>CM072780.1:85422500-95422500 GCA_036936925.1 Cenchrus fungigraminus
GGGAGAGCTAATGCTTATGCTTAAAATTCAATGCATTTTTTTTTGCAAAAAAATAAATGCTTGATTCTTATGCAAATGAAAGGATAAATCATGCTAGTTTGCTACTCCCTCCGCATCGAAATATTTTTCTCTGTTAACTTTTTTTTGCAACTTTGACCATTTGTCTTATTCAAAAAATTATCGCAAACATATAAAACGATAAGTCAAGCTTAAAATACATACAACAATAAACCATATATCAAACAAAATAAATTGTACTTGCAAAATTTTTTGAATAAGATGAATGATCAAAGTTGTAGAAAAAAGTCAATGACGTCAAGTATTTCGATACGGAGGGATTATTTATTATTACTATCAAAAAAAATGTTGCAGTAAGTTACATTACATATCTTTCTCTCTGTTCCTAAGCCAAAAAATACTACGTATTGTGCATAAACAAATTTTGCACGGATCTTAAACATAAGTTTTAAACAGATGTTTCGAAAGGCCGCGGGAAACAATTTGGGGCCAACGACCTCCACCGGTCACCGCAGCCCGCGGCAATGGAGCAAGAGCTGCTGCAGATCCTGCGGAGCCTTAAGTCCCCGCGCCACCTGCTGCAGACCCACGCCCAGCTCCTCACCCGCGGCCTCGCCGCGAACCCGCGCCTCCTCCCGGCCCTCGTCTCCGCCGCGCTCTCTGCCGCCACCCCCTCCTCATCATCCCCGCGCCACGCCACCGCGGCTGCCATCCTTCGCGGCGCCGGCGACGCCGCCTCCACCGTCGCGCACAACACCCTCATCGAGCGCCTCGCCGGGCGCGGGCGCGGCCGTGGCTCTGGCTGCTCCGCGGAGGACGCGCTCGCGGCCTACGCAGCCATGCGCGCCGCGGGGGTGGCTCCCAACGGGTTCACCTTCACCTTCCTGCTCCGCGCGTGCGAGTCCCTCGGGCGGCTGCCGCCGTGCCGGTGCGTGCACGGCCAGATCGTGCGGTGCGGGTTCGGGCCAGACGTGGTCGTCCAGAACGCGCTCCTCAACGTGTACTACAAGTGCGGTGATCCGGGGGAGGTTGGGGCTGCTCGGAGAGTGTTCGATGGAATGCCTGAGAAAGACGTGGTTTCGTGGAACTCCATAGTTGGGGTGTACATGGCGAGCGGAGATGCTGCAGGGGCGATGGAGCTGTTTGAGGCGATGCCGGAGAGGAATGTGGTATCATGGAACACGGTTGTTGCCGGGTTCACGAGGGCTGGTGACATGGTGTCAGCACGTTCCGTGTTTGACAGGATGCCAATCAGGGACTTCATTTCTTGGAACCTGATGATCTCGGGGTATGCAACAAGAGGTGATGTCGAGGCAGCACGGTTGCTTTTTGATGAGATGGATCGGAAGGATGTTGTTTCTTGGACAGCGATGGTGTCTGCTTATGCAAAGACTAGGGATATAGATTCAGCCAAAGTGTTGTTTGATCGTATGCCTGTTAAGAACTTGGTTTCGTGGAATGCGATGATAACGGCGTACAATCATAACTCGAGGTATGATGAGGCACTCCGCACGTTTCAGCAGATGATGATTGAGGGAGATTTCTTGCCTGATGAAGCTACATTAGTACGTGTTGTCTCAGCCTGCGCTCAGCTCGGAAGTACGGAATATTGCAACTGGGTTAGTTCTTACATTAGTAAATACAACACTCATATAACTGTTGCACTAGGAAATGCCCTCATAGACATGTTTGCAAAATGTGGAGATGTGGGAAGAGCACGGTCAATTTTCAACAAAATGAAAACGAGATGCGTCATTACATGGACAACAATGATATCTGGCTTTGCTTACAATGGACAGTTTAGAGAAGCCCTGTTGATCTACAATGAAATGTGCAGACAGGGAGTTGAACTGGATGACACAGTCTTTATTGCTGCACTTGCTGCTTGTGCTCATGGAGGTTTATTGCAAGAAGGTTGGGGCGTCTTTAAGCAAATGGTTGAGCACTATGGGATTGTGACAAGAATGGAGCACTATGGATGCATAGTGGATCTACTTGGTCGGGCCGGTAAGTTAAAAGAGGCAGGTCGATTTATTGAAAGCATGCCTCTTAAGCCTGGGGCTGTCATTTGGGTAACTTTGCTTAGTTCTTGCATTACACATGGTGATGTAGAGTTGACAGAGTATGTAAGCACAAAGATAGTTGAAATAGAACCATTTAACTCCAGTTATCAAGTGCTGGTTTCCAATTGTAGTGCCTTGGAGGGAAGGTGGGACAGTGTGATGGATGCACGCAAAACAATGCATGACTGGGGAGCTAAGAAAACACCTGGTAGTAGCTTGATCCAGATAGGAAATGAAGTCCATGAGTTTTTGGCTAAAGACACAAAGCACCAAAAAGGAAAGGAGATATATGAAACTCTGGATGGTTTGATAGCCATCATCCGACATTCAGAGCACACACCATGGATAAATTATTGCAGGGCACTCTAGTGATAGGAAGTTTCTCCTTAAGTATTTGCCATCTTACAAGTAAAGAGTAAGCTCCAGACGGGATTCTGTGGGAGGCCTTGTTTTGAATAGGCAATTGGGCTTGTGAGCTTCGTATCCGAGATTGTGATTAGATCAACAGTTGATGGATTAATGGTATCCATGAGCGGTAGATGACAATTCCTGGATAGTTTAAGTACTGATGAAATTGCCAGGTTGGTTGTGTGCTGTGCACTCGAGATTTGAAGGAAAAGCTGATTCAGCTGTCAACAATAATCTGCAATATTGTGAAACTGGGGACCCCTGATGGATTGCAGTTGTTAAGTTGGCCATCCACATTCAGTTTGAATGAATGTAGTAGGCGCTTTCGCAGCACGTACCAGATTGGGAATTAAAATTGAACTGTTTTCATACAAAAGAATTTCTGAGGGCGGCTGCCGTTAACATGAGCTGAGCTTTCGCTGGTCTTCAAGAAGAGCCTACTTAGCATTTTAGATGTTTTAGTAAGTACAGTAAATCATTCACATATAATAGTCTATTTTGATATATATTCATATGTAAAGAATCCCAGTTAAGTTTCAGACTTTTCTAAGTAGTAACAGGCTCATTGCATCTTATATGCAAGGAGTCCTCTAGTAATATTTTCTGTTTATGATCAACCGGGCTTATTGCATCTTGTACCATCAAATTGATGATATTCTCCCTTTCAACATTTCATTACATTTGCAGGTTTATATGCGGTGAATATTAAGGTGTCTACTCTTCCAAAATTTGTTTAACTTCCAGGAATCTTAACAAAAGGTTATGTGAAGAGCTATGAATAGCTTCCGATTGGTTCAGTGGATAGCTACGCATAATTTTGTTACAAGTCTTTAGCCAGTTTGCCCCTGCAATGGCTGCAAACACTGTTTGAAACTTTGAATTTTGAGTTTGGATTTGTTGTCTTGCTGGCATGTTGTGCTTCAGGTCGGTCCAACTTTGTGCCATGTTATATTTGTTTGTTTCAAGATACACTGACTTCTAAATCTCATAGGGCAGCCATCAACAAACAGTGAATCTCATAGGGCAGCCACCAACAAGCATGTTACTTTGGAATATGATAATTATGAACTTACTAGTCTGATTTCATCCTGGCAAAACTCCTTTTAATATCTAGCATGCTGTGGTACATAATTCTGCACCAACAAACTTGTTTACATTCTAGTAACTTTCATGATGTCAAATCAATAAAAAAATGAACAGAAAATGCTTAAATAGCATCGTTTGAAGAATTGACTGATGATTAAACTTTAGTGCAGAAGGTGCTAACGCAAGTTACGTCATAAAATGGAATTCTGTCTTTCTGTTGTCTTTGCACTTGCGTAGCATGTACAGTACAATTCTTTTGTCAGTTTCATCGTGTTTCATATTGGTTTCAGGTTGGTGCTGTTAGCTGTAGACCTTAAGTGAAGCTGTCCATGGTTGGGCCTTGATCACTCTGTTTGGTATGCCCCCAGTTCTTTGCATTTTGCCATCCTATAATCTGTGTGTCAAACTTCCTAACGTTTGACCAATGATATGTTTGTAACTCAAAATTAATTATATGAGAATTATACAGCTATATCTGTCTTTCAAAAATATAGTTAGTCTTATAGAAAGTAGTTAAAATACGTGTTGAAAACCATTAAAGGATGATAGATATCAAATAAGAAAACAGAGAGTATTTTACAAACTTGTGCTTCTCTCTGTAATGAAAGGACAATAGTTGGCAGCTCTGCTTCTTCTTCCAAAAACAAAAGTTTACATTGAATTCTCTAAGGAAAATAGTTTACCCAGTGATGGCAACCACTTTCTGTAGTAAAAATTTACTTGTTCAATATTTATGAGTAAAAGTTTGGTCTAGTGTTTCTCTTCATGTTGTAGGTAGGCTCCCCTGTCTTTACAACTTTTTATGACCAAACTTTGAAACATCAACCGTAGCATATTGTTTTCTTTGTTGTTCTGATTCCAGAAGATTTATGTGCTTTAGTATCTCAGCTGTTTTGTCTGCAGAGAGGAAGCCATCCATATTTTGATCACCCTCTTTCCTGTCTTTCTGACTCTCCAGCCTTTTCATTTTGCTCCTTTGTCACTTTAATAATCAATGATGGCAGTCTTACATTACAAAATTACTTGTTTTGCTTCACAACAGAGTATTATGGGATTCACAAATCACAATAGCATTAACAAGTCCTTCTAGAAAAAAAAAAGCATTTCCTTTGTGAGTCCTGAATGGGCTATGGATTTCAAAGCATGTACCTTTTCCCTGCAAAAAGCAGGTGTATACTTTCTGATACTTTTAGAAAACTAATTCTCCAATTTGATACAATCAGGTAATTACAAGCATTGGCTCTCAAATTATTACATCGGATACTCTATTATTATTGGGTCCTCGTTTTCTGCAAAGCAAGCATTGGGTCCTCTTTACATATACTCCAAAAGAATACCATATCAACTTTACATATAGTCTTCTTTACAACAAGCAAGCATTGGGTCCTCGGTTTCTGCATCCTGCAGAACTGCATCATTAGTCTCTCAGGACGCAAGATGCATGCAATTGGATTTCCCTTTGATATGCTGTGCGCACAAGGTTGTAGCGATTTCGACAGCATTGAGTACCTGATGCCGCAGTTTTGCTCCTATCTTATTTTGGTGAGGTTGATCCATTTTGTTCATGAACGTTTATCTTATTGTTCAGGCCTGTACAATTCTCCGGAACAAACTTATAAACACTCCATGTGCCCAGTAGTTCAGTTGACATGTTAGATTTCTGAAGGCAGTTGCTGTCCTCTGGCCCATGAATAATGGTACTCACATATGCTGGAACACAGAAGCAACACTTCATGTTCAACTACCCAAGAGTACCCAGTGCTGGATGCTCCTCAACTACCTGCAGTGGTACTTCTTCTGCTTCTCATGTGCAGCTTGGACCATGACTGCGACAGCCTTTAGAGCAAATGGTGGCAACCACAAGAGGCAAGTTTCTCCAAGTGAACTGGGATTCTGCAAGTAATTTCACAAGGCCTCCTCCCTGTATCCAAAGTTGACACCCCCAAATGGAAGGAAATTTTAATGAAATCTTTGTCATGGCAGGCTTCACCTCCAGCGGTCATGATGAAACCAAGACCAGAGGTGTCATTAATAGCGTCAATTCTGCCATGTGGATTACCCTGTTTCCTGCCTGGTTTTTGGACCCCCAGAAACAGATATATTGCCTCTTCAATCCTCCGAATGAATTGCAGCCGCTTTTCGGTTCGTCGCACTTATCCCTTTGCTTCCCCAAGCTGGAGCAACGCACTCAAGCCTTGAAGGTGGGTTGGTTGTGCTGCGAGAGCGATAGCTCTGTGAATCTCTCTGTGTATGGCTGGGCCGTTCAATAACTCATGCCAGTGAGGAGGCACTGGAGTTTGGAGGTGCCCAGAAAATGACTAGATTCAATAATCAAACAGTATGACTGTACATGTGCATATTAATCAAGTTCTACATAACACAAAACTTAGATTATTTATTAGTTTTTTCAGAGAAGCCATGCCAGTCTTTGTCTGATGATAGCAAACACAGGCAACTGTAATCTAGTGTTGGCATGTGGGTAAATTCAGTGAGGAATATGATATTCATATGATTTTTGCGATTTAATTCATGTGATGATGGTACTAGCACCAATACAATATGTGTGACCAGATCCAGGTTTGAGGGAGTCCCCTACACTTTGGTCACATGCTTTGCCAGTTGTGTGTTAGCTGTCTCCCTTTGTTGGAACCTCAGTTTACCTTTTTCCTTTATTTTTCTTTTGAAGAGGAGGAACTTTGTGCACGCCCCTACAATAGTCACATGTTTCTCCCTCTTTTTTTTAATTGATTAACACTAGTTTTTTTTAATAAAGGACAGATTTAATCCAATATTAAAACTTGTAAGTCTCCACTGAGAATGTTGTACATAATGTTACGAAGGAGCAACACAAAATTTCCAAGATTCCAAGTATGGAGATTTAATTCTGTCATCCTGTTCCAGACTCCAGTACTGGATTGGGCCCAGTGCCATCTATCTTGGTCCTTACATTTCTTACACTAGTGGAAGGGCACATGCATGTGATATAAACAGAATTATATAAAAGGTTTAATTAGTATGTATGTAGAAAAATAAAAGGATACTAAAGTAAATCTAATTGCATCCGCGTCATCTCCGCACCGTGTCGCATCACCGCTACCACTTTCAAAGCGGCTTTGAAGGAGACTGGCCGGGGAGGGCGACGCGTCACCGCCGCCACCTTCAAGGCGGGAATGAGGGTCTGCAGATCCAGCGGGGGAGCCCGCCCCGAGGCCGACCGCGCCACCCACGTGCTCGATCCTTGACGGGGAGCTCGCCACTAGCCGGCAGGGAAGACGAGGCCAATGCCGAGCAGGAGACCGACGGGAGGAGGGGTCGACGCCCGCGGGGAGCCAACACGAGGAGGAGGCCGGCAGAGGAGGTGCAGGGAGGCGGTGGTGGCGTTAGGGCTCGTGGATATGGGAAGGTGGGTGGAGAGAACTGAGTTTTATAGGGACATGGGGTGTAAAAAAAGGAGTGTTGGTTGACGTGATTGAAGGCATTGAACTCAAAAGGAAATAGTCAAGGACTCAAAATATCATTTACATATAAATGACGTCCATCTAAATGCATTTGAATGTTGTTAATCTAATGACACGGTGAATCTTTCCTTAATTGATCTTTACTTGCTAACTATTTATGAATGGTGCAGCAATTCTTTTCTTAGTTCATCTAATCACACAATGATTCTTTCCATGTTTTTCCTTTCCTCTATGTGTCATCAATCATACCAATCAATTTTCTTTTATTTTGTACATCAATATCTCTTGAGCACCAGAGTATTTCCTTTTGAGTCATGCTATCCATCACGCCAATCAATTTCTTTTTCCTTGAGAAAAGAATGAAGAAAGGAAACAACAACCGTGTGCCTCTGACATTTGGAAAAAGAATGAAGAAAGGAAACAATAGCTGTGATTGACGGTGGCGGGTCGGGTGGGTATACACGGACGGGTAAGAATGAGGTGGGTGAAAAAAACAAGGGGATTCGGTGGAAACAATTTCTAACACCTCGTTTTTTGTCCTCATGCAGTTTGGTGAAGCAAATTTAGGTGGGCCTGGCCTAACAAGTGGGGCTCTTGTGAGAGGTGGGTAGACTTAAACTTGACTGAGAATTGTTTTCAATTTGCTCAACTTTTATATTTTCTTGCATTATATATATATATAAGGCTCATAATGTTTGTAATACTAAAAAATTGGAAACGGAATAATTGCTAGGGATTAGGAGTGGTCCAAGCAATCTTTATTCACGTAGTAAATGCTGTATATATAGTGTATACACATTACAGGAACTTATTACATGACTAGAGTGGTAACATCATTTTTCATGGTAGGCATAGCTTTATGCAAATGTGAGAAAACTGTTGAGCAAAAATTTCCATCTTGCTAGAGACAGAATGACAGCATCAAATGTTATAGAGTTAGCTTAGGCTTGGTGAGCTCCGCTAACCCTTGTGATAATATAATGACCAAGTGATCCTTTTTGTTCCTTCACACCCTCGTGTAATTTTCTTTTCATGGAATCGCTGACAATAGGGCCATAGG
Source organism: Cenchrus fungigraminus (assembly GCA_036936925.1). Classification (NCBI taxonomy): domain Eukaryota; kingdom Viridiplantae; phylum Streptophyta; class Magnoliopsida; order Poales; family Poaceae; genus Cenchrus; species Cenchrus fungigraminus. The sequence continues at coordinate 85,430,594 of CM072780.1, forward strand.
GGCAACTTGGGCATGCAGTGAACGAATAAGGTGTGGTGAAGAAAACAGTACTGACATCATGATTAGTTATACAAATACCCAGAAAATCAGAAATATGTGGTATGTTCATAATTCTAGTGACAACAGATGTATTAATTATATTGTTTTCACTTTGCTTACCTAATACAGACTGTCAGTCGAAGATTTAACATAGTCAACTAGATCCTCCACCCTAAATTGTAGATATATATGTACATTATGTTCAGATACATATTAAAATTACTCCTACATTTCTATAGAAAAATAAAATCAAATTGCAATTGGAACCTGGCCGGAATTTTTTTTCTATTATTCTTATATACAAAAATACGCGCTGTCAGAGGAGGCGAGATGAGCGGAGGGGAAATGTCAAATGACCGCTGCCACAAGTAGCCAACATCACAACCATGTATGGATGGAAATATGAAAATAGAATCCGAATTATTCGATATCCGTATCCACTAAAATATAAATATGGATATCCGTATCTGTATTCAAATTCAAATGTGGTAGTAAAGTGGATACATCCGAATTCATTTTTGTCGAATTTTCTCTATCCGATTCCACATCCGTATTCGACTAATAAAACTGTTAGTTATCTCTATAACTAATGGTAAATTATGTTCAATAGAATACTGATAATGATAGTGTATAATTGAAAAAAATTATATCCATAACTAATGATTATGACATTCATTTTAATATTTAAAACATTGCATACATAAAACAATTTAAAAGTTATATTTAAATTTAATGACCAATATAATTAATTTAATAATTAGTATACATTAATATAAAATTAAATTTTAATTACTCTAGTTTATTTATGTATTGATGAAAATATTTTTCATGTATTTTTTATTATTTGTTTGATAAATGTATAAATATTAAAATTATGTATTTATTATATAATTAATTATTAAAGTAAATATGGATAAATCTGACATTCTTAATGAGCGATCTCTGTCTAGAGTTGTTATGTACTAATTCTTTAGTCTTTACATGATTTTGTAATTGTAAATTATCAATAAAGAAAATTGGTAATGTTGTCTTCCAAATCGAATAAATATCCGGATACGTATCCGAATTTGAGACATCTATTTTATATTCATATTCGTGAACATTCCATATTCATATTGAGTAAAAATATGTTAATTATATTTTCCAAATCCAATTTCATACGATCCATTTCCAATTTTCGGATACCTCCCGTGGCTCCCAAGCCCCCACGTGCTCCGACCACACGTGTCGCGTCGCCAGGTGACGACGCCTTGCCGTGCCCACCTCCACAGAAGATCCCAACCGCCTCCCAACCGCGAGCGGCCGCGCCAGTCACGGGCTCACGGGGGTAGGGATGAAAACGGATCGGATACGGACGGATACTGCGGATACAGATACAGATAATTTTTCTTTCTCGGACTGAATTCTCGGATCGAATACGGATACAGACAATATATTTTTTGTTGAATAGTGATATTCATCATATTTGGATCATAGAAATTCAACTTTGAATTTTCGGATACTAATGCGGTGCGGATAGTTACGGATATTAAATGTCCGGATTCGAATACGGTCTTATCATTTGAGTGTCTGAACCTTTCAGTCGGTCGGTCGGACGGATAATATCCATACCACTTTCATCCCTACTACACGGGGGCATCCAAGGCGCGCACGCCCACCATTCCACCTCCAAGTGGGCCCCATGAGCCAACGGTCCATTGGACCCGGTCCACGGGTCCACCTCGCTCCCTCTATCCGCCGCACGGACCGCGGCGCCAGGCTGGCAGGCCTGCCACTGCCCACTGCCAGAGGAGAGCTCTCACTACTCCTCGAATCCCTCGCCCAGCCGCCCACCTCCCTCCGAACCCCGCCCCCATCCATGGCCGTCACCCCCTCCTCCTCCTCCGCCGCCCCATCCCAACACTAGCCGCGCGCCGGACCACCACTCCACCACCAGCTGCACTCCAGATCTTCCCCCGTCGCGTCGCGTCGCGTCGGGTCTCACATGGCGGCGGACGCGGCGCGGGGTCCGCGCGCCCCACGGAGGCGCGGCGCCGGCGTCGGCGGAGGCGGCGGGGGCGGCGCTCCCCGCGTGCGCCCGCGCGCCTGGTGCTGCTCCTTCGCCGGCGCGCCCGACAGCCCCGACCTCCGCCCGCTCCCCGCGTCCTCCGCCGCCGCCACCGCGGCTGCCGTCGCGTCCCCGGCGGCGGGGAGGAAGCTGCCGCCAAAGTCCCCTTCCTCGGCGCCGTCGTTCCACGGCTCGCCGACCTCGTCCAGGCTGGCGGGCCTCGGCGGGCTCGGGCTCATCGACCCGCGCCGCATCCTCTCGCCCGGCCGCGTCTCCCCCATCGACCCCGACGGCGTGGTCCCGCCGCCCCTCCCCCTCCCGCCCCCGCCGCCGACCGCGGCGGCGCCGGCCCCGACCGAGGACGCGGCTGTCGTCGTGGTCCCCGCGGAGCGGCAGCCGGCATTGGCGGTGTCCGCGTCGGCGTCGGCCGCGCCGCTGGTGACCGTGCGGGAGGAGGGGCCATCCGGCGGTGCGTCGCTGGATCTGAGGCTGTTCCTGCGGGGGAGGGACGGGAGGTGCGTGCACATGGAGCTGGACTCCACGGTGCTGTGCGGCTGCAGCACCTTCTTCGCCGCCATGGCGCCGGCTGAGGACACCATGGTGGCCGGTGGCGGCGGGAAGAGGATCGAGGTGGATGGGGTGGACAATTTGGAGGCTTTCAGGGCCGCGGTCGAGCTTATGTATGAGCATGATCCGATGAGTTGGCTTGCAGCTGCTGGTGTGTCACTCGCCATTGATGTGCTAGAGGTGAGGGAAATGAATTGGGAGCATCTGATACAATTGCTGAAATTTAATGGTAGCGGGTGATATGCATATGTGGTATCAATAGCACTTTAACGGTTCTCTTAGAAATGCATATGTGGTATCAATAGCAGTGCATGGAGTCTCCTGGCAGAGGGTGGGAGTAGTCTATGGAGTGCCTTTTGCCATAAATTCCCTAACCTTGATCACTGCCGAAAATGAAGTTGTAAACATTAATGGGTTGCATACTTGTTATGCTTTCATCAAAACCGTTACCTTCATCTTTTCTTGGTCAAATTCTGCATACCGTAACATAAGAGGCTATACATTTCGCAACTTCATACTTTATTTTTCTTTTTCATGTTAATCAGCAGTGTGAATGAGTTAATTAGTACAGTTATATTTTGTTACGAACATTTCTACTTTGATAGATGGATGAGGTAAAACTGCCACATGAAGCACTTGTAATCATTCATTTTGAGGCCCTGCTTAGTTGCATAGGTGAAATTTTTGGGTCTTCTTTCAAGGTCTATTAGGAGTATTGAACATAGGCTAGTTACAAAAATAATTACACGAATGGACCGGAAATTGCGAGATGAATCCATTCAGCCTAATTAATCCATCATTAAAGATTGGTTACCGTAGCACGACATTGTCTAATCATGACATAATTAGGCTCGTTAGATTTGTCTCGAAAATTAAGGTACAGGTTATGGAATGAGTTTTGTCATTAATTCACATTTAATACTCCTTATTAGTTGTGATGGGTAGTTGGTGAATTTTTTGGAAATTAAACAGGGCCGTACTTACCAGTTACCACCTTATGACAATTATGTTGCAACTGAAAGCTGTGGACCTCAGCTACCGACAGGGGTTACACCTATTTGTTTAACCAGTTGAAAATTTTGGTGCACAGTATAAAAGTAAATGTTTTCAGTTGCCCATGATTGTTCATTTGTTCTATGCCATTGGAGCCTCTTTGGGCATGGGATGACCGGATGAAACATTGAAGGTCCATGATTGTTATGTGGCCTTGGAGCCTCTTTATTAAAGGATAAAACATTGCTCTGTGTATGGGCTGGCTCTAAAGGGCTTTCAACTTTCATGAACGATTCTGTAGTTCAAATGTTTCAAAAAAGCGCTAAGCAGGCAGTCAGGCTACACCTAGCGCATCGTCACCTGTACTTTTTTCCGTTCAGTTGGAGTATTACTACAAACAATTTGACATTATCATGCATCCATGAGTTCAGTGATCATAATGCATCTTTTATCATTTCTAATTCGTCTCAAATTCGTACATAGGAGCTCAAAATGCCTAGGTGTGCTGCTCTGCCTAGCGCCACTTATTGAACAGAGCTTTATTGTGTAGTCTTTTGGTGCTCAGTGTGTTGCATGTCTTTCCGAAGATCTGTGTGGATCCATTCCTAGCCCTCTTGCTCTATCCTTCTGCAGTTGACAGTTATACTGTTTTTGTACCTTTCCTTTTTCTGCTTAAATATACTAACAGAAAGGTTTCTTGAAAATATACTAACAGAAAGGTTTCTTGTCGGTTCAAGAAAAACAATAAGCTCATTAAGGGGCTGTTTGGACGCCCGCCACACTTCGCCACGCCAAACTGTGGCGCGCCACAGCCAGTGGCGGGCGTTTCGACGGCCACACCCATTTTACTGTTTTGTGGCGAGGGTGCATGTGGCGTGGCAAGGTTTGGCCGGGAGCCAAACAGCCCCTAAGTATCCACATTTTTGCCATATGTCTATGCAACATCTATTTAATGTTAATCAATAGCATCTAATATGTCATACTAATTAGTGGTTCCTATTTTTCTGCTATTATAGAACCATTATTCCCATTTGGAATAACTTTATTGTGTATTCTTGTCATTTCCCAAGCTTGTTCATTTGTTGAAGTAGAAAATTCAATTGGAATGTAGGCGTAATTGCAACTGATACACATCTAATTTATATATACTGATATGAAATTTATATTAGAGTCACGCCAGCTCTATAATATATAAACACAGGACTAAAGGGTTATCAGCATGTCAATTTTGGCACTGGCTGTTTTTCTGTCTACTTATCTTTTGTAACCATGCCACTTCAATGCTGATTACATTAGTTACCTCTTGACATTGCTAAACCGCTCTATGATTTAAATTGCAGGTATGTTCCTCAATCATGTTTGACAGAGGAATAAAATCATGCTTGACATACATAGAAGCCGTTCCTTGGAGTGAGAATGAGGAAGACAAGCTGAAGAATCTCTTTGCGAGATTCACATTTGATGAAGCAATATCCCAGGATATAATGGTGAGATTGCGTCCGCACAGCTGGAAAAGCTCGGATGACCTCACAGTGCAGCTTATCCAATCTGTCACTACCAGCACCAACAGCGGCGCAAGAAAAGACATGCAATCTTTGGTAAATGGTCTTCTAAGCAAAAGTTCAGTCTATCAAAAGGACACCTCAGGGCTAAACAAGGAGAGCCTGTACCAAATCTGTTATTCTTGTTTGGATTCACTAGTTGATCTCTTTGAGGAGGCCACACAATCAACAGAGCACACAGGTCAGGCTGTGGTAGTTAGAGGGAGTAAGCCACTGATTGAGCGAGTCTCTAGCCAAGCTGAGAACCTCAACTGGCTCTTAGAAATTCTTGTGAACAATGACATGGCAGAGGAATTTGTAGAACTGTGGGCGAAGCAAGACATGCTCATCAGGATGCATGAACAAGCATCACCAATGATCAGGTATGAGCTAAGCCGAATATCAGCTTGCGTGTTCATTGCGCTTGGCAAAGGAAAAGTGCAATGCCGTGGCGACGTACGAAGCCTTCTCTTTCACGGATGGTTCAGCATGATGCTTCTGGATTTTGGCTGGCTACAACGCTGTTCCAAAGGTTTAGATATCAGATCATTGGAGGAGAATTTAGGGCGAGGCCTTCTAACCCTTCCTCTCAGGCAGCAGCAGATTTTTTTTGAGGAGTGGTTCCAGTTCTACGCGACTAAAGGAGCTGAGTGTCCGAACCTTATTAGAGCTTTCCAGGTATGGTGGAGAAGGTCTTTTATTAGATCATCAGTAGAACCTCGAAGTTAAGGTTTTTTCTTGATCTACTAGTATGTGTTGTGTATGATTGTAAAATTGGAACTGTTGTGATGACCCGTAGAGTTGAATGTTGTTTTCTGTAGTTTAGCTCTTCCTGTTGTATGTGAATAGCTATGTGAATTTATTTGAGGAATGGATAGCAGGTGTGATGTGTGGTCTAGCAAAGGATAGTGTCGTTCTTAAACTGTACTTGTTACTTGGCATAGATACTTGGCATTTTAGATGATCTAGGTTATGATTTTGGATGCTATAGCCCACAAATATGAATATAAGTGTCCTTCAGGAATTTTGGATGTCCCACAGATATCCAGGACATAGGTCTAGCCACTGCAGTTTGTAGTCCATTATAGTAACCCCGCTCTAACTAATACCAGAGAGTAGGTGATAACCTCTAGCCAGGCCATTAGAGATGATTTTCTTTTGTGGAATAAAAGTCAGATGTATTTGCTGTGTTTATAAATATTGGTACTGACTACATGTGGGGTCAAGGTTGTGCTGAACTTCTGAAGTTGCCATAACAATATGAACTTGAATCCAAATGTGAATTTCGAAGCACCATATATAAGATCCAGTGGCTGTGTTTGGTTGGAAGTGTCAAAAAATATTCACCTACTTTGACCATTAATTACGAGTATTTAAAAATTCAATTTACAAAATTACCTTCACAACCTCTAATCAAATCACGAGACGAATCTAATGAGGTCTTTGACCGCACGATTAGATGATGGTTACTGTAGTATTACTGTAGCAAATTATCAATTAATTATGCTCATTAGATTCGTCACGAAAAGTTGTACTCATCTGTAAAAAGGTTTTGCAAATAAACTTCATTTAGTGTTCCATGCATTAAAGATTTTTTTGGACAATTTTTTGTCCAAAGCCAACCAAACAAGGCCAGTGTGCACAATAGTTGGCTATGGAATTTAGTGTAGAGCCAACTGCCATAGCTCCGCTATTACCTGCTATTTAATGCAACACTGTTGCAGTGGCAGCTAGCATCAACCACTATAGTGCTGCTATAGCCTGCCATAGATGCTAAGGTCAGTCTCGGTGCAAGTTTCATGAGCACAATTACCTAGACCGAAAACTAGATAACTGTGCCAGTGGAGTTTCATGGTGATGAAACTCTCCTCACATCCCATGAAACTCTCACATTCTCTCTCTTCGCTACGTCAGCATATTTAATGCAATGAAACTCTACATGAAACTCCACTGAGACTGGCCTAAGGTCATGTTAAAGTGCTACATGATTATGATGGAGAATATTTTTTTATGAAGCACAATAATTTGCTGTGCGGGAAGATGCTACACGAGTGGTTCAATTTGGATTGCATTTCTATGGCATTTGTATGTGACCTCAAGAGTAGAAGATATAAAAGCAAATACAGAGAACCGAGCTGGGGCTCGGTTGGTCAGCTGAGCTGGGGCTCAGGCTGCCCTCCCGCGTTCGAGCGCCGGCCGACGCAGGGGTCTCACCTCCTTCTTAAATGATGCGCCAGAGCTCCTGGCTTCCTTCCAAAAAAATAAAATAAAAGCAAATACATGTAGAATTAGTTGGGCAAGACATCCAATTAGTTACTGCTTCACACTTGGAGATGTTGCTGTGAGCTGCGGATTGGTAGGATATCATATCATGTGCTGGTACTGTATATGACTTACAGAGCTCTAGCTCTACTAGCTAATGTAGAGGAACTTACATGTGCATAATTTCATTCTCATTTGTAAGGTTTGTACCTGGAATTCACTCTTTTGAGTAGCTGCTTTCTTCACGGTATAGTTGGGTGAATTTATTTGACTGGATAGCGGCTGTGATGTTTAGTTTAGCAGGATATGGTATCCTTCTTAAAATTTTATTCCATCCGGTCATAAAGACATTTTGGATGACATAAGGTCAGACATACGATTTATGATTTTAGGATGTTACACATCCTGCAAATGCGAGTATGATAAGTGGCTTAGCCACTCCAGTTTCTAGTCGATTTCGGTAATGCATCCCCCCACGGGATTTTTTTTTAAGACGTGCAAAGTATGTTTTTCATTAAAAGAAGAGAGAACAAAGTCATACAAGTTGCAACAAGCTTCCCAAGCTTGGGGGACTAAGAAAGCAAAAGGTAAAGGCTAAAAGGGCAACAAAGCCGATACAAAGAAAGAGCTAGAGCAGCCTCAAAGGCCGGACGCTGAGGAGGCGGGTAATCGGGAGGAAGCCTACGCGCGCCCAAGTCTTAGCCTCTTCAAGGATGGCCGGCGCGAGAGCCACCAGCATTAGGGCCTCCCTGTCGTGAACGTGCCGATTGCGCTCCCTCCAAATCGACCAAGCGACCAACCAGACAAAGGCATCGAAACCTTTTCTCCGAGCTTTAGCGAGCAACTTCCTGTTTTTATTTAAGACGTGCATAGCACGTTTTTCATTAAAAAGTAGAGAGAGTTTGGTACAAGTGACGAATATTAAAAAACAACAACAGGACAACTCCTAAAAGGAGCGAAATATTACAACCTAAGCCTAAGACGACCAAGAGAGGCAATGCCAGCGAACCCAGCCCTAGCCCATCTCCGAGCCTCCTCCAGGATCAATGGCGCTAAAGCCACCGGTTGAAGTGCGGCTCTGTCGTGCACACGCCGATTCCTTTCCTTCCACAACGACCAGATGACTAGAAAGGCCAAAGAGTCAAACCCTTTCCGCTGGAGTTTGTGAACCTGTTTCCGAGTGGCCAGCCACCATTCGAAGAATGGCAGCTCCTCCTGCGGTGTCAGATGTTGCAATCCGTAGTAACGCAGGATCCTAAACCAAGTTTCCCGACTATGGACACATCCGAGAAGCAGGTGATCCAAAGTTTCGACCTCTTGTGCGCAAAGAGCGCAATCGTCTGAGTCCCGAAGCCTATGACGACGCAAACGGTTCGAGGTCCAGCAACGACCATGCAACACAAGCCACCCAAAGAAGCGGCATCGACCCGCTGCTTGAACTTTCCAGATGCGATCAGCGCCAGCAATACAGGTCCTCCCCACAAACAAAGCCTTGTACGTTGAGCTGGAAGAAAATTCTCCCGAAGACGACCACTTTCAAATGAACCTGTCCGGCTGGTCGGAAAGGTGGTAGTTCCTAAGCGTGTTCCAAAGGTGTAGGTACTGTACGACCACAGGCACAGTGCGGGCAAAAGTGATATCCCTCACCCAACGGTTACCCAGGAGAGCATCCCGCACCGTGCGGGAGTTCCTGGTGCTAGTCGGAACTGCGTTCCAATGATCAGGAGCCAGCGAGCAACTTCCTGGCGGAGCACCACCATGAAGCAAAAGACATGAGACGATCTGAAACGAGATGAGGGAGAAGAATATGCTCGAGGGTTCGGAACCTCGTCTCTCGACTGAAGACACAGTCGATAAGCAGGTGATCCGGAGTTTTCCACCGGAACTCAACCTCCTCTCGGTCACATCTCGAACTCTCGAAGGACACGCACTGCGAAAATTCCGGACGCCTTCCAATCCCATCCATGCACATGTGGATCAAAACTATGCAGTATGCTACCAGTAAGGGCCATCCACATACATCTATATAGCTCGGAAAAAAAAATCTTCACATGAAGCTCGAACAGAGAATGCTCCAGGCCTGCCCTAGCATCACATTATATAGGACTGCAAGACAAAGAAAGGCTGGAGCCCACACGCTGTCTCTCCTCAAAGTTTTACTAGTGCTATACCATTTGTTATGGAGCTGCTGTATTGTAAGGACCGCCGACACTCTGAGCGGGAGCGACCTTATTTTTTAACTAAACGTACCACTGGGCCCCGTTTAGTTGTAGCGGTAAATTTTTTTTTGTCCTCTTTCAAGGTCTATTAAGAGTATTAAACATAGTTAAAAAATAATTACACAAATGAACCGGAAATTGCGAGACGAATCCATTAAACTTAATTAATCTGTCATTAGAGATTGATTATTATAAGTGGTTCAATTTGGATTGCATTTCTATGGCATTTGTATGTGACCTCAAGAGTAGAAGATATAAAAGCAAATACATGTAGAGTTAGTTGGGCAAGACATCCAATTAGTTACTGCTTCACACTTGGAGATGTTGCTGTGAGCTGCGGATTGGTAGGATATCATATCATGTGCTGGTACTGTATATGACTTACAGAGCTCTAGCTCTACTAGCTAATGTAGAGGAACTTACATGTGCATAATTTCATTCTCATTTGTACCTGGAATTCACTCTTTTGAGTAGCTGCTTTCTTCACGGTATAGTTGGGTGAATTTATTTGACTGGATAGCGGCTGTGATGTTTAGTTTAGCAGGATATGGTATCCTTCTTAAAATTTTATTCCATCCGGTCATAAAGACATTTTGGATGACATAAGGTCAGACATACGATTTATGATTTTAGGATGATACACATCCTGCAAATGCGAGTATGATAAGTGGCTTAGCCACTCCAGTTTCTAGTCGATTTCGGTAATGCATCCCCCCACGGGAACTTTTTTTTTAAAGACGTGCAAAGCATATTTTTCATTAAAAGAAGAGAGAACAAAGTCATACAAGTTGCAACAAGCTTCCCAAGCTTGGGGGACTAAGAAAGCAAAAGGTAAAGGCTAAAAGGGCAACAAAGCCGATACAAAGAAAGAGCTAGAGCAGCCTCAAAGGCCGGACGCTGAGGAGGCGAGTAATCGGGAGGAAGCCCACGCGCGCCCAAGTCTTGGCCTCTTCAAGGATGGCCGGCGCGAGAGCCACCAGCATTAGGGTCTCCCTGTCGTGAACGTGCCGATTGTGCTCCCTCCAAATCGACCAAGCGACCAACCAGACAAAGGCATCGAAACCTTTTCTCCGAGCTTTAGCGAGCAACTTCCTGTTTTTATTTAAGACGTGCATAGCACGTTTTTCTATATCTGGTGGCTGATTTTCCAGATGCATCCCAGTCCCATAATTCAGTGCCCCTCGTCATCGTTTGAAACTAGTGCCTTGATCTACTGATGTTGGATGGGCTTGTGATATTTATATTCCTTTTCAAGAACTAACTTTGGTGACTCACATTAAATACTAGCATAAGATAAGTAATGAATTTTACTATTTAAGGAAGAATTAGAGGTGGAACTACCCTTTTTTCAGGAAATTTAATGTAAATGCTCAGAAAATGACTTCTGAACCGTGTCTGGAATGTCCCAACCCGTAGACAACTGAACAAAAGGTTGATGTTACTTGATTCACCATTTAAACTAATTTAATGATATAATCCATTTCCAATTTTAATGTTTTGTATTTGAATATAAATTGGTAGTCAAAGTCTCGCATTGTACACTTCAATGTTGTAAACTACTAGCATGTGCTATATTGGATGAAGTAACACACAGCTGACAAAAGAAACACAAAATATATAACCCAGTTATCTGCCGCCTCAAAATGCTTAAGTCAACCTTTTAATGTTCTGATTGTAAATACTTTTTTGTAGGTTAAACAAATGAGAATAATTATATTATATTTTAATCAAAACATTAATAATTTGTGCTATACCATAATTACAAATTTAGACAATTTGGAGTGCAAGAAAATAGACGATAAACGTTTTTGATTACTCACCTTGTAGCATGCTAACATTTTGGTTGCAAGAGATCAGATGTTGGAATACTAATTATCCAAACTTCACAATTCGGTGGACTACTATAGGCCCAGCTGCAGAGTTTTTTTTTTAATTTTTAGGAATGGTTCCAGTTCTACATGACTAAAAGTGCGGAATTAATGTCCGAACATTACTAGATCTTTCCAGGTATGGTGGAGATGGTCTTTCATTAGATCATCGGTAGAACCTCAATGCTAAGGCTTTTTGTTGTCTACAGCTACTAGTGTGTGTTGTGTGTATGAATTGTAAATTTGGAACTGTTGTGATGACCTGTAGAGTTGATAGTTGTTTTCCATTGTTTAGATCTTTCCGTTGTACGTGAATAGCTAGGTGAATTTATTTGAGGAATGTGATAGCACTGGTAATGTGTGGTTTAGCTTAAAATGTTACTCCCTTCGGTCATAAATAGTATCATTTTAGATGAGATCAGGCCAGAAATACAATTCATACAAGCAGTGACGATTTTAGGATGTTATTATCCTGCAAATGGGAGTATGATAAGTGTCTTTGGGGTGACCAAATTGTCATCTATAATAGTATATCCCATAGATATCCAAGACACAAGCCTAGCCACTACTCCAGTTTGTAGTCACCCATCTCTCAGCTACCCTTCTAAAAGAGCATCTAGGCCCCTAAGTGGGTTTTGGTGAATTGTATGACAAAATGATTAAAGGACTAACTTGGTTACTTAAGATTGTGAGAAGGATTCAATTGTGATATTCACAATGAAAGATTGGCTATTAAAGGAATTAATGTTTTATGGCTCACATCAAAAGATAGCAATCAAGTGTGTGATCCCATGATAAAAATAATGCTCTAATGTCATGTTAAAGAAGATAATATTGGAAATACATATCAAAGATTAATCTACAAGTATTCAAGTCTTGTGATAACCAAGTTGACAATAAAAAGGATCATGTCAAAAGGAAAATGTGATTTTCACAAGAGAATTTTTGCATGGCTTTGTAAGGGTATCATAAAAGGACACAAGCTTATTTCTAAATGATGGTCCTACGAATGGAAGCTTACAAACCATGGAGGTTCTTTGTCAATCAAGTTAAAGATGAAGATATTGTTTGAGATACAATTCAAATTTGATATACAAGTCTCCTAGTCATGTGATAGCAAAGTTACAAATAAAAGGGATCATGTCAAAAGGAAAATTTTGATTTTCATAAGAGAATTTGTGCAAGGCTTCATGAGGGTATTATAAAAAAACACATGCTCGTTTCTAAAATGATGGTCCTTCAAATGGAAGCTTGCAAAAATGTGGGTATTCTTTGTCAATCAAGAACAAGTATTTGAGTAGTATCTCAAATGGGAATTCAATGTTGATGGTGCAAAGCTAAACTCATTGTGGCAAGGGTAAGTTATAAAAAGACCAAATCGAGATGACTAGAGCGAGGAACTAAGCAAAGCTATGGTTCACAATGGGTTGATGACCATCAATGAATTGCTAGGGTCAAGCAACTAGTATTAATGTGGTTTCGAAGGATCATATCCGAGCCATACCGAGGAAAGCATTGCAATGCATTTATTTGGTAAGGTTGATAAAATGGAGTGACTTAAGGATTCAAGCATGCACCATCATTCGTTAGGAAGAATCATAAGTCACTAGCTCAAGATGGATATGCTCGGGATATCTGCCAAGTTGGCGTGAAATATTGAAGGTCCTCAAGATGCCAAAGATCAAGTATCAACATGATCATTGTTGATTCAAGCTCAAGAGGATTAAATTGTATTTTATCTTTCGCCTTGAGTGTAGGTATGTCGTACTATCAAGAGTGATGCAACATTTGTTGGATAACATACATTAAAAAGTGCTCAAGCGAACCCATGAGAGTTTAACCTTGTGAGATCAAAACCAAGTAAGGGTTTCTGGCTCAAACTAGTCTGACTGGTTTGAGGAACCGGTCTGACCGGTTCTGAGCGCTGACACGTCCAATGGCTAGTCTATGTTGAAAACTGGTCTCACTGGTTTGGCGAACTAGTCTGACCGGTTTTGTCTGACAGTCTAACGGCTAGAGTTTTGTGTGAGATGGGTATTTACCCATGAGTTCCTTTTTGAGGGGCTGCAGGTTCTCCACGACTCTAACACTCTCAGAGACACCAGCTGAGCTCTCCCCAACCTCTCTTAGTGAGATTCAAACCTATAGTGACTTATTATTTATTGGGTTGAGAGAGTGACTTGTGTGTGAGAATTGTGAGAAATCCCTACTTGAGCACTTGTTGGTTGTGTTGAACAACTTTTGAAGCGTTTGTTACTCTTGGAACTTTATTCCTAGACAGCTAAAGCTTGCTTGGAAGCTTCCAAATCTTTGTGTGGCAGCTCTAAGAAGTTTGTATCGCCTGCTTCGTGATAGTGGAAACCACTACCTATTTCCTAGGTGATAGGTAAGAGAGAGGAGCAGATTGAAAGAGATCTCATAGCCCTCGTGGCTTACCTCAACAACGTGGATGTAGGCCAGCCTTTGTGGCGAGCTGAACCACATAATAAATCATGTGTCGCTTGTGGTTTTACTTCACACACACACACACACACACACACACACACACACACACACACACACACACACACACACACACACACACACACACACACACACACACACACACACACACACACACACACACACACACACACACACACACACACACACACACACACACACACACACACACACACACACACACACACACACACACATATATATATATCTTGTTTGCTTGTATCTCTCACTTGTGTTTTCTAGAATATCCCTTATGCTTCCACTTCGATCTACTTTGGTGTGTTTGAGCTGTGTGCAGGGCTTCATCTACATATTTGGAAACAACTGTGGAAGTCTCACACCAAAAAATTGGTTTGTGCTAGAACTCTTAGAGGGGATTTCCTTCCCTGTTAGTTTTCTCTGTGACAAACTGGTCCGACCTGTTTGAGGACTGACAGTGGGTTGAAGTTTCTATAAAGTGCAGATTCGCCTATTCGATCACCCCCCCCTCTAGGCAACATTAAGATCCTTTCATCTTCCCATTGGTCTTCTGTGCAGCCACTGTGCAAATTCAGGATGCCTTCAAATTCCATCCATGCATACTGGGGTTAAGAGTGTTTCCATGCACATGCAACGCGAGTCTTATCTCACTTAATTAGTCGACTAGTATGCATGTAATATTTACATCTTTAGTTATCAACAGGGGACATCTTCCCTTTCACGGAAAAGAAAGGGCTTATCTACACTAGTATGCATGTATACACACCTGTGATAGTTTAAAATCAAGTACATATATACTACTTGGATGTGTACTCAATTACACAGGTTTTGGATGCATTATTTGTCCAAAATACATACTACCGCATCAACAGAAGATATAAAGGCATTACATGCATGTAGATTAATTTGGTTGGGCAGGACATAGAATTAGTTTCCACTCGAGAAATGTAAATGTTGCAGTGGAGTTTTCTCGGGTGCGTGGCAATATTGGCCACTACTATTGAGGAACTGCTGCGGGTGCGCTGTTTAGTACAATGATCACGCTTCTGTTCACTGTTTGCAAAGACAAATTAAAAGTCATGGCTACGTTGAACGGGGAGCAAACTAATAAAGAACGTGCATAGCACGTATTTCATTAAGCGGGAGAGAGACTTTATACAAGGTTAAGATACAAAACCGAAGGACCGAACAATGGCAAACTGAATTAACTTTTTCGTTCTTCAGCCTGGGCAGCTTATCAAATATCATCTGACCAAATTGCTCTCCAACCAAGTACCTGGCCTCAATAAGCTATTAGCATGTAAATGCAGAAGCTGTGGAGCACCTCCTTCCCACGTATTCGGCAAATTCCGGATGCCTTCCATTCCCATCCATGCATAAAACTATGCCATGGATGCATGCCTTGCCCTTGCTACCAGGGGGAAGCTAGGTATGTTACTGCACATACCTCTACTCAGAGAATTGTCACATAAATGAAGTCTGAATAGTGTGACAATATATAGGGTAGCGAGAGAAAAATAATGTAATAACCTTGACCAGACACGCTGCCTCTATTTTAAATTATTGGACCAGGGCTATATATGCAACTTAATCTTATACAACTTAAATTAAAAGAGATGAACACATGAGGTAGTGTCCTGGAAAGTTATGGCAGTTTCAATATCGGCAGGCCATCCTCCAGGACAAATTCGTGTGGTGCAATTCGATTACTTTCCCAATGCCTTTTTTTTTTTTGGATCGGATTATATACTGCTCCATCCACACGTTTCTTTCTTTCAATGCTTGTTTTTCAGATGTATCAATACTTGTGCTGAAACTGTTACTAATCAAAAAAAAAAAAACTAAAGGGCTAACAGAAATAAGTACAGTATAGATAATGGTTCTCCTTGAATATACAAATAGTTTAATCACATTGCATAAATAAGATACTAGCGAAACTGAGCACTACATGCATTAAAGTCCTCATGAGCTTTTTTTTTTGAGACAAAAGTCCTCATGAGCTTAATAAGAGATGTTTGTGCTTCAATATTTTCAAGAAGGCTCCACTACTGCTCATATGGCCGGACCTCGAAACTTGTAAGTGCTTCAACAGTGACTGTCATTGTCGATAATGTCAAATGGCACCATCAGGTGAATGATGACATGGCCACTAAGGACACAAGAACCAAAGCCCTCTAGTCCTAGTTGGTTAGTGGAGCTGAGGTATGGTCGCAACCACCCAGGTTCGTTTCCTCGTTGGAGCGAATTGTGGGGTTGATTTTAAAAAAATCCCCTCGCCGGTGAAAGCGGGGTTCGGGAGTTTTCTAAGTCGAGAGAAGATTTCTTCTTCTTAATGAAAACCGTGGGGCGATCTTACCCCACCAGCTTAGTTTTCAAAGGACACAAGAACCACCACTTTGTGCGATGACATCCATGCTTGGATGATGATGTTTATATCAGCATCGCATTGATACCTTTCAGTTCACCACTGAATGAGCTTTGGTTGACCGAACAGATAGGCTGGATTGGGATGGATTTACACATGGAACAAGAATAAACTAAAGCGGAGGCACCTTGGGTAGAAACATTTTTCTTTGTTTCCTTCTGTCCTGATTGGTAGAAAACTAGACATAATTCGTTATATTATTTTAATAACAAAATCAAACACGTAAAACATTCACATTAACATGACTGACGTGAGTGAAACATAATAGGTGCATGTGTTCATGTTTATCACTAACATAAGCATCAACAGAATAACATACATAGGTGTAAGATTGTACCCCTGAACGGGGCCACTGCCGGCGGCATCAGATGCGCTGTTATCACCTGGAATAGTCATACTATTCATGGGGTTACTTTAGTCGATGTAGTTGTACAGAGTCGTTGCAGGGAGATGTTTGTCGTGTAGTCTTGCCAACGTTCTTCAGGAAGTAGTCACAGTCATTGAGTCACTGGTAGGGAGAGGGGCTTTAGTCCCGGTTGGTAAGGGGTATAGGTCTTTCAAGTCCAACCGAGACTAAAGGAGGGGGGCACGCCAGCGCCTGCGCCCACTCCCTTTAGTCACGGTTGGTAATACACCAACCGTGACTAAAGGGCCTCGACTCTTTTTTTTAGCTGTTTTCGATTTGACCGTATATTCTAATTGTTGTCTAACCTGTATATGTATGTATACGTATTTGCACTTGTATATATGTATACCTGTCTATATATATCATATATACGCACTTAGATTAGACTTATATATAAATTAAACCCGATATATCTTCATATATAAACTTATAAATGTATATACACATAATAATTTATACACATGAAAATAAATAGTATTTTCTTAAACTAGTATATATACACCAAAACCCTATATAGTATATATACATCAAAATATCATTCAGTTCAAATTTCTAGTCTCAATTAGCTTTCCTCGGAGGTGAGTCGGTCAATTGGATGGTTGTCATAATGATGTTTTCCTTGTGGATTAACCACCTCGTCCATGAGGAATCCCATGAGAGCTTCTTGAATTGCCAAGAGACGATCCTTCTCAATGAGTGCGTCCCTTTTTATAATCCTCTGTAATTTGCAAATAGGTTGATATAATACACCAAGTGATTAAAATATACAAAAGAGGATAAAAATGATGTATTATTAATAGGTTTATTTTACTTACACTATCATCATCCGCGTTGCCACTGTAATGGTGTATGTGCTCACAGACGTAGTACCCGCATAAATTATTTCCTTGTTCTTGTCTCAAACACTAAAGTGGAGAGGAGAACAGATTATGAAATACTAGTGTTATACATTTTAGATATTCCCAATCTGAAGTTGTTATTTGTATACATACTGGAAAATCAGTGACCCATCTAATTTTTTCTTGAAATGGTCCTCGGTGTTTTGCAATGAACATGGTCCAAACTCTGAGGCAAAATAATAAAAGATACAATGTTAGTATAAAAGCTAAATATATATATATATATTGCATTAAAGAAAATGTCATAGATAGAATTATTACTCGTGAAATACATCTTGAAGGTCTTGGTATTCTGAGGGATCTTTTCTCAATGAATCATACACATTGATGTTGCTATTGTCGATAGTGATTATGAGTAGAATCCATTGGAATCTGTATGCATGCTCATGAAGATTAGAATTGACTAAATAGAATTAACAAGGATAATTAGATGAAAATCGTACTTACCTGAAGTTGTAAGGCAGTAGTATAAGGTTCTTGTAATGAAACTCATCTAAGTGCCTATAAATTGTCTCGATTGTTGTTTTTCGTTGGTTCCGGATCTCCTGCTCGTTAACTTTTGATGGGTCCATGAAAGCAATTCTTGAATAACCCTTCCTTCGCATGTCAGTAAGTTGCAGGCTACACAAGAAAGCCAAATGTTAATTAGTAGATCAACAAATGTAATAAATTTATTAATAAACATATGGAAATATGTCACTTACAGACACCATGCCATCATAAGATCGGTATTCACGGCGTCCAGATGGTAAATTTCATAGATATCAATGAATTGGAGCCAGACCACCTTCTCATTTTGAAGGGCAAAATCTCCAGGTCTCACGAGCATACCAAACATCTCCAGGCCCGCAGCTGACTTCTGCAAGTACCAGTCATGAAATCTGCGCATCTTAGTTGGGAGCTTGTTGACCAATTCTGGCTTCACTAGAGGTTGTCCTAGCTGAAAGCGCCATCTAGGTACGAAATTGTTATCCGCTGGTAGGTCTTCAAGGCCGAGAATACCACCAAGAGGCATCTTTGTTTGTTCATAAAAGCTAATGACATTAGCCAGTTCTTCTACAGACATGTTGTCAATTACTTTTTGTGCTTCTGCACTGAGGCCCGCAAACAAGTTAGTCCGATCGGTCATGGATGCATCTATTTGCTCCTTGTTCTTGTTTGTGGCGGTCCCCGACGTCGACGCAGGTATTTGCTTGATGTAACTATTCGGCGACCCTCGTTGTCTCTTCTTAGCATAAGACTTGTCCACCGAACGCTCATAGTCCATTTTCAACAGTACCGGCGGTTTCTTTCTCCTTCTTGCTTCCCTCTCGTGTATTAAAGCCTGGAGTCTCTCCTTACGACCTTCATTTTTTTTGGCATCCAGCTCTTCCTGTTTATTTTTTTCTTTCAATTTTGCAAAGAAGTCCGCGACTTCTTTATCTACAATCACTTTTGTTTCTTCATCTGTCATCTCCCATGCTAGCTTCCTTGGCTCGGGCTTTTTCTTTGCTGGTCGTGTTCGTTTTTTCTTTGGTGGTTGCACCGACTTGAAAGATTGCGCTCGAGACCTATGTGGCTCTGCGGCCGATGGTTGCTGAGGTGAATTGGGAGGGATGTCATCATCGTGATCGCTGGAGCTCGCTTCTCCCGAATTGTTGTATGGTTCTTGCGGAGAAGGTGAGCGAGCAGGTAGTGACGATGACGGCCCCGGAGACGATTGTAGAGGCTTGCGAGCAGGTAGTGACGATGATGGTCCCGGAGACGATTGTAGAGGCTCGCGAGCAGGTAGTGATGATGACAGCCCCGGAGACGATTGTAGAGGCTCCAGGGGGTCTCTCGGAGATCCATCATTCTCGGGGATTATGACGATGTAACGTTTTGGCCATAATATGATACCGTGTAGCGCATCCTTAAGTGTCTTTTCCCATCACCTCCTAGGATCTCTAGCTGTAGCTCCTCAAAATCAGGTTGACAGATCTTCTCTACGCTAACTGAGGCGTAGCCAGGTGGAATCGGCATGCCGTGGCTCGTCTTTCCAGGAAACTGCGCAAAAGCACTTCCGTCTGCCACCTGAGAAATAATAATTAATTAGTTATTATTAGCATGAATTATACCGTCATTGTGAATGCCTGTCCACAAAATTCAAACTAATATATATGCATCAATTATTGAGCTAATAAAAGCATGAATTATACATACCTTCATTTTGATGTTGCCGAATGGCTTGTGAAGCTCACATGTGGTGCGCCGACAGATGTCATCCACAGGGTACCGTTGACTGTCCACTTGAACTCCTTCTATTGCCCTTTGTTCTTCGGGAACCGCTGCGGAAGCACAACTGCTTTTGTGAGCAGAAGGAACTTGTACTAGAGGCAGTCCTCCAGATGGGGCCATATCATTTACTGCGGCGGCCACTCGCCGTTCAATTTCTGCCATCACCTTTTCTCCGTGTTCTTTAAGTCTTTTCTCTATCTCTTGCCGCCGTTCCTCCTCTTCGCACTCTCTTCTTCTTCTACGGCTTCGATAGGTGGCAATGTCTCCCCTGAAGGTAAATTTCCATGGTACCACCCCGTAGCCCCTGCAACATCCTGGGTGTTCTGGATTCTTGAGCGCCATAGTGAGCTCATCCATCTCTCTGTCAACCTTCACTCTGCCCGCTCTGACATCTTCAATTTTTTTCAACAGCCTCTCGTAACGAGGGTGGGTAATCAAGGGTACCATCTTCGGAGTTAATTGTGCCTCCATGAGCATAATACCAATTCTTCACTCGCTCGGGCCAATCATAGACCGCTGGTATGGTACCTTGTGCGAGAAGGTCTTCTTCCATTTTCCGCCACTTGGGAACTGCAAATGCGTAACCACCTCGACCAAGATGATGGTAGTGCTCCTTCTTACCACGACTTTTCTTCCCTCGTGCACTCGCCTTGGCGAAATCTTCACTTTTCTTGTATTCCACAAAGGACGTCCAGTGTTCTTTTAACTTGGGATACACTACAAGAAAATCGCTGACTAGTGACGCAACCACATTTTAGCGTCATTGATTTATGACGTTCCTGGCTGATCTCGTCATAATATTTCACTTCCGAGCAAATTTAGTGACAAAAAAAAACTTTCATCATTACGGTTGGTACTGTAGCCGGGCTTTCACTATTCCATGCTGTTTTGTGACGCCATAAGCTCTGAAAAAATGTCATAAACCAACACCGGTCCCACATGTAAGCATTATTTTAAAAACAGAGTGTTCCAAGTCGTCATAAAATTCAGTAGGGTCCCACATGTAAGCATTTTTTCGAAAATAGAGTGTTCCAAGTCGTCATAAATTTTTTCAGGGTCCCACATGTAAGCATTTTCGCCATGTCAGCGGCGTCATAAACCAACTGTGGTCCCACATGTAAGCATTATTTTAAAAATAGAGTGTTCCAAGTCATCATAAAATTCAGTTGGGTCCCACATGTAAGAATTTTTTTCGAATCTTTAATATAAATCAGTAATTCGCAGGCGAAACGCTTCACTGCCTTCACAAAGACTCGACTTTTGCTACGTGCAGATCTGCAATGGCTCGTGGTAGGAATGGCGGATTCTGGCGGTGATGAGAGGGTGGTTTATGCGCCACCTCCCGGCTATGAGTTCATGAAATAGGATGACAAGGTCAGTCCTCTGGTTTGAGCCACTATATTTTTCCCTATCAACCTAGGGATGGGGATTTCTAGTTTGGGGATCTAGAGGATGGATGACCATATACAATAGATTCATATTTCATCGTACACTCAGATTTGAATTGCAATTGGTGTTAGAAGTTGATTCAGTTAGTTTTCAGTTTGCATCGTTTGATGGATTGATAGGTTCTTGTATTTTTCTAGCTTCTGGAGGTGCTTGAATCCACTGAATAGCTGAGCTGATTTCATCGTACACTCAGATTTGAATTGCAATTGGTGTTAGAAGTTGATTCAGTTAGTTTTCAGTTTGCATAGTTTGATGGATTGATAGGTTCTTGTATTTTTCTAGCTTCTGGAGGTGCTTCAATCCACTAAAGCTGAGCTGCAGAAGGCGAAGAGAGACCTGCAAGAGGCTCTAAATTACAAGCACCTGTATGAGGAATCGGTACAGCAGCAGAATGAGCAACTGAAAGAGATGAATCAATTGCTGCAACAGGAGAAAGACGAGCTGAATCAAATAGCATTGTTATAGTAGGAGAACTTTGCCCTGATGGAAGAGCTGACCAAAGAGAGGGGGCCATGTTAATCAATTGTTACAGCAGCAGCATGACCAGCTAAAAGAGAATCAGCAATTGTTAGCGGAGAATGCCCTGTTGAAAGAAAGAGCAAATATACTCTGACCGAGCTGCAGACAATCGATAAAACATGTCTGGTGTTACTGCTAGCTAGACGGTTCAGAGGTGGTGTGTACTTTGTGGTGATGAATTTGTTTGTATTTTTGTGTTTGCTACTTGCTGGTGGTGTGAACTTTGTGGTGATGAGTGCTATGAGATTCCATCTTGTTATGCCGATTTGGTTTAATCTGTTTCAAATTGAGTCGAGCATACTCACCATTCTGAATTAATTTTGCTGATGTTTTGCTGGTCCGTTTTGTTGATGTTTTGCTGGAAGGACCTTCTTGAGTAACGATCGCGAAACTGCTTGTTTCCTACTGTTGGTCACGAAATGTTGCAAAAACAATTTGTCATAGCAAGGGTTCGAACTAGAGACCTATAGGAACGAGACAGCACTATCTACCACTGCACCACCTCTTGGTTGTGTCAATTTAATGAGAAACACTTTCCACCCCAACCACAGCACGGAGCGGTTGTTCTGATAAGTTGGCGGGAGAAAAGCCCGCACTGTAGCAAAAAAATAGTTTTCCCGCAGCCCGCTGCCCCGAAACGGGAAAACGAAGAACAGAGAGGTGAGTAGGCTACCAAAACAGATCATTCCGGCGGTGATTTGCGACTTCCAACAGCTGCTCACTCCTACGGCCGCAACCTGGGTGATAGTTGCTGCAGCAGCGTGTCAATCTGGTAAGTAATTTTGTGTTCAATCCAGAAAATTTCATTTCGCAGAATGTTCTCCTTTTTGATTCGTTCTGTGGTCAGTAATTTTGAGTTGGATTCGCCAAAAACTTTCCAGATGGATAGACGCTGGATAACCGGTTGTACTGGTTTTACCACCGATCATCAGAAAGGGGTCCAGGATTTCTTGGCATTTCTTCGGACAAGATACGCTGAGGACGAAGAAATACTATGCCCGTGTCTTCGATGCCTCAATAACTCTACAGAGACTATAGAGCGAATTGGAGTTCACTTACTTGTGAGTGGGATGGCAACCACTTACACTAGGTGGATCCATCATGGAGAAGCTTTGGAGGATATGGTTGACGATGATGAAAATGTACAGGATAACGCAATTCTACCGGATGCAGAGGGGGATGTGGATAATGCAGCTCCACGGGATGGTGGTGATCAGGAAACGGTCTAGGAAAACCAATACATATCGGGTATGGAGGAGGATGAAGGCCCTAGAGACGATGGGATGTCTGAATTGATTGCTGACTTGGGCAAGGGTCAGGTGCTCGGTGAGAAAATGTATGAATTTGTAAAGGAACATCTAAACCGTAAGGTGTCACCGACATCTTCATATGCACAATTTACATTTGTTGTCAAGTTACTTCATATAAAGTCTTTCAGTCGGATGAGCAACATCGCATTCAATGCAACAATGAATTTGTTACAAAAAGGATTCCCAGAAGCGTGTCTTCCAGACTCTTTCGATGCGGCAATGAAGTACATACGTTCCATGGGACTCGGCTATGAAAAAATCCATGTTTGCAAAAATAATTGTATATTGTTTTGCAAGGAGAAGTATGTCAAACTTGATGTGTGCCCAGTATGTTGTGAAGCGGATTCAAGATGGAAGAATGCAGACACCAACAAGCGCGTTCCCCAAAAGGTATTGAGGCATTTTCCGTTGATTTCCAGGCTGAAGAGGATGTTTCTTTCATCAAAAACAGCAAAGGATGCACGATGGCGCCAGTCGAAGTGAAAACCAGTGAACAATGAGCTTAGCCATCCAGCTGATGGTGAGGCATGGAAAGAATTCAATAAAAGTTGGCCAAAATTTGCAGAAGAAGCTAGGAACCTTAGACTTGGTCTTGCAACCGATGGTTTCAATCCATTTGGCAACATGAACAACTCATATAGTATGTGGCCAGTATTTGTTGTGCCGTATAACATGCCACCATGGGTATGCATGGAAGAATCAAACTTCATGATGGCCTTATTGATCCCTGGGCCAAGTTCTCCATCAAAGGATTTTGATATCTTCATGGAACCTCTCGTCGAAGAGCTACAGCAACTTTGGAAGGGTGTATGGGCAATCGATGTTGTTGACCGTAAAAAATTTAAACTGTGTGCTGCGGTTCTTTGGTGCATACATTATTATCCAGCATTGAGCATGTTGTCTGGGTGAGTCACGAAAGGCTATTTTGCCTGTGTGCGTTGCGACAAGGATCCTTGCTCAAGAAGATTGAAGAACAAGATATGTTACACTGGGCATCGTCGTTTCCTTCCAACTGACCATCCATGGAGAAGAAAGAGAGCAGATTTTGATGGTACTGTTGAAAACCGAGAAAAGCCAGAGCAGTTTACCCATGAGGAGCTGAAGCAGCAACTGGAGAAGGTTAAAGACGTTAGACCAGGAAAGCATCCTCTACCTCAAGGAAAGAAAAGGAAGCGGGAATCTGGATAGTGCTGGAGCCGAAGGGTTTGTTTGTGGGACTTGCCGTACTGGTCATCTCTGAAGTTGGCTCATAACGTTGTTGTGATGCACATTGAGAAAAACATATGCGAAAACCTTATTGGAACGTTGCTTAAAATTGCTGGGAAGACAAAGGACACCATCAATGCTAGGGTTGATTTGGAAGAGATGGGCGTAAGATCAAATCTACACATGGTGGCAACTGAGGATGGTGACTCATGCAAAATGCCAGAAGCTCCGTATGTACTTTTAGAAACAAAACAGAAGTTGTTTTGTGATTTTATAAGTTCAGTGAAGTTCCTAGATGGATATGCTTCAAACTTAGCTAGGTGTATTGCTGCAGATGGATGCAAACTACAAAGACTGAAAACTCATGATTGTCATATCCTACTCCAAAGGGTTTTGCCGGCTTGTCTTCGCGGTTTAGTGGACAAAGAGATATACACAGCTATTGCAGAACTAGGAAACTTCTTTCGGCAACTATGTTGCAAAACTCTGAAGTTGGATGTCTTGCAAAAACTGAAAACAGATATCCCAATAATTCTGTGCAAGGTTGAGAAAATTTTCCCTCCTGCCTTCTTTGATGTTATGGTCCACTTGGCTGTCCATTTGCCTGAGGAAGCAATCCTGAGAGGTCCAGTACAATATGGATAGATGTATCCCGTCGAAAGAAGGCTATGCACATTGAAGCGTTCAGTGAGAAACCAAGCTAGGCCTGAAGGATCCATTGCAGAAGCATATGTTGCTAATGAGGCCTTGACATTTTGCTATAGGTACTTTGCGGCTGATGATGTGGCCTCACGATTCAATCAGGTTGGAAGGAACAGAGAGAATGCTGATTTGTCTGTAGATGGAACATCCTATTTCGATCACAATATTCAAGTACTTGGAGCAGGGACCACTTGTTGGCTTGGGTCAAAGTACGACAAGGTGGTTTGGTATGTGCTAAACAATTGCGAAGAGGTGAAGCCATATATCGAGTAAGTAAATCACTATTGCAATGATAGAACTACAATTATTTCGTTCTAACTTTGAGATGGTACTGCTTTGCAGAGTGTTCAAGAATGAATTAAAAGTCAAAGGTGTGTCGGACGAGGATATTGATCGTCGAATTGCTACAGAATTTCGGCACTGGTTTAGATCGCATGTTAGTATTCATTTTTTTGTTTGGTAGCTAG
Source organism: Cenchrus fungigraminus (assembly GCA_036936925.1). Taxonomy (NCBI): domain Eukaryota; kingdom Viridiplantae; phylum Streptophyta; class Magnoliopsida; order Poales; family Poaceae; genus Cenchrus; species Cenchrus fungigraminus. The sequence continues at coordinate 85,456,250 of CM072780.1, forward strand.
CTTATATTACCTTGTGAGGACCTTTACATAAGACTATATTAAAAAAAACTATGGCTCTTCTGTACAGATTACAAACAATCCAGTGAGCGATGACAACCTATATGCATTATCAGCTGAACCAGACCGGCGAGCAAAAACTTGTACAACATGTATTGTAGGCGGTGTCCGGTACCACACCAAGGCCTGAGAGGCAAATAGGAAGACACAGAACAGTGGAATCATGACTACAGGATCACATAAAGACATTAAAGAAATTGAGTTTTATGGTTCACTAAGAGACATTATTGAGCTGCGGTACAACTCGGGGCTTGACAGATATCGAACTGTTGTTTTATTCCAGGTTGATTGGTATGATCTGGAAGGGACCAAGAAGGAACCGAAGATTAGAAATGATGGTTACTTCACAAGCGTCAATACTGGAGATTACTGGTACCAAGATGATCCCTACATTCTTGCTGAACAAGCAATGAAGGTCTTTTACTTGCCAGACACCCTACTACAACACCCATGGAGAGTGGTGCAAAAATTTGAGCACAGGCATTTGTGGAGCTATAATGAAAATGAGGAGGACATAGCTCCCACTGGCATGGTACTTGCATATCAAGATGATGAAATTGACCAAACCTTGCATGATGTTATACTTGATGATGGTCTCGGTGATGGTTCGGAGGTTCCGGTGCCTATTACTGGCGAGGAGACTGTGGTTGCAGCCGCTGAAGTTGACGCAATTCGCCAGCAGGAGCTGTCTGATGTGGATGGATTCAATTCTGAAGATGAGGACGACAACACTCTATGGCAATACGTCGATGAAGATGAAAATGCTGCCGATGAAAGTGACGAAGACTAGGGTATCAAATCAGTAAATGTTTAAGTAGATCCGAACTGAAATCATGTGGACCTTATGATTTATATGTAATTTATATGTAGTTGAAGTGCACTTTCCTAAATATTAAACCTGCCGTAGGTGCCTACTATCCGGTTCACTGTATTATGTAGCATCGGAACTTCCTGTTGCGTCTTTACAAAATATACGATCGCGCATGGGGATGCCGATTATCCGGTACGTTGTATTATAAAACAACGGAACGTCCTGTTGGGCTACGTGAATGTGTTGATCTCCAATGCAGGCATGATCGAGGAGTATGTAATGTGATGTGCTCATGATCATGTAGTACTAGGCAAACGAATCGACGAAGGAAGGGATGTGTTGATCTCCAATGCGGGCATGATCGAGGAGTATGCAACGTGACGTGCTCATGATCACGTAGTACTAGGTGAACGAATCGACGAAGGAAGGGATGTGTTGATCTCCAATGCGGGCATGATCAAGTAGTAAGCAACGTGACGTGCTCATGATCATGTAGTACTAGGCGAACGAATCGACAAAGGAAGGGATGTGTTGATCTCCAATGCGGGCATGATCGAGGAGTATGCAACGTGACGTGCTCATGATCATGTAGTACTAGGTGAACGAATCGACGAAGGAAGGGCTGTGTTGATCTCCAATGTGGCCATGATCGAGTAGTATGCAACGTGACGTGCTCATGATCATGTAGTACTAGGCGAACGAATCGACAAAGGAAGGGATGTGTTGATCTCCAATGCGGGCATGATCGAGGAGTATGCAACGTGACGTGCTCATGATCACGTAGTACTAGACGAACGAATCGACGAAGGAAGGGATGTGTTGATCTCCAATGCAAGCATGATCGAGGAGTATGCAACATGACGTGCTCATGATCATGTAGTACTATAGGCGAACGAATCGACGAAGGATGGGATGTGTTGATCTCCAATGCGGGCATGATCGAGGAGTATGCAACGTGACGTGCTCATGATCATGTAGTACTAGGCGAACAAATCGACGAAGGAAGGGATGTGTTGATCTCCAATGCGGGCATGATCGAGGAGTATGCAACGTGACGTGCTCATGATCATGTAGTACTAGGCGAACGAATCGACGAAGGAAGGGATGCGTTGATCTCCAATGCGGGCATGATCAAGGAGTATGCAACGTGACGTGCTCATGATCATGTAGTACTAGGCGAACGAATCGACGAAGGAAGGGATGTGTTGATCTCCAATATGGCCATGATCGAGTAGTATGCAACGTGACGTGCTCATGATCATGTAGTACTAGGCGAATGGATTGTCCGGTTCTTTGTATTATGTACGACAGGACCATCCTGTTATGACTTTCATACTCATCGACATACGTCCGGAGGATGGTCCAGTCTGGTATACATCGGAACAGAGGAACTTCCTTGTAAACTACAGGTACGAAAGGTGCTTCCCATTTCCTGGTCACAGGGTGCCAACAATGCACTACACACACCTTTATGGCTTTATCCAACGGCGTGTCACTCGTGCTGACCCACCATCCCCCCATTTACTCTCTCCTCACTTGAGGTGTAACCCCTTGGTAGGGTTCCGCCGCTGCCGTTGCCGCCGCCGCCGCCTGCAGCAGCCTCCAGCGGATACCTCAATCCGTCGCCGAAATCAGAGGTATGCGACCGCCTCTAGGTTCCCGCGGATACCACAATCCGCTGCCGAATTCTTGGAATAGCACTAATTCGAGAAATTCATTGCAGATGGGATGAGATGGTGGCAAGAGAGATGGAAAGGCACTTGATCCTCCTCCGGCGAAGCGACAACGAAAGTTACAGCTCACTTCTGAAGGCACGTCTGGTCCTCAGATGAGGCTAAGGTGCAGGCCTGCGGCACGGAATTCTTCCTCTGCCCCTACATGCCGCACACAGGGTGGGTCAAACTCGGTGCCTTCCTGCCGCACACGGGTGGGTCAAGCTCGGCGCCTTCCTGCCGCACACGGGGTGGGTCAACCGCGGCGCCTTCCTACTGCACACGGGGTGGGTCAACCGCGGGCCGTCGCCCGCCCCGCCCTTTAGAGTTTCCTGCACCAGATCCCAGGAAGGAGAAACAGGTACAACTTCACCCTCCACCGGAAGAGCCGCTTAAGATGATGGACCCGCGCAACCACACCTACCAAATGATTAAAGGTCTTAGATGGATGTCTGAGAAGCATTGGTGGGACAAAACCAAGGACAAACGGGTCGAACCAAGATTTAGGAATGTCCTTCAGCAAACTTTCTATTACAACTACAAATACCTGCCCATGAAACTGTACCAGCACAGGGTTATAAATTGGGATCATATGACGTTGGCCGCGGGAGGGGATGTTAAGGCATACTTTGATGATCATCCCGGATTGGCTGATTTGGTCTCAATGCATCATAAGTATGTTGAGGATTGGGTGAGAGTTTTTTATGCTACTGTGTACATTGCCGATACTAGGGCGTACATCATGTTCATGTTTCAGGGACGCCAGTATACTCTTTTCCGACACCATATTGCTGACAAACTTGGATTGACGGATTTTGAAATAGGAAAGTACGACCATAAGACATCCCTACATAATATTGTCTACGGGGATCGTGAACCACCTCGGCATAGTTTGCTCGGTGGGTCGTTCCCGTCCGATGAGGAGATGGCCGGACTTTTGGTTGAGTCGTTCACAGGTAGGCGAGCATATCGCACGCCTGACATGCTTACCCCTGAGGCAAATGTGGTTCACCGAGCACTACAGAAGACATTGTTACCACGGATTAGCAATGCAGAGTCGATCACTAGTCTTCAGCAGTGGCTTCTCCTTCACGTCATGACTGGCCGGCCCTTCGACATCGTGGACTTCATTATAGCCGAGATTGAAGATGTTATCTTTGATGGGTTTACCGTGGCCCAAAATATGCCGTATGTTCACTGGATCTCCTTCATGCTGAGTAGTCTTACCAGAGTAGATGAAGATGGGGAAAGGGTGCGAACCGGACCCAAAGATTGGCGTCCCGAGTACATGATGTCCGAGACACATTTCAAGGAATACAGGCCTGCGAGACCAGGAGACAGACGTCGTGGCCTAAGGGCTATAATTGAGCCATCTCCTGATGACATTTGTTCCTCAGACAGTGAAGGCAATGAGGCGTCTCCAGTGAGACATCTCCGAGTACATGATGGTGCATCACTACCCACTGAAAAAACAGAAACAGTTCCAGTCACTCCCGCAACAACCAGTGAGCCAATGGACTCTTCCTTCTTTGTCAAACTGATCCTTGAAAATCAGCACGACCAGAGAAAGTTCCAGTCAATGATGGAGATGAGGATGGCACAACAGGAGGAGTTAAACCGCGCACACTTGGAGCAGATAGCACAAATGGTAACACAACACCAGCGTACTATGGAGAATTTTGTGAATGCTTCACTCAGTCACCTTCACCAAATTAACGGCTTGCCGCCACCGCCCGCTCTACTCGCACCTATTGGTCAGACTCCCTTGCAACTCATGCCTCCTGCTAACTTGGGTAAATCATCTGAAGTCTATGAGCTGCCTCACAGTTCAACAATTGGTTCACAATGGATGACAGAAAAGGATTCCAAAGAAGAAAAGGAAGCAGATGCAACAATACTCAAGGTTCTATCTGATATTGCAGCAGAGGAAATGAATAAGGAAGATCCTTTGGTGGCAACAGCAAATGGTCCGGAAGTTCCTGCTCCAGCTACCTCGGAAGGCTCTCGTGCAGCTGATCCTGCTCCAGGTCCTGCTAGATCGGAAGGCTTTCCTGCTCCTGCTCCTGCTACCTCAGAAGGCTCTCCTGCTCTGGCTCCTGCTCCTGCTCCTGCTACCTCAGAAGGCTCTCCTGCTCCTGCTCCTGCTACCTCAGAAGGCTCTCCTGCTCCTGCTCCTGCTACCGAAGAAGGCTCTCCTGCTCCAGCTCCTGCTACCGAAGAAGGCTCTCCTGCTCCAGCTCCTGCTCCTGCTACCGAAGAAGGCTCTCCTGCTCCTGCTCCAGCTCCAGCTCCTGATGACCCTCTTCACAATCCTGTTACATCGGCTCGTTCGAACACCGACGAAAAAGAGGTAGAATGTTAAACATTCATTTTATTGTCATTGATTCCATTTGATTGTTGTATTCGAGTTGAACAATACATTTTTCTTCACGTGTGTGAACCAATTATAAATAATCGTTTTGCCTGGGCTTTTTGCTCAGGTCTTCACAATTGCTGACCAAGATGAAATTGTACCGGAGTCAGAAGACTCCCAATACTCTTGTACCGGGTTGCAGAATGAGATACAGGTACCAGCACTTCATTTCCAAAGTAGAAGATCGTACTTGTGTCGTGACGTTGAAGACTGCGACTTCCATACGATTGAATCCTCCGATTGGATTAATGGCTTGGATCAATGCGGGATTCCTACAACCAAAACGGAGAGTTCTACGGCCTCGACATCACACAATGCATGAGTCGTGCTATGCATAAAACGAACTCAACACTCCCTACGCATGCTTTTGTTTGTAATTTTCAATGTAATCCTTGATTCATGTCACAATACCGATGTTTGATGAGAGGAAGGGATGTGTTGATCTCCAATGTGGGCATGATCGAGGAGTTTGCAACGTGACGTGCTCATAATCTTGTAGTACTAGGCGAACGAATCGACGAAGGAAGGGATGTGTTGATCTCCAATGTGGGCATGATCGAGGAGTATGCAACGTGACGTGCTCATGATCATGTAGTACTAGGCGAACGAATCGACGAAGGAAGGGCTGTGTTGATCTCTAATGTGGGCATGATCGAGGAGTATGCAACGTGACGTGCTCATTATCATGTAGTACTAGGCGAACGAATCGACGAAGGAAGGGATGTGTTGATCTCCAATGCGGGCATGATCGAGGAGTATGCAACGTGTCGTGCTCATGATCATGTAGTACTAGGCGAACGAATCGACGAAGGAAGGGATGTGTTGATCTCCAATGCGGGCATGATCGAGGAGTATGCAACGTGATGTGCTCATGATCATGTAGTACTTTGCGAATGAATCGACGAAGGAAGGGATGTGTTGATCTCCAATGCGGGCATGATTGAGGAGTATGCAACGTGACGTGCTCATGATCATGTAGTACTAGGCGAACGAATCGACGAAGGAAGGGATGTGTTGATCTCCAATGTGGGCATGATCGAGGAGTATGCAACGTGATGTGCTCATGATCATGTAGTACTAGGCGAATGAATCGACGAAGGAAGGGATGTGTTGATCTCCAATGTGGCCATGATCGAGGAGTATGCAACGTGACGTGCTCATGATCATGTAGTACTAGGCGAACGAATCGACGAAGGAAGGGCTGTGTTGATCTCCAATGTGGCCATGATCGAGTAGTATGCAACGTGACGTGCTCATGATCATGTAGTATTAGGCAAACGAATCGACAAAGGAAGGGATGTGTTGATCTCCAATGTGGGCATGATCGAGGAGTATGCAACGTGACGTACTCATGATCATGTAGTACTAGGCGAATCGAATCGACGAAGGAAGGGATGTGTTGATCAATATAAGGGGAGCAGTACATAAACAAAATGAGTAGTTCCTAGTCAAGGAATATCCTATCTAGTAGTATCTTGATTAGAGGAACATCCTTTACCTCAGTATATAGTGCTGACTAGCCCTCAGAACAAACCGGCGCGCGATTCAAATATTCGGAATTTCGGACGCCCGGGCAAAGCAGATGTTAAATGTCCTTTTTGCTTCCCCCTTCCCAATGCACCCCGTTTCAGTCACCACCATAATGAAAGGGTATATTGGTAATCTGACAAGGCCCTCCACTGAATTGGATAAATTACCCCCGCCCCTGTCCCCTCCCCTCCCTTCTACTCCTCTCCTCGCCATCTCAAATCTTTCCGCCCCCATTTCACCTTCTCTCCTCGTCGGCAGCCCAAATCTTCACCTCCTCTCCTCCATCGTCTCAAATCTACCGCTCATAGCTTCAGCCCATTTCCCATCTGCCTCTGTAGTAGTAGCGGTGACGACACAATGGCACCAGGAGGGAAGGTCGTACGAAGGAAATATCCAGAACAAGGTACAATGTTTTCCTCCTCGGTTCAGCTTCCCCGGTGGATTCATACTTGCGTGTTTTCCCATGTGGCAGATCCATGTGTGCACTAATTTTTTTTTTGATCAGGTAGATCCATGTCTACACTAGTTCTTTTTAGGATCTTGTTTTGACTAGGAACATCCTTTCAGGATCTTGTTCGGCTAGGAACATCCTACTGGTTCTTATAGAAGTTTTTAGATCTGACAGATCCCATGTCTACACTACTTCTTCTCAGGATCTTGTTTTGACTAGGAACATCTTTTTTAGGATCTTGTTTCGGCTAGGAACATCCTACTAGTTCTTATAGAAGTGTTTAGATCTAGTTTTATTTACAGTGGTAGGCCAACCTTACAGAAGTTTCTCTGCTTTCCTAACAGAAGTAGACGAGCGCGGCGATTACGAGCGGCAGAGGGACATGAATGTTTTGAAGAATCACAATTTCTTCTCTAGTCTTGGCATCGAGAAAATGAAAGCACTTTTAGCAGCTAACCAACCAAGCAGAAAGGGTACCAACGATACAACAATACATGATTCGGATCCAGAGTACAACCCTTCTGATGAACATGAATCTGACCCAGAGACATGTCAACAAGAGGTAGTCTTATCATGAACTCATTTCATGTACTAGTTATGCAGGATTGCTTCTGATCTTCTCTTTCTTTGTTGAATTTTGTGTAATCAGGTCACTCATAGCGAACCTGTCAGTGGAGGAAGAGGGACCAAGAGAATTCGGGCACCGGATGATCCTACCAGAATGTCTGGCAAGGGAATTGGCTTTAGCTGATGGGAGTAGGACAACTCTTGATACACAAGAATTGCCCACTGAAGGCCAAGCAACAACAACCCACGATGAGAACATCACTGACATGACGACTGCAGAAGGCAAGTCATTTGATCTCATATTCGAATGTCCTAATTACCAACCGAATAATTATTAACTTGTATGGCTGTAACAAACTTGTTAGGTGATGCACGCCCTTCCAGAGCACAATGGGGGCCGCGGGATTCAAGAAGATTGGGTAGAGATCTGGACCGAATTAGCCGAGGCTTAAATGGCAAGATCCCTATACACATTCAAGATGGGCTCAAATGCCCAGAGGCACCAATGCAAGCTGCAAAGTTTGCATCAGAAGGTGGGATCATAGTGCGTGGCCACATACCAATCCTTCCTAGCTGGAAGGACTACAAGAGAAAGAAGAACCAGCAAGATGGTGAAAAGACTAAAGACCATCTCAAGAACTACATGGACAAACTCGCGGTGTGCATATGTCCACTCATCTACTACCATAGTTCTTTGCATCTATTCTTGTCATCCATTTTTCTGATAATTGTCTTGTGCTAGGGGCAATTCGACATTGACACCACCAGTGAGCCTGTAAGGGTGGCATGCACTGACATGCTGAAGTCGATACAGAGACAGGCGAGGTATCGCCTGAAGCAAAAGTACTTCAATGATGTTCCAGCAAATGCAGTCCCAACTAAATCTCCTGTGCCCAATCTGACCGACGCCCAATGGAAGGCACTGGTTAACATGTGGTCTTCCCCTGAGCATAGGGTATGATAGAACTTCAACTTGCCACTACCACATTTTCATGTACTTATATATTGTTCTTAATCTTATTTCTTACATGAGTTCTTATTATTGTAAAGGCGAGGTGTAGTACAAACACCGGTAATCGAGGAAAGGTCAAGTACCATCAGCGCACGGGATCTCGAAGCTACATTGTACAAGCTAATCTTGTGGTAAGCAGATGAACAAGTCATGTTTTTGCTCTGTAGTTCATTTCATCAACCATTTTACAATGCTAGCACTTTGATAATTATGCCTATTTTCGAAACATATTTAGAGGCAGAAGTATACTGCTGAAGGAGAAGGGCTAAGTCCACTTGATTATTTCAAGTCCTTCCACTGCAGCAAGAATGGCTTCACCGCTCCAGTACAGGCAGCCATTGTAAGTACTTGTCTGCTTTTGCATTTTTCTATGCAACAATACTAGAAACATGTGTGACTATTTTATTTTAAACCTTTCATTTTATTTCCTTTTTTAGGCTCGCATGGAACAAATTGTCGCTGAACCTCAAGGCGACCAACCAAAAAAGACTGCTGCTGAAGCAGTGGCGGAAGTTGTCCAATCTAGGACTTTTTGGGAGGTTCCTGGCTGGCATTCGCCCGCCCTCCATGAAAAAGACTAAGGTTACTACTGCACTTCAGGTTCAGGAAATACGAGCTGGACTTAACAATGAGAAGCAAGGGGGCACAACTGCGGCAGAAGATTGTTGAACAGGAGGCCGAGATGAGCGAACTGAGATTGAAGGCTCAAGAACAGGAGACAACATTGAAGTCTCAAACAGAAGCGCTTGAAGCTTTGAAGAAGAGCACAACTGATATGCATAATCTGATCCAAGGCTTGATAAATTTCAGCCAGGTTTATCCTCCTCTCAACTGAAGTGTGGTCCTGGTGAACTTGTGTTGCTGATGACTTGTTGTATGTTCATTCGATTCGATGCTAACTTGATGTATATTGCACAATTGTACTGGTTGAACTATTCCCTGAATGTGGTGTGAATTATATGGAAGTGGGAAATATTTTGTTTTGTTGTCTGATTATGTGCTGGCGATCAGCAGCAGCCAGAACAGTATACAGTGCCCTGCGAAATGCAATATGGCTGATTTAAAAAAAAGCAATATGGGCCGAGGCCCAGGAAAGGCCCTGTGGATAATGCCCAAAATCAAATGTCCAAGCATAATGCAATATGGGCCAAGTTCGTTAGATTGCTAGGGCCCAATATAAAATAGCCCAATATACTGTGCAATAAATATTTCGGGAATGGCAAAAAAAAACACAAAAACCTGAAACGGGCTAAAATTGGCCCAACAATATTAGGCGCACAAAGGCTCTTACATGGACCGAGCCTCAATTTGTGACGAACCGAAATCGTCATAACCCCCTGCCACGTCGGAGCCACGATGGATCTCGGTCCGACGTGGTATGTACCTTATGACGCCTTTGTGTTACGAATTTATACGCGTCATTAAACTCATGACACCGGGAAATAAGGTCTCGTCATTAATCGTGGTTTGTGACGCTCGATTAATGACGACGCGTTTTCGTAACAATCGGCGTCATTAATCGCGGTTTATGATGAGAAATGACCTTTTTTTTGCGTCACTAGTCGGTGTTTTTCTTGTAGTGATATTCAATCCAATTTGGAGTTCGATTCTTCTTGATATAATCTTTATCCAGTTGCTGCTTGAACTTCTGAAATTATGTTGCCATCCTCGTGACACATCGTTTGGTTCAACGCCTTCAGGAAGTGTGAAGTGTTTTAGAATTTCTTCCCACAACAAATTCTTCACTGAGTCTGGAACCACGTGTGGATTATCTGCTTTTCCCTTCCATTCTCTGTAGCTGATGGGCACGTTGTCCCTTACAATGGCCCCGCACTGTGAGACATACGTGTCCTTGATTTTTTTTTGGAGCACATGGTTGGCCAGCATCTGATACTTCTGTGATATGATAGATGACATGGCCGGTGAGTACTTGTGTACGCCCTCTCTTTGTCTTTTTTGATGTGGAGCCTGAAGCCTACAAGTTGCAGATTCGTTATTTAATGCATGAAGTTAATGCATGAGATATATATATATATAAGAACTATGAAGTTAATGCATGAGATATATATATATATACCTCGTGGGAACATTCAATACTTTCATTCGCAAGACTTTCCTCATTGTTTCCAGTATTGTCCTCAATATTGTTGTTGTGTCCTCGACAGGGACGTCATCCTTCTCATTCGGAGGTATGTTCAAGTACAAGTCCGCCTGACTACACTCCTCGTCGGTGAAGGTTGCAATCGTATTTGTACCACTAGCAATAATGTCGGCCATAAAGTTGTCATGGTTGTCATCCATCTGGAATAAACAAGAATTTACTAAGAATTTCTTTATTGAACAAGAATTTTCTTTAAATCTCTAGAATAAGCAACAAGTTTTTTCTATGAATTTCTAGAATAATCAACAATTTCGTCAACCATCTAGAATAAACAAGAATTTACTAAGAATTTCTTTATTGAATAAGAATTTTCTTTGAATTTCTAGAATAAGCAACAAGTTTTTTCTATGAATTTCTGGAATAATCAACAATTTCTAAAACTTTCTCGAATAAACAAGAATTTACTAAGAATTTCTTTATTGAACAAGAATATTCTTTGAATTTCTAGAATAAGCAACAAGTTTTTTCTATGAATTTCTGGAATAATCTACAATTTCTAAAACTTTCTATAATAAACAAGAATTTACTAAGAATTTCTTTATTGAACAAGATTTTTTTTTAATTTCTAGAATAAGCAACAAGTTTTTTCTATGAATTTCTGGAATAATCAACAATTTCTAAAACTTTCTAGAATAAACAAGAATTTACTAAGAATTTCTTTATTGAACAAGAATTTTCTTTGAATTTCTAGAATAAGCAATAAGTTTTTTCTATGAATTTATGGAATAATCAACAATTTCTAAAACTTTCTAGAATAAACAAGAATTTACGAAGAATTTCTTTATTGAAAAAGAATTTTTTTTGAATTTCTAGAATAAGCAACAAGTTTTTTCTATGAATTTCTGGAATAATCAACAATTTCTAAAACTTTCTAGAATAAACAGGTATTTACTATGAATTTCTTTATTGAACAAGAATTTTCTTTGAATTTCTAGAATAAGTAACAAGTTTTTTCTATGAATTTCTAGAATAATCAACAATTTCTAAAACTTTCTAGAATAAATAAGAATTTACTAAGAATTTCTTTATTGAACAAAAATTTTCCTTGAATTTCTAGAATAAGCAACAACTTTTTTCTATGAATTTCTGGAATAATCAACAATTTCTAAAACTTTCTAGAATAAATAAGTATTTACTATGAATTTTCTTGAATAAACAAAGTCGAAATATTTCTACTAACTTGTGGACGAACGATGCTTGTTGGTGGCGGTGCCGTGTGGGAGAATGACAGAGGTGACGGGAAGTCACTTGTTCGAGCCGACGCGGCAGTCGTCGACTTCAGAACTATCAAACTATGAAATTGTATATTAGAAAACAATTAAGAACTCAAATACACAATTTATATGTATGACCGTATATACACACAAATATATACGAAGTATTACAATTTATTTCCAATTAAAATTTCTTTCCATTCCTATAAATTTAAAAAATTTCATGCATATCTATGAAATTTTTATAACTACATATATATCAATTAATAAACTAAATCAAATAAATTTAAATAAAAATACTTGCTAACGCAAGTATTTCACGGGCTGGCGTCAGCAAAGCAAAACCCCAGCGTGCAGCCCGGTCGGCCATCGGGGCACGCACGCACGCCGGCCGTCGGCCGCACGAGGGGCCCGGCAAGCGACGGCGGCGCGGCATACCGGTCGGGCTGGCCGGCTGGTACGGTTGGGATCCGGATCGAGGGGTGGCGCGGCGCGCGTTGGAGGAGGGGCCGGCGGGGGCAGGCGCCGCGGCGAGGTTAGGGCGGCGAAGTCGGAGAGGAGATGCGCGTCGGGAAGGGGCGGCTCGTCGGGGAGGAGCCGCGCGGCGGTGCTTCGGGGTCATACCGCGCGAGGTGAGGGCGGACGTCGGCGGCCGAGCTGGCCGGCGGTGGGAGACGTACGGCGATGCGCGCGTGTCGGGGAGGGGCGTCACGTCGGGGAGGAGCGACGCGTCGGAGAGGGGCAGCGCGTCGGGGTAGGGCCTCTCGTCGGGGAGGGGCGCGTCGGGGACGGGCGCGGCGAGGAGAGGCGGCGGCGACGACGGAGACGAGGAGAGGCCAGGCGGCGATTTGGGGGAGAAACGGCTAAGTGCCGATCTGGAAGGCGACGGGGCTTATATAGAACCCCCCTTTTGTCACGGGTCGTGAAACCACCCGTGACAAAAGGGGGGCCTTTAGTCTCGGGTCGTATTACGTCCCGAGACTAAAGGGCCTTTTGTCACGGGTGGTTTTACGACCCGTGACAGAAGGGGTATTTCGCGCGGGGGCCCCGTAAAGGCAAATTTTCGTCTTTTAGTCCGGGGTTTTTGTCTCGGGTGGTAACACCACCCGGGACTAAAGGGCAATTTTGCGCGGGAAGTTAACATTTCTCTTTTCCTTCCTCATTTATCTCTTTCCTTTTGTTTTGAACATTTAAAAAAATCGTTAGTTAAAATATTTGTGCCATGAAAAATTATATTAAGTTAAGAACAAAAAATACCTACTTTTCTATGCACATATTATTTCACGAGTTGAAATAATTATTTTTAATTTTCGTTTACAATTTGAAGGGAAAAATAAATTAAATTGAAAATATTAGTAAAGTAACTCAGAAAAACCTCCAAATTGATATAATGATCCATAAAACTAATTATCAATTTTACATTTAGCTAATTTTTTAGAATGACTTACGTATACATACAGAGGTCACCTGATGGCTATTACAAGGTACGACATTAATTAATACCAATGAGTACAAATCCCAAGCTGAAGTTGGTCAGCTTCTACCTTTTGAACCTCTACTTCAAACACATTTATGAATTCGCGTATTGTCTTCGAATGATCAACATGCTCAGGAAGAATGTAGGTAGGCCTCTAGTTCTCATCATCTAGCTCATAACGGAATATATCATCAAACTCACCCTTCTTCTCATCTTTGTCTTTGTTTACTTTTTGATATAATTATCCATAGAACTAATTATCAATTTTACATTTATCTAATTTTTTAGAATGACTTACGTATACACATATATAGCGCACGTAACCTCCAGTACCGACGGAGCAAGTTATTCAAGCAAGATGTCGACATTCTCTCTCTCACTCTCTGGAAAAGGTGTCTAAGAGCTAGTATATATATGCTGGAGCTGACCTCCTGAGAGGTGTCACCGAAAACACTATGCTTGGGCAGCTTGCTCCTATCGGTACTGGAGGTAGTGCAATATATGTCTGAATGCATGGTATTCATCAGAATCCCTCTAAACGCAAATTCAATTAAATTGAAAATAATACCAAACCAACTCAAAATAATAAACATGCTTACTAAACATGTTGAAGACAATACATGAATTCATAATAAAGTAGCTAATTAATAATAATTAATAATAAGTTCGTAAAGGTTCACATAGCTAGCTAATTAATACAAGTTCATATAATAGGGTATGGTACAAAGCTTGATCCATGCATGCATAATGTTACTGAGCAGCACACGCTTGTAGATATGAAATATGGTTAATGTCTGCAATCCTCCAGCCTAGAACTCCCTCAAAATAAGCTAGAGCGCGTACTAGTGCACTCTCCTCCGCTTCCGGAGGAGTGTTACAAACAACACTGCAGACATCAAATAATGGAGCCTCGGGTTCTGCTGGCTTGTAGAAAGTTAGAATTGCTTGACTCTTCCAATTGTTAGTGAAAAACGGCTCCTCACCATAGTAATCCACCCCAACTCTTTCCACGACTTGATTAAGAATCGCACGGAAGCTAATTGAAGCATAGGTAGAACCAGAGGGATCCTGCACACAATCAGATGATGATGAGATATAATAACCTTATGAAAGTTCAAAATATATATGTACCAGAAACAAATTAATTAAGAATGAATAAAAATTCTTTTATATATAAATGTATATTATACCACAACTTGATGAGCCCTGCAAAGCCTCTCTGTAGTCTCAATCACATTGCCTTCACCCGCCTCGAGTTGCTTTAATTTAAAATATGAAAGGTCCGGCAAGAAGCACCCAACATTATTCTGGAGTTGTTGTAGACAATTCTCCACGGCAGTCCTCTCTCGGGTTAACCGAATAGGTGATGTTGAGCCAACTGTTGCAATGACAACCATCGGGTGTGGTGCGCCTACTGGCAACTGGCCGTAGTCTACATATCGAGCAGGTACGGTGAAAGAGATATACACTCTTGCCATGTGCTCATCAACATGCTCAGTTTGCACTATAGGAGGAGTACCACTCATATCCCCGATAATGTCTCTAAGCCATCTGATATTGTTGATAACCTACAATAATTATATATGTAACTAAAATTACAGATTTTCCATGTGAAATGAAAAAAGTTCTATGTAAAGCAAATTATTTTCAATTCTTATATTACCACGTTAGTTACACGTCCCAGATCACCCATTTGCAAGGTAATCTCGCGGTGAAAGTGCAATCCTGGACGTAGAGGCAACGGGTCCTCCAAAACACCTCCACGGCCACCAAGACCTCCACGGCCAATGCCACGGCCACCACGCCCGCCACGGCGATGGACTATGCCACGTCCACGGGCGCCATTACCAACACCACTTGACGACGACATTGTTAGCTCAAACTATATCCAAATCAAAATAACACACATTATTGACAATAAATAGGATTAGTTTACATATATAGATTGGATTCTATATATGCATAAATAGAAAAACAAAAGGGGCCATAGAATTCAACACTATTATTACTGTACATAACCTTTATGAACCAGCGACTCAGAAGACCCAGATGCTCCGGGAACTACAACAGTCTCACCACACCATCATATACACCTGGCTCTCCCACCTACAGTACTACAACACCATGCCCTACACCTCCTATCTAGCTACAGTCCAACGTCACGGAGCTGCAGTCCCCACCTAACCCGTGATGTTAAACTGTAGCTAATTAGGACGTGGGGCTGTGTATCAAAAACAAGAAAAATAAGAAAATACTTACATTTATTCTATATAAAAATAAAAAATACTTAATAAAAGAATTTAATCTTCTATTTCCTCCTATAACTACCTAGAAATAAAAGCATTTCTAAACAATGAAAGAACAGAAATACATACCTAGTACATTTTCTGTATGTCTATTATTTTCTTTATGAGCATATATTTTATAAACTATATGTACAAGTAAAATTCAATTTTATGAAAAACACGAAAATAAGAGAATGCTTACATTTATTCTATATAAAAATAAAAAACATACTTAATAAAAGAATTGAATCTTCTATTTCCTCCTATAGCTACCTAGAAATATAATCATTTCTAAATGATGAAAGAATGGAAATACCTAGTACATTTTCTGTATGTCTTCCTTTATGAGCATATATTTTATAAACTATATGTACAAGAAAAATTAAATATTATGAAAAACAAGAAAATAAGAAAATGCTTATTAATACAAATTTAATGAAAGAAGGAACAATGCAAGTATCATCCTAACTACATTTTCACGTATATATACAAAATCTCATCTCTCTAATTTAAGCTCCTCCTACCTAGCTACAAATTAACATTTCTATTTTCTCCATCTCTAAACCATAAAACAAAATTTAATCACAACAAATGAAGGGAGGATGAAGATTCCAACCTTGACAACACTTTGGAGGAGAGAAATCTTCACAAACTAATGAAGAAAAAAATCGCAGCACCACCTTAGGCTTTAGTCGCCATGGAGGGGAGGAGCTTGAGCTCGCGAGTGAGTGGTACGGTGAATGGCTCGGGTGGCAGGAGGAAGAAGGAGGTGCGGTGCTTATATGGATGCCGGCAATTAATCTCGGCTGGTGTTACGAGCCGAGACTAAATGGTACCCCTTAGTCTCGGCTCGTAACACTAGCCGGGACTAATGCTTTAGTCTCGGGTGGTGTTACGAGCCGAGCCCTTTAGTCTCGGCTCGTAACACCACCCGAGACTAAAGACCGGGGGTAATTATTGCCGGACAGAGCCGTTGGGAGCCCCCTTTTGTCACGGTTTGTAATACCAACCGGGACTAAAGGGGGGCCGGCTACGGCAGCCATTTCGAGCCACGTCGACGAAAGGCCTTTAGTCCCGGCTCCAAAGTTGAACCGGAACTAAAGGCCCGAACCAAAGCCTCGCTCTCTACCAGTGAGTAGTCGCACATACGCTCTCTCAAAACCTGATCGCACGCCTATCCTGAGCACGATCACGTTGACGGGCGCGGTTTTGGAGGCCTGCTAACACGAGCACCGGTGCATGCAGGAACTTGCGTAAAAATGCAGCAGGTGGTGGCGGCAGCAATGGAGAAAGAGTTCGATGAGTACGTACTTTCAAAGAAGAAAAAGGAGTGCCTTTTACATAGGTGTGCCAGTGAGAGATCAGTGAATGAATCGTGAACGTTCTTAGCAGCAGCAATGTCCATTATGTGATTGATTGCTTGTTTAACACACGGCCTAATCTCGTCATCAAACGACTGTTTCAATCGTCAATCACTGCTTTCAACGTTGTTTATTCCTCTCTCCAATGGCAAAACATGGCACACACATCATGTCACACTTTTGTAAACCCCTAGAAATAACTCGTTGGCCCTATTAATTCTCCTTTGATTAAACTAACTATTTAGTCAATTTACACCTTAACACAATTTTTTTTGTTTTTCCAAGCACAAGTGGACTTTGAAGTTCACATTTTGCAAGTTGATAGCAAACAACATGTCACACCCGGATTTAAAGGCAAACCCGAATGCATAGAATACATGTGCGCCAGGATCAAGTTACACACATGCATCGACTCAGTGAGTACCAAAACACAGTGTAAAAGCGTATAGAAAGTATTATAACTTTATTACATGACCGAATGTCTCATAATCGTAACAAAAGCGAGTACTAGCAGAGGAAAAGGACGTCTCCACAGGCAGCTGACTGGTGGCACGCCCGCCTAGAAACCGTCGAACTCTCCAGGAAAGTCTTCAAAGCGTCCGTCTGAGCAGCAACCGGGTTGTGTAGATGCAATATAAAATAACAACAAGCATGAGCACATGTCGTACTCAACAAGGGAAAATTCTATAACAACATGCAAAGGCTTTATGGTGGAAGCTTGTGGTTGCATAGCAGGTCAGCATTTTAGTTGGTCAAGTTTTATTAAGCAAGCTGAATTACTAGCAAATGTAAGTTTATACCAACCCAGAGATTAACATAAGCATCATCATCATGAACGAAAGTAAATGCAACAAGTTTAATCCATCTTTCATAGTTTACTCATGTGAGGGTCCAGACCGCCCGTGACCGTGAGCACGGCTAACTAGTTAGTTTTACACTCTGCAGAGGTTGTTCATCTTTACCCACAAGTCGCGTAAAAGTCCCGAAGAACTTTAAACCCAACCATGCGATACCGGCCAAGCATCATACCACACTACCGAGGTGTGATTGCATAGGGACGCTACGAGGCCTTTACAAAGATCCCCAGGTGCAGGCTGCTCGCTAGGTTACTTGACAGCGCAATGCATAAACCTCTCTCAGCTGCGAAGCTACCATAGAGCAGATCAGTCTGAGGGCCGGGCTATACACCAACTACCGGCAACCCCCAACCCCTTTTAGGTAAAGCATACCTAACACCAAGTTTTCTAATTATTCAGCCAAGACAGAGCCATATGTCTTGTGGTAGTACTGTTTTCCTAGGTGGTCGCTCCATGTTCCGATTAACACAGGTGATCTTGTTTAATGAAGGTATAACATAAGTAAAGCAAGATTAACATTGTTGTTCATTTAAACCACCATGATCCCAAGTTGAGCAACTAAGCAAGGTCTACCCAACATAAACATAAACCCAGGTTGATCAAGGCATAGGAATAAACAAAGCTAGTCAAACCTTAACATAGGTCCCATCACATTAATGCAAGCAACAAATAAAAACGGTGTAATTAAAATGCATGTTGTAATAGGATAAACGAGAATGTAGCAAGGACTTGCCTTCTACCAACGCTTGCTGCTGCTCAGTGTCTTGAAAATCTTCAACTTCAGTGTATTCCACGTACGGATCGTCTTCTACGCACCACATCATTCACATACAAGCATACAATGGAATAAAATAAGAAACAATCACCAAACAGTACTAACATAACAAAACAGAGGCATAAAACTGTTCTACACTTCGAGACGATCGCGTGGATATAAAGAACGCTAAAAACGGAGCTAAAACGTGTATTCTACGGCCAAAACAAGGTATAGGGGCTTTTCTGCAGGAAAACAAAACTTACAGGGGCCTATCTGTATGAAACCGAGGGCTTAAAACGAGATTATGCATATAAACAGAAGGTCTGCGGTGCAAAAAGACCACACAGGACCTTGGGCGGAAAAACTAGAAAGCCTAGGGTTCAAAACGTAAAGAAAAGGACCTATCGGTGAGGGTCTTAACACCGCGGGAGGGCATATCTGTGAAACTAGAAAAGCCGAGGGCTTTTCTGCCAAACGGCGACGAAACAGATCTGTTGACCGGTACGTTGCTGGATTGACCCGGGGGTGGATCTGATCTGGAGCGTTGATCGCGCAACGGACGGCTGCGGTGGTGTGCAGGCACGCGAGCGGCGGCGACTGCGCCGGCGAGCGGCGGCGCACGGCCGAACTTCGGCGAGCTCGCTCGGATTCGAGCTACGGGGCACGGTTTGGTGTGCGGAAGGCACCGGGGTGAAGCGGGAGACGCGGAGGATTCGTCCAGGGCACCAGGATGAACTTTAGGGCGGCGACGACGATGCGCAGCACGGCGGGGCGGAGCATCTGGGCGGCGCCAACTCCGGCGGGTGGCTACGGGCGATGCAGGGCACGGAGACGCAGACAAGCGGCCTAAGTGACTTCCTCACCTCCTTGCGGTGCTCTTGGTGACCTCCACGGCGACGGAACGGCGGCGGAGCGGGGAAACGACGGCGGCGGTCGAGCTCTAGGGTTTCGGCTCGGGCGCGCGGGGGAGCTCGGTGGCTAGGGTTTCAGGGGAAAAGACGGTGCGGTGCGAGGCGGCGACCTTTTATAGGGCCATGGAGGCGGCCTTGGCATGCGGGCCAAGCCGAGGAGCGGCGCAGGCGTGAAGTGCGGCGCGGCCGGGGTCGGACTCGAGCTCGAGTCCGGCTCAGGCGTGGCGCAGCGGGCGGGATGACAGGCGGGTCCCGCCCGTCAGCGGCTGCTCGCGGGGAAGGGAGCGGAGCGGGCCGGTGCGCCGGTAGCTGGGCCGAGCTGGGCTGGGGGAAAGCGGCGCGCGCGTACCAGGCCGGAAGAACAAGGGGCGGCGGCAGACTTAGTCTGCTGGGCTTCACGCAAGGCTGGGCCGGAAAAGAGGAAAAGAAGGGGGAGGGTAAGGAAAGGATTTTGAAATTTTGAAAAGGCAACAAGCAATTGAATTCAAATTTAAATTTGAATTCAATCACCCAAAAGCAATGCATCAGCATGAATGCAACAAACATCAAGCTACTGATTTAATTTGGAAAAACAAATATTGTTTTTGTTTTTTTTCCTCTACTATATTCCCTGTAAAGAATCAAATGTTTGGAAAATTTTAAAAATTATAGGAAAATCGTTGTTTAAATTTTCTTCCTACTCACATCCTGAAATTTGGGAATTTCAGGGTGTGACACAACACAAGTCATGTGTAAAAAAAATATATATCATGAATTTTTCATCACCATTTTGGTAGGGTAGTATATTTATTATTAGAATCTATCATTGAGATACAAATTTATCTAAAAATAATAATGAAAAATTCATAAGATGTTTTTCCAATATAGATTATGATGTCCATTGCCATCTTACAAAGTCTCAAATTAAAATTCAACTTGTGTATGGAGAAATGAAAAAGACAAATTGCATTATGGCGTAAGTTGAACCAAATAGTTAAGTTTAGGGGGTAAATTGAATAAAAACATAATTTAGCGGGTTATCTGGACCTTTTGTTATACTTAGGGAATTTGGACTTTTTCCTTTTCTTTTTACACAGAGAGATGCCGAGATCGCATATGGAGCAACGGATTGGCTTACAGAGATCCATATCACGCTGGAAGGCAATGCGACATGCTACAAATTCCTTTCAGCATGATAATGCAGATAGCCATCTTCGTGACTTTAGGAGTGCAGAAAATCTTGTGGACGAATGCGCATGCAGGGTCTGGATCTTTTCCCCAATGCATCCTAGTCCTATATACACTCATTCTCACCGAATAACAAGTAGTATTTATCACTTTTCTAGAAACAAAGTTGTTGTGGCATCGATAGAAAGCTTCAGATACCGGGTCTCAACCCCCTTTAGTACCGATTATGCAACCGGTATTGATCTTCGGCACTAGGGAGGAGGCTTCCAGCCACACCTCTCGTTTGTTGTCGTGATAGGCCGCACGCGCGATGGTGACTCCTGGCCGGCCCCGCGCCCGTGTTCACCATGCAACGGCGGTGGCTCTTGACCGGCCCCGCGCCCACGTTCGGCCGTGCCACATCGGTGGCTCCTGGTCGGCGCCATGTTAGTGGCCAGCCTCCCCCGCGTCCTCGACCTAACTCTGCCTGAGCCAGTGGCACCCGTGGCCGCAGCCTGCCTCCCGCCGCGAGCCGGTGATGCCCAGGCCCACGCGCACCCACGGCTCCACGCCTCCGCGCCCCATGCGCCCACCCGACCGGCCATGCCCCACGCCGAGAGGTAGCACCGCGTGGGCCGGCGCTCCCAGTCGTGCACAAGAAGAGATAGAGATGAGCAATAGAAAGAGATAGGTGTGTGTGGAGATGAGGATGCATGGAGAGGTTGATATATGTGTGTGGATGAGGATATGGATGGAGAGGGAGAGAGAGAAAGGAGGGGGCGCGCGGCAGGCACTAGGCCAAAAACGATTTGTACTGGCACATAGAAATTAGCGTGCTGGCGGGTGTAATTGGCACCCGCCAGCACTGTGGTGCAAAGGGGCGTCGACTTTACACCCGCCAGCGGTGAAGGTCTAGTGCTGGCGGGCAACATAAGTCACCCGCCAGCACAAATGGTCCTATTTGTGCTGGCGGGTGACTTATGTCGCCCGCCAGCAATGAAGGCACAGTGCTGGCGGGCAACATAAGCCATCCGCCAGGACAAATGGTCCTATTTGTGCTGGCGGGTGGCTTATGTCGCCCGCCAGCACAGATGCACACAGTCACTTGAAAACTTCGAATTTTTCAAACGATTTCAAATGGAGAAACTCTCAACATGAAAGTTGTAGATCCTGAGAAGTTATGAAACTTTGTAGTTTACAATTTTTTATTTGGAATCATATTGTCAATGAAATTCAAATTTGAATCTCTCAAATTTGAAATTCAAATTTCGTAAATGACTTCAAATGGAAAAACTCTCAACATGAAAGTTGTAGATCTCAGTAAGTTAAGAAACTTTGTAGTTGACAAGTTTTTAATTTGAATCCGTTTAGTGCCTCAAAAAACCGATTTACACTCGGTGTAGTATAATATGAGTAGAACCAAAACTGCATATGGACGCATATGAGTGTGTGGTGTAGTGGTAGAGGAGGCTTCGCGCGACGGAGAGGTCACGGGTTCGAACCACGGCAACCGCGGAGCGTCGCGACTTTACGGGGACGGGTGGGTGGCTGGCCGGTGGGGTCCCTCCTATAAAAAAGGTTTTTTTGCTGTTTATTTTCGGTTTTTTAGTGCTGACACTGAAAACCTCAGTGCTGGCGGGCGACTTAAGCGCCCGCCAGCACTAGGTCTCTATGCTAGCGGGCGGACAACCGCCAGCACTGAGACGATTTGTGCTGGCACAAGGTCGCTGGCGGGCACTCCACCCGCCAGCAAAGACCCCTTTTACCCGCCAGCACAAATCGTTTGTGACCTAGTGAGGGGTACGACATTTGTACTGGGGCTTCTCTCGACCCGGTACTGGAGTGCCCCTTTTAATATCGAGGTTTCTTTACACCCGATATTAAAGGGTACCCGACCATTTAGTACCAGCTGTTGAGCATAGCCGGTACTACTAAGTGAAGGTTTTTTTTAATACAGGGCGCTGTCCCCACTCGATACTAAAGGGGGTCAAGGGGGACGCTCCGAAGTCTAAACTTCGACCCGATACTAATGCTCCTTTAGTATCGAGTGTTAAAATAACCGATACTATGAGTTGGGATTGAAAGTCAATTCCCTAGTAGTCTCGTGTGGTTCTAGCAGATAAATAATTGCATACGTGTTATGGTACTCACGCATGGCCTTTAATGATCGGTGCGGTGGTTATGCTGTGTTAGCGTTGGCGCGTACTTAGGGTCAACAATGCGCAGAGGGGCTCGCTGTAGCACCTCTGGGTAGACACCGGTCAGACCTGTGCAGAGCATTGGTCACACCTTTGCGGGTCACCGGTCTGACCTTTGTGTGGGTAAACCAGCGAAAGACCTCCGAACGTCGCCCGAGAAGGATCCTGTCGGGGCAGCGCACGTAGGGTCTTTCACCGGTGGCAAAGGTCTGACTGCTGACCCACACATGTCTGACCGGTGACCTGCAAAGGTCTGACGAGTGCTATGCACAGGTTTGACTGGTGCCTACGCATAGGTGCTACAGCGATCCCTTCTGCGCATTGTTGGCCATAAGTACGTGCCAACAAATTGGGCCGTGTGCTGCATGCCTAGGGCCGCGCCGACCGTCTGCCGCCGTGCTGGTCCGCTGGGCTCGCCGTGCGCCTAGCTTCGTGGGGGCTCGGCTAACAGAAGGTGGATAAGAGTTGAAACTTCCAGCCCACTAAAGTCACATAAGATTGCTAGTTAATAGTTCCGGCCATTTCACCTCATGATTATTAATTAAAAAATGTTACAATATTTTTCAAAAATGTTGTCAACATTTTTTCATCAAAATTTCTCATCAACATTTTTCAGAAATGTTGTCAACATTTCTTCGTCAACATTTTTCAAATTATTGCAATATTTTTTTGAAAATGTTGCCAACATTTTTTAGGCCAACATTGTTTAACCTAACATTTTGGAGCTTCTTCTGCGGCACCGGCACCGGCACGCCGGCTGGCCGCAAGCCCGTCGGGGCCACTCGGCGGTGCTCCGCGCACCCGTGCCAGCGTCTGGGAGGGAAAACAACAATACAAATAACAAATCTTTATGGCCTCAAAAAAATAAAGAAACCCTTTAGTAGAGCTGCAGAAGGATAACCAACAATACAAATAAGAAAACAGATCACCAGGTCCACTTATATCATCAGAGCTGCTGGCTCACGGGTTGCAAGGGCTGCCTACACGGATCATCACCTAGCTCAACGGGACCGGGACGACGATTGTTCTGCGCATGCTCCCGCCCTGGTTGTCCAGGGTGGTGGCGGCGGTTCATTCGTCCCCGCTGAGATATTTAGCTTTGATGCATCAATTTTGGTTTGAGACTCAGGGGGTCCAAGTCGCTGCCACAATGTTGGTGCCGGCCGCAGATCGTTGTCGGGTGCATGCGGCAGACCTCCGTGCCGGTAAGGCGGTAACCCAGATGTGGCAGAGCTGGTGACCCAGATACAGAGGTGTGACAAACCTAAACTCGTTTTGGATGATTAACTAGTTTTCCAGACGCATCCTATTCCTATACTCTCGTGGTTGTTGAGAACGGAAGGTCTGTCGTCATTCGTCATCATATAATACAATACAAGTCATGTTGCATAGGTATATACATTGCCTCCAATGTCAATATTTTCAGAATTAGATGTTGACAAGTAATGTTTTGGTTAGGAAATTTATGTAACTCCTCGAGAAACAAATGAGTCAGCATTAATTCTGAACGCCTCCACTACATTACAAAAGCTAACATACATACATATATATGACTAAAAAAATACAGAACGCCGACATATGCCATCTCAAAATCAGTAAATCAGCCTTGCAATGCTCTGGTCGTAAATAATAAGAAAAAATACAGAACACGGTCACATGCCATCTCAAAATCCATAAATCATCCTTCTAATGCTCTACCCGTAAATAATAAGAAGCCATTTTTTCTTAATACATGGGGACAATTATTATTTTTGCAGTTTTATGAGCTCCTAGGTTCGCAAGCTCTCTCTTCCAGGAATTCTGCTTGATTATCAAATAGATCCACTTTTGCCGTCCTGATGTGTAGAACAGTGGTTTTGAAAATACACAGCATATAAGGGATCACTAGACTTCAACTGTATACACACATACTGGGCTGCTCCAATTCAGTAGCAGATTGCTCATTCTTCAGACACTGTTTGTGGAAGGACATGAACTTATCAGTGCAGAGAAGGATGCACAGAATTCCTCGTACCTCCTACTCCCAGCCCTTGTTCAATTGGCAGCGTAAGAGCTTTGCTGCTGCGCTCCATTTCATCATTAGACGTTTTGTAAAATGACATGGTTAAAGAAACTGGAAAATATATGAGTAAAGTAGAAGATACATGTACGCTCTAGCATGGCAGCTTTGATAACAGAGTTACTTCACAGATGTCCTTTGACAATATATGAGGTGGTAGATAAGTGTCTTGATGCCACTGGGGTTCGCATAGGGCAAATTGTCAGCATTTGGCACATATCTCAAACAATGTGTGGTTTATTGAGACCTTAAGCAATGGATTATATACGAAACAAACACAGGAGTGATAGTACTGAATAACAGCTACTATGACCGTTACTTTTTTTTTAAAATGTAAAACCATGTGAATGATAGCCGACCCCCATGCTAGTGCTGGTGACCCCAAGAACGTTGATGGACTCAATTTCCCAGCGCATCCTATTCCTGTACTGTAGTACAAGTTTGGACATGAATGAAGATTTCTCATTGTGTATCAAAAGTGGAGCCTTCACACAAGTGATGTTGGAGAGGTATATATTGCCTTCCAAGAAATAACTTGGATGAACATTATTATATATTTTCATTTTCACCTTTGGATTTTGAAGTATTATACAGTGAAAATGTACAAACTTAATATTTTTAGAATTATCAGTGGACCTACTTATAACGAAAGCATACATATATATGCATATTGCGCTAGCAGTTGGCGAGATAATGGCATTAAAATTACCAAACTTACTGCTATCATGCTGGTGCATGGTGTTAAGTAATGCGAATTTATTCAGTCCTATCCATTTTTCTACCTCCACACCTACTCTAAACTCTCGAGTACTGTGAATGTGTAGGTCTTCACGTCGGACGGTCCGATGCATGCTAACTACAAGGACATGTGAATTGTATATTTTCACTACATGATAGACAAACAACTCTCATGCTAAAAGGCTGTTTTTTAAAAAAAAAATAGCATCGATCTGTGTTCTTGCTCAGTAATCATGACAACCTTCTTTTGGGCCCGTAAGAACTAAATCAAGCCCTCGAGGAAAGGCACAACAGCCTAGGAAGCTTACTCGATCACATTTTGCATATGCCCTTCATTCGGAAAAGCCAATATCGTGTGTTCAAATGCTTGGCATTGTACACAACCTGATTCTCAGTTTCTGTGCCCTAGGTACAGTTCTTGGTGAAAATTACGCCAGAGTTATTTGAGCACTTCAATCCTGAGGTTTTTCACTAGGACTTGCACCTTAAAAGTGTATACAGCAACCAATTAAGAATAATGTTGGCTGACATTGGGTAGTATGAGGGCTATAGGGAGATCGAAGAATTAAAAATAATGCAGTTCATGCAGTTATTTTCCCTTGAACTCCCTCACTTAAGTCTGGCATGGTCCTACAATCCTTGGTGCAAGTTTTATTGTGTATCATGGGAATTGGTGAGGGAGCCTACTATGTTTCATGTTGTTGAAACTGTGTAACACCCTAAAATTTCACATTATGCTTATAATAAAATTTTGCTAGCAACCTTGCTCATGTTTAAGGATTATAAGGTTTTATTTAATTTTCGTAAGCATTTAATTATTTTTCTTAATTAAATTAATGAACTATAGGAGTTTATTGTTGCATTGATGCTGGAACATTAATTTTGTTTGCTTGGATTCAAATTCGAATTTGAATTCTTTGTTTGATTCTTTTCCAAAAAAATATCAAAAGCTTTTCCTTTTATTTTCCCTCCCCTTTCTTCCTTTCTGTTTCGACGGCCCAACTTAAGAAGTCTTCTGGAGGCCCTTGTATTCCTTCGCCAGGTCGCCCCGCATCCTTCAGCTGCGCAGCCCAGCAACCAGCGGCCCAAAGCTGGCCTGCTCCGCCTCCCCTCACCGCGTCCCGCTGCCATGTGGGCCAGCGTCGTCATCCCCCACCTCCGGATCGACCCTGAGCTGCAGCCGAGTCCGACCGAGCCAGCCGCCTCCCGCGCCGCGTCCTAGTCCCGGGCCCGCACGCCTAGGCTGCCTATAAGAACCGCCGCCACCTCCTACCCTAGCTCTTTCGCCCAAACCCTAGCCGTCACCTAGAGCCGCCGCCCTAGCTCAAACCCTAGTGCAGCCGCGCCGCCATCGATCTCCGCCTGCGCCGCCTCCCTGTCGACGTTGTGTAGCTCCGGAGGTTCGTGTGAAGGTGAGGAAGCCGAGAGTCCCGCTTGTTTTCGTCCATGTGCCATGTTTCGCCCGCGAGAGCTCGCCGGAGTCGCACCGCCGCGGAGCTCTGCCTCGCCGAGTCGCGTGCCGTTGCCGTCAGGTCTCCACCGTACCCGTTGCCCTGGTTGAGTTCGTCGCGTCGCCGGCTTCACCCTGGTTCAACTCCCGTGCGAAACCTAGCCTTCTAGCTCAAGATCGAGTTCGCCGGTGAGGCCACCGCCGTGTGCCGCCGTTCACCGGTGAGTCCGCCGCCGCCGTCCTGCCGCAGTAGCCGCCAGCCGTCCATCTTTAGATCTGCGGTTTAGATCTAATCCGACCCGGAGTCAAACCAGAGCACATCGGTCAACCCAGCTTTGCGCAGTCTCTTTTGCAAAAGAGCCCCTGCAGTTCTTCCTTTTTGCAACCACAAGCAACTCAGTTCAAAAACCTTTAGATGTAGGTCCTTTTCTTTATGTTTAAGCCCCTATCTTTTCTGGGTTTTGCGCCCGAAGTCCAGCCCTGAGGTTTTGCGCTATAGACCTCGTGTTTATAAGCGTAATCCTATTTTAGCCCTCAGTTTTCGCAGTTAGGCCCTTAAAAGTTTAGTTCTCCTGCATATAAGCCCTTATACCTTGAACAGCTCGTATCTTTTGCGTTTTAGCTCCGTTTTTAGCGTTCTTTATATCCATGTGTTCATCTCGACGAGTAGATTAGTTTAGTGAAGCTTTTGTTTCTGTTTGAAATGATTGGTGAATTATTTTCTTATTTTATTGTATTGTCTCTTGCATGTGAATGTGTGATACGTAGAGAACGAGCAGTTCGAAGGATTTTCTGAAGGTGAAGACTTTGAAGACTCTGAGCAGTTTCCGAATCTTGTGGAAGGCAAGTGTCCTTGGTCATACCCGCTTTATCCTATATAAACATGTATTTAATCATTGTATTTACTTTATTGCTTGCATTAATTTTGACGGGTTCCTATTAAGGACTCTGCCTAGTTTCTTTTGACCATTGCCTTGTAACTGGGTTGCTTAATTAATCTTGATGGTAGATGCTGCTTAGTTGCTCAACTGGGTTGGTAATAAACAACATGTTACTCTATATACTCTATGTTCTTTAATGGTAAGTTAATTACAAGATCACATGTTTAATTGGAACATGGAGAACCACCCAGGACAACAGTACAACCACAAGGCTATATGACTCTGGCTTGGCTGAATAATTAGAAACCTTGATGTTGTAGTGACCTTACCTAATAAGGGCAAGGGAGAGCGCCAGTGGGGTATAGACTCGCTCTAGTAGGGAGTTGGGCTTTTCTAAGACACGGTACCTACTAGGGGACTTTATACTCTGCAACGACTCGGAACTTTCGCGGGTTGTTTTACATTAGGGGATCTTTGTAAAGGCCTCGTAGCGTCCCTATGCAATCACACCTCGGCAGTGTGGTATGATGCCTGATCAGCATCGCGTGGTTGGGTCTAAAGTTCTTCGGGACTTTTACGCGACTTGTGGGTAAAGATGTACAACCTCTGCAGAGTGTTTAAAACTAATCGATTAGTCGTGCTCACGGTCAAGAGCGGCCAGGATCCTCACATGATTAATCTATCGGAAGACGAATTTAATTTGTTCTTTACTTTATGTTTATGATGGTGATGCTACACTTTAATTGTGGGGTGGTATACACTTATATTTGCTAGTAAGTAAGTCGCTTAATAAAATTTGACCAACTAAAATGCTAAAGTGCTTAAACCCTTTGGCCATCCACTTATACAGCCTTGCATGTTTATTATGATATTCTCCCCTTGCTGAGTACGGCATGTGCTCACGCTTGTTTATTTATTGCATCTACACAACCCGGATTGCTGCTCAGACCTGAAGATTTTCGATGAGTTCTAGGCGTACGTGCCCCCAGTCAGCTGCCTGTGGAGTTCCATTCTGAAGATCCGCTGCTAGTTGTTCGCTCTGATGATACGTTTATAAGACTTTCGGTCATGTATTGGTTGTAATACTCTCTTTTACGCTTTGACACCGTATTTGGTATTCACTGAGTCATTACGTGTGTGTAACTTGATCCTGGCGCACATGTAATTTAAGCATTCGAGTTTACCTTCAAATTCGAGTGTGACAAACTCTCTCCTTCTCGCTCCTCGTAACTAGCTTTCCAAATTAGCAAAATTGTTGATGTATTATACAATTTAATACTCATGTAACCCTTTTTGGGACTAGCCTACATTTCACAAACTTTTGTCGCTGCAACCGTTTGCACTCTACCCCAAGAATTTAATATTGAAAATATTGAAATTCAAACACTCAAGCAGTATCTCCGCGGTATTGGCATCAGGGTTTACCTTACCGTTGGTAACCGGCCCGGTTACCGCGGTAACCGGCCTTACCGGCCTGGACCGGTTACGGTACCGGCCGGTTACCAACCGGTGGGTTTAAAAATTTTTGAATTTGAATTCCAAAAATTGAAAAATGTGGAAAAAATCTCTAAAAATACTTCGTGATTTATTGAGTCTAATGGTGTCAAATTTGTTGCAAACTTCGTTCATTTAGTATAAATTCCGACCAAAACAAGTTAAACCAAAAAAAGAAAAGAAAAAAAAACCGCCGGCCCAGCATGGCCCACTTAGGCCCAACCATTGGGGGGGGTCAAAATATCCCCACCGATGCTCCCCACCCCATCCGGCCGAGCGCTCGGCCTCCAGAAGCGTCGTCCGCCCCCTGTCCGCCTCCCCTGGGGCACCGTCCGGCCGCCGGCGACGCCTAACCGGCCTCTGAGCGCGGTTTACCGCTCGGACGGCGCGGTTAGCCGGCCGGCCGCCGGATCTAGCGGTTCCCCGCCCCGGACGAGCGGTTTACCGCCCCGGACGAGCGGTAAGCCGCGGTTAGGGCGTGGTTAACCGCCCTGGCGCAGGTAAGTCTCCCCCCTTCATAAATGTTTGATTTATCTAGTTTCTAAGTATGTTTTGATATAGAAGTGTAGAACATTTTGATTTAGGATGCAGATATGATTTGATTCAGGTGTTTACATGATTTAGGTTTGTAAATGTAGATATGTAGACCATAAATGTACGATTTTGGTAGAGCATATTTAGTTGTATATATGATTTCATTTAGGATGTAGATATTTAGAGCATATTTAGGTATATGATTTATGTGATTGATTTGTGGATGTTGTCCATTTATGCAGATACAAAATGGCATCTAGAGACCTTGCCCATCTCTCATTCTATGACGAGCACCATCCGGTTCGGGAATGGTTTGAATATGGTAGATCTAACCAAGAACCAGTTTTGGATGAGGATGATGATGACGGCGATGTCCCTCTCCCGTCTCATCTTGTCAGTGATCACGTAGACCCCTCTGATCTACGTGAAACTACGGGTGATGATTGCATCAGTGATTGGGCACGTAGAGTGGTGGGAGACACTCACCTTGGGAAGAGGAAGTTTCAGAAGGAGCCTACGAAGGGTGACCCGAAGCGTCAATGAGGACAGGTACAAACAAAAGGAAAAGGCAAAACAACAACAATTCCAGTGGACAGCGACACCTCCACTAATGATGGCGATGGTCAGCGTAGTCCACCATATCAGGAGTTAGGGGATAGCAGCTCGCCTGATGATGGTGATGGTGATGGTGATGGTGATGATAGTGATGGTGACGGTGGTGATGGTGGTGGTGGTGGTGGTGGTGATGGTGCTGGTGCTAGTGGTGGTGGTGGTGGTATTCGTTTCACAGGTATACATTGCAACCTAATATGCACACATGTTTCTGACTATGAGTACTAATTGTGATATATGCTTGAATGCAGGGGAGACTGATTTCACACACGCTACTCAGGACCGCGACCATGGAGCACCGGAATCGCAGAGGAGAACGGTTGGACCCACAGACTACGACACTCCTCAGTACTCTTCTTCCTCGTACAGCGATACCTCGCAGTCTTTTCATTATCCCAGGCCTGACATTAACATGCAGCCACCGACAAGATGGGTGTACGAATGGGAAGATCCACATTTTTACAATATGTTACTTCAGCAATGGCAGACGACAGCAGCGTGGACGGGTCAAACTTGGCAAGACTACAAGGCTGAGTTGCTTAGAGTGCAAGGTTTGAATGTCATGTCCACCGCCGAGTACCAGATGACGACCCAAATGGGGGTCTTCCCATTTCTACAGCATTGATCTTTTATTACTATGACTATGGTATTGTATGCACGATTATCACTATCACTTGGTATTGTATGCACAATTATTACTATGACATTGTTTGTATGCAAAACTATGATATTATTGCTTTGGTGAGGTTTTGTGAGGTCCTTTACATTAATTTATGCATAGATCATGCTAAGATTTTCATTAATTTACCACCGGGGAACCACAAAAACATGTTCGGTTATTCTGCCTTTCACGTCGGTTTACCGCTCAAACCGACCGGTTACCGGTCCTTACCGAGCGGTTTACCGATCAAAACCGATTGAACTGGCGTTTCAATTTGGATTTTGAATTTGTTCGGTTTTGACTGGTAACCGCGGCTTACCGACCGGTTTACCGAAACCGATGGCCGGCGGTTCGGTGGTCCGGTTCGGTAAGCAAAACCCTGATTGGCATAGGGAGCTCTTCCAAATGGCTACAAAGGAAAACTGTGAAAAGACCGGAGGCATGGCTGACAAGACAACCCTGTTGATAATTCTGCACCGCCGATCAATTCTCTTTGAGTGAAATACATAAATCCCACTACATGGTATGTGCTATCTCAGGATAAAATTCGAGCAGGCAGCACATTACAAAAGTAGATAACAACCACACCGTAATCAGTTTCTTAGGTTGAAACACAACAGTGATGAAACTAAAAGCAATTTTATAATTAAATAACGTCAGATTACATGTTTTATTTGCTACTACTCCAACCCCCCCACCAATGGGTTGCACTGTGCTTTTTCTTGAATCTATATATGCTGCTCAGTATCATGTTGGAACAGCAATGAACATTGCTTCATCTAGATGTAAATGCTGCAATTATTTTTAAATTAACATGCAAATGTGAGATATACCATGGTTGGTTAGGACCGCAGCATAAAAAGCTTGGATATGGATTTGCTGAATATATCACAGACAAATTTACGTGGTGCAGTTGGATCACTTTTCCGATACATCCTAGTCCTATATATGCTCGATCCATTTCTCTGGAGAACTTGGCGTGTTCATTGCTCTTCTATAAACAGAGTTTTTGTAGCATTAATTGATAAACCAGCACCAGATCTAGCTGAGAAGGAACATGATTGTTTGATGAAGCCTCCAGCGACCAGACCATGATTCTTTTTTACGCCACGGAGTAGAACCGTCCGTCGCTGGAGATGCTATGGCTGGTCGCTCACTGATATCCGGACACATCCCAGTCCGAAGAATCTGCTCCTTGCGTGGGCTTAGTAAACATCCAGGCAACCTACATGCCACTTAACTACACAATAAAGCATATGTGTATTTACCGCACATTACTATGGGGCATCCAATAAGCATTACACCAATATGACACTTAACGACACAATAAATAATCATGCAGAAACTAGCAAACTTTTCTGGGAGCAGGACACTTTAGAGCCTAATAGTAGACTGGGTACATTGATGTCAAATGAAATACTATTTTGATTTTCGTTCTGTAAATAAACTACTAGAGAGACTGAATAATGTTAAACTTAAGTCTTTCTACGCCTGCCTCTGCTTCTGTACTGTTAATTTGAGCAAACTGCACTTACCCCAGTGTACTCTGTTCTCTGCTATCTCAGGCAAGAACGCGCTCCAATAATTACCCGCAGCATATATACTTTGTTTCGTAGGTTGAAATATCATAGGAGACACGGTACAAAAATACTATTCATGTAATTTTACAGTTGAACATACTAATTCTATCATATAAAACATTCATATTTATCTTGGTTTTGTCTATGATACAGATTCGTGCACCCCTCTTCGTTGATTTTGGCTACAGATAGTTGCATTGTTTTTTTGAATACCATTCTGTGTACCATAAATCAACATTAATGTAACAAGTTTTTCTAAATGCCTCCTCTAGTGAGAACGTGATCCGCATACAATAATGCAAAGGACCACAAGTCCACAACTGCTAGTCACTGGATCTGGTGCCGCTGTCCCAACACCTCCGAATCCCATGCATCTTATTATTAGTCATTTAGTTGATGTCGTGCTGATACATTTGACCATGCACGGCTTCAGGGATGACCGTACCCTTTCTTGTTGCCCGTAACAAAGGGATAGCAACAGCCTACACCTAGGTCGATCATGTTACATATGTGGTCTTTATATGAGGTGTGGTTGTACAACATGCAAACCGAGGTCATATCAATTGCATATTAGGATAGGTATATATGCTCAGCTCATGATGCAGTACCAATTATAACACATCGGATGAAATGTAAGTAAAACCCAGTTTTGTAAATAAGATATTAAAGGAATTGAACATTAAGCTCAAGCACTTCTGAGCTTACTAGGGGATGCCTCTTCTTTGACAAGTGCAAGGAGGCTTCAGTATAGATTATAATCTATCATATTTAAGCTCGAACAGCGACTCCATGCTTGATATCATCAGGTACCAGAAAAGGACAAGCACCACCGGGTTAGTTGACCTGCATACCTAGATGTTGGGTGGAGGAAGCGCACCCACAACACAAACACGTACACAGTGCTTTTTGTGCTGCAATTACTTGTTGTATTCTCTGATTTCTATCGAACTTGTACACGGCACAAACAGGATTGTTTCCAATAAGTTCAATCTTTAACCACAGTTTGTTGGCTGAACACAAAGGATGAATACGGCACACTTCAGGACAGGGTGAAAGTCGATTATCATTGATTCGTTGTGTCACAATGAGTCCTGCTTGAGTTAGTTAACTGTACTAATGAATAAACCAACTACTTAGATGTTCAGAACTACAGCTAAAATTTCTATATTCATTTCGGGAAATTATGTGCTTGTTAAGGATAAAACTCAAGAACAAGAAACATACTATCTTGCCAAGGTTGAAAACAGGAGGAATGGAGACAATAAAGATTAATGTTGAAGCAATTTTTGTTGTTAAATGATCTCTTGATATATGTTGTCTTTACCGTGCGGCCCATGAAGCAGAGGATTTTTCCCTATTACGTTGCACCAGGTCATCCATTGAATTTTGTATTTGTGCAATTAATTTCAAACTTATGCATGTGACCTGTCAAAAGCTGGCATGTATAATTTTGTAGATTTTCTGTGCTATCTCTGAACAATATAAGATCTGAGATCATAACTGCAAATTAAACAAGTAGTCCTGAAATAGTGCACCTGGAAGGACTTCCGGGTAGATTGGTGATATGCTGATACTGTGATACATCCCAAGCAACCCGCCACTGACAAGAGTAGGTAATAGAATGGATTGATGCGTATGAGTTATAACTAGTAGCACTCAACCCATGTGTAGTCCGTAGTTGCGTTCGCCTTGCTGCTGATCTGCTCCAAAGAATCTCACGCTGAGACTGCGGCTAGGGAGCACACTGTTCTCCACCGCCAATCATCAACTCCCTTAAATGGATGGAATATACAGATTCAGACAATAGTGGCTAGAATCTTCCATCGGTTCTATTGCAATTGCTGCATAAACAGACCATTCCAACTCTAGCTGTCATGACCCAGGGATGGCCCAGGAGACGCCCAACCTATCCAGCCCAAAGAAGCCCATTAGCCAAAGTGAATACTACGAAGGCAGAGCAGAGCACAGGGATCAGGCAACAAAGCAGAAATTCAGAAAAGAAGAAACGGAGAACAGGAGGTCGTCTTCCTCCTTCAGACTCCAGAGATCCTATCGAAGAGAGGATAAACCAGGGGTAATCATCTTAACCCCTAAACTCCAAATCAGGAAGACTAATGGTGGGCCGCATCAGTAGGGGCCCAACACCGACTGCCGGCAAGACCAGACCCAGCTCCTTTCCTTTAAAGAATAGCAGCTCGGCCCCCCATCGCAGAGCCACCTCCGACTCAAGCAACCAAACCCGGTTACCTCGGCGGGAGGCTCCGCCTCGCACGACCTAAGGCTCCTTCCGCCATAATCCGAAGTCCGCCCCCCCCGGGGGTGGACCGCAACATGGCAGAAGCTGCCCCGCGCCGCACGGGACGTGCGGCGGCAGCGGAGCACGCGGATCTGCTCTGTCAGAGGCTCAGGTAATGATGAGATTTTTCCCGGCGTGGCAGGCGGACTGCCCCGGCGTCTCATCACCTGATACTGAACAGTGACCAAGGACACGCGAATCCTTCGCCTACAAGACATCGAACAACGTGACCCGACCCATCAAGCATCAGAGGGAAGGTCGAGGCTTGCACGAGAAGCCCCGACCTAGCGTGACCAGCAGGCTCCTGGGTCGGAAAGAAGCCGCCTCGGGACGGAGGCCGAAGCTACGCCGCCCTACGAAGGCTATCGATGCTGGGGCAGTGTACGACGCCAACGGGAGATGAAGACCCACGGCGTGGCACTGTTTTGGCGCTGTTGCAGCACTATAGAAGAACGGGTTTTTACCATCTTAACCTTTGTACACCGGCCCTCCTTGAACTATAAAAGGGGAGGTTGGCACCGGGAACGAGGGGGACGAATGGGATATACGAACTCGGCAAGACAAAAAACAACACACCACACTCACCGAGCATCAGCTGCTCTCACTCACATACAGAGACTTGGGACTTCTTCCCTCTCTCGACCTAAGCTTGTATCCCCTACTACAAGCGCCCCTGTGGGCATATAGAATACTTTCCCGAACTGGACGTTGGGCATCCCCTCGGTGCATGAACCAGTATAATCCCGGTGTCTCTAAGCCTAACCATCCGGATCAGACGCACGATTCATACCAAAAATTACTTGCCGGCGGTATCAAACCACGACAGTTGGCGCGCCAGGTAGGGGCACTTCGTGTGTCACGACGCCAAACAAGGGTCCGGATGGCCCATTTCGACGAACAGCCGGTGCGCACCACCGTGCTGCGTTTCGGCTCCCTGGACTTCGTCTTCGATGGTCCAGTCGAGTCGTCCGTTGGGGTCGTGTTCTCCCGGTCCCAACCCGACATGCCTGCGCCACCTCAGTTCAATCAGTGAGGTATGTTACCCTGAAAAGACCTTGGGATCATGGTGTTCATGTGATCAGACAAGCAGACACTGAAAAGGAAGGAGAAAGGTCATGGGATCCGGGCATTATTACGGCCACAGCTTGGGGACAAGCTGTGTTTCGAGGGGCCGGTAATGTCATGACCCAGGAATGACCCAGGAGAAGCCCAACCTATCCAGCCCAAAGTAGCCCATTAGCCAAAGTGAATACTACAAAGGCAGAGCAGAGCAGAGCACAGAGATCAGGCAACGAAGAAGAAATTCAGAAAAGAAGAAACGGAGAGCAGGAGGTCGTCTTCCTCCTTCGGACTCCAGAGATCCTATCCCCCTCTAGATTCCCCTGCGATCAGTAGCCTGACTCAACCGTGCGGTACAACCTTAGTCTGAGACTGCTTATGTGGAGTGTGTTTGTTATATTAAACCTCCAGTAAGTAGACCAAGATTCAGTGTAGCGAAACGATGCAGAATGGCCCATTACTGGAGATGCTCTGTTTGATGACTCAGTGATATCCGGGTATCTCCCACTCCCAATCCCTTGTTCACTATGAGCTGACTAAACATACTGATTCATTTCAGCATGAGCCTGTCCAGGGATGCTCTCCTTTTGTAGCACATAATGTAGGAACGTCTATGGCTTTCTCCCATCCATTGGTCACATTATATACATGGTGCATGCTGTAGAATGTGCATGCCAGACTAAGCCTTTACTGCACATTATTTTGGGCATTCAAGCATTGCATTATATCCCCCATTCCATTATGGTTTCAATGTCGCATTAGGACAGTTAAACTAGTTTCTGCCCTCAGTGTGGTGGCCGGTCGGCATATGAAAACTCTTGCCAGATCATAACTGATGTCCATACGAAACCTCTTGCCAGGTCTATGAAAAAGCCTGGTATGAAAGGTGCAGTCCTGGTCATCAGTTTTTGTTTCCACTGAGGCAAGCATATTTTCTGCTATCTTTGTGAAAGACACCATACGAGTAGCTCACAGGTGTTGCAAATCGTTGACTTACGACTTAGAGCTGCACATTCGGTGCTATATTTTGGACAAATATCGACAAACTGATACATTCATTACCCCTGCATACTCTGTTTCACAGAATGAAAGGACATAGAAGGCACAGAGCAAGTATGACTGTCAAAGTAACTTCATAGTCTAATAAACCCATGTTCAATTTATGATACAGACTTGTACATGCAATAGCTTAATTTTTCACATATGTTTATTGCACCACGTTCATGATTTTTACTAGCTATATTATTGGAATATTGTTCTATGTACAACATTTGATCCAAAAGCAGCAGTGACCTAGACAGAATTTTTGAAGAATCTGTACCGTTGGGGAGGAGATAGAGCTCAGAAGTTGGAGGAGAAACGTGTTGAACTCGGCATGATGCTAACTTCATTCTGCAGTGAATTCCTAATGATACATGGCTATCTGCTGCAGCTCCTCAACGAACACACTAACTATGCTGTATGCTCACACTAACTGGTTCCTCTAAACCACTTTGGCAGGCCTTGGGCAGCTTGGCCACATCTGTGCAACCACACGATGTCCGCCATCTGGCAATTTCTTTTGCAAGCATGTTCATTCGTGACAAGCGGAGGACAGCACTACTTACAATCTCCATGAACTGATCACCAGCAAACGGAAATCACCGAGAAAGTCCATTAGTCCACATCCCGGGCTTTGTTAGGTTCGTCCACGATTGAGCAGACTTTGACTTCAGGTGTTGTAAAGGAATAGCCCTACTAATCACCGGAGATGTGAGGACTACACACTCATTGATATTCCGATCCATCCCAGTCCCACGCATCTGAATGAACCACTCCAGTAGGGGGGTCACCCCCGGCCATATAAAAGAAAGTGCAATACTTTTTTTTTGACAATATATAGAAGTGCAATACATTAGAATTGCCATCCGAGCACTATATCCACGTGCCTTTTAATTTATTTATGACACTATAAATTCACTGTTGTAGCCATTTGAGGTTAATGTGATATTTGTGTTATACCAATGAATTAGGTAGCTAAATTTATTCTACCTCCCTGCCTTAATATTGACAGGATGATATAACAGACCCCATCTTATAAATAGTGCGTGGATAAATTGAACATTCTTAGGAAGAAAGAGAAATTGATCATTACATTCAAGGCCTCCTGGGATTTTAAAAATATGCATCTAGATGCACTACGTGAAAAACTCACTTCGGTAACGGGCATAGATTGCCTTTCGTAACGGGCAAAGCGCCCGTTACCGATCAAGTGTTACAAATGAGTCAAGAAAGGTAACGGGCAGATGCCCGTTACTGATAACACATATTCGTAACG
The DNA here is from genome assembly GCA_036936925.1 of Cenchrus fungigraminus. Lineage (NCBI taxonomy): Eukaryota > Viridiplantae > Streptophyta > Magnoliopsida > Poales > Poaceae > Cenchrus > Cenchrus fungigraminus. Next base: position 85,494,851 of record CM072780.1, read on the forward strand.
GGCATCAAACAACGACCGTTACCACAACTAGCCACCGATCACGTGAAATGGCTATTTCTCTGGGCCCACAGGGAACTTTGGTAACGGGCACCAAAACAGAGCCTGTTACAGTAGCTTAACATCGGAGACGCCTGCTGTGTACCTGCGTCTCCTCTATCTTGACGAAATGAGACCCGTCTATTTCACGCGCGTCTCAGCACATCTAGGATTCGTAATGGGCATCAAACAACGACCGTTACCACAACTAGTCACCGGTCACGTGAAATGGCTGTTTCTCTGGGTCCACAGGGAACTTTGGTAACGGGCATGAAAACAGAGCCCGTTACTGTGAAATCAACATCAGAGACGCGTGCCGTGAACCTGCGTCTCCTCTGTCTCGACGAAATGAGACGCATCTGTTTCCACGCGCGTCTGCTTTCTCTCGATTAAAGGAGACGCGTGCTTTCAACCTGCGTCTCCTATATCTCGATGAACGTGCCAGGTCCTGGGGCCCACCGGTCAGGACTGGTAACGGGCTTTTACACTGCCTGTTACATTGTTGGCATGTTTGTAACGGGCTTTCCGAATGAAGCCCGTTACTCACTGATCAGTGTTTGTAACGAGCTTTAATTAACGCCCGTTACAGATACGTAGGCCACCCCTACTGTAACCTGCCTACTTGCCGGCTGCATCCTGGAACCAGCCAGGATTTGGCAGCCATCAGGGGCTGCATCCTGCCATCCTGGAACCAGCCAGGATATGGCAGCCACCACAACAAGGAGAGATCACAAATACATTCTCACATCACAGATATAGGCAAAGCAAGATCACATTTATAGACAAGCAAGATCACATTTATAGACAAGCTAGGATCACATCAAGTTTCAAGTTACTCTCATCAGGGCTTGTTTGGATGGAGTCATGAGAAAACTGCCTGAACCAGGCAGCATCTGACCCCAACCAAGCAAGCCAAGCAGGTTTCTCAGGCAACAACACCTGACTAAAGAAGACTGAATGAGTTTCAAGTTTCTGGCTACAATGAACTCACGGTGCACCATTGTAGAAGTTACCCTTTCGGTCGATGGTCTCCTTAATAATGTACTCGCACAGCATCTCCCGGACACGCTTTAGATCTTCTGTGGAAACATCTACAGTAGATTTGAAATCCTGCAAAATACAATCATTTATGAGAATACAAGTAGAAATCAGTTTCTAAAATCAGATGGAGAATATGAGCAGAGACAAGGTTGAGCATTATTATCTACTTACAGCAGCCTTCTTGATGTCAGGTATGTCATCGAGTAGTCTTAACATATGGAATGCCACATGGAATCCACACAAAGAGGACCCCCATGGCTGCTGAGCACACTGCATCGAGGTACTAAAATGTCAAGTTAATGCAGTACCAAATAGGTAAGAAGGGACCATAAAAAACCTCGGTCTTACATCGAGATTTGTTTTGTGCTTGAGTATGGCTTTTGGCTTTTTTTTCTTTCCTTTCGTCACTCCATCCTGTGCATGTTCACCAAAGGCCCTGCATGATCAGCAATACCGATTAGAAACACTAAGAGATTGAATTTTTGTGAACGAAACCTACAAGATACTGTACCAAAGGCCCTACATGGTCAGCAATACCGATTAGAAACACTAAGAGATTGAATTTTTGTGAACAAAACCTACAAGATACTGACTAGTCCACAACAGGTTTGAGGTCTGAGAACTTTAGCGGGGGATGTTGTTTAGCAGAATCTAGGTACCAAACCTCTTTGAACTTCATACAGATGATCACTGTTACCCAGTGGCTAGTGCAGTAGGCACCCACCACGTAGTCGTTGTTCATTGCATTTGAGATTGGTTTGGTAACAAGGCGAGAATGCTGAGAAATATTTGTGGAAGTAAAAAAATCTGGATCTAAAAACCCAACACTGATCTGCATCTCCGCTGCCTTGTCCATCATTTTCCTACAAAAAAATCAAATTGTTAGCATGCATGAACTTTGTGGTCAAAATTAAAGAAATATCTTTTTAGGTTTTAAGGGACTTACAATGTCCACAACCTCAAGAAGATAACATCCAGAGAAGCCAGGGTTATAAGGTTATACACGCTAATGAATGCAATGTTTAACATTAAAGCACCACCACCACCTTTAAAGTAGTCTTGATCCACCTTTGCTGGAAAGGCAAGTTTATCCTTACTGTGTTCCATGACGTAAGCATGCAACCTGGCACAATTTGGTCCAGCAGCCTTTAAGTTTGCTTCTGACAACATAGGTGCACCAGTCTTGTATTTTGGTCATTCCTGTCCTGTCCCAATAATACAGTTAAGAATCTCATCTTTAGACAGAGGTTTCCTAGCCTGGTTCCCCTTCTGCAGTGGAGATTACCTGGGCTCCTCCTTCTGTTGCAGAGGATGCTGTACATGTTGCATCTGCTGCTTAGGGGGAGATTGCCTGCGCTCCTCCTCCTGCTACTGGAGAGGCTGCTGTTTCGTCTGTTGCTTATCCTCATGTTGCAGCTGCTGCTTAGGCGGAGTTTGCTTGGGCTCCTCCGGCTGTTGTCGACGCTCTTGCTGCTGGAGAGGCTGCTGTTTCGTCTGTTGCTTATCCTCATGTTGCAGCTGCTGCTTAGGCATAGTTTGCCTGGGCTCCTCCGGCTGTTGTTGACGCTCCTGCTGCTGGAGAGGCTGCTGTTTCGTCTGTTGCTTATCCTCATGTTGCAGCTGCTGCTTAGGCGGAGTTTGCCTGGGCTCCTCCGGCTGTTGTCGACGCTCCTGATGCGTAGTTTTGCTGATCTGCTGCTGCTGTTGAGCCTTCTCTTGCTGACACTGAGCTGCAGTACCTCCATCTGATGTTGTACCCCTGCTACCTGTTGCGGCTTCAGGGTTGGGATGTCTCGTCATGGGTGGTATAAGGATCCTGTCCTTTGGCCATTGGATCCTTTGAACGAGAGCCTCAGCTAGGGCTGCTATGTCACCCCCATCAATTGGTAGAGGCAGAGGGTAGTGACCCGCATTGGCCCACACATAAGTAGGTTGCACCACAACATACCCATCCTGCACCGGTACTGAATGGGAAGCCTTTTGAAATGCAAAGACTTTCGCTAGTGCGAGCTCCACATTAATCTCGGTGCCATCCAAAAGGCTGCACACGGTTGGCTCTGTCAGCTTATCTATTGTGTCCAGCATAGGTGATCGACTATCACTGTGCACTTGATTCGCTTCGTCCTCGTTGGCATTTCAATGATCTTGCTCTCTGCCACACGTATCTTCCTCGCTGTCATGCGTATGTTCTTCCTCGCGGTCAAGCGCATCTTCTTCCTCGCTGCCATGCACATCTTCTTCCTCGCTGCTACTGACAGACACTGGTAATTGGGAAGGAAGAAGTACATTTTTCAGTATTTCGATGCTTGATAGTCTTAGAGCATGGACAATTGATTTAAATGTTATGTCCATCATATCATGAGCATCAGACCTCTTGTTCCTCCTCTTCTTCCTGTACATTCCAGCGAACTCTTCACCAAACCCTTTACCCCAGCCAAGTGAACTAGACACGCCTCGGACCCGACCTCAATGCTCTGGAGTCTCAAGTGCTGTGGTGAGGATATCATCCTCCCTAACCCCAGAGAAAGAACCATTGCTACCCTAAGCTGCAAGTGTTTTCACCCTATCTGCTACCCCCATCACCGCAGGGTTACTGAATGTTATGCCCCCGCTTCCTTCACTAGTATTCTTCCTCTTCTTCCCTATCCTTGCCCACAGATAAGGTCTCGAACGTCCAGGAAATTAGTCCCAAGGGTTCTGTTTTCCTTCTGCAGCTAGCTTTGCATCCTCCTCCTCCCACTCTTTCCTTTTACCACGATAACCTTTTCTGCCGTCTTGTGTGGCTTATTATATAATGCTCTCTTTTGTTTCATCTCCTGGCTCAATTGCTGAAATGAAGGAGAATTAGTTTCCTGCACAAACATGTCCCAGTCTTGTTGCTGCAAAAAGGCATGCTTCACAAAGGGAGTCTCCTCTTCGCTCACATATTTTTTTCTTAAATGGGCCTTGAACCGCCGTTGCAAGGTTCCAATCTCTGATATAGCTGCCTTAACTGCCTTCTTGCGAACAGATTTTTCCAGATTGGCTGGGTAATTTAGCTTTTCCTCTAAAACTTTGAACAGATGGTCCTTCTCAATTGGTGAGAGATCATCAACCGCCTTGTTGATTGACACCCTCTCCCGAGCAATGAGACCACAGACCAATACAAATCTATCCCTCGCAGCATCTGGGGTAGGCCAAAAATTGGCATCAAGTCCAGTTGCAGTCAACTTGTCTTCTGGCCATTTGGTTTGTGTCCTTGACCCGCGGGATCGAGTACTACTCGCAGCAGTCTGTGCTGAGTGACTTTGTGAAGAAGGTTCACCGACGATGGGCTGTGATGGTGCACTAGAGGTAGAGGAGTTTGTTGTTGTGGGAGACTGCATAGATGATAAAGCAGAGAATAAATTCCTTCAACTGCTTTCTTGTCTAACTTCAGCAGCGATGGATTGTGTGTTCCATGTGTACATGCAACAAGAGAATAAAGCAATGGTCATGACATTATATATGACAGTAGTGAAACAACACTCACAACACATCATGACACCAACAATAACAATATATATGACAGTAGTGAAACAATTAACACTCACAACAAAGCATAAGACAGTCTAGTTATCCCTATATTATAAACCACTGTGATGCAATTCCCACTAACATTATGTAGCCATCAGAATTAAAGTATGCTAACAGGTCCAAAGCATAACTGTTGATCTGGTACATTCAAAGCATAGCAGAATTAAAGTATGCTAACATCCTTTATGCTTTTCATGAATTTACAGTGCAAAAATTATAGCTCCAGGAACATGAAAATGAATTTCAACAGTTCATATAACTTCATCTGTTAGCAACAATTTATTCAAACAGACTTGGAGCAACAAAATCCATCCATCAAATCCACAGTCAATCAATTGAAGATGAACTATTAAGGCATGTCTCCCTAATCCACCTTGACATGAATATATAGCAGATTGGGTGGACTACATTACAAACCACTGCGATGCAATTCCCACTGACATTATGTGACCATCAGAATTAAAATATGCTAACAGGTCCAAAGCATAACTGTCAATCTGGTACATTCAAAGCATAGCAGAATTAAAGTATGCTAACAGGTCCAAAGCATAACTGTCGATCTGGTACATTCAAAGCATAGCAGAATTAAAGTATGCTAACATCCTCAATGCTTTTCATGAATTTACAGTGCAAAAATTGTAGCACCAGGAACATGAAAATGAATTTCAACAGTTCATATAACTTCATCTGTTAGCAACAATTTATTCAAACAGACTTGGAGCAACAAAATACATCCATCAAATCCACAGTCAATCAATTAAAGATGAACTATCAAGACATATCTCCCTAATCCATATTGACATGAATATATAGCAGATTTGGTGGCCGAGCAGAGAGAGGGCGTTGGGGGTTCAAGCAGGACTAACCTCTGTCGCGAATGAAGTAGTTGTTCTCGTGATGGTCGGAGGGTCGGATCCACGTCGGCTCGTGGCCTGAGGTGGCCGGCTCGTCGTCGTGGCCGGGGATGACGGATCCGCGTCAACCGTCTTTAGATTGGCCGGGAAGCCGTCCGCACGCCAGTAACCGCGTCCTTGTCACTATCATCACGCAGGGAGCGGTGGGGCTGGAGAAGGGCAGGGCTGCGGCGGGGAGAGAGCGGCGAAGGCGAGCGGGGAGAGAACGGCGAAGGCGAGCGGGGAGAGTGGCGGCAGCGGTGGGGAGAGTGCGGGCGTTGTGGATCTGTCTAGCGAGGAGCCGAATATAAACTGCGCGCGTAACTGTGTTTAAGAAAATTACTGGCGTACCCTTGACAGCTCTCTGGTGGAATTGGAATTCCATGGGTATTATAGTCAATATAGGTGGGAAATTTTGAGCAGCCCGCGCACGGTTTGCCTGCTGACGCTGACGCGTGGGCCACTGTCATTGGCGACGATGGTTAGTGAACCCGCATCGCCTTTGTTGGTAGTTGGGTCCGGCGGGCGGGCAGCGGTTATCTTTTTATTTTGGCTGCTGACGCTGACGCGTGGGCCAGCCACTATTTTTTTTGAATGAAACGTGCTTCCCTAAAATATTAGAGCCCATAAAACAGCACCTAAAAATCATAAAAATACGAACAATTCGTATTTGGACATTTAGTATTTGAATAAAATATCAACAGTCACACTTGTGTGCCCAAGATTCTTAGAATTCGTTTTTACATCCCATGTTAATGATGTAATAATTCTAATAACATCTAGTGTGCTCTAAAAAATCTACAAATTGACTTGGCAACATAATTTGGGTACCTAGACTTATCTTCAAAATTTTAAATGGTTTTGATGAAGAAATAATATACTTGTGTACAAATATCTACATCTCTCACATAGTTTCCTAGAAAGTTTTCCATAATTTGCAACATGTTCGAACTCATATGCATTTGAAAACTTAACAAAACCTTGTGGTTCACCTTAAGATTACGAAAATGCATAGTTTCATTACAGGAGGTGTGGAAAACAAATATTATTTATATGTTGTACTTACATAGAACAAGATAAGGCATATAAACATTGTTCAAGAAACGGAATATACACTAAACAATGAAAATATTGAAAACACGGTGATTTTAGAAAATTGTAGAAAAAAAAATCAAATTTGGACTAATTACGACGGAGAAATACATGTAACAAAATTTGATTGCGGATCAAAAAGAGAAATACCGTCGGTGACGCGGGACGGATAAACTATTCTTCATTCTCCAATATAACAAAGTAGGAAGCAAAGGGCACCGCCGCCCGCCGCCGCCCCAGTCGTGCCCGCTTCGGCGGTTTTGACACCCAAGAGGGCATCCTAGGCCTCGTCGGCGGCAAATGAGACCACCGCAACCTTCAATTTGACTCACAAACGTGACAAATCAAATGTTATCTATCAAAAACCGATTAAAAACTGACATTCTGATAAAATCAAATCCGCGTTTAGTAATATCTAATAATTTAATTACATTCAAAATAGATAATGCATCATTGATGCTTACGCCTACATCCTGATGTTCATCCTGCTGACGGCGTACTCCACGGCGGGACGGAAGTTACGCGTCCAGAGGTCGAACTCATGACAGATGCGACACTGGGCGCTGCAGTAGTGGATGATCTCTTTGGTATCCGACCCGTAGCGCCTACATCCCGCTGCCCAAATGCAGATGTAGGGATTCTGGACTGGCAGCAACGGAATGTCGTCGTCGCCGTCATCAAGCCAGTACCACCACGCAATGTTCTTGAGATCCTGGTTGACGAGGTAGTGTAGCCGCCGTAGGTTGTGGTTCTTCCACCGCCCGTCAGGGGGCGATGGGCCGCCCCTGATTTCCTGGAGCAGTGCCATGGCTTCGGGGTCCGCCGGGTTGCAACGGTACTTCAGCATCGCTAAGAAGTACTTGGCACCGGAGTCTTCAGCAGCGGCACCTTCGATGAGCTTCAGACCCTTATCGGGGTTCCGCCGCCTCATCAACCTCTCCATCCCCTCAAAGCATAATGCCTCCGGATGATTGGCCTCGTGGAAGCGCCGCTCAAAGCACGACCTGACGTAGCGATTCTTGATCACCCGACGAAGATCACGCAGCGACACGTGCAGTAGTACCTCATCGGAATCGCAGATGCGCCGGAAGGTGCCGCAGATTTTATTGCGAAGGTTCAGAAAATGGAAGACGGGCTCATCCTTGCTGGAGTGGATGATGATCTGGGTGACAAGATCATCTGGCAGCAGCTGCATCAAGCACATCGAGGCCATCAAGGAGAAGGGGAGGAAATAGAAAAGCGACGGGGTTTGGAAATTGAAAGGCGACGAGGGTTGAAGTTGGCGATGGGGGTTGAAGTTGAAGGCGACGAGGGTTGAAGTTGAAGAAGGCGCCTCGGCCATCTAAAACAATAAATGGAAATTGAAAAGGCGCCGCAGTTTGGCTGCTGCCGCTGACGAGTGGGCCGACATCATTGCCCCTACCCCTTCTCCTTCCCGCGTAATTGAAAGGCGACGTGTGGTTTTGGACGGTTTTGCGCCCGAAACGGAGCCCGAGGTGCAATTGAGTGGCACGTACAGTACTGGCAGCAGTGGAGTAGTGGGTGGGGGCAGAGGCGCCTGACGGTTCCGCGTCTTGTCAATATAACTCTCCTGCCTTCCCCTGCTTCTTCCATAAGCTTATCTCGCTTCTTCTTCCTCCTCGCGATCCACCACTACAAAATCTTCGGTCACCGAGAGATCACGAAGGAGGAGATGGCGTCGAGGGGTCCGCCACCGGTGAAGCGGGGGCGAAGGGAGGACGACGACGACAAAAGCCGCCGTCGGAGGAAGTTGGAGAAGGGGAAGGAGCCGGCGACCAAGGACGCCGACGAGGAACCGTTCTTCGACGACACCAAGTTCGCCGTCGACCTGCTCAAGAGCGCCTTCAGAAAGCTTGAAGATGTTGGCGCGGCCTTCAACATCAAGGCGCATCATGAAGTGGACAAGGACCCGAGCGTGAAGGGTCTCGCCTCCAGGATCCACGGGTTGGCGGAGAGGCTCGAGAAGCTCCCCGTGGTCAAGCTGCCTGGCTGCCACTTCGTCTTCGATGACGGCGGCGACGGCTCTGACGGAAGCCACGGCGGTGACGACAGCTCCGACGGCAGCCACAGCGGCGACGACGGCTCCGACGGCAGCCACGGCGGCGACGACGGTGGGACTCCGACTAATTGATAGATTCCTCTACCAATTAGTAATAATGTGTGTGTGCTTTTGTGTCTTCGTCAGGTTGTTGGACATGAACTGCTTAGTTTGTCTGTCGATGATGAACTGCTTAGTTAATTAGTTTGGTTGTTAGATTTTGTATGTCTTGAACTCGATCTAATAGACGCGAGTAGATCCATCTGCGTTGTGATGAACTGTGTTCTGTTGTGATGAACTGGAGATCTGTTGTGATGAATTAGATCTTAGAGACAATGGATAGTCATTGCCGACGCGGGTTAGCCTGCTGACGCATGGGCCAGTGTCATTGGCGACGATGGTTAGTGAACCCGCATCGCATTTGTTGGCAGTTGGGTCCGGGCGGGCAGGCAACGGTTATCTTTTTTATATTGGCTGCTCACGCTGACGCGTGGGCCCGTCACTATTTTTTTTGGAATGAAACTTGCTTCCCTAAAATATTAGAACCCATAAAACAACACCTAAAAAATCATAAAAATACGAACAATTCATATTTGGACATTTAGTATTTGAATAAAATATCAACAGTCACACTTGTGTGCCCAAAATTCTTATATTTTATTTTTACACCCCATGGTAATTATATAATAATTCTAATAACATCAAATTTGCTCTAAAAAATCTACAAATTGACTTGGCAACATAATTTGGGTACCTAAACTTGTCTTCAAAATTTCAAATGGTATCGATGAAGGAATAATATACTTGTGTACAAATGTCTACATCTCTCACATAGTTTCCTAGAATGTTGCTTGAACATTGAAGTTTTCCACACTTTGTAACATGTTCGAACTCATATGCATTTGAAAACTTAACAAAACCTTGTGTTTACCTTAAGCTTACGAAATGCAAAGTTTCATCAATAATGATTGTGTACAACAAATATTATTTATATGTTGTACTTACAAAGAACAAAATAAGGCATATAAACATTATTCAAGAAACCGAATATACACTAAACAATAAAATTAATGAAAGGATGGTGATTTTAGAAAAATTTAGAATTTTTTTTTCAAATTTGGACTAATTACGACGAAGAAATACTTGTTACAACATTTGATTGCAGATTAAAAGGAGAAATGTGAACTGTTCTTCATTCGAATAGAACTGGGCCCCACAGTCATTAGCGACACGGGACTGATAACCCGCATCGGCTTTGCTGCTCTTCCAAAATTTTACACAGATAATACGAGCAACCTACAAAAGCTAATCCACTACTTATTTCCTATTCCAATACTCCGTTCAAACTTCACCATTTCGCGGCGGAGCCTACAGTCTTCGCTGCAAAACAGAGAAATTCCAAGCCATTCTTTATCCACGCCGCAGCCGCCGCCGTTGCCTGCGCACGGCTGATTGCTGCGCACCTGTGCCAGAGGCGGCAACAGTTCACCCCAAATGCACCAAGTCGAGGAGTGGATCGCACGCGCGGCCTTCTTGCGCAAAGTCAGACACCCCTCGTTGCTCAGCCATCTCGACGTCGTACTGCCGCCGCCCGCGACCCGCCTCATGTACCGCTTCGCGGTGTCGTCAGCGGTGGCACCGCCATTGTCCCTGTAGAGCAAGATGGCGTATAGATAGGCCGCCGCATCGTGCCCACCCTCGGCGGCGCGCCGGAGATCATTGCATCCCCTGTTTTCCATGAAGACGGTTTGATCCCGGAGAAGAAGCAAGCCTCCGGATTCCCGAGATCGGTCAGCATAGCAAGGAAGGCTTTGTAGGCCGTGGGGTCCCACACCCAAGAAATCTCATCTCGTATCCCCTCTATCGACAAACGCCGGCCGACGTCGCCGTGGCCGCACACGCGGCGCATGGTCGAGCAAGTACCGCGTAGGCTGCGGAGGTCAGCCAAGGGCCGCTCCGAGGTTGCACTGACGTGCGCCGCAATCTCAATGCAGAGGTCTTGAGGGAGGTCCAGCAGTGACGACGGCTGGTGTCGCCTGCTTCTTCCCGGCATGCTATTCATCTCCGGCCGGGAACGGTGACAATGAGGAGTAGGCAGTTGCTGTTTTTCGCGGGTAGATGAAGGGGCAGGGGATCTAAATTATTTTGGAAGGAGAAGATACAGCAGATTTGTTTCCAAACACGGTTTAAGTAAGCAATGGAGACGACGTTTGGCTAATCCGCGTATCCTTTAATTCTCCATTGCAGACGACGTTTGGTTAATCCGCGTATGCTTTAATTCTACTCCCTCCGTCCCAAAAAACATGCAGTTATGGCAAACTTGCCAGTCAAACTATTACAACTTTGACCAAATTTATAGCAAAAAAATATTAGCATTTATGTCTTGAAATAACTTTTTTATAAAAAATATACTCCTCCAGATGTGAGAATTGCATGTTTTATTTTGTAATTGTTAGTAGTTTTTCATATAGTTTGACTCCTCGGGATGTGAGAATTGCATCTTTTATGGGACGGAGGGAGTACATTAGAGACGACATTTGGTTAATCCGCATATCATTTAATTCTACATTGGAATCACTACCTCTGCTCTCAGCCATTGACTGGGCAACTGTTTCCCCATTGACCGGATCTGGCATCAATTTCTTGGGAACCTTCCCGTTTCCTGTGCTCTTGATCTTATCCCTTCCTCTCTTTTTTTACAACCGATGTTATCCCTTCCTTGTAAAAAGGCACCGACGCTTATCGGTCCTCCTCACTTGCTTTCTTTTTCTCTAGTTCTAGATCTAGCTATGGCACAAAGAATAGATCTTGTAGGGCGCAAGCTTTTGCTTTTCTCTCTTCTTCCTCCTCCTCGTTCTCTCAGTTGCTAGAAGAATTCTTGTGATATGGGTGATTGGGTTGCTCATCCCTCTAGCACAGCTGCTAGAAAAATCCTTGTGATATATCAGCTGTGTCGGGGGAAGGTAGCCCAGAACCTCATGGCACCAGGAAGAACAAGCCGACGGAAAGCCAGAAGCATCCTGCTGCAGCTTTCCCGTATCTTTGAAGGAGGATTTTTGAAGGGATATGTTTCCACCCTCTCTGTATCTTTCTCTTGTGCTCACTTGTAAGCATGAAGAAGAAGCCAGAATCTGGAGCATATCTCGTCATGAAGAACAAGCCGACGACGGCCTCCTTCCTCTTCACCTCCGATGATCGACCGACGGGCAGGGAAGGCGAGCAAGATCGACCTGCGAGCAAGATCGACCTGTGAGCAAGATCGACCTGCGAGCAAGATCGATCTGTGTGTGTGATTTTGCATATCTCGTCATGAAGAACAAGCCGACGGAAGTATATCTCTTTTGCTTAGTTTAGATCTATGTTCCTCATCCTGGTAGTGCCTAGTGATGATGAACATAGATGGCCGCTTTCTAACCTTCTGATGTATCAATTATGACTGTAATCTGTGTGTGTGATTTTGCATCTCAAGAGACTTGCTTGTGTGATTATCTGTGTGCAGTACAATTTTTTGTATGATTTACCTACTCACTTGCAAGCATGAAGAAGAACAAGCCGACGGGAGCTGGCTAATCCACGTCTCTTTTGATGTAATATGTGTGTGTGATTTCGCATATCTTGCCCATAACAAAGGCGACGCGGGTTCGTTAATCCTCGTCTCTTGCCCGTAACAAAGGCGACGCGGGTTGGCTAATCCTCGTCTCTTTGATATTAACGCCCGTTACTGAATTGAAGCAGCCTGCAACATACTTACTGAACTAAAGCAGAATATATTACAAAAAGGATTCAAATTCCACCACATCCTATATATTACAAAAAGGATTCAAATTGCACCAATACATCACATCCTTTATATTACAAAACGGATTCCATTTCCACCAATAGACACATCCTGCATTACAAAAATGATTCAGCAGAAATCAGGCTTGCTTTTTCTTCCTTGATTTCTGTATATAGATTTTTTCACTATGGTCGCTTCGCAAGTACAGTGTTTTGTTAGTTCCCAAGAGTCGGGGCTTGTATGAAGTGTCAAAGGATGGAATTTCGTCAAACTGGTTGTATTCCTCCTCCTCAACAACATTTTCAACCCCAACAATCCTTTTTTTTCCAGGCATAACCACAGACCAGTTCTTCTTTGCAAGGTCAGGTACATAGAACACTTGCTCAACATCGTTGGCGAAGACAAACGGTTCGTTTTTGTAACCAAAGACCCGGAGATCAACACTAACATAACCATATTTGTCCTTGCTCACAGCTCTCTTCCCATTGGTGACCCACCTATACCAAAACAAGGCTACCTTCAATCCTACATAATCAAGCTCCCATATCTCCTCTATTTGACTATAATATGTGGCTGTCTCCGTGCCATCATCATCATGACTGTCGTCAACGACGGCCCGTACACGCACACCACTATTCTGATAGACACTCTTTTTATCCTGGGCCATGGTGTAGAACGTGTATCCATTGATATCCATTGCTTGGTATCTTGTAACAGTGAACAATGGCCCCGCTGCTAGATTCCTTATCTCGTCGGTTATTACAACATTATTGCTGCATGTCTCGACATAATCTCGGAGCCACTTGCTGAAACCTTGCATGTGCTTCTTTGCAAGCCAAGCTCCTACCACGGTCAGGGTTGTCTTCACGTAGTTGTCGCTTGTGCTCATTGGCAAACGGTGTAATTAGGTGCAGCTGTTGTATCACGGTGAAATGAGCCTTTTGGAAGGCATCTGGTTCTGGAGTGACTGACTTTTTCCCCAGGGTCCCAACACCTGAAAGCCTACCTTCATGCCGTGAGCGAGGCACACCAATGAGGTTTTGGAGGTCCATTTAACCCATGGCCCACTCCACTGCTTCGATGGTCTCGTAGCCACGAACAATGGCTCCCTTCGGAAATAACCGGTTATGTACCAATGATTTCAGGAATCCATAGAACCTCTCATATGAAAACATCTGATGAAGGTAAGATGGGCCAAGGAACCAGATTTCCCTCGCGAAGTGTGCTGTTAGATGCAGCATGTGATCAAAGAATGATGGTGGGAAGGTAGCTTCAAGCAGGCATAGGGTCTCGAAATGCCTCCTCTCTAAGTCCAATAGTTTTTCCTCATCAATCACCTTCTGTTCTATTGCATTGAAGAATAAACACAAGCTCGTGACCGCGTCGCGAACCAGTTCTGTCTTGATACCTCTAAGTGCAATAGGAAGAAGAGCTGTCATCAACACATGGCAATCATGAGATTTTATCAAGTTGAAATTCATTTTCATGTCCTTCACCAACACTAGCCTCTTGAAGTTTGATGAGTAGCCTGAAGGTACTTTCAAATCATGCAAAAACTGACAGAATTCTTTTCTCTCTGCCTTTGACAAGGTGGTTGCAGCAACGGGAAGGTTCGTCCCCGTCTTTGTTTCCTCTGCATAGAGCTCCGGCCTAATGCCTAGTTCTTTATGATCCTTGCTTGCATTTTTATGATCTTTTCCTTTGGACTTCTGTTATAGCAATGTTCCACAAGTAGCTTCACACACATTCTTCTTGACGTGCATGTTGTCAATCGAATGACGCACATCTAACATCGGCCAATACTCTAGCTCCCATAGAATTGATTTCTTGTTCCACATTCCTTCTTCTTCTTCTTCTTCACCATCTCATTTCTTTCTTTTGCCAAGGGTTTTTTCAGTCAGTTTGGGTAACTCCTCGATAGTTTTGACGTCCTTGACTTTCAAGTGGACCAGATCTCCAGTCACATGCAACGGCGCCTCTCGATTCTCCTTTTCCCCATTAAACTGAAAATCCATGGCCCGGTATGGATGTTTCTTGCTGAGGAAACAACGGTGCCCCATAAATACGTATTTCTTTGAATGTCTTAGCCATACTACGCAAGTATCTTCCAAGCAGTGTGGGCAAGCTGCACCTTTCCTTTTACTCTGGCTAGAGAGGTTGCGATGAGCCGGGTTGTCGTTGATGGTGGTGAAAAACATGGCGCGCATTGTGAACTCCTCACGCTTGTACTCATCCCAAACCTCCTTCACACCAGGCTTCCACAATATTTTCAAGTCATCAACTAGTGGCCTCAAGTAGACATCAATACGGTCGCCAGGTTGTTTTGGCCCGGAGACCAATATTGTTAGCATCATATATTTCTGTTTCTTGCATAGCCAGGGTGGAAAGTTGTACAACGACAACACGATAGGCCAGGTGCTATGTGTTGAGCTCTGGTTACCGAATGGGTTCACGCCATCTGTGCTCATAGCAAACCGTATGCTCCTTACGTCTTCGTCAAACCACGGGAAGTCGATATTAATGTTACCCCATTGTGCTGCATCTGCGGGGTGCCTAAACTTGCCATCTTTCTTAAGCTCCTTTCGGCCTTCGTCATGCCAACGCAAGAGTTGGGCCTCCTTTCGTGTTGCGAACCATCTTCTCAGCCGAGGAATGATGCAAAAATACCATGCCACCCTCACAGGAGCCCCACTGTTAGCCTTCTTCTTCTTGCCTATGATCTCGCCAGGCTCGTTCTCGTCATCAGCATTTTATCATCTCCACCATCTTTTTTCCTCTTGTACCGATCATAGCCACACTTGGGGCACTTGTCAAGGTCTGCATAATCTCCACGGAACAATACACAACTGTTCTTGCATGCATGGATTTTTTCAACCTCTATTCCCAGAGGACAGATTATCTTCTTCGCCTCATAGACAGACTCTGCTATTTGGTTTCCTTCAGGTAGCATGTCTCTAAGCTGCAGAAGTTTTAGATCACCAGAAAGGCGAGAGTACTTCTGCCAATCAGGATAGAGGGGTTTCTTTGAATCTTTAATGAACTGCTTCAGCCTCGGTAATTCAGAAGGTGTGTACACTCGTTGAAACTCAACATCCCACAACATTTGATCAACATTGTGCACACGTTGCAACACCTCACCATCATCGAAGCCCCTAACTTCTTGATCAGTGATATCCTCAGGCCTCATCACATTTGGTGGGAATAATGGTTCATTTTCCTCAAAAACTCCACCGTCATCAAGGTCTTCATCATGGTCGGTAGCATGGTGTCGCACTTCACCTTCATTTAGGCAGCCTGCTTCGAGTTCATTAAGGCCTTCCTCACCATATTTATTCCAACACGTGTAATTTTTTGTGAAACCACGTGTGACCAAATGATGAAAAATGATTTCCCGTTGTGCGAATTTCTTCTGGTTGAGACAATCTATACAGGGGCAAAGAATTGCCTGAACACCACGGTTTCTCATATCCGCCTCTGCTTGATTTAGAAAACCATTGACCCCGCTTAAGAAATTCTCCCAATCTTCTTGGGGCTGTCTGTACATCCAAGCCCGAGCAGCAGACGCCATCTGCATTCCATACACCAAATGAGCATAAGTCATCACACAAAAATACCGATAACGCAAGAGGATTAGGACAGCTGAAGAATTTCAATAAAAGGGGGCAATTAATTTCCACCTTGACAAGGACTTTCTACGAGACGAGCACGGCCGAGGAGGAGATCGGAGGCGGCGTCGCGGCCGCGGCGACAGCGCGGAGGATGGCGCCGAGCCCCAGGGGGAGGGGACACGGAGGCGTCTTCTTTGGATGACGCCGCGGTCGACGTCCGCTGGCCCCTTTCGCCGTCGCGCACGCGGTCGTCCGGCCTGCTGCAGCGCTGACTTTCTGAGGAGAGAAATTAAGCGCGATCCTCAGAGCGCGCGCAGCTGGCGGTGGCGAACGGGACAGGCCGGCGGGGACATCTGAGCAGAGAGATCGAGCGAGTGACCTTCTGAGGAGAGAGAGCGAGTGTTGTTGTCGGAACGGGAGTGGCCTTCTGCGGAGAGAGAGCGAGTGGTGTCGGAAGGAGAAGACAGAGACGAGCAATAACAACGTGCGTCTCCGATGAGAGAAAAAAGGCGACATGACCGTATCCAATTGGGTCGCCAGCAAAGGAGACGCATCGTAACAAGCATGCGTCTCCAGTACGAAATTATCGGTAACGGACTTTATAGCCCGTTACTAATACGGCAGTGATCAGTAACGGACTTAAACAACCCGTTACTGATAGGGCATTGATCGGTAACGGACTTTACAAGCCCGTTACCGATAGGTTTAACTTTTGTAACGAACTCGATTTTACGTCCGTTACAACGAATTCATGTAACGGGCGTTTAAGAAGCCCGTTACCAGAAGTCCACATTGGTAACGGGCGTTGTGGAGGCCAACCCCGGGGTCGGCCTGCCGCGCTTATCTGTAACGGGTGCCAAACAACAACCGTTACAGATGTAGGTGCATGTAACGGGTGTTAAGGGCCCGTTACAAATGCTGCGTGACCTATTTGAGGTTTTCACGTAGTGATGTGTAAGAAGTCTTCACAGTGTTTTTAAATCAACATATGTGGTTAAGAATATGCATGCCCTCAAACTATTAGGCCCTACCAAATTTAAACTGTTGAGCTTCAGCAGTGACATCATGGTTATTAACGTTGAGGATTTCAAAAATCTGGTCAACACAGTTTTCATGGCTATGGAAAGCTGTTGCATGGCCTGGCGCAATGACCTTGGTATTAGTCCATAATTTGACGGTGACACCAGAGAGGAGTGTTATGATTTTTTTTTTGTACTGAGCAAATTTTAGTGACCCTTCAATGGGAAAAGCTGTTGGATGGATGGGACGATCAAACTTGAGCTCATTTAGCACATTTAGTGACCCTTCAATGAGAAAAAGCAATGGATCATTTAGCACATTTCAATATAGGTCCAGATATAAAAAACTAAAGAACAAGCTCCGTAATACTCTGTTTCATTCGGTTGATATAGAAAACGATGGCTATATCTGAATCTCTTAATGCAGAACGGGTTTACTTCAATGAATATTGTTTTGGTTGCTTTGATTAGACAAAAGTTGAACACCATGTGTACATAATGACGCTGCTTTGTTACTAACCGGAGATGTTCATGAGCACAAAAAATTACATTGATTTTTATAAGCACTAGAAAGAGCAATGTGATGTTGGTGGTTGTGTTCGGTTACAAATGCCACATTTCTTGTAATTGTTTCCTAGAGACGCGTGGTACATCTGTTTGTTGGCTGCCTCATGTACATTTGATCACCAAAATCAATTAAACTTCCATCATCATCAGTTATTCATGCTACCAAATAAAGTGGCTAACGATTAGTGATCATGTAGTACAAGTGGAATGCTGTGCAAGTAATGCATATTGTAACATTTGGATGCCACACGTATTATATATAGTCGCTGCCCGCTGCACAGTGAAAGAACCTACCGTGCGTAACATTGGATGATGGGCCATATGGGCGTGGGATGCATCAGTATAGCAGTTAGGCTAAGTCCAACAAGACAATGCAATTTTGAGAGGCAAAACAAGATTTGCCTCGCGTGTACAGTGATGCAACAGACATGTATTCGGTGCTGTCTCCAACAGCGATAGCATTTCCCGCTCTCCCGCCAGTGCCCGTTTTCATTTCCGCCAACACCCGGAACTAAAGCTACACGACCTAGGGATTCCGGCGGCTCGGCCTCGCGATTTCGGCGGCTCGGCGTGAGCTCCTCGCCCTTAGCGCCCCACGCAGGTGATCCTGCAGGGCGGCTGGAGGAGACGACGAGGGCCACGGGACACCGCCGCTGCAGCTCCTCGCCCGCAGCGTCCCACAACAGTGATCCCGCAGGGCGGTTGGAGGAGATGACGAGGGCCACGGGCCGCCGCCGCTGCGTCTGACGCACCTCTAGTGACCGACAGACTGCGCCGGTACTCCGCAGCTACGCGTGCTCTGCCGCTGCCCGCTCGGTCGGTGTGAGTGTCAGATTACTGCCTCCTCCCTTGTCGCCATTGCTCCTGTTGGTGGCTGCTCTGCTTCACCAGAGTTCATGGTGGCGGCCAAATCGTAGATTGTTTGGCAGAGGCTCGTGCTCCTTCCCAGCTCCAGGTAACACTTGTTCTTAACAAGCACTAAATACAACATGTTATTTGCATCGGGGTCTATTTAGGCATTCGCTTCAATTTTCACGAATCATACGGGTTCAGACATTTCGGATTGCATCACTCATCAGTTTATCGATTGACATGTAACCTTCTCTCTATCAGGACCTGGCTTTGTTTATATGATTAGGTGGTATTGGTAGTTGATATATGGTCTATGTTTAAAATATCATCCAGCACCTGTGGCTCAGTGGACGTCCATTTCTGGAGAGTTTGACTACTGAAACTTGTAAGGTAGAAATAAGTAGATGCTTAGATGATCTACATAGATTGTAGATATATATTTCTGGATATTTGCAGAGTTGTAATAATGTAAAAAAAAAATGGTAGCTGATAGGCAGTTTTATGGATTACACCATGTAACAACATTATGAACTTTATGCCTGTTTTTTGATTTGATTTGTACCGGGTATTTTTGGCCCCGGTACAAATGTTGTTTGTACCAGTTGGAGGCACCGACCGGTACAAATGCCCACTCACAGGCCCCCGTCAGCGCCATCGCCCACCCACCTGGTACAAATGCCTCACATTTGTACCGATTCGTGGCTCCACCCGGTACAAATGTGAGGCTAGCACATTTGTACCGGTCGGTGCCACCGCCCGGTACAAATGTGGAGTCATTTATACCGGGTTTAACTCCACCCCGGTACAAATATTCCTGCCTACCGACGCCGTCTCGCTTCCGTCTCTATCCCACCGATATCTGCTCATCAAATCCATCCACCACCACCCATCACTTCTCCCTTCCTCATCTCTAACTCTTCTTCTTCCTCATCTATCTCTAACTCTTCACTCTCTTTCTTCCCTCCCAGCAGGAGGTCGCCGGGACGATGTGCTGGGTGCGGCGCGGGCCTCCCGGCGCGCGGCGCGGGGGCGCGGGGCGGCGAAGGCGGCATGCATGGGAGGGGCTCGGTAGTTGTTTGTGATTCGATTCTTGTAGTTCTTGAATAGGATTCGATTCTTGTAGTTCTTGAATGGATTCAATTTTTGTAGTTCTTGAATGGATTCGATTCGATTCTTGAATCAAATTGACTTTGTAATTTGGCGATTTTTATTGTTGTTGAATTCATTTGTGTGTATCTTGTGTGATTGAATGAAGAAGAATATAGAAGAAAATAAAGGAAACAGAAGAACTAAAAAGGGAAAGAAAAGAAAAAGAAAATGGAAAACGAGGGGGGTGAGCGGGACGACGGACGGACGCTGACGGACGTACATGGGACGGACGGGCGCTCACGGGAGAAGCTCATTTGTACCGGGTATCTCACCCGGTACAAATGTGAGTCCGATCGGTTTGTACCGGTTGGATACCCGGTACAAATGAGGGTTTCCAACCGGTACAAATGGCTGTTTTTCTAGTAGTGTGACTTCCTTTCTGCTACTAAAAAATTGAACAATTTGCATTGGACATATGCCAAAATTTTCCCTTCTATTACTGCTGAACATCTGCACAACTTTGCTATGCATACTAATTAACTCCGTATATTGTTTTTTCTAGATGGTTGAGATCTATGCAGCAATCTCATAGAATTTGAAATTGATTTTGTCCATCAAAATATTAAGGATGATCTCAACTAACGAATTTTAGTTTCCATATTTTACTTTGTTCCTTCGACAAATTAAATGGCATTTCCCCTGAATATATATGTACTCAGCAAAATATTTTGGTGCAGGACAAACACATGCATGAGTACGCTGGATGTTCAAATGATTGCAAGTTTTTTAGAGCATGGTTCTTACAAGAAAATTTGTATCACTTCAGATGCTACGTATTTTTTTTGTTTGTTCCAGAAAATTGTACTTACTGAATCCTTTGTAAACAATTGCACTGTAACATTTTCTCACCTTTGTACACAATAATATATTTAATGATATATATAGTTTGGTGTGGCCTCTCTAAAGGTCTTTGGTGTTTGTGTCTATTATTGTTGGACGAAAAAGATGAATATGTTTATTTGCAGTAATTCGATAAGGCATCCTGCCATAAAAAAAGTCAGCATATGAAATTGTAAAAAGAAATGGGCAGGAGATGTTTGCATATTAAAGATTGCAACACATAATATGTGATGTTGAGATTTAGATATATCTGTTGCTAGCTTGTAACACATATAAACCCACTTACTAACACATGTGTGCCATGTCAATTTCCCCGTGTGTTTTATTTAACACATAGGGAAAGTAGGATTTCCCTGTCGGGTTTGGTATTTCCCTGTGTGTTTTTAAGAAACCGTCAGGGAAAAGTGAATTTTCCTGTGTGTTTTTGCAAATACCGACAGGGAAATGTAAAACACACAGGGAAATTTCATTTTCCAGTAGTGTGTGTATGTGTTGTTATAGACCCTAGCAACGCAACCACTAGCAATGGATACCAAATAGACCTTAGCAACATATATTTGGACTTCTAGCAACGCATATATGCGTTGCAAAAGGGGGTGTCATTTTGTAGCGAATAGTGAAGAACATGCTCCACTAATTGTTTAAGTACAATCTGTTTCATTCGCCCAATGAACTATAGAACAAAGATAGATTATCTAAACAAAAATGAATAAGTATAGGATTGTTTTACAACTGTTCTATGTACTATAGTCCACCAACAACATCAGCAACACAGACCAAATTCCTGAAGAATGAATCTGAAATGTTCACGAGGAGATGGAGGTTATGCCAGCTCCAGTGTATGCAGAAATCAAACAATGTTGGAGGCAAATCAACTTGACTACGTTGTGACGGTTGACTGATGGATGCTATCAGAGTGAAAATGGAATTTCAAATAGCACAAATATAGTAGGCATAGAGTGCAAAGGGATAGAAATGGATGTCTCGAAATCGAACTCGTATAGTATCGGCTAAAACACCAATATGGATTCGTATTGTTTTTAATATGAATTTTAAATTGATGTATTCGTATTCGATTTCTTGTGTTTCTATCTATCCAGTTGCAAATTAGTATTCTACAAAAATGTGAAATATCCAATATTATTGGTATCCGCAAACAATAAAGTGCCTCATGAAGCCATCTAAAACTTCTTATAAAATAATTACTAACACTATTTAAAACATTAAAAATTTATCTATGTGAAAATGACTATTTATGCTAACTTAATATTACAGGTGATACGCAATTATACAATTTAATTAATTTTAATATGACTAATCATAATAATTTTAAATAAATTATACTTTTTGTAAAATTAATAAATCATATTTACTATTAAGGAATTGTTTTAATATTAAATGATATTTATGGTTATAGATGTACTGTTATTATTTTTATTGTGACATGTTTAGTTATTAATTAGTAAATATATTATTTTTAATAAGATATCTGTTATGTACAATGCTCATAATTTACTCTGTACTTGTTAAATGACTGATACTCATTATGGCGATATGTTATAAGTCGAGCAAGTATCCAAATGTGAATCTGATTTCAAACTATTTGTTATGTATTCATATTATAATTCTAATTCGAATTAAAATGTGGTAAATAATGACACACTATTTCAATTTCATACATATCCAATCAGAATCCATCTCTACAATGAAAGTCTATAGTCCCATATGTCCGGATGAAGGCGTGTGAGGTCAAAACGGACAGTTAAAATGACCATCACGTACGAAACTATTGGTGAAGGAAGTAACGTGGACCCAAAATTTCAATTAATCCATATTCATTTCGCAAACTTGTCCGCCTCCCCTCCCCCTCCGCATCTCCTCCCAGGCCACCTCATTTATCCACTTAACGCTGGCTCTCCCTCTGTCCATCTGCATCTCCTTACCAGCTGCCTCGCCACCTTCTCCCTTCCCACTCGCACAATGTGAAGTGTTTGTTTATGCTTGTATTGATTAAATTTAGTGACCTTTGAACTAGCTAGAAAGACAATTTTCAGATGAGCCCAAAGTCAACGATCCACCACCTGACCTGCCCCATTCTTTCCACTGAGGTGCTGCAGGAAAAAAAAATGGCTCGATCAGGTGCCAGCTATATATTTTTTTGCGCATTTAATTCAAGCTCGAGGTCAGCAGCAAAGAACAGGATCTGTCTATTACCCCCTAGAATGCTTTGTTTCTTAGGTCACTACGGGAAACCTGGCCTTTTCCGTGCGGGTCGGGCGCACAGCAACGGTCAAGAAAAGCCTGGCAAAGCCTTTGCCGTGTGTTTTTCTCGAAAACGCACGACAAAGGCCGCACGGCAGATTATTGCACGGTAAACGATCTTTGCCATGCGTCTTCTATCGGCGCGCACGGCAAAGAGGGTTTCCTGTGCATTTCCTACAGCGCACGGCAAAAAAAGTAACTAACAGCACAGGACGTAGACGGAGGTACAGATAGCGGCTTTGCCGTGCGCCATATCACACGCACAACAATCATTTTCATGAAATAAAAAAACAAAGGCCCGCCGCCGGCCCCATGCTGCAGCCCCGCCGGACCCACAAATGAAAAAAAAGTAAAAAAATCCTGCCGTCGCCGTCCGCAACTGCAACCGCAGATCCTCGCCGGAGGCCGCCTGGCCTCAACGGCCGCCGCCGCCCGGCATCCTCGTAGGAGGCCACAGAGCTTGGGGTGGTGGCCACCTCGTGTTGACGGTTCAAAACCGTATGGAAGTTGACCGCAAGCGTACGAGTGACTTGGTGTCTTTTTCACCAAGGAGGGTCCCCAAGGTTTGTCAATCCAAGGATTGGAAGCAAACTCCTAAAGTTTTCTACCTTATCTAGTCAATCTAACCTAACATGAAGCATCGATTGCATACAAAGGGGTAAACCTAATAGATATGAGTGATAGCATATAAGTCGATCGCATCCACAAACATAGGCTAGGTAAAGTGCAACCAAAGGGGTAACTAGGCCTATCGCCTTCTAGTTGTAGTTCCAGCTAAAGAGCAACAAATCAAGCATCTCATCTAATAGCATCCTTAAATTCCTCCCTCCGGTCTTCCTCCGGAAAACATCCGCCTTTCGAAACTTTCGTCCTGTCACGACGCGCCCCTATTCATGCGGGGAATCTAGGGGCACGTCCAAGTGAACGTGTCTACAAACCATGAAGGATCCACATACTAGATCTAATCACACCATGATTACATAAAGTATGCTAAGTAGTCTAACCATGCATTAGACTAAGGAATAAGCATATTCACAATAGGTAGAAAGCATGAACGGAGACATGGAATCGCTTAAAAGATCGGATGACAAGATTATCATTGCTCACATGAAAGTATGCATTACACCATCACCCCCGAGGCCATACCTACGATGACGTATGCGTAGCTCCAGAACTCCACCATGGCTCAACCGTGCAAGGAGGCCATAGCGGCTAGGGTAGCCCTAGGCCATCTCCTAGACAACTTCGAAGACTCGCGGCGGCCGTCGTCTCCCTCCGGTGCTTGCTTCTAGGTTTCGCCGAGTTGTGATGAATGGATCGATTCCAACCCCCTCCTTGGGCGCCCAAGGGCTTGTATTTATGCCCTTGGGGAGCCTTGGGGCATGCTCCACCTTGTCTTGCACGAGATCCACCTTGGAAGAGAAGCAAACTTGGTTTCCATAAAATCAGCCTCGTCCAGATTTTCCTGATTCGTAGCCCTTCCTTGCTGGCACCATATCTCCCACGTCCGGACACCAAATAATGCAAATTCAGTGTCCAGGATGTGTGCTACGAAATTATCTTCAACTTTGGTATTCATTGCTTTCCTTGAAAACGAAGATAAGATCCCCAAAACAGCCTCGGAAGATAATCTGTCTGATTTCAGACTTGTCTGCGTAGCTCGCATTTCGGGGCCATATCTCCTAGCTCCTTGACCCGAATTGAACCTTCCATATGTCCAAATCGAAGCTATCGTCGAGACCCACAACTTTGGTAGTCAAAATTTTGCCATTAGAGGCCGTTTAAGTCTCCGAATCTGCACCGAAAGATCATACTGTTCTGGGCTGCGAGAATATCTCTTGGGCTGAGATGATCTCGTTGGTAAACCTCCTAGTCCCCGGAGTTTTACGTGTTGATGCTTCGGTCCTTGGGTCATTTGGTGTCATGTTCACTTCATGTCTTCACTTGTGACGGGTTTCATGATCTTCTCATAAAGTACTTGATGAACTTATCCCGAAAGTCTCCTCTTTAATGTTGATTTCCTGCGTAAACAATAAACTCCAAAAACCACATGCAAGTGTGAATTTGTTACATCATTAGTGTGCCTAGTGTCGGATTAGTTATAATTCAAATCTCAAACCAAAGTGTAACAAGTGCTCTTGGTTGATGGAAATCGACCGTCAACATACCCCTATGCTTAAACCTTGCTCGTCCTCGAGTAAGCCTTTAATGGATATCAGTATTGCCTTTCAATGTTCATACCTTGCACTTGATCATACATGAGAAAACATAATACTCTCCAAGTTTATATTTGTTAAAGTTTCATAATGTAGCTAGCTTTCATCTCTACGGAGGGTGGATATCATTTTAGCTCTTTCCACAAGTAATTAATCTTGCTCTCAAATTTTAAACAAATCTCAAAAATTTTGAAAATAAAGAGCGGAATGAAGAAAAATTGCTTTACCAAGATCAATAATAAACTTCCTTGCATCTTGCTCATGAACTCTCATCTCATCTTGTCTCTCAAGCCTACTTGTTCTACTCCTTTCCTCTCTCAAATATTTGGTGGGAGGCTTTATATAGAGCTATGGGAAAGTTTAGTCCTACCAAGATATTATAGTTGATATATTATCAAAACAAGACAAGCTTCTCATGGACTTACCAAGACTCGTCAAAAAGGTCATTGAAAAATAATGTTCCGCGGAGGGGGAAGAGATAAACACACACTTTTTAGATATGTGGACATGTGCAAATGGCACAGGGTGATCCCGAGGCACAAGCGAAGTCCTCATTATCAGATTGCATATGGTTGGAAAGATGAGTATGGGTCTTGATCTTGAAATCCTTTTGAAATTTCCAAATGTAGCTGGAGAACCGGAGAGCTTTATTATATTTATTATTATTATTTCTTTTCTCATCATACTTTTCCTTCTTTATATTTTTTCTTTCATCACTTTTTTCTCTTTTTTTCTTTTTTTTACTCCCCTTGAACTCTAGACTACACTAGTACTTCCTTGGCAACCCCCCATGCTTAGACGTTGCTCGTCCTGGAGCAAAGAGGTGATGATTGTGCTAAGGTAAGTGCTGAAATTCTTGTATTTTCTTGAAGAGAGATACTTGAAACCTTCTAGGGATCCTTTTATGGAGGTCTCTCAAAATATTGCTCCACTTGACGGCACCTTCCTTGTAATCTTCTTCGAAATATTCATCCATACTCAAAGTTTTGGGTTGTGGTCAAGGAGGTATATACAAAAAGATATTTTGGGTTTGTGGGTGGATATCCGGCGAGGTTTGCGAAATTCCCGATGTGGAAACTCACAATGCACGGATAGAAAATGCTAGCATAAAGATAGATACGCAAAAACGGAATGACCAACTTCTTAGTCTTGAGCCAGAGAAATCAAGTCTTGAATCAATGCACTCAAAAATAAATCTTGTATACTAAGGTTTTTGCACTCAATGAATATAAGGCTTTGGATAGGTTGAGTAAAATGCAAGTGGTATCAAAGACAATGTTAGCATATCTTTGAAGAACAAAAATAAATGATCTTTGATTCATTCAAAAATGAGAGCAATGAAAAATACTATGGGTCTCAAGTTATCATAACCTCCACAAAAGATTAGGCTAGCATTAATTTAATTTTCAGATCATATTTAAAGAGAGCACTAGCTTAATCATATACAAACCAAGCACAAGAATGAGTAAGGTGGCAACGATCATCATGTATCCATACAAGATATCATCGTGGTGAGCACAAGGTAACGATGATTATTATTGAAAACAAAAACAAAACAAGGTTGTACTCCTAATAGCCATGTTATTCTAAAGAGAGATACACGAAGGTTGTATCTAAGGTTGTGGAAAGCACATACATATATGCAGATATATCGAAAGACAAGAACAAAAGAGGGTTGAAGAATTGTTACCGTCCTTTGATGCTTGAAGTGTAGCGTGGCCTCCCCCATGCTTAAGCATTGTGCTTGACATGGAAGAAGAAAATTAGCATCCCATGGCAACCGTGATCTTTGTTCTCCATGCGGTCTTCTTATGTCCACCAAGTCCTTCCCCATGCTTAGCATGTTGCTAGGCATGGAAGATGATGAATTATCATGTATTTATTGAAGTCCTACCGCCATATCATTGTACTCTTCTCTTTTGTTGCCTTGATCTTCCTCCAACATCCACCCTTTGTCACAAGCTTTAGTCCCAATCGTTTCTCAACTCGTCATCACCTCCTTCCATGTTGTCCTTTATCACTGCTTCAACTTCCATGAATTTTTCATCAACTTCCAGAATAGAACATGTACTGAACCATTACTCCATTGTAAAGTTCTTGAAATTATCTTTCCAATGAGTGGTCATTCACCCCAATCGGACTCCGAATAAGAGAGTTACGCCCTTTTTACTCCATCAATGCAAACTGTCCCGGGCTGATTTTAGAACGTGTGACGCCCAAAGATTTGGTTGTAACTCCTTGCACAGGCCTCCTAAAATGTTGAATCTCGATGCGTTGGAAAGAAGACTTAGTGGAGCTTTTGAATATCCAAATTTTCCTCTTTTGTACATCTCTGAACATGTGCTTAATTTTGATGAGGACAACGGTGTTTCTTTTGAGATTTTGGAGGTGTTGACGATCTTATTTTCATCTTTCATCGCTAACTCATGGGAGCGATTCGTCATGCCTACAAAACAACTCTAAAGCACAAAGTACCCCCGAGATGATGGTCCGGAATACTCACTCTATGCTAACAAACCAAAGTCATCCCCTAAGATCTTAACTTGTGGCATAGTTAATCTAGTGAAAGAAAAATTAAAACCTAATGGGTGTACATGTGTGCAAGTGTGTATGCAAATGAAAGGATGATATAAAAACAAAGACAATGTTTACACCAAATCCTAAGCTCCATGCTTACAAAGTGGTTGCCAAACTTCTCCCTCGCCATAAAGATTTATTAACCAAGGTCAAAACACCATGCTTATCTCGAGATTAGTAATTCCTTATAGCGCAAGAAAAGTAGGGCGCATTGCAACGTTTTCAAACCAACCAATGTAATAAGATAGCAAGGTATATAAAACTGAATGATGGTGGTCCCCAATCATGTCTAAACACCATGTTTACATAAGATTGCAAAAAATAGTAACTTATGTCGACAAGCATTAACATAGATATGAAAGCATTCATCATAAAGTTTCACAAAAAGACCAAGCTAACATAAAGGTGATGATGACAATGAGGTGGATGCAAAATACAAATTCAAAAAGTTAGCACAAACAAACATTAGCAAGGTTTGAAAAACACTTTCGATGCGGTCTACAATAAGCAAAGGACAAAGCTTGATCTCACACTTCATATGAAGTAAGCATTGTCAACAAGGAAGTCACCCATCGAAAAGAATCAATCAACCAAACTAACAAGGTTTAAGGGTAGGTTATGGGTATCCTATATTTTGGCTCAAACAAGGATTTTGAAGAGAGGAAGTCAAGTATAGAAATTCTAACTAAGGTGGTGCTATGAGTCTTTTTTTAAAAAAAACAAACCTATGGTTTTAGGATGGCTAAAGGTGTGAAAGGTTTTCCTAAGGATTTTATGCGGAGGCTAGTCAAAATTTTTAGCTAGAAAAGAGGATAGGGATAGACTTGTCCAATCCGGATGGTGACGGCAAACGGTCAACACAAGTCCTACCTCTATTGGCTATGGTTTTTGGCAGGGGCTATGGGAAGGCTTAGGTTGGTTGGACAAAAAGTTAGATCAACACAACATGCAATGCAATATGACATGGATGAACAAAAACAACATAATATGGTGGTTGTCTAAAACAAAAACAAAAGTTAGCCTAAATTAACTAGCCACAAGGTTAGAATTAAAGGATGGTGCCAACTTCATATTTCTCTCTAAAAAGACACAAAAGAAAAACGACTCTAAACACTAATAGGCACACAAAAAGGGTCTACAAGCTTTCCAAGATCAAATAACAAAGTGCTCCCTCAATAGCAATTTAAATTAAACAACATGGTGTTGTGGTATTTATTAGAGCAATGGTACAATGTTACTTGATGTTTCAGTTTAAGATCACAATGTAGACGGTCATAATATAAATAAACATAAACAAAATAAAACGGGTTGCCTCCCGCAAAGCGCTTCATTTAAAGTCATAGAGCTTGACTTTCTTACGTACCTCCTCGTGGTCATGAAGCCATGGTCCTTCATGTAAGATTTGAAGATGTCCATGCAGCTTTGATCCACTCTCCATGCTTGACACGATCATTTTGCTTGATGAGAGGCTTGCCCGATCGTCTCTTGCATCATCATCCCCACCTTTTCCTTTGTTCTTCGTCGCTGCCTCTCTTTTCATGAATTTTACTCTCTGTCCAGATCAGATCATGTAGCAAACAATAACTTCCACGCGTGACGCATGAAATTATCTTTCAATCAAGTCTTTGTTGACCCCCAACGGACTCCGAACGAGTGAGTTACACCCGTTTTACTCCAACGCTGCAATCTGTCCAAAGATTTCAGACTGCGCAGCGCCTAATGTTTTCGCCATATCTCCTTGTACGGGTCTTCAAATTCGTCGATCTCAGAGGCGTTGGAATCGGCACTTGATGGAGCTTCTGATTTTCAACTTTCTCCTTCTTCTATATATCTGATCAGGTGCTCAAAACTGATGAAAACAGCGACGTCATCTTCGAGGTTCGGGGAAGGCGATGGACGGGCTTGCAATTCCTTTGGGGCATGGCTTCTCTCCTCTTTATTAAGGTTTAATGACCTGCAGGGTTAGTGAAATTCAGGTTTTCTCCCGACACACGCTCTTTTAAGGTCATGAGCTTGACCAAGCACAAAGCAAGTCTAGGATTTGCACAACGTATTGAAAACATGTGCAAACATAACCACAATGTAAAAGTTAGATGAACAAAATGTGATTAAAGGTTGCATAGGTTTCTTGCTCAGCGCTAAGGCTCTCATTAGGCATGGGTTCATTAGGCATGCAAATTAACAAAGTTGAAACACAACATAGCCTCTTTATCGTTCTCAAGAAATTCTAGCCTATCATGATCATCAAAAGTGCAAGGCATAGAATCAAAAGATACTATTGGACATGAACATAAATATCTCAAAAGAAAGTTATCATATCCAAAAGTACCTTGAGAGTTTAATGTGCACCTTAGCCTTCGAGCTTCTCATTGTGAGTGGTCATTCGGAGTTGAAAACGAACAATCCTTGATGATCGGAGGTGGCTCGCGTAGACTTCTTCAATCTCTCCCTTCGTGCCACATGTCGTCAAGGTCACTATATGTAGGATCACTCCTCTTCATTTGTGGGCTCACACATCTCTTAAGTGTCTTCATGTAACTCTATGAGCCTTCGTGTGAGAGCCCAAAGTGTCCGCGCCATTGGATGTTGTCCTTTGTGTGTAATCCTTCGTGATCTTCTCCAAACAACTCCTTGCGTCGGATTGTCGCCAACTTGTGTCTTTATTTGCCAATGCTCCAGGGGTCTTTGTTTTGTTCCAAGCCTCTGAATTTCTTCATGTGGGATCTAGTGGAAGCATTGCCCAAACTTCTCTTCGTTGTTGTCGTCCTCATCTCCACTCTCTTGTTCTCATCGCGAAGCTGCTGCCTCTTCCTTGTGGATTTCCCCCTGTCTACATAACAGAACATATACCAAAATATAATTCTATTGAAAAATTTATAGAATTACCTTTCCAACGGGTACTCATCCATCTTAATCGGAGTCCATATGAGGGAGTTATGGCTGTTTCACTTCAGCTTTGCTTGCTGTCTAGAAATTTCAGGATGTGCAACCATCGGTGATTCGGCTATATCCGCTTGTAGGAACCTCCGATTGACTTGATTCTTGACTCGTTGGAAGTGTAACCTCGTGGGGCTTCTAAATATCCAAAGATATTCTTTTGTTCTTCCCATGAGGCTGTGCAAAACTTGACGCGAACAGAAACTTTCAAGATGTTGACGAGCTTGATCTTGTGATCTTGGGGGCACCGTGATTGCTTCCAATACCTATTGCTTGAACAAATGATTCTCCGCAAAACATTAGTCTCAAAATTTTAATTGACACATTGACTTACCTTGTTCATGTGCTCTTGTGTAGGGTATGGGCTCGATAGCGGATGATTGGCCACTAACAAAAGTTAGCACCAACCACTAAAGAGTGAATCTTCAAGTTGCGTTCGTCTTGTCGAGTGGATGGTGGACTTCTCGAAGTCCAAGTTTTGTGTCTAGCTTTTCACCTACTTTCAAGGACACAAACAAGAAAGCAAGCGTATATGCAATGATAAAAATTAGGGTTAGTAAAATAGAAAGGTAGATCACCCTAGGGTTCGAGTTGCCGATCCCTGGGAACGACGTCAGAAAAAGGGCTTGTTGACGGTTCAAAACCATGTTGAAGTTGACCGCAAGCGTACGAGTGACTTGGTGCCTTTTTCACCAAGGAGGGTCCCCAAGGTTTGTCAATCCAAGGATCCGAAGCAAACTCCTAAGGTTCTCTACCTTATCTAGTCAATCTAACCTAACATGAAGCATCGATTGCATACAAAGGGGTAAACGTAATAGGTATGAGTGATAGCTTATAGGTCGATCACATCCACAAACATAGGCTAGGTAAAGTGCAACCAAAGGGGTAACTAGGCCTATCACCTTCTAGTTGTAGTTCCAGCTAAAGAGCAACAAATCAAGCATCTCATCTAATAGCATCCTTAAATTCCTCCCTCCGGTCTTCCTCCTGAAAACATCTGCCTTTCGAAACTTTCGTCCTGTCACGACGCGCCCCTATCCATGCGGGGAGTCTAGGGGCATGTCCAAGTGAACGTGTCTACAAACCATGAAGGATCCACATACTAGATCTAATCACCATGATTACATAAAGTATGCTAAGTAGTCTAACCATGCATTAGACTAAGGAATAAGTATATTCACAATAGGTAGAAAGCATGAACAGAGACATGGAATCGCTTAAAAGATCAGATGACAAGATTATTATTGCTCACATGAAAGTATGCATTACACCATCACCACCGAGGCCATACCTACGATGATGTATGCGTAGCTCCAGAACTCCACCATGGCTCAACTGTGCAAGGAGGCCATGGCGGCTAGGGTAGCCCTAGGCCATCTCCTAGACAACTTCGAAGACTCGCGGCGGCCGTCGTCTCCCTCCGGTGCTTGCTTCTAGGTTTCGCCGAGTTGTGATGAATGGATCGATTCCAACCCCCTCCTTGGGCGCCCAAGGGCTTGTATTTATGCCCTTGGGAGCCTTGGGGTGTGCTCCACCTTGCCTTGCATGAGATCCTCCTTGGAAGAGAAGCAAACTTGGTTTCCATAAAATCAGCTTCGTTCAGATTTTCCTGATTCATAGCCCTTCCTTGCCGGCAACATAACTCCCACGTCCGGACACCAATTAATGCAAACTCGATGTCCAGGATGTGTGCCACGAAATTATCTTCAACTTTGGTATTCATTGCTTTCCTTGGAAACGAAGATAAGATCCCCAAGACAGCCTCGGAAGATAATCTGTCTGATTTCGAACTTGTCTGCGCAGCTGGCATTTCGGGGGCCATATATCCTAGCTTCTTGACCCGAATTGGGCCTTCCATATGTCCAAATCGAAGCTATCGTCGAGTCCCACAACTTTGGTAGTCAAACTTTTGCCATTAAAGGCCGTTTAAGTCTCCGAATCTACACCGAAAGATCATGCTGTTCTGGGCTGCTAGAATATCTCTCGGGCTGAGATGATCTCGTTGGTAGACCTCCTACTCCCTGGAGTTCTACGTGTTGATGCTTCGGTCCTTGGGTCATTTGGAGTCATGTTCACTTTATGTCTTGACTTGTGACGGGCTTCATGATCTTCTCATAAAGTGCTTGATGAACTTATCTCGAAAGTCTCCTCTTTAACGTTGATTTCCTGTGTAAACAATAAACTCCAAAAGCCACATGCAAGTGTGAACTTGTTACATCATTAGTATGCCTAGTGGCGGATTAGTTATAATTCAAATCTCAAACCAAAGTGTAACAAGTGCTCTTGGTTGACGGAAATCGACCGTCAACACCTCGCCATGGAGGAGGAGGAGGAGGCCGCACCTTGGAGAAGGAGTTCGCCGGCCGCATCTTGAGCCGCCGCCGCTGGCCGGATCTTGAGACGCCGCCGGCCGCATCTTGAGCCCACGCCGCTGGCCGCATCTTGAGACCACGCCGGATCTTGAGCCCACATAGCCCACGCCGGATCTTGAGCACGGCCGGATCTTGAGCCCACGCCGCCGGCCGCATCTTGAGCAGCCGCCGCCGCCGCCGGGCGGATCTTGAGACGCCGCCGGCCGGATCTTGAGCGGCCGCCGCCGGCCCGATCTTGAGCGGCCACCGCTAGTAGATCCCGCGTCGTGGGAGAAGGGGGAGAGGGCGGTGGCGCCATGGGAGGAGGAGGAGGAGTAGGGGGCGGCGCCATAGGAGGAGTAGAGGGCGACGCCATGGGAGGAGGTGTAGGGGGGGCGGCGCCGTGGGAGGAGGAGTAGGGGCCGGTGGCATCGTGGGAGGAGGAGGAGGGGGCGGCGGCACCATTTGAGGAAGGGGGTCGACTGGAGGAGGAGGAGGGGGTGGCAGCGTGCAGGAGGAGGTGGGGGGGCAGGGGGCTGCGGGTGTGGAGTTGGAGAGGGTTAGGGTTAGGAGGTTTGCTTATATATGAGTCTTCGTCTAATGTCGACCATCAGATCGCTAGATCGACGGCTCACAGCGGTCGGGTGGATCTGGGCCGGTGTGTAGGTGGGCTTTGCCGTGCGCCTCTAAAACAACGCACGTCAAACATTTATTTTGTCGTGCGCCACACAATAAAACGCACGACAAACATTTTTGCATCATTAAAATTTTTTAATTGTGTTTGATATTTTAAAATTATCAAATGATTTCCAAAAAACACCAAAATTTTACATCAATCATTTTTCACTCATTTCATTCTATTACTTAAATCAGTTGTAGTTCAAATTTGGCTTCTTTGAAAAAATTGCTTGGAATGCAATTGATTAGTTCAATATAGAAAATAAATACAAAAATCTACCAAAATTTACGATAAAGTATCACATGTTGTATCTATAGAGTAGAAAAAAATCCAAAGTGAGAAGAATTTGTTTTGAGGGGCAATTGGATTTGGGGCTTAGGAGGACATATATCTAGAAAAAAACTTTGTCGTGCGTCATAACAAAAACGCACGGCAAAGAGGTATCTCTGCCGTGCGCCAAATAGAAAATGCACGGCAAAGGCCTTTTTCATTTATCTTCATTTCAATCTCATAATTAGGGTTAATGTACTAAAATTATCAAATGAATCTGAAAAATTATCATAATTTAAAATGTGACAATATAAGTTGTATATTACCTAAATAAAAAACTTTGAATTCAAATTCAAATTTGAATTTTACTACGGCTACAAACTGAATC
This sequence comes from Cenchrus fungigraminus, assembly GCA_036936925.1. Lineage (NCBI taxonomy): Eukaryota > Viridiplantae > Streptophyta > Magnoliopsida > Poales > Poaceae > Cenchrus > Cenchrus fungigraminus. The sequence continues at coordinate 85,529,020 of CM072780.1, forward strand.
AAGCGGCTCTCAAGACTCTGAAACTTCTAGCGAGATACTTTGGTTTCTAAACACCATCCATGACAACTTGCTCAAAACACTCTATATGATTATCACAAGCTTCACATAGGATACCATGAGCCCTCGACAAATCTCATGATTTTCAAACTTTATTTGCATTTTATACAATTAAAAAACATTGCAACCGCATGTGGGTTATCATGATTCGCGAACAAAATGTTCAAAATTTCATCCAATTTCATGGATAAGGTCTTAAAAATGATTCAACTACATGAATATGATTTTTCCACAAACTTTACTACATTACTTTATGCACTTGCAGTTCAAATTTGATGTATACGGCAAAAATTCTTTAAGTGACACATAATTGTTAAAAATAGTAAATTAATCGAGACATGTATAAATTTGAAATATAGAGTACAAAATAATGTTTTTGTAGTGGAGAAATTAAAAGAAGTACAAAAATCAAAATTTTTAAAAATACTTTGCCGTGCGCTGTGTTTGCCGTGCGTTTTCCTACGACGCACAGCAAAGGGAATGTCTTTGCCGTGCGTCTTGTCCTAGCGCACGGCAAAGGCAATGAACAAGCTAACGGGGGTAACGTCCGGTGGAAAAAAAATGTTTACCGTGCGCCACAAAAAAAATGCACAGCAAACGAAAATATGCGCACGACAAAGATCGGAACGCACGGCAAACATCGATTTTCCCGTAGTGGGTTAAGAAAAAATGGGATAAATTTTTTAGGCAATTGTACCTCTTATATCACAGTATCTCAAATAAAACCCACAAGACTATCATCGTGCATGCAATCACCACTACAACACATGAATTCGGATCCTCACGGGCTTCCACGGGGAAATTTGCACCCCCGGGCCCTGCCCCAGCTAGCTTGTCTGCCGCCGTGCCGCGTTCTCACCGCGGGCGAAATCCATGTTGTAGACCTCCATCCAGTGGAGATTTTGACCTGGAGGGTTGCACGATGGGTATAGATAGAGCGCAAGGATATCATATCCTAGCTATAAGTTATGCTAGCATTAATATGACATTATTTTTCATATCCTAGCTGTAAGATATGCTAGCATTAATACGGCATTAATTACACTATCAATTTCACTCTATATAAACGAGCAGCTGAAGCATCATGCTAGTTGCATCCCGAAACACAAGAATAGTACTTGCAAGTTTTGATACAACAATGAGGGTGGTGCATTCCATCTCTGCTGCCATTTGCATCCTTCTCATCGTCATGAGCTGCACTCTCATGACACCCACCTGGGCAGCAGGTATTTATTTTATGATACATATAGTAATAGTAATTTCTTCCGTTGTTAAGAATTTGTTAAGATGCATGTACGTCGTCTATGAATCCAATGAGTTTTTTTGGGTGATACAGAGGATTGCTTTGAGATGCACCGCCCCGCATGCACGGATGACTTGTGCAAGAAAAAATGTGAAGACAAATTCCACTCCAAGCTCACCACTCACAGGTGCACTACCGTGCAAGGACCCAACACGCGTATTGATTGCTGCTGCACCCACACTACGTAGGGATGATGACGTGCTTAGAGCCATATATGGTGTAAGCCAATAACCGTGCTGAAGATGGTCAAAAAAATAGTATGCACCAACAATAATTCTATTTGGATATGTAAGTTGACTTGCTCTTGCATGTAAGAAAAAATTGATAATCAGTAAAAACCCGAGTTAAAGTCCAAATCTTGCAATTGCTAGTTAGATGCCCAATTGCGGAGCCACAGCCACTACGTTACTTCTCACTAGTTGCGCAGAGAAAGGATAAAATAATTCTAACTGGATTATTGATGATAATATAGCATTAGATCTGTTGTAATTTACAAGAAAATTACACAACTCTCTCATTATGAAAAATATACGAAGTAACCTCCCAAGATAACTCTTTGAAATTTTCACAATAATTAGAAACATCAAGCCTTCAATTTGACAGATTCTAATCAATCGTCATCCCCCATTCTGAAAAATTATGAAAAATACACACCTCCATGATTATGAAAAATACATAAAGTACCCCATAATAGCGCATCTAAGTTACTGACCTACCATTATGATAATGATTTAAATAACCACCTAAATTTGTATACTACCCACATATGCTACAATGGAAATTTTTGAAATTAATTATTTAAACAATCTTAAAACACCCATGGTTGCCGTTATCCCTATCCCTATCTATATCTATATCTATATCTATATCTATATCTACTAGTAAAATGCACGTGCGAAACGCACGTGTTTACGTAAAAGCGCTTTGGATACATACTCTACAATCTATATATTGAAGTGACACGTGTTTTGGAAAACATAATAACAAGAGTTTATATTGATATAAATTATAATAATTAATAAATTTTCTATAGTAAAACTTATTTGGGATATTAATTTACTAACCAAAAACAATTGCCATGCCACAATTATTTTTACTTTTCTTTCTATCACGTGCGACACACATGCTTATACACAAAGTAAATGTAAAAAAAATTGAATTGCATATTGTGATGAAAATGACTTAATGGAGATTTAGCTTCACACCCATTTCGCAGAGGAAGCTTAAGTTGCTTCGATTTGCTTGCTTCCTTGATGTTGATTTAGCTTCATACTCATTTGGTAAATATAAAACTTCGCAAATCAACTCATGAATGATCCCGAAAATTATATCTCCACGTGTACAAATGGTCAAATCTATAGTACCATGTTGTCTCCGCATATATGTCAGTGCACAACGCAGATGATCCTCTACATTTTCCAAACAAAAATTACAGAGGTTACCTTGTTGTCTCCACATATATGTCAGTGCACAATGCTGATGATCCTCTACATTTTCCAAATAAAAATTATAGAGGTTCAAAGGGAGATATTTTACATTTGATACATACTGTCCTTAGTCCTTAAACTCTATGGAAACATTTATTTAGAGAACAATCTATGGAAACATTAAGCTGTCATGTATTAAAAAGTGAATTTTCAACCCAAGCATGAAACTAAAACTAAAGCTAACAAAAAAGAATAAAATAGCTAATCTCCCGAGCACGTTCCTCAAGGGGCTAGCTGGTTCGGGTTGCCTGGCTTGGTTATTAAATTTTTTTAAATATTCAGCAAAAAAAATTAAGGCAATGTCAATGCTAAGTTTATAAACAAGAGTGTAAAATTGGCCTAATTTATTTCCTCCATATGGTGTCCGCTAATAGACTCAATGATGTGTAAAGGAGTGGACAGGGAAGCCAATCTGGAATTTTCAAAAAAAAAAAGGAAGCCAATCTGGACCTGGACCTTTAGCAAGAATCCCATCCCACAGAACAAAGTAATGATCAGTGCCATCCTCGTGCTGTCTAGCTCCATATCAGAAATCGATCTGATCACACACATAAAAGAGGACTAAATCACATCAAGTTGACAAGTTGTCTAGCTCCATACTTTTCTTGGATAATAACTAAGAAACTTCCATATACATAGGAGTACATCACGCCTTGTTTTTTTTTCAAAAATGTAAATTTTATATAGAAGATTATGTGCTGCTCTGCAAGTCTTTGTTGATGTGTGTTTCGATCGCCTGCCGTTCGTGCATCTGAAAAAATGCAGCTTTTTTTCCTTCAATACTCAAGTTTTAGGCACCAAGCACAACTGAATGCAATGCATGTATCGTTTGGCTTTGCTTGCACTGTGGATAATCTTATTCCGTTAATGCCTATGTGATGTGCTGCACAATTCAGGTTTACCATCCTTGCACAATCCAGCCAGTTAGGTTCACTTTTTGCTAGAGACTCAAATCGAATCAGTTACACCCATTCGAGGGGACACAAACACCATGGCGTGGCTAGCACGTGAATGATCTTTACAGGGTCGAAGCAAAATAACCCAATAGCTAACGCTAATACATTTTAGCAAGATCAATCAATAAGAGCATCATCTACAGTGGTGCCTGTCGTCCATGCCGCCGCCGATGTCGGCGAAGTCGCCCTCGTCGGCGCACGGGATGGTGAGGCCGTGAGGCTGCCGCATCGGTGGTCGAAGCCGATACTACAAAAAACCCTGTAGTCCATGACGGTCGATTTTCGTCACAGATCATCAAAATTTCGTCATAAAACGACATTTATGACGAAATTTCAAATCGTCATGTATTGAGCGTCACAGATTAAGCGCCGTGACGAACTAACGTTTTCATCATAGATTAACGTTATCCATGATGTTCTCAAACCGTCATAGATTGGTGTAAAGCCCATTGAACCCAGCCCAAAGCCCAAAATCTGTGACGAAAGTGATCGTCATGGATTAACTGCCACGTCACTTATTAGAGATGAGTTGGCTGCTGACGTGGATGAGGATGTGGCAATTGATGACATGGCGATTGATGATGTGGCAACTACATGGCAGATGACGTGGCAGACACATGGCAGATGACATGGCAGCCGCATGGCAACCACATAGGAGCCACGTGGTGCTGATGTGGCATCCACGTGGCGCTGATGTGGCCAAATTCAATACCAGCATACGTATATGATGACCTCATCACATTTTCAGCCCAGTAAGATGTACAACCCATAACACATATTGGCCCACTAATTTTAATATGTTTTTCAGCCCACTTCAAGATTACAATCTCAACCCATGGATCTCATTTACAAAATTAAACAGAACTAGCATCACATCAAAAAAATAATTGTTCATCTTGTATTACAGCAAATACAAAGTCTTTCTTCGAACACATCACAGACAAGTTTTCATCCAGCAAGAGCTTTATCTCACTTCTTGTTCTCCAGTTTTTTTCTGAAATAAAAAGAACAAATGTGACATTAGTAATTATCAGAAGAGCTCCTGCTTTAACATAAATGGTAAAGTGATCTAATTATGGCCACATATGGATGGATATGCATCATATTTAACATCTATAGGATGTACATGAGGTGTTAAAAACTGCACAAAAACAACTAAATGTAACATGGTAGTAGTTATTGTACAGAGGCATGCTAGTTGATTAAAACTACCTTGCCTGAGAAGAAGGTTGGATCCACATAGTTCCACTCTAATCAACAAGAACCTGCAGTTCCAGGAAATTATATTGATTATGATGAGTAAAGCAACTAACGAAACGGAAGTTTGACTTGATGCTACCTAAAAGAAGAAAGACAGCTTATCATTCACATTGCTTTCGAACTACTGGGCATGAATAGTGTTTCAGTTTAGCTAACACATCATGAAAACATGAAGCATTTTGTATATATATTGTGCAATAGCAAGGACATCAATATTTCATTAGCAGAAGGTAAAGCAGGGACCAATGACAGAAACCATAAGGGAGCAATCCTAAGCAGCCATGATTCAGACAAGATGGATCAGTTTCTAGGCATTCATAAGTATTAACTGTGCTACCACTTGTGGAATCATGCAAGATAGGATGTCTCACATGCCTGAAAAACAGCAATGCTAATACAGACCTATTATTCAACATGCAAAGAGACCACGAAGGCCACATAGCAAATAGGGAGTTGTTTACATTTCAGATAATGAAAAAGTTAGATCTACATGCCTGGTTATTCAAGATGCAGATAGAAGTTAGTCATATCTAGTGAATTCACAAAGTCAAATTTAAGTATGCTTCCTTCATCTGGCCTCAGCTTTACACATTAGGCAAACATTCAATCCAATTCACATGTGCTTTACAAACATAGGTCAGGTGTTATGCAATTAAGCTGCAGCCTTGGATGTGTGCAGCTTGGAGGTGTTTACATCCATCAAGATTCAATTAATCACAACTATTATGTTTTAGCGCCCGAGGTCAGGTGTGCAGCTTGGAGGTCAGGTGTTATGTTTACAAACTTACGGTTTGAACCCTAAGTTCCCTGGTTTTAGCGCCCGAGGTCCTACCTTATGTTTTGCACCGCAGCCCCTGAGTTTTTTATAAAATTATGTTTTAGCCCTTAGATTTCCTGCAGTTTAGTCCCTACAACTTGTTTTGGCCGTAGAATACACGTTTTAGCTCCGTTTCTAGCGTTCTTTATATCCACGTGATCGTCTCGACTAGTAGAACAGTTTTATGCCCCTGTTTTGTTCTGTTAGTACTGTTTGGTGATTGTTTCTTATTTTATTCCATTGTATGCTTGTATGTGAATGTGTGGAGCGTAGAAGACGGATCGTACGTGGAATATGCTGAAGTTGAAGATTTCCAAGACTTTGAGCAGCAGCAAGCGTTGGTAGAAGGCAAGTCCTTGCTGCATTCCCGTTACCCTATTACAACATGCATTTTAATTACACCATTATTTATTTATTGCTTTGCATTAAATTGAAGGGTCCTACTATTTAAGGTTTGACTAGCTTTGTTTACCCCTATGCCTTGATCAACCTGGGTTTATGTTTATGTCGGGTAGACCTTGCTTAGTTGCTCAACTTGGGATCATGGTGGTTTTAATGAACAACGATGTTAATCTTGCTTTACTTATGTTATACCTTCATTAAACAAGATCACCTGTGTTAATCGGAACATGGAGCGACCACCCAGGAAAACCGTACTACCACAAGACATATGGCTCTGTCTTGGCCAAGTAATTAGAAACTTTAGTATTGTGGTATGCTTTACCTGAAAGGGGTTGGGGGCTGACTGTAGATGGTGTATAGACCTGCTCTGGCGGGGAGTTGGGCTTTGCTAAGACACGGTACCCGCTAGGGAGCTTTATGCGCTGCACTGATCAGGTAACCTAGCGAGCAGCCCGTGCTAGGGAATCTTTGTAAAGGCCTCGTAGCGTCCCTATGCAATCACACCTCGGTAGTGTGGTATGATGCTTGGCCGGCATCGCATGGTTGGGTTTAAAGTTCCTAGAACTTTTACGCGACTTGTGGGTAAAGATGTACAACCTCTGCAGAGTGTAAAACTAACTAGTTAGCCGTGCCCACGGTCAAGGGCGGCCTAGACCCTCACATGAGTAAACTATGGAAGATGGATTAAACTTGTTGCATTACTTTCGTTCATGATGATGATGCTTATGTTAATCTCCGGGTTGGTATAAACTTACATTCGCTAGTAATTCAGCTTGCTTAATAAAATTTGACCAACTAAAATGCTGACCTGCTATGCAACCACAAGCTTCCACCATAAAGCCTTTGCATGTTGTTATAGTGTTTTCCCTTGTTGAGTATGACATGTGCTCCTGCTTGTTGTTATTTTATATTGCATCTACACAACCCGGTTGCTGCTCAGACGGACGCTTTGAAGACTTTCCTGGAGAGTTCGACGGTTTCTAGGCGAGCGTGCCACCAGTCAGCTGCCTGTGGAGACGTCCTTTTCCACTGCTAGTACTCGTTTTTGTTATGATTTTGAGACATTCGGTCATGTAATAAAGTTATAATACTTTCTTTACGCTTTTACACTGTGTTTTGGTATTCACTAAGTCGATGCATGTGTGTAACTTGATCCTGGCGCACATGTATTCTATGCATTCGGATTTACCCTTAAATCCGGGTGTGACAAAGTGGTATCAGAGCTATGTTGACTGTAGGACGTTAGCCTAGTTAGAAAATGGTCGAACTTAAGGATTATATTATCTTAGAAGCCATTCTCACTTCATGCTATGCTTTAATTCTATCTTGAATATACTTATCCTTGCTTTTACCCCCATCCTTGAAATTCTACTTGTTCTCTATCTTATTTTTGACTAATCATTTCACTCTATGCTTCCTTGTTCTTGCTTTAAGGAATCTTTAGCACCTGTTCTATGCTCTCTGATCTTTTCCTATCTTTACCCTACCCGTGTTCACAGTTGTTCTCAGTTATCTTATGACTTTATCATGTTCAACCCAAAGATCTTTGTTAGGATCTAGGAGTTCTTTAGGCTTTATGCTTATGTAACCGTTAGCCACGATCGTCGTTAGGTGTGCTTAGTTTAGTGGTGTGTTTGAATGTTTGATCTTGTGTTAATGCTTGATTTGGATCTTTGCTTGAGTGCAATGTGTTGTGGGTTGATAACCACAATGACATTGGTTTAGTATAAGTTTGCTTAGTTGGGTTTAAGCTCTGTCTCAACCATCCTTTTTATCTTGCACCTTCTTAATCCTTTATAAAATCTTTACTTATCTATCTTGGAATCTATCTTGCTGCAAATCTGTTCACGTCATTCTCTGACACAGCAGCAGTGTTTTAATTATATCTCGAGCTACACAGCTCTGATTGAGGCAAATCCAGTTGGAGAAGTTCAGAAATTTCATGGGTGTTTTTCTGTCCAAAATTCAGAAATTTTGATTACATAGTCAGAGAGTTATGCCCGAAACTTTGGAGCTACTTGAATCTGTTAGCACTGCTGATATACCTGACTTGTTTATTTCATAACTGGAGTTGTAGAGCTCTGATTGAGGTGATTCCAGTTGGGTTGGTTCCGTAATTTCATTACCTTTCGCTGGTCAAAAGCTCATAATTTTTTGTTTGCCACGTTGAGAGTTATATCTGAATATCTGGAGTCAACAGAATCTGTCTAAGGCTGAATATCTTCATTATTGTATCTTCTGAGTTTCACTCCTGACTCAATCATCTAGATCGATGTTCCTATCACTCAAATGGTGAACAACCGGTCAGGATCCGGAGTTGATCAACCAGCAGTGAACCGCCAAGGGAGAAGCAACCGTTCAGGCCCAGCACCTCAGCAACCACAGATGGATCCAGCCATGCAGCAGTTTTTCCAGACCCAGACTCAGCTTCTCGAGAACTTGACCAACACTGTGGCCAACCTGCAGGCTCAAGTCAACAATCCACCTCAGCAGCAACAGCAGCAGGCGCCCATGAACAAGCACAGGGAGTTCATGAGCCATCGTCCACCGGTGTTTACACATGCTGCAGATCCACTTGAGGCAGATGACTAGCTGAAGACTATAGGCAAGATGCTCACTATCGTACAGTGTGATGACAGAGAGAAGGTCCTGTATGCTGCAGGACGGCTTCAAGGTACAGCAGGAGCATGGTGGGATGCTTATGTTGCCGCTCATGCTACACCAGACACCATCACTTGGCAGGAGTTCACCGACAGCTTCAGGAGCCATCACATTCCTGCAGGCCTGATGAAGCTAAAGAAGGAGGAGTTCCTTTCTCTCAAGCAGGGAGTAATGTCAGTGGCTGAATTCAGGGACAAGTTCATTGAGTTGTCTCGCTATGCACCTGAAGATGTTGCCGATGATGGGAAGAAATAGGAGCTATTCAAGGAGGGACTAGCTGGACCACTTCAGTACCAGCTTATGTCTCACACCTTTCAGTCGTTCCAGCAGCTGATGGACAAGGCTATCTGCTTGGAGTCAAAGCGCAGAGAGTTGGGAGATCTGAAGAGGAAGGCCACTACCTCTGTGCAGTTTGGGAGCAGCACTCGCCCCCGTTTCATTCCACAGCAGAGGACAACACCCCATGTTGGAGGTTCAGGTGGTAACTTTGGGCAGAATCAGTTTCAGCGTAACAATCAACCATTCAAGCACCCCATTCAAGAGTTGCAACACTCCACTCCACAGACTCCACGCCCCAATGGCCCGCAGTCTAGTCAGAACACCCTAGCGGGAACCCCAGTGAGACCTAGTGCGCCCAGCACTCCTGTTGGAAATACTTGCTTTAAGTGTGGAGAGACTGGTCACTATGCCAACAATTGCCCCCAGAGGAGCGTGCAGAATACTCCAGTGCAGAGTCAGCAGATGGGGAATGGAAACAAGACCCCGCAAAGCGCCAAGGGACAGCAGAACTCCGCACGTGGTAGATTGAACCACGTAAATGCAAGGACCGTGTTTGGTATGTTCTCTATCAACATTGCCCCACATCAATTCTACCCTATCATTCTCAAAATCTTTCTTAGTTCTTCCGAATCTCGAGGACGAGATTCCTTTTAAGGGGGTAGATTTGTCACACCCTGAAATTCCCAATTTCAGGATGTGAATAGGATGAAAATTTAAACAACGATTTTCCTATAATTTTTAAAAATTTTCCCAACCTTCAATTCTTTACAGGGAATATAGTACAGGAAAAAAACATTATTTGTTTTTCCAAATTAAATTTGTGGCTTGATGTGTGTTGCATTCATGCTGGAGCATTGTTATGATTGCTTGAATTCAAATTCAAGTTTGAATTCAAATTGTTTGATCCCTTAAAAAAATGCAAAGCTCTTACCCTTCCCCCCTCCCTGTTTCCTTTTCTTTTGGCCCATCGCGGTTGGTAGCCCAGCACGCAGCCACAGCGGTCGAGCAGCCCAGCTTTCATGCGCGGCCCATCGGCCCAAAGTCCGCCAGTCGCCCCTGGTCTCTTCCGCAAAACTCGCTGGCCTTCCCCTCTCCTGCAGCCCAGCCGGCCTTTTGGCCCAAGGCGGCCCACGTCCGCGTTGCCCCTGCGCGTAGCCGCTGACGGGCGGGACACGCCTGTCATCCCGCCCGCCGCGCCGACCGAGCCGGGATCGAGCTCGGGCCTGGCCTCACACCGCTCCGAGCCGCTCGCCCCGCGCCGCATCTCCCGTGGCCCGCACGCCTAGGTGCGCTCCCTCGGCCTTTAAAGCCCGACGCCTCGCGTGTCGCGTCGCTTTCCCCAACCCTAGCCGCCTTGGACTCCACCCGCGCGCCGTGAAACCCTAGCCGGTTGCCGCCAGTGATCTCCGCCGTCGCTGCCTTTCCGCCGGCAAGAAGACCCTCAGGAGCTGCGCGTGAAGGTGAGGAGCACGCTGGTGCAGCCTGTTGACGTCCCTGTGCCCCATGTCGTCGTATCGAGCTCGCCGGAATTCGCACCACCGCGGCCGCCCGCCCCGTCGCGTTGCTCGCCGTCGCCGCCGCCTGTGCGCTCGTCCCGGTGCCTCGGTTGAGTTCGCCGTGACCCCCGCTTCGTCCCTGTGCTACCCGCGTCGCAAACCGAGCCCCCTAGCTCGGGATTGCTGGAGCTCGCCGGAGCTCAGCCTTGCGCCGCCGCCCGCCGGCGTTCCCACCGCCACCCGTTCCGCCGCAATCCCTTGTGGCCGTCCGATCTGGATCCCACGGCCCAGATCAGATCTAATCCCGGGTCAAACCGGAGGATACCGGTCAACCTGTGCGGTGCCTTGTAGTTTTGCGGAAAGGTCCCTAGAGTTTCTAGTTTCTCAGATGAGTCCTTCCGCAGTGTAAAGAACCTTACGGTTAGGTCCTGCTTCTTACGGTTTGAACCCTAAGTTCCCTAGTTTTAGCGCCTGAGGTCCTAGCCTTATGTTTTGCACCGCAGCCCCTGAGTTTTTATATAAAATTATGTTTTAGCCCTTAGATTTCCTGCAGTTTAGTCCCTACAACTTGTTTTGGCCGTGGAATACACGTTTTAGCTTCGTTTTTAGCGTTCTTTATATCCACACGATCGTCTCGACGAGTAGAACAGTTTTATGCCCCTGTTTTGTTCTGTTAGTACTGTTTGGTGATTGTTTCTTATTTTATTCCATTGTATGCTTGTATGTGAATGTGTGGAGCGTAGAAGACGGATCGTACGTGGAATACGCTGAAGTTGAAGATTTCCAAGACTTTGAGCAGCAGCAAGCGTTGGTAGAAGGCAAGTCCTTGCTGCATTCCCGTTACCCTATTACAACATGCATTTTAATTACACCGTTATTTATTTATTGCTTTGCATTAAATTGAAGGGTCCTACTATTTAAGGTTTGACTAGTTTTGTTTACCCCTATGCCTTGATCAACCTGGGTTTATGTTTATGTTGGGTGGACCTTGCTTAGTTGCTCAACTTGGGATCATGGTGGTTTTAATGAACAACGATGTTAATCTTGCTTTACTTATGTTATACCTTCATTAAACAAGATCACCTGTGTTAATCGGAACATGGAGCGACCACTCAGGAAAACCGTACTACCACAAGACATATGGCTCTGTCTTGGCCAAGTAATTAGAAACTTTAGTATTGTGGTATGCTTTACCTGAAAGGGGTTGGGGGCTGACGGTAGATGGTGTATAGACCTGCTCTGGCGGGGAGTTGGGCTTTGCTAAGACACGGTACCCGCTATGGAGCTTTATGCGCTGCACTGTTCAGGTAACCTAGCGAGCAGCCCGTGCTAGGGAATCTTTGTAAAGGCCTCGTAGCGTCTCTATGCAATCACACCTCATCGCATGGTTGGGTTTAAAGTTCTTAGAACTTCTACGCGACTTGTGGGTAAAGATGTACAACCTCTGCAGAGTGTAAAACTAACTAGTTAGCCGTGCCCACGGTCAAGGGCGGCCTGGATCCTCACATGAGTAAACTATGGAAGATGGATTAAACTTGTTACATTACTTTCGTTCATGATGATGATGCTTATGTTAATCTCCGGGTTGGTATAAACTTACATCCGCTAGTAATTCAGCTTGCTTAATAAAATTTGACCAACTAAAATGCTGACCTGCTATGCAACCACAAGCTTCCACCATAAAGCCTTTGCATGTTGTTATAGTGTTTTCCCTTGTTGAGTACGACATGTGCTCATGCTTGTTGTTATTTTATATTGCATCTACACAACCCGGTTGCTGCTCAGACGGACGCTTTGAAGACTTTCCTGGAGAGTTCGACGGTTTCTAGACGAGCGTGCCACCAGTCAGCTGCCTGTGGAGACGTCCTTTTTCGCTGCTAGTACTCGCTTTTGTTACGATTTTGAGACATTCGGTCATGTAATAAAGTTATAATACTTCCTTTACGCTTTTACACTGTGTTTTGGTATTCATTAAGTCGATTCATGTGTGTAACTTGATCCTGGGGCACATGTATTCTATGCATTCGGATTTGCCCTTAAATCCGGGTGTGACAGCGGCTTCGTGGACGGCGTCGCGGGCGTTGGCGTGAACGGATCCTGGGCATTGGACGGCGGCGGTGGCGCAGTGGGTGGCGTCGGGGCGGGGTCGTGGCCGTGCTCGGGAGCCGGCGACAACATCCCACGGCAACATTTGCGGGAGCGGAGCGGGTGGGGGTCGCGCGGTGCGGTGGACCGGTATTGCGACGGCAGTAGGCCCGGCGGGTACCGCAGGTGGGTAGGTTGGGTGTGGGTGAGAAAAGAATTAGCTTTTTGGCAGAAACGCTCTCCAAAATGCGATTTTTTGGTACTTCATAGTCCTTCCACCCTATCCACTTCCAAAAACATATGACAGGTGGGTCCGGCGTGAGGGGTAAGGTGGGTCCGATTTGAGTGAGAAAAGTTTTCAATTGTCTTCGCTCCTTATAGTATAGATATCTATATCTATATCGCCCATCTGCCAAAATCAACCCATCATCTCACCGAGAATTCTATTTTAATTAAATAAAACATTATGTAACCTAAGTTTATCGGGAGTGTTCTCGGGCTCGCAAGCCGGGCAGTGCGGGCAATGAGGAGCTGACCAGGTGTCCAATGCTACCAAGAAAATTAGGGAAAAGAGTGATGTTTCTCGGACTCCCCCTCACATGTCCTATATGTTCTATGTAGTGTGCTCGAGCAGCTTGGTTAGTTTCTTTAAATGCATTATTTTAAGGCAAAAAGTCTAGATAACCTCCCAATCTATTGAGGTTGAACTATTAACCCCCTCAACTCTGCAAAACTGGTTACTTAACCCCACCACCTGGTTTTGGACGTGGTTTTGCCACGTATCCACGCTAACTTATACTGTGATGGTGTAGTGGAACAATTGATGCGGGTCCCACTTGCAAATACTCATTTTTCTTTTTCTTTTTTGTCATTATCCCTTCTCTTTCGCACGGCACACAAAGTGCTGGGAGGGCGTGCCAGGCCAAGCGCAGTGCGCAGGGGAGGAGGAAAGGAGCACGCGGCATGCGATCAAGCCAAGCGCTTCGCCAACAACTAGCATGGGTCCGAAAGTGCGGCAGTGAGCAAGCTTGAACGGCACATGGGGACTCCCACTCACAATGCATCCCACACTGCATCATGACGGTGTAGATGCCTGACGTCCTACAGTTGCGATGGCTGCTCCTGTGGCTGCAACTCCCGCTACCCCAGTCCCCACGCCGTATGTTTATATAGACGCGGGTGTCAAGGCAGAACCCCGGCGGGAGCTGCATTTTGTCGAGTAGCATGCAGGCAGTGTCGAGATAGCTCTCGTCACAAGAGCTTATCATGGCAGAAGGAGAAAAATGGCCGTGAGCTACACATACGCAGTGGGGAAGAGGAAGAAGTGCAGTGGCTTGTGGCTCCATGCCGCACGTCGGGACTGCATGCTATCTCATTTTCGCTTTGTTCGAACAGGCAACAAAGCACGACACAGGAACCAGAAGCAAGCAACTCAATTTGTCACCTAACTTCTCTAATCGGCAACCACCACTAGCAGTTCACTCCCTCCTTGCTGAAATCAATCGGTGTATCCAACTCTATTTGAAGTTCCCCCACCAAGCAAATGGGATGCAGAGGAAGCTGCACGGGACACCGGTGGCAGGATAAACTGTTGCGCTCTGAAGCCTCAACTACCCAGGTGCGGCGACGAGTGCCGTCATGCACTGGACGCGGGTGTGATGCACAGGGCACGGATCTTGGACGCAGGCACAGACAACAGCTAGTCCAGGTTCCGGTAGGACGAGGAGAGCCGGCATGGGAGACATGGAGAAGAAGACGGGGAAGAAAGAAATGCCCACTTACAAGTGGGTCCCACGGTCAGAACTCCACCTCAACATTTTGTCCAACTCAGCACGCCCACGTGGCTTGAGGTAACAAGAACTTGACGAAGAACATATTGAAGAAATAGATCAAAACCACCGCAACCAAGGACAACCAACTGCATCACCTGACGAACACACCAACTGCAAAGTTTTGAAGAGAGAATATATAGATCTGGTGATGCGGACATCCCCATCAATGAGCCGGTTACACAAGAGGGAGCTACACCAAGCAATATAAACCAAGGACCGGTTACACGAAGTCGTGCCAAGAAACTACAACTAGAGGTGAACTCCCTCCTTGCTGAATTTAAGTTACAAATAAACGAGAATTGTTTAGTGCCTAAATGTTGTACTCTTGTTGTGTTAAGGTTTACACATGAGGACATGAGTTACACTCAAGTAGAGACGGGTTACACACAACAAGAAGAAGGTCACATAAAGCCAAGGGTAAGTTACGTGAAGACCAACAAGGTTGCTGCTCAAGTTAAGATAGGTTACGCACAAAAGACCTTGGGTTACACAGCAGATGCTTCAACTTTTCGCGCAACTCTTTACCAATCAGCAAGGACTCGCGGTGCAACACATGGTTGGAAGCTCCATCAAGTCAAGATTTCAACGCAAGAAGCCGTTCGTCATTTCGACTTACATTAAGGAGTAATGACCATTTTAGTGAGCACTGCCAGAAGCTGAAAAGGCCCGCAAGAACTGACGGGAGTTGCCTCTCGGGAAGACCTTTCAGCTAGCTTATCTCTACAAATTCTAAGTCCATTTCACACCCAACTAGGAGGGTTGTTCCTAGTACAAATACCGCTTATGTATTTATGAAACAAGGAAGCCTTTGATATTGAAATAGAACCCCCTTTGTTCATCTGTGTGCTAACAAATCGAGAGAGTGATTCTGTACCGCTTTACTCTTGTGATTTCCCCGTGGGATTATATAGGCGGTCGCTTCATCGGCACCCAATTCGTGCTCCTGCTACTTCGTGTTCAGGTTGCGCAGGTTAGTTCTTTGAGAGTGTGATTGGGAGAATCCTTGATTCAAGCTGCCGTATTGAGACGGTGGTTGGCTTTTTGTGCGCGTCGTCAGGTTGCATTACCTATCCGGCTATTCATAGCTATTTATCTTGGCTGATTTTCAGCTAGTTATCTTGTTCAAGATCCTATGCCATGAAGATTAGGACAACATTTGTATCATCTAGTATGAAGAGCCATTGTTGCCACGGTAGGATTCTTTACCATAGCTACATATAATTTTTGCCTTCGTCCTATCCACCGAAAAGCCTTAAAAATCTGTCATAGCCATTTCTTACGATCTGTTTTTCTAGTGAGTTTGGTTAAGTTTCAGTCCATTAGAGTCCTTATTTAGTTGCTGATCATATCATCCTTTGCGTGTCCTTTTGTGCCTTTCAATATATCTGAAAATCTCCACAAAAAGAAGTAAACCATTTCTACCCTTTGCGAAAACTTTTATCCTATCAAGATAACTACTGGTTTTAGTTGGTTCTATCATCTTTAATTTGTGCAAGTGTTATATCTGATCTTGCTTAGTATCGTGCAAAAAAAGTGTCAAACAAATAGAAGAAAGAATGCTAAAAAAATAAGTGTTGAGAAAGTTGCAAAAAAAAAAAACAAAGTGCTGGAAAGAAAGGAGAAGGATCAGATTGCTGGTATGCACAAGTGTTGAGAACCTGCACATCAAGTTGTGTAACCAGTGTGCTATCTTTCTATTGGTGCATTTCTCGCTAGGTGAGTTCCTACGTAACCCACCACTCCCTAGCGTAACCCTTTTTGCATCAATTCTGAAATTTCTTTTTGTGTGTGTGTGTGTTGCATTGCTTTGGTTACATCATTTCTATCTTGTGATCAGCACTAGGCATTGATATCAAGTTTGGATTGATACTTATCTTTACAACAACTAGAAGTCAAATTGCTCCTTGTGCTTTATACCCTACCAAGCTCCACATAAAAGCCTTCTATACGGTTTTTTTGATCTTCTTTTCCCTCAATTATCACTACTCTTTACCACCAACGGATTGCCTTAGTAACGTACAAGGAAGCATAAGAGCTTTGGTTGGTAAGAGAATATGAGGGTGAGATCCACATATACTTTTTGTTTGTGTTTTTACTAACCATACAGGAAGATTGGATAAGCAACCTAAAATAGAAGATTGTGTTACCATGGCACAATTCAATGATATGAGGCAAAATATACAGCACATACAAAATAGAATGGCCAATGATTTGCAAGCTATTTTAGAGCAGTTGCAACATCTTCGTCGTGATGCTGAAAATGCGAGTAATCATGAAGATGAAGTTGAGGAAACCGCAGAAGAAGCTGCTGAACGAGTTGCGTGAGAACAACAATGTCACACCCAGATTTAAGGGCAAATCCGAATGCATAGAATACATGTGCGCCAGGATCAAATTTCACACATGCATTGACTTAGTGAATACCAAAAACAGTGTCAAAAGCGTAAAGGAAGTATTAAACATTTATTACATGACTGAATGTCTCATAAACGATCTAATTATTAACGAGTAGCAACGCAGCGGATAGGATCAACACCACAGGCTGTTGACTGGTGGTACGCCCGCCTAGAAGTCTTCAGGGAAGTCTTCAAAGCGACCGTCTGAGCAGCAGTCCGAGTAGTGTAGTTGCAACAAATAAAATCAACAAGCGTGAGCACATGTCGTACTCAACAAGGGAATGTAACTAGTACAACATGCAAGGCTCTTTGGGTGGATGGCTGACATGGTTAAAGCGGGAAGCAATTTTAGTTGGTCAGATTTTATTAAGCAACTTATTACTAGCAGTGTAAGTATATACCAACCCAGAGATAATTAATGCAGCAGAATCAGGATGCAATGCACAAGATTATTTCATATTCCATAATTTACTCATGTGAGGGTCCAGGCCGCTCCATGACCGAGAGCACGGCTAATCGATTAGATTTTAACACTCTGCAGAGGTTGTGCACTTTACCCACAAGTCGTGTCCCCCATATATGCCCGGGTTAATTACTCCCTTAAACACTTCTGAGGTGAGTGGCATGGGTTTCACTACGAGGCCTTTACAAAGATTCCCTAGTATGAGCTGCTCGCTAGGTTTCATGACAGCGCAATGCATAACCCTCTCTCAAGACTGCGAAGCTACCACAGAGCAGATCAGCTTGAGGGCCGGGCCATACACCAACTACCGGCACCCCCTAACCCTTATCAGGTAAAGCATACTACATACTAAGGTTTCTAATTAGTTAGCCAAGACAGAGCCATTTGTCTTGTGGTTGCACCTGGTTCCTGGGTGGTCGCTCCATGTTCCGATTAACAGGGGTAATCTTGTTTAATGAGGGTAGAGCATAAAATAAATCAAATTCACTTTTGTGTTCAATTAAACCATCCTCAACCCGTAATTGGCAACTAAGCATGTGCTACCCAACATAAAGTAAAACCCAGGTTAACAAGGACATGGTAAACAACACTAGTCACACCTTAGTCATAGGGTCCCATCAATTTAATGCAAGCAATAAATAAATACAGTGTAATTAAAATGCAGTTGTATAGGAAAAGGGCATGCATCAAGGACTTGCCTTCTACCAACGCTTGCTGCTGCTCAAGGTCTTGAAAATCTTCAACTCCAGCGTATTCCACATACGAACCGTCTTCTACGCACCACATCATTCACATACAAGCAAACAATAGAATAAAATAAGAAACAATCACCAAACAGTACTAACATAACAAAACAGAGGCGTAAAACTGTTCTACTCTTCAAGACAATCGCGTGGACATAAAGAACGCTAAAAACGGAGCTAAAACGTGTATTCTACGGCCAAAACAAAGTTTAGGGGCTTTTCTGCAGGAAATCTAAACTTCCAGGGGTTAAACTGTAAGAAACTGAGGGCTAGAACGAGATTACGTATAAAAACATGAGGTCTGCGGTGCAAAAAGACCACACAGGACCTCGGGCGCGAAAACTATAGAACACAGGGTCTAAAACGTAAAACAAAGGATCTAACTGTAAGGATCTTTGTACTGCGGAAGGGCATATACGTGAATCTAGGAAACACGGGGGTTCTTTTGCAAAACGTGCGGCGCAAAGCTGTGCTGACCGGTATTGACCGGCTTGACTCGGGGTCATACTCGATCTGGGCCATCGGATTGAGATCCGACGGCTGCAATCGCACGCAGGCGGGCAGCGGCGGCGACAACGCCGGCGAGCGGCGGCGCGCGGCAGAGCTCTGGCGAGCTCCTTCGATCTCGAGCTATGGTGCTCGGATTGGCGTGCGGCCTGTCCTGGAACGCATCTTGCGACACGGCGGATCGATCTAGGTCATCAGGGCAGACGCGCAGGCGAAGACGACGGCGTGCGGCTCGACGCGACGGTCGGTGCGGCGACGGCTACTCCGGCGAGCGTGTTAGGGCGAAACAACGCACGAGGGCGCAAACAAACGGCACGCACAGTCTCCTCACCTCCTTGTGGTGCTCCAGGGGTACTTCTCGTCGGCGGAGAGGTGGCGGAGCGGCGGATCGACGGCGGCGGCCGAGCTCTAGGGTTCGCGGGGCGGCGCCGGGCTTGGGGCTAGGGTTTTGGGGAAAAAGCCACGGGTGGAGGCGGCGGCGACCTTTATATAGGCCGGAGGAGGCGGCCTTGGCTTGCGGGCCCAAGTCGGGGAGCTGCGCGGCGCGGGGTGCGGCGCGGTCGGGGTCGGACTCGAGCTCGAGTCCGGCTCGGGCGGTCGCCGCGGGCGGGATGACAGGCGGGTCCCACCCATCAGCGGCTGCGCGCGGGGAAGGGCGAGATGGGCCGCGCTGGGCCGTTTCGGTCAGCTGGGCTGCAGAGCTGGTGGACAACGAGCAACCAGAGCTGAGGAGTCCAGGGAGCATTGATAGACTTCCGCAAGATGGACCGAGCTGACGAGCAGGCTGCCGAGCTCGGGGGTGTTTGGCGGCTTGAGCAGTGGAGTCTGAGGGGCTCTGGCGGACTATGGCAGCTGGGCGACAACAACAAAACAGCAAAGGGGAAGGGTTTTGTTATTTTTATAAAAGGATTCAAACAATTGAATTCAAATATCAATTTGAATTCAACAAAACAAAAATAATGCAGCGGCATGTATGCGACAAACATCAAACTATTTATTTATTTTCAGAAAACAAATAATGTTTTTGTTTTTTTTCCTGCACTATATTCCCTGTAAAGAATTAAATGTTGGGCAAGATTTTAAAAATTAAGAGAAAATCATTGTTTAATTTTTCTTCCTATTCACATCCTGAAATTTAGAAATTTCAGGGTGTGACAAACAAGAACGTCGACAATGAGTTGCTTTCCATGCTAGAAGACCTGCTGGTCATGGGCATGGAGATGGACATGGTCGAGGTAGAGGAAGAGGTCATGGACAAGGAGATAATGATCATGCTGAATTTGAGGATGAATGTGAAGAAGAAGAGGTTGAACAGTCCCGAAACTATGGTCGTCGTCGCCGAGGTAATTATGATCATGATCGGCCCAATGAGAGGTTTGGAAAGTTAAAATTCACCAATCCCAGGTTTGATGGAGGATCTGATCCTGAAACATATCTTACATGGAGTTGAAGGTTGACAAGATTTTTCGCTTACATAATTATTCCTAAGAGAAGAAGATGGCAATGGCTGCACTTGAGTTTGATGATTATGCTCTAATCTGGTGGGAGCAAATGTTCAATGGTAGAGAAGAAGCTGGGCAAGTAACTATCCGTACATGGGCTGAAATGAAAAGAGAAATGAGAGCAAGATTTGTACCAAAACATTACCGTCGTGATCTTTTTGACAAGCTGCAGAATTTGAAGCAAGGAAGTCTTTCTGTTGATGAGTATTATAAAGAGATGGGGAAAGCAATGATCAGGGCTGTTGATGGCTGTTAAGGACCACTTTTAGGCCGTCAATTCCTGCATAAAATAAATAAAAAGTGAGCATCAACACTAGGATAGGGGTTTATACTGAAAATTTCCAAAAGTGTTGGTGTTTCCATCTTTTATTGCAGGACACATCAAAATGCACATGAAATGACACAGTTGAGAGTAGGTGAACCAATGGCTTTAATAGGTTGTCTTCATGAACAATCTCAAATGCCAAATTGGATTGCACCACTACGATGGGCTCGTCGAGACGATCTAAACGGATATATCATTTGCATACTTCGGAGCCCGGATGAAAGAGATATGCACAAGATATTATGTGGGCCTGGTGGGACCCACACCAGGCCACATGGCGACGTGCTGCCACACAGGAGTCCACGTGTGCATGACACTTCATCGATCCAAGGAAACACACCTTCGACCAAATCAAGAGCCAGTACACGGGATCCAAGGGCCCACTTCCCCCACAGAAACGGGCTAAAAACACTGCATACACCCCCATAACCACCTTGGGACCCACCTAGCAGTCACCCAGACGAAAGGCGGGGCAAACGGAACTGACTTGGGTTCGGCCGACCCCAAGGTGAGGCGGTTCATCCCCATCTTCCACGAGTTGTCTCCCCATTTGATCCTAAGGGCATTCCCATGGTGCTTGGGGTGTTCTCGCGCGGTGACCCGGGCCTATAAATAGAAGTGGAGGGGGTAAGAATAGAGACACATCTCATTCCCTCCTCCCTCTCATTTTCTCTCTTGGAGAGGAGTCTCTCCTCTCCATGTGTAGGTGTGAGTAGGTAGTAGGAAGAGGGTGATGTTGGTGAGGATGTCTTGTTCTTCAATTAGAGCAAAGTGAGTATTCTTGTATTTTCCTTTTAGACTAAAGTGGTATTCATGCATAGGTGATATGTTCATGAGTTCTTCGTCTGTTCATCATTTAGAGGCTCATGTTCTTCATGACATGACCCTTTGATCCTATTGACTAGGTGAATAATTCTGCATTCTGTTTATGTGAATTATCCCGTTAGATCTTGTCTGAAGTACATTAATATGTTGGCATTCATTCTTCCTATCATCTATGTGATTCAGTGATAAGTGAGACCAGCTCGACACTCGCGGGTTCGTCACTCCGTATTTATACGGAGTGCTATAGTATTACTACGGGGATCCAGACGTAGTCGTAGTATAGTAGTGATCAGTAGTGTGGACGTGGTGTCCAGACTACGGGTTATCCTCCGTTTGCCCCGTATCCCACGGTTTATCTTGAGGTAGGCCGCGATAGTGATAGCCATTGGACCCTTCGTACTCCTCCATGTTCGGATACAGTGTAGACCTTTCGGCTGGAACCAACTGTTATAGCCAGGAGGGAACCGATGCCCGAAGCGAGTATAATTGCTCGCTGCTCCTCCTTTAGAATCAGTAGTCATAGGAAGCGCCTCATCATCTCTCAACCTTAGTAGGGGTTTGGTGTCCTTGGACCATTCTGCTAGGATAGAAGGTAGTGCACATCATTCCTTGGATTCGATACCATTTGGAATACTCCTTAGGTGAAGTGCTACAACGGTGTATCCGTGCGCTTGCGGACTCGTTCGCACCCGTCAGTATACCCGGGTGATTCTTACATGCTCACGCTATCTCGGCGCCGTAGTGGTGATGTTAAGAAATACCAACAAGCATTTATGGTGCCGTTGCCGGTGATATAAACCTGGTGGCGACGCTAGCAAGTGTCAACAAGGGCCAATGTGTTTGAAGATGAAGAGCAATCAATTGCAAGGTTCATGGCTTGTTTACACCGTAACATTCAGCGCATTTTAGAATTTCAGCCATACCGCAATCTTATTGAATTGGTCCATCAAGCAAGAAAGGCTGAGCGTCAATTGCAGCAAGATATGAAGAGTAATCAAGGTGGTTTATTCAGTACAAGAGCTACCCCAAGTGCAAGCAAGTTTACACTAAGAACCAATGCAAATCAAGGTTCAAATTCCAACTCAAGTGGAGGCTTATGTGCAGCTGCTATGAGCAACTCTAGTGGCAAATAGTTGGCTGCACATACTGAGAGGAGTAAACCTGCAACATCATCATCTACATCAATGGCTTCTACAACAAAAAGTAGTGGAATTCAATGCTTCAAGTGTGGAGGTCGTGGTCATGTTATCAAGGATTGTCCAAATAATCGAATCATTCTTATTAATGATCAAGGAGAGTATGAATCTGCAAGTGAAGAAGAGCAAGAAGCTTTTGACGAAGGCCAATTTGAGGATGCTACTGAAAATGATGGTCCCACATCATGTGAATTTGAGGGAGGTGCTGCCATTGTTGTTACTCAAATTGTGAGTGTGCAAAAGAAGGAAGCTGAGAATGGACAGCGACACAATTTATTTCAAACAAGAGCCAAGGTTGAGGACAAAGTTTGCAAGGTTATCATTGATGGTGGAAGCTGCCACAATCTTGCTAGCAAGGAAATTGTTGACAAACTGGGTTTAAAGCTGCTGAAAAATCCTCATCCTTACCATGTGCAATGGTTGAACAACTCCAATTCCATCAAGATTGCACAAAGAGTGCGAGTTCCATTCAAAGTTGGTGAGTATGTTGACACTATTGAGTGTGATGTGGCACCCATGACAGTATGCCATCTGCTGTTGGGAAGGCCATGGCAATATGATCGTTCATCTCTACATTGTGGTCGCACAAATCAATACACGATCAAGTGGAAGGGAAAGATCTTGGTGCTAAAACCAATGACACCACAACAACTCTTAGCTGAGCACATGCAAAAGAGTTTCGAAGTGAGAGTTGAGAGTGAGAAAAAGAATGTGAGTGCCCTGCACAGATCAATGAGTGAGAGCCACAAGCCAAATGAGAAGCATAAAAATAAAAGAGAATAAAAATCTGGTTATGTTAGCCACTAAATCTGCAATGAGAGATGTGAGAGGTAACCCAGGCCAAGTACTCATTGTACTTGTGTACAAAGACATGTTTCTTTCAGCTAATGACATAACATCTCTTCCTAATGTTGTTTCACATCTTTTGCAGGGTTACAAGGATGTCTTTCCAGAAGAAACACCTGCTGGACTGCCGCCATTGCGTGGGATTGAACATCAAATCAATCTCATTCTAGGGGCTGCGTTGCCCAATCATCCACCATACCGCACCAATCCCGAAGAAACAAATGAAATTCAGAGGCAAGTACAAGCACTTTTAGATGAAGGATATGTGCGTGAAAGTTTGAGTCCTTGTGGTGTCCCAGTTGGTGCCAAAGAAAGATGGTACATGGAGGATGTGTGTAGATTGTAGAGCCATCAATAATATCACTGTTTGCTACCGACATCCTATTCCTAGGCTAGATGATATGCTTGATGAATTGAGTGGTTCCATGATATTTTCCAAAATTTATTTGCGTAGTGGTTACCATCAAATTCGAATGAAAATTGGAGATGAGTGGAAAACTACTTTCAAAGCAAAGTTTGGGCTATACGAATGGTTAGTTATGCCTTTTGGTTTGACTAATGCTCCTAATACTTTCATGAGATTAATGAATCATGTCTTCAGAGCTTTCATTGGAAAATTTGTTGTTGTTTACTTTGATGATATCTTAATTTACAGCAAGACATTGCCGGAACATGCTGAACACATAAAACAAGTTTTGGATGTGCTTAGAAAAGAGAAATTGTTTGCTAACCTTGAGAAGTCACCTTTTGCATAGATCAAGTTGTGTTTCTTGGTTTTGTTGTCTCTGGACAGGTAATTCAAGTGGATGAATCCAATGTTGCAGCCATAAATGAATGGCCAACACCTTAGAACATAAGTCAAGTGAGAAGTTTTCATGGCCTTGCTGCTTTTTATAGAAGATTTGTCAAAGATTTCAGCACCATAGCTACTCCATTGAACGAGATGACGAAGAAAGGTGTTGTGTTCAAATGGGGTGAGCCACAAGAAAATGCTTTCCAAGAATTGAAGAAATGGTTGACGGAAGCACCCTTACTCGTGCTACCAGATGTCGCAAAAACTTTTGAGGTTGAATGTGATGCAAGTGGGATTGGAATTGGAGGAGTGCTCATGCAAGAAGGGAAGCCCGTTGCATATTTCAGCGAGAAGTTTGGAGGAGCACAACTAAACTACTCCGTGTATGACATGGAGTTGTATGCTTTGGTAAGAGTACTTGAAACATGGCAACATTATTTTTGGCCAAAAGTATTTGTTATCCATTCAGATCATGAAGCTTTGAAGTACTTGAAAGGCCAAGCTAAACTGAGCCGTCGACATGCGAAGTGGGTTGAATTCATCGAAACTTTGCCATACATTTGAAGTACAAGATAGGTAAAGATAATATTGTTGCTGATGCATTGTCCCGCAAAAATAGTCTGCTGAGTCAACTTGAGGTAAAAGTGTTGGGATTAGAGAGCGTAAAAGAATTATACTCTACTGATCATGAATTTTCAGAGCCTTATGCTAAATGTACAACACTGAAAGGTTGGGAAAAATACCACATGCTTGAAGGATTTTTATTTCGAGCTAACAAACTATGTGTTGCAAATTGCTCTGTTAGACTTTTATTGCTGCAGGAAGCACATGAAGATGGTTTGATGGGTCATTTTGGAAGAGACAAGACCTATGAGATGCTGGCCGACCACTTTTATTGGCCAAAGATGAGAAGAGATGTTGAGCGACTTGTGCAGCGTTGTGTTACATGCCACAAAGTTAAGTCAAAACTGAACCCCCATGGTCTATATATCCCATTGCCTGTTCCTAGTGTTCCTTGGGAGGATATTAGCATGGATTTTGTCTTGGATTTACCTAGGACAAAAGGGGGAGGGATTCTATTTTTGTGGTTGTTGATAGATTCTCAAAAATGGCGCATTTCATATCTTGAAATAAAAGTGATGATGCTTCCCACGTAGCTACCTTATTTTTCAGGGAAATTGTGAGATTGCATGGAATGCCATGGACCATTGTTTCTGATCGTGACACAAAGTTTGTGATTTATTTTTGGAAGACTCTTTGGGCAAAACTTGGAACCAAGCTGCTCTTTTCTACCACCTGCGATCCGCAAACAGATGGGCAAACTGAGGTGGTGAATCGAACACTTTCAATGTTACTGCGATCTGTGATAAAAAAGAACTTGAAGGAGTGGGAAGAGTGTTTGCCACATGTTGAATTTGCATATAACAAGGCAGTGCACTCTACAACCAAAATCTGTCCACTTGAAATTGTGTATGGTTTTAAACCAAATGCTCCCCTAGATTTGTTGCCATTATCTTTGCAGGAACGAAGTAATATGTAAGCCTCCAAGCGGGCTGCATACATAAAGAAGATACATGAGAAGACCCAGAAAGAACTTGAGAAGAAAGCGAAGTATTTTGCAGCCAAAGCAAACAAGCATCAGAACAACGTGATATTTGAACCGGGAGATCTATAGTTTGGGTACATCTACGCAAGGATCGCTTTCCAGATCGACGTAAATCAAAGTTGATGCCACGAGGAGACGGTCCATTCAAAGTGCTGGCCTGAATCAATGACAGTGCATACAAAATTGATCTTCCTCAAAACTATGGTGTTAGCACAACATTCATTGGTGCTACTTAACACCATACTTTGGCGATGAAAAATCAGAGTTGATGACGACTCCTTTTGAAGAGGGGGAGGATGATGCGGACATCCCATCAATGAGCCATTTACACAAGAGGGAGCTACACCAAGCAATATAAACCAAGGACCGGTTACACGAAGTCGTGCCAAGAAACTACAACTAGAGGTGAATTCTCTCCTTGCTGAATTTAAGTTACACATAAATGACAATTGTTTACTGTCTAAATGTTGTACTCTTGTTGTGTTAAGGTTTACACATGGGACATGGGTTACACTCAAGTGGAGATGGGTTACGCACAACAAGAAGAAGGTCACATAAAGCCAAGGGGGAGTTACGTGAAGACCAACAAGGTTGCTGCTCAAGCTAAGATAGGTTACGCACACAAGACCTTGGGTTACATAGCAGATGCTTCAAATTTTCGCGCGAATCTGTACCAATCAGCAAGCACTCGCTGTGCATGATACACATGGTTGGAAGCTCCATCAAGTCAAGATTTCAACGCAAGAAACTGTTCGTCATTTCGACTTCCCATTAAGGAGTAATGACCATATTAGTGAGCACTGCTAGAAGCTGAAAAGGCCCGCGAGAACTGACGGGAGTTGCCTCTCAGGAAGACCTTTCAGCTAGCTTATCTCTACATATTCTAAGTCCATTTCACACCCAACTAGGAGGGTTGTTCCTAGTATATATACCCCTATATATCTCTGAAATAAGGAAGACTTTGATATTAAAATAGAACCCCCTTTGTTCAGTTGTGTGCTAACAAATCCAGAGAGTGATTCTCTACCCCTTTGCTCTTGTGATTTCCCCGTGGGATTACAACATGCGGCCGCTTCATCGACACCCAATCCGTGCGCCTGCTACTTCGTGTTCAGGTTGCGTAGGTTGGTTCTCTTCGGTTGCGCAACCTATCCGGCTGTTCGCAGCTATTTTATCTTGGCTGATTTTCAGCTAGTTATCTTGTTCAAGATCCTACGTAGTGAAGATCGGGACAACATTCGTATCATCTGGCAGAACCAAGTCTCACTGGCCCTTCGCTGGCACCAGAAAGAACATCGTCGAGGTAGGGAGAGGCCGGAAAGACCTTATTCCATAGCATCATCTTCACCGTCATCTTGTTGATGTCGCTGGAAACCAAAACAAAGAAGGAAAAATTAGACCTACGAAAGGAACGGGTCGCCGCTCCTATCCCTACCAACGGCAGCGAGGCCAACAGAGGGCATAGGAGGGGGACCGACGGGGGCAGGCGTGGGCGGTGACGAGGGCAGGCAGCGGCAGCTGTTATGGTTCAGAGAAGAGAAAGTCCGACCCAACTTCTAATTTCGATAAGTGAACGGTTTTGTAGAGTTGAGGGGGTTAAATATCCAGTTTTGTAGTTTGAGGGATAAAGTAGTCAAACCTAGATTGGTCGGAGGTTATCTAGATTTTTTCCTTATTTTAAGACAGGAGGATATTTTGTCTTATATTGTTATGTAGTGTTGATTGTGGCATTCATTAGATTTGGGTTCGATGTCGCTATACCACAGTAAATTCTTGGTAGATGAGGATCCTATACTTGCTGGGTGGTGCCATATATATTGTGAGGCATGAAGGTTGAATAGATGAAGACTTGTTAGGTGATGCATTGATGACCTGCGTGTTGGCCTATAGAAGATAATAGCAAGGAGGCGTTAAAAATTCTCACCACCGTAGGAAGCGTATACCAACTCTGTATTGTAGTGCATTTCGAGAACTAAGGGTTTGACATTGCTCTCGATTGCAGAGTCCTTTAGCAGCATAGGATATTCCTCCATCGGAAACGCCATGGGCCACTTAAGAATTAATGATTCATTTCAAGAACAGGAACACTTGGGAGGAGATAGAGTTCTGAACTAGGTGGATGAGAAATATATTCAACTCACCATTAGAGTCCCTCCAAGAGTTCCCTAAATCCCTTATCCTTAATTTCTAGTAAGATCAGAAAAAATCCCTCTCCAAAAACTACTAATACATCCTCCAGATCTTCTAGGACTTGGGAAAAGTCACCTGATTATGCGTAAAGTTACGCGCTAATGAGTCATGCCTAAGGTAAAGATGGAAGATGCAGAAAAACTTGAAAGGAGATAGAGTTCTGAACTAGGTTGTTGAGACATGTATTCAACTCACGATTACACCTAGCAAATTCCCAACAGTACAAGGCTGTAGCCCCTAATCGGCTACCTAGGCTCCACATGATGAACAGCCACGCCCTGGTCACACAAGCTAGTCCCACGAAACCAACTTTGGCACTCCGGCCTTGAGTCAACTTCTGTACGCGGATTGGTTAAGGTAAGCGCATTTAATTCAAGCTCTAGGTCAACAATAAAGAACAGGATCTGTCTATTAACCCCTAGAAAGCTTTGATTCTTAGGTTAAGAAAAAATGGGATAAATTTTTGAGGCAATTGTACCTATTACTCCCTCCGTTTTTAAATATATGACACCGTTGACTTTTTGCTCCAACTTTTAAATATATTGAACAAATTAGTTAACTAAAGTAAAATGTATATCATTATATCTATTATCCAGTGTACTTTAGATTTAACTTATTGGTTTATTGATTTGCTAAAATATTTGTAGAAAAGACGAATAGTCAAACCGACGAAAAAAGTTAATAGTGTCATATATTTAAGAACGGAGGTAGTATATCATAGTATCTCAAATAAAACCCACAAGACTATCATCGTGCATGCAATCACCACTACAACACATGATGTTGGATCCCCACGGGCTTCCACGGAGAAATTTGCACCCCGGCCCTACCTCTGCTAGCTTATCTGCCGCGTTCCCACCGCGGGCGAAATCCATGTTGTAGACCTCCATCCAGTGGGGATTTTGACCTGGATGGTGGCACGATGGGTATAGATAGAGCGCAAGGATATCATATCCTAGCTGTAAGTTATGCTAGCATTAATATGGCATTATTTTTCATATCATAGCTGTAAGATATGCTAGCGTTAATATGGCCTTATTTAATTACACTATCGATTTCACTCTATAAAAACGAGCAGCTGAAGCATCATGCCATTTGCATCTCGATTGGTATTTAACCCACCCCGTCGGCCTACTACTCCCACCCCACAAACCCTACCTATTTAACCCACCCACCCCGACCGCCTCCCTCCCTCACCACCCCGGTCGCCTCCCTCACCCCACTCCGCGCCGCCGCCGGCCTCCTCACTCCCTCCGCGCCGCGCCCTGTAGCCTTCCCACTTCCTCCGCGCTGCCGCCCGTCTTCCGCCGCAACATCACCGTCCCCGTCCTCCCCCCTCCGCTCGTCCCTCACCTCATGGCAAGGAGCAGCGTCGGGGCGAGGAGTGGTGGCAGAGGCCATGGCGGCCCCAAATCTGAGCCATTGGCGGCGGCGGCGGAGCTCCTCGGACCTCGACCTCTCTCCCCGATGCGGCTCACAGCCTCCCTCCGCGGTGCAGACCTCCCTCTCTAGTGCGGACGAGTGTGCAGGGTAGTAGTGGCAGACAGCGCCCTCAGATCCGCCGCCCACCTCTCCATTCGCACGAGTGCCCTCTCCTTATTCGGCGCCTCTACTTACTGGAAGAGCGGGCGGCGGCCGCGGCATCTAGGTTTTTCTCCACACCCACTCTCTCTCCCTCCTTCGCATATTTGGCATGGTGGAGATCCTCTCCGGGCGGGAGTGGCGAGGGGGCGTCCAGGTGGTGGCATGCGTCGGCCTCCTTCCTCCCTTCCAGTATGGTGGTGGTGGTGACGGTGGCGGGGTTTCCTCCCCACGGCGGTGACCGCGCATCTACTCCGGCGCGGCGGGTACGGCCTTCTCTCCTCGCTGGCTTCCTCCTCGCGCCCATGAGGTGGCGGCCTAGTCCTGGTGGTGGATATGGTTGTGGCGGCTCGACCGCTGCGGGGAGGTGGCGGATTCAGTGGGGTGGGGCCGCGGTGGCCAGCCTGTGGGGACAGGGTGCCCGGCCTGTGCGGCCATGATGCCCTGTCGATTTGGTTTTTTTATTATTTCAAAACTGTTTGCCGAGGGCTGACCTTGGCCTACGACACACCTTTGCCCTGATCTAGAGGTGCGGCTCTCGGTAAAAGGGCCCTTTACTGAGAGAATCTCTGCCGAGAGTAAACCGCTCTTTGCCGAGTGTATCGAGCACTCGGCAAAGCCAGGATTTCCCGTAGTGGACACCCTACGAGGAGAGCTAGTTGGGGCGAAGGTAATGGCGGCGAGCCGGTGATTTGCCGTGACTTGAGCCAATAACTACCCTTAAGACTAAAATACCCTTTGATTAGATTTTGAGAATTATTTCCTGGCCCACATAATTTAAGTACCATTCCACCGTTTAGGTTCCTTTCATTTTTAACCATTGGATCTGGATCTATGGATGGCTCTTAAAATTCTCAGGCACCATAAAATCTCTCAAGAAGTAATAATCACACCGAAGGAAATAAGAAAATTTAATAAATGCTACTATGATTGTTACCCTAAAAATGTAAAACTACATGAAACGTTTATGTGTGTTTTTCAATAATGGTCTTGTGTCTTTTCTATAAACATTTAAGCAATACAACATTGACATGTCGTTTCATTTGAACCCCATGGATGTGGTACTAGGGGTGGTAATAGGCCATGGCCGTGATGCATCATTCACAATCCAACTAGGACTTTTTATTTTTCTAGTTCAAAATTGAATAGAATTATGGCCGATCCTTATAGGGTCCGATTCTTATATTTCTTAGTACAAAATGGAGGGTCCGTTACCACCCCTAGGTGGTACCCGGATGGATCACCACTAAAATGAGTAAACGACTGATTTTATTTTAGTCTGGGTCTAAAAGGCAGTCGAAGTAGTGCACTCCATCCATCCTAAAAAAAACTAATTCTGTGATTCAAAATTTATCCATGTGCATGTGGTTGTCAATTAGCCATTAATTTAGCAAACAAATAGAGACAGGGAATATCATTTGAAATCCGTGTTAGTCTGCCTAAATTCTAATTGGGAGCAAGTATGCGTAAATCGCCGAAAATTTTAGAGGCAACCTAAACAGCTTGATACGAATGTTACTCTAATTAGGGCAACATGAGTGGACCAAACATGGAGCTTCTTTTCTTGTAAATCTTGAATTAATCTGCCTGTTAGGTGCAATTGCCATATGACAAAAGGGGTTCTAGTCACATTTATGTCACTAAGCATCAAACCATCATATATGGTCTCAAAAAATAAAGAAACCGTTTAGTAGAGTTGCACAAGGGAAAGCAACCACTTGCACTTATATTTGTTCCCTTGATTTAATAGAAGTCTCAGTGGATTGGATTAAACTCCTGATCAATCCCCTGCCAAAACCTGACGTGCAGAACATGTGGAAGGCAAGCATAAATTCTTCGATTGGCTATTAGTACACAATAAAATTTTGAAAGCAGATAAACTGGCCATGCAATTCAATATGGGTTCTTTGTGATCAAGCAGGAGAAACAGCTCACATTTGACTGCATTGTGTTTACAGGGAATTTGGGCCCATATGTGCTAATGGTTAGCTACTGGCTGATGGTATCTTGATTGAAGACTAGTGGCTGCAGTCCCTCCGTCAGTTCCCAAGTGCTCAGAGGAGAAATGTTGCTGAGCTGCTGATCTATATGGCATGGAATCTATGGAATGAAAGAAACAGAAGTAAGTTTGAGGACAAGGCGGTGAACTCACTGCAGGTTATCTGATTCATCAATGAAGAGATCGCTGTGCATAAACAAGCTTTCGGATGACCATGTGCATGTTAGTCTGTAACGCTATGTAACTTTAGATTTGAATTTGAGTTTTTCATCATTTATGTAATAGCAACCGATGTAAGACTCAGTCATGCTTTTTCTCCTTAATTATATGATTAGGCTGCGCTCCTTGCAATGTTTTAAAAAGCTGAGCATCACGACGTCACGTCAGTGCAAGCTAGTCCGCGTTAGCTACCCGTGTCCCAGGAGATATACTTGCTACGAGAACGCTCACTCCTTTTCCAGCAATGCTGGGAATCATAGTAGGGTGCATGGTTTTGTCCCTGCAGTCCTGTTGTCTTCCCTCTAGGACGACGCCAGTCTTGGTTGTCCCAAGATCTTTTTTAGCAAGTCATTGCCAAGATCACGAGTCATGCGGGGGATTCGTCCTCTTCCAGGGGCATCACGTGGCATCGACATTAGTCGATACACCTCCAGCTCTTCATGTCCTCTGCAAGATATTCCCTTTGCCTCCCGATCCTAATTCTTACCGTGGGTCAAAAGGATCTCAACGTGCAGTGTTTCTGCTGTAACAGTATCACGATCTAACATACCCATGCCGCAAAGCTCCAACTGGCCATTATTCAAGGGTTTGCTTCCATGTAGTAAATCTGATACTTGCTGTTTGATTAACATGGTAGTAGCATCGTCATAGACGTTGATGATGCATGACAGCCACTGCGACCTTTCTTCTCTATATATTTGACCTTCCATGCAATAGCTCGAATCAGTACATGTGTAAGCCCACAATACACCCATTAATGGAGATTCTCTATAAAAAACATGTGAGCTGTCCTTGTCCTCCGATCCTAGTTATTCAGTTCACCTCGCACATGCATGAGCCAAAGAAATGTACACAAATTTTAACACATAATCCGCAATCTGAAAGCTTCTGATGTTGGCGTTTATATAGCTGTAGGAGTTGCTCAGTTACTGCATGTAGAGAGGCGTGTTGTATCATCATTACATTTTGAGGTTGACAATATGAATTTAAATGCTTTTTATCATAATTACATTTAGATGACAGTATGATATGGCAACGCTGAAGAAAGGGGCATGATAGACTTCTTCATTGGAATTAGCCTTATTAATCCCATCTCAACCTTACCAATAATAGCTATGCTCCATTTTTTGATTTGTCAGAAAATGCTACTCCCATAGTCCCATTGCCTCCCAACCCAAAAAGATAACTCACCGCAAGAGGGAACAAACTAAGCGTTCGCAAACGGCTGTTGATTAAGCATCTAATTAGGTGACGTTCAATCTGCTTGCATCACCATGATATCCACTTCGCTTGAACCAAGTTCTTGAATCACCATGAAAGAAATTCACTCTACCGGCAAACCAATGAGCCATACATAAGTATGTTCATTGTTACCTTTCATATATATGCCCTTCCACGTTGCCTACTGAGAGTTTTTATATCACTAACAGTGTCATCTTTGATCCGCGTTTATTGCGGTGCCGTTATATATGTTCCTTATATATGGTCCCCTATGGTTGGGAAAAAAATCACATTTTGCTAACTACAAGTGATGGGTGATATTGTGTCACTGTCGTCCCTGCTGTCACATGGCACAACCGTACAAACCATCAAACATGATAGTGATGAAGTAGGACAACACACATTTGTCCAATTGTCGTGCGATATCCTGCCTAGAGCTTGAGGTGAAACAATGAAACAGAGAGGTGTGCAGTCATCTATATATGCATTTGCTTAGTGTACCTGTAACCATGCAGAGGCATCTAAGCACACACTACTACAAAAATGACCTTTGGTCCGACGCCACAGTACCGCGTATTTTTACACCCGGTATTAATTGGTGCATTAGTACCGGGTGGGAATGCAGAACCCTGGAGCGTCCCCTCGTGACCACATTCAGTAACGGGTGGGAGTGACCCCGGTACTAATGTCCCACATTGCTACCAGGTGTTTACAACACCCGGTACTAATGATCAGGGAAAGATCTAGTACCGGGCCTAGATACAGCCCGGTACTAAATGGCCCCAGTATTACCGGGCATCAAAACTACCCAGTACTACTCCCGCATCGAACCCCCTCTCCCCCACACCCCCTTTATTTTACCCCCGCATCCTATCTCTCACCCTCTCATTCTTCTTATCTCCTCCCACTACTAGAGAATCACACATATATCCCAGGCCCGTTTTTTGATTTGTACCGGATATTTTTGCCCTCGGTACAAATAACTACATTTGTACCGGTTGGAGGCATCGACCGGTACGTCTCACATTTGTACCAGTTGGTGGCTCCAACCGGTACAAATGTGCCCTACATTTGTACCGGGTGGGAATATGCCCCGGTACAAATATGTCGACATTTGTACCGGGGCGTGATTTAACCCGGTACAAATGTAGACCTCCCATCCTCAGCTAGCTTTCCCACCAACACTTAGAAATATCACAACCCACCACCTCGTTCTCATCCATTCCTTCTCTTCTATCTCTTTCTATCCATCTAAAGATTCCCCTTCTCTCCTCCTCTGCAGGGCGTGAGGTCGGGCGGGGCCTCTGCCGCGCGGGGTGCGGGAGGTCGGCCATGGGGCCGCCTCCGCCCGAGCGCGGGGCGCGGGAGGCCGAGCGCGGGGCGCCGGATGTCAGGCGCGGGGCCGCCGCCACCCAAGCGCGGGGCGCGAGAGGCCGACCGCGGGGCCGCGCGCGGGGCCGCCGCTAGCCAGGCGCAGGAGGGCGCGGGGCCGCCGCCAGCCGGGCTCTGGGCGGGAGGCCGGTCCATTGGTGTTCTTGTAATGGTGATTTTTGTTCTTGTATGATTTCGATCTTGATACATTCTTGTTGTAAGATTCTGTGTGATTGTGACCTGCTTGTATTTGTGAATCTTGTTGTATGAATTCTTGATAAATTCTTGCTGTATGAATGATTGTGAATCTGTATAAATTTGTGTGATTGAAGAGGAAAAAACACAAAGGAAAAAAGAAGAGAAAGAAAAGAAAAGGAGGACAGAATGGGGGCGGACTGATGTCGGAATGGGAAATCCATTTGTACCGGGGGAGAAGACCACCCGGTACAAATATTCACATTTGTACCGGGTGGGATACCTAGTACAAATGCTCCACCATATTTGTACCAGATGCTTTGTACTGGTTGGATACCCGGTACAAATGAGGGTTACCAACCGGTACAAATGCCCGTTTTTCCAGTAGTGGATCCATTCACACTGCCTCTCTCATTATGCTCTCATTCATTCTTATCTCCTTCTCCATCTCTCCCTCGACTCTCTCTTCTTCTCTCCAGGGGCGCGACCAGCGAGCGTTACAGCCTCCGCGGCCTGGAGGAGTGGGATGTGCCAGTGTGGTGGGCATCCGAGCACGGGCGCGAGGCCGGACAGGAGCCTCCGGCGCGTTATGGGTTGCTCCTCGGGCGTCATATGGAGTGAGTGCCGGCGAGGTATTCTTGTGACTCTTGCACTAATTCTTGATGTATTATTTTGATTCTTGATGTGGTTGGTGTAAGATCTATGATTGTCAATATATGTTTGTGGATTTGTGTGTCTGAGAGTATGTGTGATTGTGGATCCGTTTGAGTGGGATTGAGAAATAGGGGGGAGAAAACGAAAAGAAAATGAGAAAAATAAAAAATAACGAATAAGGGGATGGGGATTGGCGGAAGACAGACGGATGGGTAGTACTGGGTTGGGATACGATCCGGTCGATGTTGTCAATCGCAGAGTGAGGGATATGGACACCAAATGGCTCCCCCACAGGCCAAACTACCAGCCTCCCTGACAAATGGGGTCAGCTTGCCAGAAGACCAACTAACACGACAGGCAGGTCTACCCAACCAGGCATGCCGGCTAAGAGCATGAAGATAGCTTGGTGTGCAAGTCATGACAAGCCAAATGGATAAAACGAGCCTGGATATTCAAGACTATCTGTAAATTGGTTCGGATAACTTTCCATGTTGTAATCAACTAGGACTCTCTTTAATTGACCTATAACCCTAGGTTGACAGTTTAACGCCCCCCCCCTCGAGCTAGGCCCGCTTACACCTGGGAACTCTCTAGGACCTTAAGAATCTCCTCACAGACCAACGAATATCTTTTCTGCACACTTTGTTCTCACTCATGCACACCCGGGAAGGACTTCTCGGTCAGTCACCCATTGCTCTAGGACAAGCATGCTTAATCTCGAAGTTCTTTCGAGATGGGCTTCCAGAAAAAGTTGCAGCTTGTTTGTACTAGTATTTTTATCGATCATATAGTAGGTGGGATATAGGATATGACGCTCCGAAGGTCCGAACTTGTGTAAACCCATGTTTCCACCGTCATAATCTTATCTTGTGATCCCCTCTCCGACAAATCAAGCACTTGGATAGCCCCCTTGTGGACTATTAGGCCACCAAATTCGACAGTTGGCGCGCTAGCTAGGGGTGATCGCAGGATCTCAACTTATCCTGATGGCATCTAGCCCAGGCGTCATCTTCCCAGATAGCATGAAGGATGTCGTTGCCAACCCTGTTGAAATTTACTTTAGCACGATGTCGGCGGATGCCACCATTCCAGTCGCCAACTCCGCGCCTGTCATCAACTACGTGCCTGATGAATCTACGCATGAGGAGCTAATCTCCTGGCCGATGGTTGTGCTTGGCTTTCCTAGTAGGTCTGTATAGGCACACCCTCGATGAGATGTTTCAGGATTTGCTACCGAAGAGGCGAAGACCCACACCCCACGATCTAATCACGTGGTTAGATCACATCAGCAACATCATCATGGAGACCGTCATTGATCCCGCAACCCCTTCATCCTCACCAGCCTGGTCAGCGTGTTCTCTACACAGCTGCCTAGTTTGTTTCAGATCAAATCTTAAGATACACCACAAACCCCCAGTTTCATGATGAAAGGGAAAAATCGGATGTAGTTGAATTTACTATCAAAACAAACCGCCAGGCGTTGCTAAATCCTCCTCATCGAGCCGATCAACTTAAAATTGGCAAGAACCTAATGCAGCTCACTAATGACCAGAGGGAGCAGCTTGTCCAAGCGTGCTAGCTAGCTTCTAGAGTTCAGAGCCATGCTGCTTTTTGCATCCCACGGATGGGGTCTTTCATTTTGCGTATTGGTTTATTATGTTAAACTAGTGTGGTATAAACATAGGGTGCTTGTTATAATAATTATGGACTGATGTCTCTTTCTGCATGCGGGGTTTGAAGCTGGACCTTTTTTCCATTATGTAAAAAAATTGCAAAAGCTGCTTAACGTTATTCCATGACAGATGTCAATATTGATGGCACTCAACAGAAACTATGGCAGACAGAGGTCATCGTCGTGAACAAGGTCGGCGCCCCAACCATATTGTCTCCAAGAGTGTCCAATATTTTCTTTGTAAAAACATGAAGTTTTACAACTCCTAAAAATATATTAGAAAGGATAAAGAAGTCCATCTCCAAGAGTTTTTAATAATCCGCTCCTAAAATATAGAAAGCAATTTTACATCAAGAATCCTATATTAATTCTAAATTATAAATTTTACTCATGCACACTCCAAATTCGACCGCAACAGCTGCAGACAGCAGTCAGGATGCGGTGCGGCGGTTCGTGAGAGCTATTTTATCCACCTATTTGGATGGAGCAAAAAAACGGACTGTGTTTTCAGGTGGATTGCAATTGGTCTCATATTGTCCACTTAAAATTCATGAAACCTCCTAGTCCCACATCCAAGGTCGTGGCCGGGCCTGTCACTTTGCTTCTGTGTCTAGTCTCTCTACACCCACCCCTTCATGTATGCCTAGGTTTGGGGGTTGTGTGATTGGTAAGAGTACAAGGGTCAATGCCTCTATGCACATTTGCCGATACATATGCTCATGCATAGAACTTGGAGATAGCTAACACCGTAAAAGCTGTCAGCTGCATATATATACATTCGCTGCAGTGTTTATATCACAATTTGCTGCAGTCACATTGTACTACGTCAAACATCAAAGTCACAATTTGCAGTATTTATATGAGAGCACCCACTACTATAACCCACGGTACGAACAGCAAACCAAACTGCCCAAGAAATTTGGTCTAGACTATTGTACACGAAAATAAGAGTAAAATTCACCAGTGGTACATCAACTTGACACCGAGTATCAACCAGGTTCGTCTACTTCCAAAATGCCCATACAGGTACAACATCTAGGCCTAGACTTCAACACGCGTCCAAACGGGCCCCCGACCAGACCCATGAGCAGACGTGGCACGCCACACTGGACCCAGGCGAGTGTTTTTTCAGGAAACTCCCAGCCCCCATCCTCCCCGCACTGCCGCCATTCGCGTTGCGAATCATCTCCAAAGCCATTGTCTGTCCAAAAGCCTAGTCCAGGACACACCAACAGCATTTCAGCTACCGCGCATTGATAATAAACTTACATTATTGCTTTAGTTTGGCAGCAGCCATGTAGGACGAGCACAATATCATGGACAGGCAGCGAAAATGATGGATACAAGAGAAATCGCGTACGCGCATTTTACGGGTGATATTCATAGCTTGCACAAGACTAGTACTAAATGCCCCTTTAGTACCGTGGCCTGGCATTTAGTACCAGCCAAGCGGTACTGGCCAACTGCGTGATACTAACACTACGTGAAAAACTCACTTTGGTAACGGGCATAGATTGCCTTTAGTAACAGGCAAAGTGCCCGTTACCGATCAAGTGTTACAAATGAGCCAAGAAAGGTATGCCCGTTACTGATAACACATATTCGCAACGGGCATCAAACAACGACCGTTACCACAACTAGCCACCGGTCACGTGAAATGGCTGTTTCTCTAGGTCCACAGGGAACTTTGGTAACGGGCACCAAAACAGAGCCCGTTACAGTAGCTCAACATCGGAGACGCGTGCTATGTACCTGCGTCTCCTCTATCTAGACGAAATGAGATGCGTCTATTTCACGTGCGTCTCAGCACATCTAGAATTCGTAACGGACATCAAACAACAACCGTTACCACAACTAGTCACCGGTCACGTGAAATGGCTGCTTCTCTGGGCCCACAGGAAACTTTGGTAACGGGCACGAAAAGAGAGCCCGTTACTATGAACTCAACATCGGAGACGCGTGCTGTGAACCTGCGTCTCCTCTGTCTCGACGAAATAAGACGCATCTGTTTCCACGCGCGTCTGCTATCTCTCGACTAAAGGAGACGCGTGCTTTCAACCGGCGTATCCTCTACCTCGACGAACGGGCCAGGTCCTGGGGCCCACCGGTCAGTACTGGTAACGAGCTTTTACACTGCCCGTTACATTGTTAGCATGTTTGTAATGGACTTTCCGAATGAAGCCCGTTACTCACTGATCAGTGTTTGTAACGAGCTTTAATTAATGCCCATTACAGATACGTAGGCCACCCCTACAGTAACCTGTCTGCTTGCCGGCTGCATCCTGGAACCAGCCAGGATTTGGTAGCCATCAGAGGCTACATCCTGCCATCCTAGAACCAGCCAGGATATGGCAGGCACCACAACAAGGAGATATCACAAACACATTCTCACATCACAGATATAGGCAAAACAAGATCACATCTATAGACAAGCAAGATCACATTTATAGACAAGCTAGGATCACATCAAGTTTCAAGTTACTCTCATCAGGGTTTGTTTGGATGGAGTCATGAGAAAACTGCCTGAACCAAGCAGCATCTGACCCCAACCAAGCAAGCCAAGCAGGTTTCTCAGGCAACAACACCTGACTAAAGAAGACTGAATGAGTTTGAAGTTTCTGGGTACAATGAACTCACGGTGCACCATTGTAGAAGTTGCCCTTTCGGTCAATGGTCTCCTTAAGAATGTACTCACACAGCATCTCCCGAACACGCTTTAGATCTTCTGTGGAAACATATACAGCAGTTTTGAAATCCTGCAAAATACAATCATTTATGAGAATACAAGTAGAAATCAGTTTCTAAAATCAGATGGAGAATATGAGCAGAGACAAGGATGAGCATTATTATCTACTTACAGCAGCCTTCTTGATGTCAGGTATGTCATCGAGTAGTCTTAACATATGGAATGCCACATGGAATCCACACAAAGAGGTCCGCCATGGCTGCTGAGCACACTGCATCGAGGTACCAAAATGACAAGTTAATGCAGTACGAAATAGGTAAGAAGGGACCATAAAAAAATCTCGGTCTTACATCAAGATTTGTTTTGTGCTTGAGTGTGGCTTTTGGCTTTTTTTTCTTTCCTTTTGTCACTCCGTCCTGTGCATGATCACCAAAGGCCCTGCATGATCAGCAATACAGATTAGAAACACTAAGAGATTGAATTTTTGTGAACAAAACCTACAAGATACTGTACCAAAGGCCCTGCATGGTTAGTAATACCAATTAGAAACACTAAGAGATTGAATTTTTGTGAACAAAACTTACAAGATACTGACCAGTCCACAACAGATTGAGAACTTTAGCGGGAGATGTTGCTTAGCAGAATCTAGATACCAAACCTCTTTGAACTTCATACAGATGATCACTGTTACCTAGTGGCTAGTGTAGTAGCCACCCGGGCACCACGTAGTTGTTGTTTATTGCATTTGCGATTGCTTTGGTAACAAGGCCAGAATGCTGAGAAATATTTGTGGAAGTAATAAAATCTGGATCTAAAAATCCAACACTGATCTGCATCTCCGCTGCCTTGTCCATAATTTTTCTACAAAAAATCAAATTGTTAGGATGCATGAACTTTGTGGTCAAAATTAAAGAAATATCTTTTTAGGTTTTAAGAGACTTACAATGTCCACAACCTCAAGAAGGTAACATCCAGAGAAGCCAGGGTTATAAGATTATACATGCTACTGAATGCAATGTTTAACATTAAAGCACCACCACCACCTTTAAAGTAGTGTTGATCCACCTTTGCTGGAAAAGCAAGTTTATCCTTACTGTGTTCCATGCAACCTGGCACAATTTGGTCTAGCAGCCTCTAAGTTTGCTTCTGACAACATAGGTGCACCAGGCTTGTATTTTGGTTGTTCCTGTTCTGTCCTAATAATACAGTTAAGAATCTCATCTTTAGACAGAGGTTTCCTGGCCTGGTTCCCCTTCTGCAGTGGAGATTGCCTGGGCTCCTCCTCCTGTTGCAGAGGCTGCTGTACATGTTGCATTTGCTGCTTAGGGGGAGATTGCCTGCGCTCCTCCTGCTGCTGGAGAGGCTGCTGTTTCGTCTGTTGCTTATCCTCATGTTGCAGCTGCTGCTTAGGCGGAGTTTGCCTGGTCTCCTCCGGCTGTTGTCAACGCTCCTACTGCGTAGTTTTGCAGATCTACTGTTGCTGCTGTTGTTGAGCCTTCTCTTGCTGACACTGAGCTGTAGTACCTCCATCTGATGTTGTACCCCTGCTACCTGTTGCGGCTTCAGGGTTGGGATGTCTCGTCATGGGTGGTATAAGGATCCTGTCCTTTGGCCATTGGATCCTTTGAACGAGAGCCTCAGCTAGGGTTGCTATGTCACCCCCATCAATTGGTACAGGCAGAGGGTAGTGACCCGCATTGGCCCACACATAAGTAGGTTGCACCACAACATACCCATCCTGCACCGGTACTGAATGGCAAGCCTTTTGAAATGGAAAGACTTTCGCTAGTGCGAGCTCCACATTAATCCCGGTGCCATCCAAAAGGCTGCACGCGGTTGGCTCTGTCAGCATCTATTGTGTCCAGCATAGGTGATCGACTATCACTGTGCACTTGATTCGCTTCGTCCTCGTTGGCATTCCAATGGTCTTGCTCTCTGCCACACGCATCTTCCTCGCTGTCATGCGCATGTTCTTCCTCGCGGTCAAGCGCATCTTCTTCCTTGCTGCCATGCACGTCTTCTTCCTCGCTGCTACTGACAGGTGCTGGTAATTGGGAAGGAAGAAGTACATTTTTCGGTATTTCGATGCCTGATAGTCTTAGAGCATGGACAACTGATTTAAATGTTATGTCCATCATATCATGAGCATCAGACCTCTTGTTCCTCCTCTTCTTCCTGTACATTCCAGCAAACTCTTCACCAAACCCTTTACCCCAGCCAAGTGAACTAGACACGCCTCGGAACCGACCTCAATGCTCTGGAGTCTCAAGTGCTGCGGTGAGGATATCATCCTCCCTAACCCCAGAGAAAGAACCATCGCTACCCTGAGCTGCAAGTGTTTTCACCCTATCTACTACCCCCACCACCGCAGGGTTACTGAATGTTATGCCCCCGCTTCCTTCACTAGTATTCTTCCTCTTCTTCCCTACCCTTGCCCGCAGATAAGGTCTCGAACGTCCAGGAAATTGGTCCCAAGGGTTCTGTTTTCCTTCTGCAGCTAGCTTTGCATCCTCCTCCTCCCACTCTTTCCTTTTACCACGATAACCTTTTCTGCCCGTCTTGTGTGGCTTATTATGCAATGCTCTCTTTTGTTTCATCTCCTGGCTCAATTGCTGAAATGAAGGAGAATTGGTTTCCTGCACAAACATGTCCCAGTCTTGTTGCTGCAAAAAGGCATGCTTCACAAAGGGAGTCTCCTCTTCGCTCACATATTTTTTCTTAAATGGGCCTTGAACCGTCATTGCAAGGTTCCAATCTCTGATATAGCTGCCTTAACTGCCTTCTTGCGAACAGATTATTCCAGATTGGCTGGGTAATCTAGCTTTTCCTCTAAAACTGTGAACAAATGTTCCTTCTCAATTGGTGAGAGATCATCAACCGGCTTGTTGATTGACACCCTCTCCCGAGCAATGAGGCCACAGACCAATACAAATCTATCCCTCGCAGCATCTGGGGTAGGCAAAAAATTGGCATCAAGTCCAGTTGCAGTCAACTTGTCTTCTGGCTATTTGTTTTGTGTCCTTGACCCGCGGGATCGAGTACTACTCGCAGCAGTCTGTGCTGAGTGACCCTGTGAAGAAGGTTCACCGCCGATGGGCTGTGATGGTGCACTGGAGGTAGAGAAGTTTGTTATTGTGGGAGACTGCATAGATGATATGTCAGGTTGTCAGTAGAGCAACATAAGCAAGACTGAAAATCTAAACAAAATTCTTATTAGATAAATTCGTTTTCTTTAACAGGCAAAATAGCTGATATTACACTAGAAATCATTACAAGTTGTAAATAAAATCAGCATAGACATACATAGTTCATATTTTACTTAATTAGCATACAGGGATAGGTGCTAACCATTTTGACAGGGACACAACAATATGCTTATATATCAAAGCAGAGAATAAATTCCTTCAAC
Source organism: Cenchrus fungigraminus (assembly GCA_036936925.1). NCBI lineage: Eukaryota > Viridiplantae > Streptophyta > Magnoliopsida > Poales > Poaceae > Cenchrus > Cenchrus fungigraminus. The sequence goes on from CM072780.1 coordinate 85,572,054, forward strand.
TGCTTCCATGTCCAACTTCAGCAGCGATGGATTGTGTGTTCCATGTCTACATGCAACAAGAGGATAAAGCAATCATGACATTATATATGACAGTAGTGAAACAACACTCACAACACATCATGACACCAACTATAACAATATATATTACAGTAGTGAAACAATTAACACTCACAACAAAGCATAGGACAGTCTAGTAATCTCTACATTATAAACCACTGCGATGCAATTCCCACTGACATTATGTGACTATCAGAATTAAAGTATGCTAACAGGTCCAAAGCATAACTGTCGATCTGGTACATTCAAAGCATAGCAGAATTAAAGTATACTAACATCCTCAATGCTTTTCATGAATTTACAGTGCAAAAATTGTAGCACCGGGAACATGAAAATGAATTTCAACAGTTCATATAACTTCATCTGTTTGCAACAAATTATTCAAATAGACGTGCAGCAACAAAATCCATCCATCAAATCCACAGTCAATCAATTAAAAATGAACTATTAAGGCATGTCTCCCTAATCCACCTTGACATGAATATATAGCAGATTGGGTGGACTACATTATAAACCACTATGATGCAATTCCCACTGACATTATGTGGTCATCAGAATTAAAGTATGCTAACAGGTCCAAAGCATAACTGTCGATCTGGTACATTCAAAGCATAGCAGAATTAAAGTTTGCTAACAGGTCCAAAGCATAACTGTCGATCTGGTACGTTCAAAGCATAGCAGAATTAAAGTATGCATTAATCCTCAATGCTTTTCATGAATTTACAGTGCAAAAATTGTAGCACCAGGAACATGAAAATGAATTTCAACAGTTCATATAACTTCATCTGTTAGCAATAATTTATTCAAATAGACTTGGAGCAACAAAATCCATCCATCAAATCCACAGTCAATCAATTAAAAATGAACTATCAAGGCATGTCTCCCTAATCCACATTGACATGAATCTATAGCAGATTTGGTGGCCGAGCAGAGAGAGGGCATTGGGGGTTCAAGCAGGACTAACCTCTATCGCGAATGAAGTTGTTGTTCTCGTGATGGTCGGAGGGGCCGGATCCACGTCGGCTCGTGGCCTGAGGTGGCCGGCTCGTCGTCGTGGCCGGGGATGACGGATCCGCGTCAATCGTCTTTAGGTTGGCCGGGAAGCCATCTGCACGCCAGTAACCGCGTCCTCACCACCTTCGTCACGCAGGGAGCGTTGGGGTTGGAGAAGAGCAGGGCTGCGGCGGGGAGAGAGTGGCGAAGGCGAGCGGGGAGAGTGGCAGCGGCGGTGGGGAGAGTGCGGGTGTTGTGGATCTGTCTAGCAAGGAGCCGAATATGTCCCCTAAGGAACTGCGTGTGTAACTGTGTTTAAGGAAATTACTGGCGTGCCCTTGACGGCTTTCTGGTGGAATTGGAATTCCATGGGCATTATAGTCAATATAGGTGGGAAATTTTGAGCAGCCCGCGCACGGTTTGCCTGCTGACGCTGACGCGTGGGCCAGTGTCATTGCCGACGATGGTTAATGAACCCGCATCGCCTTTGTTGGCAGTTGGGTCCGGCGGGCGGGCAGCTATTATCTTTTTATTTTGGCTGCTGACGCTGACGCGTGGGCCAGCCACTATTTTTTCGAATGAAACGTGCTTCCCTAAAATATTAGAGCCCATAAAACAGTACCTAAAAAATCATAAAAATACAAACAATTCGTATTTGGACATTTAGTATTTGAATAAAATATCAACAATCACACTTGTGTGCCCAAGAATCATAGAATTCGTTTTTACATCCCATGTTAATGATGTAATAATTCTAATAACATCTAGTGTGCTCTAAAAAATCTATAAATTGACTTGGCAACATAATTTTGGTACCTAGACTTGTCTTCAAAATTTCAAATGGTTTTGATGAAGGAATAATATACTTGTGTACAAATATCTACATCTCTCACATAGTTTCCTAGAATGTTCCTTGAACATTGAAGTTTTCCACACTAAGCAACATGTTCGAACTCATATGCATTTGAAAACTTAACAAAACCTTGTGTTCACCTTAAGATTACGAAAATGCAAAGTTTCATTACAGGAGGTGTGGAAAACAAATATTATTTATATGTTGTACTTACATAGAACAAGATAAGGCATATAAACATTGTTCAAGAAACGGAATATACACTAAACAATGAAATTAATGATAACACAGTGATTTTAGAAAATTGTAGAAAAAAATAATCAAATTTGGACTAATTACGACCGAGAAATACATGTTACAAAATTTGATTGCAGATTAAAAAGGGAAATGCCGTCGACGACGCGGGACGGATAAACTGTTCTTCATTCTCCAATTGAACAAAGGAGGAAGCAGAGGGCACCGCCGCCCGCCGCTGCCCCCGTCATGCCCGCTTCGGCGGTTTTGACACCCAAGAGGGCATCCTATGCCTCGTCGGCGGCAAATGAGACCGCCGCAACCTTCGATTTGACTCACAAACGTGACAAATCAAATCTTGTCTATCAAAAACCGATTAAAAACCTACATCCTGATAAAATCAAATCCGCGTTTAGTAATATCTAATAATTTACATTCAAGATAGATAATGTTCATTGATGCTTGCGCCTATATCCCGATGTTCATCCTGCTGACGGCGTACTCCACGGCGGCGCTGAAGTTACGCGTCCAGAGGTCGAACTCAAGACGGATGCGACACTCGGCGCTGCAGTAGTAGATGATCTCTGAGGTCTCCGGCCCGTAGCGCCTACATCCCGCTGCCCAAATGCATAGTGGGGATTCTGGACGGGCAGCAATGGAATGTCGTCGTCGCCGTCACCAAGCCAGTACCACCACGCAATGTTATCGAGATCCCGTTTGACGAGGTAGCGCAGCCGCCGCAGGTTGTGGTTCTTCCACCGCCCGTCAGGGGGCGCTGGGCCGCCACTGATTTCCTGGAGCAGTGCCATGGCTTCGGCGTCTACAGGGTTACAACGGTACTTCAGCATCGCTAAGAAGTACTTGGCACCAGAGTCTTCAGCAGCGGCATCTCCGATGAGCTTCAGACCCTTATCGGGATTCCGCCGCCTCATCAACCTCTCCATCCCCTCGAAGCATAATGCCTCCGGATGATTGGCCTCGCGGAAGTGCCGCTCAAAGCACGACCTGACGTAGCGATTCTTGCACACCTGACGAAGATCACGCAATGACACATGCAGTAGTACCTCATCGGAGTAGCTGATGCACCGGAAGGTGCCGCAGATTTTATTACGAAGGTTCAGAAAATAGATGACGGGCTCATCCTTGATGGAGTGGATGATGATCTGGGTGACAAGATCATCTGGCAGCAGCTGCATCAAGCACACCGCGGCCATCAAGGAGAAGGGGAGGAAATAGAAAAGCGACGGGGTTTGGAAATTGAAAGGCGACAAGGGTTGAAGTTGAAGGCGACAAGGGTTGAAGTTGAAGAAGGTGACGAGGCCATCTAAAACAATAAATGGAAATTGAAAAGGCACCGCAGTTTGACTGCTGCCGCTGACGAGTGGGCCCGACATCATTACCCCTGCCCCTTCACCTTCCCGCGTAATTGAAGGGCGACGCGTGGTTTTGGACGGTTTTGCGCCCGAAACGGAGCCCGATGCGCAATTGAGTGGCAGTAGTGGAGTAGTGGGTGGGGGCAGAGGCGCCTGACGGTTCCGCGTCTTGTCAATATAACTCCCCTGCCTTCCCCTGCTTTCCCCTGCTTCTTCCATAAGCTTATTCCGCTTCTTCTTCCTCCTCGCGATCCACCACTACAAAATCTTCGGTCACCGAGAGATCACGAAGGAGGAGATGGTGTCGAGGGGCCCACCGCCGGCGAAGCGGGGACGAAGGGAGGACGACGACGACGAAAGCCGCCGTCGGAGGAAGTTGGAGAAGGGGAAGGAGCCGGCGACCAAGGACGTCGACGAGGAACCGTTCTTCGACGACACTAAGTTTGCCGTCGACCTGCTCAGGAGCGCGTTCAGAAAGCTTCAAGATGTTGGCGAGGCCTTCGACATCAAGGCGCCTCATGAAGTGGACAAGGACCCGAGCATGAAGGGTCTCGCCTTCAGGATCCACGGGTTGGCTGAGAGGCTCTAGAAGCTCCCCGTGGTCAAGCGGGCTGGCCGCCACTTCGTCTTCGACGACGGCGGCTCCGACGGCTCTGACGGCAGCCACGGCGGCGACGACGGCTCCGACGGCAGCCACGGCGGCGACGACGGTGGGACTCCAACGGCGGCGACCGACTAATGGATAGACTCATCTACCAATTAGTAATAATGTGTGTGTGTTTTTGTGTCTTCGTCAGGTTGTTGGACATGAACTGCTTAGTTTGTTTGTCAATCATGAACTGCTTAGTTAATTAGTTTGGTTGTTAGATTTTGTATGTCATGAACTCGATCTAATAGACGCGAGTAGATCCATCCGCATCTCCTTTAATATGTGTTCTGTTGTGATGAATCGAAGATCTGTTGTGATGAACTGGAGATCTGTTGTGATGAATTAGATCTTAGAGACAATGGATAGTCATTGCCGACGCGGGTTAGCCTGCTGACGCTGACGCTGACGCCGACGCGAGGGCTAGTGTCATTGGCGACGATGGTTAGTGAACCCGCATCGCCTTTGTTGGCAGTTGGGTCCGGGCGGGCAGGGAACGGTTATCTTTTTTATATTGGCTGCTGACGCTGATGCGTGGGCCCGTCACTATTTTTTTTGGAATGAAACTTACTTCCCTAAAATATTAAAGCCCATAAAATAGCACATAAAAAATCATAAAAATACAAACAATTCATATTTGGACGTTTAGTATTTGAATAAAATATCAACAGTCACACTTGTGTGCCCAAAATTCTTATATTTCGTTTTTACACCCCATGGTAATTATATAATAATTCTAATAACATCAAATTTGCTCTAAAAAATCTACAAATTGACTTGGCAACATAATTTGGGTACCTAAACTTGTCTTCAAAATTTCAAATGGTATCGATGAAGGAATAATATACTTGTGTACAAATGTCTACATCTCTCACATAGTTTCCTAGAATGTTGCTTGAACATTGAAGTTTTCCACACTTTGTAACATGTTCGAACTCATATGCATTTGAAAACTTAACAAAACCTTGTGTTCACCTTAAGCTTACGAAATGCAAAGTTTCATCACTAATGATTGTGTAAAATAAATATTATTTATATGTTGTACTTACAAAGAACAAAATAAGGCATATAAACATTATTCAAGAAACCGAATATACACTAAACAATAAAATTAATGAAAGGATGGTGATTTTAGAAAAATTTAGAATTTTTTTTCAAATTTGGATTAATTACGACGAAGAAATACTTGTTACAACATTTGATTGCAGATTAAAAGGAGAAATGTGAACGGTTCTTCATTCGAATAGAACTGGGCCCCACAGTCATTAGCGACACGGGACTGATAACCCGCATCGGCTTTGCTGCTCTTCCAAAATTTTACACAGATAATACGAGCAACCTACAAAAGCTAATCCACTACTTATTTCCTATTCCAATACTCCGTTCAAACTTCACCATTTTGCGGCGGAGCCTACAGTCTTCGCTGCAAAACAGAGAAATTCCAAGCCATTCTTTATCCACGCCGCAGCCGCCGCCGTTGCCTGCGCACGGCTGATTGCTGCGCACCTGTGCCAGAGGCGGCAGCAGTTCACCCCAAATGCACCAAGTCGAGGAGTGGATCGCACGCGCGGCCTTCTTGCGCAAAGTCAGACACCCCTCGTTGCTCAGCCATCTCGACGTCGTACTGCCGCCGCCCGCGACCCGCATCATGTACCGCTTCGCGGTGTCGTCAGCGGCGGCACCGCCATTGTCCCTGTAGAGCAAGATGGCGTATAGATAGGCCGCCGCATCGTGCCCACCCTCGGCGGCGCGCCGGAGATCATTGCATCCCCTGTTTTCCATGAAGACGGTTTGATCCCGGAGAAGAAGCAAGCCTCCGGATTCCCGAGATCGGTCAGCATAGCAAGGAAGGCTTTGTAGGCCGTGGGGTCCCACACCCAAGAAATCTCATCTCGTATCCCCTCTATCGACAAACGCCGGCCGACGTCACCGTGGCCGCACACGCGACGCATGGTCGAGCAAGTACCGCATAGGCTGCGGAGGTCAGCCAAGGGCCGCTCCGAGGTCCACTGACGTGCGCCGCAATCTCAATGCAGAGGTCTTGAGGGAGGTCCAGCAGTGACGACGGCTGGTGTCGCCTGCTTCTTCCCGTCATGCTATTCATCTCCGGCCGGGAACGGTGACGATGAGGAGTAGGCAGTTGCTGTTTTTCGCGGGTAGATGAAGGGGCAGGGGATCTAAATTATTTTGGAAGGAGAAGATACAGCAGATTTGTTTCCAAACACGGTTTAAGTAAGCAATGGAGACGACGTTTGGCTAATCCGCGTATCCTTTAATTCTCCATTGCAGACGACGTTTGGTTAATCCGCGTATGCTTTAATTCTACTCCCTCCGTCCCAAAAAACATGCAGTTATGGGAAACTTGCCAGTCAAACTATTACAACTTTGACCAAGTTTATAGCAAAAAAATATTAGCATTTATGTCTTGAAATAACTTTTTTATAAAAAATATACTCCTCCAGATGTGAGAATTGCATGTTTTATTTTGTAATTGTTAGTAGTTTTTCATATAGTTTGACTCCTCGGGATGTGAGAATTGCATCTTTTATGGGACGGAGGGAGTACATTAGAGACGACGTTTGGTTAATCCGCATATCATTTAATTCTACATTGGAATCACTACCTCTGCTCTCAGCCATTGACTGGGCAACTGTTTCCCCATTGACCGGATCTGGCATCAATTTCTTGGGAACCTTCCCGTTTCCTGTGCTCTTGATCTTATCCCTTCCTCTCTTTTTCTTACAACCGATGTTATCCCTTCCTTGTAAAAAGGCACCGACGCTTATCGGTCCTCCTCACTTGCTTTCTTTTTCTCTAGTTCTAGATCTAGTTATGGCACAAAGAATAGATCTTGTAGGGCGCAAGCTTTTGCTTTTCTCTCTTCTTCCTCCTCCTCGTTCTCTCAGTTGCTAGAAGAATTCTTATATTTGAATAAAATACCAACAGTCACACTTGTGTGCCCAAAATTCTTATATTTTGTTTTTACACCCCATGGTAATTATATAATAATTCTAATAACATCAAATTTGCTCTAAAAAATCTACAAATTGACTTGGCAACATAATTTGGGTACCTAAACTTGTCTTCAAAATTTCAAATGGTATCGATGAAGGAATAATATACTTGTGTACAAATGTCTACATCTCTCACATAGTTTCCTAGAATGTTGCTTGAACATTAAAGTTTTCCACAATTTGCAACATGTTCGAACTCATATGCATTTGAAAACTCAACAAAACCTTGTGTTCACCTTAAGCTTACGAAATGCAAAGTTTCATCACTAATGGTTGTGTAAAACAAATATTATTTATATGTTGTACTTAGAAAGAACAAAATAAGGCATCTAAACATTATTCAAGAAACGGAATATACACTAAACAATAAAATTAATGAAAAGATGGTGATTTTAGAAAAATTTAGAAAAAAAATATATCAAATTTGGACTAATTACGACGAAGAAATACTTGTTACACCATTTGATTGCAGATTAAAAGGAGAAATGCGAACGGTTCTTCGTTCGAATAGAACTGGGCCCCATAGTCTTTAGCGACACGGGACTGATAACCCGCATCGGCTTTGCTGCTCTTACAAAATTTTACACAGATAATACGAGCAACATACAAAAGCTAATCCACTACTGATTTCCTATTCCAATACTCCATTCGAACTTCACCATTTCGCAGTGGAGCCTACAGTCTTCGCTGTAAAACAGTGAAATTCCAAGCCATCCTTTATCCACGCCGCAGCAGCCGCCGTTGCCTGCGCACAGCTGATCGCCGCGCACCTGTGCCGGAGGCGGCAGCGGTTCACCCCAAATGCGCCAAGTCGAGGAGTGGATCGCACGCGCGGCCTTCTCGCGCAAAGGCAGACACCCCTCGTTGCTCAGCCATCTTGACGTCGTACTGCCGCCGCCCACGACCCGCCTCATATACCGCTTCGCGGTGTCGTCGGTGGCGGCACCGCCATTGTCCCTATAGAGCAAGATGGCGTATAGATAGGCCGCCGCATCGTGCCGACCCTCGGCGCCGCGCCGGAGATCATTGCATCCCCTGTTTTCCACGAAGACAACTTTGATCCCGGAGAAGAAGCAAGCCTCTGAATTCCCGAGATCGGTCAGCACAACAAGGAAGGCTTTGTAGGCATTGGGTCCCACACCCAAGAAATCTCATCTCTTATCCCCTCTATTGACAAACGCCAGCTGACGTCGCCGTGGCCGCACACGCGGCGCATGGTCGAGCAAGTACCGGGTAGGCTGCGGAGGTCAGCCAAGGGCCGCTCCGAGGTCGCACTGACGTGCGCCGCAATCTCAATGCAGAGGTCTTGAGGGAGGTCCAGCAGTGACGACGGCTGGTGTCGCCTACTTCTTCCCAGCATGCTATTCATCTCCGGCCGGGAACGGTGACGATGAGGAGTAGGCAGTTGCTGTTTTTCGCGGGTAGATGAAGGGGCAGGGGATCTAAATTATTTTGGAAGGAGAAGATACAGCAAATTTGTTTCCAAACACGGTTTAAGTAAGCAATGGAGACGACGTTTGGCTAATCCGCGTATCCTTTAATTCTCCATTGCAGACGACGTTTGGTTAATCCGCGTATGCTTTAATTCTACTCCCTCCGTCCCAAAAAACATGCAGTTATGGGAAACTTGCCAGTCAAACTATTACAACTTTGACCAAGTTTATAGCAAAAAAATATTAGCATTTATGTCTTGAAATAACTTTTTTATAAAAAATATACTCCTCCAGATGTGAGAATTGCATGTTTTATTTTGTAATTGTTAGTAGTTTTTCATATAGTTTGACTCCTCGGGATGTGAGAATTGCATCTTTTATGGGATGGAGGGAGTACATTAGAGACGACGTTTGGTTAATCCGCATATCATTTAATTCTACATTGGAATCACTACCTCTGCTCTCAGCCATTGACTGGGCAACTGTTTCCCCATTGACCGGATCTGGCATCAATTTCTTGGGAACCTTCCCGTTTCCTGTGCTCTTGATCTTATCCCTTCCTCTCTTTTTCTTACAACCGATGTTATCCCTTCCTTGTAAAAAGGCACCGACGCTTATCGGTCCTCCTCACTTGCTTTCTTTTTCTCTAGTTCTAGATCTAGTTATGGCACAAAGAATAGATCTTGTAGGGCGCAAGCTTTTGCTTTTCTCTCTTCTTCCTCCTCCTCGTTCTCTCAGTTGCTAGAAGAATTCTTATATTTGAATAAAATACCAACAGTCACACTTGTGTGCCCAAAATTCTTATATTTTGTTTTTACACCCCATGGTAATTATATAATAATTCTAATAACATCAAATTTGCTCTAAAAAATCTACAAATTGACTTGGCAACATAATTTGGGTACCTAAACTTGTCTTCAAAATTTCAAATGGTATCGATGAAGGAATAATATACTTGTGTACAAATGTCTACATCTCTCACATAGTTTCCTAGAATGTTGCTTGAACATTAAAGTTTTCCACAATTTGCAACATGTTCAAACTCATATGCATTTGAAAACTCAACAAAACCTTGTGTTCACCTTAAGCTTACGAAATGCAAAGTTTCATCACTAATGGTTGTGTAAAACAAATATTATTTATATGTTGTACTTAGAAAGAACAAAATAAGGCATCTAAACATTATTCAAGAAACGGAATATACACTAAACAATAAAATTAATGAAAAGATGGTGATTTTAGAAAAATTTAGAAAAAAATATATCAAATTTGGACTAATTACGACGAAGAAATACTTGTTACACCATTTGATTGCAGATTAAAAGGAGAAATGCGAACGGTTCTTCGTTCGAATAGAACTGGGCCCCATAGTCTTTAGCGACACGGGACTGATAACCCGCATCGGCTTTGCTGCTCTTACAAAATTTTACACAGATAATACGAGCAACATACAAAAGCTAATCCACTACTGATTTCCTATTCCAATACTCCATTCGAACTTCACCATTTCGCAGTGGAGCCTACAGTCTTCGCTGTAAAACAGTGAAATTCCAAGCCATCCTTTATCCACGCCGCAGCAGCCGCCGTTGCCTGCGCACGGCTGATTGCCGGGCACCTGTGCCGGAGGCGGCAGCGGTTCACCCCAAATGCGCCAAGTCGAGGAGTGGATCGCACGCGCGGCCTCCTCGCGCAAAGGCAGACACCCCTCGTTGCTCAGCCATCTTGACGTCGTACTGCCGCCGCCCACGACCCGCCTCATATACCGCTTCGCGGTGTCGTCGGTGGCGGCACCGCCATTGTCCCTATAGAGCAAGATGGCGTATAGATAGGCCGCCGCATCGTGCCGACCCTCGGCGCCGCACCGGAGATCATTGCATCCCCTGTTTTCCACGAAGACAACTTTGATCCCGGAGAAGAAGCAAGCCTCTGAATTCCCGAGATCGGTCAGCACAGCAAGGAAGGCTTTGTAGGCATTGGGTCCCACACCCAAGAAATCTCATCTCTTATCCCCTCTATCGACAAACGCCAGCTGACGTCGCCGTGGCCGCACACGCGGCGCATGGTCGAGCAAGTACCGCGAGGCTACGGAGGTCAGCCAAGGGCCGCTCCGAGGTCGCACTGACACGCACCGCAATCTCAATGCGGAGGTCTTGAGGGAGGTCCAGCAGCGATGACAGCTGGTGCTGCCTACTTCTTCCCGGCATGCTATTCATCTCCGGTCGGGAATGGTGATGATGAGGAGTAGGCAGTTGCTGTTTTTTCGCAGGTAGATGAAGGGGCAGGGGATCTAAATTATTTTGGAAGGAGAAGATACAGGAGATTTGTTTCCAAACACGGTTTAAGTATGCAATGGAGATGACGTTTGGTTAATCCGCGTATCCTTTAATTCTCCATTGCAGACGACGTTTGGCTAATTCGCGTACTATCCTTTAATTCTACATTGGAGACGACATTTGGTTAATCCGCGTATCATTTAATTCTACATTGGAATCACTGCCTCTGCTCTCAGCCATTGACTGGGCAACTGTTTCCCCATTGACCAAATCTGGCATCAATTTCTTGGGAACCTTCCCGTTTCCTGTGCTCTTGATCTTATCCCTTCCTCTTTTTTTTACAACTGATCTTATCATTTCCTTGTTTTTCCTATAAAAAGGCACCGACGCCTATCGGTCCACCTCACTTGCTTCCTTCTTCTCTAAATCTAGATCTAGCTATGGCACAAAGAATAGATCTTGTAGGGCGCAAGCTTTTGCTTTTCTCTCTTCTTCCTCCTCCTCGTTCTCTCAGTTGCTAGAAGAATTCTTGTGATATGGGTGACTGGGTTGCTCATCCCTCTAGCACAGCTGCTAGAAAAATCCTTGTGATATATCAGCTATCGGGGGAAGGTAGCCCAGAACCTCCTGGCATCAGGAAGAACAAGCCGACAGAAACATCAGGTCTGGGGAGAGAAGCCCAGACCATCCTGCTGTAGCTTTCTCGTCAAACTTGCGCTTCCTTTTGCTTTCCCCCCTCCAGGAGGAGGATTTTTGAAGGGATATGTTTCCACCCTCTGTTGTATCTTTCTCTTGTGCTCACTTTTAAGCATGAAGAAGAAGCCAGAATCTGGAGCATATCTCGTCATGAAGAACAAGCCGACGGCGGCCTCCTTTCTCTTCACCTCTGACGATCGACCGACGGGCAGGGAAGGAGCAAGATCGAACTTTGAACCTCAACATCTCCAAGTCAGCACCCACCACCGCAGTGGTCTTCTACCTCTGGCCAGCCGGAGATTCAGCTGAAGCCGGACGTGAGTTCGAGGCTGCCGAGCTGGCCAAGATCCCGAGGCCTCCCTATCTGATGTACCAATGATGACTGTAATCTGTGTGTGTGATTTTGCATCTCAAGAGACATGCTTGTGTGATTATCTGTGTGCAGTCCAATTTTTTATATGATTTACCTACTCTCTTGCAAGCATGAAGAAGAACAAGCTGACAGAAGTATATCTCTTTTTCTTAGTTTAGATCTACGTTCCTCATCCTGGTAGTGCCTAGTGATGATGATCATAGATGGCCGCCTTGTAACCTTCTGATGTATCAATGATGACTGTAATCTGTGTGTGTGATTTTGCATCTCAAGAGACATGCTTGTGTGATTATCTGTGTGCAGTACAATTTTTTGTATGATTTACCTACTCACTTGCAAGCATGAAGAAGAACGACGGGGGCTGGCTAATCCGTGTCTCTTTTGATGTAATCTGTGTGTGTGATTTCGCATCTCTTGCCCATAACAAAGGCGACGCGGGTTGGTTAATCCTCGTCTCTTGCCCATAACAAAGGCGACGCGGGTTGGCTAATCCTCGTCTCTTTTATATTAACGCCCGTTACTGAACTGAAGCTACTTACTGAACTGAAGCAGAATATAAACAGAATATATATAGTGTCTTAGGCAGAATATATTACAAAAAGGATTCAAATTCCACCACATCCTATATATTACAAAAAGGATTCAAATTCCACCAATACATCACATCCTTTATATTACAAAACGGATTCCATTTCCACCAATAGACACATCCTGTATTACAAAAAGGATTCAACAGAAATCAGGCTTGCTTTTTCTTTCTTGATTTCTGTATATGGATTTTTTCACTATGGTCGCTTCACAAGTACGGTGTTTTGTTAGTTCCCAAGAGTCGGGGCTTGTATGAAGTGTCAAAGGATTTAATTTCGTCAAACTGGTTGTATTCCTCCTCCTCAACAACATTTTCAACCCTAATAATCCTTTTTTTTCTAGGCATAACCACAGACCAGTTCTTCTTTGCAAGGTCAGGTACATAGAAAACTTGCTCAACATCATTGGCGAAGACAAACGGTTCGTTTTTGTAACCAAAGACCCGGAGATCAACACTAACATAACCATATTTGTCCTTGCTCACAGCTCTCTTCCCATTGGTGACCCATCTACACCGAAACAAGGCTACCTTCAATCCTACATAATCAAGCTCCCATACCTCCTCTATTTGACCATAATATGTGTCTGTCTCCATGTCATCATCATCATGACTGTCGTCGACGACGACCCGTACACGCACACCACTATTTTGATAGACGCTCTTTTTATCCTGGGCCATGGTGTAGAACATGTATCCATTGATATCCATTGCTTGGTATCTTGTAAGAGTGAACAATGGCCCCGCTGCTAGATTCCTTATCTCATCGGTTATTACAGCATTGCTGCATGTCTCGACATAATCTCGGAGCCACCTGCTGAAACCTTGCATCTGCATCTTTGCAAGCCAAGCCCTACCATGGTCAGGGTTGTCTTCACATAGTTGTCGCTTGTGCTCATTGGCAAACGGTGTAATTAGGTGCAGCTGTTGTATCACGGTGAAATGAGCCTTTTGGAAGGCATCTGGTTCCGGAGTGACTGACTTTTTCCCCAGGGTCCCAACACCTGAAAGCCTACCTTCATGCCATGAGCGAGGCACACCAATGGGATTTTGGGGGTCCATATAACCCATGGCCCACTCCACTGCTTCGATGGTCTCGTAGCCACGAACAATGGCTCCCTCCGGAAATAACCGGTTATGTACCAATGATTTCAGGAATCCATAGAACCTCTCATATGGAAACATCTGATGAAGGTAAGATGGGCTAAGGAACCAGATTTCTCTCGCGAGGTGTGCTGTTAGATGCAGCATGAGATCAAAGAATGATGGTGGGAAGGTAGCTTCAAGCAGGCATAGGGTCTCGAAATGCCTCCTTTCTAAGTCCAATAGCTTTTCCTCATCAATCACCTTCTATTCTATTGCATTGAAGAATAAACACAAGCTCGTGACCGCGTCGCGAACCAGTTCTGTCTTGATATCTCTAAGTGCAACAGGAAGAAGAGCTGTCATCAACACATGGCAATCATGAGATTTCATCAAGTTGAAATTTATTTTCATGTCCTTCACCGACACTAGCCTCTTGAAGTTTGATGAGTAGCCTGAAGGTACTTTCAAATCATGCAAAAACTGACAGAATTCTTTTCTCTCTGCCTTTGACAAGGTGGTTGCAGCAACGGGAAGGTTCGTCCCCGTCTCTGTTTCCTCTGCATAGAGCTCCGGCCTAATGCCCAGTTCTTTAAGATCCTCCCTTGCATTTTTATGATCCTTTCCTTTGGACTTCTGTTGTAGCAATGTTCCACAAGTAGCTTCACACACATTCTTCTTGATGTGCATGTTGTCAATCGAATGACGCACATCCAACATCGGCCAATACTCTAGCTCTCATAGAATTGATTTCTTGTTCCACAATCTTTCTTCTTCTTCTTCTTCACCATCTCGTTTCTTTCTTTTGCCAAGGGTTTTTTCAGTCAGTTTGGGTAACTCCTCGATAGTTTTGACGTCCTTGACTTTCAAGTGGACCAGATCTCCAGTCACATGCAACGGCGCCTCTCGATTCTCCTTTTCCCCATTAAACTGACAATCCATGGCCTGGTATGGATGTTTCTTGCCGAGGAAACGACGGTGCCCCATAAATACGTATTTCTTTGAATGTCTTAGCCATACTGCGCAAGTATCTTCCAAGCAGTGTGGGCAAGCTGCACCTTTCCTTTTACTCTGGCTAGAGAGGTTGCGATGAGCCGGGTAGTCGTTGATGGTGGTGAACAACATGGCACGCATTGTGAACTCCTCATGCTTGTACTCATCCCAAACCTCCTTCACACCAGGCTTCCACAGTATCTTCAAGTCATCAACTATTGGCCTCAAGTAGACATCAATACGGTCGCCAGGTTGCTTTGGCCCGGAGACCAATGTTGTCAGCATCATATATTTCTGTTTCTTGCATAGCCAGGGTGGAAGGTTGTACAACGACAGCACGACAGGCCAGGTGCTATGTGTTGAGCTCTGGTTACCGAATGGGTTCACACCATCTGTGCTCATAGCAATCCGTATGCTCCTTACGTCTTTGTCAAACCACGGAAAGTGGTTATTAATGTTACCACATTGTGCTGCATCTGCGGGGTGCCTAAACTTGCCATCTTGCTTAAGCTCATTTCGGCCTTTGTCATGCCAACGCAAGAGTTGGGCCTCCTTTCGTGTTGCGAACCATCTTCTCAGCCGAGGTATGATGCAAAAATACCATGCCACCCTCACAAGAGCCCCTCTGTTAGCCTTCTTCTTCTTGCCTCTGATCTCGCTGGGCTCGTTCTCGTCATCAGCATTATTATGATCTCCACCATCCTTTTTCCTCTTGTACAGATCATAGCCACACTTGGGGCACTTGTCAAGGTCTGCATAATCTCCACGGAACAATACACAACTGTTCTTCCATGCATGGATTTTTTCAACCTCTATTCCCAGAGGACAAATTATCTTCTTTGCCTCATAGACAGACTCTGCTATTTGGTTTCCTTCAGGTAACATGTCTCTAAGCACATCCAATAGATGTTTGAAATTTTTGTTGCTCCAACCATGATCTGCCTTAAGCTGCAGAAGTTTTAGATCACCAGAAAGGCGATAGTACTTCTGCCAATCAGGATAGAGGGGTTTCTTTGAATCTTCAATGAACTGCTTCAGCCTCGCTAATTCAGAAGGTGTGTACACTCGTTGAAACTCAACATCCCGCAACATTTGATCAACATTGTGCACACGTTGCAACACCTCACCATCATCGAAGTCCCTAACTTCTTGATCGGTGATATCCTCAGGCCTCATCACATTTGGTGGGAATAATGGTTCATTTTCCTTAAAAACTCCACCGTCATCAAGGTCTTCATCATGGTCGGTAGCATGGCGTCGCACTTCACCTTCATTTAGACAGCCTGCTTCGAGTTCATTAAGGCCTTCCTCACCATGTTTATTCCAACACGTGTAATTTTTTGTGAAACCACGTGTGACCAAATGATGAAAAATGATTTCCCGTTATGCGAATTTCTTCTGGTTGAGACAATCTATATAGGGGCAAAGCATTGCCTGAACACCACGGTTTCTCATACCCGCCTCTGCTTGATTTAGAAAACCATTGACCCTGCTTAAGAAATTCTCCCAATCTTCTTGGGGTTGTCTGTACATCCAAGCCCGAGCAGCAGACGCCATCTGCATTCCATACACCAAATGAGCATAATTCATCACACAAAAAAACTGATAACATAAGAGGATTAGGACAGCTGAAGAATTTCAATAAAAGGGGGCAATTAATTTCCACCTTGACGAGGACTTTCTATGAGGCGAGCGCGGCCGAGGAGGAGGATCGGAGGCGGCATCGCAGCCGCGGCGACAGCGCGGAGGACGGCGCCGAGCCCCAGGGGGAGGGGACACGGAGGCGTCTGCTTTGGATGACACCGCAGTCGACGTCTGCTGGCCCCTTTCGCCATCGCGCACGCGGCCGACCGGCCTGTTGCAGCGCCGGCTTTCTGAGGAGAGAAATTAAGTGCGATCCTTAGAGCGCGCGCAGCTGACGGTGGCGGACGGGGCAGGCCGACGGGGACATCTGAGCAGAGAGATCGAGCGAGTGACCTTCTGAGGAGAGAGAGCGAGTGTTGTTGTCGGAACGAGAGTGGCCTTCTGCGGAGAGAGCGAGTGGTGTCCGAAGGAGAAGACAGAGACGAGCAATAACAACGTGCGTCTCCGATGTGAGAAAAAAGGCGACCCTGGGTGGCAATCAAAGGAGACGAGTCCTAAGAAACGAGCATATCCAATTGGGTCGCCAGCGAAGGAGACGCATCCTAACAACCATGTGTCTCCAGTACAAAATTATCGGTAACAGACTTTATAGCCTGTTACCAATACGGCAGTGATCAGTAACGGACTTAAACAGCCCGTTACCGATAGGGCATTGATCGGTAACGGACTTTACGAGCCCGTTACCAATAGGTTTAACTTTTGTAACGGACTCGATTTAACATCCGTTACAAAGAATTCATGTAACGGGCGTTTAAGAAGCCCGTTACCAGAAGTCCACATTGGTAACGGGCGTAGTAGAGGTCAACACCGGGGTCGGTCTGCCGCGCTTATGGGTAACGGGCGCCAAACAACAACCGTTACAGATGTGGGTGCATGTAACGGGCGTTAAGGGCCCGTTACAAATGCTGTGTGACCTATTTGAGGTTTTCACGTAGTGTAAATGCGGTTGCTGACATGTACTAAAGCTCGATTGTGTAGTAGTGTATACAATGCGCGAGCCTGAGCATGCATTTATAAATAGTATTGTATTATGAGCACCCAGTGAATTTGAGCTGTAAAATTGGTACCCCGGTTGTGAGGTGTGGGGAGTTTGAACCTAACAATCGTACATTTGTTTTATTCATGAGTTAACTGAAATGCTAGTTACAACATCTTGTAAAAAATATATGAAATAATCTGAGGATTAGGTTGAAGTCTTTCCAATGTTGCCCTAAACGCTAAACGGTAGTCGTTCGTTCGACCCCGTTTAGTGTGTCGGCTGTGTATACGCCGTGTACACGGGTTACACGGTTTTGTACGGATGAGAGAAAAATAGCATTCTAAGCCTATAGTTGATAGTTCCCCGTTCTCAAACAACATCAACACATCACTGAATATTGAATACATGAGTTCAGACCACTCACTAATTCACTAGTGTCTAATGCTTTGCTGATTACAAGTCGCATAGACACAGAATACATGACCAATCGGTGAAATAAAATAAGAGAAAACGTCACATGATGGTAACAAAAAGTGAAAAAGTTCATAAGATGGATAAAATCATTGATATGCAACCAACAGCCAATCAACAATCACTAATCATCCTCTTCCCCATCACTAAAACGGTCCATTACACGGCCTACACGCTGAGTAAAACCGTGTTTTGCTGTTTTTCAAGCTATTTAAGTTGTGTTTGACCGAGTTTGACTGTGTACATGGGTTAACTGTGTAATGAACCGTTTAAACCCTAAACTGCACGGAAGTCTGCAGAGTAGCATTTACACAGCGTGTACATAGGCTACACGGCCGTTTATGGCAACACAGAGTCCTTCTGAACACGCCTCTACTGCAGCACGTGGAAGAACGCTTCACTGCTGATTTGAGAATCTATATGTTTAGGAATTTGCTGGCCTCGAAACAGTCCACTGCAAATATAAATCATGATAAAACTGAAGGACCGATTAGGCGAACCAGAGAGGGGGGGAGTGAATGGGAGCCGATAAAAATTCTTCTCGAAGGAGATGAGAACTCCAACAAGACGAACACGGCTTCCAACTCACGTCTCCGACCCAACTACCCAAGTTGGTCAAGACCACGCAGCCACTGGAGTGCTACTGGTCCTAGGAACCAACACTCAACCTTCCTAGCCAAAACTCACCAAAACACACAGCGGAAACTTG
Source organism: Cenchrus fungigraminus (assembly GCA_036936925.1). Taxonomy (NCBI): domain Eukaryota; kingdom Viridiplantae; phylum Streptophyta; class Magnoliopsida; order Poales; family Poaceae; genus Cenchrus; species Cenchrus fungigraminus. Next base: position 85,590,464 of record CM072780.1, read on the forward strand.
CACGGCTTGCTGCCTGTGCTACACCGGTCAGACCGATGGCCTGCGCCGGTCAGACCGGTGACACCGGTCAGACTGGTGGACAGAGCCGGTCAGGCCGGTGGCTACAGCAGCCGCACAGCAAACGTTCCAGGAAGCCTCAGTGAATCCTCTAGGCCCTGGAACAAAAACCACCACAAAACACAACCTGTGAGGAAGAAGAACCCCTCACAAAACCTAGCAAAACAACTCCAAACACTCCAAGAACTGAACAGCAGGACCACGGGACAAAACCACACGGACAAGGCTGTTCCTCGAGACAAAAACCCACCAAGGGCTAGCACCGGTCAGACCGGTCAAGAGCACCGGTCAGACCGGTCGTGCCTGGGCAGCTCGGGATGAACAGCGCCCGCGAGTCAACTCCTCCAAATCCAACTCCCGATCTCCCGATCCGCTCCACGGTTTTGCACAAGACTTTGGGGATAGTAGGAACACCTCATGGGTACTCCATAGCCAAGATTTGGTCCACCAAAACTTGTCAAATCAAGAGGAATCGAAGAAATCCCACCAAGAACGCCTCTAACCCTAGAGCCACGAAAACCCCAAAATCGAGCCCCTTTGCTCACGGATTTGGAAGGGGAATCAAAGGGTAAAGAACCACGAAGGGTTCATGCATACATCCCCCACCAAATCCCAAAGATAAAGGCCTCGAAATCGCTCCAAGAAAATCGCCAAGAAAGGGCTCCGAAAATCACCAAAAAGGAGAAACGGGAAAGACACATCTAAGTCTTGAGGAACCACGCCGAATCATCTATACATACCAAAGAGGTTCATACAAGGTCTAGCTTGCCGCCCGATCATCCTTCCCTCTCACAAGATCTCACCATGAAGCTCTCAAGCTAGTCCTACGAAAATCCTAAGAAAATAGGAAGGAAAATAGGAAAACCAAATGAGCTAGGGTTCCAAGAGATGGCTGCCATCCTCTCACCACTTGGGTTATATGGAGGCAACCGAAAGACTAAAATACCCTTACTAGCTAACTAGGGATACATGCCCCTCGAGGGCGAAATTGGAAGTCTTTGTCTTCGCACCATCGGACGGATGCCCAGCGACCGCAAACTTGCTTAGCCTCGACGCAAGCCTTGCGATCCCGACGCGTGTCCTCCGCTTCGAAGATTCCGGACTGCGTCGTCGCACACCGGTCAGACCGGTGCTCCTCACCGGTCAGAACGGTACCCACCGGTCAGACCGGTCAGACCCACCGGTCAGACCGGTCTGGAGCTGCTGCACCTCCGTCTTCGGTTCTTCGGTCTTGGCTTTGTGGATCAACCAAGGAACCCAGTGGTTTTCTGGTGAACCACTGGAAACCCCGCGAACTCGGTGTAGCCTCCGCCAATCACCACTCATGACTCGGCTCCCACGTAGTCCCGGCTCGACCTTGGTTTTGAGGCTCAACCAAGAAACCGTCCATGACTTCATCTTGCCGTTCTTGCCACCATGCGGCCCGCACTTGACCCCGCTGGCCACCGGGTCCCTCGAACCAAGCCTACTTGTCTTCTCCACACCTGGAGGCCTCACCGGCAACGACCTTTCACGCTTGTTCTTCACCTGCACCTGCACCAGTCAAGCCGCAACCTGCACCTGCAATACTTAGCCAAGAATCAGTCCACACCACGTTGTCAATCACTCATCACACCAGGAAGCGACCATCCACCGGTCCTCGAACCACACCTGGCTCTCAATCTCCCCCTTGATGAGTGCATTGACAACACACACGTTTTGGTAACCAAGAGAAAAGGAAAAGAAAAGAAACGACTAAAAGAAACTCCAACAAGCGATCGAAAGCCAAAGAAAAGGCAAAGAGCAAGATCACTTGAAGAAGACAAGTCTCGGACCCCTTAGGCAAGGGCAACGGCTCGACACATCCGAGACAAAACATGCTCAAGCAAAGAGCACAAACCATCAAACCAAAGCTCGAACACCACAAAGAGCTCCCCCTGCACACATGCAAGCTCCCCCTGAACCGATGCAACTCCCCCTGGACAAATGCATGCGAACCACTTCACAAAACAGAGCAGCTGCAACAGCTCAGCTCTGACCGGTCAGACCGGTCGACACCACCGGTCAGACCGGTGGGCAACATGTGAACAGGACCAGCACTCTGACCGGTCAGACCGGTGACCTCAACCGGTCAGACCGGTGCACAACAGAGCCCAAAAACAGCTCGAAACCACCTGAAAACCTTCCAAATGCACCGGTGCACAACAGAGCCCAAAAACAGCTCGAAACCACCTGAAAACCTTCCAAATGCATTCAGTAGGCCAAAACATGCTCAAACTTCTCCCCCTTGTTGACAATGCATGAATCAAGCCAAAAATGCAAAAAAATGCAACCTAGAGCTTCTCAAATAGACAAAATTCAACATAGAATGCTACACATGTCCAAACGAGCAAGTTAGATACTCTATAGCTTCGTAAAGACATAAACTTCATGATCACCAAGTTTCACAACCATTGGGCGAAGCTAAGATAGAATTTAGCAATTTTGCGAAAAATTACCCTCTCATGAGCAAAGTCCTAAACATGAGTAAAACATGTCAAAATGGCAAAGCCACACAAACTTCATGCTAGGACAACCATTCTAAGCATAAGACCATCATAAACACCCACAAGCACCTCATGTCATGTCAAAGCCACCGAGCCATGTGCCTACTTCTATATATGAGACTTCTCATTGGTAGGCATCATGCAACGATTTAGCACCCAAAGCAAATTAAAATTAGCACATATGACATGGGAGCACATTTTTCAAGCAATTTACATTTCATTTTCAGATTTATAATTGGTACATGAAATGTCTTTGCGACAAAAAGGAACTTATGCCCCTCCACAAGATGAAGCATGGGGGCTAAACATTCATGATGGCAAATGAGCCTTTGGCCCCATATGATCAAAATAAGCTATCCAACCACAAATTAAGCATAGCCAAGCCACTAAAACATGTCAAGATCATGTAAAGGCATTTACTCACAAGAGAGCATATATATGAAATTTTTCAAAAACATAGCCATCAACCATGGATACAAACCAAGATTGTCAAGAGCTAAGCCAAACTAACCATAGCTTACCAAATTAGCTCACAAAGACATATATGTCATTCCATGGTGAACAATGTGTATAGGAGAAGCCTTTCCTAAACAATGCATATGATACAAAATGCATGCAACCTAAGATACAAAGATGCCTATACATCATGCTACATATGCCATGCCAAATGCAAGAAATGCACAAAGGAAAGCTATACATATGCTATAAAGGAGCTCCCACACGCCAACTCAAGAAATCAAACAAACACCAAGCTCCCCCCGCAAACGAGTGAAAGTTGCTTGATCTAGGGGTTTGGTGAAAATATCGGCTAGTTGTTCATGTGTGGGTACATGGATCAAAGCTATCTTCCCTTTCTCTACGTTGTCTCTCAGAAAATGATACCTCACTTCTATGTGCTTGGTTTTGGAATGGAGCACTGGGTTCTTTGCAACGCTTATGGCACTAGTGCTATCACATTGAAGTGGGACATGGGTATACTCCTCACCAAAATCACTCATGGTGTATGTGATCCAAAGGAGCTGAGAGCAACAACTAGCTGCGGCCACATACTCTGCCTCGGTAGTGGATTGAGCAACACTCGACTGTTTGCGGGAAGACCAAGATACCAAAGAAGAACCCAAGAACTGGCAAGTCCCAGAAGTGGACTTCCTATCCAACCGACACCCGGCAAAATCCGTGTCTGAAAATACATGAAGCGCCAAAGAAGAAGACGCAGAGTACCAAAGGCCGAAGTCGGGAGTGTGTCGCAAATACCTGAAAATGCGCTTGACTGCTTGCCGATGCGAAGTCCTCGGAGAAGCTTGAAAACGAGCGCACAGACACACCGAGAATTGAATGTCTGGCCTCGTCGCCGTCAAGTAGAGGAGTGACCCGATCATGCTCCGGTACTCCTTCTGGTCCACGTGTTCACCTTCCTCGTCCGCATCAAGAACTGTAGTCGTACTCATAGGCGTCGCCATGGCCTTGGAGTCCTCCATCTTGAACTTCCTCACAATGTCCTTGGTGTACTTAGCTTGGTGCACAAATGTTCCTTCCTTTGATTGCTTGATTTGTAGCCCGAGGAAGAACTGCAACTCGCCCATCATGCTCATCTCAAATTCCCTGCTCATGTCTTCTGCAAACCTTGCAACAAGAGAGTTAGACGAGCCACCAAAGACAATATCATCCACGTATACCTGCACAATCAGGATATCTCTGTCCTGCCTGAGGAGAAATAAGGTCTGGTCGACCTTCCCCATCTCAAACCCTCTCTCAAACAGGAACCCCCTCAGCCTACCATACCAAGCTCTAGGCGCCTGCTTCAACCCATACAGCGCCTTCCTCAACTTGTATACCCGGTGAGGGTACTTCTCACTCTCAAACCCCGGTGGTTGCCTCACAAACACCTCTTCCTCCAACACACCGTTCAGGAAAGCACTCTTCACATCCATCTGGTACAACTTGAACCCTTTAGCCACGGAAAAAGCTAGAAGGATCCTGATCGCCTCCAAACGAGCTACAGGAGCGAAAGTCTCCTCGTAGTCGATCCCCTCTTTCTGACTGTACCCCTGAGCAACAAGTCTCGACTTGTTCCTCACCACTTCTCCTTTCTCTCCCTCTTTATTTTTCCACACCCATTTTGTCCCAATCGGCTTACACCCTGGGGGAGGGTCAACCAACACCCAAACTTGGTTCCTCTCAAAATTCTCCAACTCCTCATGCATCGAGTTAACCCAATTATGATCAGATAGCGCATGTCCAATGTCTTTTGGCTCAAAAGTGGCAACAAAAGCAGCATGAGCGAAATGAGAATTGTTCCGAACCCTCGACCGTGTAGTACGTTCATTCATGTCGCCGATGATTCTCGAAGCTAGGTGATCCACTTGCACTCGTCGGGGAGGTTCTCGCCTTGATGCTACCTCCCCCTCAACAGCAGCTTCGCCTTGATCTGAGTTTGTCGTTGTAGGTGTGGGAGAGGGTCCATTCTCGATCGTCGTCGAAGTAGTAGGTACATGCTCAGCCGCGGGCATCACACCGCCATCTTCATCATCTCCATGTTCATGCTCCTCCTCTTGAAAGATCTCCTCGCCAAGTTCGTCGTCACCTGCACACTCAAAAACAAGCTGACTACGTGGCTGTGTCTCGTCGAAGGTTACCTCGCAAGTCTCCACGATTTGGTTAGTTTCAAGATTGAGCACACGAAATGCTCTAGAATGAGATGCATAACCAAAGAAAATACCATCGACAGACCTAGCCTCGAACTTGTCCAACTTCTTCCCTTTCTTCAGAATGAAGCATTTACAACCAAAGACATGGAAGTGACTCACCTTGGGTGTGCGACCGTGCATCAACTCGTAACAGGTTTTCTTCTTGTGAACCCTGAGGTAGATCCTGTTCGACACATGGCACGCGGTATTGACCGCCTCAGCCCAGAACCTTCTCGGAGTCCTATGCTCGTCGAGCATCGTTCGAGCCATCTCGCACAAGGTCCTGTTTTTCCTTTCCACCACGCCATTCTGGGGAGGCGTATACGGACTCGAAAACTGATGTTCAAGACCCAAGTCATGGCAAAAGGTATCGAAGCGAGAGTTTTTGAATTCCGAGCCATTGTCACTGCGGATCGCTCGTATGGCATCTCCGTGCCTCTCGTTTCTTAACCTCAAGACAAGATCTCGAACAAAACCAAATGTCTCCCCCTTCTCCTCAAGAAAGAACACCCACGCATACCGAGAGTAGTCGTCCACCACAACAAGGACATACCACTTCCCACCCGCAGATCGCACACGAGCTGGGCCAACAAGGTCCATATGGAGCAGCTCGCATGGACGCTCAGTCATCACATCGGTGAGAGGCGGGTGAGAAGAGGCTACCATCTTGGCATGCCTACACGGCTCACAAACCAACTCTTTCTCAAACCTCAATCGTGGCAATCCTCGGACCAAATTGAGTTTAGTCAAGCGAGACAAAAGGTCAAAGCTCAAGTGACCAAACTTCCTATGCCACTTCCACAACTCACTCGAAGAACCAGCCAAGAAGCAACGCTCCACACCAGAAGACTGAGAAAAATCAGCTCGGAACACCTGACCCTCGGGAACGACCATGCAAACAAGATCCCCCCGAGAATCTAAAATCCGAGAACCACCAGGCCGAAACAATACCTCAAAACCCTCATCCAACAACTGGGACACAGAAAGCAAATTGTATCCAAGCGATTGAACAAGAGCAACACGCCTGAGAGTGATCTTGTCACTTACCTTAATCTCACCTTCTGACAGCACACGCCCTCGCCCATTGTCCCCAAAGGTGATGTACTTCTTTGTCACCACCGGGACGAGACTTGAGAACCACCCCTTGTCTCCGGTCATATGCCTCGAGCAACCGGAGTCAATCAACCAAATGTTCTTCAAGTCTCCCACCTGAAATTCAAAAGCGAGCACGTGAGTGAACAAACGACTCAGCACTGGGGTTAGTACCAAAAGAGTAAAACCAGTGCCGAGCCATTTGCTCCAAAGTGGGGTTAGCACACACAAAATCATCACGCCTATCAAAGCTACCACCACGGTAACCACCACGAGGGAACCAACCCTCTCTAGCTGGAGGAGGACGAAAACCACGAAAGGGAAACCGTGGATCGTACCTCCGCTCCATCTCAAAGCTACGACTCTTCTCACCCTCGTATTGAGCACGAGGTGGAGAACGCCTAGCAAACTGACCACCTGCAAACTTTCCAGACCAACCACCAGAACCACGACCTCCAGAACCAAACCGAGCATCCTCACGAGCACGAAACCCGACTCGCTGTCTGCCCAGACCTGCACCGGTCTGACCGGTGTAGTACACCGGTCTGACCGGTGTGGCTCTGCCAGCAGCAACACCTGCAGCCTTCCGGTCTCCCCAAGCCGGAACCGTCCTCACAATCGCCTTGGCCCTGGGCATCTGCATACGAGGCTCAGGTACACCATTAGAGGGGTGGTACCTGTCCCTGTTAGCCCACTCTCTAGCCATTCTCTCCTCACGCTTTCTCTTGAAGCAAAACTCATCCTTGTGACCATCTCTCCCACAATACCCACAATGGAACTTTATGGGCTGTGGCTTAGGCTTAGGCTTAGGCTTGGGTTGGGGCTGCCCACTCGGCTTCTCACCCTTCTTCTCTCCTTCCTCACCTCCCTTTGGGCTCACAAACTTCACCGGTTTCTGAAAATCATTTGTTGGGTGAGGGAATATGGGTGGATCTGGAGTAGTGTCAAGTTTGTTTCTGAGATGGTTGGGCTTGGGCTCAAACTTGTTCTTGTGTCTGTTTGGTGGTGGGATAGGAATCTCTCCAACTCTCTCAACTCCCTCACCACAGTTCTCTCCAAGCTTGTCAGCCCCAAGTGCCTGACCATCATAGCGTTTGAAAGCCGCTATCATGATACCGAGCTGAGGCTCCTGACCCGACAACCAGCTCATACATTTTCTCAGCTCATCATTTTCATCCTGCAGGCGATCAACATAATGTGCAAGCTCCAAATTCTTAACCGCATGCAATTCACAAGTAGAGCAAGAAGTGGGAATAGGCTCTTTCAACTTAGCCTCAAGCGAAACAGTGTAAGCATGCATCTCATCAATCTTTCCATGCAAAACAGGGCAAGAAGTGCAAGCACCTAGCAAAGCAGGTCTAGACTTAAGCTCAGCCACTTCAACCCTAAGCATATCTAGTTCATCACAAGTAGAAGCATGCTTATCCTTAAGAGCAGTAAGATCAGCTAGGTACACAGAGCAATCACAGCAATCAATCTCATCAGAAACCACAGGAGAAGCCTTAAGTGAATCAATCTCAAGCTTAGCATCTAGGTTCTGGGTTTCTAGCTCAGCCACACGGTTCCTAGCATCTTCTAGTGAGGCCCTAAGCTCTTTCCTCATCTTCTTGGCCTCTCTAAGCATGTGATCGCGGTTATCAAGCAAGTCAACCAACTCATCATTCTCCTTGCGCAAAGAAGAGAGCTCATCACATACCTCATCCTCGGAGTCAGAGTCCGAGTCACTCTGGTGGCTCTTCTTGCTGCCAGAGCTACGGGCCATGCCGCAGAAGCCATCTCTCGCGAAGCAGCTCAACCCTCTCAAGTTCCTGGATGACTTCTTGTTCTTGCGCCGATCACCTTCATCTTCACTGCTACTCGAGCTTGAGGAAGAGTAGGCGGAGCTGGAGTCGACGTCGCTCGCTCCGACCATTGCTCGGGCCTTCCTGCCGCGGCCATCCTTCTTCCTCGACCGTCGCTCGTCCTTGTGCTTGTTCTTGTGCTTGTGATCGCGCCTCGATCGGTACTTGCCATCCTTGCTCGATCGGTGCCTGTAGCCGTCCTTGTAGCCGTCCTTGTTCTCCGTCTTCTCCGGGCAGTCGGCAACGAAGTGTCCTGGCTTGCCGCACTGAAAGCACGTCCGTCCTGTCCTCCTCGTGTTCACCCGGTTCTCGTGCAGCCTCTCGAACCGCCTGGTCAGCAACGCCAGCTCGTCCTCTCCAAGCACGTCGAACTCCTCATCTGGCAAAGACATCAAAGAAGACAGAGAGTACATCCTGGAGGATGCGTTAGCGTTAGACTTAGCTCCTTTGCCACTAACGAGAGCGAGACTATGAGAATCAGTCGGGCTCTCGATCTTGGCTGTCATACCACGGTCCAACTCAGCCGACTTGAGCTTCGAGAACAGCTCGTTCACCGTCAAGGTGTCATACTTCTCGGACTCAACAATAGCCTCAAACTTCCCGTCCCATACGGTACGATCCAACGAGTGCAAGAGCTTCACGGCTCTATCATGATCATTGTATGGGAGGACGTCCACATTGGCTCTCATGTTGTTCACAACGACCGTAAATCGCTGGAAAAGGGCATCGACGGACTCGCCGGGGAGATGAGTGAAGTTCTCGTACTCTCTCCGGTAAGTCGCGTACATCCGAGCCTGAACCTGAGCATTCCCAGCATGAGCATCCTTCAACTGCTCCCAAATCCTACAAGCTAAGTCCTCTGTCTGAACCCGATCGAATTCAGGCTGACACAGAGCACGAAACAAGTAGTCGACAGCCTTGTTGTTGGCTTCGAACATATCCCTCGATCCTGGAGCAAGGAAGTTCATCGGATGAACATAAGCTGTGTTCACCGTGACATCCCAAAGGATCTGACCCTTTCCGCGGAGGAACGCCGCCATCCGCCTTTGCCACATCTGGTAGTTCTTCCCATCGAAGTGCGGAGGACCCGAACCCCGTTCCTGGTACGCCATCTTTGGATCTTAGACTGGTAAGAGTCAATAAAGACCCGAACCGGCTCTGATACCAATTGAAGGACCGATTAGGCGAACCAGAGAGGGGGGGAGTGAATGGGAGCCGATAAAAATTCTTCTCGAAGGAGATGCGAACTCCAACAAGACGAACACGGCTTCCAACTCACGTCTCCGACCCAACTACCCAAGTTGGTCAAGACCACGCAGCCACTGGAGTGCTACTGGTCCTAGGAACCAACACTCAACCTTCCTAGCCAAAACTCACCAAAACACACAGCGGAAACTTGCACGGCTTGCTGCCTGTGCTACACCGGTCAGACCGATGGCCTGCGCCGGTCAGACCGGTGACACCGGTCAGACTGGTGGACAGAGCCGGTCAGGCCGGTGGCTACAGCAGCCGCACAGCAAACGTTCCAGGAAGCCTCAGTGAATCCTCTAGGCCCTGGAACAAAAACCACCACAAAACACAACCTGTGAGGAAGAAGAACCCCTCACAAAACCTAGCAAAACAACTCCAAACACTCCAAGAACTGAACAGCAGGACCACGGGACAAAACCACACGGACAAGGCTGTTCCCCGAGACAAAAACCCACCAAGGGCTAGCACCGGTCAGACCGGTCAAGAGCACCGGTCAGACCGGTCGTGCCTGGGCAGCTCGGGATGAACAGCGCCCGCGAGTCAACTCCTCCAAATCCAACTCCCGATCTCCCGATCCGCTCCACGGTTTTGCACAAGACTTTGGGGATAGTAGGAACACCTCATGGGTACTCCATAGCCAAGATTTGGTCCACCAAAACTTGTCAAATCAAGAGGAATCGAAGAAATCCCACCAAGAACGCCTCTAACCCTAGAGCCACGAAAACCCCAAAATCGAGCCCCTTTGCTCACGGATTTGGAAGGGGAATCAAAGGGTAAAGAACCACGAAGGGTTCATGCATACATCCCCCACCAAATCCCAAAGATAAAGGCCTCGAAATCGCTCCAAGAAAATCGCCAAGAAAGGGCTCCGAAAATCACCAAAAAGGAGAAACGGGAAAGACACATCTAAGTCTTGAGGAACCACGCCGAATCATCTATACATACCAAAGAGGTTCATACAAGGTCTAGCTTGCCGCCCGATCATCCTTCCCTCTCACAAGATCTCACCATGAAGCTCTCAAGCTAGTCCTACGAAAATCCTAAGAAAATAGGAAGGAAAATAGGAAAACCAAATGAGCTAGGGTTCCAAGAGATGGCTGCCATCCTCTCACCACTTGGGTTATATGGAGGCAACCGAAAGACTAAAATACCCTTACTAGCTAACTAGGGATACATGCCCCTCGAGGGCGAAATTGGAAGTCTTTGTCTTCGCACCATCGGACGGATGCCCAGCGACCGCAAACTTGCTTAGCCTCGACGCAAGCCTTGCGATCCCGACGCGTGTCCTCCGCTTCGAAGATTCCGGACTGCGTCGTCGCACACCGGTCAGACCGGTGCTCCTCACCGGTCAGACCGGTCAGACCCACCGGTCAGACCGGTCTGGAGCTGCTGCACCTCCGTCTTCGGTTCTTCGGTCTTGGCTTTGTGGATCAACCAAGGAACCCAGTGGTTTTCTGGTGAACCACTGGAAACCCCGCGAACTCGGTGTAGCCTCCGCCAATCACCACTCATGACTCGGCTCCCACGTAGTCCCGGCTCGACCTTGGTTTTGAGGCTCAACCAAGAAACCGTCCATGACTTCATCTTGCCGTTCTTGCCACCATGCGGCCCGCACTTGACCCCGCTGGCCACCGGGTCCCTCGAACCAAGCCTACTTGTCTTCTCCACACCTTGAGGCCTCACCGGCAACGACCTTTCACGCTTGTTCTTCACCTGCACCTGCACCAGTCAAGCCGCAACCTGCACCTGCAATACTTAGCCAAGAATCAGTCCACACCACGTTGTCAATCACTCATCACACCAGGAAGCGACCATCCACCGGTCCTCGAACCACACCTGGCTCTCAAAAACAAGCATGTATATGCATTCTCCAATATGAACCTTACACTACGCCAAAAATAATTTGTACTGGCACATTGAAATTAGCGTGCTGGCAGGAGCATATGACACCTGCCAGCACAGTGGTGCACGAGGCGTCGGTTTTGCACCCGCAAGCAGTGAAGGCATAGTGTTGATGGGCAACATAAGTCCCACCAGCACAAATGGACCCATTTGAGCTGACGGTGGCTTATGTCGCCCGCTAGCAGTGTAAGAATAGTGCTGCCAGGCCACATAAGTCACCCCCAGCACAAATGGACCCATTTGTGCTGGCGGGTAGCTTATGTCGCACGCCAACATTGAAGGCATAGTGCTGGCAGGCAACATAAGTCACCCGCCAGCACAAAATGGGTAAATGGTCCCATTTGTGCTGGCGGGTGGCTTATGTCGCCCGCCAACAGAGACGGACATAGTCACTTGAAAATTTGAATTTTTCAAACGACCGCAAATAGAGAAACTATCAACATGAAAGTTGTAGATCCTGAGAAGTTATAAAACTTTGTAGTTTACAACTTCTTTATTTGAAACCATATTGCCAATGAAATTGACATTTGAATCTCTCAAATTTGAAATTCAAATTTTGTAAACGACCTCGAATGGAAAAACTCCCAAAATGAAAGTTGTTGATCTCAGAAAGTTATGAAACTTAGTAGTTGACCAGTTTTTAATTTGAATCCATTTAGAACCTAAAAAATGATTTACACTCGGTGTAGTATAATATGAGTAGAAATAAAACTGCACATGGATGCATATGAGTGTGGTGTAGTGGTAGAGGAGGCGAGGGTGGAGGTTGTGGGTTCAAGTCTCGCAAATAGCGTAGTGATGTGACTTTACGCGAAAAAATGTTGCGACTTCTTCTGAGCTTTTTTGGTGCTAGGTCACGAAAAAATGGTGCGACTTATTTTGAGCTTTTTTTGGTGCTGGGACGGGTGGGTGGCTGGCCGGTCAGGTCCCTCCCCTAAAAAGATTTTTTTGCTATTTATTTTGAGTTTTTTTGCGCTGGTCCGAAAACCTCAATGTTAACGGGCGACTTAAGCACCCGCCAACACTGAGGTCTCTATGCTGGCGGGCGGACACCCGCTAGCATCGAGACAATTTGTGCTTGCACAAGATCATTGGCGGGCACTCCACCTGCCAGCAAGGACCACTTTTAGCTGCCAGCACAAATCATTTGTGGCCTAGTGATATATGATCTTCCTTCATGCAATTTTATGATCCGCATCGGATTGATACACTCACATGATGTTAGTAGACTATCTGCACTCGTGCTACTCTATATTTTTACTGTAAAAGGAATATTCTAGCCACATCAGAGAGATTCTTTACCCTACATCAGCTTCACCTGCACTCCTATTGCTCTATATATTTACTTTATACAACCATATATTTTATTCATCCACCTTCAACTACCATCTTCAATTAAAAATTCATCTGTTACCTCTTTAGGGATTAAAATGTGAGGAAATAAAAGTTCTAGGGATTAAAGAGTAAAAAAATAGAAATTATACAGACTAAAATGTTATTATTAAAAAAGGAAAGGGTAAAAACAAAAAATTCCAAACCTTATCCCTCCCCCTTCGCACCTGTCCACTGTCTCGATCGATCCCCCCCTCTCTCTCTCTCCTGTGTCCAGTGGGCCCCCGATGGAGCATGGCGACAAGCTCCTCCCTCCTCCTCCCCTTCCCCAGCCAATCCTTCGATCCTCCCCTTCCTCACCGGCCGGCATGGCCCCTCGATCTCCAGGCCAACGCAGCCCCTCCCTCACCGGAGCGCGTCGTTCCTCCCTCTCCGGCTGGAGCGGCCCCTCCCTCTGCGGAGCGCCGGGCACGGACACAGGAGAGACCTCCATCCGTCGCTGCCATGCGGGCACATGCATTGGTGTGAGCTTTGCCGCGACCTCACGGGCACGTGTGGGCTCTCCGGCAGTGCCACTCCTTGTGGTCCGTCCCTCTCCCCTCCTCCGCCGCGAGATCTCCGGCTCCCCGGCGGTCAGTGCAGTCTGTGCGCGCTTCCGTCCGTGCGAGCGAGTGAAGCGGAGTTGTGTTTACCATAGGGTTCGAGTTACGCTAGATTTTACATGAATGAGAATTTACGGCTTGGTGTCGTAGTGTTTTCCGTCACGTGCTGCATCCGTTTTTATGGTATCTTCTTACGGTACCCTCTTTACCGTAACGTTGGCCGCCAGCAATGCGGATGATCTTAGTCACTTTACCCTGTACTTCAGTACTTGCGATATGTTTACTTGGGCACGGTTTCTAAAAATTACAGCGTACTCTGTTTTGTACAATGAAACAAAACTCGTAGATAACCTCGTAGTAATGTGTTATTTACAATACTTCATTGTCTCCGCAGGAGCAGATTTTTCCCCCATTGACTTGCGGCATGCTATGTGTCGAATTTTGTGACAAAGAGATGCTAGGTCTGAAGGATGTGCAAAGGGCTGGTGTCGTGTTATTAGAACAGCAATGGAACATATTTAATAATGTTGGTTCAACTGGGAGATAACAGCGGTGTTGTTCGCGAATGTCAATGCCAACGGGACACACGAAATGATCCCTAAAACCATCTGATACAAAGATGGCTTCTATCCAAGCATTCGTGACTTTGTATTTCATTTTTGGTAGCCCTGCAAAAACAAGAGATGAAAAAAAGAATATTACCGACATAATTGGTTTCATGGACCCATCAAAAGTTAATCAGTTTGAGGTCAAGCATCAACCAGACACAACAAGCGCGACAATCTATAGGACCTTGTCTAAGTTTCATGACAAGGATCTCATACTACTACCTTACAGCTGCAAGTATGTGCGATTGCCATCTAATTGTCCTTGCTAATTCTATTTAGTTCTAATTTGTATGAGTATTATGACCATGTATATACAATTTCCACTGGATTCTTATGATAATTCAAGTCGACAATAACAGCGTCATGGTGTGGGATTCATTGAGAAAATACCCCGCAGGTTACCAAGACCTTCAAAATCTGTTTCAAGAGTAATAATTCTATCTAATATGTTCTCTTTAATGCAATATATATAGATTGCTTTTACTAACACACTATCTTTCATTAATTTTCCTCAGAGCTTGGGAAAAATTCATTACAGAGAAAGAATGTCAATTTAAACCAACAATTACATTTTATACTGATTATCCGGTACGTAATCCAAATAACAACTTCAGATTGAGAAAATTTAAATTGTATCACACTTATATTTCATAACATTTTCTCCTATCCACTTTAGTGTTTGAGACAGGAACAAAGAAATAATTTATGTGGATACTGTGTCTGTGAGCACATACGATGTTTGTCAAGTACAAACTCCGAAAATTATAATGTAAGTTAATTAAATGAACCTATTAATAATACATCATTTCCTAACCGCTTCTACATTTAATTGTTGGGTGTAATATATTAACATATTTACACATTACAGATGGATATGGTTAAGGACGAGGTCATTCAGAAGGATCGTCTTTTGGCGATTCAAAAAAGTCTCATTGGATTCCTCTTGGACGAGGTGGTTAATCCAGCAGGAAAACATTATTATGATGGATTTAAAAAATTATTGTGATGCACCTCCACTGGGAGTAGAGACTAGAAATTTGAAGTGAACGATATTTTGATTATAAATACTATTTATTTTGATGTATAATATTGTGTGTAAGTCTTATGCATAAGACTAAATATCTATTTTGATGTGTATATTTCTAAGTTTATATATGTAGATATATAAGTTTATATATAAGTCTAAGTGCGTATATGGTATATATATAGACAGGTATACACAGATATTAAATGCAAATATGTATACATACATATACGGGTGAGACAACAATTAGAATATATGCTCAAATTGAAAACAAAAAAAAAAGACGAGACCCTTTAGTCACGGTTGGTATTACCAACCGAGACTAAAGGGGGTGGGCGCAGGCGCTGGCGTGCCCCCTAGTCCCGGTTCGTAATTACGAACCTGGACTAAAGGGATCCTTTAGTCCAGGTTCGTTCACCCCGGACTAAAGGGGGACCTTTTGTCTCTCATCAATAGTCCCGGTTGGACATGAGAGACCTAAGGCCTGTACCAACCCGGACTAAAGCTCCTCTCCCTACCAGTGAGAATAACCTGCTGCAGCACACTATTGCACTGCTGCAGTGCCTGATCCGAGGGATAAAAGGTCGATTATATAGTAGTGTTTGTGTCCGCATGAATGTGAAAGTTAGTGTTCATATAAGTTCAAGCAATGAGTCACGAGGCATTAATCTGACGCAATGATTGTAAGCATTATGCGCAAACAATAATGCCAGAAACACTAGTTGTACCTATCTGCCTAATAAGCATCTTTAGTTGATAGTTGTGGACTAAAATGACTCCTAAATGACACAAAATTGATATTTTCCCTATCGGCGAATACAAAAATTGAATGCGACGAGTTGTGGTAGGTTGCCAAAACATTAAATCAGCAACACATAAATGATGTATGCAAATAAACTTTTGCTAGCTGTTGCCCGTGTGAAAGATTTTGTGCCCGTGATATATTTTTTTGATTACAACACATATGCCGCTGCCGACTTTTCCTCATAGAATGAAGCGGTTACAGAACGAGCAAGGAATTTGTATATCGATCTTTGCACTGTGATATACGCAGCAGCATTGTCACTGACCAAAAATTCCGGATGAAACAGAGTTTAGAGGTAGGACTTAGGAGGATAAATGTGTTCAACGGCCAACGGCCAAGCAAGACCCACCACGGCGGACACACACACCTTGCTATTAGGAGCTGGTTCCACGGAACATCTTTTGCACGTACTCTTTGTGTCGCAGAACAGACTATACATATTAAATTTTGCAGTCAAGGGCAACATTTGTAGAGTGCGGCAACATATTCGTAGACCTGGACATCATGTACTGCAAAGTAGTAGCCCGGCTAATCCCTGGAGATACTTGGACTAGCGTCTCACTGATATCCTGATGCATTGCAGTCCCAGCCATCTGATTGATGATGCTGATTCTCTGCTTGATGATGCATTATTACTATAACAGCACCTAGCGTGCATAGAATTAAAGGGATGTTTGTCAAAAAGAAAGGTTATTAACCATCCATTGAAAATAAATTATTAATATAATAGCACCTAGCATGCAGATGGCAAACATGTTAATCCAACAATAGGTACTACTAGAAAGACTGGCGCAGGATTGCCGCGCCATGACCTATAACCCAGTGAGATGGTTGGAATAAAATTATATTTCTGCAAAGTTCGAGGGGGTTTCTATAAAGTTATTTGTGTGTGCGCTAGACTACATATTAAATTCGATTAAGTTTGAGGTAGATTTTGTAAAATTGGCAGCCCTATTGGCATTGCTTCAAAGCTCGAGGTGGTTTCCATAAAACTGCCTGAGAGGTGGTTTGAGCAAATACTATTTCTGCAAGATTCGAGGGGGTTTCCATAAAATTATCTGTGTGTGGGCTGGACTACATATCAATTTCGATAGAGTGTGAGGGCTTTTCTACAAACTGCAGAGCCACCTACCCATACTCCATATCAAGCTAATATGCCTTTCTTTTTGCACTTTTAGGAATGCGATTAGATTTGCGACTCAAGAAACAAATATAATAGCAGTTTCAAAAGAAAGTAATTAAATTAAATGTTGTGCACGGGAAACAAAATAGTAGGCCATCCATCTAGGTTGCAAATTCCACGATTGAGTCAAACATGAGTTTTCTTTTCCGTTATAGAGGAAAGTAAAGTTTTACTTATGAACCCTGTCATGTATACAGGTTACACACAATGGAAACCTTCTGTACTTGCTAGGGAGTAACCCTGTCCGAAACCTTTTGCTCAGTAGTGGGACCACTGCAGGATTGTATGAAGTTTGCTACACGGCCGATCACCTCATGCCTTTCACACAGTCAAGCAGTACATGCCACGCAGGTTAGGTTGAACACTCTGCCCTGCTTTACTGAAGAACCAGCAATAGAGTGTGTCTGTTACATGCTGAGCAGCCATTGCCTCCACATCTGGCAAAGGACCACAATGGAAAATCACTAGTGATGGTGAGGCAAGTTGCTAACTTATTTCCTGACACATCCCAATCTCAGGTACCAGATTGCTATGGACTGATAAAACAACTGATTCATTTCAGAGTGCACTACTTCAAGGAGGACCCTTGCAACACATTCCATTTAGTTTAATGTCAAACTGAAAGAATTCAAGTTCAGGACCTTCAAACTTGTATGTCAGTTGTCGGAGGCAGCAGTGATTGAATCACATGTGGTTATTAGGGGCACCATACTATAAATGATCGATTTGCAACTTTGAGTCTTACCACACATATGGACTAGGTGATTCCCCGCACGTTGCTGCTGGATTGAAACAGTTTTTCGGTAAACAATGAAATCATTGTGATTGTTTAGTTACTCGTAAAAATTGTGCACTTGAAGATATTATACCCCTAGAGTCATATGAGTTATCTCTTGATAAATATAATAAGCTTTTATGTTACTTTTGAATAGATAAGAAAAAACATTCCAGAATTGATGATGATGTGCACCACGTAAGAGAGAAATATCAATTAATGCATCTTAGTGGGGTATTAATGCATCTTAGTGGGAGGTGATGACGTGGCTTCATGAGAGTTAAGAGAAATCCTTAGTGGGGTGCTCCTATATACTCCCTCCGTCCCATAAAAGAGTGCAATTTTTGTTTTTTTAGGACAGGTTAGTGGAGGAATGAAAAGACTCTAATAACCTCATTTGTTTGCCAAATGCAGTAAGTTTTGACATGCAAATCAGATCTGACCACTTAATTAGGAACGTAATTTGATCTATTTTCTAGTATTGCATTATTTGTGAGATTTTTTTTCAAAAGCTAGGATTGCACTTTTTATGGGACGGAGGGAGTAGTTATATATGATTATAATGTTTTTATTTGCAAATTCTACGATACATTGGGAGAAAACTCAAGATCATGATCCACTAATTACCCCAGCAGACACTCTGATTCACAGGCTGCAACGAAATAAACTAATTTCTTGTATAAAGTAGACAGATATATCTATGTTCTATATATGATACTGACTTGTGCATGCAGTAGCAGACTTTTCCCCATAAGATTATTGCACCACCTACTCGTTGACTGTTTGTACATGGGTCGGGATGAATGGATTACAGAATGAGCATAGGATTTGTATATCGATTTATGAACCACGGTCTAACAGTAGCAGTGTCACTAAGCAACTGAATTTATTAGAGGGAGGAGATAAAAAAGTTCAACTCACGGTCAGGATTAAGGTACTAAGTACTAACTAGCTTATGGTATATATATAGGCTATAGCAACAATTTCTGGCAGCAGTTCTCAATGTGATGTCGTTAAAATTCCATTTCGTGCTTAAACTGCCATGCTCCATGATGAAATGAATCATATATGGTTTGGTATGGTGATAACTTGACGAAAGTAAACGACAAGGTAAAACATGGCCACCAAGAATGGATGCAATGTAAATACATGGTGTGGTTTGGTATGGTTATTAATTACTAAGGAAAATTTGTCTTATAGCATCAAAAGATCGTCATATCCGAAAAATATCATCAGAAGTTCACCGCTCTGTACAATAGCATTGAAAGAATACAACATTATCTCAAATTAGCATTTTGTCACGACGTAGCAAACGACTCCGCCTCCGTCAAAGATGAGGTCCCGGTCTCCAACTCTTTATTGGACCGCATCTTCTCCCCACCTCTACCGTCGTGCCGCCGTTCCCACTCTTCCACCTCCAGTCCACATCCCCACCTATGGGCCACGGTCAAGGAGCTCCAAGAGATGTCCCATCAGGCACGGCTCATCGAGCAGCCCCACACATCGTTCTCTTTCTCCCTCGTGATACAGAGCACAGTGACGGCGTAGCATCAGGTTGAGCCTGTGAGCTACGGCAGGGGCACACGCTGGCTCACTGACTGCGGTGGAGCAAATGCTGGCTCACTGGCCAGTGGTGAGCCCGCGGGCGGCGGCGGAGTCCACACCGACTCTCTGGTCACACCGACTAATTACTTTACGGGACTCTCAAGACTCCCTGCTCGTCACGAGTGTTTCTGTTATGAACTGCGTGGTGGCTGCACGCTACAGTACAGTGGTGCTACAGTACTCGCAGTACTGTTCACGTGGAGGGGCTGAGAGAATGAGGGGCTAGGGTTGCAGAGGCGCTAGGAACGCCGGCCGCGGGGCTCCGCCCACAGCCGGCAAGAGAGAGGGGTTTTGTTTCTAATCTCTTGCTTCCTTTAATTGATACATCTCCTCTCTTTAAATAGAGAGGATTACTTGACCTCTAAATAAAGACCCGATCTTATCTCTAATTAACCATAATTCTAATGGGCTACGGCAACCTAGGCCCAATAGGCTCCTCACGTCCTCTAAGACTGTCTCCAGCAGGAGACTCATCCTCACCCTCACCTTCAAAATGAGGAAAAAAATAGCACTGTAGCGGCTCCAGCAATTCACTCATCCCCATCCCCATATTGAGGTACCTCCATTCTCAACACTCAACCCCGGGTTTCTCTCTCCTCTCCCCCATCCCAACCGCTCGCGTCAGTCCCCTCCCTCCCCCCTTCTCTCTCAGCCCTCCTCCACCTCCTCTACAGGGCGACGAGATCCTCTACAGGGCCCCAGCACACGCCCCAGCCGAGCCGCCGCCGAGGAGGAGCAGCGGGCGTGAGGTGAGGCGGGCGGAGCAGCGGCTTGAGGCGAGGAGGAGCAGCACGGCGAGCGGAGCAGCGGCTTGAGGCGAGGATGAGCAGCGCGGCGGCGACTGGTGGAGCAGAGGCGCAGGCCCGCGGCGGGGGCCCCCGCGGAGGCGCTTCGCGGCGCAGGACTGCGGCGGCGGACTCCTCGGCGTCGAGTCGCGAGAAGGCGGCGGCGGATCTCCCTCGATCCGGTGGCGGCGGATGCAGCTCGGCCCGCCACGGCTCGAGCTCGACGGCGGCAGCTCGGCCACGACGGCGCAGATCCCGCGGCGTGTCCGAGGCCGGCGGCGAATCCTCCGCCCCGTGCGCCTCCCTTCCCCCTCTCTCCCTCCTGCCTCGCTCTCCGCCGTCTGCCGCCGCCGCCCGCACCACCCAAGCGCGGATCCGGGCTCCTCCACCTCGATCCTCGTCAAGGTCGTCGGCGACCCGCAGGTGCTGCGCCGCGCCGCCGCCTCGTCTCCTCTTCCTCGTCCTCCTCCTCGACGGCGGCGGCGACCCGACGGCGGCACCCCTTCCTTTCCTCTCCTCCCGCGACCTCAGGGGCGGAGCTCGCCGTCGGCCAGTCGCGGCCCTCTTCCTCTCACTCCCGGCGGGAGTCAACTGCCAACGGGAGGATGAAGGAAGGGGTGCGCGTGCTGCTGGAGGACCGGTTGTTTTAGGTGTTGATTCCCTTCTCTCTCTTTAGCTCAAAAGGGCTATTTGACTATGGGGTTGGGTGCTCTTGCTGTGGACAGTCTAACAGTTTCACTTGCATTACCTCCATAGAATATCAGTGTCAGTTCGATTGCTCGTTAACAAGTACAAGTGCTTACAAAAAATGCAAGCACACAGGAACGGTTCAAAGGAACACTTTAGCAGCTCAATAATGCTGCACGTGAGAATAACTCTTCCCAACCAAGAAATATCGTGGGCTGATTGCAATGATAAGGCACGATTGATTAAATTGTGTAACACACTCCCGAGCACGTAGCTCAGCAGTACAATGTCGTCATCCAAACGCTGCCGTGAGGAAATTATATATCTGAGTTCAGCTGCTGTATTTGTATTAAATTGGATTATTGCTTGGAACACTTTGATTGTTGGCAGCATCGTCGATGCAGCACTAGATTATTCACGGTGTATGTAGGGAGAGAGACCTCTGGTTTTATGCAGCAACCTTTTGGGAGTCTGAGTTTTGTGACCATGCTACCTTCATTACTCCAGCCCAGTGGTTTGTCTCTAATACTAGCACCTTAAAACTGTACCCGGTCAATAACTCAGAATGATTTTTGTATGTATAACACTACTAGAACAACCACTATTACCTACAGAGTTTCATCAAGATGTCTGCTGGTGACTAATTATTTTATTATCTGACTATCATCTGGTCTTTTTTTCCTGGTCGACCAAAGTTAGACCGGGATCACATTTTTAAACTCAGTAAACTAGGCTTAACAACCGTGGATCACTCACATAGGAATCCCCGTCAGCCACTCACATAGAATCTCTCTGCAAATTATGCAAATATTGTAGTGGTTGGGAAGCATGACGGGTATATACCGAGGAAAGGACAGAATTACAGAAACAATATAGTTTCTGCTGTTAATTGCTATTATTATTTTGTCCTTTCGAAAATTTTCTATTAACATCTCACAAACTCTAGTACCACAACATTTTACATTTGGTAATCTTCCACAAGGATACCATGGAAATCTGTCAAGAGTCTAGGAGGGCTGATGACAGGAACTCAGTTGGTCTGGTAACCATGTTGAATAAAGATGTGCCAAATTAATATCACTACTGGAAACAAGACATTCATGATGGTCCAACTAAAACCTAGAGGAATGTTATAAAAAAAACTAAAACCTAGAGGAATAACAAATTAAACAAATGTGGATATAGAGGCTTGATGTTTTATCCATTAATAAAAAATATTGTTCAATAAAAAAATCTGATACCATTTCCATGCTGAAACATTGGAAATAACATAAGTACAGGATGATATTTCAGCAGAGATTATGTGATTCTGTGTACCGACGCCCAACCTCTACCGGCTGAGGCATGACGGTCGTGCAGCATGGTCAGACGCTAGTGAATTCTTGCAAATTAATGAATAGCAACAGCACAGATGATCAAGTAAGATGCCAGAGCTCGCTATTCACTGATGTCCTGATGCATCTCATCCCTATCCAATCAACAGTAACTTCTCCTTCACTGTGCTCATACTGGTTATCTGCACGGTGCACCATGGCCAGCCACAAACCGAGGCCCGGTGCAGTGCATACTATTATAACCAGAGGTACCAAAGAAATGGAACAATAGATATGCTTGGGCATGCCTCAACTGTTTATAGATTGGAGTTTGTAAGGTTCTCCCCACTTATTGGAGTTAGCATATATTGTTCTTGTGATGAATTTGTTTTACAACATTGGTGTCAGCCTCGGACTTAGGTTGTAATAGTAGATGAATGACCTGCTCACAAGAAGTGGCACGATGACTCCTGCGCACAGTTTGGTGTTCAGGTATTACCATTGGAAGCAATTCTTCAGCTAATACGTTCGTATTAAGTTTTGGCACGTTCCGGGCTATATCTCAGGATAAAGTTAATAAGATGCAACATTAGTTGCTCCAGGGCACTCTGTTTTGCAGGTTGAAACAAAAATAGAAGCAGAGTGAGCATCAATGTGTACGGAATTTTATAGCTAAATTGACTCACTCGGCACTAGCAAAAACAAATCAGTACGAAATATATGCTATGATACTAACTTACAAATACACCAGCTCTCTTTCATATTCCTACAGAATGACCAAGTAACGTGGCCCAACAGAAGCAGAACAGACCTAGCTAATTCTCGATGATTCGGGAGGAGATAGATTCGAGAAGTAGGAGGGGGTTCATCGAAAGCATTCACATTGTTGAAGCCTAACCTAAATCTAGGTACAGATCTATTCGCGATTGTCACGCAACAAATACTCATCACAAAGTTTTTGCAACATCATTTTGTAGAAAAGCTCATATATTTTGTGCTAATATATTGTGCTCCATGTCATAAAGGAACAGGAATGGAACATTTAAAGATGTCGCTTCATTTTGCAGATAATGATGGTGTTGTGAGTGAGTATATGATGACACAATTGCGACTGATAAAATGACGCCTAGAAGAAAATGGCAACACAAGAAGGCTTGTACCATCAAAACCATCCCTACTTTATGGAAACGCTGACCATCTTGTGGAAAATTCATGAGACAGTTTGGATAAGTTTCATGCTGTATTTTGCATCCTAGTCCCATGCCCTATTTTGAATCAATTGATAGTAAAATGTTGTTATTTGTCTGTGTATGCATCTGATTGTTCTCTGAAACACATGAGTCTTGGCATTCACATGCATGCTTGAAAATAGAAAAAAAAAACCTGACTCTAGGCATTACACCTTATCAATTGGGACCAACAGAATCAGTCTTAAACTGGAAGTTCATATTATTTTTTCTCTCCGAGTTATCTTTACGTGCAACCATCTAAATCAATATTCCTAACACTCAGATTGACCAACCCACTACGCCTCACTAGAGAAACCATCCCCACCCCCAGCAGCAGCATATGGATCCAGGGATGCAGCAATTTTTCTTCAGCACATATGCAGCTTCTGTAGGAGCAGTGTTCCTATTATCTCCTAAACAACTCCTAACTGATCAGGCTGCACCAAAAAGCTCAGGCACACACAAAACATCAGTCCACCACTCCCAACTGCTATGTGTCTGGACCTGCATACCTGAGAGCCTCAAATATCCCAACAACCGAAACTCTAAGCCCAGCCAATCACTAGAGATAACATACCAGAGGAGCAGACTGCGAAAGCTTGGAAAGTTATTTCTTGTCCAATCACTGGAGCTAGTAGGGCTGGCTCCGAAATGGTATCCTGATGCATCCCAAACATATGCATGTGACAAACACAATGGGTGGAGTAACATACGATTTGGTTTTTGAGTTAGTGACTTGGGTCATCCATATATATTGTACTTAAGGCGGTACTGTAGAAATTGTACACGTCTTTACGGATTGTCAGAGCTTGCTGGGTGAGATTCTTCAGCTGCTTCTAGAAGTTGGTTGTGGAAAATTATTATGTTCTGTGTATAAGCATCAAATCTCTAGCCATATATGTATCTGTGTGAAGACATTGTTGTATTAACATATGATTTGATTAATATATCTGTATGTGTGTCTAGACATTGTTGCATATATCTGTACATATCTGTGTCTAGACATTGTTGTATATATCTGTATTTCTAGCTGCTGTCAGCTGAACAATTTCGACCATGTGATTAATACAACACTAAAAAAATTAAAAACCTAACAGTATCTGTGTGCCAGCTCTCCCTAAGAGCCCATAAGGATAATCGCTAAACTGAAAGGAAAACTGACGTGCAGATGACAGTAGAATCGATAGTTACATCAACATGTCATGTATCTTCAATTTGTTGCTGGATGCATGTAAAGAGGATATCCTCTAGCATTTGCAGAACTGATGCCAGATGAAGGAACGTTTGTATCCAACGCACTGGCTTTATAATCAATAACTTTGCGTAGTTTTGAATGCACTTAACAGCGCTGAACTTGTAGTGTGTTTATTAAAATAAGCCTTCTTTTTTTTTCCGGAAAGGCCTGAAGGCCCAGCTTTGATTAAAGCTAAAATAACATCGGTGTTACTGGGGTTTCCAGTTTTACAAGCACAGACCAGCAAAAACAGAGAAGATAAAGCTCACTCTAGCATACTCACTCTACTCCCAACAGCACTCTAGAGAACTTTCAAAAGACAGTTAAACAGATGACACTTACAGGCAGCAACAAGGCTGAAAAGTTAAGGACAAAAAGGCTCGCAGGCCCGCAAAAGAGAACTAGAGCTACCTAAAACACCTAGACAAGATGCCTTTCTGGTATCTGGGCAGGGGAGCTCCAGATTTTTCAGCCATTCACGCCCTTATGATGACAGTTGAAGAAGCAACTTTTGTATCACCGTGTCTATCCATTGCTGTTCCGTCTCCTTGTTCAGTACTCTCCACTTTTGCAAAAAGGAGATGGATCGAAAGACGCTAATGTTAGGAGAAGAGACAATTAGGTTTTGGAAGACAAGCTCCAAGCAAAACCACAAGACAGATAAAGCACTCGTTTTGATCAAAAATATCATCAGGGCAAGAAGGGGAGAAAGGCCATCCCAACACATCCCTGATGACACACCAAGAAAAGACAGCCAAAGCACATCCAAAGATGATATGATTGGTAGACTCAATCTGGCCACACAACTTGCATTCAATGGGACCAGGCCACTCTTTTTTCTTCAGCTGCTCAGCAGAATGAATCTTGTCATTTATAACTTGCCAAAGAAAGATTCTAATCTTCAATGGAACCTTAGTCTGCCACAGCCGAAGCATCCATCTATTAGAGAACCCTGTATGCATGAGTTCCTTGTACATGGACTTAGTGGTGAAAGCTCCTGATCTCTCTAGAACCCATTTGACAGAGTCATTTGACTCAGTAAGGTTGACTTCTGCTACTAGATTTAATAGTTCACCAAACTCAAGCTCCTCTCTATCCCCAAAATTCCTCCTAAAGGACAAAATTATCTCACCCTGGTTGAACACTCTATTCACAGCCCAATCTTGTTGATTGCAGATTTCAAAGAGATGAGGGAAAGCGATTCTCAGGGGGCATTCTCCCAGCCAGGTGTCATGCCAAAAGCGTGCTTTCTTGCCGTTTCCAACTATGTATTTAATCCCTCTAGCACAGTCATCTTTAACATCTTGCAGACTTTTCCAGAATTGGGAACAGTTTCGCTTTTTTCCCCTAGATATTTCTGTCTCAGAAGGTTACAGCAGATGTTATCTTCACCACCCTCTATCTTAAAGATCCACTTAGGAAGTAAACATTTGTTCATCACTCTTGTATTTGTGAAACCTAATCCACCGGCATTTTTAGGTGATGCCAGGATCTCCCATCTAGCCATATGATATTTCCTCTTAAAGTTGGGACCATGCCAGAAAAAGTTTGATCTTGCTGAGTCCATTTTTTGGTGAATCTCCTCTTGCAACAGATAGACTCCCATAGTGTAGTTTGGGATAGAGCTCAAACAGGATTGTATCAGTATAGCCTTACCACCAGAAGTAAGCCCCACACTCTGCCATGTTGGAAGTTTTTTCTCCACTCTATGGTGAACAAAAGCCAAGTCAGTACTTGACATATGTCTGTCACTGACCATTACTCCGAGATATTTCATAGGCAGAGTTCCAGAGCTGCAGTTGAACATTTCAGCCACCCTGTTCTGCTCATCCTCAGACCCACCAACCACTATCACATCACTCTTTTGATAATTAACTCTCAGTCCAGACATTTCCTCAAAGCAGTAAATGAGAAATTTGGTATATATAATTGATTGATCCTCTAAGGTCAAAAAAATGATAGTATCATCTGCGTACTGTAAGTGGGTAATCCCCCCCTCGATTAAGTGCGGCACCAGGCCACGCACTTGACCACTCCTCCTTGCCTTATCTAGCATCGTCCCTAGGGCATCACTGACAAGATTAAATAATAAGGGCGAGAGCGGATCACCCTGCCTTAGCCCTTTGTGGGTGCTGAAAAAATTTCCTTGAGTTCCATTTATTTTCACCCCCACCTTACCACCCTCTACACATTGTGTTATCCACTCTATCCAGGTATCAGGGAAATTTTTCTGTCTAAGCACTTCCATCAGAAAACTCCATCGAACCTTATCATAAGCTTTCTCGAAGTCTAATTTGAGGATAATCTCTTTGGATTTAGATATTCTCAGTTCATGAAGAATTTCATGCAGGGTAATAACCCCCTCTAAAATGAATCTTCCAGGAATGAAAGCGGTCTGATTATTACTGATCAGCTTGTCTGCAAAGGGTGTTAACCTTGTGGTCAGCACCCTAGTGAACCATTTATAATCAATATTCAGTACGCAGGTCGGCCTATACAGCCGGATGTTCTTTGCTTCCTTCAATTTGGGGATCAGTGATATCATTCCAAAATTTAACCTTCTCAAATTAAATTCCCCTCTATGAAAGTCATTGAACATCTCTAACACCGGAGGTTTAAGTTCTGTCCAGAAAGCTCTATAGAAGCCCACCAGGAAGCCATCAGGTCCTGGTGCTGAAGAGCTGTCCATCTCATTTAACGCGTCCTCTATTTCTTTTAGGGTGAAAGGTTTTGTGAGCTCTGCAGCCTCTTCTGCAGTCAGCCTACTATTCTCCCCCCAGAAATTATCTCCCAAGCTGACCACTCCCTCCTCTTCTGCCCCAAATAGATTTTTATAGAAACTCTCTACCTGACTTCTGATCTGACCAGGATCTCTGATTTCCACACCATCTTCCTCTAAGTAGAAGATGGAACTTTTCTTTCTCCTCCCACTAGCAGCCCCGTGAAAGAAACTGTTATTAGCGTCTCCTTTGAGTGTCCATTTAATTCCGCTTTGCCGCTTCAGATAAAGCTCTTCCAAGCTGTAGATTTTTTCCAA
The DNA here is from genome assembly GCA_036936925.1 of Cenchrus fungigraminus. NCBI lineage: Eukaryota > Viridiplantae > Streptophyta > Magnoliopsida > Poales > Poaceae > Cenchrus > Cenchrus fungigraminus. The sequence goes on from CM072780.1 coordinate 85,618,038, forward strand.
CTCTGCCTCCAATTCATACCTTACTTGCCACTGTGACGCATCAGGCTCATGCAAGTCTGCATTCCTGTCAAAATCCTCAATTTTTCCTAGACACAACTTCTTATCTTTTTTGAACTGACTTTGTGTGTTAATCCCCCACCCTCTACAAAATTTCCTCGTGGCTGCTTTAATATCTCTCCAGAAGTCTTGTATAGCACTCTCACCCCTCTCAGGCCATTTGTTTATGACCCCCGCCTCTCTGAAACCCTGCTGCTCTAGCCAAAAGGTTTCAAATCTGAAATTGCGTTGTTGCTTAAACCTGCCATCCACTGTGTTAACCATCAAAGGATTGTGATCAGAGCCCACTCTAGTAACCGTTTCACATGATGCCTCTCTATAATGTGCATTGAAGTTACTACAGACCAAAACTCTATCCAGCACACACATGATTGGGTTTGCCTGTTTATTAGTCCAGGTAAACTTACTTCCAATTCTGTGAAGCTCTACTAAACCATTGTCAGAGATAAAGTCATTGAACCTATCCATCCAGAATTGGTTCACATTATCAGATGATTTTTCCCAAGCAAATCTAATTAAATTGAAGTCTCCTCCCATCATAACTGGCCAAGTAGTATCCATCATTTTCTGGTGTAGCTCCTGAATGAAATCCGATTTTCTTTCAACTTGAACTGGCCCGTAGACATTTACAATCTCCCACTTAAAGTTGTCTTCCTTGGAGATCATAACAATGCTAGAGAAAAACTCGCCATTGTCTTTCCCAAGCACCAGAGCTCTCTCTGTATTCACCCCTGTCAAGGTACCACCAGAGTGGCCATTTGCAGCAGTCCAACTCCATTCATAACTATCCCCCTCACTCAAAGAGTTCAGCTCTACCACTGAGAAGTCTTTTTTGATAGTCTCTTGTAGACAGATCATAAAAATTCTGCTGGGTGACATTCCAGAACAGATAATCACTAGAGATGCAAAGGATCTCTGACGGAAACTAGCTTATTCCAATACCTCCCAGCCCCACGCATATCCTCGCAAGTAACTAGCTTATGAAACATAACTACTTTTTCTGTAACATGTCATGCAAGGAGGTCTACAGACTAAGCATACGCAGATCATGTTAATATATATGGTTCGTCCAATAGAAGAATGTGCAGTCCTAACTATGCCTTTACTACTGCACATTAGTGTGGCCGTCCAGGCATATATTGCATCATATCCGTATGGAGTTTCGTAACACAATATCTAGTATTACTAGAGCACTCATCCAAATGTGAGTTCAATGTCCTAGAAAAAATTATACCGCAGGAAGCCAGGGAATTTAATTGTTACCACCACCCTCAGATTTTAAAGTCAAATGCACTTTTGTCACATCTATTAATGGACTTTGTATACTTCTATATATACTATAAAGAACAAAAAGAATTGAAAAGTTTCTCACCTAAGTTGTCGGGCCCTTACCCCTCACGCTGGACCCATCTGTCATATAACTCGAGGACCCAAAAGTGGTTAGACCTATAGAAATCGCAATTTGGAGAGTATTTCAGTCATAATCATAATGTTTTTGTCACCCGACGTCGCCTTACCCACCCTGCATACCCGCGTCAGGCCCACCAACATCGTGCGCTGCTATCCAGCCAACGTGGTGCGGGGCTCGCGCGCTCACGACCACTAGGTGCCATCCCAACCATCGCTGGAACACAGCGAGCACGATGAGGAGAGCGCGCTAGGGATCCGCAAGATCCCCGCGCCGTCATGGCCACCATTAGAGCACGCGCCTACCGTCATCGATGTCGTCACTGGATGCAGCTGCTCCCGCGGACGCGCCCAGCCGCAGCCCATCAAGCGCCATGGACTGTGGAGGTCCCTTGAGCACCGGCCGCAGCACCACGAGCCGCCACCACATCTGCCCTCGGGCTCACCGTCGTGCCCTCCATTGTAGTACGCGCCTGCCGTCATCACGCCCACGTGCAAGGGGAGGAGGGCTGCGCCGCAGTCCTCGGGGGAGGGCCGCCGCCCGACCAGCCAGGGAGGGGCATGACGTTGTGGCCACCGAAGATCCCGCTGTCTGGACTGGCCAAGATCCACGCCTGTCGGCTCCGTCGCCCTCTATCAGCACCACAACGTCGTTGTCGCCGCCACCAACTCAATTCCCCGCCAACGGAGGAGAGCGAGAGGGGCTTCAGGGATCGACCTCAAGCTACTGCCCTGGTCCTTGTGTGGCTGGCCACTAGGAGGAAGGGAGGGGGAACGCCAACCGAGGAGCAGAGAGCAGAGGGGCCGCGATGTGGCGGTCAGCCAGCCTCCACCACGCCTGGAGCCTGCTCCGTCGTGCCCCTGTTCAGCTCCATTGTGGCTCATCCTTGGCACCACGCAACTCTACAAAGAGAAGGATTGGGGGAGGCTCCTCCCACTACTGGAATCCGAGGCTTTGCCTAGAGTCACAATCTTCGCCGAGAGCTTTTTTCCTTGCTCTTGGCAAATAAATTCTTTGCCGATAGCCACACAAAAAACTATCGGCAAAGAAAAAACACTTGGTAAAGATTTCTTTGCCGAGAGCCATTAGTATGGCTCTCGGCGAAGAATTTCTTTGCCGAGAGCATTTCTTCGGCTCTCTGCAAAGAAAATTTAAAAAATCACTTTCTTGCCTCCAAACTTTTTCTATCCTCAACATACACTTATACAAAACTTATGCTCAAATTTAGCATAATTTTAACTTTGTTTGCTATATTTCACAATTTAACATCTTTCTAGGTATTTTTTCGTATACATCTGATATGAACCGCAAGTGCATGAAATTATAAAGTAAAGTTGGTGAAAAAATGATATTGATGTTCATGAGACATCTCTAAGACCATGTACATGAAATGAAGCTAAATTGCTGGCATTTGGTTCGCTGGTCATGACGAGGATCGTGAGGTAGAAAGGTTTTAAAATTGTATAAAATTCAAATGAAGTTTGAAAATCACGAAATTTGTCAAGTCATCATGATATGATATGAGGAGGTTGTGATAAAAAGTTGAGAACGTGTTGAACACTTCGACACGTACACTGTTTAGAAACCGGAACATCTCACGAGAAGTTTCAGAGAATTTGAACTATTGTCATTAAGTTTGGAGTCTTAGAGAAAATCAAATTTGAATTTAACTACAAAACCTTTTCTATAGGTAATATACAACATATGTTACTCCAAACTAAAATTTGGTAAATATTTGAAATTATTTGCTATTTTAAACCAATTAAATGCATTTGAAGCAAATCTTTGCCGAGAGCCAGGATCACTACGTGAAAAAGAGTCATTAGTAATGGGCATAGATCGTCATTGGTAACGGGCATCACGCCCGTTACCGATATAGCGTTACAAATAACCAATCAAAGGTAACGAGCAATATGCCCGTTACCAATAATAGAACAATGGTAACGGGCTGCATTCTATGCCCGTTACCAATGTATGTTATTGGTAACGGGCAACATTCTTTGCCCGTTACAAATGTGAATTAAAAAAACAAAAAAAAAGAATTGCAAATGCTATTTTTTCCCTTTATTTACATACACACGTTTACAATCAAATCTCAACTTTACACACAGATACATATGTTCATACATCTATGAACATACAACATAATACATATGTTCATATGATCTCAGATATGTTGAGGAAATCAATCATAGTGCACTTTAAAACAAAATGGGATCCAATGCTAGACTTCTCTTATAATAGCTATCTGGTGCATAGTGCTAGGAATCAAGGAAAACATTAATAAAAGAAAAACATAGTGCTCTTCCCTCATGACTTACTGGACAGCCTTTTCGAACATAGTGCTCATGTCAACCTGCAAATGCGCAGAGAACAAATGATCAGTACTCTCAACCTCTTGAATCAGAAAATAACAAGAGGCATACATCTCTAAGCACAACACTGAAAGAAAATAACTCAGCGGCAACAGATTGCTTGAGTTCATTCAAGATACTAGGGGCTACTAATAAGTACAGACATCTGTTAAGAACAACATTTCAATACTATGCATCTGCTAGCTCAATTTCACTACACTCCCTATGTCACACTAAACAAAAGCAAAGCAGAATATTTGATTTTGTTGGACTTTCACCCAAATTATAATAAAGGGCAGGACAATATGGAACAAATCAATGATGACATCCACAAGATAATCACACTAAGCAAGGTTACCCCTCTGCAAACAAAAAAGAAAGAAATTACAAGGTAACCTATTCTTTGCAAATAAGTTAAACGCTATGCAAATAACAAGGTACCCTAACTGATGGCAAAAGTCAGGTTGTTCAAACATTCTCACTTATCAAGCAACAAAAGTTAGGTTGTTCAAACATTCAGTTTCAACTGGTTCTCTAACTGATGGCAAAGGAGAACACTTTTTACTTTTTGTTTGGCATTTTGCATTCATATAATAATGCATAAATATGAGCTTATCATCTAGTACATTCAGAGAAGGTGTTAGTAGGCTGTAACCAGCAACCAGTCAAGATATATATAAGCTAATCAGAGCACTAAAACAATTTTGGACTATAACAAAATACTAGAACAATGGATACGGTCTTGAATATCTGCATAGACTCATTCACATGGTCACACGGAACAAATATTACTAGGAACAAATCTCTGCATAGACTATAACATGTCTTATCTTTGCATTTTGCAATTAGGTCAAAGAATTATGCATAGTTGTGGGAATTGTAGACCAAGCAACAAGGGAGCTACCTGATGAGGGTCTTTTTCATTGATGTAGTGGCCGGCCATGTTGATGGAAATGATCGGCACTTGGTATATGATGACAGATGTGCCCAGCATCACAATGTAGTGGTGGAATCCAAGTATGATGGCATCAGCTGCATATACATTCAAGATTCACCAAATTATAATAAAGGGCAGGACAATATAGAACGAATCAATAATGGCATCCACAAGATAATCACACTAAGCAAGGTACAGTCCAGGAAACCAAACTAAGATCCTAAACAGCTGGTTAACTAACACTACACAATGTACATATGACTTATGGAATCTATCATATACATGTAGCTTGAAAGAAAAAGCTAGTTAAGTATTGACGACAGCTAACTTCATGACCATTGGAAGTATTCATCCAGAAGCATAGAAAAACTTCATGATAGCAGTACTTATTAAATCATCAAAGCTCATGGCACAATGACAGTGCTTGTACAACAAGATTCATGCAAGTCAAATTGTGAAACCAACAAAGGATTAAATTGAAGCAACTTAACTGCTAAGACATCATTAGTTCAATGAATTAATACATAGAGTGCTACTTTCACCTCTGCTCCAATTTTAGGTTACATTGAAGGTAGTACTACTTCTCCGAACAAATTAATAGCAATCCTTAACAGTTGAAGGTAGTACCAGTTGTGATGTAGAATGAGAGGGATTTAACAGTGAAGTTAGAGCACTTATCTGTGACAGAAGGTGTAACATCAAGTGAAATGGATCGACAATGACGTTGGTAGGCGCACCAGCAGTCCCCATGGCCCATACCCGAGGTCAGGATCACAATCAAATCGCATACCCTATGTCAGGATCACAATCAAATTGAGGGACAAATCAAAGATATAGATGGTAGAGAGGAGGAGAAAGATTTACCTGATAGGAAGAGGGTTGCGACCGTTGGCAGACAAGGTGGAGCCGGGGGCGAACGGGGTGGATCCAGGGGACAGCGGCGACGAACGGGGTCGATCCATGGCAGTCAACAACGGACGGGGTGGATCTGGGGGCGGACAACGTCGGGAAGTGGCAACTGGTGGCGGAGTGGATCTGTGGGCGGCGGCCACCAGTCAAGGCCCCAGGAGAGAGAGGGCGCTGGCGGCCCTTGGGGACGAAGATAGGCCGTGGATCCGGGATGCGCCCTTGCCGGAGACGGGCTGACACCGACGTCAATGAAGAGGACCAGGATGCGTTGCCGCCGGCCTGTGCACAACCCTAGCTAGCGCCAAGCAGCGAAGAGGAGTGGACACGAGGATGAGGGAGGGGGGAGAGAGAGAGAGCTGACGTGAGGAAGGACCTACCGCTAGCAGCTGCCGCCGCATGCGCGCGCGTGCATATCTCGTGAGGGAGAGCGAGGGAGAGACCGAGGGAGATGCAGATAGGATAAGGGAGAGACTGCAGGGGGGCGGGCGGACGCGAGAGGGAGGAAAGCGTGCGGCGGACGTGAGCAACAAAAACTCCATGTTCAGTAACGGGCTAAGTTTTGTCCGTTACATACGCGTTTATTGGTAACGGGCCACAAACAATGCCCGTTACCTATTAAGTCTGTCAATGCTGAAAATTAATAGGTAACGGGCGTTGTTTGTGGCCTGTTACTGAAAAGTTTTTAGTAAAGGGTACTGTATGCCGGTTACAAATGACGTGTTACCTATTACGAGTTTTCACGTAGTGGATGTTGGGCTCTCGGCAAACCTCCACTCGCCGGCCCAAATGCAATCCGCTGGCCCAATTTCATCTGCCAGCCCAATTCTATCCGCCGGCCCACCTCCATTCGCCGGCCCAAATCCCCCTCCTCCTATATTAACGGCGCCACCCCTCCCCTCTTACCCTAACCCTAGCACCTGACGCCCTCTCCTCCCCTCCGCCTCTTGCCGCCACCGCCGCCGCCGCCGCCCCTTACTCTCCCTCCCCTCCAAGGTGACGCTCCTTCGGTCGTCGCCGAGCACATCCGCGCCGTCCCCTACCTCCTCCCTCTGCTCGCCCCTAACCTCGTGGCGAGGAGCGGCGGCGGGGCGAGATGAGGTGGTAGTGGATCTGGCCTCGTCTCCTCGTCCGGCCGGTGGATCGGGCAGTGCCTCGTCTCCCTCCTCGACCGCCTTGTCTCCTCGTCCAGCTGCCTCCCTCCCTCGTCCGGTCGCCGCCGGGGGAGCAGCTCGAGGGCGGACGGCGGCGGATCTGAGGGCTCCACCCCCGGTGCGACCTCCCCCGATGCGACCTCCCCCGGCGCGACCTCTCTCTCTATGTCTCTCTCTTTGGTGGTGTTGTGCGGTAGCGGCCTTGTGGTGGTGTAGTGGTGGAGGTGGCGGGTGGCGCGGTGGTGGAGGTGGTGGGTGGCGGTGCTGGCGGCCAGCCGACGGAGGCAGCGGTGCTTGGGCAGTGGGCCGCTGGTTGGGGATTTTTTTTATTTTAGGAAAAGTCTTTGCCGAGAGCGAGGTGGGCCTCTCGGCACATATCTTCCGAGAGGGGTCCCGCCAGCTCTCGGCAAAGGCTCCTTCGCCGGTAGAATTGTGCCGAGAGGCCTTTGCCGAGAGCAAGCTCTCGACGAAGGCTTCACCGAGAGGAATAAGCCCTGTGTCGAGAGGATGCTGGCTCTCGGCGAAGGCTCGGAATCCGGTAGTGTCCGCGGCACGTTTTGGAGGAGCGTGGGTGCGTCCTCTCGCCGGCCACGCGGCTCACCGGTGGTGGAAGTAGTTTGCGCATGGTTCCATAAAAGGGAAGAGATAACAAGAAGAAAGAAAAGATAAAACAAATAGTGACGAAATAGAAAAACAAATGGGATGGATGAATCAAATACCTTGTTGCCGTCAGTGGCGCTCAGCATTCTCGCCGCCGATGATAACATCGTAGCCTCCGCCGTGTTGCTCCGCTCCATCGAGACGTCCTCCGAGGCCGTGTGCGCCACTATGGAGATACACGTTGGGATCCCTTTCACGGCACCTATGGTCTGCGGTGCGCGTCGGGCACTCATCGGCAATGTGAAGGGGCTTGGGTGGCAAGGTGGAAGCTGTGGGGCGGCCAGGCGCAAAGCGGCAGCGCACAACAACGGCAAGCTGGCAGACAAGTTGTTGCCGGAGGCGGTAACAGAGGGAGCTCTTGTTTCAAAGCCAACCGAATCAGCGACAAAATCTGTCCAATCAGGTTAACAAATCATCCGGAGCCTTTCCTCCACATTGATGCTTAACATTTAGGCCTTGTTGCCAAAAAAATTTGGCAAAGAGTTTTTGACAACTAAAACAAAATTTATAATAATAGATTTTAAGCACATGTTAAATTTTATTTACCAAGATTGAATATTGTTCAAAACAGCCAACACTTAAATGAACAATTTACAGTAAAATTTATGATAAAATGGTAGTGTCACATCCATTTTTCCGAATAAAAACCGAATGCATCTCATACGTGTGCCAGAAACATAAATTCACACATATGATAGACAATATGAGTGTAATATCATAAGACAATGATCAAAACGTACAAAGAGAGGTTTATTAACTTATTACACTCATAAGGTTAGACTCGAAGTGTGACATCCCGGCCCAAGGCTTAATAGGATCGTTAAGGATACTCATACTGATAATTTGCAACTTCTTTTCCGGAAACTCCAAAGTTAAGCGTGCTTGGCTTGGAGCGATGGGTGACCGACCGAGAAGTCCTTCTCGGGTGCGCATGAGTGAGGACAAAGTGCGCAGAAAAGACATGTGTTGGTCTGTGGGGATATTCTTGGCGTCCTAGAGAGCTGTCAGGCATTGGCGGGCCCGGCCTCGTGGAGGCGGGTCATTACACGAAGGTCTTTACACGATCATTGGTAACTAGACGATGAAACACCATCCTCAACTCCACAAGCCTCTGACTTGGGGAAACACGTGCCTCAGAATCCATCGAACTCGTCGAAGAACTCTGCTCCAGCATCCTCCACTGAAGACATATATGCAAGGGCGAGTACACTTATGGTTGGTACTCAGCCCGTGGGGGAAGATGCAAATCTATCAAGGATAGGCTAAGGCTTTCAGCGATTAGCATTTTTAACTTGGTCAAATTTTATTAGCAAGCACCTATTTACTAAGTGTAACACTACCGGAAACTGAGCCTTCGCCGATAGTAAAAATCTTTGGCGAGAGCCACCCCTTGGGCTCTCGGCGAAGAGCTCTTCGCCGAGAGTCAAAAAAAATTCTCGGCGAAGAACAAAACGCCGAGAGCCAAAAAAACAACTCTCGGCGAAGAATTCTTCGCCGAGAGCATTTCCTCGACTCTCAGCGAAGAAATTTAAAAAAAATCACTTTTTCACCTCCAAACTTTTTCTATCCTCAACATGCACTTATACAAAGGATCTGTTCAAATTTGACGTAATTTTATCTCTGTTTGCTATATTTAAAATTTTTACTTCATTCTAGGTAATTTTTTCGAAGACGTCCGATATGAACTGCAAGTGCATGAAATCATAGACTAAAGTTGTTGAAAAAATGAGATTCATGTTCATGAGACATCTCTAAGACCATGTACACGAAATAAAACTAAATTTCAAACATTTTGTTCTCTGATCATGATGAAGATCGTGTCGTAGAAAGGTTTTAAAATTGTATAAAATTCAAATGAAGTTTGAAAATCACGAATTTTGTCGAGCGCTAATTATATCATATGTCGAAGTTGTGGTAAAAAGTTGAGAACATTTTGAGCACTTTGACACGTACGCTGTTTAGAAACTAGAACATCTCACGAGAAGTTTCAGAGAATTTGAACTAATGTCACTAGGTTTTGTACATTAGAGAAATTTAAATTTGAGTTTGACCACAACAACTTTTTTATAAGCAATACACAATATATCTAGTGTCATGTTAAGTTTTTGATAATTTTTGCATTTATTTGTTATTTTTAACTAATTAAATGCATTTGCAAAAAATTGTAGAAAAATATCTTCGCTGAGAGCCATTTATTGGGCTCTCGGCGAAGCAGCTTTGGACCCATTTCCCGCCGACCCAAGAAACCCCACCCCCCTTCTATTTATTGCCGACGCCTCCCTCCCCCCCCCCGAAACCCTACCCCTATCCATTCCGCGCCGCCGCCGCCTCCTACTCCCTCCCGCTGATCTACCGGCCGCCTCACCTCCGGGCCGCAGATCCGCCGCCGCCTCCTTCCATCTTCCTCCTCCGGCCTCCGCCGCCTCCTTCCCTCTTCCTCAACCTCCTCCCTCACTGGTTTGGCCCGCCGAACCTCCTGCCTACCCTCCCTTCTCCCCTCCGTTCGTCCCTCACCAGCGGTGAGGAGCAGCGGCGGGGTGAGGTGCGGCGACAGTGCATAAGGAGGCGCGGCTCGGCCTGCAGCTCCATCCCCGCCAGAGCAGCGGATCTTCCCCCGGAGCGGCGGTGGAGGATCCTTCCCCGGAGTAGCGGCCTGCACCTCCTCCCCCGTCGCGGTGGCCTGCAGCTCCATCCCCGGCTCGGCGGCCTGCACTCCATCCCCTGTGGCGGTGGATCTAGGCGGCGGCCGGCTCCGGGTTCTCCTTGTGTGTGTGTGTGTGTGTGCGCGTGTGTGTGTGCGCGCCCTCTATCCCTCTCTCATCTCCCTTCTCTCTGTTTCTTCCACAGGTGGCGGCGGCGGCCGGGTGGTGGACGGCGGAGCGGTGGCGGGCGGCTCTGGTGGTGGTGGCGGTGGTTGTTGTGGTGGTGCTGGTGGTGCTGGTGGCAGCGGTGGGTGGTGGCGGTGGTGGTGCATGCGGCGGCGGTGGTGGGTGGTGGTGGCAGTGGCGGTGGTGGGGGGTGGTGGGTGGTGGTGGTGGGGCTATGGTGGCGACGGTGGGGGCCAGGGCGGCCGCCCGGTGGATTTTTTTTTGTTTTGTGAAAATCTCTTCGCCAAGAGCTAGGTGGGCCTCTCGACACATGTCCGCCGAGAGGGGTCCCGCATGCTCTCGGCGAAGACGCCTTCACCGGTACAAGTGCGTTGAGAGGCCTTTGCCAAGAGCAAACTCTCAGCGAAGCCTTCGCCGAGAGGAACCCCTCTCTCGGCGAAGGCCCAGGATACGGTAGTGTAAGTTTATACCAACCCAAAACTTAGCATTTATAAACCATTCTCTCAAACCATATAAAAACCACAATTTGAATTCCATCTTCAAGTTCACTTATCATGTGAGGGTCCAAGCCGCTCTTGACCGTCAGCACGGCTGATCGATCAGTTTTCACTTTGCAGAGGTTGTACACTTTACCCACAGTTTGTGTTCCCCATGTCACCCGGTTTTGCAAGGCCCTTAAACACTTCCGAGGTGAGTGGCTAGGAGTCCACTACGAAGCTTTTACAAAGGCGTGCAAAAGCACCAACAACCCACGACAGTTACAGCTCAGGGCGGACCATAACCCTCCCTAGTAGTCAGCAGCTTAGCAAAGGCTGCCACCCCAAAAGGCCGGGCTATACTCCTGCAACTCGGAGCCCCCTGTGTTCCTTTCGAATAGGGCTATCAGATAATTCACACACCTAATTAATTGGCTAAGCTAGAGCCATATGGATTGTGGTTGCACTGTTTTCCTGGGTGGTTCTCCATGTTCCAATTAAATCATATGATCTTGTATTACCATAAAGCACCAACTTTTTCTTAATCAACATTTTATAAAGATTCATTTTCATCACCCCATAATATAGCAACTAAGCATTTATCTAACCAAAAACATTTGTTTAAAGCAAGGTGTTCAAGGTTTAGGGATAAAACTAGTCATGTCCTTAATAGGCATTTCCCGAAAAATGTATGCATAACAACTTAAAAAGTAAAGTGATATCATGCTTGTTATTAGGACAAGAAGAGTATGTAGGGGGGAAACCACTTGCCTTCCTCGCCCAAAAAGTGTGGCACGTCTTCTTCAAACGGCTGCACTTGCTCGACCTCGAACGACACGTCTTATACGATCACACAAGAAACCATGCAATAAATAAAACAGTACATCAACCATTACTAAAAGGCTAAAACAAGCTTCTAAATAAAGAGCGCGGAAAGACGATCGCATGGACACCAAGAACGCTTAAAATGGAGCTAGGACAGAAAAGATATGGCTTAAACAAGGTTTGAGGGCTGGATTGAGAGAAAACCAAACTTCTAGGGCTTATCTGGAAGAAAACAGGGATCTAAACCTAATTATGTTTATAAACAGAAGGTCTAACAAGCTAAAAACCAACTAAGGACTGCGGGTGGGAAAAGCTGAAGAACTCAGGGGCCTAAACAGAATAAAAAAGGACTTAACCGATAGGATTTTTATAGGTGGAAGGGTATGGTTGTGATATTAGAAACTGTAGGGTCCTTTTTGTAAAATAGCAGCGGTCAGCTCGGGTTGACTGTTACTTGGATGGTTGACTGGAGGGCAGGTGGATTCGAGCCGCTGATCTCGCGGTGGACAACCGGCAACTGCGGGCAACGGCCGGTGGCGGCGGCACGCGGCGGCGCTGGGCGGTGGGCTCGCCGGCGATGCTCGGAAACGAGCATCCGGCCTCGGTTTCGAGCGCGGAAAGGCCCTATGCACAGCTAGAGAGCATGTAGTCTCAACCAGAGAGTCAAGAAGGCATCTAGGGCGGCGAACTAGCAATGCGGCGGCGCATGGCGGCGGCGGGCGGCGAGCTTGCCGGCGAGGCTCGAACTCGAGCTACCGGACGCCAAACTCGACGGAAATAAGTCGAAAACGAATCTAGGTAGGAGAGGAACTCACCTAGGGGCTTGGAGAGGAGAGCAACTCGACGACTTGGGAGATCGAGTCACCGGGCAAGCTTCGGTCTCCTTCCTTGGGGCGACGGCGCTGCACGAGAGGAGAAAGCGGGGAGCTCTAGTGGAGAGGTGCGGGGTGGAAGCGGCTCGAGGTCACATTTTATAGGGCCGAGGGAGGTAGAGGGAGAGGCGCGGCAAGGCGGTGGGAGAGCTCCAGCGGTGGCCGGCCATTAAAGCTTGGTGGAGCTTAGGTGCGGCGGTTCCGGGAGGCAAGGGGGCGAGACGGCGCGAGTGCGCAACTGCGCATTCATGAAGGAGCTCGGTGGAGAGAGGGGAAAGACAAGGGGCGCTGGGGTAGCGGTGGTAGTCATGGCCGGTGGAGAAAGGGGGTGGCAGGAGGTAGGAGACGGGCCTGACAAGTGGGCCCCGTCTGTCAGTGACCGGAAGAGAGAAGTGGTGAGTTGGGCCAGCGGGAAGGATAAACGGGCCGGGAAAAAGATGGGCCGGCGGCCTGCTTTGCTGCTCGGGCTCAAAAGAAAAAGGGCTGGCTGGCTGGCCGGATCAAAAGGAAGAGAGGTAGGGATAGATAGAGGAGTTTGAGGTGGTTTTACAAACTTTTGGACTTTTGAACTTTTGTTTGAAAACTAAAACACACATTCAAACAAAACAAATGCAACGACATGTATGCATTCAAACACTTGGTGAATTTTAAATTATTTAAAAATTGTTCTAGTATTTAAAAGTCAAATTTATTTGATCAAATTATTTAATCCTTAGAAAATATAAAACCTAAACCATGTTGCTAACAAAATTTTAAGGTGATGAAGTTTTGGGTGTTTTAATTTAAGCACATGTTAAATTTTATTTATCCAAGATTCAATATTGTTCAAAAACCCAACACTTAAATGAACAATTTATAGTAAAATTTCTGATAAAATGGTAGTTACTGCAGAGTCTGTACAATAAATAAAGAGCTTTTCTCCCTGTCAACTCCAGTTGAAATTCTGGTTATCCTTCACTCGGCCAGGTTCTGGGTTGGGGTTGGAGTTCGGCTTTGGGTGGGAGGTGGGGGGAGTTGTTAGAAAATTAGGTAAATTCTTGTTAAATTTAATCCATGAATATAGCAGCAAAATTGTGATGACATATATATATATATTCCATTTTATTACCGGTTAACCAAACTAGAAAATCAGTAAATAAAAAGAGGAATACGAAGGTATACCCTGCGGAGGGACCGGTGTCGGAGGGACTGGTGCCAGAGGCACCAGCGGCTCCATTCCCATCATTCATCATGGTGAGTTATTCGATGTAGTCATTCGCAGTTGACGCAGGAAGATGTTCGCAGTGCCGTTGCGTCCACCGGGAAGTAGTCGTATGTCGTTTCATCCACCGGGAAGTAGTTGTACTCCAATCGCTCGCTGTCGGGAAGTAGTCGTACAGCGAGCAGTCGCGTCGCGGAGACGCTTCCCAAAAACCTAATTGCCTCGCTATCCCCGAGCAGGAACTCTAGCGTGATGGGTTTCGGAGGCTCTGCTCTTCCAGCAGTGTGTGCGCGCACGGAGTGGAATAGGAATGCTCTTGTTTTCAGCAACTAGCAAAAGTGAAAGTGTATCTTCTTTTATATGCAATTCTAGAATACCAAAGGTCGCCATGCACCAGTCATCATGCATCTTGTGCAACGAAAGCATTAACCCAATCGTTGCATGCACCTCACGCTAGCAACAAATGGAGTAATTAGCACTTAGTGCTTTTACCTTGCACACACTCAAGTCTTGCAACGCATGCATCAAATAAATGGCTTGCAACGCATGGCTGTCAAAAACATTTGCATGCATCCTATGGCTTCCGTTACATGCATAGTATTTACACTAGCGATTACATGGTTTTATATTCTGCATGCTCTAGCATATACACTTCATTATCAACATTAAAATGGACCTTTTGGAATTCATGGATTAATTGTATTTATCAAAGAATAACTCTCAATTAAATCCAATAATCCCCACCGAATTCCGAAGGTACTTGAAAAATGCTCTCTATTTCACAAAGGTTTGATATACCAGAGTTTTGATGGAGACTGTTAAGTTGAACATCCATCTAGAACAAGAGTTACGCTCAGTTGCAACTGAACAATGGATTATGCCTTAAATTGACAGTTTTGTGCTAAGAGTTTCACTCAAGGTCTTTTCTAGTACTAGGCTGTTGTAAGCATCCCCGCGGTTTGGAGTATATAAGTCATACTCCGAGCCTTTCATAAGTATTTAGAGATTCCCACAGTCTCATAGACTATGACTAGCAGTCGGACTCATATAGGTGTATTCCTCAAAAGATATCATGTAGGATGATATCTTAGCTTCTCTTAAACTCTTTGGAACACATTAAGGAAAAACCATCCTGCCATACAGCATAGAAAAGAAGTACATCTGAGATGAACCAATAAGGGTCTTTTCTCTTAGACTGAAAACTAGTTTGTTTCACCATTCTAATTCACGGGATCTCCGATCATATAGAACAGGTTCCCACTAGAGTAGTCCATCATGTGGGTCTCATGCCCATCTCACTCAATGCACTGTTAATCACATTTCGTGACAACCCCTTTGTAAATTGATCTACCAGATTTTTTAGTAGTAGTAACATAATGCAATGCTATCACTCTAGAGTTTCTCAATTTTCTGACAGACTGTAACCGCCTTTTAACATGCTTTGAAGACTTCATGTTATCCTTAGAATGTACTGTTCACGTTGACTATCACAGTCCGATTGTCACAGTTCATAGAAATAGACAGTATAGGTTTTTCAACCACTGGTAAATCCATAAGGAATTCACAAATCCACTCAGCCTCAATGCTAGAGGTGTCTAATGCTTTGAGTTCTGCTTCTATTGTTGACCTTGTTAAAATGGTCTGCTTGCAAGACTTCCAGGAAACAGCTCCACCACCAAGTAGAGACACATATCCACTTGTGGCATACATTTCATCAGCATCAGAAATCCAATTGGCATCAGAATAACCCTCTAGTACACTCGGATACCCGGTATAGTGAATACCATAGCGCACAGTACCTTTTAGGTAACGCATCACTCTTTCAAGAGCTTGCCAATGATGATCTCCCGGATTTGAAACAAAACGGCTCAATTTGCTCACAGCAAAAGAGATGTCAGGCCTCGTAGCGCTAGCTAAATACTGCAATGAACCAATGATTTGGGAATATCTCAATTGATCCTTTTGTCACACCCGGCCCAATTTGGATGGCCCATGAGTGGCCCATAAGCGCAGGTGCGCGTGTTTAGTGCCACATTGCTAGTTGAGCAAGGGTGGAACCAACTTATAAGCCTTTGTCCACAAGCCATAACACCCTCGGGTTAACCCTTTTACACGAAGCGAGGACGAAAGTGTAAGCAGGGTGCTATGTGTACGTGTGCTCGCCCCTACGGAAGGGCTGGGCGGTGCGGCTTTGGTGGGCGGGGTGTTACAAATGGTATCAGAGCCGACCCTCGCGGTTGCGCGTACGGATCAGTGTGTGGGCATAGGGCACATGGCGCATGTTGGCTTGAGATGGGACACACGGCATGGCATATGGGTCGGCACTGGACGTACGGTCGTGCGCTAAGAGGGAAGGATCCCAGACATTTGCTCGGGTCAAGTTGCGGACATATGCATGCGCGTGTGGAACTGGGATGGGGCACATGACATGGCTTATGGGTCGGCACTGGACGGGTAAGTTGGACCGACGAGGACGTCGGGTTCTTTGAGGGGGGGTGAATGTCACACCCGACCCAATTTGGATAGCCCATGAGTGGCCCATGAGCACAGGTGCCGTGTTTAGTGCCACATTGCTAGTTGAGCAAGGGTGGAACCAACTTATAAGCCATTGTCCACCAGCCATAACACCCTCGGGTTAACCCTTTTACACGAAGCGAGGACAAAAGTGTAAGCATGGTGCTATGTATACGTGTGCTCGCCCCTACGGAAGGGCTGGGCGGTGCGGCTTTGGTGGGCGGGGTGTTACACCTTTGCTATTCTCCGATTTTTCCTTAGCACACTAGGATCGTAAGGTGTTGGAGCAGGTTGACAATCGCTATATCCAAAGCGACTTAAAACCTTTTCCACATAGTGGGACTGCAAAAGAGTTACCCCACCATTACCTTCTCTCTTCAGTTTGATATTAAGAATAACATCAGCTTCTCCTCTTTCATCACAAAATTATTTGGTAGAAAATCTTTTACTTCCTTGATCACATAAAGGCTAGTCCCAAAGATTAAAATGTCATCAACATACAAACACAAGATTACTCCCTCACCCCTACCAAACTGACAATAAACACATTTGTCAGCTTCGTTCACAACAAAGCCGTCTGATATCAAAGTTCTTTCGAACTTCTCATGCCATTGCTTAGGAGCTTGTTTGAGTCTGTACAAGGATTTCAACAATTTGCACACCAGTTCTCTTTGACCCTCTATTACAAACCCATTAGGCTACTGCATATAGATTTCCTCATCTAACTCTCCATGTAGGAAAGCAGTTTTAACATCCATTTGATGAACGATTAAACCATGTGAGGCAGCCAGGGAAAGTAACACTCGAATTGTGGTCAAACGAGCAACAGGTGAATAGGTGTCAAATTAATCTTCACCCTCTTTTTGTGAATATCCCTCGACTACAAGCCTTGACTTGTATCTCTCAATAGTACCATATGGACACCCATTTACATCCAAAGCTTTTTCTGGAACACCCATTTACATCCTATAGGTTTGCACCCATATGGACGTTCAATGACTTCCCAGGTTCCATTAGGCATAATAGAATCCATCTCACACCTTATTGCTTCCTTCTACAAGTCAGCATCTGGAGAGGAAAATGCCTCTTCAATGGTTCTTGGTGTATCATCCATGAGGTACACAATGAAGTCATCACCAAAAGACTTTACAGTCCTTTGCATCTTAGTCTTCCGAGTGACTACATTGTCATCCTCCTCAGGATTATGCGCATGAGGTTCCTCAATTTGTTCAATCAGAATTATATGCTCATGAGGAACAACAGAATCATGACTACATGTGCTAAGAATAGTTTTCATGGGAAAATTAGTCTCAAAAAATGTAGCATCTCTGGACTCAAAAATTGTACCAACCTCCATGTCAGATACTCCAGATTTTACGATTAAAAATCTATAACCCACACTGTTCATAGCATAACCTAGGAAAACACAATCAACAGTTTTAGGTACTAATTGCACTTCTTGTTAATTGCCACATTCACCATGGATAAACAACCCCAGATGCGCAAGTATGAGAGATTTACTTTCTTTTTAAACCATTCCTCGAACAGTGTAATTTCTTTGTTGTTTCTAGGAACTCTATTCAGGACATGACATGCAGTTAAAATGGCCTCACCCCACCATTCCTTAGATAGACCAGCAGTCTCTAACATGGCATCAACCAAATCAGTTAGAGTGCGGTTCTTTCTTTCGGCAATCCCATTGGATTCAGGTGAGTATGGAGGTGTCCTCTCATGAATAATCCCATGTTCTGCACAAAACTCAGAAAACTCATTAGAAAAATATTCTCCACCTCGATCAGACCGTGTCCGTTTAATTTTCCTATCAAGTTGGTTTTCTATTACAGCTTTATTGATCTTAAAATAATGAAATGATTCATCTTATGATTTCAACAAATAAACATAGCAAAATCTAGTGCAATCATCTATGAGAGACATAAAGTATCTTTTGCCACCTTTAGTCAAAATACTATTCATTTCGCTCAAATCGGTATGGATGAGTTCTAATGCCGCTAAGTTCCTCACCTCTGCAGCCTTGTGAGGCTTGCGAGGTTGCTTAGATTGCACACATGCATGACATTTTGAACCTTTGACTAACTCAAAATTCGGAATTAAATTTAGTTTTGCTAACCGTGACATACCACCAAAATTAACATGACATAACCGTGAATGCCAAATGTTCAAATTGTCAGGAATTAAAACATTGTTCACAGCCTTATTACAAGCATCATCAAGTAAAGAAAAGCGGAACAAGCCTCCGCTCACATAGCCTTTTCCAACAAATATCCCATACTAAGAATGTATACATTTATTTGACTCAAGCATAATTTTAAAACCATCTCTACACAGTAGAGAGCCACTAACAAGATTCTTTTTGATAGATGGGACATGCTGCACGTGGTTCAATAGTACCGTCTTTCCCGAAGTAAATATCAGATTGACCGTACCAACACCAAGAACACGCGCATGCAATCCGTTTCCCATTAACAGTGACCCTATCACGCTGGCCTGATAAGAAGAAAACAAAGAAATATTAGCACACACATGAACATTAGCACTAGTATCAAGCCACCACTCACGTGACTTACAAACTGAAAGAACTATAGGTAATAAATTACTGTACCCCGATGTTCCTCCAGCTTCGCTAATAATCATGTTCACTGATTTCTTCTCCTGTTTAAATTTGCGGTCTGGGCATTGACTCGCCTAATGCTCCATGCTCCCGCAAACAAAATAGCTCTGTGATTCTTTTCCCTTTTTCTTCTTAAAATTGGTTGTCTGCTTTGGCTTCTCTTTCTTTTCCTTTTTCATCTTATGAGATGCATTAAAATTGGATTTTTCTTCTGTACCGCATTGGCACTAGAAGACTCAACGCCCTTTCCATGTGTATCTTTTACTCTCGCCCTCTCCTCAACATCAAGAGTCCCAATGAGATTAGCCACGCTGAACCGTTGTCTCTTGTGTTTTAGAGAATTAGCAAAATCCTTTCAAGAAGGTGGTAACTTGGCGATAATACCGCCAGCCACAAACCTATCAGGTAACACACAAGGAAATTGTTTGAGTTCTTTTGCCAATGACTGTATTTCATGAGCTTGTTCAACCACTGAATAGTCCTCTACCATTTTGTAGTCATACAATTGCACCATGAGATACAACTCACTCCCAACATCAGAACCACCGAATTAGCATCCAATGCATCCCACAACTCTTTTGCAGTAGCGTGCGTGATATAGGAATCAATATACTTGGCATCAAGAGCGCTAATCACAACACCGCGAAACAGGTTATCAGCCGTCTCGAACGAGCTCTCCTCCTCTAGAGTAAACTTTTCCGGCTTTCCCTATGCAGCGTGATAGCAGTTCATAGCAGTCAACCAAGGTATCATCCTAGCACGCTACCTCTTGTAAAAAGCAGCAAAACCTCTAACAGAAAATTGCCTATCAGGTTCGCGAGAAGGTCGCCATCGGGGAGGTTCGAGTCGCTCACATCCCCACGACGCAGCAGCTTGCGGACATATTTACCAAGGGACTCTCTACGGCGCTCTACGAGGACTTCAGACGCAGCCTCTGCATCGATATCACAAGGTTGCGTCTGCGAGGGCTGTTAGTGCATGGTTTTCTTGCACAACACCAGACGCCCGCGCGTTCCGGGGCTCAGCGCCAGCCCTCGCGCACGATGCGCTCATTGCGGGACTTCAGGAGCACCACATCTCGCGCACGACACGCTCATCCACAACGGCTCGCACGACGCTCGTCGTCCGCCCGCGCTCCTGAGATACTCGCGATCACAGTTAGCCCTTGAGGGGCTTGTACTCTATATATGTAACACCTTGATGATCAATGAAGATTGTGGTTGATCTCTGTTGCTTGCCTCCTCTCTGAGTCTTTACCTTCTTAAGGCACTTTAGGTCTACGGTGTGGGTGCAGGATGCAGCTGCTTATGCAGTTGGGTGCCTCCTTACTGCATCCGTCATTACTTCACCTCACGGTGCACCTGGTCGCTCGAGGCTCAGGTTGGGCTGGATCCATCGTACTACCATACTAACCCATGAGCCTGGGGCTAACCTGGTGAAGCGCCACCTCGCTGGTGGCTGCCATGGCCGATCTACGTGGGTGGGGGCAGCTGGCACCTTGGCCTGCGGTGGCCTGATTCTGTCATGCAGCAGGCGGCGAGTGGCACTTCATCAATGTTGTTACTCATTGTTTGCTCCTGGCTGTGAGCACCCACACTCATGCAGGAACACCTGGGGAAAATTTTGCTAGGCTTGTGTCGGCGTCGGTGATGCCCATGGGCGTTTCCCCCTTCTTGAAGCCGTTGTCATGGTTCTTTGTACAGCTTGGTCGTTCTTTAGATGAAAATCTACTCCGGTCCGGACGACGGACGGGCAGTGACAACGCCATTTAAGTCGTATTCTTCTTGAAGAGGTTGGCTTTGAAGATCCAACTGTGTTTGTTTGTGGGTTTGTGGATGCAATCCTCGATCCGACATTATTTTGCTCCGGAATCGGCTTTGCTGTGAGGATTATGGAGGCCATGATCGAAATCGACTTAGTTCTGTTCCTACGTACCATGGATCGTCAAACATCAGCCAAGGGTTTTGCTGTAGGGTGTCTTTTGGACATCAATAGTTTCTAAGTAGACTTGTTATGTGAAGATTTGGTGCTGCATGAGTACAAAGCAACTTTAAGCAAGGACGTATCAGAAGTTTGAAAATTAGTGTATATCCAAATATAGAGGCTTGATGTTTTATCCATTATCTAAAAACATATGTTCCATGAAAAATCTGAAACAATTTCCAGGTCTAAACATTGCAAATTATATAAATACACAACAGGAAGTTTCAGCAGATGTTATGTTATTCTGTGTAATGACGCCCAATATCTAGCAGCTAAAGCAGGATGTTTGTGGAGCATGGTCATGAAGGAGCCAACATTGAAATGTTGCAGAGCATAGGAACAGCCCGGGCGATGACATAAGATGCTACAGCTCATTATTCATCTCAAATTCCAGCCCCATGCATCCAATTAGTGATAGTGAATGCAGTGGCGGCCTGATCATATGATGTCCAGTAGCGTATGCAACATTTAATTTTCCTTCAATACGGCCGGCCACAAACCGAGGCGCACATTATTATAACGAAGGTACGAAATAAATGGAGCAATACATATGCTTGGGTCTTAATCAACTATGTCTACTTTATAGTTTGTAAGCTTCTCACTGAATGGAGTCAACAAATACTATTGTTGTGACGAATTTGTGAGCTTTTTATAACAGCAATTGAATGGTTAATGTATTTTTTGCGGGTAAAATGGTTATTGTATTGTTGGATACAAGCGTCAAATGATATATGGCATCATAGAACCAGCATGCAAAGATGTCCTTAATTGGAGTTTGGGACAGAGCGTGGAACGAGATTTAGATTGCCAAACAAGTAGGCTGGGGACGGGATTTAACTAGAGTAGAAAACAAATCACAAGAACTTCCACGATGACTCCTGCGCACAGTTCGGTGTTCAGATATATGTCATTCTATGAGAGTATTTGTTCAGCTAGTATGTTTGTGTTCATTTTTTAGCATATTCCGTGCTATATCTAAGGATAAAATCAAGAAAATGCAACATTAGTTGCCCAAGGGTATTCTGTTTCGCAGGTTCAAACAACAATAGGAGCAGAGTAAAAATAAATGTCTAAGGAATTTTATAGCCAAATGGACTCACTCACCATTACAACAAACAAACAAATCAAAACAAAATATATTTATGATACTACCTAATGAATACATCAGTTCTTGTTGATATTCCTACAGAATGACCAGTGGATTTTTGTAACATGCTATGTACTGTGGCCCAATAGAAGCAGCACAGACCCATCACTACCACTGGCCGTAACACAAGGCTAAATGATCACATTGACTACAGTTTCAGTTATGTGTGGGCCATAGAGTTGTTTAGGAGAATATCTTTGAAACATAGATTTGGGAGAATGTCTCTGAAACATAGCTGCGTTGCTGCAAGCAAGCAACATTCATCCATCTCTACCCGTGAAGAGACTGTAAATGATAAGTTCATTGATAAAAAGAGGTAATGTATGACCGAAATTTGACAACTAAGTGGCACTGCTAATCACTTCTTTTAGAGTGGTCACTGCTCGCTGATATCCTGGTGCATCCCAACCCGATGTGATACAAATGTTGGTGACTAACTACACTAATTAAGTAATGGAATGGTTGGATACCTATATATATCGTTCAGTGTTAGGATATGAAGGATGGGATCACACCTTACCAGCATATATATTACAAGTACCTGTGAATTGATTGGAGGAAAAAATGATATGATCATTTTGAAATGTACTTCGAAGTATTATTTGTGATTTTTCATCATGCAATTTTAGGCTTCAAGGTACCATGACTGCATTTTGTTTTGCCATTTTTAAATATTTCTAACAAAATTTATAACTTGTTGTGTTTGCTGATTAGAGAGCGCAAACTTCTCAAATGTTCTGAAAAAAGAAATGTTTCTTAGTTCAGTAGCTAGTGCATAACTCTGTGGCGTTCCAGATGATGTTTGTACAGATAGACAATATGTTCGACTTTAGAATAATCAATATTTATTGTTCAATAATAGATTCCAATACCATTTTGAAGCCTAAACAATGCAAATCATCCTAATAGGGCATTAACCTTAGTCAGGCAGCGGTTATTTAACACTAAGGGTCCAGCTTGGGAGCAGAGTCATGAAGGAGCCTACAGACTATTCATATTAATTTCTGCATGACCTAATCACGCCTTAATAACGGACATGCAGTAAGAGGTTAAGACATCCATATGTGCTAAATGCGTGGGGTGCACTGGGGTTCCATATGAGGCAATGAGGCTGAGGCGTAATCCCAACACTTGTCTAGAGATGTTTACATGTATAGTGATGCCTCGGCTGGTCGTTCACTGATATCATATCCCGACACGCCCCAATCCTATGCATCTGATCGCTATGGGATAATTAAACATACAGATTCACTTCACCACGCACCGCTCCATGGATAAGAAAAAACCTCCTTTAGCAAGTGCTGTAGGGTTACGCACAGTTTTACACCTACATTGATCAAAATGTATAACTATCTGGGCTCCTACTCTGTTTTTGGAAGAGAGAGAGAGAGAGAGAGCGCTAAAAATTGTCTCCAACTGGCCTCTTGTCCCCTACCTAACTTTGAGAGCTCTGTCATCTGATGCCTTGGACCTGCCACATCTAGGAGCCCGTTCCGACGTCTTCCGAGTCGAGGAGCAACCACCAGCCATTCCCATGCCGACAGGGATGACGATGCGTCCACCGGCCCTTCCCGTCAACTCCTTCGGAAGTTTTTCTACCCGAAAGGTGTATAGTGAGAGAGGGGTAGAGTACCGTTGAGAGAGGAGCGTTACCTTGCACGGATCCATGACACCATGATTCTGCTGCCTCAGGTGGCTTCTAGTGGTGGTGGCGGTTGGGGCCGGGGCCAGCGGTGCGACACATATAGGGGGCTTCCGTCGGTGGAAACTGGCGAGGCTGCCATGGCGCACAAGTGTCTGGCAGTAGTGCATGCAAGTGGCGAGCAGAGATGAAGGCATGCAGGTATCGAGCGTAGGGCTTGAGGTGAGGACCACAACTCTATGTATGGGGCTCGCCGTCCCTGGGCCACGCAGGTAAAAGGTGGTGGCTCAGCGTTGGAGAGCTCCCAGGTCACGGCGTGCAGCCCCAAGATCCACCACGGGGTAGGTGGCACCACGGGTTGAGGAGGCGGCCGTGCCAAGGAAGGGTGATGCTGGCAACATCAATGTGGGGCGAGCTCGTGGCAGAGGAGGAAAGATTTTGTCCTTGAATCGGGAAGGAGAAGCTGGTGGTGGCCGGAAGGGAGGAGGAAGCACGATCATCGTCGTCGGAGGAGGAGGAGGTGATCACCTGCAAGGATGTGTGCTGCCGGCCTCGATTCGGGGTGGAGGGAGTTGGAGAGCGGCATGGCAATAAATTTGACACTCAAAAAATAATTCCGAAAAATTCGACCTGTGGGGGTAAGACCGCCCCAAGGTATTATATTAAGCAGAAGAAGATCTTCTCACACAATTCGAGAAAATCTCTGAACCCCCACCCTACCCATATACAGCGGCATCGCAACACTCGTGAGATGAGGCTGGCTTTACACCTGTGCTTTGGCGTGGGATAGACGAGGAGATTTTTTTACAACACGCATTAAATGCGCACAACCCGCGGCCACAAATTCGCCCCCGAAGGGTTCGAACTGTGGCCGGCAGTGTACCATGCTAGTGCCTTGACCAACAGGTCTAGGCATCGCTGGTAAAATGATTCCTTTCCAGATTAGTCTTTGTGTGTAATATAGGTACTCCGTTTCAGGTACACTGCTGAAGAGGAGCTTCTTTTTTTTTTGGCAAAACCTTTCTCTCTTGTACCTAAAACTTCTTTAACGTCTTCAATTTATCAACTCTAGTAGAGGTGCTCTAAGAATTCTTTATAACCCTTGGCTGTATATCTCCACCATGTGGATAGAGCATGATGTAGGCCTGCTAATAGGGTTAAACCCTCCCCAGACCGGCCCCAACCCACAATTAATAATGTGATTCTGCCACCCCACCCCGCCCCGCACCATAGCTTTATCCACCCGCCCCTACCCACCCCACTTGCAATGGATTGCCATGGTTTCTAAAAAGGAGCGTACTGCCCAGAATGCAGAATACGACTGCTGCACTTGTTACTTGCAGCACCTGCACTAGCACACAGTAACTCAGATAAGGTGATACCCTCGCCCACTAAAATTACATCTCAGAATATGCAGGCGACACAACTAAAATTAGAGATCGTCGACCCGGCCATTGCTATTGTCAGCTAACAGTAAGCTATTCCAAATGAATTTCTTGGTGAGGTACAAGCTTGGAGAACAGGGACGAGTATGATACAGAGACGAGCAGAGCTGCAAAGGCTACAGAGACTTGGTTCTTGCATTGTATCCGGTGACCCATGCATGTGTTCAGCTTCTGTTATCGCATTACTCCATGGCCCTTGGTGCTGAAAAAACAGAACATACCAAATGAGTTGCTGCATATTGGGAACCGACTAATCGAATTCTGAATTCTGTTTGGTGTTTCCGACAAACTATTGTTCGCGCTCCCACTTGTATCAGACGCCCCTAACTTTAAGAGAAGACATTTAATTTGTTTCAAATTAAAAGGTATAAACAATAATCAGCAGCAATATCATACATATCAAATGTACAAAAATCACAAGCTATGTCACAATTTTTGGTCAAACAGCACTCTGTCTGAAGCAAAGCATGGATTGATGATGGGCTTACTAATTCAACGAAAAATAGAGACACACTTGTTGCTTTTGCCAGATCTATAGAGATATTACGAGACGATTAATTAGTTTCTTTCCCTGGCAATGCAAGTTTCTTCAAATTAAAGTAGTCACAATAATTAACTAGCTAATGATGCTACTTCAAAGTAAGATACAAGCTGGCATTGGCCCTGGGATATAGGAGTACATCTATCATCTTATCCTGATGCTCTAAATTCTATATGCAATGCTGCAAACAATATCATACAGAAATGCAGTAACGGAAGCTAATAGTAATTGAATATATAAGTGCAGCCTCAGATATGTAGCAAAATACATCATATTGCTAATAACTAACGATGTCAAATTGTTACCCCACCATGACTGATGAAGTCACAAAACCAAGAGGATACTTAATATGCAAACACACAACACAAGACCATGCCCATCTGTTTCTCAGTTTCTGTTCATGGTGATTTTTAATGGCAATCATACTGCAGATTAGGTAAATCCATTGAGAATTAAAATATTGCACTCATATTAAACAGGGGGCCGTCCAAGCATAGTGTTGCTACTCCAGGCAAGGTGGGAGCTTTTTCTTGTCCCCAAATACAGAGAGGCATTGCCTGCTACTGCTTCAATTTATAATCACTCACTAATTATCTTCCTGACTTGCTTGCCCACCCCACAACCTGCTCCCTCATCACCCCCTTTGCACAAGTAACAAGTAACACCTAGGGTCCTAAATAAGTAGGAGATCGACATCTTGATTTCAGTTCAAAAACCATCAGACCGTGAGTACCAAGCTGGCAAGCTTGTGCACACCTATGTAAGGAATCGGATGCTCATAGCCTAAGAGGGGGATGGGGTGAATTAGACAACTAAAAACCTTAACCTATGGCTTCACTACTTTTGCATAAAGTAAATTAGATCATTTCTATCTAGATGTGCAATCTAAGGTTGATCTAGTGTGAAACTCCCATCCTAAAACAAGTTTTGCAACCTATAACCAATCCTATCATGATACTACTCTAGGAAAGTAAAGGCAAGCAAGGATTGCAAGAGAGTATGCGGACGTAAAGAGGGATGAGAGGAAGTAAACTCTTTACACGCGATTTATCCCGTGGTATCGGTAGGCACTAAGCCACCCCTAGTCCACGTTGTTAAAGCACTCACACAAGAGTATTGCTTCCCGGTCACCAAGTCTCTCCCAAGAGCACCACTTGACTCGCCACAAAGGCTCGTCACTTAGGCACTCGCCAAGCTCCCTTGGTCACCTTGATGCCGCCTCTACTAAGGAGCTTCTCCACTTAGGAAGGGGGTCTCCACGTCTCCCGCACAAAGTGTCCTCGCCACTTCACACCAAGCCGGAGGGTCGAAGACGATTGCCGGTGAGCCACTTAGGCCCCAAGGCTTCCAGCGCACCTTATACAACTTGATCCACTCAAGAATCACCTCATAAGGTAGGCACACCTTGCACTCACTCAGCTCTAAGCTAAGCCTAGCACTAAGCACACACACAAAGCATGTGCAAGTCTATGGATGAGCAAATTTAGCACTTGGATGGCTTAGATATGATCTTCTAGGGGTCTTGCACTCCTCTGCACTTCCACACAATCCAGCAACCTCAAATGGGTGAGTGGAGGGGGTATAAATAGCCCAAGGCATCAAACTAGCTGTTGGCTAAAAGCCGCTGAAAGTAGTACCGTCGGATGATCCGACGCTATACTTTTCCGGGCGTCGGTTCATCCGGTGCTACTAGCTGTTGCCCTCCACTGCACATGACTGTTGACACAATTCATCCGACGCTTCATCCGACGCACCATCGGTTCATCCGGTGCTGAAGACCTCGCGGCCAAAACCTTACTGTTAGCTTCTTCGAGACCGTCGGATGAACCGCTACCCCACCGTCGGTTCATCCGGTGCTACTGCTCCAGTCTTGACATGTCTCTGTCTTGTTCAAACTTGATCACCGGATAGACTGACGGTTCCCTCCAATGGACCGTCGGTTCAGCTGACGCTACTGACTTCGCTGCTTTGCTTCTACAATTCATCCGGCATCTACAAAAAGGACCGTCGGTTCATCCGACGGTGCCTGTTCACTTGAGGCTTCTCGCAGTGTACCAACTACACCGATGCTTGCACCGACGCTTCTTCCTATGTATCGTCGGTTCATCCGACGGTGCCCTTTTTCTTTTTTTTTCTTCCACGGTTTTGACCCTTGAAAAATAAACTATCTTCCCATTTCGGCATGTGGTATTTTTGCACCCATAGGACCTAGAAATGTCTGCAAGGACATACTAAACAATATGGTTAGTCCCATTGATCATGTTGTCATGAATCACTAAATCATACTCGAACAAATGACATATGAGGTCATGTTCGCTGCAACCTATGCATATACACTACCAGTAGTATCTTCAAGAAATCAAATAAATAATGCAAATATAGAGGAGCACACGCACCTGTGTCTTCCCGTGGAGAAGAATCCCTCTCCTGTTCAGTCCAACTTCAGACCAAGGCGGAGCAGAGAGCGGTAGGAGTGTAGAGTGTACATGCAGCCAGGCACCACGGCAGCTAGCTATCTCCAAAATGGAGAGGCCGAACCAGAGCACGCGGTGACACCCTGCAACGGCACTGCCCCAGTGTCACGAGGGAGCCACTGGTAGAGACAAGGGCTATAGTCCCGGTTAGTATGGGGTATAGGAACCTAAAGTTCCAACCGGGACTAATGATGAGAGACAAAAGGGGGGGTCCTTTAGTCCCGGGTAATACCAACCGGGACTAAAGGGGGGGGGGGCACGCCAGGGTCAAAAATTTTTTTGAAAATCCCCGGGAGGCCCTCACACACGCGCACGTCACAAGTCACGTGATTTTTCACGCGAAATATACGCGTGCGCGGGTGCGGGGATTCGAACTCGTGACCTCCAGCCTCGCGTGTAGCTTCCTCACCATCTCACCTACACAGCACATCTGACTGAGTAGAGGATGCTATCCTTTTATAGTAACTCGTGGGAGACCCTTTAGTCCCGGTTGGTAACACCCCCCGTGACAAAAGGCCCCCCTTTAGTCTGGGTTGGTGTTACCAACCGTGACAAAGGGTCACCCCCTTTAGTCTAGGTTCGTGTTACGAACCGTGACAAAAGGGGGGGGGGCTTTAGTCTCGGTTCGTAACACGAACCTAGACTAAAGGGGGTGACCCTTTTGTCACGGTTCGAAACACGAACCTAGACTAAAGGGGGGCCTTTTGTCACGGTTGGTGTTACCAACCCGGACTAAAGGGGGTGAGCACTTATGACACTAGTGGCCACGTCGATGAAACCCCTTTAGTGCTGGCTCTAAAGTTGAACCGGGACTAAAGGGGTGTACCAAAGGCTCTTTCTCTACCAGTGAGCGGTGGCCGCCGGCCGGCCACGGCAGCGTCACCCCTCCGGCAGATCTAGCACAAAGAAGAAGGGGTCAACTGATAAGGAGAAGAAGGTGAAGGGGTGATGACGAGGAGATTGAGAAGGGGAGTACCTGGATCTGTGGACGTCGGAGGAGGGGAGGTGCGACGGCGGCCGGCAGCGGTGTACCTTCTTGCGGGCGGAAGGACGTGAGCCGGGGGCAGCGCGAGGGTGAGGTGCTGACGTCGATTCGATCTCGATCTGTTCTCCTCACCCGCCCCAACCCGCAAATGCGAATCCCCACCCCGCCCCAACCCGCTGTGCTCTAGACCCGTTGCTACCCACGCAAATGGGTCTCCATTCGAAAAACCCGCCCTGAAATCCCCATTCGCACCCGCCCCACTAGCAGGCCTAGCATGATGTATTTTTATTATTGACATATAAAAATAAGGGTGAGCAAGGGATGCATAGAATAGGGAGAACAAATCAGAGTTTGAGATGCGTACCAGGATGTCAACGCTCTGTGTTCTTGGTTCCTCTACATCCTGACCACTACGGAGCCCCGATCTGCCGGATCCTCGCGTCAACGCTAGCTGTGGAGTGCTGCTGCCGTAGAATCTCTCACAAAAATATTGAAACACGAGGATAGAGTGCTGAGACAGGTCAAGAGAGTGACATGGGTATGGCCCAGATGAAAAATAGTTAATTAATAAAAATATTGTTACAATTAGTAACTATTTTATTAATCATGCAGGCATCGCAGGAAAGATTGATTTTCTATCACATAGGGATTGCAGCAAAATGAGTTTGATGAGCAGGTTACCTGACACAGTTAACAAAATTAGCAGCCTAAATTGCAGCTTCACGCTGCCATGTCTGGGAGCGGTCTGTGATGAGTCATCCAGCAGTACCATTCTCTATTTCTCGGCTGTAGTGCATCTGAAGCTGCATCGGATGCCATCCACAGACCTTTTCCATTCTTTTATTAGTGTTTTTTTGCAAAGCATTCTTTTATTATATTAGATGCCATTGTGGCAGGGCATGGCGTCTGCCTCTCCACTGGCCCATATTTCGCGTTCAAATTATTGAAGAAATGATCTTGTATAAATTGCTGGCATCTGAACCTGCCCGACTCCTTCAATCGCCCTCCCAGCTGACAAAGGAACAATGAACCC
This sequence comes from Cenchrus fungigraminus, assembly GCA_036936925.1. NCBI lineage: Eukaryota > Viridiplantae > Streptophyta > Magnoliopsida > Poales > Poaceae > Cenchrus > Cenchrus fungigraminus. Next base: position 85,648,109 of record CM072780.1, read on the forward strand.
TCCTGCCCCTGCATGCTCCTCAGCAAGCACACATATCGGAGGTTTCCTCTCCGAGAGGACATACACGCCGCCATCTTGGGCAAGGCACCTGTCCCCTGTTCCTACCAACGCCTTCACCCTCGGCCATGTAAGTTTCTCCATCTACCTATAATGCAAAGAAATTCTGATTTCTTCAGTCCATAGGTTAATTTGGTCCGAACTGTGTAGAGATCACCGGTTCCATATGAAATATTTTACCATGTTCTTGCCAGTTGTGACTCATGTGCAGCTTGTATTTGTTTAATGGAAGCACAGCTCCCTACACCAATCCACAAATGGAATCTACCCAATCTTCCGGAAGGCACCGAAATGTGGATCAAGGTTCAGTGAACAGGCTCAAACTCCTCCAATTCTTCATTCTCTACTACGTTGTCAAGGAGTACATTTGATTTATAATACATTTGCTTTCATTGATATATCTGGAGCTTTTTGTGTGATATTTGTAGCGAGACGATCTGTCTGGCATGCAGTTGAGTGGAAACAAGATCCGGAAGCTGGAGTTTCTAATGGCAGATGCCGTAGCGCATGGCGCAGACTGCATTATCACTCTTGGTGGTATCCAAAGCAGCCATTGCCGCGCATCTGCAGTGGCGGCCAAGTATCTCAATCTTGAGTGCTATTTGATACTGCGTACCACCAAGGTGATGTAGTGGCATTATTAGGTGAAATCAGTTGAATATGTAGGTATGGCATATGTGAATGTCTTTTTTTTGCTTTGGATATTTCCAGGATCTTGTAGATAAGGACCCTGGTTTAGTGGGCAACCTCCTTGTGGAGAGACTTGTTGGAGCACACATTCATCTTGTATCCGAAGAAGAGTATGATGAAATCGGCGGCGAGGTATAGTACCTATACCGTATAGACGCTGCACAACAACATGGGAAATTTTATACCTTCTGTTTGGATATGCACAAATCGCAAGTGATGTATTAAGACAAAAGAAAAGGTTTGAAGTGCTTTTTGCATATTCATGATAACCATCAAAGCATAATGGAACACGGACTATACCGTGTGACACCAGACATGTAGTCTATCATTGTAAAACTACCACCACCTAGTGCTCAAGCTTTTCCTAACCATATCATCGATTAATTTTGTATAGGCTTTAGGTGACCTGCTGAAAAAGAAGCTACTGGAGGAAGGGCGGAAGCCATATGTAATTCCTGCTGGTGGATCCAACTCATTGGGAACTTGGTATATATTTTCCTATTTTAACTGTAATGTTGGATTGTTGGTACATCCCAAACGAAATACAACACTTTCTATGCTTCAAACTGACATTATGAGCGTCATATTTTATCGGAAAGACTCTTTAGCCTCTACATTATCTCGTAGTTGAATCTAGAGGGTCTGACACGAGCATCATTTAGGCTTGTTTAATGTGTCATATATTACTTATCCAGCAGAATCTAATGACATGTGTACGTAAGAAGTACACATAAGTGAGTTTGGGAGTCAAATGTGGCCTATGGAAGCTGTATATATGTATACAGGTATATAAATGACCTCCATATAAATAATCACAACATATGAGGAGGATATGGGTGTTGGACCTAAATATTTCTACAATAATGAAAAACCAAATCTCGTCCAGTGGGGAAAGAAAGACTGTCCTCATGGAAATTCGCTTGTCATAATGCAACTGATTGTTGTAATTTGTTCAAATGAACTCAATTGATTATCTGCATCCTGTTCTGCAACAAACTTCCCCAGGGGATACATCGAGGCGATAAGGGAAATAGAGCAACAAGTTCAAAAATCTGCAAATGTCAAGTTTGATGATATTGTTGTGGCCTCTGGCAGGTAACTGATTCAGAATTCAGATGTACTGTTTTCTGACTTTTCTTAAGTATTATTTCTGAAAACTGGACTTGTAACACCATTATTTTTAAGTCTGAATGCTATTAACTTGAATTCACGCAGTGGTGGTACTATTGCTGGCCTGGCACTAGGATCAAGGCTAAGCAGTTTGCAGGCAAAGGTATGATCCGACTTTGTTTTTTCCATACTCCTGCTCCATTTTCAAACCTAAACATCCTGTTCTAACATAGGTCCATGCATTCTCTATTTGGAATGAGCCTGGATTCCTCTATGATTGCGTTCAAAACTTGATTGATGGACTTCAATCTTGCTTGAATTCACGTGATATTGTCCGCATTGAAAATGTAAGTTATACTTTGGTCTATCAATATTTAATAAAAAAGCATTTTTAGTGCAGATACTCAAATTATTAGATCTCTTTTAAGTACATAATACTAAGATATACTAGTGTTCAAAAAGGACAAGTATAAAATATCCAAATTTCCTACAATCAAGTTTAATTGTGTTCTACTGAAATCTTCATATGTGTTGTATACATGCGTAGTGCAGGTAGTATATGGGTATCGTAATAAAAGAACACAAATGACATTACTATAATTAAATTTGAAATACTACACTGGAATGGACCATTTCGTCTTTGGTATACACATTCTATACAATCAGATCAACAAACTAATCAATATCGTTGTTAAATGGTTGAGTCCCTAAATGATTGACTGTAAACTGTGCATCAGCAAACTAGTCAATATCAGCCGAGGATATCATCTTGTTTGCAGGCTAAAGGATTAGGTTATGCAATAAACACAGCCGCGGAGCTCAGGTTCGTCAAAGACGTAGCTGCAACAACTGGAGTTATACTTGATCCAGTATCCAGGTGCAACACATTTCCTTGTGAATCTTGCAGTGAATTGTGTTTAAGATTCGTGTTTGTATAGCCAATATATGATGTTTGTTTTTGCTAGTTAATTAGTTACTAACAAATGAATGAAGGCATTTAACTAAATTATCAGCATAATTCCAAATCCATGGCAAACTGTTCCTTCCAATGTTTATGTACGTACTTCATGTTACTGCAGTGGGAAGGCCGCACTTCGAATGCTGAAAGACATGTCAGATTTTCCAGCTAAGTGGAGAGGGCGGAAAATCCTGTTTGTCCATACAGGTGGTCTCCTTGGGTTGTATGCTAAGGTTGATCAGTTGTCATCTCTGGCTGGAAGCTGTAGCAGAATGACGCTTGAAGATTATTCTGATACACACAAAGATGGCGCTAGTAAGATGGTCTGAAATATGGATACGATCAGTTTGTTTGTAGTACATTTCTGAAGTATGGTGAGGAGCAGATGATCAATGCAACATAAGAATACATCACATCTTTCTGCCATTTGTGTAATGAAACATTAATTACATTACTGGTGTTTGAGACTGTGAGTGCATACCTCAATATTTCTGCCTTATTCCATTGCATTTATAGTGGTTGGCAAGAGCAACTCCAACAGACTCCATTTGGCACTCTCCAAATCCCAATGACTACCAGATGCACACTGAAGCGTGGGGCCCATGTGTCATTTCTTACTTTCTCATCCATTTATCTAATATCAACTCTTCGTTTACTTTTCTCCTTTTCTTTTTTTCTTTCTATATATTTTTCTCTTTTTTTACCCTCCCAATCCTTTTTTCCTTTTTAATTTCTTTTTCTATTTATCTCTCTTCATCTTATCCTCTCCCACACTCTGCTCACTTTCGCGCCCCTCCAAGCTTGGCGCCAGAACCTCTCCGCTCCCGCCACCTGCAGTAACGCCCCTCCCCGCGCTCGACGCCACCACAGCCTCCACACGCGCCGCTTCCTCCACCGTGGAAGCTTTCTCTCTGACGACGGCTCCTCACGTCGATCTCCCTCTCAGGTGGCTCCTCCACACGAAGAGATCCCTCTATCCCCTCTTGTGCTCGCCGTTGTTGCCGCATCTCCCTTCGTGCGGAGCTTTTTCTCTAGCCAGCCTCTCCCTCTCCTCTAGTACCCGCGCTCGGTGTCCGCTGCAGCATCTCCTTCCCATTCACGCACCCGCCTCCTATTCCCACGCCCATAGGCCAATGGGCCCACACTTGGCAAGCCAGTTTGGCCAACGCCATTTTCTTGCCAAGTTTGGCCCGTTGTGGCACAATTTTGAGTGGCAGTAAAATTGTAGAGATGGATAGCAAGTCTGTTGGAAGGCATTTTTCCAGGTGATGGCCAAATTTAACTATAGCAAGTTGGATGGCCACTATAGATATGCCCACTATGTTGTAGTGATCCGCTGAATTTGCATTTTTGCAACCTGTCATTTTCTACCGAGAGAATTCATTCGATGGCACTAAGCTTTTGATTTTCACTACCAGAATCTGGCTGCTAGGAAAGCCCAAAGACTTTATCATCTGTCACACAAGGTGAAGCCCACACGGCAATCAGCTGGACGACAAAGATGACTTTGTCGTGTGCCTTTAGTCAGGCACAAGGCAAAGCCCTTGGCTGTGTGCATTTTCTCACACACAGCAAAAAAATAAGAACAGCAAATAAAAAAGAATTCTACACTGGCCCGGCTGCTGGCCCACCGCCAGCCGCACCCCGCCGCTGCCCAAGCTTTAGCTGCCACCATGCCTGTTGGCTGTTGTTAAGTACCTATTTTAGCCATCAATATTCTCATAAATAAAGGAGCAAAGTGCATTTCTTACACGCATTTTAGTTGAGAATAATGTAGTTTTGCTTGTCCTTGGAGATTATTTGTTTGCAGGAAAATAAGCACAAAAGGAGTCAACTACACACCTTCTATGATCCATGCATCACCATGTAAGCTAATGAGGTGCTGCCACACTGGATTCCACATGGCAAAACCACGTCACCTGTCCAAAGGAGGCAAGCCCCGACAAATCAGAGCACGACACGTTAACATCACATGGATTGGAGGGCCCACGGGGACCAAAACTGACTCAACTTTTTACATCCACCTAGAATCTACCCAAGGGCCCACACATCAGCCACCTGGAGGAAGGGGGGGGGCCAGTCAGGCCCACAAGTGGTTCGGCCGAACCCACCTTGTGTCGGCTGATCTCCTCCCACGTGGCAACTCTCCATTGGTCGAAAGGGTGATTTCGGGGTGTTTTGCAGTGGTTTGAGGCTCAAACCCGGGGTGTCCTAGACTAAAAATAGAAGGGGAGGGGGTTCATTCTAAGCACACACATTTGTCTCTCTCTCTCTCTTCTCACTTTTGGTTTCCAAGGCTAGGGAGTAGGCTAGAGTTGTTCTACTTCAGGTTCCAAGTCTACTTTAGGATTTAGGTATAAGTGCTCTTGTATCTTTATTTCTTTGTATGACTTTGATCTACTTTAGTTATTTAGCTATTTCATACAAAGTAGTGCTTGCATGCATAGGTGATATGTTCTTGTGTTCTTTGTTTGTTCATCTTTTAACGGCTTGTGTTCCTCATGAACATGACCCTTTGATCTTATTGATCAGACATATATAGAAATTACCATATCTGTTTGTATGCCTAGCCTCGGTTGGATCTAATGAGGTCACCATGTCTGTTTCATGAAGTTAGTGTTTATGCTACGGTATTTTGTCTAAGTGGCTAGTCATATGGTGTCTTCGTCCTGGGTCACAATAGCCCGAGCAGGTCAGAGTCTAGTTGACAATGCAAGCATGGTGCTTGGGTTGGGTAGTTGCATTAGATATGAGCGTGTCGTCCATTTAGATAGAGTAGGCCATGGTAGTGACAGCCGTTTGACCTGTTGTATTCCTCTACGCTTGGGTATCATTGTAGGAGTTCAAAAAGTAGTCAACGCTGTCGTGTCAAAGTGGCGCGGGGCTATCTTCCCATTTGTACCTAGGTGCTAGTCTATCTTCTTGCAAAGCTTGATATGTATCTCTTGTATCTCTGACCTTTATCTGACTATATATTACATTAGAACCTAGAACTAGCTCGTATGTTGCTCCCTAATAAGCCATAGTGTTACTTGAGATGAAACCGTGTGTGTCACACTACCCCCATACCAATGTATTTATCTTACCCCTATGTTTGAGACGTTTGTTCTTCCCCTACTCATGATCTATATTCATTGCAATAGTATAAGTCTTGTTATTCAACCTTGCCTTCCACGGATTCGATTAGGGCTGGATATCGAGCCTAGCTCAGCTCGTTAAGGCTCGGCTCAGTCTAGCTCGTTTGGGTAACGAGCTGGCTCGGCTTGGCTCGGCTCGGCTCATTATCTTAGTGAGCTAGAAACCCAGCTCGGCTCGGCTCGTTAATGAGCTCGAGCTGGCTCGTTAAGCTCGTGAGCTGGCTCGACAATATTCAAAAATTTACAACAGCTATGACAAAAAATTCAACATGTTTACAATCCAACAAACCATAAAACCAAATAGGCAACCAACAGTCTAGTATTCCAGTAGTTCCATTCCACAAAGAGAGATCCTTTGGGGAAGTGCTACAATCGTAGATCCGTGCGCTTGCGGATTCTCATGTGATCGTTAGGATTAACACTAGTCATTTCTTGTGTCGTTGCTAGAAACAAATAAACTTAGTAGCGACGTTAAGAAATGCCAACAATGCCCATGACCGGAGATGTAGGGAGGGGGCAGCACCATAGATCCCTCATGTATAGATGGAGAAAGGGGGCGGCGACGAACATCCCCCCGCCATCTGAGTTAGCATTGTAGATCCCATCGCAGTCCAAGGGCAGCGTCATAGATCTCACGATCATCTGTCGTCCGCCGTCCGCTTTTTGCGCTACCGCTGCACCTCGCCCCGTTGCTGCTCCTCACTGTTGTGAGGTCCAAAGGGAGGGGGAGGGCATAGGAGGTAGAGGAGGGGGCGGACAGCCTAGCCTCTCACTGTCCTTCTCGCGGTTCTTGGTGCCGTCCTTGGCGAGGGTAGGAAGCTGGAGGAGGGAGGCAGCACGATATGGAGGACGAGGGAGGGAGGCGGGCGGGGTCGGGAGGAGGAGGGAGAGGGAAGCGGCGGGGTAGGGAGGTGGGCAGGAGGAAGGGAGAGTGAGGTGTGCGGGAAGGACCTTATATTGGCCCAATTTAGTGGGTTGGCAACTTTATGTTTGTTGTGTGTCAAGGTCCGGCCCATGGCAAAGTTGTTTTTTCAATAATTGTTTGAAATGCATTTTATTCGTTAAATATAGTAAATAAATTCCAGAATATACTAATTTTTAACATGAAGTACCACATGTATGTAAAAAGTAGAAAATATTTATAAGTCAAACCCGAGTTCGACCATCACTTTCACTCCAAACCTAACCGCATCATTCTCAACTCTCTTATTCTTGTTCACATTTGTTTCCATTTGCAAGCACCATATGTCACAAATGTGCAAAACTCACTCAATTTTTAACCACAAAATCCATGTATGATATCATGATATATTGGCAAATCTTTTTTCAGACTTCATTTGCTTTTTTCAGAATTTAAAAATCATTTGGAAATTTGTTTGTGGTCGTGTTTGGTGGACAAGATGCTCAACATTTCCGGCGGTGGGGGGGGGGGGGGGGTGGGGGGGCACTCACCAGCCGGCCGATGGGGGCGCGACGCCACGTGACAGAGGCATCTCCTTCCGCCCCTACGATGACGAGGTCAAGCATAGGCTATCCCCGGTTACTGGGATCTGCTTCAGGTGCTGCTAGTGCTACCGTCCACGAGGAAGCTGTTGTGCAAATGTATTGATTCCCATCACCTTACTATCCCCTTTATCTTTATATCTTAGAGCAAAATGATAGATGTGTGCAGATCTGTGATGGTGTACTATCTTGTGGAAAGTTAACCAAATCTTGAATTAATTCTGATGTTAATGGATTGAAATTGTATGTGGTGGTATAAGTGTAGATTACAAACCAGGCTCTGTCACTTTGCAGCTCCTGAGGTCGATCTGTGTACAAGGAAAAGATATATTATTAGTACTTATTTCAACAACTCAGCTTATTCTGTTCAAATTAACCATGGATGGATGTTAGATAACTCTTTAATCAGGTTTGGCTCTTTCCAGTTTTGTGGCAAGAATTCTGTTTCAATTGTAACAAAATAGCAGCTTTGATCTCGTTTTAAAATCTGTGACTTGCATGTTTGGATGTTACATTCCTTAGATAAACAAATAGTCTGAAGTAAGACAAATGAATCATATACAAACCAATACCTATCACATTTTGAGCTAAATAGCACACAACAATAGAGGGTCAACTGAATCCGAAAATGTATGTTTGTAGTAGCTGCAGTACTCCTGGATTTTATATGCGTGCAACCACTACAAGGTAATGCAATGCCAAATTCCCAAAACACATATAGATATGCCAATGCTTTAGTGCGCACTTAATGGTGCATTTTGTTTTATGTAGCAGTACTATATTTTACATTGTCTAGAATGTACCTGCCTCTGCATACTCATCCGTAGTTTGTAAGCTTGATGGTATGGATGGTGAGTCATCACATTTGTAGTAAGCTAAGGTATTATCAAGGTATCTGATGAGAAAGGATCAAGTGAAATTGTGTGTTCTCTGCTAGGTCTTGATTGGTTCAACCATTGTGAGTTAATGGAATAAATAGTTTTTCTGAACTATCTGTCCTTACTGTCAAGATCTTTTCATTTTGTTGCTGCCATTATGTTTCTTGGATGGGAACTAAACCTGTATCTCATACCCATGTGGAGGCTCTCACTCATTCGACAATGGGTGCAGCAGTGAGAACATTGACGACAAAGATGATGACTACAGCTACCATGTGATGGTGATTCCTACAGTTATGGATGCAAGCGGGACGGTCCGCGGGTACCCGCCCCGCGTGCGCATGAGCCGCAAGCTTCCTTGCGGGGCGACGCAGTCAACCCGCATGTGCCACAACTTTCTTGCGGGTTATGGGACAACCCGCATCTGCCCGCGTTGAAGCTGATGTAGGCAGTCGCTAACTTGCCATGCCAAGGCGGAGCAGAGGAAGAAGTCGAATCATGCCTCGTGAACCTCTTGGTCATCCTCCCTCGCTGGAGTCACTGACGGCGGTGCTCCGCGCCTCTGCCGGACCCAAATCTACTCGGGATGCACACATGTGAGATCGCCACAACCCCTTGAGTTCGCGCCGCTTGCTGTCGAGGACAAAGATGAGATGATGGGAGAGAGAACTCTGCAAGTCTGCTTGTTGCCACAACTCGTGAACCGAACTCATGCTCTCCATCGAGCTCTACTATCAAATCAGCATATTGCCAATCGAGATTGAACTACACTTCCCCAAAATTGTTGATTTCCCCAACAATACCACTGTTTCTGCCCAAATCTCCAAAGAGCGATTCATCACCAGCACTGGCTGAACCAAGATCCAGCACCAGCACTGAAGCTCCAAGGAGCGATTCGAAGTCCTGAAGAAATAGATGGCCGCGCACGATGGCCACGGTTTGATACCCATCCAGCCAGTTCGCCGGCACCCCCACGGTCTTGCCCGCACGCCATTCGTCGAGCTTGCCACCTAACGGCTAGCACGCACAAGGTCGACCGTGGCTGGACGCCTGCGCGCCGCCCAGACCTCGCCGGCATGCGATCCGCCGATCTCGTCTCCAGTGCAGCCTGCGTGAGGTAGGCCGCGCCAGTAACTCAGGCAGACGGCGACACCATCGGCGACGGTCGGCGCGATTCCTCGCTCCCCACCCAGTCCAGCGGCGACGACACGCAAGCGAGAGACTTTTTTTGGGGCTTTGCGGCGCCGGTGGCTCTTGCGGGCTGACCGCTTATGCCCACTTCACGGACGCGGGCTAATTTGCGGGCCGTTGCGGGTATGCGGCACGGGTTTACCCAGCAGGTTGGCGGCAAAACCCGTGCCGCTTGCATCCCTACCTACAGTGAATGTTATGGTGATTGTGATCTTGATCCCTACCCAGGAGGCAGAGACTGGTAGCGAGGCCTCTGAAGGCGATTGATGATAATCATTGTTGTTACATTGCAATACTTGACAAAGGCTGGCTGGTAGGATGTGGTGTTTACTGATTTGGGTCTATTTTGGTAGAAGCTAACATAGGATATGTAGCTGATCTTTTGCTATTGCATTTTGTGGAGGTGGGTGATGACCTGAAAGGTATTGTACGATATTTGCCGTCTAGATTATATGCAGTCATGATGTATGTGATGCCGATGTTTGCCATATATGCAAACTGGACTTGTAATGAACAATTAGATGTTGTTGTGCACTGTTGTATTTGTATAACTGAATTTGTCTCTCTACTGGTTGAGGCTGTTGAAACATAGTTTTTTTATTTTCATGAATCTGTGCAAATATTTATTTTGGCAGCAAATGTTCAACAAAACTATTTAACTTGGTAGGATCTACTACCAAGAAATCTTATTTACTTGGCGGTTAGAACATTTTCTTGGTGCATCGACCAAGCTGCCAAGAGTATAAACTACCTTGGCACGTTGTTATCTCCAATGAACTAAATAAGCTTGGCAGGTATCAGATGCCAAAGAAAATTGATTACTTGGCGGTTTTGCTCTATCACCAAGAATACAAACTAGCTTGGCAAATAATGATGGCTAACGAAACTAATTAGCTTGCAGGATGTAACCGCCATAGAAAACTTTTTACTTGGCGGTTGGGACATTTTATTGCGCCGTTGTAGATTTAGCATCGTGGAAGTCATCTTGGCAGCTAAACTTTTTACTTGGCGGTCGCCTGCCAAGCAAATCTTGTTTCCTTCGCTCTCTATACTTGGCGGATGTTGCCTGGCGGTACTTTTCCAAGGATAGTTACCTTGGCGGTATACCTATATGCTTTGGCCGTATTTTGGCCGCCAAGGTAAAACCAGTTGGGTGTAGTGAATGGATCACTGCATGTAATTTCTTTTGTGGGGCTGTTAAAGACCTGCCAGGTTACATTTGTGTAGCTATTTTAGTTAATCAATAAAAAGATAGGAATTAGTCCAAACTATCTGTCTGCTGGACACAATTTGTAGGATCAGAAACAAAAGATGGCAAAGCATGTCGGTCTCGAAGAAGAGCAACCCAAACAATGGTAGAATCACAGGCTTCGGTCCCGGTTGGTAAGGTGCATAGGAACCTAAAGTCCAACCGGGACTAATGATGACAGATTGGGGGGGGGGTTCTTTGGTAATACCAACCGGGACTAAGGGGGGCACGCCAGCATCAAAAAAATATTTCAAAATCCCTGGGAGGCCCTCACACACACGAACATCGCAGGTCACAAGTCACGCAATTTTTCACACGAAATATATGCCTGCGCGATGCGGGGATTCGAACTCGTGACCTCTAGCCTCGCGAGTAGCTTCATTATCTTCTCCCCTACACAACACATCTGTTTGAGTAGAGGGTGCAACTCTCTTATAGTAACTTGTGGGAGACCTTTTAGTCTCGATTGATAACACCAACTCAGACTAAAGGCCCCCTTTAGTCTAGGTTCGTGTTATGAACCGAGACAAAAGGGTCACCCCCATTAGTCTAGGTTGGTGTTACGAACGGTTCGTAACACCAACCTAGACTAAAGGGGTTGACCTTTTTGTCTCGGTTCGTAACATGAACCTAGACTAAAGGCAGTATTTAGTCTGGGTTGGTGACCAAAGGGGTTGCGTCGACGTGACCACTAATACCAGGAGTGCTCACCCCCTTTAGCCCCGGTTGTTTACCAACCGGGGCTAAAGGGGGTGAGCACTCCTGGTATTAGTGGTCACGTCGACGCAACCCCTTTGGTCACGGCTCCAAAATTGAACTGAGACTAATAAAGGGGCATACCAAAGGCTCCTTCTCTACTAGTGAAAGCGTCTCATTACAACACTAGATGAAAAATACCGCACTTGGCTATGCTATTTTGTAGCGGGTGTAGGTAAGGAAGCTACTCGTGAGGCTATCCAGTAGCATTGTTTACAAAATTCCAAAGGTAGCAGTCGGCACTATCCTGATGCTTCTCACCCTTATACAACTAATATATGGCACATATCATGAATGCATCATAAGCTAATTTAGGAGCTAGAGAAATTGCTTGTGCAGATAAATTATTCATTTCACACAGCTCCGCATTCTTAGTCCATCTATTTTGTCAAAAAGCGAACGGTTCTTGTGCAGCTAAATTATTCATTTCACATAGCTCCGAAATCTTAGTCCATCTATTTTGTAAAAAAGCGAACGGTTCATATATATTACAGTTCAAACGCACACAATCAATCCTTATTACACAACATTCCACCATTATGATTTTTTTTAGAAAATTGAATTTTTATTCCTCCCTCTGCAAGAGTTTTGCACACAACCAATCCTTATTACAGTTCTTTCAAGTAGCTAATTAATATTAAACCAAAACTCTCAAAGAGCGAACTAAGCAACGGTGCAACTAATTGTGCATGGATCCTCTTAAAAAGACGACCACCCTTGCTTGGTGAAGATCTCCATAGCCATGGTCTCCGGTGTACGACAGGCCCACTTCAGTAGTTGTTTGTTGTGTTTTTTCTGCATTACGCTTTTGAAAGCCATGTGCTTTCTATTGCGCACACAGTAATGCCCTTTGCCATGTGCTTTTTGTGACACGGAAAAATAAATGGACAACAAATAAAAAATCCAGTTGGACCTGGCCACTACCAGGGTTTACCTTACCGTTGGTAACCGGCCCGGTTACCGCAGTAACCGGTGAAACCGAACTGGACCGGTTACGGTACCGGCCGGTTACCAACCGAGGGTATTCAAAATTTTTGGATTTGAATTCAAAAAATTAAAAAATGAGAAAAAAATCCCTAAAAATACTTCATGATTTATTGAGTCTAATGGTGTCAAATTTTTTTCAAACTTCGTTCATTTAATATAATGTTTGGCCATTACAAGTTAAACAAAAAAGAAAAAAGAAAAAAAATGTGGCGGCCCAGCAAGGCCCACTTGGGCCCAACCTTGGGGGTCAAATATCCCCTGCCTGGGATGCTCCCAGTCCTCCCACGCCTGTGACGCCACACTCCCGAGCCCCGTCCGCTCTCGTCCGCCCTGGTCCGCCGCCCCCCGGCTGCCGTCCGGCTGCCGGCGCCGCGCAACCGGCCCCTGTCCACGGTTTGCCACGCGGCAGGCTTGGTAAGCCGGCCGGCCGACGGATCTGCGGGCCGGAGGCGGCAGACCGTCGGTTCGGCTCGGTTTGCCGCCCCGGTCGGTCGGTAAGCCGCGGTTAGGGCGCGGTTTACCGCTCCAGGCACATGTAAGCCTTCTCCCCTTCATCAATGTAGGATTTATCTATGTTTTAAGTATGTTTTGATATAGGGTGTAGAATCGTAGATAAGATTTGATTTAGGATGTCGATATGATTTGATTTAGGGTGTAGATGTGGTTTACGTATGATTTAGGATATGAATATGATGTGATTTAGGTATATATATGATTTTGGTAGAGCATATTTAGTTGTATATATGATTTAGGTATGATTTTAAAACTGTATATTGTGATTTAGGTCTATATATGATTTATGTGATTGATTTGTGGATGTTGTCCATTTATGCAGATACACAATGTCATCTAGAGATGTTGTATGGGAACACGGTGAAAATCAGCATCCCGGATGGCAATGCAAGTATTGTCATATGCACAAAGGAGGAGGTGGTGCGACTAGATTCAAACAACATTTGGCTGGAAAAGGGACGCAGGTGCTCCATTGCAGGAATGTGCCACCAGATGTGCGGGACTACAACTTGGTAAGACTACAAGGCTGAGTTGCTTAGAGTGCAAGGTTTGAATTTGATGTCCACCGCCGAATACCAAATGGCGACCCAAATGGGGGTCTTCCCATTTCTACAACACCGTTGATCTTTTATTGATGTACGATTATTGCTATGGGATTGTATGCACGATTATCACTATCACTATGGTATTGTATGCACGATTATTACTATGACATTGTTTGTATGCAAAACTATGATATTATTCCTTTGGTGAGGTTTTGTGAGGTCCTTTACATTAATATATGCATAGGTCATGCTAAAATTTTCATTAATTTACCACCGGGGAACCACGAAAATAGTTTCGGTATTTAAGTCTGTTAAGCCGGTTTACCGAGGAAACCGAGCAATAACCGTTCCTAACCGATCGGCATACCATTCGAAACCATTTGTACTACACTTTTGGTTTGGTTTTTTGAATTTGTTCGGTTTTCACCAGTAACCGCGGCTAACCGAGCGGTTTACCAAAACCGAAGGCCGGCGGTTCCAGGGTCCGGTTCGGTAAGTGAAACCCTGGCCACTACACCCCTTCAGCCGGACCCACAGCCCCCGCCGCCCGCACCACCAACTGCCCACTGCTACCATGCCGGCTGCTCCACACCACTAGGCCACACCATCAACTACTCCACCACCGCGGAGGTGGTCGAGCCCGCCAGCATCGCATGTCACTGAAGAGAACCTCAGGGAGCTACATCTAGTCCCCCAGCTGGCAGAGCTCGAGGAAGCTATTGCCATGCAGATGTGTCAGGAGGAAGGGCCGCCGACGAAGAGGAGTGGCGGTGCGGCCCTGTGGCGCGCCGACAGAGGGAGGAGGAGAAATAGTGAGGGGTCACACTACCGTTGGAGGCGCCGGTCGCGTCACCATAATGAGGAGCCAGTCATGCTTCCATATGAGGAGGAGGAGGCCGCACTGCCATCGGAGGAGTAGGACGCCGCGCTGCCATCATGGGAGGAGGGCGCGTCGGGCTGTAGACGAGGAAGGGGGGCTGGCTGGAGAGGAGTGGAGGAGGATAGGGGAGAGGGGTGCGGGTTAAATAGGTAGGATTTATAATGGGCTAGGTTGGGGTTTTAGGTAGGCCGTGGTGTGTCGCGGGTGTGGATGGTGTGTCGGATAGTGTTTTCCGTGTGTGTGCTAATCAAGACACATGACAAAGCATTTCTTTGTCGTGTGTTCCGAAGAAGACACACGACAAACTAAATTTTTTATAATTGTACTTAATACATAAAAATATCAACAAATTCAGAAAAATTCAAAAATTAACATGAAATATATATTTCACCTAGTCTATAGTAAAAGTTTTGAATTCAAGTTCCAAATCAAATGTTACTTCGTCCTCAAACCTAACCACATACTTCTCAATTCTATAAAACTTATTTGAAGATGTTTCCACTTCTCAATTTTTTCTCACAATCTCCACGTATGATATCATGAGATTTCATACTTTTCAGACTTCATTTCCTTTTTAAAAAATTTTAAAATCATTCGGACACACGTCTGGGGTCATATTCCTTGGTCAAGATGATCCAAATTTCTTTTCATTCCATGGATAATGCCTCAAATTGGGTTAAATAACATGAATATCATTTTTGCACTCATTTTATTCTCTCATTTGACTCACTTGCAGCTCAAATTTGACTTGATTAAAAATCTCTTAAAATGCAAATAATTAGTTAAATATAGAAAACAAATAAAGAAAATGTACCAAATTTTAGCATGGAGTACCACATGTTGTATCTAGAGTGTTGAAAAAATATCGAGGTGAGAAGGGACATTTTTTTGGGGCAACTCGATTTGGAATTTAGGAGGGTACCAGAATTACTTTGCCGTGTACCAAGAAAGAACACTTGACAAACTCATGACTTTGCCCTGTGTAAAAAAACACACGCAAACTCATCACTTTTCGGTGTGTCAAAAAAGGCACACAGCAAATCACTTTTTTTTGAGCCACTGGATTTGGACTTAGGACGACTCCATGAAAAATTACTTCGCCGTGAGCGAAGAAAAAAGCATACGATGAACTATTACTTCGCCGTCTGCCAAAAAAAAGTACACCACAATCTATGACTTCGCCATGTGCCCGATAAAAAAGCACAAGGCAAACTATCAGGCACATGGTGAATTACGAGTTTCTGGTAGTGATGGTGGAAGTTAACTAATTAATGGCTGATAACAAATGACTAGTGACAGTTACCCTTTGATGGCTAGGGTTACTAGTGATCTCTTCATCTTTTGATAGCAGTCGAATAATGGCAATGAATCTGGACACCGAAAAAGTTTCTGGGGCCTATAAGAGAGGCGCTCCTTCTCAGTGTTAATTCTGAGCACTACACACCACTCCTGGGCCGCATTTTTTTCTGTTCCCATTCCGGCGATTTGTGTGTGTATGGATTGCACCGCGGAAGAGCTGGCCTATGTAGCTGCACCTTTGTAAGAGACACTGCACGTTCCGTTCCTGCGGAACTAGCCTCAATTATTGTGAACATTCAGGGTGTTTTATGTTTCCACTAGATATGTCCCGGCCCCCATTGGAAATACAAAACATCATGCTCCTATCTATGCTATCTTTTAGTCTGTAACCATTTATGCTAGCTGCAATGATCACATTGATGCGGCGCCGCAGGAGCAGTTTGGATGATTAAATTTACTGGGCGGCTTGGTTCGAATCAGCGGATTCCCCTCAAAGAAGTTGGACGGCCGCAGCTCAAATGCACCACTCAGAGTCGGCATCACCGGAAAATCCTCAAGGTACGGGATGTGGTGCAGCCCCAGCGTGTACCACAACACAATGTCCTCGTCCTTTATCCTTCTCTTCTTCTTGCTCCAGGCAGCCAAGTTGTCATCTCCCGTGCTCTGCTCGGCGTAAAGCCCGGGCGCCCACTTCTCCGACTTGTTGTACGGCGTCACCCACACCTGCTTCTTGGTGTAGCTGGCGCGGCGCTGCGGGTAGTCGTCGTCGGCCAGCAGGGAGGCCGCCGTCGCGCCGGCCGGGATGAGCCGGTACCCGACTTCGTAGCCGGTCTTGGTCTTCTTGCCCGGGTTCACGAATAGAAGGTCCGCCGGCGCGCCATTGACGTCCACCTGGCCGTCGGCCTCGGTCTCGGCAACGTCGCGGCGGACAGTCCAGTAGCTCTTCCTCGGCGTTTTGGCTCCACCTGTGGCAGGGTCCCCGGTGTTTCGCATTCTGACCATGGTGTTCTTGACGAAGGAGTTCTTTGTGCCGTCAACGTCGAGGTCCAGGTGGTACGTGACGAAGTGGTCGTGGAAGACGGCGACGGTGTTCTCGGCGACCAGGGTGCCGTGAGCGTCGTGCTTGATTTGGTCGACATGCGTGTACGATGTCGCCTCCATTTCCAGAATGCCGGTAAGAGATACCTGCAGCACCAAATTCAATGACAGATATGGAAGGCAGATGAGACATTAATTTTTGACGAGATATGCGGGAGAAAACAAATGAAATCTTACAATTAGCTTGATGGAGCCGCTGGTTTTGAACTCCCAGTCTAGTATGTAGTCATAGTTCCCAACAGTCACCACCATCCTCACCACTAAGGTCACGTCTGGCCTGACCTCCGTGACCTGCATTCGAAACGTCAGAAAACACTAAAGCTGGTGCAGTTGAAGCAGACGGCTAACCTGTAGCACAGCGCTGGTGTGACGCCACGCAATGTCACCGGCGTAGCGCTCGAACACGCATATCACGTCTTCAGCCTTGACGGGCTTCCCATCCGCGTCGGCGTAGTAGACATCGAAGTAGGCCGCGTTGGCCGGGCAGTCAGCGCCGCGCTGGAGCGGCGAGGCCGAGACGCCCAGGCCGTAGTCGCCAGCGTCGACGAAGGTGTGGAAGTACCACTCCTCGACGGGGTCCATGTATGGCACGAAGATCTCCGACACGAAACCGCGGTAGAGAACACGCCGCCGCCGCTTATTGCCCACATCGGCGTCATGGATGGAGGCAAGCGAGATGACCATGCCAGCCCGCATGTCGAATCCCACATGGAACTCCCAATTGGCCCATCTGTCGTAACATGCATGGAAAGAAAATACACATGACCATGACATTTTATTAGGGATTACGGTAGGTAAGAAGCCGGCCTGAACATTGTATTAATAAGCAAGATTGGTGCTTACAAGTTTTGGCATTGAGGGGTGAGAAAGATATAGCAGGGCAAGGTCTACGTTAGAAATGGTTGTGCCCACATCCTAAGAACAAGAGGAGTCAAGGGGGGATTTGCTCCGCCAAGCCCATAAATCAAGATCCAAAGCCACCAACCGAACGATGACCATTGTCGAGGAGTAGACGCCGTTGAAGACCACATTGTTCCGGGCTTTCCAAATGTTCCAGAGCATAGCGGTGATGATGTAGCGAACATGGCCTCATGTGCCATTTGTTCGAGTTTGATTTTGGTGATTCATGACAACATGATCAATGGGACTAACCTTGTCGTTGAGCATGTCCTTGTAGACATTTCTAGGTCCCATGGATGTAACCACAATCAAAGTTAACATACCATGTGAAAGTTAACATACTATGAGTTAAGCATAGCAAAAATCCAAAGTTAGAATATATTTCAAAGGTCTAAATAGTGGTACGTTAAGTTCAAGTGGTGGCAAGATCAGAAGCAAGAAAAGAGAAGAAAAGAAATCATCGGATGAACCGACAGTACCTAGGAAGCAGCGTCGGTGCAAGTGCCGGTTAAATTGGTACGTTGTAGAGGAGGCTTGTCAACTTGGACCGTTGGTTGAACCGACGCCCTCAGTTTTAGATGCGTCGGATGAATGCCAGCAACGAAGCAGCAGAATCTTCAGCACCAGATGAACCGACACAGCATCAGATGAAGCGTCAGATGATTGAAGTCAGCAGGAGTCTGAGGTGGAAGGCAACGGCTAGTAGCACCGGACGAACCGACGCCCCCAAACTATATAGCGCCAGATCATCTGACGGTACTTAGAAAAATACCAGCCAGTGGAGCAACAACTCTATGATGCCTTGGGCTATTTCTACCCCTTCCACCCCGCCATTTGAGAATGTTGGAGTGAGCTGAAGTCCATAGGAGTACAAGACACTTTGCGCGGGGGACTTGGGGACCCCCTTCCCTTGGTGGAGAAGCTCCTTAGTGGAGATGGCATCAAGGTGACCAAGGAAGTTTGATGAGTGCCTTCGTGGCGAGCCTTTGTGGCAAGTCAAGTTGTACTCTTGGCAGAGACTTCGTGATCGGAAAGCAATACTCTTGTGTGGAGTGCTTCAACAACGTGGACTAGGGGTGGCTTAGTGCCTACCGATACCATGGATAAATAACTTGTAAAGAGTTTGCTTCCTCTCATCCCTCTTTACGTTTCTGCTTTACATTCTTGCAATCCTTGCTTGACTTTACTTTCCTAGAGTAGTATCTAGTTAGGATTGGCTATAGGGTGCAAAACTTGTTTTGGGATGAGAGTTTCACACTAGATCAACCTTAGATTGCACATCTAGATAGAAATAATCTGGTTTACCTTATGTAAAGTAGTGGAAACCATATGTTAAGGTTTTAAGTTGCCTAATTCACCCCCTCCCCCTCTTAGGCTATGACCATACGATTTCTAACAGATAATCACAGAGCGGCTGGAGAGGCATCCGGCAGATCAGCAAGCATCCAGAGGTCTCGGTACGAGACTAGGTGCGGGGTGGCGAACCATCCCACAACACGCCAAACAGCTGCAGAACAGGGACATGCCAGTAGAATGTGGTGTTGATCCTCGTATGCACCGCAGTAGCAGCAAGCCGCCGAGTCGATGAAGTCGCGGTAGTGGAGGAGCGCCGCCGAAGGAAGCCAATGGTGATGAACAAGTCACAAAAAGTGTTTCAGCGTGGGGTGGTGGTGTTCCCCCAGATGGAGTTTGCGAAGTCGTCAAGCGGCCGGCGCTCCATGTGCCAAGCATAGAAGCCGACCGAGGTGAACGGCCGAAGATCAGTGCTCATGCCTCGGTGGACGATGAGGCCAGGCTCAGGGAGGGCACCGCAAAGGGCCTACCGCAAGATCTGTAGTTCCGCTTCAGCGCCAGACAGTCGCAGGTGGAGGAAGAAGGACCAAGTACCTAATTACTTTGTTGGGAAAACTTTGTTAGGACCATGACCATGACCATGACATTCATGCATCATATGCAATGGGAAAACTTTGTTGGGTGTTTTTCTTACATATTTCCTCTGCCTCATGAAAAGTGCAATTTTAATATTTGAAAAAAATCTACAAAAGAGTAAAATCAAATGAAATAAATTTAACTATCTGCCGAATTTAGTGGTAAGATTTGACTTGCCTGCCAACACTAATCCCACGTGGCCAATAAATATGAATATTAGAGTTATTTCACATCAGACGTCACCATCAATCTATGCTAGAAAATTTAGAATTGCAATCATCATGCTAAATGGAGTAGAACCGGCAAGGGGTTCGGCTGTTTTTTTTTTCAAATAAATAAGTTTAAAGATGCAAAGGGGTAACCGTTAGGTGCACGACATTATAATCAATGCACCCCTAAACAAGTTGTTCAGCTGTTACACCACTAATCTGTCCACTATACTTGTTGGTAGGCCATGCTTCCCTGGCGCCATACTGGGTTGGGACAGGATTTGTTGGTACACCATGTTTCCCATGCGCCACAATGTTAGAGTCAAATGACATCATGCTGTGAAATTTTTTCTTTCCTCACGTTCCTACTGGCATTACGGCATATTTGTAAACTTAATATTATTTCTAAATGCTAGTTTGCAAAATATAAATATAACTCTAACAAACAAAATATATTTCCAATTATTTAGATTACAATGTAAATAAAAGGAACGTAAAAAAGTGAGTAGTTATTATACTTCCTGCCAATCTACTTTATAAAAGATTTGGAAGTAGTATATTTTTGGAATATCGAAACAACAGTGGTAGGAGGAGATAATTAATCATATATTGCTTACTATTTTTTTTGTTTATAGCTTCGAAATGTACGTAGGATAATTTTCAAAGTAATAAGATTTTCTCTGTGGAGAAATTGTAACTTTCGAAAGGTTTATTTGCAGTTGGATACTTAAGAGCAACTCCAAAAGAATGTGAATCTCAGCCCTAAAACTTATTTAAAAAATGCACTCCAACAGATTGCGTAAATCTTCCCAATCTATTCGGGATGTGAATCCCGTCCTTCTAGATGCGCATATTTTCACGTCTCCCTGGCGCCCCCAATCGCCCCCATGCTTCTTTCCCATCGCCCCCCATGCTTCTTTCCCGCGCGGCTCTAGCTGCTTCCCGCGTGATATTTGTCGCGTGCCAAAATCGCACATGGGAGGCGGAGGGCAGAGCTCCGGGCAATCCGGTCCCCTTGTCCTTCCGTGAGCTCTAACGGAGGTGGATCAGCAAAGAGGTACATGGGGTGACCTCGAGGAGGCGGCGCATCCCGTAGACTCCAGAGTCACCTTCTGCTCCTCCTCCACCGCAGCCCGTGGGGAGACGTCCTGCAGGTGGAGGCGGCTGCTGATGGTTCTGATGCTTGGGATTTTGGAGAGGGAGCAGCTTGTGTGATGTTGGGATTTGCCGCTGCTGATTGGAGGTGGAAATCAGAGGGAGCTGCATGATGCGGTGGAGGTATGAATGGCGTGAGATGTTGCTGCTTCTAGCATGGTGGGGACTGAGGAAAGCAGAGCAGGTGGAAGATACTGCCTATTGGTGTGCTCGTGCTAGTGCTTGGCCTGGCTGCTTGCTGTATTGTGTCTATTGGTGTGAAGGTGAAGGGCAAGAGAATCAATGATGGTTCATTAGGCTGACTTGGTATGTTTTGAAATATTGGGGAAGTGATTATTGGGAAATTGCTGTAGAATAAGAAAGATTTTGGGAGAAAATTTTTTAGGAACACCCCAATAACTAGTTTTTGGGGAGATTTTTTTGCAGTCTCTTGGAGTTGCTCTAATGCCCTTATATGCTTTCAGTTTTATATTTGAACACTAAACATATATATGTCATAACCATTATTTGGCATATGCCAAGTTTAGATGGCCAGTGCTTACGCATATTTGCTTACCATGCAACTAAAATGGTCACAAAAAGGTACTCCCTCCATTGACTTTTTTTGACAACTTTGATCATTCGTCTTATTTAAAAAATTATGCAAGTACCACTTATTTTGTTTGCTACATGCTTTATTATTGTAGGTATTTTAAGTTTGACATACCCTTTTACTTTTTTTGTGATAATTTTTTAAATAAGACGATTGGTCAAAGTTACAAGAAAAAGTCAATGGTGACAAATATTTTGATACGGAGGGAGTACTGCTTTCGTTGTCAAACATCTATAAATAGGAAGACTGAAAAAGACCACCTACCTAGCGCCCGTGCCAATCCCTTTCACTATTGAACTATGCAGTGGTCCTAGCTTGGTACCAAACCCAAATAATGGAGGTGTTCACGTGATTCCATTAACATCATGAGATCGACACAAATGTTGCACGAACAGCGTTGATGAACACTTACCTTACAACATGGCCATCTATGTGGAATCCCCTTCCCTCCGGCTGCACAACCACGCCGGGCACCGTCTTCGGGCCGGTGAAGGGCCCGACCTTGTCTGCTCGGTAGTCCGTCCCCTCGGCCTTGGGTACCGGGAAAACAACCCTGTCCTGGTACCCGACGATGGCCATCCGGTCGAGGTCTACCAGCATCGTAACACCCTGCAGCGGCCGCGCGTAGATGTTGGCCGTCTCCTCACTCCGAACCACGGCGCACTGCATCTTCACCACTCTGCGGCCACCGTAGGATGGCTGGCTGCTGCCGAACCATCCCCTAGATAGCACCCCGCAGCCGACGTCGCCGGCATCCAGGCCGCGCCGCCGCACGGATTCCACGAAAGGAGGGTACTTGGGTGGTAGGGCCTTCGCCGCGATCTGCTCCTCGGTTGTGATGATAGGAAACCCGGGGCCGTGGTGGATACCATGGGATAGTACGGAGGGTGCGGAGGTGTTGGTGATGTCGACGACGAGCTCGTGGGATTGCTCGCCGGCTCGGGCGATGACGAATGCACGGCGCAGGAGGTTCGAGGAGGAGGAGGTGCTGTAGGCGTAGGAGAGGACGTCTGGTTTCTCCGGTTCGTCGAGGCCGACGTAGTTGAAGTGTAGAGGGCGAGCTGGCACGAACGGGGAGGAAAGCACCGCTGCACGGACGGCAGTAAGCTCTGTGGCGGAGAGAGGGTCGAGCGGGTGAGGGCGGGGAGGAGATGCTGACGTAGTTGAAGTGGAGAACAGGTAGAGGACGGCGAGCACAAGAAGCTTCATTGTGAGGATGCCTGGAGTCGAATAAATGGCTCGGTGAGGTTTATATAGGGGAGTGTCCTCTTTGTGTGGATGGAAAACGTGAAAGTGTGAGAGTTGCCATGCTTGCAGGAGCGGATGGGCTGTCACTGTCAGCATCACGGGGCATGCAGTCTTCTGGGTCCTCTGTTCCTTTTGAACATTGGGCATATGGAGACATATACGTTGGATTCATAAAAAGAATCGACTCTTGGAAATATAGCTCGATAGAAAAGAAAGTAGGAAGCATCTTGACCAGTTGGTAAGGGTGAAGTCTGGTGACTAATGACCACTGTAAATTTGTAACTCATAAAGTTGTTTCGACGGCTAATTAAAATGATGATGTCAAAAATTATCGCAAAAAAAAAATTGTACTCCACACCCCGTTTGAAACGACAATACTGCGTGTGAATGTAGTGGTACACGCCGTACCCATTTAGCCAAAGTCATTGCAAACTTGGACTTCTGGATGGTGTGCACGGCTGTAAGATAAAGAATTTTCCATGTTCAAAGTCATTCAGCCATGATCAAATTTGCACGTACGTATGTTGAAAATATTTGTTTCAGTATCCTGGTAAACGAAACGTACGTACTGAGAGTGAGTACTATCAGGAACGGTGGACGGGGAGTCAACATCTTCTTGGTGTACGATGTCTGCTGGGTGTGAGTCCTCTGTTTCTTTCTTGTTAGCCTATCCGCAATAGTGCTCCCTAAATGATCCTGTACCCTTAATATAAAGGATATTAGATCCAAAACCAACAGCAACAGTATTCCGTAAACAACTCCGTAAATTTTCAGCAGCCAACTCTCGTCCCCAAACCTGGGGGAGATTCCTTCCTCCCCCAAACCCATTACACGTGCGCCCCCTCCTGTCTCTGCTCCATGCTGCCTCCTCCTCTGCTTCCTCCCTCCCTCCCTATCGCTCTCTGCTCCCTCTCTCCCTCCCCGGCGAGGCAGCCCAGCGATGCGCGAGGCAAGGCTCGGCGACCCCTGTGAGGTGCAGAAGGTGCTCCAGCCAGCAGCGAAATGGCTCGCCCTGCTACGGCCAAACGCCGCGGTGGCCATCCCCTCCTGAACGGCGCGGTGGCCGGCGTCGGCGCCCGCGGCCAGCCTCCCCACACGCCGACCGGCGGCGAGGGAGGAGGAGCCGACCGGCGGCGAGGGAGGATGAGCCGACATGGGGGCTCCACTGCGAGGCGCATGACGCGGGCCCGCAACACTCTGCGGCGGCCCCCACCTCACCTCATCGAGCCGCGCGCTGCGAGAGGTGGACTTGTTCTCTGTGGTGGAGGACATGTCGAACGAGCTGGAGCGCGCCACAAGGTGGAGTACCTGGAGACGACGGTGCGCGTGACCGCAGGCGAGGTCAACGCGGATGGAGCTGGCCCTGATCCTCCCTGGTGCTGCTCTGCTAGAGGCCGCAAAGGCGCAAAGCACAGCTGACGCGCGGGAGACTGCCGTGACGATGGGGAAGAGCTCCCCGGCGGCGCGGAGCTCACACAGGTGGACTGAGAAGGAGTTGCAATGCTACTCCCATGGCGAGACCGGGCCGCGGCACAACAAGTCAGCAACCAACGACCTCGGGCAGGCCGTGGCACTGGGCAGCATCTCCACGCTCTGCTCGTCGACACGGGCTTCTGGGCCATGGAGGCCTACGGCATTAGCAACAGATGGATCAAGTTCTACACTTGACTATGCACAATTAATTTTGATTCGATCACTGATTGTTCTCAAAAGGTTCAGAGACGATTGATTGGTCCATTTATTGGGGTTCAGCCGCCGGAAATGCCGATGAACTCCTGCACCATGGCGCAGAAGTTGGAGGTGTTGGTGGTAACGGGCATAGATTTTTTTAGTAACGGGCAAAGCGCCCTTACCGATCAAGTGTTACAAATGAGCGAAGAAAGGTAACGGGCAGATGCCCGTTACTGATAACACATATTCGTAACGGGCATCAAACAACGACCGTTACCATAACTAGCCACCGGTCACGTGAAATGACTGTTTCTCTGTGCCCACAGGGAACTTTAGTAACGGGCACCAAAACAAAGCCCGTTACATCAAGTCAACATCGGAGAGCCGTGCTGTAAACATGCATCTCCTCTGTCTCGACCAAAGGAGACGCGTCTATTTCACGCGCGTCTCAGCACAGCTAAGATTAGTAACAGGCATCAAACAACAACTGTTACCACAACTTGTCACCGGTCACGTGAAATGGCTGTTTCTCTGGGCCCACAGGGAACTTTGGTAACGGGCACCAAAATAGAGTCCGTTACAGTGAACTCAACATTGGAGACGCGTGTTGTGAACCTGCGCCTCCTCTATCTCGACGAAATGAGACGCATGTGTTTTCACGTGCGTCTGCTGTCTCTTGACTAAAGGAGACGCGTTCTGTCAACCCGTGTCTCCTCTATCTCGACGAACGGGCCAAGTTCTGGGGCTCACCAGTCAGTATTGGTAACGGGCTTTTACGCTGCTCGTTACATTGTTGGCATGTTTGTAACGAGCGTTCCCAATGAAGCCCGTTACTCACTGATCGGTGTTTGTAATGAGCTTTAATTAATGCCTGTTACAGATACGTAGGCAACCCCTACAGTAACCTGCCTGCTTGCCGACTGCATCCTGGAACCAGCCAGGATTTGGTAGCCATCAGGGGCTGCATCCTGCCATCCTGGAACCAGCCAGGATATGGCAGCCACCACAGTAAGGAGACATCACAAACACAAAAGCAAGATCACATTTATAGACAAGCAAGATCACATGAAGTTTCAAGTTACTCATCAGGGCTTGTTTGGATGGAGTCATGAGAAAACTGCCTGAACAAGGCAACATCTGACCCCAACCAAGCAAGCTAAGCAGGTTTCTCAGGCAACAACACCTGACTAAAGAAGACTGAATGCCGCAAGTTTCAAGGTTCTGGCTACAATGAACTCACGGTGCACCATTATAGAAGTTGCCATTTCGGTCGATGGTCTCATTAAGAATGTATTCGCACAGCATCTCCCGGACCCGCTTTAGATCTTCTGTGGAAACATCTACGGCAGCTTTGAAATCCTGTAAAATACAATCATATATGAGAATACAAGTAGAAATCAGTTTCTAAAATCAGATGGAGAATATGAGCAGAGACAAGGTTGAGCATTATTATCTACTTACAGCAGCCTTCTTGATGTCAGGTATGTCATCGAGTAGTCTTAACATATGGAATCCACACAAAGTGGACCGCCATGACTGCTGAGCACACTGCATCGAGGTACCAAAATGACAAGTTAATGCAGTACCAAATAGGTAAGAAGGGACCATAAAAAAATCTCGGCCTTACATTGAGATTTGGTTTGTGCTTGAGTGTTGTGGCTTTTGGCTTTTTTTTTCCTTTCGTCACTCCGTCCTGTGCTTGATCAGCAAAGACCCTGCATGATCAGCAATACTGATTAGAAACACTAAGCGATTGAATTTTTGTGAACAAAACCTACAAGATACTGTGAACAAAACCTACAATACCCAGAGAGGTTGCGATGAGCCGGGTTGTCGTTGATGGTGGTGAACAACATGGCGCGCATTGTGAACTCCTCACGCTTGAACTCATCCAAAACTCCTTCACACCAAGCTTCCATAGTATCTTCAAGTCATCAACTAGTGGCCTCAAGTAGACATCAATACGGTCGCCAGGTGGCTTTGGCCCTGAGACCAATATTGTCAGCATCATATATTTCTGTTTCTTGCATAGCCAGGGTGGAAGGTTGTACAATGAGAGCACGATAGGCCAGGTGCTATGTGTTGAGCTCTGATTACAGAATGGGGTTCACCCCATCTGTGCTCATAGGAAACCATATGCTCCTTATGTCTTTGTTAAACCACGGAAAGTGGTTATTAATGTTACCCCATTGTGCTGCATCTGCGGGGTGCCTAAACTTGCCTTCTTGCTTAAGCTTCTTTCTGCCTTCGTCATGCCAACGCAAGAGTTGGGCCTCCTTTCGTGTTGCGAACCATCTTCTTAGCTGAGGAATAATGCAAAAATACCATGCCACCCTCATAGAAGCCCCTCTGTTAGCCTTCTTCTTCTTGCCTCTGATCTTGCCGGGCTCGTTCTCGTCATTAGCATTGTTATGATCTCCACCATCATTTTTCCTCTTGTACCAATCACAGCCACACTTGGGGCACTTGTCATGGTCTGCATAATCTCCACGGAACAATACACAACTGTTCTTGCATGCATGGATTTTTTCAACCTCTATTCCCAGAGGACAGATTATCTTCTTCGCCTCATAGACAGACTCTTCTATTTGGTTTCCTTCAGGTAGCATGTCTCTAAGCACATCCAATAGAAGTTTTAGATAACCAGAAAGGTGAGAGTACTTCTAGCAATCAGGATAGAGGGGTTTCTTTGAATCTTCAATGAACTGCTTCAGCCTCACTAATTCAGAAGGTGTGTACACTCATTGAAACTCAACATCCTGCAACATTTGATCAACATTGTGCACACGTTGCAACACCTCACCATCATCGAAGTCCCTAACTTCTTGATCAGTGATATCCTCAGGCCTCACCACATTTGGTGGGAATAATGGTTCATTTTCCTCAAAAACTCCACTGTCATCAAGGTCTTCATCATGGTCGGTAGCATGGTGTCGCACTTTACCTTCATTTAGGCAGCCTACTTCGAGTTCATTATGGCCTTCTTCACCATGTTTATTCCAACACGTGTAATTTTTTGTGAAACCACGTGTGACCAAATGATGAAAAATGATTTCCCGTTGTCCGAATTTCTTCTGGTTGAGACAATCTATACAAGGGCAAAGCACTGCCTGAACACCACGGTTTCTCATATCCGCCTCTGCTTGATTTAGAAAACCATTGACCCCGCTTAAGAAATTCTCGCAATCTTCTTGGGGCTGTCTGTACATCCAAGCTAGAGCAGCAGCCGCCATCTCCATTCCATACACCAAATGAGCATAATTCATCACACAAAAAAACCGATAACATAAGAGGATTAGGACAGCTGAAGAATTTCAATAAAAGGGGTAATTAATTTCCACCTTGATGAGGACTTTCTACGAGGCGAGTGCGGCTGAGGAGGAGGATCGGAGGCAGTGTCGCGGCCGCGGCGACAGCGCGAAGAACGGCGCCGAGCCCCAGGGGGAGGGGACACAGAGACGTCTGCTTTGGATGACACCGCGATCGACGTCCGCTGGCCCCTTTTGCAGTCGCGCACGCGACGCAGCTGGCGGCGGCGAACGGGGCAGGCCAGCGGGAACTTCTGAGCAGAGAGATCGAGCGAGTGACCTTCTGAGGAGAGAGAGCGAGTGTTGTTGTCGGAATGGGAGTGGTCTTTTTAGGAGAGAGAGCGAGTGGTGTCGGAAGGAGAAGACAGAGACGAGCGATAACAACGCGCGTCTCCGATGTGAGAAAAAAGGCGACCCTGGTCGGCAATCAAAGGAGATGAGTCCTAAGAAACGAGCGCATTCAATTGGGTCGCCAGCAAAGGAGACGCATCCTAACAAATATGCGTCTCCAGTACGAAAGTTATCGGTAACGGACTTTCTAGCCCGTTACCAATACGGCAGTGATCAGCAATGGACTTAAACAGCCCGTTACCGATAGGGCATTGATCGGTAACGAACTTTACGAGCCCGTTACCGATAGGTTTAACTTTTGTAACGGACTCGATTTAATGTCCGTTACAACGAATTCATGTAAGGGCGTTTAAGAAGCCCGTTACCAGAAGTCCACATTGGTAACGGGCGTAGTGGAGGCAAACCCCGGGGTCGGCCTGCCGCGCTTATGGGTAACGGGCGCCAAACAACAACCGTTACAAATGTGGATGCATGTAACGGGTGTTAAGGGCCGTTACAAATGTTGCGTGACATATTTGAGGTTTTCACATAGTGCACCGTCGTGTGCGCCTGCCGCGACACGCGCGTCCGCTTCTGCAAAACCCTCGGCGGCGGCTGCGCCGACACGGGCGAGCCATCCCGCGGCCCTGCCACTGCGCGGCAAGGACAACAAGGGAATCTCTTGTCCTTATTGTTTCCCGTCCGAGCTGTGGCCGCGACGAGCGCATCCACCTTGCGCTCTGCTCGACGCCGCCGCGCTCGCCGTGATGGGCTCGACGCCGTGCTCAGCTTCCTGGAGATGGCTACGACGTTCCCACCTCCGGCCTCTGACGTCCAGGCCGCCGCGGCACGGGCAGCGGCCATGGAACCTGCTCCGACGCCGGGCGCCTCTGCCGGGATCGCTGGCCGCCAGGCGGCTGGCTGGTTGCGAATTGCGAGGGGATTTTTTCATCTGACAAGTGGCTCACAAATGGGGGAGGCATATAGAGGATACTGCTGCAGCAAAAAGAAGTTTAGAGAATCAAATTGTTTGGCCCTCCAAATATTGGTTTAGGGAATGTTTTTTATGGGACACTGTTGCGGATAGCTTTAGAACACAAAACGAACCAGTACTGGGAACAATATGGTGGTAAGTCTAGGTATCTTTTTAACACAGCGCGCCAAGGTTTTGTCACCATTATAAGTTATTAAGATATAAGAAGCTCATTATGCAATTACGCACACAAGGATTGTGTTGAACGTTCATCTTGCAATGGAGTGTCATATTTGTGTCGATCATGTGTACGGGATGGTTGCAATTGAACTTGAGTTGAAATTTGGTAGCTAAGGAATACAGTCCAAGTCGTACTTTGTATCCCAAGAGCTCATGAATATGAGGGCACTCCCATTATTGTGGGCGGTTGGTGTGGGCGGCGTCATGGCCGCTATAATGCCTGGTTGCCGGTACAGCTGCCGTGCATGTGAGAAGTGCCCGTAGTCATGCCTGGAGGATGTATGCGTATGGATAGCCTTGTTATAAAAAAGTTGTGCCTCATTGTTGTTCTCATTTGTGTGTTTTTGCGATTTGGATTTGCATTCTTAGGTTTATTTCTTCCAAGCTTTTATTCAAACATAGAGTAACAACGGAACAGGTTTCAGGAGCAGAGGAGACTAAAGTTAGCCTAACTAGATAACCATCAGCAAAAGGATGTGGCGACGTTGTTCATCAGGAGAACTGCTGTGAGAAGGTTTTTATATGAAGACGAGATGGCGAAAATATTAATTGAAGTAAGTTGACTTGTTGCGACGGCTGCTAGCCTGCGTGGCCCAAATAGTACATGGAAACTTATGCAGTAAATGCATCAGCAGTGTTTGTCTCTCCGCAACACATGATGTATATGTAGTCTGACCACCCAACTTCAACACACTTCGATAACGAGAGCAACATAGATGAGCTTGGGATGCGTCAGGACAGTAGCCAGTTCAAATATTTGTGTCGCCGGTGGTGGTGTTGTGTCATTCGTGGGACAATTCAGAAGACCTTGTAGTATGCGCCCATGGGAAAGGAAGCGCTTCAATATCTGCACTGCTGAACAGATAGGGAACATTGCGGCTAAAGATCCATGACTACCACAGAATTTTCAGGTTGGTGCGCACTAGAGTCCTGATACACCACATGCCCATCTATGTTTTGAGGGACATGTTTAGCTAGTTTTTGAAGATTGATCCTTTTGTCTATGTTGTGGCTTGTGAAAGATGACAAATGCTTTTATTCACTACTATAGAATCGCACATATATCCCAGACCTATTTTTTCATTTGTACCGGGTATTTTTGTCACCGGTACAAATAAGGGTATTTGTACCGGTTGGAGTCATCACCCGGTACAAATGCCCTCTCATAGGGCCACGTCGGGGGCCTCCTCCAACCCACCCGGTACAAATGCCTCACATTTGTACCGGGTGGTGGCTCCGCCCGGTACAAATGTGCTGGCCTCACATTTATACCGGACAGAGCCACCACCCGGTACAAATGCCTCACATTTGTACCGAGGCGCGATCTAGTCCGGTACAAATGTAGACCTCCCATCGCTTAGCTAAAATTTTTACCAACATTTAGAAATATCAACCCCTCAACCCCTGGTCATCCTCATCCTCTCCTTCTATCCCTATCTAACTCTCTCCCTCTCTCTCCTTTCGCAGGGGCGCGCGGCAGGGCGCGCGGCAGGGCGCGCGGCAGGGCGGCCGGGCGAGCGCGGGCGGTCACGCGCGGCCGGGCAGCCACGCGCGACCTGCGGCGCGCGGGGGGCCGGCCTCGGCCAGGAGCTGATAGGGTTCGTCTTTGTTCTTCGTTCTTGTTTCGTGATGATGTTCTTGTGAGACATATTTTGATTCTGTGAAACGGGGATGTTTTTTATTCTGTGATGTAAATCTAGTGTGAATTGTTGTGTTGTGAATCTTGTGCATGTAATCTTGTGCTGTGAATTATTGTGTTGTGAATCTTGTCCATGTATTTCTTGTGCTGTGAATTTGTGATGTGAATGAGATGAGATGAATCTTGAGATGAGATGAGATGAGATAAGAAAAAGAAAAAGAAAAAGAAAACAACAGAAAAGAGAGGAAAGAAGAGAGAAGAAAGGGGCGTACAGGGGCAAATCACATTTGTACCGGGGCACATCTAGCCCTAGTACAAATGTAACCATTTGTACCGGGTATTTTGACCGGTACAAATGCGCCCTCTCATTTGTACCGGAGGGTTTGTACCGGCTCAATAATCGATATAAATGAGGGTTATAGGCCGGTACAAATACCCGTTTTTCGAGTAGTGATTATTGCCTAGCAAACAAGCAACTCTTTAACCAATACATATGCATCAGTTGGTAACAGGAGGGTTTCCTTTTACTTTTATTGAAATAAGAGTTTTGCTCTGGTAGACCCTCCCATGTGATTTGCACGATTATTAAAGCAGCCACGTCATAAATCTTGATTTAATCCTGAATGGGTGCTGTTTGGGCCTGACCCTACCCGTGCCCAAATCCAATCCACAAACCCGTCCGGTCCACGACTCATAGCCACCGCAGCCCAGGCGCGCTCCCCTCGCGTTTTTCTTGTCCCCGAGGCCTGGACCCCTCTATCGCTACTTTTCTCTGAGTTCGTCTTCACGGCGGCGGCTCAGGTGGAGACTGGCGGCGGCGGCAAGCGCAGGAGACAGGTGCCGGTAAGCGCAGGTGGAGGCCAGCACGTCACTTCGTTGTCCGACCCCCTTCCCGAGAAAGGGTGGATCTGACAGAGGCCGCTCGCGGCGTGCGCAGGCGGATGGGGCGAAGGAGGTGTTGGGGACGGCGAGGGTGGCCTTGTGGTGGCCGCCATCGCTTCTGCCATGGCAGGTGCGACAGGGCAAGTTCCTGGAGGGACTGGCGGAGGCCGGTGGCGGCGGGGTGCACAGGCGGATGGGGCGAAGGAGGTGGTGTGGACGGCGAGGGTGGCCTTGTGGCGGCCGCCATCTTCCGCGACCATCTTTTCTTTACAAAGGTTAATTGATGCTTAATTGTTGTTGTTCTCTTAGTTTAAGCACAGCTTAGCGTTGCATTCCTTCTGCAGTACAGTTAGCAGCTGGAAGCCATGATTATTACTATACATATAATTCATGTAGTGCTAATCTTGCAGCTCCTCAATGCTATAGCTAGTTCTATGCAGTTTTTGCATTGTTTTGACAGTTAATTGGGTCATCTTTTCAGTTTGACATAGTGTTAGAGAATCGTAGAGTATTGGTTTGGTTTGTAACTTAACTTGAAAAATAGGAAGTGAGAACGAAGATCTTTTCAACCCCTTTTTATTATTCCCAGTTTCCCAACTCATCAGTGAGTCCTACCTACTACTTTAATCAGACACCTAGTTAATCTATTCCTCCATGACGGAAAGAACAGTGTGAACAGTAATTTGAATTGCTCAATATTGTTCTTATTTTTGCAAGAGTAAAATGCTTAATGGGGATCTTTGTTGCAATAATAAAATGCTAAATGCTGTCAGCTGACTGTAAGGACTTCTAGCAAGTCTTGCAGTCCTTAAAGTTATGACCAGTTGCTTTCAGCTGACTGTAAGAACTTCATTGATTTGACCTTGCAACAGATCCCTGCTACAATGCGTTCCATGACCAAGAGTGGGGAGTGCTAGTGCATGACGACAAGTATGCTCTAAACCTTGATCAGACCAGCTAATCTTCTCCCAAGACCTACGATCAGCAATAGATTGTACAGTTACAATATTCAGTTCTGAATTGCAGGAAACTGTTGGTAATGCTCACTCTGTCCAGCACACTGGCTGAGATGGCATGGCCCGCAATCCTCAGCAAGAGGGATAACTTCAGAGAAGTGTTATTAGGGTATAAACACTAGAGTTTTGTATTTTTATACAACAGGAACTGAATGATCAGATGATTATATAGAGGAACAAAAAAAAATTGTACTCCACACCCCGTTTGGAAATGGCAATACTGCGTGTGAATGTAGTAGTACACGCCGTACCCATTTAGGCAAAGTCATTTCAAACTTGACTTCTGGATGGTGTGCACGGCTGTAAGATAAAGAATTTTCCATGTTCAAAGTCATTCAGCCATGATCAAATTTGCACGTACGTATGTTGAAAATATTTGTTTCAGTATCCTGGTAAACGAAACGTACTTACTGAGAGTGAGTACTATCAGGAACGGTTGATGGGGGGGCAACATCATCTTGGTGTACGATGTCTCCTGGGTCTGAGTCCTCTGTTTCTTTCTTGTTAGAACACAACGAACCAGTACCGGGAACAATATGATGGTAAGTCCAGGTATCTTTTTAACACAGTATGCCAAGGTTTTATCACAATTATAAGTTATTAAGATATAAGAAGCTCATTATGCAATTACGCACACAAGGATTGTGTTGAAAGTTCATCTTGCAATGGAGTGTCATATATGTGTCAATTATGTGTACGGGATGGTTGCAATTGAACTTGAGTTGAAATTTGGTAGCTAAGGAATACAGTCCAAGTCGTATTTTGTATCTCAAGAGCTCATTAATATGAGGGCAGTACCATTGTTGTGGGCGGTTGGTGTGGGCGGCGTCATGACCGCTATAATGCCCGGTTGCCAGTACAGCTGCCGTGCATGTGAGAAGTGCTCGTAGTCATGCCTCATTGTTGGCGTGAGGATGTATGCGCATGGATAGCCTTGTCATAAAAATGTTGTGCCTCATTGTTGTTCTCATTTGTGTGTTTTTGCGATTTGGATTTGCATTCCTAGGTTTATTTCTTCCAAGCTTTTATTCTAACATAGAGGAACAACGGAACAGGTTGCAGGAGCAGAGGAGACTAAAGTTAGCCTAACTAGATAACCATCAGCAAAAGGATGTGGCGACGTTGTTCATCAGGAGAACTGCTGTGAGAAGGTTTTTATATGAAGACGAGATGGCGAAAACATTAATTGAAGTAAGTTGACTTGTTGCGACGGCTGCTAGCCTGCGTGGCCCAAATAATACATGGAAACTTCTGCAGTGAATGCATCAGTAGTGTTTGTCTCGCTGCAACACATGATGTTATATATAGACTGACCACCCAACTTCAACACACTTCTTTAACGAGAGCAACATAGATGAGCTTGGGATGCATCAGGACAGTAGCCAGTTCAAATATATGTGTCGCCGGTGGTGGTGGTGTGTCACTCGTGGGACAATCCAGAAGACCTTGTAGTATGCGCCCATGGGAAAGGAAGCGCTTCAATACCTGCACGGCTGCACTCCTGAACAGATAGGGAACATTGCGGCTAAAGATCCATGACTGCCACAGAATTAACTGGATAACCGTCATAGAGCAAAAGGACGTGATGCGGGAGATGGCAAACAACATTAGTCGAAGCAAACAATCATTAGTAGACTTGTTGCGTGGCACTACTAATAGTACACGGAAGCGTGTGCAGTAACTACATGCATCAGCCATGTTTCTCTCCCTGCGTGCAACACATGATACGAATTCTCCACAGCCCAACTTCAAAAGACTTCGGCACGAAAGTCACCTATATGGGCCTGGGACTGGGATGCATCAGGATAGTAGCCAGTACGACCATTATCAGTGCCGATGGTGTTTTTGTGCCATTCTTGCGACACAGCAATTAACCTTGTGTGCTCCCATGGAAAAGGAACTGCTTCAACATCTTCACTTCTGAGCAGATTCCTGGGTGTGTCACCAACAAGTATAAAGAACATTGCTGCTGCAGAAATTTTGGTGCACCGCCATACTATTAACAATTGCCTCTAGAACCATATGAACTAAGCATTCTGATTTATCACCATTCTACAAGAGTCGTATGCCACCAATTGGTAGATATACAAATGTTGGCTACAACAAAGGCTGAGTGTTTACACAAACGCAGCTACACAAACTGATGATCCACTTTGGTTTGTGCAGCTAATTGAATTTTTGTCACATCAATCCCTAAGTGACATGCCTGTTTCTTCACTAAGGCTATTCGCACCGCTCAAGCGCTACAAACACCTGCAAAGGTGAGTGGCCCACAGGACAGAGCCCATCTTACGGACCTGTAAACAAGAAACGCTGCACCGCGGATGTCTCTATACGGATCGGCAAGTCAACCACCCCGTCGCCACAGCTCCCTGTCCTCTCCATTTTCCCCTCCATTGCCGGCCGGCGTGGCGAGCTCCAGGCGCAGCAGAGGAACTTCCGGGGCGGGCTCGCTGTGGCTCCACGGCCGGCCAGCCGGGGGATCTTCGGGCGCGGCGGCTTCACGGCCAGCGTGGCAATCTCCGGCCGATGGAGGCATCTGGGCGCGGCCTCCATGGGGGAGGAGCTCGCCGTGGCTGGCTGCGGGGCTCGGGGGCGACCTCTCTCTCTCCTTTGCTCCCTCCTTCCCTTGCTTGGTCCGGTCACCGCGCGAGATCCAGAACGAAGGCGCGGCGGGCGGAGCAGACGAAGCCGAGGGCGGCCCGCGCGGACGGCGAGCTCAGAGGCACCAAGCGGAGCAGATGAAACCGAGGGCGGCCCGCGCGGACGGCGAGCTTGGAGGCACCAGGCGGAGCAGACGAAGCCGAGGGGGCCTGCGCGGCGGAGGAGACGGAGCCGAGGGTGGCCCGTGTGGACAGCGAGCTCGGAGGCGCCAGGCGGAGTAGACGAAGCCGAGGGCGGCCTCCCGACCGTCTCCATCGCCACTGCCGTCTCCTGCTCCTCCACCCGGGCCACCACCTCCTCCTGCACCCCTCTCCTCCCTCTCTCCAGATCCGGCGCAGCGACGGCCCGCCTCTCCGGCACCGCGGCGGCGTCCTCCCTGTCGGCGGCTCGGAGGTTGGCGGACCGGTGGCGGAGTTGGACAGAGGTGGGCAGAATCGGCGCTGAGGTAGAAGACAGTGGCGAATCGGCGGAGGAAGGCCAGCAGCGGTGCTCTGCTCTGGTGGCGCGGCGAGTTTCTGGTTCGCCAGGAGATCTCACAGGCAGGCGCGAGGAGCGTGGTGGGGCCCGATGAAGGGGATAGCGCTCGTCCTGAGAACGCTAGTCGTGGAGGTTTACTGTAGTGAGTGGAAGCTTCCAGACTCCTTTAGCGATCCGCGCTGCAGCTGCCCAATCGGCATATTTACCGTTCAGGTACCTTTAGTGATCTGCGGTGCGAATAGCCTAAGGTGGCTTGTTGTACAGTGATGCAACATGCATGTATGTATCAGACGTTTACAACCCAGGACGACACATATCTAATGATTTAAAGAAACGCTGCGGAATCTTGCTGTTCAATGTGCAGCACATTCAATTTAAATTTATGAGAGTTTCACATCTACTCCCTCCGTCCCTTAATATTAGCATTCGAATGGTTCAAATTGAAGAAATAGCGTGTGTGAGAAATGACGCATGTGCCCTTCATTTACAAGGGGGAGGATAGTGGAGCGACTTCCTTCGAGCTCGTTCGTCCCCGGCTGGCTGGCTCCGGCTGGCCTCGGCCCCTCCGGTGCCGGCGTGCACCTCCCCGGCTCCCTGTTCTTCGTTGGGGTCGGCGGCGGCCCGCCTCCTCCACCTGAGGCCGCCGCTGCCTGCCGGAGCCCGCTCGCCTGGCTCCTCGTGCTCGGAGGCGCTGCATCTCCTGCCCCCCTTCTCTCTGTCGTCTGCTCTTCTCCCGGCGACCGCGGCCCCGCAAGGGCGCCCGCGAACTCCGCCACCTGGCCTCGAGCTCCAGGGACGGCGTCGAGATCCGGGTGCTGCGGGAGCTCCATGAAGCGCGGCGGGAAGTCACTGGAGTTGACGGAGCAGCCGGGGAGGTGGGGCGGGTGCAGGCGGGCGAAGTGGCGGAGCAAGGCCGGGTCGGAGGCGTGCGGAGCTAGCGCGGGGAGACAGCGGCGGCGCGAACGAGGTAGGTGGGGAAGTCGTGGCGGAGGCGAGATCTCCCCATCTGTTACCTCGCCGGGGTGCGCGCGAGCTCCGCCGCCGCGGCCGCGGCCCCGGACCCGCGTGGGTGCCTGCGAGCTCCGCTTCGGGGCATCATCGGCGCGCCGGCGGGCTCTGCCCCCAGGCGCCGCCTCGCCGCGGTTGACCTCGTGCGGCTGGGTGCGGAGAACGTGCGCCTGCGGAGGTGCGGGCCGTGCAGCTGTGGAAGAGGGAGGATATTTTTTATTGGGAATCAAATGTGGGACCCACCCTCAAATGCTTATATTCCGAGCAAAATTTTGAATCGCCCAAGTGCTAATATATCGGGACAGAGGGAGTATTTTGGTTCAGTGTACTGTACACAGTAACCAGCAGCCAAGTCATGAACTCTTGATAAAAATACGTCTCACATTATTTAAGATATCCCCTGCTTTGTCTTCCACATAAGGTAGTGTAG
Source organism: Cenchrus fungigraminus (assembly GCA_036936925.1). Lineage (NCBI taxonomy): Eukaryota > Viridiplantae > Streptophyta > Magnoliopsida > Poales > Poaceae > Cenchrus > Cenchrus fungigraminus. The sequence goes on from CM072780.1 coordinate 85,685,631, forward strand.
TCCATGGTCCGGTGCAGTGGTTAGCTGTTTACTCAAGAACACAGGACAAACGGGCAGCAGCTCCGGATCACTCTTCACGTCACCGCTGTTTTCAAGGTATGGTGTCATGTCATGGGATAAACCATGGTCAACTAAGTTATCCGAGGGATTCGTTATTACTATATATCATCGAGGTAGTGTCATGTTAAAGGCTGCATTCCTTGGCTTGCGCATGTTATTTAAGCTCTGCACACTAGGCTACTGTTGACTGCATGTAACACCCTAAAATTCTATCATTAAATTAATGTAAGCAACATGGTGTTTAAATTTTATTTACTAAGGAATAATAAATTATCAATTAAATTTGACTCTAAAATATTTAAATATCACTTTTGAATAATTTTAGAAGCTATAAGTGCTTGTGCATCATATTTTGAAGTACATGGCTTTTGCTTGTTGGTGTGAAGTTTTAAAAGTCTTTAAAATAATTTGAAAACTTGAAAAAGGATTTGAAAAGTTTTAAAGTTTGAAAAGGTTTTGAAAAAGGGTTTAAAAAAAAGAAAAAAAAACAAAACCTAAACCCTTCACCCTCCTTTTCAACCCAATCCCGCCTGCGGCCCATCTCTTTTCCTCCCTCTTTTTTTCCCGCCGGCCCGCTTTCCTTTTTCCTTTTCTTTTTCCCCGGCGGCCCATCGCCTCCGCCGGCCCACCTCCTCTTTCGGCCCGGTTCCGCCCGGCAGCCCGCTTCCCCCTCTCTCTTTCACCGCCACCCGGGCCCCACCTGGCAGAAACTCCTCCCACCTCCAGCCCTCTCTCCTCTGCTCCTTTACAGCCGCGCCGGCCGGCCGATTCCCCGCCTTCCGCCCCGCCTTCAGGCTGCCATCATGGAGCAATTAAACCCCGGCCGTTTCTCTCCATCATCCCCCTTCAGTTACTTCTCCTCTCTTCCCCTTGAACGTCATCTTGAAACCGCCGGCTTCATGGCCATTGATGGCCATTTCCCCCTCCCGGCCGCCGCTCTCTCCCCCTCCCTAGCCTATAAGAGCCGAGGCCGAGCCCCTACTCCGCCCTTTTCCGCACCGTGCACGCCCTGCACTCTCTCCACCTTCGCGCACGCGCCGTAGCCGTTCAGTCTCCGCCGCCGGGCCATTGCCGGCCGTGCAAGCTCCTCGTCGACGGTGAAGTGGCCCCTGCCCTTTCTTCTTCCTTCTTCTTAGTGCTCGCTGCTCACCTGAACCTTCCTCTGTCCCAGGGTGCCCCCCCTCACGTCGCCGACCGAGCCGCGCCCGGAGCGCCGCCGTCGTCTTCAACCTCCAGCCGCCGGCATCGATCTCCCTCTACGTCGCCTCGTGGACGCCATCATCTTCGCCCGAGGCTTGTCTGCGTGGTGAGGACCCGCTCCCTCTTGTTTTTCTCTGCGCCTCGAGCCCGTAGCCCCTGTGTCCACTCGCAGGCCGTACGCCGTCCGCCACGGCCGCCGCGGTGCCCTCTCCGTCGCCCGAGCCCCCTCACAAGCGCCTTGGATGTGTTCGCCACCTCTCCAGCAAGCCGTAGGGCCAAACCATGTTGAAAACCGTGGCCGGGAGCTCTGTTCCGGCGAAACTCCGGCCATCCTCCGGCGAGCTCTGCGCCGTCCGCCACCGCGTTCACCTCCGCGCGCCGCATGCGTGCCACCGCGATCGCCCGATCCTAAATCGACGGCGCAGATTAGATCGGGGTATACCCCCTTGGCCCCGGTCCACCATGCACCCGTGGACCAAGTCCACCGCCCGGTCCACGGGCGACGTCAGCACCACGTCACCCTTCCAGCGAATCAATGCGCGCCACGTGGTGCCGCGTCAGCGTCTCCCCTTCCGTCAGCCGCAACTTTGCAGTTTAGCCCCTATGTTTTTCCTTTTTACAAGCCGGTCCTTCCACCTATTAGAATTCTTACATATAGGTCCCTGTTTTTATGATCTAGCCCCTGGTTTTCCTAGATTCCTTCACCAGAGGCCCTTTTCATCACTCTTTGCATATAAACCCCTCTGTTTATATGTATAATTATGTTTTAGCCCCTGGTTTCTTGCAGATAAGCCCCTGGAAACCCTGTTTCTTCACAGAAAAGCCCCTGAATCTTGTTTTAGCCATATCTTTTCCGTCTTTTATCCGTTTTAAGCGTTCTTGGTGACGCGACCGTCTTTTCAAGCCCGTCAGTTTTAAAACCTTGTTTTGGCCGTATCTTTTGCGTTGTAGCTCCATTTCTACCGTTTCAAGTTGCGTTAGGTTCAAATCAACTCAAACTACGTGATAGGGCCAATGTTGAACATGTTCTTTGTTTTATAATTTATTTAAAATATTAAATATGATTAAATCCTTATACACATGTTTTTCTAATTAAAATCTAATTAGAGTTCAACACGTGTTTTCATAAGAAAGTTAATATGATTAATACTAGTTAAATATATTTCTTATAATTAAGAGTTAATTAGATGTATACCTTGGTTTTCATAATCAAACTTAAATTGATTAATGTTTATGCAATTTGCTTTCTAAGTAAAAGCAACATAGGTTATATCCCGAGTTTTCTTAATTAATTGTTAATTTGATTAATATGAATATAAATGTGTTTTTAAGTTGTAATTTGATTAGAATAACTCGAAATATAAAGATAAACGCCTAGATGCTTTTACATGCTTCTTTTTAATTAAATGTTTAATTTGCATAAATCATACTTAAATATTTATAAGTAAAATTGGACTAGACTTACATCGTCTTTTAAATACAAATATAACTTGCTTAATTATAAATAGGGTATTTCTTTGAAATAACCTATGCATATGATCCTTATTTAATTAAAATATATCAAGCACATAGCTAGCTCTTGTTTGTGATCATCCAAAGCTCCTGATAGTTCCTAGTGCTTTTGTGTTCGCGTTCCTAAGCCAACCCTTGTTCTCTCTTTAAGCTTTTCATGCTTGGTGTATTGTTTTATTTATTGAATGTATTCTTGTGTGCTCGTAGATATCATGCCAGTCTCTAGTGAGCAGCCAGTTGGAGCGGATCAAGAGCAAGTGTTTGAAGAAGAAGAACCCCAGTGTTTAAGCAAGGAAGGCAAGTGGACTTCTCCCCCTGCATATTCTATTTTTGTCCCACACAACTTGCATGATAACTAAGTTTACTTTTAAATTGTTGTATTGCATAAATTTGATGGGAAAGTTACCTTTTTAAGGACATGACTAGAATTTTACCCCTTTACCTTGGACAACCCTTTTTAAGTAAATGTTTTGGGTAGAAATGGTTAGTTGCTATACCTTGGGATGGTTTAAATGAATCTTTTGCAATATGATGAATGTTGATCATGATAAACTTGGTGATATATGTGTGTGCTTATGGTTAATAACAAGATCATATGGTTTAATCGGAACATGGAGAACCACCCAGGAAAACAGTGCAACCACAGTCCACATGGCTCTGGCTTAGCTAATTAATTAGGTGTGTGGAATTATCTGATAGCCTTATCCGAAAGGAGCACAGGGGGCCGGAGTTGAAGGGGTATAGCCCGGTTCTTTTGGGGTAGCAGCCTTTCCTAAGGTGCTGACCACTAGGGAGGGTTATGGTCCGCTCCGCTGCTGTAACTGTCGCGGGTTGTTGGTCTTCTGCATATCTTTGTAAAGGCTTCGTAGCGTCCCTATGCAATCACACCTCGGAAGTGTGGTATTGTGCCTGATCAGCACATGTGTGGTTGGGTTCAAAGTTCTTTGGAACTTTTACGCGAGCTGTGGTGAAAGTGTACAACCTCTGCAGAGTGTAAAACTGATCGATCAGCCGTGCTCACGGTCAAGAGCGGCCTGGACCCTCACATGATAATCAAACATAAAGATGGAAATAAATCGTGGTTCTTGTGGTTTTGAGATGAGATGCTTTCCTAATTGCTTAAGTGGGTTGGTATAAACTTACATCTAGTAAATAAGTGCTTGCTAATAAAATTTGATCAACATTAAAATGCTAACCGCTGCAAAACTCTTAGCCTATTCTTGATAGCCTTGCATCTTCTCCCACTTGCTGAGCTCCAACCATAAGAGTGCTCACCCTTGCTTACCCGCTGTTCAGAGGAGAACACTGGAGAAGAGTACTTCAGCGACTACGACGAGTTCTGAGGCTTGCGTGCCCCCAGTCATGTGCCTGTGGAAGATGAAGATGGAGTTACGTCTTCATAGTTATCGTTTGATCGTTGTAAAGACCTTCGAGTCTAACGTCTGAGTGTAATAAAGAGATAATGTAATGGTTTAACTCTTGTACGTTTTTATTGCTGTTTATTGATATTTCACTCATGACGTCTATCATATGTGTGTAAACTTGATCCTGGCGCTCATATAAGATGCATTTGGTTTTCTTCGGAAAATCAGGTGTGACACTGCAACACACCAGCATTGAGTTGTCAAAAAGGTGTCTTGCTCGTTGCTTTCATAGCAATAGGAATCATTCTGTTTAAATGGGCAAACTGCTCAGCAACGAACATGCTGATCATCGTATCATTCCAGCTTGGGATGCATCAGGATAGAATGTAACATGCCTTGAGTTGCAAAGCCAGATTGCTTGAAGAAACACTACTAAACAGTGTGGCCTAATATCACTGTAGATATGGCCCATTTGGCAGGTGAGCTGCAAAGCCCATTGAAGAATAGGCAACATACAGATTTTTTTAATATTTTTTTCGATTTTACGAAAATAAATAGTCGGATTCAACATTGGCAGAAATAACCTCGAACCGCCGTTTCAAACGGCGGTTGGGTTCCAGCCGCCGTTTGAAAGGGCGGTAGGAACCTACCGCCGTGGCATTTGGCGGTAGGCACCTGCCGCCACAGCAAAAGTCGGTAGGTTTGCAACAGTGGCGGCAGGCCCGGGTTGGGTGGCGTTTGGCTGCCTGGCAGCTGCCGCCACTTGAAACGGCGGCTGCTTGCAGCCTACCGCCGCTTCAAAAGGCGGTAGGTGTTTTTGGTTTTTTCATTTTTGTTTTTAGTTTTTAGTTTTTGTTTTTTTCTTTTTTGTTTTTTCTCAATACTATAAATGCGAAATAACAGGAAACTGAATACGAAAATACATAAATTAATTAGAACAAACAAAATTAGTGTACACGACAAGTGTCCAAAAAACAAATCTAAATACGACCGCGCTTCGTCGGTCGTGGCGGGCCCTGGTGCTCCTCCCTGGCGGTCGATCTGGCCGACGAAGTCCAGGTACGACCTCCTGGTCTGCTCCGTCCAAGAGAGCTGCTAACAAGAGAATAAGTAAGCTCGACGAATTGCATTATTTTCTGATAGCTAACGAATGAAGTTAGCTCGAAGTACGAACCTGGCGGTGGCACCACATCGACCCCATGATCGGCCTGTCTGCTAGGTCGTGCCCCTCCTCCAGCGCCCGGTACGGCGATCGGTCGACCGATGGCCGACCGACGGGAAGCCGCTCGTAGCTCCACAGGTGCAACAGAAGCGGGCATCCGAGGAGGATTGACTGGGTGCCCGTCTTGGTGCACCCGGCGCACAGGCCCCTATACGTCGCGGCCAAAACTGCAGCGCCCCAGTTGATCTGGGGCATCTCCTCCACGGTGGCGTCGGCGATCCTCCGCGCATGGGGGATCAGGAACCTCGACACCACGCCCCCCTGGGACCCACAGAACATCACGTAGCCGAACAGCCACAACAGGTACGCCTCCAAGTGCCTGTTGCTCGTCGGCGTCGTCTCTCATGTACGAGGCCTGCAAAAATTCAAAATTCAGAGGCTGAAAAACGATACTATGAAAACACGATAGATAGAGGTACGTACGTTGTACTTGCGCAACCAAGCGCTCGTGGGGCCGTGGGAGTTGGTGAAGTTAGGCACCTCTGACGCGTCGGGACGGCGCACCACTCCAGCGAACCTCGTGAGGATATCGTCACGCCACGCGTCAGGGGGGTCAACAGTCCCCATGGGCTCCCCTGAGCACGGTAGCCCGAAGAGGAGGGCCACGTCCTCCAAAGTCACTGCCATCTCCCCCCAGGGGAAATGGAAGCTGTGTGTCTCAGGGTGTCACCGGTCCAGGAGCGCGCAGACCTGATAGTAGTCGAAAACCCAAAGCGCGACCGGCACTCCGCCGGGCGCAAAGCGGCCCGCATGAGGTCCCCCTCAACCAAACGCGCTAGGGGAAGAAGCTCTGTTGCGCGTAGCATGCACGACAAAATGAAAATAAATATTAATTACGAAATTAAATGAGGAAATACAAAGAAACCAAGGTATCGTATTACATACTTCGGACACCAGCCGGGGTGAAGCGGCATGTAGTGCCCCAGGCCTCTAAAACGCACGGTGCCTAGCTCTGCCCCGCAGATCGCGGAGTGGTAGGACCGGTGCACCCTGTTTGTGGTCTCGTCGAAGAGCTCGGGCAGCACGTACGACAGCGGCTCCCGAGGAGGACGAACAACACCAACAGGCGGCTGCGGAAAAGGCGGCGCCTGCTGTTAAGCCATAGCTGCAAAAAATTGAAATATAAAGTCACACATAATTTCTAAGTAGTTTTACGAATTTCTAAAGTATTTCTAGGAATTTCCAAAGCATTTCTACAATTACTAAAGTATTTCTACAATTTCCAAAGTATTTCTAGAATTTGTAAAGAATTTCTTGGAATTTCCAAAGTATTTCTAGGAATTTCAAAAGTATTTCTACAATTTTGAAAGTATTTCTATAATTTCTAAAGTATTTCTAGGAATTTCCAAAGTATTTCTACGAATTTCTAAACTATTTCTAGGATTTTTCTAAACTATTTCTAGGATTTCTAAACTATTTCTAGATTTCTAAACTATTTCTAGATTTTCTAAACTATTTCTAGGATTTTTCTAAACTATTTCTAGAATTTCTAAACAATTTCTAGGATTTTTCTTAACTATTTCTAGAATTTCTATGCTATTTCTAGGATTTTTCTACTATTTCTAGATTTTCTAAACTATTTCTAGAATTTCTAAACTATTTTTATAATTTCTAAACTATTTCTACCGTATTTAAACTAACTATATGAGGAAAGTATTGGAGACATACATGGACACCAAAGAAGGCCACGGAGGAGGAAAGAAGAGGAGGCAAGAGGGGGAGGGGCAGCCGCCAAGGGCAGGGCCGCGGCCCTTATATAGGCGCAGTCGTGCCGCCGTTTGAACTGGCGGTAGGACCTACCGCCAGTTGAAGCGGCGGTTGGCCGCCTGCCGTCCTTGGCCTTGGCGGTAGGTACCTGTCGAGCGGGCCACGTGGGGGGGAGGGGGGCTTCCAACCGCCGTTTGAAGTGGCGGTTGGCGGGCACTTACCGCCGGTTCCGGCGGCGGTAGGTCCCTACCGCCTCTTCAAACGGCGGCAGGAATCCAACCGCCATTTCAAACGGCGGTTCGAGGCTATTTCTGCCAATGTTGAATCAGACTATTTATTTTCGTAAAATCGAAGAAAAAATATGTAAAAAAAATTCCAACATACAGACTGGCCATTCAACAGCAAAAGGACAGGAAGGAGACCTATCAGAAACAGAAGAATGTATCAGCATCTTCATCCTCCTACCTATGGCCTAGGATTTTCGATGATTCGGTGGCTTCCTTATAGGTTGTGAGCTACTGATCACAAACTTGCCTTTTGGTCCATCATCCAGGATTTTCCTCATGTTTTCCTAAGATTGAAAATGTGATGCTGTGTAACTTTGGCTAGTTATTCAAAGTACATCCCACAACAATAACGATTCTTTTTTATCAAATATTTTAAGTAGTGTAAACTGGTTATTACCCAATGCAAGTAGTTTCTTACGAATAGCATTGCTCTGAATCAACATTCATCCTGTGCCACAGTGAAAGCGCTGCCAGAAGACGTCTAATCTGAGCCCGAACAAGATATTCGCATCCTCCTAGCCATCGTCTGTGGTAAGTTACCCCAGATAATATTTTTTCTCACGTGTTCGTCAAATGTTGAAAATGTGATGCTGAATAATTCTGGTAAGTTATTCAGAGTACATCCCACTTAATGTGTTGTTTATAAAGAGCTTAATAGTACAAGAAGTATCAAGTATCAGGTTTTCAGCACAACTTTGCAAACCATCAGAAGGCCATCCCGAGGACATAGCTGTACTGTTGATTGATGATCCAAATTCATTGTGCACAAGATAAAGGCCAACTTCTGACAAAGCGTAGCGGAGGCCCGCCGGAAGGCTAAGGTCGGAGCGGAGCGGTACGGTACGGGTCATATAACCCCGTTAAGGTTTTCCATTGGAGATTGATTTATTCTACTTCTTGTAAGCCGCCGCCGTTGGCGTTTGTAACCAAACTCCGATCATAGTGGAAGTGCTTGCTGGCTGGCGCCCGTGGTTTTTCCCTCTCGTATTGAGAGAGTTTCCACGTTAAATCTCGTGCCTCCTTGCGGTTTGATCTCTTTTACTTCTCATCGTTTTACGCCGTCATTTATAACATGTATTGTGACATCAAGCCAACCCTGGCTCAAGCTCTGGCGCCACAGGTGTAGAGAATCCTCGATTGTACTGCAGCCTAAGGCTAAGTCCAACAAGGAGTTGCAATTTCGAGAGGCAAAACCATGTTTGCCTTGTGTGCATAGTGCAGAGGAGAGAAGGCAAAAATTGCTGTCTCCAACAAGCGCAAGGCAAAAGCCACCGGAGCAGCTCGCCTCGTCGCCGACGCGCGGAGCAGGGGAGGGGCCGCTCTGGCCTCCGCGTGCCGGAGCATCAGGGGGAGGGGTGCGCTTCTGCACCGCCAGATCGATCTCTGTCCGCTCAAAATCGACCCTGCAACTATCAAATCGACTTCTCCTTCCTCAAATCGACATAGAAGAGCAGCAGGGCAGCAGGGCATAGAAGAGCAACAGCTTCATGAAATCACAAAATTAGCGACATCTTCTATGAGTTGGAACAAAATTGATCCCACATTTGTCTTCTAGATCTCCAAACGAATCCATTTTGGTGATTCCCAACATCCATCTATCGGAATCTCACCATTAGAATCAATCTTTCTTTCAAGCAGCTCTTGACTCTGTTTTGAAGAACACGGCAGTGCCGAGCTTTGGAGCCGCTCGTCCCGTGCTCGCCCAGTCGCCGGAGCCGCTCGCCCAAGCCGTCGACCCCGCCTGTTCCACGCGCCGGCCGCTGCTCGCTCCATGCGCCGCTGCGCCGCTGCTGGCCCCGCTCACCACCGCCGTTGCTCGCCCCGCGCGACGCTGAAGCCACTTGCCATGCGCGTCGCCACTCGACCTTCAAATGCATTCCAGGAGAGAGGGTGTCCATTTTTAGCTCGTCTCTCTCCTCAAAGGCAAAAATGCCTCCTGCTTTGCCTTCTCTGTTGGAGAACAAAATCGTGGGCACAGTAGGGATTGGAGAGGCATTTTTGCTTGCCTGTCGCTGTTGGAGTTAGCCTAATCACTGGACTTATTCCTTCTACACAGGTCTGTGTTTCCTGGTGCTTCCCATTCTGCAATGCCCTTTTCTATATTCAGGAACAGTGCTCCACGTTTTTAGGGTGGACGACAACGAGTTAAGGAAATAATAAGAGGTATTCACTGCTGTTATATATATGATCCCAGCGGGACAGAGCCAGTCTCCTTACTGAATAATAAAAGTGTACCTCCAATTTATTGTTGCATGCAGTTTTTCACACATCTCATTCAAACTAGCAACACTAATCAATAGTATTAAATGCGGACTAATGACAAAACCCATTGCACAACTCTCGCTCAAATCGCTGAGACTAATCTATCGAGCCTAATAGATTCGTGTCTCACAATTTTCCATCTATCTGTGAAATTAGTTTTGTAATTAGTCTCCTAATAAAGCTTGGTTTAGGTGCCCAAAAATTGTTGCCATAAATTTGTGCCAACTAAATAGCTTCACGGATGAGTCTAATCTTGTGTAACTGAGCGCAGTGACATATATCGTACATTTTTGGCACATGGAAGCCAGCAGCAGATGTCGTAACTGCTCATCACTAATGCACGATTAGCCACTAGTGTGGTGATCACAAATCATCGATCAATAGTAAATAAGAGAATTTCAGTAAATTGTTTTCGATTCAGTGGTAGTTGTAATGGCGAGGTAACCTACCCGCAAAAAAAAGTAATGGTGAGGAGGTAACCAACGAAACGAAGCACGGTATAGCATGAGTCCACCAGATATATATAGGAATAAAACTCATCAGGATGTGGCATTTGAACCTGAGAAACTCTTTCAGATCGAATGACTTGAATAAGTTATGCACATGTAGTAATCCTGGCATGTGCCACTTTAAATAATTACCCAACTTGGAAAACATTAAACTATATATATTGTAATAATCCGGTGTTCCGTCCTTCGGAGGTGCTCATAGGGTAGGGTTTGCGTACGTGTATTTATAGGGGTGAGTGTGCGTGCGTGTTGTGAGCATCTGCGTTGTACTGTGTAATTCTAAAAAAATATATATTGTAATAATACATTCACAATCTTGTTAGGCATTCCACATAAGCTCATGCAAATAATAATTTAGGAATTTGTAGATCTGTTTGCATGCTAAAACAATATTGTTATTATTAATGTAAGAATCCTGCATTATTATTTGCATACAGACATATGTACAGACAACTCATACAACCTACAGACATGTAGCACGTCCTTAAGTTATTTAATGCTTTGAAGGTAGTAAGATCAACTACAAATGAAAATGTGCATACCATTGTGTGGCCATTTGATAGAAAATGTATCAAATAAATAAATAAGAGAAACATGGTTACAACAATTTTTTTTCTCTCGTCCTTTTTTTTCTTTCCCCTCTTATCCATTCAGCCCTCTCCCTGCCTCCCAATCGCGAGCTCCCATCCCACCCTCTCCTCACTTCCTTTCTGACCCTCTCTCCTGCTGCTGTGGCCGTGGCGGAGCGGATCTCGCGGTAGCAGCACGCCGCGGCGCTCCGGCGGCCAGGACATAGCAGCCCGTCGCGGCGCTCGTTAGCAGGGGAGCAGCTCGCACTCTTCCCTGCAGGTGCTCGCGGCGGCCAGGGTGGAGAGCGTGGTCGAGGAGGTGGCAGCCCAAAGTGGCGGAGCTAGGATTAGAGTTAAGGGGTGGCCAATTTCATCTTAACCTAAGTAAGTACACAAATTCAAGTGCTATAGATATGAGTTGTACATGTAATTCAGGCTCTTGTGAGTTGTAAACTACTAAAATACATACACAGGTAGTCTAATTTGCACAGCTAATGGTGTGAGAGATTAGATTAGCATGTATCTATATGCTTGTAGCTATGCAAATTCAGAGTATGAAGTGGACTTTTCATGAAGGAAGGGGGGGCCATGGCCCACCTTGGCCACAAGGTAGCTCCGCCAGTGGAGCCCATGGTGTCCGGTGGTAGTAGAGGAGCTCGGGTGCACAACGCCGCACTCCTCTCCTGCGTGCGGCAATGCCAGATCTCCGGTCGGTGGTGGCGAGCCACATGGGGTCAAATTTTCCTCTCCATCCTACCTCTGCCATCTCTCGCCAAGCCCGTCGACCTCCCTGCCTCCACGATTTGGCGCGAAGAACTCCCACGCGTGCGCCCCGCACGAGATCCCAACTTGTGTCGCCTGGTGAAGGCGACCTGTACAACCGACGGGGGTTTGTCGCCTCCGCCTTGGGCAACAGGACGGAGGCGTCGCCTCGCCAACGAAGGCCGCCAGTAGGCTGATGCTGGTTTTTTTTTTTTTTTTGCAGACGGACTGTACATGTTCTGAGACCATGTTGGCTGCAATCTCCTGCTTAGATCCCCTGTTTTAGCTACCTCCTCAGCTTGCATAGTCCATGGTCAGGTCTACTGATCACTCTTGCAGGTCTTATCTGAAGCACTCTCAAGAACACGGGATAAATGGGGCAACAGCTCCGGATCTCCCGTCAAGTCATCTGCCATGAACAATGACTTGAGCACTGACTGATGAAAAGGCAAGTCCTACTGTGCACATCTCACATCTCTGCACGTCGCCACAGATCCGGGCCTTGTTTAGTTTGCTAAAAATTCTAACGTTTTCTCCACTCTCTCCATCACATCACATTAAATACGTCAAAAGACATAAGTTCGGAGTATTAAATATAGGTAAAAAAATAACTAATTACACAGTTTTGATGTACTTCGCGACACGAATCTTTTGAGCCTAGTTAGGCCATGGTAGGATAATATTTACCACAAATAAACAAAAGTGCTATAGTGTGCTACAGGAGTTCAAAACGTTGAAAAGGCAAATTTTCCCACGAACTAAACAAGGCCCTGGCATCCTGATGCATCCCTCCCACAGCTATGTTTAGAAGCATGGCCAACTAATTTTGCACAAGAAATTTGGAAGTCTGCGCTACCAGCAGGGAGTCTATGTTATCTGAGGGATTTGTGACTACATGTCTTATAGGTATGGTGCCATGTCCAAGGTAGCAGGCCTTGGCTTGCACATGCTATGCACACTAGGATACTGCTAGTTGCAGAACACCAATATTGAGTTGTTGAATAACAGTACATTACAAAATCAGTTATGTTTCCTCTGTTTTCAGTGATGCAGCGTTGAACATGCTTCAGAAAATCAGTGTTGTGATGGTTCTTCATTGCACCAAGAATAACTCAAAATTGAAACCTTACCATTAGTGCACCTGTAAATGTCTGCACCATTTTCATTTAATCAAATAAGCAGGTTCAAGTATTGTGACGCTCTCTTGCATCAAACAACACAAAAATGTGCAATTACAGACAGGTTAAAACAGTCATCCATCCAATCATTATCTGAACAAAATTAAGCAAGGGTAAATAAAACACCATCATAAAAAATCGAGACTTGATTTGAGAAAATGAGTCTACTTGGATGATTTGGACTCGTACCTTACAGCGGGATTTACATTTAGACCTGGAAAGAAATCTGCTACAACTCCGCTCACTTGCACATTACTGTGCACATACGTTGGGAAGATTAGTTACTGTGGAGGTGCAATCCATGCCTTTCATCGCTAGTGTAAGATAAAAAAAATCAATAAACTTATACAATCAACACAACATTGCACTAAACCTTCTACAGGTGCACGTACTTTGTACTCCGCCCTATGTCTAAATATTGACGTTGTTGACTTTTACACATAACATTTGATTATTGTGTCTTGTTCGCACATTTACTGGAAATATACAAAGAGATGAGTTAGGCTTAAGCTATCTTTCATTATAAAAAAAAGTCATAAATAAAATTTGTCGAACATAAATATTTTTTTTGAATAAGCCGAATGATCAAACATCATGCTCCAATATTAACTACAGAAAATATTTTAATTGTGGGTAATAGTTTGTACGAATGGCCAAACATCATGCTCTAATGTTAACTGCAGCAAATATTTTAATGCTCTAATGCTCCAAATATTTTAATGGTAGGAACAGAGGAAACCTAGGAACAGATAACATAGTTGTAGTAACTGCTCCAAAGAGTTGTCACTCGCACTATGTTTTAGCTCCCGCCTACAGAGATCATGTTCAGGTCCTGTATTAGTCATGTAGAGGTCTCAACCGTGTAAGAGCCTCAAACAGATGTAAGTTCTCAGCCTCAAATGTATGTCTGGATGATATCCGCCTCCAACAAACATATGAGGCTGAGAGGTTACATTGCCTGTCTCGGTCTCTCCCAATGTCCCAATACATGCTGTGCTGTACGCAACATGCAAACTGCATTTGCAAATCAGGCAACTAGCAACTATCCTGATGCACCCCACAACCATATATGATCATACTACTTTTGGTGACGAACATGATGAGACAATTTGACAGTTTATTTCTTCTGCCACAAAAGTCTTCACTGTTTATATGGCTTCACCAGTGAGTCTATATCATCTGAATGGGCAAGTGATCAACTATATATGTTGAGGCTTATATAAACACAAAGTCTTTGAATGTACATGGTGGCAAATGGTGTTCGAAATGGTAAATCAAGACTGTAATTAATAAAAATGAAAAATGATGTCCACCTTCATTGAATTCAATGATACCTGTCCTTAAAGCAAATCAAATGCAACAAGAATCTGATGCATTAGATGTTACATGATCCACCGGACCACAAAACATGAGCCTAATTTTCTCTGCCCTCCAGTAAAGCAGCATGAACACTTGTATTGAGTCTATTCTTGTATTATACAACATACTCAAAATTGTGCAATAGCCTTTTCCAATAGGAATCTGCCAGGTTTTTGTCTATTTGAATATAGAGTTTCTCAATTTCCTAACAAACTTCAGTCATATTTTGACATGTCTTTATGACTTTGCATTATTCTTAGCATTCTCTATCATTGTCTGATTGTCGTAGTTCAAATGATAGCTGGTACTAGTTTCTTAACTATGCCAAGTCAATCAACAGCTACTAGATTCTTCGTCCATGCTTGATATGCCAAGTTATGTAAAAAATTAATGCACATATACTATATCTCAGGGTGGTTCTGAATTATGTATTGCTAGACACCATGTTTTTCTCTATGGCAAGCATAAACATAATCAATTATAAATGATAAAGTCATTTTTCTTTGTGGACTTAAACCATAGCCAATTTACTATACTCAGTTGATATCTCATATATGAGATTATAATAAGATAAAGAATTGAAGTATTTGAATGTCTACTTGACAAATAACAGTCAAAAACTGTGTGTTGGGAATTAGAACACATTCCTTGTTTGGGTAGAATAGTATTGGAGTGGAATGAAGGGGATTGAGTCTAAAATGAACTAATTGCCCTCCAATCTCTCTCATTCCACTTCAATCCACTAATACTCTATAAATCTCTCACGTGGAAAATGGTCTACATGTATCCTATATATATGAGGCCATTTAGCATTTGTGGATGAGAGGTCGCGCATTCCCGTCTCTGGCTCCCAGAATGACCCAGTGCATGACCAGGCGCAAAACCTGCTCATGGGTGGAGAACATCATGTGCCCTGTACAACACGCCAGCAGCATTTGCAACTAAGGCTACTAGCAAGTATCCTGATGCATCCCACACCCATATATGATCATACTACTTTCTTCTGCAACAAAATTTTTCATTGTGTATATTGCTCCACCATTGAGTCTATATATATCATCTAAAATGGACAAGCTATCAACTATCATATATGTTGAGGCATATATATGGAAAGTCCATAGATGGTCTCTGCTGTCTTCAAATCGGGTTCAAAGTACCTTGAATGTACACTGTGTCAACTTGTGTTTGAAAAGGGAAATTAATACTGTATTAATAACAACGAAAAACAAGTGTAAGAAATTAGTCATCCGCAACGACAAGCCGCTTGCTAATCTCCACGCAGAGAAACGACGATTGGATCTACCGAGACGAACCTGCACGATCACAGACGACAACGGAGACACGATCTTTGTTAACGAGGTTCAGCTGAAGCCTACATCCCCGGGGCATGACTACGGGCGCTCCTCCCCAACCGCAACACCGGACGCTTTAGGATCCCGGTATCACGCCACCTTCCCCCTGCGAGCCTGTCGCTATGTCATCATGGTTACAACAGCAGCCCTCTTCTCATATTTATGAGGAGGCTCGGGTTACAGAGTATGACACGGACTCTACCCTATACTGTTAAATACAACTCAAGTCCTATCGTAACCGGACTGTACAAATATTCGACACAATATCTTACAAACTCCACCTTGGCGAACATTCCGTCACCTTGAAGCTGTCTTGCGCGAACCTCCATGTACACCAGACTTGAGTCACCGTTGCCGCTCTATCAAGAGCTGCCCGAAGAAATATTGCTATCCCTTCAATTCCCGACTCCGTGACTCCATCTGCAACTGTGCACCCTTCTCTTCTACCACCACAATGTCTGTTAAGCAAAATTAGATTCATCTCTCGCTAAACAGCAACCGAATCTAACACCATGCTCTGCCAGACTGCATCTATGATTCTGAGAACCTCACAATCACCACCAAGTCACATATCAGAATTGCCACATTAGCATTGTCCTTCCATTGTTGCTGCAATACTACGCCGGACGTCTTACACCGTAGTCTCCTGCAGCCATGTCCAACCAGATTACTCCAGTTGCAAGTACAGACATCACCGTCTATACTTCCTTCCAGTTCAACCCTTTAAGCTTCTTCACGCCTTTCGATTCACGCCTCAGTAATCCGCACGTGCAACTCGAATCGATCCGCGCCTTTGCTGATTTGGAAGCACGCAAACTCCTCCCATGCAGACCTACATCCTGAGCTCATGCCACGTGTCGCCACGCCACAGAGAACAACAACCCCATCAGCCGCCACGTGCCTATGTCGTCATCGCTGATCCTATTGTCGCCTCTGACCACGGTCTAACTAGCCTGTTGCCGCCAGTCTCTCCGCCATGCACCACGGTATGTTCACCCTCCAAGTGAACTGTCTGCCAGCAATCCTGAACTGTCCGCTATGTGCCCCGCGAACTGTTCGGCCCAGTCTATCCATCATAGGTAGACCACCAGTGAGCTGCTCCATACCTCGACCCTATCAGCCTGCCACCTGACTCCGCCGATCCTGAGCACCTACTGAACCGCAATCGAACTCCTATCAGTTGCCATGCATGCCACAACCGAACACTGTCGATAGCATCCGCTCGTTGCCAACGAGCCCACAACATCGGCCTGAGGTCTGGTCGCCAACCGCTACCTCTCCTCGTCACTTGTTGCAATCTCCATCAGCTTCCGCGACACCCTGTCGTGGCTTGTAGCTCTGTTATGCACACAACCCTGCTAACTCTTGCACGACACATCTCGTCACCATAAGCTGATCTGACCGACTTGGCTTGTCGATCACCAGACCGTCTGCTCCTATCACAAACCATCTGCCAAGTACATCCCCAAACCTCTGTCATCACCGAAACACCATGTGCACTCAAGCTTGGATCACGTCGCCGGTGCCTGTCTTCAAGCGCGAGTCCAACCTGAACACGTCTACTGTGTAGTCTCTCTCGACTCAATCCACCCCGAGTGCACACGAACCCTGCCGATCCTGTTGCCCCTAGCACACCGTGTCGTTCCTCCAGGCCAACATATCCTGCAACACCAAGAAAACATTATTGGGTTTAGTTCCACATCGGAAATTGATGGTGGGGGAGCACAACATAAAGGTGGGGGTAGTCCTCACCCAACAGGCTAGTCTTTTGGATTGAGTTAGGCCCAGGGCCTTGTTGTTGTGGGCTCTGGTGGACCTTAGGCCTGGTTAGGCACCGGCTCGTGGGTATAGCGGGCCGGGCCGGATTCCGCTGCGCCACTCTTATAAGTGGTATCAGAGCCGAAGGTCGGAAAACCTGGGAAAACATCTCCGGGGTCACATAGTGACGGGGGAGCCCATGAACGTCTCCGGAGGGTCACACGGATGGTTGTAACTGGAGAGTTGGACTCA
The DNA here is from genome assembly GCA_036936925.1 of Cenchrus fungigraminus. Taxonomy (NCBI): domain Eukaryota; kingdom Viridiplantae; phylum Streptophyta; class Magnoliopsida; order Poales; family Poaceae; genus Cenchrus; species Cenchrus fungigraminus. Next base: position 85,702,984 of record CM072780.1, read on the forward strand.
GGGCGTGGATAACGTCTTTGGGAGATCACACGGATGGTTGTGATGGAAGAGTTGGGCCCAATATGTGACGGGGGAGATTGTTGGGTTTAGTCCCACATCGGAAATTGATGGTGGGGGAGCACAACATAAAGGTGGGGGCAGTCCTCACCCAATAGGCTAGTCTTTTGGGTTGAGTTAGGCCCAGGGCCTTGTTGTTGTGGGCTCCAGTGGACCTTAGGCCTGGTTAGGCGCCGACTCGTGGGTATAGCGGGCCGGGTCGGATTCCGCTGCACCACTCTTACAAGTGGTATCAGAGCCGAGGTCGGAAAAAGACACGTACTGTACATGCATATGACGCATGCAACATCTTTTTCCTTTCTTTTCCGATCCGTGTGCCACCAGGTCTCGTTGGCCTTACTCTTGAACTCCACGCAGTAGAGGATCAACTCACGACCTGCTCCGCTCCTATGCCAATTGGGATTGCCGAGTCTGACACAAACAAGTCATACGACAATTAGGTAACTCATCCTCCATTGGAAACTAGACCCGTTCCACGGTGGCGACTTCTTTGCTATTGCACTTCTGATCTTGTCGTCCTTCGAGACACAGCTTTTCGCACTCTACCACGCTCCGGCGGCTCCTCTATCCTTACACCTACCCCTGCGCCATGTGCATCCACAGCCGACTCTTTTTCAACGACGTATCATGTGTCTTCGACGATAACATCTGACGAGAACTCCTAGTCGCGGCCGATGCACACATCAACCCACTGCAGTCGTACCGACCACAGCCATCCTCCACCTTACGCGGTATCTGCACCGAATTGACGGTGAACGACATCTCGTAGATGGATAACCCTCGAATCTCCATGTGATCTCCCGCATAGCTTCCAGATCCAATCCAACCATAGCTCTGATACCAACTGTAAGAAATTAGCCATCCGTAGCGACAAGCCACCTGCTACTCTCCACGCAGCGGAACGACGATTTGATCTACCGAGACGAACCTGCACGATCACAGACGACAACAGAGACACGATCTTTGTTAATGAGGTTCAGCCGAAGCCTACATCCCCGGGGCATGACTACGGGCGCTCCTCCCCAACCGCAACACCGGCCGCTTTAGGATCCCGGCATCACGCCGCCTTCCCCCTGCGAGCCTGTCGCTATGTCGTCATGGTTACAACAGCAGCCCTCCTCTCATATTTATGAGGATGCTCGGGTTACAGAGTATGACACGGACTCTACCCTATACTGCTAAATACAACTCAAGTCCTATCGTAACCGGACTGTACAAATATTTGACACAATATCTTACAGAAATGACATGGTACATCCTACGGAATTGGGATTTGAGCTTCTACATATCTACCAAATAGAAGTTACCATCCGGAAGTCATTGTCCTCCCAAGGAAGTTGCGTTTCCAGATGCAACCCAATCCCACTATCTTGCGTGTTGTTCAGTTTTGTTGATTTTTTGTGCAGAAATGCTCGACGAATTTGGTTTCGTGTCCTTTGTCTGTGGATGACAACATAAATAAGAATGCAGCTGCAAGGGATTCACCACTGTTTATATATATGGGTGACCCCTGTACCAGCAGCGAGGCATGTGCATCCCTGTAGCCGGGTTTAGACCATCCGCACCGGTGACGTTTTTTGGCCTGCAGCAGGGACGGGAGAAGCCACGTGATTTCCCCGTCCCCCTCCAGTTCCATTTATAGTTCGAAGGGATACGGGAGCCCCTCCAGGGAGCAGGCGCGGGCCCCACGCATGCCACCACCTCTCTTGCGCCCACGCTCAGAAGCTGCAGGGACGCCGCACCCCTGCTCGGCGTCGGCTCCACCTGGATGGCCGGATCCCCTCGCACCGCCCCTTCTGCTGCAGGACGCCCGCCGCCGGGAGGGAGGACGCCGCCGTGGACGTTGACCTCCAGCATCCGGCATGCCCGCTCCTTTGCGCCACCGTCGGGAGCTCGAGCTGCTCTGCCGCCTCCGTGCCGTCGTGGAGGAAGGGCAACACCTGGATCCAGCGACCGCTGCGCTGTCTTCCACGGTGCAGACGGAGGAGCACCGTCCCCGCATCCCTGCTTCACCTCCGGTCCCACCCTCCTCCTGCTCTGCTTTCGTGTGCCACTGGAGCAGGGGAAGGGGAGGGGGAGCACCGCGCGCCACCGGTGCAGGGGAAGGGGAGAGGGAGCGCCATGGGAGATCGACATCAACAAGAAGTGGGAGGGCGTCGCCTCGAGCGCTCGCCGCCGCCGCGCCTCTCCTCCGCCGGCCAGGGAAGCAGATCGAGGTCGCCGGCGGCCCCGAGGCGCGCCGCCGCCTCCTGAGCACCTCCTCCCTGCTGGCCTCCTCGAGCGTGAGCCCGGCGATGGTGTCCCCAAGCTCTAGGATCTTGGGGGACTCGGTGACGGCGACGGCGCAGCGACACCGGTGCAGCACGGCGATGACTCGGCCGCCCAGGCGCGGCACGGCGACGGAGGACCTCGGGAGCGAAGCGGAGGGGGACGGGGAGGAGGATGGGCGAGAGAGGAGGATGAAGACAGTGGAGAGGGTGGTGGACGCCATGGGGACTTGCTCGGGGAGCGTCCGTGGTGAGGAAGAAGAGGGGGAGGCGGAGGAGCAGAGGAGGACAGCGTCCTTGGTGGGGGAAAATGAAGAGGAGGAGAGAAGAAAAAGGAAAGGGAGAGGGTAGTTGAAAATGGTTGGATAAAATATGATGAAGGATGAGGTATAAAGGATGATGAGTGTGGGAGGAATTGATACGAAGGAGAGAATCTTGATGACCAGGATGGAATATTTCATTTTGAAGGAGGGAATAAAGAATGACGAGTGTGAATGGTCTTATAGCTTCATATTGCACCAGGTACCACAAGTTATGCACATATATAAGATACTAGGTGATATCCCGCGCGTTGCTGCGGGAATTTCTATAAAATTTGAAGATGCAATCTGAAAGTATGAATGCTAAAATGATTTCATCACAACATTTTTTTAAACAACAATGTAGATGAAAACACATTCATTTTATTTAGAAAGAACTACTTAGAAATTTGTAGTATGGTACTCGCAAAGACTAACACAATGGATGTATGATTCTAGTGGACATAAATTCATGATTCTAGTGGATGGTGATGTGGACAGCTTGCATGTTGAGAGAGATCTAGTGGATGGTGACGCGGACCTCTTGCATGTTGAGAGAAGTCTATCCATGATGTGTAGTGGGTCTCACTTATATAGTTGTTATAGATTACAATACGGCAGAGTTAAGCCGACAAGGATTTAGTCGTGATTTTAAATAGTTTTCAGTGATTGCAAGAGGTTAGCAGCAATTCGTTCTTTTAGTAATAAATAATACACAATTGTCCTTCTGATGCAATGATTAGATCATGCTAGTCTACCAATACAAGGAGCATTTTCCCTCAAAATATAACTGATAATTGCCCTGCAGTATTTACCAATAATAGTGATTAAGCTTTTTCTCAAAAAAAAAGAGCACTAAAACATTAGCATTCACGTACGGAGACCAAGCTAATAAACACGCAGAGGTTAACATGCAGAGCTTATAATTTCTCCACTGTTGGAGCTCCGAGCCTCCAGGAACCTGGCCGCCCAACGGGATACACATTTGTTTTACCATAGCGATGTGATCTCCAGAGTGGATCCATCTCTCAATGTGTTACCCTATCCAAGTCAGTCCTCCCTCCCTACTAGACAGTTTACAGATTGCATCTCACTCTAACACTCTCTTGTCACTAAGCTGTTTGGTTTATGAAATTGTAACGTAATTTCATTATAAGTCTTATAAGCTGTTTGTTTCGGTGTCCTCCGTAATGGGTAAACACGCAATCAAATACCGAACAGTTGACGATCGATTCCCCTCCTCCCTGCCCAGTATCACATCACGATACAGCTGTAATGGCATTTAACACCATTACAGTAATTGTCCACCCAAACAAATTCTGTAAATAGCAATTCCACCTCAAATGCCCCTCTATGCTCTATGATTCATTTACAGTCCCATCACCGTTACCTGTGCAGCAACCAAACAGTAGGCACTATCAATTTGAGAGAAAACGTCGAGGCTGCTCACCACAGTCCATATGGAGATTTGACTTCCACCACTGATTCCAACACCATGGTCTGCAACACACATGAATGATATACCAAGATTGGCACGTGCAGGGTGGCTGGTGGCCGTCTTGTCTCTTGATCACCTACAACCACCTCGATGGCAATGGTGACCTGCATTTTTGTTGTAATTCAAAAGCTTGTTCGCATAATAACTTCCTATTACTACAAAGAAAATTAACTCTGTAAGTAATATGTGTTTAGAAGTTCACATATTGCTCAATTTGGTGTTGCAGTGAAACTTATTTTCGAACTAGGGTTCCTCATTTACGAGAATCAATAATTAACACTTTCATGTAGGCTGAATCCAAGATTATTCATCCAGTCATATCGAAAATACGATCTTATGTTAATTGTGTGCTACCTGAGTTGATGGCTCGTATTAACCTAATTGATTATAATTAGAGTCTGCAAAATTCATGGTAAAATATTTAATTTTTATGACGGATTAGGAGTTGTCTCAATCAATGTAGTAATAGCTCAATATAAGTAAACTATAACACCAATACGCTCTCATGAGGAGGTATCATGTTATATACTAGCTAACATGGAAGCTCATTAAGTTATGGAGAAGTCATGTGAATAATTGTTCTAAAAATAACTTCTTTTCAGAAGACAATTGTGCTAATAACTTGCTGAGGTTTCAGTTGATTATGAAAGATATGGAGCGATGCTAAATCTACACATTAGATTTAATCATATATATATATATATATATATATATATATATATATATATATATATATATATATATATATATATATATATATATATATATATATATATATATATATATATATATATATATATATCCATCCACTTGCTAATCCAAATATTAGGTGTACAAGTTTGGTTCCTGGACAAAAGCTGGCCTCGCATCTTCTGGGTTCGCTGGCACATATACAGAAAACCAGGACCGACCTTGCAAGCCTAGGCCAGCTATTTGTCTAGTGATGTAAAAACATTATGTGGGCTCTAGTTGTATAGTGATGTAAAAACGCTTGGCTCTCACATCGAATTGAGATTAGTGTACTGTACATTGACCAACGCTTTTGTACAAGCAACGTTCTCAGCACCTACCATATTCCACGTGAACACAAGAGCAGTTGCCAAAAGAGGTCTACATAAAAATACAGATTTCTTGTACGGGGTGGTGAGTCCATGATCCCACCGCTGATTCTGATCCCACCGCTGATTCTGATCCCACCGATACGAGCTGGCATCCCAATGCATCCCATGCCGATAACTATAGCATTTTGGAGAGGCAACATTTGCATGACCCCATGGATTTGTGGCGATATATATAAAATATGTGTGGTGGTATGGAAGGCAGCAGGCCTTGAAGTCCCCATATTAAATAAGCACTGCACACAAGGCTACTATTATTACTTGCAACACACCAACATTGTTGTTGATTGCATCACACCTTCAGTTAAGTTTTATTCAACTAGTATATTGCTCGTGCTAACGCTACGGTTACATACAAATCAAACCACCCAAAAACTCCATCTTTCATAAACAATCATAGAATAGAATTATATTTATGAGATAATGAATAATTATCAGTTAAAAGTCTAAGTAGCTATAAGTCATTAAAAAGAAAAACAACATCGAACACAATTCTTCAATATTGGGACAAACCAAAGCCAAAATATTTACTAGCCCATTCGTACATAACAATTCTGAAGTTTTTTTGGTACCCTAAAGAACTGATGAGGCAGCCCACCACGGTCATGGTGACACACACATGATCTCACCACAGCGATCCCATCCGAGTTGCTGGACTGGACAAAGCCATTGAAGAGCTTAAAGGGCAGTCTTGCGGTGTAGGCAACTGCAGGTTGCTGATTCAATTTGACCACCTTTAATTCATGTTACTATTTCAGGCCTTCATGTTACACTTACACACACAGTCAATGCTGAAAATCGCTGAAAACACAGTGGCACAATTCATCAAACAGGCAGCGAGCAAAGTATTAGCATAGAAGGCTAACTATATATTCTTTGTTGAAACTATATTAATGCAATATTAGCATAGAACAAATGAGGCTAACTATATATTCTTTGTCGAACAATTATTAATGCAATGAATAAGAAATCAACGATGCTATCTGTTGAAAATATTAGGCAATTTCCAGATTAAAATCAGAATATAAATCATGACGAACTGAGCAACTAGATTAAATATGTGTAGAAAACTCATATCACAGATCATAGCAACTAGTGTAAGCACAATTCGTACACTAGACAGACAAGGTAGATTGATCATGATGAACAAATAAAACCACAACAAGATGAGAGTGTACCCAAAGGCGGGGCGGTTGCCGGGGGCAACCAATGCGCCGTTATCCTCTGGATTAGCCATACTAATCGTGGGAGGACCTCAGTCGATGTAATCGTATAATGTCGATGCAGGAAGATGTACGCAGTGCAGTCCCTCGAACGACCGCCAGGAAGTAGTCGTACAGTAGGCCACGGAGAAGTAGATGAAGTAGTCGTTTGGGAGCAGTCGCGCGAAGAGCGCTTCCCAAAAACCTTATTCGTCTTCTCCCGGTGCATGATCGCAAAGACGACGGTTCCGGAGACCTGCTCGCCCGGTCGCAGGTGCACGCGAACGATCGGGCTGGAGTCTTGGCGACAGCGACGCAGCAGTAAGCAGAGGCAAAACTCTAGTTGTTGATCTGGTACATTTTAGCGTGGTCGGTGGTTTGCTTATATAGTCCGGGAAACAGACCTCGTGAAACACAATCACGAGTAGGACTCTAAGTTGAGTCCGTTTAGGACTCAGCAAACCAAAAGACCAAAAACTAAAACTGCAAAAGGAGACCGCGCTCCCGCAAGGCGAGAAGCCGGATTTCGGCGGACCATTCACGCAGGTGTCGTGCGCCCGCGCCCTTCGCCCCGCCCGGCGAGGCGAGCGAGAGCGCGCGTGTGGACTTCCTTTCTCCTCCTCATACTAGCCTTTAGAAGATGAGAACAACTTCCATATATAAGTTGGTTCCCTCCACCTTCCACTAGCAAAGTGGCACTAAAGGATTCCACTCCTCCCCTATGCACTCGTGTGTATGGGCCTTTGAGATTTATTTAGGAATTTCAGAATTAATTGTTGGGCCAAGCCCACATAAATTCCAACAATCCCCCACCAGATCTCAAATGCCCATTTAGAGATTTGTCTTTTCTCACTACTGTTCGATAAACCAGTGTTTCGACAGAGACTGTTAAGTTGAACTTCCGCCTAGAAATTTAAGCTACACTTATCCACAACTTGAACAATGGACTAGGCCTTGAATTGCAAGTTTTGTGCAAACAAGCTTTACTCAAAGCCCTTTTGTAAAGGGATCTGCCAGGTTTTTGTCTGTTTGTATATAAGATACAGTAATTACTCCGGAGTTTCTCAACTTCCTGACAGTCTTCAAACGTCTTTTAACGTGTCTTGTTGACTTTGCATTATCCTTAGCACTATACACTTTAGTGATTACTGTTTGATTATCACAGTTCATAAGGATAGCCGGTATTGGTTTTTCAACCACCGGCAAGTCAGACAAGAGCTCACGCAGCCACTCTGCCTCTGCAGATGCTGTATCCAAAGCTGTAAGTTCAACTTCCATAGTTGATTTAGTCAAAATAGTCTGTTTGCCAGACCTCCATGACACTACACCACCTCCAAGGGTAAAGACATACCCACTAATGGCGTAGATTTGATCAATATCAGAAATCCAGTTCGCATCACTATATCCCTCTAGCATAGCTGGGTGCCCAGAATAGTGAATCCCAAAGCTCATCGTACCTTTAAGATAACGCAAGGCCCTTTCTAGTGCATGCCAATGATCATCACCCGGGTTGGACATGTACCTACTCAACTTGCTCACAGCAAAAGAGATATCTGGTCTAGTTGCGCTAGCAAGATACATGAGTGAACCAACAATTTGAGAGTACCTCAATTGATCTCTGGTATCATTCTTGTTCTTTCGCAATGTCACACTAGGATCATAAGGTGTTGGAGAAGACTTGCTGTCCATATAGCCAAAACGGCTCAAGACCTTCTCAACATAGTGAGATTATGATAGAGTAATCCCACTCTCTTCCTTAATCAACTTGATGTTTAGAATTACATCAGCTTCTCCTAGATCTTTCATGTCAAAACTCTTTGACAAGAATGACTTCACTTCATTTATAATATCTATGTTTGTTCCAAAGATTAGAATATCATCTACATATAAGCATAGTATAACGAAATGACCCTCACCATGTCGATAATGCACACACCTATCAGCTTCATTAACAACATGCCCGCGCTAGTTAAAGTAGTGTCAAACTTCTCATGCCATTGTTTAGGAGATTGTTTCAAGCCATACAAGGAGACCAAAATAAGCTGATGAAACTGAATATATGTCACGATGATAACAAGATATTCAGACCTAGATATGACTATCACTTCTGGTTCTAGTCCCTCAAAATAAAACTGACTAATATCTGGCGAAGAACAGAAAAACTATGCTGAATCGGTCAAACTGTCCATGAACCTATCATCAGTAAGAATGCAAATGGTGACTAATATGGGAAGGATACAGGTCTACAGAACAATGCTTCACTTGCTCCTCCTTGCATCTGGCTATGTCCAAGGTTTTAAATAGGGACAAAGAAGCAGCTTACCCTTCTGTTTTTGGTCAAATCAATACATGATATATTAAATAATGATGAAAGATGCAGTAGTAAAAATGCTAGAAATCAGAGATAACATATTCATGCCCCGTACTTACACAATTTATTTATGATGATAACTTAATTGAAACCAGTGAAAAGAATATATAAATGATATATCCACGATGCAAGCATTACCATTGCCACACCCAACCTGGTATAGCTTGCATAACTGATGTGGCCTTTGTATGTTGAGCTCAATAATATCTGCAGGTTCAGGAAGAACTAACCAAATAAATAATTCATCACAAGCGTTGCAATGGGACCCAAAAAATCATCCAGCTACACCAGCCAGTTGGTAATTTCCACCTTGCTTTACGATGATCACAGATCAAGGTCTCTGACAAAACAATTAAATGCCTATTCTGCTAACGCAAAATTACACAGCCATAAACGTGTGATGCCACAGGCAAATATGAACACATCTACGCTGGACCATAAGATGGGGGCGACAATTCTTAAGGAATAGGATAATTTGTGCAGGCATGCGAACATTACAAGGTAAGAAATACATTGCAATAAAAAAAACTTAAGCAACTTATCTGTAAGATTGTTTAGATCTGGATCTAAACAAAGACTTATCAGACACGGTTCACACATTTCAAATCCTAATATATATACCTCAAGAGACCTCACTAAAGCAATTGAGCATCCACCGACACAATCTGTTATAGTTATAGCAGGCATAAACACATGCCATTTTACTGTATTGCTTACTATCTCCTGGTAGTCATATTCAAACTGTTAACATGTTCTTATACTTCTCACATCAACATACTTGTTTGCTAATGGCAAGACTTATAATGTGTCAGTAGTACTGTACCCGACATTTATTTTACAAGTTGCAAGTACACATCACAATCATTTATTATTGAAAATGACAAATAAGGGGGAAGCACATTGTTCATTGATATCAGCTAGGCCTGGGCCCATGATCTACTGTAGCACGTGAACAGGACACGCGTGAACAGTACCCGTGTCAAGGGATAGGGTCAATTAGAGATAAGATTAGGTTAGTTCCTTAAGGGTCAAGTTGATTAGTTTCTTCAGGGTCAAGTCTTCTCATCTATATAAGGATGGGATTGTATCTCCTTTGGGGAATGAAGAAATCAATGAAGAAGAATTATTCCCAAATCCCCCAAACAATCTAGTCTCCCTCCAAGCCGACTCCGCCCGGCTATCTTCCCGGCAGTGGTTATCCTTAATGGACCTCGGTCCATAACATCTGGTATCAGTTAGCTTCGGTTTCGATCCGGTTCTATGGCTTCTGCTGCCCTCGCGTCGTTAGCGGACTCATGCGCATCGATAGTGGACTTGTGCCGCGATGCACGGGCGGACTGCGAAAAGCTGCTCGACCTCTTCGCTAGACTCCAGCGCAAGGAGGCAGCGGTGCGACTCCAGGCTGGGGCGCGCGCACTGCTAGCACGGCGCAGAGCGGCGGCGCTGCGGTTGCAGCGAGAGGAGGCGGCAATGCGGCTGCAGACCGCAGCCCGCAGCTTCGTGGCGCGCCGACGAGTGCAGGAGATGCGCCGCCAGATAAGAGATCGGGAGGTACGGCTCCAAAGGGCAGCGATTGGCGCAGCCGCCACCCCGGCCATCCACATCGACCGCGCCGTGGGCGCTCGTCGCCAACTGCGGCCTCCGGTGCCGCCACAGCCACCCGCATCGAGCGGCTCCGCTCGAGGCATCCGCGGTCAGCCTCGTCAACAGCCACCACCACCACGACAGTGTCCTGCAGCCTCGTGGAGCTCTGCTGTTCCTCGTCGCCGCCCGCCGAGGGGGCGTCTCCGTTGCCGTTGGCCAGGGGCTGGTTCTAGTTCACCGACGCAGCTGGCGGTGCATCCTTCGGCACGAACTGCAGCGGTCAGCTCCTCTGTTCTGGCACGGAAGGAAGGTCTAGGGTGGGCTGACTTCGTTGAGTTGGGTTGGTTGCCATGGGCTGGACCGACCGGTTCGTGCCTGGTAGGCTGCCACGTGTTTCTGTTGTCAGCCCATCTGCAGTCAAAAGCTGAGTTGTTTCCGTGGGATCCAGGAGGCGCTCCGTCCAGCAACGACCCAGCCGACACCACAAATAAAGAGTCTTCTTTTATTTTTCATTTTTTTTAGCCGAGATGTAAAAGGCTAATCGTGTGTCAAGTTAGTCATAGTAGTCGTTCTGGTGCAGCTCGAGGGCGAGCTGCTCAATAAGGGCGGGGGAGTGTTATGGGAGTGGGCCAGCTAGGCCTGGGCCCATGATCTACTGTAGCACGTGAACAGGACACGCGTGAACAGTACCCGAGTCAAGGGATAGGATCAATTAGAGATAAGATTAGGTTAGTTCCTTAAGGGTCAAGTTGATTAGTTTCTTCAGGGTCAAGTCTTCTCATCTATATAAGGATGGGATTGTATCTCCTTTGGGGAATGAAGAAATCAATGAAGAAGAATTATTCCCAAATCCCCCAAACAATCTAGTCTCCCTCCAAGCCGACTCCGCCCGGCTATCTTCCCGGCGGTGGTTATCCTTAATGGACCTCGGTCCATAACACTTTCTAATTTCATAACTTGACACATGAAAGTAGCAGAAAAGTAGGAAAAAGTGTTGGTGTGAGAAAATCGCATTTGACAGGCAAAACTTCACAAGAGGCAAAACCCAAGTGTTGCCATGAATACACAAGATAGTTTAGAGAGCACATGCAGAAACAGGAGTCTCACAAGAGGCAGCTCAGTCTTACTCTTAGCCACTGAGGCATCCAACTCTACATCATCGATACACTCATGTAGCTATTATTATACAATGGTCCTTACTTTAAGGTAACCTGCAGAAGTAATGAGTTCAAAGTTAGCTGGTCACTTGTGCATCTAAAAATGACTACATTTGAGGCAAGTTCAGTTACCCCTTGAGTCAGGTAAACCATCATTCTCTGCAAAAGATTATATCCCAGAAACATATGAACAATATGCAATTTGATCATGAATTTTCACCATGCACATAACTTCAAGAAATCAAGCAGGACAATTTAGCTACTCAAACTTGAGAGCAATTGTTAAATAGGTCACATAAATAGAAAACTAACAGAATGCATGTGCTAATGCTACAACTTTATTTGGTAAGGCAAAATCAAACAAAACAATTAGCATGATATGATGATGAATTTACAGAATGAAACTGACCACTCTACTGACCTGAAATCAGTGGGAATCACAGGATCAACACCTAATCACAAACAACAGACATACGATGCACTTGCTAGAAATTTTAACTGGCTCAATAAGGGCAAAAATAAACCTGGATGGCACAAGTGGAAAGGCATCAAGAAGCAACAGGCATTAAAAGTATAATAATGATAAAGCCATATTGTTACATGACTCAGGGCACAACAGATTTTTTTAACCCATACCATTGCAGAGTAATACAACCTACAATAAGGTGGGAAGTGAGAACTCAACTCTTTCGATAATAGCCAACTAACTTAATTTCCTCAAAAGAAAGTGAAATTAGAGTGAGATAATTGTAAGAAAGATGGCCAATAATGGTGAAAGTGCATAGAAGGCCTAGCCAACTGACCAGTGCAATGCCAATAGTCGTCGCAATAGTGCAAATTATAGGTTGTTTCTTCATAGCACTTTCTGAAAGAAGCGCATAGAAAATGGCTCAAAGAAATAAGTTACAAACAGCGTTGGGAAAAATCTGAATTTTCTGAAAGGAAACAATTTACTGTGACTCTAGCCTGCAAGAAGAACACAAAAAGTCTCAGGAATATCCCTTCCCTGTCTTATCCCTCCTCTGTTCTTCAGGTCGACAATCACAAGAGCAAGCACAGTCGATCCAACAGTCAACTAATTTATAGAAATATCTATTTTTTCATATCAAATTCATAGCATTGAACGTCAAAATCAGCCCGTCCCTTTCTTGACACAATGTGCTCACCTACTGCTAATTTAGCATTGATGCACAGAAAGCAGGTTGATGGTGCGCCCGGCGATCTTGCATTCAGCCTGTAGGGGGGACATTCTGTCAGAAGTTGCCGGTTGCAGGCCAGTTCTTGAGGAATTGTTTGTCTTCTTCAAGACAGTTTCGCCGATGGTGATCGATGAGGGAGTGAGTGCCAGAGGTTGGGCTTTACCTTGACAAGCAAAGGAGCAGCGCCGCCCAGCTCCTTGCCGCTCTCGATCACCACAGGCTCAGGGGCTCAGGTCAAGCCCTCATCCCTCCCCCACGCTTTTCCCCACCGCCGCGACGCCTCGTCCTTACCGCCGAACCTGAGAGAAGAAGCAACGAGAAAGAATGGGGCACCGCCGTCCGCCAGATCTGCGCCCAAAAACCGTATGGAGGTAAAATCAGGCACTGACCTGGCTGCAGCAAGAATCACGGCGGATCACGGCGAGGAGAGCGGCGGATCACAGCGAGGTCACGGGCGGCGTACGGAGGTTAGTTCACCATCGTCGGTCCTGGGCGGCGGGGCGGCGGACCACGGCCTCGGTCCTAGGCGGCGGGGCGGCGGACCACGGCATCGGTCCTGGGCAGCGTGCGGGGCCGAGGCGGCGGCGGGCGCGCCCGAGGCGGATCACGGCGAGGTCGGCGGGCGGCGTCCTGCGTCGGGCGCGTGGACTTCACCGGCCGCGGCCGAGGAGGAGCGCGTCGAGGCCGTGGCGTCCCGTGTCTGTGTCGTCCCGAGGAGGAGAGCGGCGGGTTCGAGGCGACGACTCGCGGGACTCGCGCGCGTGGACGCTACGGTGGGTCCATGAATGCTACGGTGGGTCCATGAATGATGTGTGGGGGATTAGGGGCTGAGGTTTGATCCGGAGGAGTTGAGCAGTTGGATATGAGTGAGAGAAAGTAGATGTGAGTAGCAATTTGGGCTGTTGGATGTAAGTGAGTGAGAGAAAATAGATATTTGCTAGGTACAATTAGGTGGGTGTACTTAGTTTGTTAATGACTGTTTGGGAGGTTTGCTTGTGTGGCTTTAGAAAAGAACTAACTGGTGCATTTTATAGTAATATAGTAGTGATTTCATGGAAGCATCATCAATCCTTGCTTGCACTGAACACATTCATGAACACCACAAATAATAATAATAGTTTAATGACAATACATTCATGGTTTTGAGCAGAAAATGCGAGCACCGCAAACGTCACACATGAGTATGATGCCCAAAGTTCCGGTTATGCCCAAAATGCTCAGTTTGTGTACAGGCCACGGAACTTAATATGGTAATTCTATGGATCTGAAGCACTCTATATCTTTCCTCTCGAATTTGAAGGGTTCCCGTGAAGGAGATTGAGATAGCTCCATCAGTTACTATGCATACAAATATCAATCCTGATGCATCATACTCCTATAACCCCGTAGGATGCTTTGTTAGCGTCAAGGACGACAATCTAATTTATATAATCGATTGCTCAGGAGCCATCCCATATATAATACCTGATGGTGCAGCGATCTACCAATAGTAAATATATCTTGGATGCAAAGCTTGCAGATGCACTGTATCACACTACCGGACCAATAATCATTTTGACTTAGTTTTAATGGAGCTACACGCTAGCGCACCACTAAGGACCAGTAAATTACTAGTCCAGAAAATTTTTGAAGTAAAACACGTAATTTGTTTTTGGATGGCATGCACACCTTATAAAGTTACTGATGGATTAGCCTGCAAATAATAAAATCTCCTCTTCTAGTGAATCTGTTTATCAGACAAGTATCAAGCTCTTCGCTCTGACTCGTAAGACTTTTCCTCATCGTGTGTCGCAACGGATTGCTTCTCCTCTGCCGTATGCAGCAGCTGCTGGCACCATCATCTCCCTGTCAGCTCCGCCATATCTTCTCCAATCTCATCATTTCTTTCCCTTCATTTCAATTTTCAAAGGAAGCACCATCATTTTAGCAATAAATTTTCGTGTGCACAACACAATACATCTGGAACCAGGAAATAAACTGCAGAAATATCTTACAAGGTTCTGTAACATGACCTAAATTTTTGTACTATTTTCTTTACATTAAACGGGCAGTTATAGAGGTGACCTTGATATTTTGTACTGTTTTAATTTCTTTACACGTAATCAATGTGGAGATAAATTAAAGAATTTCTTCATTCTACAATTGAACAAAATTAAAGCGCTGCAAATAAAATATCACAGGCCACCTACAAATTTGAATACTGGTTGAAAAAAACAAATCTATTTGCATGAGATATGTAATCGTAACAAAACTACCCGTTGCTGATATATAAAAAACTTAGCGTCATCGAACCTTCCCTCTTCCCGTTGCTGACTCCTCCAGTGTCATCTCCTCTTCATTTGTTAAAAGTTGTGTTTTGCGGATAAGTGAGGGAAAATAGTTCCTATTGCCATCATTAGTTTATCAGTGCGTAACTGCCACAGAGACCGTGTGCCTAGAGAGACTAGCTAACTGGGGCGCGGAACACATGTTCATAACTCCTTTTTCCTAGGCTTATGCTATTAGGAATGGAGTTGTTTCCTTTTTTAATAATGATTGTTGTATGCATGTTTTTGTATGCAGAGGCTGGAATATTAATTTATTCCCATTTCTAAAAATAAAGTTCTGTTTCTACTTCTGCGACTCTGGAAGTGACCTGATAATCAAATGTTTCGTGCATGCACCTTTTGCTTTGCTAATGCATCCCATGCCCGTACGACTGTATTTCGGTAACCACGATCTTCCAATTTATTACATAAGTTTTTGCCTCTATGCACGGCTCCACAAATGAGCAAAACCTTGTAAAACTGAGCAAGGGGCCAGTAACTATATATCATTCATTCTGTTTTATGAAAGCCAGCAGATGGTATATTTCTCGACGATGGAAAATAACACAAGAAAGAGTGTCCCCTAGTTTGGGTAGCTTGTTCTTCTGTGGTACTTTTGTAGTTGGTGTCAATTACATGTGTCCACTATTAATTAGTTAGTTAAAATGTTAAGGATGTTTATACCAAACTTCTGTTATTAAGTGTTCACCGCTATTACAGATATGGTAACATTTCATTATGTAGGTTCGTATCCAATATCGACAAGTCTTTAGCGATCAAGCTTGCGCAGCAACACTCTCAGATGCTAAAATGTTAGAAGCAACAAGAGTGGTGAGGAGTATCTAGAATCCAAAAATTGTGTACCACCACCACACCATCAGATAACTCCTGGCAGGTCCTGCGTTCGCCTTGCCCGCCCTACAACTCAGGAAACATTGACATTATCTGAATGTATGTCATGCATTTCCAGGAGCTTCTTCTATACAACAAGCAATATTCTGAGATGGTAAAATAAAAAGAAATGACCTGCTGCAGCATTACTATTTTAACCCTTCAGAATGGACATGGATTTCTCGTGGACCAGTGTGACAAAATGGCTCGCAGCAATCTCTATTCCAGAAGGGATTAGCTACTATCATGATACCTCCCATTCGCATCTGTGTCACAACCATGAACAGCTAATTTTACAGATCAAATTGTCTGGTGCTTCAAGTTTCTTCACCACTATGCAATTTAGTCTAACTTGTAAATAGAAAGCAATGTTACTTATATAAATCATACAGTGTGTAGACGAGCTTTTATTGCCAACCACTAGTATCAACCACTTATATATGTCATATGAAGCACTGCAGTTGAAAACAACAAAGGGTGTCCATTTTCTGCGAACTCAATGAATGTAAAAAAGATGAAAAATAAACTACTCCTCAGCGTGCTGGTGCCACCCATGGTAGGGTCACCGCCCCACCCGTGTGGTTGCGGCCGTCTATACCGAGGTTCACTGATAAGCATATCTGACTGCTGCCCTGCATGATCTTAAAATCTTCCCATTGAGATTGTACGGTGTCACCCCAGTTGCCTCTAAACCGCTTTCATGTTTGTCCTTGCGTTGTGCTGAAGCAGTCAGCCCAATGACCATGTCAAAGGTACATCAGCCAGTACAGGCAACGTGCAGGCACAGTTTGCATGCCAGCACCTACTACATGGGAATATATGCGACCTCAGAGATGTCTCAAGTTTGCAGCATACATGAACATAAGATGGCTCTTTCCCGTGCCCTTCCGATGAAAACGATGCTATCTAGGGAATTTTCTCCTTGTTCTATGGTAGGTTGAAAACCATGCAGGCGTCTAGAGCTTGGTATGGTAGGTTGAGGGGGTTCTTGTTTGAGAGAGGCTTTGAGATGGGGAAGGTAGATCAGACCTTGTTTCTCCTCAGGCAGGGCAAGGACATTCTAATAGTTCAGGTGTACGTGGATGATATTGTCTTTGGTGGCTCATCTAACTCTTTGGTTGCAAAATTTGCAGAAGACATGAGCAGGGAATTCGAGATGAGCATGATGGGTGAGTTGCAGTTCTTCCTCGGCCTCCTGATCAAGCAGTCAAAGGAAGGAACATTTGTGCACCAAGCCAAGTACACCAAGGACATTGTGAGGAAGTTTAAGATGGAGGACTCCAAGGCCATGACGCCGCCGATGAGTACGACTACAGCCCTGGATGCGGATGAGGAAGGTGAACACGTGGACCAAAAGGAGTACCGAAGCATGATCGGCTCCCTCCTGTACCTAACGGCGACGAGGCCAGACATCCAATTATCGGTATGTCTATGCGCTCATTTTCAAGCGTCTTCAAGGACTTCGCATCGGCAAGCAGTCAAGCGCATATTCAGGTTTCGGAGAGACGGATTGCTTGACGATCTTCACTGCATGAGACTAGACTTGACTCAAGCTTCATACGAAAGCATTTACAGAACTAAAGCCGTTGAGCCAAGTCAAGCGAAAGACTTATTGGAAGAAAGCTTTAAGAGAGTTTGTTGTCCCATGCCATTCTGATGGTGAACCTCCTACTGATTCTTCTAGTTCAGAAACTGGGATTGGCCTGTTGACTTTGCCCTTCCTTTAGGCAAAGAGCCCCCAATTTCACCAAAAGACCTCTACATGTTGTCCTCCACACAAGCTTGTCGTTGGGCTACTTGCGTCTTCGGCAGATACAAAGGAGAAGTGATGTGAAATAGCCTTCCAACTCGTAGCTCTTCTTGCTTAACGTGAAAACTCTCCTTTTCGATGAAAACGAGAAAGAAAGATGTCAACTCTTAAATGTGCTGCTTTGTGAATTTGATACTAGGTAGTTCTCCACCCTCGGCAGGCAAGTAGCCTTTGCGACTTACATCTCTGCTACTGGAGGGTACGAACCCCCGGATCTAGGCGAGGTGATGGCGGGGAACTCCAACAGGTTTTGGTTTCCTCCTCACCTTGTTGAATAGATTGCATTGGATCCTTCTCCTTGTTGTGTTCCGTGGGAACATCCTTGGTGCAACTGGCGCCCGGAGTATGAGTAGTGAAGTGAGCTTCAAACTTGTCCCCATGATCTTGTTTTCCAGCATAATTTTGGTAGAGATCAACCAAATGCTTAGCGGTGTGGCACTTTCTAGTTGTGTGATTGTGACAACCACACCTCTGGCAATCTTGAGAGTTGTCATGAGTAGTAGGTTTCTTGAAAGTGTCCTTGCTTTTGTTAGAACCCTTGCCTTTCTTAAATTCTGCTTCTTCCATTTCCCCTTTAAATTCCTTTTGAATTTCTTGCCACTAAACTTTTTATTATTATTCTGAGCATTGAAATGTACTTCAGGCAGAGGTGTGGCACCCACAGGGCGCAGTTGATGATTCTTTGTTAAGAGCTCATCAGGTTTTCCGCTTGAAGTAAATCATATATTAAGTCAGAATATTTGGTATGCTTGTGGCGATGGTATTGCTATTGCAATATCCTATTAGAAGGAAGGAAGGCAGATAGAGTCTTTTCTATCATTTCTGCATCATCCAAAGGATGATTGCAGAAGCAAAGCTTGGTACAAATCCTGTTAACGACAGACATATATTCTGCAACAGATTTGAAATCCATGAGACAGAGTAGAGACCACTCCCGTCTTCCTTCAAGCAGAATTACGCCTAGCTATTGAGAGAGTCCCAAAGTTTCTTAGGATCATCCTCCATAATGTACTCAACTTTGAGATCATGATGGAGATGGTGCCTTAGAAAGTGCAAGGTTGCAAACTTTTGTGCTTCTGGGATAAGATTTTGTGGGTTGGGTTCATGAATTGTGTTAATGAAAACTTTGGCTGTAAGCACAATTTTTACATTCATAGCCCAGGTCAGATAGTTGCTACCATTGCCATTTCCTACATGAGAGAACCATGTATAGGATTAATTTATTGAAGTAAATTTTGTGTTGTAAAGGTAAGCAAAATAATGCATGTAAGATAAATCTTACAAGATTAAGGTATATGACTTTTAATTCATGTAGGAATAATTTTGAATTGATAGTCATTTATATGATGTCCATTTATATGAAAATTTTGGATATACACTTTGAAGGTAATCATCATAAAGATGTAGACCTCACAGTGATGAGCAAAAGCTGCCTAAAAGCGCGGATCTCAAGGCAAATAAGCTCTTAGAAAGAACTCATCACAGCCGGCGTCTAGGTCACATCACCTTGTGTTATTCCCAATCATATGTATAGGCATTAATTTTAATTTTGCTTGATGTTCTACTTGATGTAGAAAATTTGATTAATTTAAACCATGCAAATAAAATAAATTGCATATGTAAGAATTATTCAACACCTAGAAATGATATACAGATCATAAAATGCACAATTACTGCGATAATTATAACATTCAAATTACATAGATGTTCATCACAACACAAATTTACAGAACAATTCAGGGTCTAAATCATAAATATACAGAATTAATAAGTCTGAATATGTAAATAGATAAAAGCCTGAGGGCTAATTAAAAAGTTTAGGGGTAATATGGACTTTTTGCAAGTTGAAGGGGGTCTGAAGGACTTCTTAAGCCTTGGATGAGCAGTCCAGTCTGTTTGGCCTGCGGGCTTCGTCCGGTCTGTGGGCCGGCAACGGCCTGGCAGCGATCCAGCTAGGCCCGCTACGGGGCTGGCCCGTATAAAACAGGTAGGAGGGGCGGTTAGGGTTTTCGAACCATTCGCCCCCCCTCCCTTGAATTGCCGCCGCCGCCTGGTGAGTTTCGAGATAATCTGTAAGTTCTTGTTACTGCCCCTGCTTGGGGTCTTTCGATCAATGAGAAGTAGGTGGGGATCTTCCCCCCGAATTGGTTCGGAAAAAAAAAGGTGAGAGTCTCGAAGAGGTGCATTGGTCATTGCTTCTGTAGCAAGAGAAATCATAAAGGATGTACTTCAATGAGCAAACAGTTCCTCCACGAGCACAGTGATCATCATTCATCGAGGCAAATGTGATACTTGCAGAAGTATTACAGAACAGTGGGGCCTACATAGTACCTCAGACAATATGGGCCACTGTACAGGTGGGATGCAATGTCGTGGAAGCATAGGTGTGGGCTGGCCATTTGGCTGTGCACAAATCGGTAGCTAGCACTGAAAGAGTAGCTTGCACCGGGAATTCTATTTGTCTTCGCTGCTGATGAGTAAGTGTAATGGTTGAACATACGCCGACCTTCTCTCAACTCGCAACTGAGCTACAGTTTCGCCAGTTCTAATGTCTTTTATGTTCAGTACATCTAATGGTTGCACTAGCAACTCTGCAGGTGGATTTCTTTAGGCAGGATTGGTGACAACCCAAGAACACGGCCCAAGCGTTGCCTTCACCGGATGTGTCCAATATCCTTGAACATATTGTATCATAATCACCGGACACAGTCATCTACAGAAGTCGGCATTTCCTGATGCCTCCAATTCTCATGCGTCAAGTTTTTAATGTGAACGGCATCACTGGTGAGGGAAGGAGCTGAAAGGGGTCGATTTAACACTCCTGTATATATATATGATCCTTTGCCCGGCAGTGAAGGCATGAGCAAATCTGCAGCCGTTACTAGAGTAGTTCTCTGGAATGATGATTTATTGTGCGGCACAGAGTTGTGCATTTTTTGTTTCAAGTTCCACTACTGAGAAATTTATTTTCACATATAATATATACCAAAAGATTATTTAATTTTATTTAAATGCCTGTGAGGCTCGGAACCATTAATTTTAGTCCCAACGAACATAGGCCCATGATTCAATGAGCAAACAGTTCATCCACCAGCACACTGATCATCATTCATCCAGGCATATGTGATGCTCGCACAAGTATTACAGAACAGTGTGGCATAGACAGTACCTCAAACAATCAAGGTTAACATTTTGGGCGAAATTTCGCCGGGAAATCCGGAATTTCGTGTTTTTCGATGAAAGGCAAAAAAACAATTTCGGCCAAAAATTTCCGGAATTTTTTAATTCTGTTTTCTAATATAGCATAAATAAGGTGGGAAGAAGCAATGCCGTGGAATCATAGGTGTGGGCTGACCATTTGCCTTTCGAATTCGGTAGCAAGCACGGGAAACCCGACTTGCATAGGGAATTCTAGTGTCTTTGCTGCTCATGAGTAAGTGTAATTGTTGAACCTAAGCCGACCTTCCATCAACTCTCACAGCTGAGCTACAGCGTCACCAGTTTATGCTCAGTAGATCTAATGGTTGCAGCTGCAGCTCTGCATGGAAACTATGTCTGGTAGGATTGGTGAGAACCCAAGAACACGGCTCAAGCCTGGCCTCCACCAGGGCTGTCGAATATCCTTGAAAGTACTGTAGCCTAATCACCGGACACAGTCATCTACAGAAGACGGCGTTTCCTGATGCTTCACATTCTCATGCGTCAAGTTTTCAATGTGAGCAACATCAATGGGTCAGGCAAGGGGATTCAGGACACTGATATATGATCCTTTGGCCGACAGTGAAGGCATGTGCATAGATACAGCCATTACTAGAGAATAGGTTCTCTAGAATGATGAAAGGGTACCACCAAAGTATTGTTGTAGGGGGTGGGGGAGGCACATATTCTGCAGGTTTTTTTTTCATGTTCCATTGCACGAAGAAGAACTGCATATGCTTCAGTTTCTGCATGTGCAGCAAAGTTGTTAGTATTACACCAAATTTATTTTGATGCTTATTTTTTTATTATGAACTATTTAGTGTCCTATATATAAAAAGAAGGAGGTTGTAGGTCAAACAAAATATATAATTATTAAGATTTGCAATAAAAGCCCTAACAGGATGATATATAGTGGACACTCAATAGACTCAACCAGCGAACAATTGAGACATGCACAGCTGTGTTAGAAACTCATCAATCTACAGAACTAAATTCTTTTCCATGCCCAACGTGTTACAAACACATCAATCACCCGCTGATGGGTGTGGGATGCATGATGAAAGTAGCTAGTAACAGATCTCGACGCACTCGTTTTTCCAAAAGTCATGGTAGTGCCACTGGTAGCCATGACATGAAGCTTTGCTGATTGAAGTGGATTCATGCCACAGCGATATTTTGCATGGATGTAGCTCCCACAAATGGATTTAATGATACAGGTTCCTTAGAATTGGAGAGGCAGATATGGTATGCGCAAATGCATCAAAGGATTACAATTTCTTAGCCATGAGCTCATTAAACTATTATTTCAGAGCATGTTTATTGTGATAGCAAACCAACCAGGTTTACAAGAAATGCTTTAATCAAATTGTAGAACATTTATGCCACGTTCTTTGTTACTATTCTGTTTAAAAAGAAACTAATACATTCATTTTTCTGATGTTCAAGTTATAGTTCACGATCACTAATTAAAGAAAAAACTAGAAAATATTCCACAAACTATATATGGCCAAACTCCTCAAACAAACAAATCCGTACGATTACTTACATAACCTACCACTGGTGTACAATCTGGACACAATTCTGTTTTAGCATGTCTCGGCAATCATTGATATGATGTAAATAAATATACCCAGTTTCCGCATGGAGAAAAAACAAACTTATTACTATTTGCCAATATTGCTCCTGAACCTATGTAACTTATTAGTAATTTTTCATTTGATTATCAAGATATAATAGAACATGCTATGTGCTACATGTTCATAACTTATTTAAAACGTACGATTTGATCTGAACCATTACATTTTTCATCCACGTTAGATGTTTTACATTTCTCCGAATAACATAGAAACATCCTAAGAGTATGTTATTGCTGTAGATATTATAGGTAACGAATAATTCAAAAAACGCTAGTAGGTATTGAATAGATCAAAACTTAATAATGTTACATTGATTCGTGTACTTCTTTTCTAATAAGGGACTCCTTGATATACATGCTTGTAGTTTCCTCACCACGATTCGAATACAGTTGGGCCAACTTTCATTTGGGTGTAGTTTCACTACATGAAAAACTGACTTTGGTAATGGGCATAGATGACCTTTAGTAACGGGCAAAGCGCCCGTTACCGATCAAGCGATACAAATGAGCGAAGAAAGGTAACGGGTTGATGCCCGTTGTTGATAACACGTATTAGTAATGAGCATCAAACAACGACCGTTACCACAACTAGTTACCGGTCACGTGAAATGACAGTTTCTCTGGGCCTACAGAGGACTTTGGTAACGGGCATCAACAACGAGCCCGTTACATGAACTCAACACCGGAGACGCGTGTTGTTAACCTGCGCCTCCTCTGTATTGACGAAGGAGATGCATTGTGTATACGCGCGTCTCCTCTGTCTCGAAGAAATGAGACACTTGCTGTCAATGCGCGTCTCTCTATCTCGATGAATGGAGACGTTTGCTGTCAATGTGCGTCTCCTTTGTCTCGAAGAAAGGAGACGCTTGTTGTGTACGTGTCTCTCCTGTCTCTCGACGAAAGGAGCGTGTGTTGTGTACACACGTCTCCTTTGTCTCGACTAAAGGGTCAACCTGTGGGGCCCAGCGGTCAGTATTCACTAGGCTGGAAACGATTTGTGCTGACACATTGACATTAGCGTGCTGGCGGGTGACATAAGCCACCCGCCAACAAAGATGAGATCATTTGTGCTAGTGGGTGGCTTATGTTGCCCGCCAGCAGAGAGGCACACAGTGATGGCGGTCCACATAAGCTACTGCAAGCACAGATGGAACCATTAGTGCTGGCAGGTGGCTTATGTCGCCTGCCAGCATTGTGCCCTCTATAAGATTTTGACAGGTTCTTCTTCCAACCACCTTCCTTTGGCACTTTGCCCGAGAGGAGCTTGGGAAAAGCTCCAAAAACACCAAATCTAGAGGGGAGGTTTTGCTCTTGATTTCCTTGGAGGAGGTGGGTATATATAAGGTGAGTTTGTGCTATTTTAACCTTAGTTTTCACCTTTTATCCATCATTTTCAGGGTGTGACAGGAGGTGATGATGGTGAAAGGGGCGGCCTATGGACGAGAGGAGATGTTGCTGCCACTCCAAGCCAGCACGTCGCATATAGGCAGCACGCTCGCATCATCGCATAAACAGCACGGTAACCGTCGGTCCCCATCGGCGCGGCCACGGTAGGAGGCGGCACCAGCGTGACGGAAGGACGGATCGCCGGCGGGCGCCGTCACCGCGGTGCAAGCGGCGGACCAGCCGTAGGGACCACTCTGCACACGGCTAGGATGGGCCGTCAGCGTCATCAGTCATCACACGGAGGTTGGGCCGCTGGCTGCTAGTGCTGCGGACTGGAGCCAGTCCAGTGCCGGATCCACACCGTCGGCATCAGCCCGGCCCGACACATCCTCGAATCGGTAGAGAGGAAAAGATGAGAGAGAAGGAGTAGGCCGTGAAGTGCTGCCGACGGCGGGGCTGCTAGTGGCGCAGCTGCGTGGGCGCGAGCTGCTCGTGGCCGGCCAACACAAGCCCTGGGCGGACCTAATCTAGTGGGAGCGGGTGGCAGCGACAGAGAGCTGGGAGGGACAATGACATGGAAGGGTGACAGAGAGCAGGTGGGGGCGTCGACGGTAATGAAGGTAGCCGGTGAGTGGAGAGGAGGGGAGGCGGTGATGGGAAGGAGAGGGATGGGGCACAGGATTAGGGTTCGGGGTGGGCTGGCGCGGGGGGCGGGGGAGGTATTAGTTGGGGGTAGGGTGGTGGGAGGGGTTTTATGCAAAAGTGTCTTTGGGAGTATTTGTAAATCTACAATTTCCTTCTTCTTGTAGAAATAAATTCTAATTTGAGGGCTTTTGTGCAAATTTTTTTAACGTGGTTCCTGTGCGGTATGCACTTTCTGCGCTGTTTTACGATTTCTAGCAAACCGGAGGGTTTTTTTTTTCAGAACGGCCAAATGCAGCGCTGCGCAACACGTACCGCCAGAAACGCAGAGAGGTCAGGACTGTGTAAACCAGGCCAAGTGCTACCTCGCTGACATCTGCAATGCTCCTGCTCGGACCATGTAAATATATGGATGCCAAATCTATGGGCTTCGGATTAGTCACCGATTGGACCAGGATATGAATGCATTCCTCAAACGACACAGCCAGAACAAAGAACCAGAGAATGCACACTGAGCACAGAATATGTTGTGCTTGCAGATAAGTAAATTATGAAATATATATATGTAGTCTATATAGAAATAAAACATATACTTCTCTTTATTGGCAAGGCCATCGAGTGGTATGCTTGATTGGCACGGACTTATAATCTTAGATGAACAATGTGTACGAGAAGAAATTACCAGGGAAATTGTCAGAAACAAACCTTGAGCATTCGAATTTCCAGATTTGTTTTCCAAAACTATTAGTATATCAAGATCTAAAAGTGTACTTTGCCAGCAACAAATTTTAAATTGATGTTGGAACTATAGTGAAGTATAAACTTTATGAGCTCTGCCAATCCACTTGAGTGTTGGGAGCGCATGGTAGACCAATTGGTCTAAGCTGTCGCCTCGCACGCCACCGGCCAGGGTTCGAACCCTCGGGTTGAATTTGTAGGCTGGAGGTGAGCACCTATGTGGGTGTTGAAAAAATCTTCTCATCTATCCCATGCAAAAGCACATGTCTAAGATCAGACCAGTCTCATGTGTGCTGCAGTACCGCTATGTATGGATGAGGTAGGGTTGTAGAAGTTTGAGAATTTTTCAACCTTGGTGAGAAGATCTTCTTAAGCAAATATCTAGGCTTCTCTTACCCCCACAGGATGCGTTTTTAATCAGCTCGAGCTTTTTTTAAAACAAAGCAAATCATGACTTCTACATGGCTTTTTATAGGAAATAGTCAACACACAAATCTTGTGACAAAACACAACTGCTAAATAGATTATGCAGACTCAAGGGAGGCTGACCTATTCAACTCTTTTTACGTTGGACAGTACTAGGCTATACTAGTCTTTGAATAGGACTAGTATAAAAATACTCAATGTTCAAAATTTATTATATACTACTGAAAACTTCGCTAGCTAGCGGTACGGGTAGTAAACATTAGTATTTTAGTATGTATGCACATAATTTAATGATATGATGGTAAAAGAGTACCAATGGTATTACTATAATTGTTTTTTATATTAGTACCGAGTCTACATGATCATTCAATTTTGAGACAAATTTACCACAAATGTTATTGCTATACTGTAGTAATTATTAAATTATCCACAACAATGGATAGTCAGATATATATACTCTGTATACTATATGCTATCAAAAAGCTAGGCATGTTTGCTAGTGGACAAAGTTTCTTGAGGTCATAACTTTTTGATCTGAACACCAAATTGGACAACGTACATAGGCATTTTGATCGTCTAAACAAGAACAATACAATGGTGAAGTCTAATCACGTCTTGTGCACTTTACCCAAATTGGTCGGGATTGGTTCAGGCAACCCGGTCAGACCAGCGTTTGCCCGAAGCTGTCAAGTTTGGTCATCAAAACGGTGAAATACCCAACAAATCTGACAGCTCAGGATGTTGAAAGCTGCTTAGATGCAATCCCGTGAGCAGGCATTTTGATTGCCAAGGACAAGAAACCAGAGCAGGGCTAGGTGCAGCGAATGAACAACTCTGCGTTTCACTATTGTCTACTTGTAGCTTTCAGGGACGGAGGGAGTATACTCGTAGCTATCCCGATGCCTCCCATGCCTACAGGATCCTATGTCTGTTGTTATCATGACCAACTATTTCCATAGACTGAACAGTGAACATCAAAGCCTTTGAGTCTACCTCATAGAGGGATCGATGACCATGTGTCCTATATATGTGGTGCCATGCGAAAGGCAACATTTCCTGCTTCCTGTACGAACACTCGATCAGAATGCATTAAATGTTTCTGATGGTTTGGATATTACCATTGGTTTTGCAAGTGTTGTTTGAAGAGTTTAGTGGGGATGTTCTCACAGAATCAGCAAGCAACATAGAGATATATACAGTTGCAAGTCTTGTCTTATCATGTGAGAATTGACTGAGTAACTGTTTCCAAGGGGCTGCAGCCGCCACTCCTCAATGATGCTGAGAAATCCTACCCCAGATGAGAATAGCTCATTTGGTTTGCACGTTTCAGTGTTTTTACCGGTCATTTGAGATTCGAAGTCCTTAATCCTGTGACCTACCAAATTATATGAATCGCCACTCAAAATTCTGTATTTCATACCTCTGACATCTCTACGGAATGTGTAGAAACAAAGACAAAGGTAGAGAGCAATAGTGAACGCAGGTGGTGTCGATTATTTGAGATAGTATTTGTTCACGGACTCGTTTATTTGAGATAGTATTTGTTCACGGACTCGTTTCAGTTCATTAGCGCTGAGTACAAAAATGAATCCGAAGGTTATGGATGGGACAACAGGGCTGAAGCTAATAAGGATTACGCAACTGTTCCGGCAAGAGCAGATACTAGCTAGTATCCAGATTGACAACCCACATGCATGAGCTACAATTTCACTGTGCATGGGTGACGATTAATTTAGTCTGTCAAACGGTCACTATATATCAACCGAACCTAGAATTTCATTTATTACACACAACTATTAATTTTTCTTTCTGGAATTACTCCCACCTTCATTTTGTCTATTGAGCTGGACGCCAAGCATGGATGAACAAACAATAATAGACATTGCTTGTTATTACTTTCTTGTATTTGTGTACTCTCTTTTCAAATTTAACAGCTGTTGAGCTGAAGAACATTTGGCTGCTTGTGTTTATTTCTTAGGCTGGATTTAGTTCAATTTCTAAAGAAAAAGCTCCACTTTTCCCTTTCTTGGGTCCAGTCAGAAGTAATCTGTAAAACACCCAACAATTTGGACAGCTCAGGACCTAGGTTTATGCCAACGGGAGAGCAAGCACTCTCGTTGCCCAAAACACACGACGCCAGAGGAGGGCAGTCTTTACAGGATTTCACAACTTGGCTCCAAACTCACGGTACTAGTGTAGCTATCCTGGCATCGCTTGCCTAGCACGACCAACTATTTGCATAGACTGAATAGTGAACACCAGAGCCTTTTTCGAAACACGACACGGCGAAGGCGGCTTGTCTTTGATTTGTGTCGGTTCAGCACGTGTCACAGCTCTGCATTTTCTTCCTGAATTTCTGGCAACCCAAGAACACACCCACAGACAGGCAACAAAACAGTGGAACAATGGCTCAGAACTGTGGGAAAATTTCTGGGCAAAAGGTGTTTTGGGTTTCCTGATGCTTCCCAATCTCATGCTCTATAGTTCGTCGTGTTTTTCAGTGTGAACGACAGCAGAAGGTTCAAGCAAGCAATTGAGATGGACTCACCACCGTTATATATACCAGCTTTCACTCCAGTGAGGCATGTGCATCCCTGCAGCAGGTTTAGCTTCCTCCTGCCACATATTACAATAAACTGTACAGAAAAGAATAAAGTATGGCACATAATCAAAACCAGAAGAATTTAGTTGTGATCTGAAATATTTTATAACAATTGTATAAGGACACTATCTATTTATTGATTTTACACGATGCAGTTACTCCATTCTGTCGTGGAGGAAGTAGCTACAGGTTGCAATAGGAGCAAGACATCGTTCTCCTCTTCAATGCATCGCACCCAAACCTCGTTTCATCCAACAAGCCGACTATTTAATTTGCCGAGTGGGCCGTTGGTAGTCCATGGAACACAAGCAGGTTGTATCTCACGGAAAAGGGACCCAAATGGATGTTGAGAGCAAACTAGCACCGCTCCTGACGTGAGATTTCGGGTAACCTGCCCCAACTTGCACAACAAGAATCCTGAGTCTCCGACCCAGTCGCCTTCGCCTGCAGATATTTGCATCAAAAGGTGGCTAGCCTGCCTCCGAACAGCATCTCAGAATCAGAGCTGTGCCGCAAGTCTCCACCGCTGCCCGACCTGGCTTACATGTCGGAACGCACGAGCTGCCCTTTGTAAGGGCTCGTAGCTTAAAAGGGGAAGAGGGTGAATTAGGCGACTTACAAACATAAACTATGACTTCCACTACTTCGCATAAATTAAACTAGATCATTTCTATCTAGATGTGTAATCTAAAGTTGATCTAGTGTGAAACCCTTATCCCAAAATAAGTTTTGCAACCTATAGCCAATCCTATCATGGTACTATTCTAGGAAAGTATAGGCAAGAAAGAAATGAAAAAGAGTAATGCGGGAACGTAAAGAGGGATGAGAGGAAGCAAACTCTTGACACATGATTTATCCCATGGTATCGGTAGGCACTAAGCCACCCCTAGTTCACGTTGTTGAAGCACTCCACACAAGAGTATTGCTTCCCGGTCACCTAGTCTCTCCCAAGAGCACCACTTAACTTGTCACAAAGGCTCGTCATGAAGGCACTTGCCAAGCTTTCTTGATCACCTTGATGCCGCATCCACTAAAGAGCTTCTCCACCAAGGGAAGGGGGTCTCCACGTCTCCCGCACAAAGTGTCCTCGCCACTCCACACCAAGACGGAGGGTCGAAGACGATTGCCGGTGAGCCACATAGGTCCCAAGGCTTCTGGCGCACCTTGTACAACTTGATTCACTCAAGAATCACCTCACAAGGTTGGCACAACCTTGCACTCACTCAGCTCTAAGCTAAGCCTATCACTAAGCACACACATAAAGCATGTGCAAGTCTATAGATGAGCAATTTAGCACTTGAATGACTTGGATATGATCTTATATGTGTCTCATACTCCTCTGCACTTCCACACAATCCACCAACCTAAAATGGGTGAGTGGAGGGGGTATAAATAGTCCAAGGTGTCCAAAGAGCCATTGGCTAAAAGTTGCAGAAAGTAGTACCATCAGATGATCTGACGCTATGCTTTTCCGGGCATCGGTTCATCCGGTGCTACTAGTTGTTGCCCTCCACTGCACATGACCGTTGACACAAATCATCTGACGCTTCATCCGACGCACCGTCGGTTCACCCGGTGCTGAAGACTTCGCGGCCAAAGCCTTAATGTTAGCTTACTTGAGGCCGTCAGATGAACCGTTGCTTGTATCCTTTTGACCATCGGTTCATCCGGTGCTTAAGGCCTTTGACTCAGGCCGTCTCTTTCTTGATTTCTCGACTCATCGGATAGACCGACGGCTCCTTCCAATGGACCGTCGGTTCATCCGGTGCTTCCTGTCCTCACTACTTCACTTGTAGGAGTTCATCCGGTGTAATTAAAAAGCAGACTGTCAGTTCATCCAACACTCTTCAAGTCAACTGTAGTCTTCACGTAGTGTACCAATTACTCCGGCCATTGCACATACGCTTCCTTTCTGGGTACTGTCGGTTCATCCGATAGTGTCTTCTCTTTTCTTTTCTTTGCTTGGTTTGGACCCATGGCATTTTGGCATGTGGTATTTTGCATCTATGGGACCTAGAAATGTTTACAAGGACATGCTAAACAATATGGTTAGTCTCATTGATCATGTTGTCATGAATCACCAAAATCATACTCGAACTAATGGCATATGAGGCCATGTTCGCTACAATCTCCCCCCTTTTGGTGATTTATGACAACACAAGCAAAGCAAGTATAAATTTGCAAAAATTGACAAAATTGAACCACCTACACTTGATTGGATGCTTACCATCATCCAAACTCCCCCATACACTTCTCTTCCTATGTTCACACATAGCTTGCTTCTTCCCACTTTGGAACCACTAGCTTGCTTTGGCTCCAAATTCTCCCCGAATTCTCCCCCTTTGGAATAAAATCTCCAAAAAGGTGTCCAAAACAAAAGGACCTCCAAAGGAACTTTAGCAAGTCCTAGCAAACATAGCTCAAGAGAAATGTTAAATACAAGGGAGAAAGCCGCATGAACCATGATCCATATGTATGATATCAATGAAGATACCACGTTTGCGAATAACTAAGTTGGATCACAAGCTCATGAGACTAGCATGATACAAACTAAGCTCCCCCTAAGTGTGTGCACAATATGATACTGTGAAAATCAAGTGCACAACAACAAACACTTGTGAGACAAGGAATCTTAGAGCATATCATGTAAGGAGGTAGCTTAAAAGTCAAGAGATAAGACAAGAGAGTTCTTGTAAAATTACCACTTGTAGATTTTGAGCATTGCGTACCTCCGGGGGATTCCTTTCTACCTTGTTGGCACCACGTTGAGATGAGCCACTTGGAAATGATATCACTAGGAGGTGACACCACTTGAAAGAAGCTTGCAAAGAAGACACTTGGGGTACCACAAGGATTAGGAATGTATGAGTTAATTTCCTTTGAACTTATATAGAGACATAAGCTCGCAAGGCCATGACTCAATAGCTTGAAGCTCATATCGCTATATATTCGCTCTTTTAGAGATGTTAGATCACATTGAGAGTGAAATATCATTCTCTTAGAATGAAGCACCGCACCGGAACATGTAACCATGGGACTACACAAAATAAGCTTGAAACAATGTTAGTCCCATAATCAAACCATAGGAAGAGCTCCCCCTAAATGTGTGCATTTAGTGTTTGAATCACCAACCAAATGTATGCACATTGTTTATGGAAACAAAAGGGAAGCTAACCCTATAGCTTGCTCATGATGCAAAGAGATGTAAAAGAAAAACATGCACCATGAAAGAACAAGTGTAGCTTTTCTACACACTAATCAAACCATGTAGGTTGCTCATGGGTTAGCACATGACACAAGCAACCTGCCATATGTGTAGAACTAGGCATAGCAACAAATGCAAACCTAGACAAGGCAATGGAGCTACAATGATATATGAGATGAGTTCTAGTTTCCATTACCTCAACCGGGGATCTTGGGCAACACATGTCCAACTTGCTAGCTTCGCTTCTAGGCTTGAATCTTCTCAACTTCTTTGTGCCAAGCCTCCCAAGGCAAACTCATGGCCTTCATGTGGCCTTAGGAACCCACACCATTTGAGGCCCCTTCATGTTGATGATGAATTCCTTGGGCACCCAAATGGGTTGGTTCCAACCCCGCTCCTTCTTCACCTTCCCAACCTTGTGTACAACCACCTTTCCATTAGTCTTCTTCTTGATCACGTAGGTG
Source organism: Cenchrus fungigraminus (assembly GCA_036936925.1). Classification (NCBI taxonomy): domain Eukaryota; kingdom Viridiplantae; phylum Streptophyta; class Magnoliopsida; order Poales; family Poaceae; genus Cenchrus; species Cenchrus fungigraminus. The sequence continues at coordinate 85,735,040 of CM072780.1, forward strand.
TTGCTCTTGGTCTTATTCTTGCGGTTGGGCTTGGTGTAGATGAGGGAGTTCTTGATGGTGGGGTTCATCTTCTTCTTCTCGCCCTTGTCCATCTTCTTGACAAATTGAGGGCATTTGTAGAACTTGTACCCTTCTCCATGACACTTGTAGCAAGTCACGGTTGCACCCTTCTCAAGCTTCTTCACCATGAGATCACGGTTATCTTGAGAAGGTTGGACGTTGCTCTTCATGTCTTGAGAGATGTCCACTTGTTCCTCATTGTTCTTGCCCTTGCCCATCAAGCTAACCAACTTCTCTCAGAGTCATTTCACTTCTTGTTTGAGCTCTTCATCCTTCTTACCTATGAGACAATCACATGTCTCTACAACAACATTCTCATTGCAAGGTGGTGAGCAAGATTCATCAATTAAATCAATGTAAGAAGTTGAAGCATCTACCTTAGAGATAGGAATTGCACAAGGGATAGATGATTCATCAAGCTCAAAGGAAATACTTGTTTTAGTCTCATTGCTCTCAAGCTTAGATTTTAGCTCATCACACTCCTTGCTAAGCAAATTGAATTTGCACAACAAATATTCATAATTTGTAGCAAGGGTTGCACTGAGATCATTGAGAGCATTGAGTTCTTTAATTTCATTAGGTTGTTTCTTAAGCATTCTTTTTTGCTCATGAAATAGCTCAACAAGATCATCGAGAGAGGTGGTATCAGATTCACCATCACTTACATTGCTTTTCATACCTTGGACCATAAGGCATATGTGTGATGATGATGAAAAACCTTGCATGAAGCGGGTGGTGAAGTTCTTTCTTGATACATCACTTGAGCTACAAGAACTTTGATTCTCCACCACTTGTCCACTCACGGACGGTGACAAGTGCTTCTTGCTTTGGCTTCCTCTAATTGACCACCTTCTTCTTAGCCTTGTTCTTGATCTTGGTGATCTTGATATGTTGATGATGACGCCCTTCTCTCAAGTGAACATTGTAGCTGTACATGTTGATTTTCTTCACATACTTGAAGACCTTCTTCATGTACATGGCCACTATGGACTCGGTCTCTTCATCACTTGAGGAGTCTTCATCGTCACCATCATCACTATCATCTTCGCTTGAGCTTCCATGGGTTGCCATCCTACTCATCTCCTTCTCTTGTTGGCTTGAGAGGGCATGTCTTGTGGTTGGAGAAGATGGTTCTTGGGGCTTTTCTTGTGGCGCCTTCTTGGACTTGGGCATGATTTGAAGCTCATGTGCCATGATCTTGCAAAATATTTGAGATGACTTCGATTCTTTGAGCTTCTTCTAGTAGATGATACCTTTCAGCAAGTCATAATCGAGCTTCCGGAGACTTTGAAGGATCTTGCGGTTGATGTTCAAGTCCGTGATGTTCTTCACACCTAAAGCATTGATATCATTGACAAGAACATTTAGACGTGAGTACATAGATTCAGCATTTTCATTCTCAAGTTGCTTAAAGCTATTGAATTCCTCAAGGAGGCAACCGTAACGTTCATTAGCTACTTCTTTAGAGCCCTCATTTTGCTCCTTGATGGTTTTCCATAGCCCATGAGCATTTTCACAAGTAAAAACTCTATTGGAAATGCCTACATCTAGAGAGGATAAAATGATACTCTTAGCAATCATATTGAATTGCTTTTCCTTCTTAGTGTTCCATTTTTCACACCCTCATTAGGGACTCTCCAAACATCAAGGTCCTTTGCTTGGAGATAGGCCTACATGAGAACCTTCCAACGAGGATAGCCTGTCGTTTCATCCGGTGCTACTAGCCGTTGCCCTCCACTGCATATGATTGTTGACACAAATCATCCGACGCTTCATTCGACGCTCCGTCGGTTCATCCGGTGCTGAAGACTTCGCGGCCAAAACCTTACTGTTAGCTTACTCGAGGCCGTCGGATGAACCGTTGCTTGTATCCTTTTGACCATCGGTTCATCCGGTGCTTCACGATATGTGAAAACCTCAAATAAGTCACGCAACATTTGTAACGGGCGCTTAACACCCGTTACATGCACCTACATCTATAATGGTTGTTGTTTGGCGCCCGTTACCCATAAGCGCGGCAGGCCGACCCCGGGGTTGGCCTCCACAACACCCGTTACCAATGTGGACTTCTGGTAACGGGCTTCTTAAACGCCCGTTACATTAATTCTTTGTAACGGACGTTAAAGCGAGTCTGTTACAAAAGTCAAACCTATTGGTAACGGGCTCGTAAGATCCATTAGCGATCAATGCTCTATCGGTAACGGGCTCTTTAAGTCAGTTAACGATCGCTGCCGTATCGGTAACCGGCTTTAGTGTCCGTTACCGATGACCATTTGACGCCCGTTACTAGACTGCCGTGAAGCGAGAGCGTGGCGGCTGGGGATTATTAGCCAAACCGGGGTCTCCATTGCACGGGGGCAGCCATCCTGCATATATAGAATCTGTCCTACTATAAATGTTGTCTCCTTTGTGAACAAAGGAGATGGAGGTTTGTTAATCCATGTCTCCTTTGTGAACAAAGGAGACAGAGGTTTGTGAATCCGCGTCTCCTTTGAGTCTGTCTTCATTGACAGGTCAGCTCGATCTCTCATTACTTCCATTTCGACATACAGGCACAATCAACACATATATCTTTTGAGACAAAACAGACATCATAAGAGAGATAATTTGTCCACAGGAATAAAGATAATTATTACAAATAGTTAACTTAACTTGTCCATCAGGCTAGGACTTAACTTGTCCATCACATTAATTATTTACTATGGTCGTGCTATCTGACCATACACATCAACAAAAGCATGCCCCTTGAACATCCACAAAAGTATGGCTATCTGACCCTGCACATCAACAAGCTTGAACTTCCTCATGCCCCATCAAGATTGGCTCTTTTTGCAGCCTCTTCGTAAGCAACCAAGGATTCTTGAAGCCCTTCGAGCGCATCTTCAATGGGCTCGAGATTTTGTTCAGTAGTATACTTGTACCTCCTTATATGCTTAGCCTTTTTGATGAGGATGTTCACTTCTTTCGTGATTTTTTCAAACTCAGGTTTCACATAATCCCAGACATTAAGGTTTACAAGTAACTCAAGCTTTGCTCGCGACTCATAGAGTTTTGCCTGAAACAGGATTAAACATGGTATAAGAATAACATAGTTAATTCAAAACTAATTTGCCTCAGAACTTGGAGCAGTATAGGCACAGTAATCATCATAGGAAAATTATATAAGAACTTGAAAATTATCCTAGGCTTCATAGCAGGGTGACAAGTAAAAGCAGAACTTAGTTCAGAACTGATTTGCCTCAGAACTTAGTATAAGATCATGACAAGCATGGAAGACATCATCATAAGCACTAACTTTATCAAGCTCAAGCTCCATCTATAGAACAAGTAAAAGGCAGTGAGATTCAGAGAAACTTGCCTCATCGTCATCGTGGTCATTGCCAGAGTTAGAGATGAGGTCCTCTACACCTTCGCCGCTCCCTCAACCCCTCTTCGCCGTTGCCAGACACTTATGCTCGCAGACGTGAGGCAGGCGCCTCACCCACTTTGATGCCCCCTCGCTGGCACGCTCCTCCTTGCCGCTGCTTGGCCCCTCATCAGAACCCGAGAGGATCCAGTCGAGGACCCTCGTCTCCGGTATTGGGTTCACTCCACCGCCACTTGGCCCCTCTCCGGCGCTCATGGTCGTCTCCCTCTTCACTGCAATCTCGCAGGCGTGCGCACGGATCCAGTTGCGGCATCGCTTCGCGTTCCGGTTCTCCTCGATCCCGGGTGCACGGGGTCGTCCGCTGCTTGGCCCCTCGCCGGCGCCCATCGTCGTCTCTGTCTCCACACCTCTGCTCACCCTAGTGAGAAATGAGGAAAACGTCATGTGCTGCGCTTTTTTTAAGGAAAGTGCTGCGCTTATCCATTCGGAAAGAAGAAGGGGAGACGGAATGGGCCGGGGCGGATGAATATTCATTTTGCAAATGGATAGTCACTACCGACGCGGGTTAGCAAACCCACATCGCCTTTGTTGGCTATTGCGCGGGCGGGCAACGGTTACCTTCTTTATACTAGGCTGCTGACGCTGACGCGCGGGCCTGACACTTTTTTTTTGAAATGACACTTTCTTCCCTCAAAAATTAGGGCCCATAAAACAGCACATAAAAATTAATAAAAAGAAGAACAATATATAGTTTTTTTAAGAATCGAACAACTCATAGTTGGGCATTTGGCATTTGAATAAAATATGAACAGTCACACGTCTTCTTGTGACCACATGTCTCTTGTGTGGCCAAGAGCTTTGCTGAGCGTACACGGGTTCCGAGGCGCGTGACCGGCCACCTGGCAGTTCCCCGTCTGGTCACTATAAATCCCCGACCAGCCAAGAACTTCGTCAACCGTGCCACCAAGAAAACCCCAGCACCACCGTCTCCGGTCACGAAGAAGTGAATCCAAGAGCTTCTTCTTCCTCAAGCGCGCGCATGGCATCGTCAAGCGAGCCATCCAGGAAGCGGGGGAGAGAGGAGGATGATGACGACGAAAGCCACCGCCGTCGGCTCATCAAGGAGGGGACGGCGCTGGCGCCCGAGGAGCTCGAGGAGGTACCGCCACCCCCGCCCGAGGAGCCCGAGGAGGTGCCCCCCCCGCTCGAGGAGGTGCCGGCGCCGCCACCCGTGGAGGCCGCCCCTACTCCTGCACTAACTGTTGAGGAATCCATGTGGTCAGTCAGCTTGTTCCTTGAAGCTTTCAGGAGGCTTTGACGGTTGGCCATTCATCTCGGCCTCCCAGGACCCAATGATCCGCTGCAGAGGACCACCGTGAAGTCTTTCGCCTTCAAGATCCATATCTTGGCTGGGGACCTTGAGAGAGCCGTGCTCGGCCCCATCGACAATGACAGCAGCGACGATGGCGGCCTCGATGGCTCCAGCCCCGACTCCGACTCCGGCTCCGACAGTGGGGCTCCTCCGGCGGCGACTACCTCTGCTTAATTAATTTGTTCCTCTATAATTGTGTTCCTCCTGTGTGTTTGTTGAACTTGTGATGAACTAGTAGATCTAAGAGACGTGGGTAGATCAATCCATGTCTCCTATAATGCATTGCAATGTCTATGGCAGCAGCTTACAATGAATTGCAATGTGTATGCCAGAAGTTTGTTACTCTGTTTGTGTTAATCCGCGTCTCCTTTGCCTCATGCTGCAATGAAATGTCAGCACAGATGAATTGATGAATTTTGTGATATGTGACACATTAAGTTTTGTGACCCAATTGTCATTCCATCAGTTCTTTATTCATACATTTAAATTTGTCATCTGTGACAAATTTTTCATTCTTCATCCACACAGATGAAGCAAAAGCACCACTTTTAACATCAGAATTACTTCTTTGCATCATACATCTCCAGTAAACATGCAAATACTACACAAACAACAGCCACAATAATCAAGTTCATCTTCCGGATCACATTGTCCATCTTCTCCTCTAGTGCTTTCGTCCTCTGCTTGTCCTCCAGTGCTTGCCTCTGCTCGACGCTCCCAATTTGACATTCCACTGAATCAACTACTTCATCGACCGCGTCTGCCCAGTTCGACGGTCGAAAAACAATGACACCAGCATCCTTCAGCATCTAGAGATACTCCTTGTGGAAACGATAAAATCCACAATTCTTGGTGTACTGCAAATCAAAAGCACATAAGAACCCTAACTCAGATTTGGGAAACACAGTAGACTACTCACCGAGTTCCTTGCACACTTGAAATAAAGACGACCGTGGTTTTCACCTTCCTTCTGCGTCCGCCCCTCCACTACTCGAGCCATACCACAGTCCGGGCAAGGGACCAGTGGAAAGCCGTTTTCTCACCGACTGGATCCAAGCTGATGGAGTGATTGTGGCTGCTCCGGCAACCTTGAACCCTGCTCCTCGCACGTGCACCTCTAGATGAATCGGCGTAGTGTGACATGTGTGCGACGGTGGGGAAGGACGGGCGGGCGGCGGCGGTGGAGCTCAGATTGGGGAAGAAGAAGGGGGCCGGGGCCGGGGCGTATGGATATTTATTCGGCCAGGGGCATTTCGGACAATGGAGCACTTGTTGGCGACGCGGGTTAGTGTACCAGCGTCGCCGGGTCGGATGCATATTCATTCAGCCAGGGGCATTTCGGACAATGGAGCACTTGTTGGCGACGCGGGTTAGTCTACCTGCATCGCCTTTGTCGGTCGGGCAGGCAACGGTTATCTTTTTTATATAGGCTTCTGACGCTAACGTGTGGGCCTGACACTATTTTTTCTGAACTGAAACTCGCTTCCCTCAAATATTAGAGCCCATAAACAGCACCACAAAATTCATAAAAAATACAAACAATTCATAGTTGGTAATTTAGTATTTGAATAAAATATCAACAGCCACACTTGTTTAACCAAATTTCTCAAAATTAGGTTTTTTATCTCTGGTTTACGATATAATAATTATAATAACGTCTTAGTGTGTTCTAAAAATTCTACAAATTGACATGGCAATAAATTTAGGTCCCTAAACTTGTCGACAAAAATTCAAATGGTTTCGAAAACGGAAGATTATACTTGTGTACAAATGTCTACAAATCTCACATAGTTTCTTAGAATGTTACTTCAACATTGAAGTTTTCCACACTTAAAAACATGTTTGAACTCATATGCATTTGAAATTTTAACGTAACCTTGTGTTCACCATAAGATTACGAAATGCAAAGTTTCATTAGTAATGGTTGTGTAAAACAAATATTATTTCTATGTTGTACTTATAAGGAATAAGATAAGGCGTATAGACAACATCCAAGAAATGGAATTACATACGAAAAATGTCATAGATGAATAGATGTTGATTTTAGAAAAATTTAGAAACAAATATCATCAAATTTGGAATACAGGTGACGGAGAAGTACGTGATACAAAATTTGATTGCAGATTAAAAGGGGAAAAGCAAACTGTTCTTCATTCGAATAGATCTGGCCCCGCCCCTTCATTGGCGACGGGTGGTTGTTAATCAGCGTATCATTTGCAACCAACCAAGGGGAGTACTCGAGGTAGACGTTTGTGGCCTCGCCGAGATCGGGAACTCGAAGGTGAGACACGCTACACACAATTTAGACAGGTTCGGGCCGCGAGGTGCATAATACCCTACGTCCTGTATGCTGCGTAGCTCTGGATTGATTGGGTGTGTTTACAAGATGATGCGGATGATGAGATAGGGGTCCCTGCCTCGCCTTATATAGTCTGGGAGGCAGGGTTACAAGTCGGTTTGGGGGAGAGAGTTGTACTCGTACACGGCTAGGAGTAATCTACATGGATCCGGACATGTCTAGCTTCCTAACCGAGTACTAGTCCTCTGGATGCCTTGTGCTTCACGCCATCTTGTGCCGTGCAGCCCAAGTCGAGTAGTCCCAGGGGCCCATGTAGTAGTCGGTTCTGGTACCCGCCTGAGTAGTGGGCCCAGGGATGTCCATACGACAAGCCCCCGAGTACTTTGTAGTCGAGCATGATGTTTTCGAGTAGTCTTGACGGCCTTGGCGAGTAGTCCTTGAGCGTCCCCAAGCTCTACAAGCCAAAAGTCCTCAAAAATGCTTGAATTATCCTGAGGCTCGAAGGTACTCCAACTGATCTTTGAGTAGTCTTGAAGTCTTCTCGAGTAGTCCCCAAGTGTCCCCGAGTGCTTCTCTCGAAGGTCTTCAATAGTACTCGTGATGTCTTGATGAAAAACCATATGGAAAATGCGATTCGAAGAATCGCATTCCATATGGAATCTAGCCCCCGAGCCTTAGGTCGAATTGTAGATTCAAGCTGAGGGTCACTCTGAAGTTCTGTCAATCTTATCCCAAAAAATCTGGAGAAAAAACCAAAGGACACATGGCACGGAGCCCCCGAGCCTTGAGTCGAGTACTTTCTCTCGAATTGAAGGGTCATCTTGACTGTAGAATGTGTCCGAAGTGGAATCTTGATCTGTCCTAGCCCATTGATTCCATTGATTGTAGTCGAGCCCCCGAGATTGAGAGATCGAGTACAAGAATACGAAGAGTCAGGCCGCCGCCGCTGAGTCAGCCACCTGATAGTTATCCGCCTGTTCGGAACTGAGCCGCTCATTGGCTTATAAATAACAGGTGAACCCCTTAGGGTTTATCACTCCCAGCGGTTGCATTCCTCTGATATTAGATCCGAGTCACAGCCCCCCTGCACTTCTGTTGCCGCCGCCGCCGCGAAGTAGATTAGATCTACAGTCGCGCCGTCGTCGTAGTCCGCCCTCCTCCGCAGCCCCCGAGCGAATGCGAGTGAAAACACTTGTGACCGGAAGGATGAAGGGGACTCTAGCGAAGAGCACCAAGACCGGCGCGTCGAAGAAGAGGAGCCGCGATGAAGCCGGTGATGCCAGCCAGTCGTCGTCGTCGCCGCCCCCCTCCACTCCGCCGAATCCGGCAAAGGAGTGGAAGAAGGTGAAACTGAAGACCGAAGACATCCTCACCCTGGTCAACAGCGGATTTCTCCGCGAGAAGGAGATGGATCTGTGGTGCGTCGCCACTGGAGATCCGTACCCAATGGAGAAGAACCCGGATGAGATCCCGATGTTCGCGTGATTTGTGGAGCGCGGACTCGCACTGCTGGTGAGCGACTTCTTCAAGGGGATGCTCTGGTACTACGGCATCGAGTACCTCAACCTCAACCCCAACGGTATCTTCCATGTCTCCATCTTTGTGCACTTCTGCGAGGCATTTGTGGGGATCAAGCCCCACTAGATTCTGTTCCGGAAGTTCTTCCGGTTGAAGCTGCAGCCGAGCACAGACGACCCCAGAGTAGTCGGAGGTGCTGGGGTGCAGATGCGTGAAGACGCCGCGCGGGCAGTACTTGCCGTACAAGTTGATCGACTCCAACCAGGATTGGAAGTCGAAGTGGTTCTATATTAGCAACCACCACCCGGAACTGCCGAAGCCGAGTGGTTGTCAACCGAAGCATGCGCCATGGTGGAACTCGGAGCCCACCATGCAGGAAGGCCTCTAGCTACCCGTGTTGCTGGAGAAGATCAAGGCCTTAAGGGAGGCCGGACTGAGGGCCGAGCATGTGGCCTTCAGTTTCATGAAGAGAAGAGTGCAGCCGCTAATGGCACGAGACCATCTCGGCTACGAGTACACCGGTGACGAAGATTCGTCTCGGATGCCAGGTGAAGAAGTTGATGATGATGTCATCATCGAACGGCTGGGGAAGGTCTTCAAGGACATGCCCGACTTCACGCCATGCCCTGTTCCGGAGTACTCCGCTACACACCCACCGAACGAGGTTAGTAGTCGTGGTCAGAACCCCCGAGTACTAATTGCCTGTGTAGTCGTCCTTAAGCTTACTTGATCTTGTAGGACGATCTGAAGAAGTACATCTCCATCCCGCCCTCCCCCCCACAGCAGGAGAAACAAGCCCAGGGGAAGGCAGAGCCCAAAGCGAAGGAGCGCCGAGAGGTCGGCGAAGGTGATGATGCCATCGTCATTGAGGACACCTCCGACGATGAGGATGAGGAGACACTGCAGCAGTGCTTCCAGCTCCGCTCTAGATTCAGCCGAGCTGGGATGCCACATGTGCCACTAGTGGAGAAGCCTTCCAGCCTTGAGGCGGACTTACCGCCGCCGCCGAGGAAGCCCCGCAATGTGGCGCGCAAGCGCGCCGTGAAGAAATTGAAGGTGTCTGAAGTCACCAGACAAGAGGTGAGTACCACGACTAGTGTAGTCGAGTGCTGGTGATGAGTAGTCTGCTGCTGACTGTTCGACTTGTACTGATGCAGGACATCCCTCCCTTGGATCCTGCTGCGCAGGATGAGGAGGAAGTCTGGGAGACGGTGGGGGCGACGGCTGGAACTACCAGCCCGCCTCCAACTACTGAAGATGTTGTGCCTGAGGGGGCACAGGAACAAGTCGCGGTGGTGGAGAGCCATCCACAGCCATCGACTGAAGAAGTGCAGAGCCCCCCTCCAACTGCGGCCGCAGCCGTTGAGCAGCTAGAGGAGAGGGAGCAAGAGCCTCCTGTTGAGGCAAGAAGCACTAGCGAGGCTGGCATCATGGATATCACCAGTCTGCTGGGCGCCCCGACCGTCACAGTCTTGCGGTCGACGCTATAAGTATACAGGATCTTCGAGTAGTCGCTAGCTGTCAATTCCGTGTTGTTAACTGGATAATCCATAATGCAGGAAATCCACCAACTTGTCGTGGGATGAAGCGGAGACAATCACAGCTGCCGATGGTGAGAACCGCTCGGCAGAGGCACGACAGTCCACGCCGCCACCACAAGCCGAAGCCTCAGCAGAGCCGGGGCTTGAAGAAGCCACCCTTGTGGAAGGTACGCATCTTGTTGCCGTGAATACTTGTCGTGTAGAGTAGTCATATCCTCTGCTGTGGCTGAGTTGATCTGATCAGGACCACAAGCCGAAGGGGCGGTGATCCCTGAGGCGGTAGCCATGGGGACGGCTACCTTTGAGGCGGCAACTACGGAGCCAGTTGCCGAGCCAGCGACCTCGACAGCCCCCGGGTCGGCGACTTCGACAGCCCCCGGGCCAAGAGTGGAGGCACGGGTTGACCCGCAGCCCGAAGCGGGGACTGAAGTCGTCATCCGTGAGGCGATGGTAGAGGATGCGGCCCCGCTTTGCTCGGCGCCGATGCCAGAGACTAGGACCTCGAGCCGCGGAGGTCTCGAGTTGCTGGACGATGATCTGATCGACCCGGCCTTCGTGTCCCTAAGCATGGAGTCATGGCGTCGCACAGAGAACTGGATCAAGGTGTGTTGCGAGTACCCTGAATTGTCTTGCATTATTGAGTACTGAGTACCGATTGATCTTTGGGTCTTGCGCAGGGCCTGGTGGAAAGGTCCCGCCAGAAGACCGAACTCTTGAAGGGGTACGGTGACACGGACATCCGAGCCGAAGCGTTGGAGAAGGAGCTGGGCAAATCTAAGAAGCATTCTGCGCTGCTCCAGTCCAAGCTTGACGGCGCCTTCGCCCAGTACCATAACGAGGTACAAGAAATGCAGGTGAAGAGGGATGACTTGATTAAGAAGAACAAGTCGCTGCACCAGAAAAACAAAGGTATGCCTTCCGCCGCGATCGCTGAGTACTTGTTGCAGTGCTTGTGTGTAGTCTGACACTATTGACGAGTTGTCTGCAGATCTTGAATCAAGGGTTGACCAGCTGAAGGCTTCCGAGACGGACCTCAAGAACATCGTGTACCGGGAGACCGACCGCCGAGAGGTAGTTGAGTACGAGTACGCGAAGTTGCGCCATGAGTGCATCAAGCACATGGAGCTCCGTGAAGCCTCCGATCTTGACCTTGTGCGTTGTTACAAATCTCTGCAGAAGCTCAATGAAGATTGCGAGAAGCTGCGGGCGCAACTGAAAGAACTTGAAGAAGCCGCGCTTCCCATGGCGAGACTGCTGGTTCCACATCCGGGCGGGCCCAAGATAGCGCCTCTAGTAGATAGGCTAAAAGAAGCCCCCGGATGCCTGGCGACGTACGTAAGGCATTTGGCGAAGTTGATACCGAACCAGGTACTCGCCTTCATGAAGTCATACTTCTCGAAGGCGCCGGTGGATGTAGTAGCTGGAGGTCTTGCAGTGAATTGCACAGATGAGCAGTACAAGGCCCTGCTGTCGGTGTTTTAGACCGGCAACCTACCAAGGGGAGTACCCGAGGTAGATGTTTGTGGCCTCACCGAGATCGGGAACCCGAAGGAGAGACACGTGGCACACAATTTAGATAGGTTCGGGCCGCGAGGTGCGTAATACCCTACGTCCTGTATGCTGCGTAGCTCTGGATTGATTGGGTGTGCTTACAAGATGATGCGGATGATGAGATAGGGGTCCCTGCCTCGCCTTATATAGTCCTGGAGGCAGGGTTACAAGTCAGTTTGCCAGAGGAGTACTAGTCATGTACGGCTAGGAGTACTCTACATGGATCCGGACATGTCCAGCCTCCTAACCGAGTACTAATCCTCTGTAAGCCTTGCGCTCCACGCCAGTAGGTGCCGTGTAGCCCAAGTCGGGTAGTCCCAGGGGCGCACGGAGTAGTCGGTCCTAGTACCCACCTGAGTAGTGGGCCCAGGGATGTCCGTACGACAAGCCCCCGAGTACTTTGTAGTCGAGCAGGATGTCTTCGAGTAGTCTTGACGGCCTTGGTGCGTAGTCCTTGAGCGTCCCCAAATTCCACAAGCCGAAAGTCCTCAAGAATGCTTGAATCATCCCGAGGCTGGAAGGTACTCCAGCTAATCCTTGAGTAGTCTTGAAGTCTTCTCGAGTAGTTCCCAAGCGTCCCCGAGTGCTTCTCTCGAAGGTCTTCAATGGTACTCGTGTTGTCTTGATGAAAGAACCATATGGAAAATGCGATTCGGAGAATCGCATTCCATATGGAATGTAGCCCCCGAGCCTTAGGTCGAATCGCAGATTCAAGCTGAGGGTCAATCTGAAGTTCTGCCAATCTTATCCCGAAAAATCCGGAGAAAAAACTGAAGGACACGTGGCACGGAGCCCCCGAGCCTTGAGTCGAGTACTTTCTCTCGAATTGAAGGGTCATCTTGACTGTAGAATGTGTCCTGAGTGGGATCTGGATCTGATGTAGCCCACTGAATCCGTCGGACGTAGTCGAGCCCCCGAGACTGAGAGCGTCGAGTACTGGAATATGAAGAGTCAGGCTGCCGCCGCTGAGTCACTCGTCTGGCACTTATCTGTCCGTCTGGAACTGAGCCGCCCGGCGGCTTATAAATAGCCGGTGAAACCCTTAGGGTTTTTTTACTCTCAACGACAGCATTCCCATAGATTAGATCTGAGAGATTGCCCCCTCTGCTCCTCTGCTGCCACCGCCGCCGCGAGCGTAGATTAGATCTACTTGCGCCCGCCGCCGCAGTCCGCCCACCTCCGGAGCCCCCGAGCGAATGCGAGTGAAGACACCCATAACTTGGAGGATGAAGGCTTCCCCGGCAAAAAGCTCGAAGACCGGCGCGTCGAAGAAAAGGAGCCACGATGAGGCCGGAGATGCCGGCCAGTCGTCATCGTCGCCGCCTGCCTCCCCTTGCCCCAATCTGGCAAAGGAGTGGAAGAAGGCGAAGTTGAAGACCGAGGACCTCCTCGCCTTGGTCAACAGCGGATTCCTCTGTGAGAAGGAGATAGATTTTTGGCGCACCACCACTGGAGACCCGTACCCGATGGAGAAGAATCCGGACGAGATCCGGATGTTCGCGCGGTTCGTGGAGCGTGGACTTGCGCTGCCGGCCAGCGACTTCTTCAAGGGGATGCTCAAGTACTACGGTATCGAGTACCTCAACCTCAACCCCAACGAAATCTTCCACACTTCCATCTTTGTGCATTTCTGCGAAGCTTTTGTGGGGATTAAGCCCCACTGGATCTTGTTCCGGAAATTCTTCCGGGTGAAGCCGCAGCCAAGCACAGATGATCCGCGGGTAGTCTGAGGTGCCGGGATCCAGATGCGTGAAGACGCCGCCGGCCAGTACTTGCCGTACAAACTCATCGACTCCAACCAGGACTGGAAGGCGAGGTGGTTTTATATCACCAACCACCACCCCGAGCTGCCGAAGCCGAGCGGGCGTCAACCGAAGCATGCGCTGTGGTGGAACACGAAGCCCACCATGCAGGAGGGTATTCAACTACCCCTGCTGCTGAAGAAGATCAAGGCCTTGCGGGAGGCCGGACTGAGGGCCGAGCATGTGGCCTTCAGTTTCATGAAGAGGAGGGTGCAGCCACTGATGGCGCGAGACACCCTCGGGTACCAGTACACCGGCGATGAGGATACGTCCCGGATGCCTGGCTTCGAAGTTGAGGACGACGTCATTGTTGAGAGGCTGGGCAAAATCTTCAAGGATTTGCCCCCGTACACACCGTGCCCGGTGCCAGAGTACTCCGCGGCACGGCCGCCAAACCAGGTAAGTAGTCGTGACATAAGCCCCCGAGTACTGATTTGCTTGACGTAGTCATACTCATGCTTGCTTGATGTTGTAGGATGATGTGGAGAAGTGTGTCTCCGTCCCACCCTCCCCTTCGCGACTTGAGGGACAAGCGCAGGGGAAGGGAGAAACCAAGACGAAAGAGCGCCGCGAAGTCGGTGAAGGCAACAATGCCGTCATTATTGAAGACAGCTCTGATGACGAGGATGAAGAGACGCTGCAGCAGCGGTTCCAGCTCCGCTCAAGGTTCAGCCGAGCTGGGATGCCGAACATCCCGGTCATCGAGAAGCCATCTAGCCTGGAGGCTAGCTTGCCGGCGCCGCCTAGGAAGCCACACAATGTGGCGTGGAAAGACACCGTGAAGAAATTGATGCTGTCAGAAGCCACCAGGCCAGAGGTGAGTAGCACGACTAGTGTAGTCGAGTACTGCCGATAAGTAGTCTGTTGCTGACAATATGACTTGTATTGCTGCAGGACATCCCCTCCTCAGATCCCGTTGATCAGGGTGATGAGGATGTCTGGGAGACAGTGGGGGCGGCAGCTGAAAGGAGCATTAGCCCGCCTCCGGCTACTGAACATGTCGTGCCAGAGGGGACGCAACAGCAGGCTGGTTCCATGGGGCCGCAGGCGTCAGCTGAAGAAGCCCAAGACCCACATCCGGCTGCGACTGTGGAGCAGCCAGAGGAGACCCCTGTGGAGGCCGGAGCTACGAGCGAAGCTGGCATAGTTGATATCGCCAGTATACTGGGTGCTCCGACCGTGACCGTGGTGCGGTCAACTCTGTAAGTTCTCTGAACTCTCGAGTAGTCGTGTAGTTGACAAGCTTTATATGGTTGACTGAACACTTTGTGATGCAGAAAATCCACTGACTTGTCATGGGATGGTGGGGAGGCCAGCACTCCAGCCGATGGAGAAGACCGTTCGGTGGAGGTGCGCGAACCCACGCCACCACCTCAAGCTGGAGCCGCAGTGGAGCCGATGCTTAAAGAGGCTACTCTGGTTGAAGGTACACATCCAACCACCGCGAGTAGTAATTATGAAGAGTAGTCGTAGCCGTGTCTGACTTATTGAATTGATCCTGACAGGAGCACAAGCCGAGGGAGCCACGATCCCTGAAGCAGTAGCCATTGAGACGGCTGCTGAGGAGACAATGGCCGCAGAGCCAGTCGTTGAAGCAGCGACGACAGCAGCCCCCGAGCCGGGGACTACGGTAGCCCCCGAGCCGAGCGCGGAAGAGCGGGTTGATCTGCATCTCGAGACGAGTACTGAAGTCGTCGTCCGCGAGGCGGTGATAGAAGAGGCTGCGCCGCTTCGCTCGTCGCCCATGCCAGAGACAGGATCTTCAAGCCGCGGAGGTCTTGAGTTGCTGGACGATGATCTCATTAACCCGGCCTTTGTATCGCTGGGCATGGAATCGTTGCGCCGGACAGAGAACTGGATCAAGGTATGCTGCGAATACCTTGAGTTCACTTGCCTTCTGAATATTGAGTACTGATTAGCTGCTGTGTCTTGCGCAGGGCTTGGTGGAGAGATCCCGTCAGAAGACCGATCTTCTGAAGGGGTATGGTGACATGGTCCTTCGCGCCCAAGCCTTGGAGAATGAAGGACCGATTAGGCGAACCAGAGAGGGGGGGAGTGAATGGGAGCCGATAAAAATTCTTCTCGAAGGAGATGAGAACTCCAACAAGACGAACACGGCTTCCAAATCACGTCTCCGACTCAGCTACCCAAGTTGGCCAAGACCACGCAGCCACTGGAGTGCTACTGGTCCTAGGAACCAACAACCACCTTCACGGACTCGAGAACGCAGCGGAACACCAACTCGAGCACCACTGACCTACACCGGTCAGGCCGGTGAGCAGCACCGGTCAGACCGGTCCCTGCTGGTAAAACCTGGGAACTTCCACAGAGAGCCCCTACACCGGTCAGGCCGGTGTAGCTCACCG
Source organism: Cenchrus fungigraminus (assembly GCA_036936925.1). NCBI lineage: Eukaryota > Viridiplantae > Streptophyta > Magnoliopsida > Poales > Poaceae > Cenchrus > Cenchrus fungigraminus. Next base: position 85,750,916 of record CM072780.1, read on the forward strand.
GTCAGACTGGTTCAAGCCAGGAAACCCCAAATCCTCCAAACAGGCCTACCGAGCTCCAAACTGACCCAAACTCGAAACAGCAGAAACACGAGACAACAACGAACTCACCTAGACGTTCACCCGAGGCAAAACCCACAGAGCCTCTGCACCGGTCAGACCGGTGAGCAGTACCGGTCAGACCGGTCAGGCTGGGCCGCTCGGGGATGAACAGCACCCACGGGTCAACTCCCCCAAATCCAACTCCCGATCTCCCGAATCGCTCCACGGATTTGTGCAAGACTTTGGGGATAGTAGGAACACCTCATGGGCACTCCATAGCCAAGATTTGGTCCAACTCCCGATCTCCCGAATCGCTCCACGGATTCATGCATACATCCCCCACCAAATCCCAAAGAGAAAGGCCTCGAAATCGCTTCAAGAAAATCACCAAGAAAGGGCTCCGTAAATCACCAAAAGGGAGAAACGGGAAAGACACGTCCAAGCCTTAAGGAACCACGCCGAATCATCTATACATACCAAAGAGGTTCATACAAGGTCTAGCTTGCCGCCTGATCATCCTTCCCTCTCACAAGATCTCACCATGAAGCTCTCAAGCTAGTCCTAAGAAAATCCTAAGGAAAATAGGAAGAGAAAATAGGAAAGCAAATGAGCTAGGGTTCAAAGAGATGGCTGCCATCCTCTCACCCCTTGGGTTATATGGAGGCAACTGAAAGACTAAAATACCCTTACTAGCTAACTAGGGATACATGCCCCTCAAGGGTGAAATCGGAAGTCTTTGTCTTCGCACCATCGGACGGATGCCCAGCGACCGCAAACTTTCTTAGCCTCGACGCAAGCCTTGCGATCCCGACGCGTGTCCTCCGCTTCGAAGATTCCGGACTGCGTCGTCGCACACCGGTCAGATCGGTGCTCCTCACCGGTCAGACCCACCGGTCAGACCGGTCTGGAGCTGCTGCACCTCCGTCTTCGGTTCTTCGGTCTTGGCTTTGTGGATCAACCAAGGAACCCAGTGGTTTTCTGGTGAACCATCAGAAACCCCGCGAACTCGGTGTAGCCTCCGCCAATCACCACTCATGACTCGGCTCCCACGTAGTCCCGGCTCGACCTTGGTTTTGAGGCTCAACCAAGAAACTGTCCATGACTTCATCTTGCCGTTCTTGCCACCATGCGGCCCGCACTTGACCCCGTTGGCCACCGGGTCCCTCGAACCAAGCCTACTTGTCTTCTCCACACCTGGAGGCCTCACCGGCAACGACCTTTCGCGCTTGTTCTTCACCTGCACCTGCACCAGTCAAGCCGCAACCTGCACCTGCAATACTTAGCCAAGAATCAGTCCACACCACGTTGTCAATCACTCATCACACCAGGAAGCGACCATCCACCGGTCCTCGAACCACACCTGGCTCTCAATCTCCTCCTTGATGAGTGCATTGACAACACACACGTTTTGGTAACCAAGAGAAAAGAAAAAGAAAAGAAATGACTAAAAGAAACTCCAAAAAGCGATTGAAAGCCAAAGAAAAGGCAAAGAGCAAGATCACTTGAAGAAGACAAGTCTCGGACCCCTTAGGCAAGGGCAACGGCTCGACACATCCGAGACAAAACATGCTCAAGCAAAGAGCACACACCATCAAACCAAAGCTCGAAAACCACAAAGAGCTCCCCCTGCACACATGCAAGCTCTCCCTGAACCAATGCAACTCCCCCTGGACGAATGCATGCAAACCACCTCGCAAAACAGAGCAACTGCTTCAGCTTTGCTCTGACCGGTCAGACCGGTCAACCACACCGGTCAGACCGGTGTGCTAGATCGCCCAGCACCTGAACCTTACACCGGTCAGACCGGTGTGCCTCACCGGTCAGGCCGATGACCACCTGGGAACTGCCCGAGCTCAAAACTAGCTCGAAACCACTTGGAAACTTTCTAAATGCATGCAGCAAGCCAAAACATGCTCAAACTTCTCCCCCTTGTTGACAATGCATGAATCAAGCTAAAAATGCAAAAAAAATGCAACCTAGAGCTTCTCAAATAGACAAAATTCAACAAAGGATGCTACACATGTCCAAATGAGCAAGTTAGATACTCTATAGCTTCATAATGACATCAACTACAAGATCACCAAGTTTCACAACCATTGGGCGAAGCTAAGATAGAATTGAGCAATTTTGCGAAAAATTACCCTCTCATGAGCAAAGTCCTAAACATGAGTAAAACATGTCAAAATGGCAAAGCCACACAAACTTCATGCTAGGACAACCATTCTAAACATAAGACCATCATAAACACCCACAAGCACCTCATGTCATGTCAAAGCCACCGAGCCATGTGCCTACTTCTATGTATGAGACTTCTCATTGGTAGGCATCATGCAACGGTTTAGCACCCAAAGCAAATTTAAAATTAGCACATATGACATGGGAGCACATTTTCCAAGCAATTTACATTTCATTTTCAGATTTATAATTGGTACATGAAATGTCTTTGCGACAAAAAGGAACTTATGCCCCTCCACAAGATGAAGCATGGGGGCTAAACATTCATGATGGCAAATGAGCCTTTGGCCCCATATGATCAAAATAAGCTATCCAACCACCAATTAAGCATAGCCAAGCCACAAAAATATGTCAAGATCATATAAAGGCATTTACTCACAAGAGAGCATACATATGAGGTTTTTCAAAAACATAGCTATCATCCATGGATACAAACCAAGATCATCAAGAGCTAAACCAAACTAACCATAGCTTACCAAACTAGATCACAAAGACATATATATCATTCCATGGTGAACAATGTATATAGGAGAAGCTTTTCCTAAACAATGCATACGATAGAAAATGCATGCAACCTAAGATACAAAGATGCCTATACATCATGTTACATATGCCATGCCAAATGCAAGAAATGCACAAAGGAAAGCTATACATATGCTACAAAAGGAGCTCCCACACGCCAACTCAAGAAATCAAACAAACACCAAGCTCCCCCCGCAAACGAGTGAAAGTTGCTTGATCTAGGGGTTTGGTGAAAATATCGGCTAGTTGGTCATGTGTGGGTACATGGATTAAGGTTATCTTCCCTTTCTCTACGTTGTCTCTCAAGAAATGATACCTCACTTCTATGTGCTTGGTTTTGGAATGGATCACTGGGTTCTTTGCAACGCTTATGGCACTATTGCTATCACGTTGAAGTGGGACATGGGTATACTCCTCACCAAATTCACTCATGGTGTATGTGATCCAAAGGAGCTGAGAGCAACAACTAGCTGCGGCCACATACTCTGCCTCGGTAGTGGATTGAGCAACACTCGACTGTTTGCGGGAAGACCAAGACACCAAAGAAGAACCCAAGAACTGGCAAGTCCCAGAAGTGGACTTCCTATCCAACCGACACCCGGCAAAATCCGCGTCTGAAAATCCATGAAGCGCCAAAGAAGAAGACGCAGAGTACCAAAGGCCGAAGTCGGGAGTGTGTCGCAAATACCTGAAAATGCGCTTGACTGCTTGCCGATGCGAAGTCCTCGAAGACGCTTGAAAATGAGCGCACAGATATACCGAGAATTGGATGTCCGGCCTCGTCGCCGTCAAGTAGAGGAGTGACCCGATCATGCTCCGGTACTCCTTCTGGTCCACGTGTTCACCTTCCTCGTCCGCATCAAGAGCTGTAGTCGTACTCATAGGCGTCGCCATGGCCTTGGAGTCCTCCATCTTGAACTTCCTCACAATGTCCTTGGTGTACTTAGCTTGGTGCACAAATGTTCCTTCCTTTGATTGCTTGATTTGTAGCCCGAGGAAGAACTGCAACTCGCCCATCATGCTCATCTCAAATTCCCTGCTCATGTCTTCTGCAAACCTTGCAACAAGAGAGTTAGACGAGCCACCAAAGACAATATCATCCACGTATACCTGCACAATTAGTATATCTCTGCCCTGCCTGAGGAGAAACAAGGTCTGATCGACCTTTCCCATCTCAAACCCTCTCTCAAACAGGAACCCCCTCAACCTACCATACCAAGCTCTAGGCGCCTGCTTCAACCCATACAGCGCCTTCCTCAACTTGTACACCCGGTGGGGGTACTTCTCACTCTCAAACCCCGGTGGTTGCCTCACAAACACCTCTTCCTCCAACACACTATTCAGGAAAGCAGTCTTCACATCCATCTGGTACAACTTGAACCCTTTAGCCACGGAAAAGGCTAGAAGGATCCTGATCGCCTCCAAATGAGCTACAGGAGCGAAAGTCTCTTCGTAGTCGATCCCCTCTTTCTGACTGTACCCCTGAGCAACAAGTCTCGACTTGTTCCTCACCACTTCTCCTTTCTCTCCCTCTTTATTTTTCCACACCCATTTTGTACCAATCGGCTTACACCCTGGAGGAGGGTCGACCAACACCCAAACTTGGTTCCTCTCAAAATTCTCCAACTCCTCATGCATCGAATTAACCCAATTATGATCAGATAGCTCGTGTCTAATGTCTTTGGGCTCAAAGGTGGCAACAAAAGCATCATGAGCAAAATGAGAATTGTTCCGAACCCTCGACCGTGTAGTGCGTTCATTCATGTCGCCGATGATTCTCGAAGCTGGGTGATCCACTTGCACTCGCCGGGGAGGTTCTCGCCTTGATGCTACCTCCCCCTCAACAGCAGCTTCGCCTTGATCTGGGTTTGTCGTTGTAGGTGTGGGAGAGGGCCTGTTCTCGATTGTCGCCGAAGTAGTAGGTACATGTTCAGCCGCGGGCACCACACCACCATCTTCATCATCTCCATGTTCATGCTCCTCCTCCTGAAAGATCTCCTCGCCAAGTTCATCGTCACCTGCACACTCAAAAACAAGCTGACTACGTGGCTGTGTCTCGTCGAAGGTTACCTCACAAGTCTCCACGATTTGGTTAGTTTCAAGATTGAGCACATGAAATGCTCTAGAATGAGATGCATAACCAAAGAAAATGCCATCGACAGACCTAGCCTCGAACTTGTCCAACTTTCTTCAGAATGAAGCATTTACAACCAAAGACATGGAAGTGACTCACCTTGGGTGTGCGACCGTGCATCAACTCGTAACAAGTTTTCTTCTTATGAACCCTGAGGTAGATCCTGTTCGACACATGGCACGCGGTATTGACCGCCTCAGCCCAGAACCTTCTCGGAGTCCTATGCTCGTCGAGCATCGTCCGAGCCATCTCGCACAAGATTCTATTTTTCCTTTCTACCACACCATTCTGGGGAGGCGTATACGGACTCGAAAACTGGTGTTCAAGACCCAAGTCATGGCAAAAGGTTTCAAAACGAGAGTTTTTGAATTCCGAGCCATTGTCACTGCGGATCGCTCGTATGGCATCTCCGTGCCTCTCGTTCCTTAACCTCAAGACAAGATCTCGAACAAAACCAAACGTCTCCCCTTTCTCCTCAAGAAAGAACACCCACGCATACTGAGAGTAGTCGTCCACCACAATAAGGACATACCACTTCCCACCCGCAGATCGCACACGAGCTGGGCCAACAAGGTCCATATGGAGCAACTCGCATGTACGCTCAGTCATCACATCAGTGAGAGGCGGGTGAGAAGAGGCTACCATCTTGGCATGCCTACACGGCGCACAAACCAACTCTTTCTCAAACCTCAATCGTGGCAATCCTCGGACCAAATTGAGTTTACTCAAGCGAGACAAAAGGTCAAAGCTCAAGTGACCCAACTTCCTATGCCACTTCCACAACTCACTCGAAGAACCAGTCGAAAAGCAATGCTCCACACCAGAAGACTGAGAAAAATCAGCTCGGAACACTTGACCCTCGGGAACGACCATGCAAACAAGGTCCCCTCGAGAATCTAAAATCCGAGAACCACCAGGCCGAAACAACACCTCAAAACCCTCATCCAACAACTGGGACACAGAAAGCAAATTGAACCCCAGCGATTGAACAAGAGCAACACGCCTGAGAGTGACCTTGTCACTTACCTTGATCTCACCTTCTGATAGCACACGCCCTCGCCCATTGTCCTCAAAGGTGATGTATGTCTTGGACACCACCGGGACGAGACTTGAGAACCACCCCTTGTCTCCAGTCATATGCCTCGAGCAACCGGAGTCAATCAACCAAACGTTCCTCAAGTCTCCCACCTGAAATTCAAAAGCGAGCACGTGAGTGAACAAACGACTCAGCACTGGGGTTAGTACCAAAAGAGTAAAACCAGTGCCGAGCCATTTGCTCCAAAGTGGGGTTAGCACAAACCAAATCATCACGCCTATCAAAGCTACCACCACGAACACCACCATGGTAACCACTATGAGGGAACCAACCCTCTCTAGCTAGAGGAGGACGAAAGCCACGAAAGGAAAACCGTGGATCGGACCTACTCTCCATCTCAAAGCTACGACTCCTCCCACCCCCGTATTGAGCACGAGGTGGAGAGTGCCTAACAAACTGACCACCTGCAAACTTTCCAGACCAACCACCAGAACCACAACCACCAGAACCAAACCGAGCATCCTCACGAGCTGCACCGGTCTGACCGGTGTAGCTCGGCCAGCAGCACCACCTGCTGCCTTCCGGTCTCCCCAAGCCGGAACCGTCCTCACAATCGCCTTGGCCCTGGGCATCTGCATACGAGGCTCAGGTACACCATTAGAGGGGTGGTACCTGTCCTTGTTAGCCCACTCTCTAGCCATTCTCTCCTCACGCTTCCTCTTGAAGCAAAACTCATCCTTGTGACCATCTCTCCCACAATACCCACAATGGAACTTCATGGGCTGTGGTTTAGGCTTAGGCTTGGGTTGGGGCTGCCCACTCGGTTTCTCACCCTTCTTCTCTCCTTCCTCACCTCCCTTTGGGCTCACAAACTTCACCGGTTTCTGGAAATCATTTGTTGGGTGAGGGAATATGGGTGGATTTGGAGTAGTGTCAAGTTTGTTTCTGAGATGGTTAGGCTTGGGCTCAAACTTGTTCTTGTATCTGTTTGGTGGTGGGATAGGAATCTCTCCAACTCTCTCAACTCCCTCACCACTGTTCTCTCCAAGCTTGTCAGCCTCAAGTGCCTGACCATCATAGCATTTGAAAGCCGCTATCATGATACCAAGCTGAGGCTCCTGACCCGACAACCAGCTCATACATTTCCTCAGCTCATCATTCTCATCCTGCAAGCGATCAACATAATGTGCAAGCTCCAGATTCTTAACCGCATGCAATTCACAAGTAGAGCAAGAAGTGGGAATAGGCTCTTTCAACTTAGCCTCAAGCGAAACAGTGTAAGAATGCATCTCATCAATCTTTCCATGCAAAATAGGGCAAGAAGTGCAAGCACCTAGCAAAGCAGGTCTAGACTTAAGCTCAGCCACCTCAACCCTAAGCATATCTAGTTCATCACAAGTAGAAGCATGCTTATCCTTAAGAGTAGTAAGATCAGCTAGGTACGCAGAGCAATCACAGCAATCAATCTCATCAGAAACCACAGGAGAAGCCTTAAGCGAATCAATCTCAAGCTTAGCATCTAGGTTCTGGGTTTCTAGCTCAGCCACACGGTTCCTAGCATCTTCTAGTGAGGCCCTAAGCTCTTTCCTCATCTTCTTGGCCTCTCTAAGCATGTGATCGCGATTATTAATAAAGTCAACCAACTCATCATTCTCCTTGCGCAAAGAGGAGAGCTCATCACATTCCTCATCCTCGGAGTCGGAGTCCGAGTCGCTCTGGTGACTCTTCTTGCTGCCGGAGCTACGAGCCATGCCGCAGAAGCCATCTCCCGCGAAGCAGCTCAACCCGCTCAAGTTCCTGGATGACTTCTTGTTCCTGCGCCGATCACCTTCATCTTCACTGCTACTCGAGCTCGAGGAAGAGTAGGCGGAGCTAGAGTCGACGTCGCTCACTCCGACAATCGCTCGGGCCTTCCTGTCGCGGCCGTCCTTCTTCCTCAACTGTCGCTCGTCCTTGTGCTTGTTCTTGTGCTTGTGATCGCGCCTCGATCGGTACTTGCCGTCCTTGCTCGACCGGTGCATGTAGCCGTCCTTGTAGCCGTCCTTGTTCTCCGTCTTCTCCGGGCAGTCGACGACGAAGTGTCCAGGCTTGCCGCACTGAAAGCACATCCGTGCTGTCCTCCTCGTGTTCACCCGGTTCTCGTGCAGCATCTCGAACCGCCTGGTCAGCAACGCCAGCTCGTCCTCTCCAAGCACGTCGAACTCCTCATCTGGCAAAGACATGAAAGAAGACAGAGAGTACATCCTGGAGGATGCGTTAGTGTTAGACTTAGCTCCCTTGCCATCAACGAGAGCGAGACTATGAGAATCAGTCGGGCTCTCGATCTTGGCTGTCATACCACGGTCCAACTCAGCCGACTTGAGCTTCGAGAACAGCTCGTTCACCGTCAAGGTGTCATACTTCTCGGACTCAACAATAGCCTCAAACTTCCCGTCCCATATGGTACGATCCAACGAGTGCAAGAGCTTCACGGCTCTATCATGATCATTGTATGGGAGCACGACCACATTGGCTTTCATGTTGTTCACAACGACCGTAAACCGCTGGAAAAGGGCATCGACGGACTCGCCAGGGAGATGAGTGAAGTTCTCGTACTCTCTCCGGTAAGTCGCGTACATCCGAGCCTGAACCTGAGCATTCCCAGCATGAGCATCCTTCAACTGCTCCCAAATCCTACAAGCTAAGTCCTCTGTCTGAACCCGATCGAATTCAGGCTGACACAGCGCACGAAACAAGTAGTCGACAACCTTGTTGTTGGCTTCGAACATATCCCTCGATCCTGGAGCAAGGAAGTTCATCGGATGAACATAAGCTGTGTTCACCGTAACGTCCCAAAGGATCTGACCCTTTCCGCGGAGGAACGCTGTCATCCGCCTCTGCCACATCTGGTAGTTCTTCCCATCGAAGTGCGGAGGACCCGAACCACGTTCCTGGTATGCCATCTTTGGATCTTAGACTGGTAATAGTCAATGAAGACCCGAACCAGCTCTGATACCAATTGAAGGACCGATTAGGCGAACCAGAGAGGGGGGGAGTGAATGGGAGCCGATAAAAATTCTTCTCGAAGGAGATGAGAACTCCAACAAGACGAACACGGCTTCCAAATCACGTCTCCGACTCAGCTACCCAAGTTGGCCAAGACCACATAGGCACTGGAGCGCTACTGGTCCTAGGAACCAACAACCACCTTCACGGACTCGAGAACGCAGCGGAACACCAACTCGAGCACCACTGACCTACACCGGTCAGGCCGGTGAGCAGCACCGGTCAGACCGGTCGCTGCTGGTAAAACCTGGGAACTTCCAAAGAGAGCCCCTACACCGGTCAGGCCGGTGTAGCTCACCGGTCAGACCGGTTCAAGCCAGGAAACCCCAAATCCTCCAACCAGGCCTACCGAGCTCCAAACTGACCCAAACTCGAAACAGCAGAAACACGAGACAACAACGAACTCACCCAGACGTTCACCCGAGGCAAAACCCACAGAGCCTCTGCACTGGTCAGACCGGTGAGCAGCACCGGTCAGACCTGTCAGGCTGGGCCGCTCGAGGATGAACAGCACCCGCAGGTCAACTCCCCCAAATCCAACTCCCGATCTCCCGAATCGCTCCACGGATTTGTGCAAGACTTTGGGGATAGTAGGAACACCTCATGGGCACTCCATAGCCAAGATTTGGTCCACCAAAACTTGCTAAATCAAGAGGAATCGAAGACATCCCACCGAGAACGCCTCTAATCCTAGAGCCACGAAAACCCCAAAATCGAGCCCCTTTGCTCACGGATTTGGGAGGGGAATCAAAGGGAAAAGAACCACAAAGGGTTCATGCATACATCCTCCACCAAATCCCAAAGAGAAAGGCCTCGAAATCGCTCCAAGAAAATCGCCAAGAAAGGGCTCCGAAAATCACCAAAAGGGAGAAACGGGAAAGACACATCCAAGCCTTGAGGAACCACGCCGAATCATCTATACATACCAAAGAGGTTCATACAAGGTCTAGCTTGCCGCCCGATCATCCTTCCCTCTCACAAGATCTCACCATGAAGCTCTCAAGCTAGTCCTAAGAAAATCCTAAGGAAAATAGGAAGAGAAAATAGGAAAGCAAATGAGCTAGGGTTCAAAGAGATGGCTGCCATCCTCTCACCCCTTGGGTTATATGGAGGCAACCGAAAGACTAAAATACCCTTACTAGCTAACTAGGGATACATGCCCCTCAAGGGTGAAATCGGAAGTCTTTGTCTTCGCACCATCGGACGGATGCCCAGCGACCGCAAACTTGCTTAGCCTCGACGCAAGCCTTGCGATCCCGATGCGTGTCCTCCGCTTCCAAGATTCCGGACTGCGTCATCGCACACCGGTCAGACCGGTGCTCCTCACCGGTCAGACCGGTCAGATGCACCGGTCAGACCGCTCTGGAGCTGCTGCACCTCCGTCTTCAGTTCTTCGGTCTTGGCTTTGTGGATCAACCAAGGAACCCAGTGGTTTTCTGGTGAACCACCGGAAACCCCGCGAACTCGGTGTAGCCTCCGCCAATCACCACTCATGACTTGGCTCCCACGTAGTCCCGGCTCGACCTTGGTTTTGAGGCTCAACCAAGAAACCGTCCATGGCTTCATCTTGCCGTTCTTGCCACCATGCGGCTCGCACTTGACCCCGCTGGCCACCGGGTCCCTCGAACCAAGCCTACTTGTCTTCTCCACACCTGGAGGCCTCACCGGCAACGACCTTTCGCGCTTGTTCTTCACCTGCACATGCACCAGTCAAGCCGCAACCTGCACCTGCAATACTTAGCCAAGAATCAGTCCACACCACGTTGTCAATCACTCATCACACCAGGAAGCGACCATCCACCGGTCCTCGAACCACACCTGGCTCTCAGAGAAGGAGCTGGACAAGTCGAAGAAGCATTCGGTGCTGCTCCAATCCATACTTGACGGCGCCTTTGCCCAGTACCACAACGAAGTACAGGAGATGCAGGCGAAGAGGGACGAACTGATTCGGACGAACAAGTCGTTGCGCCAGAAGAATAAAGGTGTGTCTTCCGCCAAATCCACTGAGTACTTATTGTAGTACGTGTGAGTAGTCTTACCTTGTAATGAGTTGTCTGCAGATCTTGAGGCAAAGATTGACCAGTTGAAGGCGTCGGAGATGGACCTCAAGAACATCGTGTACCGTGAGACCGATAAGAGAGAGGTACTTGAATATGAGTACGCTCAGTTGCGCCATGAGTGTATCAAGCACATGGAGCTCCGTGAAGCCTCAGACCGTGACCTTGTCAATTGTTATAAATCTCTGCAGAAGCTCAATGAGGACTGTGAGAAGCTTCGAGGCCAGCGGAAAGAACTTGAGGAAGCCGCGCTGCCCATTGCGAGACTACTGGTGCCGCATCCGGGTGGACCCAAGATAGCCCCACTTGTAGACAGGCTGAAGGAAGCCCCCGGGCGCTTGGCGACATACGTCAAGCATCTGGCGAAGTCCATCCCAAACCAGGTGTTGGCGTATATGAAGTCGTACTTCCTAAAAGCACCTGTGGATGTAGTAGCCGGTGGACTTGTGGTGAACTGCACTGAGGAGCAGTACAAGGCTCTCCTCGAAGAGATGGCGCCCATTGCTGAGCAGGTGGCGGAGAAGCTGAATCTCCAGTAGATGTACCTGTAGAGGTAGCTTAGGGTAGTTCATGTAAAGCAAACAAAGGAGTCAAAGACTTGTTTGAAATATCAATGAAAGTTGTCCACTGCTTGTATATGTAATGAGTACTCATGGCCGCCACTTGTAGCGAAGTGCGCGGAGTACCAAGCCGTGGGAGTAGTCGTGAGTAGTACTCAGTATGATCTACCTAAGCAGGAGACACAGTAAACAAGTTGAGTAGAATCAAACTTTGTTACTGATGAAAAAGGTACACCTGGGTGGCCAGGGCCATTTACAAGTGAGTAGTCGCTAGGACCCGTAGGCCGCCTACGGCTGAGTGTTTGCTAGGGCCCTAGAGCCGCTTACAGCTGGAGATCCGTTAGTAGTCGTATAGGCTGGATCTATAGAGTACATGGTCCGTAGACCGCTGCCAAAGTCCATTTGCTCTGAGCAGCCCAAGATCCGTTAGTAGCCGCTGATGTTGAAGGAGCGTTCCTTGACGTTGCGATCATTGTAGCGTCGGATGCCCTCTAGGTACCTTGCTGACTGGACGAGGGCAGCGCAGTGGGCTTCTTCGAGGTTGTCGATGTCAACCCATCTGCTATCTTCTGAGATGCCTTCGTCGTATTGTTCTACTGCTGAGGATTCCCACATCACGTCGGTGGGTAGAATAGCTTCGGAGCCGTAGACCAGGAAGTAGGGTGACTGCCCTGTTGGCTTGGTAGGTTGAGTACGAAGCCCCCAGAGTCCATTGGGTAGCTCCTTGATCCACTTGCCTCCTTTGGTGTTAGCTGCGTCGTGCAATCGCTTCTTGAGGGCGTCGAGAGCCATCCCGTTGGCGCGCTCAACTTGGCCGTTGGCGCGCGGGTGGGCGACTGAGACGTACCGGACATCGATCCCGCTGTTCTCGCAGTACTCCCAGAACTGATGGTTGTTGAAATTGGAACCCAAGTCTGTGATGATGCGATGGGGTAGCCCGTAGCGATGCACGAGTTCATCCAAGAAGTCGAGTACTCTGTCGGCCTTTGGGCAGGTAACCGGCTTGACTTCAATCCACTTGGTGAACTTGTCGATAGCCACCAAGACTCTGTTGAATCTTCCTGGCGCAGTTGGTAGAGGCCCAATCATGTCGAGCCCCCAGCAGGCAAAGGGCCAGGTCGGTGGTATGGTGACTAGCTTGTAGGCCGAGACGTGTTGCTGCTTGGCGAAGAATTGACATCCTTGGCACTTTCTGACGAGTTCTTCAGCGTCGGCCAGAGCTGTGGGCCAGTAGAAGGCTCGTCGGAAGGCTTTGCTCACCAGCGTGCGAGCAGACGCGTGGTTGCCACAGACGCCCTTATGGATCTCCTCCAAGATGTCCTTGCCTTCATCCCGAGGTATGCACTTCATGAGTACTCCAGAAGTGGCACCCCGCCTGTAGAGCTTGTCTCCGACGAGTACGTAGGTCTTGGCTCGGCGAACGAGTTGTTCGGCCATGTTCTTGTCGGAGGGAACCTTCTGCTCGCGGATGTAGTCGATGAAAGGTTGTCTCCAGTCCACGTCAATCATTAGGACCTCCTGACCGGGCTGCGGTGGCACAGGGTCAGTGGTCGTTGGCGTCGGCTCCGGGATGGATGGCGAGTGAAGCTCGTGGACGAAGACTCCGACGGGTACTTGTGCGCGAGTAGAACCAAGCTTCGACAGGACGTCTGCTGCAACGTTGTTGTCGCGGACGACATGGTGGAACTCGAGACCATAGAATTTGTTCTCGAGCTTGCAGACTTCAAGAAAGTAGGCGTCCATGTTCTCCTTGTTGCGATCCCAAGACTTGTTGACTTGGTTGATGACCACTGCGGAGTCGCCGTAGACTAGTAGTCGCTTGATGCCTAGTGAGATTGCGAGGTGAAGCCCATGCAGCAGGGCTTCGTACTCGGCTTCGTTGTTTGAGACCTTCCAGAAGATCTGCAGGACGTACTTGAGTTGTTCGCCCTTTGGAGAAATCAGGAGCACTCCTGCACCTGCGCCCTCAAGTTTGAGTGAGCCGTCGAAGTACATCACCCAATGCTCTGGTCGCTCTGTTGGAGTTGGTAGCTGATTCTCCCGTCACTCTGCCATGAAGTCGACTAGTGCCTGGGACTTGATAGCTGTGCGTGGCCTGAAGTCAATGTTGAGGGCGCCAAGTTTGACCGCCCATTTAGAGATTCTTCCAGTAGCATCTTGATTGCGAAGTATGTCGCCGAGCGGATAGTCGGTGATGACAACAATCGAGTACTCCTGGAAGTAGTGTCGTAGCTTCCGTGAGGTGATGAGTACTGCGTAGAGTAGTTTCTGGACCGGCTGGTACCGTGCCTTGGACTCTGACAGAACCTCACTGACGAAGTAGACTAGTCACTGGACTGGGTAGGCGTGGCCTTCTTCCTGCCGCTCGACAACGATGGTAGTACTGACCACGTGAGTAGTCGCAGTGAGGTAGAGCAGCAGCTGCTCCTTTTTGCGAGGAGCTGTGAGGACCGGTGGCTTGGACAAGAAGTCTTTGAGCTGCCTTAGAGCTTGATCAGCCTCCACGGTCCACACGAACTTCTCTTGGTGCTTGAGTAGTTTGAAGAAGGGTAGTCCCCATTCTCCGAGCTTCGAGATGAATCTGTTTAGTGCCGCCATGCACCCAGTCAGCTTCTGGACATCCTTGACGCAGGTTGGAGCTTTCATATTGGTGATGGCACAGATCTTCTCGGGATTGGCTTCGATGCCGCGATGGCTGATGATGAAGCCGAGTAGTTTCCCAGATGGTACGCCGAAGACGCACTTGATGGGATTGAGCTTCCATTGGTACTCTCGCAAGGATGCGAAAGTCTCTTCAAGATTGGCGATGAGCATGTCGGAGTTTCTGGTCTTGACGACCACGTCGTCCACATAGGCTTCGACATTCTTGTTGAGCTGCTTCTTCAAGCAGGCCTGGATAGCTCGCTGGTAAGTAGCACCGGCGTTCTTCAACCCGAACGACATTGTCGTATAGCAGTAGGCGGCAAACGGGGTGATGAACACGGTCTTCTCCTGGTCTTCTTCCTCGATGGCAATCTGGTGGTAGCCGGAATAGCAATCGAGGAAGCAGAGCAGGTCGCAGCCCGCCGTGGAGTCGATGACTTGGTCAATCCGTGGCAACCCGAAAGTGTCCTTGGGGCAATGCTTGTTGAGGTCGGTGTAGTCAACGCACATCCTCCACTCGTTTGTGTTCTTCTTGCGGACGAGGACGGGGTTGGCGAGCCACTCAGGATGGAAGACTTCTCGAATGAAGCCAGCCGCAAGTAGTTTGGCGAGTTCCTTCTTGATGGCATCCCGTCGATCGTCGGCAAAATGGCGGAGGTGTTGTCGCTTGGGGGTAGCTTTAGGGTCGATGTTGAGTGAGTGCTCGATCAGCCTCCTGGGCACACCTGGCATGTCTGCTGGCTTCCACGCGAAGATGTCTCGGTTAGCCCGAAGGAAGCTGACGAGCGCGTCTTCCTATTTCGAGTCGAGGCCCGCCCCGATCATGGTAGTCTTGCTGCTGTCGCCCATCCCGAGGTCGATGGCCTTCACCTGTACTTCCTCTGTTGGCTGAGGCTTGTTTGCGGTGTCGGTCTTCTCAGGTATCTCGAGTTCTGTTGGGGCAAGCTTCTTGGACGCAGCAAGGATCTCCATCATTGTGTTGGGTACTTGATTTGTCACTGCGAGCTCCACGGCTTTGGTGTCGCAGTTGAAAGAAATCTTCAAGTCCCCTTGCAGCGTGAGTACTCCGGTAGGACTTGGCATTTTGAGTACCAAGTAGGTGTAGTGAGGCACCGCCATGAACTTGGCGATGGCTGGTCTGCTGAGGATGGCATGGTAGGAGGTCTCGAAGTCCGCAACCTCGAACTTAATGTACTCGGTACGGTAGTTCTCCCTTGAGTCTCCGAAGGTAACTGGCAGGACCACTGAGTCCAGTGGTATAGCTGCGTTACCGGGAACGATGCCGTAGAAGGGTGACGCGCTCTTGGTGAGCATGTTGGTGATGTCGAGCTTCATCTTCTTCAAGGTCTTGGTGAAGAGGACATTGAGTCCGCTCCCGCCGTCGATGAGTACCTTGTTGAGTCTGGAGCCCACGAGTACTGGTTTCAGGACGAGTGGGAAACGTCCTGGCTCAGAGAAGCTTGTCCATTGATCCGCGCAGGAGAAGGTGATTGGTACCTCCGACCACCTTAGAGGTGTCAGCACCGCTGGTTCAATGCTTAAGACTTCTCGTCGAGTGAGCTTTTGAGATCGTCTGGTGGGTAGTCCGCCGAAGAGGACATTCACCGTCTTGTCGGGTTCTTGGAAGTCGTCGTTGCCTTCGTCGACTTTCTTTTTGCCCTTCTTGTCGTGAGGAGGCCGTGGCTCGGGAATATCCTTGAGTGCTTGCCGGAGTTGGTAGCACTGATCCGTTGTATGATTACCAACCAGATGCCATGGGCACTTCTCTTTGAGCAAGTCTCTGAAGCCGCCGGAGGTCTTTTTGGAGTTGTCCTTCGCAGGGCGCTGTATAGCCACGACTGTGTTGTCTGGCTTGCGCTTAATGTTAGGACCTGAGTAGTTGTTGTTGTTGCGACCCCCTTGATCCTTGTTGTTGTTATTGCCGCCCATGTTGTTTTTGCTCTTGTCGCGAATGGAGTCGTACTTGGCGTTCGCCTTGTCCTCTTCGTCGGCCCATGATGTGATCATGTCCTTGAGCTTGGTGATGGAACTCGGGTGGCGGCAACCGAAGTCTTCGAAGGTGCGACGGTGATAGAGCCCGTCTTGAAAGAGGTCGATGACTTCTTTGTCGGTGACGTCGACTACGGTAGCGCGCTTGTCGAAGAAGCGACGCATGTACTGGCGGAGCGTCTCGCCTTGTTCCTACTTGACCATCGCCAAGTCCATGCGGGTACCCGAGCGCCCCATGGCACCCGCGAAGTTGCTGGTGAACTGAGCCTTCAGCTGGTCCCACTCGTCGAATGAGTTCTTTTCGAGTGACTCGAGCCATGTGAGTGGGGCTTGATCCAGACAGAAGGGAAAGAAGAGGCACTTTGCGTCATTGTTTCCACCAGCGTTTTTGATGGCCAGGGCATAGCACCTGAGCCACTGAACTGGGTCTTGCTTCGCGTTGTACTTGGTGATCCCGAGAGGTTTGAATTTCTCAGGAAGGAGCAGGTTGCGAAGTCGTGCAGAGTAGGTGGGGAAGCCGTCGTTGTCGCTTCCTTCAGTAGCCTTCTTGTGGCGGATCTCACCAATCCTGTGGCGAGCGTCATAGCCACCGCGTGTGTTGCCGGTGGCATGGCTATTTGCGTGGCCTCGACCTTCGTGATCGCCGCCACCACCAGCTCTTCTGCCGGCGCCATGTGACGAACTTCCACCGCTGCTGCTGCCACCACCGCCGCCGCCGCGACTACCGCCGGCGCCGCCGCGACTACCGCCGGCGCCGGCCTGGCTGTTGCCGTCCTGTGAGGGTCCTCCCACCGAGGCTCTAGAGTGGTTAGGATTTGGCTGGTGTTCGCCACGAATGCGGTTGCGTCCACCGTCTGCTAGGCTGCGACTAGTGGCTTCATGGTTTCCAGCGGGAGTAACTCTGTTGTCGACCCGCATGAAGTAGGCGTCCTCAGCAAGCTTGGCGACGACGTCACCTGCGCGATGCCCCTGGGCCTGCCGCGCTATTGTGGTGATAGACATAAGGCATTGCTCAGGGGTAGTGTGCACCCGGTTGGCGACTTGATCCAGAGCCTCATTGAGGTTCCGGATAGGGAGAGCTTCCCGGAGGCGTCGGCGTTGATCGGCCTGCTTCTTGTTGCGGTCGCGCCGAGTGTTCTTGTCTTCGGTAATCTCATTGGGGGTTTATTGGCTGATTCCTCGTCGTTCGAAATGTTGTCGAGGTACCGATCGGGCCGGCTTCCTGAGGTTCCAGTTTCCCCGGCCGCCATGAAGACTTCACGGTCAGGAGTGCAGAGGCCGGAGTCAGTAGTCGCCACCTCAGTGGGGGTGTGCTCGTCTTCGTTTGGAGCCAGCGGGATCCCCTCCTGGAAGGGGAGTGTCTCGAGGTAGGCGACGCAGCGCGAGTTGTCGTCAGTCAGGTCTGCGGGCTTGCAGTCGGGCCAGTAGAAGAATCTGCTGGCGGGAGTAGATGTAATGACCAAGCTAGAGGCCGGGCCTGACAGCGGCTCCTCGGTTGCGTTGAGCTCGGACTCAGACTCGATTGGGTCCGAGCCGAAATCGAACTCGTAGGAAGAGTCCGAGTTGTAGCCGGGTACGGTGTTGGAGTCCGAGGAGTACTCGGAGACAATCTCCTTGCCGGCCCGACGTGCGGCGAGGACTTCCGCGTGGGCCCTGCTAGAGTTGCAGAGGCCGTACGGGAAGTGCTCGTGGAGAAGGACCGTATCACACGATGGCTCAGGAGCCGGCTCGCATGATTCGATCCATGGTGACGTCGAGTTCGAGTTGGAATCGAATCCAATCTCGAAGTCGGTGACTTGGTTGTAGAGCGAAAATTCGCCAAATTTTTCGACGAGTGGACCCGTGATGGCTTCAGGAAGCGTCACAAGTCCGGTCTTCGGGTCCGAGGTCATGGTGAGGTAGCGCTGGAACGATCCGGCGCCATCAGCGGTGCAGACCCAAGAGCCGAAGACGAAGGTGTCACCGCGGTTGAAGGTGGTGGTTGGCTTGATGACGATGGAAACCGTCGAGTTCGCCATGAGATCTTCGGCGAGATCCCCTACCTGGTGCACCAGCTGTCGATGTTTTAACCTAGCAACCTACCAAGGGGAGTACCTGAGGTAGAAGTTTGTGGCCTCGCCGAGATCGGGAACTCGAAGGTGAGACACGCGACACACAATTTAGACAGGTTCGGGCCGCGAGGTGCGTAATACCCTAGGTCCTGTATGCTGCGTAGCTCTGGATTGATTGGGTGTGTTTACAAGATGATGCAGATGATTAGATAGGGGTCCCTGCCTCGCCTTATATAGTCCGGGAGGCAGGGTTACAAGTCGGTTTGGGTGAGAGAGTTGTACTCGTACACGGCTAGGAGTACTCTACATGGATCCGGACATGTCTAGCTTCCTAACCGAGTACTAGTCCTCTGGATGCCTTGTGCTTCACGCCGTCTTGTGCCGTGCAGCCCAAGTCGTGTAGTGCCATGGGCCCATGTAGTAGTCCGTTCTGGTACCTGCCTGAGTAGTGGGCCCAGGTATGTCCATACGACAACGACCCGGATAGAAGAGTGGTGGTAGACCTCATGTCCTCTGGTGATGACTCCAGCAACAACTCCAGCGACGACTCTGGGAACAACTCCGGCGACGACTCTGGCAACAACTCCGGCAATGATTCTGAAGACCATGAGGCAAGTTCTGAAACCATCACGCATGATTTGTCCTTGTACCTTCACATCTTCACTGATCAATTGTTCTAATGCATCAATTTCCATTTGTTGTAGGAAGTTGCTGCACATGACATTGACGGGATTTGGATTAAAATCAACATGCTCAAGGAATCGGCTGAAGAGAAGCAGGCAAGTTTTGAAACCAGTTAGAGCTAAACAACTTTCTTGTAAGAAGTTAAAACTGTTATGAAACTTGCATCAATATAATTTGCCTTTGTTTTAGGATCGTGCTGTTACTCGGGATGACATTGACTACATCTGGTAAGGAACCAACAAGCAGGATGAGCAGCTTAAAGCCGCACAAAAGAGGCAGAAGATTGAACTTCTAAAGAAGAATGCTGAGCTGGCAGAAAGAGTTGCAAAACTAGAGACAAGGATAGCTGAACTTGAGGCAGCCACACAAAAGAAGCCATCTAGCTAACTAGTTCCCTTGCAGGTACAATCTAATTTGGTGATGCGCCCAGCTGATGCAGTCTTATTTTGGTGATGTGCCCTACTGATGCATGTCAGATGTGAATATGTTTGTTATGAGTTAATTTGCTTGGTGATGTGAACTTGTGATGCATGTCATATGTGAACATGTGATGCTATATCAACAGTCACACTTGTTTGCTTGGTGATGTGAACTTGTGATGCATGTCATATTAGAGCCCATAAACAGCACCTAAAAATTCGTAAAAAATACAAAAAATTTATAGTTGGTAATTTAGTATATGAATAAAATATCATTTGCGCCTCCGAAACCTTTTAATAAACACATATGATTTTTGGGAGATTAATGACATGAGGGGCTTAATTTCTTTTCCTTGGTCTTTGAGTTAAGTAAAAATATGCCTTGGATAAATGAACGGAGGGAGTACCAGAGTAGTACTTGACTACATTACTCGTTTTAAGGCCCACATAAGCCCACTCGCGCTAGGTTAGTAGGGAAAGACGCCTCCCTCATGCAGTCTCCTCCCACTCTCCCCTTGTGCCGCCGCCGCCGCTTCCTCCCCCTCGCCTTCGTCCCCCTCACCTCCTCCCACGCCGCGACGCACGGTACACCCCTTTGCTGAGATGCGCGCCACACCACACTCGGTGCGACGCGCGCCACACCTCTGACAGCGAGATCTAGAGGAGGGACGCAGCAACGGCGACGACGACGATGACTAGAGGAGGGATCCAGCGACGACGGTAATGAGGAAGACTAGGAGGAGGACGAGGGATCCAGCCACGAGGTCGACGCGAGGACGAGGACGTGGCGGCGAGCAGGCGGACGAGGAGTAGAGATCCCTCCACTCACAGTGACAAGGTCAGTGGCGAATCTAGGATTTGAGTTTAGGGTATGCCGCTCTAAAAATGTCTTATACAATTCGGTAAATTCATTCTACCAATTCAGTAATAATTATAAAATTAACAACAATTCAGTAATAACTGTAAAATTAACAATGTAATTTGGTATATTTGCTCGAGTTTATGTAATTAGGCCAAGCGAGCGTATGCAGCACACATGCATTCAGATAATCAAGTATACAACATATGCGTGCGTATGCTTATCTTTTTATATAAATGTGTATAAATATACTTGTACTTGTAGGAATTGCAGGGTATGCTGGTGCATACCCGGCATACCCTGTGGCTCCTTTGTATAAGTACATGTGGACATACTTAGCTGTTGATGGTATACAAACTTAGCATTTCCAATTAGATTGACTCTTATATTTGGTTTTGCTCTTGTTCCTATGTACATGTGTACATTCTCTCCAAGTTGAATAAGTACCTCATCAGCAACATAGGCAACCAGCATCTTCCTCTTTAAAATGGTAAGGTCGCATTGCCTGAACTAATTTTTTGGTAATTGAATTTTGCTTTTATGTTAATGGTATACCATAGAACCAATGATATTATAGTGGGCTAAAATAGTTACTGTAATTGTTTTCTTATGTGTTTTCTCATGCTTAGCTGCTAAGCATGGTTAACTAAAAATGTGCTCTACTTGTCTCCTGTTGTAGCATGTCTCCTGGGAGAGCTAGCAGTATGGTCTGCTTTTTGTGCTATTCTTGGACACTGAGCTGACCTTTCTCAAAATCCCTTGACTATTAATTCACAGGATAAATCTGACGAGGACTATAGACCTGGGCCACAAGATGAAGAAGAGGGTTATGGCACTGCTAGTGCACAACAAGACCAGGTGGGTGGGGCTATGCACCGAGGCAGAGCACCAAGGACATCCACAAAATGGCCAAGTGACACAATGATAGTCACTGAGGTCGACATAGGGGGGATGCCAGTACCATTGACACAAAAGCGCAGGTTCAGGGTGCTTGCGGGGCTCGTTGCTAGACAAAAGATACCTTTTGCATTACCAGATTTCAAAGAACTAAGCAATGATGAAAAGTAGGACTTGTTTGATAAGCATGTGCAGAAACACTTAAAGTTCCAGGAAGATGTGAAACCGTAGGCATTCAAGCTTTTCTGAAAGACGGCAACCAAGGCATGGAGACAATTCAGATTTCAGCTTAGGTGAGATTTTATCATAAAGGACTTGAGCCATTTACAAGGCACCCGTTTATCGACCCGGAATAGTGGAAGGAGTTCATGAAACAGGAGAAAACCGAGCAAGCCTCATCTGTTAGTGTCAAGTTCAAAGAACTCCGAAGCCGGAACACAAGCGAGCACACCATGGGTCCAGCTGGTTATACTATGAAACTAGAACAATGGGAGGAAGAGGACAGACAATTAGCTGCACCTGGGATCCCCAACCCATATGACGCCTACCCTGACGATCGTTCCAAGAATTGGCTGCGAGCAAGGAGTAAGCTAGTGATTAAAGACCGTGTTGCCGTGATAGTGTTCAACAACAAGGAAATTGAAAAATTGGCTGCAGACATCAAGGAGAAGAATGCATGTGCAGAATCTTCAGGAATGGCAGGGCATAGGGAGTATGATGTGCTAAGTCAGTGCTTGGGCCGCCCCGAACAACCAGGTCGCGTGCGTGGTGTCTCCAGCTACCAGGGATGGAAGTATGCATGGCCTCAGCACGCTTCCATATACAGGAAGAGGAAGAGGACGAAGACCGACGCATCAGTTGATATGGAAAAGATAAAGGAAGAAATCAAGCAGGAACTCACGGCTGAGATACAGAACAGTTTGCTTGGCATGCTGGGTAGCGGGTTCCAGGTGGTGTTGTCACTAGTGTCCAATCGCGCAAGCCCTTCACCCGTCGCACTGAAGAGCAGCTGTGCGTCCACAGATAATATAGGTTTGATCAATGGCACTGCAGAGTTGACGGAGGTGCACTGTGACGATCGTACACAGGAAGACCTTATAGGCATGTTGACTGAACCTGCACACTGTGGCCTATGTATCATGTGGAGGGGTCTTGAATGTGAGGCTGCAATTGGTTTTGTTCATCCAGAGCAGACTACGCTACAAACAGTCCCGATTCATGAAGACTGTGTTGTGGTCGAAGTGCTGCATGTATATAATGTCTTTGCGGATGAACTAGTGGAATACCCTCCTAATGACGAGGTGATGACACTCAGACAAGCTGAAGGACAGAGGTTACAGTGGAGAAGGTGTTGCATTCACGTCAAGGGAGCACCAACATATAAATCTCGTTCATAGGCTACGGTACAGATTCCTTTGTAGTTCACATAGTACGGGACAGGTTCCTTCCTCACATGGTTCCCCACCACCTCCTCCTCCTCAATCCCCACATCTGCAAGACGTTCCATTCCCACCTCCTCCTCCTCTCCTGAAAAACTTGCATCCCCCATCCTTCTCCTCCTTGTCGTCCTGAAAAAACAGAAAAACTTGCATCCTCACATCCACAAGATACACCAAATATTCCATCCCCACCTCCTACTACTCGTCCTGAAAAAACAGAAAAACTTGCATCCCCACATCCGCAAGAGACACCAAATATTCCATCCCCACCACCTCCTCCTCCTCCTCCTTCTCCTCATGAAACAACAAAACCTACACCCCCAAATGAAAGTGCTCAAAACAATCATGCCAAAGCAGGAGCCCAGATTGATATGTTGGCTGATGCTGATAAATCTATCGATGACATTTTGAAGAAAGCTGCAGGTACATCTGGGCCTAATACCTCTGTAATAGCTCCTGGTGAGACACCACCGTTACCAGGCAACCAGAGTGAAGTGTTGGCTGGTGCTGATAAATCTGTCGACGACATTTCAAAGAAAGTTGTAGGTACATCTGGGCCCACCTCTGTAATAGCTCCTGGTGAGACACCACCGTTACCAAGCAAGAAAGCCCTTGAGAAACCTTCAGCCATTTCAAAGCAGCAAGAAAAGAAACTTGCCAAAAATAAAATCTCTACACCACCTACAGCAGGCAAGAAAACCCTTGAGAAACCTTCAGCCATTTCAAAGTTGCAAGAAAAGAAACTTGCCGAAAATAAAAGCTCTACACCACCTACAGCAGGCAAGAAAGCCTTTAAGAAACCTTCTTCAACCATCTCAAAGCAGCAGGAAAAGAAAATTGCTGAAAATAAAACCTCTAATATGCCTACTAGAAAGCGATCTGAGAGAAACACCAAGAAGAATCCTTGGACTATGACTAACCCAAATTACAAATTTGGAGATAGCATTCTCAATGATGATGATCTCAATGTGGCTGCTCCTTGTACCATAGATCTCCACACATTCTACATGCAACGTGGTAAGGCAGGAGATGATTCTCCGATTATGGTCGCAATTCGGCCCGGGACCAGCTGGTGGCCTAAGAGAGAAGAATCGTCAAACGGACTCGAGCAGATACCTGTGCAACTCAGTGATTTGCACGATCTCTTCAAGTTGGATGCTTTGGATCTGACACTTCTCTGCTGCTTCATCCTGTAAGTTGCTTGAAAATTTAATCTGTTTCTCACTAATCATTCTCTATCGAAATGTGCTTTTTGCCTCACATCATCTTTACCATGTATTTTGCCTTCTTACACTTTGTTTTTTCTTACTAATAGGAATATGACTGTAGAAGTTGAGAAGATGGGCGCTGCAGTTGGCTTTCTTGATCCTAAATGCTTTAACTTGACAATGTTGACTAGCAAGCCTCACTCTGTTCGTTTCGCTGTGTCCTATATGGAGCGTTCCTTCAAACTATATGCTAAAAAGAAACTCATCCTTACCGCTTATCTCAGTGCGAAACACTGGATTGCAGTGGCGAACCTTCCAAAGCAGGAGAGGGTCTTATATCTTGATTCATTGAAGAGCCTTAACACTGATATTTCGCTTTTCTCACTAATCATTAATGAGTAAGTTCTTTCTTTCTTAACCTGCGGACGTTCCTCAACAAACTCTGCAGAGTATATTAATAGTGCCCTAACCATTGTTGCATGTTTCGTTGTAGGGGTTGGGACCGTTTACTGCAACAACAAGAAGATGCCCCACAGCACCTTGAACCATGTCACAGAGTATGAGGTACATACCACTTATTTCCTTCCTGTGAAAGCTAGTACTAAAGCTTGAGTTTATTTCTTCTCGATCACCACTATTTTTCTTTGTACATTTATTGCAGTGCCACCAACAACCTCCTGGTTCCAGACTCTGCGGCTTCTATTGTGCCTATCACATGCTTAAATTAAAAGATAGATGCTTAAATAAGGTACTTTCTTGGGATCTTCATTTGTAAAACCTGCAACTGAGCACAGTTCTTACGTATTAGCACTGCACATGTTTGGTAACCACCTACATATGTGTGCTGACTGGTGACATTGTTATATCCAAAGATTAGGGCTAGATGAGCATCCTCTCCACCACAACACGCTGGTCTATGTTCATTATATTATTACCACATTCCTCATGGAACAGGTGATTGCAGTCGGAAGAAAATTTCATGCTGATGAAATTGTGTGGGCTAATATTATATATGGTTCTTAGGAAATTTTTGCATTCCTCCTTGTCCCATGAATTTTGTGATATTGTTGTCAAGCTAGTTAACTATGGCTATGATATTGTTGTCAAGCCAGTGATGCTTCTTTACATGTGAGATGATGATGCTGAATTTTGTCACATCATGCATGTGAATTATGTGGATTTCTGTGAATTTGGATGCTGGATCTAATTTCTGTGAATTTTGTCATATCCTGGCTGGTTCCAGGATGCAGCCCCTGATGGATGCCAAATCCTGGCTGGTTCCAGGATGCAGCCGGCAAGCAGGCAGCAGGTTACTGTAGGAGTGGCCTACATATCTGTAACGGGCGTTAATTAAAGCTCGTTACAAACACTGATTAGTGAGTAACGGGCTTCATTCGGAACGCCCGTTACAAACATGCCAACAATGTAACGGGCAGCGTAAAAGCCCGTTACCAATACTGACCGGTGGGCCCCAGAACTTGGCCCGTTCATCGAGATAGAGAAGACGCGGGTTCACAGCACGCGTCTCCGATGTTGAATTCCTATAACGGGCTCTGTTTTAGTGCCTGTGACCAAAGTTCCTTGTGGGCCCAGAGAAACAGCCATTTCACGTGACCGGTGACTAGTTGTGGTAACGGTTGTTGTTTAATGCCCGTTACGAATCCTAGTTGTGTTGAGACGCGCTTGAAGTAGACGCGTCTCATTTCGTCGAGACAAAGGAGACGCAGGTATACAGCACGCATCTTCGATGTTGAGTTCCTGTAACGGGCTCTGTTTTGGTGCCCGTTACCAAAGTTGCCTGTGGGCCCAGAGAAACAGCCATTTCACATGACCGGTGGTTAGTTGTGGTAACGGCTGTTGTTTGATTTCCATTACGAATATGTGTTATCAGTAACGGGCATTAGCCCGTTACCTTTCTTCGCTCATTTGTAACACTTGATCGGTAACGGGCGCTTTGCCCGTTACTAAAGGTAATCTATGCCCGTTACCAAAGTGAGTTTTTCACGTAGTGTCAGGCCTTTGACTCAGGCCGTCTCTGTCTTGATTTCTCGACTCATCGGATAGACCGACGGCTCCTTCCAATGGACCGTCGGTTCATCCGGTGCTTCCTGTCTTCGCTGCTTCACTTGTAGGAGTTTATCCGGTGCAACTAAAAAGCAGACCGTCGGTTCATCCGACGCTCTTCAAGTCAACTCAAGTCTTCACGCGGTGTACCAATTACTCCGGCCATTGCAATGACGCTTCCTTTCTGGGTACCATCGGTTCATCTGATGGTGTCTTCTCATTTTGGCATTTGGTATTTTTACATCCATGGGACCTAGAAATGTCTACAAGTACATGCTAAACAATATGGTTAGTCCCATTGATCATGTTGTCATGAATCACCAAAATCATACTCGAACTAATGGCATATGAGGCCATGTTCGCTACAAAGGCGAGGTTGAGTAGATGATGCTGAGGTTTGGGAGGTGCGAACGATGATAGGCGAGGTGACAGTGGTGCGAGCGCATTAGGGATGACGGCGAGATCGGAGAGTTGTGAGCGACGATGACGTTGTGGATGGGATAGACGATGACGAGCAATGTTTTCTCACGTTGCAACGCATGAGCATAGTTGCTAGTAGAACATAAATAATGAAGGACCGTTTCTCTTTAATCATTTTGTGAACTAGTGTGATTAGAATAGTTCCTTTTTGTGCAACATCAATTACTTTTTTTCTCACCTGCTCTTTGAATTTCAAATACATGATGTTTCTGTAACACTAGCTTGTTATTCGGAGTACATTGCACTTAAGTTACGACACAAATGGGTTGTTTAAATAATCTGATCACGGTTGTGCAGCACAGTTGTATCGGGCGTCAGCACAGTTGTGCAGCTCCTTGTAGCCTAACAGTTGTACCTCATGGTTCGGAATGATCCGATCCAAAAGCAAAGTTAGCATCACCTTTTTGTTTGCATCATGGAACCCGACAGATCTATCATCTGCGACTTCCTCGCATGCTGCCCATAGCGGGATCAACTCATTCCGTATGAGATGATTGTTTGAACCAAACGTGCTGTATATGTTCCCGATACTTTCCAATCCTATGCCCTAGTAGTCCATTAGGTTTTCAGTGTGTGGCTGAGAGGGATTACCAAGAAAGTGAGGCATGCATGTGTATCTTTAGAGCTGCCAGTTTTACATGAATATAATGGTTATAACCTGTTGTTCACTGGAATAAGAGGGCACCACCAATCCATATATGAATGGTTCGCTGTTTCCCCCCTTTTATCATAGGAGTATTCCACTACTGAGAATGATAAATCCGATTTTTATCAAAAGGGTACATTGTTTTGAATGAGGATGAGTACTGAGATGTCAACTATTATATATTTAAAGCAAAAGTACTTTAACGCTTTTCTTTACACCTTGAAATAAATTAACCCACCTTAACTAGTTTCACATGATGACTTTGGTTGTGTTGCATGCTGTGTTTTGCGTGCACATACTTCACAGTTGCAGCAAAAGCTTATCGGTGAGCCGTTGTAATTCAGGCTCTTTTTTGCCACAAGGGACATTTGAAGAAGTCGTTTCATCAGTATGTTTTCAGAAAAAAATCACATATGTTCTAGTTGTTAATAACATGGAGTGCTGTTCTTCATTTTGTAGTGGATGACACAAGTATGATTAGACATGTATGCTTATATTTTGCGTTCAACTTAGATATGTGTGTAGAATATTTATGTTCTGAATACTATTGGCACTTTCCAAAGGAAAAAAACAGGTAAGCAACACCCAAGAGAGATCTTAGAGATGGAGATCTTGTTACAAAATTAACATGGTCTAATAAGATTTAAATGATTCCCGAGATACTACTAGCAACAAAATGAAAACATGGTAGTACTACAGATTCAATTGAAAGATCATCAAACCCTACGCATGCTAGGAACAAAAACAAAGAACTGATACAAAGAACCATCATAGCACGTGCAGGGAGAAATGCAAAGGATATACTTACAGTGCAACACACACGAGATTGAAGACGGCTGGATGATGAGGTAGGTGAGGGTGCAGATGAAGTCGACGTAGAATTAGGAGATGTCAGAGTAGAGGAAGCAGTGATGAGCGGTCGCGAGTACGCTTCCTAGAGTCCTGATCGTCGGCACCCATGCAGGCCTTCAGATCACTGACGTTGGTTCGAAGACACCGCTCCCCCTCAATCCGCTGCACGACGAACAGAGGAACGACAATAGCTCGGGCGGCGCCGCGTGCAGCAGAGTAGATGAGAATGGCGAGTTGTGGCGTGAGTCTTTATCGTCAATAGGACGTCTCCTTTTACAAGGAAGGCACGGAAAGCACAGAATCGCCCATGTTTTGATCTGCCAGATATCCAGGAACCACCGCATGGTATCTCTCGACGTCCACCCCACGAAGCCGATGCCAACGCAGGTTCGAGGACGTGCTTATCCCGCTCTGAGGGCAGACATTGCAGTCTAGGTGTTGGTGATATGGCCAAAACAATACAACAAGAAAAAGAGAATCACTAGTTACAAACACATCGTCGCTAGTCACAAGTCACGTGATAAATCACGTGAAAAATACGTGATACACATGATGCGTGTGTATTGTCCAGTTCATACTCAATCACTTAGAGTACTTTACAAGAGTCTCCCTTATATGTTGGTCCTCATCTACATAGAATAGCAAGGTGGCACTAAACTTTCCTATATGGAATAGTGGCCCAGGCCCACTGAGCTCTAGCCTAATGGATCAAGTGCACAGCCATGTTGGGCCAAATATTCCAACAGATCCAGCTCAGATTCAGCAAACTGGTAAGCAACTCCCAAGTGGAGAGGATGTGTACCCAATGTGGCTACTCCGATCCAGCTCAGATCTCATCTTCGTTCTCTGCTTTAGCGTCCACATTGCTTCAAACAAACAGATAGCATTAGACATCATGGTGATGCATCCCACCCCCAGCTAATTAATGAGGTAGACTGATCTCTCTTCAGTATACATGGCTCCACAATTGAGTCTATTGTGTAAAATGGAACACTTACAATTCATCATCTCCTGGCATGTGGAAGCCATGCAGCAAGTGCGATACACTACGTGAAAAACCCACTTTGGTAACGGGCGCGAACTGCTATTGGTAACGGGCATCGCGCCCGTTACCTTTCAAGCGTTACAAATAGCCCAACATCGGTAACGGGCAAATGCCCGTTACCAATAACTGGCACATGTAACGGGCATTAAAGAGAAGCCCGTTACCAATCTGCTGGTACCAGTGACCTGGGCCACGATATTGGTAACGGGCAACAATCTTTGCCCGTTACCAATAACAGCAAAGGTAACGGGCATTAAAGAGAAGCCCGTTACCAATCTGTTGGTACCAGTGACCTGGGCCACGATATCGGTAACGGGCATCATTCAATGTCCGTTACTAATGTGAAATTAAAAAACAAAAAAAAAGAAATTGCAAATAGTATTTTTCTTACATACACAGTAAGATCAAATCTACACTTTACACATAGATACATCTCTATGCTCATACATGCAACACATCCAAGGGCTAAAACAAGATACTACAGTCCTGAACTAATTGATTACATTGGTTGAACACTATGTTAACAATCAAGGTTCACCCATTGCTCATACATACAACACATGTTTTGACACTTGATTCATAGCAGACTTAACACAAGTGCTCCAGAGATGCTACAATGAATACTACAGAGATACAATTAGAACCACAGATGGCTTCTAATGCAGAGATTTGTCACAAATTATGAGCAGAAGACAATATCATTAAGTCAAATCACAATACCTATAGAAGTTCAGTATCTTTTTAACTTTCTTGTATTCTATTCCAGTCATAATTTGTGTTGGCATCAAGTTCTCTCTCAGAGTAGTCATGTCAGTCTGCAAGAACAACAACATAAATTTGCTGCTTAAAAGGCTAACTGGATACAATCAGTTTCACAGTCAGTTTTATCAAGAAAGCTGGAACTATCAATTCATCTAGATGCCTATCTAGACTGAAGCTGCTAACACAAAGGTAATAGATCTTTCACCATTGCACACTAAGTACTTATTGATAGCATAGAAAAACTTCATGATAGCAGTACTTATTAAATCATCAAAGCTCATGGCACAATGGCAGTGCTTGTACAACAAGATTCATGCAATTCAACGTGTGAAACCATCAAAGGATTAAATTGAAGCAACTTAACTGCCAAGACATCATCAGTTCAACGAATTAATACATACATTGCTACTTTCACCTCTGCTCTAGCTAAGGTAAGTTAGGAGCACTAACCTT
The DNA here is from genome assembly GCA_036936925.1 of Cenchrus fungigraminus. NCBI lineage: Eukaryota > Viridiplantae > Streptophyta > Magnoliopsida > Poales > Poaceae > Cenchrus > Cenchrus fungigraminus. The sequence goes on from CM072780.1 coordinate 85,781,035, forward strand.
GATGAATCATCGGCCACTGCACCTTTCTTTCACCATCTGCCAATCAAATATATCACTTCAAATATGTAAATTACCGCCCATTCAAATATGTAAATATGTAAACATGAGTAGATTGGCCGAAACCATGTATCTCCAGAAAATAAAGTATATTACCTGTCAGCATATGACAGGCAGATAGCCTAGTTAAGTCACTCCAGATATTTACTGGCCATTCAGAATAAGGAAGTAGCATAAGTAAATAGAACAAACTCTTATGCAATATAAGAGGTTAGACTCAGATCATTCCACATTTTTGCCCATGAGAAGCCTCTAAGGAATTCAATGTATTGCTTTTTTAAACTAATTTGAGTTGGTATTTTGTTTACAAACTTATTTCCTCAAATCACAATCCTTCAACTGCAAATTTATCACTAGTCGTGACTTACCATAAGGTTCCAGTGACAGTGTTGTTGCTCAGAGGAATCCTCTGCTTGTTCAGCTTCCCATAGCGCCTCTTGTAGATCAACTCTTTTACACTCTTCAGGTTTGGGTACCTGAAAATAATAATTGTATATGTTTACAAACTAGATTATGAGTAATCAATCTAACTCTGCTTACCAGAGAGAAGGAGAGTATGAAGACATCAACACCTCTGTAGCTGAGAGGCCTCAACCTGCTGTAATCCTCCTGTGACCTGCACACAACTTTGCCGAGGATGCATGGACAAGATGCATCAGAATCAGATTTTCATATCATCTGTATTCAGACTAAAGTTTTTGCAACTTGAGTTTGCAAGGGATATGGATTTTTCGAAGTGTCATCGGAATCTCTCATTTTGCCACTGAATCCCTCTTAGGGAAGCCCTGTCAGGAAGCAAGCATACATTAGTTATTTATTTGGCTCATACAAACACATACTGATTTTTCAATTCTACAGGTGCATCCTACTTAGACATCATAAAGATCAATAGCTTGAGTAGCAGTGCTGAAGTTGGAGAATTTGGAGATGCGTGATCATTAGAAAGGCAAGGTCAGTCCCTATTATGTGCTAGTGTCTGCTACTTCCTAATTTGCATCTGCATTCTTTAATTGGTTGACCTACTGCTCATCATATTTCTGCTGTACCTTTGCAATTCGAACTCACTGAAGAGGTCAACTGCCTAGAGTTAATTCTGTAGCCTGATGCTTCACTATCCAAAATAAGCCACCTGCTTGTTTTGCTTTCTATTTTACTTCTCTCAAAATAGGTTTGACTCTAGAATGTTGGGTCCATGAAAAGTTGCAAATTTACAATTTATATGGTATGACCCACCTGTAAGCTTACTTACTTTCGATGCTTTCCATCAAGTTTCCAGGTATGATTGAGAGTTGAAGTTGCAAATTCTTTCAAGTTCAGATTGTGGCTCCCAACTGACAAGAAGTACTACTGCATGATGTGTGGGGCAATTCAAGCTGAGATGTGATATGCATTGTTCAATGTTCAGATCATTTTCTTTCGGGAAGACTGAAAACGTTTTATTTATTTCATAATATGTAGTGAAAAAATATGTACTTATTATGAACTGTAAGTCCTTGTAATGTAATAGTTGAAAAACTAGATCTGCAGCAATTTGCACAACGCTTGTTACTAAGTTGAAGTTGTGTGCCAGTAAATAATAGCAGGCTCCTGCAGGCACCTGCTTGACCTGCTAGGATTTTGCTGCAACGCCCAGCAGGCGCAGGCAACCTGCTGAGCATGTGCGGGCAGGATCCTGCAGGCAAGAAAAAATATGCATGTGGGCATTGCAGGTGCCCTGTGGGCTGCCTGCCGACGCGCCTGCTTACATCCCGAGTTCTTTCATCCAGCTGTATTCAAAGCAGCAGCAAAAGAAGGGGAAAAACATACCCTCTATGAATCATGCACCGTGGACACCAGATCCAGTTGCGTAGAGACCGGATCCGAGCGACGCTGAGGTCCTCGCCGCGCGGGAGGGGGCCACCGCTGCAAGGGAGGCTCGAGCCGCCGCCGCCGGCTGCCGGGGGCGCGATGAGCAGGCCGCCGCCACGCCAGCCTCCGCGTGCGCGTGGATCTCCGCGGACTGCTCCTTGCGTTGGCCGGAGATGGGGAGATGGGGATCCGGAGGAGGGCCACCGGATCTCCTACTCATCGTTGCGCCGGGTCGGAGAAGAAGGGACGGGCGGGGAGAGGAGCCGCCGCCGCTCCGCCTCGACATCAAGCTCCGCGACCGAGGGAAGAGATGGGGAAGGAGGAAGGAGGGGAGGGAGGGCGCCAGGGCCCGGCGGCGGTGGAGGTCAGAGCACAGCGAAGGGAACAAGGAGGGAGCGAGGGAGAGTGGGAGGGCAGGTGGGGGACGCGAGAGGGAGTGGATAGGGACGCGGCGTACGCGAGGGGGGCCGGTGGGGGTGGTGGGCGGACGCGAGGAAAGTTAACAGGATTAGAGTAAAATTTCGGGTCCGTGAACCCACAATTGTAACGGACATTGTGCGGCCCGTTACCATAAATATTAAAGGTAACGGGCATTAATAACGCCTGTTACCAATAAGATTGGGCTGCGCCTTCCAAATTATATATGTAACGAACGTAGAATATTGGTAACGGGCGTTGTTTGGTGCCCGTTACTGATATGAAACCTTGTAACGGACATTATGCGCCCGTTACTAATGTTACGTGACCTATTTAAGGTTTTCACGTAGTGATAATTATACAAGTCTATCGATTGTTGCAAATCATCAATGACTTTGGTTGGTATGACCAAAACACTTTATTAATGCCAAATGACTAGATATACGGGTTGTTGTGGGGTAGCCATCTCTAGAGCTTTTTTACGGTGGACCCCACCATGGTATGTAGTATATGACTATTTTTGGTAAAGGTAAATATGTAATTTTTTATAAGAAATCATATATTTTTTGTGTGTCCTCCCCTTATATATGGCTATTTTTGGTAATAAATCATATATTTCGTTTATGCCACCAAGAAAAAAACTTCCAATAATACCTCTATATCACGTAGACCTATGTATACAACCCTATACCATAGGTGCAAGTTGTGGTTGTTAGCCATAAGCTTGTCATGGATGTGTGCGCACCACATGCGTCGCGGGTGTGTGTGCGTGTGTTGGTTTTCTTTTATCTTGATCGTGGTGTAGCTAGTCGGAGTCTAGGAAAGCGCACGTAATTTGCTGCACATCGAGTCGGTGTTGGTTAGGATCGTGGGGTGGGTACGGGGTCCGCGAGTTGGAGATGCCGGGGTGTGAAGAGGGAGTGAGCGGCTCCACGACGTCGCTGAGCGGGTTTCTCGGATCGTGGGCGTGAAGGCTGGCAAGGAGGCAGAGCTCCGTGGTGTGTCCCTGGCCCCTATTTATATGTATGTACCTCTCGGTTGTAGAAGTGCCAAACCTAGTGAATAAAGGTCGCCAAGATACATGCCAGTGTGTCTGGCTGCGGCGTTCGTCACCATTGCTCTGAGTTGTGCTCGAGTTGAGTTTCTTTTGAGCATGAGGTTCCGGGTTTGCGCCAACAGTGGTGGTATACAATTCATCTCAACTGTCAAATCTTTTTATACTTGTCCTTTTGAAAAAGTAGTATAGGGTGGTATGGTCCACCGTAGAAAAGCCCCATCTCTAGAGATATCTTTGGTTGGACATCTCATTTGTATGTGAATGTTTGTTAGGGTGAGAAGAAACAGATGAGAGGACCCCTTGAGTTAATCTTTTTGCTATCGTGTTTTAATTTGGTTAGGAGTGGCTTGTAAACGAAGATAGTGGAGTAATACACTAACAGTTATCTTTTTAGCTATTTTCGAGTGATATTTTTGCGAATTTTCGTTAATCTTATTAGGGAGCATTTCGAGCCAAATTTCTATTGACATCACTGGGACTTGGGAGTACTCTCGGGTACATTGTGTTTTCCGCATTACCAGACTCATGAAAGTAAGCAGTTAACATGGCTCCTCTAATAAAATTATTGTGTATGAGTTGTCTCGCCAGTGCAGCATGTGCATCTCTGGATCTAGTTTTACAGCACCCTGCTTCTACTGCGAAAAGATGGTGGCAAGCAAACTCCAGAATCATTTCTTTGATTAGAATTGGTTAACAAGAACTGTGAAAGGATACCATGCATTAAATTTCTGCAAAAATCCTATTTGACGCGCGCACCGCAACTGTTAGCAGCGAGCGCCGCACATGCTTACCTACTCGTCTTCTACCTCCCCATGTGACGCTTCCAAAAGCTTCACTCCGGCCATCTACGGCGGTTGGTGGGCGGGGCGGACGACGGCGGGTCGCCGTCGGCCGCGGGCGGCGGTGGAGGCCGGCGGTCTTAAGGTTCGGGTTTGGGGGTTCGCGGTTGGAGAAGCTTCCATGGCCACCGGACCTAGAGGGATGGTGGGGGAGGCAGCCGGACGGGTAGTGGGGCCGGTGTGTGTGCGGAACGGCGGGCGGCGACGGCGCCGCCTGCCGCGGTGGTGGGGGATGGCGGCCGGGAAGGGCCGGCAGCGGGGGAAAGCAGTTGGAGAATTTAGGAAGGGCGGGGAAGCGGGTCGGGGCGGGAAGCAGGCGGACGGCACGGTGGCGAGGTCGCCGCCGGCCGTGGGCGGCGGTGGAGGTCGGCGGCGGCGGGGTTGGTGCGGCGATGGGATCTGAGTTGGGGAACAGAGCCAGCGAATGGAGGAAGAAGAAAGGAAAAGGAAGAAGAAAGAGGAAGGGAGGGAAAGAGATAAGATTGGTGGTGGGTCCCACTTGGGACTGTTTGCTGCTACAGTGGGGTGCCCGCGCGCCTGTTAGCGGCTCCGTAATTTTTATTCTCATATGAGTTGTCTCTAGGTTGGCTATGTATGGATTGTACTATTTGACGTAGCCAAATTCACCTGGCAGTTGCATATGGTAGTTGTTATAGAATTTTCTTATTGACTGTCATTTGGAAATTTATAGCTTACAAAAGTTAAATTGTTGAACATAATCTCCCTATACAGGCCCGTCGATTGGGCGGAGCGATCCTCGCAACAGCGCCGGGCCGCCCATTTTCAGGGGCCGCCAAGGCATAGTCATTACTCATTAGTCCACTAATTACTCCTCCATCCATAAACCAAGATGCCCTATGCATGCAGCGATGCAGAGCGCCGCTGCCTCCATCAATATAATTCTCCAATCGCGCAACACAACTAGCGAGCACAAAGCAAATCTCGTGCATGACTGCAGCCATGCATGCAAAACTGACATGCACCTTAGAAATAAATAGAAGCAAGGGAGTAATCTTCTAATTAAGTTTATAGATTCCATGCTAGTGATTAAACACGTTAGTAAATTGCATTCATTATAGTAATCTGGCTCACATACAAATCATCGACACCTAAAAACGTCTCCAATGGTATGAGCTAACACTAGCTCTAAGTTGATAAATTTGAAGGAGGGAGAGTATACAAAAACTACTTTTGAATGCTTATATTAATTATATTATTATCTATAAATAGATTTTTGGTATTTGTATTTTGAAATATAGGGTCACCGTTTTATATTTGCCCCAGGGCCTCCTAAACTTAGGTACGGGCCTGTCCCTATATCTATGGATACTGCAGAATTTATATTGTGCGAATTGCACATATCTTGCCATTTGAATTGTATCATGAATCTTTGCTTTACAAGGATGATGAGTTTTTTCATTAAGAAATTGAGTAAATTTTTACCAACGACGTCCAGAATTATTTTAATTGTTCGCTTCCAGATGAGCTCATGATATGAAATAATAGTGAATTACATATGGGAGAACAGTTATTACAGGTAGAGAAAGAGAGATATTTCCCCGAACTATCATTTTGAGAGAGGATGAGTCCAACATGGATTGGCTAGTCCATATATACCAGTTCTGTTAGCCAAAATACCCCAGAAGATTGCTCATCTAATAAAAAACAAATATCTGTGCCATCCATTTTTACAAAGCATCGATCGAGTTAACTTTATCATTGTGTGCCACAATATGTTGAACATGTTCTGAATCAGCAATCATTTTTCTCAACTTTCCTAAAATTTTTAAAAATATATATTTTCTTATGATGTCTAACGAAATGGAGTGTCTATAACTCTAGATAGCTAGTCTTCATTCGATGGCTAGAGATGATGCTACAAGCAGATTATTACTAAGCCTTGCAGGATTTTTACAGTCCAAGAACATAGCTCACTAGCTCAGGCCTGGCTTCCACAGAGTAGATTCTCCCTAGTATGAATTGTGGTGTAATTGCCGAACACAATCCTAACACATGAGGGTTTAGATTCCCTGATGCTTCCCAATCTCAAGCTCTTGTCCATCATCAGGTATTCAGTGTGGATAACAAACCGAAAACCTGATGGATACAACTAACAGAGTAACAGGGATCCACCACTTCTATATATGTGTTCCACACCAGTAGGCATACATGTTCATGTGCATGTCTTCAGCCTGTTTAACATCCTTCTCCCACCTATTACCACATACTGTGCAAGTCCAGAAGAATTTAGTTGTGATCTGAAATATTTTACAACAACTGTGGAAGGACACCATCAGTCTATTGACGTTAGCAGGATGCAGTTGTTCATTCGTCAGATATTCTAATACCTCGGCTGCTAGGACAATTATAGAAGAACGTTGTTTATGTCAGTACTTAATGGAAAATGCCTGACAGATTATTTTTCATGGTGCCAGACTGTCAGTAAGATCATGGCATGCAGTCGTTGTTCAATAATTTGTGTCTTCTGTAAACATTATGTAATTTGATTCCTAAATGATACAAAATATTTTGAAATTTTTACATAATATAATATCATTAATAAGTGTAATAACGTATTTTTTGTTATATATATACATAGTTTTTTTATAGTAATAACATATACCAAAACAATGGACCACCCATTGCAGGTACGAGTGTTCCAATTCTCCATTCTTCCGTGGAGGAAGTAGGTGCAGCTCGTAATTGGACCAAGACATGGTCCACTTCGTCAATGCATTGCACCCAAACCTCACTGCATCCAACACGCAGGTTTCAGGTGGGGTAGTCTATGAGCCTGCAATATGAATATAATGTGTAGCTAATCTGGGAGATTGATTTGTTACTGTTATTAAATTACAGAAGGCCGGCCAGAAGGCATCTTCACCTTGGAGCGATACATGTACTAGTCCTCTTGTGGTGGTAAATGGAGGCATGGAGCTACTAAATTACATTATTATAAGGTGCTTCTAGGGACAAATAATATTAAGTATATATTTCCATGTTACTCATTAACAGTTTTACGAACATTGGAATGTTCTGTTTCCATCCATGAAGAACAAAACCGACGGAGGAATAATTCTAATTGAACTCTAATGGAGAACTTCAGTTGTGAGACTCTGCTCATTAGTGGAAAAAATATGACTACGGAAGAATGCAGATCTGCATAATTACAATTTATAACATCCATGTGTGCTTTATTTGACTCCATAGCATCAGTGGTTAAATAGTTCCAACATTTTTTGTTAACATTTTCTATCAGTAGTATTAGTGAGTGTAACATCTCGGATTTTTCCGGAATGCTAATGTTTGCAAAAATGTGGATTTCAAAAATTTTCGTGCTTGATGTGTTTGCTCACAATCATAAGATTGTCTTCTTGTGCTCTGACCTAACTCTTAGTAAGTAAATTAATTAAATTGCTTTGTGTGCTAAGCATAAATTCCCTGTTAGTGTGATTTGGTCCTTAATTGGATTTTTCTCGAATCTTTGAATGTGGTTTATATTTGAAATCTAATTTCAAATATAAATCAAAAGCTAATTGAACTAACTAGCCTCTCTAACTTCCGGACCCACCTAAGCCATCTGAAGCTCTTCAACCTCTCAGTCGGCTTCCTAATCTTTTCCAGCCTAATCTTTTCTAAAGTGCTCCGGAATTACTCAAAAGAATTATGAGAATATTTTCCGACTCTTCGAATTGATTCTTTGCAATTGATTCGATTTCGGGGAGTAGACAATAATTCGTGTGATTAAATTCCCGAGAGCTCATTTGAATTAGACAATATTTTCCGGCTTCTCGAATTAATACTTTGCTATTTGATTCGTTCCGGAAAATAGTCTAATTCTTTTGTTCCAATTCTACGAAATAAATTGCTATCGATTTATTTCGCGAGATGAATTGGTTTCGGCCCGAATCTAAGCCCATCTACCTAACCCTAACATCTTTCCTTAAATACTCTCACCTCTCTCCCTTCCATCTCCATCCTTTCCCTGCCGCCGCCGCCAGCCTCTCCTTGCCTCTGCTCTGTCCCCTTTTGTTTTTCCCCATTGCAAGATCCAAAGTGGAGCCTTCCTCCTACAGGCAGCGGCAACCGCTTTGCTCCCTCTCCGGTCGACAAGCAAACAGCAGACTAGCTGCTGGTGATCTCTCCACCGAGCACCCAGCGCCACCTCCCTCCTCTGATCTTGCATCGCAAGGACTAGCAGCTTGCTGCCTTCCTATCTCCTGCGATTCTTGCGAGAACGAGTAGTAGGAGCTGAAACCCAAGCAAAGCAGCAGCAAAGAGTAAAGTGCACCACCAGTCCTTAAATTTTTTATGGTGTGTCATCCCGATCCACAAACTTTCAAAGCGTGTCATTACCATCCCTAAACATAGTTCGGGTCTCTAATCAGCTCGCTAACGTGTCTAACGGCTATTGCATATTTACAACTGGAACCCTGTCTCTTTTGCCAATTCATTTTTCATCCTTCCTCTATTAGATTGTTTTCATCTTTCTCGATTGATTTTATAGCACTCCCCGTGCCCTTGTGCCGTCGCCCTTCTGCCCTCGCACGACGGACTCACGAGCGACGCGTCCCGTGGCGGCCGGCGATCAGGAGGGCGCGACTCCTACGCGACGGCAGACGTCCCGAGGCCGGCGATTAGAGGGGCGCGGACGGCGGACGTCCCGCGGCCGGCGCTATTGCGCGGCAAAGGGCAACCTCCTCTGGATTACTGTGAACTCCTCCATCCCTAATCCCATATTCTTTCCTTCAATCTGTTCATCTAGAAAGCCCCAACGGTGAAAGGCCATGCAATTGATGCATCATGTGTTTACAGAAAAGCCATCTTGGTAGAAAAGCAAGTATGCATCATGAGGGAACTGAATAACAAACGTGCAGTCCTCCCTATCGTGCAAAATAGCCTGTCTGCAGCGACCAGAACGGTCTGCTGCCGCAGGCCAGGAGCGAGCCATGATCGATCGAACGAGCAGCTCCTCACCAGCAGCTCCCGATGGGCGATGGTCCGGTGCGTGCGATCGATCGAGCTAGCACCGGTCGCAGAAGGGTGACGCCGTGAGGGCACGGCGCGAGGGCAGACGGCAGAAAATCAATCGAGAAATATGAAAACGATCTAATAGAGGAAGGATGGAAAATGAATTGACAAAAGAGATAGGGTTCCAGTTGTAAATATGCAATAGCTGTTAGACCCGTTAGCAGGGCTGATTAGAGACCCGAACTAAGTTTAGGGATGGCAATGACACACTTTGAAAGTTCGTGGACCGGAATGACACACCATACAAAGTTTAAGGACCGGTGGTGCATTTTACCCCAGCAGCAATCCTTCTCTCCTTTCTCCAAATCCCAAGTAACAAGCCATCAATTCTTTTTAAACTTCCACGGAAGCAACACAGCAGCCCAGTTCTTTTTCTCTCTTCTCGAATCAACATGCAACAGCAGCTCTAGTTTTCCTGAACACCAAATCCACCGCAAGAGCCAGCAGCTTGTCCCCCAATCCTCTCCCCCTCGGCTCTTTTTCCTTCCACCCGAGATGCAAAGCAGCAGCCAGCACGCCTGCTCCTTTATCTGTCCATCGCAGGATGCAGAGCAAGTAGTATCCTTGCTCTTTTCCCCACGCCGCAGCCACAAACCAGAAGAAGGGGCTGAACCCGGAGAGCGCCGTCGGCACTCACGCTGATGCTGCCGTGCCGTTCAGCTGCTGCTCTTCTCTAGCCGTGATGAGGAGGTCGGAGCACCAGGGGGTGAGCGCCCCGTCCGCACCACGCCGCGCCCTGCTGCGCCGCACCGAAGTCCGTCAGGAACCACGCCGCCGACACCACCGGGAACGACGACGCCGCGGTCGCCGTGTTGATGCAGCCGCTGGGAGCTGCGCCCATGGAGACGGCGCTGGAGCTGCCGTGACCACGACCTGAACATCGACGCTGACGTTGCTGCTCTGCTCGTCTACACCAAGCTGCTCCCTTGTACACATCGCCCACCACCTGTTCGACGAAATGTGCAAAGGGGGAGCTGCGCGTTCGTCGACGACCATCAGCTACCACCATGACCTGTTGCCCGCTCTGCCTCATTGTCGATCGAACCATAGGGCTGTGCCGCAAGCAAAGGAGGAGGACGACCTCGAGCTGAACCGCGAGCAGTACTGTGAGCCCGAGGACACTGTGGTTGCTACCGCCGCCGGGGACAAAGCCACCAAGCTGCTGCCTTTCTTCTACAACAACAACAGAGCTGCCGCCTTCATCTGCCTCGCCTTCAACACGTTCGGCAGAATGGCAGAACGTCCCGTCGAGCCCATAGGTGAGCTTCGAGCCCCTATCTTGCTGTCCCTGGTTGTGCCGGCCCTTGTGCCGAAGTGATGCATCGTGGCCGGGAATCGGCCCTTGAACTCGTGTGTCTCTCTGGTTACTTCCACCGCGCCACTGCACGCGACCGCCGACGGTTGTGTGCCGACCATCGAGTCGAGCCTTACGCCTGCAGGTGCCGCTGCCTTCGTCCGCGCGCGCGCCACCGCTTGACTGATGACCCCTTTCTTCCGCCGTCCTATGTCGCCACCCTGTCCGCCGCGGCCAAGCCACTGGCTTGCTCACACACGAGCTCACACACAGGGAGACAAAGCCTCGCCTTTTGGCTTTCCTTTCATTCCACCGGACCCGTGCACATGCCTGGCGCACACACGCGTGGGTGCGAGCACGTAGTTAACCAGTCTGCACCGCCGGCCGAGCTTTGCCGCCGCGAAACCCATTTGGGGTATTTCTGGGAGCAGTTGGTGGCCGTCCAAAACCAGGTGTTGGGGTTTTGCTGCACGCAGCTGCACACCTCACCATGTCAGCACCATAAGCAGCCGTGGGGCATTGGCAGATGTCTTTGTGGCTTTTGATGGAGCACTGCTAGCAATCCTCAGGGTTGCGCTCAACCTGCAGTGCCAGCTAATGTTTCAAACCACACCCTTTCAAACTCTATCTTTTTCCTATGATCCTATAGGCCATGGACGCACTGGTTGTATCATGTCTTCCCCAATCTAACCAGCAGCCAGCTAACAACCAATCTGCAGTTCAACAACCATCCTTTAGCAAGCTACGGTCTATCTTGCTAGCTGTTGTTCCATGTGCGCCACCTTTGACCAAGCCGCGGCCACAGCCACACCGCTGTCCCGCCTGCCAGTGCATCAAAAACCTTCGCCTTGCATGCTTGCTCGGCGCCACACCAGGCTTGACCAACAGGACCCACATGCCAACTCATGCCACACCTGCACGAACCTGTTGACCACAAGCTTACTATAGCAGCAAGTTAATCCCCTGTTTTCCTCATGCATACAAGCAACCTTCAGGTGGAAGCTATTGTGGCATTTCAGCAAGCAGTCTGCTTGCTAGCTTGAATTCCTTTGGACTATAGCTGAACCTGCACAAACCTGTGATGCTATGCTCATACCACATCCGTTCAGGCAGTAAGCTGATTACCAGCTAGTTATCTGTTAACCTTTGCCCTTACATTCTTTGTGCTCCAGTGATCGACCTACATGCTAGCTTGTAGGTATCCTGCTCAAATCTGTAGAGCTCTTTGGTGTTCACCAAAACCCTGCAAGTTGTGGCCCATCTGCTTGCTTGTGCTCAAGAAAGCATGCTGGTACTACAGACATGTAGTACTAGTTCTTGTTTTTGTCACAAACCATACAAGCAGTAACTTCTGTCTATCCGTGGATCTTTATCGACTTGGTGAGTGTGTTGCTTGCTAGCAGAATCACTTGTCCCTTCTTCCACCGAGCCTCAATCTTAGCACCAAGTGCATGTTCTCTATCTTTCAAGTCCCGACCATAGCTTTCGTCGCGGCCGTATCACGCCTTCGCCGTGCACGACGCGTGGGCTAACCAAGCTGTCGACCATGTCACACCTCAGCCAGGTTCAGCTTGAGTTGAGTACCTTCGCCGCACCACATCGCTTATAGCGAAACCATCCTGTTCAATCTCTCCAATCTTACCAAAGGGGCCTACGGACTTACCATTGGGACCCACTAACATGTGAGGCCGCTAACTCCCCAACCTGGTCCCATCTAACCTACGGGGCCCACAGGATGACTTGTGGGGTCCAGTTGACCTTTGACCTTCCTCTTTGACTCGGTTATCAATGATCGTTGACTAGTCAACTCAGCCTGGAGATCAACCCAAAACCTAGCCTATGGTTCTCTAACTTGCTGACTTATGTTTTGTGTGCTTTATCGCAATTAATTAAATTCGTAAACTATTTTTTTATTTAAAAATCCATAATAAATTGATTCTAAAAAATATGAAATCAATTTCTGTATTCTTCTAAAATCATGAAACACCCGTTAGGCTAGCGTTTGGAGTTATTTGGTTCTTTATTGCTTCTCTTTGGAGTTATTTGCATCTAGACACCGTGTTTATTTATTTTTGCGAATTTAGGAATTCTCGGAGTCGAGGAGTCGAGCCAGAAGATCAAGTACAACTACGGAAACTACGACGACTACACTACGTGAAAACCTCAAATAGGTCACGCAGCATTTGTAACGGGCCCTTAACACCCGTTACATGCACCCACATCTGTAACGGTTGTTGTTTGGCGCCCGTTACCCATAAGCGCGGCAGGCCGACCCCAGGGTTGACCTCCACAACGCCCGTTACCAATGTGGACTTCTGGTAACGGGCTTCTTAAACGCCCGTTACATTAATTCTTTGTAACGGACCTAAAAGCGAGCCCGTTACAAAAGTTAAACGTATTGGTAACGGGCTTGTAAAATCCGTTACCGATCAATACCCTATAGGTAACGGGCCCTTTAAGTCCGTTACTGATCGTTGCGTATCGGTAACCGGCTTTAGTGTCCGTTACTGATGACCATTTGACGCCCGTTACTAGACGGAGAGCTCAATAATTAAAGTCTAATAGCACTCTTCGCTGCCGTGAAGCGGGAGCGCAGTGGCTGTGAACAAATGAGACGGAGGTTTGTTAATCCGTGTCTCCTTTGTGAATAAAGGAGACGGAGGTTTGTGAATCCTCGTCTCCTTTGAGTCTGTCTTCATTGACAGGTCAGCTCGATCTCTCATTGCTTCCATTTCGACATATAGGCACAATCAACACATATATCTTTTGAGACAAAACAGACATCATAAGAGAGATAAACTTGTCCACATAGATAAAGATAACTTGTACACAGAAATAAAGAATAATTATTACAAATAATTAACTTAACTTGTCCATCAGGCTAGGACTGAACTTGTCCATCACATTAATTATTTACTATGGTCGTGCTATCTGACCATACACATCAACAAAAGTATGCCCTTTGAACATCCACAAAAGTATGGCTATCTGACCCTGCACATCAACAAGCTTGAACTTCCTCATGCCCCATCAAGATTGGCTCTTTTTGCAGCCTCTTCGTAAGCAACCAAGGATTCTTGAAGCCCTTCGAGCGCATCTTCAATGGGCTCGAGATTTTGTTCAGTAGTATACTTGTACCTCCTTATGTGCTTAGCCTTTTTGATGAGGATGTTCACTTCTTTCGTGATTTTTTCAAACTCAGGTTTCACACAATCCCAGACATTAAGGTTTAGAAGTAACTCAAGCTCTGCTCGCGACTTATAGAGTTTTGCCTGAAACAAAGTTAAACATGGTATAAGAATAACATAGTTAATTCAGAACTAATTTGCCTCAAAACTTGGAGCAGTATAGGCACAGTAATCATCATAGGAAAATTATATAAGAACTTGAAAATTATCCTAGGCTTCATAGCAGGGTGTGACAAGTAAAAGCAGAACTTAGTTCAGAACTGATTTGCCTCAGAACTTGGTATAAGATCATGACAAGCATGGAAGACATCATCATAGGCACTAACTTTATCAAGCTCAAGCTCAAGCTAGCTCAAGCTCCATCTATAGAACAAGTAAAAAGGCAGTGAGATTCAGAGAAACTTGCCTCGCCGTCGTCGTGGTCGTTGCCAGAGTCAGAGATGAGGTCCTCTACACCTTCGCCGCTCCCTCGACCCCTCTTCGTCGTTGCCAGACACTTGTGCTCGCAAACGTGAGGCAGGCGCCTCGCCCACTTCGCTGCCCCCTCGCCGGCACGCTCCTCCTTGCCGCTGCTTGGCCCCTCGTCGGAACCCGAGAGGATCCAGTCGAGGACCCTCGTCTCCGGCATTGGGTTCACTCCACCGCCGCTTGGCCCCTCTCCGGCGCTCATCGTCGTCTCCCTCTTCGCCGCCATCTCGCCGGCACGCGCACGGATCCAGTTGCGGCACCGCTTCGCGTTCCGGTTCTCCTCGATCCCGGGTGCGCGGGGTCGTCCGCTGCTTGGCCCCCTGCCGGCGCTCATCGTCGTCTCTGTCTCCACGCCTCCTCTCACGCCTCCTCTGCGCTTTTTTAAGGAAAGTGTTGCGCTTATCCATTCGGAAAGAAGAAGGGGAGACGGAATGGGCCGGGGCGGTTGAATATTCATTTTGCAAAATGGATAGTCACTTCCAACGCGGGTTAGCAAACCCGCGTCGCTTTGTTGGCTGGTGCGCGGGCGGGCAACGGTTACCTTCTTTATACTAGGCTGCTGATGCTGACGCGTGGGCCCGACACTTTTTTTTTGAAATGACACTTGCTTCCCTCATAAATTAGGGCCCATAAAGCAGCACCTAAAAATTAATAAAAATACGAACAATTCATAATTTTTTTTAAGAATCGAACAACTCATAGTTGGGCATTTGGTATTTTGAATAAAATATGGACAGTCACACGTCTCCTTGTGACCACATGTCTCTTTAGTGGCCAAGAGCTCTCCTGAGCGTACACAGGTTCCGAGGCGCGTGACCAGCCGCCTGACGGTTCCTCGTCTTGTCAATATAAATCCCCGGCCGGTCAAGAACTTCGTCAACCGCGGCACCAAGAAAACCCCAGCACCACCGTCTTCGGTCACCAAGAAGTGAATCCAAGAGCTTCTTCTTCCTCAAGCACGCGCATGGCATCGTCAAGCGAGCCATCCAGGAAGCGGGGGAGGGAGAAGGAGGACGACGACGAAAGTCGCCGCCGTCGGCTCGTCAAGGAGGTGCCGCCGCCCCCGCCCGAGGAGCCCGAGGAGGTGCCGCCGCCCCTGCCCAACGAGCCCGAGGAGGTGTCGCCGCCCCCGCCCGACGAGCCTGAGGAGTTGCCGGCTTCCCCGCCTGACGAGCCCGAGGAGGTGCTGGCTTCCCCACCCGACGAGCCCGAGGAGGCGCTGGCGCCGCAGCTCGTGGAGGCCGTTTCTGCTCCTCCACTAACTGCTGACGAAGCCACTTGGTCAGTGAACTTTTTCCGCGATGCTTTCGTCAGGCTTCGACGGGTGGCCGTTCATCTCGGGGTCCCAGTACCCAATGATCCGCTGCAGAGGACCGTGAAGGATTACGCCTTCAAGATCCATATCTTGGCTGGGGACCTTGAGAGAGGAGTGCTCGCCCCCGTCGACGACGACGGTGGCGACGATGGCAGCCTCGACGGCTCCGGCTCCGGCTCCGACTCCGACTCCGACGGTGGGGCTCCTTCGACGGCGGCTACCTCTGCTTAGTTAATTTGTTCCTCTGTTAATGTGTTCCTCCTGTGTGTTTGTTCCTCTGTTAATATGTTCCTCCTGTGTGTTTGTTGAACTATAGTAGATCAATCCATGTCTCCTATAACGCATTGCAATGTCTATGGCAGCAGCTTACAATGAATTGCAATGTGTATGCCAGAAGTTTGTTACTCTGTTTGTGTCTATATATGGTAGCAGTTCATAATGAATTGCAATGTGTATGCCAGAGTTATGCCAGAAGTTTGTTACTCTGTTTGTGTTAATCCGCGTCTCCTTTGCCTCGTGCTGCAATGAAATGTCAACACAGATGAATTGATGAATTTTGTGATGTGTGACACATTAAGATTTGTGACCCAATTGTCATTCCATCCATTCTTCATTCATACATTTAAGTTTGTCATCTGTGACAAATTTTTCATTCTTCATCCACACAGATGAAGCAAAAGCACCACTTTTAACATTAGAATTACTTCTTTGCAGCATACATCCCCAGTAAACATCCAAATACTACATAAACAACAGCCACAATAATCAAGTTCATCTTCCAGATCACATTGTCCATCTTCTCCTCCAGTGCTTTCTTCCTTTGCTTGTCCTCCAGTGCTTGCCTCTGCTCGCCGCTCCCAATTTGACATTCCACAGAATCAACTACTTCATCGACCGCATCTGCCCAGTTCGACGGTCGAAAAACAATGACGCCAGCATCCTTCAACATCTGGAGATACTCCTTGTGGAAACAATAAAATCCACAATTCTTTGTGTACTGCAGAATCAAAAGCACATAAGAACCCTAACTCAGATTTGTGACCCAAAGCAGACTACTCACCGAGTTCCTTGCACACTTGAAATAAAGACGACCGTGGTTTTCACCTTCCTTCTGCGTCCGCCCCTTCACCACCCGAGCCATACTACAGTCCGGGCAAGGGACCAGTGGAAAGCCGCTTAGCTCACCGACTGGATCCAAGCCGATAGAGTGATTGCGGCTGCTCCGGCAACCTTGAACCGTGCTCCTCGCACGTGCACCTCCAGACGAATCAGTGTAGTGCGACATGTGCGTGACGGCGGGGAAGGATGGGCGGGCGGCGGCGGTGGAGCTCAGATCGGGGAAGAAGAAGGGGGCCGGGGCTGATGCATATTCATTCGGCCAGGGGCATTTCGGACAATGGAGCACTTGTTGGCGACGAGGGTTAGTGTACCAGCGTCGCCGGGGCAGATGCATATTCATTCGGCCAGGGGCATTTCGGACAATGGAGCACTTGTTGGCAACGAGGGTTAGTGTACCAGCGTCGCCGGGGCGGATGCATATTCATTCGGCCAGGGGCATTTCGGACAATGGAGCACTTGTTGGCGACGAGGGTTAGTCTACCCGCATCGCCTTTGTCGGTCGGGCAGGCAACAGTTATCTTTTTTATATAGGCTTCTGACGCTGACGCGTGGGCCCGACACTATTTTTTCTGAATTGAAACTTGCTTCCCTCAAGTATTAGAGCCCATAAACATCACCTAAAAATTCATAAAAAAATACGAAAAATTCAAAGTTGGTAATTTAGTATATGAATAAAATATCAACAGCCACACTTGTTTAACCAAATTTCTTAAAATTAGATTTTTTATCTCATATTTATATATACTAGTAGCGGAGTAGTACTTGACTACATTACTCGTTTTAAGGCCCACACAAGCCCACTCGCGCTAGATTAGTAGGGAAGGATGCCTCTCTCACGTAGTCTCCTCCCACTCTCCCCTCGCGCCACCGCCGCCACTTTCTTCCCCTCGCCTTCGTCCCCCTCACGTCCCCCCACGCCGCGACGCACGCTACACCCCTTCGCTGAGACGCGCGCCACACCACGCTCGGCACGACACGCGCCACACCTCTGACAGCGAGATCTCTGGAGGAGGAGGGACCCAGCGGCGACGACGACGACGACTAGAGGAGGGATCCAGCGACGACGGCGACGACTACGACTAGGAGGAGGAGGAGGGATCCAGCCACGAGGTCGCCGCGAGGACGAGGACGTGGCGGCGAGCAGGCAGCGACGAGGAGTAGAGATCCCTCCGCTCCGACAGTGACAAGGTCAGTGGCGAATCTAGGATTTGAGTTTATGGTATGCCGCTCTAAAAATGTCTTATACAATTCGGTAAATCCATTCTACCAACTCGGTAATAATTGTAAAATCAACAACAATTCAGTGGGAATTGCACCCGGCATACCCTGTGGCTCCTTTGTATAAGTACATGTGGACATACTTAGCTGTTGATGGTATACATACTTAGCATTTCCCTTTAAATTGACTCTTATATTTTGTTTTGCTCTTGTTCCTATGTACATGTGCACATTCTCTCGAAGTTGAATAAGTACCTCATCAGCAACAGAGGTAGCCTGCATCTTCCTCTTTAAAATGGTAAGGTCGCATTGACTAAACTAATTTTTTGGTCACTGAATTTTGCATTTATGTTAATGGTTTACCTTAGAACCAATGATATTATAGTGGGCTAAAGTAGTTACTGTAATTATTTTCTTATATGTTTTCTCATGCTTAGCTGCTAAGCATGGTTAACTAAAAATGTGCTCTACTTGTCTCCTGGGAGAGCTAGCAGTGTGGTCTGCTTTTTGTGCTATTCTTGGACACTGAGCTGACCTTTCTCAAAATCCCTTGACTATTAATTCACAGGATAAATCTGACGAGGGCTATAGACCTGGGCCACAAGATGAAGAAGAGGGTTATGGCACTGCTAGTGCACAACAAGACCAGGTGGGTGGGGATCAGCGCCGAGGCAGAGCGCCAAGGACATCCACAAAGTAGCCAAGTGACACAATGATAGTCACTGACGTCGACATAGAGGGGATGCCAGTACCATTGACTCAAAAGCGCAGGTTCAGGGCGCTTGCGGGGCTCGTTGCTAGACAAAAGATATCTTTGCACTTGCCAGAATTCAAAGAACTAAGCAATGATGAAAAGTGGGACTTGTTTGATAAGCATGTGCAGAAACACTTGGCGTTCCAGGAAGGCGTGAAACCGCAAGCATTCAAGCTTTTCTGGAAGACGGCAGCCAAGGCTTGGAGACAATTCAGATTTCAGCTTAGGTGAGATTTTATCAGAAAAGGACTTGAGCCAATTACAAGGCACCCGTTTATCGTCTCGGAACAGTGGAAGGAGTTCATGAAACAGGAGGAAACCGAGCAAGCCTCATCTACTAGTGTCAAGTTCAAAGAACTTCGAAGCCGGAACACAAGCGAGCACAGCATGGGTCCAGCTGGTTATACTGTGAAACTAGAACAATGGGAGGAAGAGGACAGACAATTAGCTGTAGCTGGGATCCCCAACCCATATGACGCCTACCCTGACGATCATTCCAAGAATTGGCTACGAGCAAGGAGTAAGCTAGTTATTAAAGACCGTGTTGCCATGATAGTGTTCAACAACAAAGAAACTGAAAAAGTGGCTGCAGACATCAAGGAGAAGAATGCATGTGCAGAATCTTCAGGAATGGAAGGGCAGAGGGAGTATGATGTGCTAAGTCAGTGCTTGGGCCACCCTGAACAACCAGGTCGCGTGCGTGGTGCCTCCAGCTACCAGGGCTGGAAGTATGGATGGCCTCAGCATGCTTCCATGTACAGGAAGAGGAAGAGGACGAATACCGACGCATCAATTGATACGGAAAAGATAAAGGAACAAATCAAGCAAGAACTGGTGGCTGAGATGCAGATGCAGAACATGCAGATGCAGAACAGTTTACTAAAGAGGTTGTGTTGTCACCAGGTGGTGTTGTCACCAGTGTCCAATCGCGCAAGCCCTTCACCCACCACACTGAAGAGCAGCTGTGCGTCCGCAGATAATATAGGTTTGATCGATTCCACTGCAGAGTTGACGATGGAGGTGCGCTGTGACGATCGTACACAACAAGACCTTATAAGCATGTTGACTGAACCAACCCACATACTGTGGCTTATGGATCACGTGGCAGGGTCTTCAATGTGAGGTTGCAATTGGTCTTGTTCATCCAGAGCAGACTACGCTACATACAGTCCCGATTCATGAAGACTGTGTTGTGGTTGAAGTGCTCTTTGTATGTGATATCTTTGCGGATGAACTGGTGGAATACCCTCCTAATGACGAGGTGATGACACTCCGACAAGCTAAAGGACAGAGGTTATAGTGGAGAAGGTGTCGGATTCACATCAAGGGAGCACCAACATATAAATCTCCTTCACAGGATACAGTACAGATTCCTTGTAGTTCACAGGGTACGGGACAGGTTCCTTCCTCACATGGTTCCCCACATCCTCCTCCTCCTCCTCAATCCCCACATCCGCAAGACGTTCCATTCGGACCTGCTCCTCGTCCTGAAAAACTTGCATCCCCACCTCCTCCTCGTCATCCTGAAAAAATAGAAAAACTTGCATCCCACATCCGTAAGATACACCAAATATTCCATCCCCACCTCCCCCTCCTCCTTCTCCTCATGAAACAACAAAACCTACACCCTCAAATGAAAGTGCTCAAAACAATCTTGCCAAAGTAGGAGCCCAGATTGATATGTTCGCTCATGCTGATAAATCTACCGACGACATTTCGAAGAAAGCTGCAGGTACATCTGGGCCTAATACCTCTGTAATAGCTCCTGGTGAGACACCACTAGGCAAGAAGGCCCTTGATAAATCTGCCGACGACATTTCGAAGAAAGCTGCAGGTACATCTGGGCCCAATACCTCTGTAATAGCTCCTGGTGAGACACCACTAGGCAAGAAAGCACTTGAGAAACCATCAGCCATTTCAAAGCAGCAAGGAAAGTAACTTGCTGAAAATAAAATCTCTACACCACGTACAGTAGGCAAGAAAGCCCTTGAGAAACCTTCAGCCATTTCAAAGCTGCAAGAAAAGAAACTTGCCAAAAATAAAAGCTCTACACCACCTACAGCAGGCAAGCAAGCCCTTAAGAAACCTTCTTCAGCCATCTCAAAGCAGCAGGAAAAGAAAATTGCTGTAAATAAAATCTCTAAGATGCCTACTAGAAAGCGATCTGAGAGAAACACCGAGAAGCATCCTTGGGCTATGACTAACCCAAAGCGATCTGAGAGAAACATCAAGAAGAATCTTTGGTCTATGACTAACCCAAAGCGATCTGAGAGAAACACCAAGAAGAATCCTTGGGCTATGGTTAACCCAAATTACAAATTCGGAAAGAGCCTTCTCAGTGATGATGATCTCAAAAAGGTGGCTGCTCCTTGTACCAGAGATCTCCACACATTCTACATGGAACGTGCTAAGTCAGAAGATGAATCTTCGATTACGGTCGCACTTCGGCCCGGGACCAATGCATGGCCTAAGAGAGGAGACGAATCGTCAAACGAACTCGAGCTGATACCTGTGCCACTCAGTGATTTGTACGATCTCTTCAACTTGGATGCTTTGGATCTGGTACTTCTCCGCTGCTTCATCCTGTAAGTTGCTTGAAAATTTAATCTGCTTCTCACTAATCATTCTCTATCGAAATGTGCTTTTTGCCTCATATCATCTTTACCATGTATTTTGCCTCCTTACACTTTGTTTTTTCTTACAAATAGGAATATGGCTGTAGAAGTTGAGAAGACGGGCGCTGCAGTTGGCTTCCTTGATCCTGAATGCCTTTGCTCGACAACGTTGAACAGCACAGATGACACTCTTGCTTTCTCTGTGTCCTATATGCGAGTGCCTTCAAACTACATGCTAAAAAGAAACTCATCCTTACCGCTTATCTCAATACGAACCACTGGATTGCAGTGGCGATCGTTCCGAAGCAGCAGAAGGTCTACTATCTTGATTCATTCAAGAGGATTAAGACTGATACTACCCCTTTCGAACTAATCGTTAATGAGTAAGTTATTTCTTTCTTAACCTGCGGACGTTCCTCAACAAACTGTGAATAGTATATTAATTAATAGTGCCCTAACCATTGTTGCATATGTTTCGTTGTAGGGGTTGGGAACGTTACTGCGCCGACAAGAAGTTGCCCTGCAGCACCTTGGAATATGTCAAAGATGTTAAGGTACATACCACTTATTTCCTCCTGTGGAAGCTAGTACTAAAGCTTGAGTTTATTTCTTCTCAATCACCACTATTTTTCTTTGTACATTTATTGCAGTGCTACCAACAACCTGCTGAATCCAAACTCTGCGGCTTCTATTGTGCCTATCACATGCTTAAATTAAAAGATAGAGGCCCAAATATGGAGGTACTTTCTTGGGATCTTCATTTGTAAAACCTGCAACTGAGCACAGTTCTTGCTTATTAGTACTGCACATGTTTGGTAACCACCTATATATGTGTGCTGACTGGTGACATTGTTATATCCAGAGATTATGGCTAGATGAGCATTCTCTCCACCACAACACGCTGGTCTATGTTCATGATAGAATTGTCACACTCCTCATGGAACAGGTGATTGCAGTCGACGGAAAATTTCATGCTGATGAAACTGTGTGGGCTCATATTGTATATGGTGAATAGAAAATTTTTGCATTCCTACTTGTCCCATGAATTTTGTGATATTGTTGTCAAGATAGTTAACTATGGCTGTGATATTGTTGTCAAGCCAGTGATGCTTCTTTACTTGAGATGATGATGCTGGATTTTGTCATATGATGCATGTGAATTATGTGGATTTCTGTGAATTTGGATGCTGGATCTAATTTCTGTGAATTTAGTCATATCCTGGCTGGTTCTAGGATGCAGCCCCTGGTGGCTGCCAAATCCTGGCTGGTTCCAGGATGCAGCCGGCAAGCAGGCGGCAGGTTACTGTAGGGGTGGCCTACGTATCTGTAACGGGCGTTAATTAAAGCTCATTACAAACACTGATCAGTGAGTAACGGGCTTCATTCGGAACTCCCGTTACAAACATGCCAACAATGTAACGGTTGTTGTTTTGGTGACTGTTACCAAAGTTCCCTGTGGGCCCAGAGAAACAGTCATTTTCACGTGATCGGTGACTAGTTGTGGTAACGGTTAGTGTTTGATGCCCGTTACGAATCCTAGTTGTGCTGAGACGTGCGTGAAATAGACGCGTCTTATTTCGTCGAGATAGAGGAGACGCAGGTACACAGCACGCGTCTCTGATGTTGAGTTATTGTAACGGGCTCTGTTTTAGTGCCTGTTACCAAAGTTCCCTGTGGGTCTAGAGAAACATCCATTTCACGTGACCGGTGGCTACTTGTGGTAACGGTCGTTGTTTAATACCCGTTACGAATATGTGTTATCAGTAACGGGTATCTACAAGTTACCTTTCTTGGCTCATTTGTAACACTTGATCGGTAACGGGCGCTTTGCCCGTTACTAAAGGCAATCTATGCCCGTTACCAAAGTGAGTTTTTCACGTAGTGCTACTTGCACACAGGTGTTCACGCCCGACTGATTCTGAAATTCCTATTAGGCATTGCTATGTAGTATGCTAGTGCTTTACTTACTCGCATGATGATGATGAACCTTGCATAGCCTTCTTTATTTATCCTGTCCTTGATTGCCCTACTACTACTATGTTATATATAAGCGTGTATATACGCTGAGCTTCGCGATGCATGTGTTGGGATGAGTATAGTGGTTCTTGGCGTGTGTAGGGTAAAACCGGCAGGAGAAGGTGTTTTGGGTACGTTGGCGGGGGTGAGCTCAAAACAACCGATCTGGGATCGGGGATGGGGGTGCACTCCTCAGTGTATCCCCACTTTTATGGTTTTTGGAGCACAGGTATTGGGGTTTTACTTACGCTTGGAGGACATGAGCTTGCCCCGGTCTGAAAGCGAGTGGATCAACTTGTCGATAGGACTTTCGTACACACCACCTCGCCGAGAGTGGGGTTAGGGCCGGGTTGAGCTCGGCAAGTGCAGAACCATACCTGCCAGCAGGATAGCGGGGTATCAGTGGGGGGAGGTGGGAGTGAGATCACCTTCTCTCAGTGTGTCTCCCGTGTGGCCACACGGGAGCATTTCACAGTTCCGGTGCAATTCCCTTCGCGGAGGGGATCGCTTTGAGGGACGGATGCAGGATGGGACCGTAACTACCGAGAGTTCGCATGGTAGGATGGGCTCGGTCAGTCGGCCACCGGCCGGGTGCCATTCCGAGATGGGTACAGGTGTACACGCTCTGCAGAGTTTTGATCTATACGTATAGCCGCGTTCTCGGTCATGGACAAACCTTGAAGACATGTTCGTTCCTCATGTTTTGGGATTTCTACCTCCCCCTGTAGTTGAGAGTGTGGTGAGCCGTGGTTGCAGTCGGGGAGAGGAGAGTTGCTCCCTCTACCTCGCGGGTCCGATTGCAATCATTGAAGTGCGAGGAGAGGAAGTTCTCGCATCGACCCTAGAAGGAGGTAGGTTGTGGAGACGGGTTCCTGGGGTACCAGGTGTTCCCGAGTTGTGATGAGAGTATTAATTGGGACTTATATGGAGATGTTTTCCATTTATGCTTCGCTGTTGCTGCATAGGAAACCTGAGCTTTTACCTTGCCACTTTTCTTACCCTTTAGAGTTAGGCCACTTAAAGCTGCATACAGTCGGTGACGTGAACCTATCCCATTCCTTGGGGATAGTTTTGTGAGTGTGCAGGATTGGAGTTGGAGTGAGAGTCCGAGTTTGAGGAATCCATGAAGGAAGGGTTGTGTTGCTTCGCTCAAGGATGCCTGTGGTGAAGATTGAAGATGAAGACTTAAAGCCCTAGCTACCGCTACGTAGGATTTCTACTTGTCGCTTAGCCCAAGGGGCTTGTACTAAATTCATATACCGAGTTGTTTCGGATGTAAATATTCTGTTTTGTACTCTGATTTCGTTGTATGGAAATGATATTATTCTGTAATGAGTTCTGTACGTGATAGCTACTGATCTAGGGACTATCACAAGGGTACAGGGAGTCGGGTTTTCCTCACCGAAAACCCGAGTCGTTACAGTGAGGGTTTCGTAGTATTTGCTACAAAGATATTCATTTTGTGGTATTCATTCTGGGAGGCAATTCTATCGAAGCATGCATCCTATTGGTGCAAAAAGCGTATACCATATATACAAGAGATTGTATATTCATTCTAAGGATTTCACATGACAGAATAATGTGTTGAAGTTGAATCATTACTCTAGTTCATGCTATAACATATATACAAGAGATTGTATGTAAAAGAACATGCAGACGACGTTCCTTCGCGTCTCCCCTTTTGTTACAATGCTTTCGAGTGTAAGGGATAGCTGCGAGACTGGGCAAAATTTCCAGAACTAACCCTCGAGTATTCGGGAACAGTTTGAAACCTTAGTCTGTTTCTCTTTGCACGCTACACACAGGAAGTGTAGCAAAAACCCAGCAGTTTATTGTCCATAGTCAGGCCTAGATTAATCTGTGCCAGTCCTGCACCGACTAACAACTCTCAGACTGGCCCCTTCTATGACCTGCAAAACAGCATATTGATGTGTTGTCTCTTCCCGCTGCGCAGCATGTGTCACTGGTGCAGTCTCTTATACCTCAACATCCAGCGCGTGTCCATTAGGTGATCTGTGAACAAGGAACATTGCAATTTCTAGCAAATTTGTGTTTCCTGTTGCTTCTTAATCCCCACGCTGTCTTTGATGTCTTTTGTGTTGTTTGCTCGAATACATTGATTTTTTGGGCCAAGACAGCAACCATGCAAGAGGAAGCAATTGAGAGGGATTCGCCAGTGGTGCTTATGAGCTAGTTCTCTATGGTGAAGCATGGTGCATCTAATACTACATGCCTGTACATATCATATATTCATATCAGATGATGAGAAGATGGTTGGCAGTTGGCTTCAGAGTAATTGTGTCTGGTTTGAATTGGATTGCAGGAAATGGGTTGAAAGGAGACCATAAGTTATGTAGTCGTATGTGGATATTCTCGGTTTTTCTGTTGTGTACTCAGAAGTGAAAGACTTTTTTTTTGACAACTAAGTGAAAGACTTCAATATACCACATTTCTATGGGCACAAAAAGAAATTATTATATTGAGGAAATTGTGCATATATATCTTTTCCTATTTGAGTTCTAGCTTGTACCATTGTATTATTTTCACATGGATAAGGCCTTACTTTCTCAGTCCATCGAACTTACTAATTCGTATAGACCACATTGAAATCCTTGGATCAGTCCAAGATAAGCTGGTGATATGGAAAAGGAGAGAACATCAAAATTGTTGAAAGAATAATTATTACCAAAGTGATTATCTCCATTTTTTCACAAGTATTGAGCCTATAATTATGTGCCCCTATTGGAAGATATGTGAATCGAAAATTGAATTCTTTTTTCACCAAAGTAAAAATTAATAAATTCTTCAATTACACTCTTGAAAATATTGGCCATGGTAATGAATGTTCAGTTATATAATCAGACGGACTGATTTATTTGGGGTCTACATCAAAATGGAAGATTTACTGTTTACTCTATGTACAGTTCTCTAGTACTAACCCAAGCCTTGCCTTTTAATAATGTGATTTGGAAGTTGAAGAACTCCCCCCCCTAAAATCAAAGTGTTTGCGTGGTACTTGATAAAGGGGTAGTATTAACAAAAGATAATCTGGCTCGTAAGGAATGACATGGAAATATGTCTTGCTCTTTTTGCGCATGTAGTGAGACTATTCAACATTTTTTTATTGTGATCTTGTTAAGTTCATCTGGAGATTTGTTGAAGTTTCTTTCAATTTATCACCGGCAACTAGTATGCATCACTTGTTTAATAACTAGTTTGGTGGGGTAAACAGAACATTGAAGCGTCAGATACTAGCAGAAGCAATTGCTATGTGTTGGGCAATTTGGATATCCAGAAATGATATTGTTTTTGACAAGAGCATAGTGCCTTCATACTTACAGGTACTATTTAGGGGGCGCACTGAATTCGGTTCTGGTCACTGCTACATAAGGAGCAGGATCGTCCGTCATTCAAGGCGGGTTGTAGACTGCTTGAGTCTGCGGCCATGGAGGTCTTTGCCGCTCATGCATGGAGTTTCAGAAACAAAATTGCCTTTTGATTTGCCTTATTAGTGAAGATGGAGAGTTTTATTTATTTGCGAACCAACTCTTTGTATTTTTTCTTCGCAAGGACTTGTTGGTTTAAGAGTGTAATAAGTACTAGCTATATGCATTGGTCGATGCAGAGGCTGGGATATTAATATATATTCGCTTTTCTAACACTCTTGAAAATTATCTTTGTTTCCTTTTCCATAAAACTCACCATGCACACTGCGGTCACTGACAGGAAACGACTTCCTGCTGGCTGCATTGTAATCTCAAAAAGGAAAAGAAGCACGTCAGGAAGAGCACACGAGACGACACCTTGGGGCGACGTGGAGCAATATATATTGGTGTGTGTCCTTGTGTATGCCAATGGATATAGGTCACTGTCAATTTGATTGATTAAGGCAAATATATATTTGCGGGGCTCTGGCTTGTTCACAAAATGTTACTCAACTGAAAGAAATAGTGATAGGAATGACTGAACAGCAACACAAGGCCAGTCTCAGTGGGGGTTTCATGGACATTAAATAGGCTGCCATGTAAGCACTTTTGATGATGTGGCAGTCTATTAATGAAGAGAGAGGTAAAATGAGTTTCATGTGGATGAAACCCTCCCTACACAGTTATCTAGACAACTTGTGTCTTGCATGCAACCTAGAAAACAACAATAGATGAAATTATACATTGAGAGAGAGGTGTTTCATTATAGTTTCAAATGTTTTTAGATGATGTGTCACTCTAGGTAATCATGTTCATGACATCTCCACTGAGACTAGCCAGGAGAACTATGTCAATGCAGGTGTGTAAACAATCAATGAACATTTAATAGTGGTGGTGCGATATTTAGTTAGAGGTATTCATGCAGGAATTAAGTTATATATCTACGGTGGAATAAAGTTATACCACCAGTTTTTTGCATGACAGAAAAATGTGGTGGGCCACCCGTGAGGCATGTCTGCAGCAGGTTTTTTTTTTTGACAAACTTCTGCAGCAGGTTTAACTTCCTCCTCCCACCTATTACGACATACTGGGCATAACAGAAGGACATACATGTCGGAGAATTGACACCAGAAGAATTTAATTGTGATTTGAATATTTAGTTGTGAGTTATTTGACTCCATGGCATCATTGGTTAAATAGTTCCAATGCATCGTTTTTGTTGTAATGTTTTCTACCAGTGGTAATGGTGACAATAGTGTTCCTAGTAATTTCTAGTGAGATATTTATTTTGTGGCATTCATGAAGGAAGGCAATATTATCGAAGCATGCATCCTATTGGTGCAATAAACGTATTCTCATGATTTCTCATGACAGAATAATGTGTTCTAGCTCATACTATAAGAGAGTCTCCATGAGTACCATTGCTCCAGCACATACTATAAGAGACAAGAGAGTCTCGAAGAGTACCATTGCTCAAGACCTCCTCCTGCGGCTACCAACAACTAAAATGCATTGCTTTCGTGGCAAAAGAAACCAGTCAGCTTCAGTATAATGAGCAAACAGTTCATTTTAACGAGCAACATGATCATCATATCAGCATGGTATGCATCAGGATATAAGAGAGTATATATATCCTTTGAATGACCGACAAGGCTAGAATCCCATGGAGTCACTAAATTGCCTCAACAATCTAACACATCTATAATCATATATACTCGAGAAAAGTTTACTTCATTCAACACTTTTATCACCTGTTCTTTAAACTCAACCTGGGACTTCAAGGCACTATACTCCTTAACTACTTTTCACCATTCCGTTTAGCCTACATAGGTATTTCAGGATTCACAAAAGGAGTTTTGAGGCTTTTGGATAAACGGAAACAGTATTAGGAACAAGGAGAATAATGGAAGTACTTTTTTCTTTAATCATTGTGCACTTTTCATTACTGTCCACGACCGGTTAGTATGTTTTCTCGATCACCTGTTCTTTGAATTACAAATGTTGATGTTCTTTGAATCTCCTGTTCATCAACTATTTAAAGCAAAAGCAATGTACTGCAACATATTAAAGATTTTCATTACTGGTTCACGTATAATGTCACCTACTCTGTTAGTTCAATGTTCGGACAAGAAACAAGCACACATAGAGTTTTTGATAATGTCACCTACTCCATTAGTTCCTTATATCGTCTATGTCCATTTATTTTAATTATGGTACAACTTGCATTGTTCTTTTCAATAGACATACTGTCAATTTCCAAGTCAATTAATTTCTACAATATGACACATTCTTCAGATTTTGCACAAATAGCACTGTACAATTGGTTATAAATTAAGAAATCCAGGGGCAACTTCTTTTAAACCTTTTCGAGTTCAGCACCATAACATTTTTGTGCATGATTGGCTCTGTTCTTTGATTTTAAATGTACAAACTGTTAAATGTAAAAGCGGATTGAATGTTTGGATTGATGGTTGAGGGGTGGACCCCATGAATATATACAGGGATGAAAGGGTGCGGACACAATCCGGACGCACCCTTTCGGTATGGACGCACCCCTTCGGGGTGGACGCACCTGTCGGGGAAGAGCAGTTGCTCCTTCCTAATTACACAGACTAATGACTATACTAATTACATGATTAAGCTAATGTTCATCTTTAATATTTCGTAACACTCCCCCTTGATCAATAGCTTCATGAGATCTTGGTGTAATTTTGCTTCAACCATCCTTGAATATCATCTTGTAAGACTCCTCCAAAAACACTATAGGAAAAGTCTCGAGGAGAAACCAATCTGTGTGTATATGCCATTAAAACTCCTTTAAACTTAGTGGGGAAATATAAGGAGAAAATGATATGGCATTATTGTCTCATCAGATACTTATATGAGAAAACCTTTGGTAAGGAAAAACTTATAAATAAGTTTAGAGAACAATGATCTGAGGATCATATTTGAATATCCTTCTCTGAAACCTAATAGGAAAAATATGAGAAAGGATTCTATATCTTCTTAAAAACTCTTATAGAGAAAACAGAAGATATGACATAGAATATGTCTTGTATACCACCTTTAAAATCTTAGTGGAAAAATTAGGTGATATGAGATATATTCTTGTATTGACATTGCCTAGAGCCATACAATAGTCATTGAAAGTATGTGAAAATTCAGCAGTATTGTCCATCCTGATGGTTTAAAAGCATATTCAGGATGATGTGTTCTTAATTTGATAACTTGAGCAACGAACCTTGCAAAAGTATGGTTTCTTGTGGACAATAAACGTATGTGGGACCATCTAGTAGATGCATCAATAAGTACCATGAAGTACCTAAATGGTCCAGTTGATGGTACCTAAATGGTCTAGTACCATGAAGTACCACAAATATCTCCTTGAACGCGTTCAAGATATTGTAGTGGTTCGGCCTTTATTTTAAGATAAGAGGGTCTTAAAATTAATTTTCTTGCGAAAATATTGGATTTTTGAATTATTTTCTTGCGATTTGAATATTCTTCGAGTTAATGAAAAGATTGTTTTTCTTTTTAATGACTTATAGCTACTTAGACTTTTAACTGATAATTGTTCGCTATCTTTCCTGTGAGTGGAATAAATATAATTTTATTGTATGATTGAAAAATGGAGTTTTTGGGTGGTTTGATTTGTAACATTGTCTATCTGTAGTGTTGGTGAGAGTGTTCATAGTGAAAGCGTGTCATTTAATTTGCGGTATTCATGCAGTGAGCCATATCTACAGGCTCTCTCAAAAAGGAACGGCAGCCGCTGCTGGTAGGCATCGACTGCCTGGTGGCTGCAGTGCCATCTCAAAAAGGAAAACAAGCACGCCAGGAAGAGCACGCGAGACAACACCTTGGGGTGGCATATGGAGCAACAGCAGTGGTGCATCCTTGTATATGACTCGTACGTGTACCCAGTATGCCAAGATTATAGGTCACTGTCAATTTAACTAGTTAAGGGCCGTTCCAAAAATTGTGTTAAAAATAAAGAAATAATGGTAAGGAATGACTGAACAACAACTGATGCACGTTACAAGAACTAAGTCAATGCAGATGGGGAAACCATTGATGAACGTTTAATTGTGATAGTGCAATAATTATGTGAGGTTTTCGCGTAGGAAATTAAGTTTATTTACATGCTTGTACATCTATATGGTGCCATAAAGTTATATATACCACCAGTTTTCGCATGACAGAAAAATGTGGTGGACCCGTATTGATCTATATATTCCAAGCTATAAGTCGGACACGATAGTTTCGAAGAGGTGCATTGCCGATCATTGCTTTCGTAGCAAAAGAAACCAATCTTCTGTTATGTATACCTTGCCGTCATATTGGTATGGGATGCATCAGGATCTATGCTAATCTTGCC
The DNA here is from genome assembly GCA_036936925.1 of Cenchrus fungigraminus. Lineage (NCBI taxonomy): Eukaryota > Viridiplantae > Streptophyta > Magnoliopsida > Poales > Poaceae > Cenchrus > Cenchrus fungigraminus. The sequence continues at coordinate 85,812,074 of CM072780.1, forward strand.
GTCACAAACTATTTCTTCTTACATTTAGAACTAGGCCTGCTAGCTCACAGAAACACTACAAAACTGTTATGAACTGTTGCCAGGGGATGAGGATTGGAGGATTTGGGGCTGATTTGGGGAGAATTAGGGCTGAGGGAGAGAGAGACGGCTAGCACTACGGGAAAGAAACAAAAACGCACAGCAAAGCCTTTGCTGTCCGTTTTCCGGCGAAACGCACGGCAAAGTTCGCGCGACAGCAAATTGTCCGGCAAAGGCTCTTTGCCATGCGCAAAATTTACACGCACGGCAGAAAAAAGTCTTTGTCGTGCATGTATGTGCGACGCACGGCAAACAAAATTTCAGAAATTAAAAAAAAATCGTCGACCACAGCTGCCTCAACTGGCGCCGTGGCCCGCCTTCAGCCGGACGCCGCCTGAGATCAGATGAGCACGCTCGGGGCATACCATAAAATGGTGTGCGGTGCCTATGGAGATCTCTGATCGAGGTTGACCTCACGCAACATCGCATGATGGAAGGACTACCTTCGTTGAGAAAGGGCTTCCTATTATGAGATTCTTGCCATGATTGGTAGTAACGGGACTTTGTTCTCTCCCCCGCGCCCCTGCTAGGGGGTGGCACGGGAGGATCCCCAACCCACCGCCGTTGGCCTCGCCCCACCTGCTCCCTAGCCTCGCCGCGGCCTGAGAGAGCCCCCGGAAGCCCGGCCGTGGTGAGGAGCTCCACGTGCTTCATCCTGTTTTCCACTTTTTCTAGATATAGATCGAGTTTCCCGGTGGACAGCTGCGGCGGTGAAGTGCGGGTGATGATTGCGGCTGCTGGTGGCTTCCCAGGGTGCATGCTTGGCAGCCTGCGGGGCGGTTCCCCGTGGTGGGGTCCTGGCAGCCTACGGTTTGACGACCGGTGGCCTGCGGCTCGGCTTGTCGTAACAGGGGCGGCCAGCGACCTACGGCACGCGTCATATCTCCACGGGTGGGGGCGGCCAATAGCCTACGGCCTGTGATGTGGGTACCCAAGGTGGTGGCTCGGCGGCCGGTGATGCGGCTCCCCGTGGTGGAGGATCGGGGGCCGGCGTGCGGCTCCCCGCAATGGTGGTGATCGGCGACCTATGGCGTGCGACGTAGATCCACGTGGTGGGGTGGTCGGCGGCATGCGTCGCGTCTCCCATGTTGGGGGCTCGGCGGCTGGTGGCGCTGGTGGATGAACTCATCCTCTGAGTCTTTTGACGGCTCTGGTTGCCTCTTGAGGGAGGTGTCGGCCGGTCACGGTCGTCTAGACCAGCAAGGAAGTGGCAGCAATGGTGGTTGGTGTTCGTTAGGTTGTGCAGATTCTCTAGCGAAAGCTATGCTCAGTTTTTGACTATTGCTAGCAACGACGGTGCCATGATGCATTATCCTTCTTCAAGGTGTTGTAGTAAGAACCTCAACCATCCAAGATAAGGTGTTGTTGTAAGAACCTCAACCATCCAAGATTTATTCAGGTGAAAGCCATAGATGTCCAAAAAGCCTGCAGCCCGAGATCCCGCCCGGAAGCATGTTTTTAGCCCGATCCAAACCTGGCACGGCCCGTAAACCATCGGGCCCGGGCTGGCCTGGCACGGTGCATCACGCCGGGTGCGGGCCTCCACCACAGCACGGCAGGCCGCCCGGCCTGGCATAAAAAAAACAATGCGGCCCAGTCCAGCCCGCAAATCCTCATCCCCATATATAAAGAGCAAAAAATCTCCTAACCCTAACTCCTACTCCCTCCTACTGCTGTCGGCCCCCTCCCGGTCTCCCTCCACTACAAGAAAATCGTTGACTAGTGACGCAACCACATTTTAGCGTCATTGATTTATGACGTTCCTGGCTGATCTCGTCATAATATTTCACTTCCGAGCAAATTTAGTGACAAAAAAATTTTTCGTCATTACGGTTGGTACTGTAGCTGGGCGTTCCCTGTTCCATGCTGTTTTGTGACGCCATAAGCTCTGAAAAAACGTCATAAACCAACATCAGTCCCACATGTAAGGATTATTTTAAAAACAGAGTGTTCCAAGTTGTCATAAAATTCAGTAGGGTCCCACATGTAAGCATTCTTTCGAAATTAGAGTGTTCCAAGTCGTCATAAAATTTTCCAGGGTCCCACATGTAAGCATTTTCGCCAGGTCAGCAGCGTCATAAACCAACTTTGGTCCCACATGTAAGCATTATTTTAAAATAGAGTGTTCCAAGTCGTCATAAAATTCAGTTGGGTCCCACATGTAAGCATTTTCGCCAGATCAGCGGAGGCTAGGTCACGAAATGTTGCAAAAATAATTTGCCATGGCATGGGTTCGAACCAGGGACCTGAAGGAACAAGGCTGTGCTGTTTACCACTGCACCACTTCTTGGTTGTGCATGTTTTATGGGAAACTCAGCTAATAATTCATGCGAATTCTTTACTGTGACCAGGTCCCACATGTAAGTTCCAGTTGAGTGTATAATTGCCTATCGAATGGTTGGTGAGACGCTTCACTCAGACTTCGCAAAGACTTTCAACTTCTGCTACGCAGATCTGCAACGGCGGCTTGTGGTAGGAATGGAGAATCCTAGCGGCGATGAGAGGGTGAGTTATGAGGCACCTCCCAGGTACCAATAGCTGAGTCAGCACAACAAGGTCAGTCTTCTGGTTTGAGCCACTACATTTTCTCCTACAACCTAAGGATGGAGATTTCTAGATTTGGGGATCTTGCGGATTGATGAGCATTTACAAATACAATTGATTCAGATTTCTTTGTACCCTCAGATTTGCACTTCGATTGGTGTTAGAAGTTGATAGGCTATTGACAATTCATAGGTGTTAGATTCAGTTAGTTTTCAATTTGCATCAGATTGATATGTTGTTGTATTTTACTAGCTTCTGGAGGTGGCTCGGTCCACTGATTCGTTACATCAGACCCTCCTGATGCTGATCTTATCCTTGTGGATCGCTATAACAAGTGCGAGCATGGGTATGCTGTCCTTGTCAAGGAACCCTTGTGCAGCCTTGGGCGCCAGTATGGAATCTGCGGTCAGGTAGACTTATAGTACTTGTACTCTTGATGTCACTGTTGCAAATGGATAATTGTATGAACATGTATGTATTTGGTGTCTACAGCCTGAAGAACAACGATGTGGGACGTTTGTTTGGATTGATCCTCAATGGGATGCTAGGACTACTGCTGTTCTGGATAGGTTGACAAAGGTTGTTGAAAATGGTCGAGAGGAAGCAAGTGATTTGAAGGAAGACTGTGAAATTGCTAACAAGTAGCTTGAAGCCACAGTCGCTGAGTTGAAATGGGTGAAGGCAAAGCTGGAACGGGTTGAGAAGGAGAAGGAATCGATTCTTTGCGAATTAAATAAAAATAGGTAGTTACGATATTATGAAACTTGTTGCTTGTTGATGTTTAACTACTGGTTGTTGCTCACTTCATAGTGATGAACGGCTCTAAATGACATGTAGTCTTATGAAACTTGTTGCTGCTGATGTTTACTTCAAATCATGCAAATGACAAAGGGAACATCAATGGGAAGGATCGCAAGAAGCTTGAAGCTACTTCTCCGCAGAAGCTGCAGGATGGAGCTATGGAAGGAGAATCAACGCCTACAAATGTAATTGATGTTTAGTTCTTGAGTGTTGAGAATGGTCATGAGTTGATGGGACTTGTTGCTACTTGGAGTTGTTAACTTTGTGGTCGTGAGTTGAGAAACTTGATGCTACTTGATCATAATTATGTTTGCTACTTGGTGTTGTGAACTTTGTGGTCATGAGTTGATGTTTTGTTGGAAGGACCTTCCTGAGTAACGATCGCGAAACTGCTTATTTCCTACTGTCGTTCCAAGTCATCATAAAATGGAGGTCCCACACGTAAGCATTTTCGCTAGATCACGAAATGTTGCAAAAACAACTTACCATTGCAAGGGTTCTAACTAAAGACCTATTGGAACAAGACTGCGTTGCTTACCACTGCACCACTTCTTGGTTTTGTCATTTTAATAGGAAACACTTTCCTTATGGTTGTGTAAGGTGAATCTTTAATATAAATCAGTAATTCGCAGGCGAAAGGCTTCACTACCTTCGCAAAGACTCTCGGCTTTTGCTACGCGCAGATCTGCAACGGCTCGTGGCAGGAATGGCGGATCCTAGAGGCGACGGGAAGATGGTTCCGCCGCCACCTTCCAGCTACAAGAAGCTGAAACGGCTCGACAAGGTCAGTTCTCTGGTTTGAGCCGCTATATTTTCCCCTATCGTCCTAGGGATTTCTAGATTTGGGGATCTAACGGATTGATGAGCATATACACTAGAATCAGATTTCATCGTACCCTCATATTTGCACTTCGTTTGGTGTTACAACTTGATAGGCTATAGACAATTCATAGGTGTTAGATTCAGTTAGTTTTCAGTTTGCATCGTTTGATGGATTGATAGGTTCTTGTATTTTACTAGCTTGTAGAGGTGCTTGAAGCCACTAAAGCTGGGCTGCAAGAGGTGAAGAGAGACCTGCAAGAACAAGAAGGCAGAGAACTCATAGCGCAGCAAGAGGCTGTAAAATACAAGTAGCTGTGTCAGGAAATTTTAAATACAACTATGCAAGAGATGAGGAAATTAAATGAGATGGCTAACCAATTGTTACATGAACAATTGCAACAGACCAACAACTACAAGGAGTTGTGCGCCCATATGTTACGCCGGGGCAATGCCTTATTGAAAGAAATAGGTGAGATTCTTGACCAAGAGTCAAAAGACCTGGTACTGGACAGGAAGGCAAAACCTGAAGAGGAGGCAAGGTCATGGAAGGAAGAATGTGCAAAGGCTAACATCAAGCTTAAAGCAACTACCACTGAGCTGGAAAACGTGAAGGGAAAGCTGAAACATGCCATTGATGCGATGGAAGTGTATAAGCAATCGGTTGAGCAGCTAGTTATCGAGATCGAGAAGGAGAAGCAATCGATACAACAGAGTGTTATCTAGATGGAGAAGGAGAAGCAATGGATACTGCGCAAGAAAGATAAAAATAGGTAGTAATTGATTATTATGAAACTTGTTCTTTGTTGATGTTTAATTACTGGTTGTTCCTCCTGATCATAATACGTAGTGTTATGAAACTTATTGGTGTTTGTGTTTTCTTTAGGTCAGCCAAGCGAAAAAGGGATCAACAATGGGACGGATCATCAAGAGCTACTGCCGCTGAGCTACAGAAGGTGAAGGGACAGCTGCAGGATGGAGCTATGGAAGGAGAATCAACGCCTACAGATGTAAATTGATGATCAGTTCTTATCATTATGATTACAAATGGGTGGTTATGAGTATTTTGAAAATTGTAATGACGATCATCCTATGATGTTTGCTACTTGGTGTTGTGAACTTTGTGGTCATGAGTTTAGAAAATTGTTGCTACCTGATCATAATATGATGTTTGCTGCTCGGTGGACGGCAAAGTTCCGGTCTGTTGATGTTTTGCTGGAAGGACCTTCCAGAGGAACGATCGTGAAACTGCTTGTTTCCTACTGTGGTTCCAACTCGTCATAAAATTTAATAAGGTCCCACAAGTCAGTCTGATAAAAAACAGAGGAAAATTAAAAGGATAACTATGTCAATAGCAGGGGTCGAACCTGCGACCAACGGCTATATCAACCGCGTACCCTGCAAGGGGCTTGCCAGCACGCTCCTGTGGGTCGTTGTGGCAAATATCTAGATTAGAGGCGTTGGTGCGCAGATCTATAACCCGCGGCGGGAATGGCAGATCCTCGCATCGATGGGAGGAGAGTGAGCTACGGTCAGGTCAGTACCCTGTTTTGTGCCTCTGCTTTCCCTTTTCGTCAGATGGAAGTGATATTTGGAATTGGGGATTTCGGTTGAAGCACGATTGTTGTTACAAGTTGATTTATAGGCTTTAGTTTAGAAAGTGTAAAACTAAGCATTGATTTCAAGTTGCAATGATTTTTTTTGAAGCATCCGTGTACTCCGACATCTTCTTCCATTGGTAGTTACTGCTCGGAGACATCTTCCTGCAATAGTAGCCATTGGCATCCTAAAGACAAGTGCAAACACGGGTTGAGAGATGTGGTGAAGTATGCTTGGACCTTTCTCAACCCTGGCCGCCGGTTTGCTGGCGGCCCAAAGGTAATGGCTAGTTGGCTACCTGCTTATGTGGTGCCTGTGGTCAACAGCTATTGCTAATGGGTCATTTAATTTGCAGGAAGAAAAAGAGCAATGCGATTACTTCTGCTGGATTGATCCAGAATGGGATGAAAGGTCGTATGCTGTTATGCTGAAGCTCATGAAGAAGAAAGCGAAAGCTGAAGAGGATGCAAAGCAGTGGGAGGGGGAATTGGGAAAAGCTAACTGTGAGCTTAGAGAGATTAGGAATGAGCTCAAAATAGCGCGACAAAAACTTCAGAAGGCTACCGCCGAGCTGAGGTCAATTGGAAATTATAGGCACAATGTCAAACTCGCGCATGTGTTGCTTGCTTTATTTGTTGTTTTCACGGGAAGGCGGGATTGATGCTCGGTGGTAAGGCTAATTAGATGTCTCGATAATGTATTCTGCAAGTGTCAGTTTGGTATTGTAAAAAATGTGTCGATCATGTATTTTAAACATTGTGCCCTATGCTTCTGAGCATTGTACTGATGATGTATTACCAAAATCGACCAAGAAATGTGCGGCAGTTAGTATCCACCACATTGTACTAACCATTTAGTCTGACCTGTTCACATTTCCAAGAACGTAATTTCCGTTAGGTTCCCCAACACTCATAATGAATTATTATTGTTATCCCGAAATCAACGGAGCAGCAACGAAGGTTGTTTTGGGTGGCGAAGGAGCGGTGAATTTATTGTAAATGCGGAGAAAGGAACGGTGGATTTTTTGTAAATGGGGCATTGATCGACTTCTTCCGCCTAGGGTAAAAAAAACATTTTTGCAATTGCATCTCCTCCTCTCGGAAGGAAGATCCGTGAGAGTATAGTGCTCTCTTCCAAGTCTCTGTATCAATTTGAATGTGCATTTGACCTCGCACTCTGATGTTTGATCAAACTATTTTCAGGACGCCAGTAGGTCAGTAATCATGTCATCGAGGCGGTTGCCGTTATCGCTGGTGGTGCTCCCTACAAAGGTGAACATTGACATCGCCGGCCACCTCGCTGCGACCTTGGAGCGGGCCATGGATGACCTCCGTAGCCTACGGGCGACCTGACGGGAGATGCATCACGTGTGCAACAACGCGGCTGTTGGTCGGCGCTGCGCTGGAGCGATTTGCCATCGATCTGCAGTGGAACGACCGCAAGGGCTACGATGCCCTCCTCGATTGCCTGACCCGCATAAGAAACCGGGAGGCATGTTTCCTCTCCGGGATGGACATCCTGTTCGGGGAAAACTACAGCTCCCGGTCATCCATCGCCAAGCTCGAGGAGGCCGCCCAGGCTGGGCACAATGTGGCGGCCTACGTAACTGCCATGGTCCTCTATAGGGCCAATGGTGGCACCGGTGATGATGACACTGCGAGGCGGTACATCAGACAGGTCGAGGGCGAGGAAGAATCGGCGGCCGCGACATCAATGATGATGCGGACGAACAAGGGTTGCCTGCGGTGCTATGAGGCAGCCTCAGAGGTGATCCAGCGAGTGACATGGCACCGACGTGCAACGCTGGCGCTGCCAGTGGCACGCGGCAATCATCAGTGCGCAGGCCGCCTGTGCTTCAAGATGAGCTGGGAAGAATGGTCACATTTTTGTAACGACGAATGTAGAATTCACGCTGAATGTGGTCTGTTCTTTAGCAAAATAATTGGATATCTGCATCCAAACAAATTACCCTGACATGTGAGAGTGATTTTGGATATATTTGTTTCTAGATCAATCCACTGATATCTGTTTCTATCTCTCTTCCTTGATTCCCGTGTAGCAATACTCGCACACGCATTGACGTGATGGAAACCAACTTCTGGTCTTCCCCCATTTGTTTACCATGGCTGGTAGTTGGAATAGTTCATCACGATTTAGAGAGGTGGAAATCAATATTGGACAATTAAAAAACAAATAATGTGATCTCACTATCTCAGAAACTACGAAATCCGTAATCAGGTTTGCCCAATTCAAAACAAGCAACTTTTGCCAGGAAAGGAACGAAAATTTTTGTCCGGTCTGTTAATGTTTCGTAAACCCAAACATCCGGTCCTGCCCGGGTTATATTGCCTATCTTATTGCATGCTTTCATTTTGTTGTTACCAAGCATGACTCGTCAACAAGGAAGAATGAAGACGTGGTTCAAACTCTAAGTTTGCTTGCTTGTCTTCACGATTCTTTCCTACTAAGCAAGTCTTTGAAAAACAAATCTTTGCTAGATGGGGTAGTGTACACTAGATAGAGTAGACACCATCTTACTGAAAGCCAATTTGTTGCCCATCGCTTCAATTTGCTCTACCTAAGCCACGGCTCCACGTTCGAATTGTGCACGTTTTCGGCTCTCCCTAATAAGGATGATATTATATCTCACCTTGTCCATATTTAAAACAAGCATCTTTTTGCCATCAAATGATTAAAAATATTTCTCCGGTCTACTCATGGTTCATAAACCCAAACATCCGACCTCGTATACCAGAATAACCGGTCTCGTGGGAACTTTCGATCTCATCATGTTCAAGTGAATTAAGTTTGCTCCAAGTTCAACGAGATTGCAAGTTATGCGCCTAGGCCATTTGCCTGACACGATCCCCCATGAGACCCTGCGCCTTTCCCTTGGCAAATGAGATCTATTAATATATACTACTGGAAAACACTTTTGCATCTCCTCCTCAACGAAAGAAAACCCCATCGGCATCTCCTCTTCTCGGCACTAGAAGACCCCATCGGCATCGCCTCCTATCGGCGCAAGTACTGTCGTCCTCTCTCCCAATTCAATCGATTTCTTTGTTCTTTCGACCTTTTCCGCCTCTTTGAGCAAACTAATTTCTATGTGCATTTTAGAGCATCTCCCCCAATGGTCGGCGACAATCATCGCGTGCCTCCTGTGGAGCTCGCTCTCCTACCATCCATGCCGGCTAAAGCTCCGGTGGGGCCGAGATGCGGCGACTGCGGTAGGACAGAAACGCCGCAATGGATGGCAGGGTCGATGGGGCTCGACACGCTCTGTGCCGACTGCTGCCTTCGTCGCTGGCATGCCGGGCAATGGTGGGACAGGCGTTCTCTCCGCATCTATCAAACCACGATTCCCGTCTCACCGTCGCCACCAGAAGCTGACGTGCAGTGGGTGGAGTGCCAGAGAGGCCGGGTTGGTCGCACGTGGCAGCCGTGGCCCTCCACTCTACCATTGATGTCAAGTGCACCCGCCGCTTGGACTGTCCCAGAGAGCTCAGGCGCACGGTCGTTCCCGTCCCTGCTCCACAGGCCGGCGGTGTTACCAGCCGCTCGGGCATTGATGTAAAGTGCGCCCGCCGCTTCGACTGTCCCGGAGAGCTCAGGCGCACGGCCGTACCCGTCGCCACCAGAAGCTGACGTGTAGTGGGTGGAGTACCCGAGAGGCCGGGCTGGTCGCACGTGGCAGCCGTGGTCCTCCACTCCGCCATTGATGTCAAGTGCGTCCGTCGTCCCGGAGAGCTCAGGCGCACGGCCGTTCCCGTCCCTGCTCGACAGGCCGGTGGCATTGCCAGCCGCTCGGCCATTGATGTCAAGTGCGCCCGCCACGCCGACTGTCCCGGAGAGCTCAGGGGCACAGAGGTTCCTGTCCCTGCTCGAAAGGCCGGCGGCGTTGCCAGCTGCTCAGCCCCTGATGTTGGACCCGTTCCTGCTCGACGGCGAGGCGGTGCCTTTGATCCTCGACGACCCAGACTGGATGAAAAGATAATTACCAACAATAACAAGTGTCACTTTGCTGTAATGCTTATTAGTGTATGATCAGAGAACTCTGTTTCCTCCTATGGAGTACTTTGGATGGATGTTCGTTCGAAAAATGTGAACCTATTTTGCCAACAAATCAACAAATAATTTAGTCCGGTCTTGTCACTTTTTCTTAACAGTAACATCCGCCTGTTGCTATCCTTGTGCCACAACTTCCCATGGAAGGTGGTTGCCATCATTGAGAGATCACTGACGTGTTGGTCATACGGCGCGAGGACCCGCACATCAGCCCCTCAATGGTGGAAGATGAATGGAAGCCACTCAAGAGTCTAGACTCAAGAGGCGCCCGTTGCTTACCTTCTCACCGAAGCGGCACAACTTCCCAGGCAAGGCGAGTAACTCCACATAAATCGCCATTCCTACCCCCCATCATCGGCGTCCTCGCCAGTTCCGAACCACGCTACCACTTCCCAAACACTCGCGCCTCACTCCTACCCGGCCGACGCAATGAAGCGATCAGGCTCCCCGTCGCGCCGGCTATCCCCCATCGGTTCCCCGTCGCGCCGGCTATCCCCCACCGGCTCCCCGTCGCGCCGGCTCTCACCCTCGCCCTTCAACCGATCCTCCGACGCCACATCCTCTTCGTGCGCCTGTGACTGGGTGCCGCCGCACGACGGCCAGCACTTCACCCGCATGTTCACGGAGGCGCTGTGGGGCCACATCCACGGCATGTCGCCACCGCGCTCCGCCGCCGCCAACGTCGACCCGCCACCGCCGAGCTCTGACGCCGCCAACGTCGACCCGCCATCGCTCGTCGGCGGTTTCCCAAGAGCCGGTGGTGGCTCGCCGGTGGATTCCCAGCCTCCTCCACCGTCGCTGCCGCTGCCCTCTGACGACACCAACGTCGACCCGCCGTCGATCGCCGGCGCTTTGCCAGGAGCAGCTGGTGTCTCGCCGGTGGACATCCAGCCTCCTCCACCGTCACCGCCTCGGAAGCTGAAGTTTACGGTTACCCTTCCTGCTGGTGAGTTTGACTCCGACTCCGACTCCCAAGCTGACACAGACTCGTCTGAGGACCGTTTCCACGGCTACATCCCTTCGGTCCCCCGGGCAATGCTTTGTGCGTCTTCCGGCGCTTCAACGGCACGTACGCGTGCCCTGTCTGCCCCAACCTTATGCACTGGTGACGCAAGCTGAATAAGGTCAAGGACCATGTCCTTGGGATGGCCAGGTCTGCGCCCTTGAGGCAGAACTACAAGAAGAAGTGGAGCCGCCACCGCGTCGTGGCCAGGTGAGGGATGGATGGAGTAGATGTAGTGAGGGAGCCACGCCGGTGGAAGATCTATGTTGTTAAGTTATCTGTGATGTTAATTAGTATCTTTATATTTCGTTGGAACAATGTCTTATGTATGTGAACTTTGTGATGTTATGTTATCAGTGATGTTAATTAGTATCGTTAGATTTCGTTGGAACATTGTCTTATGTATGTGGAAATTGTGATGTTTAATTAGTCACTTTAGAATGGACTCTGTTTCCTACTTTGGATGGATGTTCGTTCGAATAATGCGATCGTATTTTCCTAATAACAATTTAACGAACGATTTAGTCCGGTCCGCTCACTTTTGCAGATCAGTAAGATCCAGCCATAGTCATTCTATTTTTCCCACAAAATCAACACTGAATTTAGTCCGGTCTGGTCACCTTTTCTTATCAGTAACATCCGGCCGTAGCCTTCCTCGACAGGCCGAGGCGCCCGTTGCCTAATTTCATGGAAGCTTGCCACAACGCCCCGTGGAAGCTTGTAGATGAATTGCAGCCACTCGATCTAGAGGCCCGTTGCTTAGCTTGTCACATAGGCTTGCACAACTTCTCATGGAATCTGGCCATTGTATTCCTACCACCATCGGCGTCCTTGCCAGTTCCGAACCACTCTACCCATAGTTCTCTTCCCAAACACTCGCTTTTCAGTCCTACTGCCCGTCCGACGCAATGAAGCAATCAGTCTCCCCCAGACACACAGAGCTCAGGCGCATGGCCGTACCCGCCCCTGCTCGTCGGCCCGGCGGCATTGCCAGCCTCTCGCCCACCGCCTTCTCAAGAGCCGAATCCGGGTCCTGGCTGTCACCGCGCGGCCTCCACTTCATCCGCTCCTACTTAGAGTGGCAAGGGTGTCAATTCCATGGCACGGAGCTGCCCCGCTGCGACACCGCCAACATCGATCCGCCAATGCTCGGAGCCGCTGGTACGTCACTGGCGGATTCCCAGCCTCCTCCACCACTTGCAGAGTTGGACTCCGACTCCAATTCCAACTCCAACTCCGACACCCAAACTGACATAGACCATCTTAAGACCTTTGCTCTGCGCGTCTTCCAGCGCACTACCAACACCTACGGGTGCCCTGTCTACCCCAACCGTATCCACCGGTGGAGGAACCTGAATGAGATCAAGGACCACGTCCTTGGGATGGCCAGGTCTGAGGCCCTGAGGGAGGACAACATGAAGAAGTGGAGCCGCCACCGCGTCATGGCCAAAAACGAGGGATGGATGTAGATGGAGTGAGCGAGCCGCGCCAGTGGAAGACCAATGCCGATATGTTATCTGTGATGTTAGTTAGTATCTTTAGATTTCGTGGGAACATTGTCTTATGTATGTGAACATCGTGATGTTAATTAGTAACTTTACATTTCCATGAACACATGGTCTCATGTGTTGTCCGGCCTGTTCGTGTTTCGTAGACAAGAACATCAGCTCTTATTGTACTTATACATGATCGTGTTTCCTAGCTTGACACATTTTTTTTCGAATCGAGGGCATCCCCCATTTCCATTGCAACAACGGAAATACCGAACAAGTCACAGAACAAGGATAAAAGAGGAGTTCACTAGCCCTTGACTCGCCCTAACCTACCTTGACTCAAGCTAGATTAGGACAACGATCGCCCCTAGGACTCCCGGGGAGAGTAAGCATCACCAGACAACGAGTCCGAACATCATCACAAGTTTCCAACCCAAAACATAGCACCACTAGACAGACCTACACCAACATCTGCCAATCGCTTGACAATGTCAGTTTCCTAGCTTGACACATGATCTGGAGAAGTTGAAGATCAATATTGGACGATTAATAAGAAATAGCAATGTGATCGTTGCTCACCTTGACCAAATTCAAAACAAGCATCCAGTTATTGCCAAACATCCAAAATGCTAATGCATCTCTAACTCAAACCATGTTTGTGAATTTGGTTATCGTTTGTTTGTTGATCAATCCCCTTGTTTGAAGTTGTTTATGCTTTGTTTCTCTGACCATCTCTGTTCCTTGTCTCCTTATAAAGTTTATCCTATTTTATCGCTCTCATAAACTATGAAATCATAGATCACCTTTGCCCAAAATCAAAACAAGCATCTTTTACAGGTCCTGAAATATTTGTCCTTTCTATATATTTTTCTAGACCGAAACATCCGGTCTGTTAATGCATCCCATACCTGAACATCCGGTTTAATGGCAGTAAACAGTTCATATTTGCATGTTGAAGTGCTCGTAAATATAGTTTGCTCCAAATTCACTAAGATTACAAATTTACATAGTTCTTTTCTTTGCAAAAGACCGTTACATTATTAAAGATCGAGGTGCCTCCTTGCATTAGCGTGATACAACTCCCGAAGAGACACCCCGACTTTCCCTAAAACTGAGATCTATTAATATACCAGACTCTCCCAACTCCCTCCATTGCCTTGTCTCAAACTCTCTACCTCTTGAAAACCACAACCACCATGCATTCTTCTCCGATTCGACTTCCTGCCTCCCCGTTCCCTTCCAACCCCTCCTCCATCGGGACACCACCCGACTCCCCCCAACCAAGCGCATGCGAGCCATCCGAGCCCTCCTTGAGTGAATCTGATGTAGAAGACATGGAAAGGCAGGAGAGCGAGGATAGCGAGGATGAGTACGACTACGTGGAAGAGGATGAAGAGGAAGAGAAAGATGAAGAGGAAGAGGAAGATGAAGAGGAAGAGGAAGAAGAAGAGGATGAGGAAGAGACGTGGGCGGCCATTGAGAAGAAGCGATTGGCGGCCAAGAAGAGGAAGCGGGTAGAGGCCAAGAAGAGGAATCAACAGACGGAGGCGTTTGTGAGGCAGCTTTTGAAGGATGATAAGGCCTGTAAGCTTGATTCGTTCAAGGACATTCCGTCGGCGAAGAAGAAGAAGGGTGCGGAGGAGGAGGAGGTGGACTCGAAGAGGACCAAGAAGAAGATGGACCTCGGCGCTGGTCCTTCAAATGCCAGCCCCGCCAATCCCGGTCCCATGGCTCTCCCAGCCATTGAAGCTCCCTCGACGCCAGAGTCATCGGGGAACTCCTCGGAGGGGTCGTCTTAGATTACTCGGATTTGGGTTTTCTTTTTCACTTTCAAATAGGTGGTCTTGTGGATGGAAAGATCAACTGTATGTTTTCTTTTGGATGGAAAAGATCGATCCCCTATTTTCCTGCTCTGTGAATCTTGTAGTGGTAGGAAAATCCCCTGTATCCCTTGTTATCCATGAAGAACATGGGTGTTCTTCTTTTCCATGATCGCCTTCCTTGCTTCAGTGGATTTCCCTGGTCATGATGCGTTGCCATAGTCTGAGATGTAATGTCTTGTCATGTGATATTTTATTCTTATCCCACCGCACCGCATTGCAGATACACACGTAAATGATGACCATTTTTACAAATTTACCGTTTGATTAAATTCACCGTTTTGCCAAGAATATACAGAACGTAAATGATGGTCACCTTGCCCAAATTATTCAACTTAAATGTGCACATACATGATACATCCCCATAGACCTACACCCATACAGTGGCACTGGCATAGGCGCGCACAAACACACACCCAGCAACGAAATCTTCGGACTTGGCAACGAGGAAGACAACAGACACGGTCATGGAGATGGATACGACACACGCCTATCCTGCCATACCTAATGCACGACGGAATGTAGCATAACGAGGATCTGTGCGGAGATATTCCTCCAATGCACGGTGCCTACCCCTCGACTTCATGGTACGTCCCGAGCGACCAATGCCAGAAGCATGCTGTAGGATGTCATGAAAACCCCACTGCCGGTTAGCAAGATTGCAGTAAGGGCACACACAGCGACCATGGCGAAGCACACAAGTGTAACCCTGCTCCTGCAGCCAAGCCGAAGCATCTTTCTTCATCTCCTCCATTTCTTCCTCGTCCGCTTCGTCCATGTCGTACAGATCATATGGATCCATGTATCCTGACCGCTGCGGAGGTGGCACAACATGGAAGTTTGCGGTTCCTCCATTCGCATCAGAAGCCATCCTCCTACACACTCGCCAACAACATAAACATGATAAGCACTAACCAGAAACAATGATTGTATCCTATAAAAACACAACGTGGAAGCTAAGAGCTCACCTCTTTTCACAGTGCGCGGAACCAAATAGAGAGGTCTGCTAGCACAATGCGTGGAGGATGAAGAGGCGATGAGCAAAGGCCTTGGGGGCATGCCTATTTATCGAACCATGACCAATACTAAGGCAGCATGCACCTCGTGGCAGAGCATGCCCTCACGGGATTACAGTAGCCATGAAAATACGTGGGATGCTCGGAATACAAAGGCCTACACTACTGAGGAATCCTATCACAAGTATAGGGCGGAATAAGCAGGCTTTTCCCCCGGTAGGCATGCAAAATATTTGGTGGGTACACGAGTGTGCTTTGGTCCGGATAACTTAGAAGGAAGATCCTTATATCCATATGACTTAAAAAAATAGACGTGTAGCCATTGTAGTGGGAGAAGCAGCTGTTAGGTTTTGTGATCTTCGACTGGAAACGCACCCAGCTTCACTGAAGCGTGGGCCTCTTCCAGATATCCGTCTCCCGCCTATATTGTACGCCACCGGAATCCCACCCAAACTCGCTGACAATATGGGGCCGCCGTTGCACGGCCTCACTTGTTAGTGGCCCCGAAGCAAGTGCAGCTTACCAAATTTTCATTTCGCGGTCAGGAAGTCGAAAGCAGGATTTTCAAATTCTGTATTCCCTCTCCGCCCCGAAATAATAAATACTCTACTCCATTGCTACCGCGTTGCGCCACTAAACTCCCGCCTTCCATTTCCAAAAAGCATCTCTCTGCTCAGCTAGATCTGCGGTGGCGGTCTGACCTCGCTGTCACCGGTGGAAGGGGAGGGGTATCTCGGCAGATGGTGGGCGGCAGATATCTGTGTTCTGCTTGCGTCTACTGTGCTGGCCAAGCTGAGCAGTTGAGCGAGGATACGGCGCAAGCACTGGCTCCTGATGACTCCTCAATCCATGGGCCCCTGAATCTTGGAGCTTCACAAGTGAGAATCTCATTTCCTTTTCTTTCTAGTCCCCTAGTAGTATTTTCGTTGGCTTAGAGAGTAAATTGCTTCGTGTATTGTGTTAGTTCTGAGATTCTTCTCTTAACTTTGCCGCTCTAGATGCAGTCACTGATTTGGAACACAAGTTAATCGATGAGCCATGCGTTGAAAGTAAATTGCTTTGTGTATTGTGTTATATTGGAGATTCTTCTCTTACCTTGGCCGCTCTAGATGCAGTTACTGATTTGTAACACAACTTAATAGATGAGCCATGCTTAGAAAGTAATTTACTTTGTTTATTGTCTTAGATTTCAGATCCTTCTCTTACCTTGACCGCTCTAGATCCAGTTCCAGATTTGTAACTTTTTGTGCAGGGCCTAGCATCCCACTCCTGTATTGCTGAGATTCAATCACATGTCGTGGTATGTAACAGAACGCATGATTATCCTGCTACTTTATTCTTAAGTTTATTTGCTTGCTTCGTTTAAGGTTCAGGTTTGACTTCTCCTTTCATTTTTAGGCTCAAATGTTGAGGACAATCCTTGCGGTTCAAATATCAAATTCCTGTCCCTCTAATGTGAAGTCAAAGCCATTCATTGATTATATGCCTCGAGATTATCCAGCTTTCGCTACATGCTCAAGACCTGAAGTTTCGTTGGAAGGACTCGATGCAGCTGCTAACCTTGGTGAAATCTTTGTTGAACATGACCGAGTTTTGACAGACTTGAAGATCAAGGCAGAAGCATCAGATGTAGCAATGAAAGTGCAGACTGATGAGATTGAGAGGTTGAAGAAACAAGTACAAACTACTGATACCCTCCTTCGTCAACTGCTAAGCTCGCACCTTGGGTAAGGCCACTGTGTTTCTTAGTCTTCTGCTTGTGTCCTCCAAGCTAGTTGTGCTGGTTTGTGAGTACGGAGCTTTGTTATCTTAGTGGGTTCTATTTCAATGCCAGCTTTATTTGTGAGCATGGAGATATCATGTGTATTGGTTTGTGAGCTCCTACTTACAATCTGCTTGTGGTTGTTCTGTGTTCATTGATCATAATGTGTCATGTGTGATCCGAAACATTAATTTGTATCAGTGGTATGGAAATATTATCTGTGATGTCAATTACTTAATTAATTAGCATGTAATATGGGATTGAATTATATTTAATTAAGCGCTACCTAGAGTGCAACCCAAAATAACATTGAAAAAATATGTGGGCTTGCCCTCGGCCCATTATTTTTTTACGAATTCAAAAACGATTTATTAATAAAATGGGCCGTATCAAAAATGACGTCAGCAAATGGTGGGATGGGTCCAATATCAGTTGGGCCTTAATCATTTTGTGACGTCATCGAATATTGAACTCGATCCAACCAGTACTGGACCCAAAACAAATTAATGATGAATGCAATTATTGGGCCCGGTCATACTAAAACCGGGCCTAAAACATTCTATGACGACCTCGATTATTGGGTCGGTCCAACCAGAATTAGGCCTAAAAGTGTCTATGACGACAATAATTATTGGGCTCCATCCAACCATAAATAGGCCTTAAACATTCTATGACGCAAACAATATTGGGCTCCATCCAACCTTCATAAGGCCTAAAACCAATATATGACGAAAGAAACATTGGGCTCAGCTTAACATTAAGTGGGCCAAATTCAATCTATGACGACAAGGTATTTGGACCTTGGCCCGTCAAAATATGGGCTGAATTCACTTAATGACAAAACGGTTTGTCACGAAACACCGTGCCACATCAGATTTTGGTCCGACGTGGCATGTACCTTATGACGCCTTTGTGTTACGAATTTATACGCGTCATTAAACTCGTGACGCCGGGAAATAAGGTCTCGTCATTAATCGCGGTTTGTGACGCTCGATTAATGACGGAGCGTTTTCGTAACAACCAGCGTCATTAATCGCGGTTTATGACGAGAAACGGCCTTTTTTTGCGTCACTAGTCAGCGTTTTTCTTGTAGTGCTCTCCCACTCCCAATCTCCCCGGTCCTTACCGCCTACCCCGTCTCGGCCTTCTCTCCACACGCCGCGGCAGCATCACCTGCTCGTCTGTCTCTGTCTCCCATGTGCCACCGGTCCTCGTGGCCCGCCGCTCCCCATTCCTCTCCGGCTCCGCCGCTTGTTGCTCGCCACTCCCCTCCAGCGCAGGACGCTCCTGCGCTACCCTTGTGGCGCGCTGGTGCGGGGAGCTGGCGGCGGTGCGAGGAGCTAGCAGCGGCGTGGGGTGCTTGAGCAGCGGCGCTAGTAGCCAGAGCTGTTGTCTGCGCAGCGGCGGTGCGACTTCCATCTAAATGCGGCGTGTGGTGCGGGCTTTGGGCCGCCCGAGTGTGTGCGTAGGGCTGGGCTTCTGCGGGCTGGCCCGGCACAAAATAGGCCCGTGTGCCCGAGCCAGAGCCGTTGCTGCAGCCCGTAGGTTGTCCCGGCCCGGCACGCTGTAGCATAGTGTCAGGCTAAGCCCAACACGGTGACCATCGGGCCAAGGTGGGCTCATGCCAGGGCCGGGCCGGGGGTCCGAATGGACATCTATAGGCGGCGGTGGGGTCTTGATGTCACTCTCCTATTGCGATATCATTTTGGAGTCTTGGAGTTTGCAACATCAGGGTCAATTTGGAGGAATGGTGGTGCCCAGTATATCCATGAAGAATTGTTCAACATGAAGCGAGGATCCCGAAGAAGTTTGAAATCTAGGGTTTCTAACCTTTTTTTCTTGTGTATTCTCGGCTAGTTTGTGATTTGGTGTTGTTGACGCTTTTCTGGTCAACACACACGAGCGCTAGATCGCGCGGAACGTCGAGACGCTGAACTCGTCGAGCTCCTGCCCGGACCGGTCTGACCGGTCAGGGGCACCGGTCTGACCGGTGGATGCAGAGGCACGGTGAAAACCTAAGATCGCTGCCTCGGGACGGACCCCGTTGGAGGTGGCACGCCTAGGGTTGCTCTAAGGTCGGCAAGGCCACTCAGAACGTCCCTGATCGTCGTCGAGACAAACAAGGAAAGCACAAGGTTGGAAAAGCTAGGGTTTGAGAGATAAAAGTTGTAGAAAGTAATGTACGATTGGGTGATTCCACCTCAAACGGCCATGGCCCTTTATATTTATAGGGTGGGGAGGTCTTGCCCCGCAAGGAATCCTTTTACAACTCGAAATTCGCTAGAACTCCTCAATTCTACTCGGACTCAGGGTCCACCGGTCAGACCGGTCAGGCCCACCGGTCAGACCGGTGTGGCCGTTGCCGGATCGGCTATAGGACGCCCGACCGGTCAGACCGTCGAGGGACACCAGTCTGACCGGTGGCGTCAGCCTGATCGTCTTTGTGCCAATTTTGGGTGCGAACATATGCCCCCCTGGTTTTTAGTAAAGCTTGCTGTCTAAAAAATAATTCTAAGGTCGATGTGACACTTCACCGCCACTTTTTGGTCTAAGGGCGATTTTTGCTTTAAATCGGCCATATCCTATCAAGCATCTTGCTAGACACTTGGATGAAATTTCTTCAAGTACCTCCCATTTAGAGCCCTTGGAAGTTGCTGTCCTTGCAAAGTCTCCACCATGTAAGAATTCCCAGAACAAACCTTGACAACTTTGTACGGACCTTCCCAACTTGGAGACCACTTGCCGAACTTGTTACTCTTAGATCCAATAGGTAAAATCGTCTTCCAAACTAAGTCACCTACCTGAAAAGATTTGGCTTTTACCTTCTTGTTGTATGCTCTAGCAACTCTCCTCTTGTCTTTTTCAATTTCCTCCAAAGCTTCCATACGCTTGTCGGTTACTTCATCAATATTGTCCATCATCAAAGCATAATATGACTCAACATCAAGATTATTCTACTTTGCAAGTCTATATGCGCCTAGATTCACCTCAACGGGCAAAACGGCCTCTTGACCATACACAAGCTCAAAAGGAGTAATCTTAGTAGCACCATGTCTAGAAATACGATGAGCCCATAAAGCTTCAGATAATACCTCATGCCATCTTCTAGGATTGTCTTCTATCTTCTTCTTGATGAGCTTCATCAATGTCTTGTTGCTAGACTCGGCTTGACCATTGGCTTGAGCATAATATGGAGATGAATTGAGCAATTTAATACCATAGGAATCAACAAAATCACGCACCTCTTTGGATACGAATGAAGTCCCTTGATCCGTAGTCAAAGTCTGCGGAATGCCAAACCTATGTATGATGTGTCCAGTAATAAACTCAATCACCTCTCTATGTGTCATATTCTTCAAAGGAATAGCTTCAGTCCACTTGGTGAAGTAGTCAGTAGCCACGATCACAAAACAATGCCCCTTTGACGACGAAGGATGAATCTTGCCAATAAAATACAGACCCCATCCTCTGAAAGGCCAAGGCTTGATAATTGGATGCATCAACGCAGCAGGCACCAACTGAACATCTCCATGTTTTTGACACTCTTCACACCTCTTGTAGTACCTAAAACAATCAGCAATCATGGTAGGCCAATAAAAGCAAGCCCGCCTGAGGAGCCACTTCATCTTGGGAGCCGATTGATGAGTACCACAAATACCTTCATGAACCTCTACCATAGCCAACCTAGCTTGATCAGGACCCAAACACTTTAAGAGCAAATCATCTGCGGTCCGACGATACAATTCACCATCATCAAGAACAAACTTAAGAGCCCATCGTCGGACTTTTCTATCAACTAAACTGCTAGGATTATGCAAATAATCAACCAGAGGCTTTCTCCAATCCTCCATCTCATCTTTGTCACGAAAAACCGAGGAGGAACTTTCACCAGGGGACCGGTCAGACCGGTCATGAGCATCGATCAGACCGGTGCCGTTAGCCGACCCAGAATCAGGGTTAGACCAGTGTCACCGGTTAGACCGGTCGGCTGCGTCGGCCTGACCGGTGCCTCCAGAGCAAAACACTCGGCCGCAAGCAACGGTTTGTGTTCTTGAAAATTTCTTTTTCGAACATTATAACCAGATGCTTGCTGGGCCAGAGCATTAGCTCTAGGATTTTCCTCTCGTGGCACATGATATATGACAAATTCATCTATACAAGATATGATGTCTAAACATTTACCAAGATACGCATTTAAGAAGCCATTTAGACATTGACATACATTGGATACTTGCTGCACCACCAATAAAGAATCTCCATATGCTTCCACATGTTTTACTCCCATGTCATGCAAAATCTCCAATCCAAACAGAAGAGCCTCATATTCGGTTTGATTGTTAGTACAATCATGATCCAATCGGTTAAGAGCTTCAAAAACAGCCCCACTTGGTGAAATAATGACAACTCCAACACCACAACCATCTTTGCAAACCGATCCATCAAAATGCAACTTCCATGGAGTAAAAGTAACATAACCGACATTCAAATCAAGTTGCTTATCTACTCTATGTCCAACAATAAAGTCAGCAACAATTTGACCTTTCATGGAGCTTAATGGTTCACAATGCAAATCATACTCAACTAAAGCATAAGCCCATTTGCCGACTCTACCACTTAAAATTGGTTTATGCAACATGTATTTGATTATGTCGGTTTGACATGCTACTATGCAAGTACTAGGTAATAAATAA
The DNA here is from genome assembly GCA_036936925.1 of Cenchrus fungigraminus. NCBI lineage: Eukaryota > Viridiplantae > Streptophyta > Magnoliopsida > Poales > Poaceae > Cenchrus > Cenchrus fungigraminus. The sequence goes on from CM072780.1 coordinate 85,833,828, forward strand.
TGCCTCAACTTGGTACAAGTATGATATAGCGATAAACACAAGTTTTCAATGAAAGTGTACCTTGTTTTGGCGTCTAACAATCTTCTACTCTCATATGCAACACTGTACTCCTTGCCTTCGGTCTCTTGAGTCAAAACACCTCCAATGTCATCCTTCTCAGCCGCTACATACAACTTGAAAGGAATACCACTCTTGGGCGCTTGAAGAACGGGTGGCGAAGTCAAATAGCTCTTAATCTCATCAAATGCCTCTTGTTGCTTTGCCCCCCAAGTGAAGTCAATCTCATTTTTCAACCAAAGTAAAGGAGTAAAAGCATTCACCTTCCCAGACAAGTTACAAATGAACCTCCTCAAGTAATTTACCTTGCCCAAGAACTTTTGCAAATCCTTTTTACAAGTAGGCGCTTTAACACTCCGGATTGCCTCAATCTTTTTAGGATCTATCTCTATGCCTTTCTCATGCACAATGAAGCCCAAAAACTTCCCAGCCGATACACCAAAAGCACATTTGAGTGGGTTCATTTTTAATTTATATCAACGCATTTTTTCAAATGCAAGTCTTAAATCAGGTAAATGAGAATCATCTCCAGCCGATTTGACAACAATATCATCGATATAAACCTCTACTATGATGCCAAGCAAATCATGAAAGATTAAATTCATAGCCCTTTAATAAGTAGCACCCGCATTTTTCAATCCAAAAGTCATAACAACCCACTCAAATAAGCCAACAAAACCCGGACATATGAAAGCCGTTTTGGATATATCCTCTTCGGCCATAAAGATTTGATTGTAACCAGCATTACCATCAAGAAAGCTAAGAATTCTATGTCGGGATGCAGTATTAACAAAAAAGTCAGCTATAGGCATAGGATATTCATCTTTAGGAGTAGCTCTATTAAGATCTCTAAAATCAATGCAAACACGAAGCTTTTTTGTTCCTTTTTTCTCAACAGGCACAATATTAGAGATCCAATCCGCATAACGACAAGGCCTAATAAACTTTGCATCAAGTAACCGATTGACTTCCTCTTTCACTCGGTCATAAATATCAAGATTAAAGTTTCTACGAGGTTGTTTATAAGGCCTAAAACCAAGTTTAATAGGTAAACGATGCTCAACTAAATCACGACTTAAACCAGGCATTTCATTATAATTCCATGCAAAGCAATCAACATACTCCTTTAACAGCTTTATTAACTCAAATTTAAACAAAGGATCAAGATTCTTGTTTACAAATGTCGGCCTAGGTAAAGTGCCATCACCAATATCAACCTTCTCTAAAGGATCAGCCGACGTAAACCCTTGTCCTAACTTGCTCAAATCATCAAAGTCTTCGATGGCCTCACACATATCGTTCTTATGCGCCCGATAGTGCTCTCGCCTTTGTTGCAACCACTCCAGATTTGCATCCATCAAATCGACAAAGAGGTTCTAGCCTGATCAACGATCGACTTCATGACAACAGTAGCAAAACCATCTTTGGTAGAATCAATAAGCCTTAAATTAGATAAATCTAAACCAGTTAAGCACTTAAGATTCTCATGATTATCCATAGTAGGACTATCGGCCACTGCAACACAAGCCGATGTATCACCATGAACAATCTCTACCTCGTCGCCTACCCATTGGATTAAGAATTGATGCAAAGTAGAAGGCACACACTGATTTGCATGAATCCAATCACGACCAAGGATGAGATTGAAGTTACCTTGTGTCTCAGCGACGAAGAATGCCGTAGCCAACGTCTTGCTCCCAACGGTGAGCTCCATAGAGACGACGCCTTTAGCTCCCATCGGCTCGCCTCCTCCTACACCGCTGACGGTCATGTTGGTCTTGATCAGCTCATCATATGAACTTCCCAGCTTCTTGAACAAAGAATACGGCATCAAGTTGACGATCACTCCTCCGTCCACCAGCATGCGAGAGATAGGCTTCCCATTGATGTGTCCCTTCATGTACAAAGCCTTCAGATGATTTTCAGCAGTTTTAGGCTTCTGGAAAATAGCTTCCTTTGGCCCAAAGTCGAGATGCGCAACGTCTTCCTCCGAGAGCACATAACCATCCATAGACATATGGATCACGTTGATGTCCAAATTCATGCGCTCGGGCGAAGAACTGTAATCAACAAGCTCCTCATCGTCTTCTGGTGTAGGATCCGATGCGGACTTATCATCACAAACCATGGGAACTGAAGAAGAGAAACTGGGCAGTGTCTCTGGGTCATCGGTCTGACCGTCGACATCCACCGGTCTGACCGACCCCTCCACCGGTCTGACCGGTGCTGGCTGGGAGCTGGTCTTGACTCTCCACTCTTTCCCCTGAGGTACCATGGGCCTGTACTGGTTGAAAGCTTCGTCCCTTTGCTTCTCTAGCTCCTTATCCCTCTTTTCTTGAAACCTTAGGCGTTGAAGCTTTCTCCTTTGTGTGCGAGTCAATCCGGGAGGACACCACCTTGGCAAGAAGTATTTGGAGTTGGAACCACTCCCACTGGCCTCATGGTCATTGGTAGCAGCAAACACCCTTGGAGTTGATGTCACAACCTTATTGTTTGGAACAATCGGTCTTTTGCCATCCTCTCCAATGTGAACATCCATTGATCCAATCTGAATAATGTCTTGACTCGTAGTCCTCTCTGGATCAACTTCCATCTTCTGCACCTCCTCCTTCTGCTTCGGCTTGTAGACTTGCTTCACGGGAGGTGGCACGGCTTTTCTGGCTGCACCAGTCTGACCGGTGGTGGCCACCGGTCTGACCGGTCGGGTCTGGTGACTCTGACTAGAACGGCGAGGAGCCAATTGGTCTTGGACAGGCCTGGAGATTCTGCCGAAAGCTGATTTCTGTCCTCCCCATCCAGGGTGAAAGGCTTGTTGATAAGGTACCCACATCACTCCATTGTCATCATAAATCGGGCGTGGTGCATTTGAATTTGATGACACCCATGGTGGAGTAAAGCGTTGCCCTTGTTGTGATGATTCACCCTTGAGTCTTGTAGCAGCCCTTGGAGGTGAAGATGACCCTCCTTGGTGTGTAGGTGACCTCATCCTTTTTTTTAATGGCCGATCACTTGTAACGGCCTTTTGCCTAGAATACTTGTCAAATAGCATGTCGAAAGTGACCTTTGGCTTAGGACCACTCCCCTGATTTTTTGCTACATTAAGTTTCCAGTTTCCAATCTCCGGACGGCTTGGTTTGATCAACCTCGGACGGCCTGGAGGTGCACCGGTCTGACCGGTCACCTCCACCGGTCTGACCGGTCTGGCCAGAGACGGCTCAGACGGTCGCTGATCGGCGGGTGTGGACGACCCTTGCCCCCCATGTCCAGAGGCACTTACTATAACCTTGAAGGTTTCTTTGCCATCAGGAGTCTTCTCATACTCAACTTTGCGAACTAGCTCTTTTCCTCTCAAATTGGGCTTAGCCTCCCCAATTACCACATTCTTGCCTTTAGTTGCTTCAGCTTGATGTGGCCGAACCAGTACCTTAGGCTACTGTAAATCCATGGTGTTGATTGAAAAAGGAGCTTTGTCCACTTGCATCTCATGAAAAGTCAAACGACCTTCATTTATGGCCGATTGAACCTGTCGACGAAACACATTGCAATCATTAATAGCATGAGAAAATGAATTATGAAATTTGCAATACGCACGTTTTTTCAACTCTTCAAGTGGAGGAATAGTATGAGTTAACTTGATATTTCCAGATTTAAGCAATTCATCAAATATACGATCACATTTTGGAAACATCAAAAGTAAATTTAATTTCTTCTTGCCGACCTTTACTAGCCGGCTTAAGAGATGAACAAGAATAAGATTTTTCTTTAGAGGGCCAAACAAACTCAGCAGCATAAACTTCTTTATCACTATCGTCCGAACTATCAGAATCATAATCAATAACATGAACATTAGAACGACGTGATATAAAATTATCTTTCTCTTTATTCATTCGGTTTTCAACTACTAAAGCTCTAATTTGAACTTGTGCAACCGAAAGAAAGTCAGTGCCCTCTATCTTATCTCTAATAGATGATCTTAAGCCTTTCAGACAAATGTCTACAAGGTCCATATCAGTGATTGACAAATTAAAGCACCGGTTTTTAGTTTCTTTAAACCTTTTAATGTAAGCAGAGACAGTCTCATCTCTTCCTTGCCTAACCAATGTTAAGTCTGTTAATTTTAATTGTATGCTCCCACTATAAAAGTGATCATGAAACTTACGTTCTAACATATCCCAAGATATAATAGAACCGGGAGCAAGCGAGGAAAACCAAGCAAAAGCGGTGCCAGTCAAGGATAAAGAGAACAAGCGCACTTTTAAAGCATTATAGACACCAGCTTCACCTAGTTGTGCAGTGTATTGACTAATATGCTCCCATGTGGTTCGGTCATCATCACCACTAAATTTAATCAAGTCAGGCATACGCCAACCACGTGGGAGAGGAAATCTATCAAACTCGGGATCGTATGGTTTTTGATACAAATTAGTGTTACCAATATCAACACCCAGTTTGGTTTTTACCACATTAGCCAAATCTTCCTTAAATCTATTAAATTCCGCCCAATTAGGATTATTTGGCTGTTGTGGTTGAGGATTCTCCAAATTCATCTTATTTAAATAGGGAGCTATCTTAGCTTGAGCTAGCCTGTAACTTTCAAACACATCGTCCGGAATAATGTTTTTGGAGGCCGATGTATTCACTGTCGTACTATAATGAGGTCCAACATTACTGATTGTATTAGAAAAAGTAGGGACCATCTGATTTGGTATGACAGAAATTGGCAAAGGCTGGTCGGGCACCAACTCCATAGCACCGGTTTGACCGGTACCCTGCATCGGTTCGACCGGTGCGGCCATGTTTGGCCTGTGCGGTTGAAACTGAGGGTACTGACCAGATGCTGGATTTGGTGTCAAACCATATGCATGATTACCATTATTTACAGGCAAAGGCGCTAAGCTAGGATGAGACCCTTGAGGATTAGCTTTAGGAGTACTACTATTAGTTTCATTAATATTAAAACCTAAAGCCCTATCTTTTTCAAGATCCTCTAACCGTTCTAAACGAGCAATGTACGAAGCAAGCAATTCATCACTTTCCACTGTAGATTTCATAGGAGAAGTTTCAGGCGGGGGTTTCTTACTTACAGTGGGAATTACCTCAATATTGCTGTCGTTTAGCCTGATCGCCGACAGCTCAAACTCTTTTAATCTTGCCAACTTGCCGGATCGATCCTTCTTGACGCCAGCTAGGAATTGTACTTGCATGTACTCTTGTAGCGCCTTGAACTTCTGCTGCTCCTCTGGAGAGAGGTCTTCCAGCGACGCGGTGACAATGTTCATGTCAAGTTCACACCGAGCACCCATCTGGCTGAGGTTAGATTGAACGGTTTCAGCAACCTGATCTTTCTTCCCCAGCGGAGTCGCCAAAAGTGTGTTGACGCTTTTCTGGTCAACACACACGGGCACTAGATCGCGCGGAACGTCGAGACGCTGAACTCGTCGAGCTCCTGCCCGGACCGGTCTGACCGGTCAGGGGCACCGGTCTGACCGGTGTATGCAGAGGCACGGTGAAAACCTAAGATCGCCGCCTCGGGAGGGACCCCGTCGGAGGTGGCGCGCCTAGGGTTGCTCTGAGGTCGGCAAGGCCACTCAGAACGTCCCTGACCGTCGTCGAGACAAACAAGGAAAGCACAAGGTTGGAAAAGCTAGGGTTTGAGAGATAAAAGTTGTAGAAAGTAATGTACGATTGGGTGATTCCACCTCAAATGGCCGTGGCCCTTTATATTTATAGGGTGGGGAGGTCTTGCCCCACAAGGAATCCTTTTACAACTCGAAATTCGCTAGAACTCCTCAATTCTACTCGGACTCGGGGTCCACCGGTCAGACCGGTCAAGCCCACCGGTCAGACCGGTGTGGCCGTTGCCGGATCGGCTATAGGACGCCCGACCGGTTAGACCGTCGAGGGACACCAGTCTGACCGGTGGCGTCAGCCTGATCGGCTTTGTGCCAATTTTGGGTGCGAACAGGTGTCTAAGTGCTCATGTACAATTAAGAGTTTAAATGCTCTTGTAACTTTTGGTCATATATGTCCACTCGTGGATATAGAGACCGGATTTTCATCCTTCATCTAAAAAAATTACTGGCAGTCACAGCAGTCCAGGAGGCATAGGGGAAACTTTTTTGCACAAAGCAGACAAAATGTGCAGCATTGGTATTGCAGCCTTGTAACTCACCGTTCATGGTCTCATGGCTACGACACTGATATGATTATGCAGAAATAGGAACGATTCAGAAAGTAATTACATGAGCAAGATATACCACATTTGAATTTGACATAGAGTTTGCATCAGAAAAATGTAATCCTTGCTTACAGAAGCAACAGAGCCCTAAATATATCATGGTTCATTATATATATGAACAGGATCATCACTTGACATGTTAAAAATTTAATGGGTTTTTCATAATGCATTCAACTACTCCCCCCGTCTGGTGGAGTGCAATTATGGTTTTCTTCACTGTTGAATGACTTACTCCCTCCGTTCCAAAATAAGTGCAATTCTAGGATTCAAATTTTGTCCTACAAAGAATGCAACTTTGACTAACTAACCACAAAAGACAAGAGGTTGTAGAAGCTTCTCACACAAAAGACAAGTTAATACCTAGATCTTTCTAATAAAAGACAAGGGGTAGTTTGGTCATTTCACACCTCACATTGGTTTGCGTGCTCAGTTCTAGAATTGCATTTATTTTGGGACGGAGGGAGTAGGTAGCCTTATAAAATATTAATTAGCCATGTTCACCTATATATTTAGGCTATGTTGCCTTTTCTCAGGAGCAGTTGACCCCTCCACGGAACACCTGCAGGTTGCATCACAGGAGCAGGGCCCAGATGAAGGCTGGGAGCAAAGCATAAATGACGACCTTGGGCAGAGAGACTCTGCTCCTTTGTATTTGCTTGCATTTTGTAATATTTGGAATAATCCCACCTTTCTGGTGAATACCCCCTTTGGGCGCGCGACGATCGCATGATAGCTGATGCATGCCCAGTTTACTTCCATGTAAGACACAAACAGAACACTAGGTCCCCACAAGCACACCAGGTTTTATCTAAAGTTGCGGTATCAATGTAACGTGTACGTTTTTCACTTTCAAAAGCCCATGAAATGAAATCCAGGTGGAGATACTCTCCCTCGTTGACCTAAAAAATAATAGTGGAGTATGATGACAGTTTTTCTTGTGATGTAGCCCAAAGATCTCGGGAGGAATAATCCGGGTGCTTAGAAATAGGGTGCAGAAGGTGCTAAGGACTTGTTTGGGAGAGCTCTGCTCTGAAAAACAGCTCCACTCCATTAAAAAATATCCAAACAGGTCAACTAGCTCCACTCCACTCCAAATAATATTAGCTCCACTTCAGGTTTTTATTAGAGCTCCTCAAGAGGTGCTCCACCAATTTTGAGAGCCGGTGGAGTTCGAAATAATTACCCACTGCCACTGGTTACACACCTCCTCGTACCCTTTCAAAAAAAAATAGAAAAAGTCAACAGCCGGCAGAGCTCCGTATCTGCGCAGCGCCCGAAAACGGCGGCACCATCCCACGTCCTCCCCTTCCTCTCCCCCGCCGGCCGCCACCGTTCCACCACCGCCCGCTGGCACCGCCGTCCGCTGCGTCGGAGGGGAAAAAGAGGAGGCCGCCGGGAAGAGGAGCTCACCGCCACCGCCACCGTCCCACCACCGCCCGCTGCCACCGCCGTCTGCTGCGCCGGAGGGGATGAAGAGGAGGCCGCCGGGAAGAGGAGCTCGCCGCCGCCGCCGTCCCACCACCGCCCGCTGCCACCGCCGTCCGCTGCGCCGGAGGGGATGAAGAGGAGGCCGCCGGCGACTCCTCCATCTCCATCCGGATGCTGGCGTTCATCTACTCCTGGAGCTGGTCCTCCGCCTTGCCTACGCGCACGCACGCAACACCGACGTCAGCAAGGAAGCTCCCCCAACTTCACCCCCAGGACATGACAGATCGAGGAAAAGGGATGAGATGATGAGACGATGCACGAGGGTAGTACCGAAGGGGGTGGCGCAGTATCTGCCGGCTCCGCAGCGACGACTTCATCTCGCCGCCGCCGCCCTCCTCCTCCTCGTTCCGCCGCAGCAGCCGGTCGGAGCCCCCACCCAGCCCAGATCTGGCGCGCGCGCGCCCCAAGCGGCCGACTTTAGTGCGCCCGCCCGCTCGACGAGGCCTTGACCCGCTCTCTCTGTCTCCCCGAGGAAGAAAGGGAGCTGGCAGGGAATGGGAACGGGGGAGCGCCGATCTGAGGGAGTGAGAGGGAGGCGGGGTGGGCGGCTGCGGGGAGGAGAGGGTTAGGGTTTAGGGGGGAGGGGGGCAATCTGTTTATATATGCCGGGTTAGATGGGCCGGCTGGCCCAGTAAGGCTTTGCCGTGAGCCCATGTTTGGCCCACAGCAAAGGTTTTTTTTTAAATTGCAACAAATGCATTTAAGTATTTAAACATAGCAAACAACTTCAAATCAAATAGTTGTCAAATATAAAGTTTCATAACTTTTTGAGATATACAACTTTCATATTACGAGTTTCTCCATTTGACAACATTTACAAAATTTGAATTTTCAAATTCAAAAAATTCACACGTACATTCCAACTTAGTTTTCAAATTTTGAATTTTCAAATTAGAAAAGGTTGAACTACAAAGTTACATAAGTTCTTAAGACCGACAACTTTTATTTTGATCATTTGATCATCTGGTGTTGTGGTACTAACAATCTTCACAAATCCTATATATCTCTCGTATAGTTTCATAAAACTATATAAGAGATATAGGATTTGTGAACAAAATTATTTCAACTTTGACGAATGAAGAAATGACCCTAATAAAAGTTGTTCATCTTGAGAAGTAATGAAACTTTGTAATCGAAAGTTTTTTATTTGAATTAATTTACTTCTTCAAATTTTGATTTCAATTTAAGACAAAGATAATTTTCCCGCCGGCCAGAAAAAAGCTCACGGAAAATACATCTTTGCCGTGAGCCGCTCTCGGCAAACTAGCATGTTGCCGTCGGCCACAAAAGGCTCACGGCAACATACTTGTTTGCCGAGAGCCCCTCTCGGCAAATTTTTTTGCCGTGAGCCGCTCTATTTACCGTGGGTTTTAATTTTAACTGCCGGCAAAAAGCTATTTTGCCGTGAGCCCGACAAAAAGCTCACGGCAAAACACTGGGCTCACGGCACCTATACAATTTCCAGTAGTGACCGTCTCCTCCGTCCGGGTCAGCCCGGGCCGCCGCTCCGGCCTCCTGCGCTGCGCGGCCGCGGCCAGCCAGGCGGGCTTCTTCACCCGCCTCGCCCGCCTCATCAAGGAGAAGGCCAAGAGCGACATCCAGAAGCTCTTCTCCGGCTTCTCCAAGACCCACGAGAACCTCTCCGTCGTCGATGAGCTCCTCACCTACTGGAACCTCGCCGACATCGACAGGGTCCTCGACGAGCTCGAGGAGGTGACTGCCGGCTCACACTGTTGCTTCGACGCCTCGAGCACACGCGTAAGAGAGCCACCTCGGGTACATGGCGCTGGCGGCGGCGGCCGTGGCGGCGTGGGACGCGGCGTCGTGCGGCGGAGGGCGAGAGTGCAAGGAGGGTCGGCGGAGGAGCCGCGGCGTGCGCGCGTGCCGACGCCGCGGTGGCGCTCGAGTTCGCGTTCCTATCGCGCTCGTCACTGGCTTTCGGGTCGCCTGCGTCCTCACCACCGGCTCAAGGTCCGCGCCGCACGAGCCGCAGCAATCTCGCCGGTTCTGGGCGCCCAAGCGCCGCCAGCCGCCGGATCTGAGCCGGGGAGGTCGCACCAAACCGGGATTGCAAGGGGACCGACGCGTTCTGCAGCCGTGCCGGGCCGTTCGAGACCGACCGCCGCCCCAGCACAAACGCTATGGAGGACACGACGTTCACCCGTTCCGCCGCTGTCATGATGCAGGTCGTGAAGTGCGATTGGACGTCCGCGAGGGCGGCGGCCTGTTCCGCTACGTGCCGTTGTGGCCTGTGGGACTTGGGAGCACCAGCCCACGGCGGCGAGCCGGACCGGGCTGCCTCGGCATCGAGGAGGAACCGAGGAAGCTTGCCGCCACCACGTGACCCTGTCCGTCCCGTCACAGCAGAAACTGTGCCGCCACGCCGGGACGCGCGGGGCGGGCCGTGCGACGGCGCCGCATATGCGTCGTGAGGCGTCGCGCATGCGCCGGAGGTTCGTCGCCGGTGATGTCAGTAGCGGCGCGCTTGCGCTTGGTGGTGACCCGTTCCATTGCCTCACAGCGTGCTGGCCTGCTGGGCAGTGCGCGCGGAGGAGCGGGCATACGAGGCGTTTGCAGGCTCACAAGTTCTTTAGATTCTTCAGGTTCTTCGGTGACTTCGGTCTTCTGAATGCAGAGTAGAGCCCAACGTGGAGTGGAGTCGAATACCGACACAGAATGGTTTACAAGCGATGGAGTGGAGTGGAGTTGATGAAGTGAAGTTAGTAGAGTGGAGTTATTATTTTGGAAGTGGAGTGCTCCCAAACAGATCCTAAAGAAAACTGTTTATTTTCAGAGGGATCTTAACCTTGCATAATACATCAATGATAATAGTTCAATATTTTTGTCGTAACATTTTCTATGTGCAGTGTTGGTGAGAGTGCGCATATTAATAGAGTGATATTAATTTCTGGCATTCACGCAGGGAGCAATATCTCTAAACTCTCGCATCCTACGATGGTATATCCTCATATTTTCACATGACTGAATAATGTGTTGAATCATTGCTCAATTCACTCATGCTATAAAAGACATGGAAGAGTCTCAACTCTCAAAGAGCTGCATTGCTCATTGCTTTCATAGCAAAAGGAAACCAGTCTGCTTCGGCATGGGATGCGTCGGGCTAGAAGCTAGTATGTGCTTCTAATGGCCTTTCTGTCTTGAAACATTTGTCCTCACATCCAGATCTGGGTCTACTGTATCGCAGAAACACTGAGTTGCACATCACTGGAGATCAGCTGCAGAATGCTAGGGTGCCACATAGTGCCTCAGGGCTCAGACTTGTCACGGAGACACGGAGTGATTCGTGGGGTAGGGCTAACTGAATTCTGTCAACAAGTGGACTAAGTCAGTGAATCCAAAATAAGTCATTGCTAGTTGCTCCCGCAACAATAATGCAGAATCAGAGCATGCACAAAATAAGCATCGAACTGACAAGAAAAGGAGGCGCCATGCATCATGCATGGATCACCATTTTCTAATCAGTGAATGATGATAAATGGTGCTCACATCTACTCTGATGTTTCTCCATCATTTGTTTCTTTGGGTAAAGCCTACACATGAAGAGAACCCATTAATTAGGATTTGTCTGCTTCAGCAAGGTACGATGAAAAAATTAATTACCTGAGCGAGTTACACAGTACCATATTTGATCCAGTTGAAAATAGGATTTACATCACAAAAACTGACTTGAGGCATCGAATAAAGTATCCAAGAAAAAACATTTTTGGTGAAACAAATGGTGCCCGATCATTCAGTGACTAATGGGTCAAATATGGTTCTAGGGCTGGTCACATCTCTAATTTGCAAACCGCATTGATCGGCAACCTGCACACTTCCTGCATGTTTTTTATTTAGATTTGGGACGCAAGTAATTACTTTCAGACACTTTCTGTGCACTTGTAGGAAGTCGCTAACAACCCAGAACAACGTTGTGCCATTGTAGGAGGTGTGCTAACAACCCAAGGACAACGTTGGCGCTGAAGGGATCGTAGAAGGAGGCACTGTAGCGCAAACCATCAACACCTATGTCTGGAATTTTTTTTTATATTTTTTTTTCTCTATTTTGCAAAAATAAATGGTCCGTCAGAAATTTTGCAAAACTATACATCTGCCGTCGTGGCCCACGGCGGCAGGGACATACCGCCGTGCGGCACGGCTGTAGGGGCTGCGGCCCACGGCCAGACGTGGGCCCGTAGCGTGCGACGAACATACCGCCGTAACCCACGGCGGTAGGGACATACCGCCGTGGGCTACGGCGGCAGGTCCTAGCGCCGTGGGCCACGGCGCTAGGAACTGCTGCCTATATAACACCGAAATTCAGCCGAAAATGTCATAATAATTCGAAAAAAAAGAAAGAGAGGGGGAAGAGGAGAAGGGAGTGAGGAGGAGGTGGTGAAGGTGCGAAGCTCTGCCGGTTTTTCGTCTCGTTAGAGGTAATACTCTGGTACTTAATAGTTTGAACTGTGATAATAGTAAAAATATAGTTTTAGTGTAGATCTGCTTAGTAAAAATATAGTTTTAGTGTAGATCTGCTTAGTAAAAATATAATTTTAGTGTAGACCTGCATAGTGAAATTATAATTTTAGTGTAGATGGATTAGTTAGTTTTAGTGTAGCTCTGAGTAGATATATTTTGTAGTTGCAGATCCACGTGTTAATAGCGTTTTTTTTTCATGCTGTCAGACATGTCGGATGCAGTCAGTGTCAAGTTGTATTTCGGTAATGGACAGATTAGATATGGTGAACATGGAGTTGACTTGTCAGAATTTAATTCGGTTGACCATGTGATTAGAAGAGCAGCCGAAAGAACTTGGGGGTCCATTACCAACTTTTTTTATAGTGCATTCCATGTAGATGCAGAGCAACATGACTTATCCATTATGGCTCTAATCAACAGGAGTGAGTCAGTATATTGGGAGCTTATGCCACTTCAAGACACTGAACATTGGAGGAGTTATATCAAAACAGCATGTGAAATTGGTTTGCCTGTGATGTTGTTTATCCAAGTTGTTCATAAGGCTGAGTCTAGTAGTCAAGTGCATGAGGAGGGTAGTGCTGCTCACCAGGGTGAGGCTGAACTACAAGCAGGAGATGGTCCTGCAACTGAGCCACAAGAAGGAGATGGTGCTTCCACTGAGGCAGAAGAAGGAGATGGTGACACACCCTTTGAGGCCCGTGGTGAAATTGACGAGGGGGAAGTTAATGAAGAAGTACTCAGGCAGTACGAAATGGAGGTTGATGAGGATGAACGTGGGTTGGAAGAGGACTCCTCAGATGATGAGGATGACCCGCTAGTTCCAAGGGACTGGGACAGTTACAATTTCTCACAGCTATCTGTCAATCCTGGTGAGAATGTGTCCTGGGAGTATAGAGACAATCAGGTTTCTGTTGGCGCCATGTATAAGAGTGCAGTAGAGGTGAAGGATGCAGTGAAGAGGTGGGCCACCCTAACTCTACAGAGAGAGTTCAGGGTAGTGAAGAGTTCTCCACACATATATGATGTACAATGTTTGAAGCCCAACTGTCCTTTTCGAGTGTATGCTTCCAAGGGCAAGTGGAAAAATTACTGGGAGATCAGATCTGTTGTGGATCACACTTGTGTACTTGAGCAGCTAGATGTGAGCCATCGTAATTTGTCAGCCAGTTTTGTGGCCAGCCAGATGTTTGCTAAGATTGTGGAAAATCCTGCTTATGAGCCAAAGTCCATTATCTTGGCAATTGAGGAGAAATTTAGGTACCAGATAAGTTATGGTAAGGCATACATGGTGAAGAAGAAGGTATTGGAGATGAGGTGGGGTACTTACGAAGCATCCTACGACAATCTGCCTCGATTGCTGAACACAATTGCCACGCTCAATCCTGGTAGTTATTACGATATCAAGACTTATAATCTTGTATCAAGTCCAGGGAAGCAAGTCTTGCAGCGGGCATTCTTAGCATTAGGTCCAACTACTGCTGCATTCAAACAGTGTTGACCAGTCATTTGCATAGATGGCACATTCCTAACAGGAAAAATACAAGGGCACAATCATTACCGCTGTGGCTGCAGATGGCAACAATCAGTTGTTGCCATTGGCAATTGCTTTTGCAGAGGGAGAGAATGGTGACAGTTGGTATTGGTTTCTGGAGAGATTGAAGCAGATGGTGGTGGGAGATGTGTCAGACGTGTGTGTGATACACGATAGACACAAAGGTATTTTGCAGGGCATTAATGACATCAAAGAAGGTAGCCAAGAACATCACAGAGCACCACAATGGCCAGATGTGCATAGCAGGTGGTGCATGAGGCATATGGCAGCAAACTTTCATATCCAGTTCAAGAACAAAGAACTTACACAATTGTTCAAGCGCTTATGTTCGACTAATCAGGAGAAAAAATTCTACGAGCTATGCCAAAATTAGATGATCTGACGAAGAAAGCATCAGAAGAGATAGCTAAGAAGCCAATAAGTACTGAACCCGTGGAAGAGCCAGTTTCTCTGGAGGACGTGGGGCTAGATGCTCCAAATGTCAGAAGGAGAAGGGGACGTGCTGTGAAGACCTTCAGCCAGTGGATTCAGAATGAGCCTAAGGAGAAATGGTGTCTCCTATTTGATAAGGGAGGTGTGAGGCATGGGATAATGACAACAAATTTTGCTGAGGTCTACAACGTGGTTTTGCGTGGTGCCAGAGCTCTCCCTCTTGTTGGTATCATTGAGTTCTTGTACCGCACAATGAAGTACTTTCTTGAACGTGCTACTGCAGCACATGCAGCTATGCAGGACTGTCAGAAGGTGTATTCAACATGGATGACTGAGTACTTGACCACAAAACAGAAGGCTGCTCTTGCTCACAGAGCTTACCCACAACCTCTACGTCGTGATCCCGGCGAGGAAATTCAGTGGAAATATCGGATAAATTGCCAGTCCAAATCACAAAAAGCGAATGGTGAAATAACAATACAGCAAACGGTTATTGGGAATCAGACATGCTCATGCTCTTACCAGAAGCCACTGCTGCTACACTACCCCTGCTCACATGTGATCGCTGCATGCCTTGCAACAAAGAATAACCATTGGGGTCGCTACGTGCCTAAATACTTTCTGAAGCAAACCACTCTAGACACTTGGAACCACACTATTGAGGGTTACCTGCATCTTGGAACTTTCACTCAAGACCCCAAAGACAGTGCGTTGTACATACCAAATCCAGATCCAACCATGTGCCAAGGTGTCGGTCGACGCAAGAAGAAGAGGATTAGGAACAACATGGATGAGGCTGAACCTGGACCTGCGGTGCAGATATGCTCTAAGTGCAACAATCCAGGACACTCCTACAAGAAATGCACCGAAGCATCTTACTTTTCCACTGCCACTTCTCCAGCACCTTCAGCTAGTGCACGTGGACGTCGTTCCCGTCGCTACAACGAAGGAATGCAGTGACCGTACTTGTTTGTGCTACCGTGTTGTAATATTTGAAATACTTATGCATGTTTTCATCTTGTAATATTTGAACCATTTTATTTGGCAAGGTCTTGTAATATTTGAACTTATGCATGTTATCGTGTTGTAATAATTGAATTACATTTTCATTTGCTTGTTGTTTTCTTCTTGCCATCAAATTTATTATCGTATCCTGTTATGTATTGTTCTCTAATTTCAAATGAAACATGTAATGAATTATCATATTTCTCATCTTTTTTTGTAGGCTTTCAATGGCTTCCTCGGGTCCTGAGTTGGATTTAGTGTTGCTCACCAGTAGGAAGGACAAGGTTGCGGTGCCAAAGGGGATCCACACTCCTATGTGCTACTGCGGTGACAACTGTAAGCTTGTCAAGTGCAACGTTCTCGGGTACTGCTACGGGATGAGGTTCTTCATGTGCGTGAACTACGAGCATGACCCCCTCCCACCATGTCGCAATGTTAGACCAAAAGTAAGAACAAACTGCATTCTAAATAAATAATATGTCATTGCTATTTTATTATGTGCTAACTTGTCTTTGAAAAAAGACTCTACCTCCTCTCTATGATTTTATGCAGTGACTAGATTGTGAGCAGTCCGAACAAGACAAGCGTTACGTCGAGGCGACGGGTCGTTCAGCACGTGAGAGGTGGCAAAGGATGGTTGAGGCAGAAAAACAAGAAGAAAAACGTAAGGAGCAGCAGGAGGAAATTCGCATTCGCCGGGAGATCAAAGAACGTGAAGCGGCCGCAGTCCGTGAAGCAGATAGAGAGAGGAAGAGGGAGAGAGCTCGCTGGGCTAAGGAAGCTGGGCCGGATGCTATGAGGAAGGGGAAATACCCCCGTTGTACCCAGTAGACGTAGAGTACTAGACGCCGAGTGCTACTGTATCCATAAAAAATTAAGATTTCATTTCATCATTCTCTAGAGTCGGGTTGTATCTTTAAGAACTTGATTTCAGATGCATTTCAGATGCAAACAGTAAAACTCGTACTAGGGTGTGTTTTCTGTGAGTCACTGCACCAAACAGTGAACACATAGGGTGTGTTTTCTGTGAGTCACTGCACCAAACAGTGTACCTAGTACTAGGGTGTGTTTCCTCCGAGTCACTGCCCGTTTTTCTTGCCCCGGATCGAATGGCCCACCGTCCAGTCTGCTTTATTGCCTACATATATGTGAGCACTCTTCTCCAGTGTCACTTCACAACACAATAAGCACCAATGAGTTCCTGGACTGGGGATGATGATGATGACTCCCTTGGTCCAGCACTGTGGAGCCAGCAAGATCAGAGTTCAACAGCAATTTTCCAATCTTAGATAAGAGAGATTTCAAATCCACGTGTGATGTTAGAAAGTACGCACCAAATCAAACGGTGAACTGGCCAAGGTGTGCACACGGTGAGTTCTGTGTGATGCAGGTTTACCAGGGATGGGACAACTCTGGTCGACGCTTCTGGCATTGCTCACGAGCATGGGTAAGCAAAACTCTATGACCTCAGTCCTTCATCATTTTATGATTTACTAATGTAATCACGATTTCTGCAGTACTCCGAACAACCAGATAACTGCGGTTTCGTGCAATGGGTGGATCCCCCAGCTATTGACCCGTATCAACAGTACATCAACTACCTCGAGGATGTTGTCATCTTCAACCTGAGGCAAGAACTCGCGTCGGCATTGGCTTTTCCAGATCCGACATCTACCAACGACGACGACGGACCGGTGACCGGACCAATGGTGGTGAAGACGAACACCGGGTGTGAGGACGAGTTCTGCTGTTGTCCGTGCCACGAGAAGAAGGACAACACTCCAACAGCAACTCCACCCCCGCCACCGTCTTATCCAACTCCACCCCCGTCGGGGTACTACATGCCCTCCCAGCACTCCGGCGGGTCTATGATGTCCGGGTTCTCCGGGTACTATTCGTACAACTAGACTACAAATGTTGTAATCGTTTATCTAAATTCCCTAAGGCACGTTAGGACTAGCAACGGCACAAAGTTAGGGTACTTGTGTCGTACGTGCCATTGCTTGTTTCTGTAATTCGTCTTTAAGTATTAATGGTTCGTCGTTAAGTATCAATGCTTCAAAAATTGAAATTTACAAAAAAAAAATCCTACCGCCGTAGGGCACGGCGGTAGGTCCATACTTACCGCCGTGGTCTACGGCGCTACCTGGAGGTCATGCTGCCGCCTGGCGCTAGGCTCCTACCGCCGTGCCGCACGGCGGTAGGCCCCTAACGCCGTGGCCCACGGCGGTATGTGCCCTTGCCAGTGGGCCACGGCGGCAGATGTATAATTTTGCAAAATTTCTGACGGACCATTTATTTTTGCAAAATAGAGAAAAAAATATATAAAAAAAATTCCCTATGTCTGTAACCGCTTCTTGAACTGTAACCGCTTCTTGGACTGAGCGCTTCGCTGAAGTCTTTGTTTTGTCATCAATGAACCCCTACACCTCTTGGATTCACAGCGTCCAGTAGCAGTGGTGAGAACTTGGGCCAAGTTTTGCCCCTAAGTTGGGTAAGTGTTTCCTACAAAGAGTTATCCCTTTCAGTAGAATTCGATTCCCCGATGCTTCCTAATCCCATACTACTTTAGTACTTTTGTTGCTTTTCATGAGAATCGGTGTAGCCAGCAAACGTGCAACTATGCAAAGCAAGCGGTTGAGAGGGATGTTTCAATGTTGTATATATATGGGTTGTCCCGCAAGCGAGGCATGTGTATCTCTAGTGGAGGAGCCGCGACTAGGGCCACCCCGCTCAGACGAGGCCCTAGTCATGGACCACAAAAGTCCACTAACCCACATTAATATTGGGCCCAAAAACAAGTCTTCAAGGCCCATTGCAAACACACAACAGTCACTACACTAGGCAGGCCCTAGTCGCAGAAAACATGTATATATATGGGTTGTCCCGCAAGTGAGACATGTGCATTTGTGACTAGGGCCACCCCGCCCAGACGAGGCCCAAGTCATGGCCTAGAAAAGTCCACTAACCCACATCAATTTTGAATTTTTTTTATATTTAATTTTCTTCGATTTTTCGAAAATAAATAGTCAGATTCAACATTGGCAGAAATAGCTACGAACCGCCGTTTGAAACGGCGGTTGGATCCCTGCCGCCGTTCCAAACGGCGGTAGGAACGTACCGCCGCTTCACACGGCGGTAAGTACCTGCCGCCGTTTCAATTGGTGGTAGGATTGCAACAGTGGCGGCAGGACCGGTATGGGTGGCGGCAGGCTGGCTGGCAGCTACCGCCAGTTGAAACGGCGGTTTCGTTAAGCCTACCGCCGATTCAACTGGCGGTAGGTTTTGTTTTCGGTTTTTTTCTTTTTTTTGTTTCTGGTTTTTTGGTTTTTGTTTTTTCTCAATACTATAAATGCGAAATAACAGGCAACTGAATACGAAAATACATAAAATAATTAGAACAAACAAAGTACTGTACACGACAAGTGTCCAAATACAAATCTAAATACGACCGCGTTTCGTCGGTCGTGGCGGACCCTGGTGCTCCTTCCTCCTCGCCGCTGCCGCCGCCCTCTGTGCAGCCCTCGTGTGGTGGGTCGGGTACGTGAGGGGGTCGCGTGGATGGTGATCGCGTCCTCCAACCGCCGGCTCGGGGGGCGGTGTCGCTAAGGGAGCACCTGAGCCCGACGGGACAGCCCCCCTCCGGTCGCTGCCTGTGGAGTCGCCGAGCCCGACGGGACGGCCCCCCTCCGGTCGGTGCCTGTGGAGTCGCCAAGCCCGACGGGGCGGCCCCCCGTCCGGTCGCCCGCGCCTCCGCCTCCACCGACGCTGTCGCGTCCAACGCCTCGCCTGCACGCCGTGCCGAGTCGTGGAAGTCCTCCATCATCGTGTGCTGCTGCTCCTGCGTCTGCTGCGTCGGCTCGGTCACGGGCGGGGCTCCTGTCAGCTGTGTACCACCGATCTCGTCGGCGGTGCCGCCCAACAAGTCGTCCAACGGAAACTCCAGCGGTGGTGTGTCGCCAGTGTAGTAGTCATCCGAAGCAGGTGTCTAAAACAGTGGTTGCTGCTGAACAGGTGGCTCAAACACTGGCTGCTGCTGCTGAACAGGTGGCTCAAACACTGGCTGCTGCAGAACCGGTGAAGCTGCTGTCCACGACGAAGGCCCCGGTCCCGTAGGTATCGGTGGTCTCTCTATAAAAATATTTGATCGTCATGGACCAAAATATGCTGTGGTCTCTCTAGATAATATAACTAGCAACAAAAAACATGTACCTGTGCCGTGGTCTCTCTATAATTTCCAGAGTATTTCTAAGCAATTCCAAAGCATTTTCTACAATTTCTAAAGTATTTCTAGGAATTTCCAAAGTATTTCTACAATTTCTATAGTATTTCTAGGAATTTCCAAAGCATTTCTACAATTTCTATAGTATTTCGAAGAATTTCTAGAGGATTTCTACAATTTCTAAAGTATTTCTACAATTTCTAAAGTATTTCTATATTTCCAAAGAATTTCTAGAAATTTCTAAAGTATTTCTATAATTTATAAACTATTTCTAAAATATTTCTATAATTTCTAAACTATTTCTAGATTTGCTAAACTATTTCTAGAATTTCTAAACTATTTCTATATTTTCTAAACTATTTCTAGATTTTTCTAAACTATTTCTAGAATTTCTAAACTATTTCTACCATATTTACTAAATATACGAGGAAAGTATTGGAAACATACCAGATGGACACCGAAGAAGGCCACCAAGGAGAAAGACAAGAGGAGAAGGGGGGAGGGGCAGCCGGCGGCGGCAGGGGTGTCGGCCCTTATATAGGCGCGGCCCAGCCGCCGGTTGGTTTGGCAGTAGCACCTACCGCCAGTTGATACGGCGGTAGGTGGCCAACGGTCGGTCAACCGCCGTTTCAAACGGCGGTTGGACTGCTGCCGCCGTTGGCCCTGGCGGTAGGTGCCTGGCCAACGGGGCACGTGGCGGATGTCCCAACCGCCGTTTGAAACGGCGGCTGGTAGGTACTTACCGCCGTTTGAGGCGGCGGTAGGTGCCTACCGCCTTTTGAAACGGCGGCAGGTATGAAACGGCGGTTCGTGGCTATTTCTGCCAATGTTGAATCCGACTATTTATTTTCGAAAAATCAAAGAAAATTAAATGTAAAAAAAAATTCTCAATTTTTGACCCCAAAACAAGTCTTCAAGGCCCATGGCAAACACACAACAGTCACTACACTAGACAGGCTAGTCTGAGCCAAAAGCTGGCTCCGCCACTGCATCTGTGCACCCAATTCATGTTGTGTCATGTCTGTGCAAATCAGTACACAGATGTATAACTTGTTTTTGTGTCTAGAAATGGTGACTGGTTAAGTACATAAATTATTTTTTGTGTTTAGATATGGTTCATGAAAAAAAAAGATTCTTGTTTTAGGAAAAAAAAATGGGAACGGTCATCTTTCCCCATAGTGTATTGTTCATTTATCTATTTTCCAGTTTTACAATTCACATGAGACATTCCAATAATAATTCACTTAATTTGCACTAGATAAACCTGGTACTATTCAGCACACAGCTGAAACTGAAAGCACCTAGTAACTCAAAAGTTTATCGAGACTGAAAAGGCCTATCACTTTACCCAAAAAAAATAGGTGTGGTTTTCTTTTCCGGAAAAAAAAAGGTGTGCTGTTGTTGCTTTCAATTAAAACCAAGAGAGATTATTGAAGTTTTCCAGATATATTGTTTAACCTCCATTGGGACAGGAGTGCAGCTCACCCAACCCTAGAAGTCTAGAACACAATTGATCGGAAGAGACGAAACATTGTGCTCAGATAGATGCAGAAAATGGTGTCAGGACCTGATTATGGCATTAGGCTATCCGCACTCGTCATACTTCATATCATTCTTTAAAAAGAAATATTCTTGTTTGGTCATTGAGATCCTCTCTTTTATATCTAATTTCTCTTGACCCGTCATAATTTATATCCTCCTCTATCCCACCTACCACATATTTTATTCATCATCTCCACCACTTTCTCTCTCTTCTCCCCTCCTCCATATTTTCTCCGCCCTTGCCTACTCCCTCCTCCTCTGCTCCTGCGCCTATCCATATTCTTCTCCATTGTGTCGATGCAACACAGGCACTTGCGGCGGCCGACGCCGTCGATGGTGGCGGTTGGCTCGTCCACCCCCCTACCCTACATTCCCTAAACCCGCCTCATCACCCGGCCCCAGCTCGTGGCCAGGTCATGCTCATCGTCGACATCCATGCCACAAGTCCCTGCTGGCATCGAGGAGTGCGGGAGGAGGTGAGCGGAGCTCCACCACACTCTATCTCCCTGCTCGAAGCTCCTCCAAGCCACCGCTGCCGGTTAAGGAAGGGAGGATGCGGGCGGTGGCCGAGCTCGATATCTCCGCCCAGAGCTCCTCCAAGCCACTGCCGTCGTCCGAGGGAAGGACAGTTGCGGCCCAATCTCTTTCCCTCTCCCTCCTCGCGCCAGAGTTGGAGCGAGCCCGACATCCTCCGTCGCAGAGCTCCTTTGCTCTTCCGCAGGCTCCGGGTAGTGGCATCGGTGTCGGAGCTCCCCGTGCGGCAGCAGCGCTGGCCCTCCTCCCTCAGTGCAAGCATGGAGCTGCGCAAACGCGGCCGGTGGCAGCCGGTGCTCGCACCCACAGCCTTGCCATCCTCTTTCTCTCCTCCAGATCTGACGCCGGCGAGCCAAGCTAGCCCGCTTCCGGTGGCCGCCACCCTCTCCTCCAGCTTCGCTGCTCCGTCCTCAAATCTTAGGCTGCGGAGGCGAATCGGAGGCCGGGTGTGGGGCCAGGTTGCGACAGCGGCATAGGTCTCTACACCGGTGAGGGGCGCACCGATGGTGGCGGTGGCTCCAGCTCAGGCCTCCAGCCATGGAGATCCCGGCGGCCATCCCTCTCTCCCCTCCCTTTCGTGGTCACGGCGTGGACGAGCGTCCTTCGTGTGGGACTCGTGCAATGTTGGCGTAGCGGGCGGCTGCTACTCTACTGGATTTCCTGGACCCGGTGCTCGATCCGGGACATCCCGAATGGCTTACAGTCCCCCACCGCGGGGGGGTTTCCTTTAAATCCATCATTCAGGACGGGTTACCGCACAGCAGTGCGGATAGCCTTAAGAATTCTCATGCTCCATCAGAGCATTCAATGTCAGTCCCTGAGGCACCCAGCTGGGTGGCTTGGTAGTGCAATAACTAAATGATTACGCTGCTTAAAGCCAATAACCCAGCTATCCAGAAGTGCACCAAACTGTTTATTATTGCAAAGATTAAACCAAAACCAAACATCCTTTTTGTTGGAAATGTGTCTTATTCTAATTGAATATTTATCATATCAGACATATTTCATCAACTTTGCTGCTGGTTAGTAAACATGAGCTTGTATGCAAACGGTATGCCAACAGCATGTAACCATAGACAGATGTAGCTAGCAGAATAATGTGTTGAATCATTGCTTCGTTCATTCGTGCATGCTATAAAAGACATGGAGGAGTCCCGAAGAGTTGCATTCCTCATTGCTTTCGTAGCAAAAGAAACTAGTATGCTTGGGCATAGGATACGTCAGGATAGAAGCTAGTATGACTTTGGGCGACTCAAGTTTACGGGCGACCGCAGGGAGCGCTCCCTACGGTCGATCCGACCAGTCCCACCCGCGGGCCCGCCACATGGTCCCCCACTGGCTGGTCTTCCACTTCCCACCGGCTGCTTCATTGGTACGCAGCAAATGAAAAATAAAAATAAGAGTTGAACGCAAAAGTTAGAAGAAAAATTTTAAAACGAATTTCGAAAGAAAACCTCAAAGAAAACTTCCGACCAAAACTTTGTAAAAATTTTTTGAACAAACTTAAACAGAAAAACTTATACAGAAAATTTTGAAGAAAAATAAAGCAAAAAGTTTTTGAAGAAAACTTTACGAAATAAACAGAACAAAAAAGTTTTTTAAAAAATCAGAATAATTTTTTTAAAAAGAAAACAACAGAAAAGAAAAAATTTAAAACGAATTTCGAAAGAAAACCTCAAAGAAAACTTCCGACCAAAACTTTGTAAAATTTTTTTGAACAAACTTAAACAGAAAACTTATACAGAAAATTTTGAAGAAAAATAAAGCAAAAAGTTTTTGAAGAAACCTTTTCGAAATAAACAGAACAAAAAAGTTTTTAAAAAATCAGAATAATTTTTTTGAAAAAGAAAACAACAGAAAAGAAATTTTTAAAGAAAAAAATTCGAACAAACTTTGAGAAAAAGTTATACTAAAAATATTTTAAATGATCAAAATAAGGAACAAAGTTTTTGAAAAATCATAACAGAAAAGTTTTTGGAGAAAATTTTAGATAAAAAAATTTGAAAAAAAAAGAAAAAGAAAACAATCAGCCGGCGTTTACCTCGCGGGCGAGCTCACCACGACCCAGCGCCGACGCTCCTCGGGCTCGCCGTCGCACCATGACGCCGCCGCCGCGGAGATCCGGCGCGCGGAGCGCCTTGCGGGCGCACTTCACGGCAGCAGAGATCTTCCCAGAGGAGCTCGCCGGAGCCCGCCACACCCTGAGGCCGTCGAGATCCGGTCCGAGGAGCTCGATGGGTACGCCGCACCTCCACTGTGGGTGGAGGGCTCACCGCTCGGAGGAGGTCGCTGGGGGGCCGCTGCCCACCGAGAATCCAGCGTAGAGGAGCGCCTGTGGGTGCCCTCGCCGCTGGGGACCGGTGGAGAGCATCGTGGACGGAGTGGAGCTCGCAGGCTTCGGAGAGGAAAGAAGTGAGGAAAGGGAAAGAAGATAATGTTTGCGTGGGCCCTGCCCATGTGCGGGCTAGTAGTTTGCTGTAGGCGTTGGGCAGTGAATTGACCGGGAGCTGGAGAAGTCACGGGTGACTTTAAAATCAACATTGCGTATGACTTTCCAATGGCCTTCCTGGTGGCGCACAACTGCTTCCGCACCCGTCTCACGCACAACGCGGACTGGGCGTTCGCGAGCGACACGGTCACGGCGTCCTCACCACGACGCACTCTATGGCCCGCCCACGACTTGCAGGTGCACGCCCAAGACTCCACTCACTCACGAACGCCAGCGGGTCTCGTAATCTAGGACAGTTTTGATCTGATCATTTAGTTGTATCTTATACATATTTATATACTATAAGGAGCGAAGTCAATTGAAAACTTTTCTCATCCAAATCGGGTCCACCGTATCCCTCACGACGGACGCACCCGTCATATATTTTTGGAAGTGGATAGAGTGGAAGGACTATGGAAGGAACAAAAAATCGCAATTTGGAAAGCGTTTCTGTCAAAAACGAATTGTTATTCTCACCGGGGTTGTTCCTACCCATCCGTCGTACCCACATATGGACCCACACCGTTTCCTTCTTCCCCCGTACCGCACGCCGCCTCCCATCCACGCAGAGCTCGAGTAGCGACCTGGCGCTCCGGTTCGGCGGGCGGTGACGTCGAGACCGGCCGGGACTGGGAGGATGAGCTCGGGCGGCAGGTTCTCGGAAGGGCGAACCGAGGATGGGGGTTAGTTGTCGGCCTGCCGCTGCAAGTTGCATGGAGGCAATCCTATCCACTGTCTCGTGCTCGTCGCCCTCGCAGTCTCGTCGTCCTCCCGCAGCACGCACGAGGAGCCGTCCATGGTGGACCGCGGGACTCTGGCGAGCGGCATCACGGAGGTGCCGCAGGGAGAAAACGACCTCCGCTTCCAGGAGATCGCCTGCTTCGCCGTCGATGAGCACAACAAGAAGACCGTAAGAACCCCTGCCGTTGTACGAGCCGCACGCTGCCGCGGCAACCCGAGAGCCGCGCCGAAATCGCAGCACCATCACCTTGCTGGAGCGGCTGCGCATCCCGTGTTGCTCGCAGGAGGAAATCACCGCCGTGAAGCCTGAAATCGCGGCGTCGTTCGACGTGGGGCTTGTCGATATGGCCTTCCCCGCCGCGCCGCCGACCATGGAGAGCTCCTTTACGGCCGGCAGCACCGAGCCGGAGAATGATAGTCCCGCGAAGACATGGGCGGAGGCACCATGATTCCTGGGTATTCCCAGGAATACCCAACAATTTTCCCATCAATCAAGCCCATATAAGCTACACACAAATATAGACTTAGTATGAGCTAAGCAAACTAAGCAATGGCCTTCCCAGCGCCTAATTTCTCATCCCCTAATTCATCATGTTGATTATGTGAGGCCACTTACTATACAGTCTGAGTCTTTTCCTCATATATTTAACGAATGAAACAATTCCTCCGTGGTATGTTTCTTCCAATTTTCTATTGTAGACACACTGGTGGTGAACTTACTTTGAAAGTTGAGGTTGAAGTATTAACAGTTTTGAAATGTTTGTGGGAATTAGATGTGATCATCTGAAGGTACATATTGTTGACACCGTTTTTTTGGAAAAACAGGTCAAAAGGGATAAAAAGGAGCAGCCGATGAGGAAGCAATGCAATCGGCTGATTGAAGAGAAAAAAAGGTGGTCAAACAGAACTCGCCGACGGTCAAAAGGGTCTAACCCTGTCTATCGATGGGCTGGCGGGTCAAAACGATCGGCCGATGGTCAACCGGGAATCGGCCGATGGAAAGGAGAAGGCGGAAATCAAGAAGATACGCCAAAGACAAGACACAGCGGAAGCGGCTCAATCTATGATTGACAATGGGTCAAGAGTCAGTTTTAGGAGAGTTTGACTCCTGCGTGAGTTCTTTCTATTTTTAGGAGTGTTTGTTTTCTTTAGATGCAAGTAAGCAGCGCCGTAATCGGCTAGGAGTCGGGTTGTCCTCAAGACATAAATAGCGACCCTGCGTGGTCGGAAAATCTGTACACACCAATATCAAACAAACTGCCTCCGGGCAAACCCATTACAATTTACAGCATCTACTTTACAGTATCTACTTTTCGGTGACTTCGCCACTGCGTTTTTTCTCTTTTCTCCAACGTCGTCCTTCAAGTTCGTCGGGCTACATCGATCGATCTCCGGCAAGCTTGTGAGTACTGTTTTACCGAATAACTCTAGGCTTTAACCTCCGAGCGCATCGCTGAGGTTTCGTCTAGTTCTTTATTCATCCCTTACCAATATTAGCTAGATCTGCAAGTTTTCGTACCAATTCTTGTGGTTTTTAGCTATTATCACCAATTTATCCAGCTCGATCTAAATCTTATCGTCTTTCATCGTCATAGCCGATCTGACTCGTTCGAGTGCTGATGTCACGATCGACCAATCCAGCCGATCTCTTTACTTACGCTTTCGCGCTTCGGTCGCTCTCGAGCCGGCCGACCCCGTTTCTTTGTATCGGCCGACTGGCAGATACACGTGTCACTAAAAGCCCATCGGTTCTCTAGCCGATCCCTAATATTTTCCATTATCAATCAATAGGTTAGATTGACTGGCACGCCTCGCTACAGACCGGGGAGTCACGTGTGTCGCGCGCGGAGGTGACGTCCTATTTTCGCGTCAACACACTTTTGGCACGCCCAATGGGACCCGAAAAAGTCAACAATGACGAAGAATTCGAAGAATACTGAAGTTGACCTGACCAACGTTCAACCAGTCTCTAAAGATCAGCTGAAGGATGCAGACAAAGCCGAGTTCGAAGCTCACATGAAGCGATATGAAGAATTATGTTTGGCTTCATATGGTCAGACTAAGAGCGGGGTGTACAAGAAGAATCCTCTTCCAACACCCCAGCATATCACCTTCTTAGCTGATCCTCAAGGGCTTCAAGACATGATGAATAAAGCTATGCATCAAACCATGATTGATCAGTCAAAAGTCCTCGCCAATACCACACAGAACTGTCTGACTGAGATGCTCAAGAAGGGAACAGAAGAGGGATACATGGGACCTGCATACTTTCAACCAAGGCGAACTCCTTCAGTGTTCCCAAAGGGTCAGTCGGCTTCCCCGCCGATGATTCAACGGTAGGGATTGCACCATCTCCACAGATTAATGCAACTGCCCCTGATTCCTCATCGGATGCTCAGCCGATTCAGAATCAGAATGTTGGAGAAATGCCTAAGGATCCTTCTACTACGGTGCCGATAGTTCAAACCTATTCAGCACAATCCAAAGTCCAGGATCAGACATTTCCAGTGCAGAATCCTCACCAGCAATATCCTGCAATGAGAGATCAGAATGGAAGACTTTTAGGATAGGGTTTGCCTCATGATCACTTTGAGACTGACATCTCAAATTTCTTCGAACCTCATCCTGAAGAAATCACATAAGTGAAGTACCCAGAATCTTATCAAGCTATGTTTGGAGGTACTCTAGGAACTGTCCACATGACTAAGGAAGGAGTGGAGATTGTCTACTTTAATCATGGGAGTAAGGCTTTTGAAAGAGTCAAGATAGGACCAACTCATGCGCATATGGTTATACTAATGGAAAGGAAAGCTCTTGTTCCACCTCAGAGACCGGCTCCTCAGCCGATCTTAGGAATGCCCGTACAGATTACTCCACTACAGCAGTCAACATCAGTGCAGCCTGTCTTAACCCCATCTAATACAGTTGCTCATACAAGATCGTCACCTCAGCAGCTGGTCAATCAAGGGATGACAAGGCAGCCAGTAGCACAACAACATCAGGTGGATCCTATGCAAACAATGCAGATGCTCCTAAACCAATTAGCCAGCTCAGGCCAGTTGAATCTGCATCAGCCAACTCCATCGGCTAGGCAGCCGATCGGACAGATTCCACCTGTAACAAGTCAATCAAATACACAAGGTTCTTCTGGAGCAAAGGCATCGGCAGCACCAAATCCACAGTCATGAACTTTGGAAGAACAACCTCCAGAGACTCCATCAGCTGAGATGCAAGTGATAGAACAGATATCTGCTGAGTTGAAGTCTCATATGAAGGAAGAATTGATTAACCATCTTTCAGAGATGCTGCAGAAATAATTTGGGATAAAACCTAAGCAGCAAACCTACCTGTACAGAACACCGTATCCATCTGGATACGACCAGATACCATTCTCTCCAAGATTCAAGGTGCCAGATTTTACAAAATTCTCTAGGCAAGATGACACATCCACGATGGGGCACATCACTCGATTCATCATACAGTGTGGAGAAGCAGGGAATGTTGATGCACTCGGGATACGGTTGTTCTCTTCATCTCTCTCAGGGCCAGCATTTTCATGGTTCACCTCACTACCGGCCAACTCCATCATCAAATGGTCCGATCTGGAGCAACAGTTCCACAATTATTTCTTCTCTGGCATTCATGAGATGAAGATTACTGATCTGACCAGACTCAAACAAAGGAACGATGAAACTGTTACAGGATTCGTTCAGAGATTCAGGGAGGTCAGAAACAAATGCTATAGTCTGAATCTGGGAGACAAGCAATTGGCTGAATTGGCATTCCAAGGGCTCTTGCCAACCTTAAGGGAGAAATATGCGTCACATGACTTCGAGAGTCTCAGCCAGTTGGTCAGTTGAATGATTCAGGAAACTGCAAAATCCTACGAGCCTAGGAGGAACTTCCAAAAGAAGGTGTCTTATGTGGATTGCTCTAACTCAGAAGATGAAGAGAACATGATAGGGCTTGCAGAGTGGATCAAAAGCAAGAAGACAATATCCTGCCCCTTTGGTAAAAAGGAACCGGAAAGATTCGGCTTTGATATCACTGAAGCCGATAAGATATTTGATCTATTGCTTCAGCAAGGGCAGATCAAACTCTCTCAGTTCCATACCATACCATCTGCATAGGAGCTCAGAAGGATGAAGTATTCCAAATGGCACAATGCAACATCGCACGACACCAATGATTGCAAGATCTTCAGACAACAAATTCAATGAGCTATTGAGCAAGGGAAGCTCAAGTTTGAAACCCCTACCAAAGCTAAAAAGCCGATGAAGATTGATCAGGACCCCTTCCCAACTAATACAGTTGAGGTATCTACAAAAGACACATCACATGTTAAGTTGCTGATGTCGGAATCGGCTCAAAATAAAGGAGCTGTTGATCCCAAAATGCAAGCAACCACTGCAGACGTTAAAGGAAAAGGGGTGCTACTTGAAGAAGAAGACATAAAGTCACGCCAGCCTGTCACGTCCCAGATGCTAATCAACAAGTTTCAGCGACGACAAGAGAAGGCAAGAGGGAGAGAAGAGTGGGCACGGCGCAATGAAGGACATTGGAAATATCTGTTCTTCAAATACTATTGGGAGGAAGGAATCAAACTGCTGACGGCAGAAAATTGTCCAGAGTGCAACGGGGCTTATAACAATAGCAGCTCATCAAAGAGGGTTTGCTTCAATGACAGAAGGCCTACGACTGGGGATCACCGGGAGTTCAATAATCAATGGGTCCCAGTTTATCAACGGCTGGGGGGCAAAGCCAGTGTCTACAATCGGCTAGGGGGCAAGGCCAGCGTTCATGATCGGCTGGGAGGTCGAGTCAATGAGAAGTCAAACAATCGGCTGGAAGAGATGGCCGATTCCTTGGTTCCCGATGAGGATATCATGTGCCGAGCTCCTGAACGTCGACGCACTCTACAACTGGACAATGAAGGGTCAAGCCAGTCACACAAGAAGCCTAATCCACAATGGTGCCCAGATGGCTTGATCAAATCTCAGAAAAGGAGAGTCCAGCATCTACGACAGCTAGAACAGCAAGAAGAAGAGGAAAGATGTGTGCTGGATAAGAAGAAGGTTCGATCTCAAGTATGGCGCCCTAAGCCTAAGGCCGATGATGGGAAGGATGGTAAACCAAAAGCTGATATAAACATGGCTGTCCTTCCGCCAAAAGAGTTCATGGCCCCAGTTGATTCGGATGCATCCAATGAAGAACTTGGGATGGCTCAATTAACACTGGAACCTACACAAGCTATCTTTGAGAAACTAGAGGATGAAAAGAGAGAACACTTGAAGGCATTATTTCTCAGAGGTTTTGTCAATGGGAAACCAGTCACCAGGATGCTAGTGGATGGAGGAGCGGCAGTTAATCTAATGCCATACACCTTGCTGCGCAAAATTGGGAAGTCTGATGAAGATTTAACCCAAACATACATGACGCTAGTAGACTTTGAAGGCAACGTCTCTCCAGCTCAAGGTGCAATATGCGTGGAGCTCACCATCGGTAGTAAGACCCTTCCAACCACCTTCTTTGTCATTAAAGGGAGGAGATCTTATAATTTACTGGTGGGACGGTATTGGATACATGCAAATTCCTGCATACCATCTACAATGCATCAATATATCATCCAATGGGTCGGAGATTCAATGGAGATGGTCAAAGGAGAAACCTCCTTGACTGTGGCAGCTACAGAAGCACAAGGATGGACTTATGATCAAGTGAGCTGCATATCAGGAAAAGCATGGGATACCAAGTATCTCAAGGTGTCCGATTTCGGACTACAGCTGGTTCAAGCAATCGGCTCTGATGACAAGATTTAGTGAATCAATTCATTGAAGATGAAGGAAAGCTTGGGCATGGAGTTGCAATAGCCGATGGATTGGTTGCCTAAGTATATAAGCAATTGTATAAGCCGATTGATATGTCAAGCCTATCGGCTGATTGAAATTTCAAGCTGTAGCCGATTGCAAATGTAATCGCATCTAGCAGGATAGCCGATGTTTGTAAAGGATCGCCTTTAGTACAAAATGTAAAAACTGATGTACAATTAAAATATTTGGTTCTTCTAGAACATGGCCGATACACATATCGCCCTTAGAATAAAATGAATATATTTTCATTCCCTTTGTTTCAAATTACAACAATGATATTACAACTCAGATCTGAAGGTTACATGCATTTTCAAGAAGTTACAAGAGATGCACTGTCCTATCTCTAGTATGATGAGGATATTGAATCGATGAATAAGAGAAGGACGCCGCAAAGAGGAAACAGAAGACTAAGATCTTCACCGGATTCCGTAAATCTTCCGCCGAAAGGAGTCCGAATTGATGACCAAGATGGTCGTTCCTTTGGCATGCTCCTCCTCTGATAAATGTGCAGCAAGACACCCTACCTTGCTCCTTCCCCTAAAACCAGTGAATCCAAGTTCTTCACAAGGATTCTTCTAGCTATTGTTGACACCATTTTTTGGAAAAACAGGTCAAAAAGGATAAGGAGAAGCAGCTGATGAAAACAGAGTACAATCAGCCAATTAAAGAGAGAGAAAAGGGTGGTCAACAGGTTTCACCGATGGTCAGAGGAGTTTAACTCTATCAAACGGACTGGCGAGTCAACCAATCGGCCGATGGTCAACCAGAGGATCGGCCGATAAAGAGAAGGAAGGAGGTAATCAAGGAGATATGCTAGAAGGAAAGCACGGTGGAGGCGGGTCAATCCACGATTGGCAACGGGTCAAAGAGTCAATCCACACCCTCGCGTCTCGGTCGCTCTCGAGCAGGCCGATCCCGCTTTACTTGTATCGGCCGATTGGCTGGTACACGTGTCGCTAAAAGGCCATCGGTTCTCTAGCCGATCCCTAATATTTTTCCATTGTCAATCAACAGGTCAGATTGGCTGGCACGCCTCGCTACAGACCGGGGAGTCACGTTTGTCACGCGCGGAGGTGACGTCCTATTTTTGCGTCAACACACTTTTGGCACGCCCGGTGGGACACGAAAAAGTCAACAATGTCGAAGAACACAAACAGTGGTACTTTCGAGATTGATCCAAGTAATGCTCAACCAATCACCAAATATCAGCTGAAAGATGCAGACAAAGCTGAGTTCGAAGTTCAGATGAAGCACTATGAAGAGCTTTGCTTGGCATCATATGGTCAGACTAAAGGTGGAGTCTTCAAGAAGAATCCTTTGCCAACACCTAAGCAAGTGACCTTCTCAGCCGATCCTGAAGGGCTTCAAGACATGATGAATAAGGTGATGCATCAGACAATGATTGATCAAGCTAAGGTTCTCGCCAATACCATTCAGAATTGTCTGACTGAAACACTGAAGAAAGGAGCAGAAAGAGGATACCTGGGACCTACATACTTCCAACCAAATCGAACTCCTCCAGTGTTCCAAAAAGACCAATCGGCTTCCCTGCCGATTGATGATCCAACAGTAGGGGTTTTATCATCTCCACAGATCAATGCAACTGCCCCTGGCTCTTCATTGAATTCCCAACCGATTTAGAATCAGAGTGTTGGAGATAAGTCCAAAAACCCTGCTGTCACAATGCCAGTGGTCCAAACACATTCAGCACAGTCCAACGTCTAGGATCAGACATTCTCAATGTAGAATCATCATCAGAAGTATCCCACAATGAGAGATCAGGACGGAAAGCCTGCAAGATGGGATTTGCCTCGCGATCATTTTGAGACTAACATCTCAAATTTCTTCGAACCTCAGCCTGAGGAAATTCTAGAAGTGAAGTACCCACAGTCTTATCAAGCTATGTTTGGAGGTACTCCAGGGACTGTGCACATGAACAAGGATGGAGTAGAGTTTGTCTACTTCAATCACGGGAGAAAGGCTTTTGAAAGAGTCAAGATCAGTCCAGCTCATGCTCATATGGTCATACCAACAGAAAGAGAAGCTCCTGTTCAACCTCAGAAATCGGCTCAGCAGCCGATGCTAGGGATGCCTGTGCAGACTGCCCCACTTCAACAGTCAACGTCAATGCAGCCTGTCTTAACCCCGGCTAATATAGTGGCTCATACAAGATCATCGCCTCAGCAGCCGATCAACCAAGGGGTGACAGGGCAGCCAGCAGTACCACAGGTGGATCCCACACAGGTGTTGCAAATGCTCTTAAATCAATTGGCTATCTCAGGCCAGTTGAATCTGCATCAGCCAGCTCCATCGGCTGGTCAGCCGATCGGACAAATCCCACCTATGACAGGTCAGTCAAACACACAAGGTTTTTCTGGAGTAGGAACGTCAATGGCACCAAATCCATAGCCAAGAGCCCCAGAAGATCAACCTCTAGAGACTCCATCAGCTGAGATGCAAGCAATTGAACAAGTATCTGCTGAGTTGAAGTCTCACGTGAAGCAGGAATTGATTGACCACTTTTCAGAGATGCTGCAGAAGCAATATGGGATGAAACCTAAGCAGCAATCTTGCATGTACAGGACACCGTATCCATCTGGCTACAATCAGATACCGTTCCCTCCAAGATTTAAAGTGCCAGACTTCACCAAATTCTCTGGACAGGATGATACATCCACAATGGAGCATATCACTCGGTTCATCATACAATGTGGAGAGGCAGGAAATGTTGATGCACTTAGAATACGGTTGTTCTCTTCATCTCTATCAGGGCCAGCATTCTCATGGTTTACCTCATTGCCAGCTAATTCCATCATCAAGTGGTCCGATTTGGAACAGCAGTTCCACAATTATTTCTTCTCTGGCATTCACGAGATGAAGATTACTGATCTGACCAGGCTCAAGCAAAGGAACAATAAAACAGTTGCTGGATTCGTTCAGAGATTTAGAGAGGTCAAAAACAAGTGCTATAGTCTAAATCTGGGAGACAAACAACTGGCTGAGTTGGCATTCCAAGGTCTCTTGCCAACCTTGAGAGAGAAGTATGCATCACATGACTTCGAGAGTCTCAGCCAATTGGTTAGTCGGATGAGCCAGGAAACTGCAAAATCTTATGAGCCTAGAAGGAACTTTCAAAAGAAGGTTTCTTATGTGGATTACCCTGACTCAGAAGACAAAGATAACATGATAGGGCTCGCAGAGTGGGTCAAAGGCAAGAAGACAGTTTCCTGTCCCTTTGGTAAGAAGGAACCCGAGAAATTCGGTTTTGATGTCACTAAGGCCGATAAGATATTTGATCTGTTGCTTCAGCAAGGGCAGATCAAGCTCTTCCAGTTCTACACCATACCATCTGCAGAAGAGCTCAAGAGAATGAAGTATTGCAAGTGGCATAATGCAACGTCTCATGACACCAACGATTGCAAGGTCTTCAGACAGCAGATCCAGTCAGCTATTGAGCAAGGGAAACTCAAGTTTGAAACCCCTGCCAAAGCTGAAAAGCCGATGAAGATTGACCAGCACCCTTTCCCAACTAATACAGTTGAGGTGTCTAGCAAAGACACATCACGTGTTAAGCTGCCGACGTCTGAATCAGCTCAAAATAAAGGAGTTGTCGATCCAAGGTGCAAGCAACCGCTGCTGGTGTCAAAGGAAAAGGGTTGCTACTTGAAGAAGTCCTGATGCCGCGCCGACCTGTCACGTCCCAGATGCTGATCAATAAGTTCCAGCGTCGGCAGGAGAAAGCAAGGGAAAAAGAAGAATGGGCTCGACACAACGAAGGACATTGGAGATGTCCATTCTTCAAGTACTGCTGGGAAGAAGGAATCAAACTGCCAACGGCAGAAAATTGTCCAGAGTGCAATGGGGCTTACAACAACAGCAACTCCTCCAAGAGGGTTTGCTTCAATGATAGAAGGCCTACAGCTGAAAATCACTGTGAGTTCAGCAATCAACGGATCCCAGTTCTTCAACGGCTGGGGGGCAAGGCCAGTGTCTACGACCAGCTGGGGGGCAAGGCCAGCGTTCATGATCGGCTAGGAGGCCGAGTCAACGAAGGGTCAAACGATCGGCTGGAAGAGATGGCCGATTCTCTGGTCCCTGATGAAGATATCATGTGCCGAGCTCCTGAACGTCGATGCACCATACAATTGGACGATGAAGGATCAAGCCAAACATACAAGAAGCCTAATCCCCAATGGTGTCCAGATGGCCTGACCAAGTCCCAGAAGAGGAGAGTCCAGCACCTACGCCAGCTAGAGCAGCAAGAAGATGCAGAGAGACACGTGCTGGACAAGAAGAAGGTTCGGTCTAAATTATGGCGTCCAAAGCCTAAGGCCGATGATGAGAAGGATGATAAACCACAAGCTGATATAAATATGGTTGTCCTTCTACTAAAAGAGTTCATGGCTTCTACTGATTCGGACGTTTCCGATGAAGAATGTGGCATGGCTCAGTTAACACTGGAACCTACACAAGCTATCTTTGAGAAGCCAGAAGATGAGAAAAGACAACATTTGAAGGTATTGTTTCTCAAAGGCTTTGTCAATGGGAAGCCGGTCACCAGGATGCTAGTAGATGGTGGAGCAGCAGTCAACCTGATGTCGTACACCATGCTGCACAAGATTGGGAAATCTGATGAAGATTTGACCCAAACCGACATGATGCTGGTGGACTTCGAAGGCAACGTCTCTCCGGCTCAAGGAGCAATCTGCGTGGAGCTTACCATCGGCAGTAAGACCCTTCCAACCGCTTTCTTTGTCATTAAAGGGAGGGGATCTTATAACCTACTGCTGGGTCGGGATTGGATACATGCCAACTGCTGCATACCGTCTACAATATATCAATGCATCATCCAATGGATCGGAGATTCAGTGGAGGTGGTCCAAGGAGAAACCTCCTTGACAGTGGCAGCTACGGAAGCACAAGGATGGACCTATGATCGAGTGAGCTGCATATCTGGATAGGCATGGGATACCAAGTATCTCAAAGTGTCCGATTTTGGACTAAAGCCGGTTCAAGCAGTCGGCTCTGATGACAAGAATTAATGGATCAGTTCATTGAAGATGAAGGGAAGCTTGGGCATGGGTTTACATCGGCCGATGAATTAGAAAAGATAGATCTTGGAGATGGAAGCAAACCAAGACCGACGTATATAAGTGCCAAGCTAGATTCAGAATATAAGGAAGAACTGATTGCATTATTAAAAGAGTTCAAGGATTGTTTTGCCTGGGAATATTATGAGATGCCTGGTTTAGACCGATCCATTGTTGAGCATCGATTACCTATTAAACCAGGGTATCGACCTTTCCAGCAACACCCTAGGCAGTGTAATCCAAAGATTTATACTGATATAAAAACCGAGATAACAAAGTTACTCGAGGCTAGTTTCATCCGGCAATGTCGGTATGATGAATGGATTTCTAATATAGTTCCTGTCTACAAGAAGAATGGCAAACTACGTGTGTGCATTGATTTTAGGGACTTGAACAAAGCAACGCCGATGGACGGATATCTGATGCCAGTAGCCGATGCATTGGTCAATGCTACCGCAGGGCACAAAGTCATCAGCTTTATGGACGGTAATGCCGGATACAATCAAATATTCATGGCCATAGAAGATATTGCAAAGACTGCTTTCAGGTGCCCTGGTCACGTCGGATTGTATGAGTGGATCGTCATGACCTTTGGGTTGAAGAACGCTGGTGCCACATATCAAAGAGCCATGAATTACATATTCCACGAACTCATCGGCAAGATAGTAGAGATCTACATTGATAATGTGGTTGTCAAATCAAAGAGCTACAAGGAGCATTTGACTGACCTACGAAAAACATTGGAGTGCACTAGAAAGCATGGTTTAAAGATGAATCCCAACACATGTGCTTTCGGTGTTTCAGCTGGTCAATTCCTAGGTTTCTTGATACATGAAAGAGGAATCGAAGTTGGTCAGAAGTCGATCAGTGCGATTGACAAAATAGAGGCACCATCAAACAAAAAGGAGCTTCAGTCATTAATCGGCAAGATCAATTTCATCAGAAGATTTATATCTAATCTATCGGAAAGGATTCAACCGTTTACACCTCTATTGAAGCTCAAGGCCGTTCAGAAATCTGTATGGGGAGAAGAACAACAGAAGGCTTTAGACAACATCAAGCAGTACCTAAAGTCTCCTCCTGTCTTAATGCCCCCTCAAGACAAAAAGCCGTTCAAATTATATTTATCGGCTAATGAGCGGGCTATTGGATCGACCCTTGTACAAGAGTTTGAAGGGAAGGAGCGAGTTGTATATTTCGTGAGTAGAAGGCTCTTAGATGCAGAAACGAGATATTCAGCGGTGGAAAGATTATGCTTGTGCTTATATTTCTCATGCACAAAGCTGAGGTCTTATCTATTAACTGCGAATGCACCGTGGTATGCAAAGATGACGTGGTCAAGTATATGCTGTCATTACCAATTTTAAAGGGTAGGATCGGGAAGTGGATCTTGGCTTTATCAGAATTTGACTTGCCTACCAATCGGCTAAAGCAATCAAAGCACAGGTAATGGCCGATTTGGTAACTCAGCATTGTGGACCTGAAGTTGCAGTTGTTGAACCCGTTCCATGGACTATGTTCTTTGACGGATCATCCTGTGGAGTAGGGGCTGGGATTGGAATTGTCCTTATTTCACCTCAAGGAACAAATTATGAGTTTTCCATCCCAATCGAGAAGACTTCAACCAACAATCAGGCTGAATATCAGGCAGTATTAAAGGGGATAAAACTGCTATGGGAAGTCAATGTTGAAGCTATTGAGATATTTGGAGATTCTCAGCTCATGATAAATCAATTAGCGGGAGAGTATGAATGCAAAGATGACATATTGAGGATTTATCATGAAGAGTGTCTTCAGTTACTTAGGGAGTTCAAGATAGTAAAACTCGAACATATCCCTAAATGTCACAACAGTGAAGCTAATCGGCTGGCTCAAGGAGCGTCAGGTTATCAGCTGATCGTAGCTGTAGAGCTATCAATAGGGGATTGGAGGAAGGAAATAATGGATTATCTGAGAGATCCATCCAAAAAGGTTGACAAACAATTAAGGTACAAAGCCATTAAATACGTTTTATTAGAAGATGAGCTATACTATCGTACCATCGACGACGTTCTGCTCAAATGTCTTGGTGAAGAGGAGGCTAAAACCTTGATGGGAGAAATTCATGAGGGAGTCTGTGGAGCCCATCAATCGGCATTCAAGATGAAGTGGATGATCAGAAATAACAACTATTATTGGCCAACAATACTGGAGGATTGTTTCAAGTACTACAAGGGATGCCAAGAGTGTCAGAAGTTCGGAAGCATTCAAAGAGCTCCAGCATCGGCAATGAACCCAATAATCAAGCCATGGCCGTTCAGAGGTTGGGAAATTGATCTGATCGGACAAATATATCCACCGTCAAGTAAAGGTCATAAATTCGTACTAGTGGCTACAAATTACTTCACAAAGTGGGTTGAAGCCTTCCCAATCAAGACTGTGACATCAGGCAATATGATTGATTTTGTTAAAGAACATATTATTTATCGGTTTGGTATACCTCAGACCATCACAACCGATCAAGGAAGTCAATTCACTTCAGGAGAATTTGAGGAATATGCAAACTTTCTGGG
Organism: Cenchrus fungigraminus; assembly: GCA_036936925.1. Taxonomy (NCBI): domain Eukaryota; kingdom Viridiplantae; phylum Streptophyta; class Magnoliopsida; order Poales; family Poaceae; genus Cenchrus; species Cenchrus fungigraminus. The sequence continues at coordinate 85,872,115 of CM072780.1, forward strand.
GATTAAATTTTTGAATTCATCTCCCTACTATGCTCAGGCAAATGGACAGGCAGAAGCAGCAAACAAAGGCATCATAAAGTTGATCAAGCATAAGATTGATGAGAATCCCAAACGATGGCATACAATCCTTAATGAGGCATTATGGACATATAGGATGGCGTGCCACGGATCAACCAAAGTATCACCATATCAACTAGTATAGGGTCATGACGTCGTGTTGCCTTGGGAGTTGAAAGCTGGATCCAGAAGGACTTCTTTACAAGATCAATTGTCAGCCGATGATTATTCAGCTATGATGAAAGAGGAACTAGAGGACCTTGCAGGTAATCAGCTAAGAGCTTTGGAGAACATTGAAAAGAATAAGAAAAGAATAGCCAGATGGTATGATAAGAAAATCAAAGTTAAAGAGTTTGCTGAAGGAGATTTGGTTTGGAAACTTATATTACCAATTGGCTCTAGAGATCCAAAATACGGAAAGTGGTCACCAACTTGGGAAGGACCATATCGTATCAGCCAATGTGTGCTAGGCAATGCATACATCTTAGAAACATTGGAAGGAGAAAAGTTTGCCAGAGCACTAAATGGAAAGTAGTCAAATCAGAGCCTAAACGGCCGATTAAAGACTCAAGTCACAGCTGATTGCAAATGTGGTCATCTTCAGGACATGGCCGATGTACAAATCGCCCTTAGAACAAAAAAATAATTCATCTTCAATTACAACGATGATGTTACAATATAGATCTGAAGAGTACATTGAGAAGACGAAGTCAAGATGAGTCACTACGGGTCGGTTACATTCATTATCACTGGACAGGTGACGAGAGTGAAGAAAGAGAAAAACAAAAGAAAGCGTAAATTTGACGAAGATGAATCACCAGATTCGGTGACTCTCCCCGTCAGGATTGTTGGAAAAGAAGACATAGGGTTGTTCTTCTTTCCACAACGCCCAAGGACGACCTCCACCCTCCTCCATCAGCTGATGCACCCAAGACGCATCACAAGGGTTCTTCTAGCTGTTGGACCTCCTAGCTTCACAAAAGGAGACTAGAGAGAGGAGCATGTCCTGGACTATTTCACAAGAATTCTTCTAGCCATCATGGATCAGAGGGGAAGAAAGAAACCGAAGAGTAAGAGCCTAAAACTTGCTGGATCTATATCTCGAGCCATGGACAGAGAAGAAGTGCGTTCTTCATAAGGGCACGAGGGTGGTTATTTATAGCCGAGGCGCCAGAAGAGATAAAGATGAAGGAACCAGAGAAGACGGAAACCAAAGATACCAGATCTGGTAAAAGAGGAAACAGATAACCTGTGAATGGTTCAGTTTCCAAAGGATGACCGATTCAGAGGAATAACTCCCAAAAATAGGATCGGCACAAAAAAAGGGGAAATTTCTCTAACACGTCCACAAACTGCAGAGCATAGTTCACAGAAATCGTCTGCCCAACATTGCAGACAGAGTCTACAAGCTCATTAACAGCACCCAGGAGAAATGCTATTTCAAGTTGGAGTCTGTCAATGACCAGCGGCAATCATTATCCCCTAAGAAGTTTTCCAGGAAGAAATGCCTCTCATGCCTAAAACTAAAGGGGCCAATGGCTACATCAGGAAATCTGGAGAAGTCATGGAACCCCTGGATAAGAGGGTGAGTCTTATAGGGAAGGGGAACGAAAGAGCCAAAGTGTCACATGGTGAACAACCCTAGAAAATGTCAGATTGAGAGGACAAGACACTGTCAATGGAGATTGATCACATTGGTCACATGAAAAGATTTGGCCATCATTCGAATTAAGGAAAGATGTCATATTCGAGCAAAATTTCGGAGCAAAAGATCATTTACTCCAAAACTGGGGGGCTTGTGTTGACACCATTTTTTGGAAAAACAGGTCAAAAAGGATAAGGAGAAGCAGCCGATGAAAACAGAGTACAATCGGCCAATTGAAGAGAGAGAGAAAAGGGTAGTCAACAGGTTTTGCCGATGGTCAGAGGAGTTTAACTCTATCAAACGGACTGGTGAGTCAACCAATCGGCCGATGGTCAACCAGAGGATCGGCCGATAAACTGAAGGAAGGCGGTAATCAAGGAGATACGCCAGAAGGAAAGCACGGTGGAGGCGGGTCAATCCACGATTGGCAACGGGTCAAAGAGTCAGTTTTTAGGAAGTTTTGACTCCTGCGAGTGTCCTTTTCTATTTTTTAGTAGTGTGTGTTTTTTTAGATGCAAGTAAACAGTGCCGTAATCGGCTAGGAGTCGGGTTGTCCTCAGGACATAAATAGCGACCCTGCGTGGTCGGGAAAAAGTGTACACACCAATATCAAACAAACCACCTCCGGGCAAACCCTTTACAATTTACAGTATCTACTTTTCGGCGACTTCGCCATTGCGTTTTTCTCTTTTCTACAACGCCGTTCTTCAAGTTCGTCGGGCTGCATCAGCTGATCTCCGGCAAGCTTGTGAGTACCGTTTTACCGAATAACCCTAGGCTTTAACCTCCAGGCACATTGCTGAGGTTTCGTCAAGTTCTTTATTCACCCCTTACCGATATTAGCTAGATCTGTAAGTTTTCGTACCAATTCTTGTGGTTTTAGCTATTATCACCAATTTACCCCACTCGATCTAGATCCTATCAGCTTCTGACATAATAGCCGATTCCGACCTGTTCGAGTGCTGACGTCACGATCGGCCGATCCTAGCTGATCTCTTATCCACACCCTCGCGTCTCGGTCGCTCTCAAGCAGGCCGATCCCGCTTTACTTGTATCGGCCGATTGGCTGGTACACGTGTCACTAAAAGGCCATCGGTTCTCTAGCCGATCCCCAATATTTTTACATTGTCAATCAACAGGTCAGATTGGCTGGCACGCCTCGCTACAGATCGGGGAGTCACGTGTGTCGCGCGCGGAGATGACGTCCTATTTTCGCATCAATAGCTATAGTGCCTCCTGGCTTTTCAAGAGGGGGCGAAGAGGAAGAGGTTTTACTACACTACTTCACAAGATTTCTTCTAGCTATGAAAGGGAGAGAAAAAAAGGAAGCAGTCATACAAAAAGAGTCTATGATCTATCAAATTTGGTTGCGCCATGGTTGATGAGTGTGAGTTTTCTCTATCAAGCTTCAAGCCTATTTGTAACCCTAGATGGCAGAAGAGATAACTACAAGAGGGAATTGAAAAAGGCAAAATAAAGGGCACCCGATGCAGTCAAAGTAGGAACAGTTTCCCTGTGAAAGCCTCAGACTGAACAAAGGTGTAACATCCCTCAATTTTATAGAGGAATGTTAAATAGTAAAAATGAGGATTTAAAATTTTCGAAGAATTGTTTGAGTGATTATCAAATTAATTAAGGATGTCTTCCTTTTCTCTACTTTAATTCCTAGATTTAATTTTTTAATTAAATAAAATTCCTAGGAAATATAAAATGCTAGTGTGAGAAACTTGGAGTTCATTTGGTTTTATTTAGAGTTTATTTGTGTGGGTTTCAAATTTGAATTTATATTCAAATTTGAAACTAAAATAGAAAGGGGATTAGGAGAATTAGAAAAGGGGAAAGGAATAGCACAGCTGGGCTCCGGCCCCGAAACCTAGAAGTCCGCCCGACCTCCTCCTTCTTTTCCTTTACACACCCCACGCCCTCTCCTTTCCTTCACAGCAGCCCATCGCAGCCCACGCGCGCGCGGCCCGCTTACCACCTAACCCCGCCGCACCGAGCCACTGACGACCGGGTCCCGCTCTGCGTCATGCTAGCGTCAGCGTGACGTCGCCGTCGTCGTCCCCCTCTTTTCCCCTTTCGCTGATGTCGCCACGCGCCAAAGCGCTAAAGCACTGGAGCGCCGGCCATGGCGCCGACGCGATGCCGCCGCGCGCCCTCCTTCGCATCGGAGCCGTCCATGTGCCCCCGCACTGCTCCCCGCTATAAGTAGGCTGCGCCACAGCCCCGGGGAACTCCCAACCCTAGCCGCTGGGGAGTTCTCCCCTTCCACCGCTCGCCACTGCTTGCCGAAGAAGGAGAAGGTGGGAGAGAGGAGAAGAAGCCAGAGGCCGTCCGCAAGAGAGACGCCGACGCTGCCGCGAGGACCGGAGGCCGTCCGTGGAGCCGCTAGACGCTAAGAAGCCGTGAACACCGACGACGCCTTCTTCCCCTGCTTCCTCTGCTCCGCGCCGCCGTCTCCCTCCTCACCGACGAGCCTGCTCTGCTCCTCTTCATCGACGCCTGCACGTCGGCCTGTGGCCACCGAGGTGAGGCCGAGCTTCCTCGCCCGTCTGTGGATGCCCCGACCTTCGAGCCGAGGCGGAACGCGTGCTCGCCGACGCTACCGCCCCCGCGCACGCCGCATGGTGAAGCCGACCTTCGATCCGTGTTGGGATTTTCTTGCAGGTGCCACTGCCTTCGGCCGGTGCACGTGCACGTGCACGCCTCCGCTGCCTCCCTTGACTCGCGTAGTCGCGCACACCGCCGGAACGCCGTCGCCATGCTCACCGCGCCGCCATGGCCGTCGCCATGGAGGTTTTGCTCTATGCACGCGGTAGCAGGGGGAAAGGCGCTGCCCATGTGGCTGATCTGTGCTCGCCTCACCGCTGGCATTCGCACGCCCCCACACGCGCCCGTGCCCGGCCGCGGGAGCCCTGAGCTCCACCGCCGCATGCGCCGGCCCAAGCTCCGCCATGGCCGGCCACGCCGTGCACGTCTGGGCAAAGGGCAAAAGCCCCAGTTTTTGGGTTGTTCCGTTTCGCTAGATGCTCACGCACGCACGTCTGGCATTTTGGCGCACCCCAGTGCCCTCGCCGGTGATCCCCGCACTGCGCCGCCGAGCCTCACAACACGCCGTCGCCGATAATGTCGCCGCCGGTCCCTAGGTGTCCCCCTTGTGGTCTTCACCGACGCGCAATCACCACTTGAGCCGAGCCACGTTGCTTGTTGACCAGCCCCGGCCGCACCTCGCCGCCAGCGACCCTCTTCCCGCGCCACCGCCCCTCTGCGGCATTTGGCCGAACACGTGCCGGTGCCGCTGCAAAACCCCAGGGGTTTTGGCGACGCACGGACGCACACACACGCGACTCCTCGCAGAGGAACCGCCAGGATCCCGTGCGCCGGCCCACTCACGGGCGCGCCACACACACGCATGCACACCGCCGCGCTGCAGCGGATCTCCCCAGATCCCGCGCATGCAACCACGCGCGCAGCCACGTGGGCTGCCACGTGGGCAGGCGCCGGCCTATAGCCACCCATGTGGCGGCCGCGTCAGCGCAGGAGCCGGCCAGCAGCTAGCTATAGGACCCCTTAGAGCTAGCAAGAGTTAGTTTAAAGCCGGCCTAAAGTATGTGATATTGTAATTACGTATTTTAATTTCAGAAATGTATTTTACCTTTGGAAAATCATAATAAATCCGTTTTAGCTCCGAAAAATATGAACCTTCTTCTGAAAATCTTCTAAAAATCCAAACTCTATGCTAGACTAGAGTTTGCCTCTTTTTGGATCTTATTGGCACTTCATCTTGGATTTATTGCTGTTAGTAGCCGAGTTTATTTACTTAAATACGCTTCTAGGAGCTGCCGGAGCCGGAGAGCTGAACCAGGACTATGACGGCGACCTCGGCTACGACGACTACTCGTACCCAGGTTCACGCCCGACCATTCTTTGGATGCCCATTAGGCATAGCTATTAGAATTGCTAGTGCTTTACTTACTGCATAGTGATGGATATGATGAACGCGTGAATTGCCTCTTTTACATACTTGTCCTTCATTGACCTACTACTACTGTTTACTTAAGCTAGATGATGTGCTAAGCTTGCTATGCATGTATTGGGATTATTGTGGTAGTTTCTTGGCGTGTGTTGGGAAAACCGGCAGGAGAAGGTGTTTTGGGATACTTTGGCGGGGGTGAGCTCGAGACAACCCGGTCTGGGATCGGGGGCCAAGGATCGTCTTCTCGGACGTTGCCCAATGTGGTGCCTATGGCGGGTACATTGTTTTAGGAGCACATGTGATGGGGATTTTGTGATGACTTGGAGGATATGAGCTCGCCCCGGTCTGAAACCGAGTGGGTCGCCTGTTACACGGGACTTTCGTACACACCACCTCGCCGAGAGTGGGGATAGGGCCACCCGACCCTAGCAAGTGTGATGCCATACCTGCCAGTAGGATAGAGGGTATCAGTGAGAGGGATAGGGTGAAGTCCCTTCCCTTTGGGCGCTCCCCGTGTGGCCACACGGGGGCATTTTCACAGTTCTGGGGTGGACCTTTGCGAAGGACCGCATCGAGACCCGGATGCAGGATGGAATCGTAACTCCTAAGTGTTCGTTCAGTAGGGTAGGCTTAGTCGGCCATACACCGTCCGGGTACTATTCCGAGTTGGGTACTGGTGTACACGTTCTGCAGAGTTTAGATCTATACGTATAGCCGCGTCCTTGGTTATGGACATGCCCGTTGTTTCTCCGACTCTTACATTTTGGGATTTCTACCTCCCCCCTTATAGGATGAGTGTGATTGTTGAGCCGTGGTTGTATTCGGGGAGTGGAGAGTTGCTCCCTCTGCCTCGCGGATCCGGGTGCAACCATTGAGGTGCGAGGAGTGGGAGTTCTCGCACCGACCCTAGATGAAGATAGGTGATGGTGACGGTGATCTGGGTGACCAGATGTATCCGTTTGCAGATGAGAGATATGGGTTATGGTGGAATTATGGAGATATTACTCTATTTATTGCTGCTGCTGCATAGGAAACCCTGCTACTACCTTGATATACTCTTTTCCCCTTAGAAGTAGGCCACTTAAAGCTTGCATACGGTTGGTGACGTGGACCTATCCCGATCCTTGGGGATAGCCCCTGAGCTTGCAGGGTACGAGTCCGACTACGACAACAACGCCAACGGATGGTACGACTGAGGGGGCACGACGCTTCGCTCAAGGATGCCTGTGGGAGATGCCTGAAAATGGAGACACCTTTTGGGAGATAGCTACCGCTGCATAGGCTCTTATTTCTATTATTCCGCCAAGAGGCGGGTATTGATGTACTCCGAATAAACAGGACATGTAATAATCAGATAATTATTTGTACTCTGATGTTTTATTTCGATGTATGACTGTGTTATTTATCTGTGATGAATACCTGTGCGTGATAGTGTCTGATCCAGGGACTATCACGAGACAGAATGCTGGGTTTTTCTGATTTTGAAAACCCAGGGCGTTACAAAAGGATAGTCTGCAGTGATACGTTTCCCGAAAATCAGGAACCGGCTTTCAAGGTGGATTGAATAACAATGAATGGCCCCACTCTGTACCCCAGAAGAGGAGGTTTTCAGGATCCTTCTCTCTCAACATTGCTAGCAACAACGACAACCTTCAATGCATCATCTGGATGCAAGAACACTTCAAGAAGAAACTTGTCAAGGAATGGGGATAATTGCATTTTCCAGGAAGCACTCTCAAAGAGGCATACCTCTTATTCCTAATGGAGGCCGATCTGGTTCACAGACAGGAGGTTATGGTGCCACATGAGAAGCGAGTTGCATTTTTATAGCAAAGAGACAAACCAGATTATAAAAGGCACCTACAAGCATGTGTGGGAAGCTATCACCAGAAAATAGAACATTCAGATCCATCAATGCCAATAAAAGGATAATGATTTTTTTTCATAAATAGGCCGATTGCATCGACTGATAGTACATCAAGGCTTAAAGAAGACTCTTTGCCTTATCTAACTCCGCTCTAACTCAGACTATTTCTTCATCTACGTGGTCTAGTTCCTGAAGAAGAGCAGTCCTCCTGGCTTCAAGAACTTCCAGCTTCTTCTTGTCATTTGCAATCACACAAGGCGAAGACCCCGTTCTTGCCTGGACGGTTGGGTTGGTTGATTTACACCAAAGGCGTTGATATTCGACACAATCCTTTCCACAGTTTCACGATTTGGAGACTGGGGAAGAGATAGAGAAATGTCAAAAGGGGATCAGAGAAACAAAAAGTGAGGAAAAAACCAACCTGATTCACAGAGGAGGAAGAAGAAGAGGAAGCCATTACGAAAAGAAGTACTGTTCAAAAGGCAAAAGAGATCTTGCATCTTATAAAGACCGATCAAAATGTTCGGTCAAAGCAATCAATACGAAGCATTGGGAGTTGGCCAGTAAAGGCTAGTTACAAGTGTAAAATTACAATAGCTAAACTATGCCCAGAAGATGGATAGCATTAATGAGGTCCAGACACAGCTGATCGGCCCCCTAGATCTCTTGACAATCAACATTGGCTGAACCAGGAATCGGCTGCTCTTGTTCACGAAGAGCTTGGGCTTGCCGTGCGATGGAGTCCTTCTTTTCTTGCATAGTAGTAATAGTGCCTGAGAGATCCACGAGCTTCTGCTCTTCAACTACGAGATCTTGATCGATCTGACCAAGCTCCTTCATCAGTTCAGCATGACGCCATTTTAGACGATCAATGCTATTAACAATTTCAGAACGGGAAGAAGCTAGCAATCCAATCCTGCTGTCCAGGTCAGCCATACTACTGTCCCAATTCTCCCTGTCTCTAGTAAGTTGCTCCTAGCGTCTCCTTTCGGCCAGCTGATCTTGAACTTCTTGAACTAGAAGCTGCCGATTTTCAATGTAAGCAACTTGAAGCATCTTCGACTTGAGATCTCTGGGCAACTGGCTTTGGATCTATTTGAAGATACTCCTGATCGGTTCAGCATCTTGTACAAGTTGATAAATGTCTTGATTCAGCAATGGAAGTACTTCCAAGAGCTTAGCTTTCACATTATCAGAAAGCAGACTGGCCGATGCATTCTGAACAGTGAGAGACAAGATGGGTGGAGGCTGCGAGAGAAAAGAAAAAATCAGTATGATGCCTAGAGCAGAAAACAGAGAAACTCAGGAAATTTACCTCCACAACAGAAGAAATCACCTGCGGTTGAATAATCGGCTCCTCGGCCAATCCTGATTCTGGAGCTTCGACAGTTGGCGATTTTGGTGAGTCACTAGTTACCTGCTGAGGATCATCCAGAAACTTGTCTTAAGTCTCGATCGATGTCTCATTGGCATCCTGAACAAAGATGAGGGATTAAAAATAGGCAGAATGAGAAAACAACTAGTAGAGAATTCTACCCCAATTGGCTTCTCAGTCTGTGGGTTGATCGGTTCAAGGGGATTCCGAAGGTGGCCACTACAAGCATCTAAGACATCGGCCCTTTGATGAGATTCAGGTTGCTCAGTTGACGCAATCAAAGCATCATCAGCCGGACTCCCTTGAATCAACTCCAAAGTCATATCTTGACCAAGATCAGCAGTAGTGGTTTGTTTTGATTTCCCGATGAATCCCGAAGACTGCACAAAAGACAGATCAATTAAAGTATGGTGAAAGAGAAGAAAGGCTAAAAGATGGTTAATAGCTTAAAAGCACCCGCCAGTGCTCCAGCCATGTCTGAGATGTTAACAACCGTGGTGTCGATCTTCTTCTTCGTTCTGTGACTGAGAACTTTGCTGGTCACACTTTTCCTCTTGAGGGCCGACAGAAGTGGGTTGTTTGGAGCAGGATTTGTCTTAGGGCCCTGCATGACTGAAGAAATTGGGGGAGCTTTGTAGCCGATGTACGGTGAAGACCTCGGTGGCCAATAATTAATCGGCTTGCCACTTTTGCTTCTAGTAGGTGGTTCAGAAGTATCAGGCTGAAGAAAAGGGCAGCAGTCAGAGCATATTAAGGATACATGAAATAATCAAGTGAGAGAATACCTTGTCAATTGATGCCTTATACGCAGGATCCAGCTTCTCGCAATAGAGTTTAGGGGACACGCAGAAAAGATGATCACACCATTCTGCCCACCATATCTATACTATAAGGAGCGAAGACAATTGAAAATTTTTCTCACCCAAATCGGACCCGCCTTACCCCTCACGCCGGACCCACCCGTCATATGTTTTTGGAAGTGGATAGGGTGGAAGGACTATGAAGTACCAAAAAAAGGCAATTTGGAGAGCGTTTCTGCCAAAAACGAATTGTTTTTCTCACCTAACGTGGCCTTACCCACCCTATGTACCCGCGTCGGTCCCACCGGAGAGCCACACCATGATTTTGACAATTTTTTCTCACGCCCCGCCTCGATCTTTTCTCATGCCCGGCCTCCTCGATCTCCTGCCGGACCACGCTGCCACTCTCCATCCGCATCCCGTCGCCTGCTTGACCGGATGTTTGCAATTTTCTCTGGATTTCCTGCCCGACCACGTCGCTGCTCTCCATTCGCCTCGCCTCGCCTCCTCGATCTCCTGGGCGTCCACGCCCTCAGCTTCTCCTCCGCGCCCCAACGATGGCGCTGCTGGTGGAGCCCGGTGCCGAGCCCCTGACTGAGAGCGAGCAAGCTGACCTGGCCGGCACCACCGCTATCAAGGAGTCGTCGGCGTGCGAGTTCAAGGAGCAGAGCAACCAGTTCGTCCGGATGGGCCGGAAGCACTACGCCGAGGCAGTCTCCAGCTACACCAAGGTCATCGCCCAGATAGAGCCCCTCTCCTCCCTCGACGACGCCGACGCTTCCGTCCTCTTCGCGAACCGCGCCCACGTCAACCTCCTCCTTCGCGGCGGCCAGCTTCGACGACGATGCGGTCCTCCTGTGGGAGAGGGACGTCGAGGCCGCAGCGGGGGTAGGGACGAGGAGGATGGGGCCAAGAGGAGGCGGGTCAAGGCTCCTACATGTTGGGGTGAAAACCTTCCCCGAATAGGGGCCAACAGTCGAAATGAACTAACGAGAAAGGAAGTTAAGGGAAACACTTACAACTCCGAAGAACAGAAAACTCAAACTCGACTGAGCGTAATGCAACCCAGCCGTCTTCCAATCGCCCCCATCTCATTACCGTCGGGTCCTTTTTATAGGCCCGTATCATTTACACTTCACAACATCTACCATTGCTTTTTCACATTATGTGAAGCATCTTAGGGGTATTTTGGTAACCTCGCAGGGCTCCATATTCACAGACTTTATCGACAATCACTTTACACCTCGCCCGTCTACGTGCCCGCTACCGTGGCAGCTCGCTCTTCGTTTGCCTCCGTGCTCTTCGCGGAATCCTTGCTGAAGCTCCTCCCCTCGCGGACTTTCTCTTGGTCGCTATCTCCGTTTTCGTCGTCACTGCCCGAAGATCAAGTGAAGATTGCTTCTTCAAACATCACACGCCTCGCCTCCGGCCGCTCTTCTTCACGTCACATCTTCGCCAGACCTCTACTCGACTTCGCGGCAACTCTTCCTTCGTGTCTTCGCGTGCTGAGCTTGCTCTCTCGGAGCGAAGACAAGCTTCACTTGGCCTTTCGCTTGGTGAGCTTGGCTTCCATAAAACGAAGATCCCAAGCTTTGCTTGGTCTTCGCCAGTTAACCCGCGATTGTTTGTTTCTTGAAATAGCAAAGGCAAAAGTAGAAACGACTCCTGACCTTCTCCTTTGAGCCGAAGATACAGGGGGGTTAGTTGCAAAATATTTTCCCCAACATTCAGCCCCTTGCTAGTGAGGGTTTCAACCAAAGACGAGCCGAACTAGCAACCCTTCTTCGTTACGGGCGGAAATGTTTCGCTCCAAAGCGCCTCCCCCTTCGGCTCGTCTTTGAAAACTATTCCTTCTCTTCCCCTTCGTTTTCCTTTTTTTATTATTATTTATTTTTTAATTTCCTTTTACTGTTTTGCATGTTTATACACGAAGCTTCGTGATTTTCGCCACGTCCCAACAGAACTCCTAGATTTTCGCCACGTCTTTCGCTATGTGATCTCCGAGATTCCCGCTTTTGGCAGCCTATATAAAGGCCGGTCACCGCCTCGAGTTGTTTTCACCACGGTAAAACCTTTGCAGATTCACCTTTGCCTTCGTGAGAGCTAAGGACTTCTTCACTTCCTTCATTTCCTTCTCTTCGTAAGTGTCTTCTGCTCTCTTCTCTTTTTTCGTCTCTTTGCCTAGTTTTGTTTCTTATTCACTTTTATGCATGTGTAGTTTTCTTCTTTGCTTCCATGGCTCCCAAGGCTGACAAAGCGCCTCCGACCTTCGTCTTTGGCCGGAGTAAGGTTTCTGAAGAGCTTGTAGCGGAGTTCGTTACCTCCGGCTTTATTAAGGAAGGAAAAGGTCGAGCCCCTGGTCCCGAGACTACTCCTACTCCTCGCCCCAACAAAGTAGTTGTTTTCCGGGATTTGTTCACTGCTGGTCTTCGTTTTCCTCTCGATGGGGCTATTATCTCTATTCTTCAGAATTTTGGGATGTTTCTTCATCACCTCACTCCTAATGCCGTTCTTCGGCTTAGTGTTTATATGTGGGCTAGCAAAACCATGTCTGTGAGTCCTACTGCTGCTAACTTCGTTAGAGTTCACACTGTTCATCATCAGCCTCTGAAGATAGAGCGTCTTGTTGATGGTGCTCTAGTTCGCGAAGAAGCCCAGTTTGCCTCTTTGAACTTCAAATACCGTGGTGACACTGATGTTCCTGTTGTCGCCTACAAGAATAAATGGGATGAAAACTGGAACCATTACTGGTTTTATTACACTGTCGATGATGAAGAGCTCCCTCTCATGTGCACACGATTTGAGAACTTGCCTAAGGGTGTTGGTACTGCTTATGAAGATGGGGATGCAGACCCGTTTTTCTCCTTGCTTTCCAAGAGCTAGCGAAGACCTATGCTACTCGTGACCTAGTTGAAGAATACATAGGTGCGAAGGTGTTTCCTGTCCGCACTAGGTGGTCTGTCGCTGCCTGGAACGACTTTGCTTCGGTCGTCAAAATCCCTGAATTCGCTCGGAGGTTTGGCTTGACGAAGGATGGTATGCATCCCTTTTTTACTATTGCTCTTATTGCTCTTCGTTTACTATTGCTGTACATATTTTTTTTATTTTGCTGATACTTGGTTATGTCTTTCTTTGCAGCTATCAATGTTGCTGAAATTGAAGCTCGAGCCAATGAAATTCTTGGACCCATTTCTTCCAAAGAAGATGCCGAGATTCAAGAGCGTCTTGGTGGTACTCGAGATAATTGTCTCTTCTTTTTCTTCAGTATTCACGCTGGCGATCGCTCTGTTACTGTTGCTCGTCGCGAAGCTCAAGCGAAGCGGGTAGCAAAGAAAGGTGGCCAGGGAAGTTCCGAGGCCGCAGCCCCTACCGCGCGCGCGAAGGTTGTTAGGAAGCGCCGTGGTCGCGGCGGCAAATGAAATAGTTCCAAGTGCCAGAGAACCGCCCAACTGTCGAGTTCCGAGGCTATGTCATCCAGCCCCGAAGAGTCTGACCATTCGAAGAGTGGTACTGAAACGCGTCCTGGCGAAGTTGGTGCTGATTCTGGCACAAACGTTGAAGTCCCTTCGACTGATCACCCCGAAGAGATAGTAGATATTACTTCTCTGTCTCCTGTTGCTGCTGGTGCTAGGCTCGCCGATCCTCTCAACATTGACTATAGTGACCCTGAGCCTGAGAGTGACGAAGATTGTGCCGCACCGGCACGATCCTTAAAAGACAAGGCTCCTATTCCTCCTTCTGCAAGTTTTGAAGTTGTGGTTCCTTCTCCCACTGAAGTCCCTGGTGGTTTAAAGTTGTATCAGCTATTCACCATAAGACTTTGACTCGTGTGGAACAAGATGGATCTTCATCTGAGACGGAGAGCGATACTAGAAGTGGTGGTGTCTTCGTCATCAGCGAGTCGCCTAGTGTTGTTGCCCAGCGTCTCGGTATGAAACCTAACGCACACATCTTCGGTGATTCCATGCGCAAAGTCCTCCAATTTTGCAGTGATGATCGCAAGCGCACTTTGCTTCAGGAGGCTGGTGATAGTTTTGGCTTCCCTATCATGGAAGATGAACTCAGCAAGGAGAGCGCTGAGGAAATTTTAACTCAAGCCCAGGATCTTAGCATGAAATCTTTCTTGGCTTGTCGCGCTGCTCAACGGCGGTGCCGTTCTGACCTTCGGTCCCATCAACTCTCCGAGAGGACATCTGCTACTGCTCTTAGCAAGGAGATTGATGTTGTGAAGGCTCTGCAAGCTGAAAAGGTTTCCCTCTCATCTTCGCTTGAGTTTGAGAAGAAGTTCCTTGATATTGCTAAGGAGAAGGATGACCTGGCTAGGAAGAATGCTAAATTAGAAGTTCAACTAACTAAACTTCGTCGTTTGGCTTCTAGTGCAGAGGATGAGAAGAAAAAGGCTAAGGGCCTGCAGAAGTTGTATGACGTTAAAGTTGCCGAGCTCGCGGATCTTCGGCGGGCACATAATAGCCTAACTTCAGAGCACGAGACTTATTGCGATGAAATTGAACGTCATGTTTCCCCTCTTTGCAAGAAGCTTCACGTTCTCCTAGTTGACTATGGACTTAGCCCTGCTTCTTATGATGTCAAAGAGATGTTCATAGGTCAAGTTTTTGACTAGTTGTCTAACGGGGTTAGTTCGCTTGCGTCTGCTGGGCGCTCCTTCGGAGAACTTGGGGCTGCTGTTGCCTCTCGCAGCCTTTCCCACGCAATATATTCTTTGTTTAAATCCTCCGGAGATGGCGAGCCGAGTCTTACGACGAGTGATCTTCGTCAGCTCCGTGATGCTAATTTTTCTTGGCCAACTAAGACATCTGTGGAGAAGATTCTTGTCTTACCCAAGAATATAGCTAAGAACTTTATGCAAACTTTCTTCAAGATGTTTGGTTTTGGGTTGACTGTTGCCGAAGGTCGGCGTGTGCTTCGCAAGGTTCATACTACTATACTTTGCCTGTCTCCTTTTACTTTTGTAACCATTTTCTTTCTTATGCTTATGCTTTTCCTTATTTGTTTTAGCCTAGTTTTGTGCCCACACCTTCGCCTACTGCTGCATCTTCTGGTGGTGGAGGTGGTCCATCTTCGGCTGCGGTGTCTTCAGCTGCGCCATCTACTCAGGCTGCTTCTCCACATGAAGTCCGGACAACAGACGTCACTTCGGGAGCCCCTGAGGTATGAGGGAGTGTGTAGCCTTAGTGATTCGAGCATTTGGGGGTATTTTGTGAACAATTGGTCTGAAACATTTGCAACTCTGCGTAGGTGCCGGAGGTGTATCCTGCGCAAGTTGCCGAAGATGTTTGTCCTGTAACTATTAAGTTCAGTGATTATTTCATGTCCGGCTCTATTTGGCGCAAGTTTAACTCTAAATTTCCCAACGTGCCCTTCGATGTGTTTATGTCACGTAAGATAGAAAAATACGAGAAGAAAAATCTTGACGCGAAAAATGTCTTCGCACATGTACGCAATCGTCTTTGTCACGATGGTACTCATCGCCGTCAAATTCAAGGATCTGAACCATCTTCTGTTGTGCTTGCTCGTGAAGGCACACCTTCGTCCTCAAGCCCCCTTGTTTTACCGAAGGTTGAGGTTATTAATCTCACCGAAGAAGCAGAGTATGAGTATATGTACAAGCGCCCTCGCTAATTTTTTTTTGCGATGTAACCATCTTCGTCGCTTGTACTGCTATGCTTGTAATCGTTTGAACTATGCTGTTGTGACGAACTACTGTGCCTGTAATGTATTTTTTCAACAAATGTGTATGCCATGACTCTGTTGTAATCACACTTGTGCGAAGATGATGGTTTTATTTGCTTGTTTTTCATGTTCATTTGATCTTAGATGTTTTTCTTCCTCCGAAGATTAAAACATGGGAACTGCGCTGGAAAAGTGCCTCCCCCAGTTTCCTGTCTTAATCTTCGTAGCTCGTTTTCTTTCGAGCGTGCGCTGTATCATTTATAAGATAAAAACAAGTCCTGCATATAGAATGGTTAGACTATCTTGCATACGAATTTTCACTATGCGAAGTGTCATGATAGCTCAAAGATGCGAAATGGCATGATAGCCCAAAGATGTTAAATGGCATGATAGCCCAACTTCATAGACATTTGACCTCGAGGTGGCTCGTCAACCCTGCCTCGCAATTTGCTTCGCGCATTAACTGTCGAAGGCTTCTTCGCTTGTGATAAAGTGGATTATTTTGCGACCACACCCCTTAACGGGTTGACTTATCCCTACAGTATTTTACTGAGGGGCTTCGCGCATTGACCGCCGAAGACTTTTTGTTCGTGGAAAGTAGGCCTTTAAGCGAGTCATGCCCTCCTCTTTGGAACAGATTGTGGCATGCTCCTTAACATCTTCGCGACCTTTGCAGAACAGTTCCCACATGCGCCCCCTTAATCAATTTTTTTTCTTAAGTGAACTAAATGCGACTTGTCTTCGCGAGGCCAGGCGCATGTGTTCACTTACTTCTGCAATGTTTTCCCGAAAGTGAAAATCTCTTCGGATGATTGTCACTTCGGGACCGATGATAGATAATGGCTTTCTTTTTTGGGGAGCCCTTATTATATTTCTCAAGGGGATATTACACAAGTCTGCCTCGTTAAAAACCTCGCATCTTCGGTGTTCCCGTTGTGAGATCACCGAAGACTCTCCCCGCGAGGAAAAGAGTACGGACTTCACTACGTATTTACAAAAGTTGAAAGTGCGAAAGAAGTTGAAATGAAGATTACAAAAGCTGAAAATGAAGAGAAACTAAAAAATGATAATATCTAACATATGATACACTTATTCTCAGGGCCAATACTTCTGCAACTTACGCTGATTCCATGAGTAAGGGACTTCTTCTCCTTCTAAGGTTTGCAATCTGTAAGCCCCCTGCCTTGTTTCTGATACTAAAAATGGGCCTTCCCACTTTTCTTCTAGTTTTCCCACTCCTCTTGTTTTTCTTCGGAGAACCATGTCTCCGGTGGATATCTTTTGTTCACGAACTTTCTTATTTCTCCACTTCCTGGTTTCATCTTGGTATTTCTCTATGTTGCTTAGTGCTTGAAGTCTGTCTTCTTCTCTTGTATCAATTGCCAAATTTGCGTCCTCTTCGTTTTATGGTTCTTGGTCTGCTCTCAATGACCCCAACTTGATCTCTTCGGGAATGACAGCCTCTTCCTCGTACAGCAATCTGAAAGGTGTGAAGTTTGTGGCTCTGGATGTAGTAGTGTTGTGAGACCACACTACTCTAGGCAACTCTTCGGCCCATTTCCCTCTAGCTATTCCTGTCAAGTTCTTTTTGATTCCGGTGAAGATAATGCCATTTGCCCTTTCTACTGCTCCGTTGGACTCTGGGTGATACACTGAAGCGAAGCATAGCTTAGTGCCCAAGTTGAAGCAAAATCTTCTGAAATTTGTGCTATCAAATTGCTTGCCGTTGTCTACTGTTACTTCGTAAGGAACTCCAAATCTGCACACGATGCTTTGCTAGAAAATTTTTTGTATCACCTGCGAAGTGATTCTTTGCACTGCTCTTGCCTCTATCCATTTTGAGAAGTACTCCACTGCCACTATGGCGTACTTGTAATTGCCTGGTGCTGTTGGTAATTGTCCTACAATGTCAATTCCCCATCTTGCGAAGGGCCAAACTGGTGGTAGCAATTGTATTTCATATGGAGAAGTTTTTGTGTAGTTGCAATTCTTTTGACAGTTATCACATCTTCGCACTATATCTTCGGCATCTCGGACTGCCATTGGCCAGTAGAATCTCTGACGGTATGCCTTCGCAACTAATCTTCGTGTTCCAATGTGAGAAGAACACATTCCAGAGTGGATCTGCTGCAACAAGTCTTTTCCTTCTTCTATGGAGATGCACTTGAGTAGTGGTGCGCACACTCCACTTTTGTACAAGTTGTCTCCTCTTATCTCATATGTTCTTGCCCTCAAGGCCATTCTTTTATTCTCCTCTTTTGACTGTGGTTCATAGTGTCCTCTCAAGAATGCCATTATCGAAGACCTCCAGTCTTCGCTTGATATCGCATTTACATATCTCACTAGTGCTTCATCACAGTCTACTGATTTGGACTTCAGAACTTTGTAGAAGACATCTGGTGGCAATGGTTCTTTCTGTGCTGCTGCCTTTGCTAGCATGTCTGCCTCATTGTTCTGATCTCTTGGTATTTTCTTGACCGTGAAGCCGAAGAAGAATTTTTCATGCCTCGCACCATTTTCAAGTACTTTGCCATTTCATCATGTTTTGCTTTGTATGACTTGCCAATCTGCCTTGTGATCAACTCAGAGTCTGTGCTTATGATCACTCTTCGTGCCCCTATGGCTCTTGCCTTGCGAAGTCCCAGCAACAATCCCTCATACTCTGCCACATTATTTGTTTTGCCTTCGAAGTCGAGCCTCACCGCGTATCTCATCTTTATGCCTGATGGTGATATTAAGATTGCCGAAGATGCGGCTCCATCATCACAGTAAGCTCCATCACAATACATGACCCATGGTGTTTCTGGCATGTCTTCGTTCATTTTGTCACCTTGACTTGGTGTCCAATCTGCAATGAAGTCTGCTAGAACTTGAGACTTGATGGCTATTCTGGCCGTGAACTCTATGGCGTATTGGGATAGCTCTATTGCCCATTTTCCTATCTGTGCTGAAGATTCCTTGTTCTCTAGTATTTCGCGAAGAGGATATGATGTTGGGACAGTGATTGAGTAACTCTGGAAGTAATGCTTTAGCTTTCTTGCCACCATTACCACTGCGTATGTCATTTTCTCCAGCTCAGAGTAGAACTTCTTCGCTCCTGATAAAGCCTCGGAGACGAAGTATACTGGCACTTGTTTGAGTTGCCCCTCTTCGTGTTTTTCCTCTACAAGAGCTGCGCTTACTGCACTTGCGGAAGCTGCTATGTACAACAACAACTTCGCTTTGTCGCCTGGACTTGTTAACACTGCCAAATTCTCCAAGTATGACTTGAAATGCTCAAACGCCTCCTGCTCTTCGGGACCCCAAGTTATTTTGTTCTTCGCAGACAACAACTTAAAGAATGGTAGGCTTCGCTCTGCTGATCGTGCGATGAAGCGACCCAGTGCTGCTATTCTTCCCGTTAGTTTCTGAATATCTCTTTTTGTTTGTTGGGTTCTCATGTTTCGTATTGCCTCTACTTTTTCTGGATTTGCTTCTATGCCCGACTTGGACACCATATAGCCTAACAGCTTTCCCCCGGATACCCCAAAGATACACTTTTCTGGATTTAACATGAGGCCATACTTCCTCAAGTTCGCGAAGGTTTCTCTGAGGTCTTCGATGTGTTGATCTTTCTTTTTGCTGTGTATTACCACATCATCTACATAAGCTGACACATTTCTTCTCAATTGCGGGCCAAGTACAATCTTCACCATTCTGTTAAACGTTGGGCCAGCATTGCGCAGGCCTTCGGGCATCCTGACAAAGCAATATACCCCGAAGGGTGTTATGAAACTTGTTTTATCTTCGTCCTCCTTCTTCATCCAGATTTGGTGATATCCCGAGAAACAGTCTAACAAGGACATTCTCTCACATCCTGCTGCTGCATCCACCAACACATTGATTCTTGGTAGAGGGTAGTCATCTTTTGGATAAGCCTTAATCAAAAGTGTGAAGTCAATGCACATTCTCTGTCCCCCATTCTTCTTCGGTACCATCACTATGTTGGAAAGCCAAGTTGTGAACTGTATTTCTCTGATGACCCCAGCATCTAACAGCTTCTCTACTTCGCTTTGTGCTACCAATTCTTTCTGAGGTGAGATGACTCTGAGCTTCTGTCTCTTTGGTGGAATCTTTGGATCTAGGCGCAGTGCGTGCTCTATCACTTCTCGTGGCACTCCCTTAAGATCCCTCTTGCTCCAGGCAAACACATCTTGAATGTTGTGAAGGCACGTGATCAGTGCATTCTCCTCTTCTTCGGTCATCCCCCTTGCTATGGTTACCAGTTTGTCAGGAACATCTTCGCAAAGACGCACCTTCTT
This sequence comes from Cenchrus fungigraminus, assembly GCA_036936925.1. Lineage (NCBI taxonomy): Eukaryota > Viridiplantae > Streptophyta > Magnoliopsida > Poales > Poaceae > Cenchrus > Cenchrus fungigraminus. The sequence goes on from CM072780.1 coordinate 85,891,827, forward strand.
TGTATGCTCGTGAGGTTGCATCCTCTTCTTTTCGTCTTGGCAAAGTCTCCTTTTCATTTCGAGCTCTTCGGGCTCTTCTTCTTCTTCGCTCTCTAGCATGTCTTCGCTGTTTCCGACTACGTGAATCGGTTTCTGATTGCTGCCCACATTATATTCTCTGTCATGTGCATCTTCCTGATCTCCGTATATTGTGAGAATGCCGTTGGCGGTTGGAATCTTCATACACAAGAATGGCATGTGTATAACTGCTGCAAACTTGTTTATGATTCCCCTTCCGAAGATTGCTTTGTATGCGTATGGAATGTCCACTACATCGAAGGTCACCATCTCCGTTCTCATCAGTGCTCCTGTCCCAAGACTCACATTCATTTCAATTGTTCCCAGAGCTTCAACCTTCTTGTTGCCGAAGCCGTATAATGGCTTTGAAGTTTTCTGAAGTTGATCATCTCTGAACTCCATCCTCTTGAATAGTTCATAAGTTATGATGTTTGCGGAGCTACCGATATCTACGAGGATGCCTCCCACATCATGGCCCAGCAAGTACTTTGTATTCTTTCCTAGTACTACTCTGATGACCAAAGGATCTTCGTGAGGGTACCTCTTCAGCTTGAGATCTGCTTCTATGAAGGTGATTGGAATGTGTGACCACTCTGTTTTGAAAACTTTCCCTGCACATACATGGCTCACTTCTCTTTGCTGATCTTTCCTCTGTCTCTTCGTCAAGTGTTCGGGTGAGTTGCAACCACCTGTGATAGCATTTATTATGTTCATTCTTCGATAGTGGTCTTCATCTTCTCTGTTTTGATTGGCTTGCGAAGGTGCCTGCTGAGGAGGCTCTGGTTTTGGTTGGTATGATGCGGTGCTTTGCTGTTGTAGTTGCATCATGTTTGGGTTGAACATCGGAGGAGGTGGGAGTGGCATTTGTTGGAAACATGGTTGTGGGATATACTGTTGCCAGTTTTGCATTGAACTCTGAGCCATCGAGGGTACTGCTGATGATGTGTGGTTAACTGTCTTCGCCTGGCTCTATGCTGTTTTCTTCTTATCTTCCTCAATCTGCTTCTTGCGAAGTAGCGTTCTGCATTCATATGACCAATGCCCCTTGTTGAGACCATGCAAGGAACACACAGAGTGAGGTGGCGGGCCTCTGCCTGAGTTTTTGCCTCTGCTTCCTGTTGCGGCCGAAGATGCCATTTGCGAGTTGTTTCCTGAAACGTTGTTCACATTACTTTTGTTGTAAAAGTTCGACCTCGCTGAAGGTCCCTGATTGTTCTGAGCCCTGCTTCCCCATTCTTGCTGAGGCTTCGCTTGATTCTTTCTCTTGTTGTATTCGTCAACTCTTCGCTGTTTTCCTCTGTCTGATTTGCAATATTCTTGCATTATGTCAAACAGCTGCTTCTCCGTTTTAGGTCTTCTTCGATCTAGATACTCCCCACAAGGTCCTACTTTGAGTCCATCAATTGCTGCATCAATCACAGTTGTTGCTTCTACATGTGGTGCTTTAGCTCTGGCCTTAGCAAATCTCTTGATATACTCTTGTAATGGTTCTTTGTCTCCTTGTTTTATGAGGTGAAGATCTCCTGAAGTGAGATCTTGGGGTTGATATCCCTGGAAGTTGTTCTCTATTCTTCGCCGAAGCTGTTCCCATGACCTGATGCTTCCTTTTGGCAGCGAAGCATACCATTACTGTGCGGAGCCTTTCAGGGCCATTATCATAGCCCTTGCCATTGCTACCTCATCTCCCCCACCCGAAGATATTGCAACAGTGTATTTCTGGAGGAACTATCTTGGATCAGACTCACCATCGAACTCCGGTAAGGATGTCGGTAATTTAAACTTCGGTGGCCAATCAGCATTCTCAAGTTCTAGCAAAAGAGGAGAAGCAGGCTTCGCTTTGCTTGGAAGCACATCTCTATATCTCTTTTGTGGCCTATGTTCCACATACGCCTCTTCTTCTGAATAATAATATATGGAATTTTCCTCATTCTCTTCTTCTTCTTTGTAAGTTTCTTCATCAACAATTATGGGTCTTCGTTTTTTGCTCCGACCCTGTGCTTTGCGAGGTTGCTGGTTCTGTTCTTGTGGCTGGATGGAGTTCAACTGAGCTTGCAAGATTGCCATTTGTTCTTGTAGCTGTAATGTTTTGTTTCTTATTGTCTGCTGCTCTTCGTCTTCCTGCAATTGCTGCAGTAGCATTCTCTTCTTCTTGACTTGCTGCAACATTTCATTGTATCTTGCCTTTTCTTGTGTTGGGTCTTCATTCTGTATTTCTTTCGCCCTAAGTATGGCGGCCTCCGCCTGAGCTCTTGTACGAATGTTCGATGACATTGGTCTTTCTTTCATCTTCGCGACAAGTCTTTCTTCAATTCTTCTCAGCGCAGTAATGTCCTCATCTTCGACTCCCACATCTGCTAACCCAACCTCGAAGTTTCCTTCCGCTACATCTTTCGGTTCTTGCTCTTGATCTTCTTCCGCTCTGTGGTTTCGTGGACTTAGGACCATGTCCCTTGTCCTGTTTGTGTTGACTGGTATCTGTCTCTCTCTGGGGTTTTCGCACTCTGCTTCCGACGGATCATCGGTCGCTCTATTTGGATGTGGTTGTGGGTTCTTCGGTTGCTTCTTCAGTGGCATGGCTGGGACGGAACACGGTGGGCGCCTTAACTGTTGGGGTGAAAACCTTCCCCGAAGAGGGGTCAACAGTCGAAATGAACTAACGAGAAAGGAAGTTAAGGGAAACACTTACAACCCCGAAGAACAGAAAACTCAAACTCGACTGAGCGTAATGCAACCCAGCCGCCTTCCAATCGCCCCCATCTCATTACCGTCGGGTCCTTTTTATAGGCCCATAACATTTACACTTTACAACATCTACCATTACTTTTTCACATTGTGCGAAGCATCTTAGGGGTATTTTGGTAACCTCGCAGGGCTCCGTATTCACAGACTTTACAGACAATCACTTTACACGTCGCTCGTCTACGTGTCCGCTACCGTGGCAGCTCGCTCTTCGTTTGCCTCCGCGCTGTTCGCGGAATCCTTGCTGAAGCTCCTCCCCTCGCGGACTTTCTCTTGGTCGCTATCTCCGTTTTCGCCGTCACCGCCCGAAGATCAAGTGAAGATTGCTTCTTCAAACATCACGCGCCTTGCCTCCGGCCACTCTTCTTCACGTCACATCTTCGCCAGGCCTCTACTCGACTTCGCGGCAACTCTTCCTTCGTGTCTTCACGCGCTGAGCTCGCTCTCTCGGAGCGAAGACAAGCTCCACTTGGACTTTCGCTTGGTGAGCTTGGCCTTTCGCTTGGTGAGCTTGGCTTCCGTAAAACGAAGATCCCAAGCTTTGCTTGGTCTTCGCCAGTTAACCCGCGATTGTTTGTTTCCTGAAATAGCAAAGGCAAAAGTAGAAACGACTCCTTACCTTCTCCTTTGAGCCGAAGATATAGGGGGGGTTAGTTGCGAAATATTTTCCCCAACACCACGTTGGCCGAGCTCACGATCGAGGACGAGGAGCTGCGGCGGCTGCGCAGACTGGGGATGACTCGCCGCGACTGCATCACCGTGCCAAAGCCGGGGTCACGACGGCCATCACAGAGAAGATCCATGATGCGTGGAGGAAGTCGGAGCTGGTCCGCCTCAAGTTCCACAAGGACCTCGCGCACAACATGAAGACTGCTCATGAGCTTGTTGAGGTCTGAACCCTGTCCTCCAATCTCAGATTATGCGGGTCTCGTAGCTTGTTCGAGAATACTGTTTAATTCAGTGATATACAATGGTGATTCGACCTGCATTATCCAGATAATTGCGGCGAATTTGAGTCTCATCTAGAGTTATTATTTTTTCTTTGAACATGAATTCCTTACATAGTTTCGTGTGGATTGATCAGTGACGAACAGGCGGATTGATCATATGGAGATCTGGAAGTGTAATGGTGGTTTATTGAGGGAGCAATTACGAAAGGCCTCTGAAACCTAATGGTACCTCATCACCATTGAAGGGGGAGAATGGTGCATTGTTCATCCCAGGTGCCTCCAACCCTGCTGAGAATTATAGTCAGGGCAACGATTTGTCTTCACAACATGCAAACGCATCCCAATTGAACATGCAGAATACCGAGGACGTGACAGAGGAAGAACTGGAGTTCAATCAAATGCTTGATGAATTGGGTCCTCGTTTTGTGGATTGGTGGGGAACAGGTATCTTTCCAGTGGATGCCGACTTGCTGCCTCAAACGATCGCTGGGTATAAAACACCATATAGAGTTCTTCCAACCGGAATGCGTTCAACACTTACCAATGCAGAGCTGACTAACTTGCAAAAGTTAGCTAGGAACCTTCCATGCTGTTTTGCACTAGGTATTGATTTTGACAGTTATTACCTTTTCCTGTCATAGCTTTAACCTATTGGCAGCAAACACCTGCTTATAGATTGACAAACTTTTTTGAAGAGAGAAACTGGAATCATCAAGGTTTGGCAGCAGCAATCGTTAAGCTCTAGGAGAAGAGTTTGGTGGTGACAATAGCTGTAAAACGTGGAATACAGAACACAAATAATAAACTTATGGCGGAAGAAATAAAGGTTTGAATTCTTCTTACTTCTTATGGCCTGCATAGCAGGATTTGCACTTCTTTGTTATGTGCTTGGCTTATTGTTTAGCCAACCACAAATTCGTCTGACAACGAATGTAATGTTTCCCAAGCTGAGTGGTGAAAGTGCTCTCTGATGGCGCTTCTTGGTGCAAACATAATGGCACACAATTTTTACATTCATTCATCAGTTGTCCAGGAAAATTTTTTGATTAGTGCACTTGGACACATAATTTAGTAGACAAGGGCTTGTCAGGAGTAGTTGAAACCATATAGTGACATGTATGTGTTCTGGTTTGTTGTTTATAGAAGTTTGCGAATAGCTAATTTCAATGAATTGCGGGTACATTGCATCACAATAAAACTATGTTCCAATTGTTTATTGGAACAACTCATAAACTATAGTTGTTCAATATGGAATCCATACTTTTTCATCTACACACATTTTCCTCAAATTTCAGCAAGTTTGGTAGCTAATGGAATTTTGTGTCTTATTTTCGGCTCGGCAGCATATCACCTTACATCAAAATGGTGACATTTGTAACTTTTCACATTATGCTTAGTGGGTAATATTGGCAAGCACAGTGAATGAAATTGGCAACAATTTGCACACTGGTGGTATTGGCTCAATTGTCTTTGGTTTCAATTTGTACTCTTAACCAAGAAACATTGAATTTGGCTGCTATAGAACTGAACTTTGGGTTACTTTGCAGATTTTTGTAAATCCTCTGTCAGCAAGTGTATTTTTAGTGGTTCTTCTCTTCTCCAGCCACATCATCTCATTGACATCTGTTATTGGTAGCCAAGTGATTTCACAGCATTTGTTTGGTGTAAACATTCCACTCTCAAGGCATTATCTCATACTGAAGGGTTTTGCAATAGTTCTACTCTGTTCTGGGCAAAAGTCGCACGTGCTAAAGGAATATACCAATTAATAATTATATGCCAGATTATTCAGGCCATGCTCCTTCCATCATCAGTCATCCCACTTTTTCGTGTTGCTTCATCAAGATCAATAATGGGTGCCCATAGAGTGTCTTTGCATCTGGAGATACTGGCTTTTCGTGCATTTCTCCTTATGCTATTTTCAAATATCATATTTGTGGCAGAAATGCTATTTGGTGACAGCGGCTGGGTGAACAATCTCAAAGGATATACTGGAAGCCCCATGAGTTATTATAATATGGATTTGGTTTTTACAAATATATTTTTTGTTGTTGTAGTTATTTTAGACACGTGCGTGTCGCACGTGCACGTTACTAGTGTTAAAAAGAGGAGAAACAACACTAGAAAATTTCCAGGAGTCAAGATCAATAGTGGAAGAATCAAGGATCAGATCCAGGAGACATTGATAATGAGTACCGCTAGGAATAACCTCCCGCGGTTTGATCAAATTGGAAAAGTAAAGACCAATCGGCAACTGGCCAAACCCCAGCTGCCGAGCACTCACTGAAGGGTTATAAAATTCATAGGTGGCCAATTGACCTTTTCCAAAAACACAGGATGGAAGAAGTCCTAGTTTGATCATTTCCACGAAGGCTATTATGTTCTCATCATCTTTGTGGATGTCATCAAAGCTGAATATGGTCTCAAAATTAGTATCATGGTCTTCATATGCAAACTAGATGATGGACTCTGGAGTGAAGCTGAGATAAAAACTCCTGAAATGCTCTGCTATGCGGGATGGAGTCCTCTTATGTCCTGGGAAGGCAGAAACTACTTCCCCAAAATTCACGCATCGGCGCTTTACAACCGGGACACCATCTGGCTGATCTCCTGGAAAGGACATATCAAAGATATTCTGCTCCAACTTATCTCGAAGATGAAGGTTCAGCCACATGTTGATAAACCACCAGGGACCTCCTGGGGTGCCTATTGGGGAGTTGGTCTACAAACTAAATGCCGCTTGATGGAGGAGATTATAGACTGCACCCAGGAGATATTTGCCAAGAGGGCTATAAGAACCAGCTGCCAATTGTTCAGCTACGATCTGATAGTTGGAAGTGGGACCAAAAGATTTGCCACAGAAGACAAATTTCTCAAGCCACATGTTCAGAAAAGCAACATGTTCTCTGTTGTTTACGGAACCTTCCTTCATATGCTCAGCAATATAACCAGACCAGCCACCCAGATTCTTGGTTTTCAGATGATGAGAAGGCTTATCATTCCGGTGACCAAAAAGAACATCCGAGGAAGAAACGTCTAAACCAGTTAGCAGAAGAACATCGGCCAGATTTGGAGTCATCGGCCCATGACCAAATAAAAAAGCATTGAGTGCGTCAGACCAGAAATAAGAAGCAGCTATTAGAAGAGATTCGTTCCGGGGCATTTCAGACAAGGACAGGGTGATGCATTGACTAATTTTATATTGCTCCCAAAAATCTCTGTTCTTCGCAGACGCTATACGATACCAATTTCTCCATCCCTTGTTATAACCTGTCCAAGACCTAAAACAACCTGTACCGAACATTGCCTCATGTGCCATTAGTTCGAGTTTGATTTTGGTGATTCATGACAACATGATCAATGGGACTAACCATATTGTTTAGCATGTCCTTGTAGACATTTCTAGGTCCCATGGATGCAAAAATATCACATGCTAAAATGAGAAGATAGTATATTTTTCAAGGGTCAAAACCGTGGCAGAAAAGGAAGGAAATTAACACCGTCGGATGAACCGACGGTACCATCGGTGCATAGCGTTGGAGTACTTGGTACACCGCGCAACGACTGGAGTTAACTTGATACCGTCAGATGAACCGACGGTCCCTTTCCTAGTTGCGTCAGATGAATTGGAGAAGAGAAGCCGCGAAGACAGCAGCGTCGGATGAACCGACGGTCCATTGGAGGGAACCGTCGGTCTATCTAGTGGTCGAGTTTAAACAAGACAGAGATGCGCCAAGATCAACGCAGTTGCACCGGATGAACCGACAGGTCAGCAGCCGTTCATCCGATGGTCACGTGGAAGCTAACAGTAAGGATCTGGCCGTGGGGTCTTCAGCACCGGATGATCCGACGGTGCATCGAAGCAGTTGTGTCAACGGTCATGTGCAGTGGAGGGCAACGGCTAGTAGCACTAGATGAACCGACACCCGAAAAAGCATAGCGTCGGATCATCCGACGGTACTACTTTCAGCAGCTTTTAGCCAACGGCTAGTTTGATGCCTTGGGCTATTTATACCCCCTCTACTCACCCATTTGAGGTTGCTGGATGGTGTGGAAGTGCAGAGAAGTGCAAGACACCTAGAAGATCATATCCAATCCATCCAAGTGCTTAATTGCTCATCCATAGACTTGCATATGCTTAGTGTATGTGCTTAGTGCTAGGCTTAGCTTAGAGCTGAGTGAGTGCAAGGTTGTGCCAACCTTGTGAGGTGATTCTTGAGTGAATCAAGGTGTACAAGGTTCGCCGGAAGCCTTGGGGCCTATGTGGCTCACCGGCAATCGTCTTCGACCCTCCGGCTTGGTGTGGAGTGGCGAGGACACTTTGTGCGGGGGACGTGGAGACCCCCTTCCTAAGTGGAGAAGCTCCTTAGTGGAGGCGACATCAAGGTGACCAAGGGAGCTTGGCAAATGCCTAAGTGGTGATCCTTAGTGGCGAGTCAAGTGGTGCTCTTGGGAGAGACTTGGTGACCGGGAAGCAATACTATTGTGTGAGTGCTTCAACAACGTGGACTAGGGGTGGCTTAGTGCCAACCGATACCATGGGATAAATCGCGTGTCAAGAGTTTGCTTCCTCTCATCCCCTTTACGTTTCCGCATTTACTCTCTTGCAATCTTTACTTGCCTTTACTTTCCTAGAGTAGTATCATGCTAGGATTGGCTATAGGTTGCAAACCTTGTTTTGGGATGGGACTTTCACACTAGAACAACCGTAGTTGCACATCTAGATAGTATGTTCTAATTTTACTTTATGAAAAAGTAGTGAAGCCATAGGATAAGGTTTTAAGAAGCCTAATTCACCCCCTCCCCCTCTTAGGCTACGAGCATCCGATTCCTTACAAGTGGTATCAGAGCCGGGACTCACTTCCTTCACAAGGAAATGCCAATTCGATTGGTAAATTGTGAAAACCGGCTCATTGGAACGGTTAGGCTTCACCGCCTAGTGAGTTGCTCTATAGAGGTATGAAAGGGGTGGATACCTTAGGTTTGGCTCCACATTTCGATGGCACGGGTTATCCACATTGGAAGGTTCTCATGGAGGCCTATCTCCAAGCAAAGGACATTGATGTTTGGAGAGTCACCGATGTGGGCATGAAAAATTGTACTAAGAAGGAAAAGCAATTTGATGTGATTGCTAAGAGTATCATTTTGTCCTCACTAGATGTAGGTGTTTTCAATAGAGTTTTTAATTGTGAAAATGCTCATGAGCTATGGAAAACCATCAAGGAGCAAAATGAGGGTTCAAAAGAAGTTGCTAATGAATGCTACGGTTGTCTCCTTGAGGAATTCAATAGCTTTAAGCAACTTGCAAATGAAAATGTCGAATCAATGTACTCACGCCTAAATGTGCTTGTCAATGAGATCAATGCTTTAGGTGTGAAGAACATCACGGACTTGAACATCAACCGCAAGATCCTTCAAAGTCTCCGGAGGCCCGATTATGACTTGGTGAAAACTATCATCTATGAGAAGAAGCTCAAAGAATTGAAGCCATCTCATATCTTGAGCAATATCATGGCACATGAGCTTCAAATCATGCCCAAGTCCAAAAAGGCGCCCCAAGAAGAGCCACAAGAACCATCTTCTCCAACTACAAGCCATGCCCTCTCAAGCCAACAAGAGAAGGTGATGAGTAGGATGGCTACTCATGGAAGCTCAAGCGAAGATGATGGTGATGATTGTGACGATGAAGACTCCTCAAGTGATGAAGAGGTCGAATCCATGGTGGCCATGTATGTGAAGAAGATCTTCCAGTATGTGAAGAAAATCAACATGTACGGTTACAACGTCCACTTGAGAGAAGGGCGTCATCATCAACACATCAAGTTCACCAAGATCGAGCACAAGCCCAAGAAGAAGGTGGTCAAGGAGAGGAGACCAAAGCAAGAAGCAAATGTCACCGTCCATGAGTGGACAAGTGGTGGAGAATCAAGTTCCTCTAGCTCAAGTGATGAATCAAGAAAGAACTTCACCACCCGCTTCATGCAAGGTCCTTCATCATCTCTACACATGTGCCTTATGGCCAAAGGTATGGAGAGCAATGTAAGTGATGATGAATCCGACACCACCTCTCTCGATGATCTTGTTGAGCTAGTCCATGAGCAAAAAGGAATGCTTAAGAAACAAGCTAATGAAATTAAAGAACTCAATGCTCTTAATGATCTTAGTGCAATCCTTGCTACAAATTATGAACATTTGTTGTGCAAATTCAAATTGCATAGCAAGGAGTGTGATGAGCTAAAATCTAAGTTTGAGAGCAATGAGATTAAAACAAGTAATTCCTTTGAGCTTGATGAATCATCTATCCCTTGTGCAATTCCTATCTCCAATGTAGATGCTTCAACTTCTTGCAATGATTTAATTGATGAATCTTGCTCACCATCTTGCAATGAGAATGTTGTTGTAGAAACATGTGATTCTCTCATAGGCAAGAAGAATGATGAGCTTAAACAAGAAGTGAAATGGCTTCGAGAGAGGTTGGCAAGCTTGATGAGCAAGGGTAAGAACAATGAGGAACAAGTGGACATCTCTCAAGACATGAAGAGCAACGTCCAACCTTCTCAAGATAACCATGATCCTATGGTGAAGAAGCTTGAGAAGGGTGCAACTGTGACTTGCTACAAGTGTCATGGAGAAGGGCACAAGTTCTACAAATGCCCTCAATTTGTCAAGAAGATGGACAAGGGCGAGAAGAAGAAGTTGAACCCCACCATCAAGAGCTCCCTCATCTACGTCAAGCCCAACCGCAAGAACAAGACCAAGAGCAACACATACGTCATCAAGAAGAAGGCTAATGGCAAGGTAGTTGCACACAAGGTTGGGAAGATGAAGACAGAGCGGGGTTGGAACCAACCCATTTGGGTGCCCAAGGAAGTCATCATCAACATGAAGGGGCCTCAAATGGTGTGGGTTCCTAAGGCCATGTGAAGGCCTTGAGTTCGGGGACTTGGGAGGCTTGGCACATAGAAGAGATGAGAAGATTCAAGCCTATAAGCCAAGCTTGCAAGTTAGACATGTGTTGCTCAAGTTCCCCGATTGAGGTAATGGAAACTAGAACTCATCTCATGTATCTTTGTAGCTCCATTGCCTTGTCTAGGTTTGCATTTGTTGCTATGCCTAGTTGTTTACATATGGTAGGTTGCTTGTGTCATGTGCTAACCCATGAGCAACTTACATGGTTTGATTAGTGTGTAGGAAAGCTACACTTATTCTTTCATGGTGCATGTTTTCACTCATATCGTTTGCATCATGAGAAAGCTATAGGGTTAGCTTCCCTTGTGTTGTCATAAACAATGTGCATACATTTGGTTGGTGATTCAAACACTAAATGCACACATTAAGGGGGAGCTCATCCTATGGTTTGGTTATGGGATTAACATTGGTTCAAGCTTATTTATGTAGTCCTTTGGCGACGCGTTCCGGTACGGAGCTTCATTCTAAGAGAATGCTATTTCACTCTCAATGTGATCTAACATCTCTAAAGAGTGAATATAGCAATATGAGCTTCATGATATTGAGTCATATCCTTGCGAGCTTATGTCTCTATATAAGTTCAAAGGCAATGTACTCATACATTCCTAATCCTTGTGGTATCCCAAGTGTCTTCTATGCAAGTTTCTTTCAAGTGGTGTCACCTTGTGATATCATTTCCAAGTGGCTCATCTCAATATGGTGCCAACAAGGTAGAGAGGAAGATCCCTCGGAGGTATGCAATGATCAAAAGACTACAAGTGATATCTACAAGTGGTAATGTAACAAGAACCCATTTGTCTTATCTCTTGTCCTTTAAGCTACCTCCTTGCATGATATGCTCTAAGCTTCCTTGTCTTACAAGTATTTGTAGTTGTGCACTTGATTTTCACACTATCATATTGTGCACACACTTAGAGGGAGCTTAGTTTGTATCATTCTAGTCTCATGAGCTTGTGATCCACCTTAGTTTTTCACACATGTGGTATCTTCATTCATATCATACATATGGATCATGGTTCATGCGGCTTTCTCCCTTGTATTTAACATTTCTCTTTGAGCTATGTTTGCTAGGACTTGCTAGTTTCCTTGGAGACCTTTTGTTTTGGTCACTTTTTGGAGATTTTATTCCAAAGGGGGAGAATGTGGGACCAAAGCAAGCTAGTGTTTCCAAAGTGGGAAGAGGCAAGCTATGTGCGAACATAGGAAGAGAAGATCAAAAAGGGGAAGTTTGATCTAGGGGGAGTTTGGATGATGGTAAGCATCCAAGCAAGTGTAAGTGGTTCTAATTTTGTCAATTTTTGCAAATTTATGCTTGCTTTGCTTGTGTTGTCATAAATCACCAAAAAGGGGGAGATTGTAGCGAACATGGCCTCATGTGCCATTAGTTCGAGTTTGATTTTGGTGATTCATGACAACATGATCAATGGGACTAACCAAATTGTTTAGCATGTCCTTGTAGACATTTCTAGGTCCCATGGATGCAAAAATATCACATGCCAAAATGAGAAGATAGTATATTTTTCAAGGGTCAAAACCGTGGAAGAAAAGGAAGGAAATTGACACCGTCGGATGAACCGACGGTACCATCGGTGCATAGCGTTGGAGTACTTGGTACACCGCGCAACGACTGGAGTTAACTTGATACCATCGGATGAACCGACGGTCCCTTTCCTAGTTGCGTCGGATGAATTGGAGAAGAGAAGCCGCGAAGACAGCAGCGTCGGATGAACTGACGGTCCATTGGAGGGAACCGTCGGTCTATCCGGTGGTCGAGTTTAAACAAGACAGAGACGCGCCAAGATCAACGCAGTTGCACCGGATGAACCGACGGGTCAGCAGCGGTTCATCCGATGGTCACGTGGAAGCTAACAGTAAGGATCTGGCCGCGGGGTCTTCAGCACCGGATGATCCGACGGTGCGTCAGAGCAGTTGTTTCAACGGTCATGTGCAGTGGAGGGCAACGACTAGTAGCACCGGATGAACCGACGCCCAGAAAAGCATAGCGTCGGATCATCCGACGGTACTACTTTCAGCAGCTTTTAGCCAACGGCTAGTTTGATGCCTTGGGCTATTTATACCCCCTCCACTCACCCATTTGAGGTTGCTGGATGGTGTGGAAGTGCAGAGGAGTGCAAGACACCTAGAAGATCATATCCAATCCATCCAAGTGCTTAATTGCTCATCCATAGACTTGCATATGCTTAGTGTATGTGCTTAGTGCTAGGCTTAGCTTAGAGCTGAGTGAGTGCAAGGTTGTGCCAACCTTGTCAGGTGATTCTTGAGTGAATCAAGGTGTACAAGGTTCGTCGGAAGCCTTGGGGCCTAAGTGGCTCACCGGCAATCGTCTTCGACCCTCCGGCTTGGTGTGGAGTGGCGAGGACACTTTGTGCGGGGGACATGGAGACCCCCTTCCTAAGTGGAGAAGCTCCTTAGTGGAGGCGACATCAAAGTGACCAAGGGAGCTTGGCGAGTGCCTAAGTGGTGAGCCTTAGTGGCGAGTCAAGTGGTGCTCTTGGGAGAGACTTGGTGACCGGGAAGCAATACTCTTGTGTGAGTGCTTCAACAATGTGGACTAGGGGTGGCTTAGTGCCAACCGATACCACGGGATAAATCGCGTGTTAAGAGTTTGCTTCCTCTCATCCCCTTTACATTTCCGCATTTACTCTCTTGCAATCTTTGCTTGCCTTTACTTTCCTAAAGTAGTATCATGCTAGGATTGGCTATAGGTTGCAAACCTTGTTTTGGGATGGGACTTTCACACTAGAACAACCGTAGTTGCACATCTAGATAGAATGTTCTAGTTTTATTTTATGAAAAAGTAGTGAAGCCATAGGATAAGGTTTTAAGAAGCCTAATTCACCCCCTCCCCCTCTTATGCTACGAGCATCGATTCCTTACACAACCATCCCAATCGGCCAAATCCAAGGAAGCATTCTTAAAAGGAATTCGGCCGGTTTCAAAGTTAATCATCTCAGTGGGGTCAATATCACCCATTGGACCAAGGAAAACAAGCCCGGGTTTATCATCAACAGGGATAGTGAGATTAGATCTAAGTTCCTGAAAAACAAATAAAAGGAATCTAGACTTCAGACAAAGCAAGGTGGCGGCATTAAGGAACGAACAAAAGCGAGGGGACAAAGAAATACCAGAGGAACTGAAGAGAGAGATGCCTTCGGGGGTGCAGGAGGAGGATGAGAACCTCCAGCAGAGCTTGAAGAAGCCATGAATCAGCAAGAACTCTAGAGCTTAGGGTTCGTCGCCCGGAAGCTTGAGCTGTTGAAAGCAGCGGGATTCAAGGGGAAAGAAGCTGAGGAAGTTGTATTTATGGACCCTTTTGAGATTGTGTTTAGATTCCCCAGCTGTCTTCGAATCAAGAAGGATACCGGATTCGAGTAAATTTCGGAGCAAAAGATTGTTTACTCCGAAACTAAGGGGGCATGTGTTGACACTGTTTTTTAGAAAAACAGGTCAAAAGGGATAAAAAAGAGCAGCCGGTGAGGAAGCAATGGAATCGGTCGATTGAAGAGAAAAAAGGGTGGTCAAACAGAACTCGCCGATGGTCAAAAGGGTCTAACCATGTCTATCGATAGGCTGGCGGGTCAAAACGATCAGCCGATGGTCAACCGGGAATCGGCCGATGGAAAGGAGAAGGCGGAAATCAAGAAGATACGCCAAAGGCAAGACACGGCGGAGGCAGGTCAATCTATGATTGACAATGGGTCAAGAGTCAGTTTTAGGAGAGTTTGACTCATGTGTGAGTTTTTTCTATTTTTAGTAGTGTTTGTTTTCTTTAGATGCAAGTAAGCAGCGCCGTAATCGGCTAGGAGTCGGGTTGTCCTCAGGACATAAATAGCGACCCTGCGTGGTCGAAAAATCTGTACACACCAATATCAAACAAACCGCCTTCGGCCAAACCCTTTACAATTTACAGCATCTACTTTTCGGCGACTTCGCCACTGCGTTTTTTCTCTTTTCTCCAACGTCGTCCTTGAAGTTCGTCGGGCTGCATCGATCGATCTCCGGCAAGCTTGTGAGTACCGTTTTATCGAATAACCCTAGGCTTTAACCTCCGGGCGCATCGATGAGGTTTCATCTAGTTCTTTATTCACCCCTTACCGATATTAGCTAGATCTGCAAGTTTTCGTACAAATTCTTGTGGTTTTTGGCTTTTATCACCAATTTATCCAGCTCAATCTAAATCTTGTCGGCTTTCATCATCATAGCCGATCTGACTCGTTCGAGTGCTGACGTCATGATCGGCCGATCTAGCCGATCTCTTTACTTACGCTTTCGCGCTTCGGTCGCTCTCGAGCCGGCCGACCCCGTTTCTCTGTATCGGCTGACTGGCAAATACACGTGTCACTGAAGGCCCATCAGTTCTCTAGCCGGTCCCTAATATTTTCCATTCTCACGCCTCGCTACAGACCGGGAGTCACGTGTGTCGCGCGCGGAGGTGACGTCCTATTTTCGCGTCAACACATATGCTAGTTTCATCAACCACGATGCAAGAGCCGATTAGTCTTTGATAGATATTTGGTTGCGAGTTATTTTTTCTTGGAAGTTAAGGACACTGGCATCATCGATCTTTGAATGAATTTTTTAAAAGTAGTGTAGTTTTTCATTTGATGTGGTTAGCTGGAACAATTTGCTATATTTTTTCCATGTCTTGCAAGAGAAGATTGGCTTAAGAATTGGGAATACCCTACTTTGAAATCCTGCCTCCGCCACTGCGCGAAGAAGCCAAGATACAATCCAAGGAGCTTAAGTAGGATGGTGGACATGGCTCCCCTCAACTCTGGCCACCTGTGCTCACCTTCGGAACTTGATCTGGTCTTGGTCTGCTTCCACAAATCCATGGGGCATTGGGGGCATGGAGGTGACAGTGAGCAGAGGTGGGTGGAGAAAACGCACAGAAATGACGATGCGAGGGTAGGTTTTGTGATCAAGGGTAAGTTTCGTGTAGAGATGGCAAGCTTTGCGTTCGTAATCAGGTCTTGTGATCGAGGGCAAGTTTCATGTAGGGATGGCAAGCTCTGCATTCGTAATCGGGCCCAAAGATGTTGTGGTAATGAAAAGGATCTGCTCTACGATCAAGCTCAACTCGTAACAGTATTTCCGTTCTGCCACGTGCATGTCGCACGTGCATCATTACTAGTATACTATAAAGAATGAGGTCTTTTGAAAACTTTTCTCACCCAATTTGGGTCCGTCATACCCCTCACACCGGACTCACCTGTCATATATTTGGGGAGTGGATAGGGTGGAACTGTGGAAGACCCATAAAAATCGCAATTTGGAGAGCGTTTCTGCTAAAAAACCAAATACTTTTGTCACCATGATGTTGTCTTACCCTCGGTTGTACCTGCGTAAGAGTCCTCTCCCATCCCGACATCCCCTCTTTGCGTTGGCACGTGCGTGCGTTGCAATCTCATATGTGCTTCCTTTGTTCTTGTTCGTTCCTCAACCTCCCATCATCTGCCCGCCGCACCTGTTGCCGCTGTGACGAGAGAGGAGGGAGCTCCGTGGACCACCGAGCACCGCCACTGCTGCTGCCACCAGTGAAAATTTAAGGGGAGAGGGCAGAGCAGCAGGGGCCGAGGATGGAAGGGGACAGAGCCGCGCTTGCCCAGGTCCTACTCCTCCGCCGTGAGAGAGAGGGAGGGCGGAGGAGGGGCCGCGAAGAGTGTTGTGCCACTGGCCCTCTACGCCTCATACCGCCGGAGAAGAGGCCGCAACCAGGGCCTCGCACCGTGTCGCTGACGACAGGAGCTGCTGCTAGTGCCTCTCCGCGTCGGCACCAGATCCCCACGGCGCACGCTGGAGAGGAGCAGAGGAGGGGCGGCCGACGCAGCGACCTCGGGCAGAGGAAGCAGAGGGACGCGGCACCTCGAGCGCTCGCGCTCCCGTTCCCGCTCCTCGCGGCAACCACTCCCTGCAGGCCGCGCCCACAGCGCCTCGACCTCGCTGCGCTCCTGCTCCTCCATGCCGGCGCAGGAAGGTAGGGCCGAGAGAGAGAGAGAGAGAGAGACGCTTGCCCTCTCCGCCTCGTGCCTGCACCGGCCTTCGCAGAGGTCTGAGGAGAGTAGGTGGTGATGGCCGCAGGGAAAACGAGTGGAGGGGGAAAGAGAGGAGAAGAAAAGTGAAAAAGAAAAAAAGGGAGAAAGAGAGGAAAAAAAGAAAAAGCAGAAAAAAGGGAAAAGGAAATATAGGGAATAAAATAGGAAAAATAATTAACATTACTATTTAATAAAAAGTTGTATTATTAAAGTATTGTAAAAGATAAAAAAGAAAAAAAGAAAAGGATGGGAGAAGAGAAGTAGAAGAGAGGAGATAATAGTTAAGGTGGAGAGTGGAGATAGAAAGAAATTGGGGCGGGCAACAAGAGATTGAGAAATAAAGGCTACGTACATGCGTCCTCTAAAATTCATGTTGGTCCGCCCGTCATGTGTTGGGGTGCGGCGAACATAAGGTAGCGGGCCAGGTTAGCATGGTTCCGGAGGCTACCGTGCCGGGTTGGGCTTGGACCAGGCAAAAAAAACATAATTTTGGGTGAGCTGAGGGCTTTCTAGAAATGTATGGATGAAGGTACACACTAAAACTACCAATCATGGCCATCAGCTCACGTGGGGCGCATGGCGGCGAGACCACACAACAAGGTGCAGGTCGTCCACTTTTTGATTTTAGATTCTCAGTAAAAAAAATTATACTATATACACGTGCGTGCCGCACGTGCGTCTATGCTAGTGTGTATATAAGGCTTGGCCGGTGATCAACACAAACTACGGTTGATCCAAACCTTCTCTACACTTCCTGTCCCGAAACATTTGTCCTTACATCCTGATTAGGATTTGCTGTATTGCAGAAACACTGAGATGCTCGGAGTTTTTTTTTAATTTTAACTTTTTTTTAAAATAACACCTCCGAACTATTATTGGCAGATCTAACCTTTTGGCCGCGCCAGCCCGCGTGGCGCGGCAGGATAATGTTGCCGCGCCACATGCAGCGGCACGGCAAGCCCGCCACGCTAGCACTTTGGGCTTACGCCACATGCATCGGCGCGGTAACGTGATGGTGTCGCGCCATGTTGGCTGGCGTGGCAGGAGGTTCTCCAATTTAGTTTATCAACTTTGAACCATCTAAATAAAATAGTATTTGAATTCCAAATGTCGCAAAAATTGATATGCAAATTGATATGCATGTTATATAAGGTCTGATACTATTTTTGCGACATTTGGAATTCAAATACTATTTTATTTAGATGGTTCAAAGTTGATAAAATAAATTGGAGAACCTCCTGCCACGCCAGCCAACATGGCGCGGCACCATCACGTTGCCGCGCCGCTGCATGTGGCGCGACAA
Source organism: Cenchrus fungigraminus (assembly GCA_036936925.1). Lineage (NCBI taxonomy): Eukaryota > Viridiplantae > Streptophyta > Magnoliopsida > Poales > Poaceae > Cenchrus > Cenchrus fungigraminus. Next base: position 85,909,901 of record CM072780.1, read on the forward strand.
CGTTATATTGCCACGCCACGCGGGCCGGTGCGGCCAAAAGGGTTAGATCTGCAAATAATATTCCGGAGATGTTATTTTTAAAAATAATTTTTAAAAAAAGTTAAAATTAAATAAAAATCCGAGTTGCTCATCAGTGGAGATGAGTTGCAGAATGGTAGGGTGGCACATAGTGGTATGTCATTATATTGACCAGTTACTGTAGGTGCCCCACATTGCATCGCTTGACATATAAAAATTAATTAACAGTAATTTTGAGTACCTACGCTATATATATGACCAAAGTGATGCAAATGTGTATCTGTTGTAAACATGATGTAGTTTGGTCACTGACTGGTTGATAAAATATTACATATTTTTATTACACAACTAATAAATTGATTAACAAAATACCGCTGATGTTTTGGTAATAATCTTCTTGGCAACAAAAATACAACTCATACCTTGCATGCAGATATTCCATGAGAACTTTGCAGCGTCTGCGAACACGATTATTAGTTGATCTGGCAGATTGGTTTCTTTTGCATCTAGTCAAGATGTCCAAAATTGCTAAAGGCTGACCAGACGGGTATAAACAGGTGAACATGATGTTTACAACGCAGCACTCCAAAAAAAATAGCTCTATCACTACGTGAAAAATTCACTTTGCTAACGGGCATAGATGGCCTTTAGTAACAGGCAAAGCGCCCGTTACCAATCAAGTATTACAAATGAGCGAAGAAAGGTAACGGGCTGATGCCCGAGCCCGTTACTGATAACACGTATTCGTAACGGGCATCAAATAACGACCGTTACCACAACTAGTCACCGGTCACGTGAAATGGTTGTTTCTCTAGGCCCACAGGGAACTTTGGTAACGGGCACCAAAACAGAGCTCGTTACATGAACTTAACATCGGAGACGCGTGCTATGAACCTGCGTCTCCTCTGTCTCGACGAAATGAGACGCGTCTATTTCACATGCGTCTCCTGTCTCTCGACTAAAGGAGACGCGTGCTGTGTACACGCGTCTCCTCTGTCGCAACTAAAGGAGACGCTTGTTGTGAACCCGCGTCTCCTCTATCTCAACGAACAGGTCAAGTTCTGGGGCCCACCGATCAGTATTGGTAACGGGTTTTTATGCTGCCCGTTACATTGTTGGCATGTTTGTAACGGGCGTTCCAAATGAAGCCCGTTACTCACTTATCAGTGTTTGTAACGAGCTTTAATTAACGCCCATTACAAATACGTAGGTCACCCCTACAGTAACCTACCTGCTTGGCGGCTGCATCCTGGAACCAGCCAGGATTTGGCAGCCATCAGGGGCTGCATCCTGGAACCAGCCAGGATATGACAAAATTCACAGAAATTAGATCCAGCATCCAAATTCAAAGAAATCCACATAATTCACATGCATCATATGACAAAATTCAGCATCGTCATCTCACAAGTAAAGAAGCATCACTGGCTTGACATCAGTATCACAGTCATAGTTAACTAGCTTGACAACTATATCACAAAATTCATGGGACAAGGAGGAATGCAGAAATTTCCTAAGAACCATATATAATATTAGCCCACACAGTTTCATCGACATGAAATTTTCCTCCGACTGCGATCACCTGTTCCATGAGGAATGTGGTAATTCTATCACGAACATAGACTAGCGTGCTGTTGTGGAGACGATGCTCCTGTAGCTCAAATTTCTGGATATAACAATGTCACCAGTCAGCACACATATATAGGTGGTTACCAAACATGTGCAGTGCTAATAATTAAGAACTATGCTCAGTTGCAGGTGTTACAAATGTAGATCCCAAGAAAGTACCTGATCCCTCCATCTATCTTTTAATTTAAGCATGTGATAGGCACAATAGAAGCCGCGGAGTCTGGAATGAGAAGGTTGTTGGTGGCACTGCAATAAATGTACAAAGAAAAAATAGTGGTGATCAAGGAGAAATAAACTCAAGCTTTAGTACTAGCTTCCACATGAAGGAAATAAGTGGTATGTACCTTAACCTCTTTGACATGTTCCAAGGTGCTGCGGGGCAACTTCATTCTTGTCGACGTAGTAACGGTCCCAACCCCTACAACGAAACATGCAACAATGGTTAGGGCATTATTAATATACTCTGCAGAGTTTGTTGAGGAACGTCCGCAGGTTAAGAAAGAAAGAACTTACTCATTGATCATTGGTAAGAAAATAGAAATATCAGTCTAAAGGCTCTTCAATGAATCAAGATACAAGACCCTCTTCTGCTTCAGAAGGATCGCCACTGCAATCCAGTGGTTCACACTGAGATAAGTGGTAAGGATGAGTTTCTTTTTAGCATATAGTTGGAAGGCATGATTCATATAGGACACAGCGAAATCAACAGAGTGAGCCTTGCTGGTCAACATTGTCAAGTTAAAGCATTCAGGATCAAGGAAGCAAACTGCAGCACCCGTCTTCTCAACTTCTACAACCATATTCCTATTAGTAAGAAAAAACAAAGTGTAAGGAGGCAAAATACATGCTAAAGGTGATGTGAGGCAAAAAGCACATTTCGATAGAGAATGATTAGTGAGAAGCAGATTAAATTTTCAAGCAACTTATAGGATGAAGCAGCGGATAAGTGTCACATCCAAAGCATCCAACTTGAAGAGATCGTACAAATCACTGAGTTGCACAAGTATCTGCTCGAGTCCGTTTGACGATTCTTCTCTCTTAGGCCACCAGCTGGTCCCGGGCCGAAGTGCGACTATAATCGGAGAATTATCTTCTGCCTTACCACTTTGCATGAAGAATATGTGGAGATCTCTGGTACAAGGACCACATTGAGATCATCATCATTGGGAATGATATCTCCAAATTTGTAATTTGGGTTAGTCATAGTGAAAGGAATCTTCTTTGTGTTTCTCTCAGATCGCTTTCTAGTAGGCATCTTAGAGGTTTTATTTTCAGCAATTTTCTTTTCCTGCTGCTTTGAGATGGCTGAAGAAGGTTTCTTAAGGGCTTTCTTGTCTGTTGTAGGTGGTGTAGAGCTTTTATTTTCGGCAAGTTTCTTTTCTTGCTGCTTTGAAATGGCAGAAGGTTTCTTAAGGGCTTTCTTGCCTGCTGTAGGTGGTGTAGAGCTTTTATTTTCGGCAAGTTTCTTTTCTTGTTGCTTTGAAATGGCTGAAGGTTTCTCAAGGGCTTTCTCGCCTGGTAACGGTGGTGTCTCATCAGGAGCTATTACAAAGGTATTGGGCCCAGATGTACCTGCAGCTTTATTCGAAATGTCGTCGATAGATTTATCAGCACCAGCCAACACATCACTCTGGTTGCTTGGTAATGGTGGCGTCTCACCAAGAGCTATTACAGAGGTATTAGGCCCAGATGTACCTGCAGCTTTCTTCGAAATGTCGTCGGCAGATTTATCAGCATCAGCCAACATATCAATCTGGGCTCCTACTTTGGCATGATTGTTTTGGGCACTTTCGTTTGGGGGGTGTAGGTTTTGTTGTTTCATGAGGAGGAGAAGGAGGAGGAGGACGAGGTGGTGGGGATGGAATATTTGGTGTATCTTACGAATGTGGGGATGCAAGTTTTTCTGTTTTTTCAGGATGACGAGGAGGAGAAGGAGGTGGGGATGGAATAATCTTTGGTGAATCTTGCGGGTGTGGGAATGCAAGTTTTTCAGGACGAGGAGGAGGTGGGAATGGAACATCTTGCGGATGTCAGGATTGAGGAGGGGGAGGAAGAGGAGGAGGTGGTGGGGAACCATGTCAGGAAGGAACCTGTCCCGTACTCTGTGAACTACAAGGAATCTGTACCGTAGCCTGTGAACGAGATTTATATGTTGGTGCTCCCTTGATGTGAATGCGACACCTTCTCCACTATAACCTCTGTCCTACAGCTTCTTCGAGTGTCATCACCTCGTCATTAGGAGGATATTCTAGTGGTTCATCCACAAAGACAGTATATACATGCAGCACTTCGACCACAACACAGTTTTTATGAATCGGGACTGTTTGTAGCGTAGTATGCTCTGGATGAACCACACCAATTGCAGCCTCACATTCAAGACACCTCCACATGATACATAGGCCACAATGTGTAGGTTCAATCAACATGCCTATAAGGTCTTCCTGTGTACGATCGTCACAGTGCACCTCCGTCAACTCTGCAGTGCCATTGATCAAACCTATATTATCTGTAGACGCACAGCTGCTCTTCAGTGCGGCTGGTGAAGGGCTTGCGCGATTGGACACTGGTGACAACACCACCTGGTACCCTTCACCCAGCATGGCAAGAAAATCGTTCTACATCTCAGCCTTGAGTTCTTGCTTGATTTCTTCCTTTATCTTTCCTTATCAACTGACGCGTCGGTCCTCGTCCTCTTCCTCTTCCTGTACACGGAAGCGTGCTGAGGCCATGAATACTTCCAGCCCTGGTAGCTGGAGACACCACGCACGCAACCTGGTTGTTCGGGGTGGCCCAAGCACTGACTTAGCACATCATACTCCCTCTGCCCTGCCATTCATGAAGATTCTGCACATGCATTCTTCTCCTTGATTTCTGCAGCCAACTTTTCAATTTCTTTTCTGTTGAACACTATCACGGCAACACGGTCTTTAATCACTAGCTTACTCCATGCTCGTAGCCAATTCTTGGAATGACCGTCAGGGTAGGCGTCATATGGGTCGGGGATCCTAGCTGTAGCTAATTGTCTGTCCGCTTCCTCCCATTGTGGTAGTTTCACAGTATAACTAACTGGACCCATGTTGTGCTCGCTTGTGTTCCGGCTCGAAGTTCTTTGAACTTGACACTAACAGATGAGGCTACCTCGGTTTCCTCCTGTTTCATGAACTCCTTCCACTGTTCCGGGTCGATAAACGGGTGCCTTGTAAATGGCTCAAGTCCTTTTCTGATAAAATCTCGCCTAAGCTGAAATCTGAATTATCTCCATGCCTTGGTTGCCATTTTCCAGAAAAGCTTGAATGCCTGCGGTTTCACGCCTTCCTGGAACTTCAAGTGTTTCTGCACATTCATATCAAACAAGTCTCACTTTTCATCATTGCTTAGTTCTTTGATTTCTGGCAAATGCAAAGGTATCTCTTGTCTAGAAATGAGCCCCGCAAGCGCCCTGACCTGCGCTTTTGTGTCAATGGTACTGGCATCCCCCTATGTCGACCTCAGTGACTATCATTGTGTCACTTGGCCACTTTGTGGATGTCCTTGCATTGGCGCTCTGCCTCGGCGCGGAGCCCCACCCACCTGGTCTTGTTCTGCACTAGCAGTGCCATAACCCTCTTCTTCATCTTGTGGCCCAGGTCTATAGTCCTCGTCAGATTTATCCTGTGAATTAATAATCAAGAGATTTTGAGAAAGGTCATCTCAGTGTCCAAGAATAGCACAAAAAGCAGACCATACTTCTAGCTCTCCTAGGAGACATGCTACAACAGGAGACAAGTAGAACACATTTTTAGTTAACCATGCTTAGCAGCTAAGCATGAGAAAACACATAAGAAAACAATTACAGTAACTACTTTAGCCCACTATAATATCATTGGTTCTATGGTAAACCATTAACATAAATGCAAAATTCAGTAACCAAAAAATTAGTTCAGGCAATGCGACCTTACCATTTTAAAGAGGAAGATGTTGGCTGCCTCTGTTGCTGATGAGGTACTTATTCAACTTGGAGAGAATGTGCACATGTACATAGGGAACAAGAGCAAAACCAAATATAAGAGTCAATCTAAAGGGAATTGCTAAGTATGTATACCATCAACATCTAAGTATGTCCACATGTACTTATACAAAGGAGCCACATGGTATGCCGGGTATGCACCCATACCCTGCAATTCCGACAAGTACAAGTATATTTATACGCATTTATATAAAAAGAAAAGCCTACGCATGCATATGTTGTATACTTGATTATCTGAACGCATGTGTGTTGCATACGCTCGCTTGACCTAATTACATAAACTCGAGCAAATATACCAAATTACGTTCTTAATTTTACAGGTATTACTGAATTGTTGTTAATTTTACAATTATTACAAAATTGGTAGAATGGATTTGCCGAATTGTATAAGACATTTTTAGAGCGGTATACCCTAAACTCAAATCCTAGATTCGCCACTGACCTTGTCACTATCGGAGCGGAGGAATCTCTACTCCTCGTCGTTGCCTGCTCGCCACCACGTCCTCATCATCGCGTCGACCTCGTGGCTGGATCCCTCCTCCTCCTAGTCGTCGTTGTCGTCGTCACCGCCGCTGCTGGGTCCCTCCTCCTCCAGATCTCACTGTCAGAGGTGTGGCGCGCGTCGCGCCGAGCGTGGTGTGGCACGCATCTCAGCGAAGGGGTGTAGCGTGCGTCACGGTGTCGGAGGAGGTAAGGGGGACGAAGGCGAGGGGGAGGAAGCGGCGGCGGGGGCGTAAGGGCGGAGTGGGAGGAGACTGCGTGAGGGAGGCATCTTTCCCTACTAACGTAGCACGAGTGGGCTTGTGTGGGCCTTAAAACGAGCAATGTAGTCAAGTACTCTGCTACTCCCTCTGTTCATTTATCCAAGGCCTATTTTTCCCTACTAACGTAGCACGAGTGGGCTTGTGTGGGCCTTAAAACGAGCAATGAAGTCAAGTACTCTGCTACTCCCTCTGTTCATTTATCCAAGGCCTATTTTTACTTGACTCAAAGACCAAGTAAAAGAAATTAAGCCCCTCCTATCATTAGTCTCCCAAACAATCATAAGCGTTTATTAAAAGGTTTCGAAGGCGCAAATGATACGCGGTTTAACAACCACGCATCGCCAATGAAGGGGCGGGACCAGATCTATTCGAATGAAGAACAGTTTGATTTTCCCCTTTTAATCTGCAATCAAATTTTGTATCACGTATTTCTCCATCATCCGTAATCCAAATTTGATGATATTTGTTTCTGATTTTTTCTAAAATCAACATCTATTCATTTATAACATTTTTTCGTATAGAATTCCATTTTTTTGGATGTTGTTTATACGCCTTATCATGTTCCTTATAAGTACAACATAGAAATAATATTTTTTTACACAACCATTACTAATGAATCTTTGCATTTCGTAATCTTATGGTGAACACAAGGTTATGTTAAAATTTCAAATGCATATGAGTTCGAACATGTTGTTAAGTGTGGAAAACTTCAATGTTGAAGTAACATTCTAGGAAACTATGTGAGAGAGTAGACATTTGTACACAATTATAATATTCCTTTATCGAAACCATTTGAATTTTTTTTGACAAGTTTAGGGACCCAAATTATGTTGCCAAGTCAATTTGTAGAATTTTAAAACACACTAAGATGTTGTTACAATTACTATATTATAAGCATGAGATAAAAAAAATCTAATTTTAAGAAATTTGGTTAAACAAGTGTTGCTGTTGATATTTTATTCACATATTAAATTACCAACTATCAATTTTTCGTATTTTTTATGATTTTTAGGTGCTGTTTATGGGCTCTAATATTTGAGGGAAGCAAGTTTCAATTCAGAAAAAATAGTGTCGGGCCCACGCGTCAGCGTCAAAAGCCGACAAAGGTGACGCGAGTACACTAACCCGCGTCGCCAACAAGTGCTCCATTGTCCGAAATTAGTGTGAGGAATGTTGATGTTTTTATAATACAACAGGAAAAAATTCTAGAGAAACACAGATTGTCAAAGGAGCATAATCTACATATTTTAAGATATATGCATATGTAGCATCACATGTTCACATATGACATGCATCACAAGTTCACATCACCAAGCAAACTAACTCATCACAAACATATTCACATCTGACATGCATCAGCAGGGCACATCACCAAAATAAGACTGCATCAGCTGGGTGCATAACCAAACTAGATTGTAGCTGCAAGGGAACTAGTTAGCTAGATGGCTTCTTTTGTGCTGCTGTCTCAAGTTCAGCTATCCTTATCTCTAGTTTTGCAACTCTTTCTGCTAGCTTAGCATTCTTCTTTGGAAGTTCAATCTCCTGCCTCTTTTGTGCGACTTTAAGCTGCTCATCCTGCTTGTGGATTCCGTTCCAGATGTAGTCAATGTCATCCCGAGTAAAAGCACGTTCGTAACACAAAGGCAAATTATATTGATGCAAGTTTCATAACAGTTGTAACTTCTTACAAGAAAGCTGTTTAGCTCTAACTGGTTTCAAAACTTGCCTACTTCTCTTCAGCCGATTCCTTGAGCTTGTTGATTTCAGTCCAAATCCTGTCAATGTCATGTGCAACAACTTCCTACAACAAATGTAAATTGATGCATTAGAACAATTGATCAGGGAAGATGTGAAGGTACAAGGACAAATCGTGCGTGATGGTTTCAGAACTTGCCTCATGGTCTTCAAAATCGTCACCGGAGTTGTTGCCAGAGTCGTCGCCGGAGTTGCTGCCGGAGTCGTGGCCGGAGGAGATGAGGACTACCACCACTATTCTGCCCGGGTCGACGCCGGAGGAGTCCGCGCTCACCTCAATGCGCATGGACCGCTTCTTCCTTTGCGTCGAGGAAAAAAACCCTGCCTATCCATGGCGGGCATCGCTGGAGTCCGCCAACTTGGCTCTTACGCGCGTGTACGGCTTCCTCCCCCGGGCCGACGAAGAACCGGCCTCTTCCATGGAGCGCCGAGGAAGACGCACAGAAGCGGCGCGCGTGGATGGCTCCTCTTCGTCACCGCGGACCCTCACTCTCTTGGCGGGGGCGGCGGACAGCACCGAGGAAGACGGACGGGGACGTGGCCACGAGGCCTCCTCCTTGCAGAACCTCCCCCTAGAGTCGCGGGCCATCCCTGTGACGGAGACGAGGTTGCGATGGAGACGAGGAAAGCGGAAGCCGAAGAAGGGGATAGAAGGCGGAAGGCGGGGTGGAGCGTTTATTTAAAAGGTTCGAGGTGCAAATGATATGCGGATTAACAACCACGTGTCGCCAATGAAAGGGCGGGGACAGATCTATTCGAATGAAGAACAGTTTGCTTTTCCCCTTTTAATCTGCAATCAAATTTTGTATCACGTATTTCTCCGGCACCTGTAATCCAAATTTGATGATATTTGTTTCTGAATTTTTCTAAAATCAACATCTATTCATTTATGACATTTTTTCGTATGTAATTCCATTTCTTGGATGTTGTTTATACGCCTTATCTTGTTTCTTATAAGTACAACATAGAAATAATATTTGTTTTACACAACCATTACTAATGAAACTTTGTGTTTCGTAATCTTATGGTGAACACAAGGTTATGTTAAAATTTCAAATGCATATGAGTTCGAACATGTTGTTAAGTGTGGAAAACTTCAATGTTGAAGTAACATTCTAAGAAACTATGTGAGAGATGTAGACATTTGTACACAACTATAATCTTCCTTTTTCGAAACCATTTGAATTTTTGTCGACAAGTTTAGGGACCCAAATTATGTTGCCAAGTCAATTTGTAGAATTTTTAGAACACACTAAGACGTTATTATAATTATTATATCATAAACAAGAGATAAAAAATCTAATTTTAAGAAATTTGGTTAAACAAGTGTGGTTGTTGATATTTTATTCAAATACTAAATTACCAACTTTGAATTGTTCATATTTTTGATGAATTTTGTGGTGTTGTTTATGGGCTCTAATATTTGAGGGAAGCAAGTTTCAATTCAGAAAAAATAGTGTCGGGCCCACGCGTCTGCGTCAAAAGGCTATATAAAAAAGATAACCGTTGCCTGCCCGACCGACAAAGGTGATGCGGGTACACTAACCCACGTCGCCAACAAGTGCTTCATTGTCCGAAATGCCCCTAGCCGAATGAATATGCATCCGCCCAGGAGACGTTGGTACACTAACCCGCGTAGCCAACAAGTGCTCCATTGTCCGAAATGCCCCTAGCCAAATGAATATCCATCCGCCCCTGCCCCGGCCCCCTTCTTCTTCCCCGATCTGAGCTCCACCGCTGCCGCTCGCCCGTCCTTGCCTGCCGTCGCGCACATGTCGCACTACGTCGATTCGTCTGGAGGTGCATGTGCCAGTAGCAGGGTTCAAGTTTGCCGGAGCAGCCGCATTCACTCCATTGGCTTGTGTCCAGTCGGTGAGCTAAGCGGCTTTCCACTGGTCCCTTGCCCGGACTGTGGTATGACTCAGCTGGTGGAGGGGCGGACGCAGAAGGAAGGTGAAAACCATGGTCGTCTTTATTCCAAGTGTGCAAGGAACTCGGTGAGCAGTCTGTGCTATGTTTCCCAAATCTGAATTAGGGTTCTTATGTGCTTTTGATTTGCAGTACACCAAGAATTGTGGATTTTATCGTTTCCACAAGGAGTATCTCCAGATGCTGAAGGATGCTGACGTCATTGTTTTTTGACCGTCGAACTGGGCACACGCGGTCGATGAAGTAGTTGATTTAGTGGATTGTCAAAATGAGAGTGGCGAGCAGAGGCAAGCACTGGAGGACAAGCAGAGGAAGAAAGCAATGGAGGAGAAGAGGGACAATGTGATCTGGAAGATGAACTTGATTATTGTGGCTATTGTTTGTGTAGTATTTGGATGTTTACTGGGGATGTATGCTACAAAGAAGTAATTCTGATGTTAAAAGTGGTGCTTTTGCTTCATCTGTGTGGATGAAGAATGAAAAATTTGTCACAGATGACAAACTTAAATGTATGAATGAAGAATGGATGGAATGACAATTGGGTCACAAATCTTAATGTGTCACATATCACAAAATTCATCAATTCATCTGTGCTGACATTTCATTGCAGCACTAGGCAAAGGAGACGTGGATTAGCACAAATAGAGTAACAAACTTCTGGCATAACTCTGGCATACACATTGCAATTCATTGTAAACTACTGCTATATATAGACACAAACAGAGTAACAAACTTCTGGCATACACATTGCAATTCATTGTAAACTGCTGCCATAGACATTGCAATGCGTTATAGGAGACATGGATTGATCTACCCTCGTCTCTTAGATCTACTAGTTCATCAGAAGTTCAACAAACACACAGGAGGAACACATTAACAGAGGAAGAAATTAATTAAGCAGAGGTAGTCGCCGACGGAGGAGCCCCACCGTCGGAGTCGGAGTCAGAGTTGAAGCCGGAGCCGTCGAGGCCGCCATCGTCGCTACTGTCGAAGCCGCCATCATCACCGCCGTTGACGTCGATGGGGCCAACCACGACTCTCTCAAGGTCCCCATCCAAGATATGGATCTTGAAGGTGAAATCCTTCACGGTCCTCTGCAGCGGATCATTGGGTCCTGGGAGGCCGAGATGAACGGCCACCCGTCGAAGCCTCCTGAAACCTTCAAGGAACATGTTGACTGCCCACATGGAGTCCACAACATTTAGTGGAGGTGCAGGGGTGGCCTCAATGGGCGGCGGCGCCGGTGCCTCCTTGGGCGGGGGCGGCGGCACCTCCTCGGGCTCCTCGGGCGCCGGCGCCGTCCCCTCCTTCATGAGCCGACGGCAGCGGCTTTTGTCGTCTTCATCCTCCTCCCTCCCCCGCTTCCTGGATGGCTCGCTTGACGATGCCATGCGTGCACTTGAGGAAGAAGAAGATATTGGATTCACTTCTTGGTGACCGGAGACAGTGGTGCTGGGGTTTTCTTGGTGGCGCGGTTGACAAAGTTCTTGGCTGGCCGGGGATTTATAATGACAAGACGGGAAACTGTGAGGCGGTCGGTCACGCGCCTCGGAACCCGTGTACACTCAGGAGAGCTCTAGGCCACAAAAGAGACGTGTGGTCACAAGGAGACGTGTGACTGTTCATATTTTATTCAAATACCAAATGCCCAACTATGAATTGTTCGTATTTTTATTAATTTTTAGGTGCTGTTTTATGGGCCCTAATTTTTGAGGGAAGCAAGTGTCATTTAAAAAAAAAGTGTCGGGCCCACGCGTCAGCGTCAGCAGCCTAGTATAAAGAAGGTAACCGTTACCCGCCTGCGCACCAGCCAACAAAGGCGGCACGGGTTTGCTAACCCACGTCGGCAGTGACTATCCATTTTGCAAAATGAATATTCATCCGCCCCGGCCCCATTCCGTCTTCCCTTCTTCTTTCCAAATGGATAAGCGCAACACTTTCCTTAAAAAAAGCGCAGCACACGACGCTTTCCTCATTTCTCACTAGGGTGAGAGGAGGTGTGGAACCGACGATGAGCGCCGGCGAGGGGCCAAGCAGCAGACGACCCCACGCACCCAGGAACGAGGAGGAGAACCAGAATGCGAAGCAGTGCCGCAACTGGATCCGCGCGCGTGCCGGCGAGATGGCGGTGAAGAGGGAGACGACGATGAGCGCCGGAGAGGGGCCAAGCGGCGGTGGAGCGAACCCAATGCCGGAGACGAGGGTCCTCGACTGGATCCTCTCGGGTTCTGACGAGGGGCCAAGCAGCGGCAAAGAGGAGTGTGTCAGCGAGGGGGCAGCGAAGTGGGCGAGGCGCCTGCCTCACGTCTGTGAGCACAAGTGTCTGCCAACGATGAAGAGGGGTCGAGGGAGCGGCGAAGGTGTGGAGGACCTCATCTCTGACTCTGGCAACGACCACGACGACGGCGAGGCAAGTTTCTCTGAATCTCACTACCTTTTACTTGTTCTGTAGATGGAGCTTGAGCTTGAGCTTGATAAAGTTAGTACCTATGATGATGTCTTCCATGCTTGTCATGATCTTATACTAAGTTCTGAGGTAAATTTGTTCTGAACTAAGTTCTACTTTTATTTGTCTCCCTACTATGAAGCCTAGGATAATTTTCAAGTTCTTATATAATTTTCCTATGATGATTACTGTGCCTATACTGCTCCAAGTTCTGAGCAAATTAGTTCTAAATTAACTATGTTATTCTTATACCATGTTTAACCCTGTTTCAGGCAAAACTCTATGAGTCACGAGCAGAGCTTGAGTTACTTCTAAAACATAATGTTTGGGATTATGTGAAACCTGAGTTTGAAAAAATCACAAAATAAGTGAACATCCTCATAAAAAAGGCCAAGCACATAAAGACGTACAAGTATACGACTGAACAAAATCTCGAGCCCATTGAAGATGCGCTCGAAGGGCTTCAAGAATCCTTGGTTGCTTACGAAGATGCTGCAAAAAGAGCCAATCTTGATGGGGCATGAGGAAGTTCAAACTTGTTGATGTGCAGGGTCAGATAGCCATACTTTTGTGGATGTTCAAGGTGCATGCTTTTGTTGATGTGTATAGTCAGATAGCACGACCATAGTAAAAAATGTGATGGACAAGTTAACTATTTGTAATAATTATCTTTATTCCTGTGGATAAGTTATCTTTATCTATGTGGACAAGTTATCTCTCTTATGATGTCTGTTTTGTCTCAAAAGATATATGTGTTGATTGTGCCTATGTCGAAATGGAAGCAATGAGAGATCGAGCTGACCTGTAAATGAAGACAGACACAAAGGAGACGTGCATTCACAAACCCCCGTCTCCTTTGTTCACAAAGGAGACAAAATTTATAGTAGCACAGATTCTATATATGTGTTGACACTGTTTTTTGGAAAAACAGGGTCAAAAAGGGATAAGGAGAAGCAGCCGATGGAAAGCAGAGTACAATCGGCCAATTGAAGGAAGAACAGAGCAATCAACGAGATCCGTCGATGGTCAGAAGAGTTCAGCCCTGACAGTAGGCCAGCAGGTCAAAGCGATCGGCCGATGGCAAACCAGAGGATCGGCCGATGAGCATGAAGAAGGCGATGTTCAAAGAAATACGCCAGATGGAAAGCACGGTGGAGGCGGGTCAATCCACGATTGACAACAGGTCAAAAATCAGTTTTTAGAAGGTCTTTGACTCCTGCGAGAGTCCTTTTCTATTTTTAGTAGTTTTTGTCTTTAGATGCAAGTAAACAGTGCCGTAATCGGCTAGGAGTCGGGTTGTCCTCAGGACATAAATAGCGACCCTGCGAGGTCGGAAAAATCTGTACACACCGATATCAAACAACCCGCCTCCGGGCAAACCCTTTACTTTTACTGCATCTACTTTACAGCATCTACCTTTACAGCATCTACTTTTCGGCGACTTCGCCATTGCGTTTTTCTCTTTTCTACAACGCCGTGCTTCGGGTTCGTCGGGCTGCATCAGCTGATCTCCAACAAACTTGTGAGTACCGTTTTACCGAATAACCCTAGGCTTTAACCTCCGGGCGCATCGCTGAGGTTTCGTCTAGTTCTTTATTCACCCCTTACCGATATTAGCTAGATCTACAAGTTTTCGTACCAAATTCTTGTGGTTTTAGCTATTATCATTATCATCCGCTCGATCTAGATCCTATCGGCTTTCAACATCACAGCCGATTCCGACCTACTCGAGTGCTGACATCACGATCGGCCGATCCAGTCGATCGCACCCGCGCTTCGGTCGCTTTCGAGCCGGCCGATCCCGCTTTTCCCGTATCGGCCGATTTGGCTGGTACACGTGTCGCTGCAAGGCCATCGGTTCTCTAGCCGATCCCTAATATTTTCCATTGTCAATCAACAGGTCAGATTGGCTGGCACGCCTCGCTACAGACCGGGGAGTCACGTGTGTCGCGCGTAAGGGTGACGTCCTATTTTTGCGTCAACAATATGCAGGATCGCCGCCCCCGTGCATTGGAGACCCCCGGTTTGGCTAATAATCCCCTGCCGCCGCGCTCCCGCTTCACAGTAGTGAATAGTGCTATTAGACTTTAATTATTGAGCTCCCAGTCTAGTAACGGCCATCAAATGGTCATCGGTAACAGATACTAAAGCCGGTTACCGATACGGCAGTGATCAGTAACGGACTTAAAGAACCCATTACCGACAGGGCATTGATCAGTAACGGATTTTACGAGCCCGTTACCGATAGGTTTAACTTTTGTAACGGACTCGCATTAACGTGTGTTACAAAGAAGTCATGTAACGGGGGTTTAAGAAGCCCGTTACCAGAAGTCCATATTGGTAACGGGCGTTGTGGAGGCAAACCCCGGGGTCCGCCTGCCGCGCTTATGGGTAATGGACGCCAAATAACAATTGTTATATATGTGGGTGTATGTAACGGGTGTTAAGGGCCCGTTACAAATGCTGCGTGACCTATTTGAGATTTTCACGTAGTGTATTTTAATGCAAAATGATGATATAAAGAGCTTACTGTATTATGATGATACACTTCTAGTGACAAACATAATTGATCTATTTCCACATGAGTCATTAACAGTTCAAAGTGCATTGGTCGAAAAATTATGTTTCTATCCACGACGAAATGAAACAGGCCAAAATTGAACCAAAATGGAGCACTTTGATTGACATATCGACTTACATCTGTAGCATTTAGGAATAGTCCCACCTTTCTTGTTGACAGTGGAGTAGCACAACTTATAAGCGTCATGGATTGGTCAACTATATATCAGACTAGCCTATTGTAGGAGGAGACGGTCCAAATATCACTTTGTTGTTGCTGTTTGTGCTAGGCCGGCTTAGAAATAGAGTTCAGCTGTGTATGGTTCGGGGGTACTGCACCCAGAGCATGTGTTGTTTACTGACACCATACATCGACGATAATTGTTCCAATGTTTGTAATGTAATAACATTGTCTATCTCTATCTGTAGTGTTGGTGGGAGTGTTTGAGTGTTCATAGTAATAGCGTAACATTTAATTTGTGGTATTCATGCAAGGATGCATATCTACATACTCACATCCTACAGTACAATAAAGGTATTATCCTCGGGTTTTCACATGACAGAATAATGTGTTTTAACCATTGCTCTGGGCTCTGGCACATTCATGCTAGCTATAAGATTTTTAAGAGCATCCTGATCGATCACCGTATCAGCATGGGATGCGTCAGGGGCGGAGCTGGACCTGGGGCCAGTAGGGCTATGGCCCTAGGCGTGGGCCAAAAAATCAAATATACCCTGTATTATTTCCTATAGTGCACAGCAATCCATTGGCCCAGCAACCCTCATCCTTGGCCTGCCTCCCAAATCTCTCTCGCTGCGACTCACCCACCCCCTCGCCTCGCGGTCTTGCCGTCTCGCCGACTGCTCCCAGTCTCCCACTCGCGCAACGCTGCAAGGCCCGCAACCCTAGCGGCGGCACCGGCCACCGGCGGTCGGCGGTGGCCAGAGGCGCCTGACGAGCAGCCGAGCAGGGCACATGGCAGGACGAGGGCGCCGTCCATCTGCACGCCGCTCGGCGCCTCGGCCGCTGGAGGCTGGACTGCGGGTGTGCGGCCCTTGCGGCCTTGCCCCCTGCGGCCGGCGGCCCTGCGCCCCTGCCCCTAGCCGATGACGGTGGCGACGGCGGTTTGATTCTGACGGGCGGCGGCAAAGTGCAGGTACTTTTCAATCTCCATTCTCCAATCTTTCAATGATTCAATTTCAATCCATCCGCAATCCCCAATGGCCAATTCCGTACTGAGTCAATGATTATTTATATTTATGCACTATTTTGTAGATTAGCATTTCGCAATGTCAATGAATAAGAGGAATAAGACATTGAGGTCTTTTTTTCTCCTGCTCCCACACCTGTAATTCCATCAAGGGAACTAAGCCAACCATCTGTTCAAGTTCAACCAGAAATAGAGTCACTGGTACAATCTCAAGAAGTTCAACAAGATATTCTGTACCATAGGAAAGATTTGAAGAATCGGCTGCAAAAGTTACCACCTCGTAGCTGTAATTCAAGTGGTATGTTTCATATCCAATAATCCAATTGTCATTTTTTCACTATTCAATTATGTTTTGCATATGTTTTATCTAATTCATTTAAATTTTACTTGTTTCCATGTGTAGGCTTGGGCATCCTTCCTACTGTGATATGCGAGGAGTCAATGATGGACCAGACCGGCACTAGTTAGGTATTTATTTTATCAAGTTTGTTATGCAAATTGATCTAAAACTGTGACGTACTAGTCTAAATGATGCATTTTAAGCACTTCTATCGATATATGAACTATCGTTATTGTGGCTGTCACTATTATGTGGACTACACTGAAACTGAGTGGTATAAGCGTTTATTAAGTGGCCCTAGGCGTTAGAATCCGCCAGCTCCGCCACTGGGATGCGTCGGGATAAAAGCTAGTATGTTGTTCCAATGGCCTTGCTGTCTCCAATTGTTTGTCCTTAATCCTTACATTTGGATCAAATTCTTCTTATTTCTCCCATTCCCTGAATTATTCAAAACTAGTATTGCTAAAGAGCAATCAAATAAGAGATCATCAATGCTTTCCTCCATGTTACAGGAACAGCTTCTTTCATCTCTGCGGGGCCGGGGTTCGGGGATTTTCTTAGCTTACGTGAGAAGGTCTTCTTCTTACGCGTAATGCCCGGGGCGGCTTGCCCCTCATAGGTCGAGTTTTTTTCTCCGTGCCATTTTGTCCTCACACTGCAGAACAGATAATTAATAGTTGCACGAGGCTAGCCTACGTACCATATTGTAACTCAGGGCTCAGGTTGGCCATCAGGTGGTTCATCCGGCTTGAGAAGTGGAATCCAATCAACGAGTCGCCTAACTGTTAGTGTGTCCAAAGCAAGCAAGTGATTGAAGCTGCCACAGCTATAATGCAGAATCAGACCATGCATAACATCAGGGAAGGGCAACAAAGCAGAAGAGGCACAATGATAGTGTATCTTCCATTTAGTAAATGGCGATATCCTCTACAGTAAACCTTCTGCACTAGTGTGTTGTGTTCAACGACAAACCGTTCTCGGACTGGCCGCTCCTCTGAGTTACGAGCTATATCCGGGCGGCCAGCCCATCTCACTGTGTCCCATCACAGCTGAACTCTTGTCGCCTCTGCAGATTAACTGTGTCCATCAGCAGTGGTGATACGGTGCTGCTGTTCATGCGAAGGTGGGTTAGTGTTAACTGGAAGGAACAATCCTTTGTGGCAGATTTCGGTTTCCGATCGCGATGCCTCCTACTCCTACTCCCATGCTATTTCCCAAGAAGACAACGGCTAAACCCTCCGTCACATTCTCCTTCATGTCGACGAGCCCAGGACCAGACGACGGCGAGCGCAGTCGGAGGGACTGCGGCTGCCTCTCTTCAGGATTTCAGCCTCTTCCCGAGGGGACTCTTTCATGAGGGAGTTTAATCTGTACAAATCTGCACCAGTTGGGACTATGGAAGGGTTCACCATGCTCTCCGCCAACAGGGTGTTCACAAGAGGCAGTGAGCCGGTGAACATGACATGGGCCGGCGTGCTCAAACTTGTTGCTTATTCTTTCTCTATTTTAGCAGTATGGCCAAATCGTCTGAGTTTAATAGGCGGTGAACAAATGAGATTACAACCAAAATTGCTGCCATTATGGAAACCTGTGGTTTTCAAAAAACAATTAGAGAAAAGTATCTGTTCGCACCCAAAAGTGGCACGGTTCGAGATATGTGAGGCTAAATGCTAGAAGTGCCAATTTAGTGTTAATCCTTGATATTTTGCTAGTTTGGCTTGGATATGCATTTTATAGGACAGGGAGTTCATCTTGCACATTCTGGATGTGATTTCATTGAAAGGAACGAAGACAGACTTGGAGCAACGCCAAATCAAGTCAAATCATGGGTTCGAGTTATCAAGGTGAACTATTTGCAAAGATGATCAAGATGGACATTTGGATCATATAATCATAGTCAAAAGTGGCTGATCTGGCTACTAGGACAAGGCCAGCTGATCTGATCAGTTATTGACCATATGGCCGATTCAGCAGTCCTGACCGGTCTGACCTTTCACCCCCACCGGTCAGACCGGTCAAACCAAAGTGCTCAAAATGCCAATTGGACTTCACCATTGCGTAGATCTCGTCAGACGATCGAAATGCATATGTGGAACGTCCAATTCGGAGTTCGGATGAGGGAGTTATGGTCCTGGCAAGAACGAGCCCTGCGCCTGACCGGTCTGACCGGTGGGACCCGATGGTCTGACCGGTGCTCGCAGCCAAATCCGAGTTATGAGTTGTATTTCGACACGGTATTTGTATAGGCTTCAACTCCTACTGGGGCAAGACCTCCCCACCCTATATTTATGAAGGGTCACGGCCGATTGAGGGGAACACAATCGAATCTATCAATCACATCTACTTTTTATCCTCTCAACACCTTTTCCAACCTCCATGTTTTTCGTCTCTTGATCTCCACGACTTGAGATGGCGTCCTAGGGCCTGCTGGTCGACTTAGGGCACGCCGGCGACGTCCACGCCCTGACGGGGTCCCTCCCGGGCGAGAGCTTCGACGGCCTTTGCTAGTTCGCTAGTAAACTAGTCGTTCTTCGCCACGTAAGTGCGTTGGTTATCTCTTTGCTGGTTTGCTTGTAAACCTAGCCGTCCTCCATCACGTAAGTGTGGCAATTACCCTCCCGAACGCTCGAATTAGGCAAACCCTAGGTCACCGGTCTGACCGGTGCGCCTGACCGGTCTGACCGGTCCCGGCGGCGACTTTGCTCTTCGGTCCGTTCGCGTGCTTTTGCTTGTTGACCCTGAAAGGCGTCAACAAATTGGCGACTCCGCTGGGGAAGAAAGATCAGGTTGCTCAAACCGTTCTATCGATCCCTAGCCTTTTTGATCTATTACTTTGATTCGCCATTGTAGTTGAATCTGGTCTTTCGGGACCGATTGCATCTATAATTGTCACATTGCATCAGGCTGCTCAAGCCGTTTGCGTTGTGTTTTGTCTTGCTTGCTACTACATATTGAAGACTAGAAGAGAAGCGAGACTTTGGTCATTGATTGCTTGGATTTTCGAGGATATCTGGATTTATCTATATTACAAGATCTGAAGCATCCATACTTATTATGGCAGGCTATCCATATACTTCGCATCAATTCATCTACAACGAGCCCAAGGTACAATTTGCAAATACACTGCCTATGTCTAATGTTAATAGTTATTTTGCAAGTACCATAAATCCTTATGTTGATGTTGCTAGATTTGATACTAGTAGGCATATTACATCGGCTAGTACCTGTTCAGATGGTTTTAATTATGCAAATTATAATTCTGAATTTAATATGCAAAAGCCATTGTTAGAAAATATGCATGCTTTGAATTTTAATGATACTAGCAACATACAACATTACTCTCACACACCGGCTGTACAACAAGTTCAAAAGTCGGTTAACATGTATCAAGGCCAAACTAACATGGTGACTTTGGCCAATTCTTATGGAACACCACATGCTAGTAATTCTACTAATTTTCAGCACGGTGTTTCATCTATTTATTCATCGGCAGGATATGTGATTACATCACAAAACATGCCGGTGAATGAGAAAATTGGCTATGCTAATTCTAGCCATCAGGCCAGTTATTCTCAAACATCATGTGCAACTGATCTCTATAATATTCAGCAAGGTAGAGATGAATCAGTTTTTTAATATTTAGAACGATTCAAAGAAATAAAGAGTCAATATTTTAATTTGTCTATTTCTGATTCAGATCTAGCTAATCTTGCTTTTAGAGGTTTAAAATCATCCCTTAGAGATCGTTTGAAAGGCATAGAGTTTCATTCGCTTGCTAGTGTGCTTGTAAGGGCTATGGCACATGAACTAAGAATGAAAAAAGAAGATGAAAATAATTCAAATTTGATAAATATACAATCTGAATTTGTTACGTCAAAAGAGTCAAGTCTTGCCGCACAAGAGCATGTTAAGCATAACAAAACAACGATACTTGATTTTTCTAAAGCCAAAGGTGTCGTGCACTTTTCTAGTGATTATCATATCATTGGACGACAAGTTCAGGCTAAGAAAAATTCAGAACATCAAACTATTGAAAACCAAGACAAAGGAGGCGAGAAGGGATCATTGGCGTGTCAACACAAGGTGATTTCCAGCAACCCTGGAGGCACCGGTCTAACCGGCCCCCTACACTGGTCTGACCGGTCCAGGCGGAGTATGACAGTCGGTTGCCGTCAAGAGGAGAAATGCGACATCATCCACATCAAGGTTCCTCGCCTCTCCAATGTATTTGATAAGGTATGATTTACAAGTAATTCTCAATCACATCCTATATTTTCTGTTAATTCATTTATTAATGATTCTATCATGAATAATTCTAAGAGATCGATTGGAGATGATTTACTTGTTAGTGATAGCATGCCTTTAGATTCTATCAGCCAATACATTGTAAAAATTAAAAAGGCTGATCATAAAAATACTTTGACATTTAAATTTTCTACATCATCATTGTCAAAGTTTTTCTCTTCATGGTGTACTTATGGATACTCTGGACTTAAAAGTAAGAAACAAAAACCGAGAGCCATTGTGAAGTCCGACGCTAATACAGTGATCAACTCTAAAGCGTCGGATATGAGAAGTGCAAACAAAGGTATAGCCGAATGGGTCCATGAGAAATTCGAACCATTCGTTTGCTTGGCCTTAAAGCCTTCTCCACAAAAGCATCAGTTGGAAAAAATAAAGTACACCTTTGATCTAACTTTGTGCGATAATTTATTTGATATCTTGCTAGAGAATAATTTTATTAAGCTCTCTTATCACAAAGTTAGTCCATCACCTCTTGAGTTAAAGGATTGAAAATATTGCAAGTGGCATAATTCTTTTGATCATAATACTAGAGATTGCAATATATTTCGCCAATTTATACAATCAGCCATTAACACTGGACGATTGAAATTTTGTCAAATACAAGAGGATGACCAACTGTCTACAATTGGTTTTGATGGCAAAGGATCATTAAATCGGTTAGCATTAGCCGGTTCATCCGAGGATCCAAATTTAATTGCCAAAGGGGAAGATTCAAAGCTCCCGAGTGTTGAGAAGGACATCGTCCATAACTTGCAAGATCAAGCGATTTTCGAGGACGATGAGCCTATCAAAATCCCGGAATTTACTGGGGGCAAAAGGATTTTTCTTCGTCAAGATAGGAACCTATTACTCTTCCTGTTCTGGAGTCACAGGTCAGACCGGTGCAACCCAAAGGTCAGACCGGTGACCCACAGGTCAGACCGGTGCAGCCCAAAGGTCTGACCGGTGCAAGTGTGAAAAAATCAGGGATGTCCAAATCTGAACATCCTGTAGCTAATGGAGGTAAAGACCATGTCAAGCACAATGGTAAAAGGCCGAAGCTCACTTTTGACGAACTTCTGGCTAAGTATCAAAAAGACAATGAGGCCAAGCGTGCTAATCGGTCAAATAAAGTTAAATCATCAAGATTGTCTCTTAAGCATAATTCTGGGAACTGGAATCAGCAAAGGAAAGGTTTTCAATCAGCAGCATCATATTCTCCTTTCGAGCCATCAATGCCGGCTTCATATGCTCCATATCCCACTAGTGCTCATCTTTATTCATCATGGGGATGCAGTGGTTCATGGGCACATACTCCTTCATATTTCAAACCATATCATGTTGAGTATGCAGCTCCAGAGCAACCATCACGTGCAAGGCAGCCGTATGTTGAAAGTGACCGTTTTGAGTATAAAAATCGGTCTAGTGCTCAAAACAAGAAAAAGGTTGTCAAGCAAGTTTACCAAGTGAAAAGAGATGGTCGCAAAGATACAAGTTCAGATCTGAATTCAGTTAATAAAAAGCCGATTAATGTGTTGAGCGCTTCGGCTACTAATGGCAAAGAGAGGAAAAAATCATCTGTTGATCCTCCAAGTGCCAAATCTGAGCGAAAGGAGTTGAAGAGGTCGAAAAACAAGAGAGGAGCACTGTTGTCCAAAACCGAAGCAAAGTCAAGTCATCCACTTGGTTTATCAAATTGGCAAAAAAAGAAACTACAAAAGCTTAGTGCTCAAGAGCTGAGGAAGAAAGGCATGGCATGGATTCCTAAAGGAAGCATTCGGACTCAAGACACGGATGATGGTCAAGCAAAAGGTGCAACACAGTTGAAGGGGAAGAAAAGATATGAGAGACGGTCTTCAAAATTAAGGTTTGCACCAAATCATCAAAATTATTGGTCATTACCTAGTCCATTTGCTTTACATATGCCTATGTTCCGGAAATCATCCATAGATATGCTTGATTATCCCTCGTACTCTTATTTTGGTACTTGGGTTCCACATGGGTCATCTTTATATCATAGAGGGTTATCACCAAATTACTATGCATATTGATTAATCTGCAAAAAACCGAAATATTTAGTTCTTAGAGATGGTCTTAATTTCTGAATCTATATATCTCTACTCTATTATTTCGGTTGTGCATATTCTTATGGATGAATTCTTTAAGGATGATATTGAATTATCGTCTTTGACAACATACATGGCCGATGAATCTCTTAGATCATCATCCTAAAGTGATAGCTTCCCGATAATAGGTCGCTTATAACCTTTTTGGTGTCTCAAGTGCTCGGGGGGCAAGACTTAAGCAAAAAGAGTAATTTACCACTATGGAGTTTCTATTTACTAAATCGGCTTGCAAGATTTCTCATAATGTTGGTGTTGTCCTTATTTCACCAAATAATGGTGTTTTGAGATTTTTAGCCGGTTGATACATTCAAGCCGAATGTGAATTTTTTCTATTCAGGCTAGATTCGGGGATCCATAGTTGTAAGATTATTCATAGGCGTTCAGTGATTCATTGTTGAAGGTGCAACAAGTATTTATGTTTAAATGGGTCACTAAATGTTTTCTTAATACATGTCTAGAGAGTTATCTCAATTTTATATGCATAGTGTATCTAGACTAAAAATTCAAGATCAACACTTTGGAATAAAAAACATCAGGTTGTAATGTTTGAAAAGACATTTGCATAAGAGAGGCCGGTGTTTAGCAAGTATCAGAGAGCACATCCTTAAAGGACCGGTCTAACCGCCACCGCTACCGGTCTGACCGTGTATGACCGGTCTGACCGACCTTTACAACCGGTCTGACCGGTGTATGTAGGTGCTGTTTTGGCTTTTAAGATTTCAAAGCCAAGATTAGCGCTTAGAGAAAGTTTGTTGTTGGCAATTAGCATGATCCGAGGTGCATTGAAAATATAAGTGGACAACAAACAAGGATAGTTCAAAAGTAATCCGGCTGCCATCAATTACAAGGTAATTGTGTTATATTCACCTTTTGGGCTGATTACTCGTGTTATATTATTTCTGGTTAGAGAACCATGTGGATGCAAATCTGAATTGTCCTATACTTCATCATTGTCAATTTAGTGAGTATTACAAAGACCAATTGTCATTATAGCGATTTGGTCAATGTATGCATTCACAAAAGCTTACAAGTGTGAGAATGACTTTGAGATAATATTTCAAGGATCCACAGCCGAGAGAGTGTGTACTCAGGCTTGTTTCACTCACACAATGTGTATAAATGGCAGCAACAAGTTGAAATCTTCATATTAGACAAAATCAAGTAAAATGGTCGATAGATGCTATCGTCCTCAAAACGGTGAAACTTGTTTGCTACACTTGTGCTCAACATTGTTCTTGTGCATTTTTGGGGCTGGTAAGTATTTCTTGGTACGCAAGCTTTACCAAGAAACAGGGGGGCATATGTTCGCACCCAAAAGTGGCACGGTTCGAGATATGTGAGGCTAAAGGCTAGAAGTGCCAATTTAGTGCTAATCCTTGATATTTTGCTAGTTTGGCTTGGATATAAATTTTACAGGACAGGGAGTTCATCTTGGACATTCTGGATGTGATTTCATTGAAAGGAACGAAGACAGACTTGGAGCAACGCCAAATCAAGTCAAACCATGGGTTCAAGTTATCAAGGTGAACTATTTGCCAAGATGATCAACATGGACATTTGGATCATATAATCATAGTCAAAAGTGGCTGATCTGGCTACTAGGACAAGGCCAGCTGATCTGATCAGTTATTGGCCATATGGCCGATTCAGCAGTCCTGACCGGTCTGACCTTTCACCCCCACCGGTCAGACCGGTCAAACCAAAGTGCTCAAAATGCCAATTGGACTTCACCATTGCGTAGATCTCGTCAGACGATCGAAATGCATATGTGGAACGTCCAATTCGGAGTCCGGATGAGGGAGTTATGGTCCTGGCAAGAACCAGCCCTACGCCTGACCGGTCTGACCGGTGGGACCCGACGGTCTGACTGGTGCTCGCAGCCAAATCCGAGTTAGGAGTTGTATTTCGACACAGTATTTGTATAGGCTTCGACTCCTACTGGGGCAAGACCTCCCCACCCTATATTTATGAAGGGTCACGGCCGATTGAGGGGAACATAATCGAATCTATCAATCACATCTACTTTTTATCCTCTCAACACCTTTTCCAACCTCCATGCTTATCGTCTCTTGATCTCCACGACTTGAGATGGCGTCCTAGGGCATGCTGGTCGACTTAGGGCACGCCGGCGACGTCCACGCCCTGACGGGGTCCCTCCCGGGCGAGAGCTTCGACGGCCTTTGCTAGTTTGCTAGTAAACTAGTTGTTCTTCGCCACGTAAGTGCGTTGATTATCTCTTTGCTGGTTTGCTCGTAAACCTAGCCGTCCTCCATCACTTAAGTGTGGTAATTACCCTCCCGAACGCTCGAATTAGGCAAACCCTAGGTCACCGGTCTGACCGGTGTGCCTGACCGGTCTGATCGGTCCCGGCGGCGACTCTGCTCTTCGGTCCGTTCGCGTGCTTTTGCTTGTTGGCCTAAAAGGCGTCAACAGTATCTTAATCTGTAAAAGAATGGTCTGAATTAATGTAATCCAATTTCTGCATCTAGCTTACAGAATAAGGAATATGTCCTTATCCAATGTACCAGAGTGGAAGTGCTCGGAAATTTGTGTTTCCTTTCGTGATCACTGATCAGGTTAAATTCTCCTTGGGTGGAGGAGCTACCTGTAGAATTAGCAAACTAAAACATTTGAATCAATGCATTGCACACAATCCTTGTTTCGCTTTTAACAACTGCGGATTTTCTCAAAGGTGCACTGGACTATGAATACAAGACTAACATGTGACTAGACTAAACACACAGATGGTTAAAGCACATTGCAGTATTTGATTAAAGGATGTCCTCAGTGGGACAGTCCAGTTCCGATCGACGAGCATAAATCAGCTAGTAGTCAGCTATATAATACCTACTGGCATAAGTCCACAAGCCTCATATGAGTGCTTAATCACCAGTCACTATACTGCATTATTATTTCTTCGACAAAACGCTGATGATACAATTCTCTTTATGGAACATAAAGCTGTTGATTTATGCTTTGGAGTAACTATCACGACTCAAAATCAACTTCCATAAAAGTGAAATTTTCTGCTTTCGTGAGGCACAAGAAATGATCAATCAATATACTGAACTATTTGGCTGTAGCCAGGGAGATTTTCCGCTAAAGCATTTGGGTATTCCTATCCATGATAAGAAACTATCAAATGCAGATTGGAAGAAGGTAGATGAACACTTTGAAAGAAAAAGACTCAGCAGTTGGAAAGGTAAACATTTTCCAAAGGGGGGCGGCTAACATTGATTAACTCAATGCTTAGTAGTTTTCCTCTGTATATGGTGTCTTTCTTGCGATCCCCACAGGAGTAGTAAAGAAACTATATTACGTTTGTTCACGATTCCTTTGGCAAAGTGAAGACCAAAAACGAAAGTATCACCTAGCCAAATGGATTATCTTGTGCAAACCAAAAGATATTAAAAACACTATGTTACTTAGTAAGTGCCTTTTCAAGTTACTCACAACAGAAGGAATTTGGCAAGATATACTTCGAAAAAATATCTTGGTTTTAAACCACTTTCGCAAATTCAATGGAGTAATGGGGACTCACACTTTTGGGCTAGCCTTATGAAGGCAAAACATGAATTCCTACGATTTGGAACTTTCACAATTAAAGATGGAACACAAGTTAGGTTTTGGGAGGACAAATGGTTGGGAACTTCAACATTGCGAGAACAATATCCTTGATTGTATAACATAGCTCGTCACAAACAGGAAACTGTCGCTGAAGTGTGCAGGACCTTACCTTTAAACATAAGTTGGCAAAGAGATTTTATTGCACAGAAGTTAACAACTTGGAACAATTTGTTTCCACGTATTGCTAACATTGTGCTAAGCCAGGAACTGAAAGAATTTCAATGGAACCTACACCCAAATGGTTAGTTCTCAGTGAAATCTCATTACTTGGCAATGATTCATAGCGATGCCCCCAACTTAAACAAGCATCTATGGAAACTAAAATCTCCTTTAAAAATCAAGATGGTTATGTGGTTCTTATGGAGGGGAGTTTTTTGACAAAACATAACTTAGCAAAGCGTTGAAACACCTTTTCTTTGAGTGTTGCTTTGCACGTGTGGTGTAAAATATGTGTCTTCTATCACAAGGATGAAACAAATTAAACACCTTTTCTTTTGCACGTGCGGTGTGGTCCATTATATATGTGGAGTCGGGACTTTCTCAGCCTCATAGTCTATATAATATATTTGGGAATTGGCTATGTGGTATTGAAAAGGACTTGAAACCGTTAGCTCCGCTAGGAGCGGTTGCTACAAATTGGTCGCAATGGCTATGCATAAATGATATAGTATTTGGCAGAAAAATAACTCATCTCCATTGCAGGTTATCTTCCAAACTATACATTGGCTCCGTACATGGGCTATCTTACAGAAACCGGCTTCACAGGATATGCTCGGTGCGGCATTAGTACGGTTAACGCAGGTGGCCAAGGAGTTTTTTTACCCAGGCATATGGGTGGCAATCTAGTCTACGGAATTATTGTTATTAGACTATTTGGATTTTTCTTTCTTTCTTTAATAGGCTGTGTGCATCCCTATGAAGAGGATGGGAGTGTTTTTTAAGACTTTGTATCATCTCGGTGTAATGATTTTGGAATTTAATAAATCTCTCTTATTGAAAAAAATTATTATTTGTTCAACTAATTAAGTGCCTATGATTTTTTATTGCGAAACAATCACCAGTAACTGTACTGTAGTGGTTCAGTGAGGGTATTCTAGGTGTGTTGTTGTTGTTAATAACATGGACTGTTGTTCTTCATTTTCTATGAGGTCTTTTACGGTGCACAATACTACTTTATACTGCCGTTTGAAAATGACACGTATGTAATTAAAAGGGATCTATTTTGAAGGATACGACAGTTGAAATTAATTCTATACTACCGGTTTTTTTAGCGGTAGTATGGGTAGTATTCATATGAGTAGTATAGAGGTATGATTGGAACTATGGAAAATAGTATTGTTGTAATATATGAAATCAAACATATGAAATCTTTTATGTAACCTCATCTCACGCTGGTTAATATATTTTGAGCAAATTACTATTTTATATTTCGAGTAAATTACCATTTTACCCCATGGCAAAAAAACTAGTTATGCTACCATACTACCGTTGGGTTGTATTGTGCAACGTAAAATACCTCTTTTCTATTGGATGATATAAGCATGATTATTAGACATGTTTATGTAAATTTGATGTTCATCTTAGATCAGTGTGTAATACTACGACATGTACTTTTCGGTGGAGAAAACAGGCAAAGAACACCCATGAGAGTTTTCAGGTGTGGAGAGAGAGAGTTACCCAAATGGTGAGGATATTTGCCCAAGGCCGCTACTCTGCAATGAAGAAACACTTTATAGCACGGTGCACGGCTGGTCGCACTATACTGATCAATAGGAAGATTATTGCAGTAGACACCATCCTGATGCACCCCACACCCATGTAGTCCAGATTTGACACACATGACGAGCTAATGTGGTAGACTGATTTCTCTCCAGTTTACATGGCTCCACAATTGAGTCTATTGTGTAAAATGGAACACTTACAATTTATCATCTCCAGGCATGAGGAAGCCAGTAAGTGCCATTATTACGCAAGTCTACCGCCGGTTGTTACAAATCATGAATGACTATGGTTGATACCACCAAACCGCTTCAGTAATGGAGAGTATGGATTGGTGGATGATGCCATGACCACCAAGCAGCTCTTATAGGTGTTTTGGCATTGTAGTGTTATCCTCTTCGGTTCATATTACAGGTGTCATGTTTTTCAAGCCGCAGTATACTCAAAGCTCGTGAGCATTGGCAGGTCGCATCATGACAGTAAGAAGATACAATGAAAATTAAACGCCCTAACTAATTGAGAATACCGTGAAGAACTATAGCAGTCAATACGCAACGATCAAACAAAATATATATACTTGCTCTACCATCACCCCACTTTAGGTATAGCAGAGAATTAACACCACACGAATTTGGTTGTGATTTGATAGATATTTTACCACAAGAATTAGCACACACTCATCTCCGGACTTAATAGAATTTACTTGACAAATGATTTTCATGGTCAGTCAGATCATGGTGCATCCAGTCATTGTATAATAAAGTGTGCCTACTGTAAACATGATGTAATTTGATTCCTAAATGGTATAAATATTTGGATTTTCTTACATAATATAATTAATAGGCTGTTAATTGAAGAGTTATGCAATATTGATGTTTTATTGTGATAATATATAACCTATATCACCACAACGTACCACTCATACTTGCATGCATGCTCAGGGAAATGTATCCATGTCAATCCGCAGGAAGGGAATCTTCCGTGAAGGAAGTAGGTGTAGATTGCAATTGGAGCAAGACTTGGTCCCCTTCGTCAACGAATTGCATCCAACAAGCAGGTTGCAGGTTGCAAGTGGCCCGTGGGTATCCATGGCGATCAATGGAGGTCAAGGCCATTTACAAGCATCCAAATATATCCCAGATGAGCATCCAATTGGTTGCAGACGACATGAATATGTAACTAATCTGGCAGATCGGTTTTTTACTATTATTACTGAAGGCCGACCTTCAGTAGGGGACTTCACCATGGAGCGCTCCAAGTACTCCCTTCGTTCCAAGTTGTAAATCGTTTTGGCTTTTATAGATTTATAGATATTATTATGCATCTAGATATAGTGTATGTCTACATACATAATAATATCTATGAACCTAGAAAAGTCAAAACGACCTGCAATTTAGAAAATGGAGCCACCAAATTACTGTATTAATATCTATTTCCATGTTATTAATTAACAGTTTTATGAACATTGGAGAAAAATAATTCTGTTCCATCCACGAATAACAAAACAGGCCAAGGGCAGCAAAAAAAATTAGAGAACTGAAGAATGCATATCAGCTCTAATGCAGCACTTGGGTTGTGAGACTCTGCTCATTGGTGGAAAAATACGACTGCTGAAGAATGCATATCAGCTTACATTTTCTAACATACATGTGTCCTTTATTTGACTCCATAGCATCAGTGTGTTTAAATAGTTTCAATGTTTTCGTTGTAACATTTTCTATCAGCGGTATTGTTGGTGAGAGTGTTCGTAGTAATTGCTAGTGAGATATTTATTGTGTGGTATTCATGCAGGAAGGCAATATTATCGAACATGCATCCTATTGGTGCAATAAAGGCCTCACATGACAGAATAATCTCTTGAACCATTGCTCTAGTTCATGCTATAAGAAATACAAGAGAGTATCGAAGAGTTTCATTGCTCAAGGCCTTCAGCTGCTAGTAACAACTGAAATGCATTACTACATACGTGGCAAAAGAAACCAGTCAGGTTCGATATAACGAGTGAACAGTTTATTTAAATGAGATGGCATGGTATGGATCAGAACATAAGGTAGTACTACCTTCCTTCCAAAATATAAGTATTTGTTGACTTTTGTTCAATCTAGTGTTTCAGCATAATGGAAAACTAAAGTCTACAATAATATGCACTGAGAAACAAATTGTACACCTGACTTGTGGGCACCATCCTGATGCTGACAGAGTGAGAGGACAGGCAGATGTCCTGTGGTCCTGCCACAGCTCACCTAGTCAGAATACCCGGCACGCGTCCATTGCACAGAAGCTTGGTTTTCTGACCTCTCGAGGCCTTTTACGGTACACAATACCACCCAACAGTGGTACGGTAGTATTATCGGTTTTTTTCAATTTTTTAATATAGGTAAAATGGTAATTTGCTCGATGTATATTATTTGGAAAAAATTTCCCCGCTGCCAAGGTTACATAAAAAGACTTGATTTCGTATATTATAACAATATTATTTTGTATATTTCCGATAATACCCATATACTACACATACCACCTATGAATACCACCCATACCACACTAAAAAAACCGGTGGTACAGAATTAATCTCAACCGTTAGATCCTTACATATATGTCCTTTTTTATTACAAACGAGTCCTTTTCAACCGGTAGTACAGGGTGGTATTGTGTACCGTAAAAAACCTCTTTTCTCTTGTGATGTCTTTATTAATTTTGTTTGTTGTTTGCGCTGAAATTCTCTACTACATCTGTGTGGATTACAACGCAGGATTAACTAATTAAGCAAGCAATTAAGAGTGATTGACCACTGATATATATACGAATGCCAATGTTACTACTAACGTCGTTTCAAATTGTAGGTTGTTTTTTGTCTTCTAGGTGCATAGTTTTTCATATGCAGCACGGAGCAACAGGTGTGCATCCTTGTATATGACACGTACGTGTACCCAGTCTAACTTAGTATGCCATGCATATAGATAACTATCAATTTGATTGGTTAAGAATCATTTGCAAAATGGTATTAAAATAAAAAATAATGGTAGGGAATAAGTGAACAGCAACACACGCTACAAGAACTAAGTCAATGTGTATGGGAAAACAATCGATGAACGTTTAATAGTGATGGTGCGATATTTAATAAGCAGTATTCGTGCAGGAAAATAATTTTGTCTATGTGTTTGTATATCTATGGTGCAATAAATTAAGTTATACCACCAGTTTTTGTATGACAGAAGAATGTGGTTGACCATTATTGATCTATTCCAAGCTATAAAGAGTGATGAGGTAGTTTCGAAGAGGCGCATTGCTGATCATTGCTTTCGTAGCAAAAGAAACCAATCTGCTATTATGTACGATGAGCTAATGCTGTTTCATTAGTGAGGACCCTTGCCATCATATCGGAATGGGATGCATCAGGATATATGCTACTGAACCTTCTGGAAGACCTTGTTGTCTCCAACTATTTGTCCTTACATTTAGAACTTGGCCTGCTTTCTCGCAAAAACACTACAGAACGTTGTTCGTGATTGCCAGAAGACAATGGTTATCCTGTACATGAAGTCTAGTTGATCAGATGAGCACGTTCAGGGCATATTGATGAGAAATTTGACATCATAAATGGTGTGCGGTGTGCCTAGGGAGCTCTATGGTCGAGGTTGACCATGAACACGCAACATCGCACGACTACATTCTCGATGTTGAGAAAGGGCTGCCCATATATGATGAGATTCTTGCTATGATTTCCTCGCAAAAAAAAAAGATTCTTGCTATGATTGGCAGTCACAGTCCAGGAGGCACAAGGAAAATTTCTTTTCCACAAAGCAGACTAAGTGGCCACACGAAGCAGATTGCCACGGCAACGGCCACATATTGCAGCTTTGGTATTGCAGCCTTGCGTGTAACTCACTGCTCATGCATGGCTATGACACTGATATGATTATGCAAAAATAGGAACGTTTCAGAAAGTAATTACATGGGCAAGCTATACCACATTTGAGTTTGATTCAGAATTTACATCAGATTTCTACTATGTCCTTCCAATGGTTTTGCAGTCTCCAATTGTCTGTCTACATTTGGATCAATATCTGCTTGCTCATAGTAACGCTGCAGATCAGAGAATAGTTGCACAAGGCTAGTGTACCACATATTAACTCAAGGCTCAGGTTGTCCATGACGTGGTTCATCGCGCAAGACAACTGGAATTCAATCGACACGAAGTCTCGCCTGACAGTTGGTGTGTCCAAAACTAGTCATTAGTGCTGTCGCAGCTATATCTAGAATCACTGGGCTTTCATTTACATCAGCGAAGGGAAACAAAGCAAAAGAGGCTCTCTGCATACTGCAGTATGTATCAGAGCTGAACTCTTGCAGTTCGATCTGCAGATGAAGTGCGTCCATCAGCAGAACCTGGCGCAGGTGTTCACGTGAAGGTGGGTTAGTGTTTCCTAGAAGGAAGAATCCTTCGTGGCAGATTTGTGTTTCCCGATGCCTCCTAATCCCACGCTATTTCTGTTGTTTTCATGTCATTTGCTCGAGTGCATCGGGTTTTCAGCGTAGGTAGCAAACGTGCAACTGTGCAAGCAAGTACTTCAGAAGGATTCTCTAATGTTGTATATATCTGAGATGTCCCACCAGGAAGGCATATGCACCTCTGCAGCAACTTTTACTGCATGTTGTGTCCATTACCACGTCTATACGGACAAGAAGAAAATATGGAGGCCGATTAACTCCAGACGACCAGAACTGAAAACTTTTATTTGAGAATCTTAGAGAAAAAAGAGGGATGACCTATTGTACCCATATAAACTGCATGGTACCCTCACAAAGTGAAGGCTCCAAGAGTCAAGATTACATATAGGGTATAGACTATAGAGGAACCATCATATTTCTCCATGGCGTGTTGTTCATTTATTTCTTTTGATTGACCGTCTTTTATATTCACATGAGACCCTATAGTAACAACTCACTTAATTTGCACATCTGATACTGCAGTGCCAAGTAACTTAAAAGTTTAACAAGACTAGAAAAGCATATATCACACCTTACATGAACTTATTAATGGGAGTGCTTTTCCTAAAAAGATTACACACTTATGAATAGGACTGTAATTGTCAGAATATTTTGTTTCAAGCTCTTTTGGCATGAAGTCTTTTACGGTCCACAATACTACCATATACTACCATTTGAAAAGGACTCGTTTGTAATAAAAAGATCTATTTTGAAGGATCCGGCGGTTGAAATTAATTCTATACTGCCTATTTTTTAGCGGTAGTAAGGGTAGTATTCATAGGTATAGTATGGGTAGTATATGGGTATGATTGGAAATATGGAAAAATAGTATTGTTGTAATATATGAAATCAACATATGAAATCTTTTATATAACTTTATCTCATGCTAGTTAATATATTTCGAGCAAACTCGAAATGTATACGTGGTCGCAGAAGAATGCATATCTGCTTATTATAATATTTTGGAGTAGGTTCCTTATTGACCGTGGAATCTCACAACTTATAATTAAGGGTGAGGGACTATGCTCCTTAGTCAATATATATATGTGGTCACAGAAAGAATGCATATCTCTAATATTTTGGAATAGTCCCACGTTGCTTATTTACAAATGGTCTTAGCATGTACTATAAAAAAGGTTTATCTAATTATTTTGTTACCATCATATAAACAATATTTTTTATTCTCATTCCAATTCTTCATAGCTAAAAATTATTCTTTGTCAAACTTAAATCTTACTGAATGTGCTAAAGGAAAATATTTATTTTCAGAGATATTAAGCTTGCATAATACATTAATGATAATACTTCAATATTTTTATTGTAACATTTTCTATGTTTAGTGTTGGTGAGAGTGTTCAGAGTAATAGTATGATATTCAATTTACGGTATTCATGCAGGGAGGAATATATGTAGTCTCTCGCATCCTACGGTGCAATAAAGGTACATCCTCATGTTTTCACATGACGGAATAATGTGTTGAATCATTCCTTAGTGTATTCATGCTATAAGAGACATGGAAGAGTCTCGAAGAGTTGCATTGCTCATTGCTTTCGTAGCAAAAAAAAAAGAAACCAGTCTGCGTCAAGATAGAAGTTAGTATGTCCTTCCAATGGCCTTTCTGTCTCGAAACATTTGTCCTTACATCGACAGCAAAAAGTTGCTCATCTGTGGAGATGAGTTGCAGTTGGTAGGAGTGCCACATAGTACCTCAGGGCTCAGACTTGCCGTGAAGTGGTTCGTGGGGCAGGATAACTGAATTATGTCAACAAGTGGCCTAACAGTCAATGTGTCCAAAACAAGTCATTGCTAGCTACTGTCGCAACAATAATGGAGAATCAGAGCATGCGCAAACAAGAAAAGGAGGCGCCATGTACGATACCATTTTCTATTTATAAATGATGATAAATGGTGCTCACATCTACTCTACTTGTCTCCATCATTTGCCTACACAGAAAGCGAACCCATTAGCACCACTTCTCTGCTTCAGCATGCAACAATGCATAAAAAAAATAATTACGTACATGAGCAAGTTACACAATACCATATTTGATCCAGTAGGAAATAGGATTTACATCACAAAAAACTATGACTTGATTACTGCAGCAACACGTAGGACGCTAAAACTATCAGCACTTATCTTCATCAATCAGGCATGGAATAAACTATCCAAAAAAACATCTTCTGGAAAAACAAATGGTGTCCGATCATTCAGTGACTAATGGATCAAATATGGGTCTAGGACTGGCCACATCTTTCGGGAAAAAATCGCATTGATTGGCAACTGCACACTAGTTTCCTGGATGTAGCAGGTGCGCTGACAACCGAAGAACACCCCTGGCGCGGAACGGCAGAAGGGATCGATGAAGGTACTGTAGCGCAAACCATCAGACCCTTCGCTGAAGTATGTGTCTTGTCTTCAATGAACCTCTGCAACTCTGCGGATTCACTGCGTGCAACAGCACTAGTGAAAACTCGGACCAATTGTTGCCTCCAAGCTGGGTGAGAGTGTTTCCTATAAAGGACTGTCCCCCACAGCAGAATTGGATTCCCCCATGCTTCCTAATCCCAAGCTATTTCTGCTGTTGTGCATGGGATTCGGTGTAGTCAGCAAACATGTAACTGTGGAAGCAAGCAGCTGAGAGGGATTCTCCAATGTTGTATATATAGGCCATTTCCGACATCCGCGAGAGGTCCTGACGCCCGCTAGACCCGCCCCCGCTCGCGTCGCCCCCCAGGGGCGGCTCGGGCGGTCCGCCGCCGCCTCCACCCAAGACCCCCGCCGCCCGTCCGTCCCCTC
The DNA here is from genome assembly GCA_036936925.1 of Cenchrus fungigraminus. Taxonomy (NCBI): domain Eukaryota; kingdom Viridiplantae; phylum Streptophyta; class Magnoliopsida; order Poales; family Poaceae; genus Cenchrus; species Cenchrus fungigraminus. The sequence goes on from CM072780.1 coordinate 85,945,596, forward strand.
GCCACCGCCGGAGCACACCGCCGGGAACCCGTGCGGGCGCAAGGATGGCGGCGGCGAGGCCTCAAACAACACAGCCCACTCTTCCCTCTCCTCTCCCCGAGCAGCTCTTCCCCCAACTCTGTGCCGCCATGGCTGGGCGTGCTCCGCGCGTCAAGCGGCTCTCGCGGGTCGCCGGCGGTCAGATCCGGTCCTCTCCCGGCCGGATCTAGCGCCTCTCCGGCACTTGCGCCGTGTGGGGGTGCTGGACGGGCTCCGGCGGGGCTGGTGGCTGACCGCCCCCTTGCGCCGCTCCGCCTGGTGGACTTGGTCCGGCGGGCAGCCGACCGACAGATCTGGTCCTCCCCGGCACTGGCTCTGTGCTGCCGGGTCCCCAGGCCCAACTACACCGCTGGGTCGCCGGCGGCCAGATCCGCCTCCCCCGTGCTGGTGGGCCCCCGGCGGCGCTGTCCAGAGCTACTGCGTCTCCTCTACACCAAGGCCGTGGTTGCGGGAGCATGGGGAGAAATCCCTGCCTGGCCTCGTGCCGGCCGGCAATGGCGACACTGGCAGTGTCGTATTTCCTCGTTGGGGGCATCGTCGCAACGCTCCCCCTTCTTGCAGGTCTGTGCTAGTCCTCTACTACTATGTGAGGCATGTTGTAGCAGGTGATTGGAGGTGGAATCGCCGGTGGCGGTCTCCAACCATTCCTGACGGTGACGGGTGGACGTGGGAAACCACAAGTAGAAGCTTGAGCCCGGCTTTGCGCCGGTCTTGTTGACATTGGTGACACCTATGGGTGCCACTCCCTTCTTGGAGGCGATGTCGAAATCTCCTTCCACCCAAAGTGCTGCTGCCGTTTGCCCCCATGAAGCCGTGGTTATGGTGTTGGTTCTAGCGCGTGGCGATGCAAGTTGTGGCTTATTGTCGTGAGTCGTGTGGGTGTCCTCCATTTGGCACCACTGCTCCGTCGGCGCTCTTCTCGCTCGTGGCATCATCAAATCTTATGCCGGGGGTGTTTTCACTCTCCCACCGTCCCCCTGTGAGGTTTCCTCCCCTCGCACGGCGTTGGAGGGTGGTGAGTGGGAGCCCGGATGTGCTTTCAAAGGTGGCTCCATCGGCATCAAAAGGGGAGATCGTCGTTTTTCGGTGAACCTTGGTTTGCGCTTCTCCCGCCGCTTTTAGTCCCCACTCCATTGGCCTGACCCTCAGATGGAGGGTGACAACGGAGCGGCGTAGCTACGAGGGGTGCGCGTGGAGGAGCAATGGCTATGGTGTATCCGGCGAGGATGTGTTCGGTGGTGGCTCCAATCGATGATCGGTGGTTGTCTTTCTAGCTGGTGTCCTAGCTGTTTCTAGAACTGTAAGAGTTGCCCCCCCCCCTATGTGTTGTGTGTTCGGTTGTTGTAAAATCGCTTAAACTCAAATGTTGTAGCATTTTGACTTGCCACAAGCCTATCAATAAAATTTCAGGTGGGGATGCTCCCCCCCCCCCCCCCCGACCGTCAAAAACAAAATGTTGTATATATATGGGTTGCCCGCAAGTGAGGCATGTGCATCTCTGCAGACAATTTTACTGCATGCTGACTCTGGTTGAATCCATAACTTATTTTTGTGTTTAGAAATAGTTCAGGAGAAAAAAAAATATTTTTCAGGAAAAAGTAATGACCATCTTTCCCCATAGTGTATTGTTCATATTTATCTATTTTCCTCTTTTTCAATTCACACGAGACCTTCGAGTAACAACTCACTTAATTTGCACTAGATAAATGTGGTGCTGCTCAGCACATAGCTAAAACTTAAAATAACCTAGTAACTCAAAAGTTTAACAAGACTAAAAGGGTCTGTCACTTTACAGGAACTTAGAGGGCCGGGTGTGCTTTTGTTGTTTTAAAAAAAACTAAAAATATTATTATAGGAATGTGCAGCTCACCCAACACTAGAACACAACTGATCGGAGGAGAGGAAACATTGTGCTCAGATAGAAACAGACAATGGTATCAGGAGTCAGGACCTGATTATGGCATGAAGAATTCTCATGCTCCGTCAGAGCATTCCAGCAGTGACGGATCTAGGAATAAATTTAGGGAGGGGCTTTCTTCTCCTTCTTCTTCCTCTAGCCTCTCCTTCTCTCATTCTTCTTCCTCAAATTTGTAGGGGGGGCTCCATTGGATTTCCAGCGGTAGGAGGGGCTCGAGCCCCGCCCGCCCCACCGCTGGATCCGTCCCTGCATTCCAGGTCACTCCCTCTTATACAGAAGCACCTAGCTGGGTTCGTTCCTAGTGCAATAACCAATTGATTTACGCTGCATACAACCCATAACTACTGTAAAGATGAAACCATAACCACACATCATTTTTTGTTGGAAAATATGTGTTTAATTCTAATTGAAGATTTAATGAGACATATTTCATATTTTTATGCTGCTTCGTAAACAGAATGTAACCGTAGACATAAATGTAGCTAGCACATATAACATCAGATATAGCACACTTCACCAAAGAAATAACAAGAAAAAAGGATATAATTAATGGAGTTCATGGGGATCTTCTCATGAAAAAGGAAGATGGCAACCCTCTGCATTTGCTTATCCATTGAAGTGAGAGTGCTTTTCTATGTATTGGTCAATACCAACTTTAACTAGCAATATGGGACAATTCCATCGTCATAGAAGTTGGAGGATGGCATATGGAACTTTGGAAAGCGAGTTTGAATCTTCCTAGGAAAAGTTATCATCATTTTCGTACTATTTTACTGATCCGAATGTCAAATTGGGTTCACTGGAATACAGTGTCAAGAAGTGACAACGAAGTTCAGGCTACAAATGAGGTGGCTCTCTCCTCAACTCAGTTTGATTTTGCGCTAACAATCACCCTCCCGTTCACCATGTTGTGCACTGACATGTTTTGGCGTGGCCTTGCGTTGCAAGTATTCACCATGTCGTTCATGCAAGATACGGTAATTTTCCAAGAAGCTGAGTTTCACGATGCATCCGAATCCCATGATGTGGTGATGGTGCACAAACAACAAAGTTTTCAAGAGAACTTGCATTGCCCATCTACGAAATTTTGTAAACTATGCATTGTTTATATGGCAAACAAGGATGTGTGTCTGGAAATCAAGACAGGTTAGCTAGACAGTGTACCTTTCTGATACGCAGGACGAGCACATCTATCTACTCATTATATGTATCCACAGGAAAATGTAGGACGAGCACATATATCTACTCAGCATTATATATAGCCACAGGAAAATGTGTCAATGAAGGTAGCCAAACTAAAAGTCAGTTGTTTTTTAAGAAACTACGGCTGGCAAGAAGCTATCCTGAACTTTCATTTATATGATGTGACATGCAAACCACAGATTACATCAGGTCATCAGCAACTGCAAGTGCAGCTCAAAATGAGAGTACATGAGGGTGATTACATCCTAAGATGTAATCACAACACCACAGCAAAATAGGGAATACAACAAGAATGAGAGAACACAACTCCCAACCAAAGGACAAAACCAAGAAATGTAAAGGATGAAACCGATCCATCCTCTCCATAGAGCACTTGCTAACTTGGCAAAGGCCATTGTGTAACCCTCACCGCGTGAAACTATGCCTTGTCGCTGCCTCCCTCCAGCATTGATCCAACAAGGGGAGGAAGCCTCGAAGGATCAAGGGACCACGACAGCGACAACGACAACGAGACTAAAGGTGGAGGCGCAACGCCGACCGGAACTTCACTAGAAACACCAACCTCGCTTGAAGCTCATGGTAGCACCTTTTGCAGCACATATGGGCCCCCACCAACCGCTATCCAATGCCCAGCAAGGGGAGGAAACCTTGAAGGATGGAAGGTTGGCCACCATGAGCTAGCGCACTCGGCATATGGTTTGATGACACCACGAACAAGGAGAGCGATGACGAAATAGGGGCGCCAGAAGTAGGCACATATCAAACATGGATGAAGCCCACAACCACCCATTCAATGGTGATGACCAAGGGAGGAAGAACCTATAGCTTACGAGATGAAGGATGAACACCCAGAGAGTTTTGTAAGGTGGTAGAGGGTCACCGCGGTGACAAAACCATCATGAAAACGACACCAAGGGCGACGTTGCCACTGCAATGGCAAACGAGGAGGCCTTTCAACCCATGGCTCACCCTGTATCCACCACAAAGAATCACAAGCAGCACCCATGGCTACCAAGGCAGCATCACCGGCGGCAACCAAATAGATAACCCCTTTCTTTTGCCAGATTGTGCAAATGTACACTACAAGAAATATGCGGACTAGTGACGCTTAAAAAAGAGCGATTATCGTCATAAAATGCGATTTATGACGCCGGTTGTGATTAGCAAGGTCAACTGCAGGCGTTTTTTTTTTGTAAATTTGTCCAACCTCCACCTCTTTCCATCGGATGGGATCCTATTGGAGCATTCATCTAACATATTGAAGTCAGCAAGGGTTGCGCGGCCGGGGAGGGGTGCCGCGTCACCCCTCGATTCCCCGCCGCACGATTGGCCACGGGTCCCCCGCGGACGGACCTCCGCGCCTCCCGAGTCGTTGCGGTCGCTGGCTGGGTGGGCCCTCGATTCCCCGCCGTCCTCCAGGCTCCAGCTGCTCCGTTTGCCCTCGAACCCCCGGTTGCGCCCTCCCCCAGATCGCCCTTCCTCGCCCATCTCACCTCCCCGGACTCCTCTCTCCTCCGTACGCACGGTGTGGTCGACGGGACGGCGGCCGTTCCTCTCCCTTTTTCTTTACCGGTCTCGGGATCTCGGCCTTCCCCGGCTGCAACCGTCCCTACGCTCGCCTTCCGCTCCACGCAAACGCAAGAAATCTGCTGCTGCTGCTCCTCGGTCCTCACGGTTTCTCCTCCTCCCACTGGCATCTACCTCCACCACCGTAGTCCCCGTCGCGGGCCGGACCGGCACCGGAGGGACCAGGCGGACACCCGCGAAGGGGCGGGCTCGCCCCGGGTACCGCGGCTTCAGCGACGGCGGCGGCGCGGTCGGGGGTCCGACGGGCGCGACGAGAAGGGAGGCGGGGCCTGCTGCCGTGGTTCAGGGTCTGCCCAGGTGCTGCTCCGCCCGCGCGGCTCAACCACGCGTTCCGCGGCGCCGCTGGATCGGACTTCCAGGAGAACTACTGCTACCTGGCCGAGTGCGTCGAGAGCGTTGAGGAGGGGAGGCAGAGAGGTCGCATGAGGCCCTCCACAGCTGCGCTCATCTCTGTACCAATGTCCTCGCCACGGTGCACAGCTCCCCAGCACCCGTTTGTGGCCTCCCACATTGACAGCGCCCAACAGCTGCTCGAGAAAATGCCTCCAAGGTATGAAGGTAAGGTGCTTACTGAATTGTTATTTTTTTTCAGATTTGGCAACTCATGTGCAAGGGGATCTCAGATCAGACTGCTTCATCCATTTCACTTTTATAGCGAAGATTCTTGCCATCAATCGCCATCCATCCTGGACACACCACCACATCCTTTTTGCTGTGTCAAATTCAGTATGGTTTTTTCAGGGAAGAAGCTGATTGCGCTGGTGCAGATGGGGTCGGGGAAGACGGGTGCCTTCACGCTGCCCATCCTGCAGGAGCTGCTCCAGAACCGTGACGTCCAGCATTCTTTCTTTGCTTGCATCCAGTGATCCTGTTACCAACGAGGTCTGTTTCTTTTCTCAAATCCTTCATTTGGGGGCAATGCAATACTGTACAATTTGGAGTGTGCGTGGTTGCTGACCATGTGACTATGCTATGGTCCAGGGGAGCTGGCAATTCAGATTGCGGACTTCGTGGCGCTCAAATCAGCTGTTGTTTTGTGTTGCTTAGTGGTGAGTGTTTTCACTGGAAGCGAATGTGTTCCTTTTCTTTTGCATTCGAGTATCCAGCGTCTGAATGTGGCGAACTGGGTGTGATGCGCATCGATATACTGAGATTCTTCATCCATGTTGCAGCCTTCTTATCTAATTAAGTGAAACACATGTTCTATCTATTGCAGTGAAGAACAGTAAACTGTTCCTATTAGCAGATCTAAATATCAAGTTCAACGCAATTTCTATTTGTTGCAATTGGTTAGTCTATAGATTGCTGATTGCTTTATTTTTCTGTCTATAGTTATGGCTGCTTTTTTTCTCAAGATTCTTTGAACATGAATCACCTTGCACTGCATGGATTTGGTTTAGGAGATCTTTGTTGAGTCTATTTTGGTTCTGCAATCTTCGGTACATTGGTTCCCTAAAATTTGGATTGCTCTAATTAAATTATTGCAGCTCACCTTTTTGCATGTTCTCCCAGTATTTATCTAACATATGTTAAATAAGTGTACCATCATATACCAGTATTTGTTTTTCTAATGATTTTTAATATATAGACCTCATATAACCCTTGCCTTCATGAGCTATATGTCATTGCAATGGTATAGAGAACGTGACATTGATATTCCGCCAAAGTCGATGTCAGCCTGTGGTCAAACCACTGAGCACATATCCTAGGTAAGATAACCGCTTTTGGATATGGAACTATATCAAATTATGTGTGGAAATTTATGAAAGATAATAAGCATTATGATCATGATATTAACTGTATGCTCTGGTTGTAATAAGCACATCAGGTTTTCTCCACATGCTTTGTTTTTCTATTTGTTAGGTCTGAAATTTAAGGTAATCTTTTTTGTATGAGCAAAACATAGGTAACCCAGATCAACACTCTCCCAATTAATAGCTGTATTGTGCATTTGTGCTCATGTGATGTTTAAAGCAAATGTCCCAATTGGAAGTCGGAACAAGTAGTTAAATAATTGGTTCTGAAAATTGGTTAATGAGAACATACAAATTTTAATGGCAAATTGTCTTCGGTCTGAATCAATATGAATCAAACCTGTATGTCCGTAGTGCATCAATTTGATATTCATGCCACCACTTCACTTACTTTGAACTTCAGATCTGCATTCTTATCTTGCATAGAATTCTGATTGGACATGTCCAACAATTGGTATTTTCAAGATCAGCCTGTTTTGCTGAATGGAAGAATTTATATATGAGGGTACATAGCTTTACACAAATAATCATGTATCTCGCAAAAGAGTCTCATCCAGAGGAATATTTCATTTCAAGTAAACGACATAGTGACATCCTTTGGAAAGCAAGCCTACATTCCAAAACCTGCCCCTTTGGTTCTGATCCCAACATTCCCAGTTCTACCACACTGCCATCGCCAAAGCCAATGTGTTTTGTTCTATTCACGCATCACTGATTCAGTTAAATCAAACCAAAGTACAGTACCTTTGCTTATATCTTCAAAGTCAATGTGTTTTGTTCTATTTATGCAGTACTTATTTGGTTAAATCAAATATGAAACTCCATCTAGATATCGTTTGCAGATGAAGGCTTCATTTGCTGATGAAGAAAAACCACTTGACGTCTTTCAACCTAGACTGTGGTTATGAACATGGTGCCTCCCGCAAAAATATCTTTTGGACTGATTTTGTGAATCAATGGTTCAAGCATGGCCTCTAAATTTAAAGTGTTTGTAATAGTACTAGACTTGCAGTGCATCTCTGCATCTCTGATGATGCTAGCATAATCCTATAAACAGAGAGAGTGAGAGAATATGTGTGTGATTTGATGTATGTTGAGAAACTCATGGATGTGTTGTATTCAGACTCCGTCAATAATATGTGTTCTATTTACTTTTCCGGCACGTCTTCGATGGGCATCATATTAGATTGCCAGATTTTGTTGTATCTATTTTTAAATTTTCGCAGACTAGGAGGAATGCACGCTATTCTCACAGATTGCATCAGTTTTTAGTGCAAAGAGACCCCTCACCAGTAGCGGAATAACCTATTTTTCATCAAGGCATTTCTTTACTGGATGTATCCAAAATGAAAAGCCATTGGCCTATTTTCAAAAAAAAAAAAGCCATTGGCCTGGCCTATCAGTTTTCTCAGCCGGCGCGCAAGGGCGCGCCCCAAATCCTAGTTTAAAAACATTAAGGTTGGAACGCTTGCACGGCCGGGGACGGGTTCCACGTCACCCCGCAATGCTCCACCGCAGGATTAGGTGTGGGGTCCTCACGAACGGTCGTGGCGAATCGCGCGTTGCCGCTGGAAGTTCTCGCGCTGGCTGCCACGGTGGGCCTCCCGCACGCGCGGCCTCCCCCGGGTCACCCTCCCCTTCGCCTGCCCCCGTTCGGTCTCTTCTCTGGGAAAAAAATTGCGTGCGCGCCTCGCGCACCGGCGACGGCGTGCGCACCCCCTCGTGTCGCCTTGTGATTGGATCAGTGTCCGAGAGTCTCGCGCGCTAGCCCCCTGATCGGCTCGACCTCCGTTCCGCGGCTCACCCGACAATTCTGTAGCGCGGGGCTCCGTTTCTGGCTAAGCAGATCGGCTTCTCTAGTTTACCGAGCGATTCAGTTTTGTCAGAACACTCGAAACACTGACAAAGTTCCAATTTTGGGCTTCGATTAGAATTAGTAACCATCTTTTACTATTCCAACCAATTAAACCATGTTAAACCTTGACTTCCTAACCTTATTTATCATCAACAAAACCTGTTGTCATGCAAAAAAAAATTCTCACAAAATAATTGCAAACTTTCCTGAGCATCACTGTGGTTAGGCAGCCCAGACTTGCAGTGCTGAAATCAATTTTGGGAGCTCTCTCAAAATTACTTAACTACAACATCTAGCTCAACAAAGCATCGTACAAGTTCACCAATGTTCATAGATCCCATTTTGCTATTGTGGAGCAATGGTGTGAATGGTAAACCATTTACAATTCCTTTTCAAACTTGGCTAAACAATTCTGTTTTCAGACTTGTCATTTTCAATCTGTTCAGTCCGACAATGATGGATTCAAAGTTTGAGCTTCAACCAAAATGTGTAGATCTCATTTTAATTATTCCGAAACTGCTGCTGATTCTTGTCCAAGGATAGTACTTTCCATATTGTTCATTTATATCAAAAGTTTAGATGCAAAGTTGCTCAGAAATAAATTTCAAAAACAGCTAACTGGTGTTGTTTCCGACTTAGCTGGTTCTCTGCATTTTCAGAAAAGGAATTAAAAAATTATTTATCATTGACACCATGGCTGAACAGTAGCAAAATGGAATCTCTGAAAATCAATGTTTAACATGGTTTGATAGGTTGGAAGAGTAAAAGATGGTCACTAATTTTAATTGAAGCTCAAAGTTGGAACTTTATCACTATTTTGGGTGTTAAATGACAAACTGCAGTCTGAAAATGACTGAAAACAACATTGTTAAGCCAAGTTTGAAAAGGAATTAAACATTATTTATCATTGACGCCATGACTGAATAATAGCAAAATGGAATCTCTGAAATTCAATGTTTAACATGGTTTGATTGGTTAGAAGAGTAAGCGATGGTCACTAATTTTAATTGAAGCTCAAATTTGGAACTTTGTCAGTGTTTTGGGTGTTTACTGACGATTCGACGCGAGCCGAGCTGAGCCTATGCGCTGCCCGCGGAGCCAATGACGAGAGCCTGGGCGATCCCTACTATGTGCGTCGTGCGGACTCCCAGCAAGCCGCGGACGGGGCAGCCGAACGAGCGCGACGTCTGATGCCGGACGGACGCAGATGCGCGAGGGTGCGCACGGGGCCGCGGTGCGCCCCGCGCGCACCCAATTTTTCTCCCTTCTGCGTACCCAGGACGATTGACAGACGCGATGGTCGCCATGCCTCCTCTCTCTGCCTCCTCCCCTGCGCCTTCGGCTTTCCGCAGCATGGCGTTCGCTCTTTATTTGTGCCACGACATGGCTTCATGCCTTTTAGGTGAGCTCCGTGTGCAGCTTCCTTCTACCCCAGTGCAGCTCCCTGCTGCCATTTTCTCCTCGCGACCTCGCTTTTCCCAGCTGCTTTCCTCGGTTCGGCTTCTGCATCAGAGTGCCGGGCCATGCCCACCGGCCATCGCGTGCCACGAAGCAGCGCCCCAGGACCCCAGGAGTGCGAAGCCAGGTCGCCGACCATCACGCCGCCGATCTACGCACTGGTGAGCGGGACCTTCCCCATGGCGGTGGATGTACCGTGGCGTTCTTTGTCGGCTTGACCACCAGCGTGTCCTCCTCGTCAAGAGCAGAGAGCGACAAAAGAGAAGGATCGCGAGGACGGTCGGCATCGCGGCCGCGGGGGGCACGCGGTGGACAGTCTGGGAGCGGCCTCTTCCGCGTGGGCGCGCTCCTCCCCGACGACCTCCTCCACGTCACCACCGACCAGCCTGTGGGCGAGCGGGGGTGCGGCCTGGGAGCGATCCGGCGTTGCCCCGGACTCCCCGCAGCACGACCCCGCCAGGGTCCCGTGTGGACGGCCCGCGGTGCGCCGATGCTCCCGTCCCTGGTCTGCGGGGCACCCAGTCGTGCCTTCCCTTGCGTCGACTTTCCTCGCCCACCTCGCCTAACCCTTCGTACGCGCGCGATGTGATAGATGGGATGGCGGCCATCCCGCATCTCCATTCTGCGGCATGGCCTGCTACGATTTAGGTGAGGGTTGCGTGCTCCTGGCGTCCACCGGGTGCGGCTCCCTTCCAATTTCTCATCCCATCCATTGTAGACATCCCTCTTCCTATTCTTCCTCCCTGCTCTTTTCCTTTCCTCAGTCCAGGATCGCATCTACAGGAATCGGCTACCGCAAACCGAGGCTTCGCCTAGAGTCACAATCTTCGCCGAGAGCTTTTTTCCTTGCTCTCGGCAAAGAATTTCTTCGCCGAGAGCCACACAAAAAACTATCGGCAAAGAAAAAATACTCGGGGAAAGATTTCTTCGCCGAGAGCCATTATCCTGGCTCTCGGCGAAGAATTTCTTCGCCGAGAGCATTTCTTTGGCTCTCGGCGAAGAAAATTTAAAAAATCACTTTCTTGCCTCCAAACTTTTGCTATCCTCAACATACACTTATACAAAACTTATGCTCAAATTTGGCATAATTTTAACTTTGTTTGCTATATTTAACAATTTAACATTTTTCTAAGTATTTTTTCGTATACGTCCAATATGAACTGCAAGTGCATGAAATTATAAAGTAAAGTTGGTGAAAAAATGATATTCATGTTCATGAGACATCTCTAAGACCATGTACATGAAATGAAGCTAAATTGCTGGCATTTGGTTCGCTGATCATGATGAAGATCGTGAGGTAGAAAGGTTTTAAAATTGTATAAAATTCAAATGAAGTTTGAAAATCATGAAATTTGTCAAGTCATCATGATATAAAATGAGGAGGTTGTGACAAAAAGTTGAGAACGTTTTGAACACTTCGACACGTACACTGTTTAGAAACCGGAACATCTCACGAGAAGTTTCAGAGAATTTAAACTATTGTCATTAAGTTTGGAGTCTTAGAGAAAATCAAATTTGAATTTAACTACAACCTTTTCTATAGGGTAATATACAACATATGTTACTCCAAACTGAAATTTGGTAAGCATTTGAATTTAGTTGCTATTTTAAACCAATTAAATGCATTTGGAGCAAATCTTCGCCGAGAGCCAGGATGTTGGGCTATCGGCGAAATTCCACTCGCCGGCCCACCTCCATCCGCCGGCCCACCTTCATCCGCCAGCCCAAAACCTTACTCCTATATAAACGCGCCTCCCCTCCCCCGGCTACCCTAACCCTAGCACCCGGCGCCCCTCCTCCCCTTCGACTCCTGCCGCCGCCCCTTCCACTCCCTCTCCCTCCTCTCCAAATCACCGCCGGTCACAGCCGCGCTGTCCCCCACGTCCCCCCTCCGCTCGCCCCTTCCTCTCCCCCCCTCCTCCCCAAATCGCCGCCAGGCACAGCCGCGCCGTCCCCCACCTCCCCCCTCCGCTCGCCCCTCACCTCGTGGCGAGAAGCGGTGGCGGGGCGAGGTGAGGTGGTGGCGGATCCGGCCTGGTCTCCTCATCAGCCGGCGCCGCCTCATCTCCTCGTCTAGCTGGCTCCCTCCCTCGTCCGGCCGCCACCGCCCTCAGATCCGCCGCTGGGGGAGGAGCTCGAGCCCAGACGACGGCGGATCTGAGGGCTCCACCCCGACGCGACCTCCCCCGGCTCGACCTCTCTCTCTCTCTATGTTTTTCTCTGTGTCTCTCTCTCTCTCTCTCTGTGTTTTTTTGTGTTGTTGTGCGGCGGCGGTGGTGGAGGTGGCGGGTGGCGCGGTGGTGGAGGTGGCGGGTGGCGGCGCTGGCTGCCAGCCGGCAGAGGCACCGGTGCCTGGGCAGTGGGCCCGCTGCCTGGGGATTTTCTTTCTTTTTTCTTTTAGGAAAAAGCCTTCGCCGAGAGCTAGGTGGGCCTCTCGGCACATGTCCGCCGAGAGGGGTCCCGCCGGCTCTCGGCGAAGACGCCTTTGCCGGCAGAAGTGCGCCGAGGGGCCTTCGCCGAGAGCAAACCCTCGTTGAATTCTTCGCCGAGAGGAAAAGGCCCTTCGCCGAGAGGAACCTCGCTCTCGGCGATGGACCAGAATCCGGTAGTGAGAAGACTGTGCGTCTCCCCTTTGCCCCCCTCCACTAGCTATTATTCAGCCTTTTTTAAAATTCTGAGCTGCTCTTCGTGTGCTTTTTGTTCTCTACAGGGTGCCATGGATTGGGGATATGGTTCTTCTGGTTGATTTATTAGCCGGAGGTGGTGGTGATTCTTTCCTGGCATTTGCCTGCTACACATCCCGTCGATCTTCCATTGATAGCGTTTGGCGATATGGTTGAGGTTATTTCTGGAGGTTCGATTTCATCCTTCTCTTATTTGAAGAATACCATAAGCTCAGTTCCTGATCATTTTCTTGGTTCTTTTTCCGTTCCTTCTTCACTTCTGGTTTTTAGCTAATTACTGAGCCAATGTTTGCTATTGATGGATCGTTCTATTCTTTGCTTTGTGTTGTTTGTCGTTGGCTTAGTAACTTTAGTGTTGCCTTCCTCACTCAAATTATGGAGGATGGCTCTACCATCCACGTGAGGTAGAGATATTAGGATTGTCCTGCAGTACCGGCTTATATACAGAGAAATCACTGACTATGTAATGGCAATTAGCTAAACAATGCCTCTAGATATTGACCCATGGGAATATGAGGTAGCAATGCTAGATTTATATGCCTATTTATTCAAATCATGGCTACTCTGAATGATAATATAAATAAAGTGTTAGGATCATCGTGTATTAACAATGCATTTCTATCTCAAATCAACAACAAGCAACAATGGTGGTTTTCCTCATGCAGCAAGTGTCGTCGAGCTTTTGTTGCAAATAGCAATCAGTATAAGTATAAGTGAGGTGTTATACCTGGTGCACCAAGAGAATACCTAAGTTATGATACAATAGGAAAAAACAATGGTAAATCTTATGACATGGATGCATTCTCACTAGGATAATGTTTCCTGTCATTTATATTCTGATTAGCACATCAAATTGTGCTTTACATCAATAGTGGTATTACTCTTCAGGCCACCCAGAACAGTGCCGAGCCACGATCTGGTGGTGATGGAAAAAGGGCTGCATCCTAGGTGAGTATCTTGGTCACATGAGAATTTCATTCATTGAATCTACTTTTCAGTCTCAATTCTCATATATGCTTTTGTTCTGCTCCATTCGCATAGGAAAAAGAAAACACTTTGTTTTAGACTGAAGCTGTGAACATTTTGTCTGCTGCAGACGTATATATTTTTGATTCATTAGGTGGATAAACTGTTAAACCATGATTCCTTGATTTGAGATGTGTGTAATAGTTAATGATTTTGTAGAGAGAAATGGAGAAAGAAAAATTATGGTGTTTTGAGGTATGTTGAGCGCCTCCTGGATGTACTCTCCTCAAACTCAATATATCATTTATGATGTTCAGTTTACTTTCCTAGCGCATCTTAGACGACCACCATACCCAATTGACAAATTCTGTTGTACCAGTTATTCAGTTTTCGTAATCTAAGAGGAATGCACGCAGTTCACATGAATCCGATGTAAAATTCTAATCCTGCAAACTACAGGATGGGAATTTAATTGCCCGAATTGTTTTCCGAACTAATACTCAGATCAATGGGAATGATATCATATCTCAAAAAGCTCATTTTCAGTTGGCAGTATGTGCAGTTATGTGATCAAACCAGTAGCCCATTGGACCAGTACCATCTTAGGTTTTCTGGGCCGGCGCGCAAGGGCGCGCCCCCATCTGCTAGTGGTTTGAATAGAGTGTTTGGCTTCCATAGGATACGCTGCCATGTTGCAATCTGTTGTTAGTACTATCCTTCTGCGTCCAGAGCTTTATGCAGCTGCTGCCATAACCAACGATTGGTTGCTCTTGCTCCTCTCTCAATGTCACCATGTCACATCCACCCCCGTGGATAACTGCTACTCTGGTGTTGCTCGGCTGCGCACCGGAGCTCCACAGACGGATGGAATGTGGGAAATTTGAGATTGATTTAATTTGAGTCTAACTTGGATCAGGGTACTTGTTAATTTACTTGAACCTTTTTCTATAGGTTGCATGTCTGCATCTAGGCTGGACTGAAGACAACAACCGCGGGCAGCCCATGCACCTAGCTTTGTCTCGTCATCTACCTTGTTTGTTCCATGTCATCTTCCAACCATATCAGGCTGCTAACCGATGTTTATTATGGTAGAAATGAAAATGCATGAGCTTGCTGAGGATGACGTGATCGTAGGGTGCACACGTCAGTAACTGGAACGGCCGCCCCACCCCACACCACCGATAGGGTGTCTCCACCTAACTTGGATCACATGGTGGATGTGCGGATTGGACATCCCTATGGGCCCTCATTTGTTGTAGGTACTATAAGTGGTATCCTGATGCATCCCGTGCCCATAGGAAGATCAATTATTTTTGTAGATTGACACCAAAGTATTTGCTACCGTTGAGATTCTTGTAAGTGGAATTGGTGACTATATATCATATATTGATCTAAGAAAAGATTCTTTTGAAGTGGATACCTCAAGACATAGACCATAAATTAATATGGAAAAAGTCCATTTTTGACCATCCAACTGTAAGCTAAATTTAGTTTTGATCATCGGACTCCTTAACTGAAAATCTTTGACCATCCAACTATCAAAACCGTTCAAATTTGGCCATCGGGGTGTTTTGATAGGTGGTTTCAAATATTTTTATTTACAATTTAGTTCTTAGATCTTAAAATGATTATTACTTTTTGTCCGTACCTCCAAATTAGGTTATTATTTTGGTCACACATTCATAATGGTGAGCTTTATCTTTTCAGATGTTATTTATACTATTTTATCATTATTTTTATATTATTCTTATGTTGTGGTGTAAAACAAGAGTATAAGAACAATAAATAAACAATTAGAAAGTAATATGAACAACATTTCAAAAGATAAAGCTAATCGTTACAAATGCATGACCACAAGAATCAAATAAATCAGAGATAAAAAGTAGTAATCATTTTAATATCCATGAACTATAGTCATTTTATTTACAATTTAGTCCTCCTATCTTAAATGATTACTATTTTTTGCTTATATCTCCGATTTAACTGATTCTTGTGGTCATGCATTCATAACAATGAGCATTATCCTTTAAAAGGTTGTCCATATTATTTTCTAATTATTTATTTTACTTTTCTTATATTATTATTTTCACACCACAACATAAGAATAATATAACAAATAGTGACAAAACAGTATAAATAACATTTGAAAAGATAAAACTCACCCTTATGAATGCGTGACCGAAAGAATCATCTAAATCGGAGGTACGGACAAAAAGTAGTAATCATTTTAAGATCTAAGGACTAAATTGTAAATAAAAAATTAAAAATCACCCATCAAAACAGTCTGATAGCCAAATTTGAACGGTTTTGACAGTTGGAAGGTCAAAGAATACCGGTTTTGGAGTTTAATTGCCAAAACTAAACCTCGCCTATACTTGGATGGTTAAAAATTGGCTTTTTCCAATTAGTAATATGTCGTAATCCAGCTTCCGTGATATACGACATTTGCTCGCTGTCTAGGGATTAATATACCTACTAAAATATCTCCAGTTCCAACACAGGATCCCAACTTGACAACTCTATTATATTTTTGTACAATTTGTGTAGTAGCTCAGTGATAGTTCATGGGCATGAAGAGACTCCGGGGCTGCTTGGTTCACCGCCACACTTCGCCACCTAACAGTGTCCCGCGCCACAACCCTCCCACCACGCTACAGTCTGCACCAAAACTGCCGCAAGCTGTGGCGAGTGTTTCCCTCGCCACGGGTTGTGGGGAGCTGATGTGTGGCGTGGCAGCATGTGGCCATGAGCCAAACAGCCGCTCCTTCCTTCGTGGAGAAGCTCTGATTTGCCAATCACTCAGCTAGAGAGGAAGACACGAGCACATGCTTCAGCTTCTGGCAGTCAGTCAGTTCTGACAGTAACTCTGACTGGCGGACACTAGCTCAGCGACACAGCAAGCTCAGCAGTGAGCACCTTCGCTGCTTCACACCAGCTCGCATTGCAATTTGATTATTTGCAAACACCTTGCAACTTGGAGGAGCAAGGGTAATCCAATATTTCCGCATTGCAATTTGGAGTATTTGGTAGCTTGCGGATTCTTACCAAATTTGCTTAAATTTGATTGTCATTATTGGATTACAGAAAATTGAAGGGATACGGGGAGGCTACGCTAGCACAACCAAAATTTTCTCCGCAAAACAGAAACTGCTGCTGTCAGAGATCACGGGATTACCACTAGACGCGCAGATGCAGCGGAACCGTCTTGATGTAGACGAACGTGTCGAGGTAGCAGGCAGTGCAGTTGCTCACGTCCACCATGTCCTTCATGTGCGATTCGTCCTTGTGCTCCAAACGTAGCACCTCCAGGGTATCCACACGTACGGAGAAGGAACGCCGATCGTAGATGTACTAGCACCTCACGAACGATCACGAACCGGAGGATATTGATGGAGGAAGGACCGCAAAAATACTGTAGCGTGACGTTACTGTTCACCGCGGTTACTGTAACGTGCGTTTCGCTGTAGCGGCGGCGGTACTGTAGCATCGATTAGGGTTTTTCTTCCTCCCCACCTTTGTATATATAGAGGTCACTAATTGGCCTTTCAACCTTTGCGGCCCATTAAGACTCTAGTACCCTAATGGATCAAATCCATCAAGCCCATTAGTGGATCCAATCTAATTGGCTCTAGGGCATATATCCAACAGTCTCCCACTTGCACTAGAGACAATCACATACGCAAGCTTTCTAATGTTCCAAACCCCTTAAGTGTGTGACCCTATGGGTTCACGTACACATAGACATGGCCCGAGTACTCCTACTCGACCAATAGTTGATAGTGGCCTCTAGCAAGACGTGTCAACTCCTATGCATATGTAAAGATCTTATCAGACGAACCACACATCGTTTCATATATGCTATTCCCTTTGCCTCACGATATTTGGTCTAACTCTAAGCTGACCTCTCTTTCTCGATACCGTGATTTGGATCCTTTAAAAGGGGTTAACTCTTAACCCAGCACGGCCATTCATTTCTTGATCCGGTCACTCGAGGGGCCCAGAGATATCTCTCTCATGTAGAGAGGGGCAAATTCCATCTTGATTGACCATGCCTCACAGCATGCTTCCTGACAAACTCGAAAGCCACCTTTATGACTACCCAGTTATGAAGTAGCGGTTGATAGCCCCTAAGTAGGTCAATTCACATCTTGAGTACATGCGACAATCTCAAGTCTAAGGACATAGCGTATACGTTGTGTAAACAGAGAACTACATAACAAAGTTTCAAATTGGGTCAGTCCAGCCCCATGTCATACATGTGCCCACATTATTAGTTATACATCTCCATGTTCATAACTTGTGAAACATAGTCATCAACTAATACATGTGCTAGTCATTAACTCATACTAGGGACAACTTTTGAATAACCATACAAGTAAAAGAGTTTCACAAACAATTCACATAATTGCCAATCAAATACAAGTCGCCTTTCATGGATATTCAATAAAAGAACAAAGTGTCACGGATACAATGAAATATAATCATCTCTATGATTCCTTATAAGACATATTTCTAACATTCATCCACTTGCACTTGAGCTAATCTAGAATGTATCTAATACCCATAGCTCTCGTGTGTGCCTCATGCTTAGGCTGTGGAAGGGGTTTTGTCAAAGGATCTGTAACATTCAAATCCGTGTGTACTTTGCATATCTTGATATCACCTCGTCTAACGATCTCTCGTATCAGATGAAATTTCCGCAGTACATGTTTATTCTTTTGGTGGTTCATTGGCTCCTTTGCTTGCGCAATAGCCCCATTGTTGTCACAGTAAAGATCCAATTGGCTAGAGACGCTCGGAAACACACCAAGTTCAGAAAGGAGCTTCCTTATCCAAACACCATCCTTTGTATCTTCCGAAGCCGCGATGTGCTCGGCTTCTGTTGTAGAATCAATCACTGTTTCCTGCTTGGAACTCTTCCAGCTCACAGCACCACCGTTTATCGTAAATATGTATCCTGATTGCGACTTTGAATCGTCTTGGTCAGTTTGGAAACTAGCATCAGTGTAACCCGTTACAACGAGCTCCTCCTCACCACCATAGACTAGGAACATGCCTTTAGTTCTTCTTAAGTACTTAAAAACATTTTTAACTGTTGCCCAGTGACCCTCACCTGGATCAGATTGGTATCTGCTTGTAACACTGTGCGCATACGAAATATCTGGACGTGTACATATCATTGCATACATAATAGATCCGATGGCCGAAGCATACGGTATTCTACTCATGCGTTCCCGCTCATCAATAGTCGAAGGACACTGAATCTTGCTAAGATGTATGTCATGTGACATAGGCAAGAACCCTTTCTTCGCCTCTTCCATGTTGAACCTTTTCAACACTTTATCAATGTAAGTGTCTTGGCTTATGCCTATAAGCCTTTTTGATCTATCTCTATAGATTTTGATGCCCAAAATGTATGCCACATCACCTAAGTCCTTCATCGAAAAACTATTTTTCAATAAGGTCTTAGCGGCCTCAAGCATAGGAATGTCATTTCCAATCAGCAATATGTCATCGACATACAAGATTAGAAATACTACAGAGCTCCCACTTGCCTTCTTGTAAATACAAGGCTCTTCTTCACTCTGAATGAAGCCAAACCCTTTGACCACTTCATCAAAGCGAAGGTTCCAACTCCGAGATGCCTGCTTGAATCCATAAATGGACTTTTGAAGTTTGCACACCTTTCCAGCATTGGTTGGATCAACAAATCCCTCAAGTTGTGTCATATACACATCCTCAGTCAGATTCCCATTTAGGAAAGCTGTTTTGACATCCATCTGCCATATCTCATAATCGAAATATGCAGCTATAGCTAGAATGATTCGAATAGATTTAAGCATCGCTACGGGCAATAAAATGTATTGTTCAACTCGAATACAACAATCAAATGGAATCAATGACAATAAAAGGAATGTTTAACATTCTACCTCTTTTTCGTCGTTGTTCGAAGGAGCCGATGTAACAGGATTGTGAAGAGGGTCATCAGGAGCCGGAGCCGGAGCCGGAGCCGGAGCTGGAGCAGGAGCAGGAGAGCCTTCTTCGGTAGCAGGAGCAGGAGCTGGAGCAAGAGAGCCTTCTGAGGTAGCAGGAGCTGGAGCAGGAGAGCCTTCTAAGGTAGCAGGAGCTGGAGCAGGAGAGCCTTCTGAGGTAGCAGGAGCAGAAGCAGGAGCAGGAAAGCCTTCCGACATAGCAGGAGCTGGAGCAGGATCAGCTGCACGAGAGCCTTCCTAGGTAGCTGGAGCAGGATCTTCTGGACCATTTGCTGTTGCCGCCAAAGGATCTTCCTTATTCGTTTCCTCTGCTGCAATATCAGATAGATCCTTGAGTATTGTTGCATCTGCTTCCTTTTCTTCTTTGGAATCCTTTTCTGTCATCCATTGTGAACCAATTGGTGAACTGTGAGGCAGCTCATAGACTTCAGATGATTTACCCAAGTTAGCAGGAGGCATGAGTTGTAAGGGAGTCTGACCAATAGGTGCGAGTAGAGCGGGCGGTGGCGGCAAGCCGTTAATTTGGTGAAGGTGACTGAGTGAATCATTCACAAAATTCTCCATAGTGTGCTGGTGCTGTGTTACCATTTGTGCTATCTGCTCTGAGTATGCGCAGTTTAACTCCTCCTACTGTGCCATCCTCATCTCCATCATTGACTGGAACTTTCTCTGGTCGCGCTGATTTTCAAGGATCAATTTGACAAAGAAGGAAGAGTCCATTGGCTCACTGGTTGTTGCTGGAGTGACTGGAACTGTTTCTGTTTTTTCAGTGGGTAGTGATGCACCATCATGTACTCGGAGATGTCTCACTAGAGACGCCTCATTGCCTTCACTGTCTGAGGAACAAATGTCATCAGGAGATGTCTCAATTGTAGCCCTTAGGCCACGACGTCTGTCTCCTGGTCTCGCAGGCCTGTATTCCTTGAAATGTGTCTCGGACATCATGTACTCGGGACGCCAATCTTTGGGTCCGGTTCGCACCCTTTCCCCATCTTCATCTACTCTGGTAAGACTACTCAGCATGAAGGAGATCCAGTGAGCATACAGCATATTTCGGGCCACGGTCAACCCATCAAAGATAACATCTTCAATCTCGGCTATAATGAAGTCCACGATGTCAAAGGGCCGGCCAGTCATGACGTGAAGGAGAAGCCACTGCTGAAGACTAGTGATCGACTCTGCATTGCCAATCCGTGGTAACAATGTCTTCCGTAGTGCCCAGTGAACCACATTTGCCTCAGGGGTAAGCATGTCAGGCGTGTGATATGCTCGCCTACCTGTGAACGACTCAACAAAAAGTCCGGTCATCTCCTCGTCGGACGGGAACGACCCATCGAGCAAACTACGCCGAGGTGGTTCACGATCCCCGTAGACAATATTATGTAGGGATGTCTTATGGTCGTACTTTCCTATTTCAAAATCCGTCAATCCAGGTTTGTCAGCAATATGGTGTCGAAAAAGAGTATACTGGCGTTCCTGAAACATGAACATGATGTACGCCCTAGTATCGGCAATGTACACAGTAGCATAAAAAACTCTCACCCAATCCTCAACATACTTATGATGCATTGAGACCAAATCAGCCAATCCGGGATGATCATCGAAGTATGCCTTAACATCCCCTCCCGTGGCCAACGTCATATGATCCCAATTTATAACCCTGTGCTGGTATAGTTTCATGGGCAGGTATTTGTAGTTGTAATAGAAAGTTTGTTGAAGGACATTCCTAAATCTTGGTTCGACCCGTTTGTCCTTGGTTTTGTCCCACCAAGGCTTCTCAGGCACCCATCTAAGACCTTTAATCATTTGGTAGGTGTGGTTGCGCAGGTCCATCATCTTAAGCGGCTCTTCCGGTGGAGGGTGAAGTTGTACCTGTTTCTCCTTCCTGGGATCTGGCGCAGGAAACTCTGAAGGGCGGGGCGGGCGACAGCCTGCGGTTGACCCACCCCGTGTGTGGCAGAAAGGCGCCACGGTTGACCCACCCCGTGTGCGGCAGGAAGGCGCCGAGCTTGACCCACCCTGTGTGCGGTAGGAAGGCACCGAGGTTGACCCACCCCGTGTGCGGCGTGTAGGGGCAGAGGAAGAATCCCGTGCCGCAGGCTTGCACCTTAGCCTCGTTTGAGGACCAGACGCGCCTGCAGAAGTGAGTTGCGACTTTTGTTGTCGCTTCGCCGGAGGAGGATCAAGCGCCTTTCCATCTCTCTTGCCACCATCTCGTCCCATCTGCAATGAAATTTTCGAATTAGTGCCATTCCAAGAATTCGGCAGCGGATTGCGGTATCTGCTCGAGCCTGGAGGCGGTCGCATACCTCTGATTTCGGTGACGGATTGAGGTATCTGCTGGAGGCTGCTGCAGGCGGCGGCGGCGGCAGCGGCGGAACCCTACCCAGGGGTGTCGGTGTTTTAACCCGGCAACTTACCAAGGGGAGTACCCGAGGTAGACGTTTGTGGCCTCGCCGAGATCGGAAACTCGAATGAGAGACACATGGCACACAATTTAGATAGGTTCGGGCCGCGAGGTGCGTAATACCCTACGTCCTGTATGCTGCATAGCTCTGGATTGATTGGGTGTGTTTACAAGATGATGCGGATGAAGAGATAGGGGTCCCTGCCTCGCCTTATATAGTTCGGGAGGCAGGGATACAAGTCGGTTTGACAGGGGAGTACTAGTCGTGTACGGCTAGGAGTACTCTAGATGGATCCAGACATGACTAGCTTCCTAACCGAGTACTAGTCTCCTGTATGCCTTGTGCTCCACGCCATCCGGTGAAGTGCAGCCCAAGTCGGGTAGTCCCAGGGACCCACCGAGTAGTCGGTCCTGGTACCCACCTGAGTAGTGGGCCCATGGATGTCCGTACGACAAGCCCCCGAGTACTTTGTAGTCGAGAAGGATGTCTTCGAGTAGTCTTGACAGCCTTGGCGAGTAGTCCTTGAGCGTCCCCGAGTCCCACAAGCCGAAAGTCCTCAAGAATGCTTGAATCATCACGAGGCTGGAAGGTACTCCAGCTAATCTTTGAGTAGTCTTGAAGTCTTCTCGAGTAGTCCCCAAGCGTCCCCGAGTGCTTCTCTCGAAGGTCTTCAATAGTACTCGTGTTGTCTTGATGAAAAACCATATGGAAAATGCGATTCGGAGAATCGCATTCCATATGGAATGTAGCCCCCGAGCCTTAGGTCGAATCGCAGATTCAAGCTGAGGGTCAATCTGAAGTTCTGCCAATCTTATCCCAAAAATCCGGAGAAAAAACCGAAGGACACGTGGCACGGAGCCCCCGAGCCTTGAGTCGAGTACTTTCTCTCGAATTGAAGGGTCATCTTGACTGTAAAATGTGTCCTGAGTGGGATCTTGATCTGGTGCAGCCCATTGAGTCCGTCGAATGTAGTCGAGCCCTCGAGACCGAGAGCATCGAGTACCGGAATACGAAGGGTCTGGCTGCCGCTGCTGAGTCACCCGCCTGGCGCTTATCCGCCCGCGCGGAACTTAGCCGCCCGATGCCTTATAAATAACCGGTGAACCCCTTAGGGTTTTTGCACTTACAGCGGTTGCATTCGTCACAGATTAGATCTGAGTGACTGCCTCCCCTGCCCATCTGCTGCCGCCGCCGCCGCTGGGTAGATTAGATCTACATCCGCCCACCGCCGTAGTCTGTCTACCTACGCAGCCCCGAGCGAATGCGAGTGAGGACACCCATGACTTGGAGGATGAAGACGTCCCCAGCGAAGAGCTTGAAGACCGGCGCGACGAAGAAGAGGAGCCGCGATGAGGTCGGAGATGCCGGCCAGTCGTCGTTGTCGCCGCCCTCCTCCCCTCGCCCCAATCCGGCGAAGGAGTGGAAGAAGGCGAAGCTGAAGACCGAGGACCTCCCCGCCTTGGTCAACAGCAAATTCCTTCGCGAGAAGGAAATGGATCTGTGGCGCACTGCCACTGGCGACCCGTACCCGATGGAGAAGAACCCGGACGAGATCCCGATGTTCGCGCGGTTCGTGGAGCGTGGACTTGCGCTGCCGGCCAGCGACTTCTTCAAGGGGATGCTCAGGTACTACGGCATCGAGTACCTCAACCTCAACTCCAATGGTATCTTCCACATCTCCATCTTCGTTCACTTCTGCGAGGTGTTCGTGGGTATCAAGCCCCACTGGATCTTGTTCCGGAAATTCTTCCGGCTGAAGCCGCAGCCAAGTACCGATGACCCGCGAGTAGTCGGTGGCGCCGGCATATAGATGCGCAAGGATGCCGCCGGGCAGTACCTGCCGTATAAGCTTATCGACTCCAATCAATATTGGAAGGCGAAGTGGTTCTACATTAGCAACCACCACCCCAAGCTACCGAAGCCCAGCGGTCGTCAACCGAAGTACGCGCCGTGGTGGAACACAGAGCCCACCATGCAGGAAGATCTTCAACTACCGCCGCTGTTGAAGAAGATCAAGGCCCTACGGGAGGCCGGACTGAGGGCTGAACATGTGGCCTTCAGTTTTATGAAGATGAGGGTGCAGCCACTGATGGCGCGAGACACCCTCGGCTACCAGTACACGGGCAGCGAAGATTCCTCTCGGATGCCCGACTTCAAAATTGAATATGATGTCATTATTGAGAGGCTGGGCAAGATCTTCAAGGATATGCCCCCGTACACACCGTGCCCGGTGCCAGAGTGCTCCGCGGCACAGTCACCAAACCAGGTTAGTAGTCGTGGCTAGAGCCCCCGAGTACTGATTTGCTTGATGTAGTCGTACTTATGCTTGCGTGGTGTTGTAGGACGATGTGAAGAAGTACATCTCTGTCCCGCCCTCCCCCCCACAACTTGAGGGACAAGCGCAGGGGAAGGCAGAGCCCAAGGCGAAGGAGCACCGCGAAGTCGGTGAGGGCGACGATGCCGTTGTTATTGAAGACAGCTCCGACGACGAGGATGAGGAGACGCTGCAGCAGCGGTTCCAGCTCCGCTCGAGGTTCAGTCGAGCTGGGATGCCGAACATCCCGGTCATCAAGAAGCCATCCGGCCTGGAGGCCAGCCTACCAGTGCCGCCCAGGAAGCCGCGCAACATGGTGCGGAAACACGTCGTGAAGAAGTTGAAGTTGTCGGAGGCCACCAGACCAGAGGTGAGTACCACGACTAGAGTAGTCGAGTACTGCTAACGAGTAGTCCGTTGCTGACTGTATGACCTGTATTGTTGCAGGACATCCCCTCCTCGGACCCCGCTGACCAGGGTGATGAGGATGTTTGGGAAACTGTAGGGCGACGGCGGAGAGAGACACCGCTGAAGATGCTGTGCCTGAGGAGGCACAACAGCAGACCGATGCCGTGGAGCCGCAGGCATCGGTGGAAGAAATACGGGACCCTCCTCCAGCTGCGGCCATGGCCGTTGAGCAACTAGAGGAGAGGGTAGAAGAGCCCCTGGTCGAAGCCGGAGCCGCTAGCGAGGCTGGCATCGTGGATATAACCAGCATACTAGGCGCTCCGACCGTCACTGTCGTGCGGTCTACTCTGTAAGTTACCTAAACTCTTGAATAGTCATGTAGTCGTCAAGCTCGTATTGTTGACTAGTACTCCATGATATAGGAAATGCACGGACTTGTCATGGGATGGAGGAGAAACTAGCACTCCGGCCGATGGTGAAGACCGGTCGGTGGAGGTGCGAGAACCCACACCACCACCACAAGCTGAAGCCGCGGTAGAGCCGATGCTTGAAGAAGCTACCCTGGTTGAAGGTACACATTCTTCCACCACGAGTAGTTATTATGAGGGGTAGTCGTAGCCGTTAACTTGACTTGTTGAACTGATTCTGACAGGAGCACAAGCCGAGGGAGCTATGATCCCCCATGCAGTAGCCATGGAGACGGCTGCTGTGGAGACGGAGTCCACAGAGCCGGTTGTTGAGGCGACGACAGCGACAGCCCCCGGGCCAGGGACTACGGTAGCCCCCGAGCTGAGCGCAGAAGAGTGGGTTGATCCGCACCCCAAGGCGAGTACTGACATCATTGTCCGCGAGGCGGTGATAGAAGAGGCTGCGCCACTTCGTTCGGCACCCATGCCAGAGACAGGATCTTCAAGCCGCGGAGGTCTTGAGTTGCTTGACGATGATCTCATTGACCCGGCCTTTGTGTCGCTGAGCATGGAGTCGTGGCGCCGGACGGAGAACTGGATCAAGGTATGCTGCGAGTACCTTGAGTTCACTTGCCTTCTGAATATTGAGTACTGATTAGCTGCTGTATCTTGCGCAGGACTTGGTGGAGAGATCCCGTCAGAAGACCGATCTTCTGAAGGGTTATGGTGACACGGTCCTCCGCGCCGAAGCCTTGGAGAAGGAGCTGGACAAGTCGAAGAAGCTTTCGGCACTGCTCCAGTCCAAGCTGGACGGCACCTTCACCCAGTACCACAACAAGGTACAAGAGATGCAGGCGAAGAGGGACGAACTGATCCGGAAGAACAAGTCGTTGCGCCAGAAGAACAAAGGTGTGTCTTCCACCAAGGTCGCTGAGTTCTTATTGTAGTACTTGTGAGTAGTCTGTCATTGTGGCGAGTTGTCTGCAGATCTTGAGGCAAAGGTCGACTAGCTGAAGGCATCTGAGACGGACCTCAAGAACATCGTGTACCGCGAGACCGACAAGAGAGAGGTACTTGAATATGAGTACGCTCAGTTGCGCCATGAGTGTATCAAGCACATGGAGCTCCATGAAGCCTCGGATCGTGACCTTGTGAACTGTTATAAATCTCTGTAGAAGCTCAATGAAGACTGCGAGAAGCTTCGAGGTCAGCTGAAGGAACTCGAAGAGGCTGCGCTACCCATCGTGAGGTTGTTGGTGCCGCATCCGGGCGGGCCCAAGATAGCCCCGCTGGTAGACAGGCTGAAGGAAGCCCCCGGGCACATGGCGATGTACGTCAAGCATCTGGCGAAGTCCATATCGAACCAGGTGCTTGCGTACATGAAGTCGTACTTCCCGAAGGCACCAATGGATGTGGTGCCTGGTGGTCTCGCGGCGAACTGCACTGATGAGCAGTACAAGACCCTCTTGGAGGAGATGGCGCCCATCGCGGAGCAAGTGGTGGAGAAGCTGAATCTCCAATAGATGTACCTGTAGAGGTAGCTTAGAGTAGTGGATGTAAGACAAACAGAGTAGTCGGAGACTTGTTTTGAAATATCAATGAAATTTCCCCACTGCTTGTATTGTAATAAGTACTCGTTGCCGCTACTTACAGCGAAGTGTGCGGAGTACCAAGCCGTGGGAGGGGTGAGTAGTGGTACTCAGTAGGACCTGCCTAGTTAAAAGGCACAGTAAACAAGTTGAGTAGAATCGAACTTTATTACTGATGAAAAAAGTACACCTGGATGGCCAGGGCTGTTTACAGATGAGTAGTCGTCAGGACCCGTAGGCCGCCTACGGCTAAGTGATTGCTAGGGCCCTTGAGCCGCTTACAGCTGGAGATCCATTAGTAGCCGTATAGGCTGGATCTAGAGAGTACATGGTCCGTAGACCGCCGCCAAAGTCCTTCTGCTATGTGCGGCCCAAGATCCGTTAGTAGCCATTGAAGCTGGATCTTGGAGAGGAGTAGTCCGGAGACTTGTGCTAGGACCGAGAGGCCGCTTACAGCGAAGAGTCCGTGAGTAGCCGTATAGGCTGGACCCGTAGATGAGTAGTCGAGCGACTACGCGTAGAAGCGACACAGCTGGTCGACGTTCCACGAGTTGCTGATGTCGTCACCTTCGAGTGTTTGGAGGCGATATGAGCCTGGTCCGGTCACCTTAGAGACTGAGAAGGGACCTTCCCATGGCGAGCTGAGCTTGTGTAGTCCGTCCGTGTTCTGGATGCGACGGAGGACTAGATCGCCGACGTTAAAGGAGTGTTCCTTGACGTTGCGATCATGGTAGTGTCTGATACCCTCTAGGTACCTTGCTGATTGGACGAGGGCAGCGCAGCGGGCTTCTTCGAGGCTGTCGATATCAACCTGTCGGCTGTCTTCTGAGATGCCCTCATCGTATTGTTCTACTGCCGGGGATTCCCACATCACGTCGGCTGGTAGAATAGCTTCAGAACCATAGACCAGGAAGTAGGGCGACTACCCTGTTGGCTTGGTAGGCTGAGTACGAAGCCCCCACAGTGCATTGGGTAGTTCCTTGATCCACTTGCCTCCTTTGGTGTTAGCTGCATCGTGCAATCGCTTCTTGAGGGTGTCGAGTACCATCCCATTGGCGTGCTCCACTTGACCGTTGGTGCGCGGGTGGGTGACTGAGACATACCGGATGTCGATCCCGCTGTTCTCGCAGTATTCTCAGAACTGATGGTTGTTGAAGTTGGAACCCAAGTCTGTGATGATGCGATGGGGTAGCCCGTAGCGGTGCATGAGTTCATCCAAGAAGTCGAGTACTCTGTCGGCCTTTGGGCAGGTAACCGGCTTGACTTCGATCCACTTGGTGAACTTGTCGATGGCCACCAAGACTCTGTTGAATCCTCCTGGCGCAGTTGGCAGAGGCCCAATCATGTCGAGCCCCCAGCAGGCAAAAGGCCAGGTTGGTGGTATGGTGACTAGCTTGTAGGCCGGGACGTGTAGCTGCTTGGCGAAGAATTGACATCCTTGGCACCTTCTGATGAGTTCTTCAGCGTCGGCCAGAGCTGTGGGCCTGTAGAAAGCTCGTCAGAAGGCTTTGCTCACCAGCGTACGAGAAGATGCGTGGTTGCCGCAGACGCCCTTGTGGATCTCCTCCAAGATGTCCTTGCCTTCATCCCGAGGTATGCACTTCATGAGTACTCCAGAAGTGGCGCCTCGCCTATAGAGCTTATCCCCGACTAGTACATAGGTCTTGGCTTGGCGGGCGAGTTGTTCGGCCTTGTTCTTGTCGGAGGGAACCTTCTGCTCGCGGATGTAGTCGATGAAGGGTTGTCTCCAGTCCACGTCGATCATCATGACCTCCTGACCCGGCTGTGGTGGCGTAGGGTCAGTGGTCATGGGCGCCGGCTTCGGGATGGATGGCGCGTGAAGCTCGTGGACGAAGACTCCGATGTGTACTTGAGCGCGAGTAGAACCAAGCTTCGACAGGACGTCCGCTGCAACGTTGTTGTCGCGGACGACGTGGTGGAACTCGAGACCATAGAATTTGTTCTCGAGCTTGCGAACTTCCAGACAGTAGGCATCCATGTTCTCCTTGTTGCGATCCCAAGATTTGTTGACTTGGTTGATGACCACTGCGAGGTCACCGTGGACTAGTAGTCGTTTGATGCCCAGTGAGATTGCGAGGCGGAGCCCGTGCAGCAGGGCTTCGTACTCGGCTTCGTTGTTTGAGACCTTCCAGAAGATCTGTAGGACATACTTGAGTTGTTCGCCTTTTGGAGAAATCAGGAGTACCCCTGCGCCTGCGCCCTCGAGCTTGAGTGAGCCGTCGAAGTACATCACCCAATGCTTTGGTCGCTCGGTTGGAGTTGGTAGCTGATTCTCCCGCCACTCTGCCATGAAGTCGACTAGTGCTTGGGACTTGATAGCGGTGCATGGCTTGAAGTCGATGTTGCGGGCGCCAAGTTCGACCGCCCACTTGGAGATTCTTCCAGTAGCATCTTGGTTGCTAAGTATGTCACCGAGCGGGTAGTCGGTGATGACGATGATTGAGTACTCCTGGAAGTAGTGTCGTAGCTTCCGCGAGGTGATGAGTACTGCGTAGAGTAGCTTCTGGACCGGCTGGTACCGTGCCTTGGACTCTGACAGAACCTCGCTGACGAAGTAGACTGGTCACTGGACTGGGTAGGCGTGGCCTTCTTCCTGCCGCTCGACAACGATGGCAGTACTGACCATGTGAGTAGTCACAGTGAGGTAGAGCAGTAAATGCTCCTATTTGCGAGGAGCTGTGAGGACCGGTGGTTTGGACAAGAAGTCTTTGAGCTGCGTCAGATCTTGATCAGCCTCCTCGGTCCACACGAACTTCTCTTGGTGCTTGAGTAGTTTGAAGAAGGGTAGTCCCCGTTCTCCAAGCTTCGAGATGAATCTGTTCAGGGCCGCCATGCACCCGGTCAGCTTCTGGACATCCTTGATGCAGGTTGGAGCTTTCATATTAGTGATGGCGGAGATCTTCTCAGGATTGGCTTCGATGCTGCGATGGCTGATGATGAAGCTGAGTAGTTTCCCAGATGGTATGCCGAAGACACACTTGTTGGGATTGAGCTTCCATTAGTACTCTCGCAGGGATGCGAAAGTCTCTTCAAGATCGGCGATGAGCGTGTCGGAGTTTCTGGTCTTGACGACCACGTCATCCACATAGGCTTCGACGTTCTTGTTGAGCTGCTTCTTGAAGCAGGCCTGGATAGCTCGCTGGTAGGTAGCGCCGGCGTTCTTCAACCCGAACGACATTGTCGTGTAGCTGTAGGCGCCGAACGGGGTGATGAACGCGGTCTTCTCCTGGTCTTCTTCCTTGATAGCGATCTGGTGGGAGCTGGAGTAGCAGTCGAGGAAGCAGAGCAGGTCGCAGCCTGCCGTGGACTCGATGACTTGATCAATCCGCGGCAACCCGAAGGGGTCCTTGGGGCAGTGCTTGTTGAGGTCAGTGTAGTCGACGCACATCCTCCACTCGTTCGTGTTCTTCTTCGGACGAGGACGGGGTTGGCGAGCCACTCAGGATGGAAAACTTCACGGATGAAGCCGACCGTGAGTGGTTTGGCGAGTTCCTTCTTGATGGCATCCCGTTGGTCGTCAGCGAAACGGCGGAGGTGTTGTCTCTTGGGCGTAGCTTTAGGATCGACGTTGAGTGAATGCTCGATCAGGCTCCTGGGCACCCCTGGCATGTCCGCTGGCTTCCATGCGAAGATGTCTCGGTTAGCCCGGAGGAAGCTGATGAGCGCGTCTTCCTATTTGGGGTCGAGCCCCGCGCCGATCATGGTAGTCTTGCTGCTGTCACCGGTCCCGAGGTTGATGGCCTTCACCTATACTTCCTCTATTGGTTGAGGCTTGTTTGAGGTGTCGGTCTTCTCAGGTACCTCGAGTTTGGTTGGTGCGAGCTTCTTGGAGGCAGCGAAGATCTCCATCATTGCATTGGGTACTTGATTAGTTGCTGCGAGTTCCACGGCTTCGATGTCGCAGTCGTAAGAAATCTTCAAGTCCCCTTGCAACACGAGTACTCCGGCAGGACTTGGCATTTTGAGTACCAAGTAGGTGTAGTGAGGGACCGCCATGAATTTGGTGATGGCTGGTCTGCTGAGGATGGCATGGTAGGAGGTTTCGAAGTCCGCAACCTCGAACTTGATGTACTCGGTGCGGTAGTTCTCCCTTGTCTCCCCAAAGGTAACTGGCAGAACCACTGAGCCAAGTGGTACAGCCGCGTTGCCTGGGATGATGCCGTAGAAGGGCGACGCGCTCTTGGTGAGCATGTCAGTGATGTCGAGCTTCATCTTCTTCTAGGTCTTGGTGAAGAGGACATTGAGTCCGCTCCCGCCGTCGATGAGTACCTTGTTGAGTTTGGAGTACGCGACTACTGGTTTCAGGACTAGTGGGAAACGTCCTGGCTCGGAGAAGCTTGTCCATTGATCTGCGCGGGAGAAGGTTATGGGTACCTCCGACCACCTTAGAGGTGTCGGCACCGCTGGCTCGATGTTCAAGACTTCTCGTAGGGTGAGCTTTTGCGACCGCTTGGTGGGTAGTCCACCGAACAGGACATTCACCGTCTTGTCAGGTTCCTGGAAGTCGCCGTTGCCTTCGTCGACTTTCTTCTTGCCCTTCTTGTCGTGAGGAGGCCGTGGCTCAGGAATATCCTTGAGTGCTCGCCGGAGTTGGTAGCACTGATCGGTCGTGTGGTTGCCGTCTAGATGCCACAGACACTTCTCTTTGAGCAAGTCTCTGAAGCCGCCAGAGGTCTTTTTTGAGCTGTCCTTCGTAGGGTGCTGTATTGCCATGACTGTGTTGTCTGGCTTGCGCTTGCGGTTAGGACTCGAGTAGTTGTTGTTGTTGCGACCCCCTTGATCCTTGTTGTTGTTGCCGCCCGTGTTGTTTTTGCTCTTGCCGCGAATGGAGTCGTACTTGGCGTTCGCCTTGTCCTCTTCGTCGGCCCATGATGTAATCATGTCTTTCAGCTTAGTGATGGAACTCGGGCGGCGGCGACCGAAGTCTTCGAAGGTGTGACGGTGGTAGAGGCCGTCTTGGAAGAGGTCGATGACTTCTTTGTCGGTGACGTCGACTACGGTCGCACGCTTGTCGAAAAAGCAGTGCATGTACTGGCGAAGCATCTCGCCTTGCTCCTGCTTGACCATCGCCAAGTCCATGCGGGTACCCGAGCACCCCATGGCGCCCGCGAAGTTGCTGGTGAACTGGGCCTTCTGCTGGTCCCACTCGTCGATCGAGTTCTTGTCGAGTGATTCGAACCATGTGAGTGGAGCCTGGTCTAGACAGAAGGGGAGGAAGAGGCACTTCGCATCATTGTTGCCACCAGCGTTTTCGATGGCTAGAGCATAGCACCTGAGCCACTGGACCGGGAGTTGCTTCGCGTCGTACTTGGTGATCCCGAGAGGTTTGAATTTCTCAGCAAGGAGCAGGTTGCGAAGTCGTGCGGAGTAGGCGGGGAAGCCGTCGCTGGCTTCAGTAGCCTTCTTGCAGCGGATCTCGTCGATCCTGTGGCGGGCATCGTAGCCGCCGCGTGCGTTGCCGGTGGCGTGGCTGTTCGCGTGGCCTCGGCCTCCGCGATTGCCGCCGCCACCAGCTCTTCTGCCGGCGCCGTGGGAGGAACTCCCGCCGCTGCTGCCGCCACCGCCGCCGCCACCACCCCCTTGGTTGTTGCCGCCCTGTGAGGGTCCTCCCGCAGAGGCTCTAGAGCGGTTGGGGTTTGGCTGATGTTCGCCACGGACGTGGTTACACCCACCATCTGCTGGGGTGCGGCTGCGACTAGTGGCTTCGTGGTTTCCAGCGGGGGCAACTCTGTTGTCGACCCGCATGAAGTAGGCATCTTCAGCAAGCTTGGCGATGAGTTTTCCTACGTGATGCCCCTGAGCCTGTCGTACTATCGTTGTGATAGACATAAGGCATTGCTCAGGGGTGGTGTGTACCCGGTTGGCGACTTAATCCAGATCCTCCTTGAGGTTCCGTATGGGGAGAGCTTCCCGGAGACGTCGGCGTCGATCGGCCTGCTTCCTGTTGCGGTCGCGCCGAGCGTTCTTGTCTTCGGTAGTCTCATTGGGGGGTGCATTGGCTGATAACTCGTCCTCTGAGATATCGTCGAGGTACCGATCAGATCGGTTTTATGAGGTTCCAGCATCCCCGGCTGCCATGAAGACTTCACGGTCAGGTGTGCAGAGTCCGGAGTCGGTAGTCGCCACCTCGGTGGGGGTGTGCTCGTCTTCGTTTGGAGCCAGTGGTGTCCCCTCCTGGAAGGGGAGTGTCTCGAGGTAGGTGACGCAGCGTGAGTTATCATCAGTTAGGTCTGCAGGCTTGCGGTCGGGCCAGTAGACGAATCTGCCGGCGGGAGTAGATGTGATGACCAAGCCAGCGGCAGGACCTAACAGTGGTTCCTCGGCTGTGTTGAGCTCAGACTCGGACTCGATCAGGTCCGAACCGAAGTCAAACTCGAAGGAAGAGTCCGAGTTGTAGCCGGGGACGGCGTTGGAGTCTGAGGAGTACTCGGAGACGATCTCCTTGCCGGCCCGACGTGGGACGAGCGCTTCCACGTAGCCCGCAGATGTGTTGCGGAGGCTGTACGGGAAGTGCTCGTGGGGGAGGACCGTTCCACACGATGGCTTAGGAGCCAGCTCGCATGATTCGATCCAGGGTGACGTCGAGTTTGAGTTGGAGGTGGATCCAATCTCGAAGTCAGTGGCTTGGTTGTAGAGCGAAAATTCGTCGAATCTTTCGATGAGTTGGCCCGTGACAACTTCGGGAAGTGTCACAAGCCCGGTCTCCGGGTCCGGGGTCATGGTGAGGTAGCGCTGGAACGATCCAGCACCATCAGCGGTGCAGACGTAGGAGCCGAAGACGAAGGTGTCGCCGTGGTTGAAGGCGGCGGTTGGCCTGATGACAATTGAAGCCGTCGAGTTCGCCATGAGATCTTCGGTGAGATCCCCTACCTGGCGCGCCAGCTGTCGGTGTTTTAACCCGGCAACCTACCAAGGGTAGTACTCGAGGTAGACGTTTGTGGCCTCGCCGAGATCGGGAACTCAAAGGAGAGACACGTGGCACACAATTTAGACAGGTTCGGGCCGCGAGGTGCGTAATACCCTACGTCCTATATGCTGCGTAGCTCTGGATTGATTGGGTGTGTTTACAAGATGATGCGGATGAAGAGATAGGGGTCCCTGCCTCGCCTTATATAGTCCGGGAGGCAGGGTTACAAGTTGGTTTGACAGGGGAGTACTAGTCGTGTACGGCTAGGAGTACTCTACATAGATCCGGACATGTCTCGCTTCCTAACCGAGTACTAGTCTCCTGTATGCCTTGTGCTCCACGCCATCCGGTGTTGTGCAGCCCAAGTCGGGTAGTCCCAGGGTCCCACCGAGTAGTCGGTCCTGGTACCCATCTGAGTAGTGGGCCCAGGGATGTCCGTACGACAAGGGGTTGCACCTCAAGTGAGGAGACAGTAAATGGGGGGATGGTGGGTCTGCATGAGTGACACGCCGTTGGATAAAGTCATAAAGGTGTGTGTAGTGCGCTGTTGGCACCCTGTGACCAGGAATTGGGAAGCGCCTTTCGTACCTGTAGTTTACAAGGAAGTTCCTCTGGACGTATGTCGATGAGTATGAAAGTCATAACAGGATGGTCCTGTCATACATAATACAAAGAACCGGACATTGGAGATCAACACATTCACGTAGCCCAACAGGACGTTCCGTTGTTTTATAATACAACGTACCGGATAATCGGCATCCCCATGCGCGATCGTATATTTTGTAAAGACACAACAGGAAGTTCTGATGCTACATAATACAGTGAACCGGATAGTAGGCACCTACGGCAGGTTTAATATTCAGGAAAGTGCACTTCAACTACATATTAATTACATATAAATCATAAGGTCCACATGATTTCAGTTCGGATCTACTTAAACATTTACTGATTTGATATCCTAGTCGTCGTCACTTTCATCGGCAGCATTTTCATCTTCATCGACGTATTGCCATAGAGTGTCGTCGTCCTCATCTTCAGAATTGAATCCATCCACATCAGACAGCTCCTACTGGCGAATTGCGTCAACTTCAGCGGCTGCAACCACAGTCTCCTTGCCAGTAATAGGCACCGAAACCTCCGAACCATCACCGAGACCATCATCAAGTATAACATCATGCAAGGTTTGGTCAATTTCATCATCTTGATATGCAAGTACCATGCCAGTGGGAGCTATGTCCTCCTCATTTTCATTATAGCTCCACAAATGCCTGTGCTCAAATTTTTGCACCACTCTCCATGGGTGTTGTAGTAGGGTGTTTGGCAAGTAAAAGACCTTCATTGCTTGTTTAGCAAGAATGTAGGGATCATCTTGGTACCAGTAATCTCCAGTATTGACGCTTGTGAAGTAACCATCATTTCTAATCTTCGGTTCCTTCTTGCTCCCTTCCAGATTATACCAGTCAACCTGGAATAAAACAACAGTTCGATCTCTGTCAAGCCCCGAGTTGTACCACAGCTCAATAATGTCTCTTAGTGAACCATAAAACTCAATTTCTTTAATGTCTTTATGTGATCATGTAGTCATGATTCCACTATTCTCTGTCTTCCTATTTGCCTCTCGGGCCTTGGTGTGGTACCGGACACCACCTACAATACATGCTGTATAAGTTTTTGCTCGCCGGTCTGGTTCAGCTGATGATGCATATAGGTTGTCATCGCTCACTGGATTGTTTGTAATCTGTACAGAAGAGCCATAGTTTTTTTAATATAGTCTTATGTAAAGGTCCTCACAAGGTAATATAAGCTAGCTACCAAACAAAAAAATGAATACTAACATGCCATCTAAACCAGTGCCGAAATTCTGTAGCAATTCGACGATCAATATCCTCGTCCGACACACCTTTCGCTTTTAATTCATTCTTGAACACTCTGCAAAGCAATACCATGTCAAAGTTAGAACGAAATAATTGTAGTTCTATCATTGCAATGGTGATTTACTTACTCGATATATGGCTTCACCTCTTTGCAATTGTTTAGCACATACCAAATCACCTTGTCGTACTTTGACCTAAGCCAACAAGTGGTCCCTGCTCCAAGTACTTGAACATTGTGATCGAAACAGGATGTTCCATCTACAGACAAATCAGCATTCTCTCTGTTCCTTCCAACCTGATTGAATCGTGTGGCCACATCATCAGCCGCGAAGTACCTAGAGCAAAATGTCAAGGCCTCATTAGCAACATATGCTTCTGCAATGGATCCTTCAGGCCTAGCTTGGTTTTTCACTGAACGCTTCAATGTGCATAGCCTTCTTTCGACGGGATACATCCATCCATATTGTACTAGACCTCTCAGGATTGCTTCCTCAGGAAAATGGACAGCCAAGTGGACCATAACATCAAAGAAGGCATTAGGGAAAATTTTCTCAAGCTTGCACATAATTATTGGGATATCTATTTTCAGTTTTTGCAAGACATCCAACTTCAGAGTTTTGCAACATAGTTGCCAAAAGAAGTTTCCTAGTTCTGCAATAGCTATGTATATCTCTTTGTCCACTAAACCGCGAAGACAAGCCGGCAAAACCCTTTGGAGTAGGATATGACAATCATGAGTTTTCAGTCTTTGTAGTTTGCATCCATCTGCAGCAATACACCTAGCTAAGTTTGAAGCATATCCATCTGGGAACTTCACCTAACTTATAAAATCACAAAACAGCTTCTGTTTCGTTTTTGAAAGTACATACGGAGCTTCTGGCATTTTGCATGACTCACCATCCTCAGTTGCCACCATGTTTAGATTTGATCTTACACCCATCTCTTCCAAATCAACCCTAGCATTGATGGTGTCCTTTGTCTTCCCAACAATTTTAAGCCACGTTCCAATAAGGTTTTCGCATATGCTTTTCTCAATGTGCATCACATCAAGGTTATGTGCCAACTTCAGAGATGACCAGTACGGCAAGTCCCATAAACAAACCCTTCGGCTCCAGCACTGTCTGGATTCCTGCTTCCTTTTCTTTCCTTGAGGTAGAGGATGCTTTCCTGGTCTAACGTCTTTAACCTTCTCCAGTTGCTGCTTCAGCTCCTCATGGGTAAACTGCTCTGGCTTTTCTCGATTTTCAATAGTACCATCAAAATCTACTCTCTTTCTTCTCCATGGATGGTCAGTTGGAAGGAAACGACGATGCCTAGTGTAACATATCTTGTTCTTCAATCTCCTTGAGCAAGGATCCTTGTCGCAACACACACAGGCAAAATAGCCTTTCGTGACTCGCCCAGACAACGTGCTCAATGCTGGATAATCATGTATGAACCAAAGAACTGCAGCACACAGTTTAAATCTTTTACGGTCAACAGCATCGATTGCCCATACACCCTTCCAAAGTTGCTGCAGCTCTTTGACGAGAGGTTCTATGAAGATATCAAAATCCTTTGATGGAGAACCCAGCCCAGGGATCAATAAGGCCATCATGAAGTTTGATTCTTCCATGCATACCCATGGTGGCATGTTATACGGCACAACAAATACTGGCCACATACTATATGAGTTGTTCATGTTGCCAAATGGATTGAAACCATCGGTTGCAAGACCAAGTCTAAGGTTTCTAGCATCTTCTGCAAATTTTGGCCAACTTTTATTGAATTCTTTCCATGCCTCACCATCAGCTGGATGGCTAAGCTCATTGTTCACCGGTTTTCGCTTCGACTGGTGCCATCGTGCATCCTTTGCTGTTTTTGATGAAAGAAACATCCTCTTCAGCCTGGAAATCAGCGGAAAATGCCTCAATACCTTTTGAGGAACGTGCTTGTTGGTGTCTGCATCCTTCCATCTTGAATCCACTTCA
The DNA here is from genome assembly GCA_036936925.1 of Cenchrus fungigraminus. Classification (NCBI taxonomy): domain Eukaryota; kingdom Viridiplantae; phylum Streptophyta; class Magnoliopsida; order Poales; family Poaceae; genus Cenchrus; species Cenchrus fungigraminus. The sequence continues at coordinate 85,982,951 of CM072780.1, forward strand.
CAACATACTGGGCACACATCAAGTTTGACATACTTCTCCTTGCGAAACAATATACAATTATCTTTGCAAACATGGATTTTTCATAGCCGAGTCCCATGGAACGTATGTACTTCATTGCCGCATCGAAAGAGTCTGGAAGACACGCTTCTGGGAATCCTTTTTGTAACAAATTCATCGTTGCATTGAATGCGACATTGCTCATCCGACTGAAAGACTTTATATGAAGTAACTTGACAACAAATGTAATTGTGCATATGAAGATGTTGGTGACACCTTACGGTTCAGATGTTCCTTTACAAATTCATACATTTTCTCACCGAGCACCTGAGCCTTGCCCAAGTTAGCAATCAATTTAGACATCCCATCGTCTCCAGGGCCTTCATTCTCCTCCATACCCGATATGTATTGGTTTTCCTGGACCGTTTCCTGATCACCACCATCCTGTGGAGCTGCATTATCCACATCCCCCTCTGCATCCGGCAGAATTGCATTATCCTGTACATTTTCATCATCATCAACCATATCCTCTAAAGCTTCTCCATGATGGATCCACCTAGTGTAAGTGGTTGCCATCCCACTCACAAGTAAGTGAACTCCAATTCGCTCTATAGTCCCTGTAGAGTTATTGAGGCATCGACGACACGGGCATAGTATTTCTTCGTCCTCAGCGTATCTTGTCCGAAGAAATGCCAAGAAATCCCGGACCCCTTTCTGATGATCGGTGGTAAAACCAGTACAACCGGTTATCCAGCGTCTATCCATCTGGAAAGTTTTTGGTGAATCCAACTCAAAATTACTGACCACAGAATGAATCGAAAAGGAGAACATTCTGTGAAACGAAATTTTCCCAATTGAACACAAAATTACTTACCAGATTGACACGCCGCTGCAGCAAGTATCACCCAGGTTGCGGCCGTAGGAGTGAGCAGCCGTTGGAAGTCGCAAATCACCGCCGGAATGATCCGTTTTGGTAGCCTACTCGCCTCTCCGTTCTTCGTTTTCCCGTTTCGGGGCAGCGGGCTGCGGGAAAACTATTTTTTTGCTACAGCGCGGGCTTTTCTCCCGCCAACTTATCAGAACAACCGCTCCATGCTGTCGTTGGGGTGGAAAGTGTTTCTCATTAAATTGACACAACCAAGAGGTGGTGCAGTGGTAGATAGTGCTGTCTCGTTCCTATAGGTCTCTAGTTCGAACCCTTGCTATGGCAAATTGTTTTTGCAACATTTCGTGACCAACAGTAGGAAACAAGCAGTTTCGCGATCGTTACTCAGGAAGGTCCTTCCAGCAAAACATCAACAGAACGGACCAGCAAAACATCAGTAAAATTAATTCAGAATGGTGAGTATGCTCGACTCAATTTGAAACAGATTAAACCAAATCGGCATAATAAGATGGAATCTCATAGCACTCATCACCACAAAGTTCACACCACCAGCAAGTAGCAAACACAAAAATACAAACAAATTCATCACCACAAAGTACACACCACCTCTGAACCATCTAGCTAGCAGTAACACCAGACATGTTTTATCGATTGTCTGCAGCTCAGTCAGAGTATATTTGCTCTTTATTTCAACAGGGCATTCTCCGCTAACAATTGCTGATTCTCTTTCAGGTGGTCATGCTGCTGCCGTAACAATTGATTAACATGGCCCCTCTCTTTGGTCAGCTCTTCCATCAGGGCATTGTTCTCCTGCTGTAACAATGCCATTTGATTCAGATCGTCTTTCTCCTGTTGCAGCAATTGATTCATCTCTTTCAGTTATTCATTCTGCTGCTGTACCGATTCCTCATACAGGTGCTTGTAATTTAGAGCCTCTTGCAGGTCTCTCTTCACCTTCTGCAGCTCAGCTTTAGTGGATTCAAGCACCTCCAGAAGCTAGAAAAATACAAGAACCTATCAATCTATCAAACTATGCAAACTGAAAACTAACTGAATCAACTTCCAACACCAATTGCAATTCAAATCTGAGTGTACGATGAAATCAACTCAGCTATTCAGTGGATTCAAGCACCTCCAGAAGCTAGAAAAATACAAGAACCTATCAATCCATCAAACGATGCAAACTGAAAACTAACTGAATCAACTTCTAACACCAATTGCAATTCAAATCTGAGTGTACGATGAAATTTGAATCTATTGTATATGGTCATCCATCCTCTAGATCCCCAAACTAGAAATCCCCATCCCTAGGTCGATAGGAGAAAATATAGTGGCTCAAACCAGAGGTCTGACCTTGTCATCCTGTTTCATGAACTCGTAGCAGGGAGGTGGCGCATAAACCACCCTCTCATCACCGCCAGAATCCGCCATTCCTACCACGAGCCGTTGCAGATCTGCGCATAGTAAAAGTCGAGAGTCTTTGTGAAGGCAGTGAAGCATTTCACCTGCGAATTACTGATTTATATTAAAGATTCAAAAAAAATTCTTACATGTGGGACCCAACTGAATTTTATGACGACTTGGAACACTCTATTTTTAAAATAATGCTTACATGTGGGACCACAGTTGGTTTATGACGCCGCTGACATGGCGAAAATGCTTACATGTGGGACCTTAGAAAAATTTATGATGACTTGGAACACTCTATTTTCGAAAAAATGCTTACATGTGGGACCCTACTGAATTTTATGACGACTTGGAACACTCTGTTTTTAAAATAATGCTTACATGTGGGATCGGTGTTGGTTTATGACGTTTTTTCAGAGCTTATGGCATCACAAAACAGCATGAAATAGTGAAAGCCCGGCTACAGTACCAACCGTAATGACGAAAGTTTTTTTTGTCACTAAATTTGCTCGGAAGTGAAATATTATGACGAGATCAGCCATGAACGTCATAAATCAATGACGCTAAAATGTGGTTGCGTCACTAGTCAACGATTTTCTTGTAGTGTTAGAAGGTACCCTATTTAAAGTGAAAGCTGCAGTTTCTGGAGCATAACCCCAAAATGATAATGGTAGGTCCGACTGGCTCATCATTGATCGGACCATGTCCAACAAGATTCGATTATGTCGCTCAGATACAACGTTTCTCTGAGGTGTTCCAGGTGGCGTAAGTTGTGGAACAATTCCGCAACTCTTTAGATGACTGCTAAACTCGTGGCTCAAATACTCACCTCCATGATCAGATCGCAAGGTCTTGATTTCTTGCCATGTTGATTTTCTACTTCACTCTGAAATTCTTTGAACTTTTCAAAAGTTTCAGACTTGTGCTTCATTAAATAGACATAACCATATCTACTTAAATCATCAATGAACGTTATGAAATTTTGGTATCCACCTCTAGCTGTCATACTCATTAGTCCGCACACATCCGTATGTATGAGTTCCAGTAAGTCTGAGGCTCTCTCAGGAAAACCTAAGAAAGGCATCTTGGTCATCTTGCCTAGCAAACAAGCTTCACATGTCTCGTAGGATTCAAAATCAAACGAAGTTAAAAGTCCATTGTTATGGAGCTTCTTCATGCGCTTTTCACTGATGTGACCCAAACGACAATGCCATATGTAAGTAGGACTCAAATCATTAGGTCGAGACCTTTTAGCACTTATGTTACAGATAGGTGAATCATCAAGATTTAAAACAAATAAGCCATTCACAATGGATGCACAAGCCACAAACATATTATCCTTAGAGATCACACAACCATTGTATTCACTTGCAAATGAATAACCATCCTTCATCAAAGATGAAGGGGATAAAATGTTTCGACTCAAACTAGGAACAAAATAACAATTATTCAACTCCATAATAAATCTTGACGGGAGGTGGAGTTGCATCATCCCAACGGTCAACGCAGCAACTCTTACATTATTGCCCACACGGAAATCAACTTCTCCTCTTTCAACGCTTCTACTTCTTATCATTCCCTGTATCGAATTGCAAATGTGAGCAACCGATCCGGTATCAAATACCCAAGAATTAATAATAGTATCAGCAAGGAAAATATGATCTGTAACGTAAACATGAAGTGTACCTGAAGCGGAAGTACCCTTACTTCCCTTGTTCTTCAAAGAAGCTAGGTACAACTTGCAGTTTCTTTTCTAATGACCAATTTCCTTACAATGATAACATTCAGCCTTGGCAGCTGGACTAGCCTTGGGCGCCTGGTTTGGCATGGGGATCTTATCCTCGGCCTTGCCTTTCTTCTTCCAAGAGAATTGCCCTTCCTTTTAAAGGTCGGCTTGTTTTGGATCGCCATCACATGACTGCTGCCTGCGCCTTTCTTGATGTCACTCTCTGCTGTCTTTAGCATACCACACAGTTCATTCAAGCCCTTCTCCGCCCCATGCATATGGTAGTTCGAGATGAAGTTCCCATAGCTAGGCGGAAGAGACGTGAGAATGAAGTCAGTGGACAACTCCTTGCCCAGTGGGAAGCCTATCTTCTCCAACCTTTGAACGTAACCAACCATTTTGATTACATGTGGTCCTACTGGCGCGCCTTCTGCCAACTTGCACTCCACAAAGGCTTTAGAGACATTGAACCTTTCAGCCCTAGCCTGTGTGGCGAACATATCTTTGAGTGCCACGACCATATCGTGCACATGGACTGACTCAAACTGCATTTGCAAGTCAGGTTCCATACACGCAAGCATAAGGCAGCCCACTTCAAGATCGACATCCCATGCCTTCTTGTAAGGTTACTGTAGCGCGCGGTGCAGTGTAGCGGTGGTGGTACTGTAGCATCAATTAGAGTTTTCCCCTCTCCCCACCTTTGTTTATATAGAGGTCACTAATGAGCCTTTCAACCTTTGCGGATCATTAAGACTCTAGTACCTTAATGGATCAAATTCATCAAGCCCATTAGTGGATCCAATCCAATTGGCTCTAGGGCATATATCCAACAAAAATTTTGTACTTGTTGTGTCGTTACATTGCGTAGATTTGCTTGGTTGACCATCCTAGCTTCAAATCTTAGGTTCGCCACTGCTTGCAGCTCTGCAAATTACTGCATCCAGGAAAAGTGTAGACAACCCGACAACAATACCTAGTAGTCATGCCGCAGATAAAATAGTTGAATGTAGGAAGCAAATAAAATAGAAGGATGAGATAAGTCCAAGGGGAAATTTGGGTAGGAGTGGTGAATAGAAGGCATAGGAATATACTTCTTCCCTTGAGAATGCAAGTATGGTGTTTATCCCAATATGGAACGCTTCCCACTTCTTCTGCAATCCCTCCAGTAGACCCAAGAAGACTTTGATTGCTTCGACCCCATCCAAAGGCCTGCTCAGGAGAAGCCAGGTGGGATTGGAGGCTCAAACATGCACACGGCCTTCCACTTGCTGGTGATGGTTCAGAAAATTAAGCACTTGTCAGGAGCCAACCTATATATGGATATCAAGCCAAACCCAGCTGCAATGCTTTGAAGTGACTGTAAAATGCTTTGAAGGCCATTTCCAAGCAGGTTGCATTTCCAAGCATCCAAATATAAAGGCCATTTCCAAGCAGGTTGCATTTCCAAGCATCCAAATATATCCCACATGAGCATCCAATTGGTTAATCTGGCAGATCGGTTTGTTACTATTATTACTGAAGGCCGACCTTTAGCAGGGGACTTCACCATGGAGCGCTCCAAATACTCGCTTCGTTCCAAATTGTAAATCATTTGGCTTTTATAGGTTCATAGATATTACTATGCATCTTGATATATTGTATGTCTAGATGCATAATAATATCTATGAACCTAGAAAAGCCAAAACGAACTACAATTTGGAACAGAGGGAGTGCTAGTCTTTTTGTGGTGGTAAATGGAGCCACCAAATTACTGTATTATAAAACAGTTCTAGAGACAAAAATTAATATCTATTTCCATGTTTTTAATTAACAGTTTTATGAACATTGGAGAAAAATAATTCTGTTCCATCCACGAATAACAAAACAGGCCAAGGGCGGCAAAGAACTTAGAGAACTGAAGAATGCATATCAGCTCTAATGTAGCACTTGGGTTGTGAGACTCTGCTCGTTGGTGGAAAAATACGGCCGCTGAAGAATGCATATCAGCTTACATGTTCTAACATACATGTGTCCTTTATTTGACTCCGTAGCATCAGTGGCGGAGCCAGGATTCCAAGGTTGGGTATTCCCATCTCTAACAAAAGAAACAATCTAGATGAACAGTAAAAATATTCACAATATGTCAATACTTATAATCGAAGAAATAAAAGCACAACCTTCAAATCTAATATAATGATGAAACAAAGGGAAAATCAAGTTGTTCCAGCTATTTAAATTCATCAAACGTACCGGCACTGGTAGAGGGACGACCTTTAGTCCCGGTTGGTAAGCCATAGGGCATAGGGCTCTAAAGTACATTCGGGGCTAATCATTAGAGACAAAAGGTCCTCCCTTAGTCCCGGGTGAATGAATCGGGACTAAAGGGGTTCCGAAAATAACAAAACAAAAAAGGCTCACGTGCACGAGTTGGCATTTATGTGCCAGCACCGCCGGCTTCAGCTTCGCTACACTCAGCTCCAGCTCCAACTCCACCAAAAACAAGTTTAATTTCACCACAAGCATCAATTTACACAAGTCTTTACATAACCACCAGATACATCAACCAATTTTTCACAAGATGCGATTCACAACACATGTTCGATTTAATTCACAAGATTGAATTTTTCTAGAGGCATAAATATTATTATGCATCTAGACATAGGGTATATCTAAATGCATAACAAAGTTTATGAATCTACTAAAGCCAAAACAATCTACAATTTTAAACAGATTGAGTAAATCATCGACAATTATTTAAGCCCCAAAGTTCTATGTACATATATATATTTTGAAGTATACTTAATGTTTTGTAGAAAAAGTTGGGTATTCCTGGGAATACCCAGGCATCAATGTGCCTCCGCCCATGCGTAGCATCAGTGTGTTTAAATAGTTTCAATGTTTTTGTTGTAACTGTAACATTTTCTATCAGCGGTATTGTTGGTGAGAGTGTTCGTAGTAATTGCGAGTGAGATATTTATTTTGTGGTATTCATGCAGGGAGGCAATACTATCGAAGCATGCATATCGTATTGGTGCAATAAAGGTATACCGTGTCCGCAGGCTTCACATGACAGAATAATGTGTTGAACCGTACCATTGCTCTAGTTCATGCTATAAGAGATACAAGAGAGTCTCGAAGAGTTCCAATGCTCAAGGCCTTCAGCTGCTAGTAACGAGTGAACAGTTTATTTATTAAATGAGATGGCATGGTATGGATCAAGATATAGGGTAGTATGTCATTTGAATGGCGGATAAGACGGAGTCCAACAGAGTGCGCAAAAGCATTTTTGCAACGGCGGCAGGTGCACAGGGAGTGACTCCGCGGCCGACGTGACAGCTCAAAGCGGCGTGTGCGGCTCTAGCTGGCGAGTATGGCTCCAGCGTGGTGTGTGCGTACGAGCTCAAAGTGGAAGAACAGGAAGACGGGCGCCGAAGCAGCGCCACGGCCGCCGCTCGCTTCTTCCCCATCGCGTACACTTCATCGCTTCTCGTCTGAAATTAAATCCATGGGCGGAATATGCTGCGGTACGTCTCGATATGTCGGCCCACAGGCGCGCACATGTACAGTTTCGGACCTCCGAACGTTCCCAACTATCGGAGATGTCCGAACATCGAAGCCTGCTTTGAGATTGGCCGCCTGACGTGTCGCATGCAGCGGGAATGTTAAACTGCAATTTTGATTTTGAAAACTCAACCCTAGCTTTTAGAAGATGTATTCATTAATTAATTAGCATTTTGAGGTCAGAAAACTACGAAACCTCATAAAAACGAGCTTTTTCCATATAAACTTAGCATTTCTAATAAAAATCCACATTTCTAGAAAACTGTACACAAAGTTTGTTTATTTGTTTGAGTTTCTAGCTATTCACTCAATCTAGAAATTAAAGAAACTGAAGCAAACAGGCTCTACTAGTAGCTTAGCTTCCAAACCCTCCAATAACTTAATCCGTGCATTGAGCCTTTGTTCTTTGCCTTTTTCCTGCGTCGATCACCCGCGCCGCGCCGTCGCAGATCTATTCGCACCCCGCGCCACGCTTCCCCACGCGCCACCACGCCACGCGTCCACAACCCGCGCCGCCGCAGCCCCTGCCGCTCCCAAAGATCCGAGCCGGGAGAAATGGCGTCACCGCTGTCGGGGTGGCGGAGCAAGGCCAAGGCGCCGGCGGCCGCTCGAGCCCCAACGTTGGAGGAAGGGAGCGCGGGCTCCGGCAGCATCAAGGGAGATGCATGTGTTGTTCCTACCCTCCGGCGAGCTCGGCGTCGGGGGAGATGCGTGCATTGTTCCTATTGAGCGCATGGTGGCGTCCATGAAGCGGCTTCCGCATTGAGGAAGGTGTATTCGACAAGATAGTGTACAGCATCCGCAAAGCTCCATTAACTTATGAACACAAGATAGTGCTTTTCATCCCAAGGGATACAATTTTCTTCCTTAATAAAACACCCACCTGAAACGGTTTTCCTATTAACTTTTAAAACACATGTTCTATAAATATAAAACACATATCCAATATGATTTACCTTCTCAAAATACATATTCTATGAATATAAAATGCATGTTCAATATTTCCTTTTGAACGACGCTAGCTCTCTTCTTTCTTTCATTGCTTCTTCTTTATTGTTTTCTTCTTTCTATTCTTCCTCTTTTTTCGGAGTTATGTTTAATCCATATAAAATTCTATATTTATGATGTTTATTTTTCCTATCTTTTGTTACTACTTCTATATCATCTTACATTTTATTTTTCTATACTATATAAAATGTTTTATATTCTATTTTATTTTTTATTATTTCTTTACCATTTAATTAGTTTGGCACGTCAGGGTTCATTTTTTTGATGGCGAAGTAGGCCTTCCTTGCTAGGATCCCACATGCAACAAACGCCGGCCTTGCAATCCTCAAAGGAAAAGAGGCACCCGAGCATTACCTCAACACTCAGATTTTTTACATGCTTGGATTTTGATTGGATGGACGACAGATGCTTTCTCTTTCTCCCCCCCCTGAAAGGAATCGCCCTATGCTAAGCACGGCTGCCTATCTTGGCGCGCCGTGTGTCCATGTTTATATGGGGCCAATGGCCAACAAGATTACATACTTGTGATCCAAGGAACTCGGTTTAAAAACTAACAAAGATGTCCTAACCGAGTACGCTAAGATCTATCTACAACACAGCTCATAGGCGTGCGTGATTACATGTATCAAGATTACAAATATATTATCTCTAACAGCCTCCCTCAATCTCAACCGGGCTTCTTGATCAGGTTTAGATTGCTTCGAAACTTCTCAAACATGCGTGTCCCCAATGCCTTGGTGAATCCATCGGCTAGCTGATCTTTAGTAGAGACAAACCTGATTTCCAATTGTCTCCTAGCAACCTTCTCTCTTACAAAATGAAAATCTATCTCGATGTGTTTTGCTCTAGCATGAAACACTGGATTCGCACATAAGTATGTAGCTCCAAGATTGTCACACCATAACCGCGGTGGACATCTAGATTTTACTCCTAGTTCTTTCAACAAGGCTTCTATCCAAACCATCTCGGCTGTAGCATTTGCCAGGGACTTGTATTCAGCTTCCGTGCTTGACCGTGAAACTGTAGGTTGCTTTCTAGCACTCCACGATATAAGATTAGGTCCATAGAAAATAGCAAAACCACTTGTAGACCTTCTGTCATCTATATCTCCTGCCCAATCCACATCCGAGAAACCACTTACCAACATAGATGACGACTTCGTTATTCTCAATCCGACATCACTTGTTCCCTTAACATATCGTAAAATCCTTTTTACCGCAGTCCAATGAATTGTAGTAGGAGAATGTAGGTACTGACATACTTTGTTCACAGCGAATGCTAGATCAAGTCGAGTCAAGGTAAGATATTGCAAAGCCCCTACAATGCTCCTATATCTTGTAGCATCTTCAGACGATAATAAATCACCTCCTTCTCTAGACAATTTTTCCATTGCAACTAAAGGTGTAGAGCACGTCTTGCACTTTGTCATACCGACTCTTGCTAAGATATCTCCAGCATATTTTTCTTGCTTCAGTAAAATGCCTCCCTGAACTGGAGTCACTTCAATTCCCAGAAAGTAGCTCAATTCACCAAGGTCCTTGAGTGCAAACTCTGATCTTAGATCCTTTAGAAGAGCTGTAACAGCTTCTTGTGATGAACTTGTTACAATAATATCATCTACATATATGAGCATGAAGATAGTAACACCATTTTTGGAATATATAAATAAAGATGTATCTGACTTTGAAGCTTTAAAACCAAGACCACATAATTTTGTACTTAACCTTGCATACCAGGCTCGAGGTGCCTGTTTTAATCCATAAAGTGCTTTATCAAGCTTGCACACATGATGTGGTTTATTTGCATCTTCAAAGCCTGGAGGCTGTCGCATATACACCTCTTCTTCAAGAACACCATGTAAGAACGCATTATGTACATCTAGCTGCCTTAAGCACCATCCTTTAGACACAGCAATAGACAAGACCAGTCGTACTGTGGCTATCTTTACAACTGGACTAAATGTGTCTTCATAATCAATTCCATAACGTTGTTTGTATCCTTTAGCTACTAATCTGCCCTTGTATCGTTCAATGCTTCCATCTGCCTTCCTTTTAATCTTGAAAACCCATCTGCAGTCAATAATATTGGCACCCTTAGTAGGAGGAACAAGATGCCAAGTCCCATTCTTATAAAGCGCCTCAATTTCTTCTTGCATTGCTTTCTTCCAGTTTGGATCATTAAGAGCTTCATCCAAACTAGTTGGTTCACCTGTGGAGCTGAAATTTGCATATCGTACAGTGCCATCAGTGTAAACTTTGGGTTTAGAAATTCCACTTTGTGACCTTGTTTTGGCATGTGGTGCTTCTGGTTCCGCAGCTGCAGTTGGCGCAGAAGATCCGGATGGAGCTGCAGCTGATCCACCGTCCGCATAAGATCCCGCTTCACCAGGCATTGATGCCGCCGCGCCCTGTCCCGAGCGGCCACGCGCCCCCGACAGGCGGGCTCTGGCCGGACTCCCACGCGCAGACGCACCTGCGTCCGAGGAAGGAGCGGCGCCCGATCTGATGACGATCGGATCGCCCTCGGCTGCGACGCCAGGCGTATCAGCCTCGCATTTAGCTCCCGGCGTGTCGTCTAGCGGCTGGAGTGTGGAGCGCCGGTGTACAGTGCCAGGAGCTCCATCTTCATCTAAATTTTCTTCTGATTCTTCCTACTCATCTCCTGATTCATCTTGTTCATTGATCACATCACTTGCAACACCATTACTGTTATTATTAGCAAAATATTGATCAACACTACCTACACCCCCATGATGTGAGCCAAGGAGATGTTCAGGAAGGAGAGAAATTTCATGCCGCAACCTTGCACCGGCATTGTCATGCAATGTTGCAAAAGGAAAGACTTCTTCATCAAAGACAACATCACGAGATATATATACTCGTCCAGTAGGAATATCTAGGCACTTAAAGCCTTTATGATGGGAGCTATATCCGAGAAAGACACACCTCTTGGAACGAAATTCCAGCTTTCTAGAGTTGAAGGGTCTAAGATTAGGCCAACAGGCACAGCCAAAAACTCTAAGAGAAGAATAATCTGGGATTTCGTTTAGGAGGAGTTCGGTGGGTGTCTTGTATCCGACAACTTTGCTAGGAAGATAATTAATCAAGCGAGTTGCTGTGAGGAACGCCTCATCCCAAAACTTCAGGGGCATAGACGCATTGGCTAAGAGGGATAGACCTACCTCAACTATGTGTCTATGCTTTCTTTCGGCTGCTCCATTTTGTTGATGAGCATGAGGAAAAGAAACACGATGGGCAATGCCAATCCGTTGAAAGAAGGAATTTGACCTCTCATATTCGCCTCCCCAATCGGTTTGCATGGATAGAATTTTCTTATCAAACTTCCTTTCCACAAGAGCTTGAAAATCATGAAAGACAGCAAAGAGGTCTGATTTTTTACGAAGCAAGTATATCCATGTATACTTAGTATGATCATCAATGAAGCTAACGTAGTAGGAGTATCTCCCAACTGAGACAGGCGCAGGACCTGTCGGTGTTTTAACCCGGCAACCTACCAAGGGGAGTACCCGAGGTAGACGTTTGTGGCCTCGCCGAGATTGGGAACTCGAAGGAGAGACACGTGGCACACAATTTAGACAGGTTCGGGCCGCGAGATGCGTAATACCCTACGTCCTGTATGCTGCGTAGCTCTGGATTGATTGGGTGTGTTTACAAGATGATGCGGATGAGAGATAGGGGTCCCTGCCTTGCCTTATATAGTTCGAAAGGCAGGGTTACAAGTCGGTTTGAGGGAGAGAGTACTAGTCGTACACGGCTAGGAGTACTCTACATGGATCCGGGCATGCCTAGCTTCCTAACCGAGTACTAGTCCTCCAGATGCCTTGTGCTTCACGCCACCATGTGCCGTGCTGCCCATGTCGAGTAGTCCCAAGGGCCAACGCAGTAGTCGGTCCTGGTACCCACCTGAGTAGTGGGTCTAGGGATGTCCATACGACAAGCCCCCGAGTACTTTGTAGTCGAGTAGGATGTTTTCGAGTAGTCTTGGTGGCCTTGGTGAGTAGTCCCCGAGTGTCCCCGAGTTCCACAAGACGAAAGTCCTCAAGAGCACTTGAATCATCCCGAGGCTGGAAGATACTCCAGCTGATCTTTGAGTAGTCTTGAAGTCTTCTCGAGTAGTCCCCAAGCATCCCCGAGTGCTTCTCTCGAAGGTCTTCAATAGTACTCGTGATGTCTTGATGAAAAGCCATATGGAAAATGCGATTTGAAGAATCGCATTCCATATGGAATGTAGCCCCCGAGCCTTAGGTCGAATTGTAGATTCAAGCTGAGGGTCAATCTGAAGTTCTGTCAATCTTATACCGAAAAATCCGGAGAAAAAACCGAAGGACACATGGCACGGAGCCCCCGAGCCTTGAGTCGAGTACTTTCACTCGAATTGAAGGGTCATCTTGACTGTAGAATGTGTCCGGAGGGGGTCTTGGTCTGGATTTGCCCACTGAATCTGCCGATTGAAGTCGAGCCCCCGAGACTGAGAGCGTCGAGTACTGGAATACGAAGAGTCAGTCCTCCACCGCTGAGTCAGCCGCCCCGAACTTATCTACCCGTTCGGAACTTAGCCGCTTGGTGGCTTATAAATAGCAGGGCAACCCCTTAGGGTATTTCACTCCCAGCGTTTGCATTCTTCTGCGCTTAGATCTAAAGCACCTCCGCCCTTCTTTTCATCTGCCGCCGCCACCGCCACTGAGTAGATTAGATCTACATCTGTGCTGCCGCTGTAGTCCTCCCCCCACAGCCCCCAAGCGAAGGCAAGTAAAGACACTCATGACCGGGAGGATGAAGGCATCTCCGTCAAAGAGCACCAAGACCGACGAGTCGAAGAAGAGGAGCCGTGATAAAGCCGGCGATGCCAGCCAGTCATCGTCGTCGCCGCCCCCCTCCACCCTGCCAAATCTGGCGAAGGAGTGGAAGAAGGCAAAGCTGAAAACCGAGGACCTCCTCGCCCTGGTCAACAGTGGTTTCCTCCGCGAGAAGGAGATGGATCTGTGGCGCGTCGCCACTGGAGATCCGTACCTGATGGAGAAGAACCCAGATGAGATTCTGATGTTCGCGCGGTTCGTGGAGCGTGGACTCGCACTGCCCGCCAGCGACTTCTTCAAGGGGATGCTCAGGTACTACGGGATCGAGTACCTCAACCTTAACCCCAACGGTATCTTCCACATCTCCATCTTCGTACACTTCTGCGAGGCGTTTGGGGGAATCAAGCCCTACTGGATCCTGTTCCGGAAGTTCTTCCGGGTGCAGCCGCAGCCAAGCACAGACGACCCCCGAGTAGTTGGAGGGGCTGGAGTGCAGATGCGCGAAGACGCCGCCGGGCAGTACTTGCCGTACAAGCTCATGACTCCAACCAGGATTGGAAGGCGAAGTGGTTCTACATCAGCAACCACCACCCCGAGCTGCCAAAGCCCAGCGGTCGACAACCGAAGCATGCACCGTGGTGGAACACGGAGCCCACCATGCAAGAGGGTCTCTAGCTACCTCCGTTGCTGAAAAAGATCAAGGCCTTGAGGGAGGCCGGACTGAGGGCCGAGCACGTGGCCTTCAGTTTCATGAAGAGAAGGGTGCAGCCGCTGATGGCGCGAGACCATCTCGGCTACCAGTACACCGGTGACGAAGATACTTCCCGGATGCCCGGTGAAGAAATTGAGGATGACGTGATCATTGAAAGGCTGGGCAAGATCTTCAAAGACATACCCGTGTACACACCATGCCCCGTGCCGGAGTATTTCGCGGCGCGGCTGCCAAATCAGGTTAGTAGTCGTGGCCGAAGCCCCCGAGTACTAATTGCTTGTGTAGTCGTACTGACACTTGCTTGGTTTTGTAGGATGACCTGAAGAAGTTTATCTCCATCCCGCCCTCCCCCCCCCCCCGCAGCTTGAGGAGCCAACTCAGGGGAAGGCGGAATCCAAAGCGAAGGAGCGTCGAGTAGTCAGTGAAGATGATGATGCCGTCGTCATCGAGGACACCTCCGACAACGAGGATGAGGAGACGCTGCAACAGCGGTTCCAGCTCCGCTCGAGGTTCAGCCGAGCTGGAATGCCACATATTCCAGTGATCGAGAAGCCGTCCAGCCTGGAGGCGAGCTTGCCGGCTCCGCCAAGGAAACCCCTCAACGTGGCACGCAAACGCGCCGTGAAAAAATTGAAGGTGTCAGAAGCCACCAGACAGGAGGTGAGTACCGCGACTAGAGTAGTCGAGTACTGACGAGAAGTAGTCTGTTATTTACTGACTGTCTTGTGTTTGTGTAGGACCTCCCTTCCCCGGATCCTGTGGCGCAGGACGAGGAAGAAGTCTGGGAGACTGTGGAGGCGACGGCTGGGAGTACTAGCCCGCCTCCGACTACCGAAGATGTTGTGCCGAAAGAGGCACAGGAACAAACGGCCGTGGCCGTTGAGCAGCCAGAGGGGAGGGTAGGGGAGCTTCCTGTTGAGGCAAGAGCCGCCAGTGAGCCTGGCATTGTGGACATCGCCAGGATACTGGGCGCTCCGACCGTCACCGTGGTGCGGTCGACGCTGTAAGTACACAGAATCTTCGAGTAGTCACTAGCTGTTAATTCCGTGTTGTTGACTGGAGAATCCATAATGCAGGAAATCCACGGACCTGTCGTGGGATGAGGGGGAGAGTAGCACTCCTGCCGGTGGTGAAGACCGCCCGGCGGAGGTACGAGAGCCCACACCGCCACCACAAACCGATGCCGCAGCAGAGCCGAGGCTTGAAGAAGCTACCCTGGTGGAGAGTAGTCATAGCCGCCATTGACTATTGAGCTAATCTTGACAGGGACACAAGCCGAGGGGGAGGTGATCCCTGAGGCGGTAGTCATGGAGACGGCCACTGGTGAAGCGACGGCTACGAAGCCAGTTACCAAGCCGACAACCTCGACAGCCCCCGGGCCGGCGACTTCGACAGCCCCCGGGCCGGCGACTTCGACAGCCCCCGAGCCAAGCGCGGAAGCACAGGTTGATCCGCTACCTGAAGCAGGGACTGAGGTTGTTGTCCGTGAGGCGATGATAGAAGACGCGGCGCCGCTTCGCTCGGCGCCAATGCCAGAGACTGGAACCTCGAGCCGCGGAGGTCTTGAGTTGCTGGATGATGAGCTGATCGACCCGGCCTTCGTGTCTCTGAGCATGGAGTCGTGGCGTCGCAGGGAGAACTGGATCAAGGTATGTCAGATGGTGAGATCTGGACAGCCCACGGGGGTGTTAATCCCTGTGGTTTAGTTGTTCGGCGGGGTGGAATCTAAGGCTAAGAACTCGATGGTTGTGCACGAGCACACGGAACACAGAGAACACGGCGAGTTTATACTGGCTCGGGCCCCCGGAGAGTAAAATCCTATGTCCAGTTGTTGGTGTAGATTGCTTGAGGATTGCGTATTGATACAAGGGGTCGCCCTGCCCGCCTTATATTGGCCAGCGGACAAGGTCGGTTCCCAGGCTCCAGGTCAGATACGACCAGGAGACCTAAATCTAGCTGACTACGACATTTGCCATATCCGTCGATCTACTTTGGTCGAAATCCACCGATGCCTTGTCTTGTACGCCAAGTCTTGAAGTCGTTCCGGATGAGGTCGTCTAGAGAATCTTCTGGAAGGTCTTCAGGAGGTCGTGTGGGCCGCCAACTAGGTCGGTTGGGCCCACTGACAGGTCGGTGGGTCTTCTGGTAGGCCGGACCCACTTGTCGGGGACGGCCGTGAGCCTGGTCGGTGGGGACCCAGGGGTACCCATGTCTCACAAGCCCCCGAGCGAGGTGTATGCGCAGCGATCTGAGAAAAGGTCATGACGGAGTCGTGGGGCTATCGACAGGTCGAATAGCATGCACATCGGTCAAAAAAAGAACAAATTAGCTTAGCAGCCGACCTGTTATAGTCTTGCCGAATGAAGAGAGGTCGAGTGACGACCTATAGGAAGCAGGCTTCTGATAGATCGAAACGACGATGAAAAAATTCAGAGGGTGTCAAGGACGCACTCATAGAGTAGTATCCGAGCATCATGGCGGGCAGGATGGCCGGTATGATGATCCAAAAAGAAATAGAAGAGAAAGAAGGTAGGTCGAGTAACGATGTGATGAGAAACAGGTTTCCCAACAGGTCGGTACGATGAGGGAAACTAAGAGAGCATCGAAGACGCACTCGTAGAGTAGTCCCCGAGCATTGAAGCAGACAGCATGGCTGGTTTGATGCTGATGAAAGAGAAGAAAAACTGAGTCATGGTTTTGATCGAACGAAGTGTAGAGACACCCAGATCTCCTAGCATAGCAGCCAGGAGTCTGGCAAGGCCGACCTCAGGGAGGCCTTGCCGGCGTGCCGACCTCAGAGAGGCCTCAAATCAACAATGCCCAGTATCTGAGGATACCCAGCAAGATCTTGAAGCGCACGTCGCATGAAGAGGTCTTCTGTAGTGATCGAAACGATCAACGATGAAACTGGTGAAATAATGTTGATCTTGAATATACGAAGTGTGGAGACACCCAGATATCCTGCAATGCTGCAAAGAGTCTGGCAAAGCCACCCGAGGCATGCCGACCCCAAGAAGGTCTCAAGTCAAGAAGCGCCCAAGCACCCGGAGATGCCTGGCAGGGCCATTAGGCGCGCACCTCACAGGGAGGCCTTCATTCCTGACGTAAAATCCTGGGTGTCCAGAGCGGGCTGGCAGGGCTACAAAAGCACACCGACCTCGGAAGGTCACGCATCCGAGGCGTCCAACTAGGTTGGCATAGCCATAAACATACCGAGGTATTGCAGGACCTAGATATTGAGGCACGCCGACCTCGAGGAGGTCGTTTTGGTGCCCAGACGACCAACATAGCTGCCAGCCATCCAGTAGAGCCAAGGTACTAAGGTATTGATGACCTCAGCAATAGGCACACCGACCACGGGGGCCCGACGAAAATCGTCGATGTGAAGCTTCTGATCTCCAGGCACCCAGACGGATCTGGTAGAGCAGTGAGGCACGCCTACCCCGAAAGGTCTTCAATCGAACCTACGACCATTCTGCTTAGGAAATAGAAATATAGGCTGATTGGAATAGGTCCGTTTACATGCAGAGCCACAGCGGGTGCACCAGGTCGCAGAGCCTAGCGGGTGCAATGAAGACACAGAGCCGTAAAGGGTGCGTGTAATCATCGTCGTCGTCGTTGTCTGTAGATGTAACGAGGCGCAGGGCCCTCTGACACAGAGTCAGACTTTGTCTTTTACCGTAGACTGCAGTGTCACGGGTCAACAGTGGTCGGAGATTCTCTTGCCACCCAGAAAACGACAAACTTCCCATGAATCGAGGAGGGTATTGTAGCCATGTGACTCTGCAGCGGGCTCAGGCATCATTGATGCACTAGCGACAAAGACGTCGCGAGACAGGGTAAAGTCATCACCTTTAATCATGTGCATGTCTGCAGGCCCTCTCGACCACATGGTGACAGTGTCATCACTTCGCCAGCTGCGCAAGGCCCGGCTTTGGCTATAAATAGCACCGTGATGCTGAAGGAGGCAAGCACCAAGCATTGTTGAGCTATGAAGCCGCAGGATAGTGTTGAGGCCATGCCATGGGCATGTGTCCGTCCACCAGATTGTGGGGTGTTGTGTTTGTAGAAGTTTGGAGCTAGAAGAACTCTTGCGAAATGTAGGCAGCACCCCCACTCTTTGTACTGTGCCTCTACGTGGTACCAGGTAGAGTTTGGAGGTGATGCTGTAGAGGCCCGAGGTGAAGCTGTAAGTCCTCGACAACCATGTGGTGCTCATTGAGGGCCTGCAGTCCGTGCCGAAGAGCAAGCTCGTATCTACATTCCATAGTCAGGCACAAAGTGTGCCCAACTACGTGCAGCGTCGTGCAGTTGTTCACCGCAAGGACAATCGAGGTCCTGAGGCTAGAAGAATTCTAGCGACGTGCTCTACTCTATCGGAGTACGCCTCAAGGATTGCTCTAGGTAGATCAGGTCTTCGAGTACGTTTATATTTTTGTGCTGGGTTCTAGATCTAATGAGGTCGCAGGCAACCTGTGTACCATTGGAGGACCCGTGTAATGTTTGCTCTCTTCTGTCATGTACTGGTCGGTTTGACGAATTGATTCGTCAAAGACCTAAATGTCATTATTTTGGGGGCTTGTCGACCTTGTGAGGATCGAATTGTGAAATCAGGATGACCTGACGCTTTTGTGATGTTTACGACCTAAACTCAGAGTGTAGGTCTTCGTCTGTTAAGTAGTTATCCGTTGGCGCAAAACCCGACGTGATCAACTTGCAAAATTATCGGCACGGAGCCGTTGCGGTGATCTCCGTACAGTGGAAGGAGCCGCAACGGGCGGACCTACTGGGGCTCGTATAAATAGAGCGGCGGGGACCATCGTTGACCGGCCCATTCATCTTCTTCCTCCCGTCGCCGTCACCGCCAGAGCCACCACGCCATAGCCGCCACGGTTCCGCATCCAACCTCTGCCCTAACTTCCCCAATCCACCACCATCTCTAGCCGGCCGCGCATCAGCTCCGCCATCCGCACCCTGCGCCACCACGCATGTGCATCAAAATCCTAGTGTCCTTTAGATCTAGATCCATTAAAGCTCGAGAAATGGCGGCACCGGCCCGTGCGATTCCCGACCCGCAGATAGTGTGGGAGTCTTCATCAATGACGGAGGCGAAGATTCAAGCCCTGGTGGACCGCGGGCTGTTGAGGCCGAAGGCGGAAGTGGAGTGGAAGGCGCCGACGGGTGAGGCTTTCCCGACGGAAGACGTCAGGGAGCAGGTCGTCTTTGGTTCCTTCTTCGAACGCGGGTTCAACATCCCCGCCGGGGATTTCTTCCGAGGGCTTCTCTTCTACTACAAGTTGGAGCTGGTACACCTCGTCCCCAACTCCATCATTGTAGTGTCGACGTTTATACATTTCTGTGAGGCGTATCTGGGGATATCGCCCCACTTCCTTCTCTGGCGACATCTCTTCTGCGTGAAGACCACCGGCAAACGTGCCGGTGTTGTTGGTGCTGTGATGTTCTGCTTGAGGTCGGGCCTCAAGTCAGAGTGGATTGATTCGGATCTGCCGGATAACACCGCTGGGTGGAGGTCAGATTGGTTCTACATCGCCGATCAAAAGCCGGCGCTCCCGAAGCGGACTGGGCACAAGCCCGTGAAGATACCGGAGTGGGATCTGCCGTTGTCGTCGCGCGAGATGGACGATGTCAAGGAAGTGCTTGCACTGGTCACCGACCTCAAGGAGAGGGGTGTAACAGGGGGTTCGGTTGCTAGGTCGTTCTGCCGACGCCTGATCCAACTGATCAAGGATCGGGTGCACCCAGCGTACGAGTACTGGGGACAATCGGACCCCACTCGCGAAGTGAACCGCAAGGTCCCCAAGGAGGAGATGGCAGCTAGGGTGTCACAGATCTATGCTGGGAAGGCCCGGATCAAGAAGTGCCCAAAGGCGTACTCGTTGAGCCGTCCGGCTGACCCAGTAAGTCCTGGAACTACTAGGTCGTTTGCTATGTTCTTTTGCTTTTACGTCGTTCTTACTTCTTTGCTCTTCATCCATCGCAGGAATGGGAGAGGCAGTTCTGGTGTCCGGCACCTCTTCCGGAAGGCGAAGAACCTCATCAGAAGCTGAGGTCAGACAAATACCAACCTCCAGCAGCTAGGCTGCTGGAGAATTATGAGTCAGACTCATCGGTGGAAGCTGATGAAGACACTGACCAAGAGGTCGGTGACGACGTGGGAAGCCGCCCAGAGGCGAGCAGTGCTGCCAAGCCCAGGTGCAGAACGAGGGCAGCGACGGCCAAGCAGCCGGTCTCGAAGGCTACTGCACAGGCTGAGGCGGCTAAAACTGCCAAACTGGAGGCAGAGAAGAAGAAGAAGAGGAAGAGGAAGGCGAGTCCTCCACCGGCGGTTGAGACGCCGGTGATTCCTACACCTCCGTCTAGGGAGGTCAAGTCTGATGAGGAAGATGAAGATGAGGCCATCGATGAGCCGCTGGTTGTTGAAGATCGGACGGTGAGGAGGTCGTTGAGTCCCGCGGCCAAGAGGCAGCGGGAGTTGACGCAGAAGACGACGGAGGACGACCTCCGTCAAGGGATGGAGGCACAGCGAGCTACTACAGGAGCGCAGGCGAGGATGCCTGTGCTGGTGAAAGTGTGGCCTTTCAGGCCTAAGGTACACGCCCCAGCTACTGTGAGGTAGGGTCATTTTTCTAAAGGTCTTTCATTTAATGTTGTTGCTGGATCTTGTGTTGTGTTTGATGATGGTCTCTGCAGGTCGGATGCACGGCCCCAGCGCGACCTGGGTGCCCAGGCGTCGCCTTCACGAACAAGGTCGCCCGACCATGAGGTCGGGGCGCAGACGCTGGTTGATGATGCGAGGACGGCAACTCATCCACCTGCTGCTAATGTCAGATCACAGGGCTCTACTGGCGACGTCATAGCGTCGACCTCTCCCCCCGTCATCGACGTGGACCCTATTAATGTGGTGCCCAGCACGTCGGATCAGGACTTTACTGGGGACCCGATTCAACTCGAACAGCCGCCGAAGAATCCAGAAACATCCAGCGTGCAGGTACCGAGTTCACCATCGACAGGGCCAATGTTGAGACGTAGAGAGATTGACTGGAATGGTACTCCTTGGCAGGAGGATATCTTCGACGATAATGAGGATATGCGGGCGGCCCGGAACACGATCTTGACACTTAACAAAGCGTTGACAGTAAGCCTTTATCCTGTGCTATTTGTGAAGACGTAGTTGCAAACTTGTAACTGATGACCTGGTTCCTTGGAGCAGTCGCTGGCTGATCGTGCGAAGGGCAGGTCGGACCTGCTGAAGACTGCCGCAGCCACACAGCTGCGGGTGGTCAAGCTTGAGCAGGAGCTTAAGCAGGTCTGTGAAGCGGCAGCGGCAGATAAGAAGAGGCTCGAGGACGAGCTGGCCGAAGAGAAGCGCAAGACCCAGGAGGCTAACGCGCAATTTAATGCCGCAAACATTGGTAAGTTATATTTGCTTATAGGTTTTTCGCCATTTTTGTCTTGTGCTGCTGAGGGGCTTTGACCTTAGAGTGTTTGCCTGTATGTTGTAGACTTTCATAGGCGTGAGGATGACCTCAAAAACGACCTGAAGAACACCAAGGAAAGGGTTCGAAACTTGGAGGTGAACCTTCGAGAGGCCGAGGCTGGCGCCAACGAGCTCAAGCGGGTGATGAAGGAGAAAATAGACAGTGAGTTGGTCGTAACTCAAAAGCTGACTTATGAGAAACAGGCTCGGCAGGATCTCGAGGTCAGCCTCGAGGTAGCTTTGAAGTCATTGCAGAATGACCAAATAATCATTGCAGGGCAAGAGGTGGAGCTGAACGACCTGAAGAACGCTACCCATTATGCTATGGACATGATAGCGTCGCAGGTCGAGGGGGGGGAGCCGAAGTCTGCTCTTGATCGTCTTATAGACATACCCGAGAGGCTTCTTGATCTGCTGAGGGCGACAAGCTTGGCGGCAGCCACGGAGGCGTTAGTGCGGGTGAAGTCGCACTACTCCGAGGTTGACATGGTCAAGGTCGGGGAGAGTTCTGATACGACGAAAGACCTCAAGGCCTTGGAGCTCGAAGTGCACGATGCCGCTACAGCAGTGATGGATGCTCTTGACTATGAAGGCGACGACGGCGCAGAGTAGTCTTAGTCTAGGAGCTGTACCTCTTCCTCCTCTCAGCCATGTAAAAATATCATTTGATGAAACCTTATTTTGTTGCTTGCATGACGTACTTGCTTTGTGTCTGCGCGAACTTGGTAGTCTTCAATATGACGACTTCTTATAGCATATCCCACTAACCACTACTCACGGAGAGGCTGGCTTACCGACGTCCTCGGCTCAGCAGGGAGGCTTACGCGAGGTCGGCGCGCGGGAGGGAGTCTGAGACTCAGGTTTAGCAACCATTATGACCAAGCAGGCTCGCAGTGACACAAGGCAGGTAGCCATGAGGGATAATGTCCTCAGGTCGAACGACCCTTGAGTTGGCTTTGAGCCAAGCCGCTGAGCATGTCAAGGGGGAGGATCCGAAGTTTTAACCCCCGGGTCTCGCGACCCTTACGTTGGCTTTAGCCAAGCCCCCGAGCGTGTCGAGGGGTAGGGTTGAAGACATGAGGGAGGAGAAGGTAGAGCTCAAGACACAGCAGATGACTGCTTGAACTAATTATTTATTGAAGCTGAAAGAGATACAAGAACGAGGGATACATAGCTGTGAAAAAAAACTATTCTACGGGTAGAATCGTCGTAGGTGCTCCACGTTCCAAGGATTGGGTACTCCTTGCCCATCACCCCATTGGAGGCGATATGTAGATGGGCTGACAACTTCGGTGACGATGAAGGGTCCTTCCCAAGGGGAAGAGAGCTTATGCATGCCATCTTTCTTCTGAACACGCCTTAGTACTAGGTCGCCGACATTAAAGGATGTCTCTTTAACGTTGCGGTCGTGGTATCGATGAAGTTGCTGGTCGTGACGACCTTGACGCATGGCAGCAGCCAGTCTTTGTTCCTCGAGGCTGTCGAGGTCGACACGACGAGTCTGCTCGGCTTCTCCTTCCTCGTAGAATTGTATGCGTGGAGCTCTGAAGGTGACGTCGGTAGGTAGAATGGCTTCGGAGCCGTAGACCAAGAATAAGGGGGAGAAGCCTGTAGCAGAGCTGACTTGAGTCCTCAGGCCCCAGATTATGTGTGGTAGCTCGGCTAACCATCGTGTAGTGTAGTTTGAAGTGTCGGCAAAGATACGCTCTTTGAGGGATTGAAGAACCATGCCATTGGCACGTTCGACCTGGCCGTTACACCTAGGGTGGGCGACCGAAGAGTAGTAGACGTCGATCATATTGTCTTGGCAAAAATCCCAAAAGGCAGAGCCTGTGAAGGCTGTCCCATGGTCGGTGATGATCCTATTGGGCACATCGAAGTGATGTGTTATGTCTTGTATGAACTTGGCCGCTTCTTCCGACTTGACTTTTGCGACAGGTCAGACTTCGATCCGCTTTGTAAATTTGTCGACAGCCACAAGGATATACCTGTAGCCGCCCGAGGCAGTTTTGAACGGACCCACAGAGTCGAGGCCCCACAAGGCGAAGGGCCACGATGGGGGGAATTGTGCGCAGAGCCTGAGCTGGTAGGTGCTGCTGTTTGGCAAAGAATTGGCATCCTTTGCAACTTTTTACGAGATCTTTAGCATCAGCCATGGCCGTGGGCCAGTAGAAACCAGATCGGTAAGCTTTACCGACCAGATTGGCGGATGCCGCGTGGCAGCCACACTCTCCACCGTGAATCTCAGCCAGGAGCTGTAGACCTTCTGATCGTAGAATACATTTCATCAAGACGCCAGTGGAGGTGGCTTTTTTGTATAGGTCGGTACCAATCACGACGTAGTTAGCACTTC
Organism: Cenchrus fungigraminus; assembly: GCA_036936925.1. Taxonomy (NCBI): domain Eukaryota; kingdom Viridiplantae; phylum Streptophyta; class Magnoliopsida; order Poales; family Poaceae; genus Cenchrus; species Cenchrus fungigraminus. Next base: position 86,006,894 of record CM072780.1, read on the forward strand.
GTCGTGTGATACGTTCTCGTTCTGCTTTGTCTTCTGGGACTCGTTGGTCGAGTAGGAAGGCTAAGAAAGGCTCGCGCCAATCATCCTCCTTTTCTGTCATCAGCACGTCACGGGGAGGTACTGGAGTTTGGTCGTGTTGAGCTAGGTCTGGATTATCTGGATCCAGCAGCTTGATCGAAGGCTTGCGTAGGTCTTGGATGAACACACCCGCCGGAACTAGAGCCCTCTTGGAGCCTAGTTTGGAGAGTACGTCGGCAGCAACGTTGTTGTTGCGTGGCACGTGCTGAAACTCAATTCCCTCAAAATGGCCTTCGAGCTTGCGGATCTCAGCACAGTATGCGCCCATTGTGTCTTTGACACAATCCCACTCTTTATTGACTTGTTCGATGATGACCTTGGAATCGCCAAAAGCCAGTAGTCGCTAGATGCCAAGGGACACTGCTATGCGGAGCCCGTGAATTAGAGCTTCGTACTCTGCCCCGTTGTTGGAGGCCTTGTAGTGTATCTGCAGGACGTACTAAAGCTGCTCTCCCTGGGGAGAGATGAGTAGCACACCTGCTCCTGCGCCTTCGAGGTTTAGGGCGCCGTCGAAGTACATTATCCAGTGTTCAGGCCATTCCTTGGGAGGGGGCATCTGGATTTCTGTCCACTCCGACACAAAGTCAGCGAGGATCTGTGACTTGATCGCCTGCCTGGGGCAGAATTCGATGTCGAACTCTCCAAGCTCTATCGACCACTTCACGATGCGGCCATTGGCGTCACGATTGCGGATGATCTCTCCTAGAGGGAACGGCGAAGGCACCGTGATCTTGTGGGCTTGGAAGTAGTGGCGAAGCTTTCTCGACGTAATCAGGAGTGCATAGAGCAACTTCTGAGGCTGTGAATACCGTGTTTTAGCGTCGGCCAGGACCTCACTTATGTAGTACAAAGGTCGTTGAACAGGATAGGCCTACCCTTCTTTTGCTCGTTCAGCGACGAGAACCGTGCTGACCACATGAGTGGTGGCGGAGATGTATAGTAGGAGGGTTTCCCCCGCTACAGGTGGTGTCATGACTGGAGGTGAGGTCAAGGACTCCTTGAGAGCCTCGAAAGCCTTCTGTGCTTCGTCATCCCATACGAACTTATCTGCCTTCTTCAATAGCTTGAAGAAGGGTAGACCTTTCTCGCCGAGCTTGCTGATGAAACGACCTAGGGCCGCCATCATACATGTAAGCTTCATTATGTCTTTCTTGCAAGATGGCTTGGCCATGTTGCGTATTGCGTCAACCTTCACAGGGTTGGCTTCAATACCTCGGTGCCCGACCATGAAGCCCAGGAGCAATCCGGAGGGAACACCAAACACACACTTGGTCGGGTTGAGCTTCCACTTGAATTCCCGTAAATTGGCAAATGTTTCGGCGAGGTCGGTGATGAGCTGTTCTTCTTCGGTGGTCTTGACGACCACATCATCGACGTAGGCTTCAACGTTCTTCCCGATCTGCGATTTCAGGCACTTCTGTATCGCCTTTTGGTATGTTGCTCCCGCATTTTTGAGGCCAAAGGTCATGACCTTGTAGCAGTAGATGCCATTGGGTGTTATGAACGCTGTCTTGTCTTCGTTGTCGGGATTCAAAGCTATCTGATGATAACCTGAGTAGTAGTCGAGAAAGCATAGTAAAACACTGCCGGCCGTGGAGTCCACGACCTGGTCGATGCGAGGAAGAGGGAAGGGATCTTTTGGGCAGTGCTTGTTGAGGTCGGTGTAATCGATACACATCCTTAAACCGCCAGTCTTTTTGGGTACAAGGACCGGGTTTGCAAGCCAAACCGGGTGTTTGCATTCGCGAATAAAGCTTGCAGCTAAGAGCTTGCAAACTTCGGTTTCTATAGCCTGTTTTCTATCTTTTGCAAATCGCCGGAGCTTTTGCTTGATAGGTCGTGCAGTCTTGTTTACTTCAAGGGCGTGCTCAGCCAGCTCCCTGGGGACACCGGGCATGTCGGATGGACTCCATGCGAAGATGTCGGCGTTGTCCCGGAGGAAACTGGTGAGCGCGAGTTCCTATTTGGGATCGAGGTTGGCCCCGATGACGACTTCCTTGGATGCGTCGGGCAGGCTGAGGCACACTTTCTTCACAGCAGGACTAGGGTCCAGGGCTGTAGCTGTACGCTTCTGTTCTGGTACCTCCAGAATGGTTTGGTCGATCTTGGCGGCCTGGGCGACCATGACCGTAGCTACGGCTTTGCAGACGGAGTCTTTGGCAAGCTCGACGGTGGAGCTCTCGCAGTTGTAGGAGACCATGATGTCTCCCAGGATGGAAAGGATTCCGTTAGGTGCTGGCATCTTCATGATTTAGTAGGTGTGGTGTGGTATGGCCATAAACTTGGCCAACATAGGTCGACCAAGGATGGCATGGTAGGAGGAGCGGAAGTCTGCGACCTCGAACGTCAGATACTCCGTTCGAAAATTTTCCTGTGTACCAAAGGTGACCAGCAGGCATACATGACCTATGGGGTACGCGGCCTTGCCAGGCACCACGCTGTAGAAGGGTTCGTCGCAGGCAGTCATCTTGTTGAAGTCGAAGTCCATCATTCTGAGCGTCTCTGTGAAGATGATATTCAGGCTGCTGCCCCCATCGATGAGGGTCTTAGGTAGGAACGCGCCGTCGACTATGGGGTTGACGACCAGCAGGTAGGTCCCGGGGTCTGGTATGTGGACCTAGTGGTCTTTTCTTGAGAAGGTAATGGGGAACTCTGACCAACGCAGAGGTTGCGGGGTTTCAGTGTTGACGTGCCCGTTCTCTCTTGCGTTTGATCGAAGCTGTCTGTTGCTTTTGGTCGCTTGGCGACCGCCCACGATGAAGTTGATCTCGCGGTTGGCTGTCTGAAACACGCCGTTGGGGTTACCCCCTTTTGGCGGAGGTGGTGGAGAACGCTCGTTGCGGTTGTTGCCATTCTGGTGGCGGCGATCGTCCCGGCGATCGTCGCGTCGATCGTTGCGTTGGTCGTCGCGGTTGTCTTCACGGCGATCATTACGCCGGTAGTCATCATGTCTATCATCACGTCGGTCATCGCGGCGATAGTCGCGGCGGTAATCCCGATGGTCCCTATCATCATTGCGATGGTAGGGTCGGCGATCTCGGTAATCGCGTCGATCAGGTCGACGGTTACGATTGTCATAGCGGCAGCCGCTATTTTGGTCGTCGTTGCTATTGCTCTTGGTCTTCTTAGACTCTGGGGGAACCCCTAGAGCACGCTTGAGCTGTTCGCACTCTCTCATGGTGTGCTTGGCGTCGCGGTGGAACTGGCACTGGTCGTCCATGACCATGTTGAAGTCGCCTTCAAGGAAGGTGGAAGGTCGGGGTGGATCAGTCACATAGGCCTCGCCAGATCGCTTGCGCGACCTGTTGCCTCCATCGTCGTGGTCTTCTCCCTTGAAGTCGTGCATCACCGTGTCTTGAGTGTCAACAAGCTTGTCGACATAAGCCATGAGGTCGCCGATGGTATGTGCGTCAGCTTCGTGGATCTTCTCGAAGAGCTTGATGTTGGTTATCCCCTTCTTGTAGTATGCTATGACGTCTTCGTCTTTAACACCTGCGAGAGTGTTGCGGTTTTCGAAGTAGCGATTAGTGTACTCTCGGAGAGTTTCATCACGCCGCATCTGTACTCTAGCGAGGTGGTGCGTGTTGCCCGGTCGGTTGTAGGTCGCTTGGTAGTTGGTCATGAAAAGACGCGACAAGGTCACCCACGAGGTGATGCATCCTGCAGGAAGATTGTCGAGCCACAGGAGTGGCGCTTTACCCATCACAAGGGGGAAGTATCCCGCCATGTCGTCTTCGTTGCCTCCAGAGGCGCGTGCCGCAATGCTGTACATCTTGAGCCAGATACTTGGGTCGGAGCGACCGTCGTATTTTTCAATGGCTGGCTTGAAGTCCTTGGGGTATCTGATCGTCCTGAGACGTCGTGAGAACGCTGGGAAGTTGTTGACCGCTCCAGGGCTGGCTGACAGGGCATAAGCCATTGGGATAATGTAGAGATCGTCTGGCAGACCATTATCTTGGTCGTACTGGGCACGTCGGAGGAGCTCTTGGTCATGCATGTTCCGTAGTTCCGTTGCTTGGATTGGATTGTTGGCGTTGAGGGGATCGGGGACCCTGTTAACGCGGTCATAGTTAGCACGACGTGCTATCTCCACTTCATCTCGTATCCATCGACGCTGGGTTCCTTCAGCATGGTTGGCTTGTACTGGCGGAGGTTGGGCTCCGACATTTTGTTGGGCGCTGGCAGCATTAGCTGCATTGTTAGCGACGTTGCCTGCAGCGTTGGCGGCAGGGTTGGCTGCGGCGTTAGCGGCAGCATTGGCAGTGGGGTTGACCGGCTGTACCACTTCGTTTTCGCCACCTCCTTCTTCAGGGACCGGCTGAAGAGGAGCGTTGGCGTTGGAGCGACGTCGTTGCCGAGGGTTGTTCGACCTACTCCTAGAGTAGGAGCTTGCAGCCGATCTGCTGTACCCTGGGCCCCGTTCTTCGACCTGAGCGGTGGTGACGCGGATGTGGGCTTGAAGATGCCGTATTGCCAGAGTATCCTCAAGCTGGCCTAGAGCAGCGAGAGCGGCACCCAGGTTTGCTTGAGGAGAATTGTAGACTTCGTGGCCATCTTGCTCAAAGTCCCTGAGGAGGTCTCTAGCACGTAAGCGGTTCCGTCGAGGCTCGTTGCGTTGTTGGGGACCTACTGGAGCTGCGGGTGCTTGTGCTCCGTTGTTGACGATGTTGCCTCCGGGTTGGTCGCCGGCGCCTTGTCCCACATTAGTTGCGGCTGCTTCGACTTCTTGTTGACGACGTGCAGCTCGCGCAACATTGGTGTTTTCACGTTCGATACGTTGCTCGTCCGTCTCGCCGACTTGAGGAGGTACATCCGCAGAGACAACCAAGACCTCGCGATCTGGAGTCTCGAACGATTCTCCCGGATAGTTCGGGGAGATGGTCGTGCGGGCGATCTGGAACGCGAGGCGGTCCTGGGACGGCTCTCGGTTGATCTGGCGGCGATGAGCCGCGGTGAGAGGTCGTCGAAGCTTCTTGAGCACACGGCACTGACGAGCCATGTGTTTGGGATTCTATTTGATGGGGCAAGGGTCGTCGAGGTGACTCCTGTAGTTTCCACGATCTGGTGTCTTGGATCCAGATTCGATCTGGATCTTGTGCTTCATGTAGTGAGACGCTGCGTGAGCTGCGTTCCGCAGGCCAAGAGGCATGCTGGATGAGGACGGAGGGGTCCTGCGAGGGCGTTTGACGCGTTCGCAGACCTTAATCGTGTCGAAGAGCATGCCTTCAACACGATTGAGTCCCGCGATCAAGTCGCTAGGAGTAGGTGGGTGGGTTTGCACCAGCAGATCTGAACCGACCTGCTGGTTGGAAGTGACCGCATTGCTCTCGATGACGAGGCAGGCGGCTGGAGCGGTGGATTTCGCCGGCATCGAACCGAAGCAGATGTTGACGGGATTGGCGAGGATGTCCGCCATGCTTTCTGGGAAGATGACGCTGTTGGTCTGAGCCATCGAGTTGCACGAAGAACCTCGGATTCAGCCCCTACCTGGCGCGCCAACTGTCAGATGGTGAGATCTGGACAGCCCACGGGGGTGTTAATCCCTGTGGTTTAGTTGTTCGGCGGGGTGGAATCTAAGGCTAAGAACTCGATGGTTGTGCACGAGCACACAGAACACAGAGAACACGGCGAGTTTATACTGGTTCGGGCCTCCGGAGAGTAAAACCCTACGTCCAGTTGTTGGTGTAGATTGCTTGAGGATTGCGTATTGATACAAGGGGTCGCCCTGCCCGCCTTATATTGGCCAGCGGACAAGGTCAGTTCCCAGGCTCCAGGTCGGATACGACCAGGAGACCTAAATCTTGCTGACTATGACATTTGCCATATCCGTCGATCTGCTTTGGTCGAAATCCACCGATGCCTTGTCTTGTACGCCAAGTCTTGAAGTCGTTCTGGATGAGGTCGTCTAGAGAATCTTCTGGAAGGTCTTCAGGAGGTCGTGTGGGCCGCCAACTAGGTCGGTTGGGCCCACTGACAGGTCGACGGGTCTTCTGGTAGGCCGGACCCACTTGTCGGGGACGGTCGTGAGCCTGGTCGGTGGGGACCCAGGGGTACCCATGTCTCACAAGGTACATTGCGAGTACCCTGAGTTGTCTTGCTTTATTGAGTACTGAGTACTGATTGATCATTGGGTCTTGCACAGGGCCTGGTGGAGAGATCTCGCCAGAAGACCGACCTTCTGAAGGGGTATGGTGACACAGTCATCTGAGCTGAGACTCTCGAGAAGGAGCTGGACAAGTCGAAGAAACACGCAGCACTGCTCCAATCCAAACTCGACGGCGCCTTTGCCCAGTACCACAATGAGGTACAAGAGATGCAGGCGAAGAGAGACGACTTGATCAAGAATAACAAGTCGCTGCGCCAGAAAAACAAAGGTGTGCCTTCCACCAAGATCACTGAGTACTTATTGCAATACTTGTGTGTAATCTGACGCTGTGACGAGTTGTCTGCAGATCTTGAAGCGAGGGTCGACCAGCTGAAAGCTTCCAAGACGGACCTCAAGAACATCGTGTACCGGGAGACCGACAAGAGAGAGGTACTTGAGTACGAGTACACACAGTTGCGTCATGAGTGTATCAAGCACATGGAGCTCCGTGAAGCCTCGATCTTGACCTTGTGCGCTATTACAAATCTCTGCAGAAGCTCAACGAAGACTGCGAGAAGCTACGGGCGCAACTGAAAGAACTGGAAGAAGCCGCACTACCCATAGCAAGGCTGCTGGTCCCACATCCGAGCAGGCCCAAGATAGCGCCTCTGGTAGACCGGCTGAAAGAAGCCCCCGGGTGCCTGGCGACGTACGTCAAGCATTTGGCGGAGTCGATACCGAACCAGGTACTCGCCTTCATGAAGTCATACTTTCCGAAGGCGCCGGTGGATGTAGTAGCTGGTGGCCTTGCGGCGAATTGCTTGGACGAGCAATGCAAGGCCCTTCTGGAGGAGATGGCGCCTATCGCGGAGTAAGTCGCGGACAAGCTGAACCTTCAGTAGTTGTACCTATAGAAGTAGCTTATGTACAGTGTAGTTGATGTAAGACAAACAAATTGGTTAGAAACCTGTTTGAATATGAATGAAGTTGGTTCACTTCTATGCTGTAATAAGTACTCGTTGCCGCCGCTTGCATCGAAGTGTGCGGAGTACCAAGCCGTTGGAGAGGTAGTGAGTAGTAATACTCGGTAGGATCTGCCTAGTTGGAAGGCACAGTAAACAAGTTGAGTAGAATCAAACTTTATTACTGATGAATAAGTACACCTGGGTGGCCAGGGCCGTACAAATAAGAAGTCGCCCGGACCCGTAGGCTGCCTACGGCTAAGTAATTGCTAGGGCCCTTGGACCGCTTATAGCTGGAGATCCGTTAGTAGCTATTGTAGCTAGATCTTAGAGAGTACATGGTCCGTAGACCGCCACTAAAGCCCTTAGGCTATGTGTGGCCCAAGATCCGTTAGTAGCCGTTAACGCTGGATCCTGGATAGAAGTAGTCCGTAGACTAGTGCTAGGACAGAGAGGCCGCTTACAGCGAGTGTTCACGGTCGTTAAGTCCCTATTTTCGACCCTCAACTTTGAACAAATTTCACTCCATCAAAGCTTGCATCAGAGCTGTGGGGTTATAAACTAACGGATTCCACGAGCTTTGGTGAATATTTGGATGCAGGTCATAATGAGACATCATAGCACAAATAAAGCATCTTGACAAAAAACGTCAAATGCTTAGTTTGATAGCACCATTGCAAAGTTCTTGTCGAGATGATCGAAATGGAGTTTTGGTTCACCCAATTCAGAGTCCGAATGCAGAAATTATGCCTCACGGAAGATTGTGACACGAGACATGTCGGGGGTAGGTGCGGCCGAACCTAGTAGGTTCGGCCGGACCTATCAACCTCCTCCGATCAACACAAAACTTTGCCAAATGCCTCTACACTTAGCCTAATATCCAAGGGGACCAAGTCCATGGGCCGGACACCACAAAAGTTGGTCCGGCCGCACCTCCTAGGTCCGGCCGCACCACCCAAAATCCTCCTCTCGGGTCCACGGCACCAACAATCCCACAAACACACCTTGGATGGATGAGATACACCGGTGAATAGTCGGTTTGATCAAAAGGCTATGGTTGGAAGCACTTGGATTGATGAACCCACACTTAACAGCCACAACCGCCATCAAGGAGTGATCCTGGACGTCCCTCAACACCGTCGGTGCATCACTCGGCAATTGAGTAGGACCGGCCGCACCTCTAGGTACGGCCGCACCTATCAAACCCCAGGATTTCGCTCCACCGAATTGGGAACCCACCCAGGAGCGTTGATCAGGGCCGTGCACGATCAAAGGCGACAAATCATAGGGCCGGCCGCACCCGGAGATACGGCCGCACCTCCTTGCTCGTCACTGCAGCTCCCTCTCGCCTACAAGTACCCCCTCCTACAGCCACCGACCCAGAGGGCACCTCATAGAAGGACACAAGTGATTACAAGCAAGTGGCAGGGCCCTACATAAGTTAGTATTCAGAGAGTAGGGAGAGAGAGTTGAGTGTTGGAGTAGAAGCCAGAGTGTTGGTCTTCTTCCCCTTCCTCGGCGGGTGCGGTACAACTACGGTCATCCACACCTAGGATATTTTGTAAGTTCGGATTCGTGAGTAACTAAGTCTCAAGTCATTTCATCGTTCGCTCTTAGGTTCTTCGATTGCATTTAGTAGTTTCTACTCGTTGTGATTGCTTTGCTTTGAATTCGAGTAAAGTAGTGCTTGGTTAGTGTAGACGTGGTGTCTAGGCTTTCCAGTACCTTGGAATGCTTCTCGGTTCAACGGAATAGTTGTGGTACCCTAGGGAGGTGATGGCTCCGGACGGGCTTTGTAGTCCACCACATTAGTTCCGGTAGGTAGGAGTTACGACATCAGAGCCCCCTTCTCATCCCTTTCCGTGGCTCATTTCCCTCTGGCCCCGACGAGCGACAAGTTTTGCCTTGATTCTATCCGTGACTCTCACGAGTACCAAACTTCATCAGCTATCCCCTCTCTACCCGAAATCTACCCTTGCCTTTCTATCCTTCGTCACCATATCCCCCGAACGAATTAGTTCAGGTTCACAACACTTCTCGTTCCCCGTAGAAATCGATACCTTGGAATACTCCCAGGTGAAAGCTACAATGGTATCCGTGCGCTTGCGGATCTATCTATGATCGTGTAGTATACCAACAGGCTTTCTGGCGCTGTTGCAAATCTAGTAACGACGTAAGAAGTGCCAACAAGCTTTCTGGCGCCATTGCCGGGGAACGGTAGCTGTTCTGATCCGGAACCTAGTTCGTCCGTGTACCACCCCATCTATCCCATGGATTCAAATCCAACCCTTTTTGATTTTTCGGCTCCAAAGGGTGATTTATTGGAACCTCCATCATCATCGCATCCCATCAAAACATGTGGCTATGAGCTTCGCCCTGCTCTTATAGCCTTGGTCTGAGAGAATTTGTTCGCCAGAACGAAAGAGGAGAGCCTGTACATTCATTTGCGAGGTTTTGAGCAAATTTGCTCGATAATCGTAATTGAGGGAATGACTCAACAAACCCTCAAATGGAAGCTCTTTCCGTTTTCATTAACGGGAGGAGCAAAGAAATGGTACTCTTCCTCAGTCGGAAGCGTGGAGGGAAGTTGGGAAAAGCTTAGAGAAAAGTTTTGTCTGATCTTCTTCCCTATGTCTCAAGTAGTGACCCTACGGCTAGAAATCCTCTCTTTCAAACAACTAGACAAGGAGTCACTAGGGACTGCTTGGGCACGATTCACCAATTCTTTGGCCTCTGGACCCGACATTGGGATCTCAGAACCTATTCTTCTACAACATTTTAGAATGGGTCTCGATGTCGAGTTAGCCAAATTTTTGGATACTTCATCAAGAGGCTCATTCTCTCATTTGACTCCTAGTGAAGGGAAGGTGGTTCTAGGAAAAATCCTAGAAAACACTCCCTACACAGGAATTTTTGACGAATTCCCAGATGAAGAAGAAGAACCCAAGCCCGACGCTCTCTCAGAACAGAAACCCATAGAGGAGAAACCCACTAGCACTTTTTGGCATGAAGAACCACTCCTCTATCCCCGTGTGTACCCAGCTAGTTTCTCGTATGACTTCGATGAGGAATCAACAAACTCCGATCCGCTCTCTGAATCGGAATTCATAGAGGAGGAGCCTATCCTAGAAAAATTCATATCCACAGACACCCATCCTCCTCTTACCAAAACTTGGTTCACAGGGGAACCATTCCAACCTTATCGAGAGTTCGATCACCCCTCGTGTGACTTCATCTATGAATACTATGATGAGTTATTTGATAAACATTGGATGGAGAAATCCTTCCCGAAAAGGGAAAGAGACTCAACACACGAGAGAGAATTAGTCAACTTACCCAACCCAGAAGAGGTAAAAAGACGGAGAGAAAAGTTGGGATACATCTCCGCAATCAGTAGCCGGGAATGGTTGAGAGAAGCAGAAGGCATGGATCAAGTAATCCAGCTATATCCCGAGCTAAAGTCACTCTCATGCCAAGTAGGAAACCTCTCTTAGCAGGATGTGTTCTATGACCCTAGGGTCGATATCAAAATCATTCCTAAATCCTTAGTATTAGAGGCATTTCCCGACGAACACCTCTCTTTCTCTCAGAAGCGTCTCCAATGGATTTCGGGTCAAACCATAGAGACGGAGGGAATCCTTAGAGTCGTCCAAACAAAGATTGGAGAGTATGGGATCTTCCTAGATTATCATATCTTTGACATCCCAAAAGGAGATCCACCCTTCATTCTCATCAGAAGACCCATTGAAGGGGTACTGAGTAGTGTGCTCGACCATGAAAAGCAGCCATATCATCTTGAGGTTCGAGATACACATCTCCAATGTCATAGACCTGAGGTTAAGAAAGAACATGTGTGGTCTATGGACATTCTTGAAGCGTCAACACTGGATTCTCAAGACAGACTCGAGCATCAAGGTTTTTCACTAGAGGGATCACAAATCCCATGCTCACATCAAAAGTTTCCAGAGTTATCAAGCCCCATTACCAATGAACTTTACGAAACCTACAACCTCCTCATTTTCCTTGTGCATGCTAACTTTGAAAGGAAGGTTGTAGATGCTTTTGTTTACCATAAACATTGCAAATTTCGTGGTCATTTTTTTGGTACTAACCTTGCAGCTAGAGCTATGATGGTTTCATCATCTCGATTGGCTGCAAGATGAAGATCTCCAGTGGTCAAGCTTATGACCCAAAACAAAGCACTATCAGGTGATAGCCCGAATAATCATTTAGATTTCCTTTTCAAATAAAAGCAAGAGCATCTCTTTGGGATTAGTCGTCCTTCGGGTATTTTTGATCGCTAACATTTCAGGTGGAGATTGAAAGGGCCGATGGATAGGCAATGCCTAAAAACATGAGACCTACACCAACTACAACACCAAGGTAATTCAGGGAGAGAAAGTATTACGAAGGAAGCTTGAACTCCGCACACTTGAGTTGTGTTGCCTAGCAATGTAAACTCCAAGTGTGAGGGAGATATGTGAGTATCCCGAGTAAGTTTCTCTCATACTAAATCTTATTTTGGTTTGAAGATGGTGTTGGTTCTTGCATCTTGCTCTCTTAAAAAAACACAAAAATATTTGAATTTGAATGAAGGCTTCCTAGCTCTTCAGCTAGCAGAGCCTCCCTTTTTGTTTCCATCTTTTTCTTTGAATAATAACACCAGGTACAAGAGCAAGTGTGGGGGAGAATTCTCAGGCTCATCGAAACACAAAATTGAGATCTCCCGCCATGGTACCGCACAACACCGACTATGCTAATCGACGAGGGATGAGGTAAGTGCACTAGAGCAAGTCGGTCGCCCCTGTGGTTTGGCCGAATCACCATTTGTCTACCTCATTCCCCACTTTCTCCAAGAGCGATGGTATGTGCATCCCTACCTCTCTACTTTTGGAAATCATGAGTTTAAATGAGCTTTAAATCCGATCATATAAATCAAACTCAATTGAATCCTCATGCACCCAATGCTCGACATGTTTCATATGGTTGGCTTGCATAAGTTTTATTCCATACTTATTATCTTGATTCTTGTGAACAACATATCTTTAGGAAACCATGCCCATCTAAGTAGCTGATGTTTGAGATATGGTCCGATGAAATGATCTTTTCTCCAAATGTTTGAGTTCTTGGGAAATTTATTTGAAAATTTTGAAAACCCTTTGCGAAGCTCCTCTTTGATATGCCAAGTCCTACCAGAGCCATATGATGAGACATCTTGAAAACCTCATACACATATGCTACTTGTCGTTGCATTGAGCTTTGTCAAATTGTTGTGACCCTTGTGAGAATTCTTTTCATGCTTTCATGATCAAGATACACATACATGCCAACATCCTCCTTTCTATGCTCAGTTGAGAGCTAGCATTGTACCATCTATCTATTCCACAAAATAAAGCTCCACACTATGTGTTGATCTCTCTCTCTCTCTCTCCAAGTTAATATTACAAAAGAGACATGGCTATAGAAAAAAAATGGACACATGAAGGTCCAAGAAAAAAAAAGTTGGACACATGAAGGTCCAAGAAAAAAAAGAAAAAAGAAAAGATAGCCATGTCCACAAAAGAGTCAAAATAGAGAGAGAGGATCATGCGAAATGGAGTTACAACAAATCAGATGGTAATAACTAGCACCCATTCCAGGCCTAGTGTACACCTTACCATCATCACAATGTTCATTATACATATGGTAATATCTAGCACCCATTCTGGGCCTAGTATCCACCTTACCATATCCATCATATCCCTACACATGCACATCTTGATCTGATTGTATGATTTGATTTTCTCCTTGGATCCGGTTTTTGACTTTACAATACATGTGATGCAAGTATGCCTCATCTTTATACCCTATCTTGAGCTCCATATATAGCCATCATTAGAAGTAGGTTGAAGAAAGGCAATCTAATGCCTTGGTGAGGACTATACACATTGAGCGATTTGAGAGAATCAAATGAGGTGCCAAGCTAGGTTTATTTTGAAAACTTATTGAAAAAAATCCCAAGCTACTTGACATGAGGAGTAGAAGTGATTTGATTCAAGATCGTTCCATTCCTCAACTACCCAAGATGGCATGATAGACAATTCAAATTCACAAGTACAATGTATGACTCGGAATATCTCTTATGCTCGCTTCATACCATAGGAATTTTTGTTTTCACCTTGGTCCTTAACCTTTACTCGAGGACGAGCAAAGGGCCAAGTGTGGGGGTGTGTTGACGGTCGTTAAGTCCCTATTTTTGACCCTCAACTTTGAACAAATTTCACTCCATCAAAGCTTGCATCATAGCTATGGGGTTATAAACTAACGGATTCCATGAGCTTTGGTGAATATTTGGATGCAGGTCATAATGAGACATCATAGCACAAATAAAGCATCTTGACAAACAACGTCAAATGCTTAGTTTGATAGCACCATTGCGAAGTTCTTGTCGAGATGATCGAAATGGAGTTTTGGTTCACCCAATTCGGAGTCCGAATGCAGAAATTATGCCTCACGGAAGATTGTGACACGAGACATGTCGGGGGGTAGGTGCGGCCGAACCTAGTAGGTTCGGCCGGACCTATCAACCTCCTCCAATCAACACCAAACTTTGTCAAATGCCTCTACACTTAGCATAATATCCGAGGGGACCAAGTCCATGGGCCAGACACGAAAAAAGTTGGTCCGGCCGCACCTCCTAGGTCCGGCCGCACCAACGAGGTCCGGCCGCACCTACTAGGTCCGGCCGCACCACCCAAAATCCTCCTCTCGGGTCCACGGCACCAACAATCCCACAAACACACCTTGGATGGATGAGATACACTGGTGAATGGTCGGTTTGATCAAAAGGCTATGGTTGGAAGCACTTGGATCGATGGACCCACACTTAACCGCCACAACCGCCATCAAGGAGTGATCCTGGACGTCCCTCAACACCGTCGGTGCATCACTCGGCAATTGAGTAGGGCCGGTCGCACCTCTAGGTACGGCCGCACGTATCAAACCCTAGGATTTCTCTCCACTGACTTGGGAACCGACCCAGGAGCGTTGATCAGGGCCGTGCACGATCAAAGGCGGCAAATCATAGGGCCGGCCGCACCTGGAGATACGGCCGCACCTCCTTGCTCGTCACTGCAGCTCCCTCTCACCTGCAAGTACCCCCTCCTACAGCCATCGACCCAGAGGGCCTATATATAGAGCCTGGCACCTCATAGAAGGACACAAGTGATTAGAAGCAAGTGGCAGGGCCCTACATAAGTTAGTATTCAGAGAGTAGGGAGAGAGAGTTGAGTGTTGGAGTAGAAGCCAGAGTGTTGGTCTTCTTCCCCTTCCTCGGCGGGTGCGGTACAACTACGGTCATCCACACCTAGGATATTTTGTAAGTTCGGATTCGTGAGTAACTAAGTCTCAAGTCATTTCATCATTCGCTCTTAGGTTCTTCGATTGCATTTAGTAGTTTCTACTCGTTGTGATTGCTTTGCTTTGAATTCGAGTAAAGTAGTGCTTGGTTAGTGTAGACGTGGTGTCTAGGCTTTCCAGTACCTTGGAATGCTTCCCGGTTCAACAGAATAGTTGTGGTACCCTAGGGAGGTGACAGCTCCAGACGGGATTTGTAGTCCACCACGTTAGTTCCGGCAGGTAGGAGTTACGACATCAGAGCCCTCTTCTCATCCCTTTCCGTGGCTCTTTTCCCTCTGGCCCCGACGAGCGACAAGTTTTGCCTTGATTCTATCCGTGACTCTCACGAGTCCCAAACTTCATCAGCTATCCCCTCTCTACCCGAAATCTACCCTTGCCTTTCTATCCTTCGTCACCATATCCCCCGGATGAATTAGTTCAGGTTCACAACACTTCTCATTCCCTGTGGAAATCGATACCTTGGAATACTCCCGGGTGAAAGCTATAATGGTATCCGTGCACGTGCGGATCTATCTGTGATCATGTAGTATACCAACAGGATTTTTGGCGCCGTTGCAAATCTAGTAACGACGTAAGAAGTGCCAACAGCGAGGAGTCCGTGAGTAGCTGTATAGGCTGGACTCGTAGATGGGTAGTCAAGCGACTACGCGTAGAAGCGACACAGCTGGTCGACGTTCCACGAGTTGCTGATGTCATCGCCTTCAAGTTTTTGGAGACGATAGGAGCCTGGTCCGGTCACCTTAGAGACTGAGAAGGGACCTTCCCACGGCGAGCTGAGCTTGTGTAGTCCGTCCGTGTTCTGGATGCGACGAAGGACTAGGTCGCTGACGTTGAAGGAGCGTTCCTTGATGTTGCGATCATGGTAGCGTCAGATGCCATCTAGGTACCTTGCTGATTGGACGAGGGCAGCACAGCGGGCTTCTTCGAGGCTGTCGATGTCAACCCATCGACTGTCTTCTGAGATGCCTTCGTCGTATTGTTCTACTGCCGGGGATTCCCAGATCACGTCGGCGGGTAGAATAGCTTCAGAGTCGTAGACCAGGAAGTAGGGCGACTGCCCTATTGGCTTGGTAGGTTGAGTACGAAGCCCCCAGAGTGCGTTGGGTAGTTCCTTGATCCACTTGCCTCCTTTGGTGTTAGCTGCATCGTGCAATCGCTTCTTGAGGGCATCGAGTACCATCCTGTTGAAGGACCGATTAGGCAAACCAGAGAGGGGGGGAGTGAATGGGAGCCGATAAAAATTCTTCTCGAAGGAGATGAGAACTCCAACAAGACGAACACGGCTTCCAAAACACATCTCCGACTCAACTACCCAAGTTGGTCAAGACCACGCAGCCACTGAAGTGCTACTGGTCCTAGGAACCAACAACCACCTACACCAACTCGAGAACGCAGCGGAAAAACCAACTCGAGCAGCTACTGGGCTACACCGGTCAGGCCGGTGAGCAGCACCAGTCCGACCGGTCCCTGCTGGCAAAATCTGAGAACTTCCACAGAAGGCCTCCACACCGGTCAGGCCGGTGTAGCTCGCCGGTCAGACCGGTCCAAACCAGGAAATCCCAAATCCACCAAACTGACCTACCGAGCTCCAAACAGGACCAAACTCGAAACAGCAGCAACACGGGGCAATAACGAACTCACCCAGATGTTCACCCGAGGCAAAACCCACAGAGCCTCTGCACCGGTCAGACCGGTGGGCAGCACCGGTCAGACCGGTCAGGCTGGGCCGCTCGGGGATGAACAGCACCCGCGGGTCAACTCCCCCAAATCCAACTCCCGATCTCCCGAATCGCTCCACAGATTTGTGCAAGACTTTGGGGATAGTAGGAACACCTCATGGGCACTCCATAGCCAAGATTTGGTCCACCAAAACTTGCTAAATCAAGAGGAATCGAAGAAATCCCACCAAGAACGCCTCTAACCCTAGAGCCACGAAAACCCCAAAATTGAGCCCCTTTGCTCACGGATTTGGGAGGGGAATCAAAGGGAAAAGAACCACGAAGGGTTCATGCATACATCCCCCACCAAATCCCAAAGAGAAAGGCCTCGAAATCGCTTCAAGAAAATCGCCAAGAAAGGGCTCAGAAAATCGCCAAGAAAGGGCTCCGAAAATCACCAAAAAGGAGAAACGGGAAAGACACATCCAAGCCTTGAGGAACCACGCCGAATCATCTATACATACCAAAGAGGTTCATACAAGGTCTAGCTTGCCACCCGATCATCCTTCCCTCTCACAAGATCTCACCATGAAGCTCTCAAGCTAGTCCTAAGAAAATCTTAAGGAAAATAGGAAGAGAAAATAGGAAAGCAAATGAGCTAGGGTTCCAAGAGATGGCTGCCATCCTCTCACCACTTGGGTTATATGGAGGCAACCGAAAGACGAAAATACCCTTACTAGCTAACTAGGGATACATGCCCCTCAAGGGCGAATTCGGAAATCTTTGTCTTCGCTCCATCGGACGGATGCCCAGCGACCGCAAACTTGCTTAGCCTCGACGCAAGCCTTGCGATCCCGACACGTGTCCTCCGCTTCGAAGATTCTGGACTGCGTCGTCTCACACCGGTCAGACCGGTGCTCCCCACCGGTCAGACCGGTCTGGAGCTGCTGCACCTCCGTCTTCGGTTCTTCGGTCTTGGCTTTGTGGATCAACCAAGGAATCCAGTGGTTTTCTAGTGAACCACTGGAAACCCCGCGAACTCGGTGTAGCCTCCGCCAATCACCACTCATGACTCGGCTCCCACGTAGTCCCGGCTCGACCTTGGTTTCGAGGCTCAACCAAGAAACCGTCCATGACTTCATCTTGCCGTTCTTGCCACCATGCGGCCCGCACTTGACCCCGCTGGCCACCGGGTCCCTCGAACCAAGCCTACTTGTCTTCTCCACACCTGGAGGCCTCACCGACAACGACCTTTCGTGCTTGTTCTTCACCTGCACCTGCACTAGTCAAGCCGCAACCTGCACCTGCAATACTTAGCCAAGAATCAGTCCACACCACGTTGTCAATCACTCATCACACCAGGAAGTGACCATCCACCGGTCCTCGAACCACACCTGGCTCTCACCTGTTGGCATGCTCCACCTGGCCGTTGGCACGCGGGTGGGCGACGGAGACATATCGGACGTCGATCCTGCTGTTCTCGCAGTACTCCCAGAACTGATGGTTGTTGAAGTTGGAACCCAAGTCTGTGATGATGCGATTGGGAAGCCCGTAGCGATGCACGAGTTCATCCAAGAAGTCGAGTACTCTGTCGGCCTTGGGGCAGGTGACTGGCTTGACTTCGATCCACTTGGTGAACTTGTCGATGGCCACCAGAACACTGTTGAATCCTCCTGGCGCAGTTGGTAGAGGCACAATCATGTCGAGCCCCTAACATGCGAAGGGCCAGGTTGGCGGTATGGTGACTAGTTTGTAGGTCGGTACGTGTTGCTGCTTGGCGAAGTATTGGCATCCTTGGCACTTTCGGACGAGTTCCTCAGCATCGCTCAGAGCTGTGGGCCAGTAGAAAGCTCGTCGGAAAGGTTTGCTCACCAGTGTGCGAGAGGAAGTGTGGTTGCCGCAGACACCCTTGTGAATCTCCTCCAAGATGTCCTTGCCTTGTTCCCGGGGGATGTACTTCATGAGTCCTCCAGAAGTGGCACCCCGCCTGTAGAGCTTGTCTCCAACTAGAACGTAGGTCTTGGCTCGGCGGACGAGTTGTTCGGCCTCGTTCTTGTCGGAAGGAACCTTCTGCTCGCGGATGTAGTCGATGAAGGGTTGTCTCCAGTCCACGTCTATCATCATGACCTCCTGACTGGGCTGTGCTGGCCCAGGGTCAGTGGTCGTTAGCGCCGGCTCTGGGATGGATGGCATGTGAAGCTCGTGGACGAAGACTCCAGCAGGTACTTGAGCGCGAGTAGAACCAAGTTTAGATAGGACGTCCGCTGCAACGTTGTTGTCGCAGACGACGTGGTGGAACTCGAGACTGTAGAATTTGTTCTCGAGCTTGCGGACTTCCAGACAGTATGCATCGATGTTCTCCTTGTTGCGGTCCCAAGAGTCGTTGACTTGGTTGATGACCACTGCGGAGTCGCCGTAGACTAGTAGTCGCTTGAGGCCCAGTGAGATTGCAAGTCGGAGCCCATGCAGCAGGGCTTCGTACTCGGCTTCGTTGTTTGAGACCTTCCAGAAGATCTGCAGGACATACTTGAGTTGTTCGCCCTTTGGAGAGATCAGGAGTACCCCTGCGCCTGCGCCCTCGAGCTTGAGTGAGCCATCGAAGTACATGATCCAATGCTCTAGTCACTCAGTTGGTGTGGGTAGTTGATTCTCTCGCCACTCTGCCATGAAGTCGACTAGTGCTTGAGACTTGATGGCGGTGCGTGGCTTGAAGTCAATGTTGAGGGCGCCCAGCTCGACCGCCACTTGGAGATTCTCCCGGTTGCATCTTGATTGCGGAGTATATCGCCAAGCGGGTAGTCTGTGATGAAAGTGATCGAGTACTCCTGGAAGTAGTGTCGTAGCTTCCGCGAGGTGATGAGTACTGCGTAGAGTAGCTTCTGGACCGGTTGATACAGTGCCTTTGACTCGGACAGTACCTCGCTGACGAAGTAGACTGGTCGCTGGACTGGGTAGGCATGGCCTTCTTCTTGCCGCTCGACAACGATGGCAGTACTGACCACGTGAGTAGTCGCAGCGAGGTAGAGCAGTAGCTGCTCCTGTTTTCGAGGAGCCGTGAGGACCGGTGCCTTGGACAGGAAGTCCTTAAGCTGCGTCAGAGCTTGATTAGCCTCCGCGGTCCACACGAACTTCTCGTGGTGTTTGAGTAGCTTGAAGAAGGGTAGTCCTCGCTCTCCAAGCCTCGAGATAAATCTGTTCAGGGCCGCCATGCACCCAGTCAACTTCTGGACATCCTTGATGCATGTTGGAGCTTTCATATTGGTGATGGCGGAGATCTTCTCGGGATTGGCTTCGATGCCGCGATGGCTGATGATGAAGCCGAGTAGTTTCCCCGAGGGTACGCCGAAGACGCACTTGTCGTGTAGCAGTAGGCACTGAACGGGGTGATGAACGCGGTCTTCTCCTGGTCTTCTTCCTTGATTGTGATCTGGTGGTACCCGGAGTAGCAGTCGAGGAAGCAGAGCAGGTTGCAGCCCGCCGTGGAGTCAATGACTTGGTCAATCCACGGCAACCCGAAGGGGTCCTTGGGGCAGTGCTTGTTGAGGTCGGTGTAGTCGACGCACATTCTCCACTCGTTGGTGTTCTTCTTGCGGACGAGGACGGGGTTTGCGAGCCACTTTGGATGGAAGACTTCTCGGATGAAGCCGGCCGCGAGTAGTTTGGCGAGTTCCTTCTTGATGGCATCCCGTCGGTCGTCGGCAAAACGGCGAAGGTGTTGTCGCTTGGGGTAGCTTTAGGATCGACGTTGAGTGAGTGCTCGATCAGCCTCCTGGGCACGCCTGGCATGTCCGCTGGCTTCCACGCGAAGATGTCTCGGTTAGCCCGAAGGAAGCTGACGAGCGCATCTTCCTATTTAGGGTCGAGCCCCACGCCGATCATGGTAGTCTTGCTGTTGTCGCCAGTCCCGAGGTCGATGGCCTTCACCTGTACTTCCTCTGTTAGCTGAGGTTTGTTGGAAGTGTCGGTCTTCTCAGGTATCTCGAGTTCGGTTGGCGCAAGCTTCTTGGATGCAGCGAAGATCTCCATCATTGCGTTGGGTACTTGATTGTTTGCTGTGAGTTCCACGGCTTCAGTGTCGCAGTCGTAGGAAATCTTCAAGTCCCCTTGCAGCGTGAGTACTCCGGCAGGACTTGGCATTTTGAGTACCAAGTAGGTGTAGTGGGGGATCGCCATGAACTTGGTGATGGCTGGTCTGCCGAGGATGGCATGGTAGGAGGTTTCGAAGTCCGCAACCTCGAACTTGATGTACTCGGTGCGGTAATTCTCCCTTGTCCTGAAGGTAACTGCCAGAACCACTGAGCCGAGTGGTATAGCTGCTTTGCGTGGGACGATGCCGTAGAAAGGTGACGTGCTCTTGGTGAGCATGTCGGTGATGTCGAGCTTCATCTTCTTCAAGGTTTTGGTGAAGAGGACATTGAGTCCGCTCCCACCGTCGATGAGTACCTTGTTGAGTCTGGAGCCCGCGACTACTGGTTTCTGGACAAGTGGGAAATGTCCTGGTTCAGAGAAGCTTGTCCATTGATCCGCGCGGGAGAAGGTGATGGGTACCTCTGACCACCTTAGGGGTGTCGGCACCGCTGGCTCAATGTTCAAGACTTCTCGTAGGGTGAGCTTCTGAGATCGCTTGGTGGGTAGTCCGCCGAAGAGGACATTCACTGTCTTGTCGGGTTCTTGGAAGTCGCCATTGCCTTCGTCGACTTTCTTCTTGCCCTTCTTGTCATGAGGGGGCCGTGGCTCGGGAACATCCTTGAGTGCTCGCCGGAGTTGGTAGCACTGATCGGTTGTGTGATTGCCGTCCAGATGCCACGGGCACTTCTCTTTGAGCAAGTCTCTGAAGCCGCCGGAGGTCTTTTTGGAGCTGTCCTTCGCAGGACGCTGTATAGCCGTGACTGTGTTGTCTGGCTTGCGCTTGCGGTTAGGACCCGAGTAGTTGTTGTTGTTGTTGCGACTCCCTTGATCCTTGTTATTGTTGTTGCCGCCCGTGTTGTTTTTGCTCTTGCCGCGAATAGAGTCGTACTTGGCATTCGCCTTGTCCTCTTCGTCGGCCCATGAGGTGATCATGTCTTTGAGCTTGGTGATGGAGCTTGGGCGACGGTGGTAGAGACCGTCTTGGAAGAGGTCGATGACTTCTTTGTCGGTGACGTCGACTACGGTCGCACGCTTATCGAAAAAGTGACGCATGTACTAGCGGAGCGTCTCGCCTTGCTCCTGCTTGACCATCGCTAGGTCCATGCGAGTACCTGAGCGTCCCATGGCGCCCGCGAAGTTGCTGGTGAACTGGGCCTTCAGCTGTTCCCACTTGTCGATCGAGTTCTTGTCGAGCGACTCGAGCCATGTAAGTGGGGCCTGGTCCAGACAGAAAGGGAAGTAGAGGCACTTCGCATCGTTGTCGCCACCAACGTTCTCAATGGCCAAGGCGTAGCACCTGAGCCACTGAACTGGATCTTGCTTTGCGTCGTACTTGATGATCCCGAAGGCTTGAACTTCTGGGGGAGAAGCAGCGCGCGAAGTCGTGAAGAGTAGGCGGGGAAGCCGTCGCTGTCGCTGACGTCGGTAGTCTTCTTGGCGCGGCGTATCTCGTCGATTTTGTGGCGGGCATCATAGCCGCCACGTGCGTTGCCGGTGGCGTGGCTGTTCGCGTGGCCTCGGCCTCTGCGATCGCCGCCGCCACCAGCTCTTCTGCCAGCACCATGGGAGGAGCTACCGCTGCTGCCACCGCCGCCACCGTCGCCACCGCTAGCACCACCATGCGAGGGTCTGCCCCCGTTTGCTCTAGAGCGGTTGGGGGTTGGCTGGTGTTCACCGTAGACGCGGTTGCGTTCGACTTCTGCTGGGGTGTGGCTGCGACTAGTGGCTTCGTGATTTCCGGCTCCGGCGACCCTGTTGTTGACCCGCATGAAGTAAGCATCCTCTGCGAGTTTGGCGATGAGTTCGCCTGCACGATGCCCCTGAGCTGTTCGAGCTATTGTAGTAATGGACATAAGGCATTGCTCAGGGGTGGTGTGGACCCGGTTGGCGACTTGGTCCATAGCCTCGTTGAGGTTCCGGATGGGGAGAGCTTTTCGAAGCCGCTTGCGTCGATCTGCACGTTTTCTGTTATGGTCGCGCCGGGCGTTCTTGGCTTCGGTAGTCTCATCTGCGGGTGCGTTGGCTGATTCCTCGTCCTCTGAAATATCTTCAAGGTACCGATCAGGTCGGGCATCTGAGGTTCCAGCTTCCCCGGTTGCCATGAATACTTCACGGTCAGGCATGCAGAGTCCAGAGTCGGTAGTTGCCACCTCGGCTGGCATGTGCTCGTCCTCGTTTGGAGTCAGCGGTGTCCCCTCTTGGAAGGGGAGTGCCTCGAGGTAGGCGACGCAGCGTGAGTTGTCGTCAGTCAGGTCTGCGGGCTTACGGTCAGGCCAGTAGACAAATCTGCCGGCGGGAGTAGACGTGATGACTAAGCCAGCAGCAGGACCTGACAACGGCTCCTCGACGGTGTTGAGCTCGGACTCGGACTCGATCGGATCGAGACCGAAGTCAAACTCGTAGGAGGAGTCCGAGTTGTAGTCGGGGACGACGTTGGAGTCCAAGGAGTACTCGGAAGCAATCTCCATGCCGGCTCGGCGTGAGGTGAGTGCTTCCGCGTAGGCTTTGCTGGAGTTGCAGAGGCCGTACGGGAAGTGCTCGTGGGGGAGGACCGGTCCGCATGATGGCTCAGGAGCCAGCTCGCGCGGTTCGATCAAGGGTGACGTCGAGTTCGAGTTGGAGGTGGATCCAGTCTCGAAGTCGGCGGCTTGGTTGCAGAGAGAAAATTCGTCGAATTTTTTGACGAGTTGACTCGTGATGGCTTCGAGAAGCGTCACGAGTCCAGTCTCCGAGTCCGAGGTCGTGGTGAGGTAGCGCTGGAACGATCCGACGCCGTCAGCGGTGCAGACCCAGGAGCCGAAAACGAAGGTGTCACCGCGATTGAAGGCGGCGGTTGGCTTGATGACGATTGAAGCCGCTGAGTTCACCATGAGATCTTCGGCGAGATCCCCTACCTGGCGCGCCAGCTGTCGGTGTTTTAACCTGGCAACCTACCAAGGGGAGTACCCAAGGTAGACGTTTGTGGCCTCACCGAGATCGGGAACTCGAAGGAGAGACACATGGCACACAATTTAGACAGGTTCGGGCCGCGAGATGCGTAATACCCTACGTCCTGTATGCTACGTAGCTCTGGATTGATTGGGTGTGTTTACAAGATGATGCGGATGAGAGATAGGGGTCCCTGCCTCGCCTTATATAGTCCGGGAGGCGGGGTTACAAGTCGGTTTGAGGGAGAGAGTTCTAGTCGTACACGGCTAGGAGTACTCTGCATGGATCCGGGCACGCCTAGCTTCCTAACCGAGTACTAGTCCTCCAGATGCCTTATGCTTCACGCCACCCTGTGCCGTGCAGCCCAAGTCGAGTAGTCCCAAGGGCCCACGCAGTAGTCGGTATTGGTACCCACCTGAGTAGTGGGCCCAGGGATGTCCATACGACAGGACCCCAGACATCAGAGTGAACTAATTCAAGCGGAGCAGTGGTAACTTTATTTGAAGCAAAATAAGGGAGTTGATGACTCTTTGCTCTTTGACACGAGTCACACACAGACTCACTACTACTATCATCGACAAAAGGAAGTTTATTATCTCTAATCACTCTAGCTACTATAGGAAAGGCGGGATGCCCCAAACGACTATGCCATCTTGATGTTGATGGTTTACTAACTCCAAAAACGTGCTTGCTCCGACTCGTGCTCCCTTGACTCAGCCCTAAAGGATAAAGACCGCCTTCACATCTTCCTTGATGAAGAGTTGTCTTCGTTGCCCGATCCTTAATGAGGAAAAAATTGGGATGAAATTCAAGGAAGACATTATTATCGGAAATAATGCGATGAACAGAGGCAAGACTTTTATGGGCTTTTGGGACATGAAGAATATTTTTAAGATGCAAACTTCGATTAGGGGTATGTAGAGTAGCATGACCAATATTGCTAATATTCATACCTGCACCATTGGCGGTGTGCACTTGATCACGCCCTCCATACTTCTCCCTCATTGTCAGCTTCTCGAGCTCACCGGTGATGTGGTCAGAAGCTCCACTATCAGCATACCAATTGGTGTCAACACCATAGGCTGCTGAGTATGACGCATTCTTGTTGTTGTTGACGGGCTGGAAATCTTCCTCAAACCTATACCAGCACTCTAGTGCGGTATGATTTGGCTTGT
Organism: Cenchrus fungigraminus; assembly: GCA_036936925.1. Lineage (NCBI taxonomy): Eukaryota > Viridiplantae > Streptophyta > Magnoliopsida > Poales > Poaceae > Cenchrus > Cenchrus fungigraminus. Next base: position 86,031,306 of record CM072780.1, read on the forward strand.
CGCAGATCTGGCACTTCGGCTTGGAGCTACTTTGTCCACCAAAATTGTTCCCGGCAGTATTGTTGTTGCGGCCTCCAGGGTTCCGGCCTCCTCTCCCCGACCACGGTTTGTACCACGACCGCGATTGAAGCCACCACGATCTCTATTTGCAACATTAGCCGAGGATTGGTATTGCTGGCCACCTGTTTGATCTTGAAGCATCTGCAACCTCATCTCATAGGAAGTGATTTGGGCGTACAGATCACTAAGAGAGATTGGATCCGTACGTCCAAGCACCGAAGAAACAATTGGGTTGTAATCAAAGTCTAGGCCAGCAAGAATAAAAGATACCATCTCTTCATCATCAACCTTCTTGCTCGTAGTTGCGAGTTCGTCAGTAATGGTCTTCATCTTGTTGAAGTAGACGGCAGTTGTCAGGCTTCCCTTCTTGAGAGTTGCCAGCTGCATGCGAAGATTCGTCACGCGAGCACGGGATTGCGCTGAGAACATATTCTCAAGCGTCTCCCATACTTCTGCCGAAGATGATGCCATGGCCACCTGCCCTAGCACATCTTTGGTGAGGGAGTTAAGCAGATGGCCCAGCACGAGCTGATCCTGCGCCAGCCATGTTGCATACAGTGCATTGGGAAGCAGCTCCTTGGTCTTGTCGTCCTTGACCACCTCCACCATCTTGGCCGGCGCCTTCATGGATCCATCTAGGATCCCCTCCAACTGAGCAGCCCTGATGGGCGGCATGACTTGAGCTCTCCATAGGAGGTAATTGTCTTGGGTAAGCTTCTCCGAGATCTTGTTGCCGCTGAGGGATGGAAGGCTAGCAATGGTGAGGGATGAGGAAGAGGAAGACATATCGATGGTCATATGGCAGTAGATGCTTTTTCGAAGAAGAGGGGCTCTGATACCATGAAAGGAATCGCCCTATGCTAAGCACGGCTGCCTATCTTGGCGCACCGTGTGTCCATGTTTATATGGGGCCAATGGCCAACAAGATTACATACTTGTGATCCAAGGAACTCGGTTTAAAAACTAACAAAGATGTCCTAACCGAGTACGCTAAGATCTATCTACAACACAGCTCATAGGCGTGCGTAATTACATGTATCAAGATTACAAATATATTATCTCTAACACCCGCCGCCATGCCTTGGCAAGCTGGGATCTCAATGGAGGACACCGTGCGATTGCCGGTGCGGTCCTCTGTCAAGACCCTAGCCCGCCGAGGCAGCTCCCACCACCGCTTCCATCGTCTCATCGCCAATTTCCTAAGCTCGGGCGCCATTGCCACTCAGCACGCCCGCTTGCCACGCCAGCCTTCCCTCTAAGGCTGACAGTGGTGAGCTCGTCAGAGCCAAAACTCTCCAAATACAAATCCTAAACTAACCCAAATCTCACCGGAGAACTCAACAGAGTTCAGAAGAACGAAGCTATCGATTGATGATGAAAGGAAAAAGAAGCAGAAAATTCAAATGTGAGGAGGCTTGGAACTACTCATGTGTGTTTTAGCATTAATTCCCCAAAGAAAAACATAAGCGTTGCTGCTGCAAAGGCATGTGCGTGTGTACTACGAACCTCGGTGTGACGATCCTAGGGACCGACACGATAATTAGAGCATGTAAAGCGCTGATGCCTGTACTCTCTAGTTGCCTAGGAGTAGTTGGCAATGTATGCTTATTAGATGTGGTGCGAGAGAGAGCTCACCGGAAAATATGTTGTATATATGCTATTTTGTTTCAACAGCACTAGCTTGTGTAGTCATAATCAGATGGAGTCCTTTATTTAGAGAAATTCACACAACTTTGATTTTTAATCCGGATCAATCATGAGGATTTTACATTATTGGGCACACCACCAATCAAACTCAACACTTCATTTTCTCGGATTTTTATAAGGTGAGATTTAATATATGTACTCGTACTTTTGGTCCATAGGATATGGGATCAAATCCAAATATCTATGTGAGTATCCCTTTTTTTACTAACTTTTTAACTTGAAATTAATGAAAGTCGTCCATCGGACAAAAACTAATGATGGAAGCACCAAGAAGTACCTAAACTTAAAAATCAATACTAGGAAGTACCTAATAAAACTAAAAGAAAGTACCAAATGTACTTCCAAGTACCTTCCCGATACTTTACAAGTATTTTAACCATATTTGTAAAGTGATTTAAAATTGAATTTGACTAAGTCGCATTTTCAAATAAAAATCCACGTGTATGTCTTTAACATATTACTAATTTAGATACAATATTTGTTCCTATTTTCCTTTGATTTTTTAGAGATCCAATGGGCATACTTATATAAAAACTTATAGAGAAAATCAAAATCATAGAAATCCTTTCACGGAATAAAAATCATAGCACAAATCGGAAAATGTATTTTCTTCTTATCACTACAAAATATCTCAAAGGCAACGAACCATATGCGGTGTGGCTGGATTTATTGCATTGTGATGTAGAGGTCCCGAATATCGAACTATTCCTTTATCTAAAAATATGTATAGTGGGGTTCGATCCAACATTTCGTTGAAGAACATCTTTTAATATAATTAGCGAGCAAATTAAAGAGCAAATGCTACATATATATTATATATAGTATATAGCAAAGAAGAATCTAGCATCATTCCTTCACCGTGCCAAGTGGTCATTGGCGTGTCGATTTCACGGGCCAGAAGGCGTGCATATGTCTCCAAATCGGCATGGTAGATTGGTAGGGTCGAGAGGATTGTGCACTTTTTCCAGGGTAAAGCAACAAGGGTTTTCAAACTGATGGCATCCATTTTTTGTCCGTGGCCAGTGGCCACCCTTTTGGCCTGTAGTCGCCTTTTCGAGGGTGTAAGTGCAGGCTTTCGATTAGTTGCGAGTGCCGACGAGAGAGGCGTCTCCTACGGCCACGTAAAAATATTAGACTTTTTACATGTTGCGATTGCAAGGCTAAAAAGAGCAATCTCACATCAACTGACTATATATATACGCATGCTGAATCTTTTTCATAATAAATAGGTGAATTTCTAACTACTTTTTGGGCCCCTTTGGGAACACAGAAACCAGGGTGGATCCCGGGCCTTTCCCTGGGCTGGACTCCCCCGGCACCATTCGACCCCGGGCCAAAATTGCATGGCGTTTGGGAGCCCATCCGGCGGCAGGGGATGTCAACCCGGCAAATCCTATATACCTTCCGGAAGTTAGAATGAAAACGATCTATAACCCACTACAGACCCAATAGCAGCCCACGTAGCCCAACAACAGCTAACCCTAACATCCTTCTTCCACCTCCACCCACCCCTGCTCGCCGCCGCCGCCCGTGCGGCAGGCCGCGCCGCCGCGCCCTCCACGCGCCCGCAGCGGACGGCTCCGGGGCTCGCCGTCGTCCGCGCCGCGGCGGCCGGCCCCGACCTGACGCCGTTGCGCGCTGGCCGGCCCGCGCACCGCGCACACGCCCGCGGCCATGGCTGCGCGGCCGGCTCGCAGCCACGGCCGGCGCTGCCGCTACCGCTGCCGTAGCGCCCTGCCCGGCGCGAGCTCGCCGGCCGCAGCTCCAGGTGCGGGGCGCCGGTGCGCTGCTGACCGCGGCTCCGGGGTGCAGGTGCCGGTGCGCCGCCGGTCGCCAGCCGTCACCTCCTCGGTTGCTTGCGCGCGCCGAAAAAATGTTGTCCCAACATTTCAGTAAGATGTTGCAACATTTTGCAAAATGTTGACAAAAAATAGTTGACGAAACCAATATTTCTAAAAAATGTTGGAACTCCAAAAAGTTGTCCAACATTTCTAAAAAAATGTTGCAACATTTTGCAAAATATTGACGAAAAATAGTTGACGAAACCAACATTTTTTGAAAATGTTGTAACATTTCTGAAAATATTGGAAGAAGCCTCCAGAAAAATGTTGATTAAAAAATATTGGTCACAAAAATGTTGCAACATTTTGTATAATGTTGACGAAAAATGACTAGAAATGTTGAAGAAAAAATGTTGGAACATTTTTAATTTAATAGTCACGAGGTGGGCTGGTAGGAAAATAAAAAACAAATATTTAGATGGACTTTGATGGGCTGGAAGTTCGTAGACTTATCCATCTTCCGGTAGGTGTATAGGAGCCCCCGGTCAACCCCATCCCTGCATTTTCCACCGGGTGAGACCGCCCCACCTCCCGACTCATGACACCGCTCCCCCGTCCACGCGAAGACAGCGTCGTCGCCCTTCGTCTCCCCAAGCCTCGTCGTCGCCCTTCTTCTCCCCCTGCCTCGCCGTCGGCGTCCTCCCCATCCAGGCGACGAGCGCCGCCGTCACTGCTGCTCCCCACCCAGGCGACGAGCGCCGCCGTCGCTGCTCCTCCCCATCCAGGCGACAAGCGCCGCCATCACCGGTCCTTCCCATCCAGGCGCATCCCGAGCGAGACCGCATCGCCTCCCCGTCGCGCTGCCTTCGTCCAAGCGCCGCCACCTTGGCGTCCTAGTCCTCGTCCCAACCAGCCGCCGCCGCCGTTTCCGGTCCTCCCCGCCACGAAACGTCTGGATCTACACTGACACCACCTCGGCCGGCTTCTCCGCTCGGACCTTTACCTCCATCGGCTCCTCCACGTCTACCACGGTGCCTCGATGTGAGTTCTTCCTCCTTCCTCCTCTACCATATTGCCTAGGGTTTGTACTAATTGCGGTAGCCTGCTGATACATTCTATGCTAATGGCTGATTCTTGTTACTATGTATAGCTGCGGCTGTTATGGATTCTTGATTTCAATTTCTCTGTATCTTGGAATCTCTTGGTATGCTCAGATAGTTGTAGGGACTTTAGTGAGAGAATGGGGAATATTTGTTGCAAAATTTCCTTTTACATTATTTGGTTTTGTTTTACATTTATATGAATTTTGTTTTAGCATTTAGAAGATGTACCCTTCTGTAAGGTCAATGCCTTGTTTTATATTTTCCTCTATGTATGGTCATCAAAGTTTTTAACAAAGTTTAGCCTTATGTTGTCACACAGATTGCAGCTGTTTTCCGCAAGTCCTTGCGACTGACTAATGATAGTCGTAGGAAGTTTGCTTCTGGCAGGATTACCAATTTGATTTCGACTGACGCGGAGTCCCTTCAGGTACCTGCATTTGTGTTATTTGTTGGTGTTGTGGCCCCTTATGGATTGCGCATGTTTGTTGGGGCTTCCACGTGACTTTGTTAAGCTCCTATTAAAAAAATCACTTAGCATTTATTTGTTATCACGTTGAGATTTCTATGTTAAAGCCATTGGTTATGTCTCCTGTATGTGTTCTACCCAATGTTCTACGATTACCAAAAAATTAATAACCTGAAGCTGTTGTTGTTCAGTAATTATTTCATGTTATTATAAATGGACTGGTCTTGGAACTACATTTTATGATGGGTCTGTTCATTTCACTCATATTTTTCGCAATTAAGGTCGATAACGCAGTTTTAGCTGTATCATCATCACACTCTGGCAGCTAGTGCATCTCATTGTTTTTTTTTTGTAAGGAACAATTGCTAGTTGCTACTCAATTCAGGTTTATTTAAGTACAGTATAACAACAAGCAGTGGAGAGCATAGGGGATGTAGTAGTGTTTTCTTGATATAAAATAATCGTCATGTGAGTTATGCCATTGCTCTGAACCTTGGTTTCAAGGGAGTATGTGATTTTGGTTATTCCATATGTTCAAATTAGGAAAAAAAATCAGAAATCAGATATGATTGTCTGTTGAAAAAATTAAGGACACAGGTACATCCTGAGCACACTGTTCTATATTGATTGAGCATAGGTAGATCCAGGTGCTCAAATAATTTGAATAGACCTGCAGCTGAATTAGATATTCTACTGATTACATAAAAATCCAAACAGCTGGAGTATATAATGTGAAATGCCTTCTGTGCAGATTAGTATTCTAGATCTGACACAATAACTATGCTGCTAGATAAGCAGCAACTGTGATTGATAAGTGTGATTTGAAAAATCACAAATTAAACCTAGTAAACTATGTTGCCTTGAATTTTTTTCTGAAATTTGAGGTAGCATGGTCTGTTGTTCTGTTTATCATGGTACAGTAAATTAACTTTTCTGACCAGTTCACTATTTTGAGATGCATAATACCAATGCATTAGCTCAATAATTGATTTGTATGAATACAGGTTCAAAGTTCGCATGATCTGTGTATTTATGTATGCATTTTTTCATGTTTATTTTGATTTACCTACATGTTCATGCAGATTCTTGATGACATGGATTTGCGACCAAAATTTACATGTCTTGCGGCTTGTCGGACAGACGGATGCAACATACAGCAGCGAAGATGATATTAGGACTTGTTTAGCTAGTTTGGGATATCCAAGAGAGATGATGCTTGCCTTCCCTTGCAGGTTGAGCAGGATTGCGAGCTGACGTGAACTTGCAGCCCCTAGTCCTGATTTGGGAGCTGATGTGTTATATTTTCAGAGTGCAAAATATTTCATAAATTAAACTTGCTTGATTACATCTTTGAGATGTGTGTTTGTATAAAGACATTTTGGGAGCCTTTCATGATACTGCGATGTTGACAATGATCAGTTATGCGTTTATTAAAGTATCAATTTGTTTTCCATTTTTCTTGATTTTTCACGATTTTTCAGATTTTTCGAGTTTGATTAATCTCAAAAATCCTAGGGGATAAACATCGGATAAAAAAAGAGACGTGGATAAAAAAAAGGGCTCCCAAACAGCTACCGGGAAGGGACACAAAACGTGAGTTTGAATTCCCTGCAACGCGCAACAAAATCAGGTAGGAACCCGTGGAAATGGGCGACCAAAACTAGACAGCAAAAGGAGCCATCATCAATCGATCATTTATAAAATCCTTGCACACAAGAAAAGTAGCTAGGTGTGGTCCATGCACGATATCTCTTGTGATGAGAGGGCTTGACATGGACACCAAAAGTAAACAAGAGGGAGAATCACGCACTTATTACCGCAGAGTTTTATCATGTACAACCCACTTAATTAAAGCTCCTCTAGCCTACTTGGTTAGGAGGCTGAGGTATGGTCGCAACTAGGATACCCGGGTTCGAATCCTCGTTGTTGGAGCGAATTTACGGGACTGGTTTAAAAAAATCTCCTCACTAGTGAAGCCGGGGATTTTCTAAGCCGGGATTAGGTTCCCCTCTCTGAATGAAAACCGTGGGGCGGTCTAAACACCACCAGCTTAGGTTTTTTTGTGTCCAATCGGCTTAGGCTAGTTGTTTTTGTCCAATCCGCTTAGGCTAATAATTAAGCATCATCTACACTGGCCACCTACCTAGCGTAGCTAGGGATGGCAGCGGGTCGAGCATGTGCGGGTACTGCGTTCGCCCGCCCGATAGCGTGCCCGCGTCCTCAGCCTTTGCCCACCCACCAACCTGCTCGCGGAAAGAAATCTCTGCACGTGCCCGTGCCCAACGGATATCCACGGGTATCAGGCAACCCATCACCCGCAATAGACGCCCTCCCAGTCCGCCATGGAGAGCTATCGGCTACCGCCACGTCTGGCGTAGGCAGAGACCGAGGTGGCACCTGACGGAGGAGTGGACCGCGGAGATGCGGGTGGAGGAGCGCGCGAGCGGAGGTTGGCTTCAATGCTGACGCTCACCGCCGTCGGTGTCGGAGGTGGCGGCCACCCCCAGCCAGGTTTTTGAGGGCCTCGGCGGTGCGACTTAGTTGGCCCTCGGAGCTGCCTACGCCAGCGCCGTCGCCGTGGCGGTCAAATCCGCCGCGGCACTAAGCTCGCGGTGGGGAGACAAAGACAGAGAGACCTAATGGCGGCGGAGGCAGGGGATGCGAACCTGGCATTAGGGAGGCTCGTGGCTCCGGTGGAGGCAGACTGGCGAAGGCAGGGGATGCGGGCTGGCAACAGGATAAGGTTAGGAGCCAGTTCCTAGGGTTATTTTTTGTTTCAGATTGGGGCAAATGTTGATGGTTGACTTATTTTGATGGGCTTTATAGTTGTATGCGGGTAATGGATAGTGCCCATGGGCGAGATTTTCCGCCCGCGACATGCCCGTGGGTGATAATCTTTGCCCGTGCTCGCACCCGCAGGTGAAAACTGCTGTCCATTCCCTTACTCGTCGGGTCGGATATCCGCAGATATCTACACCCATGGGTAGAATTGCCATTCCTAAGCGTAGCAGTACGTGCAATTGTTTCTACGAAAGGGACTCTATTGTGGATAGATCAAGCTTCTAACCACCCCTAATGACTTTTAACCCAAAAGATCTCCCCGACATTAACATGAACCCAAGCTAAAGAATGGTTGAATGCCTGAACCCAAGCTAAAGAGTGGTGAATGCCTGAAATTTCATAGATCCAAAATTTCATCTCTAGATGTGTCTCCTTCAAAGAATGCATAAAGATTTAGATTCTTTGCAAATTATTAATAAGGGCAATTTTTGTTTTCGTTGCAGATTTGCATCGGCATCAAAATGATGTGCTCAAACAAAACTAGTCAAGAGTCCAAGACCGATATTGTGCCCCAAAATGTGCTATCATGGCCGATCTACGTTATTATCTTGACCTTCAAGCGGCCACCTGTTGAGGTAACGTTGACAAGGCAACTCTCCTTTTTCATTTTTGGAATTTCTAGATTGCTTTTTCTCTCAAGGTTGTAATGTTGTTGTTTGCGGGTGAAGGAAATCCCCAATGAATTTAAAAAGTGCAAGCACTATACAGAAGCATTTCGCAGTCCAATGCTCGAGGAAATCTTTCATCAAATTGATTCCGTCATGGTTAGCATACCCGTAGGCATCGATGTGCAGTTACATGCAGTACCTTGTAACGTTCCAAGATTGGCAGTTGCCTAAAAAATGTTGTGCATATCTTTGTGTTCAAAAGGGGGAGGATTTGCCAAGAACTGACGACGTCATGCTAATGTCTCCACGGAATTTGCATTCTAGGGATCAAATCCTCAAGGATAATTCATTTTGATGATCAATGTTGTACATTGTGGATGGAAGCCTTGATGTCACAATCACCGCACGAGGGCAGAGAGCATAGGCCTTACAAGGTCATTCACCTAGCTAATCTGAAAACTGAGGAATGCAGTTGGCAGGCGATGACGTATAGTTTGAAAGATACATCACCAATCATCAATCTCATATTGAGCAAGAGTACTAATGACGTAAGTTTTGACATTTATCTTTTTCTCTCTTTATTTCGCACTTGGGATAACTATTGATTGAAAGTGTTGTGTTTTTGGAATGTCATGCATGTATGCTCTTAAGTTAAAATGATTTATAATGACAATGTTTTTTAAATCCGATAGCATTTATTTAACATATGTCCGAGAAAATAAACAAAGTATTCTTGCCATAGTCGGGTTTGTACTAAATCAATCCCAGCAGAATGTAGTATCGAGTTGTATTGCAGCAATGTTCTATGTGGCTAGTATGGGGCCCGCCTGGCACTGGCAAAACTAATAAGTATCAGTAATACTATATTTCCTTCTAAAGATGCATCTTAGAGTCCTTGTATGTGCTCCAACGAACACTGCCCTACAGCGATTGACTCATCGTGTTACTTACTTATCTAGTAAACAACGAATCAATTCAGGACATATGTCTGATGGGTGATGAAGGGCGTCTGAAGGTGAAGGAGATAAAAATCTGGTAAATGTATATCTGAAATATCGTGTTGAGCACTAGAAGGAGGAAATGTCTCAGAAGCTGGACAATCTGAACGATCAGAATGATGAGTTTCAGAGGCTCAGTTGGAGACGGAGACACTTGGATGATAGGCAAAGTAAGGACAGTCTGTTGACAAAAGCAAAAATTGTATTTTGTACTCTTGTCGGTTCATCTAGGACGACAAATCAGAAATTCGACATTTTGGTTATTAATGAGGCAGCTTACTTACAAGAATGTGAGTCAATGATTCCTCTTGCTCATTCAGAGATAAAACATCTAGTGCTAATTGGGGATCATATGCAGCTACCGTCATTGGTGAAGAGCTCGATATCTATCCATTACTGAATGTGCCCTTCTTACCGTATACTATATACTTACATTTATGTTAACTTTTCATATTTTTAGATTGCTAAAGGGGCTAAGTATGAAAGAAGCCTCTTTAAGAGATTGATTGAAATTGGTCATCATAGGGATTTGCTATGTGTGCAATACAGAATGCACCCTTACATCAGCAAGTTTCCTAACGAGAAATTTTATGATAATAAAATTATAGATGATCCTAATGTCAAGGTATATGAATGTACTTACCTTCCTGAAATCATTTTTTGCCCTTATTCATTCATTAATGTTGAAGGTGGTTGTGAACAACGTACTGGTCAGAGTTTCACAAATTTGGTTGAAATTGAGACAGCAGCCAATATTATTTGCAGACTTGATAAAAGTATATAGCTAACATTTCATATTTGAGGTAGTTACTATTTTTTCTGGGTTTCAATAAATCTGAGCCGTTTGAGTATCATTTGTGCAGCATGTGCCAAGCAAAAAAAGGACTGATTTAGGGTGAGTTTTACATCCTATATTCCTTTTTCTGCTCAGCACATGCTGCATAGATGATACTCAAACTGCTCAGATTTAATGAAACCCAGAAAAAATACCTCAAATATGAAATGTTAGTTATATACCTTCATCAAGTCTGCAAATAATATTGGTTACTATCTCAATTTCAACCAAATTTGTAAAACTCTGACCAGTATGATGTTCACAACATTAATGAATAAATAAGGACCACAAATGTTTTCAGGGAGGTAAGTACATTGATACACCTTGACATTAGGATCATCTACAATTTTATTATCATAAAACTTCTTGTTAGGAAACTTGCTGATGTAAGGGTGCATTCTGTATTGCACACATAGCAAATCTCTATGATGATCAATTTTAATCAATCTCTTAAAGAGGCTTCTTTCATACTTATCCCCTTTAGCAATCTAAAAAATATGAAAAGTTAACATAAATTTAAGTATATAGTATACGGTAAGAAGAGCATATTCAATAATGGATAGATATCAGGCTCTTTACCAATGACGGTAGCTGCATATGATCCTCAATTAGCACTAGATGTTTTATCTCTGAATGAGCAAGAGGAATCATTGACTCACATTCTTGTAAGTAAGCTGCCTCATTAATAACCAAAATGTCGAATTTCTGATTTGTTGTCCTAGATAAACCGACAGGAGTACAAAATACAATTTTTGCTTTTGTCAGCAGACTGTCCTTACTCTGTCTATCATTCAAGTTTCTCCGTCTCCAACTGAGCCTCTCAAAACTCATCATTTCACTCGTGCATTTTGTCCAGCTTCCGAGACACTTCCTCCTTCTCTTCCTTCTTTTGGTGCTCAACACGATATTTCAAATATACTTTTACCAGATTTTTATCTCCCTTCACCTTCAGACGCCCCTCATCACCCATCAGATTTATGTCCTAAATTGATTCATTGTTTACTAGATAAGTAACACGACGAGTCAATCGCTGTAAAATGTTCGTTGGAGCATATACCAGAACTCTAAGATGCATCTTCAGAAGGAAATATAATATTACTAATATGCCAGGCGGGCTAACTAGCCACACAGAACTAGAAGATTGCTTAATTGCTGCAGTACAACTCGATACAACATTCTGCTGGGATTAATTTAGTACAAACCCGGCCATGCAAGAATACTTTGTTCATTTTCTCGGACATATTTTTAAAAAATGCTATCAGATTTAAAAAACATTATCATGATAAATCATTTTAACTTACGAGCATACATGCATGACATTCTAACAACACAACACTTTCAATCAATACTTATCCCAAGTGCGAAATAGAGAGACAAAAGTGATAGATGTCAAAACTTACGTCATTAGTACTTTTGCTCAATATGAAATTAATGACTGGTGATGTATCTTTCAAACCATACGTCATCGCCTACCAACTACATTCCTCAGTTTTCATATTAGCTACGTGAATAACCTTGTAAGGCCTATGCTCTCGTGCGGCGATTGTGACATCAAGGCTTGCATCCACAATGTACGACACTGATCATATTCAAACGATGGCTTGACCCACGTGACTACTATGATAGTGCAAAATGAATTATCCTTGAGGATTTGATCCATAGAATGCAAATTCCTTGCAGACATTAGCATGACATCGTGAGTTCTTGGCAAATCCTCCACCTCTGGAACACAAAGATTTGCATGACATATTTTAGACAGCTGTCAATCTTGAAACGTTACAAGGTATTACACAGGTATTTCACATCAATGCCTACATGTATGCTAACCATGGCAGAATCAATTTGATGAAAAATTTCCTCGAGCATTGGACTGCGAAATGCTTCTTTATAATGCTTGCACTTTTTAAATTCCTTAGGGATCCTTCACCCGCAAACAATAGCATTGCAACCTTGATGAGAGAAAGTAATATGACAATTCCAAAAATAAAAAAAAGGAGTGTTGTCTTGCCAATATTACCTCAATAGGTGGCTGCTTGAAGGTCAAGATATCGTAGACCGGCCATGATAGCACATTTTGGGGCAGAGTATCAATCTTGAACTCTTGACCAGTTTTGTTTGAGCACATCATTTTAATGCCGATGCAAATCTGCAAAGAAAACAAAAATTGCCCCTATTAATAATTTGCAAAGAATCTAAATCTTTATGCATTCTTTGAAGGAGACACATCTACTGCAAACCAAAATTCAACCATTAACCGTGTGAGACTCTTTGGTGATGAACCTTCTACAACTATTGAATACTTGTATATCGCCCGTGCTAATGCTACGGGTTTTAATCTGTTTGAAACTATTCACAATCTTTACATATTACAAGCTCCTTAATACTTTATTATGTTGTACAACAATTTTGACATTCCATAATCCTATTACTGAAATGTAGCGAAACTGAAAATTTAAAATGTTGTTGAGCAGCTTGTCCTATGTTCGATTGTAGTGATGCACTGATTCCTCCTTCCTAATTCTTGAGTTGGCAGCCATTTTCCCTTTAGTCTCTGGAGCCCCTCCTAATTCCCAAGTTTAATGCCCATTCTAACGCTACGACAACATTAAAATCACATATTGCATTAAGAAGAATGAACAAATTACAGAAATTCGTCCAGTTTGAAGTATTACATTTGCATAAGTGAACAATTTTGACTACTGCGCTGAGATCATCAGTCCTAGCTAGGCACAATAGGTTCACTTCCTCTTCTGCAACAACAAGCAAGACACTGAAATGACGACCGCCTCTGTTGAAGACATAGTGGAGAGTGATAGGGTGAGGTAGGAGTTGATTTTACCTGGTGCTCCTGGTTTGCTTAATTACCTTTGAGCACTACATCCACCTGTGAGATAGTAATCAATAGAAATTAATGGTAGAAGCAACCTCTTGTACACAAAATGCACATGAACATTTTCTGTCAGTTAAACAATTTGATGCCCTATGAGTATTTAAGAAGCAACAGATAATAAGTCACAATCAGTCACCTTTGAAGATCCATATAACTATCTGGTAGATGATGTGGTTTTAAGCTTATAAGGTATTAAATAATATACTAAATATAACAAGACTGCCTCCCATGTCAACTTTGATAAAATTCATAGTCTATATAAAGCTTATAAAGGTGTTAGATAATTACCCAATCTTGCTTCTCACACTCTCACTTGTACAGCAGTAGCTTTAGAGTTTAAGGCTTCTGTGCCTTGGAGCTGAAGGCTCCTGCGCCTTGGGGCTGAAGGCTCAGTTAAATTGGAGCTCAAGGCCCCTGTCCTAGGCGCTGCCTTGCCAGAGTAGTGGCAGCAGCAGGTAGTACTAGATAGCAGTAGCAAGTAGAGGTAGAGTATTGCCTTGTACACAAAGTTTGCTTGGCCCTTGCTTGTGTATATAAGAAGAGCAGCTGCAGCTCAAGCAGTAGAAGCAGCACCAAAATCATTTGTGCACAAGAGTTGGCGCGTGTGTGTGCTGTGTTCTCATCCTCTCCCCTTTCTCCTACCTTTGGCCTAAGTGTTGGTGAGTTGAGAACTCACCAGCTGCAGGGCAGCAACCATTGCCAACAAAAGGATCTCAAGAAAAGTGTGTATGTGCTTAAAGGGGTAAAACCCCAATGTTTGGACACAATTTAGACAAATCAGCAAGATCTATGCCAACAGGTCAAGTAATGGACAAGTTAGACTGGTTAATTAAATTCATCCAAAACAAAACATAAGAAAAAATATAGTAATCAGTAATTACCAAGCCTAATGGTTGAGTAAACCTTGTAGTGCCAACACACCGGCAATTACAGGGCACGAGCTATATTGAATAAAATCGCCCATGCCACATACCACTCTGGTGGATTTTTGTTAGCTATGCTTACAAGGTTTAAACAATCATTAGGCTATTTACACACACGTTACCTTGTATAAAATAAACTATTGACACACACACACACATTATGTTGTATAAAATAAGGACAACAGCAAAAAAAACTATCAACATTTGTGTGGTTACTCTACAGAAATAATTGAAATATAGTTACTGGACTGGTAACAAAAATTGTTTCAGATAAGCTAATTGCATCTCACAACAATTGTCTTGTGAATCTATCAAATATTCAGTATGTGTTTGTAGAAAGTAAAAAATCATCCCCATCCATTAAAAAAAGATATGCTTTCTCACACCATATATATCGCCAATCAGACACCAAAGCGGTAGGAAAAAACCTGTTGACGCATACCTTTCTTAGAGCCCCCCCAAAAAAGCACCCCCTCCTCTCAGGTATTCTTCCACTGCATCAATCAGAATGGTGGGGTAGGTGCTCAAACCAGTTGATGTGTCCCCCAATTGATTCCAGATTAATTCGTTCTTTGTTCCTCTACTTCCACCTGCATAAAAAACTTCCTGCTTAATAAACCGAGGTGAAAATAAGTAAAATGAACCTAAAAAATGCATGAATCGAATAGAAGTAAAATCATACTACAACTTGGTTAACCTGGATGCTAAATATATATATTGTGGCCTACGATTCTTAATTGTATGGCCTAGTTTGCTTTCAATAAGTACGGCGTAAAAAATCCTCTATTACAATTCAAAACCTGGTTATTTGCTACCTACATAAACTTAGCAAGGGCATGGTTGCCTTTATGTATGTGGATTGCTATAAACAATTCTGTTATTGCAAGGCGTGCATCAATACTATATGTTTTTCTAGTGAAATTAATTAAAAAATGATGAAACTACTAAGTTCAGAGTAGATTTGTTCCTTCTGGCTAGTGAAGCTTCCATGTCTCTTGGTGTCATAACACAATGAGCTAACCATACACATCAATTATTCAAAAGAAAAACATTGTCACTTGGATACAAGCAGCTAGGCTCCAAGGTGGCACGACTGGGATTAAAAATGATCTAAAAAATAAAAATCATGCAAGGACAGAACTTAAAAATCATTTCAGCTGCCAAGCACACGCGGATCTAGATGTGCGAATTACCAAGGTAGGCAAAGGCGGGCGCGAGAAAACAAGCACATACCAGTCCCCATCGGCCAGAGCACGCCCGATGTGGCGACGTCTCAGATCCTTAAGCTGAAGCCGTACTCTCAAATCTGACCTCCGTGTGTGGCTGGGAATCGCTATCTCCAAATCTCACAAACAACTGCGTAAACAACAGGAGAGGAATCAAAAAGCGGGGAACAGGCCAAAAAATACACTACACTAGTAACACACACGTCTACTTTGGCCCCACATCAGAAGTACCTAAAATGTATCTGACATACAACGATATCAAAGCTAATTTGGACTAATTACTGAGACTGATGATTGAGGCCCCGTTTGGGAGGGCTCCAGCCGGCTCCGGCTCCACCGGCACTGCAGCACCACTGTAGCACGAAGCCGCTCCACTCCTTCTCCTTCTCCTTCTCTCTCATTGACACATGCACTATTCATTGGAGCTCTTCGAGCCCGGTTTGGGTAGCTCCGCTGGCTCCATGCTATAGTGACGCTATAGTGCTGGAGCCGGAGCCGGAGCCGGCTAGAGCCCTCCCAAACGGGGCTTGAGTAAACCTTGTAGTGCCACCACACCGGCAATTACAGGGCACGAGCCATATTGAATAAAATCACCCATGCCACATACCACTCAGGTGGATTTTTGTTGGCTATGCTTACAAGGTTTAAACGATCATTAGGCTATTTACACACAATCTTGTATAAAATAAACTATTTACACACACATTGTGTTTGTATAAAAATAAGGACAGCAGTAAAAAAACTATCAACATTTGTGTGGTTTCTCTACATAAATAACTGAAATATAGTTACTGCACTAGTAACAAAAAAATGTTTCAGATATGCTAATTGCATATCACAACAGTTGTTTCAGATATGAAAATTATGCAAAAAATAGGAAAATAAAAAAAGACTTTATAAAGTTGCTAACTCATACTACTGGAATGCTAATTTTCTATATTAAATGGCCTACAAATGCTTCATCCTGTGATCGTAAATTGCTTTGTCACATCCTATGCTGTTCCCTATTTATGATTTACCCAACAAGCATGAAATTGTTATCTTTAATTCTCGTTAAGCATCAAAGTTTCATCTGATCTGGCTTTTCATTATTTGTCCGACATCCGATAGCTCAGAAGCATGAAATGTGCTTGATACATAGTTTGGAATGATTAAAAATGATCTACCAGTTGAAACATCTCATTTGACAGACAGAAACAATGGTGGCATATAGTACTGTCTTATATATGACAAAACCCAGCAATACTACTGTCAAAAATAAGTTGTGCAGACATTCAAGTGCTACGGAAAAGAAACCAATATACATCCACAAGTTTGACAAAAAACCTATAGCATACAGGTATAGAAACTAGGGGTCAAACTTTTTTCCGGAACGAACTCCCAGAATAAGCTAGTATGAAATCACCTCATAATGTAACGAGCTCCCAGCCTACAAAGTAGCAAATCTTCTATCTAATGGTTATCATGACATGCATATCTGTTCATAGGGGTCTTAAAATGGTAGGCAGCAGTAAGACATTTCATCCATCAGAAAAACAAAAAAAAAACAGTGGGTGCACACATTTGCTTATGAGCTTGCAACTTCCCTCCTCTGTGGTCTTCCTCCACACAATGATCTGACGCCAATTTGAGACTCAAAAAAATCATGCATAATTTTTTTTGACGGAACTACGGCAGGCAAAACGCCGACCTGAACATTTGATTAATATGCGAAAAGTACTTGGCATACAGGAATTTGTGAAAGTAGAGAGCAAGAGGGGTCAGACGATTGCGCGGTGTGATTGCGCTCTCCAGACAGCCGGAACCCCCTGCGCAAAATACATTCGAAAATCAGTGCGAAAAAAGTGAGGCTCCCGCGACCATGAACAAAAAACCAATGGCGATTGGAAGTCCAACCCTCACCCCCGTCGACGCGCTAGGGATCACGCTTGCCTGCCCACCCACCGGAGAGAAGCCATAGGAAAAAGGGCAGTGCCGAAAATCAGATAGCGATGGAGAGAAATCAACAGGGGATTCGCCGAAAAAAACGCACCTCGAGTCCCGTCAAGCGTGCTCCTTCGCCTCTATGTCGTCGACCTGGACTCCCGGTGCCCGCGGATAGATGGATCCGAGGAGATTAGAGGATGCGGTGGGGGAAAATCGCCAGGGAGGGGGAAGAGAGAGAGGAACCCTAGAGAGAGGGGAACGCGAGAGAGCTGAGAGGGCAAGAGACGAACAGGCGCGAGCCCCGAGATTTGAACAGTTTCGCTGAGCATGTGGGGCTGATGGGAATTAATGTTGTCCGATCCACGGTGGGAACCGATGAGTCGTCCCTGATCGGCACTTCGGCAGTTGAACGGTGGGCGGACGGTGGATATGGCCGGCCGTTCTGAGTCGGATCCATGGGTGGGCACGAAATACCACTGAACCGAAAAATTCAGTTCATGTCCGATTCCTATTCCTGAGAACGGAATGTGCTCCAGACTCGTTCCGCTCCCTCGTCCCCGCGCGGGCGACGGGGGCGGTCAAACCCTAACCGCGCCGCCGCCCGAGCGATCTGCCGGCAAGCCGCGCGGCCGCGGTGAAGGTGGCGACGGGCACCTCTCTCCTTCCTTCGGCGGCTTGGGGCGAGCGCGGACGTCCGGTCGCCCGTGGTGCCTCTCGCCGGCGTCCCGGCGGCGGCAGAGGCTCGGGCCTCCAGATCCGGTGCCGCCCCAGCCGGATCTGGAAGCCGCGCGGTGGGGGCGTGCGTCAGTGGGTGGTCGGGGCGGCGGCCGGCGTTATGGAAGGGGGCGACGGCAGTGGTTGGCGCTGGCCGCCTCCGGCGGCGGCGGCGACCGGCGGGATGGCGGCGGCGGCGGTCGACGTGGAAGTGCAAAGGGAGGTGGCGGCCGGCAGCGGCTCTGGACGGTGCTGCTGTCGCGGCTGTGCCTGTGGTCGGCCGCGGCCAGTTGTGGCCGGCCCAGACTGGCTGCGGTTGTGACCTGGCCGTGGCCGGCTGTGGCTGGCTGGTGCGTGCGAGCAACGGGCGCTTCGACAAGATGGTGGTGCTCCTCCTCGATGGCGACGCTGGTCCGGCGCCGCCTTGGTGGTGGGGCTGGGGGTTGTGCAGGTGCTTGTCGGTGGCTCCGAGGTGGGGCTTTGGGCTGTGTCGGGCCCTTCTGGCTAAGACGTTGCGGAAGCTTGGGGGAGCGTGCTTCTGCCATGGCTGGGAGCATGCGACTGTGCTAATTCAGGCGAAAGCCTTCACTAATGATGTCGGTGGTGATGGTGGTGTCGCCCTTTGGGTGTCGTTCTTCCCCGCTGGGGGCACCATTGCGGGGCACCAGGCTATTGTAGCACCGGGAGCCTGGGTGAAAACCCTGTCCGGTGAGGACGTGTGACGGCGGTGCCTTGGCGTCGTGCCCTCCTTGGAGGTGTCACAGCTGGAGCTCGTCTCGGCTTGTGGCAGTGGGGCTCTTGGTTGGTTGGTGGAGTTGCTCGTGCACAACAGCAGATGAGGTGCACAAGGTCCGTGTTGGCGGGAAGGTGCAGAGGAGAGTCATGGGTGCCGACAATCTTGGGTTGGCGCGCATGGTGCTGTGGTGAACCTGGCATTGGCTTGGTGTAGGGGATGCTCGCAGCGTAGTTTCAGTGGCAAAGATCCTTGGAGCAGTGTCTAGTGTGACGGGCGGCAAGGTCCTCATACACTTTAAGGTGGTTGTTTCTGAGGAGTATGAAAAGAGCCTGAGGAGGAGGTGGATATGGCGAGGCCCCCACGATTTGAGCGTTCAAGTTGACTGCGCTGATGTTGCGACGGGAGCTTCTTCTTATGCAAGGTTGTTGTCAGGGGATCGGCAGTTGTGTGTGTGCGGCTTAAGGTTGTTATCCCCGTGGCGGAGGAGTTCGAGTTGTCACTCAGGCTTGCAGCGGCCCGCGGCTTTTGGCGTGGCACAGCGTTGGCGACAACGGCGCAGTTCTTGGTGGCTTCTTTTACCTTCTCTCCCAGGTTGAGGTGGTGTAGAGTTTTGTTGGGTGCGTTGTTCGCGTGCGTTGTTGTTGTGGTGGTGGTGTTCGCTTCGGCTTGTGATGTACAATTGCTTCTTCTTCTTAAATGATATGGCAGTGCTCCTGCCTTTAATTTCAAAAAAAAGTACAGATTGTGCTGAGTAAATTCTGTTTTTTCCTCGGTTTACCAAAGAACCGAGGTAGTACCGAACTGTACGGACAAGCCCATCAAGGGCCCAAGAATTCTACCCTAGGTCACTCCCATCCGGCCATCCGCAGGCACCTGGCAAACCGCATACACTCCCAAGCTCCCAGCCCTCCGCGCCGCACGCCCGCACTCCGCGTCCGCGAGCGAGTTCGCGACCCTGTGCCGCCGCCGAGTCGTCTACGACCCCGCACCGCCGCTGAGCTGTCCCCGACCCCGCGCCGCCGCCAAGCCTTCCACGACCCCGCGCGGCCGCCGAGCTACTCGGGATGAACTCCACCCGCTGGTCAACTCCAAGAATCAAATCCATCGATCTCCCGAGTCGCACCACGGATTCAAGAGAAACTTTGGGGAAGGTTGGAACACCTCACGGGTGATCTCTAGCGTGAATTTCAATGCCCAAAACTCTCAAGAAAAGGAGGAACCACAAATCTCATGTCTCTACCTCAAGAACACCAAGAACACAAAAATTACCAAAATCGAAGACTTTCACACGGGATTTTAGGGGTAAGATCACCAAGAAAAGAGGCACACCAACCTCATGTGTGATTCCCAACACAAATCCCACAAAGAAACGCCTCCAAAACCTTCCCACGAAAATCCATCAAAAAAGCTACGAAAATCACCGAGAAAGAAAAACAGGATCCACAAGCAAATCACAAGGGGGCACAAGGATGAACTCTTAACCTTCCATACATGAAGAGGAAATATTATTTACAAAGAGGTTAGCAACCTCCCATCATCCTACCCACTTGAAGATTTGCATGAAGCACTAGCTAGCCCTAGGAAGGAAGAAGAATGGAGAAAAACTAAGGAGCAAATGAACTAGGGTTCCAAGAGGTGGCTGCCATCCATCCACTCAAGTGTTTATATGGAGGTCGCCGAAAGACTAAAATACCCCTATTGCATAATAATAAGACACACACCCACCAAGGGCACTTTGGGAATCTTCGTCGAATATCCATCGGACGGATGCGCATCGACCGCAAGCCCGCTTCACTTCCACGCAAGCCTTGCGATCATGTCGCGTGTCCTCCACTTTGAAGCTTCCGGACGCCCACGGCTCACACCGGTAAGACTGGTGCTTTTCACCAGTCAGACCGGTTTGTTCCGCCGGTCAGACCGGCCCAGTGCAGTCTGCTGCGCTCCAGACCTTCGGTCTTGGCTTTGTGGCTCAACCAAGGAACCTAGTGGTTTTGTGGTGAACCACTACAAACCCCGCGGACTTGCTGTGACCTCCACGTTAATCCCACTGATGACTTCGTCGTCCCGGCTTGTTCTTGGTTTTGTGGCTCAACCAAGGAACCGTTCATGACTTCGTCTTGCTCTTCTTACCACCATGCGGTCCGCACTTGATCCCGTCGACCACCGGGTCCCTCAAACCAAGCCTACTTGTCTCTCCACACCTTGGAGGCCACATAGTCATAAACCTTTCGCGCTTATTCTTCACCTGCACCAACACAAATCAAGCCGCAACATGCACCTGCAATACTCACCCCTGTGAAATTCGCCATGAAACAGAGCAGCTCACCAAATCAACTCTGACCGGTCAGACCGGTGACCAACTGCACAGGAAATTCACCCCTAACTGGTCAGACCGGTGACCACGGCCGGTCAGACCGGTGACCATACAGCATCCAGAAATTGCTCAAAACGACCTGAAAACCTTCTAAAAGCATCCAGAAGTACTTTTCCTTCACAAACTTCTCCCCCTTGTTGCCAATGCATGAATCAAGGCAAATTTTGGAAAAAAAAACAACCTAGAGCTTCTCAAATAGACAAAATTCACTACAAGGTGCTACAAGTGACCAAATGAGCAAGTTAGATACTCGATAGCTTTGTAAGAGCATCACCTAAATGATGGTAAAGTTTCATAGCCATACGACAAAGCTAAGATCAAGTTGAGAAATTTTGCGAAAAAATTCCCTCTTATGAGAAAAATCCTAAACATGAGCAAAACATGCCATAGTGAACTAAATCACACAAACTTCATGCTATGACACATATTCTCATCAAAAGGTCATCATAAACACCCACAAGCTATCTCATGTCATGTCAAAGCCACCGAGTCATGTGTCTAATTCTAAATATGAGACTTCTCATTGGTAGACATCATGCGACGGTTTAGCATCCAAAAAAATTAATTAAAGCATACAAGACATGATTCATATGAGAGTATATTTTTCAAGCATAGACAATTCATTTTCAGATTTAAACATGGTACATGAAATGCCTTTGCGGCAAAAATAAGCTTATGCTTCTCCACAAGGTAAACGTATGGGCTAAATATTTATCATGACAAATGGGTCTTTGACTCCAAGTGATAAGAACATGCTATCCAACCACAAATTAAGCATGACAAAGCCATCAAAGTATATCAAGATCATGAAAAGGATTCTACTCACAAGAGAGCCTAAAACTAGCATTTTCCAAAAACATAACATTCTCACATGGATTTAAAACTAAACCATCAAGAGATTAGCTACACATCACCAATCCATATCAATCATGCTCACAAGCTCACACATAACATATCATAGTGCACAATGTATATGAGAGAAGCTTTTCCTACCAAAATGCATATATATTACAAATGCAATGCACACCTAAGATACAGAGATACCTATACATCATGGTACAAATGCAATGCAAGAATGCACAAACCGAAAGAGTAGCTTGATCAAGCAAACACCAAGGTGCGTGGCATAGCGGCGGACGTGGCGGCGGCAGACACCGGCGGTGGTGGCAGCGTGGTGGTGCACAGCCATCTTCCTCCTCCAGTCCGGCGCGGCCCCTCCCTTTCCTCTCCCCGCGTGAATGGCGAGCGCGGCGACGCGGACAACGACTGGTCAGGCAGCACGCTACCCACGACGTGCGGTGGCCTCCTCCCCCAGGGAGTGTCCAGATATGGTGGTGTGGCTGCGCTAGGGCTCGTCCACCACGGCCGGGGGAGCACAGCTTGCTCCAGGAGCTCATCCTCGGCGGCGTGTCACACAATGGCGGTCGTGGGCTCTTCCTCATTCGTGCGAGCTGGACGCCGAGCCTGCTCGGCTCGGCTTGGCTCGGCTTGGTCCAGCTTGTTAGTCTAACGAGCTAGCTTGGCTTGGCTTGTTACCAAAATGAGCAAAAAAGATGGCTCGGCTTGGCTCATTAGTAGCTCAAGCTAGCTTGTTAGGCTCACGAGCTGGATGTTAATTTAGAATTAACATCTATATATAAATATATATATATAATGCACCTGGGTGCATTCTGTATAGAGAATGCACCCACCCTTGTTGCAACTAGTTCTTGTCTAGTTGCAACTGGGCTCATTCTGGTTGCAATTTGTTCATGTCGAGTTGCAACTAGGAGTTTAGTTGCAATTGGTTCGTATCCAGTTGCAACGGAGTCAGATACATTGTAATTAGTTCCGTCGAGTTGCAATTAGTGTAGTGTCACAGTTGCAATCGGTTAGTCGCTTGGTTGCAATTGGTTCATGCGTAATTGCAACTAGTTCGCGCCTAGTTGCAACTCGGTTGGGTCTAGTTGCAATTGATTCGCGTCGAGTTGCAATTGGTTCAGCTGCGAAGTTGCAACCGCAGGATCTGTGCATTTGCTATACAGAATGCACCTCGGTGCATTTTAGTATCGCCCCGATTTTATATATATATATATATGACAAGTTTTATCTACTCCCGGGTGTAGTTACTCCCATACGTGTATCTCACAAATTAGAAGGTATCTTTCCATACTTGAGGTTTTTAAAAAAAGTATGTGCACATACTTGATTTTTAAAAGTGGTATGTGGACATACTATTTTTTTATGTGTAAGGAAACATAAAGTTAGTGAACATACTCATGTTTCAATATAGGAAATAACATACATCACAAGGTGCAAAAAATTATGAGTTCCACTGAAATTTTTTCATGGTTATCACTTTGATAAATCTTATTTTAGGTATGTGAACATACTCCGAGTGATAAATGGGTATGTACACATACACAAAGTGGTTTTTTGAACGTGGGAGTAACTACACCCGGGAGTAGAATGAATTTTTCCTATATATATATATAATTAGCAATTATAAACTTCTAAAAGTTAAATTTCACCGTGTATGTAGTATCTCTATATGCACCGTCGAAATTTAAACTTGGTTTAACTTTGAAATCTCGGCTTCCTATGTTGGATCTTTTGCTTTCTAGTTTGTTTGGCTCGCGAGCAGCTTGCGAGTTGGCTCGAGCCAGCTCGTTAACAAAACGAACAAAAATAGTTGCTTGGCTTGTTACAAATTTGACCGAGCTGAGTCGAGTCGAGTCGAGTTACAAACAAGTTGAGCCAGCTCACGAGTTTCTGGCTCACGGTCCAGCCCTACGTGCGACGGTGGCGGCCGTGGGCTCCTCCGAGGGTAGCGGCGGCTTCTTCCTCCCTCCGGCGGCGGCTCCCCTGCCTCTCCTCTCTCCAGTGTCGATGGCAGGGTGGAGCCGATGGTGGGGCAGCGGCTCGCCTTTTTTTGTTATTTTTGGAAAAATGTTTGTTGTGTGTGTGATTCGCCTCACGGCGAAGCCGCCCGTGCACCGTCGTCTGCCACCATTGCCTCCATTCGTGCCTTTTTCCGCTGTGCGTTCCAGAAAACACACAACAAATGTTTTTCGTCGTGCGGCCGATAGCAAGCGCATGGCGAAGAGTTGTTCGCCGTGCGATTTTTTGTCGTGTAGCCTTCGCCGTGTGTTTCGGGATATTACGCATGGCGAACGTGCGGATTCCGGTAGTGATGGGCCACCTAAGTGGAAGTGGTATCTGAGCAAGTTGTCCAGAAGACAATGGTTATCTTGTATGTACTTGAATTCTAGTTGATCAGATGAGCACCCTCGGGGCATACCACAAAGGGTCCTTCCTCTTCCTGAGATTTTTTTTGAGCGATCCTCTTCCTAAGATTGATGAGAAATTTGACATCATAAATGGTGTGCGGTGTGCCTAGGGAGCTTCATGATCGAGGTCGACCACGATCACGCGACATGGCACGACTACCTTCTCACGCCTTTGATGGGATTATTGCTGTGATTGACAGTCACAATCCAGGAGGCATAGAGGGAAAACTTTTTTGTGCACAAAACAGACTAGTGGGCAGGCAAAGATTGCCACGGCAACGGTCACATATTGTAGCTTTGGTATTGCCCCCTTGTAACTCACTGTTCTTGGCTATGAGTCATATGACACTTATATGATTATGCAGTAATAGGAATGATTAAGAAAGTAATTACATGAGCAAGCAATACCACATTTGAATTTGATCTAGAATTTACATCAGAAAAATTTAATCCATGCTTACAGAAGCAACGGAGCGCTAAATATATCATGGTTCATTATATGAACATGATCCTCACTTGAGAAGTTAAAAATTCAATGGGTTTTCCCTCCGGCTGGTGAAGAGTGCAATTATGGTTTTATTTACTGTCGAACGACCTAGGTACCCTGCTTATTAAATATTAACTAGAACAATCGGTGCGTGATGCGCGCCATATCACGACGTAACAACAAAAACGAATGTGCAAGAAGCCATAGAAATAAGTTTGCATAACATCAATTAAAATGATGGTATTTGTCCTCAATCATGTGTACATACATGTTTGCATAAACATCTATAATATTAGGAACCAACAATATGAAATCTCAGTTCTTCCTAAAGGAGAAATCATAAGTAAATAGCAAGTGCAAGACTTGGTGTCCTCCAATCGATAGTCTTCAACATGAGTGCAAGTGTTCCAATATTTTTCTACAAAGAACAGGAAGAACCGAGTAACATAAGTGTAATTCTCTATATCATTAAATAACTTGTTTGTCATAGAAACTACACCTAGGCGCGCCCTGTCATGACCTCCATTCAGTGCTTCACAATCAATCAATCACCCTTAAAGAACAATTCATGTATATGGCATTGAGAACGGTAACAGGTTAAGGAACACCAGACGTTCACTCCATCATGTGGCTCATAGACTATGAGCAGCAAACCCGATCGCTTTTCTCCTCAGATTCTGAAATGGATGTAATTAAATATCAGTTTTGTTACTTGATGAGATAAGGAGCTGGTGTAGGTAACTGTATTGTTTGGTAAAAAGGAAATAATGGAAGGATGAAGTCGAAATAGAAAATACCAGGTGAGCATCTCAGTGAAGAGAGGCCACAAATAACACTTGTCAATAAGTCGATACTCATAGCTATAAGAGAAGCAAACAAAGTTTGGTGGAAAAATTACAATTAAATATCATAGATGAACTCATCCATCACGCTGTAATTTGCTATCTAGTTGGTAGAACGACATAGGCATTAGTGGTGGTAGTATTTTTTTTAAGTATACTCCCTCCTTCCACAAATATATGACGTTGGTTAGTTCATTTTGAACTAACCAACGTCATATATTTGTGGAAGGAAGGAGTAGTTTCTATTGTAAGTAGCTTGGCACACAACCTTCCTTGTACTCTAACTAATGTAACATGAGTTGTAAATGTAGAGAAGAGGAGCAGCTGTGCAAACCATCCAGTAGCATCACAAAGCTGAAGTGTTTATTTATGTTTCCAGGGTTCTTCCTTGAGCCTAGCAGTCTCTTTTCAGGACAGAAGTGAAAATGCAAATTATAGTGGACTGAACATATGCGAGCAATCTAGCTAACAGAATTTCACAAAGATTGCGCTACCCTAATCAAGTAGGATAGCAATAGATATTCTGAACAGGAAAGAATGTTAGCTTCCAATCACTTGCAACCAAGGTCTTTTGGACAATAGACAAATGCAACACATCAAAGTAAAATGTTGAAAAGGGTTGTGCCAAACAGAGAAACTGATCCCACCTTGGCACGTGCTACAGCAATAACTTCAGACTTCATCCAGTAGCAGACAACACCAATGGATCCTTTTCCTTACATCTGGAAGCGACCTTAGAATCAGTATTTTCAGCTACCGTGGCCTCACATGACAACTATTTTCAGCTACTCTGAAATTCTACTACCTACACAAACCTAACACATCTCTTGATTACTAAAAAAACTGGCTGCATTGAACAAAATAACACGTAGTAAACAATTTTATGGTATTCAGTGAAACAAAGTGGCCTATGAACATCAAGTCACCAACCATATTAACTTCTAGCAAAGGAATTTGGGTTTATTCAGTGAAACAAAGTGGCCTATGACAAAGATATGAATGCAGAGAAGTCTATAGTTGTTGTACACTCATTTTTACCCACAAACACAACAACAACAATTCTAGTGCAGTTGATCAATCAACTTGGGAAGAACATCCATTTTAAACCATCTTTAATCTTTCATTCTCACCTGCGGTTTGGAGTATTGTATCCCAGATCTTTGTCAGCGGCAATTCCTTCATTGCCCGCTCCTATGCTGCAGAATGACCAAGATCAGAAAGCCCTCAGAGCAAATTCATTTATATTTTTGGTTGAACATGTGTGTGTCGCCATTGCTAAAACAAATGTCATTTTTCAAGCATTTTCCTTGTGACGCCTGAATTTCAAGCTTGCTCCTTTAAAGCAGTAGCAAGAAGAGAAGGTCATTTGCAGTATACCTGTGTCGCCATGTCTTGCACTCATCTTCTAGCTGTCACCTGCCAGAAAGGCCAGCTACAAATGCATCAAACTTTACTGAGATCCTGCAAAGATAAGGCAACAAATCAACAATAGCTTGAAGTGTCTCTGAGAAATTCAAACACGAATACAAAAATGCAAAGGAAACAATCATCTGAACTCTCAAGAACACTTCAGAGAAGAATGCCCTCGTACCATAGGCAACTCAGTGTTGCCTATAAACTTCAGAGTAGATTATTTTTTCTGCCCAAGTCACATGAACTTTACCAGCGGATCAAGTACTTTCACATTTGAGTTTCATCCATCACTGCAAACCCTCATTCTCCATAACTGCTACCGCGCATATCATTTTCACAAAGCATTTCGTCAAGTGACAAGCCTCCCGCCAAGTTAGACCAGCAATCGAACAATTGGTGAGCATGTCCCCTGATGAGGAAAACAAACAGGTCACAATCAAATACATGAACACAGCTAGTCCCAATCTATATGGTGCTACTGGCTTCCCCAATCTTCAGCTTATTGAGTTCAATTCAATTTCAAGCAAATATACACTAACGCATTCAGGTGACATGACCAATCCATTTTGCATTCTATTGTTGAGAAAAAACTCGTTGCGCCTGGAGTAGAAGTAGGGGGGCAGAGGAAGCACGGAGGCACCTCCAGTTTGTTCTAGACATCAGACGTCCGGCTCTAGCTTGCTGCTCGAGCGGCACTGGCTTCAGAAGGCCACGCTCCTATGCTGCAGCGCTCCAGAGGCGCAGGTAAATGGGTGGCTCTCCGGGTGCGACGCGTGTACGACGTGTTCCAGTGTGCTCTGCCCCTGCCTTCAGGGCGGCGACGGGGAGGAGAGGTGGCAGCCGAGGGTAGGGGAGAGAGAGGGTGGCAGTGGCGAGAGGAAGGAAGGGGCACGCACCCCCTCCCTCCGAGCTGTGCCTCGTGCTGGATCTAGCGGTGGCGGAGGAGAGCAGGGAGGCAACGGAGGAGAAGGGAGGGAAAGTTGGCCGCAACGGGGAGGAGAATGAAGGGCTAGGACTAGGGGGCGGGGGGAGAGGGGAAGGGGGGGTGTTGTGGTGGCAGGTTGGGACTTGGAGGGCGTGCTTGAAAATTGTGCACAGGGGTTTGTTGTAAAAAACGAAATTTCTCTTCTCCTCATAGAATAAAACTTTAGTTGGAGGGTTTACATGAAAAATATGCAAACGCGTTTGGTGCGCCTTCCGGACGAGTTGTACCGTGTTACGAATATGAGAAAACTGGAGGTCTTTTTTGCTAACATCCATAGAGCGCGGGAAGGGCAGGAAGGCCGACGTGGCGAGCAGCGGGGAGGCCACCGATGCCTCAATTGCTATGGTGCCGAGAATCGGCAGTAGCTTTTCATTTCCCCGATTAGCCTTGTCCACCTACTATTAGGTATGTTGCCTTTTCTCAGGAGCAGTTGACCCGTCATTGGAACACCCTGCAGGCTGCGTTTGCGTGCTTGTATTATTTAGTAACATTTGGTAATGATCCCACCTTTCTTGTTAATAGTGGAGTATGACAGTTCTTGTGATGCAGCCCAAAGATATCCTCTGCAGTAAATGTCTGGTTCAGCATGAAAATATGCAAAACAAAATGGTACGGAAGGGATCATATATTCGTAGAAGGAATGTAGTGCAAACTAATCTTGCAACTCTGCAGCATGACTGTGTGGAGCAGCAACTGTGAGAACCTTGTACAGGTGTTAGAGCAAGAGCAAAGGTGGGTTAGTGTTTCCTAGAAGGAATACTACGTTGTCGCGTCGCAGATTTGGGTTTCCCGATGCCTCCTAATCCCTTGCTATTTCTGTTGTTTTTCGTGGAAATTGCTCGAGTGTTTTGGGGTTTCGGCATAGGCAGCAAACGTGCAACTTTGCACGCAAGTAGTTCGATCAGGACTATTCTCCAATGTTGTATATATGTGGGTTGACCCACCAGCAGGGAGGCATGTGCAGCTCTGCAGCCAGTTTTACTCCATGTTGTGTCGATTACCACCACATCTGTACAGATCAGAAGAAAAATATGGAGAACGGTTAACTCAGCACTGAAAAACATTTATTTTGACGAACTTAGAGAAAAATAGGATTAGCTATTGTACCAATATATAAATTGTGTACTGCTCAATGCTCATAATGTGAAGGCTTCAAGGCTACATATAGGGTTTAGGGTAACCACTATCTTTTTCCATATATATTGTATTTTCTATTGATTGATCTTTCATATTCACATGAGATCCTATAGTAACAACTCACTAAGTTTGCACTAGATAAACGTGGTACTGTTCAGCACACATCTGAAACTTAAGCACCATATAACTAAAAAGTTTAACAAGACTAGAAATGTCTATTAATGGGAGTGCTTTTCCTAAAAAGATTACATAATTGTGCATAGGACTGTAGGTTTTGGAATATTTTGTTTTAAGCTCCTTTGGCGCAGGAGTGTGCAGACTAACGCAACACTAGAACACAACAGATGGAAGGAGAGGAATCATGCGTTGTGACAAGAACAGCGAAAACTGAATGAAAATGGAACACTTCAAATGAGGGACTCTGCTCCTTAGTCCAAATGTATATGCGGTCCCACCTTGCTTATTGACAGTGGAACAGCACAGACTTATAAGTGTGAGGGAGTCTGCTCCTTAGTCAATAATTTTCGGGTCGGGTTCGGGTTTTTTAGTTATAATTTTCGGGTTAGGTCGGGTTGAGTCGGATTTTTTCTTACTTCGGGTGAAAATTTCGGCCCATGCCCGACCTGTCGCATGGTCGGGTTTTTTCGGGCGGGTTGGGTTGGGTTTATTGGGTCGGGCGCCCCATGATCAGATCTAGGTGCAATAAAGTATATCATATTTTCACACGTGACAGAATAATGCAATGAATTATTGCTTAGTTCATTCATGCTACAAGAGACATGGGAGAGTCTCAAATAGTACATATTGCTCATTGCTTTGGTAGCAAAAGAAACCAGTCCTTCGGCACGATGCGCAAGGATAGAAGCTAGTATGTCCTTCCAATGGCCATTCTGATGAGCAACTTTGAGTTGCTCATCAGTGGAGATGAGTTGCAGAACACCTCTAGTGCGGAAGGGATCATAGAAGAAGGCACTGTAGCACACAAACCATAGCACCTAAGTCGTCCTTCCAATGGCCATTCTGATGTGGAGATGAGTTGCAGAACACCTCTGGTGCGGAAGGGATCATAGAAGAAGGCACTGTAGCACACAAACCATAGCACCTAAGTCGTCCTTCCAATGGCCATTCTGATGAGCAACTTTGAGTTGCTCATCAGTGGAGATGAGTTGCAGAACACCTCTGGTGCGGAAAGGATCATAGAAGAAGGCACTGTAGCACACAAACCATAGCACCTAAGTCGTCCTTCCAATGGCCATTCTGATGAGCAACTTTGAGTTTCTCATCAGTGGAGATGAGTTGCAGAACACCTCTGGTGCGGAAGAGATCATAGAAGAAGGCACTGTAGCACACAAACCATAGCACCTAAGTCTCTAACTGAATCTCGGACTGGTCACTTCTCTGAAGTCTGTGTCTTGTCATCAACGAACTCCTGCAGGCTGCAGCTCTCAAATTCACAGCGTCCAGCACTCCAGCAGCAGTGGTGAGAACATGGTACAAGTGTTGCCCCCAAGCTGGGCGAGTGCTTCGTGTAAAGGACAATCCCTCACGGCCTCACAGCAGAATTGGATTATTCCCCCTGCTTCCTAATCCCACGCTATTTCGGCTGTTTTTCATGGGATTCAGTAGTCAGCAGAGTGCAACTGTGCAAGCAAGCAGTTGAGAGTGATTCTCCAATATTGTATATATACGGGTTGTCCCGCTGAGGCATGTGCGTCTATGCAGACAATTTTACTGCATGCTGACTGGATAACTCTATAACTTATTTTTGTGTTTAGAAATGGTTCAGGAAAAATATGGGAACGGTTATCTTTCCCCATAGTGTATTGTTCATTTATCTACTTCCCTCTTTTACAATTCACACGAGAACTTCGAGTAACAACTCGCTTAAATTTGCACTAGATAAACGTGGTGCTGTTCAGCACATGCTAAAATTTAAAAGCACATAGTAACTCAAAAGTTTACAGGACTAAAAAGGTCAATCTACCACTTTACAGGAACTTAAAGGTGTGATTTTGTTGTTTTCAGTTAAAAACTAAAAAGATTATTGTAGTTTCCAAATATTTCCAGGACACTTCTCGAGCCCGAGCTGTACGAAGAGGCCTCGCCACCGCCATCCTAGGGGGGCGTGCGGATTCGCAGGTGCCTCCACCGCTGGCGGCGAGGCAAGGTAAGGGGAGGGGAGGTCGGGGCGGTTCACCCCGGATCGGCCAAGTGGAAGGGCCGGAGATTTATGTTTAGATACATAACAAAAAGAATGTATCTACTAAATGCATGAAAAAAGTGCATGGTATGCTGCAACTCCGTTTAGAGGTGTGTGTGGGGGGTGGTGGGGGGGGGGGGGGGTTTGATCAACCAAGGTGGACTTGCCTTGCAAGTTGAGATCATGAATTTCTCCATTCAAGGATTTTTAACTAGGGTACTTTGTTTTTTTTTTCTAGATTTCGATAAAGAATATGGATGCATACGGGAGAACTATGGCTAACTTTTTTATCTATATATAAACTATATAGAAGCTCCCACTAGGACTTATTAACTACATTTCTCTCTACATGCAAGCTATCCATATCATTTCTCACTAATCTTTTTCATGCAAGCTATTCATGTTATCTCTCACCTTATTTACCTGTACATGCAAACTATGCACATAATCTCCTACCAAATTCTTTATTCATGTAAGTTATTTACATCATATCCCACTTACTAAGATCATTACATAAACTGAGGGTGCTAAAATGAATGGTCATTTTGGTCACCGATCTTCTTGTGTCAAATCTCGAGTTGTCACAATGCTGAATTTATTTTTGGACGTTCTTCATTTGTATTAACCATAACAAGTAATGGTTCACAGTTCATCAGAAAGCTCTTTCAAATCCCGCAGCAACACGCGGGGAATCACCTACTTATTATTTTTTTTGGAATAATTGGATCCATATCATTCAAAGATCCAAAAGTTTGATATATAACATTGACCCCATATGTCATTGACCCATGTGAACCCCATATGTCATTGACTTAGCAATGTTATATATCTAATTTGGAGATCTTTTAATGGTATGATCCAAATTTCCCTTTTTAATATGCATCCTGTTACTATGTTAAATCCTTGATTCTAAATATTTGTATTAGCAACAAAATGCTACTTGGGCCTGTGATGTGCACCGAGCCCAGGTTCAATCGGTCGGCCACTTCGCCGACGCTGGGCCGGCTTCCTCACAACAAGACCACTCAACTCACTGCTACTGCATCACCGCCGGTGCCCCTCTCTTCCCTCCCATGGCGCAACTCCCAGACCCCGCCGCCGCCTGGGAGGCGCTGGACGTCGACGACTCCGACATCCGCCTCGGTCGCCCCTCCGCCTCGCCCCTCCTCAGCCCCTGCGCCGCCCCGACCTCCCACCCCCACGAGGACAAACCCCCGCACCCCTCCCACCACCACCACGGCATCCCCGAGCCCGCCACCGCCGCCGCCGCCGCGCAGGATATGCCGCCTCCCTCCGCACTCGGACGCGGGGACGCGCGGGCCCCGGACTCCGACTTCCTTCTGCCCCCCTGGCTCTGCGCGCTCCAGTTCCTCGGTGAGGGACAACTCCGAGCACGCGGCAGGCCTCGCTGATGATGACCTTTCTTCGCATTTCTTAGTGAATTAAAATCTCAATGTGTGATTGATCCGCCTTTGCGGGATTGGTGGGGTGCAGTGAGGGACCGCGCGTGGGAGCAGCCGGGGATCAAGGCCATCAAGGAGAAGGGGGAGTTGCGTCGAGCACCTCTGGTTCGTCCTCGGCACTTGCCGAAGTTTCAATTTTTATGGCCATTTCGTCCGATTGGAGAGTCATTTCGTGGTGCGCTGAACGTATGTTGCTTTTACATTGTCGTCAGGTGGCTGGGGTGGTGACATCGTGCAAGCCAAACGGACTCGGCGATCTCCTGGTTACGCTTAAGGTTAGCATTGGGCAGCGTTACCTTGCCTCACTCTTCTCCCTTTATTGTCTTTCAGTTTTCAATAACTAGTTTAACGACTGCGGGATTGCTACGGCCACAGAATTCTATGTCACCTAGTGACTAATGTGATGTGCCCGGTTGTCCATTTCTACCCTCAACTCTTGCCCATCCTTTGCGATAGAAAAAAAGAAACCATGCACATGGTAATATCAAAGTTGGATTCCTAACCAGCAGATGTTGCAAATTACTAGTGTTACCAAATTGCATGCCTGGTTATGTACTTGCACGAAAAATTCATAGGACTATGTCAGTAGACTACAAACACGTTGTTGTTTATTTTAATCTTCCATCATGTTCAGCATTAACCTCTAAATATCATCCTTCGTCCACATTCAAACTTCTCTGTAACTTGATGCACTTATATCATCGCATCTTTCTAACTTTTGTCTACTTAGGGATAGGTGGTTTTATTACCGATGAGCATGCCACCATCTATCAATGTTGTATGATGATGATTAGTGTAACAATATAATGCACATACAACTGCAATGGCATGTTTGGAAACCTCCCAGAAATTTGGTACCGGTTAATGTTGTATGTATGATGATTAGTGTAGCAATATAGTGCACATACTTTTTAAGTTACAGCGATTTAATTGATTACATTCATTGATGCATCAAACATGAAATGAGAAAAAGGATATGTTCAAGAGAAAATACCATCTTCTAATCTAATTGATAAATGATTGGTAATTTTTATTAGGATCCTTCCGACACAGTTGCTGCTGCTGTACACAAGAAAGTTCTTTTGGTGAGCAATAATGATCAGGATATATCTGTCGGCTGTGTCATTGTAGTAAGTAAGGTAAAATATATAAGCTTTCTTTTGTTTTCAAACTATAATGTGGTGGCTATTGCCAAGTGATTGGTTTAACAGTTAAAGATGTTCTCAATTTCAGGTAGCTGTTTTCCGTCCAACTCGCACAGCATGCTACCTGAATATAACCAAAGTGTTTAAGGTATTATCCATACCTGCTACCAGTGCCTGTAGTCTGTTCTCAGTGTTCATGATGATCATGCTTTCCCAGTTTAGTTGTTATTGAAAAGTGAAAACAACGGCAGTATTGAGATATGATTTGCCATTGAATAAGAAAAAGAAAGGAAACTGAAATAAAACACTGTAATTTGTAGGAAAATAATCTTTAATGTACACTGCAATTTTTGGGATCTAATGTAACTAATGATATTGTTATGGACGCTGTCTTCGGCAAGAAGTATCAGCATCAGAATAAAAAGGATAAAGCGCCATCTAGTGGATAGAGTTTGTTTAGGCTTTTGTGATATTTTCAGTTAGTTAGATTTGGCCGATTGGCTATTAGCTAGATTTCAGGAGATTACTTTATTACTTAAAGGCCTGTGCGGCCAAGGAATAAACCAAGCAGAAAGATTGCTCTTATCCCAGAGCCTCCTAGGGAGGGCGAGTAGAGCCTAATCAATCTGCTATTGTCATCAGCCTGTCTAGCAAATAAGCCACAACAGATATTGGTTACTGACTGGAATTTTTGTGCCCTTTAACTGTGTTATTGAGATACAAACCATTACTTGAAGGCAACAAATCAACTGTGAATCCTCAGATGCAATTTTTCAATCAGTCATTGGCCCATTGCCCATTTGGTCTGGGGATGGACTATATATTACATATGAAATCTTGAAATGTTAGCGCTTTAGACATTGCACGATTACAGTGAAAACAAAGGATGTTATTTGATATATCCCTTGGAATATTCCAGCTGAATTCAGACACATTACATCATACTGTTTTGTGTGTGGATCCTTATGACATGGGATAATGATGCAAATTTTTGCAGGTTTTCAGAAAGGATTGTGATGCCCCATCTATGCAAGTGATTTCATCAACTACTACTGAAAGAAGTGAAGGCTCTACCAACAACATAATGATGAGACTTTTACGTCATGAAAGGATGATGCCCAGTAGCAATGACATGACAGTTATCAAGGTTTCTCCTCAACACCAGGGAACATCTGACTCAAATAACAGCACTTCAACACAATCTATGTATGGTAGATGTAGTAGAGGAAATAACCAGGAAGGTGGGCTAATGTCAGGAGATCCATGCAGAAAGAATACATTAAACTGCAGTACTGATAGGCATCCCCAGCAAAATTTGAACATTCAAAACATGACATGTTCTCAGCCTAGTCTTTGCGGAAGCACGATCATGATTGGAGACAGATATTCTTCTCAGGCTAGTGATAATGAAAATTTTAGGCGACCTTCTGATAATGAAAAATTGCTCCACAGTTGTAAAAAGCTGAAGAGTGATGTGACCCTTCCTGATGGTTATGGTGAAACTGCTTATTCAAGAATAGATACTGAGAGCAATCAGGTTTTAAAGAGAAATATGGACACTGAGTTAGATGGTATGCCAGAACAGTTTAATGGTCAGCATGCCTCAATCAAGGAGCCTATAGAGCATCAGCAAAGGAACTTCCCTGCTGTGAATGCAGGTAATGTTCAGCCAACTAAAGAATGTGCTACTGCCACCAGTGGTTCACTGATGAACCCCAACAAGGCATTGCCAGTTGCTTCTTTAGGAGGATGGACAGATGACCAGATTTCTGAGCTGTTTTCTGACTTCTTGTAGTGTCTGTAGATCAACAAGTAGATAGATTTTGGTAGTCAATTTCTTGCTTTCATACTAATGATATGAGCTTGTAGAGTCTTTCAAGTTCTGTACACTAGCTCTTAGCATCAAGATTTGTATATGGTTGTTGCCCAGGAGTTCACTTGTTTTTAAATGATTGTGACACGCCGTCTTGTGTACATAAATCTTACAATTGTGGGGGAGAAAAGGCTTCTCGGTACCCATTTTCCCTTCTAGAGACAAGAGAATCTAAGGTAACATTACATTTCTAAGCATCTTCAGATTTTTCGTTTACACAATTATGAATGTGCTTACAAAGTTGTAAATTGAGCTGGACATGTAACTGTAACTCTGCTTTTTATGTTTACCTTCAACAATGTACATCAGTACATCATGTAGAAGTAGTCCCTATCTCTATAAAAACGTGTACATGCCAGGTTTGACAAATGAGCTGGTCTGACGTAGTGATGGTCTGACCAAAATTAAGTCTGAAGCTCCTACCATAATTGATTGGAGTGAATTGTAATGTATTATATTATTATTAGCCACAAAAGTGCTTAACGAATTCTTACTCAAACTTTAAATCAATCCAGAGACAGGGCCTGTTGATAAAAACTAACCCAACACACCTCGAGATCTACCAACGCACAATCATCATCACAGCTGCCAAAAGAACAAGGTCATATGGAGCATTGGAGATCGTTATATGCCAATCACACGTCAGTTCACTATATTACATCAAGAGGTCTGATCATCACATCTCACCAGCAACACAACACCGTCTAATTGATTTATCATCCAAAAATGAAAAAAATAACAGTTTGCTTCTATAAAAGCAGAAGAATTTGATGTTGAAGTTTTGCTTACATGAATACACAAGCGCATAGTTAGAGTACTAATGCTACAATAGTTCTGAGCATAATTGTCACTTCCTGCCATTACAATCTGTGTCCTTCCCAGCCGCAGTATTGACTTGTCGGTTGAGATAGGCTTCATAGATCTCCACAACCAGCCTCGGGTCCTTCTCCACAAGCTCCTTGTATTCTTCCCTATCTGCTAGTGTGGACATGTTGTCCATGAGCACAGAAAGGGAGGCCTCCAGCAGCTGCTTTGCGCTATGGCGATGCGCAAAAGCGTAGTGGGTAATGGCGTTATCATTGTTCACTTTGGAAGTTATGAACTTCTCGCAGTAGGCCTTCAGGTGCTTTACTTCGTACTTCTCAGCCAACACCAAAAGATCAGATGCCATTTGCTCATCTAGAAGAGCTTCTGCTGTGTACATGTAATGGACAAATGCACGAAGGACGTCATATGACACATCATAGATTTTGATGATGCCACTCCTGCTCTCTTCCATCTCATTCTCAAGCATCGCTCTGAAAACTGGAGATCTGCTGGCCTGTTTGAAAGAAAAGGTTATTAACATATAAGCTGGTTCTAATGCAACAAAAAGGGCAACCAATCTATAGAGATACAGTTAATGTATAAATGAGAAATATCTTGAGCAAAACAAACAAAACACTACTCAAGGGAACCTCAAGCAACTGGAGAAATTAGAAGAACATTAGCACAACTATAAATCAGGAGATAAGGGTGAAGTTCAAGCTACCTGCTGAAATTTGCTCAGTTACCTATGCATCCGACTAGAATACGCAAGGCATACTGAAAAGTAGATAGTCGAGAACTGCATCCAAATGGTTCATACATCAAGGATTCTAATTGAATTTTTTTTTAACTGTGAACATAATCCCATCATGGAGCATAACTAAAAGTATGTGTGTGACCGCCATGTAGTTAATCAACAAGCAATATTTAAATTTTATTATATGTGTGTGAATGAAAGGCTTCAATGTTGTGTGACTCTGTCATGGATATCAACACTAAAATATACCTCGGTGCCTATTCCAGGCATCTCTAACACATTTAAGGAAGAGGACCTACATCAAAAAGGCAGATATAATGGTCCACCATCAAATTTAAGGCCAGGTTTAACATATCAAGAAAATTATAGATGGTGCACGAACATTTAATGGGGCCAGCAAACCCATTTTAGAGTTGTTACTCCAATAAATTAGCCCCTTCCTTGAGGAAAAAAAAGAGGCTGTATGTTGCATTACATACATGGATTCTAATTGTGCTCTCTCCACTTCACCTCATAATTTCGATGACAAGGCAATCCTTCCAATATGGTTGTTGGAATCCAGATGAAAGCTGGTATATGTATCATGTATGGATTGCTACAACAACAACTTAGCCTTTTGTCCCAAGCAAGTTGGGGTAGGCTAGAGAAAAAATGCAAACTGTGAGAGCTTTTACTATGTGTGCAACACGTGTTCGATCCACTATCATACTCCTGGTACATCCAAGTACATTTTTATGTTTACATGTTTGGGGCTGCTTCAGTTATTTCTCATGTTTCTGAGTCCAATCTGCAAACTGAAATGAGCACGGAGAAATTCACAAACATGTCGAGGACACTCCTGGATCAGACATCTCAATAACAGTGGTACCAGTAGTGGAAAAATTCGCAATTTTATCCAGGAACAGCCTGTGATTACCAAATTACAGGAATGGATAAGTAGGACAGTGAACTACTAGAAGTTAGAACTATTCAACCGGCTACTAGGAATCAGGTATATGAATGAAATCGAAAAGCAAAAAAAAAAAGGGAGGGGGGGGGGGGGGGGGGGGGCGAATTCAAGCATGAACCTCACGAGCAAAGCAATCAAGCATGAATTGCAGTATTGCACCAAGAAATCCTCTAAACAACGCGGGGAGAGATTGAAAAGGGATAGATTACTCACGAGGATGACGCGGTGGGCGGGGACGGCGGGCGTGTCGGGGACGCGCGCGGCGTCGCCGTCGGCCCCCGCCCCGGACGAGGAGCAGGAGGGGATGGCGTGGAGGAGGAGGTCTGAGTGCGGGGCGGATGCGGCGTCGAGAGTTGGGGAGGCGAGGCGGAGGAAGCTGAGGCGGGATCGGAGGTCGTCGATCTCGCGCTTGAGCTCCTCCTCCGTCTCGCTGGCCTCCTCGTAGCACTCCTTGCAGGTCCCCGCGTCCTCCTCCTCGTACTCCTCCTTGCAGGACTGGCACCACATCTTCGGAGCTCCTTCCTCCGCCGGCGGACCTCGCCGCCGCCGCGCTACGAGGGCGTCCTTTTTCGGGGTGACCGCCGCCGGTAGGACGGCGAAGTGGCGGCGCGGATGGGGTGGTGATGACGAGGAGAACTGGGTGAGGCTTACGTGGGCTTTTCTCACGGGCTCTTGCGGACCTTGAATCTTCTGGGCCTCTCATAATTTTTGTGTACGAGCACGTGGTGGCCCGGCCCAGTAACGATCAGCCTCTTTCTCTTTTCATAAACATCTTGTAAATTCGCTTAAACACATCTAAATTCATTGCTACATGCACCATATAAATGCTTTCATAACGCCCAAACATTCGGATTGTTAGCATGTTCTGATCTGTAATAATATGTCACAACTAAAACGACATCCAAGTGATTCTAGTCTAGATTAAAGAAGATTTTCAAAAACTAATGCTTCTATAGAAATTTGTTCTTCTATACAAAACTCATAGATCTACTCGTTCTCCCTAATTAGCTTTGAGCCATTCCTAGAGCTTCAAAGTACCAATCCCAGTTGTCCATGCTATCATTCTCAGCTTCTAAGGATCGTGGAATCATCCTCCAGACTAGATTGATGACTTAATTCTATTCTAATTTCTAAACGTGCTACTGAGGTATGGCCCTCGCAAGCATATGCCTGTAAACAGCTGGGACTAAACAAGATCCTCCTTGTTTTCCTCATTGCTGCTATCATTGGCAACCTTTGATTTGTCAGTTTCACTGGCCTGCAGCTCACCGCGAGATGCAAACTTGACAGTGTCCTTCCTGAACGTCAGGTAGATCACGGCAGAAATGTAGAGCAGCATGAGAGGGAACATGATGATGCCGATGAGCACATTAGCGTAAATCGGAAGTTTGTTGTGGAGGATCCAGCCAACTAGTTTTGAGCTGAGGAAGTAGATGTTTATCCCGATAATAATAAATCCCAGGATCCACGAGAACCCAATAATCTGCATGTGATAAGTACAAGAACAATTAGTTAAGATGTTTATCCCGAAAAATAAAATTATGTTAGTTGCTACTAACTTCCATACTTACAAAGATGGAGTTCTTATTTTCACCCATCTTGTTGCTACTACTGCTGAACTTAAGAAGTGGGATGAGAGCAAATGGGAGCTCAACGGACAGTATCATCTGTACCAAAGTTACAGTAAGTTAGCCAAACCAATCAACAGTAGAGTTTCTTTATACAATCAGAAGATTAAGTCAACGCATTTGTTATTAGTTCAGACAACTAAATTAGCAAGTTAATCAGAAAATTTTCTGAAACAACAGTGCTAATATAGAAAAACAGTGAAGCCATTAGATGGTAGAAAATAATACCGATGCGATGATGATGAGATGACCAGCACCGCTAGACCCACCGATGATGGCAACGATTAAGCTTGGTACAATGGCAATACTACGAGTCATCAAGTTCCTTAGCCACTGTTTCATCTTGATGTCCAAGAAACCCTGAGCAAAGAGCCAAAAACATGCAAAATGCAGATCAAGTATATGTATGATTGCTTGTAGGTTTAGCACTTAAAATGTGATGATTATGCATTACAGTTTATGTACAAGGTATGTAAATGGTGACAGATTCTGTTAGTTTAAGGATGATAATTGCAAAAAAGCAGTGACAAGATCAACAAATTTATCCTGGGGAAGACCATAATAGCCCTTAGGTCTTAGGTGACTTCGTTTTCTTTCTGAGTGAAAACAGTAGGGGAAACCCCTATTGATCCAATTTGCTTGCTGTTAGGATAGATGCAGATCCTTTATGCATCTTCAGACACTATGTTTTTAAGCATATATTAACAAAACCGCATATGATGCGCAAGTTGTAAATTTGATGATAAATGTACAAAAGCCATTCCACATGATAAATCTGAATTCTTTGATAAAAAATAAACATCATCAAACTTTTTATAGGTTTGATCTCAAACATTCTGTGACGACATCTATTCAGACCAGAAGTACCTGCATGATGTATTGCCCGGCGTAAGTGCCAGTGATGGTTGAGCTTATTCCACAAGCCAGGAGTGCTACACCATACACAACTGCACCGTTCTTGCCTAGCACATTCTGAAATACAACATAAATAATCCATTATAACTGATAGTCAACAATTTTAGCTAAAAAGCTAGAGATCAGGCACTAATCACAAATAATACCCTGAGGAGGAAGGATGATGAGTCTAAGGTGATGTCACTGCATTTTGCGGAGTCATCCGGTGAGAGGTTGCTTGAGTTGCAGACGGTTCCAGAGACAGAGATGATACAAATGTTGATGAGAAGGGCCACGAACAGAGCTATACCACTTTCAAAAAGAAAGAACCTGCAAGCATCCTGAGTGCAAATAATTAAACAAATATATCCGCTGATCATAGCCACATTTTCTTCACAGCAGAGTGAGGGTTGAATTATTTTCTTAATTCTTAACGTCTGCTATATTTTGTCTGCTCACCTTGATTCCTCTTACTGATGAGGACGTGTTCCTTGACAGTACCAGGGCAGAGTGCAGGAATAGATTATGCCTGTAATTAATTTTGGAAAAAATTAATACTCAAAAGGAGTTTGAATTATTTGAAGCAACATCTCAAAAATATAAAATAGTGGTGTGATCAGAAGTTCAGGACTGCAATATAGAGTAATGGAGTTCTAGAAGATAAAACTCAAGATAGTAGGTAGCTAAAATTCAAAACTGTATCAGCTTTTATCCAAAACAAAATCTCATAGAAAGAAAAACAAAAGAAAGATATGTTGTGCCACATACACACGGATAAGCACAAAATATTGTGAAGATTACTTACGGCATCACAAGAGCCCCAAGAAGGGCTATAGTGTCTCCAGTAGCACCAGAACCACTCAGACTCGGGACAAATAGTCCGTGGATAACCTCCTCTAAAGGGGGCTTCACTATGCTCATCTCTATGAAGAAGCATGCTGCCATGATGAACACCAATAGCGCGACTAAAAACTCCAGTTTCCTAACCTGGTGAATGTACAAAACAAA
Organism: Cenchrus fungigraminus; assembly: GCA_036936925.1. NCBI lineage: Eukaryota > Viridiplantae > Streptophyta > Magnoliopsida > Poales > Poaceae > Cenchrus > Cenchrus fungigraminus. The sequence goes on from CM072780.1 coordinate 86,073,351, forward strand.
GGCTATATGTCAGGATATGTATGAAAAAAAATGTTTTATAAATGGGAAATTATTAGTAATATGAAGAATTCAGTTTTGAAGGTAGTTTATGGTGAGTTTGGTTCGAAGAGTGGGATGAAGCATCATCTCATTCCTGATTTTCCTTTGTTTCGTTTTAGGGATGGGATGCATTGATCCATCACCATATGATTCCTCATAAGCATGTCTAATGTAAATATTAATAATGGAGTCATCCCACCAATATTCATAAGGTAGGCCAACTCAAACCAAACACACTACTGGACCACACGGGTTGTACAACCATGTTACAGCCAGGAGATAAAATGGTTAAAATTGCTGGGGTGGTGTTTAATTATTTATCAAAGGGGCTGGATTACCTGATTCTAACGCGATCAAATTAATGGGTTGCACCTGAAGGATTTCCCTTGTTTGTATTGCATCCAGATTCTTAATGAAGTGCACCTTAGGTGGAAATCTTGATACAGCTCACAACCAGCATAAAAGAGTTAATGACATCCATAACTATTTCAGTTACAAGACAAAAACCGTGCGCGTCATATAAGGCATGCGCTGGGTACATGACCGCCCAGCCCGATACATACCAAGCAGGCTGACCAAGTGGTTGGAAAAATTCCCCATTTGCTCTCAGAGTCATGGAGAACACCTCACCATGCGGCGATTTCTGGATGACAATCATGGCCGATCTCGAGTCTGAGATCCCGGTGGCCAACATCACCACTATGAACCAAGCCTCGGTGTTGATAGCTGGAGGTAAACTCCCTGAACCCCTGCTCGTGTGCCGCCTAATCGCTGGCCTTGTTTCCAATTTGGCGAAGCCTCACCATGAACTTGCCATCAAGAGGGGATTCCGCTCAATCTTGAAGGCAATCTGGGCTGCCATCATCAGCAACAACATGAGCATGGATTCCTCAGCTAGCGCTGAGGCTCTCCATGCCATCCGGTGTTACTTAATGGATCAAGCCTTTCGACGTATTCGACATCATGCAAGTATGGTGAGGATGTTTACGGTCTCAGAACAATTGACTGCGGTGAAAATCATATGTATCTTCTTCCGTAGCTCACCAGGAATCATCAATGACACAAGGTGTGTCATAGCCTTTGCCTCGCTGATGTTCTCACCGCATGACACCGTGGTGTGTGCATGCGCAGACGCCCTTCCCTCACTGTCCCTTGTTCCAGGCTTTGCATTTTCAATAGCAAGAGCCTATTGCAAGATTGTAAGAGCATTCCCACCTGAAGCATCACTTCAGGTACTCAGCGTGGATTTAATGCTTGACAGACTGAAGCAAATTAGCGCGACTATGGTGGATCACCCAAGGTTCGATGACCTGGCTATGGATGTACTAGGGGCTTTGGCAAATCGCAATTTTGCTGTGCGAAAGAAGGTTCTGAACCTGGTGGTGAGCCTTCTCACCCCAGGGAACATCAGTAATGTGCTACGGCTCCTTAAGAATGAACTGGATTTGGCAGCCAATGCTGACATCCCTATCGGGTACCAACATATGCTGGAGGAGGCGATTAGACAATGCCACTCTACCTATCCAGACAGTATCATGCGATTCATACAAGATCCCAAGTACCATGTGTTCATTGATTGTATTTGCTACATCAAAGACATCATGGACCGCAACCCCATGTTGCGTGCCCAGCTCCTGAAGGGCCTTCTAAGGGCGCTCCGGCATGTAAAGTCATCACCAGTGTGTGCTGCCGCTCTCTGGGCCATCTCAGTCTGCTCTGAATCAGCGTTAGAAGTCAGTGGCTCCACTGAAGCAATTTTGTTCCTCTTTAATGACCTACTTGAACGACGTGATACAGAGAAAGAGTTACTTGAAGGTACAGGAGTGGAGGATGACTGCATACTTCCTATTAATTATTATGGTGGCAAAGAGAGAGATGAGCAGGGAAATCACCTGAAGCCATGGCTGATGGAGATGGAGGAACTGTTATTTTTCCACATAGGACTAACACTGCAAGCAGATGGGAGCTATGCCATTGCTTCAAGTTCCAAGAGCAGTTCTGAAGATGTGTTTCGTTTTACTCCACCATTGTACCAGTCAGACAATCTGCACTTCCTTGTGCACTCCGGAGATGCTCTCTTGGCAGATTTTGTGGAAGACATACTGTCCAAAATTGAGGAGAAGGCAACAGAGTTTCCTCAGTATTTTTTGAACTAATAATTTAAAGGTCTCGGGAACAGTGGCCATACTGATTCATTTTCCACTTTGTTCCGTGGAGCTAGGGCTTGAAGAATCAGATATGCACTACTCTATGCTGTAGTTGAACCTGAATTCTCAGTACCAAAATATGATAATGCCATCGTTTTTCAATGAAAGAAATAATGTTAATTTTTCTATGTGCTTATTACATTTGTTGCTAGTGCTAATACCTCATTTTTAACGTTTTATCCTCTGTTTCAGTGACTGAGTCTTGTCTTGTTTCATATCTATATACTAGACTAACGTACTTTTGATTAAAAAGCATTACTGTTGTTGGTTATTATTGAGTTGCATGCACTCCCCCTCACATTCAACCCAAAAGCTTAAGCTGATGAGGAAAGGTGGGCAATTCAGCAATTCACTTATACTCCAACACTCCCCCTCACGTTCAGGCTTCCCCAGGCCGCATACGTAGATATTGGAGTGGACTGTAATTATTTAATTAATGCGCCCGTCAGGACTCGACCTCGAGACCTCTGGCCCTGATACCATATTGAGTTGCATGCACCAACCAGTTCAACCCAAAAGCTTAAACAGATGAGGAAAGGTGGGCAATTCACTTATACTCCAACAGTTATGAGTTGTTAACAGGATTGAATGCACTTTCATGATGACCGAATAAGATGTTTTTGGGAGCGAGACAGAAAGATTAGTTCTCACATCTGATGCCTTAAGATTGCTTCTGAGCATTCAAAATATTTGGTGATCTTTGTTTGTTTGTATTAAGAAGTAAAGATATGTAGAATAAATTAGGGATCATCTTTATGGGTAACATGGTTGGTGACCCCTTTTTTTCAGGGTAGGCTCATGTTGATCCATCTAGTATTTTCATTTATCACTATCTAGCTCCACAGGGTATTACTTTGCGGTATGATTTGTGTAGGCAACAACTTCTTTATCATCATGAAAATAACCTAGGAAGTATCAAAATGTTCCTATATGGAAGTTATTTCGTGAACTATAAGGTGTCATGTGCAGCCCATTAGGGCCCACGAGATGGAGCAACCCTAACCCATTGAAGGGGTACTGTTCATCTGCAGTTATGTTCCCGGCAGTCCTAGGATTATATTTGTTATTTAGGAATAATATTAGATTGAGTTGGTTCCTTCATACTAGTGATTGGTTTCTTAGTAGTCAAGTCACCCCATCTATATAAGGATGGGATTGTAACTCTTTTAGTTAACCAAGAAATAGAAGAGTTCATATTCCCCCTTTCCATCCCTGCCCTTGTAGTGCGGCTGCCGGCCATCGGCATGGTCATGCCACTTGGGTTCAGGGCCATCTAAGTGTACCCATAACATAGGGTCAGAGTGTTAGATGACATGAGGAGCCTATTGGGCCTGGGTTGGCCTAGCCCATTAGTATTAGGGTTAATTAGAGATAAGATTAAGTCCTTGCTTAGAGGTCAAGTAATCCTCTCTATTTAAAGAGAGGAGATGTATCAATCTAAGGAAGCAAGAGATTAGAAGGAAAACCCTTCTCTCTTGCCGGCCGTGGGCGAAGCCCCGCGGCCGGCGTTCCTCACGCCCCAGCCCTAATTCTCCACAAATCAGCCCCCAATCCTTGCAATTCCCTTCCCCTCGCATCGCAGTTCATAACAATTTGGTATCAAAGACCATGGCAGGATTCTACGGTGTCGTGCCCATCACCATGCCGCTCGGCGCACATCCCTGGGCTGTGCCAGCCTTGTTCTCCGCAGCGTCGGCAACTCTGTTCTCCGCAGGTCCACCGGTGTTCACCACCGCCATGGCCACCGTGGCGCCCTTGCCAGCGCAGCATCCTTCACCTTCTACGATCAAGAATCTAGACGCCGACATGTGGGATGCAATCGCCCAGATGGAGGAAAAGGTTGAGGAGTTGCGACAGCTTCTACAGATCGGGCCGACGGAACCGGTGGTTGCCACTGCCGGCATCACCGACGCCCAGCAGATCGAGCAGCCGGCGGACATCTCCCGTCAGGAGTTGGCGGTGGTGCGGCTGCAGGCTGCCGCACGCAGCCTCCTGGCGCGCCGACGGCTGCAGGAGATGCGCCAGCAGTTGAGGGGTTGGGAGGCGGACGTGGCGGGGGCCAACCGCCCGCAGCCACTACCCCAGCCGTCCGCATCGCCCACGGCAAGGGCGATCGTCGGTGAAAGCGCCCGTCAGCGCTGCAGGCATCCACGTCAAGCACCTCCACGCGGGTTGTCCGCCGGCGACCTCGTCGGCGACCTCTGCCTCAACCGTGCGCGGCTCAGCGTTGGTTCCGCCCGCCGTGAGCTCGCCAACCGCGCGCAGCGGCCGCCCCAGCCATCCGCGTCGCTCGCGGCAAGGGCGCTCGTCGGCGCCCGCGACCGCCAGTGCCACCACGGCCGTCGGTGTTGCGCCCCCCCACCCTGGCTACCTGCGGTGGCGGCGGCACTCGCATCCGGCCCAGGGAGCATGCTCAAAGTTGTGGGCCTCTGGTGGGCCAGGGTGGTTCTTGCACCGACGGATTCTTCGGTGGGCTGCCTATGGTGGTCCATTTTCAATAGCTGATGTGGGATCCAGGTGGCCGCACAGGTGCACGATCGGCATTCGAAGGGCATCCATGTTCAGAGTCCAAAATAAGGAAATTGAGTCTATTTCAGATTGCGAATAATCAAATAAGCCGAGATGTAAAAGGCTTATTTTTAGATGTTAGGTTTGTTTCAAGTCGAGTCTTCGTTATGAGTTGCAGCTCGAGGACGAGCCGCATGCCCAGGTGGGGTGTAGTGTTAGAGGACGTGAGGAGCCTATTGGGCCTGGGCTGGCCTAGCCCATTAGTATTAAGGTTAATTAGAGATAAGATTAAGTCCTTGCTTAGAGGTCAAGTAATCCTCTGTACTTAAAGAGAGGAGATGTATCAATCTAAGGAAGCAAGAGATTAGAAGGAAAACCCTTCTCTCTTGCTGATCGTGGGCGAAGCCCCGCGGCCGGTGTTCCTTGCGCCCCAGCCCTAATTCTCCACAAATCAGCCCCCAATCCTCGGAATTCCCTTTCCCTCGCATCGCTATTCATAACACAGAGATTCTAAGATGTATTAAATTTAGAAAAAACAGATCTTGTTATGAAATCACTACATAATCTATGTAATAAAGTGGCATCTGGAACCAAAAAAAAGTTATAGCTAGGAAATGTCCTAGGGAATAACTCTTCAAAGTCTTGTTGATTTTCAGTAAAATGTTGTGTCAAACTCTTACCAGTTTTTAGATTTATTTGTACGCAAGATACAGTCCTTGGAACAAGATCAAAGAATCCAAGGAGAGAATACAATCTGACCGAACACACGTCACGGGCAGAGGAAGGAGGAAGATTGGTGGGAGGAATATGGCGAAGATTGTAATCAAATGAAGTGGCCGAACGCGGCCCTGGACCTCGGCGGCCCGGCGGAGCAATGGTGCTCACGGCGGACAGGGCGTAGGAGGCCAAGTGCAGATTAATCTAAGCCTAACCACTTTCTCATCTAATCCTCGGCTTATAAGACGCCTGAGGCTAACCAATTTCATAAGCAAGTTTTATCCCTAAACAAATCTTATCTCTAACTTAAACAAACCAAATTCTATCCTAATTCTGTTATCACGGGCAGAGGAAGGAGGAAGATTGGTGGGAGGAATATGGCGAAGATTGTAATCAAATGAAGTGGCCGAACGCGGCCCGGCGGAGCAATGGTGCTCACGGCGGACAGGGGAGGCAGGGTGTAGGAGGCCAAGTACAGATTAATCTAAGCCTAACCTCTTTCTCATCTAATCCTCGGCTTATAAGACGCCTGAGGCTAACCAACTTCCTAAGCAAGTTTTATCCCTAAACAAATCTTATCTCTAGCTTAAACAAACTAAATTTCTATCCTAATTCTGGCCGCCTGGGCCTCCCTGGTCCTTGCCGCGCCGCCCAAAGGTGCGGCTGTACATGACAGGTACCCAGTTAAAAACACATTGGATGACACATGTTGGGGAACTTTAAAAGGCCTTTACAGATTATTATCTTCCTCTGCTGGTCTGAAAGTTCTCCAAAGTTTGAAACAAGTGGTTTTATGCTCACATGATAAGATATTGGGTTAAATCATCTTTTCATATGTTGGAGAGCTACAGAGTTTTCTTCTGGAGTTCCTATCAGTCAAATTCATTTGCTGAAATAGTGGATCAAGCACCGGAACACCTGTGTTTCCGGAAGGGGTCTCGCCTAATGTTCAGGGGCTTCTCCGAACAGTGGCCGAGGAATCTAGCCTTTGGTGCATGAATGGTGCTGCTAAACCGCGAGAACTCCTTATTAGGCTGCTTCCATCTGAGCTTTAGGTTCGGTGGACAGTGCTGGTCGTCTTTTTTCTTTTTAGTGTCATGTTTTTACAGGTTTTGTGGGTGTGTGGTGTGAGTCCAAGTGGGGCTGCTTAGCCCTACCTCTGTATCATTTTCTACCTTAATAGAAAGACATGCAGCTCTCCTGTGTTGTTCGAAAAAAAAAGTGGATCAAGCATACAGGAGAAATTCGGCAAGAATATTATTTGTAGGATTTTTTTTTCTTAAACCCAAGATGGTAAGAAGCATGCTGCCTACACAGTGCTCGAGTTTGTTGATGGGAAGAGAAGTTCCAATGGCATCAATATACTATTTTGATCAAAGAACCTGAAGTATGTGGAGGAAATTTTCATGAAAAGATGATAAGCAGCATGACTAAGGCAGTATAGTCTGGAAGAACCTGAACTGTCTGCTGTTGGATGAGTGTTGTTTGGGACAACATGAGTAAAACAAAAATTAGTAATAAAATGCTTACCCCATATTTTTGCAATCCAAGGAGGAGAAGTGTGCTTGAGCCGGTGATGAGAACCCCCACCCATACAGGGATGTGGAACAAGAGGTTGAAAGCAAAAGCTGTTCCTATAACTGAAAAATGCTAAGATTTGTAAGAAAAATAGAGCAACCACCAGCCAGCAAAGAGTTAGATCATTGATGTTAATTCTACTAGTCAAGGCAAATGAAAATAGCAACTGACAGAGTTCTCTATATTAGTAAAAATAAACATTCTCCATTGATTTTTATTGAACTAATATCTAAAATCTTGAAATTGAACATATACACAATGTTTCTCCGGAAAGAAACAGTTGATCAACTAAAATTGAAAACTAGCCAGAAGAATGAATCTGTCATTTTAACTTCTGCATTAAGGGTTGAGGTTGAACAACACTATCACGCTTTCTTGATATCCATCTACCCTCAGTGTATCAGACATGACAAGCAGAAAATTAAACATGGCAGTTCAACATTAAATTTCTTTTTAATTTAAGATTATCATGTTGGTTCTAACCTTCTGGGATGTCTGCAGCAATCACAGCTAACTCTGCCAGCAGCCATAGGTAGATTCTAACCCATCTTGGATATTCCGTCTTGCATAGCTCGGCAAGATGCCCCCCTGAATCAGTGAACAGCCATTAACATAACACCGACAAATTTAACAGCGCATTACTACACAGGATAAGTAGTTGTTTCTGTAATACCTGTGACTACTCCTATATTAGCAGATAGTGACTGGATAATTAGTGCGAAGATGAGGCCAATCAGGATCACCCAGAGGAGCTACAGATGAGCAAATCAACAGCAACGTCGTTAGTTTTTGTCTAGTACTAGACCAGAATGTAGCTTGATAGCTAGGATGACGGGTGTTCAAAACCGAATGAATTAAGATTAAGATCTAAAAGCATACCTCATACTTGTGATTGGCTCCAGCCTGCAAATCTGTTTCCACTGTTTAAATAAAATGTAGCAAACATGAGAACCATATAGTGGGAGTGTGGGATACAGATTTGGAGGTAGAGAGAAAAAGGAAGAGTGTGGCGCGTACAGTTTCCGGGATCAAGGTAAGCCAAGCAAACCATGAATCCTGGTCCAACGTGGCACAAGAACCTTTTCCATGCTGGCTCCTGTGTTCCAAGGCGTTAGAGAGCATGGATAGCAGAGACAATGGTAAGACGTGCAACTCAAACTGACATAATAGAATTGGCACTGGTGGAAACCAAATTTGAATGAGAAAATGGCAGAGCAGCCCGAGGACCAGCTGCTGCGAGGCTAGGAGCTACAGCAGACATTCATGGACCGTTGCGTCTCATGCACAAGAACGACGCCAATGTCAAGACGGCATTTCCACAAACAGGCAGGGTGCACGCGAAAAGGTTCTAGTTTTGCCCAGCCACAGCACCGGGAGTCCAGAAAGCGGCGTACGTGCCGAGGAATCAATGCTAGTACGCAAGGCGATGGGTCGCCGTTTACCTTAGTCGCGGCGGCGGGAGTGTTGCTCCCTCTCCGTCCGGCGATCGCCTCGACGTCGACCGCCACTCCGGCGTGCATTGATCTGTGGCGTGGTACGACCGACGCGCGCTCGATGAAGATGATCGATGATGATGGGCAGCGGGGCAGAAGCGGCGAGGAGGACGAATGAAGCTCTCCGGCACCGGCACTAGCTGAGAGATCGGTTTCCGCGGCGGCTCCGCGCTCCAGAGTCTCGACTAATAACCAGGCGGTGCCGCGGTGGGCGCGCGCGCGCTCCGCGTCCGGCGGCAAGCGCATGGCGCCACGGCTGCGCGCGCGCCCGCCGTCGCGCGACCCGAGGCAGGAGCGCGCGCTGCACGCGCCGCGGGGCTGACGTGGGCTTATGTCATTACGTGGCCAGGGCGGCAGGGCGCGCGAGCGCGAAGCAGAGGGGAAGAGGGCTCTACGTCACTTGGCGTGCCGCGTGCTTGGTAATGGTACGTGCGCGCACGCACGCGCGGATCAACGATTCAACGCCGTTGGTGCTCCGCCGGGCCGATACTCCCGGGGCCTCCTGCGCGATCTGGCGATGCATCATGCTTGCACAGCCCCACCTGAAAGCCCGGTTGGAGCTCAGCCCGGCCCAGCAGCCTTCCGGACCCATGCCTGACCCGGCTCGTTACTTCGTGCTGTGCATATGATTTTTTTTACTTTTATATTTATCTTGTTACGAATGTGCAAAAATATACATCCCTCCAAATATTTTGCAAAACTATACCACCACCGTCGTTTCGAATGGTGGTAGCCGTAAACCCGTCCCTACCGCCGTACGAAACGGCAATAGGGGCCAAGACCGTTTCAAAAAAACGTAACTTTTTCGTTCGAACTCGGATGGAGATAAACTTTATACGAAAATTGTAAATTTTGTCCTAATCTACAACTTTGTAGTTCAAACTTTTTTCATTTGAAATCGTCTTGAGGCTCAAATAATCGACTATCTAGATCTAAAATTTGGATTTTAAATCTAAACCTTATGTCAATCATTTGAGCACCAAAACAAATTAAAATAAACATAGTTTGAACTACAAAATTGTAGACCTCGTTGAGTTTATACGAAAACGTTACGATTTTTGAAGATATGTTGTCTTGAGAAAATTATCGTTAAATTTTAGATCTGAATATAGTGTTAATTATCTAAGCATCAAAATGATTTCAAATGGAAAAGTTATGCACTACAAAATTGTAGCTCTCAAAAAAGCTACAATTTTCGTATAAATTTTATCTCCATCCGAGTTCATATGAAGGAAATATGATTTTTTTTTAAAATATGCAGTCAAAAGAAGAAAAGTGTATGTCGGTTATTTGAGCGTCAAAATGATTTCAAATGAAAAAAGGTTGAACTACAAAATTGTAGATCTCGGTGAGATCTACAATTTTCATACAAAGTTTATCTCTATTCGGGTTCAAATAAAAAAGATACGATTTTTTTAAAATGAACTGGCTCCTACCGCAGTACGAAACGGCGACAGGGAGGGCTACAATACCTACCAGCCGTTTCGAACAGCGATGGCTACCGCCGTTTGAAACGAAGGTGGTGGTATAATTTTTCAAATTATTAGAAGGGATGTATATTTTTGTAAATTTGTAAAAAATAAACATATAAAAAGTAAATTTTTGTGCATAGGCTGCCACATGGCGGGCCGAGCGATCCGACCCAGCACGAAACTAGTAGGCTAGCCCAATATCGGTCCGCTTCCAAAGGTTCTAACCTTATTTCCTCCGAACTCCAACGTTACTTATTTGAGCTCCACTCCTTCCATCCGCTCCACCTTCCTCTAGGTCTCCATTACCAAACCCCGGTGACCACCATGGTCCACAGACCACGGCTCCTCCTTCCCCTTGGCTCGGTGGCACCGACGGTCAGGTCTGTTGAGTCAGGCGGCTCATGATCAGATCTAGACTAACATAAGAAAAGTCGTGATGAATCACAAGTAGAAGTTGTGATTTTTTTTGTCGTATTTCGACTAGCTAATGGTGCTTTTGATTAAAAAACAAATTTTCTTGTCAAAAGTTTTATAACAACCCTTCATTTGTTATTATTTTAAGACACTCGTTTTTTTTTGTTATTATGGAGCTCAAAAAACATCACAACACTACCACATAGGATTTTAAAATAAAATCACAAAATGCTGGCTGATACTGGGAATTTTTTTTTCTCTTTTTTCAAAAATAAATGGTCCGCCAAAAAATTTGTAAAACTATACATCTGCCGTCGTGGGGCACGTGGGCTACGGCGGTAGCAGTCGCTACAGTACACCCGCACGTGGTACTGTAGCTACCGCTGTGGCCCACGGCGTTAGGGGTACCGTCTGTTTTCAAAAAATTGTAACTTTTTTGTTTGAATTTGGATGGAGGTAAACTTTATATGAAAATTGTAGCTTTCGACGAGATCTACAACTTTGTAGTTTAAAGTTTTTCCATTTGAAATCATCTTCGGACTCAAATAATCGATATACTATCCAGATCTGAAGACTGAAGATGACTTCAAATAAAAAAACTTTGAACTACAAAATTGTAGATCTCGTCGAAAGCTACAATTTTCATATAAAGTTTACCTCCATCCGAGTTCATGCAAAAAAGTTACAATTTTTTGAACATAAACTGAAAACTGAGATCTCGATATGAAAACTGAGATCTGGATAGTATATCGATTATTTGACTATGAAGATGACTTCAAATGGAAAAACTTTGAACTACAAAGTTGTAGATCTCATCGAAAGCTACAATTTTCATATAAAGTTTACCTCCATCCGAATTCAAACAAAAAAGTTGCAAATTTTTGAAAACAAACTGTACCCCTACCGCCGTGGGCCACGGCGGTAACCGTCGCTACAGTACACCAGCGCGCGGTACTGTAGCTACTGTCGTGAGTCACGGCGTTAGGATGTATAGTTTTGCAAAATTTTTTACGGACCATTTATTTTTGCAAAATTGAGGGGGAAAAAATGTAAAAAAAATCCTGATACTGCATAACATGGATTTGACTAGGCCCAACAAGGCTCGTGTAGCAAGCAACATATTTTTGGGCCAAGCCTACATGCAGGCCCAATTTAATGCAGGTTCAGTACATTTTAAGCCTATTTTTTCCTATCACACTTTGAGCCCCGTTACATTTCATTTCATGCATGATTCTTTTTTAGGTCAGTTCATTATATTGGTCAGCAGTCTTATGACAACATCCTTCTACTAATATATATGAAGGAAAATCCTTTGATATGTAGTTTTGTTTCTCTGTACTCATGACAATTTTTGTTCCCCTGAACACAATCAACACATGGCTTTATAAGCTCCACTGGAATGAGAATATATGCTGAAAATTCCTTCGGACAGTACAAAGAAAATAAAGATGGAGGGCTCATAAAGAATTAACTACGTAGTACTACTGATGATCATGCATTCATGCTCCAACCAGCATGTGTGTGGGGCTTGAGGCGCTGAAGAGAGAAACCCTGGTCAGATGTAACTTCTCAAAACTGTTTGTCATGTTTGCAATGCATATATAGACAGGGGGTTTAGTTTCCCCTTCAACTCTAGTAAAGAACACTAATACATTGATCTAGGTGGAAATGGATATCTTTGAATCTACAATACTCACCCAACTCAGGTGAAGAGGAATTGAATCTGCATGACGATGGTCGTGGACATTGTATTATGAATCAACATACTATACAAAATTAGTCGGCAGATTACTTGATGATACGATTTTGAGTAATCGTGTCGATTAGAAAAACTTTTAGTAAGCTACAGTGATCAGCGACGATGATGCTAATTGCTAATTAAGTAACAAAGGATTAATAATTGTATTACTCTGCAGGGAGTTTTTACGGCGTCAGGCGTGTCACACAGATCATATATATGCGTGCGGAAACCAAACAAGTAACTACAGAACAATTAACAGGTCGTAGTGTACTTATTGCAGTTTTCATGGTGAAGATCTTTCAGGACCTTTCTGCACATCGCAATATCTAGCAGTACGTACTGACAGTTACTATGCAGGGGAATTTCATTAATTTACCTAAAAAAATAATTGCTCCGTGCCTCCGTCCCCTCTCAAGAAGAAGGATCCTAGTGAACTTGTTGTATCCTGGTGACAGACAGCCCCGTAACTTCATGTGACCAGGCATCTTTCAGAATCACGAAGTCGACACTTTAATTAATACGTTTCAAGACAAATGGCAATATTAAAGCATCATAAGAAAGGTACTCCCTCCGGTTTGGTAAATAAGTCGTTTGGAAAAAGGTTTGAATCAAACATTAGGAATATAATCATTAATAATTTTTAAGTTGTTGAGTTTGGAATGTGAAAACTACATGAATAAATGTCTTACTAAATATTTTCATAAAAGTATGCATATATTAGTTTTTAACAAATATTTTTATAAAAATATGAAGTCAAAGTTGTACTTTGGAAACCGTGTCGTTGTCCTATACGACTTCATTTACCAAACCAAATGAAGTACAACTTTTCAGAAAAAAAAGAAAGGTACAATGATTAAAATTTTAGAGTACTTGAAATTAATGAGAGTCGTCTATCCGACAAAATTTTAACGGGGAAGTGCCAAGAAGGACCAAAGGAAAGTATAGAAAAGAATGAGAAATTACTATGATAACCTTTTAATTATGCGTAAATCTATTATTTCTATTAAGAAAGATAAGAAAAGTACATGCAAGTATCACAGGTATTTACCTTCCGGAACTTTATAACTATAACGGGACAAAATGGAGTACATATTAAAGGAGACTCAGCTTATAAAGGGACAAAATGTTCGTGTGGTCTATTCTCAGCTTATTTTGTCTTCTTGCGCATTATTTTCTTCTCACAACAAATCAGCCGTACACATCAGCATAAGTCGAGATAAGTTAGCCGAACAGGCTCAATGTCTAGATAATAACTAACAGACTTCAAGTATTTCCTCTTTACCAAATGAATAATCATGACAAACTCCTGTTTAAGCATTGCTTTCAATTGTCAAGCAGCTGATTTGACTGGCAAAAAGGTAATGTGACAACATGGAGATAAGAAGTAGAAATCACAGGAAAATATCCAATTTTCTTCCAAACTTAAGCTCATATATATTTGTCAACATAAAAGGACAAAACTGAGTACAAACATATATTAAAGGAGAATATCTAGTTATTTAATCACTAGCCTCTTTATACCTAATGAATGATTAAACTCATGCTTAAACATTGCCTCCAATTATCAAGCAGCAGGTGTGTGACTAGAAAAACTACCCCAGCCAAGTTTTTCCCTGACGGCACATTATTCAGTCATGAAAAGTGCCTCAAACTGTCAGGGATGATCTTCCGTGACGGTGACTGTCAGGGATGAGCAGTAAGAACTTGCTTCCATTTGCTGTAAACTTATTGGCTGTGTGCGGGCCAGAGATAATTTATTTTTAAAAAAATCATTGATCTTCCAAAGTGAAGCTCACATGTCCAATTTATAATTATACATTCGCCGGTGAAGTTCAGTTTTGTCTAGTTTAAATAGGAAATCAAATCAAAACCGGATAAGAGTGAGCTCACAGAGAGCTAGCCGGCATGCAAGGCGCTTACATAGTGCATACGGAGCCATCAAAAAACATGGCACTGCATTGACTTCTGATCAAGAAAAGCTTTATAAGTTCAACTGGCACAACAACTGGATGGTGGCGCGATACATGCAGCCTCTGGAGTCTGGATCGAGTTCTGAAAAATCTGGAATTTACGGAATGATGGAAACCTATATATAACACCATGCCATAAACGATTTGTGCAAAATTAGTGTGCTGGTGGACGTAATTGGCACCCGCCAGCAAAAACATGTACAAGGCCACCGGGCGAGCACCCGTCAGCATAAATGTCTCTGTGCTGGCAGGCTACATAAGGCACCCGCCAACACAAATGGTCTTCATTTGTGCTGGCGGGTGCTTAAATGCTTTTCAATGTATATGAATTGGAAAGACCAAACATGTGTAATTAGCAATAAAATAAATTGGATTAAAAATAATTTCAATATGTATTAGACTACATATCTATTGTTGTGCAGACATTTCGAAAATTTTGAGAGAGATTTATTTTCTAAAGTTTAAATGATTATAAAGATGTTCATTGAAATCAACATATGTTAACTAAAATTTTCACAAAAAAGATAAAAATGTAGAAAAATGACAACAATAAAAGAAAGTATGTTCCATTTTAGCTCTAATCATGAAAGTACATGTAAAATTCCACAGGTTTGTTAATGTATTTATCACTTCTATTATAACTACTTCGGGGGAAAATTTCTAATAATATCTAAATATGGTCCAAAAATTATATAAAGTTTTAGGGTGTCATGTTGTGAGTCTACAACCTTAAAATAAAAGTCTGAGCATGTTATGAGAAAATTAGACTATACATTATTCACAAATGTACACTTTACTTACCACATAATTCAAGAGGTGTTTCAACCTATCGTTAAATATGAACTAACTAGTTGAAATATTTATATTATTTATCAAACTATAATTTTTACATACCTTATAAAATATTTATATTCATGTGTACAAGTTTCAAATCTTTTAAAACTCATTTAGCAAGTATATAAAAATGTTTAAAATTTGGTGAACATTCTCCGCTAACTTGGTTGCGGACGGTATTAGGAATCGTCAGTATAGATCAAAATTTATGGCGCGCAAGTTTAGTGGGCTAAAATTTTGTATGTGTGGCGCGTTTAGCTGCCTGCCTTCTCTCCCTTTTATTTTCTCCCACATCCCACTCCCTCACCTCCCCGCCGCCCATCTCCTCCCTCAGTCCTCTCCCTCAACTCCCATCCGCCCCTCTCCTCCGGTCCTTCCCCCTCTCCACCTCCAGATCCTATCCACCCCACCGCTCCTCTACCCATCGACGTCCCTCTCCTCCCCCTCTGCTCGCCCTTCACCTCTCACCGGTGAGGAGCAGCGGCAGGGCGAGGCGTGGTGCCGGGTAGCAGGGCGTGGGGTGCGGTGGCGGTGGGGCAGCGACGACCGCCCGACCTTGAGGATCCGCAGCAGCTAGCGACGAGGTCCAGGTGGCCGGGTGTTGGGCACAACGAAGACCTTGAGCTTCAGTCCGCGCGTGGCGGAGCTCCCTGGCAACCTCGAGCAGCAGGTACCTCTCCCTCCCTCTCTCTAGATCTCCATCTCCATCTCCCTCTCTAGATCTCGAGGAGCAGGTCTCTCTCTCTCCTCCCCCCTCTCTCTGCATCTCTCCCCCCCCCCTCTCTCTATCTCTATGGCGTAGGAGGCGTCATAAGGACATGATACCTTCGGATACGACCATTGATTATATGGTGAGCTCATTTCGATATTTGCATAATAACTTTTGGTACAAATCACCTGGTTCCACATGTACATTTCTCTATTTGATTGAAGGTACAATTGTGTTTCAAAGTGCAAGCTCATCACAGTCCAACATTCGGTTTGTCGGCAGCGCAACAATGTTGCTTCACCCTTGAGACCTCGGCCCAAGTAGAAGCATACCCCAAGGACGTGGAGAACACCTTAAGTATGGCTCAGGATGTCCTCCAACTTGGGTGCCACCTTAGGAGGTCAGCAAGGGCGTCCAAGCCAAGTTGGAGGCCAAATCCATGTCAAGTTCGAGTCCATCTCAAGCTCTAGGAGTAGTCTGTAGGAAAACAGACACACAAGTCACATACGGGCTGGAACCAAAATTTTATAGAGCTTCCAATACCAGTCCCAACTCAAAATTCCCTCTAGGTCGTCGGGAATCGTCGAAACAAGTGCACGTCTAAAATCTGTCAGGGTGCTGCGACACCGTCTTTTGGTCTTTGGTCTGTGTATTGTGTTAGGGCCCATTAGGGGCACATCCAGGGGGTCTTGCACGACCCTAGAGACCTTATTAGCAGCCTCCACACCCTCATTAGGGTTTCGGTTTTGCTTAGAGTTTTTTTTTTGTCTTGGAACAGTTGTTGTTTTCGGTTTGTGAAACCCCAATTTCGTGTGTAAAAATCATTCATCTGCAGATCATCACTACTTTGAGAGTTGTGTTCTTTTTGAGTTTTGCTTGTGTGTTCTTCGTTTCACAGGCAGGGATTAGTCTTCGCGGCGAGGTCAACCGAATTGTGACATGGTTGATACCCAAAGGTGTTGTGGTGCTAAGATTGCAGGGGTTCGGGTCTTTGGATCTGAAACCGGATCCTACGTCGTGCTTCACCCATATGAGTTATCCTTCACCTGACGGAAGATCGGGCACCCCGTCCCCATCAAGTTGCGACCATCCGGCGGGGTCAACGTGCGCGAGGCAACCACAGACACCGGCAGGGAGAGCAGCGCATGTCGGGCCCGCACCAACGTTGTTGCTCCCACACCTGCGGGAGGCCACGACACCTTGCCGTGTGTGAGTTCTTCAGCTCCACGACACATCATGGGTAAGCATGCAAGCATCGCACTTTGTTCTTACCTCCATATCATATTTTGCTTGCCTTTGTTTCTAATTTTGTTTTCTATTTTCCTTCTGTAGTCCAGGGCATTGTTGGTGGCGGAGTAGCCGATGGTGAGCGGCTAGGAAGGCAGCTCGATCTATGGTCAAGGCGTTGCGATCGGCTACGAGTGGTGGAATGGACGGTGGTGTGAAGCGACACGAGCAGCGTTGGGCAGCGCTGCAGCCAACATTTTTTTTTTGCTCTCTTAAAATAATCTTTGCTGGCGGGCTGCACAAGGCACCCGCCAGCACAAAAGCCATCTGGTGTTGGTGGGTGGCTTAAGAGGCCCACCAGCACAGGCACTTACCCGCTAGTGCAAATAACCATTTCTACTGGTTCAAAGTTGTTAGTGGGTTTCTACACACGTCAGCATAGATCTCTTTTAGCCGCCAGCACAAATCATTTATGGTCTAGTGTAAAGGTAGTATATAGAGGAATCTAAGATTGACATGTGAAGTCATTCTATAGGTATAAAGGGGATTCAGAGGTGTTGAATACATGTCAATATATGAATTGTTGAGCTCTGCTCTGACTTGTTTGGTAGGCTAGTAGCTGGTGGCTGATGGTGATTTGTTGTGATAGAAAAATATTGTTGCCTGACTGGTGGCTGGTGCTTGGTGCTGATTTGATGTGAGTGAAAATTACATGTCAATATATGAATTATTGAGCTCCGCTCTGACTTGTCATATGTACTCGACATACATTAACATAGCGAGCAACATTCATCATTGGCGTGGGGTGCTTTTCCGAAGGCAAAATTTCATAATCATGGATTCTGATTCTGACCACAATAACTTGGAAGCGCTTGGTGCTAGAGCTAAAACAAATTATGTCCACGACACATTATTGTCTCATATTAATTTCATGTGCTTGTCATGACAAACCACATATGTATATGTGGCTATCTGTTTAAGTGTTCGTAGCACTACATGTATCTTGATTTCACTTAAACAACCCAAAAGGCTTTTTTTTTCTTACAATTAGTCAATACTCCATAACTAACGACAGCTCTATTATTAGACAAATCTTTACTTTCTTGTCAAGATTGATGTATCAGCTGCTGCTCAAATCCCTTTCCCCAATGTACCTCATCAATTATCCCACTTCATCCCCGATTTGAGCGGCCATGAGAAGTTTCAGGAGCAAATAAAACAGGTACTGATATCGGTAAATAAAACAGTATTACTGCAACAAGTGACTCAACTTATGCAAGTGGTTCGAATCATTAAATATATAAGTGATCACTCACTCTCTCAAATGACAGTTATATGTGAGTGATGTGACTACCATTCGGCGATGCGATAAAACCCTTGCGGCATCGGGAAAAAAAATCATGGATGGCAATCCTCTCTATTGAGGAGAATTTACAAGCAGGCGTGATACATGGCTCATCTAACTAACCAGCCAAAATAAAAAAGGCATAGCGAGCAGCATACTAATTTTAGTCCGGATAGGTCCTGCAGCATTATACCACATGAATTTTGTAATCTGACATCTAACGAATGATAAATGATCAGCAGTTTCGACAGTGCCACACAGGAAACAACATTCAACTCTTCCTTCACCTTCTACTAGTAAGAAAAGTTTAGTCCCATCTCGCAGCGAGGGAAAATTTGAAGAAATGGTTGCGCTGCACCTCCTTTTGAAAGTTGGTTTCATGAAATTGTTGCAGCATCAATCATACCATGTCGACACTTGACAGTACTACTGATCACTACAGGACGATAAGTCAGTAGTAAGTTAGCATTGAAATAAATCGCTGTCCATGAATAAAGTACATATTATTAAGTACTTACTTGACTGGCCAAGAATATTCCAGCATCACTTACTTACATACATAGAGACAAAGCCAAAAAAAAAAACTCAAATCCTCATTGATCGAAGAGAGAAAGAATGGACAGGATAGCGAGCAAGCTTGGACGGCCACGCTTTCTATTCTGAAGTATAAAAACATGGATGCCTTCCAAGGAGATGTGCAATTCAAGTAGGCTGGCTTGGGCGGCTAGTCGTTACATCATCACTGGAATATTTTTGTATCTCTCCTCTTAGACGATCGAGCTTTTGCAACCGCTCAGTTGATGCAACAATATCTCCTAGCTTATTTGCTTTCGGAACGAATGCGCTGGACTGTTCTGCCCTTGCGTTTGAGGATTGCTGACTCTCCAATGTTTAAATAAGAGCTACTGTGCCTATACATATTGGTACCAAAAAGTTTTTGCTAGTTTTATCTGGTAATTACCTGACACTACTAAATAATCACACATTTGTATTGGCTGGCGCTCAACCCTCATTAGTACCGGGTATAAAACCGGTATTGTCCATTCAGCACTAATAATGCCATAATGTGGGGGCACATTTGTACCGGTCTCACCACCCGGTACTAATGTACCCCTCCGGTCAGCGTTCATTTTCCTTCTCTTTCCTACGTTTTCTTTTTCTTTTTATTTTCTTTTCTCATTTCATCTCCAAGTCACAAAATTCACACATTCACAACTCAAAATTCATAACATTCACAACACTAAATCAGGATTCACAGTACAAATCAAGAACATACATCTCAAAATCACAAGAACATTTCACAAAAAAAAAGTCACAATCTTACAAATCGCAGGAAAGAACACCTCTCACAGTCTTACAAATCACAAAACTCTTATAAATAATCTCTAGATCGAACCCCCGCAGCCCGCCGTCGCCTCCAGGCTGGAGCCGTGCGCACCCGTCGCACCTCTAGGTTGGGGCCGCCAGCGCCTCTAGGCTGAGGCCGCCGGGGGGCCCACGCGCCCGCTGCGCCTCCTGGCCGGGGCCACGCGCGCCCGCATGTGCTTCCATCCCAAGGCCGCGCCCGTGCCGGCGCGCGTCAGGTCCCGCGACCCATGCTGCCGCCCCGTTCCCGACCTGTGGTAGAGAGAAGAAGAGGGAGTTAGCTAGCAGAGGATAGCCCCGGTACTACACACCAACCGGTACTGTTGACACCAAAACTTGGCGCAATGACCGGCAAGTTTGTGTTGTCAACACTAAGTTTTGGTATCAACAGGTACTAATGTGAGACATCAGTATCGAGTGTCGCCAGCATCCGGTAATAATGTAGGTTAGGGGGCATTTTGAGGCTAACTTCCTACCCGGTACTAATACACACATTAGTACCGGGTGCAAAAATAGCCGGTACTAATGTGCTTTCTGGCTCAGGACAGATGCTCAATTCTCTAGTAGTGTGGGATTGTCATTTGGCTAGGTAAATTTTTTTTAAAATGAAGTTTATTTGCAATTTGAATAGTTTTTTCGAACAGCTTCTAAGCCTAAACATGTGGCAGTGATGATGAGGTATTGAGGTTGGTTCCTTGTTCCCAAAACAATTTCTTCATAAAAAGTGATCTTATTTCCAGTTTCAGGTATGATAAAAAGAAATTGGATGGACATTTTACCAAATTCTAAGTGATCGCATTTCCTGTTTCAGGTTTTACAATGGTGAGTTGTACCCTGATCCAGGTGGTTGGTTGTCTCGATCGAGGACACAATGACACCATTTTGCAACTCATGACAGAGGGGACTATAGGAGAGGGAATATGATGATGGACATGACCTAATCTAGCATGCCTACAGTTCTGATCCATCTTTTTGGATGCATATATTTGGTCTTGTCCAATGATTAATTCAGCCCAAAGCCCAAAAGGACAGTACTGGCAGAATAACACATAGCTAGCCACTTCATTACCAACAAAGAATCATATATAGCACACATGCCTCTGCAGTAGGCACGCAGGACCGTATACCTGAGCTACAGTTCCAGATCATATCGACTCTTCACCGTTCTATCTGTAAAAAGAATCTCTTTTATTTGGCCTTATCCCATCTCCAGTAAAGATGGTAACGTATGATTTCAGAGACTAATTGCAAAGCTGTACTGGTTGTTTCTCTGTCAGGCTAGTACAGGACTACTAACTGGAGGTCAAGTGAGGATTTGGTAAAAGTTTCACGACTCGACTTTTAATTTGTGCTAGAAAATTGTAATTCTTTACAGATAGTCTCTGTACTTTTAGTTCTGTACAGCTATAAAATTAACTCTGGACTTGGTACGATTAGTCTTCGTACTTTTAACTGTACAACTATACTTGGATACAATTAGACTATATAGTATTGGTCGAATTGCTATAAAATCAACTCTGGATTTGGTACAATTAGACTAATTTGTACTACAGCTGGTTGTTTCTCTGTCAGGCTACTTTTGAAAAGTGCTATAAATTTGTTACGGTGACTAATTCTACTGAATTACATTAACGACTCCGTAACAATCAAGTAACGCTCCCCTTTAGAGATATAAAATTACAGTTTCACCTGCACTTACACGACATGACACGACACGGTTCTCATCCACCACAAACACACGCCTACCAGAGGTTTGTCTACACCTGCACAAGAAAAAGTAATCCCTCCATTCCAAATTACCGGTCATATATATTATTATTCATGTAGACAGTGTATGTTTAGGTGCATAAAAATATCTATGAACTTAGGAAAGTCAAAATGACCTATAATTTGGAACAGAGGGAGTAGTCACCAAAACATTCACAAGAGTTCGGAATATATTAAACAAAGTAGAGGCACCACCTAAACCATCAAATCTAGGACACTAAATGTAGCAACCAATGCCCCTAAAACCCTTTCTAATAATTAGTATAGACAAAAGACATGATTTCTGCAGGGTCATGGCAAGCTATCACTCCCCAAGATAAACCTAGTACTTGTCCCGTGACCGTGACCGGGAATAAACAAACTTGAGTACAGAAGGAAGCAGGTCTGGCCCCTTGGCCCCTCCTGTTTGATCTCTATATGATGCCAAATGGAGCTTTCTTGCGTATATGTTTATCAGGCAAAAAACTTGGCCCACAATTTCTTTAATCTCTGAACAGCATCCATATGGTTCCACACTTGCACGGTGTGTATATAAGTTGGCCAAGGAGTGGCAAGAGAGGACACCAGCAGGCCACTCTGCGGCATCTTAATTTCTGATCTCTCCCAGCGTTTGAGAGAGAGCTGATAGGCTGCTGGCATGGAGATTGAGAGGGAAGCTCCGGGCAACGAGAGAGCGAGGAGCTGGAGAGCAAATGCGGTGCAGGAAGACTCTAAGAAGCTCGAAGACAGTGATCAAGTGATCAAGGTTGGTTGTCTAGCTATCTGCATCTATGCATCAAGTCAATTATGAGTTCTGGAATTTTAGTTGAAGGATGGAATTTTTGAAGTGACATGTGATCGTCTGATCCATGTTACTGTGGACTGTACGAAGTGCTCTCTGAACTTGAGCACGCTCATGCTCCTGGATAAGGAGACGCCCTTTTTCACTTGTTTAAAACTTACGCCTTTTTGTTTTGTGTAACTCCATCAGGAGCCTGCATGGAAAAGGTTCCTGGCTCATGTTGGCCCAGGGTTTATGGTGTCATTAGCATACTTGGATCCTGGGAACTGTGAGTACTCTCTCTCTCTCTCTCCCTCTCTCCCTCTCTCTCTCTCTCTCCTGCCGTTTTCTCACCACCTTTTTCCAAACTGAAACAGTGGAAACGGATCTGCAAGCTGGAGCAAATCACAGATATGAGGTACATTTTTAGTGCGTTCCAAAAGCACAGAAGATTTCGTTTCTACCTTTTATGATTCTGTGCTTCTCTTTCCTCCCCCATTTACACTCTAGCAAATCGCCTCTGCACCTTCTATTCCAGAAGATTCCGAAAAGGAGAACCTAACTGAATGTTTGCCTTTTTGCAATTGTATGGTTCTCTTCGTGTCATCTTTAGCTCCTCTGGGTGATTCTCATTGGTCTCATCTTCGCACTGATCATACAGTCACTAGCAGCTAATCTTGGAGTTGTGACAGGTAATAAATAAGCAGCGCTAATTTGCTATCATTGTGCCTATAGAAATATTGGCAATTTTTGCACTAATGGTATATTCAATTTTAAACCAGGGAGGCATCTTGCTGAGATATGCAAGAGTGAGTATCCAAAGTTCGTGAGGATCTGTCTATGGATCCTTGCAGAGGTGGCTGTGATTGCTGCAGATATCCCAGAAGGTTAGAAGGAAAACAATAAACCAAAACGTACTATATATAATGTTCTCCAATCATAGAACAATAATAAATTAATATATTTCTAATGAAATACAACGTTTGACCTTGTTCTAATTTAATTTAATTAAACTGACTCATGGGGATAAAAAAGCATATGTTAGTTGTATATTTATTCCCAACGTCTGGGCCCACATATTCTAATTGTTAGAGCAAGTCTTTTGTACTATTTTTGTCTATAGCCCAACTGTTCCTTACCAACAATTTCATCACATCCCTCTCAGATATTTGCGCTAAAGTCAAGATATCTTAGGATGATGCAAGTTACTATCATACAAAATGTAATATTCCATTGTGGCGTTTCCGATTGTCTTATCGCCATCTGAAAACAATATAGCGGCACCGGAAGAACTTGCAAGGACCTAGTAAACAATACTCTAACGGTCTAACCAATGCTTGTTTCTTGCTAACATTTGCTCTTCTGACGTTTTTGCAGTTATAGGGACAGCCTTCGCTTTCAACCTTTTGTTTCACATACCCGTGTGGGTTGGGGTTCTCATCACCGGCTCCAGCACTCTCCTGCTGCTGGGACTGCAAAGATATGGGGTATGAGTGTTCATGGGTTATTTACCGTGTGGGGTTCAACTAACAAATATTGGTGTGGACAACTGTGGATATAAATTACAAGAATGGAACTTCTTTTAAAATAGTAGTGAGTGAATTGACCCATTCCTCATTGCCCTTTTTAGTTATTAGAAATTGCAACAAAACCTTGTTTGAAAAACAATTTTAACAAACCTTAGTTTAAAAAAATATATTGTGTTAATACTTTACTAGTTTCTTATTAGTGTGATTATATTGGTTTTTTTTGGGTGAAATAGGTGAGGAAGTTGGAGTTTCTGATCTCGATGCTGGTGTTCGTCATGGCGGCGTGCTTCTTCGGGGAGATGAGCTTCGTGAAGCCTCCGGCCGTGGAGGTCATCAAAGGGCTCTTCATCCCCAGCCTTAAGGGCCCTGGCGCCACCGGAGACGCCATTGCCCTCCTTGGAGCTCTTATCATGCCGTAAGCAATTGAGGATTGTCTATGCTTTTAAAATTTACTGATTGTCTGCGTCAGCGCTCCACATGCATATCAGTTGTGGTTGCCACGAAACTTGCCTTATAACTTCCTCGCTGTTGACTAAAACCTGAAAAAGTTAGTAGTTTATTATTTGAGCTGAACATTAGCCTTAATCAACTGATTAATTGCAGGCATAACCTGTTCTTGCACTCTGCACTGGTGCTGTCGAGGAAGACGCCCTCATCGGTGAGAGGAATCAAGGTAACAAGTTATTACTATCTATCTATCTATATAAATATATATATATATATATATCCTTAATTAAAAATATAAATATATATAATAATGTTCAGAAGAAAAAGGAAAGAAGAATCATGTGGCATTTCAACTCATCACTTGTGCACATATACATCTTGGATCAAATCCAGGACGCCTGCAGGTTCTTCTTGTACGAGAGCGGGTTCGCGCTGTTCGTGGCACTCCTGATCAACATCGCCGTCATCTCCGTCTCCGGGACCGTCTGCTTCGCCGACAACCTCTCGCCGGAGGACGCCGAGAAATGCAGCGACCTCTCACTCGACTCCTCATCCTTTCTCCTCAAGGCACGGCGACATGATCTACCACTTCCACCGGCGATTAATTACAGCCATATAATAACTGGGAGAATCATTATGGTTCAAGTTATTAAACGATTTTTTCTTTTGTGCTTCGATCAGAACGTGCTGGGCAAGTCGAGTGCGATCGTGTACGGCGTGGCGCTCTTGGCGTCTGGGCAGAGCTCCACCATAACAGGCACTTACTCCGGCCAGTACATCATGCAGGTACCTTTCACACCTTAATTTAAAAAATCATTACGTTAACTAATCTCTGTTGAGTTCTTGATGTTTACAACTTGCTATTTGACTTTCATGGTCCATAGGAGTATAGTTATTTGACAATTAGTTTCTTTTGTACTTTCTGTTAATATATCTTAATTAAACCTTCTGTTGGTACTTTTTTTTTTCAATCTGCTTGTAATGTACTATATTTCTAAATTTACTAAACCAGATGTTGTTCAATAATTGGTAATCGGTTTGACAAATCTAAAGGACGCCCCTTTAATTTCTCCAACAAGCCTAGAACCATCACACTCATTCTTGGCACTGCTTGAAAACACAGCTCATGAATAAGTCAAGCTAGTGTGCTAATCCTAGTAGGATCTCACCAAAGTTGGTTGCATTGGTTGCTTATTTCCTCTCTCCTTTTCCCGTACATTATGCAGGGGTTTCTGGACATCAGGATGAAGAAATGGCTGAGGAACCTTATGACCCGCTGCATCGCCATTGCGCCGAGCCTAGTCGTCTCCATCATCGGCGGCTCCAGTGGCGCCGGCCGTCTCATCATCATCGCCTCGGTGCGTCACAGAATCGGATTATATTGAGTGGATCGTCCACTAGCTACCAACATGATGTACACCCATATATAGCAACTAGCTAGCTTCACATGGACGCTCCTGGTTGATTTTAACTGTGGAGTAGTAACAAGTCTCTTTTACCTAATTAACAAAACTGCACTAATGAACATGTGATCTGAAAAGTGACAATAATTAGGTGCTCCTCCCTTCTAGACCTTCCAAATAAAGCTGGCAAATGATTGATTGATGATTCTATATATCCTTGTGATTTTGATTTCCTCTGCAGATGATACTGTCCTTTGAGCTGCCGTTTGCCCTCATCCCACTTCTCAAGTTCAGCAGCAGCAGAAGCAAGATGGGGCCCCACAAGAACTCCATATACGTAAGCACTCATCACTTGTTAAGGAAATCTAGTCTCCTAGCTAGCTTGTTGCTTGCTCGTGTCTGCACTTTTTATTCGTAACCTGTGATGCCTACCATGAGCTAGTCTTGCACAAGATGTTCTCAGCACCCCATGTTCTGGATCAATAATGTGTACAGGGCTCATCACATGCCTGCACTGCCATTGTACTACGTGCGTCCAACCTGAACGAAACAAACTTACTTGTTGCATGAAATGAATCTATCAGATCTAGAATCTGCAGCAACCAAAAACTCGAAGCATCCTCTCCTTCACAGGAAAAAACAGATCACGAGAACATCTTTTTCAGTAAAAATAACCTTAATTCGACAAGGAGAATGAAGATCTGTGCAATAACTTAATTACTTTTACCACGTCTGTTACCAGAAAGAGACGTGGTAACAATGTTATTAACTGTGTGTTTATGTATTCTTGCAGATCATCGTGTTCTCGTGGTTGCTGGGGCTCATGATCATCGGCATCAACATGTACTTCCTGAGCACGAGCTTCGTGGGGTGGCTCATCCACAACTCGCTGCCCAAGTACGCCAACGTGCTCGTCGGCCTCGTCGTCTTCCCCCTCATGCTCATCTACATCCTGGCGGTCATCTACCTCACCTTCAGGAAGGACACCGTCGTCACCTTCGTCGCCGACTCCGCCCAAGCCGACGCCGAGAAGGCGGCTGCCGGCGAGGAGGAGGACGAGGACCAGCGGCCCGTGCCGTTCCGGCAGGACCTGGCCGACATCCCTCTCCCGCAGTAGAAAGCAGAGGATATAGAGTCTATATCTTGTAGTATGTACATGTATGCACTGTTGTACCAATGTAAATGATCGGTGGAGCCAGTGGTAATTTTACAATGCAATCTTGGTGCCAACTTTTTTTTCCCAAAAGTTGGTGCAGTCACGATGCATGGAGTCCAAAAAGAACTCAATTAGATCCTTCATTTGTTTGACGCTACCTTCCATGTATAGACAAATTCTTGGCCACTTAACCGGTTAAGCCAGCTCACCGTGGCCGGAAAAACCTTCGAAATCAAACCAAATATCCACACAACGCAACAAGACACTACATCCAGGTGGTATTCGTCTCGCCCGAGTACTATCCGCCTCTCGCCCAGGTGGTTTCCGCTTTGCCCGACTGGCTGACTATAGTCTCCGACTTACTCGGGTGGACCCCACCTTGCCCGAGTAGACGTTCCTTCTCGTCTAAGCATCCTTCGACAAGACCCAGCCTGGCTCGACAAGTTTCCGCTTCCCCCGAGTGTTTTCTGTCGTACGCACTCCCTGTTTTGCCCATCCCGAGCCGTACCCACTGGGTACCTCGCCTGTCAAAATGGGGTGGGCACCTGTCCATCACCACGGAGGCCACAACAGTGGTCGTCCTGTCCAACAGGAGCACCACAGTCCCCTAAAAAGACGCTCATCCACTCCGACGACGTCAGCCATAGTCAAAGCAGTACAACACAAGTCAAGCACACTATGCCCACTCAGCACAGCACTGATGCAACCACCCCGACCAACTACTACGAGCCCCCCCCACCCCCACCCCCTGGCATTCACGAACTCCGGTCAAGGGAGCCGCACCGCCCGTAAACAGCTAACCTGTACAGGATGATGACCGAGTGTGTACGAAACACCCCTGTGCATTTCACCCTGTAACCCTCTCTTACCTCCCTCTGAATTACCCCCTTACGACTATAAAAGGGGAGGATGAGGACAAATAGGGGGGGAGGGGACCTGATCCGATCGACTAGTACACACACGCTAGCCTCGCACACATACACTTCTCAGGGACTTGGGGACCGAACTCCCTCTCCTGACTAGTTTGTACCCCCTACTACAGACTTGGGCTCGACTACACTGATACACACTAGACATAGGGCTATTCTGACATGAGCCAGTATAAAAATCTGTCATTTGAATCACCATCCAGTTCCAGAAATATTACTTGTCGGCGGTAGAGAGCCACGACACATATAGTTCCAACTTCCGAGTGTCATCTGCCCTATCTTTTATTGTTGTGTAATAATTTCAATTTAAAAACTTCTATATGTTCTTTTACTTACTTCAATCTATTTCTTTTAACCATTTCTTGTTTCAAAAATAAATCATAAATCACCCTCAATATTTTCCCCATGCTAAAGATACTATGAAGGTATTCAATCATCCTTTGTAGGACTTGGTAGATCTTGTGCTTCTGGGGGAAAAGTTATACTTCATGAGGAATGAGTAATATGCTTTAGCATCCACATCCCAGAAACACACTATATATGTATGCATTATTATTATCTTTTTGTGTAAATTAAAAGAAAATGAGTAGTTATGTTATTATGAGCCAAATTTGAATAAATCGTCGTCATTAACCTATTCATGGAGTTTGGGTGCAATGCGTTAATAAATATAGGAAATTCTGAAATTTAAAACATGAAATTGAATTGCTATAACCGCAAATTGAAACACATCGATGATGTATGAGTTAAAATGATTTTATCCAGATAGACAAACATACAACAAAGGCTACCTAAGGTGGCATGTTCCTTCTGCCCCAAGTTCAACTCTCATAGGTTTGTAAATGCCAAAATTTTGTGAGTGTTTGACTAGTAGGGTTAGCATGCTGTCTACAATTTATTTTACAATTTTTACCCATATTGCTGCATTTAACCGTTGTTTTATGTCATTTAGAACGAAGTATATGTCTTGGTTCTAGAAACAGTTGCAATAAATATGACATATATTATATTTCACGTCGTGTAATTGCCTTATCTTTGATTATATAATACCTTATCAGACACTGTAATTTTTATGCACTGTTTAATGCAAAGGGCATCATGTGTATAAGATTCGTCATATCATTCTTTTTCCATTGATTTATTCAAGTATAGAAGGTAACTGAACTTTTTCTTAAGCATAATTCAGAAGTTTCTTAAGCAGAAGTGTCAGCATAACCTTACATTAGCTAAAGTTTCGAAATTGTTCGCATACAGGAAAGAGGGACCCAGTGCCTGGAAATGGGTTTCTAAGGTTTGAGACAAATGAAAATGTCTCAATGATCAAGTGGAACACTCTAAATCATAATACAAACGCAAAGAAAAGAACCAAAAACTATATTCTAAATTGAAACATGCATGCTGCTCTAATGGTATAAAAGTCCTATTTTTACCTTCCAACTATAGTAAAAGTACCCACAACTACAAAACCGAACAGCGAGGGCCATCCAACTACCAAAAATGGGCAAATTTGATTATTTGGGTATAGGGAGCTTTGTCATTTTCAAGAAATTTTAAAAATTTTGATTTAATGAAAAATTCATAACTAATTTATTTCAAATCCAAAAAATATGAAGTTTGCACCAAAGTTTTCTAAAATTGGAGGCTATTTGTTGGTACTCAATTTGGAGTTTTTTACATCATATTTGTTACTATTCCTACTATCTTATTGCTCTTAATAAAACACAAGGGACATGAACAACTAATGTTCAAATAATGCAAACAGGACACCAACATATGAGCTTTGTTTCAATATTTGGATAGTATCGGATAGTACTGGCTAATACCTTGTACTATCCTATTGCTACTACTTGGTACTATTATCATTAGGCCTGGGCGTTCGGATTACCCGATTTTTTGGGTCGGGTAATTCAAAATTAGGGTAATGAAAATGGCTACCCGATATCAGTCCCGAAAAAACATTACCCAAAATTCCGGGTACCCCATAACTCGGGTTCGGGTATACCCAATATACCCAAATTTACCAAAAAAAAATTACACAAAATTTAGTAGCGATTTACACATAATTTCACCAACAATTTGTGGAGAATTTCAACAACAATTTGTGGAGAATAATATATTGTAGTCACTTGTTCAAACTAAGAGAATTATATTCTAATAAAGTGATAATTTTAAGTGTTCACCTAACAACACATGATAAAATACAAAGAGGATGACAAACTTTGGGTAGTTCAGGTATCGAAGTGTATTACCCGAATGACCCAAACTAATTTTGGGTAATCAAAATCGCTATCCGAATTTGGGATGGTACCTCAGTTTCGGGTAATTTGGGTCTGGATTCAGGTAATTTAGGTTTGGGTAATGGATATTTTGCCCAGGTTTAATTATCATATTGGTACTTCCTGGTACTATCACCATTAGATCTTATCATATGGATGTTGGTCCCACTAAATTGGTAATAACCGGTACTACCCTATTGGTACTACTTGATACTACCTGGCACTATCACCATTACATCTTTGGCCCACATTAAATACAAGCACCCTAAAATTTCTACCAACATATAGATTAATTTATCAGAAAATCTTTGGTAACAACTTGATATGTTCTTATTTGAAATGAATTAGTTATATTTTTTAATTAAACCTAAACTTTTAAATTTCTAAAAAATGTAAAATCACGCTTGAAACCACGTAAAATGCCAAATTTGCCCGATTTGGGTAGTTGGATGGTCCACCATGTCTGGTTTTGTAGTTGTGAATTGGAAATCAGATTTCTGTTATATTTGAAAGGTTTAAATTGGACTTTTCCCTAGTTAATAATGAACAAGGGAGTGCATCCTACCTAGTTCATATGAAATTTGCTTGTTTAATGACACAGTGTATCTTAATTTAAAAGTAAACTTGATTCATCTAGCCCATAATGATGAAATAATTAACTTAAAGATTGTGATAAAAATGGAACTAGTATTCTAGTTTCTAGATAATGGTAAACTGCTCCTGCATCTTTTTCATATCAACAGACACACACAACCAAGAATATTCCAGGTAAGGGCAACATGAAGTACCAAACAAACCGCTACCCGCCAGCAGATGGGTCCTTTCATTGATATATGCTATGTGTCATGGTAACCAAAACCTGTGATATTTCATTTATGTATTGACCTCTCTCACTTATAAGAGCCCCACATCCAAAACTAACTGATGGACATTATCCAGCTTGTGATTAAAGCTAGCTAGCCGCCTATAATCAAAAACAAAACTTAGCCATTTAATAATACAATGATTTGTTAATGGTGTTTACAAGTTAAATAAATCAAGCGAGAGGTATAGACTGAAATTTTATCTAGCTTTAAAAGTGTAACGCAACTACATGTTTCGGTTCTTCAATGGTTCATATATGTACCCCGCATGCATTTTTTTCTCTACCAAATATTTAAATTTAATTATTCGAAGAAGTCAGAATTAACAGCGACATCTCATTCCAGCCACATTTGGTTATTTGTGCATGCATTTAATTTGATTCTAATTTGCTGTTACAACTCATGAGTATGTTATATGTATGATCACATCATTCCTTGTGTATATTATCTTCTCACATTGTTTTAACATATAAATACGACAGGATGTGACCTGGAAGAATCGATAGACTAATATACAGCCTGTTCGGCTGGCAACATGAACAGTGCTCGGCTGGCTTCTTTCTACCTATTTCCTCTCACATAATACTATTCATTCTACCAGCCGAGCACTATTCGTTCTACCAGCCGAACACTCTCGTAGTAGCCAGTTGCTGCATTTCGCATCTTGTCATCAGTTATCTTACTGTGCAAATTGAGCAGCTGTGTCATCCGCATGCCTGTTTGCAGATTAGTTATGCAAAAGTCAATGCTGATCCAACCTTGTGGAGACCATAACTGGCCGGCCACGTGCTCTGAAAGATGAACTAATGGTGGACATCTCCACACTGAATATTAGGGAGATTATAATTCTAAATGATTCTCATATGAACATTGGTTTAATTATATATATGTCAAATGATAGAAACCTGACGGCCGCCTATAAATACACAATCACGCTATTTTTATTCAGATGATTATTTGCTAATGGTATATGTTAAATAATCAAGTCAACGAAATACAGTACCACGGAAATGTACTTATCTAGCTAACTGGTCAAAAATTTAGGTTGTTCAAATATTTAAAATTTATTTGAAATGATGAATCAAGGGTTAATAGTGACTTGTCATTAATTGGAGCTACATTACGTTAAATTATCTGTGCATATATATAATTGCTGCTGTAGCACCAAAAGTCCGTGAGTATAAAATGCATGTATATTATATGTAATTTTTTAACTATTTTCATATATTCATACAACATGATGTGACCTGAAAGAATTGGTTGAGTAATAATTGCTGCATTGGCATCTTCTTCCGGATTTTCTTATCATGAAAACTGATCTTAACTCTGTAGCTTACCGAATCTCGATTCGCCAGTTTGCAGTTTAGTTATGCAACAAATTCAAATGCTGAGCCAACCGTGTAGTGAAGAGACCACGGGTAGCCACGTGCTGTGCTAAACTGCTAATGAACTACATGGTGGACAACACATCGTCCGCTGATGCCGGCTAAATGTTAACAGAGACACGAACAACATTCATCTCATAAAATTTGGAGTTTCTAAGTGAAATGTTTTCTCATTGCTACTCACTCTGTTCCAAATTATAATTCGTTTGACTTTTTTAGCTCAAATTTGACTGCTCGTTTTATTCAAAAAATTATGTAAAATATCACATCTTTTGTTGCGGCTTATTTTATTAATAAAACTTTTCTATAATAATCTAAATTTAATTATATTTGTACAATTTTTTTAATAAGACGAGCGGTTAAACTTGGAATAAAAAAAGTCAAACAAATTATAACTCAGAACAAAGGGATCAATACATCTCACGTTACGTGGGTATCTTGTTCCAGTAGCAGCTTCTTCATTACATTGACGACAATGACTTAGGGTGACCACACACACTAGAAATTGGGACAAGGGACATTTGAAATTTGAATGTGGGTGAAAGTGATAGGTTGCCTTTGGCAATGGTATACATCATTCGTCCCACCAGCAAACTGTTTGGATACATAATGGAGATGACAACATCAGTCTTATCTTCTCCTTTGGGCACTAGCTTTATACTTGTGAAGAGGAAAAATAGTCGATCTCATCGGTGAACTCTTGGTGAAGGGTCAACTTCTTCGTCCATATACTCTTGAACTGATCAAATTAGCCCTCAAACTTTACTTCCTCCACTCAATTCCATCCTCTGGACAACCATGTGGATGTGCCATGTCATCCAGACCCACGTTAGGGTTTTGCTGCATATGTAAAAGGTCTAAAATGCCCTTCCCATTTGTAAGCCAAGTCCCGTGGGGAAATGTCAAACTGGGTTGACACAAGCATCATATCTTTGGTCTGGAATAAATCCATGCGCTTCTCTCATGCATTATCTGAAATGATGTGTACTATGCAGAACATGGATGAGCTACATTACCATATGGTTCCAGGCTTCCAGCTCGTTGGACATGAGGATGAGCCAAGGGTGTGGTGCAGGCTAGCACAACAGCAGAGTAGTAGTGTGAGCAAATGCAGTGCTGAGCTAGGCTGTCGCTTTTACACAAGTGGTGGCATAAATTTGACCCAGCAGCAACCCTAAGGTCGTTGTGAGTATCTTTGGCAACACTCACTCACTCACAGCATAACTGTCTGTTGTGCAGCCAAACTTGCAGTCTTTGGTGCCACAGAAAATATCTCGGAATATGGTGCAAAGATTGTCATCATTCTGTCAGCCCAAACAATCCCGATCATAAAACCATCAAAAGAGAGAACCTCACAAATATCAGGCTAAGGAACCAACCAAAGTATACTTTCAGAAATGATCTATTTGGAGCAGAGAAAAGGTCTAACGGCAGGAACCAACCTAAGTATACTTTCAAAAAAATGCACAATGCGCTGTTAGTCTTGTTTATTGGTATATGGCTAAGGAACATTATGTAGTGTCAAAATCACACTAGCTCTGGTTTGTCACAATCACACTACATTCAGATGCGAAATTAGGTGAGCATAGCCCCGTCTCGGAACGCCGCTGTCTGCACGCACCATTGCAAACGCGGCATTTCACATAGCCACCCTTGATCTCCATGCAGCAACTGA
This sequence comes from Cenchrus fungigraminus, assembly GCA_036936925.1. NCBI lineage: Eukaryota > Viridiplantae > Streptophyta > Magnoliopsida > Poales > Poaceae > Cenchrus > Cenchrus fungigraminus. The sequence continues at coordinate 86,107,160 of CM072780.1, forward strand.
CCTCAGCAGGGTATCTAATCAGTTCTCTGTATTTATCGACAGCAAAAGCCATTAATCCGACCCTTCCTCCACTGAAAACAGAGCAGAGGTCTTCGTTGAACTCACTTTGCTTTCTATCTGCAGGGTACATAGCAGACACACTCAACTCTCATGCACACTGCACAGGCAGTCGCTGTCCCAGAAATCACTGGTGATGTGCAGCAACAACCACTGATCTATGCGTGGTAACAATGTGACACCTGACGAGTGTCACCCATCCACTAAAAGTGACAGCAAAAGGCATTAAACGAGAATGCTCCCAGCAAATGATACTGAAATGTCCAAAATAATGGCCAGGTCAAGGATAGCACTTGCGGAATAAGCCAGCCAAGAAAAGGCCACTTTTTCAACAACATGGTGAGGTCCTTTCTGTTTGTCAATTTACTTTCCAGTTCTGGTCCAAAAGGAGCTGCCAAGTTGACGGAATTGTCACAAGTTGTCGGCATAAATCCTGTAGGACACGGAATATTCAAATCCACAAACTTAGAACACGCTGACTCCACTTGGATCAATGACAACAGTTCAGAGGAATTTTGAGACTGACTCAAATGAAATTACAATAGATGTAACCTTTTACCCACATAACAGTTCTTGGTACTTTCAAAATGATTCACATCCTCTGCCAGGAAAGTAACTAACACAGAACATTAGTACAGAAGTATCACTAAGGATAATGCATTTTAATCAAATGCAATGCCACAACCACACAACCTACAGATCATATACAGATGAACTAATGCCTATCCCCAGACATGTACCATCCAGCTGATAGCAATCTAGAAGCTTACAGAGCAAACAGGTTTGGAATAAGCTACTTTGTTCCACATTAAAGAAAGCTGCGCAAATTCTGAAGAAAATGTGTTGAGCTGACCTAACTTCAGTAGTTCATAACTATGTGTTAATAAATTTGTGCAGTTTTCTTTCAGCTAGGGAATACGAGAACTGATAATCTAAAGAAATATTAACATGCATCCTTTGCTAAAGTCTAGGATTTCCTACAACTATTGCCCCTACCACAAAACAGATGGCATTATCCATTACAAAGTCAGTGGCTTCAAACCAGATTCAGACAAATGGCTGCCATCACGGAGCAATAGACCCCCGCTGTGAGGAAGTAAGATTTGCGGACTCTTGGCTTTTGCATCAATGATTGGGGCTGGTGAAGCTTCCTTCAGTTTCTTCACAAATTCAAAAAATTTCGCAACTTGCAAAGCATACTTCATTAAAAGGAAAACTGAGTCAGAGTTGTTTGTGGAAAACAAAGTAGTTATAAGGGAATACTTATGCAACCATAATTCAGTTAGCAAGCACTATAGCATGATAGCTTTTTGTGAGATTTTCAGCAATCAAAGTAGAGTTTTACAATGGTTCAACAACTCATAAAATGGAATCTTTGTAAGCGAAACAGTACTATTGAAAATATTTATGAAAAATTGTTTGTGTTCGATAGCCAAGCAGAACCTCAAAAAACATAATAACAAACATAAGGGAAGTTACAGGAAAGTCAGTTCGAAAATTGAGTTCATGAGCAGGTAGCTGCCAAATTTACTTTCTTTTAGCTTCGATATCCCGGCTAAAGTCAATATTTGGTTCGCAGTCCAGTACAAGAGCAGGAACCTAAGTTACATATATAATCAGTTTTCAAGGCTGAATAACAACTTTTCAGAAAAAAGGAAACACAAGATGCTTACTTTCTGGATACTAGAATGCATATGACTTCCTTCAAGATAAAACACTCTGTCCTTAATATCAGGGTGCAAGGAATAGTCCATGCTATACGGCAATTGGCTTGCTGACAATAGTCTGTGATCCTTATGTTGAGAAGGCAATAACCAGCATTCATGTTTCTCATGCAAATCTCGCAGATACTGCAATGTGACACTTCCTTCTTCAGATCTACTTCGAAGCATCATTCTCTTGTGACAAGTATCAGGGGTAGCTCTAAGATAGATAAATCCATCAGGGATAAGACCAGGAAGAGATGACAACACAGGGTCAAACCAAGAGTCATAAATGCTCAGCTCCATTCCATTCAACCAATTAGCTTCATGAACAGCACGAACAAAGACCTGCAGAAAGGCAAGCACAAAAAGGTAACTCCATTTGCACAAGATATACCGGAAACAAGTAAAGAAATAAATGAGCAGAAAGATTTATGGAAGTACTAAGTCCCAGAGGAGGACTGCATTTTGCATCTCCATTTTCTGAATTATAAGCACTTTTGACCTAGGTGTGTAATATGTAAGGTTGCTGGTTACAACTTAAGTCTATGGCATAGCAAGGGAGCCAAGAAGAAACAATACATACCATTCGATCACTGAAGATGCTCCGTTCTACCAATCTGAGTGGCTTTATTCCTCCAGAGGACTCCTTTTCTTGCATGAGCCTTGTTACAAACACATAGTTTTGAAATGTGTAGGCATACCTCTGTGGTTCAGCATAAAAGGCGCCCAAAATGTTGAAATGATCAGGACCGACATCTTGCCATTTCGAGACTGGCTCAGGTACAATCTCCACAAGGTCACACAGCTCAACTGTCTCATTAGCAATTTTCTGTAAGAAGGTAGACTTCCCCACGCTGATGTTTCCCTCAACACAAAAGGTGATTCTCCTGCCCTTGGTCGATTGCATGACAGGAACCTCACTCTCCTCTTTCAGTTCCTGAACAACATTGTCTTTCACAAAGGATGTTATGCTCTCTGCATGGCTCTTATGAATGATTCCAACAGAACTTTGCAAAAACTGAACCATCTTCTCAGCAGACCCACCCACAGGCTGCAACAATTTCAGAAAAATATGTTACAACTCTCAGGAGAGATGCAGAACCAAAAAAAAAATCATAAGACATGTGTTCAGCCAAACCCTTATGTGCCCAAAGCGTGGTATCTAAAACAGGGCATACTGAACCCATCATTCATACAGTTTGACCATGTAACAGTCTAGAGCCAATTCCTGAATATTACTAGCTTCCTAATTAAGTGAATCAATTGGAGCTTGAACTGACTCTGCAATCGACCTCCACAACCAATGAAGTGGCATACAGAATGCAACAAATAATCTTTATACCTCATAGCTGAGATCTTTGTTTACATCCAGGAACACAGAACAGGTACCAAAATTCAATAGGGGGTAGGAACTCTCGGCATTCGGCATTGAGCATTTAGAAGCTCTAATAATTAACCTTTGAGTGCTGGGCTGGGGATTCGCCAAAATCAGCATTAAGAATCCTAATAATAAGTTAAGGCAATCTGAACATCCTACCACCACATGCCTATTCTCCCTGCAGCCACTGATTAAACTCTTAATGCAGAGATCGATTTCGGATTCCAGTGGATCACACACTGCAACCACCGTTTTAACCATTACAGAACTATTCAGCATGATGACAGTAGGTAAAAAAAAAAGCAAGTTCTCGCTGACCACACATGTTTCCCAGGTCGGGATCAATTCCCGGATGTGACCCTTAAAAAATTATGTGGTGGCAAAGAATACATTTGGCACTGCATGGCACCACATGGTCGTTCCGGAGGAATTCTTCTCGGTGTTGACCTTACGGTGTACGATATTGGAGCCATCGATGAAGGGGACTTTTATGTTAAGTTCACTCTTCGAAATAAAAATGATGGCTTTAAATGGTCCTTATTTGCAGTTTATGGACCTGCACAACAGCAAGACAAAGAATTTTTTTTAACAGAGATGGCTAATGTGTGTAGTAAAGAAACACTCCCTTATATAATAGGTGGAGATTTCAATATTATGCGCCGTCCTGAAGATAAGAACAAGGATAATTTTGATTCGAAGTGGCCAAATTTATTTAATATGGTCATTCAGTCTCTAGATATTAGAGAAATAGAAATGTCAGGCCGCCAATATACTTGGGCGGGTAGTGGGGATGATCCAACTTTTGAAAAATTAGACAGAGTTCTGGTAAGTACAGAATGGGAGCAAAAGTTCCCTCTCACAACTGTACATGTCAAAGATAGAAGTAATTCGGATCATACACCGTTATTATTAAACACGGGTGCCTCTTCACACAACAAACAACCACCACCTTTTAAATTTGAACGAGGATGGTTAATTAGAGATGGCTTCCGTGAACTAGTTGCTAACAAATGGCAATCAGAAGTTGAGGGAACCACTGCTATGGAAAAATGGCAGAATAGAATTAGGTCCCTTCGGCAATTCCTTAGAGGATGGGCTAAAAATACAGCTGGCCAAAATAAAAAGGAAAAAAGATATTAGTTTCAATGATTGACGATCTAGATAAAAAGGCAGAAACTAATGCACTCTCTAATCAGGAATTAGATCTCAAGCATTACCTCAATGAACGATTAGTTCACCTCTTGAGGGAAGAAGAAATTAAATGGTACCAGCGAGCTAAAACTAAGGACCTTTTGGAAGGTGATGACAACACCCAATATTTCCATTTGGTTGCTAATGGTAAATACAGAAAACAACGCATCTTCAAATTAGAACAAGAAGATGGTGTTATAGTGGGTGATGCTGATTTAGAAACTTATATCACAAACTATTACAAAGGACTTTTTGGACCACCAGAGGAAAATAATTTCACCCTGGTGGAAGACCAAAATCAAGATATACCTCAGGTGACAGTGGAGGAGAATAATATTCTCACATCTCCCTTTACAGAGGAGGAGGTAAAAGAGGCAGTGTTCCAGATGGAACATAATAAAGCCCCTGGTCCAGATGGTTTCCCAGCAGAATTCTATCAAGTGTTTTGGGACATCATAAAAAAGGATCTTTTAGATCTATTCACAGAGTTTTTTGAAGGGCGCCTTCCTTTGTATAGCCTCAATTTTGGGGTAATTACTCTCCTCCCAAAAATAAAGGAGGCAACGAAAATACAACAATATAGGCCCATTTGCTTGCTTAATGTAAGCTTTAAGATTTTTACTAAGGTTGCTACTAATAGACTAATGAGGGTAGCCAACAAGGTAGTTCAACCTTCTCAAACGGCATTCATGCCAGGTCGGAATATCATGGAAGGAGTACTAATATTACACGAAACTCTCCATGAATTACATACTAAGAAGCGTAATGGGGTAGTTCTTAAAATCGACTTTGAAAAAGCCTATGATAAGGTAAAATGGTCTTTCCTCCAGCAAACTCTTCGAATGAAGGGATTTAGTCAGCAGTGGTGTGCATGGGTTGAAAGATTTGTCTCGGTAGGAAGTGTGGGCATCAAAATTAATGATGATATTGGTCACTACTTCCAAACAAAAAAAGGGCTCAGACAAGGAGATCCAATGTCACCTATCCTTTTTAATATAGTGGCAGATATGCTTTCTATTTTGATAAAGAGGGCAAAAGATGATGGTCAAATCAAAGGGGTTATTCCTCATCTAGTAGACGATGGGTTGTCAATTTTGCAATATGCAGATGATACAATTCTGTTCATGGATCATAATTTGGAGCAGGCTAAAAATATGAAATTGCTGCTCTGTGTCTTTGAACAATTATCTGGACTTAAAATTAATTTCCACAAAAGTGAGATCTTCTGTTATGGTGAAGCCAAACATTATGAACAAGAGTATACAAGATTGTTTGGTTGTGGGATAGGATCCTTTCCTTTCAGATACTTGGGTATTCCAATGAATCATCGTAAACTCCACAATGCAGATTGGAGTATAATTGAGGAAAGATTCAAACGCAAATTAAGCACTTGGAAAGCCAAACACTTATCTTATGGCGGAAGGCTAGTCTTGTTGAATTCAGTGCTAAGCAGCCTCCCTATGTTCATGATGTCTTTCTTTGAAATTCCTAAGGATGTCCTTAAGAAATTGGATTACTATAGGTCTAGATTCTTTTGGCAAGGCAATAATGAGAAACGAAAATATCGTCTTGCCAAGTGGAACATCCTATGTCGTCCTAAAGATCAAGGAGGTCTAGGAATAACAGATCTCTACATTAAAAACAAATGCCTTCTTAGTAAATGGATTTTTAAATTACTTAATGAAGAAGGTATTTGGCAGACCTTACTTAGAAATAAGTATCTAAGTGCAAAATGTTTCACTCAGGTTCAGATTAAACCTGGAGATTCACATTTTTGGAAAGGTCTATTAAAAGTCAGGGAAGACTTTCTGGGATGTGGGACATTTAAGATAAAAGATGGTTCACAGACCAGATTTTGGGAGGATACTTGGGTGGGCTCTAAACCTCTTAAAGAGCAGTTCCCTAGTCTTTTTAATATAGTTCATTATCCTCATGATACAGTGGTAAATGTTATGAACCAAAATCCACTGAATCTCTCTTTTCGAAGAGCTCTAACAGGGGATAAATTAACTTCTTGGCACAACCTAGTAGCAAAAGTATCCTTACAACAACTTTCACAAGGGAGAGATAGTTTTACCTGGGACTTACATCGACATGGATGTTTTACAGTCCAGTCTATGTATCAATATTTGATGAACCAGGGTACTCCCTTCACCAATAAATTTATTTGGAATCTAAGAATTCCTCTAAAAATAAAGATTTTCCTATGGTATCTCCAGCGGGGTGTAATTTTAACAAAGGATAATTTAGCTAAGAGGAATTGGGTTGGAAGTCAAAAGTGTTGTTTCTGTGATTGCAATGAAACAATTAAACATCTTTTCTTCGATTGCCAACATGCTAAGACTATATGGAGAATTGTTCATGTAGCCACTGGGCTAACCCCACCTAGATCAGTAACACACATGCTTAAACATTGGTTAACAGGCATACGAAATAAGGACAAAAAATTGATCTTTGTTGGGGTTGCAGCCGTTATGTGGGCTATTTGGTGTACACGTAACGACTTGATTTTTCAGAACAAACAATTTCATTCTTTTATGCAGGCTATTTTCAGAGGAGCATATTGGCTGCGGTTTTGGTCCCTACTGCAGCGTGAGGACACAAGGGAGATCATCCGTTCGGCGAGCAAAGCACTAGAGGTTGTCGCTTTGGATATTTTTGCCAAAAATGGATGGAGAAGCAATAATAGACTCTGCTTTTGATTTTCCCTATTATGTGTGTGCTCCTTTTCCTGTTCATTTATCAGCTTTAATGCTGAGAATTATGTAAAAACTTTGCTGTGTGCTGTTGCAGAGGCAGGAATAAATTTCCTTTTTCTAAAAAAAACACATGTTTCCTAATTTCCAAATTAACGCCTCCAGCACGAAGAACCCAAGTTGCAGTCCCACATTGTCTTAACAATAACAATTAAGGAAATCAAGAAAGAGAGCAGAGATGCGGTATACTACCTTATCCGTGTACAGCTGCTTGAGGCGCGCGAGGTCCCTGAACCCACCGTCGACGAGCTTCCGCAGGTTCCGCGGCCCGACCCCGGGGATCCCGAGCAGCTCCGCGCTCTCCCTCCCCGGAAGAAACCCCGCCTCTCTCCCACCCGCGGCCGCCGCCGCAGCCGCCGAAGACGAGAACGGCCTCCGCCCGAACCGCAGGGACCCCGCGGCGGCGGGAGGGAAACGGAAGGGAGGGCACGGGGAGGCGGAAGCAGTAGAGGGGGTGGCGACCGGGCGGAGGGCCGGCGGCATCGCGGGCGGGTCGGAGGAGCTACGGGCGGGTGCAGCGAGGCGGCGGCAGCGGCGGGGAGGGAGGAGGAGGAGGAGGCGGCGCATGGCCGGCGGCGGCGCGGGGCATGGGAGGTTTAGGGGTTTGTTTTGGCGGGAGGGGGGCGCGGAGTCCGAGGAGACAGACAGGGCTGCGTGTTGGCTGGGTGCGACCGGAGAGAGCAGCCTGCAGCGGCGCTCGCGAATTTTTCATTTTATATTTATTTTTTTTGACGATTTTTCGAAAATAAATAACCGTTTCAAACTTTATCAAAAGTAACCTCGAACCGCCGTTTCAACTGGCGGTAGGAACCTGTCGCCGTTTCACACGGCGGCAGATCCTGTAACCGCCGTAGACGTGGCCGTAGAGCGCGTGAACCAGCCGCCAGATGGTTGTGCGGTTGGAGTAGCCGCCAAAGGAAATGACGGTTGACTGACCAACCGTCGTTTGACAGGGCGGCAGGTCCAACCGCCAATTCCTCTGGCGGTAGCTCCGTCCTACCGCTAATACAAATGGCGGTAGGTGGCCCCTCCTATAAAAGCAACTGCACCTCGGGGTGGAGCTCTCAGCTCACTCCTATCAGCGCATCCGGAAGTCGACGGAAGAGAAGGAGCATCCGGCAGAGAAGCTATTCCGTTCCACTGGAAATATTTATAGAACTTCTGAAAATATATTAGAAATTTAGAAAATAGTTTAGAAATACTAGAAATAGAGTAGATATTTAGAAAATAGTTTAGAAATACTAGAATTAGCGTAGAAATTTAGAAAATAATTTAGAAATTTAGAAAATAGTTTAGAAACAGTAGAATTAGCGTAGAAATTCAGAAAATAGTTTAGAAATAGTATAATTAGCGTAGAAATTCAAAAAATAGTTTAGAAATAGTCGAATTAGTGTAGAAAATCAGAAAATAGTTTACAAATAGTATAATTAGCGTAGAAATTCAGAAAATAGTTTTAAAATTAATAAAATAGTTTAGAAATTCAGAAAATAGCGTAGAAATTCAAAAAATAGTTTAGAAATTCAGAAAATAGTTTAAAATTATTAAAATGGTTTAGAAATTCAGAAAATAGTTTAGAAATTCTTTAATTAGCGTAGATATTCAGGAAATACTTTAATTACTTGCATAGTAGTATTAGTAGTTAATTTAGAAACACCTTATTGCTCAAAACTACTTTAATTACTTGCATAGTACTATTAGTAGTTAATCCAAGTATTTGTACACTATATGATATCAGGGATGTCACAGACAGTCCGGGTTCAATTATTTTATGGATCTGGGGAAATTAGATATGGTCCCGAACGAGTTGATCTGTCACTGTTTAAAACAGTGACAAGAGATCTTACAAGAGCTGAAGAAAGACCTTGGGGGGTCATAACCAACTGGATGTACAAGGCATTCAGGAAAGATGAAGAGCAATGGAAACTGTCGGTGATGGCTTTGTTCAACAGAAGTCAACCAGTGTTTTGGGAGCTTATGCACTTAGAAGGTACTAAAAATTAGAGACGTTATGTCAGAAGTGCATACACAATTGGTGCTCCGGTGGTTTTGCTTGTCCAGTTTGTACCGAATGTACAACTGAATGAGGAAGCAGAGGGTCAATGCCAGAGTAGCCATCATGGGGGAGAGGGGGAAGATGGTGGAGAGGATGAAGAGGGTGGACAGGAGGAAGATGGTGGCGCAGAGAAGAACAAGAGGGGGATGAAGCAATTGGTGTGGTTGATGGGGGAGAAGAAGACCCTAAAGTAATGAGGCAGTTCAATGTAGAGATCGATGACTATGAACGTGCATTGGAAGATGACTCCTCAGATGATGAGGATGAATCCATTATGCCAAGTGACTGAGAGAGCTATGATTTCTCACAGCTTACTGTAAATCCTGGTGTGAATGTGACTTGGGAGTACCGGGAGAATGAGGTGTGCGAAGGAGCTCTGTATGCAAATTCAGGAGAGCTTAAGGATGCAGTGAAGAGGTGGTCCACCTTGAGCTCATGCTCCTCCTCATGCTCGTTCTAGGAAGGGGAAATACCCTCGTTGTACTCAGTAGACCTAGAGTAGTAGCAGCGTAGTCGGATTGTATGAATTGTAAACCACGAATTGATCCAAAGATTTTTGTAGTAGGGAAAGATTTTAAGTACCTTCAGAGGAGCTTCTCTGTGAACACGAAATCCTAGAACGGAAAGTACCTCTCATCCTCGTGGAGCTTGAATATGGGGTTCGTGTGTTTCCTCTAAGTCGCTGCAAATTTGCTCTCCCACGGATCTAAGGGCCCACAACGCTACAGTACCCTACTGCTAGGGTGTGTTTCCTCAGAGTCACTGCTTCGATTCCGTTCCCACGGATCGAAGGACCCACCACTCACCCTTCTTCTACATATATCACCCTTCTCTACGATGCCTCTTCACAACAAACTGCAATGGCTTCCGGGAGTGGAGGTGAATATGGGTGTGGTACTGAGTTCTGGGAGGAGCAAGATCCAGAGTTCAAGGGGGAATTTCCAGTCCTGCAAAAGAGGGACTTCCGTTCCATGCGTGAAGTTAGAAGCTACGCACCTAACAAACCGGTGTTGTGGCCAACATGTTCACACGCTGAGCGTTGCGTGATGCAAGTCTACGAGGGCTGGGGCAACTACGGTCGTCGCTTCTGGCACTGCCCACTAGCAAGGGTAAGCTATGGAAATGATATTTGTTCATCAACCATGCTTGGTTTGTTAACATTTTTTTGGGTATTTTTCAGTTCTCCGACGATGATGACAACTGTGGCTTCTCGCAATGGGTGGATCCCCCAGCCATTGACCCCTATCAGGATTACATCAACTACCTCCACGACATCGTCATCTACAACCTGCAGCGGCGCCTGGACGAAGCACTTGCTTCCCCAGATCGTCCCGCCGACAATCAGTGCTGCCCTTGTGCGACTTGCACTTGTGAATGCCACGCGAAGATGAGAGATTGGTCTCCTCTTCCTTCACATCCACCACCACCACCGGGGTACTACATGCCGTCTCAGCAGACCTCAGGCGCCGACTCCTTGCTCTCTGGCCAGTTCTCGTACAACTAGTTTTCGAATGTAATACAGTATCTAAATTCCCTAAGGCATGTTAGGATTAGAGTTGTGTCGTGCATGCCATTGCAATTTCGTCGGTGATTTTTCTTTAATTTAGATGATGTCATTTCCATTTCATAAAAAAAACTACCGTCGTTTTGCACGGCGGTAGGCCCTGACCTACCGCCGGGTGATATGGCGGTTGACCGTCAAACCCAGCCGTCAGCCCCAGCCGACCTGCCGCCCGCTACCTTAAGAGAAACCGCCCTGTTGTTTGACGGTTAGGGTTGCCGCCACTTGAACAGGCAGCAAGCCCTTACCGCCGTTTCAAACGGCGGTTACAGGACCGGCTACTTTTGATAAAGTTTGAAACGGCTATTTATTTTCGGAAAATCGTCGAAAAATAAATATAAAAAAATTCGGCTCTCGCTGCAGAGACTTCTGTATGGGTACTACTATTGCCGTATGGGCTCTGGCCGTTTCTTTCTGTTTTGCACAAAACCCAACCAAAAGATGGTTTCATCACTTTCGTAAGGGTGCCAATGCTTTTTACAGGCTCACAAAATCACTCAAATTAATGATAGAAATTTTCTAAATATACTTGTATTTCGAATTTTCTAAAAAGATTGTACAAGAAGCGGAAATATTGTGCAGCCGAACCGAAGGAGATAAGCACAAACAAAAAGGAAAAAAACTGAGATACACGTGAAATGTGATTCTATTCGTGTAAATTATTTGACTTCGTTAAAAAATCAGAGTTTGGACTGACAGTGCTTTTTTTTTTGAGTGGAGGGGACAGAGTTTTGGACTGACAGTGCTGCACAGCACAGTAGTGTGCTAAAGGCTAAACCCAACGAAATTTTAGTGGGCTTGAAGAACGAGCGAGATTAGGCCCAATAAATCCCGCATCATCATTTTCACGGGAACGGGACCCGCCTCTGGAATTCCAAAATTTGAAATTCCCACCTTGCCCACCCTACCTTTTCGCTCCACACACAGAGGTGCCGCCGGCGACGACTCCCCGCGGCGGCGGCGGAAAGGATGGCCCCCACCGTCGACGCTCGGAGCCCGGCTAAGCGGCCCCGTGACTCGGACGACTCCGGCTCCGACGGCGACTCCGATTCCGACTGCGACGGGGGCCTCGTCAGGTGCGCTTCCCCTCCACCCCATTCAGCCGCATTCGGGGGTATTCCCCTTTCGATTTGGCTCGTTATAGACGACGAACGGCCTTGATCCCTTCATTTCTTGGTCTGATATGTGATGTTTCATCTCATGGGGCGCGGCGGCACCGCGGCAGCGACTTGAGGGAGATTGTGTGTCTGCTGCGGCTCATCAAGGGCGGGGCAAACAAGGACGGCCAGAAGATGTGCCAGCAGATCATAGCCAAGTGAGTCACCAGTCAGTGCCAGGGAGGACTTTGGATTCCATGCGGAATTTCATCTAATTCTTAGCTTAATTCCTTTTTAAGGGAAACGATTGAGCTAACCGCATTAACATTTGTTAATATCAGTATTCTGCACGTTGCTTTTGGTTTGAGGTTGCGCCGATTGCTGCTCTGTGTTCAGTTCACTTATTTTCAGGCAATGTATTATGCCAGTTTCATTAGGTTCAGGTTCTGTGCCACAATTTGCAGTCTCATTGTTCTTCCTAGTATTGTTCTTGTGATGGCCTGCTGGATTTTGCTGTTGTGAATATTTTTTTCCTGTTCCTAATTAGGATATCAAGATAGTATTCCTTTTATGCATTCACAATCATTACTATTGTCCTCCTATTTTCTATAAAAGAAGCAGCACTCCAAAATTTTAGACACCAGGAGTATGAGGCAAGATAGCTTTAGACTCTCAAGAGTGGATTTATATATGGGATCAATCATTTTCATTGTTCTACTGAGTATGCTAACTGCGTGATCTGTTGAAATCTGAAAGTCCTCTTTCATCTGTATGACTAGAGTTTTGTTTAAAATCATTTTCTTAACCTGTAGTGTGGCAGCAGATATTCAGGCTATGCTAGATGAAACCCAGCTGAAATTTGAGAAGGAAAGGTATTTTGCTTGCGACCAAACTTGTATTCTATAACTCTATTCTTCTTGAATAAAAAGGTTTTTAATCTTGGAAAATAGCCAGAGCATCTGAAACCTGTTATGGAGAGCTCAAAAAGATATCCATCTTCATTGAGAACACACTAATCTTTGTTTCCTATTTATGTGTGCAGGCAGAATTTGCTGAAAGTACTGTCAAACACTTCCAAAGAGGTATTCATAAATATTTGTCTTTCAGGATATTATTTTGTACTAAGGTGACATGAGATTTGTGCTGTAGCAGTGTGAGAATTCACTGGATGAAGAGTACAGCAAGTTTCAAGAAACATATGATATGTTTTGTAGAGAAAAGGATGCACACATGCAGACTTTCAGAGGTAGGTCAAACAAAGCTAGCTACCATTTGTGATGGTTGCTTCTCACTGATTTCCTCCGTTATGTATGAAGTGAGCCTCTTTTTTTCTTTCTAAAAACCTATTAGTATTTAATCCAGGATACTTGATTTTGTTACTGCATAATTGAATTTAGAAGAAACTTTTGAATATGAAGCTGTCCATGTAAAGAGCATGAATTGGCAAAAACATCAGCCTGTATTCTGAAATCTTTATACCTTATGTGCAGACCTGATCTCAGAAGTTGAAGTTGAGAAGAAGAAATTGCTTGAGCAGTACGAACATCAGAGTAAGTGATAGGATGATTTGCCAATTTTGTGTGATGGACTGTTGTTTACCTGACTATCATTCTTCCAAACAGAGAAGACGGATACCACCATGTTATCAGAACTTGACAAAACATTCTCTGAGAAGATAACACATGCAGAACAATCTGTCAGAAGGATGAAAAAGGTACATCTTGCTCATACATGTACATCTGCTTGCTCTGCTCTACCTCTTATGACATATCTTCCTTTTGTCAACACAAATTTCCTGGCACCCAGATTCCAGTGGTGATTGAACTTTTCAATTTCACGTCTTTGTTTATGCAGGATGACAAATCTTTTATCATCTTTCGCAAGTCTATTGGCTCATTTCTTGAGTGTGGCTCTGATGATGATTTTGACCTTGATGACGAGTGAAGCCTCTACTCCTACAATAGAGAATCAATGAAATGGAAGTTCTTCATTACTTCTTGGCCTTTGCTTTTTTTTTCTGTGTAGATTTATTATATTTTAGTGGTATGTAATTTGTTTATTAGCTTCTTCCGAACGAGGTTGTTGCATCAACCTGATTGTTGAGATTCGGGAAGAACAGAATAAACTGCAATTCTGGATTTAGTGCTTGTTGCATATGTACAGATGGGAAATGCAATCGTGTTTTTCTGCCTCTTTAAAAGCAGATGTTGGATCATGCAATCATGTTCTCAGCCCAGCATATGTACATATTTCATTTGAGTCGTTCATCAGGACTTCAATGGCAAATCTTGAATTGCAACCGCCACTTACAACAAAACACAAATGCTTAATACAGGTGTAAACAACTTAACCTTTGATTGGAATAAAGCAAAACTACAATGTTCAAATGCAAAAACAAAATTATTATTCAACACAAAACAAAGCTGACATTGACGTTGAATCAGCCTGTGAAAATTTGAGGACCCAAGTTGTCCTTCACAGCATCTATACAGCACCAATCAACATATCATTCAATGCTAAATTTAGAGAAAAACTAGTTGGCTATATCTCCTGCATATAGTCCACATTGAGAATATGTAGCAAATTATGCAAGCTCGATACCAGCAACTCTACAAACATCAAAACAGACTTTAACCAGATCCTGGTATGCATATGCCAAGGTAGAAAAAATCCTCGCAACAAATATGCTCCACGGTCAAAACAGGCCTGTACACCCACCACCTTCAATACACTTCATCAAAGTTGAGGTTATAAATGCGAGTAAGGCGATTAACCCAGCCAGTCAGAATGACACTGTCTATACTTTCAAGCTTCTGGTAATTGCAATTCAAATCCTCCTGCTGATGCTTTGCTAGCAATGCCTCCTCATACAGTTGATTCTACAAGGATTCAACAAAACAAATACCATAAGCACAATGCCTAAAGAAGGGAACTAAGATACACATCACAATCACATGCAAGGACTGACATGACTGAGATAAAAGTCTTTTACTCAAATTTTACTGCTGTAAAAACTTCTGAAGTATGAATTTTAGACACATATTTCTATTCTAAAATGTTGAGGCAGAATGATAGCTATTCAAGTTCATAGAACCAGGAACTGAGGGTCATCTAGCAGCAAAGCTTCCAACAAGAACAAGATTTTACCTTGATCAGTGATAAATTCTCCACCTCATGTCTCTTGGACATTATCTTAAACTTTCTGACATTTTGACAATCAGGGTCTGTAGGACCCACCCAACAGAACTCTAACTTTCTACCAGGTTTCCATGGGCGGTCATTGAACATTTCTTCTGCTGCACGCTTTGCTCTCACAGGTCTTGGCATTCCGCACATCATGAATGGGAACTCATCTAGCATATTGATAACATGCTCAGCATCCTTCTCAGTTTCCATTTCTACCAATGCAGATCGAGGAATATCAAATGGAACCGTGTAGTTGGTCACAAAGTTGACATTTTTTACATTCCCAAATTGGCTTAAAGCCATCCTTATGACTGCATCTGTTGCTAGGGGAGACAAGTTGTCAATGTATACAGTTCTTTTGACCTTCTCCTCAAACTCTTTATATTCTTTTGTAGCCTCCAAGAATGCAGCAGTGGAACTTCGTCCCACAGCTGGGCCAGAAGAGGTAGAAGGTTTCATTCCAGAAGCATTATAGCTGGTGCCAGTAGCATGTACTGCAGAGGTGCGCAGCTTTTTGATAGATTTCTTGTCAGTAGATGGATCAGCAGGTCTTCTGCTTGGGGCACAGTTTACAGCCTCAGTTGACAGCTTTACAGTGGCAATGTTCTTTCTAGCTTCTTCACATATGTTATTCCCCAAAGCGTTGTCATTTGCCTCTTCACCCTTCACTGCAGATGTCACATTCTTCCTTGGGTTTTTTATCTTAGCCTCTTCAGTTACCTCTTTGCTTGAGGGATTGCTGTTTGTCTCATAGAGCAGCCTCTTGCTCCGGGTGATGTTGCTGGAGTTGTTCTTTTCCACTTCACCATGCACACTGATGATTGACTGGTTCTTGCTTGGGCTATTGTTGATAGCTCCTACATATGATTCTTTCCTAGGTGTATTGCTGCTGTCCTCATGTGGCAGACCCTTGCTCATGATGTTTTTGTTTCCCTCTTCACACAGTTCCTTTCTTTCAGGGTAACTGATTTCCTCTTTATCCTGCACTTCAGTGGCGGTTGTCTGGTTTAGGCTCGAGACAATCAAATTAACCTCTTCAGGTAGTGTGTCCTTTGACAGAGTTTTGATCAGACTGTTGCTGTTTGCCTCTTGGCACTGCTCTTCTCCTGTAGCTTTGCTGCATACCTCCTCAGCCTTTGCTAAAGCATCGACAAAGTTCGTGCTTGGAGTGTTGTTATCAGTATGTTCGGATACTTCTTTAGCCAGGTGGTTTTTAGTATCCTCAGGTACTACAGTGCTCGTGATCTGAACACCCTCAGCCAACCTCTTTCTCGGTGGTAGGCGTATACGAATTTTGTTCCCAGGTGGACCAATTTTCTTGGCATTGGTGTCCTTGCTGACTTCGGGAGCCTGGTTTCTAGAGGGATGCATTTTCTTAGCATGCAACATACTCCTGCAGTTTGTGAATCAAAATGATATAATGTTAAACAATACAAATACCAACAATATTTTTCAGGCTGTATGCACAACATAAGGTCTCTTTTGACTTATGAATGTGTGACAGGAAGTCTGACAACCTAAACTAGTACATGATGCACACAGCTAGTCATATCAACACGCCAACAAGGTATTATCTCCAAAACAAAACAAGAGATCAACAAGACAAGTAGACAACACAGTAGACAAGAATTTCAATGACCAGACAGCACATTTGAAACAATCATGATGGTAACAGCACCAGGCTGGTCAAGAGTGGAAGCCAGCCGTATTCTGAACAAATAACCTATTGGAAGATGACAAGATGTGTATCTATATCAGTGTGAAGTGCCAACATACTTGGGAGAGCACGTAGCAATTGTTAAATTTGAGCCTAGGATTCAAATTGCTTTTCTGTTGTCCTAAACTTCTGAGACAAAACTGTCTTGTGGAAGAGACAAGGCACCTAGTAAAAATGTTTGGAATTAACCTGCAATACTCTGAACTTAATAGTTAAATGTTACTGGTACTAATCCTAATGCAGAAGAGCATCGCGGGGAAATTGAATGTTACAAAGATGCACAAAACACTTGACAACTAGGTGAAAACATCATTTGATCAGATCTAATCTGCGCTGCAGAAATGTTGCACACCAATTTCAGAAGCAACCCTTTTTCTTCCCCCACATTTCGCAAAACTGGACCCAAATTTCACAAGCTACGACCCTCGACGCCCCCAGTTCCGCGGAAGCCCGCGAAGAGCCGCAGGAGCCCACCCATGGGCTCCGAGATTCTGACAAACCGGCGATCCCGGAACAGAAATGCAGGTCATCTCATCGGGGGCTCAAAACCCTAAACCCCGATCGGCGCGCCCGGGGAGCACGAGCCGAGAATCGCGCCCCGGTTTCGAGCGGAAGCATCCGTGGAACCCCCGCGATCGTCGCTGCGCCCCACGCACGGAGTTGGACGCGGATTGAATAGCACAGCAAGTAAGGGGGGGACGACGGGGAGCGATGATTTACCCTGGGATCGCCGCGGCGCGGGAGGAGGTGGTGGGGAAGAGGCCGCTCTGGGAACGAGACATCGAGGGAGCTGGCAGTCGCGGCGACTCCGGCGGCGGCGGTGGAGGGAGGGAGGCAGCCCGCGCTTCCGCCCAGCGGCCACTGGTGTGCTTGCTGCTTGCCCGATCGGAGGAAGTGGGTGGAGGCTGCTGGCAAGTTGGGCCGGGGCCCACCGCGCAGTGACATATGAGAGGGGAACGGGAGAGGGGAGAGGCCGCTCGTGCGCTGATGGGCAAGATGACCTATTTTTGGAATTTTTTTCCGGCAGAAAGAAATCGTCTAAAATATTTTCGATTAGACATCTTTAAATAATGTGAAAACAAGATCGAACACGAGACACGATTTTTATGTGGAAAATCCTTGCAGGAAAAAATCGCGGACGCCAACCAACGATTTTCACTATGATGAGAGAATTACAACGCAGGGAATACAATGAGCCTCTTGCTCTTCCCGTGCGGCTTACACGTGTATAATATGGTGGACTAAACTGACTGCAGTCAAATACGGAAATAAATCCGCTAAACACATAACCCGACCGTGGGCCCTCCAGGCGTCCCCACAAGACTCACGTTCAACAGGGGTTTCATTGAGGATTTAATAAGCATTAATTATCATGTCATATCACCAATTTTGTTTAGACCAATCTCAATGGGAGTTTCATGGGCATTAATTATCATGTCACATAACCAAATTTGCTTACTCCCTCCGGTTTGGTAAAATGAAGGCGTTTTGGACAAGATTTGAGTCAAACATTAGGAATATAAATCATGAATAACTTTTAAGTCGTTGAGTTTGGAAATGTGAAAATTACATAAATAGGTTTATCTTGCAAAATATTTTCATAAAAATATACATATGTTAAATTTTAATAAATATTTTATAAAAGTAAGAAGTTAAAGTTGTACTTTGGAGACCATAGCGTTGTTCTAAACGACTTCATTTACCAAATCGGAGGGAGTATATAGCAAGATCTTTGTGAAGAGAGAAAGGAGAGTTTCATCATATGTGAGAGGAGTGTCATATCACTATGAAACTCATGTAGCATAGTTACCTAGTTTCTAGTTTAGTTAACTATGCAATTAAACCCTGCACTGAGACTGACCTTATGCGGCAAGATATTTATGAGGGGAGAGGGAAGAATTTCATCATATGTGAGAGGAGTGTCATCACAATGAAATTACTATGGCACAGTTACCTAGTTCACAATCTAGGTAACTGTGCAATGAAACTCTATATTGAGATGGGCTTAATTGACATTTCACTCATCATTAAATTTATCAAGTTTTTTCTGTCCGGTGAACAAAAATGGTTTGGACTAGCTCCAGACCATGAGAACAGCATGAGAAGCGTAGAAATAGTAAACTTGCTTAAATATAATTTCCTCTTTTCTGTTCAAAATTACTTTGATTATTTTGGAAATTGACATTCTTAACCGTTGGAAATCTCATGTACACTCAAACAACATGCTAGGAAAAAGATGTTGAGAAGCTAGGAAGAAGATGTCATAAAATTTCCAGCAATGAACAGTGAGTGCCTCTTTTTCTTTTTTTGCGACTAACCGTGAGTGTCTCTTGGGCTGGCCTTTTGAGCTACTCAATTTTCTT
Source organism: Cenchrus fungigraminus (assembly GCA_036936925.1). Lineage (NCBI taxonomy): Eukaryota > Viridiplantae > Streptophyta > Magnoliopsida > Poales > Poaceae > Cenchrus > Cenchrus fungigraminus. The sequence goes on from CM072780.1 coordinate 86,126,225, forward strand.
CCTGAACTAGAAAGCCTCGCGGCAACGGCCAATGGTGAAGCTTTTTTCATACGAGTCTCATTACATTGTAGTGTCTTTAGCATTTTTTAGATCAATTTCATGTTTTAATTGTTGGAGTCTCCCCTTATGACATATTTTAGCTTGGCTTGCTATAGGAAGCATTTACAATTTTTTCTTTTAGTGTAATTTCTAATTGGATCAATATTGTTTTAGTTGTCTTATTTCTTGTTGCTTGCAAGAGGTAATTTTGAGTCAATTTTTAAGAAGGTATATAGCCATGCACCGTTGTTGCCGTACCCCTTCTACTCTCTTATGTCTTGTATAAGTCAAGTGCACGTCATCTTCCCTTCGTTGGTGGAAAAAAATGTCTCTCACAACAGCGCATGCGATTACGCATGGGGACCACACGGCGTATCCCTGCTTTGTCAACATACAAAACAAACGCTGGTCGAACTCGTTTCTCATTCACCAACATTAAGAGTGTTTTTTCAAAGTTGTGGCTGAAATGACTTCGGCTGTGACTTTTGTGGTACTCCTTCTGTATCATAATTAGAAGACGTTTAGGACAGTGATACGGTATCAAAAGCACAATTTTGACTTCTTTTTTCTATGAAAATATTTATTACAAAATTATATATGTATATTTGTATGAAAATAAATTTAAACACACAATCTATTGATATGATTTTGACATTTTCAAACTCAACAACTTAAAAGTTATTCATGCTTTATATTCTCAATGTTTGATCCAAACATTATCCAAAAAGTCTTCTGATTGTGACACGGAGGGAGTATGTCTTTTTCCAATTGTACTTGACCTGTTGAAAGAATGTGTGACAAAACACCTTCTCGTTGTTTTTCAGTGGATAGAAAATGTCAAATGACAACAATGCTCTTATCTTATTTTTATTTTCCCTTCTTCTCTTCCTATTAATTTTCTTTTCTCTATCATCTCCGGCTTTCCTTTAATAATCTTTTATTATCTCTTCTGCACCATGTTTGCTAGTTGCTACCTTATCCACTCGCACGGTTGCACGCTCAGCCAACCAACACCTCTGCTCCATCGGCCCGCCTTATCCATCTCGCACTCACACAACCATATCCCCATAGCCCCAGCGCAGCAGACCGCCGGCCACGACCACCTCTCCGGTGCTTGCGCTCCCCTGCGCCGCCTTCCTCTGGCCCGCGTATGCACCTCCTCCCTTCGGCGCACGCCTCTACACACCTCCATGGGGCTCCACCGTGTGTTGCTCTGCCTGAATTAGCTCCCTTCCTCCCTTTCTCGGTGGCGCACGGCTCCCCGCCGTCTGTGGCCGCCCCGCCGGCCGCGTGGGGTGCGCCGGCATCGCCGCCTGGGTGCGCGCAGTGGACCAGGAGGTGGCGCGACGGTGGCTCGTGGGCGGCCTGGTGTGGCCCAGGTGCGTGCGCCTGCATCGACTGCCGCGCGGTGGAGCTGTGCTCCTCCGGTTGCCCAAGGGGTGGCGCGACGGTGGCCCAGGGAGCGGCGCGGTGCACCCCAGGTCAGCATAGCTGACAGGTCGGCGCGGCCTCTTATTCCTCCGTGGTGGCGTTTCCGAGCTCGAGGTCTAGTGGGAGCAGCATCGAGCTCAAGCGGGAAGTCGATGTCAGTCCGCTTCCTCGCCCACTGCGGCTGGCTTCCCAGCCGCTGCTCTCCGCCGATGCCCCCTCTTTCCTCCCCTCCCGTTCCGGACCCTCGCTCCAGATCCGGCGGGTGCTCGAGCGTCACGCCGCTGCTCGGGCGCCCCGCGGCCCTACTGGTACTCACTGAAAGTGCATCTAGGCCTCTAAGTGGATTTTGGTGAATTGAATGACAAAATGATTAAAGGACTAATGTATTTGTCTAAAGTTTGTGAGCAGGTTTATTTAGATATTCATGAGCAATTATTAGAGTATTTAATTGTTGATGAATATTTTGTGGCTCACAATTGAAGAAGACAAATATATGGATGATCCTAATGCATATGTGACAAATATCAAGTAATAAAAAAAGATAAATATTAGGATATTTTGAGAAGGTCAATTCATGGTCTCCCATAATAGACATAGCTTGATTAAAATTACAAGGATCACAAAAGAGAAGATGGTAATTCTCTAAGTCAAGTGCAAGACTTCATGTGATAATTGAAAGAGGACACAAGGATGAGTATAGACTTAATGGTCCTTAAATGGAAGCTTGCACATTCGTTGTCAATCAAGAACAAGCATTTGAAGCGGGATTTTCAAATGGAACTTAATCAAGGATGAAGCAAAGTGGAACTCAAAGTGGATTGGGTAAGTGATGAAGAGATCAACCGAGATGTCTAGGGTGAGGGACTAAGCAATCTTTGGGGTCTTGGCCCGGCCGCTAATAGTATTTTGCTAAGGTGAAGTTCAGGCATCCGTGGGGTCTCCAAGTATCATATCCAAGTCTTAACCGAGGGAAGTAATGCAACACATCAATAAGTTATGATTGACAATATGGAGTGACTTAAGGATTAAAGTAAGCACTCTCATGCAAAAAGGGAAAATCCTAAGTCACTAGCTCAAGTATGGATTTGCTCAAGTCATCAGCTGTGTTGGAAGCCCTCAAGTTGAAATTGCGAAAGTATGGTAAGATTGAAGACCTACAAGCTCAAGTGATCAACTCCGTTTTACATTTATTCTTGAGTTTAGGAATGCCGTACTATCAAGAGGATGCAACATTAGCTCTAAGACAAAAGATCAAAAGTGCTCATTAGTTGACCTAAGTGAGAACTAGCCTTGAGAGAGTTCCTGCGTAGTCTAACAAACCTCTAACCCAACCTTAGCCACTTCAACACGTCTTGGAGTGCTTGTGAGAAGAGAGAAGGGTTTTTGGGCTCTCTCTGCCCAGGGCGGTCTAACCGTCCCAGGGGGGCGGTCTAACCGCCCCTGGCTGGCCAACGGCTAGTTTTTCAAACTGGCCGGAGGCAGGCGGTCTAACCGCCCTGACCAGGCAGTCTAACCGCCCTGACCAGAGTTCTAACGGCTAGTTTTCCTTGTGAGGGGTATAAGTACCCCACGAGCTCTACTTGTTGGGGCTGCTGATTCTAGGGTTGCTGAGGTGCTCCCCCTGCTGTTTTTCATAAGCCAAAGCCAAAGAAACACTCCTCAACCTTCTCTTTGTGAGATTTGCAATTCAAGCCATATCCTAGTGTTGGGTTGAGAGTTTAAGCCTTTGTGAGCTTGTGTGAGCTGAGCATGAGCATCCCATAGCTTGAGCACTTGTGGTTCGCGTCGGAAAGCCTTTGAAGCATTTGTTACTCTTGGAGGTTTGCCTCCTATACGGCTATGCGTCGCCGGCTAGCTCCCAAGGTTGTGGTGAGCAGCGGCAAGTTTGTGAGGGCTGTGATCTTGACTCTTCGTGGAAAAGATCGCCTTAGTGGAAAGGAGGAAAGCGGTTGAAAGAGACCCGGCTTGTTGTGGGAGAATTCCCTTACAAGCTCCTCAACGGAGACGTAGCCGTTCCTTAGTGGGCGGTGAACTTCGGGAAACAAATCCTCGTCTCTCCTCTGTGGTTTGCCTCACTCGCTTTGATTTCTAGCATATTTACTTTGCTTCCGCTCGATCTACTTGGGTGTGCTTGTCTTTGAGTGCAGGGATCATTACCCTGCTTGTGATCATCTACAGGAGCCACTCAAGAACTTAGGTTCTTGCTAGAAGTCAAGAGAAGTTTTGAGTTGTCTTTTGCAGGTTCACTGGGTGGAGGCGGTCTAACCGCCCCCGGACTCGGTCTAACCGCCCCCTCTGTGTTCAGTACACCAGGGGCGGTCTAACCGCCTGGCAGGGGCGGTCTAACCGCCAGTGCCAGTGAAGCTCAAGTTTCGGGGGAAAAGTTTTATTAGGTCGTCTCGCCTATTCAACCCCCCTCTAGGCGGCATCAAGGTCCTTTCACTCACGCGGCAGATGTTGCTGCTGCTCGGGCGGCCGACGCTGCGGTGGCTTGCTCGGGCACCACGCCGCCCCGCCATTACTCGAAGGTCCGAGTCGTTTCCTTGGTCCGCGGGGGTTTTTTTTTGCAAAGCGATCGATACTCGTCCGATCCTAACCATCCACACGCTCGATCCGATGGTCGGGAAAAACTGCCGACGTGGCCAGCCTCCCCGGCCTCGGTATTAGCCAAGTTTCGTAGGTAAAAGATTTGGCCCGGCCCTTACAAGAGACATTGTATATATGGATAATTTGCTATATTGGCTCAACAATAAAATGAACACCACCTAAGCTTATCAGTCACCAACCAGCAGTACTTTTCTCTCGTAGCAAATCAACATCAACCACCAACTGGCAGCCAGTCAACAATATTTTTTTCTCACAACAAATCAGCACTAACCAGCCGAATAAGCCGGTCCTGATCCAAATATTCCTAACTCGTCCTTTTGATTGTCCTTAAAACCCTTATTTTTAAAAAAGAAGATCCTACCTTACGGAGGAGGCATCACAACTTGGCGAAGCTCTTTTTTCGTAAAAAGTGCGGTGGTAGTCGTGTTTTTAAAGTAGAAGCAGTCGTTCGTTTGGCTGGTGGTTCGTTGCTGGTGCTGATTTATTTTGAGAGGAAAGTACCACTTTGTTCGTCTGGCTTATCAGCCACCAGTCAGCAATATTTTTCTCTTAGAACAAATCAGTCATCAGCAACCAGTCAGCATTACTTTTCTCTCAGAACAAATCAGCACCAGCCTCCAACCAAATGAACAGGCTCAAATTGACTGGTAGCTGATGGCGGGTTTGTTCTGAGAGAAAAATACTGCTGACTGGTGACTAATAAACCAGACGAGACAGAGGTGACTAGAACCAACAAAATCTAAAAAACCTTAAAATGACATGGCAACCCGAAACTTACCAACCATATCACAAACAAGCCCCTCGTCAAGCTTTTTGTACACGAAAAGCCAAACATGTGAAAACATCACTCCAGCCTCCAGGAGGGGGGCAACAAAAAACCACTTCACATTCACGCGGCGGTCACGCACCCACATCCTGCATCTCCCCTCCGACGAGCAAGAACACACAGCGACAACATACACATCGTGCGCATCATCATCATCTTCCAAACGTTTTCACGGAAGAGCCACCACGGCAAGGACGACAGCTCCGGCGAGGCCGCAGACCACCGCAAATGAGCACCCAAAGGCGGCTCTGCTCGCCGCCGCCGCGCCGCTGCTGCGGTGGCTCCTGGCGTTGAGGTTGCGGGGGTCGACGACCCCCGCGCCGCCCTTCTCCGCCTCCGAGCCGCCGCCGCCGCCGCCGCCGTCCGTGTGGCCGCCGCTGTGGCTGCTGCTGTAGCCGTGCCCGTGTCCCGTCCTCACCGTCGTCGTCACCTTCTTGCCGCCGTCGTCACCTGCCGCTGCACACGTCAGAGTTCACTCACCACTGAGTTCCAGGCCAGCTGATGCTGTTCATTGTATTGCATTGATCATGGAAATATCTCATGCTGCCTGGATCTCTTTTCTCAAGCAATTTTCACTAGTTTTTGTTGTAAAGAATCGATGAGATTTCGGATGATATCATTCAGCATTGAATATAAGTATCCTTAACGTGCTGTTGTGCATCCAGGATTGCAGGGGAAGGGAATCGTATTCGTATCTTTCCCCACACGTGGACAGGGCAGAGATCAGACAGAGAGATGAGCATCTGCGATTGCCTGACGGGCGAGGGCTCCGATCTGAACTTGCACACACATCAGCAGGACAGCAGGGTGTCCAAGAACCTTTTTTTTTCATTCTTCAAAAAAAAAGAAAAATCTTTGGTAGCTATTGCATGAATTCTTTAGAGCCACAAGTTGCAACTGAGGGCCGCACAGGAGCCCACACTTGCAACATTTTTTCTAGGTTTAAATTCCTTTTGGTGTTATGGAGTTCTGACTCTTTACCCCTCTTTATTTACAAACAGTCAGGTGTTTTTTGAAGTATTCGTTATTGTTCAGTGTATCAGGTGTTGACCCCGTTTCTTTAATGTATTATTACCAGTGTTCTTAAGATTCGATGCTCGTTTATCTTGATATATGCAGACTCCATTAGACAAGTTATTCTAGCATAAGAGATGAAATGAAAACAGGGGTAAATGTACCTATATACTAGCAAACATCACTGTAATACTTGTTTAAAAAATAATGCGTATGCGGTTGTCTACAACTCTACATGCTTCACTAGTTGCGATAGGGTCCTAGTGTAATGTTCAGCTGAAGATATTTTACGAGCGAAACATAAGTGCGTTAATTTTCTATATTATGTAGCCACTTTCCCTAGGCCCCAGCCATGCTTTGGTAACACTCCTGAAGAACTTAAAAATCTTTAAAGGCTTCAGGAGTGAGCAGGGGATTGTCTCTTTTGAACTGTCAACTTGTGTGTCTACAAACCCATCATTCAGGAATTCAACTGAAGTTTTCCAATTGAACCCCAAAACGCTGCTACTGTAAATTCACCAGAAATATGACATTTGACATGGAAGACAAGCTAAAATTCAGTTCAATTTCTCAACTTGAGACAAACGAAACCGCGTACCTGCTGTGACTGCTGTGTCCCTGGCATCTGCCGCCGCCGCAGGCTGAGCTCCATCTCCATGGACAGCGGTTGACACAAGGAGCAAGAGGAGCAGCAGAAGGGAGATGAAGAGGGAGGGTTTCTTGGAGCTCGCCGCCATGGCTGCGTGCGCTGCAGCCTGCAGGGACCAAGACCAAGACCAACAGACCAGAGCAAGCCCACGAACTGCCACTAGCGCTCTGCTGCGCCGCTCAGTTATATCCGGTCCCTCTTGTGAGAGAGGGTCACAGAATAAGTTCCTCAGAGGAGCTTTATTTCCATGATGTCCTTCCAAAGCTGGTCGCACACACCTACTGTTCATTAGTGTTTATCGCTTTCCTTGTTTCTTTAGCTTTTGTAACAGCCAGCACTAATGGATGTCTTCCTTGATTTGCAATGGTTAATGTTATCATCACTCATCAGTACTACTTATTAAGCAAAAATACAAAGAAGAAAGTGGGTGTTCAATTAATAATTGCTTTGTTGTACGTACGGTGTAGTTTAGAGAGAGAAAACAAGTATGATGCACATTTCAAATGTGACATGTAGGCCCTGCTGTTTAAATATATATGCATCCGAACAGTACAGGTCATGTTTGACTAGTTTAGTTTGATGCTTCTGTGAAGGGTCCTTCATGGTGAGCAGATCAGCAGACCATAAACAGGCTGCAACATGGTATGCAAAACTTGAGCAATTTGCAACTCTGTTTTTTCTTTTATTGTTGCACATCTGCTCTTGCAGAACAAATTTGTTGTACTGAATCAAAATTTGTGGAACAATGGTTTTGCCAAGGAAATACTTTTTCCGTGTTTCTCTTTGGTTAGCTAACTCAAATTTTTTTTCTGGGTTTCACCTTCCGTGTTATGCACCTTGTTCTCAAACAGAGTAGAGATCATTTTAAACATATTTGCACTCAAATTTCGAAAGCCTCTAATAGTTAGTACATGCAAAGGATTTATAATAATTAAGCCCTGCTGTTTCAATATATATGCATCCAAATAGTACAGGCTATGTTTGACTAGTTTAGTTTGATGCTTCTGTGAAGGGTCCTTCATGGTGACTGCGAGCAGATCAGCAGAGAGCAGACCATAAACAGGCTGCAACATTGCATGCACAAGTTCAGCAATTTGCACTCTGTTTTTTTCCTTATCGTTGCACATCTGCTCTTTCTTGCAGAACAAATTTGTTACGCGGGGTCAAAAAATGTGGAACAAAGGTTTTGCCAAGGAAATACTTTTTCGGTGTTTCTCTTTGATTAGAACTCAAAATTTTTTTCTGGGTTTCACCTACCGTGTCCTGCACCTCGTTCTCAAACAGAGTTGAGATCATTTCTAAAATGTTTGCACTCAAATTTCGAAAGCCTTTAATCATTAGTACATGAAAAGGATTTATAATACACATAAAAAGGGGCGTTGAGGGAATTTATCATGAAAACAAATACAGTCACGTCATGGACTGTTGATTTTTCTTTTTGCTAAGAAATAGTTGCCAAATGTAATGGTGAAGTATTTATGCTGATAGAGTAGAACAGAGTATAATATTTTTGCTAAAGTTTTGACTCTTATATAAATATGACAATACAATAATTGTAAATCAAAACAGCGAGGGGCTAGTATTACATTTGGCTCCGGTGGTCAAGGAGTTTTTTACCCAGGCACATGGATGATGTTAGTCTAGAATATGGATTGACAGTCATTAGCTTGCAGATTTTTCTCTCTTTTGGTTGTGTGCATCCTAGTAATGTAGAAGATGGAAAAATAGTTCAAGGAATTTGTATTAGCTCGATGTAAAAAACCTTGAATTTAATAAATTTTCCTTATCGAAAAATATTACATTTCAAATTAAGCCCAAACCAGTAACCAACCAACGTACGAGCACGAAGCCGGTGGCCGCCGTGACGAACCCCGACGCATGCGGCCACGGCGCCGCTCCTGCCGTCGAAGCCGGCGGTCCAGGAGAGACGATCCAAGGGTTGGAGGTGGCCGGCGGCCCCCACGCGCGCTGCCCGTCGTCACGCCCGCCGCCGTGGTGGTGATGCTGCTTCTTGCGGCAGTCGCCGCCGCTGGTGCCGTTCGCCGTGTCGTGATGATGAGCGCCTGCACGTACGTATATGCATGACCGTCGATGCAGAGAATTCCACTAGGGAATCGAGAGTGATTAGAGGACACTTCACACTTGCCTTTGCCATTGCTGCCATCTGCAGGGGCAGGGGCAGGGGCAGGGGCGTCGTGGGCGGCCGATGACGATGAGAAGGCAACGGAGAGGAGGAGGAGGTGGGAGACGAGGAGCAGGGGAAGCCATGATGGGCTCTTGCCTCGCAGCTCCATGGCTGCGAATCCTCGTCGGCGACGACTAACGCTATGATTGATATCAGTTAGGTTTCAGAGCAACTCCAGCGTCGATCTGATTTCGGCAGCTGGTCGTTTGGTCAGCAATGGCACGGGATACGGCCATCTTCTCGATCGGATCTTTCCATAAACGTGCAGGGCTTACCATTTTGCATCCATAGATACCAGAAAGAAATCGATTGGTGTGCTTTCATTCCATCCTTGCGATGAAATAAAGCTTCTAGACGTGCAACATCGATGCCCGAATCGGGCCACAATGCAAGACGAATAGACGATCGAGGCAGCCAACACCCATCGTCGATCGTTGTCACCAAAATCTATATGAAAATATATGCAATGCGTGCAAATATGCAATCGACTAACACACACAAACAACACTGCAGGTGAGCGAGATCAGAGACGAAGCAGCAGAGGCAGCAGGAGGGCAGCCGCCACGAGCCCGGCGCGCGCGCCCGCCATCGTGGTCGCCGCGGCGCTGCGGCCGTGGCGGTAGTTCCCGTTGCCGCCAGGGCGAGGGTGGAGCACGGCAGGCGTCTCCGGCGTGCCGCGCCCGCGCCCGCGTCCACGCCCGCGCCCGTGACCGCGCCCGTGGCCACCGTGGCCATGTCCGCCGCCGCCACCTTTCCTGATGACGGTCGCGGACCACCGCCGCCCGGCGGCCACCGCGCCGTCGTTGTCGTCGCTGCGCGCCTGCTGCTGCTGCTCCACGCCCCCTGCGGCATGCATCATCCCTGCGTGCGTGCGTGCGTGTCATCACATATATCCGAAGCACGGTGAAGACGATGGAGCCAGCTGCATGCTTGCTTACCTAGTCGGCGTTCGCTGCCGCCGCCGCCGCCTGCGGCAGCGAGGCGGCAGTGGCGTGCTGATCCATGAGCTCCGGAGACCAGAGCGGCCGCCGACAGCAGCAGTAAGGCGAGCACAGCAAGAGACGACATGAGGAGAATGATGCGTGGCGCCGCCATTGCTCACGCGTCAAGCCATCCCGCCACTAACGCCGAGACGACGAAGATTAGCATCAGCTCGCTAATAACAACTCCGGAAACAGTAATCGCACTCTCTCCTCCCCCCGCATGCGATCCCTTTATTCCCCTCCCACCCTCGCGATCTTGCTCAGAAATTAAATTAAGCCAGCGAGAAAGATCAGAGGAATACGTGTGGAGGTGGCCATAGAATTGAAGCTGCTGCTGACATCCACGCACTACTGGGCCATCGTGAAAACTGACATGGCCATATGCATCAATGCATGCACGGGACCCCCGTCCCACCCTAGCCTTTTGGGTTCGTGTGCGTGTGAGCTTGTGGCTCCGATGACGGTGCAATGGCATCGTTGCTGCAAGCTGCAGCAGAGAATGTACGGCACGACGATGCACCCCACAAGGCCACAATGCAACGGCGTGCCGGCGATGGGGTGGGGCTACCCGAGCTGGACACACTGGACCTGGCAACGGGCATCTCGGTCGGCAACGGGCCGGGCAAACACGTCGTATTGATACCGTTGCAGTGTGATGCCAAATTGGGGTTTTTTGTGTGGGAGGGCTAGTGAGTTTTTTAGGTGTGTGGTAAAAAAATTCTTAATACTCCCTCCGAAATATTTGCCATCATTGATTTTTTTACAACTTTGACTATTCGACTTATTCAAAAAATTATGCAAGTAGCATCTATTTTGTTTGCTAGATGCTTTTCTACTGTAGGTATTTTAAGCTCGATTTATCCTTTTACATATTTGCAATTTTTTTTTTGAATAAGACGAATGGTCAAAGTTGTAGAAAAAATCAACAGTGACAAATATTTCGATACAGAAGGAGTATGTTTCAAATTGTTGGTCGTTTGACTTTTTTGACCTTAACTTTGACCACTTGTGTTATTCTAAAAACTGTGAAAAAAATAATTTGTGACTTGCTTTACTAACAAAAGTTGCTTGAGGATGACTTAAATTTAACCATGTTTGCACTTTTTTTTGAAAAAAGACAAATGATGAAACTTGATGTAAAAAAAATCAAACGACCTACAATTTGGAACGAAAAAGTAGTAGTTTGTAAAATGTTTCTAGCAAACCTATTGTTTACATGCATGTGTAGAAACATTTTCTTGAGCGCAAAAAAAGAATCCGTGACAGGAGTGGAGATGGTGGCAGAAACCGAACATATAGAGAGCGGCAGAAGGGTGCCAAAGGAGAAGGGAATGCATTACGTGAGAAGCTAGGTATAACTATTCCAATACAAAATAAAAAAAGGCAAAAGCTACAAATAATTCTTGTTTGGTTTTGAGCGGCAGAAAAAGCTACAAATAATGCCAAGCCGGTTTTACGCGCGCCAAAGCCGAAAGCCTCACGGGCTCACGGCCCACAACAGAGAATGTTGTGATCATCCATCTTTTCCCGGCTTCTCCGGCTCGGCCTGCTAATCTTTTGCCGGAGTACCCACCCACCGCGCGCGGCAAGGGGGGCGGGAATCGCCGAAAATTCGGAGCAGCCAGCCGGATGGCGGGCAACCCGCTCTCTGGTCCCCGAACCCTCCACTTTACCCAAATTCGCGGCCGCCTGCTGCTCCTGCTCCCCCCGCCGACCCCGTGAACCCCGGTTGGCCGCTTTCGTCCGACTCCGACAGCTCACAGCACGGCGCCAATCCACGGGGCGCGTCATTCACTGCGACGCCTCGCTCGCGGACGGCAAGGCACCTGCCCTCCCTGTGGGGCTTTTCACGTGCACCGCGCCCAAGACGACGACGACGCCCGGCCAGGCCAGGGGCCAGCACCCAGCAGCACGGAACGCGGCTGCCACCGCAGCTTTCGGTGGCCGGTCTCGCTTGGCGGCGTGGGTCGGTCGCCCATGCCGCTTTCGGCTTCCGGTGGCAACCAGCTAGTACTAGCTGCCCTGCCGGTGCCCGGCCCCTCCAGACCACATGCCGCACCCCACTCCAGTCAAGGAACACATCACAGAGTTGCTCCAATCTTTCTTCTTCCATTAAAAAAAGGAGAGAGAAACTGTCAAGGACAACTGAACAAGAGTCTTCCTCTCTACTATACCATTACAGAAGCAAAAACAGCGCTGCCAACCGCGTGCCTTCGGCGACTGGGCAAGCACATCATCATCTTACAACACAGGGGCGGGGGATGGCACCAAAGAATCAACAACTCCTAACCAAATCTGTTCTTGGCTAATGTACCAACTGTGAGAAAAAAAGGAATGGAATGGACACTTGGACAGGAGACACTCTGCAATGTGCATCATCATCATATAACTTATAACCTTTTAATTTACTCAATCAACAAACAATTGCCGACTTCCTCCTGCTCCAGCAAGCAGCGGATCAAGAACCAGAAGCAGGCCAAGGGCTGTCTTCAGTGGAGGAAGAGCCGCTTCGCCCATGGAACAGCAGGAATCGCCGGGTGGATCTGTGTTTCTATCTACAGGAAAGAATTTCCAGAAAAAAATTTCGGCCGTAATTTCGCCGCCTGCAACGGAACTTCTCCTCCAGCCATTCATTCCTCAGTTGCAGTCCAGGCCGCACTCCTCCAGCAGCGGGCCGTCGTTCTTGGCCAGGAATGGGTCGACACGGACCCACAGCAGCGAGAAGATGGAGGCCAGGAGGATGGACCAGACGATGACGATCGTCGGCGTCCGGTTCTGCCTCCCCACCAGACCCTTGAGGAACGGGTACAGGTGGACGATCACCCAGAACGCGAAGAAGAGCTTCCCGAACAGGGGGCCCCACGACTCATACCCGTTGTTGATCGCGTTGGAGATGCCCGCCACCACCCCGATGAAGTTCAGCAGGAGCAGCGTCGTCGGGACGATCAGGAGGTTCGTCCACTTGAAGGTGTACAGCTCTGAGAACTCCTCGTCGTCACCGGCCTTCGACGTGACGGTGAAGCTGGTGTCGATACCGGCAAGGACCTTCAGAAGGCCTTGGAACACCGCAAAGAGATGCGCGGAAACACCTCCAATGACCCAGAACTGCTCGTTTCTCCACCAGTCGTCGATGGCCACACCACTCCATCTCATCTCTAGGATGCCGGTGACAAAGATGCAGATGAAAAGCGCCATGAACCAGATACTGGCAACGTTGCTAAGCTGCAATTTTGAAATAATAATGATGGTAAGATTCACGAATAAACCCATGGTATTTCATTGCTATGCAAGGAAACAAATTTTTACCTCTGGTGTGATAAATTTCCCAGTGAGCAAGCAAATGGCAGGCAATGTACAGTAGGCCAATAGCGGAATGGATGTCCAGGGGTATACGATAGAGTTAATATATGAAAACCTCTCCAAAAACTTTAGCCCACCACCATACCCATACCAAAGGGGGCAGTGCTTGCTGAAGAAAATTTCAACAGATCCAAGAGCCCACCGAAGGACTTGATGGAGACGGTCGGAAAGATTGAGAGGTGCAGAACCTTTGAATGCAGGCCTCTTTGGGATGCAGTAAATAGACCGCCAGCCATGGCAGTGCATCTTAAATCCAGTCAAGATATCTTCTGTAATTGATCCATAAATCCAGCCAATCTGCAAGAAACCATGATCTACTTAGTAAAAATACATCTTTAAGTAGAGTTGTCAAAAGTGTTTTGATCAGGTTGTATGGTATATATATACCTCTTTTCCCCAATCAGTCTTGTCTTCATAGCCACAACTGATAACATGTATAGCTTCCTTTAGTAGAGAAGCTGGACTTGCACTCTTCAGGGTCCCACCATTCTCAAGAAGTGTTGATGCAACAAATACAGAAGACTGCCCAAATTTCTTTTCAAGCTTCTGTTGATTTACAATTCCAGCCTTCTCAATGTCAGCACCTGGTGAACAGTGAAATGTTATTCACAAGTGTCAAACAGAAACACAAATGCTTTTGTCCATGAAAACAACAGGTAGTCAACTTAATATGAAATGGTTGTACAAAAAGAACTATCCTGATTTTAAAATCTAAGCACACGCCTTTGGACTTTAATGGTGCTGTTATGTTTGAAAGGTTGACTATACCTGGAGCACCTTCCTCAATTTCACCCAGAGCGTATGCAGGAGATGGATTTTCTGCTTTCTTGAAAAACAATCTTTTCTTCTTCTCCGTCTTTGGTTTTGTGGTCTTCTTCTTATTCTTGTTTCTGCTGCAGCAGCAAGAGAGGCACCACTTGGGCCAGCAATTGCAAGTTCTAGATGGTGGCTTCTTTGTTTTTGGAGCGTCATAACCATACAGTGCTTGCCGTCTAAAGACACATCCAGTACCCACATAGATGGGTCCTTGAATACCATCCAAACCTTTCATGTTGATCTGTATGATGCAAATGTTAGAAAACCTATGTGGCAATGATAATAACAACATGGTTAGCTCAATGTGTTGGGGAAGCTGAATCTTACATCAAAGAAGACAACGTTCCTGTTAGCGTATCGATCATGCCGGTCAATACCATCAAACCTCTGAGGAAACTGCACATAGCACACTTTCTTCCCCACCAAAGGATCCATCATGAAACACATAGCTTCTTTTATGGCCTTGCTATTGTTGATGTAGTGATCACAGTCCAAGTTCAGTAGGTATGGAGCATTTGATAAGACAGCAGAGACACGAACCTATTGATTTACAAAACAGAAAGACAACATTAATCATTGCTGCTATTAGGTTACAAGAAGAATCGTAGAAGACATCAAGTTCACAGTTTTTACCAGTGCATTCATGGCACCAGCCTTCTTATGATGGTTATAGCCTGGCCTCTTTTCTCTTGAGACATAAACAAGGCGAGGCAGCTCATTTCCTTCAACATCATGACCACCACTTTGGCCAAGGAACACCTATTGACACATAATTTTGAGAAATTTTAGGTGAAGGAAGTAGAACAATCTTTTGGTTCAGAGGAAATAAACAAAGCAAGTAGGATGATGACAATGACAAACTGCACCAGCATTTAGTATAACACCAAGGACTATAAAGACCTACCTGAATCATTCCAGGATGATCGCGCACGTTGTTTCCAGGCCAGGGGCTTCCATCCTGCATTGTCCATCCCTCCTCGGGGACCTTTTGGGCTTTCGAAACCAAGGCATTGATTCTTACCTTAAATTCCTCATATTCTCTCTGAATGAAAAAAAAGGCTGTGTAACTAGCTTATTTGTAGAAATTAAGAAATTGCACAGAAAAGCAAAACACGGGTTAAACAATGTACCTTCATTGCCCTCCTCTCCCTAACAAAGGATGCAGCAACCTTGTCTTTCAGGTAGTCTATCTTCTGCTGGAAGTACCACTCAGGAGCACGAGGCTCAATATTAAACTTTTTGCAGAAAGGAACCCATTTCTTTGCAAATTCGGATGTTTCAGACAGTGCTTCAAACGTAAGCATCGCAGCACCATCATCAGAAACATAGCAGGAGACCTTTTCAACCGGATAGTCCACAGCAAGGATGGAAAGGACAGTGTTTGCTGTGACCAAGGGAGGCTCCTTTAAGGGATCAACCGTACTAACAAAGAAGTCAACTGGAGCAAGTTGAGAGGGTTGGCCTTCCTTGTCAAATCTGTACAGACAAGCAATGAACTTCTTATTAACTTTCAAACTGGAGCAAGATAGGGAAAGCATTTATTTGATTCACCATGTAACCAACCTTAGTGATAAACGGTCCAGGTAAGTCTCCCTCTCAATTGGAAGCCATTTTGGGAACTGATCAAGAATCCAGGACATGGCAAACCAGATTTCACAGATAACAGAAATGAGCCATAAAGCAAACGCATCATTCACCGGATGCATCACTCGGTAGTGGAAGAAGAACCCCAACACAACCAACCGGATCACGATAACCATCCTGTAGGGATTAATCCGGCTTGATGGTATCGGAACTTTTCTGGACAACGGCTGCCGAGCTTCATCCATTCTGATCAAGAAATTTACAGCACACTTTAGTACCAAGCCAGTAGCAATTATCCACACCACTATGTAGGTTTCTACGAATATACAGCTATCAGGCATGATGGATGAAGCAAGAATGCATACACATGTACTTCCATATAGATTATCTAACATCTTATTCAACAAATTGAGGCATTCAGCATTGCATAAACAATTGAGCTTGCATTCCAAATTCACTCCAACTATATATGGCCGTGCAGCATGTAGCAAGTAATAACAAAGCTACAAACTGACCTGCAGATTTTTCAGAAACATTTGTGATCAAAAGCCCTTACTGCCTAATGAAAATGGACACCACAATTATGTGTGTGTTTAGCTGGAGATTAGTGGTTTAATAAAGAGTGGCATTTTCACAGTACACATTTAGTGCAAGCAGCTACTAACCATCAGCTAACTTTTGTACTAGCAATACCAATTCTAGCGCACCGTCAGCACCGAAAGAAGAAAAGTAATTAAAGCGCCAGGAAGCTACTCTAGTGGTCAACAAACAAGTCTGGAGGAGGAGCTGAGGCACATACAGCGGCAGATCTGCATCTTCGCCGTCCCAATCACCGCCGCCGTCGCTCCTGGAGTGCTGCAGGCGCTCCTGCTGCTGCTTCTTCCAGTCCTTCATCTTGTCCGCCCAGGCCACGCTCCCGTAGCCGTAATCGGCAAGAGCCTTGGACGGGTCCATGGGCCTCGGTTGCACTGCGGCACCAAAACCAGAGCAAATTCAGAACGCGGCTAGAGAGTAGGGCGCCGGCATTGCCAGATTCCAGCATCGGATTGGTGAGGCACGCACCTGGGAGGCTCGGATCTGCGAAGGGGAGCGGGTGGATCCTCTTTGGCCCGCCGCCCATGTAGGACGGCACGAGCGCGTGCTGCTCCGGCGGGATGTCGTCGACCTGTGGTCGTTGTTGTCGAGCATGGTGATTAGTACTGACTAGTAGTGAGCGAAAACGGAGCCCAATTCCGATCCGAAGCAATGCGAGCAAGCAAGCAGGATGAGGCGTACCATCTGGCCGTTGGTGAGGAGCGGGACGTTGGGGACGGGTCCGCCGAAGCCGTTCGCCGCCGCCGCGTCGCCGCGGCCGTAGCTCATGTGCGCCCGCAGCATGGACTCGGCGACGTGCTGCGGGTCGTCGTCGTCCCCACCGGCGCCGCCGGCGCCGTGGAGGCCGAACTCGCCCTCGAGGTCGTCGACGCCGTCCTCCTCCTCGTCGCCTGCGACGCGTGGACACCCTTTCAGGCGCTTGTACCGGGTCCGGCACTGCGGGCACGCCTGCGACCCCTCACGGCGCTCGTACTCGTAGCAGGCGCGGCAGACGGGGAAGGCGCACTCGTTGCACGCCACGAAGGGCTCCCCGTCGAAGCCGACGCCGACCTCGTCCCCGCATATCTGGCACGGCGCCTCCGCCCGCCGCGCCGCGCCGCCTCCGCCGCCGCCGCCGCCGGGCTCGCGGCGGATCACCACCAGCTCGTTCCGGTTGTGCGAGCCGGCAACCAGCCCCGCGCTCGCCTCCATCTCTCCGTCCCCCGCCCCGCCGGATCTCGCGCGCGGGCGGGCGGTCCCAGCAGCAGAATGTGTCTTCTCCTCTGGTCTCCCTTCCTTCCCTCGCGGCGCGCCGGCTCACATGCGCCGGCTGTGTCCGCTCTGCTCTGGTGGTGAGCTGGGGGAGGAGGAGTGGGTGGTGGCGAGGTATAATAATGGCCGCGCCGCGCCGCGCCGCGTTGGTGCCTTGCTTGCGGGGCGAGAGAGAGAGAGAGAGCGGCGGCAACCACCGCGTTGCTGCTACCAGCTGCGGGCCTGCGGCTGATTAGCGTGGTGGACTGGTGGGTCCCTCCCTTCTCTTTTCTTTTCCTTTTCTTTTCGTTTTTTTTGTGTGGAAAAAGAAGAGGGGAGGCCGGGAGGGAGTGTCGGTGTCGGTGCAGGACGGAAACGAAAACGGCAACTGTTGGACTGCCAGCCAGTGGTGTGGATGCCATGCTGGATGGAGAAAGGTTGGTTGGTGGAATGTCTGATCTGGGCTTGTGCTGTCTGTGCTGGGGCTGGGACAGCTATTAACGGGGTGGATTGGATTAATGGGAGCAGCTGCATCAACATCGTGTTCTTCATTTTATTAACTCTGACAAAATCTCAACTGAAAAAGGTTAGTCTTGCCCTTACTTAAAAAAACACTGAAGAAGGTTTTTGAATTACTATTACCGAACGGGAAATTTAACGGTCTTTTCCGTTACGGTTGTCAACAACTCGGATGGTGAAATTCGAACTCAAAGCGTTAGGGCGCGGTTTCTCCCGCCATCGCCATAGTTTATACGGTTGGCGTAAACTGAAAATGCTATGTGGGTCTTATTAATGCTACTAGCTAGTTTGAATATTTTGTACAGTTGATAGTATATTAATATTAGTACATTATTTTTATTAAATTTGTTATCTTGTAGGGTGCGCATTGTTTTGTAAAAGAGCATGAAGACAAGATAATATGAAATTCATACACGTATGTTATCGACTGCTAGCTAGCTTACAGTGTGTTGTAGTTTCGTAGTACTACAAAGGGGAATTTCCGATTATTATTAGTAGTCGATTGTATGTACAAGTATGGATGATTTTTGCACTTAGCAGCAGGTACATACTGAAATTATCAGGTAAATTAAAATCAACCTCCTGTTTGGTGGTGGTTAGAATTTTGATGGGACTCAGCCTTTGGAGTGGGTCGCCAATGCATTTCCTTCAATTGCTTTGCCCACAGTGTATGCTGTCGTCAGTGCAGAACTGATGGTCCCAACAACACGAGGCATCCGTTCTAAAAAAAACACCACGAAGCAAAATCCCCACCGCCTCCCACGCTCGTCGACGAATCCTCCGCCAGAGCTACTCTGCCAGCGACTCGCCGCCTTCCATGCTCCGTGCCCCATCCTCCTCCTGCTGCTCGTGGTCCTCCTCGCCTCCGCTGCTGGAGCTCCGCCCACTCCCAGCCCCAGATCGGCGCGTGCTTTGCGGAGGAGTCAGGGTGGGATCGACAGCGGCGGTGGTGGAGAGGACGCGGTGAAGGGGAACGGAGAGAGGGCACGCATGGTGGGTCTGTGGCCGTCGCGTGGTTCATGGCCGGCCAGCGCGGGGGAGCGGCGTCCGCGTGCGGGCTGCTCCTCCCTCCGACGCCGTGGGTGGGCGCCGGCAACCGGCGGAGTAGCGCATCCTCGCGGGCCGCGCACGCGAGCTCCAATGCTGGAGCTGCTCGATCCAGATACGCTGCGCCACTTTCAGTCGTGGTCTCGTCCTCCTAGCTCGCCCGTGGCCGTGATGCTCCCCACCACCATGCCTGAGGCCGAGCTTGCTGACCGCCGCAGGAGAGGGCAGACCTCCGGCGAACCAAGCTAGAGATGGGAGCGCGTTCCTGGCGCTGCTGCTCGCCAGGCGCGCAGCTTCCTCCTCGTCAAATGCATAACAGGATAGAGGTGATTCATTTTTACCTCTCCCCTCTCTCCTCACAATGCAAACTGCCTCCTTCTTTGCCGGTTCTGTTGGAGCTCCATTCGATGATGCACAGTGCCGCGGCAGAGGCATATATGCATTTGCATCTTCTTGTTGGACTCACTCTTAGAGTGGTATAGCGACGACGATGCTGTTAAAGTAGATGCATATAGATAGGTTTGTTAGGTTCGTGTGTTGTATATCTGATAAGTGTTGTAACTCTTTTCCTTTCTTGTAAGTCAAGATGACTTGTCGTACAAGATGTAAACGCCACGCTAGGGGCTTTTCCTAGCTATATAAACACGAAGCCGAGAGCCTGAGAAGGCATCTCGTTCCACCCAACTTGACATGGTAATCAGAGCTCGGTTCATCTCCGAACTGATCCATGGCGAATCCCAGCTTCTTCGCGCCCTCTGCTGTTCCGCCGCTAGGTTATCCAGTGACCGAAAAACTAGCCAGGAACAACCATGCCCTATGGCGCATAAGTCCTCTCTGCCCTGCGTGGAGCACAGGCGGATAAGTACATCAACTCGGCGACTCCAGTACCGCCGGAGAAAGTTCCCAAGGTCGCTGACAAGCCCGACGACGTCGTGCCCAATCCTGAATACGACGCCTGGGTTGCAAAGGATCAACAGGTGCTCAACTACCTGCTGTCCTCCATGTCCAGGGAGATCCTCTCCCACGTCGCCACGCTCACCACTGCTGCGGCCGTCTGGGAGGCGATTGAAGTGATGTTCGCCTCCCAATCTCGAGCCCGGGTGATCAACACGCGGATGGCGCTCGCCACCGCGCAGAAGGGGACGTCCACCATTGCTGAATACTTCAGCAAGATGAGGGGCCTCACAGATGAGATGGCATCTGCGGGCAAACGTCTTGAAGATGACGATCTCGCCTCCTACATCCTATCAGGGCTCGACGCCGAGTACAACCCAGTGGTGTCGGCGATCGGGGCCAAGAATGAAGCCATCTCGCTGGGTGAGTTGTATACCCAGCTATCTTCCTTTGAGCAACGCATCTCGCTTCAGCAGGGACAAGGATCCGGCTCCTCGGCCAACATTGCTTCGCGTGGTGGTCGCGGAGGAGGTCGCGGACGTGGTCGCGGTGGAGGTCGTGGCCGTGGTGGTCGCGGAATTGGAGGACGCCAGGGCGGCTCAGATTCATCTGAGCGGCCCATCTACCAATTGTGTGGCAAGGAGGGCCACACCGTTCTTCGCTGCTAC
This sequence comes from Cenchrus fungigraminus, assembly GCA_036936925.1. NCBI lineage: Eukaryota > Viridiplantae > Streptophyta > Magnoliopsida > Poales > Poaceae > Cenchrus > Cenchrus fungigraminus. The sequence continues at coordinate 86,146,671 of CM072780.1, forward strand.
AAACGCTTCGACAGAGACTTCACCGGCCCACCAGAGAAGTCTGCCTCGTCCGCGACGACCTCGTACGGCATTGACACCAACTGGTACTCCGACACCGGCGCAAGCGATCACATCACCGGCGAGCTTGAGAAGCTCACCATGAAGGAGAAGTACCACGGTGGCGACCAGGTCCATGTCGCCAATGGTTCAGGTATGAAGATCGATCAAATTGGTCGTAGTTTTGTTCGTACCCCAAATACAGATCTGTTCCTTAATGATGTCCTTTATGTTCCTCAAGCCAGCAAAAATCTTCTTTCAGTCCATAAATTAGCCCGAGATAACAATGCCTTCTTTGAATTTTATCCACATTATTTTTGCATAAAGGATCAAACAACGGGGACGGTTCTGCATAAAGGTAGATGTGAAGGAGGGCTCTATCCACTCAAGTCGGTGTCCAATAAGCAAGCCCATGGTGCTGCCGTCAAGCCCTCCTCATCACAGTGGCATTGCCGTCTCGGCCACCCTGCTACGTCCACAGTTCGCTAGGTCCTTAGTGAGAATAATTTGCCATTCGTTCAAGAGTCCAATAAAGAATCCGTGTGTGATGCCTGCCAGAAGGGAAAAAGTCATCAACTCCCATATCCTAGGTCTACTAGTGTTTCTAGTGGCCCTTTAGATTTGATCTTTTCTGATGTATGGGGACCAGCTTCCACCTCCGTTGGCAGAAACAACTTTTATGTTAGTTTTATTGATGATTATAGCAAATTTACTTGGGTTTATTTGCTTCGACATAAATCTGAAGTTTTTCAGCGATTCCATGATTTCCAGCAGCTTGTTGAACGCATGTTTGATCGCAAGATCAAGGCCATGCAAACTGACTGGGGAGGCGAGTACCAAAAATTAAATTCCTTTTTCCAGCGTATTGGTATTTCGCATCATGTATCTTGTCCCTATGCTCATCAACAGAATGGATCTGCTGAACGAAAACATCGTCACATAGTCGAAGTAGGGCTGTCTCTTCTTGCCCAGGCATCCATGCCTCTGAAATTTTGGGATGAGGCATTTCTGACCGCCACATATCTCATTAATAGGCTTCCCAGTAAAGTTATTAATCATCAAACACCTCTTGAACGGCTTTTGCATAAAAAACCTGACTACTCTATCCTGCGCACCTTTGGTTGCGCCTGCTGGCCGAATTTGCGCCCCTATAACACTCGCAAACTCCAGTTCAGATCCAAACGTTGTGTCTTTCTTGGATACAGCAATATGATAAAGGGTTTAAATGCCTAGATGTTAGTGAAGGGCGTGTTTACATCTCCAGAGATGTAATTTTTTATGAAACAATCTTTCCCTTTCGAGAGCTTCACCCAAATGCAGGCGCAAGACTTAGAGAAGAAATACTTCTCCTTCCATCAGATCTTCAAAATCCTACTGTAGATGGGGGCGTTCATGCTACTGATTCAATTTTTATTGATTCTTCTACTAATGACCATGGCACAGGACCTAGAGATAATCAGGACGGAGGCCCTGGTAAAATTGCTGCAGAAATTGACTCAAATTTGGAGCATGCAGGTCATTATTTCATGCAGGGGGGAGTTTTGGCCGGCGCCGATCCCCAAGCGGATCCTCCTGCGACGACTGCACCGGCAGCTTCCCGGGAATCAGCGCCAGATTCGGCGGCGCCGGCAGTATCTGTGTTGGCCGGGCAGCACTCGCCAGCGACCGCTCCTGCTGCGACAGATGGCGCACACCCGGTGGCTGCTCCCTCGTCGTCGCCTCCAGCCGGTTGCGCACCGCCAGATGGCGCGACCGCGACGTCCAGCGCCCCGACACCTCCTGCGTCCGGGACGACAGCATCAGCTCCGGAGTCAGCGCCGCCTGGATCCTCTGCGGCTGCGTCCGGATCTTCTGCGCACCGCCCTTCTACTCGACCAGCTACACGCCTGCAACATGGTATTCGTAAACCCAAAACTTATACTGATGGTACAATACGATATGGCGATTTGGCATCTGTGTCTAATGAACCTACAAGTCTAAATGAAGCACTTGCTAGTCCACATTGGAAGGCAGCCATGGATGCCGAATATTCAGCACTCATTAAAAATAAGACATGGCACTTAGTTCCGGCACCCAAAGGGAAGAATATCATTGATTGCAGGTGGATTTTTGAGGTTAAGAGGAAGGCAGATGGCTCCTTAGAAAGATACAAGGGACGACTTGTAGCAAAGGGGTATAAGCAAAGGTATGGAATTGACTATGAAGATACCTTTAGTCCTGTCGTTAAAGCTGCAACAATTCGCCTTGTACTTTCGTTAGCTGTTTCCCGTGGTTGGAGCTTGAGACAATTAGATGTTCAAAATGCATTTCTTCATGGTATTCTTGAAGAAGAAGTCTATATGCAGCAGCCACCAGGTTTTGAGGATAAAAATAAACCACATTATGTGTGCAAGTTGGACAAAGCACTCTATGGTCTCAAACAAGCCCCACGAGCCTGGCATTCTCGATTAAGTACAAAGTTGCAGAGTCTTGGGTTCAGACCATCCAAAGCAGATACATCCTTGTTCTACTTTCGCAAGAATGGTCATACTATATACATGTTGGTGTATGTTGATGACATCATAGTGGCTAGTTCTTCTGAAGAGTTAACAGGTGCTCTGCTTCGGGATCTTGAAAAGGAGTTTGCAATTAAAGACCTTGGAACACTCCACTACTTTCTCGGCATAGAAGTAAAGAAGTCCAAAGGGGAGCTAGTGTTGACTCAGGAGAGATATGCCACAAACATCTTAAAGCGTGTTGGTATGGAGGCATCCAAACCGATTGGGTCACCATTGTCTGCAACAGAGAAGTTGTCAATTCAAGAAGGAGAGAGGCTAGGACCTGAAGACTCAACGAGATATAGGAGTATTGTTGGTGCTTTACAATACCTCACCTTGACACGTCCAGATATATCTTTTGCACTCAACAAGGTCTGTCAGTTCTTGCATACACCAACCACACTGCATTGGGCTGCAGTTAAGAGAATACTAAGATATGTGAAGGGTACAATATCAATTGGGATTAAAGTATGTAAGTCACGGTCGAATCTGGTCAGTGCTTTTACTGATGCGGACTGGGCAGGATGTCCAGATGATAGAAGATCCACCGGGGGCTTTGCTGTGTTCTTTGGAAACAATTTGATGTCATGGTGTACACGAAAACAAGCTACGGTGTCTCGCTCTAGCACTGAGGCAGAATACAAGGCCATGGCTAATGCAACTGCAGAGATTATGTGGGTACATAAGTTGCTTGATGAACTTGGTATTCCACATCCCAAGGCAGCACGTCTGTGGTGTGATAATATTGGCGCAAAGTACCTTTCACAGAATCCTGTGTTTCATGCAAGAACTAAACATATCGAGATTGATTATCATTTTGTCAGAGAACAAGTTGCATGGAAGCAACTTGATATTCGGTTTATTAGCACAGATGATCAAGTAGCAGATGGCTTCACAAAACCTCTTGGCGTTCAGCGATTCAAGTGGTTCAAGCACAATCTCAACTTGACAGGTCAGCTGTGATTGACCGGGGGTGTTAAAGTAGATGCATATAGATAGGTTTGTTAGGCTTCGTGTGTTGTATATCTGATAAGTGTTGTAACTCTTTTCCTTTCTTGTAAGTCAAGATGACTTGTTGTACAAGATGTAAACGCCACGCTAGGGGTTTTTCCTAACTATATAAACACGAAGCCGAGAGCCTGAGAAGGCATCTCGTTCCACCCAACTTGACAGATGCAAAACCTTGGCCTCACACCAGAGTGTCGGTTGAGGCGAGGCACGCGGTGGTTAACGACGACAGTGTGGGGCGTTTGCATGCCAAGGGGCAAAAAAAAGAGAATGTAAAGGGAGATGTGATTGTGAGGGGTGGTTGTCTCGGAGGCAGGAGAGGCACGTAATTTTCGTTTGCTTTCGTGTGTTGACTTGTGAATAACCAAATGGTAGTTAACCCATCGGGCTCAGATCCGTCACCGGAGGCCGAAGCGCAGTGACATTGATGCATTATTTTAGGAAATAATTAAATAAATAGGAATTTCGGAAGCATGATGCATATGATGATGGGGGCCGGGGGGCTTGGTAGAAGATCCTTGCACTAACAACATGTAAATATATACTAAATATATTAAGAAAAAAAACTAATGAGAATCATCGATGAGGAGCATGCATGGGGATGCTGCGCATGGTAGGTCAAGTGTCATTAAGTGTGGTGCATGTGGGTGACGCTTTAGTTTATTCAGTCCCCAAATTAAACCACCCCTCTCATGCATGAGCATGTGGGGCTCCAAGGAGGGCCCGGGGTTGGCAGCGCATTGTGGTGTGAGAGCGACAAATTAAAACAATTAAGTTGCGAGAGAGGATACTAGCCAGGACCGACACGAGCGATGACAACAGGTCGGACAGCGTTAGTTCCCTGGAATTGTAAAAATGAACCAACCCCCGGCCGGATCTGTCAAGAAAACCGGCACATGGTGGATCGTCGGAGCCGCCGACTGTAACGGAATTTGTGTGATCAGGGAATGGTTGCAGAAACGATACTTTTGACGATTCACACAGATCAGGGAATGCATGGTTGCATCAAAGTACATAGACACTAATAAATTAGTAGAGTACTTATGTGATTATTGGAGCGGGTTTTTCCAGATGCTTTCTTCCGGCGCAGGTGACAAACAGAAACAAAAGCTCCGATCCGGCGCGTATACAGAGTGCAGGCAGGCGTAGCACGAGGACCCCGTGGAGACGACGCGCACACACACACACATGATGGTCGCCGACCGACCGTCCGATGACACGTCCCTTTCCGCAGGAGTAACTCAACTCCGGCCGGGCCCCACCAACAACCACGCGCTTTCCTTCTGCTTCTCTTTCCCCCGGCCCGCCCCCGCCCGCCCGCGCGCGCTGCTGCCGCGTTTTCAAGCGGCCAATTTCCTTCCTCTCCAGTTCGAGCGAGAGCCGGAAGCAGCCACACAAGACAATGCAGGAGGTAGCCAATGCAAGCAAGGGCGCCGACACTTTTGTTTGATCAGCATCAGCTCCTCTACACCACGTAGTAGTAGTGCATCGCCGCAAGGCCAGGCCAACAACCGCATCGCACTAGCGTCCTCCTGCAGCTGTTTGTTTAGACGACGGGTGGGTGGGCCCGGTGGGGCTTATAGACTAACTAAACCGCATCAATCATTGATTGATTGGGGGGGTTTGCACACGCAGCAGCTGGACTGGACTGGACTGACACGGGCCTTGCCTTTCCCTAGCGATACTTATATAACAAATAAATGATTAAATATAATAACTAAACAACTTGGGGGTTGTCACGCACATGTTGCATCTCGCGCGCTCTCTGCTGCGAAGTTTCTCTAGCTAACTAGAACAATCGGCGCGCGATGCGCGCCCTATCTAAAATGCATTTCATCATCATCAAAACTAACAGAAGCACAAAAACGCCAACACAGAAAATACATTAACACATCAGTTATCCCAACCAATTTCATTAAATAGTATGGATCAGTGTTGTAATCGCTAATCATCTAGCCTTGCAACCCTAGGGTTTTTACCTAGCCATACATTGTTATACATTTCGATCCTCAGTAGCACGTAGGGTTCTGTCTAGCCATATGTTACACATTATGATCAGGATTCCTAGATACCAAACATTTAAGATGGTAACTTCAAAATACTAATCAGATTTTCAGTAATGAAGTCCCGAAAATGCATCTAGTCGTTTCACACATGCCCAAGCCTTCCGAACATGTCGAGTGGAGAGCGACCTTCCGAGCATGTCGAGGGGAGAGCGATTGGCTGGCAATTGGTAGACAAAAGAGGGCATTCTCTTTCTCACCTTAGACATCCTCACCTAAACTGGAAAGGAACCATATAATGATGTTATTATAAAAGTAAAGGAATTAAAAATAAAAAGCGGCAAGGACATTGCGGCGTGTTATTTGAATTGCAAGCTAAACTTGGATTTTAAAAGTATCAGCAAACAAAATGGATGCATCAACTCATAGAGGGGGTATACACACATCCCTAAAAAGAATAACTACTTTTATGAGATAATTCAGTTCACTGCAATTCTGAGTAGCACTACTGTCAAATATAGAAGATGAAACGTTCTAAACAATTAAAGGGGGTGCTTTGATGAGGGGAAATCCTTTTGGGTCCTAATCCCAACTATCCAAAGTTCCAAACAGCCCCAAAAAGTTATTTAGCATGTCGATCGGATTTATACAAGCAAACTGAGTAACATGTATTGTTGCTTGGTTTGTGGCCCGTATTTAATATTAAATATAAAAATATATAAGATATTATCCAGAACAACACATTGAACTCCATAAGCAGTTGAATACTGCTGATTGCAAGGTAAATAAACAAAGCAAATAGCAATAATTGTTGAGGGAAGCAATTTCAATTCTGTTAGCAAAAAAAAAAAGGATTAACCAAGACAGTATACTTAATAACAGACAGGGGTGTACAGAACTGATGCGACAAATAAAAGGTAACTCTGGAAGTCAGCAGTACACAGTTTAACAGTTATGTAGTTAAAATTTATGCAAATACTTCGACCATATTAACAATTATGTAGTGAAAATTTACGCGAATATTTTGCAGAAGGAAAACCTGTGACACCCAAGTGTTACCTTCTTTTAGGCTTTCAGATAGATCTATCAACTATATATATTCACCTGAATTGTTTCATCTATTTCTAATGTAGATATGTTGCAAGCTAAGAAGGTCAACCAGAACCCATTTTTCATCATCTCATTATAGATCAGCAGTAAATCTCTAGGCAAAATCAAGTACAGGTTTTAGCAAAGGTCAAATAAGAAAACTCATTCACGCATAGGGAAGAAAATGCAGCCCTTAGGCTGAGAATGATTTACCAGGGAGCTCCTAGATCCAGTTGACCTGCAATGACAAGTAGAGAGGTTCATCAGAGAGGCAAGGCAGGCAACAAAAGGAAGAAAGAGCACCTCTGGAAGTCAGCAATACCTGAAAGAAACACTCTTTCAGCAAGGCTTTGATCTGAAAGCAAGCACTAAGCATGATAGGTACACGAAACGACAGCAGGTCAAATGCACCAGACAAACATCCAGATCAAAGGCACATCAAAATCACATCACATTGCAAATAAGGAACACAAGCAACGCAGCAGAATATAAGATAACAAACATACGACACCAGGATAATGCACAACTATAGAATGCACCCACAAAAAAAAAGCACCAAACATACACTCCAAACACGCTGGAAAAATTCAACGTCATTCACAGGGAAACGCTAGGAAATACCAGATCAAGCAGAGCAGGGACCGGCGGAGCTGCCTAGGTCACGGAATCCATGGATGGGGCGCTGCACCTGCACTGGAGGAGCAAGAACTGTCGGATCAGGTGTAGGCGCACTGAAAGAGGAAGAACTGTCGGATCCGGAGGCAGAGAGACAGAAGAGTGGAGAAGAAAGGATGAGAATGGTACGGGAGAGAGAAAGGGTTAAAGAGACACAAGAAATCCACTCACATGGATGGACGAGCGCGAGTCCGCGCGCTCTCGACGCCTGACATCGTCGAGCAGATCCAGCGGGCTGCACCACTCCTCCCGCCGTCACCCCTACCGCGGTCGCGAGGCCTTCCCTGGCGTAGCCGGAGCTCGCAATGGCGATGGTTCCTCGCGCCGTCGAGATCGCGTGGCTTCCCTTCTTCAAGAAACATCAAGTTGGAGGGGGGCAGCGCAGGCTCACCGCCGCGCCGCAGACGGAAGCCCCTACCCCATCCGAGCCGCACCCCACGCCGGATCCCACGGGGGCAAGCGGCGGCGGTGGAGAGCAGGGAGCGCGATGGAGGCAGGCGCGAAGGGGAAAAGCATCGGTGGGAAGGCGGCGGCGGCGACGCGGAGCCAGAGAGCAGAGAGAGAGAGGGGGCGGCGGGGAAGAGGAGTGAGTGAGGGGCTAGGGTTTGGGCGGGGGGGTGTTATCCGGTTGGGAGGTGGGAGGGGGTGCTTGAAAAATGCCTCACGGGGGTGTTTTTGCACACACGACAGATTTTTATTGTCGTGGCGAAATAAACTTTAGTTTGAGATTGTAAGTGTAACATTTATGAACGTGGGTACAGACGGGTCCGGTCAATTTGGATTTATTTGCTATTTTTAGAAATGCAAAGGCCTTTTATGCAAAGTTGGCCAGAACGGGGAGAACAACCGAGGGCGTGGTGGAGGCGCACGCGGGCTCGCCGAGGGCGACGTGTCGAGCAGCAATGATGCCACCGATGCCTAAATTGCTCTGGTGCGAGGAAAAGACAGTAGGTTTTAATAGACCCGATTCCCTTGTCCAAGTTATTAAGCTCCACATGCACGGATCCCAAACGTTTGTATATGTGTAATCGTGTGGACCCTTGGTTCGACGCACAGTGAAAACTGACCGAGGTGATGCGGTCTTCGCTCAGGTCAGAGTCCGGTGGCTAATTAACCCTAAGGGAAAATTTATAACATGACAAAGATCTAACAAGAATAGGATAAAGTACTAGGGCAATGAGACTCCCGATCAAACAAGAAACCATATATGATAAAGCATCCATATATAAATGGGACGGAATATGAGTACAACATTAATTTGAGCAGCAACAAATAGAAATAGAACAGTGTACTATTGGTACATTGCAGCACTATGGCAATGAGATTGCAATTATATTTGTTGGGCATAGCTTCTGTTTGGTTCACTTTAAAAATTGACACCACAGCCAGCCAATGCAAGAGAGAGGTTGTTCGGCTGGTAGAGTGAATAGTGCTCGACTGGTAGAATAAATAGTATTTTGTGAGAGGAAATAAGTCAAAACAAGTCGAGATAAGCCAGCCGAACAGCCTCAGAGTCTTCAAGGGACTGAGAAGGCATTTTTATATTATAGGCCTTAGGAAAACTAGTTTTTATGACATCAGTCACTCCTCATGTACCAGATCATAAACTTGGCCTCCATCAGATTATCTAGTATTACAGAACTTATCACCCCTTAGCTAAAATTGTGGTATTTCGTATTACAAAACTAACAATGAATCAATCAAACATTTACCCATAAATTCTGTAATAGCAATGTTTTGAACTCGATGAGCTGAATCAGACAGTTACAAGCGTTATGAATCATCAAAACGACAAATCATTACTAATAAACAAGTAGAGCACACAGGCAAAGGAAAACATACCAACGATTTCAACACTGCTACCACTAATTTTTGTTCGTACAGTCTGATGTGTGTTAATCAGTGGTACAGATTGTGTCAAAGAATTCAAGACCTATCTCCCTCTACTCACCTCCCAGCACTTCTAATAAGTAGAGTCGTTTCCTACAAAGGAGAACCTGAATCTTGAAGCTAATACACCAAGATCAAATCAGGAAAAAGGAGAGGGGGAGGGGGGAACTCACCAAGATCGCCCAGAAAGGACAGCGACGCTTGGGTGTCGGTGAGGACGAGGGTGCTGTACATCGGCGAAGAGGAGCAGATACGGCGGCGACGACGACGACAGATGGTCGGGGACGAAGATGAGTACGCGGAGGAGCAGTAGCGGCTGGATAACGACGAGGAGGGGCGACGACGTGGTAGAGCGGACGACGAGGGGAGCGTGGTGGAGCGGACGGGGAGGGGAGCGTGGCGGAGTGGACGGGGAGGCGGCGCGTCGCCTGGACGACGACAAGGAGCGGCGACGACGTGGTGGAGCAGACGGAGACGGGCGTGGTGGAGCGGTGGCGGTGTGGTGGAGAGGATGGGAAGGGGGCGTCGCCACCAGGAGTCGTGGTGGAGAGGTCGCGGCGTGGAGGGGAAAGAACGGGGCGGCGCTGCCAGGAGTCGGGAGGTGGGGAGATCTCACCCAGTGGAAAACGCAGGGTTGGGGTCAACCTCCCACGCCGGATGAGCTCCCAAACACCCACGTATTTTGCCCCGGGGTCAAATCGTGACGCGGGAGTTCGGCCCAGGGAAATCTCCGGGAACCCCTCGTGGATTGGGCCTCCCAAACGAGCCCTTATGGGGTTTACCGACTCTTTTGACTTCATGTCCGTCACCTACACATCGCTCAAGGTTACGATGAGTGTGGACTGTACCAATGGGTAAGATTTTTTTTTTGGTTGTGAAAAGTGTTCAAGAGGATTTCAGTCATCTGACTCGGCACCCATATTTGTATTTTACTGAATTTATTTTAAGATTTAATGGACACTATTTTCCGATAGCAGACAACTTGAGGTATCTGCATATGTGCTCTTTCTATAACACCACTCAACCTCAGGCAGGATGGGCATGACACAATATTGTACACGTCAAATACTAGGCCCGGCCCATCATGCAGCTTGCTCGGGTTCCATGCATGGCCTGCTGGACGGATTTTATATGCAGGTGGTTTCCAATTTTTACATTTATTTTTTTATGATTTTTCAAAAAATATATAGCTCAAACGGCGGTAGCATTGCAACCGCCGTTTGAAATGGCAGTCAGCTTCTACGGCTATTTGAACAGTAACCCCACTTTCGGAGTTCTCTACCGCCGGACAGTAAATTTGTATCGATCGTGTGTCAGGCTCGGATGGTTAGCACAGGAGACAACGAGATTTATACTGGTTCTGGCCTTTGAAGAGTAATACCCTACGTCCAGTGTCGAGCTGCCGTGTTCCCGTGCTAGGGTTGTTTGTAGTAGGGGTTACAAACTGGTCGGGAGAGGGTGTCGAGCCCAAGTCCCTTAGTACGAGTGTTCGGTTCGTCAGCCCTTGTGACGGTTGCCCTCCTCTCCCTTTTATAGACGCAAGGGGGAAGGGCAAAAAGGGAAATAAAAGAAGAGTTACAGTGCCTGGTCGCTGGGATGTCCTCTCGCGCGTCGCTGTCCGTCAGGGCGCATTGAAGAGGAGCCGCGCTATGTTGTCGTAGAGGCCACCGCGTGGCCGGGCGTGGCTGTTCACTTCGGGACGCCTGGCGCTTCCTCTGAGTAGTTTGGTGGCGACTCAGCCCGTCCGAGCACAGGGCGAGCCTGCCACGTTAAGGCCTAATCGTAGGCCTGAGCTCGTCGTAGGGGTACTTAAGTGCCTCGGGTGGAGTTTGCGTGCTGCAGGGTCGGACGTGACGACGATTTGATGGCTGCGTGGCTGAACAGAGCTGCATTAAGGCATCTGTTGGGGCCAGTTGCCCGCGCGGGCCGCCAGCTGGTGCATTTGCATGGCATGGGGAACCGGCCCCCCACGCGTCATGGTGGAAGTGTTCACGTGCCGTGATCGCGCCACGTGGTGCGGCTTGTGCCTTGGTCGGAGGCGGAGACTGCCCGTGCGAACAAGCAGCTTGTCGTGCGAGGCGGAGAGTTGTCGTGCGAGGCGGAGACTCGTCGGAGGGGGTTCCTCTAGTGGGGAACTAGTCAGAGAAGCTCCCAACTAGTCGGGAACAAGACGTCTTGCCAGTGACGGTCTTGACAGGGGTCCTTAGTCCTCCTTGTCTTGAATCTTGGCCTTCACGCTGTCAATCTTGGCCTTCACATTGTCAATGGTGTCAGAAGACTTCACCTTAAGAGAGATTATCTCGCCGTCAAAGGGGCCCTAATCTGGGCCCTCGTCAGTAGCCCCCCGAGCCTGAGAGGGAGTCAGGGACTCGCACACAGGCTCAGTCGAGAAGGCTTTGCGTCGATCTCTGTTCTTGGTCTTCCCAGTGGGTGCGCGCGAGCGCATCCGCCGGATGTAGCCCCCGAGCCCACGAGTGAGTTGTAAACTCGCTCGTGGGGTTTTAAGCTTCAGTAGTGTTGTTGTGGCCTCAGATTGTTCTGTTGAGGTAGTCGTGGGCGACGTGGGTGACGTGGGCGGTGCAGACGATGCGGGTGGCGCGGGTGTCTCGGCCGTCGTGGCGGACGAGACGGTTTGAAGGGACAGAGCGGGGATGGTTCAGGCCCCAGGGCCTAGCGAGAATCGAGGCGTCGCGCCGGTGAGCGCCAGTCACAGCGGGGCACGCGCATGCGGGCGGGCGTTTCTTTGACGCGGTGGGCCCAACATTTAAGGCTGGTGGCCGCGCCTCTTCCTTTTTAACAGCACGCCGACCGAAGATTTGAGACTTTTACTCCTCTGCCTTCTTCCTCTGCCCTTGCCTCCCGCTTCTTCCACTTTCTTGCGCCCGCAGCGCTGCCTCCGCTCTCACTGGAGTCGCGCTCGAAAGCTCGCTGTCGCCATGTCGAACTGGACGCGCTCCAATGTGACCCGCTCGATGCTACGCCGCCTTGTCGAAGCCGGGCAGCTCCCTCCACTCACCGACGCCGTGGAGTGGAAGGTGCCCGGGGAGGAGTCCGTGCCGCGCCCGCCCAGGGGGTACGTCGTCTTGTTCATGGCCTTTCACGAGCGCGGCTTCTCCGTCCCCGCTGGGCGGTTCATCCGAGCGGTCCTCTTCGAGTACGGGCTCCAGTTGCAGCACCTCAACCCAAACAACATCCAGCAGATGGCGGCGTTCGAGGCATTGTGCGAGGGGTACTTGGGAATCAGTGCCCACTGGCACCTTTTCAAGTACTTCTTCATATTCGCGTGCCTGAAAGACGGCTCCAAGGCGGCGACGATCGACTGCGCCAACCTTCGGATGAAGCAAGGCCGGGGCGACAACTACATCCCTTCCTCGTTGACCAGCTCGAACAACAGTTGGCACAAGGGGTGGTTCTATCTGAGGAATGACCCCGAGTTCGTGCTGCCGGCGTTCACCGGGAACTCCATCGCGCAGGGGCTGAGGAGTTGGACCGACGGCCCCCCGAAGGCGGAGCAGGAGAAGTTGCTCCGGGACCACTAGGCAGTGCTGACCCGCCTCCGAGAGGCCGGGGTCAACCTGGCGACCGTCATTGGCCAGTACCACGCCCGGGGAGTCATCCCGCTCCCGAGGTGGCCGCTGCGCCTCTGTGAGATGACAGCCGACAGGGCCCCCTGGGCAGGGACCGTAACCGCGCCCGAGTTCCCATCGCTGAACGAGATCCAGCACCGCGTGGCGTTGGCGATCGGGAAGTCAACCTTTGTGTGGCCGCCAATGCGGCTTCTTCCAATGCTCCCCAACGAGGGGACTGAAAAACTTGTAAGTGATTTCTTCTCCCGACAAATTTCTCGACAAGCTTGGTTTCTTGAATTGATGTTGATCTTCTCGGAGATCCTTGATGATCATTGACTCTTTCACCCCTTGCTTTTCCAGTTGAAATGCTCCCACCTTGTGCCTGCGAAGGCGCCTCTCCCGGAGGAGGCGATCTTCAAGCGCAACCAAGCGGCCGCAGAAAGGTAGCGGGCCGCGCGCAAGGCACAGCATAAGGAGAAAGAGATCGCGAAGCGCGATCGGAACGACAACCGCATCAAGCGCCGCAAGGCGGGGGAACGCAATGTCACCTCCGATGAAGATCCGTCGCCACCGCCGGCGTGGAGCGGAGACGAGCCCAGTGCCGCGGTCGACTGGAGCGACATGTCCGGGTCGTCCTCGCCTTCGCCACCCCGGGCGGTGGAGGTGAGCTCATCGCGGCGGCCGGAGCCGGCCGCTCGCTAGAAGGGTGCGGGCTCGAGCTCGCAGTCGGGGGCCCACCCCGTCCGAGAAGATCAGAGAGTGACCCGCTCTCACACGGCGCCTGGCGGCCCGCGCGCCTCCGAGGGGCGGAGGGATCCTCCACGCCGGGATGATCCGCCCAGGCGGCCAGCGGAGCACGAGCCCTCGCCCCGTCATCTCTTCGACGGCTCCGACCGCCCGGACCCGGACTCCCTGAAGAGGTGTTCGTCAAAGGCGAGGTCGACGACGCCGGCGCCCACACCGAGTGCGCCACAGGGAGCGGACACGAGCGCTCCCCCGCGACGCCTCCAGTCTTTGATCATCCGGGGCGGCAGGGCCCCGGACGTGCATGTTCCCCTCTCCGCTGGCGGGAGTCAGGGGCCGGCCTCCGACGCGGTGGAGGTCCGGCGGACCGTCCCCGAGCCGCCAAGGGAGCGAAGCGACGCCCTCGAGCCGGAGGGGAGAAGTGGGCCAGCCCCCGAGTCGGCGGAGCGCCGGGGGTTGGCTTCCGAGTAGGCGGGGGCCAAGCGTTCAGCCCCCGTGAAGGGCTCGTCGGACCGACCGGTGAAATGGGCCCGCGTCCGCTCTAGCATGTAAGCTCCTGCCCACCGTGCTTTCGTCATCTTGAATCTTTCGTCTTGTACATCTCTTGATTCTCGATTCGTGTTTTCTGCAGTCGCGCCGACACCGGCGTGCTCAGCCTTGCGCCCTTGAAACGCGCAGCGCTGGGCGCGCGTGGTCCGCCTCCCGAGTCCCGCTCACTGCCTCCTTATGCCGAGCCATTGGCGGAGCAGGCCCGAAGCGGGCTGGTCGTGGCCACCGAGGTGGTTGAGCCGGTGGCGCCACCGCCGTCGTCAGGCGCCGACAACTTGGGCGGGAGCAGGCAGTCACAGAGGCGGTTGCTTCCCGGGCGGCGACGGAGCCGCAGGTCGAAGCCGTCTTGGGGGGTGGCGATGTCGTGGCGGCGTCCACCGAGCAGACCGTGCCCCCGCCACTGCCGACCAGGGATCATGAAGCCGTGGCGCCGGCGGCGACGGAAACCCTGGTGCCCGCGGCGGCGTAGGCGGGTGGGGGCGCGACGGAAGCGTCGACAACCGACGCCATGTCCGCCAGCATCCTCGAGATCATCGATCTTGACGCTCCCGACCTGCCAAGTAATGATCGGGATATTTACGAGGCTGTGCTGGAGCGCATGCTGGCCGATTCGGTGGAGTCGGGGGTCGAGGCCTCTGGGCCCGCGGCGCCCGTGGCCACGACCTCGGCTGAAGCGGCGGAGCCCGCCAACGAAGAGCCCACGTCGGGCGCCACCGTGCCGGGGCAACTGACGCCTGGTCAGGCTGGAAATGTCGGAGGTCCTGTTCCCTGGGCCGCGTCGGAGGCAGCAGAGGAGGTCCTCGGGGAGCCCGCGGTCGGCGCGGGGCTGACCTTGGTCGCGCCCTCGCCTCCGACCGCGGGGGTGGACTTGGCCGCAGCTGAAACTCCGGAGTCGTCGTCTCTCCGGCCCGCCGCCCCTGTCGACGAGACGGCACCCGCGGCGAGCCCATCCCTCCCGGCTTCGCAAGAGCACGATGCTCTCGGGAGCGTGCCGGGGGCCACCTCCCCGGAGATCCAAGAGGCCGGGGAGGGCTCTGGCGCGGCCCAGCTGCCGGAACCTGAAGAAGGCCACGCGCGGATCTCCGACCTTGCCCGCTTCTCGTGGGCGGCTGCCTTTGAGGCTGACGCGGATGCCGACAAGGACGAGGAGTCCGCGGCTTGTCACAGCCTCGAGCGCGGGCTGTCGTGGGCGTGCCGCGCGTTGGACGAACACATCCTTCCTGCGACAACGGTGAGTCCTTTTGATGCGGTAGTCCATTCTTGTCTTCTTCTGTTCTTCCAAAATTTATAATCGATGTACTCCTCGCCCGGAACAGACGCTCGCGGCGTCCGGCCGGAGGAGGGCTCGCGCCGTCGGCGAGCTCCGAGCAGAGAGGGCCCAACTGGAGATGCAGCTGGTAGTTGCCCGTGTGGCGAGCGAGGCGTCAACGAGGACTACGCTTGAGGCCGCCAAGCAGTCCGCGGAAGACCGCGCCACGGCTGCACAAGCTGTCGCTGCTACCACCACGATGGAGCAGGATTCCCTCGCGGCGAGGTTGGCTCAGGCGGAGGCGGAGATCGAAGAGTTGCGGGCCGCCGTGGCGACCGCCAATGATGCCACCGAGGAGGCCACCACCGCCGACGCCACTGCCGAGGCTACTACCTGTGACGCCGCCCAGGAGAAGACATCGCTCGAGGCGAAGGTGACGGAGTTGGAGCGGGATTTGGGCACCGCCGGAGTAGACCTCACGACGGCCAACCGACAGTTCTCCGAGGTGACCAACAGGCTCCAGGTGGTCTCCGAGGAGGCGACTCGGCTACGGGAGGACAACTCCAAGTTGTCGCAGGACCTCGATGGTAAGGCTTGACGCTTCTACCCGGAACTTCCTCTCCTCTTGCTTGTTCTTTGCCTGTGCTGACTTGTCTTCTCGCGTTTTCAAGGATGCGTGCTTACCGCGTCGGAATGACCGTGAAGCTCACGGAGAAGACGCAGGAGCTGAACGCCACCTTGCTCAAAGTCATCGAGAAGGACAGCTCGATCGAGCGGCTGTCGGACCAACTCGAGAGTAGGCTCTTCACTTTGACTTCGTTCTCGCCTTTCTTTTGAGTTGGTCGTGACACATTTGTTGACTTCGATTTTGAAGGACCGATTAGGCGAACCAGAGAGGGGAGGGTGAATGGGAGTCGATAAAAATTCTTCTCGAAGGAGATGAGAACTCCAACAAGACGAACACGACTTCCAAAACACGTCTCCGACTCAACTACCCAAGTTGGTCAAGACCACGCAGCCACTGAAGTGCTACTGGTCCTAGGAACCAACAACCACCTACACCTACCCGAGAACGCAGCGGAAAAACTGACTCGAGCAGCTACTGGGCTACACCGGTCAGGCCGGTGAGCAGCACCGGTCAGACCGGTTGTAGCTGGTAAAATCTGAGAACTTCCACAGAAGGCCTCTACACCGGTCAGGCCGGTGTAGCTCGCCGGTCAGACCGGTCCAAGCCAGGAAATCCCAAATCCACCAAACTGACCTACCGCGCTCCAAACAGATCCAAACTCAAAACAGTAGCAACACGGGACAACAACGAACTCACCCAGACATTCACCCGAGGCAAAACCCACAGAGCCTCTGCACCGGTCAGGCCGGTGAGCTGCACCGGTCAGACCGGTCAGGCTGGGCCGCTCGGGGATGAACAGCACCCGCGGGTCAACGCCCCCAAATCCAACTCCCGATCTCCCGAATTGCTCCACAGATTTGTGCAAGACTTTGGGGATAGTAGGAACACCTCATGGGCACTCCATAGCCAAGATTTGGTCCACCAAAAACTTGCTAAATCAAGAGGAATCGAAGAAATCTCACCAAGAACACCTCTAACCCTAGAGCCACGAAAACCCCAAAATCGAGCCCCTTTGCTCACGGATTTGGGTGGGGAATCAAAGGGAAAAGAACCACGAAGGGTTCACACATACATCCCCCCACCAAATCCCAAAGAGAAAGGCCTCGAAATCGCTCCAAGAAAATCGCCAAGAAAGGGCTCCGAAAATCACCAAAAAGGAGAAACGGGAAAGACACATCCAAGCCTTGAGGAACCACGCCGAATCATCTATACATACCAAAGAGGTTCATACAAGGTCTAGCTTGCTGCCCAATCATCCATCCCTCTCACAAGATCTCACCATGAAGCTCTCAAGCTAGTCCTCAGAAAATCCTAAGAAAAATAGGAAGGAAAATAGGAAAACCAAATGAGCTAGGGTTTCAAGAGATGGCTGCCATCCTCTCACCACTTGGGTTATATGGAGGCAACCGAAAGACGAAAATACCCTTACTAGCTAACTAGGGATACATGCCCCTCAAGGGCGAAATTGGAAATCTTTGTCTTCGCTCCATCGGACGGATGCCCAGCGACCGCAAACTTGCTTAGCCTCGACGCAAGCCTTGCGATCCCGACGCGTGTCCTCCGCTTCGAAGATTCCGGACCGCGTCGTCGCACACCGGTCAGACCGGTGTCCTCAACCGGTCAGACCGGTACCAACCGGTCAGACCGGTCCAGTGCTGCTGCCTCCGGTCTTCGGTGATCCAATTGCACTCGCCGGGGAGGTTCTCGCCTTGATGCTACCTCCCCTTCAACAGCAGCTTCGCCTTGATCTGGGTTTGTCGTTGTGGGTGTGGGAGAGGGCCAGTTCACGATCGTCGTCGAAGTAGTAGGTACATGTTCAGCTGCGGGCACCACACCGCCATCTTCATCATCTCCATGTTCATGCTCCTTCTCCTGAAAGATCTCCTCGCCAAGTTCGTCGTCACCTGCACACTAAAAAACAAGCTGACTACGTGGCTGTGTCTCGTCGAAGGTTACCTTGCAAGTCTCCACGATTTGGTTAGTTTCAAGATTGAGCACACGAAATGCTCTAGAATGAGATGCATAACCAAAGAAAATGCCATCGACAGACCTAGCCTCGAACTTGTCCAACTTATTCCCTTTCTTCAGAATGAAGCATTTACAACCAAAGACATGGAAGTGACTCACCTTGGGTGTGCGACCGTGCATCAACTCGTAACTGGTTTTCTTCTTGTGAACCCTGAGATAGATCCTGTTCGACACATAGCACGCGGTATTGACCGCCTCAGCCCAGAACCTTCTCGGAGTCCTATGCTCGTCGAGCATCGTCCGAGCCATCTCGCACAAGGTCCTGTTTTTTCTTTCCACAACGCCATTCTGGGGAGGTGTATACGGACTCGAAAACTGGTGTTCAAGACCCAAGTCATGGCAAAAGGTTTCGAAGTGAGAGTTTTTGAATTCCGAGCCATTGTCACTGTGGATCGCTCGTATGGCATCTCCGTGCCTCTCGTTTCTTAACCTAAAGACAAGATCTCGAACAAAACCAAACGTCTCCCCTTTCTCCTCAAGAAAGAACACCCACGCATACTGAGAGTAGTCGTCCACCACAACAAGGACATACCACTTCCCACCCGCAGATCGCACACGAGCTGGGCCAACAAGGTCCATATGGAGCAGCTCGCATGGACGCTCAGTCATCACATCGGTGAGAGGCGGGTGAGAAGAGGCTACCATCTTGGCATGCCTACACGGCGCACAAATCAACTCTTTCTCAAACCTCAACCGTGGCAATCCTCGGACCAAATTGAGTTTACTCAAGCGAGACAAAAGATCAAAGCTCAAGTGACCCAACTTCCTATGCCACTTCCACAACTCACTCGAAGAACCAGCCAAAAAGCAACGCTCCACACCAGAAGACTGAGAGAAATCAGCTCGGAACACTTGACCCTCAGGAACGACCATGCAAACAAGGTCCCCTCGAGAATCTAAAATCCGAGAACCACCAGGCCAAAACAACACCTCAAAGCCCTCATCCAACAACTGGGACACGGAAAGCAAATTGAACCCCAGCGATTGAACAAGAGCAACACGCCTGAGAGTGACCTTGTCACTTACCTTGATCTCACCTTCTGATAGCACACGCCCTCGCCCATTGTCCCCAAAGGTGATGTATGTCTTGGACACCACCGGGACGAGACTTGAGAACCACCCCTTGTCTCCGGTCATATGCCTCGAGCAACTGGAGTCAATCAACCAAACGTTCCTCAAGTCTCCCACCTGAAATTTAAAAGCGAGCACGTGAGTGAACAAACAACTCAGCACTGGGGTCAGTACCAAAAGAGTAAAATCAGTGCCGAGCCATTTGCTCCAAAGTGGGGTTAGCACAAACCAAATCATCACGCCTATCAAAGCTACCACCACGAACACCACCACGGTAACCACTACGAGGGAACCAACCCTCTCTAGCTGGAGGAGGACGAAAGCCACGAAAGGAAAACCGTGGATCGTTCCTCCTCTCCATCTCAAAGCTACGACTCCTCCCACCCCCGTATTGAGCACGAGGTGGAGAACGCCTAGCAAACTGACCACCTACAAACTTTCGAGACCAACCACCAGAACCACGACCACCAGAACCAAACCGAGCATCCTCACGAGCACGAAAACCAACTCGCTGTCTGCCCAGACCTGCACCGGTCTGACCGGCGTAGTGCACCGGTCTGACCGGCGTAGTGCACCGGTCTGACCGGTGTAGCTCGGCCAGCAGCACCACCTGTTGCCTTCCGGTCTCCCCAAGCCGGAACCGTCCTCACAATCGCCTTGGCCCTGGGCATCTGCATACGAGGCTCAGGTACACCATTAGAGGGGTGGTACCTGTCCTTGTTAGACCACTCTCTAGCCATTCTCTCCTCACGCTTCCTCTTGAAGCAAAACTCATCCTTGTGACCATCTCTCCCACAATACCCACAATGGAACTTTATGGGCTGTGGCTTAGGCTTTGGCTTGGGTTGGGGCTGCCCACTCGGTTTCTCACCCTTCTTCTCTCCTTCCTCACCTCCCTTTGGGCTCACAAACTTCACCGGTTTCTGGAAATCATTTGTTAGGTGAGGGAATATGGGTGGATCTGGAGTAGTGTCAAGTTTGTTTCTGAGATGGTTAGGCTTGGGCTCAAACTTGTTCTTGTATCTGTTTGGTGGTGGGATAGGAATCTCTCCAACTCTCTCAACTCCCTCACCACTGTTCTCTCCAAGCTTGTCAGCCCCAAGTGCTTGACCATCATAGCGTTTGAAAGCCGCTATCATGATACCAAGCTGAGGCTCCTGACCCGACAACCAGCTCATACATTTTCTCAGCTCATCATTCTCATCCTACAAGCGATCAACATAATGCGCAAGCTCCAAATTCTTAACCGCATGCAATTCACAAGTAGAACAAGAAGTGGGAATAGGCTCTTTCAACTTAGCCTCAAGCGAAACAGTGTAAGCATGCATCTCATCAATCTTTCCATGCAAAACAGGGCAAGAAGTGCAAGCACCTAGCAAAGCAGGTCTAGACTTAAGCTCAGCCACTTCAACCCTAAGCATATCTAGTTCCTCACAAGTAGAAGCATGCTTATCCTTAAGAGCAGTAAGATCAGCTAGGTACACAGAGCAATCACAGCAATCAATCTCATCAGAAACCACAGGAGAAGCCTTAAGCAAATCAATCTCAAGCTTAGCATCTAGGTTATGGGTTTCTAGCTCAGCCACACGGTTCCTAGCATCTTCTAGTGAGGCCCTAAGCTCTTTCCTCATCTTTTTGGCCTCTCTAAGCATGTGATCACGATTATCAAGCAAGTCAACCAACTCATCATTCTCCTTGCGCAAAGAGGAGAGCTCATCACATACCTCATCCTCGGAGTCGGAGTCCGAGTCACTCTGGTGACTCTTCTTGCTGCCGGAGCTACGAGCCATGCCGCAGAAGCCATCTCCCACGAAGCAGCTCAACCCGCTCAAGTTCCTGGATGACTTCTTGTTCTTGCGCCGATCACCTTCATCTTCACTGCTACTCGAGCTCGAGGAAGAGTAGGCGGAGCTGGAGTCGACGTCGCTCGCTCCGACCATCGCTCGGGCCTTCCTGCCGCGGCCGTCCTTCTTCCTCGACCGTCACTCGTCCTTGTGCTTGTTCTTGTGCTTGTGATCGCGCCTCGATCGGTACTTGCCATCCTTGCTCGACCGGTGCCTGTAGCCGTCCTTGTAGCCGTCCTTGTTCTCCATCTTCTCCGGACAGTCGGCGACGAAGTGTCCTTGCTTGCCGCACTGAAAGCACGTCCGTGCTGTCCTCCTCGTGTTCACCCGGTTCTCGTGCAGCCTCTCGAACCGCCTGGTCAGCAATGCCAGCTCGTCCTCTCCAAGCACGTCGAACTCCTCGTCTGGCAAAGACATCAAGGAAGACAGAGAGTACATCCTGGAGGATGCGTTAGACTTAGCTCCTTTGCCACCAACGAGAGCAAGACTATGAGAATCAGTCGGGCTCTCGGTCTTGGCTGTCATACCACGGTCCAACTCAGCCGACTTGAGCTTCGAGAACAGCTCGTTCACCGTCAAGGTGTCATACTTCTCGGACTCAATGATAGCCTCAAACTTCTCGTTCCATACGGTACAATCCAACGAGTGCAAGAAATTCACGGCTCTATCATGATCATCGTATGGGAGCACGTCCACATTGGCTCTCATGTTGTTCACAACGACCGTAAACCGCTGGAAAAGGGCATCGACGGACTCGCCGGGGAGATGAGTGAAGTTCTCGTACTCTCTCCGGTAAGTCGCGTACATCCGAGCCTGAACCTGAGCAGTCCCAGCATGAGCATCCTTCAACTGCTCCCAAATCCTACAAGCTAAGTCCTCTGTCTGAACCCGATCGAATTCGGACTGACACAGAGCACGAAACAAGTAGTCGACAGCCTTGTTGTTGGCTTCGAACATATCCCTCGATCCTGGAGCAAGGAAGTTCATCGGATGAACATAAGCTGTGTTCACCGTGACGTCCCAAAGGATCTGACCCTTTCCGTGGAGGAACGCTGCCATCCGCCTCTGCCATATCTGGTAGTTCTTCCCATCGAAGTGCGGAGGACCCGATCCTCGTTCCTGGTACGCCATCTTTGGATCTTAGACTGGTAAGAGTCAATGAAGACCCGAACCGGCTCTGATACCAATTGAAGGACCGATTAGGCGAACCAGAGAGGGGGGGAGTGAATGGGAGCCGATAAAAATTCTTCTCGAAGGAGATGAGAACTCCAACAAGACGAGCACGGCTTCCAAAACACGTCTCTGACTCAACTACCCAAGTTGGTCAAGACCACGCAGCCACTGAAGTGCTACTGGTCCTAGGAACCAACAACCACCTACACCTACCCGATAACGCAGTGGAAAAACTGACTCGAGCAGCTACTGGGCTACACCGGTCAGGCCGGTGAGCAGCACCGGTCAGACCGGTCGCAGCTGGCAAAATCTGAGAACTTCCACAGAAGGCCTCTACACCGGTCAGGCTGGTGTAGCTCGCCGGTCAGACCGGTCCAAGCCAGGAAATCCCAAATCCACCAAACTGACCTACCGAGCTCCAAACAGATCCAAACTCAAAACAGCAGCAACACGGGACAACAATGAACTCACCCAGACGTTCACCCGAGGCAAAACCCACAGAGCCTCTGCACCGGTCACGCCGGTGAGCTTCAGGCTGGGCCGCTCGGGGATGAACAACACCCGCAGGTCAACTCCCCCAAATCCAACTCCCGATCTCCCGAATCGCTCCACGGATTTGTGCAAGACTTTGGGGATAGTAGGAACACCTCATGGGCACTCCATAGCCAAGATTTGGTCTACCAAAAACTTGCTAAATCAAGAGGAATCGAAGAAATCTCACCAAGAATACCTCTAACCCTAGAGCCACGAAAACCCCAAAATCGAGCCCCTTTGCTCACGGATTTGGGTGGGGAATCAAAGGGAAAAGAACCACGAAGGGTTCACACATACATCCCCCACCAAATCCCAAAGAGAAAGGCCTCGAAATCGCTCCAAGAAAATCGCCAAGAAAGGGCTCCGAAAATCACCAAAAAGGAGAAACGGGAAAGACACATCCAAGCCTTGAGGAACCACGCCGAATCATCTATACATACCAAAGAGGTTCATACAAGGTCTAGCTTGCCGCCCGATCATCCTTCCCTCTCACAAGATCTCACCATGAAGCTCTCAAGCTAGTCCTAAGAAAATCCTAAGAAAAATAGGAAGGAAAATAGGAAAACCAAATGAGCTAAGGTTCCAAGAGATGGCTGCCATCCTCTCACCACTTGGGTTATATGGAGGCAACTGAAAGACGAAAATACCCTTACTAGCTAACTAGGGATACATGCCTCTCAAGGGCGAAATTGGAAATCTTTGTCTTCGCTCCATCGGACGGATGCCCAGCGACCGCAAACTTGCTTAGCCTCGACGCAAACCTTGCGATCCCGACACGTGTCCTCCGCTTCGAAGATTCCGGACTGCGTCGTCGCACACCGGTCAGACCCACCGGTCAGACCGGTCTGGAGTTGCTGCACCTCCGTCTTCGGTTCTTCGGTCTTGGCTTTGTGGATCAACCAAGGAACCCAGTGGTTTTCTGGTGAACCACTGGAAACCCCGCGAACTCGGTGTAGCCTTCGCCAATCACCACTCATGACTCGGCTCCCACGTAGTCCCGGCTCGACCTTGGTTTTGAGGCTCAACCAAGAAACCATCCACGACTTCATCTTGCCGTTCTTGCTACCATGCGGCCCGCACTTGACCCCGCTGGCCACCGGGTCCCTCGAACCAAGCCTACTTGTCTTCTCCACACCTGGAGGCCTCCCCGGCAATGACCTTTCGCTCTTGTTCTTCACCTGCACCTGCACCAGTCAAGCTGCAACCTGCACCTGCAATACTTAGCCAAGAATCAGTCCACACCACGTTGTCGATCACTCATCACACCAGGAAGCGACCATCCACCGGTCCTCGAACCACACCTGGCTCTCAATCTCCCCCTTGATGAGTGCATTGACAACACACACGTTTTGGTAACCAAGAGAAAAGGAAAAGAAAATAAACGACTAAAAGAAACTCCAACAATCGATCGAAAGCCAAAGAAAAGGCAAAGAGCAAGATCACTTGAAGAAGACAAGTCTCGGACCCCTTAGGCAAGGGCAACAGCTCGACACATCCGAGACAAAACATGCTCAAGCAAAGAGCACAAACCATCAAACCAAAGCTCGAAAACCACAAAGAGCTCCCCTTGCACACATGTAAGCTCCCCCTAAACCAATGCATGCAAACCACCTCGCAAAGTAGAGCAGCTGCTTCAGCTTTGCTCTGACCGGTCAACCACACCGGTCAGACCGGTGTGCTAGATCGCCCAGCACCTGAACCTCACACCGGTCAGACCGGTGTACCTCACCGATCAGGCTGATGACCACCTGGGAAAAACTGGGGACTGCACGAGCTCAAAACTAGCTCGAAACCACTTGGAAGTTGCGCAGTTGCGCAGCTCCCACTGCTTGCCGGGGCGAGTGTACGTGCCTTGGAAGTTTCCAACGAAGACCCGGCGCAGGTCGGTCCAGTTGTTGATCTTGTCGCGGGGCAGATGCTCGAGCCACATCCGCGCGGAGTCCCCGATGTAGAGCGGCAGGTTCTTGATGATGAAGAGGTCATCTGTCGCTCCTCCCGCGTGGCATGTGAGCCGGTAGTCCTCCAGCCATACGCTGGGGTTGGTGTCCCCATCGTACCTGGAACATTGGTCGGAGCCCGGAAACGCGAGGGGAACCTCACATCCCGTACGCTCTGGCCGAAAGCTCGCGGGCCCCTCTGGTTCGGCGACCAGCTGCGGTCGCGGTCATCGTCGCTGTCGTAGCGTCGCCCGCGTCCTCGGTCGTCGTGGTGGCGTGCGCGGTTCTCGTTGCGGCGATCGTGGTTGTCGTGGTCGCGGTGATTGTCGACACTCGCAGCCCGTCGGCGAGCCTCGATGGTGTCCCGGGCATCACGGTTGGGCCCGAGCCGGCTCTTGACTGCTGATGCTGCTGCCCCGGCCCCTTCTCCACGGTCCTGATGCTGGGAGGGGGGCGGGTTCGGACCATACGCGGATGGCGCTGCCCCTCGGTCGCGTTCCGACCGCTAGCGTGAGGCGGAGATCTCCGCTTGCTGCGCCGCCGTTGCTTCGAGCAGCGTCTTGAGCTGTTGGCGCACTCGTTTATCCTCGGAGGTCGCTGCCTCCGGGCAGCCGCGCAGCAACATGGCCACTGCGGCTAGGTTCTGCGACGCCCGCCTAAAGAGCGGCGGGGCGTCACCATCGGGATTGGCATCGACGTTTGCGCCTTCATTGGCGTGTCGGTCGTTGTCGCGCGTGGGTCCTCGAGCCGGCAGCGTCGGGGCGCGGGCTCGGGGCTGTTCAGTAGCAGGACGACGCTCTTGCCGCTCACCATTTCCCTCACGGCGTTGCTCCTGCACCGGGACCAACTGCGGGGCCGGCAACGGAGCGGGCTGCCGGTTGCGGGGCTCGTGGTCCTCCCCGAGCTCCCGGTGGAGGTTGGCCAGCTCCTCGTCGAGCTGGCGCCTGGCCTCGGCGAGCTCGTCGAGGCGCACCCTGCGTTGGGTGTCGGTGGCGCGGTGGCGTGGCGTTGGCTCCGGGTCGGTGGAGCTGCTTGAAGCCGACGCCACACAAACTAAGCACTCGCGCGTGGGGTCGTGCGTCCGCGTCGACCGTGCCCTCCGGGCTGTCGCGGAACCGGAGGTGGTGCGGGTCGCTCGTAGGTTGTTGACGTAGGCCGTCACCGGATCGTCCGGGAGGCCTGACTGTCCACAGGGGTACATGACGGTGTACCGCTCCATGAACTCCCCCCAGGCGAGCGGCTCGGCTCCGCTGGCCTGGAAGGCTAGGTCAGTGAGGTAGTAGGCGGCAAGCCTAAAATGCTCTTGTGTTGGGTTTGGCCCCAACATGGCCATGATCGTCTCGTCCGAGAAGCCTCGGACGAACGCCGCGCGTCCCGCTACCCCCGTCAGGACGTTGGGACGGACCGGCCGGGCGAAGGTATGCCCGACGACGGGCTCCGCCGGCCCGGTGTAGACGAAGCCGAGGGAGCCAAAGCGTATGGTGGCCCTAGGGGTCAACGAAACCCCGCGACCCTCCATCCGAGTCGTTGGTGAAGTTCAACGAGACACACGATGTGCCCCTACCTGGCGCGCCAACTGTCGGGGTCCTCTACCGCCGGACAGTAAATTTGTATCGATCGTGTGTCAGGCTCGGATGGTTAGCACAGGAGACAACGGGATTTATACTGGTTCGGGCCTCCGAGGAGTAATACCCTACATCCAATGTCGAGCTGCTGTGTTCCCGTGCTAGGGTTGTTTGTAGTAGGGGTTACAAACTGGTCGGGAGAGGGTGTTGAGCCCAAGTCCCTTAGTACGAGTGTTTGGTTCGTCAGCCCTTGTGACGGTTGCCCTCCTCTCCCTTTTATAGACGCAAGGGGGAAGGGCAAAAAGGGAAATAAAAGAAGAGTTACAGTGCCTGGTCGCTGGGATGTCCTCTCGCGCGTCGCTGTTTGTCAGGGCACATTGAAGAGGAGCCGCGCTATGTTGTCGTAGAGGCCACCGCGTGGCCGGGCGTGGCTATTCACTTCGGGACGCCTGGCGCTTCCTCCGAGTAGTTTGGTGGCGACTCAGCCCGTCTGAGCACAGGGCGAGCCTGCCACGTTAAGGCCTAATCGTAGGTCTGAGCTCGTCGTAGGGGGTACTTGAGTGCCTCGGGTGAAGTTTGCGTGCTGCAGGGTCAGACGTGACGGCGATTTGATGGTTGTGCGGCTGAACAGAGCTGCATTAAGGCTTCTGTCGGGGCCAGCTGCCCGCGCGGGCTGCCAGCTGGTGCGTTTGCATGGCATGGGGAACCGGCCCCCCACGCGTCGTGGTGGAAGTGTTCACGTGCCGGGATCGCGCCACGTGGTGCGGCTTGTGCCTTGGTCGGAGGCGGAGACTACCCGTGCGAACGAGCAGCTTGTCGTGCGAGGTGGAGAGTTGTCGTGCGAGGCGGAGACTCGTCGGAGGGGGTTCCTCTAGTGGGGAACTAGTCGGAGAAGCTCCCAACTAGTCGGGAACAAGACGTCTTGCCAGTGACGGTCTTGACAGGGGTCCTTAGTCCTCATCGTCTTGAATCTTGGCCTTCACGCTGTCAATCTTGGCCTTCACATTGTCAATGGTATCAGAAGACTTCACCTTAAGAGAGATTATCTCGCCGTCAAAGGGGGCCCTAATCTGGCCCCTCGTCACCCACGACGGATGCTATAGCACTCTTAACCGCCATTTCAAACGACAGTAGGGGCCAGTTCGTTTACAAAAATCATTACCTTATTATATAAATTTGGATGGTGATAAACTTTATATGGATATTGTAGCTTTTGTCGAGTTTCTAGTTCAAACTTTTTTCATTTGAAGTCATCTTGATGCTCAAATAATCGATACGAATGTTTCTTCTCTTAACAACATATATTTTTAATATATTTCTTTCATATGAACCTAGGATGTAGATAAAAGTTATACGAAAATTGTATCTTTCGTCCAGAGTTACAACTTTGTAGTTCATACTTTTGTCATTTGAAATCATTTCGATGCTCAAATAATCGACAATACATTCAAATCTAAAATTTGATGAGATTTTTCTCTCTCGACAACATATCTTCAAAAAATTTATAATGTTTTCATATTCATTTTGATGGAGGTAAACTCTACACCGAATTTGTGTATCTCGACGAGGTCTACAACTTTGTTGTTCAAACCGTCTCCATTTGAATTCATTTTGATCTCAAATGATTGACACAATGTTTAGATTTAAAATTTAAATTTTAGATCTAGAGAGTATGCCGATTATTTGAACCTCAATATGACTCCAAATGAACAGTTTTTAAACTGGAAAGATGTAGATATCCACGCAAGATATAATTTCCATATAAAATTTATCTCCATTCGAATTTATACAAAAAAATTATGATTTTTAAAAAACAGATCGGCCCCTACCGCCGTTTCAAATGGCGGTAGAGGCCAACCGCCGTTGTGATGCTAGCGCCATTTGAAATGACAACATCAGTATAATTTTGCAATTTTTATTGAACTATATACTTTTTGTAAAGTCTTTATAAAATATATATTAAAAAATAATTTTTGTGATTTGTGAGTTCCAAATAATCTACAATATATTCAGATCTAAAATTTTGCAATACTAGTGATTGGCTGAGTTCCAAATATTGCCAAGTCAAAATCAAGGCTTGCCAAAATCAGGGTAAAAAATTTTAGTATCCATTTGGTTTGGTGTCAATGTATGACAACCAACACTTTTATACTCTTTAAGTTTGGCTATGAACATTAGCATGCCAATTCTTGGTCATGAACCAATTGATGGACAAATTTTTTAGGCATGCTATGATTTGTTTTTTTTTTGAGCCAAAGCATGCCATGGTTTTGGTTGGGCAAGATTTGGAACCCAACCAACCAATCAGGCCCAGTGTGTTGTTCGGTGGAATAATTGGACTAAGCGCCAAATTGGCCAATTGGGCTAGAAGAGGGCTAAGGAGGAATGAGTGGCGTCCAGATTGGGCCATTGGCACCCCCTCCCCCCCCACCCCCAAAAAAAAGAAGAATATTCAGCCACAAATGGAGCACGCCCATCTTTTTCAATAAAATATTCCGTGGCTTCTTAGTTCTTGTTGATTAATGTTGAGATTAATTAGAGTTAATTAATTAGTGATCAATAGATAAATATAGTTAATTAGTGGTAGGATTAGCATTAACCAATAGGTATCGTACAAGGCAAGAAACGCCTCTACCGAAGAGGCATCGTCAGGACCAAGACACCGTTTCACCCTTTGGCAGTCGCCATTTACTGTAGCATAAATACCTGTATTACTGTACACAGATCGATCAATTACAATCATCATTTTCCTTTCACTCGTAACACGTTATCCGCACTTTGTTCTGCAACCACCGAGAGAATAGGCAGGAAGAGGAACTTCGCCGGACGATCGTCGGAGCTACTCACCAGAATGTCGATAACAAGCAATCCATCGGAGGAAGAATTATGCCTTGTGGACTCTTGCACCACAAATTCTATACTTAGAGAAATTAAATATTTCCAAACTCTTAAGAAAAAGAAAGGAAATATTATGACCATTAATGGTAAAGACACTGTGATAGTTGGTTCTGGACGAGCTACTATTACATTGCCTATGGGTACACAAATAACGATAGAGGATGCATTACTGTATCCTAATTCTACTCGTACCCTTCTAAGTTTTAGAGACATCCGTAAGAACGGTCTACATGCAGAAACACATGTAGATAGTAATAAGGAATATCTCCTATTGACCAAACTTACGGGATATGGCAAACAAATCTGCAAAAAATTCTCTTCACTCCAAACTGGATTGTACTATACATATATAAAAACTGTTCCACATGTTACTTATAAAATAATTTTCCAAGATGTCGATACATTCCGAAATTGGCATGATCGACTTGGGCATCCAGAAATAGGGATGATGAGGAAAATTATTAACAATTCAATAGGTCATGACATGGCAAAAGCTAAATTTCCCCAGAATAAAGATTTTTGTTGCAGTGCTTGTGCTACTGGGAAACTGATTTTAAGACCATCCTATCTTAAAATCCGAGCAGAACCACTTAAATTCCTTGAACGAATTCAAGGAGACATTTATGGTCCGATACAGCCTTCATC
This sequence comes from Cenchrus fungigraminus, assembly GCA_036936925.1. Taxonomy (NCBI): domain Eukaryota; kingdom Viridiplantae; phylum Streptophyta; class Magnoliopsida; order Poales; family Poaceae; genus Cenchrus; species Cenchrus fungigraminus. The sequence continues at coordinate 86,176,343 of CM072780.1, forward strand.
GGGGCCGTTTAGATATTTTCTGGTTTTGATAGACGCATCTACTAGATGGTCTCATGTGTCTTTGTTATCGACACGTAACCACGCCTTTGCTAAAATTATGGCTCAAATCATAAAATTAAAGGCGCAATATCCTGAACATCGGATACAATCTATTCGTATGGATAATGCTGCTGAATTCTCATCCCGTGCATTTAACGATTATTGTATGGCATTGGGAATTCAGGTTACGCATTCTGTTCCTTATGTCCATACTCAAAACGGATTGGCTGAATCATTGATTAAACGAATCAAGCTTGTAGCAAGACCTTTACTCATGAATTGTCAATTGCCTACGTCGTGTTGGGGTCATGCAGTTCTGCATGCTGCAGACTTAATTCAACTACGACCAACTGCATATCACGATACTTCCCCCTTACACCTAGTACGTGGGAATCCTCCTAATATTTCCCATTTGCGTAAATTTGGGTGCGCTGTATACGTACCCATCTCACCACCTAAGCGAACATCAATGGGTCCACACAGGAAATTGGGGATCTATATTGGATATTCCTCTCCGTCAATCATCAAGTACTTAGAACCCTTGACAGGGGATCTTTTTACTGCCAGGTTCGCTGATTGCATATTTAATGAGGATCATTTCCCGGCATTAGGGGGAGAATCGTACCGAAATAAATGCCAGGAAATAGAATGGAATGTTGAAGGCATTTCATTTCAAGATCCACGTACTATTGAGACAAGTTCAGAGAATCATTGATTTGCAAAATATTGCAAATAATCTGCAGACGCTTTTACAGATTATAAAGGTGTCACAAAGTCTTATCATCCTGCAAGGAATGTGCCTGAAAGAGTGGAGGTACCAAATAAAACCACTCAACCCCCGATTAATAACAAGAGGGGGAGAAGCACTTCCAAGAAGCAAGATGAGTCTGCTAATAAGCAGAAAAAGACAATAAAATCAAATACAAATTTGGTTACGAGACACCTGGAGGATATTGTATGTCCTATGGATAATTATAATCCACAATCTAGCTCAGTTATGCGCATAAACACCGGAGCTAGTACATCGGAACTCCTTGGATCCACCATTGAGGGAAATAATGATGAATCTTTAAGGATTGAAGAAATTGCTATCAATTTTGTTGAGACTGGAGAATCTTATGATCGTAAGTCCATAATAGTCGACTGTTATTTCTCTAAAGAAATTGCAAATGTCTTTCACACTGATTTAGATCCCAAGTCTATGGCTGAGTGCAAGAAGCGCTCGGACTGGGATAAGTGGAAAGAAGCAATTGAAGCAGAGATTGCCTCGCTAAATAAAAGAAAGGTATTTTCGGCTGTTAGGCCAACACCTCCTGGTATCCTACCTGTGGGATATAAATGGGTTTCCGTTCGAAAGAGGAACGAAAACAATGAAGTGGTGATGTATAAAGCAAGGCTAGTGGCACAAGGTTTTACGCAAAGACCTGGTGTTGATTTCAACGAAACATACTCTCCAGTTATGAGCGGAATAACGTTCGGATATTTAATCTCCTTGGCAGTACAAAATCGTCTATCTATGCAGTTGATGGACGTAGTGACAACATATTTATATGGGTCACTAGATTCTGATATATACATGAAGGTTCCTGATGGAATCCATGTACCAGATAATAAGGCAAATCGTAACATGTATTGCATCAAGTTGCAAAAGTCATTATATGGCTTAAAGCAGTCAGGCCGAATGTGGTACAATCGGTTAAGTGAATTCCTTAAGTCGAAAGGATACACAAATAATGATGACTGTCCTTGTGTCTTCATTAAAAGGTCCTCGACAGGAATTTGTATCATATCGGTATATGTCGATTATCTTAATATCATTGGCAACGAGACCGATATTAATGAAGCTCGTCATCATTTAAAGATGGAGTTTGAAATGAAGGACTTGGGTAAAACGAAGTACTGCTTAGGTTTACAACCTGAGCATTTACCCAATGGTATATTCGTATACCAATCTGCCTATATTGAGAAAATATTGAAGAAATTCAATATGGACAAGTCATATCCTATAAAGACTCCCATGGTAGTAAGGTCCTTAGATATTGAGAAGGATCCTTTTAGACCAAGAGGAGAAGAAGAAGAGGTATTAGGACCACAAGTCCCATACCTGAGCGCCATTGGAGCACTTATGTATCTTGCTAACAATAGCCGGCCGGATATTGAATTTGCAGTAAATTTATTAGCAAGACATAGTGCTGCACCTACCAAACGTCATTGGGTAGGAGTTAAATAAATTTTAAGATACCTCAATGGCACTAGAGATCTTGGACTATTCTATAGTAGAAGTCAAGATCCTAACCTAATAGGATATACAGATGCTGGTTATTTATCAGATCCCCACAATGGCAAATCTCAAACAGGTTTTGTATTCTTGTAAGGTAACACAGCAATATCTTGGAAGTCTTCAAAGCAGACCTTAGTATCTACATCTACCAATCATTCTGAAATAATAGCATTATATGAGGCATCACGTGAATGCGTATGGCTCCGCAGAATGATAAACCACATAATACAATCTTGTGGTATTGGAACGGTTGATACACCGACAATTATCTTTGAGGATAATTCGGCATGTGTTGCCCAGATGGAGTCAGGTTATATTAAGAGTAATATGACTAAACATATTATTCCTAAGCTATTCTATCCCCATGAACTCCAAAAGAATGGAGAGATAGAAATATTGCAAACTAAGTCTTGTGATAATCTAGCGGATCTATTTACAAAGTCTCTACCATATTCATCATTTTCTAAATGCGTTAAAGGAATTGGTATGAGAAGACTTAGAGATTTGCATAAATCAGGGGGAGAATCACATTAAAATATAACCTACATAAAACATCACATTACACTCTTTTCTTTCTATGAGTTTTACTCTTAAGGAGTTTTCTCACATAAAGTTTTTAATGAGGTAATATTAACACATGGTAATTGTCATATTATCTATTTTTCCTCACAGAGGTTTTTCAAGGATAATATATGACATATTGATCTTAGATCAAATTGTCTTTAGACTAAGTCTTTAAGTTTACTTAAAGGGTCTATAGACATTGGGAATTATATATATCATGAGGTTTCTCCTTATTTTTCCCACTGGGTTTTAAGGAGTTTTACCAATATATCTATATACTTTGGTTTTTTCCCACTGGGTTTTCCAAAGCTTTCAAGAATACGATTGATGATCTAATATCAAAGATTCTACAAGATTAAACGGTGCCTACACAAGATCCATTGATCAAGGGGGAGTGTTGAGATTAATTAGAGTTAATTAATTAGTGATCAATAGATAAATATAGTTAATTAGTGGTAGGATTAGCATTAACCAATAGGTATCGTACAAGGCAAGAAACGCCTCTACCGAAGAGGCATCGTCAGGACCAAGACACCGTTTCACCCTTATTGGAGGGTAAAGCACACTGGGCTGTGCTATTTGTAAACCTACATTTCGTGTAATCCACCAATGCTAGAAATTGTCACAGTTTCTATGCTCTGGGACTTCATGTCAAAAAACTATCTTTCACAATACAATTTTCTATTCTATTATCCCATGACCCACTTGTCTATCTCATGAACAGTCTCGATTTGTGTGAAGACTTGATTTCTTATGTTTTCCCTCTCTTTCTTCAATAAATATAGTGTCACATCAGCAAAAAGCTATAAATGAGAGGGTAATTAATGAACTTATACTTCATAGTGAAGTCTGCATTAGGCCAGTCTCAGTGGTAGTTTCATGGGCACATATACCAAGTCTGCCACGTCAACTATTCAACATGATGAAATTGTCACTCTCAATGCACAGTTTCACGGGCACAATTTCATAGACAAGATGCGACATTTAAGTCTTACTTGTGTGGTGATCAAATGTGGCATGAGAATTATGTAGCCTTTATAAATAAAACACGGTTGCATTTCACAAATACACTGATCAAATATTGATATTTCATACAGCAAAAGGGCCATGATAACCAGCCTATATATATCATAGACAGCAAAGTAGAAGCAATAGAACCGAGGTTTACCTTTATGTTGATCCTTCGACAGTTGCAAAGTTTAATTGACTAGAGATGCAAATGGACAGAGAGTGAAGTTGTACAGAGATGCAAATGAACAAAGAGCGTAACTATCATATATATAGGGTTCTGTATACAGATGCAAAATTAACCCTTTCACATGGACCAGCCGTTTCACATGTCCACAAAGAAATGGAACAGTTTGACATTCAGAGATGGAACAGCTTGCACATTCAGAATTGGAACAGTTTTACATTTAGAAAATCATTTCAGTTTCACATTTCACAGTTTCACTACTTGAAAACAAATCAACCCACCCTGATAACAAACTGACAAAAAAAACTTAAAAAGACTTCCTTGCATCTTTTGCTGCCTTCCTTCTGGCCAACACCTACCTGCAAGCAAAAAGTGTGTTAACACAGAATTGCAAAAACTGTCAAGACCTACTATAAAGACCTATTGTCGACATCATAATTCAATCTAAAAATTAACCTACGATTCTCTCAACTAATGCCAAGAACTAGTGCATAGAGAAAATGTCCAGAAATACATTAAACAACATTGTCCAATCTAACTTAATCTACAAATATCAGAACTGCTGTCGAGAACAACTGCTTACATCATAAGGTCAAGCACTATCGTCAATACCTACTGCCAAGAGAATAATTCAATCTAGATTTCACAAACAAAGAAGCAAATCAGATCCATTTTAGATTTCACAAACAAAAAAGCAAATCGGATTTACCATGGACTTGGTAGATTTCCATGTGTGAAAGGACTCTGACTGCTGCTATCTCTGTATCCGGCCACCATTGTGGGGGTGGGGTGGCGATTCCCCTGCTACCAGCGGAGACTCGGAGATATTGGAGACGAAGTATTGCCGTCGCGGCTCTTTCCATTGCTGCCGCCGAGCTTTCCCTGGCGGCCGCCGAGCTCAATTTGGGATTTTGCCCGGCGAGGCATCTCCCCCTACTGCTGCTTCGCTGAGTGAACTTGTGCACGCAAAGACGGAGTTCGAGCGGGGATTCGCCGCGCTGTGACACCACCTCCGCCTCGCGACGACGATTTATGGGTAGGGAGTAGCAGCACGGAGGGATTTGGCGCGAGATTTGGAGAAGGGGGAAGGATTTGCCGCGCGATTTGTAGAGGATATCAACTAATTTGGCGCACTAAATTGGTCTGCGCGAGGGAGTTGCCGGGGGCGGGGGGGGGGGGGGGGGGGCGTCAGAGCGGAGGGTCGCCCTGAAACGGGGAGCGCCTCAGAGCAAGTAATATGGTGGGCTGCAAGCCAGCGGAGATCTACGTGGAAGAGAGAGAGAATAGAGCGGGCGCCTCGCGACTCGCCCGCCTGAAGCGGCGAAGACGCTCGTCCGTGCCTCCCATTCGTTGCTGCTCGTTCTGTAGCACTGCTGCATCACAAGAAACAAATAAACAATAGTAGGTCTACGGTGATCTGGCATCTTGCAGCCAGCGAGCGGGCTGAACCACTATCCTTGCTCTCAGTGCACGTTTCAACCAGTTTCACCCGACTAGGTAACAGGGTTTTAAAAACCGCTACAGTAGCGGTCCGGTTTAGTAGGTTCGGTTTTATCGAAAAACCGGTCGGTTACCCCTACCGAGCCGCAGCGGTAAGGTCGGTTACCGCGGTAACCGACCGGTTTACCGCGAATTTGCGAACCCTGCTAGGTAAGAGTGCGGGCGGAGAGGGTTTCGTGGTGATGAAACAGGTTTCTTCTCTCTCCTATTGATTAGGGTGCCAAATCAGTAACTATGCTGATGTGTCATAGTAATTAATGTATATGAAATCCTCTATGAAATTGCACTGAGACTAACCTTAGAAGTGCCCTTACAAATGTCGCATTTATATTTTAATGCAGATAAGTGCATTAGTTTTATTAATTTCGATTCCCATTGTCTAAACTTTTGGTCAACTATTTGAAAATCAAAACTATAAAAAACCTACAAGTGACAAGTTATACGTTTTCAACGTTGGTACTTATGCGTGTTGTTTCAAATTTCATTGGCACCGCGACACATAAGCATCTTGTTCTTTTAAAGTTCTTCATCACGACGATTAATCTCATATAGGATGATACCACTAGAGTTGTGTATAGTAAACATGACTATAGCTTTTGTTCAACTATCAGTTTCAAAGAAGTCGATACAATTATATTGATGCATACATGACCAATCTTATTGCTATAATAAAAGTCTCCTCACTCAAACACAGACATGCTACTCCAAAACAAGTAGGTCATTATTATACACCTTTATTCAAGAAAGCACAGACCAAACATGTGACTCCAACCACATTTTTACCCAAGGATATACATCTCCCTTCATTTCAAATCGATCAGGACCTCGGGAAGAGCTGAATGTGATAGGGTTGCGGGAGTACAAGGTCCGAAACGCGGAACATTTTACCTCCTTTGATCTCCTTCCATCTACATGATCAAGCAAAGATGAACATGGGTATAAATATAATGCACATATATAAGAAAAATGACTCGAATGATTTTGCACATCCCATGTGAGTTTTATAATGCCCTCATATGACATAATGCTTGACATATTGCAACTACTTTTTTTCCGACAACATATAGGTTCTGCAGCCATCTTGTATGCATTATTGCATTTGTGAATATACTCCCTCCATTTTACATTACTTGTCATTTTGACTTTTCTAGATACATTCTTTTTATTATGTATCTAGTCATAAATATATATTTAGGTGCGTAGCAAAAGGAATGTATCTAGAAAAACCAAAATGACAAGTAGTATGAAAATGAGGGAATAGTAGCTTTGTAAGAAATGAAAATGCATGTTGTAGACTCAGTATATATACTTGTATTTGGTCACCAACGTGTGAAGGAACATTGCAATAAAAAACTTAGTGAAGTCGGCACCCATGCAGTGCCTCGCACCATCTCCAAATGGTATGAAATTTTTCATCAAAGAGAGCCCTTGGGTCCCCTACAAATTTTAGTAGAACATCAATGCACTCTGAAACTGATCCATGTGAAAATAAATTCTAGGTACATATAGTTTTTCATGTGTACCACGTGTTTTTGTTGGTGCAAATATAATGATCTTACAAATACACCTTAACTTGCTCAATTCCAGATCATATATACATACCGATTTGTAATTGTTCTTCTATTAAAAATTGATCTTCCATTTTTTTTTCTGAGGTTGGGTAAATAATGATCTCAGAAAATATTAATCTTAACTGAACCTTAGTATCCTTCATATTTGCACTTATGCTTAGGAATTTAGATGTGTGTGATAAAATGACATTGTTACCTCTTAGTTACTGTCACAAGCAAGAACATTTCTCTTAAACACAAGCATGAAGATGATCCATGAAAACAAAGAAAAGACATTGATGCATGAGGAAAGTTCCGAGGATCAATGTCTATTTACAGATCGTGCTAACGTGAAAAATTAAAAATGTGTCTTAAACTATTATATCGATCTACTATATAATATTTCATCACATACCATCCAACAACTACACATTTCCTTAGCCATCTCATCCATATTCATCAAAAGCAACTTAGATTTTGGAGTCTTAGTTTCTTGGGACTTTCAATTCCTTGTCCACATATCTTCTCGAGAATTTATTTTTTTATTTATGTGGTATATTTTCCTTTTAGTATGGCTCAGTATCAAGAACTTTTAACTTAGGTGATAGAACATAATTATTATATCAACTCATTCAAATGGATAGGCTAGGGTCGTCCAGTCAAGCATTCTTTTTTACTAACCTGCCATCTCCATGGATTAAAGGTGAGTGGATCTTCAAAAATCAAAGGATTTAAATGTATTGCCATGGGGTTCATCAAGACCAACCATCCCTCTGGAATTGTATAGCCTGAATCATGAATATATGAAACATCAAATATCTATATATATATATATATATATATATATATATATATATATATATATATATATATATATATATATATATATATATATATATATATATATATATATATATATATATAAATATTTCATACTGGTATTGTATGTAATACTCACTGTAGTCCCATCAGAAAAAATAGCCAACTAGGAACATGTTTTCTTTTGGTAATGAAAGTAATGAATTAGTAGTGTATATGCATATATGTAAGAAAAGAAAATACCATTTACTTGGACATCCTTCAATGTCTTTCTAAAAATCCCAGGACCATGGCTACTTACACGAACTATCTCATTAATAACCTTCACATGAATAATAAGAAACTATCAGATTAAATTACAGAATATGCAAAAAATTTTTTATATTAGCTGGATAGATTGATACGAAAGTTTGAAAGTTCAAAAATATGGAGAAAATAATTGGTTGTAGCTATTGTGTATTAAATGTTTTGATGCATGCAAATATTAAAGCTCAGTAGTGGCCTGCGCATTCTTGCCCTTGTGCTTGTACCAGCGCTGCTGCTGCTAGTTGCCTATTACATATGGTACTCTAAGAACATTACCACACAACGACAAATTAAAAGACTATATATGTTAGACAGAATGTAGTAGGAGGATATGGGGGACAAGACAATGACCTAGAGGTTGTTCCGTAAGAAAATAGGACGTGTGCTATAGCTGTTTGAGGGTAGAAAACTGAGCATTAGTCCCGGTTGGAGAGGCACATAGGTCTCGAAAATCCAACCGGGACTAAAGGCCCCCTCTTATGTACCTAAACCCTTAGTCCTGGTAAAGGGTTTTGCGCCAAGAGAATTATTCTAAATCCCCAGGACCAAAATTACGAAGATCCGATGGCGCAAACTCGAGGCAATATGGGTTCTGCTGCTGGCCATCAATTCATGGAGACTTTTGTGTTTAAAGTTACAAAAGCTCATGAGTTTGAAGTACCAACTATAACTTGGACAATTAAAGCATTCTCTTTAAGATTGGTGCAAGCTTTTTTTTGTTGAGGCATTAATGTTTTCATTCCTTTTTATTCCTATATAAAGATCTGCTAATTACGAATATGGTGATGCTGATAAGTGGCCTAATAATTGGACTCAAATCAATACTCCTCTAGTCTGTGTTTATGTGACGCCCCAGATTTTTATTTAACCCGAAATGCTGGTCAACCCTGTTGACAGTGGTCAAAGCATGATCAACCTGGGTCATCACCTCGAAAACCTAGCCAACAATCACCCATTAGCACCTTAAGCAAGTCAACAACATCTACCGTGGTCAAAACCCTAGTTGGAGTGGTCAAACCACTAATGTCTATCTCCTTGTTCGGGAACTTTGGCCACGTTCTCCAAATTTTGTCTAAAACACTCAAAAATCTGCCAATATAAAAGTTGTGCAGAATTTCCAGGAACACAATTCATCTTCAGGGTGGCATTTCAAATTCTGAGTGGAAAAGGTTCAAAATTTCCAGTCAAACCCAGTTTTACTATTCACCTGAGCCATAAAATTCATCAACTTGGCATTTGAATTTCTCCCTCGTTTTAGATTCAAATCCAAATCGGCTTTTGCCATTGTTTAGAGGAATGACTGGTCTACAGATGTCCTATCTACAGTTTGTAAAGTTTACATTGAAAATTTTTAGCTTGGCACAGTCAAACAGGGGCACATGCCACGGACCGGGCCGGGAGCGCGCTCCGCGCGACGTCCACGCGTCGCCGCCGCGCCGCCGCCGTACCATGGCCGCCCCTCGGGGTCAGTGCATGACCGCGGCCTACGTCGGCACCCGCGCGCTCCCCTAGACGCAGCCTCGGCCGGTGGAGCCGCGCGCCATGCGGCAGGTACGCGCGCCCGCGGCGCCGTCCTTGCTCCCTGCACGCACGCACGCCAAGGGACGCCGTCGTACCGCGCATTGAAGGGCCGGGGCGCCTTAGCCGCTAAGCGTCCTCCCCTCCACGCGCGCCGGCTATAAATAGACGTCCCCGTCGCTCTCCCGCGCGAGAACGCCGTCCGCCGCCCGCCATTGCCGCCGCCGCGAGCCCGAGCTCCCGCTAGCTCCTGTCGCCGGCTAACCCTTCCAAGCTCCTCCCTAGACCCCTGTGTAGCTTCCACGGCCGCGCATTGATCCCCATCGCCTCGAGCCTCGCCGGATTTCGGGTGACCGCGGGCGCGCCGCCGCTCGCCGGAGACCTCCCCGACCGCGCCACCACCACCAATCGGCTCGGGGTGAGCTCAATTGCACGCCCCCGCCATTTGTTGGTCTGCTCCGGCCCCACATCGCCGGCGGCGACCTCACCTCCGCCGCCGAGGGCATGGATGTGAACATCCAGGGACCTATGTGTGAACCGAGGGCTTGGTTGTAATGAAAGTTAACTTAGTTTCTTTACAGCTTAGTCCAGCACCTTAGAAAATCATAGGAATTCACAGAAAATTCGGAAAAATGCAAACACAATTTTTTTGGTCTCAGTGAGAGTAGATATGCAACTTCTACAAAGAATGACCATAGTTTTGACTTATAGATTTTGAATGAAAATTCAAATTCAGTTTGACACCTTTTTTCTGTAGTTCAAAATATAGAAAGGCTATGGAGCTGAATTTTGGATATGTTGCTAGACATGTCATGTATAGACTCTGGACCAAAGTTTGCACAAAGTTGTTGAACAGATCTTTTTATATGATTTACTTTGCATTTACTGTATTTCTGGCTTATTGATTTTTGTAGCATAATGTAAATAGATTTTTGTGCTCATCTTGTGGCTATGCTCATGTTATGACTAGATTCAACTTCCCTGCATTTACCATGATTTTATCTTTGCCATAAGTATTTATTCTTGTTATATGCTTAGATTTAAATTTAATTGCCTAGTTCAAAATTCCAATAGGATCTTGTTGTGCTTGTTGGTTTCCTAAGCTTGTTTTAGGTTAGAGATGTTGTAGAGATGAGTTTGGATGCAGTAATGCTTTATTTATTTATTTATGCCTTTATCATATTTCTATTAGCTAGGAAATGTCCTTTTTGATGTATTTATGTTTTTGGCTCAATTGCATGTGTAGCTTGGACCAGTAGTTTGTTTGGGTCATTAGGACCAGCAGAGCACATTTCCCCTGTTTTATAAATTGTTTTGGTAATTAAAAGCTTGGAATCCATATAAGCTCCCTAATAGGTTTATTTGGGGAAAATTCATCTTTGTCCCCTTAATGACTTTGTTAACAAGTGTTTACCTTAATTAAGGGCTATGGATCCACCTTGCTATTTTGTGTGTTTAAATAATTTTAATTGCTTAAATGTGTGCACAGTCACGATTAAAAGATTAAATAATAAATCTTCACATGAAATAACCATAATGAAAGAAAACACCAATTAATTGTTTGTCAATGTGAATATGGCCAACAAGAGTTGGATGTGATGGTTAAACTCTCGCTCCACTCAATAACCCTGCATTACATTCTGTGTAGAGCTTCCTGACAGTAGCTACGCGCTCGTGCCGGAAGCCGAGGAAGGAGGAGCTGATGCGAAGCTGCAGTACGTGGAGGTGATCGAGGACACCGAGGACCCTCAGGCTAACCCTGCTGACGAAGGCAAGCCCCGGTGCATTAACCTAAGTATTTTTAGAAATTTATGCAACTATCTATGGATGTTTGTGCATTTACGTTCAGGAATTGATATGAAACCCTAGATGCATGATCCCTAGGTACCTATGTCTTTTACTAGTATGCTAGGTCGATAGCTGCTACGCTATAGGACCGTTACAAGTCGAGTGATGTTCGTCACTCGCGAGAATAGGTTCTTATGTTGGAATCATAAGATCTTTATAAATGAATTGCTTATGTGGTAAGAGCATGGGATGTGGGCTCCGGTCCAATGGTTTTCGTGGGGTAAGTGTTTGAACGTACTAAGCACTTGTCAGGAATGGTACCGGTAAGCCTAGTACCTTAATGAGGCGGTAAGGGATTTTACTGTGACTAATCTTGGGATGCGTCCCCCGGCTAGCTACCGGTGGTGCATGTGCGATTCTGGGTGCCTTGCGGGGTATGCCAGATAGCCTGTACCGAAGACTGTGGCCTTTTATCCCGAACCGAGGATTTTTGGGAACCGTCTGGTGGTTGTCCTCACGAGGGCACCCTACCGTGTGTTTAGGTCTACCTTGCAAGGTTTAAATCAACTGGTTGTCGACCTCTCACCGTTATCTGAGATTACTTATCCAACTGGCCATGATATCCCTAATGATGGAACTTTGTGAATATTGATGCTTGATTAATTGTATTGTACAACTTATGCTTGCAATAGCTTGCTCATTTAGAAAAGAATAATCAACTAGAATCTGTGCTAAAATCTTGAAAGTAAGGACATACTCTTTGTTGCTTTTCAGCAAAAGAACCCCACTAGCCAAAAAGCCTTTCATGTCTAGAGTTGGTGATGTAGCTGTCACCGACGGGTAAGTCTTGCTGAGTATTAGTATACTCAGCCTTGCTGTAATGTGTTGATTTCAGGTAATGCTTTTAGTGATGTGTGGCCTGGAGAGATCCCGCCTGGCTGGGAGCTGGAGTGGGTGGAGGACGATGTTTGAAGGCATCATGGCAGGCCTCCTGTGATGCTCCTCGCGCCGTTTAGTTTATTTCCGCTGTTTTCAAAACTCTGAACTTTGTTATCATGTCAAGTACCTTGGTTTGTAATAACTAAACCCTTCGGGGCAGATTTAGACTTAATCACGTGTTGTACTCTGGACTCGCCTTCGCGTGAGTTTTAATGCATATTTGTCGATCCTTGTTGCTATGTAAGTGATTTCACCGGGCTAGACCCGGCAACCAACGACGGGATGACACTTTATTATTGCTTAATGACCAAAGTGGAATGGTTTAGGCAATAGTACGGTATTTTCCTGGGCGGGTTGTCACAGTTTATAGGAGTACATTTCTCATTGTAAGATAATATTACTTAAATATATCTTACAAAAAAACAAAATTTTTAGTTTATGGATCTATATGTAATGTGATAAAAATATATCCCAGGAGCATCTAGTAGTAGAACATACTATGGTAGCTTATGCAAGAGTACTAAATACATTAGATATAAAATTACCTGATTAGTGAATTTCATGGACTTGAATTCCTCCCATGGACTTGAATTCATCTCTTCTTGTTTCTTCGGTATTGCATCATACTCCTCATGTAAAAAGGCGGTCTTATATTCTAATGGTCTTTAATAAGTCAAATTATTGATGTACCCTAGTTACTGAACAATAATTAGATACTAGTAAATAAAACTAAAACCCAAAAGCAAAAACTGAGATATTTAATTGATAACTACTCCCTCTGTCCAAAAATAAGTGGACTTCTGGCTTTGTCTTAAGTCAAACTATCTTAAGTTTGACCAGGTTTATATGAAAGAGTATCAATATTTATGACACAAAATAGGTACATATGAAAATACATTTCATGACAAATCTAATGACACTTATTTGGTATCATAAATATTAAAACAATTTTGGGACAAGAGGACCCAATCAACAAAAAAATGTAGAATGACAAAGTGTAAGTTTTACTTCGGGTAGAAACACTAACTGTGAGTGCTTCTACTACATTTGGGTTGTCGGTAAGGAACTTCATGCCTATGGTGAGTGTTGTTGGTGTTAATGCAATGCCAGCGAATATGAGTCCACAAACTAAATCCACCATCATATTCTCATCCACCAATGCCTGTCCACTCTGCAATTCTTCAACAACTATGTCCAAAAAGTCCCCATATTGCTTTTTTGGTGTACTAATCCTTTGTTTCAGCAAATCTTTCAGCACCTTTTGGACATATTTCCTTCCCTGTATATCAAAGAAAAATTATACTACAACACAATGTTTGGTGGAAATGTTCACATAAATAGTTTTTGGTCTAAAAGTTGGTATAAATGGGATGAAATCCCACTCCACAATGTAGTGTAGTGAAAGGACTTCAAATTGCTAGGTTCTCAAGCTCAGCTTATTGAAAGGCATGCTTCATTTTGGCTTACAAAATCAAGAACTAAAGATTTTTTTGTGTAGTTTATATACAAAGCTTCTTGTATTTTCGGTGAATTTGCCCCTACTTTGATGTGCAATTGTGTTTTTACCTCATTTCCTAACTTTGTGATTTTACCCTCAATTATTCACAAGTAATTGTAATTTGGCCTCTGGTCTTTGCATATTTGCCCCTATTTTGACTGCTGACTAGGGGCAAAATTGCATTGACTTGTGAGTAGTCAAGGGCAAAATCACAAATTGAAAAGATGAAGGTAAAATCACAATTACACTTCAAAATAGGGGTAAGAATATTTGCAATGAGCCCATGCAAGTGTGCTTACTACAAATTTACATATGAGCTTGTGGATTGAGTATTGGTTTGGCCTCTCATGTTTTAATCTCAGCCCTCAAAAGTAAATAACAAAAAGCTGAAACAAAGCTGTGTCTTCTACCCTTTTCCGTAATTGAAAAGTGATGAGATCTCTCTGCAAGCCTTTCCACAAAGGTTGTTTTCTATGAGATACAAATATGATTCAACGAGGTTTTTTGTTTGATAAACTATGATTCTACTACACTATTTACATTTTTTCATATATGGATAACTATTTCCATATCATAAAATTTAAAAAGTATGGAGAATTATTTATAGTAAATTGAATAATTATTTTTCATATATGAGATATCCAGATATACGAGCATGTATAGACACCTGCATGCCTTGATAAAATTTTGTCCCTGGAACATAAATTGGAAAGGATAGTAGGCCATGGAAGAACAACTCAAAATGTGTTCTCAGTTCCTTTGTGCTTGAACTGTTGGTCTCAAAGTCAAAGCCAATGACCTTCTTAATTGTAATACGAAACAACATCTGCAAGAAGGCAAAATAACAAACCTTAACTTATAGGGGCATATTATATAAAGGAAGATTATGATTTAGCACAATCACAAATATAGATGATTAAATGAACGGAAATGAAAATGAGCATGTGTGCATAATAATATCCCAGGCATAACAAGAGCTGAGGTCACTTGGTAGCTCTTAGATGGATAAGATGGTGTTTTGGCCCGTCAAAGGGGCCAATTATTTTTTCTATCAATTACACCTTTGCTCCCCCTTTTTCACCTGATACCTACGTTCCATGACAAACTAAAAGAAAAATGTAATAGATCATGTTTAACAGAAATAGATGTATTGGGTATATTTTGCAGCCACAAGATCCTTTTGTATCTCTATAAGGTATGCACAAAAACTTAGCTATTCATGAAGAATTAGCTACTTATGAAAATTTGGTTTGGTAACATGTCAAGATTCTCAGTTTGCAATTGGCATATTTCACAATATTGATGTGTACATATATGTGTACATTAGAAATTGCTCTAAATTGTAAACCCACAACTGTGGTATCAGTACTTGTGCCATAGAAATACAAAACCATGTTGTATGATGATTCTTGAATGAATAAGTAAAATCTTTTGTTCTCCATTTCAACTTTGCACAAAAACAATTTTCAGCTACGTGCACAAAACTTTTTGTTTATTTGCTTTTGGCAACTAGAATATATTACACATACTAAATGACATAGATTTTGAGGCTCCTCGTGAAATCATGACCCCATGTGGGATCCACATAGGGAACCATGTGTGACCCACATATTGTTCTGGTGGAACCCACACATTATTTGGGTGGAACCCATGTAAAATTCAGGTGGGACACATGCATATTGGTGGTGGGGCCCATGGTTCTATTGAGTGGTCCCATGATCTTTTTAAAAATATCAATGATAGTTTTTCCATTATTTGCAGTTATGTTCTATGGAAAGTACAAAAATATATTTAATTATTTCCTATATAAAAAATAATAACTAAACTTTGCATACGAGTACTACGTTAGTGAATCCTTAAGAGAAAAAGAGTTCACTAATGTAGTACTCAGTACACAAAATACTTTACATTAGTGAATTAACACTACGTAAAAAACGATTTGGGTTGGCACATTAAAATTAGCGTGTTGGCGTGCATAAGTTGCACCCACCAACACAAAGGTATATGAGGCTGCTGGAACAACATTCTCTAGCATAGATGGCTCAGTGCTAGTGGGTGACATAAGTGCTCACCATCACAAATAGAGGTCATTTGTGCTTGCGGACGCTTATGTCACCCGCTAGCACAAACACTTTTTCCAATTTACATGAATGAGAATGGTCAAAAGTATTTAACTAGTCACATATTCTATCCCATGTGCCTAATATATTTTTAATATGCATTAGGCCACATATGTGTTGTTGTGTAGGAGTTTCAAAATTTTTTTGAAGTGATTTACTATTTTTTAAGATTTAAATGATTGTATGCAAGTTTATTGAAACTAATTGATATTTGAACTAAATTTTTCACAAATAAGATAAAAAATTTAGAAAAATGATGTTAAAGACACACATTTCATTCTAACCTGAATCATGAAAGTACATGAAAAAAATCATAGTTTATTAGGTATATCCATCACTTCTATTAAAAATTTTGGTGAAAAAATCAAATAATGCCTAAACATGGTGAAAAAATAATATAAATTGGTTGAGAGTTCTTCTGCAAGTCCCCAATCTTATCATTACATTTTCAATATGTTTCATAAAATTGAACTATACATTAATTTGTTTTATTCTTAATTTTTGACCGAAGTCAGTATGGGAAACCCCTTTATATATTTTTATTCCAGCCCCACCTATTTTCATATATATATATTTTTATTCCAGCCTTGATTAATTCGCTCCCACCGGAGTCGAACCTAGGGGTGTTGGGTGCTACTCAGGTGCTCTAACCACTAGGCTAGAGTAGGGATGGCAGCGGGTGTGAAACCCGGTGGGGGCACCAGACCACACCTGCACCCATTAGGGTTAAAACCACCCGCCACTTGCACCCACCACCCGCGACGGTTCTCAATTTTCCCCACACCCGGCACCCGTATGGGTAACGGGTACCCATTGGGTAACCCGGCCCATGCCCGTCAGTCCATCACCCCACGCTGTGCCGCACTCGCCTCCACGCCGCCGCTACCAACAGCGGTGCCTCACTGCCGTTCCATACTCCCGCTGTCGCGCCGTCGCTCCCCAATCTTGTTGTTCCACCGTCGACAGCCGCTACCCCACTGCCCTCGCCGTCGCGCTGCCCTGGTCGTGGCTCCTGCAGCCCTGCTCTTCGACGCGCAGACGCCTCCTGCGGCGGCGGCTCGGGTTGGCGCATGATGACGGAAGGGGGCGGCACAGGATGGAGGAAGGGGGCGGCGCAGGGCGAAGGCCGAGGGTGACTGACGACGTGCCCTGCTCCTCGACGTGCAGACACCTCCTGCGGCGGCGGCTCGGGTTGTTGCATGATGGCGGAAGGGGGCGGCACAGGATGGGGGAAGGGGGCGGTGCAGGGCGAAGGCCGAGGGCGACTGACGACAGGGATCAGAGCTGGCGTCGCAGTCGCAGCGATTGGGGTAGGGGACGGGGGGATCAGATCTGGGGCGCTGCTGGCTAGAGAGTGGACGAGAGAAGGGGTGGCGGCGACAGATGGGTTGGGGAATGGTTGATTAGGGTTTTGCTGAGCTTATATACTCTAGATGGGGACCCACCGGGTAGCGGGTATGGGGTACGTGATAACGTACCCGCACCCGCTTCACCCGATGGGTGACGAAATAACCCGTTAGCAGACCCGTGGGGGGAGAAATTGCCCGTACCCGCACCCTAATAGGGTTTTTACCCACGGGTTAACGGGTCGTGGGTCCCCATTGCCATCCCTAGGCTAGAGACCCTTTCACTTGTTTTTTTCTTAATTGATTGATCATAATTAAGTACAATTTCATTACTGAATCCATGTTTGTAATGATATAAATATCAGTTTATGGAAGACTCCTGAGTTCAAATAGAATATTATTGGACGTGCTATTTTTTTGATTAACTATATACAATTAACAATATAATATGATAACATCCACTCCTGCTAAATTTTGCACTGTAAAGGAAACTACCTAGGTGGATTTGGAAAACTTGTGTACCACCTGCCTCTAGCGTGTGCAGGAGCGATAATTTGGCTCTGTGATGTTATACGGAGTATGTGGTAAGTACTAGTGTTTGTCGTCGTCGTCTTCGTAGCTTGACACTTCTGTACATAAGGTCTATTGCTAATGAGGGAAGCAGGGCCCACCAGGAGCGGAGCTGGACTTCATTCACGCTTACAACCACCGGCCCTTTGTTGCTACAATGATCAACAATGTGGAGAATGTAGCCCAATGCCAAGGGTCATGGCCATACTGGCCTTAGGCTCTCCTCCGCTACTGGGGCTCGACCCACAAGGTCTAATTAAGTTCCCATTATAAACCTAAAAAATAATTACTGTATCTAGGTTCTTTAAATGAGTGGATGGATTCATTAATGGAAGATGCCCTGCAATTATTAAAATCCCATGAGCTTTCCACCACTTGAATATTTTGCAGGACGGTTCATGTGATATTTGATGTGTTCCTTATTAGGTAATAATAGGAAATTATAAGTTATCTTTTATTTGTGAAAAAGAAGTAAAATTATTTGATACTGAGAGACTTCCACAATATTCTAACTATTGTGAGAATGTTTATTTGAGAAAAAGTAATCACGTGCAGATTTCATGACGAACTACAAAATACTAGTATATATATGTAGAAATCAACACAAGCATGTATTTTTTGAAAAAAAATAGCGAACACTTACATCTGTAATGGCCTCCTTCACCTCTATGTCTGGCTTAGTAGCCCATGCTTTAACGGACTCTGTGATGATCCTCTCCGTTTCGGATACAAACGCTTCACCGAGGTTTCTCGGTGCATAGGGCGGAGCAGCAAAGCTTCGGAGGTATTTGTGAACGGAGCCGTAGCTTTCGGCGATGCTCTTCTTGCCAAACATACTATTCATGGAGTCAGGGTACCACAACTGGAACAGCTTGTCGTTATTCCGAAATACAAAGCGGTTGAACTCCATGTCCATGGAGACAACCACATGCTTTCACATCAAGCTGGTCTTGAAGAGACTGCCATACCTGCGAAAAGAGATGAAGACTTAGCTAATCGTCTATTATTATCCCACGCAATCATTATATAGGTTTGCGTAGTTGTAGATTAGCAGAAAATCAACAATCAAGAATAAGCAAATTAAAGAGAGAGTGAGTTGTTGAAGTTATAACCCATCACCTTCTCAGCCTCAGCTTGTAGAAGTCTGGAATGTCCAGTGATGGGCTTGACCTCAAGAGTTGGAGTGTCTCGCCAACAACTGGTAAGCCCATGGAGCCAGGAGGAAGCTTCCCATTGCATGCAGGATTCATCCACCTGTAGGTCAAGTGAAGAAGCCATCCTAGAACGACTGTGAAGACGCCATAGAGAACAACGTCCGGCACTTGCAGCTCCATCTGTTTCTATGGTGATCGAGTTGAATCGTGCTTGGAGAATGCAGAAGATGCATACTACGTCTGTATATATAGGGCTTAAATGTTGTGAAGCCGTTTTTTTTTTGACAACAGTGAAGCCGTTGAACATAATTAAATGATTCGGTTGGGAGCTGAGAGAGCTACACCAACACCCTTTCTTGATTGCCAATTTGCCATACACTTCCACGTATTGCGCAAAAATCTACTTATTACAATCCAACTTCTCACGTGGAACATGTCCGTATACGCATATCATTTCTCTTCCACTTTCGTCGACATCGCTTTGTGTAGAAGTATTAAACCGGAGGTACTACATTTCATGATTTTTTTAAAAAAGTTTTAGATCTCGTCAACGTATACAATTTTGATAACTTCAGTTGACATCATATGAAAAAGAAATGACGTCAGGCACTTGCAGCTCAAGTGAAGAAGCCATCCTAGACGACTGTGAAGACGCCATAGAGAACAACATCAGGCACTTGCAGCTCCATCGATCTGTTTCTATGGTGATCGAGTCGAATCTTTGCTTGGCGAATGCAGAAGATGCATAATGAATCCGTATATATAGTGGCTGAAAAATGTTGTGAAACCATGGAACAGAACTAAATGGTTCGGTTGGGAGAGCAGAATTAAATGATACCAACACCGGTGTTGATTGCCATGCACCCTCAACTCAAGCATGCACACATGGAGACTTATTTTTATTTTAGTGATAAGATAAGGGTCTTGTTTGGGAGAGATCCAGCTCCTGCTCTACGCGCTGCTCGAGGGTCGGAGGAGTCAGAGCTGTACCAATCGTCTAGCTTATCAGTCACCCACGGTACTTTTCTCTCAGAACAAATAACATCAATTATCAGCCACCCGTCAACCAAACAGGGTGACTAGCAACAGGGGAGCTATTTTGGGAGGAGTTAAGGAGGAGCTAGAGCTGCTTTTGGGTGATTTGGAGGAGCCACGAAAACCAGCTCCTCCACTCTGACTCCAGCTCCTCACGCCGAGCAGTTTGGGAGCTCTCCCAAACTGATGACCCTAGAACTGTACACACATGTGCATAGCAATCTTATATGGTTGCATGTAGTGTGTGTCTTCAGCAGTGTTGACTTTGATGAGCTTGGATTTTGACAAAGTATCTTCACTGAATTGAGGGCCTTTGATTCTTCAAACAAATCGAAGGTTGCCAAAGCTAAGTGGATTAAATTGTCTAGATATCATTTTAGACCATCTGTTGCCCGATATGTTTTGTGACGACGAAGACCGTGATTTCAGATGAGCAACTAGCTAGCTAGCAACACATATACCCAAGCAAACCCTTTCCCTGAGGCGATGCAGAAGCTAAAGCTTGCGTCTTCGTCGAGCTGCAGCTGACATCCAGATCTTTGGACACACTGGAAGCGAGATGCAGCTAGAAATTGTGAGGCGTGCCTTTGAGAATGCAATAGCTAGCCTAAATACTCGGGCTCTTTTACAGTGGACCAGGTGGTCGTATGTAGTCTATGACTATTTTTTATAAGGGTAAATAGGTAATTTTTGTAATTTTTTAATAAATTTGGCAACCTCCGGACGGGAACAAAAATCGTTTATGCCAACAGGAAAATTTGAAATGAAAAAAATTGAAAAATTTTCGTTTTTGAAATTTGAATTGAAAAATTTTGTTTTTGAGTTTTGAAAAAAATTGGCCATACCACCAGAGGGAATAAAAAAATGAAATATGTCACGAAAATTTGAAATGAAAAATTTTGAAAATTTCATTTTTGAAATTTGAAATGAAAATTTCCGTTTCAAATTTGAACAAAAAATTGGCCATATCACCAGAGAGAAATAAAAAAATTGAAATGAAGAAATCATATATTCCGTTCTTGCCACCAAGATAAAACTTTCAATAGTACCCCTATACCACCTATACTGCTTATGTATACCACCATATACAACAGGTGCAAGTTGTGGTGGTATACAATTAATCTCAGCCGTCAGATCCTTTCATATTATTCCTTTTCCAACAGTGGTATAGAGTGGTATAGTCCACCGTAAAAGAGCTCAAATACTCTCCCTTCTCATCTTCTTGCCCCGTTTTATTTGCAGATCTAGGATGTAAATCGTTCATCCTGCTGTGAAGGTCGGCACTGATTGCCTACCAAAGTGGTTTGCTTGCTCTCGATCTGGACATACAAGAAAGATAAAATTCTCCCTCTTTTTACCAAATATGTGTTTTCAAAGGAGCTCTTTTATGATGCACAATACTACTAGGTGGTAGTGTGGAGTACAACTGGTCATAACCCTATACTACTCATACTACTTATGCATACTACCCATACGACAGTTTAAAATTCCAGTAGCATTCAATTAATCTCAATTGTCGGATCTTCCATATAAGTTCTTTTCTATTTCATACGAGTCATTTTCAAACGGTAGTATAAGGTAGTATTATGCACCGTAAAAGACCTCTTTCAAAGTCAATTACAATTTAAGGAATGGCCACTATCACGGCGATTTTCCACAGTCATCACTGAATGTCGTTTGAATCCCCCACTCGCCTCACTGCTTGGAAAAGATCAAAATAGTTTAACGAAAATGAAAAAGAAATGGTTTCAATAAGTCAATGTCTTCTATATAGTCCCAGAGGCTGGATTTACCTTGGTTTCGACTCACAGAACCGCTAACTTGGATGGCACATTCGACATTCCAGATTCATACGGATCCTTGTGGACTTTGTGCATTTACTGTTGGAAATATGTCCTAAAGCCAACTGGATTTGATCCACTAGTAGGCTTAGATGAATTTGATCCTTTATGGTGTAAAAGTCCTAATGGGTCACAAATGTTGTAAAGCCCATTAACATTGGATGGGGTACACCATCTATTGGTCTCATATTGCTAATGCACAATGGTGTGGGGATTTCCTCCCAATAAATATGGACCACACCCCTCCTGAAAAGGTACAACTCTCAAGCAGCAGTCGCGCCGCCCATGCCCTCTCGTCGCACTCGCGGACCTAGCAGTCAGGTGCGTGACGCTTCCTCCCCCGTACGTGTGGATACCTTGGAGGTGCTACATCTGGAGCACTTAGATCGGACGAGCCACACGTGAAGGACAAGAAGGACGTGAGCAACTGCACTGCCTGCTACCCTCGACGCGTTCGTCTACACCAAGACGGTACCGCTGCAACTGCGCGTCTAGTGGTAATCTCGTGATCTATAACAGCAGTAGTGATGAGGGGATAAACTAGGGGTAATCATCTTGGCTCCTAAATCCCCAAATCATGAAGGCTAAAGGCGGCCCGCATCCGCTACGGCCCAACATCGACGCCAACAAAATAGGTCCAACATTCCCCAAAGACGGCGGCCTGGCATCATCCATGGGACCGCCTCCGACTGAAGCGTTCGCTCCGCGCGACCTGAGGGAGCGCCCCGGCCTCAGGGCTGCCTCGGAAGAAGGCTTCGTCCCGCACGACCTAAGGTTCCTTCACTTGCAGCCCACCGACGCCCCTACCCCCCGACGAGTGCCGCAACGTGGCACGGATGACCCCGCACCGTCCGGGCCATGCAGGAGCTGCAGGGCAGGCGGATCTATGATGTCAAGTGGCTAGGCCATGATGAGATTTTCCTTGGCGTGGGAAGCGGACTGCCCCGGCGTCCCATCACCTGCATATCGAACAGTGGCGAAGGACAGGCGAATCCTTCGCGTATAAGGTATCGGACGGCATGACCCGACCCAGCGACTATCAGAGGGAAGGTCGGGGCTTGCACGAGAAGCCTCGACCCACCAGGCCTGTGAAGCCCTAAGTCGGGAAGAGCTATCTTGGAATAGGAGCTACGCTGCCCTACGAGGACTACTGTGTCTAGCACAATGTACGACGCCAACCGAAGATGAAGGCCCACGACGCGACACTGTTCCAGCACTGTTCCGACATTGTTACGACACTGTAGCAGGACACCGTTTTACCATCCTAACCCTTGTACACCAGCCCATAAAAGGGGAGGCCGGTACCGTAAACGGGAAGAGGCGAACACACTCAGCAACAAGCACATCACTACACCCTCAGATCATACACGATAACACTTCCACTGAGCTCTTCAAGCTCACCACCACACTCAAAGACCTGGGACACGCTCCCTCTCTCGACCTAAGCTTGTACCCTCTACTACAAGTCCCCGTGGGCATATAGAACACTCTCCCGAACTGGACGTAGGGCACTGTTGACGGTAGAAACACGTAACAACCTTTGATCCGCAAGCGTACGGACCTACACCTTTTTTCACCATGGGGTGACCCCCAAGGTTCTTGTCAATCCGCGAAGCAAGGGGATTTCTAGCGCTTAACCAAGTACTAATCTAGTTGATGGAAAACCTTTGAGAGTGGTATTAATCTAAAGGTAAAGACAATCTAACCTATGTTAATCTAAGAAATCTAAGGTTAAACTAGATGGTGAGGGTTGGTACAAGAGAGAGAGATTAAGATAGATAAGCGTTCCCTCCCTAGGGTTTAGGATCACATGAACATGCATCTACTACATGAAAAGGGTGTTGCCTACACTAGCTTCATGGCGGTTATGCGGCCGCTAAGCCTTTTCCCTCCACCGTACTATCACTACGCAAGGTAATCAAACACTTTTACGTATAACCGCATCTATACCTAAGCATCCATAGGGTTAAGCTAATCACCACGATTACCACAAACCCTACTAAGACCACATGTTGCGCAAACATATGTAAACAAAGCATACGCGAAGACATAGACCATAAAGCATCGATTGGCATAAGATTCATGTATAGATTACATATCATGCATCCATCTAACCCTAGGGACGAACAGAGACATTACCCCATCATCTTACACGGATTGAAGCACATAGGGGTGATGGAGACTCCGGAGAACGTCGTTGATGAAGATGGCGGCGATGAAGCTTGGGAACACCCCTAGGCCAGCGGCTTCGAGTCCTCCTCTTGCTTCCTTCCCTCCGCCGGTGTTGATCCTTGCGACGAGCTCATCCAACTCTCTCCCTCATCTTGCGGCGGCGGCTTTCTGGTGAATGGCGTCGGTAGAATGATTGGATGCGGTGGCCGTCGGCGGAGGGAGCTATTAATAGACCGAGGAGGGGCTAGGTCAAAGGGCGGGCCGAACCGCCACAGAAACCCCCTGGGCCGATCCGAACGGGCCAGCCGGCCCAGGCCGTTTCTGGGTCGGTTCGGGCCCGTCTTCCTCCCCGTGGCTCATCTTGGCAATTTGGACTTAACCCCCTTGATTTGTGTCATTTTGAGGTCGTCATCCCCGCGATCAAGATAGGGGGTCTTCTCGTATGAAGTCCGAACTTTACATCTTAGTCCTCAGGGATGATCCGTCGTAGCACCTTGGTCCTTGCCACCTTTGGAAGTGATTTCGCCTTGCACTCGAACATGAACGGAACTTCTCATTCGCTCCTTTGAACTTGTTGTGACTCCGTCCATTTTGTCCATGTTTTCCTGCAAAAACACAACACTTCCAAATGCACATACGAAGTTGAACTTGTTATATCATTAGTGTGCCTAGTGGCGGGTTGGTTACAAATCATAATCGAAACCAATGTATAACAAGTACTCTAGGTTGACGGAAATTCACCGTCAACATCTCCCCCATGCTTAAACCTTGCTCGTCCTCGAGTAAGTGATCCTTGCTTAAAAGGGAAATCTGCGTTGCCTTCCAATGTTGTCCCTGCACTTAGTCATTCATGACGAGGCAAATTGCTCTCTCTTAAGAATTTATTTTTAAAGTTCAAGTTTTGACCGACTTCTTTTTCATTATGGAAGATAGACTAACAATAAAGAACAAGCCACATTTAACAAACACGATGCTCTCAAACTTAAGCGAACTTCAAATCATTACCTTGTTACATGGAAGAATTTTCAAAAAGATGCATATCCAACATAAGTGAAAATCTCTTGCAAAAGCTCAAGGAAACACTCATCTCATCAAGTCACTCAAGCCTATACTAGATTATTTTCAGCCTATTATACTCTTATGTGATAGTGGAAGGCTTATGTGGAGCTTGGAAGGTTAAAAACAATCCTAGCAAAACATACATCCGAAATATTGTCAAATTAAGAGAGAGATCTATTGGAATTACCGAGACTCGTCAAAAAGGCCATGGAAAATAAATGTTGGAGAGAGAGAGGGATGAAACACACACATTTAGATAGGTGGACATGTGCAAGTGGCAAATGGATGATCCCGAGGCACGAGTGAAGTCCTCGTTATCGGATTGCACATGGTTGGAAGATTTGAGTATGGATTTCTCATCAAGGCACTTGAGAACTTATGAAGCAAAAAGAACCGAGGAGCATCTTTATTATTATTTTTACTTTTATTTTATTTCCTTCTCATTTTTCTCTCTTTCTTTATTTCTTTCTTCTTCCTTTTTTCCTTACTTTTCTTTTCTTCTCATCATAATTTTTTTTCATTTTTCATTTTTTTCTTTTGCTCCTCAGAACTTTTGCAACATAATACTTACATAGCATTTGTCAGAGGTGATGTAATGACTCCTCCCCCATGCTTGAACGATGCTCGTCCTCGAGCATAAAAGAGGGGGGAAATGACTGCTAAAGTAAGTATAAATTCCATAATCTTGAGGAATATTTGAATCTCCATCGAGAATTTTACTCCATACTCAAATTGGGTTGTGGACAAGGAGGTGATCACAAAAAGATGTTTTTGGTTTAGGGTGGATGCCCAGCGAAGTTTGTGAAATTTTCGATGTGAAAACCCACAATGCATGGACAAAAAGGCTAGCATGAAAAAGTTACACAAAGGAATGACCTGCTTCTTAGTCTCGAACCATAGAAATCAATCCTAATCCAACTCATCAAAACATATGTTTGCAATCTACGGGTTTTGTTATCATAGAACATATATGTATACGGCTTTGGTAGGTAGAACTTTGCAAGAGCATCACAAATATGTAGATAGCATAAAAGTTAAGTTTTCATAAAAACAACAAGTTATCCGGCTATCCATAAACTTAAATCAAAGAGCAAAGATATGTATGTGGGTCTAGAGCATAGTCATTTCACCTCCACAAATAAAAGAGCCGGTATTTAAATTAATTTCAGATCACGTTATAGAGAGCAATTAGCTAAGACATGTATAACTTCATGTAGGTAAAACAAAGCGGCAACTTTCATCATTTTTCCATAAGCACAGGCAATATAAAACATCAAGGTGAACACATGGTCATGCCTATCTATTGAAAATAAAATGAAACCTAGGTTGTCCTCCTAGTAGCCATGTTATTGTTGTAAGAGAAAAACAAAATGTTGCACCTAATAAGGTTGAAGGCATACTTACAAGCATTTATATTCAGAAAAGAGAAGGTCCATGTAGGTGTTACCATCTTTTGTAGTTCTTCGTTGCCTTCTTCCGACATCTCCATGTATCGATGTGGCTTTGCTTTTGTCTTGATTTATCAATGCTCCTAAACTTCTGAATTTGATCTTGTATGCTTAATGGAGTCATTGGTCGCCCTTCTCTTCAATGTTGTCATCACCATCTCCTCTTTCTTGTTCTCATCATCTCCTTGCTGTCTCTTTTTCATGGATTTCCCCTCTGTCCAGAACAGAACATATATCGAAATATAGCTCTATTGAAAAGTTTATGAAATTACCTTTCCAATGTGTGGTCATTCATCGAAAACGGAGTTCAAACAAGGGAGCTATGTCCGTTTTACTTCAGCGCTGCGTGCTGTCCAAAACTGATTTCAGGACGTGTTGCACTCGGTGATTCGGTCATAACCGCTTGTAGGAACCTCCGATTGTCTTGATTCTTGATTTGTTGGAATTGTAACTTCATGGGTCTTCTAAATATCCAAAAGTATTCAGAGTTTTCCCTTTGAGACCAGACAAAATTTTGATGAGATCGGTGGCTTCTTGCGCATTGATCCGGAGACGTTGATGATCTTGGCCATTTTTATCTTCTAGAGCGTCATGTTGCACTTCCGTGTTAAAGATTAAGGGTCTCCCCCATGCTTAGCATTTTGCTAGGCATGGAAGAAGACAAAGCATTTTTATCTTAGTCATCCTTCAATTTCCTTATCGTGAGAGTCTTTATCTTGCTTGCAAGACGTTTTAAGCGCACATTCTACCCCCAAGGTGACGGTTGGGAGTAGATAGAATTGCCAACAATCCAACAATACCTCCTAAGATTCTTAACTTGTGGCACAATTAGTCTAATGAGAAATAAAAACCTAATGAGTGTGCGTGGTGCAAGGTGTGTATGCACATGATAGGAAAGCATATAAACAAAGATAATGTTTTCACCTAGTTCTAAACACCATGTTTACAACTAGGTTGCTGAATTTCTCCATAGCCATAAAGGTTGATAAATCTAGGGTTAAAACACCATGTCTATCTCTAGATCAATAACTCTTATAGCACAAGAAAAACTAAGCGCATTGCAAAGCTTATAAACTAACCTATGCAACATGAAAACATATGCAAAGCTAGCAAGGTTTATCGAACTTAACGATGATGGTCCGCAATCATGTTTAAACACCACGTTTACACAAGATTGCAAAAAAGAAAAATGCCCTAGAAGCATTAACATGGAAACTGAAGCATATATCATTAAGTATATAAAACAACCAAACCAACTATGTGCAAAACATGTATACGCAAAGAAACATCACGTTGATAACAAAATGCAATGATTGCAAATAAATAAATATGAGCATGAACATGATGGTGGTTCTAAAAAGAAAACTAAACTCAGATTAATAACCACAAGTTGATCATCATAAGATGGTGCCATTCTTTATTCTCTCTAAGAAAGGAATAAAAACAAAAAGAAACGGGTTGCCTCCCGAAAAGCGCTTCATTTAAAGTCATAGAGCTCGACTTTCTCACATACCTTCTATTCGTCGCATAGCCACGGCCCTTCATGCAAGAAGAAAAGGTACCAATGCAGCTTTAATTTACTTCCCATGTTGTACTTGATCACTTATAGAAGACTTGCCCAAGGCATCCTTTTGCTTCATCGCTATCTCCTTCTTTATCACCCTTCCGTGTTGCCTTCACTCCGAATTTTTATTTAATGTCCAGAACAGAAAGTATACCCAAGCTCTACTCCATTGCACAGTGCACAAAATTTCCTTTCCAACGGGTCTTTATTTGCCCAAATCGGACTCCGGACAAGAGAGTTACGTCTGTTTTACTTCGGCGATGAAATCTGTCCTGAAATTTCAGAACGCGCAACGCTCAATGTTTTCTCCATAACTCCTTGCACGGGTCTTCAAATTCGTTGGTTCTTGATGTGTTGGAATTGAAACTTGATGGAGCTTCTGAATATCTCATTTTCTTCATTTGTACACCTCTGAACAAGCTCTCAAATTGATGAAGACAGCAACATCCATCGCGGGATTTGGAGAGGTTGATGATTTATCTTGCAACTCTTTAGGCATGACTTCTCTTTTCATTATTCGAGCCTTGTCTACATGGTTAGTGAAAATCGAGCCTTTCCTGACATGTGCTTCTTTAAGGTCATTAGCTTGACCAAGCGCAAAGCATGATCGAGATTTACAAAACTTATTGTAAACATACGCGTCCATAATTAACACCACATGCGAATTGTAGCAACAAGTCAAGGTGTAAACAAAAGAAGCATATGTTTCATGCATAGCACTTAGCTCATCATAAGGCAAATGTTCTTTAGGTGTGAGATTAATTGGTTCAAACATAAATGTTTCCTCTTTTTCATTCTCAAGAAAATCTAACCTATCAACATGATCATTATTGGAACAAGGCATAGAATTTAAACTATTATTCATACTATTGGTCCAACATGAATATTTGAACATATCATCATTAATACCAATAATATCTTGAGATTTTAGTGTGTACCTTTGCCTGGGAGCTCCCTCAACAAGAGTGATCTTTCGTTCGTCTTGTAGCGTTGAAATCAAGTCAATCTCAACAAGTGGAGTTGTCTCTTCATCACCGTCTTGCAATTTCTTCAACTCATCATGTGGAACATGTAATCCTTCAACTATGTACGCATTCATCTCTTCTTTGAAGTCTTCTTTATCAACCAAATCTTCATCTTCAAAGTCTTGTATGTTGCTTTCTTTATCTCCCGTGTACCACATGTCGTCAAGATCGCTCATCGTTGATTCACTCTTTTCTTCATCCTTGAGTGCTTCCATATCTTGATTTGCTAGTGTGTAGGCTTCAATAGCACACAAGCTATCACCTTGTGGGGAGGGGCCTTCTTAGAGTACTTGCTCTATGTCAACTCCTTCCCATTCATCTTCTAGCTTGAGTCCTATCTTCTCCCATTTATCCTTCGAGTCACTAGGCTCATCACGGTTGTACTCCTCTCTTCATTCATTGCAAATCTTCGAGTTGTCAAATTGATCGATCCATCCTTCATCATCTTCTTCTCTTTCTTCTCTTTCTTCTTCAAATATCTTTTGGATCGATTCTCCACTCATTTCTTGATCAAATATATCCTCAACTAGTTTGGCAACGTGTCGGCGTTCCTCCTTCCTTTGGTAGTTGATTAGTGGGGCAAAATCAACTTGAATCCAACCGGATTGATTGAACTCCGCCAATGGTCTAGCATTCCCCATACTTCGGCCTACATTCATGTTAGTTTCAATATTTTTAATATCCGAAATGACTTCTCTTACCTTGGGAAGTGGATCTTCAATTTCTTGTATGGTCAGTTCATCTTTCTTGACCTCCGGTTCATCTTTTTCAGAAAATTCAGCAAGCACCTTGGGCTTGCTTTTGTCGTTTTGCTCCTTCCAACAACGTCTTTGCCAATCTTGTTGCGTTCTTTTTCCATTGCTTATCCTTTGTAAGATTTGTGCGGCTTCACTAATTGTTTTATCCATTATATCACCGCCTGCACACACACTTACAAAACTAGCGGAGTTAGGGGTTAGTGAAAAATAAAATGTATGCAACATCAAGTCACCGGAAAATCCCAAGTTCGGGCCTTACTCGAGTAGTTCATTAAAACGGTCCCAAGCTTCATCAATTCCTTCATCTTCTCCTTGCTTGAAACTAAGCACTTGCCTCCTTAAGTCTTGGACTTTTCTTATGGGAAAGAACTTTGAAAGAAATTTCTTCACGAGCTCATCCCAACTTCCTTTCACTTCAATGGACGCAAGTGTATACCATCTTCGCGCTTCATCTTCGAGAGAGAACGGAAAAAGATTCCACTTGAACCAAGTGGCCGGAACTCCTTCTTGTTGCTCCATGTTGCATATCATCGTGAATTCCTTAATGTGTCTATATGGGTTGTCATCCTCCAATCCTCTAAAGGGGTTTGTCGCTACTAAGTTGATGATTCTAGGCTTCACCTCGTAGTGGGTTGTAGCAAGCGCCAAATCTGATTTTTCATCTCAATGTCCTCCATTGATGGCATTGCTAGCTCCTTTAGCGACATCTCTTCGTCCTCCAAAGGTGAGGTGAACAAATCCATCTAGGCACTAAAAATAAAAAAGAGAAACACAAAAGGGGTTTTTTAGAAAACGAGGGTTAGATGTTAGTAAACAACAAAACTAATACAAGATTAAACGTAGCAAACTGGCTTACTCCCCGGCAACGGCGCCAGAAACATGTAACAACCTTCGATCCGCAAGCGTACGGACCTACACCTTTTTCACCACGGGGATTCCCTAGGTTCTTATCAATCCGCGGAGCAAGGGGATTGCTAGTGCTTAACCAAGTACTAATCTAGTTGATGGAAAACCTTTGAAAGGGGTATTAATCTA
Source organism: Cenchrus fungigraminus (assembly GCA_036936925.1). Taxonomy (NCBI): domain Eukaryota; kingdom Viridiplantae; phylum Streptophyta; class Magnoliopsida; order Poales; family Poaceae; genus Cenchrus; species Cenchrus fungigraminus. The sequence goes on from CM072780.1 coordinate 86,207,467, forward strand.
AAGGTAAAGACAATCTAACCTATGTTAATCAAAGAAATCTAAGGTTAAACTAGATGGCAAAGGGTGGACACAAGAGAGAGGTTAAGGTAGATAAGCGTTCCCTCCCTAGGGTTTAGGTTCACATGAACATGCATCTACTACATGAAAAGGGGGTTGCCTACACTAGCTTCATGGCGGTTATGCGGCCGCTAAGCCTTTTCCCTCCACCGTACTGTCACTACGCAAGGTAATCAAACACTTTCACGTATAACCGCATCTATATCTAAGCATCCATAGGGTTAAGCTAATCACCACGATTACCACAAACCCTACTAAGACCACATGTTGCGCAAACATATGTAAACAAAGCATACGCGAAGACATAGACCATAAAGCATCGATTGGCATAAGATTCATGTATAGATTACATATCATGCATCCATCTAACCCTAGGGACGAACGGAGACATTACCCCATCATCTTACATGGATTGAAGCACATAGGGGTGATGGAGACTCCGGAGAGCGTCGTCGATGAAGATGGCGGCGATGAAGCTTGGGAACACCCCTAGGCCAGCGGCTTCGAGTCCTCCTCTTGCTTCCTTCCCTCCGCCGGCGTTGATCCTTGCGACGAGCTCATCCAACTCTCTCCCTCATCTTGCGGCGGTGGTTTTCTGGTGAATGGCGTCGGTAGAATGGTTGGATGCGGTGGCCATCGGAAGAGGGAGCTATTAATAGACCGAAGAGCAACTAGGTCATAGGGCGGGCCGAACCGCCACAGAAACCCCCTGGGCCGATCCGAACGGGCCGGCCGGCCCAGGCCCTTTCTGGGTCGGTTCGGGCCCGTCTTCCTCCCCGCGGCTCATCTTCACATTTTGCACTTGGCCCCCTTGATTTGTGTCATTTTGAGGTCGTCATCCCCGCGATCAAGATAGGGGGTCTTCTCGTATGAAGTCCGAACTTTACGTCTTAGTCCTCGGGGATGATCCGTCATAGCACCTTGGTCCTTGCCACCTTTGGAAGTGATTTCGCCTTGCACTCGAACACGAACGGAACTCCTCATTTGCTCCTTTGAACTTGTTGTGACTCCGTCCCTTTTGTCCATGTTTTCCTGCAAAAGCACAACACTTCCAAATGCACATACAAAGTTGAACTTGTTATATCATTAGTGTGCCTAGTGGCGGTTTAGTTGCAAATCATAATCGAAACCAATGTATAACAAGTACTCTAGGTTGACGAAAATTCACCGTCAACAGGCACCTCGCGTGCCTAAGCCAGTATAACCCCTGTGTCTCTAAGCCCAACCATTCGGATCAGACGCACGAACATACCAAAATTTACTTGCCGACGGTATCAAACCCCGACAGTTGGCGCACCAGGTAGGGGGCACTTCGTGTGTTGTGACGCCACCAAGAGTCCGGATGGCCCACTCCGGCGAGCAACCGGTGCGCGGCACCGTGTTACGCTTTGGCTCGCTGGACTTCGTCTTCAACGGTCCAGTTGAGTCACCAGCTGGGGCCGTGTTCTCGCGGTCCCAACCCGACGCTCCTGTGCTTCCTCAGGGCCAATTGCCTGAGGAGCCACGGTCGACGAAGTCAGCGGCCAACCGGGTCTGGGACCTAGTTGATCGTGACATGGCAGTCGCCCTAGGACCGAACCCGTCTCAAGAGCTTTTCCGGTTCGTGACGTACGCCACCTCGATGCTTGTCTTTGGTTTGCAGGGGGAGGAGGCGCTGTCTTGGGACGAGTTCATGCTCTGCTACAACTCCGTGTACCCCGAGGGACAGACATGGCGGCCCTGCGGTGGGACGGGTGCCCTCACCGCAGCGGCAGACCCCCGTCGAGTCCCGTCGGAAGCATCCCAAGCAAGCTGTGACGAGGTCGACAGCAGGGCGCCCCTTCGAAAGAAGGCATCGATGCCCCACGACCCGACATGTGAGTGCTCGTCCTCCAGCAACAAGCTGACGCGGTCCACTCCTCTCGCTCCGACGAGAGCTCCATAGAAGGTGAGCCCACTTCGCCTGACGCTTCCGCTAGTGAGGAGCCCCCGCAGGCCGGGGACGATCACGAACGGAAGCGTGCCCGCCTCGACGAGCTCGACGAGGCTCGAAGGTCCCTCGAGGAGGAGCAGGCGAGACTCCACCAGGAGCTCGGCATGGAGGCCGTAGCTACACCTACGCGTGAACGTGCGCAGGAGGTACGCCACTGCATCATCAGCGACGTTCACGGGACCCCTGTTGCCAAACGGGCATCCCAAAATCTCGCCGTGGCGGCGGTACTCCTCCAGCCCGGCCCTGAGCTAGCAACCCTGGAGGAAAAGAAGCTCCGTCAACACCTTCAGACACTCCTCGATGCGGCCGCCGTCCAACAGGCGGAGAGCTCGGCGTCCCGGCGGCGGGAAACGCGAGCCCAAGCTCCGGAGCGCTCGGCTCACCATGGGTCCTCGCGCCCGTCGGGGCAGCCGAGCCGCACGGATAGCGTTCACTCGCCCGCGAAGCAGAAGGTCGGCTCTAACCGCGGCGCTCGAGGTGCATCCCTCCTGCTTGAGATCCTTATGGATGTAGAGCCTCAGGAGAAAAAGGGCAGAAAACTTCTTCTTATCCTGAATGGGGGGAGCCCCAGCAACATGCTTTTGTATTGCCTCAACAATTCCTTGAGAAGCAAAGTTTATTTCAATGTCCGAAACCCATGTTGGGTAATTGTGCCCATCAATGGTGAGTTCGTCGAACTCTTTATTATTTGCCATGTTCCTACAATTATGACCATGGGTTATCATTAATTATGATACAATGATAAATTGAGAATCCCAATGGCAAAAATATAATCACATGATATGAGAGGAAAACTTTCATGAGAGTTAATATTTTGAGAATTAATAACACTACAAGAAAAACGCCGACTAGTGACGCAAAAAAAGGCCGTTTGTCGTCATGAGTTTAATGACGCGTGGAAAATCGTTTATACAATGCGTCATAAGTTCGGTCCTGCAGCTTTGCTACGCTGGACAGAATCTGATGTGGCATCCGATGTGGCATGCCAATTGTGACAAATCGTATGCGTCATAAAACGAATTTGACCTGTTTGTAGCTGGGTTGAGCCCAAAACTGTTCCCGTAGGCTGGTGTTGTTCATATAGGTCGAAAAAGATTTTGTTGGGCCCAATTGTAGGTTTTTTAGATGAAATTTCATTAGGGTGGGCCCGTTTTCGTTGGGTCGAGTCCAACAGGTGCACACATTGTTGTGGCCTTCTGTGTCACGTTAATTTGAAAAAAATTAACTTTTGGCCCAAATAAAATTGGGCTAAGCCCACTGAAGGATAATATAAAATTAACTAATCATGCATCAGTATTAATGGATTTCATTTCAATTCTGATCCTTTTTTTTGAATAATTCCTGATGAGTCCGGCCCAGCACACCTCTCGGGGAAAGGCCCAATCGCCCCAAAAGACTAGTCCAATAGGGGAAGGGTGGCTCTCCCTTTTAAGGTGGCGTGGTCCTCCCAAGCTAAGCAAGGTGGGATAATTTAGACATGCACGGCTTCACCGCCTACACCGTCGTGTGCCTACACTGTTCTGCGCCTAGCCCATGGGCCGCCTACACCGTCGTGCGCCTGGCTAATCCGTACTCCTGTTGGACACGACTGCCGCCTACACTGTCGTGCGCCTGGCCAAACCGTACTCCACGGCTGCTGCCTACACTGTTGTGCGCCTGGCCAAATCGTGCCCTGGGATGTCCTCATCAATTCCGATCTGGTTGGCAAAATAGTAATCAACACATATTTCTTTATACAATATAACAAACTGTTTTTACTATCAAGCACGACCATATTGTTTATCACATATCACAATTGTTACAAGATAGGGTATCAGTATCACAAGGAACATTGATTAACAAAGTTAAATCCAGTGCATAATCACAAGAGAAAGTGGAGATTTGATCTAATGATCTTAACCTCTTCATATTTTACTTCTAAGCAGTAGACGAAGGAGGTCCTCATTGTCTTCGGTTAGCTTCTGCAACCTCTTAATCTTAGCAGACTGTATTTTCAGAGTTCATTCTGATTCTTCGGTCTTCTTCTTCAAGCTACATAACTCTTTCTGGTGAGCAACAAACTGCTGTCGAAGTTGTACCCCATCCTGAATGGGAGCGTCAACACGCTCTTCATCAACACTACTACATAAGGATTTGGTACCCATTCTTAAGTACTCGGGTGCCTCTGTTTTAATTTGTTCAGGAAGAAGCATCATTGACTTGGTAGCTTCCATCTAGCAACAATGGATCCCAAGTCAGATTAGGACCTTGTAATTGATTCGAACTAAGGAAACAAAGGTGTTAAGTTTGTTACCTTGGAGCAGGTCTGAACAGGAGCGACTTCAGATGTTGACCCTTTGGCCCGCTGAAACAAGTACAAGAACAAGAGGTAAGGGTTGAGATCATTCGCTATCGGAAACAAAGAAGGTGTTAAGTTTGTTACCTTGGAGCAGGTCTGAACAGGAGCGACTTCAGATGTTGACCCTTTTGCCCACTGAAACAAGTACATGAACAAGAGGTAAGGGTTGAGATCATTCGCAATCGGAAACAAAGAAGGTGTTGAGTTTGTTACCTTGGAGCAAGTCTGAACAGGAGCGACTACAGATGTTGACCCTTTGGCCCACTGAAACAAGTTCAAGAACAGGAGATAAGGGTTGAGATCATTAGCAATCGGAAGAATAAGTTGACTTGGAAGAATCTCTTACCATAGGGAACAGAAGATCCACAATCACCGAAGCATGCAACAACAATATTCAAAGGCAAAGAGCATGGGGAAGCAGTCCAACAATTTCATCTACAAATTTCTACAAACCACAAATAAGTTGACTTGGAACAATCTCTTGCAATAGGGAACAGAAGATCCACAATCACCAAAGCATGCAACAATAATATTCTGTGGCAAAGAGCATGGGGAAGCAGTCCAACAATTTCATCTACAAATTTCTACAAAGCTCAAATAAAATGACTTCTAACAAACTCTTGCGATAGGGCACAGTAGATCCACAATCACCCAAACATGAAACAATATTATAGAAAGCCAAAGAGCATGGGTGTGACAACCCGCCTAGGAAAATACCGTACTATCGCCTAAACCAATCCACTTTGGCCATTAAGCGACAGTAAAGTACCATCCCGTCGTTAGTTGCCGAGTTAACGCCCGGTAAATCACTTGGAAATCACACAGAGGATCGAACATATGCATTAAAACTCACACGGAGGCGAGTCCAGAGTACAAATACAAATTAAATCCAAATCACCCCTAAGGGTTTAATTATTACAAACCATTGTTCATGACATGATAAGTAGAGGTTCAGAGTTTGAAAACAGCGGAAAAAATAAACTAGCAACATGATGAACATCACAGGAGGCCGTCCGTGATGCAATCACTCGTCGTCATCCACCCATCCCTGCTCCCAGCCGGGTGGAATCTCACCAGGTTAAGAACACCTGAAACAACATTTTTAAAGCAAGGCTGAGTATACTAATACTCAGCAAGACTTAACCGTCAGGTGATAGCTACATCACCAAACTCTAGACATGAGAGGCTTTTTGGCCAGTGGAGTTCTTTTGCTGAAAAGCAACAAAGAGCATGTCCTTACTTTCAATATTTTAGCACAAATTCTAGTTGATTACCATTTCTAAGTGTGCCAACTAATTCAATCAAGAATTGTATAATATAATTAATTCAAGTAGTAATATTCACAAAGTTCCATCATTAAGGGATATCATGGCCAGTTGATTAAGCAGTCTCAGATAACGGTGAGAGGCCGACAATCGATTGGTTTATAACCTTGCAAGGTAGACCTAAACACACAGTAGGGTGCCCTCACACTAGACAACCACCAGGCGGTTCCTAAAAATCCTCGGCTTGGGATCAAAGCTTACAGTCCCGGGTACAAGGCTATCTGGCATGCCCCACACAGTACATCTAGTCTCACACATGTACCCACCTCCCGGTTGCAAATCGGGCAGGTGAACACTCAAGATTAGTAAGGGTAAGATCCCGCACTGTCTCATTAAGGTACTAGACTTACCGGTCCCATTCCCAACAAGTGCTTAGTACGTTCAAAAGTTTAGCCCACAAAAGCCACCGGACCGGAGCCCAAATCCCATGCTCTTACCACATGAGCAATCCATTTATAAAGATCTTATGATTCCAACATAAGAACCTATTCTCGCGAGTGATGAACATCACTCGACTTCTACCGGGTCCTATAGCATAGCAGCTATCGACCTAGCATACTAGTAAAAGAGCATAGGTACCTAGGGATCATGCATCTAGGGTTTCAATTCAACTCCTGAAACGTAAATGCACAATCATAGCAAAGGTAATTGCATAATTTTTAAAAGACAGAGGTTAATGATCCAGGGCTTGCCTTGGATGGCAAGGTTGGCCTTGGGCCCTTCTGGACTTTGGTCCAGGTCCTGAGCTACGTCCACGTACTGCAGCTCACCGTCAGCACCTTCGTCTCCTCCTTCCGGCACGAGCGTATAACTACCGTCGGGAAGATCTACACGAGGATGCAAATGCAAGATTTAATTGACGGTTTTGATTTAGTTAATTACAAACAACATATGACAACCATGGGGTCAATGGTTGACCACATTCACCAAGATAAGAATACATTCAGCATATTCTTCCAAAAGGAACAATATGCAGTTCTTTATTAATTATTCTTTTTGATAGTGACTGTGTACACATTTATGTAAATAAATTAATTTAAATTTCATAAACAGCAAGGGGTGGTGATACTTAGCCTTTAGCATGATTTACATCACATACATAGGGTCATTAGGTGTGTGTTGGTGATTTTCCAATTTAACTTTAATATTAAGCTTAATTGGCTCCCATTGTTTTCATTCAGAAAATAAATTCATAAAATTCAGTGGGGTGTTTATGAAGCACTATAAACCTAAACAAAGCCACTGCACACACATGCACACTTAGGAGAGCTATGAAATTAATTACAACAAAAAAATAACAAAATCTAGCTACCAAAGCAAGATAACTGCACACAAAAATAAATACACTACAAATAGATTCTAACTTTCTCTCACTGATTCTATGACTCAAAACTGAGCTAGGAAAACAACAAACACATCAAGAGCTACTCTAGATCTTGAGCTCTGCAATTACATTGAAAATTAAGCATAAAACAGGATTAAATATTTTTGATAGATATAAAATCATGATTAATTCACCAGAGGTGTAATTAGGCATAAAAAGATCACATGAAGAATTTGTGCATAAAAATCTATTTATTTTTAGCTACAAAAATAATTTAGACAGATTCAGCACAAATACAAAACAAATCATATTAAAAGATCTACGCAGTAGCTTTGTGTAATTTTTGTTACAGAAGCTAGGCATGACATAACTCACAACATATCCAAAATTCAGCTAAAGACCACATGTAGATTTTGAACTACAGCAGATCTAGGTTTAATAGTTTTCTATTTTTCATGCAAAAACTAGCAGGCAAAAGTATGGTCATGCTTTGTGAAAGTTGTAGGGTTCTTTACATGGAATCCAACAAAATTGAGTTTGCAATTTTCGGATGTTTCTAAATTTTCTATGAATTTTGCAAGATTCAGCAAAAAGCCTAACACTATTCAAGATTCTCTTTACACTGAAGTCCCTGGAACTTTCTCAGGATTCACAACCATGCCCTCGAGGCGAACTTTCTCTCACACAAAAGCCCTTCCGGCGGCGATGAGCTCACCGGTGGTGATGTGGGGCCCGCGGAGGTAAACAAATGGCACAGGGATGCAATTAGGTTCACCCGTGACCTAGTGGTTGCGGTGTCTGGCTCGGGGAGGTCGCCGGCGATGGCACGCGGCGGCGCTAGGCGGCGGCAGCCGCTGCGACGGGGAATTCCGGCGAGGGCGAGACAATGCCAGGCAATGGGTGGCGGTAGTAGCTCGAAGGGGACCTAGGGGAGGTGCTGGAGGCGTTGACCGGCGACGGGAGAGAGCGGAGGGTGGAGCTTGGCGGCGGCGGCTCTAATGGCGGGCAGCGGAGCTCGAGGAGATGGCAAAGGCGCGTGCACGCGCGAGGAGCGGCACGGGATTGCTTTTATAGCCAGTTCCCCTTAGCGTCGAAGCAAGAGAGGGATGGCGAGGGGGACCCGGCCGGCGTGTCGGGGCGCGGGCGGCTCAACCGGCGGGCGGCGCGGCAAGGACCCGGTGTGTGCGCGCGGGGGCGCGACACGCGGCGGGGCGTGGGTTTCCAAGGCGCTTGGGGTGCGTGCGCGCCTCAGGAGTGCGGCCGGTGTGGGGAGGGCCCGGACGCCGAGGGGCTGTGGCGGCCACGTGGCCGTGCGCGCGGGCGCGCTCTTGGAGCGCGACCACGACGTCGTGGCGCAGCATCGCCAAAATTACCCCAATTAACCGTATTTGACCGAGGTTAACTCCAAAAACTTGAACTGAAGTGCACTAAAGTGTATATACCAAAGTTGTAGATCAAAGATTGTTGACGGTTCAAAACCGTGCTCAAGTTCACCGCAAGCCTACGGGTGACTTGGTTCCTTTTTCACCAAGGAGGGTCCTCTCTAGATTTGTCAATCCAAGGATGGGAAGCAAACTCCCAGGATTCTCCATCTAACTTATCGATCTAACTCAACACGAAGCATTGATTGCATAAGAAGATAAACCTTAAAGATATATGAGTTATAGCATAAGGTTGATCGCATCCATGAACGTCGACAAGGTAAGGAGCAAGCAAGGGAAACTAAGGCCTATCGTCTTCTAGTCGTAGTTCTAGCCAAAAGAGCAAGCGCGACAAGCATCTCATCCAAAGCCATCTTTAAACTACTATCCTCCGGTCCGATTTCGAAGACGCCCGCCTTTTGGAGCCACCGTCCTATCACAACGCACTCCTATTCGTGCGGGTTAGCCTAGGGCGAGTTCGAGAAGAACAAGTTGAAAACACTTGGTCGATCCGGTACGCACCTCTAGCCACCATGACTACAAGAGCACCCCAAGCAATCTATCTATAGAATAGATTGAAGACGAAGCATAGCCAAGCGAGAGCAAAATCATAAAAGGAGGAATCGAGTCGCTAAAAGATCGGATGACATGAAGTACTTTACTCACATAATAAATGCGTTTAGATCATCTCCACCGAGTACATACCATTGATGACCTCAACTAGCTCCGGAACTCCGCCATGGATCAACCGTGCAAGGCGGCCATGGCGGCTAGGGTTGGCCTAGGCCATCTCCTAGACAACTTCGAGGACTCGCGGCGGCCGTCGTCTGCCTTCGTCGCCCTCTCCTAGGTTTCGCCGACTCTCCGATGAATGGATCTGAATGGGTAACCATCTTGGGGTGCCTAGGGGGTTTTATTTATACCCTTGGGGTGCTTTGGGGGCGTGCTCCACCTTGCCTTGTACGAGATACTCCTTGGGAGAAAAGCAAACTTGGTTTCCATAAAATCAGCCTCGTCTAGATTTTCTGATTCGCAGCCCTTCCTTGCCGACACCATATCTCCCACGTACGGTGTCTAAATAATGCAAATTCGGTGTCCAGGTTGTGTGTCACAAAATTATCTTCAACTTTGGTATTCATTGCTTTCCTTGGTAACGAAGATAAGATCCCCAAAACAGCCTCGGAAGATAATCTGTCTGATTTCGGACTTGTCTGCGCAGCTGGCATTTCGGGAGCCATATCTCCTAGCTCCTTGACCCGAATTGGGCCTTCCATATATCCAAATCGAATCTATCGTTGAGGCTCACAACTTTGGTAGTCAAACTTTTGCCATTAGAGACCGTTTAGGTCTCCGAATCTGCACCAAAAGATCATGCTGTCTTGGGCTGCGAGAATATCTCTCGGGCTGAGTTGATCTCGTTGGTAAACCTCCAAGTCCCCGGAGTTTTACGTGTTGATGCTTAGGTCCTTGGATCATTTGGAGTCATGTTCACTTCATGTCTTGACTTCTGACGGGCTTCATGATCTTCTCATAAAGTGCTTGATGAACTTATCTCGAAAGTCTCCTCTTTAACGTTGATTTCCTGCGTAAATAATAAACTCCAAAAACCACATGCAAGTGTGAACTTGTTACATAATTAGTATGCCTAGTGGCGGGTTAGTTATAATTCAAAGCTCAAACCAAACTGTAACAAGTGTACTTGGTTGACGGAAATCGACCGTCAACATACCCCCATGCTTAAACATTGCTCGTCCTCGAGTAAGTTTTCAATGGATATCAGCATTGCCTTTCATTGTTCATACCCTGCACTTGATCACACATGAGAAAGCATAATGCTCTCCAAGTTTATATTTGTTAAAATTCCATAATGTAACTAGCTTTCATCTCTATTGAGGGTAGATATAATTTAAGCTCTTTCCACAAGTAATCAATCATGCTCCACAAAATTTGAATAGGTCTTAGAAACTTTTGAAGTGGAGAACGAGGTGAATAAAAGAGCTAAACGAAGTACAAAAATTTAAACCTTCTTGCATCTTGCTCATGAACTCTCTCATCTCACAACTCTCTCAAGCCTACTTGATCTATATCCTTTCCCTCTCATGTTTGTAGGTGGAAGGTTTTATTTGGAGCTCATAGGAAAGTTTTTATCCCTACCAAGATGTTAAAGTTGAGACTATTATCAAAACAAGGCAAGCTTCTCATGGACTTATCATGACTCGTCAAAAAGGTTATTGGAAAAATAATGTTCACAAGGAGGGGGGAGAGAAAGAACTCACACTTTTAGATAGGTGGACATGTGCAAATGGCAAAGAATGATCCTGAGGCCCAACGAAGTCCTCGTTATCGGATTGCACATGGTTGGAAAAATGAGTATGGGTCTTGATCTTGAAGTCCTTGAAAAATCCTTACGCAACTAGAGAACCGGGGGTGATTATTATTACTCTTCTCTTTTTTTTCTTTTTCTCCCTTCTTTCTTCTTCTTTATTTTTCCTTTTCCTCTCTTTTTTTTCTTTGACTGGTGCGAGGTGCTTTGAATTTTTTTATTTTCTCCTCTCATCTTATTCATTTTTTTATCTCCCCTAGAACTCTAATTTGCGTAGTACCTACCTCCTCCCCCATGCTTAGACGTTTGCTCGTCCCCGAGCAAAGAGGAAGTGGTGTTAAGGTAGGTACCGGATGTCTTGATGAGAGGGAACTTGAATCTTCCCTTTGAAGCACCTTCTTGTGACGTGTCGTCTCCATACTCAAGTGATAGGTAGGTCAAGGAGGTTAACACAAAAGATGATGTTGGTTTAAAGGGTGGATATCTGGCGAGGTTTGCAAAACTTCCGATGTGGGAGCTCACAATGCACAGATAGAATAGGCTAGCAAAAGATAAGTTACGCAAAAAACAGAATGACCAGCTTCTTAGTCACGAGCCGGAGAATCGAGCCTTGAATCAATTTACCCAACAATAACTCTTGTAATCTATGGTTGCACTCAATATATAAGGCTTTGGAGAGGTAGAGCAAAATGCAAGAGGTATTAATGACAAGGTTAGCATGACTTTTAAAAGCAAAAAGTAATATGTCCTTCGACCCATCCAAAGTTGAGAGCATAAAAGAAACCATGGGTCTTTATTTTTATCATGACCTCCACAAAAGATTAAGCTAGCATTTAATTAATTTCAGATTTGTATTAGAGAGAGCAATAGCTTAATCATGCATAAACAAGCACAAAGTTTAAACAAAGCGGCAACGGTCATCATATATCAACGAGCAAGATCAAGCCAAAATTATTTCATCATGGTGAGCACAAGGTGATGACAATAAACAAAAACAAAAACTAGGTTGTACTCCTAGAAGCCATGTTATTTAACAAGAGAGACATACAAAAGTTGCATCTAAGGTCGTTGAAGGCATATACATATATACAAGCATTTAGAAAGACAAGGACAAAGTGAGGGTTGAGGAATTGTTACCGTCCTTTGATGATTGTGATGTAGCGCGCCCTCCCCATGCTTAAGCATTGTGCCTAGCATGGAAGAAGGAAGATCGGCATCCGCAGCAATCGTGATCCTTGAACTCCATGCGGTCTTCTTTCGTCCACCAAGTCTTCCCCCATGCTTAGCATGTTGCTAGGCACGAAAGATGATGAACCATCTTAAAATTCTTGAAGTCCTACCGCCATGCAAGGAGATCATCATCACATTGTTGCCTTTGTCCATCCTTCAATGTCCGCCCTTTGCCACGAGCCTTGATCCCAATTGTTTCTCATCCCATCTTATCCTCCTTCCATTTTGTCCCTTATCGCTGGTTCATCTTCCACGAGTTTTTCTTCTACTTCCAAGACTGAGTATGTACTGAATCATCATTCCATTGCAAAGTTCTTGAAATTATCTTTTCAACGAGTGGTCATTCATCCCGATCGGACTCCGAACAAGAGAGTTACGCCATTTTTACTTTGTTGGTGCAAGCTGTCCCGAGCTTATTTCAGAATGTGTGACGCCCAAAGATTTGGTTGTAACTTCTTGCACGGGTCTCCTAAAATGTTGATTCTTGATGCATTGGAAAGTAAACTTAATGGAGCACTTGAATATCCAATTTTTCCCTTTTGTACATCTCTGAATATGTGCTTAATCTTGATGAAAGCAGCAGTGCTCCTTTCGGGATTTTGGTGGTGTTGATGATCTTGATTTCAGCTTTTATTACGAACTCATGGGAGTGATTCGCCATGCCTGCAAAATAACTATAATGCACAAAGTACCCCCGAGGTGACGGTCGAGAATACTCACCCTATGCCAACAAACCATGACATCCCTAAGATCTTCACTTGTGGCATAGTTAATCTAGCGAAAATCCTAATGGGTGTACGTGAGTGCAAGCGTGCATGCAAATGATAGGATGGTATAAAAACAAAACAATGTTTACACCAAATTCTAAGATCCATGCTTACAAAGTGGTTTCCAAACTTTCTATTCCCATAGAGATTTATTAACCAAGGTCAAAACACCATGTTCATCCCAAGATCAACAATTCTTTATAGTGCAAGAAAAGTAAGGCGCATTGCTAAGTTTATAAACCAACCAATGCAACATGATAGCTCGGGATATAAGACTAAATGATAGTGGTCTCCAATCATGTCTAAACACCATGTTTACACAAGATTGCAAAAAGTAGTAACGCATGTCGACAAGCATTAACATAGATATGAAAGCATTCATCATAAAGTTCCACAAAAAGGTCCCAAGCTAACATAAAGTGGATGATGACAAAGAGATGGATGCAAAATGCAAATGCAAAAAGTTAGCACAAACAAGCATTAGCAAGGTTTGAAAAAAACACTTTTGATGTGGTCTACAATAAGCAAAGGACAGAGCTTGATCTCACACTTCATACGAAGTAAGCATTGTCAACAAGGAAGTCACCCATCGAAAAGAATCAATCAACCAAACTAACAAGGTTTAAGGGTAGGTTATGGGTATCCTATATTTTTGGCTCAAAAAGGAGTTTTGAAGAGGGGAAGTCAAGCATAGAAATTCTATCTAAGGTGGTGCTAGAGTCTTTCTACAAACCTATGGTTTTAGGATGTCTATAGGTAGGGGAAGTTTTCCTAAGGGTTTTATAGGGAGGCTAGTCAAAGTTTATGACGATGAGTTCTACGGGGCTAGAGCATGATTCACCCCGAAAAGTATGGTGACCGGCCATAATCATCAAAGCACCGTCGTCTTTTTAGTTAGATAGGGGTAGACTTGGCCGACCCGGAGGGTGATAGCCCCCGGTCAACTCAAGCAATCCTACCTCTATTGGCTATGGTTTTTGGTGGAGGTTATAGGAAGGTTTAGGTTGGTTGGACAAAAAGTTAGATCAAATCAAACATGCAATGCGATGCAAGGTGGATGAACAAAATGATATGACATGATATGCGGTGGTCTAAAACAAAAAAAATGTTAGCCTAAATTAACTAGCCACAAGTTTAGAATCAAAGGATGGTGCCAACTTCATATATATCTCTAAAAAGACACAAAAGAAAAAGACTCTAAACTCTAATAGGCACACAAAAAGGTCTACAAATTTTCCAAGATCAAATAACAAAGCGCTCCCTCAATAGCAATTAGAACATACAACATGGTGTTGTGGTTTTTATTAGAGCAATGATACAATGTTACTTGATGGTTCGATTAAAGAGCACAATGTAGAAAGTCATGTATATATATAAATAAAAACCGGGTTGCCTCCCGCAAAGCGCTTCATTTAAAGTCGTAGAGCTCGACTTTCTCACATACCTTCTTGTTGTTGCGGAGCCATGATCCTTCATGCAAGATTTGAATGTGTTCATGCAGCCTTGATCCACTCTCCATGCTTGACACGATCACTTATGCTCGATGAGAGGCTTGCCCAATCGTCTCCTTGCATCATCATCATCACCTTCTCCATCGCACTTTATCGCTGCCTCTTCTTTCACAAGTTTTCCTCTCTGTCTAGATCAGACCATGTAGAAAACAATAGCTTCCATGCGTGGTGCATGAAATTGTCTTTCCATCAAGTATTTATTCACCCCCAACGGACTCCGATCGAGTGAGTTATGCCCGTTCTACTCCGGCGCTGCAGTCTGTCCAACGCTGATTTCAGACTGCACGTCGCTCAATGTTTTTGCCATATCTCCTTGTACGGGTCTTCAAATTCATTGATCTTGGATGCGTTGTAACTGGCACTTTATGGAGCTTCGGATTTTCAACTTTTTCTTCCTTGAACATGTCTGACCAGGTCCTCAAAATTGATGAAAACAGCAACGTCCGTTTTTGAGGTTCGGTGACGGTGATGCACGGGTTTGCAATTCCTTTGAGTATGACTTCTCTCCTCTTAATTTATGTTTAATGCCCTGCATGGTTAGTAAAACTTGGGGTTTCTCCCACAATTTGCTCTTTTAAGGTCACTAGCTTGACCGAGCACAAAGCAAGTCCAAGATTTACAAATCATATCGCAAACAAACGCATCCATAACCACAATTTATGACAAAGTAAGTTGTGATTATTTGTAGTATAAGTTTTCTTGCTCAGCGCTAAGCTCTAATTAGGCAAAGTTTCATTAGGCATGTAACAAAGTTTAAGCACAACAAAGTCTCTTTATCACTCTCAAGAAATTCTAGCCTATCATGATCATCATAAGAACAAGGCATAGAATTGAATCAACCTCACTATTGGATGTGAATCATAGATATATCAAAGGAATATTATCAGCTCCAAAAGTATCTTGAGAGGTTAATTTATACCTTGGCCTTCGAGCTTTTCATCGTGAGTGGTCTCTCGGAGTTGAAAGCAAACAATCTTCAATAATCGGTGGCTTGCATCGTCTTTTCGCAATTCCTTCGTTCGTGCCACACATCATCAAGGTTGCCTTGTGTGGACTCACTCTTCTTATTCATTTGTGGGACTTCACACATGTCTCAAATATCTTCATGTAACTCCATGATCCTTCGTGTGAGAGCCCAGAGTATCCGCGTCATTGGATGCCATCATTTTTGTGTAATCCATCGTGATTTGCTTCTAACATCTCCTAGAGTCGGATGTTGCCAACTTGTGCCTTCTTTTGCCAATGCTCTTGGGTCTTTGTTTTATTCCAAACTTCTGAATTTCATCTCGTGTGGTCTAATGGAAGCATTGCCCAAGCTCCTCTTCGTTGTCATCGTCCTCATCATCTCCACTATCTTGTTCTCATCGTGTTGCTGCTGCCTCTTTTTCGTGGATTTTCCCCTGTGTACGTAACAGAACATATACAAGAATATTGTTCCATTGAAAACTTTATAAAATTACCTTTCCAACGGGTACTCATTCATCTTAATCGGAGCCCAAATGAGGGAGCTATGGCCATTTTGTTTCCGCTCTTGCATGCTGTCCAGAAAATTTCAGAACGCGCAACCTTCGGTAATTCGGTCATATCCGCTTGTAGGAACCTCCGATTGACTTGATTCTTGGTTCGTTGGAAGCGTAACTTCATGGGGCTTCTAAATATCCAAAGATATCCTGTTGTTCTCCCTTGAGGTTGTGCAGAGATTGATGCGAACATAGACTTCTTGCGAATAGATCTGAAGATGTTGACGACCTTGATCTTGTGGTCTTCGGGGCGTTACGTTGCGTCTCCTTCGGCTTTAAGTCATCGCCATTGCTGGACCAGCGAGTAGCATGATGTCAATGGTCTGTATACTTCATGATTTTGCTTTAGCTAAAGTGACGGGTACTTCTTTCGCAACGTGATTGCTTCCAACACCTATTGCTTGGACAAACAAACCTCCACAAAACATTAGTCTTAAAACTTTAATTGACACATTGACATACCTTGTTTATCATCGCTCGTGTAGGGTGTGGACTCAATAGCGGATGATGGGCCACTAACAAAAGTTAGCACCTACCACTAAAGAGTGAATCTTGATGTAGTCATCATCTTGTCGGAGTGGATTGTGAACTTCTCGAACGTCTTGTGTCTAGCTTTTCACCTACTTTCAAGGACACAAACAAGAAAGCAAGCATATATGCAATTATAGAAATTAGGGTTAGTCAAAGAGATAGATGGATCGCCCTAGGGTTCGAGTTGCCGATCCCCAGCAACGGTGCCAGAAAAGGGGCTTGTTGACGGTTCAAACCGTTCTCAAGTTCACCGCAAACCTACGGGTGACTTGGTGCCTTTTTCACCAAGGAGGGTCCTCCCTAGATTTGTCAATCCAAGGATGGGAAGCAAACTCCCAGGATTCTCCATCTAACTTATCGATCTAACTCAACATGAAGCATTGATTGCATAAGAAGATAAACCTTAAAGATATATGAGTTATAGCATAAGGTTGATCGCATTCATGAACGTCGACAAGGTAAGGAGCAAGCAAGGGAAACTAAGGCCTATCGTCTTCTAGTCGTAGTTCTAGCCAAAAGAGCAAGCGCAACAAGCATCTCATCCAAAGCCATCTTTAAACAACTATCCTCCGGTCCGATTCCGAAGACGCCCGTCTTTTGGAGCCACTGTCTTGTCACAACGCACTCCTATTCGTGCGGGTTAGCCTAGGGCGAGTTCGAGAAGAACAAGTTGAAAACACTTGGTCGATCCGGTATGCACCTCTAGCCACCATGACTACAAGAGCACCCCAAGCAATCTATCTATAGAATAGATTGAAGACAAAGCATAGCCAAGCGAGAGCAAAATCATAAAAGGAGGAATCGAGTTGCTAAAAGATCGGATGACATGAAGTACTTTACTCACATAATAAATGTGTTTAGATCATCTCCACCGAGTACATACCATTGATGATCTCAACTAGCTCCGAAACTCCGCCATGGCTCAACTGTGTAAGGCGGCCATGGCGGCTAGGGTCGGTCTAGGCCATCTCCTAGACAACTTCGAGGACTCGCGGCGGCCGTCGTCTGCCTTCGTCGCCCTCTCCTAGGTTTCGCTGACTCTCTGATGAATGGATTTGAATGGGTAACCATCTTGGGGTGCCTAGGGGGTTTTATTTATACCCTTGGGGTGCTTTGGGGCGTGCTCCACCTTGCCTTGTACGAGATCCTCCTTGGGAGAGAAACAAACTTGGTTTCCATAAAATCAGCCTCGTCTAGATTTTCCTGATTCGCAGCCCTTCCTTGTCGGCACCATATCTCCCACGTACGGACTCCAAATAATGCAAATTCGGTGTCCAGGTTGTGTGTCATGAAATTATCTTCAACTTTGGTATTCATTGCTTTCCTTGGAAACGAAGATAAGATCCCCAAAACAGCCTCAGAAGATAATCTGTCTGATTTCGGACTTGTCTGCGCAGCTGGCATTTCGGGAGCCATATCTCCTAGCTCCTTGACCCGAATTGGGCCTTCCATATGTCCAAATCGAAGCTATCGTCGAGGCCCACAATTTTGGTAGTCAAACTTTTGCCAACAAAGATCCCTCTATGACATTTACAAAGGCTGGCCTATGTTTTGATCACTGGTTTGAGCACAAAAGGCTGGCAAAGTTGCTGTCTTTCATGGCGTCGATGAATAGTGATTACTGAGTTTGACTGAGATTTTCATCAATTTCCACTCAAAATCTCAAATGCCGCCAATTATGAAAAGTGTGTCCCTCGAAAAGACGAACAACTTTTATATTGGCCGATTTTGAAGTGTTTAAGTGAAATTTTGAGAACGCGGCAAAAGTTGTAGGCAATGTCTTAGGGTCCAAGGGTTTGACTAGGGTTTTGACCCTAACTTTGACCAAGGTTTGACCACAAGTGTGTGTTGACTTGATTAAGAAGGTCATTAGTGAGTGTTGACCAGGTTTTCGAGGTGATGACCCAGGTTGACCAAGGTTTGACTAGAGTCAACAGGTTTGACTCGGTCATTAGCACTAATGATGCTAATTAAAAACCTGGGGCGTCACAAATAGGAAGCAATCTAATTAAATCGATCAATACAGGGAGGAGACCGCAGACCTGACGAATAGGACGGGAAGAAGGTGCCGCTGCCAAATGCCGTCTCGATTTAGCTGCCCGACCTTGCGCCTTCAGCATGATGTTCTGCGCAATTGTTGCAGATCTGCGGCCACCAGGGTGAGCCTCGGGGGAGCTGACGGAGCAACGAGTTCGAATCATCTTGCAGCTTCAAGGACATTGCCGAGGAAGGCCGCCGCTCGTAGAAGAGGAAGGCCGCCGCTCGTAGCAGAGAAAGCCGTCGTCGGTAGCTAGGCCGCCGTTGCTGCTTCCACCGCAGATCTAGGTCTCTTCAGCGGTCGAGGAGAAGATCCCCTGCTTTTGGAAAATTACCAGGAGGGAATTGGGAGACCTGGTTTCCCTCTTTGTTTTATATATAAACGAGGAGGACTAGAAGGACGAGCGGGGAATTCAAAATTTCAAGTCCCGCCTTTGTGGTCCAGAGCGAGAAATGAAAGACTTTGGATCATGGACCCAAACGTCAGTGACCCAAACGAAAGACCTCTTGGGTGTCAGACCCAAACGTCAGTGACCTTATGCAGAGAGGCAAGTTGTTGACTGGGTTGTTCGTGCCACCATAGATCATGGAATTGACAAACACACACAGGACTATACTCTACTTCATATTCACGTTAGATGGATGATCCGATTTTAGCATTACAAATGTACTCACTGTAACAAAATAACATACCGTTTCAACTGTTTATTACATGACTAAAAACACTTAAATAAAACATTAAAGCTACAGGGGACCCTGGTACAACCCTTTAGGTAATCTTCTACGGATATTGTGCATAAATTCGGGATGATCAGTGCATACAACCGCCCAATCATATGTGAGTATTCCGTGAGGAAAGATTCGCTCTAAGAGAGACATGCACTTATCCTACAATTGTGTGCAGTTAGCCGGAATTGCCCATCGTAGAAATGAAGTCACAGTTTCCTCGCTTGCCATGTCCCACATATTTGACGCACAGTGCAGCTTCAACCTTTCGACTTGGTACATGTCGGTGACCGAGAGTAAATAAGGCCAGGCATTGGTGGGAGTGTCCCATAAATCAGCCTCCTCCGGGAGTGATACTTCACTAGCATATTTGATCAGGACCGAGAAGCCATCAGGATGTGTGTCAATAATTGCAACAGTTTTAGAGCTAGACTCCACTCCTGGGCCGTAGAGCATTGCCTCCATCACACAAGATACTTTCGCCACATCGGCACGTATCGCTCGTATCACCCAGCATTCCGCACCTACGTGGAACACAACTTCCACAGGGGCTTGGGCTGCAACGGTTTGGCATATGCTTCTTTGCACTGATGGAGGAGGAACTTCAATGCAGTCGTCCTCCAGTACTGAAACAACACATGATATGTGTATGCGATCTTCACTGGATGTCACGCGCTCAATGTCATGATGCTCCACCAGACATTCTAATCCTCTTGCTTGTAGATCCCGATTCATGAACCAAACTTCTTCTGTAGCTTGAACTCGAAACGTATCATTTTCATCGTTTGGGTCTCCAGCCATCGCAAGCAACAATACTCGCACCTACGTGGAAGCAGTCACAGGTTTGACAAACAATAACATAATGCGACCGTATCGCCATGTGTGAGTGTGTGTCTTCATAGCAGCAACGAGACACGTACCATTTGGGATTTGTGCAGAGGAACGAGGATGACAGCAATGCCGTCTGGAACATCCATCCACTGATGATCATTCATACCTGTAGGATAGCAACGTAGTTTCCATTGACGGCCTCCCACCATGAACGTACCGGATTCCTTGAAGTTGCCCGCGGTTCCTTCGGCTTTCGCTTCCTGGCTTGAGACTGAGGAGTCGACTTGCATGGAAGGAATCATTTTAGCGTCTAAAGCCATTAACACAAATGGCCTACATTGATCGTCTCGTGCCTAAAGTGTCTCTTATTATAGTGGGCCGGGAGTGAATGTGTCGTTCCGAAATGTCCGTTCATGGACATCAGTTACCACTCGGAATGGACGCGTCCCTTCAGAGCGGGTGTGGCCATGTTCGGGTCATGAACTTCCTGGTTCTAGTCCTTAAGTGCGATTCACAATGATTGACACGTCCGTTCAGAGGGGTGTGCTGCGTTCGCACACAAGTTCGTCGGTTAACGCCCGGTGCCAGTGCTTAACTGCAATTCTCAATGATCGACACATGGATCAACTTCTGAGAGCGTGTCATTCCCAAACGTCCATTCGAGATGCCCTTCCGTGCTTATATGCATGTTATTATTACACACACATAAACAAACAAACAAACAAACAAAAATAAAAAAACATATATTGCTATTCCAATTCCAGCTTCTTTCGTTTTGGTCTTGTCGCGTCAACAAGTTCATCACATTTCTTGGTCTCCAAGGCCTGCGGGAATCATCAAGTGCGAATCCAGACCATTCGTAGACCTTTACAGTCACGACTAACATAGCGTACCTGATCGAGGAGGACTTGTCAAGTCACCCCGCACCCTGCGTGTTGCAATGCAAGGACCATCCGGTCCATCTGATTACAGCACCCAATCTTGTACTCCAGATGCAATTGACACCTAAACCATTACATAAATAAACGGTAGAGAGTTGTCTCGTTGTTGATGCGGCATGAGCTGATGCAGTGAGACAGCCATTAGATGCAGCTGATGCGGCGTGATTTGTCCGCAGGACTTTCTCGTGCACTAGAGAGGAAAGTCCGGAAGTAAACACATACTACCTAGACACGTCGGGCTCATCTCGTGATACCCATCGTCCACACATGTAATCGATGCACGCCGCTGAAGATTCTGACCTAGATAGATTCCTATCACGCGTAGGCCTGACTATATTCTGAGCATCTCACGTTTTCCATAGTAACATTAGCAATGCTACACCGAGCTCACATGATCGCTGTAGTCCTCGATAAATAGGTGAGTGCAGCAGAGCGTTCTTGAAAGGCAAGGCCAACACTCATCGGTTCCCCATCTTGCATTTCTCTACTTCAGTGGGATACAAGGGTGAGATCATTTTGTTGGCTAATCTTGTTTACTATATGTATGCATGGTATCGAGACGGTCACATTGTTAGCTTATGTAGAGTTTGTTCTTCATTTGTGTATGTAGTACGTGGGGAATGGCCGGGCAAGGAAGGGACGGAGCATGGAACTTGGAGGAGTCGGGGAAGGGGGAGCTGTCGGGCGCAATAGAACCTCACCGCCACCCGGTTCAGCCGCTGCCATCGGCACCGCAGCAGCACCCGGCCCCAATGGCACCTCCACTTCCGCTGGTATCGGCACCTCAGCAGCACCCGGCCCCAATGGCACCTCCACTTCCGCTGGCATCGGCACCTCAGCAACACCCGGGGGTGATGCCACCTCTAGTTCAGCCGCTGACAACGGCAGCTCAGGATCAGCTGAACCTCATGGCACCACCTTTTCGCCCACGGCCCAGGCCGCCACCTCTGCTGTTGCCCGGTGAAATGCCACCCTCGCGGCCAGTGCTCATTGAACAAGATGAATCGCATGACCTGAAATGGTCTGTGTTGCTTTGGCTTCAGCAGGGCGGCCCCGCCCGTGTTTATCACGGAGGAATGTGGGTGTGCCCTTTTTGCCAAAGGGGTCATAGACAATGGACCATTCGTGACCTGCTGTTACACGCGCACAACATCGCCGTTTCACCTGCCTGGATTTGGGATGCAAGGGCGAGGCATCGCGCTTTGGAGGAGTATCTGATCCAGGAGACACGTTTTGCTGCACTCCGTGCAGTGGCTGGATTTCCATGAGCCCGTGATGGTAGTAGTATGAGCCGTGATGGTAGATGCTAGTAGTATGTGGTGATGGTAGTAGTATATGAGCCGTGATGGTAGATGCTAGTAGTATGTGGTGATGGTAGTAGTATGAGTCGTGATGGTAGATGCTAGTAGTATGTCGATGTAGTTCGAACTATGGTGGAACGATCCATCCTCATGTGTAATCAATGCGTATGCATGCATTTGTGTCGTTTGTATTTGGATTGTGTTGTTTCTAATAAAAATGGTATTGTGTGTGTACTCCCTCGGTATAAATTCGTTGTATACGGAAAGTCCGTTCCGTTGATTTCTTAAATACCGGTAGAACACTGACGAGAGTCCGGTTTGTAGTTTTCAGTCAGACCGGATTAAACTATCACTGCTACGCATTGAGAAAACCAACATCTTACAAGGAAAAAACAGTAGTAGTAGTATTCAATCGGACCAGATGAACAGAAGGCGAATCTTCGTTCTGCTTCTTCTACTCCTACTTCTACTAGTAGCAGTTACCACTAATCCACTAATCAAGGTGCCACTTCTTTGTCGATGGTGCACCCGGTGCCTTGTTGCAGCTGCTCACGGACGAGGATGTCGCTCTGTCGCCGCCGCCCGTGGAAGATGGTGGCGGACCTCCCAGGGCACCGCCCGCGGATGAGGTCGTCCCTCCAATGCCGCCGCCAGAGGATGATGTCGCCGCTTCATGGCGGCCGGTCGAGCACGGCCTTGGCGCCGCTCCATGGCGGATGATGATGGCCGGTCGATGATGGCCTCTGCTTGACGAGGATGGCAGAGATCGACTGTCGCCGACCAATGAGGATGAGAGAGGATGACGGCACTTGGAGACGACAGTTCCCCGGTGAGTGGCGATGCTTCCGCGTCCCTCACCCCTGGCACCTCTTGCTGACTTGCGAGGGGTGTGATGTTTCAGAGGCACATAATCGTGGACTTCATTTTGTTCCACAAACTACGAATCATCAGAGGATGTGTCAACCACCACTCGAATGGGCCTCCGCTCTGCCTCCTCTTCATCAGACCACTGGAGATCCTCCCTTTCATCAGAAGAGGAGGAGGATGTGGCTTGCGCCGCACCTCTAGGAGACAATGGCTCCATGGGGAGAGGAAGGGAGCGCTGTGCGAGGATGGGGTTTTTTGTGGGTTGCAAGAGTTGGGAGAGGAAGGGAGCGCTGTGCGAGATGGGGTTTTTTGTTGGTTGCAAGAGTTGGGAGAGGAAGAGGGCGCTGTGCGAGAATGGGGTTTTTTGTTGGTTGCAAGAGTGGGGAGAGGAGAAGAGGGCGCTGGGAGGAAGGGTGGTATTTATGGCCAGAGGAACCCATTCAGCCATTATTGAAAAAAACTGCTCCCGAAAAGATTAGAGTAGTTGTGGGATCCGTTCAGTTCAAACTAATTCAGTTTTGACCAAATTTACACTTATATCTTCATATAAACTTATCGGGAAGTGAGAATTGCATTCTTTTGTGGATGGAGGGAGGACGTTCTGAGGAAGGGGGAAAGACTGTTCAGCGGAATGTTAACGGACCGGAAGAAATAATTGTAGTCCAGAAGGTCCTTTTAGCAAGACATCAGTATACCGGACCTTCTGGACTACCTTTTCCACTCATTTGTCTTTGTTGGAGCTGTAACTCCTCCATTGTTCTCCCACAACCTTGTTCTTTGGCTATCCTGTCAATGATGCCTCGTCCCTGGGCAAATCTTATTCCTGACATTGTTGTGAGCGTCGCCAATAAGATCAGTGATGCAAGAGATTTCATCATGTTCAAAGCTGGCTGCAAGGGTTGGACACTACGTGAAAAACTCGCTTTGGTAACGGGCATAGATTGCCTTTGGTAATGGGCAAAGCGCCCGTTACCCATCAAGTGTTACAAATAAGCCAAGAAAGGTAATGGGCAGATGCCCGTTACTGATAAGACATATTCGTAACGGACATCAAACAACGACCGTTACCACAACTAGCCACCGGTCACGTGAAATGGCTGTTTCTCTGGGCCCACAGGGAACTTTGGTAATGGGCACCAAAGCACAGCCCGTTACAGTAGCTCAATATCGGAGACGCCTGCTGTGCACCTGCGTCTCCTCTATCTTGACGAATTGAGACGCGTCTATTTCACGCGCGTCTCAGCCCATATAGGATTCGTAACGGGCATCAAACAACGACCGTTACCACAACTAGTCACCGGTCACGTGAAACGGCTGTTTCTCTGGGCCCACAGGGAACTTTGGTAACGGGCATGAAAACAGAGCCCGTTACTGTGAAATTAACATCAGAGACGCGTTCTGTGAACCTGCGTCTCCTCTGTCTCGACGAAATGAGACGCATCTGTTTCCACGCGCGTCTGCTTTCTCTCGATTAAAGGAGACGCATGCTTTCAACCTGCGTCGCCTATATCTCGATGAACGGGCCAGGTCCTGGGGCCCACCGGTCAGGACTGGTAATGGGCTTTTACACTGCCCATTACATTGTTGGTATGTTTGTAACGGGCTTTCCGAATGAAGCCCGTTACTCACTGATCAGTGTTTGTAACGAGCTTTAATTAACGCCCGTTACAGATACGTAGGCCACCCCTACAGTAACCTGCCCGCTTGCCGGCTGCATCCTGGAACCAGCCAGGATTTGGTAGCCGTCAGGGGCTGCATCCTGGAACCAGCCAGGATATGGCAGCCACCACAGCAAGGAGACATCACAAACACATTCTCACATCACAGATATAGGCAAAGCAAGATCACATTTATAGACAAGCAAGATCACATTTATAGACAAGCTAGGATCACATCAAGTTTCAAGTTACTCTCATCAGGGCCTGTTTGGATGGAGTCATGAGAAAACTGCCTGAACCAGGCAGTATCTGACCCCAACCAAGCAAGCCAAGCAGGTTTCTCAGGCAACAACACCTGACTAAAGAAGACTGAATGAGTTTCAAGTTTCTGGCTACAATAAACTCACGGTGCACCATTGTAGAAGTTGCCCTTTCGGTCGATGGTCTCCTTAAGAATGTACTCGCACAGCATCTCCCGGACACGCTTTAGATCTTCTGTGGAAACATCTACAGGAGATTTGAAATCCTGCAAAATACAATCATTTATGAGAATACAAGTAGAAATCAGTTTCTAAAATCAGATGGATAATATGAGCAGAGACAAGGTTGAGCATTATTATCTACTTACAGCAGCCTTCTTGATGTCAGGTATGTCATCGAGTAGTCTTAACATATGGAATGCCACATGGAATCCACACAAAGAGGACCCCCATGGCTGCTGAGCACACTGCATCGAGGTACCAAAATGACAAGTTAATGCAGTACCAAATAGGTAAGAAGGGACCATAAAAAAACCTCGGTCTTACAGCGAGATTTGTTTTGTGCTTGAGTGTAGCTTTTGGCTTTTTTTCTTTCCTTTCGTCACTCCGTCCTGTGCATGTTCACCAAAGGCCCTGCATGATCAGCAATACCAATTAGAAACACTAAGAGATTGAATTTTTGTGAACAAAACCTACAAATACTGTACCAAAGGCCCTGCATGGTCAGCA
Organism: Cenchrus fungigraminus; assembly: GCA_036936925.1. Classification (NCBI taxonomy): domain Eukaryota; kingdom Viridiplantae; phylum Streptophyta; class Magnoliopsida; order Poales; family Poaceae; genus Cenchrus; species Cenchrus fungigraminus. Next base: position 86,233,136 of record CM072780.1, read on the forward strand.
ATACCAATTAGAAACACTAAGAGATTGAATTTTTGTGAACAAAACCTACAAGATACTGACCAGTCCACAACAGGTTTGAGGTCTGGGAACTTTAGCGGGGGATGTTGTTTAGCAGAATCTAGATACCAAACCTCTTTGAACTTCATACAGATGATCACTGTTACCCATTGGCTAGTGCAGTAGGCACCCACCACGTAGTCGTTGTTCATTGCATTTGAGATTGCTTTGCCAACAAGGCGAGAATGCTGAGAAATATTTGTCGAAGTAAACAAATCTGGATCTAAAAACCCAACACTGATCTGCATCTCCGCTGCCTTGTCCATCATTTTCCTGCAAAAAATGAAATTGTTATCATGCATGAACTTTGTGGTCAAAATTAAAGAAATATCATTTTAGGTTTTAAAGGACTTACAATGTCCACAACCTCATGAAGGTAACATCCATAGAAGCTAGGGTTATAAGGTTATACATGCTACTGAATGCAATGTTTAACATTAAAGCACCACAACCACCTTTAAAGTAGTCTTGATCCACCTTTGCTGGAAAGGCAAGTTTATCCTTACTGTGTTCCATGATGTAAGCATGCAACCTGGCACAATTTGGTCCAGCAGCCTCTAAGTTTGCTTCTGACAACATAGGTGCACCAGGCTTGTATTTTGGTCGTTCCTGTTCTGTCCCAATAATACAGTTAAGAATCTCATCTTTAGACAGAGGTTTCCTGGCCTGGTTCCCCTTCTGCAGTGGAGATTGCCTGGGCTCCTCCTCCTGTTGCAGAGGCTGCTGTACTTGTTGCATCTGCTGCTTAGGCGGAGATTGCCTGCGCTCCTCCTCCTGCTGGTGGAGAGGCTGCTGTTTCGTCTGTTGCTTATCCTCATGTTGCAGCTGCTGCTTAGGCGTAGTTTGCCTGGGCTCCTCCTGCTGTTGTCGACGCTCCTGCTGCTGGAGAGGCTGTTGTTTCGTCTGTTGCTTATCCTCAAGTTGCAGCTGCTGCTTAGGCGGAGTTTGCCTGGGCTCCTCCTCCGGCTGTTGTCGATGCTCCTGCTACGTAGTTTTGCTGATCTGCTGTTGCTGCTGCTGCTGCTGTTGAGCCTTCTCTTGCTGACACAGAGCTGCAGTACCTCCATCTGATGTTGTACCCCTGCTACCTGTTGCGGCTTCAGGGTTGGGATGTCTCGTCATGGGTGGTATAAGGATCCTGTCCTTTGGCCATTGGATCCTTTGAACGAGAGCCTCAACTAGGGTTGCTATGTCACCCCCATTAATTGGTACAGGCAGAGGGTAGTGACCCGCATTGGCCCACACATAAGTAGGTTGCACCACAACATACCCATCCTGCACCGGTACTGAATGTCAAGCCTTTTGAAATGGAAAGACTTTCGCTAGTGCGAGCTCCACATTAATCCCGGTGCCATCCAAAAGGTTGCACGCGGTTGGCTCTGTCAGCTTATCTATTATGTCCAACATAGGTGATCGACTATCACTGTGCACTTGATTCGCTTCGTCACCTTTGGCATTCCAATGATCTTGCTCTCTGCCACACGCATCTTCCTCGCTGTCATGCGCATATTCTTCCTCGCGGTCATGCGCATCTTCTTCCTCGCTGCTATGCACATCTTCTTCCTCGCTGCTACTGACAGGCGTTGGTAATTGGGAAGGAAGAAGTACATTTTTTGGTATTTCGATGCCTGATAGTCTTAGAGCATGGACAATTGATTTAAATGTTATGTCCATCATATCATGAGCATTAGACCTCTTGTTCCTCTTCTTCCTGTACATTCCAGCGAACTCTTCACCAAACCCATTACCCCAGCCAAGTGAACTAGACACGCCTCGGACCCGACCTCGATGCTCTGGAGTCTCAAGTGCTGCGGTGAGGATATCATCCTCCCTAACCCCAGAGAAAGAACCATCGCTACCCTGAGCTGCAAGTGTTTTCACCCTATCTGCTACCCCCACCACCGCAGGGTTACTGAATGTTATGCCCCCACTTCCTTCACTAGTATTCTTCCTCTTCTTCCCTACCCTTGCCCGCAGATAAGGTCTCGAACGTCCAGGAAATTGGTCCCAAGGGTTCTGTTTTCCTTCTGCAGCTAGCTTTGCATCTTCCTCCTCCCACTCTTTCCTTTTACCACGATAACCTTTTCTGCTCGTCTTGTGTGGCTTATTATGCAATGCTCTCTTTTGTTTCATCTCCTGGCTCAATTGCTGAAATGAAGGAGAATTGGTTTCCTACACAAACATGTCCCAGTCTTGTTGCTGCAAAAAGGCATGCTTCACAAAGGGAGTCTCCTCTTCACTCACATATTTTTTTCTTAAATGGGCCTTGAACCGCCGTTGAAAGGTTCCAATCTCTGATATAGCTGCCTTAACTGCCTTCTTGCGAACAGATTCTTCCAGATTGGTTGGGTAATCTAGCTTTTCCTCTAAAGCTGTGAACAGATGGTCCTTCTCAATTGGTGAGATCATCAACCGCCTTGTTGATTGACACCCTCTCCCGAGCAATGAGACCGCAGACCAATACAAATCTATCCCTCGCAGCATCTGGGGTAGGCCAAAAATTGTCATCAAGTCCAGTTGCAGTCAACTTGTCTTCTGGCCATTTGGTTTGTGTCCTTGACCCACGGGATCGAGTACTACTCGCAGCAGTCTGTGCTGAGTGACCCTGTGAAGAAGGTTCACCGACGATGGGCTGTGATGATGCACTGGAGGTAGAGGAGTTTGTTGTTGTGGGAGACTGCATAGATGATATGTCAGGTTGTCAGTAGAGCAACATAAGCAAGACTGAAAATCTAAACAAAATTCTTATTAGATAAATTTGTTTTCTCTGACAGGCAAAATAGCTGATACAGTCGTAAATAAAATCAGCATAGACAAACACAGTTCATATTTTACTTAATTAGCATACAGGGATAGGTGCTAACCATTTTGACAGGGACACAACAATATGCTTATATATCAAAGCAGAGAATAAATTCCTTCAACTGCTTCCTTGTCCAACTTCAGCAGCGATGGATTGTGTGTTCCATGTGTACATGCAACAAGAGGATAAAGCAATGGTCATGACATTATATATGACAGTAGTGAAACAACACTCACAACACATCATGACACCAACAATAACAATATATATGACAGTAGTGAAATAATTAACAGTCACAACAAAGCATAAGACAGTCTAGTTATCACTACATTATAAACCACTGCGATGCAATTCCCACTGACATTATGTGGCCATCAGAATTAAAGTATGCTAACAGGTCCAAAGCATAACTGTCGATCTGGTACATTCAAAGCATAGCAGAATTAAAGTATGCTAACATCCTTTATGCTTTTCATGAATTTACAGTGCTAAAATTGTAGCACCAGGAACATGAAAATGAATTTCAACATTTCATATAACTTCATCTGTTAGCAACAATTTATTCAAAACAGACTTGGAGCAACAAAATCCATCCATCAAATCCACAGTCAATCAATTGAAGATGAACTATTAAGGCATGTCTCCCTAATCCACCTTGACATGAATATATAGCAGATTGGGTGGACTACATTATAAACCACTGCGATGCAATTCCCACTGACATTATGTGGCCATCAGAATTAAAATATGCTAACAGGTCCAAAGCACAACTGTCGATCTGGTACATTCAAAGCATAGCAGAATTAAAGTATGCTAACAGGTCCAAAGCATAACTGTCGATCTGGTACATTCAAAGTATAGCAGAATTAAAGTATGCTAACATCCTCAATGCTTTTCATGAATTTATAGTGCAAAAATTGTAGCACCAGGAACATGAAAATGAATTTCAACAGTTCATATAACTACATCTGTTAGCAATAATTTATTCAAACAGACTTGGGGCAACAAAATCCATCCATCAAATCCACAGTCAATCAATTAAAGATGAACTAACAAGGCATGTCTCCCTAATCCACATTGACATGAATATATAGCAGATTTGGTGGCCGAGGAGAGAGAGGGTGTTGGGGGTTCAAGCAGGACTAACCTCTGTCGCGAATGAAGTAGTTGTTCTCGAGATGGTCGGAGGGGCCGGATCCACGTCGGCTCGTGGCCTGAGGCGGCCCGCTCGTCGTCATGGCCGGGGATGACATCGACGGATCCGTGTCAACCGTCTTTAGGTTGGCCGGGAAGACGTCCGCACGCCAGTAACTGCGTCCTCGTCACCGTCGTCACGCAGGGAGCGGTGGGGCTGGAGAAGAGCAGGGCTGCGGCAGGGAGAGAGCGGCGAAGGCGAGCGGGGAGAGAGCGGCGAAGGCGAGCGGGGAGAGTGGCGGTAGCGGTGGGGAGAGTGCGGGCGTTGTGGATCTGTCTAGCGAGGAGCCGAATATGAACGACGCGCGTAACTGTGTTTAAGGAAACTACTGGCGTGCCCTTGACGGCTCTGTGCTGCAATTGGAATTCCATAGGCATTATAGTCAATACAGGTGGGAAATTTTGAGCAGCCCATGCACGGTTTGCCTGCTGACGTTGACGCGTGGGCCAGTGTCATAGGCGACGATGGTTAGTGAACCCGCATCGCCTTTGTTGGGAGTTGGGTCCGGCGGGCGGGCAGCGGTTATCTTTTTATTTTGGCTGCTGACGCTGACGCGTGGGCCAGCCACTATTTTTTTTGAATGAAACATGCTTCCCTAAAATATTAGAGCCCATAAAACAGCACCTAAAAAATCATAAAAATACGAACAACTCGTATTTGGACATTTAGTATTTGAATAAAATATCAACAGTCACACTTGTGTGCCCAAGATTCTTAGAATTCGTTTTTACATCCCATGTTAATGATGTAATAATTCTACTAACATCTAGTGTGCTCTAAAAAATCTACAAATTGACTTGCCAACATAATTTGGGTACCTAGACTTGTCTTCAAAATTTCAAATGGTTTCGATGAAGGAATAATATACTTGTGTACAAATATCTACATCTCTCACATAGTTTCCTAGAATGTTCCTTGAACATTCAAGTTTTCCACACTTTGCAACATGTTCGAACTCATATGCATTTGAACACTTAACAAAACCTTGTGGTTCACCTTAAGATTATGAAAATGCAAAGTTTCATTACAAGAGGTGTGGAAAACAAATATTATTTATATGTTGTACTTACATAGAACAAGATAAGGCATATAAACATTGTTCAAGAAACGGAATATACACTAAACAATGAAAATAATGAAAACACGGTGATTTTAGAAAATTGTAGAAAAAAAAATCAAATTTGGACTAATTACGACGGAGAAATACATGTTACAAAATTTGATTGCGGATTAAAAAGAGAAATGCCATCGGCGACGCGGCGACGCGGGACGAATAAACTGTTCTTCATTCTCCAATAGAACAAAGGAGGAAGCAGAGGGCACCGCCGCTCGCTGCCGCCCCCGCCGTGCCCGCTTCGGCGGTTTTGACACCCAAGAGGGCATCCCAGGCCTCGTCGGCGGCAAATGAGACCACCGCAACCTTCGATTTGACTCACAAACGTGACAAAATCAAATATTATCTATCAAAAACCGATTAAAAACCGACATCCTGATAAAATCAAATCCGCGTTTAGTAATATCTAATAATTTACATTCAAGATAGATAATGTTCATTGATGCTTGCGCCTACATCCCGATGTTCATCCTGCTGACGGCGTACTCCACGGTGGGGCGGAAGCTACGCGTCCAGAGGTCGAACTCATGACGGATGCGACACTCGGCGCTGCAGTAGTGGATGATCTCTTTGGTATCCGGCCGGTAGCGCCTACATCCCGCTGCCCAAATGCAGATGTGGGGATTCTGGACGGGCAGCAACGGAATGTTGTCGTCGCCGTCATCAAGCCAGGACCACCACGCAATGTTGTCGAGATCCTGGTTGACGAGGTAGCGCAGCCGCCGCAGGTTGTGGTTCTTCCACCGGCCGTCAGGGGGCGACGGGCTGCCGCTGATTTCCTGGAGCAGTGCCATGGCTTCGGGGTCCGCCGGGTTGCAACGGTACTTCAGCATCGCTAAGAAGTACTTGGCACCGGAGTCTTCAGCAGCGGCATCTCCGATGAGCTTCAGACCCTTATCGGGGTTCCGCCGCCTCATCAACCTCTCCATCCCCTCGAAGCACAATGCCTCCGGATGATTGGCCTCGCGGAAGCGCCGCTCAAAGCATGACCTGACGTAGCGATTCTTGCACACCCGACGAAGATCACGCAGCGACACGTGCAGTAGTACCTCATCGGAGTCGCAGATGCGCCGGAAGGTGCCGCAGATTTTATTGCGAAGGTTCAGAAAATGGAAGATGGGCTTATGCTTGATGGAGTGGATGATGATCTGGGTGACAAGTTCATCTGGCAGCAGCTGCATCAAGCACACCGCGGGCATCAAGGAGAAGGGGAGGAAATAGAAAAGTGACGGGGTTTGGAAATTGAAAGGCGATGAGGGTTGAAGTTGAAGGCGACGAGGGTTGAAGTTGGCGACGAGGGATGAAGTTGGCCACGAGGATTGAAGTTGAAGGTGACGAGGGTTGAAGTTGAAGGCGACGAGGGATGAAGTTGGTGATGAGGATTGAAGTTGAAGAAGGCGACGAGGGTTGAAGTTGAAGAAGGTGCCTCGGCCATGTAATAAAACAATAAATGGAAATTGAAAAGGTGCCGCAGTTTGGCTGCTGCCGTTGACGAGTGGGCCCGACATCATTGCCCCTACCCCTTCTTCCCGCATAATTGAAAGGCGACGCGTGGTTTTGGACTGTTTTGCGCCCGAAACGGAGCCCGATGCGCAATCGAGTGGCACGTACTGGCAGCAGTGGAGTAGTGGGTGGGAGCAGAGGCGCCTGACGGTTCCGCGTCTTGTCAATATAACTCCCCTGCCTTCCCCTGCTTTCCCCTGCTTCTTCCATAAGCTTATCATCTCTTTCGCTTCTTCTTCCTCCTCGCGATCCACCACTACAAATCTTCGGTCACTGAGAGAAGGAGGAGATGGCGTCGAGGAGCCCGCCGCCGTCGAAGCGGGGACGAAGGGAGGACAACGATGACGAAAGCCGCCGTCGGAAGAAGTTGGAGAAGGGGAAGGAGCCGGTGACCAAGGATGCCGACGAGGAACCATTCTTCGACGACACTAAGTTTGCCGTCGACCTGCTCAGGAGCGCCTTCAGAAAGCTTGAAGATGTTGGCGCGGCCTTCGACATCAAGGCACATCATGATGTGTACAAGGACCCGAGCGTTAAGGGTCTCGCCTTCAGGATCCACGGGTTGGCTGAGAAGCTCGAGAACCTCCCCGTGGTCAAGCGGGCTGCCCGCCGCCACTTCGTCTTCGACGACGGCGACGACGGCAGCCACGGCGGCGACGACGGCTCCGACGGCAGCCACGGCGGCGACGACGGCGGGACTCCGACTGCGGCGACTGACTAAATGATAGACTCCTGCTTGGTCGAACTGCTTAGGTTGTGTGTGTGTTTGTGTTCGTCAGGTTGTTGAACTGCTTAGTTTGTTTCTAGATCATGAACTGCTAAGTAAATTAGTTTGGTTGTTTGATTTTGTTTGCTTAGTTAATTAGTTTGGTTGTTTGATCCATCCACCTCTCCTATGATATGTGTTCTGTTGTGATGAACTGGAGATCTGTTGAGATGAATTAGATCTTAGAGACAATGGATAGTCATTGCCGATGCGGGTTAGCCTCCTGACGCTGACGCTGACGCGTGGGCCAGTGTCATTGGCGACGATGGTTAGTGAACCCGCAGGCAACGGTTATCTTTTTTATATTAGCTGCTGACGCTGACGCGTGGGCCCGTCATTATTTTTTTTGGAATGAAACTTGCTTCCCTAAATTATTAGATCCCATAAAACAGCACCTAAAAATTCATAAAAATACGAACAATTCGTATTTGGACATTTAGTATTTGAATAAAATATCAACAGTCACACTTGTGTGCCCAAAATTCATATATTTCGTTTTTACACCCCAAGGTAATTATATAATAATTCTAATAACATCAAATTTGCTCTAAAAAATCTACAAATTGACTTGGCAACATAATTTGGGTACCTAAACTTGTCTTCAAAATTTCAAATGGTATCGATGAAGGAATAATATACTTGTGTACAAATGTCTACATCTCTCACATAGTTTCCTAGAATGTTGCTTGAACATTGAAGTTTTCCACACTTTGCAACATGTTCGAACTCATATGCATTTGAAAACTTAACAAAACCTTGTGTTCACCTTAAGCTTACGAAATGCAAAGTTTCGTCACTAATGGTTGTGTAAAACAAATATTATTTGTATGTTGTACTTACAAAGAACAAAATAAGGCATATAAACATTATTCAACAAACGGAATATACACTAAACAATAAAATTAATGAAAAGATGGTGATTTTAGAAAAATTTAGAAAAAAATATCAAATTTGGACTAATTACGACGAAGAAATACTTGTTACAACATTTGATTGTAGATTAAAAGGAGAAATGGGAACTGTTCTTCATTTGAATAGAACTGGGCCCCACAGTCATTAGCGACGCGGGGCTGATAACCCGCGTCGGCTTTGCTGCTCTTCTAAAATTTTAACAGATAATTCGTGCAACATACAAAAGCTAATCTACTACTGATTTCCTATTCCAATACTCCGTTCGAACTTCACCATTTCGCAGCGGAGCCTACAGTCTTCGCTGCAGAACAGAGAAATTCGAAGCCATCCTTTATCCACGCCGCAGCCGCCGCCGTTGCCTGCGCACGGCTAATCGCCGCACACCTGTGTCGGAGGCGGCAGCGGTTCACCCCAAATGCGCCAAGTCGAGGAGTGGATCGCACGCGCGGCCTTCTCGCGCAAAGGCAAACACCCCTCGTTGCTCAGCCATCTCGACGTCGTACTGCCGCCGCCCGCGACCCGCCTTATGTACCACTTCACGGTGTCGGCGGCGGCGGCACCGCCATTGTCTCTGTAGAGCAAGATGGCATATAGATAGGCCGCCGCATCGTGCCCGCCCTCGGCGGCGCGCCGGAGATCATTGCATCCCCTGTTTTCCATGAAGACGGCTTTGATCCCGGAGAAGAAGCAAGCCTCCGGATTCCCGAGATCGGTCAGCATAGCATTGAATGCTTTGTAAGCGGTGGGGTCCCACACCCAAGAATCTCATCTCGTATCCCCTCTATCGACAAACGCCGGTCGACGTCACCGTGGCCGCACACGCAGCGCATGGTCGAGCAAGTACCACGTAGGCTGCGGAGGTCAGCCAAGGGTCGCTCCGAGGTCGCACCGACACGCGCTGCAATCTCAATGCGGAGGTCTTGAGGGAGGCCCAGCAGCGACGACGGCTGGTGCCGCCTGCTTCTTCCCGGCATGCTATTCATGTCCGGCCGGGAATGGTGACGATGAGGAGTAGGCAATTGCTGTTTTTCGCGGGTAGATGAAGGGGCAGGGGATCTAAATTATTTTGGAAGGAGAAGATATAGGAGATTTGTTTCCAAACACGGTTTAAGTATGCAATGGAGACGACGTTTGGCTAATCTGCGTATCATTTAATTCTCCATTGCAGACGACGTTTGGCTAATCCGCGTAGTATCCTTTAATTCTCCATTGGAGACGATGTTTGGTTAATCCGCGTATCATTTAATTCTACATTGGAGTCACTGCCTCTGCTCTCAGCCATTGACTGGATCTTGGGAACCTTCCCGTTTCCTGTGCAGTTATGGGAATGTGCCAGTCAAACTATTACAACTTTGACCAAGTTTATAGCAAAAAAATATTAGCATTTGTCTTGAAATAACTTTTTTTATAAAAGATATACTCCTCCAGATGTGAGAATTGCATGTTTTATTTTGTAATTGTTAGTAGTTTTTTCATGTAGTTTGACTCCTTGGGATGTGAGTACATTGGAGACGATGTTTGGTTAATCCGCGTATCATTTAATTCTACATTGGAATCACTACCTCTGCTCTCAGCCATTGACTGGCAACAGTTTCCCCATTGACCGGATCTTGGGACCTTCCCGTTTCCTGTGCTCTTGATCTTATCCCTTCCTCTCTTTTTTTTACGACCGATGTTATCCCTTCCTTGTTTTTGCTATAAAAAGGCACCGACACCTATCGGTCCTCCTCACTTCAAGTTGCTTCCTTCTTCTCTAGATCTAGATCTAGCTATATGGTTCCTTCTTCTGATACAATAAAGTGAGTCACTTACTTCCTTCTTCTCTAGATCTAGATCTAGCTATGGCACAAAGAATAGATCTTGTAGGGCGCAAGCTTTTGCTTTTCTCTCTTCTTCCTCCTCCTCGATCTCTCAGTTGCTAGAAGAATTCTTGTGATATGGGTGATTCGGTTGCTCATCCCTCTAACACAGCTGCTAGAAAAATCCTTGTGACATACCCCTTGCTCGCAGCTGTGTCCGGGGAAGGTAGCCCAGAACCTCCTGGCATCAGGAAGAACAAGCCGACGGAAAGCCTGCTGCAGCTTTTCCATCACGCTTGGGCTTCCTTTTGCTTTCCCCTTCTCCTCCAGGAGGTGGGATTTTTTAAGGGATATGTTTCCACCCTCTCTGTATCTTTCGCTTGTGCTCACTTGTAAGCATGAAGAAGAAGCCAGAATCTGGAGCATATCTCGTCATGAAGAACAAGCCGAAGGCGAGCAAGATCGACGACCTGCGAGCAAGATCGACCTGCGAACAAGATCGATCTGTGTGTGTGATTTTGCATATCTCGTCATGAAGATATGGCCGCATTGTAACCTTCTGATGTATCAATGATGACTGTAATATGTGTGTGTGTGATTTTGCATCTCAAGAGACTTGCTTGTGTGATTATCTCTGTGCAGTACAATTTTTGTATGATTTACCTACTCACTTGCAAGCATGAAGAAGAACAAGCCGACGGGGGCTGGCTAATCCGTGTCTCTTTTGATGTAATCTGTGTGTGTGTGTGATTTTGCATCTCAAGAGACATGCTTGTGTGATTATCTCTGTGCAGTACAATTTTTTGTATGATTTACCTACTCACTTGCAAGCATGAAGAAGAACAAGCCGACGGGGGCTGGCTAATCCGTCTCTTTTGATGTAATCTGTGTGTGATTTCGCATATCTTGCCCATAACAAAGGCGACGCAGGTTCGTTAATCCTCGTCTCTTGCCCGTAACAAAGGCGACGCGGGTTCGTTAATCCTCGTCTCTTGCCCGTAACTTAGGCGATGCGGGTTGGCTAATCCTCATCTCTTTGATATTAATGCCCGTTACTGAACTGAAGCAGAATATAAACAGAATATATATAATATCTTTGGCAGAATATATTACAAGTAGGATTCAAATTCCACCACATCCCATATATTACAAAAAGGATTGAAATTCCACCAATACATCGCATCCTTTATATTACAAAATGGATTCCATTTCCACCAATAGACACATCCTCCGGCATTACAAAAAGGATTCAGCAGAAATCAGGCTTGCTTTTTCTTCCTTGATTTCTGTATATGGATTTTTTCACTATGGTCGCTTCGCAAGTACGGTGTTTTGTTAGTTCCCAAGAGTCGGGGCTTGTATGAAGTGTCAAAGGATGGAATTTCGTCAAACTGGTTGTATTCCTCCTCCTCAACAACATTTTCAACCCCAACAATCCTTTTTTTCCAGGCATAACCACAGACCAGTTCTTCTTTGCAAGGTCAGGTACATAGAACACTTGCTCAACATCGTTGGCGAAGACAAACGGTTCGTTTTTGTAACCAAAGACCCGGAGATCAACACTAACATAACCATATTTGTCCTTGCTCACAGCTCTCTTCCCATTAGTGACCCATCTACACCGAAACAAGGCTACCTTCAATCCTACATAATCAAGCTCCCATATCTCCTCTATTTGACCATAATATGTGTCTGTCTCTGTGTCATCATCATCATGACTGTCGTCGACGACGGCCCGTACACGCACACCACTATTTTGATAGACGCTCTTTTTATCCTGGGCCATGGTGTAGAACGTGTATTCATTGATATCCATTGCTTGGTATCTTGTAACAGTGAACAATGGCCCCGCTGCTAGATTCCTTATCTCATTGGTAATTACAGCATTATTGCTGCATGTCTCGACATAATCTCGGAGCCACCTGCTGAAACCTTGCATGTGCATCTTTGCAAGCCAAGCCCTACCACGGTCAGGGTTGTCTTCACGTAGTTGTCGTTTGTGCTCATTGGCAAACGGTGTAATTAGGTGCAGCTGTTGTATCACGGTGAAATGAGCCTTTTGGAAGGCATCTTGTTCCGGAGTGACTGACTTTTTCCCCATGGTCCCAACACCTGAAAGCCTACCTTCATGCCGTGAGCGAGGCACACCAATGGGGTTTTGTGGGTCCATATAACCCATGGCCCACTCCACTGCTTCGATGGTCTCGTAGCCGCGAACAATGGCTCCCTCCGGAAATAACCGGTTATGTACCCAATTATTTCAGGAATCCATAGAACCTCTCATATGGAAACATCTGATGAAGATAAGATGGGCCAATGAACTAGATTTCCCTCGCGAGGTGTGCTGTTAGATGCAGCATGAGATCAAAGAATGATGGTGGGAAGGTAGCTTCAAGCAGACATAGGGTCTCGAAATGCCTCCTCTCTAAGTCCAATAGTTTTTCCTCATCAATCACCTTCTGTTCTATTGCATTGAAGAATAAACACAAGCTCGTGACCACGTCGCGAACCAGTTCTGTCTTGATACCTCTAAGTGCAACAGGAAGAAGAGCTGTCATCAACACATGGCAATCATGAGATTTCATCAAGTTGAAATTCATTTTCATGTCCTTCACCGACACTAGCCTCTTGAAGTTTGATGAGTAGCCTGAAGGTACTTTCAAATCATGCAAAAACTGACAGAATTCTTTTCTCTCTGCCTTTGACAAGGTGGTTGCAGCAACGGGAAGGTTCGTCCCCGTCTTTGTTTCCTCTGCATAGAGCTCCGGCCTAATGCCCAGCTCTTTAAGATCCTCCCTTGCATTTTTATGATCTTTTCCTTTGGACTTCTGTTGTAGCAATGTTCCACAAGTAGCTTCACACACATTCTTCTTGACGTGCATGTCGTCAATAGAATGACGCACATCCAACATCGGCCAATACTCTAGCTCCCATAGAATTGATTTCTTGTTCCACATTCCTCCTTCTTCTTCTTCTTCACCATCTCGTTTCTTTCTTTTGCCAAGGGTTTTTTCAATTAGTTTGGGTAACTCCTCGATAGTTTTGATGTCCTTGACTTTCAAGTGGACCAGATCTCCAGTCACATGCAACGGCGCCTCTCGATTCTCCTTTTCCCCATTAAACTGACAATCCATGGCCCGGTATGGATGTTTCTTGCCGAGGAAATGACGGTGCCCCATAAATACATATTTCTTTGAATGTCTTAGCCATACTGCGCAAGTATCTTCCAAGCAGTGTGGGCAAGCTGCACCTTTCCTTTTACTCTGGCCAGAGAGGTTGCGATGAGCCGGGTTGTCGTTGATGGTGGTGAACAACATGGCATGCATTGTGAACTCCTCACACTTGTACTCATCCCAAACCTCCGGCACACCAGGCTTCCACAATATCTTCAAGTCATCAGCTAGTGGCCTCAAGTAGACATCAATACGGTCGCCAGGTTGCTTTGGCCCGGAGACCAATATTGTCAGCATCATATATTTCTGTTTCTTGCATAGCCAGGGTGGAAGGTTGTACAACGAAAGCACGACAGGCCAGGTGCTATGTGTTGAGCTCTGGTTACCGAATAGGTTCACACCATCTGTGCTCATAGCAAACCGTATGCTCCTTGCGTCATCAAACTATGGGAAGTGGTTATTAATGTTACCCCATTGTGCTGCATCTGCGGGGTGCCTAAACTTGCCATCTTTCTTAAGCTCCTTTCGGCCTTCGTCATGCCAACGCAAGAGTTGGGCCTCCTTTCGTGTTGCGAACCATCTTCTCAGCCGAGGAATGATGCAAAAATACCATGCCACCCTCACAGGAGCCCCTCTGTTAACCTTCTTCTTATTGCCTCTGATCTCGCCGGGCTCGTTCTCGTCATTAGCATTATTATCATCTCCACCATCCTTTTTCCTCTTGTACCGATCATAGCCACACTTGGGGCACTTGTCAAGGTCTGCATAATCTCCATGGAACAATACACAACTGTTCTTGCATGCATGGATTTTTTCAACCTCTATTCCCAGAGGACAGATTATCTTCTTCGCCTCATAGACAGACTCTGCTATTTGGTTTCCTTCAGGTAGCATGTCTCTAAGCACATCCAATAGATGTTTGAAACTTTTGTTGCTCCAACCATGATCTGCCTTAAGCTGCAGAAGTTTTAGATCACCAGAAAGGCGAGAGTACTTCTGGCAATCAGGATAGAGGGGTTTCTTTGAATCTTCAATGAACTGCTTCACAGCCTCGCTAATTCAGAAGGTGTGTACACTCGTTGAAACTCAACATCCCGCAACATTTGATCAACATTGTGCACACGTTGCAACACCTCACCATCAACGAAGCCCCTAACTTCTTGATCAGTGATATCCTTAGGCCTCAACACATTTGGTGGGAATAATGGTTCATTTTCCTCAAAAAGTCCACTGTCATCAAGGTCTTCATCATGGTCGGTAGCATGGTGTCGCACTTCACCTTCATTTAGGCAGCCTGCTTCGAGTTCATTAATGCCTTCCTCACCATGTTTATTCCAACACGTGTAATTTTTTGTGAAACCACGTGTGACCAAATGATGAAAAATGATTTCCCGTTGTGCGAATTTCTTTTGGTTGAGACAATCTATACAGGGGCTAAGCATTGCCTGAACACCACGGTTTCTCATATCCGCCTCTGCTTGATTTAGAAAACCATTGACCCCACTTAAGAAATTCTCCCAATCTTCTTGGGGTTGTCTGTACATCCAAGCCCGAGCAGCAGATGCCATCTGCATTCTATACACCAAATGAGCAGAATTCATCACACAAAAAAACCGATAACACACAAGAGGATTAGGACAGCTGAAGAATTTCAATAAAAGGGGGCAATTAATTTCCACCTTGACGAGGACTTTCTACGAGGCGAGCGCAGCCGAGGAGGAGGATCAGAGGCGGCGGCGCGGCCGCGGCAACAGCGCGGAGGACGGCGCGGTCGACGTCCGCTAGCCCCTTTCGCCGTCGCGCACGCGGCTGGCCGGCCTGCTGCAGCGCCGGCTTTCTGAGGAGAGAAATTAAGCGCGATCCTCAGAGCGCGCGCAGCTGGCGGCGGCGAACGGGACAGGCCGGCGGGGACATCTGAGCACACAGATCAAGCGAGTGACCTTCTGAGGAGAGAGAGCGAGTGTTGTTGTCAGAACAGGAGTGGCCTTCTGTGGAGAGAGAGCGAGTGGTGTCGGAAGGAGAAGACAGAGACGAGCAATAACAACATGCGTCTCCGATGTGAGAAAAAAGACGACCCTGGGTGGCAATCAAAGGAGACGAGTCCTAAGACACGAGACGCATCCAACTGGGTCGCCAGCAAAGGAGACGCATCCTACAAGCATGCGTCTCCAGTACGAAATTATCGGTAACGGACTTTATAGCCCGTTACCAATACGGCAGCGATCAGTAACGGACTTAAGCAGCCCGTTACTGATAGGCCATTGATCGGTAACGGACTTTACAAGCCCGTTACCGATAGGTTTAACATTTGTAACGGGCTCTCTTTAACATCCGTTACAAAGAACTTATGTAACGGGCGTTTAAGAAGCCCGTTACCAGAAGTCCACATTGGTAACGGGCGTTACGGAGGCCAACCCCGGGGTCGTCCTGGCGCACTTATAGGTAACGGGCGCCAAACAACAACCGTTACAGATGTGGGTGGATGTAACGGGCGTTAAGGGCCCGTTACAAATGCTGCGTGACCTGGTTCTAGTCCTTAAGTGCGATTCACAATGATTGACACGTCCGTTCAGAGGGTGTGCTGCGTGTGCGCACAAGTTCGTCGGTTAACGCCCGGTGCCAGTGCTTAACTGCAATTCTCAATGATCGACACGTGGATCAACTTCTGAGAGTGTGTCGTTCCCAAACGCCCATTCGAGATGCCCTTCTGTGCTTATATGCATGTTAATATTACACACACACAAGCAAACAAACAAAAATAAAAAAACATATATTGCTATTCCAATTCCAGCTTCTTTCATTTTGGTCTTGTCGCGTCAACAAGTTCATCACATTTCTTGGTCTCCAAGGCCTGCGGGAATCATCAAGTGCGAATCCAGACCATTCGTAGACCTTTACAGTCACGACTAACACAGCGTACCTGATCGAGGAGGACTTGTCAAGTCACCCCGCACCCTGCGTGTTGCAACGCAAGAACCATCCGGTCCATCTGATTACAGCACCCAATCTTGTTCTCCAGATGCAATTGACACCTAAACCATTACATAAATAAACGGTAGAGAGTTGTCTCGTTGTTGATGCGGCATGAGCTGATGCAGTGAGACAGCCATTAGATGCAGCTGATGTGGCGTGATTTGTCCGCAGGACTTTGTCATGCACTAGAGAGGAAAGTCCGGAAGTAAACACATACTACCTAGACACGTCGGGCTCATCTCGTGATACCCATCGTCCACACATGTAATCGATGCACGCCGCTGAAGATTCTGACCTAGATAGATTCCTATCACGCGTAGGCCTTACTATATTCCGAGCATCTTACGTTTTCCATAGTAACATTAGCAATGCAACACCGAGATCACATGATCGCTGTAGTCCTCGATAAATAGGTGAGTGCAGCAGAGCGTTCTTGAAAGGCAAGGCCAACACTCATCGGTTCCCCATCTTGCATTTCTCTACTTCAGTGGGATACAAGGGTGAGATCATTTTGTTGGCTAATCTTGTTTACTATATGTATGCATGGTATCGAGACGGTCACATTGTTAGCTTATGTAGAGTTTGTTCTTCGTTTGTGTATGTAGTACGTGGGGAATGGCCGGGCAAGGAAGGGACGGAGCATGGAACTTGGAGGAGTCGGGGAAGGGGGAGCTGTCGGGCGCAATAGCACCTCACCGCCACCCGGTTCAGCCGCTGCCATCGGCACCGCAGCAGCACCCGGCCCCAATGGCACCTCCACTTCCGCTGGTATCGGCACCTCAGCAGCACCCAGCCCCAATGGCACCTCCACTTCCGCTGGCATCGGCACCTCAGCAACACCCGGGGGTGATGCCACCTCTAGTTCAGCCGCTGACAACGGCAGCTCAGGATCAGCTGAACCTCATGGCACCACCTTTTCGCCCACGGCCCAGGTCGCCACCTCTGCTGTTGCCCGTTGAAATGCCACCCTCGCGGCCAGTGCTCATTGAACAAGATGAATCGCATGACCTGAAATGGTTTGTGTTGCTTTGGCTTCAGCAGGGCGGCCCCGCCCGTGTTTATCACAGAGGAATGTGGGTGTGCCCTTTTTGCCAAAGGGGTCACAGACAATGGACCATTCGTGACCTGCTGTTACACGCGCACAACATCACCGTTTCACCTGCCTGGATTTGGGATGCAAGGGCGAGGCATCGCGCTTTGGAGGAGTATCTGATCCAGGAGACACGTTTTGCTACACTCTGTGCAGTGGCTGGATTTCCATGAGCCCGTGATGGTAGTAGTATGAGCCGTGATGGTAGATGCTAGTAGTATGTGGTGATGGTAGTAGTATATGAGCCGTGATGGTAGATGCTAGTAGTATGCGGTGATGGTAGTAGTATGAGCCGTGATGGTAGATGCTAGTAGTATGTCGATGTAGTTCGAACTATGGTGGATCGATCCATCCTCATGTGTAATCAATGCGTATGCATGCATTTGTGTCATTTGTATTTGGATTGTGTTGTTTCTAATAAAAATGGTATTGTGTGTGTACTCCCTCGGTATAAATTCGTTGTATACGGAAAGTCCGTTCCGTTGATTTCTTAAATACCGGTAGAACACTGACGAGAGTCCGGTTTGTAGTTTTCAGTCGGACCTGATTAAACTGTCACTGCTACGCATTGAGAAAACCAACATCTTACAAGGAAAAAACAGTAGTAGTAGTATTCAATCAGACCAGATGAACAGAAGGCGAATCTTCGTTCTGCTTCTTCTACTCCTACTTCTACTAGTAGCAGTTACCACTAATCCACTAATCAAGGCGCCGCTTCTTTGTCGATGGTGCACCCGGTGCCTTGTTGCAGCTGCTCACGGACGAGGATGTCGCTCTATCGCCGCCGCCCGTGGAAGATGGTGGTGGACCTCCCAGGGTGCCGCCCGCGGATGAGGTCGTCCCTCCAATGCCGCCGCCAGAGGATGATGTCGCCGCTCCATGGCGGCCGGTCGAGCACGGCCTTGGCGCCGCTCCATGGCGGATGATGATGGCCAGTCGATGATGGCCTCTGCTCGACGAGGATGGCAGAGATCGACTGCCGCCGACAATGAGGATGAGAGAGGATGACGGCACTTGGAGACGACAGTTCCCCGGCGAGTGGCGGTGCTTCCGCGTCCCTCACCCTTGGCACCTCTTGCTGACTTGGGAGGGGTGCGATGTTTCAGAGGCACATGATATTGGACTTAATTTTGTTCCACAAACTACGAATCATCAGAGGATGTGCCAACCACCACTCGAATGGGCCTCCGCTCTGCCTCCTCTTCATCAGACCACTGGAGATCCTCCCTTTCATCAGAAGAGGAGGAGGATGTGTCTTGCGCCGCACCTCTAGGAGACAATGGCTCCATGGGGAGAGGAAGGGAGCACTGTGCGAGGATGGGTTTTTTGTGGGTTGCAAGAGTTGGGACAGGAAGGGAGCGTTGTGCGAGGATGGGGTTTTTTGTTGGTTGCAAGAGTTGGGAGAGGAAGAGGGCGCTGTGCGAGAATGGGATTTTTTGTTGGTTGCAAGAGTGGGGAGAGGAGAAGAGGGCGCTGGGAGGAAGGGGGGTATTTATGGCCAGAGGAACCCATTCAGCCATTATTGAAAAAAACTGCTCCCGAAAAGATTAGAGTAGTTGTGGGATCCGTTCAGTTCAAACTAATTCAATTTTGACCAAATTTACACTTATATCTTTATATAAACTTATCGGGAAGTGAGAATTGCATTCTTTTGTGGATGGTGGGAGGACGTTCTGAGGAAGGGGGAAAGACCGTTCAGCGGAATGTTAACGGACCGAAAGAAATAATTGTAGTCCAGAAGGTCCTTTTAGCAAGACATCAGTATACCGGACCTTCTGGACTACCTTTTCCACTCATTTGTCTTTGTTGGAGCTGTAACTCCTCCATTGTTCTCCCACAACCTTGTTCTTTGGCTATCCTGTCAATGATGCCTCGTCCCTGGGCAAATCTTATTCCTGACATTGTTGTGAGCGTTGCCAATAAGATCAGTGATGCAAGAGATTTCATCATGTTCAAAGTTGTCTGCAAGGGTTGGAACTGCGCTCGTTCAGGTGAGGCACGCCAGTTTGACTCTTGGATTCTGAAATCTGAATTTATCGGTGAATCTGGAGCAGTGACATTCGCATCTGTCGTTGATATGCGGCTTTTTGAGGTCTCCTTTCCTGCATTGGCTGGGAAAAGGACCAGATTGATTGGTTGCGGCGGATCTGGAAGCCTAGTCGCCTTAGATTGCAGAGATTGGTGCAAGTGCTCATGCTGATTCCTTTGTCTCCTCAAAAGCACATTCGCCTTCCTCGCCTTCCCCAAATGGCTACTCTCCAAGCTTGTATCTTGTGCCTTGAAACAACAACTGGTGCAGAGTCACTTGTCGTGATTACTTTCTTTTGGCCAGAGAAATCTTTTGCAGCGCTTGAGTCATTGCCCGTTTCCATGTGGCATTTGGGTAGCCAATCCGACTGGACTACACTTCCTTCGGAAGATTTTTGGTGCAGTTCTTCTGAACACATGCGGATCTACTTGGGGCAGGATCTTCCGGCACCTCCCCATCCCGTTGGACTTCGGTTGTCATGGGTTATTGGCATGGGCAACTCTTCTCTACTCGAAGGTGAAGACCGATTGTTCTTTGTTGTTCTGGAGGAGAAAGAAGCTGAGGTGGTAGAATTAACTTTGCATTCATTCGTGGGGGACATTTGGCAGCCTATTCCCTGGGAGAGAGCTCCTGAGTTCCGGAATAAGATCATCTTGTTTGGTCCTGGCAAGTGCATTGTTACAGAAGAACATGTCATTTCTGGTTTGGCTGACCTGAGGGCAAATCACATTTACTTCCTACGAACTTATCATCACGATGAAAAGAATGAGTACTGGATCTACCAGCAGGGAATAGGTATTGTTCCAGGCGTCAACACTACTCCGGCGATCCGCATTAAGCAGGTTCGTGGGGACTGGATTTGGTCGAGAGGAACATGGCTGTTGCCTAGCTATCCGTAATGAGGAACTTCGATTGTGTACCACCTATAACGCAATTCAATGTACAAATATCTATATTATCATCCTTTGTCAATTATTCTGCGCATATGTATGAGTTTCTACCACAATCACTGTAGGGAACAAGCAGTTAACATTCGATAATCAAGAAGGTCCTTCCCGCAAAACATCAACAGAGCGGACAAGTATCAAACATCATAAGATGGCATCTAACAGCTACTCATCACCACAAAGTTCACACCACCAACAAGTAGCAAATACCAAAATACAAGCATGATTCGCACCTCTAAACCATCTACCTAGCAATAACACCACGATTCACATTATTCCTCATTGTTGTCCTTGCTGAGCGACCTCTTATATGAGGCCTGTCTCAGCAATTCCCTCACCTTCTTCACCACAAGTGTTGCAGAATCCAGGAGCTGCTTGACCGTCTGCAGCTCAGCGGCAGTCTCTTGAATCTCCCTCTTAGCCTTTGCACATTCTTCCTTCCACATCCTTGCCTCCCTTTCAGCTTTTAGGTACCTGTTGGCTTCACCCTTTTCTGTAGGAGACAACAGAGCATCGTTTCTCATTTTCTTTCTCGTCTCAAACAGGTTATGGGTTACCTCCCCGTAGTATCGCGTTATCGTCTGCAGCTCAACTGCTTTGACATTGGCCTCCTCCTTAGCAGCTGCACATGCTTCTTTCCATGACCTTGCTTCCTCTTCTGCTTTTCCCTTCATTTCCATCAGTTTCTCTAGAACTTTTAGAGTCCTAATATCCCCTTCAGGATCTATCCACCTAAACGACGCGCACTTCATGCCATCAGTCTGCAGTCACCGATTTCGTTCATATAATTAGCGATTGACCACACTAACATCAAACGCAGAAGCAACATTTATTAGAAGTGATACATGTTATCGTTTACCTCGCAGCAGCATACATATCGACTCCCAGGATTGGCGCCTGGCCAGTCATACTTCAGATGTACATGCAACCCGTCCTTGCACTCATTTTCATTAGGATCTATAACGATGACTTCACGAGGACCAAGCATCGGCGATCTGGAGCTTTCGGAGTCTACTCCAAACACCTTTAAAATACATGAATATAGTCTGTTAACCCAGATCCCCAAATCCAGAATTCCCCTTAACTAGTATGACAGATCAAAGTAGCATGGCTAAACGGAGGACTGACCTGACCGGAGTGAGTCCTGCTTCTCCGTTTGCCACTAGGGCCGCTACAATTCTCCATTCCCACCACGGGCAACAGCAGATCTAAGCACTGATGCTAGCTCTAGTCTTTACCACAAGGAAAAGGAGCGTGGTGCCGGCGAGTCTCTTGCAGAGTTGCAGTAGTATACGCCGCGTCGTCGAGAGAAATGAGATATATACACTTGTCTGCGGGAAAACTTTTTTTTGGCTGTCATGCGCGCTTTTCTCCCGCCAACTTACCAGAACCACTCCGTGCTATTGATGGGGCAGTTACACAATTGTTTCTCAGGAAGGTCCTTCCTGCAAACCATCAAAAGGACAGACGATCTGATTCTGGATCAATCCAAACAAACAGTATCTTAGCTTTTCCTCCCTTTTTACCACTAGGAAGGTCCTTCTTGCGAAACATCAACAGGCCAGAGTTTCCTCAATCAAAACTTCCCCCTTCACTATCTATTACCACCATACCTCCATTGTTCTTTCTCTACCTCCATTGCGACGCGTATGAATTCTGAATGGTGAGTATGCTCGAAACGAATGAGTTTGGATCTTCTACAGAGATTGTGCATAAATTCGGGATGATCAGTGCATACAACTACCCAATCATATGTGAGTATTCCGTGAGGAAAGATTCGCTCTAAGAGAGACATGCACTTGTCCTGCAATTGTGTGCAGTTAGCCTGAATTTCCCATCGTAGAAATGAAGTCACAGTTTCCTCGCTTGCCATGTCCCACATCTTTGATGCACAATGCAGCTTCAACCTTTCGACTTGGTACATGTCGGCGATTGAGAGTAAATAAGGCCAGGCATTGCGATTCACAATGATTGACACGTCCATTCAGAGGGGGTGTGCACACAAGTTTGTCGGTTAACGCCCGGTGCCAGTCGTTAACTGCAATTCTCAATGACCTCCATTGCAATGCGTATGAATTCCGAATGGTGAGTGTGCTCGAATCAATTTGGAATAGATTAAACCAAATCAGCATAATAAGATGACATCTCATAGCAACTCATCACCATAAAGTTCACACCACCAGTCCACCAACAAGTAGCAAACATCATACGATGATCCGGTAGCCAACACCAAAACACAATCATGATACAAGTTTCACAATAATCGTCACTACTCATTCATAATCATAACTCCATCTCATGTTTGGCCTCCTGTAGCAGTTCCTTCACCTTCTGCACCTCCTACCGTGAATTTTGTGGCCTTGCGGGACTCTCTTGCATTTCTTAATGTCCTTTCAGAAGATCTGGATGTCTCATCTCAGGGCGAGGACTCTATAGGATCTCGAAAGAGATCGAAAACATCATAGATCAATTAGCAGAAAAAGAGAAAGAGCTTCAGTACACACCTAAGGACAAGACAACTGAGGGTGGAGATCATTCTTCTTACCATATACATTGGAATAAAAGCGTCAATGAATGGGTAGGATATTGAGTTTGTTTGGTCAGTCTTTTCTTTTAAATTTTCAAGAAGTTCGTTGTCTGTTGGACTGAAATGGGTACTAATAGGCAAGGGTACCCGTTTCAGTCCAACTGACAACGAATTTCTTGAACATTTAAAAGAAAAGATGTACCAAACAAACTCAATGTCCTACCCATTTATTGACGCTTTTATTCCAATGTCTATGGTAAGAAGAATAATCTCCGCCCTCAGTTTTCTTGTTCTTAGGTGTGTACTGAAGCTGTTTCCCTCTTTCAGCTAGTTGTTCTATCATGTTTTGGATCTCTTTGGAGATCCTAATAGAGTTCTCCCCCGAGATGAGGCATCCAGATCTTCTAAAATAACATTATGATGTTCTTGTAGAACTAAACTAATCCTTGGAGAAAACTCATCTTGATCTGAAAAATAAACTCATCTCGGTCTATAAAAAAACCTGAATCCCTTGAACCCAATTGTATGAGTACAGTAAAACAACCACCACACGCCACAAAACCTGGTTGTTTGCTACCTACATAAACTCAGCAAGGGTATGGTTGTCCTAAATGAACCTATCGATCCATCGAACGATGCAAATTGGAAACTAACTGAATCTAACACCTATGAATTGTGCAAACGCTAACAATCCTGGCAGAATCTAGATGTCCCTTCAATGGTCTGCAGCTCCGAAAGTATCTTCAATCTACCAATTCATAAAATGATGGACCTATCAATCCTATCAATTGTGCACCTCGACAAAAATCCATAAAACAAGTGGCTTGAAGCACATCTCGAAGCTACTAAAATACAAAACCTACTGTAAGACTATGCAAATTGAAAACTAACTGAATCTAACATGAATTGTCTATAGCCTATCAACTTCTAACACCTATCGAAGTGCAAATTAAAAGGTACGATAATGAAATCTAAATCTATCAAATATGCTCATCAATCCTCCAGATCCCCAAATCTAGATATCCTCAACCCTAGTAAGATAGGGGAAATATAGCGGCTCAAACTAGAGGACCAACCTCGTCTTGCTGTCTCATCCTCTTGTTGCTGGGATGTGTTGGCGCAACCATCTTCCCCTCACCGCTAGGATCCGTCATTCCTACCACAAACTATTGCAGATCTGCGTAACGGAAGTCAAAAGTCTTTGCGAAGTCTGAGTGAAGTGTCTCGCCAGCCATTCGATACGTAATTATAAACTCAACTGAAACTTACATGTGGGACCTGGTCACAGTAAAGAATTCCCATGAACTATTTATAACGACTTGGAACACTCTATTTTCGAAAAAATGCTTACATGTGGGACCCAACTAAATTTTATGACGACTTGGAACACTCTATTTTAAAATAATGCTTACATGTGGGATCAAAGTTGGTTTATGACACCGCTGACATGGCTAAAATGCTTACATGTGGGACCCTGGAAAATTTTATGACGACTTGGAACACTCTATTTTCGAAAAAATGCTTACATGTGGGACCCTACTGAATTTTATGACGACTTGGAACACTCTGTTTTTAAAATAATGCTTACATGTGGGACCGATGTTGGTTTATGACGTTTTTCAGAGCTTATGGCGTCACAAAACAGCATGGAACAGGGAACGCCCTGCTACAATACCAACTGTAATGAAGAAAAAAATTTGTCAATAAATTTGCTCGGGAGTGAAATATTATGACGAGATCAGCCAGGAACGTCATAAATCAATGACGCTAAAATGTGGTTGCGTCACTAGTCAACGATTTTCTTGTAATGTAAGTACGGTATAGATATTCTCCAAATTAATTTAGTAGATATCTTAGTAATGGGCAAATGAGTTGTTGTCTAAAGCATGGATCTCAGGGCTGATATATTATTCAAAAGATCATACCGCAACCAATGCTTAGGACTCCACTAACCTGTGCTTCATTAATAATCAAAATGAAACTTCAAATTTAAATTGTAATTATCCTCATAATTCACTTGTGGAAGCATGTATAGGCAATCATCGGAAGATGTAGGCCTCATAGTGATAGGCAAGAAACATGCAGCTTTAAAGCACAGTCTCAGGGCTACTAAATTCCATGAAAGAACTTAGCGCAGCCGGTGCCAAGGTCTCCATCAACCTATGCTCAAATCCCAAGAGAAAAATGCATGTAATTTTAACTTGCATGAGAATGTGCTAAGTCAAAATGCAATATTATGTAAATTTCAAATTAATACATAGCAAATAAGTAGAGAAAGTCTAAGAAAAATGCAAGCCATAAATTCAAAAACATGTGCGATAATTCAACAACATATTCTGAATTGCATAAAAATGTAAACATACACAGATGCACAATTACAGACAACATCAAGGGTCTAAACAGAAAAGTACATAGACACATAAACACTAATGAATTGTTGCAACAAAATTATTGATTAAGACGGGGACTATATGGTAAAATAGCCATTGAAACGAAAATAATAGAAACATTTTTGGCTGTGGGCCGAAATGCAATAGGGAGCGGCCCATGAACTGCAGCCCATGGAGGCCTATGCGGCCTAGCAGGCCCATCCGGCCCATCACCACCCCCTCCGCCGCAGTATAAGAGGGGGGAGCGGTTAGGGTTGAAACCCTAACAGCCCCTATCTCCCGACCACGGCGGACGGTGCCGTCACCACCGCCCTCCATGTTGCAGATCCGGCGAAGCCCTAGGCCTCCACGTTGGAGGAGGAAGGGGTGTGGCCTCCCACGCCATTGGGGAGGTGGCGGTGACCGGTGGAGATGAAGCGCCGACGACGAGCGGGGGAGGAGGTGGTGGCGTGAAGAGGAAGAGCGCCCGGGCCGGCTCTGGCGCTCGATTCGGGGAAGGAGGCAGCCGGCTGCCAGTGCTGCGCCGCGATGGTGCCGGCGGAGATGGGTTCCGTCTACGGCAATGAAGTGGAACGGCGACGGTGGTGTCCGGTGACGGGGGAAGGAGCTTGTGTCCCATCTGGATCTCCACGGGCTCCTCCGCCGGTGACGCAGCAACCGTCCCGGTGGCCGGCGGCGAGGAGACATGGAGGGGCAACAGGCACTCCGTCACGGGCACCTGCACCACCGTTGTCCACCCATGTTTGTCGCAGTGGGCGACGCTCGTGACGTGGATGCGGATGGGTGGGATGTGCCGCGCCGGTGGCTGAGGAGGCCCCGTGGAGACGGTGGCGCCCGCCAGCGGGCCACTGGGGCCAGTGTCGGATGTGGCACCCACCGACGGCCCACTGGACCTGTAACGGCGGCCGTCTGAGGACCATCCAGGCGGTGGTTGAAGGCGCAGTGACCTCCGGCCGTGATGCGAGCACCACGGCGACGACGAGTAGCAGAGGTTGGAGCCGCCGGAGTCGCTGCGACAGCGTTCCAGAGTTGAAGACCCTGGCGCGCGGCGGAGGGCGTCGCCGACTGGTGGTAGACCAGCGAGCAGCGAACATGGCGCTGAAGGCGACCCCGGAGACGGCGAGCGCAGAGGCAGGGAGTAAAATGCATCACAGAAGCAACGATTTCATTAACGGTAGGCACCCTACCTTCCTTTGTCAGAGGCCAAAACCTCCTTTGTTCTCCCCGGCGAACTCCCTGCGTACAACAACTTCCTTCTCCTTCAACTTCTCTTGGAGCAGTGCTGATAACATGTTTGAGTTCGAGTGTAAACAGAATCTGGATGAATATATACAAGTGACTACTCCTAAAAAGTATGAAGTAGAGACAAAAACCTGTTCCTACTTTTTTCCGCTCTCCCGTGCGTCCGCCCGCGCGTCCGCCTTCCGCCCGGCCCCACAGCTCGTCCCCTCCGTGCCTCCCGCGTCCTCTGCTCGCCATCCCGCGGCCGCCCCTCTCGGTGCCACCGAGCGCGTCGACCCTCAGGCCCCAGCAAATCCAATCAATGAAACCCTAAACCCTAGCACCAACCCATAGCCATCACACCGCCGTCGTCGCCGCCGGAGACGTCATCCCTGCGTCGTCATCCACCCTTACGGCGTAGCCTCCCCATCTCCGTTGTCGTCCTCCACTCCCTCGCCATCCAACCTCACGATGTCGTCGCCGCCGCCGTCGACCACGCCATCACCGTGGCCGCCGTTGCCTTGTGTCGCCGTCATCTCCAGCAACAAGACCGGTCGCTGCGTCCGCCGTCGAGTACGCCGCCGTCGATCCTACCCACAGGCCGCTGACGCCAAACGCGACACCGTCATCGATCCCTATGCCGCCAAGACGCTTACGGTCGCCGCATTTTTCCTACAGCCGCCGCCGCCGCCCAATCTCCCGCTGCCATTGCCACTGAGAGCTACGCCGCCGCCGATGGGTGGACGCTGCTGCCGAACCACCGTCGCCGGGTGGACACCGCTGCTTCACATCTATCTCTCCCTGGTAATCTGTAATCTGGTATACAAACCTTGTCATGTGGACACCGAAATCCCAAATCGGCCATGGCACCATTCAGCACGAGTCTCTGCTACCTCATGCAATTGCCAAGTACTCTTCTTACAAGATGCTTGATGGAATGCTCCACTGCACCGGCAAGTTGGATGATGCTACAATCTATTTGTTTCGATCGACGACAACACAAAGGATCCAGAGGCAGTTGATGATGAGTACATGGCCAGTGTTAGGACCTCGTCATGGGGATTGGAGAGCTGCTTCGACACATCGTGCTGCTCCACACAAAGGGTGTGTCGGCTAGGAAGCTTGCCGACAATGCGGACTTCATGATATCGTTTTATTCATGGATGGTAAGTCTAATTAAGTATTTTTTTCTTCAGTTAAGCAACTATTTCTTGCTTGTACAATTTTCTCCTTTCATAGGAATTAGCAAGACATACTCGAGTCTTGTGTTTTCTATGAAGCAATATATGCTGCTATAATTAGAAATTGGAAATCGAGACTAAATAAATGGTTGATGCTTGCATGCCATCGATTTTCTATTGGAGACCGCTAGGATCAGGAGTGTAGTTGTTAAAAGCTATAGCAACAATAGTTGATTTGATGTTTGTCAGGTAATATGGACCATTCAAATTGTCAAATCAATATTATCTGTAGCAACACATGCTCTGAAATGCATTGTTAAGGTCATACATGCCTAGATCTGCACTTACATTATGATCATCTATCATATCCACCGATTGCTTAGGCACTCGTTGTGTGGTGAATTTTAATTTGAAATTGAGTTCAGCAATTCTAACTTGAATGGTAGGCTCAGTATTAGTTCAAGAAATGTGTCTTTTTTATTTTTGAGGGAAAGGCATCCTTTTTATGAAATGAAGTGTTGTCCCTTTGATTGTATTAGGGAATCAATAATCAGTCTGATCCTAAATAATGGCGTGCATCCAACAAGTATGCTGCCACCATCTTTTAACATACTTCTGCACTATTTGCCTTTTATCTGAAAAATGCAACATTCAGCTTAGCATGTTATTTGTGTTTTAAAACATCTTATAGCATATTACTATATGTCAACAATTTGTAGGCACTGATGTTAATATATGTGTAGTTTTTTAAAAAATATATTTGATTTATAACACTACTAAAATAGGTACTGATGTTTCTTTTTCATATATGTCATGCTCAATAATAAATGAATGGCCATGTTAGAGGTGAAGGGTATTTCTCAATTCACAGTTTTGTTTTTATTTGATTTTGATTAGAAGCAATTCAGCACAGGAATTTTTCTTCTTCCTTTTTTGAATTGAGAATATTGATGTTAGAACTGACTTCATGTATTCTCTTGCAGTCATGTACCTGAACACTGAGGTACGTTGCTATGGAGGATCAGCCAACACAGGGTCTGAACACTTATATTTCAGGAGAGGGAGGCGGTTAAGGAGCTCCATATGGTTAACTTTACTTCTCAAGGGCTTCTGAGGTGTACAACAAAAATACATGGTGTGTGTAATAATTTGGGACTTCTAATATGAAGTTAGGAACCTTCAGTGCACAAGGAGTAGAAGAGGAGACAGGTGCGGACTGCACAATTCACCTACCAGCAATGATATATGCTCAAGCTCCACTGATATGTGAGATTTTTACCCCCACCCTAATTCTATCTATATTTTTTAGTTCCCTTCTGAAGTTGGATTGATTTAATTTTACCCTCTGATTTGTGCCTGCAAGGCTGCAACTTTTTGAGGTGGCACTGGGGCATTAAGTAACTTTTTTGCTCTTTATTTTCTTTGCAGGTGGTACATTTGCTTGTTATTCCCTATTATGCCATCCATCAGGCCAAGGTGCTGCATCTCATATATATGTTGCACTCGTCTAGGCCGAGCCTGCTTGCCATCCATCAGGCCAAAGTATAATTCACATCTTCTCTCCTCCCATGCAGTCTCCTCTGTCAGTTTTTCTCCGTGCTCTCCCAAAATAGTAGGTGTACTTCTAGATAATTAGACATCTGGTCATCTTAGCATGTAAATAGGTTGCAACTTGCAATTGGTTTGAGCGTACTATTTAAATGCTATGCTATTCCATTGAGATTAACAATTGCAGATCCCTGGTCAGTGGTCATGAATTCCTTCCTTGCTTATGTGAGTATATTGTTAATTTAAATGTTTATCCTATCTCAATTCATTTAGCGAGCTTGCTTATTGCAGCTTATATTTCTTTCTCACAATTGGAATTACTTGTTTTTGCAATGTGTGTTTTATAATGATACGTAATACTCAAGGAGATAGTAGCCTTTTTTTTCTTAAGAGTAATACAAATCTTGTTAAGATAATGAGATGGAACTCATTTTTCCCATAAGTTGGTCACATTGAGAATTCTTGAAAAAAATATGATGACGATGTGTGCACAAAGATCATGACCAGCTAGCTATGGTTTTAGTTGTGTCAGTTGACCTGATGTTTTCAAGTGGTTGTCTGATGAACATTCTGGTCCAGGATTGCTTCGTGGACATTTAGTGGTTTTGGTCCCCGTTCTAACACTTGGTTTTATAAGAATAATATGATGTATGTATTATATTTTAGTTAAGACACATGATTTGCATTTGTGGCACTATAAGTGCAGGCATGTGAATGGCCTCCACAAGCACCCATCTTGAAAAAAATAAAAGCAGATAACTGGTTATTCCTCAGCTCATATTAAGGACCAGTTTGGAGTTGTGCATCATTTTTATTATCGGTTCATTGTGTGTAGTTCAAAGGAGGTGAGAACATGGATGTTAGCCTGAACAATATTTTAAACATTCTGACAATGACTCATTATTCCTTCTTATGCGTCGATTTCTGTTATATCTTAGAAATATGTGTCATCTTTGTCTACAACAAATTGCACACAACTAAAGCTTCGAGTGTCTTTCAATTAGAAGAGGTTCAGTGACACCTATTATTTCTGTTTGTTTTATATTCAACTTTGGACATTCTTATGCTATAATTTTCTAATTTTCAATTGTCAATATCTACACTATTACAATAAAAATTTATTAGGATAAGCCTTCTCAGTTTCTTAGGTGCTGGATAATTGAAGATGATGGGTTCTTTTTAACATTGTAACTTGGCATCTTTGCTTGAATTTGTCAATCTAGATCTAGCCATTGTTTGGGAATAGGATATTTGTTCTGTTAGACCTGGTCCTAAAGATGTTTTGTTTCCAAGGTAGGGAGTCTACTTCACTCAGTTTGAACATTATGTGACACGTCGTCTGCAGCTTAAAGTCGTGGCTGTATAAGACAAGAAGGTTTTGTGGAGGTCAGACTGCTCTAAACTGATTTATCTTTGGGGCGGGGCCTTCAAAGCTCTCATCTTTCTTTGTGGATCTGTGAGGTCAATCTACTATCATATCTTCTATGCACATTTGTGCTCTGATCTGCTCTAAATTGTTTGTTAATCTTCTCCCGTTCATTGCTTGGCAGAGTTCAGGTCAGCTATTTTGGCTACTTTGGTAACTTGTGATCTTGCATCCTTCCACTCCAGTTTTGTTTCATGTGCTT
Organism: Cenchrus fungigraminus; assembly: GCA_036936925.1. Lineage (NCBI taxonomy): Eukaryota > Viridiplantae > Streptophyta > Magnoliopsida > Poales > Poaceae > Cenchrus > Cenchrus fungigraminus. The sequence continues at coordinate 86,263,992 of CM072780.1, forward strand.
GTTATCATCCTTTTATTGTTCTGTGATTTGTGGCATGAGTATTATTTGTTTGGTGCTTTTATCCGCAAGGACATACGCTGCATTAAGACTATGCTCGCCATCTCAACACTTTGCACTTGTCTACGGTTCTGAGTCATGTTTGATGGTTCTATGCTTATTATTGAATTTTTTATATAATATTTTAGAAGACAATTTACTTCTATTGAAATTTTGATCAATTACCAGTAAGAACACTTCATTTGATTGGACCCGACAGTTCATGCAGGCATGCAACTATGGCAAGGTGAAATCGTTAACACTAGAGGAAGATACATGATCCTGTGTTTTCTGCTGGCTGATATTTGCATCCTTATAACAGTTTTGAGAACAACAACTTTCCATTATCCAACTCATATGGATGTTGAGATTGCTCTTTACTGGAAAATAATGTGCAAGCATTTGAAAGCTGAAACTCAGGTGACACCAGACTATCTCTGGTTACTGTGCAGCATCTTTATGGAATTATCATAAGAGTCTGATCATTAACATAGCATTGTTGCCTACTGTTCAATGAAGATAAACATTATGCTAAAAAAATGAAGATAAACATTAATAACTTCTGTTTGCTGAATTTAACATTCCATGTTGCAACAATTTTGTACGCCAAAGTGTGACAACACTAATTATATAGTGTTCCTATTTATTTTAACTGAAGGTTTGAATGTATGCCCTTGACACAAAGATCGTCCAATACCATCTCTCTCATGCACCGTGCATTACCAACAACGTGCTCAAAGAATATGTATATATTATGTAATGTGTATAATAACAAGATGTTATTTTATAGTTTTACATAATATAATAACATTTAGTTGTTTCATTATATTATTACCACGTTAATCCAAAGTCTTTTGGTTTAAATATTTTTTGTTGCCCGTAGCAACGCACGGGCATGATCCTAGTATACAAGTGATGGGGGGTTGCGGCGTACGGACGTGGTGACAACCGCTGCGTCCGTACGCCGACGGAGATGTCGTTGATGGCAATTGCCATCTTCTGATGGATGGATGAGATCATCCAAATCTCATGATTTGTATCACTTGTAAAAAATAATCCTCAATGCTACGAGTTCCAGATTAAAAAAATTTACCATCTTAATATATATGTACAGTGCAATCTGAAAGTCTGGATCTGGCACGTTATGTGCGCAACAGTTCATTTTGATAAACAGGCAGGCCCCGCAACGTTGAAACACTGCATCTTCACAACTATTTACAATTGGAAAGAATCATGCCCTTTCTTTTTTATAAGAGAGAAATGTTGCATCATGCATGGGTCACCAGAATTCAATACTCCATCCGTATAAAACTATATATCCTCTGGTCCAACATTAATAAGTATGTTGCTTGTTACAATATTTGGACGACAGCGATGCACCGATTTACCAATTTAATGCACTAGTTTGAGTATTTAATAAGTTGTTGGATCGATTTGTACCCACATGCCAAGTTATTGTACCAGATTGAGCCTTTACAAGTTGTTGAACCAATTTGCACCTATCTAACAAGATATGTATTAGATTAAGTATGGACGGAAATATGAAAATGGAATCCGAATTATCCGATATACATATCCGCTAAAAATGTAAATATGGATATCCGTATTCGAATTCGAATTCAAATGTGGTAGTAAAGTGGATACATCTGAATTCATTTTTCTTGATTTTCTCTATCCGATTCCTCATTCGTATTCAACAATATCCGGCACTATCCGTATTCGACTATATAAAACTGACAATTATCTCTATAACTAATGGCAAATTACGTTCAATAAAATACTAATGATGATAATGTATAATTGAAAATATTATACCCATAATTAATGATTATGACATTAATTTTAATATTAAAAATATTGCATCATAAAACAATTTAAAAGTTATATTTAAATATAATGACCAATATCATTAATTTTAATAAAATTACATTAATATAAAGTTTTATTTTAATTACTCCAGTTTATTTATGTATTGATGAAAATATTTTTCATGTAGTTTTTATTATTTATTTGATAAATATATATATTAAAATATGTATTTATTAACAGTTTTTATTTATTATATGATTAACTATTAAAATAAATATGGATGGATGTGATATTCTTAGACTTGTTATGTACTAATACTTTAGTCTTTACATGATTTTGTAATTGCAAATTATCAATAAAGAAAATTGGTAAATGTTGTCTTCCAAATCGAGTAAATATCCGAATGTGTATCCAAACTCGAGACATCCGTTTTGTATTCATATTCGAGAACATTCGAATCCGTATTCATATTCGACTAAAAATGTGGTAACCGGTGTTATCCGAATCCGATTCCATTTGAATTCACTCTGTTTCCACCCATAAGATTAAGTATTTTGAGTTGTTGAACCAATTTGCACCCATCTTTCAAGTTGTTATATTTGTAACCATCTAGGCCCTTTCGCACCTTTGGTAAGGGTGTGTTTCGGTGATAAATGACAACCGTATGCTTGTGACTAACCTTTGTTTTGTAGCGGATTATATCTTGGGTTATTGTCATAAGTAATCAAGAAAAGAGACCCCTCAATTTGAAATTATGGACGATCAATGGACAAACACTACAAGGCTAAGGACTTTGTTAGTTCCAAGTGTCACAAGGAGATGAAGGACACTTGGATTGCTAGTTTGTAGTGTTTGACCGTACTATTAAGAGGGGTTCATGCACTAGTAGCTTGACCATGCACCAGATGCCATGAAAATATGCACACTCAAGTTCCTTGGATGCCAAACAGCTCAAAGTACTCATGGAAGCAAAGTAGAAGCAAAAGAATCGACAGAAAACTCAAAGGCGCTTGAATTGGATGAGTTAAAATCAAAGTCATAGCGTCGGATGATCTGACGCCATCATTTCTAGTTGCGCCGGATGAGTTCTACGGCTGGAAAATTCAAAAGTGACCGTCGGATGAACCGATGGTACAAGCATCGGTTCATCCGATGCCTTAGGGTTTGGTAACAGTAAGCGTTGGTCCTCAGCGACTTTAGCACCAGATGATCCAACGCTCAGATCAGCGGTTCTTCTGATGCCTTCGTTTGAATTAGACAGAGACGCGCCAAGATCTTTGCTTCAGCACCGGATGAACCGACGCTTCAAGGACACTTCAGCGGTTCATCTGACGCCTGTGTTTGAATCATATTGTGACGCACCAAGTGGATGGCCTTCAGCACCGGATAAACCGACGGTGCATCGGATAATAACGTCGGTGCATTGACTGGGTCAGTTGGGTTCAACGGCTGTATTGTGGCTTGTGAGTGACCGGATGATCCGATGCTTGCGCAGGGAGGACCGTCAGTTCATCCGACGGTATAACTTTTCAGGGGACTTTTCCAACGGCTAGCCACCCTTGCTAGGCCTATATATATGACCCCCCTTCATCTCTTGAGCCGCCTTTGCCACTCTGAAGATCTACAACAGCCAAGGAGAAAAGGAGATAGTGCTTTGCTCATTTGGGATTCTCTTCCTCTTGTTTGAGGATCTCTTTCTTAGTGATCAAGGGTTTCAAGGTGCATATCATGGCTTAGCTGAGTGCTCAGGTCAAGTGAAGGTGTGTGGGCTTGTCACTCTTGGAGATTGACGGCTCCTAGACAGTCTTGGTGCTTTGGGGGTTCTTGATGAGCTCTTGGAGATTGTGGGAGCCTCAAGAAAGCTTGGTGTACACGGTTCGAGACCCACCGTTCCGGAGATGGAGAACGTGTACTCTTAGTGAGCACTTGAGTCTTGGTGACTTGAGGGGGAGCAATACTCTTAGTGAGTGCTCCAACGTGGATTAGGGGGAAGCGTCAACTTCTCGATACCACGGGAAAAAATCCGGTTGTCTCTTGTGCCTCTCTCTACTTACTCGCACTTATTTTCAGCACTTACATTCCGCATTTAAGTTTCCTTGCTCTAGTTCTTCTTAAGTTGCTTGTTTACCTCTTATCTTGACTAGGGTGCTTTATATCTCTTAGTGTGATATTAGCTAAGGAAACTCTTGTTAGTGTGCTTAGATAGTAGAGAAAAACCTTTTATATGGGCAACACTGGTTGATAGGCTAAGGTTTATTTCATGCATTAGAAAATCAAAAGAAGGCTCATATTCAACCTCCCTTCTACGGGCCATTGATCCTACAATATTGTGAGTGCAATTTACTTTCATTCAAATATTAGAACTTTATTATCACTAGCATGCAAGAAAGGGTCATCCATCACCCACGGTGGGTAACCCCCCCCCCTCCATTCGTGATGGTCCCACAACTGCCAGAAAAACCGGCATCAGAGATGAGATCATTATTTTTTTTACCATGGATGAAAATCCATGATACAAATATGTGATAAATATAATACTGGGAATACGACCTTCAGTGCCGGGTCCAAACCCACCTTCAGTACCGGTTGTCTACCCAAAGGAGAGGGCTTTTAGTACCGGGTACTGAAAGGAGGATTCAATATAGGTGTTTTATACCTACCACCCGGTACTAATTTGCCACCACAGTAACCTTCTCTTTCCCTTTTTCTTTTTTGTTTTGTTCTTTTTCCTTCTTTTTCCACATAATTCACATTCACGAACCATGCGGATTATATTCCACAGATTTCTCATGCAAATTTCACATTCACAGGAACATCTACACATATTCACAAACATATTTGTAAGTATAGAACAAGTACAAGAACCATACAATCACAGAACAACTACACAAATCAAAGATTCACAAGAACACCATGAATAAGAAACGAATCATGAACTCCAGACTGCCGCACTGCTGGCCTCCAGGATGCAGTGCCCCAGGCCTCTGCGCCGCACCCTAGGCCGCTGCGTCGTCGCTGGCCTCAGGCTGCAGCATCCCCAACCTCTGCCTCTGCGCCGCCGGCCCCAGGCCGCCGCGCTGTCGTGCCTGGGTCAGAGAAGATGCAGAAAGTTAGAGAGGTGATGATGAGGAGATAGAATGAATGGGTGAGGATGAAGAGCGACAGAGAGATACAGATAAAGGTAGGGGTGGGTGGGCAGAAGTGAGAGAAAAATTAGGCGTGTGGGGTAGGTGTGGGCGACAGTGGCCATTATTACCGACATGTTTCTCCACCCCACGATAAAAGGTCGGTTCTCTTGGTAGTAATACTTTTATCCTTACATGGGGAAAACTTAAAGAGTGAAGGAGGGGAAGAAAATTGGGTGGGCAACGGGCGCACCGTGCCCCCTGTGCGCCCGGCGCGATGCGCTCAATTTTTCAACCGACGACGCGCCACGCAAGCCCGTCGCTCTGCTTCCTTTTGTGGCGATTCCCACGGGGGCTCGGCTCGGCTCTCGGATCGATCCCGCGCGGCTCCCTCGTCGCATGCGTCATCTCGATCTGCTGTCGCACGGCTCCCTCACGTAGGTTTTTTCTAGGTGTCGTTGTCGAATCGTCCTCCCGTGACTGCAGTGCGACAAAAGGATGGCGCCCGACCATTCTGCGATGGCCATGGCAGAAGGATAGCGCCCGATTGGTTCCACGATGGTCATGGAGGAAGGCAGGCTCGTCGATTCAGCCATGGAAGAAGGGTTGTGCGACGAAGCCCTACCCAGCGATGGCCACGCTGACATCGATCGAGATGCACCAGTGGCAGCTCACATCACCGCAGATGGGGGAGGCAGCATGACAGCAATGTCGTTGCAACCCTTGTTGGAGCGCAGGCAAGCTGTTCTGTCATCGTCAATCCTCAGGTAACTATTGTGGCGGCTCCTCACTTCTTCATGATCCTGTTGATGGTGCAAAACCGTGCTCAAGTTCACCGCAAGCCTACGGGTGACTTGGTGCCTTTTTCACCATGGAGGGTCCTCCCTAGATTTGTCAATCCAAGGATCGGAAGCAAACCACTAAGGTTCTCTATCTAACCTACCGGTCTAACCCTATGTGAAGTGTTGATTGCATAAAGGTTAATCATACATGAAAGGATGTATGGATCACATCCACCTAGCCATAAAGGTAAGCAAACCAAAGGTAACCCTAGCCTATCATCTTCTTGTTGCCGCTCCAGCCACGATGACAAACCAATCTAATCCTATACTATGATAAGGAGTACACTCGATATGGAGTAACCCAATATGGAGTGGTCCGATGCACGTTCATTCGCCGCTTTCTCCTCCACCGTACTGTCACTACGCAAGGGTAATCATCACCGAACGACAACCTAGGTCCGTGCACTACAACGATGTATCCGCAAGAGATAGACTAACCACCACGATTAGACCTATTCCTACTAAAATCATATGCTAGCTACACATATGGATAAAACACTCATCGATGTAGATCAAAGTAAAGAAAAGACATGATTTATATCACCATCGAATGTAGAATGTACAATTGCCTTGATGGAATCAAGGCATGGGCTCCGGAACTCCACCATGGCTTCACCATGCAGGGCCAACCATGGCGGCTAGGGCATGGCCTAGGCCATCTCCTAGGCAACTCGAGGACTTGCGACGGTCGTCAGCTTCCTCCCGGTGCTTCTCCTTCGTGTCAGCGGCTCTCTGATGAATGGATGGGTCGATGGATCGATGGAGGCAGAGGCAATATATAGAGGAGCACCTAGGTCAAAGGGGGGCGCGAACCGGGCTCAGAACAGGCCAAGCCGGCCAGCCTGGGCCGATCGACCCAGGCCCGTTTCGGCCCGGTTCGGCCCCGTCTCGCTCCCCGATGCTTCTCGGTCAATTGCTGACTTGCTCCCTTCTGCATGTGGGCCCTTGACGTCGTCTTCTCCACGGTTTAGATAGAGCTCCTTGTCGCGCAAGCTTCAGCATCTTCAGTTCAGGTCCCTGGAGTTTTACGGCTTCATGCTTCGGTCCCTGGGCCATTTGGAGTCATGTTCATCATGTGTCTGACTTGTGCCGGGCTTTATGATCTTCTCTTGAAGTGCTTGATGAACTTATCCCGAAAGTCTCCTCTTTAACGTTATTTTCCTGCGTAAACAATAAACTCCAAAATTGACATGCAAGAGTGAACTTGATACCTCCGGGGGGTTAGTACCATTAGTTAGAATATCAAATACGTGCAAATGTTGACGGTAAACTCATAGCTAGGTGTACCAAAATCGACCGTCAACATACCCCCATGCTTAAATCTTGCTCGTCCTCGAGTAAGCCTTTAATGGACATCAGTATTGCCTTTCAATGTTCATACCTTGCACTTGATCATACATGAGAAAACATAATGCTCTCCAAGTTTATATTTGTTAAAGTTCCATAATGTAGCTAGCTTTCATCTCTATGGAGGGTAGATACCATTTAAGCTCTTTCCACAAGTAATTAATCTTGCTCTCAAATTTTAAACAAATCTTAGAAATTTTGAAAATAAAGAGCGGGATGAAGAAAAATTACTTTACCAAGATCAATAATAAACTTCCTTGCATCTTGCTCATGAACTCTCATCTCATCTCGTCTCTCAAGCCTACTTGTTCTACTTCTTTCCTCTCTCAAATATTTGGTGGAAGGCTTTATATGGAGCTATGGGAAAGTTTAGTCCTACCAAGATATTATAGTTGAGATATTATCAAAACAAGACAAGCTTCTCATGGACTTACCGAGACTCGTCAAAAAGGTCATTGGAAAATAATGTTCCGCGGAGGGGGGAGAGAAAAACACACACTTTTTAGATAGGTGGACATGTGCAAATGGCAAAGAGTGATCCCGAGGCACAAACGAAGTCCTCGTTATCGGATTGCACAAGGTTGGAAAGATGAGTATGGGTCTTGATCTTGAAATCCTTTTGAAATTTCCAAATGTAGCTAGAGAACCGGGGAGCTTTTATATATATATTATTTTTTTTCTTCACTCTTTTTTTTCTTTTCTTCCTTTTCTCATCATACTTTTTCTTCTTTTTATATATATTTTTTTTTTCTTTCATCACTTTTTCTCTTCTTTTTTTCTTTCTTCTCTCTTTTTTTTACTCCCCTTGAACTCTAGACTACACTAGTACTTCCTTGGCAACCCCCCATGCTTAGACATTGCTCGTCCCGAAGCAAAGAGGTGATGATTGTGCCAAGGTAAGTGCTGAAATTCTTGTATTTTCATGAAGAGAGATACTTGAAACCTTCTAGGGATCCTTTTATGGAGGTCTCCCAAAATCTTGCTCCACTTGACGGCACCTTGTAATCTTCTTCGAAATATTCATCCATACTCAAAGTTTTGGGTTGTGGTCAAGGAGGTATACACAAAAAGATATTTTGGGTTTGTGGGTGGATATCCGGCGAGGTTTGCGAAATTCCCGATGTGGAAACTCACAATGCACAGATAGGAAGGGCTAGCATAAGGATAGATACGCAAAAACGGAATGACCAGCTTCTTAGTCTTGAGCCAGAGAAATCAAGCCTTGAATTAATGCACCCAAAAATAAATCTTGTATACTAAGGTTTTTGCACTCAATGAATATAAGGCTTTGGATAGGTTGAGCAAAAAGCAAGTGGTATCAAAGACAAGGTTAGCATATCTTTTAAGAATAAAAATAAATGATCTTTGATTCATTCAAAAGTGAGAGCAACGAAAAATACTGTGGGTCTCAAGTTATCATAACCTCCACAAAAGATTAGGCTAGCATTAATTTAATTTTCAGATCATATTTAAAGAGAGCACCAGCTTAATCATATACAAACCAAACACAAGAATGAGTAAGGTGGCAACGATCATCATATATCGAGCATACGAGATATCATCATGGTGAGCTCAAGGTAACGGTGATTATTAAAAATAAAAACAAACCTAGGTTGTACTCATAGTAGCCATGTTATTCTAAAGAGAGATATACAAATGTTGTATCTAAGGTTGTGGAAAGCACATACATAAATGCAGACATATACAAAAGACAAGAACAAAAGAGAGTTGAAGAATTGTTACCGTCCTTTGATGCTTGAAGTGTAGCGTGGCCTCCCCCATGCTTAAGCATTGTGCTTAACATGGAAGAAGAAAATTGGCATCCCGTGGCAACCATGATTTTTGTTCTCCATGCGGTCTCCTTACGTCCACCAAGTCCTCCCCCATGCTTAGCATGTTGCTAGGCATGGAAGATGATGAATCATCATGTATTTATTGAAGTCCTACCGCCATATGTGGAGATCATCATGTACCCTTCACTTTTGTTGCCTTGATCATCCTTCAACGTCCACCCTTTTGTCACAAGCCTTAGTCCCAATCGTCTCTTAACGTCTTCACCTCCTTCTATGTTGTCCTTTATCGCTGCTTCAACTTCCACGAATTTTTCTACAACTTCCAGAACAGAACATGTACTGAACCATTGCTCCATTGTAAAGTTTTTGAAATTATCTTTCCAACGAGTGGTCATTCATCCCAATCGGACTCCGAACAAGAGAGTTACACCCTTTTTACTCCATCAATGCAAACTGTCCCGGCTGATTTCAGAACGTGTGACGCCCAATGATTTGGTTGTAACTCCTTGCACGGGTCTCCTAAAATGTTGAATCTCGATGCGTTGGAAAGAAGACTTAGTGGAGCTCTTGAATATCCAAATTTTCCTATTTTGTACATCTCTAAACATGCGCCTAATCTTGATGAAGGCAGCGGTGTTTCTTCTGGGATTTTGGAGGTGTAGACAATCTTATTTTCATCTTTCATTGCTAACTCATGGGAGCGATTTGTCATGCCTACAAAACAACTCTAAAGCACAAAGTACCCCCAAGGTGATGGTCGGGAATATTCACTCTATGCTAATGAACCAAAGATATCCCCTAAGATCTTAACTTGTGGCATAGTTAAGCTAGTGAAAGAAAAATTAAAACCTAATGGGTGTACGTGTGTGCAAGTGTGTATGCAAATGAGAGGATGGTATAAAAACAAAACAATGTTTACGCCAAATTCTAAGCTCCATGCTTACAAAGTGGTTGCCAAACTTCTCCCTCGCCATAAAGATTTATTAACCAAGGTCAAAACATCATGCTTATCCCAAGATTAACAACTCTTCATGGTGTAAGATAAGTAGGGCGCATTGCAAAGTTTATAAACAATCCAATGCAAAATGATAGCAAGGTATATAAAACTGAATGGTGTGGGTCTCCAATCATGTCTAAACACCATGTTTACACAAGATTGCAAAAAGAAAAATGCCCATATCGTCATATGAAGCATTAACATAGGTACGAAAGCATTCATCATAAAGCTTCACAAAAGGTCCCAAGCTAACATAAGGTGGATGATGACAAAGAGGTGGATGCAAAATGCAAATGCAAAAAGTTAGCACAAGCAAACATTAGCAAGGTTTGAAAAACACTTTTGATGTGGTCTATATAAGTAATAGACAAAGCTTGATCTCACACTTCATACGAAGTAAGCATTGTCAACAAGGAAGTCACCCATCGAAAAGAATCAATCAACCAAACTAACAAGGTTTATGGGTAGGCTATGGGTATCCTATATTTTTGGCTCAAACAAGGATTTCGAAGAGAGGAAGTCAAGTATAGAAATTCTAACTAAGGTGGTGCTACGAGTCTTTTAATGAAAAACGAACCTATGGTTTTAGGATGGCTAAAGGTGTGAAAGGTTTCCCTAAGGATTTTATGGGGAGGTTAGTCAAAGTTTTTAGTTAGAAGAGAGGAAAGAGATAGACTTGTTCAATCCGGATGGTGACGGCAAACGGTTAACACAAGCAATCCTACCTCTATTGGCTATGGTTTTTGGTGGGGGCTATGGGAAGGCCTAGGTTGGTTGGCAAAGAGTTAGATCAACACAACATGCAATGCAATATAACATGGATGAACCAAACAACATGATATGGTGGTTGTCTAAAAGAAAAACAAAAGTTAGCCTAAATTAACTAGCCACAAGGTTTGGAATTAAAGGATGGTGCCAACTTCATATTTCTCTCTAAAAAGACACAAAAGAAAAATGACTCTAAACACTAATAGGCACAAAAAAGGGTCTACAAGCTTTCCAAGATCAAATAACAAAGTGCTCCCTCAATAGCAATTAAATTAAACAACATGGTGTTGTGGTATTTATTAGAGCAATGATACAATGTTACTTGATGTTTCTTTTTGAGATCACAATGTAGACGGTCATAATATATATAAACATAAACAAAAGAAAACGGGTTGCCTCCCGCAAAGCGCTTCATTTAGAGTCATAGAGCTTGACTTTCTTACGTACCTACTCGTGGTCGTGAAGCCATGGTCCTTCATGTAAGATTTGAAGATGTCCATGCAGCTTTGATCCACTCTCCATGCTTGACATGATCATTTTGCTTGATGAGAGGCTTGCCCGATCGTCTCTTGCATCATCATCCCCTCCTTCTCCTTTGCTCTTCGTCGCTGCCTCTCTTTTCATGAATTTTACTCTCTGTCCATATCAGATCATGTAGCAAACAATAACTTCCACGCGTGACGCATGAAATTATCTTTCCATCAAGTCTTTGTTAACCCCCAACGGACTCCGAACGAGTGAGTTACGCCCGTTTTACTCCAACACTGCAATCTGTCCAAAGATTTCAGACTGCGCAGCGCCTAATGTTTTCGCTATATCTCCTTGTATGGGTCTTCAAATTTGTCGATCTAGGAGGCGTTGGAATTGGCACTTGATGGAGCTTCTGATTTTAAACTTTATCCTTCTTCTACATATCTGATCAGGTGCTCAAAACTGATGAAAACAGCAGCGTTGTCTTCGAGGTTCGGTGATGGCTATGCACGAGCTTGCAATTCCTTTGGGGCATGGCTTCTCCCCTCTTTATTATGGTTTAATGACCGGCATGGTTAGTGAAACTCGGGTTTTCTCCCGACACACGCTCTTTTAAGGTCACGAGCTTGACCAAGCACAAAGCAAGTCTAGGATTTGCAAAACATAATATAGACAAGTGCAATTGTAACCACAATTTAAAAGTTAGATGAACAAAATGTGATTAAAGGTTGCATAAGTTTCTTGCTCAGCACTAAGGTTCTCATTAGGCATGGGTTCATTAGGCATGCAAATTATCAAAGTTAAAGCACAACATAGCCTCTTCATCATTCTCAAGAAATTCTAGCCTATCATGATCATCAAAAGTGCAAGGCATAGAATCAAACATACTATTGGACATGAACATGAATGTTTCAAAAGAAAGTTATCATATCCAAAAGTACCTTGAGAGTTTAATGTGTACCTTAGCCTTCGAGCTTTTCATTGTGAGTGGTCCTTCGGAGTTGAAAACGAACGATCCTTGATGATCAGAGGTGGCTCGCGTAGACTTCTTCAATCTCTCCCTTCGTGCCACATGTCGTCAAGGTCACTTTATATAGGATCACTCCTCTTCATTTGTGGGCTCACACAACTCTTAAGTGTCTTCATGTAACTCCATGAGCCTTAGTGTGAGAGCCCAAAGTATCTACGCCATTGGATGTTGTCCTTTGTGTGTACTCCTTCGTGGTTTGCTCCAAACATCTCCTTGCATCGGACGTCGCCAACATGTGTCTTCATTTGCCAATGCTCCAGGGGTCTTTGTTTTGTTCCAAGCTTCTGAATTTCTTCATGTGTGGTCTAGTGGAAGCATTGCCCAAACTTCTCTTCGTTGTTGTCGTCCTCATCTCCACTCTCTAGTTCTCATCGTGTTGCTGCTGCCTCTTCCTCATGGATTTTCCCCTGTATACATAACAGAACATATACCAAAATATAATTCTATTGAAAAATTTATAAAATTACCTTTCCAACGGGTACTCATCCATCTTAATCGGAGTCCATATGAGGGAGTTATGGCTGTTTCACTTCAGCTTTGCTTGCTGTCCAGAAATTTCAGGACATGCAACCATCGGTGATTCGGCCATATCCGCTTGTAGGAACCTCCGATTGACTTGATTCTTGACTTGTTGGAAGCATATCTTCGTGGGGCTTCTAAATATCCAAAGATATTCTGTTTTTCTTCCCAAGATGCTGTGCAAAACTTGATGTGAACAGAAACTTCGAAGATGTTGACGAGCTTGATCTTGTGATCTTAGGGGCATCGCGATTGCTTCCAATACATATTGCTTGATCAAACAAATCTTCACAAAATATTAGTCTCAAAATTTTAATTGACATGTTGACTTACCTTGTTTATCATCTCTCGTGTAGGGTGTGGACTCGATAGCGGATGATGGGCCACTAACAAAAGTTAGCACCTACCACTAAAGAGTGAATCTTGATGTTGCGGTCATCTTATTGGGGTGCGGGTGTTGAGAACTTCTTGAACATCTTGTGTCTAGCTTTTCACCTGCTTTCAAGGACACAAACAAGAAAACAAGCGTATATGCAATACTAAGAATTAGGGTTAGTTAAAAGAAAGATAGATCTCCCTAGGGTTCGAGTTGCCGACCCCCGGCAACGGCGCCATAAAAAGGGGCTTGTTGACGGTGCAAAACCGTGCTCAAGTTCACTGCAAGCCTACGGGTGACTTGGTGTCTTTTTCACCAAGGAGGGTCCTCCCTAGATTTGTCAATCCAAGGATTGGAAGCAAACCACTAAGGTTCTCTATCTAACCTATCGGTCTAACCCTATGTGAAGTGTTGATTGCATAAAGGTTAATCATACATGAAAGGATGTATGGATCACATCCACCTAGCCATAAAGGTAAGCAAACCAAAGGTAACCCTAGCCTATCGTCTTCTTGTTGCCGCTCCGGCCATGATGACAAACCAATCTAATCCTATACTATGATAAGGAGTACACTCGATATGGAGTAACCCGATATGGAGTGGTCCGATGCACGTTCATTCGCCGCTTTCTCCTCCACCGTACTGTCACTACGCAAGGATAGTCATCACCGAACGACAACCTAGGTCCATGCACTACAATGATGTATCCGCAAGAGATAGACTAACCACCATGATTAGACCTATTCCTACTAAAATCATATGCTAGCTACACATATGGATAAAACACTCATCAATGTAGATCAAAGTAAAGAAAAGACATGATTTATATCACCATCGAATGTAGAATGTACAATTGCCTTGATGGAATCAAGGCACGGGCTCCAAAACTCCACCATGGCTTCACCACGCAGGGCCAACCATGGCGGCTAGGGCATGGCCTAGGCCATCTCCTAGGCAACTCGAGAACTTGCGGCGGTCGTTGGCTTCCTCCCGGTGCTTCTCCTTCGTGTCGGTGGCTCTCTGATGAATGGATGGATCGATCGATCGGTGGAGGCAGAGGCAATATATAGAGGAGCACCTAGGTCAAAGGGGGGCGCGAATCGGGCTTAGAACAGGCCAGGCCGACCGGCCTGGGCCGACCGGCCCAGGCCCGGTTCGGCCCTGTCTCGCTCCCCGATGCTTCTCGGTCAATTGCTGACTTGCTCCCTTCTGCATGTGGGCCCTTGACGTCGTCTTCTCCACGGTTTAGATAGAGCTCCTTGTCGCGCAAGCTTCAGCATCTTCAGTTCAGGTCCCTGGAGTTTTACGGCTTCATGCTTCGGTCCCTGGGCCATTTGGAGTCATGTTCATCATGTGTCTTGACTTGTGCCGGGCATTATGATCTTCTCTTGAAGTGCTTGATGAACTTATCCCAAAAGTCTCCTCTTTAACGATATTTTCCTGCGTAAACAATAAACTCCAAAATTGACATGCAAGAGTGAACTTGATACCTCCGGGGGTTAGTACCATTAGTTAGAATATCAAATACGTGCAAATGTTGATGGTAAACTCATAGCTAGGTGTACCAAAATCGACCGTCAACAGATCCCCATCCATGTCTTGGTTGGATCCATGTTACTCCCTGATCAAGGTCATGTTTGTAGATCGATCTCCCAGGATCACTCCATATGTTAAAGTCTTGTTTCTTATTAGACCTCATGATCACTTCCTTAAGTAGTTAAATGCTCCTTATGCGAATCATGATGTTGCTTGCGGAGAAGAGGAACAACAAATAACACATGTTGAAGTACCAAATGAGGTAAAAAATAAAAGTAACAAACTTCACATAGATAAATATGGACAACATTTTATCACACCTGAAGTTGCCATGACTTTTGAAACCGAGGAAAAGGTTCATTTTATCACTCCTTGAAGAATGTGAGAACGTTGGAGTTGGCCTAAGGTCAAATGAGTTGGATGCTGATTTTCAGTCACGTCAAAAGATCCCAATTCGCTACATTCCAAATCTGCCAATGTTGAAAACTAGTGCAGCTGAAAAATATTCAAGGAGAATGTACTCAGAGTTTGAGGAATTTAAAAAACAACTAACATTGTCTTGTGAATTGATGGAAGCTAAGGCGACAAACTTGACATTCTTTGTTAAATATATGCAATCTGAACGTGGGGCGCTATAGTAGTATTGAACACTGAAGATACGACAATTACATGCTCTTGACGGATGTTTGAATGCTAGGTATGTTTAGTATAATCTTACATGTTATTTATATTGCATTTTGTATTGTGAAATATAGTTTGTTTAAATTGGCAACTATATGTTTCAAGTTTATTATGCAAACATGCTCTTAGAGTACAATATGAATAGAGTATATAATTTGTCATCGCAATATATACTGTCTAGATGGTCAAATATGCTAAAAGTGGATTTTATATTAAAAACAAGGATATGAGGAGGGAGATTTGAAAACACGGGCAGCACTTGTATCTGGACAGGCCACATCTCTTGCATTGAAGTGTTCGACGTCAAAAGAACTTCTTGATAAGATGCAAAAAGCCATGCATGACTTGAACTCGGAAGCGGATACTTATTGTGACAACCCGCCCAGGAAAATACCGTACTATCACCTAAACCAATCCACTTTGGCCATTAAGCAACAGTAAAGTATCATCCTGTCGTTAGTTGCCGGGTTAACGCCCGGTAAATCACTTGGAATTCTCACAGAGGATCGAACATATGCATTAAAACTCACACGGAGGCGAGTCCAGAGTACAAATACAAATTAAATCCAAATCACCCGTAAGGGTTTAATTATTACAAACCATTGTTCATGACATGATAAGTAGAGGTTCAGAGTTTGAAAACAGCGGAAAAAAATAAACTAGCAACATGATGAACATCACAGGAGGCCGTCCGTGATGCAATCACTCGTCGTCATCCACCCATCCCTGCTCCCAGCCGGGTGGAATCTCACCAGGTTAAGCAACACCTGCAACAACATTTTTAAAGCAAGGCTGAGTATACTAATACTCAGCAAGACTTAACCGTCGGGTGATAACTACATCACCAAACTCTAGACATGAGAGGCTTTTTGGCCGGTGGAGTTCTTTTGCTGAAAAGCAACAAAGAGTATGTCCTTACTTTTCAAAATTTTAGCACAATTTCTAGTTGATTACCATTTCTAAGTGTGCCAACTAACTCAATCAAGAATTGTACAAAACAATTAATTCAAGCAATAATATTCACCAAGTTCCATCAATAAGGGACATCATGGCCAGTTGATTAAGCAGTCTCAGATAACGGTGAGAGGCCGACAATCGATTGATTTATAACCTTGCAAGGTAAACCTAAACACACGGAGGGTGCCCCCACATGGACAACCACCAGGCGGTTCCCAAAAATCCTCGGCTTGGGATCAAAGCTTACAGTCCTGGGTACACGGCTATCTGGCATACCCCGCGAGGCACCCAGCTTCACACATATACCCCCTCCCCCGGTAGCTAGTCGGGTAGGTGATTACTCAAGATTAGTAAGGGTAAGTTCCCGCACCGTCTCATTAAGGTACTAGACTTACCGGTCCCATTCCCGACAAGTGCTTAGTACGTTCAAAAGCTTAGCCCACGAAAGCCACTGGACTAGAGCCCAAATCCCATGCTCTTACCACATGAGCAATCCATTTATAAAGATCTTATGATTCCGACATAAGCACCTATTCTCGCGAGTGACGAACATCACTCGACTTCTACCGGGTCCTATAGCATAGCAGCTATCGGCCTAGCATACTAGTATACGAGCATAGGTATCTAGGCATCCTGCATCTAGGGTTTCAATTCAACTCCTGAAACGTAAATGCACAAACATAGCAAAGATAATTGAATACTTTTAAAAGGACAGGGTTAATGATCCGGGGCTTGCCTTCGCTGGCAAGGTTGGCCTTGGGCCCTCCTGGACTTTAGTCCAGGTCTTGAGCTACGTCCACGTACTGCAGCTCACCGCCAGCACCTTCGTCTCCTCCTTCCGGCACGAGCGTATATCTACCGTCGGGAAGATCTACACGAGGATGCAAATGCAAGATTTAATTGATGGTTTTTAATTTAATTAATTACAAACAACAAATGACAACCATGGGGTGCATGGTTGACCACATTCACCTAGATAAGAATACATTCAGCATACTCTTCCAAAAAGGAACAATATGCAGTTCTTTATTAATTACTCTTTTTGATAGTGACTGTGTACATATTTATGTAAATAAATTAATTAACATTTCACAAACAGCAAGGGGTGGTGACACTTAGCTTTTTAGCAAGATTTACATCACATACACCAGGTCATTTAGTATGGAGTTGATGATTTCCCAATTTACTTTACTACTTAAGCTAAAATGGCTTCTTCAGCTTTTATTCATAAAATAAATTAATAAAATTCAGTGAGTGTGCTCCTAAGGCACTATAAACCTAAACAAAGCCACTGCACAAAGGTTCACATTCACATGAGCTATAAAATTAAATATACCAAAATTAACAAAAACTAGCTACTAAAGCAAGATAAATGCATATGAAAATAAATAAGCATCAAAATGATTCCAACTCTTCCACACATGGTCTCTGGTCCAAAACTAAGCTATGCATGCAACATATACACCTAGAGCTACTAAAGATCTTGAGTTATGCATTTACAAAGAAAATTAGGCATATTTCAAGAATAAATATTTTTGGTAAACATAAAATCATGGTTAATTTACCAGAGGTGGGTTTATTCATAAAAAGGTTATATCCAGAAGTTGAGCACAAAAAGATATTTATTTTTAGCTACAAAAATCATTTAGATAGATTCTGTATAAATACAAAATAAATCATAATAAACGATTTACTCAGTAACTTTGTGCAATTTCTGGTACAGAAGCTAGGAATGATACAACACACAACATATCCAAAATTCAGCTACAGAGAACTTGTGGATTTTGAGATACAACAGATCTAGGTTTATCAGTCTTCTATTTTTCATGCAAAAACTATCAAGAAAAACTATGGTCATGCTTCACAAAAGTTGTAGGGTTTTTCACAAGGAATCCAACAAAATTTAGTTTGCAGTTTTCTGATTTTTCCTTCATTTTCTACGGATTTTCTAAGTTTCAGCAAAACACCATTTACTATTTCAGAAACTACTTACACAGAGGTCCCTGGAAATAAACTCACTTCACAGAAATGCCCTTACTTTGCAGCTTGGCCCCTAGGAAGAGTTTGAGCTCTGCAATTGGGTCCTCCGGGAGATGGGCGGCGCGGTCGGCGCAATTCCGGCGAGGCCGGCGGCGCAATTCCGGCGAGGCCGGCGGCCGTGGCCGGCCGGGAGCGGGCGGAGGGTGGCCTGGGGGTCTCCTAGGCTCGGCTTGAGGGCTCGGTCGGGGCGAAGGAGCCGGCGGCGAGTGAGCTCGGCGGTGGTATGCGGCGGCCGCCGCTGGAGCTCCTGCTCCGGCGAGCTCTCGGCCAGGGAAAGGAAAGGAGCGACACGGTCGGCTCCAGTAGGGGCTAGGGGACGTTCTGGTGGCGCTGGATGGCGGCGAAAACGACTAGAGGTGGGAGCTCGAGGCGTCGGCGGCAATGGCACAGGCGGCGGCGAGCTCAGGGAGGTTGAACGGGCGGGCGCGCGCGAGGGACGAGGCTGGGGTCTTAAATAGGCGGCTCTCACGCGTCTTGAAGCAACCAGTGGGGCGAGGGGGGGTTCGACCGGTGCGTTGGGGCGCGGGCGACGTCGTCGGCGGGCGGCGCGGCCAGGACTCGGTGTGCGCGCGTCCGGGGCGCGACACGCGGCGGGCGCGGTTTCCACGGTGCTTGGGCCGTGTGCGGCCTCGGGGGGTGTGGCCTCGGGGCGCGGACGACGTGGGGGACCCGGCCGCCAAGGCAGACCGCCGCCACACGGCGGCGCGCGCGAGTGCGCGCGGGCGCAGCGCGGGAGTGCGAGGGCGCGGCGCTGGAGCGCGAGGGTGCCGAACTTGTTTCACTTAGCTGTCTTTGACTCACAATTTCTCAAGATTTTGCGACATAAGTGCTACAAGGTGTAATTAGCAAAGTTGTAGAGCAACGATCCCTCTACAACTTTTACAAAGGCTGGCCTATGTTTTGCTCAATGGTTTGAGCGTAAACTGTAGGCAAAGTTGCTGGTTTTCCATGGCATTGATGAATAGTGTTTACTGTAGTTGACCAAGTTTTTCACCCTTTTACACTCAAAATTTGAAATGCCACCCAAAAGCAAAGTTGTGTCCCTCGAAAAACTGAACAACTTTTATATTGGGAGATTTTGAAGTGTTTAGGTGAAATTTGGAGAACGCGGCAAAAGTTCTGGAGGAAGTTCAAAGACAAAGGGGTTTGACCAAGGGTTGACCAAGGTTTGACCACAAGTGAGTGTTGACTTGATGAAGAGGGTCATTAGGGATTGTTGACTCAGTTTTCGAGGTGATGACCCAGGTTGACCAATGTCAACAGGTTTGACTCAGTTGATTCGGTCATTAGCATTAATGACACTAATAAAAAACCTGGGGCGTCACACTTATCTATGTCGAATGCATGAAAAATCCAATGAGATTACCTTTACTCCAATGAATCTGTTCGAGAATCAGCAAACGGTGTAATATTATTCAAAATCCCTAAAGTCATAAATGGTCCAAAGCAGACACGTCGTAAATATATTCTTGAAAAGAACACAGGGAAAAAGAAGAAGAAGGGTGCCCACAAGAAAGGTATCGACATGTCCAATACCTTTTGTTCATGTGTAAAATTTATTCTAAATATTTTATTATCATATATATTGCAGTGTAGGTGACGATCTGGAACATGATGATATCGAAGCAAGAGACAAACGTGCTGAGACAAACCAAATAATTGTAAGACAGTAGAAATTTTCAAAATTTATTCCATTACAAGCATGATTTATGAACACTTTCTTGTCGTATACACATGATTTAATGTTGGGGCTAGGTCTGGGCGTTCGGGTTACCCAATTGTTTCGTCGGGTAATTCAAAATTCTTGTAATGAAAATAGCTACTCGATATTAGTCATGAAAAAACATTACTCGAAATTTCGGGTACCTGATAATTCGGGTTCGAGTATAGCAGATCCACCCGAATTTACAAAAAAACAATAAAATACACAATTTTTAGTAGCAATTTATACATGAGTTCACCAACAATTTGTGTAGAATTTCAACAACAATTTGTGGAGAATAATATATTATAGTCACTTGTTCAAACCAAGAGAATTATATTCTAATAAAGTGATAATTTCAAGTGTTCAACTAACAACACGTGATAAAATACAAAGATGGTAGTTCAGGTATCGGAGTGTATTACCCGAATTACCCAAACTAATTTCGGGTAATCAAAATCGATATCCGAATTTGGGGTCGAGTACCACGGGTTCGGGTAATTCGGGTCTGGGTTCGGGTAATTCGGCTACAGGTAATGGGTATCGGGTATTTTGCCCAGCCTTAGTTGGGGCATCTTCAACCATGAATGCTCCTTTTGTCCAATGTGGATATACTAATGTCACAATGCCCCACTTCAATTTATTTGCAAATCCTTCTGCAATGGCTCCTCATACATACCAGGAGGGTACACAGGTCTCTCGGGAGTTGATCAAGATGCTACAACGCAAGCTGTTGTTAGGAAGTTAAATTTTGATGGAGTGCACAATAATGAATCTATGTAGACATGTTCTTATGAAATGAACTATATTGTTTTGTAAACATGAATTTATTTTGTTGTCATGAAAGCAAACATTTTGGGTATTTGTATAGTAAACATGAATTTATTTTGGTTGTGATTTATGTGATACTGTAATGGTCATTAAGAGGTTGAGAAGGTGATTTGAATATAATGAGTCATATTGAGCAAAAGTTGATGATTAGATGTACTATTCACAATCTGGAAATTCAGAGAAACGACATTAGTTAGCTGTTTTTTAAATTTATTTCTGAGCAACTTTGCATCTAAACTTCGAATATGAATCTTCAATATGGAAAGTAATATCCTTGGACAACAATTGGCAGCAGTTCGGGTGTAAAGAAAAGGAGGTTTATACATTTTGGTTGAAGCTCAAACTTTGAATCCATTGTTGGACAGAACACAGACTGAAAATGATGTTTGAAAACAACAGTGTTTAGCCAAGTTTGAGTTCACTTTTTGGATAAATTTTATATAACCTATGGCAACCAAGTGACCCAGCTAAATGTACACCCTTTGGGCTACAATTGCTGTTCAGAAAGGAACCTAAAAGTGAAAAGTTGAATATTTTAAATTCCAAGCAAACTTGGTTAAGTGGCTGATTTTTCATTGACAAATGGAACCCAGTGTCAACTCTGAAACAGGATTGGGTGGTCACTTTGAAAAGGAATTATAAATGATTTATCATTCACACCATGGCTTCACAGTAGCAAAATAGGATCTCTGAACATTAGTGAACTTGTACTCTCATTTATTGAGCCAGATGTTGGAGTTAAGTTATTTTCAGAGAGCTCCAAAAATTGATTTCAGCACTGTAAAGCCTGGGCGCTAGACTTAGGAAAATTCTATGTCTGAGCTGCCTGACAACAGTGATGCTTAGGAAAGTTTGCAATTATTTTGTAAGCAATTTTCTTTGTAGGACAACGGGTTTTGTTGATGATGAATAAGGTTTGAAAGTAAAGGTTTAAAATGGTTCAATTGGTTGGAAGAGTAAAAGATGGTCACTAATTTTAATCAAAGCTCAAAGTTGGAACTTTGTCACTGTTTTGTGGTGTTAACTGACGAAACTGAATGGCTGCCGCCATTCGGTTCGCCCAGGACTACACGAAGGAAGCCAAGGGACGTGGGAGTCCTAGCGCTGCGCTGGGGAGCCGAGTTCGAGTGGGAGCCAAGAGAGTCGAGCACGACGGGACTGCAGGGCGGCACGGCGCGTCTTCGTCGGATCAGAGACGGGCGGCATCATGCGGAAGGGGTGGGGGTGCGGGGGGCTGCAGCGAAAGGAGAGGGGGAAGGAGGCAGACGTGAAGTCCACTCAAAATTTCAGAGTTTGGGAATCACTGTTGGACGATCGAGTGAGATACGTCCTCAATGATCGACCGTGTTGCGTGACCCTGTGGGTGTTAGACTTTTGTTGCTTTTCATGCATTGAGCTCTAAACTCCTTTTTATCTTGAATTTGTTTGTAATAAAATGTGTGACATGTTGATGTAAAATTGGTGGATTACTGTAATCTGTGGACTTGTCTTGGTGACAATGTATATATGTGCTTGTTTTGATTTCGACCTCGTAGTTGCATCAGGTGAAACCCGAAAAATGGTAGCTTAATCCGTTTTCAGGGTATGATCACCTCCCAGGTGTTGGTTAGCGCACTGAAATTGGATTAATTTGGATGATTCTGCCACAGTAGCTCTTTATATTTATAGGGTGGGAGGTCTTACCCTGGTATGAGTTGAAGGTTATACAAATCATATATCAAAATACAACTTCTAACTTGAATTAGTTTGATCGAGCCTGTCTGCACAAGGCTGAATTTATCTATAACTCTCTCATGCTGACCTCAAATTGGATGTTCTACATATGCGTTTCAATCGCGATGATATCTCCGCATTGGTGTAGTCCAATCAAAGATATGACAATGTTTGTAAACCGGTCTGATCAGTTTTTAGACCAGCTTGCATAGATCATGGCCTTTTAGTCTGTTTAAACGCCATTTAAATGTTAAGCGAAGGTCATCCATGATGTTTAGACCCTAAGGGCTTGTTCGTTTCATGCATGATGATCCATGGGGGTTGAGGTGGATTGGAGGGTATTGAGGGGGATTTTGATTTGTAGGGGGTTTAATCCCCTTCAATCCCTGTCACCCCCCTTGGATTGGGGGCAAAACGAACAGGGCCTAAATGGTAAACTAAACAGTTGGCCTGTCTAATGCCATTTAATTAAATGTTAAAGAACTTTGAAACGATCTAAACATAGTTGAGTTAAACATGATTAAATGAGTTTAACAACCATTCAATTCACTACTTTTAGTCAATAAAAGGATTATTACAACTAATAAATTTTGCACCAAGCTAATTAATATTGCAAGTATATAAGGTTGAGTGAGATTTATTTTTCTTTCAAAAATATTAGTAGATAACTTATTTCTTACATGTATAAATGTATATGCTTTAAAGCATATTTGGCTTTTACATACATAAATAAATATGTATTTTTAGAGTTATTTTTTCAAACAGTTTAGACCATTTAATTCCATTTAAATGGTTGATCCCCTTTGTTTAGCGTTTAGGAGAACATAGGCATAGATTCAAACAACAACTTCATATGATGCAAATTTTAGTCTTGGACACCTGTAGTCATCTTGTGCCTATTAGGGGTGCCAAAGTAGGGCATGAGTGGCAGGGCTGGCAGCATCCAATAAGGCCAGTGCATAATTTCATTACACGGTTACTTAGAATAGAAATTATGTAACTGTACCACAAGAGAGTTTCATAGGGGATGAAACTATGAGACTCCTCTCACATATGATGAAACTTCTCTTTCTCTCTTCTCATAAATACGTTGTCATATAAATTAGCAAAATTGATGATGTGGCATGAAATTAATGTTCATGAAACTCCCAATGAGACGAAATTAGCCTAAAAAACACAGAGAAGAACCTTAAAAACACAAACAACGTGATTCTTGTTTTTGGCGAGATAACGAGCGCCACTGGCGGAGCGACCGTGGACGTGACGCGTGAAGAACTCTATTAATTAATTATGTTCAGTAATGTGATGTGACAGTAATTTAGAGCGCAAATAAACTCAAAGACACTCGAACGAAACATGGATAGCTGCATATATCACAATATGCACAAAGACACAGTATAGTCACAAATTAAATAGTTTCTTGTAATGTTTACGGGATCCAACCGTATATTTGTAGTAGTAGTATTTTACCCCCAGAATGCTACTTGCTACGGGATCCTAAGGAGGAAGCTCTCAGTCAAACCACGCAAAAAAGGGGATAAGAGTGTAACTGATCGTCAGATCCAATACATGCAAACGATCCTACACTACAGGATAACAAGCACACACGCAACTCATCATCTCTGTCGACCATGGCCGCCGCCGCCGCCTGTAGCCTCATCGTCCTCCTCCTACCGCTACTACCGTCCTTCGCCTCGCCGCCGGTGACGCAACTCGCGGGTGCGCTCCTTGCGGATGCGCGGGCGCCGGGTTTCGCCGCGTGGCTGCGCGACGTGCGCCGCCGCATCCACCAGCGGCCGGAGCTGGCCTTCCAGGAGTACCGCACCAGCGAGCTCGTGCGCGCCGAGCTCGACGCGATCGGCGTGCCGTACAGGTGGCCCGTCGCCCAGACCGGCGTCGTGGCGACCATCGTCGGCGGTGGTGGTGGTGGCGGCGGCGCCGCGCCCGTCGTCGTCGCGCTCCGGGCCGACATGGACGCTCTCCCCTTGCAGGTCCGTCGTACTTTCGATATCTACATATATATACACTGGGCTCAGCCCAACACAACAAGAACACACACATGTCCGATCCTTGGACCAGGTCATCGCAAATATAGGCACATGAATCCATTCTAATTGATTTGCAACACGGAATGGATGTATCGGTTTCACTGAAATAGGCCCAATTATATTATTGCCCCAATTATTTGTAGACAAACGTGAGTGTCTAGTCCTGTAAATCAAACAACAGAAACCATTTCAATAAGATTTGTGAAAAATTATTGCTACTCCCTCCGTTCCAAATTGTGGTCATTTTGGCTTTTCTAAATTCATACATATTATTATGCCTCTAGATATAATGTACTTTTTTTTTGGAGCGGAGAGGGTACTTTTTTCGAGAAATGAAAACTTGCTACTTTAGATGTAGTTGTTTGGCTTACTCTATGTGCAATGATCCGTTGGTAGGAATTGGTAGATTGGTAATACAAGAGCGAGGAAGGTGGGAAAATGCATGCTTGTGGACACGATGCACACACAACAATGCTCCTAGGAGCTGCTAAGCTACTTCAGGATCGGAAGGGTGACTTGAAGGTATACTTTGTTCTTATACTGTAATGTTAATTCTGAAACGTTGCTGAACATCGCCAGATTGTTCTTGATTTACACTATTAGGAAAAAAATATCAGTGCGCATTGTCGTGTTTTCCAATATTTAGACACTTGTTTAATTTATTTCCCCCCTTCCAGTACGGCGGTTATTAATCGTCACTAGATCATCTATGCATTCCATGCATGCTCTTATACTTCGCGTGGTTCTTGTTTTGTTCATTAGGGTACTGTAAAGCTTGTATTCCAACCAGCAAGGGAGGGCTATGGTGGGGCCTATTACATCTTACAAGAAGACTCTCTTGATGACGTGTCAGCCATTTTTGGCCTGCATGTCAGCCCAAGCCTTCCATTAGGTGCCGTTTCTTCTAGGCCAGGACCGTTTGCTGCGACGGCAGCTCGATTCGTAGTGACGGTTAATGGAAAAGGCGGCCATGCTGCAGTACCCCATAATTCTATCGATCCTATTGTAGCTGCATCTGCTGCAATCCTCAGTCTTCAACAAATTGTCGCTCGAGAAATTGATCCACTACAGAGTGCAGTAAGTCATGTGCTGACAATCTTTTAGTGATCTGATAATTTTATTTTGAATGTGTTGTGCACAGATGTCGAAAGACATAGGTGTCTATAACACTTAATTTTACATCTGTTGAAAGATAATCGTCGCTCGAGAAATTGATCATTGAAACTTGATTTCAGGTTGTATCTATCACATTTCTGAAAGGAGGAGAAGCTTACAATGTCATCCCAGAGTCTGTGACCTTTGGTGGCACCTTGAGGAGCTTGTCAAATGAAGGATTATCATATCTCAAGAAGAGGGTCAAAGAGGTAATTAACTCCTCTCGAACCTTGAACTGCATAGTTTCTGCTACTAACACAATTAAATATTGATACATAAGTTACTTCTATGAAAGATTGTAGGACAGTCAGGGGTACATCACTGCACTGCCACTGTGGATTTTATGGAGGACAAGATGAGGCCATATCCTGTTGTGAACAATGATGAAGGGATGTATGATCATGCCAAGGCAGTGGCTGAGAGCTTCCTTGGTGAAGAAAACGTCAGGGTTTCTCCCCTAGTGATGGGCGCTGAGGATTTTGGGTTCTACGCTCAGAGAATGGCAGGCGCCTTCTTCAACATTGGAACCCACAATGAGAGCAGAATGGAAACAGTCCATTCACTTCACTCCCCCTACTTTGAGATTGACGAGGATGTCCTTCCAATAGGAGCTGCATTCCATGCTGCTGTGGCCATTGAATACTTGAAGAAACATGTATCAGCATAAAACGGAAGTGGGGAAAAACTATATAGGAGCTATGCTTTTTCATGCAGGTGACTTTATCAGCTTGATTTTTATTTGGTTTTCCTAATGCCATTGCGAGGATTAGTGAGAATGCCACTACTGTCTTATTTTAGCTTCTTTTCTGCAGGTTCTTCAAGGGTATGGAGAGGTAGAGATGTTGAAGGCTTAGCAATTAGCATTTTTTTAAAAAATGTAAATAAAACTTGATTGAGGAAGAAATTTAGTTGCAGAAATTTTTTGGCAATAGCATGTCGTCACTTGAATCTTATATGTAGAACCGATCATTCTTCAGAGTTTTTGCGCAAAGAAGGAGCTAGCTGTAAAAAAACAGAACCAAATAAAATTGGTAGTAAAATGAAGTCACTATTTGAGTAAAAATTACACACATACCATTCTCATGCCCAATCGAAACGTGCTTATCGAGGACATTACAGGCCAATATTAAAATATTTTTGGTCATGCTAATTGTGAACTGTTGCTTATTTAATAATTGGGGATAGTAGCATTTGGTAGCAATTAAAATCCGAACAATTAACCCAAATGATTTTGCATTTTTAAAACTCTAATTAAGATAAGATATTTCCCAATAAGGATTTTACTAAGTGTGTTCTATATATTCCGTAACGTTTGTTTTTGTTGGGACATAACTGTTGGGATTCTTGGCTGCTAATTTATTGGTCACAGTTTTTTGTCCAAACTAAAAAAAGCAGAGCAAAACACCGAGAGAAAATCGCTACTATAATTTTGATTTCCCACAGATATATATGGTGAAAGCTACGTAATTATTCTCTTGTGAATTGTGATAAGCTATCCTCTACGGCCACCAAGGTTCACTGGAAGAGTTTTGGAATTCAATAGCGTCTGACTTTGACGACGGTTCAAGACTACACAAGATTATTTTTTTTAACAAAAACATTGTGGACCTCTGGAGTTTGGACAAAATTAGTTTTGATTACTCAAAAGCCGTCCATCCCTCTCCGGGAAGGATCTGATCTCCATCACGTGAGCTTTGACACGAAATCGTCACGTCACGTGCGACCACCAACATTCCGTCCCTGGATCTCGGCTCCCCGTTTCCCGAATCCGGAAAAAAACCACCAAAAACTCGCCGCAAAAAGCAAAAAACTCCAAAAAAAAAGGTCCCCTTTTTTTATTTTCTTCGTCCTCTTCGTCTCGACGCGCCGCCCCACTGCGCCCGCCCCCTTCCACCCTCCCAATCCCTCGCCCCGATCCAATCCCCAAACCCTAGGGCAATCCGCCACCGCAGCGTCGGCTCGTCTCCCCCCTCCCCTCTCACCCGTGGCGGCGCGGCGCATGGCCCACGGCGTCGGCGGCGGCGGGAGGGCGAAGGTCACACCGAACCTGCAGGTGGACGGCGAGGGCACGCGGACGCTCAACCTCACCGTGCTCCAGCGCCTCGACCCCGCCGTCGAGGACATCCTCATCACCGCGGCCCACGTCACGCTCTACGACTTCGACACCGACGTCAACCAGTGGGTGCGTGCCCTTCCACCCCCGCTTCGCCGGATTCGGCCTGAAGCTTCTGGGTCTCGTGGGTGGGGGATTTTGAATGCTTGGTTCGTTGACCCCCTCTAATTTGTGTGCTTGTGGTTCCGTGTTGTATGCAGAGCCGCAA
Organism: Cenchrus fungigraminus; assembly: GCA_036936925.1. Taxonomy (NCBI): domain Eukaryota; kingdom Viridiplantae; phylum Streptophyta; class Magnoliopsida; order Poales; family Poaceae; genus Cenchrus; species Cenchrus fungigraminus. The sequence goes on from CM072780.1 coordinate 86,292,089, forward strand.
GGATGTCGAGGGGTCGCTTTTCGTTGTCAAGAGGTGTGTAATCTCTCTCGGGACCTAGCACCATGGATGAACTTGCATAAAAATCGAAACTGTGATAGTTTGTGGATCATCAACTTAGCAATTTATATATAACTAATTCAAGAGATAAAATTGGATTGGTTAGTGATCGGCAAGGAAACTAAACTGATTAAGCTAGTGCCAAAATTTCTGTACTTGGGCTGTCCGTTGCACCTCCTGTTTCCTAGATGCACGACAGGGCTCAGCAGGGTGCAAGCCGTTAAAGTACACACACAACGGGGCACAGGCCGTTAAAGTATGTGCACAATAGGGCATAATAAAAATAAAATATGGAGAATACGGTTGTGGTTTGAAAGATTGCATTTATTCGGTTACTTATGCCGCTTTTCGTGAGAGATACACGTCTTGTTTGTTTCAGTCTCCAAAGTTGTAATTTAATGATTACCATGTCATGCTACTTTTAAGTGTTTCTAAAATCGAAAGCTCTGACAGGGAAGGATTCATTCCTTGCAAGTGTAAGCATATGCATATCCCAGATCTATCGACATGTGTCTATGTTTCTATTTGTTCCAGCCTTTTCAGTTCTAGATGTTCTCTCTTATATTCTGAAGATTGCCGTGGTCTTAGAGTGATGAAAGTTTAACAGTTTGCGTTTGCTGCTTGTATTAGTTACCTTGGTATGTTTCTGAAAAATAGTGCATATTTATTGCAGGAATGCTCAACCCAGATTCCAGTTCATTGTCATGAATCGCCGGAACACAGGTATTTTAGCATGTAATTTTCTTGGGCATGTTTAACCTGGTAACTAAGTTCTCAAGGTTGATTATATCTAACCTTTGTAAGAGTTGCACATGAGAATTGTTCGATTGTGTGACATGCATCATGATCAGTACCAAGCTGGCAGTTTGAACCTTCAAGTAGCATATTTATGAACTATTTATTTTTTCTGCGAACTTTGTGATCTCAAACTTACCGCTCTTTGTCCCTGCCATTAGGAAATATTTGAGATTTTAGATAAATCATCCTATGAAGTTAATAAAGATTCATTGTCTCAGGGGAAAGCCAAACATATTTCTTAGCATAATTTGTTCTTGATGACTTGATGTTTCTTATTTCTCCTGCCCCCTTTCATCAATCCTTCAAACATAGTTAAGTGGTATGGTAATGATTGCTTTAAAATAGTTCTCCGGCTGAGAAAGGAGCATAAACTTGTTTTATTTATCAAATTATGATAAATTGTTTCTCTTGCATTTCGCTCATTTTCAATCCTTCTGTCATCCTGATAAAAAACATGACTTTTTGTGTTCGAAACGATGTCAACATTTTCTATTCCATGTTTCATACTGTCCACAATTACATTGTTGAAATAAAGCCTACATGCAAAGTAAGTAGGTTATAATATGGCATCTTGAAACTGAAAGACTAAATGCTATAGTATGTTAGATGCTACTATGGATGTTATCGTATTGGGGGGAAATGAAACTGGTTGGTCATCATAAGCTCAGTTGTGGATTATTCTTCTTAATTGAGATCATGAGAAAAAGCTTATTATGTTTATGCTAAAAGTTACAGCTTTTTTCCGTCCTTTACATCCCTATTCCCTAGTAAGTTTTCCTCATATTTCGCCAGCTTCCTCTTGTTAACAGACAATCTAGTTGAAGATCTCTTGGGAGATTTTGAATACCAACTCCAAGTTCCTTATATAATGTACCGCAATGCTGCACAAGAAGTTATTGGAATTTGGTTCTACAACTCCCAGGAGTGTCATGAAGTTGCAAATCTTTTTAGCAGGTATCTTGTTGTGAATTTGTAATTATTTTTTTTCTGGAATACGCAGGAGAGCTGCGTATCTTTGTATTAAGAAGAAATAGATTGTTTTGTTACAACGCGGGCCAACCGGGTGCACGCACATGGGGTTACAACATTAGAGGATTATACGGCAAAAAAAGGACTACTTAAACCCTTACAGGGATAACCACCTCACTCAACACACGGAGCTCGTGTCGTTGACTTGCCTGACCGCGGTCATAAGGTCCGCGTCGGAGAGAGCACGTGCCGTCGGGAAGAGGTTGCGAAAAGCATCGAAATAGTCCTTGTCGATCGGCCCAGGTCCAGTGAAGACCGCGGCAAGGCCCATGTCGGCTGCGGTGGCATCAGCGACCTCAGCCCCAGGGTCTTCCGTAGGACGCGTGGTCAGCTTGTCCAACTTGCGCATGAGCAGTACCTCACCCTTCTTAGAGGTGCGGACAGTGGAGTTCGCGGTCTGCTTGGCGAGCCTGCTACTCCGGCGAGTCGCTGAGGCGGAGGAAGGGGGTGGCGCCACCGGCACCGCCGGCAAGGTAGCGAGCAGTACCTGTAGTGCCTGGCGGACGCTAGCCAAGAAGGCTGTGGTGTTGGCCTTGGCAGCTTCGAGGTCGTCGTTGGGCTGAATCCTACCCCGCTTCGATGGGGTCGCGACCTGATCCTGACGAGTTCTCCTTGGCGGCCTCCTGGAAGACTTGGGGCTATGAGAGACCATGGGATGGGAGCACTCAGGCTCAACACCAGGTTGGCAAGGCACAGTCCCCGAATCAACAGCCGGAGGCTCCACCGCCGACTCGAAGTTGAGACTAACCGGTGTTGGCAGGGCGGCTGGATCTTGAGTAGCCGCGACGCTGCGCGGATGACGTCTATAGGTCTTGTAGGTGTTGCAAGTGGCAGCTGGCGCAGTCTGTGGTGGCGGCGGTGGCGCATCGCAGTCTGGTGGTGGCGCACCACAGTCCGGCGGACCATTAGGCGGCCGGAAACACTTCGGTGGAAAAGCCTCGAGCTCGAGCAACATAGGATCAGTTGGGACAGCCACATCTTCACTTCTAGGTGGGCATTGAGCTTCAAAGGCCACCAGTTCCGAGCGCGACGAGTTGTTAGGTGCAGCCATCGTGCACGCTCTGAGGGTCACCAGGACACTCCTTGGGGTGACTTGCTGGACCACGAGGGTGTCGTCGGAGGTCCCAGAAAGTTCCCGGATGGCAAGCCTCAAAGCTGCAATAGTGTTGTCCTGGCGCCCACCAAGTGCTGCAGCCAAGAGAGCAAGCCGCAACTTCTCCTCCTCAGCGTCCAGCTCGGTCAACCGCGAGGGGGAAGAGTCCTCGGGAATTGGACGGAGCGGAGGAAAGCCCGTCGCAAGGTTGTCGTCAGCCGCTGTCTTAATGGAGACGTCCGCGGATCCAGACAGCACCGGAAGGTAAAAAGTCGGCGGCTGCGGCGGCGGCGGGGGAGACCCTGTCCCCTGCGGCGATCGACGTGGACCACCATGCGGATGGGCGGCTGCCGTCGAACTATAAAGCTTCTTGCAGTTTCGAGCAAGGTGCCCAAAACCACGGCACCGGAAGCACCTCGGTGGGAGACGACAGTGGGCCACCAAGTGCGTGAAAGACAGACAATTGAGGCAGCGACCTACGAACTTCGCCGGAATGTGCGACACCGCAGGGGGAGGGGCCTATTGGCGCAGAGCACGGCGTTGTCGACGCCGTCGGGAAGAACGACGACTCTGCACCACCGTGAAGCCATCCGCATCCCTTGGTGGCGGACTTGGCTCTCGCTGCGGCTGGACGACGATGGAACGCAGGCGATTGCCGGAGATGTTGCGGACAGGCTTGACCGGGCGAAAAGGGAGGCCGTGGACCAACCGCGTCTGGCCGCGACGCCTCTGCTGGGGGCGGCCAGAGCCAGCTTCGACCCGTGGACCAAGCCGGTCGTGTACCGACCCGGTCGCACGCGGGTTAGGGGGCTTGGCCTGGGGCGCCGCCGAGGTCGAGGTAGAGGCGGACGTCCCCGTCGGACGAAGCAGGATGTCGCGGTAGGACGGAGGTGGCGGGTACTCGACGTCGGAATCGTCCAGAGGTGGGGAGCCGTCGCGCCAGCGCAACCTCTTTCCCCGCCCACCGGAGACGCCGCTCGGGGAGAACGGCTCCGCGTCGGGGGAGAGGGAAGAGGGGAAGAGCGTAGGGGAGGCAGCTGGGGCGGAGGCGGCGGCCGGCGCGGAGGTGGTCGGGGCGGGGGTGGCGACCGGCACGGGGACGGTGGTCGGTGCGGGAGTGGCTGAGGTGGCAGCCGGAGCGGAGGTGGCCGGGTCGGTGGCCGGCATGGAGGCGGCCGGCATGGAGGCGGCCGACGCAGGGGTGGCCGGCTCGGGGAAGGCAACCGGCGCAGCGGAGGTGGCAGCCGGCGTGGTGGAGGCGGCCGGCGCGGGGGAGGCGACCGGCGGAGAGGTGGCGGCCGGCGACAGGGACCCGCCCAGATCTAGGTTTCCGGGCGCCATGGGAGGGGGTGGAGAGGAGTAGCAGGAGGAGGGGAGGGGTGGCAGGCGGGCGCTGGTCGGCAGAGAACGGCGGCCGGGCGCTAGCCGCCGGCGGGGAGGCAGGCGGACGGGCTAGCCGTCGGGGCGCGAGGGCGTCGCCATCGCTCGCCTCCACTCTCGGGCCGCTTCAGCCCACACCCTCCGAATTTGTAATTATTTCTGCTGCCTTTGTCTTTAGGGTCCTCTTTACTTCTGGCCATACAACAACAACATAGCCTTTTGTCCCAAGCAAGTTGGGGTAGCCTTTAGGGTCCTCTTTACTTCTGGCCATGATGTTTCTTATTCCTTGTCATGATTTGAGATAAGCGGAGGCAGCTCAATTAACAGGTTAAAGTTTTCTATTTTTCTCATATAGCGAAAAAATATTATTAGTCCAGTCATGCCTTCCCCAATAATCAGTTCATTGATGATGTGAAAATAAAGTGTCGATAATATATATTTCTCGAACAAAGTGTCAATAACTGAACTTTTTTAACTAGCTAATGTTTAATGTGCATCGATATAAGACATGCGTGATTAATGACTGTTCTACATTTTGACAAAAGGATCTACGACTCCCTGCTAAGAAGGCCCATCTTAAAAGTTGAAATCAGATCTTCTTTTAGAGTCCCCATTCTTGTATAGAAGTACCACTCTGGTCAACAAACTTTTAAGGATTTTAGTTGGAATACTCCTGAACCTCAGAACCTGTGTTATGCTTGTGTTCCCAATGTACAAACTTTGCCTGTCCTTAAAAAGTGCAAATTTTACCATGGGATTGTTGCTGCTAATTTAGCAGCCACGACATGAATTGTGTTAATGAACAGTGAGTGTTGTTTTGGAACAGATATATTGTCTATGTTGATGCGTCGGTTAGGTTATCAAAGCATTCTTGTGAGCTTAAATTGAACATGTGGTGGTTCAGTTGAAGTGTCAAACTGGTGTCGGTCGTGTGAATTGATAATTTTTAGCAATTTGAGGATCACATATGCATATGATCTACAGAACTTCATCTTATTTTGTGTCTGGAACTATCAGAAAGTTTGCACTGGGGCCTGTTCAATTTCCTCCCAATTTTTTCTATTCCTCTATTGAACATTGAACAGTATGTCACACTGTGATTTTGCAGGATACTGAATGCATTCTCAAAGGTGCCTCCAAAGCCGAAGATTCCGTCTGCTCAAAGGTACTTGAGATATTGTGGTAATCAGTTGGATACTACACAGAATTGGGGTTGCTTTGATTTGGTGTTGGGCCTTTCAAGAACTTGTACTAGCAAACAAGTTCTTATTGTTTTTATTCTCAACAATTAATCATCAAATAGATACAGTGAAGAACTGAAAGTTAATCAAGACATGCATAGTGTTACGTTACTGGATGGCACTTATTTCTTGTTTGGACATCATCGTTTGAGAAATAACTACATACTTCAATTATATAATATATGTGAGATCATGCAAGTTATAATGGTGCTATTATAACATGACTTGTTCCTACCTTTTCCTGTTAATTTAATGCTGCACTTAGTACTACTCTTTGATGTAACATTCTCCTAATATTTTCAGCATTACTGTTGTCGACCCATGGCATAGTATAACCTAAAGCTTTTTTCTCCCCAGAAAAACTGTGGTGGTATTTACTGTTGAATATCCTGTTTCAGTGAATTTGAAGAGCTGGAAGCAGCACCTGCAATGATTGAAGGTCCTCTGGAACCGCAAACATCAAATATCATATCAACTACTAGCCAAGTTCAAGAGGATCCCTTATCTGCTTTCTTCAGTGTATGAAGCTGTTCTCATTAAACTGGCCCCCTCATCTTCATTAATTTGTAGCTGCTTTTCCACCTAAGTTTGTCTTTTATTCTGTGTTTAATGTGCATCTCTGGGAACAGGCAGCTGCGAACGCTGGTAGCACCTCCTCTGCAGGTGTTGCAGTACAGACAAATCAATCTTTTGGTGCTATTCCTTTCTCTACACATGCACCTTCTAGTACCATTACATCACAATCGCCAGGCTTGCATCATTTGCTTCCTTCACAGGCCTCATCTGTTTCTGGCATACCTACTGATGTTCATGGTGGCACTGGACCTATAGTGAGGTCCGCAAGCCTTGTAAATCCATCACATTTCTCACCATTGACATCTTTGCAGACAACAATGGTGCACAGTAATTCTGCAGTACCAACTGCTCCACCTCAACATCCTCGTACCTCTCAGCAGCCACAAAGTGCTCCCTTGCTTCAGCCTTTTCCATTACCTACAGCTTCGCCTTCTCCACCATATGGGACTCCATTGCTTCAACCGTTTCCCCCACCAAATCCATCACCATCTCTTGCATCAGCTCCAGTCTACAACCCACCATTGTCCAGAGACAAAGTCAGAGATGCATTACTGAGACTTGTGGAGGTATGCTGTTCTGTTTAATTTTGTTTTCTTGTTGAATTTGAATGCATTCTTCTTTTTTAGATCACAAGGAGTAATATTTCTTATTCTAGTTTAATTTGTTATGTACTGTTTTATGTGGTATAGACATATGTGCATAATAGTTACTAACACTGGACAGGCAATCGAACTGTTCGATGCTTCACTTGTTGAACCCGCATTCAATAAATATTATTATTCGGCCAATACTTATCACACTGATTAAGGACAAGTTGGTGTTTTTATTAGTACACTACCAGATAAATTCATTCATGGGTTTACGTACAAATAACCAGCTCTACACTAAGTTGTGTTAATCACAGTGCAACATGTATGCTTTTTGATGCCTTTGAGCATGAATAAACATAAGACAAAAGAATGGGTATAAGTTCCAACATCCAGAAAGGTAGATTATTGAACTGGAAGGAAGCAAATCATTTATACCGGCCGATCTAGTCAAGACTCAAGACCATGTACCACTTCTGTTCCATCCCCGTGACAGGAGTACGGGACATACATCGTAATGACTAGCAGCTATTGCTGCTTGGCCACTGTGTAAACCCTCAGTGTGGCTCAAGGGAAGCTTGGAGGCTTTGACCTGCCAAACTGGAAACCCAGTTCACCATAGAATGTCTGGGCCAAGCTACAAAACCATGCTAGCTTAGCATATTGTTGATTTGGTGGGTCAGTTGCTAGTTTCTTTTGGGAGTAGAGAAGATAAACAAAATACATCTTAGGGATTAAGAGCCCCGAGACAAGAAGGGAGGTACTGTGTCAGCAACCTCCCACCGAGAGCAGGGTACATGGGCACACCTAGGGATGAAAATGGTACGGATATTATCCGTCCGACCGACCGATCGAAAGGGTTAGACATTCAAATGGTAAGACCGTATCCGAATCCGGACATTTAATATCTGTAACTATCTATCTGAAAATTCAAAGTTGAATTTCTATGATCCAAATATGATGAATATCACTATTCGACACAAAATATACTGTCCGTATCCGAATTCGATCCAAGAATTCAGACCGAGAAAGAAAAATTATCTGTATTTGTATCCGCGATATCCGTTCGTATCCGATCCGTTTTCATCCATAGGCACACCAGCCCATGTTGAACGGAAGCTGCCTGGTTGACCGTTTATCTGTTAAGCAGGTTGTTTGCATGAATGGTCCGTGACAGGAACCGAGGCACTATTCTTGGGTTTGCTGGTGTTCCAGTACAACTGTCAGTTTGGTCCAGTTTTGTTAACATACGGGTGATAAGCTAGTGCTTGGAACCTCATCGCACAATAGACTTTACATTGTTGCACATCAAGTAGAGCATTCCTTTTGATATCTGTGTCTTTCCCTTGGTTTGCTAGTACAAATTACTGCATCTAAGATAAGAAGTTGTTTATTGTTTCTGCTAGAGTGAAGAATTTATCGATTTAGTCTACCGGGAGATCGTGAATAGACAGTAATGGATAAAATGGACAGACCTCTCCAACAAGCTGGTTTGTGCTTGGACTTTTGTGCTATCTGTTGTCAACCCAGTAATTAAAGTTCTGTAAATTCATTGGCAATGATCATCAGTTGGCAAAGTTTGTATTAATGTACTTTATCTGTAAATGCTTATGAAATCTATCTGGGCTGTGGAAATGTCATCTTCTGTATTCGTGCTGCAGAAAAGTTTTGTTCTGAACGTATCTTGATAGCGTTGGAATCTAATCTTTGAAGTGGACAGTTGACCATCTGCCCCTGAATCACTGCTATATATGAGTTGGACAGAAACCTCACTTTACTAATATTACTGTGACTGTCATGTCCTAATGAATGTTGTATCTATAATCTGATAATTGTGTTTGTGTATCCAGGGCACCACAAGGACTAACAGAATTAAAATAGTTAAAATGGGTTGATAATTCAATTTGTGGCATGGTTTACCAAACAAATTTTAGAATATTCTTTATGAAATTTAGATTATTCTTCTCGGTCTAGAATTTATGGGTGAACATATAAAAATATGGTCTATTCGCCCAACAAAAAATTGCGAGTATTTAAAATTAGGGGCTATTGCGTTTTTACCCCTATTTTGAAATGAAATGGTGATTTTGCCCTCATTTTTTCAACTTTGTGATTTTACCCCTGCTTTTTCAAATTGATGAAAGGGTTTGCTCCTATTCTGTTAAGATCACTTCACAGTGTCAAAGTTGCTATGAAAAGACAATTTTGCCTATGTTAATTTGACTTCTATTTTTCTAAGTTCTTCATCTCTTTATTACCACACTTTACTTCACTTTTCTACTTCACGATGCCTAATGCCTGCGTGGGGCAGTAGCCACACGCCCCATAGACCCATACACACTGTCGCTTGCCTCTGACGCCGGGCCTCACCGGTGAGCAAGGGAGGGACAGGATCATAGCAGAGTTGCATCACCCAGGACATGAGCTGCTGCTCGGGAACTGCTGCCAAACCAAACCTGCGCCGCCGTCCAAGGACCTGGTGCCGGATGTGTGTCGTCCCACTCCCATCCAGGGTCGTTACTGTGACAACGGACCTGCACCGCAGCCTAGGCCCACGGATCCGCGACGCTCGTCCATGAGAGGGTGCCGATGCTTGGGAAAGGAAGGAGGGAGCTCGAGGAGGGAAAGAGGGGACTGAAGGGGGTGGTGGGTGGGATTCTCAAGGACCTGCGCTGCGGGTCGGATCTGTGCCGGACCGTGGCCTCGCGTCTGTGCGCAACGCCGCCGCAGAGCGTCTCCTTTGCTTCCGGTCGAGAGAGAAGGGAGATGAGTGAAGGAGATATGGATAATGTTAGGGGTAATTCGGTCAATTTCTATTGATTTCAGGAGTTTCCCATTTATTTTATTTCTTTAAAGAGGTCACCATCTAACAGAGTTAAAAACAGGGGCAAACGGATGCTTCGTTCTCGAAAAGTAGGGGTAAAATCACAAAGTTCAAAACCAGTCTCCCTTACAATTAAGCACTCGAACATCACTTAGCTGTAAGCTGGTCGCACACCAAAGCAAATACTTCAATTTGTGGCATGGCTTAGCTTTTTGGGCAATATTTTTTCTTTCATAAAAAATCAGTCATACAAATCAGGAGAGTGTTGGCCAGTGGCTTAGCCAACATTTGAACATGGCGGGAATGTCAACAATGTAGCAGTGTGCAACTTCAATTTAAAATGAATTTAGTATGCTACCTATTTTTCGTATGTGCAAAATATGGTTTAACACCCGCTTCACAAGTATTAGTCCGTACGCTAAAAATGGTTTAATACCCGCTTCACAAGTCACAAATAGATCAGTATAATCATTCAATAAATTCATTAGCATTAAGTATATATATCATGCCTGTTTGTTCGAACATTGGGGTGGTGGTGTGGGGGAGGGGGGGTGGCCGGAAATCCTAAATGTCTTCCGGAAGATTTTCGCAAATGAACTAAAACTCACCAGTAGCCGAACTAACAACCCACAAAGGTCCACAGAAGCTAACCCTAGTCTTCTTCTTCCTCCTCTCCACCCCTGTGCGCCGCCGCCACCCGCGCGCTGCCTCCATGGCCGACGTTCCCCGCGCGTTCCCCGCGCCCGACGACCTCCGCCGGCTCGCCGCGGCCTCCCGCCGCGGCCGCCGCGCCCGTGCGCACCCGCGCGCCGCCGTGCTGCCGGCCGCGCCTTGCGCCCCGTGCGCCGGAGATGGAAGATATGCTAATTTTTTTTTCTAGAAAATGTTGTCCAACATTTTTAAAAATGTTGCAACATTTTTCAAAATATTGATAAAAAATAGTTGCCGAAACCAATATTTTTAAAAATGTTGGAACATTTGTGAAAAATGTTGAACATAAGAAATTGTTGTCCAACATTTTGCAAAATGTTGACAAAAAATAGTTGACTAAACCAACATTTCTTAAAAAATGTTGTAACATTTCTGAAAAATGTTGGAAGAAGCCTAAAAAGGAGAAAAATGTTGTCCAACATTTCGAAAATGTTGTCCAACATTTCGAAAATGTTGCAACATTTAAAAAATGCTGACAAAAAATAGTGGACGAAACCAACATATCTTAAAAATGTTGAAACATTTCTGAAAAATGTTGAAAGAAGCCTCCATAAAAATATTGGAAGAAGCCTCCAGAAAAATGTTGACTAAAAAATGTTGGAACATTTCTAAAATGTTGACGAAAAATTACTAGAAACGTTGAAGAAAAAATATTGTAACATTTTTGAAAAATTAATTTAATAATTATTAAGTGGGCTGGTGGGAAAATTTAAAACAACATTTAGATGGATTTTGGTGGGCTGGAAGTTCGCCAACTTATCTATCTTCCGGAAGACATATAGGAGGCCCCGGGGGTGGCCTGGTGGGTGGGGTTGTTGTTCTTGATGAGCCATCTCATCTAGTATTAGACTTGGGACTTAGATCAGGCCAGGGTTTCAATTACCGTTGGTAACCGGCCGGTTTACCGCGGTAACCGGTGTTACCGGTCCGGACCGGTAACGGTACCGGCCGGTTACCAACAGTTGGTTTTTTTAAATTTTGAATTTGAATTCAAAAAATTGAAAAATGAGAAAAAAAAACCCCTAAAAATACTGCAAGATTTATAGAATGTAATGGTGTAAAAATTTTTCAAATATAATTGCATTTAGTATTTTTTTCGAACATTTGAACTTAAACAAAAAAAGAAAAGGAAAAAAAACGCACAGCCCATTAAGGCTCATGTTCGCCCATCCGCTCGCAGAGCAAAATATCTGGCTCTTCTGCGGTTCACGGGTGCACTGCTGCCACTGCATTCGTCGCGAAGTCCCTGCGCCGCGCCCTCCCCTCCGCATCCGCTCCTCACCGCCGCCTTACCGCCCGCCGCGAGCAGATTACCGGCCGGGAGCCGCGGTTAACCGCTGGAGAGCCGCGGTTACCGATCTCGGGCCTGGAACTGCGCGGCCAAGGAGGTTAACCGCTCCTCCCGGGCGGTATGCCGCCCTCCGCCGGCGGTCAACATACCGGTAATGCTGGTTAGCCGGCCCAGTTACTGGTAAGTTTCCTCTCTCATGTAGAATAAATAGAATCGTAGAAATAGAATAGATGCTAGTGGTGGTGGTGGTGGTGGTGGTGGTTGTGGACTTCGTTTCACAGGTATCAATTGCAATTTGCACCTACATATATGCAAATATGTTTCAGACTATGAGTACTAATTATAGTTGATTGCAGGGGAGACTGAGTTCACACATGCTACTCAGGACCGCGATCATGGACAACCGGAATCGCAGAGGAGATCGTACGGACCGGCGGACTACGACACTCCACAGTACTCTTCTTCCTCCTACAACGATACGTCGCAGTCTACTTATCAGTATCCCATCCCTGACATGACTATGCAGCCACCTACGAGATGGGTGTACGAATGGGAAGAACCCGAATTTTACACTATGTTAGTTCACGAATGGGAGACAACATCAGCGTGGACAGGTCACACTTGGCAAGATTACAAGTCCGAGCTACTTAGAGTGCGAGGTTTGAATGTGATGTCCATCGCCGAATACGAGATGGCGTCCCGAATGGGGGTATTTCCATTCTTACGCCGCGGTTGAACTTTTACTATAAGTGTATGGCCTATGCATGCAGTGATGATGACTATGGTATTTGTATGTGTAACAGTGTAATTATAAATTGTTGCACCATTTGTGACTACGGTATTTGTATGCACGATGATGACTATGGTATTTGTATGCCTAATTATAAATTATGGTATTTGTATGCCTAATTATAAATTGTTACTTTAGTGTGGTTTTTTACCAAAATTTGTATTTATTTCACACCGGTGAACCATACAAAAAAAATAGCCGGTAATTTATTTTTTTCGAACAGTAACCGTTGCAACCAGTTCGGTATACCGGTATACCGTTTGTTACCGAATGACTAGTGAAGTTTGGGTAGGAATTTGAATTTGTGCGGTAATCCTCGGTAATCTCGGTATACCGTTACCACTCGCCGGCGGTAGCAACGTCGCGGTTGGTAATTAAAACCCTGGATCAGGCCCACTGTCCTCCTCTTTTTTCTTTTCCTTTTGATGGGCCATCTAGTCTAATATCAGACTTGGGTACATAAATGGTAACGAGGTTCCCGATACTAACGCGGTCGGGTGAGGCGAAACATTTGCTCTGTTCAACAAATCTTTTGCTGATTACTACGACATTTGTTTTGAGAGGAAGGAATTGTGGCGCTGATTTCAATGACATATTTCGAGAGAAAAATACTATGCAAGAAGTTGAAAAAAAACCAAACGGAGCCTAAACTATTTGTCTCTAAGTATCCCTAATATTGTTATCCGACACAACAGTACCTAGAAAACATGCGACAACGGGCCCTTGGGCTCGAACCGGTCCCAAACTACAACTTTGCTTTAAAGTGTTTTGATGAGAACTATTTTAACTAAAAGATGACACGATGACAATTATTCCATAACTTTGTTTAAGCCAGAATTTGAAGCTATAACTCAAACAAAATTTGAATTCTAACCGAATTTACGTTGTTTGACAATGTCTCTACTTTCATGTGATAACAAGCAAAAAAATATAAACCGTTCCATGCATGCTAATGCATATGCTAGTGACATCGGGGATGTCAGATTCGTGAGTAGGGCAACCGCGTGCTGTGGCCTCAGCTAAATCACTCAGGAGGAGTGCCGTCCATGTCCCAACTCAAATCTAGATTTGTTGCACCCATTGCTCGCTAGCGACTGACGAGAAATTCATGAGAAAGTAAAGGTATGTTCGCAGCTCAAATACTAGTGAACTAGTAGTTTGAAGATAATTTTGCAGCTGAGAAATACATGAGAAAGTTGAGACTGGGGCTGCTGGTGCTGGTAACCATGGGAGATTTACCGCTAAACACTCAATAACTGCTGGCAGCAGAATTAAATCAAATCGACTGTACACATAATTATTTATTAGACTGTTGGTTCATGAATATGTTGAACGCATAATAAATGTTCGATGCAAATATAACAAAATTAAGCAGTTATATGTACTCCTGATTCGCATATTGTTACTAAGATACCAAACTATGGCAGTTTCTATAGGTGCTGATGATTCCTGATTCGCATATACTATCTTAAAGCATAACCATGAGCCACAACTGAATCCAATAGTCAACGTTGAGACGTCAATTCAAAGTCGAGCATTTTATCGGGCAGAATTTGAATCCCACGTGCTGCATGCATAAGCTTAGAATCTGGGCCAGTTGATCCTGACACTAACCACACGAAAGGGAGGCCACCCTACCAGTCAATGTCTTCTCCATACATATACAAATTTCTAATATTCTATTGGCTGCCATACGGTACATACTTGAGGATTGAATGACCAGTAGAGTCAGAGATGTCAACCATGAAAACTGGTGAAAGTGAGCGCCCAATTACTTGAGCATGGCAGATACTGTTCATATTGAAAAGGTAAAAAACAAAACTGTTAGCATTTCAGTACTGATACAGATCAAAGGAAATGTTTCAACAACTTGGACACAGCAAACTACATCTTTAAATTAAAAATAGAGAGTTTACACAGCCATATTATAACAAAATGTTACAAAGCAAACATACTTTAGAAACAGATCATAACATTTTCTTTATGAAACGGGAGGGGTTGCCCCCCTACTGATTATGATATATTAAAGTAGTATAAAAAGTAAAAACAAAGAGTTTACACAGCTACCAAATCTAAGGAAACCGATTATAACATTCACCAGCAGTGTTTCTTGTCGAGGCAACATATAAACAGCTATATCTTAAAAGAGTTTCCATTCAGGAAGTACATCTAAATGTTATGCAAAGTACAGGCATTATCGAAGCTACATCATAAGGATCCAGTGCAAAAACAGAGTTGCAGGAAAGGAGGTTAAAATCACATAGAAATATGATTACGATGTATACAATTTTCTTCTTCAAGTTTGCAGTGGAAAACAATAAATTGTGCACCCCTAATCACAGATGGAAAGTGGATCTATATCCAATCCACAAATTAGCATAACAACCATGTCAGTTATTTTGGTAGCCCAGTGCAATTGGAAGAATAGAAATATATGTGTTTTTTTATTATGGTGTATGGCAGAGGCCAAAGGCCGTAGTATCATTTGGCCATAATTGTTACTCTTATAGGTTGCTGCTCGTAGTTGAGCTTAGTTAGTATGCTTTAGCCTTTTGGGTAAACTCTCTTGTTACTCTTATAGGTTGCTGCTCGTAGTTTAGCTTAGTTAGTATGCTTTGGCCTTTTGGGTAAACTCTCCGGAAAGAATTGTGCCCTAAGGGGCTTGTATGAGTCTTCTTAGATTCCCCCGTTTTATCCTTTTTAATATAATGATGATTGCTCTCCTGCCTATTTGAGAAGGGGGGAAAGGTTCTCTGATCATTTTCACTTTGGTTTGGAGAGAACCACAAGAAAAAAATACCAGGCAACCAATCAATAATAAAGACCGGAATATTGAGAACTTACCATATGTAATACATATCATCTACATCTTTTTGCATTCCCCCCAGCAGTTCGATCTTCACTACACCACCAATGCAAAGGACAGGGCGTGGTAGTTTGAAGGATTGTAAAACATCATCCTATCAAATCAAAATAAAATGGCATCAATAAGCTTTCCCCATTATCAAGAGAAGATCTTGTTCACTATATACCATAGCACAGGATTAACATTCAAAAACAGAAAAAAAAAGAATATAAGAGCATCTCCAAGAGTTTGCCAAATTTTACTTGGCAAATCTTGTGTTTTGCCAACTTCTAAAAAGATATGCCACGTAAAAAAAGAGTTCATCTCCAACAGTTTACATCAGGAACCCTGAGAGAAACAAAATTATGTTATACCCTTCCACCTCTTGAAAACTTACATCAGAAACCCGAGATAGAAACAAAATTTTTATTATGTCCTTCCACCTCTTCTGCTACAAAACGGATGCGCCACGGATACGTGCGCGCATATATTTTTTTGCCAAACTATTGGAGGCTAATTTTTCATGTTTTACCAAAATTAGATAGATGCCAAGGTAAGATAGCAAACTGTTGGAGTTGCTCTAAGCTTGGATATTCGAGACCAAAATGGTCCTTGACTTCTCTGCATACGAAAAATGGTCCTTGACTGCTCTGCGAATGCTAGTATTAATACTGCTCTGTTTGGGGAATTATTTTCCTGTGTATTCCTCCAACCCTAGAAAGGTGGGTATATAGAGTTAGCTATACATGGGCCTCTATGGGCTGTACACAGGCCATATGGGCCACTCACACATATATACACTAACACCCCCCTGCAGTCTGGACTACAGGCGCAGCGGTGTACAAGACTGGCCAACAAAGAAAGAAACTCACACACAAGGCCCCCCGCAGCCACAACTAGCCACTGGCTACGTTGAGGCTGGACCGGAACTCCGAGAAGGTCGAGGAAGGAAGACCCTTGGTGAAGATGTCAGCGAACTGGGAGGTGGTCGGTACATGGAGAACCCGAACATCTCTGATAGCCACCCGGTCACGAACGAAGTGCAAGTCAATCTCCACATGCTTCGTCCGCTGATGCTGAACCGGGTTGGTGGAGAGGTACACGGCGCTGACGTTGTCGCAGTAGACGAGCGTGCTCTTGGCGAGCGGGCTGTGAAGCTCAACCAAGAGCTGTCGGAGCTAGGACGCCTCAGCCACGCCGTTAGCAACAGCCCGATACTCCGCCTCAGCACTCGAGCGAGAGACAACCAGCTGTCGCTTGGACGACCAGGAGATCAGGTTGCCGCCGAGGAAGACGGCATACCCTGAGGTAGAGCGGCGCGTGTCCGGGCACCCCGCCCAGTCAGCATCAGTGTAGACGACCAGCTCAGCAGACGGAGACCGGTGGAGGACCAAGCCAAAGTCAACAGTGCCGCGGACGTAACGAAGAAGGCGCTTCAGCGTAGCAAGTTGTGACTCCCGTGGATCATGCATATGGAGGCAGATCTGCTGGACAGCGTAGGTGAGATCCGGCCTGGTGAAAGTGAGGTACTGTAAGGCTCCAGCAAGACTCCTATAAGCAGTAGGATCAGCCACAGGATCACCCAGAACAGCAGACAGCTTCGCCTGAGTATCAACAGGAGTGGAGCAAGGCTTGCAATCAGTCATCCCGGCACGCTCCAGGATATCCAGGGCATACTGGCGCTGGTGAAGGAGAAGACTAGTCTGACGGGGCTCAACTGTCACGCCCAAGAAGTGGTGAAGCTGACCCAGATCCTTCATGGCAAACTCCTGCTGAAGTGAGGTGATAATCCGCTGAAGCAGCTGTGGACTGGAGGCAGTCATAACAATGTCATCAACGTAGAGGAGGAGGTAGGCAACCCCATCAGCATGGTGATATATGAACAACGAAGTATCTGACTTGGCCTCAACAGACCCCAGTGTCAGCAAGGTGGCAAACCGAGAGTACCATGCCCGAGGAGCCTGCTTCAAACCATAGAGAGACTTGTTCAACCGGCAGACCAAATCCGGACAACTGGAGTCCACAAACCCTGCTGGCTGGCTGCAGTAGACTGTCTCGGTCAGGGTGCCATGAAGAAATGCATTCTTGACATTGACCTGGTGCACGGGCCAAGACCGAGAGAGAGCCAAAGAGAGAACAGTGCGCACTGTAGCAGGCTTCACCACTGGGCTGAAAGTCTCGTCATAGTCCACACCGGGACGCTGAGTGAACCCCCGAAGGACCCAACGCGCCTTGTAGCGCTCCAGAGTACCATCAGCACGGCGCTTGATTGTCCAAATCCACTTGCCGGTCACCACATTGCAACCTGACGGACGTGGCACAAGGTCCCAAGTCTGGTTGGCAAGAAGAGCTCCGTACTCCTCTTCCATCGCACGACGCCAGTTCGGATATGCCAGAGCCTCACGAACCGACGTCGGGATCGGAGAAAGCCGCGGCTCCCCCTCGGTGGCAGAGAGAGCCCGCGGCCGAAGAACCCCGGCCGCCTGCCGGGTCACCATGGGATGGGTGTGGCGAGGATCCCGATGGATGACCGGCGGGTGGTACACGGCCGACTCCACCCGAGAGCGACGTGGTGGAGGCGGCGGTGGCGGCGGAGGCGGTGTGGGCGCCGGTGGAGGAGGCGGAGCCGTGGAGCGGCGCCCGTAGACGTGGCGCAGAGGAGGCACATAGTCTACGGGCACCGCTGGTGGAGGAGCCGGAGAAGGCAGCGGCGGTGGAGGCACCGGACGGCGCTGGTACACCTGCACAGGCTCGGTGTAGCGTGCAGGTGGTAGCGGGGCCGCGCGTGGCACGGGAGGAGGTGCCGGAGCCGCGTGTGGCGCGACGAGGGGCGCCGGGGGCACCGGGGCCGCGCGTGGCCCGGCGAGGGGCGCCGGGGGCACCGGGGCCTCGCGTGGCGCGGCCGAAGGCACCAAGCCCACGTCAGGTGCGACGAATGGCACCGGAACCGCGAGTGGTGCAAGAGGAGGCTCAGGCGCTGCCGTAGGAGTCAAGAGCCGGTGGTGTACCAGAAGAACCTGCTGGAAAAGGAAAAACAGAAACAGGCGGCTGCACCACCGGGTCAGAAAACATGGACTCAATGTCAGGATCCGGAGTGAGTGTGGAGGAGGTGGAAAAGGGGAAGTCCGACTCGTCAAACACAACATGTCGGGAGATAAGAACCCGACGAGAGATGAGATCGTAGCAGCGGTACCCCTTATGGTCAGGGGAGTAACCAAGGAACACACAACGTGTCGAGCGAGGTGCGAGCTTATGAGGAGCAGTGGCAGCAAGATTCGGGTAGCAAGCACACCCGAAGACACGAAGGTGAGAGTAAGTGGGAGGAGTACCGAAGAGAGCGTGGTGAGGAGTCGGAGCGGGAGAAGCGGTGGAAGGAAGACGGTTGAGAAGGTAGGTGGCGGTGTGAAGGCTCTCTGCCCAGAAGCACGGGGGCAGAGAGGCCTGGATCAGAAGAGTGCGCATGACATCGTTCGTGGTCCGAATCATGCGCTCGGCCTTGCCGTTCTGTGGTGAAGTATACGGACAAGACATACGTAACTGAACACCTCGGGTGAGAAAGAAGGAGCGAGAAGTGGAGTTATCGAACTCACGACCGTTGTCACACTGGACAGCCTTAACGGTGAGGCCGAACTGAGTGGACACCCAGGCAAAGAAGTGAAGAAGGGTGGGGAAGGTGTCAGACTTGGCAAGCAGAGGGAAGGTCCAGGAGTAGTGAGAGAAATCATCAATGATCACCAGATAATACTTATAACCAGAAATACTGAGTACAGGAGAAGTCCACAAATCACAGTGGATAAGATCAAAAGCATGCGAAGCATGCGAAGAAGAAGAAAAAAAAGGAAGCCGAACATGACGACCAAGCTGGCATGCCTGACAGAGCTGCTCAGCAGTAGTCCTAGTACAAGAGATATCTCCACTACGACTAATCTGAGCCAAAACATCTCGGCCGGGATGACCGAGGCGGCGGTGCCAGGTGGTGGAAGACGGTGTCACGGCGAGAGCAGCTGACGAGGAAGATGAAGGTGAAGTAGAGGCAGCGGAGACAGGAAGCCGAAGGGTGTAAAGGGGCCCGGTGCTGTCACATCGGAGGAGTGGACGCCCGGTAGCCAAATCCTTCACAGAAAGACCAGAAGTGTCAAACTCCACAGAACAAGAATTGTCAGCTGTAAATTGACGAATAGAAAGAAGATTGTGAACCATCTGAGGAGCAACAAGGACATCAGAGAGACGAAAAGGACCGTGAGCAGTCCCCACAGAAGTGACCGGAAGACAAGAGCCATCACCGACCATGATAGAAGAAGGACAAGAGGGGTGACGAGGTCGGACAGAAGAAAGGATACCCGCATCTGGAGTGGTGTGGTAAGAGGCACCCGAGTCGGCGATCCACTCGGTGCCAACGGGCGGCGTCAACCCCACAGTGCTGAAGGACTGCGCCAAGGCAGCCTGATCCCACCCCCCCCGGCCACGACGAGCTGGGCGGAGGGGGTGGAGTCCAGGTCGGCGCGTAGGAGGTAGCACTCGTGACCATGGCCGCCGGCTGGTGCGGGGAACGAGGCCCCCCTCCCTGACCCTGGTGGGGCCACATGGAGATACGCCCTGACCACGGGTTGGAGAAGGTCGGCCAGGGCGCACCGCCGGGAAGAGGAGCAAGAGGAGGGGTCGGAGCCTGGGTGGGCGTCCTACGACCCCCACGACCGCGTCCTCGGCGACCCCCACGGCCCCCCCCACCCCCGCTCGGCCCGGGGGGAGGAGCACCAAGGAGAGAGGCAGGCGGCGAGGCGGAGGAAGGTGGTGGGGCAGCGACGAGTGCGCGAGAGGTGGAAGACGAAGCCGAAGACGTAGTGTGGAGGCCCCGGGTGAGCTCCTCCAGGGTGAGGGCATCACGGACCTCCAGGAAGGTGGGTGGCGGCCGCTGGTGCGTAAGCAGTGTCCGCACGGCCTCGTAGCTGCTGGGAAGGCCCCGCAGGACGTTGAGGACCAAGACGTGCTCCGGGACTGTGTACCCGAGGTCGCGAAGCCCATCAGCCGTGCTCTTCATCTTCCTGCAGTAGTCGGCCACGGATAGGTCGCCCTGCTCGAGCGTGCGAAGCTCGGCGTCGAGCTGGAGGGCGCGTGTCTGAGCATTCCCGAGAAACTGAGTCTCGAGGGAAAGCCACATCACGCGCGCGGTGGGATCCGGAGTCCGCACGATGTCCTGGAGATCCAGGGAGATGGTCCCAGAGATCCAGGACTTGGCGATGCTGTCGCGGCGTCGCCACGCCGGGTCGTGAGCACGGGCAGGAGTGTCGGAGAGGACGTGGCCGTCGAGAGCGTAGCGGCGGAGAACGAGGAGAATCTGGTCCCTCCATCGAGCGTAGGAGGTGGAGGTGGAGTCGAGGAGGACGGTGACCAGGTTCTTGATGTGCGGGACCCCGGCGGCCTGAAGGTGGAGGTAGGCGACCATGGGGTCGTCCGTGCCACTCGGGGATCCAGCACTCGGCAGGGGCAACGCAGTGGGCGAGAGCTGCGAAGAAGAGGCAACACGCTCCCCCGCAGAGGCGTGGAGGAAGCGCTCCGCCTCGGCGACCTGGCGAGCAAGAGCATCGGCCGTAGAGCGTTCGTGCTCCCAGGCGAGGGCAGCCACACGCACGCGCTCCTCGGCGGCGGCTGCCGCAGTCTTGGCGTTCTCTAGGGCCGCAGCGAGGGTGCTGTCGGCGGCGGCGACGGAGGTGGGTCGCGGCGACTGTCCTTTGAGGAAGCCGGGGCCGGAGAAGGGCGTGGACGAGAAGTAGGGAACACCCGTGACGCCAAAGGGAAGGAGGCCCGGAGTAGGAGCGCCGGTCGAGAGGGAGGCGGCATGAAGTCCTGCCAGGCTCGCCCGCAGGCCACCACTGCCAGCAGCCAGGCCGTCCAGGTCGGCGCGGCTAGGAGGTGTGGCCTGCGGGTCGGCGTCCAGGCCGCCACTACCAGCAGCCAGGCCATCCAGGCCGGTACGAGTGGCGGCCAGGACAGAAGGGCCCCCGGCGGCCAGAGCAGAGGAGCCAGCGGCCAGGGCAGGGGAGGCCGCAGCGGCAGGGGCGGAGAGGGCCGTGCCCCCACCCGCACGCGCGAGGACCCGCAGGGCCGCGTCGACCGCGGTCGGGCCCTGGGCGGCAAGGGCCGCGACCGTCGCGGGGAGGTACCCGCGGCCAGCAGGGTCGCGAGGTCCTCCAGCGCCGGCACACGGACACCCGCGCCCAGCAGCACCGCGCGAAGGGCGGCGTCGGCGGCGAGGGCGGCGGGCTCCGGAGCAGGGGCCGCGTCGAGGAGGATCGAGGAGAGGCCGGCAGTGGTCGAATCCGCCGAGGTACCGTCCGCGGCCGCCGGAGCAGAGGAAGACGGGAGCAGCGGCGGCGGATCGTGGGGCAGGGCGTGCTGGGCGACGAGCGCGGGAGCCAGCGCGTCCGCATCCATGCCGGCGGCTAGGACACCAGCAGAGGAGAGAGGAGGGATGGAGGAGAGGGGAGGAGGCGGCAGCCGGCCATCCATGGCTGGTAGGCGGCGGCGGCACCTGCTGGTGCTAGAGGAAGCTAGAGAGGAAGGAAACCCTAACTGATACCATGTTTAGGGAATTATTTTCCTGTGTATTCCTCCAACCCTAGAAGGGTGGGTATATAGAGTTAGCTATACATGGGCCTCTATGGGCTGTACACAGGCCATATGGGCCACTCACACATATATACACTAACATGCTCCACAACACAAATACCGGAGAAAGTAATTCTATGGTACAGGGCCTCGAATCCCACCTCATGAGGCCCCCATCCCAGGTCATTCCACCAGTCAAAGCTTCACCAATCTCAAATTATCTGGTACCTCTTCACAACACTTGGTGTTGGTGATGAACCTTCCTCATGCCACCAGCCCACCACATCCAGTCGGCCACTAGTTATGGCTATGGAATTGTCTCACTTGCGGTGAAGAAGAACCACAACCTTGATGAGGACAACTCTTGCATGCTAAGACGTGTTTGTCTTGATTTCTTGCCCATCTGTGATGTGGTAAGGTTGATGAATGGCGTTCTGTCTGCTGCATAAGAGTACATTCTTGGCATTACTCATGCTATGGATATGGGAGCATCAACTCCGTTCCCTTGGGCTCCAGAAGGGCAGGCTGATCATGGCTGGAACTGTGGTTGGTTTGAATCAGAATATAAATAAGGATGAGGGAGAAGAGATGAGAAATTGTTAGGCTTGCTTCTAAATTAGAGATGGGACACATGGCAACATCTAGAGGAGGGCCTCATTCCTAACCTTCGACAGCCCTTTCCCATATGATTTTCTTTCCCAATTTCCTTCTTGTGGAATTTGATTGCCATTTTTCTTTGATGTATCCATGCCATTTAGGACTTCAATTCAACCATTGAGACATAACATCACAGCTGTATTTTTTAAAAAAAACAAAGAATTATATATTCAAGAAATTTGAAATGGATTCAAAATAGGATGAAAGATCATAACACTTTATCATGTTTTCTTGTCTTTGTAAGGGAATAATTTGTCCTCTATAACCCTAGCAAGCTGGTGAAGTTGACAAAAGTGTTACATCTACACATACAGCTTGAGCCTGAATTAATGATCATTGTAGACAGAATAGTAACTCACTTGTAGCATAGGGAACTCAGGTGATGTGTACATCCACACAGCATTTTCATCAGCGTCCATCTTGTTGTCCTCATCTGAGCCAGATGGAAGCTTGGAATGACCAATCCTAATACGCACCATCTTTGAAGAGAAACAAGGAAGGCCATCCCTAAAATACTCTGGCAAATCACAGGAAAAAATACCAGGAAAGGATTTTTTTTATACAACTTTAGGGATAAAAAAATCAGAACAGACAACTTGCAATGAAATCAAATATATTTTGCACCTCTGTCCGGTTTTATCCTGATCTCATCGATTATGCATAGATCAGACTGGAGACCGTAGGTCAGGCTCTCCGACATGTCAGGATCATGGTGCCCCTTGCTGGACCAGTAGGATGGGTTGTCACCGACCCAGGCCCGTGGATCGAGCGTGTTCTCCATCCTCTCGCGCGGGAAACGGTCGGTGCTGGAGGCGGCGATGCAGCGCACGATGCAGTCCACGGAGGGACTTGTGGAGACGAGGGCGCCGCCGAGGTAGGAATATATCCTATGGTCCCTCTCGGCGTCATGGCCGGACTCCGAGGTCGGCGCGGCGGCGGGGCCCGGCGGCGATTTGCTCACCTCGACCGCGCGGGTGAAGCTGGCGACCTCGGGGCAAATCCTCACGCACAGGCTCTTGCATAATTCGTTGGCGATAACTGCACAGAAAGAATATGGATTGGAACGCAATCGAAGCGGCGGACTCAACATATGCACAGATCTACCGCAGGAGAAGCAATCGGGGGCGCCGGTGCGTACCGAATCGTCGCCACGAGCGGGAGACAGCGGCGGCGCGGGCGAGGTCGGCGGGGGTGTCGAGGCGGTGGAAGATGCAGCCGGATGCGTCGGGGCCTAGCCAGGCAAGGAAGTCCCAGCAACCGCTCTCCCTCATCTCCACGGGGAGCAGTTGGTCGGTTCTTGCGCTTCCGCCTACTTCGTGTCCGCACCAGGGGAAATTTTCTCGGCGAAACGAAAATAAATCCAAGAAACTTTCGGTTGAACCTGGTTTTCTTTTATGGCAAAGACTTCGTTACAGTATGGCTCGTCTCTTCCCGTTACAGCCGCTGGTTGCACGTGTGGGGAAGACGGATCGGCCGCGTTTCCACTCCAGCCGCCTGTGGGCCCCACTAGTTAGGCGACTGTTTAAATTCTTTGGGAATCACGCCTAATCATTTTCACCACAGCCTATTCGCATTCCCCTCCCCCTTCTCTCCTAGGGTTCCCCTGCCTCTCTGCCTACCGGCGATTTCCCCGGCGATTTCTCCTCCGCCGCCGCCGGCGACCTTGCGCGGGGGGAATCTCACATCCAAGCGGCGATAGCGCACGGAAGTGAGCACACTCTACCTCCATGGGTCGCATACCATTCGCGGAAACGCACTCATGAGCATTTCGTTCGATTTTTTCTTCGGCAGCCCGGGGATCTCGATGACGCGGCGGTGGAGGTGATGCACGAGGGTGTTGGGAGGAAGCACGAGTGGGGGCTTGACGATTTTTGGTGGAAGAGGAAGGGGCTTCGGCGTGGAGCCCCACATCTCGACGCACCGCTCCTCCTGCGCTCCTGCTGCGTGGGGGAGGAAAGCAAGAGGTGAGTGCAGTTCAATTTATCTGCGTCAGTTTTCTGCACACATAAGCCAAGGGGGGATGCAGATCCGATTTTCAGGGTGATTTTCGTTTGATTTTTGTTTGCAATTTTTCCCAAGGCCTTGAGGATTCCTAGAAGAGGACGAGCACATGGGTTTTCCAATCATTATGGGTGAGTTCATGATACCAATATGTGTCGATTTCCCACACCTGGCCAGGCTGCATGTGTACTGTGTGCTCATGGGGATCTCTATTTTGGTTTTTCAATTCACAGGACACGCTGGATTTGGTGTAAGAGGTGGTATTGTGGGAGGGATCTGCACGCCAAAACAGGTGAGTCATACATTTTTGACATTTCTAGGGTTTGCCAGCTAAAATTCTGTCCCCAGTGATTTTTTTTGCTTTTGTAAAATGAGAGGAACTTGGATTTGCATGGATAGTGAGGATAAGTGGGATCCTGCAGCCCCAGATTTTTGTGTGCGACTTAATGACTTTTTTGAAGTAGGTTAAGATTACCGCTAGGAATGCTAAATCCGACATGCATACTGATATACTTTTGCGTGTATGGCACTTTTTAGGTATTCTTATCAGGGAAATAGACACATTTTGCTCTGAATTTTTTTTACATTAGACATCTGAATACAGTCACTTTGGTAATCTGAGTACACATGTAGCTCTTATCTGTTTATCCAAAATGTTTGGCATGCCTTCACTTAGCATGCCTTCATTTTTTTTATTTTTCTGGCTGTTAAGCTGAATTAAGTTTCATGATAGTAAGCATATTGCCATGATGCGCATAGGTGTTGCATAAATGTCTCCCTGATGTTCATGAAAACCTGAACAACAGATTGCTCTCCCTTAAGTATAGATGAGTGAAATAACAACAATTGCATTTAATATCAGGAGTAAGATATCACGATGGCTGATTACATTTAGTAATATAGAAGTAAAAAAAAATATGTGCAATAGACGCATTTTGCGACATACATACTAATATGCTTTTGCGTGGTATGGCACTTTTTAGGTATTCTTATCAGAGAAATAGACACATTTTGCTCTGAAATTTTTTTACATTAGACATCTGAATACAGTCACTTTGGTAATCAGAGTACATATGTAGCTCTTATCTGTTTATCCAAAATGTAAAACGTATTTAGGCAACAATTTTTTAGAATTCAGTCAAAAGTTCGTTAGGATTTTGCCAAAAATACGGATATATATGTATGAAATTGCATGAGCATGGCACAAGCCATTCAGTTTTTCAGATTTTGTTGCATAAATGTAGTGATATGCCCTTCTGTTTCCACAATTCTCTGTAGCATTTTTATTTTTTGGTTGGTGCCAACTGAACATGAAATTTAGTTCCCTTCAGGAAACCATTTTCATAGAATTCCTTTTTATAGCATACATGGAAGCATAGCATACGTCATTTCTTTTTCTTTTTTTCCAAACTGAATAACCTGCACTGCAGCCATTTTTTTTAGTTTTTTTCTTAGCCTAATGATTAGGTTTAACCATGTACGCCCCCCTTCCCCTAGAAGGAACCGCCCGAGCTCAGCCCAGATCTTCGCCGGCCCCCTCCCTCCCGTCTCCGGTGAGCTTGCTCCGGCGAGCTCACTGCAGCGGGACGGTGAGGGGCCCCGCCTTTGCTCCCCTAGTAGTTCTAGTAGCTTGTAGATCTAGTAGTTGTAGTTTGCCTTTATGGCTAGTGGCCATCAGTGCCTGTCCTCCTTGGTTTCTGCCGTCGCCGCCTCCGTCGTCTTCCTCGTCGGCGTCGCCGCCGTCTTCCAATCCAAGGTATGGTTAAATAAACTTATCCTGCCCCCTCAAGCATCTTCACCCCCGCATCCCACCCCCTTCTGGTGCTTGAGCCGTTCTGCCGCCGCCGTCGATTTGGTCGGTTTCGAGGTTCCTTCTAGCCCGTCTTGCCTGGATCTGATTCCCCTTCGGGAAGATCTGCATCTGGTGAAGGTGCTAGGTTGCGGCCTCTACCTGACTGAGCTTGTTGGCGGCCTCGTCTCCACCGCATCCCCCCGCCTCCACGGCCTTCAAGCAGCCTTCAAGCACGAAGTTCAAGTTCACCAAGATGCACCGTCTCCTAGTGCTGACCTGATGAACTCGCCTCCCCCCGGGCTTCGACACCGAGCCTCACTTCGTACCGCCGGCGACGACATTCCAACACACTCTTCGGTCGCACGGTTTGGATTCCAAAGATGGCTTCGTCGGCCCTACTTTAACCGACGCACGGCGCGGTCCTCCCATCCGGCTATCCTCGCCTCCGGCGACATATCAGCTTCCCGCCGGCGAGTTCGTCTTCGTCGCCGCCGCTTTGACTGTTGCAATCTGGTCGGTGGACCAATATGTAATACAGCCTTCTTTGAAGGTCTGTTTTGTAAAATGGCTGCCTAATATATAAAGTTGTTTGTTGTCCAAAAAAAACCATGTAAGCATAGCCGACAAAAATCCACCAGAGTGGATTGGGCAGAGTGATTTTTTTCATATCGCTTGTGCGCTATAACCCGGTGTGGTGGCACTACATGGTTGACCAAATCACCAGGCCAAGGAATGTTAGAGTTTACTTTGTTTTTTCTGTTTTTACAGCTACATTTTCAGATTGATTCTAATACTTTTTGCCCCCTTGCATGAACACATGTACTGCCACAAAATCTGTTGCTGCGGAAGGGTTTTTTTAGGATTACAGAGGAGTGAGCGAGGGACACTACGTGAAAACCTCAAATAGGTCACGCATCATTTGTAACGGGCCCTTAACACCCGTTACATGCACCCACATCTGTAACGGTTGTTGTTTGGCGCCCGTTACCCATAAGTGCGGCAGGCCGACCCCAGGGTTGGCCTTCACAACGCCCGTTACCAATGTGGACTTCTGGTAACAGGCTTCTTAAACGCCCGTTACATTAATTCGTTGTAACGGACCTTAAAGTAAGTTCGTTACAAAAGTTAAACGTATTGGTAACGGGCTTGTAAAATTCGTTATGGATCAATGCCCTATCGGTAACGGGCTCTTTAAGTCCGTTACTGATCGCTGCCGTATCAGTAACCGGCTTTAGTGTCCGTTACTGATGAGCATTTGACGCTCGTTACTAGACTGAGAGCTCAATAATTAAAGTCTAATAGCACTCTTCACTGCCGTGAAGCGGGAGCGCGGCGGCAGTGAACAAAGAAGACAGAGGTTTGTGAATCCACGTCTCCTTTGAGTCTGTCTTCATTGACAGGTCAGCTCGATCTCTCATTGCTTCCATTTCGACATACAGGCACAATCAACACATATATCTTTTGAGACAAAACAGACATCATAAGAGAGATAACTTGTCCACATAGATGAAGATAACTTGTCCACAGGAATAAAGAATAATTATTACAAACAGTTAACTTAACTTGTCCATCAGGCTAGGACTTAACTTGTCCATCACATTAATTATTTACTATGGTTGTGCTATCTGACCATACACATCAACAAAAGTATGCCCCTTGAACATCCACAAAAGTATGGCTATCTGACCCTGCACATCAACAAGTTTGAACTTCCTTATGCCCCATCAAGATTGACTCTTTTTGCAGCCTCTTCGTAAGCAACCAAGGATTCTTGAAGCCCTTCGAGCACATCTTCAATGGGCTCGAGATTTTGTTCGGTAGTATACTTGTACCTCCTTATGTGTTTAGCCTTTTTGATGATGATGTTCACTTCTTTCGTGATTTTTTCAAACTCAGGTTTCACATAATCCCATACATTAAGGTTTAGAAGTAACTCAAGCTCTGCTCGCGACTCATAGAGTTTTGCCTGAAACAGGGTTAAACATGGTATAAGAATAACATAGTTAATTCAGAACTAATTTGCCTCAGAATTTGGAGCAGGATAGGCACAGTAATCATCATAGGAAAATTATATAAGAACTTGAAAATTATCCTAGGCTTCATAGCAGGGTGACAAGTAAAAGCAGAACTTAGTTCAGAACTGATTTGCCTCAGAACTTGGTATAAGATCATGACAAGCATGGAAGACATCATCATAGGCACTAACTTTATCAAGCTCAAGCTCAAGCTCCATCTATAGAACAAGTAAAAAGGCAGTGAGATTCAGAGAAACTTGCCTCGCCATCGTCGTGGTCGTTGCCAGAGTCAGAGATGAGGTCCTCTGCACCTTCGCCGCTCCCTCGACCCCTCTTCGTCGTTGCCAGACACTTGTGCTCGCAGACGTGAGGCAGGCGCCTCGCCCACTTCGCTGCCCCCTCGCCGACACACTCCTCCTTGCCGCTGCTTGGCCCCTAGTCGGAACCCAAGAGGATCCAGTCGAGGACCCTCGTCTCCGGCATTGGGTTCACTCCACCGCCGCTTGGCCCCTCTCCAGCGCTCATCGTCGTCTCCCTCTTCGCCGCCATCTCGCCGGCACGCGCGCGGATCCAGTTGCGGCACCGCTTCGC
Source organism: Cenchrus fungigraminus (assembly GCA_036936925.1). NCBI lineage: Eukaryota > Viridiplantae > Streptophyta > Magnoliopsida > Poales > Poaceae > Cenchrus > Cenchrus fungigraminus. Next base: position 86,320,973 of record CM072780.1, read on the forward strand.
GTTCCGGTTCTCCTCGATCCCGGGTGCGCGGGGTCGTCCGCTGCTTGGCCCCTCGCCGGCGCTCATCGTCGTCTCTGTCTCCACGCCTCCTCTCACCCTAGTGAGAAATGAGGAAAGCGTCGTGTGCTGCGCTTTTTTTAAGGAAAGTGCTGCGCTTATCCATTCGGAAAGAAGAAGGGGAGACGGAATGGGCCGGGGCGGTTGAATATTCATTTTGCAAAATGAATATTTACTGCCGACGCGGGTTAGCAAACCCGCGTCGCTTTGTTGGCTGGTGCGCGGGCGGGCAACGCTTACCTTCTTTATACTAGGCTGCTGACGCTGATGCGTGGGCCCGACACTTTTATTTTGAAATGACACTTGCTTCCCTCAAAAATTAAAGCCCATAAAACAGCACCTAAAAATTAATAAAAATACGAACAATTCATAGTATTTTTTTGAGAATCGAACAACTCATAGTTGGGCATTTGGTATTTGAATAAAATATGAACAGTCACACGTCTCCTTGTGACCACATGTCTCTTTTGTGGCCAAGAGCTCTCCTGAGCATACACGGGTTCCGAGGCGTGTGACCGGCCGCCTGACGGTTCCCCGTCTTGTCATTATAAATCCCCGGCCGGCCAAGAAATTCGTCAACCGCGCCACCAAGAAAACCCCAGCACTACCGTCTCTGGTCACCAAGAAGTAAATCCAAGAGCTTCTTCTTCCTCAAGCGCGCGCATGGCATCGTCAATAGAGCCGTCCAGGAAGCGGGGGAGGGAGGAGGATGATGACGATGAAAGCCGCTGCCGTCGACTCATCAAGGAGGGGACGGCGCTGGCGTCCGAGGAGCCCGAGGAGGTGCCGCCGCCCTCGCCCGACGAGCCCGAGGAGGTGCCGCCGCCCCCGCCCGATGAGCCCGAGGAGGTGCCGCCGCCCCCGCCCGAGGAGGCACCGGTGCCGCAGCCCGTGGAGGCCGTTTCTGCTCCTGCACTAACTGCTGAGGAAGCCAGTTGGTCAGTCAACTTGTTCTGCAAAGCTTTCAACAGGCTTCGACGGGTGGTCGTTCATCTCGGTGTCCCAGGACCTAATGATCCGCTGCAGAGGACCGTGAAGGATTACACCTTCAAGATCCATATCTTGGCTGGGGACCTTGAGAGAGGCGTGCTCGGCCGCATCGACAACGACGGCGGCGACGATGGCGGCCTCGACGGCTCCGGCTCCGACTCCGACTCCGACGGTGGGGCTCCTCCGGCGGCGACTACCTCTGCTTAATTAATTTGTTCCTCTATTAATGTGTTTCTCCTGTGTGTTTGTTGACCTTGTGATGAACTAGTAGATCTAAGAGACGCGGGTAGATCAATCCATGTCTCCTATAACGCATTGCAATGTTTATGGCAGCAGCTTACAATGAATTGCAATGTGTATGCCAGAAGTTTGTTACTCTATTTGTGTCATTATATGGCAGCAGTTTACAATGAATTGCAATGTGTATGCCACAGTTATGCCAGAAGTTTGTTACTCTGTTTGTGTTAATCCGCTTCTCCTTTGCCTCGTGCTGCAATGAAATGTGAACATAGATGAATTGATGAATTTTGTGATGTGTGACACATTAAGATTTATGACCCAATTGTCATTCCATCCATTCTTCATTCATACATTTAAGTTTGTCATCTGTGACAAAATTTTCATTCTTCGTCCACACAGATGAAGCAAAAGCACCACTTTTAACATCAGAATTACTTCTTTGCAGCATACATCCCCAGTAAACATCCAAATACTACACAAACAACAACCACAATAATCAAGTTCATCTTCCAGATCAAGTTGTCCATCTTCTCCTTCAGTGCTTTCTTCCTCTGCTTGTCCTCCAGTGCTTGCCTCTGCTCGCCGCTCCCAATTTGACATTCCACTGAATCAACTACTTCATCGACTACGTCTGCCCAGTTCGACGGTCGAAAAACAATGACGCCAGCATCCTTCAGCATCTGGAGATACTCCTTGTGGAAATGATAAAATCCACAATTCTTGGTGTACTGCAAATCAAAAGCACATAAGAACCCTAACTCAGATTTGGGAAACACAGCAGACTACTCACTGAGTTCCTTGCACACTTGAAATAAAGACGACTGTAGTTTTCACATTCCTTCTGCGTTCGCCCCTCCACCACCCGAGCCATACCACCGTCCGGGCAAGGGACCAGTGGAAAGCCGCTTAGCTCATCGACTGGATCCAAGCCGATGGAGTGATTGCGGCTGCTCCGGCAACCTTGAACCCTGCTCCTCGCACGTGCACCTCCAGACAAATCGGCGTAGTGCGACATGTGCGTGACGACAGGGAAGGACGGGCGGGCGGCGGCGGTGGAGCTCAGATCGGGGAAGAAGAAGGGGGCCGGGGCCGGGGCGTATGGATATTCATTCGGTCAGGGGCATTTCGGACAATGGAGCACTTGTTGGCGACGAGGGTTAGTGTACCAGCGTCACCGGGGTGGATGCATATTCATTCAGCCAGGGGCATTTCGGACAATGGAGCACTTGTTGGCGACGAGGGTTAGTGTACCAACGTCACCGGGGCGGATGCATATTAATTCGGCCAGGGGCATTTCGGATAATGGAGCACTTGTTGGTGACGCGGGTTAGTCTACCCGCATCACCTTTGTCGATCAGGCAGGCCACGGTTATCTTTTTTATATAGGCTTCTGATGCTGACGCGTGGGCCCGACACTATTTTTTCTGAATTGAAACTTGCTTCCCTCAAATATTAGAGCCCAAAGCAGCACCAAAAATTCATAAAAAATACGAACAATTCATAGTTGGTAATTTAGTATTTGAATAAAATATCAACAGCCACACTTGTTTAACCAAATTTCTTAAAATTAGATTTTTTATCTCTTGTTTACGATATAATAATTATAATAACGTCTTAGTGTGTTCTAAAAATTCTACAAATTGACTTGGCAACATAATTTAGGTCCCTAAGGTTGTCTACAAAAATTCAAATGGTTCCGAAAACGGAAGATTATACTTGTGTACAAATGTCTACATCTGTCACATAGTTTCTTAGAATGTTACTTCAACATTGAAGTTTTCCACACTTTAAAACATGTTCGAACTCATATACATTTGAAATTTTAACATAACCTTGTGTTCACCATAAGATTACGAAATGAAAAGTTTCATTAGTAATGGTTGTGTAAAACAAATATTATTTATATGTTGTACTTATAAGGAACAAGATAAGGTGTATAAACAACATCCAAGAAATGGAATTACATACGAAAAAAATGTCATAAATGAATAGATGTTGATTTTAGAAAAATTCAGAAACAAATATCATCAAATTTGGATTACGGATGATGGAGAAATATGTGATACAAAATTTGATTGCAGATTAAAAGGGGAAAAGGAAACTGTTCTTCATTCCAATAGACCTGACCCCGCCCCTTCATTGGCGACAGGTGGTTGTTAATCAGCGTATCATTTGCGCATCCGAACTTTTTAATAAATGCTCCGCCCTGCCTTCCGCCTTCTATCCCCTTCTCTGGCTTCCGCCTTCCTCGTCTCCATCGCAAGGATGGCCCGTGACTCTAGGGGGAGGTTCTACAAGGAGGAGGCCCTGCGGCCACGTCCCCGTCCGTCTTCCTCGGTGCTGTCCGCCACCCCCGCCATGAGAGTGAGGTTCCGCAGCGACGAAGAGGAGCCGTCACAGCACGCCGCCCCCGTGCGTCTTCCTCGGCACTCCATGGAAGAGGTCAGTTCTTCGTCAGCCCGGGGGAGGAAGCCGTACACGCGCGCAAGGGCCAAGTTGGCGGACTCCAGCGACGCCCGCCATGGAGAGGCAGGGTTTTTTTCCTCGACGCGAAGGAAGAAGCGGTCCACGTGCATTGAGGTGAGCGCGGACTCCTCCGGTGACGACCCGGGCAGAAGAGTGGTGGTAGACCTCATCTCCTCCTCCGACGACTCCGGCAACAACCCCGACGACGACTCCGGCAACAACTCCAGCGACGACTCTGGCAACAACTCTGGCGACGATTCTGAAGACCATGAGGCAAGTTCTGAAACCATCACACACGATTTGTCCTTGTACCTTCACATCTTCACTGATCAATTATTCTAATGCATCAATTTCCATTTGTTGTAGGAAGTTGCTGCACATGACATTGACAGGATTTGGACTGAAATCAACAAGCTCAAGGAATAGGCTGAAGAGAAGCAGGCAAGTTTTGAAACTAGTTAGAGCTAAACAGCTTTCTTGTAAGAAGTTACAACTGTTATGAAGCTTGCATCAATATAGTTTTCCTTTGTTTTAGGAACGTGCTATTACTCGGGATGACATTGACTACATATGGAAAGGAATCGACAAGCAGGATGAGCAGCTTAAAGCCGCACAAAAGAGGTAGGAGATTGAATTTCTAAAGAAGAATGCTGAGCTGGCAGAAAGAGTTGCAAAACTAGAGACAAGAATAGCTGAACTTGAGGCAGCAGCACAAAAGAAGCCATCTAGCTAACTAGTTCCCTTGCAGCTACAATCTAGTTTGGTGATGCGCCCAACTGATGCAGTCTTATTTTGGTGATGTGCCCTGCTGATGCATGTCAGATGTGAATATGTTTGTTATGAGTTAGTTTGCTTGGTGATGTGAACTTGTGATGCATGTCATATGTGAACATGTGATGCTATATCAACAGTCACACTTGTTTGCTTGGTGATGTGAACTTGTGATGCATATCATATTAGAGCCCATAAACAGCACCTAAAAATTCGTAAAAAACTACGAAAAATTCATAGTTGGTAATTTAGTATATGATAAAATATCAACAGCCACACTTGTTTAACCAAATTTCTTAAAATTAGATTTTTTTATCTCATGTTTATGGTATACTAGTAGTAGAGTAGTACTTGACTACATTACTCGTTTTAAGGCCCACACAAGCCCACTCGCGCTAAATTAGTAGGGAAGGACGCCTCCCTCATGCAGTCTCCTCCCACTCTCCCCTCGTGCCGTCGCCGCTGCTTTCTCTCCCTCGCCTTCGTCCCCCTCACCTCCCCCCACGCCGCGACGCACACTACACCCCTTCGCTGCGACGCGCGCCACACCACGCTCGGCGCGACGCGCGCCACACCTCTGACAGCGAGATCTGGAGGAGGATGGACCCAGCAGCGGCGACGACTAGAGGAGGGATCCAGCGACGACGGCGACGGTGACGACTAGGAGGAGGAGGAGGGATCCAGCCACGAGGTCGACGCGAGGACGTGGCGGCGAGCAGGCAGCGACGAGGAGTAGAGATCCCTCCGCTCCGACAGTGACAAGGTCAGTGGCGAATCTAGGATTTGAGTTTATGGTATGCCGCTCTAAAAATGTCTTATACAATTCGGTAAATCCATTCTACCAACTCGGTAATAATTGTAAAATTAACAACAATTCAGTAATAACTGTAAAATTAACAACGTAATTTGGTATATTTGCTCGAGTTTATGCAATTAGGCCAAGCGAGCGTATGCAGCACACATGTGTTCAGATAATCTAGTATACAACATATGCATGCGTATGCTTTTCTTTTTATATAAATGCATATAAATATACTTGTACTTGTGGGAATTGCAGGGTATGCCGGTGCATACCCGGCATACCCTGTGGCTCCTTTGTATAAGTACATGTGGACATACTTAGCTGTTGATGGTATACATACTTAGCATTTCCCTTTAGATTGACTCTTATATTTGGTTTTGCTCTTGTTCCTATGTACATGTGCACGTTCTCTCCAAGTTGAATAAGTACCTCATCAGCAATAGAGGCATCCTGCATCTTCCTCTTTAAAATGGTAAGGTCACATTGCCTGAACTAATTTTTTTGTTACCGAATTTCATTTATGTTAATGGTTTACCATAGAACCAATGATATTATAGTGGGCTAAAGTAGTTACTGTAATTGTTTTCTTATGTGTTTTCTCAAGCTTAGCTACTTAGCATGGTTAACTAAAAATGTGTTCTACTTGTCTCCTGTTGTAGCATGTATCCTGGGAGAGCTAGCAGTATGGTCTGCTTTTTGTGCTATTCTTGGACACTGAGCTGACCTTTCTCAAAATCCCTTGCCTATTAATTCACAAGATAAATCTGACGAGGACTATAGACCTGGGCCACAAGATGAAGAAGAGGGTTATGGCACTGCTAGTGCACAACAAGACCAGGTGGGTGGGGCTCAGCGCTGAGGCAGAGCGCCAAGGACATCCACAAAGTGGCCAAGTGACACAATGATAGTCACTGAGGTCGACATAGGGGGGATGCCAGTACCATTGACTCAAAAGCGCAGGTTCAGGGCTGCGGGGCTCGTTGCTAGACAAAAGATACCTTTGCACTTGCCAGAATTCAAAGAACTAAGCAATGATGAAAAGTGGGACTTGTTTGATAAGCATGTGCAGAAACACTTGAAGTTCCAGGAAGGTGTGAAACCGCAGGCATTCAAGCTTTTCTGGAAGACGGCAGACAAGGCATGGAGACAATTCAGATTTCAGCTTAGGCGAGATTTTATCAGAAAAGGACTTGATCCATTTACAAGGCTCCTGTTTATCGTCCCGGAACAGTGGAAGGAGTTCATGAAACAGGAGGAAACCGAGCAAGCCTCATCTGTTAGTGTCAAGTTCAGAGAACTCTGAAGCCGGAACACAAGCGAGCACAACATGGGTCCTGCTGGTTATACTGTGAAACTAGAACAATGGGAGAAAGAGGACAGACAATTAGCTGCAGCTGGGATCCCCAACCCATATGACGCCTACCTTGACGATAGTTCCAAGAATTGGCTGCGAGCAAGGAGTAAGCTAGTGATTAAAGACTGTGTTGCCGTGATAGTGTTCAACAACAAAGAAATTGAAAAATTGGCTACAGACATTAAGGAGAAGAATGCATGTGCAGAATCTTCAGGAATGGTAGGGCAGAGGGAGTATGATGTGCTAAGTCAGTGCTTGGGCCGCCCTGAACAACCAAGTCACATGTGTGGTGTCTCCAGCTACCAGGGCTAGAAGTATGCGTGGCCTCAGCACGCTTCCATGTACATGAAGAGGAAGAGGACGAAGACCAACGCATCAGTTGATACGAAAAAGATAAAGGAACAAATCAAGCAAGAACTGGTGACTGAGATGCAGATGCAGAACATGCAGATGCAGAACAATTTACTAAAGAGGTGGTGTTGTCACCAGTGTCTAATCGCGCAAGCCCTTCACCCGTCACACTGAAGAGCAGCTGTGCGTCCGCAGATAATATAGGTTTGATCGATGACACTGCAGAGTTGACGATGGAGGTGCGCTGTGACGATCGTACACAGGAAGACCTTATAGGCATGTTGACTGAACCCACACACTGTGGCCTATGGATCACGTGGAGGGGTCTTGAATGTGAGGCTGCAATTGGCCTTGTTCATCCAGAGCAGACTACGCTACAAACAGTCCCGATTCATGAAGACTGTGTTGTGGTTCAAGTGTTCTTTGTATATAATATCTTTGCGGATGAACTGGTGGAATACCCTCCTAATGACGAGGTGATGCCACTCGGACAAGCTACAGGACTAGGGATGGCAACGGGGACCCGATCCCCGATTCCCCGCGGGGAATTCACCTATTAGGGGACAGGGATGGGATGAATATTGTCCCCACGGGGATGCAAATGGGTGAAATTTGATCCCCGTCGGGGCTGGCGGGGACGGGGACAATTCACCATCCCCGCCCCCGTTCCCCATGACCCCGATTACACAAGCAGTCGACTTCCATTTCAGGTTGGCCTAAAGACCGAAGCCGGCCCACCGAGGCCCGTTACAAGCCAGCGCCATATAACCAACCAAATCCTAATCTTATCCACCCACCGCACCTCCCCTCCCCCTTCCATCTCCCTCTCCCTCCGTAGCCACCGGGTGCTGGCCGCAGGCTACCGTGCTACCGCCGCCGCAGGTTCGACCAAGAGTCTACCCCTGCAGCCCTGCTACCGCGTGCTGCAGGCCAAGAGACTGCCCTTGCTGCATCCCTATGTGTTACACTCCCAAGCCTCCCATCCATAGCCCCGTGCGCGTGCGGCTCATGCACAGGAGGCTCCAGATCGAGAACCGAGAGGTCGAGAGGATGCTAATAAGCGGCCAAAAGAGATGGTGAGTGGACGGAAGATACACGTGCTCAAGATGCTAAGCGCAATAGATCAGTTCCCCTTCGTGACCTTCTCGTCTTCTTTTTTCTTTCCTCTTCTATGTATTTTCTTTGGATTCTGTGAAACTAAACTAGCAATGTTTCTCTTAGCAATGCAATCTGTAAAATTTAGTGCTTGCTCGATTGATGTCTGTGTTATTGTGCCATGGATTCACTTATATATCTCCCAACAAATTTTGCAACTGGTGGTAGGCTGAGTTGTCTGCTTTGTGGGGACGGGGAACCCGCGGGGGAAATTCCCCGCGCGGGGTCGGGGATGGTATGGAAATGCCCCCCACGAGCATTGACGGGGGCGGGGGCGGGGAAATTTTCTCCCCGCGGGGACGGGGATGGGGGCTCGTTCCCCGACGGGGAATTCCCCGTTGCCATCCCTATGCAGGACAGAGGTTACAGTGGAGAAGGTGTCGGATTCACATCAAGGGAGCACCAACATATAAATCTCCTTCACAGGCTACGGTACAGATTCCTTGTAGTTCACAGAGTACGGGACAGGTTCCTTTCTCACATGGTTCCCCACATCCTCCTCCTCCTCCTCCTCAATCCCCACATCCGCAAGATGTTCCATTCGGACCTCCTCCTCCTCGTCCTGAAAAACTTGCATCCCCACCTCCTTCTCCTCGTCATCCTGAAAATACAGAAAAACTTGCATCCCCACATCCGCAAGATACACCAAATATTCCATTCCCACCTCCTACTACTCGTCCTGAAAAAAAAAACTTGCATCCCCACATCCGCAAGAGACACCAAATGTTCCATCCCCACCTCCTCCTCCTCCTCCTCATGAAACAACAAAACCTACACCCCCAAACGAAAGTGCACAAAACAATCATGCCAAAGAAGGAGCCCAGATTGATATGTTGGCTGATGCTGATAAATCCACCGATGACATTTCGAAGAAAGCTGCAGGTACATCTGGGCCTAATACCTCTGTAATAACTCCTGGTGAGACACCACCGTTACCAGCCAACCAGAGTGATGTGTTGGCTGGTGCTGATAAATCTGTCGATGACATTTCAAAGAAAGCTGTAGGTACATCTGGACCCAATACCTCTGTAATAGCTCCTGGTGAGACACCACTAGGCAAGAAAGCCCTTGAGAAACCTTCAGCCATTTCAAAGCAGCAAGGAAAGAAACTTGCCGAAAATAAAATCTCTACACCACGTACAACAGGCAACAAAGCCCTTGAGAAACCTTCAGCCATTTCAAAGTTGTAAGAAAAGAAACTTGCCAAAAATAAAAGCTCTACACCACCTACAGCAGGCAAGAAAGCCCTTAAGAAACCTTCTTCAGCCATCTCAAAGCAGCAGGAAAAGAAAATTGCTGTACATAAAACCTCTAAGATGCCTACTAGAAAGCGATCTGAGAGAAACACCAAGAAGAATCCTTAGGCTATGACTAACCCAAATTACAAATTCGGAAAGAGCATTCTCAGTGGTTATGATCTCAAAGTGGCTGCTCCTTGTACCAGAGATCTCCACACACTCTACATGCAATGTGTTAAGTCAGATGATGATTCTCCGATTATGGTTGCACTTCGGCCTGGGACCAGTGCATGGCCTAAGAGAGGAGAAGAATCATCAAACAGACTCGAGCAGATACATGTGTAACTCAGTGATTTGTACGATCTCTTCAACTTGGATGCTTTGGATCTGACACTTCTCCGCTGCTTCATCCTGTAAGTTGCTTGAAAATTTAATCTGCTTCTCACTAATCATTCTCTATCGAAATGTGCTTTTTGCCTCACATCATCTTTACCATGTATTTTACCTCCTTACACTTTGTTTTTTCTTACTAATAGGAATATGGCTGTAGAAGTTGAGAAGACGGGCACTGCAGTTGGCTTCCTTGATCCTGAATGCTTTAACTTCACAATGTTGACCAGCAAGGCTGACACTCTTGATTTCTGTGTCCTATATGCAGCGTGCCTTCAAACTATATGCTACAAAGAAACTCATCCATACCGCTTATCTCAGTAGGAACCACTAGATTGCAGTGGCGATCGTTCCGAACCAGCAGAAGGTCTACTATCTTGATTCATTCAAGAGCATTGAGACTGATACTACCCTTTTCAAACTAATCATTAATGAGTAAGTTATTTCTTTCTTAACCTGCGGACGTTCCTCAACAAACTCTGCAGAGTATATTAATTAATAGTGCCCTAACCATTGTTGCATGTTTCGTTGTAGGGGTTGGGACCGTTACTGCGTCGACAAGAAGTTGCCCCGCAGCACCTTGGAACATGTCAAAGAGGTTAAGGTACATACCACTTATTTCCTTCCTGTGGAAGCTAGTACTAAAGCTTGAGTTTATTTCTTCTCGATCACCACTATTTTTCTTTGTACATTTATTGCAGTACCACCAACAACCTGCTGATTCCAAACTCTGCGGCTTCTATTGTGCCTATCACATGCTTAAATTAAAATATAGAGGCTCAGATACGGAGGTAGTTTCTTGGGATCTTCATTTGTAAAACCTGCAACTGAGCACAGTTCTTGCTTATTAGCACTGCACATGTTTGGTAACCACCTATATATGTGTGCTGACTGGTGACATTGCTATATCCAGAGATTAGGGCTAGATGAGCATCCTCTCCACAAATCCACACTGGTCTATGTTCGTGATAGAATTGCCACATTCCTCATGGAACAGGTGATCGCAGTCGGAGGAAAATTTCATGCTGATGAAACTGTGTGGGCTAATATTGTATATGGTTCTTAGGAAATTTTTGCATTCCTCCTTGTCCCATGAATTTTGTGATATTGTTGTCAAGCTAGTTAACTATGGCTGTGATATTGTTGTCAAGCCAGCGACGCTTCTTTACTTGTGAGATGATGATGCTGAATTTTGTCATAAGATGCATGTGAATTATGTGGATTTCTGTGAATTTGGATGCTGGATCTAATTTCTGTGAATTTTGTCATATCCTGGCTGGTTCCAGGATGCTGCCCCTGATGGCTGCCAAATCCTGGCTGGTTCTAGGATGCAGCCGGCAAGCAGGCAGCAGGTTACTGTAGGGGTGGCCTACATAACTGTAACAGGTGTTAATTAAAGCTTGTTACAAACACTGATCAGTGAGTAATAGGCTTCATTCGGAACGCCCGCTACAAACATGCCAATAATGTAACGGGCAGCGTAAAAGATCGTTACCAATACTGACCGGTGGGCCCCAGAACTTGGCTCGTTCGTCAAGACAGAGGAGACGCAGGTACACAGCACACGTCTCCGATGTTGAGTGCCTATAACGGGCTCTGTTTTGGTGCCGTTACCAAAGTTCCCTGTGGGCCCAGAGAAACAGTCATTTCACGTGACCGGTGACTAGTTGTGGTAACGGTTGTTGTTTGATGCCCGTTACGAATCCTAGTTGTGCTGAGACGCGTGTGAAATAGACGCGTCTCATTTCGTCGAGATAGAGGAGACGCAGGTACACAGCACGTGTCTCCGATGTATGGTTCCTGTAACGGGCTCTGTTTTGGTGCCCGTTACCAAAGTTACCTGTGGGCCCAGAGAAACAGCCATTTCAGTGACCGGTGGCTAGTTGTGGTAACGGTCGTTGTTTGATGTCCGTTACGAATCTGTGTTATCTGTAACGGGCATCAACCCGTTACCTTTCTTCGCTCATTTGTAACACTTGATCGGTACCGCTACTAATTGCAATCTATGCCTGTTACCAAAGTCAGTTTTTCACGTAGTGGGAAGGGGAGACCTGCACGCTTTTTTTAAGGTGAGACATGCATGCTAGAGCCAAATAACACGCACCTAAGCATTACTACGTGTTTAGGTATGCATTTCGTTAGATGTAAAAACATTTCAAACATATTTACTATGCCCATGTTTTTATTTCTGGTTGAATTATTTGCTCTTGGCAACCAAATAAATCGATGGCTAATTACTGTTAACTTGCATACTGAATAAGGTTAAGTTGCAGCGCATGTGTTTTTTATCAGTATTTTTTTGCTACTAGTATCAGCATGCTAACTGATTTTTTGACGCCCCCTAGCCTAATGATTTTGCATCTAGTCGCAGTGCATGTGCATATGTCTGGTTGAAACTTAGTTCCCTTCAGGAAACCATTTTCATAGAATTCCTTTTTATAGCATACCCTTTTTATAGCATACATGGAAGCATAACATACGTCATTTCTTTTTCTTTTTCCAAAACCGATTAACCTACACTGCAGCCATTTTTTTAGTTTTTCCTTGGCCTAATGATTAGGTTGAACCATGTAAGCATAGCCAACAAAAATCCACCAGAGTGGATTGGGCAGAGCGATTTTTCCATATCGCTTGTGCGCTGTAACCCTGGTGTGTGGCACTACATGGTTGACCCAATTATCAGGCCAAGGAATCGTAGATTTTAGTTTTAGTTTTTTTTCTATTTTTACAATCACATTTTCAGATTCATTCTAATCCTCTCCCCCACATGAACACATGTACTGCTACAATATCTGTTGCTGCGGAAGGGGTTTTTTTGAGGATCCGATACAATGGCAAGAAGGAGGAAGAATGCCCTGAGACCCCCACCAGTGACAAATGCGGTATGCTTTTTTTTCTTCTTCTCCCGGTGGCCTTTATTAATCAACTGCTCCTTTTTTTTGTTCTTACCCACATTTCTTTTCAGGGCATGAGGAACATGGCATCCCCTACTAGGCTTGTAAAGCTCTACAATAGCATGACACCACACCAGCGGAAGATGGTTCAAGATATTGACTTTGGAGGGCTACTCCAGATCTCATGCCACACCATCCCCGCAGATTTTGCAAACTGGCTGCTCACGGAATGTTTTGACGCAGAAGCAATGGAGCTTGCGCTACCTGGCAGGGGCAGGATTCCTGTTACAGAAGAAGTTATATCATATATACTTGGTCTGCCAAACAGTGGAGGGGAAGTAGTGTATGATCTCCAAGCTGAAGCAATCAAGTTCATCAGCTCAAAGTACAACATTGCTCAAGGCACGGCTCCAAGGATTGAAGAAATTTTTCAAAGGGTGAAAAATAACAAGGATGCAAATGAAGATTTCCTGAGGTCATGGCTGATGCTTGCAGTTTCAACATTTCTGTGCCCCACAACCAGCCTGCACATAAGCCCTAGATGCTACCCTGATTTCGTGGACTTGGATCGTGTCAAGAACTTGAACTGGTCAAAATTTGTTGTAAAGCAGCTTAAGGATGCTGGTTCCAAACTCAACACAAAGGGTTCAGTCAAGGGATGTATCCTCGTTCTTGTTGTAAGTAGCTTATACTCTCCATATACCTTTGCAGCATATCTCTTTTTTTTTGGGACAACAACTTAACATTGTTTTGGGTACCCAAATTAGTATATCGTTTTTTCTGGGCAGCAACTTAATGTTGTTTGGTACCCAAATTAGTATATTTTTAGCCATCAATTCAGTAGTCTGACAAAGCAAATCAACTCAACAAACTTAAACAGAGTATATTTATTGCACATATCAGAATTTTTATTTTCTCTCCCATCATAATCCACACACATACCGATTTCTTCTTTTCCCTATTTGTTGTCATTCTCCAACATATATTATATGCAGATTCACTAGAAGCTCCTAGCTTGCATATCCCAGAGACAAGGCCAAGGGTAGCAGCATGGTTGAGGAAATTGCTGGATAAGCTTATCAGCCTAGACACCAATCAGGACGGATCTTTTGGTAAACTCAAGGTATGGGGTAGCATCATCAGCCATACTTTTTATAAATCCATTTTTCTGCTGCATTTGCTCTTTTTTTATTGCACCCACTTTTTTGTTCAGCTCAAGCATTCAGCTCACACAAGAGTTCAAGAATCATTATTCAAGATGGATGACATATTTCAATTTGTCTCTTCTAAGGCTAGAGGAATGGCAACCGAGGTAAACCCCTCATCCTTGTTTCCTGATTTCACACATCCGATCTTTTTATTGCCGATTTTGTCGGCTGATTTTGCTGCTCATTTCATATGTCATGCAGGAAAAGAAGAAGCTTTCAGATGCTGTAGGGAAAATGATGTGCGGAATTATAGATGCAGTGGGCAATTTCGTACAGGAAGTTGGTGCAATACGAGCCCAGACAACACATGCAGCTGATGCAAACCCCTCATCATCATCTGGTTTAAGGAGATCCAAGAGAAGAAGGAGCACTGCACATGAAGAACCACAGGAGGAGGAAGACAGCAATTATGCCGAACTAGAGGATGAGTTGGGTGAAGATGGCGAAGAAACAGAGCTTGAAGATGAGGAAGATGATGGAGATGGGGCAAGACAAGAAGACGAGGCATCTGAGGAAGATGAGGAAGACGGAGAAAAGAGGAAGAGAGACCAGCCAAGGAACCAAGCCCAAAGCGCTGCAAGACGGACAATCAAAATATTGGTAGTCGTAGGGAAGTATTGCACCCCATATCAGAGGGCAACGAGGAAGATGCAGGGCATTTTGATTGGGACAGACCTGCTAGCATTGCACAGGAGGATGATTATGATGTAGCCGACAACACACTATTGAGTGTAAGGCTGAGGCAGCCGAGGGAAGTAATCAAGCCCACTCCTCTAGAGGTGATCCTCCCGCCTATAGCCATGGATAGAAGGGCTAGGTTAAGGATGCCAGAAACATCAAATCAGCCCAGAGCCCCCCCATGAACAGCAAATCAGCCACAGCAAGCAGCCATAAGAGGAGCAAGTTGGCTGAGGATGTATGCAAGGAGCAATTCAATGGATTTTACACCACCAGAAATAAACATAATGAAGTGGGTTGAGGAGGAAGAAAACTCACCTGCTGCAGAACAGACTTTGAAGACTAATTACTTGAAAGAGCTAGGGTTTGACTACTGGGACGGCCTTGATGAAGATGCGCTGAGGGAAATAGAAGAAAATGCTTTAAAGCAGTTTCAATTGAAGAAATCATAAGCTATTCAGGATGATGCTGCCACGTCAAGCTAGAAAAACCCAGAAGTTGGAAGTAAAGAGGTTCAGAGGTTAACGCCACCAACTATTGTAATAGAACCACTATCAGCATAAATCACAGGGGGTCAAAGGACAACACCCACAACAACTGATGTTGAACCATCATCGGTCAATTCATCAGTTGCACCCGCCTGTCATCTTGCACCCAGGAGGGTGTTGGGTATTTTAGCGACAAACGAAATAAATCCGCAAGCGCACGGATACCGTTGTAGCTTTCACCTCAGAGTATTCCAAGGGTATCGAATCCAAGGGAACGTGTGTGTACTAACTTCGTATAGTCGGTCCAAGGACACACCCAGACAAGAGGTAAGGATAGAGAGGATTCCTAAATATAGCACTACAGATGAGGTTAAAGGTCGATCTCTCAAGAACTTGCTTCAGGCATCGGCTAACCCCTGATCTGTCAGGAGACTCCGGCCTACGGATCTAAGACGAATCTCAACCTGCACTATATCCGAATGTGGAGGATTTCAAAGGATCAACAGGGCTGTCACCACCTGCGATCTACCTCTACCAATCCGTGGGATATAGGGCAAACGAAGGATAACCCTTAGCCTAGACACTACGTCTATGCTACTGATTACTACCATAGCCTGACTACGCTATCCCGCGGTGCGTAGCAACCTACGGCACTCTATATTAAATATAGAGCGATGAACCCGCAAGGAGGAGAACTGATCTCACTCAACTATAGATACTACTAGCTTATGCTAACGGCATACGAGAGAGCACTCGGTCCCGTACTAAGCTTCCAACGTATATGAATGACTTGCAGCAGACGAACGTATAAACCCAGGATCTACGCACTAGCAGGGGAAAAAGGCTACTCATGCAACCTAGCATAAACTATTAGAAAGGAATCACGAACACACTTTATTCTAATCAGAGCATGCAAGCATATCCACTTTATTCTAAATGGCGAACATGCACACAAACGGATATTAGCACTTATGAACCTATGCTACAAGATCAAAAGGTTGTGTTCGCGAAGAACACACGCCTCTAAATCAAGAACAAACGAAGAACACAAGAACATATCACCTATGCATGAATGCTACTTTAGTCTAAATAGAAAATGCAGAAATACTTACTTTACTCTAATTGAAGAACAAGCATCCATACAGATACAACTCTCTCTCTCACTCTCCCTACTCGCTAATCTACCAAGGAGAGGCCTCTCCTTTGAAGGGAAGCTCTCATCCTTGGGTGAAGTGTGTCTCATTTCTTACCCCCTCCCCTCATATTTATAGGCCAAGAGGAGCTCCCTAGGCTACCTTGGGCGCCACCAAGGCACCAATGAGGTAGTGACACGTGGCGTAGAGGAGTGGGGGCCAAGTTGGTGAATCTTCCATGAGAAGGAGCTGCAGGCTTTCGGGCGGATATTCGGGCATACACCTGGCACCGCCTTGGACTCGTCACGACAAGCCGACACGTGGAAGGGCGGCGCGAGCGGCCTCAGAGTGGGTTCAGCCGAACTGGGGGATCGGCCGACCCCCGGGCAGCTCTGTTCGCGCCAGTTTTCGTCCAGGTGACTGCCAGGTGGGTCCCAAGGTGGGTATGGGCGTGTTTGCGGTGTTTCTAGCCTATTATCTCGTGGTTGTGGGCCCTTGGATCCGCGTGCTTGCTCCTGATTGGTGGAGAGTGTGCTTCTTTGGATCGATGAGGTGTCATGGACATGTGGGTGCCTGTGTGGCAGCACGTCGCCACGTGGCCTGGTGTGGGTCTCACCGGGTCCACATGATGTCTAGTGCATATCTCTCTCATTCGGGCTCTGATGTATGCAAATGATATATCCGTTTCGATCGTCTCGACGAGCCCGTCGCAATGGTGCAGACCAGTTTGGCATTTGAGGTTGTTTATGATGATGCCATATCTATGCCATTGGTTTACTTGCTCTCAACTATTTCATTCCATGCGCATTTACATGTGTCCTGCAACAAAAGATAGAAACACCAACACTTGTGGAAATTGTCAGTATAAAGCCCTATTCTAGTGTTGATGATCACTTTTCATTTATATTATGCAGGAGTTGACGGTATAAAAGTGGTACTTAACAGCCGTCAACAGAGGGCCGTTACGAAAACCAGAGCTTTGAAGTCCCCCTACACTGACATTGCTCCCAGAAAATCATTCCACTGCAGTAATGAAATGTGCCATGTCTATGACATGATTCTGAAAACTCATCTACATCCACCAGGGTCTTAAATAGCAAAGAGTATGTGCTCCCTTTCACCAACTCCGAACAGCAACTTAACATTCTTCAGTACTCAAATTAGCATCATTTAGCCATCATTTTAACTGTTTCCAAAAAGCAACTCAAAGATTATGATTTCCAATACTGAGTTCACCTAACTTTCTTTTTTTATTTTTTGCAGCATCATAATCATCAACTTCTGCCCTCTATTCATCAACCTGGACGAGCTTGCAAATTCAGTGAAGCCTGGAGGAGATCTTATCAACACTGTTGCAGAGATTGGCATACATGCAATTAACCCCAAGGGCAGGGGCGCTTTGAAGCGGATTATGCCAGTACGCCTATCTGTGAGTATCTTTTTCCAGCCTAAGCCAATTTGTATCCTTGTTATTGTTTGCCACTTCTTTTTCTTTTTCTCAACTATTTAAACACACTTTTTTATGCATAGGGATACTTGCTGTGTGGAGATTTTGATAGGGCAGATGTCAAGTGTGAATTTAAGAAAGGAACAAACAACCTCGACCATAAACAGATGGTACACTTCTATCTATAGGAGTTTTTCTGTCTTCTTTTTTACACTCCCACACACCCTATTTTTGTATCTAAAAAACATTTTTTCAAAAAAATGCAGGTGATGTTCCCTGTACTACAAGTTATCAAGACCAAGGACCTTGGCAGCTATGGCCATTACTTCCTCCTAGTGCTCAATATCCGCAACCGCAAGTTCGAAGTGCTTGACTCGATGAGAACATTGGAAGACGCCAATCTAAAGACCTGCTGCGACCAACTCACAGAAGCAATCAAGCATCTCTGGAGCCAATACTACTCAGAATCTGAAGTTGTCATTCAAAACTATCAAACTATCTCTATCAATGTCCCAGCACAGAGCAATATGTAAGTAACATCACACCCTCCTCCCCATTCACAATAGCTGCTGCTTTTTTTAACGGCATCCATTTTTTTAACCAACACAACCATTTTAATGTCTCCTCCGATCACAGCCATGACTGCGGGTTCCACATGTTGATGCATGTTGAACACTGGGATGGACGTACAGTCTGTAATTTCAATGAAAAAGATATGCCAAACATTCGAAAGCTTCTCACCTATAAATGGTTCACGCACCCAGGGAATGACATGGCGTGGAAACACAAATTCATCCCGTAAGGAGGTATGTTGATCAAAGGGCAACCCGGTTTATTTTGTGCATATTAAGTAGCATTTTTCTGGTCACTTACGCTGGCAACATTTTTTTCAGTTGTTTTGTATTTAAGTAGATGATGCAGGTTAGCAAAAGTAGTATATAGCAACACAGCTACACAAGTCTTTGAATTTTGCGGAGATGTAATTGTCTTTTTGTATATAGGAGCTGTAGAACACCAAACTTAGTGTTTTACACACACCAACCCAAAACCAACTTAGCGTTGAACACCCATCACTTTAAATATTTTACAAAATCAACTTTACTGATCAGGGAGTAACTCCAAGCCAAGCCCTTTTTCTTCTGCTATCTTTGGACAACGCTGAATGTTATGTTCTGTAGACTTGCATTTACTACACCTGTTCTTCCTTTTAGCCTTTGCATTCATACCCTTCTTTAGCCTCCTTTCTTTTTTGCATCCTTTAACTATCGATCTAGGTGGGTTCCTAACCTGTAGTGGTAAGCCACCTTCACCCTCAACAGCACCTTCCAGAAAATCTGTAATTAGCTTTAAACAAGTAATTCAACAATAGATTATACAGCAGTAGCATCCTAAGCTATTTTTTCTTTTAGTATGATCAAGATGGTTACCTTCTCCGACAGGAGCAGCACCAGCTGTAACCTCTGCACCATTGTGCACATGAGCAGCTGCACTTGTTCCACCAATTTTTGGTTCAGCAGTAGCGTCAGGAGCTGGAGCATAGATATATGGTGCAGATGCAGCTACCACCCCAATGCCCACTTGTTCCCTTCGAGATTTCTTTCTCTTCTTTAGCTCAACAATTTCAGACCTCATCATCTTGATATGATTCTGCATGATAGTATAGGCTTCATTGGACATACTCTCATCTTATGCAAACTTGCAAAAGCTGTAGACAGATTTGTGAACCACAAAGTCCTTCGCCCACTCAAAGGCATGCCACGAGCTACCAAGTCTGGCTAAGCAAACGCTTTAGCGGCAGCATCAACTAATGCTAGTGGCAAAAGCGGCTCCTGAACCCATCTCTCAAGAATATATTTATCTAGAATAGTTTTCACACCCAACCTGACCATGACCTTCATAATATGGCAACATAGGATCCCTTCTGTGTCAAATTTGCTGCACTCACAATAGTAACTCTCACCATCACCAATCACAGTCACAATGTACTCTCTCTTGCCATACCCATACACACGCACATTATTAGGCACAATCATGTAGATGACGTCAATTTCTTGCTTCACATCATATTCAACTGTCTTCTCAAACTCTTTTGTAAACCTATAGAAGAGGACCTTGGTGTAGATAGTAGCAGCATGCCTTTCCAAGGGGAATTTTGACCATCTCCGCCTCTCTTTATCTTCAGTATCAAACTCTTGGCCCTCCTGAGCAACAAGGCACTTATCTTGGATTTTTTGGTACTGTTCCACAAAGTACAGTATTGACATGTTAGGGTTCACATATTTTTTTCAACACTGCATTGAAGCCCTCGTTACGTTGGGTTGATTGTAGGAATGGGAAGAAGGAGTGCATGTAGAACGCAGGGGCAAAACTGCTTCTAAGGGCATAAAGGTTTTGAAAATGGACATTGCCCTGCAAGCCATGTTTGTGCAACATAGCATCCCATTGTGTGTCAAACTCATCCGGAGTCACTGTGTGATTCATGCATTCTTTGAAATCCTCCTCCAACTCCTCATTTTCATCAAGTACTGGACCTATTGTACCCGAGTACTTGTCCATAATGTGGAAGCGGCAGTTTCTGTGAGTTGAATTGGGGAAAACCTAGGCAATTGCAGATCTCATAGCACCATCCCGGTCTGTTATAATGTTCATGGGAGTCTTCCCCTTCATTGCCTGTAGGAATGATTGGAACAACCACACATAGCTAGGTGTTTTTTCATCCTGTAGGAAGGCACACCCCAATTGAATTGATTGCCCGTGCTTATTGATTCCAATGAATGGAGAAAATGGCATATCATACATGTTGGTCATGTAGGTAGCATCAAAAGACAGACAGTCATGGTACAGATCAATGTAAGCCTGCCTTGCTGCACTGTCAACCCAAAACAAGCTCTCGACCCTGTCCCTGTCATCCAACTTCACTATGCAGAAGAAGTTAGGATCTTCTTGCTGTATCTCTCTGAAACAGGCTATTGCTTCTTGCATGTCTTTGTACTTCTCTGTCCTCCTAATGGTTGACCTAAAGTTGCTGATGTCCTTCCCTACATACGAGACAATCTGTGCAGAACCATACAACTCATTCATAAGGTGCATTTATGCAAATGACTCAATTTAATGGCCCGCTACTCTGTGCAAAGTGGTCGGGCTGAACTTATACGTGGGCCCCGCGCCAAGAACCGGACCCTAAAACTAAAACCTTACATTCACACCTTAAAATTTTAGAGAAATTGCTTGAAATTTATGCAGATGACTCAATTGATGGGCCGCTACTCTGTGCAAAGTGGTGGGGTTGGACTTATGTGTGCCCTACGTCAAGAACCGGACCCTAAAACTAAAACCTCGCGTTCACACCTTAAAATTTTAGAGAAATTGACTAAAATTTATGCAGGTGACTCAATTTGATAGCCCGCTACTATGTGCAAAGTGGTGGGGATGGACCTATACATGGGGTTTGCGTCAAGAACCGGACCTTGAAACTAAAACCTCGCATTCACACCTTAAAATTTTAGAGAAATTAGTTGAATTTTGTGCAGATGACACAATTTCATAGCCCGCTACATTGTGCAAAGTGATGCGTTTGAACTTATACGTGGGCCTCGTGTCAAGAGCCGAACTTGAAAAACCCACTTCCAACTAGGGGTGGGCACTTTGAACCCGAAACCGGAAAATCGAACCGAACCGAACCCAAATACCCCGAATTGTCGGTCTATTCGATTTTCGAGATTCGGGTTCGGTCCAGATAAATTTATAATTCGGAGTTCGGGTTCGGTTTCTATTCTTGTGGTCTAGAACCCGAATGGATCGAATAACCCGAAATTCAATATAGTTGCGTATTTTGATTCAAACTATGATGTTACAACTTTGTGTTTTAAACTATTTTTTGAATTTTTTCATGAACTTGCTAGTTACTTGCTTTAGTCGAGTAGTCCTTAAATCCATAGACTTGAAATGAGTTAGGAATTTGAATTTCTACCATAGAGTGTTGAGAGGTGACAAGGATACTTATGAAAATTCGGGTAATTCAGTGGATCGAATAGACCGAACCAAAATGATCGGTCTATTCGGGTTCGGCTCCTATTATTTTTTAAAAACTTCGGTCCTCAAATTTTCAAAACCTGAAATTCCCAAATACCTAATATACCGAACCTAAATGACCGAATACACCGAGCGCCCACCCCTACTTCCAACCCACCTCAACCCGCATTTGTCTTATACCCAACCCGCTCTAACCCATTAGATATTAAAACTCATTTCCACCCATCCAAACACATCTTATGAAACAACTCACACCATAAAAGCCCATTACAACCCCCTCAGCACCGCAACAGGTTGTTAGCGAGATATATACCCGCCCGTCGTCGCGTGATGGCTTGCTAGATAAGCTGATCGATGTTTATCCATACTAGTAAATTGCACGTGCGTCACACACGTGTTTAATTAAAAAACAAAGATTTTTATGTTTGTATAGAACACACAAATTGGCAAAGCCATATTATTAGTCCCAATACATTATTATCGTGCCAAAGTACAAATTAAACGTGAAGAAACCACCATTTTACCTATAAATGTAAATGTGAAACGCCATAGACTGCAATTGGACCCTCATGCTGAGCCAGTCAGAGTGTTGCGGAAGGGCGACAGGAACTGGACAGACGGCAAGCGCCAAGTTGGAGAAGACACTGGGTGAGCACTACAACACCTGTTCCAACAGAATGAAAAGGTTTCATCATTCAATCACTCAATTTAAGAAGCTAATTTTCTGGTTAGTGTCATTGTCATGATTTTTCAACTCTACACAGTGTGTAAAAACTCAAAAACTCTTATAGTAGCATACTGGCATGCAAGTATACCTTAACGAGCATCTAATTTCATAAAACGCTAATCAATTATGGTAATTCAGTCACCCCATATAGCAAGAATGTAAGAAGAAAGAGGTTGGTTGGTGACATAGATTTTTAGCTCTGTATAAGTAGTGCAAAAAAAATCTAAAAAACTCATTATTATAGCAAAAAGAAAACCTTAATGAGCATTATATTTCCAAAACACTTTCTTAAAAAAATAAAATTTCCAAAATGTGAGTGAAAGCACACTTACTGATGAGCAATTCAGCAGCTTTCAGTAGACATGAATTTAGTGGCTGCTGGCAGCTATGCTAAGGACATGTGTCTCATTCCAACGACTGACCACACACATTTCTCTTAGAAGAACAATACTATGGTTAAAAAACTTAACTAAAGCACAAGCTAATAAGAGCATCTCCAACAGTTTGCCAAATTTTACTTGGCAAATCTTGTGTTTTGCCAACTTCTAAAAAGATATGACAAGTAAAAAAAGAGTCTATCTCCAACAGTTTGGCATAATTCACTTGCCAAATTCAGATCTAACTTTGAGGACCGGAGCGTCCGAGGACCGGTGGATGGTCGCTCCTCAGTGTGATGAGTGATTGACAACGTGGTGTGGACTGACTCTTGCCGAGTATTGTAGGTGCAAGTTGCGGCTTGATTTACGTTGGTGCAGGTGAAGAGCGGGCGCGAAAGGTCTATGCCTTGCGGGGCCTCCAAGGAGTGGAGAGACAAGTAGGCTCGGCTCGAGGGACCTGGTGGGCAGCGGAGTCAAGTGCGGGCTGCATGGTGGCAAGAAAAGTGAGACGAAGTTGTTGATCGGAGCCGGTGCAGGGTAGCGGCTCACAACCGGAGTCTGCATGCGGGGTTTGCGGCGGTTCACCACAAAACTGTCGGGTTACTTGGTTGAGCCACAAAACCAAGACCAGAGGCTCGGTGGGTGGAGACGGGATCCGGGCGCACCTAGAAGCTTCGATGCCGGCGGACACGTGGCGGGATCGCAGGGCTCGCGTCGGGAGGACGCGGACTGCGGCAAAGGCGTGGCCGTGCGATGAAGAGGAGTGCTACTTGACCTATTTGGCCCTGAGGGGTTTGTATCTCAACTTAAGTGCTAGGGGTAGCTTGGTCATTCGCCCAACCCAGAGGAACTCATATATATTAGCTCTAGGGTTTCTGGGCAAACCATCCATCTGGACTGCTTCCCATTTCTGTGCTCCATAGGTTTAGATTTTCTTCACCGTTTTGTAGAGAATCTGATCTCCGAGTGTATGGAAGCTTTCATGGTTGAGTAGATTTCCTTCTTGTAGCTCGTGTGATTTTCGTGTCTTTTTCAGGCTATTTTCGTTGGATTTTCGTGCGCGGCTTGTTCCTTCGATTCCGAGGTGTTTGGGTTCGGATTTGTTTATGGAGATCATGGATAGATGTCTCGTGCATCTTTGTGCTTGATCTTGACTCTTCAAACTCCGGATTCGGCCTCCGATTGAAGGATTTCGGTTGGAACCCTAGCTCTTTGTGTGAGCTCGGTAGAATCTTGATTCCTCTCGATTTAGTGGGTTTGTGGCTACAAATTTGTAGGTATAGCATCTCCTAGAGGCGCTTCACCTTCACCTATGATTTCGTAGCAATCCCTTGGTTGATTCAGGAGATCGGGCAAAGGGAAGGAGGAGTTGACCTTCAAGAGGTCGAGCTCGAGCTGCTGTCTACACACCACGCGAACGGTCCGCACGCCCCTGGTGGACGATCCGCGAGGAGGCTTTCAGCCGGTAGTTCGTCGTGTTCTTCGCGAGTTCTTGAGTCGCTTTGTTTCGATCCGTTGAGTCGGGAGTTTTTGGTTGGAAGAGGTTGGTCGGACAGTTCACCCGGGGTAGCCGGACAGTCCGCGAGGCTCGGACGGTCCGCGGGTAGGGTACGGACAGTCCGTTTTTCGAGGTGCAGTACTGGTGGTTCAGGAGTTATTTGCGAACGGTCCGCCCCCTCCATGCGGACGGTCTGCCCCAGGCACTGCAGATTGCCTAAGTCCTTTGCTTCTTGAGTTGCGCTTCCGAGTTGCTTTGAGTTGGGGTTTGTTCCTAGGGTTGGTAGGTCCGTAGTGACTACACGACCTTGGCAAGCTCGTGTGGGAATCCTTAGTTGTGAATTTAGGGTATAGGCCGAGTTCATCCTACGGTAAGAAATTTTATCGGCTCCCATTCACTCCCCCCCTCTATGGACGCCTAATCAGTCCTTCAATTGGTATCAGAGCCGGTTACGGATCTTCATGATTCTAACCAGTCTAAGATCCAAAGATGGCGTACCAGGAACGGTGTTCAGGTCCTTCACACTTTGATGGTAAGAACTACCAGATGTGGCAGAGGCGGATGGCTGCTTTCCTCCGCGGTAAGGGTCAGATCCTTTGGGATGTTACGGTGAACATAGCTTATGTTCATCTGATTAACTTCCTAGCTCCAGGATCGAGGGATATGTTCGACGCCAACAATAAGGTGGTCGACTACTTATTTCGTGCTCTGTGTCAATCCGAATTCGATCGGGTTCAGACAGAGGACTTGGCTTGTAGGATTTGGGAGTAGCTGAAGAATGCTCATGCTAGGAACGCTCAGGTTCAGGCTAGGTTGTTCGTGACCTACCGGAGAGAGTACGAGAACTTCACTCATCTCCCCGGTGAGTCCATTGATAGCATGTTCTAGCGGTTCACTGTGATTGTGAACAACATGAGGGCTAATGTGGCCGTGCTCCCATACGATGATCATGACAGGGCTATCAAGCTCCTGCACTCTCTGGATCGTACCGTGTGGGGTGAGAAGGTCGAAGCCATTCTTGAGTCAGAGAAGTATGAGACCCTCACGGTGGACGAGCTATTCTCCAAGCTCAAGTCGTCCGAGGTGGACCGTGGGGTGCGAGCAAGGATCAAGAACCCGACTGACCCTCATAGTCTGGCTCTCGTTTCTGGACCAAGGACTAACGCTAACATGTCTTCGAGACAATTCTCTTTGTCTTGTCTTGTGTCCATGCCAGATGAGGAATTTGAGGTGCTGAGCGAGGAGGATCTCGCGTTGCTGAGCAGGTGGTTCGAGCGCATGTACATGAACCGGAAGAACACTCGGAGGAGTTCGGGCATGTGCTACCTATTGACGCAAAAATAGGACGTCACCCTTGCGTGCGACACACGTGACTCCCCGGTCTGTAGCGAGGTGTGCCAGCCAATCTGACCTGTTGATTGACAATGGAAAAATATTAGGGATCGGCTAGAGAACCGATGGCCTTTTAGCGACACGTGTACCAGCCGATCGGCCGATACGGGTAAAGCAAGGTCGGCCGGCTCGAGAGCGACCGAGGCGCTGATAAGCAGACAGACAGATCGGCTGGATCGGCCGATCGTGACGTCAGCAATCAAGAAGGTCGGAATCGGCTGCGGAGTTAGAAGCTGATAGGATCTAGATCGAGTGGGATAATTGGTGATAATAGCTAAAAACCACAAGAATTGGTACAAAAACTTGCAGATCTAGCTAATATCGGTAAGAGGTGAATAAAGAACTAGACAAAACCTCAGCGATGCGCCCGGAGGTTAAAGCCTAGGGTTATTCGGTAAAACGGTACTCAAAACCTTGTCGGAGATCGATCGATGTAGCCCGACGAACTTGAAGAACGGCGTTGTAGAAAAGAGAAAAACGCAATGGCGAAGTCGCCGGAAAGTAGATGTTGTAAAAGTAGATGCTGTAAAGTAAAGGGTTTGCCCAGAGGTGGTTTGTTTGATATTGGTGTGTACACTTTTCCCGACCACACAGGGTCGCTATTTATGTCCTGAGGACAACCCGACTCCTAGCCGATTACGGCACTGTTTACTTGCATCTAAAGAAAACAAATACTACTAAAAATAGAAAAGGACTCTCGCAGGAGTCAAAACTCCCTAAAACTGACTCTTGACCCGTTGCGTAATCGTGGATTGACCCGCCTCCACCGTGCTTTCCTTCTGGCGTAACTCCTTGATTACCGCCTTCCTTCTTTCCATCGGCCGATCCTTTGGTTGACCATCGGCGAGTCCTGTTGACCACCCTTTTCTCTCTCTTCAATCAGCCGATTACACTCTGTTTTTCATCGGTTCCTTCTCTTTATTCTTTTCACCTATTTTTTCAAAAAACGGCGTCAACACATGCCCCCCAGTTTCGGAGTAAATCTCTGGAATTTTTAAATCTGACATCCTCCCTTAATTCAAATGATGACCAAATCTCTTCACGTGACTGATGCGATCAATCTTTATTGATAGTGTCTTAGCCTCTTGATATGACAGATCGTCTGATACGTCTTCAGGGCTATTCACCATGTGACATCTTCTGGCCCTTTCGTCCCTTTTCCCTATAAAACTCGCCCTCTTATCCAGGGGTCTTTCCATGGTCTCTCCAGGTTCTTGGATCTTCCTGATGTAGACACTGGCCTCTTTAGTTTTTAGGCATGAGAGGCATTTTTTCCTGGAAAACCTTTTAGGGGATAATGATTGCCGCTGGTCATTGACAAACTCTAGTTTGAAATAGCATTTCTCCTAGATGCTATCAGTGAGTTTGCAGACTCTGTCTGCAACGTTGGGCAGATGATTTTTGTGAACTATGCTCTACATTTTGTGGACGTGTCTAGAGAAATTTCCCACCGTTTCATGTGTCGATCCTATTTTTGGGAGTTACTTCTCTGAATCGGTCATCCTTTGGGAATCGAGCCATTCACGGGTTATCTGTTTCCTCTTTTGCCGGATCTGGCATCTTCGCCTTCCGCCTTTTCTGATTCCCTCATCTTTATCTCTTCCGGCGCCTCAGCTATAAATAACTGCCCTTGTGCCCTTATGAAGAACACATTTCTTCTCTGTCCATGGCTCGAGATATAGATCCAGCAAGTTTTAGACTCTTACTCTTCGATCTCCTTTTTCCTTTCTGATCCGTGATGGCTAGAAGAATTCTTGTGAAATAGTCTAGGACATGCTCCTCCCTCTAGTCTCCTTTTGTGAAGCCAGGAGGTCCAACAGCTAGAAGAACCCTTGTGATGCGTCTTGGGTGCATTAGCTGGTGGAGGAGGGTGGAGGTCATCCTTGGAAGTTGTGGAAAGAAGAACAACCCTATGTCTTCTTTTCCAACAATCCTGACGGGGAGTCACTGAATCTGGTGATTCATCTTCATCAAATTTACGCCTTCTTTTGTTTTTCTCTTTCTTCGCCCTCGTCACCTGTCCAGTGATGATGAATGTAACCAATCCGTAGCGACTTATCTCGACTTCGTCTCCTCAATGTATTCTTCAGATCTATACTGTAACACCATCATTGTAACCTAAGATGAGACATAAATATATATATTTATTTTTTTTGTTCTAAGGGCGATTTGTACATCGGCCATGTTTAGAAGCCGATGATGATCGGCTATTTTAT
Organism: Cenchrus fungigraminus; assembly: GCA_036936925.1. Taxonomy (NCBI): domain Eukaryota; kingdom Viridiplantae; phylum Streptophyta; class Magnoliopsida; order Poales; family Poaceae; genus Cenchrus; species Cenchrus fungigraminus. Next base: position 86,348,877 of record CM072780.1, read on the forward strand.
ATCGAAGATGATCGCACTTGCAATCGGCTGTGTCTTGAGTCTTTAATCGGCCGATTTCAGGCTCTGATCTGACTAAGTGTCTATCCATATGCTTGGATAGTATTTCTTCAAATATTTTCCATTTAGCGCTCTGGCAAACTTTTCTCCTTCCAATGTTTCTAAGATATATGCATTGCCTGGCACACATTGGCTGATACGATATGGTCCTTCCCAAGTTGGCGACCACTTTCCATATTTTGGATCTCTAGAGCCGATTGGTAATATAAGTTTCCAAACCAGATCCCCTTCGGCAAATTCTTTAACTTTGACCTTTTTATCATACCATCTGGCCATTCTCCTTTTATTCTTTTCGATATTCTCCAAAGCTCTCAGCCGATTGCCAGCAAGATCTTCTAGTTCTTCTTTCATTATGGCTGAATAATCATCGGCTGATATCTGATCTTGTAAAGAAGTTCTTCTGGATCCGCTTTTTAACTCCCAAGGTAATACAACATCATGACCGTACACCAATTGATACGGTGATACTTTGGTTGCCCCGTGGCATGCCATCCTGTACGCCTATAGTGCTTCATTAAGGACCGTATGCCACCGTTTGGGATTTTCATCGATCTTGCGCTTGATCAACTTGATGATGCCCTTGTTTACTGCCTCTGCCTGCCCGTTCGCTTGAGCATAGTAGGGAGATGAGTTTAACAGCTTGATTCCCAAGGAATTTGCATATTCCTCAAATTCTCCTGAAGTGAATTGACTCCCCTGATCGGTCGTGATGGTCTGAGGTATACCGATAGACAATGTGCTCTTTAACGAAATCAATCATGTTGCCTGATGTCACAGTCTTGATTGGGATGGCTTCAACCCATTTGGTGAAGTAATCTGTAGCCACCAGTATGAATTTATGACCTTTGCTTGTTGGTGGATATATCTGTCCAATCAGATCAATTGCCCACCCTCTGAACGACCATGGCTTGATTATTGGGTTCATTGCCGATGCTGGAACTCTTTGAATGCTTCCAAACTTCTGACACTCTTGGCATCCTTTGGAGTACTTGAAGCAGTCTTCCAATATCGTCGGCCAATAATAGTTATTATTTCTGATCATCCACTTCATCTTAAATGCTGATTGATGGGCTCCACAGACTCCCTCATGAATTTCCCCCATTAAGGTTTTAGCCTCTTCTTCACCAAGACATTTGAGCAGAACCCCATCGATGGTACGATAGTACAACTCATCTTCTAGTAGGACGTATTTAATGGCCCTGTACCTTAATTGCTTATCAACCTTTTTGGATGGATCTTTCAGATAATCTATTATCTCCTTTCTCCAATCCTCGGCTGGTAATTCTACAGTCAGAATCGGCCGATAACCTGATGCTCCTTGAGCCAACCGATTAGCTTCACTATTATGACACTTAGGGATATGTTCAAGCTTTACTATCTTGAACTCTCAAAGCAGTTGAAGACATTCCTCATGGTAAATCCTCAATATGTCATCTTTGCATTCATACTCTCCTGGCAACTGATTTATCACGAGTTGAGAATCCCCAAATATCTCAACAACTTCAGCATTGACTTCTCGCAGAAGCTTTATCCCTTTTAACACTGCCTGGTACTCAGCTTGATTGTTTGTTGAAGTCTTCTCAATTGGGATGGAAAACTCATAATTTGCTCCTTGGGGTGAGATGAGGACAATCCCGATCCCAGCTCCTACTCCACATGATGATCCATCGAAGAACATAGTCCACGGAATGTGTTCTACAATTGCAACCTCAGGTCCACAATGCTGAGTTACTAGATCGGCCATTACTTGCCCTTTAATTGCTTTGGCCGATTGATAGGTTAGGTCAAACTCTGACAAAGCTAAGATCCACTTTCCGATCCTGCCCTTCAAGATTGGTAATGACAGCATATATTTGACCACATCATCTTTGCAAACTATAGTGCATTCAGCAGTTAATAAGTAAGGCCTCAATTTTGTGCACGAGAAATATAAGCACAAACATAATCTTTCCACCGCTGAATATCTAGTTTCTGCATCCAAGAGTCTTCTGCTTAGGAAGTATATGACCCGTTCTTTTCCTTCGAACTCTTGAACAAGGGCCGATCTAATAGCCCGCTCATTAGCCGATAAATATAATTTGAACGGCTTTTTATCTTGAGGGGGCATCAGAACAGGAGGAGATTTCAAGTACTGCTTGACATTGTCTAAAGCCTTCTGCTGTTCTTCTCCCCATACGAATTTCGGATCGGACTTGAGCTTCAGTAGAGGTGTAAACGACTGAATCCTCTCAGATAGGTTAGATATAAATCTTCTGATAAAATTGATTTTGCCGATTAATGACTGAAGCTCTTTCTTGTTTGATGGTGGTTCTATTTTATCTATTGCGCTGATCGATTTTTGTCCAACCTCAATTCCTCTTTCGTGTAATAAGAAACCCAAGAATTGACCAGCTGAAACACCAAAAGCACACTTGTTGGGGTTCATCTTTAAACCATGCTTCCTTGTGCATTCCAATGTTCTCCGTAGGTTGGCCAAATGTTCTTTGTATCCCTTTGACTTGACAACTACGTCATCAATGTAGATTTCTACTATCTTGCCGATGAGCTCGTGGAATATATAGTTCATGGCCCTCTGATATGTGGCACCGGCATTCTTTAGTCCAAAAGTCATGACAATCCACTCATATAATCCAACGTGGCCAGGGCATCTGAAAGCAGTTTTTGCAATATCCTCTACAGCCATGAATATTTGATTGTATCCAGCGTTACCGTCCATAAAGCTGATGACTCTATGCCCTGCAACAGCGTTGACGAATGCATCGGCTACTGGCATCGGATATCCGTCCATTGGCGTTGCTTTGTTCAAGTCCCAGAAATCAATGCACACACGTAGTTTGCCATTTTTCTTGTAGACAGGGACTATGTTAGAGATCCATTTGGCATACCGACATTGCCGAATAAAACCAGCTTCGAGTAACTTTGTTATCTCGGCTTTTATATCAGGGTAAATCTTTGGATTACACTGCCTGGGATGTTGCTGGAAAGGTTGATACCCTGCCTTAATAGGTAATCGATGCTCAACAATGGATCGGTCTAAACCAGGCATCTCATAATACTCCCAGGCAAAACAATCCTTGAATTCCTTTAATAGTGTGATCAGTTCTTTCTTGTATTCTGCATCTAGCTTGGCACTGATGTATGTCGGCCTTGGTTTGCTTCCATCTCCAAGATCTATCTTCTCCAATTCATCAGCCGATGTGAACCCGTGCCCAAGCTTCCCTTCATCTTCAATGAACTGATCCATTAAATCTTGTCATCAGAGCCGAATGCTTGAACCGGCTTTAGTCCGAAATCGGACACTTTGAGATACTTGGTATCCCATGCTTTTCCTGATATGCAGCTTACTCGATCATAAGTCCATCCTTGTGCTTCTGTAGCTACCACTGTCAAGGAGGTTTCTCCTTGTACCACCTCCACTGAATCTCCGATCCATTGGATGATGCATTGATGCATTGTAGATGGTATGCAACAGTTGGCATGTATCCAATCCCGACCCAGTAGTAGATTATAAGATCCCCTCCCTTTAATGACAAACAAAGCAGTCGGAAGGGTCTTACTTTCGATGGTGAGCTCCACGCAGATTGCTCCTTGAGCCGGAGAGACGTTGCCTTCAAAGTCCACCAGCATCATGTCGGTCTGGGTTAAGTCTTCATCAGACTTCCCAATCTTGCGCAGCATAGTGTATGGCATCAGATTAACTACTGCTCCTCCATCTACTAGCATCCTGGTGACTGGCTTGCCATTGACAAACCCTTTGAGAAACAATGCCTTCAAATGTTGTCTTTTCTCATCTTCTGGCTTCTCAAAGATAGCTTGTGTAGGCTCCAATGTTAACTGAGCCATGCCACATTCTTCATCGGACACATCCGAATCAATTGGAGCCATGAACTCCTTCGGCAAGAAGACAACCATGTTTATATCAGCCTGTGGTTTGTCATCCTTTCCATCATCGGCCTTAGGCTTTGGGCGCCAAACTTTAGACCGAACCTTCTTCTTGTCCAACACGTGTCTCTCTGCTTCTTCTTGCTGTTCTAGCTGGCGAAGGCGCTGGACTCTTCTTTTCTGGGATTTGGTCAAGCCATCTGGACACCATTGTGGATTGGGTTTCTTACGTATTTGGCTTGACCCTTCATCATCCTGTTGTAGCGTTCGTCGACATTCAGGAGCTCGGCACATGATATCTTCATCAGGGACCAGAGAATCGGCCATCTCTTCCAGCCGATTGTTTGACTCCTCATTGACTCGGCCTCCCAGCCGATCATGAATGTTGGCCTTGCCCCCCAGCCGATCGTGGACGCTAGCCTTGCCCCCCAGCCAATCGTGGACTGAGATCCGTTGATTGCTGAATTTACGGTGATCCCCCTTTACAGATCTTCTATCGTCGAAGCAAACTCTTTTAGATGAACTGCTATTATTGTAAGCCCCGTTGCATTCTGGACAATTTTCTGCTGTCGGTAGCTTGATCCCTTCTTCCCAGCAATACTTGAAGAATGGACATCTCCAATGTCCCTCATTGCACTGTGCCCACTCTTCTCTTCCCCTTGTTTTCTCCTGTCGATGCTGGAACTTGTTGATCAGCACCTGGGACGTGACAGGACGGCGTGGCTTTAAGTCTCCTTCTTCAAGTAGCAACCCTTTTCCTTTGACATCGGCAACGGTTGCTTGTAACTTGGGATCAACAGCTCCTTTATTTTGAGCCGAATCAGATGTCAGCAACTTAACTCGTGACGTGTCTTTGCTAGACACCTCAACTGTGTCAGTTGGGAAGGGGTGCTGATCAATCTTCATCGGCTTTTCAGCTTTGGTAGGGGTTTCGAACTTAAGCCTCCCTTGCTCAATAGCTGATTGAATTTGTTGTCTGAAGATCTTGCAATCATTGGTGTCATGCGACGTTGCATTGTGCCATTTGCAATACTTCATCCTCTTCAGCTCCTCTGCAGATGGTATGGTATGGAACTGGGAAAGTTTGATCTGCCCCTGCTGAAGCAACAGATCAAATATCTTATCGGCCTTAGTGATATCAAAGCCGAATTTCTCTGGATCTTTCTTGCCAAAGGGGCAGTACACTGTTTTCTTGCCTTTGACCCACTCTGCAAGTCCTATCATATTATCTTCATCTTCTGAGTCAGAGTAATCCACATAAGACACCTTCTTCTGAAAATTTCTTCTAGGCTCATATGACTTTGCGGTTTCCTGACTCATCCGACTGACCAATTGGCTGAGACTCTCGAAGTCATGTGAGGCATATTTCTCCCATAAGGTTGGCAAGGGACCTTGAAATGCCAACTCAGCCAGTTGTTTGTCTCCCAGATTTAAACTATAGCACTTGTTCCTGACCTCTCTGAATCTTTGAACGAATCCAGCAACTGTTTCATCGTTCCTTTGCTTGAGCCTGGTCAGATCAGTAATTTTCATCTCATGGATGCTAGAGAAGAAATAGTTATGGAACTGTTGTTCCAAATCGGACCACTTAATAATGGAGTTGGCTGGCAATGAAGTGAACCATGAGAATGATGGTCCTGATAGAGATGAAGAAAACAACCGTATCCTGAGTGCATCAACGTTCCCTGCTTCTCCACATTGTATGGTGAATTGAGTGATATGCTCCATTGTGGATGTTTCATCTTGCCCAGAGAACTTGGTGAAGTCTGGCACTTTGAATCTTGGAGGGAATGGTATCTGATCGTAGCCAGATGGATACGGTGTCCTGTACATGCAGGACTGTTGCTTGGGTTTTATCCCATATTGCTTCTGCAACATCTCCGAGAAGTGATCCATCAACTCCTGCTTCACATGAGACTTCAACTCAGTAGATGCTTGTTCAATTGCTTGCATTTCAGCTGATGAAGTCTCTGGAGGTTGATCTTCTGAGGCTCTCGGTTGTGGATCTGGTGCCATTGACATCGTTACCCCGGAAGAACCTTGCATGTTTGAATGACCTGTAACAGGTGGAGTTTGTCCGATCGGCTGACTAGCCGATGGGGCTGATTGCTGCAAATTCAACTGGCTTGAAATAGCCAATTGATTTAGAAGCGTTTGCAGTACATAGGATCCACCTGTGGAATTATTGGCTGTCCTATCACCCCTTGGTTGATCGGCTGTTGAGGCGATGATCTTGTATGAGTTACCATATTAGCCAGGGTTAAGACAGGCTGCATTGGCGTTGACTGTTGCAGTGGAGCAGTTTGTACAGGCATCCCTAATATCGGCTGCTGAGGAGTTGGTTTCTGAGGTAGAACGGGAGCTTTTCTCTCTATTGGTATAACCATATGAGCATGAGCTGGACTGATCTTGACTCTTTCAAAAGCTTTGCTCCCGTGATTGAAGTAGACAAATTCTACTCCATCCTTGTTCATGTGCACAGTCCCTGGAGTACCTCCAAACATGGCTTGATAAGACTGCGGGTACTTTACTTCTGGAACTTCTTCAGGCTGAGGTTCGAAGAAATTTGAGATGTTGGTCTCAAAATGATCATGAGGCAAACCCCATCCTGCGAGCCTTCCATCTTGATCTCTCATTGCAGGATATTTTTGATGATGATTCTGCACTGAGAAAGTCTGATCCTGGATGTCAGACTGTGTTGGGTGAGTTTGAACCACCGGCATTGTGACGGCAGGGTCTTTAGCTTTATCTCCAACACCTTGATTCTAAATCGGCTAGGAATCCGATGAAGATCTAGGAGCAGTTGCATTGATCTGTGGAGACGGTGAAATCCCTATTGTTGGATCATCAATCGGCGGGGAAGCCGATTGGTTATGTGGGAACATCGGAGGAGTTCGATTTGGTTGGAAGTATGTAGGTCCCAGATACCCTCCTTCTACTCCTTTCTTGAGTGCTTCAATTATAGAATTCTGAATGGTATTAGCGAAAACCTTAGATTGATCAATCATTGTTTGTTGCAGCGCCTTAGTCATCATGTCTTGAAGCCCTTCAGGATCGGCTGAGAAGGTGACTTGCTTAGGTGTTGGTAACGGATTCTTCTTGAAAACTCCACCATTAGTCTGACCGTATGATGCCAGGCAAAGCTCTTCATAATGCCTCATGTGAGCTTCAAACTCAGCTTTGTCTGCATCTTTCAGCTGATCCTTGGTAATTGTTTGGACGTTGTCTGGATCAATCTCAGAAGTACCACCCTTCGTGTTCTTCGTCATTGTTGACTTCTTCATGTCCCACCGGGCGTGCCAAAAGTGTGTTGACGCAAAAATAGGATGTCACCCTTGCGCGTGACACACGTGACTCCCTTGGGTCATTTGGAGTCGTGTTCACTTCATGTCTTGACTTGTGACGGGCTTCATGATCTTCTCATAAGTGCTTGATGAACTTATCCCGAAAGTCTCCTCTTTAACGTTGATTTCCTGCGTAAACAATAAACTCCAAAAACCACATGCAAGTGTGAACTTGTTACATCATTAGTATGCCTAGTTGCGGGTTACTTATAATTCAAAGCTCAAACCAAAGTGTAACAAGTGCTCTTGGTTGACGAAAATCGACCGTCAACATACCCCCATGCTTAAACCTTGCTCGTCCTCGAGTAAGTAATCCTTGCTTAAAAGGGAAATCAGCGTTGCCTTCCAATGTTGTCCCTACACTTAGTCATTCATGACGAGGCAAATTGCTCTCTCTTAAGAATTTATTTTTAAAATTCAAGTTGTGACCGACTTCTTTTTCATTATGGAAGATAGACTAACAATAAAGAACAAGCCACATTTAATAAACACGATGCTCTCAAACTTAAGTGAACTTCAAGCCGTTACCTTGTTCCATGGAATAATTTTCAAAAAGATGCGTATCCAACATAAGTGAAAATCTCTTGCAAAAGCTCATGGAAACACTCATCTCATCAAGTCACTCAAGCCTATACTAGATTATTTTCAACCTATTCTACTCATATGTGATAGTGGAAGGCTTATGCGGAGCTTGGAAGGTTAAAAACAATCCTAGCAAAACATACATCCGAAATATTGTCAAATTAAGAGAGAGATCTAATGGAATTACCGAGACTCGTCAAAAAGGCCATAGAAAATAAATGTTGAAAAGAGAGAGGGATGAAACACACACATTTAGATAGGTGGACATGTGCAAGTGGCAAATGGATGATCCCGAGGCACGAGTGAAGTCCTCGTTATTTGATTGCACATGGTTGGAAGATTTGGGTATGGATTTGTCATCAAGGCACTTGAGAACTTATGAAGCAAAAAGAACCGAGGAGCAACTTTATTATTTTTTTTACTTTTACTTTATTTTCTTCTCATTTTCTCTCTTTTTTTCTTCTTCCTTTTTTCCTTACTTTTCTTTTCTTCTCATCATATTTTTTTTCATTTTTCATTTTTCTTCTTTTGCTCCTCAGAACTTTTGCAACATAACACTTACATAGCATTTGTCAGAGATGATGTGATGATTCCTCCCCCATGCTTGAACGATGCTCGTCCTCGAGCATAAAAGAGGGGGGAAATGACTGCTAAAGTAAGCATAAATTCCATAATCTTGCGGAATATCTGAATCTCCATCGAGAATTTTACTCCATATTCAAATTGGGTTGAGGACAAGGAGGTGAACACAAAAAGATGTTTTTGGTTTAGGTTGGATGCCCAGTGAGGTTTGTGAAATTTTCGATGTGAAAACCCACAATGCATGGACAAAAAGGCTAGCATGAAAAGTTACACAAAGGAATGACCAGCTTCTTAGTCTCGAACCATAGAAATCAATCCTAATCCAACTCATCAGACATATGTTTGCAATCTACGGGTTTTGTTATCATAGAACATATATGTATATGGCTTTGGTAGGTAGAACTTTGCAAGAGCATCACAAATATGTAGATAGCATAAAAGTTAAGTTTTCATAAAAACAACAAGTTATCCGGCTATCCACAAACTTAAATCAAAGAGTAAAGATATGTATGTGGGTCTAGGGCATAGTCATTTCACCTCCACAAATAAAAGAGCTGGTATTTAAATTAATTTCAGATCATGTTACAGAGAGCAATTGGCCAAGACATGTATAACTTCATGTAGGTAAAACAAAGCGGCAACTTTCATCATTTTTCCATAAGCATAGGCATTATAAAACATCGAGGTGAACACATGGTCATGCCTATTTATTGAAAATAAAAAGAAATCTAGGTTGTCCTCCTAGTAGCCATGTTATTGTTGGAAGAGAAAAACAAAATGTTGCACCTAAGGTTGAAGGCATACTTACAAGCATTTATGTTCGGAAAAGAGAAGGTCCATGGAGGTGTTACCATCTTTTGTAGTTCTTCGTTATCTTCTCCCGACATCTCCATGTATCGAATGTGGCTTTGCTTTTGTCTTGATTTTCCAATGCTCCTAAACTTCTGAATTTGATCATGTATGCTTAATGGAGCCAATGGTCGCCCTTCTCTTCAATGTTATCATCACCATCTCCTCTTTCTTGTTCTCATCATCTCCTTACTACCTCTTCTTCATGGATTTCCCCTCTGTACAGAATAGAACATATATTGAAATATAGATCTATTGAAAAGTTTATGAAATTACCTTTCCAACGTGTGGTCATTCATCAAAAACGGAGTTCAAACAAGGGAGCTATGTCCGTTTTACTTCAGCGCTGCGTGCTGTCCAAAACTGATTTCAGGACGTGTTGCACTCGGTGATTCGGTCATAACCGATTGTAGGAACCCCCGATTATCTTGATTCTTGATTTGTTGGAATCGTAACTTCATGGGGCTTCTAAATATACAAAAATATTCAGTGTTTTCCCTTCGAGACCACGCAGAAATTTGATGAGATCAATAGCTTCTTGTGCATTGATCCGGGGATGTCGATGATCTTGATCATTCTATCTTCTAGAGCATCATGTCACACTCCCGTGTTGAAGGTTCCGGGCCTCCCCCATGCTTAGCATTTTTCTAGGCATAGAAAAAGAAGATAAAACATTTTTATCTTAGTCATCCTTCAATTTCCTTGTAGTGAGAGTCTTTATCTTGCCTGCAAGACATTTTAAACGCACATTCTACCCCTAAGGTGACGGTTGGGAGTAGATAGAATTACCAACAATCCAACAATATTTCCTAGGACTCTTAACTTGTGGCATAATTAGTCTAATGAGAAATAAAAACCTAATGAGTGTACGTGGTGCAAGGTGTGTATGCACATGATAGGAAAGTATATAAACAAAGACAATGTTTTCACCTAGTTCTAAATACCATATTTACAACTAGGTTGCCGAATTTCTCCATAGCCATAAAGGTTGATTTATCTAGGGTTAAAACACCATGTCTATACCTAGATCAATAACTCTTATAGCATAAGAAAAATTAAGTGCATTGCAAAGCTTATAAACTAACCAATGCAACATGAAAACATATGAAAAGCTAGCAAGGTTTATCGAACGTAATGATGATGGTCCGCAATCATGTTTAAACACCACGTTCACACAAGATTGCAAAAGGGAAATACCCATAAGGCCTTATGAAGCATTAACATGGAAAATGAATCATACATCATTAAGTATATAAAACAACCAAGCCAACTATATGAAAAACATGTATATGAAAAGAAACATCTCGTTGATAACAAAATGCAATGCATGCAAATAAATAAATATGAGCATGAACATGATGGTGGTTCTAAAAAGGAAAATTAAACTTAGATTAATAGAAGACTTGCCCATGATATCCTTTTGTTTCATCGCTATCTCCTTCTTTATCACCCTTCGGTGCTGCCTTCACTCCATGAATTTTTCTTTAATGTCTAGAACAGAAAGTATACCCAAGCTCTACTCATTACATAGTGCACAAAATTTCCTTTCCAACAAGTCTTTATTTGCCCAAATCAGACTCCGAACAAGAGAGTTACGCCCGTTTTACTTCGGTGATGAAATCTGTCCTGAAATTTCAGAACGCGCAACACTCAATGTTTTCTCCATAACTCCTTGCACGGGTCTTCAAATTCGTTGGTTCTTGATGCGTTGGAATGGAGACTTCATGGAGCTTCTGAATATTTCATTTTCTTCATTTGTACACCTCTGAACAAGCTCTAAATTGATGAAGACAGCAGCATCCATCGCGGGACTTGGTGAGGTTGATGATTTATCTTGCAACTCTTTAGGCCTGACTTCTTTTTTCATTATTCAAGCCTTGTCTACATGGTTAGTGAAAATTGGGCCTTCTCTCGACATGTGCTTCTTTAAGGTCATTAGCTTGACCAAGCGCAAAGCATGATCGAGATTTCCAAAACTTATTGTAAACATACGCGTCCATAATTAACACCACAAGCAAATCGTAGCAACATATCAAGGTGTAATTAAAAGAAGCATATGTTTCATGCAAAGCACTTAGTTCATCATTAGGCAAAGGTTCTTTAGGCATAGAGTTAATTTGTTCCAACATAAACATTGCCTCATTATGATTCTCAAGATAATCTAGCCTATAAACATCATAATTATTGGCACAAGGCATAGAATTTAAACTATCATTTATTCTATTGGTTGAGTATGAGTATTTGAATTTATCATCATTAATTCCAATAATATCTTGAGATTTTAGTGTGTACCTTTGCCTCGGAGCTCCCTCAACAAGAGTGATCTTTGGTTCGTCTTGTAGCATTGAAATCATGTCAATCTCAACAAGTAGAGTTGTCTCTTCATCACCATCTTGCAGTTTCTTCAACTCATCATGTGGAACATGTAATCCTTCAACTATGTATGCATTCCTCTCTTCTTTGAAGTCTTCATGATCACCACAATCCTCATCTTCAAAGTCTTGTATGTTGCTTTCTTTATCTCCCGTGTACCACATGTCGTCAAGATCGCTCATCGTTGATTCACTCTTTTCTTCATCCTTGATTACTTCCATGTCTTGCTTTGCTAGTGTGTAGGCTTTAATAGCACACAAGTTATAACCTTGTGGAGAGGAGCCTTCTTGGAGTACTTGCTCTATGTCAACTCCTTCCCATTCATCTTCTAGCTTGAGTCCTATCTTCTCCCATTTATCCTTCGAGTCACTAGGCTCATCACGGTTGTACTCTTCTCTTTCTTCATCATAAATCTTTGAGTTGTCAAATTGGTCGATCCATCCTTCATCTTCTTCTTCTCCTTCTTCTTCAAATATCTTTTGGATCGACTCTCCACTCATCTCTTGATCAAATATGTCTTCAACTCTTTTAGAGACGTGTCGGCGTTCCTCCTTCCTTCAGTAGTTGATTAGGGGGGCAAAATCAACTTGAATCCAACCGAATTGATTGAACTCCGCCAATGGTCTAGCATTCCCCATACTTTGGCCTACATTCATGTTAGTTTCAACATTTTTAATATCCGAAATGACTTCTCTTACCTTGGGAAGTGGATCTTCAATTTCTTGTATGGTCGGTTCATCTTCCTTGACCTCCGGTTCATCTTTTTCAGAAAATTCAGCAAGTACATTGGGCTTGCTTTTGTCATTTTGCTCCTCCCGACAACGTCTTTGCCAATCTCTTTGCGTTCTTTTTCCATTGCTTATCATTTTTAAGATTTGTGCAGCTTCACTAATCGTTTTATCCATTAAATCACCACCTACACACATGCTTACAAAACGAGAAGAGTTAGGGGTTAGTGAAAAATAAAATGTATGCAACATCAAGTCACCGGAAAATCCCAAGTTTGGGCCTTGCTCAATTAGTTCATTAAAACGGTCCCAAGCTTCATCAATTTCTTCATCTTCTCCTTGCTTGAAATTAAGCACTTGCCTCCTTAAGTCTTGAACCTTGCTTATTGTTGACGGTCCTTACAACAACAATTCGACCGTCAAAACCTCAGGTTCGAGAGGACTATATGGCAAGTTTCATGCACATTTTTAGTACTAATAAAGTTCCATGAGCTGTATTGTGATTTTCATAGGCAGGTACACATTTTGGGAGAAATTGGGACCAACACACCACACGTGCTAGGCACGTCCGAACCACCAGGCACGGCCGGCCCTGCAGGTGCAGCCGGCCCTGCCTGGTGCGGCCGGCCCTACCCCGTGGCGTGTCCCTGGTCCTAAGCACCGCCTCTTCCTCGAGCACAACTTGGACGAACAAGATTCACTAAGGAAATGTTAGTTTGATCAAGTGGTGGAGGCTAGGATCACATGGATCAATGGGTCCACTTATCCGGTCACTCAACCGCCACAACCGTCATCCAGAGGCGATCCTAGGTGTCCCTGAGCATAGTCGGTGCATCACACGGCACGGAGGTGGGCCGGCCGCACCTATTAACTCGCGTGTCGGGCAAAACCGACCCAAGGAGCCGACCTACAACCGCCTCAGGAGCAGTGATTAGGGGCATCCAAGGCGAGAGGCGGCACATCACAGGGCCGGCCGCACCTAGTGAGCCGGCCGCACCTGTGATGTGGCCCCCTGCACTCCACCGACCTCCCTTGCCTATAAAAGGCACCTCACACTCGCTGGATTGGACACACAATGCAGGAGCATCTCCATTTCCCTCTTTTGTTCACTTAGAGTAGGATTAGTGTAGCTTGGGAGTTAGAGTTGAGTCGAGCTAGTCTTGGGGTTCCGGAGGAGTCTTCTTCAAGGTTCCGGTACTACTCTTGTATCTTTTCTTTGTTTAGACTCAATTACAATTCAAGTTATCTTTCTATCTTACCTTTCGAGTCAATACATTCAGCTTTTACTTTGCTCTAGAAGCTTTATTCTTGGTTTAGACTAAAGTTAGTTTAATCTTGGTTAGCATAGCTCTCTTGAACCCTATAGTGTTGTGGTCGTTCTTTGCTTGATCTCCGGTGGTTCACGGGAGAGAGAGACCTTCCTTCGTGATATCCGGGGAAAGGTTCTTTGGTTCGTTGTGAGCGCGGTGCTCAGAGCTTACCTTAGTCTTAGATTGGTGTCCCGTTCAACGGAATAGTTGTGGTACCCTAAGGAGGTGACAGCTCCGGACGGGCTTTGTAGTCCACCACGTTAGTTCGGGCCGGTAGGATTCATCGCGTCGTCGTTCTCCCTTCTCATCCCAGTCCGAGAGCGCGGCTTTGCATGACCCTGCAGCACTAGAAGAGCTTGTCGAGTTTAGCTTGCCTTGGTTATCCTTTGCCTTAGCTCTTTGCCTAGAGTTGACAAGAATAGATAGATTGTGTTAGGATCCTTTCTCGTCTCGTTGTCCTCCCAGCTCGCTAGATCCTCTCTAGTCCTTTATCAAGATCTCCTTGTGTGTGTCAAGTTACCCCCGAATATCTTTATTCGTTACCCCCGCTATAGCTCTTTACCAAGTCTTGTTATTCTCCACCGTTTATTCGATCATCTTTGCCGTAGTACCTCCCTTGGGAAAATATAAATACGATAACCCGAATACCACCGGGTGAAGTGCTACAACGGTAATCCGTGCGCTTGCGGACCTTTCTGTGATCGTGTGTTTTACCAAAGACGTTCCCTAGCCCCATTACGAGGGGTATAAACCCGGTAGCAACGCTAGCGAGTGCCAGCAGGCATTCCTGGCACCGTCACCGTGAGTGCATACTTAGTGGTGAGGCTAAGGAGCGTCAACACTTATGGGAAAGAACTTCAAAAGAAACTTCTTCACTAGCTCATCCCAATTTCCTTTTGCTTCAACGGACGCAAGTGTGTACCATCTTCGCGCTTCATCTTCGAGAGAGAACGAAAAAAGATTCCACTTGAACCAAGTGGCCGGAACTCCTTCTTGTTGCACCGTGTTGCATATCATCGTGAATTCCTTAATGTGTCTATATGGGTTGTCATCCTCCAATCCTCTAAAGGGGTTTGTCGCCACTAACTTGATGATTCCAGGCTTCACTTCGTAGTGGGTTGTAGCAAGCGTCAAATCTGATTTTTGCATCTCAATGTCCTCCATTGACGGCATTGCTAGCTCCCTTAGCGACATCTCTTCGTCTTCCAATGGTGAGGTGAACAAATCCATCTAGGCACAAGAAAATATAAAGAAAAACAAAAAAGAATTTTTTTTTCTAGAAAATAAGGGTTAGATGTTAGTAATCAACAAAATTAACACAAGATTAAACGTAGCAAACTGGCTTGCTCCCCGGCAACGGCGCTAGAAAAAGGGGCTTCTTGATGGTTGAAACACGTAACAACATTCGATCTGCAAGCGTACGGACCTACACCTTTTTCACCACGGGGTGACCCCCAAGGTTCTTGTCAATCCGCGAAGCAAGGGGATTGCTAGCGCTTAACCAAGTACTAATCTAGTTGACTGGAAAGCCTTTGAAAGAGGATTAATCTTAAAGTAAAAGCAATCTAACCTATGTTAATCTAAGACTAAACTAAGGTTAAACTAGATGGTGAGGGTTGGTACAAGAGAGAGATTAAGGTAGATAAGCGTTCCCTTCCTAGGGTTTAGGATCTCATGAACATGCATCTACTACATGAAAAGGGTGTTGCCTTCACTAGCTTCATGGCGGTTATGCGGCCGCTAAGCCTTTTCCCTCCACCGTATTGTCACTACGCAAGGTAATCAAACACTTTCACGTATAACCGCATCTATACCTAAGCATCCATAGGGTTAAGCTAATCACCACGACTACCACAAACCCTACTAAGACCACATGTTGCGCAAACATATGCAAACAAAGCATTCGCGAAGACATAGACCACAAAGCATCGGTAGGCATAAGATTCATATGTAGATTACATATCATGCATCCATCTAACCCTAGGGACGAACGGAGGCATTACCCCATCATCTTACAAGGATTGAAGCACATAGGGGTGATGGAGACTCCGGAGAACGTCGTCGATGAAGATGGTGGCATGAAGCTTGGGAACACCCCTAGGTCAGCGGCTTAGAGTCCTTCTCTTGCTTCCTTCCCTCCGCCGGTGTTGATCCTTGCGATGAGCTCATCCAACTCTCTCCCTCATCTTGCGGCGGCAGTTTTCTGGTGAATGGCGTCTGTAGAATGATTGGATCTGAATGGTAACACCTCCTTGGGCACCTAGGGGGTTGAATTTATGCCCTTGGGGAGCCTTGGGGCGTGCTCCACCTTGCCTTGCACGAGATCTTCCTTGGGAGAGAAGCCAACTTGGTTTCCATAAACTCAGCCTCATTCAGATTTTCCTGATTCGCAACCCTTCCTTGCCGGTACCATATCTCCGGCGTCCAGACTCCAAATAATGCAAATTCGGTGTCCAGGTTGTGTGCCACGAAATTATCTTCAACTTTGGTATTCATTTCTTTCCTTAGAAACGAAGATAAGATCCCCAAAACAGCCTCGGAAGATAATTTGTCTGATTTTGGACTTGTCTGCACAGCTGGCATTTCGGGGGCCATATCTTCTAGCTCCTTGACCCGAATTGGGTCATCCATATGTCCAAATCGAAGCTATCGTCGAGGCCCACAACTTTGGTAGTCAAACTTTTGCCATTAGAGGCCGTTTAAGTCTCCGAATCTGCACCAAAAGATCATGCTGTTCTGGGCTGCGAGAATATCTCTCGGGCTGAGTTGATCTCGTTGGTAAACGTCCTAGTCCCCGGAGTTTTACGTGTTGATGCTTCAGTCCTTGGGTCATTTGGAGTTGTGTTCACTTCATGTCTTGACTTGTGACGGGCTTCATGATCTTCTCATAAAGTGCTTGATGAACTTATCCCGAAAGTCTCCTCTTTAACGTTGATTTCCTGCGTAAACAATAAACTCCAAAAACCACATGCAAGTGTGAACTTGTTACATCATTAGTATGCCTAGTTGCGGGTTAGTTGTAATTCAAAGCTCAAACCAAAGTGTAATAAGTGCTCTTGGTTGACGGAAATCGACCGTCATCAGCTGAGGCGGTGAATACCGCTTGCCACGTTGGGAACCGGATTTTTCTCAGGGCCTTCTTGAACAAGACGTGCTATGAGCTCATGCATGGGTGAGCACCTAGAGTGAGCCATTTCAGGGATTTTGGTTGTCGGTGCTTCATTCTTAATAAGGGTAGGCTTGATGAGTTTGAGTCGAGGTCCTCCGATGGGATTTTCTTGGGTTATGATAGTCATTCTTGAGCATTTTGTGTGCTCAATCTTGATACTAACCTAGTCATGGAAAATTGCGAGGTTACCTTCAACGAGACCCAGCCATGCAGTTCGTTTGTCTTTGAGTGTGCAGGTGACGACGAAGTTGGGAAGAACATCTTTGAGGATGAGGAGGATGATGCTGGAGAGGATGATGGTGACGATGGTGAAGCTCCAGAGGCGCATGTCCCCTCTACTTCCACTATGACGACTACGGTGCAGGATGGCCCATCCCCTACACCGACTACGATCCAGCAAGATCAAGTGGAAGCTAAGGGGGAGGTTGTCTCCAGGCGAGAGGCACCGAGGCGCATTCAGGTTGATCATCCTCCCTCAAGAATCATCGGCGACATCAACGAACGCACGACAAGGTCAAGGTCCAGGAATGTTTCTCACTTTGCTCATTTGGCTTTTGTTGCTACCTTTGAGCCGAAAGACATTGGACACGCCCTCTCTGATCCTAATTGGGTGAACGCAATGCATGAGGAGTTAGAGAACTTTGAGAGAAACCAAGTTTGGGAGTTGGTAGAGCCACCACCACATTGCAAACCAATCGGGACAAAATGGGTGTGGAAGAACAAAGAGGGTGAGAATGGTGAGGTGGTGAGAAACAAATCGAGGTTGGTTGCTCAGGGCTATAGTCAGAAGGAGGGGATAGACTATGAGGAGACATTTGCTCCTATAGCCCGTTTGGAGGCGATTAGGATCCTTCTAGCTTTTTCTGTGGCTAAAGGGTTCAAATTGTATCAAATAGATGTGAAGAGTGCCTTCTTAAATGGGTTTTTGGAGGAGGAAGTCTATGTGAAGAAACCACCGGGTTTTGAGAGTGCTGAGTTTCCCCACCGGGTGTATAGGCTGAGGAAGGCGTTGTATGGGCTGAAACAAGCTCCCCGTGCTTGGTATGGCCGTTTGAGGGGGTTCTTGTTCAGCAAGGGGTTTGAGATGGGCAAGGTAGATAAGACTCTTTTTCTCCTCAGGCAGGGCGATGATATCCTAATTGTTTAGGTGTACGTGGATGATATTGTCTTTGGCGACTCGTCTCACTATTTGGTTGCAAGGTTTGCAGAGGATATGAGCAAAGAATTCGAGATGTCCATGATGGCAGAATTGCAGTTCTTTCTCGGGCTTCAGATCAAGCAGGCGAAGGAGGGAACCTTTGTGCATCAAGCCAAGTACACGAAGGACATCCTCAAGAAGTTCAAGATGGACGACTCGAAGCCCCTGTCGACACCGATGAGTACGACTACAGCGCTGGACGCGGAGGAGGACGGAGAGCCCGTGGACCAGAAGGAGTACCGGAGCATGATCGGCTCCCTCTTGTACTTGACGGCGACGAGGCCTGACATCCAGTTTTCTGTGTGTCTGTGCGCTCATTTTCAGGCGTTGCCAAGGACTTCACATCGGCAGGCCGTCAAGCGGATCTTCAGGTATCTTTGACACAATTCTGAGCTCGGTCTTTGGTACTCGGAGTCCTCTTCCCTTTCGCTTCTTGGTTTGTCGGATGCCGATTTTGCGGGGTGTCGAGTCGATCGGAAATCAACTTCGGGAACTTGACAGTTTCTGGGTTCCTCACTTGTTTCTTGGTCATCTCGTAAGCAATCAAGTGTAGCTCAGTCTACCACAGAAGCTGAGTACGTTGCTGCCGCTAGTTGTTGCTCCCAGCTGCTTTGGATCACGTACACTTTGAGTGACTTTGGTGAGGAGTGTTCCCATGTACCTCTCATGTGTGACAGCACCAGTGCCATAAGTATAGCCAAGAATCCTGTGCTCCACTCAAGAACCAAACACATAGAAGTGCGCTACCACTTTCTGAGAGACAATGTTGAGAAGGGAAACATAGACCTCATCCATGTCCCAACCGAAAAACAGATCGCCGATATCCTGACAAAGCCTTTGGACCAAGCTACATTTGCACGTTTGCAGGGTGAGCTTGGTGTGGTTTTTCCTTTTTGAGCTTTGGTTGATGTTGCATGTTCATTTCTGTATCATATCATGCTTGCATCTTTGTATCATAGACTGCATTTGTATCATATGCTTTAGAGATGAGCTTCTCCTATATACTTTGTTCACCATGATGTGCTATACATGATCTAGTGAGCTAGTTTGGTATGCTATGGTTAGTTTGACTTAGCTCTGGATGATCTTGGTTTATGCCCATGATTGCTAGCTATGCTTTTGAAAAATGCTACATGTATGCTCTCTTGTGGGTAAATGCTTTTATATGAGCTTGACATGTTTTTGTGGCTTTGCTATGCTTAATTTGTGGTTGGATAGCTTATTTTGATCATATGGGCTCAAAGGCTCATTTGTCATCATGAATGTTTAGCCCGCTTACTTTATCTTGTGGAGGGGCATAAGTTCTTTTTTGTCGAAAAGACTGTTCATGTATCATTGTAAATCTGAAAATGAAATGTAAATTGCTTGGAAAATGTGCTCCCATGTCATATGTGCTTATTTTTTATAGCTTTGGGTGCTAAACCGTTGCGTGATGCCTACCAATGAGAAGTCTCATACATAGAAGTAGGCACATGGCTCGGTGGCTTTGACATGACATGAGGTGCTTGAGGGTGTTTATGATGATCTTATGATTAGAATGGTTGTCCTAGCATGAAGTTTGTATGGCTCTGCCATTTTGACATGTTTTGCTCATGTTTAGGACTTTGCTCATGCGAGAGTGATCTTTTTGAAAAATTGCTCATGTTTATCTTAGCTTTGCTCAATGGATGTGAAACTTGGTAATCTTGTAGCTAATGTGCATACGAAGCTATAGAGTATCTCACTTGCTCATTTGGACATGTGTAGCATCTTGTGTTGAATTTTGTCTATTTGAGAAGCTCTAGGTTTCATTTTGGCTTGATTCATGCATTACCAACAAGGGGGAGGAAAGTACTCAATTCATGCATCCAGGGGGAGTTTTGCATCAAGGGGAAGAAACATTTGAGAGATTGCATTCAGTCAGGGGGAGCTTGCACTCATGCATTTTGGAAGCTCTTTTTCGCTTGATTTTAGTTGTGCTCGTTTGCCGATGGTGTCGAGCCCTTTTGACTCACCTTGAGGAGTCGGCATATTTTGGAGCATTTTGTCTCGGTTGTGTTGAGCCGTTGCCCTTGCCTTAGGGGACCAAGACTTTCTCTCTCAAGTGATCTTCTTTGGCTTTTGTTTGGCTTTTGATCACTTGTTCGAGTTTTTAGTTCGTTTCTTTTCCTTTTCTCTCTTTCTCTGAATTGGTTACTATGTGTGTTGTCAATGCACTCATCAAGGGGGAGATTGAGGACCGGAGCGTCCGAGGACCGGTGGATGGTCGCTCCTCAGTGTGATGAGTGATTGACAATGTGGTGTGGACTGACTCTTGGCCGAGTATTGCAGGTGCAGGTTGCAGTTTGATTTGCGTTGGTGCAGGTGAAGAGCGGGCGCGAAAGGTCTATGCCTTGCGGGGCTTCCAAGGAGTGGAGAGATAAGTAGGTTCGGCTCGAGAGACCCGGTGGCCAGCGGAGTCAAGTGCGGGCCGCATGGTGGCAAGAAAAGCGAGACGAATTCGTTGATCGGAGCCGGTGCAGGGTAGCGGCTCACAACCGGAGTCTGCACGCGGGGTTTGCGGCGGTTCACCACAAAACCGTCGGGTTACTTGGTTGAGCCACAAAACCAAGACCGGAGGCTCAGCGGGCGGAGACGGGATCCGGGCGCGCCGAGAAGCTTCGATGCCGGCGGACACGTGGCGGGATCACAGGGCTTGCGTCGGGAGGACGCGGACTGCGGCAAAGGCGTGGCTGTGCGATGAAGAGGAGTGCTACTTGACCTATTTGTCCCTGAGGGGTTTGTATCTCAACTTAAGTGCTAGGGGTAGCTTGGTCATTCGCCCAAACCCAGAGGAACTCATATATATTAGCTCTAGGGTTTCTGGGCAAACCATCCATCTGGACTGCTTCTCATTTCTCTGCTCCATAGGTTTAGATTTTCTTCACCGTTTTGTAGAGAATCTGATCTCCGAGTGTATGGAAGCTTTCATGGTTGCGTTGATTTCCTTCTTGTAGCTCGTGTGATTTTCGTGTCTTTTTCGGGATATTTTCGTTGGATTTTCGTGCGCGGCTTGTTCCTTCGATTCCGAGGTGTTTGGGTTCGAATTTGTTTGTGGAGATCATGGATAGATGTCTCATGCATCTTTGTGCTTGATCTTGACTCCTCAAACTCCGGATTCGACCTCCGATTGAAGGATTTCGGTTGGAACCCTAGCTCTTTGTGTGAGCTCGGTAGAATCTCGATTCCTTTCGATTCAGTGGGTTTGTGGCTACAAATTCGTAGGTATAGCATCTCCTAGAGGCGCTTCACCTTCACCTATGATTTGGTAGCAGTCCCTTGGTTGATTCGGGAGATCGGGCAAAGGGAAGGAGGAGTTGACCTTCAAGAGGTCAAGCTCGAGCTGCTGTCTGCACACCACGCGGACGGTCCGCACGCCCCTAACGGACGGTCCGCGAGGAGGCTTTCAGCCGGCAGTTCGTCGTGTTCTTCGCGAGTTCTTGAGTCGCTTTGTTTCGATCCGTTGAGTCGGGAGTTTTTGGTTGGAAGAGGTTGGTCGGACAGTCTGCCCGGGGTGGCCGGAAAGTCCGCGAGGCTCGGACGGTCCGCGGGTACGGTACGGACAGTCCGTTTTTCGAGGTGCAATACTGGTGGTTCGGGAGTTATTTGCGGATGGTCCGACTTGACCGTGCGGACAGTCCGCCCAAGCCCCGCGGTTGGTCCGCCCCCTCCACGCGGATGGTCCACTCCAGGCACTGCAGATTGCCTAAGTCCTTTGCTTCTTGAGTTGCACTTCCGGGTTGCTTTGAGTTAGGGTTTGTTCCTAGGGTTGGTAGGTCCGTAGTGACTACGCGACCTTGGCAAGCTCGTGTGGGAATCCTTGGTTGTGAATTTGGGGTATAGGCCGAGTTCATCCTATGGGAGGAATTTTTATCGGCTCCCATTCACTCCCCCCCTCTCTGGTCGCCTAATCGGTCTTCAAACTTACATCAGGAACCCTGAGAGAGAAATAAAATTATGTTTCTACCCTTCCACCTCTTGAAAACTTAAATCAGGAATCCTAAGAAAAACAAAATTATTTTTATACCCTTCCACCTCTTCTAATACGAAGGATGCGCCGCAGATCGCTGCGCGCATATATACGCGCACGGAGTCGGTTTTTCCCAACTTGAGATAAATGGCAACCTGAGATAGGGAACTGTTGGAGAATGTTTTTTCTGTTTTTGCAAAAAAAAAAAATAATGGCAACTTGAGATGGGGAACTGTTGGAGTTGCTCGTTAAATATTTTACCTCTTCATCTGCCTGCAAAAATTCCCTCAAGACTTTACTTTGCTTGAGTTCAAGTTGTGCAGTTATGAAGCTATCCTGTTAGTGAATAAGTCTAGAGCTTGATGCCACAATTCAATGAACTCCATGATAAACCAAAATTTCTGTCTAGAGATTATTAGCACAATTGTTCAGCAATCAAGAGATTTCCTATGATATTAAATGTAATTTGGGATCTTTTGAAGGGAGGTATACAAATGCCTTTCTACCTCTCATCAAGGCTATCATGCAACCATTCAAAATCACTATACTCGTTGAGGCAAGTTGGTTTATGAAAACAAATGCGCGGCAAATCAACAAGTGTTAGAGGCCAAAAAAAATGACACATGTATGTGCTCTGTACAAGAAACGTGCACAACTATTGGTAGTATAAGATTGCCATGCCATTCAGCGCAATGCTCAGATGGAAGATTGGATATAATTGCTATTTCGATTTCTTACTGAAACTCAAATATACATTTTTCGTAAACTCCAACTTACCATCACCTTCGAAGTCATAAGTCATAACACTACTGCTTTGCTCTCAAATTGTCCTAATGCTACATAGTTTGTTCTTGCCGTTGACTTTAATGTTCAGAAACACAATTCCACTCCAATGAATCCTTAACTGCTATCCCTACTGGTTACATTATATCTATCAGATAATGTACTAAAATCTAGAAGGACACGTGAGTTTTGCTAACCGATGAGCTGCAATTAGTACCGGTTGACAATATATATCAATTAGCTCCCGATCTAAAAAATAGAATTCCACTGATGCAGATCTTATACCTTGCCACAAACTGTGCACAAAATACTCTAAAAGACTACCACAGTCCCGGAACTCTATAAACAAATCATCTAGACAACCATATTGCAAATCAATCCCTAAACAAGGGGCAACTGACGGCTTAGCCTGCTTGGTAGCCTAGAACAAGATTACCTTGGTGATGACTGATAACATCGGTGCCCAGCATCTTGACTGTACGTCACGACAGGACGACAAGAACAGCAGCCCGCCGCCGGCTCTGCAATGGGCTCCTCTCTTGCACCATGCCACCATCCGCCTGGCCTCCTCGTGCACAATGCAAACAAGACTGCACACCCCTTCAAAATCCCGCCGCTCCATCCCATTACCAGGTCCTTGGAACTCGATTTTGAGGATGAGATTTGTCAAATCATGTGGTGCTGAAGATGGATTTGTTAAATCCAGAGGCCTTGCCGCAAGCCATGGACGAGCAAGACGCGAATCATCACGTGATGCCCACCGCTCGCGCTAGCGAACCTTGCCGGCGTTGCCCCTCCACGGCAGCTCGCTTGTCGCCGTGTGCCCCACCTCCAACCACTTCGCGCCGGCGCCCTCTGCGCGTCACAGGAGCTGCCGTCGCTGCCTCCTCGGCCCCCGCGACGTGGATGGGGCAAGCGGCGTGGCTAGTTAGGCGACGGCGACCTGAGAACATTAGTTTCTCAAAGGACAACCGGAGGTTCGCGATGCGAAGAGACATCGGAGGTACGCGTATGAGATCAGGACACATCTATGTGGGCAGCGCGGGGATTTCGGAGTGGGCGGAAGGGGTGGGCACGCAGGCGGGTAAGGACCGTCGTGGGTGAAAAAAGAATTTGCTTTTTAGCAGAAACGCTCTCCGAATTGCGATTCTATGGGTCTTTCACCCTATCCACTCCCCCAAATATACGACGGGTGGGTCCGGCGTGAGGGGTAAGGCGGGTCCAAATTGGGTGAGAAAGGGTTTTCAGATTATTCGATCTTATCGTATAGATAAGACTCTAATCTCCATCCATTCAGATCGCACGTACATGATTAACTCCAGGTGATTTGCTTTGCTTCGGATCCCGTGGAGAGATCGAGCATGGTATACGGCGAGAGCTCTTGTTCCAGACCCTTCTAGACGATGCCGGCTGCCGCATGGGTCCGACTGTACCTGGGTACGACTTCAAGTGTTGGAAGTTCAAAACGCGTGCTAGCTCCTTGGCGTCGTTCGTGCATGTACGCGGGGCACAGTCCCATGCATGTACACATACGGATAGCCCTAGGCAAAAAGAATCAGGAACCGAGAACCGAACGGAAATAACCGGGAACCGGAACCGAAGAACCGGAACCGAAAAATTCGGTTCCTGATTCTTGGGAACCGAACTACCTCGGTTCTTTCGGTTCGGTTCTCAGGTACCCGGAGAACCGAGGAAATAGCTCATCTAAACATATAGCTCAGCAAAAAGTCCAATAAGATAGGAGGCCAAAAGTACAAACCCTAGCACCCCCACCCCAGCGGTCAGCAGTCAGCGGCTCAGCCGCGCGTCGCCCACACCAGCCGCGAGTGTAAGTGTTAGTGTGCTACTCATCTGTGAATGATATTTGGCCGATTTAGATGTGGGGATTTGTAGACTGATTTTTATGCTTCATTTGTTTGAACTGTCCTGTTGATTGCATGAAAATGCAGCCGAAATGCTACTGGAATTTCCTACTGAACGGACTATTTTTAGCATTTTAAAAAAATCGGTTCCTTCGGTTAGAACCGGAACCGAAATTTGTCGCTTCCTACTTTGGAAAAGAACCGATCGGTTCCTGAAACTTGGGAACCGAAATTTCATAGGAACTGAAGAACCGACCTGATTGGTTCGGGTAGAACCGAACGCCCAGGCCTACATACATACGGAGCTGTCATGGGCCTTGAGCGATATGTGATCGCCTTAGCCATCGGCCCATGCGTATAGGACTACGGAGATACAAATAAGTCGAATACTAGATCCTATAGACGCCTCATGTGACATCCTGCTGACGTGATGTGTGATTAGTCTCATTTTTATTGGCACGTACGTATGTGAAAGTGGATTACGTAGCCTATTAGCATCTTCTCCTTCTCCTTGTTTTCTCTTTCGTCAAGAGCCTTGGCAATTCGTGAGTTCGGTTCAAGATATTTTATAAACCAAAAACACGTCAAACAAGTGCCCGTCACCAAGTTGAGTTTGAATGCGTAGCTAATTCAAACTCGACTTGGTGAAGAATAAAGGATCTCAACAACTTCAGACGCATCTCTACCTAATATTAAAGCAAGGATTGCTTCTACTTTTTTTCGTACGTCACGGTAAACCGGCAAAAAACGGTGAAAATCGGTTCGTAGGGTTAAAAACCGAAGTAAAACCGTCGCTAAGGTCAAAAGTAAAACCGAAAGGAAACCAGCGACACACCTGAACCGAGGAAACCGCCGACTGCCCCGCGCCCCGCCCGGAACCGCCGCGCACGAGCCGGACTCTCTCTTTATTTCTTTTTTTTTTACGAAGGACAACACATTTAAGATTCTAAATTCCTAAAAAAAAGTCCTGCACGTTGGTTTGAACTCAACACCAGTTAGTTGACACGGAGGTTTCCCCACAGCAGCACATAATATCTATGTTGTTAACAAATTTTATTTTATTTGAATAAGTTAGCATGATTATATTGACCCCCGTCCGTCATTTACTACAAACAAAAAAATACATAACCTTTTGCAAAATTCTTAACTTGCAGAGAAGTATATTAATGGTTGATGTGTAATATACCATTGATAGGTAAAATTATTTCGATACGTCTATGTTGGGAAAGCACATGAACAATAGGGATGACAGCACGGCTGGGGCGGGCGATGACAAGCAAGATCAGGGTGGCACTGGCATGACAGTGAGGTTGGGGAGGTGAAGATGTCGGAGCGGCTAGGGCAGAAAACGGCCAGGCTAGGAGGCGCAAATGATGACGGGCGAGGTCCGAGTGTGGCGTGCGTGTGATAGGAATGACGGTGCGGCCAGAGAAGGCGAGGTCGAATAGACAACGGCGAGGTTCAGAATGCATGAACGAGGCGGGTGAAATCGAGGTGGCGTGAGCATCAGTGAGGTCGGGAAGGAAAGGATGACAGCGCGGTTGAGGCACACGACGACAAGGCTAGGAGGAGGCGCAGACGACGGGAGGTATGGCGTGTGTGCTATGGGAACGATGATGCGACTAGAGAATGTGAAGTTGGGTAGACGACAGCGAGGTTTGGGAGGCATGGACGGCGACAGACGTGGTTTGGGTGGCACGGCCATGACATGTAGAATGGAAAGGTCGGGGAGGTATGGAGGCGGCAAGGTCCATGGCAACACAGTCGGGGCGGATGATGGAGCACGAGGTTGGGTGGCGTGTCCGTGATTATGAGTCTAACAATGCAAAGATGATGGTGCCAGAAGATAGGGCGAGGTGGCGGGTGCGTGACAGAAATGACAGCATGGTTGGACAGACACTGTCCAGGCTGTCTGGCTGTGGCAGACGATGGTGATGAGAGAGGCACGGACAGACATAGAGGACGACGAGGTCGAGAAGCTGCGGGGTGTTGGTGCACGGATGATTATGAAAAAGCATGAATTTCCTTCCTGTTGCAACCCACGGGCATAATATTATTTTATTTATATAATCTTAAACCAAATATGGTTTCTGCCACATTTTTCGTCTGTCTACAGTAATCTACACTAATATGAAGGAAAACCGACTTCCTCCAGCGTGAACTGAAGGAAAAGCAACGGAGAAAAAAAGAAAAACTGAACTGTGCACCAAGGGAAAGAAAAATGGCACGCACTTGAACCGGTGGGCCTCCCACGTAGTGAACCGTCGTCCACCAGGTGGGGGGGGGATCCAGCCCACCTAAATAATATTGCTGTGAATGGGTTTGTAGTCCAATGGTAGGATAGTCCAGTCCAGGGGTTCAAATCCTGGTGTTCGCACCTTTTCCTGGATTTATTCCGAGATTTTACGGCGTTATGCATTAAGTGTGCTCAGTCCTTCGGAGGTGCTCATAGGGGTAGGGTTCGCGTACGTGTGTTCATAGGGATGAGTGTGTGTGCGTGTTGTGAGCGTCTGTGTTGTACTGTGTAATTTTAAAAAAAATAATATTACCTCAAAATTATGGGATTTTATATTGCCTGGGTTCGACCACCAAACCTCTAGCCATCTGTGCTGCTTTCTTTTTGTTTTAAAACCATGTGTAGTTAGGAAAAATTTTGGAAGCCTCTTTCAAGGTCTATTAGAAGTAATAAACGTAATTACAAAACTAATTACATGGTAGATTGGAAATGCGAGTAGAAGTCATTAAGTCTACTTAATCTGTTATTAGAGGTTGTTTGTTGAAGCATGACGTTGTCTGTACGTTTGTATCTATTATTTTATATCTATTAGTCTTGCTAAAATAAAAAAGAATATATAATAACTATTGGAGTAGAAGGAAGTGTGTTAAGAAAAATTATTACTGATGTCCATGCAAATGCATGTTAAGTAAAAAATATAATAACATAGATTAAAAATAAACTTTATAAGATAATATTAATATAGTTTACCGTAGTAATGCACGGGCACTTTGCTAGTATATCTACAACATGCAGATGCAGCCGTGTAAGAACAGGTGTTCGCATGTTTTACGACGCGGAGACCCTGACCACATCTTGTGTATATATACATACGGCCGTGCAGCGTTAATAGTGCACAACGCCTTTCCTTGCCTTCGTCTTCCACCGGCCCTGAGTTCCATCCGCCCTCCGCCGTCGCCATAACCTAGATTGGCCCACCAGGAAGCCTCGCTCGGAGAGGCTCCGTGGCGACGAGGGTGATTCTTTGGATCGCCGCGGCCGCAACAATGGAGATCGCCCTGGCCGGGAGGAAGCGCGCCCTCAACGTGATGAAGAGCCTGCTCGAGCAGCCAGCGAGTCCTCCAGACGTCATCTCAACAGGGAGGCCACAAGGAGACGCTACGTACGTCTGACTCTGGTGGCACGGATGACGCCGTCCTCGTGCCACCCGCGGATTCGCCGCCAAAGCAAAAGAAGGCGCGTCGGGGGAGGGATCCGGTCCGCCTTGACGATGAAGCTGCCGCCAATGCCCCGCCTGCGCCAGCGCGGCCTTCATCCAGCCGTTCTACTGGCATCATCATCATAGCGAGCTCTCCTCCTGTACCCTTCCGAAGGCGACGGTCCCTCCCCACCACAGTCAGCTGTACCTTCCGAAGGCGACGGCCCCTCCGCACCACCGAAGGTAACTCGCATATGACTCGTTATGATTGATAGTTCAGCTTCCGCAGGAGATTGGTGTGACATGCGTTTAGTATCAGGGGAGCCGTGTGGGCTGCCAGACCTGCCTGAGCTCGTTACAGAGATGGCGCACTCTTATTTCTTTAAAATAAATTCTTTCTTTTGTTTTTTTTAAGTTACCTGACAGCGTGCTTATGGAGGCGGTCAATTTTTTTTTCGTGGCCCGAAGATGTCGACTTTGACCCGGCCAGCTTCCCTCTATGCGATGGCGAGCCAGAACGAAAAGAATATGCAATCGTTCCTGGAGCAAGTGAAAGCTCTTCGAGAGAAGACAAGAGTGCATATTGGCACTACCTGATCCTGAGTCGCTAGCGGACCTTGCTCGCTCTTTGGATGCTTCAGAGCGCCCTACTCTTGACCTTTCCATTGCGTCATATACACTGAGCGCAACCTGACTCAGGGTGTTTACCGGGATTTACGATACATCAAAAGATTACTAATGGAGGCTTCTGATGACCCAACTTGGGCCGCTCGTAAGCTGCGCAGGACGGCCAAATTTTGGGCCGTTGATTACGAAGATGATGGCGTCCCTCGTCCAAGAGATCTGTACAAGCTGATCACTCACGTGGAGGCTTTACTGCATCGTCTGGTGGGTCAGGCACCTCTAGTGGAGAGACAACCGTCGGACACGCCCAAAGAGAGGCGTGGTCCTTCTTGGAAGAGCTGGACGCTGCTCGCACAGAAGCTAAAAGCGACCTTAAGCGTTGCAGGGAAGGGTGTGCTACCCTAGAGATGCAACGCGAGAACCTCACTTCAGAGCTCCATCGCCAGACAACACAGATAGAAGAATATGAAAGAATGTTGCAGCTCGCAAAGAAGGGCAAGGCGGAGCTCATGGGGCAGAGAGGTTTAATCACCGAGCACCTCGAAACATGCGACGAGACTTTAAACATCTTGTGCAACGGCATCAAGCATTTGGATGACAAACACACTCACGTGGTGGCGCGTCCTTGGTGAACAATGCGGGCCAAAGGGGGGAATTGATTGGCACTACCTGATCCTGAGTCGCTAGCGGACCTTGCTCGCTCTTTGGATGCTTCAGAGCGCCCTACCCTTGACCTTTCCATTGCGTCATATGCACTGAGCGCAACCTGGCTCAGGGTGTTTACCGGGATTTACGATACATCAAAAGATTACTAATGGAGGCTTCTGATGACCCAACTTGGGCCGCTCGTAAGCTGCGCAGGACGGCCAAATTTTGGGCCGTTGATTACGAAGATGATGGCGTCCCTCGTCCAAGAGATCTGTACAAGCTGATCACTCACGTGGAGGCTTTACCGCAACGTCTGGTGGGTCAGGCACCTCTAGTGGAGAGACGACCGTCGGACACACCGAAAGAGAGGCGTGATCCTTCTTGGAAGAGCTGGACGCTGCTCGCACAGAAGCTAAAAGCGACCTTAAGCGTTGCAGGGAAGGGTGTGCTACCCTAGAGACGCAACGTGAGAACCTCACTTCAGAGCTCCATCGCCAGACAACACAGATAGAAGAATATGAAAGAATGTTGCAGCTCGCAAAGAAGGGCAAGGCGGAGCTCATGGGGCAGAGAGGTTTAATCACCGAGCACCTCGAAACATGCGACGAGACTTTAAACATCTTGTGCAACGGCATCAAGCATCTGGATGACAAACACACTCACGTGGTGGCGCGTCCTTGGTGAACAATGCGGGCCAAAGGGGGGAATTGATTGGCACTACCTGATCCTGAGTCGCTAGCGGACCTTGCTCGCTCTTTGGATGCTTCAGAGCGCCCTACCCTTGACCTTTCCATTGCGTCATATGCACTGAGCGCAACCTGGCTCGGGGTGTGTACTGGGATTTACGATACATCAAAAGCTTACTAACGGAGGCTTCTGATGACCCAACTTGGGCCGCTCGTAAGCTGTGCAGGACAGCCAAATTTTGGGCTGTTGATTACGAAGATGGTGGCGTCCCTCGTCCAAGAGATTCGGACAAGCTGATCACTCACGTGGAGGATTTAGCGCAACGTCTGGTGGGTCAGGCTGGTACCTCTAGTGGAGAGACGACCGTCAGACACGGCGAAAGAGAGGCGCAGACCTTCTTGGAAAAGCTGGACGCCGCACGCACAGAAGCTAAAAGTGACCTGAAGCGTTGCAGGGAAGGGTGTGCTACCCTAGAGACACAACGCGAGAACCTCACTTCAGAGCTCCATCGCCAGACAACACAAATAGAAGAATATGAAAGAATGTTGCAGCTCGCAAAGAAGGACAAGGCGGACCTCATGGGGCGGAGAGGTTTAATCACTGAGCACCTCGAAACATGCGACGAGACTTTAAACATCTTGTGCAACGGCATCAAGCATCTGGGTGACAAACACACTCACGTGGTGGCGCGTCCTTGGTGAACAATGCGGGCCAAAGGGGGGAATTGATTGGCACTACCTGATCCTGAGTCGCTAGCAGACCTTGGTCGCTCTTTGGATGCTTCAGAGCGCCCTACCCTTGACCTTTCCATTGCATCATATGCACTGAGCGCAACCTGGCTCGGGGTGTGTACCGGGATTTCGATACATCAAAAGCTTACTAACGAAGGCTTCTGATGACCCAACTTGGGCCGCTCGTAAGCTGCGCAGGACGGCCAAATTTTGGGCCATTGATTACGAAGATGGTGGCGTCCCTTGTCCAAGAGATCTGGACAAGCTGATCACTCACGTAGAGGCTTTAGTGCAACGTCTGGTGGGTCAGGCTGGCACCTCTAGTGGAGAGACGAACGTCGGACACGCCGAAAGAGAGGCGCGGTCCTTCTTGGAAGAGCTGGACGCCACTCGCACAGAAGCTAAAAGCGACCTGAGGCGTTGCAGGGAAGGGTGTGCTACCCTAGAGATGCAACGCGAGAATCTCACTTCAGAGCTCCATCGCCAGACAACACAGATAGAAGAATATGAAAGAATGTTGCAGCTCGCAAAGAAGGCCAAGGCGGAGCTCATGGGGCGGAGAGGTTTAATCACCGAGCACCTCGAAACATGCGACGAGACTTTAAACATCTTGTGCAATGGCATCAAGCATCTGGATGACAAACACACTCACATGGTGGCGCGTCCTTGGTGAACAATGCGGGCCAAAGTGGGGAATTGATTGGCACTACTTGATCCTGAGTCGCTAGCGGACCTTGCTCGCTCTTTGTATGCTTCAGAGCGCCCTACCCTTGACCTTTCCATTGCGTCATATGCACTGAGCGCAACCTGGCTCGGGGTGTGTACCGGGATTTCGATACATCAAAAGCTTACTAACGGAGGCTTCTGATGACCCAACTTGGGCCGCTCGTAAGCTGCGCAGGACGTCCAAATTTTGGGCCATTGATTACGAAGATGGTGGTGTCCCTTGTCCAAGAGATCTGGACAAGCTGATCACTCACGTGGAGGCTTTAGCGCAACGTCTGGTGGGTCAGGCTGGCACCTCTAGTGGAGAGACGACCGTCGGACACGCCGAAAGAGAGGCGCGGTCCTTCTTGGAAGAGCTGGACGCCGCTCGCACAGAAGCTAAAAGCGACCTGAAGCATTGCAGGGAAGGGTGTGCTACCCTAGAGATGCAATGCGAGAACCTCACTTCAGAGCTCCATCGCCAGACAACACAGATAGAAGAATATGAAAGAATGTTGCAGCTCGCAAAGAAGGCCAAGGCGGAGCTCATGGGGCGAAGAGGTTTAATCACCGAGCACCTCGAAACATGCGACGAGACTTTAAACATCTTGTGCAACAGCATCAAGCATCTGGATGACAAACACACTCACGTGGTGGCGCGTCCTTGGTGAACAATGCGGGCCAAAGGGGGAATTGATTGGCACTACCTGATCCTAAGTCGCTAGCGGACCTTGCTCGCTCTTTGGATGCTTCAGAGCGCCCTACCCTTGACCTTTCCATTGCGTCATATGCACTGAGCGCAACCTGGCTCGGGGTGTGTACCGGGATTTCGATACATCAAAAGCTTACTAACGGAGGCTTCTGATGACCCAACTTGGGCCGCTCGTAAGCTGCGCAGGACGTCCAAATTTTGGGCCATTGATTACGAAGATGGTGGCGTCCCTCGTCCAAGCGATCTGGACAAGCTGATCACTCACGTGGAGTCTTTAGTGCAACGTCTGGTGGGTCAGGCTGGCACCTCTAGTGGAGAGACGACCGTCGGAGACGCCGAAAGAGAGGCGCGGTCCTTCTTGGAAGAGCTGGACGCCGCTCACACAGAAGCTAAAAGCGACCTGAAGCGTTGCAGGGAAGGGTGTGCTACCCTAGAGACGCAACGCGAGAACCTCACTTCAGAGCTCCATCGCTAGACAACACAAATAGAATAATATGAAAGAATGTTGCAGCTCGCAAAGAAGGGCAAGGCGGAGCTCTTGGGGCGGAGAGGTTTAATCACCGAGCACCTCGAAACATGCGATGAGACTTTAAACATCTTGTGCAACGGCATCAAGCATCTGGATGACGAACACACTCACGTGGTGGCACGTCCTTGGTGAACAATGCGGGCCAAAGGGGGGAATTGGGTGCCAACAACCCTCTGGACGCTTGCATGGGGCGCACTAGAGGCGTTACGTGTGCTCTGCTCCATTATCAAACAAGCTGTCATTCCCTTCAGAGTCAAAAGAAGGTACCTGGTTCTCTTCCTATCTCCGCCATGTTGTGGTCGTCAGTTTCGTCTTCGCCATTCTCCAACAACACAACATGCTGCTTGGTGTCCCTCGATGTGGAGCCTCTATACGAGAGGCACTCTTCTTGCAGGAGGATCATCTGAAGCCATCAAAATCCTGGCGACGTGCATGATCCAGTTCGGGACGAACGCGTCGGTGCCGATCCTTGAGCAAGCTGGAGGACTCAACACCAACACCCAAGCGCTGCTTGCAGTTCAACCCGGGCAGCTTCCCACCGCGAGGGCGTCCGCCCCAGCTGGAGGACCCTCCTTCGCCATCAACACTCCAGCTTCGCTACTGCTCAACTTCAGCCAGTTCCCGGTGGCCATCTTCGAGCACGGCAACAAGACCTACGTCCACTTGATGTAGGATCCAGTGCAGTTCCAAAAGCTACAGTCCAAGAAAGCTCAGAAGTGAGCTGCTACTGAGGCCAAGCGTGAGTGTCGAAGCTTAATGCTTGAAGCACGGGCTCTTCTCAAGAAGTCTGTGGTGGTCGACATCAAGGGAGATGTACAGGCTACTCAACAACTACGCGCAAGGCGACCAACATGCGTACGGGAACCGCATCTACACGTGCTCCGACGTTGCTGCAGGTTGAAGACATGGCCGCTCCAGTCATGGAGCACACAGAGGTCGAGCTTCTAGAGGATCTAGAAGTGGTGTCGAGCAACTTGCGGCGACACATGTCCTATACCCGCCACGCTTCGAGCCCTCACGCTCTTCACAACTACCGGAGGAAGTACCACAAAGTGCAACGGCTCCAACGACAGGTTGCCTCCCTCATGGCTCAAAGGCACAGTCTCGCAAGAGGACTGGTCACTCGACACTGGCGTTCTTCTCGACAAGGTGTTCACCTACCCCAGCACACTTGAGGTGCCATACGACATCTTCCCTGATGAATGGGCACGTGAGGCCAAGGTCAAGGACTTGGTGCGGCGTGCGATCATGCGTGAGTACTGGAAGATGAGGCACTCGAGCAAGCTGTCCTGGCTTGCAGGACCCACCGTTGCCTCAGCAACGACGTACCAATCCGCTTGACCACATGGGTGCCATGTTTCCACGTAACGGCGACTGAAGACCCTGCTGCAACAACCGCCAACAGGTTTGATGTTTTGTAGACCGATGGAGATCAGCGTGCAGCCCAAGACGGAGACATACATCAAGATCTCCATCGACTCCAAGACCAAGTGGCCCAGCTCGGGAGGAGGCTTCAAGAGTAGGAGGCGCCGCAAACCTCGATAGCTCGATCAAGAAGCCACATGGAGCGACCCGGCCCAAGTCGCCATCCTCAGCACGATTGCGCGACCCTGACACCATGTCGTCGATCTCCACCACCACATGCCACCCAAAGGAGGCAAACCACCTTGCCCCCACGCTGGAACCAGTGGTTAAGACGCGAAGACCATGTTGTGTGTTCTCGCCCGATGCAGCAATGGTGGGCTCGTGACTCTTCCAAAGGAAGGAGGCCTCCCCAAGCACCATCCTCCCCAAGGTGTGAAGTTCAAGACCAAAGGCGGTATGAAGGTGATGTGCCTACTCCGGCTGCACAGCAAGCTGCGCCAGCACGACAAGCTCCACCAGCCCAACATGCGCCCTCTGAGAAGCAGCGCAAGCGGGAGAGACGCCAGAGGAACCGCCATGCGCTGTACCGCGAACTCGAAGACTTGGTGCTTATGCACACACAAGTCCATATCCAAGTTGACGGGGAGCTTCACCAAGAGAACAACCGCATCCGGTTCCGCATCTCCCGCGACCTTGAACCAGATGAAAGGTACAACTACCTCCTCAATAGGTTGACCCCAAAGCCACGACGGCTCAAGGCTACAGGTGCTGAAGTGAAGAAGGCAACCTCCTTCAACGAACGCACACCGGTCATCCTCAAGCATGGAACAGGGGAAGGACAAGCTTCACCAAGCATGACTTCCTCGGGAAGTTCGGAATAGTTGTCTCGATCACCTACACCCATGGAGGGAGTTGAACAGTCATCACCCTTGCCGAACAGGAGTGCGCTTCCCCAAGCAAAGGCTGACACCACCTTCGGTGTGACGTCGCATGCAACCCCCGTCAGCCCCTGTGAGGATGAGCCAACCATTCAAACTTCTCTTCAAGACAAGAAGGAGAAGATGGAGGTGGACCGGAAGAACGTCGTCATGTGCACCAACTTGGTAGCATGCACAGGAGACGAGTCTGAGACAGAGTGGGTTCCCTCTCAGGTGACTCACAAATTCAGCTACCCTTATGACGAGGAGATCATGTCGAACCCGAAGGCAAACTTCAAGGAAAGGTTCCTACCCCGACTAGGCCAGTGCGCTCGTGGTTCAAAGGTACTGAAGATACACAAGCCTCGGGCGATGCCTCAGCACAAGACCAGGCGAGGAATTTGGCGCCTTGCCTTCCCATTACTGCAGGTACAGGGTTCCTCTCTGATGACGACAAAGCGTTGGCGTCGGACACATCCCTCTGATGCTACATTCACATCGAGTCATGACTTCCCCAACATCCCGAAGACCTCTAGTACATGGCAGATCACAAAGGGGCTAGCACATGGCTCAAGTCCATCGCCGCCCAGAAGTTGTAGAGGCAACAGGGCGAAGAGAAAGGGAAGGCAGAATACCCGTAGGATGGTCAAACAGAAAGCGACTCTGACTCCGACTCTTCATCAATGGAAATACACGAGCACCCACCACACTACGACGATCTCGTCGCATCCATCCCTTCTGATGGAGACGAACGTGCTGATGTCGCCAACGCTGCACCGACACACATGGCAGTCGACAGGCAACCTAAGCATAGTGGAAAGCATGGTGCACAACTGCCTAGACGTTCCCCACCACCTATGACTCTAGAAGAACATGTATAAGAGCAAGGGCTAATGATGGAGTGGTTGTCCTCCAAGTTCGACCGCCTAGTTGAGATCATCATAGCGTCAGCCAAGACTGTACCGCCTGGTGGTGCGTACCGGGTCACTGAAGAGCCACAATTTGAAGACTTTGATGGTGCGACAAGCGGTTGTCCTCGCCCGTCGAACTTCACTTCACCATCGGCAAACGCACCACCGATGCCAACGATGTTGAAAGACTACCACGACCTAGTCCAAGACATGGTGAACAGGAAATTTAGGAGGACGACGATCGAGCAAGCCCCTCGATCATCGGAGAGCGAGCTTGAGAAGCCATACGAGGCATGGCATGACCTTGTGCCCTTCCCCTCTATGTGGCATCCGCCTAAGCTCTGTCACTTTGATTGGACTGGTGACGCGAGGGAGCACTTAGCCAACTTCAAGGCAACATGTGGTGACACCGCTAATAGCCCATCACTACTATTGCACCAGTTCTCCGGATCCCTAACTGGTGCGCTTTCCAATGGTATAGCCGCTTGCCAGTCGGGTCGATTAGCAGCTGGGGAGCCATGAAGGATGCCTTCAGGAAGCTCTTCGTCGCCATGAAGAAAGTCATCTCCATCGTCGAGCTATCGTAGGTGAAGCAACGACGTGATGAAGTTATCATTCGCTTTCGCAACAACTACGTGTGTCTCGCTAGGGAGATGCATGTTGAAGACGCCATCGGGATATGCATCAACGGAATGCTGCAACACTGGTCATTCGAAGTGTCTAGTAGAGAGCCAAAGACATTCGGTGACCTCAGTTCGGCGGTGGCTACGACCAAGATCGAGTTTGAGAAGGCACCCCTGATCATGGAGCTTTACAAAATGCAAGATTGCGAGTTCGGTGATGAATCCAAACCGTAATGGAGATGAAGAAAAGGTGACGTAAGGAGCAGTGCCGCACCTCCTTGGTCATCCTCACCACCGACGGCGTTCTGGCATGACGTTCTACATCAACAACTGGGGACAACGACGTGCTTCCCCAAGCTACTCCACCGCTGACGACATTCCGGTGTATCCTTCGACACTCGGGCAACACCGCGTCCCCTTGGTCATCAGCACCACTGACGATGTTCTGGCATGGCCTTCTACACCGCCATGGCGTTCTGGAATGGCCTTCGACATCGTCGATGACATTCTAGTGCATCCCTCGACACTGCGGCAACACCACGTCCCCTCGGTGATTTGCACCATCGCCTACGTTCCGGCGTGCAATTTTACACCGTCGATGGCGTTCCGGTGCATACCTTCAACACTAGGGGCAACAATGTGCCTCCTCATTATCTTCACTACCGACGGTATTCCGGTTGCACTTTTACATACCTCCATTTTTTCCGCATAAAACAATCTTTTGCTCTTGGTGGCTAGTATGCACTCTCCATTGTACTACCTGGCTGCACTTTTTTCATTCGCTTATTATGGACAGCACGAGTCCTACAAAAACAAAAATGTCTTTCCCCATGGAATGTTCAGCTGCGATGCAAGAGAAGGACTGCCTCAAGACTGCACTTGGAAGGCTTTGGGCATTAATTTGCCTGGTGGAGTTTTCAGTCGATGCCCCTTCATGCACTATGCACCACATGTGCCAAGCATGCTCCACTGGGGGCAGTGGGAAGACTACCCAACGACTCCTAAGCAGCGAGGCGACCATGCCCTCGTGCTCCTTGTTATGGGACAACACACCCCGGGGAAGACTATAGGAGAACAAGAAAAGGGCTACCCATTGCGACACAAGTTTCATTCGGTACAGCCTCTTGCCATCCTGGGGGGGGGGTGAAAACTAGGGACCAAAAGAAGACTATGCTAGCGAGAATTCGCCTAGGTACACATAGGTGAATGGCTACCCTCCGAATTCAAAGAAGAAGCAAGATCCAAGTTTCAAGAGGTCAAAAAAAAGATTCAAGTTTCAGGGAGAAAAGCTCAAGTTAAACTTCAAGATGGCCCAGTTCAAGTATCAAGGAAGTCAAGTCCCAAGAAGAAGGTGGAGGGTAGTTGTTCAGCATCCTCGATAAAAGTAATGGCATAATTCAATAGTCGTTATCCTAAAACCACACAGACCAACTCAGCCATACCCATGTCCACATGGCGAGAGCGGTGTTGTGCTGCTACTCAATGCAAAGGAGTCTCGGAAGATAATTCCCGTTACTACCCAGTGGAGTCATGAAGCATGTTGTTCACACTCACCCAAACTTAGGGAGGTAAGGTTCATCCGCCATCGCTATGGTCCTTCAGCGGTGCCCGACACTTCAGTCTTTTGGTAGTCCCATCTTAAGTTGCTCATATAGCTAACATCATTGGGAAAACCAACATTTTTCCAAAACCCAACATAAAACCGTATTTTATCGCTTTTCCTTGGGTTACCATTTTCCCCCTCTCTAACAGGTGCATGCAGAACACCTATTATTTAAGTGTTGCAGGACTTTCGCTTCACCTCCACGGGAGCAGTGCGATGCACCAACACGGGATCGTGTCAAGCTGTGAAACCCTTCAGTTCGGTCGGCTGGCAACACGACAGCAGGTGGTCGCGACTGAATTGATAAAGATTGCTCCGGCGAGTGGCACGCCTTTCACCACCAATCGGAAACAAGACGTGTTGTTGGTCAATGTCGCAACAGCTGTACGGCCCCAACATGCACACCCGGGAGTTGGCATGAACATTCGCTAAGTACTCTTACTACTCGCTAAATTTTGTTTCGGTTTTATTTGCTTCCTTCTCTTTCTTTTTCTCTCTCTCTCTCGATCTCTGTTGGAGTGTTCATGACCGCCGCAGAGCATTCGCGACATGACACCGTCGGAACAGCGACCACATATGCGCCAGCTGCATCGGCAGCGGCTCAGCTAGACGTGGCCACATAGTCATGCTCCGGTGCACGCAGGGGGCACAGCAGCCAGACTGCAGCCACGTACGCAGCACCAACGACTATGCAGAAAGTGACGAGCAAGTGCAGCGACGACTTGACGACTTCAGTAGAGCAGGAACGGAGGAGGCGGTGGCGAGGCAGCCGT
The DNA here is from genome assembly GCA_036936925.1 of Cenchrus fungigraminus. Taxonomy (NCBI): domain Eukaryota; kingdom Viridiplantae; phylum Streptophyta; class Magnoliopsida; order Poales; family Poaceae; genus Cenchrus; species Cenchrus fungigraminus. The sequence continues at coordinate 86,387,846 of CM072780.1, forward strand.
GACTCACGTGACGCCAACAACACCTCGGCAACCATGGAGACAACTTGCTGATGACCCGTGCTGGGCAGGCATGGGGCTACGGTGGTACTAGCCCGGCGACCACGGTAGAGGTCTCGTGTAAAGCAAAATGATGTTGTACGTATATAGCCGTGGTGGGAAGCCACGCTGTAGTGTAAACGTGTAATCCACCATCAAAGACGTACATGAACGTCTCTAGTGAAATACACTCCCACGAAAGGATGCGTACAAATTCTATTCAAGAGGAGCAAATGTACTTGCCCACAGCCCACGGACATCCTAATCTGATAAAAGAGGGTGCACAATCAGTGCCTCATCTTCATAGAAAATTTTCAACGCAGTTTTGAAGTTAATTTAAAGGGACCCAAGCAAGGGAGTTCCTCATCATTCTGCAATTAGGAAAAGAGAATTCGAGCCTACACAGGCACGTGAGTTCTCGGCTCTTGAAAGAAAACTCATTTAAGGCGGCAATCTGAACGCGCCTTATATAAATTTTATGTGAATTTTGGTCAGTGGCTTAGTGGTTGAAGTGTGAGCTTATATAAATTTTATCCATGTGATTTTGTGTGTAGTTTTACCAGATTTAATTTTTGAAGTAAATCAAGCTCAATAAAGAAAGAAATAGAGAAATTCTTTTTAATCCTAGTTGCACCTTCACCCTTGCAGTTTAAGCTCCGCCAAATCACCCCGGAAAAGCCCATGTTTCTGTTGTGAAGTTAAATAAATTTAATTTGTATAGATATATACACAATCACCGTCAAACAATAATAATTCATCATACTCACTCATATTTTCTTTTATAAAGAAATAAATGTTGAGTTTTTATCAAGCTGAATGGGGCGACTCATACACCTTGAGTTTTGTTTCAGTTTTTTCTAAATATAATCTTTCTTAAGTACACAACTTAATGTTGCATATGTATCCCTCGTGTAAAACTTCCCGACGGCAACAACACGCTCGTGCCGGAAGGTGAAGAAGGAGCTGATGGGGGCGTGCACTACATTGAAGTGAACCAAGACCTAGACCAAAGTCTGAAAGAGCCCAAGGCTAGCTTTGCTGACGAAGGCAAGCCCCAGAGCATAACCTAACTTTTCTAAATTATGCAACTATCTATGTTTATGTTTGTGCATCTACGTTTCAGGAATTGAATTGAAACCATAGATGCATAATCCATAGGTACCTATGCTTTACTAGTATGTTAGGTCGATAGTTTCCATGCTCTAAGGACACAGTACAACTCGAGTGATGTTCATCACTCGCGAGATATATGTTCTTATGTTGGAATCATAAGACTTGATAAACTGATATGCTCATATGGTAAGAGCGTGGGATTGGGCTCCGGTCAAGTGGCTTTTGTGGGTTAAGCGTTTGAACGTACTAAGCATTTGTCAGGAATGGGACCGGTAAGGCTAGTACCTGATTGAGACGGTAAAGGATTTTACCGTCACTAATCTTGGGGTGCGCCTCCAGGCATGCATCATGTGGTACATGTGTGAGGCTGGATAACCTATGTGATGTAGTCCAGATAAGCCTTGTACCTAAGACTGATCTTTTATCCCGAACCAAAGATCGATGGAAACCACCTGGTTGGTGCACTCTTTGTGAGTACACCCTTCCGTGTGTTTAGGTCCACCTTGTAAGGTTATAAATCGATTGATCGATCGTCAGCCTCTCACTGTTATTTGAGACTGCTTAACCAATTGGCTACTATGATCCCTTTATGATGGAATTTTGTTAAACTTGATGATTGAATAATTGTATTACACAACTTATGCTTGCAATCTTTGCTTACCTAGAAATGGTTAATCCACTAGAACTTGAGCTAAAATATTGAAAGCAAGGATCCTCTCTTATTTGTTTTTTTGGCAAAGCAAACCCACTAGCCAAAAGCCTTGCATGTCTAGAGGTAATTTTTGGGACGGGTAAGTCTTGCTGAGTATTAGTATACTCAGCCTTGCTATAATTGTTACTTTCAGGTGATGTTGTTTGGCTTGGAGAAATTCCTCCTGGTTGGGAGCTGGAATGGGTGGATGATGACGAGTGATGGCATCACAGATGACCTCCCATGATGTTTATCTTACCATTTAGTTAATTTCCGTTGTTTTCGAACTCTGAACAATTTATTTATCATGCTTTGAATCATGGTTTGTAATAATGAACCTCTTGTGAGAAGATTTGTATTAATTTGGTTAATTTACTCTGGACTCGCTTTCGCATGAGTTTTAATGCATACTTGTTCGATCCTCTGTTAATATGTACGTGATTTGACCGGGCTTGACCCGACAACAACGACAAGCTACTCCTATGTTATTACTTAAGTGCCAAATGGATTGGTTTAGGCAATAATACGGGATTATCTTGGGTGGGGTTGTCACACGCAAGCTTTGGATCCGCGTTGGATGACGAAGAAGAAGATGTGGCGAGGTCGCCAAGCCCGGAGACCAAGCGCAAGAAGGAACAGGCATTGAAGGCCAAGGTCGAAGCCGAGCGGAAGGTGCCTGCGAGGCCGCCTCCGCGGCCACTCCACCCCAAGATGAGGAAGACCTCAAAGTAAGTTCAATTCTGTGAAATTGTTCACCTTTGGCTCTGTTATTCATGATTTTGCTCTGGTTGAGGCCGACCATATAGGCAGCGGCTCCAGCCCAAAGTGGGGGAGCTGACAGCTTGAGCGGCACGCCCACAACGGAAAAGGCCACTACGAGCTCCGTGGGTCAACCGTCGCCGGCCAAGTCTACCGGCGACTCGAAGAAACCGACACCAGTGACTCAAATCAGCCGACCCCCGTCAAGGCATTACCTTTTGTGGTAGCACTGGAGGTCGAACCACACCAACCACAACTGGATCAGCCAGCTTCGGAACGGCTAGAGGGGTAGACGCCACCAGAGGTCGTGGAACATGCCCTTGAGGATGAAGACCTCGACTACAAAGGGACACCTTTAACAGCCGATGTACTGAAGGACAAAGAAGACCTCGTCAAGCTGAAGGAGGCCAACCACATCATCGACGAGACCTTATTCGTAAGTTCCTTCCGTTTTGATAGGTCGTACTACCAATTTATGACATCGTGGAGCTAATCTTTGCCTTCTCAGTCCATGGTAGAGCGGGCCCATGCCAGAGCTGACCTAATGCAAGCAGGCCACCGAGGCGCATATGAAAACCATGGCCTTAGAGCAGGAGCTCTACTGTGTGAAGGTTGAGGCTGCTAAGCAAGTCCGTCATGTGAAAGATGAGATGGCAAAGTAGGTGGCCAAGGAGGCGGCCTGAGCGAAGAAAGAATTCGAACCCCAACTTAAGGCTGAGAGGAAGAAGGTTGAAGACGCCAGGAACAACCTCAATGCCATAATTGAGGGTAAGCCGGGTCTTATTGGGACGTCATGTGTGCAATAGGTCGTTTAGCTTACACTAACCCTTGATTATCTGCAGGGGCCAACAAAAAGGAGAAGGAGCTTGAGGCCGACCTCAAGGAGGCCGAGAAAGCCATCCGGGCGCTCAAGGAGAGCACAAAGGCTGCGAATGACAGTGAGTATGCTATGACCCGGAAATTGGCATACGAAAAGTGAGTCAGGAGGGACCTGGAGGTCAAGCTCATTATTGCTATGTAGACCATCCAAAATGACCAAGTCACCATTGCAGGTCTTGAAGTGGAGATAGGCGACCAAGGAGGCCGCGTGGTATGTTATGGACATGGTTCTCCCACAGGAAGATCCAAACGAGTCGACCTCATTGCTGGATCACCTGATAGCGGCACCAGAATGCGTGACGAAGCTCCTGAGGTCGACAGGGAAGAGAACAACTGTTGGAGCACTGTCGTGGGTGAAGTCCCACTTCCCTGACGTTGACATCTCAAGGCTAGAGGCCGGTCCCAATGAAGACACCGACCTTGAGGCCTTGGAAGCAAAGATGCAGGTCGCCGTAGACAAGGTCGTAGAGTGTCTAGACCTGTGAATCAATTGAACAGTTGGTGTATCAAACTGTAATAGGATGTAAACAGATTTTTAGCCTGAACTAAACATGCTTGTGTTGTTTTCATTTTCAAAAGATGTTTCTCCTTATCGTGTCTGACACACATTATGCAAACTCGAAAGCTCTGAAGATGCAAAAGTGTTCACGCCGCTGACCACTGCTCATGGGGAGGACGCTTACCGACTACACTACTCAGCGTGGAGGCTTAAGTGCAGCCGGTGCGCGGGGGGAGTTAGGGACTCAAGGTTTTGCAACCACATAACATCGAATGTGCATAACGAGTAAAAGACAGTTAAAGGAAAAACACACAAAAATAAATCAGGTCCCCTAGGTCAGAGAACCCTTAGATTGGCAAGGCCAAGCCCCCGAGCATGTCGAGGGGGAGGGGAAAAGCAAAGCATAAGGAAAATAAAGCATGTAGGTCGGCAGGAGGTCTGCCGGGGGGAAACAACTTTATTCAATCATTAAAACACAAGGGAGGTGTACATAGCTTTTGGGTTCCTCCCTCCGTCCGCCGACCATCGCAACCAAAGACCCAGTGCGGGCTTGGGAGGACACTAAGCTTGCTCGCAAATCTGTAAGGTCTCCGCCATCTTGTTGATGATGTGATCCATCCCCGCGACTAGATCGACAGGGGTGGGTGGGTGGGTTTTCTTCTGCAGATCCGGAACAGGTGCGACGAGGTTGACCTCGCCGACTTTTCGAGCAGATTCGACCAGGTAGTTGGGTGTGTAGAGTCGTCAGCCATAGCCGGAGTGGTAGCTGGAGCAACGGGATCCGCTGGCATGGAGCCAAAGCAGATGCTTAAATCCACCATGCTACTGGGGAAGACGACGACGGGACGAGATTCCATTGCGCTTCGCTAAAGCTTCCAATCGCCCCTACCTAGTGCACCAACTGTCAGATGATGAGATCTGAGCAGTCTACAGGGGGGATACCCACATGGTTGATTTAGAGGTTGATGGAACCGGAAACTATGAACTCAATGGATATGAGATGAGCACACAGAACAAGGGACACAGGGGTTTATATTGGTTCTGACCCAGAGAGTAAAACCCTACGTCCAGTTATTGGTGGTGTTGTATTGATGTGTGCAAGAGCTTCGATGCCCTTGAGAAGACATCCTAGGCCACCTTATATAGCTTGGCGGACTAGGGTTACAAGGTCGATGGACCCGAGTCCAGGTCGGTTACAATGGAAACTTATCCCTACGGATTACAATCAATATCTTGTGATATCTGGTCTGGTGGGCGCCGCCGCGCCGTCTTCTGGTGTCTTAGCTTGCGCACCAAGTCTTCTGGAGATCTCCGGGGCCGTGGATCCGGTCTGCTGGGCCCACTGGCTGGTCAGCAGGTCGTCTGACAAGTCAGGCTCTCCTGTTAGGGACAGCTGAGACCCTGGTCGGTGGGGAACCCTGGGGTAGCCCCATCTCTCACCACCGCACAATCTACTACCTCGGGGTCCTCCTTGGTAGGTTACCCCGACACGAGAGCCTTGAACACCGGATGAACCAACACATCATTGGTGTATGTGTCGGATAATTGACGTTAACGGTTTCAACAGCTAGTTCACATGGAAGGGGGCACTGGATGAACCGACGCCCATAAAAAGTGGAGCATCGGTTCATCCGACTGTATGTTTTTCAGTAGCTGTGACGCCCTAGGTTTTTAATTAGCGTCATTAATGCTAATGGCCGGATCAGCTGAGTCAAACCTGCTGACATCGGTCAAACCACGGTCAACCTAGGTCATCACCTCGAAGACCTCGCCAACAATCCCTAATGACCCTCTTGATCAAGTCAACACACACTTGTGGTCAACCCTTGGTCAAAGGCACGGTCAAACCCTGCTTAAACCCTAATGTCCTCGAACTTCCTCCGGAACTTTTGCCGCGTTCTCCAAATTTCACCTAGACACTTCAAAATCTCCTAATATAAAAGTTGTTCAGTTTTTCGAGGGACACAACTTTCATGTTGGGTGGCATTTGCAATTTGAAGTGGAAATTGGTGAAAAAGCTCAGTCAACGCCAGCAGCTCCTGTTCACTGGAATCTGGCGGCACTCAAAGTTTGGCAGCAGTTTATGCAAAAACCGTTGAGAAAAACACCCTAGAGCCTTTGTAAAAGATGTTGAGCGTCCTGAGATCTACAACTTTGGTATTTACACCTTGGAGCACTTTAGTTGCAAATTTTGGAGTATTTCGCTTTCAAACAGGGCCAAATGAAATAGGTTTGACGCCGTGCCGCGACGTCACGCCGGCCAGAGCGCCGGGCGCGCCCGAGCGCGAGCGCCAGCCGCGTGGCGCCCCGCCACCTCGGCGTTCGGGCCGCGCCTTCCCGAGGCTGCGCGCCTTCCCAAGGCCACGCGCGCACCGAGGCGTATTGAAGTCCGTCCCTGCCACGTGTCGCGCCCGAACTCGCCGCCCGCCTGGCACGCCGTTGTCCAGCGGTCCGCACCCTCCCCCTGCCGTGCGCACCTACCGAGGCCGGCCGCCGTACCACGGCCGGAATTTTCCGTCGTTCCCTTCGCCACGAAGCAAGCGAGAGCCGCCCATAAAAGCCGCCTGCGCCCTTCTCGCGCGTGCACTCACGGCCGCCGCTCCCTGAGCCTCGCCGCCCCGCCATTGGCGCCTCCACGGCGAGCTCGCCCTCCTGCTCTCTCCCGCAGCCAAGTGGCGCTCCTAGCCCTTTCCCCCTGCACTACTGGAGCCGACCGTGCCGCCCCTTTCCTTGCCCCGGCCGAGAGCTCGCCGGAGCGGGAGGTCCAGCGGCCGGCGCCGGTCGTCGCCGCCAAGCTAGCTCGCCGGAGCCGCCCTGACTTTAAAATCTGGCACAAATCAAACCAAGGTGATCTCCTAGCCCTCCTCCGCACCTTCCCCGGCCGAGAGCGCCGCCGGTTCGCCGGAATTCCGGCCGGCCGCGCCGCCCTCACCCCCAGGGACCCAATTGCAAACCTCCAGATCTTCCCAGGGTGTTTTGTGTGAGTCGAGGGTATGGTTGTGAATAGCCAGAAGTTTCCAAGGGCCTGTTTGTAAGATGGAATCTTCAATAGTAAAGCCTTTCAGCTGAATCTTGTAAAATGCATAGAAAATTATATAAAATTCAGAAAAATGGAAACCCAATTTTGTTGGATTCCTGGTGAAAAATACTACAACTTTTGTAAAGCATGTCTATGGTTTTTCTTGATAATTTCTGCATGAAAAATAGAGAACTGAAAAACCTAGATCTGTTGTATCTCCAAATCCACTTGTGATCTATAGCTGAATTTTAGATATGTTGTGTGTTATGTTATGCCTAGCTCCTGTACCAAAAATTGCATAAAGTTCTGTTGTAAATCTTTTTTATATGAATTGTTTTCTATTTTTGCAGAATCTGTCCAAATGATTTTTGTAGCTAAAAATAGTTAGATTTTTGTGCCCAACTTCTGCATGTTGTCTTTTTATGCCAAAATGCACCTCTGGTGAATTAATCACAATTTTATAATTGTCAGAAATATTTATTCTTGAAATATGCTTGTTTTTCTTTGTAATTGCATAGCTCAAGATCCATAATAGTTCTAGGTGTATATGTTGCATCCCTAGCTTAGTTTTGGACCAGAGATCATGTGTGAGAAAGTTTGAATCATTTTGAGGTGTATTTATTTTTTTGTATGCATTAGTCTTGTTTTGATAGCTAGCTTTTGTTATTTTCAGTATATTTAATTTCATAGCTCTCCTAAGTGTGCATGTGTGTGCAGTGACTTTATATAGGTTTGTAGTGCTTCATAACACACCTCACTAAATTTTATTAATTTCTTTTATGAATAAAAGCAATGGTAGCCTTTTAAGCTTAATATAAAGATTAATTGGAAAATCACCTTTGCCACACCTAATAACCTTATGCATGTGTTGAAAAACATTCTAAGAAGGTTGAGACCACCTCCTTGCTGTTTTGTGTTTGAATTAATATACTTCCATAAATATGTACACAGTCACTATTAAAAAGGGTAGTTAATAAAGAACCGCCTATTGTTCCTTTATTGGAAGAGTATGCTGAATGTATTTCTTATCTAGGTGAATGTGGTCAACCATGCACCCCATGGTTGTCATTTGTTGTTTGTAATCAATTAAATTAAAAATCGTCAATTAAATCTTGCATTTGCATCCTCGTGTAGATCTTCCCGACGGTAGATATACGCTCGTGCTGGAAGGAGGAGGCGGAGGTGCGGACGAAGAGCTGCAATACGTGGGCGTAGCTCAAGACCTGGACTAAGGTCCCGAAGGGCCCAAGGCCAACCTTGCCAGCGAAGGCAAGCCCCGGTGCATTAACCAACTGTTTTTGAAATCTTATGCAACTATCTATGGATGATTGTGCATTTACGTTCAGGAATTGATATGAAACCCTAGATGCATGATCCCTAAGTACCTATGTCTTTACTAGAATAATAGGTCGATAGCTGCTATGCTACAGGACCGTTACAAGTCGAGTGATGCTTGTCACTCGCGAGAATAGGTTCTTATGTTGGAATCATAAGATCTCCTTAATTGGATTGCTCATGTGGTAAGAGCATGGGATGTGGGCTCCGGTCCAATGGCTTTCGTGGGTTAAGTGTTTGAACGTACTAAACACTTGTCGGAAATGGGTACGGTAAGCCTAGTACCTAAATGAGGCGGTGCGGGAACTTTGCGCTACTAATCTTAGGGTTGCGGCCCCGGGCTCGCCACCTGAGTACATGTGTGAAGCTAGGTGACCTTGGTGGCGTAGCCTAGTAAACCTTGTACTTAAGACTGTAACATCTGATCCCAATCCGAAGAGTTTTGGGAACCGCCTGGTGGTTGTCTTCGCGGGGGCACCCTACCGTGTGTTTAGGTCTACCTTGCAAGGTTTAAATCAATCGATTGTCGGTCTCTCACCGTTATCTGAGACTGCTTAATCAACTGGCCATGATATCCCTTAATGATGGAATTTGATGAAGGTTACTGCTTGAATTAATTGTTTGTACAATTCTTGATTGAATTAGTTGGCACACTTAGAAATGGTAATCAACTAGAACTTGGTGCTAAAATATTGAAAGTAAGGACATACTCTTTGTTGCTTTTCAACAAAAGAACTCCACCGGCCAAAAAGCCTCTCATGTCTAGAGTTTGGTGATGTAGTTATCACCCGACGGTTAAGTCTTGCTGAGTATTAGTATACTCAGCCTTGCTTTAAAACTGTTGTTGCAGGTGTTGTTGACCGGGTGGATGACGACAAGTGATGGCATCACGGATGGCCTCCTGTGATGTTTACCGTTGCGCTAGATTATTTTATTTCCGCTGGTTTCAAACTCTGAACCTTTACTTCATGTCATGAACAACGGTTTGTAATAATTTGGATTTAATTCGTGTTGTACTCTGGACTCGCCTTCGTGTGAGTTTTAATGCATATGTCGATCCTCTGTATGAAATTCCAAGTGATTTACTGGGCGTTAACCCGGCAACTAACGACAGGATGATACTTTATTATTGCTTAATGACCAAAGTGGATTGGTTTAGGCAATAGTACGGTATTTTCCTGGGCGGGTTGTCACAGCAGCTTTTAGCCAATGGCTAGTTTGGTGCCTTAGGCTATTTATACCCATTCCACTCGCCTATTTGAGGTTGTTGGGGTGAGCTGAAGTCCAGAGGAGTGAAAGACACATCGAAGATCACATCCATGCCATCCTAGTGCTTAAGTGTACATCCAAAAGCTTTGAACATGCTTTTTGAGTGTGTTTATGTCACACCCGATTTTCCGAAGAAAAGCAAGTGCTACCTATATGTATGCCAGGATCTAGTTTCATACATATAGTGACATCATAGTGAGTAACAGAAACAATATCACGTAAAGAAAGAGAGATTATCAGAGATTTACAGCAGAATCCTGGGAAGCAAAGGCTCCAACTTCACAGGCAAACGACTGGGGGTTGCGTACGCCTAGCACCATCTTCTGGACTTCATACACCTTCTTCTTCTTCTTCTGAGCAGCGGTTAGCAAGGATGAGTACACTTATGGTTGGTACTCAGCAAGGCCACGAAAATTAACCAGAAAGCAAATTAAAGTCCATCTTTAAGTATATTAATCATGTGAGGGTCCAGGCCGCTCTTGACCGTGAGCACGGCTGTTATAACAGTTTTACACTCTGCAGAGGTTGTACACTTTCACCACAAGTCACGTAAAAGTTCCGAAGAACTTTGAACCCAACCATGCTGTGCAAAAGTAGGCACAATACCACACTTCCGAGGTGTGGTTGCATAGGGACGCTACGAGGCCTTTACAAAGAGTCCTCCTATGTGTATTAGTCCATAGTAGCACATCTTAGAGGCTATCTTTCATACCCTTCTTCTACTCTCGGACCAGGTTAGCCTAGAATAGCAATTCCGTTCCAATACCTGTCCAGAGTAGAAGAGACATAAAAGCATTCCTCCGTACCACAAGCTACCATGACTAATAGCCACACAAGACTTCCCTAATTAATTAGCCAAGACAGAGCCATATGTCTTGTGGTTGTACTGTTTTCCTGGGTGGTTCTCCATGTTCCAATTAATTCACAGTATTCTTGTTTAAAGCATAGGTAGAAGGATGGTTAGGGTCACTTGCCTTTCTCAACAAAAAGCTACTCTTGCTCTTCTGCTCTTGCTCTTTCGGTACTCTTGATCTTCAGGACTTTTGATCAGCAGCTCGATCTTCTACTCGAAGCAAACATCGAGCACAACATACAGAGCAGACAAACAAGAACAACTAAGAACAATACACCAAGCATGAAAAGCTTAAAAAGAGGACAAGGTTTGGTTCTAGGACCGCGAACGCAAAAACACTCGGGACTATCGGGAGATTTGGATTATATCACACAAGGCTATGTGCTTGGCATATTTTATTTCAAAAAGATGTGCATAGGTTATTTCAGAGAAATACCCTATTTAATAATTAAGCAAGTTATATTTATATAAAAGGAACGGTGTATAACTTATTCAAATTTTATTTATAAATATTCAAGTATTATTTATGCAAATTAAACATTTACTTTAAAAGAAGCATGTGAAGCATCTAAACGTATATCTTTATATTTCAAGTTGAACTAAGCAAATTATAATTCAAAAACACATTTATGTTCATATTAATCAAATTAACATTTAATTAAGAAAACTCGGGATAGAACCTATGTTGCTTTTATTAGAAAGCAAATTGCATAATCATTAAGCAATTTAAGTTTGATTATAAAAACCGGGGTATATCTCTAATTAACTTTTAATTAAAAGAAATATTTAAGAGGTATTAATCATATTAAGTTTCTTATGAAAACACGTGTTGAACTCTAATTTGATTTTAATTAGAAAAAATAATGTGTATAAGGATTTAATCATATTTAAATATTTAAATAAATTATAAAACAAAGAACATGTTCAACATGGGTCCTAACACGTTCTTTGAGTTGTTATGAACCTAACGCAACTTGAAACGGTGAAAACGGAGCTAAAACGTGAAAACTAGGGGTAAAACAAGGTTTAGGGGCTAAACTGCGAAGAAACTCGGCCTCTAGGGGCTAAACTGTAAAAACCCAGGGCCTAAACCTAAAGCTACAAAAGATCTGAGGGCCTTGGGTGATAAAAGGCAGCTAAGGACGGTGGGTGGGAAAACTGGAAAGGTTAGAGGCCTATACGCTAAAAATAGGATCTGTTTGAAAGGGTTTTATAAGGTGGAAGGGTCTTTTTGTGATTTTAGAAAGGACATGGTCTTTTTTGTAAAGATGCGGCGGCCAGCAGGGTTGACCGGTATGTGGGTTTGAGTGGACTTGATCTGAGCCGAGATCAAGCCATGGACGGCTGGGAAGAAAACAAAAGCTCAGGGGTCTTTTTATAAAAGCAAGGACCTAACTGAAAGGATCTTTGGAGGTGGAAGGCTATACTTGTGATATTAGAAAGCTGAAGGACTTTTTTGCAAAACTGCAGGGCGGGGCTTTGGTTGACCGTTATGTTTTTGTTTTGACCGCGGTTGGAAGCGATCTAGACCGCTCGATCCGGATCTGGCGGCTGCAATTGCAAGCAAGCGGCTGGCGGCGGCGGGACGGCGACGCCCGGCGCGGGACGGCAGCGCCCGGCCGGAGGTTCGCCGGAGACGGCCGAAAGGGAGCTCCCGTGCACCAAACTTCACGGGAGAAGAACCCAAACGACGCTAGAGAGAGGAGGAACTTACCAAGGGGCTCGTACAGGAGAGAGGAGCGGCGGAGAGACGGATCGGGGTGGCGCGGCGGCCGGCGGCGGTGAGCTCCGGGGCAGCGGCGCGCTGCGCAGGCGGAAGGAGCGGGTGCTCTGGAGGGGTGGTGCGGGGTGGAGAGGGGTTCGTGCTCACCCTTTATAGGGTGGAGAGGGGCAGGCGGAGGGCCGGCAAGGCGGTGAGCTCCGGCGGCCACCATTAATGGTGATGGAGCTCGGTGGGGAAGCGTTTCGGGAGAGGAAGGGGTTGGGGCGGCGCACGGGTGAGTGCGTGGCGCACTCACGCGCACCAGAGGGGAGGGGAGGTGGCGCGGGGGAGGGGAGACGGCGGCGGTGGCCGGCATGGCCACGGGGAGGAAGAAGGGCGGCCGGCTGGAGGTTGAAGGAGCTCCCGACAGGTGGGGCCCACCTGTCGGTGACCGGGAGAGAGGGAGAGGAGAGGTGGGCCGGCCAACGGCGTAAACGGGCCGGAAGAGATCTGGGCTGTGGGGTGAGCTGGGCCTGCGGAGGAAAAAGAAGGGGCCGGTGGTGGGTTGGGCTGGAAGAGAAGGGAGAGGGGTTTGGGAAGGGTTTTGGTTTTCTTTTCTTTCTTTTCTTTCTTTTTCAACACACATCAAAAAGAACAAGTCCAACCAAAATAAATACAACACACATACATATTCATTTTATTTAATTTATAAAAACAATCAATTGATTTTTCCTACACTAAATTTCCTGTAAAGTGAATAATTGTTGGGCAAATTTTAAAAATTATGAGAAATCGTTGCTTAATTATTTTTCCTATTAACATCCTGAAATTTTCAAATTTCAGGGTGTTACAGTTTAGTGCTAGTCTTAGTTTAGAGCTGAGTGAGTGCAAGATGTGTCAACCTTGTACAAGGTGCTCTGGAGTCTTGGGGCATTTGTGTCTCTCCGGCAAATTTTCGACCCTCGGGCTTGGTGTGGAGAGGTGAGGACACTTTGTGCGGGGCACGTGGAGACCCCCTTCCTTGGTGGAGAATCTCCTTAGTGGAGGTGGCATCAAGGTGACCAAGGGAGCTTGGCGAGCCTTTGTAGCAAGTCAAGTGGTGCTCTTGGGAGAGACTTGGTGACCGGGAAGTAATACTATTGTGTGGAGTGCTTCAACAACGTGGACTGGGGGTGGCTTAGTGTCTACCGATACCACGGGATAAATCCCGTGTCAAAAGTTTGCTTCCTCTCATCTGTCTTTACGTTTTCGCATTTCATACTTACAATCTTTGCTTGCCTTTACTTTTATAGAATAGCATCTTGATAGGATTGGCTATAGGTTGCAAAACTCTTTGAGATTGGTGTTTCACACTAGAACAACCATAGTTGCACATCTAGATAGCATGTTCTAGTTTATGTTTTGAGCAAATAGTGATAACTCTAGGTTTAAGGTTTTAAGTTTCCTAATTCACCTCTTCCCCTCTTAAGCTATGAGTATTCGATTTATTACAATTATAGCTCGAGCCATTCTCGTAACTAATTTAAAACCATTTATCATGAATATTCATGATAAATCCGTCCCGTATTTATAGTAACGGGTTTCTTAACTCTGCATCATAATTCTCATCTCAAGGCATTAGAATTATGTAACTATTTTCATGTAAATTCATCTCGTCACTACAGTAATTTTGGTACCTCGAAATAGTTTCTGACGTCTGATAGGTGATGGATTCTTGTAACACTTAGCTAGATATACTCCATATCTAAATACGTAATAATATCTATACATCTTTTTTTAAAAAGTCAAAAGGACCTATAGTCTTACGGAACTGAGAAAGCTTCTGATAGCCTTAAGACGGAGCCAGCGTGCTGGATGGTTAAAACCATTGTCAACAACGAAGGCATAACGTTGCCCAACATCACCAAGCTGGTTGTGCGCCATGAGTAACCAAGCAAAGGTGATGAGTTCCCCTCCTGTGCTCATCCCCGCCGCATGCACTGCCGCTCGCGACTTGCCGGCACAGTAAACAAGCAGCTTCGTCCAAATACTCATTATCTCCTCCAACGTTGTTTCTCTGCATGCCACCGGTTCAGAGGATAAACCCAAGCACACCAGAAGATCTCTAGCTCTGCCCAGTTGTATGCTAAGGCTCTGTCTGTGCCAATCTTCTCTGGCGATCTTGTCGAGAAATAATTTCAGAGCAGGTCCGGTGGTGCCACTGACAGGTAGCATTTCAGGTCGTGCCACCAGGAGGTAGAGCATGTAGTTGGACAGATTGCGGCATGCAGTTATCAAGTGACTAACATTATGATCTATATATAAGCTGGTAGTAATCACAACGCAGATGTAGCTCTGTGAATATATGAAAGCACACAATGCCATAACCAAGGCTGGCGCCAAAGTCGGGCAGCAGTTGTTTCAGTGAGGGGCCAATGCTAGGCAAGAGTTGTGCATCCCCTAGACTGATCGGGCCTTCACCATCTGAGTCATAGACTGTTTTTATGATATACTCCATTGTCGTCTTGTCCACCTCCACATGTTCAGTGTCCAAAAGCTTGCTCAGCCACAACCATGGCATTCCTTCATTGGCGCCGACTAGGCTCGCCGTCATCCTCGCCACCCTCTTCACTAGCTTGGACAGCCTCGACTTCTCACAACCCACATAGCTCAAAAAGTTGTACTGCCCCATGGAATTTGACCACAGCGGCCTCCCCCCTGACCGCCTAATGCTGCTGGAGAGGAGGGGTGTGATAACATGAGCGAGCCCACAGCACCTTCGTGCCTTCAACCATGACCAAGTCCTTGGCGACATCAGTAACATAAATGCTGCACAAGCTTCCAGCTCCCGAAAATAACATGTATGTGATTGCAAGATCTACCCTGCTGTATCCATGATGGTCACTTACAAGGAAGAGCACAAAAGCGACTACCATAGAAATTTGGGATAAACATCGAAGTATTATGCCGCTTTTTGTACGAATCACCAGAGCCTTGGTGTAGATATCATCATACATTAGGTCAAGTTCAACCTCAAGTAACTTGGGCATGTGGGCCTTATGAATTGTAGATGTCAGTACATTCCTTTGGCCATCTTCCATTTGGTGCAAGGTGTGCCCGGCAAAGAGTTCTCGGACACCTGGGGCTGATTGCAAAGCAAAAGAAACAATACCAAGGTAGCCAACATTATCAGCCTGTTTCAGTCTTCGAACCTCTAGCACATTCTCAAAGGGATTAAAGTCATCTTCATTAATATTGGAATCACTCATGTTTTTCTTTTTCTGAAGAATGCCACTCATGTTTCTTAGGTTCCCTTCTTAGGTTCCCATACATTGAAGCCATTGTCCTTTCCCCATACTAGATTATTCCAGTGACAGAGACAAAAACACCTGAAGCTGTAAGTTGATAACTGTATTGATCAATGGACTTCCAAAATACATAGATGCCAAGGGTAACTTGAACAATCAAATTCAACAAATGCCTCAACCATAAATTGTTGTCTTCAATAGCAAAAGCGGTGATAGTGTCTTGTCCACCAAGATGTATGAGGAAGAAAGGTGCCCAAAAGAAAGCCAGTTGGTGGACCCCTCTTAAGGTGTCACTACCAGTGCTTGTATCCTCATGTCTTGAGAGAAAACCAAGGGCATAAACTGCTACCAAGTCTGCACCCAGATAAGCTATCCAAATTATGAAATTCAGTAACCTGTTTTTGCTACACCGCCGAAGACTGCCAGTAAAGAAGAGAAAAATTTGCAACGTGAAACTGAGGAGCACCAAAAACTGAATTTCCCACTGGTTCCAGAGTTTCTTGATGCTCCGCATCGCGTGCTTGATTCCCAGGGTCCCTTTACCACTGTTCGATTGCAGTTATGTATATAAGTATTGTGTGGTCGAAGAAATTAAAAACAATACTAAAATGATGATATTTGTAGATGCTAAGTATAAATAGTAGAAACTAAAGAGAAATGGAAAAATAAACAATTACATTGAACATCCATTATAACAATAAAGATTCAGAGCATGAAAGTTCAACATATGATTTTTAATTTTAGAACTACCATTTGTATGGAGAATGCACCCACCCTGATTGTATTCGATTTTTGCTCAGTTGCAACTGGACTTACCATGGTTGCAATTGGTTCGCGTCGGGCTGCAATTGGGTGGTCAAGTTACAATTGGTTCGTATCTAGTTGCAACGGACGAGATTTGTTGTAATTACTTCCGTCGAGTTGCAATTGATCTAGTCTCACTATTGCAATTGGTTAACACGCAGTGAGCGCCTAGTTCCAACTACTTGGGTCCGATTGCAATTGGTCTGCATCCAATTACAACTGATCCGTCTAGTTGCAATTAGTGTAGTCGCACATTCCTAACTGCGGGAGTGTACATTTGTTCTGCAAAATGTTTTTCCGTCGAGTTGCAATTAGTATCGTGTTACAGTTGCAATTGCTCTAGTCAACTTGTTGCAATTGGTTGAATCTGCAGGGTCTGTGCATCTGCTATACAGATTGCACCTTGTTGCATTTTAGCCTCACCCTATATATATATATATGTATATATGTATATATATATATTATATATATATATTATATATATATATATTATATATATATATATTATATATGTGCCCGTTGTATGTGCCATATATTTTGTTACAAGTATTTTTCTGTAAATGATTTACTAGTTCATAAAATGAGTGCCTCATATATGAATTACTTGGTCTATTCCTTGCAAAACCAGGCAATTGGGATTTACGATAATTTTGTTAATGATTTACTACAATACATGCCCCTTTGCACACCATTGTATTTTTATAGTAATCTCTGTAAATGAGTTACTACAATATACCTATGCATTTGGCCTCGTAACTCTGCATCCTAACTACTACCATACCAAGCTATTTGTATTACCACGCCTATTTCAACCTGATTTTGTCTTCTTATTATAGTAACATATTTCTCAGATTACCTTTGATGCTAAATTGTGCTAACTGATGAGCCATTTGGATTCTCGTAAGTATTTCATTGTACATTCAATTCATAAATTATAGTAAATCATTAACAATATGTGATGCCTTATCTACCGTAAGTCCGTAACTCCCCTACTACTTATCAACTGATCCAAGTATATTTTGCACTGCTCTTTGTTTTCTCGTAACCATGTAGTAGTTCACTCTCGGCACGTGTACACAAAACAATGGGCAGGCATGGTCTGCTTAATAGTAACTGCAACGTTAATCACGCACTGAGTAACTACGGAAGCTCGGCACTGCACATATAGCTCGGTTGCCTCTGGGCTCCCTGCCTTCCTACGTATGGCTCGCTAGCACAGCTCGGCTGACATTAATTAGCGCTATTTAATTAGGACGCGTAACCCTGGGTGCTCCAAAACCAGCACGCGCTGCCCGAAGTGGCCTAGTTGGTGCGGTTGTCTGGTCTGGCTACAGAATAAGTTATTCTACAGCCGGCCGCGGAGTATACTCTCCCATTCTACTCTCGGGTGTAGTTACTCCCACGTTCAAAATACCACTTTGCGTATGTATACATACCCATTTATCAATTGGAGTATGTAAACATACCTAAAATAAGATTTATCAAAGTGATAACTATGAAAAAATTTTAGTGGAACTCGTAATTTTTTTGCACCTTGTGATATATATATTCTGAATGTATTATAACTATTAATTCAATAGGTAGGTAATGAATTTTGTGTAGGCTATTTATACACAGTCGAGACTTAATTATTGAAGTTACAAGTAGTTATAAAGGTACCACAGACTAGGTGATACCCCGTGCGTTGTTGCAGGAATTTTAAAACAAAGTTGTAAAATAAAAATTTAAAAGTATAAACTAAGATGATTGTTGTGCAACATCCATTTATAAATGACACTATATATCAAAATATGTTCATTTTGTTGAGATAAAATGGTTGTTAAATGATTTATCTTTCAAGTATTTCTATTGTTGGAATTTTAGAGCATGGTACTCCAAAGATGTATGGATGCTATAGTCATAGAAAATCGGTGGAAGCCATAATTGATGATCTATGACTTGCATGTTGAGAGAAATATAGTTAACTAGGTAAACTCCCCGCGCGTTGCTGCGGGGTACTTTGTCTAAATTTGTATGATTATTGGTCACATATATTTGAATATAAGCATGCAGTAATATCTGTAGAGGGAAAATGAAATAAGGAGTACAAACTGGTTGGAAGCAACCTGTGTTTGTGGTAGCAGACATTTTTGCTCTCATTTGTGCTTTACGTCTACGTCGATTCTCACGAGCGTATCGCGATTAATTTCAAGAGTGATAATAAGGGATGCATCGGATCGTGGCCGTCCATGACGTGAATAACTCTCCCCATGATGCATTGTATTTATTTATTCTTATAATTGCAAATGTAGGACACTAAGATCACGTAAAACTGAAACGAAAACTGAATGATTCCCCAAACTAAGGATGTGCGCACAAAAATTAATCGTCAAATAGCTGCACACTTAGAAATGCTAATAAATTTGGAGCAAAGGATGTTACCTGGTTCACTGGTTGGCTCAAGTATGCTAATGTCCTTGTAATTTTCAGAGAGGCCAAATGAATTCATAAGAACCTGCAAAATTGAGGTGAAATCATCTATATGAACCTGCAAAATTAAGGACCTGCAAAATAGTTTAAAAATAAGGTGCTACCCAAAATAGTTTAAAAATACAGACATGGAGTATCTATTGAGCAGGACGTGTGACTTGATTCAGATGTGGATGAAAAATGACAGAGAGGGGTCTCATCCTGTATAAACTGAAAGTGATTTTAGTTTATTGTATTCTCCTGATATTACTAAGTTGGGTACATATGCACGTTGATCAAATACCCACTGCCTACAGCCTATAGAAAGGACGACATCCTTGGGAGAAGAGCAGAGCACACCAATCAAAACAAAGAAATTATCATGAATATTGAAGCTGCTAGGTCGTCATTCCAGGAAGCCCCTACCTGGTTCGATAAAGTTTGCTAATGTCCTTCCAATTTTCAGGTAATGTGCTTCCAATATTCAGAGAGGCCAAATCAATTCATAAGAACCGGCAAAATTGAGGTGAAAACATCTATATGAACCTTGAAGCTGCTAGGTCATCATTCCAAGAGCCTTCCAATTTTCAGGTAATGTGCTTCCAATTTTCAGAGAGGCCAAATCAATTCATAAGAATCAGCAAAATTGAGGTGAAAACATCTATATGAACCTGCAAAATTGAGGATGATTGGAAGGGGCAATAAACCGAACACATTGAGAGCATGAAACTCAATCAAACTGTGAGGGTTGTAGGTGGACAAAATGAAACGTTTGCAAAGCAAAATCACTGAACAACAATTGTCCATAAGCATTGAACAGAGGAGTACATGAAATTCGAGCACACAATGATGATGACGGGGAGACAGAATGCCAACCTCTCGCACCTGTCGCCGGTGCTGTCTGGACGCTGAGGTGTTCGACGGGATGGGCAATGGAGGTGGACCCTTCTCCTGCTGCAGGATTGAATAGGGAGGTGGGTGGGCGGCCTTTGATCTGTGGAGTTCAGCAGCCATCAAGAACGTGGGAGGCTCTACAAATGCCATCCAGAGCCGTTTTAGGTGCCCCGTGTGTGAGGGATGGCAGAGTGCTGCGGCCGGCTCCGGTGGGGAGGCGGGGGACAAGCAACGTGGTTGCACACTTGCGCTCTTCAGCTGCCTTCGCTGCGTCAGGGAGGCGAGTGGGCTGTGGGCGGCTGCAGTGGGTAGTCGGGGGGACAGCGGTGGCCAGGCGACGGCGGCATTCCGAGTGCCCGGGTCGTCGGGTGGATGGGCCAACTGGTGCTCGTGGATGGGCCACCGGGTGACGTCACAACATGACATGGCGCATCCTGGATTGAGAGAAATAGGGGTAGGACTTGTAGTGGGTCTCACTTATATAGGTTTTATAGATAGATGCCTCTTAGTGGGTTCTATCTATACAGTTGTATATGGTGCGTGAATTTCTAACTACCCAAGTAAATTTCCCTTGAGGCATATGGAGCTTCAATTAAACAGATGGTACTCGCGCGTATATAATTGATTTTTCCTATGAAACTGATTTTCACTAATGCATGGTACTCGCGCGTATATAATTGATTTTTCCTATGAAACTGATTTTCCCCTATTTGAGCTGGCTTTGGGTCCCTTTGGCCCATATCTAGCCAGGCTGGGCCCTCTAAACCCATATATAGCACCAAGTCTCATCTCTGCTTCGTCCCCACAAACTCCCTGATTTTCGTAGGCAATGGTGTTCATCTTATACTACATGCCAAATATAGTATAGCACACCGTAAGAGCACCTGTAGTAGGCTTACTACCTCCTAATTTTAGTTGTGATACCATACAAAATAGTACTATGTATTTTCAATCATTGAATATAGACACTATGTATTTTCAACCATTAAATCTAGTTCTATAGATGGCTTAAGATAATGGAACCATTAAATCAATTTATATGTCAGATACCAGCTACTAAGAAAAACGGCAAGTTTCGAGAAGAGTACTCCCTCCGTCCCATAAAAGAGTGCAATTTTAGTTTTTTAGGACATATTAGTGGGGGAATGAAAAGACTCTAATACCCTCATTTGTTTTCCAAATGCAATAAGTTTTGTCATGCAAATCAGATCTTACCACTTAATTAGGAAGGTAATTAGATCTAGTTTCTAGGATTGCATTATTTGTGAGATTTTTTTCAAAAGCTAGGATTGCACTTTTTATGAGACGGAGGGAGTAGTTTGCAAGAAGAAAATAGCATTGAATATATTTCTGCAGATTGAATATATTTCCTTGAACAGATTTGCTCCACCATGAAAAAGTAATTGAGAGAAACTCAATTCTCAAGCATTTCAGGAGGAGCAAATATGAATGTTTTTTTACTACTTTTTTTTTGTCAACAAAGCAAGAGATCTTGTGCCATTGTGTACTATATGAGATAAGAGGAAAGTTAGAGCAGGCAAGTAACGACTTCTGCCCCAGTCAAATTGGTGAAAGAACACGATCTCTAAGAGATGAGGAATAACCGAATGAAACACAGGTGTAAATTTAAATAAAAAAAAAGCTAGGAGTCCCGTGAGTTGAGTTAGACTAGCCATGCCTGGCCGGCTAGCCCCAATAGATTTCCTGATAGCACGCTCCTCTTTAAAGTAAGAGCAATCTCAGGTATGGTGTTTGAAAAACTTTGTAGAGATGAACTGAGAAGAGCTGAGTTTAATAATACACTTTTTTTTTGCGAGAAGAGTTTAATAATACACTTGTGGAGTATATATTATACATCAGGTAACCAAAAATATGCGTGCTTACCTTGGCCAAAATCAGACAGAGTGTAATCCAAGCTCTGCGTCTCTGAGGCACATTATGCTCGTTATGGCTGTAGTTCTTGCTCTGGTATTCAATCCTTTTCGGTGGGAGCAGAAGAGTAGGCATATATGCAGTCTTAGCCGAATCTTATGCGGTGCTTGAATGACACGGGCAAAGCATATGATTAAAGAGATGCTTTTCTCATATACCTCTGGTCACTTTAATCAATTAATTACTGCAAAGCTGAGGGTATACTGATGACAATCCCAGCAGACAAGCAGTAGCAGTAGTGCATCCCAGGGTGGGCATGCTTTTCCCTTTTATACACGCCTTTCTTAAGAAAAAAAACAGAGAGAAGAGATCGATGCTGCTCACCTAATAATAATGCCATAGATCTGGAGCTGAAGGTGCCGTGTGGCTGGTGGGCCACGCCGATCACGACCATAGTTGCCAAGGAATTTTTTATATATATATTTTTCTTCGATTTTACGAAAATAAATAATCGAATTCAACATTAGCAGAAATAGCCTCGAACCGCCGTTTCAAACGGCGGTTGGGTTCCTGCCGCCGTTTGAAATGGCGGTAGGAACCTACCACCGTTTCAATTGGCGGTAAGGACCTGCCGCCGCAGCAAAAGGCGGTAGGTTTGCAACAGTGGCGGCAGGCCCGGGTTGGGTGGCGGCTGGCAGGCAGGCAGCTAGCGCCAATTGAAATGGCGGTTTCTTGCAGCCTACCGCCGCTTCAAAAGGCGGTAGGTGTTTTTTTTCTTTTTTGTTTTTGGTTGTTTTCGTTTTTGTTTTTTCTCAATACTATAAATGCGAAATAATAGGAAACTGAATACGAAAATACATAAAATAATTAGAACAAACAAAGTAATGTACACGACAAGTGTCCAAAAACAAATCTAAATACGACCGCGCTTCGTCGGTCGTGGCGGGCCCTGGTGCTCCTTCCTCTTCGCCGCTGCCGCCGCCCTCTGTGCAGCCCTCGTGTGGTGGGTCGGGTACGTGAGGGGGTCTCGTGGATGGCGATCGCGTCCTCGGACCGCCGGCTCGGGGGGGGCGGTGTCGCTAAGGGAGCACCTGAGCCCGACGGGACAGCCCCCTCCGGTCGCTGCCTGTGGAGTAGCCGAGCCCGACGGGACGCCCCCCCCCCTCCGGTCGCTGCCTCTAGAGTAGCCGAGCTCGACGGGACGGGCCCCCCTCCGGTCGCCCGCGCCTCCGCCTCCACCGACACTGCCACCGCCAACGCCTCGCCTGCACGCTGTGCCGAGTCGTGGAAGTCCTCCATCGTCACGCGCTGCTGCTCCTGCGTCGGCTGGGTCATGGGCGGGGCTCCTGTCAGCTGTGTACCACCGATCTCGTCGGCGGTGTCGCCCAACAAGTCGTCCAACTGAAACTCCAGCGGTGGTGTGTCGCCGGTGTTGTAGTCATTCGAAGTAGGTGACTCAAACACTGGCTGCTGAACAGGTGAAGCTCCTGCCTACGACGAAGACCTCGGTCCCGTAGGTATCGATGGTCTCTCTATAAAAATGTAAGTCAGTCATGGACCAAAAAAATATGCTGTGGTCTCTCTACAAAATATAACTAGGAAGAAAAAACATGTACCTGTGGCGTAGAAAGCACTCGGCCGCGGCAGATACGGAGCGGACACAGTGGGTGCGAACGGTGGACGTGTCGAGGACGAGGGTGCCTGGTACGAAGCTGAGGTGGAGGCACAGCTGCTGGAGGAGGAGGAGTGGCGGGGAAGGAGGTAACCCTCGTCGCTGCGGAAGTTCACCGCGTGCATCAACCGCTGGCTCAGGCCCACCATCTTCTGCAGCTCGGTCCGTATCCTGTCCAACGTCATGTGGTCCATCGTCGAGCCCACGTGCTGGGCCAGCTAGTACATCTCCCGAGCTGTGTCGTACTGTCAAGATCAGACGGATTGTTAGTACAACGAAACTTTAGCGAATGTGACTTAATTTGAATTAATGCAAAAGAACTTACTAAGATGTTGTGGGTCTAATCCCGTCGGTAGGGGTACGCCGACGCTGGCACAAGGTCGAGGTGAGGGTTCGGGGGGACGTACGTCACGCGTGTCCGGGTCCTCGTCGTGTACCACTGCAGGTACGCTCTCCAAGCGTCGTCGTCGTGTAAGCGCGGCTCGACGACGACGTGCTCCGCGGCGGCCGCCCACGCGTCTATGTACTGCTGCAGCTTCACCATAAAAGGGGCTGAAGTCCTCGACCCTTTCCTCGTCCACCTACAACAAGAAATAGCCAATTGGTCAGCAAACTAACTTTCGTCACTCGTCAACAGAAACCAATGAAGTTTGCAATGAACTTACTGGTGCACGGACGGGTCGACGGTGTGTGCGACGGGCACAGGCGGAGCCTGGTAGAGGTCGAACTGCCTCATCACGCGCTCGACGTGGTACTCCTCGACGTACATGTCGTGGACGAGCGGCGTCTTCGTCATCCAGAAGTCACGGTCCCGAAAGCATAGGGAAGACAGACCCTGCGGTGCACGCGCGGCGACCAAGGCGTCGGTGAACGGCTGCCAGATAACCTCGCGGTCTGTGAGGTTGTCAATCTGGCTGACGAAGTCCAGGTACGTTCTCCTGGTCTGCTCCGTCCAAGAGAGCTGCAAACAAGAGAATGAGTTAGCTCGACGATATGCATAACTTTCAGATAGCTAACGAACGAAGTAAGCTCGAAGTACGAACCTGGCGGTGGCACCACATCGACCCCATGGTCGGCCTGTCTGCTGGGTCGTGCCCCTCCTCCAGCGCCCGGTACGGCGATCGGTCGACCGATGGCCGACCGACGGGAAGCCGCTCGTAGCTCCACAGGTGCAGCAGAAGCGGGCATCCGAGGAGGATAGACTGGGTGCCCGTCTTGGTGCACCTGGCACACAGGCCCCTGTACGTCGCGGCCAAAACTGCAGCGCCCCAGTTGATCTGGGGCATCTCCTCCACGGTGGCGTCGGCGATCCTCCGCACGTGGGGGATCAGGAACCTCGACACCGCGTCCCCTGGGACCCACAGAACATCACGTAGCCGAACAGCCACAACAGGTACGCCTCCAAGTGCCTGTTGCTCGTCGGCTCGGCGGCGTCATCTCTCATGTACGAGGCCTGCAAAAATTCAAAATTCAGTCAGAGGTTGAAAAACGATACTATGAAAACACGATAGATAGAGCTACGTACGTTGTACTTGCGCAACCAAGCGCACGTGGGGTCGTGGGAGTTAGTGAAGTCAGGCACCTCTGGCGCATCGGGACGGCTCACCACTCCGGCGAACCTCGTGAGGATATCGTCGCGCCACGGGTCAAGGGGGTCAACAGCCCCCATGGGCTCCCCTGAGCACGGTAGCCCAAAGAGGAGGGCCACGTCCTCCAAAGTCACCGCCATCTCCCCCAAGGGGAAATGGAAGCTGTGCGTCTCGGGGCGCCACCGGTACAGGAGCGCGCAGACCAGCTGGTAGTTGAACCCAAAGCGCAACCTGCGCTCCGCTGGGCGCAAAGCGGCCCGCATGAGGTCCCCCTCAACCAAGCGCGCTTGGGGAAGAAACCCTGTTGCGCGTAGCCTGCATCACAAAACGAAAATAAATATTAATTACAAAATTAAATGAGGAAATACAAAGATATCAAGGTGTCGTATTACATACTTCGAACACCAGCGGGGTGAAGCGGCATGTAGTGCCCCGGGCCTCTAAAACGCACGGTGCCTAGCTCTGCCCCGCAGATCGCAAAGTGGTAGGACTGGTGCGCCTTGTCTGTGGTCTCGTCGAAGAGCTCGGGCAGCACGTACGGCAGGGGCTCCCGAGGAGGACGAACAGCACCAACAGGGGGCTGCGGAAAAGGCAGCGCCTGCTGCTGAGCTATAGCTGCAAAAAAATGAAATATAAAGTCACACTTAATTTCTAAGCATTTCCAAAGCATTTCTAGGAATTTTCAAAGCATTTCTACAATTTCCAAAGTATTTCTAGGAATTTGCAAAGAATTACTAGAATTTCTAAAGTATTTCTAGGAATTTCTAAAGTATTTCTAGGAATTTCTAAAGTATTTCTATAATTTCTAAAGTATTTCTAGGAATTTCCAAAGAATTTCTACCGTTTCCAAAGTATTTCTAGGAATTTCTAAAGTATTTCTATAATTTCTAAACTATTTCTAGGAATTTCCAAAGTATTTCTACAATTTCCAAAGTATTTCTATAATTTCTAAACTATTTCTAGAATTTATAAATTATTTCTAGATTTTTCTAAACTATTTCTAGGATTTCTAAACTATTTCTAGGATTTCTAAACTATTTGTACCATATTTAAACTAACTAGAATTTCTAAAGTTTTTCTAGGAATTTCTAAAGTATTTCTAGGATTTCTAAACTATTTCTAGGATTTCTAAACTATTTCTACCATATTTAAACTAAATATACGAGGAAAGTATTGGAGACATACCTGATGGACACCGAAGAAGGCCACCGAGGAGGAAAAGAAGAGGAGGGAAGGGGGGGCAGCCACCGGCGGCAGGGCTACGGCCCTTATATAGGCGCGGCCCAGCCGCCGTTTGATGTGACGGTAGGACCTACCGCCATTTGATGTGGCGGTAGGTCCCCAACGGTCAGTCAACTGCCATTTCAAGCGGCGGTTGGCCGCCTGCCGCCGTCGGCCTTGGCGGTAGGTGCCTGTCGAGCGGGCCACGTGGGGGAGCTTCCAACCGCCGTTTGAAATGGCGGTTGGCGTGCCCTTACCGCCGTTTCAAACGGCGGTAGGTTCCTACCGCCATTTCAAACGGCGGCAGGAACCCAACCGCGGTTCGAGGCTATTTCTGCCAATGTTGAATCTGACTATTTATTTTCGTAAAATCAAAGAAAAATATATATAAAAAAATTCGTTACCAAGGCGTTGCGCCGTCGCCTAGTCGGCGACTTGGCGTCGTCCAGGCGGCGGGCCAGAATATGGGACGCCGGGATCTTCACGCCTTCGCCTAACTCTCATGGCGTGCACTGATGTGGTGTGGCGGCCGGTGGTGGCCTGGTGGGCCGGTGGCACCTCGGCGGCGCCGCGTGCAGGCGGTCGTGCGGCGCGCGGAGGTCGTGGGAACCTGGGCGAGTGGCGGCCGCGGCCCAGGCAGCCAATGTTGGCCTAGCTCAGGAAACACGCACAGTGGCACTTGTTATAAGACCATCCGCACCGGTAACTTTATCCGCCTCCTCCAGGAGACAGATAACGTTTTCATCCCCGCAGCGGTGCTCTGCAAACCTGACAGCAAAATCCCGTGCTTCCCAACCGACGCCAAATCCAGCGGGATCCGGCAGAATGGCGGAGAGACCGTACGCGCACGGGCCCGCGCTGTAAAGTGTAGTAGTGCAATATAGTAGTATTTGCCCTATAAGGCCCATGGCCCATGTGGGGTCTATTGTATCAGATTATATATATGTACACATGAACCTTGCAGTATAGTCAACAGTTCAGATCTCTCTCTACTCTTCCAGTTGCTTGGTCTATCTTAGCATGGTAACAGAGCAGGTTCGCCGGCGCCGCCGCCGGGATTGTTGCTGCCTCTCCGATTTTTTTTAAGCCTGCACTTCCAACTGCGGGTACTCGTCGTCGGGGGCCTCCATGTCTTGGCAACTTCTTCTCAAATTGCTGTTATGGATAACTCTCTTGTTTCCAAAGGGAAACCTAAATGCACACATTGTGGGCGCAATACTCACACTGAAGAACGTTGATTCAAGAAATATCCACATCTATTGAAAGAGTTCAGGGCCAAGCGTGCTGGATCCATTAAGGGTACGCTGGCAGCAGCACCTCCTCCAAATAATTCTCCAGGCGCTCCTGCTAGTTCTACTTCAACAACACCCCAGTCCTCCACACCTGTCAGTGCAGACATGTCGATTGGCTCCCATGCTTCAGCTTCCGTTTCAGGTACTTCCACATCATGGGTCTTGGACTCCGGGGCTTCTTTTCATTTGACTTCCGATAAATCTCAGCTAATTTTATGTCAACCCATTAATCATAGTCAGTGTTGACGTTTTTTCTGGTCAACACACACGAGCGCTAGATCGCGCGGAATGTCGAAACGCTGAACTCGCCGAGCTCCTGCCCGGACCGGTCTGACCGGTCAGGGGCACCGGTCTGACCGGTGGCTGCAGACGCACGGTGAAAACCTAAGATCGCCGCCTCGGGAGGGACCCCGTCGGAGGTAGCGCGCCTAGGGTTGCTCTGAGGTCGGCAAGGCCACTCAGAACGTCCCTGATCGTCGTCGAGACAAACAAGGAAAGCACAAGGTTGGAAAAGCTAGGGTTTGAGAGATAAAAGTTGTAGAAAGTAATGTACGATTGGGTTCTTCCACCTCAAACGGCCGTGGCCTTTTATATTTATAGGGTGGGGAGGTCTTGTCCCGCAAGGAATCCTTTTACAACTCGAAATTCGCAAGGATTCCTCAATTCTACTCGGACTCGGGGTCCACCGGTCAGACCGGTGTGGCCGTTGCCGGATCGGCTACAGGACGCCCCACCGGTCAGACCGTTGAGGGACACCGGTCTGATCGGCCTTGTGCCAATTTTGGGTGCGAACATATGCCCCCCTGTTTTTTAGTAAAGCTTGCTGTCTAAAAAATAATTCTAAGGTCGATGTGACACTTCACCGGCCATTTTTTGGTCTAAGGGCAATTTTTGCTTTAAATCGGCCATATCCTATCAAGCATCTTGCCATACACTTGGATGAAAAGTCTTCAAATATCTCCCGTTGAGAGCCCTTGGAAGTTGCTGTCCTTGCAAAGTCTCCATCATGTAAGAATTCCCAGAACAAATCTTGACAACCTTGTATAGACCTTCCCAACTTGGAGACCACTTGCCGAACTTGTTACTCTTAGATTCAATAGGTAAAATTATCTTCCAAACCAAGTCACCTACCTGAAAAGATTTGGCTTTTACCTTCTTGTTGTATGCTCTAGCAACTCTCCTTTTGTCCTTTTCAATTTCCTCCAAAGCTTCCATACGCTTGTCGGTCACTTCATCAATATTGTCCATCATCAAAGCATAATATGACTCAACATCAAGATTATTTTGCTTTGCAAGTCTATATGCGCCTAGATTCACCTCAACGGGCAAAACGGCATCTTGACCATATACAAGCTCAAAAGGAGTAACCTTAGTAGCACCATCTTCTAGGATTGTCCTCTATCTTCTTCTTTATGAGCTTCACTAATGTCTTGTTGCTAGACTCGGCTTGACCATTGGCTTGAGCATAATATGGAGATGAATTGAGCAATTTAATACCATAGGAATCAACAAACTCACGCACCTCTTTGGATATGAATGAAATCCCTTGATCCGTAGTCAAAGTTTGTGGAATGCCAAACCTATGTATAATATGCCCAGTAATAAACTCAATCACCTCTCTATGTGTCATATTCTTCAAAGGAATAGCTTCAGTCCACTTGGTGAAGTAATCAGTAGCCACGATCACAAAACAATGCCCTTTGACGACGAAGGATGAATCTTACCAATAAAATCCAGATCCCAACCTCTAAAAGGCCAAGGCTTGATGATCGGATGCATCAACGCAGCAGGCACCAACTGAACATCTCCATATTTTTGACACTCTTCACAACCTTTGTAGTATCTAAAACAATCAGCTATCATGGTAGGCCAATAAAAGCAAGCTCGCCTCAGGAGCCACTTCATCTTGGGAGCCGATTGATGAGTACCACAAATACCTTCATGAACCTCTGCCATAGCCAACCTAGCTTGATCAGGACTCAAACACTTTAAGAGCAAATCATCCGCAGTCCGACGATACAACTCACCATTATCAAGAACAAACTTAAGAGCCCATCGTCGGACTTTTCTATCAACTGAACTGCTAGGATTATGCAAATAATCAACTAGAGGCTTTCTCCAATCCTCCATCTCATCTTTGTCACGAAAAACCGAGGAGGAATTTTTACCAGGGGACCGGTCAGACCGGTCATGGGCATCGGTCAGACCGGTGCCTTTAGCCGACCCAGAGCCAAGGGACCGGTTAGACCGGTCGGTGACATCGGTCAGACCGGTGTCACCGGTTAGACCGGTCGGCTGTATCGGCCTGACCGGTGCTTCCAGAGCAAAGCACTCGGCTGTAAGCAACGGTTTGTGTTCTTGAAAATTTCTTTTTCGAACATTATAACCAGATGCTTGCTGGGCCAGAGCATTAGCTCTAGGATTTTCCTCTCGTGGCACATGATAGATAACAAATTCATCCATATAAGATATGATGTCTAAACATTTATCAAGATAAGCATTTAAAAAACCATTTAAACATTGACATACCTTGGATATTTGCTGCACCACCAACAAAGAATCTCCATATGCTTCCACATGTTTTACTCCCATGTCATGTAAAATTTCCAATCCAAATAGAAGAGCCTCATATTCGGTTTGGTTGTTAGTACAATCATGATCCAATCGGTTAAGAGCTTCAAAAACAGCCCCACTTGGCGAAATAATGACAATTCCAACACCACAACCATCTTTGCAAACCGATCCATCAAAATGCAACTTCCATGGAGTAAAAGTAGCATAACCGACATTCAAATCAAGTTGCTTATCTACTCTATGTCCAACAATAAAATCAGTAACAATTTGACCTTTCATTGAACTTAATGGCTCACAATGCAAATCATACTCAACTAAAGCATAAGCCCATTTGCCGACTCTACCACTTAAAATTGGTTTATGCAACATGTATTTGATTATGTCGGTTTGACATGCTACTATGCAAATACTAGGTAAAAGATAATGCCTCAACTTGGTACAAGTATGATATAGTGATAAACACAATTTTTCAATAAAAGTGTACCTTGTTTCGGCGTCCAATAATCTTCTACTCTCATATGCAACAATGTAATCCTTGCCTTCGGTCTCTTGAGTCAAAACACCTCCAATGACATCCTTCTTAGCCGCTACATATAACTTGAAAGGAATACCACTCTTGGGTGCTTGAAGAACGGGTGGCGAAGTCAAATAGCTCTTAATCTCATCAAATGCTTCTTGTTGCTTTGCCCCCCAAGTGAAGTCAACATCATTTTTCAACCGAAGTAAAGGAGTAAAAGCATTCATCTTCCCAGACAAGTTACAAATGAACCTCCTCAAGTAATTTACCTTGCCCAAGAACTTTTGCAAATCCTTTTTACAAGTAGGTGCTTTAACATTCCGGATTGCCTCAATCTTTTTAGGATCTATCTCTATGCCTTTTTCATACACAATGAAGCCCAAAAACTTCCCAGCCGATACACCAAAAGCACATTTGAGTGGGTTCATCTTTAATTTATACCGACACATTTTTTCAAATGCAAGTCTTAAATCAGCTAAATGAGAATCATCTCCAGCCGATTTGACAACAATATCATCGATATAAACCTCTACTATGATGCCAAGCAAATCATGAAAGATTAAATTCATAGCTCTTTGATAAGTAGCACCCGCATTTTTCAATCCAAAAGTCATAACAACCCACTCAAATAAGCCAACAAAACCCGGACATATGAAAGCCGTTTTGGATATATCCTCTTCGGCCATAAAGATTTGATTGTAACCAGCATTACCATCAAGAAAGCTAAGAATTCTATGTCCGGATGCAGCATTAACAAGAAAATCAGCTATAGGCATAGGATATTCATCTTTAGGAGTAGCTCTATTAAGATCTCTAAAATCAATGCAAACACGAAGCTTTTTTGTTCCTTTTTTCTCAACAGGCACAATATTAGAGATCCAGTCAGCATAACGACAAGGCCTAATAAACTTTGCATCAAGTAACCGATTGACTTCCTCTTTCACTCGGTCATAAATATCAGGATTAAACTTTCTACGAGGTTGTTTATAAGGCCTAAAACCAAGTTTAATAGGTAAACGATGCTCAACTAAATCACGACTTAAACCAGGCATTTCATTATAATTCCATGCAAAGCAATCAACATACTCCTTTAACAACTTTATTAACTCAGATTTAAACAACGGATCAAGATTCTTATTTACAAATGTCGGCCTAGGTATAGTGCCATCACCAATATCAACCTCCTCTAAAGGATCAGCCGACGTAAACCCTTGTCCTAACTTGCTCAAATCATCAAAGTCTTCGATGGCCTCACACATATTGTTCTTATGCGCCCGATAGTGCTCTCGCCTCTGTTGCAACCACTCCAGATTTGCATCCATCAAATCGACAGAGAAGTTCTAGCCTGATCAACGATCGGCTTCATGACAACAGTAGCAAAGCCATCTTTGGTAGAATCAATAAGCCTCAAATTAGATAAATCTAACCAGTTAAGCACTTAAGATTCTCATGATTATCCATAGTAGGACTATCGGCCACTGCAACACAAGCCGATGTATCACCATGAACAATCTCTACCTCGTCGCCTACCCATTGGATTAAGAATTGATGCAAAGTAGAAGGCACACGCTGATTTGCATGAATCCAATCACGACCAAGGATGAGACTGAAGTTACCTTGTGTCTCAGCGACGAAGAATGCCGTAGCCAACGTCTTGCTCCCAACGGTGAGCTCCATAGAGACGACGCCTTTAGCTCCCATCGGCTCGCCTCCTCCCACACCGCTGACGGTCATGTTGGTCCTGATTAGCTCATCATCTGAACCTCCCAGCTTCTTGAACAAAGAATACAGCATCAAGTTGACAATCGCTCCTCCGTCCACCAGCATGCGAGAGATAGGCTTCCCATTGATGTGTCCCTTCATGTACAAAGCCTTCAGATGATTTTCAGTAGCTTTAGGCTTCTGGAAAATAGCTTCCTTTGGCCCAAAGTCGAGATGCGCAACGTCCTCCTCCGAAAGCACATAACCATCCATAGACATATGGATCACGTTGATGTCCAAATTCATGCGCTCGGGCGAAGAACTGTAGTCAACAAGCTCCTCATCATCTTCTGTTGCAGTATCCGATGCGGACTTGCCATCACAAACCATGGGAACTGAAGAAGAGAAATCGAGCGGCGTCTCTGGGTCACCGGTCTGACCGTCGACCTCCACCGGTCTGACCGTCGACCTCCACCGGTCTGACCGGTGTGACCGGTTTGACCGACCCCTCCACCGGTCTGACCGGTGTCGACTGGGAACTGGTCTTGACTCTCCACTCTTTCCCCTGAGGTACCATGGGCCTGTACTGGTTGAAAGCTTCGTCCCTTTGCTTCTCTAGCTCCTTCTCTCTCTTCTCTTGAAACCTCAGGCGTTGAAGCTTCCTCCTCTGTGTGCGAGTCAATCCGGGAGGACACCATCTTGGTAAGAAGTATTTGGAGTTGGAACCACTCCCACTGGCCTCATGGTCATTAGCAGCAGCAAACACCCCTGGAGTTGATGTCACAACCTTATTGTTTGGAACAATCGGTCTTTTGCCACCCTCTCCAATAGGAACATCCATTGATCCAATCTGAATAATATCTTGGTTCGTAGTCCTCTCTGGATCAACTTCCATCTTCTGCACCTCCTCCCTTTGCTTCGGCTTGAAAACTTGCTTCACAGGAGGTAACACAGTTTTTCTGGCCGCACCGGTCTAACCAGTGATAGCGACTGGTCTGACCGGTCGGGTCTGGTGACCCTGACCAGAATGGCGAGGAGCCAATCGGTCTTGGACAGGCCTGGAGATTCTGTCAAAAGCTGATTTCTGTCCACCCCATCCAGGATGAAAGGCTTGTTGGTATGGCACCCACATCACTCCATTATCATCATGTACCGGGCGTGGTGTATTTGAACTTGATGACGCCCATGGTGGAGTAAAGCGTTGCCCTTGCTGCGATGGTTCACCCTTGAGTCTTGTAGCAGCCCTTGGAGGTGAAGATGACCCTCCTTGGTGTGTAGGTGACCTCATCCTTTTTTTTAATGGCCGATCACTTGTAACGGCCTTTTGCTTGGAATACTTGTCAAATAGCATGTCGAAAGTGACCTTTGGCTTAGGACCACTCCCTTGATTCTTTGCTACATTAAGTTTCCAGTTCCCAATCTCCGGACGGCTTGGCTTGATCATCCTCGGACAGCCTGGGGGTGCACCGGTCTGACCGGTCACCTCCACCGGTCTGACTGGTCTGGCCAGAGATGGCTCAAACGGTCACTGATCAGCGGGTGTGGACGACCCTTGCCCCCCATGTCCAGAGGCACTCACTGTAACCTTGAAGGTCTCTTTGCCATCAGGAGTCTTCTCATACTCAACTTTGCGAACCAGCTCCTTTCCTCTCAAATCGGGCTTAGCCTCCCCGATTACCACGTTCTTGACTTTAGTTGCTTCAGCTTGATGTGGCCGAACCAGTACCTTAGGCTGCTGTAAATCCATAGTGTTGATTGGAAAAGGAGCTTTGTCCACTTTCATCTCATGAAAAGTCAAACGACCTTCGTTTATGGCCGATTGAACCTGTCGACGAAACACATTGCAATCATTAATAGCATGAGAAAATGAATTATGAAATTTACAATATGCACGTCTTTTCAACTCTTCAAGTGGAGGAATAGTATGAGTTAACTTGATATTTCCAGATTTAAGCAATTCATCAAATATGCGATCACATTTGGAAACATCAAAAGTAAATTTAATTTCTTCTTGCCGACCTTTGCTAGCCGGCTTAAGAGATGAACAAGAATAAGATTTTTCTTTAGAGGGCCAAACAAACTCAGTAGCATAAATTTCTTTATCACTATCGTCCGAGCTATCAGAATCATAATCAATAACATGAACATTAGAACGACGTGATTTAAAATTATCTTTCTCTTTATTCATTCGGTTTTCAACAACTAAAGCTCTAATTTGAACTTGTGCAACCGAAAGAAAGTCAGTGCCCTCTATCTTATCTCTAATAGATGATCTTAAACCTTTCAGACAAATGTCTGCAAGGTCCATATCAGTGATTGACAAATTAAAGCACCGGGTTTTAGTTTCTTTAAACCTTTTAATGTAGGCAGAGACAGTCTCATCTCTTCCTTGCCTAACCGATGTTAAGTCTATCAATTTTAATTGTATGCTCCCACTATAAAAGTGATCATGAAACTTACGTTCTAACATATCCCAAGATATAATAGAACCGGGAGCAAGTGAGGAAAACCAAGCAAAAGCGGTGCCAGTCAAAGATAAAGAAAATAAGCGTACTTTCAAAGCATTATAGACACCAGCTTCACCTAGTTGTGCAGTGTATTGACTAATATGTTCCCATGTGGTTCGGTCATCATCACTACTAAATTTAATCAAGTCAGGCATACGCCAACCACGTGGGAGAGGAAATCTATTAAACTCGGGATCATATGGTTTTTGATACAAATTTGTGTTACCAATATCGACACCAAGTTTGGTTTTTACCACATTAGCCAA
The DNA here is from genome assembly GCA_036936925.1 of Cenchrus fungigraminus. Classification (NCBI taxonomy): domain Eukaryota; kingdom Viridiplantae; phylum Streptophyta; class Magnoliopsida; order Poales; family Poaceae; genus Cenchrus; species Cenchrus fungigraminus. The sequence goes on from CM072780.1 coordinate 86,422,645, forward strand.
ATCTTCCTTAAATCTATTAAATTCCGCCCAATTAGGATTATTTGGCTGTTGTGGTTGAGGATTCTCCAAATTCATCTTATTTAAATAGGGAGCTATCTTAGCTTGAGCTAGCCTGTAACTTTCAAACACATCGTCCGGAATAATGTTTTTGGAGGCCGATGCATTTATTGTCGTACTATAATGAGGTCCAACATTACTAATTGTATTAGAAAAAGTAGGGACCATCTGATTTGGCACGACAGAAATTGGCAAAGGCTGATCGGGCACCAACTCCATAGCACCGGTCTGACCGGTACCCTGCATCGGTTCGACCGGTGCGGCCATGTTTGGCCTGTGCGGTTGAAACTGAGGGTACTGACCAGATGCTGGATTTGGTGTCAAACCATATGCAAAATTACCATTATTTACAGGCAAAGGTGCTAAGCTAGGATGAGACCCCTGAGGATTCGCTTTAGGAGTACTACTATTAGTTTCATTATTATTAAAACCTAAAGCCCTATCCTTTTCAAGATCCTCTAACCGTTCTAAACGAGCAATGTAAGAAGCAAGCAATTCATCACTTTCCACTGTAGATTTCATAGGAGAAGTTTCAGACGGAGGTTTTTTACTTACAGTGGGAATTACCTCAATATTGCTGTCGTTTAGCCTAATCACCGGCAGCTCGAACTCTTTCAATCTTGCCACCTTGCCGGATCGATCCTTCTTGACGCCAGCTAGGAATTGTACTTGCATGTACTCTTGTAGCGCCTTGAACTTCTGCTGCTCTTCCGGAGAGAGATCTTCCAGTGACGCGGCGACGATGTTGTTCATGTCGAGCTCACACCGAGACATTGTACTAGGGTTAGATTGAACGGTTTTAGCAACCTGATCTTTCTTCCCCAGCGGAGTCACCAAAAGTGTGTTGACGCTTTTTCTGGTCAACACACACGAGCGCTAGATCGCGCGGAACGTCGAAACGCTGAACTCGCCGAGCTCCTGCCCGGACCGGTCTGACCGGTCAGGGGCACCGGTCTGACCGGTGGCTGCAGACGCACGGTGAAAACCTAAGATCACCGCCTCGGGAGGGACCCCGTCGGAGGTAGCGCGCCTAGGGTTGCTCTGAGGTCGGCAAGGCCACTCAGAACGTCCCTGATCGTCGTCGAGACAAACAAGGAAAGCACAAGGTTGGAAAAGCTAGGGTTTGAGAGATAAAAGTTGTAGAAAGTAATGTACGATTGGGTTCTTCCACCTCAAACGGCCGTGGCCCTTTATATTTATAGGGTGGGGAGGTCTTGCCCCTCAAGGAATCCTTTTACAACTCGAAATTTGCAAGGATTCCTCAATTCTACTCGGACTCGGGGTCCACCAGTCAGACCGGTCAGGCCCACCGGTCAGACCGGTGTGGCTGTTGCCGGATCGGCTACAGGACGCCCCACCGGTCAGACCGTTGAGGGACACCGGTCTGACCGGTGGCGTCAGCCTGATCGGCCTTGTGCCAATTTTGGGTGCGAACAGTCAGCATGATCAAACCGCTGATGGTAGTACCTATCACTACAAGAAAAACGCCGACTAGTGACGCAAAAAAAAGGCCGTTTCTCGTCATAAACCGCGATTAATGACGCCGGTTGTTACGAAAATGGTCCGTCATTAATCGAGCGTCACAAGCCGCGATTAATGACGAGACCTTATTTCGCGGCGTCATGAGTTTAATGACACATATAAATTCGTAACACAAAGGCGTCATAAGGTACGTGCCACATCGGACCAAAATCTGATGTGGCACGGCGTTTTGTGACAAACCGTTTCGTCATTAAGTGAATTCAGCCCATATTTTGTTGGGCCAAGCTCCAAATTCCTTGTCGTCATAGATTGAATTTGGCCCACTTAATGTTAAGCTGAGCCCAATGTTTCTTTTGTCATAAATTGGTTTTAGGCCTTATTAAGGTTGGTTGGAGCCTAATATTGTTTGCGTCATAGATTGTTTAAGGCTTATTTATGGTTGGATGGAGCCCAATAATTGTTGTCGTCATAGATACTTTTAGGCCTAATTCTGGTTGGACCGACCCAATTATCGAGGTCGTCATAGAATGTTTTAGGCCCGGTTTTAGTATGACCGAGCCCAATAATTGCATTCGTCATTAATTTGTTTTGGGTCCAGTACTGGTTGGATCGAGTTCAATATTTGATGATGTCATAAAATGATTAAGGCCCAACTGATATTGGACCCAGCCCACCGTTCGCTGACGTCATTTTTGATACGGCCCATTTATTAATAAATTGTTTTGAATTCGTAAAAAAATAATGGGCCGAGGGGGCAAGCCCACATATTTTTTCCCTGTTATTTTGGGCTACACTCCAGGTAGAGCTTAATTAAATATAATTCAATCTCGTATTACATGCTAATCAATTCAGAAATTGACATCACAGATAATATTTCCATACCACTGATACAAATAAATGTTTCGGATCACACATGACACATTATTATCAATGAACACAGAACAACCACAAGCAGATTGTAAGTAGGAGCTCACAAACCAATACACATGATATCTCCATGCTCACAAATAAAGCTGGTCTTGAAATAAAACCCACTAAGATAACAAAGCTCAGTACTCCAAACCAACACAACTAGCTGGGAGGACACAAGCAGAAGACTAAAAAACACAGTGGCCTTACCCAAGGCGCGAGCTTAGCAGTTGACGAAGGAGGGTCTCAGTAGTTTCTACTTGTTTCTTCAACCTCTCATTCTCATCAGTCTGCACTTTCATTGCTACATCTGATGCTTTTGCCTTGATCTTCAAGTCTGTCAAAACTTAGTCCTGTTCAACAAAGATTTCACCAAGGTCAGCAGCTGCATGAAGCCCTCCCAACGAAACTTCAGGTCTTGAGCATGTAGCGAAAGCTGGATAATCTCGAGGCATGTAATCAATGAATGGCTTTGACTTCACATTGGAGGGACAGGAATTTGATATTTGAACCGCAAGGATTGTCCTCATCATTTGAGCCTAAAAATGAAAGGAGAAGTCAAACTTGAACCTTAAACGAAGAAAGCAAATAAACTTAAGAATAATCCTAAGAATAAAGTAGCAGGATAATCATGCGCGTTCTGTTACATACCACGACATGTGATTGAATCTCAGCAATGCAGGAGTGGGATGCTAGGCCCTGCACAATAAGTTACAAATCAGGAACTGGATCTAGAGCGATCAAGGTAAGAGAAGGATCTGAAATCTAAGACAATAAACAAAGTAAATTACTTTCTAAGCATGGCTCATCTATTAAGTTGTGTTACAAATCAGTAACTACATCTAGAGCGGCCAAGGTAAGAGAAGAATCTCCAATCTAACACAATACACAAAGCAATTTACTTTCAACACATGGCTCATCGATTAACTTGTGTTCTAAATCAGTGACTGGATCTAGAGCGGCAAAGTTAAGAGAAGAATCTAAGAACTAACACAATACACGAAGCAATTTACTTTCTAAGCCAATGAAAATACTACTAGGGGACTAGAAAGAAAAGGAAATGAGATTCTCACTTGTGAAGCTCCAAGATTCAGGGGCCCATGGATTGAGGGGGCATCGGGAGCCGGTGCTTGCGTCGTATCCTCGCTCAACTGCTCAGCTTGGCCAGCACAGCAGACGCAAGCAGAACACCGATATCTGCCGCCCACCATCTGCTGAGATACCCCTCCCCCTCCACCGGTGACGGTGTGGTCGGACTGCCACCGCAGATCTAGCTGAGCAGAGTGACGCTTTTTAGAAATGGAAGGCGGGAGTTTAGTGGCGCAACACGGTAGCAATGGAGTAGAGTATTTATTATTTCGGGGCGGAGAGGGAATACAGAATTTGAAAATCCCGCTTTCGACTTCCTGGCCGCGAAATGAAAATTTGGTAAGCTGGACTTGCTTCGGGGCCACTGACAAGTGAGGCAGTGCAATCGCGGCCCCATAATATCAGCGAGTTTGGGTGGGATTCCGGTGGCGTAGAATATAGGCGGGAGACGGATATCTGGAAGAGGCCCACTCTTCAGTGAAGCTGGGTGTGTTTCCAGTCGAAGATCACACACAGCCTAACAGCTGCTTCTCCCACTACAATGCCTACACGTCTATTTTTTTTAAGTCATACAGATATAAGGATCTTCCTTTTGCGTTCTTATCCGGACCAAAGCACACTTGTGTACCCACCAAATATTTCGCATGCCTACCGGGGAAAAAGCCTGCATATTCCGCCCTATACTTGTGACAGGATTCCTCAGCGGTGTAGGCCTTCGTATTCCGAGCATCCCACGTATTTTCATGGCTACTGTAATCCTGTGAGGCATGCTCTGCCACGAGGTCCACGCTGCCTTATTATCGGTCATGGTTTGATAAATAGGCGTGCCCCCAAGGCCTTTGCTCATCACCTCTTCATCCTCCATGCATTGTGCTAGTAGACCTCTCTATTTGGTTCTGCGTGCTGTGAAAAGAGGTGAGCTCTTAGCTTCCGCGTCATGTTTTTACAGGTTACAATCATTGTTTCTGGTTAGTGCTTATCATGTTTACATTGTTGGCGAGTGTGTAGGAGGATGGCTTCTGATGCGAACGGAGGAACCGCCAACTTCCATGCTGTGCCACCTCCGCAGCAGCCAGGATACATGGATCCATATGATCTGTACGACATGGACGAAGCGGACGAGGAAGAAACGGAGGAGATGAAGAAAGATTCTTTGGCTTGGCTGCAGGAGCAGGGTTACACTCGTGTGCTTCACCATGGTCGCTGTGTGTGCCCTTACTGCAATCTTGCTCACCGGCAGTGGGGTTTTCGTGACATGAAGTCGAGGGGTAGGCACCGTGCATTGGAGGAATATCTCCGCAAGGATCCTCGTTATGCTACATTCCGTCGTGCATTAGGTATGGCAGGATAGGCGTGTGCCGTGTCTGTTGTCTTCCTCGTTGCCAAGTCCGAAGATTTCGTTGCTGGGTGTGTGTTTGTGCGCGCATGTGCCAGTGCCACTGTACGAGTGTAGGTCTATGGGGATGTATCATGTATATGCACATTTAAGTTGAATAATTTGGGCAAGGTGACCATCATTTACGTTCTGTATATTCTAGGCAAAACGGTGAATTTAGTCAAACGGTAAATTTGTAAAATCGGTCATCATTCACGTGTGTATCTGCAATGCAGTGCGGTGGGATAAGAATAAAATATCACGTGACAAGACATTACATCTCAGACTATGGCAACGCACCATGACCAGGGAAATCCACTGAAGCAAGGAAGGCGATCATGGAAAAGAAGAACACCCATGTTCTTCATGGATAACAGGGGATACAGGGGATTTTCCTACCACTACAAGATTCACAGAGCAGGAAAACAGGGGATTGATCTTTTCCATCCAAAAGAAAACATACCATTGATCTTTCCATCCACAAGACCACCTATTTGAACATGAAAAAGAAAACCCAAATCCGAGTAATCTAAGACGACCCCTCCGAGGAGTTCCCCGATGACTCTGGCGTCGAGGGAGCTTGAATGGCTGGGGGAGCCATGGGACCGGGATTGGCGGGGCCGGCATTTGAAGGACCAGCGCTGAGGTCCATCTTCTTCTTGGTCCTCTTCGAGTCCACCTCCTCCTCCTCCTCCTCCGCACCCTTCTTCTTCTTCGCCGACGGATCAAGCTTACCGGCCTTGTCATCCTTCAAAAGCTGCCTCACAAACGCCTCTGTCTGTTGATTCCTCTTCTTGGCCTCTACCCGCTTCCTCTTCTTGGCTGCCAATCGCTTCTTCTCAATGGCCGCCCACATCTCTTCCTTATCCTCTTCCTCTTCCTCTTCATCCTCTTCCACGTAGTCGTACTCATCCTCGCTGTCCTCGCTCTCCTGCCTTTCCATGTCTTCCACATCAGATTCACTCAAGGAGGGCTCGAATGGCTCGCATGCGCTTGGTTGGGGGGGCTCGGGTGGTGTCCCGATGGAGGAGGGGTTGGAAGGGAACATGGAGGCGGGAAGTAGAATCAGAGAAGAAGGCATGGTGGTTGTGGTTTTCTGGAGGAAGAGAGTTTGAGACAAGGCAATGGAGGGAGTTGTGAGAATCCGGTATATTAATAGATCTCAGTTTCAGGGAAAGTCGGGGTGTCTCTTCGGGAGTTGTATCACGCTAATGCAAGGAGGCGCCTCGATCTCTAATAATGTAATGGTCTTTTGCAAAGAAAAGAACTATGTAAAATTGTAATCTTAGTGAATTTGGAGCAAACTATATTTACAAGCACTTCAACATGCAGAGATGAACTGTTTACTACCATTAACCCGGATGTTCGGGTATGGGATGCATTAACAGACCGGATGTTTCGGTCTAGAATATACAGAAAGGACAAATATTTCCGGACCTGTAAAAGATGCTTGTTTTGATTTTGGGCAAAGGTGATCTATGATTTCATAGTTTATGAGAGCGATAAAATAGGATAACATTTATAGGGAGACAAGGAAGAGAGATGGTCAGGGAAACAAAGCATAAACAACTTCAAACAAGGGGATTGATCAACAAACGATAACCAAAGTCACAAACATGGTTTGGGTTTGGGATGCATTAGCATTTCGGATGTTTAGCAATAACCGGATGGTTGTTTTGAATTTGGTCAAGGTGAGCAACGATCACATTGCTATTTCTTATTAATCGTCCAATATTGATCTTCAACCTCTCCAGATCATGTGTCAAGCTAGGAAACACGATCATGTATAAGTACAATAAGAGCGGATGTTCTTGTCTACGAAACACGAACAGGTCGGACAAACATGAGACCATGCTTCATGGAAATGTAAAGTTACTAATTAACATCACGATGTTCACATACATAAGATAATGTTCCCACGAAATCTAAAGATACTAATTAACATCACAGATAACATATCGTCATTGGTCTTCCACTGGCGCGGCTCGCTCACTCCATCTATCCCTCGTTTTTGGCTAGGACGCGGTGGCAGCTCCACTTCTTCTTGTTGTCCTCCCTACGGGCCTCAGACCTGGCCATCCCAAGGACGTGGTCCTTGATCTCATTCAGGTTCCTCCACCGGTGCAAACGGTTGGGGCAGACAGGGCACCCGTAGGTGTTGGTAGTGCGCCGGAAGACGCGCAGAGCAAAGGTCTTAAGATGGTCTATGTCAGTTTGGGTGTCGGAGTTGGAGTCGGAATTGGAGTCGGAGTCCAACTCTACAAGTGGTGGAGGAGGCTGGGAATCCGCCGGCGACGTACCAGCGGGTCCGGGCATTGGCGGGTCGACATTGGCGGTGGCGCAGTGGGGCGGCTCCGTGCCGTGGAATTGACGCCCTTGCCACTCTAAGTAGGCGCAGATGAAGTGGAGGCCGCGCGGTGACAGCCAGGACCCGGATTCGGCTCCTAAGGAGGCGGTAGGTGAGAGGCTGGCAACGCCGCCGGACCGACGAGCAGGGGCGGGTACGGCCTTGCGCCTGAGCTCTGTGTGTCTGGGGGAGACTGATTGCTTCATTGAGTCGGACGGGCAGTAGGACTGAAACACGAGTGTTTGGGAAGAGAACTATGGGTAGAGTGGTTCAGAACTGGCGAGGATGCCGATGGTGGTAGGAATACAATGGCCAGCTTCCATGAGAAGTTGTGCAAGCTTATGTGACAAGCTAAGCAACAGGCCTCTAGATCGAGTGGCTGCTATTCATCTTCAAGCATTGAGTGGCTGATGTGTGGGTACCATCTGGGTATACCCACACGTCCCTAACCTCTTGATGATGGCAACTGCCTTCCATGGGGCGTTGTGGCAAGCTTCCATGGGAAATTAGGCAACGGGCGCCTCTCGGCTGTCGAGGAAGGCTACGGCCGGATGTTACTGATAAGAAAATGTGACCAGACCGGACTAAATTTAGTGTTGATTTTGTGGGCAAAATAGGATGACAACAGCCGGATCTTACTGATCTGCAAAAGTGACCGGACCGGACTAAATGGTTCGTTGAATTGTTATTAGGAAAATACAATCGTATTATTCGAACGAGCATCCATCCAAAGTAGGAAACAGAGTCCATTCTAAAGTGACTAATTAAACATCACAATTTCCACATACATAAGACAATGTTCCAACGAAATCTTACGACACTAATTAACATCACTGATAACATAACATCACAAAGTTCACATACACAAGACAATGTTCCAACGAAATCTAAAGATACTAATTAACATCACAGATAACATAAGAGCATAGATCTTCCACCTGCGCGGCTCGCTCACTCCATCTACTCCATCCATCCCTCATTCCTGGCCCCGATGTGGTGCCGGCTCCACTTCTTCTTGTAGTTCTGCCTCAGGGGCGCAGACTTGGCCATCCCAAGGACATGGTCCTTGACCTCATTCAGCTTGCGCCACTGGTGCATAAGGTTGGGGCAGACAGGGCACCCGTATGTGCCGTACAAGCATAGGAAGATGCGCAAAGCATCGCCCTGGGGGACCGGAGGGATGTAGTCGTGGAAACGGTCCTTAGACGAGTCTGTGTCAGCTTGGGAGTCAGAGTCGGAGTCAAACTCACCAGCAGGAACGGTAACCGTAAACGTAAGCTTCTGAGGCGGTGACGGTGGAGGAGGCTGGATATCCGCCGGTGAGACACCAGCTGCTCCTGGCAAAGCACCGGCGATCGACGGCGGGTCGACGTTGGCGTCGTCGGAGGGCGGCGGCAGCGACGGTGGAGGAGGCTGGGAATCCACCGGCGAGCCACCACTGGCTCTTGGGAAACCGCCGACGAGTGACGGCGGGTCGACGTTGGCGGCGTCGGAGCGCGGCGGTGGCGTGTCGTGGATGTAGCCCCACAGCGCCTCCGTGAACATGCGGGCGAAGTGCTGGTCGTCGCGCGACGACACCCAGTCACCGGCGCGCCAAGAGGATGTGGCACCGGAGGCTCGGTTGAAGGGCGAGGGTGAGAGCCGACGCGACGGGGAGCCGATGGGGGGAAGCCGACGCGACGGGGAACCAGTGGGGGATAGCCGGTGCGACGGGGAGCCTGATCGCTTCATTGCGTCGGCCGGGCAGTAGGAGTGAGGCGTGAGTGTTTGGGAAGTGGTAGAGTGGTTCGGAACTGGTGAGGACGCCGATGGTGGGGGGGGGGGGTAGGAATGGCGATTTATGTGGAGTTACTCGCCTTGCCTGGGAAGTTGTGCCGCTTCGGTGAGATGGTAAGCAACGGGCACCTCTTGGGTCTTGACTCTTGAGTGGCTTCCATTCATCTTCCACCGTTGAGGGGCTGATGTGCGGGACCCCGCACTGTATGACCAACACGTCTGTGATCTCTTGATGATGGCAACCACCTTCCATGGGAAGTTGTGGCACTAGGATGGCAACAGGCGGATATTACTGTTAAGAAAAAGTGACAAGATCGGACTAAATTATTTGTTGATTTGTTGGCAAAATAGGTTCACATTTTTTGAACGAACATCCATCCAAAGTACTCCATAGGAGGAAACTGAGTTCTCTGATCATACAATCAGCATAATCAAATACGGAGGGACCAAACTTAATCAAAAACTACTAATAAGCATTACAGCAAAGTTACACTTGTTATTGTTGGCAATTATCTTTTCATCCAGTCTGGGTCGTCGAGGATCAAAGGCGCCGCCTCAACGTCGAGCAGGAACAGGTCCAACATCAGTGGCTGAGCGGCTGGCAACGCCGCCGGCCTTTCGAGCAGGGACAAGAACGGCTGTGCTCCTGAGCTCTCCGGGACAGTCGGCGTGGCGGGCGCACTTGACATCAATGGCCGAGCGGCTGGCAACGCTGCCGGCCTGTCGAGCAGGGACGGGAACGGCCGTGCGCCTGAGCTCTCCGGGACAGTCGGCGCGGCGGGCGCACTTGACATCAGTAGCGGAGTGGACAGCCACGAGAACCACGTGCGGCCAACCCGGCCTCTCAGGCACTCCACCCACTGCATGCCAGCTTCTGGTGGCGACGGGTACGGTCGTGCGCCTGAGCTCTCCGGGACAGTCAAAGCGGCGGGCGCACTTGACATCAATGGCCGAGTGGCTGGTAACGCCGCCGGCCTGTGGAGCAGGGACGTGAACGGCTCTGCGCCTGAGCTCTCCGGGACAGTCGAAGCGGCGGGCGCACTTGACATCAATGGCGGAGTGGAGGGCCACGGCTACCACGTGCGACCAGCCCGGCCTCTCGGGCACTCCACCCACTACACGCTAGCTTCTGGTGGCGACGGTGAGACGGGAATCGTGGTTTGATAGATGCGGAGAGAACGCCTGTCCCACCGCTGCCCGGCATGCCAGCGATGAAGGCCGCAGTCAGCACAGAGCATGCCGGGCCCCATCGGCCTGGCCATCCATTGCGGCGTTTCTGTCCTGCCGCAGTCGCCGCATCTTGGCCCCGCCGGAGCTTTAGCCGGCGTGGATGATAGGAGAGCGAGCTCCACAGGAGGCACGCGATGATTGTCGCCGACCATTGGGGAGATGCTCTGAAATGCACATAGAAATTAGTTTGCTCAAAGATGCGGAAAAGGTCGAAAGAACAAAGAAATCGATTGAATTGGGAGAGAGGACGATGGTACTTACGCCGATAGGAGGCGATGCCGATGGGGTCTTCTAGTGCCGAGAGGAGGAGTGCCGATGGGGTTTTCTTTCGTTGAGGAGGAGATGCAAAAGTGTTTTATAGTATATATTAATAGATCTCATTTGCCAAGGGAAAGGCGCAGGGTCTCATGGGGGATCGTGTCAGGCAAATGGCCTAGGCGCGTAACTTGCAATCTCATTGAACTTGGAGCAAACTTAATTCACTTGAACATGAAGAGATTGAAAGTTCCCACGAGACTGGTTATTCTGGTATACGAGGTCGGATAATTGGGTTTACGAACCATGAGTAGACCGGAGAAATATTTTTAATCATTTGATGGCAAAAGATGCTTGTTTTAAATTTGGACAAGGTGAGCTATGATATCATCCTTGTTAGGGAGAGCCAAAAACGTGCATAATTCGAACGTGAAGTCGTGGCTTAGGTAGAGCAAATTGAAGCGATGGACACAAAATTGGCTTTCAGTAAGATGGTGTCTACTCTATCTAGTGTACACTACCCCATCTAGCAAAGATTTGTTTGTCAAAGACTTGGTTAGTAGGAAAGAATTGTGAAGACAAGGAAGCTGACTTAGAGTTTGAACCACGACTTCATTCTTCCTTGTTGACGAGTCATGCTTGGTAATGAAAGCATGCAATGAGATAGGCAATACAACTCAGGCAGGACCGGATGTTTGGGTTTACAAAACATTAACAGACCAGACAGAAATTTTCATTCCTTTCCTAGCAAAAGTTGCTTGTTTTGAATTGGGCAAACCTAATTATGGATTTCGTAGTTTCTGAGATAGTGAGATCACATTATTTGTTTTTTAATTGTCTAATATTGATTTTCCACCTCTCTAAATTGCGATGAAATATTCCAACTACCGGCCGTGGTAAATAAATGGGGGAAGACTAGAAGTTGGTTTCCATCACGTCAATGCGTGTGTGAGTATTGCTACACGGGAACCAAGGAAGAGAGATAGAAACATATATCAGTGGATTGATCTAGAAACAAAATATATGCAAAATCACTCTCACATGGCCTAGGCGCGTAACTTGCAATCTCGTTGAACTTGGAGCAAACTTAATTCACTTGAACATGATGAGATCGAAAGTTCCCACGAGACCGGTTATCCTGGTATACGAGGTCGGATGTTTGGGTTTACGAACCATGAGTAGACCGGAGAAATATTTTTAATCATTTGATGGCAAAAGATGCTTGTTTTAAATTTAGACAAGGTGAGCTATGATATCATCCTTGTTAGGGAGAGTCAAAAACGTGCATAATTCGAACGTGAAGTCGTGGCTTAGGTAGAGCAAATTGAAGCGATGGACAACAAATTGGCTTTCAGTAAGACGGTGTCTACTCTATCTAGTGTACACTACCCCATCTAGCAAAGATTTGTTTTTCAAAGACTTGGTTAGTAGGAAAGAATCGTGAAGACAAGCAAGCTGACTTAGAGTTTGAACCACGGCTTCATTCTTCCTTGTTGACGAGTCATGCTTGGTAATGAAAGCATTCAATGAGATAGGCAATACAACTCGGGCAAGACCGGATGTTTGGGTTTACAAAATATTAACAGACCGGACAGAAATTTTCATTCCTTTCCTGGCAAAAGTTGCTTGTTTTGAATTGGGAAAACCTGATTACGGATTTCATAGTTTCTGAGATAGTGAGATCACATTATTTGTTTTTTAATTGTCCAATATTGATTTTCCACCTCTCTAAATTGCGATGAAATATTACAACTACCAGCCGTGGTAAATAAATGGGGGAAGACCAGAAGTTGGTTTCCATCACGTCAATGCGTGTGCGAGTATTGCTACACGTGAACCAAGGAAGAGAGATTGAAACAGATATCAGTGGATTGATCTAGAAACAAATTATATCCAAAATCACTCTCACATGTCAGGGTAATTTGTTTGGATGCAGATATCTAATTATTTTGCTAAAGAACAGATCACATTCAACGTGAATTCTACATTCCTCATTACAAAAATGTGACCATTCTTCCCAGCTCATCTTGAAGCACAGGCGGCCTGCGCACTGATGATTGTCGCGCGCCACTGGCAGTGCCAGCGTTGCACGTCGGCGCCACGTCACTCGCCGGATCACCTCTGAGGCTGCCTCACGGCACCGCAGGCAACCCTTGTTCGTCCGCATCATCATCGATGTTGCGGCCGCCGATTCTTCCTCGCCCTCGATCTGTCTGATGTACCGCCTCGCAGTGTCATCATCCCTGGTGCCGCCATTGGCCCTGTAGAGGACCATGGCAGCTACGTAGGCCGCCACATTATGCCCGGCCTGGGCAGCCGCCTTGAGCTTGGCGATGGATGATCGGGAGCTGTAGTTTTCCCCGAATAGGATGTCCATCCTGGAGAGGAAACATGCCTCCGGGTTTCTTATGCGGGTCAGGCAATCGAGGAGGGCGTCGTAGCCCTTGCGATCGTTCCACTACAGCTCGACGCCAAATCACTCTAGCGCCACGTGCCGACCAACGTCCGCGTTCTTGCACACGCGACGCATCTCCCGGCAGGTCGCCCCTAGGCTACGGAGGTGGTCCATGGCCCGCTCTGAGGTCGCAGCGAGGTGGCCGGTGATGTCAATGTTCACCTCGGTAAGGACCGAGTCAATCTAGAAATGACAAACAGAGATGCTGACGTGGATGCCTTCGCTTTTGGCGTTCCTTCGTAGATCTACGGATTTCACCCCTTGCCCCTTATTCTTTGAGAATCAGAAGGATCCTTTTCGAGTTTCGAGCACCACCAGTGATAACGGCAACCGCCTCGACGACATGATTACTGACCTACCGGCGTCCTGAAAATAGTTTGATCAAACATCAGAGTGCCAGGTCAAATGCACATTCAAATTGATACAGAGACTTGGAAGAGAGCACTGTACTCTCACGGATCTTCCTTCTGAGAGGAGGAGATGCAATTGTAAAAATGTTCTCTGTACCCCAGGCGGAAGAAGTTGATCAATGCCCCGTTTACAACATATCCACCGTTCCTTTCTCCGCATTTACAGTAAATTCACTGCTCATTCGCCACCCAAAACAACCTTCGCTGCTCCTCCGTTGATTTCGGGATAACAATAATAATTCATTATGACTGTTGGGGAACCTAACGGAAATTACGTTCTTGGAAATGTGAACAGGTCGGACTAAATGGTCAGTACAACGTGGTGGATACTAACTACCGCGTATTTCTTGGTCGATTTTGGCAATACATCATCAGTACAATGCTCAGAAGCATAGGGCACAATGTTCAGAATACATGATTGACACATTGTTCACAATACCAAAGTGACACTTGCAGAATACATGATCGACACATCTAATTAGCCTTGCCACCAATCATCAATCCCGCCATTCCCGCGAAAACAACAAATAAAGCAAGCAGCACATGCGCGAGTTTGACATTGTGCCTATAATTCCCAATTGATTTCACCTTGGCGGTAGCCTTCTGAAGTTTTTGCCGTGCTATTTTGAGCTCATTCCTAATCTCTCTAATCTCACAGTTAGCTTTTCCCAATTCCCCCTCCCACTGCTTTGCATCCTCTTCAGCTTTCGCTTTCTTCTTCATGAGCTTCAGCATAACAGCATACGACCTTTCATCCCATTCTGGATCAATCCAGCAGAAGTAATCGCATTGCTCTTTTTCTTCCTACAAATTAAACGACCCATTAGCAATAGCCATTGACCATAGGAACCACATAAGCAGGTAGCCAACTAGCCATTACCTTTGGGCAGCCAGCAAACCGGCGGCAAGGGTTGAGAAAGGTCCAAGCATACTTCACCACAGCTCTCAACCCGTGTTTGCACTTGTCTTTAGGATGCCAATGGCTACTATTACAGGAAGATGTCTCCGAGCAGTAACTACCAATGGAAGAAGATGCTGGAGTACACGGATGCTTCAAAAAAATTCATTGCAACTTGAAATCAATGCTTAGTTTTGCACTTTCTAAACTAAAGCCTATCAATCAACTTGTAACAATAATCGTGCTTCAACCGAAATCCCCAATTCCAAATATCATTTCCCTCTGACGAAAGGGGAAAGCATAGGCACAAAATAGGGTACTGACCTGACCGTAGCTCACTCTCTTCCCTTCGATGCGAGGATCCGCCATTCCCACCGCGGGTTGTAGATCTGTGCACCAACGCCTCTAGGCTAGATATTTACCACAACGACCCACAGGAGCGTGTTGGCAAGCCCCTTCCAGGGTACGCGGTTGATATAGCTGTTGGCCGCGGGTTCGACCCCTGCAATTGACATAGTATCCTTTTAGTTTTCCTCTGTTTTTTTATCAGACTGACTTGTGGGACCTTATTAAATTTTATGACGAGTTGGAACCACAGTAGGAAATAAGTAGTTTCATGATCGCTCCTCAGGAAGGTCCTTCTAGAAAAACATCAACAGACCGGACCTTTGTCGTCCACAGAGCAGCAAACATCATATTATGATCAGGTAGCATCAAGTTTCTCAACTCATGACCACAAAGTTCACAACACCAAGTAGCAACAAGTTACAACACCAAGTAGCAAACATCATAGGATGATCATCACACGAAGTAGCAACAAGTTTCTTAACTCATGACCACAAAGTTCACAACACCAAGTAGCAAACATCATAGGATGATCATCATTACAATTTTCAAAATAATCATAACCACCCATTTGTAATCATAACGATAAGAACTGATCATCAATTCACATCTGTAGGCGTTGATTCTCCTTCCATAGCTCCATCCTGCAGCTGTCCCTTCACCTTCTGCAGCTCAGCGGTAGTAGCTTTATGCTTCATGTTAGCTTCTGAGGATCCTTCCCATTGTTGATCCCGTTTTCGCTTGGCTGACCTAAAGAAAACATAAGCACCAACAAGTTTCATAACACTACGTATTATGATCAGGAGGAACAACCAGTAATTAAACATGAGTAAATTGCGTTCTCCATAGAACAACTTGTAAGGTGGGTGCAAATTAGTCCAATAACTTGTAATATACTCAATCTAGTACAATAACTTGTCAGGTGGGTGCCGATTAGTCCAACAACTTATAAAATGATCAATCTCATACAATAACTTGATAGGTGGGTGCAAACTGGTCCTCGAACTTGTAAAATGCTTAACTTAGTGCACAATCGATGCATCTGCAATCTAAATGTTATCACAAATAATATATTTTCTATTACCAGTCTAGAGTATACTTGCGTCAAAACAAGTTATTGTTCATTATTTGACAATTGATCTCCGTGTTGTGATGGTAAAAATATTTAGTAAGGACTAGAACCTTCGGTGTTTAGGCAATTACTATTATGTCTTTGTTATCAATTTTTATACAAATATTAAATTTTGATTAGAAATATTTTTAATTTCGTATTCAATATTAATTTCAAATTTGATTATATTATTTTTATTCAGCTAGTAATCGAATGTGGTAACTCGTACTAACATTTAATACCTTTTAGAAGTTTGACATAAATATTTTTAAAGTCTCATGTACTAGTTGAAAGACAAATGAACTAAAATAACAAAAAAAGCATGCTTCTCTGAAGTTGTTGAATACACGAGTAAAGGTGCAGAAGAAACAAAAGGTCATATGGTGTGTTATGAACTTTAGTCTCCCGGTAATCTAATGACGTAATTCAAGAACTTGATTCAATTTAACTAATAAAAAAATAAGTAATGTATATACATTTGATTCAAAATTAACAACTTTAATTGTCAAAAAACTATTAGTTGGAAGAAAATTTGAATGCTACCTGATTTATCTATTGCATTATCATTTGAAAATTTGCACTATAGGTGCACCAATTTGCCAAGTTATTACATTAAACCAAGTATTTTACTCGCAATGTTGAGTCTAAAGTCACCCGTGACTTCCCCTCCTCCCGGTCGATTCAACCACTCGCAGCAGACCAACCCACATGGGTGGGACCCACGAAAACCTTATCCTTCCACTCCACTCTCTCTCTCTCTTTTCCCTTTTCTCCTCCCAAAACCTTATCCCCCGGGCCCTGGCGAGCTCCTCCATGCGACCATGCGCTCGACCCGGCGGCGGATCCCCCACGCCGATGGGGCTCACAGCGCTCCTCTAGGATAGATCCTCAGCGGCGGCGGCCCCGTCGACCTCCTTTGGGCAGTGAGCCCGCCACCCACGGTGGAGGGGCGAGGTACCAATGGAGCTCATCGGCTCAGATCCCGACGGCCTCAGGGTGCGGCGGCGGGGCCCCGGCGAGCTCCCCTGTGCGGATCCTGGCGGTTGTGGAGCGCGCTCGCGAGCCCCAGCGAGCTCCGAGCGCCAGATTTCGGCGTCCTTATGGCGTTGTGACAAGACTGGGGGAGCAGAGGAGGTGGGTTGCGACGAGCCGGCGAGCTCGCATGCCGGCGAGGCGAGCTCGCCCGCGAGCTCAGCGTCGGTTGATTTTTTTCTTTTTCGTTATTCAATTTTTTTCTAAAAAACTTTTCTATTATGATTTTTTCAAAAACTTTGTTCATTCAAAAAAATATTTCTGTACAATTTTTTTCTCAAATTTGTTCAATTTTTTCAAAATTTCTTTTCTTATTTTCCTTTTTCTCAAAACCTTTTTGTTTGTTTTTATTCATTTTTTGTGTAAAACTTTAGACATTTTATTTTTTAAAAAAACTTTGTTCATTCAAAAATTTTCTGTACAACTTTTTTCCTCGAGTTTGTTTGAATTTTTTTCAAAAATCTCTTCTCTCATTTCTTTTTTTTCAAAAAATTTTTGTTCATTTTTTTGTATAAAACTTTTTGTTAAGTTTCTTTGAAAAATTTTCTTCTGAACTTTTTTTATTATATTTTTTCTTCATTTTTTGCTTAAAACTTTTTGATCCTGATTTTGTTCAAAAAAATTTCTTCAAAATTGTGCTTCAAACATTTTCTTTGTGTTTTTTTTAAATTATGAGGAAGTCAAAAGTTCTTCCCATAATAATTTTTAAGTTTCTCGAGGCCACCAGCAGCGTAGTGGGAAGGAGGGTCTACGGTGAGCTCGTGTCAGAGATAGTACGACGTGGGGGGGAGGTTGCGGGACCATAGTGAGTTGCTGTCCGAAATCGATCGGTGGGAAAGTTTTTTACGGGCGACCCTAAAAATTTGAGTCCCCCTATTTTACACAAGTTCTTGGATCAATATGCACATACCTATAAAACTATTATACTAATTTGATTATTTTACATGGTTTTGGACCAATATGCACCAATTGACAAGTTATTGTACTAAATTGAGCATTTTTACAACTTGTTGGACTAATCCGCACCTACCTGACAAGTTATTGTAGTAAATTGAGCATTTTACAACTTGTTGGACTAATCCGTACCCACCTGACAAGTTGTTGTATGGTGGACGCAATTTACTCATTAAACATCAATAAAGAACAAGTTTCATAATAATCAAGCACTACCTATTTTTATCTTTCTCGTGCAGTATCCATTGCTTCTCCTTCTTCATCTGGATAACACTCTGTTGTATCGATTACTTCTCCTTCTCGACCTCGATAACTAGCTGCTCAACCGATTGCTTATACACTTCCATCGCATCGATGGCATGTTTCAGCTTTCCCTTCACGTTTTCCAGCTTAGTGGTAGTTGCTCTAAACTTGATGTTAGTCTTTGCGCATTCTTCCTTCCATGACCTTGCGTCCTCTTCAGGTTTTGCCTTCCAGTCCAGTACCAAGTCTTTCGACTCTTGGTCAAGAATCTCACCTATTTCTTTCAATAAGGCATTGCCCGGCGTAACATATGGGCACACAACTCCTTGTAGTTGTTGGTCTATTGCAATTGTTCATGTAACAATTGGTCAGCCATCTCGTTGAATTTCCTCATCTCTTGCATAGTTGTATTTAAAATTTGCTGACACAGCTCCTTGTATTTTACAGCCTCTTGCTGCGCCATGAGTTCTCTGCCTTCTTGTTCTTGCAGGTCTCTCTTCACCTCCTGCAGCCCAGCTTTAGTGGCTTCAAGCACCTCTACAAGCTAGTAAAATACAAGAACCTATCAATCCATCAAACGATGCAAACTGAAAACTAACTGAATCTAACACCTATGAATTGTCTATAGCCTATCAACTTGTAACACCAAACGAAGTGCAAATATGAGGATACGATGAAATCTGATTCTAGTGTCTATGCTCATCAATCCGTTAGATCCCCAAATCTAAAAATCCCTAGGACGATAGGGGAAAATATAGCGGCTCAAACCAGAGAACTGACCTTGTTGAGCCATTTCAGCTTCTTGTAGCTGGAAGGTGGCGGCAGAACCATCTTCCCATCGCCTCTAGGATCCGCCATTCCTGCCACGAGCCATTGCAGATCTGCTCGTATCAAAAGTCGAGAGTCTTTGCGAAGGCAGTGAGCGTTTCGCCTGCGAATTACTGATTTATATTAAAGATTCACCTTACACAACTTACATGTGGGACCTCCATTTTATGATGACTTGGAACGACAGTAGGAAATAAGCAGTTTCGCGATCGTTACTCAGGAAGGTCCTTCCAGCAAAACATCAACAGACCGAACCTTTGTTGTCCACCGAGCAACAAACATCATATTATGATTAGGTAGCATCAAGTTTCTCAACTCACAACCACAAAGTTCACAACACCAAGTAGCAACAAGTTCCATCAACTCATGACCATTCTCAACACTCAGGAACTAAGCAATTTCACGATCGTTACATGTGGGACCTCCATTTTATGATGACTTGCAACGACAGTAGGAAATAAGCAGTTTCGCGATCGTTACTCAGGAAGGTCCTTCCAGCAAAACATCAACAGACCGGACCAGCAAAACATCAACAAAATTAGCTCAGAATGGTGAGAGTGCTCAAAGCAAATCGACGTAATAAGATGGCACCTCAAAGCAACTCATCACCACAAAGTTTACACCACCAAGTAGCAAACATCATAACATGATGAGGTAGAAACATGTTTCTTAAGACATCAGTAGATCGACAATTCTCCCCGCATATAGCTCCCTAATATTATGTCTGGCTTCCTGCAGCTGTCCATTCACCTTCTGCGGCTCGGCTTCAAGCATCACTTAAATCGATAAATTCTGAGGGTCGTTCACGTGATCTGAAGAAAACATCAGCAACAACTTTCATAAGATGGCATGTCATGGTTATTCATCATTAAAAATTGTTCCAATAATCGTAACTACCTATTGTTCGATTCCATTTCCATGAACACTTGGACAAGTTCTGTCTGTGTTGGCTTACTCTTCTTCCTCTTCTGAAGCTCAGTGGTAGTATCTTCAAGCATCAATTTTTCAGTATCTCCAAGCTTCATGTTAGCCTTTCTGCATTCTTCTTTCCATGACCTTGCTTCCTCTTCAGCTTTTGCTATCCTGCGTGTTAGCTTATTCAGAACGGCTTTAGTCCTACCATCCCATTCAGGATCAATCCAAACAAACGTCTGACATTATTTTCCTTGAGGCTGCAAACACCAAATACATATATTGTTCATAAAATTGTCCATTTTCAACACTAATATCAAGAGTACAAGTACTATAAGTCTATTGAAATTTAAACAAGTTATTGTTTACCTGACCACAGGTTCCATACCGGCGCCCAAGGGCGGTGAAGCTTTCCCTGACAAGGAGAGTATACCCATGTTGACACTTGCTATAAGGATCCACAACAATAAGATCAGCATCAGGAGGCTCCGATGTAACGAAATCAGTGGACCGAGCCATCACCAGATGCTAATAAAATACAAGAACCTATCAATTCATAACGATGCAAATCGAAAACTAATTGAATCTAATACTGATTATCTATAGCCGATCAACTTCTAACACCAATTGCAATGCAAATCTGAGTGTATGATAAAATCTGAATCTATTGTATATGGTCATCAATCCTCTAGATCCCCAAATCTAGAAATCTCCATCCCTAAGTCGATAGGGGAAAATATAGTGGCTCAAACCAGAGGACTGACCTTGTCATCCTGTTTCATGAACTCATAGCCGGGAGGTGGCGCATAAACCACCCTCTCATCGCTGCTAAAATCCGCCATACGTACCACGAGCCGTTGCAGATCTGCGTGTAGCAAAAGTCGAGAGTCTTTGCGAAGGCAGTGAAGCGTTTCGCCTGCGAATTACTGATTTATATTAAAGATTCACCAGAGACAACCATAAGAAAAAATGTTTCTTTTTAACATAACACAACCAAGAAGTGGTGCAGTGGTAAGCAGCATAGCCTTGTTTCTTCAGGTCCCTGGTTCGAAACCATGCCATGGCAAATTATTTTTGCAACATTTCGTGATCTAGCCTCAGCTGATCTAGCGAAAATGCTTACACATGGGACCCTAGAACTATTTATGATGACTTGGAACACTCTATTTTCGAAAAAATGCTTACATGTGGGACCCAATTGAATTTTATGACGACTTGGAACACTCTATTTTAAAATAATGCTTACATGTGGGACCAAAGTTGGTTTATGACGCCGCTGACATGGCGAAAATGCTTACATGTGGGACCCTGGAGAAATTTATGACGACTTCGAACACTCTATTTTCGAAAAAATGCCTACATGTGGGACCCAACTAAAATTTATGACGACTTGGAACACTCTATTTTTAAAATAATGCTTACATGTGGGACCGATGTTGGTTTATGACGTTTTTGCAGAGCTTATGGCATCACAAAACAGCATGGAATAGTGAATGCCCGGCTACAGTAGCAACCGTAATGACGAAAGTTTTTTTTTGTCACTAAATTTGCTCGAAAGTGAAATATTGTGACGAGATCAGCCAGGAACGTCATAAATCAATGACGCCAAAATGTGGTTGCGTCACTAGTCAACGATTTTCTTGTAGTGTGTAATGTTACTCATCATGGCGATCTTGCTACTTCTAATTTAACTGTTTCAATCGTACCTCAGCTTTCCATGAACCTCATATCCGTCGGCCAGCTTACCGATATGAATTGTTTTGTTGGGTTTGATGATACCTCTTGTTTTGTTCAGGATCATCGAACCCAAGTTCTTCTTGGTACTGGCCGTCGCCATAAGAGTTCCTCCGGCCTCTACATCCTTGATCATCTGCATCTACCGTCGTCTTCATCAACATCTCCACCGCCATTATCATCTTTTGTCTCTGCGGTTAGTTTTCCTCAATGGCATCATCGTTTAGGCAATTTATGTGGATCACGTCTATCCACCTTAGTTAAGCATGGTGTTCTTGGTCCAGTGTCTGTAGACTCTTCTTTTGAATGTACTGGTTGTAAGTTGGGCAAGCAAGTACAATTGACATACCCTACTAGTACCTCTAGGACCAGTAGTCCTTTTGATCTTGTTCATTGTGATGTCTGGGGCCCTGCTCCTTTTGCTTCAAAGGGTGGTCACAAATATTATGTTATCTTTATTGATGATTACTCTCGTTATACATGGATTTACTTTATGAAACATCGTTCTCAGGTGTTATCCATCTATCAGTCTTTTGTTTGCATGACTCGTACGCAGTTTTCTTCCACTATTCGGACTTTTCGTTCAGATTCAGGAGGGGAATACATGTCCAATTCTTTTCGTCAATTTCTTTCGTCTGAGGGCACTCTTTCCCAACTATCATGTCCTGGTGCTCATGCACAAAACGGTGTTGCTGCACGCAAACATCATCATATCATTGAGACGGCTCGTACTCTGTTGATTGCATCTTTTGTGCCCTCTCACTTTTGGGCAGAAGCAATATCTACTGCTGTTTATTTAATCAACCTTCAACCTTCCTCTCATCTTCAGGGTAAGTGTCCTGGAGAAGTTTTACATGGCTCCCCTCCTGGTTACGATCATCTTCAATTTTTTGGATGCACATGTTATGTTCTTCTTCCTCCTCATGAGCGCACCAAACTAACTGCTCAGTCTGCCGAGTGTGTTTTTCTAGGTTATAGTCTTGAGCATAAAGGGTATCGTTGTTATGATCCTTCTGCTCGTTGCATTCGTATTTCTCGCGATGTCACCTTTGTTGAGTCTCGTCCTTACTTTCATTCATCGATCTCAAAATCACCATCTCCAAATGAGACTTTTTCTTTTCTTTCTCTACTACCTATTTTCATAGATTCACCACCACCTTCACCAACTACTCAACCTTTGGATTCTATAGTATCTCCACCAGATGTTCAAGTCTCCTCTCAACCTTCAGTTTCTTCGCAATCTATTCCATCGTGTCCTCCCATTCGCTTTCAATATACTCGTCATTCTCGTGTTCCTTCAGACCCGGAGCCATCCTCCTCTCCTCCTAATCCCCCCATCAATAGTCAATCCCATGACTCTCTATCTGATCAAGCTACACATTATAATCTTAGAAATCGAGCCACCATTCATGCACCTAACAGGTATGGGTTCCTCACTGTCGCTGTTGTTAGTGAACCATCTTCATATCAGGAGGCTGCTGGTATTCCAGTTTGGGAGCATGCCATGTCTGAAGAGCTTGCTGCTTTACAGTGTACTGGTACTTGGGAAATAGTTCCCTTATCTGCACATGCTTTCCCAATTACGTGCAAATGGGTATACAAAATTAAAACCAAAGCTGATGGTTCCATTGAGAGATACAAAGCTCGCCTAGTTGCTCGAGGTTTTCAGCAGTCTTACGGGCGTGACTATGAGGAGACTTTTGCTCCAGTTGCTCATATGACAACTGTCCGTGCTCTCATTGCTGTGGCTGCTATTCGATCATGGACTATTTCTCAATTAGATGTCAAAAATGCTTTTCTTCATGGTGATTTACATGAAGAAGTTTATATGCAGCCACCTCCAAGTGTTAATGTACCGAAGGGTTATGTTTGTCGCCTTCGTCGTGCCCTTTATGGCTTAAAGCAAGCACCTCGTGCGTGGTTTGAGCGGTTTACTTCAGTTGTTAAAGCTGCTGGTTTTGCTCCCAGTGACCATGATCCTGCTTTATTTGTCCATGTTTCTGAGCATGGACGGACATTACTTCTACTTTATGTGGATGATATGCTGATTACTGGTGATGATAATGAATATATTGCTTTTGTAAAGGCACGTCTCAGTGAGCAATTCATGATGTCAGATTTAGGTCCTTTGAGCTATTTTTTGGGCATTAAAGTGGCACAGACTTCAAATGGCTATTATCTATCTCAACATAAATATCTTCAAGACTTGATAGCTCATTCTGGTCTCTCTGATACTCGCACAACAGCAACACCGATGGAGCTTAATCTTCAGCTGCGATCAAATGATGGTACACTTCTTGCTGATCCCTCCAGGTATCGGCATATTGTTGGGAGTCTTGTGTATCTTACTATCACAAGACCAGACATTGCACATGCTGTTCAAATTCTTAGCCAATTTGTCAGTGCTCCTACCTCAGTTCATTATGCGCATTTGCTTCGTGATCTGAGGTATTTGCGGGGGACAGCATCACAACGACTATTCTATGCAAAATCTAGTCCACTTAACCTGCATGCCTACTCTGATTCTACTTGGGCAAGTGATCCTATTGATCTTCGCTCTATCACTGGCTATTGCATTTTTATTGGCACTTCTCCTATTGCATGGAAATCAAAGAAACAAAGTGCAGTATCACGCTCTAGTGCTGAAGCAGAGCTTAGAGCCCTTGCAACTACAACTGCTGAGATAATCTGGCTCAGATGGTTGTTGGCTGATCTTGGAGTTTCCTATGACACTTCTACACCTCTTCTATGTGATAAAACTAGTGCAATTCAAATAGCAAATAACCCGATAAAGCATGAGCTCACAAAACATATTGGGGTTGATGCATATTTTGTTAGATCTCATTGCCAACAGTTCACAATAGATCTTCAATATATTCCAACTGAGCTTCAAGTGGCAGATTTTTTCACCAAGGCTCAAACAAAGGAACAACATTGTTTCTATCTGCACAAACTCAATGTGGCTGACTCTTAAATCAAGCTTCACCTTGAGTTTGAAGGGGGGTGTAAAGTGTAGTAGTGCAATATAGTAGTATTTGCCCTATAAGGCCCATGTGGTCTATTGTATGTATGTGTATATATATACACACACACACACACACATACACACACGAACCATGCACTATAGTAAACAGTTCCGATCTCTCTATAATCTTCCAGTTGCTTCGTCTATCTTAGCACGCGCATCCCAACGCCTCGCGCCCTCTCTCGGAGCACCTGGCCGCCGGAGAGAGAGCAGGGGAGTGGAGGACGCCCCCAGGTCACCACCGGAGAAGGAGCAGGGGAGGGAGAAAAGGAGGAGCCGAGGCGGTGCGCGGCCGGCGTCGCCCGCCCGTCGCGGAGGAGGAGCTCCGCCGAGCGCCACCGCTGCCGGCCGGGAGCGGGAGGGAGCCGACCACGAGCACGACGGGAATCTGCAGCGCGCCGTCGGAGTCCGCTGCGCGCCCGCCGCCGCTGGAGGAGGAGCAGGATAGCCGTGGACCCGTGGTGGATCCGCACCCGCGCCACCGCCGTCCGCCTCGAGCCGGCATCCGCGGAGTAAGCAACGTGGGAAGGGATCCTGCCGCCGCGGCACCGTCGTCGAAACCTTCTAGATCTGCGCGCGGCGGCCGTCTCGACCTCCCCTGCGCGCGGCGGCCGTCTCGACCTTCCCTGCGCGCGGCAGCCGTCTCCGTGACTCCATCTCTCGATTCGCCGCCAGGGACGGGCCCTCCTTCGCCGTCGTCTCTCGCAGGACGCAGGGGAGGAGGTCCACGCCGGCACGAGCTCGAGGCCGGGCGCGAGCACCTCCGCCGGGACCTCCACACCCGCCGGTGCTGGATCCGCCGCGCGCTGCCGCCGCCGAATCCGCCGCGCGCCGCCGCCGCCTGCCCTCGCGCTGGCCGCGGGTCACTGCTACGCCACCGAATCGGTGCGCGGAGCTACGGAGCAGAGAGGAGAGAGGGAGGGGCGCCGGGGAGGAAGGAGCAGGGGAGAAGCAGGCGACGCCGCGTCTGCAAGGTGAGAGGGAGGGGGTAGGTGGGGGTGATAAGAGGGGGTGAGGCTGACATGTGGGCCCCACGAGCGGGTGGTTGGGATGGAGGAGAAATATAAAGAAAGATAGGTGCGGGAAAACAGATAATAAATGAGAGAAGATTGATGACGACGACGGAATATTCCGTTTTGAAGGAGGAAATAGAGGACGACGAGTGTGGATGGTCTAAGCATTGGCGAATAATCAACGAAATCAAAGAAATTAAACCGCAAAGGAGACAAGAGTAACGTGAAAAACCCTCCCAACACGAGAGGGTTTTTACGGATGTCAGCCAGTAAGAACTTCACTATGATCGGAGTCCGGTTACAACGCCAACAGCGACGGCTTACAACAAAATGAGAGAATTAATCTCCAATGGAAAACCCTAACGGAGATATATGACCCGTACCGTACCGTACCGTACCGCGCCCCCCGCCGCCCCAGTCGCGACCTGGGAAAAGGGGTTCAACCCAACGGGCCAAGAAGTTAGCAATTATCTTGCGTAACATAATTTAGATCATCAATCAATAGCACACACTCAACTCACACTGGAACGCAATAGGGAGCTCGAGCACTCGACAATGGCAACGATCGAACGCCGCTGCCGCTGCAACGGCCAGTATCATGGCTTTCAATTATCTGAACTTGGCAAACTAAACACTGAGGAGCACAAGGGCTACATAGAAGGCCACGAACTCGCCAGGAGCTAACCTCCACGTCCGGACATTGTGCCACGATCTGCAGAACCCGCTCTGCGTCGCCGTGAGCTGCATGCTCGCCCGGACGACGCGTCTTCTTCCCACGATCCACACCACGCACACCGCTCCAAACAAACTCACAACTCTTAACAAACTGACTCGATCGACCTCCCGACCTGGCCGCAACAACTTTGCAGGCCAGCACGCCATGCTCTCGTACGCTCCTGTAACAGATACCGGCACCGGCGCGGTGGACACAACTCCTGCACACCCCTGACCCTCACGTTCAACCATGCCGCAGCATCTCTGCAGGCACTAGTTCGTGCACACGACACACACACATGGACGTGTTTCTATATCTATATACTAGAAAAAACGAGTTTTTTTAAAACTTTTCTCACTCAATTCGGGTCCACGCTTTTCTCACTCAATTCGGGTCCACCGTATCCCTTACGCCGGACCTATCTGTCAGGTAATTTGGAGTGGATGAGGTGAAAGACCCATGAAATCGCAATTTAGAGAGCGTTTCTGTCAAAATCTTAATATTTTTGTTACACACCTCGCCCCTACACGCCCGCGAGTAGCCGCTGGGCGCACTTCATTTCCCGTATCACATCGCATCGTGAAAAATCCTCCACAGTGCAGCCTCGGTCTCCGCGTGAAGCACGCCGCCGCCGCCGCCGTGCCCGCCACGCCCTGCTCCTCCTGCACGCCTGCTGTACTCCCTCGTCGACCGGGGCTTGACTGGCCGCCGGAATGGCCAGGGAGGGAGACGTCGCCGCAGCTCGAAGAAGTCACGGGGGAAGGCAGGGCGTCCGCACGCGAGCACCCGCTGGACGCTGCAATTCACGTTGTTGTCACGGGATCTGAGAGGTGGAGGAAATGGGAGGGAGGCGCCGCGGTGAAGGGTGGACGCCCGGCCGGCCAGACGAGCCGTGTGGAGGGGCGGTCGTCCAGGCTACCCGCGGCCAGGGATGCATGAGAGGGAAGCAGGGGTACCACCACCGGGGGGCCATGGCCGTCAGTCAGCCTCCTGCGCGCCCCCGTGCGGTACGCCGGGAGCAGCGCCGGCCTGGCGTCGGCCATGGCTGCTTAACTGGAACGTACGGAAACAGGAGATCACACGAGGAAGAAGATGAGAGATTGTTGGGCTGAGCGAACCATTATTTTACTTGGGCTTCCATTTAGGTTGTGAGTTCAGC
Source organism: Cenchrus fungigraminus (assembly GCA_036936925.1). NCBI lineage: Eukaryota > Viridiplantae > Streptophyta > Magnoliopsida > Poales > Poaceae > Cenchrus > Cenchrus fungigraminus. Next base: position 86,449,999 of record CM072780.1, read on the forward strand.
TCTTCTCCATCCCATTAGTGCAGTCCTGCCCATATCTCAATTAAAGTTGATAATTCTCCAAAAAATAAAGTTGATTCCTAAAATTAACGTCTTTGTGTATGTAATTATAAGGTGGTGTCATCATGTTGATGCCTTCTTTAGATACTTTGTTATGTTGACTTCAAGATGTGATTGTGCAATTAACACTAAATTTTTATTTATTAGATTTTTTTAAATATCATGTGTCTGTCACACTCACACGTGTGTCTGTGCTCGTTTTCCTAACAGCCAAGACGCACGGCGTGGGCGAGGGAGAGGCTCCGGGAGGCTACCATGAAACGCGGCTGCGCATCCGCGCGTATGTGCGTGTGCTACGTCTGTCGGCCGAGACTGGATAGAGGGGCCTATTGTGCTGCTGGGCTGGGTTTCAGATCTATCAAACTATAACCATTGGAACTTCCAATCTTTGGACGTTCCAAAAACCGTGCAGAGGGAATTCAAAGTAGGAAAAGAATGCAAGGCAATGAAATGAATTTTTTTCCCGATATTCACTGATTATTTCTATTAGATGAGCTTCAGTATCTATAAAGCAATCAACAAATGTCTATTTCCTGTTCACTTCACCATGGCTGCATGTTTATTCAGGTACTCGATCGCCACTGCAGCGTGTAAGGCAGCTCCTACCGGCAGCACATCCTCGTCGATCACAAAGTGAGGGGAGTGCAGGGGATGCATCGCCTCCATGGTCTTGTTGCGGACCCCGATCATGAAGAACGCCCCCGCAAACTTCTGCGCGTAGAAGGCGAAATCCTCTGCACCCATGAACGGGGGGCTTCTCCGCACACTGTCCTGACCGAGCATGGCCTCCGCCACTTCCTTGGCGTGGTGATACATCCCTTCGTCGTTTACAGTGGCTGGGTATGGACGGAGCTGCTCCTCCATGAAGTCGACAGTGGCAGTGCAGCGGTGGACGGTTGCTTGTGCTTCTATGATCTTCCAAAGAAGTATAAAAAGTTACCATGTGCAGTTTGCAAGTGCAGCAGAGAAATGTACATTTTGATTGGTCAGCTACAGATTGATTGATGTCCCTGCTGGGTTTCAGGTAAATAGAGCGATTGTTTTGCTATGTACCTCTTTGATCCTCTTCTTAAGATACGAAAAGCCTTCTGTCGTCAAGCTCCTGAAGGTACCCCCGAAGGATACTGACTCCGGAATGACATTGTGAGCATGACCTCCTTTCATGAACGTAACTGAGACCACCTGACAGCAAACAAACAGAGTGGAAGGTCATGCAATTAACAGAATAAGATTTGAATACGTGCTGAACAAGTTAGACATACATTCGTTCAAAAAAGTTAAGACATAAGACGGCCTGCAAAGACAGATATAGAATGCAAACACGGTAAGGTAGTCACATACTGCGCCCTCAAGGGGATCAATTTCCCGGGCAACAAGCATCTGAAGGTTGACGATGGCAGAGGATGCTGCAACGATGGGGTCCACAGCGTCTTGTGGCCCCGCAGCATGCCCGCCTTTTCCAGTGACCGTCACCAAAAATCTTCCTGCCCCTGCAAGAAATGGCCCTGGTCTGGAAGCGACCGCACCTACAGGAAGGGTTGGAGTAACATGCAAGCCAAAAATGGCCGACACATCGTCCAGGACACCTTCGTTTAGAACATGAAAAGCCCCAGCATAACCTTCTTCTGCTGGCTGGAAGACGAACTTCACAGTACCCTATAGAATTCAAGGAATCAAATTTTTGGTCATGGGAGATTTAGAATTCAAGCTCACAAATTCTGGTCACACAATATATACCTTCAGGTCATCCTTCCGAGAGTGAAGTAATTTAACTGCTCCAAGAAGCATCGTTGTGTGAGCGTCATGCCCACAAGCATGCATCTTTCCACTTTCCTTGCTCTTGTGCTCCCAGTCTACCAATTCCTGCCAAATAAGTCGCAGAGCAATTAGCAAACAGACATTTTTTCCCAACCGAGGACCTACACTATGTATTTGAAAAGGAGGGGGGAAACACTGGACATGCAAAAGCAGTCGAGTTACTAGTCTAGCAAGAGCATTTGAATTGGATTGTTGCTTCATAGTACTTCACGAGAAGCTCTGCATCCAAGTTGTCCCCCAACTAAAGATGTAAATAGTTTCATTTCACAAAAAAAAACAGTAGCAAATTTTCTACATTCATCTATGTTTAACAAAGGTCTGGATCTTCTTGACAAACTAAATTATCGCACCCAGCTAGGTATGGAATCCAAAGCAGAGAGTATTCCGATGTAATTGTGAAGGTTGGATAAGATAACGATGAATTTATAATGGCAAGTCATTGGTGGACTAGATATATAATTAGCACAGCGCATGTGAATTGGTCAGACAGAAAGAGGAATCAGAGATACTCCTACTGAATAAAATTTAAAACATGTCATGTAGCAACCAAATCGAAGCATCTCTGTGCAGAGACAAGTCCAACGACGAGAGACCATCAGCCTGTTAGTTTGGCTGGTGGCTGGTCGCTGGTGCTGATTTGTTCTGAGAGAAAAGTACTGCTGGCTGGTTGTTGGTGGCTGGTTTGTTCTGAGAGAAAAGTACAGCTGGCTGGTAGCTGATAAGCCAGACGAACAGTAATCAGTCCAATCGAATTGCTGTTTGTTTCATTTTTTAAGGATTTCGATTAAAACAGAGGCAGTCACCCACCCGATCGGAAATTGTGTAATCACCACGGCTTATATGCACACAGTGAAAATTTTGGTAAATGATCAAACTATCTGTAACAAAATTCACAAACCGAAGCAGAGCACAGTTGAAAGGACGAAAACAGATGAAAGGATAAGCAGAATTTTATCTTTGTGCCAAGAAGGCAGTTGGAATCGAGAAAGTCACGGACCTGCAAGGGGAGCGCGTCCATGTCCGCCCGGAGCGCGACGACGGGCCCACCATCTCCGGCGCCGGCGCCATCGGTGATGGTCGCCACAACGCCGGTCTGCGCGACGGGCCACGCGTACGGCACGCCGATCGCGTCGAGCTCGGCGCGGACGAGCTCGCTTGTGCGGTGCTCCTGGAAGGCCAGCTCGGGCCGCTCGTGGATGCGCCGCCTCACGCCGCACAGCCACGCCGCGAAACCCGGCGCGCGGGCCGCGCCCAGGAGCTCGCCACCGAGGCCCAACGACGACGGCGATGTGGACGCCGCGGCGATCGGCGAGATCCCGGAATACAGGACGAGTGGGAGGAGGAGGAGGAGGGGGAGGGAAGTCTTCGCGAGGAGAGACGGTGGCGGGGCCATGGCGCGGCTAGGGGCGGCGCGCCGCGAGTGATGGCTGAAACGGCAACCTGTTCTGTTTCAGTCAGTCGGATAGCGCATCCGGCAAGCGAGTTGTTTTGTTTTCGTTTTCAGCTCTGTTCCCAGTCTAGCTATATAATATCTTTTTCTTTTCCACTTTGGACCACTCTTTTCTGTTAGAGCATATCTATAAATTTAATATTGTGAAAGTACTTTAAAGATGTTTCCCTTTTCTAAAAAATAAATATTTTGAAAATATTTAATTAGACTCAATTGCATCAACACCAAATTGATTTTGTTTCAATTACAGCAAATTGAATGTTTTTGTTCAGATTTCCTTTTCATTCCAGATCATACATGTTCTTGTTCAGATACTCAATCGCCACGGCGGCATGGAACGCGGCGCCAACCGGGAGAACCTCCTCGTCCATGACGAAGTACGGCGAGTGCACCGGCCGCACCTTCTCCATGGTGGTCTCGTTGCCGACGCCGATCATGAAGAAGGCGCCCGCCGCCCTCTGCGCGTAGAACGCGAAGTCCTCGCCGCCCATCGTCTGGGGAGCGACCCTGACGTTGGCCTCCCCGAGCATGCCCTCGGCTACCTCCTTGGCGTGGGCGTACATCCCCTCGTCGTTGACGGTGGTCGGGTACGGGCGGAGATCCTCCTCCAGGAAGTCGACGGCGGCGGCGCAGCGGTTCACGGCGGCTTGGGCTTCTATGATCTTCCAAAGACGAAGCATGCACCATCATCAGGTTGCTGTCGCTTGTCGATCAGTTGACAAGGAACTGAATTGCTGAAACTGAATATATACTTTGTTTATTACCTCTTTGACCCTCTTCATGAGATACGATAGGCCTTGATCCGTCAGGCTTCTGAAGATGAAGATTCCGGGATTCCGGGATGACATTGTAAGCTTCACCTCCTTTCAGCAGCGTGACAGACACCACCTGGAATGTCAGCAGCAACAGGATCGACCGAAGATGAAGATTCTTCAGAATCTCAAGCAAACAAAATTCAGTTACAGAGAGCTAATCCAACTGATTGATAACATTACAGCAGCTTCAAGAGGATCAGTTTCCCGGGAGACGAGCTGCTGGAGGCTGAGGATGGCAGAGGACGCGGCGATCACCGGATCGATGGTGTCGTGATGGCCGCCGGCGTGCCCGCCTTTCCCGGTGAGCGTCGCGGTGAACCTTGCTGAAGCTGAGAGGAATGGCCCTGGCCGGGACGCCACGACGCCTACCGGAATGTCCGGGATGACATGCAAGCCGAAGATGGCCGAGACATCGTCCAGGACGCCTTCTTTCAGAACGAAATAGGCCCCGGCATACCCCTCTTCTGCTGGCTGGAACACAAGCTTGATAGTACCCTGAAGATGTGTATACGTAATCAGTATGCAGAAACCACAGAGATTCACCTTGATTCGGTCCTTCTCAACTGACTACTATTTCTGAAACAAAATATACAGTATGCTGCTGAAGTGAAATGATTTCTGACTCAACAATGATCAATCTCATATGAAAAATAATTATAATTTATAGGAGTGCATGACTACTGAGTACCTCATTATTACAAGCAATGCACCTTATATCTTAGTGCTAGGAGTTCTTGTGATGTTGAGCATCGATTTAATTTGAATTTTGTCGCATAGTACCTTCAAATCGTCCTTCCGTGATTGAAGTAATCTAGCAGCACCAAGCAGCATGGTGACATGAGCATCATGCCCACAAGCATGCATCTTTCCATCTTCCTGACTCTTGTACTCCCAATCCACCATTTCCTGCCAAATGATCGCATCATTGTCAGGCGAACACCCGCATCGTGGATTCGTGGTGATAAATATTAGACCTCTTGCTGTGCAATCATTGATAAATTTGTTTTTTTAAATAAATCATTGATAGATTTCGTACACATGATACGTCCAATAAGCTAAGGGTACAAGCTGTAAATCTTGACTGTCATTTTCGTTCTTAGTGTGCACATCGTACTTGGTTAGTCTGACTCTTGATGCCGTGCAAGATGTCACAAGAAATGACTCAGATGTTGTGTTTGTTTTCTCCACGTCATTTTCATAATTTGTGATGTCACCAAAAGGACCCTATGCTGGATTTGTCTGTAGTCTCCACACTCCAGTGCCTGATTTTGACCGTTTAATTAATTTTTTTTGCGAAAGACCGTTTAATTAATTAATTTAGATTCAATGACTAGTACAAAAATCGAATGCTGCTCGAGGCAAGACATCTTGTTTGGCCGATGCATTGATTTTCTTTAGCGGTAAATCTCATTGCTGAACACATGACGGAGTAAGATGCAAATGAATTCAGGAATGTTTGGAGAGAACAGAGCAGCGCCAGCACTGACCTGAACGGGCAGCGCGTCCATGTCCGCCCGGAGGGCGACGACGGGGCCGGCGCCGCCGCCGCCGGCGATGGTGGCCACGACGCCTGTCCGGGCTACGGGCCAGGCGTAGGGGACGCCGAGGGCATCGAGCTCGGCGCGGACGAGCTCGCTGGTGCGGTGCTCCTGGAACGCCAGCTCCGGGTGCCGGTGGATGCGGCGTCGCAGGCCGCGCATCCACTCGGCGAACACCGGGGCGCGCGCCGTGCCCAGGAGGTCGCCGGCAAGGGTGGTCCTCAGGGGGCTAGAGACGGCGGCTGGCAGTGGCAGGTGACGGACGAGGAGGAGGAGGAGCACGAGGATGGCGTGGTGGGAAGCAGAGGATGCCGTGGGCGCGACAAAGGCTCGAGGCGCTGCTTTGCGGCCACAAAGTTATATACAGGACACGACACAGACGGCCGGCCACTTTGTTAATATTTGGGGAAGCAATATTAAACTCACTCCATCACAAAATATTATTTAATTTTAATTTTTTTTGAAATGCATAGTATTTTAAAATTTTTAATGTATAGTATGCACTTATAAAAAGTTAAAATGAATAGTAATTTAGGAAGGAATGCACGTGAGTTAGCTCGGTACGACGTGACATGAGAAAATTTAAAGACCGTTGATCTTTTTTTATGTTTTATTTCAAGTTTTCAATGTATACGAGGCTCTACTCTGTCAAAATATCCTCGTGGGTATTTAAATTGGATATGACAATGGTAAAAGTGAAATTGGCTCAGATAACAATTTCACTGCATCAGAATTTTATCGTTTAAAAATACTGTCGTATGAACTGGATGTATCAAAAGGTTTCTTTTACATATTTTGTTTATACTTATATAACACGTAATTTTATTTTGTGATAGGAACCAGAGGTATGAGTTGCATTTCAAATGTTTTGTTCATGTCTAATACATCATTGTGTTTCCATCGATGAGAACGACATTTTGTCCTCACTCCTGAGAAACTGAACATCTATATGTTATTTGTCTTGAAGAAACCTAGAGTGAGAAGTAAATAGCATTTTGGATTTACAGATTCTCACAATCCATGCCCAAAGTATGCTGAGATTCCTAACAAGACAATTTTTCGAATTCATTTTCAGGCTGCTGCATGTTTCTTCAAGTATTCAGTTGCCACGGCAGCATGGAACGCAGCTCCAATGGGAAGCACATCCTCATCGATCACGAAGTGGGGGGAGTGGGTGGAATGGACTGTCACCATGGTGCTCTTGTTGCCGACTCCGATGGTGAAGAAGGCGCCGGCCATTCTCTGCGCGTAGAACCCGAAATCCTCTGCTCCCATCAGCTGCGGCGCGACCTTGACGTTCTCTTCCCCGAGCAAGCCCTGGGCCACCGTCTTCGCATGGTCATACATACCTTCGTCGTTGATCACAGCCGGGTATGTCCTCATCTTGTCCTCCATGAAATCCACTGTGCCAGTGCAGCGATGGACGGCTGATTGTCCTTCTACAATCTTTCCATATATGCAAGCATTTATAAATCGTATGAGTAGCAGAACATCTATATATGCAGTTCAGGTCGGAAAAAGGAGTTTACCTCTTTGATTCGCTTCATGAGATACAGTAAACCTTCATTCGTCATGCTCCTCAAGGTTCCACCAAAGTTCACAGATTCTGGAATGACATTGTAAGCATTGCCTCCCTTCACAAAAGTGACAGATACAACCTGAAAGTTCAAAAGGCAGAGAGAATTTTTGAAAGCAAAAGTTCAGAATTTTTCTGTCAATTGAAATACTACCACAGTAAGGAGATTTTTAACGCACCGCGCCTTGGAGGGGATCTATTTCCCGGGAGACGATTTGCTGAAGGCTCAGGATGGCACTGGCTGCAGCTACAGTTGGATCGAAGGCGTCGTGGGGTCCTGCAGCATGCCCTCCTTTACCAGTAACGGTTGCTTGGAATCGAGCTGCTGTTGCAGCAAAGGGTCCTGGCCTGGATGCAACAACGCCTACTGGAAGGACTGGGTCAACGTGCAAGCCAAAGATAGCTGACACTTCATCAAGCAGACCTTCTTGTAAGATGTAGTATGCTCCACCCTGACCCTCCTCTGCTGGCTGGAACACAAACTTCACAGTACCCTAATGGTGGAACAAGAACAGCAGAAATTATAGCATGGAAAATCTGGTGATGTTTTTTGCAACATTGTAAATTTGATCATAACACTATGATCTTTCATGTCCATCAAATTGGTTAAAGATTACCTTTAAGTCACTCTTGTGATCTTGAAGTATCTTAGCAGCCCCCAGAAGCATTGCTGTGTGTGCATCATGTCCGCACGCATGCATTTTTCCTTCTTCCTGGCTCTTGTATTCCCAATCAACTAATTCCTGCCAAAGAAATAAAACCTCTGCTATGGTAACTCTCTTCGCAATTGGTAACTGAAGAATGTGGAAACTGTAGTTAAGGTTTTTGCTAGCTTTACCACATGGATGCAATCACTGGCGGAGCTTGATGGAGGCCAAGGTAGGCCATGGCCCCCCCTTGCTCCGGGAGAAAGTAGCTACTACTCATGCATGACTGCATGCATGAATGTCTCATCTCGTAGCACTTCTCTCTCAATTAGCTTTATTAACTCTAAGTATGGATGTCATATGCAAATTATTACATATTTTTCTTGAGACCTTTCCATACTTGACTGCCTTTTCGTACTAGTTATGATATATTTTCACGAAGTTCATTTGCGCTGACATAACATAGTGCTTAAGTTAGAGGTTGTTGAGATTATGATGATATTGGCCCCCTCTTCTTCCTTATCCTAGCTCTGCCACTGGATGCAATGCACACTATACCAGTGGGGGTAATTAACTTTCGTTTTTTTTTCTAGTTGTTCTGATGATCTGTTTCAATTTTTTCGAACAAAGATGCTCTGTTTTTCACGTTAGACCAAATTGACATTTTGGCTTCACATTGTGGAAGATGTGTAAATTCACTACAAAATTTTTTAATAAACTCATTTGTACAAACAATGTGGGCAACAAAACAATAGCCTTTGCAAGAATCTAATCTGGCTGATGCAATTACTTGAATAGCTTGTGTTAAGATAACAGAAAAATTTCAATGAGCTACATATAAAAAGAGAATGTGTTATATATATAGTTAGCGATGAGCAACGACGGTGTGCTCTGTTTTCCTAAGAAGTTGATCATAGTGTATTAGGGAAGAAAAAGAAACCAATTGATGCATCATTTTACACAAATCAGTTGATTAAGATTTAAATGATACATTCACATTTCACATATTCAGAACCAGCATATATAGCACAAATTAAATAAACGAAAAAAAACTGTATGGGACGATGAGTTGAAATTCAATGGTTCGAGACCAAGAACACCTGCGAGCATCAGAACCCTACTGCATGCCTATCAACTGCGCACAAGACGACGAGAATGAGAGATGACGACGGCTGCGCACAAGACGACGAGAACTAGAGGTCACGACGGTGGCGCCGCACCGCTGCAAGATTTGGCAGGAACCAGGAGAGAGGAGACGGACGGACCTGCACGGGGAGCGCGTCCATGTCGGCCCGGAGCGCCACGACGGGCCCTTCACCGCCGCCGCCGACGATGGTCGCCACGACGCCGGTCCGGGCGACGGGCCACGCGTACGGGACGCCGATCGCGTCGAGCTCGGCGCGCACGAGCTCGCTGGTGCGGTGCTCCTGGAACGCCAGCTCTGGCCGCTGGTGGATGCGGCGCCGCACGCCGCGCAGCCACGCCGCGAACCCCGGCGCGCGCGCCTCGGCCAGGAGGCCGCCATCACCGGCGACGCCAAGGAGCGGCTCCGGCGGCGAGGCGTGGGTGGCCAGGTGCGAGCAGAGCAGTAGTGATAGGAGGAGGAAAGTAGAGGCCATGGCGGGAACGGAGGAGATCACTCGGGGAGACGGCGTCGAGTGGTGGAAAAGCCGAAAAGGGCGGCGGCCTTGATCGATCGGCCGCTAAATACTCTGGCGGTAGTTAACGATAAACTAGGATATTAGGATTACCGGAATTCCGCCAAAAAGTAGATGATTTTTTGGGGGCAAATACTGAAAGGGGGTCAAATAAACCAGCGTCATTGCTCGCATCATCCAACAACTTGATCCCTTGCGTTTCGTGTACGAACAACAGACGTATACGTAGCTGCATGCTTTCAATTCTGTGTTCTTTGCAAATGAGCTTAACAAAATTCTGTGTTCTTTCTGCACTGGTGAGGCCACATCAAGTCGTCGTTGGATCAGTGCACGCTACACGTATACTCTCGTCAGTTCAGTGTTTGTGACTGCTCGTTTTAGGAGAAGAGGACGTATACTCTCGTCAGTTCAGTGTTTGCGACTGCTCATTTTAGGAGAAGAGGGGAAGTTCACGACTACTCAACCCGAAATGGCCAGGCACGGCGGCGTTAGGCAGGATCTCCTTGGATGGTATCAATCTGGTTCTGGTTTATCACTGATACGTGTGTGACAGTCACTCCTAACGTACGTCCCTTCACTATCATGACACCAACGACTCTTCCTTCCTCTCTTTAAATTTGTGATGAGGTGGTGTGGTGTTTTTCTCTTCATTCTTGTTATCTTCTATGTTGTTTTCTTTCTTTCTTTGTTTTTTTTTGAAAATATCTTTCTTTCTTTGTTGCTCGTGTTTCTTGTATCTCTGCACTTTGGGGATTCTCTTAAAGTTGCATCATGTAAAACTCTTCTCTCTTAATGAAAAACATGCTATGCCTGTCTTAAATTTAATTATGTTGATTTATTGTGCAACTCAGTGTGGCTTGAGGTAGCTAGCTACTAGTTGCCCTGTAAAACAAAGGAGTCTTAATATTTACACTCAAATTAAATTCCATACTTCTATTTCTAGATATTAGATATTTTGATATGTTGGTGTGCTCCATGGGGTTGTTAAACTCGTGCGCGGTGGTGTTTTGCAACCAGTACGGCGACTGTTGACGGCCTTTATAGCAAATATTTACCGTCAACCTATCTCTTAGAACACAGACATAGTAGTTTAACACGGACTGGTTACACGAGTTTTGGTGATTATGAGATTTCAGAAAGCAAAGGTAGAATGGGCATAAGAGTGGAGAGAAGCACAACATTTATGCGAAGCCCTCGTAAAGACAATCCCAATGAATATTTATTTGCATATTTCAGCATGCAGCTGGGACCCACACGGGCTAGTGCATAAGACCATCCACACTGGTTATCCTTCATATTCCCCTTCAAAACAGAATATTCTTGTCTGGTTAGCAAGATTCTTTCCTTTATATTCACTTCTCCCGTATCCATCATCCTTTATATCTCTCCTTCATCCTAACTACCCACGCACGAGACCCACTTGTCGTTCTCTTCTTCTTTTCCCCACCGGCCCCCTCCCACCCCTCCCACCCATTCCCCTCTCTTTCTCCCACAACGCCACCTCGTCCCCGCCGCCGTCTCCTCTCCGACGACGATGCGGAGCTCCCCTGCAGTGGCGGAGGCAGAGGCGCTCCAGCTCCAGCCCCCAACGGCGAGGGGAGGGGAGGCCGCCCCCTTCCTCCGCGGAATCGAGCCCGCGCCGGTTTCCCCTTCTCGCGAAGGCGGAGCTCGGCGGCGTGGCACAGGTAGCCCGAGCCGACCTCCTCCACGATGGGCCTCCACGGCAGCTGCAGGCTGGGAGCGACAGGCGGCGCGAGGTGGAGCTCGGATGCAAGGCGGAGCAGGACCAGTGGCCGAGGCTAGGCGGAGGGAGCACAATCGGTGTGATGCAGGGGCCCGCCGTCTAAATCCACCACCCTCGTGTTGACAGCCTTCGATTCCCGACACCCAGAGCTCAACCACCTCCTCCTCTACCTCCCTGTCATCACCTCCCTCAACTTCTTGTCGTGGCTCGGCGGGGATTTCAAATCCCACGTCCGGCTGCCACCATTGTCGCCGCCGGGACCTTCAAGCGCAGGCGCAACTACGGACTCCTCTAGACGAAGGCGCCCTCCGCTGCTCCCTCTCCTGCCGCGGTAGAGGATCCGTCCAGCGCGAGCAGAGCAGGCGCTCAATTCGGTGCTCAGTGGCAGCGGCCATGGCTCCGCCGCCCCCTCCCTCCCTCGCCCGGATCGAAAAGGGGCGGTCGGCTCCATCGCCTGGATCGACCTCGTCGATGTCGTAGGAGCTCGCCTGGATCCCCTTGCTCCCCTGCTTCCCCTGCCCCAGCCCTGCTCGCGATGGCCGCGGGACAAGCTAGCTCCAGCGTGGGCCATGGAGGTCCCGGTGGCGGCAAGGACTGCTGCCACCACTCCGACTCCGAGCACGGGCACAAGGTGGTTGGAGGCGGCGGCAGCAGGATTCGTGGTGGGGCTGACGGAGGTTAGAGGAGCCTCCTCCATCCCTCCGAATCTGGAGAAAGTGGAGGCCAACGCCAAAATGGTGACGGGTTTACAGTCCTCCGCTGCGGGGATTTTCTCCTTCATAGTACACCGCTACAGGGATGACGGGAGGATATCCCGTCCCCAGTGCGGGTGGTCTAAGTCATGCACGCAACACGCAAGAGCATAAGGCCTGCATACACGGAGTAAGCTGGGCCCCACGAACCAACCTTTGCTCCCATGCATGGGCTGTAGCACTACGCAATACAGCGGGATCATAGGCTGTCTCCAACAGAGGATAGGCAAATACAAGATGCATTTGATGATTTAGGTCGCACACAGTGAAACGGTTGGGCACCCAAAGTATTCCCTTCTCCAACAACTCAGACACAAAACACAAAGCGTCACCGGGGCCCGCTGCTCGCTGTGGCTGCCACCTGGAGCTCGCACACCAGGGGGGCGTCATAGCCGGGAGGAGCTCAAGCCGCTGCCGGGAGGGCCCCTCCAACGATGTCGGGGGCCCGTCTCGAGCCTTGTCGTGCCTCACCGGCCACCGAGGGGCCCGTCTCGAGCCTTGTCATGCCTTGCCGGCCGCGGGGGCATCTCAAATTGCGCCTCGCCGGCCGCCGGTGGCCCATCTTGAGCTGTGCCGACCGCGTCGAGGCCACTGCCTCCGTGCTCCTCCCCTCCCTCCCCTTCCTCCCTGCTGCTGCCTCATCACGGGCCCACCACTACGGGTGTGCTCAAGATTTGCGTCTGTCCCTGGGACGACGCTTCTTTGCCTCGCGGATAGGCGAGCACACAAAATGCGTCGCATCTTTGCGTCATCCATTGGAGGATGATTTTGGATGCAAAAACACTATTTAGGACCTATATATGGGTTTGGGTAGTATTGTTGGAGACAGTCTTAGGGGCACTAGCATTGCACGCAGAGATAAAGTGGGACCCATGGGCCATCACACCATGCACACACATAGCAGGAGACAAGAGGGGCCCATCACCAGACCAACAGCAGCAACAACACGCAACACTCGGCCAAAGATTGACACATTTGGGCCACTTCATGGGTCGGCCGAACCGCCATCGCCGCTGTTCGCGTCCAAACTTCGCGCCAATTCTTCCTGTGTGGAGTCTAAGGACATGTTTGGCAGAGCTCCGACTCTAAAAAAATAGCTCCAGAGCTACAGATCCACGCAGCTCCTCCGTGGAGCAGCTCCACTATGGATCTGAGGTCTGGAAAAGTGTTTGGTATGGCTCTAGATTTCCAACATCTCTATGACATATAGGGTCCGCATGTCAGAAGAATCTTCTTCCTCCCATGCGTAGAACGACTGCTGTTGGCGCACTGCGATGGGGTCGGAGCGGCCTCACTGCTAGCCGGCAGGCAGCCTGGTCGTGGCAGGCAGGCGCAGGGGTGGGAGCGTGGCCTCGTCCTCGGCCTACCGCAGGGGTGGATGCGGCCTCGCTGTTGCGCAGGCGGGCGCGCGGCCTCGCTGCCGAGCTGACGCAAGGCGGACGAGGCTATGACGCGCGGACTCGCCGCCGGCTGTCGCAGGGGCGGGCGCGGCCTCGCCGCCGACGGGCGCAGGGGTGGACACGGCTTCAGCGCTGGCGGGCGGGCGGGTGCAGGGATGGACGACGGCCATGGCTTCAGTGAAGACGTCATGAGGGCGACAGAAAAAAAGGGCGACCGAGAAAGAAAGAAATGAATGAACCAATCATTTTTCACTTATCGGTCGCAGTGGTGGGTAATTTTCACCAACTCCACAAAACTTGGAGTTGGTGGAGCACCCTCTGAGGTACTCCACGAAATCCATGGACCTGGAGCCAGATTCACTGGGTTTTTTTGGAGCAGATCCGCGGTGGAGCTGCTGGAGCTGAGACCGTTTGGCTGAAAAAACCTGGAGCGAAGTTGGTTTTTAGGATCTGGAGCTGTGTGGAGCTCTAACAAACATGCCCTAAGGGGTATTTAAATGGGAGAGCTCAGGTTTGTAACGTTAGATGCAGAAACGTGGAACCTCCGCGAATATTCGTGGAACCTCTACGAACTGCAACTTTCACAACAGAGCAGCACTGGTTCGGCTGAGATGATTTTGATTGTTTGTGGCTATGTTCTTTGGTGTACGAGAGGGAGAAACATGCACTTGATTCCACCCTTACCACTAGTAGTATCCCTCTTGATAGTACAGCTTGTCCTATACTCAATTTCGAAATAGAAAATTAAATTTAAACTCCATCTTGAGCCATAGGAAGCCTTCCTTTTAAATGAGGGGTCTCACTTCATCTCTTTTGCACCTATGTAAATACTCCATGCTGCATACATACTCAAGAGCTCATTAGTTCTTTAATTGTGTGATCAACATCACCAAAACCCACTTTGGGCTTGATTGCACTTACAGGTACAACGTTGGAAGATAGCGCAAGCAACCTTGGTCTGTTGACTTGGTGACAGAGCCTTTTGCGTGGGTGCAGCAACGAGTGATGTTGACCTTTGGCGGTGACTTGGATTGCGACTGAGGCTCCAAAGAACGAGGCATCTCTGCACTTCATCATGATGGCGACTTTTGAAACAGATCTGTGACATGGAGGAGTGTTGTTGCGGAAGTGGTGAAGCCCCTGCATGCGGTGTTTCTTCGAGGTGATGAGAGTGAAGTGGAGTCCAACGACGGACGTGGTGAGGCCCTCGTGCGTTTGTGTTGTCGTGGTAGCGACTGCAAGGCAGCCTGCGAGTGTGGTCTGGATCTGGTGATTTCATTCTATCATGTGGAGGGTGGTGTTTCCGCAGCACTTCGGCACTGGGTCCCGCATGGTGGTGGCCTTCTTGGTGCGGTGTTGTTTCTTTGGGATCCCCGTTGAAGTGGGGTCATAGCGAGAGGTTTCGGCGACAGCTTATGCGAGTGGAGTGTTGGTGGGCGTCATGTTTTTTTGGACCCGGTCTTGCTACTTCGTTGGTTTAAGTGGTGTGGTGCGACCGCATTGACGACCCAATCCAACCAGGTGAGTTGTTCTGTCTTTTTTTTCTTTTCCTACCTATGATCTCCCAAGATCGTAGTCTGCTTTATCAATAAAACTGCACTATCTTGTGCGGTTGGTTAAAAAAATAGTAGAACTTGTGAATATTTTCATAAGTCATAGGGAAGACAAATGTACGCTATAAAAGTCTGCGCTTTTGATCGTCGTTACTCAACTTTTAACAATTTCTGCAGATTGTACTGCTTTCCTCTCTAGCCTCTTAATTTCCTCGACACATCAGCAGATTTTCCTACATGGTAGATATATTAAGTGTGCATGATACTATATCTATACTAAATCTAAGTGAATGCACAAATTAAAATTATTGTATGCATCCAGTTTTTTCCTTGCTTAACAAAGTTTTATTTATTTATTTACATATTTGAAAATGTTAAGCTTCAATATCCTTGAAGAACCTGCAGCAAATTAAAGAAGCAAAAAATAAGAGAATGGTATCCTGCATTCACAGATGCTCACAAAGGGCGGTAGGAAATAAAACTAAACAAAAGAAAATTCAAACCAGACGCATGAAAAAGCATACCTCCTATACCTTCCCTTTCATTTCATATCATCGATGCATGTTTCTTCAAGTACTCTCCATTGCCACCGCAGCATGGAATGCAGCTCCAACGGGCCGGCACATCCTCATCAACCACAAAGTAAGAGGAGTACTGAGGTGGATGGACCGTTGTCATTGTGTTCTTGATGTGGATTTGTTCGCACCCAAAATTGGCAGGTCTGGTCTGACCGGTCAGACCTATGGGTCCCACCGGTCAGACCAGTGTGGTCAAAGTCCACAACGTATAATTTGGACTTCACCATTGGATAGATCTCGTTGAGTAGATCAAGATTCATATGTGGAACGTCCAAATCGGAGTCCAGATGAGGGAGATATGACTTATACAAGATCTGCATGTCGAGTGCACCGGTCTGACCAGTGCCCTTGACCGGTCTGACCAGTGCCCCCCGATTCCGAGTCAAATCAAGGAGTCCTGATAGATTAGGCTTGCAAAAAGATTTTCTTACGGGGCAAGACCTCCCCACCCTATAAATATAAAGGGCCACAACCGATTGAGGTTCATTAACACAATCGAATCTATCAATTACACTTTTATCATTTTATCTTTCTTTCCCTTTACTTTTCCAATCTACCATGTTGTTTCTCCATGGCGTTTGAGGACGTTCTAGGTGGCCTGCCAACCCTAGAACAACCCAAGGTGCACCTGCCCCGACGGGGTCCCTCCTGGGCGGGCGTTCGTTGGTCCACCGCCGGATTCTCCAGCGACCGGTCTGACCGGTCACCCGCACCGGTTTGACCGGTGCCTGTGGGGGAGGTGCTGTAAGGAGCTCCTCCGCGCGATGTTGGCTCTGAAAAGGTATCAACAAATTGGCGACTACGCTGGGGAATGAGAATTTGGCTGTCATGGCCGATCTATCTAACTCTAGCCACATGATGGCGTATTAAGAATTTCGTACGGAGTATAGCAAGGAATTAGATCTGGCGGTTGAAAACTTGCTTCTATCATGTTTTCGTCAAACTGATCAAGGCATCATCAAGATAAAGGAATTGCAGCAGCCGTCTACCATCGACATATTAAAGGAGATGTAATCCTCAGGTAATTTATCTGATGCTCTATCCGTATTTGTGAATTTTCGTCTCAAAGTTTTGATAGATAAATTGGATAGTTCAGATTCAATTCCTGTTAATTTAGAGTCGGTTATTAAGCCGATTGATGATATTATTAATCCTTGCAAAAAAATTGCCTAATTGTGATGTTGTTGGTCAAGAAACAAGTCGGTCGTCTCTAGCCAAAATTGTTGACCCAAAATCCCCCTAGAAAGAGCATAGAGAATACATCTAGTGCTTCGACGCTCGGGGGGGGCAACAAAACAAAGGCAACGGTGCCAGTTGTATTGTGACCGGTCTGACCGGTTCCCAAACCGGTCTGACCGCCTCATCTAGGGTTTTGCTAAATAAATCAAAACCAAAAATAGTTAAACCCCAAAAGCCTGAGATTGGTGTTTGGAAGACCATTGAATCCAAAGGTCGTCATAAGCATCAAAGAGAAAAGCTGACGTGTAATGATAAACTTCCAGCTAAGTCTCAAAGACAAAAGATTGTTAATGGTTCTAGTCGGTCTAAAAATTCGAAACGCCTAAAATCTTCTCCTAGAGAGAAGTTCCATAACCAGAATTGGCAATGGAGTAATTCTCACAAATCAATGTTGTTTCCTTCATATGGATCATCAATACCTATGCCATGGGAAGCTTATTTTTAATATGAATTATTTCTGTAAAGAGCTCCTCCGCGCGTTGTTGGCTCCGAAAAGGCGTCAACAGGATTCCAATGTTGAAGAAGGCGCCCACCATTCTCTGGGCATAGAACCCAAAATCCTCGGAACACATTAGAGCAAGTACTATAATGTGCTGGGAGGGGGCGGATATCTATGTGGAGGAGGGAGGAAAGAAGAGAGAGAAGAAGGTGGGCATCTCACCATCTGCCTGCTTGAAGATGGGTGAGAGGTGCTGTATGCACTGTTATTGGCTAGAGTTAGTTACCTATCTTCTCTTACTGGCTAGAATTACTACGGTGCACAGTGGACCTCGCTACCACACCGCAGCGCGCTGCAGCCCTTGGGGGTGGGGGGCATGTTGACGTTCTCGGCTCTGAGCCACTTCCTTAGCATGAGCGTACATTGTTAGTTTGATCTCTCATCCGTTGCGGCCCAAAGGCCGTAACAGGCTCGGTCTCATGCCCTGGTCGGGGGCGCCCAACCAATCCATGGTTGGTGGGCCTCTGTCGCACAGTGCTATAAAGAGATGGTGGGGGCCACGGCTCGCGGTACGAGGTTCACCTGCGCCGCCACACACCCCACCTACAAACCCTAACCGACCCGAGGGAGCACTGGAGCGGTGGGAAGCTCCACCGCCGCCGCGGACGTCCTGCTTCATCGCCCGTACGCGCTGCCATCGCCCGGAGATTTGCAGGCGCGTCCGCACCGACCCCGTCACCGAGCCGGAACCGCCACTACATCCCCTGCGTCAAGCCGCGGCCGCCCCTGCGACCACGACCGACGAGATGGCCTCCGACTCCACTCCTGCACCCGCCGCCGATGGTCTGCGTCCCCTCAACTCTCTCTGTTCTTTTATCAGTAGTGTTTAGGAGTTGTAGATCTAGATCCAAAGCTCTGTTATCTTCATGTATTAAGCGTACACCCGTCTAGATCCACTGCTAACGGTCCGGTTATGTTTAACATACATATCATTGATCACAACTGGATATGATCTCATTTGTCTTCCATCATTCCATGAAGTCCACAGTGGCAGTGCAGTGATGTACCACTGACTGTCCTTCTTCAACAACATTCCATGGAAGAACCTGTCAATTTTGTCAGTAGCAGAAAACTATGCAGTTCAGGTTCCAAAGGAGTTTTACCTCTTTGATTCTCTTCTTGAGATATGATAAACCTTCATCTGTCTTGCTCCTCAAGGTGCCACATACAATAGGTCACAAACTCTGGAATAACATTGCAATAAGCTTCTCCTTTCACAAAAGTGATAGATATACCACCTGAAAGTTCCAACAGTTGTCCCGACAGCAACAGGAGGCAAAATTCATCCATAATTAAAAACTAGTACTATAGGTATAGGATTGTAAGCCCGTCACTTACTGCAGCCTGGGGTGTGGGGGGTGGATCGATTTCCTTGGCCACAATATGTTGAAGATTGAGGATGCCAGTGGATGCAACTACAATGAGGGTGTTTGAATCCATGGGCTATTTTTTAATCTTCATCTTTTTAGCTCAAATAGCTTAAAATAAGCCAAACATGTAGGCTATTTCAAAGTTATATGTAACTAGCTCACCTAACAAAATTATCCCTCCAAGAGATGTTAATTGAGCTATTTCTAGTGGGCCTGCGGTCACCTCCCTCCTCCCGTTGCCTCGCGCGGCACCCCCGCCTGGCCGCCCGTCTCCACGCGGTCCCCCAGCCGTGCCGCGCCTCCGCCGTCTCCTCGGGCGCTCCGAGTTCTGCCCCCGCTACGGGCGCAGGCAAGCTCATGTCCTCTGCGGTAACCGGCGCTGTCCGCCGGCTGGCTCGGTCCTGGCCCGCCGCCCCTTCTGGCCGCGAGCGCGCGACGCACTACGGAGACCCTCGTCGAGGAGGCCCATGCGGGCGTGCGGGGCCCGGCCCTGGGATGCTCCTACATCGCCGGCGGTCACCACCGTGCGCTGCAAGTCCGACACAGCAAGCCAGCCCTCGACCTCACCAGCCGCAAGGCCACTGCGCGGACCATGCCGTCTCCAGCCACGAAGGGTGTGCGGCATGTGGTTGCTACTGCTCGATTTGATGCTTGTGTGCTGCAATTTGGATCAACGAGAGATGCGATGCTCTTGCTAGAAGCTGCTGGTCGTTCATCCAAGCAATACTAATCCATACGGATTGCAGATTGCTAAGTGCAAGCAAGCAAGCTAATCACCGAGAAAAGAAGGCAAGCAAAGCTGCACTGCCGCAAGCAATTCGAGTTCCTGGATTGAACTCGTTCCTTACCCAATTTGAGTTCCAAATCTTCAATTGAGTTTTCCCATGCAATTCGAGTTCTAGTTGTTCAATTGTGAGCTCCAGCGTCACGGTCGCAGCTGAAAGGAATCGCAGATCGAGCAGCAGCGGTTGACGACGCGCTGTTGGCGGCGGCCACGCTCGTTAGGTCTCGGCGGTGGACCTGTATTGCAAGGGTGTCCCCCTACTCTCCCGGGAGGTGGAAACGCCTGTGTCGTCGTGGTTCCTCGGCTTGCAGTTCCGCGTGGAGGTCCTTGCCGAGCGCAAGAGTGCGGACACCGCCACCACCGCCACGGTGCCGTCGTCGCCGGAGGAGCTGGGCGCCTCCAGCTCGGCCTGCACGTTGGAGAGCTAAACCTTGACCTACTTGGCCTCCATGGTGACGTCGAAGAGCGCGGCAGAGAGGTCGGCCTCCAATGGCAATGAAGGGGGGCAAATGATTGGGAAAATGCATTAAAATCAAATAACCCAAATAACCTTTGGATCCAAACAGCTAAAAGACTATTTTATTATAGGGCTATTTTCATAAGCTAAACTTTAGCTTTTAAAATAACTCTTGGCTATTTCTGTAAACACGCCCAATATATAGGATGGATCTACATTGGCTAAGAATCGAGTAGCTGTTACAGCAAAGGGTCCTGGCCTAGATGAAACGACGCCTGATAGAACCTACGTTGCACAGACACGCCACCTTGATAGCGTATCCCGTTTCGGATACGTATCCGACACGGATACGGCCAGGATACGTATCGGCGACCGTATCCACGTATCCTGGAATTAATGGGCCAAAAACTCGACTTTGGATACGTATCGGCCCAATTTCGATACGGCCCAGCCCACCTAAGAGAGCTATGCCCTACTATCCATCCCCTGCGTGCGATTCCTTCTGCTCCCGACCCGACGCCGCCCCTTCCGTTCTTCCACCCGCCTCCACCTCGCGGCGCACGGGCGTCCCGCATGGCGAGTCGGCGACGGCGGCTGCCCGGCGACCAGCCTCCGCAATCCGCATCGCCGGAGTCCGGCCGGAGACGAGCCGCCGTGCCCGCCCTGCCTCCTGCGACGGCGACGGCTGCCCCTACCTCCTGCGACGGCGACGGTTGCCCTGCCCTGCGCCCCTGCCTCCTGCGAGCTGCGACCGTGAGGTGAGTCCCCATGAAGGCCCTGATCCGGTGATCCCCTCCCCCAATCGAACCTAGAACAGAGATGATTTCAAAGTGCAAGTGCTAGTGCTAGTGCAGCAAGTGCTAGTGCCAAATCTGGACATTGAGAACAATGAGGAAGTCGAGGGAGAAGCTTGATTGTTGATGGCTTGAAGCTATATGTCTATATCCTACTATAGTACTATATTGCTACTTTGCTACTACCTTTTATTAATTTCTTCAATTGGAACTTGCTGCCTGCTGGCTGCTGCTATCATTTTATTGAATGTAATAGACCTTAATGTCTCTTGTTGAACTTGAATATCTATTTTGCAATTTAAATATTTAATATGCAATGTTATTTATTTATTTAATAAAAATTGTTTAAACGTATCCACGTATCGGATTGTTTGAGAAATTGCCGTATCCGCGTATCCGTATCCTTCCGATATCGATACACGTATCCGTATCCGTGCTGCATAGGATAGAACGTCTGGGTTGACATGCAGGCCAAATATCGCAGACACATGCATCATCAAGTGAGCCTTTTTGTAAGATGTAACAGGGGCCCCGCCATAACCCTCCTCTGCAGGCTGGAATACAAGCTTTATGGTTCCCTGATGAACAAAAGAAGAACCGCACAAAAATCATCTAGTGAAAACCACCATACCGTCCCAGAAACGAAGAAAGAAAATGAAACCTCAGAGAGATTAAGTGTCCCTTTGTTGAGATATTTGGCAATGGCAACACATACTGACATTTTCCTAGTAGTAATTAACCATACGTTTCGATAAACAAATACCTTTTAAGTCATCCTTGCAATGTTGAAGTAGCTTAGCAGCTTCTAAGAACATTGTTGTGTGTGCATCGGGCCCACAAACATGCATTTTTCCATTTTCCTGGCTCTTGTATTCCCAATCTACCAATTCCTGCCAAAGGACAAGTTTCTGAAGTAGTCCTGCAAGCGTAATTTAAGAATGTACAAGTTTCTGTTTGTTACCTTAAAAGATACACTGAAAATACAGCACCAACTGGGGCTACACAGAAGCTATACTCAAGGATGCACTGCAAACTGTATCAATGGTGTAAGGATGTTTTTTTCCTCTTAGAGCATCTCCAGCAGTTTGGCAAGGGAAGACCAAAGATCTTGCGCGACCGGTCCGCCAGAAAAACTCAAAAGAGAAAGAAGTCTCGTTAATCTCTTCATGCTCGTTCCAAGTTCGAAGTACCGTTTGGCCAAAGAAAAAGCCGCTTCCTGACACGATTGCCTCTTTATATAGATAGATAGAGGATCCATGGGGTTATTACTTAGAAGTCTATTTTGCACAAGACCCCCTCCTATCTGATAGAAAAGGGTCCCATGATCCCGAGCCGGTCTTATCTTGGCTCACAAACCCCAAGTTTCTCTATGAAGAGCTAATCTAATTGTATTAGTTTCTATAATGGATTTCTTATGTCACTAATGGATACATCCATCTAATTTTGGCAAAACAAGAAAAATTGGTCTCTAACAATTTGGCAAACGAACTTGACAAAAATAGAAACTTGGCAAAACCACGCGGAAATATACACGCGCCGATCCGAGGTGGCATCGGCGTGGCCAAGCCAGGTGGGAGGGTGAAAAAAGAAATAAAGAAAAGAGAAAGATTCCTGATACAAGTTTTCAAAAGGTGGAAGGGTATAAACATAATTTTGTTTCTCTCTCAGGATGTAAGTTAGATCTAGGTTTGACAAGTGAATTTTGCCAAAATGTTGGAGATAAGCTCATTTTTTACTTTAGAAGTTGACAAAACATAAGATTTGCCAAGTAAAATTTGGTAAACTCTTGGAGATGCTCTTGCCACTGACATTTTTATTTGGTAACGTGAAAATTGTGTTGCTCCGTTGACAGATGATTTAATATGTTAATTTGTACCAATACAATTTTAATGGCAATAATCCTTGTTCAGAAATACAAGTCACTTGTATTTCATCTGGGCTTTGTTTTTATCTCATAGATAATAGAAGAAATCCTAATGAACTAACTTGTGATGTTTTGAGAAAATGTGCTAGATAGTTGAAGCACTAAATGGAATCCTTTAGATAAAAAGTTTTCAGATGATTGCAAATTAAAAACTCTATAGTAATTTAACTCTTCTGTCATCTTTGTCTCCGTATATGCTAAAAAACCTCCAAATGGTATCTTATTATTTAGCATGGTTCTAGTATGTAAATTACATCATCCCATAACTAAATTGTGCTATTGTCTTATGTAATTCATCTGCACTACCCTTTTTTCCGAAGGATGGCAAGAGATTTGTTGTGAGTTTTATTAGAAGAAATACAAAAAAAAAGGAATACAACTGTTTCAGGTCCAACAATGTTAGCACTGGATCACAGGAGAAGGGAAACGAAGAGGAATTGGAGTAGGGGACAGAGATCCGGGAAACCCGGCAGGACCACGGCGGCCTGCCGCGAGGAAGACGAACAGTGTAATCGTTTGTTTACAGAATGATTGATGACTCTCCCCTCCGCTCCAACTCCTTTCTATAGCAGTTATTACATGGGCCGAGCCCGAAACCGGAACGCACGCAGGAGTTTACGAAGCCCATTCATCACCAGCAACTCTCGGGTTCTTCTTGGTGGGCCGTGAGCTTCTACGAGGCCCATCACTGACGCCTTGGGCTGGATAGCTGGTAACAAACAACAACCGGCAGAGTGGGCGCAGAAAAGGAAAAAAGAAAACAACCGGCTTGGAAAGGAAAAAACATCCCAAAAGCTCTCCGTGAGGACTTGGTACAGCCGTACAGGCTAAACGCTTTCAAAATGTGGTTATTATGCTTAAAGTTCTCCCGTTTCGCGCCTTTCATATATGCGATCAAAATTGGAAAAATCTTGGTCTTATTCATCATGACCAATCAAAATTTCAGTTTGTTCATAAAAAATACACTTTTTAATCCAAAACCCAAACGAAAAATCGTGAAATATGGTGTTTTTGCTGCAACCGGAAAAATTAGAAAATTAAATCCCAGACCCTAGGTGACTAATCCCTCGCTAAATTCAATGTTGTATCTACCATCCTTTGAAGTAGTCAATACATAGCTAGGATGAACAACATCTGCGAATTGGAACCAATTGGTTCGGTCTCCCGAGCATCGCTATATCACAACCATAGTCACCTGGAACGTGGAACTATGGCTACGTTCACGTCCCGGGAACATGAGATCATTCGTCCGATCATGAAAAATCATCTTAAAAATAGCGTTTCTCGTTCCTTCCCGTCCCAAGACCCCATCGTTCCGGGAATGACTAAAATCAACTCATGAACAGATTGATCGTCTTGTCCATCCCCCATCCTAGCGCCCGCCGTCGATCACCATAGACTAGATCCTCCGCAACCCGCGAGACAGAACCGAGAAACACACAGACGGACCTGCAAGGGGAGCGCGTCCATGCCGGTCCGGAGCGCGACGACGGGCGTGGAGGCGCCGCCGCCGCTGCCAATGATGGTGGCCACGACGGCGGTCTGCGCGACGGGCCACCTGTACGCGTCACGCCGATCGCGTCGAGATCCGCGCGCACGAGCTCGCTGGTGCGGTGCTTCTGGAACGCCAGCTCGGGCCGCTCGTGGATGCGAACCCGGCGCGCGCGCGTCGGCGAGAAGCGAGCGATACGTGGAGGGTGCAGAGTAGTACGTGTAGGAGAGTAGGACGAGGAGGCCAGATGCGGCGGAGGCGGAGGCGGCGGCGGCCATTGCCGAAGGAGACGGAGATGAGTCATAGGAGGCGGCTTGGAAAAGTGGTTGTGCGTGCATGTGAAATTTTTATTTTATTTATGTTTTTATAATTTTGAATAATAATTACGACTATACCTAGATGTATAACAAAAATGAATGTATCTAAAAAGACAAAATGACAACTAATTTGAAACCGATGCAGTATTTTTGTAAAATTTCATTAAATACAATTATTTTTTAAAAAATCGTGCGTATTTATTTTCAAAACAAAAAATTCGTTTGTGTGCTTCATTTGACTCGCTAGCCACTGGTTTGGGCTTGGGCCTTTGGTTCCGATACCCACTGAAGCCCATTTGCGCCGCTGTCCCGCTGACTTCCGTCCGTCCTGGGTGGTTCGCCGCCAGCACACCCAGCAGCATCTCCTCCTTCCTTCACAAAGAACTCGTCTTGGTCTCCTCTCCTGTACCGGCAGTCGACGCGCTCCCTCTCTCGGTCCCCCCTCGCACGGTGCTCCTCCTCCTCCTGCCCGCCGGTCTCGCCCTGCATCTCTCCTAGCAGCGTCTGCAGCCCCGCCCCCGCTCCTCGCGCGGTGTCGCGCCAGCCGTGACCGTCGGAGATCCGGGGCTTTCTTGGTAAGCGAACGCCTCCCCCTCGCCCTGGTTCTTGTTCTCGGCAAGTCCAATCTGCCTCCTCCGCCCCCGCCCTCTTCCAGTTCTTAGTTCCTTACCGCGTTCGGTGCCGTGGCAGAGCTGCTTCTTGCGTGACGGCCGGGGAGGAGGTTGGGTTCGGAATTGGGGATCGGCGGCTGCTGGTGCGGGGATGAATACGAGGCCGGTGGTGCTCGTTCTCCTCCTGCTCGTCCTCATCATCACGTCGCAGTTCGAATGGAAGCAGCAGATCGGGGACGCCGCCGAAACCGACCCCGCCGCCGCGCGCCGCCGCCAGCAACTGCTAGCCAGGGAGGACGCCGTCAAGGAAAAGGTTCGTGTAGTCGAATCTACCTGACTTCTATTTTTGTTGTGCCGTGGGCTGGTTCGTGTGCTCTGCAAGATATTTGTGCATTCCTAAGTCGTAATAGGAGCAGCTGTCGTGCCTGATCCCTTTTCCTCTCCCGAAGAAATCTTGTGGCCGTGATATCTGAACTAAATTTAGGCACACATTGAAATTGGAATCGCCATTAATTGAGTATTAGTCAAACATTACACGCATTCAATTGATTTCAGTCTTTACTGGTTGATGGGGATATTAATGGTCCGTATCATTAGATAGTATAGTAATTTCTTAAACAACAAGCTGATTTCAATTTTTCAGTTGGGGAATGCATTGTTAGTATACCCCACTACATGTAAAACTAAAAGCATAGAATGGACAATTCTTCACCAGGCCTCTGGCTTGCTAGCTCCTATCAAATTTATAGCTTGAAGGAGATGCAGTTTGCTGGCTCACAGCATATCTGCATATGTCATGAGCTATATGTGCTGTAACGAGCAAGCCTAATTCTTGTGTAGTTTGCAAGCAGAGTTTCTAGTTATTAACAGCTTTTACTGTTACAGCAATGAAATCACGGAAGTGATGATTCCCTACATTTAATACACAACTGTATTTTTCAGTACCAAACATGGTAACTGTCTTAAAATAGTACTAGCTGATCAAGTATGGTACTTTTGTCCTGTTTTCAGTTGCAACTATAACTGGTAAAGAACCCTAGGAGTTTTGTAAGGACGGATTTAACTATATTAGTTAGTTCAGCAAAAACAGCAGAGATAAAGGAAGTGTCATGCACTTTATGCAAATATGGGAAACACTATTGTGTGCAATGCTTCACAAGAACATGGACTACCAAATGAGATCTAGCTTGCTTTGATATGCATTATGCTTGTTCGGTAATAACAAAACCTTTAGTGTCATGCCTGAGTGGATCTGGAACAGGATAGCAATCAATTATTGTTTGTTTGCTAAAGTTAATTCTTTGAAAAAATGAGAATTCTTAACATGTTATTGCAAAATCAAGTCAGGCAGCTGTTTTCAGTTACTGCTGTATTTAGGCAGTTTGACTGCTATTCCACGTCATCAGTTATGTTATCCAGAGTTTTGCAGAGCAGCATGTGCACTTATCATGGTTTGGGACTCTTCCTCAGAATCGCTCAAAAAATATGAAAGGGTAAAAATCACGGATGCAGTATATTGGTGAACGTGCCATGTGGAATGGGGGATAACACTTGTAGGAACGAGAAACATGGCAATATGTACTATAAGAAAAAGACAAGCAGTGTTGATTTATATTGCACAAATATTATGTGTAATAAGCATATGAGCATTTTTGTTAACTATTTTCATTCATTTTCCTATTAACTTTTGCAAAATGCATTTATTGTAATGTGGCCTGCATATATGAACTTTAAGAATTTCTTTCAAAGTTCGCAACAGTGCATTTGGAGAAAATAGATCTGCCTTTTCTGTGGATCACAATCATGCACATTAACCAGCACCCAAATTATCGTCAATACTTGTACAGACGCCTTAACTTAGCTTGTCACTTTGCAGTTTATCCTGTATTCCTCATGCGAAATATGTAGTGCTAACTGGTAATCATGTTATGGGTACAATGGTTTGTGGAGTTCAATGCAATGTCTAAAAAAAGTCATTGTGCTGATGTATTTGGGTTTTATCGCCTTTGGTTTCGTTACTACAATAGGCGTATTGAATTGATTTAGCCATTTAGGTCCCCATTGGTGAGATTTTCAGGGTCCACAGAGTAAACGAGAATTCTGATTTTGGTATTACAATAAAGCAAGAGGTTGCCAAATTGACATAGTGTTTGCGTATTTGCTAGCATGTCTTTCTTTGGAGCTAACAAATAAAATCCATGCATTTGAATGATCTACACGAATGAAGGCCATGGTACATTCACGGCCAACAATCATATACAGAGAATTGGTTGCTCACTTAGTTACTTCTAGTAGATAACTCTCCTTGAAAACATGTATAGTTTATTCTGAATATGTGCTGCTAAGATTAGAAATGAATCAACAATTGCTCTTCAGTTAAATTCATATTTTTAGTCGCTGAACCAAATCAAATCTATCAAAATCTCAAATCTGAGTCAGATCGGAGGGCAAATCCACTAAGGTTTTATGATTCTGCCAAACTAAGCAGGATGCCTTATGAGTCAGATTGATCTTGGCTAGTAAAGTCAGAAAATTTTACTATTGTATTAGTAGATCGAATCAAAAATCATGTGCTGGCATTCTATTTAGGGAAGCAGATCCTCTGCCGTTGGTCCCTCTGCCATTGAGTCCCTGTCACGTGGACCCAGTCCCACACGACAGCATCTCAACGCCAGATACCCAACGGAAGGCAAGCCTCGCCCAGTTTGCCATGGAGTACCTCATTGATCAAGAACTTACATTTTGTTAACAAAATTTTGATATGAAAATGTTTAACCATGTTAGGCCTTGTTGCATAAAAATCAATCCTTTGCCCACCTCTTGGTTCTATATTTGTTTCTGGAGGGCATTATTTGCTGAGCATCATATCTAGAGATCGTTCTTTTGCTCATCTAAGTTTTATGTTCCATCTGCAGATAATACTATCTCAAGAGAAAAACATTCAACAACTTAATCAGCTTATTGAGAGCCTTCAGCGCCAGCTACTACATTGCCGTGGTAGCAATAATACTGTTCATACAACCAACACCGTTCCCGCCGCTGAAGTAGGTGAAGTTGAGGAACATGAAACCATTGAGGATGAGAACAGATGATCATCTTGGCAAATGGTTCTTCAATTCTAGTACAGCAGCCAACAAACCAGAGGTTAACTTGCACCTCGCTCTTACGGAATGCCGTCTAGTGGAGGATTGAATCATACTTTGATTCACTGTACTGTATACTTGCAGCGACCAAGTAGCGGGTTGTCACCCGTGTAAAGCCTGTAGAGAGTTGTAATTTGTAATGTGCTGTAGGCCATGGTAACTAATTCAATTGGAAAGCTACCTGACCATTCTTTGTTCCGATGATGGATGATTCTGCCCTCGAAGGCTAAATATATTGCAGTGTCATTTTTTTTTCTCTCTACCGATGAACTCATCAGGTGAAATATTCTGTTAATAGTCACTGTATTGTTGCCTCAATGTGCGCAGGTTTTGCAGATTCATAAACTCCACTTTGTATGCATGCATGTAAGTTGCAGGGAGGCTGGTTGACTTCCAGTGGTCAGTTGGATCTTTCATTCTCTATGGTTCAGATAATGAAGTTCCATTTATTCTATAGAGATTGAATCTTCTACTACTTCTTTTGGAATCTTTGAAAGAATATGATGTACATTTTTTACTATGTACTGTGGTGGTAATGTGTTTGTGCTAGACATTGTTGTCCTGCGGTACCTCTACCTCTGTTAGTGCTACGATATGCAGTCCTTTGATTAAATCATTCATGGTCATGTGTTGTGGTTCAATGATATGGTGTAAAGGTACAAGAAAGGAAACAGACCACAAAGTTTAGATGGGACATTTCCAATCCAACAACCAACAAGCATCAGCAGTACTGGACGGCAACAGCTGAAGCAGATGACAAACCGCACGAGATGAAATTTGACAGTCAAACAAGAGTTGGTAACGTTTCTGAATGCACAGCACATATCCAAAAGGAAAGAAATTGGAGTTAGGGGGGGGGGGGGGGGTTAGATGGATCCTTACATTTTCTAATCTACAAAACTTCAGGGGCTAACCACTGTTAGCCCTAAACAGATGGTTGTTCCTAAAAAAATTATGAGCTGGAACTTATTAGGTTCCCGGACAAATTGTTTGTGGTGTGGTGACTGGGTGGCTGAGGACATCGAGCAGGCTTAGGTGGGCCGTGGGTAGGGGGGGAAGCCCGATGAAAAGGTTGACTGGGCTAGATGGTATCTCATATTTTTTATGGGCTGACTACATCTCAATTAACGGGAAATCATATATTTTTGAAATTTCTTAAAAAAATATATATCTTTCGGAAGATAGAATCTTTTACATCTATATAACCCAGCAACAACCTAATTATTGGCCCAAACGGCCCACTGCTGCCTTCTTCCTTCTCCGGGTCTCCTCCAGACGACAGTCCACGCCTCTCTCATCTCGCACGCATTGCCGCCGTGAGCTTAGTGTTAGAGTTTCGAGGGTTCAGGTTCGGGGGTCCGGGGTCCTCCATGTCCGCGGACCTTGAAAGGGGGAGGTCGGGGGAGGTGGACGACCGGCGGCGGAGGCGAGGCGACGCGTTAGCGCCACCGGTGAGGACCGGAGCGTCCGAGGACCAGTGGATGGTCGCTTCCTGGTGTGATGAGTGATTGACAACGTGGTGTGGACTGACTCTTGGCCGAGTATTACAGGTGCAGGTTGCGGCTTGATTTGCGTTGGTGCAGGTGAAGGGCGGGCGCGAAAGGTCTATGCCTTGCGGGACCTCCGAGGAGTGGAGAGACAAGTAGGCTCGGCTCGAGGGACCCGGTGGCTAGCGGGGTCAAGTGTGGGCCGCATGGTGGCAAGAAAAGCAAGACGAAGTCGTCGACAGGAGCCGGTGCAGGGTAGCGGCTCACGACCGGAGTCTGCACACGGGGTTTGCGACGGTTCACCACAAAACCGTCGGGTTACTTGGTTGAGCCACAAAACCAAGACCGGAGGCTCGGCGGGCGGAGACAGGATACGGGCGCGCCGAGAAGCTTCGATGCCGGCGGACACGTGGCGGGATCGCAGGGCTTGCGTCGGGAGGACGCGGACTGCGGCGAAGGCGTGGCCGTGCGATCAAGAGGAGTGCTACATGACCTATTTGCTCCTGAGGGGACTGTATCTTAAGTTTAAGTGCTAGGGGTAGCTTGGTCATTTGCCCAACCCAGAGGGACTCATATATATAGCTCTAGGGTTTTCTGGGCAAACCATCCATCTGGACTGCTTCTCATTTCCCTGCTCCATAGGCGTAGATTTTCTTCACCGCTTTGTAGAGAATCTGACCTCTGAGTGTATGGAAGCATTCATGGTTGCGTTGATTTCCTTCTTGTAGCTCGTGTGATTTTCGTGTCTTTTTCGAGCTATTTTCGTTAGATTTTCGTGCGCGACTTGTTCCTTCGATTCTGAGGTGTTTGGGTTAGGATTTGTTGGTGGGGATCATGGATAGATGTCTTGTGCATCTTCGTGCTTGATCTTGACCCCCCCCCCAATCTCCGGATTTGGCCTCTGATTGAAGGATTTCGGTTGGAACCCTAACTTTTTAGTAGAGCTCGGTTGCGATTCGATTCCCGGCGATTTAGTTCGTTTGAGGTCTCAAGTTTTGGGGTATAGCATTTCCTAGGGACACTTCACATCTCCCCTAAATCTTTCCTCAAGAGCTCAAGCCGTTTGGGAGATCCATGGACGGATAGGTGAAGTTGCGTTTTCGTTTTCGAGTTCGGGCTGCTCTGTCCGCGTGTGGCGGACAGTCCGCCAGGTGCTCGCGAACGGTCCGCGAGGAGCCGGCTGACCAGGTGTTCGTCGTGTTCTTCGCGAGTTCTTGCGTTGCTTCTTTTCGATCCGTTTTGTCCTGTGCTTTTGATTACTCAAAGTTTGCCGGACGGTCCGCGAGGTGAGTGCGGACAGTCTTCTCCACGCGGACGGTCTGCGGGTAGGGCACGGACGGTCCGTTATTCGAGGTGCAGTTCTGGAGGTTCGGGGGCTATTTTCGGACGGTCCGCCCTGTGCTTGCGGACGGTCCGCCTGACCCCCGCGGACAGTCCGCCCCCTCCACGCGGACGGTGCGCCCCAGGCTTTCCAGATTGTCTAAGTCCTTTGCTTCTTGAGTTGTGCTTCCGTGTTGCTTTGAGTTGGGGTTTGTTCCTAGGGTTGGTAGGTCCGTTGTGACTACGCGACCTTGCCAAACTCGTGTGGGAATCCTCGGTTGTGATTTTGGGGCATAGGCCGAGTTCATCCTTCGAGAAGAATTTTTATCGGCTCCCATTCACTCCCCCCTCTCTGGTCGCCTAATCGGTCCTTCAACCGGCCAGGCGGGGTCAGACCGGGGGTGGGCCGGTGACAAGAGGGGACGACGAGAAGCGTCGTGTTAGGAAGGGCAGGCTGGAGGGGCGACGATGGATGGTGGGCGGTGGGCGGTCGGCGCAGCAGCCGCTGGTCGGGGTGGTCGGTCGGGGTGGTGGTAGCAGCGGCGAGGGCCGCGGCTCGCCAGGGAAGAAGGCGATGTAGAGGAGGAGCTGGGTTGATAATGGGCTAGAAGTTTCAGAGGCTATCCACCTTCGAGAAGCTATATAGAAGCCCCCAATCAACCCATTCCATTCTGATTATTATCATGTTCTGTTCACAGTATGAATCCATGGAGCACTTGTTCTTCCAGTGCCCGGTGGCTAGATGTGTGTGGGGCATTGTTGGTGCTTGCCTAGGATCTAGAAGAGTCCCTGAGAATGTGGAATAGTTCAAAAGATGGATCGGTACCATCCTACCAAATGGAAAAAATGTGCACCACTTTGGCTTTGCATCAGTATGCTGGGCCATTTGGAAGTGCAGAACAAAACAGTCTTTGACAAAAAAAAAATGATCAGGTTCCCAGCTGAAATTGTTCTTCATGCTTGCACTTTTATGTTATATTGGGCAGGTCTATTCGATCCTAAAGCACAGGAGGCCATCGTGGAGGGTGCCAATGTGATGCTAGCTATCGCGCACAAGTTGCTAGCCCAACAGAGGAGGCAAGGGCAGATTGGAGCGTTGCCGGCGCCGCAGGGGGGCACGCCAGAAGATGAAGACTAGATCCTGGTCGTGTTGGAGGGCTGGGAGTGACGCTGTGTTCAAGTTGAGATGTTGGGTTTAAACTCTACCTTTTGTGTAATCAGCGTTCTGGGGTTCGAACTTGTTGTTTGTCAGATACTTTCTTTCCTTGGGAGTCCGGTCGATCGTGATCCTAACCTAGCTTGAGTCAAGATAGGTCTAGGCGGAGTCGAGGGTCAGTGGCCCCTTCTTTTCCCTTTTCTGTATGACTTGCCGATATTTCTGTTATTGCAATGGAAATGGGAGCTGCCCTGGATTCGAAAAAACAAGCAGCTTGACGGAGCATCATCCCGCTTGTATAGCTGTAGACAGTCGGACAGACAATCAGGCGAAGCCCGTCATGTGCCATCGAGTCGCGTGTTGTTTTCTCGCAAGCCTGTCGTGTCGTGCGCCCTCGCTAGTGGACTAGTGGTTCTCGTCCCTTTCCCGCGCTTTATTCGCAAGTCCTTTTAATTTTTTTTTGCTCTCGAACAAGTGATTCGCGGTTCCTGTCCCATGTCGCAAGTAATCAAAAGCTCGCGTCACACTACCGAGGGGGGGCCCTTGTGTCCAAGCAAAGAACTTCCCGCCGATCCCCGGACCCCCTGCCGGCTCGCCGCCGGGAACACCGCCGCCGCTCTCCGGTGAGCTAGCCGTGCGCGCAACTTGGCATCCAGCACCAGTTCCGGCTGCTGTTCGTCGCTCGCTCGCCGCCATTCCAGAGTTCGAAAATGACCATTGTGGTGCCTCAGCTGAGATATATAAATCCCCAACAAATTTCGGATGGAATTTACTCAAACAAACATAAACAATTTTGATACAAACCATACACAAGCTAAGACCGAGTTCAAACAAATTTACAAATCCCTTTCCCCGTCAATTGCAGACATATATAAAAATAAAAATCTCAAATTAAAGCAGCATCAATTCAGGGATGCAAATGGCCACACCAATGAAATTGAAAAGGAACCAAATCATTCCATCGCCACCCAACGCACAGAGTCCACATAGGCGGATGACTCGATCTACTAGCAGTTCTTCTCCGGCGATGCGAGCTTGCACTTGACCCTCTGGAACACGACGGCGGCGGCGGCGGCGGTCCCGGGCGGGGCGAGCTGGAGCTTGAGCGGGCACGACGCCTCGACCTTGCACTTGGTGTAGCGCGCGGTGTACCGGATCTCCCCGGTCACGGCCACCTCCACCTCGAAGATCCCCGTCGCGTTCTGCTTCCGGAACGCGGCCTCGCCGGAGTTCCCGAGCGCCGGGACGGGCCTCGTGTCCCCCGCGGTGAGGTGGTACACGCGGGTCTTCCCGGCCGGGTGGTGATCGCCCTTCCCGGCGAGCTCGAACCGGTCGAACGCCTGCTCGTCGAACTTGTAGGACGCCTCCAGCGGCTTGGTGTTCTTGAGGCTCATCGCCCAGTTCGGGTTGCGGATCACCAGCGTCAGGGTCAGGTTGTAGGCCAGCGACGAGGTCGCCGGCGACAGCTCGAAGCGCGTCAGCGAGGCCTCGTCGACGGAGATGGAGACGTGGCGGACGAAGCCGTAGGCGGCCAGGAGGACGACGAAGAGGACGATGGCGGTCACGATGCCGAGGCAGGCCAGGCCGTACTTGTACTCGTTCCACTTGTAGCAGCACTCGTCCCAGCAGTCGCCGAGCTTCCCCATCGCCGCCGGCGTCCGGCGGTGTCCTTCTGGTGGGATTTCGGGTGGTGATGTGATGACTGAGGTCTGGAGGGAGGAGGGAGCTGCCTGCTGGGTCTTTGGACGCGGGCGTTGACTCGAACTCGACCAAGGACTCAAGGAGGCGTCAAGGCAGGGGACAGGAGTACATGTACAGGACGCAGGACAGAGATGTGTAGTTAAGGCCAATGCCATTTTGTTAAAGGCTGCACATTGGCCTTTTGTTGTCCTACAAAATGTTGGTGCCCAAACGGCAGTTTAATTTGTGGTAATATACTAGCAAAATGTTTTGCTGAAGATTCATTTGACGTGAGATTCGGCTTGTTCCTTATGACGACATTCCAACTTTCTTACCATCTTCCTGCACAAGCTGAACAATCATTTATTTGGAAATTTACTAAGCATGTGATTTATTTGGAGAAGTTGAGAATTGTGATAGGAGATAGTAAAAAGTTCGAATGTAGCGTGATAGGTGAAGGTGAAGAAAGTGTGGGTGACGTTGCAAACGTGACTTGAGTAGCGTCAATGTTTGGAGTGTACAAGTTGATTTAGATTCATTCTTTACAATGATAATATGTTGTAGGAATATGCTAGTTTTAAAGTGGTAAATTCGGTACGAAAGAAAAGACCAAGAAACCGCCCTACCATCGACCGTCACACTTGGAGTACTCTGACACTCTACAGACACTGAGACACGAATCTAGCGAGTTCAACAAAAATTCAGAGAAACCACTAGCTGATTCCTCCAAAAAAAAAATCTAACAAATCAATCAGGCCGGCCAGCTAGCAGTTCTCGTCGGGCTTGGCGAGTTTGCACTTGACCTTCTGGAACACGACGGCGGGCGTCCCGGGTGGCGCGAGCTGCAGCTTGAGCGGGCACGTCGCGGCCAGCTTGCACTTGGTGAAGTGCGCCTGGTACCTGATCTCGCCGGCGACCGCCACCTCCACCTCAAACATCCCCGTGGCGTTCTCCTTCCGGAACTCGGCCTCGCCGGCGTTCCCGAGCGCCACGTACGCGCCGCCGGAGCCGGAGACGAGGTGGTACACCCGGGTCTTCCCGGCCGGGTGCACGTCCCCCTCGTCGGCGATCCTGACGCGGTCGAACCGCTGCCCGTCGAAGCTGTACCCGACCTCCAGCGGCTTGGTGTTCTTGACGGACATGGCCCAGTTCCGGTTGCGGACGGTGAGCGTGAGCGAGAGGTTGTAGGCGAGCGCGGTGGCGGGGGAGGTGGTGGTGAGGAGCGCGAACCTCGTCAGCGAGGCGGACTCGACGGCGATCTCCGGGCGGCGGATGAAGCCGTAGGCGGCGAGGAGCGCGGCGAGGAGGGCGGCGGCGCCGAGGATGAGGAGGCAGACGCAGCAGCAGAAGATGGCCTCGCGCGCGTCGTGCGAGACGCAGGGGCAGCAGCGGTCGCAGAAGGAGTCGTAGCACCCGCCGCAGCAGCAGCAGCAGCCGTCGTCGTCGAGGCAGCACATGGCGGTCTCGCCGCGCCGCCGGACGGAGCGAATCTTGGGCTCGGATGGAGGAGGGTGGGGACTGGGGAGGAGATCCGGCGCGCGGATTGGGTGCGGGGAGTGGAGCTTTGTTTGGTGCTCATCACTTCATCAGACAACTGACTGGCTCTGTTTCTGCCTCCTCTGTCCTCACTTCTCACATTGGCTGCGTGAGCGTGACCGTGGTAAACTGATGGTTTTTAACTGCTTGTTAACTTCTTTTCTTGATTTTGTCGGAATTGTAATTGCAGTTCGAGTCTGCCGTGCTGTTAGTTGCCACTTGAGTTGGAGATTACCACGAGCTGTATGTTGCAAATGTCTACACACTGTTACTAGGTGACAGTGTTGTGACTTGTGAGAACCACTTCAGTGTAGCCATTTCCTTATGTTTGCCCTGATGTTGAGCTGTGAGCCTGTGACGGACTGAGTTACGGGAATCAAATTTATTTAAATGCTCCGATTACGGTTGTTGAAGTAGCAACATTATTCTGTGAAATAGTTTAAATTTTCATACGGTTCTCCTAAAGTTGATTCTTCTTAATGAAAACATACTTTACACGTCTTTAAAAAAAGAAATAATTTAAATTTTCATAAACGAGTCTTTTTAATTGAATCCTCAGAACGTATAACTCCTAAAAGCATCTAATTTTTACAACGGCGCTGCTAGCGCCCGGACGTCTGATCCGGGCGCTAGCCATCGGACGGGTCCGCGGCCGTCGGATCCTAAGATGCTCAATCGTCAGCCGTTAGATCTAAAGTCCAGCGAGTAAATGTTGCGAGCATGTTGCGAGCAACATCCAGCATCAGGAGTCTTTCTCCCTCCTCCCCACATGTTGCGACCATGTTGCGACTATATTACGACCATGTTGCGACCCGTGTTGCGT
Source organism: Cenchrus fungigraminus (assembly GCA_036936925.1). Lineage (NCBI taxonomy): Eukaryota > Viridiplantae > Streptophyta > Magnoliopsida > Poales > Poaceae > Cenchrus > Cenchrus fungigraminus. Next base: position 86,486,217 of record CM072780.1, read on the forward strand.
GCAACATCCAACATGAAGAGCTCTTCTGCCCCTCCTCCTCGACACAAAACCCAACATCACATGTCTGCAACATCGAAACTGAACATCCGCAACATCGAAAATTAATGTTTACAACACCCAACATCACGTGTCTGCAACATCAAGACTCAACATCTACAGCATCGAAAATTAATGTTTGCAACATCTAAAAATTTAGACCTAATTTTGAAACATTCGCATGGGACACTTGCAACATATCAAGAACACAGATGCAACATGTGCACAACGATTTGCAACATAAACGAGAAACGATTACATCATGAAGACGACCGATTGCAACATGTCAAGAACATTATTACAACACTGATATACAACAATTGCAACATAAAAAAATCCAAAAAAAACAGGAGGAGGCAGGTCCTTCGCGGCCAGTGTGGGGGAAGCAGTGGCCGGTCGGCGAGCTCGGATGCCCCACACCGGACTGCGGCCTTGGCCATGGGGGAGCGGCGGCCCGCTGCTGGCGAGCTCCACGGCCCACGCCGCCGCTCTGGGATGCGGCCTCTGGGGGAGGTCCGCCCCCCGTCGGCCTGGGATGCGGCCGCCCGTCGGGGAGCTCCACCCCATCGGCCTGGGCAGCGGTTGTGCCGTCGTGGGAGCTCCACCCCTGCGGCCTCGGGCCAGCGGCTCGCCCGGCGCACGGGAGCAACTCCCCCCCCATGGGGCCGCTGCGTGCAGGATGCGCGACTGCGCGTCGGCCGGTTGACCTCGGAGGCTCGCACGGCGGCGGTGAACAGGGGCTCGGGAGAGAAAGGGAGGGAGGCGTGTGGGGCGGCATCCCGCTCGCGAAGCTCGCGGCGAAGCTCCCTGCGGCCGCCTCCTCCGGCGCGGAGCTCGCAGCGGAGCTCCCTGCGGCCACCGCCTCCCGCGCGGATCTCGCGGCGGAGCTCCCTGCGGCCGCCGGCGAGCGCATCGGCTGGAAGGCTCGCGAGAGGAAAAAGAAAAACGGAGCATGCTGGTCTGCTGGGAGCAGATGTGAGAAGATAAGGTACTAAGGCATTGAGTGGTTGTGCTGGGCGGGCGTCCGATATTTCTCGCAGGCGTCGGACGCCCGTAACCAAGCATTATCGTTTTTACAAACAGCAAGGGACCTAAATTAAAGACGAGCTTACTCGATTAAGCATGTGCACATTGGTGGTGGTTACACGACAAGCACATTGGTGGGACCTAAAAATTAGGAGACAGAGACAGACTTGATCACGCATTGTGGTATTCTGGTTGGTGTACCACACAATGGTCAATGGGCAAGGCTAAGCTGCTTTGACGTACGGCCAGCCGCCCCGCCCGCTCGACCATGTGTGTCGCCGGAGAGGGTGACGAACCAAAGCGCTCTAGCCTAGTTGATCAGAGGAGTTGATGTATAGTCGCAACCACTTAGATTCAATTTCTCGTTGGAGCGAATTATGGGGTTGATTAAAAAAAATCCTCTCGGCGGTGAAATCGGGATTCGGTGGTTTTCTAAGTCAGAATAAGATTTCTTCTTCTTAATGAAAACCGTGGAGGCAGTCTTACCCCCACCGGCTTAGTTTCAGAGCGACGAGCTTGATGCCACGCGTGCCACAAGTACGCCTACCCTCTGTTCATCTAGATTACGAGTCACCGGTACTTATCTCTCAGAACAAATCAGCACCAGCTACCAACCACCAACCAGCCATGTCGCACCCTGAAATTTCCAATTTCAGGATGTGAATAGAGAGAATAATTAAATAACAATTTTCTCATAATTTTAAAAAATTTCAACATTTATTTTCTTTACAGGAAATATAGTATAGGAAAAATCCTTGTTTGATTTTCTGAATCAAATAAAAAGTTGTGAGTGTTGCATTCATGCCGATACATCTTGGTACTTCTTGAGTGCTAAAGGTTTCAAAAATGCGTTTAGGTGCTGTCCAAATCCTTCTGAGAATTTTCCGGACTTTTCTGGAAATTATTCTCACTTTCCTCGAGCTATTTCTATTTATTAGAAGGCTCTAAAATCTTTTTCATGAGCTCCAAATATTTTATTTGAATTGTTCGTGTCCCAATGTGTCTCTGGGAATTTTCCTGGATTTTTTTGGAATTTTCAGAATATTTTTCGTGACTTTAATGAATTATCTAGCTATTTCTAGATTATTCTTTTCACGAAAAGATTTTCTGAAAATAAAAAGAAACCTTTTTCTTTTCCCCTTTTCTTCCTCCATTTTTGGCCCGCGGTTGCTTTCAGCCCAACAGCCGAAGTCCTTTGCCGCTCCCTTAACCCCCCTTCCGTGTTCGCTCGCGCAACAGCTTTCAGCCCAGCTCGGTCCGCCGCTGAAGTCTGCCCGTGCCCCCTCATCTCTTCCGCCCGGCCGCCTCACCACCCTCAGCTTCAGCAGGCCGTAGCCCAGCGTCGCTCCTGGCCCAGCGCGGCCCGTTCCGCCTCTCCGCCGCCGCAGACGCTGACCGGTGGACCCCGCATGTCATCCCCGAGCTTCAGCCGTGGCCAGCCCGGATTCGGAGTCCGCCGCCGCCTCCGCCTCGTGCGCGCGCCCCTAGGCTTGACCCGCACGCCAAGAAGCCCCTGGCCCTTTATAAGCGGCCGCCGCCAACCCGGGACGGATCCCCAAAGCCCTAGACGCCTCTATCGCCTCGCCTCTGCGCAGCCATGGAGATCGAGCTCGCCGGTGCGCCGCCGTCGCCGATTCGTCGTGCTCGCCGGTCCCCGGAGCAAGCCAACGCCTCCCGGAGCTTCGCGACGCCGAGCCGCACCTCTTCCACTCCTTCCCGTCGCCGGAGGAACGTCGGACCGCCGCCACCCGTACAGACTCGAGCCGCGGGTCGTCTTCTCCGCCGCCGGCCGGATTCCGGCCGCGTCCTTCCGTCTCCGCCCGCGGCCGCCGGAGCGCCGCCGCCCTGGAGGAACAGTGCCGGCCACCATGGTCGACCACCGCCGTCCTCTTCGAAATCCGGTCGCCGCCGTCTACCTCCGCCGCCGAGTGAACGTGGTTCGAGAAACTTTGAAGAGCAAGAGGTTGAAGATATTCTGAGCAACTACTCTCTGGTTAAAGGCAAGTGTGTCCTTGTTCTTTTGTCCTAAGAACTATACTTAATCACTTTGCATATGTCTGCATTTAATATGATGGGACCTATGTTTAAGATTTGACTAGTGTTGTTTATCCTGTGCCTTGATCAACCGGGTTTTCCTTTATGTTGGGTAGCTATGCTTAGTTGCTCTACTTGGGTTATGGTGGTTAATATGAACATTAAAGATGAACATGATTTACCTTTATGTTATATCTTTGGTTGCTTAATACAAGACCATATGCTTAATCGGAACATGGAGAACCACCCAGGACAACAGTGCAACCATAAGGCATATGGCTCTGCCTTGGCTAATTAATTAGGGACTCTAGTGTTGGGATGACCTTACCTGATAAGGGCAAGGGGGAGCGCCAGTGGGGTATAGACTCGCTCTAGTAAGGAGTTGGGCTTTTCTAAGACACGGTACCTACTAGGGGACTTTATACTCTGCAACGACTCGGAACCTTCGCGGGTTGTTTCACATTGGGGAATCTTTGTAAAGGCCTCGTAGCGTCTCTATGCAATCATACCTCGGTAGTGTGGTATGATGCTTGGCGGGCATCGCATGGTTGAGTCTAAAGTTCTTCGGGGCTTTTACGCGACTTGTGGTGAAAGTGTACAACCTCTGCAGAGTGTAAAACTAATCGATTAGCCGTGCTCACGGTCAAGAGCGGCCTGGACTCTCACATGATAATTGAACTTGAAGATGGACTTAAATCGTGCTCTCTGATTATACTTGCCATATTCTTATGGTGTATCTCTTACATTTATGCTTAATGTGGGTTGGTATATACTTATACTTTATTAGTAATCAGGTGCTAATAAAATTTGACCAACTAAAATGCTAAATGCTTAGAGCCCAGTCCACTATAAAGCATTTGCATTCATACTTTCCCCACACTTGCTGAGTACCACAAGTGTTCACCCTTGCTATAAACAATGTTGCTCAGAAAGAGGAAGCTACCATGGAGTTTGCTGAAGATGTTGCTGAGTTCTAGGCGTACGCAACCCCCAGTCGACTGCCTGTGATGTTTGGAGCCTTCGTTTCCAGGATTAAGCGTAAATCTCTGATAATCTCCCTTTTTCTTACGTGATACTGTTTCTGTATTCACTTATATGTCACTATATGCATGAAACTTGATCCTGGCATGCATATAGTTATGCACTTGGTTTTCTTTGGAAAAACATATGTGACAAGCCAGAAGTACTTTCTCTCAGAACAAATCAGCATCAGCCACCAGCCGGTCGAACAGGCTGGTAACCACAGCGATATTGAGCTTGGCGCGATCTCCACAGTGGCCGGCCAGTACGTCGTGTACTACTTTACTGATGATGTCGACCAATCTATATATCATGCTATTATTGGACACTAATAGGACCCTTCGAGTTTGCAAAGTCTTATAAATCCATTTCTAATGATAACAACAACAACAATCGTCTTGTTTAGTTGGCTAGTAACTAGTGGTTGGTGTTGATTTGTTGTGAGAGAAAAATAATGTCTGTTGAATGGTGGCTGATAAGCTAGGCAAACAAGGTGAATATGCAATAGCAGCAGCATGCATGCTGATAAGTGGAATATAATCCATATGGAATCAAATTTACCATTTTTTTAAGATGTGCAAAGCACATTTTCCATTAAGAGAAGAGAATTGAAGTACAAAGAAGCGACTTTGGTAGAGACCCGAAGCACATTACAGGAAGAAGAACCCTACGACACCACCACACCAAACGAGAGACTAGGGGGAGGGGAGGCGAGGCCTGCTGACAACAAGCACGCCAAGAACACACGCTCGTCACCGGACGCCTAACATCTAGAGGCCTTCGAAGGTCAAGTGAGGATGTCAAGTATGACGATGCCACCAAGGAGGGAACGACGAGGACGCCGCCATCATCCATCTCTCCGGGAAGGAGCAGACAAGTTTTCACCTTGCAGACCAAATGGCATTGGGGCCGCAGCAACAACTCCTCCAGTGAGGTAAACTACGCCAACAAGCGCAGCCGTTGTTGGCCCGACACAGGTTGGACAAGGCTTTCGCCAAGCCCCAAAACTAACTCCGCGCAGCCGACCTCGAAGGCGTGGATGGCAGACGAGCCGATGTAGAAGCAGCGTGCAGACCAAGGCGCGGAAGGAACTGAGGATCAGCAGCAGGCTGGCAAGGCTCGCCCGACGACCTACAAGCGAGGGAGCGAGGAGGCGACGCGTCGGGAGGGAGGGGGGTTGCAGCTTGGAGCAGCCCCGACCAGTGACCAAACCCAGGAGTAGAAGCCAACGAAGGGGAGGTTGAAGGGTGAAGGGAGGAGCCGCAGCCAACCGGAACCACAACAGCGCCGCCGAAGGTCCTCGCGGCAACAGCGCCAGGCCGAACGTGGAGACCTAACAGGAGGCCACCGACAGTGAACCGCAGACGCCAGCAGGGGAAGGGAGCCGCGACCGCCGACGCGAACAGCGGCCACCGGTCGAGAGAGGAGAGCGCCGCGGCCACCGGTGTGGGGGAGGGGGGACCGCGGCCGCCGACAGGGGGAGACAGCCACGACCGCAAGCGAGGAGGGTCCGCGACCGCTGGCGGAGGACGCCACGGAACCGCGGGGACGCCGTCGGGGGGGGGCCGACGGGGGTGCCGTGGAGGGAGCCACAGGCAATGCTACCGAGGAGGTTGGCGGCGGCGTTATCGACGAGGCGGAGGGCAGGTGGAGGAGCTGCAGCCACCGAACATAGGGGGCCCGCGGCCAGCGGCAGGAAGGGGAGCCGCATCTGCTGGCGAGGAGGAGCTTCGGGAGGTCGGGGAGGGGGCTGCCGTACGCCGACGAGGAGGGTGTCGCGGCGAGCGTCGGCGGCGGCCCGGGCCCAGATCTAGGGTTGGCGGGGGATGTCGGCGACGATGGCGCGGAGAGAGAGGTCGGCGCCGCCGGGCCTACCCAACCCAGATCGGAGGAGAGGCGGGTCACCACCCGCGTGGGAGAAGGGGCGAGGCGAGGTGGAGGGCCATTCCCCAAGACGGCGGTGGGGCCGGGCAGACCGCGAACAGCCCGAACCAAGGGCGGCACACCGGGGTGGTGGCAGCGGCCGCGCCCTCTCCGCGCGCGTCTGAGGAGGAGGAGGAGGGTGAGGGGACCGGTGCCACCGGGAGTAGCTGGAGGCAACGCCGTCGCGAGGCCCACGTTTGCCCGCCGCCCCACCAACCGCCGGATCCATGCCGGGGACGACCGGATCTGCACCGGTAGAGCTCCCTGCTGGGCGGCGCCGGCCGGAGCAGCCGCGGTCGCTGGGTCAACGCGGCGCCGACGGAGGAGGGCAGCGAGGTGAATGCAGGGATTAGCGTAGGGGAAGGGCAGAGGCGGCGTCGCGAGGCGCGCAGCTGCCGGCAACCAGGGAGGCGACCTCGAGGTTGGTGGTGGTGGGGAGAAAGGATGGAGGGAGGAGAAGAAGGTAGGGGGAGGGGGAGGGGGAGGATGCAGCGACGCTAGTTGTGCGGCGCCGCCGGCCGATGGGAGTGGTGGTGGGGGCTTGGACGGCGCGGAGGCAGAGCCCCTCGAGTTGCCTCGTGGAGGCGACGCGAGGGAGAAAGAGAAGTGTTGGGTCTGTTTGTTCGAATCAAATTTACCATTCTAGGCGATATAAGTTTTATCAGTCACTCAGACGGATGCCCTCGTGTTATGTCATTAATAATGTCATTGACACACATCGTACTTAGACCAGTCTCAGTGGGATGAACATTAAATAGGTTGCCATGTCAACACTTTTGATGATGTGGCAGTGTATTAATGAAGAGAGAGGTACAATGAGTTTCATGAAGACGACACCCTTTATACACAGTTACCTAGACAACTTGTATCATTATAGTTTTCAACATTTTTAGATGATGTGTCACTCTAGGTAATCGTGTTCATAAAATCTCCACTAGGAATGGCCTTAGCACTATGCGACGATAACAAAGCCTAAACAAATGTGTAGCGAACATGACCTCATATGCCATTAGTTCGAGTTTGATTTTGGTGATTCATGACAACATGATCAATGGGACTAACCATATTGTTAAGCATGTCTTTGTAGACATTTCTAGGTCCCAAGGATGAAAAAATACCACATGCCAAATTGAGAAGATAGTCTATTTTTCTAGGGTCAAAACCGAGCAAAGAAAGGAAAAGAAAACACACCGTCGGATGAACCGACGGTACCATCGGTGCATAGCGTCGGTGTACTTGGTACACTGCGCAGCAGGCAAAATGAAGATGACACCGTCGGATGATCCGACGGTCCAGTTTCTAGATGCGCCGGATGAATTGCAGAGGAGAAGCAGTGAAGTCTGTAGCACCGGATGATCCGACGGTCTGAGTGAGGACACCGTCGGTCTATCCGATGCTCAGTTTGAATCAAGACAGAGACGCATCAAGACGAGGCCTTAAGCACCGGATGAACCGACGCCTTGGGTCAGAGGAAGCGTCGGTCTATCCGACGGTCTCAAAGAAACCAACAGAGACGTTTTGGCGAGAAGTCCTTCAGCACCGGATGATCCGACGCACCGTCGGAGCATAGCGTCAGAACAGTTGTGTCAACGGAGATGCAACGACTAAGTGATGTGGAGGGCACCGGATGAACCAACGCCTAGAAAAAGCATAGCATCGGTTCATCCGACGCTACCTTTTTCAGTGGCCGATAGCCAACGGCTCTTTGGATGCCTTGGGCTATTTATACCCCCTCTACTCACCCATTTGAGGTAGCTGGATTGTGTGTAAGTGCAGAGGAGTGCAAGACACCTAGAAGATCATATCCAATCCATCCAAGTGCTTAATTGCTCATCCATAGACTTGCATATGCTTAGTGTATGTGCTTAGTGCTAGGCTTAGCTTAGAGCTGAGTGAGTGCAAGGTTGTGCCAACCTTGTGAGGTGATTCTCGAGTGAATCAAGTTGTACAAGGTGCGCCGGAAGCCTTGGGGCCTAAGTGGCTCACCGGCAATCGTCTTCGACCCTCCGGCTTGGTGTGGAGTGGCGAGGAGACTTTGTGCGGGGGACGTGGAGACCCCCTTCCTTGGTGGAGAAGCTCCTTAGTGGAGGCGGCATCAAGGTGACCAAGGGAGCTTGGCGAGTGCCTAAGTGGCGAGCCTTTGTGGCGAGTCAAGTGGTGCTCTTGGGAGAGACTTGGTGACCGGGAAGCAATACTCTTGTGTGAGTGCTTCAACAACGTGGACTAGAGGTGGCTTAGTGCCTACCGATACCACGGGATAAATCACGTGTCAAGAGTTTGCTTCCTCTCATCCCTCTTTACGTTTCCGCATTTACTCTCTTGCAATCTTTGTTTGCCTTTACTTTCCTAGAGTAGTATCATGCTAGGATTGGCTATAGGTTGCAAACCTTGTTTTGGGATGGGAGTTTCACACTAGAACAACCATAGTTGCACATCTAGATAGTACGTTCTAGTTTATCTTTATGCAAAAGTAGTGAAGCCATAGGTTAAGATTTTTAGTTTGCCTAATTCACTCCCTCCCCCTCTTAGGCTACGAGCATCCGATTCCTGACAAAATGGAAATTTAATTAACTAAAACGATGATTATATATATTTACCTCTATCTGGCCGTATATAGGTCCTTCTTTTGACAGACTTTTTCTCTTTTTGAATAACCCTTTGGTAGGCGTACATCGGTACATACATCACGTCGAGATCAAGAGGTTTTTCCATGAAAAAAAAAAGGTTAAGAGGTTTTCAGTTCCAGCTGGCCGCAGCCCATATATTGTCCCAAACTCCCGTCCCACCTAATATCGTGTTTTGTTAAGTAGGAGTATATAAACAAGTGATGAACGTCCCCTGATTCCTCATAATGCACTTGCTTCCCCCTGATGAGGCCCTGAACATGCATAGCCTTTAGCCCTTTACACACTCACATCACCATTCACCAAGAACATCCAGCAGCGACCTAGCGCGCCGGCCGGCGACAGCCCAGGGCGATGGGGAACAAGTGCTGGATCGCCATCTTGACCACGGCCGTCATCGCCGCCATCCTCGTCGCCGTCCTCGTCGCCGCCTACGGCATCCTCCTTCGCGTCGACATCACCGTCGAGGAGGCGTCGCTGACCAGGTTCGCCCTGGTGGAAACCACGACGACCTCCTCCTCGTCCCCGGCGCTCGCGTACAACCTCACGCTGACGCTCGCCGTCTGGAACCCGAACTGGGCCATCACCATCAAGAACAGGAAGAAGCTCGAGGCCGCGTGCACCTTCGACGGCCAGACGTTCGACCGCGCGGTGCTCGCCGGCAAGGGCGAGAAGCAGGGGCCCAGGAAGACGAAGGTGTACCATGTCGCCGTGAGCTCCGCCGGCGCCGCTGTCCCGGCGCTGGGCAACGCCGGCGCCGCCGAGTTCAGGAGGCAGAACGCGACGGGGTTCTTCGAGCTGAAGGTGAAGGTCACCGGTTGGTTCAGCTACACGGGGAGGTACACCAGGTGCGACGTCGACGCGACGTGCCCGCTCAAGCTGCAGCTCGCGCCGCCGGGGACGAAGGTTGTCATGTTCGAGAAGAGCATGTGCAAGCTCGCGAAGGCAGCGAAGAACTGCTAAATTGGGTGAATTGTATCAAACCTTCTTGTCTTCTTTAATTGTTGCCTTCGCGTTTGCTTCCTAGCTTCTTGGTCGTTGACTATTCGTCTAAGTTCCTCACCGCAACAAGATGCATGCATGTGAATGAAAGTTTTGTTTTTTTAAAAAAAAATTCGGATTGGAGGAGGCCAGAGAATTGCAGAATATTTTTTTGTAGCCACGGATTGGAGGGATTATTATATTACAACTAGACACGTTCAATTCAACTAGACACAATAATGGAGTAGGTACATACCAGCTTCTCCATCCCAAAAAAAACAAGATAAATGGGATAGGTTCACCGTTAGGAGAGAACGTCCATTCATGTGCTTGGATGCTTCGATTCTGGTATCAAATGGCAGCGTAGGACATATATACAGTAACAGTGTATGATAGTACGTACTCCTCCGTATCGTTAATTGTCGCTGGCAGTTAAGAAAAAAGACTCAAAATATTTGACGTTCTAATTCACCTCATAAGTGGCCTTCTTTTTACCCTGGCTCCACCGCTTGATCACATGAGCTGATGAGCATCGACCGGCCCTTCGCTACGGACGGGACTATGCAGAGTGGCTTTAGGTCACTGACCAGAGAACAGTAGTGGGGAGTGGCTTTGGATCGCTGACAGGGGACTGGACCCACCTGTCAGTGACCCAAATACACTATGCGGTACTGCAAAGGAGCTGCTTCCTCCACTACTAGTCTGTTAGACTATCTCCAGCGGTTCCTGCATCCCGCCCCTCAACCGCAAAATGAGGTGATTGGGAGGCACTGTAGCGCCTCCAGCGGTGACCGCATCTCATTCTGCAGTTTGCGGTCGCCGGTCTTCATTCCCTCAAACTCGGGATTCTCTCTCTTCACCTCATCACTGGAGACAACGACATCTTCCACTCGCGCCATCACGCGGAACGGCGGAAGGAGGAGGAAAGGCGCCACGGAGGAGGACATCGCCGCCGGGGAGGAGATCGAGGTGGTTGCTACCCAGCCCCCACGCAGTAGCAACGCGACGAGCGGAGGGCCGAGAGGAGGAGCAACGGCTGCAAAGAGCGGCGCGGGCTTGGCGGACGGTCGTTGGGCTCTTGTTGGGGAGAAGAGCACGACGAGCAAGCCGCCGCGCCGCCCGCTCGATTCCTTGAACGGGGACTCGGGGAGGTAGGTCCTCGACCCCACCGTCCCCGCGCCGCCGGATCTCGCGCCTGGGAAGAGGACGTCGCCGCCGGATCTCGCGCCTAGAGGACATCGCCGTCGGATCTCGCGGAGCGAAGGGACGCGAAGCCACGCGCCGAGGAGGATGCGGGTCGCGATTCTCGAGGGCAAAGCTGCGTGCCTTCGCGACCTGACCCGCGCCGTTCCAGGCTCCGGCGCACCGGCCACGCGCTGCGACCCTCGTCGCCGCCGGATCTCGCAGAGGCGGCGGGCCGCAAAGGCGCGCGCCGAGGAGTAAGAGGCGGCCGCTCGAGAGGAGGAGGAGGCGGCCGCCATGGGGAGGAAGAAGCGGCGCAGGGAGGAGGAGGAGGCGGCGCCTAGGGTGGGGGAGTCGTTGCGATGGGGAGAGGGGATGCAAGATACTGCTGGAAGCTGCACTTTTTTTTAGAGTGGTTTTCTTCTCTTTTCTTTTCTCATACGGCGATTTTGCAGATGGGAACGGGTTCATTCCTGGAGACAGTCTTACCATCCCCAGCTCCCCTCAGCGTCTGCTGTCTACTCATGTCAGCACAAGGGTAAACTCCTTTCTTCTTTATAATTTTGACGAATCTGTTGGCAATGACATAAAAAACGGTACGGAGGGAGTACAACATATAAGGCTGGCCGTGTGTTGGTTCTCGGTCAACAATATCATTTCCTCATGTCTCTATCTGCCCCACAAGCCAAAGATGGCCGTTGTTGGGTCCCTGTCTGACTGATATGCAAATGCACCCTAATGATGTGAACAAGTAAACCTGGATACCCCAAAACATGCGTCATTTTCATCGGTCATCAGAGGGCTTCAACATTATCCACTTACAATATTGTTAATTTGTTACTCAATAATGATGAAAACCTTTCACAACAATGTCGTTCGGTGTGACTGCCGCGCTAGCTACATACATTGCTATATATTCATGTTGTGATATTGGGGTGTTTGGATGGAGGAGTAAATGTGATAAATAGCAAATTTATCCCAAATTACCTTAAAGTTGTCAAAAATGTGGGGTAAATGTGGTGGGACAAATATGTAGCTCCCTCTAATTTCATTTGCCTCTCAAAAGTGTCAAATTGAGGTAAATTTGCGGTAACTTTACCCCCAATAATCCAAACATGCCTATTGTCTATGATCTCATATTCTCATCCATTTTTTCAGACCTCCCTGACCACAGTCTCACTAGATTAGCTTGGTGTCCTTGTCATCGACATCGAGCCATGTTAAACAAGGTAGATGGCCCCAGATCATGGCGCCCTATTCGTTTGGCTTATCAGCCACCAGTCAGCAGTACTTTTCTCTCAGAAAAAATCAGTCACCAGCAATCAGCCAGCAGTGCTTTTCTCTCAGAACAAACCAGCACCAGCCACCAGCCGCCAGCCAAACAAACAGGCCATCGGCACTTGCTGGATTTAAAATTTTTTGAAGAGGTGGAGCCTGGCTTTACTCCTAGAGCGTGATGGTGGCACGTATGCAGCTGAGGATGTTAAGGAAAGTAGCTTATTCTTTTTCGCGTGTTTGAGAAAAAAAAAGAAAAAAACACCTTATTCCTTTTTTTTTGAACGGAACACCTCATTCTGTTTCCGTTAGACGAGGAACGAATAAATGGATTCCTAATCCGATTGGCGCAAAGAGCCAAAGACGGTGCAAAAGGTTGAATCAGCTTAAGTGTTTTTTCAAACTGTCAGCCACTTGGTAAATAAGTAACTCTAAAATTGATTAATTATATATACTGAAAAACCATATCCATTAGAGGGAGGGAAAAAATCTAAACAAGACCAATAAACTGTGAGTTATTCACAAAAGGTACTTGGAAAAGCTTAAAAATTACTACTGGTGCTTGTATTTTCATATGCCCAACGCGCTTGAGCAGCTTGTGTGGGCCGTGTTTAAATGAGTTCCAAAAAATTTTCAGAAAAAGGAATCTCGCACGTATGGATTACTAAATGAAGTCTATTTGCAAAACATTTTCACACATAGGTGTAACTTTACGTGATGAATCTAATGAGCATAATTAATTTAATAATTTGCTACAGTTACGCTACAGTAACTATCTTCTAATCATGTGGTCAAAGCCCTCATTAGACTCCTCTCGAAAATTTACCTAAGGGTACGAAGGTAGTTTTGTAAACTACATTTATTTAACACCCTTAATTATTTGTCAAAATTGTATTTAATACTTCAAATTTTTTACATAAACACGGAGCAAAAGCTGCACAGTCCTGACAAAGTCTGCACCAACTAGCTGTATAAAGTTCAAAACACAGACGAAGACCAAGACCACAGCCAGCTATGCAGATTATACTTTCCTTGATCCTTCCCCAACGCATCCTGTTCATCCCTTGCCGGACCTCAAATTCCCAACTCAGCTGTTGCCATTTGCCAAGTCCAATCACAATATAGTTCACAGACTCCTCCTTCTCCACCACCATCGTCCGCTGCCGGCCGCCGAGCTCAAGGCTCTCATCATGCAACCATGTGCGGCTGCTGCGATGGCTGCGGCGAGAGGTTCTGCTGCTGCATCCCCTACAGCGTCCGCGAGGACATCAAGGGCTGCCTCATCTGCCTCGCCGTCGTCATCGGCCTCGTCGTCGCCACCGGCGTGGTCCTCATCATCGTCATCTTCGGCGGGCCCCTCCGAAAGGTCAAGATCACCGTCGAGGACGCCTCCCTGACCCGGTTCGCGCTGGTGACGTCGCCGCCGGCGTCCACGGCGCTCGCGTACAACCTCACGGTGGCGCTGACCGTCCGCAACCCCAACTGGGCCATCGGCATCAAGCACGACAAGGCGCTGGAGGCGGCGTACACCTTCGACGGGCAGCAGTTCGACCGCCTGCAGGTCGCCGACAAGGGCGAGAAGCTGGGCGCCAGGAAGACGGTGGTGTACCGCCTCGCCTCCGGCTCCGAGGGCCGCGCCGTCGCGCTGGGCAACGCCGGCGAGGCCGAGTTCAGGAAGGAGAACGCCACGACGCCGAAGGTGTTCGAGGTCGAGGTCGCCGTCACCGGCAAGTTCAAGTACACGCTGCGCAAGACCAAGTGCAAGATCGAGGCGACGTGCCCGCTCAAGCTGCAGCTCGTCACGCCGGGGACGACGGCCGTCGTGTTCCAGAAGGTCGACTGCAAGCTCGCCAAGTCGGACGATAAGTACTGCTAGTGCTGGAGATGCCTTGATTTTAGTAATTTGATTGAAATTTGTTGATGATGCACTGTTGGTTTGTGTTTATTCAGCTATTCTTTTGTTTACGAAATGTATGGATAAGATTCGTTTGCTTTTCTTGAAATTTGTCGCGATGTGCTGTTCGCGTTTTGAGGTTGACCAAGCTTGGGAAATCTTCAGCGCGATTTAGGTCTGGTTTAGATGGTTAAAGTTTCTAACCTTTTTTCCACTCTCTCCATCATATCACATTAAATACGCTAAAAGACATATGTTCGGAGTATTAAATATAGGTAAAAAATAACTAATTACACAGTTTAGATGTCCTTTGCGACATGAATCTTTTGAGCCTAGTTAGGCCATGATAGAATAATATTTACCACAAACAAACGAAACGTGCTACAGGAGTTCCAGCAGTTAAATTTGCAAATATTTCAACCAACTAAATGAGGCCTTACTTCACTGAAAATGAATTTGGACTTGCAGACGAAATGTGCTTTGAATCTTGGCAAAACGCCAATACCGTAAGAGGAGACTTGACTTGGTCATGTCCCGGCAGGTCTATTCTTTAAAAAAGACACTGAACTGTCAGCAATAAGGACTAGGACCCGCGTTACCTGCATCTGCATGTGGTGTTGAAGCCCATGATGATTTGTTCTGCTAACTTGATCTTTAATTATTCATCTTCCTCTAGTTTAAGACAGACTCCAGTAGTGAAGGGTTTCCCATCTGCAAAATGGCTGTATGAGAGAAAGAGAGAAGAAATGGTTGCCTCAAACGAGTGAAACTTCCAGCATCGTGCGCATCCCGTCGCCATCTGCTGTGACGGTTGCTCCCCGCGACATCTCCTAGAGCCTTCCCCTGCCGGCAGAGGGGTGCCACCGCGGGCCAGCGCCGCTGCGCCGATCCACGCTGATCCATCCCAGGACCTTGGGGGGTCGAGGAGGCAGCGTAGGCAAGCAGAGGACCTCCCGGCCCCTCTCCGCTGCTTCCCCCGCGGCCCGAGGAAGGGGTCAACACCAGCTGTAGCCGCGGCCTCGTCTGGATTTGCGCCGCCGTCAGGGTAGGAGGCTGCTGGCGCTCGAGCAGGTCACCGTCGCGCTGTAGGGATTCACCACCGCCCTCCTTTCTTCAGGCCCCGGTCGCCGTCGCCGCCGCCGCGCGCCCTAGAGGCCACAGGGGAGATGGGTACACGCGGCGGCGGGGGTGGTGGAGGTAGGCCGCCGCCGGGGAGCGAGGCGGAGCAGGGGACCTGGGGTGACCTCGAGCTCGACAGAACAGCTCCGCAACAGTGATCTTGAACTCCGCGGCGACCTCGAGCTCGACGGCGAGGGGAGAGGGAGGCGGCAGGGTCCCCGGGGAAGGAGGTGGCCGCGGGGTCGCCCTGCCTCCAGACCCGGGCCTGCCGAGGGGAGAGGTAGGTGCCGACGGCCGGATCCGATGGCGGAGGGTGGAGGAGGCGGCCGGCGAGCTCTTCGCCCCGAGGTCGCTCGAGGAGAGGGGAGGGGCCGCCGTGGGGGTGGAGGAGGTGGAGGCAGCCGACGAGCTCTCCGCCCCCGAGGCCGCTCCAGGAGGCCGCCTCCGCTCCCGCAGAGCCGAGCGGCGAGCATCGGGGATGCCCGAGGGTGGAGGTGGTGGTGGGTGGAGGTGACGGCGGTTGGGACGGAGGAGATGAGGAGAAGAGAGAGGATCCCAGGATTGGGGACGCGCGGGGGGCTTGCCTCATTTTGCAGCAACTGTTGCGGTATCTGCTGGAGGAGAAACAGTGTCCGTGCCTTCTTCATTTTGAGGATGGGGGAAGGGATGCAACACCCCCTGGCATGGAGACAGTGTAATGCATACACGCATATCAAGATTCAAACGTTGCTACATTTGTCCAATAATTTAACCAATATTTTTTATTTTTATGATGCAAAATTGAAATATTAATGTAATCAAATGTACACCCCAACGAGTATAAATTTATAACCATAAATAATACAATATAGGATAATTTAATAGTCAAAGTGTAATTTGAGAGATCGTGTCATGTCACAGCACATCACATGTGTTATAAATAAAAAGGGTAAACACGGAGGGAGTAACTAACAAAGAAAGCTCTAAATTTGGTTATAGCATGCATGAGTACTCCACTTGGTTATAATTAAAATAGTGATGTCTCAGTTGTATTCAACGTACGTGCTTAAACTTTGACATTAGTAATTGAAATTTTGTAAATGGTATAGCAACGTTTTTGTTCTTTAAAGGTAGTTTGATACTATAAAATTTTTGTACCATGTTGTGTTATTAGTAATACATACTAGTAGCAAATCTTTACGTACTAGTACTAGAATATTTAGCCTAGCTTATTAGAGAGTTTGGGCAGCTACTCCCTCCGGTTTGGTAAATGAAGTCGTTTTGGATAAAGTTTGAGTCAAACATTAGGAATATAAATCATGAATAACTTTTAAGTTGTTGAGTTTGGAAATGTGAAAACTACATTAATAGATTTGTCTTGCAAAATATTTTTATAAAAATAAGAAGTCAAAGTTGTACTTTAGAGACCGTGTCGTTGTTCTAAATGACTTCATTTACCAAACCGGAGGGAGTACATAGGATGGATTCTTTATTCTTAATCTGAATCCCATATTTAATTTATTGAAGATGCTTCAGCATCCTATAGAAAAAAGGGAGTTGTAGAATAAGGGATATGGAGAGGAGAGTGGCAGAGTAAGGCATTTTTAATGGTCAGTTTTCATTTAATTGTTGCTTCCGAGACTGGCAAACCCAAGGCGGGATATTTCGTTATTTCATTTCATATGCAAAGAGTCGTCCCCGGCAAATTGTGGACCCTGAGCTATAATCTACCGGTGAGCCAAATAATTGGCGACCGATTCGTCCACCCACAATTCGCCCACTTGTAGGCGTAAAAAACAAACTAGAGTACTGCGGGTATTGTGAGTTGGCATGTTAATGGACATCAATAATCCAAATAGACTCCACATTCCTGGTCAACGACCAAAATATTGGTTGGGCTGGTGTTGGTATCGTCATATATATGGATCCTCATGTAAGAAAAAATTAGAAAACCGGACAGCAACTTGCTAAGGCCTTGACGCCCTCCAAAAACGTTTTTTTATATATTTGATGCAAAATCTATCTTTACTTTTGAATACCACACAAAGTTTTTAATCCTCAACTTTTGTAACATATATATGCACAAAAGTATAGCAGGGCTGATCTAATGGGAAGATTACTTGTAATTTTTAACCAATGATACTGCATACTACTGAGTTAATGTCCTAAATGATTTTATGATTAACTTGTCACAAAAACAGTTATATGATTAACAATAATCAAGAATTTGGGGTAAAGTTTTAGGATTTTATCGAGGATGCTTTCTAAATATTGGTCTTAATTTGTGGTATGTATGGTTAGAAATGAACATGATTAGGGCAAGTTCAATGCTTTCTTGAAAGTAGTGGAAAATGGCATTTAATTAGGTGGATTATTTGCCTTTCTCAGTCCCTCCTACTCTTAATCTAGATTGACTTCAGCTGGTAAGGTTCCTTATGGTGGAACCTGCCCATCAGGGTTCGAGTTCTCGACTTGGCATTGGTGCTCATAATTTTTAGATTTACTCGTGGATTGAACCGACGCTGTACTTTCAGCGGTAGCCAACGTGCCTGTCGATAGCAAGGCGCCAGTGGTGACTGTGTCAATCTCGACGATTTCCGAGCTCAATCTGAGGTGCTCATAGAGGTAGGGTTCATAGGGGTGTGTGTGTGTTCGTGAATGTAAACGCCTGCGTCTGTATTGTGTGCAAAAAAATCCAGATTGACTAGAATAGCGTTCTCCAGCAGGAGCAACTCCAACAACATATATACTGAATTACTGACTCAAAGCCCAAGTTGGATCTAATCCCTGCATAAAGTTTGAGTGCCATTATTTTTCATGAGAATAGTATAAATTTAAGACACTCACATACAAGCATGCATACACTCACCTCGCACGAACACATCTGAGCTGATCTTCAGATTATATGAGACACCATGAGCGTCTCGCTGTCGACGCCTTGATAGACATACTGCCCACCATTGTTAAAAAAAAAACTAGGTGAACTTCTCGCGCATTGCTGGGAGACATTTGTGAAGTTTTGAGCCTTTTGTCACATGAACCACGGTATTTCCACTATCTTAATTGCAAGTGATGGGCATATAGGCAAGTGAAGTTATCGGCAAGTGATCGAAGTTTTGAGCCTTTATGACATGAACCCCGAATCCAAAGAAAACATTATGTCCCCGAATCCATAGGTACCGGCTTCGATTCATCATCATGCACAAACTAAAGAAAATATATGATGAGCTAACATATAGGTCCACAAATTAATCAGCTGCAGAGCATGCAGCTAGCATCACATCTGCAATTAAACACTGTAGGAGTACATGTCGATCCATGTATACATACTGTGGTTCCTCGTGTTCAGTCAAAAAACTCAAACCAAGGTGAACACATTCCACACAAAGATATTGACCAACTAAGCCACCCTCATCTCGAGTTTGATGTAGAAATTGGTAAGGCGTTGATAGAGCCTAGAGGCATAAGTAAGAAGACTTGGAAGCTATCTCCTTGGAATTTCCTCGAATATGTTTTGTGGACAGATGGTCTCATCTCGAGAGGGCCTTTTTTCTTAGTGCCTCTATGGCTCTATGGAAATTTCTTAGGCCATGCTTTCTTACTGGTGATTTACTTTGTGACTTATTGTTTGGTTTAGTCTCTAGTAACCTGTGCTGTGTATTTGGTGCTTTAGTTTTATATGTTTTCTTATGTGTATTCTGTGCTATTTTAATAGAACAAACTATACTTCCTCAAATAAACGTGTCATTTAGGATATCAACATGGTGTACGGTGACGACACTTTAAGCAACGACCATGTATTTGGGACGTGGCATTTCAGAAAAATGTAAATAAATATTCCAAAAGTATTTTTCATGGTTAATCTAGTAGTAACATATATCTCTTATGTTGTGAACCATATATAGTAATATGTTTGTATATTAATGTATAAAGTTAAAACAGTTTGAGTGACAGAAATCCTAAAACGATGTATTTTGAATGATAGGGATGCAAAACAGATATCCAGCTCGCATTCATTTTATTAGTTGGCGAGTGATGACACCCAAGTTAATAAACATAATATAAGATGCACTCTAATTTTGACTTGAAATGGTGGAGAAAATTGATCTGTCTTCACACTGCTTGTCATTTCAACCATTTTCCATCCCTTTAAACCACAAATTCAGTACATTTCTCATGACACAGTATTTTACCAAAATCACAAGGAAAAGGAGATGAACATTGAAAAGTCAAAACAATGGTGGAAATATTTAACCTGCACAATTATGTTTTGCGTGATTAGGACAGCAAAGTTACACTATTTCTGATCATATCATACTGCTCTGGTGTACTCAGTACATAACAAGCACATTACACATGCATTAGCCAACAAAAATAAACTTGCAACACGTCATCAACTAAACAACCATGCATATCCATATCCTCATCGACAATAGGTGACCTATGAGCTCTAATGCTTTATGGATGCAAATCTTGCAAATAACTGGCTTCAGATCACTACTACGTACTTTTCTGCAAAGTTGCAACGTTCTTTTCTGCCGTTGATCAACATAATTAACCTTCGCAAACTAACAAACAAAGGTTGTTACGAACTAACAGTGACTGCCCAACTGCAGAAAACTAAACTGCACGCTCCATACTTTCAGTTCGTGATGCAGTGAAGACTAAACGCATTAACTACACTTACATAAAACACATGCATGACGACGCCACTTCACCAGCTTGCAGATTAATTATTTATTATGAACACGTTGTCCCTAGCAGTTCTTCGCGGCCTTGGCGAGCTTGCATTTGACCTTCTGGAACACGACCGCCGCCGGCGCCGCCTGCCCCGGCGGCGCGAGCTGCAGCTTGAGCGGGCAGGTGGCCTCGATGGCGCACTTGGTGGCGCGCGCCGTGTACTTGACCTCGCCCTTCACGGTCACCTCCACCTCGAACACCCCCGTGGCGTTCTCCTTCCGGAACTCGGCGACGCCGGCGTTGCCCAGCGAGACGGGCGCGCCGTCGGACCCGGACGTGAGCCTGTACACCCTGGTCTTGCCCGCGGGGTGCTTGTCGCCGTCGCCAGCGAGCCGGACGCGGTCGAACTGCTGCCCGTCGAAGCTGTACGCGGCGTCGAGCGGCTTGGTGTTGGTCATGGCCATGGCCCAGTTCGGGTTGCGGATGGTCAGCGCCACCGTGAGGTTGTACGCGAGCGCCGTCGCGCCGCCGCCGCTTGTAGTTACGAGCGCGAGGCGCGTCAGGGAGGCGTCGTCGACGGTGACGCTGACGTGGCGGACGAAGCCGAAGGCGGCGACGAGGACGACGATGAGGATGACGGCGGCGAGGATGGCGAGGCACAGGACCCAGCACCAGAACTCCCGGCAGCTGTAGCAGCGGCAGTCGTCGCAACAGTCGTCGAACGCCATGGATGGGGCAGTAGTGGCGGCTTGATGCTTGACCTCAGCTAGCTAGGAGACTGGACTCTCAAAAGGCGTCAAAACTGACAAACTTTTGTTGCCGTTGTGATTGGCTTTTCTGAAACCGGATGTGGTTGGTATCCACATATATAGACGAAGATACCATGGAGGTCTTGACCTTGAGTCCTTGACTTGCATTGGGGGGGGGGGGGCACTTTTGTAAAATTAGATTCATTAGCATAAAGTTTTTCCACGGACAATATATACAATGACTTGGGACTTTGGGAGTTCTTTTTGTGATGGTCAAATATTATTCGAACAAAAGTTATTGCTTAGTTGTATGAGTAAGGAGCTGTTTGGCTCATGGTCACAGGCTGCCACGCCACACATCAGCTCGCCACAACCTGTGGCAGGGGAAACGCTCGCCATAGCTTCCGGCAGTTTTTGGTGTTGACTATAGCGTGGCAGGGAGGGTTGGCGCAGGACACTGTTAGGTGGCGAAGTGTGACGGTGAACCAAGCAGCCCCTAAGTTGTACTCATGGGGTGAACATTATTACTAGTCGCGTTCCACCGAAAAGAACCTGCTTACTCCATAGATGAAAGGAACATGAATATATATCCACTGAGTTTCATAAAAAACAATTATAAAGTTATAAATTTCGAATCAGGCCTCAAGCTCCTTGATTGCAAACATTTAAGGTGGTGTTTAGTTGGTCAAATTTGCTTTAATATATAGTGCTTGAATAGTGCATTAAAGTAGAAAGTTATGGAAAAGTGTGTCTTGGGACGTGTGCTGTGATGTGACTCGATATGACGGGATATGTGACGACAGGTGAATAGTGAATCAGAGTCCATATTGAAGAAAACTATAATTAAAGTCCTAATTGACGGGCTCGGATAGAACATTATAACAATGATAATTGGCAGAATGTTGTTGGAAATTAAGAGCCTTTTGTAACCACAACATAAGAATGAAACATAAGAGCGAGGTACAATTGAAGTGAACCAGAGAGATGTGGTTTTACTCGCAGACATAGAATATATATAGTCCCATGGTTTATATGGTCACAAATTATAGTGTTTGTATATGTTGTGCTTATAATCAAAATCCACGAGATATGTTGTGCTTATAATCAAATTTTGTCCCAAATGATATGCGCAGGAGATGGCATGAAATCCACGATGGGGCCTATTTGATAGTCTAGTTTTATGTTGGCGTGGCTTTAGTTTTTTCATGAACTTCCCATCGTCCTATATATTTTTTCAATTCAAATATTCCATTTGATTGCTTCAAACTTCAAAATAAATGTTGTCAACACCTTCTTTCTAAGTGTTCAACTTTCAGAAGTAACTAAATTTTAGTTACTTTGTATTGTAATTTTAAGATACAAATACAGGTCTAGCCATTTTACTCGACCCTCTTTTTACTTGGTGCCACTGCAGAGAGCATTTTTGAAATTCTGAAGAAAACCCTAAAAGATGTAGGGTACAGTGGTTTTAACTAAGCCCCAAGACTATCTCAAGTTGTTATGGTCTAACGGCACCGCTTTTTAAAATGTTCATATTCCCCTTGGCAAAGTTAATCCGATCTATATTGATTGTTAACTAGCCTCCACAACGACTTCCTCCACCATGGCCTAGATCACTACCACTATAAAATCCACCAGTTTATTCTTTTCTAAAGCCACACAAACAAATCACCCCAACAGTCATTACCAAACTAAGTACACCCAACTAATTGCATCAGCAAACATCTACTTTCTCTCACTCACCCACGATCCAAAGGTCCAAATTGCTGCAAACATCAATTTTCTCTCACTCACCCACCATCCAACGGCTCAGCTCCTCCGGATCAAACCTCATCCCCTAATCCCCCCCACACATCATTCATGGACCCACCACAGCCCACGCGCGCGAGTCCCGCGAGTCAAAGCCGCTCTCCTCCTCGGGACGACGCGGGACGCCACGGCCTCCACGCGCAAGACGAGGAGACGCGGGCGACCACGCACGCGCCGCACCCCCGAGGCCCCGACCCCTCCCAATCCCTCGCCGGTCTCTTCCCATCCCCTCCCTGCGTCGCACGTCCCGTCCCCTCCCATCCCGTCCCCTCCCCTCCCCACCGCACTGCACCTCCCGTCCCCGGCGGCGGCGGGATCTCGGGGGCGCGGCGGCGGAGCTCCCCCTGGCGCGGCAGCGGATCTCCCGAAGGCGCGGCGGCGGAGCGTACCTCCTCGCCGTACCCGTACCCGTCCCCTCCCCTCCCCTCCCCACCGCACTGCACCTCCCGTCCCCAGCGGCGGCGGGATCTCGGGGGCGCGGCGGCGGAGCTCCCCGTGGCGCGGCAGCGGATCTCCCGAAGGCGCGGCGGCAGAGCGTACCTCCTCGCCGTACCCGTCCCCGTCCCCATGGATCCCGCGCCGCCGAAGATGCCGCCATCGCCAAGCAGGTCAGCGACTCCCGCCACCTTACATTCGCTTTGCGTTTTTTCCGTCGACTCATCGGTGAGGCGCTGCGGCGTGTGGGGCTCGCCGGCGCGGATGGCGCCCTTCCTCCCGCTCCCTACCTCCGTGCTTTCCTCCGCTGCCTCCTCTCCACAGGCGCTGGCCCGCTCCCCTTGCGCATGCTCCCCTGCTGCGGTCCGCCGCCGCCGCCCCTCGATTCCTATTCGGGCCCAGGTGCACCCTCGCCTCTCTACTACCTCCCTCGCTGAGCTTGCAGGCTAATGGTTTGGTGGCGTATTTTTTTCTCTCCACTCCAGGAGTTCCGGTGCGGCCGTTCATGGCTTTAACGGCGGCATCCGAGGCGATGCAGGGGAAGCGCATGGCGAGGCGATGCAGGGGAAGCGCATGGCTGGGGAGTACATCGTCGCCACCATCCAGGTTGTCCAGTGTGTTGCTACGGTTTGGTGCTCTCTCTCTCGCTCGCTCGTATATGTGTGTGTATGTATATTTGCACATTCCACCCCCTGAACTCGAACCCTAGATCGAGTCGAGGCTGTGTGCGGGGCATTGTCAAGAGCAGACGTTGATTCAGGTCCCCATCTCTACGGTGTCGTCTCGCTGCCGATCCGTTGCCTTGCACCGGTGGCGGCAGGGGCTGGGAACTGTGAGGTGGCGGCATGACGCGGCTGCCGAGTCGGGTTTTGCCGGCCGCGGTACGACGACGGGGATGTACTTTTACATGTCATCTATGGCTGTTCTGGTAGGAATTGTATCTGAGCACAAAATTCAGTTTTACTTGCATTATTAACTTATCATGCTCCGTTCTTTTTAGGCCTCTTACCATTCCTTATACAAATTAATTCTGATTTTTTTTCTGATATCAAAAAAGCTTTAGTTCTTGGTGGTGAATCTTGCTTTGATCTGTTAGCACTTATGGTTATTTATTTGGAGTACAGAAGAGGATTTTATGCTAACTATACTGAATCGAATTGTGGCCTTTTGTTCATTTTTGCAATAGTGCATCACTCAGCTTTTTTTTTTCTGAAGATCATCATGCACAGGATCAGGCAGATCGAAGTGGAAATATACTTCCTGGTAAAATAAATCTGTTGTGGCTCAATTGATCTTGATTCTGTTGTGGCTCAAGTTTAGAGGATAGTTAATCATTTTTACTTTCAACGTACTCATTTTGACCTTTCCGATTTCCAACTCAATGTATGCCATAGAAATTGAATTGGCAGCCAACCACATTTGTCAAGGGGAGTTTCAAGGCAAACAACCAGAATTTTGTCAAAACCAAACAAGCAACTGGATTCTACAGGGAAAAGCACAAAAAATATTGTATATAAAGATGTGTTGAGTGGTAAGTAATATATTTCCAAATATCTCTGCTTTGCTTTTTTTCATGAGATAACTAAGTAACATTTACGCATTGTATTATACAGGGATGACCTAATAGGATTGTTTCAGAGAAATCTATGTGCTCTGTCCATATTAGCTTTCAAGCTTTTCAATCCTTTTGAAGTCAGCTGGTCTTTTGTCTCTTACAAACTTACAAAAGAGGTATGTAGATATATTATCTATTCATGAAATTTCTGCAAGCTCTGTAGAATCCATTTTATGGCTCTGAAATTTCTCTTAATTTTCAGATAATATCTCTATTAAATTCATTTTATGGTCGTGAAGCTTCTTGAAGCATACTTTGAAGCTTCTTAAGTTTGCATACTGACTGCAAACTTAACCTGCAGTCTTTTTAGCATATGGTGATAATTCCATTAGTGATGGCTTTGGATTTGGCTTTTCATTAGTAGTCAATGTAGTACGTTTGATTCCATGTTTGGGATAATGGTTGTGGTGGGTACAATATTGTCCTTAAATCTGTACAAGTTTGAATTTTCTGGAAGTTCAAAGTTTGACCATAGCACTGACAGCTTAACTGACAGTAACTGAATCTCAGTTTAACTGACATGCTCTACTTTCAGGGAAGAACGGCTCTGTGGGATGCCATTCTACTTCTCTGCCACCAAATAAACACTGGCTATGGTGGTGTGGTTAGAGGGATCCATATTGGTTCATCCGCCTTGAACCTCCTGTCAGTTATTGATTCAGATATGGAAAGCTGAATGTGAGGCATGGTAGATCCCATGCTGGCTTTGTCAGCAGGAGCCCTACAAAGCTGGTTCTGTAGTCTTAAGGCAAGAAATTGTGACCAGCTGGTTTGCTAGTGTTGTAACTAACACTGTCATGTTTGAAACTGACGTAGTGTTTTTTTTAGACCATTATATTAGATGTGATATTCCTTGGTGGAGGGGCATCTGGATGTATGCCAAAGTTACACCTTGAGTTTCTGGCAAACCAATTTGCTTAACCCCCGTGGTTCTGTGCTTCAGATCCCTCGTGAACTGGCAGCATCTTATCACTCTCAAGTAATTGCTTACTGCAGTATCACTGTGATTTGTTCACCAGTTTCATCCATTGGTTGCCACAAACTTTTGTCGTAAAATCCTATGTGAAGTGCCTCCGTTATGTGCATGATCTTATAATTGTCCGTAGCAACGCACGGACATTACACTAGTGTCAAATAATCATCTTCTCCTCTTCTCGTCCTACATGTGCTATTATCGTCGCGTCGTTATTCAAACTATTGCTCCCAAATTGAAATTCTTGTGATTCAGAAAGCATATGGAAGCCGTATCTTCTTTTTATAATGAAAAATTTCTGGCTTTAGAATCGTCAGAAGAGAAACATCAGACCACGACTATTAGAGATGCACCTAAAGTTCATAATTGTATTTAACTTAATTTATCGATTTGTAAAGTGAAAAGCCATCCATGGGACACGAAACAATACATGGCTCTAAACTCTAAAAACGGGCGAGTCTTGATGAGCCGCTCCTTTAAAGGTAGTTAAATACACCAATGAGCTGCAACAATGCTCAGAACCGACACCAATGTGCACCCCTGAATAGGACCTACGAACCGGTTTTTATCTACCAATCGGCCAATTTAAACAGTTAATAGAAATGCAAGTCCTAGGTGTAACAATATGAGACGTACGTTGAGATTTCTAATATTACCCCCCCCCCCCCCCACCCACATCCTGAGGGGGATTTTCTTCTTTTGATGTTGGCCACTGGCCATAGACGTATAGAGAAGAAAGAAAATACTATACAAATTCTGAGGTGCACCTGTTAGTAATTGTATTTTACATTTGATTAAAGTTTATCATGACTGATCCCGGAGATCAATTGTCATTAACCCAGCATAGATGTTTTTTTTAAAAAAAATAGCACAACCATATTAAGAGCTAATCATATCATTCTTCGAGTATTAAAGCTTTCGGCTGAGCCATGTGCTGATGTGCATGCCCGATTGTGTCAAGTCCTCCTATAGAAGTCGTGTTAACACGAAGATCAAATTTCTATCCATCCGTCCGAGCAAGTCATGTTTATATACTCGCACGCGGCTATCATTTAATGCTCTCTGTCAGTATTTTAACAAACGACCTGACATCTCGTCAGTCCTTTACTCGTCATGGCACGTGCATGATAAAAGCCCCGAGTACGTGTGGATAGCAACGCCCCGCGATCCGCACGCGGAGCAGACGCGGTGGCAATCACCGCGTTAGTTGCGTCGCGTCACCAGTGTCCGCGGTGGCTCCCAGCGCAAGTGGATACTGAGCCAACAAGTTGAACTGGGAGACTGGGACTGTGCTTCCAACCGAATCCCCTCGAACGGAGGGGAGAGGTTCCTATGCCGTTGAGCTTCTACTTTGTGCAACTGCCCTGTGGGCTCCATTGCATTTGGGTCCACATGCCATTGACTCAAACGGCAGAGAGTTCAATGGCAGAGGATCTCATTCCGGAACGGAGACTGTGCTTTTTTTTTAGCCCGGATCCCTAGTACACAAGCTGTAGTATCTGAACTCTACTCAACACACTCACACCACACCCACGCACACCCCTAGAACTACAACTCATACACATCTCGCGTCCTTCTGGAGATCACCGAAGTTACACGAACCTCGTAGACGACGGGCACGCCGTAGTCCCATTCTGACATCACACAAATATTCAGGATCTGTAGGAAACAAATCTAGAGAAAATCCCCTGTGCCTCACCCGACCGATCCCAATAGGAATCGAACCCGGGCGGGTGGCCTCCACGACGGGAGCGCCCACCACTGCGCTGTCTGTGTTTGGTGTCATGGTGAATGTGAGCTCCTGCGATTCCTTTGCTGTTTCCTAGGAGTATTTGTAACAATAATAAAATAAACTTCAATGTAGTGTGGATCAACCACTATTCACCGGTAGTTGATCACTATTTGCAATTTTTTTTTAAATCACACAGTACAACGCAGACGCTCACAACACGTACGCACACTCACCCCTATGAATACACGTACGCAAACCCTACCCCTATGAGCACCTCCGAAGGACTGAGCACCGGCAAATTTGGAGATTCCCGAAATCACTATTGGCGCCTCGTCATCGACGGGAACGTCGTTTACCACTTAACGCATAACGCCGGTAAATCCAGAAAAAGGTGCGAGTATCAGGATTCGAACCCTGATGGGTAGCGTCCCACTGGACCGTCTTACCATTAGACTACAAGTCCAATCGCACTTGATTTGCAATTTGATTGGACCGGAATGCGTGTTATATACCGTTGTCGGAGCAAAAATGTACTTTTAGTAAATTGGGCCATTGGAGGCAGCCCAACAACGTACATGTACGTGTTTAAATGTTGGGAATCAAGTCTTTGGGCCGCATCCACGATAGTTTAGCTCTCATGGGCTTGAAGGAAGCTTTTGAAGTTATGTGGGCAGAGTCTTTCCCTGAACGTAAAAACTAAATAGAGAGCCCTCTCGATTTAGAGTTAAATTGAGAACCCTCTGTTACTTCTTTGCTACAACAACAGAAGGTAAATGCAAAGAGAAAAATAAAGAGTAGAAAATAATTGCAAAGTCCAAACACAACAGAACTCCAAGATGACGGCGGAAGGCCTGCGGGCGATTGGTGGGTGGGAAGGCTGGCGGCGGGTCGCTGCCGACCGCGAGTGGCGATGGAGGCTGACAGACTTATGGTTTTTGAGCTATCTAGGTTCGGGGGGGGGGGAGGGACGAGGGGGTGTGGGGGAGCTTCCATGGCCCACGGCCTTAGAGGGATGGCTGTGGGTGGCGACCGACAGGCGGGATGTGGGCGACGAGACTGGGCGGCCACGACGCCGCTGGCTGGGTGGTGGTGAACAACCGGTGGGTGGGGTCGGTGGTGGGGGTAAGCCATTGTAGTGGTTAGGGAGGGCGGGGTTGAGGGGGAGGGGTGGTTGGTGGGCGGCGGCAAGGTCGTCGCCGGCCGTGGGGCGGTGGTGGAGATCGGCGTGGTGGGGTGTGCGCCGGAGAGGAATAGGAGGAGATGGAAGAGGAGATAGTGGAGGTGCTGGGGGAGGAGAGGGGAGGGCGGTCCTCGCCGGCGTAGAAGGCGGCATCGACGAGGGGGCAGCTGCTGGCGGTGTGGGCGGTTAGAGAAGAAGACGGGAGGAGCCGGGGAGGAGTTCTGACGGAGGAAGACGACCTGTGCAGGTGTGCGACGCGTGTGGATAAGGTGGACACTGCCACGCTGGGTGATGTGGGACCCACACATGATCCTATGTGATAGGGGGTGTGCTCGCGTTAAAAAAAACGGGGAGCCCTCTTGCCTCTCGGGCTAGTCAAGTCCTTTCCTGAATTTTGCAGCAGAGTCTTTTGTAGTAAGTTTTGTAATTAGTTCATATTTAATACTTCTAATTAATATTAGAAATACCTCAAAAACTTTTGGGGCAATTTTTTTCCAACTGAACATAAAACACTAGAAGCACTGAAACAGTTTGAATTGCATTGCAGCATGCCAGCACATTATCATCGATAATCAGGTAGAGAGTCTTTCTGGTGGTTTTGGTTCTGTGGACAAATTTAAAGATTAAGTCGCGTGTTGCAGCTTGTTGCAACATGATATATGATGCCATATTTTTCTTCTTTTTCTTTTCCTTTTTCTTTTTTTTTACGTTTTTATAGGTTGTGTGCATAATAGCTATGCAGAGGCAGAGAATGATCCTGTTATGTTTCTATCACCTTGATGTAATCATCTAAGATTAATAAAAATTTCCTTTTCGAAAAAAGTTTTACTTAGTCATCAGTGGTAGGTCGTTATTTTTTCTTCCTTTCGTTGTAAATTTCTCTTTTTTCTTAAGTAAGAGGTCGATCGTACAAAAATCCTTTAATAGAAAATACTTGATCGGCCATGTTCTCGGAAAATACAATTTGTAAACAAATGGTCCGGAAGATATGCACGCGCCTGCGAAACGAAAATGCAAAAAAAAAAAAAAAATCAAGGGATGGCAATGTCGTCTTGTAGATGAACTTTAATGCTCCAAAATGTAAATCAAAGGTTGTGTTTTTTTTGTACTTAATAGAATAATAACTGTTATTCTATCAAAAGGTTCAAATCCGATCTTACATTTTACACCGTCTACCGGTATCCGGCAAATCATATACAACTATATAGATGGAACCCACTAATAAGAGGTATTAACTATATTTCTCTCAACATGCAAGTCATCTACATCTCATGTCACGTCATCATCCACTAGATCATCAATTTATGTCTTCCACCGATTTTCTGTGACTATAGCACCCGTACATCTTTGCGAGTACCATGCTCCAAAATTCCAATATAAAAATATGTGAAAGATCAATCAGTTAACAACCATTTTCTCTCAACAAATGAATATATTTCCATATATAGTGTTGTTTGTAAAAGAATGTTGCATAGCAATCACCTTAGTTTATACTTTCAAATTTAATTCTTACAACTTTGTTTAAAAATTCCCGCAGCAACACACAGGATATCACCTAGTATTTTAAAAAAAGTGGCGAGTGCAGCTTTCACTTTTAAAAAAAGAAAAAGAAAAATAGGCATATTGGTCCCTGAACTTTTCACGAAGGGTCAACTTCGTCCCTCTACTTTCAAATAGTCCAATTTAGTCCCTCAACTTTAGTTTTTGAGTCAAACTCATCCTTGTACTAATATTGGGCTTCATATTTGTATGAAACTAGTACAAAAGGTCGATATTACTCTTGGTTCTTTTCTCATTTCAATTTTCACCTTTAGAATTACAATAACGTATGATCCAAAATAAATATGAGGATACATATATTTGTCGAGGAAGTATGAATATATACATGGAGCATGTATAATGCACCACGAGTATGTGAGCACATGTTCATTTATGGAGCATACCTACACACTTTAGTTTATATATATATATATATATATTTATATATATATATATATATATATATATAGTACCACTAATCGGAGCCCAGAGCTTCTAATAACAATTGGAAGCCCCGAGCCAGCACCCACCCAGGACCACCCGGACCAGGCAACGGCGCGCGACCCGCGTGGGTCCCGCGGGCATCTTCCCGAGCGCACGTGCGCGACCAGCGTGGGAGTTCGCGGCCGCACCGTACGTACAGGTGGCCGTCCATCATATTTACCTATTGAAACAGCAGTATATACTCCAAGCTAGGTGGATTGTGGAGATAACCGTACATCATACAAACTTGTGAACATGATTGGAACCAGTACATCTCGTTTACATGGTTTGATGATCATATGTACTAAAATTGAAGGTCATATAGACTTTGAAGGGAAACAAACGTGCTTTCTAGGGGAAACCGTACATCATACAAACATGGTTAGCAAACTGAGCGTCGTATATACCTTTACTGGCACCGTGTCTGCACAATCATGGAACTAGTACTAACCGATTCGATGAGTTATAACGGTCCATCATACATTCTTGACAACAAGGCGTATGTAACTAATCGTGTGTCAATGTCATATATACTTTTCAAAGAGAAGTGCATTCTAACGTAAACAGTCAATCATATACACACGGTGAACCGGTCGTATATAAAGATTGATTGGAAAAAGGAAGGAATGTCAAAATAGACTTTGGAGCTAGTGTACGTGGGGGCCGACAAAAGATCTTCTGGGGGAGTGCTGATCCTAGAAAACAACCACATCCAATCCGATTCAGAATCCAAAAACAAAACCCTACCTACTTCCATCCCACTCAGGATCCCATGGTTGTGTAGAGAGAGCTACCCGCCATGGATCCTCCACCGCCCCATGAAGATCCGCCGCCGGCCAGCGTCCCTCCACCGCCCCATGATGATCCGCCGCCGGCCAGCGTCCCTACTCCGCGTCATCCGCCGCGTCCACCGCAGCATGATCCGGCCGGATCGAGCGAACGTCTTCGACAAA
This sequence comes from Cenchrus fungigraminus, assembly GCA_036936925.1. Taxonomy (NCBI): domain Eukaryota; kingdom Viridiplantae; phylum Streptophyta; class Magnoliopsida; order Poales; family Poaceae; genus Cenchrus; species Cenchrus fungigraminus. The sequence goes on from CM072780.1 coordinate 86,517,458, forward strand.
AATCGAGTGCATCTCCTACAACAGCGTACATGCGGCCAGTTACAAGTGCAACGACTGGAGAAGCAGCGTCAGGAAGCCCTTTGTACTACGCCGGTACAGCATCGGAGGCAGGGAGGACACCTCCTTCGACGCTGCGCCCTATGGCCTTCGACTTTAGCAACAATGATCAATCCGCCTCTGGACCTTCTCCAACGCATAACTTCTCTACCCCAGAAGCTGTCTTGCCGGCGCCAGGTCTATTTCCCTCTGTTCCACATGCGCTAGAAACAGTTGATGGCGAGGCTATGGATACACCATTAGAAAATACGATCTACACACATGTATGATTACTCACAACTGCTAAATTTCCCTTTTTTTATACGTATGCGGAGTTATATATGATCAAGAATTACAGAATTGAGTGTATGATTTTTCCCTGTTGTTTGAATGGTCATTTATACACCAATGGTCTATTCGTATGCTTCTTGCATATTGTGTGTATGTTCCAGAATTTGATGGATTTGTGTGTATGATTGATTGGCTATTGTGTGTATGCTCATGTAGACATCATTTGACTAATTGTATGCTAGCTGTGCAATAAAAAAGTTTATATGCAGTTTGGGTGGAATACAATTGGTAAAGAATGTTAGCTATGAAATGAATACACAGTTTGTATGATCATGTACAAACATGATAAAATGTATGATCTTGTACACGGTTTGTATGATTGTAGGTGTGTAAAAATGTAGCAACTATGTAACTGTATAGTAGTTATATTATGAAAGTTGGTGTGAACAAAAGTGTAAATTGTATGCTGCTTAAATGTTATTTAATGGCTAGCTGGTACAATGTTTGTATGCTTTAAGACGAAGTTTATATGATTGACTTTTCCATGATGCATGCAGCGTCCGGACATAAATCCTGATTTGATACCCAAAATTGGATTGAATTTCAAAACACCTACAGAAGCAAAACAGTTTTTTGCTCGGTATGGTGAAAAAGTCGGGTTTGGTGTGAAGCTTTATAGATCAAGCCTGGTGAAGACCGCAAAAGAAAGAAGATGTCGAAGCGAATGATGTGCAAAGCTGCAATAAGGTTGAAGAAAGTGAGAGATGAAAATGGGACTGTTGTGTCATATACAATTGACTACGTCAATTTAAATCACAACCACACCCTGCTGCCATCACAATCCAAGCAATTCCAGTGCAACAAGCAGCGCAATTCACCTATGGTGGAATTCATAGGAGCTATGCAAGACAGCAGATCCCTCATCATTGTATTGTTGACATGGTTTCCAACATGCATGACGGACCAGAATGCATTCCTATGACGCACAAGGACATTGAAAATATGTAAGTAAATTATATGACAATTGCATCATATTTATATGATTCAGCACAATGCACTTGCTTGTTCATATGTAATTACTATCTATGTCAAATGCATCATGTTACTATGATTCAGCACAATGCAATTCATTGATCATATGATCAAAAAGTATATGACAAATTCATCGTATATATATGGTTGGTTCAGCACAATGCAATTGATTGATCATATGTAAGTAATTTCAATGACAAATTCATCATATTTATATGATTCAGCATAATACAATTGAATGTTCATATGTAAGTAAAATCTATGGCAAATGCATCATATTTATATGATTCAGCACAATGCACTTGATTGAAATATGTAAGTACTATCTATGCCAAATGCATCATATTTATATGATTGAGGACAATTCTATTTATAGTAGGTTTGTACTGCTTTCTGCACAACTCTGTATGCACTAACTATGCAAGTTCCAACATTTCTGTAGAAAGGCAAGTAGGATGCGTGAGAGCAGAGCTGATGACATAAGAAAACTGCTACAATTCTTCACTTACTGCAAGTAGCAAAATCCACAATTCTTTTGTGACTTCCAAGTAGGTGAAGATGGCAAAATATTGAGTTTATTCTGGTCCCATGCAAGCCAACAAGGTGAATATGCAGACTTTGGGGACGCTCTTACATTTGACACCACATACAAAACAAACTTGTACAAGAAACCTTTGGGGCTGTTTGTGGGGGCTAATCATCATATGCAATGCACCATCTTTGGATTTGCTTTGCTTGGTGACGAGACTACAGAGACATTCAAGTGGGTTTTTGATACATTCTTGAAGTGCATGGGTGGTGTAGCTCTAAGGTGCATACTAACAGGTATGTCCACAAATGGAATAACAAAATTGCATGGTTTGATTTTTTTAAATGTATGATCTGCGCAGTTATGAGGTTTGTACGTTACATTAGAATTGTTTATATGCCTGTATGTATATCGGTAAAATGCTGGTATGATCTCGGAGTTGTTGTCTACAAATTTTCATTATTGTGTATGTTCTGGAATTGCTCCTGATGTAGCAATGTATGAAGGATTTGCTGAAATGTATGTTTTTTAGACCAATTGATCATGACCTGGTTTGTATGATTCAATGCAGACACTTCACCTGGCAATTTCATGCATTTATTGTTTTCAATGTGCTCTGGTTTGTATGCCATATAAACCTTATTTGTATGCTTGTGTAAAAAAATAATAACTGTACCTCCTTGCACAATAAACTGTACACGTTAATGTGTTTTGAAAGAGTCATACAAACCGAAAATTCACATTGCAAAGGCTTATATTTGCGGCTAAAAGTAACTATTGTTGACAGACCAAGATGCCGCTATGCCCGCAACAATTAGAGAGGTATTTCCAGGAACTGTTCACAGGTTGTGCAAGTGGCATATACTTTCAAAGTTTAGTGCACAACTCAATGAACTTTACTCTACATATTCAAAAAGGGATTTCAAAGGAAAATTCTACTCAGTCATAAATCATCCATTGACAGTTGACGAATTTGAAAATGCATGGAAGATGCTAGTTGTTGAAGAATTCAAACTGGGTGAACATCCAACATTGAGGACCTTATATGACATTAGACATGAGTGGGTACCGGCTTTCTTCAAAAAAGATTATTGTGGCACTATGGTTTCTACACAAAGAGGAGAAAGTGTAAACCACATTGTCAAGAAGTGCCATGTGGATGCAAATACACCACTACATGAATTTGCAAAGCAAATGATGAAGTTATTGCATAGAAGGAAAATGACAGAGGGGGCTGCAACATATGCCGGAACGGTATACATTTCTCCTCTACTTGTCATACAATTTACTATGTTGCATTACACCTCAGAATCTATGATTGGTAGTGACCTTAAATATTATTTGAACAGGCCAGAGTAGAAAGCATGACAAACTGGGAGTTTGGGGTGGGTCTGTCTCGTGTATACACAAGAAGTGTGTATGCCAAATGGGAAGAAACATTGATCAAAGCAAGTGCATACAGAGTAACCAAAGATCTTGATAGAGGTGAAAATTGCTGGCTAGTGCAACACACAAAAAGGTCAGAGAAGATAGTGTGGGTGAAAGGATCAAGATGTCGACTAGAGGGGGGGTAAATAGTCGAACCTGAAATTTACACACTTTTTAACCAACTGTCAGTCCAAGTCCGGAGTCTCCGGATATTTTTCCGGATACTCCGGAAAATCCGGAGAATCCGGGAAAATGTCTGGATTGTCCGGGCTTACGAGGGGGATTCAAATCGACAGAAATTAAACTTGCTCAAACATAGATCTACGAAAATAGGTTATGCAGTGGGATGAGACAAGCCTGTTTATCCACCTAGAACCTGCAGAAACCTCAACACGGAGTAGATCGGCACCAAACCCTAGAATGTGCTCAAGAGAGATACAAGCATACAACAATAGCAACAAGCACAAGAGACACAAGGATTTGTTACCGGAGTTCAACCTCACACCTTGAGGTCTACGTCTCCGTTGAGGAACCCACAAAGGGTGGACCTTTACACCTAGGTCACTTTCCTCCCTCTAGCGACCACAAAGATCAAGCTAGAGTTACTTACTCAATCTCGGGGTGATACAAACCTCCTTGGGCAGCCACAAACCTTTGGATGCTCCAAGGCAACGCCTAGCCGGCTAGGAGCTCAAAGCTCCAAGAGTAACAAACACGAAATGTGCCAACCAAGCGAAGAACGAGGTGCTCTAGAGATGGGAAATCAGCTCACTAGCACTCTCCAAGCTCTTGCTCTCAAACCCTCCTTAAATCCCCAACAAATCTCACCAAACCAAGGCCAAGGGGAGTAAAGAGGGGAGTGAATGGGTTCTGAGTTGTTTCAGTTCGCAAATGGCAAGAGAGAGAGAAAGGAAAGGGTGGAGGGGGCTTTTATACCCCCTCACACAGAAAAGAGCCGTTACAGCTCTAAGACCCGGAATATCCGGGAAAACCCTGGAAACTCCGGGAAGTCCGGAGACTCCGGGAAAAACCCGGAAACTCCGGCCTCCCAAGGTCAGCACCCAAAAAGTCAACCCCGTGAACGTGCTGGTGCAAAGGTGTCTCTTATATGTTTTGTTTTGACAACTAGGGCACCTGTTCGACTCTGGGAAGATACATTTCCTGTCCCTCTTTATAGTACGGCGTTCCTAGGACTCAAATTCAAAATATAAAATAAATAAGCCTTCATAGGAACCCTTTGTAGCATCACTTCCTCTTTGCTTACTCAATGAACAACACTTGATGCCACATATAATTTTGATTCCTGCTCATACACTAGATAAATCATTAGCCACTTAAGCGTGTGTCATTAAATCACCAAAACCCACTTAGGGGGCCAAGATACTCTTCAGTGGGGACAACACCAGTTTGAAGTAACTGTTAACAAAGAAATAGGAGAGTTTACATGTGAGTGCAAGATATGGGAACACACAGGTATTGATCTTTCGCTTCGCATACTATGGTTTGTATGATGGTAGCCACTGGTTTATATGGTTGTCAATGTTGTGTGGTTACACTTTACATGTTGCGACTCATGGTGATGTATATGGTGACACTATTAACATGTATAGGGAAAATCAGATTAGGATTGACAACAGCTTATGTTATAGTCATATAAACCTTTATTCAGATCATATATACATGTAGTTTAAGTTTGCATGAGGTAGTTCATCATTTTATACGACCAAAGTAGAAAATATAAATATCTACTTGATGTTCCAGGACTGTTTTGCCCGCACTTGTGCCGTGTTTTCATGCAAGTGGACCTAGAAAAAATACCAAGCAAGTACATCCTAAGGAGATACACCAAAAATGCACATCAGGAATTGCCATTTGATAGAACTGATAGGAAACTTGTTGGGAAGGATGGTGAAACAAAGGCGTACAGAACAAAAATGCTACTGTCAAAGTCAATGGCCGTTGTGCGACATGGAAGTATGTCCAAAGCCAGTTTTGAAAGGGCCATGGAAGTGCTAGGCCAACTTGTTGCACTTATCGCTCCTCTAGAACAAGACATTGGTGGGGATAAAAGTTGTGTAACTAGCGACGTGGAGGTAATTATAGATAGTATATATGCTTATATAGATGATTTATATGATGTTGACTAGAACGGGGCATTTTCTTGGTGATTTGCAAACAGGCAGCTGAAGATGAAGTAGAAAATGAAGCTGATGATTCAGATGATGATGGTGGTGGTATGGGGTCAGCTGGTGACCTCAATAACAGGACAAAAGAAAATCAAACGCGGCAAATGAGCATGGTGAGAATTATATATGCACTTCCATCCCTATTCGTATGACTCATAATGATAAACTGGTTAAATAACAAGGTTTTCCAAAACCTGGTTTTTGATATGTGCAAAAAACTATTGCTCCAGGAAATACAACTTGCAGCTGATACAGTTAGTGAGGAAGAGGTAATAAGATTATATCCAAGCTAAGTAAATGATATATATACATAATTTGTCAAGATATATTTTAATTCGGTCATAGTAGGTTTATATTTTATAGTAACTTGCATACACAGGGAAGGAGCGCGCACATGATCGTAGCTGAAAAAGGAAGGAGAGAACATACAATTACAAGGAAATCGCTACAAGCTGGACAAGTGAGCAAGGTATGAACTAATCTGTTTGCTGGCTGAACAAATTTATATGATGACTTTGTCCTATAATATGACTCTAATCTGTTTGCTGTGTGAACAAGTTTATATGATAACTTTGTCAAAATATATGACACAACTCTGTTTGCTGTGTGATCATACAAACTGCTTCCATAACAGACTCCACTGCTAGTTGGGGAAGGAGTGAGCCTTCAACCACCAGAAAAGGCAAAGACGAAGGGGAGGACAATAAAGCCTTCAGAGCAGCGAGTACTAAAGCTTGGAGGAAAAGGACCAAAGAAAAACAACAGGATGTGCAACACGTGCGGGCTGCAAGCTGGTCATGATAGCCGCACGTGCCTTCTCCTACCGCATAACCAGCAAAGGTTGGCTGAACTAGGCACCAAGAAGAGAGGACGACCGCCGGGAGCAAAGAACAAGATAAGAACTGATGCTATGGGGAACAAGGTTGCTGATCAAGAAATACAAGTTAAGGAAACAATGGAACCTCGAAGACGAGGAAGGCCTCGAGGCTCAAAGAACAAATTTCAGCCCCAATTGATAGCAGAGGGTGAATCACCTAATCCAAAACGTATGAAGAATGCAGCTTTACAAGACATGGTTGAGGCTTAGAGTAGATCTGAACTAGTTTGTATGGTTGGAAACTTGCACTTCGAAAGCGAACACTGAAAATTGATGCCTAGTTTGTATGATTGCAAACGAGTTGGTTGATCTGAAAACTCAAAATCTGAACTAGTTTGTATGATTGCAGACTTGTTGGTTGATCTGAAAATTGCATGTACATGTATATGCTCCACAAAACATGTGTGAGCAGGTCACACACTTATATGGTTCAGTTCTACTAGGCATATATACCCAACAAATCATGAATCGTACAACCATGCAATACAAATGCATGTGTGAGCAGATCATATAAATGTGTTAACCAAATCATATAAGTTGGTATCCCTAATAACTCAAGTTGATTATATGAGGTATATAAGGGAGTCATATAATGTATCGAAGGGAGTAATATGAGGATAAATGAAAATATAATATAAAGACTGAGGCAAACACAAATACTAAACTAATGTCCAAAGCATAAAAATTAATGTCGAACCAAGAAGTCTGTGTGGTCAGTTGATGTAAACTAGGAAAAATTTATACTACTACATAAGAACTACTCCAAAGTTTATTATAAGGTATGTATGCAAGCTCGTTTCAGTTTATAGGGTGCGTATTGTCGTTTCACAGAATATATAAAGGGACGGATAAACTGAATCCAACACAACATTAAGCCAACAGACAAAGGTCATATATATTAAGATTAAGAGTCGTAGATACCATCGGATTGATCAACTACGTTGTTAGGTGACTGGTTCACATACTACATGCCATTCTACATTGTTCAGAAGCACTGGAACATTGATCAACAGTGCGCAAAATAATTTGTACTGCAACAGTTCAACTGCACTTGTACATTGCAACTATACTGACGAACTTCTACATTACATAACTACTGACGAAGGGCCTCAATTGCTGGCGGTAGATCTTTGACAGCATTGCACTTGTGGAACATCAAATAACTCAGCATTTCAGCACGCAGATCACCAGGATTCTCCTGCACACCATGAAAAAGGGAGTCATATAAGAATGAACCAGTATCATATAAGGCTGAAAGTGATATTAACATAAGTGCTTGTCATAGAACATACTTGACTTATGCTTTCTGTGACACAACATTTCCCAGAATCATACAACTCCATGAACCTCATGACATAGAACCCACAATCATTTGAACCACTAACCATATATGGCACATCCTCAACAACCTTAATTTCCCACTTGCCAAATTTTGATAACCCAATTCTTGGCCTAACCTCATGAAGAACAGTGGACAGCCTACCCATGAGGGTAGGAGCCCACTTTGTGTTTCTTCCACCCATCATCCTCTGCATTGTATGCCTTTCATATGCAATAGTGCCCAATTCATGGTATGGGTTAGAATCAAATATTTGTATGTGAGATAAAAGGTCATCGAAGACAAAGAGAATCCAGTGTCCTTTGTCAAGAATGGGGACCATAAGCTCCATACAAAGCCATGAGAAATAAATCAATTGGACATTGATATATCATACAACCCAAGTGTGCAAATAATATAAACCAAATTTGTCGGCACTATAATGTATAAACAAATTAGTGTTGATAGTATATACTTGGACTGGCAGTCATAAAATTTGTGAACAATGGGCATCAATGAAAAAGTCATACATATAAAAAAATGGAGTACAAAGCCATGAGAAATAAATCAATTGGACATTGCAATATCATACAACCCAAGTGTGCAAATAATATAAACCAAATTTGTCGGCACTATAATGTATAAACAAATTAGTGTTGATAGTATATACTTGCACTGGCAGTCATATAATTTGTGAACAGTGGGCAGTGGACATCAATGAAAAAAGTCATACATATATAAAAATGGAGTATGAACAAGACAAGATGCATAGATTTGTAAAAGGTATGGACCAGTGCACTTACAATTTGGCAATCTTTCATGCAATTTTTGGTGGGCAATGTTTTGTCTAATACGTCAACAAGTTCTTTTTTATTAAATATTGTGGGTTCATGTTGACCAGGGGCTACTTCACTTTCTGCATTGAGGATCCTCTGCAAACAATAAAAAGGTTGGAGATCAACAAAAGAGCAAAATCAGTTGTCAAGGAATCATATAAACATGGGCTACAATCATATAAACAAGGTTTCAGTAAATAAAACATATAAATTAGAGGCTTACCCCGCAAGCCACATCAAGTATAACAATTTTGCCATCCCGCCATTGTTCTATAGAGCTTTTATCAGAGCGCAAGCACTAAATAAAAAATTCCATGAATGTATACTCCATGCAAGTCTTGTCTTTGAATGACAAGCAAACATCTTGTCCATTGGCGATAGTGTTTCCAAATTGTAGCACAGTTTGCCTTCAGACACACCATGTCAAAAATTTAGTTAAAATATAATACAGAACAGCATCATGCAACATAGAAAGCATCGGTACATCAATTTTAAATTTTAAATCATATATAATGTGAAACAACATCAAATCTCTTCACTTGGGTTTGCAGTTGATTAAAATGAACAAGGTCATTTAAGTGGCTGTACCAATACTGCCTTTCATATGTATATGAATTCTTTTATGAAACCATGTAATCTATACAAATGACTCATATAACCTATACAAGGGAGTCATATAAATTATCTAAGACAAAATCACAAAATGATTTAGTATACAAGCAGCTGCATATAAACCAATGGTAAATAGGATAAACTTAGAGTCGAACAAAAAATAAGTGGTCAGGTCATACAAACTAAGATAAGGAATTCTAAAGTTTAAACCGTCCACCATATTAAATGTATTTGTATGTAATACAAACTAGGCAGATTGGTGATGGAGCTATATATTGGAATCTGCAGGTACAATTGCAGTGGATGAATGAATTGATCTGATAAGAGCATTTCTTACGATTGAAATGGTGAATCAGGATCCAAAAATAAGGAGCGTAACTCTCGTGCTTTAGCAACATCAAACTTCAATTTGAGTGGACTGCGTTCAGTTTGAGCAGAATTTATGTTGATTCCCGTGCTGTTTGGCGACAGGACAATTGGTGGATTGACTTGAGCTGGAGAGGAAAATATGTTGATTTTCTCATGAACAACAACCTGTGCAGTAAGTATAACAAAATTATATACTCCTGGATCAAATATCTATGATAAAAAATAGCTTAAAAGGTGCAATGATATTATGGGAATACTGACATCAGCCTTAGGAGTCAGATCATAAAGAGGTGCTTTCTGACTGGAATCTGCTTGGGTTGCGGGAGTCAGGTCATACCTAGCAGCTTGGCTAGCTGATTCAGGTGCAAACTGAAAACAACAAAGTTGTGTAATACAAACAGTCAACAGTTAACCCATATATCATATATGCACAGCATCTGGGTCATATATAGTTATTTATGCAAGCATATCTTGTAAACATATTTAGTATCAGAAATAACTTACATTTGTTTGAGTTGATTGCAGCCCCTCCTGATGGCAACTGTTCTCGCCCATTTCAATCCCATCATCGATGCCAACTGACTTGTATAAATCCTCACATGTCTTGTTCATCATCTCAGTCACAGTGTTGTCGCCGTCAAATAGTCGTGGAGAATTTCGCAGTCCTTGATTTTGGGTCAGATCAAGAAACCTGGTAGCTGCATAAAAAATTGTGTCATAGTACCAACTTGACATATATACATAGTAATAATGGCATACAAACTTACGTGAGCCCTGAGTTCCAGATGAGATGTCACCACCCATTGATTTAGGGGGTGATGAGCCTTCCTTTTGAATTGAATTAGTTGCCTCCTTCGCTGCAGGTTGGCCAAATGCATAATCTGTGTTGTATTTCTCGAACTGACTGTCGGTCATGCCTGCAATCTGCTCCCTCTCGAACTGAGTACCACTGGTGCCTGGCACGTTGAGTAAAGCTTGAGTGAATGTCGGACTATTGCATTCTGAAATTTAAAAAAAATGTTAACTGTCAAACTTTGCAAAAAAAGTGCAGTAACTTAGTGAGGAAAACATACATAAATAAATACCTAAATCTGTTGGCACGCGATCAGTGTTAGGACATTGAGAAGCTAGGGACTCAAGTACGGAGTAACCACTGTTCTGGCTAGGTTCAACTTCCGGAACTGTATATAATCAAATAGCACGAAACAATATCAGGTAAAAGACATAAAAATCAGTATTCATGGATACATCATATATAACTATTGAACGAGTAATATATAATCATGGCCTGCAAGTAGAGTTAGAGCCTGTATGAATGAAGATATGATTTGATTTCAAAATAAAAATAGAAACGAGAGATCATATAAACATCCAGTAAGCATCACATAACATACCTTGGTTTACTTCTTGATTGGCAGCATCTTCATTATGGGGATTTTCTTCAGCATTTACCTGGGTACCAGCATTTACCTGGGTACTACTTGGATTAACACCAGCCTAGTCTTCTTTGTGAATTAACTCATCAATCATCTTGCCAAAATTTTCAGCTAACTCATACTGCTTGTCAACAAGCTGAACACGGGCATCTTCCCATGCTGATACTAGTGAATCCATGTCATGATCATAATTAGCCAGAAAATTGATGACTTTCTCTGAAACAGGTTCCGGGCACTCATCTATCTTGTAGGACAATAGTGTAGTCAATCGAGGAACAAAGATTGATGGTCCAGCAGCATAACAAGTAAGAGTTCTACTGCTGAACTGTAAAAGAAATATTAATGTGTGACCACAACATACAAATACAGCAGCAGATGATACAAACTACATTGTGTTAATGTATAAACAGATCATATAAATGTGGAAGGGAGATCATATATACTAGATCATGGGAGGACAACATAAAACACAATGAAACAGCACATATAATTGTCAGGGCATGTCATACAAAAATGGTATATACTTGATACATACTAAATCTGTGTGATCAGGGGGCTTAAGTGGGGCAACAAAAGATATAGAATACAATGTGAGTGCAGATCAAAAAAATGGTGAAGCACATCATATATAATGAAATGCGTGTTGCTGATCATATAAATGGTGAAGAAAATCATATAAACTCAATGTGTGATCAAAAAGTATAAATATATGAATGAGAAACTTACATCACAGGAACCCCAAGCCTCAAGCTTGTGGTCCGCTTTGAGCAACCTTTGAATCTGTTCACTGTCATATAACTTCCACCGTGGTGTACCCAAGTGGCCACCGGGTGAAGCATTATCATACAGATGATCCAGATAAAAGATCTGTGGCAAGACAATAAATTAAGATAAGGTTGATATTCATTATGAGGAAAAATCAGTGACTTCCATACTAACTGTACAAAGCATGTAAAATTGATATGTAATTCATATAAGGGAAGGAACTACATACTACTGTATCAATAATTTTGCAGCATATAACTTAGCTGAGAAGAGCATATAAATCAGTTATCAAACAAAAGACTGTGTGGAAAACTCATCATACAAACTTCACAGATCAGTCATATATGTTAATGGATGCTGTGATACAATATATGCAATTCAAGTCCTATATAGTAATATATACAATGTGTTCAGATCATATAGATATAGGTATGTCTAAAATGTGTGTATTGAAAGCAAACAAGAATAAATGGCTGAGCATCTGAACTAAGGAATTTATTCATTGATAAGGGTTGCATATAAATCAACTGAGAAAAGTATATAAATCAGTGTTCAACCATATGACTGTGTGGGAAACTGATCATAGAAACTAAACATTTCAGTCATATAAACCAGTGAATTGATGCATTGAGTAGGGTTGAAAAAAACTACTTACAAGAATCACAACTGAACATCCGTAGACTGTAGCAGTGACTTGGTTCCTGTCCCGACTGTGCCATTTTCTGACAGAATGGCACAAATCATTGAAAATGAGTTGGCACCAATCGAATTCAGCAAAATGTTGTATATCCTTGGTCCAGGCAATGTGCTCATTGGTGATTTCATGGGTGCCTTTGCAAAACAGCAAACGATTGAACACAATGAGAAACAAACACCTCATAGTCTCATCATCTGCACCACCTTTCAGGACCTCTTCCTTCATTCTATCCACACCAATAACTCCTCTGCTGAGTTTAAGACTTTCCCGAAAACTGGATGCTTCAGCAACTTGAGAAGACCAGTCAAACTTTTCAGGAAGCCCACCAGTATTGGGAAGACCAGTTATCATGTGAATGACATCCTTGGTTAACTTCAAGTCCTTGCCAGGCCCAATACAGATTGTCATATCTCTAGGGTCAGTGTGTTCCAATAAGCAATGAAATAGTCCGCGAGTCTCTAAGCCTTCTAGAGTCATTTCAAACAGAGAACCAAAACCCTTCTTGATTACGTAATCCTTTTGGGCTGGAGTCAATGCATGAAGAATTTCACGAGCCTCTTTCGGAGAGCAACGGACATTCAATTTTTTATTCTGAAATTGTAAATAACATGCAATATTACTGGTCATACAAAGAAAGGGCCACCGCAACCAAAATATCCAGCAAATAGGGAGTATTCAAATCAAGAACAATGCCTAAAATAACCCTGGTACATAATCATATAAACTAAGATGTTATGCATGAAGTGCATTTAATTAACAAAAAACATACAAATATGGCAGCAAATGTCATATAATATTGTAAACATATTGACTATTTTATATGGCATACGAAGTAAACAAGCAGGACATACAAACTATGGAAGGGAGACATATGAAGCTATTTTGAGCAAAATAAACAATAAATTAAATTAGCTACAACAAGCATACATATCTTCCAAATGAACAATACATATTGATTCATCACTACCATATCCAAAAAATCCCCAAGAAGAATAACCAAAACAACTTGTGACAGGTCATCATACAAATGTGTTAGCAATGTCATATAATATTGTACACATAACAACTTTTATATATGGCATACCAAGTAAGCAAGCAGGACATACAAACTATGGAAGGGAGACATAAGAAGCTGTTTTGAGCAAAATAAACCATAAATTAAATTAGCTACAACAAGCATACATATCTACCAAATGCATAATACATATTGGTACATCACAAGCAAACCCAGAAAATCCAAAGAACAATAACCAAAAGAACTTGTGACAGGTCATCATACAAATATGTTAGCAATGTCATATAATAGTGTAAACATAACAATTTTTTTATATGGCATATGAAGTAAACATGCAGGACATACAAACTATGGAAGGGAGACATATGAAACTATTTTGAGCAAAATAAACCATAAATTAAATTAGCTCAACAAGAATACATATCTTCCAAATGAATAATACATATTGGTACATCACAACCAAATCCAGAAAATCCGCAAGAAGAATAAGCAAAACAACTTCTGACAGGTCATCATATAAATATGTTAGCATTGTCATATAATATTGTACACATAACAACTTTTATATGTAGCATATCAAGTAAACAAGCAGGACATACAAACTATGCAAGGGAGACATAAGAAGCTGTTTTGAGCAAAATAAACCATAAATTAAATAAGCTACAAACAAGCATACATATCTTAAATTAGCTACAACAAGCATAGATATCTCCCTAATGAATAATACATATTGGTACATCACAACCAAGTCCAGAAAATCCACAAAGAAGAACAACCAAAACAACTTGTGACAGGTCATACAAAACAAAAAAGCTACCAATAATCAAGTTGTTCCCAAAATCTTGGTTAAAAGTCCATAGTTAAAAAAACTAACCGGAACCACGGGCGATGGACTACGGCGCAGATCTGCAACATCTGAAGAAACATTCTCCTGCAACAGCATTTTAATAACATTAGTCAAAATAAAATAAAATCTACTATCTTGGCAACTACCTAGAACGAAAATAACTACCTCGAATCTAACTGAACGGCCATGGCTCTTCACTGTCGTCCTGCCTCGCCCTCGCCGTCCACCACTGCGTCCAGTTACGGAAGGCGGCTCAGCGGGACGAGATGACGAACGGGTGAGGCGAGGAGAGGAGATACCAGCAGCGGAATCTTGGTGACGAGACTTCTTAGAAATCAGCATGAAGTCATCTTGGCTATCGGCAGGACTTGACGGAGACTTGTCCCGAGTGGATGAAGATTGAATCTTTCTCTTACTCACCACCTTCTTCATGGATTTGCGTGGTGGAGAACTCTTCTCGCCAGCGGTAGGTGGGTTCCGAGAAAATACGGACTTCTTCGGGACCATCTTCTTGCGGACAACGGGCTCCACGGCGACGGGGGGACGGAGGTCCGGCTATCGGGTTGAGGGGCAACATCGCCTCCATGTACGCCATCGCCTCCAGTCCCCGGGTTGCCGACTGGTCGAGCGTCGGGGTGGTTGGAAGTGCCACCGGGGTCGGTTCCTCCGCCATCAGGACCGGGAAGATCCATCACCACAGTAGTCAACACTGCCAAACAAATAGTAAAAGGACAAATTAAGGCAGAAGCAAAAGCCGCAGAGAGGATTTCGGCAAAATGCAGGCGGATAAGGGCACGGTACCTCAAATCACCGCCGCCGTGGCCGGGGAAGATGAAGAAGCGACCGTACGGAGGGGGGCGGAACTGCCGGAGCAAGTGGAATGAGTGGGGACGAAATGGACCGGAGCGGTGGGGGCGAATGATTCTACCGGGCTGTCCTTATCCTTTTGTATAGCGCGGTTGAAAAAAAAATAACCGCACACATTGCGTACAAACAAGAAACGGAGACCTATGAATGAAACTAATCAAATGGTCATATATACCTATAAAACATATAACATAGTAATAGACGTGATATATACTTGGTGGTGACAAGCGTCAATCAAACAATAGAATCGAGATATCATAAATTCCGAGTGTTTATATCATACAAACCGTCTTCCGAGATGTACCACTTTAAACTAGAATAGAAAATAAGCTGTGTTGTATAAACCTTACTCAATAGTCATATATACCTAAAATCATATAAACTAGGTATAGATATCATATATGCTTGGGCATATAGACACCATTGGTAAAAGCGTTGACAAATTGGGTATTTGACAGAACAACGTCCACGATTCACACCACATGTGATGGTTGTGTATGCATTATGGCCCAGTCCGTACGTCATATAAACAACACAGTAGATTCGTGTAAACCACTAGGTCGTAACAATATATCTCGGGTAATTGGTTTTGACATGAGGTTTGTACGATGTATTTAATATGAATCTACTGTGAGAACCTGCCGAGCGCATCGGAAAATATGTCGGGGGAGCGCGGGTACGAAGCGGTTGAGGTTTCTACGACGGTGGGAACCAGCCGAGCGCAACGGAAAATATGAGCGGGTCCAACGCGGTGCACGTGCACGGTGGAGGGTGGGCCAAGGGGGCTCCGCACGTGGTACGGAGGAGGGGCGTGGGGAGGGCGCGGGTCCGCGGCGTGGCAGAGGTGCCGGGCTGGCTAGGCGGGCTGGATGGTGGGCTAGCTGGCTGGGGCTTCCAATATTTGATGGAAGCCCTAGGCTCCTAAAATATATATATACTGTATGTATATAATACACATGGGTGCATTTCATATACAAAATGCACCCGGCCAACCGACGCGTCAGATCGGGGGCAACCCACACCGGCTGGCCCGCGCCAACCGAATCAGCATGGCCCACCACACTTATACCAATTCCACCAGGCCCATCGTAGCCCTGACCCTCCTCCTCCTTCCCTTTCTATCTTTTTTTCTGTTCCGATCCAGATCTCAGCGTGAGAGGATGGGGCGCGGCGAGCTGCGGTCGCAGGAGCGACGGGTTGCGGCGGCGCTCGAGCCATCGGCGGCGAGCTCGGCCTCTGGGGAGCAGCGGTGCCAGGTCGGGGCGAGATCGGCCCGTTGGGAGCGGCGATGCGCGGGCGCGGCACCCGAGCAAGCATCCCCCAAGGAGCAGCGGTGCGACACAGAGCGACACGAGCGGTGGCTGTGAGCCGGCGTGGAGGTCCTTTGGCAGCGCATGGCGAGCCGGGTGCGGGAGAAGCAGCCGCATGGGGAGCAGCAGCATGATGGGCGTGGGAAGCGGCAGCGGCGCGGCGAGCTGCAACGGTGGCAGCGGCCTTCGGTAGCGAGCAGGAGCCTCGCGTGTGGGTGTGGAGCGGCGACATGCGGATCAGGAGCCGACCGGCGTCTCGTGATGGGCGCGACGGCGCACAGGATGTCCACTCATTCTAGCAGTAGCAGGTAAAAAGTTGCATCTAAAAATTCCTCTGTACCACATATCTGGTGATTCATCTGCAGTAATTGATTCTCTCATCACATAATTACCATCTCTGCGTCCAACAAATTTTGCTGCATCTTAGCAGTTGTGTGCATGATTTAGCCCGGGGGGAACTATTGTGACAACCTACCCAGGAAAATACCGTACTATCGCCTAAACCAATCCACTTTGGCCATTAAGTGACAGTAAATCCAGAGTACAACACAAACTAAATCCAATTGTACCCCTAAGGGTTAATTATTACAAACCATTGTTCATGACATGATAAGTAAAGGTTCAGAGTTCGAAAACAGCGGAAAATTAAACTATGGTAAGATAGACATCACAGGAGGCCATCCGTGATGCCATCCTCGTCATCATCCACCCATTCCAGCTCCCAGCCGGGTGGAATCTCACCAGGCCAGACAACGCCTGCAGCAACATTTAAAAAGCAAGGCTGAGTATACTAATACTCAGCAAGACTTAACCGTCAGGTGATAACTACATCACCAACTCTAGACATGAGAGGCTTTTTGGCCGGTGGAGTTCTTTTGCTGAAAAGCAACAAAGAGTATGTCCTTACTTTCAACATTTTAGCACAAATTCTAGTTCATTACCGTTTCTAAGTGTGCCAACTATTTCAATCAAGAATTGTACAATACAATTAATTCAAGCAGTAATATTCACAAAGTTCCATCATTAAGGGATATCATAGCCAGTTGATTAAGCAGTCTCAGATAATGGTGAGAGGCCGACAATCGATTGATTTATAACCTTGCAAGGTAAACCTAAACACACGGTAGGGTGCCCTCACACTGGACAACCACTAGGCGGTTCCCAAAAGTCCTCGGCTTGGGATCGAAGCTTACAGTCTTGGGTACAAGGCTATCTGGTGTGCCCTGCAAGACACCCAGCTTCACACATGTACCCCCTCCCGGTGGCGAACCGGGCAGGTGACTACTCAAGATTAGTAAGGGTAAGTTCCCGCACCGTCTCATTAAGGTACTAGGCTTACCGGTCCCATTCCCGACAAGTGCTTAGTACGTTCAAAATCTTAGCCCACGAAAGCCACTGGACCGGAGCCCAAATCCCATGCTCTTACCACATGAGCAATCCATTTATAAAGATCTTATGATTCCAACATAAGAACCTAATCTCGCGAGTGACGATCATCACTCGACTTGTACCGGTCGTATAGCATAGCAGCTATCGACCTATCATACTAGTGAAAGAGCATAGGTACCTAGGGATCATGCATCTAGGGTTTCAATTCAACTCCTGAAATGTAAATGCACAAACATAGCAAAGGTAATTTGCATAATTTTAAAAGAAGGGTTAATGATCCGGGGCTTGCCTTCACTGGCAAGGTTGGCCTTGGGCCCTTCTGGACTTTGGTCCAGGTCCTGAGCTACGTCCATGTACTGCAGCTCACCGTCAGCACCTCCGTCTCCTCCTTCCGGCACAAGCGTATAGCTACCGTCGGGGAGATCTACACGAGGATGCACATGCAAGATTTAATTGACGGTTTTGATTTAATTAATTACAAACAACACATGACAACCATGGGGTGCATGGTTGACCACATTCACCTAGATAAACATACGTTCAGCATACTCTTCCAAAAAGGAACAATATGTTGTTCTTTATTAATTATTCCTTTTTGATAGTGACTGTGTACACATTTATATAATAAATTAATTTAAATTTCACAAACAGCAAGTGGTGGTGACACTTAGCTTCTTAGCATGATTTACATCACCTACATAAGGTCATTAGGTGTGGTGTTGGTGATTTTCCAATTTATTAATCTTAATTGGCTTCCCTTGTTTTTATTCATAAATAAATTAATAAAATTCAGTGGGGGTGTTTATGAAGCACTCTAAACTAAAATAAAGTTACTGCACAAAGGTTCACATTTAACTGAGCCATAAAATTAATTATATCCAAAATTAACAAATCCTAGCCACCAAAACAAGGTAAATGCATATAAAAATAAATAAATAACAAATGGATTCCAACTTTCTCTCAGTGATTCTACGACTCAAATCAAGGCTAGGAAAACAACAAACACATCAAGAGCTATTCTAGATCTTGAGCTATGCAATTACATTGAAAATTAGGCATAAAACTAGAATAAATATTTCTGTCAGATATAAAATCATGATTCATTCACCACAGATGTGTTTGTGCAAAACAAGATTATATCCAGAAGTTGAGTACAAAAATCTATTTATTTTTAGCTACAAAAATCACTTGGACAGATTTAGCATAAATACAAAACAATTCATAATAAAAGATCTACACCATAACTTTGTGCACTTTTTGGTACAGAAGCTAGGCATCACATAACACACAACATATCCTAAATTCAGCTACAGATAACATGTGGATTTTGAACTACAACAGATCTAGGTTTAACAGTTTTCTATTTTTCATGCAAAAACTAGCACTCAAAAGTATGGTCATGCTTTACAAAAGTTGTAGGTTTATTCACAAGGAAACCAAAAAAATGGAGCTTGCATTTTTCTAATTTCTCTACGATTTTCTATGAATTTTCTAAGATTCAGCAAAAACCCTTCACTATTTAAGATCCTATTTTGCAGCGGGTCCCTGGAAGTTTTCAAACTCTTACAAAAGCGCCCCTAGTTTGCAGTAAGGACCCTGGAAAGAAAGTCACCGCTGCAATGTGGTCCCTGGACGCCGGCCGTCGGTGGGATCGCCGGATTCCGGCGGGTTCACCGCCGTTCTTGGCCGGGGACTTGTCGGGGAGGACCACGAGCTCGCGGGGATTCGATATGGGTGCCGGTGTTGGGGTGGGGTAGCGCTGGTGAGGGGGCACGGCTGCTCCGCAGCTTGCCGGCCGCAGGAGCTCGGCTCCGGCGAAGAGGGGTGCACGACCAGGGTAAGGCGCGGCACGGGTAGCTCCAGGGGATAAAGGGGAAGAGCCTAGGGGGTTTGGTCGGCACTGGGCGTGAGTGGGAGAGGGAGTTCATCGGCGGCGGCTTCCATGGCGGGCGGCGGCGCAGTCACGCGCGCGAGGGAGGACGCGTGGTGCCTTTTATAGGCGGTAAGCAGCGTGTGGGGGGCGCGGAGACTTAGCCTCGAAGCAAGCGAAGGGAGGGAGAAGGGGGGGCCCGACTACGGCAGCACGGCAAGCACGACCGGCGGGCGGCGCGGCGGGGCTCGGCGCGAACGCGCGAGACGGACGACACGCGGCGGGGCGCGGGCTCCAAGGCGCTCGGGCCGCGTGCGGCCTCGGGAGCGTGGCCTCGGGATGCGCGGATTGGCCGGGGCCCGGACGCCGAGGGCCGCAGGGGCGCAACGCGGCGGCGGCGCGCGCGCGCCGCGCGGGAGCGCGGGCGCGACGGTGCTCAGGACGTCGCCTGCTTTTGGTTTCATTTGCCTGCGTTTGACTGGGATTATCTCCAAAACTTTGAACTAAAGTGCACTAAGAGCTAATAAGCAAAGTTGTAGATCAAAGAATCCTCTACAACTTTTACAAAGGCTGGCCTATGAAATTTTGCTTGGATTGATCAGAAATTCGGCTCAGTCAAAAAGCAGGAGCTGGCATTGACCGCATTTTTGAACAATTTTCACCTCAAATCTCCAATGCCGCTAATTATGAAAATCGTGTCCCTCAAAAAGACAAACAACTTTCATATTGGACGATTTTGAAGTGTTTAAGTGAAATGTGGAGAACGCGGCCAAAGTTCCAGAGGGGGTTCAAAGACATTGGGGTTTGACTAGGGTTTGACCATGCCGTTGACCAAGGTTTGACCAAAAGTTGGTGTTGACTTGATTAAGAGGGTCATTAGTGATTGTTGACTAGGTTTTCGAGGTGATGACCCAGGTTGACCAAGGTTTGACCAACGTCAACAGGTTTGACTCAGTTGATTCGGTCATTAGCACTAATGATGCTAATTAAAAACCTGGGGCGTCACAACTATGCTTGCAGTTTTGGGGTGTGCGTATGCGTGGAATAGCTCAATGAGCTGATGATTAAATGGATTGTGAATGTCAGGAAATGATTACTGTATTATGCTAATAATGAAATACTGAAGGTTAATTATGAGTTTCTCATAATGTCCCCAATTAAGAAATTGCTGCAGAGACTATTTTTGCCCCATTGCACTATTATTTAATTAGCTGCTGCAGCTTGCTATTTTTAAGATCCTTTGGGTCCTGGATTACCAATAACATACTTTTGGTGTGCATAGTTAGAACAACCTGTTGTTAGCTGCAAACCAGCTAGCCTACTGTTTGCTTCGCAAAAAAAAATATTGAACTAAGTCATTTGATCATTGATGACACTTGTTTGCTTTTTCAAACACAGAAATACTATTGTTGAATTCAAACTGTGGAGAATGAAAAAATCAGGAAAAGTCAGCTTAGTGTTTTGGAATTTGGACTGCACTACTGGGATATTATTGGAGTACATGCAACGGCTTAAAAAAACCGTGGATTATTGAGAATAAGGGATTACTTTGGTAAACAATGCTTTTGGCAAACTACTAAAATGTTTACTGATGAGTTTACTCTAAAAAAAGAGAGGCTAAATCATATTATCGCCTATCTAATAAAAAATATACATGAGTTCACATGAGCATGGCATAAACAATTTGCTTTCGTAAAAAAGATATAGTCGTATCTCAATAGTATTTGGGGTCATTATTTCACGCAAATGCGGCTCTATGGATGGATTTGCGCCCTTGCATGCTTGGTGATGTTTGATTATTTTGCAGTTATGCACTTGGGATTTGGGTGGGGGTGGCTGCAAATTCCCAACAGTTCGCAGTTGCTTTATTTTTGTACGAGTATCCATGGTTATGCTTCTTTGTTCAATCCCTATGCAACTGAAGTGCTTGAGGAGTTTGCATTTGAAGTGTATGCCATGTTGCAACTAGAGTGCTTGTTGAGTTGCAATTGAAGTGCATATTGAGTTGCAACTGGAGTGTTGTTGAGTAGTAATTGTTTTAGTAGTTTTATTGCAACTGGCCCATAGCACCAGGGGCATTTCAGTTTTACTTTGACTTTCTTTTATGGCACCAACCGACAAATTCATGTGTGTTGGAATAGTGCTCATATACACAGTAGTAATCGGTTTAGATTTATTGTTGCAACTGTCCCATTGCATCAATGGTAATTTGTTTCACTTAACTTATTTTTTTATTGGAGCTTGACTTGTACACTCATGTGTTGCAACCATGCCCATATACACAATACTAGTTGGTTTAGATTTATGGTTACAACTATACCATTGCATTAGTGGCAATTCGTTTCAGTTTTTTATCTGAAGTTTAGAAGAAAACACACACCCTTTCTCGTGTTGCAACTTATCCACACCATTAGTAGTAATTTGCTTTTAAGGTTGTGTTGCAAACAACACTCGGCAATAGTTTTTTTAATAACAGATAGAACTGCACAGTTATATGTTGATTTTTTAATATATGCAGATGCAATGTGTTGATAACCTGCAGCAAGGTTTAGACACAAAGTTGTTTTCCATGCCAAGTTTCACGTAATTATGGGTCATGTCTTGCTTGTTTCATGAGTTACTTAGCATGCACTGATACACTCTCTTTCGTGGCATATGGAACTAGTCGCAACTGGCCAACACTCTTGTTGCAATCAGTTAAGAGCCCTGGTTGCAACTGGTACTATTTGCAATCAGATAAGAACCCTTGTTGCAATTATATTTAGTTGCAATTGGTCAGTAAATGATCAATTTGCACTAATTACTTTGACTGTAAGCAGTAAATGATCCCACTTGCAATCAGCAAAGAGCGACGGTTGCAATCTGTTAAGTGTCCCCGGTTGTAATTAGGTTATTTCCCTAGTTGCAACTCACTGGTGAGCACACTGGTGAGCACCAAATCCATATCTATGCTCCCATCTTCAGAAACTTTGCTGATTTCGGGCCGGCCCGTGACCCCACATCTTGGCCTTGAGGCCATGTGGACAGGTCCAAGGCCAGGTCTAGGCTGACCCATTTCCCATCTGTTTTCCTAATGGTTAGTCCCTCCATCATTATCGGTGCCAATTTTTATGCAGTCAACTTTTTTTATATCATCGCAATTGTGACAATACACACAGAGTAGCAATTGGTTTAGTTTTTTGTTGCAACTAGCACATCACACTGTTGCAATTTGGTTTAACTTGACTTAATTTTTTTAATCAGGGCTCAACCCTCACATTCAATAGATAGTAGAAATTGGTTTGTTCTTCTGTTGCAACTGGCCATGGCACAAGTTGCAATTTGGTTTAATTTCATTTAATTTTTTGTTGGAGCTCAACCCACATATCCATATTGGATTAGTGGTAATTCAGTTTTGACTTGTTTTATCGAACCACAATCATAACTCATATGTGCTGCAACCATAGTCATTGATTTTAGATTTATTTTTGCAACTGCATCAGTGGCAATTCATTTCATTTTTACTAGAATTTTATCAAAAACACACACCCCTTCTCCTGTTATAACTTATCCATCCCATTAGTAGTAATTTTGGGAGGATGGGGGTCTGTTTGCATGGTAGGCATTGTTCCGGGCAATTACAAATTGCTATGCAGTGGTAGGCATTTTTCTCTCTGTAGATTTAGTTTGCATTTTCATCTCTGTGATTTATGACCGCAATCCATCTATGTGCCGAGGATTTAGCTGGGGGGGGGTGTTGTCATCTCTTTGTTTACTGCAATCCATCTGTTATTAGTGTTGCAATTATACTACATGCAAGGTTGCAAATTGTCACGGCTAGTGATTTATCAGAATTTTAGTAAAAATGCACACCCAATGCTGCAACTTAACTGCCTAATTAGTAGTAATTTGTTTTAAGGTTGTGTTGCAACTGGTAGGTTACAGTTGGTTCTATCTCACTTTTTCTTTTTTTTATGGGCCGTATGGTCATGCATTCATTCTGTTGAATGTGTGTGCTGTTGAATGGGCACAAGATGTCCCATGTAGCTGAACTCTTATATGAAAACAAATTTTTAGATTTGGTTCCGTTTGCTTGTGTGAATAAACAACCATAAAAACAACAGAAGCGAATCAGCTTAAGGTGCTAACCAACTATTTTATTATTTGATAGATTTTGGTATATGGGGTGTGCATATCCAGCCACCATGACTTCTTTTCCACTCTACTTTTAATTGGTATATGTCGTGCACATCCAACCACCTAGATGAAAAGATGATGGTGATGATGAAGAAAGGAAGCACCGTATCAGCTCACTAAACTCTTTTTTTTTGTCTCAGTTGCAGCTGGCTTCAGTATACGAGAGCATGTAACTAGCACTCTGACAACACCTGGCACTGCTGAACGGCGATGAGCGAGCCGTGACAACCAACGGAAATCAGCTCCATGCACTCTGTCAACTGTATGCAATTAATACGGCACCCAGGTTGCAATTGGGACTTGCAAGATGTTGCAATTGGTCTCTACTACTATTTTTTGCAATTTTTATTATTTTTTCTTTTTCATTTTTATATTGTACATTTCTGTTTTCTGCTAGATTTTTTGTAGATTCACCCTGGCACCCCGCTGTTGCTGGTGTTTAACTTCTTATATCCCTCAGCAGCGAAGGAGCAGCAGCTTGGTGAAGCTAAGTTGGCATTCTGAAAGTGCAACACACACCCTTGCGCACACCAAAACTCTGATGCTACAAATAGTTGGTTCCGAAGGTGGAATCAGATCCATTGACCAAGGTGGAATCCAAGAGGAAGATGCAGGATCCAAATTAGCACATCCACCAATTAGGCATGCACAAGGATGAAGAGGAAAAATACTTTTTTTTAAATCTAGTTTCATGTCCCTTCTTTCCCCAAATATTATATTTATATGCAACTCTCTTGAATATTTTGGTCTAATGTGTGGGTTCCCATTTGGTAGTGTGTATAACGAATATGGAGGAGCCGTGGCTCACATTCTTAGGGCTGTGGCAATTCACCTAGGGGGGGCATTCATCAAGACAGCAGAAGTGCTGCCATGACCTCAACTGATATGCGCAATGCAGAGCAGCAGATGTTGAAGAAGAACCAACTGGCTTTTGTCATGTTTGCAATTGATATGGCACACCGGTTGCAATTTGGGACCTGAAAGTGTTGCAACTTGTATTCTGTTTATTTTCAAGTTTTCCATTGTGTTGTACTGGACGCATGGCGGTGTTGTACTTAGAGGAATGTTGTAACCGGCGTCCCTCTGACCTGAAAGTGTTGCAACTTGCATTCTGTTTATTTTCAAGTTTTTCATTGTGTGTTGTACTGGACGCATGGCGGTGTTGTACTTAGAGGGATGTTGTAACCGGCGTCCCTCAGAGTTTGCAAATGGAATGGGATCTTAGTTGCAATCATACTTTACCATGTGGTGCAATTGGTGGGTGACAAATTCTGGAATTCTTCTTTTTTTTGTCTAAAAGCAGCTCTATTAATTGTTTTCTGCAATTGAATGCAACATTTAAGTACGACAATTGATTCTTAGTGCAATTTTCAACCATCCTCTTCGAGTATTATGTGCATTTTTTATTGGATAAATTACCATATTCTTGACAATTTCGCACTCGATGTCGTCTCCTGCTCTCAGCCATGGACAAAACCAAGCAACTTAAGAGTAGCAAATTGCTAAGCCATATCTGACAAAACTAAGAGCACTTAAAAGAAGAGACGCGTGTGGGTCATCAATTTACTGGTGCTTGGTCCGCTGCAATTTTTGGAAACCAATAGTGCAGTTGTAACTAGATTATTGTACTTGTTGCAATTAGATGACCAGACGTGTTGCAATTGTTCCAATTACAACTTTTTTAGAATTGTTCCAATTACAACCGGATTAGCACCCCACTAGTAAAGAAACAACAAACTAAAAGGCAAGTAAACCAAATAAAAGCAACCAATATTGATTTTTGATGGTAATCGTGTTGTAGTTGTGATGGTAACTCATAGTGCAGTGAAGTTGCAAGTACATACTTGAAAAAAAGTTCATCAAATATAGTCTTGATGGATCTCGGTTTGTTAAGCACTTTAGTTGTAATTAGAGCACCCAACTAGTTGTAATTGGTCTAGTGCTAGAGGTGAATTTTTTAATATAATGCAACTGAACTCGACACGTATTAATATGAAACTACACGGCTTATCAGGTCGCAAATGTATACAAACACGAGATGCAATTCAGAAATTGAATCCACTCAATGCAACCATGCACCTAGCTAAGTGTGTTTGCAATCTAGGTTGCTGCACACAAACACTACCTGATGCAGCCACTGTACCTAGTGTGTTGCAATCACGTCCTAAGTGTATTTGCAATCTTCTCACCACACACAAATTCTAAACTGAGAACTTTCCACGTGGTTAATTTTTTTCTGGGGCAAACAGTTCATGTTTATGTTTGGAACCACAAATGCTTGCAGCTCTACTGTTCGCAATGCTTGCAACTTCACTGCTTGCAGCTCCTCTGCTCGCTGCGCTCCCTCCTCTTGCATCTCCTCTGCTCAAAATGGCACAATGTTGCTTGCTTGTGTTTCGAACATTTCGTCCAGACTCAGATCACTCTCCTACGATTTTTGCCTTAGCCTGATACCCCTCAATCCGCGTCCTGGACACAGTTGGAGGTGTTGGCATGTCATCCACGAGCAGTCCTCCACACAACCGAAGCTCGACGCCCATGCTATGATCAGCGCCTGACTCCACCGCCGCCTCCATAGCACTCCGACCGCTCCGGGCAGGAACAGGAGTCCCAGATAGCGCCGCGGTTAATCTCAGATGCGCTCGATTTCAGGCAAATCACAGCAGCAACAGGCATGTCGTCTGATCCGCAATTTTTTGCCGCTTGCGCCTGCAACTGCGAGTCGTGCGCGTACGCGTCTACTCGCCAGATCGATCCGCGCGCTCGCTGCAGCCCGCGCCGCGCTGGCCGTGCCCCGAGCTCGCTGCGCCCCACCCCAAACTGGCCGCTGCTCTCTCGCCTGCACGCCGGGCTGCTCGCACTCGCTGCTCGCGGATAGCTGCTAACATCACGGCTCGAAATTCCTCTGCATTGAGATCGATTTTCTGGGGAGGGGGTCGAGCGAAGCTCCCTGCATGCGTGTCGCCTGATCCGCGTTTGTACCAGCTGCTTTGCGCCGTCGCGCCGCGCTCCAGCACCGTCCAGCGCCGGCGCGCCCCCCCGCCCCGTCCAGCGCCGCTCCACCGACGCCGCGCGTGCCCGTGAGCCCTGTGTGGCATCATCCCGCCTCCATACCCCAATCGACATCTCGCTTGGCTGGCTCAGCCTCAAGCGCAACCCCGTCCAGCGTGCCACCAGCGGCACGACGGCCGGCAGGGCTCGGCCCCATGCGGCGACGCGCGGCCTCCTGTGGGGGCACGGCAGCTGGCAGGGCGCGCGAGCTGGTGCGGAGGTCGTCGGGAAGTGGAGGGCGCGTCTTTGACGGCCTCGACTCCGAGGCCGACGGGAAGGGCCCGCGTCGATGCGCCGCAGAGGCCGGCGGCCCTGCAGCGGCGCTGGCGAACAACGGAACGAACGAGGGTCGTGGGGTGGATTGCCCTCAAAAGCAAAAAAAAAGAAAAAAAAGAGGCTCGTGGGGGTGGTTGTGCGCGGCCCGGGGGTAAGAAGTGCGCGGACTAGACCATGATACGAGGTCTGTGCATTTTCTATACCAAATGCACCTTGTTGCATTTTAGTCTCGTCATGTGTGTATATATATATATATATATCAAAAGAATATCTTGTTTGAGTTCATATATTTTTTTCCTATCAAATTTCTATGAGGACATGAATGATTTTAAATAGTATGATATTAGATACAATTTTAGAAACTATATTGTGTATGTGTTAGTTTAAAAATATATTGTTATGTGTATGTATTAAGGGAGTATGAAAACATTATGTGTTGACCTAGATGAGTCAAGGGTAAAATGGACTTTGTGCATTAGTCTTATACTAAACATCAACACAAGGACGAGTTTGACCCTAAAATGAAAGTTGAGGGACTAAATTGGTCATTTTGAAAGTTGAGGGACGAAATTGACCATTCACACATAGTTCAGGGACCAAAGTGCCTATTTTGCCTAAAAAATTGACCTGCAAGGTTAAGATCATGAGCATTGTATCAAGAAGAAGATCTTCTCGCATAGTTTGAAAAAAAATCCTTGAACTCCTGTCCCACCCATACATAAAGACTTCGTGAGATAGACCGGACCTTGATATATGCTTTAGTGTGGGATAGATAAGAATGTTCTTTTAACACCATTCTGAGCCCTGGTTTAGTTCGCGAAATGAAAAATTTTGCAAACTGAAAATGAGATGTTGGAAGAGGTATTTGGATACTCATAAAATACTAATTACATAACTCGGTCTGAAAATCGTGATACAAATCTATTTAATCTGTCATTAGAAATTATTTACTGTAGCACGACATTATCTAACATGGCATAATTAGGCTCAATAGATTCATCTCAAGATTGTATCCAGGATTATAGAATGAGTTTTGTCATTAATTCACATTTAATACTTCTAATTATTGTCCGAGCATATGATGTGATGAGTGATGAAATTCACTTTGAGGAGGTGCCACCGTGCCACTCAACCACCTAACCAAGTCTAGAGGACCTTAGGCCATCTTTCACTTAATGCTTGTTAGGTTTCATTGGAACTTAAAGTAAGTACGTACCTATATAAGTTTCTTTAGTGGTGTTTGGTTGTTGGAACTTATAGGATAGGTGGGGTGAGGTGGGGAGGGGTAGAGAGAGGAATGCGTGTGGAGATCAGAAAATAAGTCCCATAAGTCTCAGAAAATAACCTATCTAGGAGCTTATGGACTTATGGAGAATTTATAAAAATAATTTCTAATAAGTCTCTTGTGTTTGAGTAATAAGTCCCAAATAAGTAGAAATTTATAATAAGTTTGGGTGAACCTAATAGAGCTATAAAATAAGTGACCCAACGACGTCCGCCGCGATAGCATTGGAATGGTAAAAAGAACTCCCAAGTCATTTTTATATACGCAACTTGATGCTAATCGTTCTAATTTTACAAAAACTTGCCATTCCAATGCTATCTACTCCCATGTACGATTTTTTTTTATATTTTTTTTCTCTATTTTGCAAAAATAAATGGTCCGCCAGAAATTTTGCAAAACTATACATCTGCCGCCGCCTACCGCCGTGCGGCACGGCGGCAGGGGCCGTGGCCCACTGGCAAGGGCACATACCGCCGTGGGCCACGGCGTTAGGGGCCTACCGCCGTGCGGCACGGCGGTAGGAGCCTAGCGCCAGGCGGCAGCGTGGCCTCCAGGTAGCGCCGTAGGCCACGGCGGTAAGTATGGACCTACCACCGTGCCCTACGGTGGTAGGATTTTTTTTTTGTAAATTTCAATTTTTGAAGCATTGATACTTAACGACGAACCATTAATACTTAACGACGAATTACAGAAACAAGCAATGGCACGTACGACACAAGTACCCTAACTTTGTGCCGCTGCTAGTCCTAACGTGCCTTAGGGAATTTAGATAAACGATTACAACATTTGTAGTCTAGTTGTACGAATAGTACCCGGAGAACCCGGACATCATAGACCCACCGGAGTGCTGGGAGGGCATGCAGTACCCCGACGGGGGTGGAGTTGGATCAGACGGTGGCGGGGGTGGAGTTGCTGGTGGAGTGTTGTCCTTCTTCTCGTGGCACGGACAACAGCAGAACTCGTCCTCACACCCGGTGTTCGTCTTCACCACCATTGGTCCGGTCACCGGTCCGTCGTCGTCGTTAGTAGATGTCGGATCTGGAGAAGCCAATGCCGACGCGAGTTCTTGCCTCAGGTTGAAGATGACAACATCCTCGAGGTAGTTGATGTACTGTTGATACGGGTCAATAGCTGGGGGATCCACCCATTGCACGAAACCGCAGTTATCTGGTTGTTCGGAGTACTGCAGAAACCGTAATTACATTAGTAAATCATATAATGATGAAGGACAGAGGTCAAGGAGTTTTGCTTACCCATGCTCGTGAGCAATGCCAGAAGCGTCGACCAGAGTTGTCCCATCCCTGGTAAACCTGCATCACACAGAACTCACCGTGTGCACACCTTGGCCAGTTCACCGTTTGATTTGGTGCGTACTTTCTAACATCACGCATGGATTTGAAATCTCTCTTATCTAAGACTAGAAAATTATTGTTGAACTCTGGATCTTGCTGGCTCCACAGTGCTGGACCGAGGGAGTCATCATCATCCCCAGTCCAGGAACTCATTGGTGCTTGTTGTGTTGTGAAGTGACACTGGAGAAGAGTGCTCACATATATGTAGGCAATAAAGCAGACTGGACGGTGGGCCATTCGATCCGGGACAAGAAAAACGAGCAGTGACTCGGAGGAAACACACCCTAGTACTAGGTACACTGTTTGGTGCAGTGACTCACAGAAAACACACCCTATGTGTTCACTGTTTGGTGCAGTGACTCACAGAAAACACACCCTAGTACGAGTTTTACTGTTTGCATCTGAAATGCATCTGAAATCAAGTTCTTAAAGATACAACCCGACTCTAGAGAATGATGAAATGAAATCATAATTTTTTATGGATACAGTAGCACTCGGCGTCTAGTACTCTATGTCTACTGGGTACAACGGGGGTATTTCCCCTTCCTCATAGCATCCGGCCCGGCTTCCTTAGCCCGGCGAGCTCTCTCCCTCTTCCTCTCTCTATCTGCTTCACGGGCCGCGGCCGCTTCACGTTCTTTGATCTCCCGGCGAATGCGAATTTCCTCATGCTGCTCATTACGTTTTTCTTCTTGTTTTTCTGCCTCAACCATCCTTTGCCACCTCTCACGTGCTGAACGACCCGTCGCCTCGACGTAACGCTTGTCTTGTTCGGACTGCTCACAATCTAGCCACTGCATAAAATCACAGAGAGGAGGTGGAGTCTTTTTTCAAAGACAAGTTAGCACATAATAAAATAGCAATGACATATTATTTATTTAGTAATGTAGTTTGTTCTTACTTTTGGTCTAACATTGCGACATGGTGGGAGGGGGTTATGCTCGTAGTTCACGCACATGAAGAACCTCATCCCGTAGCAGTACCCGAGAACGTTGCACTTGACAAGCTTACAGTTGTCACCGCAGTAGCACATAGGAGTGTGGATCCCCTTTGGCACCGCAACCTTGTCCTTCCTACTAGTGAGCAACTCCAAATCCAACTCAGGACCCGAGGAAGCCATTGAAAGCCTACAAAAAAAGATGAGAAATATGATAATTCATTACATGTTTCATTTGAAATTAGAGAACAATACATAACAGGATATGATAATAAATTTGATGGCAAGAAGAAAACAACAAGTAAATGAAAAGGTAGTTCAATTATTACAACACGATAACATGCATAAGTTCAAATATTACAAGACCTTGCCAAATAAAATGGTTCAAATATTACAAGACGAAAACATGCATAAGTATTTCAAATATTACAACACGGTAGCACAAACAAGTACGGTCACTGCATTCCTTCGTTGTAGTGACGGGAACGACGTCCACGTGCACTAGCTGAAGGTGCTGGAGAAGTGGCAGTGGAAAAGTAAGATGCTTCGGTGCATTTCTTGTAGGAGTGTCCTGGATTGTTGCACTTAGAGCATATCTGCACCGCAGGTCCAGCTTCAGCCTCATCCATGTTGTTCCTAATCCTCTTCTTCTTGCGTCGACCGACACCTTGGCACATGGTTGGATCTGAATTTGGTATGTACAACGCACTATCTTTGGGGTCTTGAGTAAAAGTTCCAAGATGCAGGTAACCCTCAATAGTGTGGTTCCAAGTGTCTAGAATGGTTTGCTTCAAAACGTATTTAGGCACGTAGCGACCCCAATGGTTATTCTTTGTTGCAAGACATGCAGCGATCACATGTGAGCAGGGGTAGTGTAGCAGTAGTGGCTTCTAGCAAGAGCATGAGCATGTCTGATTCCCAATAACTGTTTGTTGTATTGTTATCTCACCGTTCGCTTTTTGTGATTTGGACTGGCAATTTATCCGATATTTCCACTGAACTTCCTCGCCGGGATCACGACGTAGAGGTTGTGGGTAAGCTCTGTGAGCAAGAGCGGCCTTCTGTTTTGTGGTCAAGTACTCAGTCATCCATGTTGAATACACCTTCTGACAGTCCTGCATAGCTGCATGTGCTGCAGTAGCACGCTCAAGAAAGTACTTCATTGTGCGGTACAAGAAGAACTCAATGATACCAACAAGAGGGAGAGCTCTGGCACCACGCAAAACCGCGTTGTAGACCTCAGCAAAATTTGTTGTCATTATCCCATGCCTCACACCTCTCTTATCAAACAGGAGACACCATTTCTCCTTAGGCTCATTCTGAATCCACTGGCTGAAGGTCTTCACAGCACGTCCCCTTCTCCTTCTGACATTTGGAGCATCTAGCCCCACGTCCTCCAGAGAAACTGGCTCTTCCCCGGGTTCAGTACTTATTGGTTTCTAGGCTATCTCTTCTGATGCTTTCTTCGTCAGATCATCTAATTTTTGTCATAGCTCGTAGAATTTTTTCTCCTGATTGGTCGAACATAAGCGCTTGAATAACTGTGTAAGTTCTTTGTTCTTGAACTGGCTATGAAAGTTTGCTGCCATATGCCTCATGCACCACCTGCTATGCACATCTGGCCATTGTGGTGCTCTGTGACGTTCTTGGCTACCTTCTTTGATGTCATTAATGGCCTGCAAAATACCTTTGTGTCTATCGTGTATCACACACACGTCTGACACATCTCCCACCACCATCTGCTTCAATCTCTCCAGAAACCAATACCAACTGTCACCATTCTCTCCCTCTGCAAAAGCAATTGCCAATGGCAACAACTGATTGTTGCCATCTGCAGCCACAGCTGTAAGGATTGTGCCCTTGTATTTTCCTATTAGGAATGTGCCATCTATGCAAATGACTGGTCGACACTGTTTGAATGCAGCAGTAGTTTGACCCAATGCTAAGAATGCCTGCTGCAAGACTTGCTTCCCTGGCCTTGATACAAGATTATAAGTCTTGATATCGTAATAACTACCAGGATTGAGCGTGGCAATTGTGTTCAGCAATCGAGGCAGATTGTCGTAGGATGCTTCGTAAGTACCCCACCTCATCTCCAATACCTTCTTCTTCGCCATGTATGCTTTACCATAACTTATCTGGTACCTAAATTTCTCCTCAATTGCCAAGATAATGGACTTTGGCTCATAAGCAGGATTTTCCACAATCTTAGCAAACATCTGGCTGACCACAAAACCGGCCGACAAATTATGATGGCTCGCATCTAGCTGCTCAAGTACACAAGTGTGATCCACAACAGATCTGATCTCCCAGTAATTTTTCCACTTGCCCTTAGAAGCATACACTCGAAAAGGACAGTTGGGCTTCACACATTGTACATCATATACATGTGGAGAACTGTTCACTACCTTGAACTCTCTCTGTAGAGTTAGGGTGGCCCACCTCTTCACTACATCCTTCACCTCTACTGCACTCTTATACATGGCGCCAACAGAAACTTGATTGTCTCTATACTCCCAGGACACATTCTCACCAGGATTGACAGATAGCTGTGAGAAATTGTAACTGTCCCAGTCCCTTGGAACTAGCGGGTCATCCTCATCATCTGAGGAGTCCTCTTCCAACCCACGTTCATCCTCATCAGCCTCCATTTCGTACTGTCTGAGTACTTCTTCATTAACTTCCCCCTCGTCAATTTCACCACGGGACTCAAAGGGTGTGTCACCATCTCCTTCTTCTGCCTCAGTGGCAGCACCATCTCCTTCTTGTGGCTTAGTTGCAGGACCATCTCCTGCTTGTAGTTCAGCCTCACCCTGGTGAGCAGCACTACCCTCCTCATGCACTTGACTACTAGACCCAGCCTTATGAACAACTTGGATAAACAATATCACATGCAAACCAATTTCACATGCTGTTTTGATATAACTCCTCCAATGTTCAGTGCCTTGAAGTGGCATAAGCTCCCAATATACTGACTCACTCCTGTTGATTAGAGTCATAATGGACAAGTCATGTTGCTCTGCATCTACATGGAATGCCCTATAAAAAAAAGTTGGTAATGGACCCCCAAGTTCTTTCGGCTGCTCTTCTAATCACATGGTCAACCGAATTAAATTCTGACAAGTTAACTCCATGTTCACCATATCTAATCTGTCAATTACCGAAATACAACTTGACACTGACTGCATCTGACATGTCTGACAGCATGAAAAAAAACCGCTATTAACAAGTGGATCTGCAACTACAAAATATATCTACTCAGAGCTACACTAAAACTATAATTTTACTAATCCATCTACACTAAAACTATAATTTTACTATGCAGGTCTACACTAAAACTATATTTTTACTAAGCAGATCTACACTAAAACTATATTTTTACTATTATCACAGTTCAAACTATTAAGTACCAGAGTATTACCTCTAACGAGACGAAAAACCGGCAGAGCTTCGCACCTTCACCACCTCCTCCTCACTCCCTTCTCCTCTTCCCACTCTCTTTCTTTTTTTTCGAATTATTATGACATTTTCGGCTGAATTTCGGCCTTATATAGGCAGCAAGTTCCTAGCGCCGTGGGGCACGGCGGTACCAGGCCTGCTGCCGCCGTGGCCCATGGCGCTAGGACCTGCCGCCGTAGCCCACGGCGGTATGTCCCTACCGCCGTGGGTTACGGCGGTATGTCCGTCGCACGCTACGGGCCCACGTCTGGCCGTGGGCCACGGCCCCTACCGCCGTGCCGCACGGCGGTATGTCCCTGCCGCCGTGGGCCACGGCGGCAGATGTATAGTTTTGCAAAATTTCTGACGGACCATTTTTTTTTTGCAAAATGGAGAAAAAAAATATATACAAAAAATTCCCCATGTACGCATCAGAAGCCCAACATAAAACTATACTAGCTTCTAAAAAAACTAAAGCCAGCCCAACATAAGACTATACTAGCAACTTTGTGTGGGCCTGCAGCAAAACTCGGAAGCCCATGGTGTGATGCTACGTAGTTGCACAGCCCATCTTGTGATTTTGTTGTACTCCTATCTGAATTTTGTTGTTTATTAAATGTGGCTGATTTGTCATGAAACCAGAAAGAAATTACTTTGAATGCAACTGTTATATGTTTTTTTAATCAAGGTCAGCCCATTCATTAACACAAACATTCAGAGTTTGAGATTTTAAACATGATTTGTGACACCGTGAAATGCCAATTAGATTCGTAGACTATCAAATATGACGTTTCTAAACTGAAACAGGGTAAAAGCAGAGGTGGGAACAAACCTGAAATCTATTTTAAAGCACACCACTGAAACATTGTGAAACTGCCTATAAGAATCTCAAGCCTGATGGAATCTATTTTAATCCACACCCCTGCAAATCGAATTGGTGGAGCTGCCTAAATTCTGTTGGAAACTGCCAGGAAGGTGTAAACTCACTGAAAATAATACCTGACTGAAAATCGCAGAAATGTCAAGCATGTAAAACTACAAACACCAGGTCCATCTCCTATGCGCAACTCTCTCAAAATCCTGGAAAAATCGGTCTTAAAAAATCAGCTGAAATCTAACTTGAGCTTCTGCTAACTCAACTGCATTGGGACCAATTCGAATGAGATATTTACCCTGCAAGCAGACTGAAACCAAGAAAAGTGAGAGGTCTCTGGTTTTTCTGTTTTCACCACTTAAATTGCAGGTTACTCTGTTTTCACCTAACACTCTGTTTTTTTGGTCTGATTTTGTTCAGAAAGGAAGGCACATTGTCAGGAGTGTTAGGATTCCAGGCTCAGAAGGGGGAAAAAAATAAATGGCAACCGTTCCGCAGTTCGATCCGATAGATCGACATCCTCCCATGATGCGTCCTACCGTCCTACGCAACACACACAGAATCGCAATGTAGGATCGCAAACGTTGAAAATCCAAGACACTGAAAGACAAAACAGTTAGGATTGCAATGCAGGATATATAGCATCTTCCGCTAACAAGATTGGAACACAGTACTACTTGTGCTACTCGATTAGAACAGGCTAAGATCTCCCATCAACAAGATTAACCTGGCCACCACCCAAAAGCTCAACAGCAAGCGACCATAGATCTACCAACCTCATATGATTACTTCTACTACTACCAGCAACCAACTAGAGCTAACAACAGGAGGTAAACGCAGCACAGGGATCATCATCTCAACTCATCATCATCTCGTCGGTCGGGGGAAATCCGGGGTTGGCGATCAATCCTCGTCAAAGAGGCTGAACAAGTTGTTGTCCTCTTCCTCCACCTCGTCCTCCTTCTCCTCCTCCTTGGCCTCGGCCGCGGCGGCGCCGGCGGCGGCTGCTGGCGCCCCGAAGCCGGCGACGGCGGCGGCGGCCCCGGACGGCGCGTAGGAGAGCTGCTCCCTCCCCGCGGCGAGGAGCTCGGCGACGTCCTTGCCCTCCAGCTGAGCGAACAGCAGGTCCAGCCGGTCCTCCTCCACCTCGGCGGCCACCGCGCCCAGGATGCGGCGCACGTCCTCCTTGGTCGGGGCCGCGGCGACGACGCCCTCCTCCACCGCCCCCTCGGCGGCTGCGGCGGCAGCGGCGGCGGACTGATCGGCGCCCAGGTACGCCAGCAGGTACTCGGCGACGAACTTCATCTCGAACCGGCGGGTTGCGGTGCTGCTGCAGCGGCGGCGATTGGGGTTCGGTTGCAGGTGCGCGGCGGTGGTGGTGGTGGTGGGGTTTTGGGAGAGCGGGGGTGCGCGCGGCGGTTATATGGAGGAGGGCCTGTGGCCTGGGCGTGTGCGGGTGGGGCTCGGCCAGCTGAGGGGCTGCGGCAAACTTGAGGGCTACGAATCCAACCCGGCTACGGAACCGTGGCCGCGACGGAAGCGGAGGCGCCGGGCGGTTTACTGCCTCGTGTCGCGGCCCGGGATTTGCGGCCGGGGGAAGTGTCGCTGGCATGTGGGGCCCGCAGGGCAGGAGCGGGGAGGCGTCGTGACTCGTGAGGCGCACCGCACGGTTTCTTCTCGCTTTCGGAGGAAAGCGTAGTGGTAGCTCGTCCGGAGGGATGGGGAGTCGAATTGTGTGATGAGACGAATGCACTAAATAGTGTTTAGCGGCATGGTAGCATATCGCGGATAGCGGATGCTATAGCGGGCGTTAAGTCCAAATAACATTCTCTAAAAATACTCACATTTTAAAAGCATATATGAATATTAATATCAAGATTACTTTAGAAAAATCAAAATATTGAGTTAACTATTACATTTCATGGTAAAAATCGCAAAAAAGTATATATAATTAAGTGTATGGATATATATTAACATTAATTTTTTATATTTAATGAATAAAAAATTAATTTGTTATCCCATATTTGCTTATCATTACATAAATAATTATTTTTAATGTTTTTATTACTATTTCATTCATATCCATATGTCAACTGAACCATAAATTTAGCAAATAGCGGTCTAACATGAGCAATGACGACTGTAATAGCGGGTAATAATGGAAAATAGCGGCCGCTAAGTCAAAAGATGCTATCTTGGGTCCGCTACCTTATAGCGGTAGTAGTATAGTACCCCTACCGCTATAGCGGCTGCTATTGTGGGTGCTACGAATGCTATTTAGTACCTTGGATGAGACTCGAAATGGACGGAGCCTGCAAAGAGGATGATTCCTTATGAGTTTGAGCCGGCCCACAAATCTAAAAACTTGGGCCCAAGTTCTTCATGCAACGGGAATTTTTTATATATTTTTCCATGATTTTCCAGAAGCCATTTTGAAGAATTGTCAAAACTATACTATTGTCGCTATACCATACGGCTTTTGGAACCAAACGCCATATGGTATGACGTTTGCATATCCTTGACGCCATACGGTACGACGTTTAGGCCACGCGCCAGGTGTTTGAACGGGTGAGTACCTAGCGCCATACCGTAGGGCATCAGGATCCTAAACGCCATACCATACGGCGTTTGCACCAAACGCCGGCGTTTGTAGGGGGGTGACAGGCGTTCGGCTCCCCTCCTCTATAAGACGACGAATTTCAGCTGAAAATGTCATAATAAATCGGAAAAAAAGAAAGAGAGGCTGGAGAGGAGAAGGGAGTGAGGGGGAGGTGGTGGAAGGAGTGAAGCTCTGCCGGTTTTTCGTCTCATTAGAGGTAATATGCTAATCTTAACTTTGTTAATCTACGTAATTAGATAGAATGAGGATATAGTTAGTGTACATTCAATAGATTTAAGTAGATTTACAGTATTAGATGACATAATGAAATTGCAGTTTTAGTGTAGATTTGATAGTGTAAGATTTTTTATCACTAGACGTATTTGTTAATAGCGATTATTGTTTTTTATGCTGTCAGACATGTCAGAAACAGTTCGTGTCAAATTGTATTTCGGTAATAGGCATATGAGATATGGTGAAGAGGGAGTTGACTTGGGAGAATTTAATTCGGTCCAGAATGATATTAAAAGAGGAGCAGAATGAACTTGGGAGCCATAACCAATTGGTTGTATAAGGCATTCTCAGTAGATCTAGAGCAACATGACCGGTTTATAATGGCACTAATCAACAGAAGTGATCCGGTGTGCTGGGAGCTTATGCCACTTCAAGGCACTGCACATTGGAGGAGTTATATAAGAAATGCATGCCAAATTGGTTTGCCCGTGATTTTGCTTGTCCAAGTTGTTCACAAGGTTGGGTCTAGTAGTGAAGTGCCTGAGGAAGATAATTGTGCTGATGATGGTGAAGCTGAGGCAGAAGGGGGAGATGGTGTTGCAACTAAGGCAGAAGGAGGAGATGAGGAGGAAGACGATGGCACCCTTTGAAGTGGGTGGTGAGATTGACGAGGGGGAGGGAAATGAAGAAGTACTAAGGCAGTACGAAATGAAGGCTGAGGATGATGAATGTGGGTTGGAAGAGAGCTCCTCAGATGACGAGGCTGAACCTCTTGTGCTAATGGACTGGCAGAGCTACAATTTTTCACAACTCACTATCAATCCTGGTGAGAATGTGCCCTGGGAGTACAGAGAGAATGAGGTTTTAGTCGGCACCATGTATTCAAATGTAGTCGATCTCAAGGATGCAGTGAAGATGTGGGCCACCTTG
Organism: Cenchrus fungigraminus; assembly: GCA_036936925.1. NCBI lineage: Eukaryota > Viridiplantae > Streptophyta > Magnoliopsida > Poales > Poaceae > Cenchrus > Cenchrus fungigraminus. Next base: position 86,556,320 of record CM072780.1, read on the forward strand.
ACTTTGCAAAGAGAGTTTAAGGTAGTGAAGAGTTCTCCACACATATATGATGTATGTTGTCTGAAGCCAACACGTCCTTTTCGATTGTATCCTTACAAGGGCAAGTGGAAGAATTAATGGGAGGTTAGAAATGTTGTGGATCACACTTGTGTACTTGACCAGTTAGACGCAAGCCATCGCAATCTCTAGGCCAGTTCTGTCGCTAGCCAGATGTACTCTCGGATTGTGGAGAACAGTGCTTATGAGCCCAAGTCCATTATCTTGGTAATTAAGAAGAAATTTAAGTACAGGATAAGTTACGGTAAGGCATATAGGGCGAAGAAGAAGGTATTGGAGATGAGGTGGGGGTACTTACGAAGCATCTTACGACAATTTTTTTGCCTTGCTGAGCACAATAGTTGCGCTAAATCCTGGTAGTTATTACGATATCAAGACTTATAATCTTGTATCAAAGCCCGGGAAGCAAGTCCTGCAGCGGGCATTCTTAGCATTGGGTCCCACTATTTATACATTCAACATTGCCGACTAGTCATTTGCATAGATGGCATGTTCCTTACATGAAAATACAAGGGCACAATCGTTACAGCTGTGACAGCAGACGGTAACAATCAGTTGTTGCCATTGGCTATTGCTTTTGCAGAGGGAGAGAATGGTGATAATTGATATTGGTTTTTGAAGAGATTGAAGAAGATGGGTGGTGGGGGATGTACCAAATGTGTGTGTCATACACGATAGGTACAAAGGTATTTTGCATGCGATTAATGACATCAAATATGGTAGCGAAGAATGTCAGAGAGCAGCACAGTGGCCAGATGTTCATAGCAGGTGGTGCGTTAGGCATATGGGAGCAAACTTCCATAGCCAGTTCAAGAACAAAGCACTTACTAAATTGTTCAAGCGGTTATGTGAGCAGAATCAGGAGAGAAAGTTTAATGAGATTTGGAAGAAATTAGATGAGCTCAAAAAAAGCATCAGAAGAGATAGCAAAGAGGCCAATCAATCCTGAACCTTGGCAAGAGCCAGTTTCTCTTGAGGACGTGGACCTTGATGATCCAAACGTCGGACGGAGAAGGGGCCTGCAGTGAAGACCTTTAGCCAGTGGATTGAGAATGAGCCGAAGGAGAAATGGTGCATCCTGTTTGATAAGGGAGGGGTAAGGTATGAGATAAAGACCACTAATTTTGCTGAGGTTTATAACGCGGTTTTGCGTGGTGCCAGAGCTCTTCCTCTTGTTGGCATCATTGAGTTCTTCCTGTACCGCACAATGAAGTACTTTCTTGAGCATGCAAATGCAGTGCATACCGCTATGGAAAACATTCAAATGGTGTATTCAACCAAAATGACTGAGTACTTGGACAAAACACATATAAAGGCTCTTCTTCACAGAGCAAAATAAGTACATCTCGAATGTGCTCCTGGCGCTAAAGTTCAGTGGAAGTTTGAGGTTCAGTGCAAGGCCAAAGCACAGAAGGGGGCAATGAAAAAAATAAGGCAACGTACTATTCTTGAGAACAACACGTGCAAATGCTCTTGCCAGAAGCCGCAACTGTTACACACACCTTGCACACATGTGATCGCTGCATGTTATGCAGCTAAATGTTTGCACTAGGTCGGTATGTGTCTAGGTACTTCTTCAAGCAAACCATTCTGGACACTTGGAACCGCACTGTTGAGGGCTACCTCTATCCTTGTACTTTCGCTAAAGACCCCAAGGAAAATGCACTTTACATACCTGATCCAAATCCAGAAATGTGCTAAGGCATTGGTAGACGGAATACGAAGAAGAGGAGGATTAGGAACAAGATGGATGAAGCTGAAGCTGGTCCTTCGGTGCAGCTTTGCTCTAAGTGCAATAATCCAGGGCACTCCTACAAGAAATGCACCGCAACATCTTATTATCCCAACACATCGAACAATGATGTTGCAGCACCTTCAGCAAGTGGAAGTGGACGTGGTCGTGGCCATGGACGTCGTACCAGTCGCTATAACTAAGGAATGCAGTGAACGTCATTGTCGTACTTGTTTGTAATAATGGACCATTTTATTCCTACTATCATGTTGTAGTATTCGAACTGATGATGTTATCGTGTTTTAACAATTAAACCACTACTTCCTCGCTTGTTGTTATCATGTTGTAATAATTAAACCAATATTTCCTTGCTTGTTGTTATTTTTTGTCTGCATATTTATTATCTTTTCCTTATGCATAGTTGTAACATTTAAATTGAACTTAAATTTAGTTCTCATCTTGTTTTGCAGATTTGCAATGGCTTCCTCAAGTCCTGAGTTGGACTTGGAGTTCCTCACCAAGAGGAAAGACAATGTTGAGGTGCCAAAGGGGATCCACACTCCTATGTGTTTCTACGGTGATAACTGCAAGCTTGTCAAGTGCAAGGTTCTTAGAGACGCCTACAGGATGAGGTTCTTCATGTGCACCAACTATGCGCACGACCTGATCAAGCCATTCGACCGCAATGTTAGAGAAAAAGTAAGGACTTACTGCATTTCTCGATTATTCATTTGTCATTTCTGTTTTATTGTGTGTTGACATGTCTTTGCAAAAAGACCCCACCTCCTCTTTGTGATTTCATGCAGTGGCTAGATACCGAGCAATCTGACTTCGACAAGAGCTACGTCGAGGGGGCGGCCCGTGATGCAAGGGAGAGCTGGTTCCGCATGGTTGAGGGGGGAAAGAGAGGAAAAAATGAAGGAGGAGCAGAAGGAAATTCGCAATCGCCGGGACATAAGAGAATGTGAAGCGACCCATGCCCATGAAGCAGATAGAGAGAGGAAGAGGGTGAGGGCTCGCCAAGCCAAGGAAGTTGGGCCGGATGGCATGAGGAAGGGGAAATACCCCTGTTGTACTCAGTAGACCTAGAGTATTAATCGTGGAGTCGGACTGTATTAAATAATTCCGGATTTCATGTCATCATCACTACAGTCGGTTTGTATCCTTAAGAACTTTAATTAAACTGCATTAGAGTGTGTTTTCTCCGTAAGGTGTGCTTCGTTAGAGTGACTGCAATATACAGAGTCGGGTATGTTTCCTCTGAGTCACTGTCGCGTTCCCCTCCCACGGATCGATTGGCCCACAACGCAACAGTGCCCTAGTACTAGGGTGTGTTTTCTCTGAGTCACTGCTGCGTTTCCCTTCCCACGGATCGAACGGCCCACCACCCATACTTCTTCTTCTACTACCTATATGTACCACCATTCATTCCATTGCCTTCTCACAGCATTCAACAATGACTTCCTGGAGTGGGGATAAACACGGTTTCGGTCCTGAGTTATGGTGTCAGCAATCTCCATATTTCAATGCCAATTTCCCACTGAAAGGTAAGAGTGACTTCACTTCCATGCGTGAAGTTAGAAGCCACACACCCAAGCAATCAGTGTTGTGGCCTAGGTGTTCACACAGTGAGTTTTTGCGTGATGCAAGTCTACGAGGGATGGAACAACTCCGGTCGCCCCTTTTGGCACTGCCCATATGCATGGGTAAGCAATGTCCATGAAATTGGTTCATTATCTTTCTTTGGTTTGCTAATATTTTCTTGCCTTTTGCAGTACTCCACCCAACCAGAGAACTGCGGTTTCTCGCAATGGGTGGATCCACCAGCTATTGACCCCTATCAAGAGTACATCGACTACCTTGAGGACGTCGTCATCTACAACCTGAAGCGGCGGCTGTCGGAGGCACTGGCTTCTCCAGATCCATCGTCTAGCGCAGGCGACGATCGATGTTGCACATGTTCGACCTGCACTTGTGGATGCCACAAAAAGATCAGTTCCCACCAAAGATTGTTCCCCTCCACCTCCACCCCCAGCTGGGTACTACTACATGCCGTCCCAGCACTCCGGTGGCTCTATGTTCTCCGGGCAGTACTTGTACAACTAGATTATTAATTAGGAATGGTGTAATCAAATTCCTAAATTCCCTAAGGTATGTTAGGACTATGTAAGACGCATGGTTAGGGTAGTAGAAGCTCCGTACATGCCATTGCAAAGTTGGTGTGTCTGTTCCATGTAAGTCTCATGTTAAGTAATGAAACTTGCAATTTCATGCATTGTAGTCCAACCCCCCCCCCGAAAAAAAGCAAACGCCATATCACATGGCACTAGGCCCTAAACCCTGTTTCATAAGGCGCTAGGGCCTTAACGCCCTACCATACGGTGTTTGGGCCTTGCAACCCCCCTCCCCCATTTTAGCGTTTGCAGGCCCTGCAAGCGCTGGGCGGTAGGAGGCTAAACGCCGTACCATACGACGTTGACACGTCACTAAACGCCATACCATACAGCTTTTGGCACCTTACCGCCGTATGGTATGGCGGTAATAGTATAGTTTTGACAATTCTTCGAAGTGTCATTTATTTTTGCAAAATCGTGGAAAAAATATAAAAAAATTCGTGCGACGGCTGCGAGAGCGAGAGGTGAGCCCGTCCGTCCCAGTTGGGCCAGCCCACAACCCTCCTGCGCGCACTTCGTGGTTCTAAAAAAAATTTCTCTTTTTCCGCCGTCCCTTTGGGTCAAGTCGTCGTCCACGTGTCGTCCACTATGTAGCAAATGTCTTCATCAACTTGCAGATGCATGCAGTACGTGTTAACGTACTTCTCATATGTTGCCAAAGTTTGATATACTAGCACTATTCTCTAGCAGTAGCAGCAGCAAGTGGACGTGCTGGTGGATCGGCTAACTTTGAGCAAAGATACTTCCTCCTATATATGAATTGTACATCTTTCCTATGCGATGTCGGTAAAAACTATTCTCTCAGTCTCAAAATACATGTATGTTTAGACTTTTCAACTTTTACCCCGAATAGTGGAATAATCATAAATACTAGTAACTGCATTAATAAACCAAATATCATAATATGTGTAGTCTTTTCTATTTAAAGTAAATTATTTTTAGAGACGTTGTCAGTTAAAGTTACAAATGTTTGACTTTGAAAAATATAAACGTAGCTGTATTCTAGAATGAGGGTGAGTAACACCGTAGGTTTGCAGGAAAGTACTACTAAAATAGCGAAATAATCATAACACCCGTAACAACATAATATCACGAGAACATTGATGGTCACGTTGGTTTCTGGATCGAGACATCATCAAGCATATACAGAGTACTGATCTGTTTCTTCCCCGCATGTGTCACCCTCTTCGTTTGCTCACTGATTTGATGGATGGATGTGGATGGGCACGTACGATGATATACAGCTCACCCGGCCCACCTCTTCCATAGAAGAAAAAACAACATCACCTAATAAAAATGAGGTGTGCCGGTGAATATCCACACCGCTGTAGAGGTACAGCTGGCATCACCTAATTAGCAAATCAGCAAGTGCTAATGATTAGGGGTGCAAATTGGTTATAATGTGGTGCACCTCCGAACCTCTTTAGTTCAATTATTTGTACTGAACTAAAGAGGTTCGGATGTGCACCTAACGGTTACCTCTTTGCACCCTTACTAATGTTGCTATAAAGCAGCATTCATATATCCACAGAGCTTGGCCTACTACGCCACATTTTTCCAGGCGCCATCATGCTGAATTATTCGAGTTTCAAGTATAGCTGACTGCCTAGTGAGGTGGAGCACCGGGGCCCAGGGGTGGATCCAGGATTTGATCAATAGGGGAGCCAAGACGCTGAGTAGAAGGAAATAGGAAACGTCCTATGAGTTCTTTTGAACTCTATAATATTACACCGACAACAAAGGTTGTAATTACAATTCTAGAAACGGGGATGGGGATATATTCGATCATAGCATGTACTGTTATGGTGTAGAATGGGACCTCATACATTTTCTTATGCACTGGTAGTCATGCTGTATAACCCAAATGTATATGTAGATTGCTACTAATTCTTATCATTGATCAAACAGTGGTAAAAATTATTGATATATTGGATGACAAAGCATAGAGATGGGTTTGATGACACAAAGAAAATTAGGTCAATTTATTTAATGAAATACAAAACATGAAATAAAGGAGAAAGCTACATGCCAATTGGTATGGACTTATGGGCTCGTGGGTTGATATTTGCTTGGGCTATTTGTGTCCTACTTGAGGGACTATGTATGAGACTAATCCATGTGATTACCAAAAATAAATAGAGCTTGTTATGTTATTTGTGTTATTTGTAAAGTAACGGAAGGTATTTGGAAGTATCTCTGGCACTTGTAGGTACTTTTCTACTTGTAGGTACTTTTCTTTCTCACCCTTCTTTTAAAAAAGCATTAAATAGATTTACACTTAATTAAAAAGAGTAATATGATAATTTCCTACTATTTTTTGTACTTCTTGGTAATTCTCTTTTAATAATTCATGATATTTCTATTGTTTTCACCATTCGGCTTCGCCTGATGGGTCGCTCTCATTTTTTGTCAAAAACACTAAAAATTTCTGTGTCCTTTGTAAATGCATGAATGTTACTACAAGCCTTCAACCCTCGACAGGCACGGTTGCTTACTGTCGTTAGAGTAACAATAAGTTGAAAATATGAGGGTCTTCCACTCTTCCATGGTCAAAAAGTAGGAGCACTTGCAAGAGATAAAAGATGGTAACAAATTAAATATTTCAAAAGTATGAGCACCCGCACTAAGGACGAGACTTTACCTAAAAAATATTTCAAAAAAAATGAGTCCCCACACTAAGGATGAGACGACTTGAATTAAGGTGATCATGTCAGTCTCAATAATGGAGTTTGAAAACATTAAATTTCATCAATTTTGTTAACATGGTGATGAAAGAAAATGAGATAGTTTCATAGGATGTGTGACAGTAGTTTCATCCTTCATAAAACTCAACTGGCACAATTAGTTACCTTACACATTCCACAAGGACCACAACCACAACTGAGTCTCGCCGAAAACAGATTATTTTTTTAGCAAAAAAACAACTTTTTCTATTTCTAATAAAGCTTTTCAAAACGTCCTATTGCACCCGTATGGCCGTATATAAGAAGCTAGCAGGCCGGGCATCATTTCTCCGGTGAGAGAGAAAGTGGGGAGAGATGAAGTGTGGCTACAGCAGCGGTGTTCTTGTGTGGCTGGTGCTCGTGTGCTCATGCTTCGAAGCATCACCTCTGGTTCAGGCTCAGCAAGCAGCAAGAACTGATCCAATCGAAGGTTCGAAACCACCATGCGCTACCTCCTTTTATTTTACTATATAGTTTACTTGCATGTTAACGTGGGTTTGGGCGCGCGCGGGCAGTGGCGGCGCTGAACACCATCCTGGGGAGATGGGGCAAGAAGGCGACGCGGTCGCCGGCGTGGAACATCAGCGGCGAGCCCTGCAGCGGCGCGGCCGTCGACGGCACCGAGCTCGACGGCAACTACAACTTTAACCCGGGCATCACGTGCCTCTGCTCCTTCGACAACAACACCGTGTGCCACATCACCAAGCTGTACGTATGCTCCTCTGGTCTTGGTAATGGTTCCGCTGCACACTAGGTGCTCGACGCCGGCACCAAAAAGCCATGCCGTCATGAAATTCCTTTGCTTTTTTTGCTTAAGTTCTGCAGATTTGTCCATGGAAGCTTGCAGTAAGCCAGTAACTCAGGCCCGTGCAGGGACGAAGACATCAGGATATTCTTAAAAAAAAATCGTCTCTTCAGATTTTGCGTGTTGCAAACCTCTTGGGCAAACATGTATTGTCAGTTCATCATTTTTTGGGGCAAACATCTTAACCTTAGACAGTTATGAGGGAAATGAAAGGAAAGAACTGAAATGAAGGGGCAAAACTGTTATTTTTGGAGGAAAAGACCGCAGTAGTAATGTCTTACCCTGGCTCATTGAGCTCAGGTTATTTGAGAAGGTTGGAGCCTGGGAGGTTACCAACCAACTGTACAATCAATCAGGATCAGGAACGAAAATTTTGTGCAAATCAGTTCTTATGAACTGACACTGTATTGTCCTTTCGTACTAGTACCAAGCCAACTATTTTTCCGACTTCTTGTTTATTTGTACAGGAGGGTATACGCATTGAACGTTGTCGGTCAGATACCTTCAGAACTGCAGAACCTCACCTACCTAACTTACCTGTATGGCTGTATGCTATGTAACTCTTTATCTTCTACCCCAATGATGAACAACTACCTCTATGTATCAAATTCTTTGCTGTTAATGTGCTAGATGTTTCTGGTGTTGTTTCAGGAACCTGGATCAAAATTACTTGACAGGTCCAATTCCATCATTCATTGGCCAATTTTCTGGAATGCAACACTTGTAGGGGTTATACTTCAAGTTCTGGATTCTTGCAATCTCCGTCTATTAGTGTTCTGAACAGTCTTCCATTTTTTGTGATTCCAAAATTAAAGGAGCCTGGGATTCAATCCATTCTCTGGACCAGTTCCAAAGGAACTTGGAAATCTCACGAATCTCAACTTGCTGTAAGAGATCCTTCTTGCATACTTGACATAAACTACATGCATAGCATAACTTATATATTAAGCACATCAATGTATTTTTCATTTTCAATTAGTGTTCCATATATGTTCGAGTGAAATCCAAAAGGAGAGCATTTCCTTTATGTTTCAGAGGCATCAGTTTGGACAATTTTAATGGTGGGCTTCCTGAAGAACTTGGCAACCTGTCCAAACTTGAGCAATTGTAAGGCCCTTTATAATTGCCAAACACTACTTCTGAAAGAACTAAATATTTGAACAGGCAAGACCACTGTTGTTGAACATGATAATTGCTGCAATGTTTCCTTAACAGGTACACTGATAGTAGTGGCTTAAGTGGTCCCTTCCCTTCGACATTCTCAAAGCTTAAGAAGCTGAGGATTCTGTATGGTCAATAATATAACTATAGCTTTTATGTTAAATGTTCGTCCATATGCTCAATGCTAAATATTTTATTGTGCTTGCAGGCGGGCATCAGATAATGACTTCACAGGGAAAATGCCTGACTATTTGGGGAGTTTGACAAATTTGGAAGATATGTAAGATTATATATTTTTTTAAAGTTGTTAATACATCATGTAGTGTGTCCTATTCAGGAGACAGCTGCAAAGTGTCCAGTTCTTCCAATTTGAATTAGGACATGTAACCATGTCATGAAACTGGTCCACATAACATCTGGAATTCTGGATACATAAAGCTTTCTTTTTCCTATACTCAAATGGATTTGGTATTGTTATTACCTTTTTTTTCTGAAAGCTCTAACTCATAGGGCATTCCAAGGAAACTCTTTTGAGGGTCCAATTCCAGCAAGTTTGTCTAATCTAACCAAGTTGACAAACCTGTAAGTGTTTTGTACTTCGGCAACATTGTTCCTGTGGTTGTTAAAACTTACAAGGTTAAGCTTGCCAAGACAACTGATATTTTAATACAATGAACAGAGCGGTCGGTGATCTTCTAAGTGGAAGCTCTTCGTTAGCCTTCATCAGTAATCTGTCATCTTTGAGTACCCTGTGCGTGACACCTTTAACCGTAGACATTGCAGTTTTATGTTACTGAGGTTGAATATCTTTCTTACAGCATCCTGAGGAACAGCAAGGTATCTGGTAATCTTGGAGAAGTTAATATTTCCAACCTTGCAAATTTAATATTGCTGTAAGTTTTTAATTATGGACTATCCCACCAGTTTATGATGTTACTGGTTTTTTCCTTGAAATTTGATTTTCTGTCCAATGGCACAGGGACTTGAGTTTTAATAATATCACAGGCCAAGTTCCTCTATCAATCCTTACGCTCGACAAACTTGAATTCCTGTAAGGAATTCATAATCGGCTATTTCCACTATACAAACACCACCTAAGCCCGGTGTCCATGTTTCACCATCTTGTACTGTACCCATTTCAGGTTTCTTGGGAACAATAGCCTTACAGGAAGCCTGCCTGATGTGAAAAGCCCTTCATTAAAAAATTTGTATGTTAACCAATTCAGTGTAGCAGTAATCTTAGATAGCACAAATTCTTTACCCATTCCAATGGTATATTCGTTATATATGTAAGTTGCTTTATTTAATTTGCAGAGATTTTTCATACAACCAGCTCACCGGAAGCTTTCCTCCTTGGGCAACTGAGAGCAATTTGCGTCTGTAAGTTGAGCATTTCTGAAATTTGTGTCTTCTAGTTAGGAGAAGAATTGGATATACTCATTTTTTTCGTTCTGTGCAAGGAATTTGGTGGCAAATAACTTTTTTCTTGGTAGTGCCAACAACAGGTAAGCATCTAACTGTACTTCTGTGAGAGCTGAGTTTTAATTAAATCTTTCTAACAACTTGTACAATTATGTGCACAGTATCCTACCTGCAGGACTAAACTGCCTCCAGCAAGGCACTCCTTGTTTCCTTGGTTCTCCAGAGTGTATGTTTTTCACTTTTCATCTTCCGTAGAAGTAACAGGATGCAAGGGATTTCAGTAAATGGTTATAGTAATTATGCGCATTTCAACTGCAGATTACTCCTTTGCGGTCGACTGCGGCAGCAATAGTTCTATGACAGGATCAGATAATACTTTCTACGATGTAGATGCTACAGACCTTGGGGCTGCATCGTATTATGTCACCGGTCGAACAAGATGGGGTGTTAGCAATGTAGGAAAGTTCAACCAGGCCCCAAATGGAAGTAACATAATATATAGCTCCAGCCAGCAGTTTCAGAATGCAGAAGATACAGAACTGTTCCAGACTGCAAGGATGTCAGCATCGTCATTGAGATACTACGGCCTTGGACTTGAGAATGGAAATTACACTGTTGTACTTCAATTTGCAGAAACTGCTTATCCAGACACACAGACTTGGCAAAGCCTAGGAAGGAGAGTCTTTGATATATATGTCCAGGTAGGTAGAAATTAAATGCATGCATGATATATACTTTAATAAACGGTTTAATTCTTTGTCTGGAAGTAGAAGTACTAATATTTTCATTTGCATAGGGTTCCCTTAGAGAAAAGAACTTCAATATAAGGAAGACGGCTGGTGGAAAATCTTTTACTGCAGTTAGCAAGAGTTACACGGCAACTGTGTCGAAAAATTTCCTTGAGATCCATCTCTTCTGGGCTGGCAAGGGCACTTGCTGTATACCTACACAAGGTTACTATGGGCCAATGATCTCAGCATTAAGCATTACTCCAAGTAAGCCTGCCCTAATCGTTAGGTTAACAAGAAAGATGTACACTACACTGGCTTGTTCTCAGTTAAGAAAATCCTTAGTCTTTATCTTATCCCAGATTTTACTCCAACCGTGCGAAATGGTGTACCGAAAAGGAAAAGCAAAGCTGGTACAATTGTTGGAGTAACGATTGCTGCATCAGTTTTGGGATTAGCAGCCTTATTTCGAATATTTTTGTTCACTAAAAGGAGAAGAAGATTGGCACAACAGCGACAAGGTAACAAATATACTTACTACTGTATGTCATACATAATTCAATCAAAATTCTCAGATGAAATATAATCTCAAGCATGTGTCCTTGACAACAAATGTAGAACTTTACGACCTGATTGGACATCCTGATGTCTTCAGCTATGCTGAACTCAAGTTAGCTACAGATAATTTCAACCCGCAAAACATTCTTGGTGAAGGTGGATATGGACCAGTTTATAAGGTAGCCCACATTCTGGCGACCAGCCTGTTGGTCTCTGGTGAAAATATACATGCAACTTTATTAGTGCCTTCATTTTGGCAGGGCATTCTAACTGATGGAAGAGCAATAGCTGTGAAACAACTTTCACAATCATCTCATCAGGGGAAAAGTCAGTTCGTGGCTGAGGTTGCAACAATATCTGCTGTCCAACACAGAAATCTTGTCAAACTGCATGGATGCTGCATCGACAGCAAGACACATTTGTTGGTTTATGAGTACCTTGAAAATGGAAGCCTAGATCGAGCTCTCTTCGGTGAGCACACTTATGCGCAATCCCACCACCTTCAAAATTGCCTCTTTCATCCCTGCTAATTAACAAAAGTCCCTTACTTCATCAACTCTCAAGAATTCCCATCTCAGCACTTAGCTGTTATCGAAATTCCAAATGTGTCTCATTTCTGCATTCACAGGAGATAGTAGCATGAAGCTAGATTGGTCAACACGCTTTGAGATCATTTTAGGTATTGCGAGAGGCCTAACTTATCTTCATGAGGAGTCGAGCATCCGGATCGTGCACAGGGACATCAAGGCCAGCAATGTCCTGCTTGACGCCAATCTCAGCCCCAAGGTCTCCGACTTTGGACTCGCCAAGCTCTACGAGGAGAACAAGTCCCATGTTAGCACGACGAGGATTGCTGGCACATTGTAAGAACTAACATTCACTGTTGCTCTTCTTACATCTGTACTTTCCAACACCGATGCTAACTTTAACTTCTGTTATCATTATATTGTTCAAGTGGCTATCTGGCTCCTGAATATGCAATGAGAGGCCAGCTGACTGAAAAGGTCGACATTTTCGCGTTCGGGGTGGTTGCCCTGGAGGCTGTCTCTGGTCGATCCAACACTGATAGCTCCCTCAACACTGACAGCAACATCTTTCTTTTAGAGTGGGTACGTAAGGTGTTCGACGATATTTCCATCCAGGAGAATTCCCCCAATCCCATTCTTAGTGCTTACTGAATGTCTTATGAATTTCTGAATCTGACGTGCCTATGTTTTGATTTACAGGCATGGGACCTGTATGAAGGGAAGCAGCTGCTCGGAATCCTGGACCCGAGGCTCGAGGAATTTGACGCCGGGGAAGCTCTGAGAGTCATCCGCGTCGCGCTCATCTGCACGCAGGGCTCGCCGCACCAGCGGCCGCCGATGTCGAGGGTCGTGGCGATGCTTACCGGAAAAGCTGAGGTGGCTGAGGAGGTGGCGAAGCCGAGCTACGTCGTCAATGACTGGCAGCAGCTCAGGGGCGGTGGCGGCGGCAGAAGTAGCTGCACCACCACCACCGCGAGCAGCAGCTACTGGGGGTCGACGGCCACCCCTGAGTTCAGCAGCAGGCAGAAGGAGGCCGACGACCCTCTCGCCCAGTCGCCGACGATCACCGGAGCGAGTCACCAGATCATCGAAGGGAGGTGAAAAATGAGATGCCTGATAGCTAGGTGCTGCTAAATCTAAGTGTCATTGGTTTGAAGTTTGAAGTGATCGATTTGAACGCTGTTCCTGCGGCTTACGTGATGTTCGATCCTTTGTGTGTCCGGTGGTGAAATACTGCAAAGCCTTTTTTGCTATCGGTAAAATTGTGATTAACACTTGATATATTATTTGGAAATTCCCCTAGTGTACCCGTCCGTTCTCCCGCACCCCAATCTCCCCGTGCTCACTCCGGCCTTTCTAGTCCGCCGCCGCCGGCTCCTCCACTCTTTCTTGTGTCCCACCGGTGCCGGTGCCACGCCGTCCCTTTGCAATCCGCCGTCGGCTCCTGCTTCATTTCCAGTTCACCGTCGAAGCCTTGCCCGAGCCACATGTGAATGGCCATGGTCCATGGGTGTTGTGGCGATGGCAAAGGGCCGCCAACCCGCTTGGGCTGGCGCTGGAACCAGGTGCACCATTGAAGGAGCCCCCGCCATTGGGAGCCTGCACGCCATGCGGCCGGCTCCCTTTCCCGACGCGTTTGCTGCGACGATCGAAGGAGGTCTTCGGTGTGCCTCCCCCAAAGTTGGAGACCTTGGCGCCAAAGCCACCGGACTAGTGGAGGGGCGTCTTGGTGGGGATCCGCTCAACGAGGACTTGCCGAAAGAGGCCAGCAGGGCGATGGATGGTGGTGGCAGCTGCACCATGGTCAGCTCCTCCAGGATGAAGGCGGAGCGGACGTACAGGAACGTGGGGAAGTCGCGAGACCGACGGCATCGAAGCGATCGGCTAGGGCGCGAACGATGTTGAGCACCAATGTGCGGTCACTGATCGGCTCGCAAAGGTCGACAAGGGCACCTGCCATGTTCTTGAAGCGCCTGCAATAATCAGCTATGGTCAGGTCACCTTGGGAGAAGAGGCAAAATTGGGCATCGAGGTGGAAGGCATGAGTCTCCCAATTCCCAAGGAACTGGGTCTCGAGCACAAGCCACACGATGCGAGCGGAGGCGTCGCGGTCCATCACCGTCTCCACGAGATCGGAGATGGTGCCAGAGATGACTTGACAATGCAATCCATGTGCTTCAAGTCCGGGAAGTAAGGCGTCGGGTGTCACGGCAGGATGTGGTCCTCCAAAGAGTACTTGCCGACGATGAGAAGAACCTGATCCCACTAGCACGTGTAATTCCCGGTGGTGAGGTCGCGGACGATGTGAACGAGACTCCTGATGTTCTGGACGCCAACAGCCTGGGCATGCAAGTTGACGACGACGGCGGCCTCGTGCAGGAGCATGGTGTGACGCGGATTGCCATCAGGGCTGCTGATTCGAAGATGTACGAGGGGCGTCCTTCTCATGAATACCGTCCTTGGAGGCGTCGAGGGCCGCCTCGGCGCGAGCGGTGCTCAAGAGCAGCATGCGCACAATCAGCGGTCGCATCATGTTCTCGGGTGGTGGTTGCATCCTCCTTCTCAGCCTAGATCGCCTCTGCGCGATCTCCTCCGCAATAGGCTGCTGCTTGCCCTTAGCAGCAGTGTCAGCGGTGGTAACATAAGATGGAGATGGAGGAAGGGTGTCGACTGACATGGAGGCACGTGATGCAGCCATGGGGGCGCGCTAAGGCAGCGGAAGGGTTTGTTGGATTGAATTCCTAAATCGTGATACCATGAAAGCAAGTAGAGTCAGGAAAAATGGTAGATTGATTATGGAGGGGTAGGTGCCTGTACATATATAGTCAAGGGAGTCCTAGGAGTGGTTTATAGAAAAACCAATCAGGAATCCATTGCCTAGTCTACTCAACACCCAAGGGAGGGGCGCACGGCAATAGGCCAGCACCACAACCCTTGGCCCATTATGACAAAAAAAACCACTTAGCCCATAGGGCCAGCGGGGCACAAAAGGCACATATTCTAACACTATCCACCAAAGATAGGGAGGAAGCCGGCAAAATTTTCACTCATCTTTGTTGTTGCCGTCGTCATATCATGAACTATTATGATTGATTTAAACACAGTTTTATAGGGTTCGAATGCCTAAAATGATATAATGGCCAAAATGCATGCCATGGATACCTGGGAATCTGGGATATAGAGACTACAACTACCTAAAAACTGGACCGGAAGCAATATGTCACCAAGTAAAAGAAATTACCAGCGCCTTTCACACAATTCAACGTTCACTAATTGACAATAATTGCAACACACAGGTACATACTATTGATTGACATTAATTACAACACACAGGTACATACTCCCTCCGTCTCGCAAAGAGTGTCCACTTTGACTTTTCTCAGTCAAACTGTTTAAAGTTTGATTAAATTTATAATCAAGAGTATCAATATTTATAGCACTAAATAGATATGTAATGAAAATATATTTCATAATGAATCTAATGGAACTTGTTAGGCATCGAAAATGTTTATATATTTTTATATAAACTTAGTCAAACATAAGATGGTTTGACTTAGGATAAACCAAAGGGACACTCTTTGCGGGACGGAGGGAGTACTGTCGAATTTTCAACCATGCACGTGAATTTCACTTGTCTACTCACATAATTGTAGCCTCTAGAGCAGATCACTCACATAATTGTAGCCTCTAGAGCATATCAACGAATTTGGTTTGCCAACACAGAATATGTCACAAGGTCGAGTGATTTGAACCACAGCCGGAGAGCCACCAAGGTGTCACAATGTGAAATTGAATTTCAAGATGTGATTAGAAAGAATAATTAAGCAACAATTTTCTCGGAGTTCAACACTTGTAAAGTCTGCAAATTAGCATTCAGCACCACCAAGAACCAGTGTGTCTGCACACGCATTGTGAGGAATACCTAAAAAAATGTTTTAGTCAGGATTGAACACATGAAAGTATTTGAGAGGCAGATTAGTAAATCGGTGGTCCCATTTCATGTCTGACATATTTTAATGCAATGCCGCGCATGTGCATGACCTCTTCTGCACATAGCTCAGCGACCTATATATGTGTGGACTAGATCCTTGCTGCCATGTGAGTGTTTTCCAGGTAAACATTTGGAGCACATCCATTCATCGTTCGGGATCTTCACGCGCATGTCATGTATGTGTGCATCTACTATCTGCATGGTACAATATCAGTACTCATATTTTGCAAGTAAAAGAAGGTAGTAAATACAAAATGTTTAAAGACAGACCTTCTCATCTAAACATTTGTTGAAATTGTCGTAGTCATACACCATAATCAAAGTTTCCATCTCCTTCTTTGTTAACACAATAACTTTTATTTTCAGAATTATGTCATCACCTTTATTTGGCTTCGTTGATGTTCATAATCTTAAGCAATTCATCATAGAAACAGTTGAACTCTGCAATCACATCATCCCATAATTTTAGGTACCGATATGGATTAATGTCAAAGGTTTCATTTTGATAAGTTGTATATTAACTTTCTTTAACGTCAAGTTTGTCCCACTCGTCTCGCCTATTTTTTGTGTTATCACAAACACCTAGTTTAGTATCATGATTATAGAACTTTACTTACTCCTTCATTCATTCACATTGTGTCACACACTGAAATTCAGGGTGTGACACTCACATGGAAGCACAAAAAGGAGGCGAGGCCAATAATTAAGTTCTATAATCATGATATTAAACCTGTTGTTTGTGACAACACAAAAAGGAGGCGAGGCGAGTGGGACAAAATAGACATTAACAAAGGTAATATATAGCTTATCAAGTCAAACATTTGACATTAATCCATATCGGTACCTGAAATAATGTGATGATGTGATTGCAGAGTTCAGCTGTTTCTATGATAAATTGCTTAAGATTATGAACATCAATGAAGCCAAAAGTGATGACATCATTATGAAAATAAAAAGTACTCTATTAACAAAGAAGGAGATGGAAACTTTGACTATGGCGTATGACCACGACAGTTCCAGCAAATGTTTAGATGAGAAGGTCTGTCTTTGAACATTTTGTATTTACTACATTCTTCTTCTATACTTGCAAAAAAACGAGTACTGATAAATATTATATCATGCAGATAGTATATGCACGCATACATGTCATGCGCGCGCGAACGATGAACGGATATTCTCTAATGTTTACCGGGAAAACACACGCATGGCAGCAAGGTTCCAGTACACATAGATACAAGTGGCTGAGCTATGTGAGGTATGTGCAGAAGAGGCCATGCACATGCGCAACATTGCATTAAAATGTAAGACACGAAATTGTACCACAGATTTACTAATTTGCTTGTCAATACTTTCATGTGTTCAATCCCGACTAAAATATTTCTTAGGTATTCCTCCCAATGCGTGTGCAGACACACTAGTTCTTGGTGATAATAAATGCTGATTTGCGGACTTTACCGGTGTTTGAACTCCAAGAAACAATTTGATGTAGATATTGTGCAACAAGTGAGGAATATGGTGAGGATTCATTAATTGAAGACCACGAGAAGAACACTTTGTACTATCCCATTTGATTGCATAGTACCAACTAACATTATATGTGATATAATAGCTAGGCTTGCAATGTTATTTTGAGCACATTGAAGACCACGAGAAGGATAAGTACCATTGGTGGAAGGATTTTGATGTCGAGACATAGGATATCGACATGGTTGGTGGATTACCAGAACAGCAGGACAGGACATCGTCTGGCCTATTTATGTTGAAGTACATGGAGCATTGGAATGGTTACAGACTAGAAAAAGGTTTCTCGCAAAACCTTATTGATGAGTTCAGGTCAAAGCTAGCAGCAGTCCTGGTTAAGATTTAGGTTGCCTTTGGCTGTTAAAAAGTTATCTTAAGTTCTAATATATATTGGTTGAATAATTTCATATTTTAGTGTAATGCTACAATAATTCTATATTCAGTTTACTACATAATAACTATTGTAATGGTACAATAGTTCTGTATTCAGTTTACCACATACTTATAGCCGCATCTTTGGTACCATTGAATGATGAACTTCTGAATTACAAAGTTCGAAACTTACAGAATTGTCAGCTTCGTTGGCCGGCGATGGGGACGGCGGCGCAAAGACCTCGCCATGTCGTCCTGACCGGGAAGTTGTGCTCCTGTACTCGTGCGGTGGTCGCCGCGATGCCGTGCGGTGGCCGGCGCGATGCGGTGTGCGGTGGCCGGCGCGATGCGGTGTGGGTCGGGCCGTTTTGCAGAGTCGGACATATAAGTATCAGCAAAATTCGCAGCTAAAAGCCCGTATTCAAATAACTATATTATTGTACGTAACTTAAAGACATACTACTCTAAGAATATACTAGTTATTATACATGTTTCTAAGATGCGTATACCTCGTGGTTGTCGGGGTTGGAAAATTAGGCAAATGTTGTATTAAAACCTAACATGCAAACCTTTATGATACTAGGCAACACTAAGCACATCAACATGATCTCAAAAAACATGCTGAAATAATGAATCGGATCACGGTGTACATACGTACACCGCAGGTGCAGCCGTAACGAGCGGTGCCGACGGGACGATGTTGCGGACGGTGCGCTGCAGCTCTCTCCTGAATTTGGAGACCGGTGCACGCCAACAATTGGGGTGGAGCATACTATGATAACGGCTCAACAATGTAGAAGAGTCAAAATCTAACTCAGATCATCTTAGGGTACCCTTACTTGGGACCTTCCCGTGTGGTAGTCTATGCTGCATCTTTTCCGTGACGGACGTGGTCCGTATTTATTGGGAGGAAAACTCCCTACGCCCTCATTTATTAGCAATACGGGACTAATAGCCGGTATACCCCTCTTACCCTAATGAGTTTTTAAGATTTATTCATAATTATTTATATGGGCTAAAGGCCCATATATCTAATGGTAGCAGCATCTTCTGCACTCACCGGCCCGTTATGAGCCCCTAAGCAATATCAATAAGCAACTAAGCACTGCAATCCGTGTAAGTCTTCCTCCCTCCAATGAAATTATAAATTATATATGGTTCATCATCCTCCACGGTACATGTAGAAATAATAGTCCTTTATCATCAGGTACATGTAGATGTTCACAAAAATTAGTGGTAGTGATTATAAGCGAGTTCAATCAAGAACGGAAGGGTGCTATTGGAAAATTAGGATTTGGTTCTTTACTAAAAGCTTAAGGAAGTAGAGATTCAATGGGAGCTATGCAAGGAGATTGCGGACAGGACACAAATCAATTCAAGAAAAAAAAATCAAAATAAGCATAAAAGACGTTGAGCATAAAACTTCCATCCAAGTGATGAAATAAAGAAAAAATACGAGCATGTTTTTTTTCATTTTAGTCAGACGGAAGTTGAAACGGTCCTGTAAAATTGCAAAATTCGTGACTGCCTCTCAACTTGGGCCGGCACAAAAAAAAACTTAGGCCTAATTTCCGTCGTGTGTATAAGTGTATTGCAACGGTTCTGTCTAAAGAAAAATGTAGAGATCCCAAAAATGTATGCACCCAAATAAAACAACACGGTAGCGAATTAGCTTGTAGTCTAATGTCGGGATGGTCCAGTGAGATCCTACTCACTAGGATTCAAATCCTGATGCTCGCACCTTTTCCTAAGTTTTTCTCAAGATTTACCGACGTTGTGCATAAGCAGTGTTCCCGTCGACAACGAGACTCTCTAGATCTACTGGGTACAATTTTTATAAACAATAAACCAATGTGGTTGTCTAATTGCTTGTATAAAAGGTACACTGGTAGAGATTACGTTAAAAGCTATGCCAGCGACCTTTTGTTAATTTTTTTTAATTTGTTTATAAGGTACTAATGAAAAAGTAAGAAAATAACTAAAAATGTTTAGTGAAATGTAGACGGTCAGGATGAGGAGCTTTTCAGATCAAACGGTGCAAACAATTAAGATGATCGATGTGGCTGCACCCTATGCAAAAGAATTAGCAATCAATGCATCTTAGATAGAAATACATGTGATGACGTGGATCACGTAGAAAAAAGTTCTTACTAGGATCGACGTGTGCCGTCGGGAGTCAGGTCGATCGAGGTCGAGCTAGGCTGTGCGGTGTGCTCGCGTCTATAGGTGGGAATGGTAGCACCTGTGGAGCGTACCGGAATCGACCCAGCTATCCAGATGAGTTACGGTGGAGCACCAATCAACCCATTTATATCTTTCTGCGCGAACCGGTTCTCCAGTGGACCTTGTGGATCGACCCACATCCTATACTAGTTAGCTGCTGCAGTAGACCAGCAGCAAGTGCTCACGTGGTTAGTTTTGCAAACGAGCCCGGCAAGTAGCAGACTAGCACCTGGATTAGCACTCTCATGGATTAAGACACTGAGCAAAGGATCTTAGCTTTCTTGACAAGATGTGAATCAATGAATTAATGCTAAAAGCTCTGCATACATGAACACTGTATCCAATAAGAAACAAGTTGAAGCCTGAACATTTTATATATCTTACAAGAGACAAGACTTAAAATCTTTAGGAATAGTACAAGTACAAAAATAGTTTGATCCAGTCTGGGAATTGAGCAAAGGAGTACATGCTAACATCTTCCCTTTCCTAACAGACCTATTCGGAGGAAGAGTACATCGGACTAGCTTCAAGTGCTCCTCCAGAGACTATGGTTGCTTCCAAGTGTCCAACAAAAGTACTGCACTGCAATTTCATACAACAAAGAATGAATCACAATATATCTTTGATCAAACGAGCATGTGCGATATTAACCAATTTACTGACAGACATTCAAAAACTATGTTTGCAATGGTCCAGCACAAAAATAGACACATGGAAAAAGCAAACATATAATTCCCAAAACTCTTACATATAATTCCCAAATATAATGTACTGATAGGCATTGTGCAGCCCAAAACGCCACTTTTTTGTAAGTGGAATCCCGTCACAGTTTGGACATCAACACAACTCCCATCCAAAACAAACTCAACTTTTGGTTTGGGACACAGGAAGAAAAATACTGCCTTGAAAGAAAAATGCTTTTGAGGCGAAACAACTCTTACATATAATTCCCAAATATCCAAAGGAAACTGTAACTGAACTGTCAAATGACAGTCTTTGTGTGCAGCCCAAAACGCCAGGCTAAGGCAACAGAATAACAGCATCTCACACTGAAACAGCACAAATGTACATGTACTAGGAGATCCAAACATCTCCTAGTACCTGTGTTCATCATTGGTAAACTACATAGATGCAGATGCATGAGTCCAGATTCTTTCAAAGCTAACAATTCATCACTGTACAGTTTCTTATACTAATCACTAATTGATGGCACAAAAGTGATCATGGTTTCATAATACTGCACACCTCTAATTGCTTTTGCCTACTGGACTGAATTCTCAATTATGCAAACTAATGATAAAAAATGGCTACACAGATTGTTCACAAATTCAAAATGCTACACAGATGCAAAAGAAAAACTGGGAAGACATTCACTACCTTTCTAGCATATCATTGATCTTCATCAAGTTGGTCATTGAAATTTTCAATCCCTTCCATGTGAAACTGAGATGAATGTCCTGAAGAGTTGTTTGTTGTTAGGCAAATTTAAGAGATTAAAGCTGGATATGAAATTTAGATAACTTCAAAGCGATTATACCTGAAGCTCGAATCCAATCTTGCATGCAAATGAGTGCTTCCACATTTTGTGGAGTTAAGCTGCTTCGAAAATCCGATATTGTTCTTCTTCCCATGCTGAAAGCAGACTCAGATGCAACATTTGAAGCAGGAACTGCTAATACATCACGAGCTATCCTAGAAAGTGTGGGATACTCCATAGAATTGCTTTTCCACCAAGAGAGTATGTCAAAGGTATCAGTTCTAGGAATTGTTGGCTTCTTCAAATATGTTTCAAGCTCAGAGGGTACTTCTATCATTGAGGACACATTACTTCTCAAATGCTGATCCCAATCTGCAAACCTATTGCTTGAATTTGTGAATACCTCATCTGTAGCAATTTCTTGTGTCACATCTTGATTGCCCTGCCTCTGCTCTGAATAATCCTTATACAGATCCAGCAATGCCCTTTTCAGTGAGGCAACCTTAGACTCACCCTCACTCCCAAATGCTTTTCTCAAACGGAATTCGACAAACTCAAACTTAAATCTTGGATCAAAGATTACCGGAAAAGATATTTGTAACCATGTCCATTTCCAGTACCTTTTGAACTTCTTCTGCATATACTTGATTGTCTCAGAGAGTTCTGCATTTGCCTCAGGAACTTGATTATCCAGAGCAATCTTAACTTCCCATATCTCATGAAAGTACAAGTTTGCTGTTGGATAAAGTGATCCTGAGATAACATTGGTTGCATCATAGAAGGTTTTCAACAACCTATTTACCATCTGTGCCTTTTCCCATTCTTGAAGTGATGGTTCAAAAGTATACTCCAGATCTTGTTGTGTAAGTGACTCAAAAGCACTCTTCAATTCCAAGCATGTCTCGAGCATATGGTATGTAGAGTTACAACGGGTCGGTGTATCAACGAGTACAAGTAGTAATTTGGTTTTTGTCATGAGAACATGCAAGTACACAGATACTTGCAATATAGCTTCATTCTTCCGTGGATACAAAAAATGGTTCGGAAATTCAACCCAGCTTTTTCATGCATGCTGCTGCTCGTCATTCTCAAAATTAAGAGCTAAGCGCCCTGCCAAAGCCACAGAAAAGAGATCGAGCTGGCAACCAATTAATTCTACAACAATAATGGGCAACTAGCAATCATGGATTGCCATATATGTGCTACATATTAACTTTAGCTACTAGATCGATATATAGGATGACTAGTAGCTGGTAGCGAGCTGAGAATCAACTGTTAGCTCACAAAGTTAAAGCTTATAGCCTTATACTATAATTGAGATGTATGTAAAGCTTTTTACACCCACTTTTATTATTCTATATTTTACATCTGCTCATCCATCCCAAGTAATAGGTCATTTTAGGTTTACTGTAAGTATCACAACTTTTACTATATGCATCTAGGCAAAAATATATATCTAGGTGCATAGCAAAACATATGAATTAAAAAAAACAAAATGACTTATAATTTTGGAAGGATGGAGTATCATATCACACATAGCACTTGAGCAAAAAAAAAATCACACTTTTCCAATTAAGTACTTAACTGCTATCTCTTTCTTGTGGAGCATATCTCATAAAAGATAAACTTCATGACGCCTCATCTCCAAGGTAAGTTTATGTATTAAACCATTGATATTGAAATTGACATGGTTTATTTTGTAGCTATCACTACCAGAATCTGCAATTAGCTTGGCGGCCCAAAATTGCCAACGTATATAGGAAAATCACCAAGTTAATTGTTCTTGGCGGACGACCGCCAAATAAACAAAATCCGTTAAGACTTAAGAGTAGAGATCTAAGGAAACACGACTTTTTTAGATGCCGGCGACCGCCAAGAATGAATTCTTTGGCTGTTTGGCCGCAAAGCTCCAATATCTGCAGTAGTCAGATTTCTTGAAAAAGGTGTCCTGCATTTGAACGACTAGGACTCCAGGAGGCGGGACAAACAATTTACAAAGGAGTAATTCTACCACGTGGTTTGGTCTATGTAATCTCTCTTTTTTTTTACTGAAACTGCCGATGTTCAAACCTCATTTAGTAATTTCTTAATGGCAACTGGGACATGACGCAGATTACTATTAATTGAAGTAACAGGCTGAGGGAGAAACAGTGAAAGGTTGCAAATCAGAGACATACGCAACAGGCTAAGGGAGAAACAGTGAAAGGTTGCAAATTATAGGGGGGTTCAATACCTAGGTTCGATCTGGCACCATGGAGGGTTGGCTCCAGTGGAGGGGTAAGGGATTCGCCACGAAGAGATGGAGGAGGAGCCGCCATATCACTCGAGGATGATCCGGGAGCCACCATCAACTGCAACCCTAGCAACAAGAACCAAGAAGCCGGGATGAGCTAATAATAAATGGAGGAGGGAGAGGATGAGTATGAGAAGAAGATGGGGGAGGGAGAGGACGCGCACCTGCATCCACCCGCAGTCACCGGATGTGCTGGCCGCAGCGCTGTGCAGAAGCTGTGGCGACGGCGGCGACGGTGTTTTCTTCCGCGTTGAACGATGAAGGGGAGGGTCGAACCCCTAGACCCTTTGGTTCGATGGTTCCTGGTCCTCTGATCCCTTCTGAATTCGTGGGTCGCAAAAGGAGCCCACTAGAATCGTTTTCGTGGGCCGGATCGGCGAACCAACGGGCCGAACCGCTCCACGCCCAGGTTTGCTCGCGTCACCCCGTGGACGTACACTGGACAACGGCGTGCCGCATGCATGCCCTTTTTGACAGCCGTGACCAAAAGAAATTAATGACTAATGACACCTTGTTATGCGCCGTCGTCGGTGTGACGCCCGTACCCGGGGTTCGTCAATGCCGTGCGCGAGTCGCCACAGAAATCGCTGAGGCTGCCCCGGAGAGAGAACTAACGTTGCCGGTGCAAAGCTAGGAGAAACCAAGAAAGAAGAAAGAAAAGGAGGAGGACGAATGATGGTAGATAGTGACGGAGCTAGGACTTAACACAAATCAAGAGGGAGATATTAGTACTATTTAACCGGCCTGTTGCTAATTGTGCTATTTTTTAAATTTCGAAACATTAGTTTTAATTTGTAGCTGCTGAATAGTATTTTACAATTGGCAAGGACGAGCCTGTGGCCCTCTCTCGCTATTTGACCTGCTGCGTATGTAGCTCCGCCAGTGGTGGTAGTCTATTTCCTAATAAAAATATATATACTACATCCTTCGTGTCGAAATATTTAACAAAAAGTCATCTTAATTTTTTTAATTATTTTTTGAATAAGACGAATAGTCAAACTGCATGAGAAACAAATTTAAAAGTGACAAACCTTTTTTCTTTTTGAACTGAAACACGGCGAGGGGAAGCCCCCGCAATGAAATTTTATAAATAAAATAGTAAAAGGTACGAAATACTTACAAGCAAGGAGACCAAGGGAAAAAAGGGAACAATTGAATATATAACTCATCTAAAACTATTGTGAAAGAAGGGAAGAGACAAACTTGAAGAAGTTAAAAGAACCTATACAGAGGAGTTGACCCAAGAATGGAAAAGAGATTGGAGAGAGCTTTTCATCTTGTGAGCTTCGTTTATACAATCCTTCTTGAAACTTCTTTTCCAAGGACCGATACTGACCGGGCACCTGTCAAATATGAGACCATTTCTTTGTTTCCAGATCTGCCAGGCTGCAATGATGAAGATTTCCATGAAGAAGTTGAGATAAAAATCTTGTCTAGCCAACTCAAGCATATGATAAAAAAAGGTGTGCCAAGCTGCCACTGGATGCCAATCAGTTGCCAACAGCTTACTACAAAAGGACATGTGAAGAAGAGATGCATAGATGTTTCTTCTCTATGGGATGTACAAAGGACACAATTGTAGTTATTTCCCTCAATTTTGAAATGTTTCCTTTTTAGAAGATTTCTGGTGTTTAGTCTGTCCATCAACAATAGCCAGGAGAAGACTGTCAATTTGTTACAGCATCCTGAATTCCAAATCCATAAGAAGGGTCTTGGAGGTTGCCCTGTTTGGGGGAGCGGTAGCTTTTGCAAAAGCTGATTCCTGGAAAAGCTCTCCTGCTGGCCGGAACAGCTGATTTTCAGAGAAGCGTAGTAGGTCTGTTTGGCGCAGCTTAGGATAGCAGCTTGTGTGCAACAACAGTAGGAATGGAGCTCGGGGCGGGCGAATCTACAGGGCATCGTTGGGAGAGGGGAGCTCGGGGCAACACTGGCCGGCGGGGAAGAGACGGAGCTCGTGGCGCCACCGGTCGTGGAGATGGGAGCTCGGGGTGGCAGCGTGGCGCCGGTTGTCGGGGAGAGGCGGAGCTCGTGGCGGCGCCGGTGGTGGGAAAGGGAGCTCGGGGCGGCACCGGCATTAGGAGAGAGGCGGAGCTCGGGGCGAGAACCACCACGCGCCGCCCTTTTCCACCCTCCGCCGGCGTGCTCCACTAAGTGCTGAAGGAGTTAAGGAGGGAGCTCGAGTGGTGCGTCCATCGGGGGAGCTCGGGGCGGCAGCCCGCGAGGAGGCCACAACGGCGGTCGGCGATGGGAGGAATCAGGACGCCGCGGCCGGCGGCGGCGGCGTACGGCAAGGTGCCTGGGCACGACTGGCGGAGAGGGGGCAGGAGCAGGATGGAGGACGGCGAGCGGACAGAAGAAGGAAAAGACGGTTCACCCCGCAAAAGCTCGGGAAGCACCTCTGGACTAGCTTTTCGCTTGCAGTGTAAACACCAGCTTTTCCAGCTTGTGCTTCTCCGAGTAGCAGAGCTTTTCGCTTTTGGAGCTTCCTGGAGAAGCAAAAGCTCTAGAAGCTGCCCCCAAACAAGAAATATGGTTGTAAAAAATCTTTGAAGTATACTGTTTGGATCCCCGAATATAATGCCATTGATCCTTATCATCCCCTCTAACTAGTATGTTTTGTATTATTGCAATTCCGATAGCTCATGTTGCGCCTGCTCTGAGAGGGGAAGGTAGAAGTGTTCAAACATTTCTGTAACTGAGATGAAAGCAGCCATATAAATTTTCAGACTTTTTGCAAAAGAGAATAGTCTTGGCAATCGTTCTTGAAGATGATGCCCATTCCAAATATCCAACCAGAAGAGCACAATTGTTCCATCTCCCACCGTGTAGCTGGCAACTGCTCGACTGAACTTATCACATAGATGTAAACATGGAGTCTTAATCACAGGGAAATATAAGAATTTACATGCCATGCCGCAAAAAAGTCACAGTTCTCTCGATCCACATATACCGATCCTAGTCTAAAAATTTGACGTTTTTCTTCCCAACTTATGTCACTATCTTTACTCGCTGATTGATTTGATGGATGTCACGTACACTTATAAATTAAGCGACGAGTACTTAACAAGCTAGCAGCCCGGACATTATTTCTGTGGAGACTGGTGACGGTGAGAGAAAGTGTAGCAGCCTCGGCATCGTGTCATCGTGTTGAGAGAATAGTCTTGGCAATCGTTCTTGAAGATGATGCCCATTCCAAATATCCGACCAGAAGAGCACAATTGTTCCATCTCCCACCGTGCAGCTGGCAACTGCTCGACTGAACTTATCACATAGATGTAAACATGGAGTCTTAATCACGGGGAAATATAAGAATTTACATGCCATTCCGCAAAAAAATCACAGTTCTCTCGATCCACATATACCGATCCTAGTCTAAAAATTTGACGTTTTTCTTCCCAGCTTATGTCACTATCTTTACTCGCTGATTGATTTGATGGATGTCACGTACACTTATAAATTAAGCGACGAGTACTTAACAAGCTAGCAGCCCGGACATTATTTCTGTGGAGACTGGTGACGGTGAGAGAAAGTGTAGCAGCCTCGGCATCGTGTCATCGTGTTGCGAGAATAGTCTTGGCAGTCGTTCTTGAAGATGATGCCCATTCCAAATATCCAACCAGAAGAGCACAATTGTTCCATCTCCCACCGTGCAGCTGGCAACTGCTCGACTGAACTTATCACATAGATGTAAACATGGAGTCTTAATCACGGGAAAATATAAGAATTTACATGCCATTCCGCAAAAAAGTCACAGTTCTCTTGATCCACATATACCGATCCTAGTCTAAAAATTTGACGTTTTTCTTCCCAACTTATGTCACTATCTTTACTCGCTGATTGATTTGATGGATGTCACGTACACTTATAAATTAAGCGACGAGTATTTAACAAGCTAGCAACCCAGACATTATTTCTGTGGAGACTGGTGACGGTGAGAGAAAGTGTAGCAGCCTCGGCATCGTGTCATCGTGTTGAGAGAATAGTCTTGGCAATCGTTCTTGAAGATGATGCCCATTCCAAATATCCGACCAGAAGAGCACAATTGTTCCATCTCCCACCGTGCAGCTGGCAACTGCTCGACTGAACTTATCACATAGATGTAAACATGGAGTCTTAATCACGGGGAAATATAAGAATTTACATGCCATTCCGCAAAAAAATCACAGTTCTCTCGATCCACATATACCGATCCTAGTCTAAAAATTTGACGTTTTTCTTCCCAGCTTATGTCACTATCTTTACTCGCTGATTGATTTGATGGATGTCACGTACACTTATAAATTAAGCGACGAGTACTTAACAAGCTAGCAGCCCGGACATTATTTCTGTGGAGACTGGTGACGGTGAGAGAAAGTGTAGCAGCCTCGGCATCGTGTCATCGTGTTGAGAGAATAGTCTTGGCAGTCGTTCTTGAAGATGATGCCCATTCCAAATATCCAACCAGAAGAGCACAATTGTTCCATCTCCCACCGTGCAGCTGGCAACTGCTCGACTGAACTTATCACATAGATGTAAACATGGAGTCTTAATCACGGGAAAATATAAGAATTTACATGCCATTCCGCAAAAAAGTCACAGTTCTCTTGATCCACATATACCGATCCTAGTCTAAAAATTTGACGTTTTTCTTCCCAACTTATGTCACTATCTTTACTCGCTGATTGATTTGATGGATGTCACGTACACTTATAAATTAAGCGACGAGTACTTAACAAGCTAGCAACCCAGACATTATTTCTGTGGAGACTGGTGACGGTGAGAGAAAGTGTAGCAGCCTCGGCATCGTGTCATCGTGTTGAGAGAATAGTCTTGGCAATCGTTCTTGAAGATGATGCCCATTCCAAATATCCGACCAGAAGAGCACAATTGTTCCATCTCCCACCGTGCAGCTGGCAACTGCTCGACTGAACTTATCACATAGATGTAAACATGGAGTCTTAATCACGGGGAAATATAAGAATTTACATGCCATTTCACAAAAAAATCACAGTTCTCTCGATCCACATATACCGATCCTAGTCTAAAAATTTGACGTTTTTCTTCCCAACTTATGTCACTATCTTTACTCGCTGATTGATTTGATGGATGTCACGTACACTTATAAATTAAGCGACGAGTACTTAACAAGCTAGCAGACCGGACATTATTTCTGTGGAGACTGGTGACGGTGAGAGAAAGTGTAGCAGCCTCGGCATCGTGTCATCGTGTTGAGAGAATAGTCTTGGCAATCGTTCTTGAAGATGACGCCCATTCCAAATATCCAACCAGAAGAGCACAATTGTTCCATCTCCCACCGTGCAGCTGGCAATTGCTCGACTGAACTTATCACATAGATGTAAACATGGAGTCTTAATCACGGGGAAATATAAGAATTTACATGCCATTCCGCAAAAAAGTCACAGTTCTCTTGATCCACATATACCGATCCTAGTCTAAAAATTTGACGTTTTTCTTCCCAACTTATGTCACTATCTTTACTCGCTGATTGATTTGATGGATGTCACGTACACTTATAAATTAAGCGACGAGTACTTAACAAGCTAGCAGCCCGGACATTATTTCTGTGGAGACTGGTGACGGTGAGAGAAAGTGTAGCAGCCTCGGCATTTGTCATCGTGTTGAGAGAATAGTCTTGGCAATCGTTCTTGAAGATGATGCCCATTCCAAATATCCGACCAGAAGAGCACAATTGTTCCATCTCCCACCGTGCAGCTGGCAACTGCTTGACTGAACTTATCACATAGATGTAAACATGGAGTCTTAATCACGGGGAAATATAAGAATTTACATGCCATTCCGCAAAAAAGTCACAGTTCTCTCGATCCACATATACCGATACTAGTCTAAAAATTTGACGTTTTTCTTCCCAACTTATGTAACTATCTTTACTCGCTGATTGATTTGATGGATGTCACATACACTTATAAATTAAGCGACGAGTACTTAACAAGCTAGCAGCCCGGACATTATTGCTGTGGAGACTGGTGACGGTGAGAGAAAGTGTAGCAGCCTCGGCATCGTGTCATCGTGTTGAGAGAATAGTCTATCGTTCTTGAAGATGATGCTCATTCCAAATATCCAACCAGAAGAGCACAATTGTTCCATCTCCCACCGTGCAGCTGGCAACTGCTCGACTGAACTTATCACATAGATGTAAACATGGAGTCTTAATCACGGGGAAATATAAGAATTTACATGCCATTCCGCAAAAAAATCACAGTTCTCTCGATCCACATATACCGATCCTAGTCTAAAAATTTGACGTTTTTCTTCCCAACTTATGTCACTATCTTTACTCGCTGATTGATTCGATGGATGTCACGTACACTTATAAATTAAGCGACGAGTACTTAACAAGCTAGCAGCCCGGACATTATTTCTGTGAAGACTGGTGACGGTGAGAGAAAGTGTAGCAGCCTCGGCATCGTGTCATCGTGTTGTGGAGAGATGAGGCGTCGCTGCAGCAGCAGCAGCAGCAGCCGTGTGCTGGTGTGGCTGGTGTTCGTGTGCTCATGCTTCGAAGCACCTCTTGTTCAGTCTCAGCAAGCATCAAGAACTGATCCAGTCGAAGGTTCGAAACTGCCATGCGCTACCTCCCTCTACCATATGGTTAACAATTGCATGCTTGCATGGCTCCATTTACTCGCCTATTGTGCAGCGGCGGCGCTGA
The DNA here is from genome assembly GCA_036936925.1 of Cenchrus fungigraminus. NCBI lineage: Eukaryota > Viridiplantae > Streptophyta > Magnoliopsida > Poales > Poaceae > Cenchrus > Cenchrus fungigraminus. The sequence continues at coordinate 86,586,754 of CM072780.1, forward strand.
ACACCATCCTGGGGAGATGGGGCCAGAAGGCGATGCCGTCGCCGGCGTGGAACATCAGCGGCGACCCCTGCAGCGGCGCCGCCATGGACGGCACCGGGCTCGACGGCAACAACGACTTCAACCCGGGCATCACGTGCGCCTGCTCTTTCGGCGGCGGCAACAGCTCCGTCTGCCACATCACCATGCTGTACGTATCGTGCTCGACCAGTCTTTGTTTCAGCTGCACGCTAGGTGCTCGACGCCGGCACCAACAGGCCATGCCGTCACGAAATGGTTTAGCTTCTGCTCAAGTTCTGTGCACTTCTCCATGAATGGGTGCAAGGATGAAGACAGCAGCTAGCTGTTGGCTTTGGCTCTCTCCATTGCTTAAAAGAAAAATAAATTCGACCCTTCTCTTCAGATCTAGTGTGTTGCGAACCTGCTGATAAATATACCATGCCTTGTGAACTGACACTCTATTACCCATTTTGTACTAGCACCATATGAATAATTTGTCTGACTTCTTGTTTGTTGAGCAGGAAGGTATATGCCTTGAACGTTGTTGGTCAGATACCTTCAGAGCTGCAGAACCTCACCTATCTAACTTACCTGTATGCTCTCAACTTTTGTCTTCTGTAACAACTGTTATAAACTGTAAATTAATATTTGGAAAAAAGTTTGCTCCCTTCGAGTATATTTTGCAGCAAACATAAGTTAATCCCCATGGTTCAAATTCTGAACTGTTAATATCCTGCTAGATGTTTCTGGTGATGTTTTCAGGAACCTGGATCTGAATTACTTGACAGGTCCCATTCCGTCATTCATTGGCCAATTTTCTGCAATGCAACACTTGTAGGTGCTACAGTTACCCGAGTTATAGATTCTTGTAATACATCAGTTAGTGTTTTGTCTGAACCATCTTTTATTTTTTTAACACAAAAATTAAAGGAGCCTGGGATTTAATCCATTATCTGGACCACTTCCAAAGGAACTTGGGAATCTCACAAACGTCAACTTGCTGTAAGAATCTCTTCTTGCATAGCTGCTCAATTTGCATCTATAGATTTATGATAGCCTGAAGTCATATAACCATATGGCACAAACTATAAGCATAACTTCTCATGAAAGTAACTTATACATTAAGAACATCCATGTAATTTCCCTTTTCAAATGGTGCTTTGTATGTTCGAATGAGATGCAAATGGAGAATTTGAATCAAAAGACTCATCAGAGAAAACATGCCCCTTTTTATGCTAGTAGCATGTAATGCAAATAAACTCTGTGCTCCTGACCTATTCCTTTTGTTTCAGAGGCATCAGTTTGGATAATTTTACTGGTGGACTTCCTGAAGAACTGGGCAACCTTTCCAAACTTGAGCAATTGTAAGACACCCCCTTTCTAATTGCCAAGCACTACTTCTAGTAGAGCTAGAATTTGAACCAGTCAACCAGGAGACTTCTATTGTTAAACATGATAATTGCTGCCATGTTTACCTAACAGGTACATTGATAGTAGTGGCTTTAGCGGTCCATTCCCTTCAACATTCTCAAAGCTTAAGAGGCTGAGGATTCTGTACGGTCAACAACGGGGCTACAGTTGTTCATTGTGCTTCTAGATGTTGAATGTTAAACATTTTTTTGTGCTTGCAGGCGAGCATCAGATAATGATTTCACAGAGAAAATACCTGATTATTTTGGGAGTTTGACTAATTTGGAAGACCTGTAAGATTAGTTATTAAATTGTTAGCACGTCATTTATTTATTCAGGAGGCAACTAGAAAATGTCCAGCAGAACTTTTCTGCATATGTTCTTCTCATTTGAATCAGGACACATAACCATGTCACTAAACTGATCCGCACAATATCTAGATATATAGAGCTTGTATTTTCTATATTCAAATGGATTTGGTATGGTATTCTTTTCTGAAAGAGCAAACTTGTAGGGTACTCCAAGGAAATTCTTTTGAGGGCCCGATCCCATCAAGTTTCTCTAATCTAACTAGGTTGACTAACTTGTAAGTATTCGGGTACTCTGGCAGCATTGTTCCTGTGATAGTTTAGAAGGTCAACCTTGTCAAGATGACTGATGTTCTAAATATGATGACCAGAATTGTTGGTGATATTGTAAATGGAAGCTCTTCATTGACCTTCATCAGTAATCTGACATCTTTGAGTACCCTGTGCGTGATACCTTTAACCATAAGGAATACAATTTTATATGTTAATTAACAAATGGAAAGTTTCTTACAGGATATTGAGGAACTGCAAGTTATCTGGTAATCTTGGAGCAGTTAAAATTTCTAAGCTTGCAAATTTAATCTTGCTGTAAGTTTTCAGTCATGGGCCATAGTACCAGTTTATGATGTTATTGCATTTTTTTTCTGAAAGTTAATATGAATTGTCTACTCAAGTAACTATGCTGTCATATGCCACAGGGACTTGAGTTTTAATAATATCACTGGCCAAGTTCCTCAATCAATCCTTACTCTGGACAAACTTGAATTCCTGTAAGGAATCCTCAATCAATTATTTCCACCATGGATGTTCGTGTTTCATCATCTTGTACTGTACCCATTTCAGGATTCTTGGGAACAATAGCCTTTCTGGAAGCCTGCCTGGTGTGAAAAGTGCTTCATTAAAAAATTTGTATGTCAACTAATTCAGCATAGAAGTAATCTTCTTGTATAGAACAAATTATTTTGACTAATTCAACAATACATTCATTATTTCATATGTAAGTTACTTTATTTAATTTGCAGAGATTTTTCATATAACCATCTCACTGGAAGATTTCCTTCTTGGGTTACTGAGAAAGATTTGCGATTGTAAGTCAAACATTTCTGAAATTTATGTTTCCTAGCTAAGGGAAGAAAGCTGGTATACTCAATTTTTTGTTTTGTTCAAGGAATTTGGTGGCAAACAATTTTGTTCTTGATAGCACCAATGACAGGTAGGCCGTAGGCATCTAGTTATACTTCTGCATGAGTTAAGTTTTGATAGAATCTTTCTAATGACTTCTAATTTTGACTTCAATTATATGCACAGTATTCTACCTTCAGGACTAAACTGCCTCCAGCAAGACAATCCTTGCTTCCTTGGTTCTCCACAGTGTATATCTTTTCACTCATCATCAACCGTAGCTGGTAAAAGGATGTCAGGGATCTTGGTAAAAAGGTTATAGTGATTATGCACATCTTAACTGCAGATTATTCCTTCGCGGTAGACTGCAGCAGTAACAGGTCTATGACAGGGTCAGATAGTACTATGTACGATGCAGATGCTACAGACCTTGGGGCTGCATCATACTATGTCACTGGTCAAACAAGATGGGGCGTCAGCAATGTAGGAAAATTCAACCAGGCCCCAAATGGAAGTAACATAATATATAGCTCCAACCAGCAGTTTCAGAACACAACAGATTCGGAACTGTTCCAAACGGCAAGGATGTCGGCATCATCGCTGAGATACTATGGTCTTGGACTTGAGAATGGAAATTACACTGTTGTGCTTGAATTTGCAGAAATTGGATATCCCAACACACAGACTTGGCAAAGCCTAGGAAGGAGAGTCTTTGACATATATGTTCAGGTATGTACAAATTGAACACATGCATGATATAATTTAATAATTTGTTTGATTATTTATCTGAAAGCACTAATATTTTTCATTTGCATAGGGTTCTCTTAGAGAAAAGAACTTCAATGTAAGGAAAACAGCTGGTGGAAAATCTTTTACTGCAGTTAGCAAGAGTTACACAGCAACTGTGTCAAAGAACTTCCTTGAGATCCATCTCTTCTGGGCTGGCAAGGGCACTTGCTGCATCCCTAAACAAGGTTACTATGGGCCGATGATCTCAGCACTAAGCGTCACTCCAAGTAAGCTTGGCCTAATCGTTAGATTAACATAAGGAAGTACATTACTTGGCTTTTCTTAGATAAGCAAAACACTTAGGCCTTAGCTTTTTCCAGATTTTACTCCAACTGTACGAAATGGTGTACCCAAAAAGAAAAACAAAGCTGGTGCGATCGCTGGAATAGTGATTGGTGCATCAGTTTTAGGATTAGTAGCCTTATTTGGAGTATTTGTGTTTACAAAAAGGAGAAGAAGGATAGCGCAACATAAACAAGGTATCGGATGTATTTACTATTTGTAGTGCATAATTCTTACATAAAAAATCCTCAGATAATATTCCCATGCATGTGTACTTGAAAAATGCAGAACTGTACGACCTGATTGGACAGCCTGATGTTTTCAGTTATGCTGAACTCAAGTTAGCTACAGACAATTTCAGCCCTCGGAACATTCTTGGAGAAGGCGGATACGGACCGGTTTATAAGGTTGCGGACATTTCCCCTATTTAATTTTATCTTGCAAAATCGTGACTAGTATTTATCTTATTTGGTGTATGCTAGCTGCATCTAACTTTATGGCGTCCTTGTTAGTCTCTGGTCTCAAAATCTACATGTAACTTTAGTTATTGCGTTTGTTTGGCAGGGTACGCTAACTGATGGAAGAGTGATAGCTGTGAAACAACTTTCTCAATCATCTCATCAGGGGAAAAGACAGTTCGTGGCAGAGGTTGCAACAATTTCTACAGTCCAACACAGGAATCTTGTCAAACTGCATGGATGCTGTATTGACAGTAACACACATTTGTTGGTTTATGAGTACCTTGAAAATGGAAGCCTAGATCGAGCTCTCTTTGGTGAGCACACTTCTGCATCCCTAGCACATTTGAAATTGCCTCTATTTCATCTGGTAACAAGAGTCCCTTACTTCATGAACTCTCAAGAATTTCCTTCTCTGCATTTAGCCGTCATCTATATAAATGTCTTATTAATTTCTTCATCCACAGGAGATAGTAGCTTAATACTAGACTGGAAAACACGCTTTGAGATCATCTTAGGCATCGCTAGAGGCCTAACTTATCTTCATGAGGAATCCAGCATCCGCATCGTGCATAGGGACATAAAGGCTAGCAATGTGCTACTTGACACCGATCTCACCCCCAAGGTCTCTGACTTTGGACTCGCCAAGCTCTACGAAGAGAACAAATCCCATGTCAGCACATCAAGAATTGCTGGCACATTGTAAGAACATTTCACCATTCTTCTTCTTATGACTGTACCTTCCATCACCGAAGTTAATATTAAGCTTTTAACTTTCCTGACCATTGCTCAAGTGGCTATCTGGCTCCTGAATATGCAATGAGAGGCCAGCTGACTGAAAAGGCTGATGTTTTCGCATTCGGGGTTGTCTCCATGGAGGTTGTTTCTGGTCGATCAAACACCGATAACTCCCTCGAGGAAAGGAACATATATCTCTTAGAGCGGGTAAGCTGATTGACAATCTTTCCATCCAGTAGAAATGTAGAATTGATCAATCCATTCTTAGTGCTTACTGAATATTGATGTGCGTTGATTTGCAGGCCTGGAGCCTGTATGAAGGGAATCAACCACTGCAAATCGTCGACCCGAGGCTGGAGGAATTCGATGCTGAGGACGTTCTGAGAGTCATCCGTGTCGCACTCATCTGCACACAGGGCTCACCGCACCAGCGACCAGCGATGTCAAGGATCGTGGCGATGCTTACTAGAAAAGCTGAGGTGGCTGAGGAGGTGGCGAAGCCAAGCTACGTCACCACTGAATCGCAGCTCAGAGATGGGGACAGTGGGTGCACCACGAGCAGCTACTGGGCGTCGAGGAGCACCCCTGAGTTCAGTAGGCAGAAAGAGGTTGACCCTCTGACCCAGTCGCCGACAATCACCAGAGCAAGTCACGAGATTGAGGGAAGGTGAAAACAGAGATGGTCGATGCTTCGGTTTGAGGTGAACGTTTCGGACAATGTTAAATATGAGTTGGAGCAACATCTCGCTCTCTGAATTATTGTCAGGTCGAAAAGGTTTCACTGCTTGTATACCAAATAGATGTGTTTACATGTCGTAAGGAAAATGACCCTAGTTTGGATTTTGATCTCAGTAAAATAACAGTCAATGTAAGCCACTAATATGGTTTGCTAAGTGTACAAGGTTTAGTTTCATGGAGATCGTACAAAGAACAAAGAAACTGACATGGTTAGACAAATGATCGTGGTGTTGAGAAATACATCACTTGTGTAGCTAGATGCCTAGATCATGTTTCAAATTTGGCGGCCATTTGGGTCAATTAGTAACTGTGGATCTAGCATCTTTTTGGCTGCTTACCTTAATTTGGTGCCCACGGAATCTAGAAAACTCCAATAGACCTAAGAAAAAGCTACATTCAACGATATAACAAAACAAAATGCTATATCGTTCCTGCATGTTACAATGCCAAATCAAATCAGACGGTGCAGTGATAAACAGATATATAGAACTATGCAGAATCAGATTGCTGCAACTTTCAAGACCAAAAATCCATGAAGATGCATAGCACAAATGCACAATACCCACACGATGGGAAACATTCAGTCACACTGTTTTCTCCATTTTATTACTACAGCAATATTATCTGGAGACATCTAAAACTTCACATCTGAATGAGCTAACTTTGCGCGTCATGTTCTTAGCTCAACCTAATTAACTGACTGCCTAGTGGCTAGAGCATTGCTGCATGATAGGATATCTAAACATTAAAATGATACGTGAGCTAGGTGTAGCTCCTTAACAACTTCGAGTGCACATGTGTCTCAGTCCAATGGAACCGACTAGTACAGTTCACCTTCCTTATGAGTATGGATGACGCAGTCGGACCTCGGGTAGGACACACAGGTAAGAAGGTATCCCTCAGCCTGCTGCGAGTCATCAAGGAATGATCCGTCTGACTGATCGACAATGCCAGCCTCAATTTTGCCAGCGCCGCTAGAGCAAGCCCCAGCACGGCATGAGTATGGCAGCTCCACTCCAGCAGACTCAGCAGAGTCCAGGATGTAAGTATCATCTTGAGCCTCAAACTCATGCACATCCCCTTCTGGTGAGACGAGCTTCACCTTGTAGACAGCCATGGCAGCAAAACCAAGTTTCCTGGAGGTTTTCAGGCTGGAGGTCACAGGGTGGCTGAGAAAACTCACAGATGAAGGGTTCTTCACTGCAGCAACCGAGACTTGAATGCCAAAGTTGCCTCTGAGAGTGCATGAAATTGAGTGTGTGGATGCCATCATCTTGAAGTTCAGCCTTGAGCACATTTAGATATGGACCACAAGTGAGATCATGTATCATCATTTAACAAGAATTTCCCTCTCATAAAAATGATTTAGCAAGAAGACTAAAATTTTAGTTGACGAGTTTGGAAATAGAAGCTACAAGGGAAAAAACAAAGTATGATATGCACCAAGGTGCATTTTTAGGACAAAAAATTGACATAGGTATAGCCAGATTCAATCAATTTGTCGATCGAGTATCGGCAATTCAGCATACATGATTGCGCTTTTGTTGCATTGCAACCAATCAGGAATACTATCTTTTTTTGTTTGTTATATAAGTAGAACTAAATACTGAATTCAATTAGAAAAATCTTTAGTTAAATTATGATATGGACTCACAATCAAAATGTGGACTATAAAAACTTTTTTTTGAACGAATGGGCACAAGACAGTGCCTATTTCATTGATAAGCCTATAAAAACTTTGTGCCATGTTCCTCTCTGTGACTCTGCTCTAATAAGAAGCCACAAGCAAATGCTCTGGTGTCTGTAACTTGCTCTATTTTTCTGAGAAAAGGAAAAACGAAGCTGACGGAGGTTGACCCCTCTGCCACCTACGGACCATAGGTGCATGCTGAATGGCAACCATTCGGTTAACCATTTTGCACAGTCCAGAATTCAGCTTTTGGTGTACATCTTAGACGAGGATGACTAAAATAATAGCTCAATAAAAATATTCCCAGACGCAATTCTGTGACACCTTGGATATGCTAAAGGACTATTTCATTAAAAATGAAACCACTGGATGACTGGACACAGAAATTTCTCAGCGGTCACCCGGTCACTGTCAGCACCAGGTAATTAAATAGAAACGAGCGCACAGCAAGACCTTCATCTTCCTATGCAGTACCGTGCTTTTGCAATTCTATCCTATGGCTGCAAAACCTATCACAAACCCACAGGCCACAGAATCATACAGCTTTTCCCCTGCTCTTAAACCCCACTTAAAACCATTTCCGTATTTTCGCCACAAAGCACAAACACACGATCACACAAGTCACACAATACCATACGCGACTGCTGCCGCGAATCAACAGGATTTTAGGCCCGAAAGGGGAATGGAACGCGAAACCGTTCAATATCTATCCTTCCACAAATTGATTAATAAATCAAAAAAATTTATATATAGCACCTACTACACCTGAACAAGGAATCTTTCCCTAGAGATCAAGAACCCCTTTTCTTCTTCGATCTAAAAATTAATCATTCAACAGAATCCCTACGACTTTCAGATTCACATGAATTCCCAACCACCGTGGAGTCGGCGACAGTAGCCAGCTCAGCTCAAAGCAGAGCAACAGATATCTGCCGGCCGAGCTCGAAGGAAAGCAGGACAATCACACGGCTGCACGGACCAAAACAGGGTGCGGAACAGAGGGGAACGGGGTGCTCGGGTCGTACCGCGAGCTGGTAGAGGAGGAATCGACGGCGGGGATCCCTGGCGGCCGGCGGCTGCGGGCTCCGGTCTGCGTGCGGTGGCGGAGGCAACGAGGCGAGGAGGGGGAGGACGAAAAGGTGGCGTCTCGGTCTCTCTCGCTTTCCATTGCACGCGCACGAGTGGGAGCGCGGGCCCCACTTGTAGGCGGCTCCGCACAGGCACATCACTTCACATCACAGTGAAAACGTGTTGGGCTGGACTGGACCGGGTCCAAAAAAGCCCAATCCTTCATCATTGTGGATCTGGTACCTGCTTGTAGGCTCAGCCCAGTCACTAATTGGGTCCATTTATAACTTCGTAGACACGTCGCGGATCCAGCCTCGAGAAGGAGCATGGTCGCGACGGGGAGGAGGAGGCCGCCATGGCCCGTCTTGCGGGGGAGCTCGCCCGTTCTCCGCCTCAGCTCGGAGGAGCAGCTCTCCCTGCAGCGCCACCGCGAGGAGAAGCAGCTGGACAGCGACGGCCGGCGCGAGTGCTGGATATACATGTTCGTGGGCTGTACATATCCTAATATGTATAGAGCCAAGCCCAGGTTAGTGCTAGCCACGATGAGCGGCGGCGGCGGCTCGCCCACGGGTAGCACCGGCTACTCGGGCGTCGGCGTCCAGCCCCTGGCAAGCGCCAGCAATGCGCTGATGATTCCATTGGGCTGCTACTAGGGGTCCGTTTGGCAGGGCTTCCCCTGCCGCTTCGCGAGCAGCTTCGGGCGAAGCCCTGCCAAAGGGTCCGAGAAAACGGCTTCGTTGGAGAAGCTCCCGGTTTTTCCGCTGACTGGAGCGATTCGGAGGAGACGAAGCGGAAAATCGTCGCTTCGCTTGCTGCCCCCGCAGCTTCGCCTCCCCGTTTCCGTCCTTTGCCCTCGGGAGGGCCCCACGAACGGACGGCGAGCGCGGTGGAGGCAGGCAGCCGGAGGTGGCCGGCCGGTGCGGCCGGAGGTGGCGGCCGGCGCGACGGGGCAGAGGAAGATGGAGGCCGGCCGCGGAGAAGGAGGATGGCGGCGTGGGCGGAGGTGCTGCAGGAGCTCGGGGTGGCGCGGTGGAGGAGGCGCGGAGGAAGGCCGGTAGCCGACCGGCGAGCTCTGCGCGGGCCGCCTCCAAGGCCGGCCGGCGAGCTCCGCGCAGGCTGCCTCCATGGCTGGCCGAGAAGCTCGGTGCGGAGGAGGCGGCGCAGAGGAGGGCCGGTGGCTGGACGGAGAGCTCCGCGCGGGCGGCCTCCATGGCCGGTCGGGGAGCACCGCGCGAGGCCGCCTCCATGGATTGGCCGGTCGGCGAGCTCCGCGCGGCTGCCTCCATGACGACGGCGGAGGCGACGGGCCTGCGGAGGCGGCGGGCCGGCAGACCGGCGGGGGAGGCGGCGGACCGGCGGGGTAGGCAGGGGAGCCAGCGAGGGAGGCGGGGGAGGCGGCGCATCGGCGAGGGAGGCCGCCGTGCGTGCGAATGGTGGGGATGGGCAGGGGCTGGTGTGGTGGAAGTGGAATGAGATAAGGTGAGAGGAAATAAAAAGGAGAAAAAAAGAAGGGGAGGGAAAAAAGTAAAAATAATAGGAAAGAAAAAAGAAAAATAGAAAAGGAAATAGAAAAAAAGAAATGAGGGAAGAGTATTATAGGTATTTCACTCTTTTGTCCATGTGACACAGCCAGGAGAAGCTGTTTTGCTAAACGTTTCTCTAAAACTGATTTAGCTTCACCAGCAAATCCGCTTCACCAGCACAGTCACAGCTGAAGCTGCCACAGCCACAGCCACAGCCGTGCCAAACGCACCTAGGTTTCCTGCTCCTGCTGGGCTGCTGCGAGGATTTCTGCTTCCGATGCTTCTAGCGAAAGTGCATATGTCAGCTGTCAATCAAGCAATCACCATGGTAGATTGGTGGTGCTTAGGAACGGGTCCAGCGGTGGGGCGGGCGGGGCTCGAGCCCCCTGTAACACCCGAAAATTTCATCACAACAAAATAATGCTAGAAACATGATTTAATTTTTATTTTCTAAGGATTAAATAAATTTGACTAAATAAATTTGCCTTTAATCAAATTAAACAACATTTAAATTTAGAATCACCAAAGTGCAACATCTGCTCACGGTCAAGAGCGACCTGGACCCTCACATGATTAATGAACTTAAAGATGGACTTAATTTGCTTTCCGGTTATTTCTGTGACCTTGCTGAGTACCAACCATAAGTGTACTCATCCTTGCTTACGCTGTTCAGAGGAGAACCCCGGAGTGGAGTACTTCAGCGACTATGAGGAGTTCTGAGGCATGCGATCCACCAGTCAGATGCCTGTGGAAGATGAAGATGGAGTCACATCGTCATAGATATCGTTGTTCGTGTAAAGACCTTCGTGTCTACCCCGTGAGTGTAATAAAGTCAACAAACCTTTTCTGTACGTTTTGAGCATTGTTTTGTGATATTACACTCATGAGTCTATCATATGTGTGATATTCTGATCCTGGCACACATATGAGATGCATTCGGTTTTTCTTCGGAAAAACGGGTGTGACACCCCCTACCGCTGGAAATCCAATGGAGCCCCCCTAAGCCCCTCCTACAAATTCGAGGGAGAAGAACGAGGGAAGGAGAGGCTAGAGGAAGAAGAAGGAGAAGAAAGACCCCTAAATTTATTCGTAGATCCGTCACTGATAGTGCTCATCCTGGTCTCTCTTCCGGCTACTCTGGAAGCTCAACAGTCTCATGCCTGCGGGGCATTATTGTTCGGTTCATCCATTATCTGTCAATTCTGCCCCCTCAATTTAATTTAGGTAATGATCATGAATATTCAGATTCTAGACTTGTGAATTCTTTGGCCTCGTCATGCAGAGGCGTTGCCTTAAGGCTCTGCAGCTAGCCCACAACAGGCTCTATCGAATGTTTGTTATTATACATTAGCTGTCAAAGGAGTGCAAATAATGGTTGGATAATATGATTCAAAGAATAATCCTTATTTATCGGTTTGCAGCCCTCTTGCACGAATTTTTTTCGAAAAAAAAACTTCCTTGGATTGGTTGCAGCTGCCAGGAACCCTTGGATCTCGGTTGGAGGGTGCTTGTGTGGGGAAATGTACTAATGATGCCAAATGCTTCCTTGTCTCATGCACGCATTTGAGCCATCATTCGAGCACCACTCAAGCAATGATCAGACTTCCACCTTGCAAAGATCATATGCGACATTTAGTATGCCAAATATACCTTCTGGGTTACTACGGACTCCCGTTCAATTTATACTCTCTTCAGTCGATGCACACCTGTGCCTAATTGCACTAATTGATTTTGTAGTTTGTACGTGAGAAAAATCGAACAACAGAATGCAATTTTTGAAAAGTTAACAAATTGGAAAAGAACAAAAGAAAGAGCTATCACCTCTACAAAGGTTATTTTTGTCTGATAATGTAATTTACCTAGTCCAACTCGATCTCAATATTGTCCTCCAAATCTGATTGTAACATGAACATACATGATAACTTCACAATTTGCTATCTCAAAAAACCCTTTTGATTTTAGATACTTGAAAACTTGTTGATTAATAATTGTTGAATACTAAAATATTTGATAGACACGTAATCATACTATCTCTGAACTCTGATTACTTCGTTTGATTTTATTGATCATGAATAAATGTAGTGAAATGATACCAGAGAAAAAACAACAACAACTGATCATTTCATTGGCTCAATGCACTTCTCAATGCACTTTTTTATGGAATAAGTGTTGTTTTGAATTAGATTAGTTCCATTGTAAGCTAAATTTGTGGGACAAAATTTGAAAGCTAAACGAACACTCTGTGTGAGATGACTATTTTACTTGGATAGTACACACGTATCTTGCCTGTACCGGGAGAACCAGAAGCATTGAGGCGCCTCGCTCTTATTTTTAACCATGCAATTTTGATATGTGTTCTCCGATAAAGATGTGAATAAGGCATTTTGCGTAAAAAAATGCCACTTGACACACGGAAATGAGATAAATTTGATATAATATAACAATTTTTATAATTGCATTGAGCGTATAGTGTCCCAAATTTTGGATTTGAATATTCATAAAGTATGCTCTGCTTAGCCACTTAGGGTGACCTTCATGATAACCAGGAATAACCATTAGATCACGTACCGTTAAGAAATTTACAAATCATGTTTTGCATTGAACCCATCATAAAAATAGATAAATTTTCTAATCACAAACTATAACTAAGGTCTTACTTTCATCAAACTATAATTTATGAATTAGGTTCTGCATACATAAGTTGATTTCGTAGCAGTTTCGCATGTTTCCAATTTTTAATGTCGAGTATAGTTCGACATTTTGTATTTCGAAGTGGGAGTAAAGCCAAATTTGTCATTGTTTAGAGCAACTCCAACAGTTTGACAAATCAACTTGGAATCCATCTAATTTGGCAAAACAAGAAAAATTGTCCTCCAACAGTTTGGCAAACCAACTTGGCAAAAATAGAAACTTGGCAAAACTCACCTCCCCGCGCGCATATATGCGCGCGCGGATCGTGGTTGCCATGGGCGTTCCCCTGTAGGTGGGAGGGTGAAAAAAGAAATAAAGAATAGAGAAGGATTCCTGATGTAAGTTTTCAAGAGGTGGAAGTGCATAAACATAATTTTGTTTCTCAGGATTCCTGATGTAAGTTAGATCTGGATTTAGCAAGTGAATTATGCCAAATTGTTGGAGATGAACTCTTTTTTTACTTTGCATATTTTTTAGAACTTGACAAAATACAAGATTTGCCAAGTAAAATTTGGTAAACTCTTGGAGATGCTCTTAGATGCTGACCCATTTTTTAACCAAACTGGTTTCTTTCATTTTTGCCACTGCTACACTACGACTGCTCGTCGCGGCGTGGGTGGCGTCGTCCACGCGCGCGGCTGACACCGATGGCTGCCACTGCCACCACCCCCGCCGTCCGTAGCCCCACCTCGCACCTTTTGACGGTTTGACCTCGCCTCCCTTGTCCCCCTCTCCGTCTCCGTCCCCCGGCTCCTCCGAGCGACCGTACGCCGGCCCTGCCGCCACCCCCGAAACCCTAGGCGCGCCACCGGTCGCCGGCGGCGCGGGGCCATGGACGGCGGCGCGGTGGAGCTGCGGGAGGCCCACCGCCTGGCGGGCCACGCCGACCGCGTGTGGGCGCTTGCCTGGAACCCCGCCCCGGGCCCCGGCGCCGGCCCTCTCCTCGCCTCCTGCGGCGGCGACAAGACCGTCCGGATCTGGAAGCGCGCCCCCGACGGCGCCTGGCACTGCTCGGTAAACGCCCCAAGCCTCCTCCTCCTCCCCGCCGCCCCCGGTAGCTTCGATTTTCGTCTGGTCCCCGCCCCGAGCTGCTGCGGGCGCGGGGTTCGGATTGCTGCGACCGAAGCGATGCGATTAGCCTCTGATTGGTTCCGTCGGCTTGGTTGGTTTGGTTCCCCATCAGGACGTGCTGGAGGACACCCACAACCGCACGGTGAGGTCCTGCGCCTGGTCCCCCGACGGGAAGCTACTGGCCACCGCGAGCTTCGACGCCACCACGGCCGTGTGGGAGTACAACGGCGACGACTTTGAGTGCGTCGCCACGCTGGAGGTGAGCTGCTGACTCCGCTGAGCTTGAAAGAACCAGCTCGTCACCGGATTCCTGTAGATGCTGACTTTGGCGCTGTGGGTGGGTGTGCAGGGGCACGAGAACGAGGTGAAGAGCGTGTCGTGGAGCCCGTCCGGGTCGCTGCTCGCCACGTGCAGCCGGGACAAGACGGTGTGGCTATGGGAGGTGCAGCCGGGCAACGAGTACGAGTGCGTGTCGGTGATGCAGGGGCACACGCAGGACGTGAAGATGGTGCAGTGGCACCCTCACCTCAATGTTCTGGTCTCCGTCAGCTATGATAATTCGATCAGGGTATGAGCCTCGCCGACTCCAAACAACATGCGCTGTGTCGTTGCATTTGCTTGTCTTTCTGGTGTATTGTGTTTGTCGTCTTCTGTTGCCTAGCTTTGCTATCACTCCGGATTCACCTACCATTAAAATTGATTGATATGGCAGCTTGTATGATATAGGTCTGGGCTGATGACGGGGATGATGAGTGGCACTGTGTACAGACATTAACTGAAGCCAATAACTGGTAAGGAACTCTTTGGTTTATTGCCATTTTTTGTTGTGTTGTGTATCATATCCAAACTGCTAAATAACTGAATTCCAAGTTCGTTGGTGGTTTTGTCTGTAAGGAGATGTGATGCATGAATTCCATCCCATTTTATTTCTTCTGCACTCCGTTGTTATTGATTCTACATTTGGACTAAATTGTGGTCTATGACAACCACCTTCAATATGGGGCCCTGCGTATTTTTAATCTCTACCTCCATTAGTTATTTTAACTGTGTCTTTTCCCCTGTTCTCACTTTGCTGAAACGTTGCCTCTCGGTTGGAGTCAAACATATGAAGTTAACAACTTAACAATGTGTTTTTGTGATTTTCTGTTAACTTGTAGGATCTTTTTTCTCCACACAGTTCCTCATTTAGATCAATTATGTGCCACCCCTCTTTACTTTTAATTGTCCGGCGCCAGTTAACTATTGGCATTATGCTCACAGTTCACTGACTTATAGCAGAAGTACATTGTAAATCATGAATTCCATTCTAGTATCACTGCTTGATGGCTTTCATTGATCATATTTTTCTTAATTTCAGTGGTCATTCATCAACAGTATGGGCAGTATCCTTCACCCATAAAGGTGATAGGATGGTCACATGCAGGTTTGTGCTACAGTGCTTGATTAAGATTTCTCTTTTGCTGGGGTTTACCTAAAGCGGTTACTAATGTCATACACCTGTTATTCAGTGATGACCGCACATTAAAAATATGGGACACCAGTGCTGATTTGTCTCAACCAAAAACTGGTGAAGATCATGAATCTTGGTAAGATGTTAGTTTTCTTTTCTATAATTAATACATACGCTCTGTGCATATGTATTTGGTAATAACCTTGGAATAGCAGACCTGTGGCTAAAAGATTAGGTTGCAGAAGCAATTCATCACCAGTCCCCAAACATCTACTATGGACTACGTACCAAACATATCAATATCTTTATGCCATCAATTAATCTGACTTTGGTGTACCAAAACTCTGTATTTTTTGCTAGTCTGGTCCCATTGCAAATGTAGAACAACTAACTAGGATGTACTGTTCTTTACATATAAGTGTCTGCCTTGTATCGACCTTTCAGATTGGTTAAAGTTGACTAGCTAAGACATACATAATGCTTCACCAATGAACATAAGTTGACTTAAGTATAACTTCTGTAGTTCTCTTGATTGTTGATATTATCTTTTGGACAATTGATAGTATCATTACATCACTCTGTGAGGCTGAAGCTAGATACAGAAACTCTGTTTTGTCTTTCTGCATTACACCACCTAAGCAGAATGGTTATTATTTGATTTCAGGCGACACCTTTCTACTCTCACAGGATATCATGATCGAACTATTTTTTCAGCCCATTGGTCAAGGTCAGTTAAATTCTCACACCCAGGATATCCTTGATAAATTAGAAGAATGAAATTCTTTGGCAAGTTTGTCAGCTAAAATGTAAGGAAAGTTCTAAATTGAGTCCATCTATATGGATCATGTCATATTAGTCTCTGCGATATAATTGAGTGAATTGTGCACTCCACTGTTTGAAAAATTGTGGCCAGTTGTATTTATGTTGATAAACTTCTTTGCCACATGTCAAGATTTTTATTAATCAATGGACAAATGCCAAGAAAACCTGACTAAAGCACTTTT
This sequence comes from Cenchrus fungigraminus, assembly GCA_036936925.1. Lineage (NCBI taxonomy): Eukaryota > Viridiplantae > Streptophyta > Magnoliopsida > Poales > Poaceae > Cenchrus > Cenchrus fungigraminus. The sequence goes on from CM072780.1 coordinate 86,603,093, forward strand.
GCCTGAATCAGACTATGCTGTTTGAAGATATGCCTGGGTCAGACCATGATTAATTTATAGCTTCAAAATTAAAAATATCTATTGGTTGAGTGTTCTGTCATGGCCTAAGTTTTAATTCCTTAGCTTCCGTGGCACCGTGCTTGGTGTTTTGAGTCATCTAACATATTACTTCCATTATGTGATCCGTCTAATGATTCCGTGCTAACTTAGTGGAATTGTATCTTATATTATTCATTGGTATTTTCCTGTTTCTTGTACATTGCAGTGAGGATATTATAGCTAGTTGTGCTGGTGATGATGCTATCTGCTTATTTGCTGAGGAGAAGAGTAGCATGGTAAGCTATCCTTCCATTTTATTTTTTTTAATGATTTCAATCCTTATGTGCTATGTTTGGGTTTGGCTAGCCCGTAATTGCGATGAAATTTGAATTACACTTTTCTAGTTATAATTTAGTATCCAACCTTTCCTTGTAATGAATCTGAAGGGCTGTTTATAATTTTGGAAAGTGCACATGACCTTTTTTATGATTTTTTTTCTTATTTTCTCATTTCCTAGCAATTTGGCTGGTTTGGATCAACTGCCAAAATGATATATGACTCTTATGTTCCCCAATGAAGTGCATGGCATTATTTTTGCAGTACCAAGATGGCAAGATGGCATTTTTCTTTTGCAAAGCGTATAAGCTTTCACACATTTGGCGTTGAAATTATTGTAAAAATGGGGAAAATGATATATGGTGTTTTGCTCAGAGCATTTTTGTAATCTTGATGGTGCAGGTTGAGGGGCCTTCGTACAAACTAATATTGAAGAAAGAGAAGGCACATGACATGGACATAAACTGTGTCCGATGGTGTCCTCAGGTAATTAGTGAGAATGATCAACAAATAATCTCAATTTATTTAGCTGGCGAGTAATGCCTGAGAATTAGCAGCATAGTCTCGATTTAATTAGCTGGTGGCCTGGTGCAATGAATTTCATCTGCCATCTACCTTGTCTGTTTTCCTCTACTTTTGCCCATGATGGCTCCCTAAGATACTTATCTTCTCAAACAAATTTCTAGGACCCGAGGTTATTGGCATCTGCGAGCGACGATGGCACAGTGAAATTGTGGGAGCTGAGGGGGAGTGTAATGGATTGAGTTTTGTTCTGTTTACAATATGTTCCTAGTTCTAGGTGTGTACCTTGAGGTTATAGAGCAGATTAGGCATCACCTTGGGGGTTTCTGTTTTACTGAACTGTGCTCCCTGTTTAGTTTATACTTGTATGTCAAGAGGGTGCGTGGTGATGTTCTTTTATCAGATTTGCCATGCGAAGTACGAACAATGCCATCCCACCAAGACGTGGAATTGTTCGTTTATACATTATGGTACAACCAATTTACAAATAAGTTATTGAAGATGCAGCTTGCTTCAATGATGAGTCCAAAGTACAGATTTGTAATTTCTTGTTCCAATGGTTTCAAAGTTTGATGTTAAAGTTGGTTTACAACTGATATCCATTCATGCCCCTCCAATCCTGTGGCAAGGTTGGCAAATGGTGATTGATGTTGATGATGAGAAATGGGAGTTTGTGCGTGCAAATGTACTCTATATACTTGTTATGTATTCTCTGTGCAACTGAACATGGTGGAGTTAATTTGTTAATACACAAATCAATGCTACGGTCTCCCAGAGTGTTGGATCCATATTCCTGTGTGGAGGGCGAACAATTGTTCATTTGGTTCTCCAGGTTTGGTTCCCATAGTTTTGGACGTTTTATTACCATGTGTACATTGCTTTTCAGTGGATACAGGAGAGGTGCAGGTACGCTTTCAGCTCTGTTCCTATGCCTGAATCCTTTATCTGCTGAATTGTTGATGTTATATCAGGAAAAGATATTATCAATGTTCAAAGGAAACCTTGGTTCAATGTGGGCGGTAAACATGCATTGGATTGGAATAGTTGAAAAGCTAGTGGATTAGTTTCAGATACATGACGCAAGATCACCCATTCTGTAGAGTTCGAAAAATCCGATGAAGCAACCAAAATGGAAAATGCAGGCAACTCGGCCCTGTACTTATTATTCAAAATTTGAAAACACACTGACGTTGTTCGGTTTATGGGGGAAAACAGCTAATCTAAAGCAAGCATCTTAAGGTACTGAACGAGTTTGTCATAATTGACTGTAGGGCCACAAGCCCACAAAAGAGCTGACATACAACTCTTAGTTTGCACTATATGTAATATTAAGCAAACATGAAAGGAATACATTTTATGCAAGATACACAAGAAACCACATATACTATCAATTCACATCATTGCTGGGCATACATTCTGAATACACCTCATAAGTGCAGGAAGATCAACTCAGCTTTACATTTGTATAGCGGTAAATATTCAGCAAAATCAAACTGGAGAATAGCGTATGCTCGATACACTTGATTTCATTAGCACAAATTCACGTTCACCTGACTCCTAGCTACCGCTATAGTAGTGTTGTACTGTTCTTACTATGTTTCATGCTTCGTGCAGTCAAAGCCTTGACACACGGACACCCAGACGATTAGTACAAGGAGCAAAAGGATTCCCAGAATCACCAACTTAATCTTCATGTTCTGCAACCAGGTCTTCCTACGAATCTTCACCCCTTGCTTCTTGAACTCCTGCGCCTGAATTACATGCAGGTTGATCATGCACGCCAGGAAGGAAAAGCAGCACAGGAGTGGTATTTTGACAAGGGGATGACATGTACCTGACTACGTAGATCAGAAGTCTTGTCTTGGAGTTCACTCAGTGTTTCTCCACGGTCCAATGTCTGAAAATACCACAAGAGGCAGAAATGAAGAAACTATATTTGGGATGCCGCAGTTCAAGCTAACAATACATCCCCTCGCTAGTGAAGCCGGGGTTTCCATGTAAACAAAGTTAAAAAATATTGGAAATGAGACAAGACTTAACTAGGCAAATAAAATTTACTGTTGGCAAATGATCAGTCCCTTTCAAAATAGAAAACTGACTTTGATTGTTCTCTATGTGCTTAAGAAGTTATATGTACTAATGAGACACTCCAATTAATAAAGGAATAGCTGCAACGAAACTGATCTCAGTCCATGTGTTATATTTGCTGGATTTAGATGGCACCTTAACCAAGGATAAGTGGATAACACACGTTAATCAAGTGACCTCGTCTCTTGAAATGCCTAACAATAACAACACAACAGCATATGCTCCTTCTGCACAAAGGAAGTGATAACATACCTTTTCTATATTGTTTAACATGATATTTTTAACTTCTGAAACTTGGGCTTGCACTTTCAATGTTTTGTCTAGCTCCTCTGAATGATCAAGAACATACTGAATGTGTTGCTTTATAACTGGCCTGCATTGACAAAAAGCTCAATTTTCAGGAAAAAAGGTTAAAATATTCTACGAAATTCTCCGTACATCTTATTGCTAGACATACCCATATTCTTTATTTAGACTCTTTGCAAGAGCTGTATCAGCTTTACCACCTCCATATCTCTTCATGAAGTCATCTTTTAACCTCTCAAGAAAGGCCACCGAGACATTCTTTGGAACGGATTCCTTTGCAACTACACAATAGGCTACAAAATATTCAAAGAGCAAGGTGTCACCATGAATCTACAGATTATCATATTATCATGTGATCTATAGCAGTTAAAAAGTTGTGGCCAGATCTTCAAGGTCCACAACATCGCTGTTAAGCTTTTATAACTATGGGAGGATAGAATTTTCTTCCATATGAAGAGCACTATTCAACACAAGATCCTGAAATGGTTTCCATTTCTTCATTTTTAATTTTGTCCGTGTGCGTGTGGAATGTCAGTTATGGATCGGTAATGCCTTTTTGGGGGTGATCTTGCTATCCAATTATGACAAAACCTGAGATCCGTAATTCTCCTTACCGATGTACATGCTGCAGCAATCAAGATTGGAACTTTGCTACAACAATGTTTAGCACAACCAAGATTCCACACAAAAGTAGAATCCTTGCCCCCCATGTAACACTTCCTACTTCTAGATTACTACTCGAGTGCGTAATAATTGATAAAAAACGAGCAAAAAACTTAAGGCATCAATTGATCGCATTCGTATCGTGCCTCACCGTAGCCGCGATGGAGGAGGAAGTTGAACGTGTGCCGGTCGCAGGAGTAGCTGAACCGAGCCGGCGCGCCGCCGCCGGGACCGGAGTTGGCGGAGGAGGAGCTAGCGGGGAGCCGCTGCAGGCACTGCGCGGCGATGGCGGGGAAGTTGCCGGTGAACTCGGTGTACTCCGCCAGCACGGCCGTGCCCCGCGCCACGAAGGCGTAGATCAGCCACTCCGCCTTGTCGCCGCCCTCCCCCGCCCCGTTTGCTCCGGGCGCCGGCGACGTCATCGGATCAGGACAGGGCCGCTCGCCACCGCAGCCCGGATCTCGTGTTCTTTGGCAAGATCGGAAGGGAGGGATCGAGGAATGGTGGTTGTGGCCGGTGGGGGCGCGATTCCGGCGGTTTCTTGGTGCCGGGGGAGAGTATCGAGCGCGAGACTGCGAGAGTGGAAGCTCGTGAGTGTGCAGTGGCGAACGGTGTCAGTCAATGCTGGAGTAGGAATGCGTGCTTGCCAGCGTCCGGTCGGCTTTTTCTGGTTGCTTTCTCGCACTCTCGTGTCGTGCTGCCATTGATTGCTTCTTTCTCTTTCGCCGCTCAATCAAACTCTTCTTAGGCAACTTCCATAATGAATCATGACGCTTTTACGACAAAGGGACATAATTCTGGCCAAATTAATGGAAGGCAGCCTTGATTAAAAAAAAAGACCATGACACTTTTACGACAAAGGACACACTAACTTTCATATCAAACACAACTACTAGTATTATTAAATTCAAAATGATTTCAAATGAAAAATATTTGAACTACAAAGTTGTAGATAGTCAAGATCTACAATTTTTTATAAAATTTATATCTCCGAATTTAGACAAAAATAATTATAATTTTGAAGATGTGTTGAAAATACCGCCGTTGAACGATGATTTATTTATTGAGAGCCTGTATGGTTCGAGGACCGGTGGATGGTCGCTTCCTGGTGTGATGAGTGATTGACAACGTGGTGTGGACTGATTCTTGGCTAAGTATTGTAGGTGCAGGTTGCGGCTTGACTGGTGTTGGTGCAGGTGAAGAACAAGTGCGAAAGGTCGTTGCCGGTGAGGCCTCCAGGGGTGGAGAAGACAAGTAGGCTTGGTTCGAGGGACCCGGTGGCCAGCGGGGTCAAGTGCGGGCCGTATGGTGGCAAGAACAGTAAGATGAAGTCATGAACGGTTTCTTGGTTGAGTCTCAAAACCAAGGTCGAGCCGGGACTACGTGGGAGCCGAGTCATGAGTGAAGATTGGCGGAGGCTACACCGAGTTCGCGAGGTTTCCGGTGGTTCACCAGAAAATCACTGGGTTCCTTGGTTGATCCACAAAGCCAAGACCGAAGACCAAAGACGGATATGCAGCAGCATCGGACCGGTCTGACCGGTGGGTCTGACCGGTTTGACCGGTGGGTACCGGTCTGACCGGTGTGCGACGACGCAGTCTGGAGACTTCGAAGCGGAGGACATGCGTCGGAATCGCAAGACTTGCGTCGAGGCTAAGCAAGTTTGCGGTCGCTGGGCATCCGTTCGATGGTTCGACGATGAAGATTCCCAAAGTGCCCCTCGGGGGCGTGTATCCTAGTATTAGGTCTTAGGGGTAGTTTCGTTTTTCGGTTGCCTCCATATAACCCAAGTGGTGAGAGGATGGCAGCCATCTCTTGGAACCCTAGCTCATTTTGTTTTGCTATTTTCCTCTTTCATTTTCCTTTGGAATTTCTAGGACCAGCTTGAAAGCTTCATGGTGAGATCTTGTGAGAGGAAAGGATGATCGGGCGGCAAGCTAGATCTTGTATGAACCTTCATGATATGTATAGATGATTCGGCGTGGTTCCTCAAGGCTTGGTTGAGTCTCTCCCGCTTCTCTTTTTGGTGATTTTCGGAGCATTTTCTTAGCGATTTTCTTGTGGCGGTTTCGAAGCCTTTCTCTTTGGGATTTGGTGGGGGATGTATGCTTGAACTCTTCGTGGTTCTTTTCCCTTTGATTCCCCTCCCAAATCCGTGAGCAAAGGGGCTCGATTTTGGGGTTTTCTCCTCTCTAGGGTTAGAGACGTTCTTGGTGGGATTTCTTCGATTCCTCTTGTTCTAGCAAGTTTTGGTGGACCAAATCTTGACTATGGAGTGTCCATGAGATGTTCCTACTATCCCCAAAGTCTTGTGCGAATCCGTGGAGCGAATCGGGAGATCGGGAGTTGGATTTGGGGGAGTTGACCTGCGGGTCGCTGTTCATCCCGAGAGCTCAGGTCACATCGGTCTGACTGGTGCCTCTCACCGGTCTGACCGGTGCCGACCCCCAGTTGGGTTTTGCTCGGGTGAACGTGTTGGTGAGTTCCCTGTTGTTTTGTGTGGCTGCTGTTTCGAGTTTGGTTCGGTTTGGAGATCGGTAGGTCAGGTTCGTGGTTTTGGGGCTTCCTGGCTTGGACCGGTCTGACCGATGTGTGCGACCGGTCTGACCGGTGCAGTCCAGTAGCTGCTCGAGTTGGTTGTTCCGCTGCGTTCTCGGGTAGGGTTTGGTGGTCGTTGGTTCCTAGGACAAGTAGCACTTCAGTGGCTGCGTGGTCTTGGCCAACTTGGGTAGTTGAGTCGGAGAAGTGTTTGGTTGCCGCGTTCATCTTGTTGGAGTAGCCATCTACTTCGAGAAGAATTTTTATCGGCTCCCATTCACTCACCCTCTCTGGTCGCCAGATCGATCCTTCAAACCACCGGTTCATTTGGCGTTTTTTTTTTGGAAAAACCTCTGTATGAAATGATGGTAAGAGCCTAGTACGCCTTTTCATAAGGCAGACTGGCAGTTTTTTTTTTTGAGAATAATGGCAGATTGGCAGTTGAGGTTTATTATTGCAACTTTTTCGTTAAGCACAATAGAAAAGTTAAAAAAAATAAAAATGACAATAGAAAAATTCAGAAAATATAACCTTAGCCCATCTCCAATTCCTCCGAACAAATAGGCCTGCAATGCCCGTTACCAACTTTCCAAGTATTGGCGAGGGCCCAAACGGGCAAACCCGCCTGACTAGGTTTTTACCATTCCCTCCCCCATGGCGGCCGCGGCGGCGGCGCTGCGGACGCCGGCGGTTCGCCGGCCTTTCCTCGCCGCATCCACGGTTCTCCGCACCCGCCGCCACCTCTCCTCCACCAACTCACCACCTCCACAGCACCACCCCAGCTCCCTCGCCTCGGAGCTCCTCCGCCTCCTCTCTGCCGCCCCATCTTGGACGCCCGACCTCGCCGGCGCTGTCTCCTCCTCCCTCTCCGCCGCCCCCGCTTCCGCCGCCGATGCCGTCATACCCGTCCTCCGCGCCCTCAAGAACCCCTCCATCGCCGCCCCATTCTTCCTCGTCGCCTCCTCCGCCTCATCCCCGCACCCGCTCCCTGCTGACGCTTACAACGCCGTCCTCCCGTTCCTGTCCCACGACCTCGCGGCCCTGGAGAAGGTCCTCGAGGAGATGAGCGTCCTCGGGTACGGCGTCCCCAACCCCGCCTGCGCCGACCTCGTCGCCACCCTCGTCCGCGCCCGCCGCCTCGACGACGCCGAGCGCGCAATTGGGTCCATGCGGCGGCTCAAGTTCCGCCCGGCGTTCTCGGCGTACACCGTGCTGATCGGCGCCCTGGCGGAGGCAAGACGGCCCGAGCGTGCGCTGGAGCTGCTGCGGCAGATGCAGGAGGTTGGGTACGAAGTGGGCGTGCCGCTGTTCACGACTCTGGTGCGGGCGCTGGCACGTGAGGGGCGCGTTGAGGGCGCTCTGGAGCTGGTGGATGAGGTGAAGGGGAGCTGCCTTGAGCCGGATATCGTCCTGTACAATGTGTGCATTGATTGTTTCGGGAAGGCTGGGAATGTGGACATGGCCTGGAAGTTCTTCCACGAGTTGAAGGCGCAAGGGCTGAAGCCGGACGACGTCTCATACACTAGCATGATTTGGGTGTTGTGCAAGGCGGGGAGGCTAAGTGAGGCTGAGGAGCTGTTTGGTCAGATGGAGGAAGAAAGAGCTGTGCCTTGTGCATATGCATATAATACAATGATTATGGGCTATGGGTCTGCAGGCCAGTTTGAGGATGCGTATAAGCTGCTTGATCAGTTGAAGGAGAGGGGCTGTATTCCATCTGTTGTGTCGTTTAATTCGATTCTCACTTGCCTGGGGAAGAAGAGGAAAGTTGAAGAGGCACTGACCTTGTTTGAGGCCATGAAGATGGATGCAGAGCCAAATTCCTCGACATATAACATCATCATTGATATGCTTTGCATCGCTGGAAAGGTTGAGGAGGCCTATAAGATACGGGATGAGATGGAGCATGCTGGTTTGTTCCCTAACTTGTTGACAGTGAATATAATGGTTGATAGGTTGTGCAAGGCAAGGAAACTTGAGGAGGCCTATAAGATTTTTGAAACTGCAAGTCAAAGAGGTTGCAATCCTGATTCTGTGACATATTGTTCTCTTATTGACGGATTAGGAAAGAAGGGACATGTTGATGATGCTTATAGGTTATTTGAGAATATGTTAGATGCAGGCCACAATGCTAATCCTGTTGTATATACATCCTTGATAAGGAATTTCTTCATGCATGGGAGGAAAGAAGATGGACACAAAATCTTCAAAGAAATGAACCGTCGAGGATGTCAGCCTGATCTTACCCTTCTCAATACATACATGGATTGTATTTTCAAAGCTGGTGATGTTGAAAGGGGAAGATCTATATTTGATGACATCAAGGGTTATGGCTTCCTTCCTGATGTCCGAAGTTATTCCATTTTGATTCATGGACTCACAAAAGCTGGTCATGCTAGAGAAACTTCCAACATTTTTCATGCCATGAAGCAGCAGGGTTTTATTCTTGATGCCCGGGCTTATAATGCTGTTGTTGATGGGTTCTGTAAATCTGGTAAGGTGGACAAGGCCTATGAAGTTCTTGAGGAGATGAAGGTAAAGCGTGTACTTCCAACAGTTGCTACATATGGGTCAATCATTGATGGTTTGGCTAAGATTGATAGGTTAGATGAAGCTTATATGCTTTTCGAGGAAGCAAAATCAAAAGGAATAGAAATAAATGTTATTGTGTATAGCTCCCTCATTGATGGGTTTGGAAAGGTTGGTAGGATAGATGAAGCTTATTTAATATTAGAAGAGATGATGAAGAAGGGTTTGACTCCAAATGTTTACACATGGAACAGCCTTCTGGATGCTTTAGTGAAAGCTGAAGAAATCAATGAAGCCCTTATTTGTTTCCAGTCAATGAAGGAAATGAAATGTTCACCAAACACTACATACAATATTCTTATAAATGGCCTTTGCCGTGTACAGAAGTACAATAAGGCTTTTGTGTTCTGGCAAGAAATGCAAAAACAGGGATTGGTTCCTAATGTTGTGACTTACACAACCATGATTTCCGGGCTTGCAAAGGTAGGGAACATAACAGATGCTTGCAGTCTCTTTGAGAGATTTAAGGCCAATGGTGGAATACCTGATGCAGCAAGTTTCAATGCTCTTATAGAGGGAATGAGCCATGCAAATAGAGTAATTGAGGCATATCAGGTATTTGAAGAAACTCGATTACGAGGATGTAGAATTAATGTAAGGGCATGCATTAGTCTTCTAGATGCTTTGAACAAAGCTGAATGTCTTGAACAGGCTGCTGTTGTGGGTGCAGTTTTGAGAGAGATTGCCAAGTCCCAGCATGCTTCGAGATCCTTGTAAAATTCAGCCTCACTGGTTGCTATCTTTATGATGCTGGCATAAATTTATGTCACAGGACTTCAGTACAACATCAGCCCAATTGATCTTGCTTGTTCATACTGTTTGACTGTTTGATTGACATTACTGTGATTTCCTCCAATGCTGATAATGGAAAGGAGGTCTGAATCTTCAAATCTCAGCCAGTTAACTTGGTGAATAATACCAGTGTCTTGCTCCATTGCTACTTGGTAGCTTTAGATCTACTGAGGATGGGGCTCAGCATGCTGATTCAGAAGTTTAAATGAAACGCCAAGACAGGTAATTGTGTATGTAGCTATCCCTCAATCAAAGAATTCATTGACTTCCTATATTTGTGAGCCCCCAATGCTCCTGTATTTAATCACCCTTACATTTCTAATTCGTTATCCTCCACGACATAGAATTACTGCACAAACTTTAGGTTTTCTTTTCTCGTGTGTTGTTTACCTTTTCAAAGTATTCCTTAGTGCTTCTGGTCTGTATTCAGCCATTTGGCTGCCGGAATTGTGACAGTTAGCCAAATCATAGTACTATGGTGACCTTCTAGACTATTCTTCATCAATGCTCCTGTTCTTTTTTTTTTGAAGTACCAAGCACATGTGTTAAGACTTCAGAGTAGAGTTGAAGTTCATGGATGATAAAATTTTAGATTGGTAGGTTTTCGACCAAAATTTTGTAGCCTCTATTACTCTAAATGCCTTGATGATTTGATTTGCTTCAGGCACATTACTTCTTCTCCAGTTCATAAATGCCTTGATGGTTTGATTTGCTTTTTTATGCTCTCTAAATCATAAAGGCTAGATACATTTTTTCCCCCTAGTATCATTCCCTATTCAGAAATGGCACAATCATTTGATTTTTTTTCTGTTTTCTAAAACATAATTCAAGATACATTTTATTTTTCTAGCATGCTTATTGCCGTGTTATTTTTCGTCTGTACTGGGTATTGTTAAACATTAGTTACATCTTTTTTTTGCTAATCGAGATATTATGAGTCTCCATCTTGTGTCATACGATGTTTCTTTTTCTTTTTGTGTGTGAAAGAAGAATAATGTAGGTTCTTTGTATGTTACCCTGTTAGATCTTATTTTTTCACAAAATATCATGAGCCATGCTTGATAACTTTTCAACCTGGAGTGATGAAAGTTAGCCAAATCGTATACTGGTGTGCTCCTCCGGGTGTTATTTTTGTCTGTGCACTTGGTGAAAATTTCCTTTCCCAAGCACATGATGAGATGACTGGAGTTGAAGTTTGCATCAGTATGTGATGATAAAAATTGAGAATGGTAACTTACTGACCAGAAATATCCCAGGCTTGAGATAATCTTTTGCCAATAGCCAAATATGTAAGATTGCAGTCATAATTTATTGATTGTGCATGTTTGATCATCATGTTGTGTGTTTGCTACTCTGAGGTCTGATTGCTGTCATTTAGTCGTTTTTTTGGAAATGAGTGCCCACTTATTTTAGGTTGGGGTCCACTTAAGCAATCACTTCTGATTGGGTAATTCTTGTGAATCTTTTTGAAAAGAAATTCAAGATGTATTTCTTTGTCATATGTGTTCTAATGTTGAGTAACATAACTGAAAAATTGTTCCAAATTGTAAACAGAGGAAATATGCACATTGATATTCAGAAAAAACCCGTCTTCCAATACTTTAGAGGGCATTCTTCTCCAGCATACTGATTTGAATTTGAGCCAAATGTTTCTGTATCATTCAAGCAATCACCTCACTATTTGGTTCAGGAGTTTTTTTTTTTAATTTTAGTTTGATGTTGAACTGAAATCTTAGGTTGCTCTTTTTGATAGCCATTCCACTTCAAATCGCCATGTGTTATTTATTTTCTGTAATGGTGATGTTAAACATTAGTTACACCTTTTTTGCTAATTGAGATGTTATGAGTCTCCATCTTTTGCCACACGATGTTTCTTTGTGTGTGTGTGTGTGGAAGAAGAGCAATGCCCTATTCTTTTATGTTACCCTGTTAGATATTTTTTGCTCACAAAAATCATGCGCCATGCTTAATAACTTTTCAACCTGGAATGATGAAAGTTAGCCAAATCGTATACTGATGTGCTCCTCCGGGTGTTATTTTTGTCTGTCCACTTGGTGAAATCTCCTTTCCCAAGCACATGATGAGATAACTGGAGTTGAAGTTTGCATCAGTATGTGATGATAAAAATTGAGAATGGTAACTTACTGACCAGAAATATCCTGGGCTTGAGATAAGTTGTTGCCAATAGCCAAATATGTAAGATTGCAATCATAATTTATTGACTCCACGGTTAGTTTGTGCATGTTTGATCATCATGTGGTGTGTTTGCTACTCTAAAGTTTGATGGCTGCCATTTAGTGGGGGTTTTATTATTAATTTTTTTTTGGAACTCCGGTTCCCACTTGTTTTAGGTTGGGGTCCACTTAGGCAATCACTTCTGATTGGGTAATCGTTGTGATTTTTTTTCGAAACGAAATTCAAGATGTAGTTCTGTATTTCTTTGTCATATGTGTTCTAATATTAAGTAACATGACTGAGGAAATTCTTCCAAATTATAAACAGAGGAAAAATGCACATTTATATTTAGAGAAAAAACTTTCCTTTTTTAATTTCGTGTCCAATACTTTAGCGGGCATTCTTCTCCGGCATACTGATTTTAATTTGAGTAATATTATTCTGTATCATTCAATCAATCACCTAACTGTTTGGTTCGTGAGTTTTTAATGTTGGTTTGATGTTAAACTTAAATCTTAGGTTGCCCTTTTTGATACCCATTCCACTTCAAATCGTTATTCGTTTACATGCTGTGTAACTTTATTTCTATTTTCACTTTTTCCAGGCACACATTTTCCAAACGTAAATATATCAGGGCTAGTTGTTCCCTCAAGACAGAAGACAGGTGAACTGGAGAACAATGCGGGACCTCTTTTTTATCGTGTTATCGTGTCTTGAAACTAAATTTTTGAACAAAAGAAATTGTGTCCAGTGGCTGTAGGACATCAAAGTTAATTTCTGTTTCTTTGGAAGGCCAGAGGAGGAATAACCACCAGAATGTTTGAGGGCCCAATAGAAACACGGTGCCTCAGCAGTAGAGCACTCTGAATAATCTGTGCATATCTTGTCCTTTGGATTTTAGATTAGTTTTATCCAAAACAAAAGGTTTGTAGTGTCGTGACGGGGAGACAAGTACAAGATTGAAAAAGAAGTATAGAAGGATATTGGCTTTGATCTACCTAATTCGTGGGAACCACGTGGCAGAGTGCCTTTTGTTGCAGAACAACTGAGGTTTTCAGATTCCCAGGTAAGCCAGTTAATAAATTTCACTTGAACCGTTTCAGTTCGGTATTTTGAAATTAAGATGATCTAAGCAAATTTTGAGAACATTTGCCAATATTTCAGATCCCTTTGCCAGAATGTATCCTGCTAGAGGAACAGCTAGCACATTCGTACTGGTTTCTGGTAGACACTATGAAATCCAAATTCAAATGTTTCTGAAAATGTCGACCTGACATTGATCTGGAATGATCTAAATTTCTTCTGCCAAGAGCCAGACCAGAAATGCGGTTTTACCTTTTGATAGCCTAGTTTAGTTATCACTTTTAATCATGTTGTTAGGATTGGAGTGACGGAGATTATATGCGTGATTGGTGGAAGGTCGAGGCCAGAAGTCCCGGCGGCGGCGGTGCGGCTGGAACGCCGTCCTGATGGCCGGCGCTCAGGAAGACAGAACAAGGAAAAGCAGAGCAGTTCGTAGTTCACACAGACGCCAGGAGATCTGAATGATCTCCAAGCATAACCTTTTTCCATTCACTCGATGCACTAGGTATAGAGTACTTGGTTTACAACTGATACACACGCTACACTAATTCGAAATCAAACACTAAGTGAACTGCCCAGAACGTGGGAGCGTCCCCCCTGTTGTTGGTTACCCTGAAGCTGTTGCCGGCTGGCGCCTTGCATACTTCTTGCTGAACATAACACCACTCTCCCCCTCGCGAAACAGCTCGTCCTCGAGCTGGAATTCAGGATAAGCTTCTCGGAATTCGTCAACACGCTCCCAGGTAGCTGCAGCTGTAGGTAAACCAGACCACTGAATGAGGACGTGCCACTGACCATGTCGGCGTTGAGACCTGAGTGCTTTCTCTGGTGCTTGTAGTAAACGGCCATGTTGGATTGGAGGTAGGGGCGGTGTTGTTGCTGGAGGGGTGCCGATGAATGGCTTAAGGACCCCAATGTGGAACACATACGATAAGCAAGTGCACCAATGCGCTCCACAATCTGATATGGCCCAGCATATCGTGGACTGAATTTGCCACGCTTTCCTGAAACCAGGGTTTGGACCGGTCGATGAAGCAAACGCAGCCAAACCCAAGAACCAACAGAGAGCTCCAACTCACGATGATGAGCATCATACTGCTTCTTTGCATATTGTTGTGCTTGATGTAGGCGTTCGCGTACGTCGTGGAGGAAGGAGTCCCTGTCTTGAAGGAGTGTGTCCACTGTACTTGTAGTAGCTGTATCAGACACATATGGTAACAGTGGAGGGGGTAGGCGCCCGTAGACCACTTGGAACGGAGTTGCCCGAAGAGCGGAGTGGAAGCTAGTGTTGTAACAATATTCAGCCCACGGCAACCAATCCAACCAAGCACGTGGTCAATCACCAGTGATGCATCGCAAATACATTGCAATGGTTTTGTTGACTGCTTCTGATTGACCGTCCGTTTGAGGGTGAAATGCTGTACTCATGCATAACTTGACAAAATTATGAGTCGAACCAGAATCAACAAGAGCTGTGAGGTTGTGATTACCAATTGCCACGTGTAACTTCATAGTCTCTTCATGTGGAATGCCTGTGATAGCATGCAGAGATATCATTGGTGGCTTATTTTCAGGTTCCTGTTCATCTGCCGGCAATAACAGATCCACTTCCTCATAATCAGAGACTTCCAAGTAGAACAAGCACGGGCATTTGTGTCCGCGCACATATGGTTCATCACAATTGTAACAGAGCCCCAACTTTCTCCTCTCTGCCATTTCGGTGGGTGTTAGGCGCTTGAACGGGCGTGGAGGGTTTGCTGCAGGACCAGAAGATGCAGGTGTGCTCTGGTGTGCGGTGGTTGACAGCGGGGGCTTTGTGGGGAAGCGATGAGGCTTGGTTGCAGCAGTGGTTGGGAAAGATGCGCTGCGGCGTTCATAGGCTCGAGCGAGGAGCATGGCACGCTGCAGGTCAGTTGGTGCTTGCAACTCGACGTCGGTTCGGATGGGCTCTGGCAATCCCCCAGTGAACAATTGAACTTGTTGCTCTTGTGACAAATAACCGGCATGAGCCATGCGGTGTTGGAAAGCCTCTTGGTACTCAACGACTGAACCGTTGAATTGCAATCTGGCCAAATCAGCCAAGTGATTCGTACCTAATGGAGGGCCAAAGCGCTGCTGACAGAAGGCTCTAAAGACAGGCCAGTTGATGTTGTGGATGCCATTGGAGTCGCGCTCGAGCAGATGAAACCAGTGTTGTGCTACACCAGTGAGATGAAACGCCGAAAGAAATGTTCACACCTGTTGAGCCAACTAAGAGGATCGTCCGTTCCATCATAAGTTGGGAATGACCATTTTTGGAATTTGGCTGTAGGTGCAGGGTATGCTGGCCGCGGCGCATGGCCAGGATAGCCAAGCGGCGGGTCTTGCAGGGTGGGGATGACGGATGGGGATGACGGAAAGGGGATTTGGTGAATGGGTAATGGGAGTGTATGCTGGATTTGGCGAGAAACGAGCGGCGGTTGTGTGGATGGCGCAGTGTGCACAATAACAGATGTGGATGGTGGGATGCCGCCATACCCGGGAAGGCCGAACGGCCATGGCGTCGATGCAGAGGACGAGGACGGCGACGCAGACGCATCAGGGGCGGAGGCGGCCTGGCTGAGTGGACAAGATGCGGTGGACGGTGTCGGCAAAGTCAGGGCCACGGACAAGCCAGTTGCATTGGAAGAGGTGGTCAGCCACGGCAGGTGGGAAGCGGACGCCGACGGCGTCGGAGGTGACGGCGCGCGGAGCTCCACCGCTGTGAGACGCGAAGCGAAATGCCCAATCTGCTGCTGGAGGTTGTAGATTGCGGATGTGAGCGTGTCGAGTGCGGTGACGAGCACTGACGTGACGACGACTTGGGAGGACGGAAGCGACGCAGAGGAAGTGGCCGGCGGCGTGGTGGAAATTGGAGCGGTGGTGGCGGAGGTGGAGGTCCCAGACATTGGATCGAGTGAGTCTGATACCAAATTGTTAGGATTGGAGTGGCGGAGATTATATGCGTGATTGGTGGAAGGTCGAGGCCAGAAGTCCCGGCGGCGGCGGCGCGGCTGGAACGCCGTCCTGACGGCCGGCGCTCAGGAAGACAGAACAAGGAAAAGCAGAGCAGTTCGTAGTTCACACAGACGCCAGGAGATCTGAATGATCTCCAAGCATAACCTTTTTCCATTCACTCGATGCACTAGGTATAGAGTACTTGGTTTACAACTGATACACACACGCTACACTAATTCGAAATCAAACACTAAGTGAACTGCCCAGAACGTGGGAGCGTCCTCCCTGTTGTTGGTTACCCTGAAGCTGTTGCCGGCTGGCGCCTTGCATACTTCTTGCTGAACATAACACATGTATGAAATACATTACCAATGATGCATATAAGTATCCTTGCATTGCATCAAACAGCACTCGCAAGTAAATGAACTATTGAGGACCATTGTCTTTATTTTGAATTGGTTTTAGACAATAAGAGAAAAAGGTATATATGTATTAAGTTTTTTTGTAAAACAAATGCTTCGAGGTTGTCCGTAACTCACTAACTCACTGTTCTTTACCGTGATAGCTCTGTCAGCAAGTTTGAATTGTGCTCTCCTGATCCCCTGCTAGGATATCTGATAGATAGGTGGCCATTGCTAGCTAGTTCCTAGTGGCCTTTTAAATGTCAGGACCAATAACCTGATCATCCGGTTGTAATATTTTGTGGAAAATTGGACAACCGAGAGATCATGTCCTTACATCAAGTCTGGACCTAGAAACAGAAAATGGACTCAAGCGAAACCTATGTAGAAAAGTGAAATTTACTATTGAATCTCCAGGTGACTGCAGCTCAGAAATAGCAAATGGTGCACCTCTCACCGTTTCCTTGGCCTGAAGTAGGATCAGGATTGCTGCTGCTCTCCACATGTGCTAGTTTGTAGCTTTCTGCAACAGCAATATCATGAGAACATTACTATGTATCTTTCTAACAAAACTCCCTTGCGAAATCATCCTGAAAAATTCTTATTTACGTTTAATCATCCTGAAAAAAAATCTTCTTTACATTACAGCATCCTTAGATTCGGTATTATTCTTAGCTAGTTATGTTCTCTGTTGGCACTTTAAACATTCATTTCTTTTTCCTTTTCCCTGGCTTTGGTAGATGGAGAGCTTCCGGATGCATTTCGAAAGAATAGAGGATGCCGATGAAGAAGGATTTGAGGAACTCTAGCCGGTTATGTGATGTTTGATGCAAATGAGGCTTAACGGCGGCTTTGGCTTGTGCAGAAACCTTGCCATGGGTCAGAAGAGAGCTGAGAGACAGGATCATGCTAGTAGTAAAATTGAAGCCAGATTTCTTCTCTTAAGAAGAATCTGAAGAATCGGTGGTCTTTAGAACAGAACTTGTTTGTTGATAAAGCCATGCTTACTTCAGTGTTCAACCAATAAAAGTGCTCGGCTTTTTTCTCACTTGTATTGTTGGAGTAGATGTGAAATGCTTTTTTGAAAAGATAGATGTGAAATGCTGAACTGAACCGAACCGGCGCATGATTCTCTCTAGTTCCCGGGAACCCAACAAGCAACAAGCGTGAGAGAATGTGCCAAATTATACTTAGCATGGCACGTATGCCAGAGCATGGGAATCCCAGATTAGATGAAGCAATCGAATATTTAGGATGCAGTAGCA
Source organism: Cenchrus fungigraminus (assembly GCA_036936925.1). Classification (NCBI taxonomy): domain Eukaryota; kingdom Viridiplantae; phylum Streptophyta; class Magnoliopsida; order Poales; family Poaceae; genus Cenchrus; species Cenchrus fungigraminus. Next base: position 86,620,866 of record CM072780.1, read on the forward strand.
ATGTTCAACTATGTTTGCTTGTTTTTCCTGAACACATGGAAAATGTAAACACGGGAATCCCAGATTAGCTGAAGCAATCGAATATTTAGGATGCAGTAGCAATGTTCAGCTATGTTTGCTTGTTTTCCCTGAACACATGGAAAATGTAAACACGGGTAAAAAAATTCCGTTGCCGGGATTCGAACCCGGGTCTCTCGGGTGAGAGCCGAGTATCCTAACCAGCTAGACTACAACGGATCCGTTCTATACTGCTATTCACGACATTGAATTGCTATTATGATTTCTTAGTGCACTTGTCCTTACAAGTTATCCTGTTGCCGGCGTCGCACAGACAGTTTAAAATAGAACCCTCGTTACTAATTCATTAGTGGGGCAGAAGAGGTAGTGTTTCTTACCCAATTGGCACATCTATGATATCGGCTAAGGTGGTTTTGGGCTTAATCCCAGAAGGTTTAGAGTTCGTGCAAGATTTGGATTGTAAACGATCTTTGATCGGGGTAAGACCTGCTCACGCTATAAATATGAAGGATCTCACGACCGATTGAGAGCATCAAATTAATCATGATACTAATAATTTTACTTTATTTCCAAACCCTAAATGCTATTCTTCTTGCATCTCTACGGCATTCGTTCAATTGCGTTCTGAGTGGCATATCGATCTGAGAGCAACCCTAGTATAGGTACGTCAGTCTGGATCCTTCCTGGGCAGGTGTTTGTACATTCCCAACATTACTAGGATGCATCGCACGAGTTGATTTGTTACGCATCCTAGCGCTTTGGTGTGTGCCAAAAAAGCATCAAGGAAATATTCTAAAATTTGTACTTAACAAGCATAATTCAGTTGAACACTTTTATAAAACACATATATAGCAGAACTAAGTTAATATCACTGAAGATTAAACCATTTTAAAATATAATACACATTACTGAGGCTAGAAGAAACACTATTGAAAAGAAACCATTTACTAGAACTTGAAACATGCCACTGGAACATCATAAACTTGAAGCACAAATGAAACATAACTTGATTCCATTTATGGCATGTACTATCCAGTTGTGAAAGATCGACACAGGATATTGTGAAGAACATAATTTTTCTTATATTATACGCATAAATTATCTTAGCTTCCCTTCATGCATTTGTCATTTGAATATCACCACCATATCTCCCATCAACAGAAGAGGCACCCATGTCTGCAATTGTTGTGTTCTTTCCTTTACGCCTTCTTGCTTTTTGAGCCCAGTTGACAAGGCCTTCGGATACATTATCATCGAATATGGCTTTCTTGAATGAAGTTCCCATCTTTACATATAAGAAACGAAAGAATTTTAACAAATGTAGTGGTAGAACACTGTTAGGATGGTACATCAGAATTTTAAGAGGTTTATTAGTCCATGATTTAAAATTATCTTTGTTCCCATAGAATATTTAGTTTTACAGTAAGTTAAAGCTATGGTGATGAGTATTCAGGAGTGCCGTCTTGATGTATCACTATTTTACTATCTTAATATTTTATCCATGGTTAAAAATCTTTGTAAAAACTAATCTGACTTGTTCACTAGAGATCAACTAAAAACTGAAATATAAGTCATTTGTAAACATTATAAACTTACATGAGAGACGATAGCGTAGAGAGGCAGTGTGCTATAACCACAAAGTAGTTGGCTGATGACGCTGATAACACACATAAATGGCATATATTAATTCTTCTTTCCTTGTTAAGTGTTACCACTAATATAAATCTTTATAGAGGGTACCTTATTACAAGTCGTGCAATAGCATATCCGGGTTTTCCCATGATACATGATCTAAATCCAAATGTTACCTGAAAGGCAAAAAAAAAGGTCTTAAAAGTAAAACATTAGGTGATAGTTTGGTACATCATAAGTACGTTTGATGTTAACATTTGATTATGCTAGTTATCTTTCGATATATACTTGTTTTTCAAAATAGCATGATACATCAGACACAGAATGAAGATATATAGTTGAATGTAAACTACTTGAGACTCTCTGTATTAGCATTACCATTTCCAATGATCACAATCCTAAATCCAAAGTGAATTGGGTTTGGGGAGCTACTAGCTTTGGTATCCTTACCCACAGCCAAAAGAAGAATGCAATCTCAAATGCATTTTGGAACAGAATAATGTGTATCAAGTGGAGGACTAGTTTAGGCCGGTGGAACCAAAAGAAATCATCCGAAGGAGTAACAGCCACATCTCCTTCTATTGCTGTATGCTTCTGGGCAACTTCGACAGCTAACTCAGTAATGATATGTTCCATCTTGCTTCCAACCACAAGTAGCAACTGCAAATAATAAAAAGATTATATATGCTATAATTAAACTACTGAATTCCATTTTTATAGTACTTTTTATTGTAGGGAGATTCTACAAAAATAATAATATGTTTATATAGTTATATAATAACATCAAGTCCAATAACCCTCATATTTACTTAGAATTTGTAGATGTGTAGATATTTTTTTTTGTCTTAAGAAAGGATATTAATAACTTACAATGAATGGGGCCAACGATAACCATATGTAGACATACCATCCTACAAAAGAAAACATAACAGAGCAACATTAGTCTTCTCAATTATATCAACAATTTACCCACTTGTAAGTAGTGCATAAAGTATTTATAAGGGTGTGATGTGCATGTGGTGCCAATGAACCTGTAAGAATGCTTGAACAATTTGTAAAAGTAAGGTGCCAACCTGTAAGTGTAAATAATTAACATAGAACCACATTCTAGATTACTTTTAAGCACATATGGCTTGTAAATGAGCACCCTTTATACATAGTGAAAAGTAAGGTGCAAACGTTTACAACTCCATGTTTGGCACCCATATAAGTCGGGTAAAAGAATCCCTATAAAATTCAAATACCCCAGATTCTTGTGCGGGGTATAATAATCCAACCACCGAGATTATTATAAGAACCTAGCTACAATCTCTCTCAACTCTACTAGGCACTTATATATAACCATATAAATATATTATAATGCATCAGATGTCTGAACTTCACTTTATTATAAAAGTGGATCTAAAATTGGCGTGTCTAAACTTTAAAACCAACATGCACATTGAACTTTGGCGATAATAAAGTTTGAAATGATATTTTCTGAGATAGAAATTATACCATGGACATTCAACAGTAAGAATATCACTAGCAAAGCCCAAAGGTACCAACTGCGCAAGGAAAACACATTTGCATTATATTTCTACAGATACTAATATACCAAAAAAATCATGTCAGAAATTTTGACAGCAATGATTCATCAGTCATTTACCTTATACCAACAACTTTCTTGAAATCAGCCTCAAATGCTCTAATCATGTACTTGTAAAAATTGAATTTCGGGTTCCCCTTGCAATGTTTCTATGACACGGGATCAACAAATGTATGTTTATATGACATAATATGGAATTGGTTAGGTGTTTGACTGATGAAAGTATAGGTCTGACTACCATGATGAAGCCAAGTCGCATGGCTGTATAGTCCTCCTCAGTGACTGACCCGTAGAATTGCTTGAAGAAAGACCTCTGATTTTAAGATGTAGAAACGTTAATACAGTAAAATAAAAACAGCTACTCCCTCGGTCCCTAAATAAGTGTAGTCGTTGGTGTGCGTGCTAAAAGTTTGACTCAGTTTTTAGAAAATACGTGCAACATTTGTGTCTCCAAATAATTTTGTTAAAAAACTAGATTCAAATATCTTTCCAATGGTACTAATTATGTACCATAGTTATTAATATTTTTAATATAAAATTTGTCAAAGTTGTTTCTTGGGAAGCGTAAACGACACTTATTTAGGGACGGAGGGAGTAAGTGTTTAGAGGTTTAAGGCACAAGAGGAATAAATACCAGCCAACCAAGTATTTTCCAACGTTTTCCATGCCCTTTAAAATGATCACGGATAAATTTGAATTCTTGCACATGTTTTAATGTTTTATCATTTGAGGATCTACAGAACAACACAGTTTATATTAGTGAAACTATGAAGTTGTTAATTATAAGAAAACTTGGAAGTAATAACCGTTGTGTTATACCACTGTCGTTATTGAGTTGGATCTTTTCTTCCCACCGTCTCCAGTTTCTTGTCTACATAATGCATGACAATGAAATCTTTAGCAAATTAAGTGTAACATGACTACTGGTCATTATCTACACTAATTAAGATGCAAATTAAGCTCTGTGATACCTGTGCTATTCCAAGAATAGCTGTCGTAGCACTGAGAACCACATGTGTGACTGCTAAGACAAAGATGAATATGTGCAGCTTATGCATAGCTTCAACAGAAAGAATTGGAACTTTGCCCTGAACACAAATCAAATATGAATATTTGAGCAGAATGGTACTGTAGATGGTACGAGTTTTTTCTTAACCTAGTTAAAAAGATGGGATGAACCAAGTCAAACGGCCCATCTTAATAAAAAGATAGTTAGATAATCCATCTGAATGTCATCAAATTAACTTTTGGATGACATAGGCAACTCTTATCTTAATAAGAAAATTTCAACCAACATGTTCTATTATATTCTCAAAACTAATTTCAATATCATATTGGAAACTGGACGCATGCATATCTGGGTGCCATATGTGCCGGTCGCATGGAACAATTCCGGACGGCAAATTACCAAAGCAACTAGTACCTTTTTCTGGCAGTAGTCATTGGCGGCTCCTCCTCCAGCCAGGAGCCGCCTCGCACCACCCAGCACGCCGCCGGTGAACACGCCGGCGCCGCTGTACTTGGCACCAGCACTCAGCGGCGGCGGCAGAGGGCAAGGAAGCATGTGGTGCATGATGCTCTCCCGGACGCAGATCTTCTGGGCCGTGCCCTGGAACACGGTGAGCAGCAGAGATATGAACCCTAGCAGCATCAGCTCTGCACCCACCGCGCGCAATTATCAGTCACTCAGTCTAGCATTCAGCTTTTATACAGTGAAAAAGATAACAATAGGATGCATGGTGTCCAAACCTTCTTTGATCTTGAGGAGGGCATCGTACAGTGGCTTCTTGCTGCCTTTCTTTAGCCTCTTGCCAAGGCCGTGGAGCAGCCGCTCGAAGACTAGGGAGATGACGACGATGACGGAGCAAACGGCGGCGACGATCCATGTGGGCGTGTGCTCCAGCGTTATCGCCGCCTCGCCGCCGCCGGCCGCTCCTCCTCCAGCCATGGCCAAAGGTCAACCAATTCTGGGGATGATCTGTGTAGGCACTTCTCGGCGCCCTCTTTGGTGTATGTTCTTGGTCAAGAATTCCAGGGAGCATGCATATGATGACTCTGCAGCAACCTTGCCCTCTACTAACCATTTATAAGGTGAGGTCGTGTCTTCCACAACATCATGGATTTTTGGACAGCAAGGTGGTTGTTACGACGTAGAACAATCATAATTGTTGTTAAATTAAAAAATTGCTGTCCAGGTGCAGATCTGGTGAAGAACACAACAAAAAGAATTCACTCTGCTGTCTGACATCATAAATACTATACAGGACCTATTCGATCAAACCACGTAAACGATATGATGTTCACACCACCTAATATAAGCAAGGGACGACTTTAGTGTGATTATATGTCAACCAAAAGAAATGGTTGCTTCTGCTCGATCAAGTCAAGTCAAAACAGTACTGGAAAAATGCTCAATTGTACCGGTCGGTAACCCTCATTTGTACCGGGTATCTAACCGGTACAAACCATCCGGTACAAATGTGGAATCACATTTGTACCGGGTATCCCACCCGGTGGATTATGCCCCGGTACAAATGTGATTCCGCCGACTGCTCCGTTTGCCCCCTGTTCCCCTTCCTCTTTTCTTTTCTTTTCTTTTCTTTTCTTTTCTTTCTCATCTCATCTCATCTTTCACAAATTTACACAATCACACATATACACATATAAGAATCACAAATTCAACCACACATACGAATCATGAATTCAATCATTCAACTATACACAGATTCATCACAGGAACCACGAATCAAAGATTCACGAACACGAATCAAAGTTCACAAGAACACGAATCAAAGTTCACAAGAACATGTACACAGGAAAACCGGTGCTCCCGCTTCACCCCGCGCCGGGGAAGGGCGGCGCTCCCGGTCACGCACGCCCACCCGCTCCCGGCCGTGCCCGCCGCCAGGGAGGCCGGCGCTCCTGGCCGCCCGCGCCCGCCCGCTCCTGGCCGCGCCCGCCGTCGGGGAGGCTGGCGCTCCCGGCCGCACGCGCCCGTTCGCTCCTGGCCGCGCTCGCCACCGGGGAGGCGGCCCGCTCCCGATTGCGCGCCCGCCCTCTCCCGACCGCGCGCGCCCGCCGCCCTCCCGGCCCTGCCCACGCCCTGCGAGAGAGGGAGAGAGAGTTAGGGATAGGGATGAGAGATAGAAGAGAATAGGAGAGGGATGAGACGACCGGGGTGAAATTTCTAAGTGTTGGGTGCGTGGGAAGATTGAGGAGGGGAGATCTACATTAGTACCGGATGTGATCACGCCTCGGTACAAATGTTGCCATATTTGTACCGGGGCATGTCCCCACCTGGTATAAATCACATTTGTACCGAGTGGGAATACACCCCGGTACAAATGTGTCACATTTGTACCGGGGCTAGCCCCCACCCGATACTAATGTGGCCTTACGGAGGTGCATCGGGGTCCTCCCCTTCCCACCCGGTACAAATGAGACATTTGTACTGGGGGCAAAAATACCCGGTATAAATTTGTTTTCAGGCCAGGGATAAATGCCCGATTATCTAGTAGTGGAATTTTGCAGCACAACAGGTGTGTAACTTTAAGGTGATCTGATTGGCATAAATTTGACAGAAAAAATGGGAAACAAGGGGGCTCGTAATGGTAGTATAATTGCTACGACGTGACATTTTTGCACCAACCCATTTCATGCATTGGCCAAAAGCAAACAAGTGTTCAGATTGTCCAAACCAAGCCAACAGTACATCTACTAGACTATCACTACCATCCCGCCAAGTTTTTTTTTAACAAAAACACAACACTGGACACTCGAACACATCTATGAACACATGCATGAACAACTTATTACTCTCCTATATGAACATCTTCGAGACCGAGTCATCAAATTAAATCTTGATATGGGCGAAGTCATCATGGGCGCGTCGATGTCCACAAGCACATTGCCTACTATTCAAAGAATAATAAGCTTTTTTTTTGTTTTTGAGAATGACACATACAACGCAGACGCTCACAACACGCACGCATACTCACCCCTATGAATACACGTACGCAAACCCTACCCCTATGAGTACCTCCGAAGGACTGAGCACCGGCAGATCTGGAGATTCCCGAAGTCACCAATGGCGCCTCGTCGTCGACGGGAACGTCGCTTACCACTTAACGCATAACACCGGTAAATCCTGGAAAATCCAGAAAAAGGTGCGAGCACCAGGATTTGAACCCTGGTGGGTAGCGTCCCACTGGACCGTCCTACCATTGGACTACAAGCCCAATCGATTCAAAGAATAATAAGCTAAAAATGCAAGCAATCACCAGGGAGAAGAGTTAATTTCTACGCACCAGAGGTACATGGGCGAGGGTGCAGTTGACAAAACCAGAGAGAAATAGTTCATAATACCAACGCAACGCAATTGTAGCAATTTGTAAGTCGTTGTTGACCGATTATCTTAGGAATTTAAGACTAGCTAGAGTACTAAGTAAGAAGAGAAACTCAGGGCCAGATCAGGTCTCGTTAAGAAGCTGGGAACTACCAAGGCTCGGTCAATTTTTACACTAAGTGTAGGTGCAGCCTTGTTCTATAGGGAATCAAATATGGCTGGGCTTGGTCTTGTAGCGAGGGATGAAATAGGTGCCAATGGCATGTTTGTACACCGACCTCTCAGCATTTGGGTAAGATAAAATGTTTAGATACATCCATAGTCGTCAGTCTCTGATGTTAGATCCACTACTATAGAACAAGGCATTAGTACCGGGCAAAATGCCACTTTAGTACTGGGCGTTTGCCCGGTATCGACTGGCTGGTACTAAATACCATGCCATTTAGTACCGGGTAGACCACTCGGTACTAAATAGTCATTTAGTACTGGGTAGACCACCCGGTACTAAATAGTCCGGATAGTAACACTGACCGGTACTAAATGCTTTTGAGCCAACATAGCTTCTTTTTTCTTTTTATTTATTTTCTTTTCTCTTTCTTATTTTCTTTTCTTTTCCTTCACTCATCACAATCACACATTTCAAGGTAACAATGTAAGAATCACAACCACAAATTTCACCAAATCAATCACAAATTTTACAAGAAATCATTACATCACCCTATTGCACAATTTCTTTCTTCACCAAATTGCACAGTTTAAGAATCAGGAATATAAATCTTGCTTTCTCAATCTACTTTACAAGAAATCCTGCACGATGCCTAATACCTTGCCTCCTTCTTCACCAACTGCTCTGCTGCGCCAGGGTGGCCGCGGCCCCAGTGCGCCGCCACCGGCGCCGCCGTCAGGGAGGTCCCGCGCCTCTGGGCCGGCCGCTGCGTCGTCGGGAAGTGCGTCCTCTACGCCGCCTGTGCCGGCGGAGAGGCCCCGTGCCTCGCATGGGAAGCCGCGGAAGTCACGGCCTCTGCGCCGTCGGAAAGCCACGGGCTAGCACGCCGCCTGTGCCGGCGGAGAGGCCCCGCGCCGTCGGGTCGTTGCGGCCCTAGCGCGCTGCCCATGCCGGCCACCGCCGTATGCGCCTGCGGCCCCTACGCCGTGGCTGTCCGCGCCGGTGTTGGCCGGGGAGGCCCACTGCCGTCGCTAGCGCCCTCCAGGCTGGGAGGCCGCGGCCGTCCGCGCCTCGCACGGGGCGCCTGCGAGCTGCGGGTGAGATCTAGAGAGGAGAGATGGAGGAGAAATGATAGGGAGATAGAGAAGGTGTGGTGGTGGTGGGAGAGAATAAGAAGACTTAGAGATTTGTATTGCTGCCGGTGGTGGGAAGTGAAGATTAATACCGGTGGAAGGCATCAACTGGTACAAAATTGAGTAGAAGCCATTTAGCACCGGCTGATGATTCCATCCGGTACTAAGTGCCTCTGGAGGACCCGCTAGGTGTTGCTAAATTGCCCGCCGGGGTACTGTACACCGTGCCCGGTACTAATTTTGCCCATTAGTACCGGGCGAAAATACGACTGGCACTAACTGTTTGGGACGAATGCTCGTTTTTGTAGTAGTGAGAGTTGAACGGTGTCTTGCTAGAAACCGTTGTGCTACATATATATTATTGTGTCTTGATGTAATAGCTAGCATATGGATTCAGAAAAAAAAAGTCCATAAATCAAGGCTTATATATTCTCGAATAAATCAAAGTTCAAGTACATGGGACGAAGAATGGTCAAATTGCAAAAGGGGATATAGAAACCTAATTAAAGACATTACTCTTCCTCTCACTCTCGATCTAGGCTGTCTTCCACGCTGACATGGAGGATGCTCTCACAAACTAATAGCCGGAAAGAATCAAATTTAAATGTCAATTGGTCCTATCCAAATTATGGTTGACTCCTCGCACATGGTTTCACATCTTTCACTCCTCGTGGTGGAAGAATATAATCTTTCGGTTGGTAACAAATTAAAATGTTACTTGTCCTGTTCTTCTGGTGAAGAAACACGAGGAAAGTTGAACTCACCCAATCAAATTGTTGTGTCAACAGAAAGAAATTGTTGCTTGAGCTGAAAAGGAAAAAGTCTATATCACCCCCTCACCTATGAGGGGTAGACTACATAACCCTCCAACCCATGAAACGGTCTGTATCACCCCCTGAACTTTCCAAAACTGGTCAAATTACCCTCTGGAGCAGTTTTGAAAAATCATAGTAAATCACAAAAAAATCGTAAAATAGAAAATCCAATTGTATTGAATTTAGAATGAGTAGATCAACACAGTGAACATATAATATGATATGCTTTAGCACATTTTTTTACAGCTATGAAGAAAAGCATAGATCTAAAGCTACAAAAAAAAAAGCATACCATATTATATGTTTATTGTGTAGATCTACTCATTCTAAGTTTAACACAATTGAATTTTCCATTTTACGATTTTTCTGTGATTTACTATAATTTTTCAAAACTGCTCTAAGGGGTAATTTGACCGGTTTTGGAAAGTTCAGGGGGTGATGCATACCGTTTCATAGGTTGGGGGGTTATGTAGTCTACCCCTCATAGGTAAGGGGGTGATATAGATTTTTTCCAGCTGAAAATGTATGTGAACGCATGCGTCCCTAACTTGGGTCAAATAAGCTACTGAGTACATGACAATATGGACACAGCCTACTTCAACTTTTAATTCCTCTACCGTCCAGTTCCTCAGATCTCACACCCGGCCGAAAGAGAGGTCAAGAGCCAAGAGCGCAGATGATTAGTTCCGCTTCTGTGTTACCTGGTGAGGGTGCACTCAGAAAGTCAGAAACACCTGCAAGAAATGATTCATTATGCACACGCTAGCAGCTGGTCGCAACTTGCAAGCCTTAATCAATGACCGATTAACTTGCAAACCTGGTGAGGTGGATGTCAAATTTTAGATGATGCTGATAGTCACATGCTCAGCACTTACCGTGACAATCACCAAAAAAGTGTGATTAGTAAGTGCAGAATTATAAACTTCACTTAGGAGCTTCCTGTTGGAAATAGTGGGCTCAGATGGATTTGATCCATTATGGTGTAAAAGTCCTAATGTGTCACAAATGTTGTAAAGCCCATTAACGTTGGAAGGGGTACACAATCTATTAGTCCCATATTACCAATGGACGATGGTGTGGGAGGGGGGGGGGTTCCTCCCAATAAATATGGACTACACCCCCTTCTGAAAAGGCACGACTCTCAAGCAGCAGCCGTGCCGCCCACGCTCTCTCCTCGTCGCACTCGCGGACCTAGCAGTCCGGCGCGCGACGCTTCCTTCTCCGTACGTGTGGATACCTTGGAGGTGCTACATCTGGAGCACTTGGATCGGACGAGCCACACGTGAAGGATAAGAAGGACGTGAGCAACTGCACTGCCTGCTACCCTCGACGCGTTCGTCTACATCGAGACGGTTCCACTGCATCTGCGCGTCTAGTGGTAATCCCGTGATCTATAACAGCAGTAGTTCCTGGTTTATGGGGTAGAAAAATTTTGTTTTGCGCTAGCGTAGCCACCCCATATCCCTTCAGTGGTATCAGAGCCGGCTGCTAAGTTTTAGATTCAGGATGTGTGCATATGGAGATATGCAGATGTAGATCGAAGTTTTGATCGGTTTCGTGTTCTTGCCGTGATGGTCGTGTAACGAATTACTCCTACCGGTCGGAATTCCGCCATCGGAGTTAAGTGATACATGTAAACACAGTCACAACGAGAAGGAGATCAATTGGATTGGTCGAATCGAAGCTAGGTCAAGTGCCAGGCGCATGAGATGCGTGGCGGCGACAGATTGGATCTGCCACCGGCCCGGGAAAAACCAGAAAACATGATATTCGGTAAAACAGCCATAACTTTTCGAGGTTAACTCGGATGGAGACGTTTTCTATACGGAAATTGATCTACAGAAAATTTTACACATGTGATCAATTAGCGATGCTGGTCTCAGCGAAATTATATTTGCCAAATTCGGCTTGCAAGATGGTTTTTCAGGCGTTTTAAGTTTGGACATCGGAATTGCGATAATCTGTTTTGCAGGTTTTGTGATCGGATGGCCTATATGTGTATGTGATGCATGTGTGTAATTTATTCGTGACCTGCGTGTCACGCGTACGGCAATACGGCTAGAGCCACATGTATTGTCAAAATTAATGTAATGGTCTGCGTACCAATTTGTGATGATCTAATGTGCGATTGTGTAACTTTCATTACTAACACGCGTTAGATAGTTCTTGGAGGACTCATCACATGGAGCATGGCACACACAGATCATGGAGATGGAGATCAACATGATGTATAGGTCAATGGAGATAGAGATCACCATGTGACAATGGGCCATACCGTGTTACAACTGTGTGAATGTCGTTCTTACCGTTCTACTTTTACATGCGACAATAGTTATTTTCTTGCGTGTGATGTCACAAGTAGAACGATCCCTTTGGAATTTTAAGTTAACATGCCCTCCCAACACTTGCCACAGTCTCACGTCTCGTACAATTAGTGGTGGGTCTATGAAATTAGGGTGCCACTAGTTTTCCTTGACTAGACGGGTTTGTATCAGATACTTACACGCATAAGTGTTGGTTTGCTTATCAAAGTCATCTTAACGGTTAAGGACTTTGGGGCATAAAGGTTGGGAGCCTAGACATAGAGATGTCACCCAACAACAGGAGTCATATGTGATATGATTAGCAAAGAGTTGCTTACCGATCTACCTTGTCTACTAGCGGTGACGCAAAAGCTCACTAGTAGACTTGTTAGTTGTGGATTCTGAATCACTAAGTATCAATGTGGGGATATTGATTTTAGTGGGAGTAAATTCTTTTATTTTACTCAGTCATGGATATTTTGTCTTAGTATTTTGCATTTATTATTTTGTTGTAGATGGCACCTAGTAAGGAATTTTCTTTGCGTACGATCCTTGAGAAGGACAAGTTGATTGGATCTGTAACCTGAGAATTATTCTCAAGGCTGAGAAAAAGGAAGAGGTTCTAGACACCCCTTTACCAGAGGAGTCTGATGAAAATGCAACACTCGCTGAAAAGAACGCTTATAAGAAGGCATGGGATGTCGATTTTGAAGTGGGCTGCCTTGTGCTTGCGTGTATGGAACCTGACTTGCAAATGTAGTTTGAGTCAGTCCATGTGCATGATATGGTCGTGGCACTCAAAGATATGTTCGCCACACAGGCTAGGACTGAAAGGTTCAATGTCTCTAAAGCCTTTGTGGAGTGCAAGTTCGCAGAAGGTGCGCCAGTAGAACCACATGTAATCAAAATGGTTGGTTACGTTCAGAGGTTAGAGAAGCTAGGCTTCCCACTGGGCAAGGAGTTGTCCACTGACTTCATTCTCACATCTCTTCCGCCTAGCTATGGGAACTTCATCTCGAACTACCATATGCATGGGGCGGAGAAGGGCTTGAACGAACTGTGTGGTATGCTAAAGACAGCTGAGAATGACAGCAAGAAAGGCACAGGTAGCAGTCATGTGATGGCGATCCAAAACAAGCCGACCTTTAAAAGGAAGGGCAATTCTTGGAAGAAGAAAGGCAAGGCTAAGGATAAGATCCCCATGCCAAACCAAACGCCTAAGGCTAGTCCAGCTGCCAAGGCTGAATGTTTTTATTGTAAGGAAATTGGTCATTGGAAAAGAAACTGCAAGCTGTACCTAGCTTCTTTGAAGAACAAGGGAAGTAAGGGTACTTCCGCTTCAGGTACACTTCATGTTTACATTACAGATCATATTTTCCTCGCTGATACTATTATTAATTCTTGGGTATTTGATACCAGATCGGTGCTCACATTTGCAATTCGATACAGGGAATGATAAGAAGTAGAAGCGTGAAAAGAGGAGAAGTTGATTTCCGCGTGGGCAATAATGCAAGAGTTGCTGCGTTGACCGTCGGGACGATGCAACTCCACCTCCCGTCAGGATTTATTATGGAGTTGAATAATTGTTATTTTGTTCCTAGTTTGAGTCGAAACATTTTATCTCCTTCATGTTTGATGAATGATGGTTATTCATTTGCGAGTGAAAACAATGGTTGTGTGATCTCTAAGGATAATATGTTTGTGGCTTGTGCATCCATTGTGAATGGCTTATTTGTTTTAAATCTTGATGATTCACCTATCTGTAACATAAGTGCTAAAAGGTCTCGACCTAATGAGTTGAGTCCTACCTACATATGGCATTGTCGTTTGGGTCACATCAGTGAAAAGCGCATGAAGAAGCTCCATAATGATGGACTTTTAACTTCGTTTGATTTTGAATCCTACGAGACATGTGAAACTTGTTTGCTAGGCAAGATGATCAAGATGCCTTTCTCAGGTTTTCCTGAGAGAGCCTCAGACTTATTGGAACTCATACACACTACGTGAAAAACTCACTTTGGTAACGGACATAGATTGCCTTTAGTAACAGGCAAAGCGCCCGTTACCGATCAAGTGTTACAAATGAGCCAAGAAAGATAACGGGCAGATACCCGTTACTGATAACACATATTCGTAATGGGCATCAAACAACGACTGTTACCACAACTAGCCACCGGTCACGTGAAATGGCTGTTTCTCTGGGCCCACAGGGAACTTTGGTAACGGGCACCAAAACAGAGCCCATTACAGTAGCTCAACATCGGAGACACGTCCTGTGTACCTGCGTCTCCTCTATCTAGACGAAATGAGACGCGTCTATTTCACGCACGTCTCAGCACATCTAGGATTCGTAACGGGCATCAAACAACAACCGTTACCACAACTAGTCACGTGAAATGGCTGTTTCTCTGGGCCCACAGGGAACTTTGGTAACGGGCACGAAAACAGAGCCCGTTACTATGAACTCAACATCGGAGACGCGTGCTGTGAACCTGCGTCTCCTCTGTCTCGACGAAATAAGACGCATCTGTTTCCACGCGCGTCTGCTGTCTCTCGACTAAAGGAGACGCGTGCTTTCAACCCACGTCTCTTCTATCTCGACGAACAGGCCAGGTCCTGGGGCCCACCGGTCAGTACTGGTAACAAGCTTTTACACTGCCCGTTACATTGTTGGCATGTTTGCAACAGGCTTTCCGAATGAAGCCCGTTACTCACTGATCAGTGTTTGTAACGAGCTTTAATTAACGCCCGTTACAGATACGTAGGCCACCCCTACAGTAACCTGCCTGCTTGCCGGCTGCATCCTGGAACCAGCCAGGATTTGGCAGCCATCAGGGGCTGCATCTTGCCATCCTGGAACCAGCCAGGATATGGCAGCCACCACATCAAGGAGACATCACAAACACATTCTCACATCACAGATATAGGCAAAGCAAGACCACATTTATAGACAAGCAAGATCACATTTATAGACAAGCTAGGATCACATCAAATTTCAAGTTACTCTCATCAGGGCTTGTTTGGATGGAGTCATGAGAAAACTACCTGAACCAGGTAGCATCTGACCCCAACCAAGCAAGCCAAGCAGGTTTCTCAGGCAACAACACCTGACTAAAGAAGACTGAATGAGTTTCAAGTTTCTGACTACAATGAACTCACGGTGCACCATTATAGAAGTTGCCCTTTCGGTCGATGGTCTCCTTAAGAATGTACTCGCACAGCATCTCCCGGACACGCTTTAGATCTTTTGTGGAAACATCTACAGCAGCTTTGAAATCCTGCAAAATACAATCATTTATGAGAATACAAGTAGAAATTAGTTTCTAAAATCAGATGGAGAATATGAGCAGAGACAAGGTTGAGCATTATTATCTACTTACAGCAGCCTTCTTGATGTCAGGTATGTCATCGAGTAGTCTTAATATATGGAATGCCACATGGAATCCACACAAAGAGGACCACCATGGCTGCTGAGCACACTGCATCGAGGTACCAAAATGACAAGTTAATGCAGTACCAAATAGGTAAGAAGGGACCATAAAAAACCTCGGTCTTACATCAAGATTTGTTTTGTGCTTGAGTGTGGCTTTTGGCTTTTTTTTCTTTCCTTTCGTCACTCCGTCCTGTGCATTATCACCAAAGACCCTGCATGATCAGCAATACCGATTAGAAACACTAAGAGATTGAATTTTTGTGAACAAAACCTACAAGATACTGTACCAAAGGCCCTGCATGGTCAGCAATACCGATTAGAAACACTAAGAGATTGAATTTTTGTGAACAAAACCTACAAGATACTGACCAGTCCACAACATATTGAGGTCTGAGAACTTTAGCGGGGGATGTTGTTTAGCAGAATCTAGATACCAAACCTCTTTGAACTTCATACAGATGATCACTGTTACCCAGTGGCTAGTGTAGTAGGCACCCACAACGTAGTCGTTGTTCATTGCATTTGCGATTGCTTTGGTAACAAGGCCAGAATGCTGAGAAATATTTGTGGAAGTAATAAAACCTAGATCTAAAAACCCAACACTGATCTGCATCTCCGCTGCCTTGTCCATCATTTTCCTACAAAAAATCAAATTGTTAGCATGCATGAACTTTGTGGTCAAAATTAAAGAAATATCTTTTTAGGTTTTAAGGGACTTACAATGTCCACAATCTCAAGAAGGTAACATCCAGAGAAGCCAGGGTTATAAGGTTATACACGCTACTGAATGCAATGTTTAACATTAAAGCACCACCACCACCTTTAAAGTAGTGTTGATCCACCTTTGCTGGAAAGGCAAGTTTATCCTTACTGTGTTCCATGACGTAAGCATGCAACCTGGCACAATTTGGTCCAGCAGCCTCTAAGTTTGCTTCTGACAATATAGGTGCACCAGGCTTGTATTTTGGTCGTTCCTGTTCTGTCCCAATAATACAGTTAAGAATCTCATCTTTAGACAGAGGTTTCCTGTCCTGGTTCCCCTTCTGCAGTGGAGATTGCCTGGGCTCCTCCTCCTGTTGCAGAGGCTGCTGTACATGTTGCATCTGCTGCTTAAGGCTGCTGTTTCGTCTGTTGCTTATCCTCATGTTGCAGCTGTTGCTTAGGCGGAGTTTGCCTGGGCTCCTCCGGCTGTTGTCGACGTTCTGAGAGCCATGTGTGGTTCGAGGACCGGTGGAAGGTCGCTTCCTGGTGTGATGAGTGATTGACAACGTGGTGTGGACTGATTCTTGGCTAAGTATTGCAGGTGCAGGTTGCGGCTTGACTGGTGTTGGTGCAGGTGAAGAACAAGCGCGAAAGGTCGTTGCCGGTGAGGCCTCCAGGTGTGGAGAAGACAAGTAGGCTTGGTTCGAGGGACCCGGTGGTTAGCGGGGTCAAGTGCGGGCCGCATGGTGGCAAGAAAGGCGAGATGAAGTCATGGACGGTTTCTTGGTTGAGCCTCAAAACCAAGGTCGAGCCAGGACTACGTGGGAGCCGAGTCATGAGTGGTGATTGGTGGAGGCTACACCGAGTTCGCGGGGTTTCCGGTGGTTCACCAGAAAACCACTGGGTTCCTTGGTTGATCCACAAAGCCAAGACTGAAGAACCGAAGACGGAGGTGCAGCAGCATCGGACCGGTCTGACCGGTGGGTCTGACCGGTGTGCGACGACGCAGTCCGGAGACTTCGAAGTGGAGGACATGCATCGGGATCGCAAGGCTTACGTCGAGGCTAAGCAAGTTTGCGGTCGCTGGGTATCCGTCCGATAGTGCGACGACAAAGTTTCCCAAAAGGCCCTTCGGGGGCGTGTATCCTAGTATTAGGCCTTAGGGGTAGTTTCGTCTTTCGGTTGCCTCCATATAACCCAAGTGGTGAGAGGATGGCAGCCATCTCTTGGAACCCTAACTCATTTTGTTTTGCTATTTTCCTCTTCCATTTTCCTTTGGAATTTCTAGGACTAGCTTGAGAGCTTCATGGTGAGATCTTGTGAGAGGGAAGGATGATCGGGCGGCAAGCTAGACCTTGTATGAACCTCTTTGGTATGTATAGATGATTCGACGTGGTTCCTTAAGGCTTGGATGTGTCTTTCCCGTTTCTCCTTTTCGGTGATTTTCGGAGCCCTTTCTTGACGATTTTCTTGTGGTGGATTCAAGGCCTTTCTCTTTGGGATTTGGTGGGGGATGTATGTTTGAACCCTTCGTGGTTCTTTTCCCTTTGATTCCCCTCCCAAATCCGTGAGCAATGGGACTCGATTTTGGGGTTTTCTTGGCTCTAGGGTTAGAGGCGTTCTTGGTGGGATTTCTTCGATTCCTCTCGTTTTGGCAAGTTTTGGTGGACCAAATCTTGGCTATGGAGTGCCCATGAGGTGTTCCAACTGTCCCCAAAGTCTTGTGCAAAACCGTGGAGTGATTCGGGAGATCGGGAGTTGGATTTGGGGGAGTTGACCCGCGGGCGCTGTTCATCCCGAGCTGCCCAGCCTGACCGGTCTGACCGGTGCTGCTCACCGGTCTGACCGGTGCTGAGGCTTTGTGTGATTTGCCTCGGGTGAACTGCCTGGTTCGTGTGGTTTTGCCCCGTGGGGCTGCTGGTCAGTTCTTGGCCTGTTTGGAGCTGTTTTGCTAGGCTTTGTGAAGGGTTCTTCTTTCTTGCAGGTTGTGTTTTGGAGGTGGTTTTTGTTCCAGGGCCTAGAGGAGTCACTGAGGCTTCCTGAAATGTTTGCTGTGCGGCTGCTATTGCCACCGGCCTGACCGGTGCTTTCCACCGGTCTGACCGGTGTCACCGGTCTGACCGTCGCAGGCCATCGGTCTGACTTGTGTAGCACAGGCAGCAAGCCGTGCAAGTTTCCGCTATGTGCGTTGGTGTGTTTTGGTTCGGAAAGTTGTGTGTTGGATCCTATGACCAGTAGCACTCCAGTGGTTGTGTGGTCTTGACCAACTTGGGTAGTTGAGTCGGAGACGTGCTTGGTTGCTGTGTTCGTCTTGTTGGAGTGTCCATGTCCTTCGAGAAGAATTTTTATCGGCTCCCATTCACTCCCCCTCTCTGGTCGCCAGTTTCGGTCCTTCAATTGGTATCAGAGCCGGTTACGGATCTTCGTGATTCTAACCAGTCTAAGATCCAAAGATGGTGTACCAGGAACGGGGTTCGGGTCCTCCGCACTTCGATGGGAAGAACTACCAGATGTGGCAGAGGCGGATGGCGGCGTTCCTCCGCGGAAAGGGTCAGATCCTTTGGGACGTTACGGTGAACACAGCTTATGTTCATCTGATTAACTTCCTTGCTCCAGGATCGAGGGATATGTTCGACACCAACAACAAGGCGGTCGACTACTTGTTTCGTGCTCTGTGTCAGTCCGAATTTGATCGGGTTCAGACAGATGACTTAGCTTGTAGGATTTGGGAGCAGTTGATGGATGCTCATGCTGGGAATGCTCAGGTTCAGGCTCGGATGTACGCGACTTACCGGAGAGAGTACGAGAACTTCACTCATCTCCCCGACGAGTCCGTCGATGCCCTTTTCCAGCGGTTTACGGTTGTGCTGAACAACATGAGAGCCAATGTGGTCGTGCTCCCATACGATGATCATGATAGAGCCGTGAAGCTCTTGCACTCGTTGGATCACACCGTATGGGACGGAAAGGTCAAGGCTATTCTTGAGTCCGAGAAGTATGACACCTTGACCGTGAATGAGCTGTTCTCGAAGCTCAAGTCGGCTGAGTTGGACCGTGGTATGACAGCCAAGATCGAGAGCCCGACTGATTCTCATAGTCTTGCTCTCGTCGGTGGCAAAGGAGCTAAGTCTAACGCTAACGCATCCTCCAGGATGTACTCTCTGTCTTCTTTGATGTCTTTGCCAGACGAGTAGTTCGACGTGCTTGGAGAGGACGAGCTGGCATTGCTGACCAGGCGGTTCGAGAGGCTGCACGAGAACCGGGTGAACACGAGGAGGAATCCACGGACATGCTTTCAGTGCGGCAAGCCAGGACACTTCGTTGCCGACTGTCCGGAGAAGACGGAGAACAAGGACGGCTACAAGGACGGCTACAAGCACCAGTCGAGCAAGGACGGCAAGTACTGATCGAGGTGCGATCACAAGCACAAGAACAAGCACAAGGACGAGCGACGGTCGAGGAAGAAGGACGACCGCGGCAGGAAGGCCCGAGCGATGGTCGGAGCGAGCGACGTCGACTCCAGCTCCGCCTACTCTTCCTCGAGCTCGAGCAGCAGTGAAGATGAAGGTGATCGGCGCAAGAACAAGAAGTCATCCAAGAACTTGAGTGGGCTGAGCTGCTACGCGAGAGATGGCTTCTGCGGCATGGCTCGTAGCTTCGGCAGCAAGAAGAGTCACCAGAGCGACTCGGACTCCGACTCTGAGGATGAGGTACGTGACGAGCTTCCCTTCTTGCGTGAGGAGAATGAGCGTCTTGGCAAGTTGCTAGATAACCGTGATGACATGCTTAGAGAGGCCAAGAAGATGAGGAAAGAGCTTAGGGCCTCACTAGAAGATGCTAGGAACCGAGTAGCTGAGCTAGAAACCCAGAACCTAGATGCTAAGCTTGAGATTGATTCGCTTAAGGCTTCTCCTATGGTTTCTGATGATGTGGATTGTGTTGATTGCTCTGTGTACCTAGCTGATCTTACTAGTCTCAAGGATAAGCATGCTTCTACTTGTGATGAACTAGATGTGCTTAGGGTTGAAGTGGCTGAGCTTAAGTCTAGATCTGCTTTGCTAGGTGCTTGCACTTCTTGCCCTGTTTTGCATGGAAAGATTGATGAGATGCATGCTTACACTATTTCGCTTGAGGCTAAGCTGAAAGAACCTATTCCCACTTCTTGCTCTACTTGTGAAGTGCATGCGGTTAAGAATTTGGAGCTTGCACATTATGTTGATCACTTGTAGGATGAGAATGATGAGCTGAGGAAGTGTATGAGTTGGTTGTCGGGTCAGGAGCCTCAGCTTGGTATCATGATAGCGGCTTTCAAACGCTATGATGGTCAGGCACTTGGGGCTGACAAGCTTGGAGAGAACAGTGGTGAGGGAGTTGAGAGAGTTGGAGAGATCCCTATCCCACCACCGAAAAGACACAAGAACAAGTTTGAGCCCAAGCCTAACCATCTCAGAAACAAACTTGACACTACTCCAGATCCACCCATATTCCCTCACCCAACAAATGATTTCCAAAAACCGGTAAAGTTTGTGAGTCCAAAGGGAGGTGAGGAAGGAGAAAAGAAGGGTGAGAAGCCGAGTGAGCAGCCCCAACCCAAGCCTAAGCCTAAGCCACAGCCCATGAAGTTCCATTGTGGGTATTGTGGTAGAGATGGTCACAAGGATGAGTTTTGCTTCAAGAGGAAGCGTGAGGAGAGAATGGCTAAGGAGTGGGCTAACAAGGACAGGTACCACCCCTCTAATGGTGTACCTGAGCCTCGTATGCAGATGCCCAGGGCCAAGGCGATTGTGAGGATGGTTCCGGCTTGGGGAGATCGGAAGGTGGCAGGTGGTGCTGCTGGCCGAGCACCACCGGTCAGACCGGTGTACTCCACCGGTCAGACCGGTGCTGGTCTGGACAGACAACGGTTTGGTTTTCGTGCTCGTGCGGATGCTCGGTTCGGTTCTGTTGGTCGTGGTTCTGGTGGTTGGCAAGGAGAGTATGCAGGTGGTCAGTTTGCTAGACGTTCTCCACCTCGTGCTCAATATGAGGGAGGGAGAAGTCGTAGCTTTGAGATGGAGAGGAGGAACGGTCCACGGTCTTCCTTTCGTGGTTTTTGTTCTCCTCCAGCGAGGCAGGGGTGGTTCCCTAGTGGTGGTTTTCATGGTGGTTTTCGTGGTGGTAGCTTTGATAGGCGTGATGATTTGGTTTGTGCTAACCCCACTTTGGAGCAAATGGCTCGGCACTGGTTTTACTCTTTTGGTACTAACCCCAGTGCTGAGTCGTTTGTTCACTCACGTGCTCGCTTTTGATTTTCAGGTGGGAGACTTGAGGAACGTTTGGTTGATTGACTCCGGTTGCTCGAGGCATATGACCGGAGACAAGGGGTGGTTCTCAAGTCTCGTCCCGGTGGTGTCCAGGACATACATCACCTTTGGGGACAATGGGCGAGGGCGTGTGCTTTCAGAAGGTGAGATTAAGGTAAGTGACAAGGTCACTCTCAGGCGTGTTGCTCTTGTTCAATCGCTGGGGTTTAATTTGCTTTCCGTGTCCCAATTGTTGGATGAGGGCTTTGAGGTGTTGTTTCGGCCTAGTGGTTCTCGGATTTTAGATTCTCGAGGGGACCTAGTTTGCATGGTCGTTCCCGAGGGTCAAGTGTTCCGAGCTGATTTCTCTCAGTCTTCTGGTGTGGAGCGTTGCTTTTTGGCTGTTTCTTCGAGTGAGTTGTGGAAGTGGCATAGGAAGTTGGGTCACTTGAGTTTTGACCTTTTGTCTCGCTTGAGTAAACTCAATTTGGTCTGAGGATTGCCATGGTTGAGATTTGAGAAAGAGTTGGTTTGTGCGCCATGTAGGCATGCCAAGATGGTAGCCTCTTCTCACCCGCCCCTCACCGATGTGATGACGGAGCGTCCATGCGAGCTGCTCCATATGGACCTTGTTGGCCCAGCTCGTGTGCGATCTGCGGGTGGGAAGTGGTACGTCCTAGTTGTGGTGGACGACTACTCTCGGTATGCGTGGGTTTTCTTCTTGGAGGAGAAGGGGGAGATGTTTGGTTTTGTTCGAGATCTTGTCTTGAGGTTGAAGAACGAGAGGCACGGAGATGCCATACGAGCGATCCGCAGTGACAATGGCTCGGAATTCAAAAACTCTCGTTTCGAAACCTTTTGCCATGACTTGGGTCTTGAACACCAGTTTTCGAGTCCGTATAGCCTCCCCAGAATGGCGTGGTGGAAAGGAAAAACAGAACCTTGTGTGAGATGGCTCGGACGATGCTCGATGAGCATAGGACTCCGAGAAGGTTCTAGGCTGAGGCGGTCAATACCGCATGCTATGTGTCGAACAGGATCTACCTCAGGGTTCACAAGAAGAAAACATGCTATGAGTTGATGCACGGTCGCACATCCAAGGTGAGTCACTTCCATGTCTTTGGTTGTAAATGCTTCATTCTGAAAAAAGGGAAGAAGTTGGACAAGTTCGAGGCTAGGTCTGTCGATGGCATTTTCTTTGGTTATGCATCTCATTTTAGAGCATTTCGTGTGCTCAATCTTGAAACTAACCAAATCGTGGAGACTTGCGAGGTAACCTTCGACGAGACACAGCCACGTAGTCAGCTTGTTTTTGAGTGTGTAGGTGATGATGAACTTGGCGAGGAGATATTCCAGGAGGAGGAGCATGAACATGGAGATGATGAAGATGGCGGTGTGGCGCCCACGGCTGAGCATGTACCTACTACTTCGACGACGATCGAGAACGGGCCCTCTCCCACACCTACAACGACAAACCCAGATCAAGGCGAAGCTGCTGTTGAGGGGGAGGTAGCATCAAGGCGAGAACCTCCCCGGCGAGTTCAAGTGGATCACCCAGCTTAGAGGATCATTGGCGACATCAATGAACGTACCACACGGTCGAGGGTTCGAAACAATTCTCACTTTGCTCATGCTGCTTTTGTTGCCACCTTTGAGCCCAAAGACATTAGACACGCGCTATCTGATCATAATTGGGTTAATTCGATGCATGAGGAGTTGGAGAACTTTGAGAGAAACCAAGTTTGGGAGTTGGTTGACCCTCCCCCGGGGTTGTAAGCCAATTGGGACAAAATGGGTGTGGAAGAACAAAGAGGGAGATAATGGAGAAGTGATGAGAAACAAGTCAAGGCTTGTTGCTCAGGGGTATAGTCAGAAAGAGGGGATCGACTACGAGGAGACCTTTGCTCCCGTAGCTCGTTTGGAGGCGATTAGGATCCTTCTAGCCTTTTCCGTGGCTAAAGGGTTCAAATTGCACCAAATGGATGTGAAGAGTACTTTCCTGAACGGTGTGTTGGAGGAAGAAGTGTATGTGAGGCAACCACCGGGGTTTGAGAGTGAGAAGTACCCCCACCGGGTGTACAAGTTGAGGAAGGTGCTGTATGGGTTGAAGTAGGCGCCTAGAGCTTGGTATGGTAGGTTGAGGGGGTTCCTGTTTGAGATAGGGTTTGAGATGGGGAAGGTCGATCAGACCTTGTTTCTCCTCAGGCAGGGCAAAGATATCCTGATTGTGCAGATATATGTGGATGATATTGTTTTTGGTGGCTCGTCTAACTATTTGGTTGCAAGGTTTGCAGAAGACATGAGCAGGGAATTTGAGATGAGCATGATGGGCGAGTTGCAGTTCTTCCTCGGCCTTCAGATCAAGCAGTCGAAGGAAGGAACATTTGTGCACCAAGCTAAGTACACCAAGGACATTGTGAGGAAGTTCAAGATGGAGGACTCCAAGGCTATGGCGACGCCTATGAGTACGACTACAGCTCTTGATGTGGACGAGGAAGGTGAACACGTGGACCAGAAGAAGTACCGGAGCATGATCGGGTCACTCCTGTACTTGATGGCGACGAGGCCAGACATCCAATTCTCCGTTTGTCTGTGCGCTCGTTTTCAAGCGTCTCCGAGGACTTCGCATCGGCAAACAGTCAAGTGCATTTTTAGGTATTTGCGTCATACTCCTGACTTCTAGCAGAACTAACGGGCAGATACCTTGCCTTCGGCATGGGCCGGCCTTTGGTACTCCGCGTCCTCTTCTTTGGCTCTTCATGGTTTTTCGGATGTGGATTTTGCCGGGTGTCGGTTGGATAGGAAGTCCACTTCTGGGACTTGCCAGTTTTTGGGTTCCTCTTTGGTGTCTTGGTCTTCCCGCAAACAGTCGAGTGTTGCTCAATCCACTACCGAGGCAGAGTATGTGGCCGCAGCCAGTTGTTACTCTCAGCTCCTTTGGATCACATACACCATGAGTGACTTTGGTGAGGAGTATACCCATGTCCCACTTCAATGTGATAGCACCAGTGCCATAAGCGTTGCAAAGAACCTAGTGCTCCATTCCAAAACCAAGCACATAGAAGTGAGGTATCATTTCCTGAGAGACAATGTAGAGAAAGGGAAGATAGCTTTGATCCATGTACCCACACATGACCAGCTAGCCGATATTTTCACCAAACCCCTAGATCAAGCAACTTTCACTCGTTTGCTGGAGGAGCTTGGTGTTTGTTTGATTTCTTGAGTTGGTGTGTGGGAGCTCTCTTATAGCATATGTATAGCTTTCCTTTGTGCATTTCTTGCATTTGGCATAGCATATGTATCATGATATATAGGCATCTTTGTATCTTAGATTGCATGCATTTTGTATCATATGCATTGTGTAGGAAAAGCTTCTCCTATATACATTGTTCATCATGGTGTGCTATTTATGATCTTGTGAGCTAGGTTGGTATGCTATGGTTAGTTTGGCTTAGCTCTTGATGATCTTGTTTATATCCATGGTTGATGGCTATGTTTTCAAAAATGTCTCATATATGCTCTCTTGTGAGTAAATGCCTTTATATGATCTTGACATGTTTTAGTGGCTTCGCTATGCTTAATTTGTGTTTGGATAGCTTATTTTGATCATATGGGGCCAAAGGCTCATTTGCCATCATGAATGTTTAGCCCCCATGCTTGATCTTGTGGAGGGGCATAAGTTCCTTTTTTGTCTCAAAGACATTTCATGTACCAAATATGAATCTGAAAATGAAATGTAAATTGCTTGGAAAATGTGCTCCCATGTCATATGTGCTTAATTCTTAAAGATTTGGGTGCTAAACCGTTGCATGATGCCTACCAATGAGAAGTCTCATATATAGAAGTAGGCACATGGCTCGGTGGCTTTGACATGACATGAGGTGCTTGTGGGTGTTTATGATGGTCTTATGCTTAGAATGGTTGTCCTAGCATGAAGTTTTTGTGGCTTTGCCATTTTGACATGTTTTGCTCATGTTTAGGACTTTGCTCATGAGAGAGTGAATTTTCGCAAAATTGCTCAATTCTATCTTAGCTTCGTCCAATGGTTGTGAACCTTGGTGATCATGTAGTTGATGTCATTACGAAGCTGTAGAGTATCTAACTTGCTCATTTGGACATGTGTAGCATCTTGTGATGAATTTTGTCTATTTAAGAAGCTCTAGGTTGCATTTTTTGCATTTTTGGCTTGATTCATGCATTGTCAACAAGGGGGAGAAGTTTGAGCATGTTTTGGCTTGCTGCATGCATTTAGAAGGTTTCCAAGTGGTTTCGAGCTATTTTTGAGCTCGTGCAGTTCCCAGATGGTCATCGGCCTGACTGGTGTCATCCACCGGTCTGACCGGTGTGAGCATCTAGATGCTGGGCGATCTAGCCCACCGGTCTGACCGGTGAGGTTGACTGGTCTGATCGGTCAGAGCAAAGCTGAAGCGGCTGCTCTGTTGTGCGTTGTGGGTTGCATGCATTCGTCTAGGGGGAGCTTGCATGTGTGCAGGGGGAGCTCTTTGTGGTTTTCGAGCTTTGGATTGGTGGCTTGTGCTCTTTGCTTGAGCATGGTTTGTCTCGGATGTGTCGAGCCGTTGCCCTTGCCTAAGGGGTCCGAGACTTGTCTTCTTCAAGTGATCTTGCTCTTTGCCTTTCCTTTGGCTTTCGATCGCTTGTTGGAGTTTTTTTAGTCGTTTCTTTTCTTCTCCTTTTCTCTTTGATTACCAAATGTGTGTGTTGTCAATGCACTCATCAAGGGGGAGATTGAGAGCCATGTGTGGTTCGAGGACCGGTGGAAGGTCGCTTCCTGGTGTGATGAGTGATTGACAACGTGGTGTGGACTGATTCTTGGCTAAGTATTGCAGGTGCAGGTTGCGGCTTGACTGGTGTTGGTGCAGGTGAAGAACAAGCGCAAAAGGTCGTTGTCGGTGAGGCCTCCAGGTGTGGAGAAGACAAGTAGGCTTGGTTCGAGAGACCCGGTGGTCAGCGGGGTCAAGTGCGGGCCGCATGGTGGCAAGAACGGTGAGATGAAGTCATGGACGGTTTCTTGGTTGAGCCTCAAAACCAAGGTCGAGCCGGGACTACGTGGGAGCCGAGTCATGAGTGGTGATTGGCGGAGGCTACACCGAGTTCGCGGGGTTTCCGGTGGTTCACCAGAAAACCACTGGGTTCCTTGGTTGATTCACAAAGCCAAGACTGAAGAACCGAAGACGGAGGTGCAGCAGCATCGGACCGGTCTGACCGGTGGGTCTGACTGGTCTAACCAGTGGGTAACAGTCTGACCGGTGAGGGGCACCGGTCTGACCGGTGTGCGACGACGTAGTCCGGAGACTTCGAAGCGGAGGACACACGTTGGGATCACAAGGCTTGCGTCGAGGCTAAGCAAGTTTGCGGTCGCTGCGCATCCGTCTGATAGTGCGACGACAAAGTTTCCCAA
This sequence comes from Cenchrus fungigraminus, assembly GCA_036936925.1. Lineage (NCBI taxonomy): Eukaryota > Viridiplantae > Streptophyta > Magnoliopsida > Poales > Poaceae > Cenchrus > Cenchrus fungigraminus. Next base: position 86,647,702 of record CM072780.1, read on the forward strand.
AAGGCCCTTCGGGGGCGTCTATCCTAGTATTAGGCCTTAGGGGTAGTTTCGTCTTTCGGTTGCCTCCATATAACCCAAGTGGTGAGAGGATGGCAGCCATCTCTTGGAACCCTAGCTCATTTTGTTTTGCTATTTTCCTCTTCCATTTTCCTTTGGAATTTCTAGGACTAGCTTGAGAGCTTCATGGTGAGATTTTATGAGAGGGATGGATGATCGGGCGGCAAGCTAGACCTTGTATGAACCTCTTTGGTATGTATAGATGATTCGGCGTGGTTCCTCAAGGCTTGGATGTGTCTTTCCCGTTTCTCCTTTTTGGTGATTTTCGGAGCCCTTTCTTGACGATTTTCTTGTGGTGGATTCGAGGTCTTTCTCTTTGGAATTTGGTGGGGGATGTATGTTTGAACCCTTCGTGGTTCTTTTCCCTTTGATTCCCCTCCCAAATCCGTGAGCAAAGGTGAAGGACCGATTAGGCGAACCAGAGAGGGGGGGAGTAAATGGGAGCCGATAAAAATTTCTTCTCGAAGGAGATGAGAATTCCAAGAAGACGAACACGGCTTCCAAATGACGTCTCCGACTCAACTACCCAAGTTGGCCAAGACCACGCAGCCACTGGAGTGCTACTGGTCGTCGGAACCAACAACCACCTTCACGGACTCGAGAATGCAGCGGAACACCAACTCAAGCACCACTGACCTACACCAGTCAGGCCGGTGAGTAGCACCGGTCAGACCGGTCCCTGCTAGTTAAACCTGGGAACTTCCACAGAAGGCCCCTACACCGGTCAGGCCGATGTAGCTCACCGGTCAGACCGGTTCAAGCCAGGAAACCCCAAATCCACCAAACAGGCCTACCGAGCTCCAAACTGACCCAAACTCGAAACAGCAGCAACACGGGACTACAATGAACTCACCAGAACGTTCACCCGAGGCAAAACCCACAGAGACTCTGCACCGGTCAGACCGGTGAGCAGCACCGGTCAGACCGGTCAGGCTGGGCCGCTCGGGGATGAACAGCACCCGCGGGTCAACTCCCCCAAATCAAACTCCCGATCTCTCGAATCGCTCCACGGATTTGTGCAAGACTTTGGGGATAGTTGAAGGACCGATTAGGCGAACCAGAGAGGGGGGGAGTGAATGGGAGCCGATAAAAATTCTTCTCGAAGGAGATGAGAACTCCAACAAGACGAACACGGCTTCCAACTCACGTCTCCGACCCAACTACCCAAGTTGGCCAAGACCACGCAGCCACTGGAGTGCCACTGGTCCTAGGAACCAACACTCAACCCTCCGAGCCAGAACTCACCAAAACACACAGCGGAAACTTGCACGGCTTGCTCCCTGTGCTACACCGGTCAGACTGATGACCTGCGCCGGTCAGACCGGTGACACCGGTCAGACCGGTGGACAGAGCCGGTCAGGCCGGTAGCTACAGCAGCCGCACAACAAACGTTCCAGGAAGCCTCAGTGACTCCTCTAGGCCCTGGAACAAAAACCACCTTCGAAACACAACCTGGAAGGAAGAAGAACCCCTCACAAAATCTAGCAAAACAACTCCAAACACGCCAAGAACTGATCAGCAGGACCACGGGACAAAACCACACGGACAAGGCTATTCCCCGAGACAAAAACCCACCAAGGGCTAGCACCGGTCAGACCGGTCAAGAGCACCGGTCAGACCGGTCGCGCCTGGGCAGCTCGGGATGAACAACGCCCGCGAGTCAACTCCCCCAAATCTAACTCCCGATCTCCCGATTCGCTCCACCGTTTTGCACAAGACTTTGGGGATAGTAGGAACACCTCATGGGTACTCCATAGCCAAGATTTGGTCCACCAAAACTTGTCAAATCAAGAGGAATCGAAGAAATCCCACCAAGAACGCCTCTAACCCTAGAGCCACGAAAACCCCAAAATCGAGCCCCTTTGCTCACGGATTTGGAAGGGGAATCAAAAGGAAAAGAACCACGAAGGGTTCATGCATACATCCCCCACCAAATCCCAAAGAGAAAGGCCTCGAAATCGCTCCAAGAAAATCGCCAAGAAAGGGCTCCGAAAATCACCAAAAAGGAGAAACGGGAAAGACACATCCAAGCCTTGAGGAACCACGCCGAATCATCTATACATAGCAAAGAGGTTCATACAAGGTCTAGCTTGCCGCCCGATCATCCTTCCCTCTCACAAGATCTCACCATGAAGCTCTCAAGCTAGTCCTACGAAAATCCTAAGGAAAATAGGAAAACCAAATGAGCTAGGGTTCCAAGAAATGGCTGCCATCCTCTCACCACTTGGGTTATATGGAGGCAACCGAAAGACGAAAATACCCTTACTTAGCTAACTAGGGATACATGCCCCTCAAGGGCGAATTCGGAAATCTTTGTCTTCGCTCCATCGGACGGATGCCCAGCGACGGCAAACTTGCTTAGCCTCGACGCAAGCTTTGCGATCCCGACGCGTGTCCTCCGCTTCGAAGATTCTGGACTGCGTCATCGCACACCGGTCAGACCGGTGCTCCTCACCGGTCAGACCGGTACCCTCCGGTCAGACCGGTCAGACCCACCGGTCAGACCGGTCTGGAGCTGCTGCACCTCCGTCTTCGGTTCTTCGGTCTTGGCTTTGTGGATCAACCAAGGAACCCAGTGGTTTTCTGGTGAACCACCGGAAACCCCGCGAACTCGGTGTAGCCTCCGCCAATCACCACTCATGACTCGGCTCCCACGTAGTCCCGGCTCGACCTTGGTTTTGAGGCTCAACCAAGAAACCGTCCATGACTTCATCTTGCCGTTCTTGCCACCATGCGGCCCGCACTTGACCCCGCTGGCCACCGGGTCCCTCGAACCAAGCCTACTTGTCTTCTCCACACCTGGAGGCTTCACCGGCAACGACCTTTCGCGCTTGTTCTTCACTTGCACCTGCACCAGTCAAGCCGCAACCTGCACCTGCAATACTTAGCCAAGAATCAGTCCACACCACGTTGTCAATCACTCATCACACCAGGAAGCGACCATCCACCGGTTCTCGAACCACACCTGGCTCTCAATAGTAGGAACACCTCATGGGTACTCCATAGCCAAGATTTGGTCCACCAAAACTTGCTAAATCAAGAGGAATCGAAGAAATCCCACCAAGAGCGCCTCTAACCCTAGAGCCATGAAAACCCCAAAATCGAGCCCCTTTACTCACTGATTTGGGAAGGGAATCAAAGGGAAAAGAACCACGAAGGGTTCATGCATACATCCCCCACCAAATCCCAAAGAGAAAGGCCTTGAAGTCGCTCCAAGAAAATCGCCAAGAAAGGGCTCCGAAAATCACCAAAAAAGGAGAAACGGGAAAGACACGTCCAAGCCTTGAGGAACCACACCGAATCATCTATACATACCAAAGAGGTTCATACAAGGTCTAGCTTGCCGCCCGATCATCCTTCCCTCTCACAAGATCTCACCATGAAGCTCTCAAGCTAGTCCTAAGAAAATCCTAAGGAAAATAGGAAGAGAAAATAGGAAAGCAAATGAGCTAGGGTTCCAAGAGATGGCTGCCATCCTCTCACCACTTGGGTTATATGGAGGCAACCGAAAGACAAAAATACCCTTACTAGCTAACTAGGGATACATGCCCCTCAAGGGCGAATTCGGAAATCTTTGTCTTCGCTCCATCGGACGGATGCCCAGCGACCACAAAATTGCTTAGCCTCGACGCAAGCCTTGCGATCCTGACGCGTGTCCTCCGCTTTGAAGATTCCGGACTACGTCGTCGCACACCGGTCAGACCGGTGCTCCTCACCGGTCAGACCCACCGGTCAGACCGGTCTGGAGCTGCTGCACCTCCGTCTTCGGTTCTTCGGTCTTGGCTTTGTGGATCAACCAAGGAACCCAGTGGTTTTCTGGTGAACCACCGGAAACCCTGCGAACTCGGTGTAGCCTCCGCCAATCACCACTCATGACTCGGCTCCCACGTAGTCCCGGCTCGACCTTGGTTTTGAGGCTCAACCAAGAAACCGTCCATGACTTCATCTTGCCGTTCTTGCCACCATGCGGCCCGCACTTGACCCTGCTGGCCACCGGGTCCCTCGAACCAAGCCTACTTGTCTTCTCCACACCTGGAGGCTTCACCGGCAACGACCTTTCGCGCTTGTTCTTCACCTGCACCTGCACCAGTCAAGCCGCAACCTGCACCTGCAATACTTAGCCAAGAATCAGTCCACACCACGTTGTCAATCACTCATCACACCAGGAAGCGACCATCCACCGGTCCTCGAACCACACCTGGCTCTCAAAAGGGACTCGATTTTGGGGTTTTCTTAGCTCTAGGGTTAGAGGCGTTCTTGGTGGGATTTCTTCGATTCCTGTCGTTTTGACAAGTTTTGGTGGACCAAATCTTGGCTATGGAGTGCCCATGAGGTGTTCCAACTATCCCCAAAGTCTTGTGCAAAACCGTGGAGTGATTTGGGAGATCGGGAGTTGGATTTGGGGGAGTTGACCCCCGGGCGCTGTCCATCCCGAGCTGCCCAGCCTGACCGGTGCTGCTCACCGGTCTCACCGGTGCAGAGGCTTTGTGGGATTTGCCTCGGGTGAACTGCCTGGTTCGTGTGGTTTTGCCCCGTGGGGCTGCTGGTCAGTTCTTGGCCTGTTTGGAGCTGTTTTGCTAGGCTTTGTGAAGGGTTCTTCTTTCTTGCAGGTTGTGTTTTGGAGGTGGTTTTTGTTCCAGGGCCTAGAGGAGTCACTGAGGCTTCTTGGAACGTTTGCTGTGCAGCTGCTGTTGCCACCGGCCTGACCGGTGCTGTCCACCGGTCTGATCGGTGTCACTGGTCTGACCGTCGCAGGCCATCGGTCTGACCGGTGTAGCACAGGCAGCAAGCCGTGCAAGTTTCCGCTGTGCGCGTTGGTGTGTTTTGGTTCGGAAGGTTGTGTGTTGGTTCCTAGGACCAGTAGCACTCCAGTGGCTACGTGGTCTTGACCAACTTGGGTAGTTGAGTCGGAGATGTGCTTGGTTGCCGTGTTCGTCTTGTTGGAGTGTCCATGTCCTTCGAGAAGAATTTTTATTGGCTCCCATTCACTCCCCTTCTCTGGTTGCCAGTTTTGGTCCTTCACGCTCCTGCTGCGTAGTTTTGCTGATCTGCTGCTGCTGCTGCTACTGTTGAGCCTTCTCTTGCTGACACTGAGCTGCAGTACCCCTGCTACCTGTTGCGGCTTCAGGGTTGGGATGTCTCGTCATGGGTGGTATAAGGATCCTGTCCTTTGGCCATTGGATCCTTTGAACGAGAGCCTCAGCTAGGGTTGCTATGTCACCCCCATCAATTGGTACAGGCAGAGGGTAGTGACCCGCATTGGCCCACACATAAGTAGGTTGCACCACAACATACCCATCCTGCACCGGTACTGAATGGCAAGCCTTTTGAAATGGAAAGACTTTCGCTAGTGCGAGCTCCACATTAATCCCGGTGCCATCCAAAAGGCTGCACGCAGTTGGCTCTGTCAATTTATCTATTGTGTCCAGCATAGGTGATCGACTATCACTGTGCACTTGATTCGCTTCGTCCTCGTTGGCATTCCAATGGTCTTGCTCTCTGCCACACGCATCTTCCTCGCTGTCATGCGCATCTTCTTCCTCGCTGCCATGCACGTCTTCTTCCTCGCTGCTACTGACAGGCGCTGGTAATTGGGAAGAAAGAAGTACATTTTTCGGTATTTCGATGCCTGATAGTCTTAGAGCATGGACAACTGATTTAAATGTTATGTCCATCATATCATGAGCATCAGACCTCTTGTTCCTCCTCTTCTTCCTGTACATTCTAGCAAACTCTTCACCAAACCCTTTACCCCAGCCAAGTGAACTAGACATGCCTCGGACCCGACCTCAATGCTCTGGAGTCTCAAGTGCTGCGGTGAGGATATCATCCTCCCTAACCCTAGAGAAAGAACCATCGCTACCCTGGGCTGCAAGTGTTTTCACCCTATCTGCTACCCCCTCCACCGCAGGGTTACTGAATGTTATGCCCCCGCTTCCTTTACTAGTATTCTTCCTCTTCTTCCCTACCCTTGCCCGCAGATAAGGTCTCGAACGTCCAGGAAATTGGTCCCAAGGGTTCTGTTTTCCTTCTGCAGCTAGCTTTGCATCCTCCTCCTCCCACTCTTTCCTTTTACCACGATAACCTTTTCTGCCCGTCTTGTGTGGCTTATTATGCAATGCTCTCTTTTGTTTCATCTCCTGGCTCAATTGCTAAAATGAAGGAGAATTGGTTTCCTGCACAAACATGTCTCAGTCTTGTTGCTGCAAAAATGCATGCTTCACAAAGGGAGTCTCCTCTTCGCTCACATATTTTTTTCTTAAATGGGCCTTGAACCGCCGTTACAAGGTTCCAATCTCTGATATAGCTGCCTTAACTGCCTTCTTGCGAACAGATTCTTCCAGATTGGCTGGGTAATCTAGCTTTTCCTCTAAAACTGTGAACAGATGTTCCTTCTCAATTGGTGAGAGATTATCAACCGCCTTGTTGATTGACACCCTCTCCCGAGCAATGAGGCCACAGACCAATACAAATCTATCCCTCGCAGCATCTGGGGTAGGCCAAAAATTGGCATCAAGTCCAGTTGCAGTCAACTTGTCTTCTGGCCATTTGGTTTGTGTCCTTGATCCGCGGGATCGAGTACTACTCGCAGCAGTCTATGCTGAGTGACCCTGTGAAGAAGGATCACCGCCGATGGGCTGTGATGGTGCACTGGAGGTAGAGGAGTTTGTTGTTGTGGGAGACTGCATAGATGATATGTCAGGTTGTCAGTAGAGCAACATAAGCAAGACTGAAAATCTAAACAAAATTCTTATTAGATAAATTCGTTTTCTCTGACAGGCAAAATAGCTGATATTACACTAGAAATCATTACAAGTCATAAATAAAATCAGCATAGACATACACAGTTCATATTTTACTTAATTAGCATACAGGGATAGGTGCTAACCATTTTGACAGGGACACAACAATATGCTTATATATCAAAGCAGAGAATAAATTTCTTCAACTGCTTCCTTGTCCAACTTCAGCAGCGATGGATTGTGTGTTCCACGTGTACATGCAACAAGAGGATAAAGCAATCATGACATTATATATGACAGTAGTGAAACAACACTCACAACACATCATGACACCAACAATAACAATATATATGACAGTAGTGGAACAATTAACACTCACAACAAAGCATAGGACAGTCTAGTTATCACTACATTATAAACCACTGCGAAGCAATTCCCACTGACATTATGTGGCCATCAGAATTAAAGTATGCTAACAGGTCCAAAGCATAACTGTCGATCCGGTACATTCAAAGCATAGCAGAATTAAAGTATGCATTAATCCTCAATGCTTTTCACGAATTTACAGTGCAAAAATTGTAGCACCAGGAACATGAAAATGAATTTTAACAGTTCAAATAACTTCATCTGTTAGCAACAATTTATTCAAACAGACTTGGAGCAACAAAATCCATCCATCAAATCCACAGTCAATCAATTAAAAATGAACTATCAAGGCATGTCTCCCTAATCCACATTGACATGAATATATAACAGATTTGGTGGCCGAGCAGAGAGAGGGCGTTGGGGGTTCAAGCAGGACTAACATCTGTCGCGAATGAAGTAGTTGTTCTCGTGATGGTCGGAGGGGCCGGATCCACGTCGGCTCGTGGCCTGAGGTGGCCGGCTCGTCGTCGTGGCTGGGGATGACGGATCCGCGTCAACCGTCTTTAGGTTGGCCGGGAAGCCGTCCGCACGCCAGTAACCGCGTCCTCGTCACCGTCGTCACGCAGGGAGCGGTGGGGCTGGAGAAGAGCAGGGCTGCGGTGGGGAGAGCGCGGCGAAGGCGAGCGGGGAGAGAGCGGCGAAGGCGAGTGGGGAGAGTGGTGGCGGCGGTGGGGAGAGTGCGGGCGTTGTGGATCTGTCTAGCGAGGAGCCGAATATGTCCCCTGAGGAACTGTGCGTGTAACTATGTTTAAGGAAATTACTGGCGTGCCCTTGACGACTCTCTGGTGGAATTGGAATTCCATGGGCATTATAGTCAATATAGGTGGGAAATTTTGAGCAGCCCGCGCACGGTTTGCCTGCTGACGCTGACGCGTGGGCCAGTGTCATTGGCGACGATGGTTAGTGAACCCGCATCGCCTTTGTTGGCAGTTGGGTCCGGCGGGCGGGCAGCGGTTATCTTTTTATTTTGGCTGCTGACGTTGACGCGTGGGCCAGCCACTATTTTTTTCGAATGAAACGTGCTTCCCTAAAATATTAGAGCCCATAAAACAGCACCTAAAAAATCATAAAAATACGAACAATTTGTATTTGGACATTTAGTATTTGAATAAAATATCAACAGTCACACTTGTGTGCCCAAGATTCTTAGAATTCGTTTTTACATCCCATGTTAATGATGTAATAATTCTAATAACATCTAGTGTGCTCTAAAAATCTACAAATTGACTTGGCAACATAATTTGGGTACCTAGACTTGTCTTCACAATTTCAAATGGTTTCGATGAAGGAATAATATACTTGTGTACAAATATCTACATCTCTCACATAGTTTCCTAGAATGTTCCTTGAACATTGAAGTTTTTCACACTTTGCAACATGTTCGAACTCATATGCATTTGAAAACTTAACAAAACCTTGTGTTCAGCTTAAGATTACGAAAATGCAAAGTTTCATTACAGGAGGTGTGGAAAACAAATATTATTTATATGTTGTACTTACATAGAACAAGATAAGGCATATAAACATTGTTCAAGAAACGGAATATACACTAAACAATGAAATTAATGAAAACTGTAGAAAAAATAATAATCAAATTTGGACTAATTACGACGAAGAAATACATGTTACAAAATTTGATTGCGGATTAAAAAGAGAAATGCCGTTGGCGACGCGGGACGGATAAACCGTTGTTCATTCTCCAATAGAACAAAGGAGGAAGCAGAGGGCACCGCCGCCCGCCGCCGCCCCCGCCGTGCCCGCTTCAGCGGTTTTGACACCCAAGAGGGCATCCTAGGCCTCGTCGGCGGCAAATGAGACCACCGCAACCTTCGATTTGACTCACAAACGTGACAAATCAGATCTTGTCTATCAAAAACCGATTAAAAACCAACATCCTGATAAAATCAAATCCGCGTTTAGTAATATCTAATAATTTACATTCAAGATAGATAATGTTCATTGATGCTTGCGCCTACATCCCGATGTTCATCCTGCTGACGGCGTACTCCACGGCGGCGCAGAAGTTACGCGTCCAGAGGTCGAACTCATGATGGATGCGACACTCGGCGCTGCAGTAGTGGATGATCTCTGAGGTCTCCGGCTCGTAGCACCTACATCCCGCTGCCCAAATGCAGACGTGGGGATTCTGGACGGGCAGCAACGGAATGTCGTCGTTGTCGTCACCAAGCCAGTACCACCACGCAATGTTATCGAGATCCCGTTTGACGAGGTAGCGCAGCCGCCGCAGGTTGTGGTTCTTCCACCGCCCGTCAGGGGGCGACGGGCCGTCCCTGATTTCCTGGAGCAGTGCCATGGCTTCAGGGTCTGCAGGGTTGCAACAGTACTTCTGCATCGCTAAGAAGTACTTAGCACCGGAGTCTTCAGCAGCGACATCTCCGACGAGCTTCAGACCCTTATCGGGATTCCACCGCCTCATCAACCTCTCCATCCCCTCGAAGCATAATGCCTCCGGATGATTGGCCTCGCGGAAGCGCCGCTCAAAGCACGACCTGACGTAGCGATTCTTGCACACCTGACGAAGATCACGCAGCGACACGTGCAGTAGTACCTCATCGGAGTCGCAGATACGCCGGAAGGTGTCGCGGATTTTATTACGAAGGTTCGGAAAATGGATGACGGGCTCATCCTTGATGGAGTGGATGATGATCTGGTTGACAAGATCATCTGGCAGCAGCTGCATCAAGCACACCGCGGCCATCAAGGAGAAGGGGAGGAAATAGAAAAGCGACGGGGTTTGGAAATTGAAAGGCGACAAGGGTTGAAGTTGAAGGTGATGAGGGTTTAAGTTGAAGAAGGCGACGAGGCCATCTAAAACAATAAATGGAAATTTAAAAGGCGCCGCAGTTTGGCTGCTGCCGTTGACGAGTGAGCCCGACATCATTGCCCCTGCCCCTTCACCTTCCCGAGTAATTGAAAGGTGACGTGTGGTTTTGGACGGTTCTGCGCCCGAAACGGAGCCCGATGCGCAATTGAGTGGCAGTAGTAGAGTAGTGGGTGGGGGCAGAGGCGCCTGACGGTTCCGCGTCTTGTCAATATAACTCCCCTGCCTTCCCTTGCTTTCCCCTGCTTCTTCCATAAGCTTATCTCGCTTCTTCTTCCTCCTCGCGATCCACCACTACAAAATCTTCGGTCGCCGAGAGATCATGAAGGAGGAGATGGCATCGAGGGGCCCGCTGCCGGCAAAGCGGGGACGAAGGGAGGACGATGATGACGAAAGTCGCCGTCGGAGGAAGTTGGAGAAGGGGAAGGAGCCGGCGACCAAGGACGCCGACGAGGAACCGTTCTTCGACGACACTAAGTTCGCCGTCGACCTGCTCAGGAGCGCGTTCAGAAAGCTTCAAGATGTTGGCGAGGCCTTCGACATCAAGGTGCCTCATGAAGTGGACAAGGACCCGAGCATGAAGGGTCTCGCCTTCAGGATCCACGGGTTGGCTGGGAGGCTCGAGAAGCTCCTCGTGGTCAAGCGAGCTGGCCGCCACTTCGTCTTCGACGACGGCGGCTCCGACGACGACGACGGCTCTGACGGCAGCCACGGCGGTGACGACGGCAGCCACGGCGGCGACAACGGCGGGACTCCGACGGCGGCGACCGACTAATTGATAGACTCCTCTACCAATTAGTAATAATGTGTGTGTGTGTGTGTTTGTGTCTTCGTCAGGTTGTTGGACATGAACTGCTTAGTTTGTTTGTCGATCATGAACTGCTTAGTTAATTAGTTTGGTTGTTAGATTTTGTATGTCATGAACTCGATCTAATAGACGCGAGTAGATCCATCCGTGTCTCCTTTAATATGTGTTCTGTTGCTATGAACTGGAGATCTGTTGTGATGGACTGGAGATCTGTTGTGATGAATTAGATCTTAGAGACAATGGATAGTCATTGCCGACGCGGGTTAGCCTGCTGACGCTGACGCGTGGGCCAGTGTCATTGGCGACGATGGTTAGTGAACCCGCATCGCCTTTGTTGGCAGTTGGGTCCGGGCGGGCAGGCAACGGTTATCTTTTGTATATTGGCTGCTGATGCTGACGCGTGGGCCCGTCACTATTTTTTTGCAATGAAACTTGCTTCCCTAAAATATTAGAGCCCATAAAACATCACCTAAAAATCATAAAAATACGAACAATTCATATTTGGACATTTAGTATTTGAATAAAATATCAACAGTCACACTTGTGTGCCCAAAATTCTTATATTTCATTTTTACACCCCATGGTAATTATATAATAATTCTAATAACATCAAATTTGCTCTAAAAAATCTACAAATTGACTTGACAACATAATTTGGGTACTTAAACTTGTCTTCAAAATTTCAAATGGTATCGATGAAGGAATAATATACTTGTGTACAAATGTCTACATCTCTCACATAGTTTCCTAGAATGTTGCTTGAACATTGAAGTTTTCCACACTTTGCAACATGTTCGAACTCATATGCATTTGAAAACTTAACAAAACCTTGTGTTCACCTTAAGCTTACGAAATGCAAAGTTTCATCACTAATGGTTGTGTAAAACAAATATTATTTATATGTTGTAATTACAAAGAACAAAATAAGGCATATAAACATTATTCAAGAAACGAAATATACACTAAACAATAAAATTAATGAAAAGATGGTGATTTTAGAAAAAATTAGAAAAAAAAAATCAAATTTGGACTAATTACGACGAAGAAATACTTGTTACAACAGTTGATTGCAGATTAAAGGGAGAAATGAGAATTGTTCTTCATTCGAATAGAACTGAGCCCCACAGTCATTAGCGACACGGGACTGATAACCCGCGTCGGCTTTGCTGCTCTTCCAAAATTTTACACAGATAATACGAGCAACATACAAAAGCTAATCCACTACTGTTTTTCTATTCCAATACTCCATTCGAACTTCACCATTTCGCAGCGGAGCCTACAGTCTTCGCAGCAAAACAGAGAAATTCCAAGCCATCCTTCATCCACGCCGCAGCAGCCGCCGTTGCCTGCGCACGGCTGATCACTGTGCACCTATGCCGGAGGCGGCAGCGGTTCACCCCAAATGCGCCAAGTCGAGGAGTGGATCGCACGCGCGGCCTTCTCGCGCAAAGGCAGACACCCCTCGTTGCTCAGCCATCTCGACGTCGTACTGCCGCCGCCCACGACCCGCCTCATGTACCGCTTCGCGGTGTCAGCGGCGTGTCACACCTGATTTTCCGAAGAAAACCAGATGCATCTCATATGTGCGCCAGGATCAAGTTTACACACATATGATAGACGTCATGAGTGAAATATCATAAAACAGCAATAAAAATGTATAAGAGTTAAACCATTACATTATCTCTTTATTACACTCAGACGTTAGACTCGAAGGTCTTTACAACGATCAAACGATAACTAGACGAAGCAACTCCATCTTCAGCTTCCACAGGCACATGACTGGGGGCACGCAAGCCTCAGAACTCATCGTAGTCGCTGAAGTACTCTTCTCCAGTGTTCTCCTCTAAACAGCGGGTAAGCAAGGGTGAGCACACTTATGGTTGGAGCTCAGCAAGTGGGGGAAGATGCAAGGCTATCAAGGATAGGCTAAGGTTATGCAGCGGTTAGCATTTTTAATGTTGGTCAAATTTTATTAGCAAGCACCTATTTACTAGATGTAAGTTCATACCATCCCAATTAAAAAAGACTTTAGAAAACTTTCCATCTCAAACCATATAAACCACAATTTAATTCCATCTTCAAGTTTATTAATCATGTGAGGGTCCAGGCCGCTCTTGACCGTGAGCACGGCTGATCGATCAGTTTTAACTCTGCAGAGGTTGTACACTTTCACCACAGCTCGTGTTCCCCATGTTGCCCGGGTTGATCAGACCCTTAAACACTTCCGAGGTGAGTGGCTAGGGGTCCACTACGAAGCCTTTACAAAGATATGCAAAAGACCAACAACCCACGACAGTTACAGCTCAGGGCGGACCATAACCCTCCCTAATGGTCAGCACCTTAGCAAAGGCTGCTACCCCAAAAGAACCGGGCTATACCCCTTCAACCCCGAGCCCCCTGTGTTCCTTTCGGATAAGGTCACCAGTACAATCACACACCTAATTAATTGGCTAAGCCAGAGCCATATGGACTGTGGTTGCACTATTTTCCTGGGTGGTTCTCCATGTTCCGATTAAATCATATGATCTTGTTATTAACCATAAGCATCACATATATATCACCAAAGTTATCATGATCAACATTTATCATATAGCAAAAGATTCATTTGAACCATCCCAAGTTATACCAACTAAGCATTTCTACCCAAAACATTTATTTAAAAGGGTTGTCCAAGGTAATAGGGATAAAATTCTAGTCATGTCCTTAAAAAGGTGATTTCCCATCAAATTTATGCAATACAACATTTAAAAGTAAACTTAGTTATCATGCAAGTTGTGTGGGACAAAAATAGAATATGCAGGGGGAGAAGTCCACTTGCCTTCCTTGCTTAAACACTGGGGTTCTTCTTCTTCAAACACTTGCTCTTGATCCACTTCAACTGGTTGCTCACTTGAAACTGGCACGATGTCTACGAGCACACATAAAGACATTCAATAAACAAAACAACACACCAAGCATGAAAAGCTTAAAAAGAGAACAAGGTTTGGCTCTAGGAACACGAACGCAAAAACACTCAGAACTATCGGGAGATTTGGATGATCACATACAAGAGCTAGCTAGTGCTTGGTATATTTTAATTGAATAAAGATGTGCATAGGTTATTTCAGAGAAATACCCTATTTATAAATAAGCAAGTTATATTTATATTTAAAAGACGATGTAAGCCTAGTCCAATTTTATTTATAAATATTCAAGTATGATTTATGCAAATTAAACATTTAATTTAAAAGAAGCATGTAAAAGCATCTAAGCGTATAACTTTATATTTCGAGTTCAACTAGGCAAATTATAATTTAAAAACACATTTATGTTCATATTAATCAAATTAACATTTAATTAAGAAACTCGGGATAGACCTATGTTGCTTTTATTTAGGAAGCAAATTGCATAAACATTAATCAATTTAAGTTTGATTATAAAAACCGAGGTGTACATCTAATTAACTTTTAATTATAAGAAATATTTAACTAGTATTAATCATATTAACTTTCTTATGAAAACACGTGTTGAGCTCTAATTAGATTTTAATTAGAAAAGCATGTGTATAAGGATTTAATCATATTTATTTTTTAAATAAATTATAAAACATAGAACATGTTCATCATTGGTCCTATCACGTAGTTTGAGTTGATATGAACCTAATGCAACTTGAAACGGTGGAAACGGAGCTAAAACGCAAAAGATACAGCCAAAACAAGGTTCTAAAACTGACGGGCTTGAAAAGACGGTCGCGTGGACACCAAGAACGCTTAAAACGGATAAAAGATGCAAAAGATATGGCTAAAACAAGGTTCAGGGGCTTAACTGCAAGAAACCAGGGGCTAAAACATGATTATGTGTAAGAACTCAAGGGTTTTGGTGTAAAACAACAAGGCTTGGACCTCGGTTGGAAAAACTTAAGAGGACAGGGGCTTAACTGAGAAAAACTGGACTTATTTGTAAGGATTTTATAAGGTGGAAGGATCTAGTTGCGAAACTAAAGAAACTGGGGAGCTCTTTAGAAAAAAAGGCCTAAGTTGACCGTTACTGGGTCTGTTGACCCACGGTTGGAACGGATCTGGGCCGTCGATCAGGACATTGACGGCTGACAGAAAAAGGAAAACTCAGGGGCCTATACGAAAAGAAAAGGACCTAAAAGAAAGGATTTATTCCGGTGGAAGGGTATATATGTGATATTAAGAACTTTAGGGACTTTTATGCAAAGTTTCGGCGGCCAGCACAGGGTTGACCGGTACCTGGTCCCTTTTGACCGAGGCTGGGCGCGATCTCAGCCGTTCGCTAGCGATCGGACGATCGCGGTGGCCTACAAGCGCCAAGACGACGACGTGCGGCGGCGCCTGACGGCGGACGGCGGCAGGCTCGCCGGAGTTCGCCGGAAAACGAGCTACAAGGCTCGGTTTGGCTGGCGGTTTGGTCCTACACGAAGCCCGAGCGATGGCGAACTCACCCAGGGACCCTAGGAGGCGGCTCGAGCTACGGCCAAGGCATCGCGTCCTTGGGGGCGGACGGCGCACGGCTGGCGGGCGGCGGTGGGTGCTGCGGGCTCAAGATGTAAGGGGAAAAAGTGGGGACGGTTCCCTTACCACACGGTGATGATTTGGCGAAGGAAAGAGCGACGGAGAGGTAGCGGTGAGGGAGATCGACGCCGGCGGCCGGAGGTAGAAGACGGCGGCGGCGGTGCTCGGGTGAAGGAGATGGCGGCCCTGTGACACGAGTTAGAGCTCGAGTGAGCTTTGCACGCGAAGGACAAGAAGGGAGAGAGGGTTAGGGGTACTCCACCGACGGCGAGGTGCTTTGGCGGCCGGCAATGGCGCGGCGGTGGAAACCTTCAGGCGGCGGCGCTTGTGCGAGGGCGGAGGGGGTACAGGGCATGCACGGGTGCGGAAAGGAGGTGTGCAAGGCTCGAGCATGCCTTTATAGGCTAGGGTGGAGGAGAGGGAGCATCAACCGGGCCAATTGGCCATCAATGGCAGGGGAGGCACCGGCGGTTTACTGCCTTCAAGAGGGGGAGGGCGCTTGATGGCGGAGGAGTAACCGAAGGAGAAGTAAAGGAGGGGAGGGGCGGCCGGTGTTCCACTGCGCAATAAAGAGGAGGATTGAAGGCAGGAGGGCGAAGGAGGAGGGGAAACTGGCCGGCGGCGGCGCAAGACGCGGAGCAGAGGAGGCGCTGGAGGTGGGAGGAGGAGATGACAGGCAGGCCCGAGCGGTCAGTGGAAGAGAAAGGGAAGGACAGGTGCTGGACCACGCGATGGTTTGGGCCGGAAGAGGGAGAGCAGGCCGGGCGAGCTGGGCCGCAACCTTGGGCCGGGAGAAGAGAAAGGAAGACGGTCGGGCTGGAAAAGAAAGGGAGAGGGAGAGAAGGGTTTGGGGCTTTTTTTTTCAAAACCACACAAATCAAACAAGAAAAACATGCAACCGAATATGATGCACAAGCACTTGTTGCCTCTAAAATTATACAAAAGTGATATTTAAATATTTAAAAGGCCAAATTTACTTGATAATTTATTATTCCTTAGATAACAAAAACTAAAACACCATGTTGCTTACATTATTTTAGTGATGGAAAATTAGGGTGTTACACGGCGGCGGCACCGCCATTGTCCCTGTAGAGCAAGATGGCGTATAGATAGGCCGCCGCATCGTGCCGACCCTCGGCGGCGCGCCGGAGATCATTGCATCCCATGTTTTCCATGAAGACGGCTTTGATCCCGGAGAAGAAGCAAGCCTCCGGATTCCTGAGATCGGTCAGCATAGCAAGGAAGGCTTTGTAGGCGGTGGGGTCCCACACCCAAGAAATCTCATCTCTTATCCCCTCTATCGACAAACGCTGGCAGACGTGGCCGTGGCCGCACACGCGGCACATGGTCGAGCAAGTACCGCGTAGGCTGCGGAGGTCAGCCGTGTGCGGCCACGGTCGAGCAAGTACCGCGTAGGCTGCGGAGGTCAGCCAAGGGCCGCTCCGAGGTCGCACCGACACGCGCCGCAATCTTAATGCGGAGGTCTTGAGGGAGGTCCAGTAGCGACAACGGCTGGTGCCGCCTGCTTCTTCCCGGCATGCTATTCATCTCCGTCCGGGAATGGTGACGATGAGGAGTAGGCAGTTGTTGTTTTTTCGCGGGTAGATGAAGGGGCAGGGGATCTAAATTATTTTGGAAGGAGAAGATACAGGAGATTTGTTTCCAAACACGGTTTAAGTATGCAATGGAGACGACGTTTGGTTAATCCGCGTATCCTTTAATTCTCCATTGCAGACGACGTTTGGCTAATCCGCGTACTATCATTTAATTCTACATTGGAGACGACGTTTGGTTAATCCACGTATCATTTAGTTCTACATTGGAATCACTGCCGCTGCTCTCAGCCATTGACTGGGCAACTGTTTCCCCATTGACCGGATCTGGCATCAATTTCTTGGGAACCTTCCCGTTTCCTGTGCTCTTGATCTTATCCCTTCCTCTTTTTTTTTGACAACCGATCTTATCACTTCCTTGTTTTTGCTATAAAAAGGCACCGACGCCTATCGGTCCTCCTCACTTGCTTCCTTCTTCTCTAGATCTAGATCTAGCTATGGCACAAAGAATAGATCTTGTAGGGCGCAAGCTTTTGCTTTTCTCTCTTCTTCCTCCTCCTCGTTCTCTCAGTTGCTAGAAGAATTCTTGTGATATGGGTGACTGGGTTGCTCATCCCTCTAGCACAGCTGCTAGAAAAATTCTTGTGATATATCAGCTGTCGAGGGAAGGTAGCCCAGAACCTCCTGGCATCAGGAAGAACAAGCCAACGGAAAGATCAGGTCTGGGGAGAGAAGCCCAGAACCATCCTGCTGTAGCTTTCTCGTCAAACTTGCGCTTCCTTTTGCTTTCCCTCCTCCAGGAGGAGGATTTTTGAAGGGATATGTTTCCACCCTCTGCTGTATCTTTCTCTTGTGCTCACTTGTAAGCATGAAGAAGAAGCCAGAATCTGGAGCATATCTCGTCATGAAGAACAAGCCGACGGCGGCCTCCTTTCTCTTCACCTCCGACGATCGACCGACGGGCAGGGAATGAGCAAGATCGAACTTTGAGCCTCAACATCGCCAAGTCAGCACCCACCACTGCAGTGGTCTTCTACCTCTGGCCGACCGGAGATTCAGCTGGAGCCGGACGCGAGTTCGAGGCTGCCGAGCTGGCCAAGATCCCGAGGCCTCCCTATCTGATGTACCAATGATGACTGTAATCTGTGTGTGTGATTTTGCGTCTCAAGAGACATGCTTGTGTGATTATCTGTGTGCAGTCCAGTTTTTTGTATGATTTACCTACTCTCTTGCAAGCATGAAGAAGAACAAGCCAACGGAAGTATATCTCTTTTGCTTAGTTTAGATCTATGTTCCTCATCCTGGTAGTGCCTAGTGATGATGAACATAGATGGCCGCTTTGTAACCTTCTGATGTATCAATGATGACTGTAATCTGTGTGTGTGATTTTGCATCTCAAGAGACATGCTTGTGTGATTATCTGTGTGCAGTACAATTTTTTGTATGATTTACCTACTCACTTGCAAGCATGAAGAAGAACAAGCCGACGGGGGCTGGCTAATCCGCGTCTCTTTTGATATAATCTGTGTGTGTGATTTCGCATCTCTTGCCCATAACAAAGGCGACGCAGGTTGGTTAATCCTCGTCTCTTGCCCATAACAAAGGCGACGCAGGTTGGCTAATCCTTGTCTCTTTTATATTAACGCCCGTTACTGAACTGAAGCTACTTACTGAACTAAAGCAGAATATAAACAGAATATATATAGTATCTTAGGCAGAATATATTACACAAATGATTCAAATTCCACCACATCCTATATATTACAAAAAGGATTCAAATTCCACCAATACATCACATCCTTTATATTACAAAACGGATTCCATTTCCACCAATAGACACATCCTGCATTACAAAAAGGATTCAGCAGAAATCAGGCTTGCTTTTTCTTCCTTGATTTCTGTATATAGATTTTTTCACTATGGTCGCTTCGCAAGTACGGTGTTTTGTTAGTTCCCGAGAGTCGGGGCTTGTATGAAGTGTCAAAGGATGGGATTTCGTCAAACTGGTTGTATTCCTCCTCCTCAACAACATTTTCAACCCCAACAATCATTTTTTTCAGGCATAACCACAGACCAGTTCTTCTTTGCAAGGTTAGGTACATAGAATACTTGCTCAACATCGTTGGCGAAGACAAACGGTTCGTTTTTGTAACAAAAGACCCAGAGATCAACACTAACATAACCATATTTGTCCTTGCTCACAACTCTCTTCCCATTGGTGACCCATCTACACCGAAACAAGGCTACCTTCAATCCTACATAATCAAGCTCCCACATCTCCTCTATTTGACCATAATATGTGTCTGTCTCCATGTCATCATCATCATGACTGTCGTCGACGACGGCCCGTACACGCACACCACTATTCTGATAGACGCTCTTTTTATCCTGGGCCATGGTGTAGAACGTGTATCCATTGATATCCATTGCTTGGTATCTTGTAACAGTGAACAATGGCCCCGCTGCTAGATTCCTTATCTCGTCGGTTATTACAGCATTGCTGCATGTCTCGACATAATCTCGGATCCACCTGCTGAAACCTTGCATGTGCATCTTTGCAAGCCAAGCCCTACCACGGTCAGGGTTGTCTTCACGTAGTTGTCGCTTGTGCTCATTGGCAAACGGTGCAATTAGGTGCAGCTGTTGTATCACGGTGAAGTGAGCCTTTTGGAAGGCATCTGGTTCCGGAGTGACTGACTTTTTCCCAGGGTCCCAACACCTGAAAGCCTACCTTCATGCCGTGAGTGAGGCACACCAATGGGGTTTTGGGGGTCCATATAACCCATGGTCCACTCCACTGCTTCGATGGTCTCGTAGCCACGAACAATGGCTCCCTCCGGAAATAACTGGTTATGTACCAATGATTTCAGGAATCCATAGAACCTCTCATATGGAAACATCTGATGAAGGTAAGATGGGCCAAGGAACCAGATTTCCCTCGCGAGGTGTGCTGTTAGATGCAGAATGAGATCAAAGAATGATGGTGGGAAGGTAGCTTCAAGCATGCATAGGGTCTCGAAATGCCTCCTCTCTAAGTCTAATAGTTTTTCCTCATCAATCACCTTCTGTTCTATTGCATTGAAGAATAAACACAAGCTCGTGACCGCGTCGCGAACCAGTTCTGTCTTGATACCTCTAAGTGCGACAGGAAGAAGAGTTGTCATCAACACATGACAATCATGAGATTTCATCAAGTTGAAATTCATTTTCATGTCCTTCACCGACACTAACCTCTTGAAGTTTGATGAGTAGCCTGAAGGTACTTTCAAATCATGCAAAAACTGACAGAATTCTTTTCTCTCTGCCTTTGACAAGGTGGTTGCAGCAACGGGAAGGTCCGTCCCCGTCTCTGTTTCCTCTGCATAGAGCTCCGGCCTAATGCTCAGTTCTTTAAGATCCTCCCTTGCATTTTTATGATCTTTTCCTTTGGACTTCTGTTGTAGCAATGTTCCACAAGTAGCTTCACACATATTCTTCTTGATGTGCATGTTGTCAATCGAATGACGCACATCCAACATCGGCCAATACTCTAACTCCCATAGAATTGATTTCTTGTTCCACATTCCTTCTTCTTCTTCTTCTTCTTCTTCACCATCTCATTTCTTTCTTTTGCCAAGGGTTTTTTCCAGTCAGTTTGGGTAACTCCTCGATAGTTTTGACGTCCTTGACTTTCAAGTGGACCAGATCTCCAGTCACATGCAACAGCGCCTCTCGATTCTCCTTTTCCCCATTAAACTGACAATCCATGGCCCGGTATGGATGTTTCTTGCTGAGGAAACGACGGTGCCCCATAAATACGTATTTCTTTGAATGTCTTAGCCATACTGCGCAAGTATCTTCCAAGCAGTGTGGGCAAGCTGCACCTTTCCTTTTACTCTGGCCAGAGAGGTTGCGACGAGCCAGGTTGTCGTTGATGGTGGTGAACAACATGGCGCGCATTGTGAACTCCTCACGCTTGTACTCATCCCAAACCTCCTTCACACCAGGCTTCCACAGTATCTTCAAGTCATCAACTAGTGGCCTCAAGTAGACATCAATACGGTCGCCAGGTTGCTTTGGCCCAGAGACCAATATTGTCAGCATCATATATTTCTGTTTCTTGCATAGCCAGGGTGGAAGGTTGTACAACGACAGCACGACAGGCCAGGTCTATGTGTTGAGCTCTGGTTACCGAATGGGTTCACGCCATCTGTGCTCATAGCAAACCGTATGCTCCTTACGTCTTTGTCAAACCACGGAAAGTGGTTATTAATGTTACCCCATTGTGCTGCATCTGCGGGGTGCCTAAACTTGCCATCTTGCTTAAGCTCATTTCGGCCTTCGTCATGCCAACACAAGAGTTGGGCCTCCTTTCATGTTGCGAACCATCTTCTCAGCCGAGGAATGATGCAAAAATACCATGCCACCCTCACACGAGCCCCTCTGTTAGCCTTCTCCATCTTGCCTCTGATCTCGCCAGGCTCGTTCTCATCATCAGCATTATTATCATCTCCACCATCCTTTTTCCTCTTGTACCGATCATAGCCACACTTGGGGCACTTGTCAAGGTCTGCATAATCTCCACTGAACAATACACAACTGTTCTTGCATGCATGGATTTTTCAACCTCTATTCCCAGAGGACAGATTATCTTCTTCGCCTCATAGACAGACTCTGCTATTTGGTTTCCTTCAGGTAGCATGTCTCTAAGCACATCCAATAGATGTTTGAAACTTTTGTTGCTCCAACCATGATCTGCCTTAAGCTGCAGAACTTTTAGATCACCAGAAAGGCGAGAGTACTTTTGGCATTCAGGATAGAGGGGTTTCTTTGAATCTTCAATGAACTGCTTCAGCCTCGCTAATTCAGAAGGTGTGTACACTCGTTGAAACTCAACATCCTGCAATATTTGATCAACATTGTGCACACATTGCAACACCTCACCATCATCGAAGCCCCTAACTTCTTGATCAGTGATATCCTCAGGCCTCATCACATTTGGTGGGAATAATGGTTCATTTTCCTCAAAAACTCCACCGTCATCAAGGTCTTCATCATGGTCGGTAGCATGGTGTCGCACTTCACCTTCATTTAGGCAGCCTGCTTCGAGTTCATTAAGGCCTTCCTCACCATGTTTATTCCAACACGTGTAATTTTTTATGAAACCACGTGTGACCAAATGATGAAAAATGATTTCCTGTTGTGCGAATTTCTTCTGGTTGAGACAATCTATACAGGGGCAAAGCATTGCTAGAACACCACGGTTTCTCATATCCGCCTCTGCTTGATTTAGAAAACCATTTACCCCACTTAAGAAATTCTCCCAATCTTCTTGGGGCTGTCTGTACATCCAAGCCTGAGCAGCAGACGCCATCTGCATTCCATACACCAAATGAGCATAATTCATCACACAAAAAAACCGATAACATAAGAGGATTAGGACAGCTGAAGAATTTCAATAAAAGGGGGCAATTAATTTCCACCTTGACGAGGACTTTCTACGAGGCGAGCGGGGCCGAGGAGGAGGATCGGAGGCGGCGTCGCGACCACGGTGACAGCGCGGAGGACGGCGCCGAGCCCCAGGGGGAGGGGACACGGAGGCGTCTGCTTTGGATGACGCTGCGGTCGACGTCCGCTGGCCCCTTTCGCCGTCGCGCACGCGGCCGACCGGCCTGCTGCAGCGCCGGCTTTCTGAGGATAGAAATTAAGCGCGACCCTCAAAGCGCGTGCAGCTGGCGGCGGCGAATGGGGCAGGCCGGTGGGGACATCTGAGCAGAGAGATCGAGCGAGTGACCTTCTGAGGAGAGAGAGTGAGTGTTGTTGTCGGAATGGGAGTGGCCTTCTGCGGAGAGAGAGCGTGTGGTGTCCGAAGGAGAAGACAGAGACGAGCAATAACAACGTGCGTCTCCGATGTGAGAAAAAAGGCGACCCTGGGTGGCAATCAAAGGAGACGAGTCCTAAGAAACGAGCGTATCCAATTGGGTCGCCAGCAAAGGAGACGCATCCTAACAAGCATGCGTCTCTAGTACGAAATTATCAGTAACGGACTTTATAGCCCGTTACCAATACGGCAGTGATCAGTAACAGACTTAAACAGCCCGTTACCGATAGGGCATTGATCGGTAACGGACTTTACGAGCCCGTTACCGATAGGTTTAACTTTTGTAACGGACTCGATTTAACATCCGTTACAAAGAATTCATGTAACGGGTGCTTAAGAAGGCCGTTACCAGAAGTCCACATTGGTAACGGGAGTAGTGGAGGCCAACCCCGGGGTCGGCCTGCCGCGCTTATGGGTAACGGGCGCCAAACAATAACCGTTACAGATGTGGGTGCATGTAACGGGCGTTAAGGGCCCGTTACAAATGCTACGTGACCTATTTGAGGTTTTCACGTAGTGACATACGGATGTGTGCGGACCAATGAGTACGACAGCTAGAGGTGGATACCAATACTTCATAACATTCACTGATGATTTAAGTAGATATGGCTATGTCTATTTAATGAAGCACAAGTCTAAAACTTTTGAAAAGTTCAAAGAATTTCAGAGTGAAGTAGAAAATCAACATGGCAAGAAAATCAAGGTCCTGCGATCTGATCGTGGAGGTGAGTATTTGAGTCACGAGTTTAGCAGTCATCTAAAGAGTTGCGGTATTGTTCCACAACTTACGCCACCTGGAACACCTCAGAGGAATGGCGTATCTGAGCGACGTAATCGTACCTTGTTGGACATGGTCCGATCAATGATGAGCCAGTCAGACCTACCGTTATCATTTTGGGGTTATGCTCTAGAAACCGTAGCTTTCACTTTAAATACGGTACCGTCTAAGTCTGTAGTTAAGACACCATATAAGATGTGGACTGGTAAGACTCCCAGTTTGTCTTTTCTGAAAATTTGGGGTTGTGAGGTTTATGTGAAGAAACTTCAATCAGATAAATTAACACCCAAATCGGACAAGTGCATATTCGTGGGATACCCAAAGGAAACCTTGGGATATTATTTCTATAACTGGTCGGTAGGCAAAGTGTTTGTCACCCGGAATGACGTTTTCTTAGAGAAAGAGTTTCTTAAAAGAGAGAAATTTAGACAGAAGGTGTATCTTGAAGAAGTTCAAGATGAGTCGCTTGGGCAAGATTTCACAAGTGATGCTAATGTAGCTGAACGAGTTGATGTGCCCATGGCAAAAGAAGTACCACCACAACCACGAAGGTCTGAAAGGGCACGTCGCGCAACTGATAAGCTCAATCAAATGATTACTGGAGAGCGCGACATATTGTTGTTAGACAATGATGAACCTATGACATATGCGGAAGCAATGATGGACCCAGATTTTGAGAAATGGCAAAGTGCCATGAGATCCGAAATAGATTCCATGGATGACAATCAAGTTTGGAACTTGGTTGACCCGCCAGATGGTGTTAAACCCATAGAGTGCAAATGGATCTATAAGAAGAAGAGAGACATGGATGGAAATGTTCACATCCATAAAGCTAGACTTGTTGCAAAAGGTTTTCTACAAGTTCAAGGAGTTGACTACGACGAGACATTCTCACCAGTAGCGATGCTTAAATCTATTCGAATCATTCTAGCTATAGCTGCATATTTCGATTATGAGATATGGCAGATGGATGTCAAAACAGCTTTCCTAAATAGGAATCTGACTGAGGATGTGTATATGACACAACCTGAGGGATTTGTTGATCCGACCAATGCTGGAAAGGTATGCAAACTTCAAAAGTCCATTTATGGATTGAAGCAAGCATCTCGGAGTTGGAACCTTCGCTTTGATGAAGTGGTCAAAGGGTTTGGCTTCATTCAGAGTGAAGAAGGGCCTTGTGTTTATAAGAAGGCAAGTGGGAGCTCTGTAGTATTTCTAATCTTATATGTGGATGACATATTGCTGATTGGAAATGACATTCCTATGCTTGAGGCCGCTAATACCTCATTGAAAAATAGTTTTTCGATGAATGACTTAGGTGAGGCAGCATACATTTTGGGCATCAAAATCTATAGAGATAGATCAAAAAGGCTTATAGGATTAAGCCAAGACACTTACATTGATAAAGTGTTGAAAAGGTTCAACATGGAAGAGGCGAAGAAAGGGTTCTTGCCTATGTCACATGGCATACATCTTAGCAAGACTCAGTGTCCTTCGACTACTGATGAGCGGGAACACATGAGTAGAATACCGTATGCTTCAGCCATCGGATCTATTATGTATGCAATGATATGTACACATCCAGATATTTTGTATGCGCACAGTGTTACAAGCAGATACCAATCTGATCCAGGTGAGGGTCACTGGACAGCGGTTAAAAATGTTTTTAAGTACTTAAGAAGGACTAAAGGCATGTTCCTAGTCTATGGTGGTGAGGAGGAGCTCGTTGTAACGGGTTACACCGATGCTAGTTTCCAAACTGACCAAGACGATTCAAAGTCGCAATCAGGATATGTATTTACAATAAACGGTGGTGCTGTGAGCTGGAAGAGTTCCAAGCAGGAGACAGTGGCTGATTTTACAACAGAAGCCGAGTACATCGCGGCTTCAGAAGCTGCAAAGGAGGGTGTTTGGATAAGGAAGTTCCTTTCTGAACTTGGTGTGTTTTCGAGTGTCTTTGGCCCATTGGATCTTTACTGTGATAACAATGGGGCTATTGCGCAAGCAAAGGAGCCAAGGAACCACCAAAAGAATAAACATGTACTGCGGAAATTTCATCTGATACGAGAGATCGTTAGACGAGGTGATATCAAGATATGCAAAGTACACACGGATTTGAATGTTGCAGATCCTTTGACAAAACCGCTTCCACAGCCTAAGAATGAGGCGCACATGAGAGCTATGGGTATTAGATACATTCTAGATTAGCTCAAGTGCAAGTGGAAGAATGTTAGAAATATGTCTTATAAGGAATCATAGAGATGACTATATTTCATTGTATCCATGACACTTTGTTCTTTTCTTGAATATCCATGAAAGGCGACTTGTATTTGAATGGCAATTATGTGAATTGTTTGTGAAACTCAAACTTGCATGGTTATTCAAAAGTTGTCCCTAGTATGAGTTAATGACTAGCACATGTATTAGTTGATGACTATGTTTCACAAATCATGAACATGGAGATGTATAACTAATAATGTGGGTACATGTATGACATGGGGCTGGACTGACCCAACTTGAGACTTTGTTATGTAGTTCTCTGTTTACACAACATGTACGCTATGTCCTTTGACTTGAGATTGTCGCATGTACTCAAGATGTGAATTAACCTACTTAGGGGCTATCAACTGCTACTCCATAACTGGGTAGTTATAAAGGTGGCTTTCGGGTTTGTTAGGAAGCATGCTGTGAGGCATGGTCAATCAAGATGGAATTTGCCCCTCTCTACTTGAGAGAGATATCTCTGGGCCCCTCGAGTGACCGGATCAAGAAATGCATGGCCGTGCTGGGTTAAGAGTTAACCTCTTTTAAAGGATCTGAATCATGGTATCGAGAAAGAGAGGTCAGGTTGGAGCTAGACCAAATATCGTGAGGCAAAGGGAATAGCATATATGAAACGATGTGATGGTTCGTCTGATAAGATCTTTACGTATGCATAGGAGTTGACACGTCTTGCTAGAGGCCGCTATCAACTATTGGTCGAGTAGGAGTACTACTCGGGTCATGTCTATGTGTACGTGAACCTATAGGGTCACACACTTAAGGGGTTGGAAGCCGAATGAGGATGGATATACTTGCATAGTTGACTCTAGTGCAAGTGGGAGACTATTGGAAATATGCCCTAGAGCCAACTGGATTTGATCGGATTTGATCCACTAGTGGGCTTAGATGGATTTGATCCATTATGGTGTAAAAGTCCTAATGGGCCACAAATATTGTAAAGCCCATTAGCGTTGGAAGGGGTACACCATCTATTAGTCCCGTATTGCTAATGGACGATGGTGTGTGTGTGGGGGGGGGTTCCTCCCAATAAATATGGACCACACCCCCTCCTGAAAAGGCACGACTCTCAAGCAGCAGCCGCGCCGCCCACGCTCTCTCCTCATCGCACTCGCGGACCTAGCAGTCCGGCGCGCGACGCTTCCTTCTCCGTACGTGTGGATACCATGGAGGTGCTGCATCTGGAGCACTTGGATCGGACGAGCCACACGTGAAGGACAAGAAGGACGTGAACAACTGCACTGCCTTCTACCCTCGACGTGTTTGTCTACATCGAGACGGTTCCGCTGCATCTGCGCATCTAGTGGTAATCCCGTGATCTATAACAGCAGTAGTTCCTGGTTTATGGGGTAGAAAATTTTTGTTTTGCGCTAGCGTAGCCACCCCGTATCCCTTCACTTCCCGCGGTTGAACTCATTTTGTTTGATTAGGAGCAGAAATGATAGGGTTTCTCTTGCTAGATAAAAAAAATTGTTCTTGTAATCTTGTTTGTCTGAGTGTCTTTATTCTTGTAACTGTGCACTTTAGGGATTCTCCTAAAGTTGTATTGTTGTAATTCTCTTAATGAAAAACGTGTTATGCAAGGGATCTGTTCGATCAAACCATATAGATGTTCACACTGCCAAAGCAAGGGACGATTTTGTGTGATTATGTCAACCAAAACAAATGTTTGCTTGTGCTCGATCAAGCCAGGTCAATGAAATCCAATATGCATGTTACAGTTTTAATTTGCAGCACATGTGTTTAGCTTTTTTTTGATACTCCATGTGTTTAGCTTTAAGGTTAACTAATCGGTATCAACTTGACAGAAAAAATGGCAAAGAAGTGGACTCGTAATGGTAGTGTAATTGCTACAAGGTGACATTAATTTGCACCAACCCATTTCATGCATTGTCCAAACCAAACAAGTGCTCAGATTGCCCAAACCACACTAAGAGCCAATATCATGCAGTCTACTAGACTATCACCATCCTGCCAAGTTTTTTTAAAAAAAAATACACAGTAACAAATACGAACACTCCCGTCCACGAACGCACATGCATGCACAACTTATTACCCTCCTATGAACATCTTTGAGACCCCGAGTCATCAAATCTTGAGATCGACGAAGTCACGCCAGAGACACATCGTTATACGAGCACATCGCCTACTATTGACAATGAGCTAAAAATTGAAAACAACTGGGTGTATGAAACACTCGTCCTGCCGAATCGACACAAATAAGAAGGCATCTATACATGCCGGTCCAATCATAATACAACCCAGCCTGGAGTGATAAGCTAGTTTTATTCATCAGCATGGATATATATACCTCATTGACTATCAACGCTGTATCATGTTACAACTGAAAGGGATACCTCATTGACTATCTGCGATTGCAATTGTAGCAAATTTAATTTGTAAGTCATGGTTGACTGATTATGTTAGGAATTTAAGACTAGCAGTACTAAAGGCGTGTTTGGCACAGCTCCACGCAGCACCAGATCCAAAAAATCAACTCTGCTCCAAATTTTTCCTGCCAAACACAACCAGCTCCAGCAACTTCACCGCAGATCTGCTCCAAAAAAAACGTGGAGCGGACCCCAACTCTATGATTTTCGTGGAGTACCTTAGGGGTGCTCCACCAACTCCAAATTTCCTAGAGTTGAGGTAAATTACCTACCACTGCCACTGGTAAGTGGAAAATGCACGATTCGTTCTTTTTCTCTCCCGTTCTCCCGTCGCTCCCCTTCTCCCCAGCGGCGAGGCCGCGAGGGCCTACCCCGGCGGCGGCGAGGCCGCGCCCGCCCACCCCAGTGGCGGCGAGGCCGCGCCCGCCTGCCCCGGCGGCCGTGAGGCTTGGCGCGCCTGCCCCGGCCGCGAGGCCGCAAGGGCCTGCCCCGGCGGCGAGGGCGCGCACGCCTGCCCCGCTGGAGCTCCGCCAAACACGCGCCTAAGAAGAGATGTTCAAGGTCAGATGAGGTCTCATGAAGCTGGGAACTACCAAGGCTGGGTCACATTAACTAAGTTTGGCTGGGCTTGCATTATTGGTCTTGTAGCGAGAGATAAAATAGGTGCTGTCAGCGAGGCACAGGTGATTTTCGTGTGTGTTAATGTAAAAGAAGCTTAATTGTTTGCCTTTCAGGAAGGCTTCAAATTTATCAGCCACTATTCAACATATTTCTTAGCCTGTGTAAAAAATTCTCGTTGATGAGCTCCTTGAGGGTGAGCTTATCCATTCTTTAGAGATCAGAATAGGGTAGCACGTTATCTAGCACAAGTGCTTGTAACGAGATGCCTTGCGCTAGCCATTTTGTTATGACATTATCCTCTGGAGGTGGTGGGGCGGCGGCTCATGATCAGATCAGGAACCACTCCACCCATCTTCTTATGTATATAAACCTTGCTAATAGGCC
This sequence comes from Cenchrus fungigraminus, assembly GCA_036936925.1. Classification (NCBI taxonomy): domain Eukaryota; kingdom Viridiplantae; phylum Streptophyta; class Magnoliopsida; order Poales; family Poaceae; genus Cenchrus; species Cenchrus fungigraminus. The sequence goes on from CM072780.1 coordinate 86,676,961, forward strand.
CTCAGCATTTGTGACCCATTAATTATGACTCTAAAACCCTAATGGATTGAATTTCATCAGCCCATTAGCAGATCAAATCCGGTTGGTTTTAGACCATATATCCAACAAGGGCGTTGCTAGCGCCCGGTCATCCGGACGGAGCGCTTTGTCTGGATGGTGGGGCCCACAGTTCGCAACATCTAAAATCAACATCTGCAACATAAAAACACAACATCCGCAACATAAAAAATCAATATTTGCAACATCAAAAACTGTTGAAAACTGTTGGTAATCATCGGTCGAAAAATGGAGAAACAATCCCACTGCAACATATATGTTTCATGTAGATTGGAACATTCAAATCTTTCATTGAAAATGCAACATCCAGATAACACATTTGCAACATGTGTGTGAAACATATGCAACATCGGAACATCTCAGTTTTCTTTTTTTAGAAACATCTCAGTTCTCTTTGCAACATACATATGAAACAAACATTCGTATGTAACACCCGGAACACTAAAAAAATAAGCTTGCAACATGCACCAAACCTGGGAAAAAAGAGAAGCACTGCACAGTGAAAGGGGAAGATAGCGAGCCACCCGGGGAGCACCTCCTCCCGTGCCGCCGTGAGCTCCCGCACTCTGTCGCGGGGAGCGGCGGCCTGCGCCACCGGTGTGCTCTCGCGCCGGGCTACAGGAGCTTGTCCCTGCTTGCTGCGCGAGCTCAGCCCCAGCGGTAGCTCGCGCCGTCGGTTGGGAAGGGAGCGGCGACGAGTCAGATCGCCGGCGAGCTTCGCTGCCCGCATCTCCGGCTGGGCGCCCTTGGCTGTGGAGGAGCAGCGGCCCGCGTCCAGTCGTGCCCCAGGCCACGGGGAGCAGCGGTCCGCACCCTGGCCGCCCCGCCGGCGAGCTCCGAAGCCACGCCGCCGGCACGGGAGGAGCTGCAGCACGGGTGGTGTCACACCCTGAAATTTCTCAATTTCAGGATGTGAATAGAAAGAATAATTAAACAATAAATTTCTCATAATTTTAAAAAAATTTCTCAACCTTTATTTTCTTTACATGAAATGTAGTGTAGGAAAAGTCTTTGTTTGATTTTCTAAAATTAAATAAATGGTTATGTGTGAGTGTTGCATTTATGCCGATGCATCTGTGTGTTCATGAGTGCAAAAAGTTTCAAAAATGCGTTTCGGTGCTGACAAATCCTTTTGGGAATTTTCTGGATTTTTTCCGGAATTAATTCTCATTTTCCCAGAGCTAATTCTATTTATTAGAAGACTCTAAAATCTTTTTCATGAGCTCCAAATACTTTATTTGGATTGTTCATGTCCCAATCTATCTCTGGGAATTTTCCTAGAATTTTTTGGATTTTCTGAGTATTTTTCGTGCCGTTAAAACAATTTCTAGATTTTCTTGGAATTGTTTTCGCATTACAAATAAATTCGGAAAATAAAAAGAAAACCATCCCTTTTCCTCCTGGGCCGAGCCCGTGGGCCCGACCCAGTCCACCCCGGCCCAGCCGCTAGGCCTGCTGGAGCCCATCCGAGCCAGCAGCCAAGCTGCTGCTCCGGCGTCCAGGCCGGGCACGCCGTTGCCTTCCTTGGCGTGCGCGCCACGCCTGCGTCTCGCCCGCGCCTATAAAGGCCGGCGCCCGAGCCACGCGTCCCGCTCCCTCCGCGCGCGCCCGCTGCCTCTCCCTTCCCTGCACAGCGCCGCCGCCCGAGGTAGCAGGAGCTCTGCGCCGCCGACCGCCGCCCCGATTCGCCGCACCGGGACGCCGACGAACGAAGCCGAGCCCTTCCGGAGCTCCCCTGTGCCGCGATGAAGCTTCCGCACCCCTTCTCGTCGCTGGACGTCCACTGGAGCGCTGCCGCCCGTGCACACCCGAACCGGCCGGCGCCGTCGACCTCGAAATCCGGCCGCTCCCGACCGTCTCCATCGATGGTGAGCACATCCTTGAGTTCCCCTCGATCTCCTCTCTCCGTTTTGCATCTCACCCGAGCCCCTAGTTGCCCGGAACCCCGCGGATTTGATGCTCCAAGAGCGCTTCATGAGCGCCACGAGCTTCTGTCTGTCCCAGACTGGAGGTTGAAGAAGATAAGGTCATTTTTTGATTAGGTCCCTGGAAGATATGTAATCTTTAGATCCAATCTTGTGTCTTGGTCAATCTACCGAAAACCCCCTAGAAAGATCCCACTTTTCACACATGAACCCCACCCCTTTACCTTTTTCGCGAGCACTATTTTCTGTGTCTTGCATATCTTTTCTGTTAGCCCCTGAAATCTATAGTTAATCTCCTTTAAGTCCTTTCAATCTTGTTTTGTTAATAGAATCCATATTTTAGTTCCGTTTTAATCCGTTCAAGTTGCGTTAGGTCCATAATAATGTAAAGTACACGTTAGTAGTGAGTTTTCATCATGTATGTTTTCTGAAAAATAATTTGCTATTAATTTTGCTAATGCCTTATTAAACATGCCTTTTCTAAATAAAAGCAATATAGTGTTATACACCGTTTTTCCTAATCAATGTTAATTTGAGTAATGTTTATTTCATATGCTTTGTAAATAAAAGCTAATTAATGCCACATCTCGGTTTTCTTAAACTAATGTTAATCTTGCTTAATGTTTAACATTCAATTAACTTTTCTAATTAAAAGATTATTAGGCTTTTACACCGTCTTTTATAATAAATGCTAACTGGATTAATGCCAACATGCATGTGTCTTCTAAATAAAGTGTGTTTAGCTCAACACGACATATGCTTTATTCGATTAGTTGTTCTAACATTTCTAAAGTAAATTGTTTAATTGGTATAATTGACACATGAATATTTGTAATTCTTTACTTCGGTTTTGCAAATAAAATGTAATTTGCATTAATGTCAACATAGGGTATTTTGTTTCTGAAATATCCTTTACATTTGTTTTGCTAATTAAAACGAACCTAAGCTTATAATCTTTTATGTTCATAAATGAAATCGATCGTTAGACGTTCTTTATCTCAGTATCTCTTTTGATCAAGTCTATCTGAAGCTCTAAATCTTTCTAGTGTTAGCTCAAGCTCAAACCATGTGCAGCTAATCAGACCTTTCCCTTCTAAGCACGTTTTGTGTGCTTTAGTGATCCATAGAATCGAGCCTATCCTTTAGTGTGTTCTTTTAAAGCTTTTCTTTTGAGTGGTGCATTGTTCTTAGTTTGCTTGTCTGTTTGCTTTGTATGCTTGTGCCGATGATTGATGCGCATAGAGTGAACGATGTTCGAGAAGCTTTGAAGAGCAAGAAGTTGAAGACATTCTGAGCAACTACTCTGTGGTTAAAGGCAAGTGTGTCCTTGTTCTTTTGTCCCAATAATTATTTAATCACTCATTGCATATGCTTTGCATTTAATTTGATGGGTCCTATTAAGGTATGCCTAGTCTTTATTATCATTCCTTGTCAACCTAGGTTTACCTTTATGCTGGGTAGTTATGCTTAGTTGCTCTACCTGGGTTATGGTGGTTTTAATGAACATTAATGATGAACTTGCTTTACCTTTATGCTATGTATCCTTGGTTAATACAAGATCACAATTCTTAATCCGAACATGGAGCGACCACCCAGGAAAACAGTGCAACCACAAGACATATGGCTCTGTCTTGGCCAAGTAATTAGGGAATTCTTGTGTGGGGATTAGTCGTGGTAGCTTGGGTACGGAGGAATGCTTTTATGGCTCTTCTACTCCGGATAGGTTTTGGAACGGAAGTGCTCTTCTATGGCTACCTAGTCCGTGGTCCGTGGGTAGAGGTGTGGTACGAAAGATGACCTCTATGACGTGCTATTATGGACTAATACACATGGGAGGACTCTTTGTAAAGGCGTCGTAGCGTCCCTGTGCAATCACACCTAGGAAGTGTGGTATTGTGCCTACTTTTGCACAGTATGGTTGGGTTCAAAGTTCTTCGGGACTTTTACGCGACTTGTGGTGAAAGTGTACAACCTCTGCAGAGTGTAAAACTAATCGATTAGTCGTGCTCACGGTCAAAGCGGTCTGGACCCTCACATGATAATTGAACTTGAAGGTGGACTTAAATCGTGCTCTCTGGTTAGCCATATGATTATGGCGTCTCTTTATGTTAATGTGGGTTGGTATATACTTATACTTTATTAGTAATCAAGTGCTAATAAAATTTGACCAACTAAAATTGCTTAATGCAGTAAACCTGTCAGCCTTTCCTTATTAAGCCTTTGCATTCATAATCTTTCCCCACACTTACTGAGTACGACATGTGCTCACCCTTGCTATAAACAATGTTACTCAGAAAGAGGAAGCTGCTATGAAGATGTTGCTGGTGCTAGGCGTACGCAACCCCCAGTCGATTGCCTGTGATGTTTGGAGCCTCCGTTTCCAGGATTGAGCGTAATACTCTGATAATCTCTATTTTTCTTACGTGATACTGTTTCTGTATTCACTTATATGTCACTATATGTATGAAAATAGATCCTGGCATACATATAGTTATGCACTTGGTTTTGTTTGGAAAAACAGGTGTGACAGGTGGCTCCTACTCCAAATGAAGGATAAGCAGGCTTGTGGATATAATTGTTGGAGCGGAACTGCTAGCGCTCGGACGTCTGTTCCGGGCGCTAGCCATTGGACGGGTCCGCAACCGTCGGATTTTAAGATGCTCGGCCATCAGCCGTCGGATCGTAAAGTCTAACGAGCAATGTTGCGAGCATGTTGCGAGTCATTGCGAGCAATGTTGCGAGCAGGTTGCGTGCAACATCCAAACATCAGCGGGCCTCCTCCCTCCTCCCCCCATGTTGCGACCATGTTGCGACTATATTGCGACCATGTTGCGACCCGTGTTGCGTGCAACATCCAACATGAGGAGCTCTCCTCCTCGACACGAATCCCAACATCACATGTCTGCAACATCGAAACTCAACATCCGCAACATTAAAATTTAATGTTTGCAACACCCAACAACACGTGTCTGTAAACATCGAGACTCAACATCTGCAACATCAAAAATTAATGTTTGGGACATCGAAAAATTTAGACCTAATTTTGAAACATTTGCATGGGACGCTTGCAACATGTCACACGGATGCAACATGTGCACAACGATTTGCAACATGAAAGAGAAACGATTACATCATGAAGGCGAACAATTACAACATGTCAAGAACATTGTGGCAACATCGGTATACAACAATTGCAATATAAAAAAACCCCAAAACAGGAGGCATGAGCTCCCTACCGCGCGTGCGCTCGCCGCGGCGGCAGGAGCTCCCCTCGCGCCCGCGACAGCGGCGGCCGGGGTCGAGCTCCGCCACGCACGCCCGCGGCGACGGCGGCCGGGGTCGACCTCCCCCGCGCGCGCCCCGCGGCGGCGACGGTGGCCTCCCCGCGCCCGTGCCCACGCACGTGGCGGACGGTGTTGGACCTCTTCCCTGTAGCGGACCCGAAGGCGAGGAGCGCAGCGCGGCGAGGCGAGGCAGGGCGGGACGCAGCAGCTCCGGGGAGAGGGAGGGGTGGCTCCGGCGGTGGCCATGGCTGTGGCTTGGAGCTTGAGCCTGGACAGGCGCTCTTCCCGCGCGAGCCTGGGCACCTGCGCGCCCTTGGCCTTGCTCTCACGCGAGTAGAGGAAGGCGAAGAGCGAGACGACGCGGGGGAGCTGCGTCGTCGGCGGGCAAGGGAGAGCCCCCACCTCCGGCGGCTCGTCAGCCTCGGGCCGGCGCGGTCCTCGCTGGGGCCTCCGCCGCCGCTCCCGTGTCGCTGGATGGGGAAAGGAATGAGTGGTTCGTGTGGGGAGGGGGGATAAGGTCGCGAGTGGGCCCTGCCTCCGATTTTTTTACTGGTCGCGTCGGCAGCTCACCCGTCCGGAGCGGCGCGTGTCGTCCGGACGCCCGTTCCTAAGCATTACCGTTGTTGGAGAAGAGGATAAAAGTCAAAGGAGAAAAGGAGGTGGGAGTCTGGATGGAATCACGAGATGCCGTTGTGCGCTGTCCGTCTGATGTAATTGCCTAGTGTCGGACGCCCTAGGGATAGCATTACCAATCCAACAACTAGATCTTTGTTTTGTAAAAAGGGAAAGTTGTAAAAAAGTCCAAGAGGCATTTATTAGATGCAATTAGTTAAATGGAATGAATAATTGTGGATAAACATTAAACATTAAACAAGTCAGGAAGTTATTAGTTGAATTTCCGGATAATGTGGGGCAAATAAGCTTTGATTGAGTGGATTAGTTTCCATAACCATACAAACTTGTGGTCTTCATGAATTCATTCCTATGTGTAGCTTGATATATAGGTTTGGGGTTGGGGAGTTCTAGTGCCAAGTGCATGATGCTAGATTCTCATATCGTAGTTAAGCTAGGCGCACATGATTTAACATATTGAAGGATGCGACGGTGGCGCGGCCGGGGAGGGCCTCCATGTCACCCCGCGCCTCGCGGCGGCATGATGCGCGTCGGGGCCCCGCGTCGCCCCCCGACGCTCCGCCGCAGGATCCCGCAGCCGGGCCCGCGCGGACGGCCCTCGCGTGCTGCCGTGCCCCTGCGCTCGCTGACTGGGCGGGCCCTCCTGCCGGGCACGGCTTCGGCTGCGCCCTCCCCCAGGTCGCCCTCCTCCCACCTGCTCTCGCTTCTTATCGTACGCGGTACGCTACGCGGAGTGGAGGACGCCGCGGGAAGTGACGGACGTGACCGCCGCCATCCCGCCTCGCTGGCCTTGGTGCCGGTCCATGGTGTGTATTTCTTGGTTTTTAGGTGCCTGCGGGGTGCTAGGGTTCCTGCTCTCTGCCATTTGCTCTGCGCGTCTGCTGCACACCTCCCTCTTTTCTGCTCTTCCCTTCAATTCGATTTCTGGATCTGCCTGTGGCAACCGACATTCAGAGCAAGGTTCGTGCTTTGGCTAACTCTAATTAGTTTTTTTGCCTCTTCTTTTCACGGATTGAAGGTGTTGTCCATGCTTCTTTGTTTCTTGCAGGTTGCCATGGAGCTTGGTTAGGGTTTCGCTGTCGATTGGATTGGTGGGGGGTGCCGGTGATTTCCTGCGACCGAGTTTTGTGCGGATGTGGCTGCGGCTGCACCCTCCCCCAGGTCGCCCCCCCCCCCCCCCCCTCTCTCTCCCTCTCCTGCCCTTGCCTCCCTCCTCTGCTCCTTACCTCCTTTTTTGCTCTTTCCATTATTACGATCTGTGGATCTGCTCGGATCGGCTGGACTTCGCAACGCCCTTTGTTTGTATGCAGAAGATAAGGAAGCATGTTCCTGTAACTCTTGGTACACTTTTGTATCTCCGCAATAATCTAACCTTCCTTTTGCTGAAACAGGTGAAACTACTTTGAGCAGCTGATCAGCATGCAAATGGTACATTAACCAAGAGATTCCTGAGATCAAAAAATTCTTTGAGCGGTATGTGCCTTCTAAATATTCTGTATTCAGACACAAATTCTCTACTTTAGTAGAAAACATCTGCTTTTGAGTGCTTTAATTTTCACTATGGCATGCGCAGATTCATTGATCATCAGTGGAGTGGTCTATGATAAAGAAATTATGATGTGTATGACCTTTTACATTAACAAATTATCTCACCATTGTCGATCCTTTAGAAAAGCTAGGACAGATAGTAATGCAGAGAAGTTTCGCTGCTGAGGGACAATTCACCTTACTCTTAGCTAAATCTCCTCAGCAAAAATGCCTTAATGATATTTGGGTTCTAATAGCAGACACTGTGGTTTGTAGCTTATGCTTAATATTACTTAGACTATAGTATTGTTCACCTGATGCCGTTTTCTATAGAGAATTTTCGATTTACCACCGTGGCCTGGTGCGACAGCCAAAAAACATGATCTTATAGCAGGAATTGATCAACCACGTGATTTTCCTCTGCCCTGATTGTGCATGCTCAGTTGTATATTCCTTTTTCATTTCCTGCCGTGTATGAAACCTTTCTCATTATTACTTCAAAATTGATTCTGTATAGGATGCTTGATGCACACAACAAAATTGAATGGATATCAGCTGGCGAACAACAGTTTAGATCTCTTGAACAACAAAATAATCTAGAAGAGAAAACTGTTAGACAGCTTAGAGATATGGATCCATGGGAATTCGAGGTGACATTGTTTTTCCTGCTTCCCTCTGCTTTAATTTACACACATTGCTAGCCATCAGCACACAGCTTCCTTATCTTCTGTATGTTGCAGGGATCAAGCTTCCGTTATCTTTTATTCACAATTATCTGGTACAGGATGCTTGATGCGCATAGCAAGATTGAATGGATATCGGCTGGTGAACAGCAGTTTAGGGCTCTTGAGCAGCAAAGGAACCTCGATGAAAAAACTGTTATGCAGCTCAGGGACATGGATCCATGTGAATTTGAGGTACCATTGCTGAGCCTTTTACTATATCCTCAAAGTATGACCCTTTTTGCTTTAGTGTGCTGACATTTTAGACTAACTAGAATATTTTCCCTTTTGTCTTCCTCATATTGGGCTACTGGTGCACTGTGACTATAGCTCGGATCAACAACAAGCAGCTGTGGTGGTTCTCCTCATGCACCAAGTGCCACTGCGCCTCTGCTCCGTCTGGCAATCAGTACAAATGTTCCGGGGGTGTCCTTGCACTACAGTTGAACCAAAGTATGTTATCTCTTACTGTGCCTCGCTAAAACATCTTGGCTGAAAAGGTGTTGTGGTTATAGGAAGTAACTTAATGTGCGATTTTGTGTAGGTATCGCCTACCTCTGATTGGGACTGATGGCACCGCAACTGCAGAATTCACTCTTTTTGGCAGAGTTGCTAGGCAGATTGTCGGTAAGTCAGTGGTTTCCCTTATACGATCCGCCAGCAAAAATCAGCATGCATCCTGTGGTCCTGAATTTGAACACATGCTGCCTGAACTTGCGGTGTTAGTATCCTAGAAATTCACTTTCTCTGAGTCCATCGGTCAGAAAAATCTCACCCAGAGGAATGTGTCGTTTCAAGTTAATAGTGTGGTAACCTTTTTTGGAAAACAAACTCATATTCCAAAACCAAGTGATCTGACCTATGATCGTAGCGCTGGTTCTTCAACAGTGGTGTTACCACCTATCTCGAACTATGAAACCACTGATGTCTCAATGCCACTCAAAAAGACACGGCTGGACCGTAAGGTACGTCTGTAAAGATTCTCATGGTTGTTTTTGCATGTGCGTCTTGCTTCTTTCACTGAATGATCATTTTCGTTTTCTTTTGCAGACCATTCCATGCAAGAAAACTTTGAGCTTTGGCAACAGTGGCTGCGGAGGAGAAGAGACCGTCCTTCTCAACCAAAATGATAGGAACAAAGATAAAGTGATAGAAGAAAGCTTATCTGTATGATGCAATCTCAACTTCGTTATCTCAGCTTTTCATTTTATCTTGAAAGTTTCCTCTTGCTGAGGTAATAATGTATTGTTTTCTGTTCTTTTTGGCCTCTGTATTGCAGGCTCAAAATGTAGAGACTTCAGACATGCCTACTCAAGCTGCTACCATTGAAACTTCAGTTGCTGCCGCCATCCAAACCAGGTTTGCTTGATGTTGTGACATTCCCATTGAGATAATGGTTGGTGTTTTGTTGTGTTTTGATTAGTGCAATCGTGATTTGCAGAGATGCTGAAACAATTCTTGAGGCTTCACAAAACACTGGCAAGAATAGATCAGGTGGCAGCAGAAAGAAAACTGCATCTTAGGTAACAGCTCTGACGATACATACATCTGGTTGATTAAACCTGCTTTGGAACTTCTATGCTCTGACATGTGTTTTTTGTTGTGTGTGCAGAGGAGCATGGAACTACCCCATGTCAAGCAGAAGCTGTAGATATGGTCTCTTCTGTGGCCATAACTTTTGGACTCATTTTGTGAATCGGTAGTTGGACCATATATCCTGAGTTTAATTTGAGGCCTGTAATAGTTCTGAACTTGCAATGTATTTTCTGGTGATCATGATGACTTTGTGGGAAGGAAGAGAGCGGAAGCATGTGTGCGCTTCGAGTTGGATTGAGCTCCTCCTGGTCGTGCTCTCTTAAAGTTCAGTGTGTACTATGTGATGTAATGTTTCCTTTCCTGATGCATGTTTGTGTTGCTTAACTCAGGTTGTAGTATGTGTCTTTGGCATTTGATCGAACTAGAAACTCTATGCAATTTCTATCAATGTGGAAATGGATCACATTGGAGAGCCCAATGGGCTGTTTTCTTTGACGTTCTTTACGGCCACTACTTTCTTTCTTTTCCTGGGACGGCGCGCAAGGGCGCGCCCCAATTGCTAGTGAACTTGTATGATGACATGGGTACCTAGTACCTATACCCACACTATTCGGGGATGTTATATATCATCAATTCATTTGCCCACGAGAAATAACTTATAAAGAACAAAGTATGTAGTACAATATGTTTAACCTCCTCCGAACCAGAGAGGAGGTCAACAGAAAAGTAAATACTACGTACTCAATCAAAGTTCCAACATTAACCCAGTAGTAGTTTTAGCTAGCAGCTAGTCCTTAGCTTTGCTACATCGCGAAGTCTTTTCATGCATTTGTCATTTGAACTGCAGCGCCATGTCTCTCATCAGTTGAAGAAGTTGCCATATCTGCATTTGTTTTGTTCTTCCCTTTACGCCTTCTAGTACTTTGAGCCCAATTAACAAGGTCCTCAGATATGTTATCATCAAATATGGCTTTCTTGAATGAGCTTCCCATCTTTACAATTAGTACGAAATATAAATAAAAATAGCACTAGCATCAGATCAAAGAGCAAAAGTAAATAGAGAAAACCATAGCGATTGATGACAACTTTAATAGTTGAACATATCCATAATCAAAAACTAGGCCGGTGGAGTAAGACCGCCTCACGGGTTTTCATTAAGAAGAAGGGACCTTCTCACGAGACCTAGAAAATTCCAAAACCCCGACTTCACTGGTGAGTGGATTTTTTAAATTAAACCAGTCTTGGAAATTTGCATCCGTGAGGATTTGAACTCCGATCTACTAGATGCGACCATATCTCAGCCCCTCTAACGAACTAGGATAGAGGACCTTTGTTAACATATCTATACATTTTCTGTGTGGGTGATAGATTTTATTCTAAGGTTTAGGACAACAAATAACCAACAACAAAAAGAAACTTCTACCTTCCCTCAAAACTTTTATTAGGCTAGCTAATTACTTCTATGCTCCTAGTTACCATGTTCAAAGTAACATCCTATGATTCTACACGGTATAAATGTTGGATTTCAATTCGTGCCAATACATACTACATTTTTCAAGGATAAAAAAAATCCATATATGTTGACAATAAAAGAAACCAAAAGAGAGAAGGAAAAGGGAAAAGGAAAGGAAGGGTGCAAGTTGACCCTGTTATCATTGGCACTACATTGTACTGCCTCCATTCCAAATTATACGTCATTTGACTTTTTCAACCTCAAGTTTGACCGCTTGTCTTATTCAAAAAATTTATGCAAACATGGTCAAATTTAAGTCATTCTTGAAAATAAAAGCAAGCCACAACAAAAAATATGATATTTTGCATAATTTTTTGAATAAGAAGAGTGGTCAAACTTGACGACAAAAAGTCAAATGAACTATATTTGAGCAGAGTATTTGTCAGCCTCCGTTGTAGTCAATGGTACAGTGAAGGCATTGTCTATGTTGTGAGTTTTAGAGATGGTTGCATGATTTAAGAGCTAAGAGGTTATAGGAGGAGCAATATAATTGGACGTGTCATAGTAGAGTTAGGAGTCACATAATCAATAGAAGGCACTATGGTTTGGTAAAGACGAGCAATCCAAACTTTGATAACCCATCTTTATTTTACTCAACCAATTTTAGTACTGTTTAAGAGCACTTGGTGCAACTTATAGCCCAATTCACCATATATCAAGAAATTAGCTGAAAGATAAGCTAAACTTACATGAGAGACGATCACATAGAGAGGTAGTGTGCTGTAACCACATATGATTCGGCTGGCGACACTGAAAGTAATTGAATGTGTAACATAAGTTTCATTATTCCTAAATATTATCTCAAGTATTGCTTCTACCATAGAGACTCATCAATGATACCTCAATACAAGTCGAGCAATGGCATGTGCCTGTTTTCCCATAATGCATGATTTATATCCATAAGCTGCCTGCAAGGGTTGATGATGTCAGAGGTGAGTTCTACTTTTACTTACACAATTATGATTCTAAATAAATAGAAATATCTTTAAGATAAGTCAAACTATTGGAGAGAATTTGATGTGGTGTTTGATATTTGATTATGCCATGTGTGAGATTGTGACTACACAGGATGTGGACAGCCTTGTCAAGGGTGGTAATAATCTAAGGTTCGCCCAAAAAGTTCACAGTTTTTTCCCATAAATTGGAAGTTTCATTAATTTCAAAAACATCACATCAAGATGATATATGACACAAGTTATGTATATATCTTTTTCTAACTTTGTTCTAAGGACTATATATATGTTTTCAGGATTTTAGCTTAATTAGGGTTCTTACCAACAGCTAGAAGAAAAATGCAATCTCAAATGCTATCTGGAACAGAATGAAGTGGATCAAATAGAGGACCAATTTAGACTTGTGGAACCAAAAAAAATCATCTGAAGGAGCAACAACCACATTCCCTTCTATTGCTGTATGTTTATGTGCAACCTCGACAGCCAACTCAGTAATGACATGCTCCATCTTACATCCAACCGCAAGTAGTAGCTGCAAATAATTAATAAATTAAATACAATATGTAGGACATGAATTAATCTACACTTCGTTATTGTAAAAAAAGATCACTAAGGAAATTACAATAATAGTGTGTAGTGTCTATGCTTATTCAACATCTAAATGTTAACGTGTAAACCCTTATTATATTTAGTTAGAACTTGTATAGATGTGGACATGCGTAAATCTTTATCTTGCCAATGGGTAAACTTACAACAAAAGGTGCCAACGATAACCATGTGTAGACATACCACCCTGTAACAACATCAGCACAAAGAGTAGCATTAGTTTTTGCATCAAGCATAAATAGAATTGTCCTGAATAAACAGGATCGGTCAACACTGATTCTAAAATATATAGGAGACATCATAAATAATAGAGATACCCCACTGGTATTGAACTTATGGTGATGCAATAATAATAAAATTAATTTGAAACGATCTTTATTCAGTTAGAAATATACCATGAACATTCAGTAATAAGAATATCATTAGCAAAGCCCAAAGGTACCAACTGCATAAGAATAAAACTTTGTCATTAATTGATCAATGAAAACAATACAAATACCAAGATCATAGGAACATTTTGCATGTCTTGACAAGAATACTTCAGATACTCACCTTATACCAACAACTTTCTTGTAATCATCCTCAAATGCTCTAATCATGTAGTTGTAAAAGTTGAATTTTGGGTTTACCATGCAGTGTTTCTACCAAAAAGGGTCATCAATTTTGTGCAAATTTTTCATACCATGACATGACAGATACTAGGAAATGGGTTAGGTGCTCGACAGATGAAAGTGTGTGTATGTAGTACCGCAATGAAGCCAAGTCGCATGGCCATATAGTCCTCCTCAGTGACTGACGCATAGAATTGTTTGAAGAAAGACCGCTGAAATTAACGATAAACTAGTTTGACTTTCATTATTGTTAAAACAACAAATTGATAAAAAAAAATATTGTACCAAAGTAGATATATACCATCCAGCCAAAAATCTTCCATTGTATTCCGTGCCCTTTAAAGTGATCTCGGACAAATTTGAACTCTTGCACATGTTTGATCATTTGAGGACCTATAGAAGTTAATTTTTGCCCCCATGACATGTATTAGAACAACTTATATGTATGAGCAAAAAAATTGAAGCTATAACTTAAATATGGAAGCATATATGCAGGCATCTTACCGCTATCATCATTCTGTTGGATCTTTTCTTCCCAACGCCTCCAGTTTTTCGTCTACATGACAATGTAATCTTTAGACAAAAATAGTAATACAGGTCATTGTACATAATGCTGCAAAGTTCAGTACCTGTGCGACTCCAACCACAAATGTAAGAAGACTGAGGGCCACATGTGTGACTGCTAAGCTGAAGATAAATATGTCCAGTTGATGCAGTGCTTCGAGCGAAAGGATCGGAACTTTGCCCTGTTTCAAATGAGCATATTTACAACTGCTGGAACCATGCAAATTAAACACAACCGCGCGTCCATGACTAGTTCCAGAAAGCGCCAGCCGGCCGGCCAGCTAAACCAAGGCAAGTACCTTTCTCAGACAGTAGTCATCGAGGGCGCCTCCTCCAGAGAGGAGCCTTCTTGCGCCGCCGGCAAACACGGCGGCGCCGTACTTGGCACCGGCGTGCCCTGACGACGGCAGCGGGCAGGGGAGCAGGTGGTGCATGACGCTCTTCTTGACGCATATCTTCTGCGTGGCGCTCTGGAACACGGCCAGCAACAGCGATATGAACCCAAGCAGCATCAGCTCTGCATCCATGAGACCATTACTGTCAGTACATCTCACAGGACAGGACACACTGCACACAGACATTCATGGTATAGTACAGTGCCCAACTGACCTTTCTGGATCTTGAGGAGGGCCTCGTACTGGGTCTTCTTGCTTCTCTTCAATAGCCTCTGTTGACAAAACGTAGTATTGCATTGGTTCACAAGCTTTATTGTACAAGAAGGATATATGAAAAAGATTAGATGGCGATATATATGAGATCACTACTGGATGTTTGGATCACCTTGCCAAGGCGATGGAGCATGCGCTCGAAGAGCAGGGAAATGACGACGATGACGGAGCAAACGGAGGCGACGATCCATGTGGGCGTGTACTCCAGCGTTATCGCCGCCGCGACACCGCCGGCATCAGCAGCTGCTCCTCCTCCGGCCATGGTCGAAAGAACAGCCACTTCTTCGGATAACCCGTACGTACGTGCGTAGTGCTCCTCAAGAATGTCAAAAGGGGTTGAACTGGGTTGTAGCAAGGTTAAGAAGTTGCCTATTCTTGGGTTTATTTATAAATGGCCCCTTACACACGTTGACTTGGATATACTGAACATTATCAGACAAAAAGATACAGCTCAACGTTTAGAATAAGAGATATGCATCTCGATGATTATATTGCATATATATCCACGTTTATGAGCGTGTGCTGCAGTACAGACTTCACCACCAGGCCAGGAGCATTTCATTGACAAAAGAAATCCATTTAAATTGGTCATTGGACCCAAACATTACATAGGAGCTTATCTCTGACAACATATTGAGTTACTATGCACTTACAGAGAAAAGCTTGAGCTGACAAATAAAGATGAACATTATTTGACCTATACTACTTCAACTAACCGACTCATCTTCATTAACAGAAAACCGATCTTCGTCAATTGATTCAGATTCAATGGTGCATTGATGTAAAACTTATTTTTGGATCATTTGCTCGATTTTCATTAGGGTTAGATCTTTTCATGACAGTAGCATATTGCTACCTCTCGGCAAGATAGGAATGTTCAGAGGACATCAGACTGCGATTACTGCAGATACACCCAGTATTCACACAATCACACTACACTGTGCTTTTTTTTTGCGAGGACACTACACTGTGCTTAATCAATAATTATATATATTCTCAAATAAATCAAAGCTATAGCTGATGGGAAGAAGAATGGTAAAATTGCAAAGGACTATACAAACCAAACCGAATTAAAGACATTACTCTTTCTCGCTCTCTGTGACTCTATCTAGGCTGACATACATACGGAGGACAATTCTCTCGCAAACACTAACAGCCGGAAAGAATGGTTTTAAATGTCAAATGGTCCTATCCAAATTATGGTTGACTTCATATTCGAGTCATCCCACAATGTTTCAAATCGTTCACTCCTCGTGGTAGAAGAGTATAATCCTCCGCTTGGTAATAAAATGTTACTTTCCCATTTCTTCTGGTGAAGGGCATAACACGAGCAAGTTGAAACTCATCCAGTCTGACATGATATTAGTTACCCAATGAAATTGTTGTGTCAACAAAAAGAAATTGTTGCTTGAGCTGAAAATGTATGTGAACGCATGCGTCCCTAACTTTCGTCAAACAAGCTACGTACTGAGCTCATGACAATATAAACACAGCCTAATTCAACTTAATTCCTCTGTACCATCCAGTTCCTCAGATCACACACCTGGCCGAAAGAGGTCAGGATCGGAGCTAGCAAGAGGGCATATGATTAGTTCTGCTTGAATCTGTGTTACCTGATGAAGTGATGAGAGTGTACTCAGAAACACCTGCAAGAAATGATTTATTATATATGCACACTACTTGCAGCTGGTTGCAACTTGCAAGCCTTAATCAACGTAGGACCGGTTGACATAATTTGGGGTGTAATTAAGACTGGGGTACAAATTAATCCTGAAACAATAAAACTGCAATGGCCACTTGAGTTTAATCAAGTACTCAAACAACGCAAGTGGATGTGCAGTGCCTGGCTGACAGCAACTAGCTCAAGATTAATTATTGAGAATATTGGCTATCCATGTCGCTCTAGCTTGTGCTCCCAAAGCCATTTTTTTTTTAGATCATGATACTTCTCAAACAATAACTCATTCATAACAACTATATAAAACTTGGCTGGTATTTGCGAGGGAGGGAGAGAGATGAAGTCATGATCTTTAGTGCGGTCAAACTGTAAGATAGGGTGAGGTGGATGCCAAATTTTAGATGTAGCGGATAGTCACAGGCTCTGCACTTACGGTCACAAGATTGTAAGTGCAAAATTATGAAGTTCACTTAGGAACAGAGCTGCTCTGGCTGTAGAACTCTTTTTGCTTGATCAGGAGCAGAATTGTTATGTGGGTTTGTCTTGCACTCTTGCTGGATCAAAAATTTGTAAAACTACTCTTTTCCTTAAAAAAATAAGGCAAACCACCTGCCATTTTCCCTAAAACAAAATTTTACCCAGGTAGATCAATCCTTAGGAATTGGGCCGGGGCAAGTATTTGTGGTATCTAAGTAGTTGCAAGAATGATTAAATTTGGTTCTATCATCAATGAAACAACAATCCGTTGTAGTCTAGCTGGTTAGGATACTCGGCTCTCACCCGGGGTTCGAGTCCCGGCAACGGAATTTTTTGTCTTAATTATTTCACCCGCATTTAGAGCTTCCATGTGTTCAGGAAAAACAAGCAAACATAGCTCAACATTGCTACTACATCCTAAATATTTTATTGCTCTTCATCTCATCTGGGATTCCCGTGTTCTGGCATACATGCCATGCTCAAGTATATTTTGGCATCAGCTAGACACATATTCTCTCACCCTTGTTGATTGTTCCCGGGGAAGTAGTGAGAACCATGCGCTGGTTCAGTTCAGTTCAGCATTTCATATCTGCTCCAACAATTTAAAATCGTCCCGAAACAAGTGAGAAAAAACATAAGCACTTTTATTGAACAAACTGAAGTAAGCGTGGCTTCATCAACAAAGTAGTTTTGTTCGGTATTTTTCTCTCAGAACAAATCAGCACACAATATTTTTCTCTGAGAATGAATCTGCCGAACAGACTCTGTTTCAATTTTACTTGCATGGTCCTGTCTCTATCAGCTCTCTTCTGACAAGTGGCAAAGTTTCCGCACAAGCCAAAGCCGCCGTTAAGCCTCATTTGCATCAAACATCATAAAACCGGCTAGAGTTCCTCAAATCCTTCTTCATCAGCATCCTCCTCTATTCTTTCGAAATGCACCCGGAAGCTATCCATCTACCAAAGCCAGGGAAAGGGGGAAAATGAATCTTTAAAGTGACAACAGAGAACATTACTAGCCTAGAATAATACCAAATCTAAGGATTTTTCAGGATGATTTAACGTAAATAAGAACTTTTCAGGATGATTTCGCAAGGAAGTTTTGTTAGAAAGATACATGGTAATGTTCTTATGATATTGCTGTTGCAGAAAGCTACAAACTAGTACATGTGGAGAGCAGCAGCAATCCTGATCCTACTTCAGGCCAAGGAAACGGTAAGAGGGTGCACCATTTGCTATTTCTGAAGATTTCAATAAAAATTTTCACTTTTCTAGATAGGTTTACGAGAGTCCATTTTCTGTTTCTAGGTCCAGACTTGATGTAAGGACATGATATTCGGCTGTCAACCTTGCACAAAATATTACAACCGGATGATCAGGGAATTGGTCCTGACATTTAAAAGGTCAACAGGAACTAGCTAGCAATGGCTACCTATCAGATATCCTACTTAGCTGGGGATCAGATTTACAATTCAAAGTTCCTGACAGAGCTATCATGGTACAGAACAGTGAGTTACATACAAGCTCAAAGCATATTTTCTTTCACAAAAAAACTTAATACATATATACCTTTTTCTCTTATTGTCTAAAACCAATTCGAAATAAAAATACAATGGTTCTCAATGGTTCATTTACTTGTACGTGCTGTTTGATGCAATGCAAGGATACTTATATTTATCATTGGTAATCTATTTCATATATGATTATAAGTGATAACTAAACTAGGTTAGCAAAAGGTAAAGCCGTATTTCTGTTCTGGATCTTGGCAAAAGAAATTTAGATTGTTCTAGATCAATGTCAGGTCAACAATTTCAGAAACATTTGAATTTGGATTTCATAGTGTCTACCAGAAACCAGTAAGAATGTGCTAGCTGTTCCTCTAGCAGGATACATTCTGACAAAAGGAATCTGAAATATTGGCCATGTTCTCAAAAATTGCTCAGATCATCTTAATTTCAAAATACCTAATTGAAAAAATTCAAGTGAAACTTATTCCCTGGCTTACCTGGGAATCTGAGAACCTCAGTTGTTCTGCAACAAAAAGCACTCTGCCATGTGGTTCCCATGAATTAGGTAGATCAAAGCCAATATCCTTTGCAACATCTTCATATTGCACAAAGCTGACACGAAAGCCCTGAGTAAAGAAAAGCTTTTCCAGATTATCATGTTTCAAGTCCTGCAAGACATTGTACAGGGAAACTATTATTGACAATCCAGTTTAAATACAATATGGGATTTTGAAGTGTATACTTAGTCAACCATGTCCATTGATGCCGTGCAATCTGGAAAATGGGGCAGTTCTCCTATGAAGATGCTTCCTTTCATTGCTAAATTGCTTATAACAAGCAAAAGATTTTCCAAACTCGCGGTTGTGGGCAGAGGTAAGCCCTGCGATGCCATTAAAATTTCATTACACAAAAATCAGATGAATAGTCTATAGGACCAAGAGAACACCAAATATACAAATTAATGACACAAAATACCAACGATAATGTTCGAGAGTGCATGTACACTGGGAAGGTTTGCCCTGTTTTGAACTTTAAGGTTTTATGTGAATGCAGTTCAGTACATAATCTGCTAGTGTTAGGACACAAATTGGTTTGATCCTTTCATGTTATTAGTGACTGCTCGCAATGAGCACCGAGAAATGATATATAGCATGACAGAAATGCTGTATCATGCTCAAGCCCAATCAAAACATTTGTAAGTTCACTTTTTTAAATATGTGTTTTTGGATAGAGTTAATAAACAGGTAAGAAAATGAACTGAAAATTACTGACATTACAAGTTCAAGTTAAGCTAACTACCTGCAGTACCCACAAGCTGAGCCTGTTCCCATTGAAGCCATTTTTGTTCAAGACCTCTAGTAAATCAGGGGACTCCAAAGGAGTATGGAACAAGACACAATTTCGTGATACTTTTGCTCCAGATCCTGTGAACCGCAAGAAACAAGGAATGCACATGAACTTTTGGCAATCATTATTGAAGCTCTCATTTTTCTTTTGATAAAGACCCATCATATGACACTGAATAAGTTCATGCTCTACAAGATGCCACTTGTTATGGGGCACATATGTCAGTGAGGCATCAGGATGAACTTATTAGCAGCATAATAGGGACGAGCTCATTGCATTTTTATGTTCACTGCTACATCTGTTTTCAAAACTCAACCCAAGAGGAGAAAGATCCTGAAAGGTATTGCACTTAAGGTTGAGAAAAGGCCTCGAAAACCAGCTACTAGCCGCACACTATTGCTTCAGCAACCACGCTATGACCAATGGGGAACACACCAAGAGGCCCTTCTGTGCCAGAACCAGGGCATGAGCCAGGGTTGGCAGCATTGTAACTGGAGGACATAGGACATACCAGCATGCAATGAACACATTCTCACTACATCTGCTTTCAAACAATCAACTCCTCTGATGAAAAGCTTTTGGTGGACAACTACTTTCTCTAGATGCCATTTTTATTACTACATCTGTTTTTGGAAGATGGAAGGGCTTGAGTAGTTGAGTGACTAAAACTTGATAGTTTTGAGGGCTCAAAATCAAACCAGCAAAATATTAGTGCAATGGCTTAATCGATCAAACTATAATGTTTCAGGTACTGATGGTGGCATAATGTGGAAAATAATTGGCAAATACATATGTAAGCATAAACATGGAGGAAAAACTTGTCAGCAATTCTTTGAAACAAACGAAAAGAAGAAACTTGTGACTGCATAAGTCTATATTAAACCTCTAAGCCGCTGAGTCGCTGTACTGAAGACTTTCCCTGGTGACACATCGTACACAACAGATAGCCTAGGCCAGCTCAATCTGTAAGGACGAGTGTTCATTCCATCTGTCAACAGAACAATCTATAAGGAATGAGCCAGAATATTCTCCAACGGTTGGAAAAGAGTTTTGCATAACATTTAGTAAAATTTACCTGTCTAATATCTTCTGAATTGCTGATCAAATTCTGTAATTTGTCATCAATATATCTGGTTGTTAGCCTATAATGTTCTTGGCAAGGCACTGCATGCGAAGCTAGATAACTGATATCATGATGTGCCACATCATGTGAAAGAACTGCAGCATATGGATCGATGAAAAGAGGATCTGCAAGCACAGCATCATTAAATTACATTTGAATTAACAAATCAGCACACATTTGCAGCCTAAAGAAACTAATACTCTATAGTGATTACTATCGGACCTTTCCAAGAAAATAGTGGAACATGATTCAAACAGAAGTGGACACGCATCAACATTTGCCTCATGAGAAAATCAGACATCTTCCATTGTGATTAAATGACTAGAAAGCGAAGCATGCCAAACAGAGTGTGCCATTCCCTTGTTAAATGAGTTCATAATGAAAAACAGAAGAATATACAATCCACCGAGGTTTCGCCTTCCTCAAGAGAAAACTATCGGGATTACAGGTAGTTCGAGCTGATCAATTATAGCTACACCTCATTTCTTCGAACAGGTAGCAAGCAGTTCAGCAGTACTAGCCAAATCAAAAACTGAAGCGAGCAGCAACACGTGGGAAATAGTAAGGACTACCTGAGCGGCGAGACTCCTCGTCGCGGATGCGGGCGGCGCGGATGGCAGTGAGGAGCAGCGGGTCGAGTTCCTCGGGCTCCGGGATCGAGCCTCCGCGGGGCGCGTCGGCGGCGGTGGCCGAGGGGGGCCGCGGAGAGCGCGTCCTGCTGCTCAAGGAGGAGAAGCGGTAGTGGGGACGTAGCGGCGGTGGCGGGGTCGGCGGCGCGGGACGGACGGATGAGGCCGGCGCCGGCGCCGGCGCCGGCGCTGCGAGCCTCGGCAGCGCTGGCATGTGCCGATGTCACGTGCTCACCAGTCACCACTTCCTGTGACTGAGGCCGTGACCACTTGGCGAGCAAAAGGGTTAATTGGAAATATGCTATTACAATTTTGAAGGATCGGAGATATGCCATTAAGAAATTTGTCATTGAAATTCCTAATTTGTTTGAATCGTGCCATTTTCTACGTCTTTGATTCCATTTGATCCGTATTTGATTCCTTTAACTCATACGGATGCCTCTGTATTTTCGTATGGTCCAAAATACCTCTACTACTTCTCTCCCCTCCACTCACTTACATGTGGGTCCCACATCATCTTCTTCCTTCATTCCTTCTCCAACCGGCCAGTCCATCCTTCCACAACCGGGGAAGTCCATCCATCGCGAAGCCACGGGAGCGGCGGGGGCAGCGGCTTCTGCTGCTTGGCGGCGGTGCGCCAAGGGCGGCAGACCGCGCGGAGGCGCACTCGGGCGGCGAAAGGAAGAGGGGCTCGTCCAGGGCCGGGAGTCCGAGCATCGGATGCGGTGCCTTGTCGGCGAACTCCGCCCACAGGGAGCAAGCAGCGGCGAGCGCCAGCTTTAGGGCGGCCGGTGTAGTGCTGTCACCGCCACCGTGCTCCGTCCCTCCCGTGCACCACCGCGCCCATGCTCTCTGACCCTACGCGTGCGCCGCCACTACCGAAACGGACCTCACCGCTACCGAATCGTCCTCGGCGGCGAACGGCGGATGGCTCACCGCGGCGGTGTGCGCCATGGCGACGCGGAGCAGGACGTGGGTCGCGGCCACACCCCCAGCCTAGCGCCCGGAGCGCGTCGGCAGCCACGCGGCTGGAGCTGGGGGCTGGGGCTCGGCCCTCCCGCGGTGGAGCTCCCGTGCATGCGACCTCGCGAGCGGCGGAGGATCTTCATGGCAGCCCATGCGGCCCACACGAACTCTGGTGGTTGCACCCTCCATTGGAGGGAGGAAGAATGGGGATTGGGGAAGAAAGCGTCGCCGGAGAAGAAAGCGTGTGGGAGAAAGAAAGAAGATGACAAGTGGGACCATATGTCAGTGAGATTGAGAAAGAGAAGACGGACATACAAACGGTCCCGTCCATCTACGGTGCCAAACGTAGTCCCAAGCGTACATAATGGCAGGATTCAGTGAGTGATCAAGTTGCAATGGCAAATTTCCAATTAGACGATTTTTAATGGTAGATCTCCAATCCTTTAAAATTGTAATGGCATATTTCCAATTAACCCCCAGCAAAATCCCAAAGCCTTACTTCAATTTTCCGTTTTCGTTGTGAAGAAGCGTATTCCAGCCTTGAAAAACACTTTCCATTTTTTTAAAAAAAATGCGTTTCCATTACTCGACAGTTGTATAACCGTGTAATTGGCAAACATATTTTGAATGTATTGCATAGATTTCATCTCATTTGTATCTCCAACTATAAATTATCCTTCATACCGGCTCAGTCTTATTATTGAGAGTTTTACCTGTATGCCATTCTAAAAGTTGCCCGTGACCTGTATGCCACTGAAAGTTGAGTTCGCACCCACATGCCATTGACTCAAACTTTTGCGACTCATGCAATTCCGTCCATTTGTCCCTCTAACAGTGTGAAATGGACATGTGAAATGACTATTTTACCCTTGGGTCCATTTGTCAGTCAACAAGTTCTCTTCTTTCTTTTTGTGACCTTCCTCACCACCGTGTCCATTACCCTCCTACTGCCCCAGGGTCTCCGTGTTAGTATTGATCTCCACCAGTTGGCCCATGGGCCCTTGACTCGGCTCCCTGATCGGGGGAGCCCACCCACTGGGGTTGCGGACCCCCGTCGCGCAACACCATATAAGGGAGGTGGGGGCCACGAGGAACAGTAACAATGTGAGAATCAGTGCCCACTCGCCCCATTTGCCCTGCCCACCGATCAAGGGGAGCTGTGAGCGGCGGGAAGCTCCGCCGCAGTCGCCACTGCGCTTCACCGAGGATCTCCACGGCACTGCAAAGCGACGACGGACTCCATCTGCACCGACGAGATCATCCTCTACTACCTATACCCCCACGGTGATTCTCCCTCCCTCTGTCGTCTCCTCTTTCTCGGTTAACTTCAAGATCCCATGTTTCATATCACTATTAAAGGTAATCACCCACCGATCTACACCTAGATGATCCCTGGAAACTAACAATGGTATCAGTCGCCTTGATCTAGTGTGTAGATCGAGTTTTGGGGGCAGAAAGGTGCTGCCACAGAGGCGGTGCGGCCACCTTCTCTGCCGCCACGGGCGAGGGGGAGGGAAGAAGAAGGTCGCCGTGACGGCGAAACCCTAAAGGAAGAAAGGTTCGAAAGAAAAATAGAAAGAAATATTCTGATCTTGAATCGGAAGAAGGAAACGAAAGTTGAATTTGATCTCGAATCGAAGAAATGCGAGCCAAGTACCGAATTCCCCGAAACCCTAGATCCCGAAATGCCAAAGGACCGGGGAGGAGGACCTACCCGCGTGGGGCCTACCTCGTCGCCAGTCACCACCACCGCCGTGTGGGATGAGATCGAGCCGCTGGTCGCCGTCGGTGCGCCGACATGCGAGACAGGGCCCACGGGCGCCGTAACGAGGCCGCTCGACGGCGGCGCGCTCTCCCTCGCGGGGAACGCGCACGCCGGTGAGGGATCTTGCGGCGGCGCCACCATCTCTCCACCGGCCGTCATGGCCACACTCTAGATCTCACTCACAAATGGATGGGGGAGGAGAGGTGGAGGGGAAAGAAAGAAAAGTGGGAGAGGGCCGCAGTCTAGTGCCGGCTGCGCCGCTCCTCGCCATCGCCGGCGGGACACAGGCCACCGGCGCCGGCCACCAACCTCAACCGCGCCGCCATGGGCGGCGCCCCTCTCTGGATCTCGCACAGGCGGGTGGAAGAAAATAGGACGAGGGGAAAGAAAAGCATGAAGGGGGGAGGGGCCGCGGTCTCGTGCCGCGGGCACCGCCCATTGCCGTCGCCGGCGGGTCCGCTGGCCACGGACATGCCACCCCGCCGCTACCGTTGCGACGCAGAGAAGCGGGGGAGAGGAAAATAGAGGCTAGGGTTTCAGGGGAGGGTTTGCCGCCGGGTTTTGTTCTGGCGATAAGCACGGACAGCCGTCGGATCCCCATCCGCGGAGATGAATGGCCAGGAGCACCTGGCGTTTCGCGGGCTAGTTTTGGCCCAAGAGGGAGGCAGCCGTGGGCCGCTATGA
This sequence comes from Cenchrus fungigraminus, assembly GCA_036936925.1. Taxonomy (NCBI): domain Eukaryota; kingdom Viridiplantae; phylum Streptophyta; class Magnoliopsida; order Poales; family Poaceae; genus Cenchrus; species Cenchrus fungigraminus. The sequence continues at coordinate 86,701,736 of CM072780.1, forward strand.
CGGCCCGGCCGTTGGCTGTTGGGCCAAGGGCCCAAGCGGGCGATGGAGATGTAGATACGGGCCATTTTTTCTTGTGGACCGTATGCCTAGGTTGACTCGTGGGCGGTTTGGACGAGTTGCCCAGCCCGAAATAGTATCCCCTGTGAAGTTGTGTTTATTAATTTTCAGAAGCACTTTTTTTGATGAATTAAAAGAAAGTTTGATGCTTTTAATCTCTATTCAATTTTAACCAATAGCACAAAAATTGTTTAGAGAAGAGAAAGAAATAAGAAATGCATCTAAAAGTAAAGTTGTTCATGTTTTTCATGATTTTTTTCCTCAAGTTTCCGCTGCAAAGTGAAGTTTTATCCTCTAATTTCATAAGAGGAGTAGAAAGGCATTTCTTTTAAAGTTAATTATGATATTGTTATTTTCTGACCAAAGTTGATGATAACAACATTATAATTTTATTTATGAGTTTAAGTTTCAAGTTTTTATCTCTGATAAATTCTGTATCAAAGTGATCAATTTTCAGAGAGAAGATAAAGATCAAGATGCGCTCTTGATGAAGGAAAGTTTATCAAGTGTTTCTGAAAAGTAGATTTTATCATGTTTTTCATGATTCCACTGTGATAATGATTATGTTCTTATTAAGACTTGAAAGTTTATTATGATATTGTTGTCTTCTGACCAAAGTTGATGATAGCAGTATTATATATTATGCATTAGTTCTATTTCTGCCCAAAGGTGATGTATAATTAATGTAGATGAATGTTGTATGTTTTAATTTTGACCAAAGTTAAGTTAATGCATACAATATTTACTTGAGAGAAAAGATGTGAACGTTGACTTCTGTCAAAGAATGAGAATCACTCGGCCGCATTGCTGGGGTTTGTGAATGAAAATGCTTAAGTTAAGCAAAGATTGGACATTTTTATGCCAAAATGAGTTCAATTTTTTTTTCTCATGTACAGATTCCGCTGTTAATTAGTTAATTAATTTTCTGATTAAGTTGGAACCAAAGGGAAAATTTAATCAGAAAATGAAGTTTAAGTGCACCCTTTATACGTCATGACTAAGTTTTACGTTATTGTAAATAGTATGATGTGAATTGCGATAAGTAAAGATGCATGTTTAATTTTGACCAAAGTTAAATTAAACATATGTATAACAGAGTATTAAGAGATTTTTGCAAACACTTCCAGTGTCCTGAGAGCATATCCCACATAACGGGAGAAGTTGAGCATAATGCTTATGCTAGTCAATCCTGCATGACAGGAGAAGTTTGAAGGAATTATCCTGTATCAACAGGAGAAGTTAATGATGACTCCAAAAGAAAGAAGATCATTACATGAGGGATTGTGTTCTCTCTAAATAATGGTCTGACAGAATGTATTTGTTGACATTGATCCAACGAAGAATGGCTGAATGTAACACATGTTTAACTGACTCACGTCTGTTGAAGTTGTGTATTACAGAAGATCCAGATTTATTTCTGGATTTACTGAGTGAATACAAGCCAATTTCTAGTATTTATGGAGGTCACCGACATGACGGGGAAAAGTTTAAGTCAATACCCGCATGGCGGGGTAAGCTAGTACAGTGGTGTCCTCATCAGGAGTTCACTTTTAAGAATTTATTTATGATATTGTCATTTTCCAACCAAAGTTGTTAATGGCAATGTTATAAACAGATTGTAATGAGTTCATGCATTAATTCTAGTTTCTACCCAAAGGTGATGTAGAATTAATGTAGTAGCAAGATGAAGTGAGACAACCCTCATTTTCTTTAAGTATATCTTGCATTGCAAGAGAAGTTTGAGATAGTTCTTAAGCTATCTCAGAATTGATCGTGCACTTCCATTGTGTCATGGTCATTAAGCAATCGAGGGTTGATGCCAAAAGGGGAGAAATCCCAAAACCACACCATTTCTAAATATGAAGGTGTAGAGTTGATTAATTGACTCTATGCAAACGCATGCGAGCACTCTAAATGAGTTGCTTGTTGTGAAGTAAGTAATGGTGGAAGACACATATTTTAAATGTGTAGTGTGACTAAGAAGAAGAAGTCATTTTTGAAATGAAGTAAAAGGACAAAAGGAAGTTGTATACAAGTCATTATGTAAGTAGATATGCGAGTTTAACTTGCAGAAGTATAGCAAATAATGTACTTTGTTAAGTTGTTGAAGTGCAATGAGGAATAAAGTGCTCCCATATGAGTTAAGAAATAACTTTGTTTGCGTGACTGAATCGTGTGAATGAAGCAAGTTGAGAAAAAAATCCTCGTTCACAAAATGTTTTGTTTTAAGTTTCAAAATTATGGTATTGAAGCTTATGCCATATTTCGAGGGGGGAGAGTTGATCCATATACTGAAGGCAATACATAATATGCATTGAAAGAAAAGATATGATCTATTAAGTAATTGTGACCGTCACGGGGAGTACAACGGTCATAATATTTGATACCCATAAGAAAGAAACAACTAAATTCCTGGATTTTTCATATTTCCGATAGGAAAATAGCGTAGGCGATCGATATTTGTACTGATCAAGATAGATCAAACCCAAATAAGAAAGTTTAATGATATGTCATCTTTACAAAAGATGGGACAATCTGGGGGAGCATGGCATGTCCAGTACCTCTCGTAGTGACAAGAAGCAAAAGAGGAACCTGTCCTTCAGGATTCTATAGTTACCATTGTCGTATAAGAGAAGTCTTGGAAAATGAAATGAGATCTATGAGTACCAATATTGTTTTGGGACTTAGAAAAAGTTGTTAATGGAGTCAAAACAGTAGTGGACTGTAATGAGTCTACAAAACTACATGTGACTTCAAAGACAATGAGAATAAACATGATGCACGACTTATGTCAAGGGCTTCATACAAGAAAAGAAATAAGTTACAATAAGACATTTTTCTCATGTGAGGATTCTTCAGAATCATAATATGAAGGCGATGTTCCTCAATAAAGGATATTAGGATATTTACATGACATGACCCAAAAAATTTTGTCATGGAAGGAAAAGAACATATAAGATGTTGCCCGAAGTAAGTTTTGGGTTTTAGTAGGAATCACGAGGACAATTGCATTTATGCAAAGTTTAAGAATTGGAAACATGTTTTCCTCATCATGTATGTTGATGACATCCTACTCTCTAGTAGTGATGTTAGTCTGCTATTTCAGACGAAGAAGTTATTGTCCTCAAATCTTACAAGCTTGTATATCTCAGTGAAGCATCATTCGTTCAAAGAATTGAAGTTCACTAAGATATAAGTAAAGGGGTATTAAGATTATCGCATAGAGCATACTTAGAGAAGAATTCTAAAGAAACACATTATGCATGCGAGTCAGCCTATGCCTGTTCATATGAAGTCAGGGGAAATAGTTTTGGAATTCTAGTATTCCGGGAACTAATATAAGATCGATCGAATGAAAGTAGTTCCATGTGCTTCAGCTGTTGGAAGCAAAATCAATGCTCAAGAAAGAGTTTACCCTGACATAGCTCAAGTATCCGGGATTTTTTGGCAGAAGTCCAATCCAGCTATAGATCACTGGAATGGAGTTAAAGAAAGATTTTGCAATCTAGCAAAGTGTTGTAAGCCTCATGCTAAGTAAGAAAGAAACACGTACTCACAAAAGGTTTGTGAGTAAAAAGAACTAAAGTTTTGGCGAGTTGTTTAGTGAAGCCCACAGTAGTAGCTAACACTCGAGCTTGGAGTTTTATTGTGGAAAAGCTCCAAAGCAAAATAATTATGATATCATAGGTTATGTATACCCAAAGTTTAGCATGATATGAGGCTGCAGAACAGGCTAAATGGTTGAAGAAACCTTTACCCGGAGTTGGTAATTGTAGACAACAACAATATACCATTCAAGTATTTTCTCTCCAAGGGCAACATGTCAAGTGTACTGCCAAACACATTGAAAATGAGTTTTATGTTGCAAATGGAGAAAATCCAGAATCATTTTTGAAAGAATAGAGCATACGAGTACCAAGTGAGTACTTGCGGATCCGCTTACCAAAGGTTTACCACCAAGTGTGTTGACAGAACACACAGTCGACATGGGTTTTATGGTAGAGCCTATGATTTCTGGATTACTAAGGACCCAAGTTAAGATGCTTTCAAAATAGATAAGTGTATTGTGGCTGGTTAATCTGATTGTGATTACAATTATGATGACCCATGCCCGGTATGTTTATTTGTGATGAAGTGGATGCCAACCGAAGGTTAAGAAACATAAGGTGAGATCAAGGGAGAGAATGTTAGTATTGATCTCCACCAGTTAGCCCAAAGGGTGGGCCAATTGGGCCCTTGACTCGGCTCCCTGATCGGGGGAGGCCACCCACTGGGGTTACGGGCCCCCGTCGCGCAGCACCATATAAAGAAGGTGGGGGCCACGAGGAACAGTAATAGTGTGAGAATCAGTGCCCACTCGCCCCACCTGCCCTGCCCACCGATCAGGGGGAGCTATGAGTGGCGGGAAGCTCCGCCGCCACTACCAGTCGCCACTGCGCTTCACCGAGGATCTCCACGGCACTGCACAGTGACGACGGACTCCATCTGCACCGACGAGATCATCCTCTACTACCTATACCTCACGGTGATTCTCCCTCCCTCTGTCGTCTCCTCTCTCTCGGTTAACTTCAAGATCCCATGTTTCATATCACTGTTAAGGTAATCACCTACCGATCTGCACCTAGATGATCCCTGGAAACTAACACTCCGGTCGCCTCGTCGGCGCCACCCCAAGGGCCTCCGGTTGCGAGCGCCTCCGACGACGCAGGTGGCACAACGAAGGTCGGCTACACGCGGCCTCAGCCTGCGGCGACGGCTGCCGGCGGCTCCTGGCATTGCCGAAACACTGTGGCGAGCGCGAACTGCCCACCCACTCCGGCGCACGACGTGGCCCTGCCCGCGGCGGCTGCCCACGCCATCACGTGCTGCAGGTTCTTTCTCAGCCTGGATTGGAGCTATTAGCTCGAGCTTGCTGAATGGCCGGCGGAATTACGCGCGACGTGGGACTCCGTTTTTTTTGAGCGTGAGAGAATCCGTTCTGGTGCGGTATTGGCGGACCGGGGCGGTGCTTTGTTCACCTGGTTCTTGTTTTCACTGCAAAACCTATCAAAATTGAGTTGAAAATCCTCACGTAAATTTGAAAAACAAAACTCCGGCGAGCCCTCGGCGCTGCGGACGCGGGGCAGGAGATGCTCCAGGAATCGAAAGCGGTACGGATGAGCTCCACTACGGCACTACCTCCGATTTGGTGCCAGCCAGGTTCCCCTGATTCGCGGACAAGATGAGCCTCGTCTACGACGCCGACAGCGTCGCTACCCGCGTCCCGTTCTTCGGCTCCGCGCGCACTCCCCTCCCCTGGCGCTGCCCAGGCCATGGACGTCGACGTCATGGACCGCGCGCGCAATTGGGGCGGCGACGAGATCGAGAAGCACGAGCTCGCGCCCGAGGACATGGAGTCCGACCCGGCGGCGGGGCTCCGGGCATGCGCAGGAAGTTGACAGCCGCACCCTCCTCGCCATCTGATGTGCGGTGGCGGCGGCGGCGCGTGCGCAGGTGGCCGGGGACGGCTGCGTGGAGGGGGTAGGAGGAAGTGGTCGGCGTGGAGGAAGAAATGAAAAAAAATATAAAACTGTTCAAAAGGCAATGACATGTGGGATCCATTCCGCAGAAAGGGCAAAATGGACAATACACATGTTGGGCCCCACATGTCAGGGCTCTCTAACAGTGCAAATCTGACGGATCGCGGACGGAATGACACACAGGTCGCCAAAATTTAACTCAGTGGCATGTGTGTGCGAACTCAACTTTCGGTGGCACACAGGTCACGGGCAACTTTTATAATGGCATACCTTATTATTGACTTCTTCTCATCATCATATTGCAAGCTTTTTCATGTATTTTTTAAATAAATCACACAAGACAATACAAAGTTTTATCGATATTGAAGAAAATTTCCACACACTTTTTGGATGTCTGTTAAGACATCCGTCATATCTTCACGATGGATCTTCTTTTTTATCTCTTCACATCCCATCAAACTGATCACTCCTCATCTCAAGCTGTAATCTAAACTAAATGAATGCTTTCTCGGGGTCTGACCCTATTCGGTTGGCTAGTGATTAGTGGCTGATGTTGATCTGTTGTAAAAGAAAAATACTTGTGGATGGAAAGTGTTAGGTGCCTGGTGCTGATTTGTTGTGAGAGAAAAGTATTACTAGGTGCTGGCTCCACCAACTCCAACTAAAAGAAATTGGATAAAAATCGAAGTTTTTGCCGATGCTTGGATCGTGCTGGCTTCATGTTGATGCCAAAGGTGTAGTGCTTGGTTCATTTTGGCCCGTCCCCGTGTCACCAACAGTTGTTGCAAGCGAATTCGAGGTGAAGAAGCAAAATGGACAAATGGGACGAGGAACAATGATCATGAAGACATGAACAACGATCATTTCACAAACATAAGTTTCCACAGCTCTCTTGCAAGAGCTGATTTTACAAGAACACAATACAATGGACGACTGCTGCAACCCTTATTAACACTGTATATTACTTCCCATCACATGATTAATATTGTTAATTACTCCAGCATCACTGTCTCGGTGTCAATCAGAACCTCTGGATGAAGTCGTAGATGTGCTGGGTGACCTCCTCCGGCTTCTCGAGGTGGATGTAGTGCGCGGCGCCGGCGATGACGGCCACCTCCTCCAACCCCGGCACGTCGCCCTTGAGCCCGCCCTTGTGTATGTACTCCTGCACCCCCGTGTAGTTGTACGACATCGCCTCCTCCCCTGCCATGTACTTGGCCGGCACCGCCACCTTCGCCCCCGTCCACGGCGCCGTCAGCTCCCAGTTCCTGCCGAGATCACTCGAAGATTATTGACGACGACAGATTGATGCAAGCAGAGCATGAACGATCGGTGGATCTTATAACATTACATACAGGTCGAGGCAGCGGTAGAAGTTCATGGCGCCGGCGAACCCCGTCTCGTCGAACTTGGCCGCGAGGCGGTCGACGTACTCCTCCGACAGCCACGGCGGCAGCGGGATGTCCCGGTCCGGCGGGCCCCACCACTCCGGCGACAGCGAGATGGCGCCGGTGTCGCGGGTGGTGAGGATCTTCCGGAAGATGAACCTGGTGTCCATCCGCGCGAACTCGGCCTCCATGGCGCCGGGCTCCTGCATCCGGAGCAGGTAGTAGTCGTCGCCGTAGAGGCGGCGGAACGCCTCGACTGGGGGCGCGGCGGGGTCCCGCGGCATGAAGGCGACGCTCATGGCGACGAGCGCGCGCACCCGGTCCGGGCGGAACGTGGCGAGGTGCCACGCCAGGAGCGCGCCCCAGCCCTGCCCGACCACGAAAGCCCGCGGCACGGCGAGCGCGTCGAGGACGGCGACGACATCGCCGGCGAGGTGGAAGGCCGTGTAGGAGGAAGGGGACGGCGGCGCCGAGGACCCGCCGTAGCCGCGGAGGTCCGGGGCCACGCAGCGGTACCCCCGCGCGGAGAGGGCGCGCAGCTGGTGGTGCCACGAGTCCCAGAGCTCCAGGAAGCCGTGCAGGAACACCACCGTGCCGCCGGCCGAGCCGTCGCCGGCCTCGGCCACGTGGATCTTGATGCCGTTCACGTCCAGCGTCCGGTGGGTGACGCACTCCACCTCCAACTCCATCGCCGCCGCCGCCGTCGTCTCTGCTAGATCTCTGCTCCGCCGGTGTGCAGTGCCTCCCTATGATCTATCAGTCGGTGTAGTACTTATATATTTGCACATCATGAGCTCTAGGAATATCCATGGGTAATTTGTGATTCATTTTGTTTTGGTTGTTCTCGATCTCCACATTGAAAACTTCAGAGATGCTCTACCGATTTGACAGGTAGCAGAGGATGCTTCAAGGGCCTGTCCTCACTCGCTGTTGGTATCTTTGTATTTGCCCTGTCCAGATCCAAAGAAGCATCTTTATACAACAAATTTCTAATTTCCTAGTACAACCTGGACTTCACCTGTTTACAAACTACGACATCGACAAGGAGACACATCAAAACTTGATGTTGTGTTAATTTATCTCCTAAGATGAGGCGGTTGTTTCATCATCCCATGAATAATTTCGATAAAAGTAATTAAATGGAGATATATCAACCCATAATTTTTGTACTTCATGATGTATATGAAATCAACATGATGCTTTAATAGGATTTTGACAACAATATAAAAATAGATATTCATATCCAGAGTTTTTTATGCTGCTTGTGAAGTATCTAGAAGTACTAGAAGTACCAAGTGTTTTGATTTTTCCACCGCCTGATTAATTACAAAATTAAACTAATTAAGAAAAGGGCAACATGGTAATCTGTTTGTCCTCTCTCTGTTAAGTCCCCCCTCGCATCTGTCTCTCACGCTCGCACGCCGCCGGTCTGATTAACCATGCCAAATTACTCAAATACCCTTTCTGAATAAAAATATTAATTAAAATTTGCTATGGGTCCCACTAAATTGGTACCTCCTAGTACTTCCTCATTAAAAACTTTCTGGTACTTTCATCGTTAGATTTCATTAGATGGGCAGCTCATAAAAAAATAAGCATCCTAAAATTTCTCATCCAATGAACAAATATACAAGTCAATATTGTAATTGTAATCTAGACTCAGCCATAGCACTCACGACAAATGCAGATTGCAGAGTGCTATTTATACACTAGCTTCTGGTGCTAATTATAGGTAAGATGGCCCTGGCCAACGAAATAAGTGTACGTTCTTGGCTTTCTTCCCGGAGGACCTGATCATGGTCTCTCAATATTGATATATCCATCTCATTCTCATCCACAGACTTGGAAATGGAAATTTATTTCTATTGCCTGCATTGGCGAAGCTAGCTTTATCTATTAGGAGGGGCTCTTCCCTCTTCTTCTTTCTCTTCCTCTCTCTTTATCTCTCTTCTTCTTCCTTATTTCTCCTCAAAAATGGAGGGGGGAGGGGGGCTCGGGGGCTTCATTAAGGCCTCGTTTGGCAACTCAAGTATTCATTCCACCGGAGAAAGAAAGCCAGGGGGGTTGGGGTGACCCCCGGCGGCCCACCAAATCCACTCGTGGCTGAGTTTCCATAGGAGACAGATTCCACCACTAGCACTTGCAAGGACGTGGGCTGGGTTTGGCAGGAAATGTGCTGTGTATTTTTTTTTACAACAGGACGTGCTATGTTTTTTTTTTACAGCTGGAGCAAATAATTGAATGCACACAAGAAAATAAAAGGGCAAACATCCATTTTTCATACAAAATTCATCCATGAACAAAAATGTGGAGCAACTGTTTTACCAAGGACAGCAGATATTCAAATATAAATACCACAACTAAGTTCTGAATCATTGTCACTGCAGGAGACAATTGTAAGCCATGTAATAAGAATCCAAGTTCTAACAACATAGTTATGGTAAGAGATCCACCAGTTTACATAGGTCTAAAACATCCATTTTCATACAAAATTCATCCATGAACAAGGATCACAATGTCTACAGATTATGGTGGCAACATAGCATAGATGACATGCAGGATCAATGACCACCATGAACAAGCTATAGCTATGCACCAGACATGCAAAATGGACTGATGATCAGCAAAATGAACTGGAAGTAGCTCCCACATCTGCATATGTGATCAAGACAAACACAGAAAGCACTTGTCAGACAAAGAAAAAAAACACAGAAAGAACTGATGTGATTTTTAACTGGACCTTTTGATGTTATCTTTGCAACAGACACAACAAGAATCTTGAAACCTTGCTGGCCAAGTGAGGGATGCAAATTATAAATTTATCATGTTTAGTCATGGTTAGTCAACTGAGGCTATTTTTCTAAACTGTAATCATGACATAACCTTGACTATTGGAGGATTGTTGTAAGCCACAAGTTTACAAATCTGTATAAACATATAACCAAATAACACATGCATTGAACAGAAAAATGGGAGTGATATTAGGTGATTGCATGACAGTGCTTCAGCTAAGCACCTGTGTTTTCAGCACAACTCATTGACAGCACTAGGCAGAATTCTTATACTTGCTTTGGGCACTCACCAAAATAATGGATGGCATTAGAGAAGAGTAGCTCAGATTCATTAAAAAATCGTATCCAAAAAATAGTAAGCACACTAGCACATCACGGCAACAAGAAAAACAAGGTTCTACACCCCCAACCAGCAGGTGATTTCAGGATCAGAATAAAGAAATCAGTTTGGTATAATCAGTTTGGTCTTCCATATAAGGTTCCAAAAGCATAACAGAACATGCTATACGGTTCCATATAAGGTTCCTAAATCAGGTTACCATTAATCCATTTTTCTAGCAACGACATTCAGTCCATGATTATGAGAAAGAGTAGAAGGTTGCAAGCATCTATGCATACCTAAATTAGGTTACCGTGAATCTTCTTACGTAGCCATTTAAGGCGTGTGCCTTCCTTTGCAGTCATGAAAATGGCTCGATTCTGCGCATCCTTGAACACATCATAGGCATCCACCTTCTCATCATCTGAAAGATCTTCAATTCAGTCAGTATAGGTAAATAAACCCCATTTATTTTTTCAGCCTCCACATTCATATTGAGATCAGATGATGGAGCAAACTGTTATCTAGAGCAAACTTATTTGACTTGGATGTCACAAAAACTTAAAGAACTAAACTTTGAGGCGATCATCTACAGAATTGTAAAATCCAATCACAGTCAGCATGAGAAATAGATGGGTCAGGCACCTATCTTCCTTTTAACATAAACCAAATAAAACAGATTTTAGAAGTAGCCCAACTGCTTGTGGATCATAAAGACATAGCAAAAGCATTAAAACATTTGTTTGCCCAGCACATTCAACATAAGCATGCTACTGTATTTGGTACATGATTCCATCATGATAGCGCGAACAGAACAACTTTAAGTAACATCATGATAACTTCTATTAAGAGAGGAGAAGGGGGTGGCTGCCTTCACGTTCACTGTCGAGGGAAGCTTTGAAGCGATGATATAAGCTGAAGTATTGTCAAATCCAACCTCAGCACCCAAGCTAAGTTCACTTGTGCCAACAGTTGCAGCCACTGGTTGAATTCAATGCAAAACAATATACATTTCACTGAAAATTGGTAGGTTGAAATGTAAATCATTAGCCAAAAAATAACAATGACAACTTGAATTTGCAGATGAACTCCTTGTACACGGCATAGGCCAAGGGTGCGGGCCCGGTGCTGCATTATATATTCAATTTACATAGTACACACTGTTACAAGGGAAAACTCTATGAATCTAACCTGCTAAAATGCTGGGGAACCCACAAATAATTTCAGATTATATATAAATACAAAGTTAATTTTGATTCAAGATTCCAGTTTTCAAGTGATGTATTTGCTATTCACATCTGATTAACAAATTTGGCATCTGTACAAAGAATCAGCAATTTCTGGAAGATTAAATCATTATCGGAGAATGGCCATTACACGATAGTAGGACTCACATTAACAACTGTAATGCCATATGACAGTACTAAACTCTAGGAAGTATTAGATCTTAAAAATCTGGCTACGTGGATCCCATGGCAACCAATATTTCTTGCTATGTTTGACTGCATACAAGAGGCACTGGACGAGCAGGACGATCTATGCACAAGCATAATAATAATAACAAAGTGGCAAAGTATGGCATTTCGCATGTCAGCATTAGGGCAACAGAATTGTTCATGTCTTTTTATACTTATACACACTATGTTTAGATGCACAACAGAATCGTTTATCTAAAAAAATATTCTAAAACGATATGCATTGTTGAACCTATAAGAGGAAAACGTTTTTACTACAACTGATCAAGTACCAGGCAGAACATTTCCTGCTGGCTTCCTTGAGTTCCTTCTCGCCATCAGGAGATGCACACACACGAAACACATGGGCTGATGGGCACATGGCTCTGAGGAGGAGGATCTCCTCCTCCAGCCGGCAGGTACGGAACAAAAATCCAGACACGGACGAGGGACGACGACGCACGGACGGGGTAAAAGGGGAGCACGATGGAGAGGCGCAGCAGACAGGAGGGAAGCTCACGTGAGGATGGAGCTGGGCTCGCCGGCCTCCGCCGCCCCCATCTCCCGACAAGCCGCGGGATCTAACATAGCAAGAAGGAAGGAGGAGGGGGTGGGGGAGGGGAGGAGGGAGGTAATCACCTGGAGAAGCCGAATCGAGGTTGTAGTCGGAGTAGCCTCCGCCGCTGCTGCCGCCGCCGCCGCCGCCGCCAATGGCTGACGAACCCTAGCAAGAAGAGAGGAGTAGGGAAGGGGTGAGGTGGAGAAGATGGAGGGAGGGGAGCTGTAGGAGGAGGGGGAGGAGGAGGATGCGCACCTGCGCTGTGCTCGGGCTCGCCGCTGGCGCAGCGAGGGAGAGGTGGTGACGGCGTCGTCTTCCGCGGCGCGGGAGGAGACGCGATGCGACGTCGCGGGAGGGAGAGGGGAGGCGTCTAGCGATGAAAACGGACGGAAACGGGGAAAACTCCTCTCCCGTTTCCGCTCCCGCACTTCTCCATCGGGAGCGGGAGCGGAATGGTCGGGAGCGAAAACGGACGGGAGATATACGGGTGTACGGAAATGAACCAAAACGGACGGAAACTAGACGGAAACGAGCGGAAATCGGGAACTTTGGTCGGGACATAGACCACAACAACCCACGTTATACGACATTACAACAAGAGGCCGCAGCATGAAGGCAGCAACAACATTACACCAACTGGCCAATTCAGTAAGCAAGATATATATATGCAAGTCAGGAAGACCAAGACGTGCAGCAAGTCAGCAATAGCCAATAGCAACAGGAAGTATAAAAACCAACCATATGTTCACAAATCACAAGACCATAACTTCATAAATAAGTCCACTGCCCACATGACCACGCACCACAAACGTCTCGATTCAACGAGTCCACAGCTCAGACACAATAACACAGACATAGAGTTCACACAATGACAAATTCTAAAAACTGAAGGCCATCAAACACCACTTAACCATGACATCGACGAATTGTAAGATTTGTTCACAGCTCGACATCTTCATTCATGAGATCTGGATCGCTTTCCTCTTCTTTTTCCTCAGCCACAATTGAAGTAATGGATTTATTAGAATCTGAAAGTTAAAAGAGAGACATGCTACTGAATAATGAACGAGCGAGCGTAGTTGCTAATCTACTACTGCCTATGAGTCTACAACGTACCTGAAATGGAGCTCCTACTCCAGTTCCAGCTCCAGAGCCGAACATCTTTGCCAGCCGCGGAGGATGGCAGGAGGCCACACACTCGTCCGGGCTAGGGGTCGTAGCCTCAACGGGAGGCGACGACCGACGGGAGGCGGCGACGGCGTGAGCACAAGGCGGCTAGTGGTGGTGGTGGTCGTGCGCCGCCGCCGGGGGACGGGCTGCGTGCGGGGGCGACACCGCGACGGACTGAGGGGGCGGCGCGGACTGGGGGTTGGCTCCATCGCGGCAGGCGCTTGGGGCTCGGCTCGGCCGCACTTGTCCCGGCCGTCTCACAGCCCAGGTCGCATCCTCAGCTTCCGGCGGTTGCCGTCCTGACCCTCGCCGGCACACGGCCAGTCCCGGCGGCCTCCTCTGCCTCACCCCTTCTTCCTCCCCGTTGCCCCTCATTTTTTTTCTCCCTTTCCCTACGGTGACTCCGTGACTAGGTGAGGGCGGCACGGGTGACTGGGTGAGTAGATAAGGTTAGGGTTAGTAACCGGGCTGGGCTGTTCGGGTTAAATCCGGGTCCATCCCGACCAAATACGGGATCCCGACAATCCGACCGGGATGGAGCCTCCCCCGTTTCCGATCCCGCTCCCGCAGCTATCCGCCCCGTGACCCGTCCCGCACCCGGAGTTTTCCGGAAAAACGAAAATGGGCGGGTCAAATGTGGAAATCGGGGCGGGTCGGGACGGGATTTTACTCGTCCGTTTTCAACCCTAGAGGCGTCATCCCGGTCTGTGACTGTGTGGAGGGTTTCTCACGTGTGTTGGACGGGATTGGGTTGGGACAAAATCCAATCCTCACCTTGCCAAATACGGTTTTTGGGCTGGCTGGGGACATCGCCCCTGCGCGGGCCAGATTCCGGGTGTCGCGGGGTTTTGGGCCTTTTCCACCCCAAAACTCGCCTACCCAAACGAGGCCTACAATGGGGGATGGTGCACCGTGGAGCAACCATACTCGCCCCACCGACCCAGATGCGGCAGCGCGGAGCACCCTATCGAACCATTTATAAAAGGATGCATGAGTCGGTGCACCAAGGTTCGATCTGCACGTGGCTGCAGTAGCCGGCCAACCTTGGACGGAGTCACGGAGACCGACCATCTCGGTGCACCTCAAGATTGCGTAGTGTTGCAACAATGCTATTTCAGCCCAGCTATAAAACAAAGAGGAGGCTGTTTCAGCCCAGTTTGAACTTTCTTACAAGATGCTAATCATGATCGATCATGTAAAAACTATCATAGTGCCTGATTAGAGTTTCATTTATTTTTCCACAAACATGCAGTAGTTAACTTCCAAACAAGATCACACAGTGACCATAGGTAGATTCGACAATCAGAAACCTTGAGGAGACTCCAGAGCTTGAAGGCGAGGGAGAATGAATTTACAGAAAACCTAACACTATTTTAATATAAGTCTACAAATAGAATTTAAGCAGTCTGTAGGTCCAAACATGAAAATCAGCAAATTCCGTTGCCTGACTTGCCTCTCACAAGTCTGAAATGAAGAAGTCTGTAACAGAACCTACAAATTTATGCCATAGTAAGTTGATTAGAAATCATGTGACCTGTCAAAGTTCAAAACCTAACCGTGTAAGCTCAAGCAGCAATTACACTGGGAAATTAATACGAGAGCAGCGAATACAGAGCAACAATAATAAGTTCAATAATATCAGAGCAGCGAGCAATAATAAGTTGTGACCATGAACTAGTACAATCAAGCTATCCATTTGAGAGTAGCAATTGAAAAATTAAAACGTGAAAATCAGTGACCTACTATCCATCTATTAATCCAGAGCGTTACAGAGCTCACAAAGCATCTATGTAAAACAACAAATATTTGCAGAAGCATCATAAAAAAGCACTCATTATTCATGCAGGGGCACTCATGCAGGAACAGTTTCATGATGGAATGATCAGAAATTCAGAATGATCATGATGATCGAATGCATAGACAGTAGTGCCAAACCAACAAAACCCAATAATCTGAAACTGCATGCAGCTGCTTTAGAAAAACTAAAGACTCACTAGGACGCATCATGAATCCCAGCTTTGACTACTCACTTGGACTAGTACAGTTGTGCACAGATTAGTCATCAGCCAATGGAACTTCATCTTGTGTTGAGAGAGACAAATACAACAACTATCGACGACAAAGGAAACTATAGTAAACTATATACTACACAAAATGGCTACCGTAGGGTAACTCAAAACAAATGCATAATTGGATATACCTTTTCACATATCATTCCTCTTGATATGGCAGCAAGTGCTACTGCTGCTGCTCTTTGATTACTCATGAATGATACAGTAATCAGCGGTATATGTTCTTTGTTCAGGCGTTGATGAGAAGGTTGGGAAAGATGCCAAGATAATTGTGGCATGTTCTACAGGAGGGACACTGAAGCCAACACAAAATTTCCCTGACGGGAAGCAATCTCGGTATGTTATTGTGTGTACTTAGCACCAAATCTTAACAAGTTCACTAGCATGTGTAATCCATCATTCTCAATATCAGTATATCCTCTAAATAAAACTGATGGTTCGCTGAGAGACAGGTGCAAGTTAGAGATTATTGGAATTAGGAAACTATTGGAAACAACAGTCACCACAAACATTCAGAGATGCATTTAGAGATACTTAATCCCGTAATCTGAACCTGTACTTATCAAAGCAAGTGCTGAACCTGTACTTATCAAATCTTTCCACTTTGTCTAGCAAGGAAGGAATTGGAGAGGATGCAAACCTGGGGGTAGCCGCGGTAGTGGGGACGGCGGCTTCCATGAACACTAGTAGGGATGTTGGCATCGATGACGTTCACGTAACGTCACTGAAGACACCAGTATCGTACTGATGTTCATTTGTGACGAGTTTGTGACGATTTGGACTTGGTCACTATGGTCGTGTCACATTTGGTCACCGGTGACGAAATGGTAATTTTCGTCACAGATGTGTTTCCATTTTGTGACGATTTGTGTGACGTCATGGAATTGAATTCAAACCCCATTTTTGTCATAATCTCCCATCTGTCATGGGTGCTAACGGCGCCGTTAACGGCGTTTGTGTTGTGTGACGATCCGATTTGGTCACAGATGTTCCTATGTTTTGGTCATAATCTCCCGTTAACAGCGTTGGCATCTGACGTGGCGCTGATGTCATCAATGATGTGGCAGCTGACGCGGTGACGTCATCAATGACGTGGCAGCTGATGGGGCGGTGACGTCATCAATGACGTGGCAGCTGTCGTCATCTTTTTGGAATCGTCATAGAATACAAGTTTAAATCATCACAGGATACTACATGCCATCGTCACACTTTGAAATAAAATGGTCACGGTTTCCATAACTATGGTCACAGATTTACCATTACTTTGGTCACAAATTTACATCAATTTCGTCACACATATAGAATCACTTTGGTCACAGAATTGCAGATAATAATGTAATTTGAATTTGCAAATGATACTCTAATGGGCACACAATTTCACATAACATTAAAACGAGTATTCAAATGTGCATACAACTAAGTGGACAACACTGAACTTAGTTCACAGTGTCACCACTAGACATCGTATTGCACTAAAGAGTTTGTGCAAACAGTAACAAAAATAATAAAAAGTAGCACACTGAGTACTGAGTAGCCAAAATGAACATCCAATTCAAAGCAGAACTGAGCTGAGCAGCAGCTTTGTTCATGTCGATGAAGAAGCATTTCCATGGAGGGACAAGAGCTTCTTGAGGAGCAAATTGGTCTCAGCCATCTCCTTGCTGTTCCGCTCTGTAATCTTCTTGTACTCCTCCAGCTCCTTTTGTGTCCTTGCCCGCTCTTCCTCAGCATCTTCAATTTTCTTCTTGAGGTCATCAAGTTCACCTTGAACAGCTGCCGCCGCTTCAGCTGCAAGTTGCTCCCGAAGCTCACTTTCATTTGATGTTCTAGACTTGGAGGATGTTGGTGTTGTGAAGCCAACGTCTTCAGGAATTGGTTTGAGCTGTTCTGGGAGAGCACCTTGGACACGACCTGCACACTGCATGCTGGCTCATCACCTTCAGGAACATGTTCAACCCTCAAAGCTTCCATATCAGACTGAAATATCATGAAGATAAAATAGTTAAATGTAAATGCCTTTGACCAACAGCAAGATGAGAATTGATAATGATTGCAATAATTAGAGGTAGGCATATGTCACAAGATATTTGGCAATTTGGAATGCAACAGTATATGTCAGACAATTTGATTTATAAACAGGTCAACAAACACTGAATTATTGCAGGTCAGCCTATTGTTGAAAATCATGTTCACAACCAGATCCATATGAATGCCCCAACTGTTGTACAATAAACACGGAAAAGCTGGAACAAGTTAAATATGGATCCCTCTCCACAAAGCCCAAAGAACCAGATCATGTCATACATTCATATTTGACATTCAAATCCAACCAATATGTCATACATTCATATTTGACATTGATTATATAATCCTAACAGGAATATATGAGATAAGACTAATAGAAATCCAATGCCATTAAAATTAAATAGCAACTAGCTAGTAGGCATACAGTTTTTGGACTTACAAGTGCCTCTCTTGCCGGGTCACTCAGGCCACGTTTGGAGCTGGTATGGCAAGTCTTTAAGGCCTCCACCGCGTCTACTTCTTCAGTCTGATCTAGGCTGGGTTCTATCATGTTGCTTTGCTGCTTCTGTATCATGGAAAAAATCACAGCAAAGTAGTCTCAGATGAAATGGAAAATAATTACTTCAGTGCAAATGTGCATGTAACTACAATAGGTAACGTTTTACTTACATATGCATGTAAGTGTGCCACATAGCAGCGAGAACCCGTAGCCTAATGATACTTGACTTGATTGTGGTTGTGCTTGTTCTTTTCACATGTTTCCTACAAGAGATTGAACATGTTAGATGATATCATAGGTTCAAAATAAGATACTTTGCAAACTGATAGTGAATGAAGAATAAATGACATGATACCCATACCATGTTCTTTGGATCTGACCACTTTGCAACAAGTGCCCTCCATTCTCCATCACTCATGGAGCGAACAGGAGAAGTTGTCCTAATCTCATTTGCAGGTACACCATTGAAGTATGTCTTCTTGAGCCGATAACGTTGGTTTTTTATCGCAGAGCGCATCAAATTAGTCATAGCTACCTTTGTTGGGCAATGGTTTGTGTTAATGGCCAAGCGACCCTAGGCATATGACAGTTCGATATTTAGTTAGTCAAATAAGCTTAAGGTCTAATAGTTTCATATGGCTACAGTAATGCACTTACAGCTAGCTATCCCTCAAAGGTTTTGTAGTGTATGTCGTCTTTCTTGTAATCTTTCCAATGTGGAAGGATAGGAATGCTTTCCCGAACGATGACGCCAGCCTCTGAAGCCAACTTGGTAGCTTGAGCAGGTTCATGAGGCCTTTTTTTTTCCTTCCTGAACAAGTATGGGCAATCTCCTTCCCATAGCTTTGGTCATCCTGTCCAGCTGTTTTCCCACAGTAGCTGGTCTGGGCCTCCTAGGACGTGCTGTACAGGACCTACAAAATATAATAATCATTTAATTAAATGATTTTATTTCTGCTAAATCAGCAAAAGAGATGTCATAACTGACTGAAAAAAAACTTGCCTTCAGCAAGTGTATTCTCATTAGCAGCAGCTCCAATGTCTTGATCTACAACTGCATTGTCATGACCAGCTATTACATTGCCTTCCTCTGATGTTGAGTTGTCATGACTGGTTGTTCCATTGGCTTCTTCTGCAGCTGTATTGTCATCAGAAGCGGCTCTAGCATCTTGCACATGAAGCCTTTTTGACCTTTCTGTTTCTGATTCAGAAGGCAGCACATCTGATTGAGTAGCCACCCTGACTCTCTTACTATTCCTAACTCCAGGCGCCATTGCAGGAATAGACTTCTTGATCTTTGAAGAGAGGACTTTGCGACTACGCGGTGAGGGAAACTGTGGGAAAAATAATCTCAGGTAAGTCATGTGCATTAATAAGGAATACGAAGATGTATGTATCAAAGAATGTGCATCTAAAACTGTGAGACATGGGTACCCCTGGGTCCCCACCGACCAGGCTCATGGCCGTCCCCGACAAGTGGGTCTGGCCCACCAGAAGACCTGCCGACCTGTCAGTAGGCCTGTCCGACCTGACATGTGGGCCCGAAGACGAGAAGACAGCTTGGCGTGCAAGCCAAGGCAGTCCAGACGGATTAAGGCAGCTCGGATAAACCTTCCATATTGTAACTGACTAGAGATAGGTTTCCCTGTTGTAACCGACTTGGACTCCGGTCCACCGACCTTGTCCATCGCCCAATATAAGGCGGGCAAGGGCGTCCTCCGCCGGATAAGTCACAGGTCGTCATGTAATCTCGCCACACCAGCAATACAAACCGAAGAACTGGACGTAGGGTTTTACTCTCCGGAGGCCCGAACCAGTATAAAATCGCCTTGTCCCTTGTGTCTCGCCGTGATTTCCGTGTGCTACGTTAGCATAACCATCGCGTTCTTAGCTCCCGATCTTCCCGCCGAACAAATAAACCACCGGGGTTGACCCCCCTATGGACTGTTCAGATCTAAACATCTGACAAAAACCTACAACATACTTTAGATCAGAAACATTTAATTGCAATGCAAGTATGGCCCATCCACTACTTTGAGGATAGAAGAAGCACCGCATTTGCCATGGGTTGTGGATGCTCATTAGATTCAGTGACATCATCATCAGTACTATCTCCTTGATCATCCTCATCAACGAGATACTCCGATGATGATGAATCTTCATTATCTGTTCCCTTGTTTGCTGATTTTTCCCCTTCTTTTGTGCAGATTGTTGCAAAGAGTTATTAAATTCAGAAGCAAATGTATTCAATCCGAGCTCTTCAAAGATCTTTTGATTCTCCGCCACGCGTTTATCTCGGATTCTCTCATAATCCTCAGCTATTGTAGGTTCTTTGAAGGAAAAGAAATTGGGTGTATTAGAAAATTTAAAAGGCTTGAACTAATAGGTAAGAGGTAATAACACTACTTAAAAGTTTAGAGTTCCAGGGTCTGAGATATGAGCTACAACTATTTGTGGGCTCCTAGAAAATAAATCCCCAGGGTATTTCACTGACCCAAACACTCTTATAAATCTATGAGAAAGTCAGAGTATAGATGGGACTGAACTATTATTGTCCTATCAACAAACATTCATGCAAAATATAATTGCTTGCATCACAAGCATGGTCAAAGTAATGTTCATAATTGAGCTACAATTAAATTTGTGTGACAAAAGCAATTGGAACAATAGAGCATTATTTGCACAGATACAATTGCGTAAACAGACTGGTACTACACAGACAACTCCATAATAATATCAACAAAACTGCAGTTCTACTTTAACGAAATTGTAGATCTACTATAACAAAGAAAGTTGCAGTATTCCACAGACCTGCAGGTGCGTTCCTACGTTGACCCCTTGTGGCTACCATTGATGTTGTGGCCAAGATGCGAATTGAGACCTGCAGATGTGGTTAGGGTTGGGTTGGGGAAGAAAAAATGGTGGATGGGGAGAGAAATGTAGGTGAGATAGAGGGATAGGGGGCGGCGTGTAACCAAATCGTCTTCTAAGAGAAAGGAAGGTCGTCGATGGACCTACTCGTCGTCGGCGGCTAAGGTTAGGGTTTCGTTGGCGGCGGCTGTGGTTAGGGCGTTGGGGAGATAGGTAGGTGGGGCCTTGAGAGAGAGAAGGATAGGTGGAGGCGGTGTGGAAACAATTCACCTGGGACGAGGAACCAGCTCGCCGACGGCGATGGGGTCCTGTGGCGGCGGCGGCGGCTTCTCCGGTTCGAGGAATGGGGAGGGGAGAAGATAGGAAGTCTGGGTCAGTTTGATGAGAAGTGGGGGAGGGAGGTAAATAAAGCGCGATTTGGCGTAATTTTTTTTCGGGGTACAATGCACCGAAATGTTTTGGCGCAATTCTTGACACCTTTTTTTCTTAGTCTGATATCTAGTTTAATAAAATCCTCTCTCAATTCCTAACGAACATACTTATATAGCCCAATGGTTAGGTGAACTCACTGGCATCCCTGAGCCTAAGGGGCCCATATTTTTTTTGAATAGATCTCATATTGTATTTTTTAAACAAGGTTTGTTTCTATGTTATTTATGTAATTTGTTTTTGCAATTTTGTAGCATAAAAACCTCTTAGTTTGGATCCATGATCACCCTAGTAAAGTTTCACATGATTTGGAAATACTTGTCATGCACATACCTCACATGTGGTGAGATCTCTCACATAGACACATAGGTCGTAGTGAGACATGTATGTGTTTGTGAGGACGTGCACCACCATTTTGTCAGAATGATTTGAATTTTTTTGTCATGAATATACAACAAATTAGTGTGTCCTTGCAAGATTTAAGATTTTTCTAGCTAGGTTAGGGTATTTTAACATTTATTCTTTAGTAAATCAACAAATAATTACAGAAATAGGAAAAAATGCTCTGCAAAATGCACAAAACCTCTTAGTTTGGATCCATGATCACCCTAGTAAAGTTTCACATGATTTGGAAATACTCGTACTTTACATCCTAGTAAAGCATGCATGTGTCACATATACGCAATGTGTACAAGTAAGGCATGTAGTCAAATGAGTGGGATGTGTAGTTTTACCTTCAAAAAGTCATTAGAATAATATACTGCCATGGTCACACACTAAAAAGTTCAAAATAAATGAAATACAATGTAAATATCAAAAGAAGGAAAAAAAGAAAAAACCAAAAAAAATATGGCTCCCACAAGGTTCGACCCTGGGAGATGTGGCGTTAGATTCAGAGCGCGTTTCCATTGGGCTAGCAAGGGGTGTTCATTTGATGTCTAGATCTATTTTATTTAACACGTTCAACGGCCGCCTTTCACCCCAGATCTATTAAAGCGTTTTTTCCCCAAATCGTCACCCAATTCGTCGCCCAAATCGTCAAACCCCTTCCCACCTCGTCGCCTCCGCTTCCGCCACCGCGTGCGCCACCACCACCTTGGACCCCTTGCGCCGCTGCAGTCGGTGGCGGTGGCAAGATGACGAAGGGAATGAAGAAGAACCGGGAGAAGTCAGCCCGTGCGAGCAACCAGAGGTGGGACCCAGTGACCGGGAGGTTCACCAGGGCTCCCCACGGCGTGGTGGTGCACCGGGCCTCCGCCGCCTCCACCGGCGTGGGGGGCATCGTTCCTGACGTCCCACCAGGCTTCGAGAGGGTCACCCCCAATCCCAATCACGCCGGCGGCTCGACATTGTCGTCTGCAAAACCTAAGGTTCGATGTATCGGCTTCCCCTATGCATCTTGATGGTTCTTTGCATTTGAATCAGATGATGTGAAATATTTTTTAGTCCACCTGCTCACCAAATTACTCAGATGATGTGCAATCTTTTTTAGTTAATCTGATGATGTTGATCTGATGTACAAGTTAATCTGATGATGATGAACTTTTTTAGTTAATCGTGCACAAGTTAATTCCATCTTTTTTAGTTAATCTTGAACTTTATTCCATCTTTTTGCATTAATCTATTTTAATTAATCTGATGTACAAGTTAATCTGATGATGTTAAACTTTTTTTTAGTTCAAGTACTCACTGACAAAACACGTCTCTGTATTAACTGGCACAACTGAACTGACCTCTTCATTATTCAGTTAAGTTTGCACATAGATCACTTGTATATTTGTAGATTCATCTTTGCATTTCTTAATCTGCTCTGGAGCATTATGCATACTAATGCAGACTGCATCAGTTGTGTGTCCAATGACAATACAAATTAATTGTGCCATCTGTTAATATATTCTCAAGCTAACAGAGAGTCAGGCCATGCGTTCATGCTCATGGTATTGCTTATGAAATTTTAGGCCAGCGCGCGCGGGGGGATCTCCACCAGCGCCGCCGAGCACGCTCTGAGAGTCAGCGAGCGCCACAAGAAGTAGCGCTAGCAGTGCTGAGTCTACTACTGAAGAATCTAGCGAGGAATCAAATGTGAACCCAGTGAAGCAGCTGAAGGGGAAGGAGAAGAAGGTGAGTTGACTGCTGTTGCAGGTTTTGAGTTGATCTGTCATAAAACAATTTCCTAAGTGCTGTTCTTGTGGGTAGTCTCATTGCCCTGATTTGATAGCTTCACTTATGTGGCCTCAAAGCTGCTGATGTTTAATCTGTAACAGATTCATGTATTGTATGACTTATCAGTGCTCATTTTCCAGCCTGAATTATATACCTGAATAGTATGCCTTATCAGTGCTCATTTTCTAAACAGATGGACTTCTGGGAGTTACAGAAGGAGGTGACCTCGTCACAGGAGAATATCATGTGGCTGGAGGGTGAGCTCAAGAGGGAGAAGAAAAGGCACACCAGACTCCAGGCTGCACTCAAAGCTGCATCTGACAAGGCAAAGAAGAAGACGAAGTGCATTTGAGAGTGATAGTTGCTGCTTTTGAAAGTTGGTGGAATCTCTATGGGCCATAGGAGGAAACAAGTAGTGCCTGTGAAGAATGAACCTCTATGGTTGCTTTTGCTTGTAGTTAGATATGGACAGTGCAATGTGGCTAGTTAGTAGTGTCCTTTGTGGCCACAAGACAAGTAACCTATATAGTTAGTAGTGTCCTATGTGGCAACAAGACAAGTAACCTATCTGGTGGCATACTAGTCTTTTAATATATGATATTACCTTTCCTGGCAACCAATCTATTTTTACTTGTCCTGGGAAACAATCTGTTTTTACTTGTTATTATGGACTGACAAGCATTTGTACATATGAAAACCATAATGTAATGGCAAGCAAACTTTATATTCATAAGAAATTTTAAAAAACTCTAAGAAACTATTTTGTTCCAAACAAATAGTATAAATGATCCCAACTATTCATACTAGGAAATAACACAATTATTCAAATACTAGAAATCTTCATCTTCGTCATCTGGGGACATATCATCATTATTAACATTGCCATGATCACTACAGTACTGCAGTACTGTCTCATCCTCCTCCTCATCCTCGCTACCTTCATCAATAATTGCAGCTTGCTTCTTGTTTCTTATAAATTCTTGTAAATTGCCTTCTATTATAGTGACTTCCCCACCTTAAATATTATGCAATGGCACGTTATCATCACCTTCTTGCACCACATGCTCAGTATCTGAACGGGAATCATCCTGATGCACTTCATGACTGGCCTCATCTTTTTCAGCCACATCATAGATATTTCTATGTTCAAATTTCTGCACAACTCGCCAATCTTTACCTAAAGATGTGTCTTGAATGTAAAATATCTTTTTCGATTGAGATGATAGGATGAAAGGATCGGTCTTGTACCATAATGACTGCACATTGATGGATTTGAAATGTCCATCATCTTGAAGGCCTTTCCCCTTGCCTTCTTGGCTGTTCCAATCGCATCGAAATATAACCACAGTCCGACGAACTTGAAGATTGGAGTTATACTGCAACTCAATTACCTCTTTAAGGACTCCATAAAAATCTATGATGTTGCCATTATGTTCACCTGGAGTCATCACACCACTGTTTTGTGTCTGCAGGAACTTTTCATGATCGACTGTGCTATATCGAACACCATTCATCTTGCAAGCTGCAGAAAACTTAACTCGTAGGCATGGTCCACATGACAGTGCCCACAATCCTTCGCTAACCGAATCTGGATTATCCTTGCGTTTTTTCTCAATCTGTTGCAACAAAAATAATCAATTGAACAATTACATATGCATTTAATTACTAAATCTGTGTAGTTACTTACGTGACGCCTAAACCACTTGGCAAATCCTTGTTCAACCATTCTATCAACATTATTTAATTGTGCACCTTGCTGCAACAGCTCGTCTCTGTACAATCTGCAAGGACAAGTTTATTCAACTGAAAATTTTGTAATTTCAGTAATAAATCTGAAAGTAATAAAACTCATACTTACTACTTATATTCATCAGCTTCTTCATAATTATGTAGCACATACCAAACTAACTTATCCATGACATCATCATCAATGTAATGGACCCTACTGCCTCCAACAAGAGTAACACCATGCTGAAAACAGAGATGCCATCAGGCAATGGCACCTCTCGACCACTATCATCCTTCGAGTTGAATCTAGTGTCCATATCCTCCGTGTACCTATAACAAAATGTCAAGGTGTCACTTGCCACATATGCCTCAGCAATTGATCCTTCTGGCTTGGCCCTGTTCCTTATAAAATTCTTCAAAGTGCCCAGGCGCCTTTCTATTGGGTACATCCATCCATACTGAACAGGACCTCTAAGCAGTGCCTTATCAGGTAGATGGACACACAAGTGCACCATGACATCAAAGAAGGCAGGGGGAAAGATTTTCTCAAGCTTGCATAGGATCAATGGAATCTGTTCTTTCAGCTGTTTCACAACATCAATCCTTAGATTTCTACTGCATAGCTCCCTAAAAAAGGTCCCGAGCTCCGCAATTGCTTCATACACAACCTTCGGCACCAGTCCTCTAAGTCCAGCAGGTATGATTCTTTGAAGGAGTATGTGGCAAGAATGTGTCTTGAGCTTTCCAACCACCCTCGATCCATCTTCACTAATGTATCTTGCTAGGTTAGCAGCATATCCATCAGGAAACTTGATACCTTTCAGAAACTTGCAAAACTGGACTTTTTGATCCTTCCCCAAGACATAAGGAGCAGGTGGAGCACTGACTGAGTTGTTCCCTTTCTCCTGTAAGTGCAAATGATGTCTGATGCCCATATCGTACAAATCTAGCCTAGCATTATGTGTGTCCTTGGTCTTGCCCGGTACATTGGGTAATGTGCATAGAAGGTTTTCACATACGTTTTTCTCTATGTGCATCACATCAAGATTATGTGGAAGCTTAAAATGTTTCTAGTAAGGCAATCTCCACAATGCAGATTTGTGGCTATAAATCTTTGGACCCACATTACGCCTTCTTTTTTTCCCACTAGTTTCAGGTTCCTTCAATTGCTTCCCTGGCCTGACATCTTTCACCTTCTCTAGCTCCTCTACCACCTCAGCCAAAGTGAACCTCTGTGGCGCATCTTTGTTTTCACGCTTACCATCGAAAGCCAAGCTTCTCCGCCATGCATGTGTCTTTGGAAGGTATCGACGATGTCCAATGTAACATATCTTATTCCTTATTGCCTGAGACAACGGATCCTTGTCGCAGTAAATACATGCATAATACCCTTTTGTTGTTCGCCTAGACAACGTGCTCAACGCTAGAAAATCATGTATACACCATAAGACGGCCGCACGAAGGTCAAACTTCCTACCAGTACATGCATCATAGGTACTGACACCCTTCCATAGCTCTAGCAGTGCTTCAATTAGGGGCTCAAGGAACACATCAAAATCCCATGGATTCACACAATCCCATGGTGGGAGATTCAGTGGAGTCAGAAGCACTGGCCACATACTGTACTGGGTACTCATGTTTCCAAAAGGATTGAACCCATCTGTAGCTAAGGCAAGCCTCAAGTTCCTCGGTTCATCTGCAAAGGATTTTTCCTTACTGTCAAAGTACTTCCATGCATCCCCATCAGCTGGATGGCTCATTACATTGTCCACTGGCGTCCTCACTTTCTTGTGCCATCTAGTTTCCTCAGAAGTACGCTTTGAAGCATATATTCTCTTCAACCTTGGCAAAAGTGGAAAATGCCGCAATACCTTATGTGGAACCTGCTTGGACCCAGTTTCGTCTTTCCATCTAGACTCCTTGCATACTGGGCACACATTCAACTTAGCATACTTGGATGTTTTCGAATCCTGAAACAACACACAATTGTTCTTGCACACATGTATGTTTTCATATCCGAGGCCCAACTCTCAAAGGTATTTCTTTGCCTCATCATAAGAATTTGGCAACTCACTCTTAGGGTATCCTGATGAGATCAAGTTCATCGTCGTGGAAAATCCTGCATTGCTGATTCGATAACGAGACTTGATATACAACATCCTCACCATAAAAGAGAATTTCGAATGCCTAGATCCCGGACTAAGTGCCTTCTTCGCATCTTCAAGGACTCTTGCAAACCTTGGCTATTCTCCATCAGCCTCTGCTTGAGCATACAGATCTCCAATCATCTCTGGCACTCCAAGATCGTGATCAAGATCACCATCATCGTCCACATCCACATGTATCCCATAGTCATGATCACCTTCCACATCCTGGTGCTCTGTATTCTCAACTTCATTACTATCTGCTGACTCCCCATGATGAATCCACCTGGCATATGTAGCTAACATTCCAAATATGTGTATATGGTTTTCTACATCATTCTGGGGTCGTGTGACAACCCCATCGGAGATAATTCCGTACTATCACCTAAACCACTCCATTTGGTCATTAAGCGATAATAAAGAATCATCCCGTTGAGTGTTGCCGGGTCAAAGCCCGGTAAATCACTTGAATCACACACAGAGGATCGAAACGTATACATTAAAACTCCCACGAAGGAGAGTCCAGAGTACCTTACAAATTAAAACAATTCTTCCCCGTAGGGTCCATTATTATAAACCATGGTTCTTGACATGAAAGTAAATGGTTCAGAGTTTATTGAAACAGCGGAAACAACTAAGCGGTATGACAAGCATCATAGGAGGCCGTCCATGATGCAATCATTCGTCGTCATCCACCCATTCCAGCTCCCAGCCGGGTGGAATCTCTCCAGGCCACACATCATTACATGCATTACCTGGAAACCACATTTAATAGAAAGACTGAGTATACTAATACTCAGCAAGGCTTACCCGTCTAAAATAAAAGTCTTTACCTCTAATCATGCAAGGCTTTTGTCTAGTGGGTTTGTTTTGCCAAAAAAGCTACTAAGTAGTGAATCCTTACTTTCACATTTTAGCTCAAGTTCTAGTAGAAGTAATCATTACTAGATAAGCAACTATTACAATCATGAGTTGTACAATACAATTAATCAAGTATCAATATTCACAAAGTTCCATCATAAGGGATATCATGGCCAGTAGATTAAGTAGTCTCAGATAACAGTGAGAGGCCGACAATCGATTGATTTAACCCTTGCAAGGTAAACCTAAACACACGGGAGGTGCCCTCACTAAGAGTTCACCAACCAGGCGGTTCCCGTCATTCTTCGGGTTGGGAATAATAGCTCACAGTCTTAAGTACGAGGTTTATCTGGGCTATGCCACCAAGGTCACCCAGCCTCACACATGTACTCAGGTGGCGAGCGGCAACCCTAATATTAGTGAGAGTAAAATCCCGTACCGCCTCATTTAGGTACTAGGCTTACCGTACCCATTTCCGACAAATGCTTAGTACGTTGAAACACTTAACCCAGGAAGCCACTGGATCAGAGCCCAATCCCATGCTCTTACCACATGAGCAATCCATTAATAAATAAGGTGATTCCATCAAGATCCTATTCTCGCGAGTGACGAACATCACTCGACTTGTACCGGATCCTTAGGGCATAGCAACTAGCGACCTAGCATACTAGTAAAAGATCATAGGTACTTAGGGATCATGCATCTAGGGTTTCAATTCAACTCCTAAACGTAAATGCACATAGATAATCAAAGATAAATTCAGAAGTTTAAAAAGAAACACATAGGTTAATGATAACCGGGGCTTGCCTTCGTCAGCACAAGCAGTCAAACAAACTTCCGGACTTTGGTCTGGGTCTTGATCTACAGACACGTAGTGCACGTCTCCTCCTGCTCCCTCGTCCTCGTCAGCCGGTACAAGCGTGTAGCTACCGTCGGGAACTTCTACACGGAGGATGCATATGCAATAATTAGTGGTGAAATTAATTTAATTTAATTAAAAACAGCAACACATGACAACAAGAAGCACATGGTTGACCATATTCATCTAGATAAAATATATTCATCATACTCTTCCTTTTAAAGAATATTATGAAGTGTTTTATTATTTATTCTTCTCTTTATAGTGATTGTGTACATATTTAAATAAATAAATTTATTTATTTGCACAAACAGCAAGGGGTGATCTGAAAACTCCTAATTCATCTCCCTAACACATCCATAGGGTTCCTAGGGGTGATAGGGTGGTTTTCCAATTAATCTTATTATTAAGCTTAAATGACTTCCTCACTGTTATTCATCAAATTAATTTATAAAATTGCAATGGTGACATAACTGAGCTCTCTACTCTTATACAAGTCCACTGGACCAGCAAGCACACTTGTTTGAGCTATGAAAATAAATATACCAAAAATAACATTTCTATCTACCACAAATGAGATAAATGCATACAAAAAATAAATAAGCCATTTCTAGATCTAAACTTTCTCCTACATCATCTCTGACCTAAAACAAGGCTAGGAAACCAACAAACATATCCAGAGCCACTTTAGATCTTGAACTAAGCATTTACAATTAAAATCATGCATAAATCAGGAACAAATATTTCTATAAACCCTAAAATTATGATAAATTCAGGAAATTTGCATCTAGGCATTTTAAGACTATACTCAGAAGATTAGCTCAAAAATCTATTTAATGTTTGCTACAAAAATCATTAAGTCAGAAATAGCATAAATACAAGATAAATCATAATAAAATATTTACTTCATAACTCTTTGCAAACTTTGTTACAGAGCCTACACATGCCATCTACAACAACATATCCAAAGATCAACTTGAGATCACAAGTAGATTTGGAACTACAACAAAAGTATGCCAAACTGATTTCAATTTTTCATGCAAAAACGATTAGTCGAAAGTAGGGTCATGCTTTGCAAAAGATGTAGGTCTACTCACAAGGAAACCAACAAAATTGAGTTTACATTTTTCTGATTTTTCTTTGCTGTTATACGATTTTTCCAAGTCACTGGACCTAGGGGTAAAAGACTTAAGAATCTTCTTACAGAGCAGACCTCAGAACTATTTGAAACTTCACACAAATACCCTCAGCTTTCGCACAGGGGTCCCTAAGGAAATCTAGCCTTCACAGATGTGCCCTCCGGCGGCGGGGCGAGTTCGCCGGTGGTGAAGGGCTGCCGGAGCAGGCAAACAAGCGACGGTGCTGTGCGATTGGGCTCACCGGGGTTCGATTGGTGGTGGAGCTGGTGTCGGAGATGCCTCCGGTGGTGGCCGGCGGCGAGACAGCGGCGGCGGAGCCGCTTCGTCTCGATCTCCGGCGAAAAGTGGGGGAGAGGTAGTCCATGTGTGGCTGCAGGATCACAAGTGGGTCCTAGGGAGGAGCTCTGTGGCACGGGTTGGTCAAGGGCGTGAGAGGAGGGGAAGGTTCACCAGCGGCGCTGCAATGGCGGACGGCGGCGGTGTGTGGCTCGCACAGAGGAAGATAGGGGAGGGGTTTAAATAGGCGCGGCCAAGTGCGGAGAGGCGGTTCGATGACCTTCGTCAGCTACAGGGGTCACGACATGAGCTTAAGGCGGTAGCGTCGTGGGGAGGCGCCGCCGGCCAATGGCGGGCTCGGCATGCGGGCGCCGTGGGAGTTTTAATGTATACGTTTCGATCCTCTGTGTGTAATTCAAGTGATTTACCGGGCTTTGACCCGGCAACACTCAACGAGATGGTTCTTTATTATCGCTTAATGACCAAATGGAGTGGTTTAGGCGATAGTACGGAATTATCTCGGATGGGGTTGTCACAGGTCGCACCCTTTGATTCAGACAATTGCGGCAAGGACAACGTATCTCGGTGTCTTCGGGGTATCTTTCTCTAACAAATTTCATAAACTCTTCAACTCCTTTCAAATATGCAGGTGTGAATTGTTTCCCAAATATCCAGCTTCTATCCATATGTTTTGACAAACACAACAAATATTTTAAAAACACCCAAACTGAGATATATTAAACTGAACACAATAAATTTTTTTGGATATTTGAACAATTAATTGATAATCAGATGCTAATAGGCTCTAAAAAATTTAAACCATTGATCCATATATGAACAAACCCTTCAAACTCATATGCATATCTGAACAAATAATTTAAACATCAAATTCATCAAACCTTGCCATGATGATCGCCGTTCTGACTCCTCCTCTCGTCATGATGACGCCTCCTCTGCCCTCCTCTCACGCGCTGGTGCTGCTGTGACTCCTACGTCGCCGTCGATGTCGCTGGTTTCTGGCCGTCGCGTCGTCGCTGCTTCCTGGCTGCCGTGCGCCACGATGTGACCCTGGCCGTGACAAAAAAACCTGGCCACGATGAACCTGGTGGACCCAACCATCGTAGGATTGAGATCGCCTCGTGCCGGCAACGTCCGTGCATGGGTCGGCCGGCCCATAACATCTGAGTTCTTATCCTGCAATTACAGCCCACGATTCATTATTAAAGTTACAAATAGCAAAACCTGCGTACCTATAACATGAAAGACGATGTAGTGCAGTGGTAGAGCTCCTTCCTATGCTTCACCAGGTCCCTGGTTCGATGCTCCGCAGGAGCGTTTTATTTTTTGAGAAAGTCAACTAAATAAATTGTTGTGGAGATCGGGCTGACTGGGTAAGGCAGACACATCCCACGTCGTTATGGAGCGTTAATTGTGGCCCACAGAAAAAAAAGGATGGGCCATGTGGCAGACACATCTCACGTCGTTAAGTGCACTAGTGATCTGTGACCAATTTAATTCATCATTAGTTGTGCCAAACGATTCAAATAAACAATGACAATATCAAATATAATCTGTGACGATTATGTTTCATCACTACCATACCCCATACCAAAACATAATCTATGACGATCTCCTTTTACAGTTCTGTGATGATATTTTCATTTTCGTCATTAATGTTCGAGCCAAATCTTCGTCACTTGTAACTTATGACGAAGATCAAAATTTCGTCATAGAAAGATAACATTATGTGACGAAAGTAACCAGCGTCACGAGCAAAACGTCATGGATGATCATATTTCTACTAGTGATGGGATGGTGCTACAGGAGGCACGACCGGCAGTGTACAACGTTGGCCGGATTGTACGCGTACGCGGTGCAGGCGCAGTTGGGGTTGGGGAGCGCGGCTGGCCGCCGTTGCCAGGCGACGCGGGCCGGCGAGGTCGAGTACGAGCGGCGGGCCGGCGAGGTCGAGGACGAGTGGCGCGCCGGCGCCGTCCTTGACGGGGATGGTGTAGAGCCCGGTGGAGTCATCCTTGGAGATGGTGGTCACGATGGGCTTGGGCGGTGGGTGGGCATTGTCGGTGACGATGGAAAGGAGGTGGTGTTGGCGGCGGCGAGCCGGCGATGGTAGAAGGGAGGTGGCGTCGGCGGCGTAGGGTCGAACCGCTCGACCCTGGGGTTCGATCCGTCGAACCGAGTGAGTTTCGTGGATCTTTACAAGAGCCCAGTAGGATAGATTTCGTGGGCCGGTTCAGCGAACCGATGGGCCGAACCGAACCACGCCCATCTATAGGCTTCATGGCAGAACCAGCGGTAGGGGGGAGGGGAATTAAGCAGGGTCGGGCAAACATTCACTAGTTTAATAATTTGGTAATTTACTAAGAATTTTCAAGCATACAATAGGTAACCATGACTATGGAATTTGCCTCGATTCGCTACAAGAATTTGGTCTGATTTCATCACAAAATGATATGCTATTATGAGATAAGAAATAAGTTTTAAAATAGTTTGAGGATATGCCGATAAGGATTGAGAAAATAATGTTTAAACATTGATTTGAGTTGGAGGAGGAACATCAAAGATTGGGAACATAATTGGTTTGAGGAGTTGGAGGAGGAACATCAAAGATTGGGAACATAATTGGTTTGAGGAGTTGGAGGAGGAACATCAAAAGCACTTTGCTCGTGATAGCTACCCGCCTGCCGTCATTTGTTAGATCACGGGGTGAAGTAAAACCCCGGTGCAGGAAGAAAAACAGCTTAGACTATGGTTTGAACACATGAGCTTTGGTTTAGAATGTTGACCTCCCACCATCAAGATACAATCCCTTTGTCTTTTTAGTATCACATTTTGCTACATTTGATAGTTTTGGAATTAAGATTTCACATGTAATGTCACAATAAATATACACACGTTACGTTTATCACGGTAAAAGAATAGTTCTTCAAAAACAACAACAAAAATATATGCATCCATACATATCAAGTTTTTTAAAAATTTATGGCTAATGTTGCTTTCCATATTAAACTTTAAGAATCATTTATTGGATTGAAAAGGGTCAAAACATATTTTTCGGGATTAAGATCAAACCATATGTTAGAAGTCAAATATATCGGGGTGTTTGGTAGGGTGCATAGCCCCTGTCCAGGCTTCTACAATGCACCCTGTCAGTGTTTGGTAGCCTGTACAGGGAGTTAGCCAGGCTTGTGCAGTGCAAAAAGAGGCTCCTAGCCTGGCTTACCAGAAACACAAATGAGTTGCGTTTCCAGCTATGCAGGCTAGCTTAAGCCTTTCTGGGTGAGTCGTCTCACCTCCCGTGAGCATCCACCGCCGCTGTCCGCGTTGCTCCTTCGTCACCCCGCCCCTCCCGGTGGCTGAGGAAGGGACCGGTGAAGAGCTCCTGGATCCGCGGGGAGGGAGGAGGACGGCCCGTGGTCGCCGAGGAGATCCATGGATGCCGGGGAAGGAGAGGGAGAGCGGAGCGGCGCGGGGAAGGATGCCGCTCGGCACCCGACCTCGAGGTCGGCAATGGCGTCGCCGGGCAACTGCACAACGCGAGAGAAGAGAGTGGAAGGGAGGGAGGGAGGAGCTGGGCGCACTGCTGCGGATCCCTGCTCGCCGCGGCAGCAGCTCGCGCGCCGGCCGCCCTAGCTCGCCCCGCCGGATCCCTGCTGGAGCACGGGGCAGCAGCTCCACCCCACACCGTCTCCGCCTGCTCCGGAGCTTGCTCTCATGGTAGGAGGCGGAGGCCACGCAAATGGCCGGCAGCGTCCCCCGCGGCAGAGCTCGCGCGCACGGCATGGCGGCGGAGCTCGCGGCGGAGCTCGGTCGCCCGCCCGGCGGCGGCCTCCGCGGCGGAGCCCGCCCGCCCGGCGGCGGAACCCCCCTGGCGGACGGACCTCGCCCAGATGGAGATGGGGTGAGAGGAGGAAGAAGAGGGTGAGGAGAATGGTAAGGTCACCTAGGTTGTGCAGCCCAACTTGATATGCAGGCTACCAATCACAGTTTAACCGGGCCAAAAGTTCCAATGCAGTCTGCCAAACGCGGGTGAAATTGGTAGAGATAGCCTGGGTTGGGCTGGTCTGGGCTACCTCTTAGCCAGGCCAGGCCTTATACAGGTTGCCGAACAACCCCTATGTGAACACGCCTTCACGGAAAATCCACCTACATACACTGTCTCGCCTCAAGGCCACCACGGCATTTACGGTTCCCCACTCATACCCATTAATTGCCATTTGACATGCACGGGACTCGTCCACATTGGCGGCGCGCCCAAACACTGTGAGCTGAGCTGCTTGTGTCCTACGCATGCCACCCTCAAACCTTCTAAAATAGAGACGACATTGCTCTTAATTCTTTGGAATCATGTTTTTATTATAGCGTGATAATATATGTGTATAACATCCGTAGCAACATGTGGGTATATATATTTGCTAGTAATTTCAATGGAAGTAACTAAATGGAGATATGTCCATATGAAATCGATCAACTTGATGATTTTTTGAAGCTGCAAATAAATAGGATTTTGACAATGTAAAAATAGATATACATATCCATGAATAAATACAAAGGTCACCAAAAAAAAGCCAGGTCATCAGCGTATACAGGAGTGAGAGTCCCACTCACACTAGCTGATTTGTCAATCTCAAAAACTCATTATGGATGGGTCCGAGCCTCGGGGATCATATATATCAGACTGTTATTCCTGTAATATTTCAGAGTGGTCGATTCTGATCCGGTGCTTTGACGATAAAGGCTCTCATGCCGCGGGAGCCTTGACGCTCTTGGCCGCCTCCTCCTTCTTGGGATCCTTTGGCGGCGCGTCTGCGGCGCCCATGAGGCCCAAGGTTACCTTCTGCAGTTCCTCGTAGTTCCCCACCTTGTCCGCGATGGGCACTTTCGTAATATCTATGGTGCCGGTGCTGGACGGCGGCATGTGGTTGAGAATCTCGTCGAGGTTGCTCTTGGCCTCGTCGAACCTCTTCTTACTCTCCTCCGGCACGAACCGGACCACGGAGTCGTAGTAGAACTTCATGGTGTCGTTCAAAGATGCAACAGTGCTCCGATACTCCTCGGGCGTTGTGACGAGGGCGGCCTGGGTCTCCTTGTACAGCGCCTCGCCGTCCTTGACCAAGTACGAGTAGGCTAGCTCGGCCAGGCGGCGCGGGGGCACGCCGTCCGGGTTTGTATTGAGCACGTCTATGCACTCCATGATGGTCGCCGTCCCGCCGTCGCACTTCTTGGCGATGGCGTCGCCGGTGGGGCGGACGGCGAGGGCGGCAGGTACGGTGGCGGCGAGGAGGAGGAGGAGGAGAGGGGTGAGGGCGAGGCATGATGGCTGCCATGGCGCGCTGAGTCTAGCAAATATGGATGGAATGTGTGGTTCGGCTCACGACAAATGCAGATTGCAGAGTGCTATTTATACACAAGCTTGTAGCTTCTAGTGTGTGAAGGTATGTCTAATTATAGGTAAGATGGCCATGGCCTCGAATCAAGTGTGCGTTCTTGGCTTTCTTCCCGGGACGTGACATGGTCTCTGTGTCTTGATATATCCATCTCCATCTCATCCAAGACTCTGTAAGGTCCCAATTCCCCGATAACTCAAAACTCCTAAATTTGCCGGAGATGGGGAAGAGAGGGCTTAAGAATGCTCAGGCACGATTTAGCTTTCACCTAGTAATATTAGTGATGGATATCACGCGATAATCTTAATGTGCATGTATATGCAATTAATATATACCACCAGACACGCACAAGATTTGAAGACATGAAAATTTGGTTGGAACATGGATGGATGTCTGAAAAAATTGTCAATGAGGGATATACTATTCACATCTGATTTTAATTTAGATAGAAAATTGAATTAAATTTACCCAAATCTTTATTTTTGTCTGTCTAGATACAGAGGTCCGTATGTTTAAAACGTGAAATATCGACCACTATCCATATTCAATGAAAATTAAAGTACCCGTGAAAACTTACCTCTGCGACTGTTATTAATTATAAAAGTTTTAAGGGCAGACAAAATGTGCAAATTCATCCATATATATCTCAATCGCACTATCCTTATCTCACTGTTTGTATCTCACTGTTTGATGAGAAAAATCACACGGAGATTTCTCTGCTCTTGGGAAAGATGAGAAAAATCACACAAAGATTTCTCTGCCCTTGGGAAAGGTGCGGGCATGTCAGTGTACAAAAGTACACAAAAATAATTAGACAAATATTAGAGAAAACAGAAAGTTCATTCATATTTAATAAAATATAAATATCGGTTCCCTCATACACATGTGGGCTCTATAGTGTGCTGTTGGGCAAATCCGACTTAAGAGATGTGGTCTTCTGGTTCTCGAGGCCTCGTAAACTTTCAGTTTATTACCTCCGTAAGTCTAGCTTGCAAAGCACCTCCGATTCCGTCGTCATGGTTATCGTCTTCGGTCTTCGCTTCACGTTCTCCATGCATGGGTGGTGTTGGTGTAGGTGCGGCGTCAGCATCTCTCGTAGCCTCGTCGATCCATGAGCCGGTGCAGCGCAGCTGGGATATCAGCTCCGCCCGCCTGCGTCGTCCACTCTCGCCGGCAACATACACTACGGGAAACCGCACGTTTGCCGTATGCCCGAGCAACAAGAAAAGGCCAAAAGCCTAACGACAAAGGGTTTGCTGTGAACCGCCCTCGGTAAAGGTCTCACGACAAACTTTCGCCGGCAACCAGGTGTTTGCCGTGAGCCAAGGACGGCCCATGACAAAACAAAGCCACCTGATAGCTTAGGAGCCATGGTGACAGTTTGTTTTGTTGTGAACATCTGCACTTTGTCGTGTGCTAGAACAACAACTCACGGCAAAGATCTGATATTTGCCGTGTGCCAGAGGAGCGGCTCACAGAAAAGATCAGTTGTTTGTTGTGTGCCCAGGCGATGGCACACGACGAAGGGGCTTCCCCAGGCACCAGGTATGGCCTCTGTCGTGTGCTTTGGACACTAGACATGACAAAGCTGCCATTTTTTTTGGCTTTTTTCTGTTTCGTATATTGTACCTCCTTAAAAAATAAAATAAAAAACATCACAAGCACTTCATAAGCATCACAAGACAATTCATAATCATCACAGGTAGTTCAAGTATCACCATAATCATCACAACCAGTTCACACAGTCAAGTAGTCCATAAATGTAACTGTCGTACGGACATCCCTGGGCCCACTACTCAGGTGGGTACCAGGACCGACTACTCTGTGGGCCCCTGGGACTACTCGACTTGGGCTGCACGGCACAAGATGGCGTGAAGCACAAGGCATACAGAGGACTAGTACTTAGTTAGGAAGCTAGACATGTTCGGATCCATGTAGAGTACTCCTAGCCGTGTACGACTAGTACTCCTCCCTCCAAACCGACTTGTAACCCTACCTCCCGGACTATATAAGGCGAGGCAGGGACCCCTATCTCTTCATCCGCATCATCTTGTAAACACACCTAATCAATCCAGAGCTACGCAGCATACAGGACGTAGGGTATTACGCATCTCGCGGCCCAAACCTGTCTAAATTGTGTGCCACGTGTCTCTCCTTCGAGTTCCCGATCTCGGCGAGGCCACAAACGTCTACCTCGGGTACTCCCCTTGGTAGGTTGCCGGGTTAAAACACCGACAGCTAGCGCGCCAGGTAGGGGCTCTCGCCGAAGATCTCATGGTGAACTCGACGGCTTCAATCGTCATCAGGCCAACCGCCGCTTTCAACCGCGGCGATACCTTCGTCTTCGGCTCCTGGGTCTGCACTGCTGACGGCGCCGGATCGTTCCAGCGCTACCTCACCATTAGGGATGAAAACGGTCGGGAACGATCGGGAAAACACCTCAACCATTCCTGCTCCTGTATTTTTTAGCCAGGAACGGGAACGGGACGGGAACAGCCGGACGGGAATACGAATTCGATATTACGGGATATCGGGAACGGAATATTTCGATCGGGAACATCTCGATTACGATCGGGAACCAGTAATACAAAACGGGAACATTGACACATGTAACCACTTCAAACAATTAGCTCGGAGCAACAATTACGACAGTGCATAATTCATATGCAAATAAATGAACAATGTGCAGATAAGATCATGAGAATATAAGTAGATCATAGTCTGATGCACATCACTACATGGATTCAGTGAAGCACAGCAGGTAACACATAAGCACAGGCGCACAACCTTTCAGCTCCTGTTACAGACTTCACTCGAAGCAATGACCGACAGACCAAAGAATTTAGGCAGTCAACAGATAACAGATCACAACTCACACGTTCAAAAAAACACAAGTTACGTCGGGCAGTTGCCAACAGAGATGAACAGATCACAAGCATTCAAACACCACACGCAGCAGCAAAAAGCATCCTTAACCAGAATCGTCGAAGTCGACGACCATGCACTAGCGGTGCATCCGCGAGACGGCGGCCTTGAACGCGTCGCAGAAGTCGAGCAGCGCCGCGGTCTGCTGCATGTAGTGCTCAAACCAGGCGCCGGCATCGCTGCTGCAGCAGGAGGCCACGAGCCCGCGATGGACCGGTGGTGCAGGGGAGGCCGGGAGCGCGGCACCGTACTCGTCGTCATCGTCGACTCGTCGTTGACTTGTGGCTGACTGTTGACTGGCTGTGGCCTTGGCCTGTGGGGCGGCGGTGGCGGCGGAATGAAATGAGGATGAGGGTGGCTAGGGTTGCGGGAGTGGGTGACCGGGAGGTTTTGTTGCCTGGCAGTGGGCTACTGGGCCGGCGGGGTGTAGGGTGGCGTTGGTGAGGAGTGGGCTGACAGGGTGGAGGCAGGCTGGATTCATTTGTGGGCTGAAAATGAGGTTTGCTATTAACTTGTATGGGAATACCGACGGGAATTTCCTGCTCAAATACGGGAATCGTGAATACGGTCGGGAAACAGTCCCAACTGTTCTTGTTCCTGTAACCGCCGAATTCCTGTATTTTTTCCTGTTTTCCTGTTTTTCCTGCTAAAACGGGTCACGGTCGGCTTACACGGGATACGGTGTCGGTCGGTACGGGATTTTCCCGTTCCCGCTTTCATCCCTACTCACCATGACTCCGGACCCGAAGACTGGACTCGTGACGCTCCCCGAAGCCGTCACGGGTCAACTCGTCGAGAAATTCGACGAATTTTCGCTCTACAACCAAGCCGCCGACTTCGAGATTGGATCCGCCTCTAACTCGAACTCGACGTCACCCTAGATCGAACCGCGCGAGCTGGCTCTTGAGCCATCGTGTGGACCGGTCCTCCCCCACGAGCACTTCCCGTATGGCCTCCGCAATGCAACTGCAGCCTACGTGGATGCGCTCGTCCCACGTCGGGTCGGCAAGGAGATCGCCTCCAAGTACTCCTCGGACTCCAGTGCCGTCTTCGACTACAACTCGGACTCCTCCTACGAGTTCGACTTCGGTTCGGACCCGATCAAATCCGAGCCCGAGCTTAACACCATCGAGGAGCCGTTGTCAGGTCCTGCCGCTGGCTTGGTCATCACGTCTACTCCCGCCGGCAGATTCGTCTACTGGCCCGACTGCAAGCCCGCAGACCTGACCGACGACAACTCACGCTGCGTCGCCTACCTCGAGACACTCCCCTTCCAGGAGGGGACACCGCTGACTCCAAATGCAGAGGAGTACTCGCCAACCGAGGTAGCAAGTACTGACTCCGGCCTCTGCACGCCTGACCGTGAAGTATTCATGGCAACCGGAGAAGCTGGAACCTCAGAGGCACGACCCGATCGGTACCTCGACGACATCTCAGCGGACGAGGAATCAGCTAATGCTCCTACGGAGGAGACTACCGAAGCCAAGAACGCCCGGCGTGACCGCAACAGGAAGCGAGCAGATCGACTCCGGCAGCTCCGGGAATCTCTCCCTATCCGGAACCTCAATGAAGCTTTGGACCAAGTCGCCAACCGAGTCCACACAACCCCTGAGCAATGCCTCATGTCCATCACTACAATAGCTCGAACGGCTCAGGGGCACCGTGCAGGCGAACTCATCGCCAAACTCGCTGAGGACGCCTACTTCATGCGGGTCAACAACAGGGTCACCGGAGTCGGGAACCATGAAGCCACTAGCCGCAGCCGCACTCCAGCAGAAGTCGGACCCAACCGTGTCCGTGGTGAACATCAGCCAACCCCCAATCGCTCTAGAGCCTCTGCAGGAGGACCCTCGCATGGTGGCGCTAGCGGCGGCGGTGGTGGTGGCGGTGGCAGCAGCGGTAGCTCCTCTAATGGCACCGGCAAAAGAGCCGGTGGCGGCGGCGATCGCGGAGGCTGAGGCCACGCGAACAGCCACGCCACCGGCAATGCACGTGGCTGCTACGACGCCCGCCACAGGATCGACGAAATACGCCGCTCCAAGAAGACTACCGACGTCAGCGACAGCGACGGCTTCCTCGCCTACTCATCACGACTTCGCGCTCTGCTTCTTCCCCAGAAGTTCAAGCCTCTTGGGATCACCAAGTACGACGCGAAGCAAGATCCAGTCCAGTGGCTCAGGTGCTATGCCTTGGCCATTGAAAATGCTGGTGGTGACAACGACACCAAGTGCCTCTACTTCCCCTTCTGCCTGGACCAAGCTCCACTCACATGGCTCGAGTCGCTCGACAAGAACTCGATCGACGAGTGGGACCAACTGAAGGCGCAGTTCACCAGCAACTTCGCGGGCGCCATGGGA
Organism: Cenchrus fungigraminus; assembly: GCA_036936925.1. Lineage (NCBI taxonomy): Eukaryota > Viridiplantae > Streptophyta > Magnoliopsida > Poales > Poaceae > Cenchrus > Cenchrus fungigraminus. The sequence continues at coordinate 86,742,747 of CM072780.1, forward strand.
CGCTCGGGTACTCGCATGGATCTGGCGATGGTCAAGCAGGAACAAGGCGAGACGCTCGGCTAGTACATGCGCCGCTTTTTTGACAAGCGTGCGACCGTAGTCGACGTCATCGACAAAGAAGTCATCGACTGCTTCCAAGACGGTCTCTACCACCGTCGCACCTTCAAATACTTCGGTCGCCGTCGCCCAAGCTCCATCACCAAGCTCAAGGACATGATTACTTCATGGGCCGATGAAGAGGACAAGGCGAACGCCAAGTACGACTCCATTCGTGGCAAGAGCAAAAACAACACGGGCGGCAACAACAATAACAAGGATCAAGGGGGTCGCAACAACAAATATAACAACTACTCGGGTCCTAACCGCAAACGCAAGCCAGAGAACACAGTCGCGGCTATACAACGCCCTGCGAAGGACAGCTCCAAGAAGACCTCCGGCGGCTTCAGAGACTTGCTCAATGAGAAGTGCCCGTGGCATCTGGACGGCAACCACACGACCGATCAGTGCTACCAGCTCCGGCGAGCACTCAAGGATATCCCTGAGCCATGGCCTCCTCATGACAAGAAGGGCAAGAAGAAAGTCGACGAAGGCAATGGCGACTTCCAAGAACCCGACAAGACGGTGAACGTCCTCTTCGGCGGACTACCCACCAAACGAGCTCAGAAGCTCACCCTCAGGGAAGTCTTGAGCATTGAACCAGCGGTGCCGACACCTCTCAGGTGGTCAGAGGTACCCATCACCTTCTCCCGCGCGGATCAATGGACAAGCTTCTCGGAACCAGGGCGTTTTCCACTTGTCCTGAACCCAGTAGTCGCGGGCTCCAGACTCACCAAGGTACTCATCGACGGTGGAAGCAGACTCAACGTCCTGTTTACCAAGACCTTGAAGAAGTTGAAGCTCGACATCACCGACATGCTCACCAAAAGCACGTCGCCCTTCTACGACATCGTCCCAGGCAACGCGGCTATACCACTCGGCTCAGTGGTTCTACCAGTTACCTTCGAGACAAGGGAGAACTACCGCACCGAGTACATCAAGTTCGAGGTCGCGGACTTCAAAACTTCCTACCACGCCATCCTCAGCAGACCAGCTCTCGCCAAGTTCATGGCAGTTCCCCACTACGTGTACTTGGTACTCAAAATACCAAGTCCTGCCGGAGTACTAGCGCTGCAAGGGGACTTGAAGGTTTCCTACGACTGTGACACCGAAGCAGTGGAGCTCGCAGCAACCAATGAAGTACCCAACGCAATGATGGAGATCTACGCTGCATCAAAGATGCTCGCGCCTACTGAACTCGAGATACCTGAGAAGACCGACACCTCAAACAAGCCTCAGCCGACAGAGGAAGTACAGGTGAAGGCCATCGACCTCGGGACCGGCGACAGCAGCAAGACTACCATGATCGGTGCGGGGCTCGACCCTAAATAGGAAGACGCGCTCATCAGCTTCCTCCAGGCTAACCGAGACATCTTCGCGTGGAAGCCAGCGGACATACCAGGTGTGCCCAGGAGACTGATCGAGCATTCACTCAACGTCGATCCTAAGGTTACCCCCAAGCGACAACATCTCCGCCGTTTTGCTGACGACCGACGGGACGCCATCAAGAAGGAACTCACCAAACTACTCACGGTGGGCTTCATTCGAGAAGTCTTCCATCCTGAGTGGCTCGCCAACCCTGTCCTCGTCCGCAAGAAGAACACAAACGAGTGGAGGATGTGCATCGACTACACCGACCTGAACAAGCACTGCCCCAAGGACCCTTTCGGGTTGCCGCGGATTGACCAAGTCATCGACTCCACGGCGGGCTGCGACCTGCTCTGCTTCCTCGACTGCTACTCCGGGTACCACCAGATCGCTATCAAGGAAGAAGACCAGGAGAAGACCGTGTTCATCACCCCGTTCAGCGCCTACTGCTACACGACGATGTCGTTCGGGTTGAAGAACGCCGGCGCTACCTACCAACGAGCTATCCAGGCCTGCTTCAAGGAGCAGCTCAACAAGAACGTCGAAGCCTACGTGGATGACGTGGTCGTTAAGACCAGAAATTCTGACACGCTCATCGCCGACCTTGAAGAGACTTTCGCATCCCTGCGAGAGTACCAGTGGAAGCTCAACCCCAACAAGTGCGTCTTCGGCGTACCCTCAGGGAAACTACTCGGCTTCATCATCAGTCATCGTGGCATCGAAGCCAATCCCGAGAAGATCTCCGCCATCACCAACATGAAAGCTCCAACCTGCGTCAAGGATGTCCAGAACCTGACCGGGTGCATGGCGGCCCTGAACAGATTCATCTCGAAGCTCGGAGAACGGGGATTACCCTTCTTCAAGCTACTCAAGCACCAAGAGAAGTTCGTGTGGACCGCGGAGGCTGATCAAGCTCTGACGCAGCTTAAAGACTTCCTGTCGAAGCCACCGGTCCTCACGGCTCCTCACAAACAGGAGCAGCTACTGCTCTACCTCGCTGCGACTACTCACATGGTCAGTACTGCCATCGTCGTCGAGCGGCAGGAAGAAGGTCACGCGTACCCAGTCCAGCGACTAGTCTACTTTGTCAGCGAGGTCCTGTCCGAGTCCAAGCCACGGTACCAGCCGGTCCAGAAGCTACTCTACGCAGTACTTATCACCTCGCGGAAGCTACGACACTACTTCCAGGAGTACTCGATCATTGTCATCACCGACTACCCGCTCGGTGACATACTCCACAACCAAGATGCTACTGGAAGAATCTCCAAGTGGGCAGTTGAGCTCGGCGCCCTCAACATCGACTTCAAGCTGCGCACCGCTATCAAGTCCCAAGCACTAGTCGACTTCATGGCAGAGTGGCGGGAGAATCAACTACCTACTCCGACAGAGCGACCAGAGCATTAGGTGATGTACTTCGACAGCTCACTCAAGCTCAAGGGCGCGGGTGCAGGGGTACCCCTGATTTCTCCAAAGGGCGAACAACTCAAGTACGTCCTGCAGATCTTCTGGAAGGTCTCAAACAACGAAGCCGAGTACGAAGCTCTGCTACACAGGCTCCGACTCGCCATCTCACTAGGCATCAAGCGACTACTGGTCTACGGCGACTCTGCAGTGGTCATCAACCAGGTCAACGACTCGTGGGATCGCAACAAGGAGAACATGGACGCCTACTGCCTAGAAGTCCGCAAGCTCGAGAACAAGTTCTATGGTCTCGAGTTCCACCACGTCGTCTGTGACAACAACGTTGCAGCGGACGTCCTGTCAAAACTTGGCTCTACTCACGCTCAAGTACCCACCGGAGTCTTCGTCCACGAGCTTCACAAACCATCCATCTCGGAGCCGGCGCCAATAACCACTGATCCTGGGCCACCACAGCCCAGTCAGGAGGTCATGATGATCGACGTGGACTGGAGACAACCCTTCATCGACTACATCTACGAGCAGAAGGTACCCTCCGACAAGAACGAGGCCGAACAACTCGTCCGTCGAGCCAAGACCTACGTACTAGTCGGAGACAAGCTTTACAGGCGGGGTGCCACTTCTGGAGTACTCATGAAGTGCATACCCCAGGAAGAAGGCAAGGACATCTTGGAGGAGATCCACAAGGGTGTCTACGGCAACCATGCGTCCTCTCGTACGCTGGTGAGTAAAGCCTTCCGACTAGCCTTCTACTGTCCTACAGCTCTGGGAGATGCCGAAGAACTCGTCAGGAAGTGCCAAGGATGCCAATTCTTCGCCAAACAGCAACACGTCCCGGCCTACAAGCTAGTCACCATACCACCGACCTGGCCCTTTGCCTGCTGGGGCCTCGACATGATTGGGCGTCTGCCAACTGCGCCAGGAGGATTCAACAGAGTTTTGGTGGCCATCGACAAGTTCACCAAGTGGACCGAAGTCAAGCCGGTTACTTGCCCAAAGGCCGATAGAGTACTCGACTTCTTGGATGAACTCGTGCATCGCTACGGGCTACCCCATCGCATCATCACAGACCTAGGTTCCAACTTCGACAACCACCAGTTCTTGGAGTACTGTGAGAATAGTAGGATCGACGTCCGATATGTTTCAGTCGCCCACCCGCGCGCTAACGGCCAGGTGGAGCGCGCCAACAGGATGGTATTCGACGCCCTCAAGAAGCGATTGCACGATGCAGCTAACATCAAAGGAGGCAAGTGGATCAAGGAACTACTCAATGCACTCTGGGGGCTTCGTACTCAACCTACCAAGCCAACTGGACAGTCGCCCTACTTCCTGGTCTACGGCTCCGAAGCTATTCTACCCGCCGACGTGATGTGGGAATCCCCGGTAGTAGAACAATACGACGAAGGCATCTCAGAAGACAGTCGACGGGTTGACATCGACAGCCTCGAAGAAGCCCGCTGTGCTGCCCTCGTCCAGTCAGCAAGGTGCCTAGAGGGTATCCGACGCTATCATGATCGCAACGTCGAGGAACGCTCCTTCAACGTTAGGTCTACGGACTACTTCTACCCAAGATCCAGCGTTAACGGCTACTAACGGATCTTGGGGCTGCTCATAGCCTAAGGGCTTACGTGGCGGTCTACAGACCACGTACTACTCTGATCCAGCTACAACGACTACTAACGGATCTTCAGCTGTAAGCGGTCCAAGGATCCTAGCAATCACTTAGCCGTAGGTGGCCTTCGGGTCTGGGCGACTTCCTATTTGTAACGGCCCTGGCCATCCAGGTGTACTTATTCACCAGTAATAAAGTTTGATTCTACTCAACTTGTTTACTGTGCCTCTTAACTAGGCAGATCCTACCGAGTACCACTACTCACCACCTCTCCAACGGCTTGGTACTCCGCACACTTCGATGCAAGTGGCGGCAATGAGTACTCATTACAACATAAGAAGTGGACCAACTTCATTCATATTCAAACAAGTTTCTAACCAATTTGTTTGTCTTACACAACTACCCTGTACATAAGCTACTTCTACAGGTACATCTACTGAAGGTTCAGCTTGTCTGTGACTTGTTCCACGATAGGCGCCATCTCCTCCAGTAGGGTCTTGTACTGCTCATCCGTGCAGTTTGCTGCAAGAGCCCCAGCCACCACATCCACTAGTGCCTTCGGGAAATACGACTTCATGAAGGTGAGTACCTGGTTCGGTATCGACTTCGCCAAGTGCTTGACGTACGTCGCCAGGCGCCCAGGGGCTTCTTTCAGTCTGTCTACTAGAGGCGCTATCTTGGGCCCGCCCGGATGTGGGACCAGCAACCTTGCTATGGGCAGTGCGACTTCTTCAAGTTCCTTCAGTTGCCCCCGCAGCTTCTCGCAGTCTTCATTGAGCTTCTGCAGAGATTTGTAATAGCGCACAAGGTCAAGATCGGAGGCTTCACAAAGCTCCATGTGCTTGATACACTCATGGCGCAACTGCGCGTACTCGTACTCAAGTACCTCTCTCTTATCGGTCTCCCGGTACACGATGTTCTTGAGGTCCGTCTCAGAAGCCTTCAGCTGGTCAACTCTGGCCTCAAGATCTACAGACAACTTGTCAATTGTGTCAGACTACACACACGCATCGCAGCGAGTACTCATCGAGGGCAGCGGAAGCCATACCTTTGTTCTTCTGGCGCAATGTCTTGTTCTTCTTGATCAGGTCATCCCTTTTGGCCTGCATCTCTTGTACCTCGTTATGGTACTGGACGAAGGCGCCATCAAGTTTGGATTGGAGCAACACTGAGTGCTTCTTCGACTTGTCTAGCTCCTTCTCCAAAGCTTCAGCGCGGAGGACCGTGTCGCCGTACCCTTTCAAGAGTTCGGTCTTCTGGCGGGATCTCTCCACTAGTCCCTGTGCAAGAGTCAATGTTCAATCAGTACTGAGCATTCACCAATGCAAGACAACTCAGGGTACTCGCAGCGTACCTTGATCCAGTTCTCCGTGCGACGCCACGACTCCATGCTCAGAGACACGAAGGCCGGGTCAATCAGTTCATCATCCAGCAACTCGAGGCCTCCGCGGCTCGAGGTTCCAGTCTCTGGCATTAGCGCCAAGCGAAGCAGTGCCGTGTCTTCTATCATCGCCTCGCGAACGACAACTTTAGTCCCTGCTTCAGGTGGCGGGTCACCCCGTGCTTCCGCGCTTGGCTCGGGGGCTGTCGAAGTCGTCGGCCCAGGGGTCGTGGAGGTCGTTGGCTCGGCAACCGGCTCCGTAGCCGTCGCTTCTCCAGTGGCAGTCTCCATGACTACAGCCTCAGGGGTCACCGCTCCCTCGGCTTGTATTCCTGTCAAGATTAGCCCAGCAGTCAGTGGCGGCTACGACTATTCTCCACAATAAGTACTCACGGCAACAAGATGCATACCTTCCACCAGGGTAGCTTCTTCAGGCCTTGGCTCTACTGCGGCTCCGGCTCGTGGTGGCAGCGTGGACTCTCGTACCTCTGTCGAGCGGTCTTCACCATCGGCATGAGTGCTAGTCTCCCCCTCATCCCACGACAAGTCCGTGGATTTCCTGCATCATGGATTACTCGATCAACAACACGAACTCGATGGCAAAATAACTACTCAAAGGGATCATATACTTACAGTGTCGACCGCACCACAGTGACGGTCGGGGCTCCCAGTATCCTGGCGATGTCCACAATGCCAGGCTCGCTGGCAGCTCCTGCCTCGACAAGAGGCTCCTCTACTCTCTCCTCCTGCTGCTCAACGGCCACGGCCGCAGCTGGAGGAGGACCCTGTACTTCTTCGACCGACGGCTGTGGCTGGTTCTCCACAGCGACGACTTGTACCTGTGCCTCTTCCGGCACAACATCATCAGTAGCCGGAGGTGGGCTGGTACTCCTCCCAGCCGTCGCCCCCACAGTCTCCCAGACTTCCTCCTCATCCTGCACAACAGGGTCTGAGGGAGGGATGTCCTACAGCAGTACAAGTCATACAATCAGCAATAGACTACTCATCGTCAGTACTCGACTACTCTAGTCACGGTACTCACCTCTTGTCTGGTGCTTTCCGATACCTTCAATTTCTTCACGGCGCGTTTGCGCGCCACGTTGCGGGGCTTCCTTGGTGGCACTAGCAAGCCCGCCTCAAGGCTAGATGGCCTCTCGACTACTGGCACCTGCGGCATCCCAGCTCGGCTAAACCTAGAGCGGAGCTGGAAGCACTGCTGCAGCGTCTCTTCATCTTCGTCGTCGGAGTGTCCTCGATGACGACGGCATCATCGCCTTCGCCGAATTCTCGGCGCTCCTTCGTCCTGGTTTCCGCCTCCCCCTGGACTTGTTTCTCCGGTTGTGGGGGGGAGGGCGGGATGGAGATGAACTTCTTCAAATCGTCCTACAAGATCAGGCGAACATAAGCACGACTACACATGCACTTAGTACTCGGGGGCTCCGGCCACGACTACTAACCTCATTTGGCGGCCGTGCCACGGAGTACTCTGGCACTGGACACGGCGTGTACGCGGGCATGTCTTTGAAGACCCTTCCTAGCCGTTCGATGATCACATCATCGTCGACTTCTTCACCAGGCATCTGCGACAAATCTTCATCGCTAGTGTACTCGTAGCCGAGGTGGTCTCGCGCCATCAGCGGCTGGACTCTTCTCTTCATGAAACTGAAGGCCACATGTTCGGCCTTCAGTCCGGCCTCCCTCAAGGCCTTGATCTTCTCCAGCAACACAGGTAGCTGGATGCCTTCTTGCATGGTCGGCTCCGAGCTACACCATGGCGCATGCTTCGGTTGACGACCACTCAGCTTTGGAAGCTCCGGGTGGTGGTTGCTGATGTAAAACCACTTCGATTTCCAATCTTGGTTGGAGTCGATCAGCTTGTACGACAAGTATTGCCCGGCGGTGTCTTCACGCATCTGCACCCTAGCGCCTCCAACTACTTGGGGGTCGTCGGTGTTGGGCTGCGGCTTCACCCGGAAGAACTTCCGGAACAGGATCCAGTGGGGCTTGATCCCCACGAACGCCTTGCAGAAGTGCACGAAGATGGAGATATGGAAGATACCGTTGGGGTTGAGATTCAGGTACTCGATCCCGTAGTACCGGAGCATCCCCTTGAAGAAGTCGCTCGCCGGCAGTGCGAGTCCGCGCTCCACGAACCGCGGGAACATCAGGATCTCATCCGGGTTCTTCTCCATCGGGTACGGGTCTCCAGTGGCGGTGCGCCACAGATCCATTTCCTTCTCGCGGAGGAATCCGCTGTTGACCAGGGCGAGGAGATCCTTGGTCTTCAGCTTCACTTTTTTCCACTCTTTCGCTGGATTCGGCGGAGTGGAGGGGGGTGGCGACGACGACGACTGGCCGGCATCACCGGCTTCATCGCGGCTCCTCTTCTTCAACGCGCCGATCTTGGTGCTCTTCGCTGGAGACCCCTTCATCCTTTGAGTCACGAGCATCTTCACTCGCATTCGCTTGGGGGCTGCGGAGGAGGGCGGACTACGGCGACGGGGCGGAAGTAGATCTAATCTCCTTCGCGGCGGCGGCGGCAGTAGAAGCGCAGGAGGGCTGTGGACCTAATCTCAGAGGAATGCAAACTGCTGGGAGTAAAAAACCCTAAGGGGTTTACCTGCTATTTATAAGCCACTTAGCGGCTCAACTCCGAACGGGCGGATAAGTATCAGGTGGTTGACTCAGCGGAGGTGGCCTGACCCTTCATATTCCAGTACTCTATACTCTCAATCTTGGGGGCTCGACTACAATCAACGGATTCAGTAGGCTACACTAGATCAAGATCCCACTAAAGACACATTCTACAGTCAAGATAACCCTTCAATTCGAGAGAAAGTACTCGACTCAAGGCTCGGGGGCTCCGTGCCACGTGTCCTTCGGTTTTCTCTCCGAATTTTTCGGGGTGAAATTGGCAGAACTTCAGATTGACCCTCAGCTTGAATCTGCGATTCAACATAAGGCTCGGGGGCTACATTCCATATGGAATGCGATTCTCTGAATCGCATTTTCCTTATGGTTTTTCGTCAAGACATCACGAGTACAATTGAAGACCTTCGAGAGAAGCACTCGGGGACGCTTGGGGACTACTCGAGAAGACTTCAAGACTACTCAAAGATCAGCTGGAGTACCTTCCAGCCTCGGGATGATTCAAGCATTCTTGAGGACTTTCGGCTTGTGGGACTTGGGGACGCTCAAGGACTACTCGCCAAGGCCATCAAGACTACTCGAAGACATTCTACTCGACTACAAAGTACTCAGGGGCTTGTCGTACGGACATCCCTGGGCCCACTACTCAGGTGGGTACCAGGACTGACTACTATGTGGGCCCCTGGGACTACTTGACTTGGGCTGCACGGCACAAGATGGCGTGAAGCACAAGGCATACAGAGAACTAGTACTTGGTTAGGAAGGTAGACATGTTCGGATCCATGTAGAGTACTCCTAGCCGTGTACGACTAGTACTCCTCCCTCCAAACCGACTTGTAACCCTACCTCCCGGACTATATAAGGCGAGGCAGGGCCCCCTATCTCTTCATCCACATCATCTTGTAAACACACCCAATCAATCCAGAGCTACGCAGCATACAGGACGTAGGGTATTACGCATCTCGCGGCCCGAACCTCTCTAAATTGTGTGCCACGTGTCTCTCCTTCGAGTTCCTGATCTCGGCGAGGCCACAAACGTCTACCTCGGGTACTCCCCTTGGTAGGTTGCCGGGTTAAAACACCGACAGTAACTAAAGTCTAGAATCGTTCATCCACAACCACTAGTTGTCCAAATGCAAGTCCATAAAATCCATACACACATCACATGCAAGTTACAAGCTGTCCAAATGCAAAGAAAACATGCAAGCCCATGAACTCACTATTGCGGTGGATGCTGCAGTAACTACGACCCTGTTGACGGTGAATTTCCGTCAACCTAGCCATGAGTTTACCTTCGGGGTTGGCATCAATTTTATATCTTATCCATTGGTACTAACCCCCTTGATATAACAAGTTCGTTCGTACATCTCAATTTTGGAGTTTAATGTTTATGCAGGAATTTAGCGTTAAAAGCAAGACTTCCGGGTAAAGTTCATCAAGCACCTCATGAGAAGATCATGAAGCTCGGTACACATCAAGCAATGAAGTGAACATGACTCCAAGAAGCCTAAGGACCAACCTGTGAAGACGGAAAACTTCGAGGACCTGAACAGAAAATGCTGAAGCTTACGAGACAAGGAGCTCTATCCAAACTGCGAAGAAACTGACGTCAAGGGCCCACATGCAGAGGAGGGAAACTTCCAGAAGACACGAGAAGCTTGCACGACGAAGGAGGCCGCGAGATGGGCCAGAATGGGCCCAGGCTGGTCGGCCCAGCCCATTTCTGGGTCCATTCGTGCCCCCCTTTGACCTAGACGATCCTCGGACTATTTATAGTCCCCCTGCCAAGAGCCACGCATCAACTCATTCGCCATTCGCCGCCGAGGAGCAGAGAAGAGAGGGACACCATTCCGGAGAGGAGAGGGTCGAGCTAGTTGTCTAGGGTTTCCCTAGCCGGCGTGGGAACCTTGCAAGGAAGACCACGTCGGAGTTCCAGGAGCTAGGAGCAAGATCAAGGTAGGATCCCGTTGGTGATCTTGTCCATGTACCTTTGAGTATGTTGAATTATCAAGTTGCAATCCGATTTCTAGCGATCAAGTTCTTCTTCTACGACTTTGTCTTCAATTGGTTTTTTCTTACTTTAAGATCTATTATCGAGATAGATCACATAGGGTGTTCTTGTAGCCGTGGTGGCTAGAGGTGCACGCCTGACCTACCAAGAGATTTCATCTTGTCCATTGGACTTGCCCTAGCCTAACCCGCACGAATAATAGTGCATTGTGACAGAATGGTGGCTCCAAAAGGTGGGCATCTTCGGAGTTGGAACGGAAGCCGCGATTTAAAGAAGCTTTTTATGAGATTCAATTTGGTTTATTCGTCTTTGCTTGGAACTTCAACAAGAGCTTGATCCAATCTCTCTAGATTGGTTTTACCTATCCCTCTCTATCTCTTGCTACCTCCGGTTTTCATAGATTAGATTCCTTTCTTTTGGTGTTCTCAAGATTAGATGCTAAAGCAACAACCTTTCAAAGATTAAAGTGTTTGTGGCTTTATTAGATTGATTCTTGCATCACACATTTGTTCCACGGATTCGATACCTTGGGTTCACACTTGAGGGAAGAAGGGTCCCTTGACTACGACGGTGGATTTGTCCGCTTGCAATCCAAACGAAGTTTGATACGCATATATACCGTCTAAAAGCCCCTTTTTCTGGCGCCGTTACCGGGGAATAAGTGATCAAGATTCGATCTTTTATTGCTTTTTGTGAATACTTTCAGTTTTCTTTTGGTTTTTCTTTTTGCATCTACTAACTTTTGATCATCGTCAAAAATCAATCTAATCTAGTTTGACTAACCCTAGTTTTCTTAGATTTGTTTTTATTTTTGTTTTTGTATATATTTTGTTTATTGCTAACCCTAACAGGAGATGGACGGCTACCTCTCCAACAAACCCGAAAATTTTGTGGATGATCCAGAAAAACTTTACAGGCTAAGGAGATGTGAAGCACAAGCTAAAAAGCTGAAATTTGCAGATCCAAAAGCGGAGGCTAAAAGATCGTCGGAGTCTCCAAAGGAATCACCACCTCCAAGCCCTAGGGAAAATCAACTTCAACCGCAACCGATGGGAGAACAACCGCAGCCGGAGCGCAAGATCAGGGAGCTATGCACCCCGGACATCGTCGACCTACCAATCTTGAACCTCGCGTAGATCGAAAGGCCGTTCGAGATCAAGACCTCAATAATCTGCATGGTGCAACATTCACCCTTCACTGGTAAAGAGGATCCAAACCTTCACCTCCAAGCGTTCATTCAACTTTGTCAGACTTTCAACATGGAAGGGTAACTCAAAACCAAATCAGGGCAATGCTCTTTCTGTTCTCACTACTCGAAAAGGCTTTGCAATGGTTCTACACTCAACCGGCGGAGACGGTGCAAAATTGGGAAGCTTTGATGAGAGCTTTCATGAAGGAATACTACTCACCGGGTAAGACTCAAAGCTTGCGCAATAAGATTGCTACTTTTGCTCAATATCCTACGGAGACCATATTGGAAGCTTTCGACCGCTTCAATGAGTACACTCAGGCGGTGCCACATCATAAGTTCCCGAAGGAAGATCTTATTCAAAAGTTCTATCAAGGAATTACCATGGCGTCAAGGACGATCATTGATGCATCGCGCGGGAGGATCCATCATCGAGCTTACACCGACCGAAGTGTTCACTCTATTCAAGAAGGTCACGAACAATGATACATGGGCGTCATCCGGACGCTTACTTCCGGTTCAACCCACAGGGAATGTCAAAGGAGTCTTGCAAGTGGAGAAGGAAGATCTACTCGAAGGCAAGATCGACTCGCTCATGAGGAGGTTGGAGAAGATGGAGATAGAGAAGAAAGAAGCTCAAGATTTAAAGGCTGCCGAAGCAAGATCCACATGTGAAGAATGCGGGGAGTATGGCCATGTCCAAAAAGATTGCCCAGAGGAAGCCAAGATGCTCGACTACATGAGGAAGGGAGATTTGCCGAACTTCCGCTACGGGCAAGGTAGACCTCAATTTAATGCAAGTTCGTCCATTCCGAATTCGGTTCCTCTTCGTATGCAATTGAAGGACTTCATGGACGAGCAAGCTAAGATCAACAAGGACACCGTCACTAAGTTCAAAGCCATAGACAAGGTGTTGGAGAACATTGACAGCAAGGTGACGGAGGTCGGAAGCTCTAACCATCAAGTGCTCAACATGATGAAGATGCTCGAGACACAAGTGGGACAACTTGCCGGGCGCCTATCCGCTAATGAAGGGAAGCTTCCAGGGCAACCTCAAGGTCCCGAGACGGCTAAGGCCATTCAAACTCGTTCGGGGAAGGAGACCGAAGATCTGGAGCATTCCGCGAGAGCTAGAAAGCCTAAACCATCTACCGAGGCGGAAGAATTTGCTAAGGAGAAGGTTACCAAAATCGTCACCGAAGAGCCCGAGTTTGAGATGCCGGGAGAAGACACGAAGATACCGCAACTCAAGCCACGCTACTTCCGAGGTAAACTTGATAATTATTTTGAGAAGTTTATGGAAGTTGTGCGTAGGTTGAGCATCAACATGCCGCTATTGGATGCTCTTCAAGTTCCTACATATTCTCGCTACTTCAAAGATATACTTGCAAACAAGTATGAGATAGCAACACTCGGGGTGGATCACGTCAAGATGTCCGAGCAATGTAGCGTTGCTATTGCAAACGGACTAGAGAAGCAAGGAGACCCCGGATGCCCGACGATTCCGTGTTCCGTTGGTTCATTCAAGTTTGAGAAAGCATTATGCGACCTTGGAGCAAGTGTGAGTGTCATGCCAAGAGATGTGTTCAAGAAGCTACACCTACCGGAGCTAGAGCCTTTGGCCATGTGTTTGGAGTTGGGTGACAACTCTATTTGCTATCCTTTGGGCATCGCCGTGGATGTGCCCGTGAAGGTCGGACACCACTTCATCCCCGTCGACTTCGTGGTGTCAAGATGGGAGAGAGGGAGAAGCCGCCGCTCATCCTTGGGAGGCCTTTCCTCAAGACCGTCAGAGCTACCATCGACGTCGGGAAGGGGGAGATCAAGTTCGACATCAACGGTGAGAGGAGTTCCTTCAAGTTTCGACCACGCTTCGAGGTATGCAATATGATCAAAGTTAAATATATTCCACCTCATCGCCGTGTTAGTAAGGAAGAGCCAAGGAAGAAGGAAGAGCCGAAGAAGAAGGAAGCGAAGGAAATCAATGAAGTTGTTGCATCCGTCAAGATCAAGGAACAAAAGCCGCCTGTGAAGACCAAAAAGATTACTAAGCCGGAGAATAAGCCTGCGCCAAAGATGGTGCGGGAGTGGGTACCCAAGATTGCAACGCCCGCAAAGAGCGTTGATCCGAAGTAAACAAGTGAAGAAGTCTGGCCATGGACTATAAACGAAGCGCTAGGCGGGAGGCAACCCGTTTCGAAGAATAAGCTACCGGGAGGACAACTCGATCAAGAATTTTTGAGTCTTTCAAGTAAGTTGGTTTTAGAATTTGCTACGCAAGACATTCATAGACTTAAAGTGGTTGGATAATGTTTATAGGTATAAATCTTGTTTGGATATTTTATTTGGATCATAAACCCTTTACATGAGCCTTCCTATGTGTTATTTGCTTCTTTTTGAGAAACCAAAACCAAAAATTCAGAACCTACCTCAACCTTTCATCCTCTTCATGGTGTTATGGTTGACTTGTTTACATGTTAAAAACACACGAGTAGAGCCACACCATGCACCTAGTTGATATTTAAATTTCAGCGTATGGTAGGACTCGCGTGAACGTAGAGACTTAACTTTTGGTTTGTTCAAAATTCATATCCTTTGGTTTCTCTAGAGTTAGAATTTTTCTAAGCCTCGTTTAATTTTATTTCATTCAAAATCTCTCTCACATTTAACCAAAATTAGAACCTAAACCTATGCCCCCATGATCAAGCCTGGAAAAGCTTGCTCTCAACTAATGGAAGCAAACAATACCGGTGCGACCAAAATAAAAGTAGTCGGAAAATATTTTCGACTTACATTTGTTTTTTATGCTTAAAAACTCCTCCAGTTATATTTGAACTCATTGCAAGCTCTGAGTTTAATCTTATTTTTCGAAATTAGAGGAGTGCTTAACATTAAAACATGATTAGAGGGAGGTATTTGAGTTAACCACACATGCACCATGATGCATCACGGGATGCCCCTCCAACATTTATCATCAAAGGACATGCAAAGGACAAGCATGGGGGGGCAGCCAAAGCTTTGTTTTGCAGGAATCTCATGGAAGCATGTGAGGCAAGGGAGCATGGAGGTGACTCAAAGCAAAGCAATCAAGTGGGAGGATCAATCGTGCAAGCAAAGGAGTGAACAAGAGCATTTGGGCGGTGCAACCCCGTGGAGCACGCGGTCACAAAGCAACAAGCAAGCATGGAGTGCGCTGGAGAAAGCTGAAGCCGAGAGGGGCAGCGAGGACCCTAGGCCGGTCGGCCCAGGCCGGCCGGCCTCACCTCCATTTATACCCCTTGGTGCCCGTCTTCCTCAAGTAAGTCACTCGTCCAGCTCTTTGTTCGTGTTCCTGAGCTCTAAGTCCAAAACCTCCAGAGACATAGCTTCCCACTTTGAGCTTTGTTTCGTCCATCAAAATCCATCCTAAGTCCACTAAAAGTCCATACTCCAATAATTTGTGTGTGCCTTGCTACCGGTTCAAAACCCTGGGTATAATTGTGAGGAAGAGTGCAGCAACCATGTGGAAGAAAACTACAAGTCTCTTCTCCAAGAAGAAGGGGTCATCGTCGTCCAAGCCATCATCAAGAAGCTCTTCGAGGAGGCACTTGGTCTCCGAGTCTCCTCGGAGTATGGAGGAGGACACGGCACCACCGAGGAGGAATGACACCTTGCTCCTCGGTGGCATGAGGGCCACATGAAGCTCATCTATGCAGTTCACCGAACCACAAGGACGTACGGAGGAGCCGCCCGTCTGACCTCGTCGCTCGACACGATCATCCGCTCCACCTCCATATGCTCTGTGATATTCCAAGTATGGGTTTATTATCAAGATGGAGGAGGAGGAGGAGAAGCTCACTCACCTTGAGAAGAGGCTTGTGGCGAACGTCGACTTCGACGACCAAGCTCTCTAAGTGTTGGGTTTTCACACGGATATTTATTACTTGTTGGGACACCTAGGTTGGGTGCAATTTTCCAACGGAGTGTCGGCAAACACCCACAAGGAATTGGCCCTGGAAATTCTCATGACCATGGTGCCGATACTTGATGAAGGAGTGCCGAGTCTCTCATTCCGTTTGGAAGGAAATGAACAAGTGGTTCCCTATGAGTACATTAGGGAGTTGCTTGGTTTTCAAAAGGGAGCCCCGGAGCAAGTAGATGTGCATGGAGGTACATTGGAATGTTTTTGGAGAATGATCGTGGGAGAGGCTAACCGGCAAAGGAGTAGTATCCGGAACCCCATAATCAAGGTTTTTCACTCATGGATGTGCAAGAGGATTTTGGGGAGAATTAAGGAGACCAAGATAACCGACATGGAGTTGAATTGGCTTTACTCAGCTTTGATTGCTGGACAGCCAATCGACCCGACTCACCTTATGATCAACTGGTGGTGTTGCGAAGCAACATCAAGATCCGGAGATATTGGTTCGGGGTGTTACCTCTCCATGTTGGCCATCTCATTGAGACCGAGAATTCCAAGAAACCCGGAGCATCTCCTAGTCGGGACTTCTCTAGGAATTGATTCTTTGAAGCAAGGTAAATATATAAGTGGAGATGAGAGAGGAGGCTTCAAATTGGTCAAAGTGAATTTACCCCTACCGGATGCAAGACTAAGACTTTTTCTTGAGGGGAAAGAAGATTGGTTAGAGGAAGGACTTCTTGTGCCGGCGAAGAAAAACAAGAGAGGAAGAATTATAGAAGAAGGTTCTTCCGCAGCCCAAGAAGAAGAAGGTGCGCCCCAAAATTATGTACCACCATATGGAGGAATTCCGGTGCCGCCAAGATACTACGGAGGTGTACCAATGCAAGCATGGGGGAGTGGTGTAGCCATGCCCCACCAAATTTTGCGGTACCCAATGTAGCCTTTGCAGAACAATATGCACACCTCCCTCAACCACAACAAAGTGTGGCCATCATTGGAGGATATGCTGCAAGAAACATGCAAAATATTGCAGCCATCCAAACCAATGTAAATCAAATGGGTGAAGGAAATGCAAACATCGCCTTTGAGCTTGGTCGCCTTCACCTAGCACCACCAGAGGAATTCATAGGAGGAGCGGTGTAATCCTATTATGAGCAAGGGTACAACAATCAAGATTACCAATATCAACCACCGGCAGATGATTAGAGAGAGGAGGAGCTTTTGTTTAATTTTACCTTTTCCCTTTTCTTTAATTTTCAGCTTGTATGCGCCTATGTATGCGTAGTATCTTCAGTTTTTATTTATTTTCAGCATGTGTGTTAGTTTTTATTTTCATCATGAATAAAATCACCACCTTATTTTTACCTTTGGCAAAGATAGAAAGTTTGTGCCATGTTGATATATGATGATAGTTGCCGCTTTGTTTATCTTTGTACTTGTTTTGTGCATGATTAAGCTAATGCTCTCTTAAAATACAAATCTGAAATTAATCTAAATGCTAGCTTAATCTTTTGCGGAGGTTATGATAAAAATAAAGACCCATAGTCTTTCATATGCCCTCAAGTTTTAGATGGGTTAAAGATGATTTATTTTTGTTCTTAAAAGTAATGCTAACCTTGTCATGAATACCACTTGCATGTTGCTCTACCTATCCAGAGCCATATATATATTTGAGTGCAAAAACTTAGTATACAAGGTTTATTTTTGGGTGAGTTAATTCAGGGCTTGATTTCTCTGGCCCGAGACTAAGAAGCTGGTCATTCCGTTTTTGTGTATCTATCTTGTTGCTAGCCTTTCTATCCATGCATCGTGTATCCCCACATCGGAGATTTCACAAACCTCGCCGGATATCCACCCATAAACCAAAAATATCATCTTTCGTGTTTACCTCCTTGACCACAACCTATCATTTGAGTATGGATCGTCAACTCAAGGAAGATCGCAAGATGGTGCCGAGATTGAAGATTTCAAGTATCTCTCCAAGGGAAAAAATATTTCTAGTACCTACCTTATCTCTATCACCTCTTTGCCCGAGGACGAGCAAATGTCTAAGCATGGGGGAGGAGGTAGGTACAATGCAATTTAGAGTTCAAGGGGAGTAAAATAAAAAAATGTGTGTGTATAGAAAAAAGAGAAAAAAATGAATAAAAGAAGAAGAAGAAAGAAAAAAGAAAGAGATAAAAAAATATGAGTATGTATAAAAAAATAAAATAAAGTGAACGCCCCGGTTCTCTAAGTGCATTAGGAATTTCAAAAGCTTCAAGATTAAAGATCCAAACTCATCTTTCCAACCATGTGCAATCCGATAACGAGGACTTCCTTTGTGCCTCGAGATCACTCTTTGCCATTTGCACATGTCCACCTATCTCAAAGTGTGTGTATTTTTCTCTCCCCCTCCTTGATATAACATTATTTTCCAATGACCTTTTTGACGAGTCTCGGTAAGACCATGAGAAGCTTGTCTTGTTTTGACAACATCTCATTTATAATATCTTGGTAGGACTAAACTTTTCCCAAAAAGCTCCACATAAAGCCTACCACATATATATATGTTTTGAGAGGGAAAGGAGTAGAATAAATAGGCTTGAGAGACAAGATGAGATGAGAGTTCATGAGCAAGATGCAAGGTGGTTTAAATTTTGAACTTGGTTTAGCTATTTTTCATCTCTTTCTTTATTTCAAAATTTCTGAGATCCATTTAATTTTTGGGATCATGTTTAATACTAGTGGGAAGAGCTTAATTAATATCCACCCTCCGTAGGGATGAAGGCTAGTACATTATGGAACTCTAACGAACTAAACTTTTGAGAGCATTATGTTTTCTCGTGTATGATCAAGTGCAGGGTTTGAGCAATGAAGGGCAACACTGATATCCATCGAATGCTTACTCGAGGACGAGCAAGGTTTAAGCATGGGGGAGATGTTGACGGTGAATTTCCGTCAACCTAGCCATGAGTTTACCTTCGGTGTTGGCATCAATTTTATATCTTATCCATTGGTACTAACCCCCTTGATATAACAAGTTCGTTCGTGCATGTCGGTTTTAGAATTTAATGTTTATGCAGGAATTTAGCGTTAAAAGCAAGACTTCCGGGTAAAGTTCATCAAGCACCTCGTGAGAAGATCATGAAGCCCGGTACACGTCAAGCAATGAAGTGAACATGACTCCAAGAAGCCTAAGGACCAACCCGTGAAGACAGAAAACTCTGAGGACCTGAACAGAAAATGCTGAAGCTTGCAAGACAAGGAGCTCTATCCAAACCGCAGAGAAACTGACGTCAAGGGCCCACATGCAGAGGAGGAAAACTTCCAGAAGACACGAGAAGCTTGCATGACGAAGGAGGCCACGAGATGGGCTAGAATGGACCCAGGCCGGTCGGCCCAACCCATTTCTGGGTCCATTCGTGCCCCCCTTTGACCTAGACGATCCTCAGACTATTTATAGTCCCCCTGCCAAGAGTCATGCATCAACTCATTCGCCATTCGCCACCGAGGAGCAGAGAAGAGAGGGACACCATTCCGGAGAGGAGAGGGTCGAGCTAGTTGTCCAGGGTTTCCCTAGCCGGCGTTGGAACCTTGCAAGGAAGACCACGTCGGAGTTCCAGGAGCTAGGAGCAAGATCAAGGTAGGATCCCGGTGGTGATCTTGTCCATGTACCTTTGAGTATGTTGAATTATCAAGTTGCAATCCGATTTCTAGCGATCAAGTGCTTCTTCTACGACTTTGTCTTCAATTGGTTTTTCTTACTTTAAGATCTATTATCGAGATAGATCACATAGGGTGTTCTTGTAGCCGTGGTGGCTAGGGGTGCATGCCTGACCTACCAAGAGATTTCATCTTGTCCATTGGACTCGCCCTTGGCTAACCCGCATGATAGGAGTGTGTTGTGACAGAACGGTGGCTCCAAAAGGTGGGCGTCTTCGGAGTGGGAACGGAATCCGCGATTTAAAGAAGCTTTTTATGAGATTCAATTTGGTTTATTCGTCTTTGCTTGGAACTTCAACAAGAGCTTGATCCAATCTCTCTAGATTGGTTTTACCTATCCCGCTTTATCTCTTGCTACCTCCGGTTTTCATAGATTAGATTCGTTTCTTTTGGTGTTCTCTTGATTAGATGCTAAAGCAACAACCTTTCGAAGATTAAAGTGTTTGTGGCTTTATTAGATTGATTCTTGCATCACACATTTGTTCCACGGATTCGATACCTTGGGTTCACACTTGAGGGAAGAAGGGTCCCTTGACTACGACGGAGGATTTGTCCGCTTGCAATCCAAACGAAGTTTGATACGCATATATACCGTCAACAGACCCCGATGCCCCAGTCTGTGGCTGTGACCCCATGCTCAGCAGCTGCGGCCATGGACCCGGCCATGTGTACGATGATCCATGAGGAAGCTATATCCACGGGTGACGGGCCTGGCCACATCCCCCATGGAGTCGGCTGAGGCGGGGAAATGTCTTGTGCGACAGGCCCATCATTTGATGCCACCAATTGATTCTGCACAAGATTTATAGTCAGGAATATTCAAACCAAATCATTCTAGCTTTATCCATTATTCTAAGTTCCATATCACTATAACAAATGAAAGTAAAAGGTTTTGAGCGCATATACCAAGTCATTCTAGCTTTCTAAGTCATTCTAGCTTTCTAAGTCATTATAAGTTCTATATCACTATGAGAAATGAAAGTACATGGTTTTGAGCATGTATACAAAGTCATTTAGCTTTTTAAGTCTTTTTAGCTTTCTAAGTCATTCTAATTTCTAAGTCTCTACAAAAAATGAAAGGGAAATGTTTTGAGTGTGTATAGCAAGTCATTTTAACTTTCTAAGTCATTTTAGTTATTCTAAGTTCTAAGTCACTATGAAGAAATGAGGTGGAAAGATATACTTAGGCTGAACATTCAGTATTGAGGAGTTGCTATTTGCCACCCAGGCAAAGGAGATTCTATTGGTTTCTTCGAAGACCTTATCAATGGAAAGATTCATGCTGATGTATACCCAAACCTTTTCCAATTTGTTGTTGATCCCAAAGCTCTCTGGAAGTTGCGTTCCTCCTCCAGTCTGCTGGATTGCTTTAAAGTCCCAATGACCAGAAGTGCTTACAATGAATTCTTGGAGTTACAGGATGATTTTGATTTTATTGTTGATACCTCAGAGGATGAAAAGGACTTATGGACATTCATTTAGGGTCTGCAAAGATTTTCTTCACATGATTACTATCTTTTCCAGTTCTAGAATGTTCACCCAGAAAGGTCAATTGTATGGATTTGGGAAACTAAGTGTGTTCCCAAGATTAAATTCTTTGGCTGGTTACTTCTGGTGGATAGGCTAAGTACTAGAAATATGCTAAGAAGAAGAAAGAAGATTCTACAAGAATGCTATCATTGTGTTATGTGCCGGGACGGTGCGGAAGAAACCTTGGAGCACCTCTTCTTTCAGTGTTCTTCGGCGATCAGCAGATGGTTTGCCCTAGGTATCTCTTAGGATGAGAACTCTAACATTCACAAGAAGATTTACATTGCCAAGGTTGGTTTTGGGCAACCATTCTTGATGGAAATTTGTCTTGATTGGTGCCTGGTGCTTGTGGAAGGAAAGAAATGCTTACATTTTCAACAACATGCCACCGACTCTAGCTAACTGGAAAGCTTCTGTTAAAGACTCTATGGCCATCCACCTTATTCGTGTTCAGCAACACTATCACAATTCTGTTAGGAGTTGGCTTGAAGCCTTGTAATCTCCCCTTCTCACTACTAGAGAATCGCACATATATCCCAGGCCTGATTTTTCATTTGTACCGGGTATTTTGCCCCCTGGTACAAATAAGGACATTTGTACCGGTTGGAGCCACCAACCGGTACAAATGTCCTCTCACAGAGGCTCGGCGGGGCCTGATACAACCCAACCGGTACAAATGCCTCACATTTGTACCGGTTGGTGGCTCCGACCGGTACAAATGTGAGGCCATCACATTTGTACCGGGCGAGGACACCACTCGGTACAAATGTAGGCACATTTGTACCGGCCAGTGTCTTGGCCTGGTACAAATGTGCAACGGCTATAATTCCTTCTTCTTCCCCCCCTGCCCGAGCCCCCTCCTCACACTTCTTCTTCCTCACTCCAACTCGAGCTCCCCCTCCCCAATGGCGCCCTAGGGAGCTTTTGCCCGATTTGCGACGATTTCTCCACGATTTCACTCATTGAAGTGGTGTAGAGGTTAGTTACTTCATCCCCCCTTGATATACGGTTGCCGTTTTATGTTTTATGCTTTTTACTTAAAGTATTCATGAAATGTTTTAATGAGCTAAGAATGATGATTTTTTTATTTAAATGCATATTTGTCTATGTTCTAATAGAAAGAAGGTGTCATGATAGAGGTATGAGACGTTGTATATGTAGATAGATTTTTTTCAATTTATTTATTTATATTTTCATCATTAGAAAATTAGTTTACTCAATAGAAAATTGATTTTCCTCATTAGAAAATTAGTTCCTTATTGGAAATTAGTTTACTCAATAGAAAATTTATTTTCCTCATTAGAAAATTAGTTTCCTTATTAGAAAATTAGTTTGCATCATTAGAAAATTGATATAATTTTGCCGAATTATATAATGTGCATTTTACATGAGCACTTGTTGCAAGATAATGATATATTTTGTCTGGTTTCCTTTTGTAGATGGATCGACAATGGATGTACTCGGACAAGAGGATCTCGGCGGATTACATTAAGGGACTGAGTGGATTTCTACAAGTTGCTGAATCCAATAAGCCCTCATCTGGTTTCATTATGTGTCCATGCAAAAATGCAAAAATGAAAAGGATTACTCATCAATAAATAGTCTTCGTGATCACCTATTCAAATGGGGATTCATCCCAAACTATTTTGTATGGACAAAGCATGGCGAAAGAGGGGTTATAATGGAAGATGACGAAGAAGAAGATGACACTATTCCTGATTGGTCTCAAGGTGGTGCCTTTGCAGATGAACCAATGGGAGAGGATTATGAAGAAATGGGAGAGAATCAAGGACCAGATGATGCTCTCGGTGAGGTGTTGCAAGAGGCAAAGGAAAATTGCGAGGAAAAGGTGAAGGAGTCAAAGAAATTTGAACGTATGTTAGAAGATCACAAGAAACTGTTGTACCCAGATTGCAAAGAGGGGCACAAGAAGTTGGGTAGCACATTGGAAATGCTGCAATGGAAGGCTAGTAACGGAATTTCTGACACAACTTTTGATGAGTTATTGTTGATCGTGAAGGACATGCTTCCCGAGGGGAACGAATTGCCAGCGTCAACGTACGAAGCTAAAAGGGTTGTTTGTCCTCTGGGCTTGGAGGTAGAAAAGATACATGCGTGTCCTAATGACTGTATCCTGTACCGAGGTAAAGAATACGAGAAATTAGAGGCATGTCCCGTGTGCGAAGCACAACGTTATAAGATCTCACGAGATGATCCTTGTGATGTTGAGGGGGTGAAGAAGAAGAAGAAGAAGAAGAAGAAGATTCCTGTGAAGGTGGTGTGGTATTTTCCAGTGATACCACGGCTGAAGCGTCTATTCAGGTGCAAGGCCAATGCAAAGATGATGCGTTGGCACAAAGAGCGTGTACCAGATGACAAGATTAGGCACCCCGCTGATGGGTCGCAGTGGAGAACCATTGATAGAGAATTTCCTGAGTTTGCAAAGGAAGCGAGGAACATTCGGTTTGGTTTAAGTACGGATGGATTCAATCCATTCGGTGAATTTAGTAGTGGTCATAGCACTTGGCACTACAAGAAAATCATTGACTAGTGACGCAACCACATTTTAGCGTCATTGATTTATGACGTTCCTAGCTGATCTCGTCATAATATTTCACTTCCGAGCAAATTTAGTGACAAAAAAACTTTCGTCATTACGGTTGGTACTGTAGCCAGGCTTTCACTGTTCCATGCTGTCTTGTGACACCATAAGCTCTGCAAAAACGTCATAAACCAACATCGGTCCCACATGTAAGCATTATTTTAAAAATAGAGTGTTCCAAGTCGTCATAAAATTTAGTTGGGTCCCACATGTAAGCATTTTTTCAAAAATAGAGTGTTCCAAGTCGTCATAAATTTTTCTAGGGTCCCACATGTAAGCATTTTCACCATGTCAGCGGCGTCATAAACCAACTGTGGTCCCACATGTAAGCATTATTTTAAAAATAGAGTGTTCCAAGTCGTCATAAAATTCAGTTGGGTCCCACGTGTAAGCATTTTTTCTAATCTTTAATATAAATCAGTAATTCACAGGCGAAATGCTTCACTGCCTTTGCAAATACTCTCGACTTTTGCTACGCGCAGATCTGCAACGGCTCATGGTAGGAATGGCGGATTCTGGCGGTGATGAGAGGGTGGTTTATGCGCCACCTCCCGGCTACGAGTTCATGAAACAGGACGACAAGGTCAGTCCTCTGGTTTGAGCCACTATATTTTCCCCTATCGACCTAGGGATGGGGATTTCTAGATTTGGGGATCTAGAGGATGGATGACCATATATAATAGATTCATATTTCATCGTACACTCAGATTTGAATTGCAATTGGTGTTAGAAGTTGATTCAGTTAGTTTTCAGTTTGCATCGTTTGATGGATTGATAGGTTCTTGTATTTTTCTAGCTTTTGGAGGTGCTTGAATCCACTGAATAGCTGAGCTGATTTCATCATACACTCAGATTTGAATTGCAATTGGTGTTAGAAGTTGATTCAGTTAGTTTTCAGTTTGCATAGTTTGATGGATTGATAGGTTCTTGTATTTTTCTAGCTTCTGGAGGTGCTTGAATCCACTAAAGCTGAGCTGCAGAATGTGAAGAGAGACCTGCAAGAACAACAAGTCAGCAAGCTCAAGTCACTGCAAGAGGCTCTAAATTACAAGCACCTGTATGAGCAATCATTACAGCAGCAGAATGAACAACTGAAAGAGATGAATCAATTGCTGCAAGAGGAGTATGCCCGGTTGAATGAAATGGCATTGTTACAGCAGGAGAACATTGCCCTGATGGAAGAGCTGACCAAAGAGAGGGGCCATGTTAATCAATTGTTACGGCAGCTGAATGACCAGCTGAAAGAGAATCAACAATTGTTAGCGGAGAATGCCCTGTTGAAAGAAAGAGCAAATATACTCTGACTGAGCTGTAGACAATCGATAAAACATGTCTGGTGTTACTGCTAGCTAGACGGTTCATAGGTGGTGTGTACTTTGTGGTGATGAATTTGTTTGTATTTTTGTGTTTGCTACTTGCTGGTGGTGTGAACTTTGTGGTGATGAGTGCTATGAGATTCCATCTTATTATGCCGATTTGGTTTAATCTGTTTCAAATTGAGTCGAGCATACTCACCATTCTGAATTAATTTTGCTGATGTTTTGCTGGTCCGTTCTGTTGATGATTTGCTGGAAGGACCTTCCTGAGTAACGATCGTGAAACTGCTTGTTTCCTACTGTTGGTCATGAAATGTTGCAAAAACAATTTGCCATAGCAAGGGTTCGAACTAGAGACCTATAGGAACGAGACAGCACTATCTACCACTGCACCACCTCTTGGTTGTGTCAATTTAATGAGAAACACTTTCCACCCCAACCACAGCACGGAGCGGTTGTTCTAATAAGTTGGCGGGAGAAAAGCCCGCGCTGTAGCAAAAAATAGTTTTCCCGCAGCCCCCTGCCCCGAAACGGGAAAACGAAGAACGGAGAGGCGAGTAGGCTACCAAAACGGATCATTCCGGCGGTGATTTGCGACTTACAACAGCTACTCACTCCTACAACCTGGGTGATACTTGCTGCAGCGGCGTGTCAATCTGGTAAGTAATTTTGTGTTCAATCTGGAAATTTTCATTTCGCAGAATGTTCTCCTTTTCGATTCGTTCTGTGGTCAGTAATTTTGAGTTGGATTCACCAAAAACTTTCCAGATGGATAGACGCTGGATACCCGGTTGTACTGGTTTTACCACTGATCATGAGAAAGGGGTCCAGGATTTCTTTGCATTTCTTCGGACAAGATACGCTGAGGACGAAGAAATACTATGCCCGTGTCGTCGATGCCTCAATAACTCTACAGGGACTATAGAGCGAATTGGAGTTCACTTACTTGTGAGTGGGATGGCAACCACTTATACTAGGTGGATCCATCATGGAGAAGCTTTGGAGGATATGGTTGATGATGATGAAAATGTATAGGATAACGCAATTCTGCCGGATGCAGAGGGGGATGTGGATAATGCAGCTCCACGGGATGGTGGTGATCAGGAAACAGTCCAGGAAAACCAATACATATCGGGTATGGAGGAGGATGAAGGCCCTGGAGACGATGGGATGTCTGAATTGATTGCTGACTTGGGCAAGGGTCAGGTGCTCGGTGAGAAAATGTATGAATTTGTAAAGGAACATTTGAAGCGTAAGGTCTCACCGACATCTTCATATGCACAATTTACATTTGTTGTGAAGTTACTTCATATAAAGTCTTTCAGTCGGATGAGCAACGTCGCATTCAATGCAACGATGAATTTGTTACAAAAAGGATTCCCAGAAGCGTGTCTTCCAGACTCTTTCGAGCCGCAATGAAGTACATACGTTCCATGGGACTCGGCTATGAAAAAATCCATGTTTGCAAAAATAATTGTATATTGTTTCGCAAGGAGAAGTATGTCAAACTTGATGTGTGCCCAGTATGTTGTGAAGCGGATTCAAGATGGAAGGATGCAGACACCAACAAGCGCGTTCCTCAAAAGGTATTGAGGCATTTTCCGCTGATTTCCAGGCTGAAGAGGATGTTTCTTTCATCGAAAACAGCAAAGGATGCACGATGGCACGAGTCGAAGTGAAAACCGGTGAACAATGAGCTTAGCCATCCAGCTGATGGTGAGGCATGGAAAGAATTCAATAAAAGATGAAATTTTTTTGCAAAAGATGCTAGGAACCTTAGACTTAGTCTTGCAACCGATGGTTTCAATCCATTTGGCAACATGAACAACTCATATAGTATGTGGCCAGTATTTGTTGTGCCGTATAACATGCCACCATGGGTATGCATGGAAGAATCAAACTTCATGATGGCCTTATTGATCCCTGGGCCGAGTTCTCCATCAAAGGATTTTGATATCTTCATGGAACCTCTCGTCGAAGAGCTGCAGCAACTTTGGAAGGGTGTCTGGGCAATCGATGCTGTTGAGGGTAAAGGATTTAAACTGCGTGCTGTAGTTCTTTGGTGCATACATGATTATCCAGCATTGAGGACGTTGTCTGGGTGAGTCACGAAAGGCTATTTTGCCTGTGTGCGTTGCGACACGGATCCTTGCTCAAGGAGATTGAATAACAAGATATGTTACATTGGGCATCGTCGTTTCCTTCCAACTGACCATCCATGGAGAAGAAATAGAGCAGATTTTGATGGTACTGTTGAAAACCGAGAAAAGCCAGAGCAGTTTACCCATGAGGAGCTGAAGCAGCAACTGGAGAAGGTTAAAGACGTTAGACCAGGAAAGCATCCTCTACCTCAAGGAAAGAAAAGGAAGCAGGAATCCGGACAGTGCTGGAGCCGAAGGGTTTGTTTGTGGGACTTGCCGTACTGGTCATCTCTGAAGTTGGCACATAACCTTGATGTGATGCACATTGAGAAAAACATATGCAAAAACCTTATTGGAACGTTGCTTAAAATTGCTGGGAAGACAAAGGACACCATCAATGCTAGGGTTGATTTGGAAGAGATGGGCGTAAGATCAAATCTACACATGGTGGCAACTGAGGATGGTGAGTCATGCAAAATGCCAGAAGCTTCGTATGTACTTTCAAAAATGAAACAGAAGCTGTTTTGTGATTTTATAAGTTCGGTGAAGTTCCCAGATGGATATGCTTCAAACTTAGCTAGGTGTATTGCTGCAGATGGATGCAAACTACAAAGACTGAAAACTCATGATTGTCATATCCTACTCCAAAGGGTTTTGCCGGCTTGTCTTCGCGGTTTAGTGGACAAAGAGATATACACAGCTATTGCAGAATTAGGAAACTACTTTCGGCAACTATGTTGCAAAACTCTGAAGTTGGATGTCTTGCAAAAACTGAAAACAGATATCCCAATAATTCTGTGCAAGCTTGAGAAAATTTTCCCTCCTGCCTTCTTTGATGTTATGGTCCACTTGGCTATCCATTTGCCTGAGGAAGCAATCCTAAGAGGTCCAGTACAATATGGATGGATGTATCCCATCGAAAGAAGGCTATGCACCTTGAAGCGTTCAGTGAGAAACCAAGCTAGGCCTGAAGGATCCATTGCAGAAGCATATGTTGCTAATGAGGCCTTGACATTTTGCTCTAGGTACTTCGCGGCTGATGATGTGGCCACACGATTCAATCAGGTTGGAAGGAACAGAGAGAATGCTGATTTGTCTGTAGATGGAACATCCTGTTTCGATCACAATGTTCAAGTACTTGGAGCAGGGACCACTTGTTGGCTTGGGTCAAAGTACGACAAGGTGGTTTGGTATGTGCTAAACAATTGCGAAGAGGTGAAGCCATATATCGAGTAAGTAAATCACCATTGCAATGATAGAACTACAATTATTTCGTTCTAACTTTGAGATGGTACTGCTTTGCAGAGTGTTCAAGAATGAATTAAAAGCGAAAGGTGTGTCGGACGAGGATATTGATCGTCGAATTGCTACAGAATTTCGGCACTGGTTTAGATCGCATGTTAGTATTCATTTTTTTTGTTTGGTAGCTAGCTTATATTACCTTGTGAGGACCTTTACATAAGACTATATTAAAAAAAACTATGGCTCTTCTGTACAGATTACAAACAATCCAGTGAGCGACGACAACCTATATGCATTATCAGTTGAACCAGACCGGCGAGCAAAAACTTATACAACATGTATTGTAGGCGGTGTCCGGTACCACACCAAGGCCCGAGAGGCAAATAGGAAGACACAGAACAGTGGAATCATGACTACAGGATCACATAAAGACATTGCAGAAATTGAGTTTTATGGTTCACTAAGAGACATTATTGAGCTGCGGTACAACTCGGGGCTTGACAGAGATCGAACTGTTGTTTTATTCCAGGTTGACTGGTATGATCTGGAATGGACCAAGAAGGAACCGAAGATTAGAAATGATGGTTACTTCACAAGCGTCAATACTGGAGATTACTGGTACCAAGATGATCCCTACATTCTTGCTGAACAAGCAACGAAGGTCTTTTACTTGCCAGACACCCTACTACAACACCCATGGAGAGTGGTGCAAAAATTTGGGCACAGGCATTTGTGGAGCTATAATGAAAATGAGGAGGACATAGCTCCCACTGGCATGGTACTTGCATATCAAGATGATGAAATTGACCAAACCTTGCATGATGATATACTTGATGATGGTCTCGGTGATGGTTCGGAGGTTCCGGTGCCTATTACTGGCGAGGAGACTATGGTTGCAGCCGCTGAAGTTGACGCAATTCACCAGCAGGAGCTGTTTGATGTGGATGGATTCAATTCTGAAGATGAGGACGACGCCACTCTATGGCAATACGTCGATGAAGATGAAAATGCTGCCGATGAAAGTGACGACGACTAGTATATCAAATCAGTAAATGTTTAAGTCGATCTGAACTGAAATCATGTGGACCTTATGATTTATATGTAATTTATATGTAGTTGAAGTGCACTTTCTTGAATATTAAACCTGCCGTAGGTGCCTACTATCCGGTTCACTGTATTATGTAGCATCGGAACTTCATGTTGCGTCTTTACAAATTATATGATCACGCATGAGGATGCCGATTATCCGGTACGTGGTATTATAAAACAACGGAACATCCTTTGGGCTACGTGAACGTGTTAATCTCCAATGTGGGCATGATCGAGTAGTATGCAATGTGACGTGCTCATGATCATGTAGTACTAGGCGAATGAATCGACGAAGGAAGGGCTGTGTTGATCTCCAATGTGGGCATGATCGAGGAGTATGCAACGTGACATGCTCATGATCATGTAGTACTAGGCGAATCGAATCGACGAAGGAAGGGATGTGTTGATCTCCAATGTGGCCATGATCGAGTAGTATGCAACGTGACGTGCTCATGATCATGTAGTACTAGGCGAATCGAATCGACGAAGGAAGGGATGTGTTGATCTCCAATGTGGGCATGATCGAGGAGTATGCAACGTGACGTACTCATGATCATGTAGTACTAGGCGAACGAATCGACGAAGGAAGGGCTGTGTTGATCTCCAATGTGGCCATGATCGAGTAGTATGCAACGTGACGTGCTCATGATCATGTAGTACTAGGCGAACGAATCGACGAAGGAAGGGATGTGTTGATCTCCAATGTGGGCATGATTGAGGAGTATGCAACGTGACGTGCTCATGATCATGTAGTACTAGGCAAATCGAATCGACGAAGGAAGGGATGTGTTGATCTCCAATGTGGCCATGATCGAGTAGTATGCAACATGACGTGCTCATGATCATGTAGTATTAGGCGAATCGAATCGACGAAGGAAGGGATGTGTTGATCTCCAATGTGGCCATGATCGAGTAGTATGCAACGTGACGTGCTCATGATCATGTAGTACTAGGCGAACGAATCGATGAAGGAAGGGATGTGTTGATCTCCAATGTGGGCATGATCGAGGAGTATGCAACATGACGTGCTCATGATCATGTAGTACTAGGCGAATCGAATCGACGAAGGAAGGGATGTGTTGATCTCCAATGTGGCCATGATCGAGAAGTATGCAACGTGGCGTGCTCATGATCATGTAGTACTAGGCAAATCGAATCGACGAAGGAAGAGATGTGTTGATCTCCAATGTGGGCATGATCGACTAAGTATGCAAATGGATTGTCCGGTTCTTTGTATTATGTACGACAGGACCATCCTGTTATGACTTTCATACTCATCGACATACGTCCGGAGGATGGTCCGGTCTGGTATACATCGGAATAGAGGAACTTCCTTGTAAACTACAGGTACGAAAGGCGCTTCCTATTTCCTGGTCATAGGGTGCCAACAGCGCACTACACACACCTTTATGGCTTTATCCAACGGCGTGTCACTCGTGCTGACCCGCCATCCCCCCATTTACTGTCTCCTCACTTGAGGCGCAACCCCTTGGTAGGGTTCCGCCACCGCCGCCGCTGCCTGCAGCAGCCTCCACCGGATACCTCAATCCGTCGCCGAAATCAGAGGTATGCGTCCGCCTCGAGGCTCCAGCGGATATCGCAATCCGCCGCCGAATTCATGGAATGGCACTAATTTGAGAAATTTATTGCAGATGGGACGAGATCGTGGCAAGAGAGATGGAAAGGCGCTTGATCCTCCTCCGGTGAAGCGACAACGAAAGTCGCAGCTAACTTCTAAAGGCACGTCTGGTCCTCAGACGAGGCTAAGGTGCAGGCCTGCAGCACGGGATTCTTCCTCTGCCCCTACACGCCGCACACGGGGTGGGTCAACCTCGGTGCCTTCCTACCGCACACGGGGTGGGTCAAGCTTGGTGCCTTCCTACCGCACACGGGGTGGGTCAACCGCGGCGCCTTCCTGCCGCACACGGGGTGGGTCAACCGCGGGCCATCGCCCGCCCTGCCCTTCAGAGTTTCCTGCGCCAGATCCCAGGAAGGAGAAACAGGTACAACTTCACCCTCCACCGGAAGAGCTGCTTAAGGTGATGGACCTACGCAACCACACCTACCAAATGATTAAAGGTCTTAGATGGGTGCCTGAGAAGCATTGGTGGGACAAAACCAAGGACAAACGGGTCGAACCAAGATTTAGGAATGTCCTTCAGCAAACTTTCTATTACAACTACAAATATCTGCCCATGAAACTGTACCAGCACAGGGTTATAAATTGGGATCATATGACGTTGGCCGCGGGAGGGGATGTTAAGGCATACTTCGATGATCATCCCGGATTGGCTGATTTGGTCTCAATGCATCATAAGTATGTTGAGGATTGGGTGAGAGTTTTTTATGCTACTATGTACATTGCCGATACTAGGGCGTACATCATGTTCATGTTTCAGGGACACCAGGTTACTCTTTTTCGACACCATATTGCTGACAAACTTGGATTGACGGATTTTGAAATAGGAAAGTACGACCATAAGACATCCCTACATAATATTGTCTACGGGGATCGTGAACCACCTCGGCGTAGTTTGCTCTGTGGGTCGTTCCCGTTCGACGAGGAGATGACCGGACATTTTGTTGAGTCGTTCACAGGTAGGCGAGCATATCGCACGCCTGACATGCTTACCCCTGAGGCAAATGTGGTTCACCGGGCACTACGGAAGACATTGTTACCACGGATTGGCAATGCAGAGTCGATCACTAGTCTTTAGCAGTGGCTTCTCCTTCACGTCATGACTGGCCGACCCTTCAACATCGTGGACTTCATTTTAGCCGAGATTGAAGATGTTATCTTTGATGGGTTGACCGTGGCCCGAAATATGCCGTATGCTCACTGGATCTCCTTCATGCTGAGTAGTCTTACCAGAGTAGATGAAGATGGGGAAAGGGTGCGAACCAGACCCAAAGATTGGCGTCCCGAGTACATGATGTCTGAGACACATTTCAAGGAATACAGGCCAGCGAGACCAGGAGACAGACGTCGTGGCCTAAGGGCTACAATTGAGCCATCTCCTGATGACATTTGTTCCTCAGACAGTGAAGGCAATGAGGCGTCTCCAGTGAGACATCTCCAAGTACATGATGGTGCATCACTACCCACTGAAAAAACAGAAACAGTTCCAGTCACTCCAGCAACAACAGTGAGCCAATGGACTCTTCCTTCTTTGTGAAACTGATCTTTGAAAATCAGCGCGACCAGAGAAAGTTCCAGTCAATGATGGAGATGAGGATGACACAGCAGGAGTTAAACTGCGCACACTCGGAGCAGATAGCACAAATGTTAACACAGCACCAGTGCACTATGGAGAATTTTGTGAATGCTTCACTCAGTCACCTTCACCAAGTTAGCAGCTTACCGCCACCGCCCACTCTACTCGCACCTATTGGTCAGACTCCCTTGCAACTCATGCCTCCTGCTAACTTGGGTAAATCATCTGAAGTCTATGAGTTGCCTCACAGTTCAGCAATTGGTTCACAATGGATGACAGAAAAGGATTCCAAAGAAGAAAAGGAAGCAGATGCAACAATACTCAAGGTTCTATCTGATATTGCAGCAGAGGAAACGAATAAGGAAGATCCTTTGGCAGCAACAGCAAATGGTCCGGAAGATCCTGCTCCAGCTACCTCGGAAGGCTCTCGTGCAGCTGATCCTGCTCCAGCTCCTGCTACGTCGGAAGGCTTTCCTGCTCCTGCTCCTGCTCCTGCTCCTGCTCCTGCTACCTCAGAAGGCTCTCCTGCTCCTGCTACCTCAGAAGGCTCTCCTGCTCCTGCTCCTGCTACCTCAGAAGGCTCTCCTGCTCCTGCTCCTGCTACCGAAGAAGGCTCTCCTACTCCAGCTCCCGCTCCTGCTACCGAAGAAGGCTCTCCTACTCCTGCTCCTGCTCTAGCTCCAGCTCCTGATGACCCTCTTCACAATCCTGTTACATCAGCTCCTTCGAACACCGACGAAAAAGAGGTAGAATGTTAAACATTCCTTTTATTGTCATTGATTCCATTTGATTGTTGTATTCGAGTTGAACAATACATTTTTCTTCACGTGTGCGAACCAGCCATAAATAATCATTTTGCCTGGGCTTTGTGCTCAGGTCTTCACAATTGCTGACCAAGATGAAATTGTACCGGAGTCAGAAGACTCCCAATACTCTTGTACCGGGTTGCAGAATGAGATACAGGTACCAGCACTTCGTTTCCAGAATAGAACATCGTACTTGTGTCATGACATTGAAGACTGCGACTTCCATACGATTGAATCCTCCGATTGGATTAATGGCTTGGATCAATGCGGGATTCCTACAACCAAAACGGAGAGTTCTACGACCTCGACATCACGCAATGCATGAGTTGTGCTATGCATAAAACGAACCCAACACTCCCTACGCATGCTTTTGTTTGTAATTTTCAATGTAATCCTTGAATCATGTCACAATACCGATGTTTGATGAGAGGAAGGGATGTGTTGATCTCCAATGTGGGCATGATCGAGGAGTATGCAACGTGACGTGCTCATAATCTTGTAGTACTAAGTGAATCGAATAGACGAAGGAAGGGATGTGTTGATCTCCAATGTGGTTATGATCGAGGAGTATGTAACGTGACGTGCTCATAATCTTGTAGTACTAAGCCAATCGAATCGATGAAGGAAGGGATGTGTTGATCTCCAATGTGGGCATGATCGAGTAGTATGCAACGTGACGTGCTCATAATCTTGTAGTACTAAGCCAATCGAATCGACGAAGGAAGGGATGTGTTGATCTCTAATGTGGGCATGATCGAGTAGTATGCAACGTGACGTGCTCATAATCTTGTAGCACTAAGCCAATCGAATTGACGAAGGAAGGGTTGTGTTGATCTCCAATGTGGGCATGATCGAGGAGTATGCAACGTTACGTGCTCATAATCTTGTAGTACTAAGCCAATCGAATCGACGAAGGAAGGGATGTGTTGATCTCCAATGTGGGCATGATCGAGTAGTATGCAACGTGACATGCTCATAATCTTGTAGTACTAAGCCAATCGAATCGACGAAGGAAGGGTTGTGTTGATCTCCAATGTGGGCATGATCGAGGAGTATGCAACGTTACGTGCTCATAATCTTGTAGTACTAAGCCAATCGAATCGACAAAGGAAGGGATGTGTTGATCTCCAATGTGGGCATGATCGAGGAGTATGCAACGTGACGTGCTCATAATCTTGTAGTACTAAGAATCGAATCGATGAAGGAAGGGATGTGTTGATCTCCAATGTGGGCATGATTGAGGAGTATGCAACGTGACGTGCTCATGATCATGTAGTACTAGGCGAATCGAATCGACGAAGGAAGGGATGTGTTTATCAATATAAGGGGAGCAGTACATAAACGAAATGAGTAGTTCCTAGTCAAGGAATATCCTATCTAGTAGTATCTTGATTAGAGGAACATCCTTTGCCGCAGTATATAGCGCTGACCAGCCCTCAGAACAAACTGGCGCGCGATTCAAATATTCGGAATTTCGGACGCTAGGGCAGAGCAGATGTTAAATGTCCTTTTTGCTTCCCCCTTCCCAATGCACCCTGTTTTAGTCACCACCATAATGAAAGGTATATTGGTAATCTGACAAGGCCCTCCACCGAAATGGATAAATTACCCCCGCCCCCGTCCCTTCCCTCCCTTCTACTCCTCTCCTCGCCATCTCAAATCTTTCCGCCCCCATTTCACCTTCCCTCCTCACCGGCAGCCCAAATCTTCACCTCCTCTCCTCCATCGTCTCAAATCTACCGCTCATAGCTTCAGCCCCTTTCCCATCTGCCTCTGTAGTAGCAGCGGCGATGACACAATGGCACCAGGAGGGAAGGTCGTACGAAGGAAATATCCAGAACAAGGTACAATGTTTTCCTCCTCGGTTCAGCTTCCCCGGTGGATTCGTACTTGCGTGCTTTCCCATGTGGTAGATCCCATGTGTGCACTAGTTTTTTTTTGATCAGGTAGATCCCATGTCTACACTAGTTCTTTTTAGGATCTTGTTTTGACTAGGAACATCCTTTCAGGATTGTGTTCGGCTAGGAACATCCTACTGGTTCTTATAGAAGTTTTTAGATCTGACAGATCCCATGTCTACACTACTTCTTCTCAGGATCTTGTTTTGACTAGGAACATCTTTTTCAGGATCTTGTTTCGGCTAGGAACATCCTACTGGTTCTTATAGAAGTGTTTAGATCTAGTTTTATTTACAGTGGTAGGCCAACCTTACAGAAGTTTCTCTGCTTTCCTAACAGAAGTAGACGAGCGTGGCGATTACGAGCGGCAGAGGGACATGAATGTTTTGAAGAATCACAATTTCTTCTATAGTCTTGGCATCGAGAAAATGAAAGCACTTTTAGCAGCTGACCGACCAAGCAGAAAAGGTACCAACGATACAACAATACACGATTCGGATCCGGAGTACAACCCTTCTGATGAACATGAATCTGACCCAGAGACATGTTAACAAGAGGTAGTCTTATCATGAACTCATTTCATGTACTAGTTATGCAGGATTGCTTCTGATCTTCTCTTTCTTTGTTGAATTTTGTGTAATCAGGTTACTCATAGCATACCTGTCAGTAGAGGAAGAGGGACCAAGAGAATTCGGGCACCAGATGACCCTACCAGAATGCCTCCTAGACTGACTAGGACCAAGGCAAGGGAATTGGCTTTAGCTGTGGGAGTGGGACAACTCTTGATACACAAGAATTGCCCACTGAAGGCCAAGTAACAGCAACCCACGATGAGAACATCATTGACATGACGACTGCAGAAGGCAAGTCATTTGATCTCATATTCGAATGTCCTAATTACCAACCGAATAATTATTAACTTGTATGGTTGTAACAAACTTGTTAGGTGATGCACGCCCTTCCAGAGCACAACGGGGGCCGCGGGATTCAAGAAGATTGCGCAGAGATCTGGACCGAATTAGCTGAAGCTTAAATGGCAAGATCCCTATACACATTCAAGAAGGGCTCAAACGCCCAGAGGCACCAATGCAAGCTGCAAAGTTTGCATCAGAAGGTGGGATCATAGTGCGTGGGCACATACCGATCCTTCCTAGCTGGAAGGACTACAAGCCAAAGAAGAACCAGCAAGATGGTGAAAAGACTGAAGACCATCTCAAGAACTACATGGGCAAACTAGCGGTGTGCATATGTCCACTCATCTACTACCATAGTTCTTTGCATCCATTCTTGTCATCCATTTTTCTGATAATTGTCTTGTGCTAGGGGCAATTCGACATTGACACCACCAGTGAGCCTGTAAGGGTGGCATGCACTGACATGCTGAAGTTGATACAGAGACAGGCGAGGTATCGCCTGAAGCAAAAGCACTTCAATGATGTTCCAGCAAATGCAGTCCCAACTAAATCTCCTGTGCCCAATCTGACCGACACCCAATGGAAGGCACTGGTTAACATGTGGTCTTCCCCTGAGCACAGGGTATGATAGAACTTCAACTTGCCACTACCACATTTTCATGTACTTATATATTGTTCTTAATCTTATTTCTTACACGAGTTCTTATTATTGTAAAGGTGAGGTGTAGTACAAACATCGGTAATCGAGGAAAGGTCAAGTACCATCAGCACACGGGATCTCGAAGCTACATTGTACAAGCTAATCTTGTGGTAAGCAGATGAACAAGTCATGTTTTTGCTCTGTAGTTCATTTCATGAACCATTTTACAATGCTAGCACTTTGATAATTATGCCTATTTTCGAAACATATTTAGAGGCAGAAGTACACTGCTGAAGGAGAAGGGCTAAGTCCACTTGATTATTTCAAGTCCTTCCACTGCAGCAAGAATGGCTTCACCGCTCCAGTACAGGCAGCCATTGTAAGTACTTGTCTGCTTTTGCATTTTTCTATGCAACAACACTAGAAACATGTGTGACTATTTTATTTTAAACCTTTCATTTTATTTCCTTTTTTAGGCTCGCATGGAACAAATTGTCGCTGAACCTCAAGGCGACCAACCAAGAAAGACTGCTGCTGAAGCAGTGGCGGAAGTTGTCCAATCTAGGACTTTTCGAGAGGTTGCTGGCATTCGCCCGCCCTCCATGAAAAAGACTAGGGTTACTACTGCACTTCAGGTTCAGGAAATACGAGCTGGACTTAACAATGAGAAGCAAGCGGGGGCACAACTGCGGCAGAAGATTGTTGAACAGGAGGCCGAGATGAGCGAATTGAGATTGAAGGCTCAAGAACAGGAGACAACATTGAAGTCTCAAACGGAAGCGCTTGAAGCTTTGAAGAAGAGCACAACTGACATGCATAATCTGATCCAAGGCTTGATAAATTTCAGCCAGGTTTATCCTTCTCTCAACTGAAGTGTGGTCCTGGTGAACTTGTGTTGCTGATGACTTGTTGTATGTTGATTCGATTCGATGCTAACTTGATGTATATTGCACAATTGTACTGGTTGAACTATTCCCTGAATGTGGTGTGAATTATATGGATGTGGGAAATGTTTTGTTTTGTTGTCTGATTATGTGCTGGCAATCAGCAGCAGCCAGAACAGTATACAGTGCCTGCGAAATGCAATATGGGCTGATCTAAAAAAAGCAATATGGGCCGAGGCCCAGGAAAGGCCCTGTGGATAATGCCCAAAATCAAATGTCCAAGCATAATGCAATATGGGCCAAGTTCGTTAGATTGCTAGGGCCCAAAATAAAATAGCCCAATATACTGTGCAACAAACATTTCGGAAATGGCCAAAAAAAATAACACGAAAACCTGAAACGGGCTAAAATTAGCCCTACAATATTAGGCGCACAAAGGCTCTTACATGGACCGGGTCTCAATTTGTGACGAACCGAAATCGTCATAACCCCCTACCACGTCGGAGCCACGATGGATCTCGGTCCGACATGGTAGGTAGCTTATGACGCCTTAGTGTTACGAATTTATACGCGTCATTAAACTCATGACGCCGGGAAATAAGGTCTCGTCATTAATCGCGGTTTGTGATGCTCGATTAATGACGGAGCGTTTTCGTAACAACCGGCGTCATTAATCGCGGTTTATGACGAGAAACGGCCTTTTTTTGCGTCACTAGTCGGCGTTTTTCTTGTAGTGTGGCCTGTTACCTTATGTATGTTCAACCTTCCTCCCTGGATGTGCATGAAGCAGAAGTTCATCATGATGCCAATTATCATCCAAGGTTCAAAGCAGCCAGGCAATGACATCGATGTGTACCTAAGACCGTTGATTGATGAGCTTAAAACGTTATGGGCGAAAGAAGGTGTACCTGTGTGGGATGAGGAGGAGAAAAAGACGTTTGATCTACGAGCATTGGTGTTCGTAACCATCAACGATTGGCCGGCACTTGGTAACCTATCAGGACAAACAACCAAGGGATTCCGAGCATGGACACACTGTTTAGATGATACTTGCAGCATGTATCTAAAACACAGCAAAAAGGTTGTGTATTTGGGCCATCGTCGATTTCTTCCTCCTAAGCACCCGTTAAGAGAAGAAGAAATAAAGCATTTTGAAGGTGTTGGAGAAAAACGTAAGAAGCCCTTGCACCGTGATGGTAAACTTATATTTTCTATGGTCAATGATTTGAAGGTAGTGTATGGGAAGGGTTCTGGTAGCCAATATGTTCCAAAAGACAAGGATGGACATGCAGCTATGTGGAAGAAGAAGTCAATATTTTGGGAACTACCTCATTGGGAAATCCTTGAGGTTCGCAACGCAATTGATGTGATGCATGTCATGAAGAACTTTTGTTTGAACTTGCTTGGCCACCTAGGTGTATACGGAAAGTCAAAAGATACAATTGAATCATGTCGGGATCTTAAATTGATGGAACAACAAGATGGTCTACATCCGGAAAAGAGAGGTAAAGGAAATAATTACTTGGCCCTTGCTAGTTACACCCTAAGCAAGGAAGAGAAGAAGAAGATGTTTGATTGCTTGAATAGTATCAAGGTCCCGACGGGATACTCCTCAAATATACAGCGGCTAATAAATTACAAAGAGAAAAAAATTCACAAAATTGAAGGCTCATGACTGCCACGTGTTGATGACACAATTGTTTCCTGTTGCACTAAGGGGTATTCTACCAGAGAATGTGAGATTGGCAATCGTCAAGGTATGTGCATTCCTCAACCAGATCTCTCAGAAGGCAATCCATCCAGACAAGCTAGTGCAGATGCAGAAAGATGTCGTGTAATGCCTCGTCAGCTTTGAGATGATCTTTCCACCATCTTTCTTTACCATCATGACCCACCTTCTTGTCCATCTTGTTGAAGAGATTTTGATCCTAGGGCCTGTGTATTTACACAACATGTTCCCTTTTGAGCGGTTGATGTCTGGTTTTAAGAAGTATGTCCGTAATCGTGCCCGTCCTGAAGGAAGCATTGCAAAGGGATATGCTACAGAGGAGGTTATTGAGTTTTGTGTCGACTTTATTGATGAGCTTACTCCGATTGGACTCCCTGTATCACGCCATGAGGGGAGACTCAGGGGAAAGGGCACACTAGGGAAGAAATCTCGGATGGATATGGATGAAACGTTATATCATAAAGCACATGCCACTGTCCTACAATAATCATCCCTAGTGGCTCCATACAGGGAGGAGCACAAGTCCATTGTACGGGCCTCAAACAAAGGGAAGACAGAGGCCTGGATTACCCGTCATCACGTTGATAACTTCGGAACTTGGTTGCGGAAAAAGATGATCGGTGATAAAACTATTGAAGAGCAACTACAATGGTTGGCTAGAGGTCCATCTATCACAGTGCTTACATTCCAAGGCTATGAGATAAATGGTTACACATTGTACACTAAAGCCCAAGATGAAAAGAGCACAAACCAAAACAGCGGTGTCCGTATAGATGCAATAATAGACGACAATGGAGAACTAGAAACATATTATGGTGTCATTCAAGAGATATGGGAACTTGACTATGGACCTCTAAAAATCCCCCTTTTTAAGTGTCAGTGGGTAAAAAATACTGCAGGAGGTGTCGTGACAGACAAATATGGGATGACAATAGTGGATCTCAACAAGATTGGATACAAAGACGAACCATTCGTGCTAGCCAATGATGTGACTCAAGTTTTCTACGTGAAAGATATGTCAAGCATACCGCAAATAAAGAAGGCTGATGATAAGAAGATTACTGATAATGAGCCAAAGCGTCACATAGTTCTACCGGGAAAAATAAAAATAGTTGGAGTTGAGGACAAGACTGACATTTCAGAAGATTATGATCAGTTCGACGATATTCCTCCATTTTCAGTGAACGTTGACCCAAGCATCTAGTTAGCCAAAGAGGACACTCCATACTTACATCGCGATCACAACCAAGGGACATTTGTGAAGAGGAAGATTGTTAACGTTCCCTTAGACGATGCAGATGTATAATAAGTTTCATCCCTTTGTGATCATGTAACCAAGGAACTATTTTTAGTAGTCAATCATTTTATCTGGCCCCAATCCTCCCATTAAATAGTAACCATATCAATTTTTGTAGCTTCATTAAATATATATAATAAATAAACTACTCAATTAAAATGAAACAAAATGAAATGCACATATTCAACAAGGTTAACAAGTGTCTAGCCACTGTATACTATTCACTACTCAATTTTTGTAACTATATATCTTAATAAAAATAGTAACCATATCAATTTTTGTAACTTCAATAAATATAAAATAATAATTTTACGTACAAATATACACGAGCAAGACCAAATCATGATTACCATATTAATAACACTAGATGTTCTACTTTAGGAGGATTTTGCATGAAAAGAAAAAATTTATTTGTAATTGTTGCAGTGAAGGAAAAAATAATGCCCATTAGAAGATATTACTTGTTGATGATAATAAAGTTGTCATTTTGATTGTGAAATGTATTTTTTGCATAGTATATATGAAAAGTAAGAATACTAAGATTTTTTTGCTATTTTTTGCGTTGTATAAAATTTATAATAAATAAACTAGAAATTTAGGATATTTAAAGTAAATTAAAAGGGAAAACAATGAATAGCACATTTGTACCGGGCCTCCTCTTGCCCCGGTACAAATGTGCTTTTCGTTATGGCGCGGAACGAAAATCACTTTTGTACAGGGGCAAGAGGAGGCCCGGTACAAATGTGAGCATTTGTACCGGGGCATAAGGCCACCCGGTACAAATGAAGTCATTTGTACCGAGGCCAGCTATGCCCTGGTACAAATGTGGTGGGGTATTTATGCCCCGACCCTTTTCCCCTTCTTCCTCCTCAGCTTCTTCCTTGTGCACACGTCGCCGCCGCCTTGCTCTGATCCCCATCCGCCACCTCGCTCCGATCCCCATCCGCCGCCGCCCTCTCCCGTCGCCGCCTCCACTCCGCCGCGCCCCGCCCAGCTCCGGGGCACCGCGCCGAGCCACCCTCCCCACCGTCGCTCCCTCTCATCAGCGGAGCCTGCGCCGCGCACCGCACCGTCCCTCATCGATCATCAGCTCCGCAGCCACCGAGCTGCACCGCGCCCTCATCAGATCCGCCGCGTCGCGCCGCCCTCCCCGCCCGGCCGCGCTGTCCCCGCCCTCGACGCCTCCCGCCGCGCGCTGACACCGCCCGACGTGTCCCCGCCGCCCGCGCGCCGTCCTCAACGTCGTCCCTACCACCCCCCCCCCCCACCGTCGCCGGTCGCGCGCGCGCGCTGCCCTGCCCGCGCCGTCCTGCCTCGACGCCGTCCGCCTGCCGCCGACGTCGTCCCGCCGCCGACGCCGTCCTCGACGTGCGAAGAAGAAAACTTCATCTAAAGTTCCACAACTTGGTACCCAGTCAAAACAATCTATCCCCGACCTCAAGGTGCTTTCAACATTTGACCAGCAAGTGTCTGAATTTAACAAAGAAATAGGTCTGACTGAAGCTCAAATTCGAGGGGAGGATGCAATCCCAACTCATGAAGGCACATATAGGACAACTAGACCACTTACAACATATGAGCAACAATTGCTTGATTTTGCCAAATCATCGGGTCTGACTCCAGCACAACTTCTAAGGGAGGAGGAAATTGTAACGCATAAAGGGGCAAATAGACCGGAGTATGTGCCTGGGTGTGAGCTTGTGTGGCCGCGATTGCTCCATTATCTTCCAACGAGGATGTATGAATTGCACAAGTGGCACATGTACCAAGCTGCCGGCAGGATGGACTTGCTCTATGTTCGCATTGAGGACCATCATTATTTTGTGGGCATCAGGTCTTTACTATTCCCATGAAGGAATTCTGGTTCATATTCAATATGGATGCACTTGACGTCTCATTCGTCAGTTGCTAGGTTCTGTAAGTGTTTATTGTACTGTATGTTAAAAATCAATGCTCTAGCCACTTTATCCCTTATCTATACTTCTATATTTTTTGTGTCATACAGTTTTGAGATGCAACGGACTAGGAGGAAAGGAATCATGAGTGTGGGCTACATGGATCCTTTGATGATAACTCAGAACACTCTCAAACTTGATGAGAGGGAAACACTTAATCAAATCATCAACTTTCTAGACAAACACCATGATAAGGCTGTCATAGAGCTGCCATACAACTTCGGGTGAGCAACGTGTATCTCATTTCCTTACCTTTTTCAAAAATTACATTGTGTATTTTAGGAAACTAATACTTCTGCATCTATGGACAGCTTCCACTGGGTTCTCTTTAGTTTTTGTATGGTGCGAAGCAAGGTCTTTGTCTTCAACTCTTTGTACAAGACTACTGACAAAAGTAGATATCAAGATGTCGTAGAGTTGATTAAAACTGCATGGACTTGTCTCTGTGATAAGTACCCCAGAAAGTTCAACAAAAACCTTTATGTTCACTATGATTGGCCGGTAAGTGTCTTTGCTTATTCTTCAATTCTTACATTACAATAAAAACTTATTTTCATGACTTGGTTTTCCCATATGTGCAGGTCATGACGCAGCCATCTGGCACCAATCTATGCGGATATTATGTGTGCGAGTCATGCACCATGTTACAGCCTGCGTTGATGGTGGCAAATTCGAAGAGAAGGTGCGTGCACACACAACTGCGATTACATGTTGTTCTTATTGTTCATATTTTTGTTCATATTCTTTGCTAGATTTCCAAACATCAAGGAAACATTCCTCGAGACAGAACAAATCCGATTGATTCAAGAACAATTATGTGGATTTCTTCTAGACGAGGTTATTAGTCCAGGGGGAGAGTTTTATGCTGGCTTATCCTCTATTCTTAGTATGGGAGCGACGACCGGGGAAGGGACAAGTCAGAACATGAAGGAAGCATCTGGAAGCAAAGACAAAGGTCAAGCATCTGGAATCAAAAATTAAACTCTGCTAACATTTCATCCAATGTATATTATTAATCTAAATTTCAGTACGCACAATATGCTAATGTATAATATTATTTCCAAAGTTCTTCAATTTCAGGATTTGAGATGATATATTCTACATGCATCCGTATATATTTATTTGTATAATATTAGAGATAATATTATACAAATAAATATATACGAATGTATGTAGAATATTATCTCAAATATAACATTTTATATGCCACACGACTTTATATTACAGCGTATTACGATTAGTTTTAGTACTTTAAGCAAATACGTTAGAGAAAGGAAACATTAAAAAA
The DNA here is from genome assembly GCA_036936925.1 of Cenchrus fungigraminus. Classification (NCBI taxonomy): domain Eukaryota; kingdom Viridiplantae; phylum Streptophyta; class Magnoliopsida; order Poales; family Poaceae; genus Cenchrus; species Cenchrus fungigraminus. The sequence goes on from CM072780.1 coordinate 86,786,624, forward strand.
ACCATCATTTGTACCGGGTGGTACCTTCACCCGGTACAAATGCCTCCCTGCCACGTCGGAGGGTGGATGGCACATTTGTACCGGGCCGAGGCTCCACCCGGTACAAATGTGAGGCATTTGTACCGAGTATCTCGCCCGGTACAATTGCTCCACCACATTTGTACCGGATGCTTTGTACCGGTTGGATACCCGGTACAAATGAGGGTTACCAACCGGTACAAATGCCCCTTTTTCCAGTAGTGTCTGCTCGTCTCACCCCTTCCCTTGCTTTCATTTCCTAGCTTTAGTGTTTGTCTTCTTTGTGTTCACTGGTTGGGTTCACTGTAAGTTCTCATCTGTAAACTCTCTCTTGATTATTTAATTAATTGGTTGCGGGCCGGCTTTACCTCACGGTTTTCGCTAAAAAAAAGGTGAGGATTTGGGTAGTGTCTCTCTCCTTTCTCCTTGCTGTACGTATGAGGTAGCACATGTCTCTTAGCGTTGGAGGAGGCCTAATAGTGTCGAATTCATATAGGAAATGTATAGTTTGAATTATTAGATCTAGTAAATACTTATAACAACAGTCAAACTCTTTATAAAAATAGGGATTGAATATAATATTGTATGTAGAAAAGGTCTCATCAACAATAAAATACTTATAAAATAATTTAATAAGGAAATAAATGTCAATACATAATGAAATGTGTTTGTGTCACTACGGGAAACGAGGCCTTCGCCGAGAGTGAGGTTCCTCTCACCGAAGGGGTCTTTCCTCTCGGTGAAGGCTTCACCGAGAGGAAGCTCTCGACGAAGGCCTCTCGGCCAAGCTCTACCGGTGAAGGCGCCCTCGCCGAGAGCAGATGGGACCCCTCTCGGCGGATATGCGCCGAGAGGCCCAATTAGCTCTCGGCGAAGGTTTTTTTCGAAAACAAAAAAAAAGAAAAACCAGCCGGGGCCACCAGCGCCGCCGCCCGCCGCTGCACCACCACGCCGGCACGCCACCGGCCGCCACCGCACCGGCCACCACCTGCACCACCACGCCCCGCCGCGCACACACGCGCGCACGCACACGCACGCCGCCGGCTGGCCGCCGCCGTACGCCACCACCGCCGCACACACACAGAGAGAGGGAGAGGGAGAAACACCCACACACGCACGCACGCACACGCGCGCACACACGCACACGCCGCGCCGTGTTGTCGGGTCGAGGCCACGCTGGCGGAGTCGTCGAGGCCGCGCCGGAGGAGTCGTCGAGGCCGCGCCGCGCCGGCGGAGTCGTCGAGGCCGCGCCGCGCCGGCGGAGTCGTCGAGGCCGCACCGGCGGAGTCATCGGGCCGCGGGCCGCGCCGGCGGAGTCGTACGTCGGGCCGCGCCGCCTGGTCGTCGGGGTGCGTCGGCGGGTCGTCGAGGCGCGCGGTGGCCGGATCCGCCGCCACCGCGCCTCGCCCCGCCGCTGCTCCTCGCCACGAGGTGAGGGGCGAGCGGAGGGGGGAGGAGGGGGGCGGCGCGGCTGCGCCGGCGGGAGGGAGGCAGAGATGGGGGAGGCGGTGGATGTGGAGGGAGGGAGAGGTGGAGAGGTGGGGGAGGCGCCGGATCTGGAGGAAGACCGGTGAGGGAGGCGGCGGCGGTGCGAGAGAGGCGGCGGCGACGGTCGAGGAGGGAGGGGAGGGAGGATTAGGGTTCTGGGTGGGGGGGGGCGCGGGCTTATATAGGAAGGGGAGGGGCGGGGTGGGCCGCCGGGGTTAATGGGCCGCCGGGGATTATGGGCCGCCGGCCCAATTATGCTTCGCCGAGAGCCCAATAAATGGCTCTCGGCGAAGAATTTTTCTAAAACTTTTTAAATTAGTTAAAAATAGGAAATAAATGTAAAAATTCTCAAAAACTTAACATGACACTAGATATGTTGTGTATTGCTTATAAAAAAGTTGTTGTGGTCAAACTCAAATTTAAATTTCTCTAATGTACCAAACCTAGTGACATTAGTTCAAATCCTCTGAAACTTCTCGTGAGATGTTCCGGTTTCTAAACAACGTACGTGTCAAAGTGCTCAAAATGTTCTCAACTTTTTACCACAACTTCGACATAAGATATAATGAGCGCTCGACAAAATTCGTGATTTTCAAACTTCATTTGAATTTTATACAATTTTAAAACCTTTCCGCGACACGATCTCTGTCATGATTAGAGAACAAAATGTTTAAAATTTAGTTTCGTTTCATGTACATGGTCTTAGAGATGTCTCATGAACATGAATCTCATTTTTCCAACAACTTTACTCAATGATTTCATGCACTTGTAGTTCATATCGGACCTATTCGAAAAAATTACCTAGAATGAATTAAAATTTTTAAATATAGCAAACAGAGATAAAATTGCGTCAAATTTGAACATATCCTTTGTATAAGTGCATGTTGATGATAAAAAAAATTTGAAGGTGAAAAAGTGAATTTTTAAAAATTACTTCGCCGAGAGCAAGAAAAAAACTCTCGGCGAAGAATTTCTTCGCCGAGAGTTTTTCTTTTGCTCTCGGCGAAGAATTCCTTCACCGAGAGTGGTTTTCTTCGCCGAGAATTATTTTTTTTACTCTCGGCGAAGAGCTCTTCGCCGAGAGCCCAAGGTTTGGCTCTCACCAAAGAGTATTACTCTCGGCGAAGGCTCCGTTTCCCGTAGTGTGTGTGTGACAAAAAATGAACGAAATTCTGTCAACAAAATGTGGAACTCAACATTCATGTTTAATCGTTTGGCAATTGAAAAAATAAAAACATGAGCACCAAGTAAGGTGTACTGGAGGCATTATTGGACGATAAAAAAAAGAGGAATCCAACCCGCTTACAGTAATCCAGGATGCCAAAGCAACCACAGCTTTTTACAATCCCAGGTTGTTACAATACAATTTCTTTTAAAATAAAAAATTATATAATCCGCAACAGCTTTCACGGCCGCAAGCTAGCCCTAAGAGGGCTGGCATGCGATATAGACCTCAATTTTGCTCCAACACAGGCCCATACAGAAATATGTTGTGCTTATTGGTCGTTGTTAGGCGGACGGCAAAAATCAACCGATGGAAAGAACATGTTTGAGTTGGAAGCGAAGCCCGCCGCGTCGTGCCGCTCATCATCATGCCTTGGTGTCGTTGCTATCGTCGTCGTCAGCGCTGTCATCAGACGACGGTGCCGGCGCATCCGAGCCCCCAGACGGCGCATCGGCGGCGGGAGATCCAGATGGGGACGGTGCACTGGAGGAGGCCCCAGATGGAGCGTCGGCGCCGGCCGCCGGCGAGTCAGCAGCAGACGGGCCGCTGGCACCGCTAGCTGCGCCACCGGCGGAAGGTCCCTCTGAGGCGGCGGGGGCTTCCGCGGACGAGGATCCGGATGTCGGCGGCGCTGCCGCGCCGTACGACGACGGCGCGGCGGCGTCGGAGGGCGGGAGGGCGATGTCGGCGGACATGGATCCCGACGCCTCGGTGATGAGGTCGAGCGTGACGCGCAGCAGCTTCTCGAACTCGAAGCTGTTATTGACGACGTCGTCCCTGTCGCTGGTCTTGGGCGCGTCCTTGCAGGCCTCCTCGCAGGCGGAGGTGCCGCTGCCGACCGTCGACGAGAGCCACGACTTGAGCTCGAGGAATTTGGCGTCAGTGGGCTCGCGGATGAGGCCGTTGAGGTGGGCCATGGCCTCCTCGATGTCATCGCCGCAGCTGTCTAAGCAGCCGAGCGCCGTGCTGTCGCTGCCGTTAACGTTGTTGAGCTTGCCGTGCAGGAACGTGGCCATCCACGAGCCCTTCTCGGCGGCGATGCCCACGAAGAGCTCCGCCAGCCGGCGAGGGGTCGCCTTCTGCGCCTCCGGCTTCGCCGAGAGGGCGTCGGCGCAGACCTTGGGGAACTGGGACTTGCTGCACGCGTCCTGCACGCTGTCACCCACCGTCCGCGCGGCGGCGGCGCCGGAGCCGAGGACGAAGAGGAGGAGGAGGGGCGCGAGCAGGGAGCGAGCCATGGCCATGGCGCGTCGTCGATTGGTTGTTGTGTTTCGCTCTTGTGGTGGTGGTGGTGATCGGACGCGCTTATATACAGACATACACAGCTAGTGTACTTTCTGAATGAAGGCACCGAATGGCCTACCGCCATCGTAGGAGAGTCAGAGAGTGGAATCGAATGTGCCACCATCCGCGATGCATGCTAGGCCTTCCAAGCAAATGCGCCCTCATACTACGTGTGTCCTCATTTTTCTGTGGCTCAGCCTTATTATTATTCGGTCAAAGGTTTTTTACTGGAGTTTTACGCCTCATCAAGTGATTGATTTTTTGCTAATCGATGAGTCACCTAGAAACCGCAACCGCTTTTTAAAAAAAAAAAACCGAACAGCTGGGTGGGTTCCTTCCTCATCCATCCCCGGTCGCCTCTCTTTCCCCAGGGTCCGTGTCTTTGTCTCTCATTTTTCTTCTCTCCTCCATCAAGGACGGCGTGGATCCGCAGGTCCGGCGAGATCCAACGGTGACGTGGGTGTGTCCTCCCTCCTTCCTCTCTCTCTCTCTCTCTCTCCCTTCGGTGGATGGATCGGTTGCCAGCCGTGGGCGACGGTGGAGGCGGACGGCCTTATGAATCTAGTTTTCTGGGCGGCGGGGTTAGTGTTAAGGTTAGAGCTCCGGGGTTGCTCGGGTTCGAGGTTCCATTGGTCACTGGACCTGGAAGAGGAGGGGGTGGCGGCGCCAGAGGACCGGTGGTGGTGGCGCTGTGGCGGTGTGGACGGCGGCGGAGGCCGCCGGAGCAGGACGGAGGCGGGGGGCAGCGGGGGCGCACATCCGATGCTTGCATCAAGAGGAAGACGAAGGTGGGTCTGGAATACTCCCTCCGTTTCAAAATACTTGTCGCCATTGACTTTTTTCTGCAACTTTGACTATTTGTCTTATTCAAAAAATTGTGCAAGTACAATTTATTTTGTTTGCTATATGTTTTAATGTTGTATGTGTTTTAAGCTTGACTTATCGTTTTACATGTTTGTGATAATTTTTTGAATAAGACGAATGGTCAAAGTTGCAGAAAAAAGTCAACAGTGACAAGTATTTTGAAACGGAGGGAGTAATAAAGAGATAAGGAGAGAAGGGGGTTGGACGGTTGGTTCTGGGTCCTTGGATCCACATCCAACGGATGGAACGGGTGACTGACGAAAAAGCAAAATTTCAGGCGATTGACGGGAGTACTTAATTGTGCCACGATAATAAAATTTCTCTTGGGAAAAACACTTTATTTTGAATGCCTATGAATGTGTATACAATAAAAATTATGAATCATATAAAACAAAAATGATCTACAATTTGAAACGGAGGGATTATCATTTTTTTATACCGAATGTGTTCAACGATCCTGCTGTCACACTTGAAATTTCCAAATTTAATGATGTGAATAGGCAGAATAATTGGACAAACATTTTCTCATAATTTTAAAATTTTTCTAACATTTATTTTCTTTACAGGAAATATAGTGTAGGGAAAAAACATTTGTTTGTTTTTCTGAATTAAAGAAATGGTTCAATGTTTGTTGCATTCATGCCGATGCATCTTGGTATTCATGAGTGCAAAATGTTTTAAAAGGTGTTTAGATGCTGACCAAGTTCTTCGGAGAATTTTCTAACTTTTTCTGGAATTTATTCCGACTTTCCTCGAATTATTTCTATTTATTAGAAGGCTCTAAAATATTTTTATGAGCTCCTAATACTTTATTTGGATTGTTCATGGCCCAACCTATCTCTAGGAAGTTTTCGGGAAATTTGGGAATTTTCTGGATATTTTTCGTGCCTTAAAAGCATTTCTAGACTTTTGTGGAAGTTTTCGCACTGAAAATAATTTTGGGAAATAATATTTTTTTAGCACACCCTCCTTTAATCATTAAATGGTATAGGAGTTACAAACGCCTTCCAGTGGATCAAGGAACCACACATGACTCCCTAAAGAGCAGTATGTGGAGCTCTTTGCCAGCCTATCTGCATCTACATTTGCAGTTCTATCCTCATGCACCACTTCAATCTTTAAGAAAAGCAGCAAATAGCTTCTAATCTCCTTGACCACGCTCCCATAAGATCCACTGCTCCCCTCCTGAATACTCCTGACTGCATTAAGACAGTCACGAGCCAGCCTGACCTCCTGAGAGCTAAGATCGCTAGCTAATGCTAGTCCTTCCCTGCACGCCAAAACCTCCATGGTCTCTGGATCAGATACACCTTCCAGCAGTGACGGACCTAGGAACGGTGGGCTGGGGGGGCTCATTTCCTCCTCCTCTTCCTCCAGCCCCTCCTTCTTCTTTCTCTTCCCTCTTTTTTCCTCTTCTTCCTCCTCCTTCTACCATCTTGTTTCCATAGAGTTTCTGGCGGTAGGGGGGCTTGAGCCCCACCCGCCCCACCGCCAGATCCGTCACTGCCTTCCAGCACAAGAGCAAAGGCTCCTAGGAAAGCTCCGGTTGTATTTCGGGTGACAGCAACAACTGAAGAGATTTTCTTGTTCTTTGAAACTGGAGCATCCACATTGATCTTCATCATCCCAGCCGGCGGTGGTTTCCATTGGGACGACAGCTTCTTCCCAAACTTTGTTTTCCCCTTTGTTCGTTGTGGTTGAACAGATTCCAACTCCTCCATGTATTGATCCACAAAACATTTAGTAGGCAATGGACTTTGATAAATCTCCTCATGAATCGCCTTTCTTCTTGCATGCCATATTGCCCATAGGACTATCACCACATGATTTAGTTGTGTGCCTTCAAAAGTTTTAAAGATCTCAGCCAACCAGCCCTTAGCATCTGGGTTTTGAATAATTCCCAATTGCTTAATGATCTCCTCTTCCTCTAGAGCCCAGACACACCTGGCCATGTTACACTCAATTAAAGAGTGTCTCCAAGAATCTTCCTTACCACATAACACACATGAGCTAACTGTTGCCATGTTTCTTCAGTGAAGCACATCTCCAAACAGTAGAGTATGACGGGCCAGCCACCAGAGAAAATTACATACTTTCGATGGGACTTTAACACGCCATAATGCTGCCCACTCTTTCTCTGCAGTGGTGGAGTCTGAAATACTTGATGTATTCTCTATCCATGCCGACCTTTTATCCCAGTTGTTTATCAGCATCCGGTAGGCTGATCTGACTGAGAAATTTCCTCTCTTTTCATAATGCCATGCCCAGAAATCATCCTGCCTCTTGGAACACAGAGGGATGCTATATATAATCTCCAAATCCATCAGTATAAACAGTTCTCGAAGTCGCTGCAGGTTCCACTGTCCATTGGCGGTTATTCTGTGGTGGATTAACCTGTTTGCAGCATACAGGTCTAAACAGACCACTCCTCGGCAACCAATTCGTGTTCCATATGTTGGTCAGTTCTCTAGTGCCAATCCTCTGACTATTCCTTGCTCTAAGACATTCCTCCCATCCATAATTGCTCGCCAGATCCTCGATGGGGAAGAGCCCAAACTTGCATCCAAAATGCCACAGGTAGGGAAGTATGCTGCTTTAAGGACGTGAGCGCTAAGTTATGTTGGTTCTTATAGTAGGCGCCAAGCGTGACGGGCTAGAAGGGCAAGGTTAAACATCTCACAATATCCCTAAAGCCTAAACCTCCCTGGTATTTTGCCTTTGTCATCTCCTCCCATGCTACCCAACATGTCTTCCTCTTGCCTTCCTTGCTTCCCCACCAGAACTGGCGCAAAAGTCCGTCAATGTGCTGACATAACCCCCTTGGCAGACGAAAACATGCCATGTAGTATGTAGGTATTGCCTGAGCGACGGGCTTGATCAGGACTTCTTTCCCTCCCGACGAAAGGGATTTTTCCATCCATCCCTGGACCTTTTTCCATACCCTGTCTTTGAGATACTTAAATGCGCCATTTGATTAATTCCCAACATCTGTTGCCATACCCAAATATTTCTCTCAGAGTGCTTCATTCTGAACATTTAAAATATTCTTTATATCTTCCCTGATCTGATTCGAGCACCCTTTGCCAAAATGGATAGATGACTTGTCCATATTCACTTGCTGCCCTGATGCATCACAATATACCCGTAACACATCATTTACGGTCTCCACACTCTCTCTATTCGTCGTGAAAAACATCAGGCTGTCATCTGCAAAGAGTCGGTGGTTTACAACCGGAGCTAAATCAGCCACCCTAATACCACTGAGATCTGATGACTCCTCTTCAAATTTTAACAGCCACGAAAGGCCCTCTGCTGCGAACAAGAAGAGATAGGGAGAGATTGGATTTCCCTGATGACGAATACCCTTGGACGGTAGAAAACTGTCCAGCTGTTCCCCATTAAAAAGCACCGAGAAGGATACTGTTGTAACAAGCCTCATCACCATCTTGATCCATAACTGATGAAAACCCAATTTTGCCATTATTGCACGCAAATATTCCCATTCCACCCGATCATAGGCCTTCCACATATATCTAACTTAAGAGCACAAAATCTGTTGTCCTGATCATGCTTCTTCTTCATAAAGTGCAAGCACTCATAAGCTGTTATAATGTTGTATGTGATCTTCCTCCCGGGGACAAAAGCTGATTGCTGCTCAGAAATAACCTCTGGTAAGATAACTCGTAATCTATTTTCCACCACCTTAGATGCTATCTTATATAGCACATTACAGAGGCTTATAGGCCGAAATTGGCCAAGATCCTCTGGCTCCGCCACCTTAGGAATCAGAACAATAAATGTGTCATTAACCACCGACGGGTTCTCATCCCCTTTTAAAATTCTCAGCACCATTGCGGTCACCTCCTCACCACACAGACTCCAATTTCGTTGTAAGAAATGTGCTGGAAAGCCATCAGGGCCCGGCCCCTTGGTTGGAAACATTTGAAAAAGCGCATCTTTAACCTCACTCCCACTAAAAGGCAACAAGAACTTCTCGTTCATTTCTTGTGACACTTTGTTGGGCACTGTTTGAAGAGCTTGTTCCATTCCTCTTGTTCCCTCCCAAAAATAGAGGTCTTTGTAAAAAGCTGATGTTAGCATCCCCATCTCCCTGACATCATCCTCAGTTAATTGGCCATATGCTCTTCGAAGCTTACTAACCTTGTTCTTCTTTTTCCTCAGATTTGCTCGGAGATGGAAAAAACGAGTGTTCTTATCCCCCGAGGTCAGCAACTGGATTCTAGATCACTGTCTCCACATGATCTCCTCTCGACTATTCAGCTCCACTATCATGTCAGCTATTTTTACTTCATCTTGAGTCGGTCCTATCCTAGCAGGATTAGGCCTGAGTCGATCGAGCTCTGCATTTAGTTTTTTCAACTCCGATCGTACATGGCCAAAAGTTCTAGCACCCCAACCACTCAATTTGCCTGATACCGCTAGTAGTTTTTGTTTCAATTCCTCCAGCGTAGGAACCACATAATTTCATACCTGAAGAGCTGCTTCCCTCGTCCACGAGTAGGAGCCACATCGCTCTCCCACTGAAGCAAGATAGGTCCATGATCCAACTCCAGTGCATTTAGATGGCGTACCGATGCCTCAGAATATCTAGTACCCCAATCCACCGTGGCTAGAGCATGATCCAGACGCACACGACAAAAGGATCCTCTGGCCACTCGCTTCTCGAACGTCCAACTGCGACCTTCAAAGCCAAGATCATGAAGGCCACATACATACACCATCTCCTGAAAGCCGTCTATTTGGGCATGACTTCTTTCTTGCACCCCAATGTGTTCCGATCTATGTAAAACTTCATTGAAATCCCCTATACAAACCCAAAGCAGATGTGAAGATGCCTTGATAAACTTGAGCATATCACAAGTTTTATGTCATTCATTAGTTTGTGCTTCACCACAAACACACGTAAGTCTCAACGGATCTCCAGCTCCAACCTTAACAATAGAATCAATGTGATACTATGAGTGCAGTAAAATTTTCACTCTTGTATTATTATTCGAAAAAATACCTAGCCCACCACTACGACCTGAGCTACTAACAGTAAAAGCATTATCATAACCAAGAGTACTTTTAAGACCTTCAACCCGCACTTTGTGGACCTGAGATTCAAGAACGCAGAGAACGGTAGGGGCAAACTTCTTCACAAAATCACGAAGCTCATTAGCTGTCGCAACGTTGCCCAAACCACGACAGTTCCAACTTAGACAACTCATTGCTCCTGGCGGTGCTCCTCCATAGAGCCCGCCTTGCTTTTTGTTTCTGCGTCCACAGCTTCCTTTGGTATCTTCTTCAAGCGCTTTTGCCCCCTCGGATTCATGTACTGTGGCGGGGGTGGAGGGACAGCTCCCCTGTTAGTCGAATCACCACTCTACATGACTTGCTTCTTCGTTGTTAAAGGATTCTCCTTACCCCCTTCCTTCTCTACCTGCTTCAGAGGGCTACTTGCAGTATCTGCTACATCATCCTTGCCTTCCCTGTCTAGTTCTGCATCCTCTGAGCCTCTCTTCCGGGAATTGTCACTGCTGTCATTATCCACTTCCCTCTCCTTCTCCCTCCAAAAGCCACTACGACCTCCAGACTGAGAACCTCCATGATAAGCTCGGTCAGCGCGCCCTGCTCGTCCACCACGGTGGACGCCGGTAGCCCTAGCTCCCCTGAAACTGCTTCCCTCAACCGCCTGGTAGCGCGGTGTTCCAGGGTGCCAGGTTGCCTCGTCTGCTATCATCCATGATCCATACTTCAACTCATCTTCTGTATATTCCCCCGTTCCACACTCCAAATAAACATGCCCCATAAGGCCACAATGGGAGTAGAAACGTGTGAGTTTCTCATACTTCACCCGCAACATCATCTTGTCGCATCCTTCAGGGGCAAGTATTACCACTTGAGGTAGAGGCTTTGTAGCAAGCAAATTGACTTTAGCTCGATGAAAGTCACCTCCACCATGCGACACCACCCTCATCTCGAGGGCTAAGACCTCACCCACCCTTCCTGCCAACTGATTTAGAATTGCTTCCGATTGGTACAAGGGCGGAGTCCTGTGAATCTGGATCCAAGCTTGGACCTTGTTTGGGATTGCTGATGGCATAAGTGAAGGACCGAACTGGCGACTAGAGAGAGGGGGGAGTGAATGGGATCCGATAAAAAGTCTTCTCGAAGGAGATGTCTTCTCCAACAAGACGAACATGGCTTGGCCAAAACACTTCTCCGACTCAACTACCCAAGTTGGCCAAGACCACGTAGCCACTGAGGTGCTACTGGTCCTAGGAACCAACAACCACCGAAACCTACTCGAGAACGCAGCGGAACAAGCACTCGAGCAGAACTCAAACCACACCGGTCAGATCGGTGAGCACCACCGGTCAGACCGGTCCCTGCCAGATCACCCGGAGTAAGCCGTCGGATCACCCGACACTTTCCTGAGACACACCGGGTCACCCTAGACCTCAAGTCGGATCACCTGAGCAAGACTTGACGATTTCCATAGAAAGGCTCCTACACCGGTCAGGCCGATACAGCACACCGGTCAGACCGGTCCAAGCCTGGAAACCCCAAATTCAAGAAACCAACCTCCCGAGCTCCAAACAGCACCAAACTCGAAACAGCAGCAAGCCTAGAGACTATGGAACTCACCAGCACGTTCACCCAATTGTGATCAGATAGCGCATGTCCAATGTCTTTAGGCTCAAAAGTAGCAACAAAAGCAGCATGGGCAAAGTGAGAGTCATTTTGAAACCTCGACCGTGTAGTTCGTTCGTTGATGTTCCCGATGATCGTTGAAGCTGGGTGATCCACTTGTACTCGCCAGGGAGCTTCTCGCCTCGAAGCCACCTCCCCCTCAGCTGTAGCTTCCTCTCGATCTCGGCACATCGTCGTAGGTGTGGGAGAAGGCCCGTCCTCGATCGTAGTCAAAGTAGTATGTACATGCTCAGCCGCGGGCGCCACACCACCATCTTCCTCATCTCCTTGCTGCTCCACCTCATCCTCGAAAATCTCCTCGCCGAGGTCCTCGTCATCTGCACACTCAAAAACAAGCGAACTACGTGGCTGTGTCTCGTCGAAGGTAACCTCACAAGTCTCCACAATTTGGTTAGTTTCAAGATTGAGCACCCGAAAGGCTCTAGAATGAGACGCGTAACCAAAGAAAATGCCATCGACAGACCTAGCCTCGAACTTGTCCAAACTCTTGCCTTTCGTAAGAATGAAGCATTTGCAGCCAAAGATGTGAAAGTGACTCACCTTGGGAGTTCTACCGTGCATCAACTCGTAGCAGGTTCTCTTCTTATGGACCCGGAGATAAATCCTGTTTGACACGTATCATGCGGTATTGACCGCCTCAGCCCAGAACCTTCTCGGAGTCCTATGCTCATCGAGCATCGTTCGAGCCATCTCACACAAGGTTCTATTTTTCCTTTCCACCATGCCGTTCTGGGGAGGCGTATACAGACTAGAGAACTGGTGCTCAATACTCAAGTCATGGCAAAAGGTTTCGAAGCGAGAGTTTTTAAATTTCGAGCCATTGTCACTGCGGATCGCTCGTATGGCATCTCCGTGCCTCTCGTTCTTCAACCTCAAGACAAGATCTCGAACAAAACCAAACGTCTCCCTTTTCTCCTCCAAAAAGAAAACCCAAGCATACCAAGAGTAGTCATCTACCACAACCAGGACGTACCACTTCCTACCCACAGATCGCACACGAGCTGGGCCAACAAGGTCCATTTGGAGCAGCTCGCATGGACGCTCCGTCATCACATCGGTGAGGGGTGGATGGGAAGCAGCTATCATCTTAGCATGCCTGCACAGCGCACACACCAAATCCTTTTCGAACCTCAAACGGGGCAATCCTCGTACCAAGTTGAGTCCACTCAAGCGTGACAACAAGTCAAAACTCAAGTGACCCAACCTCTTATGCCACTTCCACAACTCACCCGAAGAACCAGCCACGAAACACCTCGACACACTCGAACTCTGAGAGAAATCCGCTCGAAATATTTGACCCTTGGGGATGACCACACAGACAAGGTCACCTCGAGCATCAAGTATCCAAGAACCACCCAACTTAAACAACACCTCAAAACCTTCCTCAAGAAGCTGGGAAACAGAGAGCAAATTAAACCCCAACGACTTGACCAAGGCAACATGCTTCAGCACCACTTTGTCACTTACCGTCACTTCACCTTCCGCAAGTACACGCCCTCGCCCATCGTCCCCAAAGGTAATGTATGTCCTGGACACCACCTGGGTGTGGCTGGAGAACCACCCCCAATCTCCAGTCATGTGCCTCGAGCAACCGGAGTCGATCAACCAAATGTTCCCCAAGCCTCCCACCTGAAATTCAAAAACGAGCACATGAATGAGCAAACGACTCAACACTAGGGTTAGTACCAAAAGAGTAAAACCAGTGCTGAGCCATCTGCTCCAAAGTGGGGTTAGCACGATCCATCCTAGCATTCCTACCAAAGTGGGCATCAAACCTACCACGAGCACCAAACCTCAGACCCATCCTACTATCACCACCAGAACTGAAACCACCACGGGGAAACCACTCCCATCTCGCTGGAGGAGCACGAAAGCCACGAAAGGAAGACCGTGGACCGTAGCTCTCTCCAACTCAAAGCTACGACTCCTCCCACCCTCATATTGAGCATGAGGTGGAGAACGTCTAGCAAACTCAACACCACCAGACACACCATGCCTACCACCTGTATCACGACCAAAAGAACTGAACCGAGCATCCTCACGAGCACAAAAACCAAACTGCTCACCTCCCAGACCTGCACCGGTCTGACCGGTGGTGCTCGGCCAGCAGCACCACTAGACACCCTTCGATCTCCCCAAGCCAGAACTGTCCTCACAATGGCCTTAGCCCTGGGCATTTGCATACGAGGCTCAGGTACACCATTAGAAGGGTGGTACCTGTCCTTGTTAGCCCACTCCTTAGACATTCTCTCCTGACGCTTCCTCTTGAAGCAAAACTCACCCTTGTGACCATCTCTCCCACAATACTCACAATGGAACCGTAGGACTTAGGTTTAGGCTTGGGTTGGGGCTGTTCACTTGGCTTCTCTTTTGGTTTCTCCTCACTAGGTTTCTCTCCCTTCTTCTCTCCAACCACATCTCCCTTTGAACTCACAAATCTCACCGGTTTTTGGAAGTTGTTTGTTGGGTGAGGGAATATGGGTGGATCTGGAGTTGTGTCAAGTTTGTTTCTGAGATGGTTAGGCTTAGGCTCAAACTTGTTCTTGTGTGTTGTTTGTGGTGGGATAGGAATCTCTCCAATTTTCTAATCTCTCTCACCACTGCTCTCTCCAATCTTGTCAGCCCCAAGTGCTTGACCATCATAGCGTTTGAAAGCCGCTATCATGATACCAAGCTGAGGCTCCTGACCCGACAACCAACTCAAACACTTTCTCAACTCATCATTCTCATCCTGCAAGCGATCAACATAATGTGCAAGTTCCAGATTTTTCACCGCATGCAATTCACAAGTAGAGCAGGAAGTAGGAATATGAACTTTCAAATCAGCCTCAAGTGAAACAATGCGAGCACGAAGTTCATCAATCTTTCCATGCAAAACAGGACAAGATGTGCAAGCACCTAGCAAAGAAGGTCTGGACTGCAGCTCAGCCAACTCAACCCTAAGCACATCTAGTTCCTCACACTTGGAGGCATGCTTTTCCCTAAGAGCAGTAAGATCGCTAGGAACACAGAGCAATCAGCACAATCAACCTCATCAGACACAACAGGTGAAGCCTTAAGCGAATCAATCTCAAGTTTAGTATCCAGGTTTTGTGTTTCTAGCTCAGCCACTCTAGTCCTAGCATCTTCAAGTGAGGCTCTAAGCTCCTTTCTCTTTTTCTTAGCCTCTCTAAGCATGTCATCACGATTATCAAGCAGTTTTCCTAGTTCCTCATTCTCCCGGTGCAAGAAGGAAAGCTCGTCACGTACCTCATCCTCGGAGTCGGAGTCCGAGTCGTCCTTCTGGCTCTTCTTGCTGCCAGAGCTGTGTGCCATGCCGCAGAAGCTGTCTCATGCGAAGCAGCTCATCCCGCTCAGGTTCTTGGATCCCTTCTTGCTCTTGCACCGATCACTTTCATCATCACTGCTACTCGAGCTCGAGGTAGAGTAGGCGGAGCTGGAGTCGACGTCGCTCACTCCGACCATCGCTCGGGCCTTCTTGCCGTGGCCGCCCTTCTTCCTCGATCTTCGCTCGTCCTTGTTCTTGTGCTTGTGCTTGTGCTTGCGCCTCGACCGGTACTTTCTCTCCATCCTCGACTGGTGCTTGTAGTTGTCCTTATTCTCCATCTTCACAAGGCAGTCGGCGACGAAGTGTCCTGGCTTGCCGCACTAAAAGCACGTCCTTGTGTTCCTCCTTGTGTCCACCCGGTTCTCGTGCATCCTCTCGAACCTCCTGGTCAGCAACACCAGCTCGTCCTCTCCAAGCACGTCGAACTCCTCATTTGGCAAAGACATCAAGGAAGACAAAGAGTACATCCTGGTGGATGGGTTATCGTTAGACTGGTTAGAGTCCCGAAAGACCCGTAACCGGCTCTGATACCACTTGAAGGACCGAACTGGCGACCAGAGGGGGGGGAGTGAATGGGAGCTGATAAAAATTCTTCTCGAAGGAGATGTCTTCTCCAACAAGACAAACACAACTTGGCCAAAACACTTCTCCAACTCAACTACCCAAGTTGGCCAAGACCACGTAGCCACTGAGGTGCTACTGGTCCTAGGAACCAACAACCACCTAAACCTACTCGAGAACGCAGCGGAACAAGCACTCGAGCAGAACTCAGACCACACCGGTCAGATCGGTGAGCACCACCGGTCAGACTGGTCCCTGCCGGATCACCTGGACTAAGCCGTCGGATCACCCGACACTCTCCAGAGACACACCGGGTCACCCTGGACCTCAAGCCAGATCACCTGAACAAGACTTGACGATTTCCACAGAAAGGCTCCTACACCGGTCAGGCCGGTACAGCACACCGGTCAGACCGGTCCATGCCTGGAAACCCCAAATCCAAGGAACCAACCTCCCGAGCTCCAAACAGCACCAAACTCGAAACAGCAGCAAGCCTAGAGACTAGGGAACTCACCAGCACGTTCACCCGAGCAAAAACCCCGGTCAGATCGGTGGAAGGCACCGGTCAGACCAGTCTGGGCCTGGGTGCTAGGGATAAACAGCAACCCGCGGGTCAACTCCTCTAAATCCAAAACGCGATCTCCCGATTCGCTCCACGGATTCGCACAAGACTTTGGGGATACTAGGAGTACCTCATGGGCATCCCATAGCTACGATTTGGTCCACCAAAACTCGTTGAATCAAGAGGAATCGAAGGATTTCCGTCAAGAACACCACTTTCCCGAAACCTAAGAAAACCCCAAAATCGAGCACCTTTACTCACGGATTTGGGAGGGGAATCACAAGGAAAAGAACCACGAAAGGCTCATGCATACATCCCCTATCAAATCCCAAAGAGAAAGGCCTCAAAATCACCACAAGAAATTGGCCAAGAAAAGGCTCCGAAATCACCAAAAAGGGAAAACGGGAGAGACACAATCAAGCCTTGAGGAACCACGCCGAATCATCTATACATACATGAAGGTTCATACAAGGTCTAGCTTGCCACCCGATCGTCCATCCCTCTCTAAGAATCTCACCATGAAGCTCTCAAGCTAGTCCTAAAAATCCTAAGGAAAATAGGAAGAGGAAAATAGCAAAACAAATGAGCTAGGGTTCCAAGAGATGGCTGCCATCCTCTCACCACTTGGGTTATATGGAGGCAACCGAAAGATGAAACTACCCCTATTACATTAAACTAAGATACACGCCCCCGAAGGGCACTTTGGGAATCTTCGTCGTAGCACCATCTGACGGATGCCCGGCGACCGCAAACTTGCTTAGCCTCGACGCAAGCCTTGCGATCCCGATGCATGTCCTCCACTTCGAAGTCTCCGGAAGGCGTCATAGCACACCGGTCAGACCTACCAGTTAGATCGGCCTGATGCTGCTTCTCTTCGGTCTTTGGTCTTGGCTTTGTGGATCAACCAAGGAACCCAGTGGTTTTGTGGTGAACCACTGGAAACCCCGCAGACTTGGTGTAGCCTTCCGCCAATCTCCACTCATGACTCGGCTCCAACAAAGTCCCAGCTCGACCTTGGTTTTGAGGCTCAACCAAGAAACCGTCTGTGACTTCGTCTTGCTGTTCTTGCCACCATGCGGCCCGCACATGACCCCGCTGGCCACCGGGTCCCTCGAACCAAGCCTACTTATCTGCTCCACACCTGGAGGCCTCACCAGCATCGACCTTTCATGCTTGTTCTTCACCTGCACCAGCACCAATCAAGCTGCAACCTGCACCTGCAATACTAGGCCAAGAGTCAGTTCACACAACGTTGTCAATCACTCATCACACAAGGAAGCGACCATCCACCGGTCCTCGAACCACACAGGCTCTCAATCAGCATAGCCCCATCAAATTTTCCAGCATCAAAAGCACACCCACGAAAAATCATGGGCCCTCTTCCATAATGCACTTCCAATCACCCAAACAAAAGGCTTGAACACGGATCAAAATCTTGCCTATCGGGTGAAAGGTGACCTCTGTGGGTATTTCTTAACGTCATGACAAATCCGCAAGCGTACGGAAGATACCGTTGTAGCACTTCACCCGGTGAATAGGGTATCATTATTTATATTTTTCCAAAGGAATGGACACTACAACAAACTATTTAATCTGTGATGAACTTTCTACGATGTTCTCAGAGAACATCATGAAGAGCACTGCGTCTGCGACGTATTCCTGTTTTTCGTCACGGATGTGCACTGATGGATATTGAAGCCCAAAACACTGCGACGATTTGTTAAATTCGTCGCAATCCGACCCACAACACTGCGACATTTGAGCAGATTCGTCGCGATCAACAAATAAAAAACAATCATGTTATGAATTGAAAAAATTGATAAATTGAAAAAATCTAAAAAAAGAGGATGGAAAAATTGATAAAATCTAAAAAAAGAAAAAAGCGATCAACAAATAAAAACAATCATTTTATGAATGGAAAAAATTGATAAATTGAAAAACTCTAAAAAAAGAAAAAAAAAGAGGATTGAAAAAATTGATAAAATCTTAAAAAAAAGAAAAAAGAGGAGAGTGGAGATCTGAACTCAAGACCTCAAGGTATCTTTAAACCAGACAAACCATTAAGCTACACATGTTCTTGTGAAATTTTGTGATCCTCAATCATTTTTGTACTTCTTCCTTGGACGCCACATCACCAGGCCGCCCCTGCCACCTCACCGCCATGTCACCCGGCCGTCCCCGCTGCCACACGTGCCACGTCACCGGCCGCAGGTGCCACGTCACCCGACCGCCCCTGCTGCCACACGTGCCACGTCACCCCCACCCCACCTCACCAGGCGCACACCACCTCAGCTCCATGTCATCAATTAAAAAAAATGAACCAAAACCCAGGGGTAAGGGGATTCGAACCCACACCTTCTCTCATCCGGAGAGGACACCTTACCACCGCGCCACTTCATTGTTTTTGTCGCAATCAAGTATTTGGCTTATTTTGTATCTAAAACTAACCGCATTAACTAAAAAAAGGAAACCAAAACCGGGGCAAGGGGATTCGAAGTTTCGAACCCATGCCTTCTCTCATCCGGCACATTACCATTGGGCTACTTCATTGTTTTTGACTTAGTCAAGTATTTGTCTTGTTTTGTATCGAAAACTAACCGCATTAATAAAAAATGAAACCAAGAAGAGGGGGAAAGCGTGGTTCGAACCCGTGCCCTACCACCTAGGTACAGGGCACCTTACCGCTGAGCTACTTCATAGTTTTTGGCTTAGTTAAGCATTTGATTGTTTTGTATCTTTAAAAACCGCATTCTTTGGAAGATTTCAAGGAAAAAAATTATGCCAAATGAAGGAGGAGACAGGGTTCGAACGCGAGACCAACGATGACACAGTGCGCAGCTCAGGCCACTGCACCACTTCTTTGTTTGAGTAAATCTATTGCACTTATTTATTTATTCTATGATCCTAAGGGGCACCAGGTGGCAGCGCGGGATTGGCTTGTCTACTTTGGAAGGAAGAACATATGAATAGTTGGTATTTATTCTTTTAATCTGGGACTAAATTTTGTAACTAGTATTTTTCTGTCATACATAATCTGAATTTGACGTTTTTTCTTCTTGAATTTTTCTAAAATCATGCTTTTTTCTTTAATGATGTTGTTTAGTAGAGATTCTATTTCGCAGATCCTATTTATATGCCTTATCTAGTTCCTTCAAAATACCGAATAGAAAAACCATTTGTTTTGCACAACCATTGCTAATGTAACTTTGTATTTTGTAAGAACTTTTTTACAATGCTTGGAGAGGCGTTGGAAAGCATTAGGAAAATAATTCATGTGTCTATGTTTAGTGGGCCCAAATATGTAAGGAGGCGTTGAGAGGCGTCAATGCAGAGGCGTTGAGGTGTGTCTATGGTTGGTGGGCCATATGTGTCGTAGCGCTTCGCAACGCTTCCGAAATATAGGGGGATGAGGGTGCGAGCCACGATGGAGCCAGTACGAAGAGCCCCCGCCTATAAGTACACCCATGCCACCGAGGCACCCACACCCAGAACCAGCAAAACCCCCCGGCAAAGGAAAGCTCAAACATCCCCGACCTCCTCCACACCTCTCCACCATGGGGCGCGTCTGCTTGTTCTGCGTCGTCCTCCTCCTCGGCCTCTTTGCCGGAGCTGAGGCGAGGGTCGGGACCATGGAGAAGTCGTCGTCCTACAGCCTGGACTCCTCCACGCGCGTGGCTGAAGCCTGCGGCGATGGGGTGGCTAGCCGGCCGTGCTGCGCCGCGCTCCGCGCCCCCGGCGGTGACAGCGTCCCCTGCCTCTGCGTCATGACGAAGCACCCCACCCTCGCGGCGTCCAGGGGCGTCAACATGTCCCGGGCTGCGGAGCTCTTCGTCGCTTGTGGCAGAGGCGTGCAGCTCGCCACGGCATGCCAAGCTGGTACGTCAAAGCCCCGGCCACCTCTCTCTCTCTCTCTCTCTCTCTCTCTCTCTCCGTTTTCTCTACCCCTTGGGTTCATGAATTCGTTTCAGGCGCTGCTCACTTGTAAATATTTTCGTGCGTTTTAGATGTTTAGATCTACGACTCTTTGCGTTCGGTTGTATGAGTATTTTTGCCCGTGCATGATATTTTCTCTACTTGTGTGTTGTTCGTTGCGTTTGGGGGTAATTAGATGCTGCTGTTCTTTCGTTATGAGGAGTTGGTACGAACTGTTTGCATGTCCGCGCGGGGATGATTATTTCTGAGCTGTAGATGAGTTTTTAATATTCTATAAAAATCGTGAACGGGTATCTTTGTTGTTGGTATAAAGCAAGCAGAGGGCTGTGAATTTTAGTTTTTGATTCCGTATCGTTGCCCCCCCCCCCCCCCCCCAATTTGCATCTCGGCTCTAATCCAGTCTTTCCAACTGGTATGCCGTATGCGGTTATTGATTTATTTTTTATATAGCATATACTAAATAGCAGCATACGCAGTGGATCCGTTCGGGATCTAGGGACTTCTTGGGCTTTTTGTGTTGCAATTGTACTAGATTGAACGGGTCGTGTCCGTTTTTTATGAGGAGATTGTTCCGGCTTTGGCCCAGATCTGGTAGGGAGAATCGATTCCTCCTCAAGTGTTGTTATGCTAAGCAACTCTGTTCTTTTTTTTTTAGAACACTAAGTAACTCTGTTCTTCCGTAAAAAAAAAGCAACTATGTTCTTGGTTCGAGTCCTGTTCTATCTATTACTGATGTGCGTCATGTGGTGTTTGGTAGGAGGCGCCACTTCCCATCTCTCTCATCTGGCACCCCCGCCACGGCGATGGGCCCTGGGTGCGACCCGACGCGGCTGGCCGACGAGATCGCAAACCACTGCGATGCAGGCACCTCGAGTTCATGCTGCGAAGCGGTCGTTAGTGCGGTCGATACAAGAGGTTGCCTCTACGCAGTGACGACCGAGAGATCACTAATCAATGTGATGGCAGTGACTCGCGTAATTCAGCTCTACCATCAGTGCGGTGGGATACGCCGCCTGAGCACGGACACCGAGTGTGAGGGTACGGATTTAGATTAGTACACTACTACACTCTCCCTTCTCTCTTTGATTATGCATCTCTCATATTTTCCGTGCGCGTCAAATGCTTGTGTGTGATGGGCTAATGCCACCGCTTAATTGTGCAGCCGTGGAGAGCAATGAGGAGCCGTCCTGCTCTCCACCCCCTCCTCCTCCCCAGGGAAAAAAATAACAGATTATTACCCGGTAGATATTGATGTAGAGCAGCAGTAGATTGAAGTGCTGGTGGATGTGTCAACGCGGTGGACAGGGGTGTTGATGCAGGGCCGCAGGGGGAGGAAGGGGGGGGTGCAGCGTCGTCTTCCTTGTGGGCGTGGCTGCCGGCAGATCAGCGGTGGCACGCAGCTTCCTGCAGGTGCCGTCCTCCTTGGATGCCGCTGCAACAGTGGTGGGGTCGTCCGGGCGGCGACGGCGAGGGAGGGAGGCAAGGCGACGAGGGCGACGGATCAGGGTGGCGACGGTGAGGGAATGGAGAACCCTATGTCGCTATCGCCGGCGCCGTACTCGCCGATCTCTGCATACCACACAAACACCAAGACAGCCAGCCCAGACTAGGATGTGAGGCTGGCCGCAGGAGGAAGGGGAGGAATGGGGTCCTCGCCGGCGGCGGGAGCGGGCGGAGGGCGATGGCACTGGGGCATGGAGGAGGAAAGCGAGCAGGGCGCACAGGGTTGGGCCGCGTGTTGGGCCTGCGTTGTGGGTTGAGTACGGTGTGGGTTGAGTGAAAATATTAGGATAGTAAAATTACCGAAATACTCTTAATCAAATTAAATCAACGAAAATCACTATTTTGAGGAGGCATTGGGAGGCGTTACAAAGTATTTCCAAGCACCGTAAAACACAAGGTTATGATCAAGTTTGAAGTGCATATGAATTTGAACATTTTGGAAAGTATGATAAACTTCAATGTTCAAGTAACATTACATGAAACTAAGTGAGACATGTACCCATTTTATGAACAATGTATGGTCCTACTTTCTTGAAACCACTTAATTTTTATATGGCAAGATTGTGGACCAAAAACATGCTGTTATACCAATTCGTAGAATTTTTTGATTAAATTTTGATATTATTGTAATGATTATGTTCTACTTTTGAGATAAATGTTTGAATGTTCCTTATAACTCAAATTGAATTTGTCATCAATCTGCAAAACATGGACTAGAATGGAACACAGAAGCCTAAATATGATTTTTGTGAAAATTTTCTAGTTTTATTGGTGGTACACATAGGTCAACTAGGAATTACTCTCAGTAAGCACGCAGAAATTCAATTGAATGATAGAAAATAGTAAATCTATTCGAAAAATCTTGAAACACCTAGAAGGAAACTTAAATGTTTTCCGCTACACGTGAAAATTGCATTGGGGGTATATAAGGTAATAACTTTTCAAGTTACTTCATATAGGTGTCTTAATTAGGTATTTAAAAATAGAAAACCAACTTTTTTTAAGAAAAAATGGTAATGTAACTTCATATTTGCTAATGTTATGGTCAACATAAGGTTGTGTCCAAAATTTAGATGCATACGAGTCCAAAATAATTATGAGGTATTCAAATCTCAAAGGTTGACTTTGAGTTTTAGAAAACTATAAGAGGGATGTACACTTTTGTGAACAATGTATGGGCCTACTTTCTTGAAATCACCTAAATTTTTTATGGAAAGATTTTGGACCAAAGACATGCTACTATGCCAATTTACATAATTTTTGTAGAAGTTTTAGGTATTTTTATCATTATTTTTTTAGCAAGGTGATTAGTAGAAGTTTGAGTTTTCCATATAAGTAGATTGAATTTTTCATCAATCTCCTAGATGTGGGCTAGAATGCACCATAGACGCCTAAATATAGGTTTCTGATTTTTTTAATCTTATTAGAGGTAAATATAGCTCAATTTGGAATTACTTTCGGTAAACATGCAGAAATTCATTTAAATGATAGAAAATACTAAATATATTTATAATTTGTTGAAACTCCTGAATGACAACTTAGATGTCGTCTATGACTTGTGAAAATTGTGTTCAGATCTATAATATATTTAGTTTTGCATTTTGCTTCACAAAGTTGTCTTAATTTAGTTGTTTAAAAGCTAAATAAAAACAAAAATTTAAATGGGCCAAATTAGTCGAGACTGGGCTCTGTTTGCACAGCCCAATCACTTATGACCATCCATATTGGATTCGACGGTCTAGATCACGTCATGGTTCTATAAAATGCCTGAAACCCTAGTCTTTGCTCCACCAGACCACCCAGTCCCGCCCGACGCCTCCCTATTCCTCCCTCCCCTTCGGCCTTCGCCGCCTCCTCAGATCCGACTGCCTCTCCTCCCTCTCCCTCCCTCAGATTCGCTCGCCTCTCCTCCCTCTCAAGCCTCTGCCTCCTGATCTCGCCGACGCGGGTGCATGGAGCGACGAATCCACCGGTGGCGGCCGACGCGGATGCAGGTTGCGGCGGATCCAGCGGCGTCGGTCGGTGCGGATGCAGCGACGAGAGGGTCTTCGCGGTGGCGAGGAGGGCTGGCGCCCTTCTCCACCACGACCTGCACGAGTCTACGCGAGAGGCGCGGATCTCGCGGCTGGCTTGGGCACTCGGCCGTCCCGGTGATGAGCGACTCGGCAGCGACGTCATCGACCTCGGCCTCGGGAGCGGCCGCTTGTTCCGCATCGAGGTCATCAACGACGACCGCCCTCTCTCGGTGCCGCAGCACAACGTGGCGGCGCTCGCCGACGCCCTGTGACGTTACTACCTGGCATGGTACATCTTCCACGGAGGGCATCTCCGCCTCCCCCTATCTCCTTCCCCCGACCTCCCTCTCAGCTTTTTGGTGCGCTGAGATTCAGCTGCTGGTTGCTAGGTCAATACATTTCTCCGATTCGCCGAGTAATTAGTTCGCTTCTAGTGAAATATATGTGCAGCTCAGCCAGTTGGCCCTAGTATCTTGGGTAATTTGTGTTGTTCGGTGATGCAATTCTTTCGATTCGCCGAGTATTAGTTCGCTTCCTATCTTTCTTGCCGTTTTCCTTAACAAAAATAAAAAAAGAAATACATCAAGGATACAGCTTTGCTCGGTGATTTGCATTCTTGCCGTTTTCCTGTAAGAAAATAATGGAGAGAATACGTCTGGAATACACTTATAGTTCATATCAACATGTGCTTTACATCCCTACTGTTTTCCCACACAAAAATAACGAGTAATTCCTTGAATATGAACGAGTTGTATGCTTGCATCTAATTCATTCCTGTATCTGAATATGTAAAATAACTAGTAATACCTATGCAGAGCTCTTGGGGATAAACTTTCTTTTTAGCAGAAAGTATGGCTTAAATCTGGGTTGATACACAATTTTAAATTTCAGAGTGCATTTTTTCACAGAATGTTCTAGTGACAAATAATTAGATGACAGTTTGGATAATTAAATGAACTGTGAACAACCATTGCTTCATTCTGTTGGATCATTCATGATTGCCCTGTATGTGTATTCCTTTTTGTGTCATATACTTGTCCTCTCCTTGTAGTGTGAACTGGTTGCAGCATTTCTAATTTGCAATATCTAATTAGTTTACTCACGCAATTTCTTGTTAGTGACATGAAATGGGTAATTGCAAGACGGAATCATTGTTGACTGATGAACCACCCCCAATCCTATACCATGTTCTTTCGTTGCCT
This sequence comes from Cenchrus fungigraminus, assembly GCA_036936925.1. Taxonomy (NCBI): domain Eukaryota; kingdom Viridiplantae; phylum Streptophyta; class Magnoliopsida; order Poales; family Poaceae; genus Cenchrus; species Cenchrus fungigraminus. The sequence goes on from CM072780.1 coordinate 86,811,324, forward strand.
TATGTTTACCTGCATCTGCACCCACCTGACATAATTCTCCTTATCTTTGTGCAGGCCAGAGGGAGTTAGGGACCTTTTGACTTTGAGTAGCTCCAATGGATCCTAAAGGTACATAATTAATTGACTGCTGGAATGTGAGTGCTCATTCTATACCAAGGCATCGATGCTGGAGCAGCCCACAAGTAGTCTGATATTCACTTGCAGTCTTCTTTTGTACAGATCTAGATTAGAGAACTAGAGATGATGCCAATACTCAATGCTCTGTTCTATATTTAGCATGTCCTGCCTGTGTTGTCTCTGCTAAATTATAGTAGTTTTGTTCCTTAGTGCTTGTGATAGTAGCTGAAATGGTAACTGTCATGAGCTATGTGGTAGCAATCTCTGAAGTTAGAAGGCATAGGCATTTTTCTAAATGTTTCTCCAAATGTGATCTCTGAAGCTAGAGTCCATATGCATGTTGTTTCTCTGAATGTGATCTCTGAAGCTAGAGTCCATATCCATGCATTCCTAAACTGAATCAAACTCCTTTTCATTTCCATATGTTTGCAGTTTGGAGTGGATGCCTAGTTCGTCAGAAAGGTGGTGTACCAGGAAACCACCTAGTCTGCTATGTCCATCACAGATTACAAGGTCTTATCGTTTTCCTCCTGTCTTTGATCACTATTAACATGATTAGAACTCTGATTGGTTGCAGTAATGTAGTATTTCTGGATCATCTGATTTGATAATGTTAAGCTGACAAAAGCAAACTAGAGGAGCCTTGTAAATTGATAATCTTTGCTGTATGCTTCTCATGATCCTAAACTAGTTATAAGATTCCTTTTTTTCTTAAGTCAATATAAGATTTTTTTATTGATCCCTTGGTATGAAGATAAAATCAGTAGGTTCAGGAATTGGGTTGGACAAATCTCCAGCTGAATGTCTGTTGCCTTTGTCAACTCCTTTGTCTGTTGGTCAGGTCTCCAGCTGAATAATTTTTAAGTTAATAGAATTAGCTTTAATTTGTTACTTGCATTCTAGCGGAATAGACTGAGCATACAATAGAATTCATGTGTAGGTGAATGAATATATGTTTCTTTTCTACTTCAATAGCCATGAGTGGCCATATCCATCATTATGACCTACGTTTTTCTATCTGGCAAGAATGCATTCTCCACTAGACAATTTGACATTTCTGTTTGTAATCAGCCTTGGTAATATTTTCTCCTGATATTAATTTATACATGTGAAGTGAACATGATGCTTGAAGAAGCTTGTTTTATGCCTTTGTTCTTATACATGTGAAGTGAACATTTCATATGCTGGTGGATGATTGAAGGCACATATAGGCTGGTGGACATGCAGATGAGCAATTGCATGAAAAGTAGGATCAACTGCAGCCCCTAACAGTTAGAATTAGAGCAGACTAGTGATATGCTATGCTGTACTACTAGTGATGCTAGATTAACAATGTATGTGATCAGTTTGATGATATGCTATGCTGTACTACTAGTGATGCTAGATTAACAATGTATGTGATCAGTTTGATGTGATTCTGAATGGGAATATATATATTTGATGCTATTGTTGTTGGCCGGAAATTGGTTACTATTAATTTTGGGCTATAATTTTTGCTATTGATTGGGCTGAATTTTTTTACTGTTGAATAAATGGGCTAGAAAAATGGCTGAAATGGTGGGTTGATCTTGTTGGGCCACCTTGGTGATGATGTCATCATTGCCACATCAACTGCCATGTCATCGTACTTGTAGGCAGCCAGGTGTCGTCCACGTAGGCAGCCACGTGTCGTCCATGTAGGCAGCCACGTGTCATCCATGTTAGCGTCCACGTAATGATCCATGTCAGCAGCAATCCGTGACGATTATTTTCGTCGCTAAAATTGGGCTTTGGGTTGGGCTGCATGGGCCTCGGGCTACTCTGTGACAGTCCAGATACGTCACGGACTGCGACGTTTATTAACGAACGTCGACAGATTTAATCAATGACGCTCATTCCACCACGAAAATTTAAATCATCGCGGATGTTGATTTGCGACGAATTTTATTTAATCCGCGACAGAATGATTGCGTCACGGATTAAATAATTTCTTGTAGTGAGCGGTTAGCTAACTAGTCTAGTCCCGGGAGAAGAAAGAGGACGAAAAGCGTGCAAATCTACGGGATAAGTACAAAGAAAGAAGGTACTCTGGCTACTATTCGCTTACTTTGGTCATCGGTTTACTCCTGGTCTGCCAGGAGGCTCCGGCTATTAGCTCTACGCCCTAGCCCCACGTCGGGGGATACCAGGGATGTACAGGGCTGTCACCACCTATACACCTACCCCTCAGACTGTTGACTAGGTGTGCAAACAAAGGAGATATATAGCCTAGACACCACGTCTATGCTAGCTACCTCGACCCTGACCACGGCCAGACTCCACCGATAGCTTGAGTCCTAAGGCCAGAGCCCCCACCCCGAGAGACAAGCGATGATCCCGCAAATGAATAATAACAAGAATACAACTTTACTATATACTCACTACCGAAGAAGTCTCGGGTGCTCGCCCAAGTGCTCGAACCCGCCGAAGTACAAGCGGAGGGAGGCCGACAACTCCGGTTCTCCTCCAAGCTCTTTCTCCGCACACTCCTCTACTCTAGTTTACAATGGAGCCTCTCCTCTACTCTCTTCACTCTAGAGAATGAATGGTGTCTTGAATGAGGGGGAGAGGGCCTCCTTATATAGGGGTGGAGAGGTGGTTCCGGAGGTCCCTTGGCGCCAAATCCACCTCCACTGCCTATGGGATTGCGCGGGAGATCTTGGCGCCAAAACTTGGCACCAACAAAGCCAATGGCGGTTCGGTCAAACCATTGGTTCGACCGACCCATGGGCTGGCCCATTTGACTGGGGCCCTATGCAACTATCTTCAATGCGTCGGTGGGAGATTGCTCGCCAAAGATGGGTTGAAACAGCCTCAATAGTGGTTCAGTCGAACCAGTGGTTCGGGCGAACCAGTGGTTCAGCCGAACCATGTTGGGCTCGTTTCGCGCCGCCCTTCATCCTAGACACTCTCAAGTGGGCCCTCATGTGGGTACTACGGGCTGGTGCATTGTTATGATGATTTTCCCTCAGTTTTGGACCTCTAAGTCCTCATGGATCATCCTGAAGTACCAAGGGTAGAGTGGGCTCTCTAGTTGGGCCTTGTCGGGTTGAGGCATGTGAGTATTGGTTGTTCTGGCCCTGAATATCTTCGTTTATGGTCCTTCCTTGATGGGTAGAATGTACCGGTGCGTAGATGTGGTGTTTATCTTTATTTTAAAAACCGATGTAAAAGCCTAATAACCTTTTAATTGGAAAAGTCCATTTACATATTAAGCAAATTAACATTTGGTTTATGAAAAACTGAGGTAAGGATCTAATTAGATTTTATTTACAAAAGCATGTGAAATAATCATTAATTAAATTAACATTGATAACGAAAAAATGGTGTATAGCGCTATATTGCTTTTATTTGGAATATGCATGTTTAATAGACATTAACAAAAATAATACTAAATAATTTTTGAGAAAACAAACATGACAAAAGCTCACCACTAATGTGTGCTTTATTTCATTATGAACCTAACGCAAATTGAACGGATGAAAACGGAGCTAAGACATGTAAACTAGGACTTAACAAAGGTCTAGAGACTTGCTGGCAAGGTTTAGCAACTTTTAGGGTATATTTGCAAGAAACCGAGGGCATAAACATGAATACGTATAAAAATACAAGGGCTATTGTGCAAAATCTAGATCTGGGCTTCGGGCGCGAAAACTAGGAAAGCTAGGGTCTAAACTAGAAAGAAAAGGACTTAGATCTAATTACTTTTGAGCTACAGATGGATCTAAGCGTAAAACGGAAAAACAGAGGGGCTTTTATGCAAGACATTGGTGACTCATCTGAGTTGACTGGGTTGACCCGTATCTGACCGTGGTCAGATTGGATCTGAACCGATGGCTCCAGATCGGATGGATGGTTGGCTGGGGACGCGGTGCGCGGAGGCGGACGCACCGGCACCGGTTGGAAACGGGTTAGGGGCTCGGTTTTGGGATGGAGTTTGCACCAGAGCGTAGCTCGCGGCAAGACGAACTCACCTAGGTGGCGAGTACGGCGTAGACGCGGCGACGACGGCGTACGGCTCGGCGTGGTGGAAGGCCAACTCCGGCGAGCTCTCAGACGCGAAGGCGAGCACGGGGACGAAGGCAAGCGGCATCGGAGGCTTCGTCTCGTCCTTGCGATGCTCTGGAGCTACTCCGTGTCGATGGTGGGCCGATGGCGAGGCAGATCGAAGGCGGCGTGAAGGGCTAGGGTTTTGTGGCGCGGCGGCGTGAGCTTGGGCGGCTAGGGTTTGGGGTGCGGGCGCGCGATGGCTGCGGCCGCTTATATAAGCCCGGGTAGTGGGTTGCCTTGGCGTGCAGGCGAAGGGAGAGGGGCGACGCATGGCGTGGCTCGGACTCCAGTAGAGTCCAGCGCAGAGACAACGCGAGGTGGGGGATGACAGGAGGCCCCCACCTATCGGCGACAGCGAGCGAAGAGGAGCGAAACGGGCTGCACTGGGCTAGTTGGCCGGCTGGGCTTTTGGGCCAAAGCGACGATGCGCGGGCGGAAAAGAGGAATTCAGAGACCTCTGCCGAACTTCCGTCAAACAGGCCACGCGTGGTGCTGGGCTGCACGACGTGGCTTGCGACACACGCTGGGCTCCTTCGGGCTAGGAGCTAGGATGGGCCAAAAGAGAGAAAGGGAAGGGAGCGAAAACGAAAAACTTTTACTATTTTTCAAAAGAGATGAAACACATGAATTCAAATACAAATTTGAATTCAACCAATCAAAAATAATGCACCAACATGTATGTAACAAACATCAAGCCATTTATTTAATTTAGAAAAAAAAACAAATGATGTTTTTTTACTATACTATATTCTCTGTAAAGAAAATAAATGTTGAGAAAAATTTAAAATTAAGAGAAAATCGTTGTTTAATTATTCTCTCTATTCACATCCTGAAATTTGGGAATTTCAGGGTGTGACAAATCTACCCCCCTTAAAAGGAAGCTCGTCCCGAGATTCAGAAAAGGCTAGCAAGAGACAAAGGTTTATTTCGAACTCTTTTCATATCCTTCAGCAATATTCTTCCTTTCACATTACAGAAAACTCTCCACAACCTAACTTATCTTAACATCCTTAGGTATCAGGCGTCTTGTCTTGCTTGTTTCGTTGCCGCCATGCCTTCTTGTGATACTAATCCACACGTTTCTTTGGGCACCTACTAATAAAGTGTCCACCAGCTTTGCAGTAAAAACAATCCCCAATTTCTTTAATGTTTCGACGATTGCGTGGTGTCTCATAAATCACTTGCACTGTAGAACCATATGGGTATTCTAGATATGTATCTTCAAACTGATCTTTAGGAGAAATCTTGGGCTTGGGAATTGTTATCAGCTTCCCTTGGAAATTCCCTTTTCCTCTTCTTACTTATGATCTCCTGTAGTTTGCTTTCTTGCCCAATAGCTTTGTTGATTACATCTTGTAGACTAGAATACTCATGTAAGCTTAGTATACTTTGAAGGTCTTCATTCAACCCTTTGATGAATTGTTCTCGTTTCTTCTTATCACTTTCAGCTGATCTTGGGGCATACATAGATAATTGCATAAACTTATCCCCATACTCAGTTACAGTCATCTGTCCCTGCTTTAAGTTAAGGAACTCCTTCCTTTTGAGCTTCATCACACTTACAGGAGTATGGTGTGAGATAAAGTTGTCCTTGAATTCCTTCCACACAATACTCTCAGGTTGCTCATGTCCATTGATGTAGGAATCCCACCACTCTGAAGCTGCTCCTATGAGTTGTCCAAATGCATACAAAGCCTCTTCCCTATCATTGCATTGTACCATATCTAGCTTCTCTTCAATTGTCTTGATCCAGTCATCAGCTTCTAAGGGGTATGTGGTATTAGAGAACATTGGCGGCTTAGTCCTCATGAACTCTGCATACTTATTGTCCGAGGGTGGAAATGATAACACATCTTGGTTGTATCCATAGTTGTCATTGTTCTCATGGCTTTTTCTTTGGTTACCTCCTTTTGGGTTTTCCATCTGGTTGGTAGATAAAGATATGATCAGAAGAGAACAAGAGTAAATAGATAGATTGAAGAGTAGGGTAAAAAGAATGGGGAAAACAAGGAGGTGGGAGGTATAAAAGAAGAACCCAACTAAGCAACTGATGTTATTTGAAGGACCGAAACGGCGAACCAGAGAGGGGGGGAGTGAATGGGAGCCGATAAAAATTCTACTCAAGAATTCGGCCTATGAACCCAAGATCACTCGGATACCTTCGTAAACTTCTCTTGCCAAATCCACGTAGCACTGGAGTGCCACTGGACCTAGGAGCAAGATCCAACCAACAGCCTCTGAAAACACGCAGCGGAAAACAACACGAACACAGCTGCTGGAAGCTAAAACCGGTCAGGCCGGTTTTTGAAACCGGTCAGACCGATTCTCTAGGACTTAGCCTCTCACAGGCAGGGGAAACCGGTCAGACCGGTTTGGCAAACCGGTTAGGCCGGTTTTGTCCAGGAGATCCCCAAAAGACCTTCGAGACCAAAACCTAGCAAAAACACCTCAAGAACTTTCCAGACTTTGAACAAGAAAAGCCATAGCCTGAAGAAGACTCTCCTGTCCAAAAACTCTTCACGACAGCCCACTGGGGCTAAATCGGTCAGGCCGGTTTTGCCTGGACAGTCAGGAAGAACTCTGCCCGCGGGAAAAACTCAACCTTCTCCTTGATCGATCTCCCGATTCGTTCCATGGATTCAAGTGAGACTTTGGGGATAGCTGGGGTACCTCGTGGGCTACCTTTGGCTAGAAGCTCGGTCCCCAAAACCTACCCAATCAAGAGGAATCGGAAGTCAACCCTCAAGAACACCTTACCACGAACTCCACCGAAAACCATCAGATCGAAGCCGTTTCGGAGGGTTTGCTGGAGCAAAGTCACCAAGCAAAGAGGCACAAGGTCCTCATATGTGACATCCAACAAGAATCCCTCAAAGAAACGCCCCCAAAACCTCACCACGAAAATCGCCAAGAAAAGCTCTGAAAATCACCAAAAAGGGAAAACGAGAGAGACACAATCAAGCCTTGAGGAATCACGCCGAATCATCTATACATACCATGAAGGTTCATACAAGGTCTATCTTGCCTCCCGATCATCCATCCCTCTCTCAAGATCTCACCATGAAGCTCTCAAGCTAGTCCTAGAAAACCTAAGGAAAATAGGAAGGAAAATAGCAAAGGGAAAATGAGCTAGGGTTCCAAGAGATGGCTGCCATCCTCTCTCTACTTGGTTTATATGGAGACAACCGAAAGACGAAACTACTCCCTATTACATAAACTAGGATACACACCCCCGAAGGGCACTTTGGGAAACTTTCGTCGTAGCACCATCGGACGGATGCCCGGCGACCGCACCTCGCGTAGTCTCGACGTATACCATGCAATCCCGACGTGTGTCCTCCACTTCGAAACACTTAGGTGCCCTGCAACCCCAAACCGGTCAGACTGGTTTCACCAACCGGTCAGACCAGTTTTGGCCAGACAGCCACACTGAGTCTTCGGCCTTGGCTTTGTGGCTCAGCCAAGCAACCCAGTGGTTTTCTGGTGAACCACTGCAAACCCCGCGAACTCGGTGTAGCCTCCGCCAATCACCACTCTTGACTTGGCTCCCACGAAGTCCCGGCTCGACCTTGGTTTTGAGGCTCAACCAAGAAACCGTCCATGACTTCATCTTGCTGTTTTTGCCACCATGTGGCCCGCACTTGACCCCGTTGGCCACCGGGTCCCTCGAACCAAGCCTACTTGTCTTCTCCACACCTGGAGGCCTCACCGGCAACGACCTTTCGCGCTTGTTCTTCACCTGCACCGACACCAGTCAAGCCGCAACCTGCACCTGTAATACTTAGTCAAGAGTCAGTCCACACAACGTTGTCAATCACTCATCACACCAGGAAGTGACCATCCACCGGTCCTCGAACCACACAGGCTCTCATTATTGCAGATATAAGACCCGCAATACACCAACACCCACTACAAAGAAACGAATCAATCAAGGTCATAAAACCAAACATCATCATGCAAGCACTGAATTCCACCAATCAAGACATAGTTAAAGGAACGATACTACACATTGTTAATAAAGTCAGAGGGTATCCTCCTAACAGATTAGAGTTATCACGGTGGGGAGAGAAGAAGATGTTTAAGAAGTGAAAATTCATTAGAGAGGTCAAGGATAAGGTAAGAATGGATTGTAGAACAAAAGAGACATTAAGAAACGACCATTGCTAACGAGGTTTACGTCCCCTACAGTCGATACAGCTCTGATACCACTCTGTCACACCTATTTTTCCAAAGAAAACCAAGTGCATGCTATATGTATGCCAGGATCTATTTTCATACATATAGTGACATATAAGTGAATACAAAAATAGTATCACGTAAGAAAAAGGGAGATTATTAGAGTATTACGCTAAATCCTGGAAACGAAGGCACCGAACATCCACAAGCAGTCGACTGGGGGTTGCGTATGCCTAGCACCAGCAACATCTTCTCAACAACTTCATAGCAGCTTCCTCTTTCTGAGCAACATTGTTTATAGCAAGGGTGAGCACATGTCGTACTCAGCAAGTGTGGGGAAAGTAGGAATGCAAAGGCTTGACAAGGAAAGGCTAATAGGTTGACTGCATTAAGCAATTTTAGTGGGTCAAATTTTATTAGCACCTGATTACTAAGATATAAGTATATACCAACCCACATTAAGCATAGAGGTAAGATAGGCCTTAAGCATATGGCTAACATAACCAGAAACCACGATTTAAGTCCATCTTCAAGTTTAGTTATCATGTGAGGGTCCAGGCGGCTCTTGACCGTGAGCACAGCTAACCGGTTAGTTTTACACTCTGCAGAGGCTGTACACTTTCACCACAAGTCGCGTAAAAGTTCCGAAGAACTTTGGACACAACCATGCGATGCTAGATAGGCATACACAACTTCTACTCGCGGACGGTCAGCCATAGAATACTTCTGTTCCAATACCTATCCGGAATAGAAGAGCCATAAAAGCATTCCTCCATACCCAAACTACCATGCGAGTAATGGCCACACAAAGACTTCCCTAATTACTCGGCCAAGACCAAAGCCATATAATCCTTGTGGTTGCACTGTTGTCCTTGGTGGTCGCTCCATGTTCCAATTAATGCATATGGTCTTGTATTAACTAAAGGTATATATCATAAAGGTAAAGCAAGTTCATCATTAAGTTCATTAAAACCACCATAACCCAGGTAGAGCAACTAAGCATAGCTATCCAACAAAAAGATAAACCCAGGTTGACAAGGAATGATAATAGAGACTAGGAAAACCTTAATAGGACCCATCAATATTAATGCAAAGCTATGCAATGAGTGATTAAATAATTATTGGGACAAAAGAACAAGGACACACTTGCCTTTAACCAAAGTAATGTTGTTGCTCAGAGTTCTTCAACCTCTAGCTCTCCAAAGCTCTCGAACCACTTCCTTCTACTCGCATCAATCATCAGCACAAGTGAGAGCCTGTGTGGTTCGAGGACCGGTGGATGGTCGCTTCCTGGTGTGATGAGTGATTGACAACGTTGTGTGGATTTACTCTTGGCTAAGTATTGTAGGTGCATGCTGCGGCTTGATTGGTGCTGGTGCAGGTGAACAACAAGTGCGAAAGGTCGATGCTGGTGAGGCCTCCAGGTGTGGAGTAGACAAGTAGTCTTGGTTCGAGGGACCCGGTGGCCAGCGGGATCAAGTGCGGGTCGCATGGTGGCAATAACATCAAGACGAAGTCATGGACAATTTCTTGGTTGAGCCTCAAAACCAAGGTCGATCCGGGACGATGTGGGAGCCGAGTCATGAGTGGAGATTGGTGGGAGGCTACACCAAGTCCGCAGGGTTTGCAGTGGTTCACCACAAAACCACTGGGTTACTCGGTTGAGCCACAAAACCGAGGCCAAAGACTCGACGAGGAGCTGCGGCCACCCAGGCTGGTCTAACCACCCAGGAGGGGCGGTCTGACCGCCTGGGCCTGTCTAACCGCCCAAGGGGGGCGGTTTGACCACCCGGGTCGTAGCCGCCGAGAAGCTTCGAAGCGGAGAACATGCGGCATGATCGCAAGAGTTGCGTTGGTGCTAGGCAGGCTTGCGGTGGATGCGCATCCGTCCGATGGTGCTGAACTGAAGACTTTCGAAATTGCCCATGAGGGGCTTGTATCTCTAGTATGCTAGTAAGGGTAGTTTAGTCTTTTGGTTGCCCCCATATAAACACTTGAGTTGTGGGATGGCAGCCAACTCTTGGAACCCTAGCTCATTTCCCTTTGTTATTTTCCCTTCCTATTTTCCTTAGGATTTTCTAGGACTAGCTTGAGAGCTTCATGGTGAGATCTTTAGAGAGAGATGGATGATCGGGAGGCAAGCTAGACCTTGTATGAACCTTCTTGGTATGTATAGAAGATTTGGTGTGGTTCCTCAAGAATTTTTGTTGTCTCTCCCGTTTTCCCTTTTTGGTGATTTTCGGAGGCTTTTCTTATGATTTTCGTGGCGGAGTTTTGAGGGTGATTTCTCACGAGATTCTTGTTGGGTGTCACGTATGAGGACCTTGTGCCTCTTTGCTTGGTGACCTTGACCCAGCAACTCCCTTGAATCGGCCTCGATTTGGTGGTTTTCGCAGTTCCTCGAGTTCATGACCTAGAGGGCCAAGATTCACGATTCCCTTTGATTGAGAGCATTTTGGTGGAATTCCTTTGGTGGAGAGGTTGCCCAGGAGGTAACCCAGCTATCTCCGAAGTTTCGCTGCAATCCGTGGGGTGAATCGGGAGGTCGGGCGATGGGAAGTTGAGGGTTGACCTGCGGCCAGGTATTCTGGGAGGGGCGGTCTAACCACCATTGGGGGGCGGTCTAACCGCCCTGGGTCTCCCATGTCGAAGTTTTGAGCTGTTTCCCAGAGTGCTTCTGAGCTGTTTCCACTGCCGTGTGTGTGTAGAAGCTGTGCCTGTAGGTAGCGTTTGTTCCTAGGACCAGTAACACTTCAGTGGCTACGTGGTTTTGGCAAACAGAAGGTTGCGTGCGGAGTGTGTGATTTTTTGGGTACTCGACTGAGTTCATCTTGTTGGAGAAGTCATCTCCATCAAGAAGAATTTTTATCGGCTCCCATTCACTCCCCCCTCTTTGGTCGCCAGTTCGGTCCTTCAAGTGGTATCAGAGCCGGTTACGGGTCTTTCAGGACTCTAACCAATCTAAGATCCAAAGATGGCGTACCACGAACGGGGATCGGGTCCTCTGCATTTCGATGGAAAGTACTACCAGATGTGGCAGAGGCAGATGGCTGCTTTCCTTCGCGGCAAGGGTCGGATCCTTTGGGACGTTACGGTGAACACAACTTATGTTCATCCGATTAACTTCCCTGCTCGAGGATCGAGGGATATGCACGACGCCAACAACAAGGCGGTCGACTACTTGTTTCGCGCTCTCTGTCAATCTGAATTTGATCAGGTTCAGACAGAGGATTTGGCTTGTAGGATTTGGGAGCAACTCAAGAATGCTCACGCTAGGAACAGTCAGGTTCAGGCTCGGTTGTTTGCGACTTACCGGAGAGAGTACGAGAACTTCACTCATCTCCCTAGTGAGTCCATAGACACGATGTTCCAGCGGTTCACGGTGATTGTGAACAACATGAGGGCCAATGTGACCGTGCTCCCGTACGATGATCATGACAGAGCTGTGAAGCTCTTGCACTCTTTGGATCATACTATTTGAGGCGGAAAGGTCGAGGCCATCTTGGAATCGGAGAAGTATGAGACTCTGACGGTAGACGAGCTGTTCTCTAAGCTCAAGTCAGCTGAGGTGGACCGTGGTGTGACATCCAAGATTGAGGGCCTGACTGACTCGCATAGTCTCGCTCTCATCCGTGACTCAGGTGCTAAGTCAAATGCTAACCCATCCACCAGGATGAACTCTCTGTCTTCTTTGATGTCCTTGCCAGATGAGGAGTTCAACATGCTTGGAGAGGACAAGCTGGCACTACTGACCAGGAGGTTCGAGAGGATGCACGAGAACCGGGTGAACACAAGGAGGAACTCACGGACATGCTTTCAGTGCGGCAAGCCAGGACACTTCGCCGACTGTCCAGAGAAGGTGGAGAACAAGGACAACTACAAGCACCGGTCAAGTACGGAGAACAAGCACCGATCAAGGTACGATCACAAGCACAAGCACAAGAATAAGGACGAGCGGAGATTGAGGAAGAAGGATGGCCACGGCAAGAAGGCACGAGCGATGGTTGGGGCGAGTGACGTCGAATCCAGCTCAGCCTACTCTACCTCGAGCTCGAGTAGCAGTGAAGATGAAGGTGATCGGCGCAAGAGCAAGAAGGGGTCCAAGAACCTGAGCGGGTTGAGCTGCTTCGCGCGAGACGGGTTCTACGGCATGGCACATAGCTCCGGCAGCAAGAAGAGCCAGAAGGACGACTCGGACTCCGACTCCGAGGATGAGGTACGTGATGAAGTTTCCTTCTTGCGCCAGGAGAATGAGAGGCTAGGAAAATTGCTTGATAATCATGATGACATGGTTAGGGAAGCTAAGAAAATGAGGAAAGAGCTTAGGGCCTCAATTGAAGATGCTAGGAATAGAGTGGCGGAGCTAGAAACACAGAACCTTGATGCTAAGCTTGGGATAGATTCGCTTGAGGCTTCACCTGTTGTTTCTAATGAGGTTGATTGTGGTGATTGCTCTATTTTCCTAGCTGATCTTACTGCTCCTAAGGAAAAGCGTGCTTCCAAGTGTGAGGAAGTAGATGTGCTTAGGGTTAAGCTGGCTGAGCTACAGTCTAGGCCTACTTTGCTAGGTGCGTGCACATCTTATCCTGTGTTGCATGAGAAGCTTGCTGAGTTGCGCTCTCGCATTGTTTCACTTGAGACTGAATTGAAATCTCCTATTGCTACTTCATGCTCTACTTGTGAATTGCATGTTGTGAAGAATTTGAAACTTGCACATTATGTTAATCGCTTGCAGGATGAAAATGATGAGTTGAGGAAGTGTTTGATTTGGTTGTTGGGTCAGGAGCCCCAGCTTGGCATCATGATTGCCGCCTTTAAGCGCTATGATGGGCAAGCACTTGGGGCTGACAAAATTGGAGAGAGCAGTGGTGAGAGAGATGAGAAAGTTGGAGAGATTCCCATCCCACCACACACAACACCCAAGAACAAGTTTGAGTCTAAGCCTAACCATCTCAGAAACAAACTTGACACAACCCCAGATCCACCAGTGTTCCCTTCCCAAACAAACCACTTCCAAAACCGGTGAGATTTGTGAGTCCTAAGGGAGATGTTGTTGGAGAGAAACCAAGTGGGGAGAAACCAAAAGAGAAGCCTAGTGAGCAGCCCCATCCCAAGCCTAAACCAAAACCAATCTGGTTCCACTGTGAGTATTGTGGGAGAGATGGTCACAAGGGTGAGTTTTGCTTCAAGAGGAAGCGGGAAGAAATGATGGCTAAGGAGTGGGCTAACAAGGACATGTACCACCCATCTCATGGTTTACCTGAGCCTCGTATGCCACTGCCTAGGGGTAAGGCTGTTGTGAGAAGCATTCCGGCATGGGGAGATGGGAGCTCTCATAGCCGGGGTGGTTTTCTGGAGAGGGCGGTTAGATCGGCCAGGCTAGGCGGTCAGACCGGCCCTGCCCAGAGGGAGGCGGTCAAACCGACCTGGCTAGGCGGTCAGACCACCCCCCCAGAATTCTGGGCGGTTCAGTTTTCGAGGTGGCGATGCGAGTGGTTTCAGTTCTGGTAGTCGTGATATTGGTGGTTGGCGTGGTGAGTCTGGTGGTGTTGAGTTTGCTAGACGTTCTCCTCCTCGTGGTCGATACGAGCTTGGGAGAGGTCGCACCTTTGAGTTGGAGAGGAGCTACGATCCACGATCTTCCTTTCGTGTCTTTAATGCTCCTCCAGCGAGACGGGAGTGGTTTCCACGGGGTGGTTCCAGGTTTGGTAGTAATGGTAGGATGGATCGTGCTAACCCCACTTTGGAGCAGATGGCTCAGCACTGGTTTTACTCTTTTGGTACTAACCCCAGTGTTGAGTCATTTGCTCATTCACGTGTTCGTTTTTGAATTTCAGGTGGGAGTCTTGGAGAACGTTTGGTTGATTGACTCCGGTTGCTCGAGGCACATGACCGGAGATCAGGGGTGGTTCTCCAGCCTCACCCCGGTGGTGTCAAAGACATAATCACCTTTCGGGACAATGGGCGAGGGCGTGTACTTTCAGAAGGTGAAGTGAGGGTAAGTGACAAAGTGGTGCTGAAGCATGTTGCCTTGGTCAAGTCGCTCGGATTTAACTTGCTTTCGGTTTCTCAGCTTCTTGATGAAGGTTTTGAGGTGTTGTTTAAATCGGGTGGTTCTCAGATACTTGATGCTCGAGGTGACCTTGTCTGTGTGGTCGTTCCCGAGGGTCAGATATTTCGAGTGGATTTTTCTCAGAGTTCGGGTGTTGCTAGGTGTTTCGTGGCTGGTTCTTCGGGTCAGTTGTGGAAGTGGCATAGGAGGTTGGGTCACTTGAGCTTTGACCTTTTGTCACGCTTGAGTGGACTCAACTTAGTCCGAGGATTGCCCCGGTTGAAGTTCGAGATGGATTTGGTGTGTGCGCTGTGTAGACATGCTAAGGTGGTAGCTGCTTCCCATCCACCCCTCACCGATGTGATGACGGATCGTCCATGCGAGCTGCTCCATATGGACCTTGTTGGCCCAGCTCGTGTGGGATCTGTGGGTGGGAAGTGGTACGTCCTGGTTGTGGTGGATGACTACTCTCGGTATTCCTGGGTTTTCTTTTGGAGGAAAAGGGGGAGACGTTTGGTTTTGATCGAGATCTTGTCTTGAGGTTGAAAAACGAGAGGCACGGAGATGCCATACGAGCGATTCGCAGTGACAATGGCTCGGAATTGAAAAACTCTTGCTTTGAAACCTTTTGCCATGACTTAGGTCTTGAACACCAGTTTTCGAGTCTGTATACGCCTCCCCAGAACGGCGTGGTGGAAAGGAAGAACAGAACCTTATGTGAGATGGCTCAGACGATGCTCGATGAGCATAGGACTCCGTGAAGGTTCCGTGCTGAGGCGGTCAATACTGCGTGCTATGTGTCGAACAGGATTTTTCTCTGGGTCCATAAGAAGAAAACTTGCTACGAGTTGATGCATTGCCGTACCCCCAAGGTGAGTCACTTTCACGTCTTTGGCTGCAAATGCTTCATTCTTAAGAAAGGGAAGAGTTTAGACAAGTTTGAGGCTAGGTCTATCTATGGCATTTTCTTTGGTTATGTGACTCATTCTAGAGCCTTTCGGGTGCTCAATCTTGAAACTAACCAAATTGTGGATACTTGCGAGGTTACCTTCGACGAGACACAGCCATGTAGTTCGCTTGTTTTTGAGTGTGCAGGTGACGAGGAACTTGGCGAGGAGATATTCGAGGATGAGGTGCAGCAGCAAGGAGATGATGAGGATGGTGGTGTGGCGCCCGTGGCTGAGCATGTACATACTACTTCGACTACGATCGAGGACAGGCCTTCTCCCACACCTACGACGATGCACCAAGATCGAGAGGAAGCTGCTGCTGAGGTGGAGGTGGCTTCGAGGCGAGAAGCTCCCCGGCGAGTACAAGTGGATCACCCAGCTTCAACGATCATCGGGAACATCAACGAATGAACTCCACGGTTGAGGTTTCGAAACGACTCTCACTTTGCCCATGCTGCTTTTGTTGCTACTTTTGAGCCCAATTGGGTAAGTTCAATGCATGAGGAGTTGGAGAATTTCAAGAGAAACCAAGTTTGGGAGTTAGTGGAGCCTCCACCGGGTTGTAAGCCGATTGGGACAAAATTGGTGTGGAAAAACAAAGAGGGAGAGAAAGGTGAAGTAGTGAGAAACAAATCGAGGTTGGTTGCTCAGGGGTACACACAAAAAGAGGGGATAGACTATGAGGTGACATTTGCTCTTCTAGCCCGTTTGGAGGCGATTAGGATTCTTCTAGCCTTCTCTGTGGCTAAAGGGTTCAAATTTTACCAATTGGATGTGAAGAGTGCGTTCCTGAATGGTGTGTTGGAGGAAGAAGTGTATGTGAGGCAACCACCGGGGTTTGAGAGTGAGAAGTACCCCCACTGGGTGTACAAGTTGAGGAAGGCGCTCTATGGGTTGAAGCAGGCGCCTAGAGCTTGGTATGGTAGGTTGAGGGGGTTCCTGTTTGAGAGAGGCTTTGAGATGGGGAAGGTAGATCAGACCTTGTTTCTCCTCAGACAGGGCAAGGACATCCTAATTGTTCAGGTGTACGTGAATGATATTGTCTTTGGTGGCTCGTCTAACTCTTTGGTTGCAAGGTTTTGCAGAAGACATGAGCAGGGAATTCGAGATGAGCATGATGGGTGAGTTGCAGTTCTTTCTCAGCCTCCAGATCAAGCAGTCGAAGGAAGGAACATTTGTGCACCAAGCCAAGTACACCAAGGACATTGTGAGGAAGTTCAAGATGGAGGACTCCAAGGCCATGACGACGCCGAAGAGTAAGACTACAGCCCTGGATGCAGACGAGGAAGGTGAACATGTGGACCAGAAGGAGTACCAGAGCATGATCGGCTCCCTCCTGTACCTGACGGCAACGAGGCCAGACATCCAATTTTCGGTATGTTTGTGCACTCGTTTTCAAGCATCTCCAAGGACTTCGCATCGGCAAGCAGTCAAGCGCATCTTCAGGTATTTGCGATACACTCCCGGCTTCGGCCTTTGGTACTCCGCGTCTTCTTCTTTGGAGCTTCACGGTTTTTCAAACGCGGATTTTGCTGGGTGTCGGTTGGATAGGAAGTCCACTTCAGGGACTTGCCAATTCTTGGGTTCTTCTTTGGTGTCTTTGTCTTCCCGCAAACAATCAAGCGTTTCTCAATCTACTACTGAAGCTGAGGAAGTCGCCGCAGCTAGTTGTTGCTCTCAGCTCCTTTGGATCACATACACCATGAGTGACTTTGGTGAGGAGTATACCCAGGTTCCACTTCTATGCGATAGCACGAGTGCCATTAGTGTTGCAAAGAACCCAGTGCTTCATTCCAAAACCAAGCATATAGAAGTGAGATACCATTTTCTGAGAGACATTGTTGAGAATGGGAAAATAGCCTTGATCCATGTGCCGACACAAAACCAACTAGCGGATATTTTCACCAAGCCCCTAGATCAAGCAACTTCCACTCATTTGCGGGGAGAACTTGGTGTGTATTTGGTTTCTTGAGTTGGTGGTGGGAACTCCTTGTGTAGCATATGTATAGCTTTCCTTTTGTGCATTCTTGCATTTTGCATTGCATATGTAACATGATGTATAGGCATCTTTGTATCTTAGGTTGCATGCATTTTGTATCATATGCATTTTGTAGGAAAAGCTTCTCTTATATACATGGTTCACCATGATGTGCCATAAATGATCTTGTGAGCTAGTTTGGTATGATATGATTTAGTTTGGCCTAGCTCTTGATGATCTTGTTTTATATCCATGGTTGATGGCTATGTTTTTGAAAAATGCTTGTTGTCTGTCCTCTTGTGAGTAAATGCCTTTATATGATCTTGACATGTTTGAGTGGCTTCGTTATGCTTAATTGGTGCTTGGATGGCTTATTTTGATCATATGGGGCCAAAGGTCCATTTATCATCATGCATGTTTAGCCCACTTGCTTATTTTGTGGAGGGGCATAAGTTCCTTTTTACCGCAAAGGCGTTTCATGTACCGTGTATAAATCTGAAAATGAAATGTAAATTGCTTGGAAAATATGCTCCCAGGTCATTTGTGCTTATTTAAATTGCTTTTGGGTGCTAAACCGTTGCATGATTCCTACCATTGAGATGTCTCATATATAGAAGTAGGGAAATGGCTTGGTGGCTTTGACATGACACGAGGTGTTTGTGGGTGTTTATGATGATCTTATGCTTAGAATGGTTGTCCTAGCATGAAGTTTGTGTGACCTTGTCACTTTGGCATGTTTTGCTCATGTTTAGGACTTTGCTCATGAGAGAGAAATTTTTCGTAAAAATGCTCATTTTGGTCTTAGCCTTATCCAATGGTTGTGAAACTTGGTGATCATGTAGCTTATGTTCATACGAAGCTATAGAGTATCTAACTTGCTCATTTGGACATGTGTAGCATCTTGTGGTGAATTTTGTCTATTTGAGAAGCTCTAGGTTGAATTTTTCCGATTTTTGTCTTGATTCATGCATTGTCAACAAGGGGGAGAAGTTTGTACGTGATTTGGGCATCTGGGAGCTTTTGGAAGGTGTTCAAAGTGGTTCTGGCAAGTTTCGGAAAAATTTGTGTGCAGGGCGGTTTCTTGGCGTGGTTTAACCGCCCCCCAGGCGGTCAGATCTCAGAGGGGCGGTCTGACCGGCCCAGGCAGGCAGTCTAACCGCACTGGGCAGAGTGAGTAGGTTTTACTCCTTGTTTGCATTCCCAAGTTACATTGTTGCATTGGTTCAGGGGGAGTGTGCTTTGACTCAGGGGGAGCTTGCATGTGTGCAGGGGGAGCTCATGTGCGAGTTTGTGGCTTGTTTGCCTTGGTGGTTTTTGCTCTTTGTGTGAGCTTGTTTTTGTCTCGGTTGTGTCGAGCCGTTGCCCTTGCCTAAGGGGACCGAGACTTTCCTTCTTCAAGTGATCTTGCTCTTTGCCTTTCCTTTGGCTTTCGATCGCTTGTTGAAGTTCTTTTGGTCATTTCTTTTTTCTTTTCCTTTTCTCTTTAGTTACCAAATGTGTGTGTTGTCAATGCACTTATCAAGGAGGAGATTGAGAGCCTGTGTGGTTCGAGGACCGGTGGATGGTCGCTTCCTGGTGTGATGAGTGATTGACAACGTTGTGTGGGCCGACTCTTGGCTAAGTATTGCAGGTGCAGGCTGCGGCTTGATTGGTGCTAGTGCAGGTGAAGAACAAGCGCGAAAGGTCAATGCCAGTGAGGCCTCCAGGTGTGGAGCGGACAAGTAGGCTTGGTTCGAGGGACCCGGTGGCCAGTGGGATCAAGTGCGGGTCGCATAGTGGCAAGAACAGCAACACGAAGTCATGGACAGTTTTTTGGTTGAGCCTCAAAACCAAAGTCGAGACGAGATGACGTGGGAGCCGAGTCATGAGTAGAGATTGGCGGGAGGCTACACCAAGTCCGCAGGGTTTGCAGTGGGTCACCACAAAACCACTGGGTAACTCGGTTGAGCCACAAAACCGAGGCCGAAGACTCGACGAGGAGGTACGGCCACCCAGGCCAGTCTAACTGCCCAGGAGGGGCGGTCTGAACACCTAGGCCGGTCTGACCGCCCGGGTCGCAGCCGCCGAGAAGCTTCGAAGCGGAGGACACGCGGCATGATCGCAAGAGTTGCGTTGGTGCTACGTAGGCTTGCGGTGGATGCGCATCCGTCCGATGGTGCTGAACTGAAGACTTCCAAAATTGCCCTTGAGGGGCTTGTATCTGTAAGTGCAATCCAGCCCTAAGTGGGTTTTGGTGAGTTGAGTGACAACTTGATTAAATAACTAACATTCTTGTGAAGCATATGAGCAGGTTGTTGATTATTGATAAATGATATTTATGTGTAAGATCATGCTTTTGGCTCATATTGCAAAGAAGACAAGGGTGGATCATGATATTATACATGGAATGTATGCAAGCATACTAAAGATGAATGTCATGGGTTGGTAATTTTGTTCCTCCCATTTGAGTCTACATGAGACATACAACAAGTAATCCTAAAGCTAAAGAAAAGCAAATATAGAGGCATGGATACTTCATACTACTTGGTTGGCCTCTCTATGTTAGGCAAAGCATATTGTGATGAAAGGAGAAGCTTGTGATATAAAAATGGGAGAACTAAGCAAAGGATGAGTATGGCATCTAGGGGATTTCATTATTAATACAACATGGAACTTGATGAACTATACAATGAGTTTACCGAGTATAATATCAAATGGATTTCACTCTTACATCTAGTAGAGGATATTGACTCTCACAAAGAAGCTAGTTGCAAGACTTCAAGTAAAGCTTTGACAAAGGTCATGTGGTTACCTCTATTGTGATGGACCTATAAATGGAAGTTTGCAAAGCAAGGATATTTATTATCAATCAAAGGACAATTATTTGAGTGGCATCTCAAATGGATTTCTCTCTATGGTGCATGGCTTGACTCAATTGTGGCAAGGATAAGTGATGAAGAAATCAAGATGGCTAAAACGAGGAACTAAGCAAAAGCTATGGATAGCGACCATGAGCAAAGTTGCTAGGGTGAAGTTAAGAGCGTCAAGGGATTTCAAAGTATCATATCCAAGTCTACCGAGGAAAGCGATGAATTGCATCTAGTGTCATGATTGATAAATTGGAGTGTCTTTAGAATTCAAGATGGTTGACTCTATACTCTATGGAAGAATTCTAAGTCACTAGCTCATGGTGGATATGCTCAAGCACATGCATATATTTACTTATCCATTACATGTGCTCAGTTGGTATACAACATTGGAAGCCCTCAAATCATTGAAGATCAAATACCGGCGTACCTTGGTGGTTCAAGCTCAAGTAGATTAATTATGGTTTATCTTTTATCTTGAGTTTAGGTATGTCGTACTATCAAGAGGGATGAATCATTGGTTGGACAACAAACATGAAAAAGTGCTCAAGTGAATCCATGAGAGACTAACCCGTGAGATCTAAACCTTAGTAGGACTCTCTGGCCCAAACCGGTCTGACCGGTTTGGCAAACCGGTCTGACCGGTTTGGCAAACCGGTCTGACCGGTTTTGGCACTAACATCGTCCAACGGCTAGTTGGTTTGAAAACCGGTTTGACCGGTTTGGCAAACCGGTCTGACCGGTTTTATCTGACAGACTAACGGCTAGTTTTGTGGGAGTTGGGTATTTATACCCATGAGCTGCTCTTTGAGGGGCTGCTGGTTCTCCACACTTCTAACACCTTCCAGAACCCCAGCTGAGCTCTCCCCAACCTCTCTAAGTGAGATTCAAGCCTTTAGTGCCCTATCCTTGAGTTGGGTTGAGAGAGTGACTTGTGTGAGAGCTTTAGAGAGCTTTGTGACGCCTAGTGAGCAATCCCACACTTGAGCACCTGCTGATTTCATTGAATATCTTGTGACGCATCTTTTACTCTTGGAGCCCTTGGCTCCTAGACGGCTAGAAGTCGCTTGGAAGCTCCCGATCGTTGTGTGGCAGCTCCAAGAAGTTTGTAATTGCAAATCAAAGATAGTGGAACACTCCATCTATTGCCTTGGCGATAGGTGTGAGGGAGGAGCGGATTGAAATAGATCTCAAAGCCCTTGTGGCTTACCTCAACAACGTGGACGTAGGCCAGCCTTAGTGGCGAGCTGAACCACGGGATAAATCCGGTGTCTTTGTGCTTTTACTTCCTTTACATTTGCTTGCATTACCTTAAGTTGTTTCTGGCTTAATCTTTGTGCTTCCGCTTCGATCTACTTTGGTGTGCTTGTGCTGTGTGCAGGGACTCCATTGACACTCTTGGAAACACCTGTGGAAGTCCTACACCAAGTTTGGTTTGTGCTAGAATTCGTGGAGGGGATATACTTGTCTGTTGGTTTTCTGCCTAGCAAAAACCGGTCTGACCGGTTTTGGTACTAACAGAGGGTTGAAGTTTTTAATAAGTGCAGATTCGTCTATTCACCCCCCCTCTAGATGACATCAAGATCCTTTCAGTATCCCTAGATATAAGCCCGGGTGGCGGCTTGCCTTGGCGTGCGGGCCAAGGGAGAGGGGCAGCGCACGGCGCGGCTCGAACTCGGGCAGAGTTCGGCGCGAAGACGACGCGAGGTGGGGATGACAGGCGGCCCCCACCTATCAGCGACAGCGAGCGGAGAGGAGCAAAACGGGCTGCACTAGGCCAGTTTGTCGGCTGGGCTTTTGGGCCAAAGCGACGATGCGCGGGCGGAAAAGAGGAATTCGGGGACCTCTGCCAAATTTCCGTCAAACGGGCCACGCGTGGTGCTGGGCTGTGCGACGTGGGTTGCGACGCAAGCTGGGCTCCTTCGGGCTGGGAGGTAGGATGGACCAAAAGAGAGAAAGGGAAGGGAGGGAAAATGAAAAACTTTTACTATTTTTCAAAAGAGATCAAACACATGAATTCAAATACAAATTTGAATTCAACCAATCAAAAATAATGCACCAACATGTATGCAACAAACATCAAGCCATTTATTTAATTTAGAAAAAAAGAAATGATGTTTTTTTACTATACTATATTCCTTGTAAAGAAAATAGATGTTGGGAAAATTTTAAAATTAAGAGAAAATCGTTGTTTAATGATTCTCTCTATTCACATCCTGAAATTTGAGAATTTCACGGTGTGACATAGTTTCTGTCTTCCCAGGCAGAAAGAAAGATCTGACCCTTCTAACTGGATTCTTCAAAGGTTTCTATCATGGCTTCAAGAGTGACATTTGGTTTGCATATAAAGATCCCGCTAATCAATTTGAGTCAATTTTCAGACTCGATGATGTTACCAGCGATGATCACAATAGAATCCTTTTTGAACATATCATCAGACCATGTCTTCTCCCATCTAATTTCTTTGGCAGTCAACTCCCATCATATGAATTTTACAATCCTTCTTCAGCAGCTCGACAATTGGTATTTGGCCAACTGCCCAATGGCCTTTACTTTATGGATTTTATCAAACCGAGAGAGATAATACCTAATGGAGTTCATTTTGATCGGCTGGAAAATCTGAATCCAGATTCATCGACTATAGTTCTGGATGGTTGGAACCACCTTCACTTCACTTCCCATGCTTTCAAGACTTGGTAGGTTGAGTGGAGTGAACATTTATTCTGTGTGGCCTCTTCTCCAAATGACTCAACGAAACTTACCAAGCTCCTCCAAATGAGGTAACTTTTCTATCATTTGTGTTTATGCCATCTTACTTCTTTCGTCTCACACTTTATATTTCTAGCTTGGCAATATTGACCCGCCGATTGTAAGTGGGAGCGAAAAGCCAATCTAGTACCTCCCTCCTCGAGAATGTCCATATCTCGGTAGTAGTGCTCCTGGGATCTCCTCGGTCATGGCTGTCCCAGTATCAGCCGGTCCGACTACTAAAAGGAAAGTTATAACAAGCAAGATGCCCCGCCAATCCAAAAAGAAAGCCAAAACCGCCATTGATACAACCATCACTGCTGATGCATCCACATTGGCCGAAGTCCTTATTGATGCCATGAAGGTACTTGACTTGGTCTTTTTGCTTTTATTTCCCTTTTTTGTAATACTTCATCTTCCTTTCGCTGTCATGCAGTCCTCCAGGTTAGTGGGGAAATCACCTCAAATGGAAGTGATAGCACCATCAGTTGACATCCTGGAAAAGGAGGTTACATTGGATCTGATTGCAGAAAAACCTCTTGAAGATAAGGTCAATCCTTTTGAAGTAGACCAGCCAGCGGAAGAAACTCCAATTATGGCAGTTGATCACATCGAGGTAGAACGCCAAACAGAAGGTGACTCTGACACTCTAGCTGATCAGATCCACAACCAAGGCTTACTTGAATCGGCCGATTCTCAAATTAATCAATCTATGATTGAAGTAAGAAATCCTTCATCATTGATCTCTTGCTCTCCCGTTCTCATCTTATTTGTATCCCGATTTGCATCACTTCTATGCAGAAGGTCAATGATGCATCGGCTGAGGTTCAATCAACTAATGACGATCGTCAAACATCGACTGACAAGTTTTTAGAACAAAAATCAGCTGAAGAGCCGATTAACATCATTGTTCCAATGCAGCCGGATTCTTCTGCTATAGAGGTAATTTCTGGATTGCCCTTGTCTCATTCTCTTAACCTAGTTATTATTCTAACATCCTTCTTTGCAGGTTCAATCTGTTACCTCATCCATCGGTCATGACGCACTTGAAACGAACCGAATTTCCGCGAACGGAAACCTGACTCTCTGCACCTCCGTGATAGTCCCAGGAAGAGGCTATCACGTGCAATCCTGATCTCAAGTGGTACAAATCCATACAACACGGAAATAATAGAAGAAATACATAATAATATTACAACATCAGAGTACAACTCTTCGGCACAAGCCGGGTACAAGTCCATTAGGACTGAATCAAGAAAGGTAAAACATCTACGCAGCAGATCTATCCAAGCAAAGCGTCTCCAGCTCCACAGGCAAACTTGAGCGAAGGACCAGCTCTAGTCTTCACGTCTTCCATCGTCGACATCGTAGTCGGCTTCGAGTCTGAAACACCGCCATCTACCCGATAAGCGGGTAGGTCATGTCAGCTTCCCAACAAAGAGCAAAAGCGGTGGTTGAATCTAATATGCATGGATAAACCCTGCATTGGGCTGTAGAAAGCTATGCATGCAGTAGCGTGAAAGCAACAATCAAAGGAATGCAGAATAAGCAGCGAGGTCCACACCTCCAGGAGGTCCACACCTTTGGGGTCCACACCCCTCAACAAGGAAGTCCACACCAAAGCACTGAATCACACCCACGATCCAGCTCCCAACTCTCGTCTGCTATGTGGGGCCCACCTGCTCCTATCCCCACATCTCAACGGCCACAGGCCGGGCTCACTCACTCAGGGGAAGAGAAGAAGCACAAGAAAAGTCTAGCCGGAAGTAGCGGTAGATAACAGTACTGTCCATAACCAGTGGACACGGACTATAGCTATAGGTTTAAACACTCTACAGAGGTTGTACAACTGTACCCACCCGAATAGAGCCCAGGCGGTAATGAGCCACCCAGAACCCTACCATACGGCTGAAGTCCAAGTAAGTGGGTAGCACTCTCCTATCTCTCCGAGTCTGGCTCAGCTCGTGCTATAGAGCTCGTACTCGTGCTATAGAGCTCGTACTGCCAGTGAGGGGTCCTCGAAGCTGTGGAACCCTTCCCCGGCCCAACCGGGGCGAAGTCTACTAAGGAGGAACGACCTCTCCTATCACGATCACACCGATCCAACTACAGGCAGAGTGCTATCCACTACGAGTCTCACCCCGCACCCCCGCCCATAACAGGGCGGGCGGTTTGTACGAAAGTAAGTACTGTACCTAGTGGTAAACCGACTCGGTCCTTAAGGGCCGAGAGCGAGCACTCCCCATCTCCATCGAATCTGACACACCGCTCTCCCCGAGTCAGGCGTTCACAAGTAACCAAATGGCTCGCTCCCGCCAGAAACACGTCAAGAGGGTACACACCCAGAACTCACGCTAGAACACACAGAGATCTCCCACATCTCAGTCCAAACCCAGACTACCATCCATAATCCAAAGCATAAATAGTATGGATAGTAAGTAGTGGGACTAGCTAGGGGTCTGTAGCTAGTCCCGAGGTGGGTGGAGCAAGGAAACAGGGTAAATCAAATATCAAGGTACGACTAATCAAAATGGCTATGCAATCCATCAAATCAAGTAACATAAATATAGCACTAGCATCTAATAGCATGCATGGGTTCTACATGGTTGGGAGTGACATGACACCTGCGCGGTAGTCGACGTAGAGTAGTAGAGGTTGAGCATCCTCTCGGGCAAAGTCGAGGTAGAAGGGTCTTCTCAGTCGTCGCAGCTCGGGTCTTCAAACAAGAACACAAGCCTACACGAGATGCGACGCAGAAATAAATAATGAGCATTACATCTAATGCAAAAACACCAATAAGAACCAATTTAGAAGATTCAAATAAACTCCATACTAAATACAAGCAACATTGATTTAAATAATAAAAATAGAGCAATTGGTTTTATAAATAAAAGCAGTTTAAGCAATTAGTTTTATATGCTAGAAAACAAGGGTTAGTTCATGGTTGGATTATAGGTCTCAAGGTTAAGAACTTAGGTGGTCATGCTTGCAAGCGGGATGTGGAGAGGCTGAGATCAAGCACTTGCAACGTTTTAGCTTGCGGAGGGTCAAAGTGATCGCTCAAAGGATGATGATAGCAAAGCGAGACAACAATAAACTAGAATAGGCCTTACCATGCCAAGATATGCGGCGACAGCTCAAAGGGGATGAAAGGATCAACTTTTGACCGATATCGGGTGGCGATGAGGTAAGGTGTGCTTAAGAGCGCTACGGGGCATATACTGGTGATGTGGCAATGACCATGGCGGGGCAGCTAGGTTGCGGATCGGGGTTGCCATGCGGGAAGCAGAGGCCTCTGCTCATGACACGGCCATCCATCACGTGCGGCATCTTGGTTTCAAGCACATGGTACGGTACACGCTTCAAGCACGTAGCATCGTAGAGCGGAAGCGGGTTATGCGTGAAGCAACACAAAGCGAAGGCAGCGGCATAGGAAAGGTAGGCGATGCGGACTTGGGAAAGGATTCCTATTCGTGGCACGCCAATGGCTAGTTGCGGGGCTCCGGCGTCCCAGACCCACAATAGCGCAGTGGAGGGCAGCGACCACGAGTTCTACACCAAGGACGCGGGGCAAAACGGGCTCGGTTCAAGGGCAAGATCAGAGAAGGATAGTATAGTAGCAAGCGGGTCAGAATTATGAAACCAACGCAATTGGTTTCATAATTTTCGGAGCTCCCCATTATTAGTTATGGATTTTTCAAAGGTGAAAGCATTTATAAAACATTTATTAAAACCTTTATTAAAACAGAAAAGGGATTTTATTAAAAACATGCTGACGTCAGCGATGGGCCCAGCTCTCGGGTTAGTGGGCCATTAATGGGCCCAAAGTAGTAGTGCCAAATTGGGTCGGCCCAGTTTGGCCCAAGGTTCTCGAAGTCTAGAAAAGGTCCTCGAACTAGGCTTGGTCCGGCCTGGTTAGCTCTGGGCCAAGGTGGCTTTGATGGGCCAAAGCTCGAACTGGAGCCCAAACAAGGTTTACACTGAGAAGTTCGGTTTTGCACCCCGAACTCTCCTGGGGTTCGATGCGGCTCCCTAGGCTCGGCTGGGGTTTGGTGGTTATCCTTGCCGCCGCGCTCGCACGCCGCCGGCACGGCGTCACGGCCAGAGCGCGTCGTTGGTGCGGCGGTGGGCTGGATTTGGGTTCCAGGGCACGGTGAGGCTAGGGTTAGGACCGACTGGGGTCGGCGGTCACCACGGCGCACTCAAGGTCGCACCTTTGGACCTCTCCGGCGGGCGGGCGGCGCGACATGGCGCAGAGCACGACGCGACGCCCCGGGATTGAAGCACGGTGCGCGGCGACGGGATTTTCTGAGGCAAAGGTGCGGCCTCTGTGTGCAAAGACGCACGACCATGGGTTTTGTGGGTTGTGGTGGCGAGGTTCATGCAGGACGAAGCGGCACGAAGGCCGGGCAACGACGGGTTCGGCGGTTCCGGCTCGACAGTGTCGCACCTCGACGGCGCACGGCGAGGCGGTGCCAAAGGGCAACAAAGGTTGTGGCCTTGGGTGAAGGGAAAGGCTTGGGAACCTGCAAGGGCACGGGTCGAGGCCCGGTACACAGAGCGGCGGCGAGCTCGCGGCTCGGGGCACGGCACGAAGGCCGGCCGGCGCATCGCTGGGGTGCGCTCCCATACATCTCAGGCAGTCTAAGGGCGAGAGGGGCACGACGACACTCACGGTGGGTCGGCAGTGTAGTCGTGGCCGGCGCGGTGTGGACTCGCAGTCTGGGCGAAGACGTCCTTGGCGTTCTCCAGTCCCTGCTCCTCTTCTCCTGCCCGGTTCAGCGACAGCGCGGGTTCAGCTCCCAGTGCTCCACGGTCTTCAATTCCATGGCGACGATGTACTTGACGTGGTGCAGTTTCCTCCCGGCGTGTCGCAGCCCACGACGTTCCGCGGGTGGCACCGGCTCGGCTCGACGAAAACGCAGATGCGGTGATAGTGGTGGCGGTCCTGACGCTCCTCGGTGCACGTGGTGGCTCCCTCCACCGCGTCACGGCGCACCGTCGGGCGGCCTTCTCCTTTCCCCTTCTCTTCTTCTTCTTGCTCTTGATTCTTCTCTTCCTTCATCTACTGGTGACGGTGACTTGGGAGCAGGGGCAGAAAATAGAGGCCAGTGGCGGCTACTCCGGTTCCTCCAATGTGCCGATGCCCGGCTCCAGCTTCTCTCTGCGGGTGGCTCCCCCTTCTGCTCCTCCCCTCCTTCTCTCCTTGGGCGGCGCGGTGGGGGATTTGGGGAAAATCCCCAGGGCGGCGGCGGACACAGGGAGGAGGGGCTCGGCGTGGTCTTTATATGGGGACGCTAGGGTTCGGGCGCGGCCACGGACGGCAAGGATGCAGGGGCGAGGGCGCGTGGTTCCCATCTGTGGGCGCCAGCGCGGCTAGGGCGACGCCATGGGTGAGGCCGAGGGCGTGGTATGGGGCGGCGCCACTCCCCATGGCAGACGTCACGGGGAAGAAAGGGGCACAGGGTCCCGCTTGGCGGTGAGAGAAAAGAGAGGAAGAGGTTGGTAGGCTAAGTTGGGCTGACTTGGGCCGCGATGTGGGCTACGCGGTGGAGGTAGGGTGCGGTCTGGTCCTGGGAAAAAGGGTTGAGGGGTCTTTGACGGATTTCAGCGACTAAGATAGGGCCCAGGTTAGAAGTGAGCATTTGAAAGTAGTTTTGAATATAGTTTGAGTATAGTTTGAATTTGGATTACATTCAAATTCAAACTCCACACTATTGAACACCAAAGAAAATCCAAGAACTCCAAATCACAATTAAACCATAATTTGAAAATAATTTTTATATGATTTTATTTTATATGGAATTTAAGGTGAGAGGCTAGCAAATTGGTTCAAAATTTGGTAGCACTCAGGTTCAAACAAAAAGTTTTAAATTTATGCAAAAATTCACACATGGTAAATCATTCAAATTTCTGGTATGTTACATGAATCTCCTTCCTGATGTTCTGAAGATTAAGCTCCTTGAGATGCTTCCCTTGCTCAACCAAAGCATCGGTCAACTCATGCAAGATGCTAAGCCGATTAGGAATATTTTCAAGTAGATCAAGAACTAGCTGCTTCGAGACCTTAAGTCCAAGATACTTAAAGTGGCCTTTATTGAGAATCGGCAGCTTCAAATCTAAGAGGCTCAAGACCGTTTAGAAGAGATGAAGCGTCAGGAGCAGTTGACCCAGGATAGAGAAGCCCTTGACAGCAATATAACTGATTTGGATGATAGGATCGAGCTGCTGTCTTCTTCTTGCCCTGACATCCTAAATAACATCGCCCGTCTGAAAAGACGCCGAGCCGACCTGATGAAGGAGCTTGCCCAAATTGACCAAGAGTTGGCTGATGAGGAAAAGAAACTAGCAGACCTCCTAGGCACCTTTGCTCATATGGAGGAGAGGAAAGCTGCCATTGTTCATGAAGTCCAGACTCTGCGTGCACAAGAGCAACCAATCCCAGGTTCAGCCGATGTCGATCATCAAGAGATTCAAGAGACTGACCAACTGCGTCTGGACCTTATTAATGCCATTAATTCTTTAGGCATCACTTAGCCCTTCTAATTGTGTAACTAATACTTTTGTAGTCGATTTTAAATGTATACGTTTGATGGTCAGAGCCTCTTAAATCATTTAGCTGATGCAATCAGCTTTTTTCACTTTTACTGATCGTGCCACGATCCTCCTATTCCTTGAATGTGAAAGATCGCCTGATGTTTTCCAGGACTGTTTATCATGTGACTCTGACATGTCTTTTCTATCCTTCCTCCCGATAAAACACATCCTTTCGTCCAAGGGATTCTTCACAACTCTTTTAGGTCCACAGTCTTTTAACCGAGGAACATATCGGCTTCTCTTAGCTTTTTAGGGATGGGAGGTATCTTTCTTTGAAATAGCTTTCAGGAAATGACATCCACCACTGTTCTTTGACAAACTTTGCCTTGAAATTGCATTTCTTCTTGACGCTGCCAGTAAGCTCGTAGTCTCTGTCTACAACATTGAGGGAAGAATGATATTGTCCTATGCTCTATAGTTTGTGGATGTCTTAAAAAGGATTTCCTGATATTTGCAACCCATGTGAGCTGGTTTCTCTTTGGGAAACGTATTTCTGAATTGATACCAGTCTTTGGAAGTTGAACCATTCACGGGGCATCTGTTTCCCTTGAACCGGATCTGGCATTCTGTTTCCATCTCCTCATCTCTTTCCATCCTTATCTCCCCATCGTTATAAATAGACTCAACTTCTACTTTATGGGCATATTTTTTTACTCATGGCTCAAAACATAGACCTGATAGGTTATAGGCTTCTGCTCTTCGCTTCTCCTCATCCCTTCTGATTTATTGATGGCTAGAAGAATTCTTGTGATGTGTCCTAGGACATACTTCCCTCTCTAGTTAATACTGAAATATTTTAACATGCATTAGTGCTAAATTTTCACTAATAATTCCAATCTGATGTACAATAATTTTCATGCTATATATTTAGTCAAGATTGAATGTGATTGCTCAATTGAACATTGTAACATTCTAAAGTACTTCTAGTAATCTGAGTTAACAAAAAAACCCTATTCCATAGCTGCAATAGAAAACCCCAATTCCAAATCTATCCTCCCAGCAAGAAACTCCCAAATCGTTACTAACCGGAGGGGTGGGAGGTGGGGCGATGCCCAATAGTTCGTCATTGGAATCCTGGATGACAACAGGCACCACCTCTTCAGTGTCCTCGTCGGCGTCGAGGACGGCGGCCGGCGCCGCCACTTCATCTTCCGCCTGGTTGCGCCTCGGGATAGTCGTTGTCCTCGTCCTCCTCTGGAGCGCGTTCCTGGTGCGATCGCCCCTAACAAATCTTCCTCGCTCGTCACGCCTCTGCTTGGTGGAGTTGTGCTCCACTTTAGGCCGCCCAACAATGGTGGCCGCAAGCGTGTCGGCGGGAATGGCAGTAGTAGCGCCCGGGATGGACTCGGTTGCGTAGCTGCGAGAGCGGGTGGAGCGAACCATCTCGCCGATGGAGGAAGAGTGGCGGCGACAGCACGACGGTGAGAGCGGCAGTTGATGGGATAGATTGGGAGGCGACACAGTGGCGAAAGCTGCAGTTGATGGGACAGATTGGGAAGGAAGCGGAGTGGGCGATGCGTGGGGGTGAAATCCGGCGGTGTCGCTTCGTTTAGGCATGCGAAGGGACGCGTTCATGTCTTTAGTCACTGACCCGTGGGCCCAACTTGATCAGTGTACCCACGCGTCAGAGAGCCAAATTGGGTTTGTTGTATGTAACCAGAAGAGGAAGGGGCAAACTCGTGGGAACCACTATGGTCAAACATGTCATCATTTTTTTATTTTCTTTTAATGGTTGAAATGGAATTAAATTCTACGACATCAATAATGAATTCAAATGAGAAAGTTGGCAATACAATAGTTTTAGAACTTATCGAGATCTACAACTTTTATTTTGGGGCGTTTCGCCAATCAAGTTACGTTCAACTATTTAAATTACTGATTTCATCAATTTAGAAATTCACAAATTTATTTGGGGGCAATACATGATTTCAAATTAAAAAGTCGTGAATACAAAAAGTTGTAGAACTCATCAACATCTACAAATTGTATTTAAGTCACAAATCCCTTAAATTTAACAGAGTTTGAATAATCCAAATTGTGAATTTCAATAATTCTCAACTTCAAGCAAGATTTTTCGTAAATGATGACAAATGGAAAAGTGATGAATACCAAAGTTTCATAATTCATAAAAGGTCTACAATCTTTGTTTAGGTCACGTTGTCGTTTTCGAAAGTTGTAGTATACATTGGTCATTACTCCTAGATTGACTTAGATAGTTTAAGAAACTATCTTAGAGGTTTGTCAATTTCGTACTTCACATTATTACTACTTTATAAAATGACTGAAAGACCTAAATAAAGTTTGTAGATCCTGATGAGTTATGAAGCTTTGGTATTTATCACTTTTCCATTTGACAACATTTAGTGTATGACAATATCGATTGTAGTTGTCATTTTTTGAAACACACTAACACGAGAAGTTTTTTTCAAAATAATAGCTTTAATAAATTTCAAAACAATGATGCAACATGAATTTAGGAACATGTAGGAATAAATTATCTATTTTGAAGTTCGTATGAGGAAGAAGTGTCATGCAAAATTAAATAAACAAAAACGGTGCTAGTTCTTTAGTTGTCACAACAGAACACGCAGCGCATTGGTAGGGCGCCAGTGTGTAGATTCCAGGACCATGGTTCGATTCGCTGTTGGTTGTTTTCCAATTATTTTTTTTGTAGTTTTCGTTAATTTTCTTTAATACTTTTCCCCTTTAGATTTCCTATAGAGTTGTGTTAGGGACTCGGTGTACAAAGATATAGATAGTTGTGTGCAGGACATGGTCCAGGCCCACAGGCCATCGAGCAGGCCCACATAGTTCGGCCGAACCAGTGGTTCGGCCGACCCATCCATGGGTCCGTTGGGCCTCCACTTTTGCCAGTGATTTAGAGTTGGGCTAAGGATATATTTCCTTGATGAGCCTCGGTTTTTGCAAGTACTAGAGTAATACTCCCTCCACATCATAATATTTGGCGTTGCTTAGTTCAATTTTGAACTACCAAACATCAAACAAAACGATATGGAGGTAGTAACATAGAAATAAAGTACTAAAAAGTTGTTGCCATTTTGACCCTATGAAAGCACATGCAACATCCAATCCACATGTTCTTTTACATATAGATAAAATCAGCAGACTAGCATCCAGCTATATATCCTTAATAAGTTGTTGTTGTTGTGGTGACATTCATCAACCTTTGGCATCCAACACACATATGCCCGTGGACACATCTTCTTAGACAAGTAGCTTAGTCATCTACTTCTACAGTGATGTACTCACCAACCTGCATCTTTCGTTTGATAGCTTTGCGAAGCTACTCAGCCATGCGTCGTATCTAACATTTAACAATAGGGTGCATTAGCATTTGGTTAACGTAAAGTCCAAAAGCCTCACACAAAAGAAGTGGCTGACCATTGCCTGATGTTTCTGTACTGATTTGTGGGCCAAGAAGTGGCTGGGTCCACGCATCATTGACCTTTGTGGAAACGCCGCCACCCCTTCATTCTCGCACTCCACCCATAGGAATCGCCGCCCCTTCGTTTCGTTGCTTCTCTTGCAATCTTCCCATTCCCATTGCTTCAAAGGCAACCAACCCGCTGTCGCCGCCCCACTCCGATCAGTTTGCACACCACCCACCGCCAGCCCCTCACACGATCCCATCTAGTGCAGGCCACCAGAGCGAAGATGAACTCGTTGTCGACGGTGGAGTCTAGGGTTTCTAGGTGTCGTCGTGCCTTGAAATCCGCATTGGCGGCATTGTCGAGGCGCCCAGAGACTGCGGCGGTGGCGGTAGCGAGGGGAGCCACAGCGTCAGCCGCGGTGGCAGCAGTGGAGGAACCGAAGCCTGTCCCCGATGTTCCGCCGGGAGTCAAGGACGCGGACTCCGACCAACGGGTGCTGAAGTGGAAGTCTGGTGAGGGTGTTCAACACCCCAACGTCAAGAAGGCCAAGACGGTGGATGCCTCGGCCAGCAAGGAGGAGTACCCGCACAAATGGCTAGATTACGACTGGTAACGCCCAGTAAGTTTTGTTCCTCCTACCAAAGTAATTTGCCCCCTTTGCAATTGCAGAACCTAATTATAAATGTACTGATTATTCACTGAATTTAAGTGATTGTTTCTTTGTGTGAGAAATTGTTCCTGAGTTGTAATTAATTCTATGAGTTCAAATTTAGGATTTCATGGATAGTATACCATTTTAGGCATTCATGGTACCTAGTATGCAAATGTGAACACAATTATGCAAAATATGAATAGAAATGGCAAAAACTGATAGGAACCATCTTTGGCATTAAGTGCTACCTTGTCATCATGGTATGTTTTACTACAAAAGATTAATCTTATCTTATCTTAAAAATTTACCAGCAAATACACCATCCTGTTGTCTTTTTTTTTATGTGCTTGCATTAACTGAAATTGCACTCTGTTTTAAATTGAAATTGCACTCTGTTTAATCAACATCCTGTTAGGAACTTGGTGCTAGCTACTATGCAAACTATAATACATCTGTTATTGCAAAGTTTGTTGCACTCATAAATGTCTTTTGCATTTTCTGCCAACATCTATCCCTGCTGTTCATTCATTTCCATTATTGCAAAATTTAGTATTAATTCATGTCTCGAGTTCTTAATTCAGGGAGGTGGGCCCAAGGTGACGTACGAGCTCAACTTTCTGCGAGTCAGGATCTTCGCGGAATGCACTGAAGACAGCGATGAAGAGAATTGCATGCCCCTCACACAAAAGCGCCTTCCTGACGCCAAGGTATTACTTTCATTCCTTATGTTCCCTATGTTGCATATGCCAATTTTGATGTACTTATATCTGATAATGCATACTTACACTACAAGAAAATCGTTGACTAGTGACGTAACCACATTTTAGCGTCATTGATTTATGATGTTCCTGGCTGATCTCGTCATAATATTTCACTTTCGAGCAAATTTAGTGACAAAAAAAAACTTTCTTCATAACGGTTGCTAATGTAGCCGAGTGTTCACTGTTACATGCTTGTTTTGTGACGCCATAAGCTCCGCAATAGCGTCATAAACCAACTTTGGTCCCACATGTAATCATTATTTTAAAAATAGAGCGTTCCAAGTCGTCATAAAATTTAGTTGGGTCCCACATGTAAGCATTTTTTCGAAAATAGAGTGTTCCAAGTCGTCACAAAATTTTCTAGGGTCCCACATGTAAGCATTTTTGCCATGTCAGCGGCATCATAAACCAACTTTGGTCCCACATGTAAGCATTTTTTCGAAAATAGAGTGTTCCAAGTCGTCATAAATAGTTCCAGGGTCCCACTCGAAGGGAAATTTTTTACATTGACCAGGTCCCACCTGTAAATTTTATGTGAGTCTTTAATATAAATCGGTAATTCGAAGGCGAAACGCTTCACTGCATTCGCAAAGACTCTTGACTTTTGCTACGCAGATCAGCAATTCCAAAGTGAGACTTTTGGCAGGAATGGCGGATCCTAGCGGCGACGGGAAGATGGTTGCGCCGCCATATCCAAGCAACGAGAGGATGAAACAACACGACGAGGTTAGTCCTCTCCTCTGGTTTGAGCCGCTATATGTTCCCCTATCTTCCTAGGTTTGGGGATATCGAGATTTAGGGATCTAGAGGATTGATGATCATATATGTTAGATTCAGATTTCATCGCACTCTTAGATTTGCACTTCGATTGGTGTTAGAAGCTGATAGGCTATAGACAATTCATAGGTGTTAGATTCAGTTAGTTTTCAATTTACATCATCTTACGATAGGTTCTTGTATTTTAGTAGCTTCCGGATGTTCTTCATGCCACTCGTTTTATATATTTTTCTAAAGGTGCACAATTGATAGGATTGATAGATCCTTATATTTTCAATTTGCCTCGTTTTATGATAGATTGAAGAGACTATCTCTGAGCTACAGACTGTGAAGGGGCATCTGGATTCTGTCATGATTCTTATCCTTTGCACAACTCATAGGTGTTAGATTCAGTTAGTTTCCAATTTGCATCGTTTGATGGATTTATAGGTTCTTGTATTCTACTAGCTTCTGCAAGAGCTTCAAGCCACTGTCGCTGAGCTCCAGAAAGTGAAGAGAGACCTGCAAGACCAAGAGCAAGAGGCTGCACTATACAAGGACCTATATAAGCAATCGTTACAGCAGCTGGATGACTTGTCTCTGCTATTGTTACAATGGGAGAACGCCGCGCTGAAAAAATTTAATGAGTTACAGAACGAACATACTGACGTGTTGAAAGTGGCTTGCAAATTGATGGAAGAGGCTAACCAAGAGAACCGGGAGAAGATATCCTAGTTGAAAAAATGTAACATGAAGTGTGAAGCTGCTAGTGTGAAGCTGCAGGAGTCCAGAAATGAGCCGGAGAAGTTCCAGCAATCTTAAAAAACATGTTTCTACCTCATCATCTTATGATGTTTTCTACTTGGTGTTGTGAACTTTGTGGTGATGAGTGCTATGAGATTCCATCTTATTATGCCGATTTGGTTTAATCTGTTTCAAATTGGGTCGAGCATACTCACCATTCTGAATTAATTTTGCTGATGTTTTGCTGGTCCGTTCTGTTGATGTTTTGCTGGAAGGACCTTCCTGAGTAACGATCGCGAAACTGCTTGTTTCCTACTGTCGGTCACGAAATGTTGCAAAAACAATTTGCCATAGCAAGGGTTCGAACTAGAGACCTATAGGAACGAGACAGCACTATCTACCACTGCACCACCTCTTGGTTGTGTCAATTTAATGAGAAACACTTTCCACCCCAACCACAGCACGGAGCGGTTGTTCTGATAAGTTGGTGGGAGAAAAGCCCGTGCTGTAGCAAAAAATAGTTTTCCCGCAGCCCGCTGCCCCGAAACGGGAAAACGAAGAACGGAGAGGCGAGTAGGCTACCAAAACGGATCATTCCGGCGGTGATTTGCGACTTCCAACGGCTGCTCACTCCTACGGGCGCAACCTGGGTGATACTTGCTGCAGCGGCGTGTCAATCTGGTAAGTAATTTTGTGTTCAATCCGGAAAATTTCATTTCGCAGAATGTTCTCCTTTTCAATTCGTTCTGTGGTCAGAAATTTTGAGTTGGATTCGCCAAAAACTTTCCAAATGGATAGACGCTGGATAACTGGTTGTACTGGTTTTACCACCGATCATGAGAAAGGGGTCCAGGATTTCTTGGCATTTCTTCGGACAAGATACGCTGAGGACGAAGAAATACTATGCCCGTGTCGTCGATGCCTCAATAACTCTACAGGGACTATAGAGCGAATTGGAGTTCACTTACTTGTGAGTGGGATGGCAACCACTTACACTAGGTGGATCCATCATGGAGAAGCTTTGGAGGATATGGTTGACGATGATGCAAATGTACAGGATAATGCAATTCTGCCGGATGCAGAGGGGGATGTGGATAATGCAGCTCCACGGGATGGTGGTGATCAGGAAACGGTCTAGGAAAACCAATACATATCGGGTATGGAGGAGGATGAAGGCCCTGGAGACGATGGGATGTCTGAATTGATTGCTGACTTGGGCAAGGGTCAGGTGCTCGGTGAGAAAATGTATGAATTTGTAAAGAAACATCTGAACCGTAAGGTGTCACCGACATCTTCATATGCACAATTTACATTTGTTGTGAAGTTACTTCATATAAAGTCTTTCAGTCGGATGAGCAACATCGCATTCAATACAACGATGAATTTGTTACGAAAAGGATTCCCAGAAGCGTGTCTTCCAGACTCTTTCGATGCGGCAATGAAGTACATACGTTCCATGGGACTCGGCTATGAAAAAAATCCATGTTTGAAAAAATAATTGTATATTGTTTCGCAAGGAGAAGTATGTCAAACTTGATGTGTGCCCAGTATGTTGTGAAGCGGATTCAAGATGGAAGGATGCAGACACCAACAAGCGCGTTCCTCAAAAGGTATTGAGGCATTTTCCGCTGATTTCCAGGCTGAAGGGGATGTTTCTTTCATCAAAAACAACAAAGGATGCACGATGGCATGAGTCGAAGTGAAAACCGGTGAACAATGAGCTTAGCCATCCAGCTGATGGTGAGGCATGGAAAGAATTCAATAAAAGATGGAAAAATTTGCAAAAGATGCTAGGAACCTTAGACTTGGTCTTGCAACCGATGGTTTCAATCCATTTGGCAACATGAACAACTCATATAGTATGTGGCTAGTATTTGTTGTGCCGTATAACATGCCACCATGGGTATGCATGGAAGAATCAAACTTCATGATGGCCTTATTGATCCCTGGGCCGAGTTCTCCATCAAAGGATTTTGATATCTTCATGGAACCTCTCGTCGAAGAGCTGCAGCAACGTTGGAAGGGTGTCTGGGCAATCGATGCTGTTGAGGGTAAAGGATTTAAACTACGTGCTGCGGTTCTTTGGTGCATACATGATTATCCAGCATTGAGCACGTTGTCTGGGCGAGTCACGAAAGGCTATTTTGCCTGTGTGCATTGCGACAGGGATCCTTGATCAAGGAGATTGAAGAACAAGATATGTTACATTGGGCATCGTCGTTTCCTTCCAACTGACCATCCATGGAGAAGAAAGAGAGCAGATTTTGATGGTACTGTTGAAAACCGAGAAAAGCCAGAGCAGTTTACCCATGAGGAGCTGAAGCAGCAACTGGAGAAGGTTAAAGACGTTAGACCAGGAAAGCATCCTCTACCTCTAGGAAAGAAAAGGAAGCGGGAATCCGGACAGTGCTGGAGCCGAAGGGTTTGTTTGTGGGACTTGCCGTACTGGTCATCTCTGAAGTTGGCACATAACCTTGATGTGATGCACATTGAGAAAAACATATGCGAAAACCTTATTGGAACATTGCTTAAAATTGCTGAGAAGACAAAGGACACCATCAATGCTAGGGTTGATTTGGAAGAGATGGGCGTAAGATCAAATCTACACATGGTGGCAACTGAGGATGGTGAGTCATGCAAAATGCCAGAAGCTCCGTATGTACTTTCAAAAATGAAACAGAAGTTGTTTTGTGATTTTATAAGTTCGGTGAAGTTCCTAGATGGATATGCTTCAAACTTAGCTAAGTGTATTACTGCAGATGGATGCAAACTACAAAGACTGAAAACTCATGATTGTCATATCCTACTCCAAAGGGTTTTGCCGGCTTGTCTTCGCGGTTTAGTGGACAAAGAGATTACACAACTATTGCAGAATTAGGAAACTTCTTTCGGCAACTATGTTGCAAAATTCTGAAATTGGATGTCTTGCAAAAATTGAAAACAGATATCCCAATAATTCTGTGCAAGCTTGAGAAAATTTTCCCTCCTGCCTTCTTTGATGTTATGGTCCACTTGGCTGTCCATTTGCCTGAGGAAGCAATCCTGAGAGGTCCAGTACAATATGGATAGATGTATCCTGTCGAAAGAAGGCTATGCACATTGAAGCGTTCAGTGAGAAACCAAGCTAGGTCTGAAGGATCCATTGCAGAAGCATATGTTGCTAAGGAGGCCTTGACATTTTGCTCTAGGTACTTCGCGGCTGATGATGTGGCCACACGATTCAATCAGGTTGGAAGAAACAGAGAGAATGCTGATTTGTCTGTAGATGGAACATCCTGTTTCGATCACAATGTTCAAGTACTTGGAGCAGGGACCACTTGTTGGCTTGGGTCAAAGTACGACAAGGTGGTTTGGTATGTGCTAAACAATTGCGAAGAGGTGAAGCCATATATCGAGTAAGTAAATCACCATCGCAATGATAGAACTACAATTATTTCGTTCTAACTTTGAGATGGTACTACTTTGCAGAGTGTTCAAGAATGAATTAAAAGCGAAAGGTGTGTTGGACGAGGATATTGATCGTCGAATTGCTACAAAATTTCGGCACTGGTTTAGATCGCATGTTATTATTCATTTTTTTGTTTGGTAGCTAGCTTATATTACCTTGTGAGGACCTTTACATAAGACTATATTAAAAAAAACTATGGCTCTTATGTACAGATTACAAACAATCCAGTGAGCGATGACAACCTATATGCATTATCAGCTGAACCAGATCGGCGAGCAAAAACTTAAACAGCATGTATTGTAGGTGGTGTCCAGTACCACACCAAGGCCCGAGAGGCAAATAGGAAGACACAGAACAGTGGAATCATGACTACATGATCACATAAAGACATTACAGAAATTGAGTTTTATGGTTCACTAAGAGACATTATTGAGCTGCGGGACAACTCGGGGCTTGACAGAGATCGAACTGTTGTTTTATTCCAGGTTGACTAGTATGATCTGGAAGGGACCAAGAAGGAACCGAAGATTAGAAATGATGGTTACTTCACAAGCGTCAATACTGGAGATTACTGGTACCAAGATGATCTCTACATTCTTGCTGAACAAGCAACGAAGGTCTTTTACTTGCCAGACACCCTACTACAACACCCATGGAGAGTGATGCAAAAATTTGAGCACAGGCATTTGTGGAGCTATAATGAAAATGAGGAGGACATAGCTCCCACTGGTATGGTACTTGCGTATCAAGATGATGAAATTGACCAAACCTTGCATGATGTTATACTTGATGATGGTCTCGGTGATGGTTCGGAGGTTCCGGTGCCTATTACTGGCGAGGAGACTGTGGTTGCAGCCACTGAAGTTGACGCCATTCGCCAGCATGAGCTGTCTAATGTGGATGGATTCAATTCTGAAGATGAGGACGATGACACTCTATGGCAATACGTCGATGAAGATGAAAATGCTGCCGATGAAAGTGACGACGACTAGGATATCAAATCAGTAAATGTTTAAGTCGATCCGAACTGAAATCATGTGGACCTTATGATTTATATGTAATTTATATGTAGTTGAAGTGCACTTTCCTGAATATTAAACCTGTCGTAGGTGCCTACTATCCGGTTCACTGTATTATGTAGCATCGGAACT
The DNA here is from genome assembly GCA_036936925.1 of Cenchrus fungigraminus. NCBI lineage: Eukaryota > Viridiplantae > Streptophyta > Magnoliopsida > Poales > Poaceae > Cenchrus > Cenchrus fungigraminus. Next base: position 86,851,760 of record CM072780.1, read on the forward strand.
TCCTGTTACGTCTTTACAAAATATACGATCGCGCATGGGGATGCCGATTATCCAGTACGTTGTATTATAAAACAACAGAACGACCTGTTGGGCTACGTGAATGGTAGGTTAGAAAATATCCATTTCTTATCCTCTCTAATGTGGGCATGATCGAGTAGTATGCAACGTGACGTGCTCATGATCATGTAGTACTAGGCGAATCGAATCGACGAAGGAAGGGATGTGTTGATCTCCAATGTGGGCATGATCGAGGAGTATGCAACGTGACGTGCTCATGATCGTGTAGTACTAGGCGAACGAATCGACGAAGGAAGGGCTGTGTTGATCTCCAATGTGGCCATGATCGAGTAGTATGCAACGTGACGTGCTCATGATCATGTAGTACTAGGCGAACGAATCGACGAAGGAAGGGATGTGTTGATCTCCAATGTGGGCATGATCGAGTAGTATGCAACGTAATGTGCTCATGATCATGTAGTACTAGGCGGATCGAATTGATGAAGGAAGGGATGTGTTGATCTCCAATGTGGGCATGATCGAGTAGTATGCAACGTGACGTGCTCATGATCATGTAGTACTAGGCGAATCGAATCGATGAAGGAAGGGATGTGTTGATCTCCAATGTGGGCATGATCGAGTAGTATGCAATGTGATGTGCTCATGATCATGTAGTACTAGGCAAATCGAATAGATGAAGGAAGAGATGTGTTGATCTCCAATGTGGGCATGATCGACTAAGTATGCGAATGGATTGTCCGGTTCTTTGCATTATGTACGACAGGACCATCCTGTTATGACTTGCATACTCATCGACATACGTCTGGAGGATGGTCCGGTCTGGTAGACATCGGAACAGAGGAACTTCCTTGTAAACTACAGGTACGAAAGGCGCTTCCCATTTCCTGGTCACAGGGTGCCAACAACGCACTACACACACCTTTATGGCTTTATCCAATGGCGTGTCACTCGTACTAACCCGCCATCCCCCCATTTACTGTCTCCTCACTTGAGGCGCAACCCCTTGGTAGGGTTCCGCCACTGCCGCCGTTGCCGCCGCCGCTTGTAGCAGCCTCCAGCAGATACCTCAATCCGTCGCCAAAATCAGAGGTATGCATCTGCCTCCAGGCTCTAGCGGATACCGCAATCCGCCGCCAAATTCTTGGAATGGCACTAATTTTAGAAATTCATTGCAGATGGGCTGAGATGGTGGCAAGAGAGATGGAAAGGTGCTTGATCTTCCTCTGGCGAAGCGACAACGAAAGTCGTAGCTCTGCAGGCACGTCTGGTCCTCAGACGAGGCTAAGGTGCAGGCCTGCGGCACGGGATTCTTCCTCTGCCCCTACACGCCGCACACGGGGTGGGTCAACCTCGGTGCCTTCCTGCCGCACACGGGGTGGGTCAAGCTCGGCGCCTTCCTGCCGCACACGGGGTGGGTCAAGCTCGGCGCCTTCCTGCCGCACACGGGGTGGGTCAACCACGGCGCTTCCTGCCGCACACGGGGTGGGTCAACCGCGGGCCGTCGCCCACCCCGCCCTTCAGAGTTTCCTGCATCAGATCCTAGGAAGGAGAAACAGGTACAACTTCACCCTCCACCGGAAGAGCCGCTTAAGATGATGGACCTGCGCAACCACACCTACCAAATGATTAAAGGTCTTAGATGGGTGGCTGAGAAGCAGTGGTGGGACAAAACCAAGGACAAACGTGTCGAACCAAGATTTAGGAATGTCCTTCAGCAAACTTTCTATTACAACTACAAATACCTGCCCATGAAACTGTACCAGCACAGGGTTATAAATTGGGAACATATGACGTTGGCCGCGGGAGGGGATGTTAAGGCATACTTCGATGATCATCTCGGATTGGCTGATTTGGTCTTAATGCATCATAAGTATGTTGAGGATTGGGTGAGAGTTTTTTATGCTACTATGTACATTGCCGATACTAGGGAGTACATCATGTTCATGTTTCAGGGACGCCAGTATACTCTTTTTCGATACCATATTGCTGACAAACTCGGATTGAGGGATTTTGAAATAGGAAAGTACGACCATAAGACATCCCTACATAATATTGTCTACGGGGATCGTTAACCACCTCGGCGTAGTTTGCTCGGTGGGTCGTTCCCGTCCGACGAGGAGATGGCCGGACTTTTTGTTGAGTCGTTCACAGGTAGGTGAGCATATCGCACGCCTGACATGCTTACCCCTGAGGCAAATGTGGTTCACCGGGCACTACGGAAGACATTGTTACCACGGATTGGCAATGCAGAGTCAATCACTAGTCTTCAGCAGTGGCTTCTCCTTCACGTCATGACTGTAACACCCCGGATTTTCGGTGAGGAAAACCCGAGTCCCTGTACCTTTGCGATAGTCCCGGGATCAGTGGCTATCGCGTACAGATCTCATCACAGAAGGTAAATCACAACCATACATCGCATCACACAAATTTTAGTACATAACTTATTACAAGTCCATAATGGAGTACAACATTACAAGCCTCTTGGCTGAATCAGAGTGAAATTCTACGCAGCGGTAGCTAGCATCTCAGGAGGGTCTCCATCTTTTATTCTTCACACCCACAGGCATCCTTGAGCGCAGCGACGCATCCCTCAGTCGTACCATCCATCGGCGTTGTTGTCGAAGTCAGACTCGTACCCTGCACACCTAAAGTCTATCCCCAAGGAGTGGGATAGGTTCACGTCACCAACCGTATGCAAGCTTTAAGTGGCCTATTTCTAAGGGGAAAAGAGTATATCAAGGTAGCAGCAGGGTTTCCTATGCAGCAGCAGCAAAAATAGAGTAATATCTCCATAAGTTCACCATATCCCATATCTCTCATCCACATGCGGATACATCTGGTCACCCAGATCACCGTCACCATCACCTATCTCCATCTAGGGTCGGTGCGAGAACTCCCACTCCTCGCACCTCAATGGTTGCACCCGGATCCGCGAGGTAGAGGGAGCAACTCTCCTCTCCCCGAATACAACCACGGCTCACCAATCACACTCATCCTATAAGGGGGAGGTAGAAATCCCAAAACGTAAGAGTCGGAGAAACAACGGGCATGTCCATAACCGAGGACGCGGCTATACGTATAGATCTAAACTCTGCAGAGCGTGTACACCTGTACCCAACTCGGAATGGCACCCGGCGGTGATCAGCCAACTAAGCCCATCCTACCAGACGAACACCTAGGAGTTACGATTCCATCCTGCATCCGGGTCTCGATGCGGTCCCCCGCAGAAGACCACCCCAGAACTGTGAAAATGCCCCCGTGTGGCCACACGGGAGTCGCACTGAGAGGGTGGACTCACTCCCACCTCTCCCCCACTGATACCCCGCTATCCTGCTGGCAGGTATGGTACCGCACTTGCTAGGGTCGAACGGCCCTATCCCCACTCTCGGCGAGGTGGTGTGTACGAAAGTCCCGTGTAACAGGCGACCCACTCGGTTTCAGACCGGGGCGAGCTCATATCCTCCAAGTCATCACAAAATCCCCAACACCTGTGCTCCTAAAACGGTGTACCCGCCATAGGTACCAACTCGGGCAACGTCCGAGAAGACGATCCCTGGCCCCCGATCCCAGATCAGGTTGTCTCGAGCTCACCCCCGCCAAAATATCCCAAAACGCCTTCTCCTGCCGGTTTTCCCAACACACGCCAAGAAACTACCACAGTAATCCCAACACATGCATAGCAAGCTCAGCACAACATCTAGCTTAAGTAAACAGTAGTAGTAGGTCAATCAAGGACAAGTATGTCAAAGAGGCTATGCATGGGTTCATCATATTCATCTCTATGCATTAAATAAAGCACTAGCAGTTCTAAAATAGCCATGCCTAATAGGCATTCAAAGATGGTCGGGCGTGAACACCTGTGTGCGAGTAGTCGGCGGCGGCGTAGTCGTCGGTGTAGTCGAACTCCGAGCTCAGCTCCCCGGCTCCAGCTGCTCCTAATAACGCGCAAATAAAATAAAGGCGTGTCCTATTGCAATTAACTCCAAATAAACAACAAATAAGAGCCAAAAGAGAGCGAACACTAGCCTAACACGGAGTTTATAATTTTAAAAGAGCTTTGGAAAAGGTTTCATAATTTTCGGGGTTGAAATGAATTTTCTAGAGTTTTCCAAAAGCAAAATACATTTTCTGAAATTAAATTACGCATACACAATACACTTAACTATAAGCTGACTATAGGCTAGCTCTAGCCGACTCTAAACTACCTGTAACCTGGCTGCAGGCTGTCTCTTGCTGCAGAGGTGGCTGCCACGCGAGTGGCTATAAGCCAGCTCCAGCTGAGGTGGCCGCCCCATGTGGCAGCTGGTGTGGCAGCCTCATGAGATCCAGGCCGGATCGGCTGCGACGCGCCCACGTGCGGGCAGCTGTGTGGCTGGGCTACCATTGGCCGGGCGCAAATGATCCCCACGATCCGTTGCGGCCGTCGAAGCGTGCGGGCGCGCGTGTAGCTTAGCCATCAACGGCCAGCCGCACGAGATCCCTCCGGATCGGCTGCGGTGAAGCCGGCGTGTGGGTGCGCAGGCAACAAAACCCCACTGGGTTTAGGGTGTGAGCGCCAAGTGTTCGATGAAAAGCTCCAGAGGAACGGTGGCTGGAAAGGGGCTCGCCGGAGGCGAGGTGCTCCGGTGGCTGGCTAAGGAGCAGGTCGACGAGGTCTAGGAGATCCCAGGGTTCGGTTTGGGCAAGGGAAAGGGGTGGTCTTGGCCGGTTTCTTGGCACGGCGGCGACGAGGCGGCGCGCGGTGCGGCGGACGGAAAACAGAGGTCCCCCGGAGGCGCGGCTGGGGTGACCATCGCCGGTAGGGTTGCGTGTGCGAGCGTGCTCGAGAGCGAACGCGTGCTCGGGTTGGTCCGCTCGCGCGCCTAGACAGAAAGGATGTCCATGGCGGCGAGGTCTCGGCCGCGACGGTCGGATAGAGGTTTACGGCGGCGCGGTCACGAACTTGGGATCGCGACCTGGATGGCTTGGACAGGGTCGAAGCGACCAAACGGCGGCACGATCGAGCGAAAGCATCCAGACCCCTAGGCGTCGAGCAACGGCCGCAAAGTGGCGGCTCGGTGCGGCTGCACGCGGACAAGCGCCGGTGGCTTGACCACGGCGGCGAGCTCCGCGGTAGCACGCACGGGGTACGCGCTCAGCTGGGAACGGCCGGCCGGATGTGCCTTGGCACAGGCACGACCAAAAGTTTGGCCTTGGCCGCACGGCGTGCGCGTGAGTGCGTGTGTGTGCCGGCGGCGAAAGAGAGCGGCTCGGTGCGGCCAGGCAAAGTCGATGGCTTCGGCGTCACGGCCTGGTGTACTAGCGCCGGTGTGCTCGCCTGTGTGCGCAAGAACAAAGGCATGCACCAGCTTGGCATGGTGCTCGCGCGCTCAGGCGGAAAGGTCGCCCTCGGCGGCGAGGTGAAGCAGAGCGACGGCCGGGTTGGCGTGCGCGTGCGCCAGAGCGGGTACGCGAGAACGAGATTGAGTCGGTGCTCGCGCTTGCAGGGCGGAAAGAACACCCCCGGCGGCGGACAAAGCGCCGGCGAGGTGCTCCGGTGGCTGGCCAACAAGCGACCTGACGCGGTTTAAGGGTTCCTAAGGATTCGTTCTAGTCGCAAAAAGGGCTTGGCCTTGGGTCAGATGCCGGCCCCATGGCGGCGGCAACCATTGGAGCGGCGAGACAGGTCAGGACGGCGCAGTCGCGCGGCGACGCTCGTCGGACTCGTGCAAGGAGCGCAAAGGCGACGGCCTGATTCAGCAAACGCGCATGCGCTCGGCCGTGAGGCGAAGCTCCCGGGCTAGCACGGCAGCGCGGTGGAAAACGGCTTGGTGCGGCTCGAGCTCCGCGGCGTCGCAGCTGGGGTGTCCGCGGCAGCGTGGCAGCTCGCTTGCGAGGGCGTGCGTGCATGTGAACCCGTGCGTGCACCGGTTTGGACAGGGAGAGCAGGGCTCAGCTCCCTCGTGTGCGAGCGTGTGCGTGCATGCCGGCGGCGGAGTGCGGTGGTTTGTGCTCGGCGAAAAGCTCCAAAGGAGCGGCGAGCGAGAGGCAGCAGGGCACGACGGGGTTCAAGCTAGGAGGGAACAAGGTCGGAGCTTGGTCGGCTTTTGGGCGCGGCACACCCATGCTGGCCAGAAAGCAGAGCGGCGGCGCATCTCGCTCGCGAGCGTGCGCCTGGCGAGAGTGCCGGCCTGCACAGGCCATGCGGCGGCGAGTGTTGCCAAGCGAAGGAGCGGACGCGGCGCGTGCGGAAAACAGGGGAAACGCACGGCGCGACGGAGGTGACCAACGCCGGCGAAGCATCTCGCGTGCGAGCGCGTGGACGTGCGTGCGAGAGTGCGCGTGCACGGGTTCGGCTAGGCAAGGCAGAGCCTCCCCCGGCGGGCGTGCGTGTGTGTGCCGGCGGAGACCCAGAGCTCCGAGAGCGCACGCCGGAACGAACAGAACGACACGGGTGCAAGGCAAAGGAGAGCGTGCGCGGCGATGACGGCAGCGGCACCTGCAAGAATCGACCGGCTCGGCTCGATGGCCGGCTCTCAGGCGACGGCGGGTCTGCGCGGCGGCGCGAGCAGGCAACGGCAGACAGCAAGCTCACAAGGCTCGATTCAGCCACGGCTCGATGGCCGGGTCCACAGCACAGAGAAGAGGGCGGTGAAGCTCACCTCGTGCTCCTGGACGCGATGGCGAGACGGCGGTGTCGAGGTGCGACAGCGGAGCGGGCGCAGAGCAGAGGATGCAGAACCGTGCTCGGCGCGGTTCGGCTTGGAGCAGAGGAACGGCGCGGTGAAGAGGAAGCAGGGGGAGCAGGGCGGCGTCGAGGTTCTTGCACGGGTGGCTCCACAGACGGCCTCGGCTTCGCGGTCCTCGCACGAGCTGCTTCCGGGACGGCGTCGTCTTCAGGTCCGCGCGGCGGCGTTGGCGCCCCCGGCGTGCGCGGCTCCGGCTCCTCTCCGGCGAACGGCGCCGACTCCCTCTCCCTTCTTCCCTCTTCCTACCCTTGGTGGTGGCTGCGGCAGAGTTGGGGACAAATCCCCCAGGGCAGCGGCGCGGTACAGGGAAGGCCAGCGGGAGCAGGATTTATAGGGCGGCGCGGTCTAGGGTTCCGGGGTGAGCGATGGACGGCGGAGGGCGTTTCCAGGCGGCGTGGCACGCATCTGCGATGCCAATGCAGCAGGGCGGCGGCCATGGGGGCCGGCGCGGCTTGCGTCGCCTCCCTGCCCCACGGTGTCGTCACGGGTAAAGCAGAGAAGGGGAAAAGGTAGGAGAAAGAAGGGCTGACCGGCTGGGCCCACATGGCGGTGAGACAAGGAGAGGGGTAGGTGGTATGCGGGCTGGCTGGCTGTGCTGGGCCGAAAGATTGGATGGGCCGCGGGGTAAGGAAACCCATTGAAAAGACCAAGGGCCTCTGGCAGACTTTAGCATCTGGGTTAAGGCCCAAGTTGCATAGAGGTTTTTCCTATTATCTAAACACCTCAACTCCTATTTAAACTATGATTCAAATTTGAATTAGAATCCAAATTTGAATCCCACACAATTAAGATCCAAAATAAATCCAATAAACTCCAAAGTTCGCACACTAGCATTTTATAATTCCTAAATTAATTATTTAGCTCAAAATAAATCTAGGATTTTCAGGGAAGGATCACAGAAGACAACCTTATAGTTTAATCAAGCACTCAATTTCAAATCGAAATTTTGAAATCCACATTTTTGCATTGCTAACATTCCGGAGAAATTCCAGGATGTTACAATGACTGGCTGGCCCTTCGACATCGTGGACTTCATTTTAGCCGAGATTGAAGATGTTATCTTTGATGGGTTGACCGTGGCCCGAAATATGCCGTATGCTCACTGGATCTCCTTCATGCTGAGTACTGTTACCAGAGTAGATGAAGACGGGGAAAGGGTGCGAACCGGACCCAAATATTGGCGTCCCGAGTACACGATGTCCGAGACACATTTCAAGGAATATAGGCCTGCGAGACCAGGAGACAGACGTCGTGGCCTAAGGGCTACAATTGAGCTATCTCCTGATGACATTTGTTCCTCAAACAGTGAAGGCAATGAGGCATCTCCAGTGAGACATCTCCGAGTACATGATGGTGCATCGCTACCCACTGAAAAAACAGAAACAGTTCCAGTCACTCCAGCAACAACCAGTGAGCCAATGGACTCTTCCTTCTTTCTGAAACTGATCCTTGAAAATCAGCGCGACCAGAGAAAGTTCCTGTCAATGATGGAGATGAGGATGGAACAGCAGGAGGAGTTAAACCGCGCACACTCGGAGCAGGTAGCACAAATGGTAACACAGCACCAGCACACTATTGAGAATTTTGTGAATGCTTCACTCAGTCACCTTCACCAAGTTAACGGCTTACCGTCACCACCCGCTCTACTCGCACCTATTGGTCAGACTCCCTTGCAACTCATGCCTCCTGCTAACTTGGGTAAATCATCTGAAGTCTATGAGTTGCCTCACAGTTCAGCAATTGGTTCACAATGGATGACAGAAAAGGATTCCAAAGAAGAAAAGGAAGCAGATGCAACAATACTCAAGGTTCTATCTGATATTGTAGCAGAGGAAACGAATAAGGAAGATCCTTTGGCGGCAACAGCAAATGGTCCGCAAGATCCTGCTCCAGCTACCTCGGAAGGCTCTCGTGCAGCTGATCCAGCTCCTGCTACGTCGGAAGGCTTTCCTGCTCCTGCTCCTGCTCCTGCTACCTCAGAAGGATCTCCTGCTCCTGCTCCTGCTACCTCAGAAGGCTCTCCTGCTCCAGCTCCTGCTACCTCAGAAGGCTCACCTGCTCCTGCTCCTGCTAGCTCAGAAGGCTCTCCTGCTCCTGCTCCTGCTACCTCAGAAGGCTCTCCTGCTCCAGCTCCTGCTCCTGCTACTGAAGAAGGCTCTTCTGCTCCTGCTCCAGCTCTAGCTCCAGCTCCTGATGACCCTCTTCACAATCCTGTTACATCAGCTCCTTCGAACACCGACGAAAAAGAGGTAGAATGTTAAACATTCCTTTTATTGTCATTGATTCCATTTGATTGTTGTATTCGAGTTGAACAATACATTTCTCTTCACGTGTGCGAACCAGCCATAAATAATCGTTTTGCCTGGCCTTTGTGCTCAGGTCTTCACAATTGCTGACCAAGATGAAATTGTACCGGAGTCAGAAGACTCCCAATACTCTAGTACCGAGTTGCAGAATGAAATACAGGTACCAGCTTCGTTTCCAGAATAGAACATCGTACTTGTGTTGTGACGTTGAAGACTGCAACTTCCATACGATTGAATCCTCTGATTGGATTAATGGCTTGGATCAATGAGGGATTCCTACAACCAAAACGGAGAGTTCTACGGCCTCGACATCACGCAATGCATGAGTCGTGCTATGCATAAAACGAACCCAACACTCTCTACACATGCTTTTGTTTGTAATTTTCGATGTAATCCTTGAATCATGTCACAATACCGATGTTTGATGAGAGGAAGGGATGTGTTGATCTCCAATGTGGTTATGGTCGAGGAGTATGCAACGTGACGTGCTCATAATCTTGTACTAAGAATTGAATCGACGAAGGAAGGGTTGTATTGATCTCCAATGTGGGCATGATCGAGGAGTATGCAACGTGATGTGCTCATAATCTTGTAGTACTAAGAATCGAATCGACGAAGGAAGGGATGTGTTGATCTCCAATGTGGGCATGATCGAGGAGTTTGCTATGTGATGTGCTCATGATCTTGTAGTACTAAGCCAATCGAATCGACGAAGGAAGAGTTGTGTTGATCTCCAATGGGGGCATGATCGAGGAGTATGCAACGTGACGTGCTCATAATCTTGTAGTACTAAGCCAATCGATTCGACGAAGGAAGGGTTGTGTTGATCTCTAATGTGGGCATGATCGAGGAGTATGCAACGTTACGTGCCCATAATCTTGTAGTACTAAGCCAATCGAATCGACGAAGGAAGGGATGTGTTGATCTCCAATGTGGGCATGATCGAGGATTATGCAACGTGATGTGCTCATAATCTTGTAGTACTAAGAATCAAATTGACAAAGGAAGGGATGTGTTGATCTCCAATGTGGGCATGATCGAGTAGTATGCAACGTGACATGCTCATCATCATGTAGTACTAGGCGAATCGAATCGACGAAGGAAGGGATGTGTTCATCAATATAAGGGGAGCAGTAAATCAACGAAATGAGTAGTTCCTAGTCAAGGAATATCCTATGTAGTAGTATCTTGATTAGAGGAACATCCTTTGCCGCCAGTATATAGCGCTGACCAGCCCTCAGAACAAACCGGCGCGCGATTCAAATATTCGGAATTTCGGACGCCCGGGCAAAGCAGATGTTAAATGTCCTTTTTGCTTCCCCCTTCCCAATGCACCCCGTTTCAGTCACCACCATAATGAAAGGGTATATTGGTAATCTGAAAGGCCCTCCACCGAAATGGATAAATTAGCCCCGCCCCCGTCCCTTCCCTCCACTCTACTCCTCTCCTCGCCATCTCAAATCTTTCCGCCCCCATTTCACCTTCCTTCCTCGCCGGCAGCCCAAATCTTCACCTCCTCTCCTCCATCATCTCAAATCTACCGCTCATAGCTTCAGCCCCTTTCCCATCTGCCTCTGTAGTAGCAGCGGCGACGACACAATGGCACCAGGAGGGAAGGTCGTACGAAGGAAATATCCAGAACAAGGTACAATGTTTTCCTCCTTGGTTCAGCTTCCCCGGTGGATTCGTACTTGCGTGTTTTCCCATGTGGCAGATCCCATGTGTGCACTAGTTTTTATTTTTTGATCAGGTAGATCCCATGTCTACACTAGTTCTTTTTAGGATCTTGTTCGGCTAGGAACATCCTACTGGTTCTTATAGAAGTTTTTAGATCTGACAGATCCCATGTCTACACTACTTCTTCTCAGGATCTTGTTTTGACTAGGAACATCTTTTTTAGGATCTTGTTTCAGCTAGGAACATCCTACTGGTTCTTATAGAAGTGTTTAGATCTAGTTTTATTTACAGTGGTAGGCCAACCTTACAGAAGTTTCTCTGCTTTCCTAACAGAAGTAGATGAGCGCGGCGATTACAAGCGGCAGAGGGACATGAATGTTTTGAAGAATCACAATTTCTTCTCTAGTCTTGGCATCGAGAAAATGAAAGCACTTTTAGCAGCTGACCGACCAAGCAGAAAGGGTACCAACGATACAACAATACAAGATTCAGATCCGGAGTACAACCCTTCTGATGAACATGAATCTAACCCAGAGACATGTCAACAAGAGGTAGTCTTATCATGAACTCATTTCATGTACTAGTTATGCAGGATTGCTTCTGATCTTCTCTTTCTTTGTTGAATTTTGTGTAATCAGGTCACTCATAGCATACCTGTCAGTGGAGGAAGAGGGACCAAGAGAATTCGGGCACCGGATGACCCTACCAGAATGCCTCCTAGACTGACTAGGACTAAGGCAAGGGAATTGGCTTTAGCTGATGGGAGTGGGACAACTCTTGATACACAAGAATTGCCCACTGAAGGCCAAGCAACAGCAACCCACGATGAGAACATCATTGACATGATGACTGCAGAAGGCAAGTCATTTGATCTCATATTTGAATGTCCTAATTACCAACCGAATAATTATTAACTTGTATGGCTGTAACAAACTTGTTAGGTGATGCACGCCCTTCTAGAGCACAACGGGGGCCGCGGGATTCAAGAAGATTGGGCAGAGATCTGGACTGAATTAGCCGAGGCTTAAATGGCAAGATCCCTATATACATTCAAGAAGGGCTCAAACGCCCAGAGGCACCAATGCAAGCTGCAAAGTTTGCATCAGAAGGTGGGATCATAGTGCGTGGGCACATACCGATCCTTCCTAGCTGGAAGGACTACAAGCCAAAGAAGAACCAGCAAGATGGTGAAAAGACTGAAGACCATCTCAAGAACGACATGGGCAAACTAGCGGTGTGCATATGTCCACTCATCTACTACCATAGTTCTTTGCATCCATTCTTGTCATCCATTTTTCTGATAATTGTCTTGTGCTAGGGGCAATTCGACATTGACACCACCAGTGAGCCTGTAAGGGTGGCATGCACTGACATGCTGAAGTTGATACAGAGACAGGCGAGGTATCGCCTGAAGCAAAAGTACTTCAATGATGTTCCAGCAAATGCAGTCCCAACTAAATCTCCTGTGCCCAATCTGACCGACGCCCAATGGAAGGCACTGGTTAACATGTGGTCTTCCCCTGAGCACAGGGTATGATAGAACTTCAACTTGCCACTACCACATTTTCATGTACTTATATATTGTTCTTAATCTTATTTCTTACATGAGTTCTTATTATTGTAAAGGCGAGGTGTAGTACAAACACCGGTAATCGAGGAAAGGTCAAGTACCATCAGCGCACGGGATCTCGAAGCTACATTGTACAAGCTAATCTTGTGGTAAGCAGATGAACAAGTCATGTTTTTGCTCTGTAGTTCATTTCATGAACCATTTTACAATGCTAGCACTTTGATAATTATGCATGTTTTTGAAACATATTTAGAGGTAGAAAGATATTTCATGAACCATTTTTCTTGTAGTGTTAAAACATGTCAGATCGAGCGGCTGGTGGAGGAGCTACATGTGAAGATCAAGCGCTGGGTTTATTTCTACCCGTAGGATACCAGCCACGTTCAAGCAGTACCTAGTTTTAGCTTTTGTGTAATCACTAGGAATCATGGCTCTTGTGTAGTGACCTACTCCCTCCATATATTAGCAAAAGGAGGTAGAGATGAACAAGTAGGTACTGATCAACAAGTAGAAACTGATGAACAAGTAGGTTTGATGAATGGGGCCTTTGTGTAATGACCCTTGTGAAGTGGCATTACTTAAGTGGACATATATGGTCATTGGTGAATGCTTGTGTAACGACCCTTGATGAATGGGGCTTTCGTTACAATATATATCTTTTAACTATTTGTCGATGCTGAGTACTTGTGATTTCAGTGTCATAATTCTATGATTATTGTTGTCAATATTATTTGAGTTAAAATGGAGCTCTACCAGAATTCTATCAGTGGTTGTGTTCTTGTTTTTTTAAGTACAAATCAGCAAAGTAATAAATAAATTAATGAACACATTACTTTGTGATCTTGAGTGTCATAATTCTATCATGTGTTTTGACATCTGTTATAAGGCGCATTGCTTTGTTATAAGGCAGTAGGAAAAAATTCTCGAGAAACACTAGTCAATTTGACATCTGTTTGATCAAGCAACTGATTCATCATTCACCTGGATCTTTTTTGTGTTTACAAAAATCTGAGCACAATCAAGAAAAGTGCGGCCCAATCCCCATTGCGATATTCAAAGACACCAAGTTGCAATTTTGCCGCCTGGCCATTTCAGGTCCCAAAAATCTCACGCAATTTCTTCCTCCCTCGCCGCCTATAACTTCCACCCCTCCCATCTCCGCCGCCACGGTCTCACCCACCTACATCACGACGATGGACCGACGCACGCACCCATCTCGCAAGCAGCCGCGCGACGCTACTGGTCGTTTCGTTCTCGCAAAGTCCGTCATCGACATCGTCGACTCCATCGAGCCGCCGCCACTCTTCATCCACCCCACGACCACAAAGGAGCCGTCGGCATGTCGTGGAGGCACGGGTCGAAGTCGACTTGGACCACACCGTGAATGTAGAAGTCCCCTTCGTCCCAACAGGTTTCCAAACTGCCATGACCACCCCTAGGAAGAAAAGAAGAATAGTAATCGTCGCCGAAGCCTCGTCGTCGCGCAAAAAGAACAAGGTGAGACAGACCCTATCCTGCATCTTTATCAGTGAATGATAGTTTGCAATGTTACATTGTGGCAGTAATTTTGTGCAAGCATATATATATATAATGTCAGATTTTTCAGATGGCTGAAGATCTTCGTGTTGCAGTAAAGCAGAAGCATCAAAGGAGTGAGTTCTACACCCAGGAATCTGATGGGCAATGAAGTGGAGGATGAAGCGATCTGAACTGAATAAGTACATATGATATCTCCTTCTCTGTCTTTTGTCTGTTGCTTTTGCTTCTGTGATGAACACAGATGTTGGGGGTACGATGCTACCTTAATAAGAACAAGCAGATGTGTCTATGGTCTACTGAATTATGCTACCTTATATATTTCACATATATATATATATATTGTCTTTGTTTGTCTTTTGACTGTTGCTTTTGCTTTGTTTTTTCATGAGATTAATGGTGATATACAAATTAAGCCCATGAAGCTGTCGTCATAAACATAAACATGAACGCACAAAAATACTATATAACAAGACTCAAGCCAATCTTGCATACATAACTGAAATCTTCACAAAAAATTATTTATTGCACACAAACTTTGGAACTATTGGTTCAATAAAAGTAAACAAAGAAACCCCTAATTATTAATAAAAATAGCAACCCCTAATTATGAAAAAAAATGTCATCATCTTGTCCATCTAAATTGGCTGGAGCAACCACTCCGTTGCCAGTGTAGGTGTCATCAGCATCGTCGTTGTCTTCAGGAATGTCTGCGTGATCTGGTTCAGGCATTGGTTTAGCAAGATCAACAACAGAAGCATCAACACTTGTCCCTTCCACATCTGGCCTCCTCCAAGTTGACACATCCTCTTGGTCCGCAATAGAAATTTTTTCAAAACCTATAACAACCTCGTCCATATCAGTATCCCCAACATTAATGTCAGCGTCTTCCTCTCCTTCAGGCATGGCAAACAAGTTACTAGGTTTCATTCTGAGGACGCTGCACCACTTTTCTTTCTTCAAATTCCCGCTTTTCACAAACAACACTTGCTCCGCTTGTGTCGCCAGGACGTAAGGCTCAGCTGAATAGCGACGCTGACAGGTATCAATATCGATAATCCCAAATTTATCTTTATTGTACCCTTTTGATCTGTTTGTTCCTGGTCTAGGAACATCATACCAGTCATACTCGAACAATGTGACTTCCTGCCTTTCATGAAAAATCAAGGATGTAGATTTTTTTAATCTGTCCAAACCATTCCATGCCATCTTTACTCTTGACAACAACACCACTATTCTGTGTTGTTAGATTTTTCTCCATATGCGATGCCCAAAAATAGAAACCATTAATTGAGCACCTATTCTTGACAGTAGCTATATTTGTTTCATGACCACGAGATAGAGAATAAATCATGTCATCTGCTTCCCCCTCCCTATGCAGGTTCCTCATCTACACTCACATATGTTTTGACAATATGTTACGACTACATTCAAAATTGATGAGTTTAAATTTAACACAAATGTATATTACTCACCTTTCGCTCGAACCATGATACAAATTCCTCGGTGTGCCTCCTTTCAACATTCTTCGATCCAGCTTTCTCCAATTCGGCCTTATGCTCACTACAACATTTTTTAAGAGAAAAATAATCACAATGAGATATGTAGTGTGGACCATGTAACAAGATTCAAATAATTTACATGTGTTACTTACTTTATCCATGGAAGGGCCTCGTCACAATTTGATATTATGTAGTGCCTCATCATCTGCAAGGCTTCGGAACCTAGTACCTCCATATTATGCATAGAAGTAGTTCTCTTTCTGTTCATGTCCCTGCTCGCAAATACACTCAGACCAACAGGTGGTTCATTAACAACACTCTTTTCTTGACGCTCTAACCGATCAATCTTCGTACTAACACCTTCAAAGAACCGAGTACAGAATGTAAGGCACTCCTCCGATATATATCCCTCTGCTATTGAACCCTCTGGGTACGCTTTGTTCCTCACATATCCTTTGACTGTACGTAGGTACCTCTCAACTGGATACATCCACCTATAGCAAGCAGGGCCTCCGCATTCAGCCTCCCAAGCAAGATGAACCGGTAAGTGCATCATAATATCAAAAAATGCTGAAGGGAAAATCATCTCAAGACGACAAAGGGTCTCTACAATCAATTTGCTAAGTTCTTGCATCTCGGTCACGGCAATCTCTTTTGAACATACTGAGTTAAAAAACCTGCTGAGCTAGATCAACGGGAGCGCTACTAGTTCAGGCAATACTTTATGTACCACAAAAGGTAGGAGTTTTTGTAAGCACTACAAGAAAATCGTTGATTAGTGACGCAACCATATTTTAGCATCATTGATTTATGACGTTCCTGGCTGATCTCGTCATAGTATTTCACTTCCGAGCAAATTTAGTGACAAAAAAACTTTCTTCATAATGGTTGCTACTGTAGCTGAGCATTCCCTGTTCCATGCTTGTTTTGTGACGCCATAAGCTCCACAATAGCATCATAAACCAACTTTGGCCCCACATGTAAGCATTATTTCAAAATAGAGTGTTCCAAGTCGTCATAAAATTCAGTTGGGTCCCACATGTAAGCATTTTTTCAAAAATAGAGTGTTCCAAGACATCATAAATAGTTCCAGGGTCCCACATGTAGGCATTTTCGCCAGATCAGCGGAGGCTAGGTCACAAAATGTTGGAAAAATAATTTGCCATGGCATGGGTTCGAACCAAGGACCTGAAGGAACAAGGCTGCGTTGTTTACAACTGCACCACTTCTTGGTTGTGCGAGTTTTATGGGAAACTCAGCTAATTGTTCATGTGAATTCTTTACTGTGACAAGGTCCCACAAAAAAGTTTCAGTTGAGTCTATAATTACATATCGAATGGCTGGTGAGACACTTCACTCAGACTTCGCAAAGACTTTTGACTTCCGCTACGCAGATCTGCAATAGTTCGTGGTAGGAATGGCAGATCCTAGCAGTGAGGGGAAGATAGTTGCGCCGCCACCTCCCAGCAACAAGAGGATGAGACAGCATGACGAGGTTGGTCCTCTGGTTTGAGCCTCTATATTTTCCCCTATCTTACTAGGGTTGGTGTTATCTAGATTTGGGGATCTGGAGGATTGATGAGCATATATGGTAGATTTGGATTTCATTATCGTACCTTTAGATTTGCACTTCGATAGGTGTTAGAAGTTGATAGGCTATAGACAATTCATGTTAGATTCAGTTAGTTTTCAATTTATATTATCTTACAGTAGGTTTTGTATTTTAGTAGCTTCCGGATGTGCTTCAAGCCACTCATTTTATGGATTTTTGTCGAGGTGCAAAATTGATAGGATTGAAAGGTACATCGTTTTATGAATTGGTAGATTGAAGATACTATTTCGGAGCTGCAGACCATGAAGGGACATCTGGATTCTGCCACAATTGTTAGCGTTTGCACAATTCATAGGTGTTAGATTCAATTAGTTTCCAATTTGCATTGTTTGATGGATCGATAGGTTCAGTTAGGACAACCATGCCCTTGCTGAGTTTATGTAGGTAGCAAACAACCAGGTTTTGTGGCGTATGGTGGTTGTTTTACTGTACTCATACAATTGGGTTCATGGGATTCAGGTTTTTTTTATAGACTGAGATGAGTTTATTTTTCAGATCGAGATGAGTTTTCTCCAAGGATGAGTTTATTTCTACAAGAACATCTTAATGTTATTTTAGAAGATGTAGATGTCTCGTCTCGGGGGAGGACTCTGTTAGGATCTCCATGGAAATTTAAAACATAATATCACAACTAGCTGACAAAAGAGAAAGAGCTTCAGTACGCACCTAAGAACAAGAAAACTGAGGGCAGAGCTTATTCTACTTACGAAAGACATTGGAATAAATGCGTCAATGAATGGGTAGGACATTGAGTTTGTTTGGTCATTCTTTTCTTTTAAATGTTCAAGAAGTTCGTTGTCAGTTGGACTTAAACGGGTACCCTTGCCTACTAGTACCCGTTTCAGTCCAACTGACAACGAACCTGTTGAACATTTAAAAGAAAAAACTGACCAAACAAACTCAATGTCCTACCGATTCATTGACGCAGTTATTCCAATGTCTTTCATAAGTAGAATGAGCTCTGCCCTTAGTTTTCTTGTTCTTAGGTGCGTACTGAAGCTCTTTCTCTTTGTCAGCTAGTTGTGATATCATGTTTTCAATCTCTTTAGAGATCCTAAAAGAGTCCTCGCCCTGGGACGAGACATCCAGATCTTCTGAAAGTACTTTAAGAAATGCAAGAGAGGCCTGCAAGACCAAAAATTCACGGTAGGACATGCAGAAGGTGAAGGAATAGATGCAGGAGGCCCAACATGAGATGGAGTTATGATTATGAATGAGTAGTCATGATTATTGTGAAACTTTTATCATGCTTGTATTTTGGTGTTGGCTACCGGATCATCTTATGATGTTTGCTACTTGTTGGTGGACTGGTGGTGTGAACTTTGTGGTGATGAGTTGCTATGAGATGTCATCTTATTATGCCGATTTGGTTTAATCTATTCCAAATTGATTTGAGCATACTCTTTTTTTTGGGAAACATAGCTTTCATTCATATATGTAGCATGTTACAATCACATAACAGTGACGGCAAAAGAAAGCTAGGTGGCTCATCATGCCACAACAGACTCGATCTAGATGAAGACGCATACTTAGCACAAAGACGAGCTACAGAATTGCCTGAGCGTTTTACATGTTCAACACTGAAAGAGGCCAAAGGACTCTTCATCTCTTCCATGTCTTCTAAAATCACCGCAACACTGCATTGAAGTTCCTCCTCCATCAGTAAAAAGAAGCATATGCGAAAGCGTTGCAGCCTAAGCCCCTGTGGAAGTTGTCTTCCACATAGGTGCAGAATGCTGGGTGATACGAGCGATACGTGACAATGTGGCGAAAGTATCTTGTGTGATGGAGGCAATGCTCTACGGCCTAGGAGTGGAGTCTAGCTAGGCAACAGCCATGTTCCTCGTGACCACATCCAGTCCCCACGAACCTGCTTAATGCGGATCGCAGGAGTAGTGTTGACGCTTGTAACAATACCTATTCCCTGCTGGTAGATCCAGTACTCATTCTTTTTATCGTGATGATAAGTTCGTAGGAAGTAAATGTGATTTGCCCTCAGGTCAGGAAAACCAGAAATGGCTGCCAGGACCAAACAAGATCATCTTATTCCGGAACTCAGGAGCTCTCTCCTAGGGAATAGGCTGCCAAATGTCCCTGACGAATGAATGCAGAGTTAATTCTACCACCTCAGCTTCTTTCTCCTCCAGAACAACATAGAACAATTGGTCTTCACCTTCGAGTAGAGAAGAGTTGCCCATGCCAATAACCCATGACAACCGAAGTCCAACAGGATGGGGAGGTGCTGGAAGATCTTGCCCCAAGTAGATCCGCATGTGTTTAGAAGAACTGCACCAGAAATCTTCCGAAGGTAGTGTAGTCCAGTCGGATTGGCTACCCAAATGCCACATGAAAACAGGCAATGACCCTAGCGCTGCAAATTAAAAGATTTCTCTGTCCAAAAGAAAGTAATCACGACAAATGACTCTACATCAGCTGCTGTTTCAAGGCACAAGATACAAGCTTGGAGAGTAGCCATTTGGCTCCATTTTGGAAGTCGAGGAAGGCGAATGTGCTTCTGAGGAGACAAAGGATTCAACATGAGCATGTTGCACCAATCTCTGCAATCTAAGGCGACTAGGCTTCCAGATCCGCCGCAACCAATCAATCTAGTCCTTTTCCTGGCCAATGCAGGAAAGGAGACCTCAAAAAGCTGCATATCTGCGACGGATGCGAATGTCACTGCTCCAGATTCACCGATAAATTCAGATTTCAGAATCCAAGGGTCAAACGGGCGTGCCTCACCTGAATGAGCGCAGTTCCAACCCTTGCAGATAGCTTTGAACATGATGAAATCTCTTGCATCACTGATCTTATTGGTGACGCTCACAACAATGTCAGGAATAAGATTTGCCCAGGGATGAGGCATCATTGACAGGATAGCCAAATAACAAGGTTGTGGGAGAACAATGGAGGAGTTACAGCTCCAACAAAGACAAATGAGTGGAAAAGGTAGTCCAGAAGGTCCAGTATACTGATGTATTGCTAAAAGGACCTTCTGGACTACTATTATTTCTTCCAGTCCGTTAATATTCCACTGAACGGTCTTTCCCCCTTCCTTAGAACGTACTCCCGCCGTCCACAAAAGAATGCAATTCTCACTTCCCGATAAGTTTATATGAAGATATAAGTGTTAACACAATTTACTGTAAATTTGATCAAAATTGAATTAGTTTGACCAGAATGGATCCCACATTATAGAAAACTACTCTAATCTTTTCGGGAGCAGTTTTTTCAATAATGGCTGAATGGGTTCCTCTGGCCATAAATATCCCAGTCTAGCAACCGACAAAAGCCCCCTTCTTGCCCAGCACCCTCTTCCTCAACGAACTCCTGCAACCAACAAAAAACTCCATTCTCGCACAGCGCCCTCTTCCTCTCCCAACTCTTGCAACCAACAAAAAACCCCATCCTCGCACATCGCTCTCTTCCTCTCCCCATGGAGCCATTGTCTCCTAGAGGTGCAGCACAAGCCACATCCTCCTCCTCTTCTGATGAAAGGGAGGATCCCCAGTTGTCTGATGAAGAAGAGGCAGAGCGGAGGCCCATTCGGGTGGTCGTTGACACATCCTCTGATGATTCGAAGTTTGTGGAACAAAATGAAATCCAAGATCATGTGCCTCTGAAACATCTCACCCCTCGCAAGTCAGCAAGAGGTGCCAGGGGTCAGGGGCGCGGAAGCACCGCCACTCGCCGGGGAACTGTCGTCTCCAAGCGCCATCATCCTCTCTCATCCTCATCGGTCAGCGGCAGTCGATCTCTGCCATCCTCGCCGAGCAGAGGCCATCATCGACCGGCTGTCATCATCCACCATGGAGCGGCGCCAAGGCCGTGCTCGACCGGCCGCCATGGAGCGGCAGCATCATCCTCTGGCGACAGCATTGGAGGGACGGCCTCATCCGCAGGCGGCGCCCTGGGAGGTCCGCCAACATCTTCCACGGGCGGCGGCAATAGAGCGACATCCTCGTCCGTGAGCAGCTGCAACAAGGCGCCGGGTGCACCATCGACAAAGAAGCGGCACCTTGATTAGTGGATTAGTGGTAACTGCTACTAGTAGAAGTAGGAGTAGAAGAAGCAGAACGAACACTCACCTTCTGTTCATCTGGTCTGATTGAATACTACTACTACTATTTTTTCCTTGTAAGATGTTGGTTTTTTCATTGCGTAGCAGTGACAGTTTAATCCAGTCCGACTGAAAACTACAAACCAGACTTTCGCCTTGTGTTCATCCGATATTTAAGAAATCAAGGGAACGGACTTTCCGTATACACCGAATTTATACCGAGGGAGTACACACACATTACCATTTTTATTAGAAACAACACAATCCAAATACAAACGACACAAATGCATGCATACGCATTGATTATGTATTGTCTGTGACCCCTGTGGCAAAAAGGGCACACACACATACCTTCGTGATAAACACGGGCGGGCCCGCCCTGCTGAAGCCAAAGCAACACAGACCATTTCAGGTCATGCGATTCATCTTGTTCAATGAGCACTGGCCGCGGGGGTGGCATTTCAACGGGCAACAGCAGAGGTGGCGGCCTGGGCCGTGGGCGAAAAGGTGGTTCCATGAGGTTCAGCTGATCCTGAGCTGCCGTTGCTAGCGGCTGAACTGGAGGTGGCATCACCCCCGGGTGTTGTTGAGGTGCCGATACCAGTGGAAGTGGAGGTGCCATTGGGGCTGGGTGCTGCTGCGGTGCCGATGGTAGCGGCTGAACCGGGTGGTAGTGAGGTGCTATTGCGCCCGACAGCTCCCGCTTCCCCGACTCCTCCAAGTTCCATGCTCTGTCCCTTCCTTGCCCAGCCATTCTCCACGTACTGCATACACAAACGAAGAACGAACCCTACATAAGCTAACAATGTGAGTGTCTCGATACCATGCATACATAAAGCAAACAAGGTTAGCCAACAAAATGATCTCACCCTTGTATCCCACCGAAGTAGAGAAATGCAAGACGGGGAACCGATGAGTGTTGGCCTTGCCTTTCAAGTACGCTTTGCTGCACTCGCCTATTTATCGAGGACTACGGCGGTCACGTGAGCTCGGTCTATGAAGGACCGATTAGGCGAAACAGAGAGGGGGGGAGTCAATGGGAGCCGATAAAAATTCTTCTCGAAGGAGATAGAGTCTCCAACAAGATGAACACAGCTTCCAACACACGTCTCCGACTCAACTACCCAAGTTGGCCAAGACCACGTAGCCACTGGAGTGCTACTGGTCCTAGGAACCAACAACTCAACCAACCGAACCAAACACCCCAAACGCACAGCTAAAAACTGAGCAACCTGCTGTCTGTGCCACACCGGTCAGACCGATGGCTCCTGCCGGTCAGACCGATGGCACCGGTCAGACCGGTGGAATCTGCCGATCGGCCGGTGGCGAACAGCAGATGCACAGTAAAGTTCCAGGAAGCCTCAGTGACTCCTCTAGGCCCTGGAACAAAAACCACCACCAAAGAACAACCTGCCAAGAAGGAAAACCCCTCACAAAGCCTAGCAAGACAACTCCAAACGGGCCAAGAGCTGGACAACAGGACCACGGGACAAAACCACATGGACACAGCAGTTCCCCGAGACAAAACCCACCAGGGGCTCACACCGGTCAGACTGGTCAAGAGCACCGGTCAGACCGGTCACGCCTGGGCAGCTCGGGATGAACAGCGCCCGCGGGTCAACTCCCCCAAATCCAACTCCCGATCTCCCGATTCGCTCCACGGATTCGCACAAGACTTTGGGGATAGTAGGAACACCTCATGGGCACTCCATAGCCAAGATTTGGTCCACCAAAACTTGTTGAATCAAGAGGAATCGAAGGATTTCCGCCAAGAACACCACGAACCCTAGAACCACGAAACCCCCAAAATTGAGCCCCTTTACTCACGGATTTGGGAAGGGAATCAAAGGGAAAAGAACCACGAGGGGTTCATGCATACATCCCCCACCAAATCCCAAAGAGAAAGGTCTCAAAACCGCCACAAGAAATTCGCCAAGAAAAGCCTCCGAAAATCACTAAAAAGGAGAAATGGGAAAGACACATCCAAGCCTTGAGGAACCACGCCGAATCATCTATACACACCAAAGAGGTTCATACAAGGTCTAGCTTGCCGCCCGATCATCCTTCCCTCTCACAAGATCTCACCATGAAGCTCTCAAGCTAGTCCTATGAAAATCCTAAGGAAAATAGGAAGAGAAAATAGGAAAACCCAATGAGCTAGGGTTCCAAGAGATGGCTGCCATCCTCTCACCCCTTGGGTTATATGGAGGCAACCGAAAGACTAAAATACCCTTACTAGCTAACTAGGGATACATGCCCCTCAAGGGAAAATTTGGAAGTCTTTGTCTTCGCACCATCGGACGGATGCCCAGCGACCGCAAACTTGCTTAGCCTCGACGCAAGCCTTGCGATCCCGACGCGTGTCCTCCGCTTCGAAGATTCCGGACTGCGTCGTCGCACACCGGTCAGACCGGTCAGACCCACCGGTCAGACCGGTCTGATGCTGCTGCACCTCCGTCTTCGGTTCTTCGGTCTTGGCTTTGTGGATCAACCAAAGAACCCAGTGGTTTTCTGGTGAACCACTGGAAACCCCGTGAACTCGGTGTAGCCTCCGCCAATCACCACTCATGATTCGGCTCCCACGTAGTCCCAGCTCAACCTTGGTTTTGAGGCTCTACCAAGAATCGTCCATGACTTCATCTTGCTGTTCTTGCCACCATGCGGCCCGCACTTGACCCCGCTGGCCACCGGGTCCCTCGAACCAAGCCTACTTGTCTTCTCCACACCTGGAGGCCTCACCGGCAACGACCTTTCGCGCTTGTTCTTCTCCTGCACCAACACCAGTCAAGCCGCAACCTGCACCTGCAATACTTAGCCAAGAATCAGTCCACACCACGTTGTCAATCACTCATCACACCAGGAAGCGACCATCCACCGGTCCTCGAACCACACGGGTCCTCAATCTCCCCCTTGATGAGTGCATTGACAACACACACGTTTTGGTAACCAAGAGAAAAGGAAATGAAAAGAGACGACTAAAAGAAACTCTAACAAGCGATCGAAAGCCAAAGAAAGGCAAAGAGCAAGATCACTTGAAGAAGACAAGTCTCGGACCCCTTAGGCAAGGGCAACGGCTCGACACATCCGAGACAAAAACCATGCTCAAGCAAAGAGCACAAACCACCAATCCAAAGCTCGAAAACCACAAAGAGCTCCCCCTGCACACATGCAAGCTCCCCCTGAACCAATGCAACTCCCCTTGGACGAATGCATGCTAACCACTTCATGAAACAGAGCAGCTGCAACAGCTCAGCTCTGACCGGTCAGACCGGTCGACACCACCGGTCAGATCGGTGCTCAAAATGTGAACAGGAACAGCACTCTGACCGGTCAGACCGGTGACCTCAACCGGTCAAACCGGTGCACAACAGAGCCCAGAAATGGCTCGAAACCACCTGAAAACCTTCTAGATGCATTCAGTAGGCCAAAACATGCTCAAACTTCTCCCTCTTGTTGACAATGCATGAATCAAGCCAAAAATGCAAAAAACGCAACCTAGAGCTTCTCAAATAGACAAAACTCAACATAGGATGCTACACATGTCCAAATGAGCAAGTTAGATACTCTACAGCTTCGTAATAACATCAACTTCATGATCACCAAGTTTCACAACCATTGGACGAAGCTAAGATAGAATTGAGCAATTTTGCGAAAATTTACCCTCTCATGAGCAAAGTCCTAAACATGAGCAAAACATGTCAAAATGGCAAAGCCACACAAACTTCATGCTAGGACAACCATTCTAAGCATAAGACCATCATAAACACCCACAAGCACCTCATGTCATGTCAAAGCCACCGAGCCATGTGCCTACTTCTATATATGAGACTTCTCATTGGTAGGCATCATGCAATGGTTTTGCACCCAAAGCAAATTAAAATTAGCATATATGACATGGGAGCACATTTTCCAAGCAATTTACATTTCATTTTCAGATTTGAAATTGGTACATGAAATGTCTTTGCGACAAAAAGGAACTTATGCCCCTCCACAAGATCAAGCATGGGGGCCAAACATTCATGATGGCAAAGAGCCTTTGCCCCTTATGATCAAAATAAGCTATCCAACCACAAATTAAGCATAGCCAAGCCACAAAAACATGTCAAGATCATATAAAGGCATTTACTCACAAGAGAGCATACATATGAGATTTTTCAAAAACATAGCCATCAACCATGGATAGAAACCAAGATTATCAAGAGCTAAGCCAAACTAACCATAGCTTACCAAACTAGCTCACAAGGACATATATATCATTCCATGGTGAACAATGTATATAGGAGAAGCTTTTCCTAAACAATGCATATGATACAAAATGCATGCAACCTAAGATACAAAGATGCCTATACATCATGTTTCATATGCCATGCCAAATGCAAGAAATGCACAAAGGAAAGCTATACATATGCTACAAAGAAGCTCCCACACACCAACTCAAGAAATCAAACACACACCAAGCTCCCCCCGCAAACAAGTGAAAGTTGCTTGATCTAGGGGTTTGGTGAAAATATCGGCTAGTTGGTCATGTGTAGGTACATGAATCAAGGCTATCATCCCTTTCTCTACATTGTCTCTCAGGAAATGATACCTCACTTCTATGTGCTTGGTTTTGGAATGGAGCACTGGGTTCTTTGCAACGCTTATGGCACTGGTGCTATCACATTGAAGTGGGACATGGGTATACTCCTCACCAAAGTCACTCATGGTGTATGTGATCCAAAGGAGCTGAGAGCAACAACTAGCTGCGGCCACATACTCTGCCTCAGTAGTGGATTGAGCAACACTCGACTGTTTGCGGGAAGACCAAGACACCAAAGAAGAACCCAAGAACTGGCAAGTCCCAGAAGTGGACTTCCTATCCAACCGACACCCGGCAAAATCCGCGTCTGAAAATCCATGAAGAGCCAAAGAAGAGGACGCGGAGTACCAAAGGCCGAAGTCGGGAGTATGACGCAAATACCTGAAAATGCGCATGACCGCTTGCCGATGCGAAGTCCTTGGAGACGCTTGAAAACGAGCGCACAGACATACCGAGAACTGGATGTCCGACCTCGTCGCCGTCAAGTAAAGGAGGGACCCGATCATGCTCCGGTACTCCTTCTGGTCCACATGCTCACCTTCCTCGTCCGCATCAAGAGCTGTAGTCGTATTCATAGGCGTCACCATGGCCTTGGAGTCCTCCATCTTGAACTTTCTCACAATGTCCTTGGTGTACTTAGCTTGGTGCACAAATGTTCCTTCCTTTGATTGCTTGATTTGTAGCCCGAGGAAGAACTGCAACTCTCCCATCATACTCTTCTCGAATTCCCTGCTCATGTCTTCTGCAAACCTTGCAACAAGAGAGTTAGACGAGCCACCAAAGACAATATCATCCACGTATACCTGCACAATCAGGATATCTCTGCCCTGCCTGAGGAGAAACAAGGTCTGATCGACCTTCCCCATCTCAAACCCTCTCTCAAACAGGAACCCCCTCAGCCTACCATACCAAGCTCTAGGCGCCTGCTTCAACCCATACAGCGCCTTTCTCAACTTGTAAACCCGGTGGGGGTACTTCTCACTCTCAAACCCTGGTGGTTGCCTCACATACACCTCTTCCCCCAACACACCGTTCAGGAAAGCACTCTTCACATCCATCTGGTACAACTTGAACCCTTTAGCCACGGAAAAGGCTAGAAGGATCCTGATCGCCTCCAAACGAGCTACGGGAGCAAAAGTCTCCTCGTAGTCGATCCCCTCTTTCTGACTATACCCTTGAGCAAGAAGCCTTGACTTGTTTCTCACCACTTCTCCTTTCTCTCCTTCTTTGTTGTTCCACACCCATTTTGTCCCAATCGGCTTACACCCTGGGGGAGGGTCAACCAACACCCAAACATGGTTCCTCTCAAAATTCTCCAACTCCTCATGCATCGAATTAACCCAATTATTATCAGATAGCGCGTGTCCAATGTCTTTGGGCTCAAAGTTGGCAACAAAAGCAGCATGAGCGAAATGAGAATTGTTCCGAACCCTCGACCGTGTAGTACGTTCATTCATGTCGCCGATGATTCTCGAAGCTGGGTGATCCACTTGCACTCACCGGGGAGGTTCTCGCCTTGATGCTACCTCCCCCTCAACAGCAGCTTCGCCTTGATCTGGGTTTGTCGTTGTAGGTGTGGGAGAGGGTCCGTTCTTGATCGTCGTCGAAGTAGTAGGTACATGTTCAGCCGCGGGCACCACACCGCCGTCTTCATCATCTCCATGTTCATGCTCCTCCTCCTGAAAGATCTCCTCGCCAAGTTCGTCGTCACCTGCACACTCAAAAACAAGCTGACTACGTGGTTGTGTCTCGTCGAAGGTTACCTCGCAAGTCTCCACGATTTGGTTAGTTTCAAGATTGAGCACACGAAATGCTCTAGAATGAGATGCGTAACCAAAGAAAATGCCATCGACAGACCTAGCCTCGAACTTGTCCAACTTCTTCCCTTTCTTCAGAATGAAGCATTTACAACCAAAGACATGGAAGTGACTCAACTTGGGTGTGCGACCGTGCATCAACTCGTAACAGGTTTTCTTCTTGTGAACCCTGAGGTAGATTCTGTTCGACACATAGCACGCGGTATTGACCGCCTCAGCCCAGAACCTTCTCGGAGTCCTATGCTCGTCGAGCATCATCCAAGCCATCTCGCACAAGGTCCTGTTTTTCCTTTCCACCACGCCATTCTGGGGAGGCGTATACGGATTCGAACACTGGTGTTCAAGACCCAAGTCATGGCAAAAGGTTTCGAAGCGAGAGTTTTTGAATTCCGAGCCATTGTCACTGCGGATCACTCGTATGGCATCTCCGTGCCTCTCGTTTCTTAACCTCAAGACAAGATCTCGAACAAAACCAAACGTCTCCCCTTTCTCCTCAAGAAAGAACACCCACGCATACCGAGAGTAGTCGTCCACCACAACAAGGACATACCACTTCCCACCCGCAGATCGCACACGAGCTGGGCCAACAAGGTCCATATGGAGCAGCTCGCATGGACGCTCAGTCATCACATCGGTGAGAGGCGGGTGAGAAGAGGCTACCATCTTGGCACGCCTACACGGCGCACAAACCAACTCTTTCTCAAACCTCAACCGTGGCAATCCTCGGACCAAATTGAGTTTACTCAAGCGAGACAAAAGGTCAAAGCTCAAGTGACCCAACTTCCTATGCCACTTCCACAACTCACTCGAAGAACCAGCCAAAAAGCAACGGTCCACACCAGAAGACTGAGAGAAATCAGCTCGGAACACTTGACCCTCGGGAACGACCATGCAAACTAGGTCCCCTCGAGAATCTAAAATCCGAGAACCACCAGGCCGAAACAACACCTCAAAACCCTCATCCAACAACTGGGACACGGAAAGAAAATTGAACCCCAGTGATTGAACAAGAGCAACCCGCCTGAGAGTGACCTTGTCACTTACCTTGATCTCACCTTCTGAAAGCACACGCCCTCGCCCATTGTCCCCAAAGGTGATGTATGTCCTGGACACCACCGGGACGAGACTTGAGAACCACCCCTTGTCCCCGGTCATATGCCTCGAGCAACCGGAGTCAATCAACCAAACGTTCCTCAAGTCTCCCACCTGAAATTCAAAAACGAGCACGTGAGTGAACAAACGACTCAGCACTAGGGTTAGTACCAAAAGAGTAAAACCAGTGCCAAGCCATTTGCTCCAAAGTGGGGTTAGCACAAACCATATTATCATGACTATCAAAGCTACCACCACGAACACCACCACGGTAACCACTACGAGGGAACCAACCCTCTCTAGCTGGAGGAGGACGAAAGCCACGAAAAGAAGACCGTGGACCGTTCCTCCTCTCCATCTCAAAGCTACGACTCCTCCCACCCCTGTATTGAGCACGAGGTGGAGAACGTCTAGCAAACTGACCACCTGCAGACTTTCCATACCAACCACCAGAACCACGACCACCTGAACCAAACTGAGCATCCTCACGAACACAAAAACCAGACCGCTGTCTGTCCAGACCTGCACCGGTCTGACTGGTGTAGCACACCGGTCTGACCGGTGTAGCTCGGCCAGCAGCACCACCTGCTACCTTCCGGTCTCCCCAAGCCGGAACCGTCCTCACAATCGCCTTGGCCCTGGGCATCTGCATACGAGGCTCAGGTACACCATTAGAGGGGTGGTACCTGTCCTTGTTAGCCCACTCTCTAGCCATTCTCTCCTCACGCTTCCTCTTGAAGCAAAACTTATCCTTGTGACCATCTCTCCCACAATACCCACAATGGAACTTCATGGGCTGTGGCTTAGGCTTAGGCTTAGGCTTGGGTTGGGGCTGCTCACTCAGTTTCTCACCCTTCTTCTCTCCTTCCTCACCTCCCTTTGGGCTCACAAACTTCACCGATTTTTGGAAATCATTTGTTGGGTGAGGGAATATGGGTGGATCTGGAGTAGTGTCAAGTTTGTTTCTGAGATGGTTAGGCTTGGGCTCAAACTTGTTCTTGTGTCTGTTTGATGGTGGGATAGGGATCTCTCCAACTCTCTCAACTCCCTCACTACTGTTCTCTCCAAGCTTGTCAGCCCCAAGTGCCTGACCATCATAGCATTTGAAAGCCGCTATCATGATACCAAGCTGAGGCTCCTGACCCGACAACCAACTCATACATTTCCTCAGATCATCATTCTCATCCTGCAAGTGATCAACATAATGCGCAAGCTCCAAATTCTTAACTGCATGCAATTCACAAGTAGAGCAAGAAGTGGGAATAGGCTCTTTCAACTTAGCCTCAAGCGAAACAGTGTAAGCATGCATCTCATCAATCTTTCCATGCAAAACAGGGCAAGAAGTGCAAGCACCTAGCAAAGCAGGTCTAGACTTAAGCTCAGCCACTTCAACCCTAAGCATATCTAGTTCATCACAAGTAGAAGCATGCTTATCCTTAAGAGCAGTAAGATCAGCTAGGTACACAGAGCAATCAACACAATCAACATCATCAGAAATCACAGGAGAAGCCTTAAGCAAATCAATCTCAAGCTTAGCATCTAGGTTCTGGGTTTCTAGCTCAGCCACACGGTTCCTAGCATCTTCTAGTGAGGCCCTAAGCTCTTTCCTCATCTTCTTGGCCTCTCTAAGCATGTGATCGCGATTATCAAGCAAGTCAACCAACTCCTCATTCTCCTTGCGCAAAGAAGAGAGCTCATCACATACCTCATCCTCGGAGTCGGAGTCCGAGTCGCTCTGGTGACTCTTCTTGCTGCCGGAGCTACGAGCCATGCCGCAGAAGCCATCTCTCGCGAAGCAGCTCAACCCACTCAAGTTCTTGGACGCCTTCTTGTTCTTGCGCCGATCACCTTCATCTTCGCTGCTACTCGAGCTCGAGGAAGAGTAGGCAGAGCTGGAGTCGACGTCGCTCGCTCTGACCATCGCTCAGGCCTTCCTGCCGCTGCCGTCCTTCTTCCTCGACCGTCGCTCATCCTTGTGCTTGTTCTTGTGCTTGTGATCGCGCCTTGATCGGTACTTGCCGTCCCTGCTCGACCGGTGCCTGTAGCCGTCCTTGTAGCCGTCCTTGTTCTCCGTCTTCTCCGGGCAGTCGACGACGAAGTGTCCTAGCTTGCCGCACTGAAAGCACGTCCGTGCTGTCCTCCTCGTGTTCACCCGGTTCTCGTGCAGCCTCTCGAACCGCCTGGTCAGCAACGCCAGCTCGTCCTCTCCAAGCACGTCGAACTCCTCGTCTGGCAAAGACATCAAAGAAGACGGAGAGTACATCCTGGAGGATGCGTTAGCGTTAGACTTAGCTCCTTTGCCACCAATGAGAGCAAGACTATGCGAATCAGTCGGGCTCTCGATCTTGGCTGTCATACCACGGTCCAACTCAGCCGACTTGAGCTTCGAGAACAGCTCGTTCACGGTCAAGGTGTCATACTTCTCGGACTCAAGGATAGCCTCAACCTTCCCGTCCCATACGGTACGATCCAACGAGTGCAAGAGCTTCACGGCTCTATCATGATCATCGTATGGGAGCACGGCCACATTGGCTCTCATGTTGTTCACCACGACTGTAAAACACTGGAAAAGGGCATCGACGGACTCGCCGGGGAGATGAGTGAAGTTCTCGTACTCTCTCCGGTAAGTCGCGTACATCCGAGCCTGAACCTGAGCATTCCCAGTATGAGCATCCTTCAACTGCTCCCAAATCCTACAAGCTAAGTCCTCTGTCTGAACCCGATCAAATTCGGGCTGACACAGAGCACGAAACAAGTAGTCGACCACCTTGTTGTTGGCGTTGAACATATCCCTCGATCCTGGAGCAAGGAAGTTCATTGGATGAACATAAGCTGTGTTCACCGTAACGTCCCAAAGGATCTGACCCTTTCCGCGGAGGAATGCCGCCATCCGCCTCTGCCACATCTGGTAGTTCTTCCCATCGAAATGCGGAGGACCCGAACCCCGTTCCTGGTACGCCATCTTTGGATCTTAGACTGGTAAGAGTCAATGAAGACCCGAACCGGCTCTGATACCAATGGAAGGACTGATTAGGCGAACCAGAGAGGGGGGAGTGAATGGGAGCCGATAAAAATTCTTCTCGAAGGAGATAGAGACTCCAACAAGATGAACACGGCTTCCAACACACGTCTCCGACTCAACTACCCAAGTTGGCCAAGACCACGTAGCCACTGGAGTGCTACTGGTCCTAGGAACCAACAACTCAACCAACCGAACCAAACACCCCAAACGCACAGCAGAAAACTGAGCAACCTGCTGTCTGTGCCACACCGGTCAGACCGATGGCTCCTGCCGGTCAGACCCATGGCACCGGTCAGACCGGTGGACTCTGCCGGTCAGGCCGGTGGCGAATAGCTGATGCGCAGCAAAGTTCCAGGAAGCCTCAGTGACTCCTCTAGGCCCTGGAACAAAAACCACCACCAAAGAACAACCTGCCAAGAAGGAAAACCCCTCACAAAGCCTAGCAAGACAACTCCAAACGGGCCAAGAGCTGGACAGCAGGACCACGGGACAAAACCACATGGACACAGCAGTTCCCCAAGACAAAACCCACCATGGGCTTGCACCGGTCAGACCGGTCAAGAGCACCGGTCAGACCGGTCACGCTTGGGCAGCTCGGGATGAACAGCGTCCGCGGGTCAACTCCCCCAAATCCAACTCCCGATTCGCTCCACGGATTCGCACAAGACTTTGGGGATAGTAGGAACACCTCATGGGCACTCCATAGCCAAGATTTGGTCCACCAAAACTTGTTGAATCAAGAGGAATCGAAGGATTTCCGCCAAGAACACCACGAACCCTAGAACCACGAAAACCCCAAAATTGAGCCCCTTTACTCACGGATTTGGGAAGGGAATCAAAGGGAAAAGAACCACGAGGGGTTCATGCATACATCCCCCACCAAATCCCAAAGAGAAAGGTCTCAAAACCGCCACAAGAAAATCACCAAGAAAAGCCTCCGAAAATCACCAAAAAGGAGAAATGGGAAAGACACATCCAAGCCTTGAGGAACCATGCCGAATCATCTATACACATCAAAGAGGTTCATACAAGGTCTAGCTTGCCGCCCGATCATCCTTCCCTCTCACAAGATCTCACCATGAAGCTCTCAAGCTAGTCCTATGAAAATCCTAAGGAAAATAGGAAGAGAAAATAGGAAAACCAAATGAGCTAGGGTTCCAAGAGATGGCTGCCATCCTCTCACCCCTTGGGTTATATGGAGGCAACTGAAAGACTAAAATACCCTTACTAGCTAACTAGGGATACATGCCCCTCAAGGGCAAATTTGGAAGTCTTTGTCTTCGCACCATCGGACGGATACCCAGCGACCGCAAACTTGCTTAGCCTCGACGCAAGCCTTGCGATCCCGATGTGTGTCCTCCGCTTCGAAGATTCCGGACTGCGTCGTCACACACCGGTCAGACCGGTGCTCCTCACCGGTCAGACCGGTACCCACCGGTCAGACCGGTCAGACCCACCGATCAGACCGGTCTGATGCTGCTGCACCTCCGTCTTCGGTTCTTCGGTTTGGCTTTGTGGATCAACCAAGGAACCCAGTGGTTTTCTGGTGAACCACCGGAAACCCCGCGAACTCGGTGTAGCCTCCGCCAATCACCACTCATGACTCGGCTCCCACGTAGTCCCGGCTCGACCTTGGTTTTGAGGCTCTACCAAGAAACCGTCCATGACTTCATCTTGCTGTTCTTGCCACCATGCGGCCCGCACTTGACCCGCTGGCCACCGGGTCCCTCGAACCAAGCCTACTTATCTTCTCCACACCTGGAGGTCTCACCGGCAACAACCTTTCGCGCTTGTTCTTCACCTGCACCAACACCAGTCAAGCCGCAACCTGCACTTGCAATACTTAGCCAAGAATCAGTCCACACCACGTTGTCAATCACTCATCACACCAGGAAGCGACCATCCACCGGTCCTCGAACCACACAGGTCCTCAGTGTAGCATTGCTAAAGTTACTATGGAAAATGTGAGATGCTCGGAATATAGTCAAGCCTACATGTAATAGGAATCTATCTAGGTTAGAATCTTCAGTGGCGTGCATCGATTACATGTGTGGATGATGGGTATCACGGGATGAGCCCGACGTGTCTTGGTATGTGTTTACTTCCGGACTTTCCTCTCTAGAGCACAAGAAAGTCCTGCGGACAAATCACACCGCATCAGCTGCATCTAATGGCCATCTCAACTGCATTCGCTCATGCCACATCAACTGCGAGACAACTCTCTACCATTTATTTATGTAATGGTTTAGGCGTCAATTGCATCTGGAGAACAAGATTGGGTGTTGTAATCATATGGACCGGATGATCCTTGTGTTGCAACACGTAGGGTGCGGGATGACTTGACAAGTCCTCCTCGATCAGGTACGCTGTGTGAGTCGTGACTGAAAAGGTCTACGAATGGTCTGGATTCGCGATTGATGATTCCCGTAGGCCTTGGAGACTGAGAAACGTGATGAACTTGTTGACGCGACAAGACCAAAACGGAATAATCTGGAATTAGAAAAGCAATATATGTTTGTGTGTGTGTGTGTGATATTAACATGCATATAAGCACAGAAGGGCATCTTGAATGGGCGTTTGGGAACGACACGCTCTCACAAGATGATCCAGGTGTCGATCATTGAGAATTGCAGTTAAGGACTGGCACCGGGCGTTAACCGACGAGTATTGTTGCATGTGATGGCTGGAGACCCAAACAATGAAGATGATACGTTTCGAGTTCAAGCTGCAAAAGAAGTTTGTTTCATGAATCGGGATCTACAAGAAAGAGGATTCGAATGTCTGGTGGAGCACCATGACATTGAGCACGTGACATCCAATGAAGATCGCATATACATATCATGTGTTGTTACAGTACTAGAGGACGACTGCATTGAAGTTCCTCCTCCATCAGTACAAAGAAGCATATGCAAAAGCATTGCAGCCCAAGCCCCTGTGGAAGTTGTCTTCCATGTAGGTGTAGAATGCTGGTTGATACGAGCGATACGTGCCAATATGGCGAAAGTATCTTGTGTGATGAAGGCAATGCTCTACGGCCCAGGAGTAGAGTCTAGCTCTGAAATTGTTAAAATTATTGACACACACCCTGATGGCTTCTCAGTCTTTATCAAATATGCTAGGGAAGGATCACTCTTGGAGGAGGCTGATTTATGGGACACTCCTGCCAATGTCTGGCCTTATTTACTCTCAGTCGCCGACATGTACCAAGTCGAAATGTTGAAGCTGCACTGTGCGTCAAAGATGTGGGACATGGCAAGCGACGAAACTGACTTCATTTCTACGATGGGCAATTCAGGCTAACTACACAAAATTGCAGGACAAGTGCATGTCTCTCTTAGAGCGAATCTTTCCTCACGGAATACTCACATATGATTAGGCAGTCATATGCACCGATCATCCCAAATTTATGCACATTCTCCGTAGAAGATTACCTGAAGGGTTGTACCAGGGTCCCCTGTAGTTTTAATGTTTCGTTTAAGTGTTTTTAGTCATGTAATAAATAGTTGAAACGGTACGTTAATTTGTTGCAGTGAGTACATTTGTAATGCAATAATCGGATCATCCGTCTAACGTGAATATGAAGTAGAGTATAGTCCTGTGTGTGTTTGTCCATTCCATGATCCATGGTGGCACGGACAACCCAGTCAACAACTTGCCTCTCTGC
The DNA here is from genome assembly GCA_036936925.1 of Cenchrus fungigraminus. Taxonomy (NCBI): domain Eukaryota; kingdom Viridiplantae; phylum Streptophyta; class Magnoliopsida; order Poales; family Poaceae; genus Cenchrus; species Cenchrus fungigraminus. Next base: position 86,886,943 of record CM072780.1, read on the forward strand.
GTAAGGTCACTAACGTTTGGCTCCAACACCCAACTGATCTTTTGTTTGGGTCAGTGACGTTTGGGTCCATGATCCAAAGTCTTTCGTTTCCCGCTCTGTACCACAAAGGCGGGACTTGAAATTTTGAATTCCCCGCTCCTCCTTTTGGTCCTCCTCATTTATATATAAAACAAAGAGGGAAACCAATTCCCTCATGGTAATTTTCCAAAATCAGGGGATCTTCTCCTCAACCGCCGAAGAGACCTAGTAGATCTACGGCGGAAGCAGCAACGACGACCTAGCTACCAACGACAGCTTCCTCTGCTACAAGCGGCAGCCTTCCTCTTCTACGAGCGGCGGCCTTCCTCGGCAACGTCCTTGAAGCTGCAAGATGGTTCAAACTCATTGCTCCGTCGGCCCCCCCGAGGCTCACCCTGGCGGCTACAGATCTGCAACAGTTACACAGAACATCGTGCTCAAGGTGCAAGGTCGGGCTGCTAAATCGAGATGTCATTCGGCACCTTCTTCCCTTCCTATCCGTCAGGTCTACGGTCTCCTCCCTACGTTGATCAATTCAATTAGATTGCTTCCCCATGCTCTTTGGCTTTCTATAGTATTCTTTCATGTTTGGGTGATTGTGCATCTACTATACCCTATCGCAAGAATTTGTTTGAAATCATTTTATTTGAGGTTTGTAGAAATTTGTAGTGAAATTATTGGACTGCTTCCTCATGCTCTTTGCCTTTGAATATTGTTGTTGCATGCTTGGGTGATTGTGGATCTTCTGTTCCCTATTGCAATAGATTGTTCCAAGTCAACTTATTTGAGGTCTGTACAAATTAAAGGATGAAATTATTATATTGCTTACCCATGCTCTTTGGCTTTCCATATTTTTGTTGCATGCTTGGGTGATGATGGATTGGGTGTGATCGTTCATGTACCGCATTGAACTTAATAGATGAAATTGCTTCCGATTGCTAATGATCTCAACCCTTATCTCTTGTTCTTGTACTTGTTTCAGCAGGCCAAAGGGTCAACATTTGTAGTCGCTCCTGTTCAGACCTGCTCCAAGGTAACAAACTCAACACCTTCTTTGTTTACGATTGCGAATGATCTCAACCCTTACCTCTTGTTCATGTACTTGTTTCAGCGGGCCAAAGGGTCAACATCTGAAGTTGCTCCTATTCAAACCTGCTCCAAGGTAACAAACTTAACACCTTTGTTTCCGATTGCGAATGATCTCAACGCTTACCTCTTGTTCTTGTACTTGTTTCAGAGGGCCAAAGGGTCAACATCTGAAGTCGCTCCTGTTTAGACCTGCTCCAAGGTGACAAACTTAACACCTTTGTTTCCTTAGTTTGAATCAATTACAAGGTCCTAATCTGACTTGGGATCCACTATTGCTAGATGGAAGCTACCAAGTCAATGATGCTTCTTCCTGAACAAATTAAAACAGAGGCAGCCGAGTACTCAAGAATAGGTACCAAATCCTTATGTAGTAGTGTTGATGAAGAGCGAGTTGACGCTCCCAATTAGGATGGGGTACAACTTCAACAATGGTTTGTTGCTCACCAGAAAGAGTTATGTAGCTTGAATGAGAAGACCGAAGAATCAGAATCAACTCTGAAAATGCAGTCGGCTGAGATTAAGAGGTTGCAATAGCTAACCGAAGACAGAAACGACCTCCTTCGTCTACTGCTTAGCAGTAAAAGATGAAGAGATTAAGATCATTAGATCAAATCTCCACTTTCTCTTGTGATTTTGACCTGGATTTAGCTTTGTTAATCAATGTTCCTTGTGATACTGTTATCTTGTAATAGTTTGTGATATGTGATGAACAATATGGTCGTGCTTGATAGTAAACAACAATTTGCTTTATTGTATAAAGAAATATGTGTTGATTACTATTTTGCCAGCCGGATCGGAATTATTCTCAAAAAAGGATCAGAATTGAAATGAAATCCATTAATACTAATGCATGATTAGTTAGTTTTATGTTGTTCTTCAGTGGGCTTAGCCCACTTTTAGTTGGGCCGAAAGTCAATTTTTTTCAAATTAACGTAACACAGAAGGCTACAACAATGTGCGCACCTGTTGGACTCGACCCAACAAAAACAGGCCCACCCTATTCATATTTCATCTAAAAAAGCTACAATTGGGCCCAACAAAATCTTTTTGGGCTATATGAACAACGCCAGCCTACAGGAACAGTTTTGGGCTCAACCTAGCTACAGACAGGCTAAATTCATTTTATAACGCATACGGTCTGTCACAATTGGCATGCCACATCAGATTATGTCCAGCGTGGCAAAGTTGCAGGAACGAAGTTATGACGCTTTGTATTGACGATTTTGCATGCGTCATTAAACTCATGACGCCGCGAAATAAGGTCTCATCATTAATCACAGTTTATGACGCTCGATTAATGACGGAAGGTTTTCGTAACAACTGGTGTCATTAATCACGGTTTATGACGAGAAACGACCTTTTTTGCGTCAATAGTTGGCATATTTCTTGTAGTGAATATAACATGGTAGTCATGACTTTTCAGGCCAAAAACCTTGCACCCATCGACATCAACACATCTCCTGATATTAGCGGCATAACCATCAGGCATCTTGACACCTTGTAGAAAGTTGCACAGGATTTTCTTTTGATCACGACTTAATGTGTGCAACGCTGGTGGCATTGCGTATTTACCTTTCTCATTGAGAACTGGATGTTGATCCTTCCTTATACGCAATTCTTGCAGATCAAGTCGAGCCTTCTCACTGTCCTTACTTTTACTAGATATGTCGAGCAAAGTCCCAAGCAAGCTCTCACAAATATTCTTCTCAATATGCATCACATCTAGATTATGGCGTACGAGTAATGAATCCCAATATGGAAGTTTAAAGAAAACACTCTTCTTCCTCCAGTTGTACCATCTAGTATCTTCATCACGCTGCTTCCTCTTCTTAGAGGTAGTGGCTCCATAGATGACTTGCTCAAAAGTAGCGTACTGCTGCCGAACTTGTTCACTGCTGAATGGCACTGGTGCCTCCCTCGTCTCAACCAAGTTATTGAAGCTAGCCTTGACCCTTCGCCACTTGTGGTTTGTAGGCAAAAAACGTGGATGCCCCATGTAGCAATGCTTCATACCGAATTTTAACCACACGCACTCAGTGTCCTTTGACAATAAGGACATGCAAACCTCCCTTTGGTGCTCAAGCCAGACAACATCGCGTAAGCAGGAAAGTCGTTTTGTTGTCCAGACTAACATGGCACGCATTTTAAAATTGTGCTTATCCTTCGCATCCCAAGTATCAACTCCGTATTTACTCCAAAGTGTTTTGAGCTCATCGATCAGAGGCTGCAAATACACATCAATGTTACTCCCTGGAGATTTAGGCCCAGGAATTAGCATGGACATGATCCAATAGGATTATTTCAAGCACGTCCAAGGAGGTAGGTTGTAAGGAATTAGGATAACTGGCCATGTAGAGTAAGCCAAGTTCAACATCCCGAATGGATTGAAGCCATCTGATGCAAGTCCCAACCTGGCATTACGTGGATCCTCTACAAACTCCTCGTGCTTCTCATTCATGACCTTCCATGCCCTTGAGTTAGCTGGGTGACTCAGTTTTTGATCATCAATCGATTCATCCTTGTGCCAACGCATATATGTTGTTGTTTCCTCGTTCATAAATAATCTTTGCAATCGAGGAATCAGTGGAAAATACCTCAGTATTTTACAAGGTAACCGCTTCTTTTTTGCTGTATCAGTGACAACTACGCCAGTCCCCTATTCTGAATCTGTAAATTTCCACCTACTGAGCTTGCAAGTTGGGCAGTTGTCCATGTCTGCATACACTCCAGAGAATAACACACAGTCATTGACACAAGCATGAATCTTTTGGTAGTCCAAGCCAAGGTCTCGAACCACCTTTCAAACTTTGTCCAGGGAATCCGGGAGACAATGCCCTTCAGGCAGCACAAGATAGAATATTAACAGTATCCATTGCAGTGTTGCTAAGACCACACATGCACTTGATCTGATATAGCTTGACATTGAAAGAAACCTTTGAAGCCTCCTTGCAACCAGGGTACAACTCTATCTTAGCTTGTTCCAATAATTCGAAAGATTTGCGTGCTGACTCATTTGGCTCCTCTTCATTACTACCTTGAATTCCACCATGTATGGCACCACTGATCAGTGAGGTAAAACAATTTATTGGTGGCCCCCCGATTGCCATGATTGTCATGATCGTCAAGATCGTCCTAATCATCCACACGGACGATAGGATCAGCAGCAAGATGATGAAGTTTTTTTTGCTCTTTTATGAACTCCTGTCAAACCCTGATCTAACCAAGTGACCTTCGATGGTGTCTCTATTACGATATGCCATGCGACGACACTTACAACACGGACATTGTTGAGACTCTCCTTCCTCTTCTCCTTCAAACAGATGATCCATAAACTTGTCAAAGCCGCGTTGCCACGCATCATCTGTAGTCGGCAATTCCATCCAACTGCAATCCTCTTCACTTGCCATTGCAGGAAAACCAACTACAACAGATTTTAATCTCCCAAAACATGTGTACAAAGGGCGTGTTCGATCAGTATTACATATTATAGTATTAAAATTAGATGTATATACAAACTAATTAACAAACTAATAAAATTCCATGCACATGGATCTCATAATCGATTATACCTTGGCAGATTGGATCCGAAGAACAGACTTTTTCCCGTCGTGATGCAGGTGATCGCACTTGTGTTCGTGGTTCCAGATGATCGGAGCTTGCAGCATCACCCCGGCGAATTGCGTGACGACAACAAGGATGTGTTGTTTGGATTTTTTTCGTTCCTCGTATTACAGGTCGATATATATAGTTGGGTTAGGATCGGTGATATGACATAGAGTTGGGTTAGGACTCGGTGAAACGGATAGAGTTGGGTTAGGATTCGGTGTACAAAGATAGATAGTCGTGTGCAGGACATGGTCCAGGCCCACAGGGCATCGAACAGGCCCACGTGGTTCGGCCGACCCATCTGTGAGTCCGTTAGGCCTCCAATTTTGCCAGTGGTTTAGAGTTGGGCAGTTGTCGATTTCATTGATGGGCCTCGGTTTTTTGCTTGGTTTAGAAAACAGGTCTTGGGCTAATAGTGCCACACACGAACGCATCAATTGCGACTAATAGTGCATTCGATCGCAACTGGGATATTTTTGTCGCAATAGCATCTTCTCTAGCGCGACGATTTTGTGTTAGCGTCGTCATATCCCTATCTAGTTTGCAACAATTTCGATGCACATTGCAATATCAAATATTTTAGTCGCAATGAGTGCATTTTCGTCGCTAAAAGTAATATTCTTTTGCAACATACGGCACCACTAATAGCGACGTGTCATAGTCGTTGTGACATAAGCAACTACTGCAACAGTTACCAATAAGTGTCGCAATACCGATGCCGCAATTGCAACAGAAGCCCATGCGTTGTCGCAATTGCCATTAAAATTGTAACGCTACACAATTGGTCGCAACACACACCCCTATCGCAACCAATATCGACTATTGTCGCGTTATGCCCGGTTTATAGCAACCAAAACCACCTGTTGCCATAAAAACCGGTCGCGAAATCCCCAAAACTACGTAGTGGTGTCGCTCTCTGATTCGTCAATGAGTGCTTCACTTGGATCAGTGACGTGTTTGCCACATAAGATCCATGTGGCAGCCATCTCCTCAGCTGAGGTGGCATGGATCACTTCATAGAAGGTGAGTTTCCATCTCTTTTCATACTTATTTCATCTACATTCAAATAATCTTCAAGGATAAGTAGAACTACTTTATTCTTAATAAAATGCGTGTAACAAATGCATATGCCTCCATTTATGTGAAAATATTGATGGCTAAAAGTGGTACTTAACAGCCGTCAACAAGGATTATGACTCTCGGTTGGTCAATTTAGACGACATAATTCATGCGCTATCCAACTTTCGTGCCGATATCATCGACAGAATTGATCAGCTGAAGAAAAGGCGTTCAGATCTGATGAAGGAACTACGGCACATTGATGAAGTCCTTTCCCAGGAAGATAAGAGATTGGCAGATCTCCCTGGCACCATCACCGATATGGTTATGGAGCGTAAGAATGTAATCATCGCCAAGAAAGCACATTCTATTCGTTGGGAGGAAAGGCCGATTCTCGGTTCAGTGCCGACCACAGGAAATTGACCAAGTTGATCAACTCCACTTAGATGCCATCAATGCAATTCACTCCCAAGGAATAATATAACCTGTCGGACTTGTTTTGTAATCTGAACTTGTACTAGTGTTTAGAACTTATAGATGGTTTAATATTTCTGCCGACTCCCAACGCTTCCTCCTTTATTTTTTTTTGACCGAATGTTTTCAATCAGCCTATAAGTACGAAATTTCCCTTGCCCTCTTTTGCTTCGTCTTTTGCATAATGGCTTCTTCCTCTTCTTTTGTGAACCAGGTGAGTTTCCTTCATTTTTATTCTCCATCTTGGATCTCCTTTGATGTTTTCCTTTGTTCTTCCTCCAATCTCCCAATTGACGAACATCAGCACCTTTGGTGCGAATCCGCAGACACAACCGTCGAGGCAAGAACAAGGTCTCCATCTTGTTATCTGGAAGGTATCGATAACCTCCTTGTCAGAGACATCAACGACGGAAGCGTGCTTGTCGAAGAATCGACGCATGTAGTCGTGGAGATTCCCCTTGTATATGCCCTTAATTAATTTCGCCCAATTTTAGACGTACAGCTAGTATTTAGAAGGTGCATAAAAATAGATATCTAGATTAATTCATTTTATCCTCTCACAATTTGGTAACAAAGAAAAATTCTAAAAAAAACCGAGTCATTATGCTTTTGTAGGGTATATATACAATGTTTTTCTGTTTCCGCGTACTCGGAAGTAGGAGCGAGCATATGGGAACCAATCACTCCCTTCTCATTAGTAATGCAAAAATAATTTATGCACACATGCTAAACATAGTCTAATAAAATCAAAACGACTTATAATTTTTAACGGAGGGAATAGTGTATTTAGTGATCTCTTTTACCTAAGAAGACAGCAAGAAGATTAATCACACAACAAACGGTAGAGATGAGATCATCCCGTGCTTTCAGGAGTGGCACAGCAAGGAATCTTTGGATCGCTGCTGTTGTTCCTGGATCGTACGGCACAGAGGTAGCCTTCGGTCGGAAGCTTCCGATGATATAGCTTCCACGATCGGAAGCGCTGTGATTCCCCGGGCCCACACCAGCTACTTCCAAGGAGGGAATGGGGAGCCGGCGGGCCCCACCTTAGCCGATGGAACACAGGTGGGTAAGCAGCGGACCCACCTCCCTCCGCTCACGTCAGCATCCTCCCCCTTCCTCTCTCCGAGAAGTGTATAAAAGCTGGGCACCATCTCCTGCTCCCGGCACACACCCAATAATCAATCTCTAGCTAGCTAGCTACTGTAGCGAGAAAGAAACCATGTCGGGCGTGTGGGTGTTCGAGGACGGGATCGTGCGGCGCGCCGACAGCGACCCTCCGAGCGGCGCCGGCGCCGGCGGGTCGCGGCCGAACAAAGTGCTGGTGCACGTGCCCAGCGGCGAGGTGGTGACCTCCTACGACGTGCTGGAGCGGCGGCTCCGGGAGCTCGGCTGGGAGCGCTACCTGTACGACCCCTGCCTGCTCCAGTTCCACAAGCGCTCCACCGTGCACCTCATCACCGTGCCGCGCGACTTTGCCCGCCTGAAGCTCGTCCACATGTACGACGTCGTCGTCAAGACCCGCAACGTCTTCGAGGTCCGCGACCCCGCCCCAGCCTGACCGTCGGCTGTCTTCGTCCTCGTCGTCGATCGGACCGGCGCTACACAGCCTGCTGGCCACCGGACTGACTGTCACCGCCGCCACCGTATCAGCGTACGTACACATGTATTGACGTATTGTATATTTGAATTGTGATCCAGTAAAGTAGAAGAGTACGTGTGATATGGCGGCGCCCGGCCTGCTCCCGCGGGCTACTACCTCCCTCCTAAATTATATGACGATTAGGACAAGAAATTTAGTTAAAAATAAACTAAATTCTTTGTCATAAACGTCTTCTATTTGAGGATGGAGGTAGTACTTTGCATGGACTACTACTTCGTTGTTTGGCGCCAATTATACATACATATATATATAAAGAGCGTGCCGTGGTATGCTTTTATATTGAGGGCGTGCTTCTTTCACAAAAGATTGTTGTACATGTATCAATGGATTTGTATGGTAATGATGTATGGCTTGTGAAATAAAGCTGCAATTTTCTCATTATTCAGTTTTGTCAAATGTCCGATGACAGATCTCTGTCTGGATCAATTGTTTGTGAACAAGCTGAATCAAGGCCTTGATTGTTTTTTCCAATATCATATGTCCTCTTTTCAATTAATCTTAGTGTGTGTGAATATTTTTAGTTTATTATTTATGAAAATGGTTACTAAAATAGTGACAGGGGAGAGAAGAACTGTGTACAAAGTGAATATTGGAATGCATGTAAAACCTTAGAATTATATACATTGAGGAGTCGACTGAGACACGTGTGACAACTACCCCTCCTGTGCTGGATAGGTTTGCATCTAATAATAGAACAATTCACACATCCATACTTTGCCACCAACAACTTTGTATGACGGAGACATGAATATATAAGAATTCTCTGCAAGAATGTTGGAAGAAAATGGTATTAAAATTGTCAGAACACATTGGTGTATACTTAAATTATGTTTTTGCATGGTAAACAATAATTCCTCTAAATGGTAGTTATCATCAGCATATTCACGAATGAATGACTATCTAACAATCCACAGAAGTGTCAAAGTTGGAACGTACAAATATAAATCCTGGTCATCAGTCGTCACTGTTTAGAAAATACTTCCTCCATATGCGGATATAAGGCACGGTCAAACTTGGTATGGTCACCAATACTAAAATTTGGCTTTTAATATATCGTAAAAATAATTCTTGTAATAACAAAATTATAGTCATATGAAAATATTTTTTTAAACAAATTCAATGATTTTGTTTTAGCAAGACAAAAATGTTATTATAGAAGACTATTAGTATGTCAAACATTTCAAAGTGCCGGAATTTTTAAAAAAAAATTAAGATTAAATGTGAAAGTAGAAACACAAAAATTATTGCATGATTTTTTAAAAAAAATGATATTATACACGAACGCATGTTAATTGTGTTGAGAGAGGGATCATTCTTAAATGATTGATTCTACATGTATTTCTATTGAGGGAATTTTGTGGTGTGCTACTCAGAAAGACATGTTATTAGTCACAGAAAATGGATTGAAGACATAAATAGATTGTCTAATGGGTTATGGTGTGGAATGCTTGCATGTTAAGAGAAATAGAGATATATATTACCTTTTTTTAGAATGATATATATTACCCTTAGTGGGGTTATATGGATAATTAGCACCATTGTGAAAATAGTATTTTCATTTCTAGTCTCTGAACATTGTGGATAACACCGGAAGACGCTTGTATATCTTGGAATACAAATATCTTAGTGGAAGTTGTAATTTTTTCGTTACTCCATTCATCCAGAAATAATAAGCGTATATTGATCAGTAAAAGTGAAACTTTATAAATGTTGATTACCAATTAGTTAAATTATAACCACATTTAGTGTATAACAGTTGCATCAATATGTTTATATTCAAAGTCACTTTAATTAAGATGGTATTGAGTCGATTAAGATGGTATTGAGTCTTTTGAAAATCGATGCTATAATATTATAAGAAAAATAAAAGCTAAATCTATTGAAGTTTTTTGGTCTAATTCAATACGCCTATCATTTATGATGGAGAGCTAAACTTATATAGATGGAACCCATTAAGAGGCATTAACTATATTTCTCTCAACATGCAAGCCATCCACCTCACATGTCACGTCATCATCCACTAAATCATCAATTTATGTCTTCCATCAATTTTCTATGACTATAACATCTATACATCTTTGTGAGTATCATGTTACAAAATTGCAAAAATAGAAATACGTGAAAGATCAATCATTTAACAACCGTTTTCTCTCAACAAAATTAACGTATTTTCATATGTACTATCGTTTGTAAAAAAAAATGTTGCATAGCAATCACCTTAGTTTATACTTTCAAATTTTCACCTTACAACTTTGTTTAAAAATTACCGCAGCAATGCGCGGGGTATCACCTAGTATACTAAACAAAGAGGGTGATTTGCCAAAACATCTGTAGCGAACCAAAGATAGATGCCCTAAAGATTGTTCCACTTTTGTAAGAACCTTTGCTCCAAATAAGCACCTTCAAATCTGAGGTTTATTTTGTGCTTATTAACCAAACACAAAGTACTTATTTGTGCTTATTTCTATAAGTGTTTCAAAGTAGATAAGTTTTTTGGAGGGTGCTTTATGGTGCTTATTTCTGTGGTCCCTACCTCTCTTTCCATCAATTACCCCTCTCTATTACTACATAAACTTATTGTAAGTTCATGGAACCAAACACCTCTTTGTACTTATAATAAGTATGTGCTTACAAGAAGCTTATGGTACTTTTAATAAGTATCTCCTAACCAAACACAGCCTAATTAAGATGCACTATCCGTAGCTGAGTGTGAGGATGGCAATTCGAACTCTTCCTCTTCGACCAGTTGCATATCACTCGTTCATGCATGTACCTGCTGTCTCGGGGCCTGCAACATTACAAAGATCTAGCCATGTGATTGGGTGCAGGATATTGTCCACACCTGATATATAGTACCAAACGGTCTTACTTATTTCCCAGCCACAAGGCTATATATAATTAAAAATATTTCGAGGAATTCATTGGCTCTCAGCACCTTGCATATTGTGATACTATAGTTTAAAAAATTCTTTAGCAGACCTTCTACGTATTATGTTTCATCTAGGACTACTCTTGAAAAAAAATACGGATATTCGAAGTAGGAATTCATCTTGATATTGGCAAACAAAATGGTACATGCACCTACATCCATGCCGTTGAATGCATGCATGATCGCATATATATATAAACCTCTAAATATAGCTAGGTAGGAATATAGCTGGTGATCTCCTTAACATGACAATGCAACCAAGACATCTGAGAACAACGATTATTGTAACTATATATACGGGAAGTAGAGCATGTGAGATGAGCCCGTAGCTCGGATGGTCAGGTCGGTGTGCGGCTGTGCACACCGTCGGCCTGCGCTCGATCCCTAACAGGTGCAGGTCTCTCACCGGGATTTATTCCCACAAAAAATCCTCTCGCCGGTGTTCCAGTGTTCGAGGATTTTCTAGATCGGGAGAAGTTTTCTTCTTCTTAATGAAAAACCGGTGGGTCTTCTCACTCCGGCCTAATTTTTTTTTGGAAGTAGAGCATGTGCCCTCCAACAACGTACCCTAGCAAGCATACAAAGTGCATCAATAGTAGTTCTCAGCACAAAAGACATAATTAATAAATCCAGCACCAGTGAAACAGTCAACACATGGTTGTCTCTAACTTTCCTATCTTAAAACATCAGCTACTGGGATTTATTACGTGGTAAGCACGAGAAGATCACTTTTTTTTTGAACGGACGGTGGAAGCTTATGCTTCTCCGAAGTTCATGATTTAAATTAATCAATTTGGCGGTTCGATAGCAAACAAGTTGGCAGTTCCTAACCAATGTGAGACTAAGGAAATTTCTTTCCTGACAATTTTCTATGGATAGCCAGCAGTTCTAGTTTTTTTATTCATTTCCCTCTCAAGTGGCCAACAAACTAATATCCACATTTATTGTATGTACTCCCTCCATACTAAAGAAACCGGACGCGGCCGCGCTCACAAGGGCAGCCACCAGCCGCAGGATAGGATAGGGAGGAGGGATGAAGAGAGGAGAGGAAGACGATGTGAGGAGAAGAATGCTGGTGTGGAGATAAGCAGATACAAAATGTGGTAGGGTGGGGGGTGGGAGCATTTGTACCTGCTGGTGTAACAGCCAAGTAGTAAATTGTGGCGGTTTGTACTGGTTGGTGACATCGGCCGGTACAAATCTGAGGGGAAGCCATTTAGTATGTCTCGAGTCGGTACTAAATGGCTTCACAGGACCCACTAACTGTTACATCAGTCAGGTTCGTGACACCATTTAGTACCGGTTGGAGACACTAGCTAGCCGGTACTAAATGCACCTAATTGCGCACGTTAGTACTGACCGCTATTGCGACCGGTACTAACGTGTTTGGATGAATGCCCGATTCTGTAGTAGTGAGAAGACCTGGAACTAGGAATAGTAAATATTCCATTTTAACCTCTGTTAGTTAAAACTAACAGATTTTAGTCAATATTGGCATGGAAGAGATTAGAATTTATATACAATTGCTATTACTGGATTGAAGTTTTTTAGGTGGCGAATTAGCGATAGCAGTTTTAGACATTATTGGCAAATACAGAAATTTCCCTTGTTGCATTGCTTACTAGTGGCGCTACCTCGAATATATTCCTATGCCATATAGACCTATCACTTTTAGTTGTCACGATATTCATGTCCCTTTTGTTGGTCGGTTTGCTTACAACGTAGTGTCCAAGTGGCACCCCCCTGTTGCTTGTTAGATTACCAGCTTTAATTTTACATGTTCTTCATAGCTTTTGGGAGATGAATAACGAAATTGTTAGGGCTTGTTGGGGTATAAGAGTACTGAAGTACAGTGAAGGGGATTGAGTTGATAATGAACTAATTTTCCATCCGATTCCTCACATTCCACTCTAATACTCTTCTACCTAAATAAGTCCTTGCATTGGTGTTAAATTAAACATCAGAACCGATAGATACATAGAGTAGATGCTGATAAATATATACATGTGTAATTTTTTTTTCTAGGTTCTATCCAACCTCCAAAAGTTGCGTGATTATCTCTCTAATTTGATGAGATGAAGAATAGAGATAGATACCTCTTCCAGTTTTTTGGTTTGTTTTTCTATACTGTTGAAAAACCGGAGAAACGAATAAAACCGTTACCGTCCAGCCGAAACCTTTCCCAGCTGGTGGCTGCGGTCGAACGCGGACGATGGAGACGACGAGGGGATCGGAGCCGGCGGCCGCCAGCCGGAAGCATAGCGGCACTTGGACGTCCACCTCCGCACGCGCGGGCGATCCCGTCGTCACCGTCGCCGCGCACTCGCGTCGCCGTCGGACTCGACGTGCCCCCGCCTAGCCAATCGATGCCTAGAATGGAAAATCAACTTTTCCGACCGTCCCGCGCGCACGCGCCCACCCATCCGCGCCGCGGCCGGCCGCACGTGAAGGGCCCCGCGGCGGGGCCACGGGAGGCGCCCCCCGCCACGCGCATGCACGCGCAGGCGACGGCGCCTCCGGCCGGGACGGCGACCGCCTCCGGGCAAGGGCAGTGGTGGGGGGCGGCCGGCTGATCCTGTCCCCCCGTCGACGTCCACCGGACGGACCGAGGTAAAATGGACCCTTGCAAAGTAACCACTGCGTGCCTGGGGCCGCGAGAACTCGCATGTGCATGACATGGTAACTAAACTGTGTCAATGGATGCCTTGCCGTCGGTGTCGTGGGCAGGACCACGTATCGCCATCAGCCGGATGACTACGGACCCTGTCCTCACAGTTGTCAGTCCTCGCAGTGAAGGAAGTAGTCTGGGAGAGAAAATCTGTTGTAATGGGCTCCACGAACATGCACAAACTTGATGTACCTTTTCTGCAAAGATGTGGTACCACCTATAGTGATGATAACGTTGACTTTGTTTTGGTTTAATTTCACACGTAAAACATTCACCAATAATTCCGATCCGCAAGTGCTTAATATCTCTAAAGAGCAACTGATACTGATGTTTCCAAACTAAACTGACTCCTATAGTTCCGGTTCAAATAATCAACACTAAAGTGGCTCTTGATACCCCTTGAGTTCCTAAAACAATAAAGGCAAATAAAGACCTCTGCAAACACACCCCCCCCCCACTCCCGCCACCAGCACCACCCGGCCAGGCATCCAGGGGCGAAGGCAGCGGTGGGGCGGGAGGGGCTGGAGACCCTCCTACCGCCGGTGCCACCATGGCAGCCCCACCGAAGCCCCCTAGGAAGAAGAGGTGGGAGAATAGGGAAAAGAGGGTCAGGAGACAGGAGATAGAAGATGCATGAGCAGCCCCTCCTAAGCTGATTTTCTAGCTTCGCCACTGCAGGCATCTGTACACATCGGTTTGTGCTCCTCTACATCGAGCGGCACTATGGTACCTTAGAGGGCGGTAGCTTCGTTGCGGCCTGGAGGTGGCTACGACTTACGCTCGGCAGCGCTCATGCTGCGCTACAAGAAAAACACCGACTATTTATGATGTTTCTGACTGATATTGTCATAAAATTTTACTTCTGAGCAAATTTAGTGACAAAAAAATTGTCGTCATAAAGGTTGCTAATGTAGCTAGCCATTCAATGTTACATGCTAGTTTTGTGACGCTATAAGCTCTGCAAAAACATCATAAACCAACTTCGGTCCCACATGCAAGCATTATTTTAAAAATAGAGTGTTCCATGTCGTCATAAAATTCAAAAGAATCCCGCATGTAAACATTCTTTTGAAAATACACTACAAGAAATATGCCGACTAGTGACGCAAAAAAAGGCCGTTTCTCGTCATAAACCGTGATTAATGACGCCGGTTGCTACGAAAACCTTCTGTCATTAATCGAGCGTCATAAACCGCGATTAATGACGAGACCATATTTCGGGACGTCATGCGTTTAATGACGCGTATAAATTCGTAACACTAAGGCGTCATAAGCTACATGCCACGTCGGACCAAAATCTGATGTGGCACGGTGTTTTGTGACAAACGGTTTCGTCATTAAGTGAATTCAGCCCATATTTTGTTGGGTCAAGCCCGAAATTCCTTGTCGTCATAGATTGAATTTGGCCCGCTTAATGTTAAGCTGAGCCCAATTTTTTGGTCATCATAAATTGGTTTTAGGCCTTATTAAGGTTGGAATGAGCCCAATAAATATGGTCGTCATACATTGTATTAAACCTTGTTAAGGTTTGATGGAGCCCAATATTGTTGGTGTCATAGATTGTTTAAGGCCTTATTCTCGTTGGATGGAGCCTAATAATTGTTGTCGTCATAGATACTTTTAGTCCTAATTCTGGTTGGACCGACCCAATAATCGAGGTCATCATAGAATGTTTTAGGCCAGATTTTAGTATGACCAAGCCCAATAGTTGCAGTTGTCATTAATTTGTTTTGGGTCCAGTACTGGTTGGATCGAGTCCAATATTCGATGACATCATAAATTGATTAAGGCTCAAATGATATTGGACCCAGCCCACCAATCACTAACGTCATTTTTGATACGACCCATTTTATTAATAAATCATTTTTGAATTCGTAATAATGGGCCGAGGGGGCAAGCCTACATTATTTTTTCCCTGTTATTTTGGGCTGCACTGCAGGTAGCGCTTCATTAATTATAATTCAATCTCATATTACATGCTATTCAATTCAGTAATTGACATCATAGATAATATGTCCATACCACTGATACAAATAAATGTTTCGGATCACACATGACACATTATTATCAATGAACACAGAACAACCACAAGCAGATGTAGGAGCTCACAAACCAATACACATGGTATCTCCCTACTCACAAATAAAGCTGGTCTTGAAATAGAACCCACTTAGAAAACAAAGCTTAGTACTCACAAACCAGCACAACTAGCTGGGAGGACACAAGCAGAAGACTAAGAAACACAGTGGCCTTACCCAAGGCACGAGCTTAGCAGTTGACGAAGGAGGGTCTTAGTAGTTTCTACTTATTTCTTCAACCTCTTAATCTCATCAGTCTGCTCTTTCATTGCTACATCTGAAGCTTGTGCCTTGATCTTCAAGTCTGTCAAAACTTGGTCCTGTTCAACAAAGATTTCACCAAGGTCAGCAGCTTCATCTAGCCCTCCCAGCGAAACTTCATGTCTTGAGCATGTAGCGAAAGCTGGATAGTCTCGAGGCATGTAATCAATATGAATGGCTTTGACTTCACATTGGAGGGACATGAATTTGATATTTGAACCGCAAGGATTGTCCTCAATATTTGAGCTTAAAAATGAAAGGAGAAGTCAAACTTGAACCTTAAACGAAGCAAGTAAATAAACTTAAGAATAATTCTAAGAATAAAGTAGCAGGATAATCATGCGTTCTATTACATACCACGACATGTGATTGAATCTCAGCAATGCAGGAGTGGGATGCTAGGCCCTGCACAATAAGTTACAAATCAGGAACTGGATCTAGAGCGGTCAAGTTAAGAGAATGATCTGAAATCTAACACAATAAACAAAGTAAATTACTTTCTAAGCATGACTCATCTATTATGTTGTGTTACAAATCAGTAACTGCATCTAGAGCGGCCAAGGTAAGAGAAGAAT
The DNA here is from genome assembly GCA_036936925.1 of Cenchrus fungigraminus. Taxonomy (NCBI): domain Eukaryota; kingdom Viridiplantae; phylum Streptophyta; class Magnoliopsida; order Poales; family Poaceae; genus Cenchrus; species Cenchrus fungigraminus. The sequence goes on from CM072780.1 coordinate 86,903,363, forward strand.
CTCAAATCTAACACAATACACAAAGCAATTTACTTTCAACGCATGGCTCATCAATTAACTTGTGTTACAAATCAATGACTGGATCTAGAGTGGCAAAGTTAAGAGAAGAATCTCAGAATTAACACAATACACGAAGCAATTTACTTTCTAAGCCAACGAAAATACTACTAAGGGACTAGAAAAAAAAGGAAATGAGATTCTCACTTGTGAAGCTCCAAGATTCAGGGGCCCATGGATTGAGGGGGCATCGGGAGTCGGTGCTTGCGTCGTATCCTCGCTCAACTACTCAGCTTGGCCAGCACAGCAGACACAAGTAGAACACCGATATCTACCACCCACCATCTCGCTGAGATACCCCTCCCCCACCACCGGCGACGGTGAGGTCGGACCGCCACCGCAAATCTAGCTGAGCAGAGTGATGCTTTTTGGAAATGGAAGGCGGGACTTTAGTGGCGCAACGCGGTAGCAATGGAGTAGAGTATTTATTATTTCGGGGTGGCGAGGGAATACAGAATTTTTAAATCCCGCTTTCGACTTCCTGACCGCGAAATGAAAATTTGGTAAGCTGTACTTGCTTCGGGGGCACTGACAAGTGAGGCCGTCCAATCACGGCCCCATATTGTCAGCGAGTTTGGGTGGGATTCTGGTGGCGTACAATATAGGCGGGAGACAGATATCTGGAAGAGGCCCACATTTCAGTGAAGCTGGGTGTGTTTCCAATTGCAGATCACAAAGCCTAACAGCTGCTTCTCCCACTACAATGCCTACACGTCTATTTTTTAAGTCATACAGATATAAGGATCTTCCTTCTGCGTTCTTATCCAGACCAAAGCACACTCGTGTACCCACCAAATATTTTGCATGCCTACCGGGGAAAAAGCCTGTATATTCTGCCCTATACTTGTGACAAGATTTCTGAGCAATGTAGGTCTTTGTATTCCGAGCATCCCACATATTTTCATGGCTACTATAATCCCATGAGTCATGCTCTGCCATGAGGTGCACGCTGCCTTATGATCGGTCATGGTTCGATAAATAGGCGTGCCCCCAAGGCCTTTGCTCATCGCCTCTTCATCCTCCACGCATTGTGCTAGCAAACCTCTCTATTTGGTTCTACGCGCTGTGAAAAGAGGTGAGCTCTTAGCTTCCGCATCATGTTTTTACAGGTTACAATCATTGTTTCTGGTCAGTGCTTATCATGTTTACGTTGTTGGCAATTGTGTAGGAGGTTGGCTTCTGATGTGAACGGAGGAACCACCAACTTCCATGCTGTGCCACCTCCACAACGGCCAGGATACATGGATCCATATGATCTGTACGACATGGACGAAGCGGACGAAGAAACGGAGGAGATGAAGAAAGATGCTTTAGCTTGGCTGCAGGAGCAGGGTTACACTCGTGTGCTTCACCATGGTCGTTGTGTGTGCCCTTACTGCAATCTTGCTCAAAGGCAGTGGGGTTTTCGTGACATCCTGCAACTTGCTTCTAGCATTAGTCACTCGGAATGTACCATGAAGTCGAGGGGTAGGCATCGTGCATTGGAGGAATATCTCCGCACAGATCCTCGTTATGCTACATTTCGTCGTGCATTAGGTAGGGCGGAATAGGCATGTGCCATATCCATCTCCATGATCGTGTCTGTTGTCTTCCTCGTTGCCAAGTCCGAAGGTTTTTTCGTTGTTGGGTGTGTGTTTGTGCGCGCCAGTGCCAGTGCCACTGTGCGAGTGTAGGTCTATGGGGATGTATCATGTATGTGCACATTTAAGTTGAATAATTTGGGCAAGGTGACCATCATTTACGTTCTGTATATTCTTGGCAAAACGGTGAATTTGTTCAAACGGTAAATTGGTAAAATTGGTCATCATTTACGTGTGTATCTGCAATGCGGTGCAGTGGGATAAGAATAAAAATATTACATGACAAGACATTACATCTCAGACTATGACAACGCATCATGACTAGGGAAATCCACTGAAGCAAGGAAGGTGATCATGGAAAAGGACTCCAATGTTCTTCATGGATAACAGGGGATACAGGGGATTTTCCTACCACTACATGATTAACGGAGTAGGAAAACAAGGGATCGATCTTTCCATCCAAAAGAAAACATACCATTGATCTTTCCATCGACAAGACCACCTATATGAACATGAAAAAGAAAACCCAAATCCGAGTAATCTACGACGACCCCTCCGAGGAGTTCCCCGACGACTCTGGCGTTGAGGGAGCTTCAATGGCTGGGGGAGCCACAGGATCGGGATTGGCGGGGCCGGCATTTGAAGGACCAACACCGACGTCCATCTTCTTCTTGGTCATCTTTGAGTCCACCTCCTCCTCCTTCGCACCCTTTTTCTTCTGCGCTAACGGAATGTCCTTGAACAAATCAAGCTTACGGCCTTGTCATCCTTCAAAAGCTACCTCACAAACGCCTCCGTCTGATGATTCCTCTTATTGGCCTCCACCTGCTTCCTCTTCTTGGCTGCCAATCGCTTCTTCTCAATGGCCGCCCACGTCCCCACCTCTTCCTCTTCCTCTTCCTCTTCATCCTCTTCCACGTAGTCGTACTCGTCCTCGCTGTCCTTCCTCTCCTGGATTTCCATGTCTTCTACATCAGATTCACTCAAGGAGGGCTCGGATGGCTTACATGCGCTTGATTGGGGGGAGTCGGGCGGTGTCCCGATGGAGGAGGGGTTGGAAGGGAAGGGGGAGGTGGGCAGTCGAATCAGAGAAGAAGGCATGGTGGTTGTGGTTTTCTGGAGGAAGAGATTTTGAGACAAGGCAATGGAGGGAGTTGGAGGAGTCCGGTATATTAATAGATCTCAGTTTCAGGGAAAGTCAGGGTGTCTCTTCAGAAGTTGTATCACGCTAATGCAAGGAGGCGCCTCGGCCTCTCGGGCACTCCACCCACTACACGCTAGCTTTTGGTGGCGATGGTGAGATGGGAATTGTGGTTTGATTGCTCCAGTGAGAACGCCTGTCCCACCGCTGCCTGGCATGCCAGTGACGAAGGCCGCAGTCAGCACAGAGCGTGCTAGGCCCCATCGGCCTGACCGTCCATTGCGGCGTTTCTGTCCTGCCACAGTCGCCACATCTCAGCCCCGCCGAAGCTTTAGCCGGCGTGGATGATAGGAGAGCGAGCTCCATAGGAGGCACATGATGATTGTCGCCGACCATTGGGGGAGATGCTCTGAAATGCACATAGAAATTAGTTTGCTCAAAGAGGCGGAAAAGGTTGAAAGAACAAAGAAATCGATTGAATTAGGAGAGAGGACGACGGTACTTGCGCCGATAGGAGGCGATGACGATGGGGTCTTCTTGTGCCGAGAGGAGGAGATGCCAATGGGGTTTTCTTGCGTTGAGGAGGAGATGCAAAAGTGTTTTCCAGTATATATTAATATATCTCATTTGCCAAGGGAAAGGAGTAAGGTTGCATTGGGGATCGTGTCAGGCAAATGGCCTAGGCGCGTAATTTGCAATCTCGTTGAACTTGGAGCAAACTTAATTCACTTGAACATGATGAGATCGAAAGTTGCCATGAGACAAGTTATTCTGGTATATGAAACATTATCAGACCGGACTAAAGCATTTTCTATGAGATAGGCAATAGAAGAAGGGCACGAAAGGAGGTCATATGTTTAGGTTTACGAACCATGAGTAGACCGGAGAAATTTTTTTAATCATTTGATGGCAAAAGATGCTTGTTTTAAATTTGGACAAGGTGAGCTGTGATATCATCCTTCTTAGGGAGAGCCAAAAACGTGCACAATTCGAACGTGAAGCCGTGGCTTAGGTAGAGCAAATTGAAGCGATGGGCAACAAATTGGCTTTCAGTGAAACCGTGTCTACTCTATCTAGTGTACACTACCCCATCTAGCAAAGATTTGTTTTTCCAAGACTTAGTTAGTAGGAAAGAATCGTGAAGACAAGCAAGCTGACTTAGAGTTTCAACCACGACTTCATTTTTCCTTGTTGACGAGTCATGCTTGGTAACAACAAAATGAAATCATGCAATGAGATAGGCAATACAACCTAGGAAGGACCGGATGTTTGGGTTTAGGAAACATTAAGATACCAGACAAGAATTTTCATTCCTTTCCTATCAAAAGTTGCTTGTTTTGAATTCGGCAAACCTGATTATGGATTTTGTAGTTTCTGAGATAGTGAAAATTGGATCACATTATTTGTTTTTAAATTGCCCAATATTTATTTTCCACCTCTCCAAATTGCGATGAACTATTCCAACTACCAGCCGTTGTAAATAAATGGGGGAAGACCATAAGTTGGTTGCCATCACGTCAATGCGTGTGCGAGTAAAGATTGCTACACGGGAACCAAGGAAGAGAGATAGAAAAAGAGTAGATATCAGGGGATTGATCTAGAAACAAAAGATATCCAAAATCACTCTCGCATGTCAAGGTTTTTGTTTGGATGCAGATATCCAATTATTTTGCTAAAGAACAGATCACATTCGGCGTGAATTCTATATTCCTCGTTATAAAAGTGTGACCATTCTTCCCAGCTCATCTTGAAGCACGGGTCACTGATGATTGCCGCGCGCCCCTGGCGGCACCAGTGTTGCACGTCGGCGCCATGTCACTTGCCGGATCACCTCTGAGGCTGCCTCACGGCACTTCAGGCAACCATTGTTCGTCTGCATCATCATTGATGTCTCGGCCGCTGATTCTTCCTCGCCCTCGACCTGTCTGATGTACCGCCTCGCAGTGTCATCATCACCGACGTCGCCATTGGCCCTGTAGACGACCATGGCGGCTATGTAGGCCGCCACATTGTGCCCGGCCTGGGCGGCCTCCTCAAGCTTGGTGATGGATGACCGAGAGTTGTAGTTTTCCCCGATTAGGATGTCCATCCCAAAGAGGAAACATGCCTCCGGGTTTCTTATGCGGGTCAGGCAATCGAGGAGGGCATCGTAGCCCTTGCGTTCGTTCCACTGCAGCTCGACGGCAAATCGCTCTAGCCCCACACGCCGACCAACGACCGCGTTCTTGCACATGTGACGCATCTCCCAGTAGGTCACCAGTAGGCTATGGAGGTCATCCATGGCCCCCTCCGAGGTCGCAGCGAGGTGGCCAGTGATGTCAATGTTCACCTTGGTAGGGAGCCCCACCAGCGATAACGGCAACTGCCTCGATGACATGATTACTGACCTACAGGCGTCCTGAAAATAGTTTGATCAAACATCAGAGTGCCAGGTCAAATGCACATTCAAATTGATACAGAGACTTGGAATAGAGCACTGTACTCTCACTGATCTTCCTTCCAAGAGGAGGAGATGCAATGGCAAAAAGGTTCTCTGTAACCTAGGCGGAAGAAGTCGATGAATGCTCCATTTACAACAAATCCACCATTCCTTTCTACGCATTTACAGTAAATTCACCACTCCTTTTCCACCCAAAACAACCGTCGCTGTTGCTCCGTTGATTTCGGGATAACGATAATAATTGATTATGACTATTGGTGAACCTAACTGTTGACGGCTACTAAGTACCCCTTTTAGGTCATCAATTCCTGCATAACATAAATGGAAAGTGATCATCAACACTAGAATAGGGGTTTATTGAGGACCATGTGTGGTTTGAGGACCGGTGGATGGTCGCTTCCTGGTGTGATGAGTGATTGACAACGTTGTGTGGACCCATTCTTGGCTAAGTATTGCAGGTGTAGGTTGCGGCTTGACTGGTGTTGGTGCAGGTGAAGAACAAGTGCGAAAGGTCGTTGCCGGTGAGGCCTCCAGGTGTGGAGAAGACAAGTAGGCTTGGTTCGAGGGACCCAGTGGCCAGCGGGATCAAGTGCGGGCCGCATGGTGGAAAGAACAGCAAGATGAAGTCGTTGGACGGTTTCTTGGTTGAGCCTCAAAACCAAGGTCGAGCCGGGACTTCGTGGGAGCCGAGTCATGAGTGGTGATTGGCGGAGGCTACATCAAGTTCGCGGGGTTTGCAGTGGTTCACCAGAAAACCACTGGGTTACTCGGCTGAGCCACAAAGCCGAGGCCGAAGACCGGGCATGGCTGTCAGGCCAAAACCGGTCTGACCGGTTGGTGAAACCGGTCTGACCGGTTTGGGGTCGCAGGGCGCCGGGAAGCTTCGAAGCGGAGGACACGCGTCGGGATCGCAAGGCTTGCGTCGAGGCTAAGCGAAGTGCGGTCGCCGGGCATCCGTCCGATGGTATTACGAAGACAATTTCCCAAAGTGCCCTTGGTGGGCGTGTATCCTAGTTTATGTAATAGGGGTAGTTTAGTCTTTTGGCTAGCCTCCATATAACCCAAGTGGTGAGAGGATGGCAGCTATCTCTTGGAAACCTAGCTCATTATCTCTTAGCTATTTTCCTTCCTATTTTCCTTAGGATTTCTAGGACTAGCTTGAGAGCTTCATGGTGAGATCTTGTGAGAGGGAAGGATGACCGAGCGGAAGCTAGACCTTGTATGAACCTTCATGGTATGTATAGATGATTCGGCGTGGTTCCTCAAGGCTTGATTGTGTTCTTCCCATTTTCCCTTTTTGGTGATTTTCGGAGCCTTTTCTTGGATTTTCCGTGGAGAAGTTTTGGGGGCATTTCTTTGAGGGATTCTTGTTGGATGTCACATATGAGGACCTTATGCCTCTTTGCTTGGTGATCTTGCTCCAACAAACCCTCCGAAACAGCTTCGATTTGGTGGTTTTCGGTGGAGTTCTTGGGAAGGTGTTCTTGAGGGTTGACTTCCGATTCCTCTTGATTGAGTAGATTTTGGGGACCGAGCTTCTAGCCAAAGGTAGCCCACGAGGTACCCCAGCTATCCCCATAGTCTCACTTGGATCCGTGGAACGAATCGAGAGATCGATTGAGGTGAAGGTTAGGTTTTTCCCGCGGGCTGAGTTCTTCCCGACTGCCCAAGAAAAACCGGCCTGACCGGTTTCCCAAACCGGTCTCACCGGTTTAGCCCCAGTGGGCTGCCGTGAGGGTTTTTGGATAGGAGAGCTTCGTTCATGCTATGGCTTTTCTTGTTCAAAGGTTGAAGGGTACTTGAGGTAGTTTTGGATAGGTTTGGTCTCGAAGGTCTTTTGTGGATTTTCTGGACAAAACCGGCCTGACTAGTTTCCCCTGCCCGTGAGAGGCTATGTCTCAGAAGGTCAGTTTGACCGATTTCAGAAACTGGCCTGACCGGTTTTGGCTACCAGCAGCTGTTTCGAGTTGTTTTCCGCTGCGTGTTTCGAGTGGTTGTTGGTTGGATCTTGCTCCTATGTCCAGTAGCACTCCAGTGGCTACATGGATTTGGCAAGATAAGCTTGCGGAGGTGTCCGAGTGATTTTGGGTTCATAGGCCAAATTCTTGAGTAGAATTTTTATCGGCTCCCATTCACTCCCCCCTCTCTGGTTCGCCGTTCCGGTCCTTCAAGTGGTATAAGAGCCAGTTACGGGTCTTTGTTCACTCTAACTAGTCTAAGATCCAAAGATGGCGTACCAGGAATGGGGATCGGGTCCTCCGCACTTCGATGGAAAGAACTACCAGATGTGGCAGAGACGGATGGCTGCGTTCCTCCATGGCAAGGGACAGATCCTTTGGGATGTTACGGTGAACACAGCTTATGTTCATCCGATAAACTTCCTTGCTCCGGGATCGAGGGACATGTTCGACGCCAACAACAAGGCGGTCGACTACTTGTTTCGTGCTCTGTGTCAATCCGAATTCAATCGAGTTCAGACAGAGGACTTAGCTTGTAGGATTTGGTTGAAGCTGAAGAATGCTTATGCTGGAAATGCTGAAGTTCAGGCACGGTTGTATGCGACCTACCGGAGAGAGTACGAGAACTTCACTCATCTCCCTGGTGAGTCGATTGATGCCTTGTTCCAGCGGTTCACGGTGGTTGTGAACAACATGAGGGCTAATGTGGATGTCCTCCCGTACGATGACCATGATAGAGCTGTGAAGCTCTTCCACGCGCTGGATCGTACCGTATAGGATGGAAAGGTCGAGGCCATTCTTGAGTCGAAAAAGTATACCACACTGACGGTGAACGAGCTGTTCTCTAAGCTCAAGTCAGCTGAGGTTGATCGTGGTTTGACAGCCCGTCTTGAGAGCCTGACCGACTCCCATAGTCTTGCTCTCGTCAGTGGCAAATGTGCTAAGTCTAACGCTAACGCATCCTCTAGGATGTACTCTCTGTCTTCTTTGATGACTTTGCCAGACGAGGAGTTCGACGTGCTTGGAGAGGACAAGCTGGCATTGCTGACCAGGCGGTTCGAGAGGCTGCACGAGAACCGGGTGAACACGAGGAGGACGACACGGATGTGCTTCTAGTGCGGCAAGCCAGGACACTTCATCGACGACTGTCCGGAGAAGATGGAGAACAAGGACGGCTACAAGGACGGCTACAAGCACCGGTCGAGCAAGGACGGCAAGTACCGATCGAGGCGCGATCACAAGCACAAGAACAAGCACAAGGAGGAGCGACGGTCGAGGAAGAAGGACGGCTGCGGCAGGAAGGCCCGAGCGATGGTCGGAGCGAGCGACGTTGACTCCAGCTCCGCCTACTCTTCCTCGAGCTCAAGTAGCAGTGAAGATGAAGGTGATCGGCACAAGAGCAAGAAGTCATCCAAGAACTTGAGCGGGCTGAGCTGCTTCGCACGAGATGGCTTCTGCGGCATGGCTCGTAGCTCCGGCAGCAAGAAGAGTCACCAGAGCGACTCGGACTCCGACTCCGAGGATGAGGTACATTACGAGCTTCCCTTCTTACGTGAGGAGAATGAGCGTCTTGGCAAGTTGCTTGATAATCATGATGACATGCTTAGAGAGGCAAAGAAGATGAGGAAAGAGCTTAGGGCCTCACTAGAATATGCTAGGAACTGTGTAGCTGAGCTAGAAACCCAGAACCTTGATGCTAAGCTTGAGATAGATTCGCTTAAGGCTTCACCTGTGGTTTCTGATGAGATTGATTGTTGTGATTACTCTGTGCACCTAGCTGATCTTACTAGCCTTAAGGATAAGCATGCTTCTACTTGTGATGAACTAGATGTGCTGAGGGTTGAAGTGGCTGAGCTTAAGTCTAGACCTGCTTTGCTTGGTGCTTGCACTTCTTGCCCTGTTTTACATGGAAAGATTGATGAGATGCATGCTTATACTGTTTCGCTTGAGGCTAAGTTGAAAGAGCCTATTCCCACTTCTTGCTCTACTTGTGAGTTGCATGCTTTGAAGAATCTGGAACTTGCACATTATGTTGATCGCTTGCAGGATGAGAATGATGAGTTGAGGAAAATGATGGGTTGGTTGTCGGGTCATGAACCACAGCTTAGGATGATGATAGAGGCATACAAGCGCTATGATGGATAAGCGCTTGGGTCGGATAAGATTGGAGAGTGTAGTGGTGAGGGAGGAGAGAAGATTGGTGATATCTAAGCTCCACCTAAAATCTACCACAAAAATGCCTATGCTCCTAAGCCCAACCCACTGAGAAACAAACTTGACACAACTCCAGATCCACCCATATTTCCTCACCCACCAAATGACTTCCAAAAACCGGTGAAGTTTGTGAGTCCTAAGGAGAGTGTAGTTGGAGAGAAGAAGGGTGAGAAGTCAAGTGAGGAGAAACCGAGTGAGCAACCCCAACCAAAACCAAAGCCAAAACTAATCCGGTTTCATTGTGACTATTGTGGGAGAGATGGTCACAAAGGGGAGTTTTGCTTCAAGAGGAAGCGAGAGGAGAGAATGGCTAAGGAATGGGCAAACAAGGACAGGTACAACCCATCTCATGGTTTGCCTGAGTCTCGTATGCCACTGCCTAGGGGTAAGGCCATTGTTCACACAGTTCCGGCTTGGGGAGACAAGAGTGCTTTGGGTGGAAGGGACCCTGCTGGAGGAATTAAATCGGTCAGACCGGTTTGGGCTGCTCGTACAGCGAAACCGGTCAGACCGGTTCCAGAACCGATCAGACCGGTTTGGAGGCAGCAGGGTGACCAGTTTGGTTTTCGTGCTCGAGATGAGGCTCGGTTCAGGTCCTTTGGTCGTGGTCTAGATGTTTGGCATGGTGAGTCTGGTGGTGGTTAGTTTGCTAGATGCTCCCCACCTCGTGCTCAATACGATTGTGGGAGGAGTCTTAGCTTTGAGATGGAGAGGAGGAACGGTCCATGGTCTTCCTTTCGTGGCTTTCGTTCTCCTCCATCTAGACAGGGGTGGTTCCCTCGTGGTGGTTCCCGTGGTGGTTTTCGTAGTGGTAACTTTGATAGGCGTGATGATTTGGTTTGTGCTAACCCCACTTTGGAGCAAATGGCTCGGCACTGGTTTTACTCTTTTGGTACTAACCCCAGTGCAGAGTCATTTGTTCACTCACGTGCTCATTTTTGAATTTCAGGTGGAGGACTTGAGGAACGTTTGGTTGATTGACTCTGGTTGCTCGAGGCATATGACCGAAGACAAGGGGTGGTTCTCAAGTCTCGTCCCGGTTGTGTCCAAGACATACATCACCTTTGGGGACAATGGGCGAGGGCGTGTGTTTTCAGAAGGTGAGATTAAGGTAAGTGAGAAGGTCACTCTCAGGCGAGTTGCTCTTGTTCAATCGCTCGGGTTCAATTTGCTTTCCGTGTCCCAGCTGTTGGATGAGGGCTTTGAGGTGTTGTTTCGGCCTGGTGGTTCTCGGATTTTGGATTCTCAAGGGGACCTAGTTTGCATGGTCGTTCCCGAGGGTCAAGTGTTCCGAGCGGATTTCTCTCAATCTTCTAGTGTGGAGCGTTGTTTCTTGGCTGGTTCTTCGAGTGAGTTGTGGAACATAGGAAGTTGGGTCACTTAAGCTTTGACCTTTTGTCTCGCTTGAGTAAACTCAATTTGGTCCAAGGATTGCCATGGCTGAGGTTTGAGAAAGAGTTGGTTTGTGCGCCGTGTCGGCATGCTAAGATGGTAGCTTCTTCCCATCCACCCCTCACCGATGTGATGGCGGAGCGTCCATGCGAGCTGCTCCATATGGACCTTGTTGGCCCAGCTCGTGTGAGATCCGTGGGTGGGAAGTGGTACGTCCTAGTTGTGGTGGACGACTACTCTCGGTATGCGTGGGTTTTCTTTCTTGAGGAGAAAGGGGAGACGTTTGGTTTTGTTCGAGATCTTGTCTTGAGATTGAGAAACGAGAGGCACAGAGATGCCATATGAGCGATCTGTAGTGATAATGGCTCGGAATTTAGAAACTCTCATTTCGAAACCTTTTGCCATGACTTGGGTCTTGAACACCAGTTCTCTAGTCCGTATACACCTACCCAAAACGGCGTGGTTGAAAGGAAAAACAGAAACTTGTGCGAGATGGCTCGGACGATGCTCGATGAGCATAGGACTCCGAGAAGGTTCTGGGCTGAGGCGGTGAATACCGCATGCTATGTGTCGAACAGGATTTACCTCAGGGTGCATACGAAGAAAACTTGCTACGAGTTGATGCACGGTAGAACACCCAAGGTGAGTCACTTCCATGTGTTTGGGTGCAAATGTTTTATCCTGAAGAAAGGTAAGAAGTTGGACAAGTTCGAGGTTAGGTCTGTCGATGGCATTTTCTTTGGTTACGCGTCTCATTCTAGAGCCTTTCGAGTGCTCAATCTTGAAACTAACCAAATCGTGGAGACTTGCGAGGTTACCTTCGACGAGACACAACCACGTAGTCATCTTGTTTTTGAGTGTGCAGGTGACGATGTACTTGGCGAGGAGATTTTCCAGGAGGAGGAGCATGAACATGGAGATGATGAAGATGGCGGTGTGGTGCCCGCGACTGAGCATGTACCTACTACTTCGACTACGGTGGTGGACGGCCCTTCTCCCACACCTACAATGACAAACCCAGATCAAGGTGAAGCTGCTGTTGAGGGGGAGGTAGCATCAAGGCGAGAACCTCCCCGATGAGTTCAAGTGGATCATCCAGCTTCGAGGATCATCGGTGACATCAATGAACGCACTACACGGTCGAGGGTTCGAAACAATTCTCACTTTGCTCATGCTGTTTTGTTGCTACTTTTGAGCCCAAAGACATTGAACACGTGCTATCTGATCATAATTGGGTTAATTCGATGCATGAGGAGTTGGAGAACTTTGAGAGAAACCAAGTTTGGGAGTTGGTAGATCCTCCACCGGGGTGTAAGCCGGTTGGGACAAAATGGGTGTGGAAAAACAAAGAGGGAGAGAAAGGAGAAGTGGTGAGAAACAAGTCGAGGTTGGTGGTGCAAGGGTATAGTCAGAAAGAGGGAATCGACTACGAGGAGACCTTTGCTCCTGTAGCCCGTTTGGAGGCGATTAGGATCCTTCTAGCCTTTTCCGTGGCTAAAGGGTTCAAATTGTACCAAATGGACGTGAAGAGTGCTTTCCTGAATAGTGTTTTGGAGGAAGTAGTGTATGTGCGGCAGCCACCGGGGTTTGGGAGTGAGAAGTACCCCACCAGGTGTACAAGTTGAGGAAGACGCTGTATGGGTTCAAGCAGGCGCCTAGAGCTTGGTACGGTAGGTTGAGGGGGTTCCTGTTTGAGAGAGGTTTCGAGATGGGGAAGGTAGATCAGGCCTTGTTTCTCCTCAGGAAGGGCAGAGATATCCTGATTGTGCAGGTATACGTGGATGATATTGTCTTTAGTAGCTCGTCTAACTCTTTGGTTGCAAGGTTTTCAGAAGACATGAGCAGGGAATTTGAGATGAGCATGATGGGTGAGTTGCAGTTCTTCCTCGGCCTCCAGATCAAGCAGTCGAAGGAAGGAACATTTGTGCACCAAGCTAAGTACACCAAGGACATTGTGAGGGAGTTCAAGATGGAGAACTCCAAGGCCATGGCGACGCCTATGAGTACGACTACAACTCTTGATGCGGACGAGGACGGTGAACACGTGGACCAGAAGGAGTACCGAAGCATGATCGGATCACTCCTGTACTTGACGGCGACGAGGCCGGACATCCAATTCTCGGTATGTCTGTGCGCTCATTTTCAAGCGTCTTCGAGGACTTCACATCGGCAAGCAGTCAAGCGCATATTCAGGTATTTGCGACATACTCCCGACTTCGGCCTTTGGTACCCGCGTCTTCTTCTTTGGCTCTTCATGGATTTTCGGACGCGGATTTTGTCGGGTGTCGGTTGGATAGGAAGTCCACTTCTGGAACTTGCCAGTTCTTGGGATCTTCTTTGGTGTCTTGGTCTTCCCGCAAACACCACTACCGAGGCAGAGTATGTGGCCGCAGCTAGTTGTTGCTCTCAGCTCCTTTGGATCACATACACCATGAGTGACTTTGGTGAGGAGTATACCCATGTCCCACTTCAATGTGATAGCACAAGTGCCATAAGTGTTGCAAAGAACCCAGTGCTCCATTCCAAAACCAAGCACATAGAAGTGAGGTATCATTTCCTGAGAGACAACGTAGAGAAAGGGAAAATCGCTTTGATCCATGTATCCACACATGACCAGCTAGCCGATATTTTCACCAAACCCCTAGATCAAGCAACTTTCACTCGTTTGCGGGGGGGGAGCTTGGTGTTTGCTTGATTTATTGAGTTAGGTGTGTGGGAGCTCCTTTGTAGCATATGTATAGCTTTCCTTTGTGCATTTCTTGCATTTTGCATTGCATGTGTAACATGATATATAGGCATCTTTGTATCTTAGGTTGCATGCATTTTGTATCATATGCATTTGGTAGGAAAAGCTTCTCCTATATACATTGTTCACCATGATATGCTATATATGATCTTGTGAGCTAGTTTGGTATGATATGGCTTAGTGTGGCTTAGCTCTTGATGATCTTGGTTTATATCCATGGTTGGTAGCTATGTTTTTGAAAAATATCATATGTATGCTCTCTTGTGGGTAAATGCCTTTATATGATCTTGACATGTTTTTGTGGCTTGGCTATGCTTAATTTGTGGTTGGATAGCTAGCTTTGAGCATTTGGGGCCAAAGACTCATTTGCCATTATGAATGTTTAGCCCCCATGCTTAATCTTGTGGAGGGCATTAGTTCCTTTTTGTCGCAAAGACATTTCATGTACCAAATATAAATCTGAAAATGAAATGTAAATTGCTTGGAAAATGTGCTCCCATGTCATATGTGCTTAATTCACTTGCTTTTGGGTGCTAAACCGTTGCATGTTGCTTACCAACGAGAAGTCTCATATTTAGAAGTAAGCACACGGCTCGGTGGATTTGACATGCCATGAGGTGCTTGTGGGTGTTTATGATGGTCTTATGCTTAGAATGATTGTCCTAGCATGAAGTTTGTGTGGCTTTGCCATTTTGACATGTTTTGCTCATGTTTAGGACTTTGCTCATGAGTGGGTAATTTTTTCGCAAAAATGATCAATTCTATCTTAGCTTTACCCAATGGTTGTGAAACTTGGTGATCATGTAGTTGATGTTCATACGATGCAGTAGAGTATCTAACTTGCTCATTTGAACATTTGTAGCATCTTGTCATGAATTTTGTCTATTTGAGAAGCCCTAGTTGCATCTTTTCCAAATTTGAGCCTTGATTCATGCATTGGCAACAAAGGGGAGGAATGTTGGTGGAGAAAAGTTGTATTGCATCCCTAGAACATATCCCAATAGTCAAGGGGGAGCTTGTGCATTTCTTTTGCATTTTTGGCTTTTGGGGGTGAGCTTCTGCCAAGTTTAATTGGTCTGACTAGTTTTTGGAACCGGCCTGACCGGTTTGGGAAACCAGTCTGACCGGTTTGTGCCTAGTGCAGGCACATGTTCAGGGGGAGTGTGCACATGTGCAGGGGGAGCTTTGTATGCTTTGGTGGTTTGTGCTCTTTGCTTGAGCTTGTTTTTGACTCGGTTGTGTCGAGCCGTTGCCCTTGCCTAAGGGAACCGAGTCTTTCCTCTTTCAAGTGATCTTGCTCTTTGCCTTTGTTTGGCTTTCGATCGCTTGTTTGAGTTTCTTTTAGTCATTTCTTTTCTTTTCCTTTTATCTTTGGTTACCATATGTGTGTGTGTTGTCAATGCACTCATCAAGGGGGAGATTGAGGACCATGTGTGGTTCGAGGACCGGTGGATGGTCACTTCCTGGTGTGATGAGTGATTGACAACGTTGTGTGGACTGATTCTTGGCTAAGTATTGCAGGTGCAGGTTGCGGCTTGACTGATGTTTGTGCAGGTGAAGAACAAGCGCGAAAGGTCGTAGCCGGTGAGGCCTCCAGGTGTGGAGAAGACAAGTAGGCTTGGTTCGAGGGACCCGGTGGCCAGCGGGGTCAAGTGCGGGCCGCATGGTGGCAAGAACAGCAAGATGAAGTCGGTGAACGGTTTCTTGGTTGAGCCTCAAAACCAAGGTCAAGCCGGGACTTCGTGGGAGCCGAGTCATGAGTGGTGATTGGCGGAGGCTACATCAAGTTCACGGGGTTTGCAGTGGTTCACCAGAAAACCACTGGGTTACTCGGCTGAGCCACAAAGCCGAGGCCGAAGACCGGGCGTGGCTGTCAGGCCAAAACCGGTCTGACCGGTTGGTGAAACCGGTCTGACCGGTTTGGGGTCGCAGGGCGCCGGGAAGCTTCGAAGCGGAGGACACGCGTCGGGATCGCAAGGCTTGCGTCGAGGCTAAGCGAAGTGCGGTCGCCGGGCATCCGTCCGATGGTGTTACAAAGACAATTTCCCAAAGTGCCCTTGGTAGGCGTGTATCCTAGTTTATGTAATAGGGGTAGTTTAGTCTTTTGGCTAGCCTCCATATAACCCAAGTGGTGAGAGGATGGCAGCTATCTCTTGGAAACCTAGCTCATTTTCCCTTTGCTATTTTCCTTCCTATTTTCCTTAGGATTTCTAGGACTAGCTTGAGAGCTTCATGGTGAGATCTTGTGAGAGGGAAGGATGACCGAGCGGAAGCTAGACCTTGTATGAACCTTCATGGTATATATAGATGATTCGGCGTGGTTCCTCAAGGCTTGATTGTGTTCTTCCCATTTTCCCTTTTTGGTGATTTTCGGAGCCTTTTCTTAGATTTTCCATGGAGAAGTTTTGGGGGTGTTTCTTTGAGGGATTATTGTTGGATGTCACATATGAGGACCTTATGCCTCTTTGCTTGGTGATCTTGCTCCAACAAACCCTCCGAAACGGCTTCGATTTGGTGGTTTTCAGTGGAGTTCTTGGGAAGGTGTTCTTGAGGGTTGACTTAGGATTCCTCTTGATTGAGTAGGTTTTGGGGACCGAGCTTCTAGCCAAAGGTAACCCACGAGGTACCCCAGCTATCCCCAAAGTCTCACTTGAATCCGTGGAACGAATCGGGAGATTGATCGATGTGAAGGTTAGGTTTTTCCCGCGGGTTGAGTTCTTCCCGACTGCCCAGGCAAAACCGGCCTGACCGGTTTAGCCCCAGTGGGCTGCCGTGAGGGTTTTTGGACAGGAGAGCTTCGTTCATGCTATGGCTTTTCTTGTTCAAAGGTTGAAGGGTACTTGAGGCTGTTTTGGATAGGTTTGGTCTCGAAGGTCTTTTGGGGATTTTCTGGACAAAACCGGCCTGACCGGTTTGCCAAACCGGCCTGACCGGTTTCCCCTGCCTCTGAGAGGCTAAGTCTCAGAAGGTCGGTCTGACTGGTTTCAGAAACCAGCCTGATCGGTTTTGGCTGCCAGCAGCTATTTCGAGTTGTTTTCCGCTACGTGTTTCGAGTGGTTGTTGGTTGGATCTTGCTCCTAGGTCCAGTAGCACTCCAGTGGCTACGTGGATTTGGCAAGAGAAGCTTGCGGAGGTGTTCGAGTGATTTTGGGTTCATAGGCCGAATTCTTGAGTAGAATTTTTATCAGCTCCCATTCACTCCCCCCCTCTCTGGTTCGCCGTTCCGGTCCTTCATTTATACTGACAATTTCCACAAGTGTTGGTGTTTCTATCATTTGTTGCAAGACACATCGAAATGCATATGGAATGATACAATTAAGAGCAAGTAAACTAGTGGCATAGATATGGCATCATCATACACAACCTCAAATGCCAAATTGGTCCGCATCATTGCAACGGGCTCGTCGAGACGATCGAAATGGATATATCATTTGCCTACTTTGGAGTTCGGATGAAAGATATATGCACAAGATATCATATGGGCCCGGTGGGACCCACACCAGGCCACGTGGCGATGTGCTACCACACAGGAGTCCATGTGGCTATGACACATCATCGATCCAAAGAAGCACACTCTCGACCAATCAGGAGCAAGCACGCGGATCCAAGGGCCCACAACCACGAGATAACTGGCTAGAAACACTGCAAGCACCCCCATACCCACCTTGGGACCCACCTGGCAGTCACCTGGACGAAAGACGGCACGAACGGGGCCACCTTGGATAGACCGACCACCCAGGTCGGCCGACCCCACTCTAAGGTCTCTCGCGCTGCCCTTCCACGTGTCGGCTTGTTGTGACGAACCAAAGGCGGTGCCAGGTGCCTGCCCGAATATTCCTTCGAAATCCTGCAGCTCCTTCTCATGAAATATTCACCAACTTGGCCCCCACTCCTCAGCGCCACGTGTCACCACCTCATTGGTGCCATGGTGGCACCCAAGGCAGCCTAGGAAGCTCCTCTTGGGCTATAAATAGAGGTGGAGGGGGCTAGAATAGAGACACACATCTCATTCCCTCCTCTCTCTCATTTTCTCTCTTGGAGAGGAGTCTCTCCTCTCCATGTGTAGGTGTGAGTAGGTGCTAGGTAGAGGGTGATGTAGGTGAGAAGCCCCGCTTGTTCTTCATTTAGAGCAAAGTGAATATTTCTGTATTTCTCATTTAGACTAAAGTGATATTCATGCATGAGTGATATGTTCTTGAGTTCTTCATCTATCATCATTTAGAGGCTCATGTTCTTCGTGGCATGATCCTTTGATCCTGTTGACTAGGTGAATAATTCTGCATTCTGTTTGTGTGAATTATCTCGTTAGATCCTGTTGGAGTACATTAATCTGTGGCAAGTCGTTCTTCCTGTCGCCTATATGATTCCGTGATAAGTGAGACTAGTCTCGTACTTGTGGGTTCGTCGCTTCGTACTTGTACGAAGTGCTATAGTGTTGTTACAGGTCGATAGACGTAGCCGTGCTATAGTAGTGATCGGTGGTGTAGGTGTGGTGTCTAGACTGTGGGTTATCCTTCGTTTGCCCCGTATCACACGGATTGATAGGGGTACGCCGCGGTAGTGACAGCCGTTGGACCCTTTGTACTCCCCCACGTTCGGATACGGCGTAGAGCTTTCGGCCAGAACCGACATGTTATAGCCAGGTGGGAACTGGTTCCCGAAGCGAGTATTTATGACAAGTCTGCCCCTCCTTTAGAATCAATACCCATAGGAAGCACCTCATCATCCCCCTACCATAGCAGGGGCTTGGTGTCCTTAGACCATTCTGCTAGGATAGAAGCTAGTGCACATCATTCCTTGGATTCGATACCCTTTGGAATACTCCTTAGGTGAAGTGCTACAACGGTGTATCCGTGCACTTGTGGATTCATTCGCACCTGTCAGTACACCCGGGTGTTCCTTACACACTCACGCTAGATGCGCCACTAGTGGTGAGGTTAAGAAATATCAACAAGCATTTTTGGCGCCTTTGTCGGGGATATAGTGCGACGTTAGCAAGTGTCAACAAGCATTTCTAGCGCCGTTGCCGGGGAACGGTTGCTGTATCTATCTTCGAACCTAGTGGTCCTCGTATCTATCTTTTTCATTTTCTTGAATTCTACCTTTACCCCCGCTACCCATTGAGATGCCTTCCTGTCAAAGCCTCTCTACCCCTAGGGGCGAGTTCATCTTAAAGCAACCATCAACTTCTTCATCTAGCTGCGAACTTCGTCCCGGCTTTATATCCATGGTTCGGAATTGACCATTCTCTAGAGCCATCAGTGATGATCCCCATGATCATTTAAAGGAGTTCGAAGAACTGTGTTCGTGCTTGGTAATCCCAAGTATGACACAGGAAACTTTGAGGTGGAAGTTGCTCCCTTTCTCTCTCATAGACAAAGCGGAGCAGTGGTACACCCGCACGATAAGGAGTGTAGACAATTGGAAAGAACTACGAGATGACTTTTGTTACTCGTTCTCCCCTTTTGAACGCTCAGAGTTGCTACCGTGTGAATTCTGTGAATTTGGCCAATTAGAGGATGAGTCTATAGGTGCAGCTTGGGCTAGGTTCTCACACCTATTGGAGCTTAGCTCAGACTTGTCTATACCTGATGATGTATCATTGTGCATCTTTTATGAGAGTTTAGACATGGAATCTGCATATGAGCTCAACCTTCTAGCCAGAGGTTTGTTTGAACATGAATCCACAATGGAAAGAAGAGAGATCCTAGAATTCTTCTTAGAAGACTCTTCTTCCCACACCAGTCACAACGAACCCCACCAAGAATCAGAGTCGATCCGCAAGAATCTCTTAATAGACGAATTTGAGCTTTCATCCTGCACATCCTATGATTCGTCTAGAGAGCCTTCTCCCGAACCGCGAACACCGAAGGAAGAAGAAATTCAACCTTCGGGGTTCACTTCCAAATTCGAGGACAATCATTCTAGATACCTTTTGGACACCTTGAATTATTTTGTTGCCCAATCAGGGGAGGATCCTTATTCTGTTTGAATCAATCATTCCAAAAATCTCTCGACAGAATCTTCCCCTAGGCCCACGGTACCACCTCTACCTCCCGATCCTCCGAACGAAGTATATCTTGAGGAGGCCACGAAGGAGGAATTGTCAGATGGAGTGACAGACTTTTCTGAAGCAATTCGGATTAGTTCACTTTCTTTGATCGTTCCTTGTTCAATTAGAGGAATCACTGTAGAGGCCCATAGTAACCCCATCATGGAGGTTAACATTTTGCCATGTCACTTAGCGGAAACTCTCATGGATAATATTCCGCTAGCTCCATCCGACATACTTCTCAAGAGTTGTCACTTGGGACACATTCTTGAATGTCGGGGGATCGCAAGAGCCATGTCGCTCATCATAGACGAGATCGAGGCTAGCTTAGACTTTCACATCTTCGATGCTCTCGATCTTGATCTACTCCTAGGCTCCCCGGTGAAGAAATTCTTCGACATATCTTTAGGGAGCCTAGATCATAAGCTTAGGGAATCCGCTTCCGCCACTTCTATCACAAATCCAGGACCTCCGCTGGTGAAGCTTCTTCCCAAGCAAGACCCGCTCGAGAAGAGGATGCATGTATCTCCGTTCGCATCATCCGAGCTGGTTCTCATTGAGGTCTTAGGCTTTTCTACTCCTCATGAGAATCACTCGGAAGATTCTCTTCACCTCTGTGAAGGCGAGCAATCATCATCCCTCTCGATCGAGTTTGAGCCTCTTCCCGCTGGCCCATATCTTGTTGTTTTCGATCATGATCGAGAGTCGATATCGAGCTTTCATGATAAATCTCTTGAGATAGAGGACTCATGGGCCATGGAAATTTGTGAGGCACCGACTCTAGAATTCATAGGAAAGGATTCCATTGACAAGCATGGTAGCTTCATCCTTGATATACCTTATGAACCATGCTCGCATTATTCCTCTCTAGAGTCAGCCATGCCTAGTGCACTGAGCACACATGAGGGCTACAACCACCTTCTGGTCCTCTTTTGCAAAATGTTTAGAAGGTTGATTGTGGATGCATATATTTACCATAAGCATATCGAATTTCGTGCATGCACTGTGGCACTAACCTTGCAGCTAAAGCTTCACTGATACATCCAAGATTGGTGGTGAGACAGGAATGACACTACCAGTGATAGCTGCAAGATGAAGTTCCCATGGTCGAGCTTATGACAGTAATAAACAAAGCACTAGCAGGAGATAGCTTGGATTAGCATAGGTTTTATTTCCTTTTTCAAATAAAAGCAAGAACATGTTTTTAAGATAAAGTTGTGCTTCGGATATTTTTGGTCGCTAACCTTTCAGGTGAAGATTAAAAAGAACGGTGGACAGGTGATTCCTAAGAACATGTGAGCTACATCAACTACAACACTTTGGTAAGATTTTGGTGAGGGAATATTTACAAAAGAAGCTTGATCTCCACACACTTGAGTTTAGTTGCTTAGCAATGTAAACTCCAAATGTGGGGGAGATATGGGAGCATCCCGAGTAAAGTTCCTCTCATGCCAAATTTTATCCTAGTTTGGAGATGATGTTAGCTCTTGCATCTTCCCCGATTAGCTAGGCAAGTTCTGCTTTTGACTTTAAACAAACCCCTTTCGGGAGGTTGCCCAAGGTTCACCGTTATACGCTCATGCTTATGTTCCCTTTGAAAATAGTTTGATCATGCTTGCATTCTTCCTTTATCTCAAATCACATGCTCTGGTTTGAATGTGTGAGTACTCGCACATTCATAGACTGTTTTAAATTAAGCGTGGTGCTTAGGTTAAAATTGTCTTCTTCAGTCAAAACAAGACATGGTGTTGACTTTTGATTGATGAACCTTAGAGTTATGCTCTCATAGATATTAGTTGTGTGTATGTGGACTAACCCCTGTAGGAACCATCAAATCCAAATAGGTAAGTCATCAAGCTAGATTCATATGGGAAGGTAAGTTAAGGTGTTAGACTCATGTCGCGTAACATACAGAGGAGGAACATGTGACCTCTCAAAGGTCCAAGGTAAGTATATTCCCCTTTTGTTTATGGAGTGCAATATTGGTCTAATCCTGTTTGAGCAAATGACATGGTGACGATAAAAAACCAACAAACCCAAAAATATTTGCTTTTGAATAAAGGCTCTATGGTTCTCGAACCAGCAGAGTCCCTCCTTTTGTTTCCACTTTTGCTTGAAGAACAACACTAGGTACAAGAACAAGTGTGGGGGAGTCCTCTCGATCTCATCATCGACATATCCCCACAAGAACTCCCATGAAAAGGCTGCACAACATCGACTACACCTTCATGACAAGGACAAGGTAAACTAGAGTGAGCTGGCTACCGCACGGGTCAGCCAAATCACCACTAGCCTTCCTTGTTCCTCATATCCTTCAGGAGCGATGGTATGTGCACCCTTCATATCACTCTCTACCTATGAGTTTGAATAATCTTCAACTCTTACCCAGTGAATCAAACTCAAATAATGGTGCTCTGCTTGCTCTACATGATTCCTGTGGTTGGGTTGCATATGTTTTATTCCTTACTCATTATCTTGATGCCTGTGAACAAATATCATTAGGGAACTCATGCTTAAATAAGTAGTTGGTGTTTGTGATATGGTTTGATGATATGATCTTCTCTCTAATTGCTTGAGTGCTTGGGAATTTTATTTGAAAAAACCTCGAAAACCCTTTGCAATGCTCCTCTTTGATATTCCACAGCCCCACCAAAGCCATATAATGCTCTAGTTGAAAACCTTGTACTCATATGCTGCTTGTTATTGCATTGAGCTTTGTCAAATTGTTGTGACCCTTGTGAGAATTCTTTTCATGCATGCTTCCATGATCAAGATTCATGTGCACACCATTTCCCCCTTGCTATGCTTCTACACTGGAAGTTAGCATTGTATCATCCATCCATTCCACCAAATAAAGCTCCATGCATTGTTCCATGATTTACCCCTCTCCAAATATCTCCAAAAGGGGAAGATATGCTCAAAAAGCATGATCCAAAAAAGGAGAAAAAAAAAGAGATAGCCTGTGTCTCAAATATTTCAAAAAGGAGAGCGGAGAAAATCATGCAAAAGGGGGTTTCGTAATTTAGATGGTAATATATGGTAACCTACTCCGGGGCTAGTGTCCACCTTACCATCACCACAACATTCATCATATATGGTAATATCTAGCACCCATTCCAGGCGTAGTATCCACCTTACCATACCCATCATACCCATACACGTGCACATCTTGATCTGATTGTATGATTTGATTTTCTCCTTGGGTCTCGTTAGATCTTGTTGGAGTACATTAATCTGTGGCAAGTCATTCTTCCTGTCGCCTATATGATTCCGTGATAAGTGAGACCAGTCTCGTACTCGTGAGTTCATCACTTCGTACTTGTACGGAGTGCTATAGTGTTGTTACGGGTCGACAGACGTAGCTGTGCTATAGTAGTGATTGGTGGTATAGACGTGGTGTCTAGACTGCGGGTTATCCTTCATTTGCCCCGTATCCCACGGATAGATAGGGGTAGGCCGCGGTAGTGACAGCCGTTGGACCCTTTTTACTCCCCCACCTTCTGATACGGCGTAGAGCTTTCGGCCAGAACCGACTTGTTATAGTCAGGAGGGAACTGGTGCCCGAAGCGAGTATTTACGACAAGTCTGCCCCTCTTTTAGAATCAATACCCATAGGAAGCACCTCATCATCCCCCTACCATAGCAGGGGCTTGGTGTCCTTAGACCATTCTGCTAGGATAGAAGCTAGTGCACATCATTCCTTGGATTCGATACCCTTTGGAATACTCCTTAGGTGAAGTGCTACAACGGTGTATCCGTGCACTTGTGGATTCATTCGCACCTGTCAGTACACCCGGGTGTTCCTTACACACTGTGGCCAATGGAAGAAGATGCTGAGTACACAGATGCTTCAAAAAAATTCATTGCAACTTGAAATCAATGCTTAGTTTTGCACTTTCTAAACTAAAGCCTATCAATCAACTTGTAACAACAATCGTGCTTCAATCTTATCAAAAAAAAACAATCGTGCTTCAACCAAAATCCCTAATTCCAAATATCACTTCCCTCTGACAAAAGGGGAAAGCAGAGGCACAAAATAGGGTACTGACCTGACCGTAGGTCACTCCCCTCCCTTCGATGTGTGGATTCGCCATTCCGGCCGCTGGTTGCAGATCTGCGCACCAACGCCTCTAGGCTAGATATTTGCCACAATGACCCACAGGCGCGTGCCGGCAATCTCCTTGCAGGGTACGTGGTTGGAGATATAGCTATTGGCCGCACTTGGTAAACTACAACTACTTAGTTTGGAAATGCACAAATTTCATTATGTCTCCATGGTTCTGTGTACCCTTTTCAGGATCAAACGTCGCGGGTTCGACCCCTGCTATTGACATTGTATCCTTTTAATTTTCCTCAGTTTTTTATCATACTGACTTGTGGGACCTTATTAAATTTTATGACGAGTTGGAACCACAGTAGTAAATAAACAGTTTCACAATTGTTCCTCAGGAAGGTCCTTCCAGCAAAACATCAACAGACCGGACCTTTGTCGTCCACCGAGCAGCAAACATAATATTATGATCAAGTAGCATAAAGTTTCTCAACTCATGACCACAAAGTTCACAACACCAAGAAGCAAACATCATAGGATGATCATCATTACAATTTTCACAATAATCATAACCACCCATTTGTAATCAGAACGATAAGAACTGATCATCAATTTCCATCTGTAGGCGTTGATTCTCCTTCCATAGCTTCATCCTGCAGCTGTCCCTTTACCTTTTGCAGCTCAGCGGCAATAGCTTCAAGCTTCATGTTAGCTTCTGAGGATCTTCCCATTGTAGATCCCTTTTTCGCTTGGCTATCCTAAAGAAAACACAAGCAGCAACAAGTTTCATAACACTACGTGTCATGGCAGTTCATCACTATGAAGTGCACAGGAGCAACAACCAGTAATTAAACATCAACAAGGAACAAGTTTCATAATAATCAAGCACTACCTATTTTTATCTTTGTCGCATAGTATCCGTTGCTTCTCCTTCTCCATCTGGATAACACTCTGTTGTATCAATTGCTTCTCCTTCTCGATCTCGATAACTAGCTGCTCAACCGATTACTTATACACTTCCATCACATCATTGGCATGTTTCAGCTTTCCCTTCATGTTTTCCAGCTGAGTGGTAGTTGCTTTAAGCTTGATGTTAGCCTTTGCGAATTCTTGCTTCCATGACCTTTCCTCCTCTTCAGATTTTGCCTTCCAATCCTGTACCAGGTCTTTCGACTCTTGGTCAAGAATCTCACATATTTCTTTCAACAAGGCATTGTCCTGGCGTAACATATGGGCACACATATCCTTGTATTTGTTGGTCTATTGCAATTGTTCATGTAACAATTGGTCATCCATCTCCTTGAATTTCCTCATCTCTTGCATAGTTTTATTTAAAATTTCCTAACACAGCTCCTTGTATTTTACAGCCTCTTGCTGCGCCATGAGTTCTCTGCCTTGTTGTTCTTGCAAGTCTCTCTTCACCTCCTGCAGCCCAGCTTTAGTGGCTTCATTTACCTCTAGAAGCTAGTAAAATACCAGAACCTATCAATCCATCAAACGATGCAAATTAAAACTATCTGAATCTAATACCTATGAATTGTCTATAGCCTATCAACTTGTAACACCAAACGAAGTGCAAATATGAGGGTACAATGAAATCTAATTCTAGTGTATATGCTCATCAATCCGTTAGATCCCCAAATCTAGAAATCCCTAGGATGGTAGGGAAAAATATAGTGGCTCAAACCAGAGAACTGACCTTGTCGAGCTGATTCAGCTTCTTGTAGCTGGGAGGTCGCGGCGGAACCATCTTCCCATCACCTCTAGGATCCGCCATTCCTGCCATGAGCCGTTGCAGATCTGCACGTAGCAAAAGTCGAGAGTCTTTGCGAAGGAAGTGAAGCATTTCGCCTACGAATTACTGATTTATATTAAAGATTCACCTTACACAACGATAAGGAAAGTGTTTCCTATTAAATTGACACAACCAAGAAGTGGTGCAGTGGTAAACAACACAGTCTTGTTCCTATAGGTCTCTAGTTCGAACCCTTGCAATGGCAAATTGTTTTTGCAACATTTCATAACCTAGCAAAAATGCTTACATGTGGGACCTCCATTTTATGATGACTTGGAACGATAGTAGGAACGACAGTAGGAAATAAGCAGTTTACCCACTATCTGTGACAAAATAAATCGTCATGACTGTTGCTGACTTGGCATCCAACGTGGACGATGACGTGGCATCCTACGTGGTGATGATGTGGCATCCAATGTGGACGATGATGTGGCATCCGACGTGGACAATGACATGGCATCCTACGTGGCGATGATGTGGCATCCAACATGGACAATGATGTGGCATGGACGATGACGTGGCATCCTACATGGATGATGATGTGGCATCCTACGTGGATGATGACGTGGCCACAGTTTTGGCACAACACATAAAAATTCTGACCCACCACAGCCCACTTTAGATTCTATGCCAGCCCACAAAGCCCATTTCAGAAAATTAGCAAAATTAGCCTCTCTTTAGCCATTTATCAGAGGACACAATTTTTCAACCCATTTACCAAAATTCAATGAACAGAACTTATACATCATCACATAAGATACAATCTCTGGTAAAAAAGACCCAGCAAACATAATCAGGAATTGAAGTACATAACACATGCTTTCAGATGTCTACCATTCTGAAAACACTACACCTTGCTATTTGTTTTTTTTGAGCAAAAACTGTGGGGCAACGCCCCCCTGCAACTGAAAATAAATTAACAAAGACAAAAAGTTACAGCAAAATTTACAACACCCCTAACCAGAGGTTAGGATAGCAAACAAACTAAAAGGAGGAAGGGGGGAGGGAGTAAGAAGCAGGAGCGTACAGAGAAGAACAAACAGAGACAGAGATAGCCCAAACACAGCTAAATGGCCTCCAACCAAGCAACAATGGATTGATGTAGCGTACTTTTAATTCTAATCATGTGTCGAAGAACCTCCTCCTTGAAAGACACCTTCCATCAAGAGATACAAGGAGGCTTGCTGCTGAAGATCAGTCGGTTTCTTTCATTCCAGATGCACCAGGCACCAATCATGAAGATTTCCATAAAGAAAGGGTGGGGGAAGGCCTGCTTAGCGAGATAGATCTTCTGATGAGGATTATGGAATTCATCTCAGGAAATTCCCAATGCAAACCATCTACATGCAGCAGCCGGGCAGTCAAAGAAAAGATGTTCAGTTGTTTCCTTAATTCCATCCTGACACATCATGCAATTATACGCCTCTTCCAGATACTTCTTTCTCCTCTTCAAAACATTTCTTGTATTAAGCCTGTCATTAAGAAGGAGCCAGGTGAAGAACTTAACTGTAGGAATGCACTTTGATTTCCATATCCATAGAACAACTCCGCTGGGCTGCAAATTCTTGAACTGGTACTGGTAGTACTTGCTTGAAGTGTAATTTTGTTGACCCCAGATGAAATGCCAGGAGTCCTTTCCACAAAGATCAGTAGCAGGCAATGAATCAAAGAACTGGTGCAAAAGCAGGAGTTCATTGTATGCAGCTCTCGACATTGGGATGTGAAAACAGTTGACCAGATCATCCTCATGCCTAAGCTTCCAAAGGGAGGCCTTAGGATCCTTTGCATAAGCAGCAAGGTTTGGGAAGATTTCAGTCTGCAAGGATCCATTGATAATGTCTTCCCAAAAGGAAACTGTATCTCCCATGGATGGGGAGCAGACAGCCACACCCCTATAGAGGACATGCAGCCTAAGGATATCCTTACACCTTGCTATTTGTTATTCTGCCACTCTTTTCTCTGATTCCTTGTGTGTTTATAAATCCTGAAATAAAAAAGGGCATGTCATGCTTGAACTGTAATTACATTTTAACAGAAATAATAAAAGTTAACTAAACAGTATGTTCTAACATATAGGCCTAGCCTAGCATCTAACATTGGGTGGATCACAAATTCACATTTGTACATTTGTTAAATTCAAATTAGTAGAGACTTTGCACTAGAGGGAACAATCACAAGCAAATAAGCCAATTAGAAAGACAATCAAATACAGGATGACTCAATTTTGAATTTTCTGACAAGGTATATATAAAGGGAAACCAAACTAAAATCGGAGTTCCAGATAAAGTGTGCATTGTACAATGAAAGTATCACTATAAGCATACAATTGGCGCTGTTGTTTGCATAAATCAGCAGAATGGGAATGACGCAAAAAGAAGCTTGTTGTGCTAATTTAGCCTATAGTAGAGCATATGAGAGCAATATCTCAGACAACACATGAAATCTACACTTGGAAACATGCTCTACCGACAAATCACATCCATTGATCAATGATCATATGCACGAGCATCAGAAGTTCAGAACAACATAACTTTGTTGATGGCGTACTCAAGCTGCTGCTCGAGGTCGTGGATGTCGTCGAGGGTGAGGGAGGAGAGATCGTCGCCACTGTACCTCCTGATGCCCGTCTCCAGCTTGTCCATCTCGGTCTGCATCTGCGTCATCTCCACAAATATTTGTTGCACAAACTCACAGATTGGTCATACAGTGTGTATATAGAATTCATCAGTTAAATTACTAGAGTAGTACTCAATTTGTTTGGTGTTCAAGGTACCTGATCCTGGTTCATCTCCTCAAAGTGGGTGTTGGTAGTGTGCTGGTACTGCTCAATCAGCTCCTTCAGGCTGAATTGAATTTAACTTGTCAAACGTCATCATAACAAACATGTATATATGTAAGCTAAGCAATTTAATTGTCTGAATGCGATTTACAAACCCAGTTATCATGGCTAAGCACATCTGTGGCTAATGAAGAATCTCAGTAACAAAACGACTCGAGGAGCTGGAATTTATAATGTCTGGAATTGGTTAATTTAACTGCTAGCATCAAGATGGATCTGGAATATCAGGGTTTGCACAGATTATGAAAGATCTTGAATTCATATATAGGCAACTTAAATACAAGCTAAACCAGGAAATTAGAGTACACATTCTAGTCTGATGTGTCAGTGCTTATATGATTATTAACTTGATTAATAAACCATTTCACTATTCTATCATGACAGCTGATGAGGAAACAAAAAGTTTGCCAATATATTATCGAAGATTGATACTTGAGAACATATAACCATGCATGCAGATTTCTCGCATAATAGACAGCTTTTAGTACACCATGTAAGATCAATCAATAATTCCCAAATGCTCAGTTAAAAGAAGCATAACTTCCTAATTCTTATAGTGAAAACAAGTGTGCAAGTAGTTAAAAGAAGCATAACTTCCTAATTCGTATAGTGAAAACTTACAATTCTTTTGTATTTGCAACAAAGCTATGATATGCACAGCTACTGTACATGACCAGCAACTAGGCTACAGGTTACTGTCATACCAAGTCAAACACAGGAACTAGGTTACCTAGTCAAGAACAGGTTGTTACCACAATTGTACAGAACCAACAAGATCATGATTCAAGTACACACATGGCATTGCCTCCAAGATCATGCAAATTGCACCTAGAACAAACAAAAGGCAACGGACCAGTGCAGAAAGGTCGATGCATTCAAAGTAGCAAACAGAATTCTAACCAGGGCAAATTCACTACAATTCAGTAACCTTTGTGATTGGCCTGCAGTAAAAACAAAGAGAGACAATTTGTATAAGCAATCTTCAATTGTAGAACCACTTTCATTAATCAACGACCTCATCATAGCAAAAGCAACATAAGTACTATCGCTATCAAGGCTGTGTATCAGAATAAAAGTCAGTTGGTGAGACCTGCGGATATACAGCTAGATTTACTGGCACAAAAAATTCAGTACGAACTCCAAGAATCAATGGCCCTTGAACAAGAAGCTAGGCACGATGTGAAAATCCTATTGGATGAATTTATGGTGTTTCCTTAGTGTCACTGTACCATCATATAGATAGCACAATTTCAGTTTCCAACTTGAGGTATTGCCAAGTTTGTGCCTGAGACTATGCATTTCACAGCCAGCAATTCGCTAATGTTCAAGCATTGCTAGATTTTTTTCAATGTTCTAACTTTGATGTGGCTAAATTGCATCAGTTAACATTTCAATTTGACATGGAGTGACAATATTAACCATCAAGCCATTTGGGCAAATATAGAGAGATGGTATGCTCTATAACCATTGAGCATGACAATAAGAGGAAGTCAGAAATATGCGAAGCGCTATGCTCCACTTGCACATGCTACTAGTTGTGTAATTCAAGAATAATCAATGCAAGCAGGGGCACATTCACTAGAAAAATAAGAATGTTGCACAGGTGAGACCCCAAGTGCCATCCATTGGTTAGATTCATCTGCTCATTCACATTTTACGCAACCATCTGCAAAGACTGATCTAGGTACTGGATCCCAACAGGAACGCCAAATCAGACGGAAACAGAACATAACACATGACCCCGAACGAATCAGATCTCGCGCAGATCGAGATACGACAAGAGAGGAAGGGGCTGAGAGGTTCGGTGAGCTTACCGTTGTCTCCGATGAGAAGCAGGTACTGGATCCCAACAGGAACGCCAAATCACACAGAAACAGAACATAACACTAAGAGACATGGGTACCCATGGGTCCCCACCGACCAGGGTCCCAGAGGTCCCTGTCAAGTGGACCCAACCTGCCGGAAGCACCGCCGACCTGCAAGTGGACCCGGAGACCTTATCCATAACCCCGACGACCTTGGAAGACTCCAGAAGACCTTATCCAGATCCCGGAGGATCCGCAGGACTTGGAGCGCAAGGCGAGCTACCAGATCGTGGCTTGCCACCGCTAGTAGGTCCGCGGATCGCGGGATACTCCCTGTAATCAAGACAGATAGCCTTCCTATTTTGTAACCGACCCCGATGAGGGTCCACCGACCTCGAATGGAAGCCCTAGTCCGTTGACCATATAAGGCGGCCTAGAGCTCCATTCGAGGGGACTTCCCTGCCACGCATAATTCCACCCCATACTGGACGTAGGGTTTCACTCTCCGGAGGCCCGAACTAGTCTAAACCCTTGTGTTCATCGCCATTCCTGCCGTGTTCCGAGTTCCACACGCGAACTACCACCTACGCTCTTAGTTCCCGATCCCCTCCATTAACCTACAACCGCTTGGGTAGCCCCCTTGCGGATCTGTCCAGGTCTCACCTCCTGACAGTTGGCGCGCCAGGTAGGGGCGATCGGGAACTCACTGTGCAGCATGGTGGCCCGATCCGGTGTCGTCTTCCCGGCAAGCATGGCGGCCATCCTCGCCAACCCCGTGGAGATCTATTTTGGCTCCTTCACGGCGACCTCATCTACTCTGGCAGCCATGACCTCTCCGGTGGCCGCGGTATAGATCGCGATGTCACCTATCGTCGCCCCCGTTTCCGATCTAGCAACGGAGACCCACCCGCCCAAACCCTAGGACATCGTCCAAGGAATGGAGCGCGTCATCAGCATTGTAACATCCCGGTTTTTTCCAGAATGCTAATGTTTGCAAAAATGTGGATTTCAAAATTTTTCGTGGTTGATGTGTTTGCTAATAATCATAAGGTTGTCTTCTTGTGCCCTTTCCAAAATTCCTAGTAATAAAATTTATTAAATTGCTTTGTGTGTTAAGGATAAATTCCATGTTAGTGTGATTTGGCCCTTAATTGGATTTTTCTTGAATCTTTGAGTGAGGTTTATATTTGAAATCTAATTTCAAATATAAATCAAAAGCTAATTGTACTAACTACCCTCTCTAACCTTCTGGACCCGCCTAAGCCATCTGGAACTCTTTAATCTCTCCGTCGGCCTTCTAATCTTTCCCGGCCTAATCTTTTCCAAAGTGCTCTGGAATTTCATAAATATATTATGGTATTATTTTCCGACTCTCCGAATTAATCTTTTTCAATTGATTCAATTTCGGTAAATAAACCATAATTCTTTGAATTAAATCTCTGAGAGCTCATTTGAATTACGACAATATTTTCCGGCTTCTCGAATTGATACTTTGCTATTTAATTCGTTCCCGGAAAAATAGTCTAATTATTTTGTTCCAATTCTACGAAATAAATTGCTATGGATTTATTTTGCGGGATGCAATATTTCGGCTCAAAGCTTAGGCCCATCTAAGAGCACGTTTATCTAACCTAATATCTTTCCTTAAATACCCCTCTCCACTTCTCTTTCCCTCTCCATCTCTCCCAAGCCGCCACCACTCCTCCCTTTCCTTGTTCTCTGTCCATCGAAGCAGCAAGCTGCAGTCCCCCTTCAATTGCACTCGATCCCTTCCTCTGTTCTTTCTTCTACCAGAAGCTCTCACCTTACTCGATCAACCAATATACCACCAGCAGCCGCAGCTCTCCAATCCTCTCCCCTTCTTCCCTGTCGCCGCCAGCCTCTCTTTGCCTCTGCTCTGTTCTTTCTTTTCCCCACCGAAGAATCAGCAACAGCCCATATCTTTTCCTTCTCCAATCGAACAAACACAGCAGCTCCCTTTTTCCTTTTGTTCTTGCACGAAAGAACCAGAGCAGCCGAGCTCTTCTATCCTTGCACCCCACCGAAGCAAGATGGGTTGCTGCAGCTTCGGCTTCCCTCGTCTCTCGTTCAGGCGAGCATCCAAGCCACCAGCTGCACCTCCCTTTTTCTCCACCGCTCGTGCTCGCCAACCTTAGCAGCCACCCTATAAATCCCATCTGCTTCGGCCGTCTCTCTGTTCCGCCGCCGACACCAGTTGGGGTTTTCCCCAAGTCCAAGCTTTTTTTTACTAGAAAACAGCGAGGGAGACCCCGCTGTTGAAATTTTATTAAGAGAAAAAAATATTTACAAAGTAGCAACAACCAGAAATTTACAACCCAGCTAGAGAAGCTGAACTACTGAGCAAACAAGAAGAAGCAGAAACTGAACTACTAACAAAAAGAAAAGAACTTTACAGTTACACTGAGCTGTCAGACCAAACTAAGAAGGGAGATTTCAGAGATGATTTCATTCGTTGGGCTTGCAGAGTACATTCTGATTTGAAATTTCTTTTCCAACTGGTTATGCATGCTTGACTATTTTCAAAGATCTGGTTATTTCTCTCTTTCCAAATGTGCCAAGCTGCAATGATGAAAACTTCCATGAAGAAGGAATGATTGAAGTGATTTTTAGCCAATTCCATCATTTGGAAGAAAGGAACATCCATCTGCCACTGAAGTCCAATCCCAAGTCCAAGCTGTCGCCACTGTTTTGGGGAAAGAGGAAGGAGGAGAGGAGAAGAAGAGGGAGGCGCGAGAGGTGCTGAAGAGAAGACTTGGAGCTCCAGCGCCAGTACCACAACGCTGCCGCCGCCGCGCTTCCCAGCATCAAGAAGCCGGAGGCCCCCGTGCACTGCGACGCCAAGACCGGAGTGCCGCGCTGCCCACCAGTACCACGAGTTCCAGTTCCTCTACTTTGCGCTGCCGGAAACGTCGTCGCTGCCGTCCTTAAGCCGCTGGGAATCGTCGACATCGAGGAGCCGGAGCAGCCCGCGCCGACGACCTGCACCTTCCATGCCAACCCTGCTGGACCCGGGACACCAAGCTGCTACCTTTCTCCTACAAGAACAGGACCATCATCAACCTCGCCCACGAAGTGTTCGACCAAATGCTTGTACCTCGACGTCGAGCACCTTGCCACAGCAGCGACCTCTGCTTGCCTCGCCAAGTCGTCGATGAAGCCCGAACCGCGAGCTGCCGCCTTAGTCTTCCTCGCCTTCAACCTGTTTGGCAGAATGCTAGAAGGTTCCGTCGAGCCCATAGGTGAGCTTCCAGCCCCAATCTTGCTGTCCCAAGTTGTGTCGGCCTTCATGCCGTGGTGATGCATCGTGGCTGGGAATCGGCCCTTCAACTCGTGTGTCTCTCTGGTTGCTTGCATCACGCCGCCGCGTAGACGCCGTCGCTTGTGTGCCGACCATCGAGTCGAGCCTTACGCCAGCAGGTGCCGCTGCCGTCGACCGCGCGTGCACCCCCGCTCGACCATCCCCTCTGTTTGTCCCCGCTGTTGTGCGCTCGCCGCGTTGAGTTGTGAGCACCGGCCGTTCCCGGCCACGCCGAGAGCACCGTCCACCGTGCGCTCGCCTGCGCGTGCACAAGCCGAACCAAGTTGCCGTCCTTTTTCCGTTCCACCGCCGTGCGCACACCAGGCAAGGTGCCGCCTTGGCCCAGGACCCGGTCGGCACGCGCACGCCATCACCCAGGAAAGTCAAAGCCATCCTTTTGGGCCTTGTTCCTCAGTGCAAGCCCGCGCACACCATGCTCGAGGGCAGGCGCGCCGGCGACGTCCTTAGTCACTGCCGCCCTAGTACTCTCGTTGCCGAGCGGGCCGTACCCCAGATCGGCCAAGCTTGAGCCTTGAACCACCCTAGGAGAAACCCTAGTCCTTTCTAAACCTCATTGGGTCATCTGTTGACCTGCCGCCGGAGTATCCCGCCGCTGGCAAGCTTTGCCGCTCCGCCGTCCCTTTGGGGCGTTTCGTCGGGGACCTCCTGGCCATGCCCAATAAACCCGGAGGGGTCTTCTTGCACTCGCGTGCACACACACACAGGGAGGCGAAAGGCTTTGCCTTTATCCCGCCGTGCCCAACCTCGAACCGTGCACACGCTTGTGCGCGTGTGAGCCGGGCCAAGCCGCCGCTCTGTCCATCTCGCCCAGAGTTCGCTGCCGAGGGCTTATCTTCAGCTTGCATGTGTGAGTGCCATCTTGAACCCGTGCTCGCGCTTGTCCACACGCACGCACGTGAGCAAGTACGTCGGCGCTGGCGCCCAAGCCAGCAACGCCATCCTGCTTTGCTTCGCCGCCTGGAAACCGCTGTCGCCGTTGTGCCAGATTCCGGCCGAAGGTCGCATCTTTCTATGCCTTGATCGAAACCCTAGGCTTGCCTTGCCAAGCATCCCAGTTCACCGTCGCAAGCTCCACGAGCGTACCGTCATCGAACTCGTCGCCGAGGGCTTTTCTTTGGCCAGAACACGTGCGCCCTATTCTTCACACCGGCCCAGCGTACACGTCGATGCGCGTACGTGAATCGCCACCATCGTCCCTAGCCGACCATCATCGCGTGCACGCTGTGCCGAGTTGCCGATCTTCTCTGCTCTGTCGCCTTAATGTTCTCGCCGTCGTGTGCTTTGCGTGCGTGTCATTGCTGAGCACAGCACCAACCCGTGCACATGCCTGGCGCACCCACGTGCAAGTGCGAGGACGCCGGTGACCTGTCCACTCTTCGTACTGCTGGTCATGGCGTCCGCCACACCCAAGGGTTGATCAAACCTGAACCTTTAACCCTTCTAGCTGAGCCTCTAACCTTCCTAGACCCTGTTGCCTTTCTTAGCATTACCACAATAGTTATCTGTCCTCTCCCACCAAAGCAAACCGGGTTTGCACTCCCCATTTGTGTGTCGGTCTTCATGCCAAGGAGATCGCCGTGTCGCATCGTTGCAGTCTGCTGATCCTTGCGGGCTGGTCTTCGAGCCATGCCACCTTTTCCTGCAGCTGCAGGTGGCATTTGCTTCTACCACTACTAAACCCTTGCAGTTGTGCACCGCCGCGAACTCGCATAGTTGAGTGCTCATGTGTGTGCCGCAGCCGTGTTGCGGCTGTGGAACACCATGTCGTTGCACACGTGCACCTGGCCTGCACAACCATGCTCTCGTCGCTGTATCGTAACCCTTCCTGTTCACCATGTTTAACTTGAAGCAACCATCCTGTTCATGCTTCTCTAAGCAGTGAGAAGACTTTAGCCCCATTCCTATATCTGATCTCCTCTAGTCGGCGAACAAACAGCAGGCAGCAGGCTTGCTGCTGGTGTTTCCATCCACCAGTGCACCTCGGCTCTTCCCTGCTAACTCTAATAGCTGGCAAATCCACTTTGTCGCATACCCAGTGTCCCCAAGGCTTTGAGTCCTACAGGCTACAGCTGGCCATTGGCCACCGTGCTGTGCCGCCACCCTGAAGCTGAGCCCAGCCGAGTTTGGAGGCCACCACATCTCCTACCTACAAACATGAAGCTCTAATCATGCAGACATGTAGAGTTGTTCAAAATCAGGCAAGCTGTAGCAGCCATGTATGTGCTATCTACCCTTAACTCTTTATCTATCCTATTTGGGCATTGCTTGCTAGCAACAACCTGTGCCCTTTTTCCACCGAGCCTTAATCTTAGTTCCATGTACCCTTTTTCACAATCTTTCAAGTCCCGACCATATCTTTCGCCACGGCCGTATCACGCCTTCGCCGTGCACGACGTGTGGGCTAACCAAGCCGTCAACCATGCCACCCTTCTGCCATGTTCCAGCTTGAGTCAAGTTTCTCAACCACACTACATCGCGCTTATAGCGAAACCATCATACACAATCTCTCTAATCTGACCAAAGGGGCCTACGGACTTGCCGTTTGGACCCACTAACATGTGAGCCGCTAACTGCCCAACCTGGTCCGATCTGACATACGGGACCCACAGGGTGACTTGTGGGGTTCGGTTGACCTTGACCTTTCTTTTTGACTTGGTCAACAAAGATCGTTGACTAGTCAACTTACCATGCAGACCAACCCAAAACTTAGCTTATGGTTCTCTAACTTGCTGGCTTGTGTTTTCTGTGCTTTATCGCAATTAATTAAATTTGAAAACTATTTTCTTTATTTGAAAATCCATAATAAATTGTTTCTAGCTTAGAAAAATATGAAATCAGTTTATGTATTCTTCTAAAATCATAAATCACCCGTTAGACTAGCGTTTGGAGTTATTTGGTTCTTTATTGCTTCTCTTTGGAGTTATTCGCATCTAGACACTGTGTTTATTTATATTTGCGAATCTAGGTTTTCCCGGAGCCGAGAAGTCAAGCCAGAATATCGAGAACAACTACGGAAACTACTACAACTACTCGCACACAGGTGTTCACGCCCGACTGATTTTGAATACCTATTAGGCATTGCTATGTAGTATGCTAGCGCTTTACTTAAATTGTATGATGATGAACCTTGCATAGCCTGCTTTATTTATCCTATCCTTGATTGCCCTACTACTACTATATATATATAAGCGTGTATATACGCTGAGCTTCACGGTGTATGTGTTGGGATGAGAATAGTGGTTCTTGGCATGCGTGGGGTAAAAACCGGCAGGAGAAGGCGTTTGGGTACTTTGGCGGGGGTGAGCACGAAACAACCGATCTGGGATCGGGGATGGGGCTGCACTCCTCAGTGTGTCCCCACTTGTACGGTTTTTGGAGCACAGGTGTTGGGGTTTTACTTACGTTTGGAGGACATGGGCTCACCCCAGTCTGAAAGCGAGTGGACAGACCTTTTCACGGGACCTTTACGTACACACCACCTCGCCGAGAGTGGGGTTAGGGCCGAGTTGAGCTCGGCAAGTGCGGAACCATACCTGCCAGCAGGATAGAGGGTATCAGTGGGGGAAAGGTGGGAGTGAGACCAACTTCTCTCAGTGCGTCGTCCGTGTGGCCACACGGGAGCATTTCACAGTTCCGGTGCAATTCCCTATGTGAAGGGGATCACTTTGAGGGCCGGATGCAGGATGGGACCGTAACTACCGAGAGTTCGCACGGTAGGATGGGTTCAGTCGACTAGCTACCGGCTGGATTCCATCCCGAGTTGGGTACAGGTGTACACGCTCTGCAGAGTTGTTCGATCTATAGCTATAGCCGCGTCCTCGGTCACGGACATGTCCCTTGATAGCTTTGTTCTCATGTTTTGGGATTTCTACCTCCCCCTGTAGTTTGAGAGTGTGGTGAGCCGTGGTTGCAATCAGGGAGAGAAGAGTTGCTCCCTCTACCTCGCAGATCCGATTGCAATCATTGAGGTGCAAGGAGAGGAAGTTCTCGCATCGACCCTAGATGGAGATAGGATGTGGAGACGGGTCCCTGGGGTACCAGGTGTTCCTGAGTTGTGATGAGAGTATGGTTTGGGACTTATATGGAGTTATTTTATTTTTATGCTTCGCTGCTACTGCATAGGAAACCTGAGCTTTTACCTTGCCACTTTTCTTATCCTTTAGAGTTAGGCCACTTAAAGCTGCATACAGTCGGTGACGTGAACCTATCCCATTCCTTGGGGATAGTTTTGTGAGTGTGCAGGATTGGACTTGGAGTGAGAGTCCGAGTTTGAGGAATCCATGAAGGAAGGGTTGCGTTGCTTCGCTCAAGGATGCCTGTGGTGAAGATTGAAGATGAAGACTTGAAGCCCTAGCTACCGCTACGCATGATTTCTACTTGTCGCTTAGCCCAAGGGGCTTGTACTAAATTCGTATACCGAGTTGTTTTGGATGTAAATATTCTGTTTTGTACTCTGATTTCATTGTATGGAAATGATATTATTCTGTAATGAGTTCTGTACGTGATAGCTACTGATATAGGGACTATCACAAGGGTACAGGGAGTCGGGTTTTCCTCACCGAAAACCCGAGTCGTTACAAGCATGATGGAGGACACCCTCCCGATCTGCGAGCGAGCCCAACGCTCGGCGCAGACGGCACCACGCCATGGGACCTTCCCCTTTGGTCTGCGACCTCCCGCCAACGTCTATGCTCACCAGGCCACCAAGCTTTCCCAGATCCAATTTGGGTGGCGGACTGCTGGCGATCTAAAGTCTGAGCCTCGCGCCCGTCGCGAACCACTCGATGTACCTTGCACCTTCCACAAGGGCGCAAGGCACACCCTCTGTGGCTGCCGCCTGCGGAAGAAGATCAACCAAGAGTGGCTCCCCTGTACCACGCGAACTCCCGTGTCTCCGGACGGCGGCGAGTTTCAGAAGGTCTGGGTCCACGTCTCCCCCAACGACTCGGGCTCCATCTTTTGCGGGGTGCTGGTGGTCTCTGAGAATGAACCACCGCATCACGACACGACGGATTCTGAGGAGGCGCGGCGGATCCAGGGGAATGCCAACTGCGCCCAATGACGTGCAGAAGAGCAACATCACGCGGTCCCTCCCTGTGCTCGAGATCTTCGCCTCGAGTTCGAGGAGGCAGGGCTACCGACGTTCAACAGCCCCCAAGCCAACCTAGGTGCAGCCATGGCGCGCCTTCAGCAAGCCGACCTCACGCCTGAAGCCGAAGCAGCCATGGCCTACCTCCGGAATCCGAATGAATTAGATCTCGCGCAGATCGAGATACGACAAGAGAGGAAGGGGCTGAGAGGTTCGGCGAGCTCACCGTTGTCTCCGATGAGAAGAAGTTTAATTAGGTAGTCGTAGTCGGCTCGAGCCCTCACCGGCGGTGCTGGCTTCGCGCTCTACCTCCCAGCACCTAGCATCATGCAACCAGATCAGATCGGAAACGCGAACAACCAACCAATCGAGCCGGACATGGAGAGCAGAATGGCAGATTGGGGAACACTCACTTTGGGGAAACAGGTTGTCGGCATCTGC
This sequence comes from Cenchrus fungigraminus, assembly GCA_036936925.1. NCBI lineage: Eukaryota > Viridiplantae > Streptophyta > Magnoliopsida > Poales > Poaceae > Cenchrus > Cenchrus fungigraminus. The sequence goes on from CM072780.1 coordinate 86,942,303, forward strand.
CTCCTTGTTGCTGGCACACCTCGTCGCAGTACCCTCCAGTGAGATCGTCGACGGCACTGTGTTGGGCACCTTGAGGACGTCGGCACCCTTGTCGACCTCGACGGCGAGCACGTCGTCGACGCTCACCCAGGCCCAACCCCTGTGGAGCTCGGATCTGTCGCGGAGCCCGCGTCTTCACCCCTCACGCCGATGCCACCCTACCTGATCTGGGGGTGCCGCCAGGTCTGAGGAGCGCGGGCCGCGGGGGTGTGGGTGGCGCAATGGGGATTGGGAGGAGAGGGAGGTAGTGGATCTGCAGGGAGGCGACGGGAGGGGAGGAGGTCGGGTTTGGGTCAGTCACCACATCCGCCATGGCCGCGAGGCGAGGTGAGGCGGGGAGAAGAGCTAGGGCCGCGAGGCGAGGCGAGGCAGGGAGGAGAGCTATGGTTGACGGGTGCGTGGTGGGGAGGTGGGGAAGATATCCTTCGAGGTGACGGGAGCGCGGCGGCCGGCGGGTGGTGGAGGTCAAGGCCGGCGGGGAGGAGGGCGGAGGGAGGCAGGAGAGAAGCGGCGCAGGAGATGGGAGAGGTTAGGGTTTGGCTGGCTGCCCCCTTTTATTCATCTCAATATCAATATGAACTATTGAATCAAAGATCGACAACCATAAAGAGTTGGACTATTTGGGCTGATATGGGCTTCTGTTGACGGTGCAAAACCGTGCTCAAGTTCACCGCAAGCGTACGGGTGACTTGGTTTGCCTTTTTCACCAAGGAGGGTCCTCCCTAGATTTGTCAATCCTAAGATCGGAAGCAAACTCCTAAGGCTATCCATCTAATCTAAGGATCTAACCTATCATGAAGCGTTGATTGCATAAAGGTAACATACAAACACGAAGGGATGTATGGATCTCATCCACCTAGCCATAAAGGTAAACACCAAAGGGTAACCCTAGCCTATCATCTTCGTGTTGCCGTTCTGGCCAAGGTGACAAACCAGTCTAAACCTATACTATGATAAGGAGTACACTCGATATGGAGTGGTCCGATACACGTTCATTCGCCGCTTCATCCTCCACCGTACTGTCACTACGCAAGGATATTCATCACCGAACGACAACCTCGGTCCGTGCACTACAACGATGTATCCGCAAGAGATAGATTAACCACCACGATTAGACCTATTCCTACTAAAAACATATGCTAGCTACACATATGGATAAAACACTCATCGATGTAGTTCAAAGTAGGACAAGATATGACTACATCACCATCGAATGTTGAAGGTACAAATGACTTGACGAATTCAAGTCGCGGCTCCGGAACTCCACCATGGCTTCACCATGCAGGGCCAACCATGGCAGCTAGGGCATGGCCTAAGCCATCTCCTAGGCAACTCGAGGACTTGCGGCGGCCGTCGGCCTCCTCCCGGTGCTTCTCCTTCGAGTCGGCGGCTCTCTGATGAATGGATGGATGTGGCAGTCGGCGTAGGCATAGGCAATTTATAGAGGAGCACCTAGGTTAAAGGGGGTTGCAAACCGAGCCCAGAACAGGCCAGGTCGGCCAGCCTGGGCTTACTGTTTCGACCCGGTTCGGCCCTGTCTCGCTCCCCGATGCTTCTCGGTCAATTGTTGACTTGCTCCCTTCTGCATGTGGGCCCTTGACGTCGTCTACTCCACGGTTTAGATAGAGCTCCTTGTCGCGCAAGCTTCAGCATCTTCTATTCAGGTCCCTGGAGTTTTACGGCTTCATGCTTCGGTCCCTGGGCCATTTGGAGTCAAGTTCATCATGTGTCTTGACTTGTGTCGGGCTTCATGATCTTCTCTTGAAGTGCTTGATGAACTTATCCCGAAAGTCTCCTCTTTAACGTTAGTTTCCTGCGTAAACAATAAACTCCAAAATCGACATGCAAGAGTGAACTTGATACCTCCGGAGGGTTAGTACCATTAGTTAGAATATCAAATATGTGCAAATGTTGACGGTAAACTCATAGCTAGGTGTACCAAAATCGACCATCAACAGTTTCTCTGTTTATCGTTTTTCTTTTTATTGCATCATTGTGAAGTAACACTTAAAAATAATTATCTTATGTACAAAAATATTTTTTATATGTAATAGTATTCATATAAGTTGTCGCCTAGGAGTTTCAAGAATTTTCAAATATATTTGCTATTTTCTATCATTTAAATGAATTTCTGCATGTTTACCAAAAATAACTCCAAATTGACCTATATGTACCTCTAATAAGATTTAAAAAATTCAAAAAACTATATTTATGTGTTTATGGTCCATTCTAGGCCACATCTAGGAGATTGACAAAAAATTCAATCAACTTATAGGGAAAACTCGAACTTCTACTAGTCACCTCATTATAAATAATGATAATAATACCTAAATCTTCTCCAAAAATTATGTAAATTGACATAGAATCATTTTATGGATGTACAAACTTGAAAAAAAAGTTTCATAAGATTTTGTGAAAATTGGAGTATATATTGTTCATAAAGTAGATAGTTCATCACATTATTTCATACAACTCAACTTAAATTCAAAGGTTGTACACACCCAAGTACTTTTTTACCACATGGACACATCAAATTTGGATGCAATCTTACCCTTACTCTCCTATTACTATTTGGAGATTTAGATTTCCAATTGTCATGTGAAAAAGTCATTTTTCTATTTTTTTTAAATACCTAATTAAGACACCTTTGTAAAGTAATCTGCAAAAATATTGTCTTACATACCCACAAAACATTTTCACATGAAACATACAACATATAAGTTGTCACCAAGGAGTTTCAAGAATTTTCAAGTAGATTTGCTATTTTCTATCATTTAAATGAATTTCTACATGTTTACCGAAAGTAATTCCAAATTGACCTATATGTACCTCTAATAAGATTAAAAAAATTCAAAAAAACTGTATTTAGGTGCCTATGGTCCATTCTAGCCCACATATGAGATATTGACAAAAAATTCAATTGACTTATAGGGAAAGTTCAAACTTATACTAGTCACCTTATTATAAAATAATGATAATAATACTAGAAACTTCTCCTAAAATTCTAAAAATTGACATAGAATCATTTTATGGATGTTTAAACTTGACATAAAATTTTCAAATGATTTCGGTAACAGCGGAACCTACATTGTTTACAAATGGATACATGCCTCACATAGTTTCATGCAATGTTACTTGAACATTCAAGTGTATCATACTTTTCAAAATTTTTGATTTCATATGCACTTCAAACTTGATCATAACCTTGTGTTTAACTTATTATTACAAAATACGAAGTTACATTAGTAATGGTTGTGCAAAGCAATTAGTTTTTCTATTTGGTATTTAGGAGGAACTAGATAAAAGCATATAAATAGGATCTGCAAAATGAAATCTGTATCAAACAACATCATTAAAGAAAAGATCATGAATTTAGAAAAATTCAGGAACAAAAAACGTCAAATTCGGAGTAAGTATGACGGAGAAATACTAGTTACAAAATTTAATTCCAGATTAAAAAGATAATACCAACTATCCATGTGTTCTTCATCTCCAAAGTAACCAAGCCATTCCTGTGCTGACACCTAGTGCTCCTTATCTCTATTTGATAAGTATACTGCTTGGAACACATGTTAACAAGCATAGAAGTGGTGCAGTGGTAGGAGTCATCGGCCTTTTTTTATTGGTCTTGAGTTCGATTCTCGGTCCTCCCTCATTTGGCACAACTTTTGCTTTTTTTCCTAAATTTTTTTTAAAAATAACAAATGGGGTGACAAAACAGGAATTCGAACCCTGGTCACCAATATCAGACGGGCGTCTTCACCATTGGGCTACTTCAAGTAGTTTTAACACCCTTTGATGTTGTTATTTACTTATAGCAAGATAGCCATCAACATAGCTGGGTGGGCGACGCGGTGACGGACAGGGAACAGCAGCCCTCGCGTGCGGCGTGTCGATGCGGGCCCGACCTGTTAATCATGAACATGTGGTTAGTCTTATGTACAAAAGAATTAAAATGTTAGTCTAATACAAGAACCGTGAAGTAGCCTAGTGGTAAGACACAATCCTTTGTGGGCTAATGTTGTGGGTTCGAACCACTCTCCTCCCTTTGTGTGTTGTAATTTTTTGAATTGATGACATGGTGGTGAGGCGGCTAGCGCAGTCGGTCCTCCCTTTGTGTGTTGTATTTTTTTGAATTGATGACATGGCGGTGAGGTGGCAGGCGCGGTGAGGTGGCTGGTGCAGCCGGGTGAGGTGGCGGTTGGCGCGGTCGGGTGATGTGACAGTGACATGGCGTCCAAGAAAAACATGTTGCTGTAAAAAGTAGCTCAATGGTTCGTGGTACAAGATTACTCTAAGGTCTTGAGTTCAATTCTCCAATCTCCCATTTTTTTTGTTTTTTTAGATTTTTTTCACTTTATCAAATTTTTTCATTCATAGCATGATTATTTTTTATTTGTTGATCGCGACAAATATACTCAAATGTCGCAGCGTTTGTGGGCCGGATTGCGACGAATTTAACAAATCGTCACAGTGTTCTGGGCTTCAATATCCATCAGTGCACATCTGTGACGAAAAACAGGAATACTCGCATTTTTCTTGGCTTGAATATCCATCAGTGCACATCCGTGACGAAAAACAGTAATACGTCGCAGACACAGTGCTCTTCGTGATGTTCTCTGAAAACATCGCAGAATTTCCGTCACGGATTAAATAGTTTCTTGTAGTGTTTGCGGCAAAAAGAATCTTAGGCTTCTCCACAAGGTAACATGTAGGCTAAACATTCATGATGACAAATTGGTCTTTGACCCCAAATGAAAAGAGCATGATACCCAACACACAAATTAAGCAAGATATAGCCATTTGAGCACGAAATGAGCATGAAATGCATTCAGCTCACAAAAGAGGATCATACATAGCATTTTCACAAAAATAAGCCATTCACACGCATATACATCCCAAAGCTACAAAGAGCGTAGCTATACATCACAAGAGCTCACTAGCAAGATCATAAGCTCACATCCAGCATATCACAGTGATCAATGTATATAGGAGATGCACATCTATAAAGCATATGATACAAATGCAGTCTATGATACAAAAATGCTAACCATGATATGATACAAAAATGAAAATGCAACATGCATAAGTACATCAGACTCCCAAACCCAAGCTAAAAAAGGATAAAACACCCCAAGCTCTCCCCGCAAATGAGCAAATGTAGCTTAGTCCAAAGGCTTTGTCAGGATATCAACGAGCCGTTTCTAGGTTGGCACATGAATTAGGTCTATGTTTCCCTTCTCAACATTGTCTCTCAAAAAGTGGTACCTCACTTCTATATGCTTGGTTCTGGAGTGTAGCACGGGATTTTTAGCAACACTAATGGCACTCGTGCTATCACACATAAGAGGAACATGGGTACACTCCTCACCAAAGTCACTTAGCGTGTATGTGATCCAAAGCAGCTGGGAGCAACAACTAGTGGTAGCTACATACTCAGCTTTTGTGGTAGACTGAGCTACACTTGATTATTTGTGAGAAGACCAAGAAATCAAAGAGGAACCCAAAAACTCACACGTCCTCGAAGTTGACTTCCTATCGACTCGACATCCCGCAAAGTCGGCATCCGAAAAACCATGAAGCAAAAGGGAAGAGGACGCCGAATACCAAAGACCAAGCTCAGGAGTGTATCAAAGATACCTGAAAATCCGCTTGATAGCCTGCCGATGTGAAGTCCTCAGCGACACCTAAAAATGAGCGCACAGACACACAGAAAACTGACTATCTGGCCTCGTCGCCGTCAGGTTCAAGAAGGAGCCGATCATGCTCCGGTACTCCTTCTGGTCCACGAGCTCTCCGTCCTCGTCCGCATCCAGCGCTGTAGTTTTACTCATGGGTGTCGACAGGGGCTTCGAGTCGTCCATCTCGAACTTCTTGAGGATGTCCTTCGTGTACTTGGCTTGATGCACAAATGTTCCCTCCTTAGCCTACTTGATCTGAAGCTCGAGAAAGAACTGCAATTCTCCCATCATAGACATCTCGAATTCTTTGCTCATGTCTTCTGCAAACCTTGCAACCAAAGAGTGAGACGAGCTGCCAAAGACAATATCATCCACATACACCTGAACAATTAGGATATCATCACCCTGCCTGAGGAGAAATAGAGTACTATCTACTTTGCCCATCTCAAACCCCTTGCTAAACAAGAACCCCCTCAACCTTCCATACCATGCCCGGGGAGCTTGTTTCAGCCCATACAAGGCCTTCCTCAGCTTAAACACTCGGTGAGGAAACTCAGCACTCTCAAAGCCCGGTGGTTGCTTGACATAAACCTCTTCCTCCAAAACCCATTCAAGAAGGCACTCTTCACATCCATTTGGTACAATTTGAATCCTTTAGCCACAGAAAAAGGCTAGAAGGATCCTAATCACCTCCAAACGGGCTACAGGAGCAAATGTCTCCTCATAGTCTATCCCCTCTTTCTAGCTATAACCCTGAGCAACCAACCTCGATTTCTTTCTCACCACCTCACCATTCTCACCCTCTTTGTTTTTCCACACTCATTTTGTCCCAATAGGTTTGCAATGTGGTGGTGGCTCTACCAACTCCCAAACTTGGTTTCTCTCAAAGTTCTCTAACTCCTCATGCATAGCATTCACCTAATTAAGATCAGAGAGTGTGTGTCCAATGTCTTTCAGCTCAAAGGTAGCAACAAAAGCCGAATGAGCAAAGTGAGAAACATTCCTGGACCTTGACTGTGTCGTACATTCATTGATGTCGCTAATAATTCTTGAGGGATGATGATCAACTTGAACGCGCCTTGGTGCCTCTCGCCTGGAGACGACCTCCCCCTCAACAGTAGCTTCCACTTGATCTTGCTGGATCGTAGTCGGTGTAGGGGATGGACTATCCTGCACCATAGTCGCCGTAGTGGAAGTAGAGGGTACTTGTGTGGTTGGAGCTTCACCATCATCACCATCATCTTCTCCAGCATCATCCTCCTCATCCTCAAAGATCCTCTTGCCAACTTCGTCGTCACCTGCACACTCAAAAACAGATGAATTGCATGGCTGTGTCTCATCGAAGGTAACCTCGCAAGTTTCCATGACTAGGTTAGTACCAAAATTGAGCACACGATATGCTCGAGAATGATTAGCATAACCCAAAAAGATGCCATCGGAGGACCTCGACTCAAACATATCAAGCCTACCCTTCTTGAGGATAAAACACCGACAACCAAAAGCCCTGAAATGGCTCACTCTAGGTGCCCGCCCATGCATGAGCTCATAGCACGTCATGTTCAAGAAAGCAAGAAGAAAAATCCGGTTCCCCACATGACAAGCGGTATTCACCGCCTCAGCCCAATATCTCCTCGGAGTCCTATGCTCGTCGAGCATCGTCCGAGCCATCTCACAAAGGGAACAAATTTTCCTCTCTACCACACCATTCTGACAAGCAACATAGGGAGAGGAAAATTGATGTTTGAGACCCAAATCATGACAAAAGGTTTCGAATCGAGAGTTTTTAAATTCAGTGCCATTATCGCTACGATAGCTCGAACAACATCTCCATTCCTCTCATTCTTCAACCTCATGATTAGATCTCTGTTGATGGTCATTAATTCCCTATTTTTGACCCTCAACTTTGAACAAATTTCACTCCATCAAAGCTTGCATCATAGCTGTGGGGTTATGAACTAACGGATTCCACGAGCTTTGGTGAATATTTGGATGCAGGTCATAATGAGACATCATAGCACAAATAAAGCATCTTGACAAACAATGTCAAATGCTTAGTTTGATAGCACCATTGCGAAGTTCTCGTCGAGATGATCAAAATGGAGTTTTGGTTCACCCAATTCGGAGTCCGGATGCAGAAATTATGCCTCACGGAAGATTATGACACGAGGCATGTCGGGAGGTAGGTGCGGCCGAACCTAGTAGGTTCGGCCGGCCCTATCAACCTCCTCTGATCAACACCAAACTTTGCCAAATACCTCTAGACCTAGCATAAAATCCAAAGGGACCAAGTCCATGGGCCAGACACCAATTTCATGCATGTTTTAGATGCTAACAAGGTTCCACGAGTTGTGTTGAGGTTTTATCTGCCACATAAGGTGGGCACGGCCGCACCTAGTGGTACAGACGGCCCTACCTTGCACCACTATTCAGGTTCACACCGAGTGTAGTCCTGTGCACCAGCTCCCAAAAGACCAAACTCATCACGGTCATGTTGGATCAAGCAAACACACCACACGCGAGCTACACAAGGGCCAGGAGGCAGGGCCGGCCGAACCACTAGGGCCGGCCGAACCTCCAGGGCCGACCGCACCACTAGGGCCGGCCACACCTGCCCGACTCACCCAAACGTGCCACCAAGCCTCGGTCACTCCAGGGAACACAGCTACGAATGATCCTGATCGAAGGAACAAAGTCGGTTTGATCCAGAGGTTGAGATTAGCCTCACTTGGATGCATGGACCCACAAGCCAGTGAACAACCGACGTGGGACAGCGTCCAAGACTTCATCTACCCACTAGAGCACGATCCGAAGTGGATGACAAGAGGGCCCAGGGCCGGCCGCACCTCCTTCACTCAGCAAACCGACCCACAACCGCCTTCTAACCGCCTCAGGGACCAAATCACGAACGCACGATCGAAGACGGTGGAAATCACAGGGTCGGCCGCACCTGGAGATACAGCCACACCTCCTTGCTCAGCACTGCAGCTCCCTCTTGCCTACATGTACCCCCTCCTGCAGCCACCGACCCATTGGGGCTATATATAGAGCCTGGCACCTCATAGAAGAGTGTACAAGTGATTAGAAGCAAGTGGCAGAGCCCTACATAAGTTAGTATTCAGAGAGTAGGGAGAGAGAGTTGAGTGTAGGAGTAGAAGCCGGAGTGTCGGTCTTCTTCCCCTAGTGTTGGAGTGGAAGTCGGAGTGTCGGTCTTCTTCCCTTCCTCGGCGGATGCAGTACAACTACGGTCGTCCACACCCGAGATACTTTGTAAGTTCGGATTCGTGAGTAACTAAGTCTCAAGTCATTTCATCATTTGCTCTTAGGTTCCTCGATTGTGGTTTAGTAGTTTCTACTTATCATTATTGCTTTGCTTTGGATCTGAGTAAAGTAGTGCTTGGTTATTGTAGATGTGGTGTCTAGGCTTTCCAGTACCTTGGAATGCTTCCCGGTTCAACGGAATAGTTGTGGTACCCTAGGGAGGTGACAGCTCCGGACGGGCTTTGTAGTCCACCACGTTAGTTCCGGCAGGTAGGAGTTACGACATCAGAGCCCCCTTCTCATCCCTTTCCGTGGCTCTTTTCCCTCTGGCCCCGACGAGCGACAAGTTTTGCCTTGATTCTATCTGTGACTCTCACGAGTCCCAAACTTCATCAGCTATCCCCTCTCTACCCGAAATCTACCCTTGCCTTTCTATCCTTCATCACCATATTCCCCGGACGAATTAGTTCAGGTTCACAACACTACTTGTTCCCCGTGGAAATCGATACCTTGGAATACTCCCGGGTGAAAGCTACAACAGTATTCGTGTACTTGCGGATCTATCTATGATCGTGTAGTATACCAATAGGCTTTCTGGCGCTGTTGCCGGGGAACGGTAGCTGTTCTGATCCCAAACCTAGTTTGTCCGTGTATCACCCTATTTATCACATGGATTCCAATCCAACCCTTTTTGATTTTTCGACTCCAAAGGGTGATTTATTGGAGCCTCCATCATCATCGCATCCCATCAAAACACGTGGCTATGAGCTTCGCCCTACTCTTATAGCCTTGGTCTGAGAGAATTCGTTCGCCGGAACGAAAGAGGAGAGCATGTACATTCATTTGCGAGGTTTCGAGCAAATTTGCTCGATAATCGTAATTGAGGGAATGACTCAACAAACCCTCAAATGGAAGCTCTTTCCGTTTTCATTAATGGGAGGAGCAAAGAAATGGTACTCTTCCTCAGTCAGAAGCATGGAGGGAAGTTGGGAAAAGCTTAGAGAAAAGTTTTGTCTGACCTTCTTCCCTATGTCTCAAGTAGTGACCCTACGGCTAGAAATCCTCTCTTTCAAACAACTAGACAAGGAGTCACTAGGGACTGCTTGGGCACGATTCACCAATTCTTTGGCCTCTAGACCCGACATTGGGATCTCAGAACCTATTCTTCTACAACATTTTAGAATGGGTCTCGATGTCGAGTCAGCCAATTTTTTGGATACTTCATCAGGAGGTTCGTTCGCTCATTTGACTCCTAGTGAAGGGAAGGTGGTTCTAGGAAAAATCCTAGAAAACACTCCCTACACAGGAATTTTTGACGAATTCCCAGATGAAGAAGAAGAACCCAAGCCCGATGCTTTCTCGGAACAAAAACCCATAGAGGAGAAACCCACTAGCACCTTTTTGCATGAAGAACCACTCCTCTATCCCCGTGTGTACCCAGCTGATTTCTCGTATGACTTCGACGAGGAATCAACAAACTCCGATCCACTCTCTGAATCGGAATTCATAGAGGAGGAGCCTATCCTAGAAAAATTCATATCCACAGACACCCATCCTCCTCTTACCAAAACTTGGTTCACAGGGGAACCATTCCAACCTTATCGAGAGTTCGATCACCCCTCGTGTGACTTCGTCTATGAATACTATGACGAGTTATTTGATAAACATTGGACGGAGAAATCCTTCCCGAGAAGGGAAAGATACTCAACACACAAGAGAGAACCAGTCAACTTACCCAACCTAGAAGAGGTAAAAAGACGGAGAGAAAAGTTGGAATACATCTCCGCAATCAGTAGCCGGGAATGGTTGAGAGAAGCAGAAGGCATGGATCAAGTAATCCAGCTATATCCCGAGCTAAAGTCACTCTCATGCCAAGTAGGAAACCTCTCTTACCAAGATGTGTTCTATGACCCTAGGGTCGATATCAATATCATTCCTAAATCCTTCGTATTAGAGGCCTTTCCCGACGAACCCCTCTCTTTCTCTCAGAAGTGTCTCCAATGGATTTCGGGTCAAACCATAGAGACGGAGGGAATCTTTAGAGTCGTCCAACAAAGATTGGAGAGTATGGGATCTTCCTAGATTTTCATATCTTTGACATCCCAAAAGGAGATCCACCCTTCATTCTCATCGGAAGACCCATTGAAGGGGTACTGAGTAGTGTGCTCGACCATGAAAAGCAGCCAAATTATCTTGAGGTTCGAGATACACATCTCCAATGTCATAGACCTGAGGTTAAGAAAGAACATGTGTGGTCTATGGACATTCTTGAGGCATCGACACTGGATTCTCAAAATAGACTCGAGCATGAAGGTTTTACACTAGAGGGATCACAAATCCCATGCTCACATCAAAAGTTTCCAGAGTTATCAAGCCCCATTACTAATGACCTTTACGAAACCTACAACCTCCTCATTTTCCTTGTGCATGCTAACTTTGAAAAGAAGGTTGTAGATGCTTTTGTTTACCATAAACATTGCAAATTTCGTGGTCATTTTTTTGGTACTAACCTTGCAGCTAGAGCTATGATGGTTTCATCATCTCGATTGGCTGCAAGATGAAGATCTCCAGTGGTCGAGCTTATGACCCAAAACAAAGCACTATCAGGAGATAGCCCGAATAATCATTTAGATTTCCTTTTCAAATAAAAGCAAGAGCATCTCTTTAGGATTAGTCGTCCTTCAGGTATTTTTGGTCGCTAACGTTTCAGGTGGAGATTGAAAGGACCGATGGATAGGCAATGCCTAAAAACATGAGAGCTACACCAACTACAACACCAAGGTAATTCAGGGAGAGAAAGTATTACGAAGGAAGCTTGAACTCCGCACACTTGAGTTGTGTTGCCTAGCAATGCAAACTCCATGTGTGGGGGAGATATGTGAGTATCCCGAGTAAGTTTCTCTCATACTAAATCTTATTTTGGTTTGAAGATGGTGTTGGTTCTTGCATCTTGCTCTCTTAAAAAAACACAAAAATATTTGAATTTGAATAAAGGCTTCCTAGCTCTTCAGCTAGCAGAGCCCCCTTTTTGTTTCCATCTGTTTCTTTGAATAATAACACCAGGTACAAGAGCAAGTGTGGGGGAGATTTCTCAGGCTCGTTGAAACACAAAATTGAGATCTCCCGCCATGGTACCACACAACACCGACTACGCTAATCGACGAGGGATGAGGTAAGTGCACTAGAGCAAGTCGGTCGCCCCTGTGGTTTGGCCGAATCACCATTTCTCTACCTCATTCCCCACTTTCTCCAAAGAGCAATGGTATGTGCACCCCTACCTCTCTACTTTTGGAAATCATGAGTGTAAATGAGCTTTAAATCCGATCATGTAAATCAAACTCAATTGAATCCTCATGCTCCCAATGCTCGACATGTTTCCTATGGTTGGCTTGCATAGGTTTTATTCTATACTTATTATCTTGATGCTTGTGAACAACATATCTTTAGGAAACCATGCCCATGTAAGTAGTTGATGTTTGAGATATGGTCCGACGAAATGATCTTTGCTCCAAATGTTTGAGTGCTTGGGAAATTTATTTGAAAATTTTGAAAACCCTTTGCGAAGCTCCTCTTTGATATGCCAAGTCCTACCAGAGCCATATGATGAGACATCTTGAAAACCTCATACACATATGCTACTTGTCGTTGCATTGAGCTTTGTCAAATTGTTGTGACCCTTGTGAGAATTCTTTTCATGCTTTCATGATCAAGATACACGTACACGCCAACATCCTCCTTGCTATGCTCTGTTGAGAGCTAGCATTGTACCATCTATCTATTCCACAAAATAAAGCTCCATACTATGTGTTGATCTCTCTCTCTCTCTCTCCAAGTTAATATTACAAAAGAGACATGGCTATAGAAAAAAAATGGACACATGAAGGTCCAAGAAACAAAAAGAAAAAAAAGAAGAAAAAAAGAAAAGATAGCCATGTCCACAAAAGAGTCAAAATAGAGAGAGAGGATCATGCAAAATGGAGTTACAACAAATCAGATGGTAATAACTAGCACCCATTCCGGGCCTAGTGTACACCTTACCATCGTCACAATGTTCATTATACATATGGTAATATCTAGTACCCATTCTGGGCCTAGTATCCACCTTACCATATCCATCATATCCCTACACATGCACATCTTGATCTGATTGTATGATTTGATTTTCTCCTTGGATCCGGTTTTTGACTTTGCAATACATGTGATGCAAGTATGCCTCATCTTTATACCCTACCTTGAGCTCCATATATAGCCATCTTTAGAAGTAGGTTGAAGAAAGGCAATCTAATGCCTTGGTGAGGATTATACACATTGAGCTATTTGAGAGAATCAAATGAGGTGCCAAGCAAGGTTTATTCTGAAAACTTATTGAAAACAAATCCCAAGCTACTTGACATGAGGAGTAGAAGTGATTTGATTCAAGATCGTTCCATTCCTTAACTACCCAAGATGGCATGATAGACACTTCAAAGTTCATAAGTGCAAGGTATGATTCAGAATATCTCTTATGCTCGCTTCATACCATAGGAATTTTTGTTTTCACATTGGTCCTTAACCTTTACTCGAGGACGAGCAAAGGGCCAAGTGTGGGGGTGTGTTGATGGTCGTTAAGTCCCTATTTTTGACCCTCAACTTTGAACAAATTTCACTCCATCAAAGCTTGCATCATAGCTGTGGGGTTATAAACTAACAGATTCCACGAGCTTTGGTGAATATTTGGATGCAGGTCATAATGAGACATCATAGCACAAATAAAGCATCTTGACAAACAATGTCAAATGGTTAGTTTGATAGCACCATTGCGAAGTTCTTGTCGAGATGATCGAAATGGAGTTTTGGTTCACCCAATTCGGAGTCCGGATGCAGAAATTATGCCTCACGGAAGATTGTGACATGAGGCATGTCGGGGGGTAGGTGCGGCCGAACCTACTAGGTTCGGCCGGCCCTATCAACCTCCTCCGATCAACACCAAACTTTGCCAAATACCTCTACACCTAGCATAATATCCAAGGAGACCAAGTCCATGGGCCAGACACCAATTTCATACATGTTTTAGATGCTAACGAGGTTCCACGAGTTGTGTTGAGGTTTTATCTGCAGGATCCAGATTAGGGGGCAATCCTGGAGCACCGAGCCACATAAGGTAGGCACGGCCGCACCTAGTGGTACGGCCGGCCCTACCTTGCACCACTATTTAGGTTCACACCGAGTGAAGTCCTGTGCACCAGCTCCCAAAAGACCAAACTCATCACGATCGTGTTGGATCAAGCAAACACACCACACGCGAGCTACACAAGGGCCAGGAGGTAGGGCCGGCCGCACCACTAGGGCCGGCCGAACCTCCAGGGCCGGCCACACCACTAGGGCCGGCCGCACCTGCCCGACTCTCCCAAATGTGCCACCAAGCCTCGGTCACTCAAGGGAACACAACTATGAATGATCCTGATCGAAGGAACAAGGTCGGTTTGATCCAGAGGTTGAGATTAGCCTCACTTGGATCCATGGACCCACAAGCCAGTGAACAACCAACGTGGGACAGTGTCCAAGACTTCATCTACCCACTAGAGCACGATCCGAAGTGGATGACAAGAGGGCCCAAGGCCGGCCGCACCAAGAGGTCCGGCCGCACCTCCTTCACTCAGCAAACCGACCCACAACCGCCTTCTAACCGCCTCAGGGACCAAATCACGGACGCACGATCGAAGGCGGTGGAAATCATAGAGCCGACCGCACCTGGAGATACGACCGCACCTCCTTGCTCGTCACTGCAGCTCCCTCTCGCCTACAAGTATCCCCTCCTGCAGCCACCGACCCATTGGGGCTATATATAGAGCCTGGCACCTCGTAGAAGAGTGTACAAGTGATTAGAAGCAAGTGGCGGAGCCCTACATAAGTTAGTATTCAGAGAGTAGGGAGAGAGAGTTGAGTGTTGGAGTACAAGTTGGAGTGTCGGTCTTCTTCCCCTAGTGTTGGAGTAGAAGTCGGAGTGCCGGTCTTCTTCCCCTTCCACGGCGGGTGTGGTACAACTACGGTCGTCCACACCCGAGATACTTTGTAAGTTCGGATTCGTGAGTAACTAAGTCTCAAGTCATTTCATCATTTGCTCTTAGGTTCCTCGATTGCGGTTTAGTAGTTTCTACTTATCGTTATTGCTTTGCTTTGGATCCGAGTAAAGTAGTGCTTGGTTAGTGTAGACATGGTGCCTAGGTTTTCCAGTACCTTGGAATTCTTCCCGGTTCAACGGAATAGTTCTGGTGCCCTAGGGAGGTGATTGCTCCGGACGGGCTTTGTAGTCCACCACGTTAGTTTCGGCAGGTAGGAGTTACGACATCAGAGCCCCCTTCTCATCCCTTTCCGTGGCTCTTTTCCCTCTGGCCCCGACGAGCGACAAGTTTTGCCTTGATTCTATCCGTGACTCTCACGAGTCCCAAACTTCATTAGCTATCCCCTCTCTACCCGAAATGTACCCTTGCTTTTCTATCCTTCGTCACCATATCCCCCGAACGAATTAGTCCAGGTTCACAACACTTCTCGTTCCCCGTGGAAATCGATACCTTGGAATACTCCCGGGTGAAAGCTACAACGGTATCCGTGCGCTTGCGGATCTATCTGTGATTGTGTAGTATACCAATAGGCTTTGTGGCACCGTTACAAATCTAGTAACGACGTAAGAAGTGCCAACAATCTCGAACAAAACCAAACGTCTCCCCCTTGTCAGCCAAAAAGAAGACCCAAGTATAACGAGAATAGTCATCCACTATCACCAGGACGTACCATTTCCCACCCGCCAAGCACACACGAGCTGGACCAACCAAGTCCATATGGAACAACTCGCATGGCCTCTCTGTCATAACCGATGTCAGAGGCGGATGGGAGGCAACAACCATCTTGCCATGCCTACACGGAGCACATGGTATTTCAACTTCGGAAATCCTCGGACCAAAGCAAGTCCACTCAAGCGTGACAACAAGTCAAAACTCAAGTGACCTAGCCTCCGATGCTATTTCCAAAGCTCTGCCGAAACACCAGCAACCAAACAACGAGAAGAGCCGACACACTGAGAAAAATCAGCTCTGAAAATCTGACCCTCGGGGATGATCGTGCACACAAGATCACCTCGAGAATCCAAAACACGAGAAGCGTCCATCTTGAAACGGACCTCAAAACTATCATCAAGAAGCTTGGACACCAAAAGAAGATTGAACCCCAAAGACTTGACAAGAGCAACACACCTAAGAGTCACGCTCTCACTTACCTTCACCGTGCCCACTGAAAGCACTCTACCTTTCCCATTATCCCCAAAAGTGATGTACTCCTTGGACACCACCGGGGTGAGGATGGAGAACCACCTTCGATCTCCGGTCATGTGTCGAGAGCAACCAGAGTCGATCCACCAAAAGCCCTCCATGCCTCCCACCTGCAAAATAAAAAATGAGAGCGAGAGTGAGCAAATGACTCAGCACTGGGGTTAGTGTAAAATGAATCAAACCAGTGCCATGCCATTTGCTCAAAAGTGGGATTAGAAAAATCCATCCTATCACTCCTAGGTGGAACACCCACACGTCTCCTTGGAGGACTACGAGTACCACGAGGTGGAGACCGTGGCCCATAGCTCCTCTAAGACCTAAAGCTATGATCGTTCCCCCCATACTCGTATTGGCCATGAGTGAAGGAACGTCCAGCAAACTGACCACGCCCAAACCCAACACGCCTACCACTCTCTCTCTGAGGAGACACACCCCGTGTAGGAAACTCACACCTCTCTCGAGGGTAAATGGTACGCGCCATACCCTCACCCCTATGCACAACACGAGACTCAGGCACACCACGAGAAGGGCGGTACCTGTCCTTGTTTGCCATCTCCCTAGCAAACCTCTCCTCACGCTTCCTCCTGAAGCAAAATTCGGCTAGGTGACCATCCCTCCCACAATGATCACAATGGAATGGGATTGGTTTTGGCTTTGGCTTTGGGTTCTCTCTGGGCTGTGGTTTCTCCTCACTCTGTTTCTCTCCCTTCTTCCCAAAGAACTCGTTCCCAAAGTCACTCTTGAACTTGATGGGTTTCTGGAAGTTGTTGGTTTGTGGGGGAAACACGGGAGGATCTGGGGTTGTGTCTAGTCGGTTCCTAAGTGGGTTCCGCTTGGGAGCAAAAACATTCTTGTGGAAGGTTTTTGGTGGAGCTGGTATACCACCTATCTTCTCCTCCTTCTCACCACTGCACTCCCCAATCTTATCCGACCCAAGCACTTGTATACCTCAATCATCATCCTAAGCTGAGGCTCATGACCCGACAACCAACCCATCATTTTCCTCAACTCATCGTGCTCATCCTGCAAGCGATCAACATAGTGTGCAAGCTCTAAATTCTTCACAGCATGTATTTCACAAGTAGCGCATGAAGTAGGAATATGAGTTTTCAGTTCAGCCTCTAGAGATCTTGCATAAGCATGTTATTCATCTAACTTCGCATAAACATGACAAGATGTACAAGCACCAAGCAAAGAGGGCCTAGATTTCATTTCTTCTAACTCAACTCTAAGCACACCTAGTTCCTCAACCATGGAGGCATACTTTTCCATGAGCACAGTCAAATCACCAAGGAAAGTGGAACAATCAGTGCATTCAGGTTCATCAGTCACAATAGGAGCAGACATCAAGGAATCTATTTGAGCCCTAGCATCAACAAGCAAAGACTCTAGCTCAACCACCTTTTCCTTAGCCTCTGCAAGCAAAGACCTATACTCCCTCTTCTCCTTGTTGGTCTTTCTAAACACATCATCACGGTTGTCAAGCAAGTCATTCAACCTAGCATTATTCTCTGCTACCAAGAAGGCAGGATCATTGTTTACCTCATCCTCGGAGCCGGAGTCCAAGTCATCCTTCTGGCACTTCTTGCTCTCGGAGTTGCGTGCCATGTCGCAAAAGCCTTGGGTGGCGAAGCATAGGCCATTGATGTTCTTGCTTGACCGCTTGCCCTTGTGTTGATCCACCTCTTCTTCTTCACCGCTTGAGCTCGATGAAGAGTAGTAGGAACTCGAGTCGATGTCGCTCGCTCCAGCCACCATCGCCCGTTCCATCTTCTTCTTGTGGCCGCCACTCTTCCTCGGCCTCCACTCGGACTTGTTCTTGCCCTTGTAGTCATTCCTCGAGTGGTGCTTGTGGTTATTCCTCAGACGGTGCTTGTGCTCGGGCTTGATCTCCATGGCCTCCGGGCACTCATCGATAAAGTGCCCATGCTTCCCGTACCGCTAGCATATGCCAGAGCTCCTCCGAGCATTCTTCTGGTTCGTGTACAAGCACTCGAACCGCCTGCTAAACAACGTGAGATCATCCTCGCCTAGCACATCAAACTCCTCATATGGCATGGACACAAGACAAGACAAAGAGAACTGCCTAGAAGGCAGGTTAGCGTTAGTCCTAGGTCTAGAAACGAGTGCCACACTATGAGGGTCAGTTGGGTTCTCGATCCTTGCTCGCACCCCACGGTCCACCTCGGACGACTTGAGCTTCGAAAACAGCTCATCCACCATGAGGGTCTCATAGTTCCCTGACTCCAAGATAGCCTCGACCTTCTCACTCCACACGATATGATCCAGCGAGTGCAGAAGCTTCATAGCCCTGTCATGATCATCGTACGAGAGCATGGTCACAGTGGCTCTCATGTTGTTCATAATCACAGTGAACCGCTGGAACATGGCGTCTATGGACTCACTAGGCAGATGAGTGAAATTCTCATACTCTCTCCGGTAGGTCGCAAACAAGCGCGCCTTCACCTAGTTGTTCCCAACAAGAGCGTTCTTCAACTTCTCTCAAATCTTGCACGCCAAGTCCTCTGCTTGAACCCAATCGAATTCAGGTTTGCAAAGGGCACAAAAGAGATAGTCAACCGCCTTGTTGTTGATGTCATGCAAATCTCGAGAACCTGGGGCAAGGAAGTTGATGGGGTGGACATAGGAGGTGTTCAATGTCATATCCCATATGATATGCCCTTTGCCACGAAGAAAAGCAGACATCCGACGCTGCCACATCTGGTAATCCTTACCATCAAAGTGTGGAGAACCCGAACCCCGTTCTTGGTACGCCAACTTTGGATCTTAGATTGGTTAGAATCACGAAGAAACGTAACCGGATCTGATACCAATTGAAGGACCGATTAGGCGACCAGAGAGGGGGGGAGTGAATGGGAGCCGATAAAAATTCTTCTCCGAAGAGATGAACTCGACTATGTCCTGAAATAACAAACAAGGGTTCCCACACAAACTTGCGAAGGTCACATAGTCACAAAAGACCTACCAACCCTAGGAACAAGTCCCAAACCAATCCAAAGCGGAAGCACAACACAAGAGGCGAAGGTCTTAGGCAATCTACGAAGCCCTGGGCGGACGGTCCGTGTGTGCAGGGCGGACAGTCCACAAAAGAAACCAGAACTTCCAGTAGCTACCGAGGAAATTCGGGCAGTTCGGGCGAGCACCGTGGACGGTCCATGCCTCGCGGACAGTCCGGCCACTCCGGGCGGACGGTCCGGCCAACACTCTCCAACCAAAACCTAAGCACTCAACAAATCGAACGAAAGGCGCTCAAGAACTCGCGAAGAACACGACGAACACCCAGCTGGCTGCCTCCTCACGGACGGTCCGCACAGGGGTCGCAGATGGTCTGCCAGGGACGCAGACAGCAGCCCGAGCCCGACCTTGCAAAGGTCAATTCCTCCTTCCCTTCACCCGATCTCCTGAATCAACCAAGGGATTGCTACCAAATCATAGGATAAGATGAAGGGTCTCTAAGAGATGCTATTACTACGAATTTGTAGCCTCAAACCCACTGAATTGAGAGGAATCGAGATTCTACCGAGCTCACACAAAAAGCTAGGGTTCCAACCGAAATCCTAGAATCGGAGGCCAAATCCGGCGTTTGAGGGATCAAGATCAAGCACAAAGATGCACAAGACATCTATCCATGATTCCCACAAACAAAACCGAACAAAAATGCCTCGGAATCAAAGGAACAAGCTGCGCACGAAAATCCCACGAAAAGACTCGAAAAAGACACGAAAATCACTTGAGCCAAGAGAAGGAAATCGATGCAACCATGAATGCTTCCATAAAACCAAAGGTCAGATTCTCTACAAAATCATGACGAAAATCTAGCCTAAAGAGTAGGGAAAATGAGAAGCAATCCAGATGGATAAGTTACCATGGAACCCTAGAGCTATATATATGAAGCCTCTCTAGGTTGGGCAAATGACCAAGCTACCCCTAGAACATAAAGGAAGATACACACCCCTTAGGGGCAAGATGGTCAAGTAGCACTCCTCTTCATTGGGCGGCCACGCCTTCACCACAGTCTGTGTCCTCCCGACGCAAGCCCTGCGATCCCATCGTGTGTCCCCCGGCATCGAAGCTTCTCGACGCGCCCGGATCCCGTCTCCGCCCGCCGAGCCTCCGGTCTTGGTTTTGTGGCTCCACCAAGTAACCCGACGGTTTTGTGGTGAACCACCGCAAACCCCACGTGCAGACTCCGATCGTGAGCCGCTACCCTGCACCGGCTCTTGTCCACGACTTCGTCTTGCTTTTCTTGCCACCATGCGGCCCGCACTTGATCCCGTTCGGCCACCGGGTCCATCGAGCCGAGCCTACTTGTCTCTCCACTCCTCGGAGGCCCCGCAAGTCTAAGACCTTTCGCGCCCACTCTCCACCTGCACCAACGCAAATCAAACTGCAACCTACACCTGCAATACTTGGCCAAGAGTTAGTCCACACCACGTTGTCAATCACTCATCACACCAGGGAGTGACCATCTACTGGTCCTCGGACGCTACGGTCCTCAGAAGTCCCAAGTGGAACTACTTTTTCTCATGTCGAGGGATTGCTAGGGATGTGCCAACCATCATAGACAAGATCAAGGTGCGCTTAGATTTTCATATCAATGACATCATGGATTTCGATCTTCTCCTAGGCTTCCTATTGGATGAACTTCTTGATAAATCTCAAGTGAGCCTAGATGTAAATCTTAGGGAAGCCGCTTCTATCACATTCATCTCTTGTCATGAACATTCCATGGCAGAGCATCTTCCCAAGCAAAACCCACTCGAGAAAATGATGCATGTATTTTCGTTCGCATCGTCCAAGCTCGTTCTCATTGAGGCTGTAGAATTTCCTACTCCTCATGAGAATGACTCGGAAGATTCTCTTCACCTCTGTGAAGGAGAACGATCATCATCTCTCTCAACCGAGTTTGAGCCTCTTCCTGCTGGCCCGTATCATATTGCTTTCGATTACGATCGAGAGTTGATATCGAACTTACATGACAAATCTCTTGAGATAGAGGACTCATGGGCCATGGAATCTTGTGAGGCACCGACTCTAGAATTCATAGGGAAGGATTCCATTGACGAGCATGGTAGTTTAATTGTTGATATACCTTATGAATCATGCTCATGCAATTCCTCTCCAGAGTCAGCCATGCTTAGTGCACTGACCACACATGAGGGCTACAACCACCTTCTAGACCTCTTTTGCAAAATGTTTAGAAGGTTGATTGTGGATGCATATGTTTACCATAAGCATATCAAATTTCGTGCGTGCACTATGACACTAACCTTGCAGCTAAAGCTTCACTGATACATCCAAGATTGGTGGTGAGATGGGAACGACGCCACTAATGATAGCTCAAGATGAAGTTCCCCTGGTCGAGCTTATGACCAAAAAAACAAATCACTACCAAAAGATAGCTTGAATTAGCATAGGTTTTATTTCTCCTTTCGAATAAAAGTAAGAACATATTTTTAAGATAAAGTTGTCCTTCGGGTATTTTGGGTCGCTAACCTTACAGGTAAAGATTGAAAAGAATGGTGGACAGATGATGCCTAAGAACATGTGAGCTTCATCAACTACAACACTGTGGTAAGATTTTGGTGAGGGAACATTTACAAGGGAAGCTTGATCTCGACACACTTGAATTTTGTTGCTTAGCAATGCAAACTTCAAGTGTGGGGGAGGTATGTGAGCGTCCCAAGTAAAGTTCCTCTGATGCCAAACCTTACCATTGTGTGGAGAAGATGTTAGCTCCTTCATCTTGCAGAGCTAGCTAGGTATGTCCTACTTTTAACTTTAAACAAAGCCCTTCCGTGAGGTTGCCTGAGGTTCGCCATCTTTTGCTCATGCTTGCGTCCCTTTGAAAATAGCTTGATCATGCTTCCTTCATCTGTGTTCATATGCTCTGGTTTGAATGTATGTTTCGTGATGCACATTCATGGATAGTTTCTAAATTAAGCATGGTGCTTAGGTTAAAACCATCTTCTTCAGTCAAAACAAGACATGGTGTTGGGTTTTGATTGATGAACCTTAGAGTTATATCCTCCTAGATCTCGGTTTCATATATGTGGACTAACCCCTCAGGAAATCAGCAAATTCACTCAGGTAAGTCACTGAGTTGGTTTTAAATGGAAGGCAAGTAAAGGTTTGGATTCATGTTGCATAACATACAAAGGTGGCACATATGACCTCTCAAAGGTCCCAGGTAAGTATATTCCCCTTTGTTCATGAAATGCAATCTTGATCTAACCTTGTTCGAGTAAATGACATGGTGACAATAAAAAAACAAAAAATATTTGATTTTGAATAAAGGCTCTATGGTTCTCGAACCAGCATAGTCCCTCTTTTTGTTTCCACTTTTGCTTGAAGAACAACACCAGATACAAGAACAAGTGTGAGGGAGTCCTCTCGATCTCATCATCAACATATCCACTCGAGAACTCCCACACAAACATTGCACAACATCAACTACGCCTTCATGCTAAGAGACAAGGTAAACTGGAGTGAGCCAGCTGCTCCCCTGGGTTAGCTGAATCACCACTGGTCCTCCGTGATCTCCATATGCTTCGAAGTTCCTGGATCAAACGCAAGGGAGATTGGCCAAGTCAACACTGAAACTCCACAACCCCTGTGTTGGTCGGAGTACCCCATCACCTTCTCCAGGAAAGACCATTGGGTGCACATACCAGACCCCGAGACCTACCCGCTGGTCGTCAACCCCATAGTAGATGGCGCGTTCCTACCTAGGACCCTCGTCGACAGGGGCAGCAGTTTGAACATCATCTTCACCGAAACGCTGAGGAAGATGGACTTCGACTTCTCCAAGATGACTGCCTACGACGAACCCTTCTATGGGGTTGTGCCCGGCAAGGCTGGATACCCCATAGGTCATGTATGCCTACCGATCACCTTTGGCAAACATGACAACTTCCGCACGGAGTACCTGACATTCGAGGTCACGGACTTCCTCTCCTCCTACCACGCCATCCTTGGTCGACCCATGATGGCCAAGTTCATGGCCATACCGCCTCACACCTACCTCATCATGAAGATGCCAGCACCAAACGGGATCCTTTCCATCTACGGCGACATCCTCGTCTCCTACAACTACGAGAGCGACACCGTCGACCTCGCCAAGGTTTCTGCGTGCAAAGCTGCAGCAACGGTCATGGTCGCTCAGGCTTCCAAGATCGACCAAACTACTCTGGAGGTACCAGAACAAAAGCGCACTACTACCGGTTTGGATGCAAGTCCTGCAATGAAGAAAGTTTGCCTCGGCCTGCCCGACGTAACCAAGGAAGTCACCATCGGGGCCGACCTCAACCCCAAATAGGAACTCGCGCTCACCAATTTCCTCCAGGACAACGCCGACATCTTCGCATGGAGCCCGTTCGACATGCCTGGTGTCCCCAGGGAGCTGGCTGAGCACGCCCTTGAAGTAAGCAAGACAACAAGACCTATCAAGCAAAAGCTTCGGTGATTTGCAAAAGATAGAAAGCAGGCCATAAAAGTAGAAGTCTGTAAGCTCTTAGCTGCAGGATTCATACGAGAGTGTAAACACCCGGTTTGGCTCGCAAACCCGGTCCTTGTACCAAAGAAAACTGGAGGATTAAGGATGTGTATCGACTACACCGACGTCAACAAGCACTGCCCGAAAGATCCCTTCCCTCTTCCTCGCGTCGACCAGGTCGTGGACTCCACGGCTGGTAGCGTCCTACTATGCTTCCTCGATTGCTATTCAGGGTATCACCAGATAGCCCTCAATCCCGACGACCAAGACAAGACAGCGTTCATAACGCCCAATGGCATCTACTGCTACAAGGTCATGACCTTTGGCCTGAAAAACGCTAGCGCGACCTACCAGAAGGTGATACAGAAGTGCTTGAAGTCTCAGATCGGGAAGAACGTGGAAGCTTATGTCGACGATGTGGTCGTCAAGACCACCGAACAAGATCAACTCATCAATGACCTCGCCGATACCTTCTCCAACCTACGCACCTACCAGTGGAAGCTCAACCCGACCAAGTGCGTCGTCGGTGTTCCCTCCGGGTTGCTTCTGGGCTTCATGGTGTGACACCGAGGCATCAATGCCAATTCCATCAAGGTTGACGCAATATGCAACATGGCCAGACCATCTTGCAAGAAGGACGTCATGAAGCTCACGGGCATGATGGCGGCCCTAGGTCGTTTCATCAGCAAGCTCAGCGAAAAAGGTTTGCCTTTCTTCAAGCTATTGAAGAAAGCAGATAAGTTCGTATGGGACGAAGAAGCACAGAACGCTTTCGAGGCTCTCAAGGATTCCTTGACTACACCTCCAATCATGACTCCTCTAATACCCAAGGAAACACTCCTCCTCTACATCTCCGCCACCACTAATGTGGTCAGCACGGTTCTCGTTGCCGAATGAGAAGAAGCAGGGCAGGCCTACCCTGTTCAACGACCTGTGTATTACGTGAGCAAGGTCCTGGCCGACGCTAAGACACGTTATTTACAACCTCAGAAGTTGCTCTATGCACTCATGATCACATCAAGAAAGCTACGGCACTACTTCCAAGCCCACAAAATCAAGGTACCCTCATCCTACCTGCTAGGAGAAATCATCTGCAACCGCGACGCTAACGGACACATCGTCAAGTGGTCGGTTGAGCTCGGCGAGTTCGACATCGAGTTCTGCCCCAGGCAGGCGATCAAGTCACAAATCCTAGCTGACTTCGTGTCAGAATGGACGGAGATCCAGATGCCCCCTCCCAAGGAGAGGCCTGAACACTGGATAATGTACTTCGATGGTGCACTTAACCTCGAAGGCGCAAGAGCAGGAGTGCTATTCATCTCTCCTCAGGGAGAGCAGCTCAAGTACGTCCTGCAGATACACTACAAGGCCTCCAATAATGGAGCAGAATACGAAGTTCCAATTCATGGGCTCCGCATAGTAGTGTCCCTTGGCATCAAGCGATTACTGGTGTACGGCGACTCCGAGGTCGTCATCGAGCAAGTCAACAAGGAGTGGGATTGTGTTAAAGACACAATGGATGCTTACTGCGCTGAGGTCCGTAAGCTCGAGGGCCACTTCGACGGGATCGAGTTTCATCATGTGGCACGCAACAACAATGTGGCTGCCGACGTCCTATCTAAACTAGGCTCCAGGCGAGCTCTAGTCCCGGTGGGTGTGTTCGTTCAAGACCTACGTAGACCGTCGATCAAGCTGTTGGACCCGGACAACCCGGACCAAGCACAGCCCAACCTAACCCCAGCACCTCCCCACGACGTACTGATGACAGAAAAAGAGGATGATTGGCGTGAGCCTTTCTTAGCCTTCCTACTCGACCAGCGAGTCCCAGAAGACAAAGCTGAATGCGAGCACATCACACAACAAAGTGCCAACTACGTCGTGATCGGCAATGACCTCTATAGAAAAGCAGCCTCTACTAGCATCTTGATGAAGTGCATCTTGCGATCAGAAGGACTTCAGCTCCTGGCTGAAATTCACAGCAGCGAGTGTGGCTACCACGTAGCGTCCGCCAACCTGGTCGGCAAGGCATATCGATCCGGTTTCTACTGGCCCATGGCCATGTCTGACGCCAAAGACCTCGTCAAGAAGTGCAAAGGATGCCAGTTCTTTGCCAAACAACAGCATCTGCCAGCTCAGGTCCTATGCACGATCCCCCCATCTTGGCCCATCGCCATGTGGGGTCTCGACTCCATAGGACTGTTCCGAACCGCTCTATGTTGCTACAAGCACATCCTTGTGGCCGTCGACAAATTCACCAAGTGGATTGAAGTCCGACCTGTCGCCAAGGTCACGTCGGAAGAAGCAGCTAAATTTATCCAGGAGATCACACATCACTTCAGTGTGCCCAACAGAATCATCACCGACCTCGGGACGGCCTTCACAGGGTCTGCCTTCTGGGATTTTTGCCAGGAAAGCATGATTGATGTTTACTACTCCTCGGTTGCCCACCCACGGTGCAACGGCTAGGTCGAGCGTGCCAATGGCATGGTCCTTCAAGCTCCCAAAGATCGTATCTTTGATGATGCTTCAAATTACACCACCCGGTGGTTAGCCGAGCTACCACACGTAATCTAGGGTCTGAGGACCCAAGTCAGCTCTGCTACGGGCTTCTCGCCCTTCTTCCTGGTCTACAGCTCAGAAGCCATCCTACCCACCGACGTCACCTTCAGAGCTCCACGTATACAGTTATACGAGGAGGGAGAAGCCGAGCAGACTCCATGTCGACCTCGACAGCCTCGAGGAACAAAGAGTGGCAGCCGTTATGAGGCAAGCTCGCCACAACCAGCAACTCCGTCGGTATCATGATCCCAACGTCAAGGAGACCTCCTTCAACGTTGGTGACCTAGTTCTACGACGTATCCAGAAAACCGACGGTATGCACAAGTTGTCCGCCCCCTTGGAAGGACCTTTCATCGTCACAGAAGTCATCATCCCGTCTACATATCGCCTCCAGTGGGGTGATGGCCAAGGAGTACCCAACCCATGGAATGTGGAGCATCTTCGACGATTCTTCCCGTAGAATAGTCTTTACTACAGCTATGTATTCTTCGTCTTTGTATTTTCAGTTTGATAAATATTAATTAAAGCAGACATCTGCTGTGTCTCGAGCTCTACCCTCTTTTCTTTCATGTCATGTACCCTCCCCCTCGACATGCTCGGGGGCTTGGCAAAAGCCAATACAGGGGTCGAAAGACCTGAGGGTGAAGTTTCCTGTCCCTCCCCCTCGACATGCTCGGGGGCTTGGCACAAGCCAACATAAGGGTTGCTCGACCTGAGAACATCATCCCTCATGACTACTCACTTTATGTTGTTGCGAACCTGCTTGGTCGTGTGGTTGCAAAACCTGAGTCCCAGACTCCTCCCCATGCGCCGGTTGCACGTAAGTCTCCCCGCTGAGCCATGGTGACTGGTAAGCCAGCCTCTCTGTGAGTAGTGGTTAGCGGGGCATGATAAAGATACATCGGTTCAGGGCAACCAAGTTCGTGCAAACATAAACTAAGTACGTCATGCAGGCCAAAAGAAGATTATCATTGTTATTTACATGACTGGAGGAAGGAGGGGGTACAGCTCTACGACTACGACTCCTCTTCACCGTCGTCGCCCTCGTAATCGATGGCGTCCATTATCTTCTCGGTGACCTCCCGTATCTCATCCTCTACGGCCTTGAGATCCTTCGTCGCGTCTGGGCCTTCTCCGACCTTCAGCATATCGACCTCAGGGTGATGCGACTTCACTCGCACCAGCGACTCCGTTGCCACTGTCAAGCTCGTCACTCTCAGAAGATCGATCAACTTCTGGGGCACAGCCAGAAGTCGGTCAATGGCTGGCTTGGGCTCCTCCCCAGCGACCTGCGGCTCCACCATATCCATCACATGGTTGGCAGCATTCTTCAAATCCTTCACCTCCACCTCAAGCCCTGCAATAGTCACCTGGTCATTCCCCAACGCCTGCAAAGCTACCTCGAGACTGACCTCAAGGTCCTTTCGAGCTTGCTTCTCATAAGCTAGCTTCTCGGACATGGCGTACTCACTATCTATGGTGGCTTTCATCAGCCGCTTCAGCTCTTCAGCGCCAGCCTCGGCCTCCCGCAGGTTCACCTCCAAGCTTCGGACCTTCTCCTTAGCATTCTTAAGGTCGTTCTTGAGGTCGTTCTTGAACTTACCTGTTACAAGATACAAACATAATTGAAGACCTGATCTACATAGAGCAATCCTTGAGGTGTTCCCTGCTACAGCAGAGCACATCGCAAGAATTCTTCTAGCTTCAGGTCCTCGATGGCGGCCTTGTGGTGAACTCCTACACGTCGCTGCGCATAGCAGGACACACTTTGTGCCTGACTATGGAATGCAGATACGAGCTTGCTCTTCGGCACGTCCTGCGAGCCCTCGTCAAGCATCTCATGCTTACCAAGAACCTGCAGCGTCACCTCGGGCCTCTACAGCATCACCTCCAAACTCTCCTTGATTCCTCGCTGAGGCACGGTACAAAGAGTGGGTGTGCTACCTATATTTCACAAGAGTTCTTCTAGCTCCAAGCTTCTACAAACTTTGCATCCTATAATCTGGTGGATGGACACATGCCCATGGCATGGCCTCAATACTACCCTGCGGCTTCATAGCTCAGCAATGCTCGGTGCTTGCCTCCTTCAGCTTCATGATGCTATTTATAGCCGGAACCAGGCCTTGTGTGGCCGGTGTAGTGGTGACACTGTTACCATGTGATTGAGAGGACCTGTAGACATGTGCGTGATTGAAGGTGATGTCTTTTTCCCTGCCTCGCGACACCTTTGTCGCTGGTGCATCAATGATGCCTGATGCTGCTGCAGCGTCACATGGCTACAGTACACCTCTCGGTCAGTGGGCAGCTTGTCGTTTTCTGGGTGGCAAGGGAATCTTCGACCACTGTTGACCCATGACCCTGCAGTCTACGGAAGAAGATAGGCCTGACTCTGCGTCAGAGGGCCCTACACCTCGTCACATCTACAAACGACGACGGCGACTACGGTGACGATTAAATGCAACCTTCATGGTTATGTGTCTTTATTGCACCCACTAGGCTCTGCGTCCTGGTGCACCCGCTACGGCTCTACACATAAATGGATCTATTCCAATCAGCCTATATTTTTGTTCCCTGAGCAAAATGGTCGTAGGTTCGATTGAAGACCTTCCGGGGTAGGTGTGCCTCGCTGCTCTACCAGATCTGTCTGGGCACCTGGGAATCAGAAGCTTCACGTCTGCGATTTCGTCAGGCCCCCGTGGTTGGTGTTCCTATTGTTGAGGTCGTCAATACCTCGGTACCATGGCTCCGCTGGAGGGCTAGTAGCTATGATGGTCGTCTGGGCACCAAAACAACCTCCTTTAGGTCGGCGTGCCCTAATACCTAAGTATTGCAACACCTTGGTATGTCTGCGGCTCTGCCAACCTAGTTGGGCACCCTGGATGCGTGACCTTCCTGAGGTCGGTGTGCTTTTTAAAGCTCTGCCAGCCTGCTCTGGACACCCAGGATTTTACGTCGGGAATGAAGGCCCCCCTGAGGGGTGCGCGCCTAATGGCCCTGCCAAGTATCTCCGGGTGCTTGGGCGCTTTTTGATTTGAGACCTTCTTGAGATCGGCATGCCTCGGGTGGCTCTGCCAGACTCTATGCAGCTATGCAAGATATATGAGTGTCTCTACACTCCATACATGCAAGATATATATATTTTCTAGCTTCATCGTTGACCGTTTCAACCACCATAGAAGACCTCTTCATGCGACGCACCTTTCGAGATCCTATTGGGTATCCTCGGATACTAGACGTCGTTGATTTGAGGCCTCCTTGAGGTCGGCACTCCTGCAAGGCCTCCTTGAAGTCGGCCCTGCCAGACTTCTGGCAGCCATGCTGGGAGATCTGGGTGTCTCTACACTCTGTTCGATCAAGACCATGACATAGTTTTCTTCTCTATTTTGATCATCAAACCAGCCATGCTGCCTGCTTCAATGCTCAGGGACTACTCTACGAGAGCATCTTCGACGCCCTCTTGTTTTCTTTGTCGTACCAACCTGTTAGGATACCTATTTCTCATCACGTCATTACTCGACCTACCTTTTTCTTTTCTTTCTTTTTTGGATCATCATACCGGCCATCCTGCCTGTCACGATGCTCGGATACTAC
The DNA here is from genome assembly GCA_036936925.1 of Cenchrus fungigraminus. Taxonomy (NCBI): domain Eukaryota; kingdom Viridiplantae; phylum Streptophyta; class Magnoliopsida; order Poales; family Poaceae; genus Cenchrus; species Cenchrus fungigraminus. Next base: position 86,972,251 of record CM072780.1, read on the forward strand.
TCTATGAGTGCGTCCTTGACGCCCTCTGAAATTTTTCAACGTCGTTTCGATCTATTGGAAGCCTGCTTCCTATAGGTCGTCACTCGACCTCTCTTTGTTCGGCAAGACTACAAACAGGTCGGCTGCTAAGCTGATTTGTTTTCTTTTTTGGACCGACGTGCACGCTATTCGACCTGTCGATAGCTCTACGACTTCGTTATGACCTTTCTAAGGTCGCTGCGCCTACACATCGCTCGAGGGCTTGTGAGACATGGGTACCCCTGGGTCCCCACCGATCAGGGTCACGGCCGTCCCCGACAAGTGGGTCCGGCCTACCAGAAGACCTGCCGACCTGACAGTGGGCCTAACCGACCTAGTTGGCTGCCCACACGACCTCCTGAAGACCTTCCAGAAGATCCCCGACGACCTTATCCAGAACGACTCCAAGACTTGGCGTGCAAGACAAGATAGCGGTGGATTCTGATAAGCAGACCGACATACATGGCAAGTGTTGTAAACAACTAAAGTTAGGTCTCCTAGTCGTAACCGACCAGGAGTCTGGGTGCCGACCTTGTCCACTGGCGAATACAAGGCGGGCAAGGCGACCCCTTGTACAATCGCGCAATCCTCAAGCAATCTACACCGACAACTAGACGTAGGGTTTTACTCTCCGGAGGCCTAAACCAGTATAAACTCGCCGTGTTCTCTGTTTCGTGTGCTTGTGCACAACCTTCGAGTTCTTAGCCCTAGATTCCACCCTGCCGAACAAATAAACCACTGGGGTTGACCCCCCTGTGGGCTATCTAGATCTAAACCTCTGACACTCACTCTCCTCGATTCATGAGTTTTGAATGAAGTTTAACTCTCATCCATTAAATCCAACTCAAAGAATCATGTTTTGTGTGCTATACATGTTTCCTATGGTTGGCCTGCATATGTTTTATTCCATGACTATAATCTTGATGCTTGTGAACAAATATCTTTAGGAAAGCATGCTCATCTAAGTAGTTGGAGTTTGCGATATGGATTGATGATATGGTCTTCGCTCCTAATGTTTGAGTGCTTGGGTTATTAATTTTGAAAATTTTGAAAACCCTTTGCAAAGCTCCTCTTTTGATATGCCAAAAGTCCTACCAAAGCCATATGATGAATTTAGTTGAAAAACCTTATACACATATGTTGCTTATTTTTGCATTGAGCTTTGTCAAATTGTTGTGACCCTTGTGAGGATACTTTTTATGCTTCCATGATCAAGATTCACGTGCACACCACCATATGCCCCCTTGCTATGCTTCTACACCAGAAGTTAGCATTGTATCATCCATTCATTTCACAAAATAAAGCTCCATATGTGATGTGATCTCTCTCTCTATCTATCTATCTCTCTCTCTCTCTCTCAAAAAGTATCTTTGAAAAAAAGAGACATGGGCTAGTTAAAAAAACAAAAAAGAAAAAAATGAAAGAAAGGATAGCACATGTCTAAAAGAAAAAAGTGAAAGAAGGAGAGATATGAGATCATGCAAAAAAGGAGTTCCAATAAATCAAATGGTACTAACTAGCACCTAGTCCGGGCCTAGTATCCACCTTACCATATCCATCATAACCACACATGTGCACATCTTGATCTGATTGTATGATTGGATTTCCTTCTTGGATCCGGTTTTTGACCTTGCAATATATGTGAAACAAGTATGCTTTATCCTTTATCCTACCCCGAGCTCCACATATAGCCATCATTAGAAGTAGGATGAATAAAGGCAATTCTAATGCCTTGGTGAGGACATATACACATTGAGTGATCTGAGAGAATCAAATGAGGAAGCTAAGCAAATGTTTGTTTCGAAAACTTATTGCAAAACCTCGAGTTACTTGACTTGGTGAGCAGAAGTGATTTGATTCATGACCGTTCCATTCCTCAGCTACCCAAGATGGCATGATAGCCATTCCACAGACTTCACAAGTACAAGGTACGGTTTGGAATATCTCTTATGTTCATTTCACACCATTGGATATCATGTCCCACTTGATTTTTTCTCCCTTCACACAGGACGAGCAAAGGTCAAGTGTGGGGGGGTTGTTGATGGCTGTTAAGTACCACTTTTAGGCCATCAATTCCTACATAAAATAAATAGAAATTGAGAATCAACACTAGATTAGGGGTTTATACTGACAAATTCCACAAGTGGTGATGTATATTTGAATGCAGGCAACTAGCATAAGAAATAGAGCAAAAGCACACCTCATCCATCCACCTCATCAATCCAAGCCTCTCCATCTCAGCAAATGAGGGGCTGCCATGCAAAGTGCCACAGATTGGTGATGTCATCAATCTAAGGAAGAAACACCCAACGAATCAGAGGCCACCACGCGTACATCACATGGATTCTATGGCCCACAAACGTGCCCAAACCGGCTCCAAACTGCGTGGACACCTGGAACCGCCTTGAGGACCCACTATCCACCATGAGAAAGCACAAGGGGAGTGGGGCCCACAGGGGGTCGGCTGACCCCACAAGTCGGCCGAACCGACCTTGTGGCCGCCAGTCCCCTCCTTCCACGTGGTGTCTCCCACTACTACATGAAACATTTGTAAGAGCCAGCCAATTTTTTTAAGAGCGGGTGGATTCGCCACCCATCTAACAAATCGAAGCGACACTGTAGCTACAAAACCCGCACCTATTAAGCCGTTTGTAGGATCGGGTGACGTTGTCGGCCGCTCTTGAAAATGGTAAACCATTATTAGGTGTGGGAGACACCGTCGCCCGCACCTGAAAATGAGTATTTTCAGGACCGGCTGACGACGTCACCCGCTCCTGAAAGTTGGTCCCATTTTCAGGAGCGGCCGACGGGGTCACCCGCTCCTGAAAATTGTTTTCAGGTGCGGACGAGAACGTCAACTGCTCCTGGAAACGTTTTGTAGGAGCGGTCGACGGGGTCACCCGCTGCCAAAAAAATGATAAAAGGGATCAGCGCGACCGTCTTCTTCCTCCCGACAGGCGCAGCACCCGAACAGTACCTCGGGGGGCTGTCCGAAAATCGCCAAAATAGAAAAAGGAGGGGGGAGGTTTTTCAACTTTTTTTCTTGGACTTGGAGCCTAAAGGAGGTTAGTTATTCTCATTTCTTTGTCTCTTTGAAGCTTTATGCATAGTTTTTTGGCTCAATAGAGATGCATATAGGTCTAGAACTCCATAGGTGTAGATTAGAGCTTTTGGACCTCATTTAGCTCAAACTCTTGGGTCAAATTGTGCTATTTAGGTAGGAGAGCAAAATTATCTAGTCAATTGAGTTCAATTTGTTGTCTAGCCCTCATACATGAAGGATGAAATTTCCTAGGTTCATATGAGGAGAGAGAAGACAATTTGTTTTTTTCTATAATGCCACAAATATGGAGTAGAGAGAAGACAATTTGTTTTTTCTATAATGGCACAAGAATGATATGTTTCATGAATTTGCAAAAATCTATATTTCGTATGTTTTTATTAAATACAACAAGTGTGATTATATATTGACTTAGATATTTATTATTAGGTATAGGAATAATAAGATTATTATTATCAGGTGAACTTTTATGTTTATGAAATCTAGATTTGATTTTCCCATGTCCTCTGAATCTTTCCAGAGACATGGACTGGACATGGATGTACTAAGCTCGAAGAATGAGCGAACATTTTCGTAAAGAACTTAACAAGTTTATTAAGGCCGCGGAGATTAATGCTGTGGTTGAGAAGAAAAAGGTGGTGGTTTGTCCATGCAAAAAATGCAAAAACATAATGGTATTCAAAATCAATGAAACAATTTCGATAAGGCCGCATTTGCTGTTGAATGGTTTTGATGAAAACTATATGATATGGACATCTCATGGTGAGAAAAGGAATAATAACGCACCACCTCCTCTGAATCCCCTCGAAGAAATCATGCATGACAGTGACTTTGGGGCCATGTTTGATGATGTTCATGGTAATAGTTCTGGTGAGGGTAGCAACAATGATGATGGTGATGGTCAATGCTCTAATGGTGTTAATGATATTGGTTTTGATGATGGTGGTGATGGTGGCAATGATGATGATGGTTATGATAGTACCAAGGATGATGAATTGGATGACAGTGACTACCTGACCCAGTTGTTGCATAATACCAAGGAAGAAATATTTGTTGGCAGTGCAAAGGGGTTAGAAAAGTTCGAGATAGTGAAGCAAGCAACTGAGGAGAATGTGTACCACGTTCAAAGGGATGCCCAAAACATTGGACTGTACTTCGTTTCGTACTTGAGATGTTGATTCTAAAGGCCAAGCACGGCTGGTTCGATGTGAGTTTTAATGATCTGCTACGTGTGTTGGGTTGGTTGCTTCCAAAGTCGAATAAAGTGCCCACCAACACATATCGAGCAAAGAATCTTGTGAGTCCTTTCATGATGGGCGTTGAAAGAATTCATGTATGTCCAAACCATTGTATCTTGTACCGCGGGGATACTTTCAAAGACTTGGACAAATGTCCTGTTTGTTCAGCTAGTCGATACAAAAAGAATACCAGGTCATGTGCTGATGATGGCATAACTGCTGGGAGTAAAAGGAGCAGGAAGGGTGCATCAATTAATGATGCTGCTGAGCAAGAAGACACGACTATAGGCGGTTCTGAAAAAACTGGCAAAATTCCTGCCTTGGTCATGTGGTACCTCCCTGTTGCGGATCACCTTAGGCATTTGTTCTCAAACCCGAAGGACGCTGAACTGATGACATGGTGGGCTTCAGATAAGCGCAAGAAGGGTGATGGGAAGCTTCGACATCCATCTGATGCTAAGCAGTGGAAGAAGCTCGATCAGAAGTATCCAGAATTAGGAGAGGAACCAAGAAACGTTCAATTTGGGCTAAGTACTGATAGAATGAATCCGTTCGGTGAAAGGACCAGCATTCATAGCACATGGCCAGTGATTTTGACCATGTACAACTTGTCAACATGGTTGTGCCAAAAGAGGAAGTACCTTTTCCTATCCATAATGATCCAAGGACCAAAGGCTCCTGGTATTGATATTGATGTTTTCCTTGAGCCTTTGATGCAAGAGATGGAAACTTTATGGAAGCAGGGTATCAAAATCATGGACGGTTTCATAAGGAAGGAATTTACTCTAAGAGCCATTATCTTTGTCACCATCAACGATTATCAAGCGTTGTTTGTGTTGTCGGGACAGGTGAAAGGTAGGACAGGATGCGCAATTTGCATTGGTGACACCGTATGGACTTTCCTAAATGGTTCTAGAAAGGTAGGTTACCTTGGGTATAGGAGCTTCTTTGTGGAAGGGCACAGATTTTGAAGTAAAAAGTTCTATAATTATTTTAGTGGCAAGGCCAACATAGGATCTGTGGCTGCAAAACAAGATGGACACCAAATTTTGAACATGGTCAGGGCCATCCAAGTTCCTTATGGGAAGATGACAAAACAAGGGAAGAAGAGAAACAGAGATAAGCCACCTATTGAAGGTGTGACATTCAAGAAGATGTCGGTCTTCTACAAGTACTTGCCATACTGGCAGGACCTCGAGGTCCGTCATGCCATCAATGGTATGCACTTGAAGAAGAATGTGTTTGGTAACACAATTGGTCTCCTGCTCGAAACATCAGCCAACACAAAGGATACCTTAAAGTAACGACAAGATTTTGTAGCAACGGATATCAGAGAAGATCTTCACCCTATCAATAAGGGGAATGGAAGATACGAACTACCACCAGCGAGCTACAATTTGACACTAGATGAGAAGAAGGCAGTTTGTGAATTGTTACGGGGGATTAATGTACCAAGCCGATTCTCATCGAACATAAGAAAACTAGTCTCAATGAAAGATCTCTCGCTATCAGGGTGGAACTGTCATGATGCTCATGTGATGCTTACTACCTTTCTGGCAATTGCAATTAGAGCGATCAAGCCGGTATATCTGAAGATGTTAATCACTCGATTATGTTACTTCTTCAATAAATTTCTCAAAAGGTTATCGATGAAGATGAGTTGAACGATATCCAAGAATTTATTGCAGAGACTATGGTTGTTGACGCGAAAATAGGACATCACCCTCGCGCGCAGCACACGTGACTCCCCGGTCTGTAGCGAGGCGTGCCAGCCAATCTGACCTGTTGATTGACAATGGAAAATATTAGGGATCGGCTAGAGAACCGCGATGGCCTTGCAGCGACACGTGTACCAGCCAATCGGTCGATACGGGTAAGGCGGGATCGGCCGGCTCGAGAGCGACCGAGGCACGGGTGCGTAGATAAACGGATCGGCTGGAATCGGCCGATCGTGATGTCAGCACTCGAGTAGATCGGAATCGGCTGCGGTGTTAGAAGCCGATTGGATCTAGATCGAGTGGGATAAAGGTGATAATAGCTAAAACCACAAGAATTGGTACAAAAACTTGCAGATCTAGCTAATATCGGTAAGGGGTGAATAAAGAACTAGACGAAACCTCAGCGATGCGCCCGGAGGTTAAAGCCTAGGATTATTCAGTAAAACGGTACTCACAAGCTTGCCGGAGATTAGTTGATGCAGCCCGACGAACTCGAAGCACGACGTTGTAGAAAAGAGAAAATTGCAATGGCGAAGTCACCGAAAAGTAGATGCTGTAAAAGTAGATGCAGTAAAGTAGATGCAGTAAAGTAAAGGGTTTGCCCGGAGGCGGTTTGTTTGATATTGGTGTGTACAGATTTTCCGACCACGCAGGGTCGCTATTTATATCCCGAGGACAACCCCCGACTCCTAGCCGATCACGGCACTGTTTACTTGCATCTAAAGACAAAAAACTACTAAAAATAGAAAAGGACTCTCGCAGGAGTCGAAACTTCCTAAAACTGACTCTTTGACCCGTTGCCAATCGTGGACTGACCCGCCACCACCGTGCTTTCCTTCTGGCATATCTCCTTGATTACTGCCTTCTTCCTTTCCATCGGCCGATCCTCTGGTTATTCATCGGCCGATCGTTCTAACCCGCTGGCCCACTGTCAGGGTCGAATTCCTCTGACCATCGACGAACCTTGTTGACTGCCCTTCTCTTTCCTCCATCGGCCGATTGTACTCTTTTTTCATCGGCTGCTTCTCTTTATCTCTTTTGACCTGTTTTTCCAAAAAACGGTGTCAACACATGCCCCCCAGTTTCGGAGTAAATAATCTTTTGCTCTGAAATTTCCTTGAATCCGTTATCTCTCTTGATTCGAAGTCGGCCGAAGAATCTGAAGTAATCTTAGGGGCCATAAATACAACTGCCTCATCTCCTCTCTTCCCCCAGATTTGCTGCTCTAATAGTTCAAGCTTTCAGGCGATGTACCCTAACCCGCTGATTCATGGCGTCTTCAAGCTCTGCCGGAGGTCCTTATTCTGCTTCTGCGCCTCCAAAGGCGTCCCTTACTTCAGTTCCTCCGGTATTTTTCCGCTTCCTTGCTTTTGTCTTTTAATGCCGCTGCCCTGCTTCGCCTGAAGTCTAGATTTCATCTTACTTCTTCAGGAACTTAGGTCCAATCTTACCATTCCTGTCAATGATAAGCCCGGGCTTACTTTCCTCGGACCAATGGGTGATGTTGATCCTATTGAGATGATCAACTTTGAAACTGGCTAAATCCCCTTCAAGCATGTTTCTCTGGATTTGGCCGATTGGGACGAGTGCTTTAGGTCTTGGACGGGGTATGCCAAGGGGTGGAGAAATTGGCATTGTAGAGTATCTGCCAAGAACAGAGGTTTCTGGGAAAAGTACAAGATTAGCAAATGTATTACCCTGTCTTTGTCTGATATGTCTCGGAATGAGTCTCTCTTAATAGCTGCTTCTTATTTTTGGTCCGATGCACTCAATGCCTTCTTATTTGGTCATGGGCTGATGGCCCCTACTTTGGCTGATGTTCTTCTGTTGACTGGCCTGGACATTTCTTCTTCGGATACCCTTTTTAGCTATCATAACGCCAAACCTTCTCACCGTCTAAAAACTAAAAATGTGGGTGGCTGGACTGGATATATTGCCGAGCATATGAAAGATGGCACTGTTAGTGACAGAGAACATGTGGCTTTTCTGAACATGTGGCTTGAAAAGTTTGTCTTCTGTGGCAAATCCTTTGGTCCCACCACCAATTATCAGATCGTAGCTGAACGGTTAGTCGCTGGTTCTTCCATCCCTCTTGGCAAATACCTTTTGGGGGCTGTGTATAATCTGCTTCATCAAGTGGCAGTCAGCTTGTCAACCAATTCCCCAATAGGTACTCCGAGGGGTCCTTGGTGGTTTATCAACATGTGGTTGAACCTTCACCTCCGAGATCGATTGGAACAGAATATTTTTGATATGCGTTTTCCGAGAGATCAGCCAGATGGTGTTCCAGTTGTTAAACATCGATGCATGAACTTTGGAGAAGCAGTTTCTGTATTTCCAGGACACAAGGAGACTCCATCCCGCATAGTAGAACATTTCAGGAGTTTTTATCTTGGCTTCAATCCAGGATCCATCATCTGGTTTGCATACAGGGACAATGACAACAATTTTGAGACCTTGTTCAGCTTTGACGATATCCATAGGGATGATGAGAACAGGATTGCTTTCGTGGAGATTAAAAAGAAGAAGATTGATCCTGTGGCCGTTGATATCTCTGACTTAGCTGGAAAACTGGCGGGTGCTTTTGAGGTATGACTTTTGCTCAATCCATCCCTTTTCCTCTTGTACCTTTCACTGATCATCTTTTGCACAGTCTTCGGGATTGACTGGTCGATCAGGGCAGGCCACTACTGCCACTCTTGGTCAAGACAAAGTCCTGGAATCGAACCAGGAGAACTTGGCTGATGATGTTTTGATGTCAAATGATCAACCTAAGGTTCATCAAAGGGTTGATGTCTCAGATGCTTCTGTTGGTCAACCTCACCACTCCCCCGAACATGTTGATCTTCAATCTGAACAACTAATTGAGGTAATTTCTTTACTAAGCTAGTTTCTCGTTCTTTCTGTCTTTTAATCTCTCGCCTTTGTTCCAGGGTGTTGTACCAACTGAGATTCAGGACAAGTCTCTGGATAATCTTCAGCAGGATATTAATGATCAATCACAATTGCCAATTGTTGAGTTTCCTGGATCAGGATCGGTTGAAAATCCGATTATTGAAGTGCGGACAACTCCTGCTGCAGAGGTAATTTTCTTGATCTTCTCATATTTTCGCTTCAATTCTTTTTCGCTTATTCTCACTTTCTCTGCAGGTTCCACCAACATCAGTAGCAACTACTCTTCCAGATGATGTGAAAATTAAACTGACCGAGGTGCTTCCACTACTGAACCAAGACATTGGTCAACTAGTGCAAGATGCTGAGCCGATTAGGGTTATTTTCAAGCAGATTCAAGGCCAGTTGCCTAAAGATCTCAAGGCGAAGATGCTCCAAGTTGCTTTCATTGAGAATCGGCAGCTCATAGTTCAGGAAGCCCAAGATCGGCTGGAGGAAAGGAAACGTCAAGAGCAACTTACACAGGACAGGGAGAACTTAGATAGCAATATGGCTGATCTTGACAACAGGATTGAATTCATGTCTTCTTCTCATTCTGATATAGTCAGCAGTATTGATCGTCTGAAGAAGCGTCGTGTTGATTTGATGAAAGAACTTGGTCAGGTTGAGCAAGACTTGGAAGCTGAAGAACAGAAGCTTGCAGATCTTCCAGGTATGATAGCTGCTATGCGAGAGCAGAGGGACTCCACTGCACGTCGAGCTCAAATTCTTCGTGAACAAGAGCAGCCGATTCCAGGTTCGGCCGATGCCGATCGTCAGGAGATAGAAGCGGTCGACCAGCTGCGCCTGGATCTCATTAATGCCATTCATCTTTTAGGCAAGGTTCAAACTTTACTTGTAATTTTGTGAACTGTGATTGGCCTTTTATTTGCCAACTTCCAACGCTCCATATTAATTGCTTTGACCGAACTTCTACTCGGTCTCTATAAGACGCCCAGATCTCTTTAGCCTTTGACCTGTCATCTTTCCTTTGCGATGGCTTCTTCTTCTTCTTCTGTGAATCAGGTTGGTTTTTCTTTCTTTTCTTTATGCTCATGATCTCTTTCCCTGATGTTTCTTCTCTTCTCAGTCTCCAAATCGTGATACCGTGGAAAGGATCGTGTCGAACATCAACACTTTCGGTGCGAATCAGCCAAACCAACCATCTAGACAAGAACGTGGTCTCCGTCTGGTGATTGCAAACAACGAGAAGAAACTGGAGGTTCTTGAAGCCAGGAGGACAGCTCTTCTTCAGGAACTGGACCGCGTAGGTGAAGAAATAGCCCAAGTTAGAGTAGAGCTAAACAAGGCCAAAAGCCTTCTCTGAATCTTGATGTACTATCAGCCGATGCAATTGGCCTTTTATGAATGAAAACCGCCACTTCTTAATCAGCATTTGATAGATTTAATGCACCATCTTCCAGCGATGAATTCCCACCCATATTTGTAGGTGCCCTTTTATAATCTGATTCAACTTCCCTGCTATAAAATGTAACTCGCCTCTCAGGTATTACCATATTCCTCCAAGTATGTATCAAACTAGCTTCTATTAGGAATAAGAGGCAAGCCTCCTTCAGAGTGCTTCCAGGAAAATGCAACCATTCCCATTCCTTGACAAGTTTCTTTTTGAAGGTTTCTTGTGTCCTAATGATGCATCAAAGCTTGTCGTTGTTGCTAGAAATTTTGAGAGAAGGGAATCTTGATAGTCTCCTCTTCTGGAGTACAGAGTAGGGCCACATATTATTATTCAATCCTCTTTCAAAGCCAATTCCTGATTTTTGGGAAATGCATCACTGCATGCCTGCCCACTGCCCAGTCTGAGACTTTCACAGGGAAACTGTTCTTGCTTTGACTGCATCGGATGCTCTTCATTTTCCTTTTCCCAATTCCCTCTTATAATTTTCTCTTCTGTCGTATGGGGCTATAAATAGGCCTGAAGCTTGATGAGAAGAAACCACACTCATTGGCCATGGCGCAGCCAACTCAGATAGATTACAGACTTTTGTTGTATGACTGTTCCTTTCTTCTCTTCCTCTTTCATAGCTAGAAGAATTCTTGTGAAGCAGTGCAGCGACCCCTCTTCTTCTTTGCCTCCTTTTGAAAATCTTGGAGGCATCATAACCAGAAGAATCCTTGTGAGGACCTAGCTTTGGGAGAAGGAGACAGGTAGGGTGTCTTGCTGCACATTTATCAGAGGAAGAGCGTGCCAAAGGAACGGCCATCTTGATCATCAACTCGGGCTCCTTTTGGCGGAAGACTGCAAATTCTGGTGAAGATCTTAGTCTTCCGTTTCCTTTTCGCTTGTGTCCTTCTCTCACTCATCGATTCAATATCCTCATCATACTGGAGATTAGGACAACGCACTCCTTGTAATTTCTTGAGATCTGTAGATCTGAGTTGTAACATCATTATTGTAATCCAAAATATAAGAAATGAAAATTGCATTCATTTTGTTTTGAAGATGATACATGTATCGGCTATAACCGAATATATTGATTTTGTACATCGGTTTTACATTTTTTGCGCTAAAGGCGATTCTTTACAGATATCGGCTATTCTACTGGAAACGATTACATTGCAATCGGTTGTAGCTCGAAAACTCAATCGGCCGATAGGCACGATAAGACAATTGGCTTACAGAACTGTTCGTACACTTGGGCGACCAATCCATCGGCTGCTGCGACTCCGAGCCCAAGCTTCCTTTCATCTTCAATGAATTGATTCATTAAATCTTGTCTTCAGAGCCGACTGCTTGAGCCAGCTTTAGTCCGAAATCGGACACTTTAAGATACTTGGTATCCCATGCTTTTCCAGATATGCAGCTCACCCGATCATAAGTCCATCCTTGTGCTTCTGTAGCTGCTACTGTCAAGGAGGTCTCTCCTTGGACAACCTCCACTGAATCTCCGATCCATTGGATGATGCATTGATGCATTGTAGATGGTATGCAACAATTGGCATGTATCCAATCCCGACCTAGCAGTAGATTATAAGATCCCCTCCCTTTAATGACAAAGAAAGCAGTCGGAAGGGTCTTACTGCCGATGGTGAGATCCACGCAGATTGCTCCTTGAGCTGGAGAGACGTTGCCTTCGAAGTCCACCAACATCATGTCAGTTTGGGTCAAATCTTCATCAGATTTCCCAATCTTGCGCAGCATGGTGTATGGCATCAGGTTGACTGCTGCTCCTCCATCTACTAGCATCCTGGTAACCGGCTTGCCGTTGACAAATCCTTTGAGAAACTGTGCCTTCAAATGTTGTCTCTTTTCATCTTCCGGCTTCTCAAAGATGGCTTGTCTAGGTTCCAGTGTTAACTGAGCCATGCCAAGTTCCTTATCGGACACATCCGAATCAACTGGAGCCATGAACTCTTTTGGTAGGAAGACAACCATGTTTATATCAGCTTGTGGTTTGTCATCCTTTTCTTCATCGGCCTTAGGCTTTGGGCACCAAACTTTAGACCGAACCTTCTTCTTGTCCAGCACATGTCTCTCTGCTTCTTCATGCTGTTCTAGCTGACGTAGACGCTGGACTCTCCTCTTCTGGGACTTGGTCAAGCCATCTGGACACCATTGCGGATTGGGCTTCTTACGTGTTCAGCTTGACCTTTCATCGTCCAGTTGCAATGTGCGTCGACGTTCAGGAGCTCGGCACATGATATCTTCATCAGGGACCAGAGAATCGGCCATCTCTTCCAGCCGATTGTTTGACTTTTCATTGACTCGGCCTCCAAGCCGATCGTGAACACTGGCCTTGCCCCTCAGCCGATCATGAATGTTGGCCTTGCCCCCCAGCCGATCGTGGACTGAGATCCGTTGATTGCTGAACTCATGGTGATCCCCCGTTGAAGGTCTTCTGTCATTGAAGCAAACTCTCTTAGATGAGTTGTTGTTGTTGTAGGCCCCATTGCATTCTGGATAATTTTCTGCCGTCGGCAACTTGATACCTTCTTCCCAGCAATACTTGAAGAATGGACATCTCCAATGTCCTTTATTACACCGAGCCCACTCTTCTCTTTCCTTTGCTTTTTCTTGTCGACGCTGGAACTTGTTGATTAGCATCTGGGAAGTGATAGGTCAGCGTGGCTTTAAGTCTCCCTCTTCAAGTAGTAACCCTTTTCCTTTGACATCGGCAGCGGTTACTTGTACTTTGGGATCGACGGCTCCTTTATTTTGATCCAAATCAGATGTCAGCAACTTAACTCGTGACGTGTCTTTGCTAGACACTTCAACCGTGTTAGTTGGGAAGGGGTGCTGATCAATCTTTATCGGCTTTTCAGCTTTGGCAGGAGTTTCAAATTTAAGCCTTCCTTGCTCAATAGCTGATTGGATCTGTTGTCTGAAGATCTTGCAATCATTGGTGTCGTGTGATGTTGCATTGTTCCACTTGCAATACTTCATCCTCTTCAGCTCCTCTGCAGATGGTATGGTATGGAACTAGGAGAGCTTAATCTGCCCTTGCTGAAGCAAAGATCAAATATCTTATCGGCCTTAGTGATATCAAAGCCAAATTTCCCTGATTCTTTCTTGCCAAAGGGACAGGACGCTGTCTTCTTGCCTTTGACCCACTCTGCAAGCCCTATCATATTATCTTCATCTTCTGAATCAGAGTAATCCACATAAGACACCTTCTTCTGAAAGATTCTTCTTGGCTCATAGGACTTTGCAGTTTCTTGACTCATCCGACTGACCAGTTGGCTGAGACTCTCAAAGTCATGTGATGCATATTTCTCTCTCAAGGTTGGCAAGAGACCTTGGAAAGCCAACTCAGCCAGTTGTTTGTCTCCCAGATTCAAACTATAGCACTTGTTTCTGACCTCTCTGAATCTCTGAACGAATCCAGCAACTGTTTCATCGTTTCTTTGCTTGAGTCTGGTCAGCTCAGTAATCTTCATCTCATGGATGCCAGAGAAGAAGTAATTATGGAACAGCTGCTCCAAATCGGACCACTTGATGATGAAGTTAGCTGGCAGTGATGTGAACCATGAGAATGCTGGCCCCGATAGAGATGAAGAGAACAAACGTATTCTGAGTGCATCAATGTTCCCTGCTTCTCCACATTGGATGATGAATCGAGTGATGTGCTCCATAGTGGATGTTTCATCTTGCCCAGAGAACTTGGTGAAGTCTGGCACCTTGAATCTTGGCGGGAATAGTATTTGATCATAGCCAGATGGATACGGTGTCCTGTACATGCAGGATTGCTGTTTGGGTTTTATCCCATATTGCTTCTGCAGCATCTCCGAGAAGTGGTCGATCAACTCCTGCTTCATGTGAGACTTCAATTCAGCAGATACTTGTTCAATTGCTTGTATCTCAGCTAGAGTTTCTGGAGGTTGTTCTTCTAAGGTTCTTGGCTGTGGATTTGGTACCATTGATGTCCCTGTCCCAGAAGAACCTTGCATATTCGCAACAGGTGGAGCATGTCCGATCGGCTGACCAGCCGATGGGCTTGATTGCTGTAGATTCAACTGGCTTGAAATAGCCAATTGATTCATAAGTGTTTGTAGTAACTGTGCGGAATCCACCTGTGGAATTATTGGCTGCCCTGTTACCCCTTGATTGATCGGCTGCTGAGGTGATGATCTTGTATGAGCCACTGTGTTAGCCGAGGTCAAGACAGGCTGCATTGATGTTGACTGCTGTAGTGGGGCAGTCTGTACGGGCATCCCCAATGTTGGCTACTGTAGTGGAGCAGTTTGCACGGGCATCCCTAGTATCAGCTGCTGAGCTGATCTCTGAGGTGGAACAGGAGTTGGTTTCTGAGGTGGAATGGGAGCTCTTTTCTCTGTCGGTATGACCATATAAGCATGAGCTGGACTGATCTTGACTCTTTCAAAGTTCTTGCTCCCGTGATTGAAGTAGACGAACACCACTCCTTCCCCATTCATGTGCACAGTCCCTAGAGTACCCCCAAATGTGGCTTGGTAAGACTGTGGGTACTTTACTTCTGGAATTTCCTCAGGCTGAGGCTCAAGAAAGTTTGAGATATCATTCTCAAAATGATCCCGAGGCAAATCCCATCCTGCAAGCTTCCCATCTTGATC
Source organism: Cenchrus fungigraminus (assembly GCA_036936925.1). Classification (NCBI taxonomy): domain Eukaryota; kingdom Viridiplantae; phylum Streptophyta; class Magnoliopsida; order Poales; family Poaceae; genus Cenchrus; species Cenchrus fungigraminus. Next base: position 86,987,265 of record CM072780.1, read on the forward strand.
TCTCATGGCAGGATACTTTCTATTCTGCACTGAGAATGTCTGATCCTGGGTATTGGACTGTACTATGTGTGTTTGGACCGCAGGCATAGTAACAGCAGGATCTTTGGCTTTTTCTCCCACACCTTGATTCTGAATCGGCTGAGAGTCCGATGAAGAACAAGGAGTAACTGTATTGACCTGTGGAGAAGGTGAGATCCCCACTGTTGGGTCATCAATCGGCGGAGAAGCCGATTGGTCATGCTGGAACACCGGAGGAGTTTGGTTTGGTTGAAAATATGCAGGCCCCAGATATCCTCCTTCTGCTCCTTTCTTCAGTGCATCAATTATGGCGTTCTGAATAGTATTGGTGAAAACCTTAGATTGATCAATCATTGTTTGATGCATCGCCTTGGTCATCATGTCTTGAAGCCCTTCAGGATCGGCTGAGAAGGTGACTTGCTTAGGTGTTGGCCAAGGATTCTTCTTGAAGACTCCACCTTTAGTCTGACTGTATGATGCCAGGCAAAGCTCTTCATAATGCTTCATGTGAGCTTCGAACTCAGCTTTGTCTGTATCTTTCAGCTGATCCCTGGTGATTGCTTGGACGTTGTCCGGATCAATCTCAGCATTACCACTCTTTGTAGGCTTCGTCATTGTTGACTTCTTCGTGTCCCACCGGGCGTGCCAAAAGTGTGTTGACGCGAAAATAGGACATCACCCTCGCGCGCAGCACACGTGACTCCCCGGTCTGTAGCGAGGCGTGCCAGCCAATCTGACCTGTTGATTGACAATGGAAAATATTAGGGATCGACTAGAGAACCGATGGCCTTACAGCGACACGTGTACCAACCAATCAGCCGATACGGGTAAGGCAGGATCGGCTGGCTCGAGAGCGACTGAGGCGCGGGTGCGTAGATAAACGGATCGGCTGGAATCGGCCGATCGTGACGTCAGCACTCGAGTAGGTCGGAATCCGCTGTGGTGTTAGAAGCCGATAGGATCTAGATCGAGTGGATAAAGGTGATAATAGCTAAAACCACAAGAATTGGTACGAAAACTTGCAGATCTAGCTAATATCGGTAAGGGGTGAATAAAGAACTAGACGAAACCTCAGCGACGCGCCCAGAGGTTAAAGCCTAGGATTATTCGGTAAAATGGTACTCACAAGCTTGCCGGAGATCAATTGATGCAGCCCGACGAACTCGAAGCACGACGTTGTAGAAAAGAGAAAATTGCAATGGCGAAGTCGCCGAAAAGTAGATGCTGTAAAAGTAGATGCAGTAAAGTAGATGCAGTAAAGTAAAGGGTTTGCCTGGAGGCGGTTTGTTTGATATTGGTGTGTACAGATTTTCTGACCACGCAGGGTCGCTATTTATATCCCGAGGACAACCCCGACTCCTAGCCGATCACGGCACTGTTTACTTGCATCTAAAGACAAAAAACTACTAAAAATAGAAAAGGACTCTCGTAGGAGTCGAAACTTCCTAAAACTGACTCTTTGACCCGTTGCCAATCGTGGACTGACCCGCCACCACCGTGCTTTCCTTCTGGCGTATCTCCTTGATTGCCGCCTTCTTCCTTTCCATCGGCCGATCCTCTGGTTATTCATCGGCCGATCGTTCTGACTCGCAGGCCCACTGTCAGGGTCGAATTCCTCTGACCATCGGCGAACCTTGTTGACTGCCCTTCTCTTTCCTCCATCGGCCGATTGTACTCTTTTTTCATCGGCTGCTTCTCTTTATCTCTTTTGACCTATTTTTCCAAAAAAACGGTGTCAACAATGGTGCAGATGGAGATGTGCTTCCCTCCAGGATTTTTCGATATTACACAACATCTCATGATTCACATGGTCGATCAGATACGCGCACTGGGTCCACTTTACCTACACGAAATGTGGACCTATGAGCGTTTCATGTCAATTCTCAACCGGTTTGTTATGGATCGTGCTTATCCTGAGGCATCCATGGTAGAGGGATACAATACAGAGGAAATCATTGAGTCTTGCCTAGGTTACCTAAAGGATAAAGTACGGATTGGTTTGCCGGTACCGCGATTTGCGGGCAAGTTGCAAGGGATTGGCACTGCAGGGAGGAAAACCTTCATTGATTCAGACTTTGAAGATGTGAAACAAGCCCGTAGATGTGAGATGCGAAACCTAACAATAATGTCACCTTTAGTCAGTCAACACTTGAAATTGATTCATGATCTAAGCAATGGCCGCTCGGAAGAATGGATTCCGAGGGAGCACACGCGTCATTTGAAAACATGGTTGAAGGACCTAAATCTACCAGATGGGGGCACCGTGAAACAACAAACAATCAAAATATTGGCATCTAGGCCTTCTTCGCAAGTCACCTCCTAGCAAGGGTATGATATTAATGGATACCTTTTCTATACTTCCGCAAAGGACGAGAAGACTGTGTCTCAGAACAACGGTGTTTGTAACAATGGCTTCGACTCCAAAGGGGTAAGCACTACATATTACGGTGTCATAGATGATATATGGGAACTGCACTATGGATCCAATATTATACTCCCTGTTTTTCGGTGTCGTTGGGTTAAACACCCAAAAGGTGTTCAAGTGGACAGCTACAGGCTCACAATTGTCGAACTCAAAAATGTTGGTCACAAAGATGGCCCATGGGTACTTCGTTCACAGGTTGGACAAGTCATGTATATTGTTGACCCTGCAAAAAAAACACAGCATATTGTAGTGCCTGGAAAACAAGAAGTAATAGGGGTTGATGGAGTCAAAGACATTGAAGAGTACAATGATGAGTGCAATGACATGAGCCTTTTCACAAATCTACCTCAAAAGATGTTGAGTCTAGAAGCTTCCATAAAGAAAGAAGAAAAGCCCTGGTCACGGAAGGACGGAGAATCAAGAATTGTTACCGCATAATAATATAGCTAGTTCAATTAATTGGATTTTGTAATTTGCATTTGAACTAATGTACTTTGAATTCAATTATCTCATGTCATGCAGCTACTTACTGGATTCCTTAGTGAATAAGATGCAATTAGTGGATTCTTAATAAATCAAATATAAATTAACAAAATAAAATGCCTTTAATGGAATTTTAAGAATATGGATGTGTGTTGTGGTTCTTTGAGTAAAAGCGAGACATGTCTACTGAATTGTTACTACATCTGTGGACGTACTATTTGAACACATATTTTTGATACGCATCTCAGATGAATACAAAATATATACCAAACTTGTAGATGTTAACCAAACATAAAACTTTGTAGTTCACTAAATTTTCATTTGAGGTCATTTAATGCGTGAAATATTAATTTGAACAATAAATACAGAAAAAGAGAAAATATTTCTAGGTGCGAGCGGCAGCGTGACCCGCACCTGCAAATCGGTTTCTAGGTGCGGGCACCATGGCTGCCCGCACCTGTTAATCGGTTTCTAGGTGCGGGTAGGCAGGTCACCCGCACTTGGAAATGATTTGCAGGTGCGGGTCACACGGTCGCCCGCACCTAGAAATTGAACCCTATATATGCACGGGAGACGAACACTTAGCCAATTTTCCGGAGTTCGCGCGAGAGAGGCCGTCAGGCTGCCCAAATTCGCCGCTGCCGCCGCTCGCGCCCCTCCGTGCCTCTCTGCCATTGTCAACTCTGCCGCCCTCTCTCCACTGCCGCACGCCCGTCCGCTGTCGACTCCGTCGCCGCACGCCCGTCCGCCGTCGACTCCGCCGCGGCCCGTCCGCCGACAACCCCGCCCTCCCGCCGTCCCCCGCAGCCACCTCCCCGGCGTGGCCCCCCCCCAGACGCCGCGCGCCCGCCGCGCGCCCTCCCCGGCGCCACCTCCACGCCATTGACTCCGGGCGCCATCCCTTCTCCGCCGCCTCCCCGGTTGGGAAGATGAAGAGCTGACGTCAGCCACCATATGGCTGACGTCAGCTTTTTTTAGATTTAGATTTAAATTTGAATTTAGATTTAGATTTCAATTTGAATTTAGATTTAGATTTGAATTTAGATTTAGATTTGAATTTAGATTTAGATTTCAATTTAGATTTAGATTTATATTTCAATTTAGAGTGCAATGCAAATAAAGTTAAATTCAGGGGCCTTTTTTTGCTATATGTTTCTATATGTTGCTATTGAAATTGCTAAGTAAAATTCAATTTGTGGTATAGTTGCTATATGTTGAAATTGAAATTGAAATTGGGATGAGACCATTTTTGTTAAAAGCGGCACCAGGTTTATTTCATACATGCAAGTTGAAATAGAGGAATGTTTTAATTCCGGGTCCTCTTCTTTAAAGTATTATCCAATCAAATAAGTATATTTGCCTGTGTTTTAGTAGCATGCACCGCCTTTTAACCAAATTAAACACAATAAACAGATTTGCATGAACTAATGGAGCAACAATAATGCCACAGAAACAAACATTTACATTTCAATTTAGATTAAGATTTGAATTTTAATTTCAATTTAGATTTAGATTTAAACTTAGCTTATGATTTGGTTAATCAGATGGATCGTCGTAGTGGTTCGCCATTTATACATGAAAGGGACGTTGAGAACGAAAACGAGTTTATGTTGTCCCAACATGAAGAACTAAACAATATTGCATATCAGATGGTCTTTGAAGATGAAAATGAAGATGACACAAATGGTGAGGATGGACCGCAGGTAGGACTCGAGGCGTTCGTAGATGGTGTTTGGCAAGATCCAATAGATCCACATCCCGTGCCCCCGAGACAACAGACGAACAATGATCCTAATTATGTTCCAGAGGTAATGCTAAACCATTTGCAGTGTCAGTGAGGTCAATTACTTTTATTTGCTGCCGACCTCATACCCCCCCAGAAGAAGAAATTGAAGAATGTGGCACCTCAGGTCCTGAAACTGCGATGATGACGACCTCTGAGAGTCAAAATAAAAGAAAGCGAGGTGAACGAGGAAGAAACAAATACCCCAAAGGCCAGTGGTCAGTCGAGGGTATTAGCCCATCTGGAGAGCCCGTGGATCCTCCTTTGGTTCGTACGAAGTTTAAGAATGCCATAGGAGCATTAATACGAACAGAGTATGCCGTGGATCCAACCATCATTGATTGGTTCCAAGTTCCTGAGGGGCTAAAGAGCGAAATGTGGGCCAAGTTGAAGCAAACTTTTCCGCTGCCTCACTCCCAAACAACCAGAGAAAAGATACGTCATTATGCTAGGAAGGCACTCGGCGAAAGTTTCCGTCGATGGAAGGGTGAGTTGAATAGGGACTTTGTTAAGAAGGGTGCAACATATGATGATATAAAAAAGAAATATGGAAGGATCACCGAAGCCTAATGGAACGAGTTTGTCAGGCAAAAGACTACTCCAGAAGCTTTAGCCCTGAGCCAGAGACAGAGTGCACTTTTGCACAAAAACGTACATAGACCTTGTCTTGGACCGGGTGGGTGCCTAGGGAAGCAGGAAAAGTGGCGGCAAACTAGGGATGCATTAATAGCCATCGGGCAACCCGACCCTTTTGAAGGCTTGGATGAGCGTGGCTATCAGTGGCTCCTAGCAAGGGAGCGTCAAATTATTGATGGTAAACTTCATTTTGCAAATGAAGTAACCAATGTGGTGCGTGAAAAGATAATGAACCTTTCCGAGGCTCAGAGGAAAGGAGACTTCGTACCCAACAAGGATAGAGACGTCCTAAGTACAGCCCTAGGGACGAAAGAGCATGGGGGTCGCGTTAGAGGGGTTTCCTCGAAGTTGAGCATCAGGGATGGGTTTGAGTCGGATAGAGCTACCTATAGGAGCCACTACCGTTTCAAGGAGGATCTCCAAGCGGCGGCAGAGAATGTTTTTGTGGACAAATTTCAAGCTTATTTTAATGCGGTGGTTCAGATGCAGCAAGCAAGAGGTACACCATTCACTCCATTGCAGTTATCTCAAGGAGATAATAATTCACCATTCTCTCCCAGCAGTGTTGCCTCCACGACAGCACAACCATACCCAATTGATTCTATATGCATCACTACTCCTTGCACATTTCACATTCCGGTTGGCAGAGCTGCAAAGACAAAGCAGGTTGCCTCGGGCCTTGTGATTCCCGGTGGCGGATTGTTGGACGGGAAAGAAATCCCATGCCATTATGCACTCGTATAGGTGCTTGAAGTTGATCCAAACTTTGAAGATCATGACATAGACATACCAACAGCAGAGGGTCCAATATTGTGGCATAAACGAGATATCATTCTGCCTCCAACACAGCCTCTGCAATCTATGGAGCAACCGTTGCCAACTGCACCACCATCTCCTCCATACCGTGGGTCCACACCCCTAGCTATACAAGGATCCCCACCTCTTATGCCCACACCACTTGAGAGATCTCCAAAACGTGTGTCCACACCACCTCCTGAAAGATCTCCACAGCGTGTGTCCACACCACCTCCTGAAAGATCTCCGTAGCCTGTGTCCACACCACCTGCTGAAAGATCTCCGCAGCATGTGTCCACACCACCTGCTCAAGATTCTCCACCTCGTATGCCCACACCACAAGGAGCTTCGGGATCTGTAGGAAAAGAGGCATCACAACCACAAATGGTGCCTCGAATGATACGGGCTTATGCGAAGGATCCAGAAGGATCAGAAATCGCTGCAAGGTGGCATAAGAGTAATACCAAATCAAAGAACAAGCAACACGACACGACGACCACGCCGTCTGTCAATATGCCAACGATCCAACGACCAGGATATTCGGTACCCCGCACTGACACAAACTTCGAGAAAACTATTGGAGTTGATGAAATACCGGACATACCTGGTGTGTGCCCTTTAAAATATGAATGGGCTATACCATTATTACCCAATTGGGCACTCACAGAAGTTCCATGGGAGATGAAACGGATGCATGCTTGGTATATGAGGGCTTGTTCTCTTGGGCTCAGAGGCCTCCAGGCACGATACTGTTGACGGTGAATTTCCGTCAACCTAGCCATGAGTTTACCTTCGGTGTTGGCATTGATTTAATATCCAAACTAACGATCCTAACCCTCATGATATGTCAAGTTCGCACTCGCATGTGGTTTTTGGAGTTTATTGTTTACGCAGGGTTTTAACGCTAAAAGGGAGACTTCCCGGGAAAGTTCATCAAGCACTTTGTGAGAATATCATGAAGCCCCGCACAAGTCAAGACACGAAGTGAACATGACTCCAAGTGGCCCAAGGACTGAAGCGTGAAGCCGTGAAACTCCGAGGACCTGGACAGAAAATGCTGAAGCTTTCGCGACAAGGAGCCCTATGCAAACCACGGAGAAACTGAAACCAAGGGCCCACATGCAGGAAGTGGAAAATTCCAGAAGACACGAGAAGCAACTGGGAGGAAGCCGGGGCCGAAATGGGCCCAGGCCGGTCGGCCCAGGCTGGCCGGCCGAGCCCATTCCGGGCCCAGTTCGGCGCCCCCTTTGACCTAGACGCCCTTCCGACTATTTATAGTCACCCTGCCAAGAGCCACACATCAATTCATTCATCATCCGCCGCCGAGGAGCAGAGAAGCTAGAGGGACACCATCGCGGAGAGGAGGGTCGTGCTAGTTGTCTAGGGTTTCCCTAGCCGATGTGGGAACCTTGCATGGAAGACCATGTCGGAGCTCCGGAGCAAGGATCAAGATCGAGGTAGGATCCCGGTGGTGATCTTGTTCATGTAATCATTCATGGTGAGTTCTTTAAGTGAATCCGATTTCTAGCGATCAAGTGCCTTCTCTATGATTTTTGTTCTCCCTTGGTTTTGCTTCTTCCTCAATCTATACTTAAGATAGATTGCATAGGGTGCTCTTGTAGCTGCGGTGGCTAGAGGTGCATACCGCACCGACCAAGTGTTTTCAACTTATTCTTCTTGAACTCGCCCTAGGCTAACCCGTACGAATAGGAGTGCGTTGTGACAGAACGGTGGCTCCAAAAGGCGGGTGTCTTCGGAATCGGATCGGAGGCCACGGTTTAAAGATGCTTTTTATGAGATTCGCTTTTCTATCTTCCTCTATCTTGTTTGGAGCTACAACACAAGCTTGATCTAGACTCTCTAGATCGGTTATCTCTATGCTTTCTCTTGCTACCTCTTTAGTAGATTAGATTAGATTAGATGTGTTTTCTTGATGGTCTCTTAGATTAGATGCAACTTGGTTCTTCAAGAGAAAGAGTTTCCTTGCTTTACTAGATTGAATCCTTGCATTGCACATTGTTCCACGGATTCGATACCTTGGGTTCTCACACTTAAGGGAAGAAGGGTCACTACGACGGGGGATTTGTCCGCTTGAAAATCCAAACGAACTTTGATACGATAATCAACCGTCAACAAGCCCCTTTTTCTGGCGCCGTTACCGGGGAACAAGCAATCAAGATCCAATCTTGTATCGCATTCGTAAATATTTTTCTGTTTTTCTTTTGATTTTTCTTTTGCATCTCTTAATTTTGTTCATCCTCAAAAAGAAAAAAAAATCAATCTAATTTTGTTTTTGACTAACCCTAATTTTTCTTTTTAGATTTTTGTTTTTTTTGTTTTTTTGCTAACCCTAACCGGAGATGGACGGCTACCTCTCCAAGAAACCCAAACTTTCTTTTGTGGAAGATCCAGGAAAATTTTACAAGCAAAGGAGACGTGCAACACAAGCTAAAGGATTGGAAACCCTAGATCCAAAAGCCGAGGCCGGAGGATCGCCGGAATCTCCAAAAGAAACTCCACCTCCAAGTCCGAAGAGAGATCAACATCAACCACCACCGATGGGAGAACAACCGCAACCGGAGCGCAAGATCGAGCTATGCACCCCGGACATCGTTGATCTACCCATCATAAATCTTCAAGACGCCGGAAGGCTGTTCAAGATCAAGGTCTCAACTATCCGCATGGTGCAACGCTCGCCTTTCACCGGTAAAGAGGATCCAAACCTTCACCTCCAAGCATTTGTTCAACTATGTCAAACTTTCGATGAGGATGGGGTGACTCAAGATCAAATGAGGGCAAGGCTTTTTCCGTTCTCACTACATGGAAAAGCTTTGCGTTGGGTCCACACTCTACCGGTGGAGTCGAAACAAGATTGGGAAGCATTGATGAGGGCCTTCATGAAGGAATATTATTCACCGGCCAAGACTCAGAGTTTGCGCAACAAGATTGATACTTTTGTTCAATTTCCCACGGAGACAATCGAAGAAGCTTCGGAGCATTTCAATGAATACATGCGAGCCGAATTCCTTGAGTGGCATATCAGTTTACTTATGAGGAGGATGGAGAAGATGGAGATGGAGAGAGAAGCTCAAGACAACTCTATTCGCTATCTCGTGGGAATCGCTGAAGATGCACACGTAAAAGTTGGAGAGATCAAGTTCGACATCTACGGCGAGAGAACTGCATTCAAGTTTCAACCATGTTTCGAGGTATGCAACACGTTCAATGTTAAATATGTTCCACCTCATCGTCGCTTTATCAAGGAAGAGCCAAAGAAGAAGGAAGAGCCGGAGAAGAAGGAAATAAAGATCAAGGAAGTTGTTGCATCCGTCAAGACCAAAGAACAAAGCCAGCCTGTGAAGACCAAAAAAATGACTAAGCCGAAGAATAAGCCCGCGCCCAAGATGGTGCGGAAGTGGGTACCCAAGATTGCAACGCCCACAAAAGAGCGTTGATCAGAAGTGAAGAAGAGAATAAGTCTAGCTATAGACTATAAACGAAGCACTAGGCGGGAGGCAACCCATTCGTCAAGTCAAGAATAAGCTACCGGGAGGACAACCTGATCAAGAATAAAAGCTACCGGGAGGGCAACCCGAAAAATTTCCGATTTCCAAGTAAGTTGGTCATAGAATTTGCTACGCAAGACATTTTATTAACTCTTAAGTGGTTGAACAAGTTTTTAGAAAACCTTTTATTTGCTCGTTCATTATGTTTGAATTTTTATATCTTAAACCAATGACATGAGCCATCCCATCTTTTATTTGCCTCTTTTTGAGAAACTAGAACCAAAAATTCAGATCCTATTTGAGCCTTCCATCCTCTCCATGATGGTAGGTTCAGATTTGTTTTGCATGTTAAAAACACACGAGTAGAGCCTCGCTATGTTCCTTAATGTTTGTAAATCGTTTGACACATGCTAGGACTCGTGTGAACCTAGGGAATTCGATTTTTGGTTTAATTTCACTTAACATCTACCGGTTTCTCTAGAGCTAGAGTTTTTCCAAACCCCTTTTGTTTTTATTTATTCAAAATCTCTCTCTCATGTTTGGGCCAAATTTAGAACCTAAACCCATTACCCCCATGGTCAAGCCGGAGGATCTTGCTATCAATTAATGAAAGCAAATGATCCTGGTGCAACCAAAATAACGGTAGTCGGAAAGTTTTTCGACTTACAAATTGTTTTTGATGTTTTAAAACTCCTCTAATAACATATATGGATTCTTTTCTAGCTCTGAATTAATCTTTAATTTATGAAATTTAGAGAAGTAATTAGCATCTAAACATGATCAAGGGAAGGATTTGAGGTTTATTTAACACCTTGTGCTCGATGATGCATCATGGGAAGGCTTTATCATCAAAACATCTTGGGCACATGTAAAGGACAAGCATGGGGGAGGGCAACATGACTTTGTTTTGTAGAAAACAAGTGAGAGCACATGAACCATGGAAGTCAAGAAGTGACACAAAGTTAAGGAGGGAGGCATTGATCTCATCATTCAAAGCAAAGGAGTGGTCGAGAGTGTTTGGACGGTGGATTCTTGTGGAGCATGAGAACACAAGGCAACGAGGGAGCAAGGAGCATCTCGGGGAAAAACCAAGGCAAATGGGCAGCAGAGACCCCAGGCCGGTCGGCCTGGTTCGGTCGGCCTGGCCCCTTTATTTGGCCCCCGGCGTCCGTCTTCCTCAGGTAAGCCTCTAGCTCATTTTGAAATTCATGCTCCCGAGTTCATAGACCAAAGACCTTACGAACCACTCAGAAAAATTCGTGCCTTACCTCATCTCTAAAAATCCCTGAAAATTTGGTACAATTCTTGTCCTTCCATATACTTTTTTGTGCATTTTTCTACCGGCAAGAAACCCCCGGGAGAGTTGTTTGTGAATTTGTGCAGCGAGGCATGATGCAAAAGGCCATGACCATCATCCACGGAAGAAAGATACGATCATCATCGTCGGAGGAGCCATCTATCTCTTCATGGAGGCACTCTATTTCCGAGTCCCCACGAAGCATGGAGGAGGACGTGGCACCATCGAGTCGCGACACGCTGCTCCTTGGAGGCATGAGGAGTACACGAAGCTTGTCCATGTGGGACAAACCACAAGGGCACATGGAGGAGCCACCCGTTCGACCTCAACACTCAACTCGCTCATCCGCTCCGCTCCGGCAACGACCTCAACTCTCACCCTTCTTCTCTCCTTCCTCACCTCCCTTTGGGCTCACAAACTTCACCGGTTTCTGGAAATCATTTGTTGGGTGAGGGAATATGGGTGGATCTGGAGTAGTGTCAAGTTTGTTTCTGAGATGGTTAGGCTTGGACTCAAACTTGTTCTTGTATCTGTTTGGTGGTGGGATAGGAATCTCTCCAACTCTCTCAACTCCCTCACCACTGTTCTCTCCAAGCTTGTCAGCCCCAAGTGCCTGACCATCATAGAGTTTGAAAGCCACTATCATGATACCAAGCTGAGGCTCCTGACCCGACAACCAGCTCATACATTTCCTCAGCTCATCATTCTCATCCTGCAAGCGATCAACATAATGCGCAAGCTCCAAATTCTTAACCGCATGCAATTCACAAGTAGAGCAAGAAGTGGGAATAGGCTCTTTCAACTTAGCCTCAAGAGAAACAGTGTAAGCATGCATCTCATCAATCTTTCCATGCAAAACATGGCAAGAAGTGCAAGCACCTAGCAAAGTAGGTCTAGACTTAAGCTCAGCCACTTCAACCCTAAGCATATCTAGTTCATCACAAGTAGAAGCATGCTTATCCTTAAGAGTAGTAAGATCAGCTAGGTACACAGAGCAATCACAGCAATCAATCTCATCAGAAACCACAGGAGAAGCCTTAAGCGAATCAATCTCAAGCTTAGCATCTAGGTTCTGGGTTTCTAGCTCAGCCACACGATTCCTAGCATCTTCTAGTGAGGCCCTAAGCTCTTTCCTCATCTTCTTGGCCACTCTAAGTATGTGATCGCGATTGTCAAGCAAGTCAACCAACTCATCATTCTCCTTGCGCAAAGAGGAGAGCTCATCACGTACCTCATCCTCGGAGTCGGAGTCCGAGTCGCTCTGGTGACTCTTCTTGCTGCCAGAGCTACGAGCCATGCCGCAGAAGCCATCTCCCACGAAGCAGCTCAACCCGTTCAAGTTCCTGGACGCCTTCTTGTTCCTGCGCCGATCACCTTCATCTTCGCTACTACTCGAGCTCGAGGAGGAGTAGGCGGAGCTGGAGTCGACGTCGCTCGCTCCGACCATCGCTCGGGCCTTCCTGCCGCGGCCATCCTTCTTCCTCGACCGTCGCTCGTCCTTGTGCTTGTTCTTGTGCTTGTGATCGCGCCTCGATCGGTACTTGCCATCCTTGCTCGATCGGTGCCTGTAGCCGTCCTTGTAGCCATCCTTGTTCTCCGTCTTCTCCGAACAGTCGGCGACGAAGTGTCCTGGCTTGCCGCACTAAAAGCACGTCCGTGCCGTCCTCCTCGTGTTCACCCGGTTCTCGTGCAGCCTCTCGAACCGCCTGGTCAGCAACGCCAACTCGTCCTCTCCAAGTACGTCGAACTCCTCGTCTGGCAAAGACATCAAAGAAGACAGAGAGTACATCCTGGAGGATGCGTTAGCGTTAGACTTAGCTCCTTTGCCACCAACGAGAGCGAGACTATGAGAATCAGTCGGGCTCTCGATCTTGGCTGTCATACAACGGTCCAACTCAGCCGACTTGAGCTTCGAGAACAGCTCGTTCACCGTCAAGGTGTCATACTTCTCGGACTCAACAATAGCCTCAAACTTCCCGTCCCATACGGTGCGATCCAACGAGTGCAAGAGCTTCACGGCTCTATCATGATCATCGTATGGGAGCACGGCCACATTGGCTCTCATGTTGTTCACAACGACCGTAAACCGCTGGAACAGGGCATCGACGGACTCGCTGGGGAGATGAGTGAAGTTCTCGTACTCTCTCCGGTAAGTCGCGTACATCCGAGCCTGAACCTGAGCATTCCCAGCATGAGCATCCTTCAACTGCTCCCAAATCCTACAAGCTAAGTCCTCTGTCTGAACCCGATCGAATTCAGGCTGACACAGAGCACGAAACAAGTAGTCGACAGCCTTGTTGTTGGCTTCGAACATATCCCTCGATCCTGGAGCAAGGAAGTTCATCAGATGAACATAAGCTGTGTTCACCGTGACGTCCCAAAGGATCTGACCCATTCCGCGGAGGAACGCTGCCATCCGCCTCTGCCACATCTGATAGTTCTTCCCATCGAAGTGCGGAGGACCCGAACCCCGTTCCTGGTACGCCATCTTTGGATCTTAGACTGGTAAGAGTCAATGAAGACCCGAACCGGCTCTGATACCAATTGAAGGACCGATTAAGCGAACCAGAGAGGGGGGGAGTGAATGGGAGCCGATAAAAATTCTTCTCGAAGGAGATGAGAACTCCAACAAGACAAAAACGGCCTCCAAATCACGTCTCCGACTCAACTACCCAAGTTGGCCAAGACCACGTAGCCACTGGAGTGCTCCTGGTCCTAGGAACCAACAACCACCTTCACGGACTCGAGAACGCAGCGGAACACCAACTCGAGCACCACTGACCTACACCGGTCAGGCCGGTGAGTAGCACCGGTCAGACCGGTCCCTGCTGGTGAAACCTGGGAACTTCCACAGAAGGCCCCTACACCGGTCAGGCTGGTGTAGCTCACCGGTCAGACCGGTTCAAGCCAGGAAACCCCAAATCCTCCAAACAGGCCTACCGAGCTCCAAACTGACCCAAACTCGAAACAGCAGAAACACGGGACAACAACGAACTCACCCAGACATTCACCCGAGGCAAAACCCACAGAGCCTCTGCACCAGTCAGACCGGTGAGCAGCACCAGTCAGACCGGTCAGGCTGGGCCGCTCGGGGATGAACAGCACCCATGGGTCAACTCCCCCAAATCCAACTCCCGATCTCCCGAATCGCTCCACAGATTTGTGCAAGACGTTGGGGATAGTAGGAACACCTCATGGGCACTCCATAGCCAAGATTTGGTCCACCAAAACTTGCTAAATCAAGAGGAATCAAAGAAATCCCACCAAGAACGCCTCTAACCCTAGAGCCACGAAAACCCCAAAATCAAGCCCCTTTGCTCACGGATTTAGGAGGGGAATCAAAGGGAAAAGAACCACGAAGGGTTCATGCATACACCCCCCACCAAATCCCAAAGTGAAAGGCCTTGAAATCGCTCCAAGAAAATCGCCAAGAAAGGGCTCTGAAAATCACCAAAAAGGAGAGACGGGAAAGACACATCCAAGCCTTGAGGAACCACGCCGAATCATCTATACATACCAAAGAGGTTCATACAAGGTCTAGCTTGCCGCCCGATCATCCTTCCCTCTCACAAGATCTCACCATGAAGCTCTCAAGCTAGTCCTAAGAAAATCCTAAGGAAAATAGGAAGAGAAAATAGGAAAGCAAATGAGCTAGGGTTTCAAGAGATGGCTGCCATCCTCTCACCACTTGGGTTATATGGAGGCAACCGAAAGACGAAAATACCCTTACTAGCTAACTAGGGATACATGCCCCTCAAGGGTGAATTCGGAAATCTTTGACTTCGCTCCATCGGACGGATGCCCAGCGACCGCAAACTTGCTTAGCCTCGACGCAAGCCTTGCGATCCCGACTCGTGTCCTCCGCTTCAAAGATTCCGGACTGCGTCGTCGCACACTGGTCAGACCGGTGCTCCTTACCGGTCAGACCCACCGGTCAGACCGGTCTGGAGCTGCTGCACCTCCGTCTTCGGTTCTTCGGTCTTGGCTTTGTGAATCAACCAAGGAACCCAGTGGTTTTCTGGTGAACCACCGGAAACCCTGCGAACTTGGTGTAGCCTCCGCCAATCACCACTCATGACTCAGCTCCCACGTAGTCCCGGCTCGACCTTGGTTTTGAGGCTCAACCAAGAAACCGTCCATGACTTCACCTTGCCGTTCTTGCCACCATGCGGCCCGCACTTGACCCCGCTGGCCACCGGGTCCCTCGAACCAAGCCTACTTGTCTTCTCCACACCTGGAGGCCTCACCAGCAACGACCTTTCGCGCTTGTTCTTCACCTGAACCAACACCAGTCAAGCCGCAACCTACACCTGCAATACTTAACCAAGAATCAGTCCACACCACGTTGTCAATCACTCATCACACTAGGAAGCGACCATCCACCGGTCCTCGAACCACACCTGGCTCTCATACCTATCCAGAGCCATATATATGAGTGCAAAAACTTAGTATACAAGATTTATTTTTGAGTGAATTAATTCAGGGCTTGATTTCTCTGGCCCGAGACTAAGAAGCTGGTCATTCCGTTTTTGCGTATCTATCTTATTGCTAGCCATTTTCTATCCGTGCATTGTAAGTTTCCACACCGGAAGTTTTGCAAACCTCACCGGATATCCACCCAAAAACCCTATACATCTTTTTGTGTTTACCTCCTTGACCACAACCCAATACATGAGTATGGATGAATATTTCAAGCAAGATCACAAGAATGAAGGTGCCAAGGATTGAAGTATAATTTTGGGAGACCTCCAAGACGACATGAAAGTTGCGTGAAGAATCCCTAGAAGGTTTCAACTGTTTCTTTCTAGGAAAACATAGAACTTTTAGTACCTACCTTGGCATAAAATTTTTTCCACCTCTTTGCCCGAGGACGTGCAATCGTCTAAGCATGGGGGGAGCTGCCAAGGAGTAGGTACAATGTAATCTAGAGTTCAAGGGGAGTATAAAAAAATGAAGAAAAAAAAGAGAAGTATGAAAGAAAAAAAGAAAGAAAAAAAGTATGAAAGAAAGAAAGAAAGAAAAAGAGAAGAGAAAAAAATGTGTAAAAGGAAAGAGAGAAAGAAAAAATATCTATATAATAAAGCTCCCCGACTCTCTAGATGCATTAGGAGTTTCAAGAACATTTAAGATCAAGACTCATACTCACCTTTCCAACCATGTGCAATCTGATAACGAGGACTTTGTTTGTGCCTCAGGATCACTCTTTGCCATTTGCACATGTCCACTTATCTCAAAAAGTGTGTGTTCATCTCTCTCCCCTCCTTGTAACATTATTTTTTCCAATGACCTTTTTGACGAGTCTCGGTAAGACCATGAGAAGCTTGTCTTATTTTGATAATATCTCAATTATAATATCTTGGTAGGACTAAACTTTTCCCAAAGCTCCAAATAAAGCCTTCCACTTATGTATATTTTTTGAGAGGGGAAAGGAGTAGAACAAATAGGCTTGAGAGACAAGATGAGATGAGAGTTCATGAGCAAGATGCAAGGTGGTTTAAATTTTTGAACTTGGTTCAGCTCTTTTCTTCATCTTGTTCTACACTTCAAAATTTCTGAGATTCATTTGAAATTTGGGAGCATGAATAATTAATTGTGGGAAGAACTTAATTGATATCCACCCTCCGTAGGGATGAAGGCTAGTACATTATGGAACTTTAACAAATATAAATTTAGAGAGCATTATGTTTTCTCATGTATGATCAAGTGCAGGGTTTGAACAATGAAAGGAAACACTGAGATCCATCGAAGGCTTACCCGAGGACGAGCAAGGTTTAAGCATGCACTACAAGAAAAATGCCGACTAGTGACACAAAAAAGGCCGTTTCTCGTCATAAACCGCGATTAATGACGCCGGTTATTACGAAAATGCTCCGTCATTAATCGAGTGTCACAAACCGTGATTAATGACGAGACCTTATTTCTCGGTGTCATGAGTTTAATGACGTGTATAAATTCGTAACACAAAGGTGTCATAAGGTACCTGCCACGTCGGACCAAAATCTGATGTGGCACGGTGTTTTGTGACAAACCGTTTCGTCATTAAGTGAATGCAGCCCATATTTTGATGGGCCAAGGTCCAAATACCTTGTCGTCATAGATTGAATTTGGCCCACTTAATATTAAGCTGAGCCCAATGTTTCTTTCATCATAAATTGGTTTTAGGCCATGTTAAGGTTGGATGGAGCCCAATATTGTTTGCGTCATAGAATGTTTAAGGCCTATTTATGGTTGGATGGAGCCCAATAATTGTTGTTGTCATAGACACTTTTAGGCCTAATTCTGGTTGGACCGACCCAATAATCGAGGTCGTCATAGAATGTTTTAGACCCGGTTTTAGTATGACCGAGCCCAATAATTGCATTCGTCATTAATTTATTTTGGGTCCAGTACTGGTTGGATAGAGTTCAATATTCGATGACGTCATAAAATGATTAAGGCCCAACTAATATTGGACCCAGCCCACCATTTGCTGACGTCATTTTTGATACACCCCATTTTATTAATAAATCGTTTTTGAATTCGTAAAAAAATAATGGGCTGATGGGGCAAGCCCACATATTTTTTCCCTGTTATTTTGGGCTGCACTCCAGGTTGCGCTTAATTAAATATAATTCAATCTCATATTACATGCTAATCAATTAAGTAATAGACATCACAGATAATATGTCCATACCACTGATACAGATTAATGTTTCGGATCACACATGACACATTATTATCAATGAACACAGAACAACCACAAGCAGATTGTAAGTAGGAGCTCACAAACCAATACACATGATATCTCCATGCTCACAAATAAAGCTGGTATTGAAATAGAACCCACTAAGATAACAAAGCTCCGTACTCACAAACCAGCACAACTAGCTGGGAGGACACAAGCAGAAGACTAAGAAACACAGTGGCCTTACCCAAGGCGCGAGCTTTGCAGTTGACGAAGGAGGGTCTCTGTAGTTTCTACTTGTTTCTTCAACCTCTCAATCTCATCAGTCTACACTTTCATTGCTACATCTAATGCTTCTGCCTTGATCTTCAAGTCTATCAAAACTTGATCCTGTTCAACAAAGATTTCACCAAGGTCAGCAGCTGCATCGATCCCTCCCAACAAAACTTCAGGTCTTGAGCATGTAGCGAAAGCTGGATAATCTCGAGGTATGTAATCAATGAATGGCTTTGACTTCACATTGGAGGGACAGGAATTTGATATTTGAACCGCAAGGATTGTCCTCAACATTTGAGCCTAAAAATGAAAGGAGAAGTCAAACTTGAACCTTAAACGAAGCAAGCAAATAAACTTAAGAATAATCCTAAGAATAAAGTAGTAGGATTATCATGCATTCTGTTACATACCACAACATGTGATTGAATCTCAGCAATGCAGGAGTGGGATGCTAGGCCCTGCACAAAAAGTTACAAATCAGGAACTGGATCTAGAGCGGTCAAGGTAAGAGAAGGATCTGAAATCTAAGACAATAAACAAAGTAAATTACTTTCTAAGCATGGCTCATCTATTAAGTTGTGTTACAAATCAGTAACTGCATCTAGAGCGGCCAAGGTAAGAGAAGAATCTCCAATCTAACACAATACACAAAGCAATTTACTTTCAATGCATGGCTCATCGATTAACTTGTGTTCCAAATCAGTGACTGCATCTAGAGCGGCAAAGTTAAGAGAAGAATATCAGAACTAACACAATACACTAAGCAATTTACTTTCTAAGCCAACGAAAATACTACTAGGGGACTAGAAAGAAAAGGAAATGAGATTCTCACTTGTGAAGCTCCAAGATTCAGGGGCCCATGGATTGAGGGGGCATCGGGAGTCGGTGCTTGCGCCATATCCTCGCTCAACTGCTCAGCTTGGCCAGCACAGCAGATGCAAGTAGAACACCGATATCTGCCGCTCACCATCTGCTGAGATACCCCTTCCCCTCCACCAGTGACGGCGAGGTCGGACCGCCACCGCAGATCTAGCTGAGCAGAGTGATGCTTTTTGGAAATGGAAGGCGGGAGTTTAGTGGCGCAATGCGGTAGCAAATGCAGTAGAGTATTTATTATTTTAGGGCAGAGAGGGAATACAGAATTTGAAAACCCACTTTCGACTTCCTGACCGCGAAATGAAAATTTGGTAAGTTGCACTTGCTTCGGGGCCACTGACAAGTGAGGCCGTGCAATGGCGGCCCCATATTGTCAGCGAGTTTGGGTGGGATTCCGGTGGCGTACAATATAGGCGGGAGACGGATACCTGGAAGAGGCCCATGCTTCAGTGAAGCTGGGTGCATTTCCAGTCGAAGATCACAAAACCTAACAGCTGCTTCTCCCACTACAATGCCTACACGTCTATTTTTTTAAGTCATACGGATATAAGGATCTTCCTTCTGCGTTCTTATCTGGACCAAAGCACACTTGTGTACTTACCAAATATTTCGCATGCCTACCGGGGAAAAAGCCTGCATATTTCGCCCTATACTTGTGATAGGATTCCTCAGCAGTGTAGGCCTTCGTATTCCGAGCATCCCACGTATTTTCATGGCTACTGTAATCCCGTGAGGGCATGCTCTGCCACGAGGTGCATGCTGCCTTAGTATCGGTCATGGTTCGATAAATAGGCGTGCCCCCAAGGCCTTTGCTCATCGCCTCTTCATCCTCCACGCATTGTGCTAGCAGACCTCTCTATTTGGTTCTGCACTCTGTGAAAAGAGGTGAGCTCTTAGCTTCCGCGTCGTGTTTTTACAGGATACAATCATTGTTTCTGGTCAGTGCTTATCATGTTTACGTTGTTGGCGAGTGTGTAGGAGGATGGCTTCTGATGCAAACAGAGGAACTGCCAACTCCCATGTTGTGCCACCTCCACAGTGGCCAGGATACATGGATCCATATGATCTGTACGACATGGACGAAGCGGACGAGGTAGAAACAGAGGAGATGAAGAAAGATGCTTTGGCTTGTCTGCAGGAGCAGGGTTACACTTGTGTGCTTCACCATGGTCGTTGTGTGTGCCCTTACTGCAATCTTGTTAACCGGCAGTGGGGTTTTCGTGACATCCTACAGCATGCTTCTGGCATTGGTCGCTCGTGACGTACCATGAAGTCGAGGGGTAGGCACCGTGCATTGGAGGAATATCTCCGCACGGATCCTCATTATGCTACATTCCATCGTGCATTAGGTATGGCGGGATAGGCGTGTGCCGTATCCATCTCCATGATCGTGTCTGTTGTCTTCCTCGTTGCCAAGTCCGAAGATTTCGTTGCTGGGTGTGTGTTTGTGTGCGCCTGTGCCAGTGCCACTGTACGGGTGTAGGTCTATGGGGATGTATCATGTATGTGCACATTTAAGTTGAATAATTTGGGCAAGGTGACCATCATTTACGTTTTGTATATTCTTGGCAAAACGGTGAATTTAGTCAAACGGTAAATTTGTAAAATCGGTCATCATTTACGTGTGTATCTGCAATGCGCTGCGGTGGGATAAGAATAAAATATTACATGACAAGACATTACATCTCAGACTATGGCAACGCATCATGAGCAGGGAAATCCACTGAAGCAAGGAAGGCGATCATGGAAAAGAAGAACACCCATGTTCTTCATGGATAACAGGGGACACAGGGGATTTTCCTACCACTACAAGATTCACAGAGCAGGAAAACAGGAGATCGATCTTTTCCATCCAAAAGAAAACATACAATTGATCTTTCCATCCACAAGACCACCTATTTGAAAGTGAAAAAGAAAACCCAAATCCGAGTAATCTAAGACGACCCCTCCGAGGAGTTCCCCGATGACTCTGGCGTCGAGGGAGCTTCAATGGCTGGGGGAGCCACGAGACCGGGATTGGCGGGGTCGGCATTTGAAGGACCAGCGCCGAGGTCCATCTTCTTCTTGGTCCTCCTTGAGTCCACCACCTCCTCCTCCTCCTCCTCCTCCTCCTCCTCCTCCGTACCCTTCTTCTCCTTCGCCGACGGAATGTCCTTGAACGAATCAAGCTTACCGGCCTTGTCATCCTTCAAAAGCTGCCTCACAAACGCCTCCGTCTGTTGATTCCTCTTCTTGGCCTCCACCCGCTTCCTCTTCTTGGCGGCTAATCGCTTCTTCTCAATGGCCGCCCATGTCTCTTCCTCATCCTCTTCCCCTTCCTCTTCCTCTTCCTCTTCCTCTTCATCTTCATCCTCTTCCACGTAGTCGTACTCATCCTCGCTGTCCTCTCTCTCCTGCCTTTCCATGTCTTCTACATCAGATTCACTCAAGGAGGGCTCGAATGGCTCGCATGAGCTTGGTTGGGGGGAGTCGGGTGGTGTCCCGATGGAGGAGGGATTGGAAGGGAACGGGGAGGTGGGAAGTCGAATCGGAGAAGAAGGCATGGTGGTTGTGGTTTCTGGAGGAAGAGAGTTTGAGACAAGGCAATGGAGGGAATTGGGAGAGTCCGGTATATTAATAGATCTCAGTTTCATGGAGAGTCAGGGTGTCTCTTCGGGAATTGTATCGCGCTAATGCAAGGAGGCGCCTCGATCTCTAATAATGTAACGGTCTTTTGCAAAGAAAAGAACTATGTAAATTTGTAATCTTGGTGAATTTGGAGCAAACTATATTTACAAGCACTTCAACATGCAGAGATGAACTGTTTACTGCCATTAAACTGGATGTTCGAGTATGGGTTGCATTAACAGACCAGATGTTTTCGGTCTAGAAAAAGATACAGAAAGGACAAATATTTCAGGACCTGTAAAAGATGCTTGTTTTGATTTTGGGCAAAGGTGATCTATGATTTCATAGTTTATAAGAGCGATAAAATAGGATAACATTTATAGGGAGACAAGGAACAGAGATGGTCAGGGAAACAAAGCATAAACAACTACAAACAAGGGGATTGATCAACAAACAAACGATAACTAAAATCACAAACATGGTTTGGGTTAGGGATGCATTAGCGTTTTGGATGTTTGGCAATAACCGCATGCTTGTTTTGAATTTGGTCAAGGTGAGTAACGATCACATTGCTATTTCTTATTAATCGTCCAATATTGATCTTCAACTTCTCCAGATCATGTGTCAAGCTAGGAAACTGACATTGTCAAGCGATTGGCAGATGTTGGTGTAGGTCTGTCTAGTGGTGCTATGTTTTGGGTTGGAAACTTGTGATGATGTTCAGACTCGTTGTCTGGTGATGCTTACTCTCCCTGGGAGTCTTAGGGGTGATCATTGTCCTAATCTAGCTTGAGTCAATGTAGGTTAGGGTGAGTTAAGGGCCAGTGAACTCCTCTTTTATTCCTGTTCTGTGACTTGTTCGGTATTTCCGTTGTTGCAATGGAAATGGGGGATGCCCTCGATTCGAAAAAAAATGTGTCAAGCTAGGAAACACGATCATGTATAAGTACAATAAGAGCGGATGTTCTTGTCTAGAAACACGAACAGGCCGAACAACACATGAGACCATGTTTCATGGAAATGTAAAGTTACTAATTAACATCACGATGTTCACATACATAAGATAATGTTCCCACGAAATTTAAAGATACTAACTAACATCACAGATAACATATCGGCATTGGTCTTCCACTGGCGCGGCTCGCTCACTCCATCTACATCCATCCCTCGTTTCTGGCCAGGACGCGGTGGCGGCTCCACTTCTTCATGTTGTCCCCCCTCAGGGCCTCAGACCTGGCCATCCCATGGACGTGGTCCTTGATCTCATTCAGGTTCCTTGTTGACGGTTCAAAACCGTGCTCAAGTTCACCGCAAGCGTACGGGTGACTTGGTGCCTTTTTCACCAAGGAGGGTCCTCCCTAGATTTGTCAATCCAAGGATCGGAAGCAAACTCCTAAGGCTATCCATCTAATCTAATGATCTAACCCTATGTGAAGCGTTGATTGCATAAAGGTAACATACAAACACGAAGGGATGTATGGATCTCATCCACCTAGCCATAAAGGTAAACACCAAAGGTTAACCCTAGCCTATTGTCTTCTTGTTGCCGTTCCGGCCAAGGTGACAAACCAATCTAAACCTATACTATGATAAAGAGTACACTCGATATGGAGTAACCCGATATGGAGTGGTCCGATACACGTTCACTCGCCGCTTTCTCCTCCACCGTACTGTCACTACGCAAGGATATTCATCACTGAGCGATAAACCTTGGTCCGTGTACTACAATGATGTATCCGCAAGAGATAGACTAACCACCACGATTAGACCTATTCCTACTAAAAACATATGCTACCTACACATATGGATAAAACACTCATCGATGTAGATCAAAGTAGGACAAGATATGATTACATCACCATCGAATGTTGAAGGTACAAATGACTTGACGAATTCAAGTCGTGGCTCCAGAACTCCACCATGGTTTCACCACGCAGGGCCAACCATGGCGGCTAGGGCACGGCCTAGGCCATCTCCTAGGCAACTCGAGGACTTGCGGTGGCCATCGGCTTCCTCCCGGTGCTTCTCCTTCGTGTCGGTGGCTCTCTGATGAATCGATGCATGGATAACCCCTTGGGGCGCCTAGGGGGTTGTATTTATACCCTAGGGGAGCCTTGGGCGTGCTCCACCTTGCCTTGCACGAGATCCTCCTTGGGAGAGAAGCAAACTTGGTTTCCATAAAATCAGCCTCGTCCAGATTTTCCAGATTCGCAGCCCTTCCTTTCCGGCACCATATCTCCTAGGTCCGGACTCCAAATAATGCAAATTCGGTGTCCAGATTGTGTGCCACGAAATTATCTTCAACTTTGGTATTCATTGCTTTCCTTGAAAATGAAGATGAGATCCCCAAAACAGCCTCGGAAGATAATCTGTCTAATTTCGGACTTGTCTGCGCAGCTGGCATTTCGGGGGTCATATCTCCTAGCTCCTTGACCCGAATTGGGCCTTCCATATGTCCAAATCGAAGATATCGTCGAGGCCCACAACTTTGGTAGTCAAACTTTTGGCATTAGAGGACATTTAAGTCTCCGAATCTGCACTGAAAGATCATACTGTTCTGGGCTGCGAGAATATCTCTCGGGCTGAGTTGATCTCGTTGGTAAACCTCCATGTCCCCGGAGTTTTACGTGTTGATGCTTCGGTCCTTGGGTCATTTGGAGTCATGTTCACTTCATGTCTTTATTTGTGATGGGCTTCATGATCTTCTCATAAAGTGCTTGATGAACTTTACTTGAAAGTACTCCTTTAAGCGCTTAAATCCTGCGTAAACAACATACTCCAAAAACCACATACGAGTGCGAACTTGTCATATCAAGGGGGTTAGTACCGTTAGTTAGGATATCAAATATGTGCAAATGTTGATGGTAAACTCATAGCTAGGTGTACCAAAATCGACCGTCAACATACCCCCATGCTTAAACCTTGCTCGTCCTCGAGCAAGTCCAAGATCTTTGCTTAACTTCGAAATCAGCGTTGCCCTTCAATGTCTTCCCTGCACTTAGTTATACACAACAAAACATATTGCTCTCTCAAGTATTTAGCATTTAAGGTTCAAGTGTTGACTGGCTAATTCATCATGGAAGATAGACTATCATTAAAGAACATGCCACAATAAAACAAATATAGTGCTCTCGAACTTAAGCAAACTTCAAACCCTTTACCTTGTTGCATCGTGAAGAGTTTTCAAAAAGTTGCACATCTAACATAAGTGAGGTTCTCTTGCAAAAGCTCATGGAAACTCTCATCTCGTCAAGTCACTCAAGCCTACACTAGATTATTCTCAACCTATTCTACTCATATATAAAAGTGGAAAGCTTATGTGGAGCTTGGTAGGTAAAAACAATCCTAGCAAAACATTATACTTGAAATATTGTCAAACTAAGAGAGAGATCTATTGGAATTACCGAGACTAGTCAAAAAGGTTACGGAAAATAAATGTTGGAAAGAGAGAGAGATGGAACACACGCATTTAGAAAGGTGGACATGTGCAAGTGGCAAATGGGTGATCCTGAGACACGAATGAAGTTCTCATTATTGGATTGCACATGGTTGGAAAAGATTGAGTATGGACTTGTCTTCAAAGCTCTCTAAGATTTTAATGAAAGCTAAAAAGAACCGAGGAGCATTTTTATTTTTCTCTTTTTTTTTGTTTTTTGTTTTCTTATTTTTTTCTTTCTTCTTCTTTTTTCCTTCTTTCTTTTTTTTATTTTTTTATTCATCATTTTTTATGCTCCTCCAAACTTTTAAGCAACATAGTACTTGCTATAGTAGTCCTCCCCCATGATTAAATGATTGCTCGTCCCCAAGCATAGAAGAGAGGGGACCTATGGCTGCTAAAGAAGTACAAAATCCTTGTATTCCTTTATAAATCTTTTGAAATCTTCAAGGGCATCCTCCATGTCGAAACTCTGCATGGTCTTGGGTGCATTGATGAGTCCCTCCATATGTTATATGTCTTGAAATCTTGTCAGAAAATCTTCAGAAAATTCGTCGAAAGATCATCCATACTCAATTTGGGTTGTGGTCAAGGAAGTAATCACAAAAAGATGTTTTGGGTTTAGGGTGGATGCCTAGCAAAGGTTGTGAAATTTCCAGTGTAGAAACTCACAATGCATGGACAAAATGGCTAGCATGAAAAAGATACGCAAAGGAATGACCAGCTTCTTAGTCTCGTACCACAGAAATCAATCCTAATCCAACTCATCAAGATATAAGTTTGCAAACTAAAGGTTACATCATAAAAGTACTTGTATGTGTATAGGCTTTGGTAGGTAGAGCCTTGCAAGAGATTCACAAATGTAGATAGCATAATAATTTTAAATAAAACAAGAGCAAGGCATAGGTCATCGGTAAACTTAAATCAAAGAGCAACATAGAGTATGTGGGTCTAAAAATTAGTCATTTAACCTCCACTAATGAAAGAGCTGGTATTTAGTCAATTTAAGTTCCTTTTAATAGAGAGCAAAAAGTCATGTCATATAAAACATCATGCAAGTAAAACAAAGCGGCAACTTTCATCATTTTTCCATAAGCAAGGCATACAAATGATATTATCGTGGTGAGCTCAAAAGAGATGGTGATTCATTTATTAAAAAATAAAACTAACAAACCTAGGTTGTCCTCCTAGTAGCCATGTTATTGATCAAGAGATAAATACAAAGTTTCTTTATGGTTGAAAGCATATATGTGCAAGTATTTAGAAGGTGATGAACAAAGATAAAGTTAAGGGCGAGTTACCGTCCTCTTCAATGCTCGTAGTGAAGTGCAGCGTGGCCTCCCCCATACTTAAGCATTGTGCTTAGCATGGAAAAAGAATGATGAGCATCGTGTGGTGAAGGTGATCCTTGTACTCCACGTGGCCTTGCCCTTTTCGTCCTTCAAATCCTCTCCCATGCTTAGCATGTTGCTAAGTGTGGAAGAACTTGAATCGCTCCCTATTGCCATGTGTTTGAGAATCATCTTCACTTCCTTGCCTTTGTACCTCAGTTGTCCTCCAACTTCTTCTTATTATCATCAAGCCATGGTTCAAATCCTTTATCATATCGTCATCACCGACTTCCTTACCGTCCTTGTCGCTACCTCATCTTTCACATATTTTCTTTTACTTCCAGAACAGAACATGTACTGAAACACCCCTCCAAGTTGAAGTTCATGAAATTATCTTTCCAGCGAGCCATCATTCGCATGAAACGGGTTCCGAACAAGAGAGTTGTGCCTATTTTACTCCGGCGATGCAATCTGTCCAAAGCTGATTTCAGACGCGCAGCGCTCAATGTTTCTGCCATATCTCCTTGTACGGGTCTTCAAAATTGATAACCCTTGATGCGTTGCAAAGAGGGTTTGAAGGAGCTTCTGAATATTAAATTTTCTTCCATTGTACATCTCTGAACACGTGCTCAAATCTTGATGGAAACAGCGACTTCCTTCTCAAGCCTTGTAAATGACTAACGATCTTGATTGCAATTGGTCAAGAACTCATGGGAACACTTCGTCATGCCTGCAAAACAAATCAAATGCACACTCTACCCCCGGGGTGATGGTTGGGAGTAGAAACAATTGCCAACAAACCAAATACATCCCTAAGATCTTAACTTGTGGCAAAGCTTACCTAGTAAGAAGAAAAGAAGAAAAGAAGAATCTAATGGGTGTACGTGCGTGTAGGTGAAAAATGCAAATGAAAGGAAGGGATATAAACAATGACAATGTTTGCACCAAGTTCTAAACACCGTGTTTACAACGAGATTGCTTTATTTCTATATAACCATAAAGATTTAACCAAGGTCAAAACACCATGTTCATTTCAAGGTTAATAATTCTTTATGCCACAATAAAGTAAAAGCGCATTGCAAAGCTTATAAACCAACCTATGCAACGTGAAAGCAAGGTTTATAAAACTGAATGATGGTGGTCTCCAATCATGTCTAAACACCATGTTTATACAAGATTGCAAAAGAAAATGCCTCGTGCACGAAGCACCATTATAGAAATAAAGCATTCATCAAAAAGTTTCGCAAAGAAACCAAGCTAACCTATGCATGATAGAACAAAGGGGTTGATGTAAAATGCAAATGCAAAGGAGTTAGCAATGTTTGAAAAAGGCTTTCGATGTTGTTCCTCAATAATGACAAGCAAGTCACTTTATGAGAGGCGGAGTCTTGGCAACAAAATTTTTATCAAAAGACCTTAAACATGCTAACAAGGTTTTAAGGTAAGGCTTGTGGGTATCCTATATTTTTGGCTTAAGACAAGAATTTTGAAAAGATAAGTCAGGTGAAGAAATTCTATCTAGGGTTAGATTTTCGGATAAAAAACAAACCTATGGTTTTAGGATTACTAAAGGTATGAGGGGTTTTCCCTAAGGGTTTAGGATGAGGCTAGTCAAAATTTTAATTAGAAAGGGATAGAGATAGACTTTGTCGGCTTGGCATAAGTCGATCCTTCCTTTTGTTGGCTTGGGTTATAGGTGTGGTTTGATAGGAAGGTTTAGGCAAAGATGTATTTTTTTTTCTTTTAAGGGTTATAAAAGATGAGATGCAACATGCAACATAATGCAAAGGTGGAGAACAAAGTGAAATGAAGTGCAACATGATATGAATCAACAAAAAGACATGACATGATGTGGTGGTGATCTAAACCAAAAGCAAAAATTAGCCTAAGTTAACTAGCCACA
The DNA here is from genome assembly GCA_036936925.1 of Cenchrus fungigraminus. NCBI lineage: Eukaryota > Viridiplantae > Streptophyta > Magnoliopsida > Poales > Poaceae > Cenchrus > Cenchrus fungigraminus. The sequence continues at coordinate 87,015,301 of CM072780.1, forward strand.
AGTTTAGAATGCTTCATATTTCTCTCTAAAAAACACAAATAAAAAGACTCAAAACACTAATAAGCACACAAAAAGGTGGTCTACACATTTTCCAAAAATCAAGTAGCATAGTGCTCACTCAATATCTATTAAAGCATACATGTGGTTGCGATATTTATTGGAGAATTAGTACGATATTACTTGAAGTTTTCAAATAAAGAACACAATGTAGACTTGTCATAGTTTATATAGATATATAAAAAGATCGGGTTGCCTCCCGCAAAGCGCTTCATTTAAAGTCATAGAGCTCGACTTTCTCACGTACCTTTTTATTGTTGTGAAGCCATGGTTACTTGTGCGAGAATCCAAAGTAGCCATGCAGCTTGATGTTGCCTTATGAAATCCGTAGCGGTTCGCTTCTAACATCACCATGTGTTGAGTGGTGCCTCTTGTGTCTTCATTCATCCAAGCTCCAAAGGGTTTTCTTCAGTCCTTAGCTTCTGAATTTCATCACGTACGTGTTGTGGAACCGTTGCCCCATCTTCTCTTTATTGACACCATGTCCATCTCCTCTATCTTGTCGTCATCGCCTTATTGCTGCCTCTTCTTCATGGTTTTACCCCTGCACCCAGAACAGAACATATACCAAAATATAGTTCTATTGAAAATTTTATAAAATTACCTTTCCAACGGGTACTCATTCATCTTAATCGGAGTCCAAATGAGGGAGCTATGGCTGTTTCACTTCAGCACTGCTTGCTGTCCGGAATTTCAGCACGTGCAACCTTCGGTGATTCGGCCATATCCGCTTGTAGGAACCTCCGATTGCCTTGCCGCTTGATTCGTTGGAACGTAGACTTCATGGGGCTTCTGAAAATCCAAATATATCTAACGCTTTCTGCCGAGGTTCATGCAAACATCTTGATGACATAATTATCCTTTCATCCATCGATCCGGAGATGTACGCGTGGTCTTTATCTTGAAGTCTTTTAGGGCACCATGTCATGCATCCCTTGGCCTCAAAAGTCATTACCATCGCTGCATGAGCTTGATGGTAATGGAATTCTTCTCCATCATTCTTGACATGGTCATTTCTGAAACCTATAGCTCGAACAAGCAAACCTCCAAAAGACATTAGTCTTAAAAACTTAATCGACACATAGGCATACTTTGTTCATCTTTGTTTGCTTTGGGTGGGGGCTCTATAGCGGATGTTGGGCCACTAACCAAAGTTAGCACCTACCACTAAAGAGCAAATCTTTGTGTAGCCATCAACTTGGTTGAGCGAGGTTGGACTTGTTGAAGTCTGAATGTTGAAAACTTCTCGATCGCTTTGTGTCTAGGGTTTTACCTACATTCAAGGACACAAACAAGAAACGCAGGGTATATGCAATAATAATAAAATTAGGGTTAGTTAAAAGAAAGATAGATCGCCCTAGGGTTCCAGTTGCCGATCCCCAGCAACGGCGCCAGAAAAAGGGGCTTGTTGACGGTTCAAAACCGTGCTCAAGTTCACCGCAAGCGTACGGGTGACTTGGTGTCTTTTTCACCAAGGAGGGTCCTCCCTAGATTTGTCAATCCAAAGATCGGAAGCAAACTCCTAAGGCTATCCATCTAATCTAATGATCTAACCTATCATGAAGTGTTGATTGCATAAAGGTAACATACAAACACGAAGGGATGTATGGATCTCATCCACCTAGCCATAAAGGTAAACACCAAAGGGTAACCCTAGCCTATCGTCTTCTTGTTACCGTTTAGGCCAATGTGATAAACCAATCTAAACCTATACTATGATAAGGAGTACACTCGATATGGAGTAACCCGATATGGAGTGGTCCGATACACGTTCACTCGCCGCTTTCTCCTCCATCGTACTCTCACTACGCAAGGATATTCATCACCGAGCGATAAACCTTGGTCCGTGCACTACAACGATGTATCCGCAAGAGATAAACTAACCACCACGATTAGACCTATTCCTACTAAAAACATATGCTAGCTACACATATGGATAAAACACTCATCGATGTAGATCAAAGTAGGACAAGATATGATTACATCACCATCGAATGTTGAAGGTACAAATGACTTGACGAATTCAAGTCGTGACTCCAGAACTCCACCATGGCTTCACCACGCAGGGCCAACCATGGCGGCTAGGGCATGGCCTAGGCCATCTCCTAGGCAACTCGAGGACTTGCGGCGGCCATCGACTTCCTTCCGGTGCTTCTCCTTTGTGTCGGCAGCTCTCTGATAAATGGATGGATGGATAACCCCCTTGGGGCACCTAGGGGGTTGTATTTATACCCTAGGGGAGCCTTGGGGCATGCTCCACCTTGCTTTGCACGAGATCCTCCTTGGGAGATAAGCAAACTTGGTTTCCATAAAATCAGCCTCGTCCAGATTTTCCAGATTCGCAGCCCTTCCTTTCCGGCACCATATCTCCCACGTCTGGACTCCAAATAATACAAATTCGGTGTCCAGATTGTGTGTCACGAAATTATCTTCAACTTTGGTATTCATTGCTTTCCTTGAAAACGAAGATAAGATCCCCAAAACAGCCTCAGAAGATAATCTGTCTGATTTCAGACTTGTCTGCGCAGCTGGCATTTCGGGGGCCATATCTCATAGCTCCTTGACCCGAATTGGGCCTTCCATATGTCCAAATCGAAGATATCATCGAGACCCACAACTTTGGTAGTCAAACTTTTGGCATTAAAGGCCATTTAAGTCTCCGAATCTGCACCGAAATATCATGCTGTTCTGGGCTGTGAGAATATCTCTCGGGCTGAGTTGATCTCGTTGGTAAACCTCCATGTCCCCGGAGTTTTACGTGTTGATGCTTCGGTCCTTGGGTCATTTGGAGTCGTGTTCACTTCATGTCTTGACTTGTGACGGGCTTTATGATCTTCTCATAAAGTGCTTGATGAACTTTACCCGAAAGTACTCCTTTAAGCGCTTAAATCCTGCGTAAACAACATACTTTAAAAACCACATACGAGTGCGAACTTGTCATATCAAGGGGGTTAGTACCATTATTTAGGATATCAAATTTGTGCAAATGTTGACGGTAAACTCATAGCTAGGTGTACCAAAATCGACCGTCAACATTCCTCCACCGGTGCATACAGTTGGGGCAGACAGGGCACCCGTAGGTGTTGGTAGTACGCCGGAAGACGCGTAGAGCAAAGGTGTCGGAGTTGGAGTCAGAATTGGAGTTGGAGTCCAACTCTGCAAGTGGTGGAGGAGGCTGGGAATCCGCCGGCGATGTACCAGCGGCTCCGGGCATTGGCGGGTCGACGTTGGCGGCGTCGCAGCGGGGCGGCTCCGTGCCGTGGAATTGACGCCCTTGCCACTCTAAGTAGGAGCGGATGAAGTGGAGGCCGCGCGGTGACAGCCAGGACCCGGATTCGGCTCCTAAGGAGGCGGTGGGCGAGAGGCTGGCAACGCCGCCGGACCGACGAGCAGGGACGGGTACGGCCATGCGCCTGAGCTCTGTGTGTCTGGGGGGGACTAATTGCTTCATTGCGTCGGACGGGCAGTAGGACTGAAACGCAAGTGTTTGGGAACAGAACTATGGGTAGAGTGGTTCAGAACTAGCAAGGACGCCGATGGTGGTAGGAATACAATGGCCAGATTCCATGAGAAGTTGTGCAAGCTTATGTGACAAGCTAAGCAATAGGCCTCTAGATCGAGTGGCTGCGATTCATCTACAAGCTTCCATGGGGCGTTGTGGCATGCTTCCATAGGAAATTAGGCAACGGGTGCCTTGGTCTGTCGAGGAAGGCTACGGCCGGATGTTACTGATAAGAAAAGGTGACCAGACCGGACTAAATTCAGTGTTGATTTTGTGGGCAAAATAGAATGACTACGGCCGAATCTTACTGATCTGCAAAAGTGAGCGGACCGGACTAAATGGTTCGTTGAATTGTTATTAGGAAAATACGATCGTATTATTCGAACGAACATCCATTCAAAGTAGGAAACAGAGTCCATTCTAAAGTGACTAATTAAACATCACAATTTCCACATACATAAGACAATGTTCCAACGAAATCTAACGATACTAATTAACATCACTGATAACATAACATCACAAAGTTCACATACATAAGACAATATTCCAACGAAATCTAAAGATACTAATTAACATCACAGATAACATAACAGCATAGATCTTCCACCGGCGCGGCTCCCTCACTCCATCTATTCCATCCAGCCCTCATTCCTGGCCACGACGCGGTGGCGGCTCCACTTCTTCTTGTACTTCTCCCTCAGGGGGCGCAGACCTGGCCATCCCAAGGACATGGTCCTTGACCTCATTCAGCTTGCGCCACCGGTGCATAAGGTTGGGGCAGATAGGGCACCCGTACGTGCCGTCGAGGCGCCGGAAGACGCGCAAAGCATCACCCCGGGGGACCGGAGGGATGTAGCCGTGGCAACGGTCCTCAGATGAGTATGTGTCAGCTTGGGAGTCAGAGTCGGAGTCGGAGTCAGAGTCAAACTCACCAGCAGGAAGGGTAACCGTAAACTTCAGCTTCCGAGGTGGCGACGGTGGAGGATGCTGGATATCCGCCGGCAAGACAACAGCTGCTCTTGGCAAAGCGCCGGCGATCGACGGCGGGTCGACATTGGTGTCGTCGGAGGGCGGTGGCAGCGACGGTGGAGGAGGCTGGGAATCCGCCGGTGAGCCACCACCGGCTCTTGGGAAACCGCCGATGAGCGACGGTGAGTCGACGTTGGCGGTGTCGGAGCTCGGCGGCGGCGGGTCGATGTTGGCGGTGTCGGAGCGCGGCGGCGGCGTGCCGTGGATGTGGCCCCACAGCGCCTCTGTGAACATGCGGGCGAAGTGCTGGTTGTCGTGCGGCGGCACCCAATCACGGGCGCGTGAAGAGGTTGTGGTGCCGGAGGATCGGATGAAGGGCGAGGGTGAGAGCCGGCGCGACGGGGAGCCGGTGGGGGATAGCTGGCGCGACAGGGAACCTGTGCGGGATAGCCAGCGTGACGGGGAGCATGATCGCTTCATTGCGTCGGCCGGGTAGGAGTGAGGCGCGAGTGTTTGGGAAGTGGTAGCGTGGTTCGGAACTGGCGAGGACGCCGATGGTGGGGGGGGTAGGAATGGCGATTTATGTGGAGTTACTCGCCTTGCCTGGGAAGTTGTGCCGCTTCGGTGAGAAAGTAAGCAACGGGTGCCTCTGGAGTCTTGACTCTTGAGTGGCTTCCATTCATCTTCCACCGTTGAGGGGCTGATGTGCGGGTCCCCGCGCCGTATGACCAACACGTCTGTGATCTCTTGATGATGGCAACCACCTTCCATGGGAAGTTGTGGCACGAGGATGGCAACGGGCGGATGCTACTGTTAAGAAAAAGTGACAAGACCGGACTAAATTATTTGTTGAACGAACATCCATCCAAAGTACTCCATAGGAGGAAACAGAGTTCTCTGATCATACACTAATAAGCATTACAGCAAAGTGACACTTGTTATTGTTGGCAATTATCTTTTCATCCAGTCTGGGTCGTCGAGGATGAAAGGCGTCGCCTCGCCGTCGAGCAGGAATGGGTCCAACATCAGGGGCTGAGCGGCTGGCAACGCCGTCGGCCTTTTGAGCAGGGACAGGAACGTCCGTGCCCCTGAGCTCTCCGGGACAATCGGCGCGGTGGGCGCACTTGACATCAATGGCCGAGCGGCTGGCAACACCGCCGGCCTGTCGAGCAGGGACGGGAACGGCCGTGCGCTTGAGCTCTCCGGGACAGTTCAAGCGGCGGGCGCACTTGACATCAATGGCGGAGTGGAGGGCCACGGCTGCCACGTGCGACCAACCCGGCCTCTCGGGCACTCGACCCACTGCACACCAGCTTCTGGTGGCGACGGTGAGACCGGAATCGTGGTTTGATAGATGCGGAGAGAACGCCCGTCCCACTGCTGCCCGACATGCCAGCGACGAAGGCCGCAGTCGGCACAGAGCGTGTCGGGCCCCATCAGCCCGGCCATCCATTGCGGCATTTCTGTCCTGCCGCAGTCGCCGCATCTCGGCCCCGCCGGAGCTTTAGCCGGTGTGGATGGTAGGAGAGCGAGCTCCACAGGAGGCATGCGTTGAGGAGGAGATGCAAAAGTGTTTTCCAGTATATATTAATAGATCTCATTTTCCAAGGGAAAGGCACATGGTCTCATGGGGGATCGTATCAGGCAAATGGCTTAGGCGCGTAACTTGCAATCTCGTTGAACTTGGAGCAAACTTAATTCACTTGAACATGATGAGATCGAAAGTTCCCACGAGACCGGTTATTCTGGTATACGAGGTCGGATGTTTCGGTTTACGAACCATGAGTAGATTGGAGAAATATTTTTAATCATTTGATGGCAAAAAGATGCTTGTTTTAAATATGGATAATGTGAGATATGATATCATCCTTATTAGGGAGAGCCAAAAACGTGCACAATTCGAACGTGGAGCCGTGGCTTAGGTAGAGCAATTTGAAGCGATGGGCAACAAATTAGCTTTCAGTAAGATGGTGTCTACTCTATCTAGTGTACACTACCTCATCTAGGAAAGATTTGTTTTTCAAAGACTTGGTTAGTGGGAAAGAATCGTGAAGACAAGCAAGCTGACTTAGAGTTTGAACCACGGCTTCATTCTTCCTTGTTGATGAGTCATGCTTGGCAACAACAAAATGAAAGCATGCAATGAGATATGCAATATAACCCGGGCAGGACCAGATGTTTGGGTTTACAAAACATTAACAGACCGGACAAATATTTTCATTCCTTTCCTGGCCAAAGTTGCTTGTTTTGAATTAGGCAAACCTGATTACGGATTTCGTAGTTTCTGAGATAGTGAGATCACATTATTTGTTTTTTAATTGTCCAATATTGATTTCCACCTCTCTAAATTGTGATGAACTATTCCAACTACCAGTCGTGGTAAATAAATGGGGGAAGACCAGAAGTTGGTTTCCATCACGTCAATGCGTGTGCGAGTATTGCTACACGGGAATCAAGGAAGAGAGATAGAAACAGATATCAGTGGATTGATCTAGAAACAAATATATCCAAAATCACTCTCACATGTCAGGGTAATTTGTTTGGATGCAGATATCCAATTATTTTGCTAAAGAACAGATCACATTCAGCGTGAATTCTACATTCCTCGTTACAAAAATGTGACCATTCTTCCTAGCTCATCTTGAAGCACAGGCGGCCTGCGCACTGATGATTGCCGCGCACCACTGGCGGCGCCAGCATTGCATGTCGGTGCCATGTCACTCGCCGGATCACCTCTGAGGCTGCCTCACGGCACCGCAGGCAACCCTTGTTCGTCCGCATCATCATCGATGTCGCAGCCGACGATTCTTCCTCACCCTCGACCTGTCTGATGTACCGCCTCGTAGTGTCATCATCACCGGCACCGCCATTGGCCCTGTAGAGGACCATGGCAGCTACGTAGGCTGCCACATTGTGCCCGGCCTGGGCGGCCTCCTCAAGCTTGGCGATGGATGACCGGGAGCTGTAGTTTTCCCCGAACAGGATGTCCATCCCGGAGATGAAACATGCTTCCGGGTTTCTTATGCGGGTCAGGCAATTGAGGAGGGTGTCGTAGCCCTTGCGGTCGTTCCACTGCAGCTCGACGGCAAATCGCTCTAGCGCCACACACCGACCAACAGCCGCGTTGTTGCACACACGACGCATCTCCCGGCAGGTCGCCCGTAGGCTACGGAGGTCGTCCATGGGCCGCTCCGAGGTCGCAGCGAGGTGGCCGGCGATGTCAATGTTCTCCTTTGTAGGGAGCACCACCAGCGATAACGGCAACCGCCTCGACAACATGATTACTAACCTACGAGCATCCTGAAAATAGTTTCATCAAACATCAGAGTGCCAGGTCAAATGCACATTCAAATTGATACAGAGACTTGGAAGAGAGCACTGTACTCTCACGGATCTTGATTCCGAGAGGAGGAGATGCAATTGTAAAAATGTTTTCTGTACCACAGGCGGAAGAAGTCGATCAATGCCCCATTTACAACAAATCCACCGTTCCTTTCTCCGCATTTACAGTAAATTCACCGCTCCTTCGCCACCCAAAACAACATTCGCTGCTGCTACGTTGATTTCAGGATAACAATAATAATTCATTATGACTGTTGGGGAACCTAACGGAAATTACGTTCTTGGAAATGTGAACATGTCAGACTAAATGGTCAGTACAATGTGGTGGATACTAACTGCCGCGCATTTCTTGGTAGATTTTGGCAATACATCATCAGTACAATGCTCAGAAGTATAGGGCACAATGTTCAGAATACATGATCGACACATTGTTCACAATACAAAAGTGTCACTTGCAGAATACATGATCGAGACATCTAATTAGCCTTACCACCGAGCATCAATCCCGCCATTCCCGCGAAAAAAACAAATAAAGTAAGTAGCACATGCGCGAGTTTGAAATTGTGCCTATAATTCCCAATTGACTTCAGCTCGGCGGTAACCTTATGAAGTTTTTGTCATGCTATTTTGAGCTCATTCCTAATCTCTCTAAGCTCATAGTTAGCTTTTCCCAATTCCCCCTCGCACTGTTTTGCATCCTCTTTAGCTTTCGCTTTCTTCTTCATGAGCTTCAGCATAGCAGCAAACGACCTTTCATCCCATTATGTATCAATCCAGCAGAAGTAATCGCATTGCTCTTTTGGTTCCTGCAAATTAAACGACCCATTAGCAATAGTCATTGACCACAGGCACCACATAAGCAGGTAACCAACTAGCCATTACCTTTGGGCAGCCAGCAAACCGGCGGCCAAGGTTGAGAAAGGTCTAAGCATACTTCACCACAGACATGAATTCGTTGTAACGGACGTTAAATCGAGTCCGTTACAACAGTTAAAGCTATCGGTAACGGCCTTGTAAAGTCCATTACCGATCAATGCCCTATCGGTAACGGGCCCTTTAAGTCCGTTACTGATCGCTGCCGTATCGGTAACCGGCTTTAGTGTTCGTTACCGATGACCATTTGACGCCTGTTACTAGACTGAGAGCTCAATAATTAAAGTCTAATAGCACTCTTCACTGCCGTGAAGCGGGAGCGCGGCGGCAGTGAACAAAGGAGATGGAGGTTTGTTAATCTGTGTCTCCTTTGTGAAAAAAGGAGACGGAGTTTTGTGAATCTGCGTCTCCTTTGAGTCTATCTTCATCGACAGGTCAGCTCGATCTCTCATTGCTTCCATTTCGACATACAGGCACAATCAACACATATCTTTTGAGACAAAATAGACATCATAAGAGAGATAACTTGTCCACATAGATGAAGATAACTTGTCCAAAGGACTAAAGAATAATTATTACAAATAGTTAACTTAACTTGTCCATTAGGCTAGGACTTAACTTGTCCATCACATTAATTATTTACTATGGGTCGTGCTATCTGACCATACACATCAACAAAAGCATGCCCCTTGAACATCCATAAAAGTATGGCTATCTGACCCTGCACATCAACAAGCTTGAACTTCCTCATACCCCATCAAGATTGGCTCTTTTTGCGGCCTCTTCGTAAGCAACCAAGGATTCTTGAAGCCCTTCGAGCGCATCTTCAATGGGCTGAAGATTCTGTTCAGTAGTATACTTGTACCTCCTTATGTGCTTAGCCTTTTTGATGAGGATGTTCACTTCTTTCGTGATTTTTTCAAACTCAGGTTTCACATAATCCCAGACATTAAGGTTTAGAAGTAACTCAAGCTCTGCTCACGACTCATAGAGTTTTTCTTGAAACAGGGTTAAACATGGTATAAGAATAACATAGTTAATTCAGAACTAATTTGCCTCAGAACTTGGAGCAGTATAGGAACAGTAATCATCATAGGAAAATTATATAAGAAATTGAAAATTATCCTAGGCTTCATAGCAGAGTGACAAGTAAAAGCAGAACTTAGTTTAGAACTGATTTGCCTCAGAACTTGGTATAAGATCATGACAAGCATGGAAGACATCATCATAGGCATTAACTTTATCAAGCTCAAGCTCAAGCTCAAGCTCCATCTATAGAACAAGTAAAAAGGCAGTGAGATTCAGAGAAACTTGCCTCACCATCGTCGTGGTCATTTCCAGAGTCAGAGATGAGGTCCTCTACACCTTCGCCGCTCCCTTGACCCCTCTTCGTCGTTGCTAGACACTTGTGCTCGCAGACGTGAGGCAGGCACCTCACCCACTTCACTGCCCTCTCGCCGGCACGCTCCTCCTTACCGCTGCTTGGACCCTCGTCGGAACCCGAGAGGATCCAGTCAAGGACCCTCGTCTCCGGCATTGGGTTCACTCCACCGCCGCTTGGCCCCTCTCAGGCGCTCATCGTCGTCTCCCTCTTCGCCGCCATCTCGCCAGCACGCGCGCGGATCCAGTTGCGGCACCGCTTCGCGTTCCGATTCTCCTCGATCCCGGGTGCGCGGGGTCATCCACTGCTTGGCCCCTAGACTGTGCTCATCGTCGTCTCTGTCTCCACACCTCCAATCACCCCAGTGAGAAATGAGGAAAGCGTCGTGTGCTGCAGTTTTTTTAAGGAAAGTGCTGCGTTTATCCATTCGGAAGAAGAAGGGGAGAGTCGGGAGACTGTTGACGGTCGATTTTGGTACACCTAGCTATGAGTTTACCGTCAACATTTGCACGTATTTGATATCCTAACTAATGGTCCTAACCCCCTTGATATGACAAGTTCGCACTCGCATGTGGTTTTTGGAGTATGTTGTTTACACAAGATTTAAGCGCTTAAAGGAGTACTTTCGGGTAAAGTTCATCAAGCACTTTATGAGAAGATCATGAAGCCCGTCATAAGTCAAGACATGAAGTGAACACGACTCCAAATGACCCAAGGACCGAAGTATGAACACGTAAAACTCCGGGGACTTGGATGTTTACCAACGAGATCAACTCAGCCTGAGAGATATTCTCGCAGCCCAGGACAGCATGATCTTTTGGTGCAGATTCGGAGACCTAAATGGCCTCTAATGGCAAAAGTTTGACTACCAAAGTTGTGGGCCTCGACGATAGCTTCGATTTGGACATATGGAAGGCCCAATTCGGGTCAAGGAGCTAGGAGATATGCCCCCCGAAATGCCAGCTGCGCAGACAAGTCCGAAATCAGACATATTACCTTCCGAGGCTGTTTTGGGGATCTTATCTTCGTTTCTAAGGAAAGCAATGAATACCAAAGTTGGAGATAATTTCGTGATACACAACCTGAACACAAAAGTTGCATTATTTGGAGTCCGGACGTGGGAGATAAGGTGCCGGCAAGGTAGGGCTGCGAATCAGGAAAATCTGGACGAGGCTGAGTTTATGGAAACCAAGTTCGCTTCTCTCCCAAGGAAGGTCTCATGCAAAGAAAGGTGGAGCACGCCCCAAGGCTCCTCAAGGGCATAAATGCAACCCCCTGGCGTCCAAGGAAGGGTAATCCATCCATCCATTCATTCATCAGAGAACCGCTGACACGAAGGAGAAGCACCGAGAGGAAGCCGACGGCCGCCGCAAGTCCTCGAGTTGCTTAGGAGATGGCTTAGGCCATGCCCTAGCCGCCATGGTTGGCCCTATGTGGTGAAGCCATGGTGGAGTTCCGGAGCCATGCCTTGGATCCATCAAGGCATTTGTACTTTCGACATTCGATGGTGATATAAATCAATCCTTGTACTTACTTTGATCTACTACGAGTTGTGCTTATTCATATGTGTAGCTACCATATACTTTTAGTAGGATTAGATCGAATCATGGTGATTAGTCTTATCTTGCGGATATATCGTTGTAGTGCACGGACCGAGGTTGTCGTTCGGTGATGATTATCCTTGCGTAGTGACAGTACGGTGGAGGAGGAAGCGGCGAATGAACGTGTATCGGACCACTCCATATCGGGTTACTCCATATCGAGTGTATTCCTTATCATAGTATAGGATTAGTGGACGGAACGGCAACAAGAAGATGATAGGCTAGGGTTACCTTTTGATGTTTACCTTTATAGCTAGGCGGATCTGATCCATACATCCTTTCATGTATGTTTAACCTTTATGCAATCAACACTTCACATAGGGTTAGACCAGTAGGCTAGATAGAGAACCTTAGTGGTTTGCTTCCGATCTTTGGATTGACAAATCTAGGGAGGACCCTCCTTGGTGAAAAAGACACCAAGTCACCCGTACGCTTGCGGTGAACTTGAGCACGGTTTTGCACCGTCAACAAGCCCCTTTTTCTGGCGCCGTTGCCGGGGATCGGCAACTCGAACCCTAGGGCGATCTATCTTTCTTTTAACTAACCCTAATTTTATTATTGCATATACCCTGTGTTTCTTGTTTGTATCCTTGAATGCAGGTAAAACTCTAGACACAAAGCGATCGAGAAGTTTTCAACATTCGGACTTCGACAAGTCCAACCTCGCTCAACCAAGTTGATGGCTACACAAAGAATTTCTCTTTAGTGGTAGGTGCTAACCTTTGTTAGTGGCCCAACATCCGTTATCGAGCCCCCACCCAAAGCAAACAAAGATGAACAAGGTATGCCTACGTGTGTCAATTAAGTTTTTAAGACTAATTTCTTTTGGAGGTTTGTATGTTCGAGCTATAGGTTTCGGAAACGACCATGTCAAGCACGATAGAGAAGGATCCCATTACCATCATGCTCATGCAGCGATGGTAATTATTTTTGAAGCCAAGGGATGCGTGACATGGTGCCCTAAAAGACTTCAAGATAAAGACCACACGTGCATCTCCGGATCGATGGACGAAAGGATAACGATGTCATCACGATGTTTGCATGAGCCTCAGTAGAAAACAACAAGATATATTTGGATTTTCAGAAGCCCCATGAAGTCTACGTTCCAACGAATCAAGAGGCAAGGCAATCGGAGGTTCCTACAAGTGGATATGGCCGAATCACCGAAGGTTGCATGTGCTGAAATTCTGGACAGCAAGCAATACTGAAGTGAAACAGCCATAACTCCCTCATTCGGACTCCGATTAAGGCAAATGAGTACCCGTTGGAAAGGTAATTTTATAAATTTTTCAATAGAACTATATTTCGGTATATGTTCTATTCTGTATGCAGGGGTAAATCCATGAAGAAGAGGCAGCAACAAGGCGATGACGACAAGATAGAGGAGATGGACATGGTGTCAATAAAGAGAAGATGGGGCAACGGTTCCACAACACGTACATGATGAAATTCAGGAGCTAAGGACAGAAACAAAACCCTCTGGAGCTTGGATGAATGAAGACATAAGAGGCACCACTCAACACATGATGATGTTGGAAGCGAACCACGACCGATTTCACAAGTCAACATCAAGCTACATGGCTACTTTGGATTCTCGCACAAAGAACCATGGCTTCACGACAATAAAAAGGTACGTGAGAAAGTCGAGCTCTATGACTTAAAATGAAGCGCTTTGTGGGAGGCAACCCGATCTTTTTATATATCTATATAAACTATGACAAGTCTACATTGTGTTCTTTATTTGAAAACTTCAAGTAACATCGTACCATTACTCTAATAAATATCACAACCACATGTTGTATGCTTTAATAGATATTCAGTGAACACTATGCTACTTGATCTTTGAAAACTTGTAGACCCCTTATTTTTGTGTGCTTATTAATGATTAGAGTCTTTTTATTTGTGTCTTTTTAGAGAGAAATATGAAGCATGATCCCTTTTGATTCTAAACTTGTGGCTAGTTAACTTAGGCTAACTTTTGCTTTTGGTTTAGATCACCACCATATCATATCATACAATTTGTTCATTCATATCATATTGCACTTCATTCCACTTTGTTCTCCACCCTTGCATTTTGTTGCATGATGCATACCATATTTAAAACTCTTTTTGTGACAAAAACAAACATCTTTGCCTAAACCTTCCTATCAAACCACACCTAGAACCTAGCCCAACAAAGGAGGGATCGACTTATGTCAAGTCGACAAAGTCTATCTCTCTCCCTTTTTTAATTAATATTTTGAGTAGCCTCATCCTAAACCCTTGGGAAAACCCCTCATACCTTTAGTAATACTAAAATCATAGGTTTGTTTTTTCATCCGAAAATCTAACCCTTGCTTTTCTTCTCTTCCAAAATCACCTCAGATAGAATTTCTTCACCTGACTTATCTTTTCAAAATTTTTATCTTAAGCCAAAAATATAGGATACCTACAAGCCTTACCTTAAAACCTTGTTAGCATGTTTGATTAAGTCTTTTCATAAAAATTTGGTTGACAAGACTCTACCTCTCATAAAGTAACAACATCAAAAGCCTTTTTCAAATATTGCTAACCCTTTTTACTAACCTCTTTTTGCATTTGCATTTTGCATCAACCCCTTTGTTCTATCATGCATAGGTTAGCTTGGTTTCTTTGAAAAACTTTTTGATGAATGCTTTATTTCCATAATGGTGCTTCGCGCGCGAGGCATTTTCTTTTGTAATCTTGTGTAAACGTGGTGTTTAGATTTGATTGCGGTCAATCATCATTTGAGTTTCTAAAGCCTTGTTGATTTATTTTGCATTAGGTTGGTTTATAAAGTTTGCAATGCGCTTTAATTTTCTTGCGGCATGAAGAATTATTAACCTTGAAATGAACATGGTGTTTTGACCTTGGTTAAATCTTTATGGTTATATAGAAATAAAGCAATCTAGTTGTAAACATGGTGTTTAGAACTTGGTGCAAACATTGTCAATGTTTATCCCTTCCTTTCATTTGCATTTTACACATACACGCACGTACACTCATTAGGTTCTCTTTTCTTTTTACTAGGCAAGCTATGCCACAAGTTAAGATCTTGGGGATGTATTTGGTTTGTTGGCAATTGTTTCTACTCCTGACCATCACCCCGAGGGTAGAATGTGCATTTGATTTGTTTTGCAGGCATGGCGAAGTTTTCCCATGAGTTCTTGACCAATTGCAATCAAGATCATTAGTCATCTACGAGGCTTGAGAGGGAAGGTGCTGTTTCCATCAAGGTTTGAGCACGTGTTCAGAGATGTACAATGGAAGAAAAGTTCATATTCAGAAGCTCCTTCAAACCTTCTTTCCAATGCATCAAGAATCATCAATTTTGAAGACCCGTACAAAGAGATATGGCAGAATCATTGAGCGCTGCACATTCTGAAAATTACAGATTGCATCGCCGGAGTAAAAAAGGCACAACTCTATTGTTCGGAACCCGTTTCATGCGAATGATAGCTCGTTGGAAAGACAATTTCATGAACTTCAACTTGGAGGGGTGTTTCAGTACATGTTATGTTCTGGAAGTAAAGGAAAAACTGTGGAAGATGAGGCAGCGATAAGGACGGGATGCAAGTCAGTGATGACGATATGATGAAGCATTTGAACCATGGCTTGATGATAATAAGAAGAAGTTGAGGGACGACTGAGCAACAAAGGCAAGGAAGTGAAGATGATTCTCAAACACATGGCAATAGGGAATTACGAGTGATTCAAGTTCTTCCACACTTAGCAAGACGCTAAGCATGGGGGAGGATTTGAGGGACGAAAAGGGCAAGGCCACGTGGAGTACAAGGATCACCTTCACCACAAGATGTTCATCATTCTTTTTCCATGCTAAGCACAATGCTTAAGCATGGGGGAGGCCACGCTGCACTTCACTACGAGCATCAGAAAGGACGGTAACTCGCCCTTAACTTTATCTTTGTTCATCACCTTCTAAATGCTTGTACATATATGCTTTCAACCATAAACAACCTTTGTATTTATCTCTCGATCAATAACATGGCTCCTAGGAGGACAACCTAGGATTGTTAGTTTTATTTTTTCAATAAATGAATCACCATCTCTTTTGAGCTTACCACGATGATATCATTTGTATGCCTTGCTTATGAAAAAATGATGTAAGTTGCCGCTTTGTTTTACTTGCATGATGTTTTATATGACATGACTTTTTGCTCTCTATTAAAAGGAACTTAAATTGATTAAATACCAGCTCTTTCATTAGTGGAGATTAAATGACTAATCTTTAGACCCACATACTTTATGTTGCTCTTTGATTTAAGTTTACCGATGACCTATGCCTTGTACTTGTTTTATTTAAAATCATTATGCTATCTACATTTGTGAATCTCTTGCAAGGCTCTACCTACCAAAGCCTATACACATACAAGTTCTTTCATGATATAACCTTTAGTTTGCAAGCTTATATCTTGATGAGTTGAATTACGATTGATTTCTGTGGTACGAGACTAAGAAGCTGGTCATTCCTTTGCATATCTTTTTCATGCTAGCCATTTTTGTCCATGCATTGTGTGTTTCTACATTGGAAATTTCACAAGCTTCACTGGGCATCCACCCTAAACCCAAAACATCTTTTTGTGATTACCTCCTTGACCACAACCCAAATTGAGTATGGATGATCTTTCGACGAATTTTCTGAAGATTTTCTAGCAAGATTTCAAGACATATAACATATGGAGGGACTCAACAATGCAACTAAGTCATGCGGAGTTTCAACATGGAGGATGCCCTTGAAGATTTCAAAAGATTTATAGAGGAACACAAGGATTTTGTACTTCTTTAGCAGCCTTAGGTCCCCTCACTTTTATGCTCGAGGACGAGCAATCATTTAAGCATGGGGGAGGACTGCTATAGCAAGTACTATGTTGCTTAAAAGTTCGGGGGAGCATTAAAAAATGTTAAATAAAAAAAAGAGAAAAAAAAATGAATGATGAATGAAAAAAAATGAAAGAAAGAGAGAAGAAAGAAAAAAGGAAAAGAAAAAAGAAAGAAAGAGAAAAATAAAAATGCTCCTCGGTTCTTTTTCGCTTTCGTTTAAATCCTAGAGAGCTTTGAAGACAAGTCCATACTCAATCTTTTCCAACCATGTGCAATCCGATAACGAGAACTTCATTCGTGTCTCGGGATCACCCATTTGCCACTTGCACATGTCCACCTTTCTAAATGCGTGTGTTCCATCTCTCTCCCTTTCCAACATTTATTTCCCATGACCTTTTTGACTAGTCTCGGTAATTCCAATACATCTCTCTCTTAGTTTGACAATAATTCAAGTATAATATTTTGCTAGGATTGTTTTTACCTACCAAGCTCCACATAAGCTTTCCACTTTTATATATGAGTAGAATAGGTTGAGAATAATCTAGTATAGGCTTGAGTGACTTGATGAGATGAGTGTTTTCATGAGCTTTTGCCAGAGAACCTCACTTATGTTAGATGTGCAACTTTTTGAAAACTCTTCACGATGCAATAAGGTAAAGGTTTAAAGTTTGCTTAAGTTTGAGAGCACTATATTTGTTTTATTGTGGCATGTTCTTTAATAATAGTCTATCTTCCATAATGAAGTAGCTGGTCAAAACTTGAACATTAAATGCTAAATACTTGAGAGAGCAATATGTCTTGTTGTGTATAACTAAGTGCAGGGAAGACATTGAAGGGCAACGCTGATTTCTAGGTTAAGCAAAGATCTTGGACTTGCTCGAGGACGAGCAAGGTTTAAGCATGGGGGTATGTTGACGGTTGATTTTGGTACACCTAGCTATGAGTTTACCGTCAACATTTGCACGTATTTGATATCATAACTAATGGTACTAACCTCCTTGATATGACAAGTTCGCGCTCGCATGTGGTTTTTAGAGTATGTTGTTTACACAGGATTTAAGCGCTTAAAGGAATACTTTCGGGTAAAGTTAATCAAGCACTTTATGAGAAGATCATGAAGCCCGTCATAAGTCAAGACATGAAGTGAACACGACTCCAAATGACCCAAGGACCGAAGCATGAACACGTAAAACTCCGGGGACTTGGATGTTTACCAACGAGATCAACTCAGCCTGAGAGATATTCTCGCAGCCCAAGACATCATGATCTTTCGGTGCAGATTCGGAGAATTAAATGGCCTCTAATGGCAAAAGTTTGACTACAAAGTTGTGGGCCTCGACGATAGCTTCGATTTGGACATATGGAAGGCCCAATTCGGGTCAAGGAGCTAGGAGATATGCCCCCTGAAATGCCAGCTACGCAGATAAGTTCGAAATCAAACAGATTACCTTCCGAGGCTGTTTTGGGGATCTTATCTTCGTTTCTAAGGAAAGCAATGAATACCAAAGTTGGAGATAATTTCGTGGCACACAACCTGGAGACAAAATTTGCATTATTTGGAGTCCGGACGTGGGAGATATGGTGCCGGCAAGGAAGGGCTGTGAATCAAGAAAATCTGGACGAGGCTGAGTTTATGGAAACCAAGTTCGCTTCTCTCCCAAGGAAGATCTCGTGCAAGGAAAGGTGGAGCACGCCCTAAGGCTCCTCAAGGGCATAAATACAACCCCCTAGGCATCCAAGGAAGGGTAATCCATCCATCCATTCATCAGAGAGCCGCCGACACGAAGGAGAAGCACCGAGAGGAAGTCGACGGCCGCCGCAAGTCCTCGAGTTGCTTAGGAGATGGCTTAGGCCATGCCCTAGCCGCCATGGTTGGCCCTACGTTGTGAAGCCATGGTGGAGTTCCGGAGCCATGCCTTGGATCCTTCAAGGCATTTGTACTTTCAACATTCGATGGTGATATAAATCAATCCTTGTCCTTACTTTGATCTACTACGAGTTGTGCTTATTCATATGTGTAGCTACCATATGCTTTTAGTAGGATTAGATCGAATCATGGTGATTAGTCTTATCTTGCGGATACATCGTTGTAGTGCATGGACCGAGGTTGTCGTTCATTGATGATTATCCTTGCGTAGTGACAGTACAGTGGAGGAGAAAGCGGCGAATGAATGTGTATCGGACCACTCCATATCGGGTTACTCCATATCGAGTGTACTTCTTATCATAGTATAGGATTAGATTGGTTTGTCATCTTGGCCGGAACGGCAACAAGAAGACTATAGGCTAGGGTTACCTTTTGATGTTTACCTTTATGGCTAGGTGGATGTGATCTATACATCCTTTCATGTATGTTTAACCTTTATACAATCAACACTTCACATAGGGTTAGACCGGTAGGTTAGATAGAGAACCTTAGTGGTTTGCTTCCGATCCTTGGATTGACAAATCTAGGGAGGACTCTCCTTGGTGAAAAAGGCACCAAGTCACCCGTACGCTTGCTGTGAACTTAAGCACGGTTTTGCACCGTCAATAGAGACGAAATGGGCCGGGGCGTTTGAATATTCATTTTGCAAAACGGATAGTCACTGCCGGCGCGGGTTAGCAAACCCGTGTCGTTTTGTTGGCTGGTGCACGGGCGGGCAACGGTTACATTCTTTATACTAGGCTGCTGACGCTGACGCGTAGGCTCGACACTTTTTTTTTTGAAATGAC
The DNA here is from genome assembly GCA_036936925.1 of Cenchrus fungigraminus. Taxonomy (NCBI): domain Eukaryota; kingdom Viridiplantae; phylum Streptophyta; class Magnoliopsida; order Poales; family Poaceae; genus Cenchrus; species Cenchrus fungigraminus. The sequence continues at coordinate 87,034,583 of CM072780.1, forward strand.
ACTTGCTTCCCTCAAAAATTAGGGCCCATAAAGCAGCACCTAAAAATTAATAAAAATACGAACAATTCATAGTTTTTTTAAGAATCGAACAACTCATAGTTGGGCATTTGGTATTTTGAATAAAATATGAACAGTCACAAGTCTCCTTGTGACCACATGTCTCTTTTGTGGCCAAGAGCTCTCCTGAGTGTACACGGGTTCCGAGGCGCGTGACCGGCCGCCTGACGGTTCGCCATCTTGTCAATATAACTCCCCGGCCGGTCAAGAACTTCATCAACCGCGGCACCAAGAAAACCCCAGCACCACCGTCTCCGGTCACCAAGAAGTGAATCTAAGAGCTTTTTCTTCCTCAAGCGCACGCATGGCATCGTCAAGCGAGCCATCCAGGAAGCGGGGGAGGAAGGAGGAGGATGACGGCTCGTCAAGGAGGGGACGGCGCTGGCACCCGAGGAGCCCGAGGAGGTGCCGCCACCCACACCCAACGAGCCCGAGGAGGTGCCGCCGCCCCCGCCCGACGAGCCCGAGAAGGCGCTAGCACCGCAGCCCGTGGCGGTCGTTTCTGCTCCTCCACTAAATGCTGACGAAGCCACTTGGTCAGTGAACTTGTTCCGCGATGCTTTCGTGAGGCTTCGACGAGTGGTCGTTCGTCTCGGGGTCCCAGTACCCAATGATCCGCTGTAGAGGACCATGAAGGATTATGCCTTCAAGATCAATATCTTGGCTGGGGACCTTGAGAGAGGAGTGCTCGCCCCCGTCGACAATGACGGCGGCGACGATGGCAGCCTCGACGGCTCCGGCTCCGGCTCTGACTACGACTCCGACGGTGGGGCTCCTCCGGCAGCGACTACCTCTGCTTAATTAATTTGTGCCTCTGTTAATGTGTTCCTCCTGTGTGTTTGTTGAACTTGTGATGAAGTAGTAGATCCTCTGTTAATATGTTCCTCCTGTGAGTATGTTGAACTTGTGATGAACTAGTAGATCTAAGAGGCGCGAGTAGATCAATCCATGTCTCCTATAACGCATTGCAATGTCTATGGCAGCAGCTTACAATGAATTGTAATGTGTATGCCAAAAGTTTGTTACTCTGTTTGTGTCATTATATGGCAGCAGTTTATAATGAATTGCAATGTGTATGCCAGAGTTATGCCAGAAGTTTGTTAATTACTCTGTTTGTGTTAATCCACGTCTCCTTTGCCTCGTGCTATAATGAAATGTCAGCACAAATGAATTGATGAATTTTGTGATGTGTGACACATTAAGATTTGTGACCCAATTGTCATTCCATCCTTTCTTCATTCATACATTTAAGTTTGTCATCTGTGACAAATTTTTCATTCTTCAACCACACAGATGAAGCAAAAGCACCACTTTTAACATCAGAATTACTTCTTTGCAGCATACATCCCCAGTAAACATCCGAATACTACAGAAAAAATAGTCACAATAATCAAGTTCATCTTCCAGATCACATTGTCCAACTTCTCCTCCAGTGCTTTCTTCCTCTGCTTGTCCAGTGCTTGCCTCTGCTCGCCGCTCCCAATTTGACATTCCACTGAATCAACTACTTCATCGACCGCGTCTGCCCAGTTCAACGGTCGAAAAATAATGACGCCAGCATCCTTCAGCGTCTGGAGATACTCCTTGTGGAAACGATAAAATCCACAATTCTTGGTGTACTGCAAAATCAAAAGCACATAAGAACCCTAACTCAGATTTGGGAGACACAGCAGACTACTCACCGAGTTTCTTGCACACTTGAAATAAAGACGACCATGGTTTTCACCTTCCTTCTGCGTCCACCCCTCCACCACCCGAGCCATACCACAGTCCGGGCAAGGGACCAGTGGAAAGCCCCTTAGCTCACCGACTGGATCCAAGCCGATGGAGTGATTGCGGCTGCTCCGGCAACCTTGAACCCTGCTCCTCGCACGTGCACCCCCAGACGAATCGGCGTAGTGCGACATGTGCGCGACGACGGGGAAGGACGGGCGGGCGGCGGCGGTGGAGCTCAGATCGGGGAAGAAGAAGGGGGGCCAGGGCCGGGGCCGGGGCGTATGGATATTCATTCAGCCAGGGGCATTTCGGACAATGGAGCACTGGTTGGCGACGAGGGTTAGTGTACCAGCGTCGCCGGGGCAGATGCATATTCATTTGGGCAGCAGCATTTCGGACAATGGAGCACTTGTTGGCAACAAGGGTTAGTGTACCAGCGTCGCCGGGGCGGATGCATATTCATTCGGTCAGGGGCATTTCAGACAATGAAGCATTTGTTGGTGACGCGGGTTAGTCTACCCGCATCGCCTTTGTCGGTCGGGCAGGCAATGGTTATCTTTTTTTATATAGGCTTCTGATGCTGACGCGTGGGCCCGACACTATTTTTTCTGAATTGAAACTTGCTTCCCTCAAAAATTAGAGCCCATAAACAGCACCAAAAAATTCGTAAAAAATACGAACAATTCACAGTTGGTAATTTAGTATTTGAATAAAATGTCAACAGCCACACTTGTTTAACCAAATTTCTTAAAATTAGATTTTTTATCTCTTGTTTACGATATAATAATTATAATAACGTCTTAGTGTGTTCTAAAAATTCTACAAATTGACTTGGCAACATAATTTAGGTCCCTAAGCTTGTCTACAAAAATTCAAATGGTTTCGAAAATGGAAGATTATAATTGTGTACAAATGTCTACATCTCTCACATAGTTTCTCAGAATGTTACTTCAACATTGAAGTTTTCCACACTTTAAAACATGTTCGAACTCATATGCATTTGAAATTTTAACATAACATTATGTTCACCATAAGATTACGAAATGCAAAGTTTCATTAGTAATGGTTGTGTAAAACAAATATTATTTCTATGTTGTACTTATAAGGAACAAGATAAGGCGTATAAACAACATCCAAGAAATGGAATTACATACGAAAAAATGTCATAAATGTATACATGGTGATTTTAGAAAAATTCAGAAACAAATATCATCAAATTTGGATTATGGATGATGGAGAAATACGTGATACAAAATTTGATTACAGATTAAAAGGGGAAAAGCAAACTGTTCTTCATTCGAATAGACCTGGCCCCGCCCCTTCATTGGCGACGGGTGGTTGTTAATCATCGTATCATTTGCGCATCCGAACCTTTTTAATAAACGCTCCGCCTTCCGCCTTCTATCCCCTTCTCCGGCTTTCGCCTTCCTCGTCTCCGTCGCAGCCTCATCTCCGTCGTAGGGATGGCCTGCGACTCTAGGGGGAGCTTCTGCAAGGAGGAGGCCCCGCGGCCATGTCCCCGTCCGTCTTCCTCTATGCTGTCCGCCGCCCCCGCCAAGAGAGTGAGGTTCCGCGGTGACGAAGAGGAGCCGTCCCAGCGCGCCGCCCCCGTGCGTCTTCCTCGGCACTCCATGGAAGAGGCCGGTTCTTCGTCGGCCCGGGGGAGGAAGTCGTACACGCGCGCAAGAGCCAAGTTGGCGGACTCCAGCGACACCCACCATGGAGAGGTAGGGTTTTTTTCCTCGACGCAAAGGAAGAAGCGGTCCACACGCATTGAGGTGAGCACGGACTCCTCCGGCGACGACCCAGGCAGAAGAGTGGTGGTAGACCTCATCTCCTCCGGTGACGACTCCGGCAACAACTCCGGTGACGACTCCGACAACGACTCTGGCAACAACTCCGGCGACGATTGTGAAGACCATGAGGCAAGTTCTGAAACCATCACGCACGATTTGTCCTTGTACCTTCACATCTTCACTGATCAATTGTTCTAATGCATCAATTTCCATTTGTTGTAGGAAGTTGCTGGACATGACATTGACAGGATTTGGACTGAAATCAATAAGATCAAGGAATTGGCTGAAGAGAAGCAGGCAAGTTTTGAAACCAGTTAGAGCTAAACAGCTTTCTTGTAAGAAGTTACAACTGTTATGAAGCTTGCATCAATATAATTTTCCTTTGTTTTAGGAACGTGCTGTTACTCGGGATGACATTGACTACATCTGGAAAGGAATCGACAAGCAGGATGAGCAGCTTAAAGCCGCACAAAAGAGGCAGGAGATTGAACTTCTAAAGAAGAATGCTGAGCTGGTAGAAAGAGTTGCAAAACTAGAGACAAGGATAGCTGAACTTGAGGCAGCAGCACAAAAGAAGCCATCTAGCTAACTAGTTCCGTTGCAGCTACAATCTAGTTTGGTGACACGCCCAGCTGATGCAGTCTTATTTTGGTGATGTGCCCTGCTGATGCATGTCAGATGTGAATATGTTTCTTATGAGTTAGTTTGCTTGGTGATGTGAACTTGTGATGCATGTCATATGTGAACATGTGATGTGATGCTATATCAACAGTCACACTTGTTATGAGTTAGTTTGCTTGGTGATGTGTTAGAGCCCATAAACAGCACCTACAAATTCGTAAAAAATACAAAACATTCATAGTTGGTAATTTAGTATATGAATAAAATATCAACAGCCACTCTTGTTTAACCAAATTTCTTAAAATTAGATTTTTTTTATTTCATGTTTATGATATAATAGTAGAGTAGTACTTGACTACATTACTCGTTTTAAGGCCCACACAAGCCCACTCACGCTAGGTTAGTAGGGAAGGACGCCTCCCTCACTCAGTCTCCTCCCACTCTCCCCTCGCGTCGCCGCCGCCGCTTTCTCCCCCTCGCCTTCGTCCCCCTCACCTCCCCCCACACCGCGACGCACGCTACACCCCTTCGCTGAGACGCGCGCCACACCACGCTCGGCGCGACATGCACCACACCTCTGACAGCGAGATCTGGAGGAGGAGGGACCCAGCAGCGGCGGCAATGATGACGACGACGACTAAAGGAGGGATCCAACGACAACGACGACGACTAGGAGGAGGAGGAGGGATCCAGCCACGAGGTCGACGCGAGGACGAGGACGTGGCGGCGAGCAGGCAGCGACGAGGAGTAGAGATCCCTCTGCTCTGACAGTGACAAGGTCAGTGGTGAATCTAGGATTTGAGTTTATGGTATACCGCTCTAAAAATGTCTTATACAATTCGGTAAATGCATTCTACCAACTCGGTAATAATTGTAAAATTAACAACAATTCAGTAATAACTGTAAAATTAACAACGTAATTTGGTATATTTGCTCGAGTTTATGCAATTAGGCCAAGCGAGCGTATGCAGCACACATGCGTTCAGATAATCAAGTATACAACATATGCGTGCGTATGCTTTTCTTTTTATATAAATGCGTATAAATATACTTGTACTTGTGGGAATTGCAGGGTATGTCGTGGCTCCTTTGTATAAGTACATGTGGACATACTTAGTTGTTGATGGTATACATACTTAGCATTTCCCTTTAGATTGACTCTTATATTTGGTTTTGCTCTTGTTCCTATATACATGTGCACATTCTCTCCAAGTTGAATAAGTACCTCATCAGCAACAGAGGAAGCCTGCATCTTCCTCTTTAAAATGGTAAGGTCGCATTGCCTGAACTAATTTTTTTGTTACTAAATTTTGCATTTATGTTAATGGTTTACCAAGAACCAATGATATTAAAGTGGGCTAAAGTAGTTACTGTAATTCCCTTGACTATTAATTCACAGGATAAATCTGACGAGGACTATAGACCTGGGCCACAAGATGAAGAAGAGGGTTATGGCACTGCTAGTGCACAACAAGACCAGGTGGGTTGGGCTCAGCGTCGAGGCAGAGCGCCAAGGACATCCACAAAGTGGTCAAGTGACACAATTATAGTCACTGAGGTCGACATAGGGGGGATGCCAGTACCATTGACTCAAAAGCGCAGGTTCAGGGCACTTGCGGGGCTTGTTGCTAGACAAAAGATACCTTTGCACTTGCCAGAATTCAAAGAACTAAGCAATGATGAAAAGTGGGACTTGTTTGATAAGCATGTGCAGAAACACTTGAAGTTCCAGGAAGGCGCGAAACCACAGGCATTCAAGCTTTTCTGGAAGATGGCTGCCAAGGCATGGAGACAATTTAGATTTCAGCTTAGGCGAGATTTTATCAGAAAAGGACTTGAGCCATTTACAAGGCACTCGTTTATCGTCCTGGAACAGTGGAAGGAGTTCATGAAACAGGAGGAAACTGAGCAAGCCTCGTCTGTTAGCGTCAAGTTCAAAGAACTCCGAAGCCGGAACACAAGCGAGCACAACATGGGTCCAGTTGGTTATACTGTGAAACTAGAACAATGGGAGGAAGAGGACAGACAATTAGCTGCAGCAGGTATCCCCAACCCATTTGACACCTACCCTGATGATCGTTCCAAGAATTGGCTGCGAGCAAGGAGTAAGCTAGTGATTAAAGACCGTGTTGTTGTGATAGTGTTCAACAACAAAGAGGCAGAAAAATTGGCTGCAGACATCAAGGAGAAGATTGCATGTGCAGAATCTTCAGGAATGGCAGGGCAGAGGGAGTATGATGTGCTAAGTCAGTGCTTGGGCCACCCTGAACAACCAGGTCGCGTGCGTGGTGTCTCCAGCTACCAGGGCTGGAAGTATGCATGGCCTCAGCACGCTTGCATGTATAGGAAGAGGAAGAGGACAAAGACCGACGCATCAGTTGATACAGAAAAGATAAAGGAACAAATCAAGCAAGAACTAGTGGCTGAGATGCAGATGCAGAAAATGTAGATGCAGAACATGCAGATGCAGAGGTGGTGTTGTCACCAGTGTCCAATCACGCAAGCCCTTCACCCGCCACACTGAAGAGCAGCTGTGCGTCCGCAGATAATGTAGGTTTGATCGATGGCACTGCAGAGTTGGCGACGGAGGTGCGCTGTGACGATCGTACACACGAAGACCTTATTGACATGTTGACTGAACCCACACACTGTGGCCTATGGATCACGTGGAGGGGTCTTCAATGTGAGGCTGCAATTGGTCTTGTTCATCCAGAGCAGACTATGCTACAAACAGTCCCGATTCATGAAGACTGTGTTGTGGTTGAAGTGCTCACTGTATATACTATCTTTGTGGATGAACTGGTGGAATACCCTCCTAAAGACGAGGTGATGAAACTCGGACAAGCTGAAGGACAGAGGTTACAGTGGAGAAGGTGTCGGATTGACACCAAGGGAGCACCAACATGTAAATCTCGTTCACAGGCTACGGTAGAGATTCCTTGTAGTTCACAGAGTACGGTACAGGTTCCTTCCTCACATGGTTCCCCACATCCTCCTCCTCCTCCTCCTCAATCCCCACATCCACAAGACGTTCCATTCGGACCTCCTCCTTGTCCTGAAAAACTTGCATCACCACCTCCTCGTCATCCTGAAAACATAGAAAAACTTGCATCCCCACATCCGCAAGATACACCAAATATTCCATCCCCACCTACTACTAGTCCTGAAAAATAGAAAAACTTGCACCCCCACATCCGCAAGAGACACCAAATATTCCATCCCCACCACCACCACCACCTCCTCCTCCTCCTCCTCCTCCTCCTCCTCATGAAACAACAAAACCTACACCCCCAAATGAAAGTGCTCAAAACAATCATGCCAAAGCAGATACATCTGGGCCTAATACCTCTGTAATAGCTCTTGGTGAGACACCACTGTTACCAGTCAACCAGAGTGATGTGTTGGCTGGTGCTGATAAATCTGTCGACGACATTTCGAAGAAAGCTGTAGGTACATCTGGGCCCAATACCTCTGTAATAGCTCCTGGTGAGACACCACTAGGCAAGAAAGCCCTTGAGAAACCTTCAGCCATTTCAAATCAGCAAGGAAAGAAACTTGCTGAAAATAAAATCTCTACACCACGTACAGCAGGCAAGAAATCCCTTGAGAAACCTTTGGCCATTTCAAAGCTGTAAGAAGAGAAACTTGCCAAAAATAAAAGCTCTACACCACCTACAACAGGCAAGCAAGCCCTTAAGAAACCTTCTTCAGCCATCTCAAAGCAGCAGGAAAAGAAAATTGCTGTAAATAAAACCTCTAAGATGCCTACTAGAAAGCGATCTAAGAGAAACACCGAGAAGCATCCTTGGGCTATGACTAACCCAAAGCGATCTGAGAGAAACACCAAGAAGAATCCTTGGTCTATGACTAACCCAAAGCGATCTGAGAGAAACACCCAGAAGAATCCTTGGGCTATGGTTAACCCAAATTACAAATTCAGAAAGAGCCTTCTCAGTGATGATGATCACAAAAATGCTGCTCCTTGTACCAGAGAGCTCCACACATTCTACATGCAACATGGTAAGTCAGATGATGAATCTTCGATTATGGTCGCACTTCGGCCCGGGACCAATGCATGGCCTAAGAGAGGAGACGAATCATCAAACGGACTCGAGCAGATACCTGTGCAACTCAGTGATTTGTATGATCTCTTCAACTTGGATGCTTTGGATCTGACACTTCTCCGCTGCTTCATCCTGTAAGTTGCTTGAAAATTTAATCTGCTTCTCACTAATCATTCTCTATCGAAATGTGCTTTTTGCCTCACATCATCTTTACCATGTATTTTGCCTCCTTACACTTTGTTTTTTCTTACTAATACGAATATGGTTGTAGAAGTTGAGAAGAAGTGCGCTGCAGTTGCCTTCCTTGATCCTGAATGCCTTTGCTCGACAACGTTGACCAGCACGGATCACACTATTGCTTTCTCTATGTCCTATATGTGCAGTGCCTTCAAACAATATGCTAAAAAGAAACTCATCCTTACCGCTTATCTCAGTAAGAACCACTGGATTGCAGTGGCGATCGTTCCGAAGCAGCAGAAGGTCTACTATCTTGATTCATTGAAGAGACTTAGGACTGATACTACCCCTTTCGAACAAATCATTAATGAGTAAGTTATTTCTTTCTTAACCTGCGGACGTTCCTCAACAAATTGTGCAGAGTATATTAATTAATAGTGCCCTAACCATTGTTGCATGTTTCATTGTTGGGGTTGGGAACGTTACTGCGGCAAAAAGAAGTTGCGCCTTAGCACCTTGGAACATGTCAAAGATATTAAGGTACATACCACTTATTTCCTTCCTGTGGAAGCTAGTACTAAAGCTTGAGTTTATTTCTTCTTGATCACCACTATTTTTCTTTGTACATTTATTGCAGTGCCACCAACAACCTTCTGAATCCAAACTCTGTGGCTTCTATTGTGCCTATCACGTGCTTAAATTAAAAGATAGAGGCCCAGATATGGAGGTACTTTCTTGGGATGTTCATTTGTAAAACCTGCAACTAAGCACAGTTCTTGCTTATTAGCACTGCACATGTTTGGTAACCACCTATATATGTGTGCTGACTGGTGACATTGTTATATCCAGATATTAGGGCTAGATGAGCATCCTCTCCACAAATCCACGTTGGTCTATGTTCTTGAAAGAATTGCCACATTCATCATGGAATAGGTGATCACAGTCGGAGGAAAATTTCATGCTGATGAAACTATTTGGGCTAATATTATACATGGTGACTAGGAAATTTTTGCATTCCTCCTTGTCCCATGAATTTTGTGATATTGTTGTCAAGCTAGTTAACTATGGCTATAATATTGTTGTCAAGCCAGTGATGCTTCTTTAATTGTGAGATGATGATGCTGAATTTTGTCATATGATGCATGTGAATTATGTGGATTTCTGTGAATTTGGATGCTGGATCTAATTTCTGTGAATTTAGTCATATCCTGGCTGGTTCCAGGATGCAGCTCCTGATGGCTACCAAATCCTAGCTGGTTCTAGGATGCAGCCGACAAGCAGGCAGCAGGTTACTGTAGGGGTGGCCTACGTATCTGTAATGGGCGTTAATTAAAGCTCGTTACAAACACTGATCAGTGAGTAACAGGCTTCATTCGGAATGCCCGTTACAAACATGCCAACAACGTAACGGGCAGCGTAAAAGCCCATTACCAGTACTGACCGGTGGGCCCCAGAACTTGGCCTGTTCGTCAAGACAGAAGAGATGCAGGTTCACAACACGCGTCTCCGATGTTGATTTCATAGTTACAGGCTCTGTTTTTGTGCCTGTTACCAAAGTTCCCTATGGGCCCAGAGAAACAGCCATTTCACATGATCGGTGACTAGTTGTGGTAACGGTTGTTGTTTGATGTCCGTTACGAATCCTAGATGTGTTGAGACGCGCGTGAAATAAACGCGTCTCATTTCGTCTAGATAGAGGAGACGCAGGTACACAGCACGCGTCTCTGATGTTGAGCTACTGTAACAGGCTCTGTTTTAGTGCCCGTTACCAAAGTTCCCTGTGGGCCCAGAGAAACAGTCATTTCACGTGACCGGTGGCTAATTGTGGTAACGGTCGTTGTTTGATCCCCGTTACGAATATGTGTTATCAGTAACGGGCATCTGCCCGTTACCTTTCTTGGCTCATTTGTAACACTTGATCGGTAACGGGCGCTTTGCCTGTTACTAAAGGCTGTCTATGCCCGTTACCAAAGTGAGTTTTTCACATAGTGTACCAATGGAAGAAGATGCTGGAGTACACGGATGCTTCAAAAAAATTCATTGCAACTTGAAATCAATACTTAGTTTTGCACTTTCTAAACTAAAGCCTATCAATCAACTTGTAACAACAATCGTGCTTCAACCGAAATCCCCAATTCCAAATATAATTTCCCTCTGACGAAAGGGGAAAGCAGAGGCACAAAACAGGGTACTGACCTGACCATAGCTCACTCTCCTCCCTTCGATGCGAGGATCCACCATTCCCGCTGCGGGTTGTAGATCTGCGCACCAAGGCCTCTAGGCTAGATATTTGCCACAACGACCCACAGGAGCGTGCTGGCAAGCCCCTTGCAGGGTACGCGGTTGATATAGCCATTGGCCGCGGGTTCGACCCCTGCTATTGACATAGTATCCTTTTAATTTTCCTATGTTTTTTTATCATACTGACTTGTGGGACCTTATTAATTTTTATGACGAGTTGGAACCACAGTAGGAAACAAGTAGTTTCACGATCGTTCCTCAGGATGGTCCTTCCAGCAAAACATCAACAGACTGGAACTTTGCCGTCCACCGAGCAGCAAACATCATATTATGATCAGGTAGCAACAAGTTTCTCAACTCATGACCACAAAGTTCACAACACCAAGTAGCAACAAGTTACAACACCAAGTAGCAAACATCATAGGATGATCATCACACGAAGTAGCAACAAGTTTCTTAACTCATGACCACAAAGTTCACAACACTAAGTAGCAAACATCATAGGATGATCATCATTACAATTTTCAAAATAATCATAACCACCCATTTGTAATCATAATGATAAGAACTGATCATCAATTTACATCTGTAGGCGTTGATTCTCCTTCCATAGCTCCATCCTGCAGTTGTCCCTTCACCTTCTGCAGCTCAGCGGCAGTAGCTTCTGAGGATCCTTCCCATTGTTGATCCCTTTTTCGCTTGGCTGGCCTAAATAAAACATAAGCACCAACAAGTTTCATAACACTATGTATTATGATCAGGAGGAACAACCAGTAAATAAACATCAACAAAGAACAAGTTTCATAATAATCAAGCACTACCTATTTTTATCTTTCTCGCGCAGTATCCATTGCTTCTCCTTCTCCATCTGGATAACACTCTGTTGTATCGATTGCTTCTCCTTCTCGATCTCGATAACTAGCTGCTCAACCGATTGCTTATACACTTCCATCGCATCGATGGCATGTTTCAGCTTTCCCTTCACGTTTTCCAGCTCCGTGGTAGTTGCTTTAAGCTTGATGTTAGCCTTTGCGCATTCTTCCTTCCATGACCTTGCCTCCTCTTCAGGTTTTTCCTTCCTGTCCAGTACCAGGTCTTTTGACTCTTGGTCAAGAATCTCACCTATTTCTTTCAATAAGGCATTGTCCAGGCGTAACATATGGGCACACAACTCCTTGTAGTTGCTGGTCTATTGCAAATGTTCATGTAACAATTGGTCAGCTATCTCATTGAATTTCCTCATCTCTTGCATAGTTGTATTTAGAATTTCCTGACACAGCTCCTTGTATTTTACAGCCTCTTGCTGCGCCATGAGTTCTCTGCCTTCTTGTTCTTGCAGGTCTCTCTTCACCACTTGTAAGCCAGCTTTAGTGGCTTCAAGCACCTCTACAAGCTAGTAAAATACAATAACCTATCAATCCATCAAACGATGCAAACTGAAAACTAACTAAATCTAACACCTATGAATTGTCTATAGCCTATCAACTTGTAACACCAAACGAAGTACAAATATGAGGTACGATGAAATCTGATTCTAGTGTATATGCTCATCAATCCGTTTGATCCCCAAATCTAAAAATCCCTAGGACGATAGGGGAAAATATAGTGGCTCAAACCAGAGAACTGACCTTGTCGAGCCGTTTCAGCTTCTTCTAGCTGGAAGGTTGCGGCGGAACCATCTTCCCGTCGCCTCTAGGATCCGCCATTCCTGCCACGAGCCATTGCAGATCTGCGTGTAGCAAAAGTCGAGAGTCTTTGCGAAGGTAATGAAGCCTTTCGCCTGCGAATTACTGATTTATATTAAAGATTCACCTTACATAACCATAAGGAAAGTGTTTCCTGTTAAAATGACAGAACCAAGAAGTGGTGTAGTGGTAAGCAACACAGTCTTGTTCCTATAGGTCTTTAGTTCGAACCCTTGCAATGGTAAGTTTTTTTTGCAACATTTTGTGACCTAGCAAAAATGCTTACATGTGGGACCTCCATTTTATGATGACTTGGAATGACAGTAGGAAATAAGCAGTTTCGCGATCGTTACTCAGGAAGGTCCTTCCAACAAAACATCAACAGACCAGACCAGCAAAACATCAACAAAATTAGCTCAGAATGGTAAGAGTGCTCAAAGCAAATCAGCATAATAAGATGGCATCTCAAAGCAACTCATCACCACAAAGTTTACACCACCAAGTAGCAAACATCATAACATGATGAGGTAGAAACATGTTTCTTAAGACATCAGTAGATCGACAATTCTCCCTGCATATAGATTCAAGGTAATATTATGTCTGGCTTCCTACAGCTGTCCATTCACCTTCTGCAGCTCGGCTTCAAGCATCACTTAAATCGATAAATTCTGAGGGTCGTTCATGTGATCTGAAGAAAACATCAGCAACAACTTTCATAAGATGGCATGTCATGGTTATTCATCATTAAAAATTGTTCCAATAATCGTAACTACCTATTGTTCGATTCCATTTCCATGAACACTTGTCCAAGTTCTGTTTGTGTTGGCTTACCCTTCTTCCTCTTCTGAAGCTCAGTGGTAGTATCTTCAAGCATCAATTTTTCAGTATCTCCAAGCTTCATGTTAGCCTTTCTGCATTCTTCTTTCCATGACCTTGCTTCCTCTTTAGCTTTTGCTATCCTGCGTGTTAGCTTATTCAGAACAGCTTTAGTCCTACCATCGCATTCAGGATCAATCCAAACAAATGTCTGACATTGTTTTCCTTGAGGCTGCAGACACCAAATACATATATGTTCATAAAATTGTCCATTTTCAACACTAATATCAAGAGTACAAGTACTATAAGTCTATTGAAATTTAAACAAGTTATTGTTTACCTGACCACAGGTTCCATACCAGCGCCCAAGGGCGGTGAAGCTTTCCCTGACAAGGAGAGCATACCCATGCTGGCACTTGTTATAAGGATCCACAACGATAAGATCAGCATCAGGAGGCTCCGATGTAACGAAATCAGTGGACCGAGCCACCACCAGATGCTAGTAAAATACAAGAACCTATCAATTCATAAAATGATGCAAATCGAAAACTAATTGAATCTAACACCGATTATCTATAGCCGATCAACTTCTAACACCAATTGCAATGCAAATCTGAGTGTATGATAAAATCTGAATCTATTGTATATGGTCATCAATTCTCTAGATCCCCAAATCTAGAAATCCCCATCCCTAGGTTGATAGGGGAAAATATAGTGGCTCGAACCAGAGGACTGACCTTGTCATCCTATTTTATGAACTCGTAGCCGGGAGGTGGCACATAAACCGCCCTCTCATCGCCGCTAGAATCCGCCATTCGTACCACTAGCCGTTGCAGATCTGCGCGTAGCAAAATTTGAGAGTCTTTGCGAAGGTAGTGAAGCGTTTCGCCTGCGAATTACTGATTTATATTAAAGATTCACCTAAGACAACCGTTAGGAAAGTTTTTCTTGTTAGCATAACACAACCAAGAAGTAGTGCAGTGGTAAGCAGCATAGCCTTGTTTCTTCAGGTCCCTGGTTCGAAACCATGCCATGGCAAATTATTTTTGCAACATTTCGTGACCTAGCCTCTAGTCTGGCGAAAATGCTTACACGTGGGACCCTTGAACTATTTATGACGACTTGGAACACTCTATTTTCGAAAAATGCTTACATGTGGGACCCAACTGAATTTTATGACGAATTGGAACACTCTATTTAAAAATAATGCTTACATGTGGGACCAAAGTTGGTTTATGACGCCACTGACATGGCGAAAATGCTTACATGTGGGACCCCTGAAAAATTTATGACGACTTGGAACAATCTATTTTCAAAAAAAATCCTTACATGTGGGACCCAACTAAAATTTATGACGACTTGGAACACTCTATTTTTAAAATAATGCTTACATGTGGGACCGATGTTGGTTTATGACGTTTTTGCAGAGCTTATGGAGTCACAAAACAGCATGGAACAATGAATGTCCGCCTACAGTACCAACCGTAATGATGAAAGTTTTTTTGTCACTAAATTTGCTTGGAAGTGAAATATTATGACGAGATCAGCCAGGAACGTCATAAATCAATGATGCTAAAATGTGGTAGCGTCACTAGTCAACGATTTTCTTGTAGTGATGGGGGAGATGTTGACGGTGAATTTCCGTCAACCTAGCCATGAGTTTACCTTCGGTGTTGGCAGTGATTTAATATCCAAACTAACGATCCTAACCCTCATGATATGTCAAGTTCGTACTCGCATGTGGTTTTTGGAGTTTATTGTTTACGCAGGGTTTTAACACTAAAAGGGAGACTTCCCGGGAAAGTTCATCAAGCACTTTGTGAGAAGATCATGAAGTCTGGCACAAGTCAAGACACGAAGTGAACATGACTCCAAGTGGCCCAAGGACTGAAGCGTGAGGCCGTGAAATTCCGAGGACCTAGACAGAAAATGCTGAAGCTTTCGCGTCAAGGAGCCCTATCCAAACTACGGAGAAACTGACACCAAGGGCCCACATGCAGGAAGTGGAAAATTCCAGAAGACACGAGAAGCAACCGGGAGGAAGCCGAGACCGAAATGGGCCCAGGCCGGCCGGCTGGCCCAACCCATTCCGGGCCCGGTTCGGCGCCCCCTTTGACCTAGACGCCGTTCGGACTATTTATAGTCCCCCTGCCAAGAGTCACGCATCAATTCATTCGTCATCCGCCGCCGAGGAGCAGAGAAGCTAGAGGGACACCATCTCGGAGAGGAGGGTCGTGCTAGTTGTCTAGGGTTTCCCTAGCCGACGTGGGAACCTTGCATGGAAGACCATGTCGGAGCTCCGGAGCAAGGATTAAGATCGAGGTAGGATCCCGGTGGTGATCTTGTTCATGTAATCATTCATGGTGAAGTCTTTAAGTGAATCCGATTTCTAGCGATCAAGTGCCTTCTCTATGATTTTGTTCTCCCTTGGTTTTGCTTCTTCCTCAATCTATACTTAAAATAGATTGCATAGGGTGCTCTTGTAGCCGCGGTGGCTAGAGGTGCATACCGGACCGACCAAGTGTTTTCAACTTGTTCTTCTCGAACTCACCCTAGGCTAACCGCACAAATAGTTCTCCCTTGGTTTTGCTTCTTCCTCAATCTATACTTAAGATAGATTGCATGGGGTGCTCTTGTAGCTGCGGTGGCTAGAGGTGCATACCGGACCGACCAAGTGTTTTCAACTTGTTCTTCTCGAACTCGCCCTAGGCTAACCCGCACGAATAGGAGTGCATTGTGACAGAACGGTGGCTCCAAAAGGCGGGCGTCTTCAGAATCGGATCGGAGGCCATGGTTTAAAGATGCTTTTTTTGAGATTCGCTTTTCTATCTTCATCTATCTTGTTTGGAGCTACAACACAAGCATGATCTAGACTCTCTAGATCGGTTATCTCTATGCTTTCTCTTGCTACCTCTTTAGTAGATTAGATTAGACTAGATGTGTTTTCTTGATGGTCTCTTAGATTAGATGCAACTTGGTTCTTCAAGAGAAAGAGTTTCCTTGCTTTACTAGATTAAATCCTTGCGTTGCACATTGTTCCACGGATTCGATACCTTGGGTTCTCACACTTAAGGGAAGAAGGGTCCCTTGACTACAACGGGGGATTTGTCTGCTTGCAAATCTAAACGAACTTTGATACGATAATCAACCATCAACAGATACCCATTAGATGTGTTCGGACCTACACTTATTCCAGAAGCAAAAGAAATCAACTTAGATTTTCATGACCTCCATGATTTGTTCCGCCTACAAATGATAGATGTACAAGTCATCAGATTGTGGTGCATGTAAGTGTCTCATATCCATGCTAATATCTTGTGTGTGTGTGTAAGGCTTACGTTTTGCATAACTAATTATCTGAGCTTTGCTGTATAGGATGCAAGAAGAAGAAATGCATCTTGCAAAGCAGAAAATTGGATTTTTGGATCCTTTTGTTATTGCCGAAGACAGGCATATGCACCCCACCCGATGGGAAGATGATCATGATGAACTAAAAGGTTTGAAGACAACTACGGAAAGAAATAAGATGCGAAGAATTGGACATATAAACGCTATGAAGCGTCTTGCATCCTACATGACACATATGTTCTTGAAGTGGCAAGATAGAGATTACATATGGGCGCCCTACCACATCGGGTTAGTTTACATTTCTACCACTTATAAAAATATATATGTAAAATTTCTCATCCATGCCTCAAAAGATTAAAAAACCTATATAACATGTATGCAGGAATCACTAGATTTTATTTCTTATAGACCCCAAGTTGGGACGGGTGGTAGTATTTGACTCACTGGATTGGCGTAGAGACCTGTACAACGAATTCATAAACATCCTTCTAAAGTTAGTGTATTTCTGTTGTCACACTTACATTCTAAACATCGATTGGCAACTAATAACTTCTATGTTTTTTCTAAACAGGGCTTACCAACACTACATTAAGAAAGGAGGGAAATTTAATCCTGCCTACCCAGAAAAAATGAATATTTGCACAAACTTTCCATGCCACAAGCAACCACCTGGCAGTGTATACTGCGGGTTTTACCTTACGGAAATGATGAGGTGTCTTAGGAGATATAAGGGTGATCCTGAACGAGTAAGGACCTACTACCTTTCATGTATCAGGATGTATATACACTATACATATGCGCATTTTGCATGATCTAACAATTGTTATATTGTTTGTGTATTGTAGATTGAAATCGGACCTCGTGACGTAACACTCCATGAGAAACACCTTCTCAAAATAACTGCAGATTTCTACCATTACCTTATGCATGAAGTGATACATCCTAGGGGCAGATATTATCACCCTGAACATATATTGTCGGCTGAAGACAAATAGCCTACGTGAGTGGGAGAGTCAAGAATACCGTGGGCCATGATGTGATGTCTAAACTTTGTTGTCAATGGGATGTAATAATATAGATCGATAAGTATATGGATTTCTTTTCATATTATTGTACTTATGCTTACTTTAGATTTCATGTCACTTTCATAAAATTTGAATTTGAAACATTCAAAATTTTGGCGGGAAACAAGTTCGATAAATTTGAATTTTAAATATCCAAAATTTTGTGGGTCAGATCATCCGCACCTGGAAACTCATTTCCAGGTGCGGTTGATGCCGTCGTCCGCTCCTAAAAATGCCCTTTTCCAGGTGCGGTTCATCTCATTGTCCGCACCTGGAAAAGGGCATTTTTAGGTGCGGACGACGATGTCAACCGCACCTGGAAATGAGTTTCCAGGTGCGGGTCGATTACCCACTCCAAGAAATTGTTATTTCTAAAAGCGACAGCTAGGAGCTGGTTTGGCGCCCGCACCTGGAAATGTTGTTCTGCCCGATGCTAAAAACGTTTTGTGTAGTAGTGTTCTGGTTGGCTCTGGAGTCCATTCCGGGGGTGCTTGGGGTGTTCTCACGCCGGTGCTCAGGCCTATAAATAGAAGTGGAGGGGGTTAGAATAGGACACACACTTCTTCTCCTCATTTTTGCATTTGGGCTCCTATCTCTCTAGGAGAGGAGTGCCTTTGCATAGGATTAGTGTTGGCTTGCTAGTGCTTAGAGATGAGAAGGAAGGTGGGGATGACTTGGGGACGTGCCATGGTGTTGTGGCACCTTTCCCCAAGAATGAACCTCTACGGATGCCTTTATTCTTCATTTAGACTAAAGTGAGTATTTCGACATTTTCTATTTAGACTAAAGTGGCTTCCTACATTATTGAATAGTTCTTGTGTTCTTCATCTGTTCTTGATTTAGAGGCTTGTGTTCTTCATGAACTCAACCTTTTGATCTTCTGGTGCAGCTCATAAGTTCCTAATTCTGTTTGTATGCCTGTTAGTCTAACTAGAATAAAGTGGGTACTCCGTATGTTCTAACTAGATCAAAGTCCTTCTGTGATCCTTTGCATGAGATAGCCAATACCTGAGTGAGTTCTAGTCTCTCCCTCATGGGTTCGTCGCTTCGTATTAATACGGAGTGCTATAGTGTTGCTACGGGTGCACAGACGTAGCCGTGCTATAGTAGTGATCAGTGGTGTAGATGTGGTGTCTAGACTGCAGGTTATCCTTAGTTTGCCCTGTATCCCATGGTTTGTCTTGAGGTAGGCCGCAGTGGTGACAGTCGTTGGACCCTTTGTACTCCTCCACGTTCGGATACGACATAGAGCTTTCGGCCGGAACCAACTGTTATAGCCAGGAGGGAACCGGTGCCCGAAACGAGAGTTCCTAATTGAGAGACCGTTCTCGACTCTATACGCTATCAGCCATATCCTTTCCATCTTCTTCTCATCCTATAGAGTGGTGTCCTTGGACCATAGCTAGGCTAGGAGGTAGCTCTCACCGTTCCTTGGATTCAATACCTTTTGGAATACTCCTTAGGTGAAGTGCTACAACGGTGTATCCATGCGCTTGCGGATTCGTTCGCACCCGTCAGTATACACGGGTGATTCTTTCACACTCATGCTATCCTGGCGCCTGTTGACAGTGAATTTCCATCAACCTAGCCATGAGTTTACCTTCGGTGTTGGCATTAATTTAATATCTTATCCATTGGTACTAACCCCCTTGATATATCAAGTTCGCTCTTGCATGTCGTTTTTGGAGTTTATTGTTTATGCAGGACTTTAGTGCTAAATGCAGGACTTCCGGGTACAGTTCATCAACAACCTCATGAGGAGATCATGAAGCGTGGCACAAGTCAAGACATAAAGTGAAAATGACTCCAAGTGGCCCAAGGACCGAACCGTGAGGGCAGAAAACTCTGAGGACCTGGACAGAAAATGCTGAAGCTTACGCGACAAGGAGCCCTATCCAAACCGCGGAGAAACTAACACCAATGGCCCACATGTAGAAGGGTGAAGGTCCAGAAGACACGACAAGCATCACCGACGAAAGAGGCCACGAACCGGGCCGAAGTGGGCCCAGGCAGTCCGGCCCAGCACATTTCGGGCCCCATTCGCTGGCCCGTTTGACCTAGATGACCCTCGGGTTATTTATAGTCTCCCTGCCAAGAGCCACGCAAGAATTCATTCGCCATTCACCGCCGAGGAGCAGAGAAGAGAGGTACACCATTCCGGAGAGGAGAGGGTCGAGATAGTTGACTAGGGTTTCCCTAGCCGGCGTGGGAACCTTGCAAGGAAGACCACGTCGGAGTTCCAGGAGCTAGGATCAAGATCAAGGTAGGATCCCGGTGGTGATCTTGTCCATGAATCATTTACTATGTTGAATTATCAAATTGCAATCTGATTCTTAGCGATCAAGTGCTTTCTCTACGACTTTGTCTTTGTTTGGGTTTTCTTCCTCCCCGATCTATTATCGAGATAGATCACATAGGGTGGCTAGAGGTGCATGCCTGACCTACCAAACATTTTCATCTTGTCCTTTGGACTCGCCCTAGGCTAACCCGTACGAATAGGGACGCGTCGTGACAGGACGAAGGTTCCAAAAGGCGGGCGTCTTCGGAGTTGGAACGGAAGCCATGATTTTAAGAGGCTTTTTATGAGATTCAATTTGCTATCTTCTTCTTTGTTTGGAACTTCAACAAGAGCTCGATCCAATCTCTCTAGATTGGTTTTACCTCCCCCTCTCTATCTTTTGCTACCTCCGGTGTTTCTTAGATTAGATGAGTTTTTGATGTTTTCCTAGATTAGATGCAAAAGCAATCCTTTCAAAGATTAAGTGTTCTCGGCTTTATTAGATTGATTCTTGCATCGCACATTGTTACACGGATTCGATACCTTGGGTTCACAATTAAGGGAAGAAGGGTCCCTTGACTATGATGGAGGATTGTCTGCTTGCAATCCAAATGAACATTGATACACTTATAGACCATCAACAGCGTTGTAGTGGTGACGTTAAGAAATACCAACAATTTTCAACACTAATATCAAGAGTACAAGTACTATAAGTCTATTGAAATTTAAACAAGTTATTGTTTACCTGACCACAGGTTCCATACCGGTGCCCAAGGGTGGTGAAGCTTTCCCTGACAAGGAGAGCATACCCATGCTGGCACTTGTTATAAGGATCCACAATGATAAGATCAGCATCAGGAGGCTCCGATGTAACAAAATCTGTGGACCAAGCCACCACCAGATGCTAGTAAAATACAAGAACCTATCAATTCATAAAATGATGCAAATCGAAAACTAATTGAATCTAACACCGATTATCTATAGTCGGTCAACTTCTAACACCAATTGCAATTCAAATTTGAGTGTACGATGAAATCTGAATCTATTGTATATGGTCATCAATCCTCTAGATCCCCAAACCTAGAAATCCCCATCCCTAGGTCGATAGGGGAACATATATATAGTGGCTCAAACCTGAGGACTATTGACGGTGCAAAACCGTGCTCAAGTTCACCACAAGCGTACGGGTGACTTGGTGCCTTTTTCACCAAGGAGGGTCCTCCATAGATTTGTCAATCCAAGGATCGGAAGCAAACTCCTAAGGCTATCCATCTAATCTAATGATCTAACCCTATGTGAAGCGTTGATTTCATAAAGGTAACATACAAACATGAAGGGATGTATGGATCTCATCCACCTAGCCATAAGGGTAAGCACCAAAGGGTAACCCTAGCCTAACGTCTTCTTGTTGCCGTTCCAGCCAAGGTGACAAACCAATCTAAACCTATACTATGATAAGGAGTACACTCGATATGGAGTAACCCGATATGGAGTGGTCCGATACACGTTCGCTCGCCGCTTTCTCCTCCACCGTACTGTCACTACGCAAGGATATTCATCACTGAACGATAACCTCGGTCCGTGCACTACTTCAATGTATCCGCAAGACATAGATTACATCTATTCCTAGTAAGGTCATATGCTAGCTACACACATGAATGAGAGAAGGCATGCATCAAAGTAGATCAAAAGTAGAGACAAGATTAGATTGATATCACCGTCAAAAGTACATGTGCCTTGATGAATCCAAGGCATGGCTCTGGAACTCCACCATGGCTTCACCACACAGGGCCAACCATGGCGGCTAGGGTCTAGCCTAAGCCATCTCCTAGGCAACTCGAGGACTTGCGGCGGCCGTCGGCTTCCTCCCGGTGCTTCTCCTTCGTGTCGGTGGCTCTCTGATGAGTGGATGGATGTGGCGGCCGGCAGAGGCAGAGGCAATTTATAGAGGAGCACCTAAGTCAAAGGGGGTCGCGAACCGGGCTCAGAACAGGCCAGGCCAGCCAGCCTGGGCCAACCGGCCCAGGCCCGTTTCAGCCCGGTTCGGCCCCGTCTCGCTCCCCGATGCTTCTCGGTCAATTGTTGACTTGCTCCCTTCTGCATGTGGGCCCTTGACGTCATCTTCTCCTCGGTTTAGATAGAGCTCCTTGTCATGCAAGCTTTAGCATCTTCTGTTCAGGTCCCTGGAGTTTTACGGCTTCATGCTTCGGTCCCTGGGCCATTTGGAGTCATGTTCATCATGTGTCTTGACTTGTGCTGGGCTTCATGATCTTCTCTTGTAGTGCTTGATGAACTTACTCGAAAGTCTCTTCTTTAGTGTTAGTTTCCTACGTAAATAATAAACTCCAAAATCGACATGCAAGACTGAACTTGATACCTCCGGGGGGTTGGTACCATTAGTTAGAATATCAAATATGTGCAAATGTTGACAGTAAACTCATCGCTAGGTGTACCAAAATCGACCGTCAACATACCCCCATGCTTAAACCTTGCTCGTCCTCGAGCAAGTCCAAGATCTTTGCTTAACTTGGAAATCAGCGTTGTCTTTCAATGTCTTCCCTGCACTTAGTTATACACAACAAGACATATTGCTCTCTCAAGTATTTAGCATTTAAAGTTCAAGTTTTGACCGGCTGTTTCATTATGGAAGATAGACTATCATTAAAGAACATGCCACAATAAAACAAATATAGTGCTCTCTGTCGTACGGACATCCCTGGGCCCACTACTCAGGTGGGTACTGGGACCGACTACTCCGTGGGCCCCTGGGGCTACTCGACTTGGGCTGCACGGCACCTGCTGGCGTGGAGCGCAAGGCCTACAGAGGATTAGTACTCGGTTAGGAAGCTAGACATGTCCGGATCCATGTAGAGTACTCCTAGCCGTACACGACTAGTACTCCTCTGGCAAACCAACTTGTAACCCTGCCTCCCGGACTATATAAGGCGAGACAGGGACCCCTATCTCTTCATCCGCATCATCTTGTAAACACACCCAATCCATCCAGAGCTACGCAGCATACAGGACGTAGGGTATTATGCACCTCGTGGTCCGAACCTGTCTAAATTGTGTGCCACGTGTCTCTCCTTCGAGTTCCCGATCTCGGCGAGGCCACATTCATCTACCTCGGGTACTCCCCTTGGTAGGTTGCTGGTCTAAAACACCGACAGCTGGCGCGCCAAGTAGGGGATCTCGCCGAAGATCACATGGCGAACTCGACGACTTCAATCGTCATCAAGCCAACCGCCGCCTTCAACCGCGGCGACACCTTCGTTTTCGGCTCCTGGGTCTGCACCGCTGACGGTGTTGGATCGTTCCAGCACTACCTCACCATGACCCCGGACCCGGAGGCCGGGCTCGTGACGCTTCCCGAAGCCATCACGGGCCAACTCGTCGAAAAATTCGACGAATTTTTGCTCTGCAACCAAGTCGCCGACTTCGAGCTTGGATCCACCTCCAACTCGAACTCGACGTCACCCTGGATCGTGTCATGCGAGCTGGCTCCTGAGCCATCGTGTGGAACGGTCCTCCTCCATGAGCACTTCCCATACGGTCTCTGCAACTCTAGCAGGGCCCATGCGGAAGCTCTTGCTGCACGTCAGGCCGGTAAGGAGATCATCTCCGAGTCCTCCTCGGACTCCAACACCGTCCCCGACTACAACTCGGACTCCTCCTATGAGTTCGACTTCGGCCTCGACCTGATCGAGTCCGAGTCCGGGCTCAACTCCATCGAGGAACCATTATCAGGTCCTACTACTGGCTTGGTCATCACGTCTACTCCCGCTGGCAGATTTGTCTACTGGCCCAACCGCAAGCCCACAGACCTGGTTAACGACAACTCACACTGCGTCGCCTACCTCGAGACACTCCCCTTCCAGGAGGGGACACTGCTCACTCCGGCTGAGGAAGAGCACACTCCTACCGAGGTGGCGACTACTGACTCCGGACTCTGCACGCCCGATCGTGAAGTCTTCATGGCTGCCGGAGATGCTGGAACCTCAGGCAACCAAGTCGATCGCTACCTTGACGACATCTCAGCTGACGAAGAATCAGCTAACGCACCCCCAGACGAGACTACTGAGGCCAAAATGCTCAGCGCGAGTGCAACAGAAGATGAGTTGATCGGCGCAGGTGGCTCTGAGAAGCTTTTCCCATCCGAAACCTCACCGAGGCTCTGGATCAAGTCGAAAGCAGGGTGCATACCACCCCTGAGCAATGCCTCATGTCTATCACTACGATAGCAAGAACCGCTCAGGGGCACCGTGCAGGCGAACTCATCGCCAAGCTTGCTGAAGATGCCTACTTCATGTGGGTCGACAACAGGGTCACCCCAGTTTCCCAACTAGAAACCACGAAGCCACTAGTCGCAGCCCAGCAGACGGCGGACGCAACCACGTTCGTGGTGAACACCAGCCAAGTCCCAACCGCTCTAGAGCCTCGGCGGGAGGACCCTCACAGGGCGGCAACAGCCAGGCGGGCGCCAGCGGTAGTCGCGGCAGTGCCGGCGGTAGTCGCGGCGCGGCGGTGGTGGCGGTAGTAGTGGTGGAAGTTCATCCCATGGTGCTGGTAGAAGAGCTGGTGGCGGTGGCGATCGCGAAGGCCAAGGCCACGCGAATAGCCACGCCACCGGCAACGCACGCGGCGGCTATGACGCTCGCCACAGGATCGACGAGATCCGCCGCAAGAAGGCTACTGAAGTAAGTGACAACGACAGCTTCCCTGCATACTCTGTAAGACTTCGCAACCTGCTTCTTCCTGAGAAATTTAAACCTCTCGGGATCACCAAGTACAACACGAAGCAAGACCCAGTTCAGTGGCTCAGGTGCTATGCCTTGGCCATCGAAAATGCTGATGGCAACAACGACGCAAATTGCCTCTTCTTCCCCTTCTGTCTGGACCAGGCTCCACTCACATGGCTCGAGTCACTCGAAAAGAACTCGATTGACCAGTGGGACCAGCTGAAGGCTCAGTTCACCAGCAACTTCACGAGCGCCATGGGCCGCTCGGTTACCCGCATGGACTTGGCGATGGTCAAGCAGGAACAAGGCGAGATGCTCTGCTAGTACATGCAGCGCTTCTTCGACAAGCGCGCGACCGTAGTCGACGTCACCGACAAAGAAGTCATCGACCTCTTTCAAGACAGGCTCTATCACCGTCGCACCTTCGAAGACTTCGGTCGCCGCCACCCGAGTTCCATCACCAAGCTCAAGGACATGATCACATCATGGGCCGACGAAGAGGACAAGGCGAACACCAAGTACGACTCAATTCGCGGCAAGAGCAAAAACAACACGGGCGGCAACAACAACAACAACAAGGATCAAGGGGGTCGCAACAACAACAACTACTCGAGCTCCAACCGCAAGCGCAAGCCAGACAACACAGTCGCGGCTATACAGTACCCTGCGAAGGACAACTCGTAAAAGACCTCTGGCGGCTTCAAAGACTTGCTTAAAGAGAAGTGCCCGTGGCATCTGGATGGCAACCACACGACCGACCAGTGCTACCAACTCCGGCGAGCACTCAAGGATATTCTCGAGCCACGGCCTCCTCACGACAAGAAGGGCAAGAAGAAAGTCAATGAAGGCAACGTCGACTTCCAAGAACCGGACAAGACGGTGAATGTCCTCTTCGGCAGACTACCCACCAGACGATCTCAGAAGGTCACCCGACGGGAAGTCTTGAACATTGAACCAGCAGTACCGACACCTCTAAGGTGGTCGAAGGTACCCATCACCTTCTCCCGCGTGGATCAATGGACAAGCTTCTCTGAGCCAGGACGTTTTCCACTCATCCTGAAACCTGTAGTCGCGGGCTCCAGACTCAACAAGGTACTCATCAACGGCGGGAGCGGACTCAATGTCCTCTTCACCAAAACCTTGAAGAAGATGAAGCTCGACATCACCAACATGCTCACCAAGAGCGCGTCGCCCTTCTACGACATCATCCCTGGTAACGTGGCTATACCACTTGGCTCAGTGGTCCTGCCAGTTACCTTCGGGGACTCAAGGGAGATCTACCACACCGAGTACATCAAGTTCGAGGTTGCGGACTTCGAAACCTCCTACCATGCCATCCTCGGCAGACCAGCCATCGCCAAGTTCATGGCGGTGCCTCACTACACCTACTTGGTACTCAAAATGCCAAATCCTGCCAGACTACTCACGCTGCAAGGGGACTTGAAGATTTCTTTCGATTGCGACACCGAAGCCGTGGAACTCGCAGCGACCAATCAAGTACCCAATGCAATGACGGAAATCTTCACTGCGTCTAAGAAGCTCGCCCCAACCGAACTCGAGATACCTGAGAAGACCGACACCGCAAACAAGCCTCAGCCAACAGAGGAAGTACAGGTGAAGGCCATCGACCTCGGGACGGGTGACAGCAGCAAGACTACCATGATCGGGGTGGGTCTCGACCCGAAATAGGAAGACGCGCTCGTCAGTTTCCTTCGGGCTAACCAAGACATCTTCGCGTGGAAGCCAGCGGACATGCCAGGTGTGCCCAGGAGGCTGATCGAGCACTCACTCAACGTCGACCCTAAAGCTACCCCCAAGCGACAACACCTCCGCCGTTTTGCTGACGACCGACGGAAAGCCATCAAGAAAGAACTCGCCAAACTACTCGTGGCTGGCTTCATCCGAGAAGTCTTCCATCCTGAGTGGCTCGCCAACCCCGTCCTCGTCCGCAAGAAGAACACGAACGAGTGGAGGATGTGCGTCGACTACACCGACCTCAACAAGCATTTCCCCAAGGACCCCTTCGGGTTGCCGCGGATTGACCAAGTCATCGACTCCACGGCGGGCTGCGACCTGCTCTGCTTCCTCGACTGCTACTCCGGGTACCACCAGATCGCTATCAAGGAAGAAGACCAGGAAAAGACCGTGTTCATCACCCCGTTCGGCGCCTACTGCTACACGACAATGTCGTTCGGGTTGAAGAACGCCAGTGCTACTTACCAGCGAGCTATCCAGGCCTGCTTCAAGAAGCAGCTCAACAAGAATGTCGAAGCCTATGTGGATGACGTGGTCGTCAAGACTAGAAACTCCGATATGCTCATCGTCGATCTTGAAGAGACTTTTGCATCCCTGTGAGAGTACCAATGGAAGCTCAATCCCAACAAGTGCGTCTTCGGCGTACCATCTGGGAAACTACTCGGCTTCATCATCAGCCATCGCGGCATCGAAGCTAACACCGAGAAGATCTCCACCATCACCAATATGAAAGCTCCAACCTGCATCAAGGATGTCTAGAAGATGACCGGGTGCATGGCGGCACTGAACAGATTCATCTCGAAGCTCGGAGAATGGGGGCTACCCTTCTTCAAGCTACTCAAGCACCAAGAGAAGTTCGTGTGGACCGCGGAGGCTGATCAAGCTCTGGCGCAGCTCAAAGACTTTCTGTCGAAACCACCGGTCCTCACGGCTCCTCGCAAAAAGGAGCAGCTGCTGCTCTACCTCACTACGACTACTCATGTGGTCAGTACTGCCATCGTCATCGAGCGGCAGGAAGAAGGCCAAGCTTACCTAGTCCAGCGACCAGTCTACTTCGTCAGTGAGGTTCTGTAAGAGTCCAAGTCAAGGTACCAGCCGGTACAGAAGCTACTCTACACAGTACTCATCACCTCACGGAAGCTACGACACTACTTCCAGGAGTACTCGATTGTCGTCATCACCGACTATCCGCTCGGTGACATCCTCCTCAATCAAGATGCTACTGGAAGAATCTCCAAGTGGGCGGTCGAACTTGGCGCCCTCAACATCGACTTCAAGCCATGCACCGCTATCAAGTCTCAAGCACTAGTCGACTTCATAGCAGAGTGGCGGGAGAATCAGCTACCAACTCCTACAGAGCCACCAGAGCACTGGGTGATGTACTATGATGGCTCACTCAAGCTCGAAGGCGTGGGCGCAGGAGTACTCCTGATTTCTCCAAAGGGCGAACAACTCAAGTACGTCCTGCAGATCTTCTGGAAGGTCTCAAACAACGAAGCCGAGTACGAAGCCCTGCTGCACGGGCTCCGCCTCGCAATCTCACTAGACATCAAGTGACTACTAGTCTACGGCGACTCCGCAGTGGTCATCAACCAAGTCAACAAGTCTTGGGATCGCAACAAGGAGAACATGGACGCCTACTGTCTTGAAGTCCGCAAGCTCGAGAACAAATTCTATGGTCTCGAGTTCCACCACATCGTCCGCCATAACAACGTTGCAGCGGACGTCCTATCGAAGCTTGGTTCTACTCGCGCACAAGTACCCGCCGGAGTCTTCGTCCACGAGCTTCACGCGCCATCCATTCCGGAACCGGTGCCACCGACCACTGACCCTGTCCCACCACAGCCCGGTCAGGAGGTCATGATGATCGACGTGGACTGGAGACAACCCTTCATCGATTACATCCGCAAGCAGAAGGTTCCTTCCGACAAGAACGTGGCCGAACAACTCGTCTGCTGAGCCAAGACCTACGTACTAGTCGGAGACAAGCTCTACAGGCGGGGTGCCACTTCTGGAGTACTCATGAAGTGCATACCTCGGGATGAAGGCAAGGACATCTTGGAGGAGATCCACAAGGGTGTCTGCGGCAACCACACGTCTTCCCACACGCTGGTGAGCAAGGCTTTCCTACGAGCGTTCTATTGGCCCACAGCTCTGGCCGACGCGGAAGAACTCATCAAAAAGTGCCAAGGATGTCAATTCTTCGCCAGGCAGCAACACGTCCCGGCCTACAAGCTAGTCACCATACCACCAACCTGGCCCTTTGCTTGCTGGGGGCTAGACATGATTGGGCCTCTGCCAACTGCGCCAGGAGGATTCAACAGAGTCTTGGTGGCCATCGACAAGTTCACCAAGTGGATCGAAGTTAAGCCGGTTACCTGCCCTAAGGCCGACAGAGTACTCGACTTCTTGGATGAACTCGTGCATCGCTACGGGCTACCCCATCGCATCATCACAGACTTGGGTTCCAACTTCAAAAACCATCAGTTCTGGGAATATTGTGAGAACAGGGGGATCGATGTCCGGTACGTCTCAGTTGCCCACCCCCACGCCAACGGCCAAGTTGAGTGCGCCAACAGGATGGTACTCGACACCCTCAAGAAGCGATTGCATGACGCAGCTAACACCAAAGGAGGCAAGTGGATCAAGGAACTACCCAACGTAATCTGGGGGCTTCGTACTCAACCTACCAAGCCAACGAGGTAGTCGCCCTACTTCCTGGTCTACGGCTCCGAAGCTATTCTACCCGCCGACGTGATGTGGGAATCCCCGGCGGTAGAACAGTACGACGAAGGCATCTCAAAAGATAGCAGACGGGTTGACATCGACAGCCTCGAAGAAGCCCGCTGTGCCGCCCTCATCCAATCAGCAAGGTACCTGGAGGGTATCCGACGCTACCACGATCGCAACGTCAAGGAACACTCCTTCAACGTCGGTGATCTAGTCCTCTGTCGTATTCAGAACACGAACGGACTACACAAGCTCAGCTCGCCATGGGAAGGTCCCTTCTCAGTCTCCAAGGTGACCAGACCAGGCTCCTACCGCCTCCAAACACTTGAAGGTGATGACATCAGCAACTCGTGGAATGTCGACCAACTGTGTTGCTTCTACGCGTAGTCGTTCGACTACTCATCTACGGGTCCAACCTATACGGCTACTAACGGACTCTTAGCTGTAAGCGGCCTCTCAGTCCTAGCACTAGTCTCCAGACTACTCTTCTCCAAGATCCAGCATCAACAGCTACTAACGGATCCTGGGCCGCACAGAGCACTGAGGACTTTGGCAGCGGTCTACGGACCATGTACTCTCTAGATCCAGCCTATACGGCTACTAACGGATCTTCAGCTGTAAGCGGCTCAAGGGCCCTAGCAAACACTTAGCCGTGGCGGCCTTCGGGTCCTGGCGACTACACACTTGTGACGGCCCTGGCCATCCAGGTGTACTTCTTCATCAGTAATAAAGTTTGATATTACTCAACTCATTTACTGTGCCTTCTAACTAGGCAGACTCTACAGAGTACTACTACTCACCACATCGCCCACGGCTTGGTACTCCGCACACTTCGCTGCAAGTGGCGGTCACGAGTACTTATTACATATACAAGCAGTGGACAACTCTCATTGATGTTTCAAACAAGTCACTGACTACTTTGTTTGTTTTACATCTACTACTCTAAACTACCTCTACAGGTACATTTACTGGAGATTGAGCTTCTTCGCCACCTGCTCAGCAATGGGCGCCATCTCTTCCAAGAGAGCCTTGTACTGCTCATCAGTGCCCAAGTCCACCGGCCACCACATCCACAGGTGCTTTGGGGAAGTACAACTTCATATATGCCAACACCTGGTTCGGGATCAACTTTGCCAGATGCTTGACGTACGTCGCCAAGCGCCCGGGAGCTTCCTTCAGCCTGTCTACCAGTGGCGCAATCTTTGGCCCGCCCGGATGTGGTACCAGTAGCCTCGCAATGGGCAGCGCGGCTTCCTCAAGCTCTTTCAGCTGGCCTCAAAGCTTCTCGCAGTCTTCATTGAGCTTCTGCAGAGATTTATAGCAATTGACAAGGTCACGGTCTGAGGCTTCACGGAGCTCCATGTGGTAGATACACTCATGGCTCAACTGGGTGTACTTGTACTCAAGTACCTCTCTTTTGTCGGTCTCTCGGTACATGATGTTCTTGAGGTCCGTCTCCGACGCCCTCAGCTGGTCAACCTTTGCCTCAAGTTCTGTAGACAACTCATCTCAAGGTCAGACTACTCAATAGTACTACAATAAGTACTCAGTGCTTTGGCGGAAGACATACCTTTGTTCTTCTGGCACAATGACTTATTCTTCCGGATCAAGTCGTCCCTCTTCGCCTGCATCTCTTGTACCTCGTTGTGGTACTGGGCGAAGGCGCCATCAAGCTTGGACTAGAGCAAGGTTGCATGCTTCCTCGACTTGTCTAGCTCCTTCTCCAAGCCCTCAGCACGAAGAACCGTGTCACCATACCCCTTCAGAAGCTCAGACTTCTGGCGGGACCTTTCAACCACATCCTGCGCAAGACAGAACAGTCAATGGGTACTCTGTATTCAACAAAGCAAGACTACTCAGGGTACTCGCAACGTACCTTGACCCATTGCTCAGTGCGGCGCCATGACTCCATGCTCAGAGCGACAACAGCCGGATCAACAAGATTGTCCTCCAGCAACTCGAGTCCTCCACGGCTTAAGGATGCCGCCTCTGGCATGGGCGCCGAGCGAAGCAGCGCAGCCTCTTCTATGATTGGCTCGCGGACGACTACGTCCGTGCTTGCCTCGGGGAGCGGATCAACCCGCGCCTCCGCTCTCGGCTCGAGGGCTACCGTAGTCCCCGGCTCAGGAGCTGTTGCTGTCGCTGCCCCAACGACCGGTTCTGTGGGCTCCGTCTCCACAGCAGCCGTCTCCATGGCTACAGCCTCAGGGATCGTGGCCCCTTCAACTTGTGCTCCTGTCAGGGTCATTACAAGGAGTCAAATCCACGGCTACGACTACCCCTTCATAATATCTACTCGTGATGGCAGGGAGGCATACCTTCAACCAATGTTGCTTCTTCGAGCACTGGCTCTACCGTGGCACTAGCCTGTGGTGGTGGTGTGGGTTCCCGCACTTCCGCTGAGCGGTCTTCTCCATCAGCCAGCGTGCTGGTCTCCCCACCATCCCACGACAAGTCCGTGGATTTCCTGCATCATGAAGTACTCAGTCAACCACATCAAGCTTGACGACTACACGACTACTCAGGAGTTCAGAGAACTTACAGAGTTGACTGCACCACGGTCATGGTCGGTGCGCCTAGTATACTGGCGATATCGACTATGCCAGCCTCGCCGGCAGCTCCGGCCTCGACAGAAGTCTCCTCTGGCTGCTCTACAGCTGCAACCGGAGGAGGGCCTTGTCCTCCTTCAACCGACGCCTGCGGCTCCATGGCGCCGGTCTGCTGTTGTGCCTCTTCCGGCACAATGATTTCAGTCGCTGGAGGCGGGCTGATACTCCTCTCGGCCGCCGCCCCAACCGTCTCCCAGACATCCTCTTCACCCTGATCGGCTGGGTCCGACGGGGGGATGTCCTGCACCAACATAGTCATACAGTTAGAGCCACAGACTACTCATTGGCAGTACTCGACTACTCTACTCACAGTACGCACCTCTTGGCTGGTGACTTTGGAGATCTTCAACTTCTTCACAGTGCATTTCCGCGCCATGTTGCGCGGCTTCCTAGGCGGTGCCGGCAAACTAGCCTCCAAGCTAAATAGCTTCTCGATGACGGGGATATGCGGCATCCCAGCCCGGCTGAATCTTGAGCGGAGCTGGAACCGCTTCTGCAGTGTCTCTTCGTCCTCGTCATCGGAGCTGTCTTCGATGACAACAGCATCGTCGCCCTCACCGACTTCGCGGTGCTCCTTCGCCTTGGGCTCTACCTTCCCCTGCGCTTGTCCCTTAAGTCACGGAGGGGAGGGTGGGATGGAAATATACTTCTCCAGATCGTCCTGCAACATCAAGCAAGCATGAGTATGACTACGTCAAGTAAATTAGTACTCGGGGGCTAATGTCACGACTACAGACCTGGTTCGGCGGCCGTGCCGCGGAGTACTCGGGCACCGGGCACGGTGTGTACGGGGGCATATCCTTGAAGATCTTGCCCAGCCTGTCGATGATGACATCATCATCACTCTCCTCGCCAGGCATCCGGGACGTATCCTCATTACCGGTGTACTGGTACCCGAGGGTCTCTCGCGCCATCAGCAGCTGCACCCTCCTCTTCATGAAACTGAAGGCCACATGCTCGGCCCTCAATCCGGCCTCTCGCAGGGCCTTGATCTTCTTCAGCAGGGGAGGTAGCTGGATACCTTCTTGCATGGTGGCTCCGTGTTCCACCACAGCGCGTGCTTCGGTTGACGCCCGCTCGGCTTCGGCAGCTCGGGGTGGTGGTTGCAGATGTAGAACCACTTCGCCTTCCAATCTTGATTGGAGTCTATCAGCTTGTACGACAAGTACTGGTCGGCAGCGTCTTCTCGCATCTGGATCCCGGCACCTCCGACTACTTGTGGATCATTGGAGCTTGGCTGCGGCTTCACCCAGAAGAACTTCCGGAACAAGATCCAGTGGGGCTTGATACCCACAAAGGCTTCGTAGAAATGCACGTAGATGGAGACATGCATGGAAGATCCCCTTGGGGTTGAGGTTGAGGTACTCGATGCTGTAGTACCTGAGCATTCCTTTGAAGAAGTCGCTAGCCGGCAGCGCGAGTCCGCGCTCCACGAACCGCGCGAACATCGGGATCTCGTCCGGGTTCTTCTCCATCAGATACGGGTCGCCGGTGGTAGTGCGCCAGAGATCCATCTCCTTCTCGCGGAGGAATCCGCTGTTGACCAAGGCAAGGAGATCCTCGGTCTTCAACTTTGCCTTCTTCCACTCCTTCACCGGATTGGGGCAAGGGGAGGAGGGCGGCGACGACGACGTCTGGCCGGCATCCTCGGCCTCACTGCGGCTCCTCTTCTTCGACGCGCCGGTCTTCGAGCCCTTCACCGGGGACGCCTTCATCCTCCAAGTAACGGGTGTCTTCACTCGCATTCGCTCGGGGGCTACAGTGGCGGGCGGACTACGGCAGCGAGCGGTTGTAGATCCAATCTACTTCGCGGCGGCAGCGGCAGAGGAGCAGAGGAGCAGGGGCGCAGATCTAATCTATGACTGCAACTGCTGGGAGTGTAAAACCCTAAAGGGCTCACCGCTTATTTATAAGCTATCGGGCGAATAAGTGCCAGGCGGGTGACTCAGCGGCGGCAGCCTGACTCTTTGTATTCCAGTACTCGACGCTCTCAGTCTCAGGGGCTCGACTACGTCAGATGGACTCAGTGGGCTACAACCAGATCCAAGACCCACTCAGGACACATTCTACAGTCAAGATGATCCTTCAATTCGAGAAAAAGTACTCGACTTAAGGCTTGGGGGCTCCGTGCCACGTGCCTTTCGGTTTTTTCTCCAGATTTTTTGGGATAATATTGGCAGAACTTCAGATTGACCCTCAGCTTGAATCTGTGATTCGACCTAAGGCTCGGGGGCTACATTCCATATGGAATGCGATTCTCCGAATCGCATTTTCCATATGGTTTTTCATCAAGACAACACAAGTACTATTGAAGACCTTCGAGAGAGGCACTCGGGGATGCTTGGAGACTACTCGAGAAGACTTCAAGACTACTCAAAGATCAGCTAGAGTACCTTCCAGCCTCGGGATGATTCAAGCATTCTTGAGGACTTTCGGCTTGTGGAACTCGGGGACGCTCAAGGACTACTCGCCAAGGCCGGCAAGACTACTCGAAGACATCCTGCTCGACTACAAAGTACTCGGGGGCTTGTCGTACGGACATCCCTAGGCCCACTACTCAGGTGGGTACTAGGACCGACTACTCCGTGGGCCCCTGGGGCTACTCGACTTGGGCTGCACGGCACCTGCTGGCGTGGAGCGCAAGGCCTATAGAGGATTAGTACTCGGTTAGGAAGCTAGACATGTTCGGATCCATGTAGAGTACTCCTAGCCGTACACGACTAGTACTCCTCTGGCAAACCGACTTGTTACCCTGCCTCCCGAACTATATAAGGTGAGGCAGGGACCCCTATCTCTTCATCTGCATCATCTTGTAAACACACCCAATCCATCCAGAGCTACGCAGCATATAGGACATAGGGTATTACGCACCTCGCGGCCCGAACGTGTCTAAATTGTGTGCCACGTGTCTCTCCTTTGAGTTCCCGATCTCGGCGAGGCCACATTCATCTACCTCGGGTACTCCCCTTGGTAGGTTGCCGGTCTAAAACACCGACACTCTCAAACTTAAGCAAACTTCAAACCTTTACCTTGTTGTATCGTGAAGGGTTTTCAAAAAGTTGCACATCTAACATAAGTGAAGTTCTCTTGCAAAAGCTCATGGAAGCACTCATCTCGTCAAGTCACTCAAGCCTACACTAGATTAATCTCAACCTATTCTACTCATATATATGAAAGTGGAAAGCTTATGTGGAGCTTGGTAGGTAAAAACAATCCTAGCAAAACATTATACTTGAAATATTGTCAAACTAAGAGAGAAATCTATTGGAATTACCGAGACTAGTCAAAAAGGCCATGGAAAATAAATGTTAGAAAGAGAGAGAGATGGAACACACGCATTTAGAAGGGTGGACATGTGCAAGTGGCAAATGGGTGATCCCGAGATACGAATGAAGTTCTCATTATCGGATTGCACATGGTTGGAAAAAAATTGAGTATGGACTTGTCTTCAAAGCTCTCTAAGATTTAAATGAAGCTAAAAAGAACCGAGGAGCATTTTTATTTTTTTCTCTTTTTAAGTTTTTTCTTATTATTATTTTTTCTTTCTATCTTCTTCTTCTTTTTTCCTTCATTCATTTTTTTCTTCTCTCTTTTTTTTATTCATCATATTTTTTTATGCTCCTCCGAACTTTTAAGCAACATAGTACTTGCTATAGCAGTCCTCCCCCATGCTTAAATGATTGCTTGTCCTCGAGCATAGAAGTGAGGGGACTTATGGCTGCTAAAGAAGTACGAAATCCTTGTGTTCCTCTATAAATCTTTTGAAATCTTCAAGGCATCCTCCATCTTGATTGCATTGATGAGTCCCTCCATATGTTATATGTCTTGAAATCTTACCAGAAAATCTTCAGAAAATTTGTCGAAAGATCATCCATACTCAATTTGGGTTGTGGTCAAGGAGGTAATCACAAAAAGATGTTTTGGGTTTAGGGTGGATGCCCAGCGAAGTTTGTGAAATTTCCAATGTAGAAACTCACAATGCATGGACAAAAATGGCTAGCATGAAAAAGATATGCAAAGGAATGACCAGCTTCTTAGTCTCGTACCACAGAAATCAATCCTAATCCAACTCATCAAGATATAAGTTTGCAAACTAAAGGTTATATCATGAAAGTACTTGTATGTGTATAGGCTTTGGTAGGTAGAGCCTTGCAAGAGATTCACAAATGTAGATAGCATAATGATTTTAAATAAAACAACTGCAAGGCATAGGTCATCGGTAAACTTAAATCAAAGAGCAACATAAAGTATGTGGGTCTTAAAAATTAGTCATTTAACCTCCACAAATGAAAGAGCCGGTATTTAATCAATTTAAGTTCCTTTTAATAGAGAGCAAAAAGTCATGTCATATAAAACATCATGCAAGTAAAACAAAGCGGCAACTTTCATCACTTTTCCATAAGCAAGGCATACAAATGATATCATCGTGGTAAGCTCAAAAGAGATGGTGATTCATTTATTGAAAAATAAAACTAACAAACCTAGGTTGTCCTCCTAGTAGCCATGTTATTTGATCGAGAGATAAATACAAAGTTTGTTTATGGTTGAAAGCATATATGTGCAAGCATTTAAAAGGAGATGAACAAAGATAAAGTTAAGGGCGAGTTACCGTCCTTTTCGATGCTCGTAATGAAGTGCAGCATGGCCTCCCTCATGGTTAAGCATTGTGCTTAGCATGGAAAAAGAATAATGAGCATCTTGTGGTGAAGGTGATCCTTGAACTCCATGTGGCCTTTTTCCCTTTCGCCCTTCAAATCCTCCCCCATGCTTAGCATGTTGCTAAGTGTGGAAGAACTTGAATCGCTCATAATCCCCTATTGCCATGTGTTCGAGAATCATCCTCACTTCCTTGCCTTTGTTGCTCAGTTGTCCTTCAACTTCTTCTTATTATCATCAAGCCATGGTTCCAATCCTTCATCATATCGTCGTCACCGACTTCCATCCCGTCCTTGTCGCTGCCTCATCTTCCACAGATTTTCTTTTACTTCCAAAACAGAACATATACTGAAACACCCCTCCAAGTTGAAGGTCATGAAATTATCTTTCCAACGAGCTATCATTCGCATGAAACGGGTTCCAAACAAGAGAGTTGTGCCTTTTTTACTCCGGCAACGCAATCTGTAATTTTCAGAATGTGCAGAGCTTAATGTTTCTGCCATATCTCCTTGTACGGGTCTTCAAAATTGATGATCCTTGATGCGTTGGAAAGAGGGTTTGAAGGAGCTTCTGAATATTAAATTTTCTTCCATTGTACATCTCTGAACACGTGCTCAAATCTTGATGGAAACAGGGACTTCCTTCTCAAGCCTTGTAGATGACTAACGATCTTGATTGCAATTTGGTCAAGAACTCATGGAACACTTCGTCATGCCTGCAAAACAAATCAAATGCACATTCTTCTCCCGGGGTGATGGTCGGGAGTAGAAATAATTGCCAACAAACCAAATACATCTCGAAGATCTTAACTTGTGGCATAGCTTACCTAGTAAAAAGAAAAGTAAGAACCTAATGAGTGTACGTGCGTGTAGGTGAAAAAAATGCAAATGAAAGGAAGGGATATAAATAATGACAATATTTGCACCAAGTTCTAAACACCATGTTTACAACTAGATTGCTTTATTTCTATATAACCATAAAGATTTAACCAAGGTCAAAACACCAAGTTCATTTCAAGGTTAATAATTCTTTATGCCGCAAGAAAATTAAAGCGCATTGCAAAGTTTATAAATCAACCTGATGAAATATGATAGCAAGGTTTATAAAACTGAATGATGGTGGTCTCCAATCATGTCTAAACACCATGTTTACACAAGATTGCAAAAGAAAATGCCTCGTGCATGAAGCACCATTATAGAAATAAAGCATTCATCAAAAAGTTTCGCAAAGAAACCAAGCTAACCTATGCATGATAGAACAAAGGGGTTGATGTAAAATGCAAATGCAAAGGAGTTAGTAAAAAAAGGGTCAGCAATGTTTGAAAAAGGCTTTCGATGTTGTTCCTCAATAATGACAAGTAAGTCACTTTATGAGAGGCGGAGTCTTGGCAACAAAATTTTTATCAAAAGACCTTAAACATGCTAACAAGGTTTTAAGGTAAGGCTTGTGGGTATCCTATATTTTTGGCTTAAGACAAGAATTTTGAAAAGATAAGTCGGGCGAAGAAATTCTATCTAAGGTGGTTTTGAAAAAGAAGAAAAGAAAACAAGAGTTAGATTTTTGGATGAAAAGCAAACCTACGGTTTTAGGATTACTAAAGGTATGAGGGGTTTTCCTAAGGATTTAGGACGAGGCTAGTCAAAATTTTAATTAGAAAGGGGATAGAGATAGACTTTGTTGACTTGACATAAGTCAATTCCCCTTTTTCTTGGCTTGGGTTAGGTGTGGTTTGATAGGAAGGTTTAGGCAAAGTTTTTTTTAAGGGGATGGGTTATAAAAGATGACATGCAACATGCAACACAAATGCAAAGGTGGAGAACAAAGTGGAATAAAGTGCAACATGAGATGAATGAACAAAAAGACATGATATGGTGGTGATCTAAACCAAAAGCAAAAGTTATCCTAAGTTAACTAGCCACAAGTTTAGAATCAAAAGAGACCATGCTTCATATTTCTCTCTAGAAAGACACAAATAAAAAGACTCTAAACACTAATAAGCACATAAAAATAAGGGGTCTACAAGTCTTCCAAAATCAAGTAGCATAGTGCTCACTCAATATCTATTAAAGCATACAACATGTGGTTGTGATATTTATTAGAGCATTGATACCATGTTACTTGAAGTTTTCAAATAAAGAACACAATGTAGACTTGTCATAGTTTATATAGATATATAAAAAGATCGGGTTGCCTCCCGCAAAGTGCTTCATTTTAAGTCATAGAGCTTGACTTTCTCACGTACCTTTTTATTGTCGTGAAGTCATGGTTCTTTGTGCGAGAATCCAAAGTAGCCATGCAGCTTGATGTTGACTTATGAAATCGGTCGTGGTTCGCTTCCAACATCATCATGTGTTGAGTGGTGCCTCTTGTGTCCTCATTCATCCATGCTCCAAAGGGTTTGTTTTAGTCCTTAGCTTTTGAATTTCATCATGTACGTGTTGTGGAACCGTTGCCCCATCTTCTCTTTGTTGACAACATGTCCATCTCCTCTATCCTGTCATCATCGCCTTGTTGCTGCCTCTTCTTCGTGGATTTACCCCTGCATCCAGAACAGAACATATACCCAAAATATAGTTCTATTGAAAAATTTATAAAATTACCTTTCCAACGGGTACTCATTCATCTTAATCGGAGTCCAAATGAGAGAGCTACGGCTGTTTCACTTCAGCACTGCTTGCTGTCCAGAATTTCAGCACGTGCAACCTTCGGTGATTCGGCCATATCCGCTTGTAGGAACCTCCGATTGCCTTGCCACTTGATTCGTTGGAACGTAGACTTCATGGGGCTTCTGAAAATCCAAATATATCTAATGCTTTCTGCTGAGGCTCATGCAAACATCATGATGACATCGTTATCTCTTCGTCCATCAATTCGGAGATGCATGTGCGGTCTTTATCTTGAAGTCTTTTAGGGCACCATGTCACGCATCTCTTGGCTTCAAAAATCATTACCATCGCTGCATAAGCATGATGGTAATGGAATCCTTCTCCATCGTGCTTGACATGGTCATTTCCGAAACATATAGCTCGAACAAACAAACCTCCAAAAGACATTAGTCTAAAAACTTAATTGACACACATAGGCATACCTTGTTCATCTTCGTTTGCTTTGGGTGGGGGCTCAATAGCGGATGTTGGGCCACTAACCAAGGTTAGAACCTACCACTAAAGAGCAAATCTTTGCGTAGCCATCAACTTGGTTGAGCGAGGTTGGACTTGTCGAAGTCCGAATGTTGAAAACTTCTCGATCGCTTTGTGTCTAGGGTTTCACCTGCATTCAAGGACACAAACAAGAAACACAGGGTATATGCAATAATAAAATTAGGGTTAGTTAAAAAGAAAGATAGATCACCCTAGGGTTCGAGTTGCCGATCCCCAGTAACGGCGCCAGAAAAAGGGGCTTGTTGACGGTGCAAAACCGTGCTCAAGTTCACCGCAAGCGTACGGGTGACTTGGTGCCTTTTTCACCAAGGAGGGTCCTCCCTAGATTTGTCAATCCAAGGATCGGAAGCAAACTCCTAAGGCTATCCATCTAATCTAATGATCTAACCCTATGTGAAGCATTGATTGCATAAAGGTAACATACAAACACGAAGGGATGTATGGATCTCATCCACCTAGCCATAAGGGTAAACACCAAAGGGTAACCCTAGCCTACCGTCTTCTTGTTGCCGTTCCGGCCAAGGTGACAAACCAATCTAAACCTATACTATGATAAGGAGTACACTCGATATGGAGTAACCCGATATGGAGTGGTCCGATACACGTTCGCTCGCCGCTTTCTCCTCCACCGTACTGTCACTACGCAAGGATATTCATCACCGAACGACAACCTCAGTCTGTGCACTACTTCAATGTATCTGCAAGACATAGATTAGATCTATTCCTACTAAGGTCATATTCTAGCTACACACATGAATGAGAGAAGACATGCATCAAAGTAGATCAAAAGTAGAGACAAGATTAGATTGATATCACCGTCAAAAGTACATGTGCCTTGATGAATCCAAGGCACGGCTCCGGAACTCCACCATGGCTTCACCACGCAGGGCCAACCATGGCGGCTAGGGTCTAGCCTAAGCCATCTCCTAGGTAACTCGAGGACTTGCGGCGGCCGTCGACTTCCTCCCGGTGCTTCTCCTTCGTGTCGGCGGCTCTCTGATGAATGGATGGATGTGGCGGACGTTGGAGGCAAAGGCAATTTATAGAGGAGCACCTAGGTCAAAGGGGGTCACGAACCGGGCTCAGAACAGGCCAGGCCGGCTGGCCTAGGCCAACCGACCCAGGCCTGTTCAGCCCGGTTCGGCCCCGTCTCACTCCCCGATGCTTCTCAATCAATTGTTGAGTTGCTCCCTTCTGCATGTGGGCCCCTGACGTCGTCTTCTCCTCAGTTTAGATAGAGCTCCTTGTCGCGCAAGCTTCAGCATCTTCTGTTCAGGTCCCTGGAGTTTTACGGCTTCATGCTT
Organism: Cenchrus fungigraminus; assembly: GCA_036936925.1. NCBI lineage: Eukaryota > Viridiplantae > Streptophyta > Magnoliopsida > Poales > Poaceae > Cenchrus > Cenchrus fungigraminus. The sequence goes on from CM072780.1 coordinate 87,075,400, forward strand.
TGGTCCCTGGGCCATTTGGAGTCATGTTCATCATGTGTCTTGACTTATGCCGGGCTTCATGATCTTCTCTTGAATGCTTGATGAACTTATCCCGAAAGTCTCCTCTTTAGTGTTAGTTTCCTACGTAAACAACAAACTCCAAAATCGACATGCAAGAGTGAACTTGATACCTCCGGGGGGTTGGTACCATTAGTTAGAATATCAAATATGTGCAAATGTTGACGGTAAACTCATAGCTAGGTGTACCAAAATCGACCGTCAACAAGGACTGACCTTGTCATCCTATTTCATGAACTCGTAGCCGGGAGGTGGCGCATAAACCACCCTCTCATCGCCGCTAGAATCCGCCATTCATACCATGAGCCGTTGCAGATCTGCACGTAGCAAAAGTCGAGAGTCTTTGCGAGGCAGTGAAGCGTTTGGCCTGCGAATTACTAATTTATATTAAAGATTCACCTGAGACAATCATAAGGAAAGTGTTTCCTGTTAAAATAAGACAACCAAGAAGTGGTGCAATGGTAAGCAACGCAGTCTTGTTCCTATAGGTCTCTAGTTAGAACCCTTGCAATGGCAAGTTGTTTTTGCAACATTTCGTGACCTGGCCTCCGCTGACCTGGCGAAAATGCTTACATGTGGGACCCTAGAAAATTTTATGATGACTTGGAACACTCTAATTTCGAAAGAATGCTTACATGTGGGACCCTACTGAATTTTATGACGACTTGGAACACTTTGTTTTTAAAATAATGCTAACATGTGGGACCGATGTTGGTTTATGACTTTTTTAGAGCTTATGGCGTCACAAAACAGCATGGAACAGGGAATGCCCGGCTACAGTACCAACCGTAATGACGAAAGTTTTTGTTGTCACTAAATTTGCTCAGAAGTGAAATATTATGACGAGATCAGCCTAGAACGTCATAAATCAATGACGCTAAAATGTGGTTGCGTCACTAATCAATGATTTTCTTGCAGTGATAAAGTGTTCCAAGTCATCATAAAATTTTGCAGGGTCCCACTTGTAAACATTTTCACCAGGTCACCGGACAGCCTAGGTCACGAAATGTTGCAAAACCAATTTGCCATAGCAAGGGTTCGAACCAGAGACCTACAAGACCAAGACTGCACTATTTACCACTGCACCACTTCTTGGTGGTGTCAATTTTATGGGAATCAAAGAATGTGCAAAGGCTAACAAGGAGATTGAATAGGTTGTCTCTGAGATGCAGACGGTGAAGGGACACCTGGATTCTGCCACGATTGTGGTGAAGAAGGTGAAGGAATTGCTGCGACATGCCTCATATAAAAGGTCACTCAAGGACAACAATGAGACATAGGTTCAGATTCTGCATCATGCTTGTATTTTGGTGTTTGCTACTGGATCATCTTATGATGTTTGCTGCTTGTTGGTGGTGTGAACTTTGTGGTGATGAGTAGCTATGAGATGTCATCTTATTATGCCGATTTGGTCTAATCTATTTCAAAGTGATTCGAGCATATTCACCATTATGAATTCATATGAACAGTGGAGGTATTGTTATAATAGTCAGAGAAGGGCAAAATTATGGACGAGGTGAAGGTCTGATCTGTTGATGTTTTGATGGAAGTGAAGGACCGGATTGGCGACCAGAAAGGGGGGGAGTCAATGGGAGCCGATAAACATTTCTTCGAAGAAAAACCGGCTAAATCCCAAAATCACAACCAACAGTTCCCACATGAACTTACCAAGGTAACATAGTCACAACGGACCTACAAACCCGAGGAAGAAGTCCAAACTCAAAGCAAAGCGGAATTACAACTTGAGAACCACAACACTTAGGCAAATCTGCACGAAGGGGACAGACTGTCCAACCAGCAGCCACGGACTGTCTGTCAAGGCTTGCGGACGGTCCGACCCTTCAATACGGACGGTCCATATTTCGTGACAGAAACCTCCAGGGACTCCCAGGCCTATACGGACTGTCTATCTTGGCACCGCGGACGGTTCGACCTGGACGGACTATCCGTGACCCACGGACGGACAGTCCATCAAACACTGACCAAAAAGGAACCAAGACCCCAACGGATCAAGTGACGTGGCTCTAGAACACGAGACGAACAGCTGACGAACTCTAGACGCCACGGATGGTCTGTATGGCTTGGATGGACTATCCGTCAGGCGCATAAGGAGCAGAAACGCACTGCCCGTGAGTCAACCCCCTTCTTCCCTTCCATGGATCTCCCAAACCGCTAAATGGATTGGGCGCAAATTTTAGATAGATAAGAAGAGTCTCTAGGAGAAGCTATGCCTAAAATCATGGAGCCTCAAACCACTCCAATCAACCAGAAACGCAAATCTCGTGCACACAAGGCACCACCTCGAGCTCTACCAAAAACTCACAAATCGAAGGCGATTCCCAGTGTTTGAGGAGTCAAGATCATCCACAAAGAGGCACAAGGTACTCACCCATGATCCCCTCAAAGAAATTCGGAGAAAAACACCCTCAAGTCGACAAACTTGTGACGAATGAAAATCCTCCAAAAATAGCCCTGAAAATGACACAAAAATCACAAAGAGCTAGGAGACGGAAATCATCACAACGCCGAATTCTTCCATACATCCAGAGGTCAGATTCTATACAAATGCATGAAAAATCTAGCCTATGGAGCAAATGAATTAGGAAACAGTCCGGATGGATGAGTTGCCATCCACCCCCTAGAGCTATATATATGAGGTCTCTCCGGTGGAGGAAAATGACCATGCTACCCCTACAACTTAAAGGAAGATACATACCCCTCAGGGGCAATACGGTCAAGACTTGGATATTTCATTAGATGGACATGCCTTTGCCACAGTCTCACGTCCTCCCGACGCAAGCCCTGCGATCACACCGCGTGTCCCCCGCTTCAAAGCTTCTCGACGCACCTGGATCTCGTCTCCGTCCGCGGAGCCTTTGGTCTTGGCTTTTGTGGAGCAACCAAGGAACCTGTCACACCTGATTTTCCGAAGAAAACCAAATGCATCTCATATGTGCGCCAGGATCAAGTTTACACACATATGATAGACGTCATGAGTGAAATATCAGTAAACAGCAATAAAAACGTACAAGAGTTAAACAATTACATTATCTCTTTATTACACTCAGACGTTAGACTCGAAGGTCTTTTAAACGAACAAACGATAACTAGACGAAGCAACTCCGTCTTCAGCTTCCACAGGCACATGACTGGGGGCACGCAAGCCTCAGAACTCATCGAAGTCGCTGAAGTACTCTTCTCCATTGTTCTCCTCTGAACAGCAGGTAAGCAAGGGTGAGCACACTTATGGTTGGAGCTCAGCAAGTGGGGGAAGATGCAAGGCTATCAAGGATAGGCTAAAGTTTTGCAGCGGTTAGCATTTTTAATGTTGGTCAAATTTTATTAGCAAGCACCTATTTACTAGATGTAAGTTCATACCAACCCACTTAAGCATTTAGGAAAGCATCTCATCTCAGAACCACAAGAACCACGATTTAATTCCATCTTTATGTTTGATTATCATGTGAGGGTCCAGGCCGCTCTTGACCGTGAGCACGGCTGATCGATCAGTTTTAACTCTGCAGAGGTTGTACACTTTCACCACAGCTCGCGTAAAAGTTCCGAAGAACTTTGAACCCAACCACGCATGTGCTGATCAGGCACAATACCACACTTCCGAGGTGTGATTGCATAGGGACGCTACGAAGCCTTTACAAAGACATGCAAAAGCATCAACACCCACGACAGTTACAGCTCAGGGCGGACCATAACCCTCCCTAGTGGACAGCACCTTAGCAAAGGCTGCGGCCAAGAGGACCGGGCTATACCCCTGCAACCCCGAGCCCCCTGTGTTCCTTTCGGATAAGGTCACCAGTACAATCGCACACCTAATTAATTGGCTAAGCCAGAGCCATATGGACTGTGGTTGCACAGTTTTCCTGGGTGGTTCTCCATGTTCCGATTAAACCATATATGATCTTGTTATTAAGCACACACACATATATATATATATCACCAAAGTTATCATGATCAGCATTTATCATATAGCAAAAGATTCATTTGAACCATCCCAAGGTATAGCAACTAAGCATTTCTACCCAAAACATTTATTTAAAAGGGTTGTCCAAGGTAATAGGGATAAAGTTCTAGTCATGTCCTTAAAAAGGTGATTTCCATCAAATTTATGCAATACAACAATTAAAAGTAAACTTAGTTATCATGCAAGTTGTGTGGGATAAAATAGAACATGCAGGGGAAGAAGTCCACTTGCCTTCCTTGCTTAAACACTGGGGTTCTTCTTCAAAAACTTACTCTTGATCCACTTCAACTGGTTGCTCACTTGAAACTGGCACGATGTCTACGAGCACACAAGAATACATACAATAAATAAAACAATACACCAAGCATGAAAAGCTTAAAGAGAGAACAAGGTTTGGCTCTAGGAACGCGAACACAAAAACACTCGGAACTATCGGGAGCTTTGGATGATCACATACAAGAGCTAGCTAGTGCTTGGTATATTTTAATTGAATAAAGATGTGCATAGGTTATTTCAGAGAAATACCCTATTTAATTATTAAGCAAGTTATTTATGTTTTAAAAGACGATGTAAGCCTAATCCAATTTTATTTATAAATATTCAAGTATGATTTATGCAAATTAAACATTTAATTTAAAAGAAGCATGTAAAAGCATCTAGGCGTTCATCTTTATATTTCGAGTTATACTAATCAAATTATAATTCAAAAATACATTTATGTTCATGTTAATCAAATTAACATTTAATTAAGAAAACTCGGGATAGACCTATGTTGCTTTTATTTAGAAAGCAAATTGCATAAACATTAATCCATTTAAGTTTGATTATGAAAACCAAGGTATACACCTAATTAACTTTTAATTATAAGAAATATTTAACTAGTATTAATCATATTAACTTTCTTATGAAAACACGTGTTAAACTCTAATTAGATTTTAATTAGAAAAGCATGTGTAAACGGATTAATCATATTTAATATTTAAATAAATTATAAAATAAAGAACATGTTCAACATCGGTCCTATCACATAGTTTGAGTTGATATGAACCTAACGCAACTTGAAACGGTGGAAACGGAGCTAAAACGCAAAAGATACGACCAAAACAAGGTTCAGAAGGTTTTCTGTGAAGAAACAGGGCTTCTAGGGACCTAACTGTAAGAAACCAGGGGCTAAAACCTAAACCCACAACTAAACCGAGGGTCTACCGTGCTAAAAAGGCTAGCAAGGGCGGCTGGCAGTAAAACAGAGAAGCTCGGGGGCCTAACCGCTAAAACTAGGACCTAACAGCAAGGATCTTGTAAGGTGGAAGGACCTATTCGTGAAAACCTGAAACTGCAGGGTCTCTTAAAACAAAAAGGGCGGGGGCGCCTGGAGTTGACCGGTACTGGGTCTGTTGACCCACGGCCAGGGACGGATCTGGGCCGTCGATCAGGACATGGACGGCTGACAGAAAAAAAGAAAACTCAGGGGCCTATACGAAAAGAAAAGGACCTAAAAGAAAGGTTTTATTCCGGTGGAAGGGTATATGTGTGATTATATAAACAACAGGGTCGTTTTTACAAAATGGCGGTGGCAACCATGGGTTGACCGGTACCTGGTCCTTTTGACCGGGGCTGGGGCGGGATCTGCGCCGTCGATTTAAGATCGAGCGGCCACAGTGGCCTGCAGGTGATAGGCGGCGGCGCTCAGACGGCTTGCGGCGGCGGGACGGTAGCGCGCGGCGGCCACAGGCGGACGGGATCGCGGGTTCGCACGGAGGACGGGGTTCCGGCCTCGGGTTCCTGCTCCTAGGCGTCGCGTCGCATCACAGTCGTGCAGTCCAGCGCGCGAAGGAAAACCTGGGGAGACGGAGGATTAGGGAGCGAGGGAGCAGAGGAAACCGGCGGTGGCGGAGCTCCTGGCCGGCCAAAATTCCGGCGATTGGGAGAGCTAGGGGTTTCGGTGTGCAGCATAACGGAAAGAGAAAGATGGATAGAGCTCGTGGATGCGCTCACTGGCGACGAGGACGTGGTGCAGCAGCCGGATTTTGAAGCTACAGCAGAGAAGACGTGGTTGGCTTGGGTCCCCACGGACGGCGATGTCCCGACGACGAGCGGCGGCCAGCAGTGGACAGCTTTGGCGACGGCACAGTTCTGTGACGGGAGGGGGCGCCCTGGGACAGAGAAAGGCTCGAGTGAGTGGCGAGCGCAAAGAAGAAAAAAGAAGAGAGGCAGGGGCCACTTCACCGACGGCGGAAGAGCTCGGGCGGTGCTCCGGGAAGAAGGAACAGGGGTGCTCCGGCGCTGCTCGTTCCGGCGGGGAAGAAGGGCTCCAGGGCATGGGATCTTCGGGACGACGGCGCACACAACGAGGGAGAACAGTGGGAGATCCGGGAGGTGAGCACCGGCGACGAGATGCTCCATGAGCCGGCAATGGCCCGGCGGCGGAGGTCGATCGGCGACGGCGCGTGCGTGTGGGGAGAGCGATGCAGGGTGTACGCGGGTGTGGAAAGGGTGCGCAAGAACTCGTGCTCGGCTCTTATAGAGGGAAGGGAAGGAGAGGGGGGTCTCGGCCGGGAAGGTAGCGGCCATCAATGGCCACGGGGTGCCGGCGGCCTTAACGACAATCATGGGGAGGCTTTGATTGGAGGGGAAACGGACGGAGGTTAAGAGGGAGAGTGAAGCCGGTGCTTCGATTGCCCCTTGATGGCGCGCATGATGGCAGTGAGAAGCGAGGAAGGCGGGGAGATCGGCTGGCGGGCGCGGCTTTGACGCGAGGCAAAGGAGGGGGAAAACGGCTGGAGGAAAGGGAGGAGCTGACGGGCGGGCCCGGGGTGGCGGTGAAAGAAGGGAGGGGAGGGAGAAATGGGCCGGCGACGGTGTTTGGGCCAGAAGGAGGGAAGGGCCGGCGGGGAGAGTTGGGTCGGTGGGCTGAAAGGGAGGAGGAAAGGGTTGGGGAGAGTTTTCTCTTTTCTTTTTTTAAACCTTTTTCAAAACCTTTTCAAACTTCAAATTATTTTCAAAGTTTAAACACTTTCAAAACTTTTCAAGATTAAAATCATTTTAAAAACTTTTAAAAACTTCACACAAACACACATAAACAATGCAAACAAAATGATGCACAAGCACTTGTTGTTTCTAAAATTATTCAAAAGTGATATTTAAATATTTTAGAGCCAAATTTAATTGATAAATTATTATTTCCTTAGAAAACAAAAACTAAAACACCATGTTGCTACATTAATTTAGTGATGGAAAATTAGGGTGTTACAGAACCCGACAGTTTTGTTGTGAACTGCCGCAAGCCCCACAAACTCGGTGCAGCTTCCACACCAAGCTCCTCTTGACTTGACCGCCACATCATCCCGGCAAGGTGTTGGTTTTGTGGAGTAAACCAACCAAACCCCGCGTGCATACTCCGGTTGTGAGTCACTACCCTACACCGGCTCATGTTCCCGACTACGTCTTGCTTTTCTTGCCACCATGTGACCCACACTTGATCTCGTTCAGCCACCGAGTCCCTCAAGCCAAACCTACTTGTCTCTCCACTCCTCAAAGGCCCCGCAAGGCCAAGACCTTTCGCGCCTGCTATTCACCTACACCAACGCAAATCAAGCCGCAACCTGCACCTGCAATACTTGGCCAAGAGTCAGTCCACACCACATTGTCAATCACTCATCACTAAGGAGCGATCATCCACCAGTCCTCAGACGCTCCGGTCCTCAATCTCCCCCTTGATGAGTGCATTGACAACACACATAGTCACCAATTCAGAAAAGAAGGAAAGAGAAAAGAAACAAACAAAAATCTCAAACAAGTGATCAAACGCCAAACAAAAGCCAAAACAAAGTTTACTTGAAAGAGAAAGTCTCGGGCCCCTAAGGCAAGGGCAACATCTCAAGACAACTGAGACAAAACGCTCACAACACTGACTCCTCGAGGGGAGGCAAATGGGATCAACACCATCGGTAAAAGAGCAAAGCACAAAGCCTCATGACGAAAACCCTCACGACGGGGCAAAATTCTGTCATATAATGTGTCATAATATGGCGCAAAAGTTCAGATCGTCATAAAATCAGGAAAGCCGAAATTATTTATGATGACATAACTATTTTGGTCACATAAAGGTACCAATTGTCGTCACAAAATGTAAGTCGCTAGGTGCTGGTTAACGGTGGTGTTTTTATGACGATCAACAACAAAGAAAAAATTTGCTGAAAAAGGGATTACAGGTAGAGACGGCCCGTAGCAGCCTATTTTTTTTTGACAAGTTAGCTGCCCGTTAACCTCGTCAATAGAAATCAACAAGTGAGCCTGGCCTGCTAACTTCTCTCACACCCGTTTAACCTTGTAGTGATAGAGGTCTGATGCTTATGTGGTTGCTTCATGGAAAACTTGGAAAGCTTGCATGAATTTTGTCTTGATCTATCTAGCTGCAAATTGAGTGCGGGGGTGGTAAAGAGTACCAATTCAGGACTGGACATTCAGAAGCAATGATGAAAGATTTAGCCAGGCCGACATCATCCCCAGCAGCTGAATTCACAGCAGCTTCGTAACTCATGAGAATCTATCTAGAGTGCCCATAACCATTGTATTCCAGTAGAGACACTGGCTTGTACTTTGACGGCCACGGGGCTGTTTGCAGGCCGAAGGACAGTGGTGATTCCAGATCTGCAAATTGTGAGAGCCCATTGTCTGTGAAGAAATTTTATTTCGACGTTCTCTTTTGTGGGCCAGAGCTTTGATATGGCGACTCACGCCAAAGAGAGTTGTTTTCTTGATCTTTCATTTCGTCAATTTCTGTTTGCATTTTTTCTAGTTGTTCTTTCGCTAGATTCAGTTTGTCTAGCTTCTCCGAAGCTCTTCTTTTTGCTTCAAGTTGCATGGCGAACCTTTCTGTTTCTTTTTGCAATATTTGCATCTTTTTGTTTACTACTTCTAACTCTTTGTCTACTGCACCTTCGACATCATTTTTTGTGCTTGTTTCTGGGATCTTTGCTGCTTTTTCTTCTCTAACTTTCTTAAGTGCCTCTAGTTTTTCTGCTCTGTCTTGGTCTGTGTCTTGTTGAGAGTGGATCACGAGTGCACCCCCTCGTCTTCCTCGGTATGGTGATTTTCATGGTCTGGGTCTTGGACTGTGTTCTTCTTTGATTTCTTCGGTGGAGTCATCGTGGATTTTTGTCGGCTTAAAACACGGTGGGCGACACTGTTGGGAGTTCAATGATTGGATAGGACCCCCGAACAGGAAGAAAGAAGGAACACGAATGACAAGAAGTACGAGAATCTCTGGAAGACTACTTTCTTCTCGTCAAAAGGTGCATCCCCTTTACATGTGCCGGTCGACCTCCTTTTATAGGGAAAGGAACGGACTTTTACATTCTGATAATACCCTCGGATCTAGAGAATATTCTCCTGGAACTTATGTACAAAAATGTCCAAAGTGATGACGTAATTTGTGTGACCACCCTCGCATATTACAAGATTGCCATTCGTTCACACTTCAACTGCCTATCTTCACCGTCACGCCATTGGCTCAGTCCGCCTAAAGCTTTTCCTGTATCTCCGAAGATTGATAAAGTTCGTGATTCCCAGCTTTGGAGCTCTGAGCCGAGCCTCACCACTAAGTTTCCTGAGTTGTTCCCCCTCTCCGAAGTAGCCATTCCCCTAAAACGATTCATAAAGTCGCGAGAACACATGTCACTTCGGCAGTTATTCCCTGTGAAGATCATCAGTTGGTTAGAAAATCTTGAATAATGTCACTTCCTAGCCTCAATTCACGAAACATCTGAAATTACTTAGAAAACTTATGAAAGCAGCCCACGTCCTTGAGCCTCCTGCTATACATTTCGCGAACTTCCGCGACCCCTCGTCTTTGAAGGACCGAACTGGCGACCAGAGAGGGGGGAGTGAATGGGAGCCGATAAAAATTCTTCTCGAAGGAGATGGCTACTCCAACAAGACGAACACGGCTAACCAAAACATGTCTCCGGCTCAACAACCCAAGTTGGCCAAGACCACGTAGCCACTGGAGTGCTACTGGTCCTAGGAACCAACAACCACCGAAAACTACTCGAGAACGCAGCGGAACAACCAACTCGAGCAGCTACTGGACTGCACCGGTCAGACCGGTCGCACACACCGGCCAGACCGGTCCCTGCTGGAGCACCCTGACAGAACCTAAGGACTTCCACAGAAGGCTCCTACACCGGTTAGGCCGGTGTAGCACGCCGGTCAGACCGGTCTAAGCCAGGAAACCCCAAATCCTCCAAACAGACCTTCCGAGCTCCAAAACTGACCAAACTCGAAACAACAGCAACACGAGACACCAGGGAACTCACCAAGACGTTCACCCGAGCAAAACCCAATCAAAGGTTGGCACCGGTCAGACCGGTCAAGACCTGGGCTCTCGGGATGAACAGCAACCCGCAGGTAAACTCATCCAAATCCAAATCCCGATCTCCCGATTCGCTCCACGGATTCGCACAAGACTTTGGGGTTAGTAGGAGTACCTCATGGGCATTTCATATCCACGATTTGGTCCCCCAAAACTTGCTAAATCAAGAGGAATCGAAGGATTTCCACCAAAAACACCTCTAACCCTAGAACAAACAAAACCCCAAAATTGAGCCTCTTTACTCACGGATTTGGGAGGGGAATCAAAGGGAAAAGAACCACGAAGGGTTCATGCATACATCCCCCACCAAATCCCAAAGAGAAAGGTCTCAAAACCGCCACAAGAAAATCGCTAAGAAAAGGCTCCGAAAATCACCAAAAAGGGAAAACGGGAGTGACACAATCAAGCCTTGAGGAATCACGCCGAATCATCCATACATACCATGAAGGTTCATACAAGGTATAGCTTGCCTCCCAATCATCCTTCCCTCTCACAAGATCTCACCATGAAGCTCTCAAGCTAGTCCTCTAAATCCTAAGGAAAATAGGAAGGGAAAATAGCGAAAGCAAATGAGCTAGGGTTCCAAGAGATGGCTGCCATCCTCTCACCACTTGGGTTATATGGAGGCTAGCCGAAAGACGAAACTACCCCTATTACATTAAACTAAGATACATGCTCCCGAAGGGCCTTTTTGGGAAACTTCGTCGTAGCACCATCGGACGGATGCCCGGCGACCGCAAACTTGCTTAGCCTCGATGCAAGCCTTGCGATCCCGACGTGTGTCCTCTGCTTCAAAGTCTCCGAAATGCATCGTCGCACACCGGTCAGACCGGTGTACCCCACCGATCAGACCGGTACCCACCGGTCAAACCGGTCCTAGTGCTACTGCCTCCGGTCTTCGGTCTTGGCTTTGTGGATCAACCAAGGAACCCAGTGGTTTTCTGGTGAACCACTGGAAACCCCGCGAACTCGGTGTAGCCTCCGCCAATCACCACTCATAACTCGGCTCCCACGTAGTCCCGGCTCGACCTTGGTTTTGAGGCTCAACCAAGAAACCGTCCATGACTTCATCTTGCCGTTCTTGCCACCATGCGGCCCGCACTTGACCCCACTGGCCACCGGGTCCCTCGAGTCAAGCCTACTTGTCTTCTCCACACCTGGAGGCCTACCCGGCAACGACCTTTCACGCTTGCTCTTCACCTGCACCAACACCAGTCAAGCCGCAACCTGCACCTGCAATACTTAGCCAAGAGTCAGTCCACACAACGTTGTCAATCACTCATCACACCAGGAAGCGACCATCCACCGGTCCTCGAACCACACAGGCTCTCAATCTCCCCCTTGATGAGTGCATTGACAACACACACATTTGGTAACCAACGAGAAAAGGAAAACAAAAGAAACGACTAAAGATAAATTCAACCAAGTGATCGAAAGCCAAACAAAGGCAAAGAGCAAGATCACTTGAAAGAGGAAAGACTCGGTCCCCTTAGGCAAGGGCAACAGCTCGACACAACCGAGTCAAAAACAAGCTCAAGCAAAGAGCAAAGACCACCAAAGCAAAGCTCGAAAACCACAAAGAGCTCCCCCTGCACACATGCAAGCTCCCCTGAACCAATGCAACTCCCCCTGGATGAATGAATGCAAACCACTTCACGAAACAGAGCAGCTGCTACAGCCTTGCTCTGACCGGTCAAACCGGTCCACCTCACCAGTCAGACAGGTGCACTAGATCGCCCAGCACCTGACACTCACACCGGTCAGACCGGTGCCTCCCACCGGTCAGGCTGATGACCACCTAGGAACTGCACGAGCTCAAAAATAGCTCGAAACCACTTGGAAACCTTCTAAATGCATTCAGTAGGCCAAACCATGCTCAAACTTCTCCACATTGTTGACAATGCATGAATCAAGCAAAAATTTGCAAAAACTCAACCTAGAGCTTCTCAAGTAGACAAAATTCAACATAGCAAGCTACACACATCCAAATGAGCAAGTTAGATACTCTATAGCTTCTTATGGACAAAAACTACAAGATCACCAAGTTTCACAACCATTGGGCAAAGTTAAGATAGAGTTGACCATTTTTGCGAAAAAATTCCTCTCATGAGCAAAGTTCTAAACATGAGCAAAACATGTCAAAATGGCAAAGCCACACAAACTTCATGCTAGGACAACCATTCTAATCATAAGACCATCATAAACACCCACAAGCACCTCATGTCATGTCAAAGCATACCGAGCCATTTGCTTGCTTCTATGTATGAGACTTTTCATTGGTAAGCAACATGCAATGGTTTAGCACCCAAAAGCAAGTAAATTAAGCACGTATGACATGGGAGCACATTTTCCAAGTAATTTATATTTCATTTTCAGATTTAAAATTGGTACATGAAATGTCTTTACGACAAAAAGGAACATATGCCCCTCCACAAGATGAAGCATGGGGGCTAAACATTCATGATGGCAAATGAGCCTTTGGCCCCATATGATCAAAATAAGCTATCCAACCACAAATTAAGCATAGCAAAGTCACTAAAACATGTCATGATCATATAAAGGCATTTACTCACAAGAGAGCATACATATGACATTTTTCAAAAACATAGCTATCAACCATGGATATAAACCAAGATTATCAAGAGCTAAGCCACACTAAGCCATATCATACCAAACTAGCTCACAAGATCATATATAGCACAACATGGTGAACTATGTATATAAGAGAAGCTTTTCCTAAACAATGCATATGATACAAAATGCATGCAACCTATCATACAAAGATGACTATACATCATGTTACACATGCCATGCAAAATGCAAGAAATGCACAAAGGAAAGCTATACATATGCTACAAAGGAGCTCCAACACCCAACTCAAGAGACCAAACACACACCAAGTTCTCCCCGCAAATGAGTGAAAGTTGCTTGATCTAGGGGCTTAGTGAAAATATCCGCTAGTTGGTTTTGTGTGGGCACATGGATCAAAGTGATTTTCCCTTTCTCAACATTGTCCCTCAGAAAATGGTATCTCACTTCTATATGCTTGGTTTTGGAATGAAGCACTGGGTTCTTAGCAACACTTATCGCACTCGTGCTATCACAAATAAGTGGAACCTGGGTATACTCCTCACCAAAGTCACTCATGGTGTATGTGATCCAAAGGAGCTGAGAGGAACAACTAGCTGTGGCAACATATTCGGCTTCGGTTGTAGATTGAGCAACACTCGATTATTTGCGGGAAGACTGAGACACCAAAGAAGAACCCAAGAACTGACAAGTCCCAGAAGTGGACTTCCTATCCAACCGACACCCGGCAAAATCCGCGTCTGAAAAACCGTGAAGCTCCAAAGAAGAAGACGCGGAGTACCAAAGGCCAAAGTCGGGAGTGTATCGCAAATACCTGAAGATGCACTTGACTGCTTGCTGATGCGAAGTCCTTGGAGACGCTTGAAAACGAGCACACAGACATACCGAGAATTGGATGTCCAGCCTCATCACCGTCAGGTACAGGAGGGAGCCGATCATGCTCTGGTACTCCTTCTGGTCCACGTGTTCACCGTCCTCTTCCGCATCAAGAGCTGTAGTCGTACTCATCGGCGTCGTCATGGCCTTGGAGTCCTCCATCTTGAACTTCCTCACAATATCCTTGGTGTACTTGGCTTGGTGTACGAATGTTCCTTCCTTTGATTGCTTGATCTGGAGCCCAAGGAAGAACAGCAACTCGCCCATCATGCTCATCTCAAATTCCTTGCTCATGTCTTCTGCAAACCTTGCAACCAAAGAGTTAGACGAGCCACCGAAGACAATATCATCCACGTACACCTGCACAATTAGGATCTCTTTGCCCTGCCGGAGGAGAAACAAGGTCTGATCTACCTTCCCTATCTCAAAACCTCTCTCAAACAGGAACCCTCTCAACCTACCATACCAAGGACTAGGCGCCTGCTTCAGCCCATACAATGCCTTCCTCAACTTATACACCCTGTGGGGGTACTTCTCACTCTCAAACCCCGGTGGTTGCCTCACGAACACTTCTTCCTCCACAACACCATTCAGGAAAGCACTCTTCACGTCCATTTGGTACAATTTGAACCCTTTAGCCACGGCAAAGGCTAGAAGGATCCTAATCGCCTCCAAACGAGCTACGGGAGCAAAAGTCTCCACGTAGTCTATCCCCTCTTTCTTTGTGTACCCCTGAGCAACAAGCCTTGACTTGTTTCTCACCACTTCTCCTTTCTCTCCCTCTTTATTTTTCCACACCCATTTTGTCCCAATCCGCTTACACCCCGATGGAGGCTTCACTAACTCCCAAACTTGGTTTCTCTCAAAATTCTCCAACTCCTCATGCATCGAATTGACCCAATTGTGATCAGATAGCGCATGTCCAATGTCTTTGGGCTCAAAAGTAGCAACAAAAGCAACATGGGCAAAGTGAGAATCATTACGAGACCTCGACCGAGTAGTGCGTTCGTTGATGTTCCCGATGATCGTTGAAGCTGGATGATCCACTTGTACTCGTCGGGGAGCTTCTCGCCTCGAAGCCACCTCCCCCTCAGTTGGAGCTTCCTCACGATCTTGGCACGTCGTCGTAGGTGTGGGAGAAGGACCATCCACGATCGTAGTCGAAGTAGTTTGTACATGCTCAGTCGTGGGCGCCAAACCACCATCTTCATCATCACCTTGCTGCACCTCATCCTCGAAAATCTCCTCGCCAAGTTCCTCATCACCTACACACTCAAAGACAAGCTGACTACGTGGTTATGTCTCGTCGAAGGTAACCTCGCAAGTCTCCACGATTTGGTTAGTTTCAAGATTGAGCACTCGAAAGGCTCTAGAATGAGACGCGTAACCAAAGAAAATGCCATCGACAGACCTAGCCTCGAACTTGTCCAACTTCTTCCCTTTCTTAAGGATGAAACATTTGCAGCTAAAGACGTGAAAGTGACTCACCTTGGGGGTTCTACCGTGCATCAACTCGTAGCAAGTTTTCTTCTTATGGACCCTGAGGTAAATCCTGTTCGACACATAGCACGCGGTATTGACCACATCAGCCCAGAACCTTCTCGGAGTCTTATGCTCATCAAGCATCGTCCGAGCCAGCTCGCACAAGGTTCTGTTTTTCCTTTCCGCCACGCCGTTCTGGGGAGGTGTATATGGACTAGAGAACTGGTGTTCAAGACCCAAGTCATGGTAAAAGGTTTCGAAGCGAGAGTTTCTAAATTCCTAGCCATTGTCACTGCGGATCGCTCGTATGGCATCTCCGTGCCTCTCGTTTCTCAACCTCAAGACAAGATCTCGAACAAAACCAAACGTCTCCCCTTTCTCCTCCAAAAAGAAAACCCACGCATACCGAGAGTAGTCGTCCACCACAACCAGGATGTACCACTTCCCACCCACGGATCTCACATGAGCTGGGCCAACAAGGTCCATATGGAGCAGCTCGCATGGACGCTCCGTCATCACATCGGTGAGGGGTGGATGGGAAGAGGCTACCATCTTAGCATGCCGACACGGCGCACAAACCAACTCTTTCTCAAACCTCAGCCGTGCCAATCCTCAGACCAAATTGAGTTTACTCAAGCGAGACAAAAGGTTAAAGCTTAAGTGACCCAACTTCCTATGCCACTTCCACAACTCACTCGAGGAACCAGCCAAAAAGCAACGAGCCACACCAGAAGACTAAGAGAAGTCCGCTCGGAAAACTTGACCCTCGGGAACGACCATACAAACTAGGTCCCGTCGAGAATCCAAAATCCGAGAACCACCAGGCCGAAACAACACCTCAAAACCCTCATCCAACAGCTGGGAAACGGAAAGCAAATTGAATCCGAGTGATTGAACAAGAGCAACACGCCTGAGAGTGACCTTGTCACTTACCTTAATCTCACCTTCTGACAGCACACGCCCTCGCCCATTGTCCCCAAAGGTGATGTATGTCTTGGACACCACCGGGATGAGACTTGAGAACCACCCCTTGTCTCCGGTCATGTGCCTCGAGCAACCAGAGTCAATCAGCCAAACGTTCCTCAAGTCTCCCACCTGAAATTCCAAAACGAGCACGTGAGCGAACAAACGACTCAGCACTGGGGTTAGTACCAAAAGAGTAAAACCAGTGCCAGCCATTTGCTCCAAAGTGGGGTTAGCACAAACCATATCATCACGCCTATCAAAGCTACCACCACAAAAACCACCATGGGAACCACCACTAGGGAACCACCCTTGTCTCGCTGGAGGAGAACGAAAACCACGAAAGGAAGACCGTGGACCGTTCCTCCTCCCCAACTCAAAGCTACGATTCCTCCCACCATCGTATTGAGCACAAGGTGGAGAACGTTTAGCAAACTGGCCACCACCAGACTCACCATGCCAACCACCTGTACCACGACCAAAGGAACCAAACCGAGCATCCTCACGAGCACGAAAACCAAACTGCCGGCTACCCAGACCAGCACCGGTATGACCGGTCACCCTGACCAGTCTGACCGGTGGCCCTCGGCCAGCAGCACCACCTGCCACCTTTCAATCTCCCCAAGCCGGAGTCGTCCTCACAATCGCCTTGGCCCTAGGCATTTGCATACGAGGCTCAGGTACACCATTTGAAGGGCAGTACCTGTCTTTGTTAGCCCACTCCTTAGCCATTCTCTCCTCACGCTCCCTCTTGAAGCAAAACTCACCCTTGTGGCCATCTCTCCCACAATAGTCACAATGAAACCGTATGAGCTTAGGTTTAGGCTTGGGTTGGGGCTGCTCACTTGGTTTCTCCTCACTCGGCTTCTTCTCCGGTTTCTCCTCACTAAGGGTGCCTTTGGCACAGCTTCGCGAGCAGCTTCGGCAGCTGTTTCCCACGAAACTGTGCCAAAGGGCCTCTAAAAACAGCTTCGGTGGTGAATCCATCCCGGCCTCCCATGATTCAAGCTCTCTGGAGCGGTTCGACTGGGGCGAAGCTGCAAAAGGGCAGCTTCCCCCGCTTCGCCCTGCCGTTGCCAAGCATGCCCCCGGTGGCCCCGCGGGGAGGTGGCGGTTGGCGGTGGTGCGGAGGACGACGCCGCAGTGCAGGAGCTCGGCGGGGGCGCGGGGAAGAACCGAAGCAGGCGGCGGCGTGCGAGCAGGGGACGCCTCCATGGCCGGCGGGGGAGCCTTAAGCGAATCAATTTCAAGCTTAGCATCTAGATTCAGTGTTTCTAGCTCAGCCACTCTAGTCCTAGCATCCTCAAGCGAGGCCCTAAGCTCCTTCCTCATCTTCTTAGCCTCTCTAAGCATATCATCACGATTATCAAGCAACATGCCAAGCCGTTCATTCTCCTCACGCAAGAAGGGAAGCTCGTCACGTACCTCATCCTCGGAGTCGGAGTCCGAGTCGCTCTGGTGACTCTTCTTGCTGCCGGAGCTACGCGCCATGGTGCAGAAGCCTCTCTCGCGTAGCAGCTCAGCCCGCTCAAGTTCTTAGATGACTTCTTGTTCTTGCGTCGTTCACCTTCGTCTTCACTGCTACTCGAGCTCGAGGTAGAGTACGCGGAGCTGGAGTTGACGTCACTCGCTCCGACCATCGCTCGGGCCTTGCCGCGTCCGTCCTTCTTCCTCGATCGTCGCTCGTCCTTGTGCTTGTGCTTGTGCTTCTGCTTCTGCTTGTGATCGCGCCTCGATCGGTACTTGCCATCCGTCCTCGACCGGTGCTTGTAGCCGTCCTTGTTCTCAACCTTCTCGGGGCAGTCGGCGATGAAGTGTCCTGGCTTGCCGCACTGAAAGCATGTCCTCGTGTTCCTCCTTGTGTTCACCCAGTTCTCGTGCATCCTCTCGAACCTCTTGGTCAGCAGCACTAGCTCGTCCTCTCCAAGCACGTCGAACTCCTCATCTGGCAAAGACATCAAAGAGGACAAAGAGTACATCCTAGTGGATGGGTTAGCGTTAGACTTTGCACCTGAGCCACTGATGAGAGCGAGACTATGAGAGTCAGTCGGGCTCTCAAGCTTGGCTGTCATACCACGATCCACCTCAGTCGACTTGAGCTTCGAGAACAGCTCGTTCACATTCAGAGTGCCATACTTCTCAGACTCTACAATGGCCTCGAACTTGCCATCCCAAATTGTACGATCCAAAGAGTGCAAGAGCTTAACAGCTCTGTCATGATCATCGTACGGGAGCACGTCCACATTGGCCCTCATGTTGTTCACCATTACCGTGAACCGCTGGAACAAGGCATCAATTGACTCACCGGGGAGATGAGTGAAGTTCTCATACTCTCTCCGGTAAGTCGCATACATCCGAGCCTGAACCTGAGCATTTCCAGCATGAGCATCCTTCAACTGACTCCAAATCCTACAAGCTAGGTCCTCTGTCTGAACTCGATCGAATTCAGATTGACACAGAGCACGAAACAAGTAGTCGACCGCCTTGTAGTTGGCGTCGTGCATGTCTCTCGATCCCAGAGCAAGGAAGTTAATCGGATGAACATAAGCTGTGTTCACCGTAACGTCCCAAAGGATCTGACCCTTACCGCGGAGGAAAGCTGCCATCCGCCTCTGCCACATCTGGTAGTTTTTGCCATCCAAGTGTGGAGGACCCGATCCCCGTTCCTGGTACGCAATCCTTGGATCTTAGACTGGTTAGAATCCGAAGATCCGTAACCGGCTCTGGTACCACTTGAAGGACCGAACTGGCGACCAGAGAGGGGGAGAGTGAATGGGAGCCAATAAAAATTCTTCTCGAAGGAGATGGCTACTCCAACAAGACGAACACGGCTAACCAAAACACGTCTCCGGCTCAACTAGCCAAGTTGGCCAAGACCACATAGCCACTGGAGTGCTACTGGTCCTATGAACCAACAACCACCGAAAACTACTCGAGAACGCAGCGGAACAACCAACTCGAGCAGCTACTGGACTGCACCAGTAAGACCGGTCGCACACACCGGTCAGACCGGTACCTGCTGGAGCACCCTGACAGAACCTGAGGACTTCCACAGAAGCCTCCTACACTGGTCAGGCTGGTGTAGCACGTCGGTCAGACCGGTCTAAGCCAGGAAACCCCAAATCCTCCAAACAGACCTTCCAAGCTCCAAAACTGACCAAACTCGAAATAGTAGCAACACGAGACACCAGGAAACTCACCAAGATGTTCACCCGAGCAAAACCCAACCAAAGGATGGCACCGGTCAGACCGATGAGAGGCACCGGTCAGACCGGACAAGACCTGGGCTCTCGGGATGAACAGCAACCCGCGGGTCAACTCCTCCAAATCCAAATCCCGATCTCCCGATTCGCTCCACGGATTCGCACAAGACTTTGGGAATAGTAGGAGTACCTCATGGGCATTCCATATCCACGATTTGGTCCCCCAAAACTTGCTAAATCAAGAGGAATCGAAGGATTTCCACCAAGAACACCTCTAACCCTAGAACAAAGAAAACCCCAAAATTGAGCACCTTTACTCACGGATTTCGGAGGGGAATCAAAGGGAAAAGAACCACGAAGGGTTCATGCATACATCCCCCATCAAATCCCAAAGAGAAAGGTCTCAAAACCACTACAAGAAAATCGCTAAGAAAAGGCTCTGAAAATCAACAAAAAGGGAAAACGGGACAGACACAATCAAGCCTTGAGGAATCACGCCGAATCATCTATACATACCATGAAGGTTCATACAAGGTCCTGCTTGCCACCCAATCATCCTTCCCTCTCACAAGATCTCACCATGAAGCTCTCAAGCTAGTCCTCTAAATCCTAAGGAAAATAGGAAGGGAAAATAACAAAAGCAAATGAGCTAGGGTTCCAAGAGATGGATGCCATCCTCTCACCACGTGGGTTATATGGAGGCTAGCCGAAAGACAAAACTACCCCTATTACATTAAACTAAGATACATGCCCCCGAAGGGCCTTTTGGGAAACTTCGTCGTAGCGCCATCGGACGGATGTCCGGCGACCGCAAACTTGCTTAGCCTCGACGCAAGCCTTGCGATCCCGACGCATGTCCTCTGCTTCGAAGTCTCCGGACTGCGTCATCGCACACCGATAAGACCGGTGTACCCCACCGGTCAGACCGGTACCCACCGGTCAGACCGGTCCTGGTGCTCCTGCCTCCGGTCTTCGATCTTGGCTTTGTGGATCAACCAAGGAACCCAGTGGTTTTTCTGGTGAACCACTGGAAACCCCGCGGACTCGGTGTAGCCTCCGCCAATCACCACTCATGACTCAGCTCCCACGTAGTCCCGGCTCGACCTTGGTTTTGAGGCTCAACCAAGAAACCGTCCATGCCTTCATCTTGTCGTTCTTTCCACCATGCGGCCCGCACTTGACCCCGCTGGCCACCGGGTCCCTCGAGCCAAGCCTACTTGTCTTCTCCACACCTGGAGGCCTACCTGGCAACGATCTTTCGCGCTTGCTCTTCACCTGCACCAACACCAGTCAAGCCGCAACATGCACCTGCTATACTTAGCCAAGAGTCAGTCCACACAACGTTGTCAATCACTCATCACACCAGGAACCGACCATCCACCGGTCCTCGAACCACACAGGCTCTCAGTCTTCTCCGAAGCTCCGAGGGTGACTGGGTTTTACCTGATTCCCCAACAAGAGATACTCTAACTTTGATGCTAGACCAATTATTACAAACACTATATTTATGGACATGTATCTTCATATTTAATACACGTCCATGATCTAATCAATATGTAGACTTTAATTTATTTTCTTGCTGACAGTTTAAATAAAGTCAAAATAGACGAAATTGTCCGCGAACTTTTCAATAGGGTCAAGCTGGTCTTTGAACTTTCCAATGGTCAATGTAGTTCCTCAACTCTCGTTTTGGGTCAAATGTGTCCTTATGTTGATGTGGGATGTATGACGGCACGAAACGAATGTGAAATGTTCGTTTTGCCCTTGCCTCTTGCATAATGACAGGTGGGGCATATATGTTGCAAAAAGTATTTTTAAAATAGATAGAGTACATCTGAAGCCTTGGAACCGTGAATTGGCCGTGACTGATTTCTGAACTTGTAAAACTCCTGAACATAACCGTCAATAGGCAAAAAGTACAACAATCCTGCAACGTTGTGTGTTATGCAGGGGTGGCCTACGTGTTCAGTGGAGATGTGTAGGCTCCCATCCGTCAGGCGAGCGTGTTGCACGGTCGGTCGCCGTTTGATGCCAAGCAGCTCCGATGGCGTCCGGACGACGACGTAGAGGGAGTAGATGACCCCGGCATGTAGCCCAGTGTCGTCAGCACAAGGGAGATGAAGAAATCCGACTGCAAAACTGTGAATTTGATGTTTTTGCCATTTCTCATCAAGCCAACATGCTATATAGTATGCAAAGATTTGGAGGCAGAAGGCATGCTTTACGCTGCAGCAGACATAGCTTAGAGCATCACCAACAGTTTACTAAATCGAGTTTCCATCTTTGATTTTTGACAAAAATATTAAAAATATTCCTCCAACAGTTTGGCAAAAGACTTGACAATTTTCGACAACGATCGATCAATTTGTGCAATATTAGAGCATCTCCAACAGTTTGCCAAATTTTACTTGACAAATCTTGTGTTTTGCCAACTTCTAAAAAGATATTAGAGCATCTCCAACAGTTTGCCAAATTTTACTTCAAATCTTGTGTTTTGCCAACTTCTAAAAAGATATGACATGTAAAAAAAGAGTTCATCTCCAACAGTTTGGCATAATCCACTTGCCAAATCCAGATCTAACTCACATCAGGAACCCTGAGAGAGAAACAAAATTATGTTTCTACCCTTCCACCTCTTGAAAACTTAAATCAGGAATCCTGAGAAAAAACAAAATTATTTTTATACCCTTCCACCTCTTCTAATACGGGAGGATGCGCCGCGGATTGCTGCGCGCATATATGCACGCGCGGAGTCGATTTTCCCAACTTGGGATAAATGGCAACTTGAGATGGGGAATTGTTGGAGAAGGTTTTTTCTGTTTTTTTGCCAAAAAAATAACAATGACAACTTGGGATGGGGAACTGTTGGAGTTGCTCTGACAAGTAAAAAAAAAGAACTCATCTCCATCAGTTTGGCATAATTCACTTGCTAAATTCAGATCTAACTTACATCAAGAACCCTGAGAGAGAAACAAAATTATGTTTCTACCCTTCTACCTCTTGAAATTTAAATCAGGAACCCTGAGAAAAAAACAAAATTATTTTTATACCCTTCCACCTCTTCCGATACGGAAGGATGCGCCGCGGATAGGTGCGCGCATATATACGCGCGCGGATTCTGTTTTTCCCAACTTGGGATAAATGACAACCTAAGATGGGGAACTGTTGGAGAAGGGTTTTTTCTGTTTTTGACAAAAAAATAACAATGACAACTTAAGATGGGGGACTGTTGGAGTTGCTCTTATATTCCGAACAAATGATTCTAGCTCTTGTAACATGCATGTCAAGGTAACATACTCAACCCGAGAGCTATCTGAGCTCACGACACCCATGTGACGTGGGGCCTGGACCTGACTCTCGGAAAAGAACTCTTTGCCGGCTAGACAATGTCGAGTGCACTATGTCGAGGGCTTCCTCTCGGCACAGGCTCTACCGAGGAGAATCGTGCCTGTGACGAGAGCATCTCGCTCTCGGCAAAGCCTGCGAATCGGGTAGTGTATATAGTTGTTATTACATATCTAGATACAAGTATATATATCTATATATATAACAAAAGTTATGAATCTTGAAATACAAAAATGACCTATAATTTGAAACAAGGAAGCACTAACTCACAATCATTCTTACAATGAAATGACCCTCCTCATCCTATCAAAAAGAAAAGAATTGAAAAGAAAAACACTCAGATCAGGCCACGTATACATGTCATTCGATGGAGGCCTCTTTATATCTGCATTGGTCATGCGGTCCTACCTCCAAACACTCCTAAATTCTCAACAGACATGCTCATATGGTAAGAGGAAAATCTGGAATCGTCCGTCGCTCATGCCACCGCGTAGGCACCGGTCCCCGAGGACGGCGCCGGGGCACCCGCACTTGGTCCACCGGCGGCACCGTCTGGCGCGTCAGGGGACGGCGCGCTCCCGGCCGACGAGCCGTAGCCTCCGGACGGCGCCGGCGCGGCGGCAGCGGTGGTGGCGGCGTCGGTGGGCGGCAGGGCGACCTCGGCCGACATGGACCCCGAGGCATCGGTGATGAGGTCGAGCGTGACGCGCAGCAGCTTCTCGAACTCGAAGCTCTTGGTGACGCAGGCGTTCTTGATGTCGCTGACGGGCGCGTCCTTGCACGAGTCCTCGCAGGTGGAGGTGCCGCCGAGCGTGGAGGAGAGCCACGACTTGACCTCGAGGAACTTGGCGTCGGTGAGCTCCCGGGTGAGCGCGCTGAGGTGGGCGACGGCCTCCTCGATGTCCTCGGAGCAGGAGTCGAGGCACTTGTGCAGGGCGGCGTCCTTGATGCCGTTGAGTTCGTGGTGCGCGAACGCTGCCACCGTCATGCCCACCTCCGCGGTCACGTACACGGCGAGCTCGGCGAGGCGGCGAGGGGTCGCCGACTGGCATTCCGGGTTGTCCTTGAGTGCCGTGAGGCACACCTTGGGGAACAGCGTCTTGTTGCACGCCTCCTGGAGGTTGCCGCCGGCGGCGGTGGTGACGGCGGCGACGTCCGGGGTGGTACGCACGGCAGGCGCGGTGGAGACGAGGAGGAGGAAGAAGAAGAGGAGCGCCACGGGGCGAGCCATGGCCATTGCGTGTCGCGGCGGCGGCCGGGATCGGAGGGACGGTGAGCTTCCCTTTCTCTCTTTGTCGTCTCTGTAGCTAGTGGCGCGCGTTTCGTGCTTGGCCCGTGGTGAGAGGAACGGTGGTGCCTGCACGGGCTTTTATATACCTGCAATGACCTCTTCTTCTCTCCCCAGCAGACAATGAGACATGTGGCTTGCCGCTGCTGTAGGGACAGTGGAATGTGCATTGCGCGACAGATGTCTTCGGTTGCAGACCTGTCGCTCAAAATTGCAGCAAGGTGTTTTTACATCTCCATTGCCAAAATTGGGACTAGCATTGCTATGCGCCACATGACCAAAAGATCGACTAATCTCCAACAGTTTTAGAATTTTGACTTGCAAAAATTGTAATTTGTCAACTCCTAAAAATGTTTACCAAGTTAAATAAATGTCCATCTCTAATAGTTTGGCAATTTTCACTTGGCAAACAACAAAATCTGTTGGGTTGTTGCCCCGTCAGGAGCTGGTCGTGGGAAAACCCTTCCCCACCGCCATTCATTTTTGCGCAGCAGTGCACACTAAGGATGGATTCGACGTCAGGAAATCCGAATTATCCGTATTCGTATCCGCTAAAAACGTTAATATGAAATCTGTATTCGTATTCGTTTTTCATATGGATGTATTTGAATCCGATTTCAACATTATCTGTATTGGACATTATCCGAATTATCCGACAAAAATCCGACATTATTCGTATCCGCAAAGAATAAAGTACCCAAGAAGCCATATAAAATTTATTTATATTACTAAATACTAATTACTAATTACAAATGATGTTAACTTTAATATTGCTAGTAAAATAATTATTTACACCATTTTAACTATTAACAATTATATATATGACAACTAACTAATTATGTTAACCAAATATTACTAAATTATATAATGATCTTTTGAAATTAATTTAATATCTCTAATCATAGTGTTTTAAATACATGATATTATTTAGCAATTAAATAAATTATATTTAAATGTATTTATGTACTTGTTTTTACTATTAAAAGATGTTTATATTTACAAAAAATAATTATTTTATATTTATTGTGATATATTTATTATTTATTAATAGATATGTTATTTGCAATAAGCTATACATTATGTATCATGATCATAATTTACTCTCTACTTGTAATATGATTTGATCAATTAGAAAATCATCCACAAATGAAATTGATAGCTATATATCGAAATTATTCGAATGCGAATCCGAATTCGATATATCCGTTTTGTATTCATATTCGATAATATTCGTATTCATATCCGAATTCGAATTAAAATGTGGTAAATAGTGACATCTGAATTCGTATCCGTGCGTATCGGATCCGAATCCATCCTTAGTACACACCTTCATTAAAAAAAATAGCATTGCTACAGGTAGCAAATGTTCAACTCATGAATGATAAATGGGCCCGAAGAACGGGTCCAGACTCCAGACGGCAATATTGGCCCGAATCATAGCCACGACAATTGAGAACAAACATAGTATATGATTTTGAAATATTGGGATCCATGTGTCGCTGGTGAAATATGACATCTTAAAAACTTTGAAGGGATGCATCTAAACACCTCTAGTGTAAATATATAAATTTGAGTCTTGTGTTCTTGCGATTACCATCAGGATATATCCTCGACTAGTTGCCGATCTTAAAGACTGTTAGATACTCTATAATATTTCCTCGGGCCTATACCTGAGCATTTTCAGCCCGGCCCGGCCCGAACCCGGCCCGCCCACGGACTTTACTGGCCCTGCGTGGGCACAGATCTTGCAGCCCGAGAAAAAATATCTTGGCCCGAACCCGGTTTGAAATGCTGATTTTAGCTATTTTACACTATAAAATGTGCGGTCGGCTGGCCCAAGCCCGGGTTCGGCCCGAAAATTGAGGCCCGCCGCGTCCAGTGGGATGGTCATGGGCAGGATTTTTTCGGGCCGAAATAAATTTTTTTCGACCCGGCCCGAACCCAGCCCAGCCCGAAAAATGCTCAGGTCTACTCGGGCCTATGTCCCAAATTACTATTTATTTTGACTTTCTAAATACAAATCTTTTGAGATATATGCACCTAGATATATATATATTTATGT
Organism: Cenchrus fungigraminus; assembly: GCA_036936925.1. Taxonomy (NCBI): domain Eukaryota; kingdom Viridiplantae; phylum Streptophyta; class Magnoliopsida; order Poales; family Poaceae; genus Cenchrus; species Cenchrus fungigraminus. The sequence goes on from CM072780.1 coordinate 87,101,617, forward strand.
CTCAATGCATAACAAAAAATATCTAGAAAAGTCAAAATAAATAGTAATTTAGGACGGAGAGAGTATTACAAAATGTGTTTGTAAAACACAATTTATTATGAGTCTGTCTATCCCTCACCCGTGTGATTTGAGGGGGACTGTCACATGTGTGATTTGACCCTTTGAATCACATGAATCTGTTTGGGGTGGGAATCTGTGTGATTGGGAGCCTTCCATCACACAGATTACTGGAAAAGGTCAAAACACACAGATTCCCAAAAAAAACCGAATCTGTGTGATTTGGGGCTGTCCATCACACAGATTTGTGAAAAAAACAAAATCACACAGATTACCCCCCAAAAATATAGCACACAGAAAAAAATCTAGTAGAAAAAGCAAATTCAAACATATTTTCACAGCAGCGAAAAATACACCATATACCACCAGATTAACACACAAAAATGAACTTACACATATGAAGTCAGCAATTTACATAATCCTATTGAATATATTACACCAATCTAATTATGGTAACTATGAAGGGCCAGCAATGTAATTTAATTAATCTATGTCATAAACCTAGATCAGGCAAGAATGAAATACCAGCAGAATAGTATATTTGATCATAGTACAATATGCATATTCATATCTTTTATACAGAGAACATATCCTCACTCATCAGACTCAAACTGGTTTAAACAGATAAGAAAATATACTAGGCAATAGCTCAAACTTGAAATACCAACTAGGTGCATTGAGATCTATAATGTATATCGATGCGCTAAACATAACAAACCCAGCTGAGGAAACATGAAATGAGGTAGGCAGGCCAAAAAACAAAATCAAGAGAATTAACAGATAAGAAAAATCACCAAGTTGCTACAGCCCACCCAGATGAGCTGCAAAAAGAAATAAGAGAGGTAGCTGAAAAAATGGAGATAAATCAAGCAAACAAACAAGCTGCAAGATAACAAGCAGACTAGGAAAACACTGACCAAGCTGATACTGCTGCGAGGAAAACTAAATCACTTATTTCTGCAAAACAAGGGGATCACATAGATTAAAATGAGAACCCAATTCTGTGTAAAAAAGCATATTTCTAAGCAGATTTCTACAAATTAAACAGATTTCACATAAGGCAAATTTTGTGTGATTTAATCCCTGCCATCACACATATTAAATGAGAAACCAATTTTGTGTGGTTTTATCCCTGGAGTCACACACATGAATAATTTACACCAACCAATTTGGAGTAATAAAAGAAAGTGATAAGTGTACCAATTGACTAAAATAATCAGAATGAACATATAAAAATCAAAAAATTGGGTTCACAAAGTGTGATAAGCAAAATGGTTCGTTTTATGGATTGGGATGCATAAGGAAAGTGGTATGATTGACCAGGTTACAAACAAATGGGGCATTCATGGAAGTTGAAATGTGACAAGGACATTCCAGATTCTACTAGAGACTAGGCAACAACTAAAAGTTAAAATACCAACTAGGTGCACATACTAGCAGAACTACCAAAACAAATAAGTTCATACTCTGCATTTTGAGATGCATATTACTCAAGGAAAACTAAATCACTTATAACAAAAAGGAATCACACAGATTTAGATCCATAAAAATTACACGAGTCAAGTGCCTAATTAACACATGTTGAATGAATAAGTTACATCAAACATATTAGAGTAAAAACCCAAAGCAAGAAATGTAACTTAATCTGCATTCTAAAACCTATACCAACAGAGTGATGCATGTTCAGTCCAATCATATCTTGATAGTGAGTGCATTTAGCAGTGTACTGATCAGCATCCAAAAAAACAAATGGCAGATTTCAAAATCCTCAACTAACAAAAAACAGATTTAAATACCAAACCCCAAATTGTAGATTAAGAAATAACCAAATATTGAATCTCAGATTCAAAAGACCAAAACACATATTCAAATACCCCAAATGGCAGATTAAGAAAAAAAATTCCAAATTCCAAAAAGCAGATTCAAATCCAAAAAAAAATTGAATACAGATAAACAAATTCAAATATTAAATATCAGATTCAAATGACCAAAGGACATATTCAAATAACCCAAATGGCAGATTAAGAAAAAAAGATTAAATACCCCAGATTCCAAACAACAGATTCATATGCAACAAATTCAAATACCCCAGATTAAATACCAAAAGACATAATCAAATACCCCAAAATGCAAAATAAAATTTAATATTCCAAATTCCAAAAGGCAGATTCAATATACAAATAAAAACATATTTGAATACAGAAAAAACACAGAAAAACAAATAAAGAAAAACAAAGGCAGATATAAATATAAAGTTGCCTCAGTAGGTTTGCCACACAAATTGTTTGATCTTGGACTTGGAGCTTGTGAAAATCATTTTGCAGGTCATGGGCAGTGTGGGGGTGTGTGTGTGTGGTTCAAGGACAAAAAAAAGGGAATACAGATTGCAAAAAGAAATCAGATGCCCAAACAAGCCACAGAATGCAAAAAAATCAGATACCCAAAAAATCATGCAGTGGTGAGTCTGCGGGATTGCAGGCATGGCTGATTACAAAAAAAAATCATTCCAGTACCTCGCACAAGTCCAAGATCATTGTAGGAAAAACTGGGCAAAACATTTAAAACATCATAGGCAAGAAAAGCCAAAAAAAGAAAATATGTATAGAAAAAAATAAAATGACCTCAGATATTTTCCCTTTAATTTGACCTTAGACTTGGAGCATAATGAAAATATGCTCCTAAGTGCAAAGATCAGGGCGAACAATTATATATCTTCATAGGCAATAAAAAATAAGGAAATTTAACATGAAGCACAAAAAACATGTGGTGTGACAAAAAACAAATACACGTACGTAAGACTAAACAAACAAGCATTCCACACATATTATATATTGTTCATACCAAACGCGGATAATAGAGTAGCTGATATAGCAAACATGAGTTTGGGTGGACAAGAAGTATGAAACAAGTTAAAGGTAATAGACACTGAAGCTTAAAAATATATGATATTTAATCCAGCTCCTTTGGACCTCCATGATTTGAAAACATTCAAAAAAATTGGGCTATGAAAAAAAGCACATATGAATATATAAACAAAATATTAAAAAATAGAAGGGGGGAAAGCATACCATGAAAAACACTTCAGATTTTGCGCTTCTTGGATCTGCCAGCTTCAGAAGGTGCATTTGGCCCAGCAGCTCCAGCATCATCCTTTGGTCCGGCAGCTTCAACTTCAGCTTCAACAGAGGAGCCACCAGCTTCACCATGGTCATCACCTATCATCTTCTTCATCTCCTTGATGTAGTCTTCATCAGACTTCTGTAGCTTGAATTCTTCTGGAGTTGCGTCACGGATCTTTTTTTGTACAAAGTTCCCTATCTCTCTAGCGATACTCACATACTCCAGCTTCCTAAAACCTATGATTGTGTGTTTGACAACTTTCACCTTCTGATGCAGCTTGTTTGCATCTTCTGCAGATCTGCATTGGACAAGAATTTCCCCCAACAAGGGGAGCTGGCCAACCTTGAAAAAATATAGCACCAAGTAAGACAATATATTGGTTGTGAAACAACAATGATCAATAAACAGATATAAAAATAAATGTAGTTTTTCAAAAATTTTATATGTGGAGAATGAATAAAAATACATGAATTGATTTCAGAGTAATAAGCCAAAGTTATTAGTGTATTTTAGCATATAACTAAAAAAAGTAAAATTAGCTAACAGATAAATTGGAAGCATGTAACTACCGCGTGAGCAGATAGACCCAAAAAAAATATTAACTAATAGTGTTTTGCAGTTGTGTACATTTTTTCATTCCAAATATGCTAGACAGATTAGGAATATCATACAACTTTTAAAAAAAAGATTACATGACAAAAAAATAAATTTATATAGAGTTCAAAAATACCTTATAAATTTATATGGAGTTCATATAGCAGATAGAAAAAATTAAACACAAACAAAAAAAGCGTAAAAAAATTGTTGCAAACCTTGAAATTTGCATGCTTGAGCAGATCGTAGACAACTTCTATGATGTAGTTCAGAATTGCTGTATCGAAGGACAGTGGTCCCCTCTGATCCAAAATAGGAGCAAAAACAAGGGTGTTGGTGGGGCCATCCTTCAGAACGAGATAGTCGATCATAGCTTTTGTGGGGGCAATGTAGCCAGATTGGAGCTTGTCTGAGAGGTACAAGATTCGCCTTGGTGAAAAAACATATATATAGTTATAAATATAAATACTTGTGATGAAAAAAAACAGTGGGGAAAAATCTATCCAACAGAAGTAAAAAAAAGTCACTTACTTGGGTGCAACAGACGATATTGCTGATTGTTTTCAAAAAAATTACATGAAAAAACACAAACAAAAAGAGTAAAATTATCAGATGTGCAGGTCTGTATCTTTTTTTAAAAAATCATGACATCACACAAAAAAAATTGTGTAAAATTATGAGAAAAATATAACAGAAGCCAAATATGTCTGATTTCCCCTCATGACACAAATTTACACAACTCACATAACAATTTATATATGATGGGTGAATAGTTTCCAATAACCAAGTTGGAGTAATAAGGGCGAGTGATAAGTGTAACTAAAGGATATATAAGTGCATTGCTAAAATTCCTTACAGACAGATGACAAATTTAAAAAGTGAGGGTACCGATTGACAAGCAGATGACAGATTTACAGATGAAAAAATTCAAAAATAACAGATTTGAGAGAATAGATGCCAGAAATGAAAGATATAGAGGTGGCAAAAACGCACAAATTTTCAGCAAAATTATGAGTAATAACACAAAAAAAACTGTCTATGACTAAAAATATGGCTCATAAAATTTACAAGTAAAAAATTTTATATGATTAGTTAGCTGATGAACAAATATAATTACAGTAAGTGCACACAGTTTGATTAGATTTCAATTTGAAAATGATTTTCAAAATAAAAAATTATGAGAAAAAAACAGAAAAGCATAAAAAGTAGTATGGGGTTTCTAGAAAAAAAAACAGTTGAAAAAGTTAAAAAAAGAATATCTGAGAAAGATGAGATACATTACCTCTTGCAGGGGATCTGGGACCGAGGAACTAAAAAGAAAAAGAAAATGTATTAGACATATAGATGGGAATGATAGATTAGATGAGGAAAAAAAGCAATTAAACAAAAGATAATTACCTCTTTGTTAGGTGACAGACAACTTGGATCTAGGAAAAAAAGGAAAAGAAACAAAAGAAACCAGATTACAAAATAAAAGTAGATGAAAAAACAGAAAGATTATGAAAAAACAGATGAGAACCTTGTGAAAAAAATAAAAAGATAGAAGTACCTCCTTCTTGGTTGTCAGAAACCTTGTAGCCTGCAAAAAGTCAAAAAGAAAAAATGGTAATCAGAACATATTAGAACGTAGAAATGGGTTAAAGGCATGAAAAAATAGATCTACTTATTCACAATTCCAATGGAGAAAGAGCAAAGAACACACATAGTATGCCGAGCCTTTGTCGTGAGTTAGCAGATGAGAAATGAAAACACAGAAACAAATCTACTGACGCAGGAGTGAAACATGCGACAGATGAGAGAAAAAAATGGGGAGAGAAAATAAAGAAGAAGAACAGCCAACCTTCTCTCTCGAGTTGCCCAGAAGTGGAGACGAAGAAATGGAATGGGAATAATGGAAGGGGTGGGAGGTGGGAGGAGTTAAATAGGCAGAAAGAAGCAACTGTTTTGAGATAAAGATGGGCGCGCGAAACGAGGAGGCACCCAGGGAACTGAAGAGCCGGAACAATAGTGCGTGGGGGTAACTGCACGAAAAAAGAGAAAAAATCTACAGTAACTGACCCCCCATTAAAAAAAGGCCCATTTAACTACTTGAAATCCAAAAAACTTGGGCCCAGAAAAAGAGTAAAAAAAACCTGATGGAAAAAGTCCCACTTATATCACTTGGTCGGCAAGAAAAAAAGATAGATGCACGGGGAGGGGGGGTTAAAGAAAGTCAACCAGATCGGGGGCGAAAAAAGGGAAAGAAGCAAAAAAGGAAAGGGGAAAAATACTTATCTGATGCAGGACATTGAGGAGCCGTCGGGTGGTGGCTCGATCTCCATCCAAATCAAGTCGAACCAGGCTACTAAGGGTATGGGACAAGCTCAAAATTCTGAGCCACCAGATGGGAGGAGCAGAACCCATCAACTGGAAGGAGGAGGGAGCAAATCTGCAAAAAATACAGCAATTAGAGGGGGCGGCAAGAGTTCAGATACATCTGCAAAAAGAGAATCTCAGGTACTATGTGTGGTAAAAGTGGATTAACTAGCCCCTTTACTGCTCTGATCTGAACAAATTCTTAAAATTTTTAACCCATATACTTTATGCATGGAAATTTAACCAGAAAAAACAGCCCAAATTGCTTCAGGTGCAGGGATCAAGTGACATTGGTGAACTGCAGAATTCTGAGAAGAAATCATCAGGCAAAAAATCAAAGGTGAGGCGCGCATGAAAAAACCCCCAAAAAATTCATCAATTTTGCATGGTCAGATAGATTATATGTCTGTACAAAAAAAATATTACTGATCGAAAAACTGAACTACTGTTTTTAATGATACTAGCAGATAAATAAACAACATAAGGAGTCTGTAGATAAAGGGCAGTCAAAAACCAGCAGTAGCTCTACTACATCAGCAACATTTATAATGGAGCAGGTGGAAGGGGGGCCCATGCCTCCAAATACACAGGTATGTTGTTGCAGAAACATTGTCGCAAATATTCAATATGATAACAAAAAAAAGGTAGAACTTCCCTTTTTATAATATGAAAAATGAGCATGGTTTGCAGCAGGTGGAAGCGGTAACACAAGCACCGGAAAATGATAAATTAAAGAACCAAATGATGAGCAGTCTAGAAACCACTGACTTCAATTACCTGGGCACACATTCATGTTCAGAATACAGCAAAGAGGTGAGTCTGTTTTTTTATTCTTGTATAATATTCAAACAACATAAATTGGTACAGGGGTGTGTGAATAAAAAATTCACATTTATCAGTGATATATAAAAAAATGTTTTGATGTATCAAAACTAACAAAAAATTACCATACAGAATCAGATCAATCAAAACCAATGGGGTGATCGATCAGATCATATGGTCAACAGGCAGTTGAGATATGCTGATTATGGAGATTTGAGCTATGCTAGTATAAATGACATGTCCAACTGAGAGCAGGTGAGTGTGCGTGGTGTAAAATTTAGAAAAAAAAACATGCACAGAATAAAGATGAATAAAAGTTTCCATTTAAAACTGCTATCATTTTGCAGGGATTTTACACTGGCTTGCTGATGGAACAGATTAGAAATTCTCAGGAAACACAAATTGCAGATATTACTCAGGTTAGCAAAAAAAACATACAACAGTTTATATTGGTGTTTTAGGTTAATTGCAAAGTCTGTCACAAAATGTATCAATGACACTTGAGTATATATTTTGTCAAAGGGGGGGTGTGTGTGGGATCCTACATGGGCCTTCTTACAGGAGAGTATGATATAGAGGTACATATCATTTGATAGTTTTGCCAAAAAAATATTAAAAACATTTGGAGGCTAAAGCTATAATGTTCTGATGACACAAATTTTATATTTGAAAAACAGCAATTGCAAGTGGCAGGATTTGGGCAAACAGACTGGACTGATGTGACTAATCATAGTTATGATGATGAGGTAAGTGAAAAAAGCAAATGAACTATGAGATGCAGAGTTAGGTATTATGTGTAAACACTAACCTGCCAAAAAAAATGGAACATTTATTATGGCAGATGGTAACCAACAATGCAGATGAAGATCCGAGGACACCTAGTGCAATATCAGAAACATTGGGTGAGGTAAGGGGCAAAAAAACAAAAATATAAAAATATAGTTTGGTTCTCATAATAAAAGTCATTGATGCAATTGTTGTTTTCCGAGTAAAAAATAATGAAAAAGATTAATTATAATACATACTCTTTAGGTTGGGCGTCATGAAGAAACCAAAACACTTAATTCCAGTGAAGAGTGGCGGGATAATGCCATCTGTCAAGCTGATATATTCAGTGCCATTCAATTAGAAAAGGTATAAAAAAGCATGATACAATGGAACCAAAAAAAGAATAAGAAATAGTGATTTGCAAAAAAAAATGGAGATGTTAAACTTACATGATTTTTCGCTGCAGGACCGAGCTCCAGTGCAAAATGAAACAGAAGAAAGAATTAATTCAGAAAATGTGTGTGAAGGAATGAATGATAACGAAGAAAAGGAAGCAAATGGTAGCCAAGAACTTAATAAAGAAGAAATTGAAGAATTCATCCACAATGAGCAGTTGGCAGCATCTGAAGGGAATAATGCAGATACTGACAGTAAATACACACCACAAATAGGGATGGAATTCACAAGCAGAGATGACGCTAACCACTTCTTCTCCTTCTATGGTTTCCTTGCTGGTTTTGAGGTTGTAGTTACGCATACAATAAGAATTACAAGCAAGAAAAAGAATAATGAGATATACAAACAAGAAATGAGATGTCACATGTATGGAAAGCCGCCTAAGAAAAAGGGTGAAGATATCACAGAAGACACACTGTTTGTGGTGGCTGAGAATACAGATAAAGAGAAGAGGAAAACAAATGTCCAAGTTAGAACAGATTGCAAATGCTTTATGCTAGTGAAAGAAATTGCAGGAATTTGGAAGGTAGTCGCTCAGGATTTGGACCACAATCATAATTTGAGTCCGTAGAATAGGAACCAGCTGTTCAGCGGTAGGAAATATATGACAGATAGTGAAAAAGGGATGATTAGGACACTGAATGACAACAACATTCCTACGCGAAAGATGATAGCAATCCTATCATACCTAAGAGGTGGTTTGACAGCACTACCGTACAAGACTAAGGACGTCCAAAACATAAGAACAAAGATTAATAGAGAAGTCACTGGGAATGACATGACACAAGCCATTGCATATTTCAGAAAGAGAAAATCAGAAGACCCAAGTTTCTACTACATGTTTCAAGTGGACCAAGAAATGAAGGTGAAAAATCTATTCTGGAGAGAAGGCATATCACTAGAATGGTATGCAAAATATGGGGATTGTGTGAGCTTTGACACAACATACATGACCAATAGATACAATCTACCTTTTGCTCCGTTTGTTGGGATAACAGGGCATGCAAACACATGTTTGTTTGCGTGTGCATTTCTATCAGATGAGACAACATAAACTTTCAAATGGGTGTTTGAAACATTTCTGGACTCAATGGGAGGAAAACACCCAAAGTTGATAATTACAGACCAAGACAAGGCCATGAAAGCTGCTATAGCACAAGTGCTCCCTAATTCAAGGCATAGGAATTGCTTTTTTCACATCAAACAGAAATGCTACAACAAAAACTTGAAGGTGTTCTCAAGTAAAATAGGATTACCTGAGATGTTTGAAGATACAGTGAACTTCTCATTTACTGAAGAAGAGTTTGAGATGTGGCAGAAAATGGTTATAGACTTCAACCTTGAAAAGAACAAATACTTCAATAAAATGTGGGCCAACAGGAAGGGGTTCATACCAGTGTACTACAAAAATGACTTCTTCCCATTTCTTCAGAGCACGGCAGAAGCGAGTGAACAAATGCAAGATTCAAGGACAATGTGGGTCCAACATACAGCCTAGTGAGTTTCCTACGAGAATATCAGAGAATAATAGATGTGATAAGGAACAAGGAAGAAATCGATGATAATCAAAGTAGGCAAAAAGTGCCTAAACAACTACATTATGGATACACAATAGAGCAACAGGCGATTGAGAATTATAACAGAAACATATATCTCAAGTTTATGCATCAACTAAGACAGACAGAAAGCTACAAATACAAAGAGATTGAGAAGGGGAAGGTCTTTGAGGTCTGGTACAAATCTAATCAGATAAAGGAAAGAGAGCGGATAAGGAAATACATAGTATTAACTAACCTCACTGAGGGGAAGGAAGATTTCAGCTGCATCTGTGGGAAATTCAACAAGGATGGGATCTTCTGTGTGCATGTGCTGAAAGTGATAGTGGAAGAAGAGATTAAAAAGATCCCTGACAAGTATTTTATAGACAGATGGAGAAAGAAAGAACATAAAATATCAATGCAGCCGATGGTGGGAAATTCAAGCACGCATGAATTACTAAGATTCAACATGATATCGAGACAGCTTGCATTGTTAGCATCAAAAGGTTCAAAAACTGACTAGGTAACAAAGTACCTTTGTGAGGAACTGAAAAGGATTGAAAAGGAAGTTGAGATACTACTGGCTGATCCTGATGGAATGACATCTTCATCTGTAATTATGGAAAACAACGAAACAATTAGTTTGGATAGCACAAGCATCAATATAGCAGAAGGTGTGGTTGTACTGAAAGATCTAGAAAGAATTCAGCAAAAAGGGAGGCCAAAAAAGCCAAAAAGACTCATGGCGATGGTTGAGCAACACCGCGAAAAGGAAAAGAAAGCGGAAGCTAAGAGGAAAAACAACAAGAAACCTACAAACACGAGTAAGGATTTAACTGTATATAATTTAATGGAAGTTAAACACTAATTATATATATAAACTATGATAACATAATATGCATAATCTTTGTAAATCAGAAAAAAGTGATTGTGTGATGCTTACTACAGACCCACAAGCGAAAAGCAAGAAAAAGATGAAAAAGAGTGATACGGGAAGCAGCAATAATATCTAAAGAAAAGCAGTAGGGAGGCTTGGCGAGGCAAAAAAAAGATAATGAAGAATGGTGACTATACAGAAATATGCATCAAAGGACCAATTTGTCTCTATTATTGTCCATGTAATGATGTGGATTAAAATTTTTTGTGTCTGTAAAAATGATTAAAATGGTGAAAAACAGATTACATAGCAATCAGTTCTTATTTACATGGTTGTTTTGATAAACATACAATTAATTATATGCAGTGAAAAAAAGGATTGCGCTGTGTAAAAAATGTGTTGATGTATAGTACTGAGTAAAAAGGGAATATAACTGACCTGAACAAACTTGCAATAAAGTCGGTGGATAAGAAAAATTTTGAAGACTGCCAAAATACACAAAGAGAGATGGTCCAGTATATATATAGGTAAGGTAGTGAACGAAATGCAAAACATAAACAAAAAGATTGAAAAATGAAAAAAAAGAAAGAAAACAACAGAGCAAACACAAACCTGGAAATGCATCACAAAAAAAGGGAGAGAAAAAAAGAGATAACACACAAACACGACCTGAATGTGTGGCATATTGACGACTATACAAGAATGTATCAAACTAAAACAGTTCATAAAGTAGCACCGCTAAAACCAGCATTGTTCGCGCTTGCATGTCAACCAACCCACATACTTTCACACAAAATTAAACTAGCCCTATTACATGCTCCCTAGAGGGATTGAGCAAATCAATCACATTGACGAGGGGTGTGCTCTAGGTCTTGAGAAATTCCTGAGTACAAAAAAAATGACATGCCAGATATATTAATACAAAAATGAAAATAATAAAAAAACAGGATAATATTTAATTGAAAAGAGAAATTCCTGAGTACAAAAAAAATGACATGCCAGATATATTAATACAAAAATGAAAATAATAAAAAACAGGATAATATTTAATTGAAAAATGAACAACACATCTATACCTTCTCGTCATAAGTAATGACCAGTCCCTTCTTCCCTGTATTCTTGTGAGAAAAGACCAAATCATTACAATCTTTACCCTGATGTTTGGGATATCCTTCTCTTCAAACAAATTAGCAAGCATGTTTCTGGGTGATTCCCAATGCTCGAGGAACATCATGACAAAGACACCAGAATCAGTTCTGTAAAAAAATGCCAAAAAAAAGAAATAATATAAAGAACATAATATATAAAGATTGTAAAAAAACTGATACATGAAGAAATAACAGAAAAATCATACTCATTAGAATCAGACTGCCGGGGCACGCGAGGATAAAGCAGTTCAAAGGAATCAAAATTCTTGGGCATATTGATAAACTTGTTCCACCAGAAAGAAAAGGAAGGGATCTAGATAAAATATAAAATATTAGACATTACCTTTGTCACACACAATAATACAGAAAAAAATAGGTAAAAAAAAGAACAGACACATACCATAAGATCTCTGACATATGAGTGAAATTCATCAGTTTTTTTGTAGTATGAGTCGAGGAAAACAAATTTTGAGTCCTTGATATCAACGATGAAAAGAAACCAATGATCATCATAGAAAGTGGGGAAATATAGCTGCAAAAAAAAGGACAGATAGTGTATGTAATCAAAAAAGTTTAAAATATAAAGTTGATGCACATTAACATATAAGGAAGGACAAAAAAAGTAGTCAGTACAGAACTTACAAGATCGGATTGGTGAAGTGGGCGGGTCTTCGCTGATCTTTGGAAGGCTCCTAGAAGAATATCTTCATTAGCTTCACTAGGGTCTCTTAACAGCTGTTCTTGTGAGATTTAGGAAAAAAAGAAGCGAGACGTGTAAGGTAATATAGATAAAACTGAACAAAAGAAGTAAAGACACTCCTTATGTATAAAAAAATTGACAGAAAATGTAAATTTAATAAACAGTAACTTGAAAAGAAACTTACAGAGATATTGGAAAAGAAGTAGTGACATTTTGAATCATTAGGGTGGCCTTTTGGTGAACAAAAAAGATGATAGTAGAATGCAGCAATGACAAAATTGTTAACATTGCCACCTGGTTTGAGTGATTCACCCAACGACCAGAAAGTTACCCTGACTCCACCAAAGTAAACAATGTCCTCACTACATCATATGACAAATTTTGAACAAAAAAAAGGAGATAAGTTAAAAATGAATACAACTGGATTAAAGAGATTAACTTAAGAAAAAGAGATGTGCAATAACAATTAGCGAAAAGAAATTTGAGATCGAATATACTAACCTGCTATATGAAGAATTTGCTAAATTGCAAATTGCCTGATAATTGGCAAGCTCAGATTTTGTGACATGGAACTTGTTACTACGTGTAACAAAATCATTACTGAGATACCGGCTAGGTGCTACAGCTCGTCTGGGACCATGCATTGGTGGTTTGCCTCCAGTGGAAGAATTTCTTGCCTTGAAATCAGAACGCTTCGCAACCTCTGAGGGGTCAAGATATGAATTTGAAGGGCAAACATGAACTCCACTGGCAGATGGAGTTTGCACCTGATTAGCATTATATAAGACATTTGCTTGCTTGACCATATTCTCCAAATTTTGAGACAGAGTCCTCGACACAACAACCTCAACCTCTGGAGATGAAACAGTCTTGAAAATAAAAAGAACAAGATAATTAAAAAATGGATGTGATTAGAAAAAATAAAACAAAAAGCAATTCAGATAAACGAAAAAGTGCTTACATTTCTCTTGGAAGAACTGCGGATAGATGACAAAATACCAGGCTTCTTAGGCAAATTAGGAGTGATGCGAGAGTTTTGTTCATGAGTTGCAGGAAGGGTTTGCATGGTAATGTAATCCTGCAATGAAAAATAATACAACATATATAAAAGAATTGAAACAAAGAAGATAAAAACAAAAAAACTGATATGAATCAGATAACATTTATCTTACTTCTTCGGAATCTATTAGAATGGTGTCATCAAATTTAGGTGGGACCTGGGGTGGGGTAATAGTGTAAGCATTACAGTTCGTGAAAATAAAACATACAAAGCTGATTAAAAAATCAAAGAACAACAAAAAAGTTGAACAAAAAAGAAAAAGTAAATAAAAACAGATAAAAGAGAATACCTCAGGGTGCTTGAATGATGTGCGGCGCTTGAGCGAGGGAGGAGATGCATCTTCTCCAGAATGATCATCGACAATTTGGGTAAATGAAATCCGCTTAGACTGCTGGGGGCTAGTTCTTGGAGATTTCAAAACATGAGGCACAGCTCTGTGGATTGTAGCTTGCTGAGTCAATTTAACTTGGTCAAATGTATCATTCAAATTGCATTTCATGTTATCCAGGGTAGCAGCTTTCTGGCCTGCAATGAGCATAGAAAAATGAAAATAAAATAAAATGGGAATACAAATAAAGAGAAACTGGAAAAAAATAAGGAATTACCAAAAAAATGAAAAAGGTTTATTCGACAAAAATAGACAAATTAAGAGGAAGGAGTGAAAATATACTTGAGGTAGCAGCATGGGAAGCAGATCGTTTTAAAAAGCTCTGCAACATGTGATCAGTAGCTGCAGCAACAACTGAAAAAAAAAGATTAAGAAATGAATGAAAAACAGATTGAATGATTAATATTAAGAAAATAGTATATATATATATAAAGATTGAAAATAAACTTCAAAACATAAATTTAAAAAAATGGTGCAAGCTAACCATTTGAAACCAGTTTTTTCATCAGATGCTCAGCATTCCCATCGCCTCCCTGGGGAGAACACAAAAAAAGTGCTTATAAAAAGAAAAACATCCAGAAAAACGTATAGGACTTTGTGAAAAAGCAATAGCAGTGACTGGAAAAAACATAAAAAAATGTATAGAAATCATACATATTTCTTGGCGGAAGGTCCGGAACCACGATTTCTTGTTTTTGGAGGAGAAGAGCGTGAAACTTTTGGACGCTAAATAAAATTGAAAATATTAGACTGATATACATTTTAATTAAGATATTATGAACATAGATAACTGAAATATTAGAAAAAGGACTTGAAAATAGCAATGAGTAAAAGAATGCATTGTAAAAATTAGAGCATGATAAAAAAGCAAATTACCTTTGCACCAGAAGCGCCTTTGCCGAAGCTAGGTCCTTGCTCTGAGGGGTCTATATAAATAAACCAATAAGAGATTTGAAAACAAGGGGAAAATATGTAAAAACATGAGAGAAGCAAAAAAATTTGAAATGCAAAAAATAAAAGAAATTTAATAAACTACTAACCTTCTTGGCCAGAAGGAGGAGGCGGGCTAGTGGACCACCTCCCACCTCAGAATCAGCATGGCTGGCGGGCGGATCAAACCTCTCGGTTTCAGATATAGCTTTCACTAAATCGATGACAAGTCTCTTTGTGTTGGAGTTCAGATTAGTTGCATAATTCATCATCCTAACAAACATCTTCCTAAGATCATCAGATAGTGAGGCTAAGGAAGATACATCAAGATTGATAGAAAGGCCAGACATCCTGCAATGTTTCTCAACCAATTCAGAAATTTGCAGCTTCAGTGTTTGAGGGAGGTCACAACCAGCAACAGCTTCCAGCTGGTTGAAAAAATCTTGATCAACTTCAGGTGTGGTTTCAGTGGGCTTATACAGCTGATACTGAAAAAATAGAAAAATAAAAGGAATGGAATTAGATAGTAGAGACAATCATATAAAAAACAGTGAGAATCAGACTAAAAAATGTACAACCTGGGCAAAGCATGTTGAGTCATAATCAAGGAGAGGCCTTTGTCCATACTCGCCGGGACATTTCTTGTCAAGTTCTGAATACAATTGAATCATATTGTCTTTCCAAACAGATATGCGGGGCATGTCAGGCTTTACTTGTCGCTGACGAAAATCAACATGATCCAAGTACATTACCTTGTGGTGAGAAAATATAAGTAATATTATATTTTTTCCATATACATAAAAAAATATAAGCAAAAAATCGACCAATCAACACATGATAATTCAAAAAAAAGAAAAAAGAAAAAAAAATCATTGAAAAGATATAAAAAAGAAGAGAGGAATACATACAGCCAGGTAATAGATACATCCTCCAAGAGATTGGCGTGACTTTGAACTTCCACGACCAGTGTTAGCTCTGTTGAAGGCTTTAATGTGACCTAACAACCAAGATAGAACAAGCCCGCACCAATCATAATCCCTTGCGTTCTCAATATCTTCAAAGACACCAAAATATTTTGGGCTAGGGACCAGATTAGTGTTTGAGCAAAGAAAACTACTAAGTGCAACAACCATGAAGCACACAAAAAGATCTTCATCAGACATATCAGCTTGCTTGATTATTTTGTTCGCAAAAAATGATACTTGGGGGAGCTGATCCTTGCCAAATTTTGAAAGAACAATGGTTTTACCAACACTGTAATCAGATGGAATGGGAAGGTTGCCAAGGGGAATGCCCAACACTAGATTCATTGATTCCCTTGTAAGTGATATGACCTAATCAGACATATATAATGCATGTTCAGGGGCTGAGCAGGGGTCAAAAAAATAATATAAGTTGTAGCAGTGTTTTTTGGGTTTTGACAGGTCTATTTCATACATACCCTAAAAAAGACAAAAAATAATAAATGAACAGTGCTATATGAATTATACACGTAAAAAGGGGAGAAAAAAAAGAACCTTTCCTCCCAAAATTATGTCTCCTGATCTAGCATCAACCTGACGAGCGATCCAGGTGGCAAATTTTTTAGGGACACAACACTTACTAAACTGGAGAAGAGAGCCAAAGCCATAACGTTCAATAACAGATCTTTGATGAGGATTGAGAGCATCAATGACATTGGATAATGAAGTAGCAGAGAATCTGGTGAAGCCATCTTCAGTGGTTTTTGTGACCTTAGCCCTTTTAGAATACAAATAATACAAAAAGAAAAAATGAAAACATTATCACAAAAATGAGAGCATCAGTGCAAAAAAAGATAAAATGAAATAACCAAAATGATTCATTTTAAATAACAAGCATAGGGAGTAGGGTTCTGGTAGGCTAAAAAAAGTACTAACTTTGGGATGTGAAGCCGAATGTAATTCATGCCTCAGCTCCTTGATCAGTTTGAACCGTATGAAGATGCAAAAAAGAAAAAATAGTTTTAAAAAAGAGAGAATCAATTGCCTAGATTTAGAAAATGAAAAAGGGCACAATGGGCAATAAAAAAATAAAAAATGACTGGAAAAAAGGATAAATAATTATAATGACCATACATCTTTCATGACAAGTTCAAATAGCAGCTTGTTGTAACCTTCATCACCATCAGACTCCGAAGATGAGATATTCTACATATGAACCACATAGGAAAATGAAAAAAAGCAAAGCAATAAGGAAAAAATAGCAACCTTCAGTAAAACAAAAAAACATACTAACTTCAGAGTCAGCTTCTTGATCAGAAGTGTGTGCTGCTTCGGAGTCGACGGATGGCATCTGAGAACACTGCACATCTTCAAACTCAGCATCTTCTGATTCGTCACTGGAGATGACAGCGCCGCGTGTTGAGTGTTTCCGAGACATCTAGAAAAAAAAGGGACAAGGGCACAACCAGAAAATAGCATAATTGCTACCTTGAACAAATGATCAGAGAGGGGGTGGAACAACAAACGAATGACTTTAGAGAAAATAACATATGGCGTGGTCTGCTGCACTGAAAAAAAAGTCAACGTGTATAAAAAAACAGTGATAGTGAATACAGGAAAAAACACTTTAACCTACTGTCCCAAAACCCAAATTAGCATTCAAAGAAAAACATTCCCCAGGAAAAAAACAAACTCATATTCAGTGGTGTTGCTCCATGAAAAAATCAGAGCACACGCTAAAAAAACACATTCCCCAAAATGACCACGCTGGAAACATGCTGCCTGTTCCAAATATATGCAAAAACCGATAACTAAAAAAAAGGCTAAAATGCAACAAAACAATTCATACATGGTTACAAAAAAAGTAGGGAGGTTGGAAAAAACTAAAACTGCCACACTACTAACCATTTTGAAAAACTAAAAACTCATTGGAGTGTATTGAGCTCAACACCCCCCCCACCCCACCCCAAACCCCAGACCATATACATTGCTATTTTGAGATTCAGCTAAAACATGAAAATAAAAAAATGAAACATTCGCACTCATACTAAAAACTGCGTCAGCCATGGTTGGAAAAAAGAAAAGAACATATGTAATGATCTACCAACCCTGATTAGCAAACTAACAAAGCATATATACAAGCTCATAGCATTGGTAATGAACATATAGCAGGAAATGAAAAATGTGGGGGAAAAACAAAAGGGGAAATGAGATGGCACATTGGCCTGGGTTCCAGAAAAAAAATATATATCTAGCTTTTCTATGCACATATTCCAATCTACATATCAAAAAATTACAGTCTCTTTTGTGATGGTAGAAGCACTAAAGCAGCACTCTAAAATCTATCAGAAAAAACCATGTGCGTTTTATGAATAACCTCAGACTTACATCACTAGAAAACTATATTAGTACTCTGAAAAAACTATTTTGCTAGCGGGCGGGTGTGAATAAACAAAAAAATAAAATTCAGACCCTACATGAACTAGTCAAGAGAGCAGAAATATATTATGCATAAAACAGTACCTAGCCACAGATCATATATAGTTAGCACCACATAATTAAACATACTAAAAACAAAAAGAAAAAAACAGAATGAATGGAAAATGAAACACATCACATAGTTACCACCCACCACAATATTGGCACAGAAAAATAGGGCCACATATCAAAATCAATTCATATCATCGCCGAGTAATGCAAACTTAATGAAAATCAACAAGGATCAACACCCTAATACAGAAAAAAAGCTGGGATGGTATGTGTAGAGAAAAGAACATATACAATCATGGAAAAAACATAGTGCTGCATATGAAACTATCTAGCTCAGGTACAACAAAATTCAAGTGGAAAATCAGCTAACAAAACTGTACAGTTCATAGACTTTTTCTAGTATATATTGGGGAAACCCTAAAATGCAAAAAATCTGCGCATAACTAAAGGGTAAAAATCAGGGGCAACTACTCACCGAGCTGATGTAGAACCCTAGATCAAATCAATTGTCATCAGAGGGGATCGTTGAGAAACGAATAACCCCGCCCAAATCGTCAAACATCCGGATCAGCACGAGCGGGGGGGGGGGGCGCCATGGCGAACCACATCAGATTCAGCATCAGAAGAACAACCCAACCAAACAAATCAGAAAGAGATAATGGACATGGGGGGGATGAATCGAGGAAATGGGACTCACCGGCGGCCGGCGGAAACCCTGGGAAATCAACCCTCATCGCCGAACAAAAAGGATAAAATGACACAAAAAACACACCGAATCAGCACTTCCGCTCGCGAAAAATAATGCAGTCGAATAGACTAGATCAGCAGAAAACAAACTCACCTTGGCAGGACGGAACCCTAGACTCACCTCGTCGGCGGCGAACTACATGAAAAACAGAGAGGGGACGACAACACAAATGAATCAGATGAAAGCGCGCAAGGCGAGGGAATGACAACACATAGTGGATCCATGGGTATCTAACTCACCGGCGCCGTCCGATGCGGGGGATCGCCGCGGGCGCCCGTGGGTCGCCGCCCGTCGCTGGAGAAGAGGGGGAGAGAGAGAGAGGCGAGATGCGAAATGAAGCGGCAGAGGCGGAGGAGCCGAAGAGATAAGGCGGCACGGCTCCCAAAATCAAAACAGCTACCCCCCTGTAACTCGGGGCCACATGTCAGAGACAAATCAAACTACAGTAGATCGCAGCAGACGAGAGCCGCAGATCGCAAGATCAACGGAGCAAAAATTCGTGTGACAGATGGGGCAGAATTGCGCGTGTGACATATAGCTTTTCCTTTTATTATACGTTGCTTAAAGGCTTTATGTAAGAACCATCTAAGATGTATATATAACTGTGAGACATGGGTATCCCTGGGTCCCCACCGACCACGCTCATGACCGTCCCCGACAAGTGGGTCCGGCCCACCAGAAGACTCGCCGACCAGACAGTGGGCCCAACAGACCTGATCTGTGGGCCACACAACCTCCTGAAGACTTTCTAGAAGATTCCCAGACAACCTTATTTAGAACGACTTCAAGACTTGGCGTGCAAGACAAAACACCGGTGGATTCCGACAAGCAGATCGACGTATATAGAAACAGTTGTAATCAACTAGACTTAGGTCTCCTATTCGTAACCGACCAGGAGTCTGGGCAACCGACCTTGTTCACTGGCCAATATAAGGCGGGTAGGGCGACCCCTTGTAACATCACGCAATCCTCAAGCAATCTACACCAAGAACTGGACGTACAGTTTTACTCTCTGGAGGCCCGAACCAGTATAAACTCGTCGTGTCCCCATTGTTTCGTGTGCTCCTGCATAACCTTCGAGTTCTTAACCTTAGATCTCCTCCCGTCGAACAAATAAACCACCTTTCTCTGAAATGGATTCACTACTGGAAAAAGGGGCATTTGTACCGGCTCCAAACCCTCATTTGTACCGTGTATGGAGCCGGTACAAATGAGGGAGTCTCATTTGTACCGGGTGAAATACCCGGTACAAATGACATTGTACCGGGGAGAGTCACACCCCGGTACAAATGAAATTTCCCCGTCATCCTCCGTCCGCCTCTGTTCCCTTCCCTTTTTTTCTTTTCTTCTTTTCTTTCTCACTTTTCATTCTCATCACAATCTCATCTCATCCAATCCAATCCAGATTCTCAATACATCTCAAATCAACATCTTACAAGATCACTGAAGATTCAAAGTAACAAAATTTACAGTAATTCTCATCTCAAATCACAAGATTCACAACAAGTCTCCAATCACAATCTCCATGCATCTCACAAACATCACATACATCTTACAATCTCATACATCTCACAAGATCATAGAATCTTCTAGGACCGAACAAGAAAATCACATTAGAGTGCTGAAAAATTAAAAAAAACCCTCACCCGCCCACGCACCAGCGGCGGTTGGTGCCACTGCGCCTCCCGGTCGGGGCCGCGAACCCCCGCGTCAACGCCTCCTGGCCGGGGCCACACGCGCCCGCCGCGCCTCCTGGCCGGGGCCGCCGGGGCCTCCAGGCTGAGGCCACCGTCCCTCCAGGCTTGGGCCGCCGGCGCCTCCAGGCCTGAGCCGCGCGGGCCTGTCGCGCCTCCTGGCTGGGGCCGTCGGCGCCTCCAGGCTGGAGCCGCGCACGCCCACCGCGCCTCCTGGCCGAGGCCGCCAGCGCCTCTAGGCCGAGTTCATGCCCCACGCCGCCGGTCCCGCTCCGGCCTCTCCCTGCTGCAGATCGAGATGAGTTAGAAAGGATAGAGGAAGGAGATAAGGTTGTGAAGAGAAAAGATAGATGAGAGAGCCAGGTGAGAGAAGGGGAGAGATGAGCAAGGCCGGCGGGACTTAGAAAATATAGACGAGGTTGGAAGCTGTGTGGCGATGGTGTGATTTATTTGTACTGGGGTGAGGTTATGCCCGATACAAATGTCTTCACATTTGTACCGGGAGGTGAGGACAGCTTATTTGTACCGGGCAGAGCCACCAACCAGTACAAATGTGAGGCATTTGTACCGGGTGGGTTAGATCAGGCCCCGACAAGCCTATGTGAGAGGACATTTACAAATGCCATCATTTGTACCGGTGGCAAAAATACTCGGTACAAATGAAAAATCGGGCCAGGGACAAATGCCTGATTCTCTAGTAGTGATTAGATCTATATTTGATGTGTATGTGCTGATCATATAATCAGTAAGAATGTTGTTTATATGGATTGTACAGATATTTAATCTGTTTGTGGGACTAAACTTGAAATATGAGTTAAATGACATAATTTGTGTAATGTTTTTTAATTCTTTTTTAAAAATTCTTGTTGGTATTTCTCTGTGTGGCCCCCGACAGGAAAAATATTTTAACCTGTCGATTCCTACAGTATTTCAAACCTGAAGGCAGGAACATCTTTGTGTGGAAACCGACAGGAAAATACCGTCAGAAAAATATATTTTGTCGGGAAACCGACAGGCAAATTCATTTTTTCTGTCGAGCTAAACCTGTCGAAATTTGCTTGTCGGGTGGCCTTCGGAATTATTTTTCCTGATGGTTTAACCCTATTTTCCTGATGGTTTTCGGAACACAAGATAAAAATGGTTTCTAGTAGTGTTGGTAGGTTTGTCGGGTTAAAATACCGACACAATTCTCTTTGAAAAGTATCTACAATATATTACAAATGCATGTTTTTGTAAAGAGTTGTCTACGATGTTGGCAGAGAAGACATCGTTTACTTAAACAACTTTGTAGGTATATATAGTCATTATGCTCATTTGTTTTCAAAAGTCCATTTATAGTATACTCATTGTTGATGGTTTTCCAAAGAAAAACTTTTTGTATAAATCATAGCATATAGTAAATTTCATTTTTATCATTTCAATTGAGTTGAGTTTTAATTTGCATTAGGATTTGATTTTATTAATTTGTATGCTCTGAGTAAACCATTAAAGTGATTCCACGAGTGGTCTATTCATTCGTCTTCTCCTTGCCTGGACACTTGTCTCATCCAGTTCTGAATTTTGTTGATGGGAAGAACTTCACACAAAACTTCTTCATCAACTCATGCCAATTTCCTTTCACCTCAAATGAAGCAAGTGAATGCCATTTTTTTGCTTCATCTACAAGTGAAATTGAAAAAAGAGTCCACTTGAACCAAGCTATTTGCACTCCTTATTTGAATAGTATTGCACAACATTGTGAACGTCTCAAATTGAAAAAAGACTCCACTTGAACCAAGCTAGTAGCACTCCTTGTTTGAACAGTGTGCAAAACAATGTGAACTTCTCAATGTATATATATGAATTATTGTCTTACACTTCTCTAAAAGGATTTATCTTTTATGAAATTTGATACATATGAAAGTAAAACTTGTACAATGCACATAAAAACTGTAGAAAAAGATAGAGAGAAAATAAGCTAAACCAATGAAGAGGAAAAAACAAGAGAACAAATAAACCATGTTTTTAAGAAGTGGATCCTTATGAGAAGGCTTGGACTTGATTATGACAAGCTTCATCTCCTGCTTGAAGGAAGACTTCTAGTGGTCAAGAGGGAGGCAGATACACCATGCTGCTAAAATAATTATGACCTTAAACAATATGCCATAAGAGTTATTTCAAGTGCCACACATCGTGGGTTGGTATAAGAGTTAATCCAAATTCACCACTAATTAACATAGTACCAAAAAAATGTGTCATGAACAAGTGTCAATAGTTAAAAAAGAAAATATTAAACCAAATAGAAGTAGAATCGTTGAAGTGTAGAAAAAGGAAGATTCCATTAAATCAATGTTGACAGCAAGTAGCACACCTGTTTGAACTGCAATCACACGAATTAGTTGTACCTTTTCTCTTAGAGTATTCCCCAAGGTTTATCAATAAGTGAAAACAAGATCACATGATCTAGACTAACTAAGCATCAGGAAAATTTGAGTTGCAATGTGATTGTAAATATATGTGCATGAATAAACATGGATAGATAAGAAGCATGAGCAGATATCAACAAGTGGTAACTCGTCTAGAGCAAAGACTAGACTATGCATATGTTGTAGATGTAGTTAGGTGGTTGTTGACGGTGATAAGTGCCACTTTTATGCCGTCAACTCCTGCACAAATAAATGAAATTTAAACATCCACACTAGGATAGGGATTATATCTGACAAATTCCACGAGTGCAGATGAATATTTGAATGCAGGTGTTTTAGCTCATTAAATGAGAGAAAGCACACCCTATGGATCCAAGCAACCCAGCACCAATCAATGAGAGGCTGCCACATAGGCTTCACATGGATCCATGGACCACCAAGCAAAGAAACACAACTCCAGCCAATCAGGAGAGAGCACACGGATCAAAGGGCCCACCAGAGGAGGCAAACCGCCTTAGTTTTGCGCGTACACCTACGACAGGACCAAGGGCCCACCAAGGAGTGACCCAGAGAAAGCTGGGGCCATTTGGTGGTGACTGGGGGTCGGCCGACCTGGGCTTGCCACCGTTCGAGCCCAGCTTCCACGTGTCGACTCCTGGTGATCTCCTAGAGGCGGTTTGGGGTGTTATCCACTCAGTTACCGCCTTAAACCCCCGGATCATGCTTGGGCCCACAAAGAGCAAGGAGGAAAGCCACTCTCCCAAGGCAAACCCAAACCTTCCATAGGCCTATAAATAGGAGGAGAGGGGGCTCATTATGAGACACACCATCTCACCCAAGGATGAGAGCTTCCCTTCAAAGGAGAGGCCTCTCCTTGGTAGATTAGAGAATATGAGCGTGAGAGAGAGAGAGAGAGTTGTATCTCTATGGATGCTTGTTTTTCAATTAGAGTAAAGTAAGTATTTCTTCATTTTCTATTTAAACTAAAGTAGCATTCATGCATAGGTGATATGTTCTTGTGTTCTTCACTTGTTCTTGATTTAGAGGCTTGTGTTCTTCGTGAACACAACCTTTCGATCTAGTAGCATAGGTTCATAAGTGCTCATATCCGTTTGTATGCATGTTCGTCAATTAGAATAAAGTGGATATGCTTGCATTCTCTGATTAGAATAAAGTGTGTTCATGATTCCTTTCTAATAGTTTATGCTAGGTTGCATGAGTAGCCTTTTTCCTCTACTAGTGCGTAGATCCTGGGTTTATGTGTTCGTCTGCTGCAAGTCATTCGTATACGTTGGAAGATTAGTACGGGAATGAGTGCTCTCTCGTATGCCTTTAGTATAAACTAGTAGTACCTATAGTGAGTGAGATCAGTTCTCTTCCGTGGTCGTAGTTCTATTAGTACAGGGTGTTGTAGTCCGTTGGCTACTGCAGTAACCACAGCGTGGACGTTGTGACATGCTACCAGTTATCATCCGTTCGGCTTATCCCAAGGTTAGGTAGAGGCAGTCCAGGAGGTGGTGACAGCCCTTCTGGCCCTCGTTGATCCTCCGCAGCTGGATATAGTCGGTGCTCCTTCCACATAGATCCGCGTACCCGAGTCGCCTATTAAGTCAGGGCTATCGGTACCCTAAGCCATGTTCTATCTAGAGATCGACCTTTAATCTCGTCTATAGTGCTATCTTTAGGAATCCTCTCTATCCTTGCCTCTTATCTGGGTGTGTCCTTGGACCGACTATACGAACTTAGTGCACACATGTTCCCTTGGATTCGATACCCTTGGAATACTCTGAGGTGAAAGCCTTGGATTCGATATGCTTGGAATACTCCGAGGTGAAAGCTACAATGATATTCGTGCGCCAGCGGATTTATTTCGTGTGTCGCTAAAATACCCAACAAGCTTTCTGGTGCCGTTGCCGGGGAACGGTTGCTGTATCTATCTTTGTACCCAGTGGTCCTCATATCTTTCCTTTTTTCTTTATTCTACCTTTACCCCTGTTACCCATGGAGAAGCCATCCTTTCACGGCCTCTCCACCACATCCAATGAGTTCACTGATCCATCAACTCCCACACCCATCTATGGACTCAATCGTCCCGACATTATAGCCATGGTTCAGAGTCACACCTTCTCTGGAGCAATTAATGAAGAACCTTATGATCACTTGCGAGAATTCGAGGATATGTATTCACTCTTGGTTATCCCAGGAATAACGCAGGAAACCTTGAGATGGAAGTTGTTTCATTTCTCTCTCATGGGAAGAGCGAAACAATGGTACATCCGTTCGTTAGGGGGCATGAGCGGTGATTGGGAGAAACTACGAGTTGACTTTTGTTCCTCGTTTTCCCTCCTGAAACACATAAATTCTCTTCTGATGGACATCCTCGATTTTGAGCAACTAGAGAAGGAATCCCTTGGTGCAGCGTGGGCAAGATTTTTATGCCTCTTGGCAATTTACCCACACTTGTCCATACCCGAGGGTGTATCTTTGTACATCTTTTGCTCGTGTCTAGACATGAAGTCTGCCCGGGAGCTTGACATCATCACCGGGGGCTCATTTGAAGACAAGACAACAAAGGAAGGAAGGGAAATCCTAGATACCCTCTCAGAAGACTCTTTCTTACCTACCGACCATAACGAACCCCTCCGTGATGAGTATGTATCAAGCTATGAGAGTCTCTCAACAGCCGAACCTGAACCTACGGTTTCCACATCTCAATTTTCGACCGTTGAGCCCTCTCCCGAACCAGGAACAATGGAGGAAGAAGAAATTCAGCCTCCAGAGTTCCTCTATCGATTCGAGGATGACCCTCTTGAAAACCTCAGAAACACCTCGAATTGCTTAGATGTCCAACTAGGGAAGGAGCCCTCTTCTGTCCAAATCCAGCCAGCTAGAAATCTTTTGACAAAACCTTCCCCTAGGCCTACGGTACATCCTTTGCCTCCTGATCCTCCAAACAAAACATCTATCTTGGAGGCCATGAAAAAGAAGTGGTCGACTAGAGTGGAACACTTTTCTGAAGCACTTTGGATTAGTTCACCCTATACGATCATTCCTTGTTCCATAAAAGGAATTACCACAGAAGCCCACCTTAACCCCATCATGGAGGTTAATGTTATGTCATGGCGCATAGCGTATACTTTGTTGGGCAAAGTTACGCTAAGACCATCCGACAAGCTCCTCAAGAGTTGTCCCTCCGGACACATTCTTGAGTGTCGGGGGGTTGCATGTGTTGTGCCGCTCTTAGTAGACAAGATCAAGGTTAATCTAAACTTCCTCATCTTTGATGTCCTCGATCTTGATCTCCTCCTAGGCTCCCCAGCAAAAAAACTTCTCGATGCACCTCAAGGGAGACTAGATGAAAAGCTTAGGGAAGCCGCTTCTGCCACCACTCCATCGTTCTCAGAAAATTCTATGGCAAAGCCTCTTCCTAAGCAAAACCCGCTCAAGGAGATTATGCATGTATCTTTGTTCGCATCATCCGAGCCCGTTCTCGTTGAGGTTGTAGATTTCTCTACTCCTCACGAGTATAACTCGGGAGATCCTCTTCACCTTTGTGAAGGCGAACGATCATCATCACCCTCGAACGAGTTTGAGCCTCTTCCCGCTGGCCCATATCATGTTGCTCTCGACCTTGATCGAGAATCAACATCGAACTTACACAATGAATCTCTCGAGGTGGAGAATTCATGGGCCATGGAGATCTATGAGGCACTGACTCTGGAGTCCAAAGGGAAGGATTCCACAGACAAGCATGGTAACTTCACCCTTGATATACCACCTAAACCATGCTTGCATCATGCCTCTTCAGAGTCAGCCACGCTTAGTGCACTGAGCATGCACGAGGACTACAACCGCCTTATGGTCCTCTCTTGTAAAAAGTTTAGAAGGTTGATTGTGGATGCATATGTTTACCGTAAGCATATCAGATTTCGTGTGTGCACTGTGGCACTAACTTTGCAGCTAAAGCTTCACTGATACATCCAAGATTGGTGGTGAGACGGGAATGACATCACCAATGATAGCTGCAAGATGAAGTTCCCCTAGTTGAGCTTATGACCTTGAATAAACAAAGCACTACCAGGAGATATCCTGGATTAGCGTAGGTTTTATTTCCCTTTCCGAATAAAAAGCAAGAGCATGTTTTTAGGATAGGTTGTCCCTTGGGTATTTTTGGTCCTAACCCTTTCAGGTGAAGATTATAAAGAATGATGGACATGTAGCACCTAAGAACATGTGAGCTACATCACCTCAACACTTCAGAAGATTTGGTGAGGGAACATTACAAATGGAAGCTTGATCTCCACACACTTGAGTTTTGTTGCCTAGCAATGCAAACTTCAAGTGTGGGGGAGGTATGTGAGCGTCTCGAGTAAAGTTCCTCTCATACCAAATCTTATCTTGGTTCGAAGATGCTGTTAGCTCTTGCCTCTTGCCCAGTTAGGTACGTCCTACTTTTGACTTTAAACAAAGCCCTTATGGGAGGTTGCCCGTTGTTCACCATCACATACTTGTGTTTATGCCCCTTTGAAGATAGCTTGATCATGCTTTCACGCTTCCTTTATCTATGTTTGGAATGCTATGGTTTGAGTGCATGTTTAGCTACGTGCTTTCATAGGTTGATTTAAATTAAGCATGGTGCTTAGGTTAAAACTGTCTTCTTCAATCAAACAAGACATGGTGTCGAGTTTGATTGATGAACCTTATAGTTAATGCTTACATGGATATTGGTTGTATATGCGGACTAACCCTTGTAGGAATTTCGAATCTGAATGGGGTAAGTCATCGAGCTTGATTCAAATGGAAAGGTAAGCCAAGGCATGCCAGCCTTGTTTGAACTAGTCTCATGGTGAATTTATATTTGAATTTGAATAAAGGGTCCCTGGTTCTCGAACTAGTAGAGTCCCTCTTTTGTTGTTTGTTCCCCATTTTGTTTGAAGACAGCACCAGGTACAAGAACAAGTGTGGGGGAGATCTCCAAAGCTTATCACCGACATACACACTTGAGATCTCTCACACATGCATTTCACAACATCAACTGCGCTTTCATAACAAGGGACAAGGTAAACTAGAGTGAGTCGGCTGCCCCATGGGTCAGCTGAACCACCACTAGTCTTCTTTGTTTCTCATATTCTTCAAGAGTGATGGTATGTGCACCCTTTATCTCACTCTCCTTGATTCACGAGTTTGAATGAGTTTCAATTCTTATTTGCTAAATCAAACTCATGGAATCTTGCTCTACCTGCTTTGCATGTTCCCTATGGTTGGCTTGCATGTGTCTTATTCCATGCTTATCATCTTGTTGCTTGTGAACAAATATCATTAGGGAACTCATGCTCATCTAAGTAGTTGATGTTTGTGATGTGGTTTGATGATATGATCTTCTCTCTAAATGTTTGAGTGCTTGGGAATTTTATTTTGAAAATTGAAAACCCTTTGCAAAGCTCCTGTTTGATATGCCAAAGTCCTACAAAAGCCATATGATGAGTTATCTTAAAAACCTTATACTCATATGTTGCTTGTCATTGCATTGAGCTTTGTCAAATTGTTGTGACCCTTGTGAGAATTCTTTTCATGCTTTCATGATCAAGATCCATGTGCACACCATTTTCCCCTTGTTATGCTTCTACACTGGAAGTTAGCATTGTACCGTCCATTCATTCCATAAAAATAAAGCTCCATGTGTGGTGTGACCTCTCTCTCCAAAAGTATTCTTGAAAAAAGAGACATGGGCTATGAAAAAAAAGAAAAAAACACCATGCTCAAAGCATGAGTGAAAAAAATGCCTAAGGAATGAAAAAAGAGAAGGATAGCCCATGTCCAAAATAAAGAAGGAAAAGGAGAGAGATGTGATCACACAAAAAGGAGTTCCAATAAATTTGATGGTAATAACTAGTACCCATTCCGGGCCTAGTGTCCACCTTGCTATCACCACAACATTCATCATATATATGGTAATATCTAGCACCCATTCCGGGACTAGTATCCACCTTACCATATCCATCACATGTCATACATGTGCACATCTTGATCTGATTGTATGATTTGATTTTCTCCTTGGATCCAGTTTTTGACTTTGCAATATATGTGATGCAAGTATGCTTTATCTTTATCCTACCCTGAGCTCCACATATAGCCATCATTAGAAGTAGGATGAAAGAAAGGCAAATCTAATGCCTTGGTGAGGACATATACACATCAAGTGATCTGAGAGAATCAAATGAGGAAGCTAAGCGAAGGTTTGTTTCGAAAACTTATTGCAAAACCCCGAGTTACTTGACATGATGAGCAGAAGTGATTTGATTCATGACCGTTCCATTCCTCAACTACCCAAGATGGCATGATAGACACTCCATAAAGTTCACAAGTACAAGGTATGGTTTGGAATATCTCTTATGCTCGCTTCATACCTTTGGATATCATGTCCCACTTGATTTGTTCTCCCTTCACTCGGGACGAGCAAAGGTCAAGTGTGGGGGTGTTGTTGACGGTTGTTAAGTGCCACTTTTATGCCGTCAACTCATGCATAAATAAATGAAATTTAAACATCCACACTAGGATAGGGATTATATATGACAAATTCCACGAGTGCAAATGAATATTTGAATGCAAGTGTTTTAGCTCATTAAATGAGAGAAAGCACACCCTATGGATCCAAGCAACCCAGCACCAATCAATGAGAGGCTGCCACATAGGCTTCACATGGATCCATGGACCCACCAAGCAAAGAAACACAACTCCAGCCAATCAGGAGAGAGCACACAGATCAAAGGGCCCACCAGAGGAGGCAAACCACCTTAGTTTTGCGCGTACATCTAGGACAGGACCAAGGGCCCACCAGGAGCAACCCAGAGAAAGTTGGGGCCATTCGGCAGTGACTGGGGGTCAGCCGACCTGGGCTTGCCACCGTTCAAGCCCAGCTTCCACGTGTCGACTCCTGGTGATCTCCGAGAGGCGGTTTGGGGCGTTATCCACTCAGTTACCGCCTTAAACCCCCGGAACATGCTTGGGCCCACAAAGAGCAAGGAGGAAAGCCACTCTCCCAAGGCAAACCCAAACCTTCCATAGGCCTATAAATAGGAGGAGAGGAGGCTCATTATGAGACACACCATCTCACCCAAGGATGAGAGCTTCCCTTCAAAGGAGAGGCCTCTCCTTGGTAGATTAGAGAATAGGAGAGTGAGAGAGAGAGAGTTGTATTTCTATGGATGCTTGTTCTTCAATTAGAGTAAAGTAAGTATTTCTGCATTTTCTATTTAGACTAAAGTAGCATTCATGCATAGGTGATATGCTCTTGTGTTCTTTGCTTGTTCTTGATTTAGAGGCTTGTGTTCTTCGCGAACACAACCTTTCGATCTTGTAGCATAGGTTCGTAAGTGCTCATATCCGTTTGTATACATGTTCGTCATTTAGAATAAAGTGGATATGCTTGCATGCTCTGATTAGAATAAAGTGTGTTCATGATTCCTTTCTAATAGTTTATGCTAGGTTGCATGAGTAGCCTTTTTCCTCTGCTAGTGCGTAGATCCTGGGTTTATGCGTTCATCTACTGCAAGTTGTTCGTATACGTTGGAAGCTTAGTACGGGACCGAGTGCTCTCTCGTATGCCTTTAGTACAACGTAGTTCTATTAGTACAGGGTGTCGTAGCCTGTTGGCTACGGCAGTAACCACAGCGTGGACGTTGTGACACGCTACCGGTTATCATCTGTTCGGCTTATCCCAAGGTTAGGTAGAGGCAGTCCAGGAGGTGGTGATAGCCCTTCTGGCCCTCGTTGATCCTCCGCAGCTGGATATAGTCAGAGCTCCTTCCACATAGATCCGTGTACCGGAATCGCCTGTTAAGTCAGGGCTATCGGTACCCTAAGCCAAGTTCTATCTAGAGATCGACCTTCAATCTCATATATAGTGCTATCTTTAGGAATCCTCTCTATCCTTACCTCTTATCTGGGTGTGTCCTTGGACCGACTGTACGAAGTTAGTGCACACATATTCCCTTGGATTCGATACCCTTGGAATACTCCGAGGTGAAAGCTACAACTGTATCCGTGCGCTTGCAGATTTATTTCGTGTGTCGCTAAAATACCCAATAGTGGCAAGCAAACACACGGTTCTCTTACAAAGAATCTTTAAATCACCCCCTCTGGTCTAACTCCTGACCTCCCCCCCCCCACCTTACATGGTATGAATCCCGTTATGATCCTCGATCCTACCTATCTATCAGTGTTGGAAATCTAAGGGTGTGAACATATATAAAGCGCACGTCCAACTATTATGATAGATCATCCATGAAATTATAGTCACCATGACTATAATAACACCCTATGAAATCTACTACGTAACACTACTATAGAAAGTTTCATCGCCGCCAGCCCATCACCATTGATTTTTGAAAATCTGTGGTGATAAATCACTGCTGGTTTTTTTTACATGCCCTGGCGATAATTGTTTCCTCATCACCGCCGATTTCAATTACAAGCCAGCGGTGATAGACCAACGCTGATGAGGGAGTTCTGGACCCCAAAAAACAATTCATTCCAATTGACTCTGTGTCTCACATCCGCATCACCACCTACCATTCCTGCACCCACACGCAGTCCTGCTCCCCCTCGATCTCACTCTCTCCTCCCTCCTCCCACCGCTCTCACTGCCCTTCCTAGCTCCTCCTCCCTCCTCTCATGTCACCCCTCACCTCTGAACCCTCTCATCCCCCTCCTCTTGCCCCTCACGTGACTAGATTTAGCAGCAGAACCAAAAGTAGTCCAATTAAAATGTAGAATATTTTTTCATATGACTATTAGTTAAAATACATTATACGCTTTTCATGATCGTAAATGATCAGTCACACAATCGTAACAGTCGTGGCATGTATGCATGTAACCCACCTTTTGCAACACAAAAAAGATATGGTTAGCTCCATGATGGCTACTCTATCCATATCTACAAAAGCTAAAGGATTGGGTTTGCATTGATACTCTAATTTAATAAGGTACAACTACAAGGATGGTCGGTATAAAATCTAAAAATCTCGAAAAGGACTTTCCTATAATAAATATAGGTGTTTATGTGCTTTGGATTCGCATTCGCACTAATTATTCTTGAAGAATATATTTATTCTATATACCTTTGAAGCTTATAAATACCCTCTCCCCCACCGCTTCCACCCGCACACAGATTTGTACAAAGGAAGTGATAGGTAATTTCGGTGCTCTCATATATCCTTCTCATGGCGACTGATTCCTCCCGACAAAAGGTCAGAAAGGGTATATCTTATCCCGATCATCTCTAGATTTGTTCTCCATGTGTTTTAAGATCATCATGTAATCATTTTGGTGTCCTTTTTGGTGAAGGTTGTTAGTTCATTCGATCAAAACAAGTCGAAGATATGTACTCACTGCCACACCACCATAACATCGCTTTGGCGCAGTGGCCCCTTTGGTCGTAAGGTAAAGGCTAGATCCAATAATTTCCACATATGAAATTTGAGGAATCTTGTCTTGATGATACTAATTATTGATTTGTAAATGACTTTTTGCTTTGATAATATTGGGCCGAAGTAGTCCCTATGCAATGCTTGTGGGCTTCGCTATAGAAGGAAAGGATTGGAAGCACTAGAGTTAGAAAGCAAGGAAGACAAGGGAAAGAATAAGAGGATGGATCGAATTAGGCACTATAGAAAGGTAATTGACCTTTATAGAAGTGATGACAATGAAAAGGAGAACACGAAGAACAATCATCCCGGGGAAGTGGACATGTTGATAACAATAGATGGTCAAAATGAGATGCTTCAAGAAATCAAACAACATGGAGAGGAAGCAGTGCAGGCTGCCATCACACTTAGAGACCTTTCCGGTGCCACCTCGAGTGAATAAGGAATATGTAGAAAAAACTATGTTTGTTATGCCCAACTTTGCATTGAATCTATCTCAAGCAAACCAGAAGTAATAATTCTGTATTAATATTCATGTTTCTCAGATATTGATGCTATATATTGAAGCTTACTATGTCGATACAAGTGATAAAATGCACAATTCCAATGATATATCTCTCAAATACTACCAAGTATAGTTGTTGTGAGTATTTCTCAATGGATTATACATTTTGTGGACTATGCTATGATGTTGGCTAATGGATGTTTCAGTTTACTGCCAATGTTATGAATGATATTCCATTCATATACTTCATTTTTTGGATGATAGGTGAACAAGCCACTACTACTATACTGCCACCGCTTAATTTGGTCCACAGCTTTTTCCTACTTTTTATGATGAAACCATTGGCCATTGATTGTGAAAAAATACACAAGCCATCTTCATATCAAGTGAAAAAAAATATGTTTCCCTAGAAGCTAGAGTGTAATGTAAGTTCTTATGCCTTTAAGCTTGTTCATTTATATTCGGTATTAATATTCATGTTTCTCATATATTGATGCTATATATTGAAGCTTACTATGTCGATACAAGTGATAAAATGCACAATTCCAATGATATATCTCTCAAATACTACCAAGTATAGTTGTTGTGAGTATTGCTCAACGGATTGTACATTTTGTGGCCTATGCTATGATGTTGGCTAACGGATGTTTCAGTTTACTGCCAATGTTATGAATGATATTCCATTCATATACTTCATTTTTTGGATGATAGGTGAACAGGCCACTACTACTATACTGCCACCACTTAATTTGGTCCACAGCTTTTTCCTACTTTTTATGATGAAACTATTGGCCATTGATTGTGAAAAAAATACACAAGCCATCTTCATATCAAGTGAAAAGAAAATTATGTTTCCCTACAAGCTAGAGTGTAATGTAAGTTCTTATGCCTTTAAGCTTGTTCATTTATATTCACATGCTATAAATTAATTTAGGATAATTAATTATTGTAAACTTAAACATTTTCATCACAACTACAATTATTTAGATTTTTTTGTAAAGTAGAATATCCTAGTATTCATACTTCCAGAGAGTGCATCATCAATGTTTCATATTTCTTATGACATTATCATATGGAAAAAGTTCATTTTTGACCATCGAACTATTGGCTCAGTTTGGTTTTGGCCATCGAACTCCAAAACCGGGTATCTTCGACCATCCAACTCTTAAAACTGTTTACAATTGGTCATCGGGCGGTTTTGATGAGTGGTTTTAACCTTTTTTTATTTACAATTTAGTCCTTAGATCTTAAAATGATTATTACTTTTTTCTCGTACCTCCGATTTAGGTGATTATTGCGGTCATGCGTTCATAACAGTGAGCTTTATCTTTTAAAATAATCTTTATACTATTTTATCACAATTTGCTACATATTATTAGGTTGTTGTGTAAAAATAATAATATAAGAAAAGTAAAATAAACAATTACAAAATACTATGAACAACATTTTAAAAGATAAAGATTATTGTTATCAACGCATGACTGCAAGAATCACTTAAACAAGAGATACCAGAGAAAAATAGTAATCATTTTAAGGTTCAAGGAATATTTTGATCGTTTTATTTACAATTTAGTCCTTGGGTCTTAAAATGATTACTATTTTTCTCTCGTATCTCTGATTTAAGTGATTCTTGTGGTCATGTGTTCATAACGATGATTTTTATCTTTTAAAATGTTGTTCATAGTATTTTGTAATTGTGTATTTTACTTTTCTTATATTATTATTTTGCACAAGAGCATAAAAATAATATAGCAAATAGCGTAAAATAGTATAAAGAACATTTTAAAAGACAAAACTCACTGATATGAACGCATGACCGCAAGAATCACCTAAATCGGAGGTATGAGCAAAAAGTAATAATCTTTTTAAGATCTAAGGACTAAATTGTAAATAAAAAAAGTTAAAACCACCCATCAAAACCGCTCGATGGCCAATTGTAAACGGTTTTAAGAGTTGGATGGTCGAAGATACCCGGTTTTGAAGTTCGATGGCCAAAACCAAACTGAGGCAATAGTTGGATAGTCAAAAATGGACTTTTTCCTTATCATATTAGGTGAAAAAATCAAATCCACTTCACTCATTGGTGCACATGACCTAATTATTTAAAAGTTGTGCACATTTACTGGAAATGATTTATCGATATTTCTCTAAAAACAGTTCATAGCAGCT
This sequence comes from Cenchrus fungigraminus, assembly GCA_036936925.1. Taxonomy (NCBI): domain Eukaryota; kingdom Viridiplantae; phylum Streptophyta; class Magnoliopsida; order Poales; family Poaceae; genus Cenchrus; species Cenchrus fungigraminus. The sequence goes on from CM072780.1 coordinate 87,136,828, forward strand.
ACAAACACATCAGAAAACGACTCATTTCAGGTTCAAGCAATCGAGTGGATAATTTAATTGGTCTATTTTGCCGGTTTGAATAGGGCAACAATTTCTCATTGAAATTTTGCTTCGATGATAATATAACCTCAGTTTTAGGAGAGAAAAGTATGCTGCTTTGATTTCTATCTTGTTACCCTACAACATTGAATTCAATCTCAGTGGCATTCAATGATTTTTAGGTTTAGGGTGTTACGGTGACCATTTTGTTTGGAGCTACCTTCTTGCTTTCGTTTGGAGCACTCTGCAGATAAATAATTTTTGTGACAAAGATAGGTGCAAATCATTTCATTGTATTGTCAAGTAAAGTGGCTCGTATGATCAGGATCTACGATACACTCCTTTCCTTTTATATATGACATTGGTAAGCCCACCCCCAATCACTCCCCCCGTCTCTCTCCCTCCTCTCTCCTCTGCCTCCGTTGACCGTGGGCGCGGTGCCCCCTCCCTCCTCTTCACGCCATCGTCTGCACCTTCTCCGACGTGCCATCGTCGGGGCCCTTCCCTCCCCCTCCTCTCCTTCCCCGACGCGCCACTGTCAGGCCCCCGCCCTCACTCTCTTCTCCTGAGCTTAACCGTGCCCTCCCCTTCTCCCGAGCTCCCGTGCACGGCATGTGACGGCGAGCTCCAGTGTAGCCTCCTCCAAGGTCGGGCGCCGCTACGAGGACCGGGCCCCTCTCGCCGATGTGGCCTCCGGTTGGCGGCCCTCGCGCCGGCCACGGTGCCGCCAAGCTGCGGGGCCACGTCACCCCCTCCCCTACTCCTTCGGCCTCCTGGGATTGGATCTCGCTGTCCCGTCCCTGCCTCACTTCATCCACCACTACAGCAACCATAGAGCCACCACACCAGCGACCAGTGGGTCGAGCAGCAGGAGGAGGGGCAGAGGGGCGCCTCGAGCTCAGTTGTGGTGGTGTGGTCTCGCTCCCCAGCTATCGACGGGGCCGGCACGGGGTGGATCCACAATGACCGGCGGCAGAGTAGCCTCGCCAGTGCAAGCCCCTCCTCCTCGCTCTCCCTCACCAGCACGGGCCCCTCCTCCTTCCCCTTCTCTATCCTCCTCCTCCCATGGCTCTCTCTCATGGTGGATCTGTGTCGGCAGCCAGTTGTGGCGTGCTCCTCCCAGCGACAACGGCGCCCGATTACGAGAACGCACAGGAGGTGCAGGTGGTTGGGGAAGAGGGTGGCGAGGTGGGGCCGCGTTAAGGATTGTATCGCCGGAAATAAATGAAACGGGCCACACGGGTGGCGTAGCGTCCCCTTTCCAGGACCGCGGGACCCCATTGCCGCCATTTTACGCCATCCCCGTCCTAAAGGATGGGATCGCGGACAGCGGTGCTGGCAGTCTTAGAGGATGAAAACCAAAAGGTACTATAAGTACTTCATAGTACTATACTGTTACATATAGTACAAGAATACAATGTTTCTAAAAGCTCGATCGACAGTGAGGACCTCTTTTACTCTTTCAAGGTCATCATTTCATAATTAGAATCCATCTTCATAAATCATCATTCTCTCACTCGGTGATTTCAGTTCTATCTAAATGATTCATACATGGTCTCACGGGTTTCAACACACGATCTACTAGAGCTAGAATTTTTACCATCATTATATTCCTTTTTTTTCTTCTCAAAGTCACTATTCTGCAAAGTACTGTCTGGCATATATATGTTGCTTCTACATGGATAGAATGTGTATCATGGTTGCGAAAGGACCTCTAGCCTAAGTAAATTAAAGAGACTAAATAGCGTGGTCGCACCAGTTACCACGAGTTACCTAGTGTTGTCCGTCGCACCAGTTACACATGTTAGTAAATTAAAGGGTAGCTTGAGGCCCAAATGTGCCAAATGTAGCTGAGCCAACTTTTGATCAATTTTGGGCATGTCTTTTAGTTTGGTGCTAAGATTTGATATGGTGGTTCAAACTTTGACTTGGCCCATATAGATGGCAATTTTAGACAGGCATCACAACTAATACAAAATACTCCCTCTGTTTCATATTACTTGTCGTTTTAGCATTTCTAGATACATTCAATTTGCTATGTACCTAGATATATACTTTTGTCTAGATATATAACAAAATGAATGTATTTAGAAAATGTCAAAACTACAAGTAATTTGAAATGTAGGGAGTATACAATATCATTTTTCATTTGGGTGGCACTTCATTTGGCAATTTACCCCAGCATTGAAGTCACACACAACTGGTGTCTGCTGGTATCTGGAAATCGAAGCATCACCAAAAAGACTAGCCAAATGGCTCGGTAAGACAATTTTTTGACTACTCAATATCAAAATAGCTTTTCAATGGACTAGTTATCCAACTAGCTCTCCAAATTTACTCTCTCTCTCTAGCTATAAACTTGACTAGTTAGAGCAACTTCAAGAGCCTCTCTAAAAATCACTAGTTAAAATCATGATTTACCTAGTACGTAAAATGAAATAGCTAGCAAAAAGTTATTGAAATCCAACAGCCTCTCTAAACTGAACTCTCTATATGCTCCACCGCAAGTGGGTCCCGCCTATCATATTAAATGCTACTCTCTCCGCTGGGGATAGCTAGCAGAGGGCGCTAGCCATCTTTGGCTAGCGAAGGCTCAAGTTTAGCTAGCGAGGATAGCTAGCGGGGTGTTTGGCTAGTCTGTTGGAATGTTGTTTGACGAGGGCCTAGATTAGGGCCCCCTTTGACGGCGAGATAATCACTCTTGAGGTGGAGTCCTCTGACACCATTGACAACGTGAAGGCCAAAATTCAACACGAGGAAGACTAAGGACCCCTGTCAAGACCCTCACTGGCAAGACGTCCTGATTCCGACTAGTTGGAAGCTTCTCCGAGAAGTTCCCTACTAAAGTCCGCCTCGCACGACGAGTCTCCGCCTCGCACGACGAGTCTCCACCTCGCACGACAAGCAGCTCGTTCGCACGAGCACTCCCCGTCTCCGACCAAGACGCAAGCCGAACCACGTGGCGCGACCCCGGCACGTAAACTCTTCCGCTACGACGCGTGGGGCACCAGTTCCCCATGCCATGCAAGCGCACCAGCTGGCGGCACGCGCGGGCAGCTGGCCCCGACAGAAGCCTTAATGCGGCTCTGCTCAGGCCGTGCAGCCATCAACTCGCTGTCACATCCAACCCTGTGGCACGCAAGCTCCGCCCGAGGCACTCGATTGCCCCCTACGACGAGCACAGGCCCACAATTAGGCCTTAATGTGGCAAGCTCACCCCGTACTCAGACGGGTTGAGTCAGCCCCAAACTACTCGGAGAAAGCGCCAAGCGTCCCAAAGTAAGCAGCCTCGCCCGGCCACGCGGCGGCTTCCACGACAATATTGCACGGCTCCTCTTCAATGCATCCTGACGGACAGCGACGCGCGAGAAGACATCCCAATGGCCGACACTGTAGCTTTTCTTTCTTTTCCCCTTTTGCCCCTCCCCCTTGCGTCTATAAAAGGGGGAGGAGGGCAACCGTCACGGGGGCTGGCTAGCTGACAAGCCGAACACTTATACTCAGGGACTTGGGCTCGACACCCTCTCCCGACCAGTTTGTAACCCCTGCTACAAACAACCCTACCACGGGAACACGACAGCTCGACACTGGACGTAGGGTATTACTCCTCGGAGGCCCGAACCAGTATAAATCTCGTTGTCTCCTGTGCTAACCATCCGGGTCCGACACGCGATCGATACAAATTTACTGTCCAGCCGTAGAGAACCCCGACAGTTGGCGCGCCAGGTAGGGGCACATCGTGTGTCTCGACGAACTTCACCAACGACTCGGATGGAGAGCCACAGGGTTTCGCTAACCCCTGGGGCCACCCTACGTTTCGGCTCCCTCGGCTTCGTCTACGCCGGGCCGGCGGAGCCCGTCGCCGGGCGTACCTTCGCCCGGCCAGCCCGTCCCAACGTCCTGACGGGGGCAGCGGGACGCGCCGCATTCGTCCGAGGCTTCTCGGACGAGACGATCCTGGCCATGTTGGGGCCTAACCCAACGCAGGAGCGTTTTAGGCTCACCACCTACTACCTCACCGACCTCACCTTCCAGGCCAGCGGGGCCGAGCCGCTCGCCTGGGGGGAGTTCATGGAGCGGTACACCGCGATGTACCCCCGTGGACAGCCAGTCCTTCTGGACGACCCGGTGACGGCCTATGTGAACGGTCTACGAGCGACCCACGCCGCTCCGGGCTCTGCGACAGCTCGGAGGGCACCATCGACATGCTCGCGCGACCCCACGCACGAGTGCTTCGTCTGCGTGGCGCCGGACTTGAGCAGCTCCACCGAGCCGGAGCCTGCACCGCGCCACCGCGCCACTGACGCCTAGCGCAGGGCACGCCTCAATGAGCTCACCAAGGCCAGGCGCTAGCTTGACGAAGAGCTGGCCAACCTTCACCGAGAGCTCGGGAACGACGGCGGGCCCCCTAACCCGCCACCGGCCCCGCAGCAGGTCCCGGTGCAGGAGCAGCGCCGTGAGGGAAACGGCGAGCGGCAGGAACGCCAGCCTGCCACCGAGCAGTCCCGAGCCCGCGTCCCGACGCCGTCGGCTCGAGGACGCACACGCGACCACGACCGACGCGCCGACGAAGGCGCGAACGTTGGCGCCAACACTGACGGTGACGCCCCGCCGCTCTTCAGGCGGGCGTCGCAAAACCTAGCCGCTGCAGCCATGCTACTGCGCGGCTGCCCGGAGGCAGTGACCTCCATGGAGAGACGAGTGCGCCAACAGCTCAAGGCACTACTTGAAGCGGCGGTGGCACAGCAGGCGGAGAGTTCCGCCTCGCGCCAGCGGTCGGCGCGAGATCGAGGGGTGGCGCCCTCCGAGCATCGCCCAAACCCGCCTCTCTCCCGGCATCAGGACCGCGGAGATGGGGGCGGGGTGGCGGCATCGGCAGTCAAGAGTCGTCTCGGGCCCAACCGCGACGCACGGGACACCATCGAGGCTCGTGCCGACAACCACCGCGACAGTGACAACCGCAACCGCCGCGACGAGCACCAACCATGACGACCGGGGGCGCGGAAGGCGCTACGACAGCGACGATGACCGCGACCGCAGCTGGTCACCGAACCAGAGGGGCCCGCGAGCCTTTGGGCAAGGCGTGCAGAATGCGAGGTTCCCCTCGCGTTTCCGAGCTCCGACCAACGTCCCCAGATACGACGAGGACACAAACCCCAGCGTGTGGCTGGAGGATTACTGGCTCGCGTGCCACGCGGGCGGAGCGACAGACGACCTCTTCATCATCAAGAACCTACCGCTCTACCTCGGCGACTCGGCGCGGATATGGCTCGAGCACTTGCCCCGAGGCGAGATCAACGACTGGACCGATCTACACCGGGTCTTCGTCGGCAACTTCCAAGGCACGTACGCTCGTCCCAGCAAGCAGTGGGAGCTGCGCAACTGCAAGCAAAAGCCAGGGGAGAGCCTACGTGAGTACATCCGGCGCTACTCCAAGCGCTGCACCGAACTCCTCGGTGCGACGGACAACGACGCCATCTCGGCATTTCAGAACGGCACGACCTGCACCTCCCTCATTCATCGACTCAGACGCCGCACGCCCCGAACTACTCAGGAGCTCCTCGACATCACGAGCAACCATGCGGACGGCGAGAAGGCAGTGGCGGTGACCCTCAACACCCCTCAGGGGAAGGGAAAACAAGTCGTGGACCACGACGAGGGGACGTCCTCAAGGTTCAAGAAGAAGAAGAAGAGCGACAAGCGACGGTGTGACGACAACCTCGTCGTGGCCGTTGAGCGCAAGGCGACACGGCCCAAGGGCAACCCGGCCAGCGCCGGTCTTCCGAAGGACCATTTCGAGAAGCTCTTGGATGCACCGTGCCCCCACCATGAGATCCCCATGAAGCATGCACTCAAGGACTGTCGTTTGATCAAGAACTACGTCAACGGCACCCTCAAGCCAAGAGCGGCAGATCCGCCGAAGAAGGCAGCGCCGCCTCCCGACAACGACGACGTGGGGGCTCAGTACCCAGGCGAGGATGGCGCGGTCCACATGATCTTCGACGGGTCACCGGCGCGACCCTCAAGACGCCGCGAGAAGCTGATCTGACGAGAAGTCCTCAACGCCGACTCCGCGACGCCGTCCTACCTAAAGTGGTCAGAGGTTCCGATAACCTTCGACCGCAAGGACCATCCCGACCACGTGCCGCAGCCGGGATCCTACCCACTAGTGGTAGCTCCTCTGTTCAAATCCAAACGGATCCACCAGGTCCTGATGGATGGAGGAAGCGGGATCAACGTGCTCTATGTGTCAACACTTGACGACATGGGCATCCCGCGGTCCAAGCTGCGGCCGTCGACTGCACCATTCCACGGGGTCGTCCCTGGAATGGAGTTTCTCCCGATCGGGTAGATCGATCTGCCCGTCACGTTCGGGGACCTGCAAAATTTTCGCACAGAAATCCTCACCTTCGAAGTGGTGGGGTTCTCGGGGACGTACCACGCCATCCTCGGGAGGCCAGCTTACGCGAAGTTCATGGTCATGCCCAATAATACGTACCTGAAGCTAGACATTCCCGACCCGAAGGGGATCATCATAGTAGGGACCATGTACCAACGTGCATTCGAGTATGACGCTGAGTGCTTCCAATTTGCGGAGGCACTGATCCGGTCCGAGAGGCTCCGCGCCGAGCCTCCGTCCGAGGACCAGGATATCCCTGAGTTGTCCAAGCGAGCGGCCTGCTCCTTCGAGCCCGCCAAGGACGTCAAGGATACAGCTGTCTCCGACGACGGCCGTACGCTCCGTATCGGGACGGCGCTCGATCCTAAATAGGAAAGCGCGCTCGTCGACTTCCTCAAAGCGAACCTCGATGTGTTTGCATGGAAACCCTCCGACATGAAGGGGATCCCGAGAGAGGTTGCCGAGCACAAACTGAACATCAAGCCGGGATCGAAACCGGTAAAGCAGCGCCTTCGCCGCTTCAACGACGAGAAGTGTAAGGCGATTGGTGAGGAGATCAAGAAGCTCCTTAGTTCAAGGTTCATCCGAGAAGTATTCCACCCCGAGTGGCTTGCTAACCCTGTACTTGTAAAGAAGAAGAATAAGAAATGGAGGATGTGTGTTGACTATATGAGCCTTAACAAGGCATGTCCCAAGGATCCGTTTCCTTTGCCTCGCATAGATCAGGTAGTCGATTCGACAGCTGGGTGCGAAACCCAATGTTTTCTCGATGCGTACTCTGGGTACCACCAGATAGCGATGTGCATAGCGGACCAACTCGCAACCTCGTTCATCACTCCATTCGGCGCTTACTGCTACAAGACGATGCCCTTCGGGCTCAAGAATGCGGGTGCTACATTCCAAAGATGCATGCGACACGTCTTCGGGGAACTCATAGGACGTATCATCGAGGCGTACGTCGATGACATTGTGGTCAAGTCGAAAAAGACCGGCGATCTAGTCCCAGACCTCACGGAGGTGTTCGCGAAGCTAAGAGAACACGGGGTAAAGCTAAATCCCGAGAAGTACGTTTTCGGGGTTCCGAGGGGTGTGCTCCTTGGCTTTGTCATGTCAGAACGCGGCATTGAGGCTAACCCTGAGAAGATCTCAGCCATCACGGACATGGGACCGATCCAAAACTTGAAGGGTGTACAGCGTGTCACATGCTGCCTCGCAGCTCTTAGCCGTTTCATAGCACGACTCGGAGAGCGCAGCCTGCCGTTGTATCGCTTGATGAAAAAGTCCGACCACTTCGTGTGGACTCCCGAAGCTCAAGAGGCGCTTGACTCCCTCAAGAACATGCTGAAGAGTCCGTCGATCCTCACGGCTCCGACGCCTGAAGAACCGATGCTCCTGTACATCACCGCGACAACCCAAGTGGTCAGTGTTGCGCTGGTCATCGAACAAGAAGAGCCTGGAAGGTCACTCAAGGTGCAGCGCCCAGTGTACTTCTTGAGTGAGGTATTATCCAACTCCAAGACTCACTACACGCAAATGCAAAAGCTCGTATACGCTGTCTTGATGACCAAGCGCAAGCTCCGCCACTACTTCGACGCACATCCCATCATTGTGGTGTCCAAGTACCCGCTCGGAGAGGTTATCCAGAACCCCGAGGCCGAAGGGAGAATAACCAAGTGGGCACTCGAGCTGATGGGGAGAACATCTCATATGCACCCCGCAGTGCCATCAAGTCCCAAGTACTGGCGGATTTCGTTGCTGAGTGGACGGAGATCCACACTCCCCCGGCACCAATCGAGCACGAGACGTGGACTATGTACTTCGACGGCTCGGTCATGAAGGAAGGAGCGGGTGTAGGCCTTGTCTTCATCTCGCCTCTGGGCGTGCGCATGGAGTACATGGTCCGACTACATTTCCCGGCCTCCAACAACGTCGCCGAGTACGAAGCTCTCATCAACGGCCTCCGAATAGCGGTCGAGCTCGGGATCCGTCATCTCGAGATCAGAGGAGATTCAGAGCTCGTCGTGGATCAAGTCATGAAGGAGAAAAACTGTGTTGACTCGAAGATGGCGGCGTACTGCCAGGCCGTTCGTGAGCTGGAAGGCAAGTTCCATGGGCTCAAGCTTCATCATGTACTGCGCGACTACAACAAAGCCGCCGACGTCCTCGCTAAGACCGCATCAAGCTGCAAGCCGATACCGCACGGGGTCTTCGCGAGCGACCAATACACGCCCTCTGTACGACAAGAAGGGGAGAAGCCGCCAGAGGCTGAAGGACCAGAAGTCATGGAGGTCGACCAGCCGCCCGAGCCGAACCTCGAGGACCCAGATTGGCGTTTCCCCATCCTCGAGTGGCTTATCGAAGGGAAACTGCCCTCCGACCAGATGGAGGCACGCCGCATCACGCGATGGGCTAAAGCTTTCATCCTCATCGAGGGCGAGCTCTACAAGCGGGGCGCAGCGGGCATACTCATGCGGTGCATCCTCGGAGATCAAGGAAAGGAGCTACTCCGCGAGATCCACGCCGGCACGTGCGGGCATCACGCCGGTCCGAGGACTCTTGTCGGGAAAGTTTTCCGACAAGGGTTCTACTGGCCAACAGTGGTGGCGGACTCCAAGGACATCGTGCGTCGTTGCGAGGACTGCCAGTTCTATGCTCGACAAACTCACCTCCCGGCGCAAGCGCTTCAAACCATCCCCCTCACATGGCCTTTCGCTGTGTGGCACCTCGACATGGTGGGGCCACTTCGACAAGCGCCCGGGGGTTTCACGCACCTCCTCGTGGCGGTCGACAAGTTCTCCAAGTGGATAGAAGCCCGACCCATCGTGAACGTCCGCTCCGAGGAGGCTGTAGCGTTCTTCACCGACATTATCTACCGCTTCGGTATACCAAACACGATCATCACCGACAACAGCACCCAGTTCACCGAGAAGAAATTCCGCAACTTCTGCGATGACAACAACATTCGAGTGGACTGGTCAGCCGTGGCACACCCAAAGAAGAACGGGCAAGTTGAGAGGGCCAACAGCATGATCCTACAAGGCCTAAAACCTCGCATCTTCAAGCGCCTCGAGAAGTTTCGGGCAAGATGGGAGGCCGAGCTGCCGTCCGTTCTATGGAGTCTTCGCACCACGCCTTGCCGAGCAACTGGCTTCACGCCGTTCTTCATGATACACGGATCGGAAGCGGTCCTACCTACGGACATCGACTACGGCAGTCCACAAGTACGAGCCTATACTGAGGAAGGCAACCAAGTCGCGCTCGAGGACGCGATCGACCAGCTCGACGAGGCGCGTGACGTCGCACTCTTACGCTCCGACAAGTATCAGCAAGCTTTACGACGCTACCACGAGCGCAACATACGCGCCCATGAGTTCCAAGTCGGGGACTTGGTCCTCCGACGAGTTCAAGGCAGCAGGGATCGACACAAGCTCTCGCCCCCTTGGGAGGGGCCGTTCATCGTCGACCAAGTGCTCCGACCCGGAACATTCAAGATCCGATACAAGGACGGACGGGTCGTCTCCAACGCATGGAACATCGAACACCTGCGGCCCTTTTACCCTTGAGTAACTGTTTAAATCTTATACATTAGTGAATAAATGCCGCATGCTTTGTTCATATGTCTATAAGTTCGGAAACTTCTTGGTTGCCGTGTTTCAGTATGTCGCAACTTTTCTAAAGGCAGAGCGGCGAGCGTCCCCGCACCCGTGCCGGAACGCTCCCCGCTCGGGGGCTACCCAGGGCACGATACCCTCCTCCCGTTTTTCACGATTTTTTGAAACAAAAATCCAACATCTATGTCGCGACCGATCGCATGGGCGAAAGGTTTTTTGGCGAAGGCTCGATCTTGCGAGAAGTAAAGATGACGGCCTGCGTGGGGCGCGACGTTGCTGCTCGTTCAAAGCTCCTAGCGCCTACGCCTTCGCGGCTATGGTGCGAAGACTTGTGAGCACAGCTCAAGTCCTCAGGCCCTCATCCGACCTCTTTTCAAAAGCATTCGAGCGACCGCCCAGACTCTGGTATAAAACGATTTTCATGACAAACCTCGTGAGTTACTTCTCGAACTCCCCTAGCGCTCGGGGGCTGCGAACGCGTGGCACCCCTTAGCGGTTCGAGAAGGCCGAGCTTCCCGACTCCTACGCCCCCGCGGCTCCAGAGTAGAGCTTGGTCATCTCAAATTCCTAAGGTCTACCACACGTTGTAGTGGTCGACCCTAGGTGCTCAGGAGTGTTCGAGCTGTAACATTTTTTGAGCAAGTTCTCGCCGATGTAATACTGTTTCATGGTGTTACACATACGAACTGTTCTTAAATTACATGCACCTAAGAATGATACATCTAAAGTGAAGGCCTGGAGCTTTCTGGGTCTTCTGGTGCGTCCCTTGGTAACAGGTCCAGGTCCTTCAAGGCGGCGTCGGCCATGTCGCGGGTGAAGGCGGCACAGTCGTCCTCGAGCTCATCGCACTAAGTGTCGGAGATGCCAGGGGCCCAGCCGCCACTGAGAGCCATGCGGTCCAACCCCTGGTAGTGCGACTCGAACATGGTGAGCACCCGGTGCACCGCCCTCCGAGCTGTCGACAACTCCCGCTCCCTGATCACCTCTGGGAGGCGCCCGACCTCTTCGAGAAGCTGGTCGAGAAGCATCGGCCCGAAGGGAACGCCAAGCCCTGTCATTACTACGCCAATGGCCCTCGCGAGCTTGGCGAGGTCTTCGATGTTCACCTTGCGGGACTCCTCCTACTCGCGTCGGGCGTTCCTGGCCTGCTCCAACTGGACCGCGACCTGCTTCCGAGCCATCTGAGACTGCTCGAGCTCGACCCTGGATTCGAAGAAAGTCAACAAGTCAAAGTCAACAAACATGTCACCACCAGCTCAAATGAAAGGCGAGATTGGAATCGAAGTGAAGGGCTTACTCTCAAGTTGCTCCAACAGCCGCTTGATCGAGTTGTCCTTCTCAAGGATCTTGAGCAGGGCGGCGTTCAGCTCCTGCGCCTTCTCCGTGAGCTTCGTGGTCATCCCCGCATGATATGCACGCAGCCCTGACACCCTGAGAAGACCAATCAACACCGGCCAGGAAGGAACAAGAGGAGAAGGAGTGAACAACTGGAGGTCTCAATCCTTACCATTGACATCCTGCGACAACATGGAGTTGTCCTCGCGGAGCCGGGTCGCCTCCTCGGTGACCTCCTGGAGCTTGTTGGTCACCTCGGAGAACTGGCGATTGGCCGTCCTGAGGTCCGCTCCTGCTGCGACCAGCTCCTCCCACAGCTCCGCCACCCTCGACTCGAGCTCCGCTTTCTCCTGGACGGCGGCCTGGGCGGTGGTCTCGGAAGCGGTGGCGACGGCTGTGGCCTTGTCGGTGGCATTGTTGGCGGTCATCACGGCGGCCTGCAACTCCTCGACCTTTGCCTCCGCCTGGGCCAACCTCGTCTCCAGCGACTCCCGCTCCGTCGCCGCCCTGGTGGCTGCGGCCTCTGCAGCCATGGCTCGGCCTTCCGCGGTCGTGGCGCGGTCCTCCGCAGACTTCACGACAGACTCAAGCGCGGCCCTCGACGACGCCTCGTTCGCCACCACGCCGGCGGCAGCTAGGCGAGCAATCGCCAGCTGCATCTCCAGCTGGGTCTTCTCCGCCTGAAGCTCGTCAATGGTGCGCGCCTTCCTCCTGCCGCACCTCGCAAGCGTCTGTTCCGGGTGAGAAGGCATAGATCATGGGACTCGCAAAAACAAGGAAGACAAAACCAGACTCCCGGTTCGAAGGGACCTACCGTCGTCGCGGGAAGGATGAGCTCGTCGAACGCACGGCGCGCCCACCCGAGGCCCCGTTCGAGGCTGCGGCAGGCTTCGGACTCCTCGTCCTCATCGTCAGACGCGCCCGCCTCGTAGGTGGCCGCCCACGTGGAGCGGACAAGATCGGAAATTCATGCGTCGCCCTCCTCAAGCCCCGGCAGCAGGCCAGCGCCAGAGCCTTCCCTGACCTCTTGGATCTTCGGGGAGGCGACCCTCGTTGTGCTCCCGGGGACACCATGCTCTAGATGGGCCGGGAGGGTCGGGCTCGCCGCGGGCGCCGCCTCGTCGATAGGGCGGCGGGCTGAAGAGGTGATGACTTCGGTGCGCTTGCCGGTTGCGGGGACGCGGTGGGGATTAACTCCGCACCGGTTGCGGGTTCCCCGAGAACCTCCTTGGCCACCTCCGACGCGACCGAAAACTCGGGAGCCCCGACAACTCCAGTTGGGCCTGACACCAGCTGTCCCGCTGCGGTTGCGTCAGGCGCGGGCTAGTCGTTGGCCGGCTCTGCCACCTTAGTCGAGGCTGCGGCCACGGGTGCGGCGGACTCAGGGTTCTCGACCTCCGACCCCTCTGTCTCACCCAGCATCCGCTCCAACACGGCTGCGTACAAGTCCCTGTCATTGCCCGGCAAGTCGGGGGCATCAAGGTCGATGATCTCAAGGGGGCCGGTGGCCATGGCGTCGGCCGCCGACGCCCCCATTATGTCTCCGCCCGCCTGCGACGCCGCCGGCGTCGGGACTTCCGCCGCCACCGACACCTCGGCTTCGTGTTCCCGGGCCGACGGTGGTAGGGGCACGACCTGCTCAAAGGATGTCACCGTCGCAACATCGCCACCCCCTGTGGTGACTCCGACCAGCGATTCCGTCGTCGCCTGGATGGCAACCGCCTCGGTAGCTGCCTGCCCCTCGCCCAAGGTGCCAGCGCCCGGCGCCGGCGGTGGCGCCGCTGGTTCCGCCACCGCGGTGGCCATGACCAACCCGCTCTGGGCTTGATTCAGCAACGGCTCGGTAAAGAGGGGCGACGGGCGGGGTTCGGGCTGCTGGCCACGCGCGCCCAGCGCCGCGCGTTTCAAAGGCGCGAGGCTGAGCGCGCCCATGTCGGCACGGCTGAAGCAGAGACGAATCAAGGTCAAAAGATAAGCAAGACAAAGAACGAAAGACGACAAGAAGAAGGAGGAAGAAGCTTACATGCTGGATCGGACGCGGGCCCGCTTCGTCGGCTTGTCTGATGAGCCCTGCTCGGGGGCTGGCCTCTTGGCCCCAGCCGACTCGAAATCCGGCTCCCGGCACTTCGCCGGCTTGGGGGCTGTTCGCCCGACCTCCGCCATGTCTGAGGCCGGCCCCTGACTCCCGCCGACAGGGAGGGGGACTTGCACAGCCGGGGCCCCGCCGCCCTGGATTATCAAAGATTGCAGGCGCCGCGGGGGGATGCTCGTATCCCCTCCCTGCGGCGCGCTCGGCACAGACGCCGGCGTAGCCGACCTCGCCCTGGATGACGAACGCCTCTTCAAGGAGTCCAAGTCCGGGCGGTCGGAGCCGTCGTAGACAGGACGGGGGGCAGGCTCGGGCTCCGCCGGCCGCTTGGGTGGATCATCCCAGCGTGGAGGATCCCTCCGCCCCTCGAAGGTGCGTGGGCCGCCCGGCGCTGCCTGAGAGCGGGTCACTCTCTGACCTTCTCGGGCGGGGCGGGCCCCCAACTGCGAGCTCGAGCCCGCACTTTTCTCGCGGGCAGCTGGCTCTGGCCGCCGCGATGAGCTCGCCTCCATCACCCAGCACGGCGAGGGCGAGGGCGAGGGCGAGGGGGTCCTGGACACGTCACTCCAGTCGACCACCGCGCTTGGCGCGTCCCCGCTCCACGACGGCGACGGCGATGGGTCTTCGTTGGAGGAGATGTTGCGCTCCCCCGCCTTGCGCCGCTTGATGCGGTCGTCGTTCCGATCACGTTTGGCAATCTCTTTCTCCTTGTGCTGCCTCTTGCGCTCAGCCCTCCGCCTTTCCGCGGCCGCCTGATTGCGTTTGAAGATCGCCTCCTCCGGGAGAGGTGCCTTCGCGGGCACGAGGTGAGAACACTTCAACTGGAAGAACAAGGGGCGAAAGAGTCAGTGGTTGTCAGGAACCTCTGAGAAGATCAACATCGATTGAAGACACCAAGCTTGTCAGAAGAAGAAATCACTTACGAGTTTTTCGGTCCCCTCGTTGGGGAGCATTGGAAGAAGTTGCGGCGGCGGCGGCCACACGAAGGTCGACTTCCCGATGGCCACCGACACGCGGCGCTGGATCTTGTTCAGCGACGGGAGCTCGGGCGCGGTCATGGTCCCATCCCAAGGGGTCCTGCTGGCTGTCATCTCGTAGAGGCGCAGCGGCCGCCTCCGGAGCGGGACGACCCCCCGGGCGTGGTACTGGCCGATGACAGCCGCCAGGTCGACCTTGGCCTCGCGAAGGCGGGCCAGCACCGCCCAATGCTCCTTGAACATCTTCTCCTGCTCCGCCTTCGGAGGGCCGTCGGTCCAGCTCCTCGGCGCGTTCGCGATGGAGTTCCTGATGAACGCCGGCAGCGCAAACTCGGGGTCGTTCCTGAGATAGAACCACCCTTTGTGCCAGCCGCTGTTTGAGCTAGTCAACGAGGAAGGGATGTACTTGTCACCCCGGCCTTGCTTCATCTGAAGGTTGGCGCAGCCGATGGTCACCGCCTTGGAGCCGTCCTTCAAGCACGCGAACATAAAGAAGTACTTGAAAAGGTGCCAATGGGCACTGATTCCCAAGTACCCCTCACACAGCACCTCGAACACCGCCATCTGCTGGACGCTGTTCGGGTTGATGTGCTGCAGCTGGAGCCCGTACTCGTAGAGGACTGCTCGGATGAACCGCCCGGCAGGAACGGAGAAGCCGCGCTCATGGAAGGCCACGAACGAGACGACATACCCCTTGGGCGGGCGCGGCACGGACTCTTCCCCGGGCACCTTCCACTCAACGGCATCGGTGAGCAGAGGAAGCTGCCCGGCTTCGACGAGGCGGCGCAGCATCGAGCGGGACACGTTGGAGCGCGACCAGTTCGACATGGCGACGGCAGCGTTCGTACGCAACTCCGGCGAAAGCGGTGGCGGCGCTGCGGGCACGAGGAGCGAAAGAAGCGGGCGGCAAGGGCAGAGAAAAAAGGCAAGGGAGTAAAAGTCCTAGGTCCTTGGCCGGCGTGTGGTTAAAAAGGAAGGGGCGCGGCCACCAACCTTAAATGCCGGGCCCACCACGGCGGGGAAACGCTCGCCCACGTGCGCGTGCTCCGGCGTGATAGGCGCCCGCCTGCGCAACGCCTCGATTCTCGCTGAACCCAGGAGCCTGAACCGTCCCCGCTCTGTCCTTTCAAACCATCCCGTCCGCCGCATCAGCCGTGATGCCCGCACCACCCACGTCGCCCACAACGCCCACGACCGCCGCGACCACCTCGACAGAGCGACCTAGAACCACGACGGTATTGCTGAAGTTCAAAAACCCCACAAACGAGTCTACAACTCGCTCGTGGGCTCGGGGGCTACATCCGACGGATGCGCTCGCGTGCACCCACCGGAAAAATCAAGAACAAAGATCGACGTAAGGCCTTTCGACTGAGCCTGTACGCGAGTCCTTGACTCCCTCTCAGGCTCGGGGGCTACTGACGAGGGCCCAGATTAGGGGCCCCTTTGACGGCGAGATAATCACTCTTGAGGTGGAGTCCTCTGACATCATTGACAACGTGAAGGCCAAGATTCAAGACGAGGAAGACTAAGGACCCCTGTCAAGACCCTCACTGGCAAGACGTCCTGATTCCGACTAGTTGGAAGCTTCTCCGAGAAGTTCCCTACTAAAGTCTGCCTCGCACGACGAGTCTCCGCCTCACACGACAAGCAGCTCGTTCGCACGAGCACTCCCCGTCTCCGACCAAGACGCAAGCCGAACCACGTGGCGCAACCCCGGCACATAAACTCTTCCGCTATGACGCGTGGGGCACCAGTTCCCCATGCCATGCAAGCGCACCAGCTAGCGGCACGCGCGGGCAGCTGGCCCCGACAGAAGCCTTAATGCGGCTCTGCTCAGGCCGCGTAGCCATCAACTCGCTGTCACATCCAACCCTGTGGCACGCAAGCTCCGCCCGAGGCACTCGATTGCCCCCTACGACGAGCACATGCCTACAATTAGGCCTTAACGTGGCGAGCTCACCCCGTACTCATACGGGTTGAGTCAGCCCCAAACTACTCGGAGAAAGCGCCAAGCGTCCCGAAGTAAGCAGCCTCGCCCGGCCACGCGGCGGCTTCCACGACAATATAGCGCGGCTCCTCTTCAATGCATCCTGACGGACAGCGACGCGCGAGAAGACATCCCAATGGCCGACACTGTAGCTTTTCTTTCTTTTCCCCTTTTGCCCCTCCCCCTGGCGTCTATAAAAGGGGGAGGAGGGCAACCGTCACGGGGCCTGGCTAGCTGACAAGCCGAACACTTATACTCAGGGACTTGGGCTCGACACCCTCTCCTGACCAGTTTGTAACCCCTACTACAAACAACCCTAGCACGGGAACACGGCAGCTCGACATTGGACGTAGGGTATTACTCCTCGGAGGCCCGAACCAGTATAAATCCTGTTGTCTCCTGTGCTAACCATCCGGGTCCGACACGCGATCGATACAAATTTACTGTCCGGCGGTAGAGAACCCCGACACTGTTTTTGTTGATTTTTTTCACTTTTTAGCTAGTCAAGCCAAGATAGTAGTCTCTTGGAGTTGCTCTTAGTCCGGCTAGTCAAACTACCATCCAACTCACCAAGATAACTTGCTCTCCAAATTTGCCCCTCGCTAGCCAAACTTGACTAGTTAATCCGGCTATAGTCAAACTAGCTTCTCAAATCCCAAGTGTGCAATGACGCGCGGAACCCACGTGTTAATGTGTGAAGAGGAAGAGTTGAATATTAGTTGTTGAGAATTGATGAGTGAGAAATGATCTAATGAAAAGTTTATTGGAGTGAGATGTTTAATATAGAGGGGAATGTGTGAAGAAACGAATAAAGAAATGGAAAGTCCGTTGAGGATTCTCTTACCATGTGTTTGGTTGGAGAGCTGCAGGAGCGGAGCGGAGCCGACCCTCGTTTTGGGGACGGCTCCAACCCTTCTCAAGTTTGGTTGAAAATGTTAGGTTGGAGTGGCTCCGACCTTCTTTTTTGTTTGGTTGGAGGAATGAGATATGGAATGGATGCCAGTTTTCACTCCGTTAGTGGGTCCTACGTGTCATAGGGTTTAGTGGGTCCCTCCTCATCCCCTCCTCTAACCGCGGCGCCACTCCTCTTCCACCACGCCGCCGCCTCCTCTCCTCCCCACACTCCGCCTCGTCGTCGTTCCCTCCCTCGCGCGGCGCTCGTGCTGCGTGCGGAGCTCCGGCCCTCCTCCTCCAGTGCGTCGCCCGTCCCTACTCCGGCCGCGCCGCCTCCCGTCCTCCCGGCGTGGAGGAAGGTGCGCCGGCGGCCAGGCGAGGCCGACTAACGGCTGCGCGGCCCTCCTCCGCCCCTCCTCCCACCGCCGCGCGTGGAGGCCGACGCCCCCTCTTCCCCTGCTCCGCCGCCCCTCCCCTGCTTCGAGGACGGAGATCTCCGGCGGCTCCCTCGGCTCCGTGGCGAGGACGGCTGCGGCTCGGAGCTGGTGGCGGGATGACGTCACACCGGCCTCCGGCGGTGCTGGCCCCCTGGCGGAGGAGAAGGGGCTGCGCGAGGTGAGGCAGGGGCCGGCTGCGGGGATGACCGGCGATGCTCGAGCAAGAGGAAAGAGACAGGAGGGAGACGGGAGTCAGACGGAAGAGAAAAACGGGAGTGAAGCGGCTTCGTCCCTCAAATTTTTGAGGGACGGAGCGTACCTGCAGGTATATTCCCTTGGGAGCCGGTTAGATTTCTAAGAGACACAATTCGCGGTAATGTTGTAAAAAAAATCGCTTGGTAAAATATTTTCACAAAGTACACCGAGGCAGGCAAATGCAATGATGCATCCTCCAATTTTTTTTCTTTCACATCCACTGTATAAAAAATGTGGAGAGAATCGCATCACACATACTATGGTACATCTGTCAGCAATAAAATTTACCTCTTGGACCTGGTAAATCTAGCAGCAGGCGGCAGTAAAACTAACAACTTCCAGGGCGCTTTTACACACAGTTTCACAGACGACGGCGGCGGGCGGCCCTGCTCCTGAAACCGACAGCGCAACACGGCCCGGCGGCGGCCAAGCTAGCTAGCTATCTAGCGCCGCGCAAGGGCCACCGCTGCGGCGACGCCAGCGCAGAGGAGCGGCAGCCCGAGCGACGGCGCCCCTCCTCCGGGCGCCGCCTGGGACGACCCGGACAGGAACGCGTACTGCTGCTGCCCGCGCCCCGGCGGCGGCGGCGGCGGCTTCCCGCAGTTGCAGGGAGGCCCGCCGGTCGGCACCCCCGGCGGGGAGGGGAAGGCACCTGTGTTCGGCCTCTCGCAGTTGCAGGGCGGCCCGCTGGTGGTGGCCGTGGCCGGCGGGGATGGATAGCCGGCGCCGGCGCCGGGCGGCGTGGACGGCGGCGGAGGGGAGGCGTAGTAGAATGGCTGCTGGCCGGGGCGGTCGTCCGCGGCGGCCCGGCGCGGCAGCGGCGAGGCGAGAAGCAAGCAGCTGGCCGCCGCGAGGAGGGCGAGAGCGGGCGGTGGGGGCGCCATGAGAGAGAGAGAACTTGTTGTGAGGGGGAGCCAGGGAAGTGGGCAGGTGGCTGCCGGCTACTGGCACCGTGGCGCATCGCTGCTGTTGCTATATACGTGGGCGGGTCTGCGCGATGCGGCATGGGACGGCGTGTCGCACATGCGAGGCGTGCTCCACGACGGACGGTGGCCTCGGATCCGATGGTCCCTAGCTAGCGCTCACACCTTGGTTTGGTTGCGAGCTTGCGGCAAGGCCACTGTGTGTGTGTGCAAGCTAGGGTGCCTTGGGCACAGCTTCGCCAGCTATTTCGCGCGAAGCTGTGCCAAATGGCCTCTTGAAACAGCTTCTGAGCCGAAGCTCCTCCGAAACCTGCTGACGGGAACGATTCGGTCCTTTGCCCTCGCGGGCCCACGGGCACGCGTCGTGGCCTCTGGCGCGCTACAGGACGGAGCCGAGGAGCGCTGGGGGCGGAGGAGGACGACGGTGAGCTGGGGGCGGAGGAGGCCAGCGGGCGCGGTGGAGATGGAGATGGCCGGTGGAGAGTGAGCCGCCTCCATAGCTGGATGCCGGCGGCGGGGTTGGAGATCGACGACGCGATCCTGGTGGAGCTGGAGGCCGGCAGCGGAGCGAGCGCGTGGAGATGGAGGGCGACGACGTTGCGGGCGCGAAGGGCTAGACGGCGGTGCTGAATCCACGGGGCGGGCGTGCGGCTTTCGTGTGGTGGACGACACTGAATGGGGAGTTCAGATGGATAAGGAGGGCTGAGCGGTGGAGAAAAGGAACGAAGAAAGGAAAATAAAAAAAATGAGAAGGAAAAATTAAAAGGAGAGAAAAGGGGAAATTAGAGGAAACAAAAACGAAAAAATAAAGGAAAGGGCAATGTGGACATTTGATCCTTTTATCCACCTTACACAGTCAGGAGAAATTGTTTTGTTAAACATTTTCCTAAAATGATTTCAGATTCACCAGAGAATCTGTTCTACCAGCACAGCCACAGTTGTGCCAAATGCACTCCTAGTTGTGCTGTACTGCATGTGTGTGTATGAAACGTGTATACGGAAGAGTTTTTCTTTTAAATTAAGCAGGAGCGGTGATATGTTATTTAAGAAGAAGGGTATATGCAAGAGCAGCTAAGGAGTATGAGCCTGTTGGCCTGGCTCATCTCGGTTTATACTGATGTGTATGACTGATTTGTTAAGAGGAAAATACCGCACAAGAAATCGAATAAGTCGAGAATAGATCTGCTGAACATAGGATATGTATTTCGCTTCATCGTTTTCATCCGCAGCAGCAACAAAAAAAAAAGGTTTCTTTGTGAGGTTTGGCACGAATTTTTGCCTCACATGCATGATGGTACATCATGGTAATGCTACTTCCCCAGCAAAGCTTTTTTTTTCAAAAAAAATCTCGTTTCGACACGAATGAATGAATACTGCCCTGCACGCAGTTTGTGGGATTCCGTCGGTGGATCACGAGCCAGCCGCATGCGCGTCACCGAGGAAGCTGTCATTGCTTTGACTAGACGCCTCGTCGCACGTCTTTCCCCGCATTTTCTCCTTTTTTCCAAAAAAAACTTTTCCCAAATTTTCAAAGCGCACCGGCACTTGCATTGCAAATTTGCAATGCAGCCCATGTGGCCATGTGCCCATGTCCATGTCTGGATTGGGAAAATGATTGATATAATTTTGCTACAGGGTTATTTTATTAATGGGCGCAGTTTGCTTTGTGGGCCGTAGTACATGGCACCACTCCTGTCGTCTAGGCCCACATAAAAGCACCAACAAAAGCCCAAAGCCTCCACAGCAAACTCCTCGTCTGCGACCGACCGACCCAAGCGAGATCTGATCTGTTCCTGTCAGGTAGGGCCCATTCCTCAGTGCCCGTGGACCCTGCTTGGGCTGGAACCCACACCGTCCAGGCGTCCACCATCAGCGTGGGCCCAGATCCCGGTCGCTGTCGCGCGGGCCGGTGAGGCGAGGCCCCCCGTGCGTTCGTTTGTCACGTGGAGTCCCACGCGCGCACCGTCCAACCACGACGCTACAGGACCATCCCCATGACATGTGGCCTCCACGCCGGCCGCCCAAACGCTGGACCCACCTTCCAGTGAGACAAACTCGGCCCCGGACGGTGGCAGCCTGGCAGGAGACGCGTCCCTCTGCCCGGCGAATATCCGCCACGTGCCCACGTCCTAGCCATGATCCTTCTAGAAATTCCCGCGCGGCACGGAGAGCGCGCACGACGCGACGTACACCGACCGTCCGATCGGGGCGTGCGGACGGGTCGGATCCCGCGGGGTGGGTGCTCGGCTGGGGTGTGGAATAATCGCTCGGAGGGAGGTACAACTACAGTAGAGAGAGAGAGCCGCCTGGCTGGAAATCTTATCCGGTTTATCCTCAACGCGCACGGATTTTATCTCTCCTTTTCTTATTCGAGCCTTGTGTCACTCGTGCCACCAATGCTCGGCCCGGATCTCCAACTTTTTTTCTATTTCTTTTTTCTTTTCTCAACACTTCTTTTTCAAAACACCTGCTCGACTTCTCTTTGATTGGGCGCCATTTGGCTGGTTGGTTTGACCAGGTACAGTGACCAAAGCATCTAACAGCTTGTTGCTTGACGCTACTTTGATTATCAAAGCATATGCAGTGGTACATCAGTATTATGACTCCACAGGAATGTCGCTGCGGCATACAAGTACCTGAAATCTGAAATTGAACCAAAGGTTTACAACATAAAAGTCATAATAATATACTAGCTAATCCAAAAAATATGCTACAAAGTATGTAAGTTCTGCACTCGGATCGAAGATATGTAGCTTCAATTGGGGTTCTCATTTTCGTTTTCACTTGTTTTCGGTTCAGATCAAAATCACCAAAAATCGTGAAACTTTTGTCGAAATCTGAGTAAAGAAGGTGACATCCGGTGAACACTACCGAATTTCCGGTGAATAACAATTTTGATCACCACCAAAAATATAGAATTTTTTTTGCAAAATTCACGAAAAATCTGTATAAATTTTATCACTGGCCATTTTTACGAATTGATCCAATAATATATCACAATAAAAAATAAAATATGAATAATTATGATTATAAGCATGTCAAATAAACGCTCGTAAAGAAAGATGACAAAGCCTTCACATTCAAACGGTTCAAATTACTCAACTAATGTTGTCAAAAAAAAATTTACTCAACTAGTTGCAACCAAGAGACGGTCTCAATCAAGTATTAAGATGACATAAGATGTTGGACTTCTCAACAAAGTCTTAACACGGAGAGGTAATTTTCAAAGCTAACTAGACGTAACTTCACTTCATAAACCTAACTTTAGCTTAGGACAGATCAACCTAGTCTCAAGAAGTCCTTTTTCTTTTCTCAAACTCTCTTAACGCTTGAGAAATTCATCCTTTGAGATAAACGCGCTTTCCCGTTTACTCACGCTGCCACGGCTCCACGCTGGTGCCCCGTAGCCGCAGCGCCAAACCAAAACGGGAGCCAACACGAGCAGCCCGGAGCACGGAGGGAATCAAACCAACCAGCAACGGAACGGAACGGAACGGTGCCGAGGCGGCGACCCGGCCGGAAGAGAGAACCAAACCGGCAAACGGAACCCGCCTCCTGTCCTCCTCCCTCGCTCGCTCGCTCGCTTCCTCTCCTCTCCTCCTCCTTGTTCTACTGCCGCTGTCGCCCGCCACGGCGGTTGCTCCTCCACTCCCAGATCTTCCCGCCGCCTCCCCCAAAAATAGCGCCCACCTAAACCCTACCCCACCCCGCGCCCTCCCTCGCGCCGTCCGCCCCCGCTCCGCCGCGTCGCGCCGCCGCCGCCGGATTAAACCCTAGCCCCGTTTCCACCGCCGCCGCTATGGCCGGCCCGTCCGGCGCCTCCTCCTCCTCGCGCGGCCTCGGCGGTGTCGGGGTCGACCGCTTCTACAGCCCGCCCCACGTGCGCCGCCAGCAGCAGGAGGAGCAGCTGCAGCGGCTCAAGGGCCAGGGTCAGCGCCCCTCGTCCCCGGCCGCCGGGACGCTCACACCCCGTGCCCCCGCCGCCGCCGGGAGGAACAAGCCTCCGCCACCGTCGGCCCCGGCGCCGGCGGGGGCCGCGGAGCCGGCCGCCCCGCCTCCCAGGGGGGAGGCCGAGAGGCGAGCCGACGCGCCCTCCAAGCCGTCTGTGTGGGCCGCGGCGCCCGCCGCCAAGGCGGCAGCGGCGGCTGATGCGGCCGTGGCGGCCCCGCCGCCGGCGCCGACGGTGGATGAGGCGGGGAATCTCGAGAGGTTCCTCCGCTCCACCACGCCGTCCGTGCCCGTGCAGTACTTGCCCAAGGTAAGGCTTGCCAGGAATTTTATTATTCTCCTTTGATTACTACTACTTCTAGTTGCGTGCCTGCGTTTTTCTCCCACCGATTGAAGTGATTGATGCTTTGCACTGCTCGTGTTTCTGGGATTGCTAGATTCGATCCTGTTACGATTGGGGAAAGTTTGGGACCCGTAACTGCCAAGGGACCTTGCTTTTTCTGTGCTGTTAAGTTACAAGTTGCAATGAATTTCTCTTCCCCCTTGGTGGGATAGTTGCATATACGTGCTTTTGCTGTTGCCACTTGGCATGAGATTCTTGTGGCTGCGTCGCGAGATGTTTCTGGTAGTAACGTAAAATAGATTGTCAAATTATTTGCCTGATTATCAGAAGTACATATTGCAACTGTAACCCTGAAGGAATTTCATTTCTCTCTAGTTTTAAGTTCACTCACACTGCATTTCCAGCAAATCTGACACCGTGTTGCTGTATTATCCATGTGTCGCGATTGGAAAAGTAAATAAAAAGGAATTAAGCTTTTTGTAGAGTACCAAGATTGGCAACAGAATGTGATGGGGTGTTGTTACTGTTGCTAATTACTAGTACCAGGTTGGCAAGCATTTAGTACCATATTGGCAATAGAATGTGCTGGAGTGTTGTCGCTGTTGCTCTTTATTTCAAGCAGTTCATCGGAGCTTACAAAGTTTTGCTAGAGCAAAGGATTAGCATTTGCTGCTTCTGTGCAGAACGATGGCTGCTTTTTTAAAGGGGCTGGGATGAGTTCCCTATGGTAGTATTTGCTCATGTGAGTCAGCCATTCTAGGTTTTTTCTCAGTTGTAGCCGGATGGTAACCACATAGTTGCCAAAAGAACCTAGTCAGTAACATTGTTTTTGTTTGAGCCAGCAGTCTTGTTTTCGGGATAGGTACAGTTTATTATATTGTATTATAATAATAAACCAATTTTTTAGGACTACTGAAGAACATGTTTGTTTTGTTCTAGTTTCTGCTATTTGAGTTTGTCTATGCTAAAGGAAAAGGATTATGTGTTTATCCAGACCACCATGAGGGGATGGAGGATTGGTGATGTTACAAATTCACCACCGTATTTCTGCCTTGGTGATCTCTGGGAAGCTTTTAAGGAGTGGAGCTTTTACGGGGCTGGTGTACCCCTTGTGTTAAATGGCAGCGACTCTGTGATTCAGTATTATGTGCCATACCTTTCTGCTATACAGCTGTATGCAGACCCTTCAAAGCTTTCAGCAAGGACCAGGTAAGATAGTGTTTAGGGTCAACCTTTTTTTGGGCTGTTTTATCATTTGTCAAATTTCTGCTCCTCAATGATTTTGATGATATAACTACATAACAGAATAAAAGAAACTAATGGTTGTTGTGTCCTTGAATTTTTTTTACAAACTTTGAAGTTTCATTCATTTCTCTTTGTAAAAGCAAACTGCACTTCTCTTATGGATAATTGGATATGCATTGTGTTGTACCTTTCAGACTACCTTGACAGCCAAGTCATTAGCTTTTTAACTGCAACAGGTTTTGTCTATGAAGCTTAATGATTCATCTTCTTTGTGGCTTAGATTAAAATCGGAGGGTCAATGAAACTAATTTGCTTATATGTTCATCTTTCAGCTATTTAACATATTAATCCAAAATAGTCTTTTTAGTAAAGTGAAGATTATTTTTGAGCTTCCTGAATTCGAAATGGAATTTTTAAATGGGGACATGGTTTATACTTATTTGCAAAGAACCAATTATTTTTTTCTTTGTTATGGAGTCGAGAAATTCCATTTGATCAATGATATTTTAAAATATTTGTTTATATGATTAACACATATTGATGTTATCAATATAAATAAAGATTCATCTTTTCTATTGAGCATCGAAATTTATTTCTTACTTGAGGGAGTAATTTTTTCTTTAGAAACTATGAGTTGAGTTTTCCTAGTTTGTCTCCCAAGTTGTTTTGTAGTCGGGTGTAGTTGCCAATTGTTCAATAAATCTTTTTTGCTTGTTTGTAATTTGAACACTCAGAATTGAAGCATTAATTTGATTTAATCACATATAGAAATTGTTGTTTTGTAATCGGGTGTAGTTGCCAATAGTTCAATAAATCTTATTTTTTGCTTGTTCGCTGTGTGATATTTTGTTAATTTGACCACTCAGAATTGAAGCATTTAATTTGATTTAATCACATATAGAAATTGTGGTGCTGAGATTCGACGCATGGATTCATTTCACGTTTGTATCTCAGTATGTGTGAATCTGGTGCTTACCGACCTATGTAATTTTTCTGGTTTTGGGGAGTTACTTCTCTTTTTATTCAGTAGTAATGGTTGGTTGGTTTGTTGGTCAAGTTTTTCTTTATATTTACTGATCTTGTCATGTCTAGCTTGGTCACCTTTGGTCACCTAACATCCCCTTCCTCTTTGTGCCACTGAAAAAAAACTTTCGAATAATTTAACTATGCCGGTAGCTAGCATGTTTCATTTTTGTAATTGGGTCACTTGTATTGAAATGTTTATTATGGATGTTGTTCCACATAAGAAAGTGTTAACAAAAGGTTTCACATAGTTTTACATGTCAGATAGATGTTCCTAAGGACCACATCTTATCACTTTGCTGGGAAGAAAATGGGCTTATCTAAACTACCATTAGGTTAGATTAATCACCCATGTCATGTTATCATGTGCATGCTGTTGAGAATTGGGGATAGAAAATCCGATCTATCCATGTTGGTTGAGTGGAGTGGTCACATTATGGGAGCTTAGAGCAGAAAGAGGGTATTGCTGAGCTTCTGTATTGCCTGATAATGAAAACACACCTTTATTAAAATTTTGAGAAACATAGTTGCTTCTACCTTTATGATTTGTAACTGTGTATTTCTTTTGTCTAGACTTACAGCTTACAGGACATTATATTTAAAGTCTGTTAGCTATGTACTGTTAGCTGCTTTGGAACATTGTTCTGCATAAGGATATCAAAATGACCAGGCACAAAAAAAAAGAATCATAATGACCTGTGAAATTTCAATATGGCTGCTCTCCTTTTTGCTTCTGCAATTTTCATAGTTCATAACATTTTCTTAGTTAATTTTCTCGCTTACTTAAGGCATCCTTGGGAGGAAAGTGATGGGGAATCTATGGATACTAGCAGCGAAGGTAGCAGTGAAACTGATGTCGACCGGTTAAGAGCTTCTCTGGAAGCAACTTGCCGATTGGAGGGTGGTTTCCAAAGGGATGATGTTGAAATGCACTCACCGTCCACTCGTCCAATATTTGAGTATCTTGAGACAGATCCACCATTTGGTAGGGAGCCTTTAACAGACAAGGCAAGTCTTCTTTTCATACTTTGACATGAAAGTTTTCTATCCTGTATCCCTTTTTGTTGACTTTTACTTTGAATGCCACTTCAGGTGTCAATTCTTGCAAGTAAATTTCCTGATTTGAAGACGTTCAGAAGTTGTGATCTGCTGCCGACCAGCTGGATGTCTGTTGCATGGTACGTCTGTAATGGTCCAGATCCTCTTGTCTTTTTCACTGATGCCCTCATGCTTTTAAGATTTCTCATTTTTCGGAGGAGAAGCTTCCAATTATATTATTTTAGGATATCTAAATCTTTTTTTCGCAACCAACAATAGATTTTTCACATTTAGTTCCACAGTTGCAGCTTTTCATCTTAATCTATTTATCACCAATACTTAAGTCTCATAAAAGGTTACTGTCCTTGCTATAATTAGAATTGTGATGCTGTGCTGGCTTGAACAGATTCACAATTATGAAACAAAGGGTCACTTTCAAACTGAGTTAAAAGGACATTTTTGGAGGACCAATAGTGTTAGAATGTGTTGCTATTAATCTATATAATTGTTTCATCCTGGGCTGTACAATTGCAGGTACCCCATATACAGAATACCTACTGGACCAACACTCAAGGATCTAGATGCATGTTTCTTGACATTTCATTACCTGTCGACTCCTTCCAAGGGTAAGTACCGACTTATGAAAATATCCAGAGCTGTCCTTTTTGCATCAGATAGGCTACTTGTTTTTCATAACTCCACGATGCTTGTCTTCACCTCATTGAATAACTAGATGCTTTTCGCAGATACTGATCCTGCTGCACCAGCATGCCCCAGTTTTGGTGGGCTTAACCACTGTGTGAATGCAGCTGGTAAGCTAACATTGCCAGTCTTTGGCCTGGCATCATACAAACTGCGGAGCTCTATTTGGTCATCAAATAGGCCTGAGGAGCAGCATCGTGCAGCCTCTCTGATGCAGGCAGCAGATGACTGGCTTCGCCATCGCCAAGTGTACCATCCAGATTTCCGGTTCTTTCTCACCCACTACAACACAGCTCTGAGATGACAAGAGATGCGTTGCCTCACGCTGTAAATTGTTTTTGGTATTTCCTGTTGTTGGCTGAGCCGGGCTACCTGTACCACTATGTTGTTGATCGTGTAACGTAGCGCTTACATCTCTGAACTTTTCTTTTTAATATGGTTCAGTAGTTCAATGCCAGACAGCTAATTTGTAATGTCTCTAATAATTCTTGTGTAGGTAAACTTTTGCGTGGAGAAAACATAATGGAGACTTGTAAAACAGAAACTGATGGTTATGAAATTTAAATTTATAGAATTGATAGTACCCACCGTATTAATGTGTGGTGTTCTGTGTATTTGAGCTACGATTAATTTATGTTCAGAGGAACTCAAGCAGATATTTTACTCAAAAAAACACATTCCAACATGATCTCTACTCGGGTCTCTCGCTGTAGGGAGATCTCTCCGTCACTTTATGAGTGACATAATCTAGCAAAACAGAAGACAGGAGAGGTATTCGGAGATCTCTCCGTCACTTTGTGAGTGTTATCTAGCAAGACAGAAGACATGAGAGGTATTCGTTAGGTTGGTGTTGTTTTTCAAATCGGTGCAAGATGGTACGTGGTGTGAATTTTGAATGAGTATAGGTTTTTTTTTTTGACAACTTCATATATATTAAAAGTCAAGCAGCACTTTTACAACTGGGTCCTTGAAGAAGACCGAAATTACAGCATGGTCCACAGACCAGATAAGAACAAGAAGCAGAAACTCTAGGTTGTCGGAGACAGTGAGCTCGCCGGCGAGGGCAGCAGAGGCGTTGAAGAATCGTGCACCCGGATGGAATACTGCGCGATGCGTCGGTTGACAGCGGATCGACGGAGTTATAGAAGAGCACACCGGGCGACCGAAGGGTAGAGGTAGAACCGTCGCCGGAGGTTGAAGAAGCTCCCGGTCGAATCCATGGTGGTGGCGAGGACGACATGCCAACACCAGAGGATCTGCTGCTTGATTGCTGTGGATTTGCCGAAGATGCTGGGGCAGCTGCCAAACTTTGGGGGGAAGCAGAGGTGGAGGCGGGGTGGGTCGATGGAGGATTTTGGGGGAAAGTGCTCAGATCCGACGAGGTGGGGGGCGGAGATGGTAGATCCGAGCAGAGGAGGGAGGTGGAAAAGGGAAAGCAGATTTATTTTATTTAGCCATACCTTGGAGTCAGCGACAGCGGCGGCGCCAACGAGGAGCCCGACGGCGACGGCGGCGGCGACCAAGGAGGAAAAGCCACAAAGGGCACTAGCCATACGGCGACTATCACTACTACTAAGGAGATCTACAGGCTACTGGCCCGAGGGAGAGAGGAGATGGGAGACCGGGAGGGAGGAGACTTCCAGGCGAAGCGACCCCTCGGTGCTTCTCTATCACGTTAGGTGTGATTGAATGAGTATAGTTATTTTCGCATGGCGCAGAGACCAACACATTTTTTTGCATCTTGGCCCCTTTTTTGAAAAAAAAATCATGTTTTGAATCCTTAGGTGACAAACTCATGAGTCATGATGCCCACCTCAGAGTCCAAATAGTATAAGTTTATGTCATTCAAGGGTTCGGAACATGAATATTTCTTAAGAAAGAGGTCAAAATGTAAAAATGTGACTACGGAGAAGTCCAACTATTTGACACTTGGCACCTTAGAAGTAATTTTAGTTCTGTGAAAGTTATAGGTCTATGTTACCAAGTGTCCTAGATTTAATTTATTATTGCACACGAAAATAGTTGTAATCTTGTTAGTATTAAGTAAAAAATGTTCTAGTTTTGTGGATTTGCTTGAAAAAATTACCAAATATGCTAGACACATGTTTTGAATTGTAAACATCTTACTCTTTTTTTACTAGGCTACACTACAAAACTTTGTGCCACAATTGCTTTTAAGAAAAATCAGAGTAAATTATAGCATGCATTATTCCCTCCGTCTTAAAAAAGTTATTTTGCAATAAAAAATGTTCCACAATTTTATCATTATTACTTCATTTAGTGCGTGCATGTGAAGGTGGGTAAAAAACAAATAGGAAAAAGTCCATTTTTGACCATCCAATTCTTACCTCAGTTTGATTTTGGTCATCGAACTTCAAAACCGGGTATCTTTGACCATCCAACTTTTAAAATCATTCACAATTGGCCATCGGGCGGTTTTGATGAGCGGTTTAACTTTTTTTTATTTACAATTTTGTCCTTAGATCTTAAAATGATTATTACTTTTTGCTCGTACCTCCGACTTAGGTGATTCTTGCGGTCACACGTTCATAACAGTGAGCTTTATCTTCTAAAATGTTCTTTATACTATTTTATCACTATTTGTTATATTATTCTTATGTTGTTGTGTAAAAATAACAATATAAGAAAAGTAACACAAATAATTACAAAATAATATGAACACGTTTTAAAAGATAAAACTCATTGTTATGAACGTATGGGCACAAGATCACTTAAATCGAAGCGATGAGAAAAAAATAGTAACCATTTTAATATCGAATGACTAAACTGTAAATAAAATGATTAAAAATAGTTCTTGAACCTTAAAATGATTACTTTTTCTCGTATCTCCGATTTAATTGATTCTTACCGTCATGCATTCATAACGATGAGCTTTATCATTTAAAATGTTGATATACTATTCTTATATTATTGTTTTTACACAACATGAGAATAATATAAAAATACTGATAAATTCTTATAAAAACATTCTAAAATATAAAGCTCACTGTTATGAACATGTGACCGCAAGAGTCACCTAAATCGGAGCTACGAGCAAAGATTAATGATCATTTCATCTAAGGTCTAAATTGTAAATAAAAAAGTTAAAACCACCATCAAAACCGCTTGATGGCCAATTTTGAACGTTTTTAAGAGTTGGATGGTCAAAGATGTCCAGTTTTGAAGTTCGATGGCTAAAACCAAACTGAGGCAAAAGTTGGATGGTCAAAAATGGATTTTTTCCTATCAAATATGGCTAATAATTTATCCTAAAATTACAAGAACGGCTAGTTTTTTGGAACAAAAGAGTATGCGAGTAACTAAAACGTTATTTGCCCATTGATTTGAGGTATTTGGATATTTTGCATTTGTAAAAATGTTAACTTAGGGATAAACCAACATCGTTAAGACTGACCGACGATTCTAGTAAATTTCACCAGTAATTTTAAAATTTGTCCTAAGTTTTAATCTCAATCTTAATACTCTCAAAATTCCCTTGATGTCCTGAATTTCAAGAAGTATGAAGCTCATGTGGTTTTTAGACCAATCTCAGTGTACAATTTAACTCTTTATTCTCCCACCTCATAAATCCCGTACCTAATCAGAAAAATTATTGATGTGATATGGAAAATTAATACTCACGAAATTCCGAGACTGGCTTTGTTTATTTTTATAATTTTTATTAGTGTGTAAGACTTTTTTTTAAGGAAGTGAGGAACCAGGCTGATCGTACATCCGGTTCGACCCAACCGAGTCCATCCTCTAGTCCACCACAAACCGGCCGAGCGAGCCCGCTGACCTGCGTGTCCGCGCCCCGCTCGCCTTTGTATGCTCTCCACCGCCTCCGCGTCCCACACGCCTCGATCCAGATCCGGCCACCTCTCCGCCTCTCTCCCCGCCGGCGCCCTCGTCGAGTCGTCGTCCACGTCCGCCCGTGCCGGCGCCGCGCGGAAATCCCGTCGTCCGGACCTTCGTCCCCCGTCTGCTGGTAAGCAGCCCCCAAATCCCTATCCTTCCTCGGCGTGCTCTTCGTTTCGTCCGTCGGGATCTCCGCGGAACCCTAGGGGTCCGGATCGTGCTCCGATCTCGCGGTAGTGTGGATTAGGTTCCAGGATTTGTTTGGGGGTTCAAGGTTCAACCGAGACCCGCTCGCCCCGTGTTGAGTCCGCCCTGGTTCCGCGCGTTGTAGGTTGAGTGTGTGTGTGGATTGATGGCTTAAGCTTTGCTTTGGGTTCTGAAATTGCAATACTTAGTTACACTGGAAGCGGGATCCTAGACAGTGTGTTGTGTAGAAAGGTGATCTTTTTGGAGTAATTGCAAAGATCGAAATTTCATCAGCCAACAGCCAACAGAGCCATGGCTCCTCACTAAATCTGTGAATAATTGGGACCGACTTCTGTTTCATTGGACCGAGCAACCGCAGATTGCGTCTATTAGATGTGATCCATAGCAATTCGTGGGTTTTACGCTACAATAGCTGACTAGCCAGGTTTGCATTTTCTGTGCTTGCAGCTGTTTGTGGAGCATGTACTCTTTTGCAGTACTCTGCAGTTCTCTTTTGCCGCATAAACCTTTGGCTAGGTAGTGCAAGTCTGCAAGATAGCTTGCCATGCAAATGTTATGTTGGTCCTCCAAATGCCTCACCTTATTAAGTGCTACAGTTTTTCTTTCATTTTTGGATGACCAAACATATCATTAGTTTCTGTATAACAGAATCAATGCCCCAAGTTTCCTTTTTCCACTGTGAATTTGCTATTTTGATGTTGTTTGAGTTGTGAATGGAAGGTCCTTCCAGCTCAATCAATCCATTGTCATGTGTTTATTATGTTGCCCTTATTAAAAATGCTCATGATTTAGCCTTTTTGTTAGTCAAATGTTGTGTTCATTGTGGTGGCCCTTCTTGACATTACCCCAACATCGCGTGTCCAAATATAGCCCATAATGAATTTGTCATGCATGAACTCGTGATTTTTACTACTACGTGAAGTCTGAAAACCTCTTTGTTTTCATATTAATTACATTGACAGTGGATCATCCCATACATTGTTGTTTCACCACACCAAACTGCGCATCCTTCATTGCAATTAATATTCTATTTGACTTATAAATTTGCACTGTCTGGCCTTTATTCTGAATTCTTGTTGATGATGTAATTTAATTGTGTGCAGAATTTGAACAGGCAGCAGCATAGTTCAGTGTCGAAACATGGCGTCAAAGAAAATAGAGTTGGATCACAAGGACATGGTACATGATTCTGCCATCGACTACTACGGCAAGCGCCTTGCCACTGCCTCCTCAGACTCTACTGTGAAGATAGCCAGCATTGGTGCTGCAACTGCCCCATCCCAGGTCCTTGCAACTCTGACTGGCCACTATGGTCCTGTGTGGCGTGTTGCATGGGCCCATCCGAAGTATGGTACTATCCTTGCATCCTGTGGCTATGATGGACGTGTCATTATTTGGAAGGAGGATGCACGAGGCAATTGGTCTCAAGTCCATGCATTTACGGACCACAAGTCATCTGTCAACTCCATTGCTTGGGCCCCTTACGAGGTCGGTCTTTGCCTTGCCTGTGCGTCTTCTGATGGAAGAATATCCATCTTCACGATGCAAGCTGATGGGGGTTGGGATACTGCAACCATTGAGCGAGCACACCCTGTTGGTGCAACTGCCATCTCTTGGGCTCCAGCAACAGCACTTGGTTCACTGGGTGGCTCGGGGGAGCTTGTTTATAAGCTTGTCTCTGGAGGGTTTGACTCTGTTGTTAAAGTCTGGGGATTTGTCAATGGTAGCTGGAAGCTGGAGAGTGCTCTTATCTCTGACATGCACACAGATTGTGTTAGGGATGTCGCATGGGCGCCAGTTTTGGGCTTGGCCAAGTCGACCATTGCCAGTGGTTCCCAAGATGGGAAGGTTGTCATCTGGACCAAGGTGAGAGATGGAGACAAGTGGGAGGGAAAGCTCATGCGGGACTTTGGGGCTCCTGTCTGGAGGGTGTCCTGGTCCTTGACTGGGAACATACTGTCCATAGCTGCTGGCGAGAACAACATTACCCTCTGGAAGGAAGGGTCAGACGGGCAATGGGAGGAGGTGGTGAAGGTTGAACCCTAGGCAGTGTGACAGTTTCAATTCACTCAGATCCATGTTTCGACAAAGACGAGTTTGCCTTTGTGTTTTACTACTGCGTCGATAAACACTATATTCACTTATTTTTAGTACTTTTCTCATGAGCATACTCTTGGATGGATGGAGTGCACATTAGAATGCCACTTTCTGATTGGTGAATGAACCTGCTTAGTTCTGTATATCTTCGACTTTGTTTTCCATATGGGTGAAACAACATTACTGCTGCCACAAGCATACAAGTAGTGCCTCTAGTGTTTTCTATCACTCTCTCCGGCCCAAGTTACTTGTCGTTTTGACTAAACTTTTGTTATGAACCTAGACATAAATATATATCTAGGTACATAACAAAAGGATTGTATCTAGAAAAACCAAAACGATAAGTAATTTGAGACGGAGAGAGTAGTAGGGTAGTACTTGTTATGTTGCGTGTGCTTTTGTTTCTTCTGAACCCTAGCCTACATTGTTCGAATTTGATTGCAGTGCCTATTAGGAATTCAGGATTATAGGTAGCTCCCTGCCTGGCCTGGACAAACTGTGACTGAGACTTAAGTTTGAGCTGGTGGCCTGGTGCCATCCTCATTAGATGAGATGAGACATCTTAGCAAGAGCGTTTCTTGCCGGTGTTCCACACGCTATGGCGGAGCTCGAGTAGCAGATAACGGGGACGAGGTGCACGGGCAAGCCCACGTCGCTGCGGGCTAGCCACCGGGGGTGAGACGCGGCGGGAGGGAGAGCAGGGCGGAGAGAGAGGGCACTGGAGGAGGAGGAGGAAGGGTGCGGGGGAAGGAGGGTCAGCGCCGGCAGAGGGAACAGTGGCGAGGAGTAGGTGGGTGGGGGGGGAGGTAGATGGTGGGTGCAAGGGGGAACAAAGGTGGGGACGGTCCCACTCATCAGTTTCAAAAGAAATGGAGATAAGATAGATTTGAGTAGAAAATGCTGATGACTAGGGTATAGAGGATGAAATATATGGAGTATGACGGGTGGGGGAAAACTAGATGTAAACGAGATAATGTCGATTACCAGGACAGAATAGTCTTTTTAGAATGAAAATAGAGTACCACGAGTGCGGATAGCCTAACGATTTGTTGCGACGGAACAAGAGAAAAATGAAGTATTGAACCGTATGTTGTAACATAAGACGTGACTCGATGTGACGGGTGACTCGATGTGACGGGTGAAGACGTGAAGAATCTCTGAAACTAGAGAAAAGGATGCGTCCCCTGAGCTTCTCGTGGGCCGTGTCACAGTAGTCGGGATGGAAATATGGAAATGGAATCCAAATTATCCGATATCCGTATCTGCTAAAATATAAATATGGATATCCGTATCCGTATTCGAATTCAAATGCGGTAGTAAAGTGGATACATCCGAATTCGTTTTTGTCGATTTTTTCTCTATCTAATTCCATCCGTATTCGGCAATATCTGTTTTCGACTATATAAAACTGTAAATTATCTCTATAACTAATGGCAAATTATGAAGAATACTAATAATGATAGTGTATAATTGAAGAAAATTATATCCATAAATAATTATTATGACATTAATTTTAATATTAAAAATATTGCATCCATAAAACAATTTAAAAGTTATATTTAAACTTATTGACCAATATAATTAATTTTAGTAATAAAAATACATTAATATAAAGTTTAATTTTAAATTACTCTAGTTTATTTATGTATTGATGAAAATATTTTTCATGTATTTTTATTGTTTGTTTGATAAATGTATATATATTAGAAATATGTATTTATTAATAATTTTATTTCTTATATGATTAATTATTAAAATAAATATGGATGAATGTGATATTCTTAGAGCGATCTCTGTTATGTACTAATACTTTAGTCTTTACGTGACTTTGTAATTGTAAATTATCAATAAAGAAAATTGGTAAATATTTTCTTTCAAATCGAGTAAATATCCGAATGCGTTTCCGAATTCGAGAACATTCAAATCCGTATTCATATTCGAGTAAAAATGTGGTAAAAGGTGTTATCCGAATCCATGTGAATCCGATGTCTTTCCATCCTACCTGTAGATAAATATCGATGTGTGAACACGTGAAGAATCGCGGAAATACTCGAGGAGGCCCTGCTCCGCCTCCCTCCTCGGCCCTCCTCGCTCCCTCGCGCCTCCCTCGTCTCCCGGCGCTGGCATGGACCAATTTTCTGGGCCACCACATAACATTGATATTGTGAAACTTTGGATTTTTCTTGGTAAACTCATGAACATCGCCACAGTGAATGAAAGCACATCGCTTTGGCGATTTTAAGTGTTAATTACCAGTCCGCTAGATTTGTGTTTTTTTGGAACGCTAGATTTGTGTATTTACAATCTTATAGATTACTCTTTCAGGACCTCAGATTCTATATTTTAGCTCCCTAACTGCAATGAAACACAAGACTACTACAATGACTGCTCTCACCGGTGCCCTATTTGAATTAACTATTTTATTGGGATAAACTACATACTATGTTTCTTATTTCGTTTGCTTATTTATACCGCAACAAAAGAAATAAAGCAATGACTTCAGCGAAAAACTGCATTTACATTTATACATGTGATCAACAATTTTATAGAAAGTTAAGTAAACAAACACAAATAAAGACTCAACACAGCAGGGTTTTAGCATTTATTTGGTTTTTAACCTATTAATTTTGACATAATGTCAGGGAATTTTTTTACTACAAAATAAAATAAAAATAAATACTCACTCCATTTAAAATTGTAATTTGTAAAGCAGTAAATATGTCTTAGTTTCATGAATTTACGCAATGCTTAGTCCTTTTCTCCTAGCAAACCCATTGTTTATGAATGCTTGATATAATCTTGTGCAAAAAGTTGCCCTCATTGAAGTATGCCATGTTTAAATTTCACTACTCATTTATTTTTCCTTGAAAGTTATTAGCTTATTATGCTTATGTTATTTGCTGCTTTATAGACCATTATTCAGGAAGGTGAGAATACAGGTGGCCATGTGTATTGAATTGTATAAGTTTACTCCTGCTCAGATAACAAAGTCAGTATTAACCCTGATGGAAGCATGGCCACTAAAGCTTTAGTTGCTACAAAGATGGCACTAAAAAACTACAAATAAACCATATTATAAGTTCTGTTTTTACTCTGCTTTTGCCATTAACTGAACGGCTATGGGCTATGGCTTTGTAATTTGTATTATCCATAAGTTCCACCATGTTAAAGTTAATAAGCATAATGTCCAAATTGGGTCAGAGAGTTATGAAAACTTGGCGAGCTTGTTTCGTGACCATCTTGTGCTGAGGTGCTGAAATAGTGAAATGATTTGTTGGTGCAGGTTGTTCGAAGGGATGACCCCAATGTCTTTTCGCGGAACGTGCCTGAGCAAGATGTATGCATATGAACTCCATGGAAGAGGGATGACCCTATGTCCAAGGATGCACTCCGAGGAGAGGAACGATGGAGCAAGTTACATGTATGCATGTGAGTATGTGCCAACAATGGAAGTTAAAAGTGTCGTTTCTTTTTTTGTTTAGCAAATTGAAACTGCGTGCAGCATGTCTTATTCTGTCTTGAATTAGTTATCGTGTCGTCATCCATACCAGCAGTGATGGCTCTTTTAAGTTAACTTCCACATATATATAAAGATCAGAATGCTCTCCCCAAACCCCATCAACCCCAATGGCAGCGGATCTCCTTCAATTGTACGGGAAGAACCTTGTCCAGTTGCAATTCTGAAGCACTGCTCCCTCTCCAAGAAGGCACAGTGCAGGTGCAAGTGCAGTGGCACACAGCCACCTCCACGCCAGCCACGAACCATTCTGCTAATCCTCCTCTATGGAAGGCTGCACAATGTATACATTCAGGCTGCACAAATCTGTTGTCAAGTTTGCATGTTTGAGCAAGCATTCCCACTGGACGCTACAAGCTCGACAACAAATTTCTCTCAATAATGAAGTCTTCACATGAGGCGGAGAAATAAAAATAAAAATCCCTCTCGACTGGCTGCTGGCAGAGGAACTAACACATAAAAATTCCGGTATTCAGACTGATTCAGTGAATCTTGTATGGTATACTCCCTCCAGTTTGCAACTCATGTTAACTGTACCAAGGCCCTGTCTGCATCTTATGGACCGGCTATATCAATGGGTACCTGTGGAACAAAATCATTAGCTAATCCACATTGCAACTCATGCAAAAAATATCCCAAATAACTCAAATTTTCATCTTAAAATAATTGAATCATCAAGGACCAATTAATAACTACTTAGCCGTTGTCAATTTGCACCTAAGTTTCCACAGTAAGAAAATGTTTCAGCAGTACATAGAGCAACACAGCACATTAACAGAACCTGTTTATTTGTGCATAACAAACACAAATTCCTGGTTAACAAGTACGTGCTATATCTCAATAGCAAGTAAGCCTTTATTGGTTGTATATGCATGCCAATCTTTCTATTAATCAATTACGAGCATCAGTATCCAATGCATAACAGTATTGCATAGCTTTCTCTTAAGTCATATTTATCTAATTTTTTTATCAAATTTATTAAAAGCATATTAACATGCATCAAAGATAAGATGCTACCTGCTTCTCAGAAGCTTGAGTAGGGATGAATGTGGAAGGCTCCTCTCTTGTACACCTTCCTAAACTGCATCGACTCGAGGTGGATGGTGAAGATACCATAACGCGTGTTTACGAAAATCACATTACTCTCCTCGGAAAACCCCGCTATCCACAGACAATTAGGGTTCACGTGCTCCTTGAGTTCTATGGACAGGACCTTCTCCAGCTGAATAGTTTTATGCAGCACCCACTCTGCAGCGTTGCCATTAAGCTCTATCTCCCTCTCCCAGATTTGGATGTTAAATTCAGACAAAAGAGCAAAACCCAAGCGGCCTTCCTCCGACGCCGTCACTACATGACGCTCCATCTCTGATCTAGCATCGGCCGCCGCCGGCGGTTGCTCGATGATGGCAAGGCTGTGCCTTTCCAAATCAAATTGAATAATCAGGCCTTCCTCAAGCAACCAGTAAATGGCATCACCAACAAGGGTACTGGGATGAAATATGAAGTAAGAATGAGAGAATGGAAGGTCCAACGTCGCGACGAAGGCGTCCCAGCCACCGGATTCCGACGAGTAAATGGATGCGGCCACCCTTGGCTGGTAATCGTGGGAGAAGAGCATGACCAGGCGGAACGAGCGGCGGTCGACGCCGCCTGCAGGAGAGACCGCGGCGGCGGCGATGAGCGTGGACATAGGGTGAGCATGCGGGTTGACCACGCGGCTTCGGTCGCCGGACATGGGGTCGACCACGGCGAACTCTCTCACAAATCCCGCATCGTCCCAGACTGCGTACAGGACGAGCCCGTGGCGGCTGCCGATCAGGGACCAGCAGCTTCCCCGGCTGCGCCACCGGCGCAGGGAGAAGCGCGATGTCGGGACGTGATGCGGAGGCTCCTGGGCGTTGAAGAACCTGCCGGAGGGGCGGAAGAAGCCGAGGGCGGGAGGTGGCCCGTGGCGGGCGCGGAAGCGGCGGACGAGATGGGGGTCGGTGACGACGCGGCGCCAGTGCTTGCAGACGGCGCCGGCGCGGGGGAGGGAGGAGGGGTGCGGCGGGAGGCGGAGGAGGATCTCGGCGAGGATGTCGTCGTCGTTGGGCAGCCGGGGCGGCAAGGTGGGGCGGCGGCGAGCGCTGCGGCGGCCACGCTTCATCATCGGGTGGGATTATTTGGGATGTGGTGGCAGTTTTCTGAGTTGCGATGGAAGTTCGTGGGGGAGTGAAGCTATATATGAAGCTGTTCTTCTTGCTGTCCCACTCGTGGGCCCCGCTTCTCACACGGTCAACGCGCGAGCTAATATATTTTATGAGGCTTCCATAGCAAGCTAATCTGGTCCACTTCATTGTGCAGCTTCCACAGCAAGCTACTTTCCTTACTAGGGAACTTCATATGTTTTTTTTAGCTTTTTGACCAATTTTAATAAACATATATTTGGAACTGGGGTTTCATAAATATGTGTAAATGTTCAAACAATTATTTTTGTCCTTTCAGAAAATAAACAAATATTGTTCTTTTGATCTCTACATACTCCCTCTATTTTTCTTTATATGACTTTTCAGACAAAAGTTTTTACCTAGTTTTAGTGCAAATGAGCTGTCGGAAACATCAACAATACACGAACGGAGCTAGTATAATTTTAGGAGAGTTTGTTATATTTGCATATGCCAGGGTAAATGACTTGGGTCCCTTCTACAACACATGCAAAGTGCAAAAAAGCGACACAATAAGAAAGCTTATAATCTGATAAATAATTAAACTTGGAAAAATGGTGTGCCAACTGCCAAAGACACAGTTCTTCCATTTAATAATTGTACTCCTTCCATTCCAAATTAATTACTATTCATTTTGGTTTATTAGTTTTTTCTAGATACATACACACCTTTTAACATGCACTTAGATATATGTACTTATGTCTAGTTATATAGTAAAATTGATGTATCTAGAAAAGTTAAAATGAATAGTAATATGAGACGGAGGGAGTATATATGTGAAGCATATGCGGCAAGGTACTTGTTAGCACATCCCCAATTTCTCAGCATTGGAACCAATTTTCTGTGACAGATATGTGACGTACTACATGGCCACTATGGATAACCTAAAATTTGGGGCGAAACTACAAATTTATGTCTCTCTAGTAATATCACGAGAAAATTCCTCATGTGCCATTGACATAAATTTTAATCCTGAATCTTCCACCTAGAAAACATATACCCCGTACATCCCATTGCTCTTAAAATGTACTTCTTCCATATCAATTTACTTGACGTTTCAGACATATTTGTAAAAATTAAGGAAGATATGTATTGACTGTTTTGCCCTTCCCTTCCATTAGCGCTGCTAGGCTTTCCATCTCGCTCCGAATTTTTTTTATTTTAACCCTTTTTAATCTAATTTTTTAATAATAACTTCTCTCCAACTAAATTTCCAAGAAGCAGCCCTTTTGGTCGCGCCAAGCTTCGTGACACGACTAATAGTTGAGTCACGCCATATGAGATGGCACGACTAATGTACACGATGGCATCAGAAAAAGCCACAGCTGATGTGGATGATGTGGATGACGGAGTTGCGCCACATGGCGTGACTCAGGAACGAGTGACGCCACGGTACGTGACCGGATCGATCTGGTTCGTGGGCTGGGAGTTCCAAGTCTCATTTAGCTATGTTTCATTCATTATTTTAATTAACAAATAAACTCCTAAATTTGTAAAATTCGAGGTGTATGATCTATAGAGTGTATACGTTCCATTTTAACTATTTACACTCCAAACCATAGTGTACAAAATGAGAAATCTATTTTCGAAATAGGTTAAATGTTATTGGATCAACACATCAAATGTGCTATCTGAAAACTGAGTCAACTAGTCAACTTCAGACCTACTTTTTGAGAAATTTTACACTAAGATCTTGGATAATTTTAGACTACAAGTGAATTTTGATATTCATAGAGTATTTTGGATAAGTTGTTTGTCACCAAAAGTAAAGAATTCATAGTTCAACAGAGGCTTAAAGTTGGAAAGTTGTGTTGTTTTCTACATGTAGAAAACAACATAACTTTCCAACTTTAAGACTTCTTTAAAATTTGGATTCTTTGATTTTCTTGAACAACAACTTATCCAAAATTCTCTATAAACATCTAAATTCACTTGTAGTCCAAAATTATCCATGGTATTAATGTAAAATTTCTCAAAAAGTAGGTCCGAAGTTGACTAGTTGACTCAGTTTTCGGACTTAGCACATTTGATGTGATGATCCAATAACACTTAGCCTATTTCGGAAATAGATTTCTCATTTTGTACACCACGATTTGGAGTGCAAATAGTTAAAATGGAACGTATACACTCTATAGATCATACACCTCGAATTTTACAAATTTAGAAGTTCATTTGCTAATTAAAATAATGAATGAAACACGACTAAATGAGACTTGGAACTCCCGCTTATCGATCCGGTCATGCCACGTACCATGGCGCGACTCCTCTGTCGTCCACATCAGCTACGACTTTTCCTGATGTCACCGTGTACATTAGTCACGCTTTCATGTGCCGTGACTCAACTATTAGTCGCGCCACGAGACTTGACGCGACCAAAAGACTACTTCTTGAAAATTTAGTTGGAGAGAGGTTATTATAAAAAAAAAAGATTAAAACGGGTTAAAATAAAAAAATTCCTCTCGCTCCTTGCTGATGAGGTATGAAAGTGGTACGGATATTATCCGTCCGACCGACCGACCGAAAGGGTCAGACACTCAAATGGTAAGACCGTATTCGAATCCGGACATTTAATAACCGTGACTATCCGTACCGCATTAGTATCCGGAAATTCAAAGTTGAATTTCTATGATCCAAATATGATGAATATCACTATTCGACAAAAAATATACTATCCGTATCCGTATTCGATTCGAGAATTCTGTCCGAGAAAGAAAAATTATCTGTATCTGTATCCGAAGTATCCGTCCGTATCCGATCCGTTTTCATCCGTCCGCATGCGAAACAGAGGAAGCCAGCGTCGGACCAGCCGCGGAACAGAGGAAGCTAGCGTCAGCCATACGTATTCGTCAAATAGAAAGGGCAAAAATGAAAAACTGTATACGCAGTGAACTCCGGCGTCAAATATTCCGACTCCTTCTGTTTTGACTAGCAAGCGACAAATAAAATGATATAGAGGGAGTATCTCTTACTAGCCACTGGTTAGCTTATGTTAGCATCCACCATTAGGGACCCTTCCAAATGGCAAAATTGCCCCTGCTTAGTCATCACCAAAACGTAGATTCGTAGACAAGAGATCAGTCATGGGCGGACAGATAGTGAGCGGACGGTTCAAGCTTCAACTCTTGGTCGGTCTGATTATCTTCTGTTTATTTATCCATCTACGATTGCTACCTGTGCATTGAGATCACAGTACTATTGGTATCTGCTAGCTGTGTTTTTTTCCCCTTTTGTTGTAAGTGTCAGTGTTAAAGAAAACAGAGGAGTTGCTATTTGTCTACCTACCAGCTACAAGAATGGAAAAAACACAGGGGATACATATCGAAGTAAGGGCAAGGGCAAGGGCAAATAGGTCAGTTTGACTTGTCGGGTATCTAAGACTGATTCTGGTCAAAATTGGCATGAAAGAGATTAGAATAAT
This sequence comes from Cenchrus fungigraminus, assembly GCA_036936925.1. Taxonomy (NCBI): domain Eukaryota; kingdom Viridiplantae; phylum Streptophyta; class Magnoliopsida; order Poales; family Poaceae; genus Cenchrus; species Cenchrus fungigraminus. The sequence goes on from CM072780.1 coordinate 87,179,375, forward strand.
TTAGAAACAATGGAATTTACAAGATACTCCCTCCGTCCCATAAAAGAGTGCAATTGCCAAATGCAGTAAGTTTTACATGCAAATCAGATCTGACCACTTAATTAGGAAGGTAATTAAATCTATTTTCTAGGATTGCATTCTTTTGTAAGATTTTTTTCAAAAGCTATGATTACACTTTTTATGGGACGGAGGGAGTATGAGTTTTTTAGGTGGCAGTCCGCAATACAAGTTTTAGCTAGTGGAATATAGGGAAATTGCCCTTATATCCTTATATCAATTGTGAGTGTGTGTGTGTGTGTGTTCTATATATATATATATATATATATATAATTTCCACTCCACATTCAGGAAACTATGGCAAACGCAATCGGACACTCAACAGAAGTAGAAAAGCTGAATCAAGTACCATTAGTAAACAAGCCCCACCATGCCAGTAGAAACAATCATCATGACAACACTATATCCAAAAGGAGACAATTAAGCATGGTTTGATGAGGCTGTAACCTTTTTTCCATATCCAAAAAGAGTGCTTTGACACCTCCCCAACTGTCAAAAAGTTAAAGGCTCAGAAATATACCCCTTCTGACATCCTATTAACTGTTAAGAGTTGTGCTTGCCCCAGGTCTCTTCGGTGAATGAGTTGGTTAGTGATGTTTTCAGTCACATTATGCAAACAGTAGTCAAACACAAGCAATGCCCAAGTATATTCATATGTATACATATCTAGAAAGAGAGAACTAAATATTACATAGGTTGATCAAAACATAACAAAGTAATATGTTTTACGAACTTATTTATTAATACATCAAGGATATATCATGCACAAAATAAAAAGTCGGACACACCATTCATGTAAAAAACTGATGAAGACCTTTATGTCCGCACTCCAAATAAAAGATGGTACCAGCAGTTCAGAAGCTTGAATAGGGATGAATGTAGTTGCATATGCCTGAATTTGTATGTACCTTCTTGAATTGCATCAACTTAATGTGGGACATGAAGACATCTTCATGTGCATCATATATAAAGATCACATTATTCTCCTCGGCAAACCCTATTAGCCGTAGCGATGACATATGATCCTTCGGCTCTGATGGAAGAACATTATCCAGTTGAACTGTTTTGCACAACTTCCATGCCTCAGCACGGCTAAGCTCTATACCCCTTTCCCAGAATTGGATTCTACGCTCAGATAAACGGGCAAGACCCAAGTGGCCATCACCTGCCGGAATGATCCAACGAGTACTACGTACTTCCACATCCACATGGGGTGGTTCCTCCATGAAGGCAAGGCATTGTGTTTCTAAATTGAACCGAATGATCTTGCCACCATCAAGCAACCAATAAATAGAATTACCAACTAGGGTGCTTGGATGCCAATTGAATGGAACATGAGATGAAGGAATCAGCGCTGTAACTGAATTGACCCAAACTCCTGAATCCGAAGAGTAAACAGAGGCAGTCACTCTACGCTCCCCTTTGGTGGAGAATAGTGCGACCAGGCTGAACGAAGAGCGGTTGGTGCCACCTGCACCAACAACCACCGCTGCGGAAATAAGTATACCTGGTTGTGGTTCTGTAGTGACTTTGTATGATTTCCCAATCATGGGGTCAAACACTGTGAACTCTGTGATAACAAATCTGAACTCCAAGAGTTTTGTAGCCCCAGTGAGGACAAGCCCATGGCGGCAGTCAAGCAGTCCCCACCAATACACGCCCCTCTCACGAATCAATGGATGGAGGGAAGCGAGTGTGGGAGGGGTGTGACATGGAGGTTCTTGGGTGTGGTAAAATCTACCGCGGAAGGCGAAGTAGCCGAGGAGGGGAGGTGTGTGGTGGTGGGCATGGAAGCGGCAGATGAATTTGGTGTTGGTGATGAGGCGGTTCCAGCGCTTGCACACAACACCAACACAGGGGAGGGAGGAGGGTTGTGGTGGGAGGCGAAGGAGGATCTCAAAGAGGAGGTCATCCGGTAGGGCTTCTATAGGAGACATGGGGCGGCGGCGGCGCCATTGCCGTCGGTAGCATATCATCGCTATGGGGTTTGGACTTTGTGGCGTGGGGTGATTGTTGGGGATGAGGTAGCGATAGAGCATATTCTATATATGTTTCATTACATAGCACCTCCGATGGGGTGGTTGTTGGGGATGCGGTAGCAACAAAGCATATTCTATATATGTTTCCCCACATAACACCTTCCCCAATTGGCACCTCCCATTGCAGCCCTTGTCGCTTCCCGCCACTTGTTGCATCCACAGTTTCCCACCATACCACTTGTCAGATGTCTATGGCAGCACAATTGAGCCCTCCAACAAACACAACTAACAATAAAACATTGTTTCTAATGGAAAAGAAAAATGAGGGTGTATTGTGATTTTGGGTTACGCCTTGCACACGACAATGGTCAGGTCCTTATAGAGAAGGGAATACGATTCAACATCAAGTCAACGTGTAATAATGTGTTGAGTCACGCCACGCCGCCTCGCGTGACTTAGTTGCGACAAAGCATGTGGCATGACTAGCCCTCCACACTGGCGACGTGGTGTGATAAAAAAGCTACTTCTTGAAAAATTATATCAAGAGGGGTTATTTTTAAAATTTTACTTTTGAAATGGTTACAAAAAATCCAGTTGCCACCGGTGCACGCTAAGTGTGATGAAAAAGCTACTTCTTGAAAAATTAGATCAAGAGGGGTTATTTTTAAAATTTTACTTTTGAAATGGTTACAAAAAATCCAGTTGCCACCGGCACACGCTAAGCTCTAGCAGGTAGCCGTGGTAGCCAGTGGGGTTGCTTGCTTTGCTTGCTTGAGCTCGGCCGCGCTCCAAGGATCGATTGGAGGGAGGTCCTCCTCCTATATATATAGACAGGGGAAATCGTATTCATCTTCCGGAAGATAGGAAGGAGTTGAAACTTCCAATATTTAAGATTTGTGCAAACCTTCACATCTATTGAATCACACTCAAACCCCAACTCCATTCCCCACCCCCTTTCTCCCTGTCGCCTTCCTCACCTTGCCAGCTCATGCCCACAACTACTTAGCACCAGCGTTGTGGTTGCCTGCCGTCATCGCCCACAGCTGCTCTATGCGGCTGGATGAGAGGTGGGGGGAGCAATTGACGGTGAGATCACCATCGGCCGGTAAAGCATTAGTTTTGTCTACTAGAGGGATTTGTTGCATTCATCAATTGATGTTTAATAGTTATATCGAGGCATGGTGGCATAGCACATTGAACAACAGTAGTAGGATATGATGTTTTTAATATGGTGTCATGATCTGTTTCTGTGCATCAAAGCTTACTATTTTTTGTATGCTCATTCCCTAAGGGCAAGTTAATGTTTAGAGCTAGATCTTGGAGAGCATACCCACAGCTTGGCAAGTGTACCATGCATAGCATTAGTTTTTTCCTTAGAGACCTTTTATAGAAGCCATGGGACGAAAGTGTAAGAGAGGTGCTATGCATATACGGGCACGTTCCGCATGAGGAGCTAGGATGACCAGGGTGGTGGTCGAGGTGGTCGTGGGTTAAGGTATGAGTTGATGGGGGCTCCAATGGCTCATGACCATAGAAGAGGAGGGTGCGGGGGCGACGTGGGTGAGGCAGTGTGGGAGTGCCACCGGCCGGCAAGGATTGGACCCTTAATGGACAGGGCCAGTGGTTGAGGCGAGCTGTGATGGGATTATGAAGGGCTTGGTTGAGGGGGTGACAAGGGTCGGTAGACGGCACAGCAGCGTGGTAGCTACCGGATGAGGTGGAGGAGGCAACGACGAGGTGATGGTAGGACGATGGTGGTGGGAGGAAGAAGAAGGGTTTGATGAGTCTAATTGGACTTGTAATTTGCTTATCCATTTCTCTTCCGACGGATAGGTTCATAGATATGAGCCAATACATACAACTTTCGAAATCTGAATAAGCTATATGATGCACGGTCCATCCTGACCCATCTACCTAGCAACTTACAGCTCAAACACACAGAAGTAGTGTGCATGTAACAAAAAAGAAAAAGTCTATATAACTTCTACACCTATTACAATGAGAGTACTTCACCCTTCATCTACAAAACCAGTTATTTAACCCCATCATCTATCAAAAACCATTTACATGACCTCTTTTGTGGTTTCACGGAGTGGTATGGCCATGCTGTCACACTTAGGCTACCCGCACTGCGGTTGCTCTATAAGTTTACTCTATAAGGAATATTCTAGCCATGTCAGCAAGAATCTTTACTCTACATCACCATCTTCCGCACTCCTGTCACTCTATATATTTACTTTACATTCAATAACCATATATTTTACTCATCCATCTCCAACTACCTTCTTCAATTAAAAATCATTTTTTATCTCTATAGGGACTAAAACGTGAGGAAATATAAGTTTCAGGGACTATATGTGAATAAATATAAGTTCTAGGGACTAAAATATTTTTACCAAAAACGGAAGGGGAAAATGAAAAGAACCAAACCTTATCTCCTCTCCTCTCTGGATCTCTCCCGCACCTGTCCCCATTTCACCCGGCGGCACCTACCTAGCTCCCCGGCGGGCGGTGGCGCCTCCCTAGCTCCCCGGCGGGGACTCCCCGCACGAGGCCTCCCTCCCTAAGTGTCGCCTCCCTCCCCGATTGGCGCCTCCTTCCCCTAGCAGCACCTCCCTCTCCAGCGGCTTCCGGTGCCACAGTCGCCTCCCTCTCACCACCTCCGCCCGCGCTCCTCTAGCGTAGTCCCCTCCTCCACATCGGCCTCTGGGCGTCAGATCTCACGCGACAAGTTAGGGCGAAGCGCGGTGTCGGGCAGGACGTGCTCCTGCTAGCAGAAGAGCAAGGGCCCTGCAAGCCCTCGTGATAGTGGTGGACGCACAGGGGCGCAGACAGTCCTCACAGCAGTCGTGGCAGCGGCTGGCTCCCGAGGGCAGCGACTTCATGTGGCAGTCGACTCCCGAGCCCCGACGGCGGCGCCCTACCTCCCCTCTCACTTTATGTCTCTCCTCCTTCCGTTCGTGCACGCGAGGAGAGAGGTGGTTAGTGCCGGCAGTTGTGCCGTAACACTTTGCATTACGCGGAGCACTGCAACTCTTTTTTACGTTATCCGTGTTTGTCGTAGCCTTTACAGTTCCCCACTGTGGCTGATCTTAGGTGGATGGGCTAACATGTGGCCCAACCTATAATGTGGCGTGTTTGATATGGGCCAAATTTGGCCTGCCAAGCCCACCAGGGCCAATCTGGTGTGTTTGATATCGTTGCCCCAGCTAGGAGCCATGCTGCTAACGTCCATTCCCCCCCTCTCTCTCTCTCTCGCCCCCTCTCTCCCCCCTAGCTCTGGCCGAACGCTCCTAGGCTTCATTCCTCCGTGACCTGGCTCTGGCGGTGCTCACGCGGGAGAACCTTGGGCGACGGTGGGAGCTCTGGCGGGCTCATGCGGGAATAGGGAAACTTCCGCATGTGCTTCTCGCCTGGTGAAATCCATGGCCTACTTATACCCCCTCCTCCCTCCCTCACTTCTTCTCCTCCTCTCCACACTCCACTCCCGTAGAGGCACCGTCGACGAGGTAAGCTCTGCTGCTGGCACGGTGGTGGTGTTCCCTGGGCTTCCTCTCCGTTCCCCCCTTGTGGATCTGTGCCCAGGCAACACGGCTCTCTCGTGGGGCTCCGGCGAGGTGGTCTTCTTGCTCTTCTTCTCCGGTGAGGCGGTGTTGCTGTCCGTCAATCTATCGAGTCTTGTGCTTCCCCATCCAGATCGGCTACCTACTCCCCACCTCCATCTGATTCCAGCAGCTTCTGCAACCCCTCCATCTCACCCGAGGTGAAATCCATATTTCCCCCCATTTCTTCAGAAAATAGTTTGATGTTTGGCTCAGATCTATGAGTTGTTTGTTGCTATGTACTTTCGTGATGATAAATCTTGGCCGTATTAGTTCATGCTTCGTTGTTCTTGTTGACGGTACCATGTTGATTTGTTTCATCTTGTTACTGTTGTTGCCTGTGATGATATTTGGTTCGGTCTGGGAGATGAATGGTCGATGATGACTAGCTTATGCGCACAAGGAGACATTTTTCGTAAAGCAGCCGTGTCTTTTTTTTCATTTGTGAATGCTTGCACTTATGTTCAGAGGCCAGCTAGGGTCTACTTAAATTGCTTATACATTTGTGAATGCATGTAGATGGATGCAAATGCACAACATGCACTGATGGCTAGGCAAGCAGCTGGGATGCTTGTTGTGATGGTTTGCTTTGCGGTGAATAGGCTTAGAAGTATTAAAGGAGAAGGGACAATCCCTTATGGCCCTAGGACTCTTGCTGAGAGGCATGGACAAAGCACACTCCAGATGATGTACAATTACAGTGACCTTGCCATGTTACGCATGAAAAGAGTCCCCTTTTTTTCTTTGTGCAACCTGCTTAGGAGTAGAAAACTTGTTCCTAAGATAGTAGGATGTCCTGTGGAGGAGCAGGTGGCAATGTTTATTCATGTAGTTGGACACAACCAGAGGTTTAGGGTAGTCCATCAATCCTTTAGGAGATCCATTGAGCCTGTGAGAAGAATCTTCCACCAAGTGTTGTATGCTATTGGTGAATTAAGGGCTGACATGATCAATTCTCCGAGCCTTGTCACACACCCTAAGATTATGGGCAGCCACATATGGTTCTCTTTTCTCAAGGTATTTTCATATCTATGTGTTTCACACACATGTTCATCTCTATGTGTTTGCCACATATGTTAATCTTTTGGCTTATGGACATATCTATAGAATTGCATTGGTGCCATTGATGGCACACATGTGTTGGCAAGGGTGCCTAAACACATGCAATAAGCTTTCAGGGGTAGGAAGTCCAACCCAACACAAAATGTGATGGCTGCTGTAAACTTTGACCTAAAGTTCACATATGTTCTAGCTGGTTGGGAAGGGTCATGTGACAACCCCCGCCCAAGATAATCCTGTATTATTGCCTAAACCAATCTATTTGGCACTTAAGCAATAACACAGGAGTAGCTTGTCGTTGTTGTCGGGTGAAGCCCGGTGAAATCACTTACATAACAACAGAGGATCGAACTAGTATGCATTAAAACTCATACGAAGGCGAGTCCGGAGTACATTAACCAAATTAAATCCAAATCTTCGCACTAGGGGGTTCATTATTACAAACCATAGTTAAAAGCATGATAAATAAATTGGTCAGAGTTCAAAACAACGGAACTTAATTAAACTGTACGATAAGCATCATGGGAGGCCATCTGTGATGCAATCACTCGTCATCATCCACCCATTCCAGCTTCCAGCCAGGTGGAATCTCTCTAGGCCAAACAACAACACCTAAAAACAACAATTATAGCAAGGCTGAGTATACTAATACTTTGCAAGACTTACCCGTCCCAAAAATTAAATTACCTCTAGACATGTAAGGCTTTTGGCTAGTGGGTTTGTTTTGCCAAAAAGCAACTAAGAGTGGATCCTTGCTTTCAATATTTTAGCTCAAGTTCTAGTGCATTAATCAATTCTAGGTAAGCAAGCTATTACAAGCATAAGTTGTGCAATACAATTAATCAAGCATCAAGTTTAACATAATTCCATCATAAAGGGATCAAATGGTCAGTTGGTTAAGCTGTCTCAGATAACGGTGAGGGGACGACAATCGATCGATTAATAACCTTGCAAGGTGGACCTAAACACACGGAAGACTGCCCCAGACAGGAACCAGGCGGTTTCCATCATTCTTCGGTTCAGGATCAAATCTTACAGTCTTAGGTACAAGGCTTATCTGGTACGTCAAACGCAGTGCGTCCAGTCTCACACATGTACCCCCGGTGGCGAGCGGGGAGACACATCATAAGATTAGTAATAGTAAGATCCCTTACCGCCTCATTCAGGTACTAGGCTTACCGGTCCCATTCCCGACAAGTGCTTAGTATGTTCAAATGCTTAACCCACAAAAGCAACTGGACCGGAGCCTAAATCCCATGCTCTTACCACATGAGCATATCCGTTATCAAGTCTTATGATTCCAACATAAGAACCTATATCTCGCAAGTGACGAACATCAATTGACTTGTACCGTGTCCATAGAGCATAGCAACTATCGACCTAGCATACTTGACGAGGGCCTGGACTAGGGCCCACCACGCGGCAATCATCAAACAGGGGCGTACGGCCGACAGTCTGAGTACTTGGCGGTCCGTATGACAAGATACCCCCGTCTCGAAGTACTTGGCGTTCCGTACGACAAGGATATTCCGTCTCCGAGTACTTGACGGTTCGCACAACTACCCCTTTGTCTCCGATCTCTGCTACAACAACCCATTCGCACGACAAGTTTCCACCTCGGCCACGACTACCCGTTCGCACGAGTAGTCCCCACCCCCGACTAGGCCAAGTCTTTGTGAGGAAGTCGGCCTCAGGCGGGGCCCACCACTGACGTGGCGGACCCTCTGCGCACACTCGCTCCCACGACGCCACGTAAGGCACCTTTTCCCCATGCCGGGTCGTACTGGAAGGGCACACCCGGTGTTAGAAGGCATGGGCGGCCATTGATGACTGACACCACAAATGGCACAGTGCGTGCCATGAACAGCACAGTGTGTGCCGTCCAATCCGGCATAACACACGCCACCCAATCGGAACAGGAGCTCAACAACTCTCCGAAAGACACATACCTACTACGCTGCCAGGAGCAGGAGCACGGAGTCAATGCTCCACAGTACCGAACTACTCGGAGAAGTACCCAGGGAGCCGCTGGCGGCAACTACCTGGAACCAACTGCTCCGGGATGCCCATACGTCAACAACCACTCTACAACAGTCCACGACTGTTCACCACATCTGGATGGTCGCCCGACGTATGGGAAGGACGCCCGACACTGTAGCACCGTAGCATAACTTTGCATCCTCCTTTTACCCCTTGTCCTCCTCCTCCTTGCGACTATAAAAGGGGGGAGGGGGTCAGTAGAACACACGATACACACACAACACTCAACACAGGGCAACAACACATGTACGCCTTCAGGCTACAAGAATCACTCACACCATGGACTTGGGCCTCGAATCTCTCTCCTGACCAGTTTGTAACTCCTACTACAAACACCCGGCATAAGAACATGAGCAGCTCGAACTGGACGTAGGGTGTTACTCTCCGGACGCCCGAACCAATATAAATCCTTGTGTCTCCCGTGCCAACCATCCGGATCTGCACACGTGATCATACAAATTTACTTGCATGCGGTATAGAACCCCGACAATACTAGTAAAGGAGCATAGGTACCTAGGGATCATGCATCTATGGTTTCATTTCAACTCCTGAAATGTAAATGTACAAACATAAATACAGATAGTTGCATAATTTGAAAAAAAGAGTTAGGTTATGCTCCGATGCTTGCCTTCGTCAGCAAGATTAGCCTTGGGCTCTTTTGGACTTTGGTCCAGGTCTTGATCTACTGCCATGTAGTGCACGTCACAGTCAGCTCATTCCTCTCCACCTTCCGATATTACCATCGGGCAGTTCTACACGAGGGATGCATATGCAACATTTAGTGGTGTGCTATTCTTGTTTGATGGTGATTGTGTACACATTTATACAAATTAAATTTATTTAACTTCACAACATAAGTAAGTCAGTCCAGGGGTGATTTGGTAGATCTTAAGCCCAAGGTTTAAGGTGCAAGTAGGATTAAAAGGGATTTTCCTATTTCCTTTTATAATAAGCTTGATTTACTTCCAAAATTAAATCTGGTAAACTATAGACAAGATCACAGAGAGAAAATTTATATGAGATCATGGTTCAACCACTAAGCTACCGACCAAAATTCATATCAATCTGAGCTATATGATAAGCATGAAAAATACCACAAGTTCTAGCTGTCAAAATCAAGATTAAATCATACAAAACGATTTAGACAAGCTCTGGCTCTAAATTTGGATAAACAACATCTCTGATACAAAACTAAGTTACATACCAAAATTTAGCTCCACAAGCTCAATATATCAAGCTACACAAAAATGACAAATTTCAGCCTAGCAAAAAAAATTTATACAGAGAAATATATATATAACTAGTTTAGAGCTAAACTTTCTACCACATGCTAAACATGTCAAAACTAGTGCATAGCACAAAAATCAGGTCCTAGTTCAAAGTAGATTTCAAACTATGAATTTAAACTCCTAAACATGCATAAATCAAAAATATGAATATAACGGAGCCATAAAAATCTATCTATCCTAGCAGAGGCAAGTCCAACCATAGCTAAGCCATGACAAAAAGTTGAGCCACAAAAGCTATGTACACAGTGTTACAAAAATCATATATCCAGATCTAACAAAAATACAAAATAAACCATAACTCAAGATTCACTCAGTAACTTTGTGCCAACTTTCTACACATGCCTATTCAAGACATCGCCAGCAACATATCCAAAAATCAGCTATAGATCTGACCTAGATTTTAAACTACAACAAAACACTTCAAACTGAGTTTAAATTTTTAGTTCAAAAACTAAGCACAAAAACATTATACATGCTTTCTAGAAAAGGTAGTACTCTCCACAAGAATTCCAAAACAACTTAGTTTGCATTTTTCTGATTTTCCAAGATTCAACCAAAACACTTTAGATCTGAAGAATCTATCTACAACAAGGTCTCTAGAAGATTTGGACTTTACAGATATGCCCTTGGTTTAACATTTTAGCCCCTGGAAAGAAAGGAGGTCTTGCAATGTGGTCCCTGACCACGACCGGCGGTGGGGATTGCCGGATTCCGGCGAACCGGTGGCCGGAGACGGCCAGGGAAGGGGCAAGGAAGGGGCTAGGGCTCACCTACGACTGATTGGATGAGTTGGATTGGTCAGGGAGAGCTCCGGTGAGCTTGGGCAGTGACACACGGCGGTTGCAGCCGCCTCTGCTCGATCTTAGGCGAAGGGGAAGCTTGGTTGGGGCAACGAGCAGCTTGGGAGGTTTCGGCAGGGGCAGGGAGATGTGTTGGAGGCGTCGGTTTGTTGCGGAGGAGGCCGGAGAAGGCGGCACCACTGCGGCAGTGGCTATCGCGGATGGCGGCGGTGTGTGCGCGTGCGTGGGGGGGCTCGGCTCCGTTTTATGGGTGGCCGAGGGGGATATTGTCTCCCAGGCCACGACGTTGGCTTGGACACCAAGGGAAATGGCAGGCCCGGGCAGCATACAGCGCGCGGGACAAGACCCGGCGGCGACACGCAAGGGAGGGGGGTCCGGCGCGCGGCTCTACGCTTGGCATGTGGGGAAGGCGGTCATCGAGGTGGGCAGGGACAAGCCGCGACCAACGCTTCCCCCGCCTACCAAGTGGCGTCCTTGGCGGGCTCGGCGTCCGGGCCCGGGGACAACACCGCGTGACGCGCGGGCGCCGGTTGGCGCGCGCGGGCGGGCGGCGCTCTGGGCCCCGGAGCACGCCGACGTCATAGTCAACACTGTTTTGACTGGTGAAAACTTTGAAATTTTGAACTAAAGCCCAAAATCTCCAAAAACAAAAGTTGTCGAAGTATTGCCTACAACTCTTACAAAGGGCGACATGGGGTTTGAGCTATGGTTCATCCGGGAACGCCTGTTGAAGTTGGCAGGATGCAGAGCATGCTAAAACTGTGCAAACTTGCTTTGACCAAGATTTTGACTAATTTCCCTTCAAAATTTGAATGTCCGCCAATTATGTAAATTGTGTTCCTTGAAAAGACACACAACTTTTGTATTGGTCGATTTTAAAGTGTTTAAGTGAAATTTGGAGATATGCTTGGAGTTCTAGAGAGAGGTGTAGAGAGCTAGGGTTTTCACCAAGTTGACCCTAGGTTTACTACGCTAATGATGCTTTGACTCCATTAGCGAGGTGATTACTGTTAAAAAACCTAGGGTGTTACAGGTCAGCCCATGATGCACTAATTTTGGCAGAATGATGGGTTCACATAGTCCCAACAGGTAACTGGATTAGCTAGTTAATCCACTTACGTCCACTTTGACACATTACACACTTTCACACTAATTCTCCACAAATTGTAGGTCATTTCTACCTGGTAGATGCTGGATATCCATGCAGACATGGCTTATTGCCTCTATATAGGAGGGGGGGTTAGGTATCACTTGAGTGAGTTCTCCAGCACAAACCAGCCCACCAATGCAAGGGAGCTATTCAACATTAGGCACTCTTTACTTAGGGTCACAATGGAGAGGGCCTTTGGTGCACTTACAGCGAGATTCATAATTATAGACACCAAATCTTTCCACACATACAAGACCCAAGTCAAACTTGCGCTTGCCTGCTGCATATTGCACAACTGGATTATTGGTTTTGGGTTAGACTCAAGTATTCCAGTTGAAGAACGACTTGAGGGTGATGTGGCAGATGATGATCATGGAGAATTGCCTCTAGAGGTGAGGACTGGAGCGTCCAAGGACCGGTGGATGGTCACTCCTGGCTGTGATGAGTGATTGACAACGTGGTGTGGACTGACTCTTGGTCGAGTATTGCAGGTGCAGGTTGCGACTTGACTCGTGTTGGTGCAGGTGAAGAACGGGCACGAAAGGTCTTAGCCTTGCGGGGCCTCCGAGGAGTGGAGAGACAAGTAGGCTCGGCTCGATGGACCCTGTGGCTGAACGAGGTCAAGTGCGGGCCAGCGGACCGTCCGCTAGTGGCTCGCCTCGTGTTCGTCGCGTGTTCGTCCAGTTCTTGCGAGCTCGCGCGTAGATCTTCCGAGGTGTTAGGGTTTTGTTGCTGGAGGTTTGTCGGACCATCCGCCGAGGGGTGCCGGACTGTCCGCGCGCAGGTCGGACCGTCCGCACGGGGTCCACGGACTGTCCGCTGTCATCAGACTGTCCGGAGGCTTGGGTCGGACCGTCCGTATTTCTGAGGTGCGGTACTAAAGATTCTGTTGGTTTTTACAGACCGATCGTCCTGGGGTTGTGAACCGTCAGCCAGGTGCTTGCGGACTGTCCGCCCCGGCCTTGCGGACTGTCCGCCTGGACCCTGCAGATTTGGCTAAGTCCTTTGCCTCTTGAGTTGTGCTTCTACTTGGGATTTGTTTGGGGCTTGTTCCTAGGGTTGGTAGGTCCGTTGTGACTATGCTACCTTGGCAAGCTCGTGTGGGAATCCTTGGTTGTGGATTTGGGGCATAAGCCGAGTTCATCCTTCAGGAAGAATTTTTATCAGCTCTCATTCACTCCCCCCCTCTCTGGTCGCCTAATCGGTCCTTCAATTGGTATCAGAGCCGGTTACGGATCTTCGTGATTCTAACCAGTCTAAGATCCAAATATGGCATACAAGGAATGGGGTTCGGGTCCTCCACACTTTGATGGTAAGAACTACCAGATGTGGTAGAGATGGATGGCTGCTTTCCTCTGCGGTAAGGGTCAGATCCTTTGGGACATTACGGTGAACACAGCTTATGTTCATCTGATTAACTTCCTAGCTTCAGGATCGAGGGATACGAACGACGCCAACAACAAGGCGGTCGACTACTTGTTTCATGCTTTGTGTCAATCCGAATTCGATCGGGTTCAGACAGAGGACTTGGCTTGTAGGATTTGGGAGCAGCTGCAGAATGCTCACGCTGGGAACGCACAAGTTCAGGCTCGGCTGTTCGCGACCTACCGGAGAGAGTATGAGAACTTCACTCATCCATTGACGCCATGTTCCAGCGGTTCACTGTGATTGTGAACAACATGAGGGCTAATGTGGCCGCGCTCCCGTACGATGATCATGACAGAGCTGTAAAGCTCCTGCACTCTTTGGATCGTACCGTGTGGAGTGAGAAGGTCGAGGCCATTCTTGAGTCAGAGAAGTACGAGACCCTCACGGTGGACGAGCTGTTCTCCAAGCTCAAGTCGTCCGAGGTGGACAGTGGGGTGCGAGCAAGGATCGAGAACCCGACTGACCCTCGTAGTCTGGCTCTCGTTTCTGGACCAAGGACTAATGCCAACATGTCTTCGAGATAGTTCTCTTTGTCTTGTCTTGTGTCCATGCCAGATGAGGAGTTCGATGTGCTGGGCGAGGAAGATCTCGTGTTGTTGAGCAGGCGGTTCGAGCGCATGTACACGAACCAGAAGAATGCTCCGAGGAGCTCGGGCATGTACTACCGGTGCGGGAAGCACGGGCACTTTATCACTGAGTGCCCGGAAGCCATGGAGGTCAAGCCCGAGCACAAGCACCATCCGAGGACCGACCACAAGCACCGCTCGAGGGATGACCACAAGGGCAAGAACAAGTCCGAGCGGAGGCTGAGGAGTGGTGGTCACAAGAAGAAGGAGCGTGCGATGGTTGCCGGTGCGAGCAACATCGACTCAAGCTCCTGCTACTCTTCATCGAGCTTGAGTGATGAAGAAGAGAACCGGCACAAGGGCAAGCGGTCAAGCAAGAACATCAACGGCTTGTGCTTCACCGCCCAAGGCTTTTGCGGCATGGCACATAGCTCCGCAAGCAAGAAGAGCAACAAGGATGACTCGAACTCCGACTCCAAGGATGAGGTAAACAATGATCCATCCTTCTTGGTAGCGGAGAATGCTAGGTTGAATGAATTGCTTGACAACCGTGATGATGTACTTAGAAAGACCAACAAGGAGAAGAGGGAGTATAGGTCTTTGCTTGGAGAGGCTAAGGAGAAGGTGGTTGAGCTAGAGTCTTTGCTTGTTGATGCTAGGGCTCAAATAGATTCTCTTAAGTCTGCTCCTATTGTGACCAATGAACCTGAATGCACTGATTGTTCCACTTTTCTTGGTGATTTGACTGTGCTTATAGAAAAGTATGCCTCCAAGGTTGAGGAACTAGATGTGCTTAGGGTAGAGCTAGATGAGATGAAATCTAGGCCCTTCTTGCTTGGTGCTTGCACTTCTTATCCTGTTTTGCATGAGAAGCTAGATGTTTCGCTTGCTTATGCTAGATCACTAAAGGCTAAGCTGAAAGCTCCTATTCCTACATCATGCTCTACTTGTGAAATAAATGTTGTGAAGAATTTGGAGCTTGCACACTATGTTGATCGCTTGCAGGATGAGAATGATGAGTTGAGGAAGATGATGGGTTGGTTGTCGGGTCATGAGCCTCAGCTCAGGATGATGATTGAGGCATACAAGCGTTATGATGGGCAAGCGCTTGGGTCGGATAAGGTTGGGGAGTGCAGTGGTGAGAAGGAGGAGAAGATTGGTGATATCACAGCTCCACCAAAAACCTTCCACAAAAATGCATATGCTCCTATGCCCAACCCACTTAGGAACCGACTAGACACAACCCCAGATCCTCTCATGTTTCCTCCACACACCGACAACTTCCAGAAACCCATCAAGTTCAAGAGTGACTTGGGGAATGAATTCTTTGGGAAGAAGGGAGAGAAACCGAGTGAGGAGAAGCCAGAGCCCAAAGAGAGCCCAAAACCAAAGCCAAAACCGAAACCCTTCCATTGTGAGTATTGTGGGAGGGATGGGCACCTAGCTGAGTTTTGCTTCAGAAGGAAGCGTGAGGAGAGGTTTGCTAGGGAGATGGCAAACAAGGACAGGTACCGCCCTTCTCGTGGTGTGCCTGAGCCTAGGACGGTGCCTAGGGGCGAGGGTGTGGTGCGTACCATTTACCCTCGGGAAAGGTGTGAGTTTGTGCCTCGAGGTGAGCCACCACAGAGAGATGGTGGTAGGCGTGTTGGGTTTGGGCGTGGTGAGTTTGCTGGACGTTCCTTCGCTCGTGGCCAATACGAGTATGGGGGGAACGATCACAACTTTAGGTCTCAAAGGAGCTACGAGCCACGGTCTCCACCTCGTGGTAGGCGTAGTCCTCCAAGGGGACATGTGGGTGTTCCACCTAGGAGAGATATGATGGATTTTACTAACCCCACTTTTGAGCAAATGGCACGTCACTGGTTTGATTCATTTTTTACTAACCCCAGTGCTGAGTCGTTTGCTCACTCTCGCTCTCGTTTTTTATTTTCAGGTGGGAGGCTTGGAGGGCTTTTGGTTGATCGACTCCGGTTGCTCTCGGCACATGACCGGAGATCGAAGGTGGTTCTCCAGCCTCACCCCGGTGATGACCAAAGAGTACATCACTTTTGGGGACAATGGGAAAGGTAGAGTGTGTTCAGTGGGCACGGTGGAGGTGAGCGAGTCTGTGACTCTTAGGCATGTTGCTCTTGTCAAGTCTTTGGGGTTCAATCTTCTTTTGGTGTCCCAACTTCTTGATGAGGGCTTTGAGGTCCGTTTCAAAACGGGCACTTCTCGTGTTTTGGATTCTCAAGGTGATCTTGTGTGCACGATCATCCCCGAGGGTCAGATTTTCAAAGCTGATTTTTCTCAGTATGTCGGCTCTTCTCGTTGTTTGGTTGCTGGTGTTTCGACGGAGCTTTGGAAATGTCATAGGAGACTAGGTCACTTGAGTTTTGACTTGTTGTCATGCTTGAGTGGGCTAGGTTTGGTTCGAGGATTGCCTAAGTTGAAATACCAAAAGGACTTGGTATGTGCTCCGTGTAGGCATGGTAAGATGGTCGCCGCCTCTCACCCGCCTCTGACATCCGTTATGACAGAGAGGCCATGCGAGCTGTTCCATATGGACTTGGTTGGTCCAGCTCGTGTATGCTCGGCGGGTGAGAAATGGTACGTCCTGGTGATAGTGGACGACTATTCTCGCTATGCTTGGGTCTTCTTTTGGGCTGACAAGGGGGAGACGTTTGGTTTTGTGCAGGATCTAATCTTGAGGTTGAAGAACGAGAGGAATGGAGATGCTATTCGAGCTATTCGTAGCGACAATGGCACTGAATTTAAAAACTCTCATTTCGAAACCTTTTGTCGTGATTTGGGTCTCGAACATCAATTCTCTTCTCCCTATGTGGCTTGTCAAAATGGTGTGGTTGAGAGGAAACATCGTTCCCTTTGTGAGATGGCTCGGACGATGCTCGACGAGCATAGGACTCCGAGGAGATATTGGGTTGAGGCGGTGAATACCGCATGCCATGTTGGGAATCAGATTTTTCTTCGGGCCTTCTTGAACAAGACGTGCTATGAGCTCATGCACGGGCGAGCACCTAGAGTGAGCCATTTCAGGGCTTTTGGTTGTCGGTGCTTTATTCTCAAGAAGGGTAGGCTTGATAAGTTTGAGTCGAGGTCTTCTGATGGGATCTTTTTGGGTTATGCAAGTCATTCTCGAGCATTCCGTGTGCTCAACCTTGATACTAACCTAGTCATGGAAACTTACGAGGTTACCTTCGACGAGACCCAGCCATACAGTTCGTCTGTCCTTCAGTGTGCAGGTGACGACGAGATTGGCAAGAAGATCTTTGAGGATGAGGGGGATGATGCTGGAGAGGATGATGGTGATGATGAAGCTCTAGCCGAGCATGTACCCTCTACTTCCACTATGACGACTACGGTGCAGGATGGCCCATCCCCTACACCGACTACGATCCAGCAAGATCAAGTGGAAGCTGCTGCTGAGGGGGAGGTCGTTTCCAGGTGAGAGGCACCGAGGTGCGTTCAAGTTGATCATCCTCCCTCAAGAATCATCGGCGACATCAATGAACATACGACACGGTCAAGGTCCAGGAATGTTTCTCACTTTGCTCATTCGGCTTTT
Source organism: Cenchrus fungigraminus (assembly GCA_036936925.1). NCBI lineage: Eukaryota > Viridiplantae > Streptophyta > Magnoliopsida > Poales > Poaceae > Cenchrus > Cenchrus fungigraminus. The sequence continues at coordinate 87,196,910 of CM072780.1, forward strand.
GTTGCTACCTTTGAGCCGAAAGGCATTGGACACGCCCTCTCTGATCCTAATTGGGTGAACGCGATGCATGAGGAGTTAGAGAACTTTGAGAGAAACCAAGTTTGGGAGTTGGTAGAGCCACCACAACATTGCAAACCTATCGGGACAAAATGGGTGTGGAAGAACAAAGAGAGTGAGAATGGTGAGGTGGTGAGAAACAAATCGAGGTTGGTTGCTCAGGGCTATAGTCAAAAGGAGGTGATAGACTATGAGGAGACAATTGCTCCTGTAGCCCGTTTGGAGGTGATTAGGATCCTTCTAGCCTTTTCTGTGGCTAAAGGGTTCAAATTGTACCAAATAGATGTGAAGAGTGCCTTTCTAAATGGGTTTTTAGAAGAAGAGGTTTATGTGAAGCAACCACCGGGCTTTGAGAGTGCTGAGTTTCCCCACCGGGTGTATAGGTTGAGGAAGGCGTTGTATGGGCTGAAACAAGCTCCCCGTGCTTGGTATGGCCATTTGAGGGGGTTCTTTTTCAGCAAGGGGTTTGAGATGGGCAAAGTAGATAAGACTCTTTTTCTCCTCAGACAGGGCGATGATATCCTAATTGTTCAGGTGTACGTGGATGATATTGTCTTTGGCGGCTCATCTCATGTTTTGGTTGCGAGGTTTGCAGAGGATATGAGCAAAGAATTCGAGATGTCTATGATGGGAGAATTGCAGTTCTTTCTTGGGCTTCAGATCAAGTAGGCGATGGAGGGAACCTTTGTGCATCAAGCCAAGTACACGAAGGACATCCTCAAGAAGTTCAAGATGGATGACTCGAAGCCCCTGTCGACACCGATGAGTACGACTACAGCGCTGGATGCGGACGAGGACGGAGAGCCTGTGGACCAGAAGGAGTACCGGAGCATGATCGGCTCCCTCTTGTACTTGACAGCGACAAGGCCGGACACTCAGTTTTCTGTGTGTCTGTGCGCTCGTTTTCAGGCGTCACCGAGGACTTCACATCGGCAGGCCGTCAAGCGGATCTTCAGGTATCTTCGATACACTCCTGAGCTCGGTCTTTGGTACTTGTCGTCCTCTTCTCTTTCGCCTCTTGGATTTTTGGATGCCGACTTTGCGGGGTGTCGAGTCGATAGGAAGTCGACTTAGGGGACGTGCCAGTTTTTGGGTTCTTCGCTTGTTTCTTGGTCTTCTCGCAAACAATCTAGTGTAGCTCAGTCTACCACAGAAGCCGAGTATGTTGGTGCACTAGTTGTTGCTCCCAGCTGCTCTGGATCACATACACGCTGAGGGACTTTGGTGAGGAGTGTACCCATGTTCCTCTCATGTGTGATAGCACGAGTGCCATTAGTGTTGCCAAAAACCCCGTGCTACACTCCAGAACCAAACATATAGAGGTGAGGTACCACTTCCTGAGAGACAATGTTGAGAAGGGAAACATAGACCTCATACATGTACCAACCGAAAAACAGCTCGCCGATATCCTAACAAAGCCTTTGGACCAAGCTACATTTGCTCATTTGCGAGGGGAGCTTGGAGTGGTTTTTCCTTTTTGAGCTTCGGTTGGGGGACTGATGTACATATGCATGTTGCATTTTCATTTCTGTATCATATCATGTTTGCATCTTTGTATCATAGACTGCATTTGTATCATATACCTTAGGAATGTGCTTCTCCTATATACTTTGATCACCATGATGTGCTGGATATGAGCTTATGACTTTGCTAGTGATGCTCATGTGATGTATAGCTATGCTCTTGGTAGCTTTGGGATGTATATGCTTGTGAATGGCTTAATTTTGTAAAAATGATATATATGATCCTCTCTTGTGAGTTGAATGCCTTTCATGTTCAAATTGTACGCATATGGCTTTACCTTGCTTAATTTGTGCTTGGGAACCATGTTCTTTTCATTTGGGGTCAAAGACCCATTTATCGTCATGAATGTTTAGCATACATGCTATCTTGTGGAGAAACCTAAGCTTCTTTTTGCCGCAAAGGTACTTCATGTACCATGCTTAAATTTAAATCGTTAAATTGGTATATGAAATGCTTGTGCTTGAAAAATGTGCTTCCATGTCATTTATGCTTTAAATTCCTTATCTTGGGTGCTAAACCGTTGCATGATGTTCACCATTGAGAAGTCTCATATTTAGAAGTGGATACATGACTCGGTGGCTTTGACATGACATGAGATAGCTTGTAGGTGTTTGTGATGATCTTGTGATGAGAATTTGTGACCTTGCATGATGTTTGTGAGTTATATGTTGTTTGTGCTCATTTTGACCATGTTTAGGTCCTATGCTCATTAGAGGGAAATTTTGTGAAAAATGCTTCATTTTGTTTATGGCTATGCCACATGCTTATATATCCCTATCTATCTTGTTGGCGATGCTTGTACTAAATTTGTGGCTATCTTGCTTGTCTATGTCTCATTTTTAGCATGTTGTAGTGCTCTTTGTCTATTTGAGAAGCACATGCTTGCATTTGTAGACTTGATTCATGCATTACCAACAAGGGGGAGGAAAGTACCCAATTCATACATCAAGGGGAGAAAAATTGGGAGAAATGCATTTGTTCAGGGGGAGCTTGCATTCATGCTTTCGGGAGCTCTTTGTCGCCTGATTTTAGTTGTGGTCTTTTGCCGATGGTGTCGAGCCCTTTTGCCTCACCTTGAGGAGTCGGCAATTTTGGAGCATTTTATCTCGGTTATGTCGAGTCGTTGCCCTTGTCTTGGGGGACCGAGTTGTTTCTCTCTCAAGTGATCTCGTTTTGGCTTTTGTTTGGCTTTTGATCACTTGTTTGAGTTTTTCATTCGTTTCTTTTCTTTTTCTCTTTTTCTCTGAATTGGTTACTATGTGTGTGTTGTCAATGCACTCATCAAGGAGGAGATTGAGGACCGGAGCGTCCAAGGACCGGTGGATGGTCGCTCCTGGCTGTGATGAGTGATTGACAACGTGGTGTGGACTGACTCTTGGCCGAGTATTGCAGGTGCAGGTTGCGGCTTGACTCGTGTTGGTGCAGGTGAAGAGCGGACGCAAAAGGTCTTAGCCTTGCGGGGCCTCCGAGGAGTGGAGAGACAAGTAGGCTCGGCTCGATGGACCCGGTGGCCGAACGGGGTCAATGCGGGCCGCATGGTGGCAAGAAAAGCAAGACGAAGTCGTCGACCGGAGCCGGTGCAGGGTAGCGGCTCACGACCAGAGTCTGCACGTGGGGTTTGCGGCGATTCACCACAAAACCGTCTGGTTACTTGGTTGAGCCACAAAATCAAGAGCGGAGGCTCGGCGAGCGGAGACGGGATCCGGGCCCGCCGAGAAGCTTCGATGCCAGAGGACACGCGGCGGGATCGCAGGGCTTGCGTCGGGAGGACGCGGACTGCGGCAAAGGCGTGGCCGTCTGATGAAGAGGAGTGCTACTTGACCATATTGCCCCTGAGGGGATTGTATCTTAGTTTAAGTGCTAGGGGTAGCTTGATCATTTGCCCAACCCAGAGGGACTCATATATATAGCTCTAGGGTTTCTGGGCAAACCATCCATCCGGACTGCTTCACATTTCCCTGCTCCATAGGCTTAGATTTTCTTCACCGTTTTGTAGAGAATCTGACCTCCGAGTGTATGGAAGCTTTCATGGTTGCGTCGATTTCCTTCTTGTGGCTCGAGTGATTTTCGTGTCTTTTTTGGGCTATTTTCATTGGATTTTCGTGCGCGCCTTGTTCCTTCGATTCTGAGGTGTTTGGGTTCGGATTTTCTTGTGAGGATCATGGATAGATGCCTTGTGCATCTTTGTGCTTGATCTTGACCCCTCAAACTCCGGATTTGGCCTTGGATTTGAGGATTTCGGGTGGAACCCTAGCCTTTTGGTAGAGCTCGGTTGCGATTCGATTCCCGGCGATTTAGTTGGTTTGAGGTCTCAAATTTTGGGGCATAGCATCCCCTAGGGACGCTTCACATCTCCCCCAAATCTTGTCTCAAGAGCTCAAGTCGTTTGGGAGATCCATGGAAGGATAGGTGGAGTTGACTTCGCGTTTTTGTGCTCGGGTTGTTCTGTTTGGGGCCGGCAGACCGTCCGCCAGTGGCTCGCGGACCCTCCGCGCGCCTCGTGTTCGTCGCGTGTTCGTCCAGTTCTTGCGAGCTCGCACGTAGATCTTCCGAGGTGTTAGGGTTTTGTTGCTAGAGGTTTGTCGGACCGTCCGCCGAGGGGTGCCGGACTGTCCGCGCGCAGGTCGGACCGTCCGCACGGGGTCCACGGACTGTCCGCTGTCATCGAAATGTCCGGAGGCTTGGGTCGGACCGTCCGTATTTTCGAGGTGCGGTACTGGAGATTCTGTTGGGTTTTACGGACCGTCCGTCCTGGGGTTGCGGACCGTCCGCCAGGTGCTTGCGGACTGTCCACCCCAGCCTTGCGGACTGTCCGCCTGGACCCTGCCAATTTGGCTAAGTCCTTTGCCTCTTGAGTTGTGCTTTCGCTTGGGATTTGTTTGGGGCTTGTTCCTAGGGTTGGTAGGTCCGTTGTGACTACGCTACCTTGGCAAGCTCGTGTAGGAATCCTTGGTTGTGGATTTGGGGCATAAGCCGAGTTCATCCTTCAGGAAGAATTTTTATCCGCTTCCATTCACTCCCCCCCCCTCTCTGGTCGCCTAATCGGTCCTTCAAGAGGAACCTGCTATGGTGACTGTGAGGGATGAGATTTACAATGCTATGTGGGCTGCTAGGGGTTCATCTAGGACTTGATTTTTTTGCAGTTCATAAATGTTGTTGTACTGTTACATGCTATATCTGAGACCAAATATTTGTTGTTCACTACTTTGCATTTCATGGATGTGTAAAATAATTTAGTAGACTATGGATTTGGAACTAATGTAGTGTAACATTTCTGTACCTATACATGCTATGTCTGAGATCAAATATTTGTTGTTCATTACTCTTGATTGGTTTCTTGTGGTTCACTAACCTTGCTGCAATTTCCTGGTAATGTGTCTGTGTTGTGCAATTTGTTGTTCACTTCTTTACCTTGATAATGATAGGATGGATGCAATTAACCTTGATGCCCAAGGTGGGATTGTGGCTGCTGCAAACATGGTGCAAGGTGCAGCTGCAGTTGCTGAAGCGATTGTAGGAGCTGCTTTGGCTGCAGTTGATGTTGTTGACCTGGTAGATGGTGAGGCTGCCCCTGCTGCAGGACAGCAAGGCCCTATGAGGTGTACTAACAACACTTCTGGGTTTGTCCTAAGGAGGATGGCCCAGATTGTTATTAGTGAGGGGTCTAGGACTGACAAGTCCTACAAGGACAAAGATGTGAATGCAGTAGCCAAGGCAGTTATAGAGTACAGTGGGTTGCCTGTTAGTCCAGCTCAAGTGTACAATCACTTGAGGAAATGGAAACATAAGTGGTCTAAGATTGCTAAGCTGAAGGACCTTAGTGGGGCAATATTTAATGATGATGCTAATGCCATAATGCTAGAACAGGACCACTATCTTGGTCATTGCAAGGTACAAAGCCCTGAAGCATCTCTACTTAATTGTGCCCTCTCTTCTAAACTGTGTCCTCTCTTCTTAATTGTGTGCCTTCTCTTTAGGACCACCCTAAGGATGTTGAGTTTTTGAACACTACAATCAAGTTCTACTCTGAGTTGGAGACTCTCTTTGGCAGTACCTTGGCTACTGGTAGGTTTGCCTTAGGTTCCAATGAACCTTTGGGGGTCAGCAAAGCTGATAGTGTGGCTGCTAAGCTGGAGGGTCAAGACTTCTCTTCTCCTACCTATCAAGGCAAAACTGCCTTTGAGTTTGCTGAGGGCAGCAAGACCACAACACTTGTGTCTGAGAGTGTTGGTGGTAAGAAGAAGAGAGGCACTTTCAGTGAGGAAGAGATCCTAACGATGACCAACATGACTGATGCTATCAATAATGTTGCTAATGCTATGATCAAGACAAGTGCTGCACATGTTGACCCAGACCTCTACCTTGCTGTCATGGAGATGACTGAGTTCACCATTGAAGCCTTGATTGTTGCCTACACCCACCTCATTGAGAACAAGGTAGTTGCAACTGGTTTTGTGAACATGTCAAACCCCCACAGGGTCATATGGCTGAGGATCTACCTTGGCACGAACTACTGCATGTAGTTTTGTCCTCTCCTCTCTTTTGTGTCCCATTTTGACTAGACTTTGTGCATGGTAGATGACTGACTAGCACCTGTCCTTTTGGATTTAGTTGGTGGGAAGGTGGCTAACTAAAGAAACTCCATTTTCACTAAATGTGGGCAGAAGTCCACTTTGGCTCACTGAATGTGGACAAAACTCTATGCTGTTGTATTTAATTGCAGCCTCTGTTGGCTTGCTTTTCCACTGAGATAAACTGCTGTGGGAATTTGTGATGGTATTGATTGGTAATGGCCGATGATGTTGTAACCAATGATGAGGTAGCTGCTGTTTGGCAAGGATTCTATTAATGTGATGTTTTCATGGTTTTGTCATGATTGTTTGGAACCTGTGGGACAAGACAAGTCCCTTGCAACACTGGTGCAATACCAAGTGAAGGCAGGGAACTATCCTGATCACAGATACATGACATTCATGACTATGATCTGTTACTGTTATTTGCTGTTTTGTTCTTCAAATGCAGCCACCTATGATTTATTTTTGGTTCAGTTAACTGAGGCCTAATGTGTTTTTAATCCTATGATGTCAAAAACTCTATGTACAGATGAAAACTATGACTGAGAATTTGTTTCCATGTTCTTGCAGACCAATGGCTAAATGGTATGTTGTTTTTGAGGGGCTCAAACCAGGTATCTACACATCCTGACATGAGTGCAGTGAGTATGTTCTTAAGGTTCATAATGCTAGGTACCAAAGCTACAGAACCCATGCTCAGGCTGTGCAGGAGTACAAAGATGCACTTAGGATGGGTATTGTCAGGCAGGTCCAAGCTACGACAAGGACTGATCCATTGCTGATGGCACTAATTCATGCAAATGAGGGTCAGAATTTGATCATTGAAGGGCCTTGTTTTGGTAAGAATGTGGTCATTGTCACTCTTCTGGTGCTGCTATTAGTTCTTTGGAGCAAGTTGTCAAAGTGTTGCTCCTGTAATTGACATTTGGGGTTGTATGGCCAATGGTGACTGTTTTTCCCAGATTTTTAGCTAAACCTGTTATGAATGAGAACATTATCGAGTCTGAGGCTATGTTGATTACATTTATCTATTTTGCTTAGTTTTATCATGATATGTTTGGCCATAATTTGGAAGAATGAAACCTGTCTTGCTTCTCCTCTTCCTCTGAAATGCAATTATGTTGATGCAATGGTTACTTGTTCCATCTAGGTTTGGCCGAATCAAACATTATCCTAGTTTGGTAGTTGGAGGTTGTTGGCGTGGGACCAGGCTCAGTTGAGGCAAAGCAATCAAACAAGGCCTCTAGCCGTGGCAGGCATGGCTCGCCGGCCAAGCCTTGCCCAACCACGATATCATGTTGATTGATGATCCAAATTCATGTGCATAAGATAAAGGCTAACTTCTGACGGAGCGTAGCGGAGGCCCGGCCGAAGGCTAGGGCCGGAGCGGAGCGGAGTCTGAAGTTGGCCCGTTGGGCTGTACCCCGTTTGCCAGGTCGCGACTGGGGGTGTGGGGGGCAACCCCCCGGTACGGTACGGGTCATATAACCCGTTAGGATTTTCCATTGGAGATCGATTCATTCTACTTCTTGTAAGCAGCCGCCGTTGGCGTTTGTAACCGGACTCCGATCATAGTGGAAGTGCTTGCTGGCTGGCGCCCGTGGTTTTTCCCTCTCGCATTAAGGGGTTTTCCACGTTAAATCTCGTGTTTCCTTACGATTTGATTACTTTACTTCTCGTTGTTTGCGCCATCGTTTATAACATATCAAACACGCCCTTAACTCTCCTTGCTTTCTCTAAGCAAACAGCCCTGCCGGCCAACAAATTCATCACTGTACTAGTAAAATCGATAGATCACGGACTCCTCTTCTCTCACATACTCTCAGTTTTGTTGGACATGTAATAATTGGCTGCTAGCCTGCTGCTGTGCTAAGTCATGATGGACATGTCGCAACGGAGAATCAACACATGACCATTCTTTTGTTTTTGTTTCTTATATTTTCACTCCTACTCTAATTATCATAAACTAAATTCAACATTTGGGAAAAAATAATTCAACATTTTCAAAAAATGTTGAATAGTATATAACAACAAGAATTTTAAAGTGCTTGAAATTAACGAGTCGTCCATCCGACAGAATCTAATGGTGAAAGTACGAAGAAGTAATAGCCTAAAGAGAAGTAGCAGGAAGTACCAAAAATAATGAGAAATTACTGTGTTAGTCTTGTAGTCATGTGTAAATTTATTGATGTTTTTAAGAAGGATAGAAAAAAATATCCGCAAGTACCACATGTACTATCAAATACCTGAAAGTACCTTTGAATACTTTACAAGTACAATAGCAAAGATCATATAACAAATGTTGAGACAACATATTCAAAATGTTGAACTAGTATATGGAAATGTTGAGATGTAAAAATAAAAAATTTATAATAACACATCGAATCTCATTTTGTAGCATTAATTCAAACATATACATGGTTCGAACGGATTTGAAATTGGATATGTGGTTTAAAAGAAGGGGCTATGAGCGGGAAAAAAAACTAGCTTCTCCTAATTCACTTCTTATATTGAATTCTTTTCTCCAAAAAATTTATCCTAGATAATCACTTTCAATTAGAATCTGCTCTAAAAGAATTAGCTCCGATAAAAAAGGAGGGGAACTCGAGGGAACCGGAGGTTCCTCTGTTTTTCTGGACGGAACCTACGCAGGGGTAGTTTTGTAACTCAAAAAATGACTAGCGATGCAGCGGATTGGGGAAAATATAACCTTCGCCAGGACTGAACCACCGCGCCTCGCCAGCGGTCGCCGTGGATCCAACTGCCCGGCGCCCCGGCCACCTCGCAGCATCCACGCTCGCCGTCGAAGGATTGCGCGACCCTTCCCCTTCCTCCATCCCTCAATTCCCTAGCGTCCCTTCCTCCATCCCTCAATTCCCTAGCGTCCCTTCCCCATCTCCATCGATGGCACGACGGCACATCGGAGTTCTCCGCCACCGGGCACGGACTCGTTCGATAGGGCACCGCGGAGGGGCATGTCGGATTCATTGCGGAGGGGCTCGCCGGCCACGTGTTGCCACGTGCCCTGCAGCAAGGTGTTGCCGGTGAGAAGCCACCACTGTAGTACTGTACGGCCAACGGCTCGCCGGCACACAGTCAACCATCTTCGTCCGTGCACCCTCTCAGTCCGGCACCCCGGTGGCGGCGACTCATCAGGTTGGGGTGACATTGTACAGCAGCACCATAAGATCGGCATTGATAAGATTAGATAAGATGTAGATAACCATCTTCAGTTTATTGGGCAACACTGAATTTACTTGGTTTATTTAGTTGATGAAAACATAAGCAGATGAAGCTGCCATTAGGTTATCGCTAGTTTTTCATTGATGGCTAGTGATATTAATGTACTACTGTATTTTGATCATATTAGTAAGTAAGGAACATCTCATTTCAGTGATCACAAATATTTTCTATTTTTAGTTTCTGTGACAAAACCAACTGCTGGTTTACAAGAAACAAGATGATGATCGAGGAGACCAAGCACAGTCTTTATGATGCTCTTTGTCACTTTGTGTGGCAAGGAATCTTATCCGCAATAACTCAATCGTGTATGGTGGCCGCTCAGCTGAGATATCTTGCTTGATTACTGTTGAAACTGCTGCAGATCGACACCCTGGAGGTCTGTTTCTCTGTTATGCAGTATGCTATCAGGTTATTTGCTGATGAGAAGTCTCAGAGCCTTGCAATGTATCAATGTCACTGATCAGCATCAGTTATAACTGTTTCAGATGTTTGAGAGTTCACTGAATTTTGATTAGGCAATATGCTAATTCATATTATATGTTTTCTGAAAGGATGGAGGTGCATCCATGACTGTGTTGGTAACTACAAGCAGTCAAACTGGATGGTGGGTATTGAAGGCAAGCTTCAACCTTCTTAGCTTATAAGTTTATTTATTAAGTCTTCATCCTCATCTTGCTTCAATAATTAAGGACCATCTGGTGTAAATGTAGTACATGGATTTTGCAATATGATGTCCATACTATGAAGTTTCTAAAATACTTTTGGCTATAGATGTTGTCTTAAAACGAGTATTATATTCTTCTTTAGTTGACCTTTCTGACCAGAATACTTGAAGCAGGTTTTGTTGGCAACTATATGATATGCATTATAGTTACATATGCGCATAGGCTAATGATGCCAATGAGTTCTGAAAATACACTTTCCAGTCACATGATTTAACTGATAACATTATTATTTGTATTTGTAGTAGCAAAAGATTATTGTCACTAACATTCTTATGAATTTTTTGTGTAGTCATCTGGAAGGAATAGATGTGCTTGACGTGAGATGGTTGCTAGACAAGAAACAACCCGTCTGCAGCGCACTTGAGCTCGAGCTGCCGCCCTTACCGTCTCCAGCAAACCTGCACTCTTATTTATAAATACGTCCTACACAACTTGTCTATGTACACTTGCATACTTGAAACTATGTCAAATACTGAGATGTACTGAATATGTATGATCCGATTGTTCTTAGAAACTGAATTTTCTTTTGATATGTTTGTGCTTACTTTCATACTATAGTATGGTTGAATGATTTGTGTATTAGCAGCAATGAACAGGCATGATCTTACTTTTCCCCCTTAAGCACCAACATCTCCTGCTTGGCAGGTTAATTTTGTGGTCACCAATTTGGGTGCATCCTTGTCATTCTTGTTTAATTCTTCAAGTACGAATTGTTGCAATATCCTTTCCTTGACCATCGCTGTCCCTTATCTAGCTATCTTGTGAGCGAACTGTATGCAGGCAGAACTGGACACTTCCTAAATAAATTTAGATGCTTTGCAACACTGGATATATATCATTTTGATTATGTAGCATCGACCACCACTTCGTCAGTTCTTTCGTCAATATTGGTACAAGTACAAACATAGTAGACAATATTTACTTTCAAAAATAATCAATCTCTTGGGCTTATATACTAACAAGGATTCAGCTTTCATTGAAATCACAAAAACTCCTGTGCATTTTAACTACAGCTAACATACACATAAACCCTGAGGGGCAAGACCAGTTTTGCTAGTGCTAAAACTAAGTGTGTCATCCTAGCATGTCTCGATCATGAAGCTCTCGCTGTCTCGCATGAAATTTTAGAAGCTCCTGAGGTGCAGACGCTCTTCATCTGTAAACTGTAAGACTATCTCCAACAATCAATACCTAAAACCGATACCCATTCCCGCAAAAGGGTCCTGCACAGCAAAAAGAGAACGCACCCAAATCCTATCTTCTCCAACAGACGAGACGCAAAAGCATTCTTATCCTCCCTCGATCTCCTCCACACGCGTTGGCCGTCTCCTCCCCCGAGCTCCGCCCCGCACGTCGACCGGCTCCTCTCCACCGCGCGCTGATCATCCGCCCCTCCCGGCGGAGCTCCTTGCGCGCGGGCAGCCACCTGTCCCTACCCCGGCTAGCGCGCTCGCGGGCGGACGCGGTGGCCCTGGGGAGCGCGCCGGCAGACCCGGCCGGCGGACGGGAAGGGCGGCCGCCGTCGTCCCCGCCCGTGGGCGTGTCAACCACGCCGGTCAGGAGGACGGACGCGCCCGCCAGGCAGGAGGAGCCCACCTACCGCTCGCGCCGGATTTGCCTCTCGCGTGCGAGGCGACGCTTATCTGCGTCCCGCGTTCGAGGCCGCCGAAAATGCATCGTGTGTTTGCCTATCCAGTTGGAGCCTGTTTTGGAAGGGCAAAAACACTATGCGGATCCATTTTGTGTATATGCCTACTCTGTTGGAGACAGCCTAAAGGATGATCAAGTGCTGCACAAATGTACAAAATTTGAAAACAAAATCAGCTGATTGATGGATCACATCTGGTCTTGACAAATGCTTCTCTCACATGTACCTCGAACGCGTGGGGGCAACACCGTCGTCTCCGCCGCCGCTAGGCGATTCATCCTGGCGAATCGCGTGAGCAGTTCTGTCGGGGGCGATGTGGTCCATGTGGAGGCGTCGGCAATCACCCTGGAGGAGGATGCGGAGGTGCGAATCACGTGCGGCCTGGGCGAGGCAATGCATCGGTGGGGGCGGCGTGACGGGACTCAGTTTTTTTTCCGACGGCGGCGGCGGTGGGGGCGACTCTGCGACGGGACGGGACTCCGTTTAATGGCTGGCGAATGGAGGCTGATCAAACATATGGGCCGGCGATTATGGGCCGACGAGTGAAAATACATATATACCCTTTTTTCATTTTCAGAATTAATTCCTAACCCATAAAGAATTAGTTCCTGACCCACACATATTTAGTTCCGGTCCACAATTTTAATTTCCTGTAACAGGTTCCTCCTATTTTTAAACCATCCGATCTGAACTAATGGAGGGCTCCTATATCCTCAAGCACGGGAGAAACTGTATCAAGAGTAGGTGAAACTCTACCAAACAAGTCTTCGACATCGGGAACACCCTGCTATTTTATTATAGTTATCTATATTTATACTTTTTCATAATTGAAAACACACAAGTATATACAAATGCATTTGTGTACACATTAATCTAAGGGTATATTTTACTTTCTCATGAACCTACCCAAGAGTCCGAGTCACATGTGGACCTGTACCAACACAATGCATTACCACAATATCCCGGCCAGTGATTCTAGAGACAATAAGTTTCAAGCCACATTCTTTGTTTTTTCACATTTTAAGCCTTTCGATCTAAATTACATGCACAATATCTATGAACGCGCAAACTCATTCAAGCCCACTTTCTGTCCTCATGCATGCAGCATGCTGAACCTACGTGTACAGTATCTGAATTTTTTAAATAAGCAGCCACAGTAAGATAAACTTTCTTAATTTTTTTTATAGTATCTATTTGTTCTTGTTAAAAATAATGTCCCAAAAAAATTGTCCCCAAATAATATATCCTAGCTATTTGGGAAGAATGTCCAATCAGGTAAAAAACACCTTACAAACTCATTTCTACTACATCAGCTTTTTATTGCAATCTAGGTACTATTATACTGACAGCTATGTGCAGAAAAAGTTTTCTTCATGAGATTTTAATTATATTTGAGGGGCCCTGTTACATAAGAGAGCAGTGTAAATGCTCAATCAGTAAATGTAACATTAAGTGCCTTGTAGCACAAAATTAGATAGTAGAGGGAATCAAATCAACAGAAGTGCAGCACGGCCTTATCATACAAATTTACCTAATCAATCTTTTTTACTAAGCTGCCCTCAAGAAGATTATTCCATTTCCAGTAATAATCAGTACCTACCAACAAAAAGGCTTTGGAATAACATGAGTACATAACATTGATCCATAAAGTACAATTACGAAAGCATTGGGGGACAAAAGGAACAAATGCATCAAGTAGATATAATCAAAGGTTACCTACAGAGAAACCAACTTATGTAAAGAAAAGGATTTAGCAGTCGGCTAGCACTTGACTTTTGTGGCGACTGTGGTTGTGCTGCCACTGCTGGATAGCTGTTACCATCATAGCATACTTGTCCGGGCCCAGGCGTTGTTCTCAGTTGTTCACAGATCTCAGGTAACACAGAGTTTGAATACCCTTCCACAAGGGAACAGTTCCATGGATTCGTGGATCTGACACTGAGGGAAACATTTGATAAGCAAATATTGTTGAAAGGATCCCCTTGGATGCCCTGCAACATTCCCGCAACACTGATGTTGACACCCACAATATCCTTGATAGTTATGTTACTTATGGTTGGGAGTGCACTCTTGTTGTAGTTCTCATCAGGATGTTCACCGTAGTTTCCAGTGATCCTGATGGCTATGGAAACATTTTCCAAGCTCACATCAGCTACATACACATTTTTCACGTATCCTCCTCGCCCTGGGGCTGTCTTGATTCTGATCCCGTGCACTGAGTTGACTATGCGGATACCCTCTGCCCTAACATTTGATATGCCACCTGACATCTCACTTCCCAAGGCAATTCCAGCGCTGTTCCTTGTCTGACCTGTGATGTTGCGGATGCTAATGTTGGAGCTAGGATGAGCAAAAGAAATGCCATATTCATCCCACCCACTCTTGATGACGACAATGTCATCACCGTTTCTGATGTAACAATTTTCAATGCAGACGTTTGTAGATGAGTCTGGATGGGTTTCAAGTTACATTAGTACCAAACTTGGTGATGGACAATAAATAAAAATGAAGCTATAAGAAGAAAACTACGCAATTAAGGACTTCACAATTTTGAAAAATGAGTCATACAAGAAAAGCTGGTGTCATATATCAAGAAATAACATTAAAGATTTTTGAAATTTGAATAATAACTATGGTGTTTCATTTAGTTAGGGCTCATATATTTGAATCAAGTCAAAACTCCACATCTGATGAATATCTTGAGTACAGAACGTACAGATACAGCATGCACTCTACACTTATGTTAAGCTACTTACATTTTGTCTTGCTTCACATTTAATTTGTTTTGTAAAGCAAGAACGATGTCCTAAAATTTTGCTATTCTATTGATTCTTTTAGTAAGTGTAGGGCCAACTGCTAATGCTGAAAACATTGCAGCCTAAAATTGCAGAAAAAGCAAAAGGATACCTGGATCAATGCCATCAGTGTTTGGTGAACTGATCGGTGCTAGGATCGTGAGATGCTGGAGAAGTACTTGGCTGTTTATTGGGGAAAATACACTCTATATGGTAAATTCACCATTGCCACTGATGGTGTTTCAGTAATAAATGACAAGAGGAATGTTAGAAAGGAACCTGCAGTATACAGGATGGATATTCCAAAATGGCGAATTTGTAAAGGTTAGATTGGAAATAACAACTCTGGTAGAGTACATGAGTTCAACAAGGGGTGGTCTAGTATAATTCAATGTGTGGTTGTGAAACCAGTCCCACCAAATCGCACCTTGGCCATCAATGGTACCATTAGCACCTGGAAGGAGCATGATTGATACCTTGTCATGCACCAGAAGATTAAAAGGATAGCCAAATGACTTGCATGATGCAACTACAATACTTACCAGTTATTATCACATCAGTAAGATTGGACCCAAATATTAAACTTTGATGTCTTTTACCAGGGAGTTCTCTACCACGGCCATAGGACGGAAGAGCATCAATAACTGGCCAATCAGATGAGTCCTGTGAATATACTCATAAGGAACACAACAAAAATGGCTGCACTGTTGCTCCATAGAAATTTACTTATCAAAATCTGAGATGTGGTAATAATAACTTCTAATCATTATTGCTCTTATGATGTACAGATCATTCTACCTTTTTTTAATTCCGGAAGGTGATTTAAAATTACAATGGTGAGACAAAATATAATAATTTACTTAAAGTATGCATGTCTACAAACCATTTGTGAAATCATCTTACTGGTGATCCAAGAATTACTGCATCCTTGTCCAGTGACAGCGTGAGATGGCTAATTAGACTAAAACTTCCAGTCAACCACATTCCAGCAGGCACAAACAACTGCGCCCCGCCCTTGTTTGCAAATGAGTTGAGGTAGAAGAGTGCATTCTGAAATGCTTTCGTGTTCAGAGTTACGCCATCTCCAACAGCACCAAAATCGGTTATTGAGGCACTGTGGGGCCTTTCCACACTTGGTGTCAAGTCATTGCAGTACATGCTTGATACACTAGGCCATTGTGTCTGAGCAACAAACGTTGCAAAAACCAAAAGGACTCGAAATGTCTGCGAAAACATCCAACAGGCGACGTCATAGCCAGATATTCATTGTTAACAATCAGTAAAAGAGTTTTTTCTTGTGTGTCTGTGGGGGTGGGGGGAGGCGGGTGGGGGGACAAAGCAAAACCGAACCATCAATAATTGGGCCAGCCTTGTTTTTGTTTCTTTTAGTTCATAGGCACATAAAAAAAGGAGGAAAAGAAGGATGACAACTAAGTTGTTAGCTCTGAACTGTTCAAGGTAAAATTGTAACAAGTAGATGTCATGTTGTTTTTGTTTTCCAAGTTCAGAGAGTTCAAGCACGAACGTGTAAGCCAGTGGAAATGTAGGCATGTAGCATTCCAGTTCTGCCAACAAAAAGAGTATTCATCAGAGCATCGTCACACGTCAGGCTTTCAGCCTCTCAGCACATTGCCTATGGTTTGCAAATCCAAGGAACCGCTAAATTGTGTTTATGGGTTACTGGAACATTCGCGCCCAAGCAGCAATGACTTCACTAAATCTTAGACTCTGAGCCCCTTTACCCCTTGACTCGAGCAAAAAGGAGCTGGGAAATTCTCTCGCAAAAAAAGGAAATGGATATCCCAACTGCAAGAACGCAATTCAGATATCGAACAGGAAGTAAGTCATAGACCCCTTACAGTCGCGGATCTACTCATCTTCCTGCATGAATCGAGCACTCTCTCCCTCCCTCTCCAGCAGTTACCCCTCCCTCTCCAGCAGTTACTGAATCCAATCCAAAGACAACCGCGCCGTCAGACCTGCAAGAACCCGCAAGGTATTAACGCCCAACCAAGGAATCCAATGTGCAGAGTAACTGGCGAGAGGAGGCATCGCGCGCTTCACTCACCGGTGGGGAGCAGAGCAAGAAGCGACACTCCTCCGGCAGGCGGCAGCACAAAGCGAAGCGGCGGCGGGCGGGCGGGCGGCGGCAGCAGCAGTAGGATTAGGCTATGGAAGGATTGGGAGTGGGAGCAGCGTCAATCATGGCGTTGGGGAGCGGGACCAGAATGGAATGGAGAGAGAGAGTGTGTAAGGAATGTCGCGTCTCCGTCAGAGGGTCAACGTGGTCAAAGCATATAAAGCAGCGGGATTAGGGCCGATTCCATTAAAGCAATTTTTAATCAAGTCGATTGGACAAACGAACGGCGGGCAGCCGGCGTGCCCACATGCTCACAATATCTATGGGCTATTGGCCTATAATACATTTGTTAGCTAAAATATGACTGAGAAAAACTATTGAAGGCTATGTGCCTTACAAATCCAATCGTATCGTTTATTTCATCTATATGTATGATCAAAGTTTCCTAAATGTGATGAACTGAGCGCTGGTAAGATTTCTTAAAGTGAAATCATCATAATTCAAGTTCTTATTCGACACTGGTGCTCACATTTCCGGTGGCGGTTGGGTGCTACAGTGCCCCCAACCGTTTTTTCAAATGATGGGGGCGACGAATCCTGGGTTCATTCCGCGGGCGGGCGCGATATCCACGTCACCCGTTAGCTCGATAGTCGTTGGATCCGCCCAGCTCGCGACGTCAGCCGTTCGATCCGGGTCGTGGCGGGTCTCGCCCGTTACGCTGGGAAGCTGGGCGCTCACGAATCCTCGCGAACCCGCCGAAGCAAGGACCTCACCCATTTCGCCTGCCTCACCGCTCGCCGTCCTCCGTCTCGCCGACGCCCAGTCGCCCCTCCCGAGCCGTGCCGCGGCTTCCGCCTTGTCACTCACCTACGCTTGCGAGCCTCACACCCCCGGCCGGCAGGCCCTTCGCGTGCCTGCATCCGGACGTGATCTGGGCCTACGGCCACTCTCCATCCCCTCCTCTTCGGGTCTTCCGCGTAGAAGCAAATCGAAGCGCCGCCCCACAGATCCCCCGCGTCTCCGGCCTCGTGACCACAGAGATGAGGTTCACTGCTCTCATGGCGGCGGTGTCGCTGCTGCTGCTTGCAACCACGCCAACCTCGTCCAATCTGAGACTCTGTGTGCAGTCCTGCACAGACCTTGGTGATTGCTCCTGCTCCCATTCCATTTTCTGTTGCTCACCAATGGCTAATTCACTGACCATGCACTTCATGTGTTCGATGATTTTCCTTTGTGGTTGTAGCTGTTCCGGTTACTGATCAAATATCATGCTCAAGTTTCTGCATACGGGGACACAATATTCAAAAAGTTCAGAGCAACCCACATAACTAAATCACATTAAGCTAACCATAAATGTTTCTGTCATATTACAACTTGATATAAGCATACTTCTCATGATACATCAACGAGTTTCTTTGCCAAGGTAAACACCACATGCTAAAGTTTAAAATAGTTTTCATCTGCACAATAGCATATCCAATTGATGAGATACACTTAAGTTCAATTGAGATGCTCAGGGCAATCAAGCTGCTGTACTTTTTGTTATACACCTAATATCTGAGCCATCCAATTTTTGTGTGACTGAAGGTTGACATAGCATAATGCAATTCTAACAGAAAGCAATTTGATTAAAAGAAAATAACGAGGACATGAATCTTGTGCCTTTTGCTCACAGAAGGAACTAAACATCATCCCATGATGCCTCAGACATTAGATTGAATTCCCTTTGCAGATGCTTGCCTGGTAAACTATGGTAGATCCTCAGTAGTTTTCTTTCGTCGAGCTGCCATGTGCAACACCTTAGATATCAAAATGTAACTTATTGCGGATTCTTTGTTGATTTTTCTGAGCAGTTGTGCATTATATCAGTGCATGAGAGTTAAAGAACTCAAGAATGTAAGGTCAGTGCCATCTCAAACTCTTTTATGATATAATTGTTCGCGCTACAAAATCCCACAGTGGATATGTTTTAGGGGTCATGTCAAATGAAATGAAAAGAACTTGAATAGCATCATGTCACAAACAAGAAAGACAAGAGACCACTGAACCTGACACTTGACCACACTATGATTGATGAGGATAAAGGTATTTAGTCTGCGGTTTGGACACTGAACCCAGTTCCTGCATTTCTATAATATGACCATTATTTATTACTGAAATAACCTTGTTTGATGAAACAAACAGCCAACCTAGCACCATCGCAGTTTGCTCATCTTGACGTTAACTGTGGCGGGATTATTTCCTCCATGCATGCTTCCTTCCCTGCTACAAGAATTATTATCTAATATAGTATAAGCAAGTAGTGTGAAGTCTGAACATACAATACTCCAGACTTCAGAAATTTGTTTCAAATAGTGCAACCATGCATGATGGTATCTGTAGGTTTGTCTCCCAACTAATAATACTATAACAGTGTCGCAAAACTGAAGGACGTGGTACGCGCAAGATTAAGCAATTCATACAAAATATATCTTATTACAACAAGGAAAAGTCAGGAGCACTGGCACTGTAAGAGGCACTTCTGCCAGTAAATAGTAGCAGCATCGTTTCTAGACTGTGTAAAATGATGGGATGGAAAGATCCTATTACAGGAAGACAACCTATAAACCATACTGCAAACTCTGCAGTGAAAACATCATACTGGTGGGACTCTCAATTTAGCTAATTTACTCGGAGAACAGGAAAAAACAACAACGAGTGCTAGCGCACTAATCTCATGTTGATCGCTCAATTTGATACTCATCCAAGCACTAAATAACACTAGGCCTGATTCGATGTTACCCAATTAGATTGGGTGTAAAAATAAAGTATTTTAAAATTAGTTAGTGGGAAAAAAATTAAGATATGATAAGTCACTGAATGGAAGATAAGTAGAAAAAAACAAGAAAAATATCAAAATTATACTAGCTGTATCAAAGACAAATGTTGAAAAAAAAATAAGAAAAAGAAAGGCCCAACCCTACGAAAAGGACAAGCAAGGAACCATCAAATTTCCAAAATGGTCCACCGCGGCAACGC
This sequence comes from Cenchrus fungigraminus, assembly GCA_036936925.1. NCBI lineage: Eukaryota > Viridiplantae > Streptophyta > Magnoliopsida > Poales > Poaceae > Cenchrus > Cenchrus fungigraminus. The sequence goes on from CM072780.1 coordinate 87,216,574, forward strand.
CGCGCGTCCGTTTCTAGTAGACCATTCTATTGATGGGCTGATTCTAAAGACGCATCCCAATAGACCACTAATTCTAAAGTCGCAGCCCAATATACCATTTTTTTTAAAAAAAAAATTAACATACAAAAAAACTTAGAGTTCTCAAAAAAAAAAAGGAACACATAGTAGTACACTAGCTGCATCACTGGATCGGATGGGCACGGCCGGCACAGATCACACACATTTCACCTGCTAGGTCCACAGACAACGAATCACCATTCCTTTGGCCTTCACAAACCACCCTCCACCCGTTCCCCTCCGTCTCATTGCTTCATCAGGATTCAGGAATTTCCCCGCGGCTTCTCAAAGACCTTCTCGGCGATCCTGGCCGCCTCGCCGTCGACCTGCCTGACCTCGATGCCCGACTTCCGGTAGTACTCGACGAACGCTTCCGGGATGGGGGTCGCCACCCCGGCGGCCGCCTCCGCCTTGGCTCCATACACCACGTTCTGCGTTGCAGTACGAGACGAGCAATGGTGTGAAGAACAATCATCTCCGGCTACACTCTTAATTTTGGCCTTCTTTTATTTTTTTTTATTTTTGTAGGAAACAAAATTTTTCTTCAGTTAATAACCTTGATCTTGGATGCCTGAATCAGGGCCAAGCACATCGGGCATGGCTCGCATGACGCGTAGATCTCGCAGCCAGAGAGGTCAACTTTCCCCAGCATCTTGCACGCCTGAATTGAAACGTGAGCAGAGTAAAGAGACTTAGACGAGAGGAGTTCATCGAAATAGGATCAAATTGACATGGAAACGCTGCACTTAGGTAACTGATTTCTTGTTGCAGTTTACTGCAGGAAGGCGTACGCATGATCAGAATTTTACCTGCCTTATCGCTGTCACCTCAGCGTGTGCCGACGGATCGGTGTTCTTCCGGACCAGGTTGTGGCAGCTGACCAGCACGGCACCGTCGCGGACGATGACCGCTCCGAAGGGGCCCCCGTCGCCGGAGTCGACTGCCCGGTAAGCCTCGTCGACGGCCTCTTTCATGAGCCTGTAGTCCCTGTCCTCCTGCGCAGCCGCTGCTGATCAGCAGAAGCTCGGGGTCAGAAACTGTTCATTTTGTAGAATCACTTGCATTGTTTGCAAAAGGGAAATTGTTTTGCGGAGGTACGGTGCTTTCTCCTAAAATCAACCTGCTCGGGGAGCTCTGCGATTTGGGAAGCGGATCGGAATTCATGAGGCGAGAGCAAGCGAGCGAGCGAGAACAGGCGGCATTAGTAAACTAGTTTGTCTTGCTGTCAGACTGAAACGCGCAACATCCTCAGCTCGTCCTAACTAATCCATCGGTCCCTAAGAGAATCCCCAATTCCCCAAATGAATCGCAACAAACTAGAGAGATCCCGTCGACATCAGCACTCGATCTCACCACTTTTCATGCGTGAGAGTGATACATACCCTGGGCCTGGGCCGGCGGCGCCTCCATGGACGACGGGCAGGAGCGGAGAGATCGAAACTCGAGTTCCCCCAGCAGCGTGTGCGCAGGCCGCAGGGAAGGGAGGGAGGGTGAAGACGGTGGTCAGACACAAAACTGCTACGTACTGATTGCCTACCAGCTGGGTCACACACATCTGGCAAAGGTGTCCCTATCGATCCATCTGGAACTACTGCAATGCTTAGTTGGCCTGTACTAGTATATATATAGAGTAAAGTGCCGGTGCATAAATTTTTCATGGTGCGTTATCCCGATCCATAGACTTCTAAAGTGTATCATTACTATCCTTAAACTCTTTTCGGGTCTCTAATCCACCCCTTAACGGGTCTCTAAACACAAGCCCCCTGTTTTCACCGACGGGGCATCTAAATGCGGCGGCGGACGTGCGCGGCCGAGGTCATACTCGCGGACGGCGCGCAGCAAGCGGCGGACGTCGTCCTTGCGGCAGTGCGCAGGAGGCGGCGGACGTTGTCCTCGCGGCCGGCGCACAGGAGGCGGCGGAAGGAGCTCGTCCAATGATAATGATCGATGGCAAGGTCAATCTGGGGTTCCCTGAAGCTGAAGCTGAGTTTGTAGCTGCAGGTTCCAAGCACGAACACGAAACTGCTTGCCATCAAAGATGAATGACCTAGTGTTGATTCGGTTGCATTAGAACTGCTGTACACTAAATAACGGACCCTCTCAACTGTACGGATAGTTGGAATTGGCTTCTCCTTCACATCTCCATGACGGGGGCTCATCGAACCAGAGACAGAAGAAGAAATCAGAGAAGAACAGTTCCAAGAAGCAAATGTTGAGATAGAATCACAGACTCACATAGCTAGCAGTTTACAGGATCACAACAATGAACAACAACTTGGAGAAGAGCTCACGGTAAACCGGGGGAGGTTGGCCTTTGCGCCGCAATCGCGCTGCCATCACAAGCTGCAATCGCGGAGGTCAACTGGCGCCCTTCGCGTCGCCCCTTTGCGCTTGCCCCTCACGCTCTGTCGCCGGCCGCCGTGGAGAAGACGCGGGGTCGCGGTTCGCAGTCGCGCGAGGAAAACGAGAAGGAAAGGAACTGAATCGTGAATCGACAAAGGGAAACTGAATCAACACTTAACAGACGCCGTGCGTGATGCGGGTCAGACCCGTTAGGCTGGTCGCACCGCGCCGACTGGAAACGCACCTCCACAGAGGGTGGGGTCCACGCAATAGAGGATTTTTACAGCTCGGTAAACACGCATCGCTGCACTCGGAAGACCTGTATTTTCATCTGCAAAACAACTACCAGAGATCGAGCCGGCCTCCTCCCGCGGCGGTCCTGCACAGATCCTCCCCGCGGAGGCCGCGGTGGCCCTGCGCGAGATCCTCCCCGCACCTCCTCCCGGCGCCGCCGTCTTCTCCATCTCCTCGGGCGCAGGAGGCCTCCCCGTCGTCTGCAGGTCAACGCGGGAGCAAGGGGTCGGGCGTAGGAGGCCTCCCCGGCCGTCCGCAGTCAACGCGGGAGCAAGGGGGCATCCCCTGCAATCGCCGGCCACCGCGGCCACCCACTGCTCCTCCCAAAGCGGCCGTCGCGGAGAGCCTGAGGGTGAGCTCCGAACTCCGGCGGCGTGGCTGCTCGGCTCCGAGCGGGGCCTGGTGACTGGTGGCGTGCGCCGTGAAGGGGATGTCCGACGGCGGCGGTGACATGGTCCTGGCACTGGCGCAGGACGGCGCGGTCTCCTCAAGGGCCGACGACGTCTCCGCGCCGTGGACACCACGCGGGCGCCGCCTCGGAGGAGCTCCGGGCGCAGGATGCCGAGGCCGGCCGCGCTCGTCATGCCGCTGCCCTGCATCTGCCGACTGACCTCAAGAAGGACGACGAGGAGGAAAGCACCACCGAGTACAGGCCTTCTTCCCGCTCCCAGGACGATGTCAGGCTCACTGCCGGCGGAGACGCAGGCAGCCCCGGTGACCTGTGACCGCTCGATCCCGGCGATGCGGATGAGGAGCGTGGCGGCAGCGCCGGACCGACGAGCGGCGGCCGGGACCTCGGGGACGAGCGCGTGGGGAGTGGCTCCCAACAGTACTTCGAGCTCGTCCGGAGCACCTTCGGTCCATGGCACCACCACGAGATCCGGCCTCCTCCTCGAGCGACGGTGGCCCGCAGAGCTCCCGCCGGCGGCCTCCTCCTCTGGCGCTTCCTGTGGCGGGCCTCCCTTCCCCGGCGGTCTCCTCCAAGATCCGGCGTCGGCGGGCGCATCCTCCTCCGAGCGGCCAGCGGTGGAGGAGCGGCGACCTCGGCTAGCTCCAACCGCTGCACCTCCACCTCGACGACGAGCGCCGCGGCCTGCTCTCCTGCCGCCGGCGGCCTCCTTCCGCCATACGTCCCGGAGGCGCAGCGCGGCTCCCCGGCACCTCCCTCTTCCCCAGGATGGCGCGAGAGGACGTGGGGTCCGCGGTGAGAGAAGGTAGCGTTGCTCGCTCGGAGCGCTGTCTGTGGCGGTTTCCTGTAGCGACCTGGAGGATAACGCTGGTTTTGCAGGTCTGCGGTGCGGGGTTTCTATCGCCATATTTGCCGTTCCGTGCCCTTTCCAGGGCCGCGGTGCGACCAGCCTTAAGGGGTGGATTAGAGACCTGAAAAGAGTTCAAGGATAGTAATGACACACTTTGGAAGTCTATGGATCGGGATGACACACCATGAAAAGTTCATGAACCGGTACTGCACTTTACTCATATATATATACATCAAAACTGTTTAAGAGGATTTTTAGGCCTCACTAGCTTTCTTACGTAGAAAAAACGTTCAGAATTACGCAGCATATTAGCTATTTTGTTACTGCTATTTTCAAGGTTCATAAAACATGCAAAGTCATGTAATATTAAAAAAACAGACGCAACAGGCCATATGACGACGTTTTCGAGCCACAATTCCACAGAAGATTAACAGAAAACATTGACATGGGCGCCATTGGCGATGCATTGCTTATAGCAAGGTTTTGCATTCAGTTTCTGAAAAATTTCGGTTACCGAAATAGAAGAAATTCAGTCATTTTTGTTCGAATTTCAGGTAGATTCCAGAGAATATTCGAATTTCGAAGCAATAAACTTGTTTCGGACCCTACGGAGATGGGCGAAATTCGGACCATCTCGGTCGAATCCCAGAATCTTGACTTATAGTATTATTATTACTTTGCAGAAGGAAAATTGTTTTGCTGAGGTTCTTTCTCCTCCTAAAGTCAACCTGCTCGATCCGAATTCATGAAAGCTAGAGGGAGTGATCATACCCTGGGCCGGCGGCGCCTCCATGGACGATGGCAGGAGCGGAGAGATCGAAGCTCGAGTTCCCCCAGCAGCGCGTGTGCGCAGAGGAGGCAGAGCTTATTTCTTCAACAGACTTGAGATCAGGTTGACACGGAGACCTCCCAACTCTTATCAGCTCTCGAGCTGCTGCTGCACATCACATCACCACGATTTCCTCGTGTACCCAACTGGCTACTGATCGCCTACCTGGGTCACTACCTCACATCTGGCGAAGGTGTGTCCCTGCCGACGATCCATCTGAAACTACTGCAATGCTTGCTTGATTGGCCTGCACATGCATCAACAACCTGATTTATTTAGCAAACTTCATCGAACTTTTTTTTTGCAGTAAAACTTCATCAAACTTTGATCCCATCTATTTAGAAAATGATGAAAAATTTGATGGGATTTTGCACATCGCTGTCTCGTGCAGTGGCGCTCGTGTTTAAAATGAATTCAGGGTAAGCCTGTCTAGCAGGTGGAGAAGGCAGCATGCAGCAAGCAAGCATACAAAGTTCAGTATATTGATACAACCTGTGCAAAAAGTATATTGATAAAAGAAAAAGTTGCTGAGTAAGAAAGTGGTGGTGTGTGAACCTTAACAATGATGATAAAGATCACAGTGAACACACACTTTTTGTGTTGAAACATATATTGGTAGGTTCAGTCAAAACTTGCCGCTGAACAAGAGTTCATCATTGAGGCAAACCTGTACCTGAAAGTGGTATATTTCATTCTCAAAACTGCAATTCATGGCACCATGAGAACTCTATGCTAGATCAAGCTCAAAATCAGAACCTTCTAAGGCAGTATGTAATATGGCACCACGAGAAGGACAGAAACTGAATTCCATTAACTGCACATTAAGCGGCAGCAAAGAACTGCCTTGTAAGTTTACAAGAAATTGGGGGTATCCTCGGAATGTAAAACATTTGGACGGATTGTATTCCGAAGCAATGGAAATTTGAGCATTGTATTATTTCTTCTGAGTGAGCATTGTACAAATCTGAAATCTGTCTTCTGTTAGGCATCAGTACATCTGGAATTTCGCCTTAGTCTTCTCAAAGACCTCCTCAGCAATCAGCGCTCCGTTGCCGTCAGCCTTCTTGATCTCCATGTTGGCCTTCTGGTAGAACCCAGTGCCTCTCAGAGCATCTGCAATGAAGTCATCGAATCCAATGGCAATGGCAGCCTCTGCCTTAGCACCATAAACCAACCTCTGCGTTGCAGAAACGAACATGGATGTCAGACCACAGTATCAGCTATCTGCCAATGTCCGACACGCTAAGGAATCAAAATAGCAGAGGGTATGAACCTTGATCCGGGAGAGATGAACTGCTCCAAAGCACATTGGGCATGGCTCACAGGATGCATAAATTTCGCAGTCGGACAACTCAATTTTCCCTAGTTTTTTACAAGCCTGAAATACGAACATAAAATGATTTTGTGAAGAGGATATCAAAGAATGGAATGAGCTATTAAAGATCACAAGAAAGATGTGGCTGAGGGTAACTTCTGAGAGTGGCCTGAACCATTTACCTCTCTTATTGCAGTTACTTCAGCATGAGCAGTTGGATCAGTGTGCTTCAGAACCATGTTATGGCAGCTAACCACTACTTCATCATTACAGACGACAACTGCACCGAACGGACCTCCATCACCACATTCGACTCCCCGGTAAGCTTCTTCCACTGCTTTTGTCAGGAATTTGTGGTCCCTGTCTTGTACAGCTGCAAAAGTTGTGATAACACATGTTTACGGTTTTTGTTGCAGTCTGTACAAATTGCAAATTTATAAAACACTGAATATTATAGCTCAAATATAACATAAGAGCTTGATCTTCTGTCAGTAAGTTAAGCTGTGCAACTGGGACCTAGAAGTAAAAAATGTAAATCACTGTTGTATGATCTCACCTTCCTGGTGACCAGCAAATGCAGAAGCAACCGAGATGGTTCCATCCTTTGACTGAACAACTAGAGCAAAGAAAAGGGAGAGAACATTTAGATCATGATTAATCATAAGCAGTATGGACCCTTCAGGTAACATTGATAACAGAACTGATTCCATAAAAATAAAAACTGAGCATACATCATTTGTTGTCCTAAAAATGTTCAGTCCTAGCTATTAGCTGACCATAGAGAAATCAGGCATGGCAGGAAAGAACTGGGGTAACATTCTGTAACTTGCCACTTCTAAATCCAACAACGCTTCTGTCAGATTCCAGAATGTCCTATGTGCCTTAACTTCAGTAAAGAATCTTTACAATATCGAAGGAAAGATCACTGCTTTTTCAGCTACTATTTGTTGTCACTTTATACCTATATACTCCTATGATATACTATGTATTTGGCATTTGCATTGGTGGCAGGACGGCTTTGGAAGTAGCAGGCTGCTTGACAGACAAGATTGACAGCATGGTTCCAACTGCTAACGCCTTAGAGATAGAAAAACAATTCCCCAAGATGTCATGTATTGCATCCTCTGCAAGTGTATTTTGCAACGGAGCAATAGGCAGATTAGTGGAGGTTCCAAGGGCAGAGGCCAAGCAAAAGCAGAGGAATATGCCTGACACATGGGTCTGCTGCATCTGGAAGCTACCCAATAGCACAACATCTGCATCTCGAAGCTACAGAAGAACACAATAGCATCGGTGGCTGCCACACCCACATGCGCGTGCATCCACCAACCATTTGACAGTAAACTTATAAATCCCTGCCACATCCTCAAAATGCTTATGTGGCAAGTCTGATCAATACTAGAAAACTATCCTAATCGGGACACCTTTCTCTTCAGAAAAGAAAAAGAAAACATAACTAACTGGGACCCAAAGAACAGAGCTCCAGGCTGCACGAAGCATGGAGCGTCGGCCCGAGCCCGATACTACACTAGCGCTTGCATTTCACAGGATTACCCGGCAGCACATCGTGCATTTCCATGAGGAGCGAGTTCAGGCTGTAAGCCTGTAACGGCTGGAAGCAGCAAGTAAGCACTGAAAGCTCTACTCGATTTTCGACATTAAAGCAGCAATTTAATACGGCGATTGGTGCCTTAAACTGAACCCCGGACACACGACGCCTGATTCAGAAAGATCAGGTGCCAAGGCCCTCACCGCTAGGGACCCAGAATCCGCTCCTGCATTACCCCACAAATTGGAACAGAATCAAGAACAGGGCCTGAATTCGTGGCCGTGACCGTGAGGGGGGCGGAATCGGAACCCGCAGCCACAGATCGTGTATCATCAACATGCTACGAGAGAGATGGGAGGGAGACGTACCCTGCGCCTCGTCCATGGCGTTGGTGGCCGGTGGGGAGAGGGAGAGGGGGGCTCCGGGAACTTTTGAGCGAGAGAGAAAGGGGATGACGACGCCAAGATTCCCTGGTCGACTTGTCTGGCGAAATCGCGATGGCGTCTCTTCTCTCTCGCCCGCCGCTCGTCTAAAAATAAGGAGGAAAGGTCGAGGGGGGAGTGCAGCACGGCTAGCCGACGGCGACTCCGCTTCGGCCCACCGGGAGCCGCTGCCAAGTGGGACCGGCGCGCCACCTGTCCGTGGCTCATTGGCAGATCGGAGGCGGGTCGGGCGCGGGGGGGTCACCGACGGGGCCGCGGGGCGTGAACCCCACCCGTGGACATGGTTCACCGTGGGCGGTGGGCCCACCTCCCTTGGTTCAGTTGTGGTCGGCGACCGAGGTCTGATCCGTCTACACGGAGTCCGGAGCACCACGGCACCCGTGGACCCGGTGCACGAACGAGGGGTTTGGTTTGGCTCGGCCGTGTGCTCTGCTTGCTCTTGCACGTTTTGCAGCCGGAGGAAAGAAGTGCGTTTCGGATTGGGTTTGTTGAATAATAGCCGCCGCTGCCGCCGCCGTCGCCCCGGAGACGGACGAAAAACTCTCCGGCGTACGGGACAGTCTATCACACGTTCACATGGCTTCGTACACCTTGGTCGGTTGGCTAGTGGTTGGTGCTGATTTGTTCTGAGAAAAAATAACCTTGTTCGGTTGACTAGTGGTTGATGTTGATTTGTTCTGAGAAAAAAATACTGCTAGCTAGTGACTGATATGCAAAGCTGCAGATGATGATAGAGTTGATCAAGTTCGTACAAATTCTTTTTTTTAAAAACCAACTCCATAATTCACTCCGATGAGGATCAGTACTGCTAGCTAGTGGCTGATATGGAAAGCAGCATGCATGCATGTAGATGACGATAGAGTGTTCAAGTACATACAAATCTGTTTTTTTAAACCAACTTCATAATCAGTTTCAATGAGAAATCGAAGATGGGTCTCCTGGTTAGGACCATACATCAACCCCACTACCCAAGTAGACTAGAGGAGTTTTGATGATTCATGATGACTTGGACTTCACTATTGATTGAAGGTATATGTAGCTACTATATCCAACGTCGGTGATAAGTAGGGATCTATGTAACGTAACAGTCCTCCGAGCACAAGCCTTCCATTACGTGTACGGTGTACCTCGTATCTCCTCTCTTTGCTGAATGCACGCATACGACGTGGGTATCCTAACCTTTAAGCCTACATACCACTTGCTGATGATAATAAGCTGATAAGAACCATGTGCTGGCTGGCTCATGTTGACACGTGCATCGTCCGTCACGAGATGATGATTCCAGATCTCCAAGCATCTTCGTTCGGTAGGTGATGCATGCACCGCGAACGTGTGTGACCAATACCATCCAGCTCATCAGTCCGTCTTACTAGCTATTCATCCAATGTAGTCTTCACGTGGACAATATTCAAGATGGTTTTTAAAAGGCTTCAATGTCTACCGATCGAGGTCCTAAAATGACCCGGCCGGTGTTACAAAACAGAGAGAGAAAAAGTATAGTTTTCATCCTAAGTACTGTGAAAGAGAGACATCCATCTCCTCATGTTTTATCCGGTACAAATCAACCCTTTAACTACCTAAACTGCTGCATTTATCATCCCCACATTAATTTAACAATGTTTTTAGCATATAATAATTGTTTAGATCATGCAATCATCTTGCTAATCACTGCTTAGCTTCATCTTATACTAAATCAATCTCTATAATAGTTGAGTGTGAATTGGTTTCATTAATTTTTTTGTTATCCAATTTATAGTATTTACTATTTTTTTAACTTTACATCGCTAAACAATGATTATGATTAATCAAATGATTATGTGACATACACTATCAATAGATTTGTCACATCTGGTGTAAAAGGCAAAACCAAACTCATAATTTATATGTGTGTCAGGATCAATTTACACACATGCAAACGACCTCAGTGAATACCAAAAACAGTGTCAAAATGTAAAGAGAGTATTATATCATTATTACACAACCAAATGTCTCATAATCTAATTAAATAAGCGAGTACTAGTAGCGGACTTCAAGTGACGACTCCATAGCCAGCTTACTAGGGCACGCTCGCCTAGAACTCCTCAAAATCTCCAAGTAAAATCCTCATATCTCTCCCAATCTAAGCAGCAATCGGGTGTTGTAGATGCAACAAGTATGAGCACATACCGTACTCAGCAAGGGGTCAACAATATATAACATGCAAGGCTGACAAGGTTTATAGCATTCAACACTTTTAGTTGGTCAAGTTTTATTTGACAACTATTTACTAGCAAGTACAAGTTTATACCAAACCCACAATTAACATAAGCATAATCATGAATCATGAATAACAAATAAAGAATAACAATTTAATTTCAGCTTCTAATAGTTTAATCATGTGAGGGTCCATGACGCTCATGACCGTGAGCACGACTAATCAATTAGTTTCACACTCTGCAGAGGTTGTACACTTTCACCATAAGTCACGTAAAAGTTCTTGGAACTTCGAACCTAACAACGCGATGCCGGCCAAGCACCTTAGGTGTGATTGCATAGGGATGCTACGAGGTCTTTATGAAGGTTCCCTAGTAAGTAGTAGTCCGCTAGGTTTTGACAGTTGCGTGTGGATAACCCTCCCCTAAGGTGAGTATATACACAGAGAACACCACTCAAAGGAGCTGAACTATACCCCATCACAAGACCCCCTTTTGTCCTTTCCCTAAGACTACCACAAACTAGAGTCCCTAGTTATTAAGCCAAGATCAAAGCCATATAGTTCTTATGGTTGTACTGTTTTCCTGGGTGGTTCTCCATGTTTCAATTAAAGCATGTGGTTTTGTATTAATGAAAGGTATTACATAACAAATAAATATTAAACATTGTTCCATTAGTACCACCATAACCATGTTAAACAACTAAGCGAGAACTACCCAACATGAAAGTGAACCCAGGTTGATCAAGGTATAGGAAAACAAACTAGTTGAACCTTAGATAAGACCCATCATATTAACGGAAGAGGTATGATAAAATAAAGTGATTAAAATGCATGTCATATAGGTAAAGGCGGGTATGACCAAGGAAACTTAATTACCTTCGACAAAGCCCTGCTGCTGCTCAGATTATTCTGTCTCTTGCTCTTGGAATCCCTCGAACGGCTCGTTCTATAAGCATCACACCAAATTACATATATACAAGCACACAATGGATAAAAATAAAACAATCACCAAACAGTAGCAACTAGAACAAAACGAAACAAAGGGATAAAACTGATCTACACGCTAAGACGATCACATGGATATAAAGAATGCTAAAAACGGATCTAAGACGCAAAAGATTCGGTGGCTGACGGTGGCAGGACAGGCAGCGGCAGGCGGTGCGCGGCGGTGGTCTCGCCGGAATCGAGCTTAACTCGAGTGACTGAGCTCGGATCGTGACGGGGCTTGGTTCGGGACGTAGCAGGCGGCACAGCAAACCAAATCTAGGGCACTGGGACGGCTGCTCGGGCGACAAAAGTGATGTGCAGCTCGGTGAGGCTAACGACGATGACGTGGCAACACCGACGATCACACGGGCGCGAAGAAGAGAACGACGGCACACAGGATCTGCATGGGCGGCCTCCTCACCTCCACGCGAAGCTCTAGGTGGTCTTCTCAACGACAGAATGGGGATGGCGGAGCGGAGCAACGATGGTGGTGCGGCTAGGGTTGCGGCGCATGCAGGGAGGCTCGGTGGCAGCTAGGGTTTGGGGTGAGATGTCTGGCACGTGGCGGCAGCGCCTTAATTTGGGTCGGGAGATGGCGCCTTGGCGTGCGGGCCACAGGATAGGGCGCGGAGGCGGTCGGAACTCGAGCTCGAGTCCGGCTCTGGCACGGCGCGGGGAAGGGGATGATAGGTGGCCCCCACCTGTCGGTGGCAACGTGCGGACGGAGGCGGACGCGGGGTGACGTTGGGCTGTTGTTGGGCTACACTGCTACTAGAGCTGGCTGGAAGCTAAGACGGGCCAAAAGAAAGAAAAGGAAGGGAGGGAAAAGAGAAATAGTTTTTGCTATATTTGAAAAGGGACCAAGCAATTGAATCCAAATACAAATGTGAATTCAAACAACCAGAAACAATACACCAGCATGAATGCGACAAAGAACTCCTATGATTCCTTAATTTAATTTCAAAAACAATTAAGTGTCTAAGAATATTTAAAACAACCTTATGGTCCTTATACACATGCAATATTTTCTAACAAATTTTATTAAAAAGCAAAGTTTAAAAATTAGGGTGTTACAAGATTGTACTAAATTATTTTTAAACTACAAGATATGGACGAAATGCATTATTTTAGTTAGTTAAGGAGTTCATTTGCACCAAATGAAATACGAGATATGAATACCACATTTTTGCAATACTTGAGAGATGAAAACACACTCTTTTCTACAAAATATAATGGTAAAGTATGTGTGCCGATGCATATTACTTGTATTAAAATGAAAATGTAAAAAACTTGTTGAAAGTGATTGGTCCCGCTGTTTTTGAGCTGCTTGCTGTGATTTGTGAGTTAAGACTTGATGTTGTTCTTTTTCAAGTTTAAAGAGACCACCATCGGAGCATTTCAAATTTCCAATGACGTCTCTCAACTCTCCTTAACTAACAGATTCCAAATTCCTCCGAGAGAGCTCTTTTCCGAGGTGGAGACTATACATCGCATATGCGGTGGTTGCATACACTAAAGAAAAATTTGATGACATCACTCCACATGCAATCCATCTAAAAAAATATGTAGATATTAAACAATGCATGTAAATTAAATTTTGATTTCACCAATGAATTTCGTGTACCAAGATCTTCAAAATAAGATGATTTTTTTAAAAAAAATTGAAATACTGAATATCAATTAGTATGGCAGCAAAAAAAAAATACTTGAATAGCTAGAACAAATATGTTTGTTTGGCCTCAATATCTATTTGTTTTGTCCTAATGAATATTTGTTCGGCCCTAGTGAATATTTGTCCGTCCTTCGTATATAGTTGTTCAGCCCCAATGAATATTTGTTTGCATATATTTGTTTGGCTCGAGTGAATATTTGTTCGACCAGTGAATATTTGTACGTCATTTGTAAATATTTGTTCCACTTATTCGCACTAATCGGAACTAATTAATCCATATGTAAAAGTATGAATAAAAAATTGTCCAAATATAATTAAGTGAGATCTTGTTGTGAAGTTTCCATTGTCACCTCGATGAACCAAGATGGTTGTGTTGGGCTACCAAAAATGATCACATGATTGTTATATATCGTGAGGTGTCGGGTGGTGCATAAGCACCATACAAGACTGGAGTCATACATCCAAGGGGTAGCTGCGTAAGCATGTTTCCTTACAACATGATATTCAAGAATACTCAGAAAAAACATTATAAGCAAGTCTTCTGATTAGGACTTTATTTTATTCATGTGCTCATCATGAGACCATAGATGCATACATGTTTTATATATTTTTACTGAGCACATGTATATCAGTATATGCAATGTGCCAGGCAGCAACTAGCATTCCTTAACACAGAAGCAGCGACCACGAAAGCCTGCACACTTGCCACTAGAGAAACCTTCAGTCTGGCAGACTCCTGCGCAGTTTGTGTCATGCTTACATGGGCCCTTGTACCGGTGGCTCTGGGACCGGCACTGCCTCGCCACTGCCACACACACCGGGCCCTGCATCTCTGCATACACAAATAAATCTAATTAATAACATGTGTGTGAGCGATCTTGAATGACTACATGGATATAAGGATTCAAGCATGCGTGCTATGCACAGAATTATTCCAAAATCCGAAGTCCTAAAAATCATTTAGTTTCAAGGTTATATGCATCTACTAATCAAGTGATATGTGTACATACCATTGGAAGACGGTGAAAAGTTTTGGAGAAAGATTCATTCTAGTTTGTGGATCGAGGGATGGAGGTATTGTGGTGTGAATGAAGAGCGAGAAGAGAGAGATTTGTGAGAGAGATGTGAAACTAGAACGGGGACCCCTTCTTATAGGGGCAGACAACTATGCTTTTGGGCTGCTTAGAGAGGAAGGAATACTCACATTTATAACTACTTGTCTTCTAGTCAGTGTGAGTGTGGCAGCCTGCACAAGTGTACTCTGATGTTGTTACTACCTTATTGGATATTTGGATGTATACGCCAGCTGCTTTTTTATGAGTGGTGAGTCATGACAGATGCCTTTTGTCTTTGTTTCCTTAGGCATGTCAGATTTGCTTGTTTGAATTGTTTTCTTCACAACTAAGTTATGCCATGCTAATGCATCCAGTATTTACACGGAAGTATGTACATTAATCGTTCTTGCAGTTTCTGCTTTATGCTGGACCTTTACCATGTACGCAAGAAGAAACTTGGATGCATGCTCTAGAAAAATAAAAGTTTCATGTAAAATGAAGATTTTGAATAAAAAAATCTCTAGCAAGATAATTGTTTTGCAAGAGATATGATACCATTGTGCCACGGTCCAGCCCTCTCTCGGTTTTGAGGTGCATCGTACTATATGTCTTTGTCTTTATTTTCTGAGGTGTGTGAGATTTTCATGCTTGAATTATTTGCTGTTACACCAAGTTATGATATGCTAATGTATCTTGCATCTTACACGGAAGTATGTGTACAATAAAATTTTCTTGGAGCTTTTGTTTTACACCGGACCTTCTTTATCATGTATCCCAAGCAAAAATTTGGATCCATGCTCTATCAAAAAATATTGTAGAAAAAAACTTGAAAGCAGAAAATCTTTGACAAAATAATATTTTATATTCTTATGTTTACGATAATTTCTGTCTAATGAAAACTTATGGGATATGATACCATTGCACCACCGCCTAGCCCCACTTGGTGCCCCCTCTCTGTTGTCATCGTTCCTGGATTCCCCCTCTTCCTTCCTTTTCCATTCTCCGTCTATATCCATTTTACTGCTCGTGAGACTTTAATTGGGTGTGTTTTCATAAGGACACGCTTACCGTGCCCAAAGTTAAGTCTCAATCTTTCACAGTACTAATTAGCCGAATATGTCCTCTGAGAATTTTCTTCAAGAACAGCAAGAACCAAATTTCTCAAATGATATTGTGGTGGAACAATGATTTATGCCAATATAATCCGGCTGGACTAGATACGATCAAAGCACACTACGGGAATCGAAGGATTGCCGTGCGTCTCAGGCGCACGGCAGAAAACAGAACGCACGGCAGAAAACGGAACGCACGGCAACCCCTCTGCCATGCGTTTTTCACCGTTACGCACGGCAAAGGCCGCATAGCAGCCTTTTGCCTGGTAAAGGGGCGTTACCGTGTGTCTTTCATCGAGCGCACAGCAAAAAACAAAAGCAACAAACAGACGCAGACGGGGACAGCAGTGCAGACGGCATAGGTCCTGGCTTGCCGTGCGCCATATCACACACACGGCAAACATTTTCATACAAAATAAAAAGGGGGGCCGCCGGCGCACCCATGATGCTGCCCCGCCGGCCGCCGCCATTACAGCCCCCACTGCCGACCGGAGCACCGCCGCCATGGATCCCGCCGAGGCAGTGCTCGTCACCGTGGATCTTGCAGCCGTCGTAGATCCTCCGGCCGCACCTGTGGAGAAAAGGCCTTGTGTCGTCGTCGGAGGAGGCCGTGAGCCGTCGGAGGAAGAAGAGGCCACTCGTCGCGCGCTGCCGTGGACGGAGGAGAAGGCGTCCCCGTCATCCGTCACCATGTGAGGAGAAGAGGGGGCGACCACCACGCGCCGACCGCGAGGGAGGGGCGGCGGCCGGATCCGGCCACCACGCGCTGGCCGCAAGAGAGGAGGTGGCCGGATTCGGCCACCACGCGCCGGTTGCAGGGGAGGGGGTGGCCAGATCTGGCCACCACGCGCCGGTCGCTGGGGACGGAGGAGGCCATGTGCCGCCGTGGAGGAGGCCGTCGCGCCATGGAGAAGTAGGAGGCCGCCGCGCTGAGTGGAGCCGCCGTAGCGGCCACGCCGGCCACCGTCGAGTGTGGGCGCGCCCGCGACGGCCATGGCTGGATCTGAGGAGAGGAGGTGGGAGAGAAGGGGGAGAGAAGGTGGCCGGTGGATCTGAGGACAGGTGCCAGCGGCAGCGGGGTAGAGGAGTTGGCCGCCGGCGGGGTAGAGGGGAGAGGGGAGGGGGCGGCGGTGGGTGCGGGGGAGAGGGCGAGGGAGGCGGCTGGGGCGCGGTGGAGAGGGCGAGGGGGCGGGGCACCGTGGGGAGGTGGGGCTGCGGGGAGAGAGGAGCTCCGACTAGGGTTTGTCAATTTATACGTCATGCATCCATTTTCAGCCGTTGGATCTTGATCAACGGTCTACAACAACGGAGGCGCTAAAGTGGGCTGGGCCACCGTATTTAGTGGGCCGTCACGCGAGCAAATGTGAGCTGCGGTGTTGGGCAGGCCGGCGCGGTGATGTTTTTCGTGTGTTGGGTCTTTATTTAGGTGGGCTGGAGTGTGTGTGTTGGCCCGCGATGCGGTGTTTGCCGTTCGCCAGGGCTCCGTGGCACACGGCAAAATTCTTTGTCGTGCGCTTGGGTCCCGTGGCGCACTGCAAAGATACTTTGCCGTGCACCGTGTACCCCTGGCGCACGGCAAAGACTTTTTCCATTTATGTCTATTTCAACCTCATAATTAGAGTTAATGTATTAAAATTATCAAATGGATCCAAAAAATTGCCATAAATTAGGATGAGACAATATAAGTTGTACATTGCGTAAATAAAAAACTTTGAATTCCAATTCAAATTTGAACTTTACTACAGCTACAAACTTAATCAAGTGGCTATCAACACTCTGAAACTTCTAGTGAGATACTTCAATTTATAAACACCATCCATGATGACTTGCTCAAAACACTCTGTATGATTTATCACAAGCTTCACATTAGATATCATGAACCCTTGACAAACTTAACATTTTTCAAAATTTATTTGCATTTTATACAATTAAAAAACATTGCAACCGCATGTCGATTTTCATGATTCGCGAACAAAATATTCAAAATTTCATCCAATTTCATAGATTAGGTCTTAAAAATGATTAAATTACATGAATATCATTTTTTCACAAATTTTATTCCATTACTTTACGCACTTGCAGTTCAAATTTGACGTATACGGCAAAAATTCTTTAAGTGACATATAATTATTAAAAATAGTAAATTTATCGAGACATGTATAAAATTGAAATATAGAGTACAAGATAATATTTTTGTAGTGGAGAAATAAAAAGAAGTACAAAAATCATTTTTTTAAAAATACTTTGCCGTGCGCCTTGCCCTAGCGCACGACAAAGATGTATCTTTGTCCAAAAAAAATAAGTTGGTAACGGTTGTGAAGGGTGGTAACGGCGGGCTAGTTTGCCGTGCGCCAAAAAAGCGACGCACGGCACGACAAAGGTTCTTTGCCGTGCGTAAAAAAACACACGGCAAAGTGGGCTCTTTGCTGTGCGTCCGAGAAAAAAACACACGGCAAACGCCCGGGCGCACGGCAAAGTTCGGTTTTCCCGTAGTGGCAATATATTAGCAGTAGTAGTCACAATGAGGGAAGCATATGCTAAATCTTACGGGCGGTACTCACGTCAATATTATTGGTCCAAATAAGATAGTAGTTTAATTCAGAAAAAAAAAACAATTATGCGAATCCAATTCAACAATAGAAGTAGCAATGATAGATATAGGGACCGGCTTACGAAGATTGCTGACCAAACCCTAGACAGATTTCTTCCACCGGCGGCTGTGATGAACCACGATCAAAAGAATGGGATCTCGACATGAATCCGAGACACGACAAGCTGGTATAGCTTGAGCATGAACTCCATACAATCTAAGGAGGATCGAAAATGTAGACATGAGAAGAACCACCCTCTGCTTCTCTCTGAGAAAACTCTAGATGAAAACACAAATAAAATCCAGTCTCCAATACAAGGACGACACCCTAGTTTTATGGCTTGCAGGCCCGTTGGCAAAGACGCAACAAAATGGTCAAGTGGCCCAGTTGTAGTCGAGCGGCGACCATCTTGGCGACCGTGTTAGCTTGGAAGGAGGAAGCCACCTTAAAAGGCAGAGCCACCCTTGCCCTATTGGACTAGTCTTTTAGGGAGATTTGGCATTTTCCCGAGTGGGTGTGCCTAAGAACTGTTAGGGGCCGGGCAACCTTAATTTGTTGGGCCTCGACCAACCCCACCTGGGGCTGGATGCATCATTTGGACAACTGCGACTCAGACCCCCGTGTCTTATCTCCAGGCGACTCGAGGGGCAACTCCGTCGCGCCCCCGAGAGCGCCGCCGCCAGCAGCCTCCTTGCCGCCACAGCCTCCGGTTGGTAGCAGCGGCGACGCCTCCCCTCCCCCTGCACTTTTTTCTCTCTCCCTTTCTCCCATCCACTCTCTCCCATTCTTCCCCATCTGGATCTAGATCTTGATGGTGGCCATGGGTGGCTTACAACCCGTGGCTCGGCTGCCCGGTGCGGCAAGGTAGTGGCTTCACGACAACATTGGACACGGGCAATGCTGGCTCCTTCAGGTGAGCACGCACTGGTGTGGTGGTGGCAGCTCGCGAGGGGGTCAGATCTCGGCCTAGGATCCTATTCCTCATTGATGGCAACCGGATCCATGTTGTGATAGCTTCGGCTTGCCATACCAGACGGATTCGATCCAGTTATGCAAGAAGCCAATGGCTACTGAGCTTCGTGCTGCCACGGCCACCAGTGGTGCCTCCCCGACGCGGAGGTCTGGGCCACCAGAGCGCGACTACAAGTAATGGTGGATGAGATGGCGGTAACTTTGCAACTACTTCTCGCAACGATTTATTCATACACATAGTCGATTCTTCTTACACAATCCTGAAGATTGAGTCACCTTGGCTATTCATGAGTTTTTCATTTGAAATTACAAAGTACCCCCAAAATTTTGTTTGAAGTTTGAACATTTTGAAATTCAAAATTTGAACTAGCCAAACAAAGTCACATGAAAAAATGACCAATACCAAAGTTGTAGATCTTGATGAGATGCGCAACATTGGTATTCATGAGTTTATCATTTGAAATGATTTAAAGTTTCAAAATCTAGTTTCAAGAAAAAGGAGTGGCTAAATCACATGCAGGGACCACATGTCATCCTAAAGTTGGACCCACATGTCATAACCCTGTTATGGCTAACAAGGAGAGGCCACAGCGGTTAGCATCAGCGATGTGGCTAGCCAGTGGCCACATCTTGGCCCCTTTGAGCTGGGCTCACCCACAGCCTCCCTAGCGACCCCACTTCTTCCTCGCCAGCAACCCCACCTTCAGCGCCACCGGCAACCCCACTCTTCCTCATCGATGACCCTGCCGCTTTCTCACCGTTGGTCACCCATGTCATATGAAGGCTACACTAGATTCGGAAGACGATATAAGAAAAGCGCTTCATCTGGTGCAGGAGGGTGATTCCTTCACAAAGCCAAGGGCTTGTTATGTTCTAACACCAGAAGCAAGGATGAAATTCTTGGAGTTTCTTAGCAATGTTAAATTTCCAGATGGGTACGCCACTAATATATCAAGATGTGTCAATATGGAGGCAAAAACATTGAATGGGCTGAAAACACATGACTGTCATATATTGTTGCGGAGAATTTTACTAGCTGCCCTTTGAGGGTTGGTGAGGAAAGATATATATGAAGCAATTGCTGAATTGAGTAGGTTTTTCAGAGAACTTTGCTCCAAAGACTCTAAAGGTTGATAAACTACATTAGATGAAGAAAGATATTGTAATTATCTTTTGTAAACTGGAGAAAATATATCCTCTTGTGTTCTTCAATGTTATGGTTCACCTAGAAGTA
Source organism: Cenchrus fungigraminus (assembly GCA_036936925.1). NCBI lineage: Eukaryota > Viridiplantae > Streptophyta > Magnoliopsida > Poales > Poaceae > Cenchrus > Cenchrus fungigraminus. The sequence goes on from CM072780.1 coordinate 87,236,480, forward strand.
CACTTACCTGATGAGGCACTGCTTCGGGGGGCGGTTCTGTATGGCTGGATGTATCCCATTAAGAGAAGATTGGGCAAGCGTTTCATCCGCAATAGAGCAAGACCTGAAGGATCTGTTGTAGAGGCATACACTGCATACGAGTGTCTAACCCAATTCCAAACATATTTCAGTGACATTATTACTAGGTTCACAAGACCTGAAAGAAATTTAGATGGAGGATAGAACATCTTACCCACTGATTCTTCCATTTTTGCACATAGTATTAACCTGCTGGATGGTTCTACACTTCATTACCAAGATAATGACTATGACTCCATTGTTTGGTTTGTTCTAAATAATTGCGACGAGGTCGATGAATACAAAGAGTAAGTAAATATTGTCATTTCAATTCTGCCTGCCTTATTTACTATTACTCTCACAGTAAATTAACCACCTACTTTGCAGTATGTATAGGGCAGAGTTGGAACAACAACATGTCAACAATATTGTCAAAATGATATCAACACAATTTCCAGCATGGTTTGAGAAACATGTATGTCCATCTTGTTTCCTGCAGCTTACATATTCATTTTTTTCCTGCACCTTACCTATTTATTATTGTTTCTTGCAGCGTACCCATCAAAAAAATGAAGGCACAAATGTTGATGAAGACATGTACTCACTCACATGTCGACCTGATAGGCATGTGCGGTCATACACAGCTTGTATAATTAATGGGGTACGATACCACACAATGGATCGTCATGCACAAACGAAAACACAAAGCTGCACCATCGAGATTTTAGGTGAGCACAATGGTGATACTATTGATTTCTATGGGACAGTGAAAGAAATTATTGAATTGAATTACACTGCAAACAGTAGAGGACCTAATATGTTATCTTAATGTGGTGTGAATGGTACAATCTTGAGGGAAGGACATACCAGATGAAACATGATGGTTACTTTAAAAGCATTAACATTGAAGGTCGATGGTATAAGAATGATCCATTCATTCTAGCCAAAGATGCATCACAAGTATTTTTTTGGAAGATACAAAGTTGGGTGATGGTTGGCAAGTTGTACAAGACTTTGGCCACCGACATATATATGATGTTGAAGAGGCTGCCCCAAATCAACAAATCCATGAACAAGTACATATGAGGTGTCAGGAGGCATACCAAGAGGAAAATACTTCACCAAAAAATTATACTATGCAAGACATTGTCCCTGATATGGATTTGTTGCAGGATAATCAACCAGGAAGCCCTGTTAGTGCACACCTTGTTCAGAGCATTCGTGTTAATCAAAAAACACTTGAGAGTGGTGAAACATGGAGTGAAGATGAAGATGAGACCTTCTTTGAGTACCATAGTGCTGACGAAGTGAGGAGTGAAGGTGACGATGACTAACCTTTGCATCACAATTCTGGAGCTATTTGTGAACCATAACTTGTATCTAAAATTTGTGAACTTTTGTATCTGAATTTGTGAACCTTTGTATCTGAATTTATATCTGAAATTCTGTTGTGTGTCTTGCTGCATTTGTATTTGAAAAATTCTGAACCAACACCAGGTATGGAATGATTCTATTAAAATGAAATTCTGTTGTTGCATGTCTATGTTACATGCTGCCAAAATTTTAATGGATACATTTTCCTGCCAATTATTTCATGGTTAGGTTATATATGTTGTCAAAATTTCAATTGATATATTCTACTGCCAAGTATTTCATAGAATGTACATAATTTCTCACAAAATGCATTGGTTGGAATCAACATACATTCTGCCAAATTTTCATCCAATGTTGGCACATAATGTTTCACACATAAATAAAATGCATTGCTTGAAAAAAAGAACCAGATTGCATTGATTGACCATCAACTAGATTGCTTTGCTTGAAAAAGAACCAGATTGTTCGTACATTACAAAAGCCTAGACCAACTGCACTAGATTGCATTGTTCATACTACACTGCAATCATAACCTACAGAGACTAAGATACATTATTTAGTGAACTTTACTTAATTGTCTCCTTTCCAACATACATCAACACACAGCGAAGACCAAATGCTAAAACAATCACCAAAAGGTTGAACTTCCACATCAGATTGTCCACCTTGGCCTCAATCTTCAGTTCAGCAGCATGCATATTCATGACCATTCTCCCAGATTATGCATCTTCTACCTTTTTAGCTTCATCACCAATGTCCATTTCCAGGGGGAATTTTTGGAATGCGACAATGCCAAGCTCCTCCAGGTTATCCAAATACTGCCTTTGGAATTTATAGAACCCACAAAGCTTAGGAAAATACAACAATAAAAAAACAATTTCAATCACCATAGCTGGATAAACATGGATGTAGAACTTCTCAACTGACATCATACAAGTGGATGCCCACCGAGTCCCGTGGGCATTTGAAGAACACACGCAGGTAGTTCTCGGTTGTCTCCTTCCCTGACCGCCTCTCTACCACCCTTGTGCACCCATAGTCAGGGCATGGGATCAAGGGGAGCCCAGTCTACTTAAATTACCAAGGGGATACGGCTCCAGCTCCTACCTTGACCTTGGCTCAGATGGTGCTCAACCATCTTGGACGCTCCAGTAGCCACCTATTGACTAGCCGAGCTTCCCCACTAGAACATGGTGTCGTCGTCACCGGAGTCACCAACAGGCTTCACGACGATGGTCGGGCTCCACCACCCCGACCGACGCTCACCCAGAGTCCACCCGTCAGCTGAGATCCGCCGCCTGCCACGCTCCATCAGGCCGCCCGCCACGCTCGGTCCAGCCCCCCGGTGGCAACCACGCTTCGCTCGCCCGGACACCGCCTGACATCGTGTGGGAGTGGAAGATTTTTGGGGAATGATTTGAAATGGATGTCACGGAAGAGATAGGGAACAAATGAAAGGCTCAACGACAACGGTCATAGGTCCATGGCCTGGCGCGGGTATATTCCCGTTGAGGGGCATCATATTTGTACAAACATTCAATGATGCTCCATTGCCATCACATAAAGACAATACCTATTGTCAAAAAACCACCACCGCCAGTCGGATACCTGATAGCCACATTTTATGATGGTCTTGGGTACCTATATGTGATGAAATAAATACCATCGTCATATATAGTTTAGACTGTCCTAACTTTATGACCCTACGTACCTTGGTGTCATATTATGAGACATTGTGTGACGATATTTCTCCCGGTCATGACCATTATCATCATAGAAGGTTGCTTTTCTTGTAGTGAGTGCGAGTCTAGTGCATTACTTTGTGAGATTACATTGAGTGTCACTAGGTGTTTGTGTTGCAAGGAGGTGGTGCTTGTTACTCTTGGAGGTTGCCACCTCCTAGATGGCTTGGTGGCTTATGGCTTCGCTGAAGCCCACAAGGAGATTGTGTAGTGCTCTGAAGAAGGCATTGTGAGGGGGATTGTGCTCAACCCATGGGGATCGCAAAGAGCAACTCTAGTGTAGCATGTCATTGAGTTACCACACCTGCGAGTGGTGTCTTGTACTTAGAGTGGCCAGCGGCTTGAGAGCCTTGCCCAAGAACCATCGAAGTGTCGGTCGACACAACGAGAACTAGCTTGCTGGCAACCAAGTGAACCTCTAGATAAAAATCACCATGTCAACCTTTTCATCATCTCTTCTCGGTGGTTTACACTTCTGATCACAAGCATTGTATTTACATCCTTACATATCATTGTGCTTGTGAGGTTGCTCTTGTAATTAGTTGGCTTGTGTAGCGTGCTAGTTATCTTCTTGCTTGTGTAGCTAGAAGTACTTCCCTTGTGCAACTAATTTGGTTTGTGTAGTTGCTCTTGTAATTAAAAGCTTGTGTAGCTCTCTAGTTGCCTTCTTGCTTGTGTAGCTAGAAGTAGTGATCTTGTGACTAATTAGCTTGTGTAGCTTAATTAGTCTCTTTGATTACCTTGTGTAGCTAAGTAAATTGAGCCTTTAGATTAGACTTGTGGTCTTGTCCATTGTGCATATAGTGAGCGTAGGTAGGCTTTTTGCTTTTGCTCGTTAGAATTGTGTAGGAGCTCCCCGGTGCTTAAAGTACTGGTGGCATAGGTTTGTGTGACATTGCTCCTAAAATTGATTAGATGAGCTCGTGCTAGGTTGGCACTTATTATTTGCTTGTTTAGGATCTTTTAAAGGTGCTAGGGAACATAGATAGAGGGTTGTAGTTTTGGCTAGACCTATAGTTTTTTTCGCATTTGTTTTAGTTAGCTGATGTGTTAAGGTTTTAGAAAGGACTATTCACCCCCTCCCTCCAGTCCACCATCTCGACCCTGCAGAGCTCCGGACGCCGCGCCTAGTCGGGCTAGCCCCAAGTCGATGTGCCTTAACAGGAGAGGTTCGACCGATGTGCCCCTGGCAGGCACCTCCGGCCGCCACACGTTGGCAGAGGGAAATGGGGGTGGCACAGTGTGGTGAGCCAGTGGGTCCCCGGCGAGCTCCTCCCAACCTGTGCTCGATCTGCCGCCGCCCACACTCACTCCGCTGCTGGGAGAGATAGAGTAGGGGCATGGGTAGGAGCAGCGGCGAGGGAGGGCCAGTCGGAGAGGGGCACCTCTCGTTGTCGCCATTGGGGAGAGAGGAAGAGAAGACCAAGAGAGGCAGAGAGGTGAGGAAGAGATTGGGTAGTGTAGATAAGGTTTGGGATTTTTCGGTTTGCCTCTTTTTGGTTTTGATGATTGTGTTTTAGTCCTTAGAATTTCTATTACCTAGCGTTTTATCCTTAAAACTTTTAATTCCTCAAATTTTAATAACAAATGAATTTTTAACCGAAGATAGTAGTTAAAGGTGGATGAAAAAATATATGATTGTTGGATATAGAGCAAACATATGAACTAACAATAGTGTGGAAGAAGTTGATATAAAGCAAAGAATCTTGTTGATGTGGTTAAAATATCCTTTTTAAAATAAAAAATAGAGTAGCAGAGTGCCAATAGTGTACTGGTCAGCTAGTTCCTACCTCCTGATGCTGGCAGCTGGCCCCGCATGCTCAACCGTGCGCTCCATGCACATGTAGGATGGCATTGCTCGACGTGCCCCGTCGCTCCTCCACGAAGGTGGCGCGGGCGCGATGGTGAGATTGGGATGATGGTAAGTTTGGGAAGGCGCAGATGACATAGGGCGAGGCCGGGGAGGAGGGTGCGCGAAGGGAGAAAAGCGAGGTCGGGTAGATGACGATGAGAACGTGGCAGATGACAATGGGGTTCGATAGTTTGAGAGGTGCAAATGACGTTGACCGGTAAGGTTAGGGTGACGTCAACACGATGGGGACGACGGCTAGAATCGAGGAGCTGGAGGGGTGGCGAGGTGATGACACATCTGGAGCGGGCAATGGTAAGATGAGCAATTTTTTCTCTTGTGCAACACACGAGCATAATTCCTAGCTTTATCACAATTTGTTAATTTTAGCTAGTCAACTTATTTTTATAGAGACTCTTGGAGATGCTCTAAGGGGTACTCTTTTGAGGGGGTATTGCATGTATTTTACATATATTATTCACAAGCCAATCTAGAAAATGCAGCTTTTTGGCCAGTCAAAAACTAACTTTTTAAAAGCCATATTTTGAAAATCCAAAGCCAAAATAATAGACATGACAAGATGGTACTAGCTTGTTACGACAGGAGATCAAACAAGGTTGAGAGGGGAGAAGATGAAGGTGGTTATTTTGTTTGTTGTGCATTCGATGTTTGTTGTTGGGGCATCATGCTTCATGAAAGAATGGAAGCACGGAAGCTGTGTTGCGCTACCAAAAATGATCACATAATTGTTATAAATCATGAGGTATCGGGTGGTGCAGAAGCATCATCCAAGACTAGAGTATTTAGATCACCATACATCCAAGGGGGGCTCCATACACCATGTTTCCTTACAACATGATATTCAAGAATACTGAGAAAAAGCGAGCTAGTCTTCCTATTAGTATTTTGTTTTATTCATGTGCTCATCATGCGCTGATAGATGCATACATGTTTTATATCTTTGCATTGAGCAAATGTACATGCAAGGTACCAAGCAGCTAGCTAGCAATTCTTAACACAGAAGCAGTGGCCACGAAAGCCTACACACTTGCCACTAGGGAAACCTTCGGTCTGACCCTCGCGCAGTTTGTGTCATGCATACAGGGGCCCTTGTACCGTTGGCTCGGCAAAAGACACTCCCTCGCCACAGCCACACGCACCGGGCTTTGCAGCTCTTCATACACAAATAAATCTAATTAACAACATGTATGTGAGCAGTCTTGAATGACTACATGTATATAAGGATTCAAGCATGCATGCTATGCGCAAAATTACTCCAAAATCTAAAGTCCTAATAATCGTTTAGGCTAAATCATATATGCATGTACTAATCAAGTGATAGGTGTACATACCATTGGAACCAAGGAGGAGGAGGAGGAGGAGGAGGGTGAAAAGCTTTGGGGAAAGATCCATTCTAGTTTGTGGTTCGAGCGATGGAGGAGTATTATGGTGTGGAGAGAGAGAGAGAGAGAGAGAGAGAGAGATGTGAAACTAGAATGGGGAACCCCTTCTTATAGCAGCAGGCAACTATGCTTCTAGGTTGCTTATAGAGGAAGGAAGACTCACATTTATAACTGCTCATCTTGTAGCCAATGTGGCAGCCTGCACAGTTGTACTATGATGTTGTTACTACCTTACTGGATGCATGATCGTCATCTGCTTTTTTATGAGTGGTGAGTCATGCCAGATGCGTTTTGTCTTTGTTTCCTTAGGCGTGTGAGATTTGCTTGCTTGAATTGTTTTCTTCACCACTAATAAGTTATGCCATGCTAATGCATCTAGCATCTTACATGAAAGTATGTACATTAATAGTTATTATTGCAGTTTTTGCTTTATACTAAACATGTGCCATGTATGAAGAAGAAATTTTGGATGCATACTCTAGCAAAATAAAAGTTTCATATAAAAATGAAGCTTTTGAAGAAATAAGAAAGCCTCTAGAAAAATAATTGTCTTACATTCTCATGTTTATTATGAACTACTAGCAAAATGTACGCGCGGCACGCACGTATCTAAAAAATCATAATAACAAAAAAAAATTATCTTTATAGTGCCACACGTGTCCAAAAAATCAAGGCTGCAACGACAGCGTGAGGGTGAGGAGAAATCAGCAGCTACCTCTCGCGGCTGGGGAGAAAACGGTGTTAGAGAATCGTTGACCGACCTGGTTGGAAGCACAATGGACACCCCCGTATACAGCAGCGCCTTGGCTTGACGTCAGGCGCTCATACAAAAATGCAAGTGAGAAAGCCCCGTCCTCAATAGGAAACGTGGTGCATGCATGGATTGTGATTGACCTACAGGAGCAACGTGATTGACTGATAGGATAAACGTGATTCACATTATCATGCAATCTTCTTTCACAACAACATGCATTGACGCGTGATGGAAAGCAATGAAACGTAGTGATGCATGATTAGTGCAAACCCATATTGTCGCGTGATTCCTATATCATAGTCATCCATATTGACATGTGATAATGCAACTGGTAATGCCATAAACGCAGCTGTGTCACCGAGGCCGCCGACCTCGATTGCTAAGCCTTTCCAAAAGAACACAACGTGATTTTGTTAGCAATTATTCCCCAAAATCCCTTAAAAACACGTCACGCTGCTTGTATCTTTTTCAAAAGCAACGTCTTTTCATTCTTTACTTTCACCAAAAATTTTTACCTGCCCGGTTGACCAGCACCAATGACTATGATGGCTTATTTGTTTCTAAAATAATTGATCACACTTGTAATTTCCTATTTTCTCTTTCGAAAGACACACATGGCAGCTTATTCTTTTCCAAAATAATTGATCACGCTGTCACTGCTCAGGGGGGTGCTTTCTTCTTTCCAAAATATTTGATCACGCTGCTAGGTGATAATTGTTCTTTCCTAATTTCTCTTTCCAAAGACACGCTGCCTTTTTTCTAGAATTATATTGGAAACCAGCGTGATGTATTTTTGGAAGGACGACGAAAGGGATCACACTGCTCGGCGATAATTGTTCTTTCCTAATTTCTCTTTCCAAAGACACGCTGCCTTTTTTCTAGAATTATATTGGAACCCAGCGTGATGTATTTTTGGCCGCCTCTTGATGTATTCTTGGAAGGACGACGAAAGGGATCACACTGCTAGGCAATAATTGTTCTTTCCTAATTTCTCTTTCCAAAGACACGCTGCCTTTTTTCTAGAATTATATTGGAAACCAGTGTGTTGTATTTTTAGCCATCTCTTGATGTATTTTTGGAAGGACGACGAAAGGGGGCGGTTAACCACCAAAAGAACTCGTTCTTTATAGTATAGATTATCTAATCAATGGCCGACAACTCATTGGATATGATACCATTGTGCCACTCTCCTGCCCTCTCTCAGTTTTGAGGCGAGTTGTACCAGACATCCTTTGTCTTTATTTTCTAAGGTGTGTGAGATTTGTTTGCTTGAATTGTTTGTTGTTGCACCTAGTTATGCCATGCTAATACATCTAGAATCTTACACAAAGTATGTATAGTAATGGTTCTTGGAGCTTTTGGTTTACATCGGACCTTCTTAACCATGTATCTCGAGTAGAAATCTGGATCCATGCTCTAGCAAAGAAAATATTCTAGAAAAATGAAGCTTTTGAAGATAGAAAATCTACGACAAAATAATTGTTCTGCACTCTCATGTTTATGACATACTTTTTTAGTATCAAGAACGGAGCAACATATGATGCCTGATGGAGTCTCATTGCAGCTTGTGAGTTGTGGTTTCCCCCTTCCCCTAGCTCATCCAATGGGATATATATTTATGTATTTTTCTATGATGTTGTTATTACGGCCTTACTGTATGCATATTTTCATTTTCTTTTTCATGAGTGGTGAGTCATACCAGATGTATTTGTCTTCACTGTCTGAGGCATGTGAGATGCGCTTGCTTGAATTGTTTTCATCTTCACCAAGTTGTTTCGTGCTAATGCATCTAGTAATGGTATTTGGAGCTTTTTGCTTTACGCGTGACCTTTACCGTGATCCCAAACAAAAAATTGGATCCATGCTCTAGCAAAATAAAAAATTGTTGTAGAGAAATGAAGTTTTTTTAAAACACAAAAATATATGGAGATGGTGGTAGGTGGTGCTTAGGGTGTATTTGGTTGTCAGTCATAAACTGCAACACCCAAGATTGGCTTGCCACAACAAGTTTGGTAAGTGTTTGATTGAGATTTGAGAAATAAAAACTTGGCTCGTCACAACCATGAAACCATCTCACCGTAGGTTTATCCAATAAAAGTGTATTGAGCTTTTTCTCATGTTAGATAATAGGTGATTAAACGGTATAATTTAATTCCATGATTAAATAGATATTCCAACAAAAACAACATAGTGGGTGCAACATAACATGTGCAAGTGTTCATGTTTAAACAACTATTAAACATAAACATGTTCATGATTAAAATACAATTAAACATGAACAAAGAGTAGATCAAAAAATACAATTAAACATGAACAAAGAGTCTTTGATAGAGTCACCCTTTGTCAACACAAAGTTGGTTTTCTACTTCAGCTTTATAGATTTTAAAGTAATGCAAAGCTTCATCCTTTGATTTCAATAAATAGATGTAACAAAATCTAGTGCAATCGTCTATTAGAGTCATGAAATATCTTTTACCTCCCTTTGTCAACACACCATTCATTTCGCTCAAATCGGAATGAACTAATTCTAGAGGTGCCAAATTTCTCGCCTCAGCAACTTTGTGTGGCTTGCGAGTTTGTTTTGATTCAACACATACATGGCACTTAGAATTTTTGACATGGGTAAACTTTGGAATTAAACTCAAACTAGCTAAGCGCAACATATAGCCAAAATTAACGTGACAAAGCCTCGAATGCCAAACATTTGATTCCTCATCATTAACCACATGGTTCACAACATTATTACAATTATCATCTGATAAAGAAAAGCGGAACAAGGCTCCGCTATCATAGCCTTTTCCAAAAAAAAGGTACCAAATTTAGAGATGATACATTTATTCGACTCGAAGACTAATTTAAACCCATCTCTACACAGTAGAGATCCGCTGACTAGATTCTTCTTGATGGTAGGGACATGCTGCACGTTCTTCAATTGCACCGTCTTTCCCGAAGTAAACTTCAGAGTGACCGTACCAACACCAAGAACACGCGCATGGGTACCGTTCCCCATCAACAAGGAGCCAGTCCCCCCGACCTGGTAAGAAGAAAACATAGAAATATCAGCACACACATGAATATTAACTCTTGTATCAATCCACCATTCTGGTGAGAAACAAACTGAAAGAACTGTAGGTAAAGAATTACCGTACCCTGATGTTCCTCCACCCTCGCTAATAACCATGTTTGCCGACTTGGGCATCTTACGGCCAGGACACTTCCCAGCAAAGTGATCCGGACTCCCGCACACAAAGCACGTCTTGTTGTGCCCTGCCCCTGGCATTTTCTTCTTCTTCTTTGGCCCGTCGGCTTGATTAGCCTTGGGTGGGTTCTGTTGAGGCTTCTTCCTCTTGTTTTGCGGTTTGGGATTGCCCCTTTGCACAAAGTTTGCGCTCGAGGGGCCGGCCACTGCCTTTCCACGTGTATCTTTTGCTCTCGCCTTCTCCTCAACATCAAGAGTAGCGACAAGGTCATCAAAACCAAACACTTTCCTCTTGTCTTTTAGAGTCGTAGCAAAGTCCCTCCAAGAGTGTGGTAATTTGGAGATAATAATTCCATGATTAAATAGATATTCCAACAAAAACAACATAGTGGGTGCAACATAACATGTGCAAGTGTTCATGTTTAAACAACTATTAAACATAAACATGATCATGATTAAAATACAATTAAACATGAACAAAGAGTAGATCAGAAAATACCCAAAGGCGGGGCGGGTGACGGCGTCACCCGATGCGCCGTTATTCCCTGGGTTAACCATTTGGCTAACCGTTGGGGAACCTTAGTCGATGTAGTCGTACAGATTCGGTACAGGAAGATGATCGCATGATATGCCTTCCGTACCCGCGAGCGTCCCGGTTCAATGAACCGCGTCTAATCCGCGTCCCAGATCTAGATCTGGGAGCCTCCCCCGCAGGTCCGCCTCGGGCTATATAAAGCGGCGCCCCCTCCTCTCCTCCGATTGCCCATTCACAATCAGATACTCCTGTTCAGGAGATCTCTCCCTTCTCCCTCTCTGTTCTGCTGCGTTCCGCATTCCCATCGCTTGCACCGCGCGCACGGTACCGGCGAGAGCAGGCCTCCGGAACCTCGACTGCTGTTGAAGATCCTGCTCGGGATAGGCGGGCGATAAGGTTTTTGGGGAGCGTTTGACGTGACTGCTCGCTCCCTGTCCGAAGGCCGTCCGTGATCTGCACTGCGATCATTTTCCTGCACCGAATCTGTACGACTACATCGACTAAGATTCCCCAACGGTTAGCCAAATGGTTAACCCAGGGAATAATGGCGCATTTGGGTATTTTCTGATATACTCTTTGTTCATGTTTAATTGTAGTTTAATCATGAACATATTTATGTTTAATAGTTGTTTAAACATGAACACTTGCACATGTTATGTTGCACCCACTATGTTATTTTTGTTGGAATATCTATTTAATCATGAAATTAAATTATACCGTTTAATCACCTATTATCTAACATCTCGGTGCCACAGTGCCTGTGGCTCGCCAAAAGTTCTCACCTACCACACAATCATCACCTCGTTCATCGCAAAAATCGATATCCTTATCTCCCACATCTGCTTCATGGCTGCCTATCGTGGGCTCTTCCCCCCACAAGCTATACTTCTACATCCTACAGAAACGACTGAATCATGTACTAAAAATGATTCTCATATTATACTCACCATTCACTACCACCATATGCTGACAAGTCTAAAGAATTATGTCCAAGAAAATGCAATTGCGGCAGCAGTAGAAGCGCAGAGGATGAGTAACAGAAGCAACTGTGCTGTGAGAGGAGCAACATGTTGCCTGATAGAATATCGATGTGGCTTGCAAAATGCGCCCCCTCCCCTACTTCTCCAATGGAAAATATGTTGTATTTTTTGTATAAGATTAATTTATGATGAATTATTGATTTTGATTAGATTCTTTCTTGACGAATTTATGATGGATTTTCAGATTATATTGGCATCTACTATTTTTTATATGAGTTGTTCTGCAGATTCCATTGATGAAATCAGTGGATGAGATAAAAAAAAATCACTTCGGGAGACACTTGTTAGCACCACTGATTATGTAAATTGATTGGGTAGCAGCATGTTACTGTTTCACTGAACTAATATTTGAAAACATCAAGCTTGTGTTTGCGCTATTAATATTTTTAAAATATATCCCTATTTGCTATGTTGAAATGTGATTGTTTTTGTGAGGAATGGATGACAATCTTACCACTATGGTATTAAAATGTTTTTACCAGCATATGGCTGGCAACAAAACATGTGACGCAGTATGTGTAGCAGCAATCCAAACAGCAGCCACACCGATTTTGCAACATCTTAGTTATCAAACAAATAATCAATTGTTTTCACATTACATGTCTTGCCATATGTGTGGCTAACATTCGTCATGGCAAATTATGGCCAGCAACCAAACATACCTTTAGTGCTCATGGACACCAAGAAAGAAGCCAAAAGCCGTGGTGAGTTCATTAGTGAGGGAGATGTTGTGCACCCTGCCTTTGAGCAGAGCACAATGTTGTTGAATCATTACCGGGGAACGGCCTTTAGTACTAGGTTTCAGCCCCCTTTTACACTATCGGATTCAACACCTCTGCCGAGAGGTGCTTGCTCTCGGCAGAGGGCTCTTTCCTCTCGGCACAGGATTTGCCGAGAGGAAACTCTCGGCACAGTGCTCTCGGCACAGCTGGGCCGGCAAAGAACTCTTTGCCGAGAGCCACGTCAAATCTTCTCGGTACACGTGTGTCGAGAGGGGATATTGCTATCGGCAACGACATTTTCATAAATCAAAAAAAGCAAATCCAAGGTAGCGGGCCCATCGGCCGGCCGCCCTGGCCCCACCCCCGCCGCCGCCACCGCCACCACCACTGCCCACCACTGCCCACCACCACCGCGCCTCGCCCAGTTGCAGTTAGGACCTGGAGAGGAGGCCATCGTTGTGGATCCGCCCGCCGCCATCGGAGCCCGAGCCTGAGGCCGCCGTGTAGATCCGCCCACCGCCGGGACAGAGGCCGTCATCGTAGATCCGCTCGCCACACCGGGACAGAGGTTGCCGTCGTAGATCTGCCCGCCGCGCCGGGACATTGGTCGTCGTCGTAGATCCGCCCGCCGCCGTCCAACCTTGAGCTTCGCCCCGTGGATCCACCGTCGTAGATACTGCACGAGGGAGGAGTGAGTGAGGCGCGCGGGCACCGGATCCGTCGCCACCGCGCCTCGCCCCGCCGCTGCTCCTCGCCATGAGGTGAGGGGCGAGCGAAGGGCGAAGGAGGGGGCGACGTGGCTCTGCCGGCGGTGGAGGGAGCTGCGGAGAGGGCTAGGGTTGGGGGAGGAGATGGGGTGGCTAGCTATGCCGGCAGGCCGGAGAGAAGGAAGAGAGCCGGTGGGAGGGAGGGGCGACGCGGGCGAGAGGGAGAGGACTGGCGGCGCGGGCGGGAGGGAGAGGGGGGTTGGGGTTAGGGTTTGGAGGGGTGGGGATGGGTTTATATAACGCGGGGAGTGGGCTATGTGGGCCGGCAGGGCAGTGTGTTTGGTGGGCCGGCGGGAGATTGCGGTTGGTGGACCGCGACAGATCTTTGCCGAGAGCCACGTCAGCCTGGCTCTCGGCATAAACAATTTTACTCAAAAAAATTATTAAAATAGCAAACAAGTGTGAAAAATTATCAAAATTTAACATGATCCCAGTTATGATATATATTACTTATATAAAAGTTGTTGTGGTCAAACTCAAATTTGAATTTTTCATAGACTCCAAAACTAGTGATATTAGTTCAAATTCTTAAAAACTTCCCGAGAGATGTTCCAGTTTCTAAACAGCGTACGTATCCATGTGTTCAAAACATTCTCAATTTTTTTCACAACCTCCTCATATGATATCATGAGTACTTGACAAATTTCATGATTTTCAACTTCCTTGAATTTTATACAATTTTTTAACCGTTCTACCTCACGATCTTCATCATGATCAGAGAACCAAATGTCGAAAATTTAGCTTCATTTCATGTACATGGTCTTAGAGATGTCTCATGAACATGAATATCATTTTTTCACCAACTTTACTCTATGATTTAATGCACTTGTAGTTCAAATCAGACGTATACGAAAAAATTGCCTAGAATGATATAAAATTGTTAAATATAGTAAACAGAGGTAAAATTGTGCCAAATTTGAGCATAAGTTTTGTATATGTGTATGTTGATGGTACAAAAAGTTTGGACTTAAGAAAGTGATTTTTTTTTAAAAAAATGCCGAGAGCTCGTGGCTTTGCCAAGAGTTTTTTGGTTGGCTCTCGGCAAAAAAACCTCTTTGCCGAGAGTTTTTTAATTTGCTCTCGGCAATGCCTTCTTTGCCAAGAGTTTTTCGTTTGGCTCTCGGCAAAGAGCCGGACTCTAAGCAAAGCCTGCGATTCCGGTAGTGTTAGTACCGACTATACAACCGGTATTGGCAATTCAGTACTAAAGACTGGGTCAATAACCGATACTATACGGAGGGCATTAGTATCGGTTGGTCTACTACTGGTACTAATTTGCATTTCCTGCCAGCTCCTATCAAGCTCTTTTTATTTTAATTTTCTTCTTTTCTTTTCTATTCTTTCTTTGTCTTGTTTTCTCAATCAAACCATGCATCTCACAAAGAACATCTCACAAGAACCATATAAATGCATCCCACAATCACAAGAAAATCACATGAATTCATCTCATAATCACACAATCTCATAATCTCACAATCACAACAAAATATCAAAATATCACCAGAACTGGAAAAAGCACCCCCTCGCAATCACATAATCTCACAATGCCTCCTCACCAGGTTGCCACAACAGTGGCCAAGGGAGGCCGCCCCCGTGCCAACTAGGCCTCCTGATCGAGGCCGTGTGCGCCCGTCACACCTCCAAGGAAGGCCTACTATGCCTCCTGGTCAGTGCCGCCACACCGAAAATGCTCCCGATCTGGGTCGTGCACACCCGCCGCACCTCCAATCCAGGGGCGACGCTCATGCCCAGCCGCGCTCGCAGCTCCTGCCACCACTCTCGCTGCCCCAGCTTCGTGGAGAGAAGATAGAGGGAAAGGTGAGGATGAATGGACAGAGATGTACGGACCGAGGGAGAAAGGCTAGGAGATAAGGGAGTGGGACAATCGGTGGTGAAATTAAAGAGAGAAGGCAGGTATGGGTGTGATGGTCCAAGCATCAGTACCGGGGCTTCGAGGTGGTGCTTTCATGTACCGGGTAAAGTGAAGTTCCGGTATTAAAGTGAGACCTTTAGTCCCGAGTGGTGCTTTTACCTGGTACTAAAAGGGTTGCCGAAGCGCTTTTGGGGGTCTACCCTTTAGACCTGGTAGTAATGTTGATATCAGTACCGGGTCCAAAAGGAGTGTATTGAGGCCTCAGGATCAAATGTCGTTTTTCAGTAGTGGACTGTGCCCGACAAAAGCCTTGGCAAGGTCTTCACCGACAAACTCTAGCACCTTAATCTGCTTCAAACTTGGAAGAACAGTAGATCTTCTCTAAATAGACCGAGAAGAGACTTATAGAGCCATCATGCTCGACGAGATATTTGTTAGTGCCCAGCGCCCCAGCTGGCTAATGCTACAACCCTCAACTGGCATGTCCCTAAAAAGGAAAGGGTGAACTAAGACTAATTCAAATTTAAACTAGAATAAGCAAGTAGCCTTAATCTAGAATTGTAGTTGAAAGAAATGTACCTTAAACTATAAGTAATGCTAGATAGCAACTAACGGGCTAGTTACTCATTAATTAAGGACAAAAAATAGATCAATAAACAAACTTACAACAATGTAAAAGTCAGAAGTAACACAGAGGACGTGAAGTCACCTGATCCTTTCTTGAGGTAATTAACAAGGAGTCGGCGCTCCCCTTATAATCATACAAAACTATGTAAAAGCACCCCACTTAGTATTTCTCTCAACTCTCAGTGTGCCACGTCACTATCCATTTTGTCTTCTCTCAACATGCAAGGTGTCCACATCACTATTCACTAAAATTATAAATTTATTTCTTCTACCGATTTTCTACGACTAATAGTAACCATGTTTGCAATGTGTTGTTTGCAGTAGAATGTTGCGATGCAATCACTTTAGTGTTTCTACTTTCAAATTTTATCTTCAAAATGTGTTGAAATTCCCGCAGCAAAGCGCGGGGTATCACCTAGTTAATCCTTGATGTTCCAGCCACAAAGAGTTTTTATTTTGCTCCTTTTGAGCTACAAAGACTCGAGTGCTCACCAAGAATCTTGCTTTCTCAATCTTCGAAATGGCAATGATTTAAACCAAATACAAATCTACTACAAGAGGCTCCCATAATCTCCAAGAAGTCACAAGGGTTTTTCTTTAATCACCACGACCCCTACTTAGTATTTCTAACCACAGAGACGGTGTGCATCACGTATGGTATGCTGCTGACAGCATTCTTGCCCGCATCAGATTCCATGGCTCTACGTATCAAAACCGGCCATTACATGCGACGAGCCCACGACGACCAAACCCCTTCTTCCACGCGCCGCATACGTCGTCCCTGTCCCACTACACCACACGACGGCATGGCGGCGCCGCGGTCCAGCACGCCGATCTTCGCCCGTGCCCTCCTCCTCTCCTTCCTCGCCGCCGCCGTCGTCGTAGCGGCGGCGTTCGTTGCTGCACCGGTGGCGGCGGCTGATGACCAGACGGTGACGACGACGACGACGTGCGTGCCGTCGCTGCAGCGGCTGCTGTCGTGCCTGGACTTCATCGAGCACCGGACGGAGGAGATCCCCGTCCCGTGCTGCGTCCAGGTGAGGCGCACGGTGGCGGAGCAGCCGTGCTGCCTCATGCACGTCATGCGCGGCAACACCGCCAGGCTCATCGGACCCGAGTACGACAGCGCCCGCGCCATGGTCAACGTCACGGCCGAGTGCCTCGGCGACGCCTCTGTTCTCGTCGACATCACGCGCAACTGCTCAGGTTTGTTCCTTCTTCATCGATCAGTCATCAACTAATTAACGATCCCGTGAATTTCTCTCCAATTTGTTCGTGATCGTTCTTGGTTCTTGTTCTCTCCAATTCCCCATCTCGCAGGCAAGCCGCTCCCGCCGCTGACACCTGAGTTTACGTTTACTACTGCGCCGTCATCGTCGTCGTCAGGTGATTAACTAACAGATTGAACGGGGTTTTTCTTCTGAAAATTTTGATGTGAGATATCGTGATTGACGCTGAGTTTTCTCACTCGAATCTGGATCTTCTAACTTCCTGCTGCTCATACAGGAGCATCGAGGCTGCAGGGCTCGTCGTCTTCCATCACCGCGTTGTTGCTCGCCGTTCTTGCCAGCATCGTCGTCTACGGAGCCGTAGCTGTTCGATGAAATTAGCTTTCGTCGAACTGCTGACTCAGCAGTCATTGTTCGTGCATATGAGTTGCCCTTGTAATTTTCTTTGTGTACGCCGCCTAGGTAAATGCAGTGCAGTTCCAATTTGTTAGAGAGCGAACATGACATGGAAGAATGGTGAATTGGTGATCGAATTGTGTTCTACAGTATGTTCGTAGCTCCTTGCACATATACAAGAACATTAACAACTCACATGCCTGTTGCCTGATGTCAAAGATTTATTGTTGATCAACGTTAACTTCAAAAAAAAAAAAACTATTGCTCAACGTAACGCACGCATGCGTGCGTATCTTTCACGTTCTCGGCGGCGGCGGTGACGACGGCTGCAATGGCGAGGGCAAGAGGGCGATGGCCAGCTCTACCTCGTCGTCGAGCCCGCGGGCCGCGCCGTCGAGCGGAGACTCCAGCCCGGCGGCCGCGAACGCGCCGTCGCAGCGCGCGGTGGTGCCCGTCACCTCCTCGAGCAGCGCCTGCGCCCGGCGCAGGTCCCCGCCCTCCCGCCGCGCGGCGGCCCTCGCGGCGCGCCCGAGCCGGCGCACGGCGGCGGCATACTCGGCGGCGCACGCCGCCAGGGGGCCCCGCTGCGCCGCCGGGACCGTCTCGTTGGCCCGCAGCGCGGCGACCCTCTCCCCCGTGGCCTTGGCCGTCGCCCTGGCGGCCCGCGCCGCGATGGCGGCGAGGCCACGCGCGTCGGCGCCGGCGCTGCCGCTGTCGCGACCCAGCTTGTAGACGCAGTATTCGTAGCTGCTCCGGTCGCCGCCGGCGTAGCCCTCGCACTGTTCCTGCACCGTGGTGGAGGCGGCGGCGGCGGCGGCCGTGCACGCGTGCGGGATGACGAGCAGGCCGAGGAGCGTGGTGGCGCGCAAGAGAGCTTCGAGGGAGGCCATGGTGGGATTGCTTTGGCTCTGCTGCTCTGCGTTTCTGATGTGCTCATCGATCAGATCGCTTAAAAAAGGTGGTTAATTTGGAACTGTTAATTCCCGGCGTTGGGGTAACATAAAGGAGCTGAATGGGATCGTTTCAGAGTTAAACACGCTTGGCGTTTCGTTCTCTTTTCACCTTTGTAATTGATGAGTAGAAACACAACCTCGGACACATATCAACCAAACCTCCAACCCAAAAACACAAAAAAAACACCGAAATTCTTTTTGTTTGGAACTAATAAACACCCAAATTCGAAATTCATCACTAACACTAAGCAATGTTTGTTACTTTGTACTCTTACTAATAAAAAAATCAAGTAAAAGAGTGTACTTTCATCCTTCATCTATTGCAAAAGTATGATATTCATCTCTAGAGTTATACTAGGTCCGTGCCCGTGCGTTGCTACGGGCATCCAATTATCTATAACGCAATACACAAAACATACAATAAAACTTATATATTACAACATTGTATTTATCAATTTAAGACATCATATTGTTCACAAAAAAAATTTAAGACATCATAGGATCATGCACGTGAGTTGCTACGGGCAACAAAATATACAATATATGAAGCATCCAACAAGATAAAAATAGTGTGAAAATAAACATGGATAATAAAAAAATATACTTCAAGAGTGTAGTTACTGAATTAAACAAAGCTACATGTCATGTATTACAAAGATGTGATGCGTGTCTGTATAAGAAGCAATCGACACAACAATCATGATTAATTCAAGTGCGCCTAACCTATTTCCTAAACCGGCTACATTGCTTGCATGACAGCTTCTGATGTCCAGCATACAAAGGAATCACCTGCACTAACAGAATCAAGACAACTAAAGATGAAACATACATGAACATTTATCTTAATTCAGTCGCACTTAGCCCCCCTTGTGTTGCCAAATAAATCTTGCCATTTAGGCATACTATCCTCACTTTACCGAAACTATATTAGAGGCCAAATCGAGAAGCTCAGAATAGCAACTATCTTACCATGAACTGCGGGAAGATGAGTCATTTTACTTTTTTGATCTAACAAACCTTACTTCAGTTTGCATATACGAGGACAGCATCCTAATGCAGCAAGTAACTCATATGCATGAAGCAAGAGATAAACTGATGTAGGAGGAAGAGGAAACAAACCAAGGAACTCGTGTGCTGAGACTGTCGTCACTCTTGGGCTTCTAGTGTCAGGTGTGGATGGAGTGGCCCACCAGCAGGGTCCTGCAGAGCATAGTGCCCCTGATTATCACAAAGAGGTCCGTAGCAAATGTGAGCAGATCACCATGTAAAGTGACGAAAAATCTATCAAAAAGAGGGAGAGGAGTAAAATATAACATTTGATTGGCTAAGAACTCTAGCATTCTATAAGACTCCAGCTCAAATGGCAAAAGAAACTAAACAGATATGAATCAAAATACCTTTCCTCCTTCCTTACTCATCGAAGTCTTGTGAATAGTATGAATGTTCTACAATTTGGATCTTACACTGCTAAATATTATGCATAATGCGCCAGATGGTCCATGAAAGTTTAGAATTCCTTGAAACCTGGTTCCTTCAATCTGACCTAACATACTGCACTTGCAAATTTGAGGTGGTGGTTGGATTTCTGTCAGAACATCAGGAACTATAGTTCTGACACAATGCATCACATGTCTGATCATGAGATAAATATCCTTGTCTAACAGTTTCATTGGCCCTGTTGACAGTTCAGTAGCTTATGACTTATCTCCAACAACTCCAAGTTCCATCATATGTATATATATGTTCTGGATAGCTTATAACTGAAATGCACTACTTACTAATAGAACTTCAATAATATTTGCAAAATAGCTATAGAGTAGATCATTGCAGGAACTAATACATGTTTACAAAGCTTGATTTAGCTCCAGAATGTATTATCCTACCAGCAACATTACACTACACCATCTTTTTTTGTCGGTCTGAGCACTGATCTGGTGCTCATGTAATGTAGAGAATCACACATAATTCAAGTGTACATCCATCACTCCAAATTGGAAGCATTAAATGCAAAATAATCTAATCATCATTAGACGATTGGTGATAGACTGATTGGCAATGGTTAATAATGCAGCAGAGGCTGGGTGCTTGTTGAAATCCCTCAAGTATTTGTAGTTGTTAATTTCTTTATACAAATAAAGGAATAGATAAATAATTAGATTGCTTCAGGAATATGCCAATGAATCACATTAGATTGTAACACACTATGTGTAGACCTTCCTGTCATGCAGGACTTTGAGTTAAATTTAGCTAATATTATACTTGACACCATATGTTGAAAAAGTAAAAAGAAAAAAAAGCACGTATAACAAATCTGAGTACAAAATTGCAATGAGAACAAGATGTTGAGAACAATACAGAACCAATTTGAAAGAAAGAATCATACCATTGTTCATTCTAAAAAAGCATACATTGGCCGTTAGTGAAATCAGATCAAATAATAAGCCAAAAAATGTGGCTGTCGTCGCGCTGTGATGTTGGACGTGCTCTTGCGGCCGAGGTCCCCGATGTCGATGGGGAATGAGAAGAACGCTAGGTCACAGAGCGAGCGGTGCAGGGTGAGCGGGTGCTGCTTGTCAGCAATGGCGGCATTGTAATGGCCTTCCAGAATTGCAGAGAGGTGGGTACATCGCAAGAGGATGAAGAAGATGTGCTAGCAGCTTGGGGAACCCGCCGGCGAGGAGCTCGTGGCGGTGATTTGTCGAGGCCCTGCACAATTCCGTTGCAGCCTAGAACTCATCAGCCAGGCTGGTCTCGATTTTTTGTGGAAGGCAGCGACATCTGCAGTTGCCGGCAGTGGATCTAAAGGCCGTGGCGCTCCATTGACGAGAGCTGAGAGGGTCAAGATGGCGATGTGGGAGGAAGAAGAACAGTTTATATTTTATTTTTATTCTATTTATTTGGTGGGCCTGCTGTTGACTCCCTTGGAAAGCAGCGCTGGGAGAATTTTCTGGGCTCCGGGTTAGTTGGGTAGAACCCAGTTTAAACAGAACCCATAGGCACATGCCAAGCTGGTTTAGTACGGGGCTGGTTCGACCGGTTTGATGGGTCCAAACCAGACCATGTACAGGGTTACAGAGATGTAATGTAATGCACTTCGATGTTTGCTAAAACATCCCAGTGTCATCTTCATTCTTGTTTATCCTATTTCCATGCAAACTGTGACGAATGCCATCAAACTGATACTTAGGAATGTCAGGCGTGACAAGATTTTATTTGTAGAATATGAAGCCAAGAAATTCCATCTAATGAGGGCAGTGGCCAATAATAGTGTTGTACGCAGAAGATAGTGCATGAAACAAGAAGGATGAGTATTCACCAGTTTCTAAGTAACTCAATTACTATCATTTGCATATATCACCACATGACTTCTTACTATCTCAAGGGCAAAATTGAGAACCAGAAAGGTTGAGACAGAACAACTAAACAAGTTATACAAGTGTAATGGAGACTAATAATAAGAGTATCAGTCCATGCTTTCGATCTAAAACAGATAAGAAGACATTGCAGGACTTGATCGGCACTTGGCAGGGCTGCCATCATGCTAGGATTCCCTAACTTGATGCTAACTTCAGTAAAATGATAAGGAAGACCAAGTACCAAAGGCACCATATAGAAAGACCACCAGCAGCTATATCATTGAAATAAACCAGTCCATTATAGAATTAAGCCAACCATTTCTAGCTTGTTTGGATGCTCACGATATCCTTCGTGCTAAGAGCAATTTTACAGTATGTTGCCTTAAGCTGTTAAATGAATGAGATAACAATCAAGCAGAGCACTCCATTTTCTGTGGTAGACAGAAAACAGGTTATTTGTCTATTTGGGAGAAAACATAGCATTCATCTTTATCTTGCCTACATTGCAACCAATGTTATTAAACTGATCCTAAGTGATTCTCAGGGGCAACAATATTTACTTGGAGAAATTTGCAATCACCGAACTGCAAGGATTGACCACATGCAGTTTTGCCATTCAGTCCACATTTCATAGACACAGATGGACTCGATATCGCAATTTTCTCATTTAATTGTGTGCATGTGTCATCTCCATCTAACAAGGCAACAACCTTGCAGTATGCAGAATACAGAGTGCATGTGATAAAATTGGTGAATAGTACACATTTTAAGAAATTCAGGTACTATTTTTCATTGGCAACTCACAACAGCAAGGTAGATATTTCTGAAACTAATGTAGTGATTTGCAACAGAACAGGACACTCCAAAATCAACCGAGAGATTTGCAATCACGGGCACGGGAGAACAAACATAGGACACTCCAAAACCGACCGACCCTCCTCCTCAAACCAGCCTAGTGATTGGCAACGGAACCCAATTCGCATAAGAAAGCGCACACTTCACACCCGATCCATGTCATTTGCAGATTGCAACGGGTCACTCTGGCCTCTGGGGGGGAAAGCATTACCTCCGACGAGCGCGGCGTAGGCGAGAGTGAGTTTCTGCGACATGGACAGCCCCTGCCCATCTTCTCTTCCTCCCCGTCCCCTTCCCCTTCCGGACCTCCTTCCCTCGGGTCACTGTCACCACCGCCGCCGCTCCCTCCTGCACCGCCGCCGCCTTCCGATCCGCCGCCGCCGCCGAGCTCGGGTTCCTTGGTCGCGACGGCCGCGACGAGGCGGGAACGTAGGGAGATGGAGACGGGGGTGGGCGGCGGGCGGCGCGGGAGCAGCAGCAGCGAGGACTGGGAGGCGGAGATCGGAGGCGGGGCGAGGGTGAGGAGACGCGGCGGCGGCTGAAGAAAACAAGATGCGCGATAGTGGAGGGAGGGGGAGGGTGCAGCGGCGGCGGCGGGAAGGGGCGGTGGAGGCATGGCATAGACGGAGAAGGGGAGGCGGCGGCGGAGACCTAGAGAGAGAGGGAGGACGACGGCAGGAAGCAGGAGAGGGGGTCAGGAAGGGAGTGCGGGGGCTAGGGTTCGGGGGAGGCGCAGGATCCCCTAACGCGAGCGGACGATGGAGCCCTGGAGGGAGAGGCAGGGATCGTACGGCAGTCGATTGCGCGATTGGAAGGCGGCCGCGCGGTGCAGAGCGGAAGGCGGACGCGCGGGGGCGGACGCACGGCCACACCATCAAAAGTACTAATGGGTTTTTTTTCTCCACTTCATTCTTTTTAGGAGTAGAGATTATACAGCACCCTGGGTACTAGATAATACCCGAGCTCATCCGCTGCACCACCCCGTCCATCCTCTTCGTTGTTTTTTTTTTCGCCGAGCCCCACCACGCCCCCACACCCACGCCCCCAATCCGTTCCCCGCGGACGCCGCCGCTCGCCCGCTCACCCACTCCCCACGCCCCCTCCCCAGTCAGTTCCCCACCGCCGCTGCCGCCCCCCATGCCCCGTCGTGCTGTCGTCGCCGTCCCCGGTGCCACGCCCGCTGCCTCCTCCGCCATCTCGGGTCGGGGGACGAGCGCGCAGCTGCTCCCATCGTCCTCCGCCTCCTACAACTCGTCGTCGCCCTCTGGTGCCTCCAGATCGACTCCGTCGCCCCCCGTTCAATCAGTGTGTCGACGTCGACCTCCGGCGCCTCCAGATCAACTCCGTCTGCGCCATGCCCCGGATGCCGGCCACCAGCACCGCCCACCAGGCCGAGCTGGCCGTACTACTGCCGTCCCGACACCCTCCCCGGATCAGTTTAGCGTATTTGCTCCTCTAATGGTGAGGTCCTCTCTGATTTTGTAGGCTCCTCCATGCGGTGCCACCTTCCTGGACCATATTGGCCTCATCCTCATTCTATAGTGATTCCGTTTTGTGCTTTCAATTTTTTTTTCCAATTTTTTGTTCACCTGGCACAAAGACTGAATGTCGTGCTTTAAACTGTTGTTTTGTTTTGCTCTTGCATGGATCCGTAATGATGCCAGCGATTCAGATCCATGTTACAGCTAGCAGCAGGATTTTCAGTGGATGCCGGGAGCATGTTATGCAGGTTGAAGCACAGAAACATTGTACCGAAATTGGACCAAGGTTGAGAGATTTTGATATTTCATATCCTAAATTTCCCTTCGATATTCAGAGTGAATGAGTGATTAGTTTGTATCCAGTACTAATTTCATGGTTCATATTGATGGAGGTGGTGATCATAATGCGCCTCTCATGCATACCTATTCATGATTAATAATTGGTTTCTGTTATTAGAGCTAATAAGATGTGGTTCATGTTTCAGAGCAATGTTTGTTGAAATCGTTATGTGGTGCACTGGTACATATGCTTCTTCTTTCCTGTATCTAGTCTATGTGTGCCTTTTAGGATTATCTCATGCAAATGCAAACATACTGATGATTTGTCAAGCTTGTTAAAATTAGGTCATATGTTGTTGCAGTCGGTCGCTGCATTCCCTTCTTGGAGTTGCAGGTTTCCTCAGATGAGACATCCGGCGAGTGAGGTACCGCTCTTTTTCACTTTCATTCATTTTCCCCTGCTGTAGCTTGATTTTCTGGTGTTGATGGCAATAGTGTTTGTTATAGTAATGGTTAGGCTGAGTTAAATTGGTCAAGAATATCCACTCTCAGCTTTGCAAGCCATGTAATCAATGACAAAGCCACTCCAATAAACTATTTAACAGCACATAGTTGCTTCCATCACTTTGGAATGTTTTCAACATGATAATTCACAAAGCCTGCGATCTCCTGGTCCGAGTATACAGGCTATGGCTATAAAACAATTCAGTATCTGTGTTCTGAATTCTGATAGTTTGTCATTAATTTTCCATATCATTTTATTTTTCAGATGATTATAGCCATTGCTCCTCACAGTAATAATCTGATGTTTTGCGCCATTGCTCCTGACAGTAATAATCTGATGTTTTGTGCCATTTGTGTCTGTGCGTCCAAATACTATTTGCTAGCTTTTGAAAAATAGATGCGTCAAAATTACAGAGCACCCATTTTTCAGGAACATGAGATTATTTGACCATCATTGTAGAATAGCTATTTTCTATTACTTTTCATTATTACAATTGAGATGACCAGCTTTCAGAAAATAAATAATATATGCATTTTCAGTTGTAGCATCTGTTGTACCATCTTTGTTTAGTTGTATTGTCATTTTCCTTTTAGGTCATGGCATTTCGGTCGTATAACCACTTGTATGCCGCAGGTCAGCTCATACCGGATATCATCTTCCATTGCCAGAAGGAATGTGGTCTGTACCGAGGTACCACCTGTTCTTCTTTGGATGGTTGGATTAGTTGCTCTTTTATGATGGATATACGAAATACCTCTACGCAGTTAAATTTAAGGCTGAATTTGAAGAAAGTCCAATACATTTGTTGGGGGTGGGGGGGGGGGGCTGCAGCTGATTTCGGAGCGTTTAGACCCACAACTAGCAGGTTGCAAATTGCTTCTTATAATACTTTCATAACTCAGATCATACCATGTCTGGTAGTGTCTTACATGCCAAATTTATTGTTAAAATGCATGAAAGCCTAACAGAGGCTCTGAATAGAACATGAAAGGGCTTCCTATTGTCCCAAATGCCTGGTAGTATATAGTTCCACCAAGACTTGCTAGTTAAACTTGTATTGGACAATTAGTTTATTTTTTTGGGACACAACTAATTCATTCATAAAGCAAAATTCTTAGCTGCTGCTTCGATTGTATGCTTGATGTCTGTGTTTCTTAAAAGGTAATTGAGAGGGGAAAAGGGTTGATTTTTGTTGGAAGTGCATGTCAAGATCAAGATCTTTTTTCATGTATATGTATTACGTTGTCTGTTATACAGTTATATGTGATCTGGGGGATAGAATAACACGGCGTTGCTGACAGGGTATGCAAATTGAACTAAGGGTACACACTTTTTAATTCATCCTTCTGAAAAAATCCCAAAAGTTATTCTTTTTGGGACGGGGTGGATATGGATCATTATTTACAAATACATATAATAAAAAGTTTCTTTCTCCACAAGTGATGTTGTTGCATGCAACATTTTGATATCGTGTTCTATTGCAGGCTACGAGCGGCAGTGAGAGAAGGTCACAAGCAAGGAACAAATTCACGAACAGATAGTAGTTCAGTTCTTAGAAGATGATCTGTTGTTTAGAAGCCCACTGTTCGACTTGTTTCCATGATCCTATTGAAGTCTATTTATGTACGAGTAGGTCACAAGCAAAATTGAAGTACTGAAGCGAATGAGATTTGATCAGAATGTACACAGCGAAATGATTTATTATTCAATGTGAATATTCCTTGAGAAGCTTGGATGGTTTCCTTCTCCGCGATAAGGATTAATGTTCTGACAAAAAATGATATTTTTGCAACAAAATAAACTAATTCATATCTTAT
Source organism: Cenchrus fungigraminus (assembly GCA_036936925.1). Classification (NCBI taxonomy): domain Eukaryota; kingdom Viridiplantae; phylum Streptophyta; class Magnoliopsida; order Poales; family Poaceae; genus Cenchrus; species Cenchrus fungigraminus. Next base: position 87,263,293 of record CM072780.1, read on the forward strand.
TTTCTGAAAGCTGGCCATCTCAATTGTAATAATGGACAGTAATAAATTGATATTCTACAATGATGGCCCAATAATATCATGTTCGTGAAAAAATTAAGTTTTTTTGAGATTCCAAAAAAAAGAATGATGTTTTTGCCTGGTGTAATCGATGTACAGATTAGTTTATTTTACTATGAAAGATGAAAGATGATGCCTCCACTCTACCGCGTGAAATAATAAACAATTTAGTTCAGTCATACGACATCTTCCGTCGCTCGGTCAAGTAACACGTCCTACAGCCAGCGGCTTCCAGGCATAAGAAAAGATCTAACGCGAAAAAAAACAGCGAACCGTAGGGAGGTGCGGGACAGGGGGGAACCGTAGGGAGGTGGGATCAGTGCGCCAACGTGGAGAGGAAAACCGGGAGTAGCGGAGCGGACCGTGGCGGGACAGGGGCCGCGGGTGGGCTCGGGTACTGAATAGTTATCCAGTAGTTGGGTACCAAATAGCGGAGTCCTTCATCTTTAATGTTTTATTTGGTACAAACCAACCCTAACTGACTAAACGGGTGCATCATCCTCACATTAGTTTAACAATGATTTATCAGTATATAACAACTGTTTGAGTCATGTAATAATCTTACTAATACTTATTAGCCATATATTTGAGTCAATCGCTATAATAGTGCAAACAGTTCGTTATTTTTTTATATTTTTTTATGGAAGAAATTTTGAGTACTTACTTTTTTTTTGAATTTAAATATTTGCTTAGCATATTACATCACTAAGCACTAATTAGCTAGATGATTACGTGGCATAAACCACAATTAGATAGCACTAACTCGTTGTCAAACTAAGGTGTGGATGATAAATGAAGAATTTTTTTATATATTTTTAATCATTTCGCAAAATTATACGCCCGTTTGAAAATTTATCAGATTTGACCCTCAAATGTCGTGGCGCACGGCGGTCGCCGTGGCCCACGGCGGTTGCAGGTCCAACCGCCTGGCGCTACGGCGGTTGAACGCAACCGCCGTAGCCCACGGCGGTTAGCCTAAACGCCGTGGGCCACGGCAGTTGGGGACGGCGGTTGCAGGTGCCTCCGGGCGGCAGGCAGCGGACATGCAACAGCTGTGGCCCACGATGGTTGCATGAGCCCAACCGCCGTGGGCCACGGCGGTTGTTTTTTTTTTAATATTTAGAAGAGAAAACACACACATTTGCAATGCCATGTACGGCGCTTGTACAACCCTAACAAAGCGCCTTACATACTGATAGCATGCCTTAGGGAATTTAGAAATTTGATTACAACATTCCTAATTAATCTAGTTGTACGAGAACTGCTCGGAGAGCATAGAGCCACCGGAGTGCTGGGACGGCATGTAGTAACCCAGCTAGGGGTGGAGGTGGTGAAGGTGGAGTGGACCAATCTTTCGGGGGGAGCTGTTCTTCTTGTGGCACTCACAAGTGCAGGTCGAACATTTGCAGCATCGACCATCTCCAACGCTAGACGATGGATCTGGGGAAGCCAATGCCTCCGACAGCTCGCTTCAGGTTGTAGATGATGACGTTCTCGAGGTAGTCGATGTACTGCTGATAGGGATCAATAGCTGGTGGATCCACCCATTGCGAGAAACCGCAGTTCTCTGTTTGGGTGGAGTACTGCAAAAGGCAAGAAAACGTTAGCAAACCAAAGAAACATGATGAACAAATTTGTGCACATTGCTTACCCATGCATATGGGTAGTGCCAGAAGCGCCGACCAGAGTTGTTCCATCCCTCGTACACTTGCATCACATAAAACTCACCGTGTGAACACCTAGGCCACAGAATCATTTGCTTCGGTGCGTAGCTTCTAACTTCACACATCGATGTGAAGTCACTCTTACCTTTCAGTGGGAAATCAGCTTCGAAATCTTGAGATTGTTGATGTCACAACTCAGGACCGAAACCGTGTTCATCCCCACTCCAGGAAGACATTGTTGAATGCTGTGAGATAAAGGCAATAGAGTGAATGGTGCTACATATAGGCAGAAGAAGGAGGTTGGCTGGGTGGTGGGCCCTTCGATCCGTGGGAAGGGAAACGAAGCAGTGACTCGGAGAAAACACACCCTAGTACTAGGGCACTGTCGCAATTTGGGCCAGTCGATCCGTGGGAGGGGAACGTGTCAGTGACTCGGAGGAAACACATCGACTCTGCATATGACAATCACTGTAACGAAACACACGTAACGGAGAAAACACACTCTAATGCAGTTCGATTAAAGTTCTTAAGGATACAAACCGAGAACCCTAATTGACGATGTCATGAAATTCAGAATTATTTGATACAGTCCGACTAATACTCTAGGTCTACTGAGTACAATGGGGGTATTTCCCCTTCTTGATGGCATCCGACCCAGCTTTCTTGGTCCGGCGAGCCCTCTCCCTCTTCCTCTCTCTATCGGCTTCACGGGCCTGGGCCGCTTCACGTTCTCTCATCTACTGGCGATTGCGCATTTCCTTCTGCTCCTCCTTCTTTTTTTCCTCTCTCTTTTCCCACTCAACCATGCGCAACCACTTCTCCCTTGCATCACGGGCAGCTCCCTCGACGTATCTCTTGTCGAAGTCAGACTACTCGGTATCTAGCCACTGCATGAAATCACAAAGAGGAGGTGGAGTCTTCTTTCAAAGACATGTCAGCAAATAATAAAACACAAATGACTAATGAATAATTGAGAAATGTAGTAAGTCCTTACTTTGGCTCTAAGGTTGCGGTGGAATGGCTGGATCGGGTCGTGCGCATAGTTGGCGCACATGAAGAACCTCATCCCGTAGGCGTACCCCAGAACCGTGCACCTGACAAGCTTACAATTGTCACCGCAGAAGCACATAGGAGTGTCGATCTCCTTTGGCACCTCGACATTGTCCTTCCTCTTCGTGAGGAACTCCAAGTCAAACTCAGGACCCGAGGAGGCCATTGCAAACCTGCAAAACAAGGGGAGAACAATCATAGGCAAAATAATACAAATGAATCAGCATAATTAAGACGACACGAAATAGAAGTTCAATTATTACAATACAATACCATGCATAAGTTCGTACAAGAAATAATAGTTCAAATAATATAAATTCCGAAATTAAATGTCCTAACGTTACAAGTAACTATGATCATCTAAATCCTGCATTGTTGCTACACCCACGTCCACGTCCGCGTCCACGTCCGGATGGGGGTTGGGAGAGTCCTGAAGGTGCTGATGAGCCCACATTGGTCGTAGTTGGTGCGTTGCAAGCATAATTTGGAGTTGTGCACCTATTGTACGTGTGGCCCGTGTTGTGGCACTTGTAGCACATCACTATTGCAGGTCCAGCTTCTGCTTCATCCATGTTGTTCCTAATCCAATTCTTCTTCCGTCTTCCAACACCTTGGCACATCTCAGGGTCTGGATTTGGTATGTGCACAGCATTTTCTTTATGGTTCTCAGTAAAATACCCTGCACGAGGTAGCCCTGAATTGTTCAGCTCCAAGTGTTCCGAACAGTTTCCTTGTCATAGTACCATGGCACATACCTACGGTAGCTGAAACTTTGAAGTTCATAACATACGGCGATCACATGTGAGCAGGGGTGTGTAGTAGCTGCGGCTTCCGGCATGAACATCTGCATATTTGGTTGCCAAGTTCAGCAACTTGTTGCGTCTTTTCACGCGATGGGCCTAGACGCGTTTTCCCTTTGCACTCAAACTCATATCTCCACATAATTTCATTCTCAGCAGACTGGTACAAAGGCTATGTTGTGATCTTGTAAAGAAGTGTTTTTCTCTTAGCCTTGTCCAAATACTCAGTCATTCTGGTGCAGTATACCATTTGAGTGTTCCTCAGAACTTCATCCGCTAGCTTGCTCCTTTGGTAAAAATATTTTATTGTACGATACATAAAGAACTCAATGATGCCAACTAGAGGAAGAGGTCTTGAACCGCGAAGCACACAGTTGTAGACCTCAGCAAAATTAGTGGTCTTTATCCCATGCCTTGCTCCGCCCTCGTCAAACATGAGACACCACTTTTCCTTAGGCTCATTCTGAATCCACTGGCTGAAGGTCTTCACAGCATGCCCTCTTCTACGCCTAACTTGAGGGACATCTAATCCCACATCCTCGAGAGAAATTGGCTCCTCTCCAGGTTCGGGATTCACTGGCCTCTTTGCTATCTCCTCTGATGCCTTCTTCGTCAGGTCATCTAATTTCTTCTAGATGTCATCAAATTTCTTCTGCTGAGTCTGCTCACACAACCGCTCAAACAATTTAGACTTGAACTGGATGTGGAAGTTTGCTTTCATGTGCCTAGTGCACCACCTGCTCTTAACATCTATCCACAATGGAACTATGTATCGCTTTTGGCTGCCATCTTTCATGTCATTCATTGCTTGCAAAATACTTTTATGCCTATCGTGTATGACACACACATCCTGCACATCCTGCACACCATGTTCTTCAACCTCTCAAGGAACCAGTACCAACTGTCACCGTTCTCCCCCTCCGCAAATGCAATGGCCAAAGGAAGCAACTGATTGTTACTATTAGCTGCCACAGCTGTCAGGATTGTTCCTTTGTATTTACCTGTGAGAAAAGTACCATCTATGCAAATGACTGGTCGACACAGTTTGAAAGCCTCAATGCAGGCACCCAATGCCAAGAATGACCGCTGAAGCACAAGCTTGCCTGGTTGCTCCTCACAAGGATAGTCCTTGATATCATAGTAGCTGCCAGGATTCATCTGAACTATTGTGTGCAGCAAGTTAGGCAAATTGTGGTAGGATGCTTCATAAGTACCCCACCTATGCTCCAATACCTTCTTCTTTGCTTGGTTATGCCTTGCCGTAACTGATGGTGTACCCGAATTTTTCCTCAATTGCACCGATAATGGCCTTCGCCTCATAAGAAGTACATTTCACAATGGTAGGGTACATGCGGCTTGCAACAAAATCGGCTGAAATGTTTCGGTGCCTTGCATTAATCCGATCAAGGGTACAACTGTGACCCATCACTTCTTTCACCTCTAAGTAATGATCCCACTTCCCCTTACATGCATACACTCGAAAAGAACAATCCTCCTTCTTGCAACGCACATCATATATCCTCAGAGAGCTCTTCACTACCCTGAACTCCCTGTGCAGAGTCAAGGTGGACCACTGCTTGACTGCATCCTTCACATGTGCAGTACTGGGGTACATGACGCCTACTGTAATCTCATTCTCTGTGTACTCCCAGGGCACATTCTCACCACGATTAACAGTACACTGTGAGAAATCGCAGTTCTGCCAAGCCCAGGGTACATGATCCTCAGATTGATCATAATCATCATCTGAAGAGTCCTCTTCCAATGCACGTTCATCAGCTTCTAACTCTCTCTGATAATGTCTCATCACCTCTGGGTTTCCTTCTCCCTCATCAATAAAACCAGTGACAACATAACCTCTAGATGTCTGCTCACCCTCAGAATCCCCGTCTTCCTCCTCTTGTTGTTCCCCTTCTTCACCACCTTCCCTCTCATCCACATCCTCAGCTTCTTCATGTACTTAACTGCTAGACCCACCCTTCTGGAAAATTTGGACAAACAAAATCACAGGCAAACCAACTCGGCATGCATTTCTGATAAAACTCCTCCATTGTCGAGTCCCTTCAAGTGCCATGAGCTCCCAATACACATGTTCACTTCTGTTGATTAGTACCATCACCGACAGGCATTGGTGCTCTAAATCTACTGCAAATGACGTGACCAGCCACTTGGTTATACCCTCCCAAGTTCTTTCTGCTGCTCTTTTAACATTTTTTCTCAATTGAACTAAAATTTGACAAGTCAACTCCTTGTGAACCATATATAATTTCTCCAGATCCATAATACAATTTGATTGTGATTGTCTCCGACATGTCTGATTCATAATAAAAAGCAATAACGGCTATCAAATACTACATCTAGGGACTAAGAAACAAATAGACTAATATTTAAACTAAAATTGCAAACTAATCCGCCGCAATCTACACAATTAAAAGTAAATATGTTACGTAATATAAACTACAACTACAGATCTATACTCCAGAAATCTATACCATCCAGAAATCTACAGAAATCTAGTGAATTAATAGTAATTATATCTAAGTAAAATTACTAAAAGAGTTCAAATCAGCGAAATACCTGCAATGAAGCGAAGAAGCAGCAGAGCTTCGCTGCTCCGCCCCCTCCACCTCCCTCTCTTCTCCTTCTCAACCCTAAACCCTACAAATAGGAACTATTTCATACTACAGATCTAAAAAAATACAGTGAATCAATACTAATTACGCTTTCATTACATCTAAGTATAGGTGCTAAAAGGGTTGAAATCAACGAAATACTTACAATGAAGCGAAGAACCGGCAGAGCTTCGCTGCTCCGCCCCCTCACTCTCTTCTCCTTCCCAACCCTATCTTTCTTTTTTTCGAATTATTATGACATTTGCGGGCTAATTTTCGGCTCTTATAGAAGTTTGGCGACCTGCTGCCGTGGCCCACGGCGGTTGCACAACCCTACCGTCGTGGCCCACGGCGGCTGGCCTGCCGCCGTAGCGCACGGTGAATAGAGCTCAACCGCCGTGGGCCACGACGGCCGGCCTTCCCGCCCGTTGGGCCCGCGGCACGGCGGTTGGAACTGCAACCGCCGTGAGCCACAGTGTTTGGAGGTCAAATCTGATAAATTTTCAAACGGTCGTTAATTTTGCAAAATGATTAAAAATATATAAAAAAATTCATAAATGAACCGGCTTGGTTTGCAACAAATAAAACATATGAGATGAATGTCACACTTCTGCAATTGTTAAGGGATGAAAAATACACTTTCAGTTACAAGATTTGGTCCGGGTTAGATGCAAAGCCGGGCCCATTTAATGAGGAGGCCCAATTCTGGACAAAACCCAAAGGAAAGCGGTCGGCCTCCGCAAAACCAATTTGGCATATGCGCGCTCGCAGCGACCGATTTTACCACGCTGTCCGTCCCAGTGCGCTGTGCTGTTCTCTTTCCCCTTCCGGCGCTCGTTTTTTTTTTGAAAGAAACTTCCGGCGCTCGTAAACCTTCTAGCGACAGACCCGTGTGGATGGCTGCGCTGCTGTCGCGGGCTGGCTGGAGTACGTGGCTACGTGGGTGGGGCCTACCTCTCTCATTCCTTGTTGGTTGGTTTGCGTTTCTTTTTCTTTCTTTTTCTCTTTTTCCTATTCTTTTGTGTTTGTTTTAGCTGAGTTGAAAAATTATATATATACATTTTACGTACATAACTTTTCCTATTCTTCCAACATTTTACGCACACAACTTGGTAATTTCTTGTAGAAAAAAGTTTTGCACATAAATTACTTTTAGAAAAAAATTATGCGCATAACTCGTTGGAAAAGTTATACACATAACTCGTAGATAGAGAAAAATTTATACGCATAACTCGTCGTCAGGGGAAAAATTATGCGTATAACTCGTCGTCAGGGGAAAATTTATACGGATAACTCGTCGTCAGGTGAAAAGTTATGCGCATAACTCGTCGTCAGGGAAAAAGTTATGCGTATAACTCGTTGTCAGGGAAAAAGTTATGTGCATAACTCGTCGTAGGGATAAAGCTATGCTCATAACTCATTCTTAGGGAAAAGTTATGCACATAATTTGGTGTTAGGAAAAAAGTTATGCATATAACTCGTCGTCAGAGAAAAAATTATGTGCATAAATAAATAAGAGGGGGTTATCTTTTAATTTTTTACAAGCGTGTGAATGTTCCAAACATATGCAAATATATTTTATGCCCGCTGCAGCATCACCAAAAGAAAAATGGGAAACTATAGGGTGTGTGAAGGGCAGACGTGACCAAAACTGATCAGCCATAAACACAAAGGAAACTAATAAAGAGAAGGAATACGAACCGCGCAGAAAAAAAAAGAGACGCACGGACAAGACAGCGCGAGCCGGTCCGAATTCGATCGCTAGGGGGCATCCTAGCGACCGACCGCTAATTAGCAATGCCCGTCGGCCACTGCAACCATGCCGCGCTGCTCCCACGCGAAGCCGTTCTGCGCCACCGCGCCTCCCGGCCTCTCACGCCGCCGCCGGCAGCTCTCCGCGAACGCCACTTCCCCGGCCATTTCCACCAGCAAGCCACGGTTACCGGCCCTAAACAAACCGGCCAAACCACCGCCGCCGCCTCTTCTCTCGCGCCCGAACCTCCCCGTCCCCAACCCCACCACCACCGCCGGCGACAAGGATACCACCAACAAACCACCGCCGGAATCTGCGCCTGCGCCTCCGTCCTCATCGGCGCCGGCGACGTGCTCCGCCTGATGGACGCGCTCGGCCTGCCGCCCGACGAGGAGCTCTACATCTCCCTCCTCAGGGACTGCGCCGGTGCCGCGGAGGTCGCCGTGGTGCACGCGCACATCGCGCGCCGCTGCGCCTGCGGCCCTACCTCCGGCGGTAGCCTCCCGCTGTCGCTCGCCAACCGGGTGCTGCTCTCCTACGCCGCGTGCGGGGACATCGGAGCCGCCCGCCGGGTGTTCGACGAAATGCCGACCAGGAACGGCATGGCGTGGGCGACCATGGTATGGGCCTACTCGGACGCGCGCTTCCACCGCGACGCGATGCGGCTGTTCGCGCTCATGTGCCACGAAGTGCAGGACCTCACCGGTGACAGAATCGTCCACGCATTAGTGGCCGTGCTGGCGAGCTGCGTCTCGGCGAGCAGGTGCAAGCGCTTGTCGTCAAGAACGGCAGGGTCTGTGGTGACATAGGCAGCGCATTGGTTCAGCTCTACTGTGAGAGCAGCGGCCTTCACAGAAGAGCACGGCAGGTGCTCGCTATGATGATGGAGTGCCACTGTCAGGAACCCGTTCCTGAGGCGGCATGGACGAGCCTGATCACGGCCTGCCACCGGGACGGCCTGCTGGACGAGGCCGTCGATGTCTTCAGGGACATGGCGTCCACCGGCGTTCCCAGGAGCAGCTTCTCCCTGTCGAGCATCCTCGCCGTGTTCGCGGAGTCAGGGAACCACCAGCATCGAGGGTGCTGCGGGCAGCAGGTGCACGCCGACGCCATCAAGCGCGGCGTGGACACGAACCAGTTCGTCGGGTCCGGGTTGGTGCACATGTATGCGAAGCAGGGGCGGCTGGCGGACGCCGCCAGGGCGTTCGAGGCGATCGGTGGCATGCCCGACGCAGTGTGCTGGAACGCCATGGCCATGGCGTATGCCCGCGGCGGACGGTACAGGGAGGCCTCGCGTGTCATGTATCAGATGAAGGCTGCTGGGATGAATCCTTCTGAGGAGATGACGGATGCGGTTAGGTTTGCCTGTTTCGGATGAATATGTACTGCAAAAAGTGAGTTACTTGACTCACTCAGTGTACAGTAACGCACCCAATGGCCAATGGGAGTATGGGACTCAGAAAAGAGTATAAAAAACTCCTCCAATAACACAGCATTTGTATATTACCTATGACTAGACGTATAATTTGCAGCAGGTCTCGGCTCACTAATCATCATTCAGTCCTTTGTAATGTAGATTAACTACGGTTTGGGGCATTCAAGAATGAAACATGACATTAAACAACAGGAAAATCAAAATGCATTATTACACTCCCTCCTGAGCTCGTATGAAGGTACTGAAGAAGTAAATCCATATCTCAGTGCAATCTTGCAAGCTATACACGTGAACCTTTATAAGGTCAGTACAGAGACCGCGTCCAATAGACACCCGGCTGGCTTATCTGCAACAGCAAATCCGAGACGTGTTGCTTACACTCCTACCTCATACTTATATCACATACTCCCCTGACACCTTCAGTTGATCTCTAAGATTGGCTCATCGTTAACCCATCCAGGAAAAAAAATGAACATGCCCTTCAAATGGGCGAGCAATGAAACAGAACCAACACGCAACATTTCTATGTACAACATAATCTACGATCAGCTCAACACTCAACAGCGCTATTGCCCATCTACACCCCCAAATATACAGCGCCAGGTCATTGCTTTCTCACATCAGGAATCACAGGGACCTCGGCAGGGTAATCAGATAACTCTATGTTGATGAAGTTCGAGAGCTTGTACGGTTCTGCTGAGGTAGCAGTTTTTACTCCCATGCTTCAAGTGGGTGTTGTTTCTTCCTGATTTGCCTTATTCAGTGGTAAGCTTGACATTGCTGGAGCTTTTGAGCTCACGACAGTGACTTCTGCCAGCTCTACTAATTGCTCTCCAGTTGGCACGATAGTGCTGGGGCTGTATTTTGTAGGTTCATCTTCCTCCTCATTACTGTAGAGCACATATTCATGATATGTAGGTGCAAACTGCAACATGGGATAAAACAATATCAAACAAAGTTGAAACTGCACTCTGAGATCCAGACAGAACATGTGTGTGTTTCACATCTGGGACAAGGATGAGCTGTGAAGGGAGTGAAATTTTACCTGGTGTACCGTGTCATGATAGAAGTCGTTGAATTTCATAGCGTGAAGAAGGCTTCCCTTGAAACCACCAAAAGGGCGAGCATTGGAGCCAGCGTATTCCTTATAGGAGAATGCAAATCGATGCCCAATGGCTGCTATGAGCATCTCAACACACAGAACAAAGTTCTGGAGATAAGCAGCTTTCTCAGCATTTCTTATGAATCCAGATTTTGCAGCAAGGAAAACCAACACACCCTGTGAGAAAAATTTTCAAATTAATACAAAAGTATATTTAACTGAGTAACAACAATTACAGGTGGGATCATTTTGCTTGCAAGCTAATGGCTCCCAAGTAGATTTCATCAGAGAAAGAAATGAATATATCCTGACAACATACTTTACCTGCCAATACGTGAGAAACACAACTGATTTTATTATGATGAACTTTGGGACAGGGTTGTATGGCTGAAGTAGATCTCTGCATGCCGCATAGAACAGTGCAAGAGCAAACAGTGCCATAGAGTATGAGACTGTATAGATGATAGTTATATATAGATAAGACTGGTTAACACTGAAGTTTCCATCTTCATATTTTCCTTTGGCATAAAGTACAAAGGTGATAACAACCAAGATTGGTTTCAATATTACGAACTGCAGACAGCCTTGTTTGCATCTCCTTATAAAACGCCTGTCAGGAACACAAAAGATACGACCGTTCAGCAGTTGCACAAAAGAGTAGTTGTGTTGATCAAATAATCAGACAAAGGAGAATTACGCACCCATCTAGAGGAATAGCTGGCAAACAGCAAGTCATCATGAACCATGAGGGTTTCAGAGACTGGCCACTCAAACTCACCACCACAGTACCAGGGCCTCCTACCCATGCCAAGCAAAGTGAAAAGAAATTGTAGATGACCCAAGCATCATAGCTGAAACACAATCCAGCAAACAAGTTTCAATATGATTCTAGCTTTTGTACTGCTTGAATTAGCTCGAAAATGTCAGGGAACTACCGAAACAATAAAAGACAACAGGAGGTAGAACCGTAGAACCTTGACTATCCTACATGAGCACCAGGAGGAAGAATACTTAGGGCAGCTAATCAAATTACCACTGAAGAAAAAAATAGATACAAGAAATAATAACACAAAAGAGTGAATCGTTGTGCCTGTCATTTGCCAGCAATTACACTAGGGTGTTGAGAAGAACCAATAACATGCCAGAAGAGCGTTTCAAGAGGACCAAAATATTGCTCAATGTATTTGACATCATATCACAATAATCAAAGATATAGCTACAATAAATCAATAATGCACTCATGACTCTAAATTTAGGTGCAATTACTACAGATGGACATGCCCTCTGGTGATTTTCTCTTTACAGCATGGTCGAGGCCATTTTTGCAAAGACACTTAAAACTGAGTTTAACTGAGTTTTGAAAAAAAAAAAAAGATCACACATGGAAAGAAGACACATGGAAACAAGACATCCCCACCTGGCTGTCTAAAGAGAGGTAGTCTCCACTGCTACCTCTAGTCATTTTAATTTTAGAGTACAAATTATTTCGTGTGCATTGATATTGGTATTTGAAAGATATGAGTATATTTGCATTCAAAAGTAGGTTCACAGTAGTGTACTTTTGCTATGTGTTACAAATACATTCCAACAAAAAAATAATGGTCAAAACTGTGTTTTGGAGACTGACAGAGTCTAAAGCTTCACTTAGTGACTAGAGGGAGTAGTTAATAAAGAATCCATGGTTCCTATGGTCAAGGGCACTAAACAACTGCTGCCAGGACATATATATGCAACCCAAATACAGGATTAAATGTTCCAATTAAAAATGGTAGGTAAATATATCATGATTTTTTTGTTGTTTGTACTGCAACATTTTATTATCTTCTTAGTACAATGTCAATGACACACAGTCGCAGTCAGCAGTTCTTCTACGTGTTTGAACAGAAAAAAAATTATCATGAATTTGTTGGTCACAGGAACAATAGACCAATAGTAAGATGGCAAAATTAAATAAAAAGTTCAACAACAACAAAGATTGAAAAAGGATGGTTAAAATTGGTGTCTGATCTATAGTTCGATAATGGGGCCACTAAGGATAACAAATAACTAGCCATCATTATATCTGGAGCATACATTTTCAAAAAAAAAAACTATAACAAACTCATCCATTGGAAAAAAGAACAATAAAATAGTCTGAGTTATAATCTGGGTAATTTCACATTTACTGGAGCCATAAGCATTACCATCAGAATGTAGTTATTGTGAGTGAAACAGTTCCGAGTGTTAGTTATGGAATAACACACTCTGGTTGATTTTACCTAACTGAACTCAGGGAATGACATAAGGAAATTGAGTTACTCCTCTATGTCAGGCATACCACAATACAGTTAGTGCAATACTGTAACTAAATAAAGTTGCACTTTCACACCCTTCCCACCTAAATAGCATTGTTTCATTTGATACTGCAATTTGTCATTGGTTAAGGTGATGGATCATATCAATTCACAGGGCTTATGACAGACGAGTGCTAAAAGAGTAACACGAGAGCAGTTTTATTTCTTAATTCTTAGTTACCTACTATGATGGCATCGTTGTCCATCAGAAATACATGTATACATGTTATGACTGGTATGAACATGAACCAGGTGACACATAGAATAAAATAAAATAAAATAGGTTTGAGTTGCAAGGAGTTAACTTACATTTCTCGAATAGAATTGAAGTAGATTGCATTACGCGGTAAGATAAGGGAAAGAAATGACATCACTGCATATACCTGCAAAAAATGTACTTATAAATTGTTATTAATAAAAAAAGGTGGATACAAGGTGCATCTGTGAGATGATAAAAGTAAACAATTCAACACAATCCCATACATAAACATATAATTCCATGCTGGCACTTATACCAACTATCTAGGAAAAAATATTCACGTTTGATGCATGGAGAGCAAGCATACTGATGATATGTATTGAGTTAAATCAAATAAAACAAAGGCGTGGCACAAACGGCATACCAAATCCCTGTGATATAACTAGCGGAACCTAACAGCACGTGGCTGAGAAACTGCACAGGAATCAGAACTGGAAAGACCACATTTGTGAGACATTACGTGTCATTCTTGCCGTTTCTGATAGTCCCACTACAACTAAAATTAATTCTACGAGATATCTGAGGCAGAGTGCACACGAGAATATAATCCATTCCACTCAGACTGAGCAAGTTACTTCAACTCCCACAGGGCTATATTACTATATATGGTTTCATAGTTCCAAGCATCATTTTCAGCTTCAAGTACACCAGCTATCTGTTGGCATGTGCTTATCATGATATGCAGGTGCACACCAGCTATCTGTTGCGGTGGCAAGTACAACGATTCAGAAAAGGTGGTTTCATTGTCCATCCGAAAGCAAACACATAGATGACGAACAATATTCAGAATACAGTCTTATTCCCCAAAAACAAATTATCAGTATATCAACCTTATTAAACAGGTACCCTTTGCTCCCTTTTTTTAAGACAAATTTTGTCAATGCTACAGCAGGCACTGCATACCATTTGCCTAAACAACACATAAATGCATACCCAACCCAAGTTTAAAAAATTAAATGTTGCTATACGTGGTAATCCACAAGTTCACACAAGCACCAATGACTAAACCGTTATAGCTGTAGAAGAAATTCGGTTGGAATTTGGAAATGAATAGCAAGTCACGGTTTGCCCCAAATCGCAGCTGCGAGCTGACCTTTTTTTTTTGTGACGTAGCTGGGAGACGACTTAAACAACTAAAATTCAACAGAACTGGGTTACCGGGTGTGAGTGGGGAGAGGAGAGCGCGGCGGGCAGCAGCAGCGGTGGCGTACCGGGACCATGAGGATGATGCGGACGATGAAGCGCTGGTGCGTGGGCTCGGCGTAGTGGAGGAGGTGTCGGTGCACGAGGCGCAGCGCCACCACCGTCGCCGCCGCGGCGGAGGCCAGCGCGGCGGCCGTGTACGCCGCCGCGGTGGCCCACCTCTCCATCCCCGTCCCTTCCCCGCCCCCGCCCGCCCGCGAGGGGAAACCCTAGGGGGGCCGCGGCGAGCGGGCTAGGAGGAGGAGGCGCCGGGGACGGGGAGGATGGATTGGGGCAGGCAGGCGGAGGTGGCGATGTCGGGGGCTGCTGCAATCGAGATTCGAGCGGGCGGGGCGCGGATGTTTCCGCGTGGCGTTATGATGGTAGGTAGTTGGGGACTTGGGGGCGTGTGGCGTCACCTGGATTTGGGATTTGAGTTCCGAGTTGAATTTTGACGATCTGAACGTTGAAGTTTCGTCATGGGAACTTGGGCTGCAATGCAATGCAAGACTCTTCGCGCGCTGCCGTCGGATTAAAAGTTGGGAGTGCTCAAGTGCAACGCGCCTAATAACAAATCTTCCCGTCAGATTAAGTCAGATTTAAATAAAAAAATTTAGCAAGCACTCCCTTGCATCGAAATACTTGTCGTCATTGATTTTTTTCTACAACTTTGACCATTCGTCTTATTCAAAAAATTATTCAAATATCATCTATTTTGTTTACTACATACTTTATTATTGGAAGTATTTTAAGCTTCACTTACCGTTTTACATAATTACAATAATTTTTTTAATAAGGCGAATGGTCAAAGTTGCAAGAAAAAGTCAACATCGACAAATATTTCGTACGGAGGAAGTAATTACCTATCCCATAAAAATATCTAAAAAGTTAACAGAACCGGTTTGCACCAAATTATTATAGCGATTGACTCAAATACATAGCTAAGAAGTGATTGGTAATAAAATTATTACATGGCTCAAACCATTGTTATATGACAGTGAACTATTATTAAATTAAAGTGGGGATGATAAATGCACCGATTTAGACAGTTAAAGGGTTGATTTTGCTCCTAATCAAAATGAGGAATGAATGTTGCACTTTTGCGATAGTTGAAGATGGGAAATACACTTTTTCCTTATGAGAGAAAGGAACATCACTTTTCAAAATGATATTCCTTATATGTTTAGTAAACAAATATGGACTGAATACACCGAGTTTCACTACTTCTAAAAAAATCCAATGCAAAATTATAAATGAGCCTAATGCAAGCACTTACTCCCTTTGTCCCGCTATGATGGTCGCTGAAGCTACAAGCACATGTCCCAGAATGACCGTCGTTTCTAGCAATCCATAGGCCTAGTAGATGTACCGTAGGCACTGTTTTTTCAGTCCTCCATCGCCAGCTCCCACCACTACACTGTATTGCCTATTTATATGTGCATATTGGATGTGGATAGGATTTGTTTAATGTAAAAAGATTATGGCACACTAACTACTCCGTGTAGCACACTTCAGCATTTATGGCATGCACATACAAGTATAGGGGTAGCAAAAGTCTTTTGTATGTTACATTGGTTGGTGTGTTTTTTTGCCGGCTACCGTCATAGCGGGACGGAGGGAGTAGGTAAGTTTGACTATCCTACTTTGGCTTGTATTGACTCTATCTCGGGAAAAAATGAATTGAATCGGTTAAATTTGCATGCAATGGATGGGGGCTTTTGTAATAAATTTAAGTAGGTAGGTGGTTGTTTGCAACAAAACAACTTGTGAGAGGTAATGTCAAACTCGAAGTGACTTGTGGGGGTGTTCACACAATTTTACCATAGAGTTGGAGGTTTATGTTCTTCTGAATTTTCTAGCTTTTTTGGTACACCTAACTACTTCTAGTCAATTTCAAATCCAATGAAACTATTTTTTTCAATTTCAGTTTCACAAAAGATGTGACGAGTTCAAAAAAATTGGCATACAACGAACTCATTTTCAATTTGGCAAACAAAAATGATCATCAATGAAAACCGATAGATTTATAGCATGTAGGCTCTTTTGTCATCATTTTCCAAGCAAATGATGAGAAAAGCGATAGAAAGCGTTTGGATCTAAGAGTACTAGAGATCACAAAATACCTTGGATCCTCCCTCAACTACCTTAATCAAATAATCTAAAACACCATCATGTGGTGGCTTCATCATGAGCAATGCCCTCAAAGACGGCATAACAACAACTTGAATTTCCACTATTATCACGGGCTGAATTTGAGAAAAAAAGGAACATGACAGTGCAGAGTGAAAAGCAACTATCCTCTACAGAGTTAGGTTTTTTTTCATGTTAGATAGCATCCCAATTGTTAGTAATTAATAAATTGTGTGTTGTGATGAAGCATTGTTGAGTTATTCTTAGCCTTTTATCATATTTTCTGCAATGCACGCGAAGGTTAAAAGCCACATAGCTTTTAAGCATCATGAGGAGTTTATAGAGCTAATCACACTACCTAGTAGTTTGGCACTCACATAGTGAGTAAAGTATATGGTCGGTCCTTAAACTTGTTTATCTGTGTCATTTTTAGCCCCCACATACTCTCAAAATACATATCTAGACCCCTTATTTTAGCTCAGCTGCCATGTAGGTTCCTATACTGCTATACTCTTAAAATGCAGATTTGACTCCCTATACTTGACTTCGGGTATCATATAAGCCCCTAAACTCTTGACATTTAGTGTCATCCCAATAATATAATTAATGTGATAAGATCAAATTTTATGCTTTAAAGCAAGCCATTACTTTCATTAGCACATTTATGACTTCTTTTTATTTTCCCTTCAGCTTCTCCAATATTCATCCAATAATTTATCTTATAAATTCCTGATTTTAATTTAATTTAGTATAGTGCAACTCCGATTTGAACAATCTTTCAAGAATAATTGGGCATGCTAATCATGTGCACCTAGAAGATATGGTGATATTGCCTCCAAAGTAAAAGAACATCATTTTTTTGGATTCAACATATCGATATTCTACGCACATGTTGAGTTGAAATTCACTTTATTTTACTACAATTAAATTTTATCTATGCAAAAAATTGTCCATTTATTTGAGATGACAATGCTTTTAGAGTGTAAGTTTAACATGAAGCCAAATTTAGAGGGACATATCTACACTTTGGAAGTACATGGATCTAAATAACACTCGAGCTCAAATTTAGAGAGTCAAAAATACATTTTGATTTTGTATAAAACTAAACAACACAATTGTACAACTTTAAGAATCGGCCGTACATTTTACTTTTGTATTTTTTTTTACAAACATGCATAATTAAGGTCGTGCGTATTTGGTTCATATGGAATAAACTAGCATAGTCCGTTATCGTTTGTTGTTCTCACTCAAGCATAATATAGGGCATGCTTAGTTGGCTTCCAATATTTACCAAGCCAAAATGACAGGATATCCATAAAGTTTGGCACTTGTTTGGTTGGCACCCAATCGAATGCTAATCCTAAAGATCTTGCATAAGTTTGGGCAAATCTTTTATTTTTTGTTATGCCCATGTTTTGGCATCTCCAGATTTTGTTTTGAGAAAGATTTGACTTGGCAATTTTTGGTGTCAAACCAATCAACTCATAAACCATCTTAAGATCATCCAGCTCGAATATACGACGCATCTCTGCGGCAAATTGGCGTTTCTCTTCGAAAAGGGTGAACCATTTCTTGCCCGCCACGCGTGTGGGATTTGTAGCGCTGGTACTGTGTGAGCCACAGCATGTGACCACTGACCATGCAGCAGCGCCTGGGAGCACGCGCGAGGTGAGCGGTGGAACGCAACCGTGGGGGAAAGCACGGAGCCGGGTCACCGCCGAACGGCCGGCCAGCCAAGCTCTCGTGACTCGAGCTGGATCCGAAAAAACCCCACGCGCCTCCCCACTCTTCTCGGCTGTCGGCTCCCCCACACCACCCGCTCCGTCCCGTACAAAACCCCCAGCTGCTGCCCCACTGCCAGAGACTCCTCTCCCCTCCTCCGTGGCTCCGTGTCTCTCCCCCCCTGTCCTCGCCGCGCCGTCCCGTTTCCCCGGGCCCTCCCGCGCGCAGTGTACCGCGGCGGCACGGCCGATGGCGTCCCCAGCGCCGCCGCTGGCGAGCGCGGCCTTCCTCCCCGCGGCAGCGGCGGCGCCCCGTCCCGCGCGCCGCGCCGCCCGCGCGTCGGTGTCGGCGGCCACCAGCTGCGTTCTCGCCGACGCCCCCCGGGGGATCAAGGTCAGTCTCGCGCCCCGCGCATCACATTTGCCCCGAGGCCCGCGTGGTCTGAAAAAAAAATCCAGGACACCGAGCTTAGCTAGGCCACGGTGTGGCAGTGTTGGGTGTCCCCCTCCCCGTTCTTGCTGCTGTTGTTTCTTTGTTCTTGTGTGTTGGGTTGTAATCTTTTTTCAGTGTTTCTTTGTTTTTTCTCCTTTGTGCTCTTGGTTGGTCAAGATCTGTTTGGCTATACCAAGGATTGGTTGTAACTGCTTTCTTCTTAATGAAATACGTGCCTTGCGAAAAAAAATAGCTAGGCCACGGTGCCACGCCACGTCACGCCGCGCCGCGCGGCTCTGGAGCGCGGCGTGATCCGCGTCGCGTGCCGTGTCCGTGGTGGTAGGGGGAGAGGGCGCGCCGGTCACATTTTTCGGATTGTGTTCACGTTTTTCAGGTGGAGCATGCGGACGCGGGCGCCCAGGCGGCGGCGGCGGCGCGGAGGGACGTCAGCCCGGACACGGTGGCGTCAATCATCCTCGGCGGCGGCGCCGGCACGCGGCTCTTCCCGCTCACGCGGACCAGGGCCAAGCCCGCGGTAATCTGATCACCCTCGCCCTCGGCCCTCCTAACTCACAAGTCACAGTCCATCGGCCATTTTCTCACCATTTCCGCGAATTGTTACTTAACAGTAGCAGTCGCGGATTCCCGCTGCGATCCATGACATTGATTGAGCTGTGCGATAGCTGCAGGAGATATTCATCAGTTGTTGTGTCTCTGCTTTGCAGGTGCCTGTCGGGGGATGCTACAGGCTAATTGATATCCCGATGAGCAACTGCATCAACAGCAAGATAAACAAGATCTATGTCCTCACCCAGTTCAACTCCCAGTCCCTCAACCGCCACATCGCGCGGACATACAACTTTGGTGATGGAGTTGGGTTCAGTGGTGGGTCCGTGGAGGTAAGCTCTGATTCTATCCACAGTTTATTGTGAGAAGTAATCCTAATTTCGGGTTATGGGATGGGTGAGTGACTGTGTAGCTGATGAAACGTTTTACACACACTGGAATGTTGGACAGGTGCTGGCTGCTACCCAGACAGCTGGGGAATCCGGAAAGAAATGGTTCCAGGGAACAGCTGATGCTGTCAGGCAGTTCCTCTGGCTTTTTGAGGTTCTTCTTGGGTCATCTCTTATTTATTGCTATATTTTTCGTAGGATGCTGTCATTTTATTAACATTAAATGTTGCTTAATGTTTGTGAAGGATGCGAGGCTGAAATGTATAGAAAACGTACTGATTCTGTCTGGTGATCATCTGTACAGGATGGATTACATGGACTTTGTGCAGGTCTCCTCTCTGTTCCAGGCTGATGCTTTAATTTCAAGCTTATTTCTCACTGCTTGACAAAGATATGCTATTACGACTGTTTTGCAGAAGCATGTTGACTCTGGTGCTGATATCTCAGTTGCTTGTGTCCCTATGGATGAGAGGTCATTCACTTTTCTCCCTTACTCCCTTTTGAATGTGTTCTTTGTCTTGGTATTTCAACTAGTCTTCGGTTAAATAAAGCAAAGTGATATCTTAGCAGTCATCAATACTGTACTGTACTGTTGATTCTCTAGACCTTACTTGTCTTATGCTCATCATTAATATGCATGCTCGAATTCTTCAGGTATGACATGCTGCTTTGCATTTTATAAGAACCAGAATTAGTCACTTCTTAATGGCCTTGTTTTCTATTGGCATATCCTACACGAGCGTATTCGCTTCCTGTAATCTTATTTATTTATTATATCATACACATGCAGTCGAGCTTCTGATTTCGGATTGATGAAGGCTGACAGGAATGGTCGCATTACTGATTTTCTTGAAAAGCCCAAGGGTGAAAGTTTGAAATCAATGGTACATGCCCTCACACCTGAAGACAAAGAACTACTTAATCATTTGTTACAACAAGTATAGCTTGAAAGCATATTGTGTCTTTTGTTAATTAACATTTTTATTCATGGGGCTTCCTTTTCTGTTGCAATGTTGTCTAAAATATTTGAGTTCATGCCTCTGTTTGCCCAACTCCATCTCAAATGCTTCCGTTTTATTTGTTTACTTTATTGAAAAGCTTGTAATACTAAGGTACTTGTTAATGCAGCAAGTGGATATGCACTTGTTTGGGTTATCCCCAGAGTTTGCAGATACATACAAATACATGGCTTCAATGGGAATATATGTATTCAAGGCAGATGTTCTCCGAAAGCTTCTGAGGTAAGAATTTCCATGATCCTTTTAAAACCTATTTGCATGAAAGAGCATTGCATCTATGGTGCTTTGTGTTCACTCTTATGCATAACCATACACCTCGCTTCCTTTTAATTTAGCCTTTTTTTGTGGTGTGTAACAAACACAAATTTGTTCAGAAGCCATATAATTGTTACTTATTCTGATTAGTAAGACCTAGTTTTTTCTGCATCTTTGTGATTTCTCCGTGCACCTTCATTCATGTTTTGATGCAGTTGGGGGTGATGACACTTACGTTCTTTGTTTGTTGTGCATCTTTATTAGAGGCAATTATCCTACAGCTAATGATTTTGGCTCGGAAGTTATTCCAATGGCTGCAAAAGACTATGATGTGCAGGTATTTATGCTCTACAATTCTTCAAAATCTAAAATGAACATATGATGCCCATTATTAGTTTTCATGAACACAGGAAGGATTCTGAATACCAATGTTTTTTGTTGGTTCCAGGCTTATTTGTTTAATGGTTACTGGGAAGATATTGGAACAATAAAGTCTTTCTTCGAAGCAAACCTTGCTCTCACTGATCAGGTTTACTTTTTGATTGACATCATTTCCAGATCTAGCATTTTTGTGCATGATAATAATTTCATTTATTATCTTTGTAGACTCCCAACTTCTATTTTTACGATCCTGTGAAGCCTATTTTCACATCTCCTAGATTTTTACCTCCAACCAGGGTAGAAAATTGCAAGGTCAGCTTCTCCTATCACTACACATCATCTTTTGATGATACAATACCTGGCAGGCTTGCTTGATATGCCTATTTCTGTGCAGGTTTTGAACTCTATAGTTTCACATGGCTGCTTTCTAACAGAGTGCAGTGTTGAGCACTCTGTTATTGGTATCCGCTCAAGATTAGAAAAAGATGTGCAGCTTAAGGTAAAGTATCAAGTATTTCTAATTTTATGCAGTTGCAAAGCAAGTCCAAAAATTTTATCTCAAAAAAAAAAGCAAGTCCAAAACTTTGTTGAGCGAGGGAGCATGAGAGTGCTGACCTGCTGGGTAGGTGGGGGAAAACGTTTGCAGTGCCCTTGCATGGCTGAGCATCATGATTATTTTGAAAAATACTCTACTTCTTAGTGCTTACTAATGATAATCAGAAGTGCTAAGTAAATCATCAGATGGTGTATCCCAGTTTGCCAGTGCTGTCAAATTAGTGCTTTTCAGTGCCTATAGATTTTTGTTTGTTTTCTTCAATATACTACACCATATTTTAGTACATATTTACAGCAATTTTGCCATACATCACTGAACATGTATCAATTCTGATGTTTATTATTTCTTGCCAATTTTGTAATCTTCTATAGTTTTGAAGCAAAATGCGCAAGCTTAGTTAATTGCTGAATTTTATATGCTAATAGGATTGCTAATATCTAGAATTCGTAATGAATGATTTCTTTTCTTTTTCAATATTATGGATTGCTTAATTTTTTTTGAAGTCTATTCATGAATGATAAACTGGTTTAGGACACCATGATGATGGGGGCAGATTACTACCAGACTGAAGCTGAGAGGTGTTCTGAACTGTCTGATAGAAAAGTTCCGGTTGGTGTTGGAGAAAATACTATAATAAGGTTATTTTTCATCAGTCATATATAAACTTGGTTGCACAGGTATTTGTACAGAATCGTTTGACTTGGGAGTTTTGTCATACAGGAACTGTATTATTGACAAAAATGCTCGAATCGGGAAGAATGTTGTCATTATGAACTCAGATGTATGCCCCTCCTCCCCACCCCATCCGCCTTAGAACATGATATGTTTTAATTATTGAGGAAATCCCTTCTAATTCATACATACCACCACTTTAAATTTCACTTCCGTAGCCATTTATTGATGAAATAAGATGAATTAAGTGAACTATTAATGCAATTCTTAGGCTTTCTTAATTTGTGCAGTTTGACTTATTTATCTGTCAATGATTCGTAGATTCCATCCTTATTTGGCTAATTATGAATAATATAGTGTGCCAGCTTTAATAAATTGGAACTTAATTGATCTGAAGCATGTAGTTTGGGTTGCAGATACATTTTACAATAGCAGTCGTATATGCATTTTTTGTTTAAAACCCAACATAGGAAAAGCCTAATCTCTAGATACTGTGGTGGGATTTTGGCGAATGCTATGTAGAGTTAGGATAATGTATTTTGCTAACATTGTTTTTGTTCATGGTATTTTTTGCTGTCGAATTTTTCAGGACTAAATGTTCACAGTATTTACCTTTGTGAATGCAGAATGTGCAAGAAGCAGACAGGCCAGCAGAAGGATTTTATATTCGTTCTGGGATAACTGTGGTGCTTAAAAATGCAGTGATTCCAGACGGTACAACTATTTAGACGATCATAGGAACTGTCTGCAGGTAAGCACATGCAAAAAATAAATAATTAGGGTGTATAGTGAATATCTTAGAGCTGTGCATTGTGATATAAGATTATTCTGATATGACATAGGTGGTTAGTATTGGCTTCCAACAACTAGAAATTTTCCAGTCCTTGTCTGAATTGAACTGCACATGATAGTTTGTACAAATAAACATCAGCACATGATAGATTTATCAATTTGCAAAAATATTTGTAGTAAAGACGAATAAAGTCAATGGTGTCATATATTTAAGAAAGAACGGAGGTAGTACTATGGCAGAGGAAAAATAAGCTTCCTCGTGAACAAAACACGTATGATTTGAATTTCCTGGTGACTCCTTCGAGATTATGCTTTGTCACTGATTCATAAATCCATGCTTGTAAATTGCAGAATACCAACACCTCAATGAAGTGTTTACCTCTGAAACACGCCATTGAAGGCTCACCGCAGAGGAGTTCGACAGCGATGCAGCGAATAAAACCTCAACGGCACAAAAGGATCACAAGGCGGCGGTCGGTGCAGCAAAGAAGTTTGGAGTTGTGGATAAAGGAACGGACACACCAGCAGTCCAGCAGCATGGCCAGACCATGAGACGATCGCAGGGCTCTTTTCTTTCATAAGCTTCAGCTAGTGCTGGCGCGCACATGGGAACTTTTTTTTAAAATTGAAGTATAATTTATGTAAGTAATTGTACATGTAGAGGCGAGAAGATAACTACAGTGCGAGAGAACAGTAGTATAGTATAGGGCATTATATAATGAACAGAGTAGCAAATAAGGGCGTTTGGTCCCTTTTTCATTTGAAAAAAAATCATAATGATTCCCATTTGAGCAGATGAACTCAGTATATAAGAAGTTGAACAGGGGAGGGTGCTGGACTGCCGTACTACGTTTAAGATAAACAAATCAGTTTAATAATGAACTAACTAACTTGTCTTAAAGGTCATATATTAGTTCAAAATGAACTAATTAGATTGTCCTAAACGTCATATGTTTTCATATATTTAAAATGGAGGGAGTATTATTTACCGGTGATGCTGCCAACAAAAGTTGGCTGTTTGCTAAAAGGGGTTGGGTCAGTCTTACTCAAGTACAAGAAATTGAGAAACAGAAAGAGAATGAGTCATGTACACGAAATTGAGGAATAGAAAGGAACATGAAAAGTAAGAGCGTCTTCCTCCTTCCTCCTCAGGTTACTCTTAGATCTTCTTCTCCGATTTCATCTTGCGATCCGGCATCTTCGGGTTACCCAAGATTCCTTCTCCTATTTCATCTTGTGATTGCTCACATCTCGGGGTTGTTAACTTTGTGGACACCAAAAGCTTGGTGCAGTGACCGCAAGTTTGTGTTATAGATCTTATTTTATTTAACCTTTTTGACCTTTTGCTCTCAATCTTTAACCATTGACTAATAATATTGGTTATATGAAAATCATTGTTTCTTAATTGTGTTTGTGTACTAAAAAGCACACATGTACTCTCTTCGGAGAAGTAACCTTTTTTTTACATTAATACGTCTTCTAAAACCGTATTAATATATAAAAAAAGAATATATAAAAGCGGTTTAGGATAATTTAGACACAATATAGGATTCCTGATGTAAAATTGTCTTCTATATTTTAGGAGTTGATTATTAAGGATTCTTGGGGATAATCTTCTTTATTCTTTCCAATATTTTTTAGAAGTTGTAAAACTTTATGTTTTTATTAGGAGGAAAAAATTAGACACTCTTGGAGATGCTCTAACAGTTATAGTTAATCGGCCCAACAGCCATCAATCCTGTCGCCCGATGATGGAACCGGGCGCAGCCCAAGTTAGAACCTCGGAAGCCTTTGAAGGCTTCGGCCCAACTCCCAAAACCCACTTCGCCGCCTCCTCTTCCCCACCTCCGTCCATTTCTACGTTGATCCGCTTCGCCGGCCGCCGCCGTCGCTTGCGCTTCCTCTTTTCCGTTCGCTACTCGCCAGCCCGTCTCTATCTGCTTCTTAAGTTTGAGCTTTTCCCGTTCACCGCCGCCGCCGCCGCCGCCCCTTGTCTCCCCGGCCTTATGAACCAGGGATGCTGCCCCCGCCTCCGACCGCTCTACTTTCTCCGCCGCGGCATCCACTCCACCTCGGCGTCCATTCCGGCCGACGCCGGCACAGATGCCACCCTCTTGAGCCGCCTCACCCGCCTCCTCCTCCTGCATCGCTTCTCCGCCGCCGCCGGCCTCCTCTCCTCCTCCTCCGGCGCCCTCACCCCTTCGCTCCTCCATGCAGCCCTGCGCCGGGTCCGTCTCGACCCCGACGCCGCGCTGCACCTTTTCCACCTCGCCCCGTCCCGTCCATCCCTGCTGGCGCACGCCCAGCTGCTCCACATCCTGGCCCGCGCCCGCCGCTCTGCCGACGCCCGCGCTCTCCTGGCTTCCCTCCTCTCCGCTCGGCCTCCCGCCCCGCCTCTGTTTCCGCACCTCGTCGAGGTCTACAAGGAGTTCACCTTCTCCGCGGCTTCCTTCGACCTTCTCCTGCGCGCGCTCGCTAACGCCGGCCACCTGAATGGCGCCCTCCAGGTGTTCGACGAAATGGGGAAGCTCGGGTGCCGCCCCACCGTTCGGTCCTGCAACAGCATTCTCAACAGACTATCGCAAGCTGGGGACCTGGGCACCGTGGTGGCCGTGTTCGAGCAGATGCAGCGTGTCGGGACTCTGCCAGACGAGTTCACCGTGGCCGTCATGGCGAAGGTGTACTGTAGGGATAGGGGAGTGGAACATGCTGTTGAGTTTGTGGAGGAGATGAAGAAGAAGGGTGTGGATGTGAACCTGGTGGCATATCATGCGCTGATGAATGGGTACAGTGAGATGGGGCGGACCGAGGATGCAAGAAGGGTGTTGGATTCGCTGCCCAGCAGGGGTTTGTCACCAAATGTAGTGACATATACCTTGCTTGTGAAGGGATATTGTAAAGAGGAGAAGATGGAGGAGGCTGAGGATGTCATAAGGGAGATTAGGAAAAACAAGCATCTTGTTGTTGATGAAGTCACCTATGGTGCAGTGATCAATGGCTACTGCCAAAGGGGAAGGATGGAGGATGCAGTTAGATTACAGAATGAGATGATTCATGTTGGGCTCCAGGTAAATCTGTTTGTGTACAACACAATCATCAATGGGTACTGCAAGATAGGCAGAATGGTGGAAGCACACAAGATTTTGCATGAAATGGAAAGTGCTGGTGTGAGGCCAGACACGTACAGTTATAATAGTCTAGTCGATGGGTATTGCAGAGAGGGTTTGATGAGCAAGGCTTTTGAAATTTGTGATACAATGATAAAGAATGGATTCACAGTGACAGTAGTAACATATAATGCTCTTTTGAAAGGTTTTTGCTCACTTGGCTCGATTGATGATGCACTTAGACTCTGGTTCTTGATGTTGAAGAGAGCTGTTGCACCTAATGAGATTAGCTGTAGCACTTTGCTTGATGGTTTCATCAAGGCAGGTAAAACTGAGAAGGCCTTGAACCTTTGGAAGGAAACCTTAGCAAGGGGACTAGCAAAAAACATAACTACATTTAACACGGTTATCAATGGGTTGTGTAAGATTGGGAGGATGCTTGAAGCAGAAGAGCTTCTTGGTTGGATGAAGGAATCAAGATGTCCTCCCGATAGTATAACTTACAGAACAATAGTTAGTGGTTATTGTAAGACAGGTGATATGGTTGGAGCTATTCGCATTATGAAGGAAATAGAAACTTTAGGTTTTGCTCCTTCAATCGAATTGTTCAATTCTTTGATAACTGGACTCTTCATAGCTAAGCAATGTGGAAAGGTGGACGATATACTCTTTGAAATGAGTACAAGGGGACTTTCTCCTAACACAGTCACTTATGGAGCTCTGATAGCTGGATGGTGTAAAGAGGGAGATCTGCAGAAAGCATATAACCTGTATTTTGAAATGGCAGGGAAAGGCCTGACTCCAAACCTTTTTATTTGTAGTTCTTTAGTGAGCTGTTTCTATAGAAAGGGGAAGGTTGATGAGGCAAATTTGGTGCTGCAAAAACTTGTAGATACCGACATGATTCCAGATATCAGTGCAACCAGACTTGAGTTTGGGAAATTAGCAAATGCACTTGATACTGTTGCTGGTGGAAGTCTTCATTCTGCAAAAATAATGTGGAACATTGTTATATTTGGTCTATGCAAATTGGGAAGGATTGAAGATGCAAAAAATGTGTTTGCAAATCTAAAAGGCAAGGGATTTGTTGCTGATAATTTCACTTATTCTAGCCTCATCCATGGTTGTTCCACTTCAGGATTTGTTGATGTAGCTTTTGATCTGAGGGATGAGATGTTGAGTGTTGGTCTCACTCCAAATATCGTAACCTACAATTCACTCATATATGGACTTTGCAAGTCTGGGGAGCTATCAAGGGCAGTTAGTCTTTTTAAGAAGTTGCAGTCAAAGGGTATCTCCCCTAATGCTATCACGTACAATACACTAATTGATAAATATTGTAAGGATGGTCACATAACTGAAGCCTTTAAGTTCAAACAAAGGATGATAGAGGATGGTATTAAGCCTACTGTGTTCACCTATTCTATACTGATTCATGGTCTTTGTATTAACGGTTATATGGAAGAAGCAATCAAGCTTCTTGACCAAATGATTGAGAATAATGTAGATCCAAATTATGTTACATATTGGACGCTGATCCAAGGTTACATTAGATGTGGTGACATGAAAGAGATTTCAAAGCTTTATGATGAGATGCATATCCGTGGACTTCTTGCTACCCGTGTTGCTGGAGATGTAAAGCAAGCATGTCCTATTATGTACAACCAGAATGGGAATACACGTCACATGAAGATGTACTGCTAGTCTACACAAAAATCATATAGTTTGACAAAGGTAAGCTAGGTTGATGTTATTGTTATTTGATTCTTCCCACACTACACTAGTTTCATGTTATATGGTATTATTTAACTTCCAGCTTACAGATAGATCACATCTACAAGTTGTATGGCGTTTCGGCCATCACTTGTGACTGTGAGAGACAACGAGATGGTCACCTCCCAATCTGTTGAACTCTCTTCTTCCTAGAGAGCATCTGCTGCTGCCTCCGCACCTCACAGGTCATCTTGTAGCTGTAGTGAGGTGGGTATGTGTGACCTTCGTTCAAGAACCTTCAATCTCCCATGGGGTACAACACTACTATTACCAAAGAAGAGATCTTGAACACTCATCTGGGGGCTGTGTTCACTTTGCGCCGAGCCTGCCATCTGATAGTCATCAAGGATCATGAAATATTCAGAGGAAGCACTACTGCTTGCTCTCCGAACAAACACTGGGTCCACAACTCCCTGGCAACTGTGTGTGAACTTCCTGGCAACTGCCAGAGCTGGAGCATGAGAGTGCTGACCTGCTGGGTAGGTGGTGAAAAGGTGGGCACTTGCCCCTTGGCAGTTGGCACTCAAATTGCATGGCTGACCATCATGATTATTTTGAAAAATAATTACTGCTTAGTGCTTAATAATGATAATTATAAGTGCTAAGTAAATCATCAAATGGTGTAGCCCAATTTATAACCAGTGCTGTCAAATTAGTGCTTCGCAGTGCCTGTCAATTTTTGTTTGTTTTCTTCAATATACTACACAATATTTTAGTAGCATTTCCACAAATTGTGACTTAACAAGAGCAGTCGCGGATTCCCCTTGCGATCCATGACATTGATTGAGCTGCGCGATACCTGCAGGAGATATTCATCAGTTGCTGTATCTCTGCTTTTCAGGTGCCCATTGGGAGATGCCTCAGGCTGATTGATATCCCGATGAGCAACTGCATCAACAGCAAGATAAACCAGATCTACATCCTCACCCAATTCAACTCCCAGTAGCTCACCGCCACATCGTGTGCACATACAACTTTGGTGAGGGAGTTGGGTTCATTTGTGGGTCCGTGGAGGTACGCTCTGATTCTAACAACAGTCATTGTGACAAATAATCCTACCATTTTGTGTTATGGGATGGGTAATTGACTGTAATTGATGAAACCATTTTACACACTGGAATAGTAGGTAGGTGCTGGCAGCTACCCAGACAGCTGGGGAATCTGGAAAGAAATGGTTCCAGGAAACAGCTGATGCTGTCAGGCAGTTCCTCTGGCCTTTTGAGGTTCTTCTTGGGTCATCTCTTATTTATTGCTATATTTTTTCTTAGGATGCTATCATTTTTTTAATATTAAACATTTCTTGATATTTGTGAAGGATGCAAGGCTGAAATGTATAGAAAACATACTGATTCTGTCTGGTGATCATATGTACAGGATGGATTACGTGGACTTTGTGCAGGTCTCGTCTCTGTTCCAGGCTGATGCTTTAGTTTCAAGCTTATTTCTCACTGCTTGACAAAGATATGCTATTGTCACTGTTTTGCAGAAGCATGTTGACTCTGGTGCTGATATTTCAGTTGCTTGTGTTCCTATGGATGAGAGGTCATTCACCTTTCTCCCTTAATCCCTTTTGAATGTGTTCTTTGTCTTGATATTTCAACTGGTCTTCGGTTTGCTAACAAAGCAAAATGATATCTTAGCTGGTCATCAATACTGTACTGTACTGTTGATTCTCTAGACCTTACTTGTCTTATGATCATCATTAATATACATGCTCGAATTCTTTGGGTATGACGTATTGACATGCTGCTTTGCATTTTATAAGAACCGGAAAGTAGTCACTGCTTAATGGCCTTGTTTTCTATTGACATCCCACACTGGGGTATTCCTTTCCTGTAATCTTATTTATTTAGTATCTCATCCTCATGCAGTCAAGCTTCTGATTTCGGATTGATGAAGGCTGATAGGAATGGTCGCATTACTGATTTTCTTGAAAAGCCCAATGGTGAAAGTTTGAAATGAATGGTACATGCCCTCACACCTGAAGACAGAACTACATATTAAGCCTACTGTGTTCACCTATTCTATACTGATCCAAGGTTATATTAGATGTGGTGACATGAAAGAGATTTCAAAGCTTTATGATGAGAGACATATGCGTGGATTTCTTCCCACCTGTGTGGCTGGAGATGTAAAACAAGCATGTCCTGTTATATACAACCAGAATGGGAATACATGTCACATGAAGATGTACTGCTAGTGTACACAATGATCATACAGTTTGACAAAGGCAAGGTAGGTTGATGTTACTGTCATTTGATTCATCCTACATCATAGTTTCATGTTATATAGTACTAATAAACTTTCAGCTTACAGATATATCACATCTCTTATGACATTTCGAGTTTCGACCATCACTTGTGACTGGACAACAAGATGGTCACCTCCCAATCTGTTGAACTCTCTTCTTCCGGGGGAGCATCCACCGTGGTCTCCGCAGCACCTCACAGGTCATCATGTAGCTGTAGTGAGGTGGTATGTGTGACCTCCATGCAAGAACCTTGAATCTCCCATGAGGTACAACA
This sequence comes from Cenchrus fungigraminus, assembly GCA_036936925.1. Lineage (NCBI taxonomy): Eukaryota > Viridiplantae > Streptophyta > Magnoliopsida > Poales > Poaceae > Cenchrus > Cenchrus fungigraminus. Next base: position 87,293,860 of record CM072780.1, read on the forward strand.
GTACTATTATTACCAAAGAAGAGATCTCGAACACTCATCATCTGGGGGCCTTCTTCACTCTGTGCCGAGCCTGCCATCTGATAGTCATCAAGGATCACGAAATATTCAGAGGAAGGACTACTGCTTGCTCTCCTGACAAACACCGGGTCCACAACCTGCCAAAGATCAACGAAGTCCTCACGGAAGAGAAAGAGGTTCACACGCTTGAACTCCCTGGCAACTGCCAGAGCCATGCTCCAGGATTGGGCGTCGAAATTGGCTTCCAGCAGCCTGCTGAAGACGCTTGCGCCGAAGAAACAACCGTTCATCTCCCACGCCAGGTCCATGGCCATCGACGCCACCCTGGGGTGGTCCTTCAGATCTGTGCTTCCAAACGTACGCACCTTGAAGAAGTACCAGTAGGCTTCTTGGGTGAAGGGTCGCACTGCCAAGGGTTGTGTTGTTCCTAGCCTCGCAACCTTGTCCGATCGGCTTGCGACTATGATTTTGCTTCCACTTGCAATCTGATGCTTGCAGTCCGAGTACAGTTTCGACCACACATCTTCGTCAATGTCCCCAGTGAGCTCAATGATCACCAATGTCCTTTCTCCTCCGACGAGGGCATGGCCATGACCGTGAGGCTTGATCAGGGCACATTCACTAAGAGTTGCTACTGTTTTCACATCCCTTATACTATCTTGACTGTAACGCAGGATCTGAGAGAAGTGGCTGCGGACCCTCTCGTCGTTGCAAGCATGCTCGATGATGGTTGTCTTGCCAACTCTCCCGGTTCCGATGACCGGCAGGACTGCGGGGGTTTCTGACTCCCCTGTGGTGTCTGCTCGCAACAGGAAGCCCAAGACCTGGTCCATCTCCATTTGGCGACTGAACATACACTTGTCCAAGAGCAGGTGCATGCTGTACGGCTGCCGGCACAGTCGAGGGCACCGGCTCAGGTACACAACTAGCTCGCTCACATCTCCAATGGCCATCTCTAGGTCGGCAAGGACTTCGGTGACCCGCTCATGGTCACTTGAGCTGCTGCTGCTGCCTCTTCTTCCTCTTCTTCGGAGATGGAGACGCTTGGCGGGATTGAACATGGATGTTATGAAGGAGGGGCTCACCACAGCTTGGTTGGGATCGTTGTCGTCTTCGGGTGCTCGGAATCTCAAGGCGTCCAGCACGCGGTACCCTCTGTACATCTCCTTCTGCAGCCAGTCCAGCTGCCGCAGCATCGCCTGGTTCGTGACGATCCGCTGCTGGGACTCCTCGACAATGACGTGAACTCGGTGGAGAAGCCTTTGCAGGTTGTTCAGCGCCTCCTCCACCGGTGCCGCCGCCGTCAGGCTGGAGCACTTGTCGGTCAAGAAAGATACGGATCTGCTGGTAAGGTCGCTCAAGATTGCAGAGAAGATGATCATCGCCATACTGAAATACCTCACCAGTCACCAGGATGTATATGGCAGCAAATGAGCTTGTCGCTTGCTTCTTGCAGCAGGAGTTCAGGACTCCCGAGGCACCGTCGTCAAATGTTTTGCAGAGACCTGAGAGTGTAGAACTCGCGAGAGAATCCGATCCTTTGACTGTCTGACGTGAGCTGGACATGCCACGTTTCTCACCGTGCAGTTCACGTTTGTTTTTAGAAAAAAATTAAGAGAAGACTAGGTCTAAAAGAAACCTACGAGAAGACTTCTTACTGTAGAAAATTCAACCCGATTCGATCCGCAAAGCAAAACTTTATTTGACCCTATACTTTGGGAAAAAGACCATTTTATTACTCTCATCTATTTATTTTTTCACTTAACCCCTTTTAGTCATGAACTATTTAATTTGGTCCAATCCACTCCTGATTATATTTCTCTTTTTTTATTTCTTCATGTATAAATTGAGTTTTAATTTTAATTTTTGCCAGTTGACTTATAACATGATACTCTCTCTACGTTTGAAAAGACATTATCATTTTTGTATGATTACTTCCATACAATTTTGTATACTGTATCTGTATCTAAGATCAACTTCCATACAATCCCCTTCTCCTTGAAACAACCCCTCTCTGCCTCGTCTCCTCCGCCACCTGCTCGGGCCCCTCCCTCTCTTCCCTCCGGTGTGCTCGTCGGCGGTGAGAAGGGGTAGGAGACCCCTATCCTAGTAGCTAATAGTTATCTAGCTAGTTTAGATTTTAGTTGCCTCTATGGCCGTCTCCCCTATGTGGAAAGTGCTGCCTCGCCTTCACCACCGCCGGTCTCTTTGGCCTCTTCGGTGTCGCCGTCTCCGAGGTCCAAGTATGCTTAAATAAACTACCACCTTCCCTTCACCCGACGGATCTTCTCCCCTCCGCATCCGCGCCACTCCCACTGCATCTCCCTCAAGATCCGCTCCACCCTGCCCCGCCGCCGCCGCTCCACTCCGTCGCCCCTCTTTCCACGCAGCCTTCGTTACTGCAGATCCAAGCCCGTCCGAGCACAAACCCATCAGGCGCAGGCCAGATGATCTCACCTCCAACGGGGATTCGACTTCGGGCCTCATCACTTGCCGCCGACAATGAGAAGACCACATATCAGTCGGTCGTGCGGTGTGGATTTCTTCAGCGGCTCTGTCGCCCCCCTTCAACCGACGCAAGGTGCGGCCCCTCCATCCGGGTGTAAGCGCCCTCGGCACCCCTATGGCCCACCGCCGGCGAGTTCGTTTCTGTCCACGCCATTGTGGATCTTTTGTTGCTCTGGTCTATGGACCTTCTAGTAATACGACCTTCTTTGAAGGTTCGTTCTGTAAAATGACCGCTTAATATATATAAAGTTGTTATTGTGAAAAAAGAAATGTTTCATGCTTGTTGGAAAAAGTAATGATGGAAATCATGTGGAATTATAAATCATCATGTTGACATCCATACTGTAACACAGGAGCAAGAAAATAGTTGCATTGGAGCAAGAAAATAGTAAGAACTTCTGTGTCCGCGAGCCTTCCAATCCAGGGGCTCCGGCGATCACAATTTACAAGCATGCCAGCAGTAAAAAAAAACGTTCACCCTTTCTTGAAGAGCCCGCCGAGGAACCCGCCGCTCTGCTCGGCCGCCGCCGCCTCCGCCGCCTTGCCGGCAGTTATCTTCGAAGACGGCGCGGCCTTGCCCCCCACCTTGTTGAGGACGGGGTCCGTCTCCAGCAGCTGCTCCTCCTTGTACAGCGCGCCGAAGATGGCCTCGAACACGCCCTTCTGCTCCTGCTTCGCCGCCGCCGCCGTCACCACCTTCGTCGCGGCGGGGACGGTGCTGCGCGCGCTGGACGGGCGCGCCGCGCGGCGGCCCAGAGTATTCCTCCTGCCGCCGGCCGGCGATGCCGCTGCCGGCGCGACCGTGCCGAAGCTTACTGATGACGCCATGGGTGTGTGTGTGGCTCTGCGCGCTGCGTGCGTGGACGGGGACCAAGAGTTCTTGTGGCGTTTCAGTCTTTTCAGGCTCTTGTATCGGGCCCGGGAGCTCGTGGCATCCACAAGCGGCTTATCCGGACCAGTGCAGTTCAGTTTGTGGGTGGCAGAATATTCATGTGATTTTGGCATTTTAACGGGCAAATGTTCCAAACACCAACTTAAGTTGGCACTTCTGCCGGCAGCCACAAGCATGAAAAGATGCATGTCTAGTTGTTGAACCAAATGCTACATGCAATTTGCAGTTTAAGTTAATCTTTTAATTAAATTTATAAAAGAAGCTTTGTTATGGTATTTGTATTGGTACTTGGAAGTACATGTGATATTTGTAAGTATTTTCTTTTCTTATTATTTTTAACAATAATCTAATAAATTTACACATAATTAAAAGAATATTATAGTAATTTCTCATAATTATTATTGGTACTTCAATTTCCTACGACTCTTGTTAATTTGAAGCGCTCTAAATTTTTTCTTAAATAGAACTAGTTTTTTACCCGTATCTAGATTGGTGGTGGCTTGAAATTTAAAAGGACTCCGGCGTGCCTCATTTTTTTTTGGCAACAGCTAGTTAGTTTGCAAATCAAAATATGATCATTTAATTAGACATGATCTAATTTATAGGATTTTCTTTTTCAAATACATTTTCGATTGAACCGTGGTAGGGCTATACTCCATCATTCGTTTCTATAAGACCTATTTCGATTTAGAGAAGTTTCGGTGCGTATCCTTTGACTTGTTACACGTTGTTTTGGTTTGGAGGTGAGTTATCGATGGATTGACCCAATTTTGTTTGGCATCAATGCAATACGTTGATCAAGCACCACTCATCCTACGTCAGATCATTATTAGTGTTTTACAAAAAAAATATAGATATGAATTTTTCTAAGCAATATAGTTATTATTAATTTAATAACGAGAAATACTTTCATCTCACAAGAATAATAGTATATGGCCATACATTCTCGAGACATCCTTTATCTGAACGTCACGGAGGTAGTAGTTATTATTAATTTAATAACGAGAAATACTTTCATCTCACAAGAATAATAGTATATGGCCATACATTCTCGAGGCAAAAAAAGTAAAAAGACAGTTTCTGTACCTGGGCCTCTATTTCTAAAGAGAATATACTTGGGCCTTTACAAAGCACATCAGATGCAACTTTAATGCCCAATGTGACGACAAAAGGCCGTAATGGAAGCTGCTGGGCTCCTGGCCCAACACACTTTTTCTTCTTCCAGCAAAACCCTCCCACATCCGCCTATCTCTGTTCCGTTCCTCCGCCGCCGCCACCGCCTCGCTGAAACGGGGATCCCGACGCCGCCGGCATACCCAATCCGTCAGCTCCAGAACTCCGCGCCGCACTCCCCGCTTCGTTCGTGATTCCATCTGGTAAGGTTTCCTCGGATCTTCCGCCTCTTTTTGTCCCCTCGGGTTCTAGGCTTTCATCTATGTTGTTTCTTGGATCTTAGATTGACCCCCTCTCCTGATTCCTTGCTTTTTGATGCTTTCTTGAAGTGAGCCGCAGCGATGGCCGCGGGTGATGCGCCGACCAATATGCAGAAGGAACAGGTGCGTGCCCCTGATTGCTTGCAGATTACCTTTGCCCAAGTTCAAATCGTTCCTTTGAATCTTTGATGTACACCATGTGATTTGAGGACTAAAAGGCATGGAAAATTACTTGGTTTCAACTGATAAATCATGTCTCATGATCGGTTTACCTGCCGAGATTTGAAGAAATGAACTATACTTATTGAGAATTTTGCTTGTAAGGTGAATTCAACATGATTTTTATAGAAGAAATGCTAATGCTATGTGTGGAACTTTAAGGTGATGGTTCAAATGGAAGGAAGATTTACTCCACATGATATTTGTTTAAACTGTTAGCCTGTTTACAGTATTAACTTGGTATGTTTTCAGGTTACAATGTATAATTTCATCTGTATAGGGATAAGAGATTTTGAATTTTAGCAATACTGTTACAATAATTAACTTTTGTAACCGGGTTACACTGAATAATTAGACCTGTCCCAGGGATTTTGATATCTTAGCTATATTGATATGAAGCTTTTTTTTTTCTGTGCCTTTCTGTATTGATACTAAAACTTACGCCAGTCTAGATTTTCAAGAAAGGGTAACAAGTGGTTCATTTCACATGTCTGGGGTTTTAATGGGATCATGGTTTCGATTGGAAAGAAGCTAAGCATGCTCGCAACGATTGTGTGTACATGGTCGATATTTATGCCTAGCGATACAGTTGTTGATTTCTAGCCCTGTCTAAGTATGAGCAGCATTTTGTTGAAGTTACCATGAGGTTGTGGAGCACGGCCAATGTCTCCGGGATTTGCTGATATTTAGTTTCAACCTTGTTCTTTGGGTGATATCTGTCTTTTCCTTTTGTAGTTCCTCTACATGTAAATAGTTTCATTCAGAAATTTTTTCCATTATATTATACCTGAATCTTTTTTGAGATCATTCATCATATGTGTCTCAATAGATGTTTGGATTGGCGGAGAAAGAGATGGAATACAGGGTTGATCTTTTCAACCGGTTAGTGGTTTCAGATCCCAATATCTATTTGATCCTTTAGCTACATTAGGAGTTTTGAGATTTCTTGCATCACTTATACCACTGTAATTTTTTTCTTCTGTCTGACAGTGTCTATGTTCTTTTTTCTCTCTCTTGAACATGATAGTGTATACTCCCTCCGGTTTGGTAAATGAAGTCGTTTTGGACAAGGTTTGAGTCAAACATTGGGATATAAATCATGAATAACTTTTAAGTCGTTGAGTTTGGAAATGTGAAAACTACATGAATAGATTTGTCTTGCAAAATACTTTCATAAAAGTATACATATGTTAGTTTTTAATAAATATTTTTATAAAAATAAGAAGTCAAAGTTGTACTTTGGAGACCGTGTCGCTGTCCCAAACGACTTCATTTACCAAACCGGAGGGAGTATGTTCTTAAATCCAAACAGCATGCAAAGTGATTGAAGTATTATACTTGAACTATAGAAGGAATGACATTATTCTGGCAGTTTCTGATATTCCATCTTTTACCTTTGTTTCACTGTAATGCAGGCTTACACAGACATGTTTTGACAAGTGCATTGAGAAGAGGTACACCTGAATTTGGCACATGTTGTTCATTTTCCTTTAGTTTGCTCTAAATTCCTGTTACATATGTGCCCTTTTTTTAGTTATATCATTCATATATGTGAACTATGTTTTTATCAAGGTTGTTATATGTGCTTCTGTAAACCCATATGTAATGTAAATCATATGATATAGTTAAAATAATTAAAGATACAACTATACGGAACAACTCCTGACACTAAAGTTTACTTTGTTGGAGTCATTGCCATTGTGTCAAGTGAGTGCATGAATTGATGAATAACATGTGAATGAGTTGGGTTGTATTCTCTGTATCTCTAGGCACAAAGAAGCTGAGCTCAACATGGGTGAGAACAGCTGCATTGATCGATGTGTTTCAAAATATTGGCAGGCAAGTTAGTTTCATTGTTGGTCCATTTCATATTCAATGTTCATCAGGTTTCCTACAGGTTATACTGGCTCTTTTTAGTGAAGAGATTATTGGTCCATGACAATCCAGCTTAACAAATGTGAAATGCTGGATTAGGAGACAATCTATACTTGGTTGTTCTTTTGGGCTCTGGGTGCAGGCAAATATTTTTTCTATTTGATCTTTAGGACTAGTGCTACAGAAAAAAAATCAAATAGCTTCTTAATCCCTTTTTTATTATTTTTCATTGATCTCAACAGAAAAGTAGTATCTGATTGTTTCCTTTATGCTTCTACCTAGAATGGTAGTCTGCCTTCCTCCCCTTGAGATTCACGTCTAAGAAGTAAATAAATTTTGGTAATAGATTTGTTCCCCTCATGTTCTAGCTATGGTGTCACATGGTTCAGGTTTATTTGTTTTTCATCATGTTTCTGCTATGCTGTCATATTAATTAAGCATAAAATAATTCGGATTCGATACTTATGACATCTGTGTTTGCTTTAGTTTTATATCGATATGGAAACTAGAACTACTCACATGACATGCCGTCAGCCTTCAATTCCATCTTTCGGTTTATTTCTCACTGTTCTTTCTGATTTAATTCTTCAGGTAACTAATCTAGTCGGACAGCTTCTTGGGAATCAGCCTAAATAAAATGTGAACTGAGATGAAATTTCATCTCGTGGTGCTATATTATGTCTTCCTTTTTGGTTCTAGGGTTTTGATGGATTACTATGTAAACCAATGCGACATGGGGTGTTCAGGAGAGAAATTACATCTCTAATTTTTAGCCTTCTATTGCTGGTGCAATAGGGAAAACCAACATGTGAGGTTTCTGATACCAAATTCTACATCTACCCTTCGTTTGAGCTTTGAAAGCAACACAGCCTTTAGTTTTATGGAGGCAAATATGTAACCTTTCTGAAAAGATAAATTATGTTGTCAACCATTTTACATCATCGGTCCTCCCTTCGGTTATATTTGACTGCATTTAGTTGGTATTGTATATGTATTTTTTAGACTTTAGCTAAAGATTTTTAAGTTTATAACTTAGAACGAAACTAAAAACTTCTTTCATTTTGTTGGAGTGGAGGGAGTAGTTGTTTGGATTTGATACATCGACGTGCACGGCATGTTTTGCTCCTTGTTACTAAAATAGTGGTTTTATTAGTTTTTTATCGTATAGAAACTACAGATAGAGGTGAGCAATGCATAGGATTTATGAAGAGGCTGTCTGCATCGGGAACCCTATCTCTGCACGGTACGCCACGCTCCATTACAGGGGTAGCGTTTTGCGCTACTCTTTCGTTGCTCTCCCCGTGCCCTACTCCTAGGGGTTGCGGAGGGCATGCCCCGTCGGGCACGACATCAAACGAGGTAGAGGAGCTCTATGGCAAGCAGTCGGAGAGGAGGGAGAGGGCGGTCGGAGAGGAGGGAGAAGGACAGAGGGTCGCCGCGAGGAGGAAGAGGGAGAGGGCCCTGCGCGCTATCCTTAGGCTTTGCCACAGGCTGCGCTGGGCCACGATAGGTCGCGCAGGCGAGCTTCGCGGCTGGCCACGTCGGTGAACTCTGCCATGAGGTGCTTGATCCGTGGCGTGCAGGGGCCACCGTAGGCCGTGCGCGCGAGTTCCGTCACCAGGGCCGCGACCGGCCACGACAGCGTGTGAGCTTTGCTATTGGGGCCGCTCGATCTGGATGTGCAGGGGTCGTCGTGGGCTGCGCGTGCAAGCTTCACCCTCGAGGCCGCTCGATCCGTGGCGCAGCGATCGGCCACAGAGGAAAGGAGGCGCCAGGGGAATGTGTGTGCGTGGGGGGAGGGGATGGGTCCGACATCTGATAATTGGTATAGGAGATGATGGGTGCGGAAAAAATGAGTATAGAGTATATAGTTTCCATGACCAAAACAAAATATCGCTTTTACGGTATGATTAAATTAATTTTAGAAATACAAGATGACTCCACTACAGTGTATGAGTTACCATTGTCACTAGAGAGCTGCTATGAGGCAATCTATTGTAGATGCTACCTATAAGTTATCTAATACTCCCTCCCATAGAAATTGGAACCGGACCGGACTGGCTGTCCGACCGAAAAAACCGGGAACCGAAACCGGTCCGGTCCGACCGAAAAAACGGGAACCGAAGCCTCCACCGGTCCGGTCCACGTAAAAGATCGGGTGTGCAATCGAACCGGAATGAACCGCTCAAACCGGTAAACCGGGTGTCTGAGCCGCGGCAAGCGTCACGTGGATATCGCAGCAACTAAAAGGTGCGCAGGAGCGCGTCCTGTGGAAAATATGTGCAAAATAAGGCATGGTAGGGGTTCAAACCCCGGTTGCTACCTTCCAGAGTGTTGTTTCCCACCACTACACCACGTTGGGCTTTGTGTTACATGTCGAAGCTTAAATATATTTGAACCGCTTTGAACCGCCGGTTCAAACGGTCAAACCAATGAACCATTGAACCGAGCACTCGAGCAGTTCGATCACTAGTCCGGTCCTAATTTCTATGCTCCCTCCGTATCGAAATATTTGTCACCATTGACTTTTTTTTCACAACTTTGACCATTCGTCTTATTCAAAAAATTATGCAAGTATCATTTACTTTGCTTGCTACATGCTTTATTATTGTAGGTATTTAAGCTTGACTTATCATTTTACACATTTGTGATAATTTTTTGAATAAGACGAATGATCAAAGTTGAAAGAAAAAGTCAACGGCGACAAGTATTTCGATACGGAAGGAGTATTACATATCAATGTATGCATGAGGGTGCCAAATGAATGACCATAGCCAGAGGCCGAGCCAGCTTTTGCTCGTGGTCAATGGGCGGTAAAATTGTGACGATGTTTGAAATCATTTCAGCTTATGCAACTTTTCACGGGAAAAAGCACTTAGACCATCCACACTCAGTGGTATTTCAAAACCTCCTTCAAACCAGAATATTCCGTCATCATCATCGAGATTCTCTCCTTCAAATCCACTTCTCCCGCATCCATCTTCCTTCATATTTCTCCTTTATCCTAACTACCCACCGGTGGAGCCCACGCGTCAGCCTCTTTTTTTTTAACTCCCCGCACCCAGCCCCCCTCTCCTCGGCTCCTCTGCCTCCTCCCCTGCGCTACGCCCCTCCTTCTCCTCTCTGCTCCGCCGGCGCCGCCCTCTCTCCCCACGCCTCCCTCCCCGCACATCCGCGAGCTCGAGCTCGCCGGCGACGGGCGAGGAGCTCCTTCCCGGAGCTTGGCGCAAGGGGAGCGCGTGGTGGGGCCAGCCTCCTCCCCCGCGGCCGTCCTCTGCTTTCTTCCTAATCTGCGGACTGCGGGAGCGTCACGGCGGCGCGTGCTGCAGGAGATCTCCAGCGGCTCCGTGGCCGGCGGCGGAGAAGTGGGATGCGGCCACCGCATCGCACGCCGCGCGCACAGGCTCCCTCCCGCTCGGCATGGGGGCGGCGCCCTATCCGCCGTCCGGTTGGGCTCCCCTGCTCCAGAGGCAGGAGCTCCCCGGCCCGCCCATCCCTTCCTCTGCCGGCACTCCGCCCTTCAGTGCTCCTCCCCTCCATCGGTGATCCTCGATCTGCGCCCGGGTCGTCGTTCCAGATACCCCCGCGGCGGCATGCGGCGGGCGGCCCCTCTGCGGCGGGATGCGGCGGGCGGCCCCTCTGCGGCGGGATGCGGCTCCTCTGGAGCGGCGGAGGGTGGCGCTGTGTGCCTTCCTCGCCGGTGGTGGGGAGGCGGCGGCGTCCTCGTCGTCCGCGGCGCTTGCGGCGGAGGTGGACCCCCCGTGAGGACGCCGGGCAAGGGGCTGCTGCGCGGGCTCCGGTGCATGTCGGCCGCGGCGTCGCGGGCTATCGCGCCGGACGCCGCGCGGCACTCAGTGGACTGACGCGGCCTCGGGTGCGCGTCGTCGGCGGTGGTGGTGGCGCAGGCACACGCGCCGGGCGCCGCGGTGGAGGCGACGCGGTACGTGGCGGAGTGGCGCGGGCTTGGGGTGCGCGGCGGTGGCGGCGTCGCAGGCCCACGCTCCGGGCGCTGCGGTGGACGACGGCCTCAACCTCGACATCTCCGCCGGCCTCGAGCTCGCTCTTCCCCTGCGCGTGGTCGGCGGCGGTCCACCGGCTGCGGGTCGGCGGCAGTCCACCAGCGCGGGCTCCCTCCTTTCCCTCCCGCGGCGGCCCTGCTCCCTTGCGCGCTCCTCCACCCTCCCCTGCAGTGCCCTGGTGGTTGGTAGGGCGCGGGAGCCGACGAGAAGCGCGGGCCCCGCCTGGGATGAAGGAGTCCGCGGCTCCCCTGGATTTGGCGTCGCCTGGCGTGGACGGGGAAATGAAGGACCTCCTCCAGGATGCCGCTGCGGGGGGAAAAACTTCATCCGTCTCCTGGAGGAGACGGATGAAGGCCCCGGTGCAGATGGTCTTAGGACTATAAAGGGGCCTGCTTTCTAGACCCCTTTCTACATATACATTCTCTCTGTGACCCCTCCTCTAACTGAAATGTAGAGAGTGGCGGAATACTTATGCCAGTGTCACGAAGAATTTCATGAGCATTAATTTTTTATGACATATCATTATTTTTGCTGATGTGACAAATGGACGGAGGGAGTAACTTGTTTACGATATGGATGCCACGCTCCGAGCGAGATCAATCCCCAAAAGCGGCCGCTTCTTTTTCCGTTTCACTTTGAAAAGGTATCGACAACGTAAGCAAGCTCATGCACGACGCCCTTCACAGTTCACACGCCTCACGAGGCTCCACGCCAGCATAACCCGCGGCGCTCCTCGCCAACCTCGCGCAAAACGTACAGCGTGCCAGGCGCCAGTGCCAGCCAAACACCGTACCTTTCCCTTCTCGCAGCCACAGCCGCCAGAGCTCAGCAGCACCAACGATGGCCGCCGACGCGCGTTCTCCCACCACCGGCCGCCGCGTCGTGCTGTTCCCCTTCCCGTTCGCGACCCACATCACTCCCATGCTCCAGCTTGCGGGGATCCTCCGCGCGCGGGGCCTCGGCGTCACCGTGCTCCACGCCGACTTCAACGCGCCCGACCCCGCGCGCCACCCGGACCTCGCCTTCGTCTCCATCCGCGAGCACCTCCCCGACGAGGTCGCCGCCAGCGCCGACTTGGTCCAGCAGATGATCGACCTCAACGACGCCTGCGAGGCGCCGTTCGAGGCCGCCCTCGCGGCGGAGCTGGCCCGCGTCGGCGGCGGCCAGGTCGGGCAGCGCGTGGTCGCCTGCGCCGTGGTCGACGGGCAGTGGTACAAGATGCTGGGCGCCGCCGGGCGCGTCGGCGTCCCCGCCCTCGCGTTGCGGACCGACAGCGCCGCCGCGTTCCTCACCTTGCTCTCCACCCCGCGCCTCCGCGCCGACGGCTACTTCCCCACCAATGGCATGTGCACGGTGTACCGGTAAATCTTGCGGAGAATCTTGTAGCACGACTGCTGCTAACTGTCGATTATTCGATCCTTTGCAGAAGATCGGCTGGACGAGGCGGTGCCAGGGCTCGAACCGCTGCGCGTACGGGACCTGATCCGCGTAGACGGCAGCGACGACGAGACGGTGCTCCGCTTCATCGCCCACGTCACGGACGCCATGCGTGCGTCCTCGTCTGGCGTCGTGCTCAACACCTTCGACGCCATCGAGGGCCCCGAGCTGGCCAAGATCCGGCGCGAGCTCTCCCTCCCGGCCTTCGCCGTCGGCCCACTTCACCTGCTCGCCCCGGTGGCGCCGCCGGCGGAGCAGCACGCGCCGGACCACGGCTGCCTGGCATGGCTGGACGCGCGGCCGCCGCGCTCCGTGCTCTACGTCAGCCTGGGGAGCGTGGCCGCCATCGGCCTCGACGCGTTCCAGGAGATGGCGTGGGGGCTCGCCGGCAGCGGCTTGCCGTTCCTGTGGGTGATCCGCCCGGGCTCCGTCCGCGGCGCCGGCGCCGGCGACGTCGACGACGCGCCGCCGCCGTTCCCGGAGGAGATCGTCGAGACGGTGAACCGGAGGGGCAAGATCGTGGCGTGGGCGCCGCAGAGGGAGGTCCTGGCGCACCCGGCCGTCGGCGGGTTCTGGACGCACTGCGGGTGGAACTCGACGCTGGAGGCCGTAGGCGAGGGGGTGCCCATGCTCGTGCAGCCGTGTTTCGGCGACCAGACGGTGAACGCGAGGTATGTGGCGCGCCGGTGGGGCACGGGGCTGGACGTCGTCGGGAGGGTGTTCGAGAGGACGGCCTTGGCGAGGACAATCAGGAGGCTGATGGTGAGGGAGGTGAGGCCGCAGGCACCGAGGGTGAGGGCTCGCTTCCTGATGCTGCAGGCGAGGCAGTGTGTTGTGGAGGGAGGCCCGGCGAGCTCGGCCCTCGATGGTCTTGTGGAGTACATGTTGGGTCTTTGAGGGTTTTTTTCAGGTTTGGGCATAGCGATCAGGTGATGGTTTGGATTTGAAATAAACGACTGAATTGTATGTTGATGCCATTCAGCTTTGAACATGAGGATATGCTCTGAATAATGAACTGCATGTAGTGTTATCTTTGATCTACTGTACTAATCTAGTGTTCAACGAACCATAATTAGTGGTGCCCTTCTTCTATAACTAAGGTTGCTGTCTAAGACTGAGAAATCATGATATACTCGGTATGCATGCGTTAGTTCCCTTAACACAAAACGTGTGCCTATATATTCAGGTGCATATATAGCAACAACACAGTGCTGATTTGGTTACACATTTACTATCAAATTAAATCATTGCATGAGAATTCAATATGATATTAAAGCCTGGCGTTGCCCATTATTCATTTCATTGCACGAGACTAGAAATCTTCCAAATATGTGTACGTACAATTCGTAAACTGGGATACATTCTGCAGATGCAATTATCGAGCTTGTGGGAAATTCAATCTTCACCTGCAGCATGAAAAAGTCATACAATAAATGTAATAACTAACTAAATGGATCTAGAAAATCATATACATGAGAAAACTCTTTTTTTTATAGAGGAAAGGAAAATTTAATAGGCTTCCGACAGGGCAGCCAATGCAAGGAAAAAGGCAACCATAAGATTGATTGATTGATGACGTCGGAACAGGAGCTTGCATGTTGGCGGCTTGGCGCTTGAGCTTTGAGCATGTCTTTGCCTTTGAATTGAATGTTGAAGGGTTAGCCTTTGAATGGTTTACTGGCAGCCCAAGGGAGAGTTACATTTGTGAAAGATGTTGAATGTAAAAGTGAATGGAATAAAAATGACAGGAGCAAATGGATGGATTGATTGATGAGGGGGGACTCCTGAATATATACAGAGTGAAAGGGTGTGTAGGCACCCTTTCGGGAGTGCCACACCCCTTCGGGATGGCCTTTTGGAAAGGCAGTTGTGATTCCCTAATTACATCACTAATGATTCCCCTAATTACATAGTTATGCTAATTGATCATTAATCAATATTTCATAACACTCTCCCTTGATCAATTGCTTCTTGGGATCTTATGTAATTCTTCTTCAATCATCTTTGAATATTGTCTTGTAAAACTCCTCCAAAAACCTTATGGGAAAAATCTTGAGGAGAAACCAATCTGTGTGTATATGCCACTAAAACTCCTTTATACCCCTTGGGAAAAAAGAAGGAGAAAATGATATGGCACATTAGATTATTGTCTCATTGAATACTTATATCAGAAAAATCGTGAAAAGGAAAAACTCATAAATAAGTTTAGAGATCAATAATTGTATGATCCGAAGATCATATTTGAATATCCTTCTCCAAAACCTTATAGGAAAAATATGAGAAAGGATTCTATATCTTCTTAAAAACTCTTATAGAGAAAAACAGAAGATATGACATAGAATATGTCTTGTATACCACTCTTAAAACATTAGTGGAAAAATTAGGTGATATAAGATATGTTCTTGTATTAGCATTGCCTCATTAAAACCTTTATGAGAAACCTTGTAAGGAAAACTCATATAGGAAAAGAGTACAATAATCGGATGATCATGTATAGGTTATATCAAAGGGAGTCTCCCCTGATTCTTGCAAATCTTTGAGTTGTCTCATACCAATCCCAAAAACATATTTCTGGAATAAAGATGTTGGTAATGACTTTGTGAATAAATCTGCAAGATTATCACAAGATTTGGTTTGCAAGATTTCTATCTCTCCTATCTTTTGTAGTTGATGAGGATAGAATAATTTAGGAGCCATATGTTTTGTAAGATTGCTCTTTATATAACCTGCTCTCATTTGTGCAATACAAGCAGCATTATCTTCATACATAATGGTAGGATTCATGATTGAACCTAAACCACATGATTGTTGTATGTGATTAATCATTCTGCGAAGCCACACACACTCGCGTGAAGCGTTGAATAATGAAATTATTTCAGAATGATTTGTGGATGTGGCTATTAGAGTCTATTTTGATGACTTCCATGAAATAGTCGTTCCACCATGAGAAAATACTAAGACTGTCTGAGATTTGGCTTCATGGGGATCAGATAAATAGCCAACATCTGAATATCCAATCAATGTTTTATCTTGGTTAATTTTGTAAAATAAGCCAAGATCTATAGTGCCAATGAGATATCTGAAGATATTCTTAACTCCCGCCCGATGGCGTTGTGTTGGAGCAGCGTTGTATCTAGCTAGCAAGTTTACCACAAATGCAATATCAGGCCTTGTGCAATTTGCGATATACATAGCACTCCAATGGCACTGAGATATGGAACTTCTGGTCCCAATATCTCTTTATCTTCACCTTTAGGTCTGATTGATCTTTTTCAACTTTAAGAGAGCGTACGACCATAGGTGTTTTGGATTGATATGATTTATCCATATTAAATTTCTATAAAACTTTTTGGATCTAAGGAGACTGGTGTACTAAGATCCTTGTTGGGAGGTGCTCAAGTTTTAAACCTAAGCAAAATTTGGTTTTACCCAAATCTTTCATTTCAAATACCGTCTTAAGATGGTTGCGTGCTTCATCTATATCTTGTTGAGTCCCAATGATATTGAGATCGTTAACATACACAGATATAATACAAAATCTAGTTGAGGATTTCTTGATGAATGCACATGGGCAATCATCATTTTTGGAAAAACCCTTCTGAAGAAGGAATTCCTTTAGTCGGTTGTACCACATTCTTCCCGACTGTTTTAAGCCGTATAATGACTTTTGAAGTTTTACACAATACATATTGCATGAATGATTCTTGTTCGGTATATCAATTCCTTCCAGAACTTTCACGTAGATATCCGAATCTAGTGACCCATATAGATATGCTGTCACTACATCCATGAGATGCATGGATAGACCCTTTTGTGCTGCCAATGATATTAGATATTAGAATGTTATACCACTCATAACTGGAGAATATGTTTCATCGAAATCGATGCCGGGTTTCTACGTGAACCCTTGTGCTACAAGCCTCACTTTGTATCTCACCACCTCATTATTTTTGTTCCTTTTACGGACGAAAATCCATTTTGATCCCACAGGAAAAATGTGATCAGGAGTAGGCATCACTGCGGAGAATATCTCTCGTTTCCTGAGCGAGTTCAATTCTGCCTTGATTGCTTCCTTCCATTTGACCCAGTCGGAGCGCTTGATGCACTCTGCCATGGACTTAGGTTTTGGATCAATGCGAAGGTCATTTGCAATCTTAGTGGCAAAGTAAATGTCGACATTTGTAGTCTTTGTATTGTATGATTCTCCATAATCAATATAATTAATGGAAATTTCTTGTACCCCTTGTGACTCATCATGATTTCCCACAACGATAGAGCCCGAGTCTTCCGATGTCCTAGCACTTATATTATTTTGTGCACTTGTGCTAGGTATGTGATGTACCTGTTGAACTTCCATATTATTTGGATTTACAATATCCAATTGGTGTTTATCAACCTGATGTTGATCTGCATTTACCGCTTTGGAAGTGACCTTCCTTATTTTTCGCGGAGGCTTTGATATAGCCTTATCCTTTGTTGCAATACCTCTCCCCATCTTATTTTGATTTTGGTGTTCTTGAGTAGGAATTGCTACTCAATCTGGTACATTTGCAGCAGGATTATGTGATTTTGTGACACCTTTATAGTCAGTAAATGCTTCTAGCAAATTATTTGCAATGTTTTGCAAATTGATAATTCTCTGAACTTCACGTTCATATTCTATAGTACGTGGATCATACGACTGGATACCAGTGGTATTCCAATTTATTTCCTAGCATTCTGTTTGGTACGTACTTGTCTCCCCCCTAATGCCGGGAAATTGTCCTCATTGAAGATGCAATCAGCATACCGGGCAGTGAATAAATCCCCTGTAAGAGGTTCGAGGTACTTAATAATTGACGGTGATTTGTACCCCACATATATCCCCAATTTCCTATGGGAGCTCATTGATATACGCTGTGGTGGCGATATCGGTACGTATACAACACAACTGAATTTTCACAGATAGGAAATACTTGGTTGATTTCCACGTACTAACTGCAACAGGGAAACCGTGTTGTATGCAGTAGGTCTTATTTTAATCAAATCAACAGTGTGTAAGACCGCATGACCCCAATGATGTTGGTAGATTGCAATTCTGTAGTAATGATCTAGCAATTAATTTTATTCTCTTGATAAGAGATTCGGCTAATCCATTTTGCGTATGTACATAAGGAACTGAGTGTTTCACATTAATGCCTAAAGCCATATAATAGCCATTGAAGGCATGTGAAGTAAATTCAGTAGCATTGTCCATCCTGATGGTTTTTATAGCATATTCAAGATGATGTGCTCTTAATTTGATAATTTGAGTAATGAACCTTGCAAAAAGCATGGTTTCTTTTAGACAATAAACATACGTGGGACCATCTAGTAGATGCATCAATAAGTACCACGAAGTACATAAATGGTTCAGTTGATGGATGAATAGGACCACAAATATCTCCTTGAATGCATTCAAGAAATTGTAGTGGTTCAAGAGGGTCTTAAAATTAATTTTCCCGTGGCACATGCGGTGCACACAAAGTCTGATGGCTTGAGAAATTTTGAAGTATTTAATTTGTGACCAATTGAGTTGCCGATAATTTTTATCATCATCCCAATGCCGAGATGACCAAGGCGATCATGCCAAATCTTGAAGACATCAAGATTTTGAAAAATTACCTTGTATGCAACATGTTGTACGAGTTTGATGTAGGTGTAATACAATCCTGATGATAGTGAAGGAATTTTCTCAAGCAGTCGCTTTTATATCCATCATTTTCAGTGATGAACAAATATTCATCTTTGTTGTCACTATTTGTTTCCACATGGAAACCATTGCGACGGATGTCTTTGTAACTCAATAGGGTACGAGTTGAATCGGGATGCAGGTGTGCATCCTCAATTACTATGAGTACCCATGGGGAGAACAATTATGGCCCGTCCGGAACCTACAATTATAGCATCACGTCCCGCGATGGTTGTGACATTTCCTTTACTCTTTTTGAGAGTTTGGAAATATTTAAGTTCTCTGAGTATGGTGTTAGTTTTTCATCCATTTGGATTGTCCTCGTAGGATAATCTAGAATGGGTAAATTAAATTATAAGATTTTAACTCATAGATTATATAATACATATTTTATTCATTAAGTATCATAAGTAGCATATGTCTTACAATACTTTGTGACAACAATTATTTACAACACAATATTACATAAATATGGCTATAGAACGAAGTTCTTTTAGACTTAGACATGTCTCCAAACATGTCATTGGATGGTCGATCCAAAAGCATGTTGTCGGTGTTGTCGATGCTATCGATCATCATGTCGTCAATGCCGAAGAATTCATCTAATTGCATTGGATCCTTCTCCTTGTTGTGTTCCGCGGGAACATCCTTGGAGCAACTGACGCCTGGAGTATGAGTAGTGAAGTGCGCTTCGAACTTGTCACCGCTTTCCAGCATACTTTTGGTAAAGATAAACCAAATGCTTAGCGGTGTGGCACTTTCTTGTTGTGTGGTTGTGACAACCACAGCTCTAACAAGCTTGAGAGTTATCATGAGTAGTAGGTTTCTTGGTTTTTGCTAGAACCCTTCCTTTCTTAAAATTCTGCTTCTTCCATTTCCCCTTTAAATTCCTTATTTTGAATTTCTTGCCACTAAACTTTTTATTATTGTTTTGAACATTTGAAATGTACTTCAGGCAGAGGTGCTGCACCCACAGGGCGCAATTGATGATTCTTTGTTAAGAGCTCATCATGTTTTTCTGCTTGAAGTAAATCATATATTAAGTCAGAATATATTTGGTATACTTCTGGCGACGGTATTGATGTTGCAATATCCTATTAATTAGGAGGAAGAAAGGTAGATAGAGTCTTTTCTATCATTTCTGCATCATCCAAAGGTTGATTGCAGAAGCGAAGCTTGGTACAAATCCTGTGAACGGCAGAGTTGTATTGTGCAACAGATTTGAAATCCATGAGACAGAGTATAGACCACTCCCATCTTGCTTCGGGCGGAATTACGCCTTGCTGTTGATTGTAGCATTCTTTGAGAGAGTCCCAAAGTTTCTTATGATCATCTTTCATAATGTACTCAGCTTTGAGATTGTGATGGAGATGGTGCCTTAGAAAGTTCAAGGTTGCAAACTTTTGTGCTTCCGGGATAGGATTTTGTGGGTCGGGTTCATTAATTGTGTTAATGAAACCTTTGACTGTAAGCACAATTTTTACATCCATAGCCCAGGTCAGATAGTTGCTACAATCTGCTGCAAGTTCAGTGAAGTCTTTATTGATTAATTTAGCCATTTTCCTACATGAGAGAACCATGTATAGGATTAATTTACTGAAGTAAATTTTGTGTTGTAAAGGTAAGCAAAATAATGCATGTAAGATGAGTCTTACAAAATTAAGGTATAGGACTTTTAATTCCTGTAGGAATAATTTTGACTTGATAGTCATTTATATTTTGTCCATTTATATGAAATTTTGGATATACACTTTGAAGGTAATTATCATAAAGATGTAGACCTCGCAGTGATGAGCAAAAGCTGCCTAAAAGCACGGATCTCAGGGCAGATAAGCTCTTAGAAAGAACTTATCGCAGCCAGTGCCTAGGTCACATCACCTTGTGTTATTCCCAAATCATATGTATAGGTCTTAATTTTAATTTTGCTTTAAGTTCTACTTGATGTAGAAAATTTTGATTAATTAAATCATGCAAATAAAATAAATTGCATATATAAGAATTGTTCGAATACCTAGAAATGATCTACGGATCATAATTACACAGTAATTATAACATTCAGATTACATAGGTGTGAATACCAGATGGTACAAATAATAATGTGCATCACAACACAAATTTACAGAACAATTCAGGGTCTAACACATAAATATACAGAAGTAATAAGTCTGAATATGTAAATAGATAAAAGCATGAGGGCTAATTTGAACGTTCAGGGAGGTAATCTGGACTTTTCGCAAGTTGGAGGGGTCTGGAGGACTTCTTGCAGCTAGGAGGGAATGGCCCGGTCTGGTCAGGCCTGCGGGCTTCTTCCGGCCTGTGGTTGGCCCGCGGCGGAGGCCTGCGAGTGGCCCGCCGGCCCACGCGGCCTGGCCTGGTAAATAAAGGGGAGGGGGAGCGGTTAGGGTTTCCCTAACCCACTCGCCTCCCCCTGGAACCGCCGCCGCCGCCACCTGTGGAGTGGCCAGCCGGATGGCCGGCGACTTTCATCACCACAAGCAGTCACAGATCTGTTTCCTCCCCTTCTCCTCTTTCTTCTTGGCTTGCGCTGGCCGCCGGCCATCGGCCGGCCTTCACTTGTCGGAGGAGGAGAGCCCCAGCATTGCTAGGCTCCAGGTCCTACACCGAATCCTCGGGCGGCGGTCGACGACCGCAACACGGCCGTGGGGGCTGGGTGTGACTACGGACGCCTCCCAGGTCGTCATGGACGAGGATGTGGGCGGGGGTCCGTCGGCGTTGGTGAAGAACGGCGGTGCGCCGCGACGAGCCGCAAATGTTATGACTGTGAAGCTCTGGTGCTCCGCCGTGGAAGGTCTGGCGAGGCCGGATGTGTAGTTCGCAGCGGTGAAGGAGCGAATGGCAGTGGGGCCGGGTGAAGGAGCGTTGCTGGCTGCTGCCTCTGTCGCCGGTGCAGGTACGTTCATGTCGGGGATGACCCCAACTCCTTCTGCTTTTGTTCCAGGGCGGCAGATGCGAATCACCAGGGGACGGCGAGGTGGCTCCTCTGGTGGTGTGGGCGTCGGAAGACGCTGCGCCGCCGGGGAGGGGCTTCGCTTATGGCGGACTACCCCGGCGGTGTACGGCGGTGTCGCGGTTCTAGTGCACTCAGAGGAGCAGTTGCTGCTCGCCGCCGACGAGGCTTGGCATGGTGGAGGAGAACAACATCCACAGCGGCCACGGAAGTGGCGACCACGACCACCACGTCTACCACGGCGACCGAACTGACGGCAGCCATGGCGTGCACCGCGAGTGTAGAAGACGCAACGTCACCGATGGGTTTCGACGGGGATCACAAGGTAGGTAGAAAAGGTTGTCTCGACTAAACGGAAGGGGGGGTCCATTGCTCACCAAGGGAGAAGTCGCCGGGTTCTCGGCGAATTGAGGCCTTCCGACCTCTGCGTGCGTGCGAGCTCAAGGCAGAGCGATGCTGATAATATGTTGAATGATAGGAGCAAATGGATGGATTGATTGATGAGGGGACCCCTGAATATATACAAAGTGAAAGGGTGTGTAGGCACCCTTTCGGGAGTGCCACTCCCCTTCGGGATGGCCTTTTGGAAAGGCAGTTGTGATTCCCTAATTACACTACAAGAAAATCGTTGACTAGTGACGCAACCACATTTTAGCGTCATTGATTTATGACGTTCCTGGCTGATCTCGTCATAATATTTCACTTCCGAGCAAATTTAGTGACAAAATTTTTTTTCGTCATTACGGTTGGTACTGTAGCCGGGCGTTCCCTGTTCCATGCTGTTTTGTGACGCCATAAGCTCTGAAAAAACGTCATAAACCAACATCGGTCCCACATGTAAGCATTATTTTAAAAACAGAGTGTTCCAAGTCATCATAAAATTCAGTAGGGTCCCACATGTAAGCATTCTTTCGAAATTAGAGTGTTCCAAGTCATCATAAAATTTTCCAAGGTCCCACATGTAAGCATTTTCGCCAGGTCAGCGGCGTCATAAACCAACTTTGGTCCCACATGTAAGCATTATTTTAAAATAGAGTGTTCCAAGTCGTCATAAAAATGAGTTGGGTCCCACATGTAAGCATTTTCGCCAGATCAGCGGAGGCTAGGTCACGAAATGTTGCAAAAATAATTTGTCATGGCATGGGTTCGAACCAGGGACCTGAAGGAACAAGGCTGTGCTGTTTACCACAGCACCACTTCTTGGTTGTGCATGTTTTATGGGAAACTCAGCTAATAGTTCATGCGAATTCTTTACTGTGACCAGGTCCCACATGTAAGTTTCAGTTGAGTCTATAATTGCCTATCGAATGGTTGGCAAGACGCTTCACTCAGACTTCGCAAAGACTTTCAACTTCTGCTACGCAGATCTGCAACGGCGGCTTGTGGTAGGAATGGAGAATCCTAGCGGCGATGAGAGGGTGAGTTATGAGGCACCTCCCAGCTACCAGTACCTGAGTTAGCACGACAAGGTCAGTCTTCTGGTTTGAGACACTACATTTTCTCCTACAACCTAGGGATGGAGATTTCTAGATTTGGGGATCTTGCGGATTGATGAGCATATACAAATACAATTGATTCAGATTTCTTTGTACCCTCAGATTTGCACTTCGATTGGTGTTTGAAGTTGATAGGCTATTGACAATTCATAGGTGTTAGATTCAGTTAGTTTTCAATTTGCATCAGATTGATAGGTTGTTGTATTTTACTAACTTCTGGAGGTGGCTCGGTCCACTGATTTTGTTACATCAGGCCCTCCTGATGCTGATCTTATCCTTGTGGATCGCTATAACAAGTGCGAGCATGGGTATGCTGTCCTTGTCAAGGAACCCTTGTGCAGCCTTGGGCGCCGGTATGGAATCTGCGGTCAGGTAGACTTATAATACTTGTACTCTTGATGTCAGTGTTGCAAATAGATAATTGTATGAACATGTATGTATTTGGTGTCTACAGCCTGAAGAACAACGATGTGGGACGTTTATTTGGATTGATCCTCAATGGGATGCTAGGACTACTGTTGTTCTGGATAGGCTGACAAAGGTTGCTGAAAATGGTCGAGAGGAAGCAAGTGATTTGAAGGAAGACTGTGAAATTGCTAACAAGCAGCTTGAAGCTATTGCCGCTGAGTTGAAAAAGGTGAAGGCAAAGCTGGAACGGGTTGAGAAGGAGAAGGAATCGATTCTTTGCGAGTTAAATAAAAATAGGTAGTTACGATTATTATGAAACTTGTTGCTTGTTGATGTTTAACTACTGGTTGTTGCTCACTTCATAGTGATGAACGGCCCTGCATGACATGTAGTGTTATGAAACTTGTTGCTGCTGATGTTTACTTCAGATCATGCAAACGACAAAGGGAACAACAATCGGAACGATCGCAAGAAGCTCGCAAGAAGCTTGAAGCTACTTCTCCGCAGAAGCTGCAGGATGGAGCTATGGAAGGAGAATCAACGCCTACAAATGTAATTGATGTTTAGTTCTTGAGTGTTGAGAATGGTCATGAGTTGATGGAACTTGTTGCTACTTGGTGTTGTGAACTTTGTGGTCGTGAGTTGAGAAACTTGATGCTACTTGATCATAATTATGTTTTCTACTTGGTGTTGTGAACTTTGTGGTCATGAGTTGATGTTTTGTTGGAAGGACCTTCCTGAGTAACGATTGCGAAACTGCTTATTTCCTACTGTCATTCCAAGTCATCATAAAATGGAGGTCCCACATGTAAGTATTTTCGCTAGGTCACGAAATGTTGCAAAAACAAGTTACCATTGCAAGGGTTCGAACTAAAGACCTATAGGAACAAGACTGCGCTGCTTACCACTGCACCACTTCTTGGTTCTGTCATTTTAACAGGAAACACTTTCCTTATGGTTGTGTAAGGTGAATCTATAATATAAATCAGTAATTCGCAGGTGAAAGGCTTCACTACCTTCGCAAATACTCTCGACTTTTGCTACGCGCAGATCTACAGCGGCTTGTGGCAGGAATGGCGGATCCTAGAGGCGACGGGAAGATGGTTCCGCCGCCACCTTCCAGCTACAAGAAGCTGAAACGGCTCGACAAGGTCAGTTCTCTGGTTTGAGCCGCTATATTTTCCCCTATCATCCTAGGGATTTCTAGATTTGGGGATCTAACGGATTGATGAACATATACACTAGAATCAGATTTCATCGTACCCTCATATTTGCACTTCGTTTGGTGTTACAACTTGATAGGCTATAGACAATTCATAGGTGTTAGATTCAGTTAGTTTTCAGTTTGCATCGTTTGATGGATTGATAGGTTCTTGTATTTTACTAGCTTGTAGAGGTGCTTGAAGCCACTAAAGCTGGGCTGCAGGAGGTGAAGAGAGACCTGCAAGAACAAAAAGGCAGAGAACTCATGGCGCAGCAAGAGGCTGTAAAATACAAGGAGCTGCGTCAGGAAATTTTAAATACAACTATGCAAGAGATGAGGAAATTCAATGAGATGGCTGACCAATTGTTACATGAACAATTGCAATAGACCAACAACTACAAGGAGTTGTGTGCCCATATGTTACGCCGGGACAATGCCTTATTGAAAGAAATAGGTGAGATTCTTGACCAAGAGTCGAAAGACCTGGTACTGGACAGGAAGGCAAAACCTGAAGAGGAGGCAAGGTCATGGAAGGAAGAATGCGTAAAGGCTAACATCAAACTTAAAGAAACTACCACTGAGCTCGAAGATGTGAAGGGAAAGCTGAAACATGCCATCGATGCGATGGAAGTGTATAAGGAATCGGTTGAGCAGCTAGTTATCGAGATCGAGAAGGAGAAGCAATCGATACAACAGAGTGTTATCCAGATGGAGAAGGAGAAGCAATGGATACTGCGCGAGAAAGATAAAAATAGGTAGTGCTTGATTATTATGAAACTTGTTCTTTGTTGATGTTTAATTACTGGTTGTTCCTCCTGATCATAATACGTAGTGTTATGAAACTTGTTGGTGCTTATGTTTTCTTTAGGTCAGCCAAGCGAAAAAGGGATCAACAATGGGAAGGATCCTAAGAAGCTACTGCCGCTGAGCTGCAGAAGGTGAAGGGACAGCTGCAAGATGGAGCTATGGAAGGAGAATCAACGCCTACAGATGTAAATTGATGATCAGTTCTTATCGTTATGATTACAAATGGGTGGTTATGAGTATTTTGAAAATTGTAATGATGATCATCCTATGATGTTTGCTACTTGGTGTTGTGAACTTTGTGGTCATGAGTTAAGAAACTTGTTGCTACTTCGTGTGATGATCATCCTATGATGTTTGCTACTTGGTGTTGTAACTTGTTGCTACTTGGTGTTGTGAACTTTGTGGTCATGAGTTGAGAAACTTGTTGCTTCCTGATCATAATATGATGTTTGTTGCTCTGTGGACGGCAAAGTTCCGGTCTGTTGATGTTTTACTGGAAGGACCTTCCTGAGGAACGATCGCGAAACTGCTTGTTTCCTACTGTTGTTCCAACTCGTCATAAAATTTAATAAGGTCCCACAAGTCAGTCTGATAAAAAAATAGAGGAAAATTAAAAGGATAACTATGTCAATAGCAGGGGTCGAACCCGCGGCCAACGGCTATATCAACCGCGTACCCTGTAAGGGGCTTGCCAGCACGCTCCTGTGGGTCGTTGTGGCAAATATCTAGCCTAGAGGCGTTGGTGCGCAGATCTACAACTCGCGGCGGGAATGGCGGATCCTCGCATTGAAGGGAGGAGAGTGAGCTACGGTCAGGTCAATACCCTGTTTTGTGCCTCTGCTTTCCCCTTTCGTCAGAGGGAAGTGATATTTGGAATTGGGGATTTCGGTTGAAGCACGATTGTTGTTACAAGTTGATTGATAGGCTTTAGTTTAGAAAGTGCAAAACTAATCATTGATTTCAAGTTGCAATGATTTTTTTTGAAGCATCCGTGTACTCCAGCATCTTCTTCCATTGGTAGTTACTGCTCGGAGACATCTTCCTGCAATAGTAGCCATTGGCATCCTAAAGACAAGTGCAAACACGGGTTGAGAGCTGTGGTGAAGTATGCTTGGACCTTTCTCAACCCTGGCCGCCGATTTGCTGGCTGCCCAAAGGTAATGGCTAGTTGGCTACCTGCTTATGTGGTGCCTGTGGTCAACGGCTATTGCTAATGGGTCGTTTAATTTGTAGAAAGAAAAAGAGCAATGCGATTACTTCTGCTGCATTGATCCAGAATGGGATGGAAGGTCGTATGCTGTTATGCTGAAGCTCATGAAGAAGAAAGCGAAAGCTGAAGAGGATGCAAAGCAGTGGGAGGGGGAATTGGGAAAAGCTAACGGTGAGCTTAGAGAGATTAGGAATGAGCTCAAAATAGCGCGATAAAAACTTCAGAAGGCTACCGCCGAGCTGAAGTCAATTGGGAATTATAGGCACAATGTCAAACTCGCGCATGTGCTGCTTGCTTTATTTGTTGTTTTCGCGGGAATGGCGGGATTGATGCTTGGTGGTAAGGCTAATTAGATGTCTCGATCATGTATTCTGCAAGTGTCACTTTGGTATTGTGAATAATGTGTCGATCATGTATTCTGAACATTGTGCCCTATGCTTCTGAGCATTGTACTGATGATGTATTGCCAAAATCGACCAAGAAATGCACGGCAGTTAGTATCCACCACATTGTACTGACCATTTAGTCTGACCTGTTCACATTTCCAAGAACGTAATTTCCGTTAGGTTCCCCAACAGTCATAATGAATTATTATTGTTATCCCGAAATCAACGGAGCAGCAGCGAAGGTTGTTTTGGGTGGCGAAGGAGCGGTGAATTTACTGTAAATGCGGAGAAAGGAACGGTGGATTTGTTGTAAATGGGGCATTGATCAACTTCTTCCGCCTGGGGTACAGAAAACATTTTTACAATTGCATCTCCTCCTCTCGGAAGGAAGATCTGTGAGAGTACAGTGCTCTCTTCCAAGTCTCTGTATCAATTTGAATGTGCATTTGACCTGGCACTCTGATGTTTGATCAAACTATTTTCAAGACGCCGGTAGGTCAGTAATCATGTCATCGAGGCGGTTGCCATTATCGCTGGTGGTGCTCCCTACAGAGGTGAACATTGACATCGCCGACCACCTCGCTGCGACCTCGGAGCGGGCCATGGACGACCTCCATAGCCTAAGGGCGACCTGCCGGGAGATGCGTCGCGTGTGCAACAACGCGGCCGTTGGTCGGCGCGTGGTGCTAGAGCGATTTGTCGTCGAGCTGCAGTGGAATGACCGCAAGGGCTACGACGCCCTCCTCGATTGCCTGACCTGCATAAGAAACCCGGAGGCATGTTTCCTCTCCGGGATGGACATCCTGTTCGGGGAAAACTACAGCTCCCGGTCATTCATCGCCAAGCTCGAGGAGGCCGCCCAGGCCGGGCACAATGTGGCGGCCTATGTAGCCGCCATGGTCCTCTATAGGGCCAATGGCGGTGCCGGTGATGATGACACTGCGAGGCGGTACATCAGACAGGTCGAGGGCGAGGAAGAATCAGCGGCCGCGACATCGATGATGATGCAGACGAACAAGGGTTGCCTGCGGTGCCGTGAGGCAGCCTCAGAGGTGATCCGGCGAGTGACATGGCGCCGGCGTGCAACGCTGGCGCCGCCAGTGGCACGCGACAATCATTAGTGCGCAGGCCGCCTGTGCTTCAAGATGAGCTGGGAAGAATGGCCGACGTGCAACGCTGGTGCCGCCAGTGGCGCGCGGCAATCATCAGTGCGCAGGCCGCCTGTGCTTCAAGATGAGCTGGGAAGAATTGTCACATTTTTGTAACGAGGAATGTAGAATTCACGCTGAATGTGATCTGTTCTTTAGCAAAATAATTGGATAGATGCATCCAAACAAATTACCCTAATATGTGAGAGTGATTTTGGATATATTTGTTTCTAGATCAATCCACTGATATCTGTTTCTATCTCTCTTCCTTGATTCCCGTGTAGCAATACTCGCACACGCATTGACGTGATGGAAACCAACTTCTGGTCTTCCTCCATTTATTTACCACGGCTGGTAGTTGGAATAGTTCATCGCAATTTAGAGAGGTGGAAATCAATATTGGACAATTAAAAAACAAATAATGTGATCTCACTATCTCAGAAACTACGAAATCCGTAATCCGGTTTGCCCAATTCAAAACAAGCAACTTTTGCCAGGAAAGGAATGAAAATTTTTGTCCGGTCTGTTAATGTTTCATAAACCCAAACATCCGGTCCTGCCCGGGTTATATTGCCTATCTCATTGCATGCTTTCATTTTGTTGTTACCAAGCATGACTCGTCAACAAGGAAGAATGAAGCCGTGGTTCAAACTCTAAGTCAGCTTGCTTGTCTTCACGATTCTTTCCTACTAACCAAGTCTTTGAAAAACAAATCTTTGCTAGATGGGGTAGTGTACACTAGATAGAGTAGACACCATCTTACTGAAAGCCAATTTGTTGCCCATCGCTTCAAAAGTTCAAATTGCTCTACCTAAGCCACGGCTCCACGTTCGAATTGTGCACGTTTTTGGCTCTCCCTAACAAGGATGATATCATATCTCACCTTGTCCATATTTAAAACAAGCATCTTTTTGCCATCAAATGATTAAAAATATTTCTCTGGTCTACTCCTGGTTCGTAAATCCAAACATCCGACCTCGTATACCAGAGTAACTGGTCTCGTGGGAACTTTCGATCTCATCATGTTCAAGTGAATTAAGTTTGCTCCAAGTTCAACGAGATTGCAAGTTACGCGCCTAGGCCATTTGCCTGACACGATCCCCCATGAGACCCTGCACCTTTCCCTTGGCAAATGAGATCTATTAATATATACTGGAAAACACTTTTGCATCTCCTCCTCAACGAAAGAAAACCCCATTGGCATCTCCTCCTCTCGGCACTAGAAGACCCCATCGGCATCGCCTCCTATCGGCGCATGTACCGTCGTCCTCTCTCCCAATTCAATCGATTTCTTTGTTCTTTCGACCTTTTCCGCCTCTTTGAGCAAACTAATTTCTATGTGCATTTCATAGCATCTCCCCCAATGGCCGGCGACAATCATCGCGTGCCTCCTGTGGAGCTCGCTCTCCTACCATCCATGCCGGCTAAAGCTCCGACGTGGCCGAGATGCGGCGACTGCGGCAGGACAGAAACACCGCAATGGATGGCCGGGCCGATGGGGCCCGACACGCTCTGTGCCGACTGTGGCCTTCGTCGCTGGCATGCCGGGCAGCGGTGGGACAAGCGTTCTCTCCGCATCTATCAAACCACGATTCCCGTCTCACCGTCGCCACCAGAAGCTGGCGTGCAGTGGGTGGAGTGCCCGAGAGGCCGGGTTGGTCGCACGTGGCAGCCGTGGCCCTCCACTCCGCCATTGATGTCAAGTGCGCCCGCTGCTTGGACTGTCCCAGAGAGATCAGGCGCACGGTCGTTCCCGTCCCTGCTCCACAGGCCGGTGGCGTTACCAGCCGCTCGGCCATTGATGTAAGTGCGCCCGCCGCTTCGACTGTCCCGGAGAGCTCAGGCGCACGGCCGTACCCGTCGCCACCAGAAGCTGGCGTGTGCAGTGGGTGGAGTGCCCGAGAGGCCGGGCTGGTCGCACGTGGCAGCCGTGGACCTCCACTCCGCCATTGATGTCAAGTGCGTCCGCTGTCCCGGAGAGCTCAGGCGCATGGCTGTTCCCGTCCCTGCTTGACAGGCCGGCGGCGTTGCCAGCCGCTCGGCCATTGATGTCAAGTGCGCCCGCCGCGCCGACTGTCCCGAAGAGCTCAGGGGCACGGACATTCCTGTCCCTGCTCGAAAGGTCGGCGGCGTTGCCAGCCGCTCAGCCCCCGATGTTGTCCCGTTCCTGCTCGATGGCGAGGCGGCGCCTTTGATCCTCGACGACCCAGACTGGATGAAAAGATAATTGCCAACAATAACAAGTGTCACTTTGTTGTAATGCTTATTAGTGTATGATCAGAGAACTCTGTTTCCTCCTATGGAGTACTTTGGATGGATGTTCGTTCGAAAAATGTGAACCTATTTTGCCAACAAATCAACAAATAATTTAGTCCGGTCTTGTCACTTTTTCTTAACAGTAACATCCGCCTGTTGCCATCCTCGTGCCACAACTTCCCATGGAAGGTGGTTGTCATCATCAAGAGATCACAGACGTGTTGGTCATACGGTGCGGGGACCCGCACATCAGCCCCTCAACGGTGGAAGATGAATGGAAGCCACTCAAGAGTCAAGACTCAAGAGGCGCCGGTTGCTTACCTTCTCACCGAAGCGGCACAACTTCCCAAGCAAGGCGAGTAACTTCACATAAATCGCCATTCCTACCCCCCACCATCGGCGTCCTCGCCAGTTCCGAACCACGCTACCACTTCCCAAACACTCGCGCCTCACTCCTACCCGGCTGACACAATGAAGCGATCAGGCTCCCCGTCGCGCCGGCTATCCCCCACCGGTTTCCCGTTGCGCCGGCTATCCCCCACCGGCTCCCCGTCGCGCCGGCTCTCACCCTCGCCCTTCAGCCAATCCTCCGGCGCCACATCTTCTTCGCACGCCCGTGACTGGGTGCCGCCGCGCGACGGCCAGCACTTCGCCCGCATTTTCACGGAGGCGCTGTGGGGCCACATCCACGGCACGCCGCCACCGCACTCCGACGCCGCCAACGTCGACCCGCCGCCGCCGAGCTCCGACACCGCCAACGTCGACCCGCCGCCGCTCGTCGGCGGTTTCCCAAGAGGCGGTGGTGGCTCGCCGGCGGATTCCCAGCCTCCTCCACCGTCGCTGCCGCCACCCTCCGACGAAGCCAACGTTGACCCACCGTCGATCGCTGATGCTTTGCCAGGAGCAGCTGGTGTCTCACCGGTGGATATCCAGCCTCCTCCACCGTCGCCGCCTCGGAAGCTGAAGTTTACGGT
This sequence comes from Cenchrus fungigraminus, assembly GCA_036936925.1. Taxonomy (NCBI): domain Eukaryota; kingdom Viridiplantae; phylum Streptophyta; class Magnoliopsida; order Poales; family Poaceae; genus Cenchrus; species Cenchrus fungigraminus. The sequence goes on from CM072780.1 coordinate 87,324,828, forward strand.
TACCCTTTCTGCTGGTGAGTTTGACTCTGACTCCGACTCCGACTCCCAAGCTGACACAGACTCGTCTGAGGACCGTTTCCACGGCTACATCCCTCCGGTCCCCTGGGGTGATGCTTTGCGCGTCTTCCGGCGCTTCAACGGCACGTACGGGTGCCCTGTCTGCCCCAACCTTATGCACCGGTGGCGCAAGCTAAATGAGGTCAAGGACCATGTCCTTGGGATGGCCAGATCTGCGCCCCTGAGGTAGAACTACAAGAAGAAGTGGAGCCGCCACCGCGTCGTGGCCAGGAATGAGGGATGGATGGAGTAGATGGAGTGAGGGAGCCGCGCCGGTGGAAGATCTATGCTGTTATGTTATCTGTGATGTTAATTAGTATCTTTAGATTTCGTTGGAACATTGTCTTATGTATGTGAACTTTGTGATGTCATGTTATCAGTGATGTTAATTAGTATCGTTAGATTTCGTTGGAACATTGTCTTATGTATATGAAAATTGTGATGTTTAATTAGTCACTTTAGAATGGACTCTGTTTCCTACTTTGGATGGATGTTCGTTCGAATAATGCGATCGTATTTTCCTAATAACAATTCAACGAACCATTTAGTCCGGTCCGGTCACTTTTGCAGATCAGTAAGATCCGGCCGTAGTCATTCTATTTTGCCCACAAAATCAACACTGAATTTTGTCCGGTCTAGTCACCTTTTCTTATTAGTAACATCCGACCGTAGCCTTCCTCGACAGGCCGAGGCGTCCGTTGCCTAATTTCATGGAAGCTTGCCACACGCCCCATGGAAGCTTGTAGATGAATCGCAACCACTCGATCTAGAGGCCCGTTGCTTAGCTTGTCACATAAGCTTGCACAACTTCTCATGGAATCTGGCCATTGTATTCCTACCACCATCGGCATCCTTGCCAGTTCCGAACCACTCTACCCATAGTTCTCTTCCCAAACACTCGCGTTTCAGTCCTACTGCCCGTCCGACGCAATGAAGCAATCAGTCTCCCCCAGACACACAGAGCTCAGGCGCATGGCCGTACCCGCCCCTGCTCGTCGGTCCAGCGGCGTTGCCAGCCTCTCGCCCACCGCCTCCTCAGGAGCCGAATCCGGGTCCTGGCTGTCACCGCGCGGCCTCCACTTCATCCGCTCCTACTTAAAGTGGCAAGGGCGTCAATTCCATGGCACAGAGCCGCCCCGCTGCGACACCGCCAACGTCGACCCGCCAATGCCCGGAGCCGCTGGTACGTCGCCGGCGGATTCCCAGCCTCCTCCACCACTTGCAGAGTTGGACTCCGACTCCAACTCCGACACCCAAACCGACATAGACCATCTTAAGACCTTTGCTCTGCGCGTCTTCTGGTGCACTACCAACACCTACGGGTGCCCTATCTGCCCCAACCGTATGCACCGGTGGAGGAACCTGAATGAGATCAAGGACCACATCCTTGGGATGGTCAGGTCTGAGGCCCTGAGGGAGGACAACATGAAGAAGTGGAGCCGCCACCGCGTTCTGGCCAGAAATGAGGGATGGATGTAGATGGAGTGAGCGAGACGCGCCAGTGGAAGATCAATGCCGATATGTTATCAGTGATGTTACTTAGTATCTTTAGATTTCGTGGGAACATTGTCTTATGTATGTGAACATCGCGATGTTAATTAGTAACTTTACATTTCCATGAAACATGGTCTCATGTGTTGTCCGGCCTGTTCGTGTTTCGTAGACAAGAACATCCGCTCTTATTGTACTTATACATGATTGTGTTTCCTAGCTTGACACATTTTTTCGAATTGAGGGCATCCCCCATTTCCATTGCAACAACGAAAATACCGAACAAATCACAGAACAGGGATAAAAGAGGAGTTCACTGGCCCTTGACTCGCCCTAACCTACCTTGACTAAAGCTAGATTAGGACAACGATCGCCCCTAGGACTCCCAGGGAGAGTAAGCATCACCAGACAACGAGTCTGAACATCATCACAAGTTTCCAACCCAAAACATAGCACCACTAGACAGACCTACACCAACATCTACCAATCGCTTGACAATGTCAGTTTCCTAGCTTGACACATGATCTGGAGAAGTTAAAGATCAATATTGGACGATTAATAAGAAATAGCAATGTGATCGTTGCTCACCTTGACCAAATTCAAAACAAGCATCCGGTTATTGCCAAACATCCAAAATGCTAATGCATCCCTAACCCAAACCATGTTTGTGAATTTGGTTATCGTTTGTTTGTTGATCAATCCCCTTGTTTGAAGTTGTTTATGCTTTGTTTCCCTGACCATCTCTGTTCCTTGTCTCCCTATAAATGTTATCCTATTTTATCGCTCTCATAAACTATGAAATCATAGATCACCTTTGCCCAAAATCAAAACAAGCATCTTTTACAGGTCCTGAAAAATTTGTGTTTTCTGTATATTTTTCTAGACCGAAACATCCGGTCTGTTAATGCATCCCATACCTGAACATCCGGTTTAATGGCAGTAAACAGTTCATCTCTGCATGTTGAAGTGCTTGTAAATATAGTTTGCTCCAAATTCACTAAGATTACAAATTTACATAGTTCTTTTCTTTGCAAAAGACCGTTACATTATTAGAGATTGAGGCGCCTCCTTGCATTAGCGTGATACAACTCCCGAAGAGACACCCCGACTTTCCCTGAAACTGAGATCTATTAATATACCGGACTCTCCAAACTCCCTCCATTGCCTTGTCTCAAACTCTCTTCCTCCAAAAAACCACAACCACCATGCCTTCTTCTCCGATTCGACTTCCCGCCTCCCCGTTCCCTTCCAACCCCTCCTCCATCGGGACACCACCCGACTCCCCCCAACCAAGTGCATGCGAGCCATCCGAGCCCTCCTTGAGTGAATCTGATGTAGAAGACATGGAAAGGCAGGAGAGTGAGGACAGCGAGGATGAGTATGACTACGTGGAAGAGGAAGAGGAAGAAGAAGAGGATGAGGAAGAGACGTGGGCGGCCATTGAGAAGAAGCGATTGGCCGCCAAGAAGAGGAAGCGGGTGGAGGCCAAGAAGAGGAATCAACAGACGGATGCGTTTGTGAGGCAGCTTTTGAAGGATGACAAGGCCGGTAAGCTTGATTCGTTAAAGGACATTCCGTCGGTGAAGAAGAAGAAAGGTGCGGAGGAGGAGGAGGAGGAGGTGGTGGTGGTGGTGGACTCGAAGAGGACCAAGAAGAAGATGGACCTCGGCGCTGGTCCTTCAAATGCCGGCCCCGCCAATCCCGGTCCCATGGCTCCCCCAGCCATTGAAGCTCCCTCGACGCCAGAGTCATCGGGGAACTCCTCGGAGGGGTCGTCTTAGATTACTCGGATTTGGGTTTTCTTTTTCACTTTCAAATAGGTGGTCTTGTGGATGGAAAGATCAATTGTATGTTTTCTTTTGGATGGAAAAGATCGATCCCCTGTTTTGCTGCTCTGTGAATCTTGTAGTGGTAGGAAAATCCCCTGTATCCCCTGTTATCCATGAAGAACATGGGTGTTCTTCTTTTCCATGATCGCCTTCCTTGCTTCAGTGGATTTCCCTAGTCATGATGCGTTGCCATAGTCTGAGATGTAATGTCTTGTCATGTGATATTTTATTCTTATCCCACCGCACCGCATTGCAGATACACATGTAAATGATGACCGATTTTACAAATTTACCGTTTGACTAAATTCACCGTTTTGCCAAGAATATACAGAACGTAAATGATGGTCACCTTGCCCAAATTATTCAACTTAAATGTGCACATACATGATACATCCCCATAGACCTACACTCGTACAGTGGCATTGGCACAGGCGCGCACAAACACACACCCAGCAACGAAATCTTCGGACTTGGCAACAAGGAAGACAACAGACACGGTCATGGAGATGGATACGACACACGCCTATCCCGCCATACCTAATGCACGATGGAATGTAGCATAACGAGGATCCGTGCGGAGATATTCCTCCAATGCACGGTGCCTACCCCTCGACTTCATGGTACGTCCCGTGCGACCAATGCCAGAAGCATGCTGTAGGATGTCACGAAAACCCCACTGCCGGTTAGCAAGATTGCAGTAAGGGCACACACAGCGACCATGGCGAAGCACACGAGTGTAACGCTGCTCCTGCAGCCAAGCCAAAGCATCTTTCTTCATCTCCTCTGTTTCTTCCTCGTCTGCTTTGTCCATGTCGTACAGATCATATGGATCCATGTATCCTGACCGCTGCGAAGGTGGCACAGCATGAAAGTTGGCGGTTCCTCCGTTTGCATCAGAAGCCATCCTCCTACACACTCACCAACAACGTAAACATGATAAGCACTGACCAGAAACAATGATTGTATCCTGTAAAAACACGACACGGAAGCTAAGAGCTCACCTCTTTTCACAGCGCGCAGAACCAAATTGAGAGGTCTGCTAGCACAATGCATGGAGGATGAAGAGGCGATGAGCAAAGGCCTCGGGGGCACACCTATTTATCGAACCATGACCGATACTAAGGCAGTGTGCACCTCGTGGCAGAGCATGCCCTCACGGGATTACAATAGCCATGAAAATACGTGGGATGCTCGGAATACGAAGGCCTACACTGCTGAGGAATCTTGTCACAAGTATAGGGCGGAATATGCAGGCTTTTTCCCCGGGAGGCATGCGAAATATTTGGTGGGTACACGAGTGTGCTTTGGTCCGGATAAGAACGCAGAAGGAAGATCCTTATATCCGTATGACTTAAAAAAATAGACGTGTAGGCATTGTAGTGGGAGAAGCAGCTGTTAGGTTTTGTGATCTTCGACTGGAAACGCACCCAGCTTCACTAAAGCGTGGGCCTCTTCCAGATATCCGTCTCCCGCCTATATTATACGCCACTAGAATCCCACCCAAACTCGCTGACAATATGGGGCCGCCATTGCACGGCCTCACTTGTCAGTGGCCCCGAAGCAAGTGCAGCTTACCAAAATTTCATTTCGCGGTCAGGAAGTCGAAAGCGGGATTTTCAAATTCTGTATTCCCTCTCTGCCCCGAAATAATAAATACTCTACTCCATTGCTACCGTGTTGCGCCACTAAACTCCCGCCTTCAATTTCCAAAAAGCATCACTCTGCTCAGCTAGATCTGTGGTGGCGGTCCGACCTCGCCGTCGCCGGTGGAGGGGGAGGGGTATCTCAGCAGATGGTGGGTGGCAGATATCGGTGTTCTGCTTGTGTCTGCTGTGCTAGCCAAGCTGAGCAGTTGAGCGAGGATACAGCGCAAGCACCGGCTCCCGATGCCCCCTCAATCCATGGGCCCCTGAATCTTGGAGCTTCACAAGTGAGAATCTCATTTCCTTTTCTTTCTAGTCCCCTAGTAGTATTTTCGTTGGCTTAGAAAGTAAATTGCTTCGTGTATTGTGTTAGTTCTGAGATTCTTCTCTTAACTTTGCCGCTCTAGATGCAGTCACTGATTTGGAACACAAGTTAATCGATGAGCCATGCGTTGAAAGTAAATTGCTTTGTGTATTGTGTTAGATTGGAGATTCTTCTCTTAGACGCTCTAGATGCAGTTACTGATTTGTAACACAACTTAATAGATGAGCCATGCTTAGAAAGTAATTTACTTTGTTTATTGTCTTAAATTTCAGATTCTTCTCTTACCTTGACCGCTCTAGATCCAGTTCCTGATTTGTAACTTTTTGTGCAGGGCCTACCATCCCAGTCCTGCATTGCTGAGATTCAATCACACGTCGTGGCATGTAACAGAGCGCATGATTATCCTACTACTTTATTCTTAAGATTATTCTTAAGTTTATTTGCTTGCTTCGTTTAAGGTTAAGTTTGACTTCTCCTTTCATTTTTAGGCTCAAATGTTGTGGACAATCCTTGCAGTTCAAATATCAAATTCCTATCCCTCCAATGTGAAGTCAAAGCCATTCATTGATTACATGCCTCGAGATTATCCAGCTTTCGCTACATGCTCAAGACCTGAAGTTTCGTTGGGAGGGCTCGATGCAGCTGCTGACCTTGGTGAAATCTTTGTTGAACATGACCAAGTTTTGACAGACTTGAAGATCAAGGCAGAAGAATCAGATGTAGCAATGAAAGTGCAGACTGATGAGATTGAGAGGTTGAAGAAACAAGTAGAAACTACTAAGACCCTCCTTGGTCAACTGCTAAGCTCGCGCCTTGGGTAAGGCCACTGTGTTTCTTAGTCTTCTGCTTGTGTCCTCCCAGCTAGTTATGCTGGTTTGTGAGTACTGAGCTTTGTTATCTTAGTGGGTTCTATTTCAAAACCAGCTTTATTTGTGAGCATGAAGATATCATGTGTATTGGTTTGTGAGCTCCTACTGACAATCTGCTTGTGGTTGTTATGTGTTCATTGATAATAATGTGTCATGTGTGATCCAAAATATTTATTTGTATCAGTGGTATGGAAATATTATCTGTGATGTCAATTACTGAATTGATTAGCATGTAATATGAGATTGAATTATATTTAATTAAGCTACCTGGAGTGCAGCCCAAAATAACAGGGAAAACTATGTGGGCTTGCCCCCTCGGCCCATTATTTTTTTACGAATTCAAAAACGATTTGTTAAAAAAATGGGCCGTATCAAAAATGATGTCAGCGATTAGTGGGCTGGGTCCAATATCAGTTGGGCCTTAATCATTTTATGACGTCATCGAATATTGAACTCGATCCAACCAGTACTGGACCCAAAACAAATTAATGACGAATGCAATTATTGGGCTCAGTCATATCCGGGCCTAAAACATTCTATGACGACCTCGATTATTGGGTCGGTCCAACCAGAATTAGGCCTAAAAGTGTCTATGACGACAACAATTATTGGGCTCCATCCAACCATAAATAGGCCTTAAACAATCTATGACGCAAACAATATTGGGCTCAGCTTAACATTAAGTGGGCCAAATTCAATCTATGACGACAAGAAATTTGGACCTTGACACAACAAAATATGGGCTGAATTCACTTAATGACGAAACGGTTTGTCACAAAACGCCGTGCCACATCAGATTTTGGTCCGACGTGGCATGTATCTTATGACTCCTTTGTGTTACGAATTTATACGCGTCATTAGACTCATGACGCCGGGAAATAAGGTCTCGTCATTAATCGCGGTTCGTGACGCTCGATTAATGAAGGAGCGTTTTCGTAACAACCGACGTCATTAATCGCGGTTTATGACGAGAAACGACTTTTTCTTCGTCACTAGTCGGCGTTTTTCGTGTAGTGTTACATCACTAATGATTCCCCTAATTACATAGTTATGCTAATTGATCATTAATCAATATTTCATAACAACAGAAACAAAGAAAAAGTGCTAAATCACTAACAGAACAGGGATAATATCCATGTAAATCTTGCTACTGTTTCGTACTATTGGCATTGCTTATTGGAATTGCTTATTAGTGACCTTGAGGAAACTAAATGCATTAAAAGTTAAACTAATATAAGATGAGTTTCAGTAAGCATCATTTTAATAAAAAATACGAGACCATAATTTAGTTAATTTCATATGTTTCCATTTGCGCACTGTTCTATAATTAATTTTCGTAGAATTGAAGAATTGAGCAAGATCTAGTTGATTTGGCCAATAAGACCTGGGTAGTGGGCACATTCTGCTGACCATTTTTTTTTTGTTGAGAACAAGGTTCTTTGATTTGGTTTTTTTCTTTTGTTGCCAGGAGAACAGACTAAATGCACCCTGACTGCTCACCAGCTCTAGATGGATGCAAGCTTATCAAGAAATTTGAGGACCCCAAGTAACAAGGGTTTCCTATGATACCAAAATGTTGAACCGACAAACAAAACTATGACAGAATGCAACCGAATTGAAGCCTGACCTCGTCTGTTATTAAACAGGCGCCACCGGGCAGCCAGAGGAATCAGATGCCGCGCATGAGGCCAGTGATGTCGCAAGTGAGCTTCTGGATCTTCGGCTCGTCTTCATCATCATCGTCAGAGTCATCACACAGAGTCATGTAAGGCCTGCATTGATACATGCATATAGAACAGCAGGAACAAAGGCTCCATCACAAATTCACAATAAGCCATCACTGCTATCCATACACAGACATCGTTGGAGGTGCGCCATATATGGTGCGCCTGACCTTGTGACGTCGGCGATGCTCTCCCGCGGCAGGTCCGGGAGCAGGCCCTCCAGCATCCGCATCATCTGCTCCCGGAAGTCCTCCTTCTCGCGTGTGTAGATCGACCTCAGCTGGATCGCCCCCACCTTGACGCTGCCTGGCCTGCCGATGTTGATGACCACGCGCTCCGCGTACTGGTTGCGCCATCCCAGGAGGCGCAGCCTCGGCGCCCGAAGCGAGAAGGACTTGTAGTCGGCGGATCCGTGGAAACTGTCCACTTCGAGCTCCAACAGCTCCGGCGCGTCGATGGCGATCTCCCCGAATGGCGACCCCGGCGATCGGCCGTGCGGGCTGACGTCGACGTCAATCAGGGACATGAACCTGAGGAGCGGTAGGCGGATGTCGACGCGGGCGTGCTCGATCTTGGAGTTGTTGAAGATGTCCAGCTCCTCTAGCCGCGGGCACCACGCGCCTGGCGCGAACGGCGCCTCGACTGTGACGTCGTCGAGAACCAGAGAGAGCAGTGATGGGAGGTGCGGCCACTCGCGGATCACCACATTTTTGAGGCTGAGCTTACGCAGGGAGACGGCGGCCGGCCCCGTGATGGCGGGCGCGAGGTGGTCGCCGGCGTCGACCTCTAGGTCCCGCGCCGGCGTGGGCAGGTTCAGCGCCCTGGCGTCCCGCACGGGGCCCTCGCGGTAGGGTGCTTCGACGCGGATGTCGCGCGCGGCGGTGAGCGCGATGATGCGGTCGGCGTGGCGCCTCATGCGGCGGTCGTCGACGACGTAAGCGAGCCGGAGGGAGTCCACCTTGGACGCGGATGCATCCTGCGCGCGGCGGGCGAGGGCGACGCGGGCGGCGAGGATCGATTCCTCGTCGAAGTAGATGTCCCCGTTGACGAGGAAATCGTAGAGGTAGATCTTGACGACGGGCGTGTGGTGATGGATGTGGCGCCACGGCCGGGACAGCACCGAGAGCTGGACGATCTGCCGGTAATGGAGGAGGGAGACGATCCGCGCGCGGAGCTCGATCGGCAGCGCGGTGATGCGGTCGCCGCTGGAGCCGTCGACGGCGTCAGTCCTGGCCTTCTTGCGGTTGCTGTTGCTCTCGCTCCGGCGGCACCGACCCATCTTCTCTGTCGCCGCCTCGACCGCTCTAATTCTTGCGGTTTCGATGGATGGGGTGGGGATCGGGATTTGGGGTTTCAGTTCCGGCAGTTTGGGAGGGAAAATAGCGAGATGTGCGCCAAACTGCACGCGCCCCTGCAGTTTGGCTGGGAGGGGTGAAATCCCTAGGAGTGTTTAACCCAGACAGGGATTGGGTGAAACCCCTTCCCTCCACTTGATCCCTGTAGGGGTTTAATCCATCTTGGGGTTTAATCCCTTCCACCCAAAACATATTCGGTTGAACCCTCTACTCACCAATACAAACAAATACTGCACGAAAGAAACATCCACTAATCATCTCAGGAAACAAGTACAGTATCGTATTGGGTCTTTACCATTTAAGAGCGAAATATTTCAGAGCACAGTAAGAAACATCAACTGATTATTTGAAATATTTCAACTGAAATTAGGACATCAACTGAAAATATTTCAGAGCATTACAGTGACAAAACATTATATGTAGGCAAACAGATGGGACATGCATCCAAGCTATAGTCAAGGCTACTGAAGAAATCTTGCCATGGTGTCAGAATCAAAAAAATCTTGCCATGGTGTTAGAAAAACTTGTCTGGTCCTACAGGATGGATGACACTGAATATTTAATGTTGGAATGTTGAGCTGGACTCATTATACAATATTCAGTACATGATTATCAACAAAATAATTGATGAATATTCAGTAAGATGGCCACCCAAGGGGAGAAGACCGCGTCGCCGTCGCCGTCGACCTGCTGTACGTTGCTGCCGCCGCCGACCTGCCATACTGCGACACGTGCGGCGCCGTTGCTGTCGCCGTGCGACAAGTTATAAACAAACATTTTGAAACAACAATGGATGAGGCCAATCTAGAATTATATGGTGACTACTTCATAGTGACACTCCAAGAACATGACTTGTTTACTGGAACAGAACCATGCTTTGTCGAATACTAGTGGAAATGTAATTTCATATATATACAACTTATTTATTCTTAGATTTCCATCAGGACTAGAGACTGAAAATTAAAAGCTGCAGATACAATTATTGATATAATGTGTAGCAATAAAATTAAGCAGATCCTGCAGTAGATGACCAATGATAGAATTGAATAGCTGAATGCACGTGCAGGAGCACTATTTACAAGTTTGCTAGTTGATATATCTTTGATCTTCACACCAGGGCCATACTCTGGTTTGGCAAATGAGAACAGATGGATAATGATGATATTTTGTAAAGTAAGTATATCTTTTGATTAAAATTGTGGCAATGCAATTAGCTTATCTAACATGATTGGCAAAGAAGCTGCTAAAGTCTAAAGTCCAAAGTCCAAACATATCCCGAGAGGCAAAACATCATCTGAACTGAAACATGCTGAAACATTGATCAGTCAAGCCTATTTATTCAATGCTTTGACTGAAACATTCGGTTCAAAAATATACTAGATGTTGAACAAGCATTAAGCGGGCAGGCAATAAACTTGTCAGAGATTATCTGCATCAGATTCTGAAATTGTGAAGCATGCTGACCTTTGTTATGAACAGTGAAGAACCTAATACAATGAATACAAATGAAATAAATTTAAATTCTAGTTTATCTGTCGTCTGTCGACTAATTGACTGGTGCAATTAATATAGATGCATATGGAGAGGTTGCCTTGTCCCTAAACCCAAAAAGTCAATAAGAACTCTGCAATTCAGGATCACCATGTACTCTTGTAGCATCTTGTACATACTGCACACAAATCTTCTTAGTGGAATTCAGATAAAATAAAATTCTTTTATGCACATGGGACATGCTAAAACACAAGCGAATCCAGAACCAGCAGACGAATTGCACAACTGCAATAGCAGATGACATCACGCGAGCCGCATAACCTATGCACACACTTGTGAACCTACAACAAGCAAGAACCTATAAGAATGAAATCCTGTTCAGTATTCAAACAAGTTAATTGCATTGTTAGTAAGGAAAATATGATAGATCTACATCCAATTTTTGGATGTCAGCTTGGCTCGTACAACACACCCATTTATTTATTTTTCCGTGAAAAATGTCCGAGCACATTTATCCAGCACCCGGAGAAGATGAGAGACCGCCTTTCGTTGCGCACTCCGGCCGGCCACACACACCTCGGGTTCAGACAGAGGACTTAGCTTGTAGGATTTGGTTGGAGCTGAAGAATGCTCATGCTGGAAATGCTGAAGTTCAGGCACGGTTGTATGCGACCTACCGGAGAGAGTACGAGAACTTCATTCATCTCCCCGGTGAGTCGATTGATGCCTTGTTCCAGCGGTTCACGGTGGTTGTGAACAACATGAGGGCTAATGTGGATGTCCTCCCGTACGATGACCATGATAGAGCTGTGAAGCTCTTGCACGCGCTGGATCGTACCGTATGGGATGGAAAGGTCGAGGCCATTCTTGAGTCGGAGAAGTATACCACACTGACGGTGAACGAGCTGTTCTCCAAGCTCAAGTCAGCTGAGGTTGATCGTGGTTTGACAGCCCGTCTTGAGAGCCCGACTGACTCCCATAGTCTTGCTCTCATCGGTGGTAAAGGTGCTAAGTCTAACGCTAACGCATCCTCCAGGATGTACTCTCTGTCTTCTTTGATGACTTTGCCAGACGAGGAGTTCGACGTGCTTGGAGAGGACGAGCTGGCGTTGCTGACCAGGCGGTTCGAGAGGCTGCACGAGAACCGGGTGAACACGAGGAGGACAGCACAGACGTGCTTCCAATGCGGCAAGACAGGACACTTTGTCGCCAACTGTTCGGAGAAGATGGAGAACAAGGACGGCTACCGGCACCGGTCGAGCAAGGATGGCAAGTACCGATCGAGGCGCGATCACAAGCACAAGAACAAGCACAAGGACAAGCGACGGTCGAGGAAGAAGGACGGCCGCGGCAAGAGGGCTCGAGCGATGGTCGGAGCGAGCGACGTCGACTCCAGCTCCGCCTACTCTTCCTCGAGCTCGAGTAGCAGCGAGGATGAAGGTGATCGGCGCAAGAGCAAGAAGTCATCTAGGAACTTGAGCGGGCTGAGCTGCTTCGCACGAGATGGCTTCTGTGGCATGGCTCGTAGCTCCAACAGCAAGAAGAGTCACTAGAGCGACTCAGACTCCGACTCCGAGGATGAGGTACGTGACGAGCTTCCCTTCTTGCGTGAGGAGAATGAGCGTCTTGGCAAGTTGCTTGATGATCGTGATGACATGCTTAGAGAGGCAAAGAAGATGAGGAAAGAGCTTAGGGCCTCACTAGAAGATGCTAGGAACCGAGTAGCTGAGCTAGAAACCCAGAACCTTGATGCCAAGCTTGAGATAGATTCGCTTAAGGCTTCACCTGTGGTTTCTGATGAGATTGATTGTTGTGATTGCTCTGTGTACCTAGCTGATCTTACTAGTCTTAAGGATAAGCATGCTTCTACTTGTGATGAACTAGATGTGCTTAGGGTTGAAGTGGCTGAGCTTAAGTCTAGACCTGCTTTGCTTGGTGCTTGCACTTCTTGCCCTGTTTTACATGGAAAGATTGATGAGATGCATGCTTACACTGTTTCGCTTGAGGCTAAGTTGAAAGAACCTATCCCCACTTCTTGCTCTACTTGTGAATTGTATGCTTTGAAGAATCTGGAACTTGCACATAATGTTGATCGCTTGCAGGATGAGAATGATGAGTTGAGGAAAATGATGGGTTGGTTGTCGGGTCATGAACCACAGCTTAGGATGATGATAGAGGCATACAAGCGCTATGATGGGTAAGCGCTTGGGTCAGATAAGATTGGAGAGTGTAGTGGTGAGGGAGGAGAGAAGATTGGTGATATCCAAGCTCCACCTAAAACCTACCACAAAAATGCCTATGCTCCTAAGCCCAACCCACTGAGAAACAAACTTGACACAATTCCAGATCCACCCATATTTCCTCACCCAACAAATGACTTCCAAAAACCGGTGAAGTTTGTGAGTCCCAAGGAGAGTGTGGTTGGAGAGAACAAGGGTGAGAAATCAAGTGAGGAGAAACCGAGTGAGCAACTCCAACCAAAACCAAAGCCAAAACCAATCCGGTTTCATTGTGACTATTGTGGGAGAGATGGTCACAAAGGGGAGTTTTGCTTCAAGAGGAAGCGAGAGGAGAGAATGGCTAAGGAGTGGGCAAACAAGGACAGGTACAACTCATCTCATGGTGTGCCTGAGTCTCGTATGCCACTGCCTAGGGGTAAGGCCATTGTTCGCACAGTTCCAGCTTGGGGAGACAAGAGTGCTTTGGGTGGAAGGGACCCTGCTGGAGGAATTAAATCGGCCAGACCGGTTTGGAAACCGGTCAGACCGGTTTGGGCTGCTCATACAGCGAAACCGATCAGACCGGTTCCAGAACCGGTCAGACCAGTTTGGAGGCAGCAGGGTGACCAGTTTGGTTTTTGTGCTCGGGATGAGGCTCAGTTCAGGTCCTTTGGTCGTGGTCCAGATGTTTGGCATGGTGAGTCTGGTGGTGGTCAGTTTGCTAGACGTTCTCCACCTCGTGCTCAATACGATGGTGGGAGGAGTCGTAGCTTTGAGATGGAGAGGAGGAACGGTCCACGGTCTTCCTTTCATGATTTTCGTTCTCCTCCAGCGAGACAGGGGTGGTTCCCTAGTGGTGGTTCCCGTAGTGGCTTTCGTGGTGGTAGCTTTGATAGGCGTGATGATTTGGTTTGTGCTAACCCCACTTTAGAGCAAATGGCTCGGCACTGGTTTTACTTTTTTGGTATTAACCCCAGTGCAGAGTCGTTTGTTCACTCACGTGCTCGTTTTTGAATTTCAGGTGGGAGACATGAGGAACGTTTGGTTGATTGACTCTGGTTGCTCGAGGCACATGACCGGAGACAAGGGGTGGTTCTCAAGTCTCGTCCCGATGGTGTCCAAGACATACATCACCTTTGGGGACAATGGGCGAGGACGTGTGCTTTCAGAAGGTGAGATTAAGGTAAGTGAGAAGGTTATTCTCAAGCGTGTTGCTCTTGTTCAATCGCTCGGGTTCAACTTGCTTTCCATGTCCCAGCTTTTGGATGAGGGTTTTGAGGTGTTGTTTCGGCTTGGTGGTTCTCGGATTTTGGATTCTCGAGGGGACCTAGTTTGCATGGTCGTTCCCGAGGGTCAAGTGTTCCGAGCGGATTTCTCTCAGTCTTCTGGTGTGGAGCGTTGCTTCTTGGCTGGTTCTTCGAGTGAGTTGTGAAAGTGGCATAGGAAGTTGGGTCACTTAAGCTTTGACCTTTTGTCTCGCTTGAGTATACTCAATTTGGTCCGAGGATTGCCACGGCTGAGGTTTGAGAAAGAGTTGGTTTGTGCGCCGTGTCGGTATGCTAAGATGGTAGCTTCTTCCCATCCACCCCTCACCGATGTGATGACGAAGCATCCATGCGAGTTGCTTCATATGGATCTTGTTGGCCCAGCTCATATGCGATCTGTGGGTGGGAAGTGGTACGTCCTAGTTGTGGTGGACGACTACTCTCGGTATGCGTGGGTTTTCTTTTTGGAGGAGAAAGGGGAGACATTTGGTTTTGTTCGAGATCTTGTCTTGAGGTTGAAGAATGAGAGGCATGGAGATGCCATACGAGCGATCCGCAGTGACAATGGCTCGGAATTTAGAAACTCTCGTTTCGAAACCTTTTGCCATGACTTGGGTCTTGAACACCAGTTTTCGAGTCCGTATACGCCTCCCCAGAACGGCGTGGTTGAAAGGAAAAACAGAACCTTGTGCGAGATGGCTCGGACGATGCTCGATGAGCATAGGACTCCGAGAAGGTTCTGGGCTGAGGCGGTCAATACCGCGTGCTATGTGTCGAACAGGATTTACCTCAGGGTGCATAAGAAGAAAACTTGCTACGAGTTGATGCACGGTAGAACTCCCAAGGTGAGTCACTTTCATGTGTTTGGGTGCAAATGCTTTATCCTGAAGAAAGGTAAGAAGTTGGACAAGTTCGAGGCTAGGTCTGTCGATGACATTTTCTTTGGTTATGCGTCTCATTCTAGAGCCTTTCGGGTGCTCAATTTAGAAACTAACCAAATCGTGGAGACTTGCGAGGTTACCTTTGACGAGACACAGCCACGTAGTCAGCTTGTTTTTGAGTGTGCAGGTGACGAGGAACTTGGCGAGGAGATTTTCCAGGAGGAGGAGCATGAACATGGAGATGATGAAGATGGCAGTGTGGTGCCCGCGGCTGAGCATGTATCTACTACTTCGACTACGGTGGTGAACGGGCCCTCTCCCACACCTACAACGACAAACCCAGATCAAGGCGAAGCTACTGTTGACGGGGAGGTAGCATCAAGGCGAGAACCTCCCCGGCGAGTTCAAGTGGATCACCTAGCTTCGAGAATCATCGGCGACATCAATGAACGTACTACACGGTCGAGGGTTCGAAACAATTCTCACTTTGCTCATGCTGTTTTTGTTGCTACTTTTGAGCCCAAAGACATTAGACACGCGCTATCTGATCACAATTGGGTTAATTCGATGCTTGAGGAGTTGTAGAATTTTGAGAGGAACCAAGTTTGGGAGTTGGTGGATCCTCCACCGGGGTGTAAGCCGATTGGGACAAAATGGGTGTGGAAAAATAAAGAGGGAGAGAAAGGAGAAGTGGTGAGGAACAAGTCAAGACTTGTTGCTCAGGGGTACTCACAGAAGGAGGGGATCGACTACGAGGAGACCTTTGCTCCCGTAGCTCGTTTGGAGGCGATTAGGATCCTTCTAGCCTTTTCCGTGGCTAAAGGGTTCAAGTTGTACCAGATGGATGTCAAGAGTGCTTTCCTAAATGGTGTTTTGGAGGAAGTAGTGTATGTGAGGCAACCTCCGAGGTTTGAGAGTGAGAAGTACCCCCACCGGGTGTACAAGTTGAGGAAGGCGCTATATGGTTTGAAGTAGGCGCCTAGAGCTTGGTACGGTAGGTTGAGGGGGTTCCTGTTTGAGAGAGGGTTTGAGATGGGGAACGTCGATTAGACCTTGTTTCTCCTTAGGCAGGGCAAAGATATCCTGATTGTACAGGTATACGTGGATGATATTGTCTTTGGTGGCTCGTCTAACTCTTTGGTTGCAAGGTTTGCAGAAGACATGAGCAGGGAATTTGAGATGAGCATGATGGGTGAGTTGCAGTTCTTCCTCGGGCTCCAGATCAAGCAATCAAAGGAAGTAACATTCGTGCACCAAGCCAAGTACAACAAGGACATTGTGAGGAAGTTCAAGATGGGGGACTCCAAGGCCATGGCGACGCCTATGAGTACGACTACAGCTCTTGATGCGGACGAGGAAGGTGAACACGTGGACCAGAAGGAGTACCGGAGCATGATCGGGTCACTCCTCTACTTGATGGTGACAAGGCCAGACATCCAATTCTCGGTATGTCTGTGCGCTCGTTTTCAAGCGTCTCCGAGGAGTTCGCATCGGCAAGCAGTCAAGCGCATATTCAGGTATTTGCGACACACTCCTGACTTTAGCCTGTGGTACTCCGCGTCTTCTTCTTTGGCTCTTCATGGATTTTCGGACGCGGATTTTGCCGGGTGTCGGTTGGATAGGAAGTCCACTTCTGGGACTTGCCAGTTCTTGGGTTTTTCTTTAGTGTCTTGGTCTTCCCGCAAATAGTCGAGTGTTGCTGAATCCACTACCGAGGCAGAATATGTGGCCGCAGCTAGTTGTTGCTCTCAGCTCCTTTGGATCACATACACCATGAGTGACTTTGGTGAGGAGTATACCCATGTCCCACTTCAATGTGACAACACGAGTGCCATAAGTGTTGCAAAGAACCCAATGCTCCATTCCAAAACCAAGCACATAAAAGTGAGGTATCATTTCCTGAGAGACAACGTAGAGAAAGGGAAAATCGCTTTGATCCATGTACCCACACATGACTAGCTAGCCGATGTTTTCACCAAACCCCTAGATCAAGCAACATTCACTCGTTTGCGGGGGGAGCTTGGTGTTTGTTTGATCTCTTGAGTTGGGTGTGTGGGAGCTCCTTTGTAGCATATGTATAGTTTCCTTTGTGCATTTCTTGCATTTTGCATGGCACGTGTAACATGATGTATAGGCATCTTTGTATCTTAGGTTGCATGCATTTTGTATCGTATGCATTTGGTAGGAAAAGCTTCTTCTATATACATTGTTCACCATGATATGCTATATATGATCTTGTGAGCTAGTTTGGTATGATTTGGCTTAGTGTGGCTTAGCTCTTGATGATCTTGATTTATATCCATGGTTGATAGCTATGCTTTTGAAAAATGGCACATGTATGCTCTCTTGTGAGTAAATGCTTTTATATGATCATGACATGTTTTAGTGGCTTTTCTATGCTTAATTTGTGCCTGGATAGCTAGCTTTGAGCATTTGGGGCCAAAGGCTCATTTGCCATCATGAATGTTTAGCCCCCATGCTTTATCTTGTGAAGGGGCATAAGTTCCTTTTTGTCGCAAAAACATTTCATGTACCAAATTTAAATCTGAAAATGAAATGTAAATTGCTTGGAAAATGTGCTCCCATGTCATATGTGCTTAATTTACTTGCTTTTGGGTGCTAAACCGTTGCATGTTGCTTACCAATGAGAAGTCTCATATTTAGAAGTAAGCACATGGCTTGGTGGCTTTGACATGACATGAGGTGCTTGTGGGTGTTTATGATGGTCTTATGCTTAGAATGGTTGTCCTAGCATGAAGTTTGTGTGACTTTGTCATTTTGACATGTTTTACTCATGTTTAGGACTTTGCTCATGAGAGGGTGATTTTTCGCAAAAATGCTCAATTCTATCTTAGCTTTACCCAATGGTTGTGAAACTTGGTGATCATGTAGTTGATGTTCATACGATACTGTGGAGTATCTAACTTGCTCATTTGATCATGTGTAGCATCTTGTGATGCATTTTGTCTATTTGAGAAGCTCTAGTTGCATCTTTTCCAAATTTGAACCTTGATTCATGTATTGGCAACAAGGGGGAGAAATGTTGGTTGAGAAAAGTTGCATTGCATCCCTAGAACATATCCCAACAGTCAAGGGGGAGCTTGTGCATTTCTTTTGCAGTTTTGGCTTTTGGAGGTGAGCTTCTGCCGAGTTTAATCAGTCTGACCGGTTTTTGGAACCGGCCTGACCGGTTTGGTGGAACCAGCCTGACCGGTTTGGGAAACCGGCCTGACCGGTTTGTGCCCAGTGTACTGTGACGCCCCAGGTTTTTAATTAGCGTCATTAACGCTAATGACCGAATCAGCCGAGTCAAACCTGCTGACATTGGTCAAACCTAGGTCAACCTGGGTCATCACCTCGAAAACCTCACCAACAAACCTTAATGACCCTCTTGATCAAGTCAACACCCACTTGTGGTCAAACTTTGGTCAAAGACACGGTCAAACCCCACTTAAACCCTGATGTCCTTCAACTCCCTCCGGAACTTTTGCCGCGTTCTCCAAATTTCACCTAAACACTCCAAAATCTCCCAATATAAAAGTTGTCCAGTTTTTCGAGGGGCACAACTTTCATGTTGGATGACATTTCAAATTTTGAGTGGAAAAGGGTGGAAAACTTGGTCAACTGCCAGCAGCTCCTGTTCACCGAGATCTGGCGGCATTCAAAGTTTGGCAGCAGTTTATGCAAAATCCGTTGAGAAAAACACCTATGAGCCTTTGTAAAAGTTGTAGAGGGTAGTGAGATCTACAACTTTGCTATTCACCACTTAGTGCACTTCAGTTCAAATTTTGGGAGAAAAACGCGGTCAACTCGGGCTAAACCGAACTGTGCAGACGCGTGTCGCGCCGCGACGTCGTGGCTGCGCTCCAGAGCGCGTCCGCGCGCGCCGCGCCGCGCCGCGCCGCCGTACGCGCGCATCGAGGCGGGCCCGTGACCGTCGGTCCGTGCGCCGCACCCCAGGCCCTGCCACGTGCCGCGCCCGTACTCGCCACCCGGCCGCACGCTGTTTTCCCCGCCGGTCCGTGTGCGTTCCCTAGCCCGAGCGCGCATGTCGATGCCCGGCCGCCGTACCGCGGCGTTAACGCCGGGCCTTCCTTCGTCGCGAAGGCAGGAAGTCGCCCGGCTATAAAAGCCACTGTCAGCTCGTCCTCGCGCGTGCCTGAGCTTGTTCCCGCACGCGCACAGACACGCCGTCGTCCGCCGTGGCCGCCTTGACAGCCGCCGCCGACGAACTCCCTCCTCCGCCTGATTCCAGCACCGTCCAAACACCTCAACGCCTCCCCTAGCCCCTACTGGAGCCAACCGCGCCGCCCCATCTCTTTCCCAGGCCGGGAGCTCGCCGGGACAACCGTTCCAGCGGCCGCCGGAGCCTGGCGCCGCCGAGCACCGCCGCCGGCTGCTCCTCCGCCGCCAACAACCCACGGAATGGAACCCTAGGTGAGCCTACACCACTCCCCCGCCCTTTCCCGGCCGAGCCGAGCCTTCCCCTCGCCGGAATCGAGCTCCCTCCGCCGGCCATGGCGCCAGGGACCCAATTGCAATCTAAGTTTGCGTCCTGAGGGCCTATCTGCGAAATCCGAGGACCTGTTCGTAAATCCGTTTCTTCTAGATCTAGGGTGAAGATGCTGAATCTTGTAAAATGCGTAGAAAATTGTAGAAAAATCATAAAAATGCAAATTCAATTTTGTTGGATTCCTGGTGAAAAACCCTACAACTCTTGTAAAGCATGTCCATAGTTTTTCCTGATAGTTTTTGCATGAAAAATAGAAATGTGAAAAACCTAGATCTGTTGTATCTCAAAATCTATAAGTCCTCTGTAGCTAATTTTTGGATATGTTGTGTGTTATGTCTTTACTAGATCCTGTACCAAAAATTGCACAAAGTTATGTTGTAAATCTTTTTATATGAATTGTTTTCCATTTTTGCAGAATCTGCCTAAATGATTTTTGTAGCAAAATATAAATTGAATTTTTGTGCTCAACCTGTGGCAATGTTCCTGTTATGACTAGAAGTAACTTTACTGAATTTACCTTGATTTTATCTCTTTTAGAACTATTTAATCTTGATTTATGCTTAGATATATATTTAAATGCCTAGTTCATAATTCAAATTGGTTTGAGATGAACTTATGGGTGTTCTGAGCTTGTTTAGGATCAGAATAGCTGTAGGCTTGTGTGTGGATGCAGGAGCTTTATATTTAATTATTTATGCATTTCCCTTATTTCAAATAGCTAGGAAATGTGTTTCTTGCATTTATAAGTTTTGTAACTCTTTAGTGACCAAGCTTGGATCCAATGGGTGTTTAGAAATAATTAGGCCAGCAAGGACCCCTGTCCTTGTTTATGTGAATTGTTTGTGCCTTTAAAAGTTAGAATGCACAAGAGCTTGTTAATAGAATTTAATTAAGAAAATAGATCCTTTGACCTTATGACCTTGTATATGATTAGCTAGCTATATTTTAGGGTCTTGCTTATCATCCTTGCTGTTTGGAAAATTAAATTGAAGTATTTACCTGTTTGTGCACCTCTTTTGCTATTAAAAGATTGACTAGTAAATCTCACATGAAATAACAATCATAAAAGAAAACATTAATTAAGTGATTGTTAAAAGAATAAACCCATGCCTATAATAACCTTAATGAAAAAGAGTTAATAATTAATTGCTTGTTAAGGTGAATATGGCCAACAAGAGTTGGGTAAAATAATTAATCTATCACACCACCTGAACCTTGCATTGCATTCCGTGTAGATCTCCCTGACGGTAACTACGCGCTCGTGCCAGAAGCCGAGGAAGGAGGAGCTGACGCGGAGCTACAGTACGTGGAGGTGATCGACGACACCGAGGACCCTCAGGCTAACCCTGCTGACGAAGGTAAGCCCCGGTGCATTAACCAAGTGTTTTTGAAATCTTATGCAACTATCTATGGATGATTGTGCATTTACGTTCAGGAATTGATATGAAACCCTAGATGCATGATCCCTAGGTACCTATATCTTTACTAGAATGATAGGTCGGTAGCTGCTATGCTATAGGACCGTTACAAGTCGAGTGATGCTTGTCACTCGCGAGAATAGGTTCTTATGTTAGAATCATAAGATCTCCTTAATTGGATTGCTCATGTGGTAAGAGCATGGGATGTGGGCTCCGGTCCAATGGCTTTTGTGGGTTAAGTGTTTGAACGTACTAAACACTTGTCGAAAATGGGTACGGTAAGCCTAGTACCTAAATGAGGCGGTGCGGGAACTTTGCGCTACTAATCTTAGGGTTGCGGCCCCGGGCTCGCCACCTGAGTACATGTGTGAGGCTAGATGACCTTGGTGGCGTAGCCTAGCAAGCCTTGTACTTAAGACTGTAACATCTGATCCCAACCCGAAGATTTTTGGGAACCGCCTGGTGGTTGTCCTCGCGGGGGCACCCTACCGTGTGTTTAGGTCTACCTTGCAAGGTTTAAATCAATCGATTGTCGGCCTCTCACCGTTATCTGAGACTACTTACTCCACTGGCCATGAGATCCCTAATGATGAAAGTTGATGAATATTTATGCTTGATTAATTGTTTGCACAACTTATGCTTGCACTAGTTTGCTAATTTAGAAAGGAATAATCAACTAGAACTTGTGCTAAAATATTGAAAGTAAGGACATACTCTTTGTTGCTTTTCAGCAAAAGGAACCCCTTGGCCAAAAAGCCTTTCATGTCTAGAGTTGGTGATGTAGTTGTCACCGACGGGTAAGTCTTGCTGAGTATTAGTATACTCAGCCTTGCTATAATCTGTTGCTCCAGGTAATGCCTTTGCTGATGTGTGGCCTGGAGAGATCCCGCCTGGCTGGGAGCTGGAGTGGGTTGAAGACGATGAATGAAGGCATCATGGCAGGCCTCCCGTGATGTTTCCTCGTGCCGTTTAGTTTAATTCCGCTGTTTTCAAAACTCTGAACTTCGTTGTCGTGTCAAAGACTTCGGTTTGTAATAATTAAGCCCTTCGGGGTAAATTTGGATGTTAATCTTATGTTGTTCTCTGGACTCGCCTTCGCGTGAGTTTTAATGCATATATGTCGATCCTTGTTGCTTTGTAAGTGATTTACCGGGCGTTAACCCGGCAACTAACGACAGGATGATACTTTATTATTGCTTAATGACCAAAGTGGATTGGTTTAGGCGATAGTACGGTATTTTCCTGGGCGGGTTGTCACATGTACCCAGTGTTGGCACATGTTCAGGGGGAGTATGCATATGTGCAGGGGGAGCTCTTGGATGCTTTGGTGGTTTGTGCTCTTTGCTTGAGCTTGTTTTTGACTCGGTTGTGTCGAGCCGTTGCCCTTGCCTAAGGGGACTGAGTCTTTCCTCTTTCAAGTGATCTTGCTCTTTGCCTTTGTTTGGCTTTCGATCACTTGTTTGAGTTTCTTTTAGTCGTTTCTTTTCTTTTCCTTTTCTCTTTGGTTACCAAATGTGTGTGTTGTCAATGCACTCATCAAGGGGGAGATTGAGGACCATGTGTGGTTCGAGGACCGGTGGATGGTCTCTTCCTGGTGTGATGAGTGATTGACAACGTGGTGTGGACTGATTCTTGGCTAAGTATTGCAGGTGCAGGTTGCGGCTTGACTGGTGTTGGTGCAGGTGAAGAACAAGCGCGAAAGGTCGTTGTCGGTGAGGCCTCCAGGTGTGGAGAAGACAAGTAGGCTTGATTCGAGGGACCCGGTGGCCAGCAGGGTCAAGTGCGGGCCGCATGGTGGCAAGAACAGCAAGATGAAGTCGGTGGACGGTTTCTTGGTTGAGCCTCAAAACCAAGGTCGAGCCGGGACTTCGTGGGAGCCGAGTCATGAGTGGTGATTGGCGGAGGCTACATCAAGTTCGTGGGGTTTGCAGTGGTTCACCAGAAAACCACTGGGTTACTCGGCTGAGCCACAAAGTCGAGGCCGAAGACCGGGCGTGGCTGTCAGGCCAAAACCGGCCTGACCGGTTTGTGAAACCGGTCTGACCGGTTTGGGGTCACAGGGCGCCGGGAAGCTTCGAAGCGGAGGACACGCGTCGGGATCGCAAGGCTTGCGTCGAGGCTAAGCGAAGTGCGGTCGCCAGGCATCCGTCCGATGGTGTTAGGAAGACAATTTCCCAAAGTGCCCTTGGTGGGCGTGTATCCTAGTTTATGTAATAGGGGTAGTTTGGTCTTTTGGCTAGCCTCCATATAACCCAAGTGGTGAGAGGATGGCAGCCATCTCTCTTGGAACCCTAGCTCATTTTCCCTTTGCTATTTTCCTTCCTATTTTCCTTAGGATTTCTAGGACTAGCTTGAGAGCTTCATGGTGAGATCTTGTGAGAGGGAAGGATGATCGGGCGGAAGCTAGACCTTGTATGAACCTTCATGGTATGTATAGATGATTCGGCGTGGTTCCTCAAGGCTTGATTGTGTTCTTCCCGTTTTCTCTTTTTGGTGATTTTCAGAGCCTTTTTTCTTGGATTTTCCGTGGAGAAGTTTTGGGGGTGCTTCTTTGAAGGATTCTTGTTGGATGTCACATATGAGGACCTTGTGCCTCTTTGCTTGGTGATCTTGCTCCAATAAACCCTCCGAAATGGCTTCGATTTGGTGGTTTTCGGTGGACTTCATGGGAAGGTGTTCTTGAGAGTTGACTTCCGATTCCTCTTGATTGAGTAGGTTTTGGGGACCGAGCTTCTAGCCAAAGGTAGCCCACGAGGTACCCCAGCTATCCCCAAAGTCTCACTTGAATCCGTGGAACGAATCGGGAGATCGATCGAGGTGAAGGTGAGATTTTTCCCGCGGGCTGAGTTCTTCCCGACTGCCTGGGCAAAACCGGCCTGACCGGTTTACCTCCAGTGGGCTATCGAGAGGAGTTTTTGAATAGGAGAGTCTCTTTCATGCTATGGCTTTTCTTGTTCAAAGGTTGAAGGGTTCTTGAGGTGTTTTGGCTAGGTTTGGTCTCGAAGGTCTTTTGGGGATTTCCTGGACAAAACCGGCCTGGCCGGTTTGCCAAACCGGCCTGACCAGTTTCCCCTGCCTGTGAGAGGCTAAGTCCCAGAAAGTCGGTCTGACCGGTTTCAGAAACTGGCCTGACCGGTTTTGGTTACCAGCAGCTGTTTCGAGTTGTTTTCCGCTGCGTGTTTTGTGTTGCTGTTGGTTGGATCTTGCTCCTAGGTCCAGTAGCACTCCAGTGGCTACGTGGATTTGGCAAGAGAAGCTTACGGAGGTGTCCGAGTGATTTTGGGTTCATAGGCCGAAGTCTTGAGTAGAATTTTTATCGGCTCCCATTCACTCCCCCCCTCTCTGGTTCGCCGTTCTGATCCTTCAGACTTCGATGGACATAGGGTCTATGTGACCCCGAAGGAGAACCTCATCGTATTGAATGAGGAACTCGACAAGCTACCGCCTAGAACTCCGGGCCTGGGACGCCTCCAAGCGCTGGTTCAAGCCACTGCGACCCAGGCCAACCGGATCGACCCTTCCCCACAAGTCTGGTGAGGGGAGACAGGCAGCTCACGCCGACCACGGCGCAAGAGGGCCCGCCGCGAGGATGGTGAAGATCTTCGCGACCGGCTCCGTACCCGCTACGCGAGGCACACCATTAACCACAGTGCAGGAGTGAGGACGGCATGAGGCGAAACGTCGCCGCGACTACGATAGGGAGTATGGAGCCCCGAATCGTTGCTGTCGCTGTCGACGCGACGCAACCCCGCCATCTGACTCGCGCAACAGCTATGAGGACTACTTGGGCAGCTATGACAAATCGGGCGAAAGCTATAGCTCCTACGAGAGGCCGCCCCACCGACACCGTAGAGGTCGAGAGGAGGCGCCGTCATACGACGGCTTCCTTTCCCTCACGGCACGGTTGCAGAGGTTGACCTAGCCCCGAGGCTTCAAGCTGTCTGACATAGACAAGTACGACGGGACGTCCGATCCCGTCCAATGGCTGCAGATCTACTCCACTGCAGTCAAGGCCACGGGAGGCAACTCCGAGGTGATGGCTAACTACTTGCCAATCATGCTCACGTAGGGGTGCGGAAGTTGGCTCGCGGGACTCCCCAAGGACTCGATCGACTCCTGGGAAGAGCTCCGTGCCTTTTTCACCAGTTAGTACTCCAACACGTGGGAGCGGTCGGGGAACAGAAGGATGCTAGATCAGATCCGGTAGCGGAAGAATGAGTCCCTGCGCTCGTAAATTCGCCGTTTCTCCGAGAAGAAGAACTCCCTTCCTTTCGCCGAGGAACACCATGTCATCAGCGCCTTCCAGCATGGACTGGTCTATGACAAACTGGTGAACATGTCAAGACCTGTCCGAGTTCCAGAAGATGATGGACATGCAGTGCTCGTTCCACAAGACCGTCAACGAGCTGTTCACGGTGGCCAACCTAGAGGCCGGCGGCGAGGATGTAGAGCGCGAGCAGCTCAAGAGCCTAAAGGAACGCTAGGGTGACGACGACTCTCCACGTCTACGCCACAGACGTCGCGACCCAGATCGAGAGGGAGAAACGTCTCGGCAAGGAGCCAGGCGGAATCGGAAGCCCAAACCCGAGACCGTAGGTATTGTACAGTCTGGCCCCAAGCGCATGGACCCGTCCGAGTTCCAGAAGATGCTGGACATGCAGTGCCTGTTCCACAAGAATCATAAGCACACGACTCATGACTGCTTTGGCCTCAAGAATTACTTCTCCGGCAAAGGCCGTCAGAGAGGTCCTTCGAAGGGCGAGAAGGGCAAGGCTAAACGCGACCAGCCCGCAGAAGACGAGGAGGAATTCTAGGTCGCTGACCGAACTGTCAACATGATCTACGGCAGTCCGGCTGGAAGGGAAGCGCAAGGCCAAGCTCACCGAATAGGGGGGCATTGGTGTACGCGACTCATCTCAAGACGCCCTAGTACCTGCGGTGGTCGGAAGTTCCAATCACCTTCAGCAGGGAAGACCACCCGGAAGCGGTCGCCAGGCCCGGGCGGTACCCCCTAGTGCTGAAGCCCACGATTCGCAATGTGGGACTCGGCAAGATGCTGGTGGACGGAGGCAGTGGCCTTGACATCCTATTCACCAGCACGCTGAAGGAACTTAGGCTCACTCCTATGGATCTGAATCCAACGGACAAGCCTTTTCTTCGGCATAGTACCTGGGGATCCCTTGGTACCGCTCGGAGAGATCTCTCTGCCGGTCACGTTCGACACGATCAAGAACTACCGGACCGAGGATGTTCGCTTCATTGTGGCTGACTTCGAGACAACCTACCATGGCATACGTGGCAGGCCATCACTTGCCAAATTCATGGCGGTCCCACGCTACACCTACATGGTGTTGAAGATGCCTACCCCCAACGGCGTCCTTACCCTTAAAGGAGACGCCGGTACCGCTAGCGCATGTGAGAGGGAAAACCTCCACATCGCAGCCACACTCGACCTCTCCAGACGCGCTGTGGAGGTCATGGCCGCCGCTAGCAAGCTGGCCCAGCGGACCTGGAGATCCTAACCAAGAGGCCGGCAACGGAGGCGATCCAGCGGGAGAAGGAGGCCACGAAGAAGGTATCCCTTGGGCTTGAGGATCCGTCCAAGATGACGACCATAGGGGCCAACATGGACCCCAAATAGGAAAGCATGCTCGTCGAGTTCCTACGCGCTAACTCAGACATATTCACCTGGAAACCAGTGGATATGCCGGGGGTGCCCAGAGAGCTCGCCAAGCACTCCTTGAAGGTTGACGTGAACGCAAAGCCGATAAAGCAGAAGCTGCGTCGATTCGCGAAGGACCGCAAGGACGTGATAGGGGTAGAGCTTACAAAACTGCTAGCAGCCGATTTCATAAAGGAAGTGTATCATCCTGACTGGCTGGCCAATCCAGTTTTTGTATCCAAAAAGAATAAAGAATGGAGAATGTGCGTTGATTACACCGATCTCAACAAACACTGCCCCAAAGACCCTTCACCCTCCCACGAATAGACCAGGTCGTTGATTCCACAGCGAGCTGTGCCCTGCTCTGTTTTCTCGACTACTACTCGGGCTATCACCAGATCAACCTAAAAGTCGAAGACTAGATCAAGACGTCGTTCATTATGCCCTTTGGCGCGTATTGTTACTTGACCATGTCTTTTGGTCTGAAGAACGCCGACGCAACCTATCAGTGCGTTATCCAAAAGTGTCTAGAGAAACAGATTGGGAAAAATGCCGAGGCCTACGTGGATGACGTAGTAGTCTAGATTCGAGAGCCTGATAACCTTATCAAGGACTTGTCTGAGACCTTCGCCAACCTCAGGGTTTGCCGCTAGAAACTCAACCCGGAAAAATGCGTTTTTGGCGTTCCCTCGGGAAAACTACTCGGATTCCTCGTCAGCAACCGCATAGAGGCAACTCGGGGAACGTTGACCAATTGTGTCGGTTCTACTTGTAGTCGAACGACTACTCAGCTCCAGGGTCCAGCTTCTACGGCTACTTAACGGATCCTTAGCTGTAAGCGGCCTATGAGTCCTAGCAATGGTCTATGGACCACTTCTCCTCCAGATCCAGCTTCAACAGCTACCTAATAGATCTACAACTATAAGCGGCCTACGGGTCCTAGCACCTTGTTAGCTATAAGCGGCCTACGGGTCCTAGCGACTACTCAGCTATAAGAGGCCTACAGGTCCTAGCGAGTACTCAGCCGTAAGCGGCCTACGCACCCCGGCGACTACCTATTTGTAATGGCCCTGGCCATCCAGGTGTAATCTTTCATCAGTAATAAAGTTCGACACTATTCAACTTCTTTACTGAGTCTATTAACTAGACAAATCTTCCGTGAGTACTACTACTCATCAGCCATCACGACTAAGGTACTCCGCGGGCTTCGATGCAAGCCGCGGTTACAAGTACTCGGTCAATCACGACAAACAAACGGCTAAGATGCATTCAAACATGTTTTCATAACTAACATGTTTATCTTACGAAGTTCCACCTGTACATGAACTACTCCTGTAGGTACAACTATTGGAGGTTTAGCTTCTCGGCGACTTGCTCGACGATTGGCGCCATCTCCTCCAACAACACGCGGAACTGCTCATCTGTGCAGTTCACCGTGACTCCTCCAGCCACAGCATCCACAAGCGCTTTGGGGAAGTACGATTTCAGATAGGAGAGTACTTGGTTGGGGATCGACTTCGCCAAGTGCTTGATATATGTCACCAGTCGTCCGGGAGCTTCCTTCAACCTGTCCACAAGCGGCCGTAGTTGCTCTCCGGCCACGTGTGGAACAAGCAACCTCGCGATTGGAAGTGCAGCTTCTTCGAGTTCCTTGAAGGACGCCCACAGCTTCTCGCAGTCTTCGTTGAGCTTCTGCAGAGATTGATAACAACGCACAATGTCAATGTCGGAGGCTTTGCGGAGCTCCATCCGCTTAATGCACTCATGTCGCATCTTCTTGAATTCATACTCGGCTACCTCTCGGGCATCGGTCTCCCGGTACACGATGTTCTTCAAATGGGTCTCCGAAGCCTTGAGCTGTTTAACAGAAGCCTCAAGCTCTGTGCAGACGCCCATCAACTGAGTCAGCTGTAGAAATCTACAAAATTAGTACACAAGTAACCACGACAGGAAGCATACCTTTGTTCTTCTGTCGCAGTGACTTGTTTTTCTTGGTGAGCTCGTCCCTCTTAGCCTGCATGTCTTGGACCTCATTATGGTACTGGGTGAAGGCAGTGTCGAGCTTGGACTGGAGTAATGCGGAATGCTTCCTCGACTTGTCCAGCTCCTTCTGCAGCTCTCCGGCACGAAGGACAGTGTCACCATATCCCTTTCAAGAGCTCGGTCTTCTTCTGGGATCTGTCCACAAGGCCCTGCAACGAGTGGAGCAAAGTCAGATCAGCATCCATGCCACTACTCGTGACTACAAAGCAACATAGAGTACTCGCGGTGTACCTTGACCCACTGCTCTGTGCGGCGCCATGACTCAAGATTCAGCACCACAACCGTCAGGTCGATCCGCTCATCATCCAGAAGTTCGAGGTCTCTGCGACTCGAGCTCTCGGACGGCTCCATCAGCACTGACCTCAGTGGCGCCGGCTCTTCTATTTCCTTCTCTCGAAGGACAACGTCAGTAACTGAGCCTAGGGCGGGATCCACTCGCGTCTCCGCCTCCATTGGCTCGACAGCAACAGGATCAGGGAGTACCCTCTCTTCAAATTCAGGTCCTGTCAACAACAAGTCAAGTGAGCTCGAGGGCTACGACGACTACTCTACAAAGACAAAGTACTTAGTGCAGCATGACCATACCTTCAGAGGTGTCGGCTCTTGTAGTTGTCACCTCCGCTTCATCTCCAGCTATACCTGAGCATTTTTCGGGCCGGGCTGAAAAAAACCCAGTTATTTTGGGCTGAGAAAATCTTGCCCATGACCGTCCCACTGGGCGCGTCGGGCCTTTCGGGCCGGGTTCGGGCCGGGCCCGGGCTTGGGCGGGCCGCTCGCGTATTTTATAGTGTAAAATAGCTAAAAACAGCATTTCGGACTGGGCTCGGGCCAAGATTTTTTTCCGGGCTGCAAAATTTGTGCCCACGCCCGTCCAGTAAGGTCTGTGGGTGGGATGGGTTTGGGCCGGGCCGGGCGAAAAAATGCTCAGGTATATCTCCAGCTTGGCGTTGGGGTGTGGGCTCTCGCGGCCCTGTCGAGAGGTCTGCACCATCAACAAGGGTACTCGTCTCGGCCCCATCCCATGACAAGTTAGTGGATTTCCTGCACACAGTACCACGTCAGCAACAAGTACAAATCTTCTACAACTACTCAGATGAACGAGTACTTACAGTGTTGACCTCACAACAGTCACGGTCGGGGCTCTGAGAAGACTTGAGATGTCCACGATAACAGGTGGTCTCCCGAGTACGGTCTTCTCGGCGGCCGCTTCTACGGCGGGTGGCTCCTGCCCTCGCGCCTCTGGCTGCTGAACGGCTTGCACCACAGCCGAAGGGGGATCTTGGGCTGTTGCTGTCGACGGCTGCGGGTTCACTTCCGCGGGCGGCCGCCGACTGCTCCTGTGCCTCCAATGGCACGAGTCCTTCGACTACTGGAGGCGGGCTAACATTGCCCCAATCTTCTTCTTCTTCATGGACGATCGTCTCAATCGGCTCCGTGGAGGAGATCTCCTGCAATGACATGACAATAACAAGTCGTCGACAACCAAACAGCCAGCATCGGGTACTCGACTACCTAAAAAGAGAGTACTTACTTCTAGTATGGTACTTACAGACACCTTGATCTTCTTTGCGACGCGTTTCCGCGCCGTGTTGCGGGGCTTCCTTGGTGGAAGAGGAACCACATCTTCCAGATTAGCCGCCGACTCGTCAACCGGCAGGAATGGCATCCCAGCTCAGTGGAATCTTGATCGGAGCTGGAAGCACTATTGCAACATCTCTTCTTCTTTGTCATCCATCGACGAATCTTCAATGATGACAGTGTCATCGCCTTCACCGACTACTCGGCGCTCCTTGGCCTTCGCCTCTGCCCCGGTCCCGGATTGCTTCTGAGACTCGGGCATAGGGGGCATGGACACATAGTTCTCAACATCCGCCTACAAGATCCAGCAACAAGCATCAGTACGACTACTTCATGCAATTGGTACTCGGGTCATCCGCACTTGGCTGGGGCTTCAACCGAAAGAACTTTCAGAAGAGGATCCAGTACGGCTTGATTCCCATAAAGGCTTCAAAGAAATGGACAAAGACAGAGATGTGGAAGATGTCGTTGGGGTTCAGATTGACGTACTTGATGCCATAGTAGCGCAACATCCCCTTGAAGAACTCGCTGGCAGGGAGTGCGAGTCCGCGCTCAACAAACTGCGAGAACATCGGGATCTCGTCTGGATTCTTCTCCATCGGATACGCATCTCCGGTGGCGGCGCTCCATCCGTCAACCTCCTTCTCCCTCAAAAATCCGCTGTTGACGAGGGCGAGGATGTCCTCGGTCTTCAGCTTTGCCTACTTCCACTCTTTCGCCGGGTTCGGCGGGGCGGGACGACGACTGCCCGGCATCCCCCGCCTCCTCGCGGCTCCGCTTCTTCGATGCCTCGGTCTTCGAGCTCTTCGATGGTGAGGGCTTCATCCTTCCAGTCACGAGTGTTTTCACTCGCATTCGCTCGGGGGCTGCGGGGTGGAGACTACGACGGTGACGCTAGTAGATCTAAATCTATTGGCGGCGGTGGCGATAGTGGAAGAGACTCTTCAGATCTTTTCGCAACACTTCGGCAGATGTGAGTGGGAAACCCTAAGGGGTTGCCCTCTTATTTCTAACCGCTTGGGCGGGTCAGTTCAGTGCGGCTGACTCAGCGCAGACGGTGTGACCCTTCAACTTCCAGTACTCGAGGCTTTCTATCCCGGGGGCTTGACTTCAACTGATGGATTTGGAGGATTTCAACATATCAAGGATCCACTATGGACACATTCTATAGTCAAGATGACCCTTCAATTCGAGAGAAATACTCGACTCAAGGCTCGGGGGCTCTGTGCCACGTGTCCTTCAATTTTTTCTCCGGATTTTCAGGGATAAGATTGGCAGAACTTCAGATTGACCCTCAGCTTGAATCTACAATTCGAACTAAGGCTTGGGGGCTACATTCCATATGGAATGCGATTCTTTGAATCGCATTTTCCATATGTTTTTCATCAAGACAACACCAGTACTATTGAAGACCTTCGAGAGAAGCACTCGGGGATGCTTGGGGACTACTCGAGAAGACTTCAAGACTACTCAAAGATCAGCTGGAGTACCTTCCAGCCTCGGGATGATTCAAGCATTCTTGAGGGCTTTCGGCTTGTGGAACTCGGGGATGCTCAAGGAGTACTCGCCAAGGCCATCAAGACTACTCGAAGACATCTCGCTCAACTACAAAGTACTCGGGGGCTTGTCGTATGGACATTCCAGGGCCCACTACCTAGGTAGGTACTGGAACCGACTACTACATGAGCCCCCGGGACTACTCAACATGTGCTACACGATACAAGACGGTGTGCAGTACAAGGCAACAGAGGACTAGTACTCGGATAGGAAGGCCAGACATGTCCGAACCCATATAGAGTACTCCTACTCATGTACGACATGTACTCCTCCCTCAAACCGACTTGTAACCCTGCCTCCTGAACTATATAAGGCGAGGCAGGGACCCCTATCTAGACATCCGCATCATCTTGTAAATAACACCCCATCAATCAAGAGCTACGCAGCATACAGGACGTAGGGTATTACGCACCTCGCGGCCCGAACTTGTCTAAATTGCGTGCCACGTGTCTCTCCTTCGAGTTCCTGATCTCAGCGAGGCCACAAACATCTACCTCGGGTACCCCCCTTGGTAGGTTGCCGGTCTAAAACACCGACAATGACATTTAGCAGCAGCTTGGTAATGCAACATCCATTTCTCTCTCAAACTCATGCAGCGGCTTGAAGTTAAGTCGGTTGCAATATAATTATAATAAAGTTCAGAAGTCTGCACCAGTGACTTGAATTGAAAGGAGAGTACTTATCTTGGTGTCTTGTTCAAAACACAAAGTGGCTAGTGCACATAAGACTTTATGCCCGTACATATTCAGTTCTTCTAGTTGATGATCAGAATCAGAACAGAAAAGAACACAAAGAATTGAAATGAAACCCTTTTGGTGTTTGGTGGTTTTCAATATCTGACTACTGGTGCTAAACATGTATGCAGAGAAAGAAATCACTTTACTTTATATTGCTCTATCACTACATATGGTTATATCCTGCAAGTTAACCAACTGCATGATCCTACTTGAAATGGTGACAGTTGAAATACATAGGTCGTTCTATATATCTAGATTTTTGTAAAGTGATATAATAAATGAACTAGACTTCGGTGCTTTAGTTTTGGCCATTATATATTAGTTTTGTACCTAGGTTTCATATTCTCAAGTTCTGAGCTGATATCCTAGCTTTGCATCACCGACAGCTTCTTGCTATCTGCAACCCTTGTTCAATCTACATATGTGCTCTGTGCTGATTACAATGACTACTTATAATTTTTTTCCTAATGACCTCATTCATGTGCTTTTATGTAAACTCTTCCTAGTTACATCATGAGCAATACTCTCTTCCTAATTAATTATGCTATATTTACTCCAACCATCTCACTGAAAGTATCTTCAACTCATAAGCTCTGATTGGCACCTACTTGTTATCTCTTGTTTGTTTGTCAGGCGGCAGCACATGCGGAGAAGACCTGCAAGGCCTCACTGAAAGTATCTTCAATTCATAAGCTCTGATTATGGCTGCTTTACAATCTCTACCTCGAATTGCCGTGCCATAGATTGCGTTTTGTGAGATATGGTATTTGTTTCTTGAAAATGCTGCTCTTGCTGTACTGTTCGTCTTGTTTCCTGCTGAAGGTTGCAATTCAAGTGGTCTTTTGATAATTCAAACTTCAGAGCCCAAAAAATATGTACTTCCTGCTCTTTGGTATTACTGCATATATGTACTTCCTGCTGGTGTAATTGCTACCAGTAGCTCTTTGGACTCAGTTATTCCAGTTCAGTATTGCAGCCAATATATATGTACTTCCTGCTGGTGTATTTGTATTGGTGAGCACAGGGTTCAACCGAATGTGTTTTTTAGGGATGGGATTAAACCCAGGTTGGATGAAACCCCAACAGGGATCAAGTGGAGGGAAGTGGATTCACCCAACCCCTGTCTGTATTAAATACTCTTGGGGTTTTCACCCCTCCGAGCCGAACAAGGCCTCAGAGATTTGGATTAGAGACAAACTTTGGATGTATATTGACTTACTGAGTTTGAAAGTTTAATTTTTGGCACTGCTTTGTGTGTCGGTATGGTCCTATCTGTATGCATGTTCAAGGATCTGATGTTGAGTTCATGATAGAGTATGCAGTTTTTATCTAATTAAAATAATAATGGTGACATATCACAGATCGATTGCAGAATGAAATTTGCATCACTAAAGTTTTGGTGCATTACTCATGAAAATGTGACCCGACGAAATCCGTATTTTGTATCATGAGAATGTGGCCTGTAGGGATCAATCTATACTAAAAAGAGTGAGTTTTTTTTGAAAACTTTTCTCACCTGAATCGGGGCCGCCTTAACCCCTATGCCGGACCCACCCGTCATATATTTGGAGGCGTAGATAGGGTGGAAGACCCATAGAATCACAATTTGGAGAGCGTTTCTGCCAAAAAGAGATTTTTTCTAACCCACCTCTGTACCCACCGGGCCCACCTGTGCTTTTCTCACTGCGACCTTTTTGCACCCACCCTGCCGCCCCCTCCGTTCTCTATACGTCTCAATGAGTTGCGCCACGCCTCACAGCCGGCACCTGGCGGGATTCGGCTCCCAGAGCTTGCTGGGGCCCGCCACCACACCCCTCGGTCACTAGGATCCGGGACGATGACGAGGCCAAGCCTGCCCGCCACCACGTACGCCCTGCGGTCGCCACGATCCGGGACGACGACGAGGAGGCCATGCCTCCTCCCAAAGGCGAGCAGCGCGAAGGTGGTGCCGCGTCCCCGCGAAGAGGCACGCAGGGGCAGAGCGGGCCACTCATGCTCCGCCCGACGACATGCCGAGAGCTGCGCTGAGCCAGACAATGCCGACGAGTGGGACAACCGCAACAACCTCCTCCTCCTCAAGAACATGGTGTCCTAGGAGCTTGCCGTCGCGGACTCAGTCTCCCGCCGTAGTGGTAACCGCCGCCGCCGTCCGTCGTCCGTCCGTCTGCAAGAACAGAGCCGACCACCACTTCCAAATCTGGCATCCTCCGTCCCTCCTCGCTGCCAGCGAGCACACCCCTGCAACCCCTCGCCTCCCTCTCTCGGTTTTCCATCTCACGGCCGTCCTTCCCCAACCAGAAGGCCGTCGATTTGGCTGGCCAGGGGACTTCTGTCTGCCGGCCAACCTGTTCACGAACAAGCATCATCACCCTAGGTGTAGATAAGGTAGTTTTGCCTTAATAAGGTCCCCAAAGAATCACCAAACCAAGTTCCATAGCTTGTGTCTTGGAACGTTTGCTCATAACCCCCTACATAGATCTCACTTGCATATAAATCCAACCCGAAATCTTTTTCAGATCTAACCCTGAACTTAGAGCTTTTCACGAGCATTGTTTTACACAGGATAATCCTTTGTCTGCCCATGTAACCTTCAGTTAATCGCACATAGGTTCTTGAAATATTGTTCAGTGCATAGTTTATGCGTTTAAGATCCGTTTAAGCTCGTTCTTGTTGCATTATGTTCATATCAACTCAAAGTATCAACCCTTAATCTTTAGGCTTAGCCTTTGCTTGCTACTTATCTAGATGAAGTATCTACTTGTTATCCAGTTTCCCATCTTTACCCGTCAAGATTGGATGCAAAGCAAATGAAAAAGTAGGTGGGGAACCCTCCCACCTATTGTTCGAAAAACGAAAAAAAAGTTGGGATGCAAAGTCCTATAACTTTTAAGGACAACAAATGAAATTTCATTGTCGCCAAGACCGTCATGGCTTGAGCTAATAACTGATTTCTTGTCATTTTTAATTGAGCATTGTACAATATTTTTTTACAGCACGTGTGTGTCGCACATGTATTATTACTAGTTACACTAAAAGATGACTAGATGAGCGTGTAATCTTTGTAGGTGTAGAATGCAGAGTGGGACCTGGTAACCGAATCTAAGACATCTAGTCTTGTTTGTTGATTTTTCCAGCAGGTTTGTCCATCTCTATTGTATGAAAGATCCAGATATGGGCATCCAATTATGTCATTTTCTAGACCTATTTAGCTAGCTATATTTATTTTATGAGAAATTTTAGAGTGCTTGTT
Organism: Cenchrus fungigraminus; assembly: GCA_036936925.1. NCBI lineage: Eukaryota > Viridiplantae > Streptophyta > Magnoliopsida > Poales > Poaceae > Cenchrus > Cenchrus fungigraminus. The sequence goes on from CM072780.1 coordinate 87,360,735, forward strand.
ATTTTTATGAGCCGTCCATCCGACGAAATCCAAGGGTGGAAGTATTAGGAAGTACCGGGAAGTTCCTATAGAGAAGTACTAAGAAGTATCAATTTGGTGGGACCCACAACAAATTTGAATTAATATTTTTTAATTTAGAAAGGGCATATAAGTAAATTCCAATGGTTAATCTTCTGGCCGTACTTGGCGACCCAGTAGGCGTCGCCGCGGCCATCGCGGGTCTTCCTGGGCTGCAGCCCGGCGGCACCGAGGATGCCGACCTCCAGCACGCGGACGGGCGGCCGCCACAAATTGCCGCGCCTTGGGGCGGGTTACGGGTGTCGCTGATGTACATGGTGGACTCGTCCATGACGTGTGGTAGGGGCCCTTGAGGCAGGTGCACCCAGCTCGCGAACCGGAGCTCCCGCCGCGTCTCCCCCTCGTCGGCGGCGCCGACACCAAACTTCTCTAGGTCGAACCACCGCGACTGCACGAATGGCTGGTGGTCCAGCCATTTTTCGAAGATCCCTAGCGGTGGCATGACGTTGGACTGGACGCGGGACTTGGACAAGGGGAAGACGTGGTCCCACTCAGGGTTGGTGCGGCGGTCGAAGTGCCGCGTGATGCCCTTGTAGTTGCCGAGGCGGACCTCGTCGTTTGGGTCCTTGGCGGTGCCGGTGATGGGGAAGGTCCTTGGCCTTGACGACACGTACGTACGTAGAGGAAGAACATATATGCTCCACGAGGTCGTAGGTGCTCGACGGCTTGTCCACGCCCAACCACCCGGCGAGCACGCCGCCAGCGACGCTGCCCGCGGGGCGCATGGGTCCCCCACGCCCTTGGGCCATTGCTCGCCCAGGAGCGGGTTCGTGTCCTTGAGCTGGAAGTCCTCGTGGTGCAGCCGTACAGGTCACCGCCCTGTTGCCCGTGCCCGCTCATCCTCGTCGTCGCCGCGGCCTGCTCTGAAGTAGTCTCAACCTAGCTAGCTCCATTGCGAGACCACACATCGATCGATCATAAAAAAAAACAAACCATAAAAAACTGCATATATACTTGTTCCAATGAAAACTTGTGACTGAGCTATTGTCTGCAGAGCTAGGATTCAGCAACAATGGCGATAGGCACTTATTATACGACACCTACCAGAAGCCCGGCGTATGGAAGAAGAAGAACAAGAACATCTGAACGGCAAAGAACACATAGCATGTGTTGCAGTGTTGGCACACGCAGAGCAGCACAGAAGCAGCTTTTGGCTGGGCATGGGAAGCGTATGGCTGGCCGATGATGGCCGGGCGTCTGTCTGCTGCGCCTGCTGGGAGAGGAGGGGATCGTGGGCAAAACCTCGCCGGGAAGCAAAGCGTCCGCCAGGGAGGAGATGGGATCGGCGGCACGGCCTGGGAGGTGGCGAGGGGCGTGGCGTCAGGGAGGATCCGTCGGCGGTGTGAGGCGACGGGGTCGGCGGCGTGAGAGCGTGAGAAGGGCGACGGGTCGACAGAGATGCTAGGGGATGGAGAAACTTGATAGAGAGAGGACAATGAGATTACCATAATGCCCTTTTTTAATTAGTTTAGTTTTTTAATTAATTAGGTGGTGGAAAAATCAAAACACTTGCTACTTCCTAGTACTTCCTTATATTTCACAAGCACCGTAAAAAAATAATAACCTTTTCATGTTGCAGGTACACTTTTGGAGTTCCTGCGGCAGAAGCTGGAAGATTGAATTTCCTACAACTAAAAGTGTGTTCATCGACAATTGCAGTCTGCAGATTGTATTTTTCTATAACCTGCAATCTTATCCTATAATCTCAGTTTAAGAATTGTCGATGCCTCCATGGTATGCATGTTCAGAAGATTTCTATCATCATGCAATGCAACAGTATCCAGTTTTAATATTATATCGAACTCTGATGCATCGAGCCGTGTCACCAAATCAATACTGTGTTGTTGCCCCTGTACCTACAAAATTCAGTAGAACCTGAACGTGCACACGTTTTGTGTGGGAGAAACCGTACTAATTGTTGACGCTTTGTCCGGTCGAACACATGAGTGCGCTGGATCGCGCGGTAGTCGAAATCACCTCGTCGAGGTTCCCAGCACGGGCCGGTCTAACCGACTGGGGGGCCGGTCTAACCGCCTTGGACAGGAACGTCGCCGAAAACCTAAGATCGCTGCCCCGGGAGGGACCCCGTCAGGGACAACGCGCCTAGGGTTGTTCTAAGGTCGGCAGGCCACTTAGAACACCCTAAATCGTCGTTGAGACGAAGAAGGAAGCAAAGGGGTTGGAAAAGTAGGGTTTGGAGATAAAAAGGTAAAATTGATATGTTCGATTGGGTGATAGCTCCTCAATCGGCCACGACCCTTTATATTTATAGGGTGCGGAGGTCTTGCCCCTGCTGGAGTTGAAGGCCTAACAAATCTCATGCTAAAATACAACTCCAACTCAATTTACAAAGCCCGGACCCGGTCAAACCGCCTGGACCCCCCGGTCTAACCGCCTGGGTGACGTGGAGATCTTCCGGAAGCAATATCTCTCTCAGCTGGACTCCAAATTGGACGTTCTATATATGGATCTTGATCTAATCGACGAGAACTATCCAATGGGGAAGTCCAAATTACCTTTTAAGGACTTTGGCCAGGGCGGTCTAATCGGGTTGGTAGGCCGGTCTAACCGGGTTTGCCCAGACTTGCCAATTTTGGGTGTCAACATATGTCCCCTGTTTTTTAGTAAAGCTTGCGTACTAAGAAACAATTCTAAGGTCGAACCTTTCCACCAGCCATTTCATCTTAAGGGTGATTCTCATTGAAATCGGCCATGTCTTCTCAATTGTCTTCAAGATCCATGCGCTCTGGAGAAGAACTGTAGTCAATAAGTTGCTCGGCGTCTTCTGGAGCATGTACCGACGACAACTTATCATTGCAAGTCATGGGGACTGAAGAAGCGAAACTGGGCGGCGTCTCTGGTGAACCCGGTCTGACCGCCTAGACAGCCGGTTTGACCGCCTCGGGCGGTTTGACCGCCTTTGCCTGAGGTGTCGTCTTGGCTCTCCACTCCTTCCCTTGCGGTACCATGGGCCTGTAGCTGTTGAAGATCTTGTCCCTCTGTTCTCCTAGCTCTTTTTCCTTCTTCTCCCGCAACCTCAAGCATTGAAGCTTCCTCCTTTGAGTGTGTGTCAAACCGGGAGGACACCATCTCGGTAGAAAGTACTTGGAGTTGGAACCACTTCCACTGGCCTCATGGTCATTAGTAGCAACAGATCCCTTTTGAGCAGATGTTCCAACCTGATCGTTTAAAACAACCGTCTCTTGTCATCTTTCTCAACGGGAACGTCCATCGTCCCAATCTGGATGATATCTTGACTAGTAGTCCTTTCTGGGTCGACATCCATCTTTTCAACCTCCTCCTCTCTGATCTTGGGCTTGTACACTTGTTCCGGAGGAAGTTGAACTTTTCTGGGCAGGACGGTCTGACCGCCTGTAGGGGGCGGTCTAACCGGGTTGTCCTGGTGACCCTGTCCAGACTGACGTGGCGTCCAGCGATCTTGTGTAGGTTGTGAAATCCAATCCAGAGCTGGCCTCCTTGATCCTCCCCGTTCAGGATGGAAGGATTGTTGATATGGCACCCACATCACTCCATTATCGTCGTAGATCGGACGAGGCGGATTTGAACTTGAAGGAGCCCAAGCTGGAGTAAAGTGTTGCCTTTGAGATGATTCGCCCCTGAACCTGACAGCTGCTCTGGGAGGCGATGATGGCCTCTCTTGATGTGTGCGTGACCTCATCCTTTTTTTTATTGGCCGATTACTCGCAACGGCCTTTTGCTTTGAGTATTTGTCGCATAGCATGTCAAATGTGACCTTTGGCTTTGGAGCACTTCCCTGATGCTTTCCTATGTTAAGCTTCCAACTCCCAATTTCCGGTCGCTTTGGTTTGAGCATCTTTGGGCGACCATGGGCAGGGGCGGTCTGACCGCCTACCCCAGCCGGTTTAACCGCCCCAGCCTTTTTAGGCTCAAGTGGTTGCCGACTGACAGGCGCGAACGACTCTTACCCCCCATGTCTAGAAGCTTTGACGGTAATCTTGAATGTCTCTCTGCCATCAGGGGTCTTCTCATACGCAACTTCTCTTGTTAACTCTTTTCCTCTCAAATCGGGCTTTGCTTCCTCGACCACCACATTCTTGCCCTTGGTTGCTTCGACTTGATGTGGCCGAACCAGAACCTTGGGCTGCTGCAATTCCATGGCGTTGATAGGAAAAGGATGCTTGTCAACTTGCTTTTCATGAAGTACTGTTGACGATGAATTTCCGTCAACCTAGCCATGAGTTTACCTTCGGTGTTGGCATTGATTTAATATCCAAACTAACGATCCTAACCCTCATGATATATCAAGTTCGCACTCGCATATGGTTTTTGGAGTTTATTGTTTACGCAGGGTTTTAACGCTAAAAGGGAGACTTCCCGGGAAAGTTCATCAAGCACTTTGTGAGAAGATCATGAAGCCTGACACAAGTCAAGACACGAAGTGAACATGACTCCAAGTGGCCCAAGGACCGAACCGTGAAGACAGAAAACTCCGAGGACCTAGACAGAAAATGCTGAAGCTTGCGCGACAAGGAGCCCTATCCAAACCGCGGAGAAACTGATGCCAAGGGCCCACATGCAGAAGGTGGGAAGTTCCAGAAGACATGAGAAGCAACCGGGAGGAAGCCGGGGCCGAAATAGGCCCAGGCCGGCCGGTCCAGGCTGGTCAGCCCAGCCCATTCCGGGCCCGGTTTGGCGCCCCCTTTGACCTAGCTGATCCTCAGGCTATTTATAGCCCCCCTGCCAAGAGCCACACATCAATTCATTCGTCATCCGCCGCCGAGGAGCAGAGAAGCTAGAGGGACACCATCTCGGAGAGGAGGGTCGTGCTAGTTGTCTAGGGTTTCCCTAGCCGACGTGGGAACCTTGCATGGAAGACCACGTCGGAGCTCCGGAGCAAGGATCAAGATCGAGGTAGGATCCCGGTGGTGATCTTGTTCATGTAATCATTCATGGTGAAGTCTTTAAGTGAATCTGATTTCTAGCGATCAAGTGCCTTCTCTATGATTTTGTTCTCCCTTGGTTTTGCTTCTTCCCCAATCTATACTTAAGATAGATTGCATAGGGTGCTCTTGTAGCCGCGGTGGCTAGAGGTGCATACCGGACCGACCAAGTGTTTTCAACTTGTTCTTCTCGAACTCACCCTAGGCTAACCCGCACAAATAGGAGTGCGTTGTGACAGGACGGTGGCTCCAAAAGGCGGGCGTCTTCGGAATCAGAACGGAGGCCACGGTTTAAAGATGCTTTTTATGAGATTCGCTTTTCTATCTTCATCTATCTTGTTTGAGCTACAACATACGCATGATGTAGACTCTCTAGATCGGTTATCTCTTTCTCTTGCTATCTCTTGTGTTTAGTAGATTAGATTAGATATGTTTTCTTGATAATTTCTTAGATTAGATGCAACTTGGTTCTTCAAAAGAAGGAGTTTCCTTGCTTTACTTGATTGAATCCTTGCGTTGCACATTGTTCCACGGATTCGATACCTTGGGTTCTCACACTTAAGGGAAGAAGGGTCCCTTGACTACGACGTGGGATTTGTCCGCTTGCAAATCCAAACGAACTTTGATACGACAATCAACCGTCAACAAGCCCCTTTTTCTGGCGCCGTTGCTGGGGAGCAAGCAATCAAGATCTGATCTACTATCGCTTTTTTTTTGTAAATATTTTTCAGTTTTTCTTTTGCATCTCTTAACTTTGATCATCCTTAAAAAGAAAAAAAATCAATCTAATCTAGTTTTTGACTAACCCTAATTTTTCTTTTTAGATTTTTGTTTATTGCTAACCCTAACCGGAGATGGATGGCTTCCTCTCCAAGAAACCCAAAAGTTTTTGTGGATGATCCAGGAAAACTTTACAAGCAAAGGAGACGTGCAACACAAGCTAAAGGATTAGAAACCCTAGATCCAAAAGCCGAGGTTGAAGGATCGTCGGAATCTCCAAAGGAAACTCCACCTCCAAGTCCGAAGAGAGATCAACATCAACCACCACCATTGGGAGAACAACCGCAGTCGAAGCACAAGATCGGGGAGCTATGCACCCCGGACATCGTTGATCTACCTATCATAAATCTTCAAGACTCCAGAAGGCCGTTCAAGATCAAGGTCTCAACTATCCGCATGGTGCAACACTCGCCTTTCACCGGTAAAGGGGATCCGAACCTTCACCTCCAAGCATTTGTTCAACTATGTCAAACTTTCGATGAGGATGGGGTGACTCAAGATCGAATAAGGGCAAGGCTTTTTCTGTTCTCACTACTTGGAAAAGCTTTGGGTTGGTTCCACACTCTACCGGCGGAGTCGAAGCAAGATTGGGAAGTGTTGATAAGGAACTTTATGAAGGAATTTTATTCACCGACCAAGACTCAAAATTTGCGCAACAAGATTGATACATTTGCTCAATTCCCAACGGAGACGATTGCGGAGGCGTTGGAGCGTTTCAATGAATACATGCGAGCCGAACTCCTTGAAGGGAAGGTCGACTTACTCATGAGGAGGTTGGAGAAGATGGAGATAGAGAGAGAAGCTCAAGACCTAAAGGCTACCGAAGCAAGATCCACATGCGAGGAGTGTGAGGAGTACGACCATGTCCAAGAAGATTGTCCGGAGGAAGCAAAGGTGCTCGACTACATGAGGAAAGGAGAGTTGCCAAACTTCCACTACGGGCAAGGTAAACCTCAATTTAATGCAAGTTCGTCCATTCGAAATTCGGTTCCTCTTTGTACACAATTGAAGGACTTCATGGACGAGCAAGCTAAGATCAACAAGGACACCGTCACTAAGTTCAAGGCTATGGATAAAATATTGGGGAATCTAGATGGCAAGGCGACGGAGGTCGGAAGCTCTATCCATCAAGTGCTCAACATGATGAAGATGCTAGAGACGCAAGTGGGACAACTTGCCGGGTGCCCGATGGGTAACGAAGGAAGATTTCCGAGACAACCCCAAGGTCCCAAGACGGCGATGGCTTTTCAAACTCATTCGGGAGAGACGGAGGATCACACTAAGGAGAAAGTTACCACTATTCCAGAGATCACTACCGAACAACCGGAGTTTGAGATGTCGAGCCAAGATATGAAGATGCCTCCATGCTACTTCCGAGACATGCTTGCCAACAAGCACGAGATGTCATTGTGCGACCTTGGAGAAAGTGTGGAAGTCATGCCAAGAGACGTGTTCGAGAAGCTATGCCTACCGGAGCTCAAGCCTATGGCCATGTGTCTAGAGTTGGGAGACAACTCTATTCACTATCCCGTGGGAATTGCCAAAGATGCACCTATAAAAGTTGGAGAGATCAAGTTCGACGTCTACGGCGAGAGAAGTGCATTCAAGTTTCAACCGCGTTTCGAGGTATGCGACATGTTCAATATTAAATATATTCCGCCTCATTGTCGCTTTATGAAGGAAGAGCCAAAGAAGAAGTAAGAGCCGGAAACAAAGATCAAGGAAGTTGTTGCATCCGACCAAAGAAGAAAGCCAGCCTGTGAAGACCAAAAAAATGACTAAGCCGAAGAATAAGCCCGCGCCCAAGATGGTGCGGAAGTGGGTACCCAAGATTGCAACACCCACAAGGAGCGTTGATCTGAAGTGAAGAAGAGAAGAAGTCTAGCTATGGACTATAAACGAAGCGCTTTGCGGGAGGCAACCCATTTGTCGAGTCAAGAATAAAAGCTGCCGAGAGGGCAACCTGGAAAATTTCCGAATTCCAAGTAAGTTGGTCATAGAATTTTCTACGCAAGACATTTTATTAACTCTTAAGTGGTTGAACAAGTTTTTAGAGAACCTTTTCTTTGCTCGGTCATTATATTTGAATTTGTCTATCTTAAACCAATGACATGAGCCATCCCATGATTTATTCGCCTCTTTTTGAGAAACTAGAACAAAAAATTCAGATCCTATTTGAGCCTTCAATCCTCTCCATGATGGTAGGTTCAGTTTTGTTTTGCATGTTAAAAACACACGAGTAGAGCCTTGCTATGTTCCTTAATGTTTTTAAATCTTTTGACGCATGCTAGGACTCACGTGAACCTAGGGAATTCGATTTTTGGTTTCATCTAACTTGACATCTACCGGTTTCTCTAGAGTTAGAGTTTTTCCAAGACCCATTGTTTTTATTTATTCAAAATCTCTGTCTCATGTTTGCCCAAATTTAGAACCTAAACCCATAACCCCACGGTAAAGCCGGAGGACCTTGCTATCAATTAATGAAAGCAAACGATCCCGGTGCAACCAAAATAAAGGTAGTCGGAAAGTCTTCGACTTACAAATTGTTTTTGACGTTTAAAAACTCCTCTAATAATATATTTCAACTCATTGCTAGCTCTGAGTTAATCTTTAATTTATGAAATTTAGAGGAGTAATTAGCATCTAAACATGATCAAGGGAAGGTGTAACGCCCTGGGTTTTCAAAATCGGAAAACCCAGGATTCTGTCTCGTGATAGTCCCTGGATCAGACGCTATCACACACAGGCATTCATCACAGATAAATAACACAGTCATACATCGAAATAAAGCATCAGAGTACGAATAATAATCTGATTATTACATGTCCTGATTATTCGGAGTACATCAATACCCGCCTCTTGGCGGAATAGCAGAAATAAGAGCCTACACAGCGGTAGCTATCTCCCAAAAGGTGTCTCCAACTTCAGGCATCTCCCACAGGCATCCTTGAGCGAAGCGTCGTGCCCCCTCAGTCGTACCATCCGTCGGCATTGTTGTCGTAGTCGGACTCGTACCCTACAAGCTCAGGGGCTATCCCCAAGGATCGGGATAGGTCCACATCACCAACCGTATGCAAGCTTTAAGTGGCCTATTTCTAAGGGGAAAAGAGTATATCAAGGTAGTAGCAGGGTTTCCTATGCAGCAGCAGCAAAAATAGAGTAATATCTCCATAAGTTCACCATATCCCATACCTCTCATCCGCATACGGTTACATCTGGTCACCCAGATCACCGTCACCATCACCTATCTCCATCTAGGGTCGGTGCGAGAACTCCCACTCCTCGCACCTCAATGGTTGCACCCGGATCCGCGAGGTAGAGGGAGCAACTCTCCTCTCCCCGAATACAACCACGGCTCACCAATCACACTCATCCTATAAGGGGGAGGTAGAAAATCCCAAAACGTAAGAGTCGGAGAAACAACGGGCATGTCCATAACCGAGGACGCGGCTATACGTATAGATCTAAACTCTGCAGAGCGTGTACACCAGTACCCAACTCGGAAAAGTACCCGGACGGTGTACGGCCGACTGAGCCTACCCTACCGGGCGAACACCTAGGAGTTACGGTTCCATCCTGCATCCGGGTCTCGATGCGGTCCCCCGCAGAAGACCACCCCAGAACTGTGAAAATGCCCCCGTGTGGCCACACGGGAGTCGCACTGAGAGGGTGGACTCACTCCCACCTCTCCCCCACTGATACCCCGCTATCCTGCTGGCAGGTATGGTACCGCACTTGCTAGGGTCGAACGGCCCTATCCCCACTCTCGGCGAGGTGGTGTGTACGAAAGTCCCGTGTAACAGGCGACCCACTCGGTTTCAGACCGGGGCGAGCTCATATCCTCCAAGTCATCACAAAATCCCCAACACCTGTGCTCCTAAAACGGTGTACCCGCCATAGGTACCAACTCGGGCAACGTCCGAGAAGACGATCCCTGGCCCCCGATCCCAGATCAGGTTGTCTCGAGCTCACCCCCGCCAAAATATCCCAAAACGCCTTCTCCTGCCGGTTTTCCCAACACACGCCAAGAAACTACCACAATAATCCCAACACATGCATAGCAGGCTCAGCACAACATCTAGCTTAAGTAAACAGTAGTAGTAGGTCAATCAAGGACAAGTATGTCAAAGAGGCTATGCATGGGTTCATCATATCCATCTCTTTGCATTAAATAAAGCACTAGCAGTTCTAAAATAGTCATGCCTAATGGGCATTCAAAGATGGTCGGGCGTGAACCTGGGTACGAGTGGTCGTCGTAGCCGAGGTCGTCGTCGAAGTCCTGGTTCAGCTCTCCGGCTCCGGCAGCTCCTAGAAGTGTATTTAAATAAATAAACTCGGCTACTAATGGCAATAAATCCAAGATGAAGAACAAATAAGATCCAAAAAGAGACAAACTCTAGCCTAGTGCGGAGTTTGGATTTTTAGAAGATTTTCAGAAGAAGTTTCATATTTTTCGGAGCTAAAACGGATTTATTATGAATTTTCAAAGATAAAATAGTTTTCTGAAAATCAAAAACTCATACACAGTAGCACATACTTTTAGCTAGCTACAAACCAGCTTTAAGGGGCTCTACGGCAGCTATAAAGCGGCTGGAAACCAGCCCTTGTGCTGACGCGGCTGCCACCTAGGCGGCTATAAGCTGGTGCTTGCACACGTGGCAGCCGACGGAGCGGCCCATGTGGCCGGCGCAAAAGATCCTGGCCGGATCGGCTGCGGCCACGGACCAGTGTGGGCTTGCGCGTGCTAAGGCTGTGAGTGGCTGGCCGCACGAGATCTGGGGGGATCGGCTGCGGCCAAGTCGACGTGTGTGCCCTTGTGTGCAAGAAAAACCCCTAGGGTTTTGGGGTTCGTGGCGGCGTGATCGACGATATGCCCCTAAGGAGCAGCGGCGCGGGCAGGGGCTCGCCGGCGGCGAGGTGTGCCCGGCCGACCTAGAAACGGCAGGGGGATAATGAGGAGCACCAAGGGCGCATCCTTGTGCAAAGAGGGGACGGCCTCGGCCGGGGGAAAGTGAGCCGGCGGCGGGACAGAGATACGGCGGTGAAGTGCTGGCGCGGGCGCACCGCGGCCATCACCGGCGACGGTGCGCGGGCGCGCCCAAATGCCAGAAACTTGTGCGCGTGCTCCAAGGGAACGAAAAGAGCCCAAAAACTGGGGCTTTGCCCCTCGGTCACCGAGCGCGGGGTCTTGTCCGCTATGGCGGAGCTCGGGCCGGCGGAGTGCGGCGGCGAGGACTAGGCTCCGGCCGCGGGGCAGCCCTGCGCGTGAGCGCGCGGTGACCGGGACGGCGAGGTGGTCTGGATGACGTGCAAAAGGTGGACGGGAGGTGCCTGTGCGCAAGTGCACGTCGACTTGCGCACCGGCGGTGAGGAGCGCCAGAGCACGGCAGCGGCGGTGAGCGTGCCGGCGACGTGTGGGTGCGGAGCAAAGGAGGAAAGCGGAAGTGCGCGCGCGTGAACGAGGCGACGGCGGCGGCACCTGCAGAAGATCCCCGGCACGGCTCGAAGGCCGGCTTCACCAAAGCGCGTGCGCGGCGGCGACGGCGACGGTGTGCTCGCGTTCCGCCTCGGCTCGAAGGCCGGGTCGACCACAAATGGGCGAGGGAGCTCGGCCTCACCTTGGTGGCCACTGGCCGGCGTGCAGACGTTGGTGAAGAGGGACGGAGCAGGGTCGTCGGCGAGGAAGGAGACGGCGGCGCGGAGCAGAGGAAGCAGGGGCGTCGCGGTCCTTGGCTTCGCGGCGTCCCCGAGCTCCCACGTGCGGGCCTTCGGCTTCGCGAGGTCGATCTTCTCCCTTCTCCCTCCTTCTTCTCCTCTGGCGGGCGGCGGCAAGGTGGAAGGGGAGAGCTCCCCGTGGCGGCTAGGGTTGGGAACTCCCCTGGGGCGCGGCGACAGCCTTCTTATAGCGGAGGGCCGCGCGGGACGCGTGGAGGGCCAGGATGCGTGGATGCGCGCGGGGGCACGTCGCGACGGCGCCATGGGCGGTGCGGCCCCTCGCTTTGGCGCCGGCGTCAGCCAAAGCGAGAAAGAAGAGGATGACGATGGCGACGTCAGCGTGACGCAGGCGTGACGCCATGTGGGGTCCAGCGGCCAGCGACTGGGTGCGGGGAGCGGTAGGTGGAGCGCGGGCCGGCGGATGTTGGGCCGCGGTGGGCTGATACGGGGAAAGAGGAGAGGTGTGCGGCGCGTGGAGAAAAAGAGAAGAGGGGTGCTGGGCGGACTTCGGGGAGTTGGACTCGCGGCCCAGCAGTGCAGCTCCCCTTTCCTTTTTCTATATCTATTTACCCCCTTTTCTATTTAGTTTCAAATTTGAATATAAATTCAAATTTGAAACCCACACAAGTAAACTCCAAATAAAACCAAATGAACTCCAAGTTTCTCACACTAGCATTTTATATTTCCTAAAAATTTTATTTAAATCAAAATTAAATCTAGGTATTAAAGGAGAGAAAAGGAAGACATCCTTAAATAATTTGATAATCACACAAATACATCATCGAAAATTTTAAATCCACATTTTTATTAATTAACATTCCTCAATAAATTTGAGGGATGTTATAGACTCCCCCCCTCAAAAGAATCTCGTCCTCGAGATTAAGAAAATACCTCCGTCTCGAAGAGGTGCGGGTACTTCTCTCTCATGACAGACTCCTTCTCCCACGTTGCCTCTCGCTCGGTGTGATTGCTCCACAACACCTTGCAGAGGCAAATGGTGGTGCTCCTGGTAGCCTTCTCGGCCCAATCCAGAATCTTCACTGGGTACTCCAAGTACTCCAAGTTGTCCTGCAGGTCGATAGCATCGGTGGAGACATGCTTGTCAAGCTTCGGGTCTAGACACCTCCGGAGTTGCGATATGTGGAACACAGGGTGCACTCCGGCAAGGTCAGATGGTAACTCCAGCCTATAGGCAAGTTTCCCCACCTTTGCCACAATTAGGAAGGGTCCAACGAACCTCGGGGCTAGCTTCCCCTTCACGTGGAACCTCTTCATGCCTCTAAGCGGTGACACTCTCAGGAAGACGTAGTCACCAACTTCGAAGGAGACATCCTTCCGCTTAGGATCAGCGTAGCTCTTCTGTCTGCTCTGAGCTATCTTCAGGTTTTCTCTAACCTTGGCCACATTCTCCTCAGCCTCAAGAATGGAAGCAGGACCGAAGAAGATCCTCTCCCCCACCTCAGACCACATCAACGGGGTCCTACACTTTCTGCCATACAGGGCTTCAAAGGGTGCCATTTGCAAACTTGCCTGATAGCTGTTGTTGTACGAGAACTCAGCGTAGGGCAAACTCTTTTCCCAATCATTGTTGTAGGTCAACACACAAGCTCTCAGCAGATCTTCTAGAACCTGATTCACTCGTTCAGTCTGTCCATCTGTCTGGGGGTGGAAAGCTGTGCTGTAGTCCAAGTGAGTGCCCATTGAAGCATGCAGACTCTTCCAGAATTGAGCTGTGAACTGAGCACCACGATCTGACACGATGGTGCGAGGTGCTCCATGCAACCTCAGGATATGCTCAACGTAGAGATCAGCCAACTGACTCACAGAGTACTTGTTCTTAACCGGAAGGAAGTGCGCTACCTTGGTCAAACGGTCCACAATCACCCAAATCGAGTCATTCCCCTTCTGAGTGCGGGGAAGACCTACCACAAAGTCCATACTGATATCATCCCATTTCCACTGAGGTATCGCAAGTGGCTGAAGTAGTCCGGCGGATTTCTGATGTTCTGCCTTCACTCTCTGGCAAGTGTCGCATCGGGCAACATACTCAGCTATGTCTTTCTTCATATTCTCCCACCAGAACCGACACTTCAGGTCTTGGTACATCTTCGTGCATCCAGGGTGAATGGAATACCGAGAATCATGTGCTTCCTTCAGAATCGTCTTCCGGATATCCTCTCCACTGGGCACACATATGCGATCCTTCAACCATAACGTGCCTTGCTCATCAATGCGGTAGTCAGGGGCCTTGCCTCTTGTCAGAAGATCTTTCACTTCCTCAATTTCAGGACACTTCTTCTGGGCTTGTCTGATCTGGTCTTCCAAGGTGTACTTCACCCTCAACTCGTTGAGCTGACCTTTCTCGATAATGTCAAGCCGCAATCGCTCCATCTCCAGGTACAACTCTGGCTATTCTTTCTGCACCATTAGGTTGTTGCAGTAACTTCTTCGGCTCAAAGCATCGGCCACGACATTCGCCTTGCCCGGGTGGTAGTGAATGTCGAGGTCGTAATCCTTTATCAACTCTAGCCATCTTCGCTGTCTCAAGTTCAACTCCGACTGTGTGAAAATATACTTCAGACTCTTGTGATCCGTGTAGATATCACACTTGTTGCCCATCAAGTAGTGCCTCCATATCTTCAAAGCATGGACAACAGCAGCCAACTCAAGGTCATGCGTCGGATAGTTCTCTTCATGTTTTCGGAGCTGCCTTGAAGCATAAGCGATCACTTTGCCTTCTTGCATCAGCACACAGCCAAGACCTTGCCTCGAAGCATCGTAGTACACCACAAAGTCCTTGTCATCAGGAAGCGTCAACACAGGAGTTGTGGTGAGTCGGGTCTTGAGCTCTTGGAAGCTTGCTTCGCACTTTTCTGACCACACGAAAGACGTGTTGTTCTTCAGCAACTCAGTCATCGACTTCGCAATCTTGGAGAAGTTCTCGATGAAACAGCGATAATATCCAGCCATTTCGAGAAAACTCCTGATCTCTGTCACCGTCTTGGGCGTCTGCCACTTTGATACAGCTTCAATTTTTGAGGGGTCCACAGCAACTCCCTCTCCGGACAACACATGCCCAAGAAAAGCCACTTCTTCTAGCCAGAACTCACACTTGCTGAACTTGGCATACAACTGATTCTGCCTCAGCTTCTCCAGCACAATCCTCAGATGTTCTTCATGCTCTTCTGCAGTTTCCGAGAAGACCAAGATGTCATCAATGAATACCACGACAAACTTGTCCAACTCGTCCATGAACACCTTGTTCATCATGTTCATGAAGTAAGCAGGGGCGTTTGTAAGACCGAATGATACAAGAGTGAACTCATACTGTCCGTACCGGGTCACAAACGCGGTCTTGTAGATGTCTTCAGGGCGAATCTTCATCTGATGGTAGCCTGATCGAAGGTCAATCTTGCTGAAGTACTTGGCCTTCTTCAACTGATCAAGCAGGTCATCAATGCGCGGCAACGGGTACTTGTTCTTGATGGTTACCGCATTAAGGGCGCGGTAATCGACGCACAGCCATTGCGTCCCATCCTTCTTCGGCACAAACATCACCGGTGAAGCCCAAGGTGATGCACTCGGACGGATGTACCCCTTCTCACGGAGAGCTTCCAACTCTTCCTTCAGTGTTGCCAGCTCTAACTTGCCCATTCTGTAAGGACTCTGTGCCACGGGTGCAGTTCCTGGCACAAGGTTAATCACGAATTCCATGTCGCAGTCTGGTGGTAACCCCGGCAGATCATCAGGAAAGACATCGGGGTACTCACGAACCACTGGAACATCGGCCACTGTCTTGGTAGAGAGGTTGTACACAGCTGGTACTTCTCGAGACTTTAGCGGCTCGAAGGTGATCTTCGTTCCCTTCGGGTGCATCAAGGTCACTTGTCGGGGTGACGAGGAGAATACCCCTTTGTGAGTGGTGATCCAATCCATGCCCAGAATAACATCAATCCCATTGGACTTCAGTATGGTCAGATCTCCGAGGAACTTGTGACCCTTGATGAACATCTCCACTCCCTTGCATAGCAAAGTGCACCTAATATCTCCGAGCGGGGAGCTCGTTATGATGGGTTTCGGACGGGGAGTCATGGGGAGAGACAGTTTGTTTACAAAGTTAGAGGACACATAAGAACTAGTTGCACCAGTATCAAACAGAATCAAAGCCTTAGTGCCACAAACTAAAAACTCACCGATCACGACGTCAGGAGCGTCGGCAGCCTCCTCCTCAGTCAGGAGGTTGAGCCTTCCGCGATCTGCGGCTGGCTGGGGAGCAGCCTGAGGTGGCCTCCCTCCTGGAGCTGGTGCCCTGGCAGGTGTAGCAGCAGCCTTCTTGCTGGGGCAGTCGTACAACTTGTGGCCTTGCTTGCCACAGGCGTAACACGTCGGGGTGAAACCTCCAGTGCTGGGTCTCGACGCGCTCTGCTGCGGGCGGTTGTAGCCACCACCCTGCTGCTGGTAGTTGCTCCTTCCTTCTGGGTATGGTGCACGGTTCCCTCCGAAGCCTCGTCCGGGTTGGTTGTTCCCCGGGTGGTAGCTCCCGCGGAGCAGGTTGCTCTGCCCGCTCCTCGGCCTCTGGAAGGATCGGTCGCCATGGTCCCGATCTCCGAACCTCTTCTTGCCCTTCATGTGCTCCTCATGTCCCCTGCGTTCTTCTTCGAGCGCGATAGCCCTGTTCACCAGGTGGCGAAGGGACTTGTGCTCGCTGGCCTTCAAGCCCTGGCGGAGACCATGGTGCAGGCCTCGCAGAAACCAGAACTGCTTCTTGTCATCGGTGGTGGTGTCGTCAGGGGCATAGCGCATCATCTTCATGAAGTGCCTCTCGTACTCCTCCACCCTCATCGCACCCTGAGTCATGGTGCGGAACTCCTGAGCCTTCTGGATCATGAGTTCCTTCGGTAGGTACTGCTCACGGAACACCTCACAGAACTCCAGCCAGGTGATGAATGCCGGGTTCGGGTGAGTCCCGGAGTAGTTGTCCCACCAAGACTTGGCAGGACCCTCGAGCTGGTGGACGGCGAGAGCGACACACTCCTTGTCGGTGTAGGCGGTGAGGTCGAGCTTCGTCTCGATCACGCGGAGCCAGTCATCAGCATCGAGGGGGATCGTCCGAGTAGCTGAAGGTAGGGGCCTTCAGACGGATGAACCTCTCGATCTTCTTGGCGAAGTCCTCCTCCACCGGGGCGTTGCGGTTCCCACCGACTCGGTTCTCGACGGTGTCAGCCATCCTCTGCATTAGCTATGTCTGCAGGGCCATCACCTCAGCTAGGTTAGGCGGTGGCGGTGGCGGTGCCTCTCCACGGCCACGACCACGTCCACGACCCTGGGGAGCTGGGTGTGGCGCAGGCTCTTCTTCGGCTCCCTCTTCTCCATCTTCCACTTCGCCTTGTCCGATGGGCGGAGGTGGCGGTGGCGGCACCACAATGCCTCAGCCACGTCCTAGGACAGGTGCTTGTCCACGACCACGAGCATGACCACGTCCACGAACGGGAGCGCGACCACGTCCACGGCCACGGACAGGCAGGACTGGCGGGGCTTGCTCTTCCTCGGCAACGTCAAAGCGTGCCAACAGACGACCGGACCTCCTGATCGACATCTTACTGAAAACAAGACCAAGGATAGGGGAAAGCTTTAGATACGTCACTCACCACAAATTGAGTCTGATATACAAGCACGAAAATATTTCTACTAATATAAACCTAACACTCAATAAGAACAAGCAATAAGAGCAAACAACTCCATTAAGACCAAACAATCAGCATCCATTATAAGTACATAAGTTTCCTCGAGGCTGACTCAAGCCTTGGAGGTCACACACATCAACGATCTAATATAACGTTACATGATCTCAAAAGGGTGTGCACATCTAGGTGTGAAAAGACTCATAACTCAACATGCACCGGAACAGGCTCTCGGCTGCACGGAACGACTCATGGAGACTACCTATCTTACAACTCTACTCTTATTAGCATGCTCAAGCTCCGGCACGCTACTCGAAGCGGGACTTCTTGTACCTCACTGGGTAACGGTCCTCATCGGGGAAGTCCTTGGGGAACATCCGCGACAGCCGGGAGTGAGCAGCCCTCACCTCATCGGTCTCAACCGGAGTGGCCATGTCGGCCAGGGGACACAGGTGAAGCTTGAGGGCGGACGGGTGGAGCCTGAAGGTCTCCTTGCAGATCGCCCGCTGACACTCGGGGGGTAGCAGACTGTTGAGCTCCTGAAGCTCGTCCACACGAAGTGAGTCAGCGTCCTCCCAAGTCCTCAACATCCGCTTGCACTTGTCCAGCAGGAACACGGAAGTCCTGGTGAGTGCGGCGATGTTGGCGGTGTTGTTGTAGTGGTCCTCCACGAGCTCTGTCACTCTGGCCTTCTCACGAACCAAGTTGCGCCCCTGGGCAGCGAACTGGGCATCCTTCTGGTCCAGCTTGGCGAAGAGACGGGTGAACCTAGCCTCCTGCTTGCGTAGATCCTCCTGAGCGTAGATCTTCTCCTCTCGAGCGGTCACCCTCTCAGCCTCAGCCTGAACTGCCAAAGAGTTGGCGTGGCGAAGTCCTCGCTCGAGCTACTCAACTCACTGGCGAAGGGTGAGGTTCTCCACGAGCAGGCTCTGGGTGCGGGGCTGAAGCTCCTTCAGCTCTAGAGTGGTGTACTCAAGTCTGCTGAAGAGTCCACTCGTCTGCTCGCTCAGTCGGCGAGCGTGAGTGTCGAGGTCCACGAGGTAGCTCCCAGTGGTGACGAGCGTGTCGTTGGCCTCACGTAGGGGTCCCTGAACAACCTCCTCCTCGTAGAGTGCTGAAGGGTCTGGCAGTCCGTTCACGATCGGAGCCACTCTGTAGTAGTCCTGGGGGATCAGCCTTAGGTCTCCTGTCCTGTAGACGTCGCGGTACCTAGCCAGCAGGTGGCGAAGTACGTGGCCGCAGGCGGTGTCCACAGCGTTCCTGACGTTGAGTCCTGTGCTATGCTCGAGCATCCCGGGGAAGCCTGGAAGCGCCGGGTGGGGTAGGACAGCCACCGTGCAAAGCACTAGTGGTCCCGACAGCATGCGGACGTCCTCAGCGCGGTAGGTGACGTGCGTAGGGGAATCCCCAGCCTGAGGACGACCCTGTCAACCCAACGGGCGAGTCCCTCCAAGTGCTCCGGGAGCAACTCCACCTCCTGACGAGCCATCTCCTGTGACACGGAAGAAATTTCTAGTTAGCGCAGGTGAGATAGAACTTTCAAGAAAAGGGTAAGTTTTGTAATATAAGTCAAGAATGGTATATAGCAAAAGAGTTTCGTTCAGAGTCCCAATTTCTAACGACAATTTTAAGGGCACGTGCTACGGTCAAGTATGGCTCTGGTACCATCTGTAACGCCCTGGGTTTTCAAAATCGGAAAACCCAGCATTCCGTCTCGTGATAGTCCCTGGATCAGACGCTATCACACACAGGCATTCATCACAGATAAATAACACAGTCATACATCGAAATAAAGCATCAGAGTACGAATAATAATCTGATTATTACATGTCCTGATTATTCGGAGTACATCAATACCCGCCTCTTGGCGGAATAACAGAAATAAGAGCCTACGCAGCGGTAGCTATCTCCCAAAAGGTGTCTCCAACTTCAGTCATCTCCCACAGGCATCCTTGAGCGAAGCGTCGTGCCCCCTCAGTCGTACCATCCGTCGGCATTGTTGTCGTAGTCGGACTCGTACCCTGCAAGCTCAGGGGCTATCCCCAAGGATCGGGATAGGTCCACGTCACCAACCGTATGCAAGCTTTAAGTGGCCTATTTCTAAGGGGAAAAGAGTATATCAAGGTAGTAGCAGGGTTTCCTATGCAGCAGCAGCAAAAATAGAGTAATATCTCCATAAGTTCAACATATCCCATACCTCTCATCCGCATACGGTTACATCTGGTCACCCAGATCACCGTCACCATCACCTATCTCCATCTAGGGTCGGTGCGAGAACTCCCACTCCTCGCACCTCAATGGTTGCACCCGGATCCGCGAGGTAGAGGGAGCAACTCTCCTCTCACCGAATACAACCACGGCTCACCAATCACACTCATCCTATAAGGGGGAGGTAGAAAATCCCAAAATGTAAGAGTCGGAGAAACAACGGGCATGTCCATAACCGAGGACGCGACTATACGTATAGATCTAAACTCTGCAGAGCGTGTACACCAGTACCCAACTCGGAATAGTACCCAGACGGTGTACGGCCGACCGAGCCTACCCTACCGGGCAAACACCTAGGAGTTACGGTTCCATCCTGCATTCGGGTCTCGATGCGGTCCCCCGCAGAAGACCACCCCAGAACTGTGAAAATGCCCCCGTGTGGCCACACGGGAGTCGCACTGAGAGGGTGGACTCACTCCCACCTCTCCCCCACTGATACCCCGCTATCCTGCTGGCAGGTATGGTACCGCACTTGCTAGGGTCGAACGGCCCTATCCCCACTCTCGGCGAGGTGGTGTGTACGAAAGTCCCGTGTAACAGGCGACCCACTCGGTTTCAGACCGGGGCGAGCTCATATCCTCCAAGTCATCACAAAATCCCCAACACCTGTGCTCCTAAAACGGTGTACCCGCCATAGGTACCAACTCGGGCAACGTCCGAGAAGACGATCCCTGGCCCCCGATCCCAGATCAGGTTGTCTCGAGCTCACCCCCGCCAAAATATCCCAAAACGCCTTCTCCTGCCGGTTTTCCCAACACACGCCAAGAAACTACCACAATAATCCCAACACATGCATAGCAGGCTCAGCACAACATCTAGCTTAAGTAAACAGTAGTAGTAGGTCAATCAAGGACAAGTATGTCAAAGAGGCTATGCATGGGTTCATCATATCCATCTCTTTGCATTAAATAAAGCACTAGCAGTTCTAAAATAGTCATGCCTAATGGGCATTCAAAGATGGTCGGGCGTGAACCTGGGTACGAGTGGTCGTCGTAGCCGAGGTCGTCGTCGAAGTCCTGGTTCAGCTCTCCGGCTCCGGCAGCTCCTAGAAGTGTATTTAAATAAATAAACTCGGCTACTAATGGCAATAAATCCAAGATGAAGAACAAATAAGATCCAAAAAGAGACAAACTCTAGCCTAGTGCGGAGTTTGGATTTTTAGAAGATTTTCAGAAGAAGTTTCATATTTTTCGGAGCTAAAACGGATTTATTATGAATTTTCAAAGATAAAATAGTTTTCTGAAAATCAAAAACGCATACACAGTAGCACATACTTTTAGCTAGCTACAAACCAGCTTTAAGGGGCTCTACGGCAGCTGTAAAGTGGCTGGAAACCAGCCCTTGTGCTGACGCGGCTGCCACCTAGGCGGCTATAAGCTGGTGCTTGCACACGTGGCAGCCGACGGAGCGGCCCATGTGGCCGGCGCAAAAGATCCTGGCCGGATCGGCTGCGGCCACGGACCAGTGTGGGCTTGCGCGTGCTAAGGCTGTGAGTGGCTGGCCGCACGAGATCTGGGGGGATCGGCTGTGGCCAAGTCGACGTGTGTGCCCTTGTGTGCAAGAAAAACCCCCAGGGTTTTGGGGTTCGCGGCGGCGTGATCGACGATATGCCCCTAAGGAGCAGCGGCGCGGGCAGGGGCTCGCCGGCGGCGAGGTGTGCCCGGCCGACCTAGAAACGGCAGGGGGATAACGAGGAGCACCAAGGGCGCATCCTTGTGCAAAGAGGGGACGGCCTCGGCCGGGGGAAAGTGAGCCGGCGGCGGGACAGAGATACGGCGGTGAAGTGCTGGCGCGGGCGCACCGCGGCCATCACCGGCGACGGTGTGCAAGCGCGCCCAAATTCCAGAAACTTGTGCGCGTGCTCCAAGGGAACGAAAAGAGCCCAAAAACTGGGGCTTTGCCCCTCGGTCACCGAGCGCGGGGTCTTGTCCGCTATGGCGGAGCTCGGGCCGGCGGAGTGCGGCGGCGAGGACTAGGCTCCGACCGCGGGGCAGCCCTGCGCGTGAGCGCGCGGTGACCGGGACGGCGAGGTGGTCTAGATGACGTGCAAAAGGTGGACGGGAGGTGCCTGTGCGCAAGTGCACGTCGACTTGCGCACCGGCGGTGAGGAGCGCCAGAGCACGGCAGCGGCGGTGAGCGTGCCGGCGACGTGTGGGTGCGGAGCAAAGGAGGAAAGCGGAAGTGCGCGCGCGTGAACGAGGCAATGGCGGCGGCACCTGCAGAAGATCCCCGGCACGGCTCGAAGGCCGGCTTCACCAAAGCGCGTGCGCGGCGGCGACAGCGATGGTGTGCTCGCGTGGCGCCTCGGCTCGAAGGCCGGGTCGACCACAAATGGGCGAGGGAGCTCGGCCTCACCTTGGTGGCCACTGGCCGGCGTGCAGACGTTGGTGAAGAGGGACGGAGCAGGGTCGTCGGCGAGGAAGGAGACGGCGGCGCGGAGCAGAGGAAGCAGGGGCGTCGCGGTCCTTGGCTTCGCGGCGTCCCCGAGCTCCCACGTGCGGGCCTTCGGCTTCGCGAGGTCGACGGCGAACTCGTGGGCGTGCTCCTGGCCTTCTTCTCCCTTCTCCCTCCTTCTTCTCCTCTGGCGGGCGGCGGCAAGGTGGAAGGGGAGAGCTCCCCGTGGCGGCTAGGGTTGGGAACTCCCCTGGGGCGCGGCGACAGCCTTCTTATAGCGGAGGGCCGCGCGGGATGCGTGGAGGGCCAGGATGCGTGGATGCGTGCGGGGGCACGTCGCGACGGCGCCATGGGCGGTGCGGCCCCTCGCTTTGGCGCCGGCGTCAGCCAAAGCGAGAAAGAAGAGGATGACGATGGCGACGTCAGCGTGACGCAGGCGTGACGCCATGTGGGGTCCATCGGCCAGCGACTGGGTGCGGGGAGCGGTAGGTGGAGCGCGGGCCGGCGGATGTTGGGCCGCGGTGGGCTGATACGGGGAAAGAGGAGAGGTGTGCGGCGCGTGGAGAAAAAGAGAAGAGGGGTGCTGGGCGGACTTCGGGGAGTTGGACTCGCGGCCCAGCAGTGCAGCTCCCCTTTCCTTTTTCTATATCTATTTACCCCCTTTTCTATTTAGTTTAAAATTTGAAACCCACACAAGTAAACTCCAAATAAAACCAAATGAACTCCAAGTTTCTCACACTAGCATTTTATATTTCCTAAAAATTTTATTTAAATCAAAATTAAATCTAGGTATTAAAGGAGAGAAAAGGAAGACATCCTTAAATAATTTGATAATCACACAAATACATCATCGAAAATTTTAAATCCACATTTTTATTAATTAACATTCCTCAATAAATTTGAGGGATGTTACAGAAGGATTTGAGGTTTATTTAATATCTTGTGCTCAATGATGCATCACGGGAAGGCTCTATCATCAAAACATCTTGGGCACATGTAAAGGACAAGCATGGGGGAGGGCAATATAACTTTGTTTTGGAGGAAATAAGTGAAAACACAAGAACCATGGAAGACAAGAAGTGACACAAAGTTAAGGAGGGAGGCATTGATCTCATCATTCAAAACAAAGGAGGGGCCGAGAATGTTTGGCCGATGGATTCTTGTGGAGCATGAGAACACAAGGCAACAAGGGAGCAAGGAGCATCTCAGGGAAAAATCAAGGCAAATGGGGCAGCAAGGACCCTAGGCCGGCCTGGTCCGGTCGGCCTGACCTCTTTTTGTGGCCCCCTGCGTCCATCTTCCTCAGGTAAGCCTCTCATTCGATTGCAAGTTCATGCTCCCAAGTTCATAGTCTAGAAACCTCACGAACCACTCAGAAAAATTCATGCCGCACTTCCTTCTCTAAAAATCCCCGAAAACTTTGTTACAATTCTTGCCTTTCCGTACACTTTCTTTGTGCATTTTTCTACCAGCAAGAAACCCCCGTGAGAGTTGTTTGTGAATTTGTGCAGCAAGGCACGATGAAAAAGGTCATGAACATCGTCCTCGGAAGGAGGACACGATCGTTATTATCGGAGGTGCCATCTATCCCTTCACGGAGGCACTCTATTTCCGAGTCCCCGAGAAGCATGGAGGGAGACGTGGCACTGTCGAGGGACGACACGCTGCTCCTTGGAGGCATGAGGAGTACACGAAGCTTGTCCATGTGGGACAAACCGCAAGGGCACACGGAGGAGCCAGCCGTTCAACCTCGACGCTCAACTCATTCATCCGCTCCGCCACCATATACTCCGAGACACTCCAAGCTCGTTTTCATCATAAAGACAGAGGATCAACCATTGGAGGAGAGAGTGAAAGAAGGAAGAAGAAGTAATGCTTCCAAATCGATTTGATTTTCCCTTCTCCTTTCCTTTATTTTTCAGTTTGTGTGCAAATTTGTGTGTGCGAGCATTTTCTATTTTATTTTCAGCACATGTGTGGTAGTAGTAGTTTTTGTTTTTCATCACCATGAATAATTTCACCATCGTTTTATGATATTTAATATGGATGGAAAATTGTGCCAAGTTAATATATGATGACCGTTGCCTATTTGCTTATCTTTGTACTTGTTTTATGCATGATTAAGCTAATGCTCTCTTTAATGCAAATCTGAAATTAATTTAAATGCTAGTTTAATCCTTTGCAGAGGTTGTGATAAAGATAAGACCCATAGTTTTCTTTTCATGCTCTCAATTTTGGATGGGTTAAAGATGATTTATTTTTGTTCTTAAAAGTTATGCTAACCTTGTCATTAATACCTCTTGCATTTTGCTCCACCTATCCAAAGCCTTATATTTATTTGAGTGCAAAAACTTAGTATACAAGATTTATTTTTGGGTGAATTAATTCAGGGCTTGATTTCTTTGGCCCGAGACTAAGAAGCTGGTCATTCCATTTTTGCGTACCTATCTTAATGCTAGCCTTTTCTATCCGTGCATTGTAAATTTCCACATCGGAAATTTTGCAAACCTCGATGGATATCCACCCAAAAACCCAATACATCTTTTTGTGTTTATCTCCTTGACCACAACCCAACATTTGAGTATGGATGAATATTTTGAGGAAGATCACAAGAATGAAGGTGCGAAGGATTGAAGTATATTTTTGGGAAGACCTCCAAGTCGACATAAGGTTGCGTGAAGGATCCCTAGAAGATTTCAAGTGTTTTTCTCCAAGAAAATATAGAACTTTTAGTACCTACCTTGGCCCAAAATTTTTTTTCACCTCTTTGCCCGAGGACGTGCAATCGTCCAAGCATGGGGGGAGTTGCCAAGAGGTAGGTACAATGTAATCTAGAGTTCAAGGGCAGTTTATATATAAAAAAAGAAGAAAAAAAGAGAGAAAGAAGAAGTATGAAAGAAAAAGAAAAAGAGAAAGAAAAAGAGAGAAGAAAAAAGAATGTACATATATAAAACAAGAGAGAAAGAAAAAAATAATAAATAAAGCTCCCCAGCTCTCTAGATGCATTAGGAGTTTCAAGAGGATTCAAGATCAAGACCCATACTCATCTTTCCAACCATGTGCAATCCGATAACGAGGACTTTGTTTGTGCCTCGGGATCACTCTTTGCCATTTGCACATGTCCACTTATCTCAAAAAGTGTGTGTTCATCTCTCTCCCCTCCTTGTAACATTATTTTTCCAATGACCTTTTTGACGAGTCTCGGTAAGACCATGAGAAGCTTGTCTTGTTTTGATAATATCTCAATAATAATATCTTGATAGGACTAAACTTTTCCCAACAAGCTCCATATAAAGCCTACCACTTATATATATTTTTGAGAGGGGGAAGGAGTAGAACAAATAGGCTTGAGAGACAAGATGAGATGAGAGTTCATGAGCAAGATGCAAGGAGGTTTAAATTTTTGAACTTGGTTTAGCTCTTTTTATTCATCTTGTTCTACACTTCAAAATTTCTGAGATTCATTTGAAATTTGGGAGCATGACTAATTACTTGTGGGAAGAGCTTAATTTATATCCACCCTCCGTAGGGATGAAGGCTAGTACATTATGGAACTTTAACAAATATAAATTTAGAGAGCATTATGTTTTCTCGTGTATGATCAAGTGCAGGGTTTAAATAATGAAAGGCAACACTGATATCAATCGAAGGCTTACGCGAGGACGAGCAAGGTTTAAGCATGGGGGAGCTGTTGACGGTGAATTTCCATCAACCTAGCCGTGAGTTAACCTTCGGTGTTGGCATTGATTTAATATCCAAACTAACGATCCTAACCCTCATGATATATCAAGTTCGCACTCGCATATGGTTCTTGGAGTTTATTGTTTACGCAGGGTTTTAACGCTAAAAGGGAGACTTCCCGGGAAAGTTCATCAAGCACTTTGTGAGAAGATCATGAAGCCAGGCACAAGTCAAGACACGAAGT
Source organism: Cenchrus fungigraminus (assembly GCA_036936925.1). Lineage (NCBI taxonomy): Eukaryota > Viridiplantae > Streptophyta > Magnoliopsida > Poales > Poaceae > Cenchrus > Cenchrus fungigraminus. The sequence continues at coordinate 87,386,498 of CM072780.1, forward strand.
GAACATGACTCCAAGTGGCCCAAGGACCGAACCGTGAAGACAGAAAACTCCGAGGACCTGGACAGAAAATGCTGAAGCTTGCGTGACAAGGAGCCCTATCCAAACCGCGGAGAAACTGACACCAAGGGCCCACATGCAGAAGGTGGAAAGTTCCAGAAGACACGAGAATCAACCGGGAGGAAGCCGGGGCCGAACTGGGCTAAAATGGGCCCAGGCCGGCCAGCCCAGGCCATTTCGGGCCCGGTTCGGCGCCCCCTTTGACCTAGTCGATCCTCGGGCTATTTATAGCCCCCCTGCCAAGAGCCACGCATCAATTCATTCGTCATCTGCCACCGAGGAGCAGAGAAGCTAGAGGGACACCATCTCGGAGAGGAGGGTCGTGCTTGTTGTCTAGGGTTTTCCTAGCCGACGTGGGAACCATGCATGGAAGACCACGTCGGAGCTCCGGAGCAAGGATCAAGATCGAGGTAGGATCCCAGTGGTGATCTTGTTCATGTAATCATTCATGGTGAAGTCTTTAAGTGAATCCGATTTCTAGCGATCAAGTGCCTTCTCTATGATTTTGTTCTCCCTTGGTTTTGCTTCTTCCCCAATCTATACTTAAGATAGATTGCATAGGGTGCTCTTGTATCCGCGGTGGCTAGAGGTGCATACCGGACCGACCAAGTGTTTTCAACTTGTTCTTCTCGAACTCGCCCTAGGCTAACCCGCACGAATAGGAGTGCGTTGTGACAGGACGGTGGCTCCAAAAGGCGGGCGTCTTCGGAATCGGAACGGATGCCACGGTTTAAAGATGCTTTTTATGAGATTTGCTTTTCTATCTTCATCTATCTTGTTTGAGCTACAACATACGCATGATCTAGACTCTCTAGATCGGTTATCTCTTTGCTTTCTCTTACTACCTCTTGTGTTTAGTAGATTAGATTAGATGTGTTTTCTTGATGATTTCTTAGATTAGATGCAACTTGGTTCTTCAAAAGAAGGCGGAGTTTCCTTGCTTTACTAGATTGAATCCTTGCGTTGCACATTGTTCCACGGATTCGATACCTTGGGTTCTCACACTTAAGGGAAGAAGGGTCCCTTGACTACGACGGGGGATTTGTCCGCTTGCAAATCCAAACGAACTTTGATATGATAATCAACTGTCAACAAGTACCAAACGACCTTCATTTATGGCCAATTGAATCTTGCGACGAAACACATTGCAATCATTAGTAGCATGAGAATAAGAATGATGATATTTACAATATGCACATCGCTTTATCTCATCAAGTGGAGGCATGGTATGAGATATTTTAATATTTCCAAGTTTAAGCAATTCATCAAAAATGCGATCACACTTAGAAATATCAAAAGTAAATTTTACTTCTTCTTGCCGACCTTTACTAGCCGGCTTAAGTGATGCACAAGAAACACATTTATCTTCAGAATGCCACACAAATGCAGCACTATAAATTTCAGTCTCATCATTCAAATTATTAGAAACATAATCAACCACATGAACATCGGACCGATGAGACTCAAGTTTTTCTTTTTCTTTATTCAATTTCAATTCTTGTGCCATGCCTCTCACAAGAACAGAATCAACCAAATAAAAATTCACACCTTCTAATCTTTCTCTAAGAGCAGATTGTAAACCTTTAGCAGCAAGATTAGCTAGGTCGGAATCAGAAAGCGACAAATTGAAACAACGGTTTTTAACCTCTTTAAAATGCTTAAGGTAATTAGAGACCGTCTCGTCTTTACCTTGCTTAACTGATGTCAAATCTGTCAATTTTAATTGATAGTCCCCACTAAAGAAGTGATCACGAAATTTTTGTTCTAATTGATTCCAAGAATCAATAGAGTTGGGGGCTAAAGATGAAAATCAAGCGAAGGCGGTACCCATTAAAGATAAAGAGAACAAACGCACTTTAAAACAATCATGGGCACTTGCTTCACCTAGTTGAGCAATGTATTGGCTTATGTGCTCCCAAGTTGTACGATTGTCCTCACCACTAAATTTAATAAAATCAGGAATGCGCCAAACCAGGGGGATAAGCCATAAGATCAAAATTGGCTTTATAAGGTTTTTGATAGGAAGAAGTCCATTTTTGGTCATCGAACTATAGCCGAAGTTTGGTTTTGGCCATCGAACCCAAAAACTAGGAATCTTCGACCATCGAACTCTTAAAACCGTTCACAATTGGCCTTCGGGCGGTTTTGGTGGCCGATTTTGCTGACATGGAGTCCACGTGGCGGTGGGACCCACCTGTCAGTTTATTTTATTTATTCTCTCTCCCCCATCTCTCTCCCGGCCTCTTTTCTTCTCTCCCGCCGCCGCCCTCTCCCCGGCGAAGAGCGCGACCGGCGGCGGTCCCTGCGGCGGAGCCCCGTGCGGTGGAGCTGGCGCGCGAGACCGGCGGAGCTGGCACGCGAGACCGGCGGAGGCCCGCGCGACGGAGCTCCCCAAAAATCTTCAGAGCCGCATCCATGGCCGCCCGCGGCTGACCTCCTTCCGCCCCCTCACCCCGACCAAGAGCTCCCAGAACCGAATCCTCCCCCATCGCTCTCCTTCCCCATGCCCTCAAATTCGATAACGGTGGTCGGAATCCGTCCGCAGCGAAGCTCCAGTGAGCTTCGGCCACCTCCCATGGCAGCGGAGCTCGAGCTCGCCCGACCGGCCGCGGTCGAGGCGAAGCTCCAGCTTGCCCCACTGGCGGCGCTAGCATGGCACAGAGCTCGAGCTCACCCGGCCAGCAGTGCTAGCCCGAGGCGGAACTCCAGCTCGCCCGGCCGGCAGAGCTTGCTCGGCGTGGAGCTCTAGCTCGCCCGACTCCGCTGTGAGCTCGCTCGGCCGACCGCACTGGCCTGAGGCGGAGCTCCAACTCGCCCGGCCGGTGGCACTGACCCGGCGGCTCCGCCGCAAGCTCGCCCGGGCGGCCGGCCACTGGATTGCTCTAGAAAGAGAGAGGAGGAGAGGGGGGAAGAGAGAGGGGGGAGAGAGAGAATAGATAAAATAAACTGATAGGTGGGTCCCACCGCCATGTGGACTCCATGTCAGCAAAACCGGCCACCAAAACCGCCCGAGGGCCAATTGTGAACGGTTTTAAGAGTTCGATGGTCGAAGATTCCTGGTTTTCGGGTTCAATGGCCAAAACCAAACTTCGGCTATAGTTCGATGGCCAAAAATGGACTTCTTCCTTTTTGATATAATCTAGAAATACTCATATCAATGCCGAATTTGTTTTTCATCATGCTAGCTACTTCTTCCTTAAATTTAGAAAATTCGCTCAGAGCAGCTAGTTGGGATTGCCTTGTAGCTGATAAATCAACTCTATTCACAAGAGGTGGGTTTCCTGGAACACCCATCTGTCGGTGTTTTAGACCGGCAACCTACCAAGGGGAGTACCCGAGGTAGATGTTTGTGGCCTCGCCGAGATCGGGAACTCGAAGGAGAGACACGTGGCACACAATTTAGACAGGTTCGGGCCGCGAGGTGCGTAATACCCTACGTCCTGTATGCTGCGTAGCTCTGGATTGATTGGGTGTGTTTACAAGATGATGCAAATGAAGAGATAGGGGTCCCTGCCTCACCTTATATAGTCCGGGAGGCAGGGTTACAAGTCGGTTTGCCAGAGGAGTACTAGTCGTGTACGGCTAGGAGTACTCTACATGGATCCGGGCATGTCTAGCTTCCTAACCGAGTATTAATCCTCTGTAGGCCTTGCGCTCCACGCCAGCAGGTGCCGTGTTGCCCAAGTCGAGTAGTCCCAGGGGCCCACGGAGTAGTCAGTCCCAGTACCCACCTGAGTAGTGGGCCCAGGGATGTCCGTACAACAAGCCCCCGAGTACTTTGTAGTCGAGCAGGATGTCTTCGAGTAGTCTTGATGGCCTTGGCGAGTAGTCCTTGAGCGTCCCCGAGTTCCACAAGCCGAAAGTCCTCAAGAATGCTTGAATCATCCCGAGGCTGGAAGGTACTCCAGCTGATCTTTGAGTAGTCTTGAAGTCTTCTCGAGTAGTCCCCAAGCGTCCCCGAGTGATTCTCTCAAAGGTCTTCAATAGTACTCGTGTTGTCTTGATGAAAAAACCATATGGAAAATGCGATTCGGAGAATCGCATTCCATATGGAATGTAGCCCCCGAGCCTTAGGTCGAATCGCAGATTCAGGCTGAGGGTCAATCTGAAGTTTTGCCAATCTTATCCCGAAAAATCCGGAGAAAAAACCGAAGGACACGTGGCACGGAGCCCCCGAGCCTTGAGTCGAGTACTTTCTCTCGAATTGAAGGTTCATCTTGACAGTAGAATGTGTCCTGAGTGGGATCTTGATCTGGTGTAGCCCACTGAGTCCATCTGATGTAGTCGAGCCCCCGAGATGAGAGCATCGAGTACTGGAATATGAAGAGTCAGGCTGCTGTCACTGAGTCACCTGCCTGGCGCTTATCCGCCCGTTCAGAACTGATCCACTCGATGGCTTATAAATAAGCGGTGAGCCCCTTAGAGTTTTTGCACTCCCAGCAGTTGCATTCACAGATTAGATCTGCGCCCCTACTCCTCTGCACCTCTGTCACCGCCGCCGCCGCCGCTAAGTAGTTTGGATCTACACCAGCGCGCCGCCGTAGTCCACCCACCTCCGTAGCCCCCAAGCGAATGCGAGTGAAAACACCCGTGACTTGGAGGATGAAGGGATCCCCGGCGAAGAGTTCGAAGACCGGCGCGTCGAAGAAAAGGAGCCGCGATGAGGCCGGAGACACCGGCCAGTCGTCGTCGTCGCCGCCCTCTTCCCCTCGCCCCAATCCAACGAAGGAGTGGAAGAAGGCGAAGTTGAAGACCGAGGACCTCCTCACTCTGGTCGACAGCGGGTTCCTTCATGAAAAGGAGATGGATCTGTGGCGCACTGCCACCGGCGACCCATACCCGATGGAGAAGAACCCGGACGAGATCCCGATGTTCGCGCAGTTCGTGGAGCGTGGACTCACGCTGCTGGCCAGCGATTTCTTCAAGGGGATGCTCAGGTACTATGGCATCGAGTACCTCAACCTCAACCCCAACGGGATCTTCCACGTCTCCATCTTCGTACATTTCTGCGAAGCGTTCATGGGGATCAAGCCCCACTGGATCTTGTTCCGGAAGTTCTTCCGGGTGAAGCCGCAGCCAAGCACGGATGATCCGCGGGTAGTCGGAGGCACCGGGATTTAGATGCGCGAAGACGCCGCCGGCCAGTACCTGCCGTACAAGCTCATCGACTCCAATCAGGACTGGAAGGTGAAATGGTTCTACATCAGCAACCACCATCCTGAGCTGCCGAAGCCAAGCGGGCGTCAACCGAAGCACGTGCCGTGGTGGAACACAGAGCCCACCATGCAGGAAGGTATCCAGCTACCTCCCCTGCTGAAGAAGATCAAGGCCCTGCGAGAGGCCGGACTGAGGGCCGAGCACGTGGCCTTCAGTTTCATGAAGATGAGGGTGCAGCCACTGATGGCGCGAGACACCCTCGGGTACCAGTACACCGGTGATGAAGATACGTCTTAGATGCCTGGCGAAGAGATTGATGATGACGTCATCATCGAGAGACTGGGCAGGATCTTCAAGGACATGCCCCCGTACACACCGTGCCCAGTACCTGAGTATTCCGCGGCACGGCCGCCAAACCAGGTCAGTAGTCGTGACATAAGCCCCCGAGTACTAATTTGCTTGACGTAGTTGTACTGATGCTGTGCTTGATGTTGCAGGACGATGTGACGAAGTATGTCTCCGTTCCGCCCTCCCCTCCACGACTTGAAGGACAAGCGCAGGGGGAGGCAGAGCCCAAGGGGAAGGAGCGCCGTGAAGTCGGTGAGGACGACGATGCCGTCATCATCGAGGACAGCTCCGATGACGAGGATGAGGAGACACTGCAGCAGCAGTTCCAGCTCCGCTCAAGGTTCAGCCGGGCTGGGATGCCCAATATCCCCGTCATCGAGAAGCCATCTAGCCTCGAGGCTAGCTTGCCGGTGCCACCCAGGAAGCCGCGCAACGCGGCGCAGAAACACGCCGTGAAGAAGTTGAAGCTTTCGGAGTCGACCAGCCAAGAGGTAAGTACCATCACCAGAGTAGTCGAGTACCGCCGATAAGTACTCTGTAGCTGACTGTATAACTGTGTTGGTGCAGGACGTCCCCCCGTCAGACCCTGCTGAATAGGGTGATGAGGATGCCTGGGAGACGGTGGGGGCGGCAGCTAAGAGAAGCATCAGCCCGCCTCCAGCCACTGAAGACGTCGTGCCAGAGGAGGCACAACAATAGACCGGCGCTGTGGAGCCGCAGGCGTCGGTTGAGGAAGGACAGGGCCCTCCTCCAGCTGCGGCCGTAACTGTAGAGCGGCCAGAGGAGGCTCCTGTGGAGGCCGGAGCCACAAGCGAGGCCGGCATAGTTGATATTGCCAGGATACTGGGCGCTCCGACCGTGACCGTCGTGCGGTCAACTCTGTAAGTTCTCTAAACTCTTGAGTAGTCGTGTAGTTGTCAAGCGTATGTTGTTGACTAGATACTTCATGGTGTAGGAAATCCACGGACTTGTCGTGGGATGGAGGGGAAACTAGCACTCCGGCCGATGGAGAAGACCGCTCGGCGGAGGTGCGCGAACCCACACCACCACCACAAGCTGGTGCCGCAGTAGAGCCAGCACTTGAAGAGGCCACCTTGGTCGAAGGTATGCTTCCTGCCACCACGAGTGGTCATCATGGAGGGTAGTCGTAGCCGTTGCTGACTTGTTGATTTGATCCTGACAGGAGCACAAGCCGAGGGGGCCACGGTCCCTGAGGCAGTAGCCATTGAGACGGCTGCTGTGCAGACAATGGCCGCAGAGCCAGTCGTTGAGGCGGCGACAGCAACAGTCCCCGGGCCGGGGACTACGGTAGCCCCCGAGCCGAGCGCGGAAGCACGGATTGATCCGCTCCCCGAGGCGACTACTGACGTCGTCGTCCATGAGGCGATAATAGAAGAAGCTGCGCCGCTTCGCTCGGCGCCCATGCCAGAGGCGGCATCTTCCAGCCGTGGAGGACTTGAGTTGCTGGAGGACAACCTTGTTGACCCGGCCGTTGTCGCTCTGAGCATGGAGTCATGGCACCGCACCGAGCAGTGGGTCAAGGTACGTTGCGAGTACCCTGAGTAGTCTTGCCTTGTTGAATACTGAGTACCCATTGATTGTTTTGTCTTGCGCAGGACGTGGTTGAAAGGTCCCGCCAGAAGTCCGAACTTCTGAAGGGGTATGGCGACACGGTTCTTCGTGCCGAGGCCTTGGAGAAGGAGCTGGACAAGTCGAGGAAACATGCAGCCTTGCTCCAGTCCAAGCTTGATGGCGCCTTCGCCCAGTACCACAACGAGGTACAAGAGATGCAGGCGAAGAGGGACGACTTGATCTGGAAGAACAAGTCTTTGCGCCAGAAGAACAAAGGTACGTCTTCCGCCAAAGCCACTGAGTACTTATTGTAGTACGTGTGAGTAGTCTGACCTTGCAATGAGTTGTCTGCAGATCTTGAGGCAAAGGTTGACCAACTGAAGGCGTCGGAAACGGACCTCAAGAACATTGTGTACCGTGAAACCGACAAGAGAGAGGTACTTGAATATGAGTACGCTCAGTTGCGCCATGAGTGTATCAAGCACATGGAGCTCCGTGAAGCCTCAGATCGTGACCTTATCAATTGTTATAAATCTCTGCAGAAGCTCAATGAAGACTGCGAGAGGCTTCGAGGCCAGCTGAAAGAACTTGAAGAAGCCGCGCTGCCCATTGCGAGGCTACTGGTGCCACATCCAGGAGGACCCAAGATAGCCCCGCTGGTAGACAGGCTGAAGGAAGCCCCCGGGCGCTTGGCGACATACGTCAAGCATCTGGCGAAGTCACTCCCGAACGAGGTGTTGGCGTACATGAAGTCGTACTTCCCAAAAGCGCCGGTGGATGTGGTAGCAGGTGGTCTGGCAGTGAACTGCACCGATGAGCAGTACAAGGCTCTTCTCGAAGAGATGGTGCCCATTGCTGAGCAGGTGGCGGAGAAGCTGAATCTCCAGTAAATGTACCTGTAGAGGTAGGTTAGAGTAGTTGATGTAAAATAAACAAAGTAGTCAGTGACTTGTTTGAAATATCAATGAAAGTTGTCCACTGCTTGTATATGTAATGAGTACTCGTGGCCGCCACTTGCAGCGAAGTGTGCGGAGTACCAAGCCGTGGGTGATGTGGTGAGTAGTAGTACTCGATAGAGTCTGCCTAGTTGGAAGGCACAGTAAATGAGTTGAATAAAATCAAACTTTATTACTGATGAAGAAGTACACCTGGGTGACCAGGGTCATTACAAATGAGTAGTCACCAGGACCCGTAGGCCGCGCTACGGCTAAGTGTTTGCTAGGGCCCTTGAGCCGCTTACAGCTGAAGATCCATTAGTAGCCGTATAGGCAAGATCTAGAGTACATGGTCTGGAGACCACCGCCAGAGTCCTTCTGCTCTGAGCAGCCCAAGATCCGTTAGTAGCCGTTGACGCTGGATCTTGGAGAAGAGTAGTCCGGAGACTAGTGCTAGGACCAAGAGGCCACTTACAGCAGAGAGTCCGTGAGTAGCCATACAGGCTGGACCCGTAGATGGGTAGTCGAACGACTACGCGTAGAAGCGACACAGTTGGTCGACGTTCCACGAGTTGCTGATGTCGTCGCCTTCAAGTGTTTGGAGGCGATATGAGCCTGGTCTGGTCACCTTGGAGACTGAGAAGGGACCTTCCCATGGCGAGCTGAGCTTGTGTAGTCCGTCCGTGTTCTGGATGCGATGGAGGACTAGATCACCGACGTTGAAGGAGCGTTCCTTGACGTTGCGATCATGGTAGCGTCGGATACCTCCAGGTACCTTGCTGATTGTACGAGGGTGGCGCAGCGGGCTTCTTCGAGGCTGTCGATGTCAACCCGTCTGCTGTCTTCTGAGATGCCTTCGTCGTATTGTTCTACTGCCGGGGATTCCCACATCACGTCAGCGGGTAAAATAGCCTCAGAGCCGTAGACCAGGAAGTAGGGCGACTGCCCTGTTGGCATGGTAGGTTGAGTACGAAGCCCCCAGAGTGCATTGGGTAGTTCCTTAATCCACTTGCCTCCTTTGGTGTTAGCTGCGTCGTGCAATCGCTTCTTGAGGGCGTCGAGTACCATCCCGTTGGCACGCTCAACTTGGCCATTGGCGTGGGGGTGGGCGACTGAGACGTACCGGAAGTCGATCCTGCTGTTCTCGCAATATTCCCAGAACTGATGGTTGTTGAAGTTGGAACCTAAGTCTGTGATGATGCGATGGGGTAGCCCGTAGCGATGCACGAGTTCATCCAAGAAGTCGAGTACTCTGTCGGCCTTTGGGTAGGTAACCGGCTTGACTTCGATCCACTTGGTGAACTTGTCGATGGCCACCAAGACTCTGTTGAATCCTCCTGGCGCAGTTGGCAGAGGCCCAATCATGTTGAGCCCCCAGCAGGCAAAGGACCGGGTTGGTGGTATGGTGACTAGCTTGTAGGCCGGGACGTGTTGCTGCTTGGTGAAGAATTGACATCCTTGGCACTTTCTGACGAGTTCTTCAGCGTCGGCCAGAGATGTGGGCCAGTAGAAAGCTCATCGGAAAGCATTGCTCACCAGCGTGCGGGAAGACGCGTGGTTGCCGCAGACACCCTTGTGGATCTCCTCCAAGATGTCCTTGCCTTCATTCTGAGGTATGCACTTCATGAGTACTCCAGAAGTGGCACCCCGCCTGTAGAGCTTGTCTCCGACTAGTACGTAGGTCTTGGCTCGACGGACGAGTTGTTCGGCCATGTTCTTGTCGGAGGGGGCCTTCTGCTCGCGGATGTAGTCGATGAAGGGTTGTCTCCAGTCCACGTCGATCATCATGACCTCCTGACCGGGCTGTGGTGGCGCAGGGTCAGTGGTCATTGGCGCCGGCTCCAGGATGGATGGCGCGTGAAGCTCGTGGATGAAGACTCCGATGGGTACTTGCGCGCGAGTAGAACCAAGCTTCGACAGGATGTCCGCTGCAACGTTGTTGTCGCAGACGACGTGGTGGAACTCGAGACCATAGAATTTGTTCTCGAGCTTGCAGACTTCAAGACAGTAGGCGTCCATGTTCTCCTTGTTGCGATCCCAAGACTTGTTGACTTGGTTGATGACCACTGCGGAGTCGCCGTAGACTAGTAGTCGCTTGATGCCCAGTGAGATTGCGAGGCGGAGCCCATGCAGCAGGGCTTCGTACTCGGCTTCGTTGTTTCAGATCTTCCAGAAGATTTGCAGGACGTACTTGAGTTGTTCGCCCTTTGGAGAAATCAGGAGTACTCCTGCGCCCGCGCCTTCGAGCTTGAGTGAGCCGTCGAAGTACATCACCCAGTGCTCTGGTCGCTCTATAGGAGTTGGTAGCTGATTCTCCTGCCACTCTGCCATGAAGTCGACTAGTGCCTGAGACTTGATAGCGGTGCATGGCTTGAACTCGATGTTGATGGCGCCAAGTTCGATCGCCCACTTGGAGATTCTTCCAGTAGCATCTTGATTGCAGAGTATGTCGCCGAGCGGATAGTCGGTGATGACGACAATCGAGTACTCCTGGAAGTAGTGTCGTAGCTTCCGCGAGGTGATGAGTACTGCGTAGAGTAGCTTCTGGACCGGCTGGTACCGTGACTTGGACTCTGACAGGACCTCGCTGTCGAAGTAGACTGGTCACTGGACTGGGTAGGCGTGGCCTTCTTCTTGCCGCTCGACAACGATGGCAGTACAGACCACGTGAGTAGTCGCAGCGAGGTAGAGCAGTAGCTGCTCCTTTTTGAGAGGAGCTGTGAGGACCGGTGGCTTGGACAGGAAGTCTTTGAGCTGTGTCAGAGCTTGATCAGCCTCCGCGGTCCACACAAACTTCTCTTGGTGCTTGAGTAGCTTGAAGAAAGGTAGTCCCCGTTCTCCGAGCTTCGAGATGAATCTGTTTAGTGCCGCCATGCACCCGGTCAGCTTCTGGACATCCTTGATGCAGGTTGGAGCTTTCATGTTGGTGATGGCGGAGATCTTCTCGGGATTGGCTTCGATGCCGCGATGGCTGATGATGAAGCCGAGTAGTTTCCCAGATGGTACGCCGAAGACGCACTTGTTGGAATTGAGCTTCCATTGGTACTCTCGCAGGGATGCGAAAGTCTCTTCAAGATCGGCGATGAGCGTGTCGGAGTTTCTGGTTTTGACGACCACGTCATCCACATAGGCTTCAACGTTCTTGTTGAGCTGCTTCTTGAAGCAGGCCTGGATAGCTTGCTGGTAAGTAGCGCTGGCGTTCTTCATCCCGAACGACATTATCGTGTAGCAGTAAGCACCGAACGGGGTGATGAACGCGGTCTTCTCCTGGTCTTCTTCCTTGATAGCGATCTGGTGGTACCCGGAGTAGCAGTCGAGGAAGCAGAGCAGGTCGCAGCCCGCCGTGGAGTCGATGACTTGATCAATCCGCGGCAATCCGAAAGGGTCCTTGGGGCAATGCTTGTTGAGGTCGGTGTAGTCGACGCACATCCTCCACTCGTTCGTGTTCTTCTTGCGGACGAGGACAGGGTTGGCGAGCCACTCAGGATGGAAGACTTCTCGAATGAAGCCAGTCGCGAGTAGTTTGGCGAGTTCCTTCTTGATGGCATCCCGTCGGTCGTCAGCGAAACGGCGGAGGTGTTGTCGCTTGGGGGTAGCTTTAGGGTCGACGTTGAGTGAGTGCTCGATCAGCCTCCTAGGCACACCTGGCATGTCCGCTGGCTTCCACGCGAAGATGTCTCGGTTAGCCCGAAGGAAGCTGACGAGCGCGTCTTCCTATTTCGGGTTGAGCCCCGTCCCAATCATGGTAGTCTTGCTGCTGTCGCCCATCCCGAGGTCGATGGCCTTCACCTGTACTTCCTCTGTTGGCTGAGGCTTGTTTGCGGTGTCGGTCTTCTCAGGTATCTCGAGTTCGGTTGGGGCAAGCTTCTTGGACGCAGCGAAGATTTCCATCATTGCGTTGGGTACTTGATTAGTCGCTGCGAGTTCCACGGCTTCGGTGTCGCAGTCGAAAGAAATCTTCAAGTCCCCTTGCAACGTGAGTACTCCGGCAGGACTTGGCATTTTGAGTACCAAGTAAGTGTAGTGAGGCACCGCCATGAACTTGGCGATGGCTGGTCTGCCGAGGATGGCATGGTAGGAGGTCTCGAAGTCCGCAACCTCGAACTTGATGTACTCGGTGCGGTAGTTCTCCCTTGAATCCCCGAAGGTAACTGGCAGGACCACTGAGCCAAGTGGTATAGCCGCGTTACCAGGGACGATGCCGTAGAAAGGTGACGCGCTCTTGGTGAGCATGTCAGTGATGTCGAGCTTCATCTTCTTCAAGGTCTTGGTGAAGAGGACATTGAGTCCGCTCCCGCCGTCGATGAGTACCTTGTTGAGTCTGGAGCCCGCGACTACTGGTTTCAGGACGAGTGGGAAACGTCCTGGCTCAGAGAAGCTTGTCCATTGATCCGCGCGAGAGAAGGTGATGGGTACCTCCGACCACCTTAGAGGAGTCGGTACCGCTGGTTCAATGTTCAAGACTTCCCGTCGAGTGAGCTTCTGAGATCGTCTGGTGGGTAGTCCGCCGAAGAGGACATTCACCGTCTTGTCAGGTTCTTGGAAGTCGCCGTTGCCTTCGTCAACTTTCTTCTTGCCCTTCTTGTCATGAGGAGGCCGTGGCTCGGGAATATCCTTGAGTGCTCGCCGGAGTTGGTAGCACTGGTCGGTCGTGTGGTTGCCATCCAGATGCCACGGGCACTTCTCTTTGACCAAGTCTCTGAAGCCGCCGGAGGTCTTTTTCGAGTTGTCCTTCGCAGGGTGTTGTATAGCCGCGACTGTATTGTCTGGCTTGCGCTTGCGGTTGGAGCTCGAGTAGTTGTTGTTGTTGCGACCCCCTTGATCCTTGTTGTTGTTGTTGTTGCCGCCCGTGTTGTTTTTGCTCTTGCCGCGAATGGAGTCGTACTTGGCGTTCGCCTTGTCCTCTTCGTCGGCCCATGATGTGATCATGTCCTTGAACTTGGTGATGGAACTCGGGTGGCGGCGACCGAAGTCTTCGAAGGTGCGACGGTGATAGAGCCCGTCTTGGAAGAGGTCGATGACTTCTTTGTCGGTGACGTCGACTACGGTCGCGCGCTCGTCGAAGAAGCGACGCAAGTACTGGCGGAGTGTCTCGCCTTGCTCTTGCTTGACCATCGCCAAGTCCATGCGAGTACCTGAGCGTCCCATGGTGCCTGCGAAGTTGCTGGTGAACTGGGCCTTCAGGTGGTCCCACTCGTCAATCGAGTTCTTTTCGAGTGACTCGAGCCATGTGAGTGGAGCTTGATCCAGACAGAAGGGGAAGAAGAGGCACTTTGCGTCATTGTTGCCACCAGTGTTTTCGATGGCCAAGGCATAGCACCTGAGCCACTAAACTGGGTCTTTCTTCGCGTCGTACTTGGTGATCCTGAGAGATTTGAATTTCTCAGGAAGGAGCAGGTTGCGAAGTCGTGCGGAGTAGGCGGGGAAGCCGTCGCTGTCGCTTGCTTCAGTAGCCTTCTTGCGGCGGATCTCGTCGATCCTGTGGCGGGCGTCATAGCCACCGCGTGCGTTGCTGGTGGCGTGGCTATTCGCGTGGCCTCGGCCTCCGCGATCTCCGCCGCCACCAGCTCTTCTACCAGCGCCGTGAGATGAACTTCCGCCGCTGCTGCCGCCACCACCGCCGCCGCCGCGACTACCGCCGGCGCTGCCGCGACTACCGCCGGTGCCTGCTTGGCTGTTGCCGCCCTGTGAAGGTCCTCCCGCCGAGGCTCTAGAGCGGTTGGGGTTTGGCTGGTGTTCGCCACGAACGCGGTTGCGTCCGCTGTCTGCTGGGCTGCAACTAGTGGCTTCGTGGTTTCCAGCGGGGGTGACTGGGGCGACTCTGTTGTCGACCCGCATGAAGTAGGCGTCTTCAACAAGCTTGGCGATGAGTTCGCTTGCACGGTGCCCCTGAGCTGTTCGTGCTATCATAGTGATAGACATGAGGTATTGCTCAGGGGTGGTGTGTACTCGGTTTTCGACTTGATCCAGAGCCTTTGTGAGGTTCCGGATGGGAAAAGCTTCTCGGAGCCACCTGCGCCGATCAGCTCGTCTTCTATTGCGCTCGCGCCGGGCATTCTTGGACTCCGTAGTCTCATCTGGAGGTGCATTGGCTGATTCCTCGTCTGCTGAGATGTCGTCGAGGTAGCGATCAACTTGGTTGCCTGAGGTTCCAACTTCTCCGGCAGCCATGAATACTTCACGATCGGGCGTGCAGATTCCCGAGTCGGTAGTCGCCACCTCAGTTGGCGTGTGCTCTTCCTCTATTGGAGTCAATGGTGTCCCCTCCTGGAAGGGGAGTGTCTCAAGGTAGGCGACACAGCGTGAGTTGTCGTTGGTCAGGTCTGCGGGCTTGCGGTCGGGCCAGTAGACAAATCTGTCAGCAGCAGTAGACGTGATGACCAAGCCAGCAGCAGGACCTGACAACGGTTCCTCGATGGAGTTGAGCTCAGACTCGGACTCGATCGGATCGAGACCAAAGTCGAACTCGTAGGAGGAGTCCGAGTTGTAGTCGGGGACGGTGTTGGAGTCCGAGGAAGACTCGGAGACGATCTCCTTGCCGGCCCGACGCGCGGTGAGAGCTTCCGCGTGGGCCCTGCTGGAGTTGCAGAGGCTGTATGGGACGTGCTCGTGGAGGAGGACCGTTCCACACGATGGCTCAGAAGCCGGCTCGCATGATTCGATCCAGGGTGACGTCGAGTTCGAGTTGGAGGCGGATCCAATCTCGAAGTCAGCGACTTGGTTGCAGAGCGAAAATTCGTCGAATTTCTCGACGAGTTGGCCCGTGATGGCTTCGGGAAGCGTCACGAGTCCGGTCTCCGGGTCCGGGGTCATGGTGAGGTAGCGCTGGAATGACCCAGCGCCGTCAGCGGTGCAGACCCAGGAGCCGAAGACGAAGGTGTCACCGCGGTTGAAGGCGGCGGTTGGCTTGATGACGATTGAAGTCGTCGAGTTCGCCATGAGATCTTCGGCGAGATCCCCTACCTGGCGCGCCAGCTGTCGCTGTTTTAGACCGGCAACCTACCAAGGGGAGTACCCGAGGTAGATATTTGTGGCCTCGCCGAGATCGGGAACTCGAAGGAGAGACACGTGACACACAATTTAGACAGATTCGGGCCGCGAGGTGCGTAATACCCTACGTCCTGTATGCTGCGTAGCTCTGGATTGATTGGGTGTGTTTACAAGATGATGCGGATGAAGAGATAGGGGTCCCTGCCTCGCCTTATATAGTCCGGGAGGCAGGGTTACAAGTCGGTTTGCCAGAGGAGTACTAGTCGTGTACGGCTAGGAGTACTCTACATAGATCCGGACATGTCTAGCTTCCTAACCGCGTACTAATCATCTGTAGGCCTTGTGCTCCACGCCAGCAGGTGCCGTGTTGCCCAAGTCGAGTAGTCCCAGGGGCCCACGGAGTAGTCGGTCCCAGTACCCACCTGAGTAGTGGGCCCAGGGATGTCCGTACGACACCATCATCTGGCTAGACGGGACGATCAGGCCGGCCATGGGGGTGGTCTGACCGGGGTCGGCTCCGACAATGATGATTGTCCCAGATAAAAACCAGTTGGCATGCCATACACAGGTGTCTCAATTGAGGTTCCTGACGCTGCCGACAAGTTTGTTTGCAACACCCCTTGTGAATCTAATTGAGGGATAGAATAATTATGAAAATTAGAACTACTACTTTTACCCTCAACTTTTTCTAAGCGAGCAATCTTACTAGCAACCTGACAATGCTGATTACTAAAAGCACGCTTGAATTTATCAGATAATTCAGTAAGCTTTGTAGATAAATCAGTTTCAGGCTTGCTTACAGTGGTGATTACCTCAATCTTGTCGTTGTTGATCTTGATCGTCGGCAGCTCGAATTCTTGAGTCATCGTCACCTTGCCTGAGCGATCTTTCCTAGCGCCAGAGAGGAACTGCTGCTTGATGTACTCCTGAAGCTCGATGTACTTCCTCTGATCCTCTTCGCTGAGTTCTTCGATGTTCACCATGATCGGTTGTAAAACCAAATCTGTTCCCCTGCGGAGTCGCCAAAAGTGTGTTGACGCTTTTTTCGGTCGAACACACGAGTGCGCTGGATCGCGCGGTAGTTGAAAATCACCTCGTCGAGGTTCCCAGCACGGGTCGGTCTAACCGCCTGGGGGGCCGGTCTAACCGCCTTGGACAGGAACGTCGCCGAAAACCTAAGATCGCTGCCCCGGGAGGGACCCCGTCAGGGACAACACGCCTAGGGTTGTTCTAAGGTCGGCAGGACACTTAGAACGCCCTAAATCACCGTGGAGACGAAGAAGGAAGCAAAGGGGTTGGAAAAGTAGGGTTTGGAGATAAAAAGGTAAAATTGATATGTTCGATTGGGTGATAGCTCCTCAATCGGCCACGACCCTTTATATTTATAGGGTGGGGAGGTCTTTCCCTTGCTGGAGTTGAAGGCCTAACAAATCTCGTGCTAAAATACAACTCCAACTCGGATTATAAAGCCCGGACCCGGTCAAACCGCCTGGACCCCCCGGTCTAACCGCCTGGGTGACGTGAAGATCTTCAGGAAGCCATATTTCTCTCTCATCCGGACTTCGAATTGGGCGTTCTATATATGGATCTTGATCTACTCGACGGAACTATTCAATGGGGAAGTCCAAATTACCTTTTAAGGACTTTGGCCAGGACGGTTTAACCGGGTTGGTAGGCCGTTCTAACCGAGTTTGCCCAGACCTGCCAATTTTGGGTGTCAACACTAACACAGCTTTTTAGTGATAGCAGAAGCAATTAGTTCCAGCGGAATCTGAAATCAAACTAAGATCTAAAGGTGTTCGAGGGGAGTATATGCGTCATACTGATGTATCACGTTGCAAAATCAGTTTTAATGGGAAAAACAGAGTTTACAGTATGAGAAACCTATCTCCTTGACTCAACTGGATAGACTATATATCAAAAACGAAGTTTAAACAGTCACTAGAGATCGACAGAGCACTTTTTTCTAGCACTATTTTTCAGTCCTGCAATTTCATATGTAGCTGCTGGAGGACTGGAGCCAGCTTTCAGCTAGCCACTAGATGTATTAATTTTAAAATGAAGGATCTGACTGGGAATTAAATGAAGTACTTGCAAAGTATATACCTTGTTAAAAAAATGTGTTGGAGAGGCTAGAAACCTTGATCTGAATGATGTCGTGCTTGATCTCTTGACGGCAGTCTGCAGCAGCATTCTACGGAAACTGATCTGAAGTTTTTTTCAGGGTTGCTGGAAAACACCGAACTGCGACACGTCCACCTTCTTGCTTTCAAGATCCTGATCTCTAACGTCTTCACATTCTTTATTGACTGAACCTTTCTCATCCTGAAGTTGTCATTTATTAATAATGCAATAATGCATGACACATTCGGCTTCGGGAAAGTCAAGCATAGCTGTTTTCTTATGTTTGACGTGTTCTTGTATATTCAAGCTTGTCTCATTTGGTATAAAGGATTCAGAATCAGCAACATTTGTCTCTTATGTTTTCTTATTGAAGCCTTTTTGTTCTTACTTACCTTTCATCATTGAACTTCTTGTGATGGAGTTTGATTCAAATATCTCAGGTTTGGAGGCAGGAATTTTCCACTTCCTCTTGGGGCACTTGATTGGGTGTAGCAGGGTTGATCCCAGCAACATCATTTTTTACCTGGAGCAAGGGGGATTGCTGGGGGCTGAAACGTTGCATATCTTCAGGTAAAGTTGAGAGCACTGGCTGTTGGGATTTCTAATATGCAGGGCAACTTGAGATCATATGGGCACTTAAATTGGAGCATTTCATTTATTTTTGGATGTTGACAGGAGATGCCTTGGAGAGACAGAACTTCTTGACCCAATTAAGAAGTTGGACCAACAAGAGGTAATATCAATCTCCAGAGGGCTTGACTGGATTGGAGAGAAGAACTTGGCCCACATTATGTAAGTATCTGCAGAAGGCTTCATGTGGAACTTGTCAACTTTATACTTGCAATACTTGCATTTGGAACAACTTTAGCTCAGGTTTACGTAAGAACAAACTTCTTTTATTAAAAACATATAGCATTCGTGTACACCAATAATCATCATTTACACACACAAATAATAATGTTTTCCTATAGAATTCTTATTCATATAAATGGCCTGATAGATATTAATTTGGTGACATCCACAGACCAATCTTGATGCAGAGTGCAGACACACCACTTCCCATACGATACAAGCATCCATATACAACAGGAATTGAAGTTTCACATCAATATAGTATCTTCAATACACTGATGGTAGATCAGGTCCGGATGAGTTCAATTTTATACCCATTTGGGAAAACGATCACTCCCATGCGGGCTACTTCCCCATCATTTATTTCCTTCCATCTGTTCAGACAGTTCATTGTGCACACGCTTGTCAACATGTTGCAACTTAATCATTGTCTGTACAACTAGTGTTATAGATAGATCAATAATTACCTGTAGTTTGTGACCAACACATGAAGGAAAATTGCAATGAAAATCTTGCTAAAATCTGCTGCTGGACATGTTCGTATGCCTAAGCCAAATGGTATAAAATTCTTCAGCAGTGTGCTTCGTTGAGCCTCATCCTGCGTTGGCAGAGTTGTTAACCTCTAACTAGTAATACTGACACAGAATAATAATTTTTCCTCTATTTTTCACCTGCCACCTCCATGGGTTAAAGCTGAGAGGGTCTTCAAAAACTTCCGGGTTTAGATGAACTGCCATGGGGCAAACCATCACCATCCAACCAGCTGGAATTGTATAACCTGCATTATAGAGAGATAAGGAACTAGTATACTTACTATCATGTCAAAAAACAAAGGTGATGACACTAGCTCAAGAAGCAAATTAGGGTGTCTTCAGTGTAACCACAAATCCATATACCCATATGCTTGCAACTTAACCCCTACACTGCTCTTGTCCATCCTACCTACCAATGAAAAACCATATAATGTAACTAAAATCATTTTAAACATACGAATTATACCATTGAGTTGCACATCCGTCACAGTTTTCCTGAAAATCCCTGGTGTGGCGTTACTCATTCTGGTAAGCTCGTTCACAACCTTAATGCAGAATCAGCTGACGTGAGTTAAAAAAAGGTCCCAACAGCACATCAAGCACCATATATGGAAAAAATAATTGAAAATAATGATGGTATAGCTTAGTGTAAAATCACCATAGTTGTGAATGTTAGTGACTTGTATTCCTCCCATGTGAACCCAGAATTTGCATCACCTCTGTTCCTCACTATTGCTTCATGCTCCTCCTGAAGAAGTGAGAACTTGCTTTGTAAACAATGTTGAATATGTGATGTGTGGGTGAAATCCTGATCTTGGTACTTATTCCAGCAGTAGAAAAAAAACAATATAGGATGACATACTACAGTACTACCTTGAGAGCTTTGAGAACTTTCGGATTGTTCCCAAGAAACTTGAATGCCAAGATGAAGATGGGTGGCAATGTTACAATGCTGGTAAACAGGAGTGCAACTAATGCATCTGTAGCAAAATTTTCATTTATTGTTGGCTGTCCACTCTGAAGCTCTTCTACAATTAGATCAAGAAAATCACCATGCTTTACATCTGGTCTCATTAGCCTCTTGTTTATCAAATCTGACATTATCTTCTGCATAGTTTTCCTTCCCTTTCGACAAAAAACAACAATGCACTTAACACATCATAAATGTAAAACCCACATTCTGAGGTGATGTCTATGTGGATCTGAATATTCTGTAGAAATTTTGTATGAATTAACCAACTCATTAAATACTTTTCTGATATAGCTACATAATGCAAGATAATTATTTTCTAAGAAAATGTCAACAGCATGATTTACCTGCATGCATTGGTAAAATGTTGTTCCAGGGACATATAGTGGGAATGATATCAACCCTTGAAGAAATGCACTGTAGTTCTTTGTCAATTCTCTTGACTTTGAAGGATCAAGGCTAACCAACTTCTTGGCCACCAGATCAATAACCATCTATCAACAAAAGCATATCAATCACATTTCAGGACTGCATAATGCAAGGTTTCACCACACATGTTCATTACTATATATAATATATACTTTAAATATTTATGGAGAAAATGGAGGCGTGTCCAGCCTCTGCAAAAATGCATGCAGCCGTTATCTTATTATAAAGTTTTCAACTATCCATAATTTTCAATATGTAGCATATTGCGCTCATTTTTTAAAAACGAACCAGGTAGGAGAGCTACGATTATATTATAAAAGAAATAAAATCCAGATCGACCGGTTGGATTGGGACCTCAACACGTACCCCACAATTTTAATATTGCACTTTAATTCTACAAAAAGGTGTTTACAAGATTCAGATTATTTTTAGTCATTTAATATGGTGTTGCCTCTTAGTCCATTTTCTCTATTCCTTCTTCAAATCTTAGGAGAAAAGACATTTCCGAGAAATAAGTATGACTACTGTATGGAAACATAAAACTAGTCTCCTAAATACTCAATCTGCTCAGTAACATACTCTTTGACCATTGATCTCATCAGGTATATCAGTACTAACTGAGCATGAACGCTTTTGAAAATATATATAATCTAGCAGTACAATTTGTATTCGCTAAACATACTAATTTGACTGATTCTGAAATCTGAAGAGATAAAATTTAACTTGGCCAAACAAAACATGAGGCACACTTCAATTGTGGCTCTAGTCCGATTTCCTTTTTTTCTAGTTATATGCGAGGTACTCCATCCGTCCCAAATTATAGGCCATTTTCGCTTTTCTAGATGCATATATATTATTATGCATCTAGACATAGGGTGTATCTAAGTGCACAATAAAGTCTATGAATCTAAAAAGCAAAAACGGCCTATAATTTGGATTAGAGGGAGTAATATTTATTGAAAGAGAATGGTCTTGCTTCACACTTACATCTGGGGTGCTATCATGAACATCAATGACATATTTAGTGGCCCATTCTGCAAAGTTATCTCTTATGGCAGCCTCTAGTTCAGGAATAAGGTTGTGCTTGAGGTATTCAAGGCCAAATAATTTGTAAATGGAATTCCGGACGAACTTGTGGGGAGGGCCACGAAATCCATCGACGGTCTCCTCGCCGATGATTATATTTGCTGCCTCAGGGTACCAGCTCTGAAACAACTTACCTTCTTGCTGAAATATGAACCTGTTGACCTCTGGATCTGCAGAAACAATAACAGGTTGTCCCACCAAGCTTGTCTTGAATATCGGACCATACCTAACAGTCACAAGAAGAATCAGTGCATGATAGAAAGGGTAGATAGCATACACCAACGGTTACCGTACCTGAATTACTTTTATATAGAGTAAGAGCATGGTCAATCCTTAAACTTATACACTATAGCTCTATTTAGTTAAGCTTTCTTGTAGCTTCTCAGCGTGAAAAGCCAGAAGCTCAAACAAACAATGAATTTCTCGTGCATCTTCCAAAAAGTTAGCTGAGTTTATATGGAAAGTTGGAAAGTGCAGACACATGGCGCACTGTTCAGGAATCAGAGCTTCGAAAAATTAGAGGCCACAAAATCTACCATTAGTATTATTTTTCTTAATTAACTTTATAATACAAGGCCCAACGATTAGAAAAATATAAGGAAAGGAAAGGCGCAGATTTAGAAGGACAGAGCCATTGCAACCTGCTTCTCCCCCATCTGTACACTGAAAATTGATCGTAGAAACTCCCAAATCCCAATTCATCTCCCAAAGCTGGAGGGCCTTCCAGGGAAGC
Organism: Cenchrus fungigraminus; assembly: GCA_036936925.1. Taxonomy (NCBI): domain Eukaryota; kingdom Viridiplantae; phylum Streptophyta; class Magnoliopsida; order Poales; family Poaceae; genus Cenchrus; species Cenchrus fungigraminus. Next base: position 87,408,284 of record CM072780.1, read on the forward strand.
GCCACACAAGTCAATTCTGGGTCCAGCCATGGGCAACTCAGAGCAACGCAAGAATCAAACATGAATTTCAAATTGTGGGTACGTCTAGGCATGTTCGTCCTCCTTATCCGTTTTCAAGTCGCCACATTTTCGAAATTTAAGGTTTCATTATAATGTGTTTTGCTCAGGGGCCTCCAAATTTCATTCTTAGAGATTAGCGTTTATACACCAAGAAGAGCAAGTCGTCCAAGAGTAGCTAGAAATTAAATAACTTGAAAAAAAACTGCTGGCATCATCATGTGCCAAATAATAACATTCCTTAATTCCTTCATCTCTTAAATAATAATATTGCTTCGGGCACTATATATAATTTAGATAATTAACTTCAGAGTATTATTTTGTGCATGCCAATCGTTGTGTCTTGGAATTAATTTAGACTTAATTTTCACTGCTTTGGGTTTATTTGGTTCTGTGCCATTGGTTAAAAACACCATGGAGGAGGAAAGCAAAAGGGATGTTCAGAATATCTCACCTTTTCAGTCTTAGCTTGTAGAAATCTGGGATGTCCAGAGAATAGCTGGTTTTGAAGAACTGAATGCTCTCACCAACAATAGGTAAGCCCATAGAACCAGGTGGAGAAATCCCTTTGCATGGGGGATTCCTCCATCTGTACACCCAGTGTAACAACCCTGCAATGAACAGCGTACCAGCACATAGACTGGCACATGTAACTTCTAAACTCATCATGGTGCTAATACTCCTACAAGAAATAAGGCCGGCTTTCCGGACAAGAGACAGCCTTTTTCGAACTAGCTTTGTTTTGAACGTGCATTTGAGACATCCTTAGGAACCTATATATAGGAAGAGCATATGTACGTATTTGCCATAGTTGGCCATGAATTATTTGCCACAGACGCATGGGTATATTGGATGAAGTAGTACGTGTCACCGAAAGTTACATCGTGTTTATCTGTGATTATTATTAAGTCTATATGAGAAAATGTGACACGTCGTGTCTATCATATTGGTAGAAAATATGGATCGGAGTTTCATGAGTACATCATCAAGTTACAAATAACACTCTTAAAGTACTCACGTTCTAAGCAGCTCCAAATCTCAATTCCAAACCTGTGTAAAAAATCAAATAGAAGACCACTAGGGCATACGCTCAACAAGCAGGCTAAGAACAAGCACCCAAAGAACGACGACCAACATTCCTGTAGGCTGGAATGAGCACAATCTTCTTCTTCCTTCTCGCGTCTTTCTTCTTCCTCTTTCTGCCACCGATGGAGAAGAGAGACCGATCCCAATCTATCCGAAGATAGACTTATTCTCACAAGCCTTTCACCGTGGTTGGATCTAACCACGACAAAATAGAGAAGTGGCCGGAGAAAATTATTCCATGACGACGACACCATCCCCGCCTCACTGTCGTCGTCCGGAAACCTAATTCTCCATGTCATCGCTCCAAAAAAAATTGTTGATGTCGTAGATGCCGCCACCACCTCTTTCATCGAAGCCGTCATGGAGAGACCCAAGCCTCCCTATCTCATCGCCGTTGCCGGAGAGAAGATGGAGGAAACAAATCTCACATACCACAAAACGCAGCATGAAGAAACTTTAACCCTAATCTAATCTTGATCTAGATTATTGGCAGAGATGGATCCCCCTCCCTTCTTCCTCCGACGAGATGCCAAAGGTGAGAAGGGAAGGAGACCAACGGAGAAGGAGGAAGGGAACCGGCGGCAGGGGCGCCGCCCGTGTCGCCCTCGGGGCGACGCAGGGGCGAAGCGCTGGCAGTTTTCTTTTTGCGGGCGGTAATGATGTGGAATGATACCTACTCCATGTACCATGGAAGAGCTGCTGGAAAAAGACTATAAAGTTGTTGCAACTGTGAAATGGTAAAACCATTGTGTTGTTGTGAGGTCTTAATAATCTATATACAGTTGTGCGCAATCAAAATTACTATATATCGAACACCCCTAAATTTTATCAAATCTTAATTGGTAAGTAACTGACTAATTAAACATAATTTGGTTGATTGGGAACAACAACAACAAGTGTTTTCAAAATTTTCCCACAATAGGCAAATATAATAACATACATAAGTATTACATACATATATATGCTTTGATTTACACCAGTACTTGAATTACAATAGCAATGGTCATATAAGATATTCTGCTATTCCTGCTTTTCTAACAAGCTTTGAACATGCGGTTGAGACATTCTTAATTAGGAACTTATATATAGGAATATCATATGTATCTGCCACAGTTAGCCATGAATTATTTGCCACACAAGCTAGTACAGATAATTTCAGATATGCAGTGGTTGGATGAAGTAGTACATATCAATAATGTGTCTGAAAGTTATGTCGTGTTTATCTGTGATTATTAAGTCTATTTGAGAAAATGTGGCGTGGCAACTGAGATGTCCAGTGTGTTTTGATTGTTTTCTTCATAATAACTATATCAGTAAGTAAGAGACCAAAAGGTAAACCCCAAGAAAGCACGAGGAGGAAGCAAAAGAGATTCCTCAAGTGTGTTTTGATCATATTGCTTAGTATTTAGCATATTAGTAGAGTGAAACAGCATGTGCATTTTTTCTCTCTCGTTTTGATAATATTAGTGGGATAGAACAGAGTTTCTTCTGATAGATCTGGAATGATATCTACTCTATATTCCATAGAACAGCTGCGGGAAAAACACTATGCAGTTGCTGCGCCAGAAATGGTAAAACCTTGTGTTGCTGTGGTCTTAATAATTAATGTACACACTACGGGGAAAACGGACTTTGCCGTCGGCAAAGGTTAGAAAGCGCACGGCAAAGGCTTTGCTGTGCGTTTTCTACTGAGGCGCACGACAAACGGCGCACAGCAGATTTTTGCACGGTAAAGTCCCATTGCCGTGCGCCTTCCTCGATCACGCACGGTGAACAAACTTTGTCGTGCGTCACATGTGGCGCACGGCAAAAAAAAAGGAACTGACGGCACGCCCGGATGAGACGGCGTCCACGGCCTTTGCCGTGCGCCTCACTCTGTCACGCACGGCAAACAAAACAAAAAAAAAGAAAAAAATACAACAGCCCGCCGGAACAGCCGGCAGGCGGGCCACCACCGTGCCTGGGACGTTGCCCGTCGGGCCAACACCGCGTCCCTGGATCTCGCCGCCCGCCGCCGGTCAGAGTGGAGGGAGAGAGAGGGAGGTGGCGAAGGCCTGCATGCGCCACGCCCGCCGCCGTCCGCCATCGGAGGGAGAAGGGGGCGCCGTGCTCGCTGTGCACCGCCCCGGATTCGGCCTCCGCGCTCCATGGACGAGGAGGTGGGGTGCAGGGGCGAGGAGGCGACGGCGCCGGCCGCCACGCGCCGGATCCGGCCTCACACGCGCTGCCGCCACCTGTTGTAAGAGATGGAGGAAGATGAGAGAAAGAGAGAGAGAGAGGGGGGGAGAGAGGGTAGAGAGACTACCTGGAGCACTGGATCTGGGGAAGAGGGAGGGAGAGGAGCCGGCCGCACCGCCCATGGGGGACGGCCATGCCGCGGAGGAGAGCTGGCCGCACCGCCCAAGGGGGCCGGCCATGCCGCAGAGGAGAGCCGGCCGCACTGCCCATGGGGGCCAGCCATGCCATGGAGGAGAGCCGGTCGCACTGCCCATGGAGGCCGGCCATGCCGCGGAGGAGAGTCGTGCCGCACCTCGGGGCCGGCCGCGACTCGAGGTTGAGGGGGACGGGGTGGGAAGCTGTGTCGGCCATCGGAGGAGCCGGCGCGCCACAGTGGAAGGAGAAGTCGGCCGCCACGAGTCGGGGTCGTCGGCCACCAGCACCGCCGCCGCCTCTAGGACTCCGCCGCCACCGCCGCCTCTAGGCCTCCGTTCACCTCGAGCACCAGATCTTGGAGAGGGAGGGAGAGGAGGAGGCGCTGGCCGCGGATCTTGGAGAGGAAGGGCCGGCAGCCGCCCCCCGCGTGCCGGATCTAGAGAGGGAGGGAGAGGAGGAAGCGGCGGGATGAGGGGGATGGGGGCTGGCTGCGAGAGAGTGGGAGGGGGCGGGTCCGCGGGTAGAAGAGAGTAGGGTTTGGGGGGAGGGGCGGTATTTATATAAATTTCTCATCGAATTATGACCGTCCGATCGCGAGATCGACGGTCCCCAGCGGCTGGGGTGATAGTGGGCTGGACCGGAGCTTGTGGGTCGCGGTGGTTAGGGGGGATTTGTTTGGGCCGCTGGAACTATGGGCTGGCTGGGCTTTTGCCGTGCGCGAGGAACCTTGGCGCACGGCAAACACTACGGTTTGCCGTGCGCCACTCCCCATCGCGCACGGCAAAGACTTTTTTCATTATTCTCTCTATCACCACTCAAATTCAATTTTTTGCGATCATATTATTAAAAATTTTAATTTAATTCTCAAATAAAGTCATACACTAGACTCAATAACATGAATATCATTTTTACAACACTTTATTCTATTTTTCCATGTAGTTATAGGTCAAAATCAATTTATGTCTATTTAAATTTCATAATTAGAGTTAATGTACTACAATTATCGAATGGATGCGAAAAATTACCATTTAGGATGAGACAATCTATGTTGTATGTTCACTAGAGAAAAAAATTGAAGTTAATATCAAATTTGAACTTTACTACGACTACAATCCTAATCAAGTGGGCCCTCAGCACTCTGAAACTTCTCGTGAGATACTTCGGTTTCTAAACACGATGCATGACGACTTGCTCAAAACACTCTATATGATTTATCACAAGCTTCACATAGGATATCATGGGCCCTCGACAAATCTCATGATTTTCAAACTTTGTTTGCATTTTACACAATTAAAAAACATGGCAACCGCATGTGGATTTTCATGATTCGCGAACAAAATGTTCAAAACTTCATCCAATTTCATGAATAAGGTCTTAAAAATGATTAAATTACAAGAATATAATTTTTTCACAAACTTTACTCTATTACTTTATGCACTTGCAGTTCAAATTTGACGTACACGTCAAAAATTCTTTAACGTACATGCTAACGGTTGCAACTGAGGTTAACGTCCGGTGGGGGGGAAAACGGTTTGCCGTGCGCCAAGGGAAAAACACACGGCAAACTTTATTTTTGCCGAGTGTTTATTTTTCGCCGTGCGTCGTGAAAAAGCCGCACGGCAAAACTCCTCTTTGTCGTGCGCCCGAAAAAATGCGCACGGCAAAGTTTCGGGTGCACGGCAAATAAGGAGTTTCCCGTAATGACAGTTGTGTGCAATCGAAATTGCTAAACAGGAGGGAGTGAAACACCCCAAAATTCTAACAAATCTTAATTGGTAAGTAAGTGGCTAAACATGATTCGGTTAAGTGGAAGAAAATAACAACAACAAGTTCTTCCAAATTTTTCGCACGGCAGAAAATTATAATACAAGAACATACATAGGTATAAAAAATTTAGATTGCTTACACCCGTACTTGAATCACAATAACAATGATCATACAGATATTCTACTTTTCCTGCACAGAAGAAAGAGGATAATAAGTTTTTTTTATGAAGGCAAATAAGTTGACAACTACTAACCTAAAATAAAAACACATCTTTATGTATAGTTTTGGTTAATTTACTACCTTGCCATCAACTCTCCACACTAGTTACACCTGATGATATGGCATGAGCTTCTAGAAGGGGGAGAGAGCTCCTAACCGGCCAACTTGTAGCAACAATTGACATGCGTGCATCAATTCTCTGCGTTAGTAGTTACACCTGATAATCTGACATGACGAGCTTCCAGAAGGTGGAGAGCACCTAGGCGATGAACTTGTAGCAACAATAGTGCATATCCATTTTAGTCAGCCAATGAGAGAGACTCAAGTTTTTTCCCAGCCAATCATAAGTTCATAGGTTGACAACAGGAAGAACATGACAAGCCAAAGCCAATTATTAGAGACAGACACAACAGCTTGGAGGGGTCAATTATTAGAGTTAGGCACAACAGCCAATTAGTCATCGAAATCGCCCACATCCGACGTATAACAGCCAGCAAATAAATTAAGGGCTCTTCTATGGTGCACCGTACCACCCTATACCACTGTTTGAAAAAGGTCCAACATGAAAGGATCTGACGGTTGAGATTAATTGTATACCACTCCGGCCGAAAAGCTCAGCCGGAGGAGCTTCCCGAGCTTTTGCGGTGAAGCGTTTTAAACCTCCCCACAAACTTCAGGTTATTTACCCGCAATTGCCACTGGTATATATACAGAACTCTCCTTCTCTCCCTGTCTCTTGTGCGCACCGGCCCCTGCCTCTCGCGCCGCTCCCTCCCGAAGCGACGGATGCGCCGCTCCTTCCTTTTCGCATCCAGGGCGGCGCATGCCTTCCCTCCCCGGCGCCGGCGCACCTCCGGCCGGCGCCCCCGCTCCCCGGCAGCGCCTCTCCAGCCGACGCCCTGGTCTCCCGCTCTCCGCCGTCGCCGCTCAAACCCGGGAGGCCTGCTCCCCGCCGGCGCCGCGCTAGGCCGCTCTGCTCCCTACTGTTGCGCCTCCGGACAGCGCCCTACTCCCTGCCGTCACCACTCCGGCCGGCGCACGGCTCCCCCTCGACGCATCTCCACGGTAAGTAGATCTCCCTTCCCACACTAGGGTTTGTTTATGGATTTATATAGGGTTCTGAAGATTGGATTAGATTTGTTTGTTGCTGAAAATTGGATGAGCATAGGTAGATGCATCAGTCTAATTACTTGTATGTTGCTTATTGTTGGAGTAACTTAATAGTATAGATGGAGAAAGGGAAGGTGAAAGCACAAAAAGCAGTGTGGGATGCATATGCAACCAAAATATTTTGCCAGATATGTAAGGAAGAAACTCTAGCTGGGAATAGGCCAGGGACTACCTTGAGTTCTATTGGGTACAAGAATCTTGAGGAAAATTTTTTTGCTATCACCAAACGACACTACCCACATGGAAATTTGAAGAACAAATGGGATGCTTTGAAGCCACAGTACAACTTGTGGTTGGATTTGAAGAGGGCTGCAACTGGTCTTGGTTTCGATGTTGTAAAAGGAACAATTACAACAAGTGATGAATGGTGGGAGGAAAAGATAGCAGTAAGTAAAAATGAAACTTTTTATTTTTGTACCCATCTCCAACCCAAGTTATGATAAATAATACATATGATTTATTTTTTAGGAAAATAACAAATATTCAGCCTTTTGTGGAGCACCTATGGAGAATCTAGATGAGCTGGAAGTTATGTTTCAACACATCAATGTCACAGGTTTATCTTCTGTCATTCCTGGTGTTCAAAAAACTGCAACTCCCATTGGAGTTAGTGATGATAGTAATGAGAATGAGGAGGACAGACACAAAGCTAGTGATGCAAAGGATGCAAAAAGGGAAGGAAAACGCAAAGCTAGTGATGTTGCCCTTCCTTTCAGCCCAAAGAAGGGTAGGAATCCTATGGTTAAGCAAGTGTCTCGACTTATCAATGTGTTGTCTACTAGTAAGAGCAAAAATGAACAAAAGGTTGAAGATGACATCATAGAGCTTATGGATCAAGCTGTCAATGCAGGGGCTAGTGAAGGAAGTGATGAGCATTTTATGGCCACTCAACTCTTTGTTAAGCGTGAAAACCGTGCAGTGTTTCGTTCCATGAAAACCAATGATGGAAACATGGCTTGGCTGAAGAGGATGTATGAGGAGAGGAAAAAGAAATAGAGTAGTGTCACTCATGTGTTGTATCCTTTATATGTAATGCTACCCTTTTTATTTCAGTTGCAATTATGTAATGCTACCCTTTTATGTTGTTCTCTGCCATGTGTGTGCTATCTGAACTAGTTTTATATGTTGAACCAATTTTATGTGCTGAACCATTTATGTTGTACTATCATTTGTATGTGCTAGCTTAATCAATTTTTTTATGCTGAACATATGTGTCTGGTAGCTGTTTCATTTTTATGTGTTGAACCATTTATGTGTGCTAGCTAAATTCATTTTCTCTTGTTTTTTAGATGAGCACATCAAGTGAAAGTGATGCTGATTCATCTAGTGAAAGTGATGTTGATTCATCTAGTGATAGTGATGTTGAATCAGAATTATGAGTAGCATCAATAGTCACTCTCATTGCTATGGATCACAGTGAAAAATATCTTGGAAAAAGAAAAAGGCCTCCTCCTCGCCAATCTGGTTATCAATGGGTCATGGATCAGCTACAAGTAAACAGAGATTGCTACAACATGTTTCATATGAATATCCCTGTTTTTGACTGGTTGCATGAAACATTGGTTGACAATTATGGGTTGAAGTCCACAAGATTTATGAGCTCTGTTGAAGCATTGGGAATGTTCTTGTGGATGTGTGGTGGTCCTCAATCTTTTCTCACCGTTGAGAATATATTCAAACGGTCTACTAAAACAATTAGTCGTAAATTTAATGAAGTCCTTGAGTGTGTCAATCTACTAGCTGGAGACATCATCAAACCAAACCCTGAATTCAGAACAGTGCACCCAAGGCTTCAAGATACTCGGTTTTCTCCTCACTTCAATGATTGCATAGGTGCCATTGATGGCACACATGTACGTGTTGTCATGCCGGCAATTGAGATGATTCCTCACATTGGTCGTCATGGATACCCAACACAAAATGTCATAGCTATTTGTAATTTTGATATGAGATTCACATTTGCTGTAGCATGACTCTCGAATATTCAATGATACTTTGTGTCGCTACTCAGATGCATATATATATATATATATATATATATATATATATATATATATATATACAGCACGTAGGGTGCTAAATATTATTCACCACTCCTAACGGAACAACAGCCCTCCGTCTAAAGCTGTTAAAATCCCACAACCGTAATTAGTCCAATATTTACTCCCTTAGCCACTTGCATGCATGTACTTCATTAGAATCAAATTAATTAGCTTAGTCAACTCTGCATGCACACATGCGCAGCCCATAGAATTAATTAGTAATTCAAGTCTGCTACAGTATAAAGGTATAGAACATGCATGTCTTTACTTCATTTGTCTCAATTTCTCTTGCTCCATTTTTTCTCAATGCTCGAGCACTCACGTGTAGCCATAAAAAAGACTTACAAGCGTAAAATCACAACACCATCTCACGAAATTATGTAATCCCCTCCCTCTCATTTATCTCCTCCTTTTGTCTCACATCTCTCTCTCATCCAGATCACAGGGAGATGCAGAGGCAACAACCACTGGTGAAGGGGTTCCCAGTCAACTGGAACCTGGCGGCAGAGGCTATAATCGATGGGGAGTAGCGGCGCAGGCTGTTCGTTCGTGGAGGTAATTTGGATCCAATTTTTTCTATTGCAAAACTTGGTTTTACCATGGATTTGAGATTCTAGTAGCCATGGAGGGAGGCCTTCCGCTTTCGCGGAGGGTAAGACAAAGCTGGAGCACACGACTTCCTCCATGACTGTTTGCGGGCATCCTACTACTTGCGATTCTAGTATGTAGTGGCTTCCTCACGGCAGCACCAGGCAGCATGATGGTTTCTGTCATCGATGTCATCCCCTATCCACACGCAGAGCTCGTTTTGGGTGATTCGTAAGTACAAACTTTATTTTTTTATTCCCCTGGAAGATAACGGTGTGTGTTAACATTTTAGATGAAATTCCCCTGTAGTTGCAGGTACTGCATATGTTATATCATTGTGATTGCCGCAACAGCTCTAACTTCTTTTTAGAAGAAGCAGGTTCCTTGTGTGCACAGGCTCACCAGCCTGTTTTTGAGCTGAGGTGCATATTGTTTATTCATTGATTCTTCCATGACACCAGAATGCCTACTCGCCATAGTCTGGGCTCTTGTAGTTTCCAGCTTCTGGTGGAGGAGAAGCAAGCTAGAATGTTGCACGGATAGGTGTGTGCCAGAGACGTCAGCCATAACAGAAATTGAATAAGGTTGGAGCTATGAAAAATATTTCTTTAGGTTGTTTTTATGAAGATTACTTCTTCATGTTTGAAAAGTGAAAATTACTTCTTCCTATGCCTGAAAAGTTTTATTATGAGGTATTCAAATTACGGTTGTGCTCATACAATAGTTACTACTTCTAGGCATGTGTTTCTTTATTGTGGGGTTGCGCTAGGTTCAATGTTTTCCTTGCTTGTTTTGAAAATATGGATATTTATTTTTATGGTTGTCATTCACAATTAGTTTTATATTCTTGTGACTAGACATATTTTTGACTTCTCTAATGTTATTTTTCATTTAGAAAATACTCCTCTTGCCATAGTTTGAATTTTTGCCTTTTAGAAAAACAAGAACGGAGTAATTGTGCACCTACACAAGGAATAATGTTTTTGTGACTCGAGGAGTAATTTGTATAACTAGAAGTTTCCACAACAAATTCTATTTCGGAGACTAGTGGATTAATCTTGAACACATATATGGAGTAATGTTGTGGAAGAAAGAAGTAGTTTTGAAGAAATAGGAATACTTTTCATAATTAGGTTTATATAAAAGAAGAGTAATTAGCCATGCCTACTTGCGTATGTTATTGCTTCCTGAAATCTCTCTCGATACACTCAATTCTTCAAACAAACAAGAATATATGCCAGTATTAAATTGTTCCCTGAAATTTCTCTCGTGCACTGTAGTCACTTGTTTGAACACACGACTGGATCCCCTAGTCATGGATCCCCTGGTAATGCTAGCATGTTGCCGGCTGGATGCATGGACGCATGCGAGTTGCAGGCCGTGAGAAATAAAAAAATCTCATCCTCTGGCGCGACCACTTAATGGATGTTCTTTGCTTTGTGTTTTTTTGCATTGTGCGACATATAGTGCAGTCAAACAGTTAAAACCGGAGACACACACCCGAGCAAAAAACCATTGTTCCATGGGGAAAAGCTAACTTGGCCATGAAGCTAGCTTTTACTCCCTCATCGCACAATGTTGTATAAACTACATGCGAAGCTCATGCTTGCATGCAGGAAGCTTGTTAAAAGATATGCATGCCCGTGGTAGGAGAACCTTTTATCCATTATCTTGGCATGTAATTAGTCGGAACAAATCAAGGATCCTGTGAATGGTTGCCTTCCATCATGAATTAATTGATGTTTGATTTTCTTGTATTGATTGCATGTATGCAGCTGGTCCACCGTGGCCGACAGCATTGCCTTGATCCACTCCAAGTCCGTGCTCCACTCCATAGGCGCCGCCGCCTGCTCTTCAAGCAGCAAGATTCAAGCAGCTATGGAATGATAGTGTAATTGATGGTGGGAGACGCGTACATTAAAACAGAGTTGTAATGATGTTGAGAGACATTTTTTACTACTTCAGATAACAACGAAATAATTTTGTGACCCGGGGAAGGTTTGACGCATTATGAATGTTGTGGCCACATGCATTGGATTATTTCATGTGGAAGTAAATAAATGAGTTGCTTAATCATAGAGGAGAAGGTTTTTATTTCGTCATATCAAAACGAGTAAAATACAAAGCTAGACAGCCTCATTGGAATGGTACTTATTGACTACTTCAGAGCAAAGAGTAGTAATTATATGTCAATTAGTACCTCATCCAAGCAGCGTTAAATATTATTAATGTTGCTCACTAAAATCTCTCTTGCTGAAACCTCTCCTTCACGCGAATGCATGTGTTAACTGCCCCTGAAATCTCTCATATTAAATATTAGTCAATACTGCATGTATGCAATGCATATGCAAGCAAGTCAATAGGTTTTAGGAGGCATGTTACCAATTGGTAATCACGTAGTAACACAACATTGACCAGCTAATTGATGCTTTTACTACCTGCCTTGAGATCGATCATAATAAATCCATTAACTGCATGCAAGCAATTAACTATTTGCGAGCATCCGAATGCAACCAATAATATCATAAAATCAGTTGCCGGTAGTTATTGCAATCCATTTTTACTACTCAGAAACGTAAAGAAGCAATTACATGATTAACAGGGCCTGCTGGAGGTTCTAACATGGGCTAACGGTTCGTGTTGAATATTATTCAACACAGCGTGCTGAATATCCATGTCCTATATATATATATATATATATATATATATATATATATATATATATATATATATATATATATATATATATATATATATATATATATATATATATATATATATATATATATATATATATATATATAGACCCACTTTTTTTGTAATTGATTTTCGCTTAATTGCAACTGGAGTTACTCTAGTTGCAATTGGTTTGCACCGGGCTGCAATTGGGTGGTCTAGTTGCAATTCGTTCGTATCTAGTTGCAGCGACACAGATTTGTTGTAATTAGTTCCGTCGAGTTGCAATTAGTATAGTGTCATGGTTGCAATTGATCTAGTCTCATTGTTGCAATTGGTTTACACATAGTGAGCGCCTAGTTGCAACTAGTTGCGTCTAATTGCAATTGGTCCGTCTAGTTGAAATTAGTGCAATCGCACATTCCTAACTTCGAGAGTCTGTACAATTGTTGTGCAAAATGCCTTTCCGTCGAGTTGCAATTGGTACGGTGTTACAGTTGCAATTCCTCTAGTCAACCTGTTGCAATTGGTTGAAACTGCGGGATCTGTGCATTTGCTGTACAGATTGCACCTTGTTGCATTTTAGCCTTGCCCTATATATATGTGTGTGTGTGTGTGTGTGTGTGTGTGTGTGTGTGTGTGTGTGTGTGTGTGTGTGTGTGTGTGTGTGTGTGTGTGTGTGTGTGATCTCACATTATTTTCACATATAGGAAAATATTATCTTGTTGATTCTGGATATCCAAACAAGAAAGGTTTCCTAGCTCCCTATAGAGGCCAAAAGTATCATTTACCTGAATTTCAAGGTGGCCGAGGGCCAAGTGGTCTCAAAGAGGTTTTTAACCATGCTCACTCCTCTCTTTGCAATGTGATTGAACGTTCTTTTGGAGTGTTGAAAATGAAATGGCGAGTTCTATCACATATGCCAAGTTTCCCGGTTAAGAAGCAAAAGAAGATCATCATTGCATGCATGGCACTTCATAACTTTATTCGTGATAGCGCTTTAAGTGACAATCTGTTTCAAAGGTGTGATGATGATGAAGATTACATCCAGAAGTTGATGATGATGAAGAACACATCCCACCTATTGATTTATCTAGTGAAAGTGATGTTGATATGTGTGCATTTCGTGATTTCATTGCGAACTCCTTGATGGCAGACAGAGGGTAGGCACAATTATGATGGTGCACTAACTCATTTTGTATGTAAATAGTAGCACGTTGGTATTTTATACGGCTTGAAAAATACTAGTCAAGCTTGGGATGTGCGTTGGTGTAAGCTCAATGAAATAGTATGATTATATAAATTAATTTTACCATTTTTTCATTATTTTAATAGTAAGTATTAATTATTAAGTTATCAATAAATAATATAAAATAGTATTAACCAATATGTTCAGACCAATCATTACAGTTCACAAGTAATCATGCATTTATTATAACAGAGGGTATTTCATACTTTTCATTCCTCAGCTCATCAGCTAGCCATCCAAAAGCTCGGTTGCCAAACAGACCAGCTTATCAGACCAGCAGATTCTCGGACCAGCAAGTAAGCTTTTCAGACTTAGCAGCTTTTGCAAAAGCTCCAGCTACCCCAAACAGGGCCTAAAACTTGCACTTTGTTGTAGTAGATGGTATACATAGGTGGTATAGGGGTATTTATTATTGAAAATTTTATTTCAATAGAAAAGTGGAAAACGTGAAAAAATTGACGTTTAAGAGAAAAAATCACAGTACCCAAATAACATATTTTTTTTATAATTACATATTTACCCATTCCTATTTAAAGTATTGAGAGTCCTCAAACGGTACGATTGTGGATAATCCTTGCTGGTAGAATTCTAATGAAAGAACGAGTTATTCAGTTGCACGCCCGTCACAGTTTTCTTCAAAACCTTGGTGTGGCGTTGCTCATTCGGATAAGCTCATTCACATCCTTAATGCAAAATCAGCTAACATGAGTTGGTCCGCTTGGTTGGGCTTTCCAAAAGCCAAAGCCAGCCAAATGGCCCAGAGTCATTGCTGCTTTTGCTCAAAAGTAGCTTTCACCGCGGTACAAATTCAACCCCCCCCCCCCATTTCAGTGACTTTTGAGGTAGGCAACTTTAAAATATTTATCCACCTGCCACTGATTATGTTGTACTAGTTTGTTTTCTTTTCCATTCTTCTCTCCTTGCGCGACAGCACGATGACGGCGCTCCTCCCTGCGTGAGCTCCCCCGGCGGCCCTCCACGCACGACCTCACCAAACGGTGGCCCCTCCCCGCACCTGCTCCCCCGGTGGCAGTGCGAGCTCCCTATGGGCGAGCTCTGCTGCCTCTGTGGGTGAGCTCTCCGGTGACCCCTCCCCACACCTACTCCTCCCCATGGAGCTCCTCGGTAGTCCCTCCCGGCGGCGGCATGGGCTCCCAGTGTTGCTCTCAAGCTCTGTACCACCGGGAGGAACAAGTGGATGCTGATGCGTGAGGTCCTCTCATCAGTGAGAGAGGGAGAGAGTTCAATGAGGTGCACTGTGAATACATGTGGCCGCTCATAAGTGCTGTCAAAAAGGCACTAGTTGTTTTTCACTATACAACATTCTTTTTTTACTCGCTAAGATGCTCATTCTTTATTCAACTGGAGGGATAGTGAGGTCATGACCCACCAAATCGATTACAAAACTCGGGAGGGGATCATTCCAAATGATTGGAACATTCGGGTCCCTAGCAAAGCCTGAATGAGCTAGCTCATGCGCACACTCGTTACATGAACGGGAACAACACAAACATCAACTAAATTAAAGTGCAAATCTAGAAGATCGCGAGCTTCTTGATAGATAAATGGCCTTGATATCCCAACATCCATGGCGGCATATAGTGCCGCGAGACAGGCTTCTCCTTAAGCGGCTAGGGCATCGTGTACTGCAGATAAATGACCTAAACCCGCCAAAACTCCCTGACCAGTGTTGTCCCTGATCACAAAACCCCAAGCTCCTCTTTTCTCATTTGCATTGAAAGCTCCATCGGTATTGATCTTTAATACATATGGTGGTGGGGGGTCCATCTCCTCTTCTCCTTGTAGCACAAGGCTTATCTTTATTACACAAGATTCAGATGATCAGCATTGCCAGCCAACCCTATTGTTTTGTGCAGTACTTCCCTGTTCACCTGTGTTAACCTAGTTGCATCCCACCACATCCAAAGGAAGCTGATCACCATAGTCCGTTCTTTCTCTTCCATTTGCAGGATGTGGTGCACAATCTATCTTGCTGATTTCATTGTTAGTAGTTGTAGGCGTACTGCCTCCAAGTTCAGGGCCCGCCAGCATTTCTTGACTTGTTTGCACTTAAGAAAACAGTGCCCTCCATCCTCATTCAGACATCGGCATACTGGACACCTAGTATCCACATCCTTACCCCTCGTCGTCCAATACTCATTCTTAGAGGCAAGCTGTTGTGTGCAAAACGCCACAAAAATTGCTTAACTTTTGGTGCACATGAGATTTTCCATAGCTGCAGCCAGTCATAGTCATTTTTAGGATCTGGTGATGAGCTCGATGACCCCGCTTGCCTCTCCTTATCCTGCTCCTGTTTATCCTCCAATACATGGTATGTAGACTTGACAGAAAAGAGTCCTTTTGGATCATAATGCCATGCAATGATATCCTTCCTGCCATGTTTAATGGGTATAGAAAGAATATGTTGTACATCTTCCTCCCAAAAAATGACTCAAACTAGCTCCACATCCCATCCTCCAGTTTGGGGATCGAGCTCCTCTGAAGTAGTTGGAGCTACCTCAGAGAGAGGTAGGAATCAGGATGCTGTCCATTTCGCATCCGACGGGAGCAAGGAACCAGCGTCTTATGATTTGGTTGGGCCAAAACTTAGATGTCCGGCCTGCATACGACGGTCCTTTTGCAGATCAATCAGAGGAGTAAAAAACATGCGAGATCGAGAAAAGGCGCGAGGACCATGGAAAATGGCGCGAGAAACGGCAGAAAAAGCGGGAGGAGCGGAGCTTACCATCACCTCGCCAGCGCCCGGCCGGACGGGAGCTTTTCTGCGTTTGTGGATAAGTCTGAGTAATTTCCTCGTGAATCTGTGATTGATCAGAACATCATCAAAAGATTGCTTTGATCCTATTCAACATTCTCTTTTCTCATGGAAGAATCAGGTCATTGAATTTCTGAACTTTCTGTTGTTGCTCTCGTGCAGAAGGTTATGTGTAGTGTCTATTCTTCATCTAGCAATGGTGCGGGCACTTGGCCGCGGCTGCTCGCCGTCCCTATGGAGGTGCGTTACCTCGCGTGGCCGCGGCTGGAATCTTCGCCGCCGCCGCTGCCGCCGGCCCAACAAAACCCTACCACTCCGTGATAGCGGATGGCAGGGCACAAACGATGAGAATGAGTGAAATGTGAAACTAACCCGGCGATGCTGCACAACGGAGAATGAGGCGCAGCACCTGGTGGCCGAGGACGGTGACGAGCAGGCGGCGACACCAGCGGTGTTGCGGCCTTGCGGGCGGCGGAGGGATGCTCAGCACTCAGCACTTCAGCAGTCGGCACCGGCGGTGTTTTTTTTTCATTTTATTTTTTTGCTGAACAGAACAGATTTGGCTTTGGTTGTTTTCTTATGGGCTGTATGGGCAAGCTGCCAACATGGGTTGTCAAGTGCACACGAATGGCCAGCACTACCTCCCTCTGAGGTAGCTCCAACTACTTCAGAGAATCAGAGGATCCCATTCCCAGTTTAGGGATCACTCAATTCTGAAACTTTTGTCAGTATGGTATTTTGGCGTGGGGTGATTGGTCTTCTAGTAGTACCCCTTGGTATGCATGGATCAAGCCATATATTAATTTGTTCACCAATACCAACTCGCCATATGATGCCCTTCTTGACAGCTACCAAACCTTGGATTATGCTGCGCCAAGAATAAGAAATTCCCTTCTGTTCATCAGCCTTTAACAGCTCGCCATCTGGATAGTATTTAGCCCACAAAACTTGTGCACATAAGGAGTTAGGGTCTGTCAGCAATCGCCAGCCCTGTCTGGCTAGCATGGCCAAATTGAGTAAGTGTAGATCCCTAAAACCCAAGTCCCCTTTCCGTTTGCGCTGACACATCTTCTCCCATGAAATCCAATGCATTTTATTCTCATTCTCGTGTTGTGCACATCAACACGCGCATCCTGAGACACCTTGAGGTCAGCGAATCGCCGCTCCCACTTGTTGTCGGAAGCGGAGAAGCGATCCTCCCACTTTTCCTCCACGTCCTTGATCCTCTTGTCCCAGCGCGCCTCCAGATCATTGAAACGCTTGGTGAGCGTATCGAGCACCATCTTGGTCTCCGGGTTCATGGCGCCGAGGCGGCGTTGCAGACGAGTGTAGTGGTCGTGGGCGGAAGACGGATCCAGTATAGCTACTACTCTCAGATCGAACAACAGGACTGGAATTACGGGCTCAACTCCGATCGATCGATCCGAATCGAATCCCTACCAAGCCCGGTGTTGTTCAATCGATGAGAGCGGAAACAAGATAGAGCCGAAGGATCGAAGAATCTGATACCAGATGTTAACAGAGAAGTAGAATTGGGACCAATAGAAGAAGAACAGAGGAAGAACAGGCAGAGGAAGGTTGTATTCAGAGTTTGAGTTTTCTCATACAAGTTTAATCATAGTCCTCTCCTTCCTCGCCTCTCTCCTTTTATCGCACGCAGGCGAACAGCTCAGCACGCAAGCGCACGCCATAAACACCGTTGCAGACACCGCTCACTTCCACGTTGGGCCCACGTACTTCTTGTTGGGCCTGCACTTGCGCACGGCCTGTTGTGGCCCATTACTCTTGTCAGTAGTAGCCGGATCAGCGGTGCTAACACGCGCTCGCCGGCGCGCGTGACGTCCGCATCCATGTGGGAGGTCCCGAGCGGGACGCGGCCTGGACGCTGGCTCTGCCCCCCACGGCGCGCGATCTGGAGGTCCTCGGGGGCAGCCACCTCGCGCCCGCCATCGCGGGGCCGGGCGCCGCCCTGCGGAAGCTCTGCCTCAGAATGGTGGTGATCCGCGAGTGGCCGCCGCACCTCCCGTCACTGCGGTCTCTGGATCTCAATGCGGTCACCGTCGAGGCGCCGTTCGCGCCGGGCACTTGGTGCCCACGGCTCGAGGAGCTGGAGATCTTCTCTTCCAAGATCGAGCACGCCCGCGTCGACATCTGCCTGCCGCTCCTCAGGTTCATGTCCCTGAACGAGGTCGACGTCAGCCCGCCTGGGATATCACCGCCGTCGTTCGCGGAGATCGTTGTCGACGCGCCAGTGCTGGTGGAGCTCGACGTGTACTACAGCTCGCCGGGGTCCACCGCCGACTACAAGTCCTTCACGCTGCGGGCGCCGAGGCTGAAAGTCCTGCGCTGGCGCAACTAGTTCGCGGAGCGGGTGGCCATCGATGTTGGCAGGCCGGGCAGCGTCAAGGTGGGCGTGATCCAGCTGAGGTCGCCGATCTACTACTCGCGCAAGATGGAGGACTACGAGGAGCAGATGATGCGGATGCTCGAGGGGCTGCTACCGGACCGGCCGCGGGAGAGCATCGTCAGTGTCGCAAGGTCAGGGGGCAGCTCCAGAGATTTCGTACTGCTTTTCTCCACTGTTTACAGATTATATTGATGCGCTAGAGTCTTTGTTTGTGCTTTTGTACCAATGCAGGCCTTACATGACGCTGGAAGAGTGCGATGACTCTGATGACGATGAAGACGAGCCGAAGGACAAGAGGCTCAATTGCGACATCACTGACCTCATGCGTGGCATCTGATTCCTGTGCTGCTCGGTGGCTGTTTAAGAACAAATGAGGTCAGGCTTCGGTTGCGTTCTGTCATAGTTTGTTTGGTTCAACATTTTTGTATCGTAGGAAGAAACCTTTTCCGGTCTTCATATTTGTTTAATTGTTGATAAGCTTGCGGCCATCAGATGCTTGGTGACCAGTCAGGATGCAGCCATGCAGGATATATACTATTGTTCTTGTAAAACGAAAAATTAGGGAATCTAGTTAGTTCTCAACAAAAAGAGTCAGCAGTATTCTCCAGGTTTTATTATCCAACAATATTTTGCCCAAACTTTTCATTCAACAGGCCGTTTGTCTGGTTCTTCAAATTATGTAATGGAGGGCAAATGGAAACATATGAAATTGACTAAATTATGTAAAATCTTCAACTAGAGCCCCTGCTATGGACCGAGGTCCATTAAGGATAACCACCACCGGAAGATAGTCGGGCGGAGTTGGCTTGGAGGAAGATTAGAATGTTGGGGGATTTGTGAATAAATTCTTATTCATTCATTGATTGAAAGGAGATACAGTCTCATCCTCATAGATGAGAAGACTTGACCCTGAAGGAACTAATCAACTTGACCCTTAAGAGTTAAGACGAAACTAATCTCTAATCTTAGGACGGAACTCCTGCGGTGGTGCAGCTCGATGACGGGTAGGACGGAACTCCTACGGTGGCCCGATGGCGGACGGGGGTGTGCAGCCCTGGCGCCGCCGCCGCTGCTTGTGCTCGGTGCGGTCCTCCCCTAGGGACTCGGCGATGGAGGGAAGGAGCTACAATGGCACACCCTGAAATTTCTAATTTCAAGATGTGAATAGAGAGAATAATTAAATAATAATTTTAAAAATTTTCCCAACATTTATTTTCTTTACAGGAAATATAGAATAGGAAAAAGTCTTTGAATGATTTTCTAAATTAAATAAATGGTTGAATGTGTGTGTTGCATTCATGCCGATGCATTTGGTGTTTCATGAATGCAAAAGGTTTTAAAATGCGATTAAGTGCTGACCGGATCCTTCTGGGATTACTTTTTCCGGAATTTATTCTCACTTTTCTCGAGCTATTTCTATTTATTGGAAGGCTCTAAAATCTTTTTCATGAGCTCCAAATACTTTATTTGGATTGTTCGTGCTTCAATCTATCTCTGGGAATTTTCATGGATTTTTGAGAATTTTTGGAATATTTTCGTGCCTTATCTGGATTTTTCTGGATTTGTTTTGCACTGAAAAGTAATTTCAAAAAAAATCCTATCCTTACGGTTTGGGCCGAGCCCGAAGGCCCGACCCGCACCGCTACAGCCCAGCCACGAGCCCGCCAAGGCCCATCCAGGCCCGGCCGCTGGCCGGCCATGGCCTCATGGCCTGGGCACCGCCGCCGGCTGTCCTTGGCGTGCGCGCCAAGGCGAGGGGCTGCCCGCGCCCCTATAAAGCGCGCCGCTCGGCCTCGCACTCACCCTGCTCGCACCCCGCGCCTTGCCCGCTCGCGTCGCGCCGCGGCCTTAGTCGATCTTCAAGGAAAACGAGCAACACCAGGAGCTTCACGAGGTCGAGCCGAGCGTAGCCCGCCTGCTCCCTCGACCACCAGACCTCTGGAGCGCCGCCGTCGCTTGAAGACCGAGTCGGCCACTGTGGACGTCCGCCGCCGGTCAAAATCCGGCCGTCTCCGCGTCTCCCTGTCGCCGGTGAGGACTTCCCCGTGCCCCTCTACCTCTCCTCTCTCCCTTGCGCCAATCACCCGAGCCCCTAGCTCGCCGTCACGCTGGCGATTTGGCCGCCAGTGCCTCCCTGTCCGTCGGCCAGAGGTAGAAGAAGAGGACCTCACCGTTTTGCACATAGCCCCCTGAAGTTTCCTTTAATCCTGAGTAGTTTTCTTGTGTCTTGCGATCTTCATAGTTTAACCCTAGATCTTTTAGATCTTCACAACTAGGTCCAACCCGAGGCTCTCTTTCAGATCTAACCCTGTTCTTAGATCTAATCACGAGCACTGTTTTATGTGTCTTGCATATCTTCTCTGTCAGCCCCTTAAATCTTCAGTTATCGCATCTAAATCCCTATATCTTGTTCTGTCCATATAATCCATGTTTTAACTCTGTTTTAATTCGTTCAAGTTGCGTTAGGTTCGTAATAGTGTAAAGCACACGTTAGTAGTGAGTTTTCATCATGTATGTTTTCTAAAAAAATAATTTGGTATTAATTTTGTTAATGTCTATTGAACATGCCTTTTCTAAATAAAAACTATATAGAGTTATACACCATTTTCTTTATCAATATTAATTTGATTAATGTTTATTCCACATGTTTTTCTAAATGAAATCTAATTAGATCTTTACCCCGGTTTTCATGAACCAAATGTTAATTTACTTAATAATTTAATTAACTTTTCTAATTAAAAGTTGCTTAGACTTTTATACCGGCTTTTATAATAAAAATTAACTAGGCTAATATCAACATGAATGAGTTTGCAATTATAACTTGGTTAGTTCAATGCCAATCATAAAGCTATATGCTTAGATCTTTTCACCTAAGTTGTTTATCAAATTAATGTTTAATTGGTATAATTTATACACGAACATTTATAAATAAAAGATGACTAGTTCTTTACCTCTGTTTTGTAAATAAAATTTAACTTGTTTTAATTTCAATTAGGATATTTCCTTAATATCCTATACATATGTTTTTCTAATTAAAATAAGCATAGCTCGTATAGTCTTTCATGTCATATATGCAAATCATTCGTTAGACATTCTCTTTTGTGTATCTATCCTTGTGTAAGCTTTAGATCTTTCTAAATCCAGTTCTAGCTCTGATCAAGTTGTTTCCTAAATCCAGCTGAGCCTTTCCTTGTCTCAGCACGGTATGTGTGGTTTAGTGATCATTAGGATCGAGCCTATCCTTTAGTGTGCTATTTTAAAGCTTTCTTTTGATTGGTGTATTGTTCTTAGTTCGTTTGTTTATTTGCTTTGCATGTTTGTGCTCCAGGATTGATGTGAGTAGAATGAATGCGTTGTCCGAGAAGCTTTGAAGAGCATGAAGGTGAAGACATTCTGAGCAACAACATTACTTTGGTTAAAGGCAAGTGTGTCCTTGTGCTTTTGTCCTAAAAAACTATATTTAATCACTTTGCATTTAATTTGATGGGTCCTCTTAAGGTTTATCCTAGTCTTTGTTATCATTCCTTGACAACCTGGGTTTACATTCATGTTGGGCAGCTATGCTTAGTTGTTATACTTGTGTTATGGTGGTTTTAATGAACATTAATGTTACACATGCTTCACCTTTATGCTATATACCTTTGGTTAATACAAGATCATGTGATTAAATGGAACATGGAGAACCACCCAGGAAAACAGTGCAACCACAAGGACTAAACGGGCACTGGTCTTGACCAATTAATTAGGGACTTTAGCTTGGGGTGACTTTACCTGATAAGGACAAGGGATCGGCGGTACTGTGGGGTATGGACCCGCTCTAGCGGGGAGTTGGGTTTGTTATCTTTGGCGGGGTACTGACATGCTAGAGGGCTTTATACCTTGCTAACTGATCCGGACCTTGTGGGTCACAACTTGCTGGGGAACCTTTGTAAAGGCCTCGTAGGGTCCCTATGCAATCACACCTCGGTAGTGTGATATGGTGTCTAGCTAGCATCGCATGGTTGGGTTCAAAGTTCTTCGGGACTTTTACACGACTTGTAGTGAAAGTGTACAACCTCTGCAGAGTGTAAAACTAACCGGTTAGCCGTGCTCACAATCAAGAGCGGCCTGGACCCTCACATGATAATTGAATTTGAAGATGGACTTAAATTGTGATTATGGTTATGCTTGCCATATTCTTATGGCGTATCTTATCTTTATGCTTAATGTAGGTTGGTATATATTTATACCTTAGTAATCAGGTGCTAATAAAATGTGACCAACTAAAATTGCTTAATGCAGTCAACCTGTCAGCCTTTCCTTGTTAAGCCTTTGCATTCATACTTTCCCCACACTTGCTGAGTACGACATGTGCTCACCCTTGCTATAAACAATGTTGCTCAGAAAGAGGAAGTTGCTATGAAGTCGTTGTGAGGATGTTGCTAGTGCTAGGCGTACGCAACCCCCAGTCGACTGCTTGTGGAGTTTGGTGCCTTCGTTTCTAGGATTAAGCGTAAATCTTTGATAATTTCCCTTTTTCTTACGTGATATTGTACTGTTATTCACTTATGTCAACTATATGCATGAAACTTGATCCTGGCATGCATATAGATTTGCACTTGGTTTTCTTTGGAAAAACATGTGTGACATACGGTGGCATGGGTGGGGGCTTGCAGCTGTGTGGGGTGGAGGGGCACTAGCCCATGGTGGATGGTGGCGGATCTGCGACAATGACAGTGGGAACACGAGGAAGAGGAGGAAGTTGGGGTGCGGTGGGGGCACATCATCATACAAAACTATGTTTTAGCTCCCCACTACAGGATTTCTTTCAATCCTTAGCAAGCCACATCAACATCTCGGCATATCAACAGCCTCTCCTCTCTCTTCTTTACCAGCGACCTCCCCTTTCTCTTCTTTACTGGCAGCCACTTCAGAAAGATCAAGAGTCTCCCCTCCGAGCATTAAAATCTTCTTTAATCATCCACGTTCCTTCTCCCACTCCTGCAACCAATCCTTTCCCTCTCCCTACCATATCTGATATCCCTGACCGAACTGAATTCTTCTGCCTCTTCTTCCTGTTCCGATCCACTTCGCCACGAGGTGGGCAGGCGGGCAGCCCCTTAGGTGGAGTTTCAGCTGCCTGCCATTGAATCTCCATCTTGGATTGGAATACTTTTGAGAGCCTGAGGTGCTCGATGCCGGCTGGTTGGGTTCATGTTGGAAGCGTGCAAATCGATTCAATTTCCGATCTTGGCGAGTCTGGAATC
Organism: Cenchrus fungigraminus; assembly: GCA_036936925.1. Lineage (NCBI taxonomy): Eukaryota > Viridiplantae > Streptophyta > Magnoliopsida > Poales > Poaceae > Cenchrus > Cenchrus fungigraminus. Next base: position 87,431,940 of record CM072780.1, read on the forward strand.
CCAGAATTGTTTGGGATTTTTTTCTGAGTTTTCAAGGTTAGCGGATTCTAAACCGTAAATAATTATGCATGCTTATTTTATTTGACGCTCACTCTTCTCTTTCAGTACCATATCAGCAAAGCACTCGCTGCGCTTAAAAAAAATCTGACGACCATTTTCTCCTTTCTCTCTGACCTGTATCACTCAGAAATTGTTTGACAGTGGAAATCAACTTTCTTCTTTGGATGGCTCTTTATGTTAATCACATGTGGATGTTTGGCATTAAAAAAACTGTGTGGTAATGTCAGATTTCCTTAACTGTGGTTGTTAATTGTTTCTCAGGTTTATCTTTGTGTATGGAAGTTTCATCTTGAGACAATTTAAAACTAGCATCATTATTCCTTTCCGTTCTGCTCATATTTAGAGCTCAGGGTTCTTCTTGGTAGCTTTGAAAACAGACTGATATGTTTTGAATGCCTGTGCTGCTGATTTGTCTGAACCCATGGCGACTAATAACTCAACAAATGAGGATACAGTAGGGGGACAATGTGGGAGCTGAAAAGGAATCTCGATCAACCCATGGATGCATAGGCCGGCAGATTGAGGAACATGTATAGGGAAAAGGTGATGATCACATAACGGCTTGCAAAGGTTTTTGTTATTTGACAACCTAAATTTCGATATGCTACTTTAAATGTTGAGTGGTTGATTGTACAGTTCTGATTAGCGTCTGTTTACCTGATTTGCTAATGAATGTTTAATGATTTTGCCTTCTTATATTCGTCCTTTAAAAATTATTTTTAAAAAAAAATTCCGCAGCAACGCGTAGGGTATCACCTAGTAAAAATAAAATCGAAGGAGCATGTTATGTAACCCGTAGTAGTGGTGGGTAATTACCCCTAACTCCATGAGGACATATGAAACGTTGATTTCTGGAATACCTCTTGAGCAGCTTCCTAAAAATGTGGAGTTGGCCCTCAACTCCACCTTTTTCTTGGAGTAGAGATTTTGGAGTTGGACTTGTTTGGCTGGGAAGTTTGAGAGCAGAGTTGTAAAAGGTGGAGCAAAGGCCCATATGGTCTAAAATAGATGAAAAGGGACCAAACTCTAATTACTTTTGAACTGCTCTAGCTGCAGCTACAAAACTAAGAAAGTCTCTTCTGCAAAAGAGCGATGTGGCGTGATGGTTAATCGATACATAGTTGTTTGATGGGTCTGGGCGATCCGGGCTGTCGATCCTCGAGCGGACGGCTAGCGGCGACGAGAAATGGCGGCGGCACGCGGACGGTGGCTAGCTCGTTGGAAATCACTTGAAAACGAACGTTCGTCTATGGATCACGATAGCAAAAGGCCCTAGAGATCGAGAGCTGGGAAGACGGCGAACACAACCAGGGAGTCCTCACGGCGGCTAGCATGGTGGAGAGGGCGCTATGCCTAGCGAGGCAGCTCAGTAAGGACATGGCAACTCCAATGAGCCGAAGCAAGCGGGGAAACAACACTTAGTTGCAAAGGACCTACACAGGTAGCTTCCCTAGCTTCTTACCTCACTCCAAAGCTGTGGAGATCAACGACGGTGCGTGGAAGCTAGGGTTTGAGGTGGCGGGTGGCCAGGGTGTTGCAATTTTGGGTGAAAAGAAGAAAGCGAGGGTTGGCGGCAGCTTTATAGTCCGGCGACAGGAGCGGAGGCCAAGTCGGGGAAGGGAGTGGACCGACGACCCAAAGAAATGATAGGGAAACAGGTCAAGTGAGCAGGATGGCAATCTGGGACAAGCGGAGCTGTAGCGGTTGGGTTGGCCAGCGGCTGTTGTTGATGTCGTGCTGTAGGAAGGAAAGGAAAACTGACCCAAAGAAGAAGAAATAGAACAAAGAAGAACTTTCCTATTTCAAATAGATTCAAACCAAATGAATTCTAATTCAAATTTAAACTCAACAAACATAAATAAATCTTGCAACATGAATGCAACATTGAAACCCTATAGTTCATTAAATAAATTTTTAAAAAACATTTGAATGCCTATAAACCACAATAAACCTCAGGAAAGGTCCTTAAATCCTTGAAAAGCTCAAATAAAATCTAGAATCTCTAATAAATTTTAGTAAATTGAAAAAATGGAAATATATGGTGGTACATTGGACCATAAATACCATGAAGCGGTGACCAGACATGTTCGGTTCAACTAAAAGATCGGCCATGCAATTGGACCGGTGTGAATGAACTTGTGGAACCAGCCGAACCAGCTTGTTTTGTATCAAACCATTGAACTATTTCTTTAGTGAATGAGTGAACAAATCGATGTTTGGGCATTGATTTTGGAACTTTGGACAATATACTATTATGTTATTTCTATGTAATCCCATCTTTTATGTCACATGTGATATATTTTGGTAATAAAACATACATATTACTCACATAAATCATGAGAAATAAAACATACATATTACTCACATAAACATACATACATGTTTCTGGAATTTTTGTTATGCAGGGCAAGATCATATGGGCAGTAATCTAAACTGGAGCATTTCATTATTTTTTGGATGTTGACAGGAGCATCTCACATCTTAGGAGATAAGGATTCTTGGCCCAATCAAACAAGAGCCAACAATATCTAGGTATATCAATCTCCAGAGGGCTTGACTGTATTGGAGAGAAGAACTTGGCCAACAATATGTAGGTATCTGCTGATATTATGTGTAACTTGTCAAGTTTGTACTACATAAATGTTGCAATACTTGCATGTGGAACAACTTTAGCTCAGGTTTACGTAAGAACTAACAAACTTGCTTTTATAAAAACAGGACAGCATTCTCGTACACCAAATCCATTTACACACACACACAAACTAATAATGTTTTCTTATACAATTCTTAATCATATAAATGGCTAGATACTTGGAGACATCCACAGACCAATCTTGGTACACACGCGCCACACACACTTTTTTTTCATACCATACAAGCATCCATTTACGAACAGGAATTAAAGCTTCATATCAAGATAGTATCTTCAATACACTGATGGTAGATCGGGTCCTTCGGTTCGGATGAGTTTAATTTTGTACCCATTTGGGAAAATGATCACTCCCATGCGGGCTACTTCACCATCATTTATCTCCACCCATCTGTTCAGACAGTTCATGTACACGACTGTCAACATTCTGCAACTTAACCAGTGTGTGTGCAACTAGATAGTGTTACAGAAAGGTCAATAATTACCTGTAGTTTGTGACCAACACATGAAGGAAAATTGCTGTGAAAAGCTTGCTAAAATCTGCTGCTGGACAAGTCCGTATGCCTAAGCCATATGGCATAAAATTCTTCAACAATGTGCTCCGTTGAGACTCATCCTGCATTGGCAGAGTTGTTAATTGATCTCTTATTAAGAGTAATAATTTTTCCTCTATTTCTCACCTGCCACCTCCATGGGTTAAAGCTGAGAGGGTCTTCAAAAATTTCCGGGTTTAGATGAACTGCCATGGGGCAAACCATCACCATCCAACCAGCTGGAATTGTATAACCTGCATTACGTACGTACAGAGAGATAAGGAACTAGTATAGTTTCTATCCTGTCAAGAAAGTAAACTAGGGTATCTTCAATGTAACCACAAATCCATATACCCCTATGCTTGCAACACCTACACTGCTCTTGTCCATCCTACCTACCTATGAAAAACCATGGATGTAACTAAAATCATTTTTTTAAATACGAAATATATATACCATTCAGTTGCACGTCCGTCATAGTTTTCCTGAAAACCCCTGGTGTGGCGTTACTCATTCTGGTAAGCTCGTTCACAACCTTAATTCAGAATCAGCTGATGTGAGTTTTTTTTTTCAAAAAGGTCCCAATAGCACATCAAGCACCATATATGGAAACATTATTGGAAATAATAATGGTTATAGTTTAGCGTAGGATAAATCACCATAGTTGTGAATGTTAGTGACTTGTATTCCTCCCATGTGAACCCAGAATTTGCATCACCTCTGTTCCTCACTACTGCTTCATGCTCCTCCTGAAGAATTGACAAATCGGTTTGTAAACAATTTTGAATATGTGATGTGTGTGAAATCCTGATCTCGATACTTATTCTAGAAGTATGAAAAAGAGCATATTATATACTTATGTAGGATGGCATAATACAGTAGTACCTTGAGAGCTTTGAGAACTTTCGGATTGTTCCCAAGAAACTTGAATGCCAAGATGAGGATGGGTGCCAATGTTACAAAGCTGGTAAACAGGAGTGCAACTAATGCATCTGTAGCAAATTTTTCATCTATTGTTGGCTTCCCACTCTGAAGGTCTTCTACAATTAGATCAAGAAAATCACCATGCTTTACATCTGGTCTCGTTAGCCTCTTGCCTAGCAAATTTGACATTATCTTCTGCATATTTTTCCTTCCCTTTAGACAAAAAAAAAACACCAGTGGACTTAAACATCATAAAGGTAAAATCCATATTTTGAGGCAATATCTGTCTACTTATGACTATTTAGTAGAATTTTTTTTAATTAATCAACTCATTAAATACTTTTATGATATATAGCTCGAGATAATATTGTATTCTAAGAAAATGTCAACAACATGACTTACCTGCATGCATTGGTAAAATGTTGTTCCAGGGACATATAGTGGGAATGATATCAACCCCTGAAGAAATGCACTGTAGTTCTTTGTCAATTCTCTTGACTCTGAGGGATCGAGGCTAACCAACTTCTTGGCCACCAGATCAATAATCATCTATCCGACAAATGCATATCAATCATATTTCGGGACTATATAATGTAAGATTTCACCGCACATGTTCATTACTATCATATATATTTCAATATTTTTTTTAAGAAAATGGAGGCATCTCGAGCCTATGCAGAAATTCATGCAGCAGTTATCCTATTACTTAGTTTTCAGCTATCCATAGTTTCAATATGGCATATTGCACTCTAATTGTACAAAGGTGTGTAGGAGTTTCAGATTATTTTCAGTCTTAGTCCATTGGCTATATTCCTTGTTCAAATCTTAGGAGAAAAGACATTTTCGAGAAATAAGTATTAATACTGTAGGCAAGCATAAAACTAATTGCTTTCCCAGTTTCCTATAAAATACTCCATCTGCTAGATCAGTAACCTAGGAACATCTTATTCGATTTTTAAACACACTCTTTGACCATTGATATCATCAGGGTATATCAGTTATGGTTTGAGTACTGATAGCTGAGCATGAACGCTTTTGAAAATATGAATAATCGAGCTGTACAATTTCTATTCACCAAACATAATAATTTGACTGATTCTGAAGAATATATAGATATAAAATTTAACTTGACCAAAACAAACATAAGGAGGAACACTTAATTTGTAGGTTTTGTCTGATTTCCTTTCCTTCTAATTATATGCAAGCTAATCGTTATCGAAAGAGAAGGATCGTGCTTCACACTTACATCTGGGGTGCTATCATGAACATCAATGGCATATTTAGTGGCCCATTCTGCAAAGTTGTCTCTTATGGCAGCCTCTAGTTCAGGAAGAAGGTTGTGCTTGAGGTATTCAAGGCCAAATAATTTATAAATGGAATTCCGGATGAACTTGTGGGGAGCGCCATGAAATCCATCGATAGTCTTCTCACCAATGATTATATTTGCTGCCTCAGGGTACCAGCTCCGAAACAACTTCCCTTCTTGCTGAAATATAAACCTATTGACCTCCGGATCTGCAGAAACAACAAGAGGCTGTCCCACCAAGCTTGTCTTGAAAATCGGACCATACCTAACAGACACAGCAACAATCAGTGCATGATAGAAAAGGGTAGATAGCATACCAGCCGCTGGTTACCTGAATTACTTTATATGTAAATTACAATCAATACTCATCTTTTATATTTCATTCATAAAAATAGCTTCTCCACAACCCAAAAAAAGGTTTTGAGAACTATGAATGCACAATTTATTTATACTTTTCTTTTATAATTGATTCTCTAGAGATCGCATCCAACAATGAATACATAACGTGTGTACACAGGACCATACTAAACAATAGCAAGAATTTCATTCTAGGATATTAGTGTTTATATGCATATCAAGAAGAAGTTGTCTGAGAGTAACAATAACTTGGAAAAAAAAGTGTTGGCCTCATGTGCCAAATAATAACGTACTGGAAGAACGAATCATTCTCAGGTAATATATACTCTCTCGGTCTCTCCTTTGTAAATTGTACTACCTTCATTAATTCCTCCATGTCTTAAAAATAATATTGTTCTGAGCATGCACTATAATTTAGACAATTAATATAAGTTGTCTTGGAATTTAGACATAATTCACTTTGTTTGGTCTATTTGGTTTTGTACCTTTGGTAAAAGCCCCATGGAGAGAGAGGAGGATGAATGCAAACAAAAGGGATGTTCAAATATCTCACCTTTTCAGTCTGAGCTTGTAGAAATCTGGGATGTCCAGAGAATAGCTAGTTTTGAAGAACTGAATGCTCTCACCAACAATAGGTAAGCCCATAGAACCAGGTGGAGAAATCCCTTTGCATGGGGGATTCCTCCATTTGTACACCCAGTGTAACAACCATGCAATAAACAGCGCTAGCGTACCAGCACAGAGACTGGCACATGTAACTTGTAAACTCATCATGTAACTTGTAACTTGTAAGCAATATGGTCGGGTTTCCAGACAAGTGACTCAGCCTTTTTCGACCTAGCTTTGTTTTGAACGTGCAGTTGAGACATCCTTACGAACTTATATATAGGAAGATCGAGCATATATGTACATATTTGACACAGTTGGCCATGAATTATTTGCCACACAAGTTCAGATATTGTCAAACGCATGGGTATTGGATGAAGTAGTACGTGTCACCGAAAGTTACATCGTGTTTATCTGTGATTAATATTAAGTCTATAAGAGAAAATGCGGCACGTTGTGTCTATCATATTGGTAGAAAATATGGATTGGAGTTTCATAGGAGAGATATGGAATGATACCTACTCCATATTCCATGGAAGAGCTGCGGGAAAAACACTATAAACTTGTTGCGACTGTGAAATGCATGGTAAAACCATTGCGTTGATGAGGTCTTAATAATCGATATACAGTTGTGAAAAATCAAAATTGTTATCTATCGAACAGGAGGTCCGTGAAACACCCCTAAATTTTAACATATCTTAATTTATAAGTAACTGGCTAAATGTAATTTGGTTAATTGGGAAAAACAACAAATTTTTTCCCACAACAGGCAAATATAATAACATACATAAGTGTTACATATATGCTTTGATTTACACCAGTACTTGAAGTACAATAGCAATGGTCATATAAAATATTCTGCTTTTCCCGCTTTTGTAACAAGCTTTGAATGTGCAGTTGAGACATTCTTAATTAGGAACTTATATGGGAATATCATATGTATTTGCCACAGTTGGCCATGAATTACTTGCCACACAAGCTAGTACTGATATTTTCAGATATGCAGGGGTTGGATGTAGTACGTATCAATAATGCAAACAAAAGGGATGTTAAAACATCTCACCTTTTCAGTCTGAGCTTGTAGAAATCTGGGATGTCCAGAGAATAGCTGGTTTTGAAGAACTGAATGCTCTCACCAACAATAGGTAAGCCCATAGAACCAGGTGGAGAAGTCCCTTTGCATGGGGGATTCCTCCACCTGTACACCCAGTGTAACAACCATGCAATAAACAGCGTACCAGCACAGAGACTGGCACATGTAACTTGCAAACTCATCATGGTGCTAATACTCCTACAAGAAATATGGCCGGGTTTCCAGACAAGAGACTCAGCCTTTGAGGTATCCTTAGGAACCTATATATAGGAAGAGCATATGTACGTATTTGCCACAGTTGGCCATGAATTATTTGCCACACAACTTCAGATATTGTCAGACGCGTTTCTACCTGGGTGGCGAGCTCGCTGCCTGGCAAGCAGCAAGCAATATATGGGTTTCCACACAAGAGACTCTGGCCTTTTCCAACTAGCTTTGAACGTGCAGTTGAGACTCAGCTACTGAGGTGGAAGGCAATCAAGGCATGCACGCCCACACTCGGTGGCCAGCGCTGCATGTTTGGCATGCGGCTGACAGCGCTGCGATGCAAATCAACGTGGCCTTCACGCAAGAGGACGTGGCGTCCCCGCCGGGTCTTCGTGTGGACAATGCGTGCACAGCAGCTTATGGTCCTGATGATCCATTTCCCAACCAGACAGCTACTTCGGGTCCTGTTTAGTTGTATACTAGGTGATTTTCCCCCCTTCTTTCAAGGTTTATTAGGAGTATTAAACGTAGACTAGCTACAAAAATAATTACACGAATGGACTAGAAATTGCGAGATGAATCGTTGAAGCCTAATTAATCCGTCATTAGAGATGAGTTACTGTAGCATGATGTTGTCTAATCATGCCATAATTAGACTCGTTGGATTAGTCTCGAAAATTAAAGTAGGAGTTGTGAAATGGTTGTCATTAATTCACATTTAATACACTTAATTAGTGTTCGAAGATTGTCACGTGTAGTTGTGAAATTTCAGGAAACTAACATGACCGTCGATCACTCTGCCTTCACCTAGGTTTTCGACTCGAGTTCCTTCTACGTCCGGCAACATCATAAACAATATCCTTCGGATGCTGGCAAGTTTTTTCTTCAACGCCTCAAACAACTAGGGGTGTCAAAAAAACTCGAGGATCGCGAATCGCTCAAATTCGGCTCGACTCGAGCTCGGCTCGAGCCCTAAACGAGCCGAGCCCGAGCTCAATCCCAAGCTCGCGAGCCCAGCCGAGCCGATCTCGAACAGCTCGCTAAGGCTTGATAGCATTTGCATGTCTCGCTAGACTGCTACTTCCGCTCTGCTATTACTACTTTAATTGCTTCTTTCCTGTAGCCTTTAATATTATGTACTACTACTTCATGTACATCTCTTAATTGAAGTGCCTCATTTCCTAAAAGTAGCTGCAGACTCTACCGTCTCACGTTCCACATATTCACATGCCAGCACTTGAACCAAAGCCTAACGGTCCTTCTTGGGAGGAGTAGACTGTATTTTTTAATCTCCTTGCATGTCTGCTTGTGGCCGAGCAAGTGAATCTTCATGTATGGAGCTTTGTCGAGTCGAGCTCGAGCTCACTCGAGCTTTGGCCGAGCCGAGCTTGAGCCTGACTTTGAGCTCGGTTGGATTTCAGGCTCGGCTGGAGCTCGGCTCGAGACTCTATCAAGCTCGAGCTTGAGGCAGCAGGCTCGCTCGAGCTCGGCTCGTTGACACCCCTACAGACGGTGGCGAAGTCAGGATTGAGCTTCAGGGCGGGTTCTCCATGTGCTTCTTCCACCTCTAGCCTCTAATCCTTCATTATTTGCTCAAAAAATGATAAGGAGGCTTCATAGGAATTACCGGGGTAGGAGGGGCTTGAGCCCCACCTGCCCCGGTGCTGCCTACGCCACTGCCTACAGACAATCCACTCTTAGCCGTCGCTTCGCGAGGCCAGTCCATCCGGGTGCACATGTTTTTGATGCCTCTGCGTATACCCCTCGCTGGCAGTTTGGTCCTCTTTGTACCTCAGCCGCCGCTGTTGTCTCCCTTCCCTGTCGCAGGACCTTTATGTACCACAGTCCTCTTTTGATGACTGCTATGTAACTTGGCTTCTTTAATATATGAAATATGTAGTTGTTGTCAAAACAAAAACGTGCAGTTGAGACATCATCTAGGAACTTATATATATAAGGAATAGAATATGTAACAGTACTCGACCCTGAATTCTTTTTGCCACAGAAGGTGTTGGATGAAGTAGCACGTGTCAATACTGTGTCCAGTGTCCCCGAAAGTTAAGTCTACTCAAAAAAATGTGGAGTGGTATAACCCCCAAAATTTTAATAAATCTTAACTGGTAATTAAATGTCTAAACATCATTATGTTAAGAGATAAAAAACAAGAGCCACTATGAGAAACGACCTTCCATCTTGGGGCACGAATTAATTGCATCAGCACCAGTTATTTTGCCCTCGATTCTAATGGAAGCATTGGTACTGGGCAAAAAAAATGTAGCCTCTAGTACGCTCCACGAGGTCCTTTAGTACCGGGTGAAAGTTTCACTCGATACTAGAGGTCACCCTTTAATACCGGGTGAAATCTCCACCCGGTACCAATGACTTTAATACCAGGTAAAAACTTCACTCGATACCAAAAGAAAACATTTAGTACCGGGCTCAACCAACACCCGGTACAAAAGGAATCTCAACCACCGCACCTTTCTCCACGCGCTTTCTCTCCCCCTTTATTTTTCATCTACTTCACCACCGGCTTCCATATCCTTTCTTCTCCTCCTCTCTATCGTCTCTCCTTCTTCCTTATCCTTTCTTCTCCTTTCTACTAATTCCTGCCTCTTCTCCCACGCAGGCAGGCGGAGGCACGCTCAAGGTCCCCCGTGGCCGTGCGACACAGTAGAGCCAGGACCTGGCCTGGCGGGCGGTGTTGGCGCCGACGCAGGTCCCCAGTGGCCATGTGGTACCACGGGGGGACTCCTAGCGGGGCAGAGTCGGGCACCGGCTTGGAGCCTCGGTGGCTGCGCTGCCTCCCGATGGGGAGGAGCCGGGCGCCGGCGCGGGCCGCCTGATGGCAACCGGATCTTGTATGTGAATTTTATGTGTGAACTATGGATCTTGTATTTGTGTTGTGAATCGAGCTATGGATCCCGTGTTTGTGTTGAATCGAGCTGTGAATCTTGTGTTCATGCTATGAATCATGTGACTTATGTTGTGAATTTATTGTGACTTTGATGTGAATCTTGTTGTGAATGTTGTGACTGCAGTGAATCTGAGATGAGATGAGAAAAGAAAAGAAAAGAAGAAAAAAGAAAAGGAGAGGAGAGGAGGAGCTGGCAGTGGACAGAACATTATCAATAACAATTGGTACTAAAGGGCCTTTTAGTACCTAGTAAACTACCCTGTAGTAATGCTCCTCTCTTTTAGTAGCGATGTGGCAATGCCGCTTCAACATCCGGTACTAAATGGGGTGGAGACCCGATACGTACAGAAGGCCGTTTCCCTAGTAGTGTACAAGAATATACAAAAGTATTAAAATGAATTGATATGCAATACTTTTGCACTTTAAATACAATAAAACTGATCATATAAGATATCATATATTTCCTGCATGCACACAAAAAAAGTAGGGGTAACAAGTATTCCCTCCGTCCAAAGATAAAAGCAACTCTCGTTTCCTGAGAGGTTAACCAATTCCAAATTTGATCATATTTACATTTATGGTACAAAATAAATATCAATCATGTAATATATTTTCATACACATTCTATTTGGAGTCGCGAATGTTAGTCTTTTTTATATAAATTGTCATACCTTGAAATTTTCAAATTTCAGGATGTGAATAGGAAGAAAATTTAAACAACGATTTTCCTATAATTTTAAAATTTTTCTCAACATTTAATTCTTTACAGGGAATATAGTAAAAAAAACAAAAACATTATTTGTTTTCCGAAAATAAATAAATAGCTTGATGTTTGTTGCATACATGCTGCTGCATTATTTTTGTTTGGTTGAATTCAAATTGATATTTGAATTCGATTGTTTGAATCTTAAAAAAAAACAAAACAAAACCCTTTCCCTTTGCTGTTTTGTTGTTGTAGCCCAGCTGCGAAAGTCTGGCAAAGGCCCCCGAAGTCCACCGCCTCGCTCGCTCGCCAGCCCCGAGCTCTGCACCCCGTCGGCCCAGCTCCACCGGTGGTCCGTCATCTCGAAGTCCTGCGATCCACCTCGAACTGTTCTGCGTTTTCGCTCGGCGCCCCTCTCTTTCGCAGCCTGTCTGGCTTCCGGCCCAGCAGCGGCCCGCGTCGCTCCCCTCTCTTCCGCGGTCGCCGACAGGTAGGGGCCACCTGTCATCCCCCACCTCCGGTCGCACCGAGCCGGACTAGAGCTCGGGTCGCGCCGCACCGTCCCCGCGCCGTCTCTTGGCCCGCACGCCAAGGCGGCCGCTCCCTCGGCCTATATAGCCCCGCCGCCACCTCCGCTTTGCCTCTTTCGCGAAACCCTAGCCCCAGAGCTCCCGCACCGCCGCCCGCCGAACCCTAGCTCGGCCGCCGCCATCGATCTCCGCCGACACCACCTTCCCACCGACAAGGAGACCGCCCGGAGAACCGCAAGGAGGTGAGGAGACCGTACGTGCCGCTCGTTTTCGCCCTCGCGCCCTGAGTCGTCCGCGTGCGCTCGCCGGAGCCGCAGCGCCGCCAACCGCCTCGCCGAGCCGCGCGTCGACTTCGTTGCCCGACCGCTCGATCTGGTGACCTAGATGAGTCCGTCGCGTCGCCCTCTCCATCCTAGGCCAAACCGCGCGTCCAACCGAGCCCCCTAGCTCGTGATCGATGAGCTCGCCGGAGTTTGGCCGTGCGCCGCCGCTCGCCGGCGTAGTCGCCGCCGCTTGCGCGCCTGCGCGTCACCGCAGCCGCCCGATCTCGATCCTACGGTCTAGATCGCGTCTGGGTTGAGTCAACCAGAGGCATACCGGCCAACCCCAGAGCCGCACCGTGTCGTTTTGCAAAAAGGTCCCTCTGTTTCTTAGAATCACAAAAATACCCTTCCGCAGTTCAAAGATCCTTACGTTCAGGTCCTTTTCTTTATGTTTTAAACCCTAGCTTTTATAGTTTTTCCACCTGAGGTCCAGCCATAGTGTTTTTGCACCGCAGACCTTATGTTTTTACGCATAATTAGGTTTTAGCCCTTGGTTTCTTGCAGATAGGCCCCTGTAAGCTCAGTTTTCTCGCAGTTAAGCCCCTGTATCTTGTTTTGCTTGTAGAATGTACGTTTTAGCTCCGTTTTTAGCGTTCTTTATGTCCACGCGATTGTATCGAAGTGTAGAACAGTTTTATGCTCCTGTTTTATTCTGTTAGTACTGTTTGGTGATTGTTGCTTATTTTATTCCATTGTATGCTTGTATGTGTATGATGTGGTGCATAGAAGACGATCTGTACGTGAAATTCGCTGCAGTTGAAGATTTTCAAGACCTTGAGCAGCAGCAAGTGTTGGTAGAAGGCAAGTCCTTGCTGCATTCCCGTTTATCCTATACAACATGCATTTTAATTACACCGTTTATTTATTTATTGCTTTGCATTAAATTGAAGGGTCCTACTATTTAAGGTTTGACTAGCTTTGTTTATTCCTATGCCTTGATCAACCTGGGTTTATATTTATGTTGGGTAGACCTTGCTTAATTGCTCAACTTGGGATCATGGTGGTTCTAATGAACAACAATGTTAATCTTGCTTTACTTATGTTATACCTTCATTAAAACAAGATCACCTCTGTTAATCGGAACATGGAGCGACCACCCAGGAAAACCGTACAACCACAAGACATATGGCTATGTCTTGGCCAAGTAATTAGAAAACCTGGTGTTAGGTATGCTTTACCTGAAAGGGGTTGGGGGTTGCCGGTAGTTGGTGTATAGCCCGGCCCTCAGGCTGATCTGCTCTATGGTAGTTTCGCAGTCTTGAGAGAGGTTTATGCATTGCGCTGTCAAGTAACCTAGCGAGCAGCCTGCACTATGGGATTTTTGTAAAGACCTCGTAGCGTCCCTATGCAACCACAACTTGGTAGTGTGGTATGATGCTTGGTCGGCATCGCATGGTTGGGTTTAAAGTTCCTAGAACTTTTACGCGACTTGTGGGTAAAGATGTACAACCTCTGCAGAGTGTAAAACTAACTAGTTAGCCGTGCCCACGGTCAAGGGCGGCCTGGACCCTCACATGAGTAAACTATGGAAGATGGACTAAACTTGTTGCATTTACTTTCATTCATGTTGATGATGCTTATGTTAATCTCTGGGTTGGTATAAACTTACATTTGCTAGTAAATCAGCTTTATTAATAAAATTTGACCAACTAAAATGCTGACCTGCTATGCCACCACAAGCTTCCACCATAAAGCCTTTGCATGTTGTTATAGTGCTTTCCCTTGTTGAGTACGACATGTGCTCATGCTTGTTGTTATTTTATATTGCATCTACACAACCCGGTTGCTTCTCAGACGGACGCTTTGAAGACTTTTCTGGAGAGTTCGACGAGTTATAGGCGAGCGTGCCACCAGTCAGCTGCCTGTGGAGACGTCCTTTTCCGCTGCTAGTACTCACTTTTGTTACGATTATGAGACATTCGGTCATGTAATAAAGTTATAATACTTCCTTTACGTTTTTACACTGTTTTTGGTATTCACTGAGTTGATGCATGTGTGTAACTTGATCCTGGCGCACATGTATTCTATGCATTCAGATTTGCCTTTAAATCCGAGTGTGACATAAATTTTGTCAATCAGTTTTTGAAACTGTTGGGCTCCTCGAGCAGCAATAGTTGCGTTTTTGGTGCCCTGGACGGAGTCCACACACCTTGGTTGGTGCCCCCCCCCATTCTCTACTATAAAATCAACTCTGTAGTAGTGTGTGCACCTAGTCGGCCAACTTGTTGCAACAGTCATCAGCCAATGAGATTATGAGAGACCCAACTTCTTTTCTCTGTTTGTTAAAAAAAACTTCTTTGCTCCCGGCCAATCATGCCAAATCCATCAGCAACCAATTAGAGATTACTCCGGCTTGTCTTATTTCGACTTGTTGCATAATATTTTTATCTTAGAACAAATCTATCATACAAATCAGCGTGCAAAATTTTTTTAAAAATTAACTCCGTCATATAAATCCGTAGAAGATCCGCCGAATAGAGCCAGACAACATCTTACATAAAGATGGCAAGACGATGAGGGAGGATTGAGGAGCGTTTGGGTGCCTATCGGGCAGGATAGAGAGTGTGGTCGTTGCGACGAGGCCTTTCAAATAGGTGGGCCGTACGTACGCGCGGCCGGGGGGAGGAGAGACCGGGACAAACTGGCTGGTGCGCTGGCCCCGTCGTGGGGTGGGGGGCGGCCCGGAGGCAGCCCATGTGTGGTGGTGCGTGAGTGCACGGGGCCCACCTGCCTGCGGGCCAGCCCGTCGGCGCACACGTGTTCCCTGTGGGCGCGCGCTTGTGGTGGAATGGAACACCCGACAACAGAAAACGGAAAACACGACGGTCGCCACAGACAAATCCCGCCCTTCGTCGGCGTCCGTCGCGTCGTACAGCAAGCCGCCAAGGCGCCAAGCCGACCCGGTCCCCCCTCCAGACGGGTAGACGAGCGGACCAAACGAGCCGGGCCCACTCGCTTGCAGCGACAGCCGCCGAGCCGCGCTAGCTGCTTGCTCGCTGGCTCGCTGCGGCTACCTGCCACTCACCGCCTCACCGGTTTACCGCGGTCGCCGCCGCCGCCGCCGCCGCGCTGCCCCTCCTCCCTTCCGGCCCGGCGCGGCGCGGAGCCTCCTCCCCGCGGTGACCCTGCCGTGCGGGGGATCCTGAGAGTGGCGCCAAGCCTCGGGCGCTGCGGCTGCCCGGTCCTGCGGGCGCGCCGATCTCGCCGTTTCGCCTTGTTGGTACGTAGTAGTTCGCAGCATTCAGCCGCAGTGACCGGAAACGTGATATTACACTTCAGAATTACGCATCGCTTCTTATTTTTTCCTCGGTGTTTTTCCATGTGGGCTGTGGGCACTATGACACAAGTAAGATTCTTAACCGTGTCTACTGAGTACTGACTACTGTTCGCTTGAATTCAGGGACTTCATCCTGCTTGTGTACTTACCGTCGTCGCACTGCCAGACTTCATCAGATTTGTTTTATGGAAATCTTCAAAATTGTACCAGGGCCTACAAGCCAAGTAGCTATTGCAGCACTGGAACTTTCAGGCTGATAACCTGAAACCGATGTGCATTATCTGATACCAGTACCATTACACAGATTAACAGCATATTTGGATCTTTTCTATTTCGGGATTATTTCTACCGGCTTGTTGATGGGAGCCGCTCTGGATGTCTGATTGGAGGATGCTTGTTTGTCTCGTATTCCTCTGGAATCTGATTGCCAAACAGTAGGTATGCATCTCGGATTGCATGCATCTCTGCTGCTACATCTCTTATCGATGGTCGCTCCCGAGGCTGCTGCTTCGAGCAGGATAGGCCCAGCCTGAAGACAGAGATCAAGCACTCCTGGACTCCACTTCTTGTAATGCTATCCTTCGGTTCAATGTGCAGCCAGATTGTTGGGTCAACTATCTCCAAGGTTTTATCTGGAAGAGCATCCTCGACAAACTTATGCAGACCTAGTGAATCTCTGAACATGTCGTCTGTTGGGCTCCGTCCAGTGAATATCTCGAGCAGCAATATGCCAAGACTATAGATGTCACCAGCTGTTGATACTGCAGAGCCTTCACCATATTCTAGAGTTGAGCAAAAAAAAGTTGCAGGTTAGCATGTCGTATGTGTATGCAATACAATATACAAGAGGACCTGTATAGAACTTTGAATCACCTGGAGCAACGTAGCCAATGGAACCTCTTATTCCGATTGTGTTCTGAGAATTTTGCATTTTCTTGCTTGCATTTTCTGAGAGGAATTTGGATATGCCAAAGTCTCCAACTCGAGCACTCATGTCTTCAGCAAGGAGGATGTTGCTTGGTTTAAGATCGCAATGGATTACTGGTGGTTGACAGCTATTGTGAAGATATTCTACTGCAGCAATGATGTCAGCAGCAATATCAATCCTCTGGGCAAGACTGAGCATGCTGCTTATAGTAAATTTATGAAATTTTGGATGAAGCCAGACATCTAGGCTACCATTTGGCATAAACTCAAAAACCAATGCCTTGAATTCCTGACCTTGGAGGTCAATGCTCGAGCAACAAGTAATGATCTTCATGAGACTACGGTGTCTTATCCTTCTCATGGCCTCACATTCCGCCTCAAAACTCTTGGAAGATCCAGACTGACAAAGGTTAAAGACCTTCACAGCGAAGGTTTTATCCTCGTTGTCAAGAACACACTTATAAACAGAACCATACCTACCAGTTCCGACCATGTTTGTTTCTGAAAACCCATTGGTTCCTCTGAATAATGCAAGGTATGGAATTCTTTGATATTGGTCATCAGAAATTGGAGAATGTGTTCTTTCCTTCTGCTTTTGTTTGAGCTTTTTGCAGAGGATCCAAACTAGAAGAATTATTGAAAGTGACAATAAGACTGTTACAGTTGTTACCAGAGAAATTATAAGAGACTTCAACTTGTTTTTTCTGCTCTTTCTTGTAGGCATTGTGGTGCAAGGTGTCAAGTGAAGCTGAGGTGCTCCACCGCACAACTCAGTATTCCCAGCGACTGATATGTAAGTTAGGTTTCTGAAAGAAACTCCATCTGGCACCTTGCCTTGCAGGTTATTGAATGATACGTCCAATATAGATAGTGATGTCAAATTCTCCAGAGCTTCTGGGATTGGCCCTGACAAATTGTTGTGTGCTAGGTACAACTGTTGCAGATCTCCAATATTACCGAGGACATCTGGGATCCCACCAGACAAATTGTTCATTGTCAGATTCAATAGTCAGTCCTTTCAAGTTTTTCAGAGATTGAGGTATGCTTCCTTCAAATGAGTTCTTGTCTAGCAACAGTTTTTCTAAAACTATGCAATTTCCAATGCTATTAGGTATTTGACCAGACAACTGGTTTGCTGACAGGATCAATTTGTTGAGGTTGGTCATGGTACCAACTTCTGATGGAAGGGGTCCTGAAAGAGAATTGTATGATAAATCTAAGTAATATGAAAGTGAAGGCTTCAAAATTGCCTTGGGTATTGAACCATTTAGGTAGTAATTTCTTGACAGATCAAGAACAAATAGATTCTTCAGGTTCCCAAGACTTTCCGGGATTGGTCCTTCCAGGTTGTTGTAGTATGCAGCAAAATTGGTTAGCGTTTTGAGATTCCCAATAGATGGTGGTATGAAGCCTGACAAGCCACTATTATAGAGGTCAAGCTTAACTAAGTTTTCTAGTTTCCCTATACTTTCTGGAATCAGTCCTGACATAGAAGTATTCCCTATCACCAATATGTTGAGGCCAACAAGATTCCCGATGTCCGCAGGGATACTCCCAGAGATATCATTGTCATTCAAGTATAACTTCTGGAGAGTACTTGAGAGGTTTGCAATTGAACCTGGCAGGTCTCCTCTGAAGGAGTTGTAGCAGAGTACTAAATGCTGCAGTTGGCTGCAGTTCGCCAAAGAACTGATGAATTCCCATCCCTCCTTGTCATTTGCTTCAAGCATGTTTACACTAAGGTACAACAGCTGCAGAGCTTGCAACCTTCCCAAAGTTGCAGGTACATACCCGCTCAATCTATTCCCATCAAGAAGAAGTGTTTCGATATTAGAGAGATTGGATATTGAAGAAGGGATTGTTCCGATGAAGTGGTTGTTGTTGATGTTGAAGTATTCCAGGCTGGGGAATTTGTTGCCAATATCAGCAGTAATGCTTCCATGTAGTAGATTGCTCCCCACCTGAAAGCTGATCAGTGATGACAAGTTGTATAGAGAGAGTGGAAGCTCACCGGAGAGGTTGTTTGCATAGAGATCCAGGAATAACATGCTCTGGATGCTGCCGAGCTCAGGTGGTATTGAGCCATGGAGCTGGTTGCTGGCCAGACTGAGGTACTCTAGACGAGACAGATTGGTCAGTGATGCCGGGATGGGTCCTATGAGGCTGTTGTTGGTCAGCGAGATTGCTTCCAGGGACATCATTGTCTCTCCGAGTTCGGCCGGAATGAGACCACCGAGCTTCTTGTTGTGTAGCACCATGATGGTCATGCTGATGCAGGAGCTGAGATTGGCAGGGAACGTGCCGGAAAACGAGTTGTCACTCAGGACGAGTGTCTGGAGACGCCGGAGGTGACCGAGGGTCGCTGGGATCTCGCCATACAACCCATTGGAGCTCAGGTTGAGCGTCTGCAGGAAAGTCAGATTCCCAAGAGCTGGGGAGAGTACTCCGGTGAGGCTGCTGTTATACAAGTTCAATGCCAACACCCGTGTTGGCCTCCGGTGGCTGCATGTCACACCCACCCAACTGCAGAAGCTGGTGCTGCTGTTCCAGGAGGCCAGGGTACCAGATCCGCCACCGATGAGTTGTGCTTTGAAAGCTAGCAACGCGGCCTCATCGCTGGAGCTCACCGTAGGGATCATCAGGATCGCCATTAGTGAAGGCAGCAAGCTCAAGATTCCCATTGCCATGCGCAAATTGTTTATGAGCTTGGTAGGTGGTAGGTCGCAGGTGAAGGTGAACAATACAAGTAGGGATGGAGTGTTTGAACTGGTCAGATTGGAGCCGTCCTTATCTCGACTTCAATTCGTTGAGCTACATCCGTTGCTTCGTTTTCATGGATGACTTTTGGAAGCCATGATCTTAATTCGAGCTGTTTGCAGCTGCCTTTCCATTTTGACGTCTTCAGAATTCAGATGCTCTTACTATACGTATCTTGTCCATTTCATTTGGTCAAGGTACGTCGCCCCTGAAACCCTGAACAGCATCCCAGAATTTATTTCACTTTTGCAATCTCCTTCTGACGCTCTACAGTCACTGAAGAGGATATATGGACCCGTTTGGAGAAAGTTGTGTGCATACATTATCAGGTTTCAGGCTTTCAGCCTACCTACTGTCAACAGCAGAACACTCTGCTTTTGAAGCGACCAATTCTTGAGCCTACAGAACTTTCCATGCTCGCAAAGTTGGTGACAATTCAACATTTTCATGCCAGCCAGCTGGGACTGAGAGAGTGATGTCGGGTGTGGGTGTGATCAGAGCACGGAGATTCGCTGGTCCCACACATTGTCAAGATTACACCCCTAATATGTGCTATGAATGCTATGAACTGAATCTCATTACTACTCTGCAAATATCTGTTCCCCGGTTAAGCTCCTGCATTTGAGTTTGGCTGCTTAGTTATGCCCCTGTGCAGACCATTATATTGGAGAAAAGTTTGGCTGAGTAGGAGTAAACATCCAAAAGGGTTATAGATGTTGGGGGTCCGAAAATCGGATGGGATCCCCGAACACAAGAATCCAGAACGAATGTGCGAAAGTATGTGAGAGTGAGGGGACAAGGAATCCCCGAAAGTCTGTACTCGCCTCAAAAGTTGTGAACCCCTTTACACGTGCCCTTGAGCCCCCTTTTATAGGGAGACGAAGGGGCTTTTACATTCCGAGAATGCCCTCGGATCTAAAGAATATTCCAAATGTGAACATGTACATGAATGTTTTTTACATCCCGTGATTTGCGGAGCTAATTTCATAGATTTACTAGTCTGCCACTTGTTCACACTTCGAACCCGGACTTTTGATGCCTCGCTTTTGACTAGGTCCTCCCTTGACTTTCGACTCTTCCTTCACGAAGATCGTCAGTTGTAAAGATTCCCGAACTGAATCGTCAACGTCATGGCCGAAGCGAAGTTTTCCATCCTTGCAAAGATTTCCAAAGTTTCCATCGCTAGAGTTTCCCGAATCCGCAATGATCTCTGAAACTCCTATTGTCCTGAAACAATGAACAGATTTGCGAACTCACGCCTTTTCGGCGATTCTTTCGCCTGAAATCAGCAGATTAGCGAATTTCTCAAAAAACCATGAAAATGAATACTTCGCCTGGCTCTTTTATGCCCGTTCCCACGAATTCGCTGGAGTCTTGTCATTTCTGAAGTTTCGAGGGTGAAAGATTTTTACCCAATTCCCCAACACTAGCCCCTCGGGGAAGCGGGTTGACTCCGACGATCCGTTTTCACGAAAAACTCTCAGAATTTCGGTAAAAAACGTCACCCTCAGAACGTCGGAGTGTACACGCGTCCCCCCTGAAATGCGCAACGGTCATCTCGAGACATCTTCTTGAAACTACCCCCCTCTTCCCCTATAAATAGAAGCCCAGCGCGGTAATTTTATTTCACCGCTTCGCAGCTTTCCCCGAACTCTTTGAAACATTTTCGGAGCAAAGCTCTTCATCTTAAGACGTCCGAAGCTCGGCGACTTCTTCAGTCTTCAAAGGTATTCTATTCGCCTTTCTTACGTTTTTTAAGCAACATTTGATTATTTCGTAGATCTTTCGTTTTTTGTAATTTCGACATATGCTTCATATTTATTTATCTTCCGAAAAGGTGGTTCGTACCAAAAGTACTGCTAGACCAATGACTTCCGAGGAGTTGACTGCTGCTGGCGTTCCGCCGACCGGAGAAATTGCTCCCCCTAGCACAAATGATCCAGCTGCCGAAGCCATTCGCGACTCTGGCAGTCGCGAAGATGGGGAAATTAGATCTGAAAACAATTCCGAAGGTGGCGAAGATCTTTCAAACGTTGAAGTTGACCTAAGTGAGCTCGTTGCTGCTAAGGTTACATCTTATCCTCCAGCTTTTGTTTTCGGCAAGTCGAAAGTTACAGCCGAAATTATTAAAGAATATGAAAAGGCCGGATTTTTCCCTGCTGGCGATGGACGCCCTCCTTCTGGTGAAGAGGTCCCTGCTCCTGAAGTCAATGAAGTCGTTGTTTTCAAGGATTTCTTTACCTGCGGACTTAGATTCCCTTGTGACCCTCATCTTCCTTCTATCCTTGAGAAGTTTTCCGTGAAAATGCACCAACTGACACCGAATTCTTTTCTGGAACTTTCGAAGTTCTTCTGGATAATGAAGACTTTCAAGTGTACTGCTGGTGCTGACATATTCGCACGTTTATTCGAGCTTGTGACCGAGAAGGATATTCTTAAGCTTGATGATGGGAAATACTATGAAGCTCACTATGCATGTTGTACCTTCAACACCCGAAGGAAGAATACGCATCAAGGCCTCACCCGCATCCAGCTTGCACCTTGCAGCAAGACCAACTTCTCCGAAGATTGGAGTTCGTTTTGGTTCTATGTGAAGGTATATGTCCAAGGTTTTTTGTTACACTGGGCCAGCTTATCCATTCTATTCACCAATGGCACCTGTGACCGCTATCAACACTGCTTTGTATAATGGCCGGGCCCTTGGCTTCAAGAATTGCGAGAATGCTTTCTTCCTGGCTAGCACTATTCTTGGTGGCCGCGATGCTATTGAAGAATTCGTTGCCGCTCAAGTTTGGCCCTTATCGGATGGTTGGAAGCCTTCAAATGTTGTTTTTCTTGATGTGGATTGGGCTTCTCAGAAGGTGCCGTTTCCACGATTCAATTTGCGATTAAAGGATGGTTAGAGCCTTGAAGACTTCATTCTCGAAGTTGAACAGAAAGTTAATGAAATGGTTGGCGAATCTACTCTAAACGAGTATAAAGCTTACAAGAGCATCGTGAAGCATAAGAAAAGAGTGAATCGTGTGTTTTCAGAACTCGGTGCTGAGACTGCTCTCCGATCTCGCTTGCCAGGCGTGGACAAGAAGATTACGGTCGTTGCTGTAGCAGTTTGTTCGGCTGCCCCTCCTAAGGCTCGAAGGAGGGCTTCAAAGAAGGAAAAGGCTAAAAGCAGTGCGGTCGACACTTCTTCTCCTGCCGTTCGCCCGGGAAAGACTAAGTCTTTAGAATCCAGCAAAAGGAAGAGGAAAGCTTCCGAAGACATTTCTGACGTTGAGATTCAAGCGGCTTAAAGTCTTGCGCAGCTAGGCAAGAAAAAAATCTAAGAAGGCTGTGAAGAAGGTTGTTGGTGCTGTTGTCCAGCGCGTTCCTCCAGCTTTTTCTGATGATGAGATGACTGATGAACCTCGCCCAACAGGTTTCTTTTCTTGCTTGTGCTGTGAGTTAAGATTTGGAGTTCGTCATACCTGTATTCCAGATTCTGAGAACGAGTTTGTTGATGTTGAAACTTTTTCAGACATTGTCCCCGAAGCTCGGGGAACTCCTGGTGATTCTGCGGTTGCTGCTGAAGCCGATGCTAGTTCTTCCCAAGCTCCTGCTACTAAGGATGAAGCCTCTCCAAAGTTTGCTGAAGACTTGGAGTGCACAGTGAGCAAAAGCGGTGACTTGGTTGAAGATCCGTCTTTGATTGGAAATCGTGAAGAAATTCCTGATGATCAAGATCCCGCCCCCTCGGTCACAGCTTACAACGAGAGTTTTGGTACGTCTTTTAGAGGTGAACTATTAAGTGTTAGCGGTGAGGTGGTTGATACTAGTGGTGGTAGTTCTAAGTTTCCTTTGCTATGAAAATCCCCTAAATTTATGGGTGAAACAGGAGAAAGTGCTCCGAAGAAGAAACTTCGATTGACTGGCAAAACTATTGTTACTACTGAGAAGCAATCTTGAGGAGGTTGTTATTCTAGACTTTGTTGAAGTTCTAATGCCTTACAGGCATTCCTTTCTTGATACTTAGCAACTTCTTTTGTCCTTTTTCAGATGATTCAGAAGGAGATGCTCGCCAAGGCTGAGGAAATTCAAGAATCAGCTTCTCAATCTGAGGAGAATGATGATACTGACAACAGAGAGGAAGATTCGGGGAGCGAGGGTAGCGGCGACAGCAGCAGCAGCGACAACCAAGATGGCGGAGGGGAAGAAAGCTCCGATCGTCAAACCAGTTCCCCGCAGGTTGACATTGTTGGATGAGGCTACGCTTGTCCGAACTTTTGCTTTTGATGTTAAGGCTACAAACTTGTATATTTGTGGGCTGCGCCCCTTCTAAACTTTGTCTTGTAAATCTTAACCTGCGCAGGTCCTGCAAGGTGGGCCTGTGCAGGACATCATACCTTTGCGAATTCACCGGCAGGACTAGATAGTTAGTGGCGAAGCTTGGTGTTTGTACAAAGAATCCCATCCTGACTGCAAGTTTTCTGACTTCTGGACTTACTGTTGTCAGTACTTCTCGATGCGTAGCTTTCAATTGAGTTGGTTTTTCCTTCAACGCGGCGGTTATGCTCTTACCGGTGAAGCTTCAAGTTCGCATTCTTTCGTGAAGACGGAGCCCCTTAGCCCTATTTCTGGCGACTGTAATTTTGCTTATGCTAGTGACATTGCCGAAGAGAGGGGCCGTAAGCCGGGCCGTATCGTTGAACTTCCTTTCTGAATTTCTCAGCTCTTCGAAGCTGTGTAACTTTACTTTTATGAAATTTTGTATGAAACTAAGGCAAAAAACTCGTTTTTAAGAAAAAACGTCACCCTTCCCACCTTGCCGTTTTCATGCAAAATTTCATGGGTTCCCAAAGACTGGTGACTCTCTGTTTTGCTCTTGTTTTTCCTTCGTCGCGTGATGATTTGCGTTTCATTGTAGTGCGAGTCGACAAAATTTGTTTAACGAATTTTGTGGACTTGCGCCTATTTGGCATACTTGCCTAGGTTGATATCGCAACCCTCAGTTGCTTCAACCGTATTATGCGATTACTATTTTTTCGAAGATAACTGAGCCCCTTGGCCCTTGGAACAACATTCTCGGCTGAAGAAATTTTCCTGAAAAACTTCATGGAGTTTTTCATGTATGTTCGCTACTATGCTGATTTGTTGTTGCAATCGAAAAAACATTAATTTCTAATTCATAATTTTTCATACGAAAAATCCTGAGCCAAGACATTTGTATTTTCCGGGCCACAACCTTAATGTTGTTCCCGTACTTTTGGTAGGATGTCCCTTCAAGGTGGGATCTATGCCACAACTTGTTGTTGTCTCAAGCCTTTCGGTAGGATGTCCCTTTAAGGTGGGATCTAGGCCACAACTTGTTGTTGTCTCAGGCCTTTCGATAGGATGTTCCTTTAAGGTGGGATCTAGGCTTTCACGGAGCCTTTGGCTATTAAGGAGCTTTTTCACAAAACTTCTCTTTCACATGATGGAATTTCGGCTGTCACAAAGCCTTTCATGAATTTTTTCTTTCTCACGATGGAATTTCGGCTATCACAGAGCCTTTCACGAACTTTTTCTTTCTCACGATGGAATTTCGGCTATCACGGATCCTTTCACGAACTTTTTCTTTCTCACGATGGAATTTCGGCTATCACGGAGCCTTTCACGAACTTTTTCTTTCTCACGATGGAATTTCGGCTATCACGGAGCCTTTCACGAACTTTTTCTTTCTTGCGATGGAATTTCAGCTATCACGGAGCCTTTCACGAACTTTTTCTTTCTCACGATGGAATTTCGGCTATCACGGAGCCTTTCACGAACTTTTTCTTTCTCACGATGGAATTTTGACTATCACGGAGCCTTTCACGAACTTTTTCTTTCTCACGATGGAATTTCGGCTATCACGGAGCCTTTCACGAACTTTTTCTTTCTCACGATGGAACTTCGGTTATCACGGAGCCTTTCACGAACTTTTTCTTTCTCACGATGGAACTTCGCAAGACACATAAAATGGGGGAAGGCTCTTTTCATATATATCACAAAGAGTATTTACATAGGATCCGCCTCATTAAAAACCTTGCCCCTTGATTTAGGGCCCCCTTCGCAAGGAAAAGAGTACGGTCCTTTTTATTCTAAATTAAATGCGAGAGGTAAATATTTTTGTTCCTGAAACCACTTATAGTCCCGTGGTTCAGGTTTTTACAATTTTATGAAATCTAAAATTGCAAAAAGAAATACTGAATGCTAAATCTAACTACTTTTCATGATTGTCAAGGATAGTACCTCTTTAGGTTGTCTACATTCCATGAATGCGGCAGTTCTTCATCGGTTTGGTCTGTTAAGTGAAAAGCTCCTGGCATGCTAGTTTCTTTTGCTATGTAGGGTCCTTCCCAAGATTCCTGAAGTTTCCCGGGATTCTCCCAATTTTTCTTTTTTTTCAGCACTAAATCACCATTCTTGATGTCTTTCCTGACTATTTTCTTATCTTTCCATGCCTTGGTTTCCCTTTGGTATTTTTCAATATTCTCTGAAGCTTCGAGGATTGTGAGCTCAATCATGTCCTTCTCTACCTTCATATCAACTTCTTCAATTTCTTTTGCCTTTTGGACTCTCAAACTTTCATTCTTAATTTCTTCTGGAGTCATTGCTTCAGTTCCAAATAGCAAGCGAAAAGGTGTGAAACCTGTTGCCCTTGACATTGTTGTGTTGTGGGACCAGATTACTTTCGGCAATTCATCTATCCACCTGCCTTTCTTCTGATCATATAGACACTTCTTGATTCCCGAAAAGATTAGCCCGTTTGCCCTTTCAACAGCCCAATTAGACTGCGGATGATAGACTGAAGAGAATTTCACATGGGTGCCCAGAGTTTTGCAATACTCCTTGAAAGAATAACAGTCGAATTGCTTTCCGTTGTCAACAGTTAACTCTCTTGGTACTCTGAATCTGCAGATTATGTTTTGCCAGAAGAATTTCTGAACAGTTGGTGCTGTGATATTCGCCAATACCTTCGCCTCCACCCATTTGGTGAAGTAATCAACTGCCACCGCTGCGAACTTGCAGTTTCCTTGGGCTGTTGGCAATGGGCCGACCAAATCCATTCCCCACCTTTGCAGAGGCCACGATGGTGGAATTAGATGAACTGGCATAGATGGTAGGTTTTGCTGATTCGCTTTTTTTTGGCATATTGCACATTCTTGAACCAGCTTTTTTGCATCAAAGTTTATGGAGGGCCAAAAGAATCCTTGCTTTATTGCTTTGCCCGCTAGAGCTCTTGTGCCTATGTGTGCACCACAGAATCCACTATGGATTTCTTTAAGAAGTTCTACACCCTTTTCGGAGGTTATGCACCTTAGCCATGGTTCGGTGATTCCGAACTTGTAAAGCTCTCCATCCACTACAGCATAGCCCCTTGCCCTTTGCCTTAGCCTTTTTTCTTCCAATTCATCTTGTGGTTCATAATGGCCCCTCAGATATGCCATGATTTCAGCCCTCCAATCGTGAGTTTCTACACTGTTCACAGTTTTTGGCTTCAGATCTTTGATGGATGGTTCTCTGATGATTTCGAAGAATATATCTGGAGGTATCGCTTGTTTTTGTGCTGCTGCTTTCGCTAGCTTGTCTGCCTCGTTGTTGTCATTTCTTGAGATATGCTGTACTGTGTAGCCCTTGAAGTGCTTCTCCATTTCCCTAACTTTCTCGAGATATTTTATTAAGATCGGATTTCTTGCTTCGCTTTCTTTCTCGATGTGTTCCTGAATCACTTTAGAGTCCGTTTTGACGATGAATGTTTGCTGTACCAGAGCTTTCATCTTTCTCAAAGATAGCAGTAAGGCTTCATATTCTGTTGTGTTGTTCGTGGAATGGATGTCATCCGCGAAATCAAGCCTGGCAGCATATCTTATCACGACTCCTGCTGGAGAGGTCACAATCGCTGCTATTCCAGCCCCTCTATCACCCCAAGCCCCATCACAGTGCACCACCCATGGCGTGGTTATATCTTCGGTAGAGTCTTGGGATGGCGATGTCCAATCTACGACAAAGTCTGCCAGAACTTGCGATTTGATTGCGCTTCTTCTCTCGAAGTCCACAGTGTATTCTGACAGCTCGGCTGCCCATTTGACGATTCTGGTTGATGCTTCCTTGTTCGTGAACAGGTCATTCAGTGGTTGGTTCGTGATTACCCTTATTCTGTGGCCCTCGAAATAATGTCTCAAAATTCTTGCCGCCATAACGACTGCATATGCTATTTTTTCTAGTTCAGAATAAAAAAGTTTAGATCCCGAAAGAGCTTCCGAAGCAAAGTTAACTGGAATTTATTTCAGTTTTCCTTCTTCCTCTTTCTCTTGCACTAATACAGCACTCACGGCTGAATTGGAAGCAGACAAGTACAGCAGGAGTGGCGATTTTGGCTCTGGGGGGCATAGCTTAGTCATGTTCGACAAGTAATCTTTGAGTTCTTGGAAGGCTTGCTTCTGAGATTCAGTCTACTGAAAGTTCTTGGAACTTCGGAGAACTTGAAAGAAAGGCAGGCTTCTCTCTGCAGCTCTGGGAATGAATCTGTTAAGGGCGGCCACTCTCCCTGTCAGCTTCTGTACATCTTTCACCGAAATGGGATCTTGCATCTCAACCAGAGCCTTGATTTTGTCAGGATTCACTTCGATACCCTTTGTCGAAACTAAGCAGCCCAAAACTTTTCCCTTGTGAATGCCGAAGACGCATTTCTCAGGATTTAGCTTAAGATTTACAGCTCTAAGGTTCGCGAATGTTTCCGCTAAGTCACTGATGTGGTCTCTTCTTGGATGCTTTTGACTACTATGTCATCGACATATGCCAGAATATTTCTCCGAAGTTGAGGATGAAGCACTATTGCTATCATTCTTGAAAAGGTGCACCCTGCATTCTTCAGGCCTTCTGGCATTCTGACGAAACAATAAGTTTCGAACGGTGTAATGAAGCTTGTTTTTTCCTCGTCTTCTCTTCGTACTCTAATTTGGTGGTATCCTGAGAACATGTCCAGGAGTGAAAGCATTTCGCTGTTCGCAGCGTTGTCAACAACCTTATCCACCCTTTCAAGTGGGAAGTCGTCTTTTTTACAAGCCTTGTTCAGATCCGTGAAGTCCACACACATTCTCCACTTTCCATTTTTCTTCTTTACTGGCACCGTGTTGGCCAGCCAAACAGGATACATGACTTCTCTAATGACTTTGGCGTCTTGAAGCCTCTGCACTTCGGCTTCCACTGCTTTTGCTTTTTCTTCGGACATTTTCCTGAGTTTCTGCTTCTTCGGGGTTATTTTCTCATCTGTGTCCAGGGCATGCTCAATGATATCCATGTCGACACCTTACAAGTCTTTAGCTGACCAGGCGAAAACATCTTTGTTCTTGTTTAAAAACTCGACAAGCTCTTTCTCTTCTTTAGGGCTGAGATGAGCCCCTATCACTACCGCTCTATCTGGCATGTCATCTAGATATACTTTCTTCGTCTCGCCATCAGCAGCTATCTCAACTTTTTCTTTATCTCTCTTGGCTTCAACATATGGCTCTTTCTTTTCTTCGGTAGAGTTCAGGTGATGCACGTTGGTTTGACCTGGTGTATGGCCCTTTTCAATATTTCGGGCCTCTTGCTGATCACCGAACACGGTGATGACTCCTTTTGGTGCCGGGATTTTCATGGAGAGGAACTGTTGCCTTATCACAGCATCGAACTTATTAATGAATCCTCTGCCGAAAATCGCGAGGTACGGATGATACATGTCAACCACGTCGAAAGTGAGAGTTTCGGTTCTGGCATTGTCAAGATCTCCAAAGGATACGGGCAGAGCACTACGTGAAAACCTCAAATAGGTCACGCAACATTTGTAACGGGCCCTTAACGCCCGTTACATGCACCCACATCTGTAACGGTTGTTGTTTGGCGTCCGTTACCCATAAGCGCGCCAGGACGACCCCGGGGTTGGCCTCCACAACGCCCGTTACCAATGTGGACTTCTAGTAACGGGCTTCTTAAACGCCCGTTACATGAATTCTTTGTAACGAACGTTAAATCGAGTCCATTACAAAAGTTAAACCTATCGGTAACGGGCTTGTAAAGTCCGTTACCGATCAATGCACTATCAGTAACGGGTTGTTTAAGTCTGTTACTGATCACTGCCGTATTGGTAACGGGCTATAAAGTCCGTTATTGATAATTTCGTACTAGAGACGCATGCTTGTTAGGATGCGTCTCCTTTGCTGGCGACCCAATTGGATACGCTCGTGTCTTAGGACTCGTCTCCTTTGATTGCCACCCAGGGTCGCCTTTTTTCTCTCATCGGAGACGCACGTTGTTATTGCTCGTCTCTGTCTTCTCCTTCCGAGCTCTCTCTCTGCAGAAGGCCACTCCCGTTCCGACAACAACACTCGCTCTCTCTACTCAGAAGGTCACTCGCTCGATCTCTCTGCTCAGATGTCCCCGCCGACCTGTCCCGTTCGCCGCCGCTAGCTGCGCGCGCTCTGAGCATCGTGCTTAATTTGTCTCCTCAGAAAGCCGGCGCTCCAGCAAACCGGCCGGCCGCGTGCGCGACGGCGAAAGGGGCCAGCGGACATCGACCGCGGCATCATCCAAAGCAGACGCCTCCGTGTCCCCTCCCCCTGGGGCTCGGCGCCGTCCTCCGCACTGTCGCCGCGGCCGTGATGCCGCCTCCGATCCTCCTCCTCGGCCGCGCTCGCCTCGTAGAAAGTCCTCGTTAAGATGGAAATTAATTACCCCCTTTTATTGAAATTCTTCAGCTGTCCTATTCCTCTTGTGTTATCGGTTTTTTTATGTGATGAATTGTGCTCATTTGATGTATGGAATGCAGATGGCGTCTGCTGCTCGGGCTTGGATGTACAGACAGCCCCAAGAAGATTGGGAGAATTTTTTAAGCGGGGTCAATGGTTTTCTAAATCAAGCAGAGGCAGATATGAGAAACCGTGGTGTTCAGACAATGCTTTGCCCCTGTATAGATTGTCTCAACCAGAAGAAATTCGCGCAACGGGAAA
Organism: Cenchrus fungigraminus; assembly: GCA_036936925.1. Classification (NCBI taxonomy): domain Eukaryota; kingdom Viridiplantae; phylum Streptophyta; class Magnoliopsida; order Poales; family Poaceae; genus Cenchrus; species Cenchrus fungigraminus. The sequence continues at coordinate 87,462,095 of CM072780.1, forward strand.
TCATTTTTCATCATTTGGTCACACGTGGTTTCACAAAAAATTACACGTGTTGGAATAAATATGGTGAGGAAGGCCTTAATGAACTCGAAGCAGGCTTCCTAAATGAAGGTGAAGTGCGACACCATGCTACCGACCATGATGAAGACCTTGATGACAGTAGAGTTTTTGAGGAAAATGAACCATTATTCCCACCAAATGTGATGAGGCCTGAGGATATCACTGATCAAGAAGTTAGGGGCTTCGATGATGGTGAGGTGTTGCAACGTGTGCACAATGTTGATCAAATGTTGCGGGATGTTGAGTTTCAACGAGTGTACACACCTTCTGAATTAGCGAGGCTGAAGCAGTTCATTGAAGATTCAAAGACCCCTCTATCCTGATTGCCAGAAGTACTCTCGCCTTTCTGGTGATCTAAAACTTCTGCAGCTTAAGGCAGATCATGATTGGAGCAACAAAAGTTTCAAACATCTATTGGATGTGCTTAGAGACATGCTAGCTGAAGGAAACCAAATAGCAGAGTCTGTCTATGAGGCGAAGAAGATAATCTGTCCTCTGGGAATAGAGGTTGAAAAAATCCATGCATGCAAGAACAGTTGTGTATTGTTCCGTGGAGATTATGCAGACCTTGACAAGTGCCCCAAGTGTGGCTATGATCGGTACAAGAGGAAAAAGGATGGTGGAGATGATAATAATGCTGATGACGAGAACGAGCCTGGCGAGATCAGAGGCAAGAAGAAGAAGGCTAACAGAGGGGCTCCTATGAGGGTGGCTTGGTATTTTTGCATCATTCCTCGACTGAGAAGATGGTTCACAACACGAAAGGAGGCCCAACTCTTGCATTGGCATGACTATGGCCGAAAGGAGCTTAAGAAAGATGGCAAGTTTAGGCACCCCGCAGATGCAGCACAATGGGGTAACATTAATAACCACTTTCCGTGGTTTGACAAAGACGTAAGGAGCATTCGATTTGCTATGAGCACAGATGGCGTGAACCCATTCGGTAACTAGAGCTCAACACATAGCACCTGGCCTGTCGTGCTGTCGTTGTACAACCTTCCACCCTGGCTATGCAAGAAACAGAAATATATGATGCTGACAATATTGGTCTCCGGGCCAAAGCAACCTGGCGACCGTATTGATGTCCACTTGAGGTCACTAGTTGATGACTTGAAGATACTGTGGAAGCCTGGTGTGAAGGAGGTTTGGGATGAGTACAAGCGTGAGGAGTTCACAATGCATGCCATGTTGTTCACCACCATCAACGACAGCCCGGCTCATCGCAACCTCTCTGGCCAGAGTAAAAGGAAAGGTGCAGCTTGCCCACACTGCTTGGAAGATACTTGCGCAGTATGGCTAAGACATTCAAAGAAATACGTATTTATGGGGCACCGTCATTTCCTCGGCAAGAAACATCCATACCGGGCCTTGGATTGTCAGTTTAATGGGGAAAAGGAGAATCGAGAGGCGCCGTTGCATGTGACTGGAGATCTGGTCCACTTGAAAGTCAAGGACGTCAAAACTATCGAGGAGTTACCCAAGCTGACTGAAAAAACCCTTGGCAAAAGAAAGAAATGAGATGGTAAAGAAGAAAAAGAAGGAATGTGGAACAAGAAATCAATTCTATGGGTGCTAGAGTATTGGCCGATGTTGGATGTGCGTCATTCGATTGACAACATGCACGTCAAGAAGAATGTGTATGAAGCTACTTGTGGAACATTGCTACAACAGAAGTCCAAAGGAAAAGATCTAAAAATGCAAGGGAGGATCTTAAAGAACTGGGCATTAGGCCGGAGCTCTATGCAGAGGAAACAGAGACGGGGACGTACCTTCCCGTTGCTGCAACCACCTTGTCAAAGACAGAGAGGAAAGGATTCTGTCAGTTTTTGCATGATTTAAAAGTACCTTCAGGCTACTCATCAAACTTCAAGAGGCTAGTGTCGGTGAAGAACATGAAAATGAATTTCAACTTGATGAAATCTCATGATTGCCATGTGTTGATGACAGCTCTTCTTCCTGTTGCACTTAGAGGTATCAAGACAGAACTGGTTCGCGACGCGGTCACGAGCTTGTGTTTATTCTTCAATGCAATATAACAGAAGGTGATTGATGAGGAAAAACTATTAGACTTAGAAAGGAGGCATTTCGAGACCCTATGCCTGCTTGAAGCTACCTTCCCACCATCATTCTTTGATCTCATGCTGCATCTAACAGCACACCTCGCGAGGGAAATCTGGTTCCTTGGCCCATCTTACCTTCATCAGATGTTTCCATATGAGAGGTTCTATGGATTCCTGAAATCATTGGTACATAACCAGTTATTTCCGGAGGGAGCCATTGTTCGTGGCTACGAGACCATCGAAGCAGTGGAGTGGGCCATGGGTTATATGGACTCCCAAAACCCTATTGGTGTGCCTCGCTCACGGCATGAAGGTAGGCTTTCAGGTGTTGGGACCCTGGGGAAAAAGTCAGTCACTCCGGAACCAGATGCCTTCCAAAAGGCTCATTTCACTGTGATACAACAGCTGCACCTAATTACACCGTTTGCCAATGAGCACAAGCGACAACTATGTGAAGACAACCCTGACCGTGGTAGGGCTTGGCTTGTAAAGATGCACATGCAAGGTTTCAGCAGGTGGCTCCGAGATTATGTCGAGACATGCAGCAATAATGCTGTAATAACCGACGAGATAAGGAATCTAGCAGCGGGGCCATTGTTCACTGTTACAAGATACCAAGCAATAGATATCAATGGATACACGTTCTACACCATGGCTCAGGATAAAAAGAGCGTCTATCAAAATAGTGGTGTGCGTGTACGGGCCGTCGTCGATGACAGTCATGATGATGATGACACGGAGACGGACACATATTATGGTCAAATAGAGGAGATATGAGAGCTTGATTATGTAGGATTGAAGGTAGCCTTGTTTCAGTGTAGATGGGTCACCAATGGGAAGAGAGCTGTGAGCAAGGACGAATATGGTTATGTTAGTGTTGATCTCCGGGTCTTTGGTTACAAAAACGAACCGTTTGTCATCGCCAACGATGTTGAGCAAGTGTTCTATGTACCTGACCTTGCAAAGAAGAACTGGTCTGTGCTTATGCCTAGAAAAAAAGGATTGTTGGGTTGAAAATGTTGTTGAGGAGGAGGAATACAACCAGTTTGACGAAATTCCATCCTTTGACACTTCATACAAGCCCCGACTCTTGGGAACTAACAAAACACCGTACTTGCGAAGCGACCATAGTGAAAAAAATCTATATACAGAAATCAAGGAAGAAAAAGCAAGCCTGATTTCTGCTGAATCCTTTTTGTAATGCAGGATGTGTCTATTGGTGGAAATGGAATCCGTTTTGTAATATAAAGGATGTGATGTATTGGTGGAATTTGAATCATTTTTGTAATATATAGGATGTGGTGGAATTTGAATCCTGTTTGTAATATATTCTACCTAAGATACTATATATATTCTGTTTATATTCTGCTTCAGTTCAGTAAGTATGTTGCAGGCTGCTTCAGTTCAGTAACGGGCGTTAATATCAAAGAGACGAGGATTAGCCAACCCGCGTCGCCTTTGTTAAGGGCAAGAGACGAGGATTAACCAATCCGCGTCGCCTTTGTTATGGGCGAGATATGCGAAATCACACACACAGATTACATAAAAAGAGACGCGGATTAGCCAGCCCCCGTCGGCTTGTTCTTCTTCATGCTTGCAAGTGAGTAGGTAAATCATACAAAAAATTGTACTGCACACAGATAATCACACAAGCATAGCTCTTGAGATGCAAAATCACACACACAGATTACAGTCATCATTGATACATCAGAAGGTTACAAAGTAGCCATCTATGTTCATCATCACTAGGCACTACCAGGATGAGGAACATAGATCTAAACTAAGCAAAAGAGATATACTTCCGTCGGCTTGTTCTTCATGACGAGAGGTGCTGACTTGGCGATGTTGAGGCTCAAAGGTCGATCTTGCTCGCCTTCCCTAGGCTCAAAGGTCGATCTTGCTCTCCTTCCCTGCCCGTCAGTCGATCGTCGGAGGTGAAGAGAAAGGAGGCCGCCGTCGGCTTGTTCTTCATGACGAGATATGCTCCAGATTCTGGCTTCTTCTTCATGCTTACAAGTGAGCACAAGAGAAAGATACAGAGAGGGTGGAAACATATCCCTTCAAAAATCCTCCTCTTGGAGGAGGGAAAGCAAAAGGAAGCGCAAGTTTGACGGGAAAGCTGCAGCAGGATGGTTCTGGCTTTCCGTCGGCTTGTTCTTCCTGATGCCAAGAGGTTCTGGGCTACCTTCCCCCGACAGCTGATATATCACAAGGATTTTTCTAGCAGCTGTGCTAGAGGGATGAGCAACCCAATCACCCATATCACAAGAATTCTTCTAGCAACTGAGAGAACGAGGAGGAGGAGGAAGAGAGAAAAGCAAAAGCTTGCGCCCTACAAGATCTATTCTTTGTGCCATAGCTAGATCTAGATCTAGAGAAGAAGGAAGCAAGTGAGGAGGACCGACAGGCGTCGGTGCCTTTTTATAGCAAAAACAAGGAAGGGATAACATCGGTTGAAAAAAAAGAGGAAGAGATAAGATCAAGAGCACAGGAAACGGGAAGGTTCCCAAGAAATTGATGCTAGAACCGATCAATAGGGAAATAGTTGCCCAGTCAATAGCTGAGAGCAGAGGTAGTGATTCCAATGTAGAATTAAATGATACGCGGATTAACCAAATGTCGTCTCTAATGTACTCCCTCCGTCCCATAAAAGATGCAATTCTCACATTCCGAGGAGTCAAACTATATGAAAAACTACTAACAATTACAAAATAAAACATGCAATTCTCACATCTGGAGGAGTATATTTTTTATAAAAAAGTTATTTCAAGACATAAATGCTAATATTTTTTGCTATAAACTTGGTCAAAGTTGTAATAGTTTGACTGTCATGTTTCCCATAATTGCATGTTTTTTGGGACAGAGGGAGTAGAATTAAAGCATACGCGGATTAACCAAACGTCGTCTGCAATGGAGAATTAAATGATACGCGGATTAGCCAAACGTCGTCTCCATTACTTACTTAAACCGTGTTTGGAAAAAAATCTCCTGTATCTTCTCCTTCTAAAATAATTTAGATCCCCTGCCCCTTCATCTACCCGCGAAAAAACAGCAACTGCTGCCTACTCCTCATCGTCACCATTCCCGGGCAGAGATGAATAGCATGCCGGGAAGAAGCAGGCGGCACCAGCCATCGTCGCTGCTGGACCTCCCTCAAGACCTCCGCATTGAGATTGCGGCGCGCGTCGGTGCGACCTCGGAGCGGCCCTTGGCTGACCTCCGCAGCCTACGCGGTACTTGCTCGACCATGCACCGTGTGTGCGGCCGTCTTCATGGAAAACAGGGGATGCAATGATCTCCGGCGCGCCGTCGAGGGTGGGCACGATGCGGCATCCTATCTATACGCCATCTTGCTCTACAGGGACAATGGCGGTGCCGCTGCCGACGACACCGTGAAGTGGTACATGAGACGGGTCGCGAGCGGCGGCAGTACGACGTCGAGATGGCTGAGCAACGAGGGGTGTCTGCCTTTGCGCGAGAAGGTCGCGCGTGCGATCCACTCCTCGACTTGGTGCATTTGGGGTGAACCGCTGCCGCCTCCGGCACAGGTGCACGGCGATCAGCCGTGCGCAGACAACGGTGGCTGCTGCGGCGTGGATAAAGGATGGCTTCGAATTTCTCTGTTTTACAGCGAAGACTGTAGGCTCCGCTGCGAAATGGTGAAGTTCGAACGGAGTATTGGAATAGGAAATCAGTAGTAGATTAGCTTTTGTATGTTGCTCGAATTATCTGTGTAAAATTTTGGAAGAGTAGCAAAGCCGACGCGGGTTATCAGCCCCGCGTCGCTAATGACTGTGGGGCCCAGTTCTATTCGAATGAAGAACAATTCCCATTTCTCCTTTTAATCTGTAATCAAATGTTGTAACAAGTATATCTTCGTCGTAATTAGTCGAAATTTGATATTTTTTTCTAAATTTTTTTAAAATCACCATCTTTTCATTAATTTTATTGTTTAGTGTATATTCCGTTTGTTAAAAAATATTTATATACCTTATTTTATTCTTTGTAAGTACAACATATAAATAATATTTGTTTTACAAAACCATTAGTGATGAAACTTTGCATTTCGTAAGCTTAAGGTGAACACAAGGTTTTGTTAAGTTTTCAAATGCATATGAGTTCGAACATGTTGCAAAGTGTGGAAAGCTTTAATGTTCAAGCAACATTCTAGGAAACTATGTGAGAGATGTAGACATTTCTACACAAGTATATTATTCCTTCATCGATACCCTTTGAAATTTTGAAGACAAGTTTAGGTACCCAAATTATGTTGTCAAGTCAATTTGTAGATTTTTAGAGCAAATTTGATGTTATTAGAATTATTATATAATTACCATAGGGTGTAAAAACGAAATATAAGAATTTTGGGCACACAAGTGTGACTGGTGATATTTTATTCAAATACTAAATGTCCAAATATGAATTGTTCATATTTTTATGATTTTTTCGGTGCTGTTTTATGGCCTCTAATATTTTAGGAAAGCAAGTTTCATTAAAAAAATAGTGGCGGGCCCACGCGTCAGCGTCAACAGCCAATATAAAACAGATAACCGTTGCCTGCCCGCCCGGACCCAACTGCCAACAAAGGCGATGCGGGTTCACTAACCATCGTCGCCAATGACACTGGCCCACGCGTCAGCGTCAGCAGGCTAACCCGCGTCGGTAATGACTATCCATTGTCTCTAAGATCTAATTCATCTCAACGGATCTCCTGTTCAAACAACCAAACTAATTAACTAAGCAAACAAAATCAAACAACCAAACTATTTAACTTAGCAGTTCAAGATCTAGAAACAAACTAAGCAGTTCAACATCCTGACGAACACAAACACACACACACAACCTAAGCAGTTCGACACAAGCAGGAGTCTATCATTTAGCCGGTCACCGCCGTCGGAGTCCCACCGTCATCGCCGCTGTGGCTGCCGTCGGAGCCGTCACCGCCGCTGTGGCTGCCGTCGTCGAAGACGAAGTGGCGGCGGCCAACCCGCTTGACCACGGGGAGGTTCTCAAGCTTCTCAGCCAACCCGTGGATCCTGAAGGCGAGACCCTTCACGCTCGGGTCCTTGTCCACTTCATGATGCGCCTTGATGTCGAAGGCCACACCAACATCTTCAAGCTTTCTGAAGGCGCTCCTGAGCAGGTCGACGGCGAACTTAGTGTTGTCGAAGAACGGTTCCTCGTCGGTGTCCTTGGTCGCCGGCTCCTTCCCCTTCTCCAACTTCCTCCTACGGTGGCTTTCGTTGTCGTCGTCCTCCCTTCGTCCCCGCTTCGACGGCGGCGGGCTCCTCAATGCCATCTCCTCCTTCTCTCGGTGACCGAAGATTTGTAGTGGTGGATCGCGAGGAGGAAGAAGAAGCGAAAGAGATGATAAGCTTATGGAAGAAGCAGGGGAAAGCAGGGGAAGGCAGGGGAGTTATATTGACAAGACGCGGAACCGTCAGGCGCCTCTGCCCCCACCCACTCCTCCACTACTGCCAGTACGTGCCACTCAATTGCGCATCGGGCTCCGTTTCGGGCGCAAAACCGTCCAAAACCACGCGTCACCTTTCAATTACGCGGGAAGGAGAAGGGGCAGGGGCAATGATGTCGGGCCCACTCGTCAGCGGCAGCAGCCAAACTGCGGCGCCTTTTCAATTTCTATTTATTGTTTTACATGGCCGAGGCGCCTTCTTCAACTTCAACCCTCGTCGCCTTCTTCAACTTCAACCCTCGTCGCCAACTTCATCCCTCATCGCCAACTTCATCCCTCATCGCTTCAACTTCAACCCCCGTCGCCTTTCAATTTCCAAACCCCGTCGCTTTTCTATTTCCTCCCCTTCTCCTTGATGGCCGCGGTGTGCTTGATGCAGCTGCTGCCAGATGATCTTGTCACCCAGATCATCATCCACTCCATCAAGGATGAGCCCGTCATCCATTTTCTAAACCTTCGCAATAAAATCTGCGGCACCTTCCGGCGCATCTGCGACTCCGATGAGGTACTACTGCACGTGTCGCTGCGTGATCTTTGTGAGGTGTGCAAGAATCACTACGTCAGGTCGTGCTTTGAGCGGCGCTTCCGCGAGGCCAATCATCCGGAGGCATTATGCTTCGAGGGGATGGAGAGGTTGATGAGGCGGCGGAACCCCGATAAAGGTCTGAAGCTGATCGGAGATGCCGCTGCTGAAGACTCCGGTGCCAAGTACTTCTTAGCGATGCTGAAGTACCGTTGCAACCCGGCGAACCCCGAAGCCATGGCACTGCTCCAGGAAATCAGCGGGGGCCCGTCGCTCCCTGACGGGCGGTGGAAGAACCACAACTTGCGGCGGCTGCGCTACCTCATCAACCAGGATCTCCACAACATTGCGTGGTGGTACTGGCTTGATGACGGCGACGACGGCATTCAGTTGCTGCCCGTCTAGAATCCCCACATCTGCATTTGGGCAGCGGGATGTAGGCGCTACGGGCCGAATACCAAAGAGATCATCCACTACTGCAGCGCCGAGTGTCGCATCCGTCATGAGTTCGACCTCTGGACGCGTAACTTCCGCCCCGCTGTGGAGTACGCCGTCAGCAGGATGAACATCGGGATGTAGGCGCAAGCATCAATGAACATTATCTATCTTGAATGTAAATTATTAGATATTACTGAACGTGGATTTGATTTTATCAGGATGTCAGTTTTTAATCGGTTTTTGATAGATAATATTTGATTTGTCACATTTGTGAGTAAAATCGAAGGTTGCGGTGGTCTCATTTGCCGCCGACGAGGCCTGGGATGCCCTCTTTGGTGTCAAAACCGCCGAAGCGGGCACGGCGGGGGCGGCAGCGGGCGGCGGTGCCCTCTGCTTCCTCCTTTGTTCTATTGGAGAATGAAGAACAGTTTATCCGTCCCGCGTCGCCGACGGCATTTCTCTTTTTAATCCGCAATCAAATTTTGTAACATGTATTTCTCCGTCGTAATTAGTCCAAATTTGATTATTTTTTTCTATAATTTTCTAAAATCACCGTGTTTTCATTATTTTCATTGTTTAGTGTATATTCCGTTTCTTGAACAATGTTTATATGCCTTATCTTGTTCTATGTAAGTACAACATATAAATAATATTTGTTTTCCACACCTCCTGTAATGAAACTTTGCATTTTCGTAATCTTAAGGTGAACCACAAGGTTTTGTTAAGTGTTCAAATGCATATGAGTTCGAACATGTTGCAAAGTGTGGAAAACTTCAATGTTCAAGCAACATTCTAGGAAACTATGTGAGAGATGTAGATATTTGTACACAAGTATATTATTCCTTCATCGAAATCATTTGAAATTTTGAAGACAAGTCTAGGTACCCAAATTATGTTGCCAAGTCCATTTGTAGATTTTTTAGAGCACACTAGATGTTATTAGAATTATTACATCATTAACATGGGATGTAAAAACGAATTCTAAGAATCTTGGGCACACAAGTGTGACTGTTGATATTTTATTCAAATACTAAATGACCAAATACGAATTGTTCGTATTTTTATGATTTTTAGGTGCTATTTTATGGGCTCTAATATTTTAGGGAAGCACGTTTCATTCAAAAAAAATAGTGGCTGGCCCACACGTCAGCGTCAGCAGCCAAAATAAAAAGATAACCGCTGCTCGCCCGCCGGACCCAACTGCCAACAAAGGTGATGCGGGTTCACTAACCATCGTCGCCAATGACACTGGCCCACGCGTCAGCGTCAGCAGGTAAAGCGTGCGCGGGCTGCTCAAAATTTCCCACCTATATTGATTATAATGCCCATGAAATTCTAATTCCAGCAGAGAGCCGTCAAGGGCATGCCCGTAATTTTCTTAAACACAGTTACGCGCGCAGTTCATATTCGGCTCCTCGCTAGACAGATCCACAACGCCCGCACTCTCCCCACCGCCGCCGCCACTCTCCCCGCTCGCCTTCGCCGCTCTCTCCCCGCCGCAGCCCTGCTCTTCTCCAGCCCCACCGCTCCCTGCGTGACGACGGTGACGAGGACGCGGTTACTGGCGTGCGGACGGCTTCCCAGCCAACCTAAAGACGGTTGACACGGATCTGTCATCCCTGGCCACGACGACGAGCCGGCCACCTCAGGCCACGAGCCAACGTGGATCTGGCCCCTCCGACCATCATGAGAACAACTACTTCATTCGCGACAGAGGTTAGTCCTGCTTGAACCCCCAACACCCTCTCTCTCCTCGGCCACCAAATCTGATATATATTCATGTCAATGTGGATTAGGGAGACATGCCTTGATAGTTCATCTTTAATTGATTGACTGTGGATTTGATTGATGGATTTTGTTGCTCCAAGTCTGTTTGAATAAATTGTTGTTAACAGATGAAGTTATATGAACTGTTGAAATTCATTTTCATGTTCCTGATGCTACAATTTTTGCACTGTAAATTCATGAAAAGCATTGAGGATGTTAGCATACTTTAATTCTGCTATGCTTTGAATGTACCAGATCGACAGTTATGCTTTGGACCTGTTAGCATACTTTAATTCTGCTATGCTTTGAATGTACCAGATCGACAGTTATGCTTTGGACCTGTTAGCATATTTTAATTCTGATGGCCACATAATGTTAGTGGGAATTGCATCGCAGTGGTTTATAATGTAGTCCACCCAATCTGCTATATATTCATGTCAAGGTGGATTAGGGAGACATGCCTTAATAGTTCATCTTCAATTGATTGACTGTGGATTTGATGGATGGATTTTGTTGCTCCAAGTCTGTTTGAATAAATTGTTGCTAACAGATGAAGTTATATGAACTGTTGAAATTCATTTTCATGTTCCTGGTGCTACAATTTTTGCAATGTAAATTCATGAAAAGCATAAAGGATGTTAGCATACTTTAATTCTGCTATGCTTTGAATGTACCAGATCGACAGTTATGCTTTGGACCTGTTAGCATACTTTAATTCTGATGGCCACATAATGTCAATGGGAATTGCATCGTAGTGGTTTATAATGTAGTGATAACTAGACTGTCCTATGCTTTGTTGTGAGTGTTAATTGTTTCACTACTCTCATATATATTGTTATTGTTGGTGTCATGATGTGTTGTGAGTGTTGTTTCACTACTGTCATATATAATGTCATGACCATTGCTTTATCCTCTTGTTGCATGTACACATGGAACACACAATCCATCGCTGCTGAAGTTGGACAAGGAAGCACTTGAAGGAATTTATTCTCTGCTTTAATATATAAGCATATTGTTGTGTCCCTGTCAAAATGGTTAGCACCTATCCCTGTATGCTAATTAAGTAAAATATGAATTGTGTATGTCTATGCTGATTTTATTTACGACTTGTAATGATTTCTAGTGTAATATCAGCTATTTTGCCTGTCAGAGAAAACAAATTTATCTAATAAGAATTTTGTTTAGATTTTCAATCTTGCTTATGTTGCTCTACTGACAACCTGACATATCATCTATGCAGTCTCCCACAACAACAAACTCCTCTACCTCCAGTGTATCATCACAGCCCATCGTTGGTGAACCTTCTTCACAGGGTCACTCAGCACAGACTGCTGCGAGTAGTACTCGATCCCGCGGGTCAAGGACACAAACCAAATGGCCAGAAGACAAGTTGACTGCAACTGGACTTGATGCCAATTTTTCGCCTACCCCAGATGCTGCGAGGGATAGATTTGTATTGGTCTGTGGTCTCATTGCTCGGGAGAGGGTGTCAATCAACAAGGCGGTTGATGATCTCTCACCAATTGAGAAGGACCATCTGTTCATAGTTTTAGAGGAAAAGCTAGATTACCCAGCCAATCTGGAAGAATCTGTTCGCAAGAAGGTAGTTAAGGCAGCTATATCAGAGATTGGAACCTTGCAACGGCGGTTCAAGGCCATTTAAGAAAAAATATGTGAGCGAAGAGGAGACTCCCTTTGTGAAGCATGCCTTTTTGTAGCAACAAGACTGGGACATGTTTGTGCAGGAAACTAATTCTCCTTTATTTCAGCAATTGAGCTAGGAGATGAAACAAAAGAGAGCATTGCATAATAAGCCACACAAGACGGGCAGAAAAGGTTATCGTGGTAAAAGGAAAGAGTGGGAGGAGCAGGATGCAAAGCTAGCTGCAGAAGGAAAACAGAACCCTTAGGACTAATTTCCTGGACGTTCGAGACCTTATCTGCGGGCAAGGGTAGGGAAGAAGAGGAAGAATACTAGTGAAGGAAGCGGGGGCATAACATTCAGTAACCCTGCGGTGGTGGGGGTAGCAGATAGGGTGAAAGCACTTGCAGCTCAGGGTAGCGATGGTTCTTTCTCTGGGGTTTGGGAGGATGATATCCTCACCGCAGCACTTGAGACTCCAGAGCATCGAGGTCGGGTCCGAGGCGTGTCTAGTTCACTTGGCTGGGGTAAAGGGTTTGGTGAAGAGTTCGCTGGAATGTACAGGAAGAAGAGGAACAAGAGGTTTGGTGCTCAGGATATGATGGACATAACATTTAAATCAAATGTCCATGCTCTAAGACTATCAGGCATCAAAATACCAAAAAATGTACTTCTTCCTTCCCAATTACCAGCGCCTGTCAGTAGCAGTGAGGAAGAAGATGTGCATGGCAGCGAGGAAGAAGATGCGCATGACCGCGAGGAAGAACATGCGCATGACAGCGAGGAAGATGCGTGTGGCAGAGAGCAAGATCATTGGAATGCCAACGAGGACGAAGCGAATCAAGTGCACAGTGATAGTCGATCACCTATGCTGGACACAATAGATAAGCTGACAGAGCCAACCGCGTGCAGCCTTTTGGATGGCACCGGGATTAATGTGGAGCTCGCACTAGCGAATGTCTTTCCATTTCAAAAGGCTTGCCATTCAGTACCGGTGCAGGATGGGTATGTTGTGGTGCAACCTACTTATGTGTGGGCCAATGCGGGTCACTACCCTCTGCCTGTATCAATTGATGGGGGTGACATATCAACCCTAGCTGAGGCTCTCGTTCAAAGGATCCAATGGCCAAAGGACAGGATCCTTATACCACCCATGACGAGACATCCCAACCCTGAAGCCGCAACAGGTAGCAGGGGTACAACATCAGATGGAGGTACTGCAGCTCAGTGTCAGCAAGAGAAGGCTCAACAGCAGCAGCAGCAGATCAGCAAAACTATGTAGCAGGAGCGTCGACAACAGCCGGAGGAGCCCAGGCAAACTCCGCCTAAGCAGCAGCTGCAACATGAGGATAAGCAACAGACGAAACAGTAGCCTCTCCAGCAGCAGGAGCGTTGACAACAGCCGGAGGAGCCCAGGCAAACTATGCCTAAGCAGTAGCTGCAACATGAGGATAAGCAACATATGAAACAGCAGCCTCTCCAGCAGCAGGAGCGTCGACAACAGCCGGAGGAGCCCAGGCAAACTCCGCCTAAGCAGCAGCTGCAACATGAGGATAAGCAGCAGACGAAACAGCAGCCTCTCCAGCAGCAGGAGGAGGAGCGCAGGCAATCTCCCCCTAAGCAGCAGATGCAACATGTACAGCAGCCTCTGCAATAGGAGGAGGAGCCCAGGCAATCTCCACTGCAGAAGGGGAACCAGGCTAGGAAACCTCTGTCTAAAGATGAGATTCTTAATTGTATTATTGGGACAGAATAGGAACGACCAAAATACAAGTCTGGTGCACCTATGTTGTCAGAAGCAAACTTAAAGACTGCTGGACAAAATTGTGCCAGGTTGCATGCTTACGTCATGGAACACAGTAAGGATAAATTTGCCTTTCCAGCAAAGGTGGATCAAGACTACTTTAAAGGTGGTGGTGGTGCTTTAATGTTAAACATTGCATTCAGTAGCGTGTATAACCTTATAACCCTGACTTCTCTGGATGTTACCTTCTTGAGGTTGTGGACATTGTAAGTCCCTTAAAATCTAAAAAGATATTTCTTTAATTTTGACCACAAAGTTCATGCATGCTAACAATTTAATTTTTTGTAGGAAAATGATGGACAAGGCAGCGGAGATGCAGATCAGTTTTGGGTTTTTAGATCCAGATTTGTTTACTTCCACAAATATTTCTCAGCATTCTGGCCTTGTTACCAAAGCAATCTCAAATGCAATGAACAACGACTACGTGGTGGGTGCCTACTGCACTAGCCACTGGGTAACAGTGATCATCTGTATGAAGTTCAAAGAGGTTTGGTATCTAGATTCTGCTAAACAACATCCCCCGCTAAAGTTCTCAGATCTGAAACCTGTTGTGGACTGGTCAGTATCTTGTAGGTTTTGTTCACAAAAATTCAATTTCTTAGTGTTTCTAATCGGTATTGCTGACCATGCAGGGCCTTTGGTACAGTATTTGTAGGTTTTGTTCGCAAAAATTCAATCTCTTAGTGTTTCTAATCGGTATTGCTGATCATGCAGGGCCTTTGGTGAACATGCACAGGACGGAGTGACGAAAGGAAAAAAAAAGCCAAAAGCCATACTCAAGCACAAAACAAATCTCGATGTAAGACCGAGGTTTTTTTATGGTCCCTTCTTACCTATTTGGTACCGCATTAACTTGTCATTTTGGTATCTCGATGCAGTGTGCTCAGCAACCATAGGGGTCCTCTTTGTGTGGATTCCATGTGGCATTCCATATGTTAAGACTACTCGATGACATACCTGACATCAAGAAGGCTGCTGTAAGTAGATAATAATGCTCAACCTTGTCTCTGCTCATATTATCCATCTGATTTTAGAAACTGATTTCTACTTGTATTCTCATAAAAGATTGTATTTTGCAAGATTTCAAATCTGCTGTAGATGTTTCCACAGAAGATCTAAAGCGTGTCCGGGAGATGCTGTGCGAGTACATTCTTAAGGAGACCATCGACCGAAAGGGCAACTTCTACAATGGTGCACCGTGAGTTCATTGTAGCCAGAAACTTGAAACTCATTCAGTCTTCTTTAGTCAGGTGTTGTTGCCTGAGAAACCTGTTTGGCTTGCTTGGTTGGGGTCAGATGCTGCCTGGTTCAGGCAGTTTTCTCATGACTCCATCCAAATAAGCCCTGATGAGAGTAACTTGAAACTTGATGTGATCCTAGCTTGTCTATAAATGTGATCTTTTGCTTGTCTATAAATGTGATCTTGCTTGCCTATATCTGTGATGTGAGAATGTGTTTGTGATGTCTCCTTGCTGTGGTGGCTGCCATATCCTGGCTGGTTCCAGGATGGCAGGATGCAGCCCCTGATGGCTGCCAAATCCTGGCTGGTTCCAGGATGCAGCCGGCAAGCAGGCAGGTTACTGTAGGGGTGGCCTACGTATCTGTAACGGGCGTTAATTAAAGCTCGTTACAAACACTGATCAGTGAGTAACGGGCTTCATTCGGAAAGCCCGTTACAAACATGCCAACAATGTAACGGGCAGTGTAAAAGCCCGTTACCTGTCCTGACCGGTGGGCCCCAGGACCTGGCCCGTTCGTCGAGATATAGGAGACGCAGGTTGAAAGCACACGTCTCCTTTAATCGAGAGAAAGCAGACTCGCGTGAAAACAGATGCGTCTCATTTCATCGAGACAGAGGAGACGCAGGTTCACGACACGCATCTCTAATGTTGATTTCACAGTAACGGGCTCTGTTTTCATGCCTGTTACCAAAGTTCCCTGTGGGCCCAGAGAAACAGCCATTTCACGTGACCGGTGACTAGTTGTGGTAACGGTCGTTGTTTGATGCCCGTTACGAATCCTAGATGTGCTGAGACGCGCGTGAAATAGACGCGTCTCATTTCGTCAGGATAGAGGAGACACAGGTACACAGCAGGCGTCTCCGATATTGAGCTAATGTAACGGGCTTTGTTTTGGTGCCCGTTACCAAAGTTCCCTGTGGGCCCAGAGAAACAGCCATTTCACGTGACCGGTGGCTAGTTGTGGTAACGGTCGTTGTTTGATGCCCGTTATGAATATGTGTTATCAGTAACGGCCATCTGCCCGTTACCTTTCTTGGCTCATTTGTAACACTTGATCAGTAACGGGCGCTTTGCCCGTTACGAAAGGCAATCTATGCCCGTTACCAAAGTGAGTTTTTCACGTAGTGGAGCTATCTTTCCTGCTGGCTTGATTGGCTTTCCTCCGAAACCCAGCAGTGGGTACTCTGGTGGCTGCAGCATGTGTGGGCTTAAGCTCATTTTCTCAAAGGTTTTCATGAATAAAATATCTGCCGAACTTCCATTGTCCACCAGAATTTTTTCGATAACCCATCCGGCTATGTTCACTTCGATGACCATGGCATCATTGTGGTCTGTTGACTTCAATCTGAAATCTTGTTCAGTGAACGTTATTGGCACTTTGGCCCACTCTGGTCGCGCTGCTGGACCGTCATTGATGACTGTGTTCACAGATCTGAAGTAGTTGTTTCTTTGCCTCTTTGTTTCGAACTCCATGGCTGAGCCTCCTGTGATAGGCATGATAGTTCCGAAGGAAGGCAATGCTTTCGGATTGTAGCCTCTCGAACTCGACTCTGGCCTTGATGAATTGTCGGGTGGTGGCGGCAACATTTCTTGAATTGGTTGCGGTTGCTGAATGGTTTGAATTGCTTGAGACCGAGGACAGAATTGTTGGGAAGGCTGCCAGGATGATTGTGCCTGCTGAAACTGCTGGATTGGAATTGGGGTTGGCTGAGGATTCATGAGCTGTGGCTGCCAGAAGTTTTGACGGAACTGATTCGGCACTGTGGAGGCAATGCTCATCATGGTTTTCTCATGTTGGATTCTTGCCATGTTCTTTTTGGTTTCTGGGCACGCTTCGGTGCTATGGCCCCTTCCATGGTATCTGCAGTAGAAGTATGGATCTCTTGGATCATGATTCTGAACTTTTGGAGGTCCTCTTCCCCTTCCTTTTCCTCTCGACGCAAAACCTCCTCTTGTAGCTGGTCTGTTGTCTTGATTGAATTGTGACGAAGGATTTTCCATGTTGTTGACGTTTCGTGGATTTTGGAACTGAGGCCTCCATTCCGTTCCTCTATTGCCTTGTCTTGCTTGATTTCGTTCAGCTACTCTTCTTCGATGATCTTCATCGGACTTGATGTATTGTTCCAGTTCGTCAATGCTCTTGGGCTCTTTTCGGGTTAAGTGCGAAGCTGTTGGTCCTGGAGTCAGACCCTTGATCAGTGCTTGTATTGTTGTCTTGTCATCTGCTCTCGGGATCTGTGATCTTTGTTGCATGAATCTTCTTACGAAGTTCTGCAATGGCTCTCTATCTCTTTGCTTGCAATTGTACAGGTCTGATGATTTTGTCGCAGTTTCATAGAATATCTGGAAAGCTTGGATGAACTTTGTCTTGAGGTCAATCCAACTGCAGATTGAGTGTGGTGGTAGCAGAGAGTATCAGTTGAGGACTGGCCTTCGTAAGCAATGATGAAAGATTTGGCTAGTGCAACATCATCTCCTCCTGCTGAATTCACGGCTGCTTCATAGCTCATGACGAACTGTCTAGAGTTTCCATACCCATTGTACTTCGGGAGAGAGACTGGTTTGAACTTTGGTGGCCACGGTGCTGTTTGCAATCCAAGTGAGAGTGGTGAATCTGGATCTGCGAACTGCGAGATTCCGTTACCCGCGAAGAAGTTTTCTCTTGAAGCTCTTTTGTTCTGGCTAGAATTCTGGAGTGGCGAATCGCGCCATAGTGAGCTGTTTTCTTGCTCTTTCATTTCATCAATTTCTTTTTGCATTCTTTCTATTTGTTCTTTTGCCTGGTTGAGTTTCTCCAGTTTCTCCGAAGCTCTTCTTTTTGCTTCCAGCTGATTCGCAAATCTTTCTTTCTCTTTCTGAAGCAACAGTACTTTCTGGTGCACTCTTTCTAGTTCTCTGTCGACAGCCTGGTCATCTTCCTCGTCAGCTTCTTCTTCAGTGAATGGTTCCAGAGTGTGCGCCGTTTTCTCAGCTCGTGCCTTCTGGAGAGCTTCGAGCTTTGCCCTCCTCTCTTGATCTGATATCTGCGACGGTTCTGCAGTGAGAGAGTTTCCATTGTCTTCTTCGGTGTGATGATCTTCCTGATTAGCTTCAGTGGGTGTGTTCTTCTTGGACTTCTTCTGTGGAGGCATCGTGAGTTGTTTGTTGGCTGAGACCACGGTGGGCGCCAATGTTGGGGGTCCGAAAATCGGATGGGATCCCCGAACACAAGAATCCAGAATGAATGTGCGAAAGTATGTGAGAGTGAGGGGACAAGGAATCCCCGAAAGTCTGTACTCGCCTCAAAAACTGTGAACCCCTTTACACGTGCCCTTGAGCCCCCTTTTATAGGGAGACGAAGGGACTTTTACATTCTGATAATACCCTCGGATCTAAAGAATATTCCAAATGTGAACATGTACATGAATGTCTTTTACATCCCGTGATTTGCGGAGCTAATTTCATAGATTTACAAGTCTGCCACTTGTTCACACTTCGAACCCGGACTTTTGATGCCTCGCTTTTGACTAGGTCCTCCCTTGACTTTCGACTCTTCCTTCACGAAGATCATCAGTTGTAAAGATTCCCGAACTGAATCGTCAACGTCATGGCCGAAGCGAAGTTTTCCATCCTTGCAAAGATTTCCAAAGTTTCCATCGCTAGAGTTTCCCGAATCCGCAATGATCTCTGAAACTCCTATTGTCCTGAAACAATGAACATATTTGCGAACTCACGCCTTTTCGGCGATTCTTTCGCCTGAAATCAGCAGATTAGCGAATTTCTCAAAAAACCATGAAAATGAATACTTCGCCTGGCTCTTTCATGCCCGTTCCCACGAATTCGCTGGAGTCTTGTCATTTCCGAAGTTTCGAGGGTGAAAGGTTTTTACCCAATTCCCCAACAATAGAAACATGGGTTCTTCCCAATGTCGCACACGATCTTGTCCCTGTGCATGATCTGAGATCATTAATCTCTTTCCTATATACTCCCTCCGTCCCACAATATAAGGACTTCAAGCATTCAAATTTCAGAAACAGTGAAGGAAAATGACATCTATACCCTTTATTTTACACTACTCACCAACTCTCCACCCACTCACCAACCTCATTTAATTTTGTCCTATCCCTCCAAGTTCTTATATTTTGGTACAAATTTTGAACCCTCCAAGATCTTATATTATGGGACGGAGGGAGTATCATGAAGCACGAGCTCTCTTGCCACTCGCTCTGTTCTTCATGATAGACCCATTCTTGTTCTTGCACAATGCCCTGCTCGGAAACATTGAATTAGTAGTTAATTTTGAAATCAAATTCCTAAAAAGGTTGGAGAAGAGTTTGGTTTGGGGAATATATTTCTCGGAGTGTTTCGTAAAAGAATTCCCAAAAGTTTTGGCAAAGAATTTGTTTTCCCAGAAATGATATACAAACAGATTTCTTAAATGCAGTTAGAGAAAAAAGTTTCCAAAAAAGAAATCTAGAGAGGAAACGTTTTTAAATGGCAAAATAGGCGTGTTAGTCCTTCAACTTTATTATAAGGGTCAAATTCATCACATATGCAATTTTAGTCTCTCAAGTTTCATTTTTGGGTCAAACTTATCCTTTATACTCATGTGGTGTTCCATGCTAGCATTAGACTAATGCAAAAGGTCATTTTTACCCTTAGTTCCTTCTTATGCTCCTTGCCCTTGCCATAAAACTAATAGCAGGTTGTTTCTATATAGTTATAAAAAACAAGTTGATCAAAACTATACCATCAAACCGAAGCTTAATGGATCAAATAACTGTCTAAGATGAAAATAAAATTTAGTAGCAAGCACTATATAATATATGGACATTGTAATAAAATTTCACACACCACGAAAATGACAAGGGACATGGCAGTTCTTTTGCTTAATCTTCCTAGTCCATCTGCCACAAAAAAATCACATCAACCTTACAAACTATATATGCATACAGTATCAGTTCAAATCTTATTTATTTAGCTGGGTCAATCATAAGATATAGCACTTAACTGAGAACGATGTTCAAACCTACACTAAATTCACCACGTTGTGTGAAAAATGAGGAGAATAAGAAGGAGCTAAGGGTATAATTGACCTTTTGCATTAGTCTCACGCCAACTTGGAGCACAATATCAATCTAAAGACGAGTTTGATCCAAAAGTAAAAATTGAGAGACTAGATTGATGTTTCTAAAATTGAGAGAGGAACTCGATCCTTGGGACCAAGACGACAATTTTGCCCTTTTGAAGTACCAAAGATGGAAAGGTGCCCCGATGATATTAGATTAAGCCCTAACAAAGTTTAGCACTAACTTTTTTCGAAGGTCACAAAAAGATGAAAATATAGGCACGATAATGAGCACATTATGAAGAAAACAAAAACCGAGAAACTACACATTTCAGCTACGAAAAATTAGTGGATTTGTATTTTTGGCGAAAAATGGGCGGATTTGAAGTTTTGAACAACGACATTCGAAGCTACTACGCTATGAGCACTGCTCCTTCCGTCCCATAAAAAATGCAATCCTAACTTTTGAAAAAAAATATTACAAAGAATGCAATCTTAGAAACTATAACTAATTACCTTTCTAATTAAGTTGTCAGATCTGATTTACATGACAAAACTTACTGTATTTGGCAAATAAATGAGGGTATTAGAGTCTTTTCATTCCACCACTAATCTATCGAAAAACTAGAATTGCACTTTTACGTGACGGAGGGAATATGACTTAACATGGGCGGATCCCGTGGTGGAAAAACACTGTAATAAAGCCGGAGGAAGACACAAACCGGCTTTCCTTTTCTCGAACCGGCAGGAAAGTGGAGAAAACACGGCCGGATTCACCAGTACCAGCGTTCCCATCTCCCACTCCACTGTCTCGCGCCACGCCTGGCCGCATCGACTCGCGCGAACCGCCGCGAGCGAACCCTATCCACCCAGACCCACCCCCGCCCGCTCCCCGCCCGAGGCAGCGGAGCGGATGGTGCCGCCGCCACCGGCCGCCGCGGGGGAGGAGGACCTCCTGGAGGTGCGGTGCGCGGGGTGCGGGGAGATGCTGGAGGTGGAGCGCGGGCTCACCGAGTTCATCTGCCCGGACTGTTGCACGCCGCAGGCGCTCCCGCCGGAGCTCATGCCGCCTCCGCCGCCGAGGCGCCGCCGCGCGCTGCGCATCCCGGCCGTGCCGGCGACGGGGCCGGCGCCTCCTGCCGCGAGGCTGCCGTGCGGGTCCTGCGGGTCCATGCTCGCCGTGCCGCCGGGGCTCGGGCGCTGCGGCTGCCCAGTCTGCGGCGCCGAGCTCGCCGTCGACCCCGCGCGCCTCCGCCAGTACCTTCTCTCCACCGCCGCCGCGCCGCTCGTGCCGGTCTCCCTGCCGCCGGTCTTCCGGGCCCTGGAGGTGTTGCGCGAAAAATGCCCCCATTCCTGCGGTCCTGCCGTCCTTTGCTCTCCTCCCCCCGCTGGATTCTAGATTAACTACGCTACTGTGCTTGCACTTGCTGCCTCGTCCAGTAAAACCGGTAATCTTGCCTGGGCGATGATGCTTGTATCCTTCACGGGGCTGATGTAGTGCTAGTCTGTTGAGATTCAGGCCGCGTTTCAGAAATGTAGGAGCAGCTCCTGCAGTTATGCTGTTGTCCAAATTGGGGAAAGAAAATGGCCAAATGCAGGGGGATGTAGTATCACCAAATAGTTAAGGTACTTTTGTGGTACCTTGCATTTTCACTACAAGAAGCTCTGAGACTCGGTCTAGATAACTTCCTCTGTCCTGGCTATGTTTCCAGTGCGAGGAGAGTGAAATCATTTTTAAACTTTTCTCAGCAATATTTGTAAAAGTATGTCACTAGATTTGACTGAATAACTGAAATTTTGTCACTATGTTTTCCTGATATATACTTCTGTCTACCATTATTTTATTGCTAGCACATCCTGTTAAGCAACCATAATCGGTGTTTGCATCAGAGACTGAAAAAAATGAATATAACTGACCTTTTTTCTGGGACATTGCGCTTCTTAATTTTGGTTTGCTTTTTACTGCGATGCAGGGAGGGCAACACTATTCTGATCCTGCAGTTCGCGTGGGACATATTCAAGGGCATGCAAGTAATCAACTGGGCCATTTAGAGCGATCACAGGCCAGACGTCAAAATATGCAGGCACTTTTGGAGTTTCTTGATGATGGTACAGATAGTGATGATATAGATACTGTAATGTCGATTGAGATTAATGAAACACCCTGCCATAGGAGCGGATTCCCGGTTGCTTCTAGAACTGTAACAGGTGCAAAAGGGAGACAAGTGGAAACTCCGAACTATGTCACATGTCAAGCGCAGCAATCTGATCATTCAGTTCATGCAGAGCATCCATCAGACCATACAATTCATGTTGCTGAGGCACAAAACGAGTCTGCTAATCATGGAATTCACAGTGGTCTGCGGCTTGTTGAGCCAATTAAGGCGAAACCTGTGGGAAGGCACAGCAACCAGCTAACTGGTACCGCTATTGGCCCCAAATTCGTAAGTGTGGAGAAGAGGCAGGTTCAAACATCGAAACAGATCACAGGGGACAGACAGCAAAAGACCAGTCCTCCAGAACTACCTAGTCCGATTGGACAAGACCCAGAACAATCCAATGATAACATTCAGGCAGAGCAGGATGAAGCTGAGGTGGGCCAGGTGACTGCAAGATTGGCTCGTAAGAGCACAAAGAGGAATTTGACATCTTCAAATAAAGGTTTAAGGCATAAGCGTAGTAAACGTTTGGCCAAACAATCAGCTGCCACTACATACTACGAATTTCCTGAAAATGATTTTGAGGAAATTGAGGCTGTTTCTCCAAGTCGAACTGTATCTGATTTTCAAAACATTGGTGGGGTCAGCAATGATATTTCCTCTAGTTCATTGCCTCAGCACGATAAGCCTCATAGAAGATCCAATGAGGCAGACAATCCACATGCCACAACAAAGTCTGCTTCAATTCTTGATGTGTCTGATCCTGAAAGTTTTGCACGTCATTACAGTAAAATATACCCTCTAGAGGTTAGAAGAGCTCTTGAAAGGAAAATGTAAAAAAACAAAAGAGGGACTCTACTGGTTCGAGAACCAGAGAGTCTTTATTCAAATTCAAATATAAATTCACCATGAGATCTGGCTCAAACAAGGCTGGCATGCCTTGGCTTACCTTTCCATTTGAATCAAGCTTGATGACTTACCCCATTTGGATTCGAAAATTCCTGCAAGGGTTAGTTCGCATATACAACTAATATCCATGAAAGCATATAGTATAAGGTTAGTTTGACATCATGTCTTGTTTGATTGAAGAAGACAATTTTAACCTAAGCACTATGCTTAATTTAAAACAACCTATGAATGCACGTAGCTAAACATGCACTCAAACCATAGCATTACAAACATAGATAAAGGAAGCACGAAAGCATGATCAAGTTATACTCAAAAGGACGTAAACATGAGCAAAAGATGGTGAACATCGAGCAACCTCCCGAAAGGGTTTTGTTTAAAGTCAAAAGCAGGATATACCTAACTGGGAAAGATGCAAGAGCTAACATCATCTTCAAATCAGGATAAGATTTGGTTGAGAGGAACTTTACTTAGGATGCTCACATACCTCCTCCACAGTTGAAGTTTGCATTACTAAGCAACAAAACTCAAGTGTGTGGAGATCAAGCCTCCTTTTGTAAATATTTATAAAGGTATTGTAGTGATGTAGCTCATATGTTCTTAGGCATCACCCGTCCCTCATTCTTTTCAATCTCCACCTGAAATGTTAGCGACCAAAAATACTCGAAGGACAACCTTATCCTAAAAACATGCTCTTGCTTTTTATTTGAAAAGGGAAATAAAACAAACCTATGCTATCTAGGCTATCTCCTGGTAGTGCTTTGTTTACGGTCATAAGCTCGATCTTGGGAACTTCCTTCCTGCAGCTGTCATTGGTGTTGTCATTCCCGTCTCACCACCAATTGTTGATGTATCAGTGAAGCTTCAGCTGCAAGATTAGTGCCACAGTGCATACACGAAATCTGCAATGCTTATGGTAAACATATACATCTACAACCATCCTTCTAAACTTTTTACAGGAGAGGACCATAAGGCGGTTGTAGCCCTCGTGCGTGCTCAGTGGACTAAGCATGGTTGACTCTGGAGAGGCATGATGCAAGCATGGTTCATATGGTGTACCAAGAACGAAGCTACCATGCTCATCAATGAAATCCTTTCCTTTGGACTCCAGAGTCGGCGCGTCGATCTCCATGGCCCATGAATTCTCCATCTCAGGAGGCTCATCGTGTAAGATCGATGTTGATTCTCGATCAAGGTCGAGAGCAACATGATATGAGTCAATGGGAAGAGGCTCAAACTTGATCGAGGGTGATGAGAATCGTTCGCCTTCACCAAGGTGAAGAGGATCTTCCAAGTCGTACTCTTGAGGAGTAGAAAATTCTACAACCTCAATGACAACAGGCTCGGAGGATGCGAACGGAGATACATGCCTCATCTCCTCGAGCGGGTTTTGCTTGGGAAGATGCTCCGCCATAGAACTTTCTGAGAACACGGGAGTGGTGGCAGAAGCAGCTTCCCTAAGCTTTTCATCTAGGCTCCCTCGAGATGCATCGAGAAGTTTTTCTGCTGGGGAGCCTAGGAGGAGATCAAGATCGAGGACATCAAAGATGTGGAATTCTAGATTAACCTTGATCTTGCCTACTAGGAGCAGCACAGCACATGCAACCCCCCGACACTCAAGAATATGTCCGGAGGGACAACTCTTGAGGATTTTGTCTGATGGTCTTAGCGTAACGTTGCCCAACAAAGTGTACGCTAAGTGCCATGACATGACATTAACATCCTTAGTGGGGTTAAGATGGGCTTCTACGATAATTCCCCTTATGGAACAAGAAATGATCGTAGATGGTGAGCAAATCCAAAGTGCTTTGGAAAAGTTTCCCACTCCAGTCAACCACTTCTTTTCCATTGCCTCCGCGATAGATATTTCATTTGGAGGATCAGGAGGCAAAGGAGGTACCGTAGGCCTAGGGGAAGGTTCTGTCAAAAGATTTCTAGCTAGTTGGATTTAGACAGAAGAGGGCTCCTTCCCTAGTTGGACATCTAAGCAACTCGAGGTGTTTCTGAGATTTTCAAAAGGGTCATCCTCGAATTGATAGAGGAACTCTGGAGGCTGAATTTCTTCTTCCTCCCTTGTTCCTGATTTGGGAGAGGGCTCAACATTCGAAAATTGAGATGTGGAAACTTTAGGTTCAGGTTCGCTGTTGAGAGACTCTCATGGATCGACTCTGATTCTTGGCGAGGTTCGTTATGGCAGGTAAGAAGGGAAGAGTTTTCTAAGAGGCTATCTAGGATTGCTCTTCCTTCCACTAGAGTTTTGTGTGCAAACGAACCTCCAGTAGCAATGTCAAGATCTTGGGCAGTGTTCATGTCTAAACCCATGCAAAATGCGTAAAGCAAGACATCATCGGGTAGAAATGAGCTGGGTCCAGATGCACAAAGGCGTATGAACCTAGCTCACGCTGCTCCTATAGACTCCTCCTCTAATTGTTCGAACTCGAGAATATCCTCTGGGAGAGAGGCCATATGAGTATACCATTGCACCGTCCTTTCCATGAGAGAGATTGAGTTGCGAAAGTTATCTCGAAGTTTTCCCCAATCACCATTTACACTTTTTACAGTGTCAATGTACCATTGCTCCGCCCTTTCTGACAGAGAGGGGGAACAACTTCCACCTTATGGATTCCTGTGTCATGCCTGGGAGAACCAGACGCGAACACAGTTCCTCGAATTCTTCCAAATGAAAGTAGGGGTCTTCATTGATCGCTCCAAAGAAGGGACGATCCTGAACCATGCCCATAATGTGGAAATGAAGTTCATGGTCGGATGTGGAAGTTGATGGATCATTGAACTCATAAGTTGAGGCAGAGAGGTCATAAAAGGATGGCCTCTCCATGGGTAACGGGGGTAAAGGTAGAAACAAAGAAAAACAAAAGATACGAGGACCACTGGGTACGAAGATAGATACAACAACCGTTCCCCGGCAACAGCGCCAGAAATCTTATTGGGTATTTTAGCGACAAACGAAATAAATCCTCAAGTGCATAGATACCGTTGTAGCTTTCACCTTAGAGTATTCCAAGGGTATCGAATCTGAGGGAACGTGTGTGCACTAACTTCGTTCTAATGGTCCAAGGACACACCACGATATGAGGCACTGGGAGAGAGAATTCTTATGGATAGCTCTACAGATGAGGTTAAAGGTCGATCTCTCGAGAACTTGTTTCGGGCACCGGCTAACCCCTGATCTGTCAGGAGACTCCGGCCTACGGATCTAAGACAAACCTCAACCTGCACTATATCCGAACGTGGAGGATTTCAAAGGATCAACAGGTCTGTCACCACCTGCGATCTACCTCTACCAATTCGTGGGATATAGGGCAAATGAAAGATAACCCTTAGCCTTGTCAGAGGTTTAGATCTAAGCAGTCCACAGGGGGGTCAACCCCAGTGGTTTATTTGTTCGGCGGGGAGATCAGGAGCTAAGAACGCGATGGTTATGCTAGTGTAGCACACAGAAATTACGGCGAGACAGAAGGGACAAAGCGATTTTATACTGGTTCGGGCCTCCGGAGAGTAAAAATCTACGTCTAGTTCTTCGGTTTGTATTGATTTGATTGTGGCCTGCCCCCAGGAGGGCGCCCTTGCCTGCCTTATATTGGCTGACGGACAAGGTCGGTGGACCGGAGTCCAAGTCGGTTACAACAGGGAAACCTATCTCTAGCCAGTTACAATATGGAAGGCTTATCCGAGCTGCCTTAATCCGTCTGGACTGCCTTGTCTTGCACGCCAAGCTATCTTCTCATCTTCGGGTCCACATGTCAGGTCGGGCAGGCCTACTGACAGGTCGGCGAGTCTTCTGGTGGGCCGGACCCACTTGTCGGGGACGGCTGTGAGCCTGGTCGGTAGGGACCCAGGGGTACCCATGTCTCATAAGCCCCCGAGCGATGTGTAGGCGCAGCGACCTTCAGAGGGTCATGATGAAGTCATAGAGCTATCGACAGGTCGAATAGCATGCACGTCGGTCCAAAAAAGAAAAAGAATAAATCAGCTTAGCAGCCGACCTGTTTGTAGTCATGCCGAACGAAGAGAGGTCGAGTGACGACCTATAGGAAGCAGGCTTCCAATAGATCGAAACGACGATGACAAAATTCAGAGGGCATCAAGGATGCACTCATAGAGTAGTATCCGAGCATCATGGCGGGCAGGATGGCCGATATGATGATCCAAAAAAGAAAGAAAAGAAAAGGTAGGTCGAGTAACGACGTGATGAGAAACAGGTTTCCCAACAGGTCGGTACGACGAAGAATTCAAGAGGGCGTCGAAGACGCTCTCGTAGAGTAGTCCCCGAGCATTGAAGCAGACAGCATGGCTGGTTTGATGCTCAAAAAAGAGAAGAAAACTGAGTCATGGTCTTGATCGAATAAAGTGTAGAGACACCCAGATCTCCTAGCATGGCTGCAAGGAGTCTGGCAGGGCCGACCTCAAGGAGGCCTTGTAGGCATGCCGACCTCGAAGAGATCTCAAGTCAACAATGTCCAGTATCCGAGGATACCCAGCAGGATCTTGAAAGGCGCGTCGCGTGAATAGATCTTCTGTAGTAGTGGTTGAAACAGTCAATGACGAAGTTGTAACAAAAATGTTGATCTTGGACGAATGGAGTGTGGAGACACCCAGATATCCTGCATGGCTGCAAAGAGTCTGGCAGAGCCACCCGAGGCATGCCGACCTCAAGAAGGTCTCAAATCAAGAAGTGCCCAAGCACCCAGAGGTACTTCGCAGGGCCATTAGGCGCGTACCCCACGGGGAGGCCTTCATTCCCGACGTAAAATCTTGGGTGTCCAGAGCAGGCTGGCAGGGCTTCAAGAGCACTCCGACTTCGGAAGGTCATGCATCCAGGGCGCCCAACTAGGTTGGCAGAGTCGTAACTATACCGAGGTATTGCAAGACCTAGGTATTAAGGCACGCCGACCTCAAGGAGGTCGTTTTGGTGCCCAGACGACCAGCATAGCTGCCAGCCATCCAGCGGAGCCATGGTACAAAGGTATTGACGACCTAAGTAGCGGGCACACCGACCACGGAGGCCCGACAAAAATTGCAAATGTGAAGCTTCTGATCTCCAGGCGCCTAGACGGATGGCAGAGCAGCGAGGCACGCCTACCCCAGAAGGTTTTCAATCGAACCTACAACCATTCTGCTCAGGAAACAGAAATATAGACTGATTGGAATAGGTCTGTTTACGTGCAGAGCCATAGCGGGTGCACCAGGACGCAGAGCCTAGCGGGTGCAATGAAGACGCAGAGCCGTCAAGGGTGCGTTTAATCGTCGTTGTCGTCCGTAGATGTAACAAGGCGCAGGGCCCTTTGACGCAGAGTCAGTCTTATCTTCTACGTAGTCTGCAGGGTCATGGGTCAACAGTGGTCGGAGATTCTCTTGCCACCCAGAAAATGACAAACCGCCCATTCTCGATCACGTGGTAACAGTGTCGGAGCTCATCCGGCCATAACCGAGTCTTGACTCTCGCTATAAATAGCACCATAAGACTGAAGGAGGCAAGCACCGAGCATTGTTGAGCTATGAAGCCGCAGAGTAGAATTCCAGCCATGCAGTGGGCATGCAACCGTCCACCAGAACGTAGGATGCAAAATTGTAGAAGCTCTTGGAGCTAGAAAAATGAAATCACTGAGGAGGTCTTCCGAGCTGGCGAAGGCGACGACGGAGTTGTAGGGAGGTGTTGGTCTTGACGAAGGCGACGACGGAGCTATAGGGAGGTCCAGAGACCTAATGAAGACAACAACGGAGCTGGAGGAAGGTCTAGCGACCTGACGAAGACGACGACGGAACTGGAGGAAGGTCTAGTGACCTGACGAACGCGACGACGGAGCCAGAGGAGGGTCTAGCGACCTGACGAACGCGACGACGGAGCTGTAGGGAGGTCCAGAGGCCTAATCGATGTCGTAGGGAGGTCCAGAGACCTAATGAAGACGACGGCGGAGTAGCAGGGAAGTCTAGCGACCTGATGAATGCAACGACGAAGCACAGGGAGGTCTAGCGACCTGAAGAAAGCGACGACAAAAACACCAGGAGGTCTAACGACCTAAAGTCGGCGACGACGGAGCCGCAGGGAGGTCCGCCGACCTCAATCCAACGACGACAGAGCTGAACGGAGGTCTAGAGACCTGAATCCGACGACGACGGAGCCACCAAGAAGGTTCGTCAAAGGCGACGCCAGAGTTGGAGAGAGGTCTAGCGACCTGTGAAGGCGACGATGGAGACGCCAAGGAGGTCTAGCGACCTGCGAAGGCGACGATGGAGACACCAAGATGTCCGTCGACCTGAAGCTAGTGACGACGGAACCGTAGGGAGGTCTAGCGACCTGACGAAGATGCCAGATCGAAGAGCTGGTCCTGTAAAATAAAATAAACACCATGTCGGTGTATCAATTTGTAAATATTTAATGAAGGCCTTATCCTGAGATAAGTATGCAGATGTTGTGTAATGTTAGCCAGAGCTGAACATTCTTGTGCTATATTTTGTTTGAGAAGAAAGGCATTCCCCTTATCGTGCCAAACACACATTATGAGGACTCGAAAGCTCTGAAGCTGCAAAGTGTTTCACCCCTCTACAATGCTCAGCAGGGAGCCTTAGATATAGCCGATGCACGGGGAGGAGTCTGGGACTCAGGTTTTGCAACCACACAACATCGAATCTTCATAATGAGAGTCAAGCAGTTAAAGGAAGAACACACATAAAAAGGTAGGACCCCTCAGGTCTTGCGACCCTTAGATTGGCATGGCCAAGCCCCCGAGCGTGTCGAGGGGGAGGGGAACATAGCACAAGATAAAAATTTGAACCCTCAGGTCTGGCGACCTACATGTTGGCATTGCCAAGCCCCCAAGCATGTCGAAGGGGAGGGGTCGGAAGAGCAGACAAAAGTATGTAGAGCAGGTCTACGAAATAAATTAAAGCCGTAAAAATTTAATTGAAACTGGCACTTAGCTTGTGCGTGTAGCCAAGAAGATGGTCGTGGTCGACAGCGAGGGCTGAAGACGTCGAAGAAGTTGGCGGCTCGAGCTGCCAAGGTATTGATAAGCCGAAGAGATCGTCACCGGAGGTCGGGTTGGACGGCGGTACCAGCTGCAAGAGCAACGATACATAGTGCATGGCGTTGTAGCTGTGTACGGCTGCCCTTTGCAGGCCGCCGAGTCGTGGTACTGCCTTGCGGCCGTACGTCGCCGAAATCACCCTGGGATCAAGTCATGAAACTGACCCATGACTTGTCCATACTTGTAAATAAGGAATCAATAAAGCATAAAAGGAGTAAACTTGATTAGCTTTCGAATCAATATATAGATCGGAATAGAACGGGTTAAAGAAAATAAAAAGCAATGGTGACTTCCTGTTGATGCGTGAGCATGTAGATTGATTTTCCTAGGCCGCATGCAGCCGGACAGGCGTGGAATCCTGGGTATGACCGTGACGTAGATGCATGGATACGGTGGACCGTATCACTGTCGATCACAGCAGACGGGCGGTTTGGAAACCGGCACGTCCTGGAGTTGTGGCCGTTGTTGACAATGTGTGAAACCATGCAACACCGGATTGTGTCGAAGCAGATCGTACCGTCGAGGTTGTTGGGTGGGCGGGTGGACACCAAAAAATTTTTGCACGCCGTCCGCAGAATGAAGACGTCGACCTCACGATTAGATCGGAAGGTGGCAGTGAGCAGGTCGCTGCGGAGATATCCTTCGTGTCGTTGCCGAAGATCATCGCCGGAGCGAACTGCCATCACGCTACACGAAGAGCTCGCGATCACCCCTACTTGGCACGCCAACTGTCAGAGGTTTAGATCTGACTAGTCCACAGGGGGGTCAACCCGGGTGGTTTATTTGTTCAGCGGGGAGATCGGGAGCTAAGAACGCGATGGTTATGCTAGCGTAGCACACGGAAATTACGGCAAGACACAAGGGACAAAGCGATTTATACTGGTTCGGGCCTCCGAAGAGTAAAACCCTACGTCCAGTTTTTCGGTTTGTATTGATTTGATCGTGGCCTGCCCCCAGGAGGGCGCCCTTGCCCGCCTTATATTGGCTGACGGACAAGGTCGGTGGACCGGATTCTAAGTCGGTTACAACAGGGAAACCTATCTCTAGTCAGTTACAATATGGAAGGCTTATCCGAGCTGCCTTAATCCGTCTGGACTACCTTGTCTTACACGTCAAGCTGTCTTCTCATCTTCGGGTCCACATGTCAGGTCGGGTAGGCCTACTGACAGGTCGGCGAGTCTTCTGGTGGGCCGGACCCACTTGTCGGGGACGGCCGTGAGCCTAGTCGGTAGGGACCCAGGGGTACCCATGTCTTACAAGCCTAGACACTACGTCTATGCTATTGATTACTACCGTAGCCTGACTATGCTATCACGTGGTGCGTAGCAACCTACGACACTCTATATTATATATAGAGCGACGAACCCACAAGGAGGAGAACTGATATCAGTCAACTATAGAAGCTATGAGCAAAAGGAATCACGAATGCCACTTTAGTCTAATTGAACATGCATGAATATCCACTTTATTCTAAAAGACGAACGCGCATACAAACGAGTATGAAAGCTTATGAACCTATGCAACAGGATCAAAGGGGTGTGTTCACGAAGAACACATGCCTCTAAATCAAGAACGCGTGAAGAACACAAGAACATATCATAAAAGTATGAACACACTTTAGTCTAAATAGAAAATACAAAGATACTCACTTTAGTCTAAATGAAGAACAAAGACATGGAGAAGCACATGCCTCTCCCTCTCCCTCTCTACTCTAGCACTCTCTCTAGGAGAGGAGGCTTGGATGGGTGGTGAAGTGTGTCCCTATTCTTACCCCCTCCGCTTCTATTTATAGGCCTGGGTCACCACGCTAAAACACCCTAAGCACCACGGGAATGCCCTTAGGATCCAATGGGGGGACAACACCTGGAAGATGGGCGCGAACCGCCTTAAGGTGGGGTCGGCCGATCCCGGGCCGGCTCCGATCGCGCCGCCTTTCGTCTGGGTGACTGTTGTCGGTGTTTTAGCCCGGCAAACCTACCAAGGGGGTACCCGAGGTAGTAGATTGTGCGGTGAGGATCGTGATCGTGAGACCAAGAACTCAAAGGTATGCGCAAGGGACACGGGACGACACAAGATTTATACAAGTTCGGGCCGCTAAGGTGGCGAACCCTACGTCCTGTTTGGAGATCAAGTATGGCGCCCTGCGCTTGTGTGTTGGGTTGTTCAGATGTTCAGCTAGGTACCCGGCCCTCCTTTATATAGTCCAGGGGGCGGGTTCCTAGTCGGTTACAAGATAGGAGTCCTAGTAGGATTACAGGGGAATTCTAATAGGAGTCCGTCTTCATCCTTCCTTGTATGAGTACCCGGGGTGTATGCCCGACAAGCCCCCGAGCACGTTGGAGTCGAGAGTAGTAGTTCGAGTAGTCTTGAAGCCTCTTCGAGTAGTTCTTGAGCATCCTCGAGTACTGCTTAGAGAAGTCTTCAATAGTACTTGAACTGCCACGGGCTGGAATGTGGTCCAGCTCATCAGTCTTGAAGTCGAGAGTATATGAAAGTGCGATTGCAAAATCGCACTCCATATGGAGTAGCCCCTGAGCCTTGAGTTGAGTCGTAGACTCTAGCTGAGGGTCAATCTTACTTTTGAATCTTCCATCTTGAAAAAATTGAATGATGGGTGTAATATAGCAGCCCCCGAGCTTTGAAATGATTAGGTAATCAATCCAACGGTCTTCAGTGTTCGCGAAAGCCATCATCCGAGTACTCTTGCAGCATGTAGCCCCCGAGATAAGAGAGTCGTATGAGCAACGTCGAGTAGTTGTTGGTGCGGAGCCCCCGAGCTTGAGATCGAGCAAAGCCTGCTGAAGTTATCCTCGAGTAGTAATTGAAGTGCAGCCCCCCGAGCTGGAGAGTTTCCAAGTAGTAATTTGGTGTTGAGCTGTTGAGCTTGAGAAGTAGCCGTGCCACCAGAGCGGACTTTAGATGCGACCGAAGTCGACTTTAGATGCTGGCAGAGCGGACTTTAGAATGCAATTTGAAAACCGAAGTCGACTTTATGCCGTGCGGAGCGGACTTTGAGATGCGACTTGAAAACCGAAGTCGACTTTAGTTGCCGCGCGGAGCGGACTTTGATATGCGACTTGAAAACCGAAGTCGACTTTAGTTGCCGCGTGGAGCGGACTTTGATATGCGACTTGAAAACCGAAGTCGACTTTGTGCCACGCGGTGTAGACTTAAGATGCAAAAAATGAAAAGCACTTCCGGAAGGCAAAATCGAACGAAAAACAGAGAAAACGAATAGTTTTGCCGCCGGGGCGGGCTTAAGATTGTGTTGACGGTGAATTTCCGTCAACCTAGCCATGAGTTTACCTTTAATGTTGGCATTGATTTATTGTTCTAACCACTGGAACTAACCCCCCGTATATAACAAGTTCACTCTTGCATATCGATTTTGGAGTTTATTGTTTACGCAGGAATCTACACTAAAGAGGAGACTTTCGGGATAAGTTCATCAAGCACTTTGGAAGAAGATCATGAAGCCCGACAAGAGTCAAGACACGCGATGAACATGACTCCAAATGACCCGAGGACCGAAGCGTCAACGTGCAAATCTTCAGGGACTCAACCAGAAAACAGCGAAGCTTGGATGGCAAGCATTCAAGCCTTAACCGCGAAGGAAACGACGTCAAAGGCCCACATGCAAGTGCACACAAATGGGGAATCACGCGAGAAGCAATCGGGAGGAAGCCGGGGCCGAACTAGGTCGAAATGGGCCTAGGACGGTCGGCCCAGGCCGGCCGGCCCATTCCGGGCCCGGTTCGGCGGCCCCTTTGACCTGGCCGCCATTCGGACTATTTATAGTCCCCCTGCCAAGAGCCACGAGGAAATACATTCGTCATCCGCCACCGAGGAGCAGAGAAGAGAAGGACACCATTCCGGAGAGGAGAGGGTCGAGATGGTTGACTAGGGTTCCCCTAGCCGGCGTGGGAACCTTGCATGGAAGACCACGTCGGAGTTCCAGGAGCTAGGATCAAGATCAAGGTAGGATCCCGGTGGTGATCTTGTCCATGTATTACTTCTATGTTGAATTAGTAGATTGAATCCGATTCTTAGCATCAAGTGCTTTCGTTGTGATTTTGTCTTCGTTTGGGTGTTTTCCTCCCCGATCTATCCCGCGGGTAGATTGCATAGGATGTTCTTGTAGCCATGGTGGCTAGAGGTGCATACCCGATCTACCAAATGTTTTCATCTTGTTTTTCTTGAACCCGCTGAGTAGTACCAACCCGTAAGATTATCCCCCGTAGTGATAGTACGGTAAAGGAGAAAAACGGGAGTGCTCGGAGTCGGAACGGGAGCCATGCTTTCAATGAGATTCATTTTGCTACATTCTTCTTTACTTTGGAACTTCAACAAAAGACCCGATCCAATCTCTAGATTGGTTCTCCCCTCTCTTTCTCTTGCTACCTCCGGTGTTTAGTAGATTAGATGCAAAAACAACCTCTTGAGATCAAAGCTTTTTCGCTTATTAGATTGGATCTTGCGTTACACATTGTTCCACGGATTCGATACCTTGGGTTCACACTTAAGGGAAGAAGGGTCCCTTGGCTACGACGGAGGACTTGTCCGCTTGCAAGTCCAAACGAAGTTGGATACGCATATACACCATCAACAAGCCCCTTTTTTTAGTGCCGTTGCCGGGGAACAAGTAATCAAGATTCAATCTATTTTGCGTTTGTGAATATTTTCAGTTTTTCTCTTGATTTTTCTTTTGCATCTCTTAATTTTGATCATCCTCAAAACAAAAAAAAAATCAATCTAGGGTTTTGCTAAACCCTAGTTTTCTTTTAGTTTTTGTATATATTTTGTTTATTGCTAACCCTAACCGGAGATGGACGGCTACATCTCCAAAAAAACATATATTTTGTGGATGGTCTAGAAAAACTTTGCAGGCAAAGGTGACGTGTGACACAAGATCTAAAAGTGGAGGCCGAGGATCGTCGGAATCTCCAAGAGAAACTCCACCTCCAAGATCGAAGGAAGATCAACCTCATCCGCCACTCATCCTAGGGAGATCGTTCCTCAAGACCGCCGGAGCAATCGACGTCGGCAAGGGGGAGATCATGTTCGACATCGATGGCGTGAGGAGTGCATTCAAGTCAACCATGATTCGAGGTATGTAACACGATTCATGTTAAATACATTCTACCTCATCGTCGCATCGGAAGGGAGGAGTCAAGGGAGAATGAAGCGAAGAACACGCAAAAGGTGTTGCATCCGTCAAGACCAAGAATCAACGCCCGCCTATGAAGACCAAAAAGATCACTAAGCCGAAGAATAAACCTACACCAAGGCCAAGGATGGTGTAGAAGTGGGGTCCCCAAGATTGCAACGCCCGCAAAGAGCGTTGATCCGAAGTGAAGAAGAGAAGAAGGCTAGCTATAGACTATAAACGAAGCGCTTGCGGGAGGCAGCCCGATCGTCGAGTCAAGAATAAGCTACCGGGAGGACAACCCGTTGAAGAGTCAAGCTACCGGGAGGGCAACCCGAAGAATTTTTCATGTTTTCAAGGAAATTAGTGGAAGCACAAGAGGCAAGAAAAGAAAAAAAGGAGTGACACAAAGCAAAACAATGGAGGTGGAAGATTAATCCCGCAAGCAAAGAAGTGGTTGTGAACGGTTCGGGCAATGGAATCTAGTGGATCACGCGGACACAAGGCAAGAAGGGAGCAAGAAGCATCTCGGAGAAAAATCAAAGCGAAAGGAGCAGGAGGCCCCCTAGGCCGATCGGCCTAGGCCGACCAGCTTGGCATCCTCTCATGGCCCCCGGTGCTCCCCTTCGCCTGGTAAGTAATTTATGCATTTGTTAATTTGTGTTCTTGAGTTCATAGCCCATAAGTTTCAGAAACAACCTAGAAAAATTTGAGTTCCATGGTGTTGTAGGATCTTGTCATGTTATCACTGATTCTCTTGTTTCAATCTTTTGTTTATGTTGATAATGCTTTGATGCCTAAGGTTAGCCACCATGCTTTTTGGGAGTATAGGTCTCACTACTCCCGTAGATCCCATCAACATAACATTTGTAGGTTTAGCTAAAGTAGCCTCACATTCACACCTTAACAAATTGGTTTAGCTTCACCATGATAGGCGGTTGCATGATCAAATATCCATAAACCCTATGGGCTAATATCCATCCAAACTTGTGCACCTCACTCACCACCCTCCAACAATAATAATAAAGAAAATTCACCATAATTTCCATCACTCCATATACTTCTCTTGTGTGTTTTTCCCACCGGCAAGAAACCCCTGGTGCACTCGTTGTGAGTTAGTGCAGCAACAATGTGGAAGAGAGCCACCAATATCTTCCCCAAGAAGACACGATCATCGAAGGCACCATCATCGAGCTCTTCGAGGAGGCACTCAGTCTCCGAGTCTCCCCGAAGCATGGAGGAAGACGTGGCACCACCGAGGAGCAACACGCTGCCCCTTGGTGGCATGAGGAGTTCATGAAGTTCATCCATGCAGTACACCGAACCCCGAGGACACACGGAAGAGCCACCCGTTCCACCATGATGCTCAACTCGTTCATCCACTCCACCACCATACACTCCGAGGCGTCCCAATGGATTCATCATAAAGACGGAGGAGGAGGAGGATAGGCTTGTTTGTCTTGAAGAGGCTCGATGACGCCCTCCAAGTGTTGGATTCTACTCAGATATCAAATCTTGAGCAACCTTGGATGAGTGCGATTCTTTGTGGAGTTGGTGTGAATACTCACAAGGAGCTTGATTTGGAAGTTCTTATGACATTAGCACCGGTCATTAATGAAGGAGTGCCGTGCCTCTCATTCCGCCTTAAAGATGAAGAGCAACTAGTTCCTTATGGATATATTGGAGAACTACTCAGTTACAAGAAGGAAGCCCGGAGCAAGTTGATGTCCAAGAAAAAAAATGTTAGAAGGATTTTTGGGGAATGTTTTCAAGAGAAGATTACAAGGAACCCAAAATTTCTCCTTGTCGGGATTTCTTTGGGATCGAGTACATGAAGCAAGGAAAGTGGAGATGAGAGGAGAAGGTACAAGTTGACGAAGGTTAATATTCCTCTTCCCAACGAGAGGCTGAGTTCATTTGAAGACAAAATTGGTTAGAGGAAGGATTTCTTGTACCGGCAAAAAAAAGAGTAAAAAGGAAATTGTGTAAGAGGGATCATCCTCCGTAGCCCAAGACGAAGGAGGGGCTGCGCATGAAGCTAATAAACAACCATGGAAGGATTCCAATGCCACCACCATATGAAGGAAGTATGTCAAATGCAAGCATGGGGGAGTGGGGCAGCCATGCCACCACATCCTCCACCATACATGTTCCTCACGAAGCTTTCATGGCGCTCCATCCAACAAATGCAAGAAGAAGGGACCGCAAACATTGCCTATCAAATTGGTCGCCTTCACCATTGGAGCAATTTAGAGGAGGACCGGCGCAATCATAATACAAGCAAGGATACAACGCGCCGGACCATCAATATCAACCACCGGAAAATAAAGGAAGAAGGAGGAAGAAAAGAAAATAATGCTTTCAAATTCGGTTTGATTTTCTCCTTTTCCTTTTCTTTATTTTCAGCTTTTGTGCAAGTTTTTATGTGTAGCATTTTCTGTTTTTTATTTATTTTCAGCATATGTGATAATAGTAGAGTTAGTTTAAGATCACCATGAATAAAGTTTCCTACATTGATCAACCTTTGGTAAAAATATTAAGTTGATGCCATGATGATGAAAAGTTGCCACTTTGCTCAACTTTTGTACTTGTTTTATGCATGATTAAGCTAATGCTCTCTTTAATATGAATCTGAAATTAATTAAATGCTAGCTTAATCTTTTGTGGAGGTTATGATAAAAATAAGACCCATAGTGTTATTTTCATGCTCTCAATTTTGGATGAGTTAAAGATGATTTGTTCTTAAAAATATATATGCTAACCTTGTCATTAATGCTACTTGCATTTTGCTCTACCTATCCAAAGCCACATATATATATTGAGTGCATAAACCTTGGTATACAAGGTTTATTTTTGGGTGAGTTATTTCAAGGCTTGATTTCTCTGGCCTGAGACTAAGAAGCTGGTCATTCCGTTTTTGCGTATCTATCTTTTTGCTAGCCTTTCTATCCGTGCATTGTGTATCCCCACATCAGAGATTTCACAAACCTCGCCGGATATCCACCCTTAAAACCAAAAATATCATCTTTTGTGTTTACCTCCTTGACCACAACCTATCATATGAGTATGGATCGTCAATTCGGAAGATCGCAAGATGATGCCAAGATTGAAGATTTCAAGTATCTCTCTAAAGGAAATATATTTCTAGTGCCTACCTTATCTCTATCACCTCTTTGCCGGAGGACGAGCAACGTCTAAGCATGGGGGAGGAGGTAGGTACAATGCAATTTAGAGTTTATGGGGAGCAAATAAAAAAATGATGAAAGAAGAAAAAAAGAGAAAAAAATGAGTATAAAGAAAAAAAAGAGATAAAGAAAAATATGTATGAGTAAAGAAAAAAAATATGAGTTTATAAAAATAAAATAAAGTGAACTCCCCGGTTCTCTAAAGTGCATTAGGAATCTCAAAAGTTTCAAGATTTAAGATCCAAACTCATCTTTCCAACCATGTGCAATCCGATAACGAGGACTTCCTTTGTGCCTCGGGATCACTCTTTGCCATTTGCACATGTCCACCTATCTCAAAGTGTGTGTATTTTTCTCTCCCCCTCCTTGATATAACATTATTTTCCAATGACCTTTTTGACAAGTCTCGGTAAGACCATGAGAAGCTTGTCTTGTTTTGACAACATCTCATTTATAATATCTTGGTAGGACTAAACTTTTCCCATATAGCTCCACATAAAGCCTTCCACTATATATATTGAGAGGGGAAAGGAGTAGAATGAATAGGCTTTGAGAGACAAGAT
Organism: Cenchrus fungigraminus; assembly: GCA_036936925.1. Taxonomy (NCBI): domain Eukaryota; kingdom Viridiplantae; phylum Streptophyta; class Magnoliopsida; order Poales; family Poaceae; genus Cenchrus; species Cenchrus fungigraminus. The sequence continues at coordinate 87,501,152 of CM072780.1, forward strand.
AAGATGAGAGTACATGAGCAAGATGCAAGGAAGTTTATTTTTGAACTTGGTTTAGCTCTTTTCTTCATCTCGCTCTTAATTTCAAAATTTCTAAAATTCATTTGAAATTTGGGAGCATGAGGTAATTACTTGTGGGAAGTGCTTAAATTAATATCTATCCTCCATAAGGATGAAGGCTAGTACATTATGAAACTTTAATGATTAAATCCTTGAGAGCATTTTGTTTTCTCGTGTATGATCAAGTGCAGGGTATAAGCAATGAAAGGCAACACTGATATTCATTAAAGGCTTACTCGAGGACGAGCAAGGTTTAAGCATGGGGGAGATGTTGACGGTGAATTTCCGTCAACCTAGCCATGAGTTTACCTTTAATGTTGGCATTGATTTATTATTCTAACCACTGGAACTAACCCCCCGTATATAACAAGTTCACTCTTGCATATCGATTTTGGAGTTTATTGTTTATGCAGGAAATCTACGCTAAAGAGGAGACTTTCGGGATAAGTTCATCAAGCACTTTGGAAGAAGATCATGAAGCCCGATAAGAGTCAAGACACGCGATGAACATGACTCCAAATGACCCGAGGACCGAAGCGTGTCGGTGTTTTAGACCGGCAACCTACCAAGGGGAGTACCTGAGGTAGATGAATGTGGCCTCGCCGAGATCGGGAACTCGAAGCAGAGACACGTGGCACACAATTTAGACAGGTTCGGGCCGTGAGGTGCGTAATACCCGACGTCCTGTATGCTGCGTAGCTCTGGATTGATTGGGTGTGTTTACAAGATGATGCGGATGAATAGATAGGGGTCCCTGCCTCGCCTTATATAGTCCGCGAGGCAGGGTTACAAGTCAGTTTGCCAGAGGAGTACTAGTCGTGTACGGCTAGGAGTACTCTACATGGATCCGGACATGTCTAGCTTCCTAACCGAGTACTAGTCCTTTGCAGGCCTTGCGCTCCACGCCAACAGGTCCCGTGCAGCCCAAGTCGAGTAGTCCCAGGGGCCGACGGAGTAGTCGGTCCCAGTACCCACCCGAGTAGTGGGCCCAGGGATGTCCGTACGACAAGCCCCCGAGTACTTTGTAGTCGAGCAGGATGTCTTTGAGTAGTCTTGACGGCCTTGGCAAGTAGTCCTTGAGCATCCCCGAGTTCCACAAGCCGAAAGTCCTCAAGAATGCTTGAATCATCCCGAGTCTGGAAGGTACTCTAGATGATCTTTGAGTAGTCTTGAAGTCTTCTCGAGTAGTTCCCAAGCGTCCCCGAGTGCTTCTCTCGAAGGTCTTCAATAGTGCTTGTGTTGTCTTGATGAAAAACCATATGGAAAATGCGATTCGGAGAATCGCATTCCATATGGAATGTAGCCCTCGAGCCTTAGGTCGAATCGCAGATTCAAGCTGAGGGTCCATCTGAAGTTCTGCCAATCTTATCCCGAAAAATCCGGAGAAAAAACCGAAGGACACGTGGCACGGAGCCCCCGAGCCTTAAGTCGAGTACTTTTCTATCGAATTGAAGGATCATCTTGACTATAGAATGTGTCTTGAGTGGGATCTAGATCTGGTTGTAGCCCACTGATTCCATCTGACGTAGTCGAGCTCCCGAGACTGAGAGCATCGAGTACTGGAATATGAAGAGTCAGGCTGCCACCGCTGAGTCACCCGCCTGGCGCTTATCCGCCCGTTCAGAACTGAACCACCCGATGGGTTATAAATAAACGGTGAACCCCTTAGGGTTTTTCACTTCCAGCGGTTGCATTCCTACAGATTAGATCTGAGTGACTGCCTCCTCTGCTCCTCTGCTGTCGCCGCCGCCGCAAAGTAGATTAGATCTACACTCGCCCTCCATCGTAGTCCGCTCACCGCTGTAGCCCCCGAGCGAATGCGAGTGAAGGCACCCGTTACTTGGAGGATGAAGGCGTCCCCGACGAAGAGCTCAAAGATCGGTGTGTCGAAGAAGAGGAGCTGCAGTGAGGCCAGAGATGGCGGCCAGTCGTCGTCGTCGCCGCCCTCCTCCCCTCGCCCCAATCCGGTAAAGGAGTGGAAGAAGGCGAAGTTGAAGACCGAGGACCTCCTCACCCTGGTCAATAGCGGATTCCTCTGTGAGAAGGAGATGGATCTCTGGTGCACTGCCACCGACGATCCGTACCCGATGGAGAAGAATCCGGACGAGATCCCAATGTTCGCGCGGTTCATGGAGCGCGGACTTGCGCTGCTGGCCAGTGACTTCTTCAAGGGACTGCTCAGGTACTACGGCATCGAGTACCTCAACCTCAACCCCAACAGAATCTTCCATGTCTCCGTCTTTGTGCATTTCTGCGAAGCCTTTGTGGGGATCAAGCCCCACTGGATTTTATTCCGAAAATTCTTCCGCGTGAAGCCGCAACCAAGCACTGATGACCCGCGAGTAGTCAGAGGCGCCGGGATTCAGATGCGCGAAGACGCCGCCGGCCAGTACCTGCCGTACAATTAGGACTGGAAGGCGAGGTGGTTCTATATCAGCAACCACCATCCTGAGCTACCGAAGCCGAGCGGGCATCAACCGAAGCACGCATCGTGGTGGAACACGGAGCCCACCATGCAGGAAGGTATTCAGCTACCTGCACTGCTGAAGAAGATCAAGGCCCTGCGAGAGGCCGGACTGAGGTCCGAGCACGTGGCCTTCAGTTTCATGAAGAGGAGGGTGCAGCCACTGATGGCGCGAGACACCCTCAGGTACCAGTACACCGGCGATAGAGATACGTCCCGGATGCCCGACAAAGAGATTGATGATGACATCATCATCGATAGACTGGGCAGGATCTTCAAGGATATGCCCCCTTTCACACCATGCCCAGTGCCCGAGTACTCCGCGGCACGACCGCCAAACCAGGTCAGTAGTCGTGACATATGCCCCCGAGTACTGATTTACTTGACGTAGTCGTACTGATGCCTTGCTTGATGTTGTAGGACGATCTGGAGAAGTACGTCTCTGTCCCACCCTCCCCTCCGTGACTTGAGGGACAATCGCAGGAGAAAGGAGAACCCAAAGCGAAGGAGCGCCGCGAAGTCGGTGAGGGCGACGATACTGTCGTCGTCGAAGACAGCTCCAATGATGAGGACGAAGAGACGCTATAGCAGCGGTTCCAGCTCCGCTCAAGGTTCAGCCGGGCTGGGATGCCTCATATCCCTGTCATCGAGAAGCCATCTAGCTTGGAGACTAGTTTGCCGGCACCACCCAGGAAGTCGCGCAACGTGGCGCGAAAGCGCGCCGTGAAGAAGCTGAAGCTCTCTGAAGCCACCAGCCAAGACGTGCGTACAATGACTAGGGTAGTCGAGTACCGCCAATGAGTAGTTTGTGGCTTTGACTGTATAACTGTGTTGTTGCAGGACATTCGTCCGTCGGACCCCGCTGATCAGGGTGATGAGGATGTCTGGGAGACAGTGGGGGCGACGGCTGAGAGGAGTATCAGCCTGCCTCCGGCTACTGAAGTCGTCGTGCCAGAAGAGGCACAAGAGCAGACTGGCGCCGTGGAGCCGCAGGCGTCGGTTGAGCAAGGACAAGGCCCTCCTTCGGCTACAACTGTAGAGCAGCCAGAGGAAGCTCCTATCGAGGCCGGAGCTGCAAGCGAGGCTGGCATAGTTGATATCGCCAGTATACTAGGCGCTCCGACCGTCACCGTTTTCGGTCAACTCTGTAAGTTCCCTGAACTCTCGAGTAGTCGTGTAGTCGTCAAGCTTGATGTGGTTGACTGAGTACTTCGTGATGCAGGAAATCCACGGACTTGTCGTAGGATGGTGGGGAGACCAGCACTCCGGCCGATGGAGAAGACCGCTCGGTGGAAGAGCGTGAACCCACACTACCACCACAAGCTGGTGTCGCGGTAGAGCCAGTGCTTGAAGAGGCCACCTTGGTCGAAGGTATGCTTCCTGTCCCCACGGGTAGTCATCATGGAGGGTAGTCGTACCCGTCGTTTTGACTTCTTGTACTGATCCTGACAGGAGCACAAGTCGAGGGGGCCACGATCCCTGAGGCTGTAGCCATGGAGACGGCTGCTGTGGGGGCAGAGTCCACAGAACCAGATGTTGGGGCAACGTTAGCGACAACCCCTGGGTTAGGGACTACGGTAGCCCCCGAGCCAAGCGCAGGGACGCGGGTCGATCCACAACCCGACTCGAGTACTCAAGTTGTCGTCCGCGAGGTGATCATAGAAGAAGCTGCGCCACTTCAGTCGGCGCCCAGGCCAGAGGCAGCATCTTCAAGTCGTGGAGGACTCGAGTTGCTGGAGGACAATCTTGTTGATCCGGCCGTTGTCGCTCTGAGCATGGAGTCATGGCGCCGCACCCAGCAATGGGTCAAGGTACGTTGCTAGTACCCTGAGTAGTCTTGCTTTGTGGAGTACTGGGTACTCATTGGTCGTTCTAGCTTGTGCAGGACGTTGTGGAGAGGTCCCGCCAGAAGTCTGAACTTCTGAAGGGATATGGTGACACAGTTCTTCGCGCAGAAGGCTTGGAGAAGGAGCTGGACAAATCGAAGAAACATGCGGCTCTGCTCCAATCCAAGCTAGATGGCGCCTTCGCCCAGTACCATAACGAGGTGCAGGAGATACAGGCGAAGAGGGACGACTTGATCCGGAAGAACAAGTCGTTACTCTAGAAGAACAAAGGTATGTCTTCCCCCGAGGGACTGAGTACTTATTGTAGTACTTATGAGTAGTCTGACCTTGAGATGAGTTGTCTGCAGAGCTTGAGGCAAAGGTTGACCAGCTGAAGGCGTCGGAGACGGACCTCAAGAACATTGTGTACCGTGAGACCGACAAAAGAGAGGTACTCGAGTACAAGTACACCCAGTTGAGCCATGAGTGTATCAAACACATGGAGCTCCATGAAGCCTCAGACCGTGACCTTGTCAATTGTTATAAATCTCTGCAGAAGCTCAATGAAGATTGTGAGAAGCTTCGAGGCCAGCTGAAAGAGCTTGAGGAAGCCGCGCTGCCCATTGCGAGGATGCTGGTGCCACATCCAGGCGGGCCGAAGATTGCGCCACTGGTAGACAGGCTGAAGGAAGCCCCCGGGCACTTGGCGACGTACGTCAAGCATCTGGCGAAGTTGATCCCGAACCAGGTGTTGGCGTATATGAAGTTGTACTTCCCCAAAGCACCTGTGGATGTGGTGGCCGGTGGACTTGCGGCGAACTACTCTGATGAGCAGTACAAGGCTCTCCTTGAAGAGATGACGCCCATTGCTGAGCAGGTAGCGGAGAAGCTCAATCTCCAGTAGATGTACCTGTAAAGGTAGCTTAGAGTAGTAGATGTAAAACAAACAAAGTAGTCAGTGACTGTGTTTGAAACATCAATGAAAGTTGTCCACTGCTTGTATATGTAATGAGTACTCGTGACCGCCACTTGCAGCGAAGTGTGCGGAGTACCAAGCCGTGGGTGATGTGGTGAGTAGTAGTACTCAGTGGAGTCTGCCTAGTTAGAAGGCACAGTAAATGAGTTGAGTAAAATCAAACTTTATAACTGATGAAGAAGTACACCTGGATGGCCAGGGTTGTTACAAATGAGTAGTCGCCAGGACCCGAAGGCTGCTTACGGCTAAGTGTTTGCTAGGGCCCTTGAGCCGCTTACAGCTGAAGATCCGTTAGTAGCCGTATAGGCTGGATCTAGAGAGTACATGGTCCGTAGACCGCCGCCAAAGTCCTCAGTGCTCTGTGCGGCCCAGGATCCGTTAGTAGCCATTGACGCTAGATCTTGGAGAAGAGTAGTCTGGAGACTAGTGCTAGGACCGAGAGGCCGCTTACAGCGAAGAGTCCGTGACTAGCCGTATAGGTTGGACCCGTAGATGGGTAGTCGAACGACTACGCGTAGAAACGACACAGTTGGTCGACGTTCCACGAGTTGCTGATGTCGTCACCTTCAAGTGTTTGGAGGCGGTATGAGCCTGGTCCGGTCACCTTGGAGACTGAGAAGGGACCTTCCCATGGCGAGCTGAGCTTGTGTAGGCCGTCTGTGTTCTGGATACGACGGAGGACTAGATCACCGACGTTGAAGGAGCGTTCCTTGACGTTGCGATCATGATAGCGTCGGATACCCTCCAGGTACCTTGTTGATTGGACGAGGGCGGCACAGCGGGCTTCTTCGAGGCTGTCGATGTCAAACCGTCTGCTGTCTTCTGAGACGCCTTCGTCGTATTGTTCTACTGCCGGGGATTCCCACATCACGTCGGCGGGTAGAATAGCTTCGGAGCCGTAGACCAGGAAGTAGGGCGACTGCCCCGTTGGCTTGGTAGGTTGAGTACGAAGCCCCCAGAGTGCATTGGGTAGTTCCTTGATCCACTTGCCTCCTTTGGTGTTAGCTGCATCGTGCAATCGCTTCTTAAGGGCGTCGAGTACCATCCCGTCGGCGCGCTCAACTTGGCCGTTGGTGCGGGGGTGGGCGACTGAGACGTACCGGACGTCGATCCCGCTGTTCTCGCAGTATTCCCAGAATTGATGGTTCTTGAAGTTGGAACCCAAGTCTGTGATGATGCGATGGGGTAGCTCGTAGCGGTGCACGAGTTCATCCAAGAAGTCGAGTACTCTGTCGGCCTTTGGGCAGGTAACCGGCTTGACCTCGATCCACTTGGTGAACTTGTCGATGGCCACCAAGACTCTGTTGAATCCTCCTGGCGCAGTTGGTAGAGGCCCAATCATGTCGAGCCCCCAGCAGGCAAAGGGCCAGGTTGGTGGTATGGTGACTAGCTTGTAGGCCGGGACGTGTTGCTGCTTGGTGAAGAATTGACATCCTTGGCACTTTCTGACGCGTTCTTCAGCATCGGCCAGAGCTGTGGGCCAGTAGAAAGCTCGTCGGAAAGCTTTGCTCACCGGCGTGCGGGAAGACGCGTGGTTGCCGCAGACGCCCTTGTGGATCTCCTCCAATATGTCCTTGCCTTCATCCCGAGGTATGCACTTCATGAGTACTCCAGAAGTGGCACCCCGCCTTTAGAGCTTGTCTCCGACTAGTACGTAGGTCTTGGCTCAGTGGACGAGTTGTTCAGTCACGTTCTTGTCGGAAGGAACCTTCTGCTCGCGGATGTAGTCGATGAAGGGTTGTCTCCAATCCATGTCAATCATCATGACCTCCTGACCGGGCTGTGGTGGCACAGGGTCAGTGGTCGTTGGCGTCGGCTCCGGGATGGATGGAGCGTGAAGCTCGTGGACGAAGACTCCGACGGGTACTTGCGTGCGAGTAGAACCAAGCTTCGACTGGACGTCCGCTGCAACATTATTGTCGCGGACGATGTGGTGAAACTCGAGACCATAGAACTTGTTCTCGAGCTTGCAGACTTCAAGACAGTAGGCGTCCATGTTCTCCTTGTTGCGATCCCAAGACTTGTTGACTTGGTTGATGACCACTGCGGAGTCGCCGTAGACTAGTAGTCGCTTGATGCCCAGTGAGATTGCGAGGCGGAGCCCATGCAGCAGGGCTTCGTACTTGGCTTCATTGTTTGAGACCTTCCAGAAGATCTGCAGGACGTACTTGAGTTGTTCGCCCTTTGGAGAAATCAGGAGTACTCCTGCGTCCGTGCCTTCGAGCTTGAGTGAGCCGTCAAAGTACATCACCCAATGCTCTGGTCACTCTGTAGGAGTTGGTAGCTGATTCTCCCGCCACTCTGCCATGAAGTCGACTAGTGCTTGAGACTTGATAGCGGTGCGTGGCTTGAAGTCGATGTTGAGGGCGCCAAGTTCGACCGCCCACTTGGAGATTCTTCCAGTAGCATCTTGATTGCGGAGTATGTCACCGAGTGGATAGTCGGTGATGATGACAATCGAGTACTCCTAGAAGTAGTGTCGTAGCTTCCGCGAGGTGATGAGTACTACGTAGAGTAGCTTCTGGACCGGCTGGTACCTTGACTTGGACTCTGACAGAACCTCGCTGACGAAGTAGACTGGTCGCTGGACTGGGTAAGCGTGGCCTTCTTCCTGCCGCTCGACGACGATGGCAGTACTGACCACATGAGTAGTCGCAGCGAGGTAGAGCAATAACTGCTCCTTTTGCGAGGAGTTGTGAGGACCGGTGGCTTGGACAGGAAGTCTTTGAGCTGAGTCAGAGCTTGATCAGCCTTCGCGGTCCACACAAACTTCTCTTGGTGCTTGAGTAGCTTGAAGAAGAGTAGCCCCCGTTCTCCGAGCTTCGAGATGAATCTGTTCAGGGCCGCCATGCACCCGGTCAGCTTCTGGACATCCTTGATGCAGGTTGGAGCTTTCATATTGGTGATGGCGGAGATCTTCTCGGGGTTGGCTTCGATGCCGCGATGGCTGATGATGAAGCCGAGTAGTTTCCCAGATGGTACACCAAAGATGCACTTGTTGGGATTGAGCTTCCATTGGTACCCTCGCAGAGATGCGAAAGTCTCTTCAAGATTGGTGATGAGCGTATCAGAGTTTCTGGTCTTGACGACCACGTCGTCCACATAGGCTTCAACATTCTTGTTGAGCTGCTTCTTGAAGTAGGCCTGGATAGCTCGCTGGTAAGTAGCACCGGCGTTCTTCAACCCGAACGACATTGTCATGTAGCAGTAGGCGCCGAACGGGGTGATGAACGCGGTCTTCTCCTGGTCTTCTTCCTTGATAGCGATCTGGTGGTACCCGGAGTAGCAGTCAAGGAAGCAGAGCAGGTCGCAGCCCGCCGCGGAGTCGATGACTTGATCAATCCGCGGCAACCCGAAGGGGTCCTTGGGGCAATGCTTGTTGAGGTCGGTGTAGTCGATGCACATCCTCCACTCGTTCGTGTTCTTCTTGCAGATGACGACGGGGTTGGCGAGCCACTCAGAATGGAAGACTTCTCGGATGAAGCCAGCCGCGAGTAGTTTGGCGAGTTCCTTCTTGATGGCTTCCCGTTGGTCGTCAGCAAAACGGCGGTGGTGTTGTCGCTTGGGGGTAGCTTTAGGGTCGACGTTGAGTGAGTGCTCGATCAGCCTCCTGGGCACGCCTGGCATGTCCGCTGGCTTCCACGCAAAGATGTCTCGGTTAGCCCGAAGGAAGCTGACGAGCGCGTCTTCCTATTTCGGATCGAGCCCCGCCCCGATCATGGTAGTCTTGCTGCTGTCACCTGTCCCGAGGTCAATGGCCTTCACCTACACTTCATCTGTTGGCTGAGGTTTGTTTGCGGTGTCGGTCTTCTCAGGTATCTCGAGTTTTGTTGGGGCAAGCTTATTGGACGCAGTGAAGATTTCCATCATTGCGTTGGGTACTTGATTGGTCGCTGCGAGTTCCACGGCTTCGGTGTCGCAGTCGAAAGAAATCTTCAGGTCCTCTTGCAGTGTGAGTACTCCGGCAAGACTTGGCAATTTGAGTACCAAGTAGGTGTAGTGAGGCACCGCCATGAACTTGGCGATGGCTGGTCTGCCGAGGATGGCATGGTAGGAGGTTTCGAAGTCCGCAACCTTGAACTTGATGTACTCGGTGCGGTAGTTCTCCCTTAAGTCCCCGAAGGTAACTGGCAGGACCACTGAGCCAAGTGGTGTAGCCGTGTTACCAGGGACGATGCCATAGAAAGGTGATGCGCTCTTGGTGAGCATGTCGGTGATGTCGAGCTTCATCTTCTTCAAGGTCTTGGTGAAGAGGACATTGTGTCCGCTCCCGCCGTCGATGAGTACCTTGTTGAGTCTGGAGCCCGCGACTACTGGTTTCAGGACGAGTGGGAAACATCCTGGCTCAGAGAAGCTTGTCCATTGATCCGCACGGGAGAAGGTGATGGGTACCTCCGACCACCTTAGAGGTGTCAGTACCGCTGGTTCAGTGTTCAAGACTTCCCGTCGAGTGAGCTTCTGAGATCGTCTGGTGGGTAGTCCGCCGAAGAGGACATTCAGCATCTTGTCGGGTTCTTGGAAGTCGCCGTTTCCTTCATCGACTTTCTTCTTGCCCTTCTTGTTGTGAGGAGGCTGTGGCTCGGGAATATCCTTGAGTGCTCGCCGGAATTGATAGCACTGGTGGGTCGTGTGGTTGCCATCCAGATGCCACGGGCACTTCTCTTTGAGCAAGTCTCTGAAGCCGCCGGAGGTCTTTTTGGAGCTGTCCTTCGCAGGGCGCTGTATAGGCACGACTGTGTTGTCTGGCTTGCGCTTACGGTTAGGACCCGAGTAGTTATTGTTGTTGCGACCCCCTTGATCCCTGTTGTTGTTGTTGTTGTTGTTGCCGCCCGTGTTGTTCTTGCTCTTGCCGCGAATGGAGTCGTACTTGGCGTTCGCCTTGTCTTCTTCGTCAGCCCATGAAGTGATCATGTCTTTGAGCTTAGTGATAGAACTCGGACGGCGGCGACCAAAGTCATCGAAGGTGCGACGGTGGTAGAGTCCGTCTTGGAAGAGGTCGATGACTTCTTTGTCGGTGACGTCGACTACGGTCGCCCGCTTGTCGAAAAAGCGGCGCATGTACTAGCGGATCGTCTCGCCTTGTTCCTGCTTGACCATCACCAAGTCCATGCGAGTACCTGAGCACCCCATGGCACCCGTGAAGTTACTGGTGAACTGAGCCTTCAGCTGGTCCCACTGGTCAATCGAGTTCTTTTCAAGTGACTCGAGCCATGTGAGTGGAGCCTGGTTCAGACAGAAGGGGAAGTAGAGACACTTGGTGTCGTTGTTGCCACCAGCGTTTTCAATGGACAGGGCATAGCACCTGAGCCACTGAACTGGGTCTTGTTTCGCGTCGTACTTGGTGATCCCGAGAGGTTTGAATTTCTCGGGAAGAAGCAGATCGCGAAGCCGTGCGGAATAGGCGGGGAAGCCGTCGCTGACTTCGGTAGCCTTCTTGGCGCGGCGGATCTCGTCGATCCTGTTGCGAGTGTCGTAGCCACCGCGTGCATTGCCAGTGGTGTGGCTGTTCGTGTGGCCTCGGCCTTCGCGATCGCTGCCGCCACTAGCTCTTTTGCCGCTGCCATGGAAGGAACTACTGCCGCTGCTACCTCCACCACCGCCGCCACCGCCCCCACCACTATGGCCACCATGTGAGGGTCCTCCCGCAGAGGCCCTGGAGCTGTTGGGGGTCGGTTGGTGTTTGCCACGAATGCGGTTGCGTCCCCCATCTGCTGGACTGCGACTAGTGGCTTCGTGGTTTCCGGTGGGGGGAACTGGGGCGACTCTGTTGTCGACCCGCATGAAGTAGGCGTCTTCAGCAAGCTTGGCGATGAGTTCGCCTGCACAGTGCCCCTGAGCTGTTCATGCTATCGTAGTGATAGACATGAGGCATTGCTCAGGGGTGGTGTGTACCCGGTTTTCGACTTGATCCAGAGCCTCTGTGAGGTTCCGGATGGGGAAAGCTTCTCGAAGCCATCTACGCCGATCAGCTCGTCTTCTGTTGCGTTCTCGCTGGGTGTTCTTGGCCTCTGTAGTCTCATTTGGAGGTGCATTGGCTGATTCCTCGTCTGCTGAGATGTCATCGAGGTACCGATCGACTTGGTTGCCTGAGGTTCCGACTTCTCCGGCAGCCATGAATACTTCGCGATCGGGGGTGCAGAGTCCAGAATCGGTAGTCGCCACCTCGGTTGGCGTGTGCTCTTCCTCAGCTGCCGTCAGTGGTGTCCCCTCCTGGAAGGGGAGTGTCTCGAGGTAGGCGACGCAGCGTGAGTTGTCGTTGATCAGGTCTGCGGGCTTGTGGTCAGGCCAGTAGACGAATTTGCCGACCGGAGTAGATGTGATGACCAAGCCAGCAGCAGAACCTGACAGCGGTTCCTCGATGGAGTTGAGCCCGGACTCGGACTCGATCGGATCGAGACCGAAGTCGAACTCGTAGGAGGAGTCTGAGTATTAGTCGGGGACGGTGTTGGAGTCCGAGGAGGACTCGGAGGCGATCTCCTTGCCGGCCCGACGCGCGGTGAGAGCTTCCTTGTGGGCCCTGCTAGAGTTGCAGAGGCCGTATGGGAAGTGCTCATGGAGGAGGACCGTTCCACACGATGGCTCAGGAGCCGGCTCGCATGACACGACCCAGGGTGACGTCGAGTTCGAGTTGGAGGCGGATCCAATCTCGAAGTCGGCGACTTGGTTGCAGAGCGAAAATTTGTCGAATTTCTCGAGGAGTTGGCCTGTGATGGCTTCGGGAAGCGTCACGAGTCCAGTCTCCGGGTCTGGAGTCATGGTGAGGTAGCGCTGAAACGATCCGGCACCGTCAGCGGTGCAGACCCAGGAGCCGAAGACGAAGGTGTCGCCGCGGTTGAAGGCGGCGGTTGGCTTGATGATGATTGAAGCCGTCAAGTTCGCCATGAGATCTTCGGCGAGATCCCCTACCTGGCGCGCCAGCTGTCGGTGTTTTAGACCGACAACCTACCAAGGGGAGTACCCGAGGTAGATGAATGTGGCCTCGCCGAGATCGGGAACTCGAAGGAGAGACACGTGGCACACAATTTAGACAGGTTCGGGCCGCGAGGTGCATAATACCCTACGTCCTGTATGCTGTGTAGCTCTGGATTGATTGGGTGTGTTTACAAGATGATGTGGATGAAGAGATAGGGGTCCCTGCCTCGCCTTATATAGTTTGGGAGGCAGGGTTACAAGTCGGTTTGCCAGAGGAGTACTAGTCGTGTACGGCTAGGAGTACTCTACATGGATCCGGGCATGTCTAGCTTCCTAACCGAGTACTAGTCCTCTGCAGGCCTTGTGCTCCACGCCAACAGGTGCCGTGCAGCCCAAGTCGAGTAGTCCCAGGGGCCCACGGAGTAGTCGGTCCCAGTACCCACCCGAGTAGTGGGCCCAGGGATGTCCTTACGACAAAGCGTCAATGTGCAAATCTTTAGGGACTCAACCAGAAAATAGCGAAGCTTGGATGGCAAGCATTCAAGCGTTAACCGCGAAGGAAACGACGTCAAAGGCCCACATGCAAGTGCACACAAATGGGGAATCGCTGTTGATGCTCACTAACTCTTATTTTTATGCATCAACAATACATGAAAAAGGACCAAAAAGATAAATCAACAGTAGTATAGGGCCTTGGACTAATGAATCCACGAGTTTTGGTGAATTATATATTTTCAGGGACTATTCAGGAAAATGAGAAAAGAATGAATTCTAGAAGGCTCCAGATGACTCCCGAATTCAACCGAAGTGGGCTCCAAGAAAATATAAATCTAGAAGGGACAAGAGGCCCACACGCGAAGGCGGAGCCCAGCCGGGGCCCAACCCAGGCCGACCGGCCCTATAGGGAGGCCGATCAGGCTCCCCCTGGCCCCGATCAGGCCCTGTTTCGGGAAGGTTCCTCCACCGCCTCTTAGGGTTAATCTAAACCACTTGTTTAGGTCGGTTTGATCCTACAACGATGGATTATCCCTCCGGGCTATATAAGCAACCCCAGACCCCCCCTAGGGCATGGTATGCATCTCTCAGAAGATCATCATCATCAGGCCAAGACAGGAGAAGAAGAGGATACATCAGAGATAGGATAGCTACTTCATAGTTCAAGATCTAATTTCTAGATCAAGAACCTAGTTCTAGATAGAGAGTCAGATTCGAGTAGAGTTGAGCTTTGCTCCAGTTCCAGATCTGTAAGTTATCAAGATTCAGTTCTTATATTGTTTCTCAATGACTTTATGCTATTTCAATGTTATGTGTGCAATTGCTAAGTTCTTACTTTATTCTAGTAGTATATTTGATATAGTCATGATTAATGATAAGTCTACGCACTTATTCGTAGAGCTCCTAGTATATTACTCGCATATGCTAGGTAGTAGAAAGTATGTAAGCATGGTGCTTAGATATAATTTACTTGCGGATTCACCTTATACTCCGGGTCGTGTGGTAGATCGTGGGCGTGACAGGCCTATTGAGTCCTTTGTAGTCCACCCCCCGAGTATAAGACTAGTTGAACAATGATTCTTGGGAGGATCAAGTTTCGTCCTTGATCTTCTTGGGTAATCTTCGGGGTGTTCACATTTATCCATGACTATGCTATATGTGATGATATGCTACATTAGAATAGATGAATAACTCAGTCTTTGTATGCTATATAGAATTGTGCCTCTTAAGTAAATCCAATTCTAATCTAGACTAGGAATAGTATGTTCTATGCTCCACATGTGCCTCTGCCTGTCTGATTTATCATTACTTTATCATTTGGCTTACCCCTGTTAAAGTATGTGCCATTCCATCAAAGTCCATAAAGTAGTCTATTGCCATCCCTATGTCTGTTGTTACATCCATCCATCTTCCCTGTGGATACGATATTTTAAAACCCATCACCCCGGGTGAAATGCTCACCGGTATCCGTGCGCTTCCGGATTATCTACCATAATATTTCTGTAGGCTTATCTTATACCAACCAACATTTCTTGCATCATTGCTTAGAATAGATTCTAGATCTATTCTTTGGAAGTTGCGTTAAGAAATGTCAACAATCGCGCGAGAAGCAATCGGGAGGAAGCCGGGGCCGAACTGGGCCGAAATAGGCCTATGTCGATCGGCCCAGGCCGGCCGGCCCAGCCCATTCCGGGCCCGGTTCGGCGCCCCCTTTGACCTAGCCAGCATTCAAACTATTTATAGTCCCCCTGCCAAGAGCCACGAGGAAATACATTCGTCATCCGCCACCGAGGAGCAGAGAAGAGAAGGACACCATTCCGGAGAGGAGAGGGTCGAGATGGTTGACTAGGGTTCCCCTAGCTGGCGTGGGAACCTTGCATGGAAGACCACGTCGGAGTTCCAGGAGCTAGGATCAAGATCAAGGTAGGATCCCGGTGGTGATCTTGTCCATGTATTACTTCTATGTTGAATTAGTAGATTGAATCCGATTCTTAGCATCAAGTGCTTTCGTTGTGATTTTGTCTTCGTTTGGGCATTTTCCTCCCCGATCTATCCCGCAGGTAGATTGCATAGGATGTTCTTATAGCCATGGTGGCTAGAGGTGCATACCTGATCTACCAAACGTTTTCATCTTGTTCTTCTTGAACCCGCCGAGTAGTACCAACCCGTAAGATTATCCCCGTAGTGATAGTACGGTAAAGGAGAAAAACGGGAGTCCTCGGAGTCGGAACGGGAGCCATGCTTTCAATGAGATTCATTTTGCTACATTCTTCTTTACTTTGGAACTTCAACAAAAGACCCGATCCAATCTCTAGATTGGTTCTCCCCTCTCTTTCTCTTGCTACCTCCGGTGTTTAGTAGATTAGATGCAAAAACAACCTCTTGAGATCAAAGCTTTTCCGCTTATTAGATTGGATCTTGCATTACACATTGTTCCACGGATTCGATACCTTGGGTTCACACTTAAGGGAAGAAGGGTCCCTTGGCTACGACGGAGGACTTGTCCGCTTGCAAGTTCAAACGAAGTTGGATACGCATATACACCATCAACAGATTGCGACTGTTGAAGTCGACTTGTGCCACCGGAGTGGGCTTGGGTGCGACCGTTATCGTCGACTTGTGCCACCGGAGTCGGCTTGAGTACCTGAGCCATGGATTTCAGACCCAAGGTACGGTTGCCACAGGAGCGAGCTTGAAGGTGCGACCGGAGTCGACTTTTGTACCTGGGACATGGATTTCAGACCCAAGGTACAGTTACCACCGTAGTGGACTTGAGATTGCGACCGAAGTCAACTTGAGTACTTAGGGTACTAGGACCCATGGTACGGAGCGTGAGTACTTAGGGTGCGAGACCCATGGTACGGAGCGCGAGTACTTAGGGTACTTGGACCCATGGTATGGTTGCCGCCAGAGCGGGCTTGAGATTGCCTCCTTGGGATACAACCATTGTGACCTCTGAAACTCAGTACACCCAAAGCCGTGGTGAGAACCCCCGGGATGTAATGTATTGAACTCGTGGTGGAGCCTCCAAAACTTAGCATACCAATTCGTGGTCGGAGCCCCCGAGATTCAGTGTTGCAAGCCCGTGGCGGTTTGGTCGATATACCCCAAGAGTAGTCGGCAGAGTGTAGCTCTCGTGAAAACCCGCCGAGAAGCTTACACAGAATGAGTAGTCGCTAGGACCCGTAGGCCGCTTACAGCTGAGTAGTCGCTAGGACCCGTAGGCTGCTTACAGCTGGGTAGTCGCTAGGACCCGTAGGCCTCTTACAGCTAAGGATCCGTTAGGTAGCCGTAAAAGCTGGACCCTGGAGTACTTAGGGTACTTGTACCCATAGTACGGTGCGCGAGTACTTAGGGTATGAAACCCATGGTACAGAGCGTGAAGACCACGTGCAGCTAGGTACCATCATTGCCAGGACGCGAGGGCCACTTACAGCTAGGTTCTATCGAAGCTTACACACGCAGTATGCCACCGAAGCAGGCGAAGGTGCGACCGGAGTCGACTTTAAGTTGCCGCACGGAGGGGACTTTAGAATGCGACTTTAGAAGTCGACTTTAGATTGCCGCGCGGAGCGAACTTTTGAAGCTGTCTCCTTGGGATAGCCCCCGAGTTGATGAAGTAGACTCATGGTGACTTGATCGATATACCCCAAGAGTAGTCAGCAGAGTGTAGCTCTCGTGAAAACCCGCCGAGAAGCGTACACAGATGAATAGTCGGCATGTTGTTCTGCATGATGAGGAAAACAAGCCTGGAAAGAAAACAGTAATCATTTAAATTAAATGACTTAGCTGTTGCTGCCTGGGCAGACTGTTGATGCGACCATTGCTGTCGAGTTGTCGAGCGGCGAGACAGCGCGTCCGGATGCACAGCATAGGCGCAGTAGAGCCAGTGCAACCGGGCGACGAGTAGTCAAAGTCAAGCTAGTGCGAGACGCACGGCGTAGGCGAAGTAATCGACGATGAGCCGCGCAAGGAGTCGAGGCACCCGATCGCATGGCATAGGCGAAGAAGTCGACGACGAGCCACGTGAGGAGCCGAGGCATCCGATCGCACGACATAGGCGAAGTAGTCGACGACGAGCCACACGAGGAGCTGGGGCACTCGATCACACGGCATAGGCGAAGTAGATCCGTTGCGGCCGGGAGACGGGTAGTCGCGGTGCATGACGGAGTGACTGGACGCACGGCGACAGCCAGTGCGACCGACTGACGAGAAGTCGAGCGACAAGATGGCACGTCCGGATGCACGACATCGACGCAGTAGAGCCGGCGCAACCGGGCGACGAGTAGTCGAGCTACGAGACGCAGTGACCGGGCGCACGACGAGAGCCAGTGCGACCGGCCGACGAGAAGTCAAGCCGCGAGACGGCGCGTCCGGATGCACGGCATAGGCGCAGTAGAGCCGGTGCAGCCGCGGCAACAAGTAGTCGCGATGTAGTTGATGTAGAGCTGATGCGGCCGGGAGACGATACCGCGGCGGCGCGCGGCGTACTTGAAGTAGAGCCAGTGCGGCCGTAAGTTGAGTATTTGCGGCGCACGACACAGTTGTTGCAGAGCTGGTGCGACGGGGAGACGAGTACTCGCGGCGCACGACGTAGTTGAAGTAGAGCCGGTGCAACGGGGAGACTAGTACTCACGGCGCACGACGTAGTCGAGGTAGAGTTGGTGTTGCCGTGAGACGAGTAGTCGTGGCGCACGATGCTAGTGATGTAGAGTTGGCATTGCCAAGCATTGATGCAGTTGTACTCGAGTAATTGAAGAAGCCATACTCACGTATGAATGCCGTGTGCAGCAAGGGAAGATCCTGAAGTCTTAGCCTCGCTGGTAGTAGATTCCATGTGTAATTTCAAGTGCGTCAGACAAACATCTTGCGGTGGCTTGCGGTGCGCCTTCGTGTGCATATAGCAAATTGATTTTGCTGCCGCACATATTTCACAAGAGTCCAATGCTCTGTTTTGTGATGAACCTGTGCAGGTGATGCTTGCCGAGAGAAATAGCTTGCGATCGTAGACAAACTCCGCTTCGAACTCGGAGACGGCACGGTCCCACGCGCCTTGCTTTTGGTTTTGGATTAGTTGGCTTGGACTTCGAGTCGGGGACGGACAGGGTCAACTTCGATTCAGCACCAAATTGATGGAGTCCGAGGCAGCGAATTCTCTTGGCGTATGAATTGAATCCGAAAAAAACTTCGATCGACGAGACGCACGCAGCAGCCTGGTGGAAAAAAAACTTTGACCCTTCTGGAACTGCCAACTCAGCGACTTTTTCGTCGAGTAGATTGATCTGATTCCGTCTTGACAGAAATATGGTGACTTGCTTTGAATCAGAACTCGACCACTTGCTTGTCATGGAGTAGATTGATTTTGCTGATGAAGGTCCTTCGAATTCGTCTGGTGGTGATGATAACCCCTACCTGGCGCGCCAACTGTCGGTGTTTTAGCCCGGCAAACCTACTAAGGGGGTACCCGAGGTAGTAGATTGTGCGGTGAGGATCGTGATCGTGAGACCGAGAACTTGAAGGTATGCGCAAGGGACACGGGACACAAGATTTATACAGGTTCGGGCCACTAAGGTGGCGAACCCTACGTCCTATTTGGGGATCAAGTATGGCGCCCTGCGCTTGGGTGTTGGGTTGTTTAGATGTTCGGCTAGGTTCTCGGCCCTCTTTTATATAGTCCAGGGGGCGGGTTCCTAGTCGGTTAAAAGATAGGAGTCCTAGTAGGATTACACGGAACGAGTCCTAGTAGGATTACAGGGGAATTCTAATAGGAGTCTGTCTTCGTCCTTCCTTGTATGAGTACCCAGGGTGTATGCCCGACAACTGCCAGGTGGGTCCTCAAGGCGGTTCCCAATGTATGGGTCGGTTCGAGGCAGTTTGCTCCGATTGTGGGCCCTTGAATCCTTGTGCTGAATACGTGGTGTCGTCTGATTTGTCGGGAAGTGCTTCTCTTGGATTGATGAGGTGTCATGGACACATGGCATCCTGTGTGCCAGCATGTCGCCACATGGCCTGGTGTGGGTCCCACCGGGCCCACATGATGTCCTGTGCATATCTCTCTCATCCGGGCTCCGATGTATGCAAATGATATATCTGTTTCAATCGTCTCGACAAGCCCGTCACAATAGTGCAGTCGAAATTGGCATTTGGGACTGTTTATGATGAAGCCATATTTATGTCATTAATGCACTTGCTCTCAATTGCATCATTTAATGCGCATTTTAATGTGCCCTGCAACAAAAGCCAGAAACACCAACACTTGTGGAACTTGTTAGTATAAAGCCCTATTCTAGTGTTGATGATCACTTCCTATCTATTTTATGTAGGAGTTGACGGTGTAAAATTGGTACTTAACAGCCGTCAACAGCCACTAAACTCCCGCCTTCCATTTCCAAAAAGCATCACTCTACTCAGCTAGATCTGCGGTGGCGGTCCGACCTCGCCGTCGCCGGTGGAGGGGGAGGGGCGTCTCAGCAGATGGTGGGTGGTAGTTATCGGTGTTCTACTTGCGTCTGCTGTGCTGGCCAAGCTGAGAAGTTGAGCAAGGATACGGCGCAAGCACCGGCTCCCGATGCCCCCTAATCCATGGGCCCCTGAATCTTGGAGCTTCACAAGTGAGAATCTCATTTCATTTTCTTTCTAGTCCCCTAGTAGTATTTTCATTGGCTTAGAAAGTAAATTGCTTCGTGTATTGTGTTAGTTCTGAGATTCTTCGCTTAACTTTGCCGCTCTAGATCCAGTCACTGATTTGGAACACAAGTTAATCGATGAGCCATGCGTTGTAAGTAAATTGCTTTGTGTATTGTGTTAGATTGGAGATTCTTCTCTTACCTTGGCCGCTCTAGATGCAGTTACTGATTTGTAACACAACTTAATAGATGAGCCATGCTTAGAAAGTAATTTACTTTGTTTATTGTCTTAGATTTCAGATCCTTCTCTTACCTTGACCGCTCTAGATCTAGTTCCTGATTTGTAACTTATTGTGCAGGGCCTAGCATCCCACTCCTGCATTGCTGAGATTCAATCACATGTCGTGGTATGTAATAGAACACATTATTATCCTGCTACTTTACTCTTAGGATTATTCTTAAGTTTATTTGCTTGCTTCGTTTAAGGTTCAAGTTTGACTTCTCCTTTCATTTTTAGGCTCAAATGTTGAGGACAATCCTTGCGGTTCAAATATCAAATTCCTATCCCTCCAATGTGAAGTCAAAGCCATTCATTGATTACATGCCTCGAGATTATCCAGCTTTCGCTACATGCTCAAGACCTGAAGTTTCGTTGGGAGGGCTAGATGCAGCTGCTGACCTTGGTGAAATCTTTGTTGAACAGGACCAAGTTTTGACAGACTTGAAGATCAAGGCAGAAGCACCAGATGTAGCAATGAAAGTGCAGACTGATCAGATTGAGAGGTTGAAGAAACAAGTAGAAACTACTGAGACCCTCCTTCGTCAACTGCTAAGCTCACGCCTTGGGTAAGGCCACTGTGTTTCTTAGTCTTCTGCTTGTGTCCTCCTAGCTAGTTGTGCTGGTTTGTGAGTACTGAGCTTTGTTATCTTAGTGGGTTCTGTTTCAAGACTAGCTTTATTTGTGAGCATGGAGATATCATGTGTATTGGTTTGTGAGCTCCTACTGACAATCTTCTTGTGGTTGTTCTGTGTTCATTGATAATAATGTGTCATGTGTGATCCGAAACATTTATTTGTATCAGTGGCATGGAAATATTACCTGTGATGTCAAATACTGAATTGATTAGCATGTAATATGAGATTGAATTATATTTAATTAAGCACTACCTGGAGTGCAGCCTAAAATAATAGGGAAAAAATATGTGGGCTTGCCCCCTCGGCCCATTATTTTTACGAATTCAAAAATGATTTATTAATAAAATGGACCGTATCAAAAATGACGTCAGCGATTGGTGGGCTGGGTCCAATATCAGTTGGGCCTTAATCATTTTGTGACGTCATCGAATATTGAACTCGATCCAACCAGTACTGGACCCAAAACAAATTAATGACGAATGCAATTATTGGGCTCAGTCATACTAAAACTGGGCCTAAAACATTCTATGACGACCTCGATTATTGGGTCGGTCCAACCAGAATTAGGCCTAAAAGTATCTATGACGACAACAATTATTGGGCTCCATCCAACCATAATAAGGCCTTAAACAATCTATGACGTAAACAATATTTGGCTCCATCGAACCTTAATAAGGCCTAAAACCAATTTATGACGACTGAAACATTGGGCTCAGCTTAACATTAAGTGGGCCAAATTCAATCTATGATGACAAGGATTCTGGACCTTGGCCCAACAAAATATGGGCTGAATTCACTTAATGACGAAATGGTTTGTCACAAAACGCCGTGCCACATCAGATTTTGGTCCGACGTGGCATGTACCTTATGACGCCTTAGTGTTACGAATTTATACGCGTCATTAAACTCATGACGCCGCGAAATAAGGTCTCGTCATTAATCGCGGTTTGTGACGCTCGATTAATGACGGAGTGTTTTCGTAACAACCGGCGTCATTAATCGCGGTTTATGAGGAGAAACGGCCTTTTTTTTGCGTCACTAGTCGGCGTTTTTCTTGTAGTGACTTGATGATGGTCTCGGTGATGGTTTGGAGGTTCCGTTGCCTATTACTGACGAGGAGACTATTGTTGCAGCTGCCGAAGTTGACGCAATTCGCCAGCAGGAGCTGTCTAATGTGGATGGATTCAATTCTGAAGATGAGGACGACGACACTCTATGGCAATACGTTGATGAAGATGAAAATGTTGCCGATGAAAGTGAAGACGACTAGGATATCAAATCAGTAAATGTTTAAGTCGATCCGATTTGAAATCATGTGGACCTTATGATTTATATGTAATCTATATGTAGTTGAAGTCACACTTTCCTGAATATTAAACCTGCCATAGGTGTCTACTATCCGGTTCACTGTATTATGTAGCATCGGAACTTCCTGTAGCGACTAATACAAAATATACGATCGCGCATGGGGATGACGTGTTATCCGGTACTTTGTATTATAAAATAGCGGAACGTCCTGTATGGGCTAAGTGAATGGTAGGTTAGATAATATCCATTTCTTATCCTCTCCAATGTGGCCATGATCGAGTAGTATGCAACGTGCTCATAATCTTGTAGTACCAAGCGAATCAAATCGACGAAGGAAGGGATGTGTTGATCTCCAATGTGGGCATGATCGAGGAGTATGTAACATGCTCATAATCTTCTAATAGTGAGCGAATCGAATCGACAAAGGAAGGGATGTGTTGATCTCCAATGTGGGCATGATCGAGGAGTATGCAACGTGGTGTGCTCATAATCTATAGTACTAGATGAATCGAATCGACGAAGGAAGGGATCTGTTGATCTCCAATGTTGGCATGATAGAGGAGTATGGAACGTGACATGCTCATAATCTTGTAGTACTAAGCGAATCGAATCGACCGACAAAGGAAGGGATGTGTTGATCTCTAATGTGGTCATGATCGAGGAGTATGCAACGCGACGTGCTCATAATCTGTAGTACTAGGCGAATTGAAATGTTACAGAGGAAGGGAAGTGTTGATCTCCAATGTGGGCATAATCGACTACGCATGCGAATGGATTGTCCAGTGCTTTGTATTATGTAGTACAGGACCATCCTGTGATGACTTTCATACTCATTGACATACGTCCGGAGGATGATCCGGTGTGGTATACATCGGAACAGAGGAACTTCCTTGTAAACTACAGGTAGGAAAGGTGCTTCCCATTTCCTGGCTAGGGGGTGCCAACAGTGCACTACACACACCTTTATGGCTTTATCCAACGGCGTGTCACTCGTGCTGACCCGCCATCCCCCCATTTACTGCCTCCTCACTTGCGGTGCAACCCCTTCGTAGGGTTCCGCCGCTGCCGTCGCTGCCTGCAGCAGTCTCCAACGGATACCTCAATTCGTCGCCAAAATCAAAGGTATGCGTCCGCCTCCAGGCTCCAGCGGATACCGCAATCCGCCGCCGAATTATTGGAATGACACTAATTCGAGAAATTTATTGCAGATGGGCCAAGATGGTGGCAAGAGACATGGAAAGACTCTTGATCCACCTCCGGCGAAGCGACAACGAAAGTCACAGCCGACTTCTGCAGGCACGTCTGGTCCTCAGACGAGGCAAAGGTGCAGGCCTGCAGCACGGGATTCTTCCTCTGCCCTACACGCCGCACATGGGGTGGTGCCTTCCTGCTGCACACGGGGTGGGTCAAGCTCGGTGCTTTCCTGCCGCACACGGGGTGGGTCAAGCTCGGCGCCTTCCTGCCGCACACGGGGTGGGTCAACTACGGGTAGTCACCCGCCCCGCCCTTCAGAGTTTCCTGCGCCATATCCCAGGAAGGATAAAGAGGTACAACTTCACCCTCCACCAGAAGAGCCGCTTAAGATGATGGACCTGCGCAACCACACCTACCAAATGATTAAAGGTCTTAGATGGGTGCTTGAGAATCACTAGTGGGAGAAGACCAAGGATAAACGGGTCGAACCAAGATTTAGGAATGTTGTTCAGCAAACTTTCTATATTACAACTACAAATACCTGCCCATGAAACTGTATCAGCACAGGGTTATAAATTGGGATCATATGAAGTTGGCCGCGGGAGGGGATATTAAGGTATACTTCGATGATCATCCCGGATTGGCTGATTTGATCTCATTGCATCATTAGTATGTTGAGGATTGGGTGAGAGTTTTTTATGCTATTGTGTACGTTGCCGATACTAGGGAGTACATCATGTTCATGTTTCAGGGAACCCAGTATACTCTCTTCCGACACCATATTGCTGCCACTCTTGGATTGAGGGATTGTGAATTAGGAAAGTACGACCATAAGCCATCCCTACATAATAGTGTCTACAGGGATCGTGAACCACCTCAGTGTAGTTTACTCAGTGGGTCATTCCCATCCGACGAGGAGATGACCGGACTTTTTATTGAGTCGTTCACAGGTAGGCGAGCATATCACACGCCTGACATGCTTACCCCTAAGGCAAATGTGGTTCACCGGGCACTACGGAAGACATTGTTACCACGGATTGGCAATGCAGAGTTGATCACTAGTCTTCAGCAGTGGCTTCTCCTTCACGTCATGACTGGCCGGCCCTTCGACATCGTGGACTTCATTTTATGTGAGATTGAAGATGTTATCCTTGATGGGTTGACTATGGCCCGACATATGCCGTATGCTCACTGGATCTCCTTCATCCTGACTCGTGTTACCAGAGTAGATGAAGATGGGGATAGGTTGCGAATCGGACCCAAAGATTGGCATCCTGAGTACATGATGTCCAAGAAACATTTCAAGAAATACAGGCCTGCGAGACCAGGACCCAGGCATCATGGCCTAAGGGCTACAATTGAGCCATCTCCTGATGACATTTGTTCCTCAAACAGCAAAGATGAAGGACCGATTAGGTGACCAGAGAGGGGGGGGAGTGAATGGGAGCCGATAAAAATTCTTCCCGAAGGATGAACTCGGCCTATACCCCAAATTCACAACCTAGGATCCCTACACAAGCTTGCCAAGGTCGCGTAGTCACAACAGACCTACCAACCCTTGGAACAAGCCCCAACTCAAAGCAACACGGAAGCTCAACTCAAGAAGCAAAGGACCTAGCAATTTGCAGTGCCCTGGGCGGACGGTCCGCGATGACCAAGCGGACGGTCCGCAAGCACCGGGCGGACAGTCCGCAGGACCACGGCGGACAGTCCGTAAAAACAATCCGAACCACCAGTATGCACTGGCAAAAATCGTACGGTCCGTACCCTATCCTCGGACGGTCTGTGGGCAACTCGTACCGCGCGGACGGTCCGTGACAAGCGGGCGGACGGTCCGCAAACTACTTGTAACGAAACCCTTGACACACCACGGATCGAAACGTCTCGAGTTCAAGAACTGAAGAACACGCGACGAACTCGTGTCCTCGCGGACGGTCCGCCAGGCGCGGACAGAGCAGCTCGAGGTCAAGAACGCGAAGTCAACTCCACCTATCCATCCATGGATCTTCCAAACGAATTGAGCTCTTGAGACAAGATTTGGGGGAGATGTGAAGTGTCCCTAGAGGATGCTATGCCCCAAAACTTGAGACCTCAAACGAACTAATTCGCCGGGAATCGAATCGCAACCAAGCTCTACCAAAAAGCTAGGGTTCCACCCGAAATCCTCAAATCCAAGGCCAAATCCGGAGTTTGAGGGGTCAAGATCAAGCACAAAGATGCACAAGGCATTTATCCATGATCCTCACAAGAAAATCCGAACCCAAACACCTCAGAATCAGAGGAACAAGCTGCGCACGAAAATCCAACAAAAATAGCCTGAAAAAGACATGAAAATCACTCGAGCCACAAGAAGGAAATTGACGCAACCATGAAAGCTTCCATACACTCGGAGATCAGATTCTCTACAAAATGGTGAAGAAAATCTAAACCTATGGAGCAGGGAAATGAGAAGCAGTCCGGATGGATAGTTTGCCCAGAAACCCTAGAGCTATATATATGAGTCCCTCTGGGTTGGGCAAATGACCAAGCTACCTCTAGCACTTAAACTGAGATACAAACCCCTCAGGGGCAATATGGTCAAGTAACACTCCTCTTCATCTGGCGGCCACGCCGTCGCCGCAGTCTTCGTCCTCCCAATGCAAGCCCTGCGATCCCGCCGCGTGTCCCCCGGCATCGAAGCTTCTCGGCACGCCCGGATCCCGTCTCCGCCAGCCGAGCCTCCGGTCTTGGTTTTGTGGCTCAACCAAGTAACCCGACGTTTTTGTGGTGAACCGCTGCAAACCCCGCGTGCAGACTCCGGTCGTGAGCCGCTACCCTACACCGGCTCTGGTCGACGACTTCGTCTTGCTTTTCTTGCCACCATGCGGCCCGCACTTGATCCCGTTCGGCCACCGGGTCCATCGAGTCAAGCCTAATTGTCTCTCCGCTCCTTGGAGGCCCCGCAAGGCTAAGACCTTTCGCGCCCGCTCTTCACCTGCACCAACACGAATCAAGCCGCAACCAGCACCTGCAATACTCGGCCAAGAGTCAGTCCACACCACGTTGTCAATCACTAATCACACCAAGGAGCAACCATCCACCGTTCCTCAGACGCTCCGGTCCTCAATCTCCCCCTTGATGAGTGCATTGACAACACACATAGTAACCAATTCAGAGAAAAAGAGAAAAAGAAAAGAAACGAATGAAAAACTCAAATAAGTGATCAAAAGCCAAACAAAAGCCAAAATGAGATCACTTGAGAGAGAAAAATCTCGGTCCCCTAAGACAAGGGCAACGGCTCGACACAACCGAGATAAAATGCTCCAAAATTGCCGACTCCTCAAGGTGAGGCAAAAGGGCTCGACACCATCGGCAAAAGAGCACAACTAAAATCAGGCGGGCTCGACACCACTGGCAAAAGAGCACAACTAAAATCAGGCGACAAAGAGCTCCAAAGCACATGAATGCAATGCATATGAATGCAAGCTCCCCCAGAACAAATGCATTTCTCCCAATTTTTCTCCCCCTTGATGCAAAACTCCCCCTGGATGCCCAAAGCAAGAATTGGGTACTATCTCTCCCCCTTGTTGATAATGCATGAATCAAGTCTATAAATGCAAGCATGTGCTTCTCAAATAGACAAAGAGCACTACAACATGCTAAAATTGAGACATAGACAAGCAAGATAGCCACAAATTTAGTACAAGCATCGCCAACAAGATAGATAGGGACATATAAGCATGTGACATAGCCATGATCAAAATGAAGCAATTTTCACAAAAATTTCCCTCTCAGGAGCATAGGACCTAAACATGGCCAAAATGAGCACAAACAACATATAACTCACAAACTTCATGCAAGGTCACAAATTCTCATCACAAGATCATCACAAACACCTACAAGCTATCTCATGTCATGTCAAAGCCACCGAGCCATGTGTCCACTTCTAAAAATGAGACTTCTCATGGTGAACATCATGCAACGGTTTAGCACCCAAGGTAAGGAATTTAAAGCATAAATGATATGAAGCACATTTGTCAAGCACAAGCGTTTCATATACCAATTTCATGATTTTACAATTAAGCATGGTACATGAAGTGCCTTTGCAACAAAAAGAAGCTTAGGCTTCTCCACAAGGTAGCATGTAGGCTAAACATCCATGATGACAAATGGGTCTTTGACCCCAAATGAAAAGAACATGGTTCCCAAGCACAAATTAAGCAAGATATAGCCATATGCACACAATTTGAACATGAAAGGCATTCAACTCATAAGAGAGGATCATATATAGCATTTTCACAAAAATGAGCCATCCACAAGCATATACATCCCAAGGCTACCAAGAGCATAGCTATACATCACATGAGCATCACTAGCAAGGTCATAAGCTCATATCCAGCATATCATGGTGATCTAAGTATATAAGAGAAGCACATCTCTAAAGCATATGATACAAATGCAGTCTATGAAACAAAGATGCAAGCATGATATGATACAAAAATGAAAATGCGACAAGTATATGTACATCAAATCCCCAACCGAAGCTCAAAAAAGAAAAACCACTCCAAGCTCCCCTCGCAAACAAGCAAACGTAGCTTGGTCCAAAGGCTTTGTTAGGATATCGACGAGCTGTTTTTTGGTTGGTACATGGATGAGGTCTATGTTTCCCTTCTCAACATTGTCTCTCAGGAAGTGGTACCTCACCTCTATATGTTTGGTTCTGGAGTGGAGCACGGGGTTTTTGGCAACACTAATGGCACTCGTGCTATCACACATGAGAGGAACATGGGTACACTCCTCACCAAAGTCACTCAACGTGTATGTGATCCAAAGAAGCTGTGAGCAACAACTAGCGGCAGCAACATACTCAGCTTCTGTGGTAGACTGGGCTACACTAGATTGTTTGCAAGAAGACCAAGAAACAAGTAATGAACCCAAAAACTGCCATGTCCCCAAAGTCGACTTCCTATCGACTCGACACCCCGCAAAGTCGGCATCCGAAAATCCAAGAAGTGAAAGAGAAGAGGACGCCGAGTACCGAAGACCAAGCTCAGGAGTATATTGAAGATACCTGACGATCTGCTTGACGGCCTGCCGATGTGAAGTCCTCGGTGACGCCTGAAAACGAGCGCACAGACACACAGAAAACTGAATGTCCGGCCTCGTCACCGTCAAGTACAAGAGGGAGCCTATCATGCTCCGGTACTCCTTCTGGTCCACGGGCTCTCCGTCCTCGTACGCATCCAGCGCTGTAGTCGTACTCATCGGTGTCGACAGGGGCTTCGAGTCGTCCATCTTGAACTTCTTGAGGATGTCCTTCGTGTACTTGGCTTGATGCACAAAGGTTCCCTCCTTCGCCTGCTTGATCTGAAGCCCGAGAAAGAACTGCAATTCTCCCATCATAGACATCTCTAATTCTTTGCTCATGTCCTCTGCAAACCTCGCAACCAAAGAGTGAGACGAGCCGCCAAAGACAATATCATCCACGTACACCTGAATAATTAGGATATCATCGCCCTGCCTGAGGAGAAAAAGAGTCTTATCTACTTTGCCCATCTCAAACCCCTTACTGAACAAGAACCCCCTCAAACGGCCATACCAAGCACGGGGAGCATGTTTCAGCCCATACAACGCCTTCCTCAACCTATACACCCGGTGGGGAAACTCAGCACTCTCAAAGCCCGGTGGTTGCTTCACATAAACCTCTTCTTCTAAAAACCCATTCAGAAAGGCACTCTTCACATCCATTTGGTAAAATTTGAACCCTTTAGCCACAGAAAAGGCTAGAAGAATCCTAATCGCCTCCAAACGGGCTACAGGAGCAAATGTCTCCTCATAGTCTATCCCCTCCTTCTGACTATAGCCCTGAGCAACCAACCTCGATTTGTTTCTCACCACCTCACCATTCTCACCCTCTTTGTTCTTCCACACCCATTTTGTCCCGATAGGTTTGCAATGTGGTAGTGGCTCTACCAACTCCCAAACTTGGTTTCTCTCAAAGTTCTCTAACTCCTCATGCATTGCGTTCACCCAATTAGGATCAGAGAGGGCGTGTCCAATGTCTTTCGGCTCAAAGGTAGCAACAAAAGCTGAATGAGCAAAGTGAGAAACATTCCTGGACCTTGACCGTGTCATACGTTCGTTGATGTCGCTGATGATTCTTGAGGGAGGATGATCAACTTGAACGCGCCTTGGTGCCTCTCGCCTGGAGACAACCTCCCCCTCAGCAGCTGCTTCCACTTGATCTTGCTGGATCGTAGTCGGTGTAGGGGATGGGCCATCCTGCACCATAGTCGTCGTAGTGGAAGTAGAGGGTACATGCTCGGCTGGAGCATCACCATCATCACCATCATCTTCTCCAGCATCATCCTCCTCATCCTCAAAGATCTTCTTGCAATCTCGTCGTCACCTGCACACTCAAAAACAGACGAACTGCATGGCTGGGTCTCGTCGAAGGTAACCTCGCAAGTTTCCATGACTAGGTTAGTATCAAGGTTGAGCACACGGAATGCTCGAGAATGACTTGCATAACCCAAAAAGATCCCATCGGAAGACCTCGACTCAAACTTATCAAGCCTACCCTTCTTGAGAATAAAGCACCGACAACCAAAAGCCCTGAAATGGCTCACTCTAGGTGCTCGCCCGTGCATGAGCTCATAGCACGTCTTGTTCAAGAAGGTCCGAAGAAAAATCCGGTTCCCAACATGGCACGCGGTATTCACCGCCTCAGCCCAATATCTTCTCGGAGTCCTATGCTCGTCGAGCATCGTCCGAGCCATCTCACAAAGGGAACGATTTTTCCTCTCAACCACACCATTCTGACAAGCCACATAGGGAGAAGAGAATTGATGTTTGAGACCCAAATCACGACAAAAGGTTTCGAAATGAGAGTTTTTAAATTCAGTGCCATTGTCGCTACGAATAGCTCGAATAGCATCTCCATTCTTCTCATTCTTCAACCTCAAGATTAGATCCCGGACAAAACCAAACGTCTCCCCCTTGTCAGCCAAAAAGAAGACCTAAGCATAGCGAGAATAGTCGTCCACTATCACCAGGACGTACCATTTCCCACCCGCTGAGCACACACGAGCTGGACCAACCAAGTCCATATGGAACAACTCGCATGGCCTCTCTGTCATAACGGATGTCAGAGGCGGTTGAGAGGCGGCGACCATCTTACCATGCCTACACGGAGCACATACCAAATCATTTTGGTACTTCAACTTAGGCAATCGTTGGACCAAACCTAGCCCACTCAAGCGTGACAACAAGTCAAAACTCAAGTGACCTAGTCTCCTATGCCATTTCCAAAGCTCCGCCGAAACACCAGCAACCAAACAACGAGATGAGCCGACACACTGAGAAAAATCGGCTCTGAAAATCTGACCCTCGGGGATGATCGTGCACACAAGATCACCTCGAGAATCCAAAACACGAGAAGCGCCCGTTTTGAAACGGACCTCAAAACCCTCATCAAGAAGCTGGGAAATCGAAAGAAGATTGAACCCTAAAGACTTGACAAGAGCAACACGCCTAAGAGTCACAGACTCGCTCACCTTCTCCGTGCCTACTGAAAGCACTCTACCTTTCCCATTGTCCCCAAAAGTGATGTACTCTTTGGTCATCACCGGGGTGAGGCTGGAGAACCACCTTAGATCTCCGGTCATGTGTCGAGAGCAACCGGAGTCGATCAACCAAAAGCCCTCCAAGCCTCCCACCTGAAAATAAAAAATGAGAGCAAGAGTGAGCAAACGACTCAGCACTGGGGTTAGTACAAAATGAATCAAACCAGTGCCGTGCCATTTGCTCAAAACTGGGGTTAGCAAAATCCATCCTATCTCTCCTAGGTAGAACACCCACACGTCCCCTTGGAGGACTACGCGTACCACGAGGTGGAGACCGTGGCCCGTAGCTCCTCTGGGACCTAAAACTGCGATCGTTCCCCCCATACTCGTATTGGCCACGAGCGAAGGAATGTCCAGCAAACTCACCACGTCCAAACCCAACACGCCTACCACCATCTCTCTGTGGTGGCTCACATCGAGGCACAAACTCACGCCCACTACGTGAAAACCTCAAATAGGTCATGCAGCATTTGTAACGGGCCCTTAACGCTGGTTACATGCACCACATCAGTAACGGTTGTTGTTTGGCACCCGTTACCCATAAGCGCGCAAGGACGACCCTGGGGTTGGCCTCCACAATGCCCGTTACCAATGTGGACTTCGGGTAATGGGCTTCTTAGACGCCCGTTACATGAATTCTTCATAACAGACGTTAAATAGAGTCCGTTACAAAAGTTAAACCTATCAGTAACGGGTTGTTTAAGTCTGTTACCGATCAATACCCTATCAGTAACGGGCTGTTTAAGTCCGTTACTGATCACTACCGTATTGGTAACGGTCTATAAAATCTGTTACTGATAATTTCGTACTGGAGACGCATGCTTGTTAGGATGCGTCTCCTTTGCTGGCGTCCCAATTGGATACGCTCGTGTCTTAGGACTCGTCTCCTTTGATTGCCACCCAGGGTCGCCTTTTTTCTCACATCGGAGACGCACGTTGTTATTGCTCGTCTCTGTCTTCTCCTTCCGACACCACTCGCCCTCTCTCCGCAGAAGGCCACTCCCGTTCCGACAACAACACTCGCTCTCTCTCCTTAGAAGGTCACTCGCTCAATCTCTCTGCTTAGATGTCCCCGCCGGCCTGTCCCGTTCGCTGCTGCCAGCTGCGCACGCTTAATTTCTCTCCTCAGAAAGCCGGCGCTGCAGCAGGCTAGCCGGCCGTGTGCGCGACGGCGAAAGGGGCCAGCGGACGTCGACCGCGGTGTCATCCAAAGCAGACGCCTCAGTGTCCCCTCCCCCTGGGGCTCGGCACTGTCCTCCGCGCTGTCGCCACGACTGCGACGCCACCTCTGATCCTCCTCCTCGGCCGCGCTCGCCTCGTAGAAAGTCCTCGTCAAGGTGGAAATTAATTGCCCCCTTTTATTGAAATTCTTCAGCTATCCTAATCCTCTTGTGTTATCAGTTTTTTTGTGTGATGAATTATGCTCATTTGATGTATGGAATGCAGATGGCGTCTGCTGCTCGGGCTTGGATGTACAGACATCCCCAAGAAGATTGGGAGAATTTCTTAAGTGGGGTCAATGGTTTTCTAAATCAAGCAGAGGCGGATATGAGAAATCGTGGTGTTCGGGCAATGCTTTGCCCCTGTATAGATTGTCTCAACCAGAAGAAATTCGCACAATGGGAAATCATTTTTCATCATTTGGTCACATGTGGTTCCACAAAAAATTACACGTGTTGGAATAAACATGGTGAGGAAGGCCTTAATGAACTCAAAGCAGGCTGCCTAAATGAAGGTGAAGTGCGACACCATGCTACTGACCATGATGAAGACCTTGATGACGGTGGAGTTTTTGGGGAAAATGAACCATTATTCCCATCAAATGTGATGAGGAGTGTGGATATCACTGATCAAGAAGTTAGGGGCTTCGATGATGGCGAGGTGTTGCAATGTGTGCACAATGTTGATCAAATGTTACGGGATGTTGAGTTTCAACGAGTGTACACACCTTCAGAATTAGCGAGGCTGAAGCAGTTCATTGAAGATTCAAAGAAAACCCTCTATCCTGATTGCCAGAAGTACTCTCACCTTTCTGGTGATCTAAAACTTCTGCAGCTTAAGGCAGATCATGGTTGGAGCAACAAAAGTTTCAAACATCTATTGGATGTGCTTAGAGACATGCTACCTGAAGGAAACCAAATAGCAGAGTCTGTCTATGAGGCGAAGAAGATAATCTGTCCTCTGGGAATAGACGTTGAAAAAATCCATGCATGCAAGAACAGTTGTGTATTGTTCCGTGGAGATTATGCAGACCTTGACAAGTGCCATAAGTGTGGCTATGATCGGTACAAGAGAAAAAAGGATGGTGGAGATAATAATGCTGATGACGAGAACGAGCCCGGCGAGATCAGAGGCAAGAAGAAGAAGGCTAACAGAGGGGCTCTTGTGAGGGTGGCATGGTATTTTTGCATCATTCCTCGGCTGAGAAGATGGTTCGCAACACGAAAGGAGGCCCAACTCTTGCATTGGCATGACGAAGGCCGAAAGGAGCTTAAGAAAGATGGCAAGTTTAGGCACCCCGTAGATGCAGCACAATGGGGTAACATTAATAACCACTTTCCATGGTTTGACGAAGATGTAAGGAGCATACGGTTTGCTAGGAGCACAGATGGCGTGAACCCATTCGGTAACCAGATCTCAACACATAGCACCTGGCCTGTTGTGCTGTCGTTGTACATCCTTCCACCCTGGCTATGCAAGAAACATAAATATATGATGCTGACAATATTGGTCTCCGGGCCAAAGCAACCTGGCGACCGTATTGATGTCTACTTGAGGCCACTAGTTGATGACTTGAAGATACTGTGGAAGCCTGGTGTGAAGGAGGTTTGGGATGAGTACAAGCGTGAGGAGTTCACAATGCGCGCCATGTTCACCACCATCAACGACAACCCGACTCATCGCAACCTCTCTGGCTAGAGTAAAAGGAAAGGTGCAGCTTGCCCACACTGCTTGGAAGATACTTGCGCAATATGGCTAAGACATTAAAAAAATAAGTATTTACGGGGCACCGTCGTTTCCTCGGCAAGAAACATACATACCGGGCCATGGATTGTCAGTTTAATGGGGAAAAGGAGAATCGAGAGGCGCCGTTGCATGTGACTGAAGATCTGGTCCACTTGAAAGTCAAGGACGTCAAAACTATCGAGGAGTTACCCAAACTGACTGAAAAAACCCTTGGCAAAAGAAAGAAACGAGATAGTGAAGAAGAAGAAGAAGAAGAAGAAGAAGAAGAAGAAGAAGAAGAAGAAGGAATGTGGAACAAGAAATCAATTCTATGGGAGCTAGAGTATTGGCCGATGTTGGATGTGCGTCATTCGATTGACAACATGCACGTCAAGAAGAATGTGTGTGAAGCTACTTGTGGAACATTGCTACAACAGAAGTCCAAAGGAAAAGATCATAAAAATGCATGGGAGGATCTTAAAGAACTGGGCATTAGGCCGGAGCTCTATGCAGAGGAAACAGAGACGGGGACGAACCTTCCCGTTGCTGCAACCTCCTTGTCAAAGGCAGAGAGAAAAGAATTCTGTCAGTTTTTGCATGATTCGAAAGTACCTTCAGGCTACTAATCAAACTTCAAGAGGCTAGTGTCGATGAAGGACATGAAAATGAATTTCAACTTGATGAAATCTCATGATTCCCATGTGTTGATGACAACTCTTCTTCCTGTTGCACTTAGAGGTATCAAGACAGAACTGGTTCGCGATGCGGTCACGAGCTTGTGTTTATTCTTCAATGCAATAGAACAGAAGGTGATTGATGAGGAAAAACTATTGGACTTAGAGAGGAGTCATTTCGAGACCCTATGCCTGCTTGAAGCTACCTTCCCACCATCATTCTTTGATCTCATGCTACATCTAACAGCACACCTCGCGAGAGAAATCTGGTTCCTTGGCCCATCTTACCTTCATTAGATGTTTCCATAGGAGAGGTTCTATGGATTCCTGAAATCATTGGTACATAACCGGTTATTTCCGGAGGGAGCCATTGTTCGTGGCTACGAGACCATCGAAGTAGTGGAGTGGGCCATGGGTTATATGGACCCCCAAAACCCCATTGGTGTGCCTCGCTCACGGCATGAAGGTAGGCTTTCAGGTGTTGGGACCCTGGGGAAAAAGTCAGTCACTCTGGAACCAGATGCCTTCCAAAAGGCTCATTTCACTGTGATACAACAGCTGCACCTAATTACACTGTTTGCCAATGAGCACAAGCGACAACTACATGAAGACAACCCTGACCGTGGTAGGGCTTGGCTTGCAAAGATGCACATGTAAGGTTTCAGCAGGTGGCTCCAAGATTATGTCGAGACATGTAGCAATAATGCTGTAAGAACCGACGAGATAAGGAATCTAGCAGTGGGGCCATTGTTCACTGTTACAAGATACCAAGCAATGGATATCAATGGATACACATTCTACACCATGGCCCAGGATAAAAAGAGCGTCTATCAAAATAGTGGTGTGCGTGTACGGGCCGTCGTCGATGACAATCATGATGATGATGACACGGAGACAGACACATATTATGGTCAAATAGAGAAGATATGAGAGCTTGATTATGTAGGATTGAAGGTAGCCTTGTTTCGGTATAGATTGGTCACCAATGGGAAGAGAGCTGTGAGCAAGGACAAATATGGTTATGTTAGTCTTGATCTCCGGGTCTTTGGTTACAAAAACGAACCGTTTGTCTTCGCCAACAATGTTGAGCAAGGATGTGATGTATTGGTGGAATTTGAATCCTTTTTGTAATATATAGGATGTGGTGGAATTTGAATCCTTTTTGTAATATATTCTGCCTAAGATACTATATATATTCTGTTTATATTCTGCTTTAGTTTAGTAAGTATGTTGCAGGCTGCTTCAGTTCAGTAATGGGCGTTAATATAAAAGAGACGAGGATTAGCCAACCCGTGTCGCCTTTGTTACGGGCAAGAGACGAGGATTAACCAACCCGCGTCGCCTTTGTTATGGGCAAGATATGCGAAATCACACACAGATTACATCAAAAGAGACGCGGATTAGCCAGCCCCCGTCGGCTTGTTCTTCTTCATGCTTGCAAGTGAGTAGGTAAATCATACAAAAAATTGTACTGCACACAGATAATCACACAAGCATGTCTCTTGAGATGCAAAATCACATACACACAGTTTACAGTCATTATTGATACATCAGAAGGTTACAAAGCAGCCATCTATGTTCATCATCACTAGGCACTACCAGGATGAGGAACATAGATCTAAACTAAGAAAAAGAGATATACTTCTGTCGGCTTGTTCTTCATGAAGAGATATGCAAAATCACACACACAAATTACAGTCATCATTGGTACATCAGTTAGGGAGGCCTCAGGATCTTGCTCCTTCCCTGCCCGTCGGTCGATCGTCGGAGGTGAAGAGAAAGGAGGCCGCCGTCAGCTTGTTCTTCATGACGAGATATGCTCCAGATTCTGGCTTCTTCTTCATGCTTACAAGTGAGCACAAGAGAAAGATACAGAGAGGGTGGAAATATATCCCTTCAAAAATCCTCCTCCTAGAGGAGGGAAAGCAAAAGGAAGCGCAAGTTTGACGGGAAAGCTGCAGCAGGATGGTTCTGGGCTTCTCTCCCTAGACCTGATCTTTCCGTCGGCTTGTTCTTCCTGATGCCAGGAGGTTCTGGGCTACCTTCCCCCGACAGCTGATATATCACAAGGATTTTTTTAGCAGCTGTGCTAGAGGGATGAGCAACCCAGTCACCCATATCACAAGAATTCTTCTAGCAACTGACAGAAAGAGGAGGAGGAAGAAGAGAGAAAAGCAAAAGCTTGCGCCCTACAAGATCTATTCTTTGTGCCATAGCTAGATCTAGATCTAGAGAAGAAGGAAGCAAGTGAGGAGGACTGATAGGCGTTGGTCTTTTTTATAGCAAAAACAAGGAAGGGATAACATCGGTTGTAAAAAAAGAGGAAGGGATAAGATCAAGAGCACAGGAAACGGGAAGGTTCCCAAGAAATTGATGCCAGATTCAGTCAATGGGGAAACAGTTGCCCAGTCAATGGCTGAGAGCAGAGGCAGTGATTCCAATGTAGAATTAAATGATACACGGATTAACCAAACGTCGTCTGCAATGGAAAATTAAAGGATACGCGGATTAGCCAAACGTCGTCTCCATTGCTTACTTAAACCATGTTTGGAAACAAATCTCCTGTATCTTCTCCTTCCAAAATAATTTAGATCCCCTGCCCCTTCATCTACCCGCGAAAAACAGCAACTGCCTACTCCTCATCGTCACCATTCCCGGCCGGAGATGAATAGCATGCCGGGAAGAAGCAGGCGGCACCAGCCGTCGTCGCTACTGGACCTCCCTCAAGACCTCCGCATTGAGATTGCGGTGCGTGTCGGTGCGACCTCGGAGTGGCCCTTGGCTGACCTCCGCAGCCTACGCGGTACTTCCTTGACCATGCGCCGCATGTGCGGCCACGGCGACATCGGCCGACGTTTGTCAATAGAGGGGATAAGAGATGAGATATCTTAGGTGTGGGACCCTATCGCCTACAAAGTCTTCCTTGCTATGTTGACCGATCTCAGGAATCCGGAGGCTTGCTTCTTCTCCGGGATCAAAGCCGTCTTCATGGAAAACAGTGGATGCAATGATCTCCGGCGCGCCGTCGAGGGTGGGCACGATGCGGTGGCCTATCTATACGCCATCTTGCTCTACAGGGACAATGGCGGTGCCACCGCTGACGACACCGCGAAGCGGTACATGAGGCGGGTCACGGGCGGCGGCAGTACGACGTCGAGATGGCTGAGCAACGAGGGGTGTCTGCCTTTGCGCGAGAAGGCCATGCGTGCGATCCACTCCTCGACTTGGCGCATTTGGGGTGAACCGCTGCTGCCTCCGGCACAGGTGCGCGGCGATCAACCGTGCGCAGGCAACGACGGCGGCTACGGCGTGGATAAAGGATGGCTTGGAATTTCTCTGTTTTGCAGCGAAGACTGTAGGCTCCGCCGCGAAATGGTGAAGTTCGAACGGAGTATTGGAATAGGAAATCAGTAGTGGATTAGCTTTTGTATGTTGCTCGTATTATCTGCGTAAAATTTTGGAAGAGCAGCAAAGCCGACGCGGGTTATCAGTCCCGTGTCGCTAATGACTGTGGGGCCCAGTTCTATTCGAATGAAGAACAGTTCGCATTTCTCCTTTTAATCTGCAATCGAATGTTATTACAAGTATTTCTTCGTCGTAATTAGTCCAAATTTGATATTTTTTTTCTAAATTTTTCTAAAATCACCATCTTTTCATTAATTTTATTGTTTAGTGTATATTTCATTTCTTGAATAATGTTTATATGCCTTATTTTGTTCTTTGTAAGTACAACATATAAATAATATTTGTTTTACACAACCATTAGTGATGAAACTTTGCATTTCGTAAGCTTAAGGTGAACACAAGGTTTTGTTAAGTTTTAAAATGCATATGAGTTCGAACATGTTGCAATGTGTGGAAAACTTCAATGTTCAAGCAACATTCTAGGAAACTATGTGAGAGATGTAGACATTTGTACACAAGTATATTATTCCTTCATCGATACCATTTGAAATTTTGAAGACAAGTTTAGGTACCCAAATTAAGTTGCCAAGTCAATTTGTAGATTTTTTAGAGCAAATTTAATGTTATTAGAATTATTATATAATTACCATGGGGTGTAAAAACGAAATATAAGAATTTTGGGCACACAAGTGTGACTGTTGATATTTTATTAAAATACTAAATGTCCAAATATGAATTGTTCATATTTTTATGATTTTTAGGTGTTGTTTTATGGGCTCTAATATTTTAGGGAAGCAAGTTTCATTCCAAAAAAAATAGTGACGGGCCCACGTGTCAGCGTCAGCAGCCAATATAAAAAAGATAACCGTTGCCTACCCGCCCGGACCCAACTGCCAACAAAGGCGATGCGGGTTCACTAACCATCGTCGCCAATTACTCTGGCCCACGCGTCAGCGTCAGCGTCAGCAGGCTAACCCGCGTCGGCAATGACTATCCATTGTCTCTAAGATCTAATTCATCTCAACAGATCTCCAGTTCATCACAACAAATCTCCTGTTCATCACAACAGATCTCCAGTTCATCACAACAGAACACATATTATAGGAGACGTGGATGGATCTATTCGCGTCTATTAGATCGAGTTGATGACATATAAAATCCAACAACCAAACTAATTAACTAAGCAGTTCATGATCGACAAACAAACTAAGCAGTTCAACAACCTAACGAAGACACAAACACACACACACACATTATTACTATTCATGGTAGAGGAGTCTATCATTTAGTCGGTCGCTGCTGTCGGAGTCCCGCCGTTGTCGCCGTCGTGGCTGCCGTCAGAGCCGTCGTTGCCGTCGTGGCTGCCGTCGTCGCCGTCGGAGCCGCCGTCGTCGAAGACGAAGTGGCGGCGGCCAGCCCGCTTGACCACGGGGAGGTTCTCGAGCTTCTCAGCCAACCCGTGGATCCTGAAGGTGAGACCCTTCATGCTCGGGTCCTTGTCCACTTCATGATGCACCTTGATGTCGAAGGCCGCGCCAACATCTTCAAGCTTTCTGAAGGCGCTCCTGAGCAGGTCGACGGCGAACTTAGTGTCGTCGAAGAACGGTTCCTCATCGGCGTCCTTGGTCGCCGGCTCCTTCCCCTTCTCCAACTTCCTCCGACGACGGCTTTCATCGTCGTCGTCCTCCCTTCGTCCCCGCTTCGACGGCGGCGGGCTCCTCGACGCCATCTCCTCCTTGGTGATCTCTCGGTGACCGAAGATTTGTAGTGGTGGATCGCGAGGAGGAAGAAGAAGCGAAAGAGATGATAAGCTTATGGAAGAAGCAGGAGAAGGCAAAGGAGTTATATTGACAAGACACGGAACCGTCAGGCGCCTCTGCCCCCACCCACTACTCCACTACTGCTAGTACGTGCCACTCAATTGCGCATTGGGCTCCATTTCGGGCGCAAAACCGTCTAAAACCACGTGTCGCCTTTCAATTACGCGGGAAGGAGAAGGGGTAGGGGCAATGATGTCGGGCCCACTCGTCAGCGACAGTAGCCAAACTGCGGCGCCTTTTCAATTTCCATTTATTGTTTTAGATGGCCGAGGCGCCTTCTTCAACTTCAACCCTCGTCGTCTTCTTCAACTTCAACCCTCGTCGCCTTCAACTTCAACCCTTGTCGCCAACTTCAACCCTCGTCGCCTTCAACTTCAACCCCCATTGCCTTTCAATTTCCAAACCCCATCACTTTTCTATTTCCTCCCCTTCTCCTTGATGGCCGTGGTGTGCTTGATGCAGCTGCTGCCAGATGATCTTGTCACCCAGATCATCATCCACTCCATCAAGGATGAGCCCGTCTTCCATTTTCTGAACCTTCGCAATAAAATCTGCGGCACCTTCCGGCGCATCTGTGACTCCGATGAGGTACTACTGCACGTGTCGTTGCGTGATCTTCGTCGGGTGTGCAAGAATCGCTACGTCAGGTCGTGCTTTGAGCAGCGCTTCCGCGAGGCCAATCATCCGGAGGCATTATGCTTCGAGGGGATGGAGAGGTTGATGAGGTGGCGGAACCCCAATAAGGGTCTGAAGCTCATCAGAGATGCCACTGCTGAAGACTCCGGTGCCAAGTACTTCTTAGCGATGCTGAAGTACCATTGCAACCCGGCAGACCCCGAAGCCATGGCACTGCTCCAGGAAATCAGCGGCGGCCAGTCGCCCCCTGACGGGTGGTGGAAGAACCACAACCTGCTGCGGCTGTGCTACCTCATCAACCGGGATCTCGAGAACATTGCATGGTGGTACTGGCTTGATGACGGCAATGACGACATTCCGTTCCTGCCCGTCCAGAATCCCCATGTCTGCATTTGGGCAGCGGGATGTAGGTGCTACGGGCTGGAGACCTCAAAGATCATCCACTACTGCAGCGCCGAGTGTCGCATCCGTCATGAGTTCGACCTCTGGATGCATAACTTCCGCCCCGCCGTGGAGTACGCCGTCAGCAGGATGAACATCGGGATGTAGGCGCAAGCATCAATGAACATTATCTATCTTGAATATAAATTATTAGATATTACTAAACGCGGATTTGATTTTATCAGGATGTCGGTTTTTAATCGGTTTTTGATAGACAATATTTGATTTGTCACGTTTGTGAGTCAAATCGAAGGTTGCGGTGGCCTCATTTGCCGCCGACGAGGCCTAGGATGCCCTCTTGGGTGTCAAAACCGCCGAAGCGGGCACGGCGGGGGCGGCGGCGGCGGGCGGCGGTGCCCTCTGCTTCCTCCTTTGTTCTATTGGAGAATGAAGAACAGTTTATCCGTCCCGCGTCACCGACGGCATTTCTCTTTTTAATCCGCAATCAAATTTTGTAACATGTATTTCTCCGTCGTAATTAGTCCAAATTTGATTATTTTTTCTACAATTTTCTAAACTCACCGTGTTTTCATTATTTTCATTGTTTAGTGTATATTCCATTTCTTGAACAATGTTTATATGCCTTATCTTGTTCTATGTAAGTACAACATATAAATAATATTTGTTTTCCACACCTCCTGTAATGAAACTTTGCATTTTCGTAATCTTAAGGTGAACCACAAGGTTTTGTTAAGTTTTCAAATGCATATGAGTTCGAACATGTTGCAAAGTGTGGAAAACTTCAATGTTCAAGGAACATTCTAGTAAACTATGTGAGAGATGTAGATATTTGTACACAAGTATATTATTCCTTCATCGAAACCATTTGAAATTTTGAAGACAAGTCTAGGTACCCAAATTATGTTGCCAAGTCAATTTGTAGATTTTTTAGAGCACACTAGATGTTATTAGAATTATTACATCATTAATATGGGATGTAAAAATGAATTCTAAGAATCTTGGGCACAAATACTAAATGTCCAAATACGAATTGTTCGTATTTTTATGATTTTTAGGTGCCGTTTTATGGGCTCTAATATTTTAGGGAAGCGCGTTTCATTCGAAAAAAATAGTGGTTGGCCCACGCGTCAGCGTCAGCAGCCAAAATAAAAAGATAACCGCTGCCTGCCCGCCGGACCCAACTGCCAACAAAGGCGATGCGGGTTCACTAACCATCGTCGCCAATGACAATGGCCCACGCGTCAGCGTCAGCAGGCAAACCGTGCGCGGGCTGCTCAAAATTTCCCACCTATATTGACTATAATGCCCATGGAATTCCAATTCCACCAGAGAGCCGTCAAGGGCACGCCAGTAATTTCCTTAAACACAGTTACACGTGCAGTTCCTTAGGGGACATATTCGGCTCCTCGCTAGATGGATTTTGTTGCTCCAAGTCTGTTTGAATAAATTGTTGCTAACAGATGAAGTTATATGAACTGTTAAAATTCATTTTCATGTTCCTGGTGCTACAATTTTTGCACTGTAAATTCATGAAAAGCATTGAGGATGTTAGCATACTTTAATTCTGCTATGCTTTGAATGTACCAGATCGACAGTTATGCTTTGGACCTGTTAGCATACTTTAATTCTGCTATGCTTTGAATGTACCAGATCGACAGTTATGCTTTGGACCTATTAGCATATTTTAATTCTGATGGCCACATAATGTCAGTGGGAATTGCATCGCAGTGGTTTATAATGTAGTCCACCCAATCTGCTATATATTCATGTCAAGGTGGATTAGGGAGACATGCCTTAATAGTTCATTTTTAATTGATTGACTTGAAAAGCATTGAGGATGTTAGCATACTTTAATTCTGCTATGCTGTGAATGTACCAGATCGACAGTTATGCTTTGGACCTGTTAGTATACTTTAATTCTGATGGCCACATAATGTCAGTGGGAATTGCATCGCAGTGGTTTATAATGTAGTGATAACTAGACTGTCCTATGCTTTGTTGTGAGTGTTAATTGTTTCACTACTGTCATATATGTTGTTATTGTTGGTGTCATGATGTGTTGTGAGTGTTGTTTCACTACTGTCATATATAATGTCATGATCATTGCTTTATCCTCTTGTTGCATGTACACATGGAACACACAATCCATCACTGCTGAAGTTGGACAAGGAAGCAGTTGAAGGAATTTATTCTCTGCTTTGATATATAAGCATATTGTTGTGTCCCTGTCAAAATGGTTAGCACCTATCCCTGTATGCTAATTAAGTAAAATATGAAATGTGTATGTCTATGCTGATTTTATTTACGACTTGTAATGATTTCTAGTGTAATATCAGCTATTTTGCCTGTCAGAGAAAACGAATTTATCTAATAAGAATTTTGTTTAGATTTTCGGTCTTGCTTATGTTGCTCTACTGACAACCTGACATATCATCTATGCAGTCTCCCACAATAACAAACTCCTCTACCTCCAGTGCACCATCACAGCCCGTCATCGGTGAACCTTTTTCACAGGGTCACTCAACACAGACTGCTGCGAGTAGTACTCGATCCCGTGGGTCAAGGACACAAACCAAATGGCCAGAAGACAAGTTAACTGCAACTGGACTTGACGCCAATTTTTGGCCTACCCCAGATGCTGCGAGGGATAGATTTGTATTGGTCTGTGGCCTC
This sequence comes from Cenchrus fungigraminus, assembly GCA_036936925.1. Lineage (NCBI taxonomy): Eukaryota > Viridiplantae > Streptophyta > Magnoliopsida > Poales > Poaceae > Cenchrus > Cenchrus fungigraminus. Next base: position 87,544,085 of record CM072780.1, read on the forward strand.
ATTGCTCGGGAGAGGGTGTGTCGGTGTTTTAACCCGGCAACCTACCAAGGGGAGTACCCGAGGTAGATGATTGTGGTGGGGATCGCCAGACCTGAAACTCGAAGGTATGCGCAAGGACATGGGACACAAGATTTATACAGGTTCGGGCCGCCAAGGTGGTGAACCCTACGTCCTGTTTGGGGTATCAAGTATGGTGCCCTGCGCTTGGTGTTGGGTTGAGTTGTCCTCCTAGGTACCCAACCCTCCTTTATATAGTCCAGGGGGTGGGTTCCTAGTCGGTTACAAGGTAGGAGTCCTAATAGGATTACACAGAACGAGTCCTAGTAGGATTACAGGGGAATTCTAGTAGGAGTCCGTCTTCATCCTTCCTTGCATGAGTACCCGGGGTGTATGCCCGACAAGCCCCCGAGCACGTTGGAGTCGAGAGTAGTAGTAGTTCGAGTAGTCTTGAAGCCTCTTCGAATAGTTCTTGAGCGTCCTCGAATACTGCTTGGAGAAGTCTTCAATAGTATTTGAACTGCCGCGAGGCTGGAAGGTGGTCCAGCTCATCAGTCTTAAAGTCGAGATTATATGGAAGTGCGATTGCAAAATCGCACTCCATATGGAGTAGCCCCCGAGCCTTAGGTTGAGTCGTAGACACTAGCTGAGGGTCAATCTTGATTCTGAATCTTCCGTCTTGAAAAATTTAAATGATGGGTGTAGAATAGCAGCCCCCGAGCCTTGATGTGATTAGATAATCAATCCAAGGGTCTTCAGAGTTCACGAAAGCCATCATCCGAGTACTCTTGCAGTGTGTAGCCCCCGAGATTGTGTGCCAAGTGAGCTGTACGAGCCATGTCGAGTAGTTGTTGATGCGGAGCCCCCGAGCTTGAGAGCAAGCGAAGTCTGCTTGAGTTATCCTCGAGTAGTAATTTGGCGTCGAGCCGTGGAGCTTGAGAAGTAGCCGTGCTGTCAGAGCGGACTTTAGATGCGACCGAAGTCGACTGTAGATGCCGGTAGAGCAGACTTTAGAATGCGACTTGAAAACCGAAGTCGACTTTAGTTGCCACGCGGAGCGGACTTTGAGATGCGACTTGAAAACCCAAAGTCGACTTTAGTTGCCGCACGGAGTGGACTTTGAGTTGCGACATGAAAACCCGAAGTCGACTTTAGTTGCCGCACGGAGCAAACTTTAGATGCGACTACAGTAGTCGACTTTGTGCCACGCGGGGTGGACTTAAGATGTAAAAAATGAAAAGCACTTTCCGGAAAGCCAAAGCGAATGAAAAATCAGAGAAAACAAGTAGTTTTGCCGCCGGAGCGGGCTTAAGATTGCGACTATTGAAGTCAACTTATGCCACCGGAGTGGGCTTAGGTGCGACCGTTAGCGTCGACTTGTGCCACCGGAGTGGGCTTGAGTACCTGAGCCATGGATTTCAGACCCAAGGTACAGTTGCCGCCGGAGCGGGCTTGAAGTTGCGACCGGAGTCGACTTGAGTACTTAGGGTACTAGGACCCATGGTACGGAGCGCAAGTACTTAGGGTACGAAACCCATGGTACGTAGCGCGAGTACTTAGGGTACGAAACCCATGGTACGGTGCGCAAAGACCACGCGCAGCTAGGTACCATCGTTGCCAGGACGCAAGGGCTACTTACAGCTAGGTTCCATCGAAGCTTACACACGCAGTATGCCGCCGAAGTAAGCGAAGGTGCGACCGGAGTCGACTTTGAGTTGCCGCGTGGAGCAGACTTGAGATTGCTTCCTTAGGATACAGCCATTGTGACCTCCGAAACTCGGTACACCCAAAAGTCGTGGCCATAGCCCCCGTGATGTAATGTACCGAACTCGTGGTGGAGCCTCCGAAACTTAGTATACTAAATTCATGGTCGGAGCCCCCGAGATTCAGTGTAGTAAGCTCGTGGCAGTTTGGTCGATATATCCCAAGAGTAGTCGGCAGGGTGAAGCTCTCGTGAAAACCCACCGAGAAGCGTACACCGATGAGTAGTCGGCATGTTGTCCTGCATGATGAGGAGAACAAACGAAGAAAAGAAAACAGTAATCATTTAAATAAATGACTTAGCTGTTGCTGCCTGGGCAGACTGTTGATGCGACCGGAGTCGAGTTGTGTCGCCGTAGCGGACTTTAGATTGCAACCGTTGACATCGACTCGTGCCGCCGTAGTGGACTTGAGATTACGACCGTTGACGTCGACTTGTGCCGCCGTAGCGGACTTAAGATTGTGACCGTTGACGTCGACTTGTGCAGCTCTGGAGGGTAGTTCCCATGTAGAAGCGTGCACAGATGAGTAGTCTTTGGCGTGTTTGTCCTGTGAACGAAAAACAAACCAAAGCAGGAAAAAGCAATCATTTGAATAAATGACTTAGCTGCTGCTGCGATGGCAGTCTTGTAGATGAAGCCGTGGTGGTCGGCGATGGAGCCGCGACGGTTGTTGCTGAAGTTGACTAGTCAGAGTTGATTCCGACTAGCTGTTGGGGGCGTGACAGCCGGTCTCGACTAGTTTGAAAAACTAGCCGAGATGAGTAGTCGACGTGATGCGGCCAGAAGACGACGTCGTGGTGGCACACAGCGTAGTCGATGTAGAGCCGATGTGGCCGCAAGACGAAGTCGCGGCGATGCACGACATAGTTGAGGTAGAGTCGATGTGGCCGTGAGACAAGTAGTCGCGGCGCACGGTGTGGCTGATGTAGAGCCAGTGCGACCGGAGAACAAGTCAAGCGGTGACACAATCGAGCCACAAGATGGAGTGACCGAGCGCACGACGAGAGCCAGTGCGACCAACTGAAGAGAGGTCGAGCGCTGAGACGGTGCATCTAGATGCACAGCATAGGCGCAGTAGAGCCATCGCAACCAGACGACAAGTAGTCAAGCCGCTGAGGCTGGAGGCAAGTAGTCATGGCGCACGACGATGTTGACGTAGAGCTCGTGCGGCTGGGTGACAAGTAGTCGCGGAGAGACCATGTGACCGAACACACGGTGTAGGCGAGGTAAAGCCGGTGTTGCCGCGAGATGAGTAGTCGCGGCGCACGGCGTAGTCGATGTAGAGCCGGTGCGACCGGACAACAAACTGTCATGATGCACGGAGTAGTTGACGTAGAACTACTGCAACCACAAGACGCGATAGTACATGGCGTAGTTGTACTCGCGTATGATTTGTATGTGCACCAAGCAATGATTTTGAAGCTTCCCTGGTACGTTTCCGTGTGCGTGTAGCAAAACTCTTATCCAATTTGTTTTGGATGCTGAGCTTGGCGTGAGTCGTAGCTTGAATGCTTTTGTAGTTGACTGAAGCAGATTGACACGCGGCAGCCCGATCTTGACTCCCCGATCCTGGTTCGGTGTAGGATTTTTTTATGGACTTGACTACAGCACGAAGCAAAAAGCGGAGGAGTCAGACTTGACTTCGAACTCCGCACCACACTCGAGTTCGGTCTTGGCTTCAGATTGGTTCCGTGTGAGCAGGTCGGCCTCCTAATGGAAACTCCACGAGATTGAGTGCTGGTTTCGAACTTGAGTACGGTTCTGACTATGGCAGGTGAGTTGCTGATCCGACGAGTTGCTAACTCGTCGAGTTGGCTGAATTTCGGCCAGCAGTGTTACGGTAGATTGATCTTGAAGATGAGGTCCTTCGAATTCGCCCGTGATCATGACGATCACCCCTACCTGGCGCGCCAGCTGTCGGTGTTTTAACTCGGCAACCTACTAAGGGGAGTATCTGAGGTAGATGATTGTGGTGGGGATCACCAGACCTGGAACTCGAAGGTATGCGCAAGGACACGGGACACAAGATTTATACAGGTTCGGGCTGCCAAGGTGGCGAACCCTACGTCCTATTTGGGGTATCAAGTATGGCGCCCTGCGCTTGGTGTTGGGTTGAGTTGTCCTCCTAGGTACCCGACCCTCCTTTATATAGTCCAGGGGGTGGGTTCCTAGTCGGTTACAAGGTAGGAGTCCTAATAGGATTACACGGAACGAGTCCTAGTAGGATTACAGGGGAATTCTAGTAGGAGTCCGTCTTCATCCTTCCTTGCATGAGTACCTGGGGTGTATGCCTGACAGGGTGTCAATCAACAAGGCGGTTGATGATCTCTCACCAATTGAGAAGGAACATCTGTTCACAGTTTTAGAGGAAAAGCTAGATTACCCAGCCAATCTAGAAGAATCTGTTCATAAGAAGGCAGTTAAGGTAGCTATATCAGAGATTAGAACCTTGCAACGGCGGTTCAAGGCCCATTTAAGAAAAAATATGTGAGCGAAGAGGAGACTCCCTTTGTGAAGCATGCCTTTTTGCAGCAACAAGACTGGGACACGTTTGTGCAGGAAACCAATTCTCCTTCATTTCAGCAATTGAGCCAGGAGATGAAACAAAAGAGAGCATTGCATAATAAGCCACACAAGACGGGCATAAATGGTTATTGTGGTAAAAGGAAAGAGTGGGAGGAGGAGGATGCAAAGCTAGCTGCAGAAGGAAAACAAAACCCTTGGGACCAATTTCCTGGACGTTCGAGACCTTATCTGTGGGCAAGGGTAGGGAAGAAGAGAAAGAATACTAGTGCAGGAAGCGGGGGCATAACATTCAGTAACCCTGCGATGGTGGGGGTAGCAGATAGGGTGAAAACACTTGCAGTTTAGGGTAGCGATGGTTCTTTCTCTGGGGTTAGGGAGGATGATATCCTCACTGCAGCACTTGAGACTCTAGAGCATCGAGGTCGGGTCCGAGGTTTTGTCTAGTTCACTTGGCTGGGGTAAAGGGTTTGGTGAAGAGTTTGCTGGAATGTACAGGAAGAAGAGGAGGAACAAGAGGTCTGATGCTCATGATATGATGGACATAACATTTAAATCAGTTGTCCATGCTCTAAGACTATCAGGCATCAAAATACCGAAAAATGTAGCTCTTCCTTCCCAATTACTAGTGCCTGTCAGTAGCAGCGAGGAAGAAGATGTGCATGGCAGCGAGGAAGAAGATGCGCATGACCGCAAGGAAGAACATGCGCATGACAGCGAGGAAGATGCGTGTGGCAGAGAGCAAGACCATTGGAATGCCAACGAGGACGAAGCGAATCAAGTGCACAGTGATAGTCGATCACCTATGCTGGACACAATATATAAGCTGACAGAGCCAACCGCGTGCAGCCTTTTGGATGGCACCGGGATTAATGTGGAGCTCGCACTAGCGAAAGTCTTTCCATTTCAAAAGGCTTGCCATTCAGTACCAGTGCAGGATGGGTATGTTGTGGTGCAACCTACTTATGTGTGGGCCAATGCGGGTCACTACCCTCTGCCTGTACCAATTGATGGGGGTGACATAGCAACCCTAGCTGAGGCTCTCGTTCAAAGGATCCAATGGCCAAAGGACAGGATCCTTATACCACCCATGACGAGACATCCCAACCCTAAAGCCGCAACAGGTAGTTGGGGTACAGCATCAGATGGAGGTACTGCAGCTCAGTGTCAGCAAGAGAAGGCTCAACAGTAGCAGTAGCAGCAGCAGATCAGCAAAACTACATAGCAGGAGCGTCGACAACAGCTGGAGGAGCCCAGGCAAACTCCGCCTAAGCAGCAGCTGCAACATGAGGATAAGCAACAGACGAAACAGCAGCCTCTCTAGCAGCAGGAGCGTCGACAATAGCCGGAGGAGCCCAGGCAAACTCCGCCTAAGCAGCAGCTGCAACATGAGGATAAGCAACAGACGAAACAGCAGCCTCTCCAGCAGCAGCAGGAGGAGCGCAGGCAATCTCCCCCTAAGCAGCAGATGCAACATGTACAGCAGCCTCTGCAACAGGAGGAGGAGCCCAGGCAATCTCCACTACAGAAGGGGAACCAGGCCAGGAAACCTCTGTCTAAAGATGAGATTCTTAACTGTATTATTGAGACAGAACAAGAACGACCAAAATACAAGCCTGGTGCACCTATGTTGTCAGAAGCAAACTTAGAGGCTGCTGGACCAAATTGTGCCAGGTTGCATGCTTACGTCATGGAACACAGTAAGGATAAACTTGCCTTTTCAGCAAAGGTGGATCAAGACTACTTTAAAGGTTGTGGTGGTGCTTTAATGTTAAACATTGCATTTAGTAGTGTGTATAACCTTATAACCCTGGCTTCTCTAGATGTTACCTTCTTGAGGTTGTGGACATTGAAAGTCCCTTAAAACCTAAAAAGATATTTCTTTAATTTTGACCACAAAGTTCATGCATGCTAACAATTTGATTTTTTTTAGAAAAATGATGGACAAGGCAGCGGAGATACAGATCAGTGTTGGGTTTTTAGCAGGGCCGTCCTAGCAAAAAACAGGGCCCTGTACGAAATTTTGAAGTGAGGGCCTACTAAGCTAGACGGCAAAAAAAAGTTATAGTATGATGATGTTTACATAAAAACGAGATAATACATACTATTCGTGTTCCTTCAAATGAATTTTCAAACTATAAACTTATAATCAATCTTCTCCCACATGCCTTCCTCAAGTGCAATCCATATCATGGCTAATTCGCTAATCTTTCATGTCTCATTTCTTTAATTGGATTCTTGCATCATTTTAGAATGCAAGTAGAAATTCGGCCGCTTGAATTTATAAAAGTTGCAACAGTCACATGAATTCTAAAAAGAGCTATATTTTTAACACGTTTTTAAAGAACAAGTGTCATATTTTCTAGATCATTTGACATGTTTTGGATCATAGAACGCTAGATTTCTAAACCAAACTGAGGAGCATATTTATATACAAAAAAGAATAAAGGGACAAAAATTCAAGGATCGATAGACATCAAACCATCAAACAACAATGCAAGAAAAACTTAACCTAGTCTGTGAGTTGTTCAGTCCCGGTTGGCTTCAGAGAGGGCACTACTAGTCGACCGGAAATAACATTTGGGTTGAAGATTAACAGAACTAATGAACTGCACAGCTGAATATTAGAGGCCCCTGAAAATTTGAGGCCCTGTTCAGCCGCACTTGTCGCACGCCCATGGGGACGGCCGTGGTTTTTAGATCCAGGTTTTATTACTTCCACAAATATTTCTCAGCATTCTGGCCTTGTTACCAAAGCAATCTCAAATGCAATGAACAATGACTACGTGGTGGGTGCCTACTACACTAGCCACTGGGTAACAGTGATCATCTGTATGAAGTTCAAAGAGGTTTGGTATCTAGATTCTGCTAAACAACATGCCCCGCTAAAGTTCTCAGACCTCAAATCTGTTGTGGACTGGTCAGTATCTTGTAGGTTTTGTTCACAAAAATTCAATATCTTAGTGTTTCTAATAATTGGTATTGCTGACCATGCAGGGCCTTTGGTACAGTATCTTGTAGGTTTTGTTCACAAAAATTCAATCTCTTAGTGTTTCTAATCGGTATTGCTGATCATGCAGGGCCTTTGGTGATCATGCACAGGACAGAGTGACTAAAGGAAAGAAAAAAAGCCAAAAGCCATACTCAAGCACAAAACAAATCTCGATGTAAGACCGAGGTTTTTTTATGGTCCCTTCTTACCTATTTGGTACTGCATTAACTTGTCATTTTGGTACCTCGATGCAGTGTGCTCAACAGCCATGGGGGTCCTCTTTGTGTGGATTCCATGTGGCATTCCATATGTTAAGACTACTCGATGACATACCTGACATCAAGAAGGCTGCTGTAAATAGATAATAATGCTCAACCTTGTCTCTGCTCATATTCTCCATCTGATTTTAGAAACTTATTTCTACTTGTATTCTCATATTGATTGTATTTTGCAGGATTTCAAATCTGCTGTAGATGTTTCCACAGAAGATCTAAAGCGTGTCCGGGAGATGCTGTGCGAGTACATTCTTAAGGAGACCATTGACCGAAAGGGCAACTTCTATAATGGTGCACCGTGAGTTCATTGTAGCCAAAAACTTGAAACTCATTCAGTCTTCTTTAGTTAGGTGTTGTTGCCTGAGAAACCTGCTTGGCTTGCTTGGTTGGGGTCAGATGCTGCCTGGTTCAGGCAGTTTTCTCATGACTCCATCCAAACAAGCCCTGATGAGAGTAACTTGAAACTTGATGTGATCCTAGCTTGTCTATAAATGTGATCTTGCTTGTCTATAAATGTGATCTTACTTGCTTGTATCTGTGATGTGAGAATGTGTTTGTGATGTCTCCTTGCTGTGGTGGCTGCCATATCCTGGCTGGTTCCAGGATGGCAGGATGCAGCCCCTGATTGCTGCTAAATCCTGGCTGGTTCCAGGATGCAGCCAGCAAGCAGGCAGGTTACTGTAGGGGTGGCCTATGTATCTGTAACGGGCGTTAATTAAAGCTCGTTACAAACACAGATCAGTGAGTAACGAGCTTCATTCGGAAAGCCTGTTACAAACATGCCAATAATGTAACGGGCAGTGTAAAAGCCCGTTACCAGTACTGACCGATGGCACCAGGACCTGGCCCGTTCATCGAGATATAGGAGACGCGAGTTGAAAGCACGCGTCTCCTTTAGTCGAGAGACAGCAGACGCGCGTGGAAACAGATGCGTCTCATTTCGTCGAGATAGAGGAGACGCAGGTTCACAGCACGTGTCTCCGATGTTGATTTCACAATAACAGGCTCTGTTTTCATGCCCGTTACCAAAGTTCCCTGTGGGCCCAGAGAAACAGCCATTTCACGTGACCGGTGACTAGTTATGGTAACGGTCGTTGTTTTATGCCCGTTACGAATCCTAGATGTGCTGAGACGCGCGTGAAATAGACGTGTCTCATTTCGTCTAGATAGAGGAGACGCAGGTACACAGCAGGCGTCTCCGATGTTGAGCTACTGTAACAGGCTCTGTTTTGGTGCCCGTTACCAAAGTTCCCTGTGGGCCCAGAGAAACAGTCATTTCACGTGACCGGTGGCTAGTTGTGGTAACGGTCGTGGTTTGATGCCCGTTATGAATATGTATTATCAGTAACGGGCATATGCCCGTTACCTTTCTTGGCTCATTTGTAACACTTGATCGGTAATGGGCGCTTTGCCCGTTACTAAAGGCCATCTAGGCCCGTTACCAAAGTGAGTTTTTCACGTAGTGGCCTCTCCCGAGGGTAAATAGTACGCACCACACCCTCGCCCCTTGGCACCATCCTAGGCTCAGGCATACCACGAGAAGGGCGATACCTGTCCTTGTTTGCCATCTCCCTAGGAAACCTCTCCTCACGCTTCCTTCTGAAGCAAAACTCAGCAAGGTGCCCATCCCTCCCACAATGCTCACAATGGAAGGATTTCGGTTTTGGCTTTGGTTTTGGGCTCTCTTTGGACTCTGGCTTCTCCTCACTCGGTTTCTCTCCCTTCTTCCCAAAGAACTCGTTCCCCAAGTCACTCTGGAACTTGATAGGTTTCTGGAAGTCATCAGTGTGTGGAGGAAACACGGGTGGAGCAGGAGTTGTGTCTAATCGGTTCCTAAGTGGGTTCGGCTTAGGAGCATAGGCATTTTTGTGGTAGGTTTTTGGTGGTTCTGGGATATCACCTATCTTCCCCTCATTCTCACCACTTCCCTCACCAACCTTATCTGACCCAAGCGCTTGCCCATCATAGTGCTTGTATGCTTCAATCATCATCCTGAGTTGAGGCTCATGACCAGACAACCAACCCATCATCTTCCTCAACTCATCATTCTCATCCTGCAAACAATCAACATAGTGTGCAAGCTCCAAATTCTTCACAGCATTTACTTCACAAGTAGAGCATGATGTAGGAATAGGAGCTTTCAAAGCAGCTTCTAGAGATCTAGCATAAGTAACCGACACATCTAGTTTCTCATGCAAAACAAGACAAGAAGTGCAAGCATCAAGCAAGTAGGGCCTAGATTTCATCTCATCTAGCTCTACCCTAAGCACATCTAGTTCCTCAACCTTGGAGGCATATTTTTCCTTAAGCACAGTCAAATCACCAAGGAAAGTAGAACAATCAGTGCATTCGGGTTCATCGGTCACAATAGGAGCAGACTTCAGAGAATCTATTTGAGCCCTAGCATCAACAAGTAAAGACTCTAGCTCAACCACCTTCTCCTTAGCCTCTCCAAGCAAAGACCTATACTCCCTCTTCTCCTTGTTGGTCTTTCTAAGTACATCATCATGGTTGTCAAGCAATTCATTCAACCTAGCATTCTCCGCTACCAAGAAGGATGGATCATTGTTTACCTCATCCTCGGAGTCAGAGTCCGAGTCATCCTTGTTGCTCTTCTTGCTTGCGGAGCTGTGTACCATGCTGCAAAAGCCTTGGGCGGCGAAGCACAGGCCGTTGATGTTCTTTCTTGACCGCTTGCCCTTGGGCCGGTTCTCATCTTCATCACTTGAGCTCGATGAAGAGTAGCAGGAGCTTGAGTCGATGTCGCTCGCTCCAGCAACCATCGCGCGCTCCATCTTCTTGTGACCACCACTCCTCCTTGGCCTCCGCTCGGACTTGTTCTTGCCCTTGTGATCATCCCTCGAGCGGTGCTTGTGGTCAGTCCTCGGACGGTGCTTGTGCTCGGGCTTGACCTCCATGGCTTCCGGGCACTCAGTGATAAAGTGCTCGTGCTTCCCGCACCGATAGCACATGCCCGAGCTCCTCCGAGCATTCTTCCGGTTCGTGTACATGCGCTCGAACAACCTGCTCAGCAATGCGAGATCCTCCTCGCCCAGCACATCGAACTCCTCATCTGGCATGGACACAAGACAAGACAAAGAGACCTGTCTCGAAGACATGTTAGTGTTAGTCTTTGGTCCAGAAACGAGAGCCAGACTATGAGGGTCAGTCGGGTTCTCGATCCTTGCTCGCACCCCACGGTCCACCTCAGACGACTTGAGCTTGGAGAACAGCTCATCCACCGTGAGGGTCTCATACTTCTCCGACTCGAGAATGGCCTCGACCTTCTCACTCCACACGGTACGATCCAGGCCGTGCAAAAGCTTCACAGCCCTGTCATGATCATCGTACGGGAGCACGGTCACTACTGGAACATGGCGTCAATAGACTCACCGGGGAGATGAGTGAAGTTCTCGTACTCTCTCCGGTAGGTCATGAACAGCCGAGCCTGAACCTGAGTGTTCCCAAGGTGAGCATTCTTCAGCTGCTCCCAAATCCTACAAGCCAAGTCCTCTGTCTGAACTCAATTGAATTCGATTGACACAGAGTATGAAACAAGTAGTCGACCGCCTTGTTGTTGGCGTCGTGCATATCCCTCGATCCTGGAGCTAGGAAGTTAATCGGATGAATATAAGCTGTGTTCACTGTAACATCCCAAAGGATCTGACCCTTGTCGCGGAGGAAAGCAGCCATCCGCCTCTGCCACATCTGGTAGTTCTTACCATCAAAGTGTGGAGGACCCGAACCCTGTTCCTGGTACGCCATCTTTGGATCTTAGACTGATTAGAATCACGAAGATCCGTAACTGGCTCTGATACCAATTGAAGGACCGATTAGGCAACCAGAGAGGGGGGGAGTGAATGGGAGCCGATAAAAATTCTTCTCGAAGGATGAACTCGGCCTATACCCCAAATTCACAACCTAGGATCCCACACAAGCTTGCCAAGGTCGCGTAGTCACAATGGACCTACCAGCCCTAGGAACAAGCCCCAACTCAAAGCAACACAGAAGCGTAACTCAAGAAGCAAAGGACTTAGCAATCTGCAGTGCCCTGGGCGGACAGTCCGTGATGACCAGGTGATGGGTACCGAACTGCTGTCGGTACAAAGATGGTCCGATCTTCACGGCAGTAGGTCACGAACAAGATAACTTGCAAAGGTAGCGGAGATAACTTGCTGTAAAACAGCGGATAACTAGCTTTATACCTGCCAAGGTTGGATGCGACCAAGCGACAGGGAGAGAGGCACCGAAACCGAGAAGACTTCGACTCGATCTCCGAACGACCGCAGAACCACAACCGGAGCTAATCCACACAAGGTGAGGAAGCCGTACTGGAACTCACAAAGCACGAACTAGTGGATCTCAGAGAGATCTCTTCACAAGTCCAAGTAGAACAAGGGTTGAGTAAGACACTCGGCAGCTCGACTGCAATATCACTGGAATAATCTCAATTCATCAAAAGTTGTTTTTGTCTTACACATAAGAGGTATTTATACTAGAAATAAATCTCTAAGGTAGATGTGAACTGAAGGAGCCATGTGGGAAGGTGGAAGGCCAACTGGCTTAAGCATTCTCGAAGTGGTCTTCAGTTCCCGGACGTCTTCTGGGCTTTTGAGTGGTCTTCAATGTTTTGATCATAACTCCAACTAGGAACATCCAAATGACGTGGGACCGGATTCGTTGGAAAGATAATTTGATAACCTTTCACACCATGTATAGTACGCATCACAAAATATTGTAGAATAATACAGTTTCACACGGGACCTTGAACTTCATGCAAACTGTTGATCTTCTGACTAGTCTGCACCAAAACCACTCAGCTGCCAAATTGGAAGATCTAAACCACTTGGCACTAGTGGTATTAGAAAGTTGACTTCAAGATCTTTCCAACGTGTACTCATGGACCTTCATAGCTTCTAGGAATCAAAAGATATGACTGATTCTTCGTGACGGTTCTGCGAGGCCAAATTGACTCGACGTGGTTCTTCTCTATGGTTCAGTCTTAGTGTGTTCTTGTCATCCTCCTTAGTGAACCTCTTGTCACAGCTTTTTTAGCTCGACTATGTGTAATTGGTCCATTAGTGGCCGGTGACAACGTTGGTGAAGTCGCTGGTGTGGTCGCCGAGGATGTCGACGTGGTCGACGCTGACGTGGTCATATCATACTCCCTCCCTTTAATAGGAGTCGTCCTCGACTCTAACTCTTGTTGTCCAAATAATTGTGAAAGGCAAATGACTTGTAGTGTTGTGATAATATCACGATATTCTTCTTCCATCACAGCAATATGTTTGAATCTATAATCATACAAACCAAGTAGTAGTCTTGTAGGTGGGAATCTAAACAATTTAGAACTAAGTTTAGCTTGCACCTTGAATGGTTGTCTTGACCACATGGTGAATGTTGATTGGCTTGGCATGGTCACATCATCCTCTCTCCCTTGAAGAAAAGTCGTCCCTGACTTTTGTTTACCTGAAAACAGCCTAGACAAAATAGAGGGTGGATGTACACGATAATTACAATAATCTTTCATTTTGTTTTGTCCACTTGTTCCATTATAATTAATCTTCCAATTATTACCTTTTCCACCTTTGAAACATTCTCTCAACATTGGCCAACTGGCAAATAGCTTCGAAGATGGAAGCACAAAAATTTCTTTCAAGCCAATCATTTGATTCATATTATCATATTTCATCTTCACAAGGTCATACATATCAAAAGATAAAAGAGAAACATTCTTGCCATTCATATTGCAGGCCCTATCAAACTCAAAGGTTTCGAAACAGGATGGAAAATTTTTGGGTGAATTAATGGAACATGATAGGACAAGTTTCTTATCAAAATAAAACTCATTACTTGTATCAACATGAGATTCAGTCAAATCAGCACAAAGGTTTTGACTGTGTTCTATTGTTGTAATGTCATGAATAGCCAATTCTATATTACTGAATTTATTTACATGCAAAGTATCAGATATATAAGTGTAAAGTATCATGTATATGAACCATATCAAACCATAGAAAAGATCATTCATAATTGAACTTTGATTATCAACTTGCAAAATTTCAGCAAAGATGTGATCGTGTGACATTACCAAATCAGCACAACTATCATGGTCAATTTCATTTGAAACATGTGCTTCATCATAATTTCTCACCATTATATTTTGCAAATTCAGATCTGAACCCATTTCAATAGCTTTCATACTTTGTTGAAGTGCAAGTATCATGTATGACACTTCTGAAATCTTACCACTTTCCTCATTATGGCTCATGTTTTGGGTAGCATACAATTGGATCGGATGAATGGATACATTCTCACTTCTATCAACATGTATGGTAGCATCATGAGGATCCACCTCTTCCTCATTCTCATTGCAAACCTGCACATTTGGGAAGAAAACACTAGAGGTAGAGATGAGAGTGTTAGTTTCAAAAATATCCTCACACGACTTGCGTTCTAACTCTTTATTTTTCAGTGGTGTATCTCTCATGCCCACATTACTGGTACTCTCAAGGTTCAAGTAGGTGGAATCACTCAACTCTCCTTTGTTTTCACTCTCTTTCAGTTTGGTTATGTGGCCCTCATTCTCACATGGATTTTGATGTACAATTACTTCAATGTCTAATGGGGCAATATATTCATATATGTCATACTTCACCGTGTCCTCTAATGAAATTGGAGTAGCAATGGATGCAAAAAATCAAGAGCTGAAACCTCCACAAATGCTATTGAAGTTGCACCACTTGAAGTGGAATGATTTGCATTAGTATTGTCTTCAATCTGAACTTGATGTTGCATGTTAAACAATGAAATTTCAGCATCTCTATCCATAGCCATCACTTGGTCTTCTTCATCGAATATTGGGGGTTGGTCATAATTCACCACATCTTTTTGTTCACAAGCCTGCATCACACAAGAAACACAACTAGAAGAAGAGATTATGATGTTAGAAGTGAATAATTCCTCACAAGATTCGTCCTCTTTTTCACTCATTTCGGCATTGGGTACACTCAATTCTTTTGAGTCCCCCTTTCTAGCCATCATGACTAATCCCTCTTTTCCCGGTTTTTGGGTTCTTTGAGGCTGTGGGGTTTTATGTGGCTGTGGGAACTCTCCCTCACTATTTTTGTGGATCACTCCTAAGTGTTTCTCACTCTCTCGCTGATTTTTTCTTTTGGTGGAAGCATCTTCAGCACCATTGAGCACACATGGGTGAGAACTATGCCCACGAGCACCTCCCTCATGCTGTACACTACGGCCCAACATACCACCATAAGGTTTGGTTGGGCTATGTTGTTGTGGAGCATGGCGACCAAGTGGTGTGGGGAAACGATTATCGAACATTCTCTCCATGGCCTCCAAAAATGAGTTTTCAAAATGATGTAACTCAGCCCGGGAGATTGGTGGCTCTTTTTCTCTATGTCCACCATGACGAACACTTGAATATGGTCCTGCCATGTTAGGGGGAGCAAGAAAGTGGAATAGGAAAATATTTGTGGAAAGACCCAACCTCACCTCTTACTTACCCAAGTTCTTGCCTGGTCTCAAGAACTGTGATAGTGCTGGTGTGGCAGCTTCAACAGAGGTGGTAAAGAGGTCGTAAGGATTACGAATCGAAAGTTCCGGTTCAGGTTTTAGGTGGAGCTATAGGTGGCAACAAGGAGGGCTACGGTACTGCCAATCAAGTGAAAAAGGTGTGCTCAAAAGATAAGATGTTGCTGCTATCAAGATTACCACCAACTTGGATATGAAAACTGAAAATTTCAGCAACCAACCGTAACACAAAATTCTTCAGATTCTTTTCACTTGTTCTCTATTTTTTTTTAAACTCTATTTTTTCTTTCTTTCTTCGCTCTTTTTTGACTCTCTTTTTTTAATAACACTAACAGGGTGCTGATAACAAAAGATATATGTAAACAGTGGTGATCAACAACTTGAAGAACACGTTCCCAAAAAAAAACAACTTGAAGAACACAAACACAAGATAACAGTACCGTCAAAAGGGCTATAGGTATTTTTTGAGGCTTTAGACTATAGGACAAAACAAAAATATGTGATAGATGAAAACAATAACAGATTCAAAAGGGTGGGAGGGTGGGTGATAAAAAAAACCCTATAGTGACAACTAGGCTCTGAATACCCGATGATGGGTACCGAACTGCTGTTGGTACAAAGATGTCCGATCTTCACGGTAGTAGGTCACGAACAAGATAACTTGCAAAGGTAGCAGAAATAACTTGTTGTAAAATAGTGGATAACTAGCTTTATACCTGCCAAGGTTGGATGCGACCAAGCGACGGGGAGAGAGGCACCGAAACCGAGAAGACTTCGACTCGATCTCCGAACGACCGCAGAACCACAACCGGAGCTAATCCACACAAGGTGAGGCAGCCGTACTGGAACTCGCAAAGTACGAACTAGTGGATCTCAGAGAGATCTCTTCACAAGTCCAAGTAGAACAAGGAAGAACAAGGGTTGAGTAAGACACTCGGCAGCTCGGCTGCAATATCACTGGAATAATCTCAATTCATCAAAAGTTGTTTATGTCTTACACATAAGAGGTATTTATACTATAAACAAATCTCTAAGGTAGATGTGAACTGAAGGAGCCACGTGGGAAGGTGGAAGGCCAACTGGCTTAAGCATTCTCGAAGTGGTCTTCAGTTCCCGCACGTCTTCTGGGCTTCTGAGTGGTCTTCAATGTTTTGATCATAACTCCAACTAGGAACATCCAAATGACGTGGGACCAGATGCGTTAGAAAGATAATTTGATAACCTTTCACACCATGTATAGTACGCATCACGAAATATTGTAGAATGATACAATTTCACACGGGAACTTGAACTTCATGCAAACTTTTGATCTTCTAACTTGTCTGCACCAAAACCACTCGACTGCCAAATTGGAAGATCTAAACCACTCAGCACTAGTGGTATTAGAAAGTCGACTTCAAGATCTTTCCAACGTGTACTCATGGACCTTCATAGCTTCTAGGAATCAAAAGATATGACTGATTCTTCGTGACGGTTTTGCGAGGCCGAACTGACTCGACGTGGTTCTTCTCTAAGGTTCAGTCTTAGTGTGTTCTTGTCATCCTCCTTGGTGAACCTCTTGTTGTAGCTTTTTAGCTCGGCTACATGTAATTGGTCCATTAGGGGCCGGTGACAATGTTGGTGAAGTCGCTGGAGTGGTCGCCGAGGATGTCAACGTGGTCGACGCTGGTGTGGTCATATCACGAGGCGGACGGTCCGCGAGCACCAGGCAGACAGTCCGCAGGACCACGGCGGACAGTTCGTAAAAACAATCGGAACCACCAGTATGCACTGGCGAAAATCGGACGGTCCATACCCTACCCTCGCACGGTCCGTGGGCAACTCGTATCGCGCGGATGGTCCGTGACAAGCGGGCGGACGGTCCGCAAACTACTTGTAACGAAACCCTTGACACACCACGGATCGAAACGTCTCGAGTTCAAGAACTGAAGAACACGCGTCGAACTCGTGTCCTCGCGGACGGTCAGCTGACCAGGCGCGGACAGAGCAGCTCGAGCTCAAGAACGCGAAGTCAACTCCACCTATCCATCCATGGATCTCCCAAACGGCTTAAGCTCTTGAGACAAGATTTGGGGGAGATGTGAAGCGTCCCTAGAGGATGCTATGCGCCAAACTTGAGACCTCAAAAGAACTAATTCGCCGGGAATCGAATCGCAACCGAGCTCTACCGAAAAGCTATGGTTCCACCCGAAATCCTCAAACCCAAGGCCAAATCCGGAGTTTGTGGGGTCAAGATCAAGCACAAAGATGCACAAGACATCTATCCATGATCCCCACAAGAAAATCCGAACCCAAACACCTCAGAATTAGAGGAACAAGCCACGCACGAAAATCCAACAAAAATAGCCCAAAAAAGACACGAAAATCACTCGAGCCACAAGAAGGAAATTGACGCAACCATGAAAGCTTCCATACACTCGGAGATCAGATTCTCTACAAAACGGTGAAGAAAATCTAAACCTATGGAGCAGGGAAATGAGAAGCAGCCCGGATGGATAGTTTGCCCAGAAACCCTAGAGCTATATATATGAGTCCCTCTGGGTTGGGCAAATGACCAAGCTACGTATACACCTAGCACTTAAATGGAGATACAAACCCCTCAGGGGCAATATGGTCAAGTAGCACTCCTCTTCATCGGGCAGCCACGCCGTCGCCAGAGTCCGCGTCCTCCCAACGCAAGCCCTGCGATCCCGCCGCGTGTCCCCCGGCATCGAAGCTTCTCGGCGCGCTCGGATCCCGTCTCCGCCCGTCGAGCCTCCGGTCTTAGTTTTGTGGCTCAACCAAGTAATTCGACCGTTTTGTGGTGAACCACCGCAAACCTCGCGTGCAGACTCCGGTCGTGAGCCGCTACCCTGCACCGGCTCCGGTCGACAAATTCGTCTTGCTTTTCTTGCCACCATGCGGCCCGCACTTGATCCCGTTCGGCCACCAGGTCCATCGAGCCGAGCCTACTTGTCTCTCCACTCCTCGGAGGCCCCACAAGGCTAAGACCTTTCACACCCACTCTTCACCTGCACCAACACGAATCAAGCCGCAACCAGCACCTGCAATACTCGGCCAAGAGTCAGTCCACACCACGTTGTCAATCACTCATCACACCAAGGAGCGACCATCCACCGGTCCTCAGAAGACAATGAGGCGTCTCTAGTGAGACATCATCTCCGAGTACATGATGGTGCGTTGCTACCCACTACAAAAACAGAAATAGTTCCAGTGACTCCAGCAACAACCAGTGAGCCAATGGACTCTTCCTTCTTTCTGAAATTGATCCTTGAAAATCAGCGCGAGCAGACCAAGTTCCAGTTAATGATGGAGAAGAGGATGGCACACCAGGAGGAGTTAAACCGCGCACACTCGAAGCAGATAGTACAAATGGTAACATAGCAGCAACGCACTATGGAGAATTTTGTGAAACTCAGTCACTTTCACCAAGTTAATGGCTTACCGCCACCGCCCGCTCTACTCGCACCTATTGGTCAGACCCCCTTGCAACTCATGCCTCCTGCTAACTTGGGTAAATCATCTGAAGTCTATGAGTTGCCTCATAGTTTAGCAACTGGTTCACAATGGATGACAGAAAAGGATTCCAAAGAAGAAAAGGAAGCAGATGCAACAATACTCAAGGTTCTATCTTATATTGCAGTAGAGGAAACAAATAAGGAAGATCCTTTGGCGGCAATAGCAAATGGTCCGGAAGATGCTGCTCCAGTTACCTCGGAAGGCTCTCGTGCAACTGATCTTGCTCCAGCTCCTGCTACGTCGGAAGGCTCTCCTGCTCCTGGTCCTGCTCCTGCTACATCAGAAGGCTCTCCTGCTCCTGCTCCTGCTACCTCAGAAGGCTCTCCTACTCCAGCTCCTGCTCCTGCTCCTGCTACCTCAGAAGGCACTCCTGCTCTTGCTCCTGCTACCTCAGAAGGCTCTCCTGCTCCAGCTCCTGCTACCTCAGAAGGCTCTCCTGCTCCAGCTCCTGCTCCTGCTACTGAAGAAGGCTCTCCTGCTCCTGCTCCTGATCCTACTCCAACTCCTGATGACCCTCTTCACAATCCTGTTATATCAGCTCCTTCGAACACTGACGAAAAAGAGGTAGAATGTTAAACATTACTTTTATTGTCATTGATTCCATTTGATTGTTGTATTCGAGTTGAACAATACATTTTTCTTCACGTGTGCGAACCAACCATAAATAATTGTTTTGCCTGGGGTTTGTGCTCAGGTCTTCACAATTGCTGACCAAGATGAAATTGTACCGGAGTCGGAAGACTCCCAATACTCTTGTACCAGGTTGCAGAATGAGATAGAGGTACTAGCACTTCGTTTTCAGAATAGAACATCGTACTTGTGTCGTGACGTTGAAGACTCCGACTTCCATATGATCGAATCCTCCTATTGGATTAATGGCTTGGATCAATGCGGGATTCCTGCAACCAAAATGGAGAGTTCTACGGCCTCGACATCACACAATGCATGAGTCGTGCTATGCATATAACGAACCCAACACTCCCTACGCATGCTTTTGTTTGTAATTTTCGATGTAATCCTTGAATCATGTCACAATACCGATGTTTGATGAGAGGAAGGGATGTGTTGATCTCCAATGTGGGCATGATCGAGGAGTATGCAACGTGACGTGCTCATGATCATGTAGTACTAGGCGAATCGAATCGACGAAGGAAGGGATGTGTTGATCTCTAATGTGGGCATGATCGAGGAGTATGCAACGTGACATGCTCATCATCATGTAGTACTAAGCAAATCGAATCGACGAAGGAAGGGATGTGTTGATCTCCAATGTGGGCATGATCGAGGAGTATGTATCACTACGTGAAAACCTCAAATAGGTCACGCAGCATTTGTAACGGACCCTTAACGGCCGTTACATGCACCCACATCTGTAACGGTTGTTGTTTGGCGCCCGTTACCCATAAGCACGGCAGGCCGACCCCGGGGTTGGCCTCCACTACGCTCGTTACCAATGTGGACTTCTGGTAACGGGCTTCTTAAATGCCCGTTACATGAATTTGTTGTAACGAACGTTAAATCGAGTCCGTTACAACAGCTAAAGCTATCGGTAACGGCCTTGTAAAGTCCATTACCGATCAATACCCTGTCGGTAACGGGCCCTTTAAGTCCGTTACTGATCGCTGCCGTATCGGTAACCGGCTTTAGTGTCCGTTACCGATGACCATTTGACGCCCGTTACTAGACTGAGAGCTCAATAATTAAAGTCTAATAGCACTCTTCACTGCCGTGAAGCGGGAGCGCAGCGGTAGTGAATAAAGGAGACGGAGGTTTGTTAATCTGTGTCTCCTTTGTGAAAAAAGGAGACGGAGTTTTGTGAATCTGCGTCTCCTTTGAGTCTGTCTTCATCGACAGGTCAGCTCGATCTCTCATTGCTTCCATTTTGACATACAGGCACAATCAACACATATATCTTTTGAGACAAAACAGACATCACAAGAGAGATAACTTGTCCACATAGATGAAGATAACTTGTCCACAAGAATAAAGAATAATTATTACAAACAGTTAACTTAACTTATCCATCAGGCTAGGACTTAACTTGTCCATCACATTAATTATTTACTATGGGTCGTGCTATCTGACCATACACATCAACAAAAGCATGCCCCTTGAACATCCACAAAAGTATGGCTATCTGACCCTGCACATCAACAAGCTTGAACTTCCTCATACCCCATCAAGATTGGCTCTTTTTGCAGCCTCTTCGTAAGCAACCAAGGATTCTTGAAGCCCTTCGAGCGCATCTTCAATGGGCTGAAGATTCTGTTCAGTAGTATACTTGTACCTCCTTATGTGCTTAGCCTTTTTGATGAGGATGTTCACTTCTTTCGTGATTTTTTCAAACTCAAGTTTCACATAATCCCAAACATTAAGGTTTAAAAGTAACTCAAGCTCTGTTCGCGACTCATAGAGTTTTGCTTGAAACAGGGTTAAACATGGTATAAGAATAACATAGTTAATTCAGAACTAATTTGCCTCAGAACTTGGAGTAGTATAGGAACAGTAATCATCATAGGAAAATTATATAAGAAATTGAAAATTATCCTAGGCTTCATAGCAGGGTGACAAGTAAAAGCAGAACTTAGTTCAGAACTGATTTGCCTCAGAACTTGGTATAAGATCATGACAAGCATGGAAGACATCATCATAGGCACTAACTTTATCAAGCTCCATCTATAGAACAAGTAAAAAGGCAGTGAGATTCAGAGAAACTTGCCTCACTGTCGTCGTGGTCGTTGCCAGAGTCAGAGATGAGGTCCTCTACACCTTCGCCGCTCCCTCGACCCCTCTTCGTCGTTGCCAGACACTTGTGCTCGCAGACGTGAGGCAGGCGCCTCACCCACTTCGCTGCCCCCTCGCCGGCACGCTCCTCCTTGCCGCTGATTGGCCCCTCATTGGAACCAAAGAGGATCCAGTGGAGGACCCTCGTCTCCGACATTGGGTTCACTCCACCGCCGCTTGCCCCTCTCCGGCGCTCATCGTCGTCTCCCTCTTCACCGCCATCTCGCCGGCACGCGCGCGGATCCAGTTGCGGCACCGCTTCGCGTTCCGGTTCTCCTCGAAAAGTAGGGCACTTTTTTTTTGAAGTGACACTTGCTTCCCTCAAAAAGTAGGGCCCATAAAGCAGCACCTAAAAATTAATAAAAATATGAACAATTCATAGTTTTTTTAATAATCGAACAACTCATAGTTGGGCATTTGGTATTTTGAATAAAATATGAACAATCACACGTCTCCTTGTGACCACATGTCTCTTTTGTGGCCAAGAGATCTCTTGAGCGTACACGGGTTCCAAGGCGCGTGACAGGCCGCCTGACGGTTTGCCGTCTTGTCAATATAAATCCCCGACCGGCCAAGAACTTCGTCAACCGCGGCACCAAGAAAACCCCAGCACCACCGTCTTCGGTCACCAAGAAGTGAATCCAAGAGCTTCTTCTTCCTCAAGCGTGCGCATGGCATCGTCAAGCGAGCCATCTAGGAAGTGGGGGAGGGAGGAGGAGGATGACGACGAAAGCCGCCGCCGTCGGCTCGTCAAGGAGGGGATGGTGCTGGCGCCCGAGGAGCCCGAGGAGGTGCCGCCGCCCCCGCCCAACAAGCCCGAGGAGGTGCCACCACCCCCGCCCGACGAGCCCGAGGAGGCGCTGGCACCGCAGCCCGTGGCGGTCGTTTCTGCTCCTCCACTAAATGCTGACGAAGCCACTTGGTCAGTGAACTTGTTCCGCGATGCTTTCGTGAGGCTTCGAAGGGTGGCCGTTCGTCTCGGGGTCCCAGTACCCAATGATCTGCTGTAGAGGACCGTGAAGGATTACACCTTCAAGATCAATATCTTGGCTGGGGACCTTGAGAGAGGAGTGCTCGCCCTCGTCGACGATGATGGCAGCCTCGACGGCTCTGGCTCTGGCTCCGGCTCCGGCTCCGACTCCGACGGTGGGGCTCCTCCAGCGGCGACTACCTTTGCTTAATTAATTTGTTCATCTGTTAATGTGTTCCTCCTGTGTGTTTGTTGAACTTGTGATGAACTAGTAGATCCTCTGTTAATATGTTCCTCCTGTGTGTATGTTGAACTTCTGATGAACTAGTAGATCTAAGAGACGCGGGTAGATCAATCCATGTCTCCTATAACGCATTGCAATGTCTACAACAGCAGCTTACAATGAATTACAATGTGTATGCCAGAAGTTTGTTACTCTGTTTGTGTCATTATATGGCAGCAGTTTACAATGAATTGCAATGTGTATGCCAGAGTTATGCCAGAAGTTTGTTAATTACTCTGTTTGTGTTAATCTGCGTCTCCTTTGCCTCGTGCTGCAATGAAATGTCAGCACAGATGAATTGATGAATTTTGTGATGTGTGACACATTAAGATTTGTGACCCTATTGTCATTCCATCCATTCTTCATTCATACATTTAAGTTTGTCATCTGTGACAAAATTTTCATTCTTCATCCACATAGATGAAGCAAAAGCACCACTTTTAACATCAGAATTACTTCTTTGCAGCATGCATCCCCAGTAAACATCCGAATACTACACAAAAAACAGCCACAATAATCAAGTTCATCTTCCAGATCACATTGTCCATCTTCTCCTCCAGTGCTTTCTTCCTCTGCTTGTCCAGTGCTTGCCTCTGCTCGCCGCTCCCAATTTGACATTCAACTGAATCAACTACTTCATCGACCGCGTCTGCCCAGTTCGACGGTCGAAAAACAATGACGCCAGCATCCTTCAGCATCTGGAGATACTCCTTGTGGAAACGATAAAATCCACAATTCTTGGTGTACTGCAGAATCAAAAGCACATAAGAACCCTAACTCAGATTTGGGAGACACATCAGACTACTCACCGAGTTCCTTGCACACAGTCCGGGCAAGGGACCAGTGGAAAGCCGCTTAGCTCACTGACTAGATCCAAGCCGATGGAGTGATTGCGGCTGCTCCGGCAACCTTGAACCCTGCTCCTCGCACATGCACCTCCAGACGAATCGGCGTAGTGCGACATGTGCGCGACGACAGGGAAGGACGGGCGGGCGGCAGCGGTGGAGCTCAGATCGGGGAAGAAGAAGGGGGCCGGGGCCGGGGCGTATGGATATTCATTCAGCTAGGGGCATTTCGGACAATGGAGCACTGGTTGGCGACGAGGGTTAGTGTACTAGCATCGCCGGGGCGGATGTATATTCATTCGGCCAGCGGCATTTCGGACAATGGAGCACTTGTTGGCGACGAGGGTTAGTGTACCAGCGTCGCCGGGGCGGATGCATATTCATTCGGTCAGGGGCATTTCGGACAATGGAGCACTTGTTGGCGACGCGGGTTAGTCTACCCGCATCGCCTTTGTCGATCGGGCAGGCAACGGTTATCTTTTTTTATATAGGCTTCTGACGCTGACGCGTGGGCCCGACACTATTTTTTCTGAATTGAAACTTGCTTCCCTCAAATATTAGAGCCCATAAACAGCACCAAAAAATTCGTAAAAAATATGAACAATTCACAGTTGGTAATTTAGTATGAATAAAATATCAACATCCACACTTGTTTAACCAAATTTCTTAAAATTAGATTTTTTATCTCTTGTTTACGATATAATAATTATAATAACGTCTTTGTGTGTTCTAAAAATTCTACAAATTGACTTGGCAACATAATTTAGGTCCCTAAGCTTGTCTACAAAAATTCAAATGGTTTCGAAAACGGAAGATTATACTTGTGTACAAATGTCTACATCTCTCACATAGTTTCTTAGAATGTTACTTCAACAATGAAGTTTTCCACACTTTAAAACATGTTCGAACTCATATGCATTTGAAATTTTAACATAATATTATGTTCACCATAAGATTACGAAACGCAAAGTTTCATTAGTAATGGTTGTGTAAAACAAATATTATTTCTATGTTGTACTTATAAGGAACAAGATAAGGCGTATAAACAACATCCAAGAAATAGAATTACATACGAAAAAATGTCATAAATGAATAGATGTTGATTTTAGAAAATTTCAGAAATAAATATCATCAAATTTGGATTACGGATGACGGAGAAATACGTGATACAAAATTTGATTGCAGATTAAAAGGGGAAAAGCAAACTGTTCTTCATTCGAATAGACCTGGCCCCGCCCCTTCATTGGCGACGGGTGGTTGTTAATCATCGTATCATTTGCGCATCTGAACCTTTTTAATAAACACTTCGCCTTCCGCCTTCTATCCCCTTCTCCGGCTTTCGCCTTCCTCGTCTCCGTCGAAGCCTCGTCTCCGTCGCAGGGATGGCCCGCGACTCTAGGGGAGGTTCTGCAAGGAGGAGGCCCCGCAGCCACGTCCCCGTCCGTCTTCCTCGGTGCTGTCCGCCGCCCCCGCCAAGAGAGTGAGGTGCTGCGGTGACGAAGAGGAGCCATCCCAGCGCGCCGCCCCCGTGCGTCTTCCTCGGCGCTCCATGGAAGAGGCCGGTTCTTCGTCGGCCCGAGGGAGGAAGCCGTACACACGCGCAAGGGCCAAGTTCGCGGACTCCAGCGACGCCGGCCATGGAGAGGCAGGGTTTTTTCCTCGACGCGAAGGAAGAAGCGGTCTACGCACATTGAGGTGAGCGCGGACTCCTCCGGTGACGACCCGGGCAGAAGAGTGATGGTAGACCTCATCTCCTCCGGCGACGACTCCGGCAACAACTCCGGCGACGACTCTGGCAACGACTCTGGCAACAACTCCGGCGACGATTCTGAAGACCATGAGGCAAGTTCTGAAACCATCATGCACGATTTGTCCTTGTACCTTCACATCTTCACTGATCAATTGTTCTAATGCATCAATTTTCATTTGTTGTAGGAAGTTGCTGCACATGACATTGACAGGATTTGGACTGAAATCAACAAGCTCAAGGAATCGGCTGAAGAGAAGCAGGCAAGTTTTGAAACCAGTTAGAGCTAAACAGCTTTCTTGTAAGAAGTTACAACTGTTATGAAGCTTGCATCAATATAATTTTCCTTTGTTTTAGGAACGTGCTGTTACTCGGGATGACATTGACTACATCTGGAAAGGAATCGACAAGCAGGATGAGCAGCTTAAAGCCGCACAAAAGAGGCAGGAGATTGAACTTCTAAAGAAGAATGCTGAGCTGGCAGAAAGAGTTGCAAAACTAGAGACAAGGATAGCTGAACTTGAGGCAGTAGCACAAAAGAAGCCATCTAGCTAACTAGTTCCGTTGCAGCTACAATCTAGTTTGGTGACGCACCCAGCTGATGCAGTCTTATTTTGGTGATCATGTGCCCTGCTGATGCATGTCAGATGTGAATATGTTTGTTATGAGTTAGTTTGCTTGGTGATGTGAACTTGTGATGCATGTCATATGTGAACATGTGATGTGATGCTATATCAACAGTCACACTTGTTTGCTTGGTGATGTGTTAGAGCCCATAAACAGCACCTAAAAATTCATAAAAAATACGAAAAATTCATAGTTGGTAATTTAGTATATGAATAAAATATCAACAGCCACACTTGTTTAACCAAATTTCTTAAAATTAGATTTTTTATCTCATGTTTATGATATAATAGCAGAGTAGTACTTGACTACATTACTCGTTTTAAGGTCCACACAAGCCCACTCGCGCTAGGTTAGTAGGGAAGGACGCCTCCCTCACGCAGTCTCCTCCCACTCTCCCCTCACGCCGCCGCCGCCGCTTTCTCCCCCTCACCTTCGTCCCCATCACCTCCCCCCACGTCGCGACGCACGCTACACCCCTTCGCTAAGACACGCGCCACACCACGCTTGGCGCGACACGCACCACACCTCTGACAGCGAGATCTAGAGGAGGAGGGACCTAGCAGCGGCGACGACGACTAGAGGAGGGATCCAGCGACGACGACGACGACGACGACTAGGAGGAGGAGGAGGGATCCAGCCACAAGGTCGACGCGAGGATGAGGACGTGGCGGCGAGCAGGCAGCGACGAGGAGTAGAGATCCCTCCACTCCGACAGTGACAAGGTCAGTGGCGAATCTAGGATTTGAGTTTATGGTATGCCACTCTAAAAATGTCTTATACAATTCGGTAAATGCATTCTACCAACTCGGTAATAATTGTAAAATTAACAACAATTCAGTAATAACTGTAAAATTAATAACGTAATTTTGTATATTTGCTCGAGTTTATGCAATTAGGCCAAGCGAGCGTATGCAGCACACATGCGTTAAGATAATCAAGTATACAACATATGCGTGTGTATGCTTTTCTTTTTATATAAATGCGTATAAATATACTTGTACTTGTGGGAATTGCAGGGTATGCCGTGGCTCCTTTGTATAAGTACATGTGGACATACTTAGCTATTGATGGTATACATACTTAGCATTTCCCTTTAGATTGACTCTTATATTTGGTTTTGCTCTTGTTCCTATCTACATGTGCACATTCTCTCCAAGTTGAATAAGTACCTCATCAGTAACAGAGGCAGCCTGCATCTTCCTCTTTAAAATGGTAAGGTCGCATTGCCTGAACAAATTTTTTGGTTACTGAATTTTGCATTTATGTTAATGGTTTACCAAGAACCAATGATATTACAGTGGGCTAAAGTAGTTACTGTAATTCCCTTGACTATTAATTCACAGGATAAATCTGATGAGGACTATAGACCTGGGCCACAAGATGAAGAAGAGGGTTATGGCACTGCTAGTGCACAACAAGACCAGGTGGGTGGGGCTCAGCGCCGAGGCAGAGCACCAAGGACATCCAGAAAGTGGCCAAGTGACACAATGATAATCACTGAGGTCAACATAGGGGGGATGCCAGTACCATTGACTCAAAAGCGCAGGTTCAGGGTGCTTGCGGGGCTCATTGCTAGACAAAAGATACCTTTGCACTTGCCAGAATTCAAAGAACTAAGCAATGATGAAAAGTGGGACTTGTTTGATAAGCATGTGCAGAAACACTTGAAGTTCCAGGAAGGCGCGAAACCGCAGGCATTCAAGCTTTTCTGGAAGACGGCAGCCAAGGCATGGAGACAATTTAGATTTCAGCTTAGGCGAGATTTTATCAGAAAAGGACTTGAGCCATTTACAAGGCACCCGTTTATCATCCCGGAACAGTGGAAGGAGTTCATGAAACAGGAGGAAACCAAGCAAGCCTCATCTGTTAGTGTCAAGTTCAAAGAACTCCGAAGCCGGAACACAAGCGAGCACAGCATGGGTCCAGCTGGTTATACTGTGAAACTAGAACAATGGGAGGAAGAGGACAGACAATTAGCTGCAGCTGGTATCCCCAACCCATATGATGCCTACCCTGACGATCGTTCCAAGAATTGGCTGCGAGCAAGGAGTAAGCTAGAGATTAAAGACCGTGTTGCCGTGATAGTGTTCAACAACAAAGAGGCAGAAAAATTGGCTGCAGACATCAAGAAGATTGCATGTGCAGAATCTTCAAGAATGGCAGGGCAGAGGAGTATGATGTGCTAAGTCAGTGCTTGGGCCGCCCTGAACAACCAGGTCACGTGCGTGGTGTCTCCAGCTACCAGGGCTGGAAGTATGCATGGCCTCAGCTCGCTTCCATGTACAGGAAGAGGAAGAGGACGAAGACCGACACATCAGTTGATACGGAAAAGATAAAGGAACAAATCAAGCAAGAACTGGTGGCGGAGATGCAGATGCAGAGGTGGTGTTGTCACCAGTGTCCAATCACGCAAACCCTTCACCCGCCACACTGAAGAGCAGCTGTGCGTCCACAGATAATGTAGGTTTGATCGATGGCACTATAGAGTTGGCGACGGAGGTGCGCTGTGACGATCGTACACACGAAGACCTTATAGGCATGTTGACTGAACCCACACACTGTGGCCTATGGATCATGTGGAGGGGTCTTCAATGTGAGGCTGCAATTGGTCTTGTTCATCCAGAGCAGACTACGCTACAAATAGTCCTGATTCATGAAGACTGTGTTGTGGTTGAAGTGCTCACTGTATATACTATCTTTGCAGATGAACTGGTGGAATACCCTCCTAATGACGAGGTGATGAAACTCGGACAAGCTGAAGGACAGAGGTTACAGTGGAGAAGGTGTCGGATTGACATCAAGGGAGCACCAACATGTAAATGTCATTCACAGGCTACGGTAGAGATTCCTTGTAGTTCACAAAGTACGGCACATGTTCCTTCCTCACATGGTTCCCCACATCCTCCTCCTCCTCCTCAATCCCCACATCCGCAAGACGTTCCATTCGGACCTCCTCCTCATCCTGAAAAACTTGCATCCCCACCTCCTCGTCATCCAGAAAACACAGAAAAACTTGCATCCCCACATCCGCAAGATACACCAAATATTCCATCCCCACCTACTACTAGTCCTGAAAAAATAGAAAAACTTGCATCCCCACATCCGCAAGAGACACCAAATATTCCATCCCCACCACCACCACCACCTCCTCCTCCTCCTCCTCCTCCTCCTCCTCCTCCTCCTCCTCCTTCTCCTCCTCATGAAACAACAAAACCTACACCCCCAAACGAAAGTGCTCAAAACAATCATGCCAAAGCAGGTACATCTGGGCCTAATACCTCTGTAATAGCTCCTGGTGAGACACCACTGTTACCAGTCAACCAGAGTGATGTGTTGACTGGTGCTGATAAATCTGTCGACGACATTTCGAAGAAAGCTGTAGGTACATCTGGGCCCAATACCTCTGTAATAGCTCCTGGTGAGACACCACTAGGCAAGAAAGCCCTTGAGAAACCTTTAGCCATTTCAAATCAGCAAGGAAAGAAAATTGCCGAAAATAAAATCTCTACACCACGTACAGCAGGCAAGAAATCCCTTGAGAAACCTTCAGCCATTTCAAAGCTGCAAGAAGAGAAACTTGCAAAAAATAAAAGCTCTACACCACCTACAGTAGGCAAGCAAGCCCTTAAGAAACCTTCTTCAGCCATCTCAAAGCAGCAGGAAAAGAAAATTGCTGTAAATAAAACCTCTAAGATGCCTACTAGAAAGCGATCTGAGAGAAACACCGAGAAGCATCCTTTGGCTATGACTAACCCAAAGCGATCTGAGAGAAACACCAAGAAGAATCCTTGGTCTATGAGTAACCCAAAGCGATCTGATAGAAACACCCAGAAGAATCCTTGGGCTATGGTTAACCCAAATTACAAATTCGGAAAGAGTCTTCTCAGTGATGATGATCTCAAAAAGGCTGCTCCTTGTACCAGAAATCTCCACACATTCTACATGCAACGTGGTAAGTCAGATGATGAATCTTCGATTATGGTCACACTTCAGCCCAGGACCAATGCATGGCCTAAGAGAGGAGATGAATCATCAAACAGACTCCAGCAGATACCTGTGCAACTCAGTGATTTGTATGATCTCTTCAACTTGGATGCTTTGGATCTGACACTTCTCCGCTGCTTCATCCTATAAGTTGCTTGAACATTTAATCTGCTTCTCACTAATCATTCTCTATCGAAATGTGCTTTTTGCCTCACATCATCTTTACCATGTATTTTGCCTCCTTACACTTTGTTTTTTCTTACTAATAGGAATATGGATGTAGAAGTTGAGAAGACGGGTGCTGCAGTTGCCTTCCTTGATCCTGAATGCCTTTGCTCGACAATGTTGACCAGCACGGATGACACTATTTCTTTCTCTGTGTCCTATATGTGCAGTGCCTTCAGACTATATGCTAAAAAGAAACTCATCCTTACCACTTATCTCAGTACGAACCACTGGATTGCAGTGGCGATCGTTCCGAAGCAGCAGAAGGTCTACTATCTTGATTCATTGAAGAGACTTAAGACTGATACTACCCCTTTTGAACAAATCATTAATGAGTAAGTTATTTCTTTCTTAACCTACGGACGTTCCTCAACAAACTGTGCAGAGTATATTAATTAATAGTGCCCTAACCATTGTTGCATGTTTCGTTGTAGGGGTTGGGAATGTTACTGCGGCAAAAAGAAGTTGCGCATTAGCACCTTGGAACATGTTAAAGATGTTAAGGTACATACCACTTATTTCCTTCCTGTGGAAGCTAGTACTAAAGCTTGAGTTTATTTCTTCTCGATCACCACTATTTTTCTTTATACATTTATTGCAGTGCCACCAACAACCTTCTGAATCCAAACTCTGCGGCTTCTATTGTGCCTATCACATGCTTAAATTAAAAGATAAAGGCCCAGATATGGAGGTACTTTCTTGGGATCTTTATTTGTAAAACCTGCAACTGAGCACAGTTCTTGCTTATTAGCACTGCACATGTTTGGTAACCACCTATATATGTGTGCTGACTGGTGACATTGTTATATCCAGAGATTAGGGATAGATGAGCATCCTCTCCACAAATCCACGTTGGTCTATGTTCATGAAAGAATTGCCACATTCCTCATGTAACAGGTGATCACAATCGGAGGAAAATTTCATGCTGATGAAACTGTGTGGGCTAATATTATACATGGTGACTAGGAAATTTTTGCATTCCTCCTTGTCCCATGAATTTTGTGATATTGTTGTCAAGCTAGTTAACTATGGCTATGATATTGTTGTCAAGCCAGTGATGCTTCTTTAATTGTGAGATGATGATGCATGTGAATTATGTGGATTTCTGTGAATTTGGATGCTGGATCTAATTTCTGTGAATTTAGTCATATCCTGGCTGGTTCCAGGATGCAGCCCCTGATGGCTGCCAAATCCTGGCTGGTTCCAGGATGCAACCGGCAAGCTGGCAGCAGGTTACTGTAGGGGTGGCCTACGTATCTGTAACGGGTATTAATTAAAGCTCATTACAAACACTGATCAGTGAGTAACGGGCTTCATTCGGAACGCCCGTTACAAACATGCCAACAATGTGACGGGTAGCGTAAAAGCCCGTTACCAGTACTGACCGGTGGGCCCCAGAACTTGGCCCGTTCATCAAGACAGAAGAGACGCAGGTTCACAGTACGCGTCTATGATGTTGATTTCACAGTAACAGGCTCTGTTTTCGTGCCTGTTACCAAAGTTCCCTGTGGGCCCAGAGAAACAGGCATTTCACGTGACCGGTGACTAGTTGTGGTAACGGTTGTTGTTTGATGCCCATTA
This sequence comes from Cenchrus fungigraminus, assembly GCA_036936925.1. NCBI lineage: Eukaryota > Viridiplantae > Streptophyta > Magnoliopsida > Poales > Poaceae > Cenchrus > Cenchrus fungigraminus. Next base: position 87,575,754 of record CM072780.1, read on the forward strand.
TGAATCCTAGATGTGCTGAGACGCGCGTGAAATAGACGCGTCTCATTTCATCTAGATAGAGGAGACGCAGGTACACAGCACGCGTCTCTGATGTTGAGCTACTGTAACGGGCTCTGTTTTAGTGCCCGTTACCAAAGTTCCCTGTGGGCCTAGAGAAACAGCCATTTCACGTGACCGGTGGCTAGTTGTGGTAACGATCGTTGTTTAATGCCCGTTACGAATATGTGTTATCAGTAACGGGCATCTGCCCGTTACCTTTCTTGGCTCATTTGTAACACTTGATCAGTAACGGGCGCTTTACCCGTTACTAAAGGCCATCTATGCCCGTTACCAAAGTGAGTTTTTCACGTAGTGTATGAAACGTGATGTGCTCATCATCATGTAGTACTAAGCGAATCGAATCGACGAAGGAAGGGATGTGTTGATCTCTAATGTGGGCATGATCGAGGAGTATGCAATGTGACGTGCTCATAATCTTGTAGTACTAAGCGAATCGAATCGACAAAGGAAGGGATGTGTTGATCTCCAATGTGGGTATGATTGAGGAGTATGCAACGTGACATGCTCATGATCATGTAGTACTAGGCAAATCGAATCGACGAAGGAAGGGATGTGTTGATCTCCAATGTGGGTATGATCGAGGAGTATGCAATGTGATGTGCTCATCATCATGTAGTACTAGGCGAATCGAATCGACGAAGGAAAGGATGTGTTGATCTCCAATGTGGGCATGATCGAGGAGTATGCAATGTGACGTGCTCATAATCTTGTAGTACTAGGTGAATCGAATCGACAAAGAAAGGGATGTGTTGATCTCCAATGTGGGCATGATTGAGGAGTATGCAACGTGACGTGCACACAATCATGTAGTACTAAGTGAATTGAATCAACGAAGGAAGGGATGTGTTGATCTCCAATGTGGGCATGATCGAGGAGTATGCAACATGACGTGCTCATGATCAATTTAAGGGGAGAAGTACATAAACGAAATGAGTAGTTCCTAATAAAGGAATATTCTTTGTAGTAGTATCTTGATAGGAGGAACATCCTTAGACGCCAGTATATAGCGCTGACCAGCCCCCAGAACAAACCGGTACGCTATTCAAATATTCAGAATTTCAGTCACCACCATAATGAACAGGTATATTGGTAATCTGACAAGGCCCTCTACCGAATGGAAAAATTACCGCCCCGTCCCTTTCCTCCCTTCTACTCCTCGCTATCTCAAATCTTTCCGCCCCCATTTCACCTTCCCTCCTCGCCGCCAGCCCTAATCTTCACCTCCTCTCCTCCATCGTCCCAAATCTACCACTCATAGCATCAGCCCCTTTCCCATCTGCCTCTGTAGTACCAGCGGCGACTACACCATGGCACCAGGAGGGAAGGTCGTACAAAGGAAATATCCAGAACAAGGTACAATGTTTTCTTCCTCGGTTCAGCTTCCCCAGTGGATTCGTACTTGTGTATTTTCCCATGTGGTAGATCCCATGTGTGCACTAGTTTTTTTTATCAGGTAGATCCCATGTCTACACTAGTTCTTTTAGGATCTTGTTTTGACTAGGAACATCCTTTCAGGATCTTGTTCGGCTAGGAACATCCTACTGGTTCTTATAGAAGTTTTTAGATCCGACAGATCCCATGTCTACACTAGTTCTTCTCAGGATCTTGTTTTGACTAGGAACATCTTTTTTTAGGATCTTGTTTTGGCTAGGAACATCCTACTGGTTCTTATACAGTGGTAGGCCAACCTTACAGAAGTTTCTCTGCTTTCCTAACAGAAGTAGACGAGCGCTGCGATTACGAGCGGCAGAGAGACATTAATGTCTTGAAGAATCACAAATTCTTCTCTAGTATTGGCATCGAGAAAATGAAATCACTTTTACCACCTGACCGACCAAGCAGAAAGGGTACCAACGATACAAGAATACAAGATTCGGATCCGGAGTACAACCCATCTGATGAACATGAATCTGACCCAGAGACATGTCAACAAGAGGTAATCTTATCATGAACTCATTTCATATACTAGTTATGCAAGATTGCTTCTGATCTTCTCTTTTTTTTTGTTGAATTTTGTGTAATCAGGTCACTCATAGCATACCTGTCAGTGGAGGAAGAGGGACCAAGAGAATTCGGGCACCGAATAACCCTACCAGAATGCCTCCTAGACTAACTAGGACCAAGGCAAGGGAATTGGCTTTAGCTGATGGGAGTGGGACAACTCTTGATACACAAGAATTGCCCACTGAAGGCCAAGTAATAGCAACCCACGATGAGAACATCATCGACATGACGACTGCAGAAGGCAAGTCATTTGATCTCATATTCGAATGTCCTAATTACCAACCGAATAATTATTAACTTGTATGGCTGTAAAAAACTTGTTAGGTGATGCACGCCCTTCCAAAGCACAACGGGGGCTGCAGGATTCAAGAAGATTGGGCAGAGATCTGGACCGAATTAGCCGAGGCTTAAATGGCAAGATCCCTATACACATTCAAGAAGGGCTCAAACGCTCAGAGGCACCAATGCAAGCTGCAAAGTTTGCATCAGAAGGTGGGATCATAGTGCGTGGGCACATACCGATCCTTCCTTGCTGGAAGGACTACAAGCCAAAGAAGAACCAGCAAGATGGTGAAAAGAATTAAGACCATCTCAAGAACTACATGGGCAAACTAGCGGTGTGCATATGTCCACTCATCTACTACCATAGTTCTTTGCATCAATTCTTGTCATCCATTTTTCTGATAATTGTGTTGTGCTAGGGGCAATTCAACATTGACACCACCAATGAGCCTGTAAGGGTGGCATGCACTGACATGCTGAAGTCGATACAGAGACAGGTGAGGTATTGCCTGAAGCAAAAGTACTTCAATGATGTTCCAGCAAATGCAGTTCCAACTAAATCTCTTGTGCCTAATCTGACCGATGCCCAATGGAAGGCACTGGTTAACATGTGGTCTTCCCCTGAGCACAGGGCATGATAGAACTTCAACTTGCCACTACCACATTGTCATGTACTTATATATTGTTCTTAATCTTATTTCTTACACGAGTTCTTATTATTGTAAAGGCGAGGTGTAGTACAAACATAGGTAATCGAGGAAAGGTCAAGTACCATCAGCGCACGGGATCTCGAAGCTACATTGTACAAGCTAATCTTGTGGTAAGCAGATGAACAAGTCATGTTTTTGCTCTGTAGTTCATTTCATGAACCATTTTACAATGCTAGCACTTTAATAATTATGCCTGTTTTCGAAACATATTTAGAGGCAGAAGTATACTGCTGAAGGAGAAGGGCTAAGTCCACTTGATTATTTCAAGTCCTTCCACTGCAGCAAGAATGGCTTCACCGCTCCTGTACAGGCAACCATTGTAAGTACTTGTCTGCTTTTGCACTCTTCTTTGCAACAGTACTAGAAACATGTGTGAGTATTTTATTTTAAACCTTTCATTTTATTTCCTTTTTTAGGCTTGCATGGAACAAATTGTCACTGAACCTCAAGGCGACCAATCAAGAAAGACTGCTGCTGAAGTAGTGGCGGAAGTTGTCCAATCTAGGACTTTTCGAGAGGTTGCTGGCATTCGCCCGCCCTCCATGAAAAAGACTTGGGTTACAACTGCACTTCAGGTTCAGAAAATACGAGCTGGACTTAACAATGAGAAGCAAAGGGGGGCACAACTACGGCAGAAGATTGTTGAACAGGAGGCCGAGATGAGCGAACTGAGATTCAAGGCTCAGGAACAGGAGATAATATTGAAGTCTCAAACTGAAGCACTTGAAGCTTTGAAGAAGTGCACAATTGACATGCCTAATCTGATCAAGGATTGATAAATTTCAGCCAGGTTTATCCTCCTCTCAACTGAAGTGTGGTCCTAGTGAACTTGTGTTGCTGATGACTTGTTGTATGTTGATTCGATTCGATGCTAACTTGATGTATGTTGCACAATTGTACTGGTTGAACTATTCCCTGAATGTGGTGTGAATTATATGGAAGTGGGAAATGTTTTGTTTTGTTGTCTGATTATGTGCTGGCGATCAGCAGCAGCCAGAATAGTATACAGTGCCCTGCGAAATGCATTATGGGCTGATCTAATAAAAATGCAATATGGACCGAGGCCCAGGAAAGGCCCTGTGGATAATTGCCCAAAATCAAATGTCCCTGCATAATGCAATATGGGCCAAGTTCGTTAGATTGACTAGGGCCCAAATAAAATAGCCCAATATAGCATGCAACAAACATTTAGGGAATGGCCAAAAAATAACACAAAAACCTGAAACGTGCTAAAATTGGCCTAACAATATTAGGCGCACAAATGCTCTAACATGGACCGGGCATCAATTTGTGACGAACCAAAATGTCATAACCCCCTGCCACGTCGGATCCACGATGGATTTCGGTCTGACGTGGCATGTAGCTTATGATGCCTTAGTGTTACGAATTTATAGGAGTCATTAAACTCATGACGCTGCGAAATAAGGTCTCGTCATTAATCATGGTTTGTGACACTCGATTAATGATGGAGCGTTTTCGTAACAACCGGCGTCATTAATCGCGGTTTATGACAAAGAAACGGCCTTTTTGCGTCACTAGTCAGCGTTTTTCTTGTAGTGTACTCTGTTTGTGTCTATATATGGGAGAAGTTTACAATGAATTGCAATGTGTATGCCAGAGTTATGCCAGAAGTTTGTTACTCTGTTTGGGTTAATCTGCGTCTCCTTTGCCTCGTGATGCAATCAAATGTCAACACAGATGAATTGATGAATTTTGTGATATGTGATACATTAAGATTTGTGACCCAATTATCATTCCATCCATTCTTCATTCATACATTTAAGTTTGTCATCTGTGACAAATTTTTCATTCTTCATCCACACAGATGAAACAAAAGCACCACTTTTAACATCAGAATTACTTCTTTGCAGCATACATCCCCAGTAAACATCCAAATACTACACAAACAACAGCCACAATAATCAAGTTCATCTTCCAGATCACATTGTCCATCTTCTCCTCCAGTACTTTCTTCCTCTGCTTGTCCTCCAGTGCTTGCCTCTGCTCGCCGCTCCCAATTTGACAATCCACTGAATCAACTACTTCATCGGCCGCGTCTACCCAGTTCGACGGTCGAAAAATAATGACGCCAGCATCCTTCAGCCTCTTAAGGTACTCCTTGTGGAAACAATAAAATCCACAATTCTTGGTGTACTGCAAATCAAAACACATAAGAACCCTAACTCATATTTGGGAAACACAGCACACACTACTCATCGAGTTCCTTGCACACTTGATTAAAGACGACCGTGGTTTTCACCTTCCTTCTACGTCCGCCCCTCCACCACCCGAGCCATACCATAGTCCGGGCAAGGGACCAGTGGAAAGTCGCTTAGCTCACCGACTGGATCCAAGCCGATGGAGTGATTGTGGCTGCTCTGGCAACCTTGAACCCTGCTCCTCGCACGTGCACCTCCAGACGAATCGACGTAGTGCGACATGTGCACGACGGCGGGGAAGGACAGGCGGGCGGCGGCGGTGGAGCTCAGAACGGGGAAGAAGAAGGGGGCCGAAGCGGATGGATATTCATTCGGCCAGGGGCATTTCGGACTATGGAGCACTTGTTGGCGACGCGGGTTAGTGTACCAGCGTCGCCGGGGCGGATGCATATTCATTCGGCCAGGGGCATTTCGGACAATGGAGCACATGTTGGCGACGCGAGTTAGTCTACCCGCATCGCCTTTGTCGGTCGGGCAGGCAACGGTTATCTTTTTTATATAAGCTTCTGACACTGACGCGTGGGCCTGACCCTATTTTTCTGAATTGAAACTTGCTTCCCTCAAATATTAGAGCCCATAATCAACGCCACAAAATTCATAAAAAATACAAACAATTCATAGTTGGTAATTTAGTATTTGAACAAAATATCAACAGCCACACTTCTTTTACCAAATTTCTTAAAATTAGATTTTTTATCTCTTGTTTACGATATAATAATTATAATAACGTCTTAGTGTGTTCTAAAAATTCTACAAATTGACTTGGCAACATAATTTGGTTCCCTAAACTTGTGGACAAAAATTCAAATGGTTTCGAAAAAGGAAGATTATACTTGTGTACAAATGTCTACATCTCTCACATAGTTTCTTAGAATGTTACTTCAACATTGAAGTTTTCCACACTTAAAAACATGTTCAAACTCATATACATTTGAAATTTTAACATAACCTTGTGTTCACCATAAGATTATGAAATGCAAAGTTTCATTAGTAATGGTTGTGTAAAACAAATATTATTTCTATGTTGTACTTATAAGGAACAAGATAAGGCGTATAAACAACATCCAAGAAATGGAATTACATACGAAAAAATGTCATAAATGAATAGATGTTGATTTTAGAAAAATTCAGAAGCAAATATCATCAAATTTGGATTACGGATGATGGAGAATACATGATACAAAATTTGATTGCAGATTAAAAGGGGAAAAGCAAATTGTTCTTCATTCGAATAGATCTGGCCCCGCCCCTTCATTGGCGACGCGTGGTTGTTAATCAGCGTATCATTTGCGCCTCCAAACCTTTTTCATAAATGTTCCGCCCCGCCTTCTGCCTTCTATCCTCTTTTCCGGCTTCCGCCTTCCTCGTCTCCGTCGCAGCCTCGTCTTCGTCGCAGGGATGGCCCGCGACTCTAGGGGGAGGTTCTGCAAGGAGGAGGCCCCGCGGCCACGTCCCCGTCTGTCTTCCTCAGTGCTGTCTGCTGCCCCCGCCAAGAGAGTGAGGTTCCATGGTGACGAAGAGGAGCCGTCCCCGCGCGCCGCCCCCGTGCATCTTCCTCGGCACTCCATGGAAGAGGCTGGTTCTTCGTCGGCCCAGGGGAGGAAGCCGTACACGCGCGCAAGGGCCAAGTTGGCGGACTCCAGCGATGCCCGCCATGGAGAGGCAGGTTTTTTCCTCAACGCGAAGGAAGAAGCGGTCCACGCACATTGAGGTGAGCGCGGACTCCTCTGGCGACGACTCGGGCAGAAGAGTGGTGGTAGACCTCATCTCCTCCTGTGACGACTCCGGTAACAACTCCGGCGACGACTCTGGCAACAACTCTGACGACGACTCTGGCAACAACTCTGGTGACGATTCTGAAGACCATGAGGCAAGTTCTGAAACCATCACGTGCGATTTGTCCTTGTACCTTCACATCTTCACTGATCAATTGTTCTAATGCATCAATTTCCATTTGTTGTAGGAAGTTGCTGCACATGACAATGACAGGATTTGGACTGAAATCAACAAGCTCAAGGAATCAGCTGAAGAGAAGCAGGCAACTTTTGAAACCAGTTAGAGATAAACATCTTTCTTGTAAGAAGTTACAACTGTTATGAAACTTACATCAATATAATTTGCCTTTGTTTTAGGAACGTGCTGTTACTCAGGATGACATTGACTACATCTGGAAAGGAATAGACAAGTAGGATGAGCAGCTTAAAGCCGCACAAAAGAGGCAGGAGATTGAACTTCTAAAGAAGAATGCTGAGCTGGCAGAAAGAGTTGCAAAACTAGAGACAAGGATAGCTGAACTTGAGGCAGCAACACAAAAGAAGCCATCTAGCTAACTAGTTCCCTTGCAGCTATAATTTAGTTTGGTGATACACCCAGCTGATGCAGTCTTATTTTGGTGATGTCCCTTGCTGATGCATGTCAGATGTGAATATGTTTGTTATGAGTTAGTTTGCTTGGAGATGTGAACTTGTGATGCATGTCATATGTGAACATGTGATGCTATATCAACAGTCACACCTGTTTGCTTGGTGGTGTGAACTTGTGATGCATGTCATGTTAGAGCCCATAAACAGCACCTAAAAATTCGTAAAAAATACAAAAAATTCATAGTTGGTAATTTAGTATATGAATAAAATATCAACAGTCGCACTTGTTTAACCAAATTTCTTAAAATTAGATTTTTTTATCTCATGTTTATGATATAGTAATTATAATAACATCTCAGTGTGTTCTAAAAATTCTACAAATTGACTTGGCAACATAATTTGGTTGCCTAAACGTGTCAAAAAAATTCAAATGGTTTCGATAAAGGAATATTATAATTGTTTACAAATGTCTACATCTCTCCCATAGTTTCCTAGAATGTTACTTCAACATTGAAGTTTTCCACACTTAACAACATGTTCAAACTCATATGAATTTGAAATTTTAACATAACCTTGTGTTCACCATAAGATTACGAAATGCAAAGTTTTATTAGTAATGGTTGTGTAAAACAAATATTATTTCTATGTTGTACTTATAAGAAACAAGATAAGGCGTATAAACAACATCCAAGAAATAGAATTACATACGAAAAATGTCATAAATGAATAGATGTTGATTTTAGAAAAAATCAGAAACAAATATCATCAAATTTGGATTACGGATGACGGAGAAATACGTGATACAAAATTTGATTGCAGATTAAAATGGCAAAGCAAACTGTTCTTCATTCGAATAGATCTGGCCCTGCCCCTTCATTGGCGACACGTGGTTGTTAAGCCACGTATCATTTGCGCCTTCGAAACCTTTTAATAAACATGTATGATTTTTTGGGAGATTAATGACAGGAGGGGCTTAATTTCTTTTCCTTGGTCTTTGAGTCAAGTAAAAATAGGCCTTGGATAAATGAACGGAGGGAGAAGCAGAGTACTTGACTACATTACTCGTTTTAAGGCCCACACAAGCCCACTCGCGCTAGGTTAGTAGGGAAAGACGCCTCCCTCACACAGTCTCCTCCCACTCTCCCCTCGCGCCGTCGCCGCTGCTTCCTCCCCCTCGCCTTCTTCCCCCTCACCTCCCTCCACACCGCGACGCACGCTACACCCCTTCGCTGAGACGCGTGCCACACCACGCTCGGCACGATGCGCGCCACACCTCTGACAACGAGCGACGATGACAACTAGAGGAGGGATCCAGCGACGACGGCGACGACGACGACTAGGAGGAGAAGGGATCCAGCCATGAGGTCGACGCGAGGACGAGGATGTGGCGGCGAGCAGGAAGTGACGAGGAGTAGAGATCCCTCCGCTCCGACAGTAACAAGGTCAGTGGCGAATCTAGGATTTGAGTTTAGGGTATGCCGCTCTAAAACTATCTTATACAATTAAATCCATTCTACCAATTCGATAATAATTGTAAAATTAACAACAATTCAGTAATAACTGTAAAATTAACAACGTAATTTGGTATATTTGCTCGAGTTTATGTAATTAGACCAAGCGAGCGTATGCAGCACACATGCGTTCAGATAGTCAAGTATACAACATATGTGTGCGTATGCTTTTCTTTTTATATAAATGTGTATAAGTATACTTGTACTTGTGGGAATTGCAGGGTATGCCGGTGCGTACCCGGCATACCCTGTGGCTCCTTTGTATAAGTACATGTGGACATACTTAGCTGTTGACGGTATACATACTTAGCATTTCCCTTTAGATTGACTCTTATATTTGGTTTTGCTCTTGTTCCCTATATACATGTGTGTTGACACTCCTTAGCCTCACTACTATGGTTGCACTTACGGTGATGGCGCCAGGAATGCTCGAGGCACTCACAAGCGTCACTACCGGGTTTGCACCTCTAGTAACAGGGCTAGGGAACGTCTTTGGTAAAACACACGATCACAGAAAGGTCCGCAAGCGCACGGATTACCGTTGTAGCACTTCACCCGGTGGTATTCGGGTTATCGTATTTATATTTTCCCAAGGGAGGCACTGCGGCAAAGATGATCAAATAAACGGTGGAGAATAACAAGACTTGGTAAAGAGCTATAGCGGGGGTAACGAATAAAGATATTCGGGGATAACTTGACACACACAAGGAGATCTTGATAAAAGGGTTAGAGAGGACCTAGTGAGCTGGGAGGACAACGAGACGAGAAAGGATCCTAACACAATCTATCTATTCTTGTCAACTCTAGGCAAAGAACTAAAGCAAAGGATAACCAAGGCAAGCTAAACTCAACAAGCTCTTCTAGTGCTGCAGGGGCATGCAAAGCCGCGCTCTCGGACTGGGATGAGAAGGGAGAACGACGACGCGCTGAATCCTACCGGCCCGAACTAACGTGGTAGACTACAAAGCCCGTCCGGAGCTGTCACCTCCTTAGGGTACCACAACTATTCCATTGAACGGGACACCAATCTAAGACTAAGGTAAGCTCTGAGCACCGCGCTCACAACGAACCAAAGAACCTTTCCCCGGATATCACGAAGGAAGGTCTCTCTCTCTCTCTCCCGTGAAACACCGGAGATCAAGCGAAGAACGACCACAACACTATAGGGTTCAAGAGAGCTATGCTAACCAAGACTAAACTAACTTTAGTCTAAACCAAGAATAAAGCTTCTAGAGCAAAGTAAAAGCTGAATGTAATTGACTCGAAAGGTAAGATAGAAAGATAACTTGAATTGTACTTGAGTCTAAACAAAGAAAGGATACAAGAGTAGTACCGGAACTCTGAAGAAGACTCCTTCGGAACCCCGAGACTAGCTCGACTTGACTCTAACTCCCAAGCTACACTAATCCTACTCTAAGTGAACAAAAGAAGGAAATGGAGATGCTCCTGTGTTGTGTGTCCGTTCCAGCGAGTGTGAGGTGCCTTTTATAGGCAAGGGAGGTCGGTAGAGTGCGTGGGGGCAAGATGTCAGGTGCGGCCGGCTCACTAGGTGCGGTCGGCCCTGTGATCCACCGCCTCTCGCCTTGGACGCCCCTGATCACTGCTCCTGAGGCGGTTGTAGGTCGGCTCCTTGGGTCGGTTTCGCCCGGCACGTCAGTTGATAGGTGCGGCCGGCCCTCTAGGTGCGGCCGGCCCACCTTCGTGCTGTGTGATGCACCGCCTATGCTCAGGGACACCTAGGATCGCCTCTGAATGACGATTGTGGCGGTTGAGCGATCGGATAAGTGGACCCATTGATCCTAGCCTTCACCCTTTGATCAAACCGACGTTCTTCAGTGAATCGTGCTCGTCCAAGTTGCGCTCGCAGGAGAGGGGGTGTTCTAGACTAGGGACGTGCCACGGGGCAGGGCCGGCCGCACCTGCCAGGCCGGCCGCACCTGCAGGGCCGGCCAGACCAGGTGGTTCGGTCGTGCCTAGCATATGTGGCACGTTGGTTCCAATTTCTCCCAAAATGTGTACCTGCCTATGTAATTCACAACACAACTCGTGTAACTTTATTAGTACTAAAAATGTGCATGAAACTTGCCATATACTCCTCTCGAATCCGAGGTTTTGACGGTCGAATTCTTGTTGTAAGGACCGTCAACAAACTCCCCCAAGCTAAACGTTTGCTCATCCTCGAGAAAAGCCTAGACTTGGCCTCGGCGGATCAGGAGTTGCATGATGTTACCACTCGGCAAGTCCCTATGCACAAACTCATGCTCTTCTTGCTATTTGAAAAGATTGGTACGAGGGAAACTTAGCCTTATCTTACCCGTGGGGCTTGTAGCTTTCCACCTTGCCTTCAGAGGTTGAAGAGTAGAATGGTTTTTGACTTTGCATCTCTCACTCTTCTTCTTTTCTGGATCCTATCTCGGAGTTTTTGAAAATTTTGCAAAGAAAGACAAGGTTCCTCGGATGGTTCCCTCGATCGCCTCACCAAAGGCTTTAAGCGAGCCTCAACTTCCTACTCTATGGCTTGTATGTGGAGCTTTGGGTAGGATAAGCATGAGACTCACTTCTGCCACATGATGTTGTTGAGCCAAAGACCGGATCCAAGAAGAAACTAGTCATGCAACTTGATCGAGATGTGCAAGTGTGTGGAATATTTTTGTTTGTTTTTCTAAGTACTCCTTGCTTTAAGATTCTCCTCTTGCTTTTATTTTGGAGGGGGATCATGCTTCATTTTTTTTCTATGCTCTTTGATTGGAGCACATATTTTTTTCTATGCTTCTTGAGCATATACTTTTTTTCCTTTTGATGACCCCTCTCTCCTTTTGCAAGAATACAAGAAGAGAAATCTCTTTGGAACTTTGGAGTATTTATTTTTGGTGGATGGATGGCATGTTTTGCGTAACTCCCGGTGTAGGAGTTAGCTTGTATATGTGGGTGTACGTGATCTCGATCATGGAAGCATGAAAAGATTCTACCAAGGGTCAGAACAATTGGGCAAAACTCAATGGGTCACAAGCAAGCATATGTAGAAGGTTTGTACTTTGATATCGACATATGACTTTGGTAGATGATATGACCATTGAGGAACTTGTCTTGTTTTATTTTCAAAAGAAATCATCCGAGATTTTCACCATACTATGAGATAGAGCATGATCAACATTGTTTCACCATATCATACTAGTCAACAACCTAGGTTCGGTCATAAGCATTTGCTTCCCACAAAGTTTTATTTCAGGCTCTTGTCTCAAAATATACCAACAAATTCAAATACTCATAGAGCACAAGGTTGTACACTAGGTTCTTGCAAAGTTTTAACATAGCAACTATTCATCATTTCCAAAGTGAGGATGTAGACAAGATTTCAAGTGCACATGGTTGAAGCAAATATTTTTGTTGTTTTCTTTTATTCAAATGCAATAAACAAGATGTTGAAAATTGGTTTGGATGGACATACCTTTCTTGATTGAAAGTGGGGTCTCCCCCAAGCTAATTTTTGGCTACCTGGTTGGCATGTCTTCATTTTGGTGATGAGTTGAGCACTTGGAAGCTTGTAGTGGTTGACTTGATGGATTCGTGGAAAATCATAGGTACGGCCGTACCACTAGGTTCGGCCGGCCCTACTATATTTTCTCCAAGCACTCGTGTCCCCTTCTGTAAACATCCTGCACAAAAAATTTGTCGAGGGGAGGTACGGCCGTACCTCTAGGTTCGGCCGTATCACCAAAAATCTCCAAAACTGCTTTTCTATATCTTGTTTACTTACTAATGCATTGGTGAAATCAAACTTGAAATTTAAATATGCTTGATGCACGAAATAAAAAGGTTGAAAGGGAAATATGAGATAAATACCGGTTTACCTCTCGGTGAGGGCTCGTAGTTTAGAGTCTGTGAGCGGGACTCCTCCGTTTGCTCAATTGATCTTAGATTCGTCTAGTCCCGGAGTGGAAGACTCGGACGATGCTCCCTTCACACGCCACACCTTCTTTGTTTTGTTCGGTGGCGCTGAAGTTGGTGAGGCTTTGGCGGGGGTGTTTTTGGTTTCCGTCTTCTTTTCCCCCTTAGCCTTGTTGATTGCCTTCGGCTTCCTTGTTTGGTGGCGCCCTTTGAATGCTTTCACCTTGGTCGGGGCCACCTCCTCTTCCTGCACATAGTTAGAAATTTTTCTATCGACCATTCGTACCTGTGAGCATTGCTCCACCTTTGGTTTAAAGGTGAATCATTCTTCCTCGCCGTTGATGTTGAGGCGGATTTCTCCGGCTCCTACATCGATGTTAGCATTGGCAGTGCTCAAGAAAGGTCTCCCGAGGATTAGAGGTGTCCTTGTATCGACATCCATGTCGAGGACGACGAAATCCACGGGTACGAAGAAATCCCGAACTCTCACTGGAATGTCCTCCGCTATCCCCGCCGGGTAGCGGACCGACTGGTCCGCTAGCTGCAAGCACATGGTTGTAGGCGACAAGGAAGTATAATTGAGTTTGTCGATGACTACCTTAGGCATGACGCTAACGCTGGCTCCAAGGTCACATAGTGCATTTTCAAAGTGTTCGGACCCGATAGAGCAGCTGATTGTAGGGCACCCGGGGTCTTTCTTTTTTAGAATGGCCGCACTACACTCCTCCGTAAGCTTGACCATATCCGTGGTGGGTAGAGGTCTCTTATTGTTGAGGATGTCTTTGAGGTACTTGGCGTAGGTTGGTACCTGCATAGCCTCAAGAAATGGTATGTTGACATTGAGTTTCTTGATTACCTCAACGAACTTCCCGAATTGCTCATCCACGGTAGGCTTCTTGATTCTTCTGGGAAATGGGAGTAGCGTGGTATCAACGTAATCTTAGAGTGCCGTCGTCCTTAACTTTTCCTCATCGGGAGCTACCTTCTCGGTGTCCTCTTCTTCTTCCGACTCGGTGATCACTTCCTTCTGTTTCTTCCCTGCAGGGTTAGGATATGGTGGATCCTGAGTGGTCTTACCACCTCTCGTGGTCACCGATTTTAAGTTCTCTCGGGTAGGCTCGGGTTGCCCCGGGATTCCACCCGACTCAGAAGAAGGTAAAGAAGCAGCAAGCTGAGCAAGTTGAGTTTCTATCATTTTATTAAAGCTTAGCTGATTCTTCATAGCAGTGGTGAAGGATTCTATGGTGGAATTCAGATTTTCAAGAACTTTATCATTGGCTGCTAGCTTCTTGTTTAAATTTTCATTAATTCTAGCTTGGCCAAAGACAAGATCTTTAATGGAAGGCTGATTATTGAAATTGTTAGAATAGTTACCTCCATTTTGATTGTTGAACGGGAAGTTGGGCCTCGAGTTCCACCCTTGATTGTTGTAGTTGTTGTTGCGGAACCCGTTGTTGTTACCGTTGTTGATGAAGCTGGCTTCTTCCCTTGTTTTGGGACAATCATTTCCCGAATGACCCACATTGCTGCAAACCTCGCACGTCATGCGAGCGTCAATAATCTTGGCGGTCTCCATATTGCTTGATGCCTCCAATTTCTTCATGAGGAGGTCCATCTTGGCAGTGAGCATGTCGATTCCATCGACTTGGTGTACACCGCGGGTACGGGGTTGGAGACGATCTCCATCCCAACCTTGATTTGCCACCATCTTCTCGATCAATTCCTTGGCGGCGGGTACTTGTAACGAGAAGAAGGCTCCTCCAGCGGCTGCATCTAGGTGCTCACGGGCGGTACGCTTGAGCCCGTGGTAGAAGGTTTGAATTAAGAACCACCCTTGCATGCCATGATGTGGGCACGCGGTGATGTACTCCTGGAAGCGTTCCCATGCTTCCGGGATACTTTCATCATTCTGCTGCTGGAAACTCGGAATTCTTGCATGGAGGGCATTGGTTTTGCCCACCAGAAAGAACTTTGCGAGAAATGCCTTTGAGCACTTATCCCATGTGTTGATGGCATCTCGCTCCACATAAAACCATTGCTTCGCCTTCCCGAGCAATGAGAACGGGAATAGGCGAAGACGGATTGCATCATCCGTCACTCCACGGATAGTGAAAGTCCTGCACACCTCCAGAAAATGCTGGAGATGTGCATTGGCATCTTCATTAGGCTTGCCAGAGAACGGATTTGCTAGCACCATGTTGATCAACGCCGGCTTGAGTTCAAAGTTTCCGTCTCCCACCGTCGTGTTTGGTCCGGTAGGGACATTGGTGTTGGAGGGGGCGGAAAACTTGCGGATCGTCCTCTCGACCATCGGTGCTGACGAGGTGCTGTCCACGAGATCGACGGTGTTCGTCTCTTGATTCGAGAGAAACTTCTCAGGAATGAGGACACGAGGTCGTACTCTCCTCACAAGTGACTCCGGATTGTCGTTAAAGTTGGACAGTAGGTCGAAACCAGTCATGCACTACTCTGCGTACATGAGAGTAGAGCAAGGGTAAACCCGCTTAAAAAGCGGTTCACCAAACCTTGATAATTCTACCACAAAGTTTAAACGATATCTTATGCCTATTGCCTCCCCGGCAACGGCGCCAGAAATGCTTGTTGACGCTCCTTAGCCTCACTACTAAGGTTTCACTTATGGTGACGGCGCCAGGAATGCTCGAGGCACTCACAAGCATCACTACCGGGTTTGCACCTCTAGTAACGGGGCTAGGGAACTTATTTGGTAAAACACACGATCACAGAAAGGTCCGCAAGCGCACAGATTACCGTTGTAGCACTTCACCCGGTGGTATTCGGGTTATCGTATTTATATTTTCCCAAGGGAGGCACTACGGCAAAGATGATTGAATAAACGGTGGAGAATAATAAGACTTGGTAAAGAGCTATAGCGGGGGTAACGAATAAAGATATTCGGGGATAACTTGACACACACAAGGAGATCTTGATAAAAGGGTTAGATAGGACCTAGTGAGCTGGGAGGACAACGAGACGAGAAAGGATCCTAACACAATCTATCTATTCTTGTCAACTCTAGGCAAAGAACTAAAGCAAAGGATAACCAAGGCAAGCTAAACTCAACAAGCTCTTCTAGTGCTGCAGGGGCATGCAAAGCCGCGCTCTCGGACAGGGATGAGAAGGGAGAACGACGATGTGCTGAATCCTACCGGCCCGAACTAACGTGGTGGACTACAAAGCCCGTCCGGAGCTGTCACCTCCTTAGGGTACCACAACTATTCCGTTGAACGGGACACCAATCTAAGACTAAGGTAAGCTCTGAGCACCGTGCTCACAACGAACCAAAGAACCTTTCCCCGGATATCACGAAGGAAGGTCTCTCTCTCCTGTGAAACACCAGAGATCAAGCGAAGAACGACCACAACACTATAGGGTTCAAGAGAGCTATGCTAACCAAGACTAAACTAACTTTAGTCTAAACCAAGAATAAAGCTTCTAGAGCAAAGTAAAAGCTGAATGTAATTGACTCGAAAGGTAAGATAGAAAGATAACTTGAATTGTACTTGAGTCTAAACAAAGAAAGGATACAAGAGTAGTACCGGAACTCTGAAGAAGACTCCTCTGGAACCCCAAGACTAGCTCGACTCGACTCTAACTCCCAAGCTACACTAATCCTACTCTAAGTGAACAAAAGAGGGAAATGGAGATGCTCCTGCGTTGTGTGTCCGTTCCAGCGAGTGTGAGGTGCCTTTTATAGGCAAGGGAGGTCGGTGGAGCGCGTGGGGGCAAGATGTCAGGTGAGGCGGCTCACTAGGTGCGGCCGGCCCTGTGATCCACCGCCTCTCGCCTTGGACGCCCCTGATCACTGCTCCTGAGGCGGTTGTAGGTCGGCTCCTTGGGTCGGTTTCGCCCGGCACGTCGGTTGATAGGTGCGGCCGGCCCACCTCTGTGTCGTGTGATGCACCGCTTATGCTCAGGGACGCCTAGGATCGCCTCTGAATGACGGTTGTGGCGGTTGAGCGATTGGATAAGTGGACCCATTGATCCTGGCCTCCACCCTTTGATCAAACCAACGTTCTTCAGTGAATCGTGCTCATCCAAGTTGTGCTCGCGGGAGGGGGTGTTCTGGACCAGGGACGTGCCACGGGGTAGGGCCGGCCGCACCTGGCAGGGCCAGCCGCACCTGCCAGGCTGGCCGCACCTGTAGGGCCGGCCGGACCAGGTGGTTCGGCCATGCCTAGCACATGTGGCACGTTGGTTCCAATTTCTCCCAAAATGTGTACCTGCCTATGAAATTCACAACACAACTCGTGGAACTTTATTAGTACTAAAAATGTGCAAGAAACTTGCCATATACTCCTCTCGAATCTGAGGTTTTGACGGTCAAATTCTTGTTCTAAGGACCGTCAACAATGTGAACATTCTCTCCAAGTTGAATAAGTACCTCATCAGCAATAGAGGCAGCCAGCATCTTCCTCTTTAAAATGGTAAGGTCGCATTTCCTGAACTAATTTTTTGGTTACTAAATTTTGCATTTATGTTAATGGTTTACCATAGAACCAATGATATTATAGTGGGCTAAAGTAGTTACTGTAATTGTTTTCTTTTGTGTTTTCTCATGCTTAGCTGCTACTCATGGTAAACTAAAAATGTGCTCTACTTGTCTCCTGTTGTAGCATGTCTCCTGGGAGAGCTAGCAGTATGGTCTGCTTTTTGTGCTATTCTTGGACACTAAGCTGACCTTTCTCAAAATCCTTGACTATTAATTCACAGGATAAATCTGACGAGGACTATAGACCTGGGCCACAAGATGAAGAAAAGGGTTATGGCACTGCTAGTGCACAACAAGACCAGGTGGGTGGGGCTCCGCTCCGAGGCAGAGCGCCAAGGACATCCACAAAGTGGCTAAGTGACACAATGATAGTCACTGAGGTCGACATAGGGGGGATGCCAGTACCATTGACACAAAAGCACAGGTTCAAGGCGCTGGCGGGGCTCATTGCTAGACAAAAGATACCTTTGCATTTGCCAGAATTCAAAGAACTAAGCAATGATGAAAAGTGGGACTTGTTTGATAAGCATGTGCAGAAACACTTGAAGTTCCAGGAAGGCGTGAAACCGCAGGCATTCAAGCTTTTCTGGAACATGGCAGCCAAGGCATGGAGACAATTCAGATTTCAGCTTAGGAGAGATTTTATCAGAAAAGGACTTGAGCCATTTACAAGGCACCCATTTATCGACTCGGAATAGTGGAAGGAGTTCATGAAACAGGAGGAAACCGAGGAAGCCTCATCTGTTAGTGTCAAGTTCAAAGAACTTTGAAGTCGGAACACACGCGAGCACAGCATGGGTCCAACTGGTTATACTATGAAACTACCACAATGGGAGGAAGAGGATAGACAATTAGCTGCAGCTGGGATCCCCAACCCATATGATGCCTACCCTGACGATCGTTCCAAGAATTGGCTAGGAGCAAGGAGTAAGCTAGTGATTAAAGACCGTGTTGCCATGATAGTGTTCAACAACAAAGAAATTGAAAAATTGGCTACAGACATCAAGGAGAAGAATGCATGTGCAGAATCTTCAGGAATGGTAGGGTAGAGGGAGTATGATGTGCTAAGTCAGTGCTTGGGCCGCCCCGAACAACCAGGTCGCGTGTGTGGTGTCTCCAGCTACCAGGGCTTGAAGTATGCATGGCCTCAACACGCTTCCATGTACAGGAAGAGGAAGAGGACTAAGACCAACGCATCAGTTGATAAGGAACAGATAAAGGAAGAAATCAAGCAAGAACTCAAGGCTGAGATGCAGAACAATTTGCTTGCCATGCTGGGAGATGGGTACCAGGTGGTGTTGTCACCAGTGTCCCATCACGCAAGCCCTTCACCCACCGCATTGAAGAGCAGCTGTGCGTCCGCAAATAATATAGGTTTGATCAATGGCACTGCAGAGATGACGGAGGTGCACTATGACGAGCGTACACAGGAAGACCTTATAGGCATGTTGACTGAACCCGCACACTGTGGCCTATGTATCATGTGGAGGGGTCTTGAATGTGAGGCTACAATTGGTTTTGTTCATCCAAAGCAGACTACGCTACAAACAGTCCTGATTCATGAAGACTGTGTTGTGGTCGAAGTGCTGCATGTATATACTGTCTTTGCGGATGAACTGCTGGAATAACCTCCTAATGATGAGATGATGACACTCGGACAAGCTGTAGGACAGAGGTTACAGTGGAGAAGGTGTTGCATTCACGTCAAGGGAGCACCAACATATAAATCTCGTTCACAGACTACGGTATAGATTCCTTGTAGTTCACAGAGTACCGGACAGGTTCCTTCCTCACATGGTTCCCCACCTCCTCCTCCTCAATCCCCACATCCGCAAGACGTTCCATCCCCACCTCCTCCTTCTCCTCCTCCTCCTCCTCAATCCCCACATCCGCAAGATGTTCCATTCCCACATCCTCCTCCTCGTCCTAAAAAACTTGCATCCCCACCTCCTTCTCCTCATCGTCATCCTGAGAAAACAGAAAAACTTGCATCCCCACATCCGCAAGAGACACCAAATATTCCATCCCCACCACATCCTCCTCCTCCTCCTTCTCCTCCTCATGAAACAACAAAACCTACACCCCCAAATGAAAGTGCTCAAAACAATCGCGCCAAAGCAGGGGCCCAGATTGATATGTTGGCTGATGCTGATAAATCTGCCGACGACATTTAGAAGAAAGTTGCAGGTACATCTGAGTCTAATACCTCTATAATAGCTCCTGGTAAGACACCACCGTTACCAGGCAACCAGAGTGATGTGTTGGCTAGTGCTGATAAATCTGTCGACGACATTTTGAAGAAAGCTGCATGTACATATGGGCCCAATACCTCTATAACAGCTCCTGGTGAGACACCATCGTTACTAGGCAAGAAAGCCCTTGAGAAACCTTCAGCCATTTCAAAGCAACAAGAGAAGAAACTTGCCAAAAATAAAAGCTCGACACCACCTACAGCAGGCAAGAAAGCCCTTGAGAAACCTTCAGCCATTTCAAAGCACCAAGAAAAGAAACTTGCCGATAATAAAAGCTCTACACCACCTACAGCAGGCAAGAAAGCCCTTAAGAAACCTTCTTCAGCCATCTCAAAGCAGCAGGAAAAGAAAATTGCTGAAAATAAAACCTCTAAGATGACCACTAGAAAGCGATCTGAGAGAAACACCAAGAAGAATCCTTGGACTATGACTAACCATAATTACAAATTTGGAGGTATCATTCTCGATGATGATGATCTCAATGTGGCTGCTCCTTGTACCAGAGATCTCCACACATTCGTCATGCAACGTTGTAAGGCAGAAGATGATTCTCCAATTATAGTCGCAGTTCGGCCCGGGACCAGCTCGTGGCCTAAGAGAGAAGAATCATCAAACTGACTCGAGCAGATACCTGTGCAACTCAGTGATTTGTACGATCTCTTCAAGTTGGATGCTTTGGATGTGACACTTATCCGCTGCTTCATCCTGTAAGTTGCTTGAAAATTTCATCGGCTTCTCACTAATCATTCTCTATCGAAATGTGATTTTTGCCTCACATCATCTTTACCATTTATTTTGCCTCCTTACACTTTGTTTTTTCTTACTAATAGGAATATGGCTGTAGAAGTTGAGAAGACAAGCGCTGCAGTTGGCTTCCTTGATCCTGAATGCTTTAACTTGACAAAGTTGACCAGCGCGGCTCACTCTATTGAGTTCTTTATGTCCTATATGAAGCATGCCGTCGAACTATATGCTAAAAAGAAACTCATCCTTACCGCTTATCTTAGTGTGAACCACTGGATTGCTGTGGCGATCCTTCCGAAGTAGAAGAGGGTCTTGTATCTTGATTCATTGAAGAGCCTTAAGACTGATATTTCCCTTTTCTCACTAATCATTAATGAGTAAGTTCTTTCTTTCTTAACCTGCGGACGTTCCTCAACAAACTCTGCAGAGTGTATTAATAGTGCCCTAACCATTGTTGCATGTTTTGTTGTAGAGGTTGGGACCGTTACTGTGTCGACAAGAAGTTGCCCCGCAGCACCTTGGAACATGTCATAGAGATTGAGGTACATACCTGACGAGGGCCTGGATTAGGGCCCCTTAAGCGGCAAGATAATCACCCATGAGGTGGAGTCTTCTGACACCATTGACAGCGTCAAGGCTAAGATCCAGGACAGGGAAGGATGCAGATCTTCGTCAAGACCTTCACTGGCAAGACACCTCACCTCCGACTAGTAGGTGGCTTCCACGACAAGTCTCCGCCTCGCACGAGGAGTCTTCGCCTCTGACAACCTGCTCGCACGAGGAGTCTCCGCCTCCGACTACTCATTCGCATGAGTAGTTTCCATCTCCGACTATGGAGGGGCCCACACGAGGAGGTCGGAGCGCGGGATCCGGAGCCCCACACGAACGTGGTGCTGCCCCGGCGCTTGAGCTCCCCCACGAGGACACGCAAGGCTCCAGTTCTCCACGCCATGCAAACGCTCCAGCTGGCGGGACGTGCAGGCGGCCGGCTCTGGCAGGAGCCGTAACGACGCACTTTTTGCCCGTGCGGCCTCCAACGCGCCGTCCCGTACAACCTCTGCGGCACGCCACCCCCATCAGAACAGGCACTCAATGACCCTCTACGGGCGGCGCCTATCTACATTTAGGTCGTAACGTGGCGGGCCTAATACACACTCAAGGGAGCTGAGTCACCCGTGAAAGAGCTCGGAGGAGGCGCCAAGTACTCGGAATAAACAGTGCCGCCTGGACACGCGGCAACCGCAAGTTCCACTACAGCTTAGCGCCCTTCAAGGCTTCCTGACGGACATCGACGTGGGAAAAGACCTCCCAACTCCGTAGCATTGTAGCACATATTTGTATCCCCTTTTTACCCCTCACCCTTGCGTCTATAAAAGGAGGAGGAGGGCAACCGTCATGGGGGCTGACGAGTTGATCATTCAACACCCATAGGGACCTGGGCTCGACACCCTCTCCCGACCAGTTTGTAACCCCTACTACAGACTTCTTAGCATAAGAACACGACCACTCGAGACTGGACGTAGGGTATTACTCCTCGGAGGCCCGAACGAGTGTAAACCTTCGTGTCTCTCGTGCTAACCATCCGGGTCTGAC
Organism: Cenchrus fungigraminus; assembly: GCA_036936925.1. NCBI lineage: Eukaryota > Viridiplantae > Streptophyta > Magnoliopsida > Poales > Poaceae > Cenchrus > Cenchrus fungigraminus. The sequence continues at coordinate 87,597,890 of CM072780.1, forward strand.
ACACGATCCGATACAAATTTACTGCCGGCGGTAGAGAACCCCGACAATACCACTTATTTCCTTCCTGTGGAAGCTAGTACTAAAGCTTGAGTTTATTTCTTCTCGATCACCACTATTTTTCTTTGTACATTTATTGTAGTGCCACCAACAACCTTCTAGTTCCAGACTCTACGGCTTCTATTGTGCTAATCACATGCTTAAATTAAAAGATAGATGCTTAAATCAGGTACTTTCTTGGGATCTTCATTTGTAAAACCTGCAACTGAGCACAGTTCTTGCTTATTAGCACTGCACATGTTTGGTAACCACCTATATATGTGTGCTGACTGGTGACATTGTTATATCCAGATATTAGAGCTACATGAGCATCCTCTCCACCACAACACGTTGGTCTATGTTCGTGATAGAATTTCCACATTCCTCATGGAACAGGTGATTGCAGCTGGAGGAAAATTTCATGCTGATGAAACTGTGTGGGCTAATATTATATATGGTTCTTAGGAAATTTTTGTATTCCTCCTTATCCCATGAATTTTGTGATATTGTTATCAAGCTAGTTAACTATGGCTGTGATATTGTTATCAAGCCAGTGATGCTTCTTTACTTGTGAGATGATTATGCTGAATTTTATCATAAGATGCATGTGAATTATGTGGGTTTCTATGAATTTGGATGCTGGATCTAATTTCTGTGAATTTTGTCATATCCTGGCTGGATCCAGGATGAAGCCCCTGATGGCTGCCAAATACTGGCTGGTTCCAGGATGCAGCCGGCAAACAGGCAGGTTACTGTAGGGGTGGCCTACGTATCTGTAACAAGCGTTAATTAAAGCTCGTTACAAACACTGATCAGTGAGTAACGGGCTTCATTTGGAACGCCCGTTACAAACATGCCAACAATGTAACGGGCAGCATAAAAGCCCGTTACCAATACTGACCGGTGGGCCCAAGAACTTGGCCCGTTCGTCGAGATAGAGAAGACGCGGGTTCACAGCACGCGTCTCCTTTAGTCGAGAGATAGGAGACGCACTTGAAATAGACGCGTCTCATTTCGTCGAGACAGAGGAGAAGCTGGTTCACAGCACGCGTCTCTGATGTTGAGTTCCTGTAACGGGCTCTGTTTTGGTGCCCGTTACCAAAGTTCCCTGTGGGCCCAGAGAAACAGCCATTTCACGTGACCGGTGACTAGTTGTGGTAACGGTTGTTATTTGATGCCCGTTACGAATCCTAGTTGTGCTGAGACGCACGTGAAATAGACGCGTCTCATTCCATCGAGACAGAGGAGACGCGGGTTTACAACACGGCTCTCCGATGTTAACTTGATGTAACGGGCTCTGTTTTGGTGCCCGTTACCACAGTTCCCTGTGATCCTAGAGAAACAGCCATTTCACGTGACCGGTGGCTAGTTGTGGTAATGGTCATTGTTTGATGCCCGTTACGAATATGTGTTATCAGTAATGGGCATCAGCCCGTTACCTTTCTTCGCTCATTTGTAACACTTGATCGGTAACGGGTACTTTGCTCGTTACTAAAGGCAATCTATGCCCGTTACCAAAGTGAGTGTTTCACGTAGTGACAAGTCCAAATACGTGTACTGGCTCCTTGATGACTTTTGTGCATGTACATGTATATATACAGTCTCATGCATGCACGTACATGTATGGAGCTGTTTCTTGCCAATTGCATTGTTTTCTCCTGGGCCAAAGAAGTTTGCGATCGGCCCTGACCATTGGCCAGCCTGCGTGTAGGACTGTGCCCAGTTTGTCCGCGTAAGTACGCACATGCATGTACTCGGATACGGCCACCGCAAATACGTCGTATACCACGTCCTGGACGCCTCGTGTGATGGCTGCCCTACGGATCGGACTCGACACAAACATATCTGCAGTACACGATGCCCTAGCCGCTGAAGGAGAAGCCTGTCTCGTGGCACTGTATGCCGCCATGAATGTTGGGATATCAAGCAAGGCCGTTTAGCTATCAAGAAGCTCGCGCTCTTCTAGATTTGCACTTTATTTTAGTTGATGTGTGTTGTTTCCCGTTCATGTAACAAGTGTGCGCATGAGCTAGCTCATTCAGGCTTTGCTAGGGACCCGAACATTCCAATCATTTGCAATGATCCCATCCCGAGTTTTGTAATCAATTTGGTGGGTCATGACCTCACTGTCCCTCCGGTTGAATAAAGAATGAGCAGCTTAGCGAGTCAAAAAAAGAATGTTGTATAGTGAAAAACAACTAGTGCCTTTTTTACAACACTTATGAGTGGCCACATATGTATTCACAGTGCACCTCATTGAACTCTCTCCCTCTCTCACTGATGAGAGGACCACACTCATCAGCATCATCTTGTTCCTCACGATGGTACAGAGCTTGAGAGCAACACTGGGAGCCCATGCCACCGCCAGGAGGGACTACCAAGGAGCTCCAGGGGAGATGTAGGTGTGGGGAGGGGTCACCGGGGATCTCACCCACGGAGGCAGCAAAGCTCGCCACAGGGAGCTCGCACTACTACCGGGGGAGCAGGTGCGGGGAGGGGCCACCGTTTGGTGAGGGCGTGCCTGGAGGGCCGCCGGGGGGAGCTCACGCAGGGAGGAGCGCGGTCATCGGGTTGTCACATGGGGAGAGAAGAATGGAAAAGGAAACAAACCAGTACAACATAATCAGTGGCAGGTGGATAAATATTTTAAAGTTGCCGACCTCAAAAGTCACTGGAATGGGGGGGGGGGGTGTTTTTGAATTTGTACCGCAGTGAAATCAGTGGCAGGTGGATAAGTATTTTAAAGTTGCCGACCTCAAAAGTCATTGGAATGGGGGGTGTTTTTGAATTTGTACCGCGGTGAAAGCTGTACTTTTGAGCAAAAGCAACAATGACTTTGGGCCATTTGTCCGCCTTGGAAAGCCCAACCAAGCAGACCAAGTCATGTGCTGATTTTGCATTAAGGATGTAAATGAGCTTACCCGAACGAGCAACGCCACACCAAGGGTTTTGAAGAAAACGGTGACGGACGTGCAACTGAATAACTCGTTCTTTCATTAGAATTCTACCAGCAAGGATTATCCACAATTGTACCGTTTGAGGACTCTCAATACTTTAGGAATATGGGTAAATATGTAATTATAAAAAATATGTTATTTTGGGTATCGCGATTTTTTCTCTTAAAACGTCATTTTCTCACGCACGACGTTTTCCACTTCTCTATCGAAATAAATTAAATACCCCTATACCACTCATGTATACCACCTACTATCACAAAGTGCAAGTTTTAGTGGTATACGATTAATCTCAATCGTCAGATCCTTTCATATTAAACCTTTTCAAAAAGTGGTATAGGGTGGTATGGTGCACCATGAGCCCTTAATTTATTTGTTGGCTGTTATACATCAGATGTGGGCGATTTCGATGACTAATTGGCTGTTGTGCCTATCTCTAATAATTGGCCCCTCCGAGCTGTTGTGTCTATCTCTAATAATGCTTTTGGCTTGTCATGTTCTTGCTGCTGTCAACCTATGAACTTATGATTGGCTGGGAAAAAACTCAAGTCTCTCTCATTGGCTGACTAAAATGGATTTGCACTATTGTTGCTACAAGTTCGTCGCTAGGTGCTCTCCTCCTTCTGGAAGCTCGTCATGTCAGATTATCAGGTGTAACTACTAACGCAGAGAATTGCATGCATGTCAATTGTTGCTACAAGTTGGCGGGCTAGGAGCTCTCTCCCCCTTCTAGAAGCTCATGCCATATCATCAGGTGTAACTATAGTGGCGAGAGTTGATGGCAAGGTAGCGAATTAACCAAAACTATATATAACAAGATGTGTTTTTATTTTAGGTGAGTCGTAGTTGTCAACTTATTTTTCTTCATAAAAAAACTTATTATCTTCTTTCTTCTGTGCAGGAAAAGTAGAATATCTATATGATCATTGCTATTGTGACTCAAGTACGGGTGTAAGAAATCTAAAATTTCTATACCTATGTACGTTCTTGTATTATAATTTCCTGCTGTGCGAAAATTTTGGAAGAACTTGTTGTTGTTGTTGTTTTTCTTCCACTTAACCGAATCATGTTTAGCCACTTACTTATTGTCAGATGTTTAGATCTAGACAGCCCACAGGGGGGTTAACCCCGGTGGTTTAGTTGTTCGGCGGGGCGGAATCTAAGGCTAAGAACTCGAAGGTTGCGCATGAGCACACGGCGAGTTTATACTGGTTCGGGCCTCCGGAGAGAAAAACCCTACGTCCAGTTATTGGTGTAGATTGCTTGAGGATTGCGTGATTGTACAAGGGGTCGCCCCGCCTGTCTTATATTGGCCAGCGGACAAGGTCGGTTCACAGATTCCTGGTCGGTTACGACCAGGAGACCTAAGTCTAGTTGATTACAACACTTGCCATATCCGTCGATCTGCTTGGTCGGAATCCATCGAAGTCTTGTCTTGTACGCCAAGTCTTGAGGTCGTTCCGGATAAGGTCATCTGGAATCTTTTGGAAGGACTTTAGGAGGTCGTGTGGGCCACCAACTAGGTCGGTTGGGCCCACTGACAGGTCGGCGGGTCTTCTGGTAGGCCGGACCCACTTGTCGGGGATGGCCGTGAGCCTGGTCGGTGGGGACCCAGGGGTACCCATGTCTCACAAGCCCTCGAGCGAGGTGTAGGCGCAGCGACCTTAGAGAGGTCATGACGCAGTCGTAGAGCTATCGACAGGTCGAATAGCATGCACGTCGGTCAAAAATAAAAAGAACAAATCACCTTTGCAGCCGACCTGTTTATAGTTTTGCCGAATGAAGAGAGGTCGACTGACGACCTATAGGAAGCTGGCTTCCAATAGATCGAAATGACGATGAAAAAAATTCAGAGGGCATCAAGGATGCACTCGTAGAGTAGTATCCGAGCATCGTGGCGGGCAGGATGGCCAGTACGATGATCCAAAAAAGAAAGAGAAAAGAAGAAAAAATAGGTCGAGTAACGACGTCATGAGAAACAGGTTTCCCAACAGGTCGGTACGATGAAGAAATCAAGAGGGCGTCGAAGACGCTCTCGTAGAGTAGTCCCCGAGCATTGAAGCAGACAGCATGGCTGGTTTGATGCTCAAAAAAGAGAAGAAAACTAGTTCATGGTATTGATCGAACGAAACATAGAGACACCTAGATCTCCTAGCATAGCTGCAAGGAGTCTGGCAGGGCCGACCTCGAGGAGGCCTTGTAGGCGTGCAGACCTCAAAGAGGCCTTGAATCAACGATGTCTAGTATCCGAGGATATCCAGCAAAATCTTGAAACGTGCGTCGCATGAAGAGGTCTTCTGTAGTGGTCGATACGGTCAACGATGAAGCTGTAAAAAAAATGTTGCTCTTTGAACGAATGGAGTGTAGAGACACCTAGATATCCTGCATGGCTGCAAAGAGTCTGGCAGAGCCACCCGAGGCATGCCGACCTCAAGAAGGTCTCAAATCAAAAGCGCCCAAGCACCCGGAGATACTTGGCAGGGCCAATTAGGCGCGCACCCCACAGGGAGGCCTTTATTCCCGACGTAAAACTCCTGGGTGTCCAGAGCAGGCTGGCAGAGCTACAAGAGCACACCGACCTCAGGAAGGTCACGCATCCAGGGCGCCCAACTAGGTTGGCAGAGCCGTAGACATACCGAGGTATTGCAAGACCTAGGTATTAAGGCACGCTGACCTCAGGAAGGCCATTTTGATGCCTAGACGACCAACATAGCTGCCAGTCATCCAGCAGAGCCATGGCACTAAGGTATGGACGACCTTAGCAATAGGCACACCGACCACAGGGGCCCGACGAAATCGTAGACGTGAAGCTTCTGACCTCTAGGCGCCCAGACGGGTCTGGCAGAGCAGCGAGGTACGCCTACCCCGGAAGGTCTTCAATCGAACCTACGACCATTTTGCTCAGGGAACAAAAATATAGGCTGATTGGAATAGGTCCGTTTACGTGCAGAGCCATAGCGGGTACACCAGGACGCAGAGCCTAGCGGGTGCAATGATAACATAGAGCTGTAAAGGGTGCATTGAGTATCGTCGTCGACTGTAGTAGCAGTGAGGCGCAGGGCCCTCTGACACAGGGTTAGGCTTGTTTGCTTCTGTAGACTGCTGGGTCATGGGTCAACGGTGGTCGGAGATTCTCTTGCCACCCAGAAAATGACAAACTGCCCAAGAATCAAGGGGTGTACTGTAGCCATGTGACGCTACGACGGCCTCAGGCATCATTGATGCGCTAGCGACAAAGATGCCGCGAGGCAGGGAAAAGATGTTGCCTTTAATCATGCAGATGTCTACAGGCCCTCTGGACCATGTGGTGACAGCGTCATTACTTTACCGGCTGCGTGAGGCCCGGCTTTGGCTATAAATAGCACCATAAGGCTAAAGGAGGCAAGCACCGAGCATTGCTGAGCTATGAAGCCGCAGGATAGTATTGAGGCCACACCATGGGCATGTGTCCGTCCACCAGATTGTAGGATGCAAAGTTTGTAGAGGCTTGGATCTAGAAGAACTCTTGCGAAATGTAGGAAGCACACCCACTCCCTGTATCGGGCCTCAGCGAGGAATCAAGGAGAGTTTGGAGGTGATGCTGTAGAGGCCTGAGGTGAAGCTGTAAGTCCTTGGTGAGCATGAGATGCTCGTCGAGGGCTTGGGGTCCGTGCCGAAGAGCAAGCTCGTGTCTGCATTCCATAGTCCGGCACAAAGCGCGCCCTGCTATGTGCAGCGTCGTGCAGTTGTTCACCGCAAGGCCACCATCGAGGTCCTGAAGCTAGAAGAATTCTTGCGACGTGCTCGGCTATAGCAGAGTACACCTCAAGGATTGCTCTAGGTAGATCAGGTCTGCAAATATGTTTGTATTTTGTGACGGGTTCTGGATCCAATAAGGTTGCAGGCAACTTGTGTACCTTCGAAGTTCCCGTGTAATGTTCGCTCTCTTCTGTCATGTAATGGTCATTTTGAAGAAATTATTCATCAGTGACCTGTAGTGATGGAATTTGGGGGCTTAACGACCTCATGGAGATCGAATGTACTGTCAGGACGACCTGACATCTTAGTTGTGTTCACGACCTATACTCAGAGCATAGGTCGCCAAACTATCCGTTGGGCGCATAGCCGTTGGCATGAAATACGGCGAGATTGTCTCGCGAGATTAGCGGCGCATAGCCGTTACGGCGAGCTCCTTGCAGCGAAAAGATCCGCAGCGGGCACCCACGGTGGGGCCCTTATAAATAGAGCGGCGCAGACCGGCGTTGACCGTCCCCCTCTATCTTCTTCCTCCTCTCACCGCCTCCAACGCAATCTTTGCGCCCTAGCCGCCACGCACTCCATATCCAAGCTCCGCCCAGGAATCCTCAGCCCGCCACCGTCTATAGCAGACCGCGCGCCAGCTCCGCCATCCACGCGCCGCGCAGCTCCACATGCACGTCAAAACCCTAGTGCATTTTAGATCCAAAGCTCCTCGACTTCAAGAAATGGCGGCCACTGCTCCTCAGATCCCAGACCCGCGAACGGTGTGGGAGCCCTCGGTGATGACCGAGGCGAAGGTTCAGGCGCTGGTGGATCGCGGGCTCCTGGGGCCCAAGGCGGTGGTGGAGTGGAAGGTGCCTGCGGGCAAAGCCTTCCCGACGGAGGACGACAAGGAGCAGGTCATCTTCGCCTCTTTCTTCGAGCGCGGGTTCAACATCCCCGCTAGCGACTTCTTCAGAGGTCTCGTCTTCTACTACAAGCTGGAGTTGGTACACCTCGTCCCCAACTCCATAACCGTAGTGTCGTCGTTCATATACTTCTGTGAGGCGTATCTAGGAATACCCCCCCCCCCACTTTTTCCTCTGGCACCATCTGTTCAATGTCAAGAGCACTGGCAAGCATCTAGGTGTAGTAGGGTCGGTCATGTTCTGCTTGAGATCAGGTCTCAAGGCGGAATGGATAGACATGGACCTACCGGATAACACTGCTGGCTGGAGGTCGGAGTGGTTTTACATCACCGACCAACAGCCGGCGCAGCCGAAGCGAACCGGGCATAAGCCCGAGAAGATACCGGAGTAGGATCTGCCGCTGTCCTCCCGCGAGCTGGACGACGTCAAGGAGCTGCTCTCCCTGGTGCACGACCTTAAGAAGAACGGGCTGACAGGGAGCTCGTTGGCGACGTCTTTCTGCTGCCGCCTGATCTAGCCAATCAAGGACCGGGTGCATCCGGCGTATGAGTACTGGGGGCAGTCAGACCCCACGCGCGAGGTGAACCGCAAGGTCTCCCAAGGGGAGATGGTGGCCAGGGTGTCACAGATCTATATCGGGGGTGCCCGGGGCAGAAAGTGCCCAAAAGCACACTCCCTGACCCGACCAGCTGACCATGTAAGTCCTGGGACTACTAGGTCGTTTGTCTTGTTTAGTTGCTTGCGTCGATCTTATTCTTTGGTACTTGTTTGTTGCAGGTTCGAGAGATGCAGTTTTGGTGTCCTGCACCCCTGCCACAGGGTGAGGAACCATGTTGGAAGCTGAGGTCGGAGGAGTATCAGCCTCCAGCAGCTGTGCTGCTGGAGAATTACCAGTCCAACTCATCAGTTGAAGCTGATGAGGATACCGACCAGGAGGTCGGTGACGATGTGGCGAGCCGCCCTGCAGCAAGCAGCGCCACAAAGCCCAGGCGCAGGACAAGGGCAGCAACAGCGAAGCAGTCGACCGTGAGGGCCGCTGCCAAGGCCGAGATGGCGAAGACCGCCAAGCTGGAGGCCAACAAGAAGAAGAGGAAAAGGAAGGTGAGCCCTCCTCCGACGATCCCCACACCGACAATTCCTACTCCGTTGACCCAGGAGGTCGAGGAAGATGAAGATGAGGCCATCGATGATCCGCCGGGTGTTGAAGATTGCACGGCGAGGAGGTCGCTTAGTCCCGCAGCCAAGAGGCAACGGGAGTTAGAGCAGCAAACGAATGAAGAAGAACTCCGTCGGATGAGGGAGGCACAGCGGGCTGCTGCTGGAGCGTAGGTGAAGATGCCTGCAAAGATATGGGTTCGGCCCTTTAGGCCGAAGTTTCGTGCCCCAGCTGCTGTGAGGTAAGGTCTTGGCACTGAAGTTGATGCATTTGCTAACTGTCATTGGCTCCTGTATTGTGTTGACGAGGATTTCTGTAGGTCGGACGTCCAACCTCGGAGCGCCTTGGGTGCTCAGGATTCACCTTCGCGGACCAGGTCGTCTGACCATGAGGTCAGGACCCAGGCTTTGGTCGGCAACGTGGAGACATCAGCTCCTCCGCCTGTTACTGAGGCCGGAACACAGGGTTCCGTTGGTGACGTCAGGGCGTCGTCTTCTCTGCCTATTATCGAGGCAGACCCCATCAACTCGATGCCCAGCACATCGGCTCAGGGCCCAACTGCGGACCCGACACAGATCGAGCAGCCACAGGAGAACCCAGAAACAACCGGTGTGCAGGCATCAGGTCTGACGTCAATGGGGCCAAGCTTGGGGCGTGAAGACATCGACTGGACTGGCACTCCCTGGGAGGGAGATATCTTTGACGATGACGAGGATATGAGGTCGGTCCGCCGGGCGATCTTGACCCTCAACCAATCCCACACGGTGAGCCGCTATCTTTGAGTTGAATAAATGACTTGCTTTCTGGATGTAGCTAACGACCTGCTTTGTCTTTGCAAAACAGTCACTGGCCAACCGTGCCAAGGGCAGGGCCGACCAGCTTAGGGATGCCGCAGCTCTACAGCTGCGAGTGGTCGAGCTTGAGCAAGAGCTCAAGCAAGCCCGTGAGGCGGCAGCGTCTGACAAGAAGAAGCTCGAGGACGAGCTGGCCGAGGAGAAGCGTAAAACTCGAGAGGCCAATTCGCAGTTCCTTGCTATGAGCATTGGTAAGACCAACTTTCTTGCAACTTTTTCTATCATTGGCTTGTACTACTGAGGGCTGGACCTCAGGGTGTCTTGTAAATTGTAGAGTTCCACAGGCGAGAGGAGGACCTCAAGAACGACCTAAAAACACTAGGGAGAAGGTCCGAAGCCTAGAAGTGAACCTGCGGGAGGCAGAGGTCGGTGCTGAAGACTTGAAGCAGACGTTGAAGGGCACCATAGATAGTGAGTACGCTGTATCTCAGAAGCTGGCTTATGAGAAACAGGCTCGAAGGGACCTTGAGGTCAGTCTTGAGGTAGCTTTGAAGGCGCTGCAGAATGACCAAGGGATCATTGTAGGGCAAGCGGTGGAGCTTAACGATTTGAAGAATGCTGCCCACTTTGCGATGGATATAGTGGCATCGCAGGTCGAGGGGGAGGAGCCCAAGCCAGCTATCGATCGACTTCTGGCTGCGCCCGAGAAGCTGCTCGACCTCTTGAAGGCGACGAGCTTGGCGGCAGCTACGGAGGTGCTGGTACGGGTGAAGTCTCACTACCCCGACGTTGACATGGTCAAGGTCGGAGAAGGCCCAGACGCGATGAAGGATCCCAAGGTCGTGGAGCTTGAAGTGCGGGAAGCCGCTATGGCGATAATGGACGCCATTGACTATGAGGGTGACGACGGTGAAGAATAGTCGTAGTCTTAGAGCTGTACCTCCACCCTCCTCCAGTCATGTGAAACATTACTTGATAACCTTCTTGTGGCCTGCATGACATACTTGTTTTGTGTTTGCACGAACTTGGTAGCCTTGAGGCGATGTGTCTTTATCATATTCCGCTAACCACTACTCACGGAGAGGCTGGCTTACCGATCATCACAGCTCAGCAGGGAGACTTACGTGCGATCGGTGCATGGGAGGCAGTCTAGGACTCAGGTTTTGCAATCATACGACCAAGAAGGCTCGCAATAACACAGAGTAGGTAGTCATGTGAGACGACGTCCTCAGGTCAAACGACCCTTATGTTGGCTTGAGCCAGGCCCCCGAGCATGTCGAAGGGGAGGAGCAGGAGATTTAACCCCTAGGTCTTTCGACCCTTGTATTGGCTTTGGCCAAGCCCCCGAGCATGTCGAGGGGGAGGGTTCATGACATGAAGGAGGAGAAGGTAGGGCTCGAGACACAGCAGATGACTGCTTTAATTAATATTTATTAAACTAAAAAAGTACAAGGACGAGGAATCCATAGCTGTAATAAAAACTATTCTACGGGTAGAAACGTCTTAGGTGCTCCACGTTCCATGGGTTGGGTACGCCTTGCCCATCGCCCCACTGGAGGCAATATGTGGATGGGCTGATGACTTCAGTGACGATGAAGGGTCCTTCCCAAGGGGCAGATAACTTATGCATGCCGTCGGTCTTCTGGATAAGCCTTAGGACTAGGTCGCCAACGTTGAAGGAGGTCTCCTTGATGTTGCGATCATGATACCGACGAAGTTGCTGGTCGTGGCAAGCTTGCCTCATAACAGCAGCCATTCTCTGTTCCTCGAGGCTGTCGAGGTTGACACGACGAGTCTGCTCGGCTTCTCCCTCCTCGTAGAACTGTATGCGTGGAGCTCCGAAGGTAACGTCGGTGGGTAGGATGGCCTCTGAGCCATAGACCAGGAAGAAGGGCGAGAAGCCCATAGCGGAACTGACTTGGGTCCTTAGACCCCAGATCACGTGTGGTAGCACGGCTAACCACCGGGTGGCGTAGTTTGAAGCATCATCAAAGATACGATCTTTGATAGCTTGAAGAACCATGCCATTGGCACGTTCGACCTGGCCATTGCACCGAGGGTTGGCGACTGAGGAGTAGTAGACGTCGATCGTGTTGTCTTGGCAAAAATCCCAAAAGGTAGACCCTGTGAAGGCTGTCCCTAGGTCGGTGATGATTCTGTTGGGCACACCGAAGCGATGTGTTATGTCTTGCATGAATTTTGCCGCTTCCTCCGACGTGACTTTTGCGACAGGTCGAACTTCAATCCACTTGGTGAATTTATCGACGGCCACAAGGATATACCTGTAGCCGCCCGGAGCGGTTCAGAACGGACCTACGGAGTCGAGACCCCACATGGCGAAGGGCCATGATGGGGGAATCGTACGCAGAGCCTGAGCTGGCAGGTGCTGCTATTTGGCAAACAATTGGCATCCTTTGCACCTCTTGATGAGGTCTTTGGCGTCAAACATGGCCATGGGCCAGTAGAAACCGTTCTATACGTCTTGCCGACCAGATTGGCGGATGCCGCGTGGCAGCCACACTCACCGTCGTGAATCTCAGCTAAGAGCTTGAGACCTTCTGATCGCAAGATGCATTTCATCAAGACGCTAGTAGAGGCGGCTTTTCTGTATAGGTCATTGCCGATTACGACGTAGTTAGCACTTCGTCATGTGATGCGTTCTCATTCGGCCTTGTCTTCTGGGACCCGTTGGTCGAGTAGGAAGGCTAAGAAAGGCTCGCGCCAATCGTCCTCTTTATCTGTCATCAGCACGTCTCGGGGAGGTGCCGGAGTTGGGTCGGGCTGTGCTTGGTCTGGATTGTCCGGGTCCAACAGCTTGATTGACGGCTTGCGTAGGTCTTGGACGAACACACCCGCCGGGACTAGAGCTCGCTTGGAGCCTAGTTTAGATAGTATGTCGGCGGCCACGTTGTTGTTGCGTGGCATGTGCTGAAACTCAGTTCCCTCGAAGTGGCCTTCGAGCTTGCGGATCTTAGCACAATAAGCTTCCATTGTGTCTTTGACACAATCCCACTCCTTGTTGACTTGCTCAATGACGACCTTGGAGTCGTCGTACGCTAGTAGTCGCTTGATGCCAAGGCACACTGCTATACGGAGCCCATGAATTAGAGCTTCGTATTCTGCTCCATTGTTGGAGGCCTTGTAATGTATCTGCAAGACATACTTGAGCTGCTCTCCCTGAGGAGAGATGAATAGCACTCCTGCTCCTGCACCTTCGAGGTTAAGAGCACCGTCGAAGTACATTATCCAGTGTTCAGGCCGCTCCTTGGGAGGGGGCATCTGGATCTCTGTCCACTCTAATACAAAACCAGCTAGGATCTGGGACTTGATCACCTGCCTAGCGCAGAACTCGATGTCGAACGCTCCAAGCTCTACCGACCACTTGACGATGCGGCCATTAGCGTCGCGGTTGCGGATGATCTCCCCCAGCGGGAACGATGATGGCACCGTGATCTTGTGAGCTTGGAAGTAGTGGCGCAGCTTTCTCGACGTGATCAGGAGTGCGTAGAGCAACTTCTGAGGCTGTGAATAACGTGTCTTAGTGTCGGCAAGGACCTCACTTATGTAGTACACAGGTTGTTGGACAGGGTAGGCCTACCCTTCTTCTTCTCGTTCTGCGACGAGGACAGTGCTGACCACATGAGTGGTGGCAGAGATGTAGAGTAGGAGGGTTTCCCCTGGTATAGGTGGCGTCATGATTGGAGGCGTGGTCAAGGACTCTTTGAGAGCCTCGAAAGCCTTATGTGCTTCTTCATCCCACACGAACTTATCTGCTTTCTTCAATAGTTTGAAGAAAGACAGACCTTTTTCGCCGAGCTTACTGATGAAATGACCTAGAGCCACCATCATGCCTGTGAGCTTCATGACGTCCTTCTTGCAAGATGGCTTGGCCATGTTGCGTATTGCGTCGACCTTGACGGGATTAGCTTTGATGCCCCGGTGCCCGACCATGAAGCCCAGGAGCAATCCGGAGGGGACACCGAAGACGCACTTGGTTGGGTTGAGCTTCCACTGGTACTCACGTAGGTTGGAGAAGGTCTCGGCAAGGTCGGTGATGAGCTGATCTTGTTCGGTGGTCTTGACGACCACATCGTCGACGTAGGCTTCTACGTTCTTCCCAATCTGCGACTTCAGACACTTCTGTATCGCTTTCTGGTATGTTGCGCCAGCGTTTTTGAGGCCAAAGGTCATGACCTTGTAGCAGTAGATGCCATTGGGCGTTATGAACGCTGTTTTGTCTTCGTCATCAAGATTCAAGGCTATCTGGTGATAACCTGAGTAGCAATCGAGGAAGCACAATGGAACGCTACCAGCCGTGGAATCCACGACCTGGTCGATGTGAGGGAGAGGGAAGGGATCTTTCGGGCAATGCTTGTTGAGGTCGGTGCAGTCGATACACATCCTTAATCCTCTAGTCTTCTTGGGTACAAGAACCGGGTTTGCGAGCCAAACCGGGTGTTTACATTCACAGATGAATCCTGCAGCTAAGAGCTTGCAGACTTCTACTTCTATAGCTTGCTTTCTATCTTTCGCAAATCGCCGGAGCTTTTGCTTGATATATCGAGCAGTCTTGCTTACTTCAAGGGCGTGCTCAGCCAGCCTCCTAGGGACACCGGGCATGTCGGACGGGCTCCATGCGAAGATGTCAGCGTTGTCCCTGAGGAAACTGGTGAGCGCGAGTTCCTATTTGGGATCGAGGTTGGCCCCGATGGTGACTTCCTTGGATGCGTCGGGTAGGCCAAGGTAAACTTTCCTCACAGCGGGACTTGGGTCCAAGGCAGTGGCTGTGCGCTTCTGTTCCGGCACCTCCAGAGTGGTTTGATCGATCTTGGCGGCCTGAGCGACCATAACCATAGCAGCAGCTTTACACATAGAGACCTTGGAGAGGTCGATAGTGTCACTCTCGCAATTGTAGGAGACGAGGATGTCACCATGGACGGAAAGGGTCCCGTTTGGTGCTGGCGTCTTCATGATGAGGTAGGTGTGATGCGGTATGGCCATGAACTTGGCCAACATAGGTCGACCAAGGATGGCGTGGTAGGAGGAGCGGAAGTCCGCGACCTCGAACGTCAGGTACTCTGTGCGGAAGTTTTCCTATTTGCCGAAGGCGACCGGCAGGCATACACAACCTATGGGATATGCAGCCTTGCCGGGCATGACCCCGTAGAAGGGTTCGTCGCAGGCGGTCATCTTGGAGAAGTCGAAGTCCATCTTTCTCAGTGTTTCTGTGAAGATGATGTTCAAGCTGCTGCCTCCATCGATGAGGGTCTTAGGCAGGAACGCGCCGTCCACTATGGGGTTGACGACCAGCGGGTAGGTCCCAGGGTCAGGTATGTGGACCCAATGGTCTTTCCTTGAGAAAGTGATGGGGTACTCCGACCAACGCAGAGGTTGTGGAGTTTCTGTGTTGACTTGGCCGATCTCACTTGCGTTTGATCGCTACTGTCTGTTGCTTTTGGCTGCCTGACGACCTCCGACGATGAAGTTAATCTGCCGGTTGGCGGTCTGAAACATGCCATTGGGGTTGCCCCTTTTGGCGGTGGTGGCGGAGAAGGCTCCTTACGGCTGTTGTCATTGCGGTTGTGGTCGTCTTGTCGACGACGATCGTCACGCCGGTCGTCACGGTGCTCATCACGCCGGTCGTTACGGTTGTCTTCGCGGCGATCGTCGCGATGGTAGTCGTCACGTCGATCATCATGGCGGTCATCACGGCGATCATCGCGGTGATAGTCGCGGCGATAGTCACGGCGATCCCTGTCGTCGTTGCGACGGTAGGGTCGTCTGTCACGGTAATCACGTTGGTCAGGTCAACGGTTACGGTTGTCGTAGCGGCGGCTGCTATTCTGGTCGTCGTTGTTGCTGCTCTTAGTCTTCTTGGGCTCTAGAGGTACCCCTAGGGCGCGCTTTAGCTGTTTGCACTCCCTCATGGTATGCTTGGCGTCGCGGTGGAACTAGCACTGGTCGTCCATGACCATGTTGAAGTCACCTTCAAGGAAGGTGGAAGGTCTAGGTGGATCGGTCGCATAGACCTCGCCAGATCGCTTGCGCGACCTGCTGCCACCGTCATCGTGATCTTCTCCTTTGAAGTCGTGCATCACCGCATCTTGAGTGTCGACAAGCTTGTCGACGTAGGCCATGAGGTCGCAATGGTATGGGCGTCAGCTTCGTGGATCTTCTCGAAGAGTTTGATGTTGGTTACCCCCTTCTTGTAGTAGGCTATGACGTCTTCGTCTTTGACGCCTGCAAGAGTGTTGCGGTTCTCAAAGTAGCGGTTAGTGTACTCATGGAGAGTTTCGTCGTGCCTCATTCGCACTCTGGTGAGGTGATGTGTGTTGCCAGGGCGATTGTAGGTTGCTTGATAGTTAGTCGTGAAGAGTCGTGACAAGGTCGCCCACGAGGTGATGCACTCCGCAGGAAGATTGTCGAGCCACAAGAGCGGCGCTTTGCCCATCACGAGGGGAAAATATCCCGCCATGTGATCCTCATTGTCTCCAGAGGAGCAGGCCGTGATGATGTACACCTTGAGCCAAATACTTGGGTCGGAGCGACCGTCGTATTTTTCGATGGCTGACTTGAAATCCTTGGGGTATCTGATTGTCCTTAGACGACGTGAGAATGCCGGGAAATTGTTGATTGCTCCGGGACTGGCTGATGGGGCATAGGCCGTCGGGATGACGTAGAGGTCATCTGGAGGACCATTATCTTGGTCGTACTGGGCACGTCATAGGAGCTCTTGGTCGTGCATCTGCCAGAGTTCTGTTGCTTGAATAGGGTTATTGGCGTCAAGGGGATCAAGGACTCCATTGACGCGGTCGTAGTTAGCACGGCGTGCTATCTCCACTTCGTCTCGTGCACATTGACGTTGACTGCTCTGAGCATGGTTGGCTTGTACTGGTGGAGGTTGAGCTCCCGCGTTCTGTCTTGCGTTGGCGGCAGCATTCTGCTGTTGGGCGCCACCCGCATTGGCGACGTTGTTTTGGGCATTGCCAGGAGCGTAACCAGCGGCGTTGGCAGCTGGGTTGACTGCTTGATTGGCAGCGACGTTGGCAGCGGGGTTGACCGGCTGCGCGACTTCGTTTTCGCCTCCTCCTTCTTCAGCTACGGGCTGAAGGGGGTGTTGTTGTGGCGCTGCTGACGAGGTCGCTCCGATCTACTCTTGGAGTAGGAGCTTGAAGCTGATCTGCTGTATCCTGGACCTCTTTCTTCGACCTGAGCAGTAGCGACGCGGATGTGAGCTTGTAGGCGCCATATTGTAGGAGTATCCTCAAGTTGACCCAGCGCGGCAAGGGCTGCGCCTAAGTTTGCTTGGGGAGAGTTGTAGACTTCATGGCCGTCTTGCTCAAAGTCCCTCAGGAGGTCTCTGGCACGTAGGCGGTTTCGACGAGGTTCGTTGCGATTCTGGTGCTGCTGAGGAGCGGCTGGAGCTGCGGGGGCTTGTGCCCCGTTGACGACGTTGCCTGCGGGTTGGTCGTCGGCACCTTGTCCAACATTGCCTGCGGGATGACTTGCGGCTGCTTCGAGTTCTTGCTGACGACGCGTAGCTCGTGCGGCGTTAGCGTTCTCGCGCTCTATGCGCTGCTCGTCTGTCTCTCCGGGTTGAGGAGGTACGTCTGCAGAGATCACGAGGACCTCACGGTCTGAGATCTCAAACACTTCTCCCGGATAGTTCGGGGAGATGGTCGTACGGGCGATCTGAAACGCGAGGCGTCCGGAGACGGCTCGCGGTTAAACTGTCGGCGATGAGCCGCGGTGAGAGGTCGACGAAGCTTCTTGAGCACATGGCACTGGCGAGCCGTGTGTTTGGAGTCTTCATGGACGGGGCAAGGGTCGTCGAGGTGACCCCTGCGGTTCCCACGATCTGGGATCTTGGGTTCAGATTGGATCTGAAGCTTGTTCTTCATGTAGCGGGACGCTGCATGAGTTGCGTTCCGCAGACCAAAGGGCATGCGGGATGAAGGTGGAGGGGTCCTGCGTGGGCGCTTGACGCGCTCACAGACCTTGATCGTGTCGGAGAGCATGTCTTCGACGTGATCGAGCCCCGCGATCAGGTCGCTAGGTGTGGGTGGGTGGGTTTTCTCCAGCAGGTCGGATCCGACCTGTTGGTTGGAGGTGACCGCAGCGCTTTCGATGACGTGGCATGCGGCTGGAACGGTGGATCCCGCCGGCATAGAGCCGAAACAGATGTCGATGGGGTTGGCGAGGATGTCCGTCATGCTCTCCGGGAAGATGACGCCGTTCGACGAGGCCATCGAGTTGCACGAAGAACCTTGGATTCCTCCCCTACCTGGCGCGCCGACTGTCAGATGTTTAGATCTAGACAGCCCACAGGGGGTTAACCCCGGTGGTTTAGTTGTTCGGCGGAGCGGAATCTAAGGCTAAGAACTCGAAGGTTGCGCACGAGCACACGGAACACAGAGAACACGGCGAGTTTATACTAGTTCGGGCCTCCGGAGAGAAAAACCCTACGTCCAGTTGTTGGTGTAGATTGCTTGAGGATTGCGTGATTGTACAAGGGGTCGCCCTGCCCGCCTTATATTGGCCAGCGGACAAGGTCGGTTCTCAGATTCCTGGTCGGTTACGACCAGGAGACCTAAGTCTAGTTGATTACAACACTTGCCATATTCGTCGATCTGCTTGGTCGGAATCCACCGAAGTCTTGTCTTGTACGCCAAGTCCGAGGTCGTTCCGGATAAGGTCGTCTGGAATCTTTTGGAAGGTCTTTAGGAGGTCGTGTGGGCCACCAACTAGGTCGGCTGGGCCCACTGACAGGTCGGCGGGTCTTCTGGTAGGCCGGACCCACTTGTCGGGGACGGCCGTGAGCCTGGTCGATGGGGACCCAGGGGTACCATGTCTCACACTTATCATTTAAGATTTGTTAAAATTTTGGGGTGTGTCACTCCCTCCTGTTTAGCAATTTCGATTGCGCACCTGTACATTAATTATTAAGACCTCAGCAACACAATGTTTTACCATTTCACTGTCGCAGCAACTTTATAGTGTTTTTCCCGCAGCTGTTCTATGGAATATAGAGTAGATATCATTCCAGATCTATCAGAAGAAACTCTGTTCTATCCCACTGATACTATGAAAACGAGAGAGAAAAATGCACATGCTGGTTCACTCTACTAATATGCTAAATACTACCAAGCAATATGATCAAAACACACTTGAGGACTCTCTGTTTGCTTCCTCGTGCTTTCTTGGTGTTTACCTTTTGGTCTCTTACTTGATATAATTATTATGAAGAAAAACAATCAAAACACACTGGACATCTCAGTTGCCACGCCACATTTTCTCAAATAGACTTAATAATCACAGATAATCATGACGTAACTTCCGGACACATTATTGATATGTACTACTTCATCCAACCCCTGCATATCTGAAAATATCTGTACTAGCTTATTGTGTGGCAAATAATTCATGGCCAACTGTGGCAGATACATATGATATTCCTATATAAAAGTTCCTAATTAAGAATGTCTAAACCTCATGTTCAAAGCTTGTTAGAAAAGCAGGAAAAGCAGAATATATGTAATACTTATGTATGTTATTATATTTGCCTGTTGTGGGAAAAAATTGAAAACACTTGTTGTTGTTGTTGTTCCCAGTCAACCAAATTATGTTTAATTAGTCAGTTACTTACCAATTAAGATGTGATAAAATTTAGGGGTGTTCGATATATAGTAATTTTGATTGCGCGCTACTGTATATAGATTATTAAGACCTCAGCAACACAATGGTTTTACCATTTCACAGTTGCAACAACTTTATAGTCTTTTTCCCGCAGCTCTTTCATGGAATATGGAGTAGGTATCATTCCATATTTATCCCATGAAACTCCGATCCATATTTTCTACCAATATGATAGACACGACGTGCCACATTTTCTCACATAGACTTAATAATAATCACAGATAAACACGATGTAACTTTCTTTGACTCGTACTACTTCACCCAATATACCCGTGCGTCTGACAATATCTGAAGTTGTGTGGCAAATAATTCATGGCCAACCTGTGGCAAATGCGTACATATGCTCTTCCTATATATAGGTTCCTAAGGATGTCTCAAATGCACGTTCAAAACAAAGCTAGTTCGAAAAAGGCTGTCTCTTGTCTGGAAACCCGGCCATATTTCTTGTAGGAGTATTAGTACCATGATGAGTTTACAAGTCACATGTACCAGTCTGTGTGCTGGTACGCTGTTCATTGCATGGTTGTTACACTGGGTGTACAGATGGAGGAATCCCCCATGCAAAGGGATTTCTCCACCTGGTTCTATGGGCTTACCTATTGTTGGTGAGAGCATTCAGTTCTTCAAAACCAGCTATTCTCTGGACATCCCAGATTTCTACAAGCTAAGACTGAAAAGGTGAGATATTCTGAACATCCCTTTTGCTTTCCTCCTCCATGGTATTTTTAACCAATGGCACAGAACCAAATAAACCCAAAGCAGTGAAAATTAAGTCTAAATTAATTCCAAGACACAACGATTGGCATGCACAAAATAATACTCTGAAGTTAATTGTCTAAATTATATATAGTGCCCAAAACAATATTATTATTTAAGAGATGAAAGAATTAAGGAATGTTATTATTTGGCACATGATGATGACAACAGTTTTTTTTCAAGTTATTTCTAGCTACTCTTGGATGACTTGCTCTTCTTGGTGAGCATATAAACGCTAATATTTAAGAATGAAATTTGGAGGCCCCTGAGCAAAACACATTACAATGAAACCTTAAATTTCGAAAATGTGGCGACTTGAAAATGGATAAGGACAACGAACATGACTAGACGTACCCACGATTTGAAATTCGTGTTTGATTCTTGCGTTGCTCTGAGTTGCCCATGGCTGGACCCGGAATTGACTTGTGTGGTGCCTCCCCGGAAGGCCCTCCAACTTTGGGAGATGAATTGGGATTTGGGAGTTTCTACGATCAATTTTCAACGTACAGATGGGGGAGAAACAGGTTGCAATGGCTCTGTCCTTCTAAATCTGCGCCTTTCCTTTCCTTATATTTTTCTAATTCTTGGACCTTGTATTATAAAGTTAATTAAGAAAAATAATACTAATGGTAGATGGCCTCTAATTTTTCGAGGCCCTGATTCCTGAACAGTCGCAGTCTCTGCTCCTGTCCGAGTGTGCCATGTGTCTGCACTTTCCAACTTTCCATATAAACTCGGCTATTTTTTTGGAAGATGCACGAGAAATTCATTGTTTGTTTGAGCTTCTGGCTTTTCACGCTGAGAAGTTACAAGAAAGCTCAACTAAATAGAGCCATAGTGTATAAGTTTAAGGATTGACCATACTCTTACTCTATGTAAAAGTAATTCAGGTACGGTAACCGGTTGGTGTATGTTTCTATCATGCACTGATTCTTCTTGTGACTATTAGGTATGGTCCGATTTTCAAGACAAGCTTGGTGGGACAACCTGTTATTGTTTCTGCAGATCCGGAGGTCAACAGGTTCATATTTCAGCAAGAAGGTAAGTTGTTTCAGAGCTGGTACCCTGAGGCAGCAAATATAATCATCGGCGAGGAGACCGTCGATGGATTTCGTGGCCCTTCCCCACAAGTTCGTCCGGAATTCCATTTACAAATTATTTGGCCTTGAATACCTCAAGCACAACCTTATTCCAGAACTAGAGGCTGCCATAAGAGATAACTTTGCAGAATGGGCCACTAAATATGTCATTGATGTTCATGATAGCACCCCAGATGTAAGTGTGAAGCAAGACCCTTCTCTTTCAATAACTTTTACTCCCTCTAATCCAAATTATAGGTCGTTTTTGCTTTTTTAGATTCATAGACTTTGTTGTGCACTTAGATACACCCTATGTCTAGATGCATAATAATATATTTGCATCTAGAAAAGCGAAAATGACCTATAATTTGGGACGAAGGGAGTACCTCGCATATAATTAGAAGGAAAGGAAATCAGACTAGAGCCACAATTAAAGTGTGCATCATATTTTGTTCGGCCAAGTTAAATTTTATCTCTTCCGAATCAGTCAAATTAGTATGTTTAGCGAATACAAATTGTACTACTAGATTATTCATATTTTCAAAAGCGTTCATGCTCAGTTAGTACTGATATACCTGATGAGATCAATGTTCAAAGAGTATGTTACTGAGCAGATTGAGTATTTAGGAGACTAGTTTTATGTTTCCATACAGTAGTCATACTTATTTCTCGGAAATGTCTTTTCTCCTAAGATTTGAAGAAGGAACAGAGAAAATGGACTAAGAGGCAACACCATATTCAATGACTAAAAATAATCTGAATCTCGTAAACACCTTTTTGTAGAATTAGAGTGCAATATTGAAATTGTGGGGTACATGCTAAGGTCCCAATCGAACCGGCTGATCTAGATTTTATTTCTTTTATAATATAATCGGTAGCTCTCCTACCTGGTTCATTTAAAAAAAACGAGCGCAGTATGCTATACATTGAAAATTATGGATAGTTGAAAACTTTGTAATAAGATAACGGCTGCATGCATTTTTGCAAAGGCTGGACACACCTCCATTTTCTTAATAAATATTGAAAGTAGATATTATATATAGCAATGAACATGTGTGGTGAAACCTTGCATTATGCAGTCCTGTGATTGATATGCTTTTGTTGGATAGATGGTTATTGATCTGGTGGCCAAGAAGTTGGTTAGCCTTGATCCTTCAAAGTCAAGAGAATTGACAAAGAACTACAGTGCATTTCTTCAGGGGTTGATATCATTCCCACTATATTTCCCCGGAACAACATTTTACCAATGCATGCAGGTAAATCATGTTGTTGACATTTTCTTAGAAAATAATTATCTTGCAATATGTAGCTATATCAGAAAAGTATTTAATGAGTTGGTTAATTCGTACAAAATTTCTACAGAATATTCAGATCATCACCTCAAAATGTGGGTTTTACATTTATGATGTGTTAAGTGCATTGTTGTTTTTTTGTCGAAAGGGAAGGAAAACTATGCAGAAGATAATGTCAGATTTAATAAACGAGAGGCTAATGAGACCAGATGTAAAGCATGGTGATTTTCTTGATCTAATTGTAGAAGAGCTTCAGAGTGGACAGCCAACAATAAATGAAAATTTTGCTACAGATGCATTAGTTGCACTCCTGTTTACCAGCATTGTAACATTGCCACCCATCTTCATCTTGGCATTCAAGTTTCTTGGGAACAATCCGAAAGTTCTCAAAGCTCTCAAGGTAGTACTGTAGTATGTCATCCTATATTGTTTTTTCTACTGCTGGAATAAGTACCAAGATCAGGATTTCACCCACACATCACATATTCAACATTGTTTACAAAGCAAGTTCTCACTTCTTCAGAAGGAGCATGAAGCAATTGTGAGGAACAGAGGCGATGCAAATTCTGGGTTCACATGGGAGGAATACAAGTCACTAACATTCACAACTATGGTGATTTTACACTAAGCTACACCATCATTATTTTCAATAACTTTTCCATATACGGTACTTGATGTGCTGTTGGGACCTTCTGTTTTTAACTCACATCAGCTGATTCTGCATTAAGGTTGTGAACGAGCTTACCAGAATGAGTAACGCCACACCAGGGATTTTCAGGAAAACTGTGACGGACGTGCAACTCAATGGTATAATTCGTATGTTTACAAATGATTTTAGTTACATATATGGTTTTTCATTGGTAGGTAGGATGGACAAGAGCAGTGTAGGGGCTGCAAGCATAGGGGTATATGGATTTGTGGTTACATTGAAGACAATCTAATTTGCTTCTTGAGCTAGTGTCATTACATTTGTTTTTTTGACATGATAGTAAGCATACTAGTTCCTTATCTCTCTGTAATGCAGGTTATACAATTCCAGCTGGTTGGATGGTGATGGTTTGCCCCATGGCAGTTCATCTAAACCCGGAAGTTTTTGAAGACCCTCTCAGCTTTAACCCATGGAGGTGGCAGGTGAGAAATAGAGGAAAAATTAATTATTCTGTGTCAGTATTACTAGTTAGAGAATAACAACTCTGCCAACGCAGGATGAGTCTCAACGAAGCACACTGCTGAAGAATTTTATACCATTTGGCTTAGGCATACGAACATGTCCAGCAGCAGATTTTAGCAAGATTTTCATTTCAATTTTCCTGCATGTGTTGGTCACAAACTACAGGTAATTATTGATCTATCTATAACACTAGTTGTACACACAATGATTAAGTTGCAACATGTTGACAAGCGTGTGCACGATGCACTGTCTGAACAGATGGAAGGAAAAAAATGATGGGGAAGTAGCCCGCATGGGAGTGATCCTTTTCCCAAATGGGTATAAAATTCAACTCATCCGATCCTAAGGACCCGATCTACCATCAGTGTATTGAAGATACTATATTGATATGAAACTTCAATTCCTGTTGTATATGGATGCTTGTATCGCATGGGAAGTGGTGTGTCTGCTCCAAGATTGGTCTGTAGATGTCATCAAATATCTATTAGGCCATTTATATGAATAAGAATTCTATAGGAAAACATTATTATTTGTGTGTGTAATGATGGTTATTGGTGTACGAATGCTATATGTTTTTAATAAAAGAAGTTTGTTCTTACGTAAACTTGAGCTAAAGTTGTTCCAAATGCAAGTATTGCAAGTATAAAGTTGACAAGTTCCACATGAAGCCTTTTGCAGATACCTACATAAGACTGTCTCCAGCAGATGCTGCAGCCCGTGTTGCATCTGCATTTTGCGCGTGCCCCCCGCACTGTAGCGGCTTCAGCGGGAGCTGCAAAGCCTGCTGCATTTTGCAGCGATGCCCCCCGCACGCGCATCCCTAGGATGCTGCATCCCAACCGCCACTCTGCTGCCCGCCCGCCCCCCCCCACCCCCGCCCCCACCTACCCCACTCTCACTCCCTCTCTCTCTCCCCGACTTCGCCAGCAGCTCCCCCCGCGGCGGATCCAGCGAGGAGCGGCGTCCCCGCCGGCGACAGTGTGCTCCCCGTTGTCTCCTTCCCCGGTGGAAGGGGCCGCAGCGCGCCGTCCGACCCCGCCCGCGTGATCTGGGCGGACGGAACGGAGCTCCCTGGCCGCGGTGAATATCCCGGTGATGGCCGTCCTCCACGGCGAGCACGGTGGAGCAAGGGGAAGGGGAGGCATCGGAGTAGGAGGGAAGGGGATCTTCGTCCTCTCCCGTCGTCCCTGCCGTCGAGCCGTGGCCGTCCTCCACCCCCCGCGCAGATCCGGCCAGTGGCGACCGCCCACTCCCTCCCCAAGCACGGATCCGGCGGCGCGAGGCGGATCCAGGGCCGGTGGCGGCGGCCTCTGGCGGATCGAGCTCGGGCCGGCGACGGCCCCCTTCTTCCTCAGCGACGGCGACGGCGTCGCCCTCCTTCCTTGTCACACCTGTTTTTCCAAAGAAAACCAAGTGCATAACTATATATATGCCAGGACCTATTTTCATACATATAGTGACATATAAGTGAATACAGAAACAGTATCACGTAAGAGAAAGGGAGATTATCAGAGATTTACGCTTTATCCTGGAAACGAAGGCTTCAAACATCACAGGCAGTCGACTGGGGGTTGCGTACGCCTAGCACCAGCAACATCTCCACAACAACTTCATACAGCTTTCTCTTTCTGAGCAACATTGTTTATAGCAAGGGTGAGCACTTGTCGTACTCAGCAAGTGTGAGGAAAGTATGAATGCAAAGGCTTAAACAAGGAAAGGCTGACAGGTTGACTGCATTAAGCAATTTTAGTTGGTCAAATTTTATTAGCACCTGATTACTAATAAAGTATAAGTATATACCAACCCACATTAAGCATAAAGATAAGAGATACGCCATAAGTATATGGCTAACATAACCAAAGAGCACGATTTAAGTTCATCTTTAAGTTCAATTATCATGTGAGGGTTCAGGCCGCTCTTGACCGTGAGCACGACTAATCAATTAGTTTTACACTCTGCAGAGGTTGTACACTTTCACCACAAGTCGCGTAAAAACTCTGAAGAGCTTTAGACCCAACCATGCGATGCACCATACCACACTACCAAGGTGTGGCTGCATAGGGACGCTACGAGGCCTTTACAAAGACTTCCCTAGTGTGTTCCAGTGCACGAGGTTCCGCGAGTCATGCCCCCTAATCACCAGTCCAACACTAGAGTCCTCTAATTAATTGGCCAAGACAGAGCCATATGTCTTGTGGTTGCA
Organism: Cenchrus fungigraminus; assembly: GCA_036936925.1. Taxonomy (NCBI): domain Eukaryota; kingdom Viridiplantae; phylum Streptophyta; class Magnoliopsida; order Poales; family Poaceae; genus Cenchrus; species Cenchrus fungigraminus. Next base: position 87,623,673 of record CM072780.1, read on the forward strand.
CTGTTTTCCTGGGTGGTTCTCCATGTTCCAATTAAACATATGGTCTTGTAAATAGAATTATCATAAAGGAACATAGAGTATAAAAAGGGTATCCATGTCGATTATTACCAACCCAGTTGAGCAAGCTAAGCATCATCTATCATCAAATTAATTAAACAACCCGACTATACAAGGCAATGGTAAAAAGAATACTAGTCATCATCCTTAATAGTAACCCATCAAAATTAATGCAAGTAATGCAATGAGTGATTAAATAATTATTAGGACAAAAGAACAAGGACACACTTGCCTTTAACTAGAGATTTATTGCTCAGAATATCTTCAACTTCAAGCTCTTCAAAGCTTCTCAAACCACGTTCCTTCTACTCGCATCAATCATCGGGCACAAGCATACAAAGCAAACAAACAAGCAAACTAAGAACAATACACCAATCAAAAGAAAAGCTTTAAAAGAACGCCCTAAAGGATAGACTCGATTCTAAGGATCACTAAAGCACACAAACCGTGCTTAGAAAAGGAAAGGCTTGGTTAGCTTTATGAGATGGCTGTGGAAGGTTGAGCATAAACTGGGACCGGAAAGATCACACTGAGATAGAGTTTCATAAAGAACGTCTAACGAACGATTTGCATTTACTAGAAAACACGACTATGGCTAGGTTTATTTTAATTAGCAAAAGGTATGTAAAGGATATTTCATAAAGAAAATACCCTAAGTTGGAATTCATGCAACATTATATTTTATTTGCAAAGACCGAAGTAAAGAACCTAGTCAAATTTTATTTATAAAGATTTATGTATAAATTATAACAATTAAACATTTAACTTAGAAAAGTTAAACTATATGAATAATCTAACCGTAACTTTATGATTCGAGTAGATCATATTATTATTAAAAACATTATGGCATTGGTATTAATCAAATTAATATTTATTTACAAAACTGGTGTAAAAGTCTAATCAACTTTTAATTAGAAAAGTTAATTAATTATTAAACAAGTTAACATTTGGTTTACGAAAACCGAGATAAAGATCTAATTAGATTTTATTTACAAAAGCATGTGAAATAAAAATTAATCAAATTAATATTGATTATGAAAAACGGTATACGGCACTATATAGCTTTTATTTAGAAAAAAGCATGTTTAATAAGTATTAAGCAAAATTAATATTAAATTAATTTTCAGAAAACAAACATGATGAAAACTCACTACTAACGTGTGCTTTACATTATTATGAACCTATCGCAACTTGAACGGTTAAAAACGGAGCTAAAACATGAAAGATATGGATTATCAAAGGTGTAGGGACTTGCTGGTAAAGATTAGAAACTTTCAGGGGCTTTACTGCGAGAAACTGAGGGTATAAACATAATTATGTATATAAACTCGAGGGCTTTCATGCAAAGACTTCAGATTGGACTGGATCTAGGGAAGCTATTAGATCCGGGGTTTTTCTGGAAAAGGGACAAGACACAAGAAAACATATCTATATTACATGGTTCACCAGGGGCCTAGATGCAAAAAGATAGGACCTTCTTCTTCCTCAGACCGTGGCGCAAGGGGGGTTCCTGGCGGTTCAATCGCCGGCGGCCGGGGCTCTTAGGGGCACAGGTGGATTGCACAGGAGATAAAGGAGGTCAAGGGGATCATATAGGTGTGCTCACCGGCAGAGGGGATGTACGGAGACGGCCGGAATCGACGACGACACGGACGGCGGAACTTGGAGGCGGCGGATCGGGCTCCAAGCGGCTGCGGGGCTCCGGCTGTCTTCCGTCGACGTGAGGGAGCGGCGGACGTGCAGCTCGGCGTCCTGGAGCTCCTGGTGACCGCGGCTTGCTCCGGGAGGACTCCTAGCCGGCGAATCGGGAGCGAACCGGCAGCGGCACCATGCGGCTCCGGCGGCGGCGTTGCGCCGAGGTGCGAGGCAAGCGAGGGCGTGAGGCAGGGCAGGGACGCGCGGGGCATCCGGCGGCGCGCTTTATAGGGGGGCGCGGGTCCCCTTGGCGTGCGTGGCGTGCACGGCACGCACGCCGAGGCGGGGTGGCGGCCGGCGCTGTTCTCCTGGCCTGGCACGCCATTAGGGATGCAAGCGGCGCGGGTTGCGCCGCTAACCCGCTGGGCAAACCCGCGCCGCGTACCCGCAACGCGCCGCGAATTAGCCCGCGTCTGTGAAGTGGGCATAGGCGGCCAGCCCGCAAGAGCCGCCGTCGCCGCAAAACCCGCAAAAAATAGTTGACTCTCGCTTGCGAGCCATCGCCGCTAGGCTGGATAGCGAGGGAGTCGAGCCGTTCGTCGCCCATGGTGTGTCTCTGTCTGCCTGAGTTGCCGCCGCAGATAGTCGCCGCGGAAGAGCGCTCTTGCCTCTTCCCAAACTTCTCCACCGACCTCATCTGTTCTAGACGACGACGCGCGCCCGAGCTAGGTGGGCGGCGCGGGTATCCAGCTGCGGCCAACCGCACGCGCGCTGGGCTGGAGACAAGCTCGGCCATCAGAACTGTTCTTCGCTGTCGTATTTCTTCAAGACTTCGAAACGCTTTTTGGGATTCAGTGATGGTGCTGGAGCTTGGTTCAGCCAGTGCTGGTTCTGACTACTGAATCGCTCTTTGGAGATTTGGGCAAGAAACATCTGGATACTGTTGGGGAAATCAGCAATTTTCGGTGAAGTGAGTTCGATCCTGATTGGCAACATGCTGATTTGAGAGTAGAACTCGATGTAAGAGCATGAGTTCGATTCGCGAGTTGCCGCAGCAAGCAGACTTTCAGCCTTTCAGGTCGTCTTCTCTGGTTCTCTCCCATCGTCTTCTCTTTGTCCTTGACAGCAGGCGACGTGAGCCCAAGGGTCTGTGGCGAGCTCACATTAATTCATCTCGGGCAGGTTCGGGGTCCGGCGGAGCCCCACCGTCGGTGGCTCCAACCAGGGGGAGGAGGACCAGGAGGTTCACAGAGCACGATTTGACTTCTTCCTCTGCTCCGCCTTGCTTGGGCCCTTGGCACGGCAAGTGCAGTGGCTTCCGCGCGGGCAGCAAGCGGGTTACCGCATAGCCCGCAAGGAAGTTGCGGCGCATGCGGGTTGACCGCGTCACCCCGCAAAGAAGCTTGCGGCTTATGCGGACGCGGGGCGGGTACCCGCTTACCGCCCCGCTTGCATCCATACACGCCATGGCCATGGCGCTGGGCTCAGATGGGCTTCGGCGGGCCTGGCGGCTAGGCCGGAACGGACCGGGTTGGGGCGGGTCGGCGGTTCGGAGGGGCTCGGGATGGATCACTAGCTGGGCCGAAAGGCTGGCCGGGGTGAAAACACGAGCATGTCAAAGGAGTTCGAGGGGCCTGTGCAAACTTCTGGTCGACGGTCACGGAGTGGAGCTGGGCCACGAATTGGGCCGGTTGATTTGGGCCGAGCAAAGCGCAAACAGGAAAAGGAAGATAAGGGAGCAGCATAGGACTATATCGGCAGGGCTGAAAGGCTTGATGGGCCAAAAGAAAATGGAAGGAGAGAGAGAAGAAAAAGATTTCTTTTTAATTTCAGAAAATATTTTCTTGAAAAGAATAATCTAGAAATAGCTAGATAATTCACTAAAGCCACGAAAATATTCTGAAAATCTCAAAATTCCAGGAAAAATTCCCAGAGGTGCGTTAGGACATGAACAACCCAAATAAAATATTTGGAGCTCATGAAAAAGATTTTAGAGCCTTCTAATAAATAGAAATAGCTCAAAAGAAAAGAGAATAAAATCCAGAAAAAGCTGGAAAATTCTCGGAAGATCTTGGTCAGCGCCTAAACGTATTTTTGAAACCTTTTACACTCAACAAACTCCAAGATGCATCGGCATGAATGCAACACACATTGAACCAATTTATTTATTTTAGAAAACCATTCAAAGACATTTTCCTATACTATATTTCCTATAAAGAAAATAAATGTTGAAAATTTTTAAAATTATGAGAAAATTATTATTTAATTATTCTTCCTATTCACATCCTGAAATTGGGAAATTTCAGGGTGTGACATTCCCCGGCCTCGAACCGCACACGGGAGCCAACTACCGCGAGGCGAGGGGGAGCGCTCCACCGCTGGAGGCCGTCCTCCTTTGCGCGACGGGAGCGTCTGCATACTGTTGTTTTTTGCAGATGCACGACGGCAAAGCTGCTGGAGACAGTCTAATGTGGGTAAAGTTCTTCTCTCCAATCCAGTCAAGCCCTCTGGAGATTGATATTACTCTTGTTGGTCCGACTTCTTAATTGGGTCAAGAAGTTCTCTCTCTCCAAGGCATGGGAATTCCTGTCAACATCCAAAAATAAATGAAATGTTCCAATTTAGATTACCAGTTAAGTGCCCATAGATCTCAAGTTGCCCTGCATATTTGAAATCCCAACAGCAAGTGATCTCAACTTTACCTGACTAGTATAATGTCCGTGCTAACGCCACGGCTTTAATTTAGGGACGCACATGATGACCAAAGGACCATATTTTTTTCCATAGTTTAAGATTCATGCAATTGTGTATTGCCCTACAAGCGACATAAAGTATTTTTTTCTAGGCAGGCACAAATCTAACTAAGAAAGAAAAATATGTGAGATCAACTTTCACAGATTCGAGTAGCTCATATGTGTTATCATTTGCATAAGTACAACAAATTCTTAATATGACTGAACAAACACAGAAGCCAGGCGCAAAAGAGATCAGTTCACTGCAACTTGTTGGTGACGTAGAGGCGGTGGCTGATTATTGCCGGCCAAGAGGACCTCCCAGACAAGGATACACTTTGCAAGACGCATGTGTGTGTTGGGATAAAAATCTTCCCCGAAAAGGGGCCAACAATTGAAATGAACTAAGGACAAGGGAACACGACTGCCAAACCGAAGAATGTAAAACTTGAAAGCAACTAAGTGTAAGAAAAATTAACCGCCTTCCAATCGCTCCCATTTCATTACCGTCGGGTCCTTTTTATAGGCCCGTACCAATTACACTTTACAACACCTACCATTGCTTTTTCACATTACGCGAAGTATCTTAGGGGTATTTTGGTAACCTCGCAGGGCTCCGTACTCACAAACTTTACAGACAATCACTTTACACCTCGACTTTCTACGTGTCTGCTGCCGTGGCAATTTGCTCTTCGCTCGCCTCCACGCGCTTCGCGCAACCCTCATCGAAGCTTTTACCTTCGCGAGCCTCCTCTTGGTCTCTATCTGCGCCTTCATCATCATCGCCCGAAAACCGAACGAAGATTACTTCTTCGAAGGTCACTCGCCTCATCTCCGGTCGTTCTTCTTCGCGTTACATCTTCACGAAGCCTCGACTCGACTTCACGGCAGCTCTTCCTTCGTGTCTTCGCGTGCGGACCTCGCCCTCTCGGAGCGAAGACAAGCTTCGCTTGGCCCTTCGCTCGGTGAGCTTGGCTTCTGTAAAACAAAGATCCTCAGCTTTGTTTAGTCTTCGCCAACTGACCCTCAGTCGTTTCCTGAAACAGCAAATGCAAAAGCAGAAACGACTCCTGTGAGACATGGGTACCCCTGGGTCCCCAACGACCAGGCTCACGGCCGTCCCTGACAAGTAGGTCCGGCCTACCAGAAGACCCGCCGACCTGTCAGTGGGCCCAAACGACCTAGTTGGCAGCCCACACGACCTCCTGAAGACCTTCCAGAAGATTCCCTCGACGACCTAATTCAACACGACCTCAAGACTTGGCGTACAAGACAAGACATCGGTGGATTTCGACCAAAGCAGATCGACAGATAATGGCAAGTGTTGTAATCTAGACTTAGGTCTCCTGGTCGTAACCGACCAGGAGTCCGGGAACCGACCTCATCCGCTGGCCAATATAAGACGGACGAGGTGACCCTTGTATCCATACGCAATCCTCAAGCAATCTACACCAACAACTGGACGTAGGGTTTTACTCTCCGGAGGCCCGAACCAATATAAACTCGCCGTGTTCTCTGTGTTCCGTGTGCTCTTGCACAACCTTCGAGTTCTTAGCCTTAGATTCCACCTCGCCGAACAACTAAACCACAGGGATTAACACCCCCTTGGGCTGTCTAGATCTCACCATCTGACAGTTGGCGCGCCAGGTAGGGGCGAATCAAGGTTCTTCGTGCAACTCAATGGCTTCGACCAACGGCGTCATCTTCCCGGAGAGCATGGCGGACATCCTCGCCAATCCCGTCGACATCTGCTTCGGCTCCATGCCGGCGAAACCCACCGCTCCAGCTGCCTGCCTCGTCATCGAGAGCAACGCGGTCACCTCCGACCAACAGATCGGGACAGATCTGTTGACGGAATCCCACCCACCCACTCCTAGCGACCTGATCGCGGGGATCGATCGTGTTGAAGACATGCTCTCCGACATGATCAAAATCTGCGAACGCGTCAAACGCCCTCGCAGGACCTCATCATCATCCAGCATGCCTCTTGGCTTGCGGAACGCAGTTCACATAGCATCCCGCTACATGAAACGCAAGATCCAGATCGAATCTGGACCCAAGACACCAGATCGTGGAAACTGCAGGAGTCACCTCGACGAACCCTGCCCTATCCACGAGAATCCCAAACACACAGCTCGCCAGTGTTGTGTCCTTAAGAAGCTTCGACGACCTCTTACTGCGGCCCATCACCGCCAGATGAACCGGGAGCCGTCTCCGGACCGCCTCGCGTTCCAGATCGCCCGCACAACTATCTCCCCGAACTATCCGGGAGAAGAGCTCGAGACCCTAGATCGTGAGGTCTTGGTCGTCTCTGCGGATGTACCACCTCAAGATGGAGAAACAGATGAACAACGCGTGGAGCGCGAGAACGCCAACGCTGACAGAGCTGCTCATAGGCAACAAGAACTCGCTGCAGCTGCTCCAGCCGCAGGTCAACACGCAGCCAATGCTGGGCAAGGCAACGACAACATCGGGGCGCAAGCACCTGCAGCACCAACAAACCATCGGCAGCATGAACCTCGTGCAAACCGCCTGCGTGCCAGAGACCTCCTGAGGGACTTTGAGCGGGACGGCCTCGACGTCTACAACTCTCCTCAAACCAACTTGGGAGCCGCTCTTGCTGCACTAAACCAGCTTGAGGATACTCCCACGATACGGCGTCTCCAAGCTAATGTCCGCGTCGCCGCCGCTCAGATTGAAGAAAGAGGCCCTGGATACAGTAGATCGGCAGCAAGTTCCTACTCCAGGAGTAGATCGGAACGTCCTCGCCAACGACGTCGTAGCAACGGTCCCCTTGAGCCAGTAGCTGAAGAGGGACGAGGTGAAAACGAAGTGATGCAACCGGCCAATCCCGCCGCCAACGCTGGAGCTAACCCTGCTGCCAACCTTGCTGCCAATGCTGCAGCCAACCTTCCAGTCAATGCCGCTGCCAATGATGCAGGTAACGTCACCAACAATGCAGCTAATGCTGCCAACGCCCAAGCAAACACCGCCGCAAACCCAAGGCAAAACGCCGGAGCACAACCTCCACCGGTGCAAGCTAACCACGCTGAAGGAAGTCAGCATCGTCAGATTAAATAAATATTAGTTCAAGCAGTCATCTGCTGTGTGCCGAGCCCTACCTTCTCCTCTCTCATGTCATCAACACTCCCCCTCGACACGCTCGGGGGCTTGGCTAAAGCCAATACATGGGTCGTAAAACCTGAGGGTTATAATTTTCTCCTACTCCTCCCCCTCGACATGCTCGGGGGCTTGGCTCAAAGCCAACCTAAGGGTCGTTCGACCTGAGGACATCATCCCTAATGGGTATAAGCCCTTTGTCGCTGCGAGCATGCTTGGTCGATAAGGTCGCCAGACCTGAGTCCTAGACTCCTCCTCGCGTGCCGACCTCACGTAAGCCTCCACGCTGAGCTGTGGAGGTCGGTAAGCCAGCCTCTCCGTGAGTAGTGGTCAGCGAGGCAAGAAACAACACGTCGTCATCTACAAGACTACCAAGCTCGCGCAGGCACTAGGCAAGTACTTCACTTAGGCATAACAAAATATTCATCAAGAAGCATTGTTTACACGACAGAGAAGAGGAGGAGGTACAGCTCTTAGTCCAAGACTACTGCCCGCCGTCATCACCTTCATAGTCCAAGGAGTCCGCCACTTCCACGGCAGCATCTTGAACTTCCAGCTCCAGGGCTGCGAGGTCTTTTTCAGCATCAGCACCCCCCTTGACCTTGGCCATGTCAACATCGGGGTAGTGCGACTTCACCCTCACCAGCGCATCAGTAGCTGCCGCTAAGCTCGTCGCCTTCAGCAACGTGAGGAGTCTGTCAGGGGTCTCTATGAGACGATCAACAACAGACTTGGCCTCCCCCCTTCAACCGGCACCGCTATGCAGTCCATAGCGTAATTGGCGGCGCCCTTCAGGTCGTTCAGCTCCACCTCATATCCTGCAATGGTTACTTGGTCATTCTGCAATGACTTCAAAGCCACCTCAAGATTGACCTCAAGGTCTTGCCGAGCTCGTTTCTCATAAGCCAGCTTTTGAGATACGGCATACTCACTGTCAGCAGCTTCTTTCATCACCCGCTTGAGCTCTTGGCCCCCAGCCTCGACCTCACGAAGCGTCACCTCCAAGGACCGGACCTTTTCCTTGGTGTTCTTTAGATCGTTGTTGAGGTCCTCCTCACGCTTGCGGAAGTCTGCAAAATATCCAACAAAATTGATACTCAACACAAAGACCTCAGCTCTACAAGAGGATTAACAACATAAAGTCTCGACCTTACCTATGCTCACAGCATTGAACTGCGCATTGGCCTCCTAGGTCTTGCGCTTTTCCTCGGCGAGCTCGTCCTCGAGCTTCTTCTTCTCTACGGCCGCCGCCTCGCGGACCTGTTTGAGCTCTTGCTCAAGATCAGTAACCCGCCGCTGCGTCGCCTCAGCGTTATTCAGCAGGTCGATCCGGCTCTTCGCACGATCTGCTAGCGCCTGGTATAACACAACAGCTCGTCAGTAACAAATCAACAACACGTCGTCAGAAAAAACATCAGAGGCAAACTCACTGTCAATGCAACGTTGATGGTTATAATGCCGGTCCGCACGGCCTGCATATCTTCATTGTCGTCAAAAATGTCCTCCTGCCAAGGGGTATTATTCCAGTCAATCTCTCGTCGTGGCAACCTCGGGCTTGATGGAGAAGAATCAGGTACCTGTGCGCCAGACGTCCCCGGACCTTTCGGCGCTTGGTCAATCTGGGCCTGATCCTTGACCAGGTCTTCCTCCATCCCACCAGGCCTCGCGCTGATGGGATCCACGTCAATGACCCGCGGAGAAGCCGACGTTCCGACGTCCCCCACGGCACCTCCTGCTCCCGCATCATCTGCAGGCGGCGGAGTCGCCGTCCTTGAGTCTGTAGCCGGCGGCGGAGTCGCCCCCCTTTCATCAGCAGCCGGTGGCGGGGTCGCCGTTCTCGCATCGTCAACCAAAGACTGCGCCACGACCTTAGGGTCGGGCGACCTCGTGCGGGAAGGCGAGGCCTGAGCGCCCAGGTCGCGCTGAGGCTCCGCAACCGACCTACATAGTCCACCACACACAAACAAGCATAAAAAACACGGCAACAATGAGTTAGAGATATCGAGTGTTCAAGACCTTACCTCGTGATGGTCGGGACACGAGGCTTCGGCCTAAAAATCCGCGGCCTATTCAAAACAGGCATCTTTGCCTGCGTAGCAGCGACAGCTCGCTGCACCTCCAATCCTTGACGGAGGGCATCCTCCGTCGTCTTCTACGCCAACTCCCGCTGCCTCTTGGCTGCGGGGCTCAACGACCTCCTTACCGATCGTTCTTCTACGACCGGTGGCTCCTCGGTGGCTTCATCTTCTTCTTCATCAGATTCGACCTCCCTGGACGGAGGCGTAGGAATCACCGGCGTCTCAACCGCCGGCGGAGGACTTGTCTTCCTCTTCCTCTTCTTCTTCTCCGTGGCCTTTACCGCGGTGACCTTAACAGCAGCCGTCGAGACTGACTGCTTCGCTACCGCCGCCCTGGTCTTGCGCCTGGGCTTCGCGGCACTACCCGCCTCCGGGCCGGTCCCGACGTCACCACCGACCTCAGTGTCGGTGTCCTCATCGGCCTCCACTGACGAGTCAGACTCGTAATACTCCAACAGCCGAGCTGCCGGAGGTTGGTACTTGTCCGACCTCAGCTTCCGCCGGTGCTGCTTGCCTTCGCGAAGAGGTGCAGGGCACCAAAACTGACGTTCACGATCCTGCAACAACCAACGACCAAAAGGGTTAAACAACGTAAATCTACAAACGGAGTAAAACGACCTAAAATAGTCCCAGAACTTACCGGGTCAGCCGGCCTCTTCAGTGAATGTGCCTTGGGGCACTTCTTGATCTTCACCTTCCCAGAGTAGATCTGGGACACCCTGGCCGCCATCTCCTCCTTGGAGACCTTGCGGTTCACCTCACGAGTGGGGCCTGACTGCCCCCAGTATTCATACGCGGGGTGTACCTGATCCTTGATCGGCTGAATCAGCCACCGGCAAAACGACCTGGCGACCGAACCCCCTGTCACACCCCGGTTCTTCAGGTCCTGGACCAGCTCCAGGACCTCCTTGATGTCATCAGCTTCACGAGAAGACAGCCCCAAGTCCCATTTAGAAATCTTCACGGGCTTGTGGCCAGGACGACGCGGAAGGGCCGGCAGCTGGTCGGCGATGTAGAACCACTCCGACCTCCACCCAGCAGTGTTGTCGGGGAGATCGCTATCTATCCACTCTGACTTGAGGCCCGACCTCAAGCAGAACATTACAGCCCCCACTGGCCCATACCTCTTGCCAGTACTCTTCACACAGAACAGGTGCCTCCAAAGAAGAAAGTGAGGCGATATCCCCAGATATGCCTCACAGAAGTGGATGAAGGTCGATACTACGGTGATGGAGTTGGGAACGAGATGTACCAGCTCCAGCTTGTAGTAGTAGAGAAGACCCCGGAAGAAGTCACCCGCGGGGAGGTTGAAGCCACGCTCAAAGTACGACGCGAAGACGACCTGATCCTTCACATCCTCGGTCGGGAACTCCTCTCCCACCGCCGCCTTCCACTCCACCTCCTCCTTCGGCCTCAGCAGCCCACGGTCCACCAAGGATTGGATCTTGGCCTCCGTCATCGTCGACCGCACCCACACAGTGCGTGGGTCCGGGATCGGGAGAGCTTCCGCCGCCATTTCCGCGCTAGGTTTGGATCTGGATCTGAAAGTACACAAGGTCTTGATGCGCATGCGCAGCAACGAACGGCGCGGGCGGAGGCGCTAGCACGCGGATGGCCGGAGCCGGCGATGGGATGGACGCGCACGCAAGGAAAGCGAGCGCAAGGCTACAGCGGCTACGGCGCGTTGGCGGCGATAGCGACGGGAGGAGGAAGAAGATGAGTGTGGTCAACCCCGACCCTTGATATTCTATTTATAGGGGGGTCCACCGGGTCCGCCCGTTGCGGCTCCTTCCGCCGTACGGTACTCACCGCAATGGCTCTGTTTCGATAATTTCGCGAGAAGATTACGTCAGATTTTTTGCCAAGAGAATGAGCAACGACCTAAGCTCCGAGTTTAGGTCGTCAGTCACAGTATCGTCACCAGGTCATCCTGATGACAATATTTCGATCCTCACAAGGTCGATAAGCCCCCAAATCATATCAATTTAGGTCTTTTGACAAATCATTTTGTCAAAACGACCAAGTACATGACAGAAGAGAGCGAACATTACACGGGTCGTCCGAAGGTACACAAGTCGCATGCGACCTCACTGGATCCAGAACCCGGCATAAAAAGATAAACATACTACAAGACCTAGTCTACCCAGAGCAATCTGTGCGACCTACTTTGCCGAAGCAGAGCACGTCGCGAGACTTCTCCTAGCACCAGGGCCTTGATGGCAGCCTTGCGGGAGACAGCTGTCGGACGTCACACGTAGCAGGGCACGTTCGGCCCCGACTATTGGAATGAAGATACGAGCTTGCTCTTCGGCGTGGGACTCCGACCCCCGACGAGCACCCGATGCTCACCAGCGATGCCCAGCTGCACCTCGAGCTGGTACAGCATCACCTCCAAACTCTACCTGGTACCACGCAAAGGCACGGTACAAAGAGTGGGGGTGCTGTCTACATTTCGCAAGAGTTCTCCTAGCTCCAAGCTTCTAAAAACACAGCAATCTACAATCTGGTGGACGAACACATGCCCATGGCATAGCTTCAAAACTATCCTGCAGCTTCATAGCTCAACAATGCTCAGTGCTTGCCTCCTTCAGTCTCACGGCGCTATTTATAGCCGAAGCCAGACCTCGGGTAGGTGGCTGAGTGATGATACTGTCGCCACGTGGTCCAGAGGGCCTGCAGACATGTGCACGATTAAAGGTGATGACTTTACCCCTGTCTCGCGACATCTTTTGTCGCTAGTGCATCAATGATGCCTGAGCCCGCCGCATAGTCACATGGCCACAGTACCCCCCTTGATTCGTGGACAGTTTGTCGGTTTTTGGGTGGCAAGAGAATCTCCGACCACTGTTGACCCGTGACCCTGCAGTCTACGGTACACGACAAAACCTGACCATGTATCAGAGGGCCCAGCGCCTAACTAAGTCCCATACGACGACGACTCCACGACCCTCCTCTACGACCTGATATCTTTTATTTGCACCCGCTAGGCTCTGCGTCCTGGTGCACCCGCTACGGCTCTGCACGTAAACGGACCTATTCCAATCAGCCTATATTTCTGTTTCCTTAGCAGAATGGTCGTAGGTTCGATTGAAGACCTTCCGGGGTAGGCGTGCCTCGCTGCTCTGCCAGATCCTTCTGGGCGCCTGGAGATCAGAAGCATCATGGAGATCTACGATTTTCGTCGGGCCCCCGTGGTCGGTGTGCCTATTGCTGAGGTCGTCAACACCTCAGTACCATGGCTCCACTGGACGGCTGGCAGCTATGTTGGTCGTCTGGACACCAAAACGACCTTCCTGAGGTCGGCGTGCCTTAATACTTAGGTCTTGCAATACCTCGGTATGTCTACGGCTCTGCCAACCTAGTTGGGCGCCCTGGATGCGTGACCTTCTGAGGTCGGTGTGCTCTTGTAGCCCTGCCAGTCTGCTCTGGACACCCAGGAGTTTTACGTCGGGAACGAAGGCCTCCCTGTGGGGTGTGCACCTGACGGCCCTGCCAAGTATCTCTGGGTGCCTGGACGCTTCTGATTTGAGACCTTCCTGAGGTCGGCATGCCTCGAGTGGCTCCGCCAGACTCTTTGCAGCCATGCAAGATATCTGGGTGTCTCTACACTTCATACGTTCAAGATCAACATTATTTCTGCCAAGCTTCATCGTCATTCGTTTCGACCACTATAGAAGACTTCTTCACGCAATTCGCCTTTCAAGATCCTGCTGGATATCCTCGGATACTGGACAAAATTTACTTTAGGCCTCTTTGAGGTCGGCACGCCTGCAAGGCCTCCTCGAGGTCGGCCCTGCCAGACTCCTTGCAGCCATGCTTGGAGATCTGGGTGCCTCTACACTTCGTTTGATCAAGACCATGACTCAGTTTTCTTCTCTTTTTTTGCATCAAACCAGCCATGCTGCCTGTTTCAATGCTCGGGGACTACTCTACGAGTGCGTCTTCGACGCCCTCTTGTTTTCCTCGTCGTACCGACCTGTTGGGAAACCTGTTTCTCATCACGTCGCTACTCGACCTACTTTCTCTTTTTTGGATCATCATACCGGCCATCTTGCCCGCCACGATGCTCGGATACTACTCTATAAGTGCATCCTTGATGCCCTCTGAATTTTTTCATCGTCGTTTCGATCTATTGGAAGCCTGCTTCCTATAGGTCATCACTCGACCTCTCTTCATTCAGCAAGACTACAAACAGGTTGGCTGCTAAGCTGACTTGTTCTTTTATCTTTTGGACCGACATGCATGCTATTTGACCTGTCGATAGCTCTACGACTTCGTCATGACCTTTCTAAGGTCGCTGCGCCTACACCTCGCTCGGGGGCTTGTGAGACATGGGTACCCTTGGGTCCCCACCGACCAGGCTCACGGCCGTCCCTGACAAGTAGGTCCGGCCTACCAGAAGACCCGCCGACCTGTCAGTGGGCCCAACCGACCTAGTTGGCAGCCCACACGACCTCCTGAAGACCTTCCAGAAGATTCCCCCGACGACCTAATTCAACACGACCTCAAGACTTGGCGTACAAGACAAGACATCAGTGGATTTCGACCAAAGTAGATCGACGGATAATGGCAAGTGTTGTAATCTAGACTTAGGTCTCCTGGTCGTAACCGACCAGGAGTCTGGGAACCGACCTCATCCGCTGGCCAATATAAGGTGGACGAGGTGACCCTTGTATCCATACGCAATCCTCAAGCAATCTACACCAACAACTGGACGTAGGGTTTTACTCTCCGGAGGCCCGAACCAGTATAAACTCGTTGTGTTCTCTGTGTTCCGTGTGCTCTTGCACAACCTTCGAGTTCTTAGCCTTAGATTCCACCTCGCCGAACAACTAAACCACAGGGATTAACACCCCCGTGGGCTGTCTAGATCTCACCATCTGACAACTCCCGATCTTCTCCTTTGAGCCGAAGATACAAGGGGGGGGGTTAGTTGCGAAATATTTACCCCAACATTCAGCCCCTTGCTAGTGAGGGTTTCCACCGAAGACGAGCCGAACTAGCAAACCTTTTTTGTGACGGGTGAAAATGTTTCGCTCCCAAGCGCCTCCCATCTTCGGCTCTTCTTTGGAAGTTAGCTATTTTTTCTCCTTCCCCCTTTTTATTATATTTTCTATATATATTTTTCCTTGTTTAATCAATTTTACTATTTTTCATGTTTATCCGTGAAGTCCCGTGATTTTCGCCACGTTCTAACGGGTCTCCTAGATTTCCGCCACGTCCTTCGCTACAGGTTCTCCGAGATTCCCGCCTTTGGCATCCTATATAAGGGTCTGCCCCCGCCTGAGTTTGTTTTCACCGTGGTAAAATCCTTACAGGTTTACCTTTGCCTTCGCGAGAGCTGAGGATTTCATCTGACTTCGCGAGAGCTAAGGGCTTCTTCACTTCCTTCATTCCCTTCTCTTCGTAAGTGCCTTTTGATCTCTTCTCTCTTTTTTTATTTTTTGTCTAGTTTAGTTGCTTATCCACTTTTGTGCGTGTGTAGTTTTCTTCTTCGCTCCCATGGCTCCCAAGGCTGATAAAGCGCCTCCGACCTTTGTCTTTGGTCAGAGTAAGGTTTCTGAAGCACATGTTGCGGAGTTCGTCACTTCCGGGTTCATTATTTATTTACTGCTGGCCTTCGTTTTCCTCTTGATGGGGCTCAACGAAGTGGTTGTCTTTGGTCAGAGCCCCTGGTCTTGAGACTACTCCTACTCCTCGCCCCAACGAAGTGGTTATTTTCCGAGATTTATTTACTCCTGGCCTTCGTTTTCCTCTTGATGGGGCAATCATTTCTATTCTCCGTAACTTTGGGATGTATCTTCATCATCTGACCCCCAACGCCATTCTTCGTCTTAGTGTTTATATGTGGGCCAGCAAAACAATGTCTGTGAGTCCCACTGTTGCGAACTTCATCAGAGTGCATACTGTTCATCACCAGCCTCTGAAAATAGAACGTCTTGTTGATGGTGCTCTAGTTCGCGAAGAAGCCCAGTTTGCTTCTTTGAATTTCAAGTATCGTGGCGACACCGACGTTCCTGTTGTTGCCTATAAAAATAAGTGGGATGAAAATTGGAACCATTACTGGTTCTATTACACTGTTGATGACGAAGAGCTTCCCCTTGTGTGCACACGATTTGATAACCTGCCTAAGGGTGTTGGTACTACCTATGAAGATGGAGACACGGATCGCCTTTTCCTCCTCGCTTTCCAGGAGCTGGCGAAGACCTATGCTACCCGTGATCTGGTTGAAGAATATATTGGTTCAAAGATATTCCCTATTCGTGCTGGGTGGTCTATTGTTGCTTGGAGCGACTTCGCTTCGGCCATCAAAATTCCTGAATTTGCTCGGAGCTTTGGCTTGACGAAGAATGGTACTCCTCTCTCTCTTTCCTCTTTGCTGCCTCTTATTGTTCTTCACTTAATTTTCTTGCTTATGTATATTTTTATTTTACTGATGATTGTTTGTAACTTCCCTTGTAGGTATCAATGTTGCTGAGATTGAAGCTCGAGCGAATGAGATACTTGGGCCTATTTCTTCGAAGGAAGATGCTGATATTCAGGAACACCTTGGTAGCACTCGAGACAACCGTCTCTTCTTTTTCTTTGGTATTCATGCTGGTGATCGCTCTGTTACTGTTGCTCGTCGTGAAGCTCAAGCGAAGTGAGCATCAAAGAAGGTTGGCCAAGGAAGTTCTGAGGTTGCAGCCCCTGCCGCGCGTGCGAAGGTTATTAAGAAGCGCCGTAGTCGCGGCGGTGGCCGAGGTGTTTCTAAGCGCCAGAGAACCGCTCCAGTATCGACTTTTGAGGCTGTGTCATCCAGCCCCCAAGAGTCAGACCATTCAAAGAGTATAATGAGATGCGTCCTGGCGAAGTTGGTGCTGGTTCCTGCACAAACATTGAAGTTCCTTCAGCTGACCCAGCCAAAGAGATAGTGGATATTATTTCTCTTTCTCCTGGTGCTGCCGCTGCTGGTGCCACTCTTGCTGATCCTCTGAACATTGACTATAGCGTCCCGAACCCGAGAGCGACGAAGATTGTGCCGCACGGGCTCGATCTTCAAAAGACAAGTCTCCTATACCTCCTCCTTCAGCTGTCGAAGTTGTGGTTCCTTCTCCTGCTGAAGCCCCTGGCGGAAGTAAAATTGTATCGGCTATTCACCACAAGACTTTGACTCGTATGGAACAAGATAGCTCTTCGTCTGAGACGGAGAGTGACACTAGAAGTGGTGGTGTCTTCGTCAGCAGCGAGTCACCTAGTGTTGTTGCCCAGCGTCTCGGTATGAAGCCAAACGCGCGCATCTTCGGCGACTCTATGCGTAAAGTGCTCCAATTTTGCAGTGATGATTGCGAGCGTACTTTGCTTCAGGAAGTTGGTGACAGTTTTGGCTTCCCTATTATGGAGGATGAACTTGGCAAAGAGAGTGCCGAAGAGATTCTGTACCAAGCTCCGGACTTGAGCATGAAATCTTTCTTGGCGTGTCGGGCTGCTCAGCGCTGGTGCCGTGCTGACCTTCGATCCTGGCAACTGTCTGAGAAAACCTCTGCTACCGCTCTGAACAAGGAAATCGATGTCGTGAAGACTCTACAAGCTGAAAAGGTTTCCCTCTCATCTTCACTTGAGGCTGAGAAGAAGAAGTGCCTTGATATTGCTAAAGAGAAGGATGACCTGGCTAAGAAGAACGCTGAATTGGAAGTGCAACTGACTGAACTTCGTCACTTGGCTTCTAGTGCGGAGGATGAGAAGAAAAAGGCTGAGGACCTGCAGAAGTTGTACGACGCTAAAGTTGCTGAGCTCGCGGATCTTCGTCGAGCACATGACAGCCTAACTTCAGAGCACGAGACTTATTGCGATGAAATTGAACGCCATGTTTCCCCTCTCTGCAAGAAGCTCTACGATCTCCTAGTTGACTACGGACTTAGCCCCGCTCCTTATGATGTCAAAGAGATGTTTATAGATCAAGCTTTTGACTGGCTATCTAACGGGGTTAGTTCACTTGCATCTGCTAGGCGCTCCTTCGGAGAACTTGGGGCTGTTGTTGCCTCCTGCAGCCTTTCCCACGCGATATATTCTCTATTTAAATCCTCCGGAGATGGAGAGCCAAGCCTTACGAAGAGTGATCTTCGTCTACTTCGTGATGCCAATTTTTCTTGGCCAACTGAGACGTCTGTGGAGAAGATTCCTGTCTTACCCAAGAATATAGCTAAGAACTTTATGCAAACTTTCTTTAAGAAGTTTGGTTTTGGGTTGACTGTTGCCGAAGGTCGGCGTGTGCTTCGCAAGGTTCATACTACTATACCTTGCCTATCTCGTATTATTTTTCTAACCATTTTCTTTTTTATGCTCATGCTTTTCCTTATTTGTTTCAGCCTGGTTCTATGCCCACACCTTCGCCTACTGCTGCATCTTCTGGTGGTGGAGCTGGTCCATCTTCGGCTGTGGTGTCTTCAGCTGCGCCATCTACCCAGGCTGCTTCTCCACATGAAGTCTGGACAACAGACGTCACTTCGGGAGCCCCTGAGGTGTGAGGGAGTGTGTAGCCTTAGTCATTTGGGTGTTTGGGGGTCTTTTGTGAACAATCTATCTGAAACATTTGCAACTCTGCGCAGGTGCCGGAGGTGTATCCTGCGCAGGTTGCCGAAGATATTTGTCCTGTAACTATTAACTTCGGTGATTATTTCATGTCTGGTTCTATTTGGTGCAAGTTTAACTCTAAATTTCCCGACATGCCCTTTGATGTGTTTATGTCGCGTAAGATAGAAAGATACAAGAAGAAAAATCTTGACGCGAAAAATGTCTTCGCACATGTACTCAATCGTCTTTGTCATGACGATACTCCTCGCCGTCAAATTGAAGGATCTGAACCATCTTCTGTCGTGCCTACTCGGAAAGACACACCTTCGTCCTCAAGCCCCCTTGCTGTGCCTACGGTTGAAGTTATTGATCTCACCGAAGAAGCGGAATATGAGTATATGTACAAGTGCCCTCGCTGATTTGTTTTGCGGTGCAACCATCTTCGTCGCTTGTGCTGCTATGCTTGTAATTGTTTGAACTATGCTGTTGTGATGTACTGTTGTGCCTGTAATGTATTTCAACAAATATGTATACCATGATTCTGTTGTAATCTCACTTGTGCGAAGATGATGGTTTTATTTACTTGCGAAGATGGAAACATGGGAACTGCGCTCGAAAAGTGCCTCCCCCTAGTTTCCTGTTTTGATCTTCGCAGGTCGTTTTGTTTCAAATATGTGCTGTATCATTTATAAGATAGAAACAAGTCCTGTATATAGAATGGTTAGTCTATCTTGCATATGGATTTTCACTTATGCAAAGCAGCATGATGGCTCAAATATGCGAAGCGGCGTGATAGCCCAAAGATGCTAGATGGCGTGATAGCCCAAAGGTGCGAAGTGGCATGATAGCTCAACTTCGTAGGAAGTTGACCTCGAGGTGGCTCGTCAGCCCTGCCTTGCAATTTGCTTCGCGCATTAACTGCTGAAGGCTTCTTCGCTTGTGATAAAGCGGATGATTTTGCGACCACGCCCCTTAACGGGTCGTCTTATCCCTACAGTATTTTACTGAGGGGCTTTGCGCATTGACCGCCGAAGACTTTTTGTTCGCGGAAAGTAGGCCTTTAAGAGAGTCATGCCCTCCTCTTTGGAACAGATTGTAGCATGCTCCTTAACATCTTCGCGACCTTTGCAGAACAGTTCCCACATGCGCCCCCTCAATCAATTTTTCTTAAGTGAACTAAATGTGACTTGTCTTCGCGAGGCCAGGCGCATGTGTTCACTTACTTCTGCAATGTTTTCCCAAAAGTGACAATCTCTTCGGATGATTGTCACTTCGGGACCGATGATAGATAACAGCTGTCTTTTTTGGGGAGCCCTTGTTATATTTCTCAAGGGGATATTACACAAGTCCGCCTCGTTAAAAACCTCGCATCTTCGGTGTTCCCGTTGTGAGATCACCGAAGAATCTCCCCGCGAGGAAAAGAGTACGGACCTCACTACATATTTACAAAAGTTGAAAGTGCAAAAGAAGTTGAAATGAAGATTACAAAAGCCGAAAAATGAAGAGAAACTAAAAAATGATAATAACTAACATATGATACCCTTATTCTCAGAGCCAGTACTTCTGCAACTTATGCTGATTCCATGAGTAAGGGACCTCTTCTCCTTCCAAGGTTTGCAATCTGTAAGCCCCCTGCCTCATTTCTGATACTAAAAACGGGCCTTCCCACTTTTCTTCCAATTTTCCCACTCCTCTTGTTTTTCTTCGGAGAACCATATCTCCGGTGGATATCTTTTGTTCACGAACCTTATTATTTCTCCACTTCCTCATTTCATCTTAGTATTTCTCTATGTTGCTCAGTGCCTGAAGCCTATCTTCTTCTCTTGTGTCGATTGCCAAGTTTGCATCCTCTTCATTTCTTGGTTCTTGGTCTGCCCTCAATGACCCTAGCTTTATCTCTTCGGGAATGACAGCCTCTTCCCCGTACAGCAGCCTGAAGGGTGTGAAGTTTGTAGCCCTGGATGTAGTTGTGTTGTGAGACCACACAACTCTAGGCAGCTCTTCGGCCCATTTCCCCCTAGCCATTCCTGTCAAGTTCTTTTTGATTCCAGTAAAGATAATGCCATTTGCCCTTTCTACTGCTCCGTTGGACTCTGGGTGATATACTGAAGCGAAGCATAGCTTGGTGCCCAAGTTGAAGCAAAACCTTCTGAAGTCTGTACTATCAAATTGCTTGCCGTTGTCTACTGTCACTTCGTAAGGAACTCCAAATCTGCACACGATACTTTGCCAAAAGAATTTTTGTATCACCTGCGAAGTGATTCTTTGCACTGCTCTTGCCTCTATCCACTTTGAGAAGTACTCCACTACCACTATTGCGTACTTGTAGTTGCCTGGTGCTGTTGGTAACTATCCCACAATGTCAATTCCCTACCTTGTGAAGGGCCAAACTGGTGGCAGCAACTGTATTTCATATGGAGAAGTTTTTGTGTAGTTGCAATGCTTTTGACAGTTATCATGTCTTCGCACTATATCTTCGGCATCTCTAACTGCCGTAGGCCAAGAGAATCCTTGACGGAATGCCTTCGCTACTAATCTTCGTGTTCCAATGTGAGAAGAACACATTCCAGAGTGGATCTGCTGCAACAAGTCTTGCCCTTCTTCGGTGGAGACGCACTTGAGTAGTGGTGCGCACACTCCACTTTTGTACAGGTTGTCTCCTCTTATTTCGTATGATCTCGCCCTCAAGACCATTCTCTTGTTCTCCTCCTTTGACTGTGGTTCATAATGACCTCTCAGGAATGCCATTATCGAAGACCTCCAATCTTCGCTTGATATCGCATTTACATATCTCACTGGTGCTTCATCACAGTCTACTGATTTGCACTTCAGAACTTCGTAGAAGGCATCTGGTGGTAATGGTTCTTTTTGCGCTACTGCCTTTGCTAGCATGTCTGCCTCATTGTTCTGATCTCTTGGCATCTTTCTGACTGTGAAGCCAAAGAAGAATTTTTCCATGCCTCTCACGGTTTTCAAGTACTTTGTCATTTCATCATGTTTTGCTTTGTAAGTCTTGCCGATTTGCCTTGTGATCAACTCGGAGTCTGTGTTTATGACTACTCTTCTTGCCCCTATGGCTCTTGCTCTGCGAAGTCCCAGCAACAATCCCTCATACTCTGCCACATTATTTGTCTTGCCTTCGAAGTCGAGCCTCACAGCGTATCTCATCTTTATGCCAGATGGTGACATTAAGATTGCCGAAGATGCGGCTCCATCATCACAGTAAGCTCCATCGCAATACATGACCCACGGTGTTTCTGGCTTGTCTTCGTTCATTTTGTCACCTTGACTTGGTATCCAATCTGCAATGAAGTCTGCTAGAACTTGAGACTTTATGGCTGTTTTGACCGTGAACTCTATGACATATTGGGATAGCTCTGTTGCCCACTTTCCAATCCGTGCTGAAGATTCCTTGTTCTCTAGTATTTCACGAAGGGGATATGATGTTAGAACAGTGATTGAGTAACTTTGAAAGTAATGCTTTAACTTTCTTGCCGCCATTACCACTGTGTATGCCATCATCTCCAGCTCGGAATAGAACTTCTTCGCTCCTGACAAAGCCTCTGAGACGAAGTATACTGGCACTTGTTTGAGTTGCCCCTCTTCGTACTTCTCCTCTACCAGAGCTGCGCTTACTGCACTTGTGGAAGCTGCTATGTACAACAACAACTTCGCTTTGTCTCCTGGACTTGTTAGCACTGCCAAATTCTCCAAGTATGATTTAAACTGCCCAAATGCTTCCTGCTCTTCGGGACCCCAAGTTATTTTGTTCTTCGCAGACAATAACTTAAAAAATGGTAAGCTTCGTTCTGCTGATCACGCTATGAAGCGACCCAGTGCTGCTATTCTTCTCGTAAGCTTCTGAATATCTCTTTTTGTTTGTGGTGTTCTCATGTTTCGTATTGCCTCTATCTTCTCTGGATTTGCTTCTATGCCAGACTTTGACACCATGCAACCTAAGAGCTTTCCCCTGGATACCCCGAAGATACACTTTTCTGGATTTAACATGAGACCATATTTCCTCAAGTTCGCGAAGGTTTCTCTGAGATCTTCGATGTGTTGGTCTTTCTTTTTGCTGTGTATGACCACATCGTCTACGTAAGCTGATACATTTCTTCTCAGTTGTGGGCCAAGTACAATTTTCACCATTCTGTTGAACGTTGGGCCAGCGTTGCATAGGCCTTCAAGCATCCTGACAAAGCAATATACCCCGAAGGGTGTTATGAAGCTTATCTTGTCTTCGTCTTCCTTCTTCATCCAGACTTGGTGATATCCAGAGAAGCAATCTAGCAACGACATTCTCTCACATCCTGCTGCTGCATCCACCAACACATTGATTCTTGGTAAAGGGTAGTCATCTTTTGGGCAAGCCTTGTTCAAGAGTGTGAAGTCAATGCACATTCTCTGCCCTCCATTCTTCTTCGGTACCATTACAATGTTCGAAAGCCAAGTTGTGAACTATATTTTTCTGATGACCCCTGCATCTAACAACTTCTCTACTTCCCTTTGCGCTGCCAATTCTTTCTGAGGTGATATGACTCTAAGCTTTTGTCTCTTCGGTGGAATCTTTGGATCCAAGCGCAGTGCGTGCTCTATCACTTCGCGAGGCACTCCCTTAAGATCCCTCTTGCTCCAGGCAAATACATCTTGATTGTTGTGAAGGCATGTGATGAGTGCATTCTCCTCTTCTTCGGTCATTCCCCTTGCTATAGTGACCAGTTTGTCATGAACATCTTCGCAAAGACGCACCTTTTTTGTGTGCTCGTGAGGTTGCATTCTCTTCTTTTCATCTTGGCAAAGTCTCTTTTTCATTTCGAGCTCTTCGGGCTCTTCTTCTTCTTCACTTTCTACAGTGTCTTCACTGTTTCCGACTATGTGGATCGGTTTCTGGTTGCTACCCACGTTGTACTCTCGGTCGTGTGCATCTTCCTGATCTCCGTATATTGTGAGAATGCCACTAGCAGTTGGTATCTTCATACACAAGAATGGCATGTGTATCACTGCTGCGAACTTGTTTATGATTCCCCTCCCGAATATTGCTTTGTATGCATATGGAATGTCCACTACATCGAAGGTGACCATCTCTATTCTCATCAGTGCTCATGTCCCAAGACTTATGTTCATTTTGATTGTTCCCAGAGCATCCACCTTCTTGTTACCGAAGTCGTATAGTGGCTTTAAAGTTTTCTAAAGTTGATCGTCTCTGAACTCCATCCTCTTGAACAGTTCATAAGTTATGATGTCTGCGGAACTGCCGTTGTCTACGAGGATGCCTTCCACATCATTGCCCAACAAGTATTTTGTGTTCTTTCCCAGTACTGATGACTAGAGGGTCTTCGTGGGGATACTTCTTCAGCTTGAGATCTGCCTCTGTGAAGGTGATTGGAATGTGTGACCACTCTGTTTTGAAAACTTTCCCTGCACATACATGGCTCACTTCTCTCTGTTGATATTTCTTCTGCCTCTTCATCAAGTGTTTAGGTGAGTTGCAACCACCTGTGATAGCATTGATTATGTTCATTCTTCGGTAGCGATCTTCATCTTCTCTGTTCTGATTTGCTTGCGAAGGTGCCTGATGAGCAGGCTCTAGTTTTGGCTAGTATGATGCAGTGCTTTGCTGCTGTAGTTGTATCATGTTTGGGTTGAACACTGGCGGAGGTGGTAGTGGCATTTGTTGGAAGCATGGTTGTGGGATATAAGGTTGCCAGTTTTGCATTGAACTCTGAGCCATCCAAGGTGCTGCTGATGATGTGTGATTGACTGTCTTCGCCTGGCTCTGTGCTGTTCTCTTTTTGTCTTCTTCGATCTGCTTCTTGCGAAGTAGCGTTCTGCATTCGTATGACCAATGCCCTTTGTTAAGACTGTGCAAGGAACACACGGATTGTGGTGGTGGGCCTCTGCCCGAATTTTGACCTCTGCCTCCTGTTGCAGCCGAAGATGCCATTTGCGAGTTACTTCCTGAAACATTGTTCACATTACTTCTGTTGTAAAAGTTGGGCCTTGCCGAAGGTCGTTGATTGTTCTGGAGCATGCTTCCCCACTCTGGCTGAGACTTCGCTTGACTTTTTCTCTTGTTGTACGCATCAACTCTTCGCTGTTTTCCTCTGTCTGATTTGCAATATTCTTGCATTATGTCAAACAACTGCTTCTCTATTTTTGGTCTTCTTCGGTCAAGATACTCTCCGCAGGGTCCTACCTTCAGGCCATCTATTGCTGCATCAATTACTGTTGTGGATTGTACATGTGGTGCTCTAGCTCTGACTTTGGCAAATCGCTTGATGTACTCTTGCAATGGTTCTTTGTCTCCTTGTTTTATGAGGTGAAGATCTCCAGATGTGAGATCCTGGGGTTGATACCTGTTGACGGTCGATTTTGGTACACCTAGCTATGAGTTTACCGTCAACATTTGCACGTATTTGATATTCTAACTAATGGTACTAACCCCCCGAAGGTATCAAGTTCACTCTTGCATGTCGATTTTGGAGTTTATTGTTTACGCAGGAAAATAACGTTAAAGAGGAGACTTTCGGGATAAGTTCATCAAGCACTTCAAGAGAAGATCATAAAGCCCGGCACAAGTCAAGACACATGATGAACATGACTCCAAATGGCCCAGGGACCAAAGCATAAAGCTGTAAAACTCCAGGGACCTGAACTGAAGATGCTGAAGCTTGCGCGACAAGGAGCTCTATCTAAACCATGGAGAAGACGACGTCAAGGGCCCACAAGCAGGAGGGAGCAAGTCAGCAATTGACCAAGAAGCATCGGGGAGCGAGACGGGGCTGAACCGGGCCGAAACGGGCCTGGGTCGGTCAGCCCATTCCGGCCGGCCGGCATGGCCTGTTCTGAGCCCGGTTCGCGCCCCCCTTTGACCTACATGCTCCTCTATATATTGCCTCTGCCTCCGCCGGCCGTCACATCCATCCATTCATCAGAGAGCTGCCGACACGAAGGAGAAGCACCGGGAGGAAGCCGACGGCCGCCACAAGTCCTCGAGTTGCCTAGGAGATGGCTTAGGCCATGCCCTAGCCACCATGGCTGGCCCTGCGTGGTGAAGCCATGGTGGAGTTCTGGAGCCACGACTTGAATTCGTCAAGTCGTTTGTACCTTCAACATTCAATGGTGATGTAATCATATCTTGTTCTACTTTGATCTACATCGATGAGTGCTTTATTCATATGTATAGCTAGCATATGCTTTTAGTAGGAATAGATCTAATCGTGGTGGTTAGTCTATCTCTTGCGGATACATCGTTGTAGTGCACGGACCGAGGTTGTCGTTCGGTGATGATTATCCTTGCGTAGTGACAGTACGGTGGAGGAGAAAGCGGCGAATGAACGTGTATCGGACCACTCCATATCGGGTTACTCCATATCGAGTGTACTCCTTATCATAGTATAGGTTTAGATTGGTTTGTCTCCTTGGCCGGAACGACAACAAGAAGACGATAGGCTAGGGTTACCCTTTGGTGTTTACCTTTATGGCTAGGTGGATGTGATCCATACATCCCTTCGTGTTTGTATGTTACCTTTATGCAATCAACACTTCACATAGGGTTAGATCATTAGATTAGATGGATAGCCTTAGGAGTTTGCATCTGATCCTTGGATTGACAAATCTAGGGAGGACCCTCCTTTGTGAAAAAGGCACCAAGTCACCCGTAGACTTGCGGTGAACTTGAGCACGGTTTTGCACCGTCAACAAGCCCCTTTTTCTGGCGCCGTTGCCGGGGATCGGCAACTCGAACCCTAGGGTGATCTATCTATCTATTTGACTGACCCTAATTCCTAGTAGTGCATATACACTTGTTTTCTTGTTTGTGTCCTTGAAAGCTGGTGAAAAGCTAGACACAAGACGTTCGAGAAGTTCTCAACATCCACACCCCAACAAGATGATCACAACATCAAGATTCGCTCTTTAGTGGTAGGTGCTAACTTTTGTTAGTGGTCCATCATCCGCTATCGAGTCCACACCCTACACGAGAGATGATAAACAAGGTAAGTCAACGTGTCAATTAAAATTTTGAGACCAATGTTTTGTGGAGAATCGTTTGTTCGAGCAATAGGCATTGGAAGCAATCACGGTGCCCCCAAGATCAAGAGATCAAGCCCGTCGACATCTTCGAAGTTTCTGTTCGCATCAAGTTTTGTACAGCCTCATGAGAAGAACAACAGAATATACTTGGATATTTAGAAGCCCTACGAAGTTACGCTTCCAACGAGTTAAGAATCAAGTCAATCGGAGGTTCCTACAAGCGGATATGGCCGAATCACCGATGGTTGCACGTCCTGATGGACAGCAAGCAAAGCTGAAGTGAAACAGCCATAGCTCCCTCATATGGACTCCGATTAAGATGGATGAGTACCCGTTGGAAAGGTAATTTTATAAATTTTTCAATAGAATTATATTTTGATATATGTCCTGTTATGTATACAGGGGAAAATCCACGAGGAAGAGGCAGCAGCAACACGATGAGAACAAGAGAGTGGAGATGAGGACGACAACAATGAAGATAAGTTTGGGCAATGCTTCCACTAGATCACACATGAAGAAATTCAGAAGCTTGAAACAAAACAAAGACCCCTAGAGTATTGGCAAATGAAGACACATGTTGGCGACGTCCGACGCAAGGAGATGTTTGGAGCAAACCACGAAGGATTACACACAAAGGACAACATCCAATGGCGTAGACACTTTGGGCTCTCACACGAAGGCTCATGGAGTTACATGAAGACACTTAAGAGATGTGTGAGCCCACAAATTAAGAGGAGTGATCCTACATAAAGTAACCTTGACGACATGTGGCACGAAGGGAGAGATTGAAGAAGTCTACGCGAGCCACCTCCAATCATCAAGGATTGTTCGCTTTCAACTCCAAAGGACCACTCATGATGAAAAGCTTGAAGGCTAAGGTACACATTAAACTCTCAAGGTACTTTTGGATATGATAACTTTCTTTTCAAACATTCATGTTCATGTCCAATAGTATGTTTGATTCTATGCCTTACACTTTATCATGATAGGCTAGAATTTCTTGAGAATGATAAAGAGGCTATGTTGTGCTGTAACTTTGTTAATTTGCATGCCTAATGAACCCATGCCTAATGAGAGCCTTGGCGCTGAGCAAGAAACTTATGCAACCTTTAATCACATTTTGTTCATCTAACTTTTAAATTGTGGTTACAATTGCATATGTCTATATTATGTTTTGCAAATCCTAGACTTGCTTTGTGCTTGGTCAAGCTCGTGACCTTGAAAGAGCGTGTGTCAGGAGAAAACCCGAGTTTCACTAACCATGCCGGTCATTAAACCATAATAAAAAAGGGGAGAAGCCATGCCCCAAAGGAATTGCAAGCTCGTGCATAGCCATCACCGAACCTCGAAGACAACACCGCTGTTTTCATCAGTTTTGAGCACCTGATCAGATATGTAGAAGAAGGACAAAGTTTAAAATCAGAAGCTCCATCAAGTGCCGATTCCAATGCCTCCTAGATCGACAAATTTGAAGACTCGTACAAGGAGATATGGCGAAATCATTAGGCGCTGCGCAGTCTGAAATCTTTGGACAGATTGCAGCGTTGGAGTAAAATGGGCGTAACTCACTCGTTCGGAGTCCGTTGGGGGTCAACAAAGACTTGATGGAAAGATAATTTCATACGCCACGCGTGGAATTTATTGTTTGCTACATGATCTGATCTGGACAAAGAGTAAAATTTATGAAAAGAGAGGCAGCGACGAAGAGCAAAGGAGAAGGACGGGATGATGATGCAAGAGACGATCGGGCAAGCCTCTCATCAAGTAAAATGATCATGTCAAGCATGGAGAGTGGATCAAAGCTGCATGGGCATCTTCAAATCTTACATGAAGGACCATGGCTTCACGACCACGAGTAGGTACGTAAGAAAGTCAAGCTCTATGACTCTAAATGAAGCGCTTTGCGGGAGGCAACCCGTTTTCTTTTGTTTATGTTTATATATATATTATGACCGTCTACATTGTGATCTCAAAAAGAAACATCAAGTAACATTGTACCATTGCTCTAATAAAAACCACAACACCATGTTTTTAATTTAATTGCTATTGAGGGAGTACTTTGTTATTTGATCTTGGAAAGCTTGTAGACCCCTTTTTTTTGTGTGCCTATTAGTGTTTAGAGTCGTTTTTCTTTTGTGTCTTTTTAGAGAGAAATATGAAGTTGGCACCATCCTTTAATTCCAAACCTTGTGGCTAGTTAATTTAGGCTAACTTTTGTTTTTGTTTTAGACAACCACCATATCATGTTGTTTTGTTCATCCATGTTATATTGCATTGCATGTTGTGTTGATCTAACTCTTTGCCAACCAACCTAGGCCTTCCCATAGCCCCCACCAAAAACCATAGCCAATAGAGGTAGGATTGCTTGTGTTGACTGTTTGCCATCACCATCCGGATTGAACAAGTCTATCTCTTTTCTCTCTTCTAACTAAAAACTTTGACTAGCCTCCCCATAAAATCCTTAGGAAAACCTTTCACACCTTTAGCCATCCTAAAACCGTAGGCTCGTTTTTCATTAAAAGACTCGTAGCACACACTTAGTTAGAATTTCTATACTTGACTTCCTCTTTTCAAAATCCTTGTTTGAGCCAAAAATATAGGATACCCATAACCTACCCTTAAACCTTGTTAGTTTGGTTGATTGATTCTTTTCGATGGGTAACTTCCTTGTTGACAATGCTTACTTCGTATGAAGTGTGAGATCAAGCTTTGTCCTTTGCTTATTGTAGACCGCATCGAAAGTGTTTTTTTTCAAACCTTGCTAATGTTTGTTTGTGCTAACTTTTTGCATTTGCATTTCGCATCCATCTCTTTGTCACCATCCACTTTATGTTAGCTTGGGACTTTTTGTGAAGCTTTATGATGAATGCTTTTATACCTATGTTAATGCATCATATGACGATATGGGCATTTTTCTTTTTGCAATCTTGTGTAAACATGGTGTTTACACATGATTGGAGACCCACATCATTCAGTTTTATATACCTTGCTATCATATTGCATTGGATTGTTTATAAATTTTGCAATGCGCCCTACTTATCTTACACCATGAAGAGTTGTTAATCTTGGGATAAGCATAGTGTTTTGACCTTGATTAATAAATCTTTTTGGCAATGGAGAAGTTTGGCAACCACTTTGTAAGCATGGAGCTTAGAATTTGGCGTAAATATTGTTTTGTTTTTATACCATCCTCTCATTTGCATACACACTTGCACTCACGTACACCCATTGGGTTTTTATTTTTCTTTCACTAGCTTAACTATGCCACAAGTTAAGATCTTAGGGGATGTCTTTGGTTTGTTAGCATAGAGTGAGTATTCCCGACCGTCACCTCGGGGGTACTTTGTGCTTTAGAGTTGTTTTGTAGGCATGACGAATCGCTCCCATGAGTTAGCAATGAAAGATGAAAATAAGATCGTCGACACCTCCAAAATCCTAGAAGAAACACCGCTGCCTTCATCAAGATTAGGCGCATGTTCAGAGATGTACAAAATAGGAAAATTTAGATATTCAGGAGCTCCACTAAGTCTTCTTTCCAACGCATCAAGATTCAACATTTTAGGAGACCCGTGCAAGGAGTTACAACCAAATCTTTGGGCGTCACACGTTCTGAAATCAGCCCGGGACAGTTTGCATTGATGGAGTAAAAAGGGCGTAACTCTCTTGTTCGGAGTCCGATTGGGGTGAATGACCACTCATTGGAAAGATAATTTCAAGAACTTTACAATGGAGCAATGGTTCAGTACATGTTCTGTTCTGGAAGTTGAAGAAAAATTTGTGGAAGTTGAAGCAGCGATAAAGGACGACATAGAAGGAGGTGAAGACGAGTTGAGAGACGATTGGGACTAAGGCTTGTGACAAAGGGTGGACGTTGAAGGATGATCAAGGCAACAAAAGTGAAGAGTACGATGATGATCTCCACATATGGCGGTAGAACTTCAATAAATACATGATGATTCATCATCTTCCATGCCTAGCAACATGCTAAGCATGGGGGAGGACTTGGTGGACGTAAGAAGACCGCATGGAGAACAAAGATCATGGTTGCCACGGGATGCTAATTTTCTTCTTCCATGTTAAGCACAATGCTTAAGCATGGGGGAGGCCACGCTACACTTCAAGCATCAAAGGACGGTAACAATTCTTCAACTCTCTTTTGTTCTTGTCTTTTCTATACGTCTGCATTTATGTATGTGCTTTCCACAACCTTAGATACAACCTTTGTATATCTCTCTTTAGAATAACATGGCTACTAGGAGTACAACCTAGGTTTGTTTTTATTTTTAATAATAATCACCGTTACCTTGAGCTCACCATGATGATATCTCGTATGCTCTTACTTATGGATATATGATGATCGTTGCCACCTTACTCATTCTTGCGCTTGGTTTGTATATGATTAAGCTAGTGCTCTCTTTAAATATGATTTGAAAATATAATTAATGCTAGCCTAATCTTTTGTGGAGGTTATGATGACTTGAGACCCATATTATTTTTCGTTGCTCTCACTTTTGAATGAATCAAAGATCATTTATTTTTGTTCTTTAAAAGATATGCTAACCTTGTCTTTGATACCACTTGCATTTTGCTCAACCTATCCAAAGCCTTATATTCATTGAGTGCAAAAACCTTAGTATACAAGATTTATTTTTGGGTGCATTAATTCAAGGCTTGATTTCTCTGGCTCAAGACTAAGAAGCTGGTCATTCCGTTTTTGCGTATCTATCTTTAAGCTAGCCTTATCTATCCGTGCATTGTGAGTTTCCACATCGGGAATTTCGCAAACCTCGCCGGATATCCACCCACAAACCCAAAATATCTTTTTGTGTATACCTCCTTGACCACAACCCAAAACTTTGAGTATGGATGAATGTTTCGAAGAAGATTACAAGGAAGGTGTCGTCAAGTGGAGCAAGATTTTGGGAGACCTCCATAAAAGGATCCCTAGAAGGTTTCAAGTATCTCTATTCATGAAAATACAAGAATTTCAGCACTTACCTTGGCACAATCATCACCTCTTTGCTTCGGGACGAGCAATGTCTAAGCATGGGGGGTTGCCAAGGAAGTACTAGTGTAGTCTAGAGTTCAAGAGGAGTAAAAAAAAGAAGAAAGAAAAAAAAGAGAAAAAAGTGATGAAAGAAAAAATATATATATATATAAAGAAGGAAAAGTATAATGAGAAAAGGAAGAAAAGAAAAAAAAGAGTGAAGAAAAAATATAATAAAGCTCCTCGGTTCTCTAGCTACATTTGGAAATTTCAAAAGGATTTCAAGATCAAGACCCATACTCATCTTTCCAACCATGTGCAATCCGATAACGAGGACTTCGTTTGTGCCTCGGGATCACTCTTTGCCATTTGCACATGTCCACCTATCTAAAAAGTGTGTGTTTTTCTCTCCCCCCTCCGCGGACCATTATTTTCCAATGACCTTTTTGACGAGTCTTGGTAAGTCCATGAGAAGCTTGTCTTGTTTTGATAATATCTCAACTATAATATCTTGGTAGGACTAAACTTTCCCATAGCTCCATATAAAGCCTTCCACCAAATATTTGAGAGAGGAAAGGAGTAGAACAAGTAGGCTTGAGAGACAAGATGAGATGAGAGTTCATGAGCAAGATGCAAGGAGGTTTATTATTGATCTTGGTAAAGCAATTTTTCTTCATCCCGCTCTTTATTTTCAAAATTTCTGAGATTTGTTTAAAATTTGAGAGCAAGATTAATTACTTGTGGAAAGAGCTTAAATGATATCTACCCTCCATAGAGATGAAAGCTAGCTACATTATGGAACTTTAACAAATATAAACTTGGAGAGCATTATGTTTTCTCATGTATGATCAAGTGTAAGGTATGAACATTGAAAGGCAATACTGATGTCCATTAAAGGCTTACTCAAGGACGAGCAAGGTTTAAGCATGGGGGTATGTTGACGGTCGATTTTGGTACACCTAGCTATGAGTTTACCGTCAACATTTGCACATATTTGATATTCTAACTAATGGTACTAACCCCCCGGAGGTATCAAGTTCACTCTTGCATGTCGATTTTGGAGTTTATTGTTTACGCAGGAAAATAACGTTAAAGAGGAGACTTTCGGGATAAGTTCATCAAGCACTTCAAGAGAAGATCATAAAGCCCGGCACAAGTCAAGACACATGATGAACATGACTCCAAATGGCCCAGGGACCGAAGCATGAAGCCGTAAAACTCCAGGGACCTGAACTGAAGATGCTGAAGCTTGCGCGACAAGGAGCTCTATCTAAACCATGGAGAAGATGACGTCAAGGGCCCACATGCAGGAGGGAGCAAGTCAGCAATTGACCGAGAAGCATCGGGGAGCAAGACGGGGCCGAACCGAGGCGAAACGGGCCTGGGCCGGTCAGCCCACCGGCCTGGCCTGTTTTGAGCCCGGTTCGCGCCCCCTTTTGACCTACGTGCTCCTCTATATATTGCCTCTGCCTCCGCCGGCCGCCACATCCATCCATTCATCAGAGAGCCACCGACACGAAGGAGAAGCATCGGGAGGAAGCCGACGGCCGCCACAAGTCCTCGAGTTACCTAGGAGATGGCTTAGGCCATGCCCTAGCCACCATGGTTGGCCCTGCGTGGTGAAGCCATGGTGGAGTTCCGGAGCTGCGACTTGAATTCGTCAAGTCGTTTGTACCTTCAACATTCAATGGTGATGTAATCATATCTTGTTCTACTTTGATCTACATCGATGAGTGCTTTATTCATATGTATAGCTAGCATATGCTTTTAGTAGGAATAGATCTAATCGTGGTGGTTAGTCTATCTCTTGTGGATACATCGTTGTAGTGCACGGACCGAGGTTGTCGTTCGGTGATGATTATCCTTGTGTAGTGACAGTACGGTGGAGGAGAAAGCGGCAAATGAACGTGTATCGGACCACTCCATATCGGGTTACTCCATATCGAGTGTACTCCTTATCATAGTATAGGTTTAGATTGGTTTGTCACCTTGGCCGGAACGGCAACAAGAAGACGATAGGCTAGGGTTACCCTTTGGTGTTTACCTTTATGGCTAGGTGGATGTGATCCATACATCCCTTCGTGTTTGTATGTTACCTTTATGCAATCAACACTTCACATAGGGTTAGATCATTAGATTAGTTGGATAGCCTTAGGAGTTTGCTTCCGATCCTTGGATTGACAAATCTAGGGAGGACCCTCCTTTGTGAAAAAGGCACCAAGTCACCCGTAGGCTTGCGGTGAACTTGAGCACGGTTTTGCACCGTCAACAATACCCTTGGAAGTTGTTCTCTATTCTTCGCCGAAGCTGTTCCCATGACCTGATGCTTCCTTTCGGCAGCGAAGCGTACCACTGCTGTGCCAAGCCTTTGAGGGCCATTATCATAGCCCTTGCCATTGCTACCTCATCTCCTCCGCCCGAAGATATTACCACAGTGTATTTCTGAAGAAATTGCCTTGGGTCTGACTCGCCATCGAACTCTGGCAGGGATGCGGGCAGCTTGAACTTCGGCGGTCAATCAACATTCTCAAGTTCTAACGAAAGGGGAGAAGCAGGCTTCGTTTTGCTTGAAAACACATCTCTGTGCCTTTTTTGTGGCCTACGTTCCACATACGCCTCTTCTTCTGAGTCATAATATATGGAGCCTTCCTCATTCTCTTCTTCTTCTTCGTAAGTTTCTTCATCGATAATTACCGGTCTTCGTTTTTTGCTGTGATCCTGTACTTTGCGAGGTTCCTGGGTCTGTTCTTGTGGTTGGATAGAGTTCAACTGAGCTTGCAAGATTGCCATTTGTTCTTGCAGCTGTAATGTTTTGTTTCTTATTGCTTGCTGCTCTTTATCTTCCCGCAACTATTGCAATAGCATTCTCTTCTTCTTGACTTGCTGCAACATTTCATTGTATCTTGCCCTCTCTTGCACTGGGTCCTCGTTCTATATTTTTTTTGCCCTGAGTATGGCGGCTTCCGCCTGAGCTCTTGTACGAATGTTCGCTGGCATTGGTCTTTCTCTCATCTTCGCAGCAAGTCTTTTTTCGATTCTTCTTAACGCAGCAATGTTCTCATCTTCGACTCCCACATCTGCTAGCCCGACCTCGAAGTGCCATTCAGCTACATCTTCCGCTTCTTGCTCTTGATCTTCTCCCGCTCTATGGTTTTGTGGACTTAGGACTATGTCTCGTGTCGTGTTTGTGTTATCTGGTACTTGTCTCTCTCTGGGGTTTTCGCTCTCTGCTTCCGACGGATCATCGGTCGCCGTATTTGGATGTGGTTGTGGGTTCTTCGGTTGCTTCTTCGGTGGCATGGCTGGGACGAAACACGGTGGGCGCCTTAACTGTTGGGATAAAAATCTTCCCCGAAGAGGGGCCAACAGTCGAAACGAACTAAGGACAAGGGAACACGACTGCCAAACCGAAGAATGTAAAACTTGAAAGCAACTAAGTGTAAGAAAATTTAGCCGCCTTCCAATCGCCCCCATTTCATTATCGTCGGGTCCTTTTTATAGGCCCGTAACAATTACACTTTACAACACCTACCATTGCTTTTTCACATTACGCGAAGCATCTTAGGGGTATTTTGGTAACCTCGCAGGGCTCCGTACTCACAAACTTTACAGACAATCACTTTACACCTCGACTTTCTACGTGTCTGCTGCCGTGGCAATTTGCTCTTCGCTCGCCTCCACGCGCTTCGCGCAACCCTCATCGAAGCTTTTACCTTCGCGGGCCTCCTCTTGGTCTCTATCTGCGCCTTCATCATCATCGCCCGAAAACTGAACGAATATTACTTCTTCGAAGGTCACTCGCCTCATCTCCGGCCGTTCTTCTTCGCGTTACATCTTCACCAAGCCTCGACTCGACTTCACGGCAGCTCTTCCTTCGTGTCTTCGCATGCGGACCTCGCCCTCTCGGAGCGAAGACAAGCTTCGCTTGGCCCTTCGCTCGGTGAGCTTGGCTTCTGTAAAACGAAGATCCTCAGCTTTGTTTAGTCTTCGCCAACTGACCCTCGGTCGTTTCCTGAAACAGCAAATGCAAAAGCAGAAACGACTCCCGATCTTCTCCTTTGAGCCGAAGATACAAGGGGGGTTAGTTGCGAAATATTTACCCCAACAGTGTGTATGTTCACTGCAACTTGTTTTCAAGGTCCTCTCTTCCCTCTTTCCCTCGGCCTCATCCACAGGTGATGCATGTGTTTATGTTTAGAAATACAAAACCGAGAATTGCAAGCCCTGGAGAAATGAATTCAAGGATATTGCTCTCTAAACCAGTAACACCTGAAGAAGTTTTCTTCGGACTGTTACAAATTCGTATCCAAACAAATAAAAAGTCACTTCACATGTTCAGAAGAAAAGAACAGAACTATCATATTTGCATCACAAACTGAAAGAAGCTTTTGAGCCTAGTAGCTTTTTAACCTGTTCTGACAAGGTTTCTCGAGAGAAAGAAGTTTATTTAGCAAACATGACCTGAATATTCTAGACATTGATGAAACTAAAAGGAAAGAAGCGCCAAAAGTTTATTTAGCAAACACGACCTGAATATTCTAGACATTGATGCCACTGAAAAGAAAGAAGCGCCAGTTTGGAATTATTTTTTATATCAAAACATGACGCCTAGGAAAAGCATCAGTTTAAAATTTGCAGAAAAAATGCACATAGCCATGGAGGCACATGCACAAGAACAAAGGAATTAAAGTTAAACATCTTGTGTGGAGAGTAAAAAAGAGAAACTGACTTCTGTGTGGTGCCAAAAGTGTGATGATAAACAGGCTTCTGAGTATGAGTAGCCCTTACCTGCTGACCACTTGATTCTTAGTGGCTGTTGTGCATGCCTTCCTTAGAATGCTTGCCACACAAATGATGGTCGTTGATCCAATCGCACTGATTTTTATACTTGTATATGGTCACAGAAATGCAAAAGGATGAAAAGATGCTAGGGGAGCTCCAATGTGTAATGGTGAGATTGAAACAATCTGACAAAAATCATGAGTAACTGCCATTGTGCCAAAGACAAACATATATACAACATGGTAAAAGACCTCGAGACTTAAGCTAATAGGCCAAGGAATAATTACATGCTCCTATTTGAGTTTAGATGATAATCGTAGTTTTAGCATTTGGTGGCACGACTATGCCAATCCTATTTTTGATGGTCAGACTGACCATAACCTATTTGGTGACCTAACCGATAACAATCATGCACATTTGCGACACCTAATAAGCTATAATCTAGCAACAAATAACAAACTATAATTCATGTCAGTTGCCACTAACAAACAAGCAAAGAGTTGAACTGGTGAGTTTTATAGTGGTAAAGTTATCTAAAACTTGGGTCTGGAAGTTTGAGGTTAAAGTAAAATTAATCCGGATGTTTCCTAATCCTCTCTTCCTTTTGCTCATTGGTTTCTTCAGCCTTTTTCCTTGCACAGGCACATGCCAAATCAAAGGATCAGACTCATAGTTATAACTGATAACCATATGGCAACCAATGTATGCGCTACTGAATTGCAAGGCCATGGGCAGTGGGAGGCAAAGTAATAGAAAATTCATACATTAATCTCTTACTCTAATGTCGGTAAAATATCATGGCATGTGGCGATCTATCACACCTTGAATCCCTCGTTGCATCTACCAGGTAATCAAGAAAAGATGTGTATCCACTCACATGTACCTTCGTCCTCGCTCCTTCGTCCCGCCACGTGATTGCTCCTTGGTGCGGCCAAATCTGTCCATGCCGTCCCTTCCTCGCCTACCAAACAAGGGACAGGGCCATTCCTGTCAGCTACCATGTTTACCACAACACCAATATATACCTTTACCCCCATTTTATATTTCCTTTTTAATCCTATTCCCTTTTTTTATGATCTTGCTGCCTTGATCTAACGCTACGGGAATATACTTCATAATGCAAATCAAACAGGTCAAAAGGCAATACATTTTTTTTCTAATCATGTCTAGAACTGAATATCAATGGATAGAAGAAACGATCATATAGCCATGCAGTTTTAAAATACATCCATGATATTTAGTTTTCTTCTCCAGCACAAATAGTAGTAGAGAAAACATACAATTTGCCACACAAAAAATAGGACGAGTACATAACATCAACTCAGAGTGTGCTCATCTAGACATCTACTCAAGATTTTTACCAGGATTGTTGATGGCCCCCGTCGTATGTGGTGATCTGGGCTCCTCTTAGCTCCATTCAGATTATCTGCACCATCTGAAAATTGGTCAAACAAAACAATAGGACCTGACATCAAAGAATCAATTGAAACCGCATCTAAAAGGGAACTTTTTTTTTTTGAGCTCAACCGCATCTAAAAGGGGAACTTATAAGGAGAAACTAACCTACCATGATCTAATGTCAGCACCTTCAACATTTGCCGGTTACCCCTTCTCCCTGCAATGGTAAAAGAAAGAGAGTGAAGATTTCTCTCTTTTCTCTGGGCTCATCACACTTCATAGTTATAGTTATAGCAATGGATTGCAGTTCAATAACTACAGAGTTTGAAGGAATGTAGAATGAGAAAATATATTAAGTTATTTGCTTAACAATGAAGGGATTAGGGGGGGCTACGCTAGCACAAACAAAATTTTCCCCGCAAAACAGAAACTGCTGCTGTCAGAGATCACGGGATTACCACTAGACGCGTAGTTGCAGCGGAACCGTCTCGATGAAGACGAACGCGTCGAGGTAGCAGGTAGTGCAGTTGCTCACGTCCACCTTGTCCTTCACGTCCGGTTCGTCCTTATGCTCCAAACGTAGCACCTCCAAGGTATCCACACGTACGGGGAAGGAACGCCGATCGTAGATGTACTAGCACCTCACGAACGATCACGAACTGGAGGATATATAGATGGAGGAGGGGCTGCAGAAATCACTATTCACCCACGGTTACTGTTCACCGCGGGTTACTGTAGCATCACGGGTACTGCAGCGGCGGCGGTACTGTAGCGATGATTAGGGTTTTCCATCTCCCCCACCTTTGTATATATAGAGGTCACTGATGGGCCTTTCAACCTTTGCGGCCCATTAAGACTCTAGTACCCTAATGGATCAAATCCATCAAGCCCATTAGTGAATCCAATCCAATTGGCTCTAGGGCATATATCCAACAGTCTCCCACTTGCACTAGAGACAATCACATACGCAAGCTTTCTAATGTTCCAAACCCCTTAAGTGTGTGACCCTATAGGTTCACGCACACATAGACATGGCCCGAGTACTCCTACTCGACCAATAGTTGATAGCGGCCTCTAGCAAGACGTGTCAACTCCTATGCATACGTAAAGATCTTATCAGACGAACCACACATCGTTTCATACATGCTATTCCCTTTGCCTCACGATATTTGGTCTAGCTCCAAGCTGACCTCTCTTTCTCGATACCGTGATTCGGATCCTTTAAAAGAGGTTAACTCTTAACCCAGCACGGCCATGCATTTCTTGATCCAGTCACTCGAGGGGCCCAGAGATATCTCTCTCAAGTAGAAAGGGGCAAATTCCATCTTGATTGACCATGCCTCACAGCATGCTTCCTGACAAACCCGAAAGCCACCTTTATAACTACCCAGTTACGGAGTAGCGGTTGATAGCCCTAAGTAGGTCAATTCACATCTTGAGTACATGCGACAATCTCAAGTCTAAGGACATAGCGTATGCGTTGTGTAAACAGAGAACTATATAACAAAGTCTCAAATTGGGTCAGTCCAGCCCCATGTCATACATGTGCCCACATTATTAGTTATACATCTCCATGTTCATGACTTGTGAAACATAGTCATCAACTAATACATGTGCTAGTCATTAGCTCATACTAGGGACAACTTTTGAATAACCATACAAGTAAAAGAGTTTCACAAACAATTCACATAATTGTCAATCAAATACAAGTTGTCTTTCATGGATATTCAAATAAAAGAACAAAGTGTCATGGATATAATGAAATATAATCATCTCTATGATTCCTTATAAGACATATTTCTAACATTCTTCCACATGCACTTGAGCTAATCTAGAATGTATCTAATACCCATAGCTCTCACGTGCGCCTCATGCTTAGGCTGTGGAAGGGGTTTTGTCAAAGGATCTGCAACATTCAAATCCGTGTGTACTTTGCATATCTTGATATCACCTCGTCTAACGATCTCTCGTATCAGATGAAATTTCCGCAGTACATGTTTATTCTTTTGGTGGTTCCTTGGCTCCTTCGCTTGCGCAATACCCCATTGTTGTCACAATAAAGATCCAATGGGCTAGAGACACTCGGAAACACACCAAGTTCAGAAAGGAACTTCCTTATCCAAACACCCTCCTTTGCAGCTTCCGAAGCCGCGATGTACTCGGCTTCTGTTGTAGAATCAGCCACTGTCTCCTACTTAGAACTCTTCCAGCTCACAGCTCCACCGTTTATCGTAAATACGTATCCTGATTGCGACTTTGAATCGTCTTGGTCAGTTTGGAAACTAGCATCGGTGTAACCCGTTACAACGAGCTCCTCCTCACCACCATAGACTAGGAACATGCCTTTAGTCCTTCTTAAGTACTTAAAAACATTTTTAACCGCTGTCCAGTGACCCTCACCTGGATCAGATTGGTATCTGCTTGTAACACTGTGTGCATACGAAATATCTGGACGTGTACATATCATTGCATACATAATAGATCCGATGGCCGAAGCATACGGTATTCTACTCATGCGTTCCCGCTCATCAGTTGTCGAAGGACACTGAGTCTTGTTAAGATGTATGCCATGTGACATAGGCAAGAACCTTTTCTTCGCCTCTTCCATGTTGAACATTTTCAACACTTTATCAATGTAAGTGTCTTGGCTTAATCCTATAAGCCTTTTTTGATCTATCTCTATAGATTTTGATGCCCAAAATGTATGCCGCCTCACCTAAATCCTTCATCGAAAAACTATTTTTCAATGAGGTCTTAGCGGCCTCAAGCATAGGAATGTCATTTCCAATCAGCAATATGTCATCCACATACAAGATTAGAAATACTACAGAGCTCCCACTTGCCTTCTAGTAAACACAAGGCTCTTCTTCACTCTGAATGAAGCCAAACCCTTTGACCACTTCATCAAAGCGAAGGTTCCAACTCCGAGATGCCTGCTTCAATCCATAAATGGACTTTTGAAGTTTGCACACCTTTCTAGCATTGGTTGGATCAACAAATCTCTCGGGTTGTGTCATATACACATCCTCAGTCAGATTTCCATTTAGGAAAGCTGTTTTGACATCCATCTGCCATATCTCATAATCGAAATATGCAGCTATAGCTAGAATGATCCGAATAGATTTAAGCATCGCTACGGGTGAGAATGTCTCGTCGTAGTCTACTCCTTGAACTTGTCGAAAACCTTTTGCAACAAGTCGAGCTTTATGGATGTGAACATTTCCATCCATGTCTCTCTTCTTCTTATAGATCCATTTGCACTTTATGGGTTTAACACCATCTGGCGGGTCAACCAAGTTCTAAACTTGATTGTCATCCATGGAATCTATTTCGGATCTCATGGCACTTTGCCATTTCTCATAATCTGGGTCCATCATTGCTTCCGCATATGTCATAGGTTCATCATTGTCTAACAACAATATGTCGCGCTCTCCCGTGATCATGAGATTGAGCTTATCAGTTGCGCGACGTACCCTTTCAGACCTTCGTGGTTGTGGTGGTGCTTCTCTTGCCACGGGCATCTCAACTCGTTCAGCTACATTAGCATCACTTATGAGATCTTGGCCAAGCGGCTCATCTTGAACTTCTTCAAGATACACCTTCTGTCTACATTTTTCTCTTTTAAGAAACTCTTTCTCTAAGAAAACACCATTCCGGGCGACAAACACTTTGCCTTCTGACCGGTTATAGAAATAATATCCCAAGGTTTCCTTTGGATATCCCACGAATA
This sequence comes from Cenchrus fungigraminus, assembly GCA_036936925.1. Taxonomy (NCBI): domain Eukaryota; kingdom Viridiplantae; phylum Streptophyta; class Magnoliopsida; order Poales; family Poaceae; genus Cenchrus; species Cenchrus fungigraminus. Next base: position 87,664,779 of record CM072780.1, read on the forward strand.
TGCACTTGTCCGATTTAGGTGTTAATTTATCTGATTGAAGTTTCTTCACATAAACCTCACAACCCCAAATTTTCAGAAAAGACAAACTGGGAGTCTTACCAGTCCACATCTCATATGGTGTCTTAACTACGGACTTAGAAGGTACCCTATTTAAAGTGAAAGCTGCGGTTTCTAGAGCATAACCCCAAAATGATAATGGTAGGTCCGACTGGCTCATCATTGATCGGACCATGTCCAACAAGGTTTGATTACGTCGCTCGGATACACCGTTTCTTTGAGGTGTTCCAGGTGGCGTAAGTTGTGGAACAATTCCGCAACTCTTTAGATGACTGCTAAACTCGTGGCTCAAATACTCACCTCCACGATCAGATCGTAAGGTCTTGATTTTCTTGCCACGTTGATTTTCTACTTCACTCTGAAATTCTTTGAACTTTTCAAAAGTTTCAGACTTGTGCTTCATTAAATAGACATAACCATATCTACTTAAATCATTAGTGAACGTTATGAAGTATTGGTATCCACCTCTAGCTGTCGTACTCATTGGTCCGCACACATCTGTATGTATGAGTTCCAGTAAGTCTGAGGCTCTCTCAGGAAAACCTGAGAAAGGCATCTTGGTCATCTTGCCTAGCAAACAAGCTTCACATGTCTCGTAGGATTCAAAATCAAACGAAGTTAAAAGTCCATCGTTATGGAGCTTCTTCATGCGTTTTTCACTGATGTGACCCAAACGACAATGCCATATGTAGGTAGGACTCAAATCATTAGGTCGAGACCTTTTAGCACTTATGTTACAGATAGGTGAATCATCAAGATTTAAAACAAATAAGCCATTCACAATGGATGCACAAGCCACAAACATATTATCCTTAGAGATCACACAACCATTGTTTTCACTCGCAAATGAATAACCATCCTTCATCAAACATGAAGGGGATAAAATGTTTCGACTCAAACTAGGAACAAAATAACAATTATTCAACTCCATAATAAATCCTGATGGGAGGTGGAGTTGCATCATCCCGACGGTCAACGCAGCAACTCTTGCATTATTGCCCATGCGGAAATCAACTTCTCCTCTTTCAACGCTTCTACTTCTTATCATTCCCTGTGTCGAATTGCAAATCTGAGCAACCGATCCGGTATCAAATACCCAAGAATTAATAACAGTATCAGCGAGGAAAATATGATCTGTAACGTAAACATGAAGTGTACCAGAAGTGGAAGTACCCTTACTTCCCTTGTTCTTCAAAGAAGCTAGGTACAGCTTGCAGTTTCTTTCCCAATGACCAATTTCCTTATAATGAAAACACTCAGCATTGGCAGCTGGACTAGCCTTGGGTGCCTGGTTTGGCATGGGGATCTTATCCTTGGCCTTGCCTTTCTTCTTCCAAGATTTGCCCTTCCTTTTAAAGGTCGGCTTATTTTGGATTGCCATCACATGACTGCTGCCAGCGCCTTTCTTGATGTCACTCTCTGCTGTCTTTAGCATACCACATAGTTCATTCAAGCCCTTCTCCGCCCCATGCATATGGTAGTTCGAGATGAAGTTCCCATAGCTAGGCGGAAGAGACGTGAGAATGAAGTCAGTGGACAACTCCTTGCCCAGTGGGAAGCCTAGCTTCTCCAACCTCTGAACGTAACCAACCATTTTGATTACATGTGGTCCTACTGGCGCGCCTTCTGCCAATTTGCACTCCACAAAGGCTTTAGAGACATTGAACCTTTCAGTCCTAGCCTGTGTGACGAACATATCATTGAGTGCCACGACCATATCGTGCACATGGACTGACTCAAACTGCATTTGCAAGTCAGGTTCCATACACGCAAGCATAAGGCAGCCCACTTCAAGATCGACATCCTATGCCTTCTTGTAAGCGTTCTTTTCAGCGAGTGTTGCATTTTCATCAGGCTCCTCTGGTAAAGGGGTGTCTAGAACCTCTTCCTTTTTCTCAGCCTTGAGAATAATTCTAAGGTTACAGATCCAATCCGTATAGTTCGTTCCATTCAACTTGTCCTTCTCAAGGATTGTACGCAAAGAAAATTCCTTACTAGGTGCCATCTACAACAAAATAATAAATGCAAAATACTAAGACAAAATATCCATGACTGAGTAAAATAAAAGAATTTACTCCCACTAAAATCAATATCCCCACATTGATACTTAGTGATTCAGAATCCACAACTAACAAGTCTACTAGTGAGCTTTTGCGTCACCGCTAGTAAACAAGGTAGATCGGTAAGCAACTCTTTGCTAATCATATCACATATGACTCCTGTTGTTGGGTGACATCTCTATGTCTAAGCTCCCAACCTTTATGCCCCAAAGTCCTTAACCGTTAAGATGACTTTGATAAGCAAACCAACACTTATGCGTGTAAGTATCCGATACAAACCCGTCTAGTCAAGGAAAACTAGTGGCACCCTAATTTCATAGACCCACCACTAATTGTACGAGACGTGGGATGGTGGCAAGTGTTGGGAGGGCATGTTAACTTCAAATTCCAAAGGGATCGTTCTACTCGTAACATCACACGCAAGAAAAATAACATTGTCGCATGTAAAAGTAGAACGGTAAGAACGACATTCACACAGTTGTAACACGGTATGGCCTATTGTCACATGGTGATCTCCATCTCCATTGACCTGTACATCATGTTGATCTCCATCTCCATGATCTGTGTGTGCCATCCTCCATGTGATGAGTCCTCCAAGAACTATCTAACGCGTGCTAGTAATGAAAGTTACACAATCGCGTATTATATCATCACAAATTGGTACGCAGACCATTACATTAATTTTGACAATACATGTGGCTCCAGCCGTATTGCCGTACGCGTGACACGCAAGTCACGAAAAAATTACACACATGCATCACATACACATATAGGCCATACCGATCACAAAAACTGCAAAACAGATTATCGCAATTCCGACGTCCAAACTTAAAACGCCCGAAAACCCATCTTGCAAGCTGAATTTGGCAAAACTAATTTCGCCGAGACCAGCGAAGTTGGTTTATCACATGTGTAAAATTTTCTGTAGATCAATTTTCGTATAGAAAACGTCTTCATCCGAGTTAACCACGAAAAGTTATGACTGTTTTACCGAACAGCATGTTTTCTGGTTTTCCCGGGCCGGTAGCAGATCCAATCTGCCGCCGCCACGCATCCCATGCGCCTGGCACTTGACCTAGCTTCGATTCGATCAATCCAATTGATCTCCTTCTCGTTGTGACTGGGTTTACGTGTATCACTTAACTCCGATGGCGGAATTCCGGCAGGTATGAGTAATTCGTTACACGACCATCACGACAAGAACACGAAGCCGATCAAAACTTTGATCTACATCTGCATATCTCCATATGCACACATCCCGAATCTAAAACTTAGCAGCTACGACTCTGGTACCACTGAAGGTATACAGGGGGGCTACGCTAGCACAAATAAAATTTTCCCCGCAAAACAGGAACTGCTGCTGTCAGAGATCACGGGATTACCACTAGACGCGCAGTTGCAGCGGAACCGTCTCGATGAAGACGAACGCGTCGAGGTAGTAGGCAGTGCAGTTGCTCACGTCCACCTTGTCCTTCACGTCCGGTTCGTCCTTGTGCTCCAAACGTAGCACCTCCAAGGTATCCACACGTACGGGGAAGGAACGCTGATCGTAGATGTACTAGCACCTCACGAACGATCACGAACTGGAGGATATATAGATGGAGGAGGGGCTGCAGAAATCACTATTCACCCACGGTTACTGTTCACCGCGGGGGGGTACTGTAGCGTCACGGCTACTGTAGCGGCGGCGGTACTGTAGCAATGATTCGGTTTTTCCCTTCTCCCCACCTTTGTATATATAGTGGTCACTGATGGGCCTTTCAACCTTTGCGACCCTTTAAGACTCTAGTACCCTAATGGATCAAATGCATCAAGCCCATTAGTGAATCCAATCCAATTGGCTTTAGGGCATATATCCAACAAACAAAGCATGCATTTGTTTACTGTTGCATCACAATAAACACAAGCATTCCAAAAGCAATGGAATTTCAAAACAAAGTTACTTGCGTACATGCAAATACAGATGTGTCGGTGCCCTTGACGAGGTAGCATCAGACTAACTAAATCATCCACATTTTTGAACAAATCATTTGTATTTGTCAATCACAAACATGCATACATAGATGTGCAGATGGGGTAGGAAGTTTACTCACCTGCGGCCAACCAGATCCAGCGAATGGACTCAAGATCTGAACGCCAAGGAATTCCTCATGGCCGCAGCCCGCAGCCAAGTGAATGCAGCGCTGGAAGAAGTGGAGCAAAGGAGCAGCGCCCCGAGGCCACCGGCGGATATTCGGCGCATTGTCGGCTACTTCTCGTTCTGTAGTTGCTGTGATTACCACTTGGTACTAGTTTTTACGTGCAGGAGAACGTGTGCTGCATCTGCATCTAACTGCTGTTGCTGACTTGTTTTTGTTGCAAACTGCTAGGGAGTTGCTATGTATCAAAAGCCAGTCTGACGGCAATCTCCTGCTGTCTGCTTCTGATTCTGTGACGACTGACGACGCTTTTCTAGTCCAATAGTCCTACTATGCAGTGATGGCTAAACCGCTAAAGTAACGAACTGAGTTTTTGTTTTTTTCCCTGAGGGGGCAACAAGCTGGGCTAGGCAGCGTGCCAAACGCATGGGTAATTTTAGGGTTATAGTGAAGCCAGGCCTAAGGTAGGTAATGAACCGTGGCGTGATAGCCATGGTGGAGAATTGGGCCGGGCCTGGCACATTCATTTGATTTCTTGAATTTTTCATCTCATTTTAGGGTGCTTTTGGCACAGCTTCGCCAGCCGCTTCGGCAGCTGTTTCCCACGAAGCTATGCCAAAGGGTCCCCAGCTTCGGCTTCGACGGCGAATCCCATCCCGGCCTCCCCGGATTCCCGCTCTCTAGAGCGGTTTGGGTAGGGCAAAGCTGAAAAGGGCAGCTTCCCCTGCTTCGCCCTGCCTTTGCCAAGGCTGCCCCCGGTGGGCCCGCGAGGAGGTGGCGGTCGGCGGTGGTGCGGGGCAGTGGAGGAGCTCGGCGGGGGCGCGGGGCTCGACGCTGGTGGAGGAGGGGCGGCGTGGGAGCAAGGGCCGCCTCCATGGCCGGCGGCGGGCCTGCGGAGGCGGCGGGCCAGCAGACCGGCGGGGGGAGGCAGCGGGAGGCGGCGGACCGGCGAGGGAGGCGGCGCATCGACGAGGGAGGCCGCCGTGCGTGCGAATGGTGGGGATGGGCAGGGGCTGGTGGGGTGGAATGAGATAAGGTGAGAGGAAATAAAAAGGAGAAAAAAAAGAAGGGGAGGGGAAAAAGTAAAAATAATAGGAAAGAAAAAAGGAAAATAGAAAAAAAAGAAATGAGGGAAGAGTATTTCCATTTGGCTGGCCTTTTCCTTAGGGTCCATTTGGCAGGGCTTTTCCTGCGGCTCCGCGAGCCATTTTTGCCGGAGTCCTGCCAAACGCCCAATGAAAACGGCTCCCACACGAAAGCTACCGCAATTTCCGCTCTCTGGAGTGATTTGGGCGCCCGGGAGCCAAAAATCGTAGCTCCCCCCGGCTCCGCCCGCACCCCTGGATTCTAGGTACCAAACTGCCCTTGGAGTTCGCGGAAATTGCAACAAAAATGCCATCGCATTGATTCTCCACTGACCGGGACGGATAAGGCCGGCGCCGCGATGCAGAGCGGGGCGGAAGAGGACGCCGGCGCGGTGCAAGGCAAAGCAGGGCGGAGGAGGACGCCGACGAGGGGAGGTGAACCAGCAGCGTGCTACAGGGCGGGGCAGAGGAGGTCGACGGCCGCGGCGGCGGAGGGCGGTGTGCCGCCGCGGAGCCCGTCAGCTCCTCTACCGCGGCGAAACGGGACGCCGCGGAGCCCAGGCGGAGGGGGGGAGGGCGCCGCAGGTGGCCGGCAGGCACAGATGGAGATCGTCGGCGGGGGAGCTCCCCGGCGCCTGGTGGTGCAGCGAGGTAGGTGGAGGAGGTGTCTGGTCATCTGGTGAATGGTGATAAGGTTGGAAGGAAAGACCGAAAGAGAAGGGAAAAGGATAAGGAAAGAGAAAAGGGAAAAGAATAAAAAGGAAAAGGAAAAAAAATAGGTAGGAAAAAGAAAAAATAAAAATAAAAGAGAAGGGTATTATGGACATTTCACCCCCTTGTCTATTATACACAGCTAGGAGAATCTGGTTTGCCAAACGTTTTTCTAAAACAGCTCCAACTCCTTCATAGAATCCGCTTCACCAGCACAGTCACAGCCGGAGCTGCCACAGCCACAGCTGGAGCCCTGCCAAACGCACCCTTAGTCACCGGCAGGCGGCAGCGGCAGCCGACAGCACGCAGCAGCTCCATTTCGCAGCGCGCCGTCTCTACTGTCTACTCTCGAGTCTCGGGCAATATAATTATTTGCCACCCTTACCATTGCCACCTTACATATTTGCCACTTTGGTTGACGTGGCGCCACAAATCACCTTTGTCAGCGTGGATTGAGAAGTGAAATGACCAAAATGCCCCCTGTTACTCCCATCAGCTATCCTCTTCCACTCTCACCACCACTTACATGTGGGACCCACATGTAAGGGTTATCTTCAACCTCTCCCCTTCCCTCTCCTCTACCTGCACTTCTCAATCGTGGCAGATGTGTAGTTCACCGGCGAACTCCGCCCACGGGGGCCACGCGGCGGCGGCCTGGTGAGCGCCGGCTGCGGGGCCAGCGGCGGACCCGGCGAGCTCCGCCCACAAGGGAGCCCGCAGCCGGCCGCTCCCCGGCGAGCTCCACCCACAGCGGTCGGGAGGGCAAGCGGTGGCGGCGAGCTCCGCGCCCAGGAGGGCTAGTGGCGGCGGCGAGCTCCACGCCCGGGAGGGCTAGCGGCGGCGACCGGCCCCCGACGAGCTCCCCCAAACGACGCCCCCGACGAGCTCCGCCCACGGGGTTGCATTGCAGGCCAGCGTCGGCCGTCCGGCGAGCTCCGCGCAGGAAGAGGCAGTGGCGGTAGCTCCACGCAGGAAGGAGCACGAGTTGGGGGAGCTCCACGCAGGAAGGAGCTCGATGGAGAAGAAGTGCAGGTAGAGCCGTAGAGGAGAGGGAAGGTGAGAGGTTGAAGATAACCCTTACATGTGGGTCCCACGTGTAAGTGGTGGAGAGAGTGGAAGAGGGTAGCAGATAGGAGTAACACGGGGGCATTTTGGTCTTTTCACTTCTTGATTCATGCTGACAAAGGTGATTTAGTGCGCCACGTTAGCCAAAGTGGCAAATATGTAAGGGGCTGTTTGGCTGCCCGCCGCCGGCTGCCACCGCCTTGTAGATCTCGCCACAGCATGTGGCGGACGATTCGTCCGCCACACTGAAGTTACTGTAGCGTGGCGGAGAGGCGTGTGGCGAGGCGAAGTGTGGCGTCGAGCCAAACAGCCCCTAAGTCTGTTGAGTTGTAAATGTAAAGTTGACATTAGGAGAGGTGACGTTAGTAAGGGTGGCAAATAATTATATTGCCCTCGAGTCTCCACCGGTACCCGGCCCCCGCCCGCCACTTGCCGCGAGAAAAAAAAAACCCCACACATCTCGGCTCGCTCCCCGAGGCCGGCGGCGGATGGCGGGGACGGTGGAGGAGGAGGGCCTGCTGGAGGTGCGGTGCGCCGGGTGCGGGGAGACACTGGAGGTGGAGCGCGGGCTCACGGAGTTCGCCTGCCCGGACTGCGCCACGCCGCAGGCGCTCCCGCCGGAGTTAATGCCGCCGCCGCCACGGCGGCGCCGCGCAGTTCCCATCCCGGCCGCGCCGGCGCCGGCGCGGGCGGCGCCTCCCCCCGCGGGCACCGCGAGGCTGCCGTGCGGAGCCTGCGGGGCGCTGCTGAGCGTGCCGCCGGGGCTCGCGCGGTGCGGCTGCCCGGTCTGCGGCGCCGAACTCGCCGTCGACGCCGCGCGGCTCCGGCGGTACCTTGAGGCAACCGTTGCCCCGCCGCTCGTGCCGGTCTCGCTCCCGACGGTCTTCCAGGCCCGAGAGGTGCGGGCGCCCAATGTTTCACTCCTACTCCTCACGACCTCACGCTTCGTCCCGGCTGGGCTGGATCTCTAGATTAGCTGCAGGATTGCGCTCGCTATCTTGTCCAGTTAGAATATGCTAATCTTGCCGTACAACTTCCGGAGCACCAATTTTGTGTGCTAGCCAGTCGAGATTGAGGCCGTGTTATGGAAGTGTACTGGCCGCTGCTGTGATTAGGCTGTTTCAGAAATTTGGTGAAGAAAAAGAAATGGCCAAATGCTGCTAACCTCTTAACTCATGTTGAGCTACTACTCTACTACTAGGATGTGTCTGAGAATGTAGCTGCACCAATTTCAAGGTATTTTTTTTGTTCCAGTGGAGTAGTACTGAATCCTGAGATGCAGTATATTATTTTGCAGTCAACCATGGCAATGCAACCTGTTGCGTATGCTATTTCTTTTGATTTGGGTTGGTGGGTTTGATGGATACTTTGCATTTCATTATGGGAAGCTTAGTGTCTTTATCCATGACACATGGTTTTCTCGCAACATTAGGACTTGCTTTATCCTGGCTATGTTCACAATGTGCAGAGAGGGTAAGGACAAACCTTGTGGCCTAGTTTTGACCATTGATATATGCTAAAGCATGTAGATTGACTACGTAACTAAAATTTCTATTGCTAGATTATCTTGCTAAATATGTCTATCGTCACTGCTAGCACTTCAATATGTGACTATAATTATTTCTAGCACTTCATGTTAAGTAACCATAGTTAATGTTTGCATCAGAGACAGAAAAGTCAAGAATGACTACTCTTTTTCTGAGACACTGTGCTTCTTACTTTCGCTTTATTTTTATCATGTTGTGCAGGTACAGCAAGAATATCCTCATTCTGCAGTTCCTGTAGGACATATTCAAGGATATCCAAATAATCGACAGGCTCATGTGGAGCGATCACAGATAAGATGTTGAAATACAGAGGCACTTTCAGATTATCCTGATGCTCATACTGACAGAGATGATATAGATACTGAAGTGTCAAACGAGATTAATGCAAGGCACTACCACAGGAGTGGATTTTCAGTCACTCCTAGAACTTTTGGTGCAAAGGAAAGACAGATAGACATAGTGAAGAAGGCCACGAATCTGATGCCAAAGCAGCATGTTGATAATAGGGCTAATGCAGAACATGCTGTGGCAGATCATTCAGGTCAAATGGAAGATCATATGTTTCATACCACTTATGGAGGGGAAGAATACTTGCAGAAAACAAATGGTATTGTCGCAAAGCACAGCAAGAGGCAAAGTGAGCACTTAACTGGTTATAGAAACAGTAATATGGAAGATAGATATGCAGAGCCCTTGAAGCTCGTGATCAGCCTTCATATTATATTTCTAATAAAGCACGGGGCCATGTTGAGCCTCCAAATAGTGGTGTCATTCGGCATGGAAATAGAAACATTGGAACTAGAGCTCAACCTAGTTCATCTTGTAATAAGCAAAAATGGACTATCCCTGCTGAACAAGCCATTTCTGAACAGGGACATGCACCTTCAGTATATGATACCCAGACACAACATATTGAACCCGATTTGGGGAAGCAAGCTCCTGGACGAACTCAAAAGAGGAAGAAGCTATTGACGGCAGCCTCAAAAAATAGGCCGCAGCATAGGCGTAGTAAACATTTAACCCCTGAGTCAAATGCTGTAGTTGACACTGGGCCATTAGAAACTTATCCTCCAGAACAGCAGGTTGCTTCTCCATATCAAAATCTATCTGACCTTCCAGATATAAATGGGATCATTGCCAATTTCTGCCCTGGTCCATCCCCTCAGCACGAGATGCCTCAGTTACACTCTACCGAGTCAGAACCTTTTAACATAGCTGCATCGCCTGCTTCAGATCCATATATGGAGTCTCATATTGAGGTCATCGAAAAGCATGACATTGGCAAAGCAAGAACTGAAATTGAATATGCCTTAATTTATCGGAGACAGGGAAAGGCAGGGCCTTCTAAACTGCTTAACCGTATTGAACAGGAGCCAGAACATTCCGATGATAACATCCTGACGCATTAGGACGAACCTGACATGGGGCAACTGACTGCAAAGTTGACTCATAAGAGCATGAAGAGAAATCTGATATCTTCTTTAAATGAGGGGATTGACCATAGGCGTAGTAAGCATTTAGCCAAACAATCAGCTGCCACTACATACTATGAATCTCCAGAAAGTGATTCTGAGGAAAGTCAGGCTGCCTCTCCAAGTATTTCTAACTCTCTAGATATTGGCAGAGTTAGTGATGATAGTTCCTCTAGTTTACAGCCTCAGCATGATACGCCTCAAAGAAGCTCTAACGAAGCAGACAGTGTTGCCATGCAGTCTGCTTCTTCAATTCCTCACATGTTTGATCCTGAGAGTTTTGTGCGCTATTACAGTAAAGTATACCCTCCAGAGGTTAGGAAGGCTCTTGAAAGGAATTCCAATGTATTGCTTCACCACACCTCATACATCAGAGCCCTTCTAGTTACTTGCATGCTGGTAAGGTGTTTACAGTTTTCCTGTGTTGGCTGTTTAATATCAATGGCTGATGAGCTGACTCTAGAAGAAACCGATGAATTCTTGTACATAGATTTTAAGTAGCTACTGTAGAAAAAAGATGGGACATGTGATAGAATTAAGAGGTCATCTATCGGTTTGATAGCTCATCTCTCCTTTTGTAGGTGGCAAGGAAAAGAGAAGACGTGGTCGTGGTTCTACATTGTGCCTCAAAATCTGGACTATGCCTGAGGGTGTCAGGATTCCGGTGTCCTTGAATGATCTAGGTCAACCTATTGGAAACGAGGCAGCCACCTTGAGTAACTTTCTGGGCACAATTGCACGAGATGTAACATTGGCACCTCTGACATATACAGATTGGAGGGGTTTTCCAGAGAAAAACAAGGATGTCATGTGGCATTTAGTTAATGTAAGCATAAGTGTGCCTCCATCATTAAAATACTATACATATTCTCCCATGGGTCTTTCACTAGCTCTTTTCCCATTCTGTGCAGCTCAAGTTTGTCATGGCACCAATTGGTGAAATCTGGGCTATGCAAGCTTTGGGTAAAAAGTGGAAAGACTGGAGAGCTACCTTAAAACATGAACGGTATGATGTCCATGAGACAGATGAGGAACGTCTTGCTGATCGAGATTCTCGTGTCCCAGAAGAACAATGGAAGTGTCTTATAGCATATTGGGGCACTGACAAGGCCAAGGTAGTGTTCAACGTTCTATTTAATATGTCAACAATATGAAAACCAATTAGGAATATTTTGAGCCTTGACACCACGTTTGGATTATTTACTTAACTGTGGTATTGTTTTATAGGCTGCAAGTGCTCGCTGTAGAGCTTTGCGAGCAAGGCAACCTGTTCATAAACATAGAGCAGGGTCAGAGTTATGCGCGGATACGTGAGGAGGAGGTAAGTTTAGATAACTCCTTTGTTTTTACCTAGAAGATGCCTTGATTATGTTATTCGTCATGCGACAGAGGCAAAAACGAACAAACAAGGAGGAACCAAGCCGCTCAGATATATTCATATTGACTCATACACCAAAAGATGGGAGACCCATCGATCAAACAACAGCTGATATAATTGTGAGTCTCTGATAAAACACTCAAGAAGGAATCTTATTGTGAAATTCTTCATCATGTCGCTCCTTAAATCACCAATCACTTACACCCAGCATGTATTAACTTTTCCCTGAAGTCTCACCTTCGCAAAGAAGCACAAATAGGCAAGAAGGTTCGGCAAGTGGTTCTATGGACGATGTCTTTGCCAAAATTGTCGGTCCAGACACAAGGGGCACGAAGCGAACTTATGGATCTGTGCCCTGCACCAGTGAGCTCCGTGGAAAGACAGCTGCCAAGGTGTCTCTGAGGCTAGCTCATGCAGCTAAAAGGAATGCAGAGGAGGAGGCGGCCACACTGAAGAAGAAGATGATGGAAATGGAAGAAAATAACAGGAAGCTGCAGGAGGATCTGGCCAGCGCGAAGAGTCCAGCTAGTGGTGGCGTGAAAGACAGGAGGAGGATGTCAACTGATGATCTGCGGAGGAACCAACACGTGAATCATTAGGGTTACCAGCAGGTACTGGACTTCAACTATTTGTTAGTCAAGTTAGAAATGGGTCACCTTTGATGTTTCCTCTCTATAACTTGTTAACTACAATTGCCAAGACCTTAGCATTTTTATTGTTCACTATTGTGCAGATGGTGCAACCCTGTGTCTTTTTCTGAAACAAGCCTTTCTGAGAACTGAAGAAGACCACAGAATGTAGAATGATATCACCTTCCCCGTTTTTGTTGGTGTAATGCACCACTTTTTGAAACGGTCGGAATCTAGGCATTTTCACCAATGATGCACCCAAGCAAATTTAGTTTTGATTTCTGAATGGCCATGGGTACCAGGTCGTCTTCATTATTGGTGAGGGTGCAAACTGGATGTTGGCTATCTGATTGTAGTACTTGCCTCCATCTCACTGTACCTTCAGTTGTCAACAGTCAACTCTCATGCTTCTGTTGCCTTCCAGGCTCGGTTGTCAGTTGTCACTGCCTTAGCTCCTTGAAAACGGTCAGAATCCTTGCTCGTGGCTGAATAAGTGTTTGCCACAGTTAATATGCAGCTGACTAGATTAAACCTTAGAAGCTAGTAGAAACCTGCTATGCATCTAGATCTCACATCGGCAGAGCTGTGATCCTACTTGTTACTCTGGCCTTTGAGCATCATCAACATCAATATTCAATAAGCAGGGTGAGCACAAGACTATATAACAAGATATATAGCATACTCCATCCAGTAACAAATGCATGCTACCTGACTAAATAACACCATTGATGACTTGTACTCCCTCTGGTCTTCAAATACTCCCGCTATTCCAAATTGTGATCATTTTGACTTTTCTAGAATCTCCCTCCGTTCTTTAATATATGACGTTTAGGACAAGCAAATTAGTTCATTTTTGAACTAGGTAGCTTGTCCTAAACGTCATAACGGAGGTAGTAGATATTGTTATGCACTTACATATAGAAAGTGCATAACAAAAGGTATGATTCTAACAAAGTCAAAACGAGTTATAAGTTGCGACAGGGGGTAGTTTTGTTTGAAACATTAACATGGCCACCAAGATACCGTTTTGACCATAAATTTATTGAACATGTTCATAATATAATAAAGGGGCCCCTATAATAAATGTAATCTTAAATATAAAATTTAGAGTGCTCTTAATTAAGATGAGTCATCCATATGATGAAATCTATCGATGATAGTACTAGATAGTACCTGGAAGTACCAATAGGATAGTACAAGTACCAGTTTGGTGGGTTAAGAACTAATTTTATTTATTTATTTTCTATTACATTATTCAGTGAAAAAGTTTCAATACAAGGTACTACCGAGTACCTTCCGATACTAGTACCGTAGCAAATAGAAAAAATTTAAAACTAATAATGATGAATCTAGCTATGTCATTTTCGAAAGCTAATTTGACCGTTTATCAAAACTAAAATATGTTGGAGAGAGGGGAGGAAGTATATAAAGGTAATCAATCCTATGCTAACAAGTATTTAAATAGGCTCCATTATCTTGTTAATTACACATTAAGCACTTGGAGCAAACTTATGTATCGCATCCATTTGGTAAACATTGTTCTCTTACCTACACGTCTAAACATTACATTATGCATATGCCCTCATTTTTCTCTAGAAAAAATATAATTTTTTATATTTTTTAATCATTTTGCAAAACTATACTACCGTTTCAAAATTTATCAGATTTGACCACCAAACGCCGTGGCGCATGGCGGCCGTCGTGGCCCACGGCGGTTGCAGGTCCAACCGCCGTGCGCTACGGCGGTTTGGCCAACCGCCGCGGGCCCAACGGGCGGGAAGGCCAGCCGCCGTGGCCCATGGCGGTTGAGCTCTATTCGACGTGCGCTACGGCGGCAAGCCCAGCCGCCGTGGGCCACGGCGGTAGGGATCTACAACCGCCGTGGCCCACGGCGGCAGGTCGTCTGGCCTCTATAAGAGCCGAAAATTAGCCCGGAAATGTCATAATAATTCGGAAAAAAAGAAAGAGAGGGTTGGGAAGGAGAAGAGAGTGATGGGGCTTCGCTTCATTGTAAGTATTTCGTTGATTTCAACCCTTTTAGCACCTATACTTAGATGTAATGAAAGCGTAATTAGTGATTCACTGTATTTCTTTAGATCTGTAGTATGAAATAGTTCTCGTTTGTAGGGTTTAGGGTTGAGAAGGAGAAGAGAGGGAGGTGGAGGGGGAGGAGCAACGAAGCTCTACTGCTTTTTTGCTTCATTGCAGGTATTTCGCTGATTTCAACTCTTTTAGTAATTTTACTTAGATATAATTACTATTAATTCTGTAGAATTCTGTACGGTATAGATTTCTGGAGTATAGATCTGTAGTTGTAGTTTATATTACGTAACATATTTACTGTTAACTGTGTAGATTGCGGCAGATTAGTTTGCAATTTTAGTTTAGATATTAGTTTATTTGTTTCTTAGTCCCTGGATGTAGTATTTGATAGCAGTTATTGCTTTTTATTATGCATCAAACATGTCGGAGACAGTCACAGTCAAATTGTATTATGGAATTGGAGAAATTATATATGGTCCACAAGGAGTTGACTTGTCAAATTTTAGTTTAATTGAGAAAAATGTTAAAAGAGCAGCAGAAAGAACTTGGGATGGTATAAACAACTGGTTGGTCAAGGCATTTGCAGTAGATTTAGAGCACCAATGTCTGTCGGTGATGGCACTAATCAACAGAAGTGAACATGTGTATTGGGAGGTCATGCCACTTGAAGGGACTCCACAATGGAGGAGTTTTATCAGAAATGCATGCCGAGTTGGTTTGCCCGTGATTTTGTTTGTCCAAATTTTCCAGAAGGGTGGGTCTAGCAGTCAAGTGCATGAAGAAGCTGAGGATGTGGACGAGGGGGAAGGTGGTGAAGAAGGGGAACAATAAGAGGAGGAAGAAGGGGATTCTGGGGGTGAGCAGACATCTAGAGGTTATGTTGTCACTGGTTTTATTGATGAGGAAGAAGGAAACCCAGAGGTGATGAGACATTATCAGAGAGAGAAACTGATGAACGTGCATTAGAAGAGGACTCTTTAGATGATGATTATGATGATGATTATGATCAGTCTGAGGATCATGTGCCCTGGGATTGGCAGAACTACGATTTCTCACAGTGTACTGTTAATCGTGGTGAGAATGTGCCCTGGGAGTACGCGAAGAATGAGGTTACAGTAGGCGCCATGTACCCTAGTACTGCACACATGTGAAAAATGCAGTCAAGCAGTGGTCTACCTTGCCTCTGCACAGGGAGTTCAGGGTAGTGAAGAGCTCTCCGAGCATATATGATGTGCGTTGCAAGAAGGAGGATTGTTCTTTTCGAGTGTATGCATATAAGGGAAAGTGAGATCATTACTTAGAGGTGAAAGAAGTGAGGGGTCACACTTGTACTCTTGATCGGATTGATGCAAGGCACCGAAACATTTCAGCCTTGTTGCAAGCCACATGTACCCTACCATTGTGAAATGTACTTCTTATGAGCCGAAGGTCATTATCAGTGCAATTGAGGAAAAATTCGGGTACATCATCGATTACGGCAAGGCATACCAAGCAAAGAAGAAGGTGTTGTGACCTAGGTGTTCACACGGTGAGTTTTGTGTGATGCAAGTCTACTAGGGATGGAACAACTCCGGTCGTCGCTTCTGGCACTGCCCATATGCATGGGTAAGCAATGTCCACAAATTTGTTCATCATGTTTCTTTTGTTTGCTAACGTTTTCTTGCCTTTTGCAGTACTCCACCCAACCAGAGAACTGCGGTTTCTCGCAATGGGTGGATCCACCAGCTATTGATCCCTATCAACAGTACATCGACTACCTCGAGGACGTCGTCATCTACAACTTGAAGCGGGAGCTGTCGGAGGCACTGGCTTCTCCAGATCCATCGTCTAGCGCAGAAGACGACCGATGCTGCAAATGTTCAACCTGCACTTGTGAATGCCACAAGAAGAACAACTCCCCTCCGAAAGATTGGTCCTCTCCACCTTCACCACCTCCACCCCCATCTGGGTACTACTACATGCCGTCGCAACACTCCGGCGGTTCTATGCTCTCCGGGCAGTTCTCGTACAACTAGATTAATTAGGAATGTTGTAATCAAAATTTTAAATTCCCTAAGGCATGTTATCGTATGTAAGGCGCTTTGTTAGGGTTGTACAAGCGCCGTACATGCCACTTCAAATATGTGTGCTTTCTCTTCTAAATATTTAAAAAAAATAGCTGTCGTGACCCACGGCGGTTGGACTCATGCAACCGCCGTGGGCCACAGCGGTTGCATGCCCGATGCCTGCCGCTCGCCGGCGCCTGCAACCGCCGTCCCCAACCGCCGTGGCCCACGACGTTTAGGCTAACCGTCGTGGGCTACGACAGTAGCGTTCAACCACCGTAGCGCACGGCAGTTGGATCTGCAACCGCCGTGGGTCACGGCGGCCGCCGTGCGCCACAGCGTTTGGTGGTCAAATCTGATAAATTTTGAAACGGTCGTATAATTTTGCAAAATGATTAAAAAAATTCAAAAAATAGCATCATCGCCTGGCCTTGTGGGCCTCCTGGCCCAGTATAGCACAGCTTGGCGCTATATATTTCCAAACGGCCCATGGGCCGGCGGCACGACCCACGGCACGGCCTTTTGGCACGGCCCATGGGCGGCACGACACGGTAGGCAGCGTGCCCGTGCCGGCACGGCCCGAAGGCCAGTGCAGTGCATGGGCCGCTGGCCTGGCCCATGACACGACACGGGCACGGCACGGCCTAGCCAGCGGCACGGTGGCCGGCACGGCCGCCAGGCCGGCACCACGCGGCCCCAACGCCTTGGCCGTTGGCCCAGCCCACACTGCCCACCCCTGCGCCATATAAAGCCGCCGGCCGCCCCATCCCTAACCCTAAATCCATTTCCCCCACCGGCCACCGCGCAGCCGCAGCCCGTAGCTCTCTCTCAGTCTCTCTGTCTCTCTCGCTCTCGTCCGATCCGATCCGCTGCCGCTGTTCGCCTTGAGCTCGCCGCGCCGGCCCTGCTCCGGTGACCTCGACACCTCACCGGCCACTCCTTCTCCCTCAGTCCCTCTCCTACCTCCTCTCCGGCCTTTCCTCCTCCTCCTTCGGTGTACCATGTTGACGTGCCATGGGCCGGCACGGCACGGCAAGGCGAAAATGGCCGTGGCCCATGGGCCGCACGACACGGGTAAACGGCCCATGTGCCGTGTCATGGGCCGAAGGCCTGGCCCATAGCACGGTCAGGCACGGCACGGCGGCACGCCGCGGCACGTTGCAGTGCCGGCACGGCCGTGCCGCGTGTCGTGCCGGGACACGGTGGCCAACTATACTTGGCGCCCAAATTGCGCAGGCTATAAGCTGGTTGGCGGGAACTTTTCCATCCTGAAACGTTTTGGCGCGAACAAAATGAGATTTCCCGCAAGAACCGCCGGAGGAGCGGAACAAATCTGAAATCCACCCACCACATTATCGGAATCGGAGGGACGAGAGAGCGCGAGGCGGCGGCTAGATAGAAGATGGCGGAGCCCTGGGTCGCCCCCGGCGACGGCGCCGATAACATCACGGCGCTCCCGCTCGAGCTCCGCGCGCGCATCGCCTCCTTCCTCCCGTTCCGGCAGGTCGCGCAGTTGTCGACTCTGTCCCGGCCCTGGCGCCACATCCACCGCCGCACCCCCGCCGTCGAGCTGAATCTCGGTGACTGGTGCTCCGATGCTGGCGTCCTCAATGAGGACGCACTCGCCCGCCTCGAGGTCGCGCTCCTCCGCCGCGGGCAAGAGGAGCCCGGATCCAAGGTGGACGCCCTCAGCATCACCTACTGCGTCGACGACGACGACCCCCGCATCAGGCGCCACGCCGGGCTCATCGTCGCGGTCGCCGACGCGCGCAAGATCTGCATCGCCGTCCCCAGAGAGCGCCGCTGGCCTCTGGAAGCGTGGACGGTGGACCTGTCCCCGGCGGCGCGCGATCTGGAGGTCCACGCGGTCTGCCACCTCGCGCCCACCGTCGCCGGGCCAGGCGCCGCCGCCCTGCAGACGTTGTACCTCGATACGGTGGCGCTCCACGAGTGGCCGTGCCTTCCCTCCCTGCGCTCCCTGACCCTCCGCCACGTCATTATTGTGGCGCCGTTCCCGACGGGCGCGTGGTGCCCGCGGCTCGAGCGCATGTGCATCCTCAAATCCATTGTCGAACTAGCCCGCGTCCACATCCGCATGCCGCTTCTGAAGAGCTTCCAAATGGACGAGGTCTACGGCACCCCACGCCGCTGCATCACTGTGGATGCCCCGGAGCTCGAGGATCTCGATGTGCACTGCAAGGCGGAGTACGCCGCCGCGGACTACCAGTCGTTCACCTTGCGGGCGCCACGGCTGCGCTGCCTGACGTGGAGCGAGCAGTTCGCGGAGCGCGTACACATCCATCTCAGCAGGCCGGGGAGTGTCACGTCGGGTCGGATCAAGTTCACTTCGAGCCGAGGGTTTGAACATGGCCGGAAGATGAAGGACTTCCGGGCACAGATGATGCGGATGCTCGAGGGCCTGCTCCCGGAGCTGCCACCGGAGTGCGTGGCCGACGCCGCAAGGTCAGGGAATACCTCTAGCCATTTATTCTGACTTCCCTTGCGAATCATGTTAGTACTACACTACTACTCACTACTTCTTACATGTGATCTTGACATCTTGTTGTGCTGTTGTGTTGAATGCAGGCCTTACATATCGCTTGACAAGTATACCGTGAAGGACCCTGACATCAGCAGGCCGATCCCGAAGGAGAAGCTTACCTGCGACCTCAGTGGCCTCATGTCGTCACTACAATCCTGATCTGTTGTGCCCTTTTGATGTTGAAGCCCTCTAGCTGCAGAGTTTTAGTCTGAAACTCTGATCTCAATAAATCGTGAATCGTGGCCATGAGCTTCAAATAAAGAAACAGAGCACGCAAAATTTGGGACTTGTAGCTTGGGGCTTCACTTGCAGTGCAATTGTGTTGGTTGGAGTTTTGCTATGAATATGGATAAACTCGTAGGATTGCGTTTGTTGAATGGAATCAAACCTTGTCCTGTTGTCTGAAGATCTGAATTATATCCATTTCAGGAGCCAAAATTGATGCTGCTGTGCCCTTCTCTTGAAGTGATGAAACATCCAGCTAACTTCTTTTTTTTTTTGCCCTCTCCTACTACAGTAGAGCTGTAGTATCATCCAGCTAACTTCTGAATGTTCAATTCCTAATAATTTTCATCCGTGAGACCTGCTGTTCGTTGTTTTCAAGGAGTCACTTACCATATTAAACCATATTCTTACTTTTTCAATTTAAAATGTAGAATTAATCTTCTTTCAGACCATCTTTGTAAATCTGAAATTCTGATCTTAGTAAATCGTGACCAGGAGCTTCAAATGAAGAAACAGGAGGTTTGTTAGACTCTCTCCAGCAATCTACCGCATCCCCTTGTGCAAACATGCTCCTTGCGCTAAGGAGAGAGAAGAACTCCGTCCTGCAAACGAGGGGGTATTGCAGCAGTGCTGCCGCAACCCATCGCGCAGCTCCTTGCGACAGTTGGCTCCCGCGTTCTCTTCTGCACGGCGACGCCGCTGCGCTGGCTGCAAGCGCGCCCTGAACTCGACGACGCGCCGCTGCTGCCGGGGCGGGGCGGAGCAGGCAGTTGGTCGCCGAGCTAGCTCGCCGCCGGATCTCGGAGGAGGCGAAGGAGCCGCGGGCGGAGCACCAGGAGGGGCGCGCTCGCCGGGGAGGTCGCGAGCGGGGGTGGAGGAGGCGCTCACCGGGGATTGATGCGGGTACACGCTCGATTCAGACTGTTGCCGCGTTCCCTCGCTGAGCGCGAGCAGCCTTCGCCGCTGCTCTGCGTCTCGAGCTATGGGGCGGGGGAGCTCCGGCGGCGGCGCAAATCTAGCTGGGAAGCGGCGGGCGAGGCTGAAGGAGGTGGCGGGGGTGGTGGAGGCGACCGCCGACGGGGCAAGGAGGCGGCCGCAGGGTGGAGCGAGCGCGACGGAGCAGCGACGACGGTCGCGTAGGGGGGCGCGGTCATGGCGTTGCGAGGAGGGAGGAGGGAGGGAGCATGCCCACCGGTGCGTTGCGAGGAGGAAGAGAGGAGAGGCAGTTGGGAACAGTGGAGGGGGAAGGAGAGAGAATCCTCAGGAATGGGGCACGAAAGACCGGTTGCTGCATTCTGCAGATGCAGATGAAGACTTTGCTGGAGTGGGTACAGTACCGCTCTTTTTCTCTTTTTGCAGATGCGGACCCGTATGAGGTAACCGCTGGAGTTAGTCTTACGGTGCTCGAGAGGAACCGGAAGGAACCGGATGTTCCTGTTATTTCGACGGAACCCGCAGAGGGGTACTTTCGTAACTATGCATCCCGGCTCCCCTACGTCAGCCTAGCAATAGATCGGGAAAAAAACACCAGTAGGAGCGCAGGACCCAACCACTCCACCTCAGCCCCATCGCCGCCGCTGGGGCTCGACGCCGCTCCGCCGGAGGATTGCCGAGCCCGACCGCCTCGCCTCATCCACGCTCGTCGCTGGACAATTGCGCAATCCTTCCCTTCCATCCTGCTGTCGATTGGCCCTTCCCAATCTCCATCAAAGTCACGCCGGCGCATCGGAGTTCCTTGGCATCACCGTGGAGGGGCTCTCCGGATTTGTTGCGGAGGGGGTCGACGGCCAGGCGGCCTGCGAGAATGGGTTGCCGGTGAGCAGCCACCACTGTACACCCAAGGGCTCAGTGGGATCCTCTTGTCCGTGGAATCCTCCTCTGTCCTGCACCCTGGTGGCAGCGACCCGTCAGGCGGGATGTCATCGAAGAACATTATGGTAAGCCAGGGATCGATTGTTAAGATACTAAGATGTGATGTAGATAACCATCTTCCGTTCATTGCGAGACACTGTGTAATTTAGTGCTCGTTTGATGGCTGGCCTCTGAAACCCTGAATGATATTTTGATTTATTTAGTCAAAGACACCAGAGGATGAAGCCTCCCTCGTAATAAAACTGTTTTGGTTTCAAGGGATATTATTGATTAGACATCATGTTCCTTTCTATTTGTGTAATTTATAGCTAAGATGATGCATCACAATGTGCATATGTAATCTGCTCTATGTTTTTGTCTGTGTATTACAGCCTATTTTTCTTTAATTGCACAAGTTGTACTGTGTATGAGCATTTATGTCATAATTGTCATTCTTAATTTCACTTCACCGTTTTACAGGGCTGGCAACACAAGCTGGATGACAAGGCACAAGAAGAATGACTGATGTTTGTTTGTCTGCACTTTGGATATTGTTACTTTCCTGTTCCAAAATGCTTTGTGTATTTCACTGATTCACCTGATATTTACAGTGTACTCAATATTTGGTGTAACATTATATGGAGACCTAGCTGAGCTATTGCAAATACATGTGCAAGGTTTTCTGTGTGTCACCTAAAATTACTTACTTCAACATATGAAGCATTTGTTTTAGATCTTGTGCCTCGACTGAAACTGTGAATTGTGTATGTTTCTGCTGTCAACCCATAAAACACTAATAATGAATTCAGATACAGGAAAGACAACCTAAGTTTCTGCTTGCTCTTGGTAGAAATTGGCAACGGTCGTGACATAATGAATAAAATGAAAGCAGCCTTTTATTCCTCGAATCCTCTTCTTGTTCCTGAAATGTTGTAAATCCAACACATACCAACGGTCACATGCTGGTTTAATTCAATTTTTTGAAGTAAAGCTTTGGTTCAACTCTGTTGCTAATGAATCAACAAAGTTCCACTACTTGCTAATGAATCAACATTTACTACTAGATCGTTTCAGTCTTTTACTTGGATGCTTAGGACAATAAGTAGCTACAGGAAATCAAACCACAACATTTATGTACAAATAACATGGCGCATATGAGATCACAATGTTTTAC
Organism: Cenchrus fungigraminus; assembly: GCA_036936925.1. Lineage (NCBI taxonomy): Eukaryota > Viridiplantae > Streptophyta > Magnoliopsida > Poales > Poaceae > Cenchrus > Cenchrus fungigraminus. The sequence continues at coordinate 87,686,801 of CM072780.1, forward strand.
TTTTATGATGCTACATTTCTTGGCCCAAGAATCTTCTACAAGGATGGAGTAGGACAAAGGCTTCAGCTTTCATTGGAAGAACAAATACTATTCCACTTACATACAAGCCAGACATGACCTGAAACAATTGATGACAAGTCTACAAAATCTGCAGCTAACACACAAATACACCTTAAAGAGCAGAATCAATCTTTCTGGAACTACAAAGTTAGTGCCATCCCACCATAGACAGCATGTCTCCATCAAGAAGCTCTCGCATGATGATTTACATGCTTGTGAGGACTACACGCTTGACCCTTCATCTACAAAAGAAGCTCCAAGTGTTGTTGCTGCACAAATTTACAAAATTTGAAGTCAGCTGATTAAGGGATCACATTTCTCGAATGCTTGTTTCTCACCAACCAAACAACAGTAAGTTATTTTCACATCAACACTGTACAAACTCATTTGGATGTGTACCATCAACATGGGCATCAAATTTCAACAATTTGTAATCTATATATACGATTGATTTAAATCAAGTAATCTGCTTACGGCAATTCAAGGGAACATATGTCCAAAAGGTGAACAGACAGACAACCATGTCACTACATTATTCTGTGACAATTTTTTTTAATTATATTCCGTGATTAATCCCCAAAAATCTACACAATATTTACAATAGTTCACAATTTCAATAGTTCACAATACTGAATATCTGAAATTGGGTCATAGGCTTCTTCAGAGTAGAGAATTGCATGTTCTTTTCAGGTGGCGTCAACCAGGTTGGCCTCCTGGGTGCACCAAAATTTCAATGATGCATCAACCAAGTTGGGGGAGAAGAGATCAGGTAGAGTCATAATCATACCTCCACTGTGCTCATACTCGTCGAACTCGACGATGCGTTATCATGCCTGCACTATGTTGTTACCACATCCACTGTGAACAATGGTTGATAAGTTTAGGCAGGATTTATCTTTTTGGACGAGCCACTTAAAGTTAATTAGGAACCCTTATTATGGACTTAAGTCTTGCACTTCACAGTGCAAGACAAGAATGCACAGAAAATCACAACAAAAATCAATTTTCTCAGACTCAATTTCATTTCAGTAAGCTCAAAGCAGCATCCTAATATCAAATGAAAAGAATATTCATTTCCTTTGTCAATCAACCAGAGGAGTAATCTTGTGATCGATCCAGTATCTGCAACCAATTTAGGGAGGAGTGAGGATAAAACCAACTTAAAGATCAATATCCACGTACTCAGCTCCCATCTCCATTGCCAGCAGAAGCGCATCGAACGCTGCTTCATCTTCGCCTTCATATTCACCTCCTTTCCATTTCGGCCTGCGCAACCAACATACATAATCCATCAAACAAATACAGACTGTTCCTGTGATGGTACAATATAGACGCAATCTGAATTTTAGGGGAGAAAACATTATTTTTCATATTCAGTTGTACTGAAAGCAGCCAATCCTCAGAGAGTGCGGCAAGAAGCTGTCTCCATCGGAGAAGAAGCAATAACCTGTAGGTGACGATGACGGGGAGCATCCGGGCTGGGCGACAAGCACGGGAACGTCCCTGCGCGGCAGGAAGTCGTCGAGGCAGCCAACCTAGAGCTCCACCACGCCGGCGTCAAGGTCACCTACATCGAGCACCTCCGACGCCGCCGGCAGTGCCTCACTGGCAAATCACCCACCGCCGGCGCGGCGACGGATCCGGCGCCCCGCCGTACAGGCCGCGCGCGTGCAACTACTCAGCCAGCCAATGCCCTTGTCATCACCTCGCGAAACCGAAACCGCTCTCGTCTCAGCTCGAGTCGGTGCACGGCCAGCGCATTCCGGCAGCATAGCTCGACCTACCTGCCGGCCGGCCGGAGGACGGACCGCGGCGGCGCATTTGTGGCGGGCGTGTGAGAATTGGTAAAGCGTGTTGCCCCATAGGGTCACGCCCTGCATGTTTATATAGGCCAAGAATCACCCTTGGCGTGGTTTACAAGTTGAGCACGTTGGTTAGGATATTCTGGCGAACCTGATTACAATCAACAACTAACAGCTATCTACAGCCAGCTCATATCCTAACCATCACGTGCATACAGAGATATACATACAGATATTGACTACAAGTTGTTTTTCCAACATTCCCCCTCAATCACAACTTTCCTAGGTTGAGATTGTTCCTGAATAGCTGAAGCTTTCCTGCAGGCAATGCCTTAGTGAATCCATCTGCAACCTGATCCTCAGTTGATACAAACCGAATAGACAATAACCTTTGTGCTACCCTCTCACGAACAAAGTGATAATCCACTTCTATATGTTTTGTTCTAGCATGAAACACCGGATTCGCGGAAAGATAGGTAGCACCAATATTATCACACCATAGTCGGGCAACTTTAGGGGCTTGAACTCCTAATTCCTCAAGCAGCTTTTGTACCCACATTATCTCAGCTGTGGCATTAGCAACTGACTTGTATTCTGCTTCAGTTGAAGATCTTGACACAGTGGCTTGCTTCCTAGCACTCCAAGATATCAAATTGTATCCCAAAAATACTGCAAAACCTCCTGTTGACCTTCTGTCATCTAGACACCCTGCCCAATCTGCGTCTGAGAATGCACTAACTAGCATAGAGGGAGACTTTTGTATTTTGAGTCCAACACCAAGTGTATATTTTAAATACCTTAATATTCTTTTAACAGCCGTCCAATGCACCAGTGTTGGAGAATGCAAATATTGACATACCTTATTTACCGAGAAGGATATATCTGGTCTTGTCAATGTTAAATACGGAAGAGCGCCAACTATACTCCTGTATCTGGTTGCATCTTGTGGACCAAGCACTTCTCCTTCATATGCTGAAAGTTTCTCAGAGGTTGACATAGGTGAATTCACAGGTTTGCATTGCAACATGCCAATTCGTTTCAACAAGTCAGTAGTATATTTTTCTTGAGTGAGCAAAATACCATTGGTTGTCCTTTTAACTTCAATTCCTAGAAAATAATTTAGATCTCCCAAATCCTTGAGAGCAAACAACTCACCGAGATCCTTGAGCAATGCTTTAGTAGCCTCTGGTGACGAGCTAGCTACAATAATATCATCAACATAGATTAATAAAAATATTGTTACTGAGCCTTTTCTGTAATAGAACGAGATGTCAGCTTTAGAAGGTCTGAAACCAAGTTCCTGAAGCTTCATACTTAGCCGTGCATACCATGCTCGTGGTGCCTGTTTAAGGCCATATAAAGCCTTATCAAGCTTGCAGACATAACTTGGTTTATTTTTATCTTCATAGCCTGGTGGTTGTTTCATAAAAACATCTTCCTCAAGAACACCATGAAGAAACGCGTTCTGTACATCTAGTTGGCGTAAGCTCCATCCTCTAGAAACAGCAATGGATAAAACCAATCTAATGGTTGCAGCTTTAACGACAGGACTGAAGGTATCTTCATAATCAATGCCATAGCGTTGTTTATACCCTTTGCAACTAAGCGAGCCTTGTATCTATCTATAGAACCATCAGCTTTCCTCTTAATTTTGAATACCCATTTACAATCAATAATATTCATGCCCCTTTTTGAAGGTACTAGGTGCCATGTTTTATTTTTCTGAAGAGCTTGAAATTCACAATCCATAGCATGTTTCCAATTATTATCTCCTAACGCTTCACCCAAATTTTTAGGCTCACCCAAAGCTGTAAACAAGCCATGACCATACCTTACTGTACCGTCAGTGTATTGCTTGGGTCGATGAATTCCTCTTTGAGCTCGTGTTATAGGCCTGTTAGAGACATCTGGTCCAGGATCAGTCGGAGCAGCTTCAGGTTGATTCACCAGGACTTGTGTAGATGCAGCAGAAGCCGGATCAGCGGCCGCAGCAGAGGATCCAATTGTGCCCCCTGTGTGCGGACGCGGAGAGGCGGAGGCGTCCCGTACTTGTGACGTGGCAGGCACAGACTGGGTAGACGGATCGGAGATGCCTGCTGCCGTCCCTGACGGAGCCACACACGGAGACGTGGCAGCCGGAGATTGAGCGGAAGGAGACGCTGCTGTTTCAAATGCTGATTCACCTGAACCGGATCAGTGGCAGCACCTGAATCTTCCTCGTGCTCCATAGGAGAGGTCCCCTGCATAAAATGTCGCCCAAAACTGATGTTTGGAGCATCAGGTGTTTCTGAAATTTCTGGAGGAGCTGCATCATGGTCAGATGTATTAGTAGAACAATGATGCAAGTGATCAGGCACCGTGGTATTCCCAGAAGCATTAAGAAGTTCAGGTGGAAGGAGTAAAATTTCAGAGCGAAGTAGAGCACCGGCATTAGGATGTAGTTCAACAAAGGGAAACACAGATTCATCAAAAACTACATCTCTCGAGATATAAACTCGACCAGTAGAGATATCCAAACATTTGAACCCCTTGTGCAAGTTACTGTACCCAAGAAAGGCACATCGCTTGGAACGAAATTCAAGTTTCCTTGTGTTGTATGGTCGAAGGTTTGGCCAACAAGCACAACCAAAGATTCGCAGGGCGGAATAGTCAGGCTTCTCATGAAACAAAGTTTCTAAAGGAGTAGAATAATCTAGGACTTTTGTTGGGGTTCTATTAATTAGATAGGTAGCAGCAATGAAGGCTTCATCCCAAAACTTTAGAGGCATGCTAGCTCGAGATAAAAGGGAGAGTCCAACTTCGACAATGTGTCGATGCTTGCGCTCAGCAGAGCCATTCTGTTGATGCGCGTAGGGGCAGGAAACATGATGAGTAATTCCTACTTGACGAAAGAACGAGTTGAGTTTCTCATACTCGCCCTCCAATCTGTCTGCATGGTTAGGATCTTGCGATTAAAATGGCGCTCGACTAAACTCTGAAACTCATGAAAACACTTGAAGACTTCAGATTTATGACGCAACAAATAAATCCAAGTAAATTTACTGAAATCATCTATAAAGCTAACATAATAGCTCTTCCTTCCAACAGAATCAGGAGCAGGACCCCATACATCAGAAAAAATAAGTTCCAAAGGAAATTGCGACACACTCGAGGATCTAGAGTACGGAAGCTGATGACTCTTAGCCTGTTGACATGCGTTACAGACCGAGTCTTTATTATCAAAACCTGAACAAGGAAGATTATTTTGACTAATGACACGACGAACAATCTGAGGTGATGGGTGTCCTAGACGATCATGCCACCTTGAAGAAGAAGACTTGGGAGCAACTAGGGCTTGTCCGCTGCTGGATGCGTGCGTCTCGGAAGGAAGAGAATAGAGGCCACCTCTACACTTGCCTCGAAGGAGTACCTTCTTCGTTGCCAGATCCTTGATCAAGAAAAAATCCGGATGAACTTCGAGAAAGGCTCTATTATTTGTAGCAAGGCGATGAACGGATATTAAATTTTTACGAGCATGAGGAACATGCAAGACATTTTTAAGATGTAAATTGCGACTGGGAGTACATACGATAGCATGACCAACATGATCAATGTTCATACCTGCCCCACTAGCAGTCCTGATCTGCTCGTGGCCATTGTAGGTGTCATGCATGGAGAGCTTGTTGAGGTCGCTGGTGAGGTGGTCCGTCGCCCCAGTGTCAACATACCAATTGGTGTCAACACCGTAGGCGTTCATGGCAGCTCCAGCACTTCTTTCATCAGGGACGTAGTCCTCGTCATACCTGTACCAACAGTCAACAGCAGAATGGCCTTCCCGAAGGCAGACCTGGCACTTCACCTTGCTTTTGCCTCGGTTGCCTCCATTGTTGTTGTTGAAGCCACCCCTGCCGCTGTAGTTGCCACGACCACGGTTGTTGTTGCCACCGCGGCCACGACCACCGCCACCACGACCACCACGGTTGCCATTGCCGCGGCCACCGCCACGGCCACCACGGGAGGTGATGTTGGCGGACGACTGGGAGCCGCCGTTCTGCAGATTGACGCGCTGCTCGAAGGTGAGGAGTTGGGTATACACCTCACCCAACGTGATATCCCCACCACGCGCGAGGATGGCGGACACCACCGGGTTGTACTCGGAGTCGAGGCCGGCGAAGATGTGGCTGATGATCTCTTCATCCTCAATTGGTTTCCCATCTGCAGCCATCTCATCTGCTAGAGACTTCATCTTGTTGAAGTATTCTGCCATAGACATACCTCCTTTTGAAGTGGTGGTGAGCGCGATCCTTGTAGTCACCGAGCGTGCTCGCGTCTGGGATGCCAGCAACTCCTCGATGCTGGCCCAGACCTCTGCGGCCGTCGTCTTGTTGGCGACGTGCGTGAGGATGTCCTTGGAGAGGGCGGAGAGCAGATAGCTCAACACCTGTTGATCAGATGCCACCCACTTGCCGTAGGCTTCATTGGGCACCTTGGTCTTCTTCCCGTCAGTGCCTTGAACCTCGATCTCCAGGGGTGGTTTCACCACCGTGCCGTCCAGGAAGCCCTCAAGCTGGGCACCCTGGATCGCCGGCAAGACTTGCGCTTTCCATAGTGGAAAGTTGTTGCGCGTGAGCTTCTCTGTGACAGGATGACCCAACGGCGCAACGAACAGAGGTGAGGAGGATGAGCTCGCCATAGATTAGATGGATTTGAGGCAGGCTCTTGATACCATGTGAGAATTGGTAAAGCGTGTTGCCCCATAGGGTCACGCCCTGCATGTTTATATAGGCCAAGAATCACCCTTGGTGTGGTTTACAAGTTGAGCACGTTGGTTAGGATATTCTGGCGAACCTGATTACAATCAACAACTAACAGCTATCTACAGCCAGCTCATATCCTAACCATCACGTGCATACAGAGATATACATACAGATATTGACTACAAGTTGTTTTTCCAACAGGGCGCCCGTGCGCGGCGGATCGGATCCTCCCACCGCCGCCGCGCGGAGTTATGGCGGGGATCCGTGCGGCGTGGCTAGCCCTCGGTTCGGTCGTGTCCCGCCCCGTGCCCCGTCCTCGTGCTGCCTGCTCGCGTGTCGCGGCGCAGGCGAGGCGGCGACCGTTCACGCCGCGCGCGCCGGCACGCACGGCACACACCACTCCAATCCGCCGAATCTGCTGTTGGCCACAGGGCTACAACCACCACTACCGGCCGGCGGCGGGCATGGTGATGCGCTACCTCGCCGTCGCAGTCGTGCTCCGCGGTGCGGTGGTCGAGCGCTTGACCTGTGAGACGGAAGCGAGGCGGAGACAGGGGGATGCGGGACTCGGGAGCTAGACTTGCGAGTTGGGGTGGCCTACTCGTACCTCCGCCCCTGGCCGGAGGGGATGCGGCGGCGCCGGGAGTTGGCTTGGAGGAGGACGAGGTGGCTGGAATCGCGAGCACGAGGACGAGGTGGCTGGAATCGATAGGGGCGGAGGCACCGCCGGGGTCAACGACGACGAGAGGGGATTCAGACAAATCACTCGCATTGGCCGGCATTTGGACCGTCGAGCATTTGGGCCGGTGAAATGGGCCAGCACCAGCTAAATGGGCCGACGAGCGAAAATACTGATATACCCTTTCCTTCATTTTCAGAATTAGTTCCGGCCCACAATTATTTAGTTCCTGGCCCACAATTACTTGATTCCCGTCCACAAGATTGGTTCCTTGTAATAGGTTCCTCCTATTTTAGAACCACCCAATCTGGACGGATGGACAGGGGATGTGGAATTTGGGACTTGTCTTGCCGTTGTCATTGTGTCATCTGGCAGTGGAATTGTGCTGAATGAGTTTATGCTCTGAATGTGAACTAACTTGTTATAATTTTCCTTGTTGATTGAAATCAAACCTTGTCCCGTTTTCTGAAGATCCTGTTCGATATTGCTGTCCTTCATTTCAACTGAAACCTCCAGCAACCTAACTCCTGAACTTCCAGTTGCTAGAATTCTTTCCCTCTGTGGGACCTACTGTTCTTTACAAGGAGCAAGTAACGTACCATAAAACCGTATGCTTCTTCCATATAACAAAAATCACAATTAATTCTCCTAGAAAACTTTCCAGACTAGCTGGAAATTACCACGGACTGATTGGATGTTCCTACAATCGGCTCAACACGCTCCAGTTCAGACCACATATCAAGCAACATCGTAGAATATACAATGGGGAAAATATCAAATACAGACTACTAAATGATTTATTCAACTGAAACCATATACGTAGTAATTAATATTTTCTAGATATACGCAGGCTATGTGTCATACACCATAGCTACAAAAGGAAATTGGCAACAACTCAAAGTGAAAGTATGTGATCAACCAACTTATCGACAGCGTGCTGCGAAGACCCACTACTCTCAAGGCACATCCGCGCTTCCTCCTTCAAATTCATTGCTCTTTCTCTCATCCCTATTCCTTCCTTTTCTCCCATCAGCTTCCCGATCGCCTTCTCGATGCCCCCTCGCTCTAGCACACCCTCTAGCAAAACCCCAGTCTTCCACGCATCGGCCACGTACCTTCCAGTCGCCAACTGATCTCCAAAGATAGGCCTCGATAGCATCGGCACCCCCTCGTAGACACCCTCCAACGTGGAGTTCCATCCGTTGTGAGTCCAGAAGCCACCAATTGCAGGGTGGGCTAGCACCTCCTGCTGCGGTGCCCACTCGATCACCTTGCCCCTACCCTCCACCGCCGACTCGAACCCTTCAGGCACCTCTGGTGGTTCCTCCACCCCAAGCACAAGGCCGCGTCGAACCACCCATAGAAACGGCTTACCACTGTTCGCTAAACCCCATGCGACCTCCGTGAACTCATCTCGGGTGACACGAACCACGCTGCCAAAACTCACGTACAGCACTGAGCCGGAGTCCTGCGTGTCTAGCCACCAGATGCAGGTGCTGTCTTGGTTGAGTAGGCTCGTCGCCACGCCATCGATGGAAGTGAGTTTGTGAAGTGGACCTATGGCGAAAATCGGAATCCCCTTATCGGCAAGTTCGCCCCGGATTACCTCGAGCTCGTGGGGTTCGAGAGCTTGGAATGAGTTGATTATGGCGCCGGAAGACCTTGCTGTGGTCTCGTTGGCCAGATTCAACAGCTTCAGCCCAAGTTCTTTGTTTGGGAAGAGTTTGCTTGGGTCAAACAAGTCACGCACTTGTAGTGGTGGCAGTTCCTTCACTGGTAAGAGTAGGTTGGACTCTGAAATGAAATAGAAAATGCTGCATCAACAAGAGAGTAGGCTAGCTGGACTCTGAAATGGAGTAGGAAATGCTGCACCTCCTTGTAGAAGAAGTAAATGACGTAGGGAACTAATTCCTAAGTTGACCCATATGAACCGGTCAACAGGAAGTTCTATACTACAAGCATATTGTCTTCTCTCCCAAATGATAAAAATAGTAGTTTAATTTTAATAAAAGTAAATGTCAACAATTTTGGGATTTACATGCTTTGAAGTTTGAACTTACCTGCGTTTTTGTAGGCCACAGTACATTACAAGCAGAATTGGCAGTGCTAAAAATAGTACAATTACTAGCACTTGTTGTAACAAATCTAGTCTCTTGCTGAAATTTCAAGGGAACAATATTGATTTTTTTCCATATTTTAGCAGTGCCAGTCAGAGCTACAAAAACCTATCGCATTCAGTCTGAAAACTTTTTTCCCGACTAAATAGAGAGTGAGAATTCTTAATTCATGTTCAAATCAGAAAGCAAATTCTGTGCTATACGAATCGAACCTTGCGCTGGCAAATAGCCCTTGTCGTAGAGCATGTCGTAGTTCCTGAACAACCGGAAGGAGGCGGCGCTGCAGGTGTGCAGGACGAGCGTCGGCAGCCCGAGCCCGGCCGCCGCCTTCTGCACGGCGGTGAGCGTGGCGTCGACGATCAGGCACGCCAGCCGGGGTTCTCCCTCCTCCGCCTCGCCCGACGACCTCAGCAGCAGCGACGCGAGCGCGTCCCGGACGCCCTCGGCCAGGGCCGGCGCCTCCACGGCGGCGTTCATGACGAGGACCCTGTCCGCGCCGCCGTCGTCGGTCGCGGCGACCGCGTCCGAGATGGCGTCGGGCACGGCGACGAAGGAGAAGTCCGGATGGCGCGCGGGGTCCGGCGCGTTGAAGGCCGTGTGGAGGACGGTGACGGCGAGCCCCCGCGCATGGAGCGCGCCGGCGAGCTGCAGCATCGGGCTCACGTGGCCCTGGAACGGCAGCGGGAACAGCGCGACGCGGGCGGCAGCGGCGCGCCTGCCTGTTCCGGCCATTCTCGTCCGCCGCCGGCGACGTTAGTAGCTAACCGTAACAACACAAAGATGTAGAATTTCTCGGGCTCTCTATCCCACTTATCTTTAAGCTTCAGGGAAACTTCGTAATAAAGCAGTAAGGATATGGTCAAAGATTCGAAGAGTCAAATTGATGGGCACTGTCATTTGCCAACAATTGCCGTATGAGTGGTATGACTGAAGAAAACGTTAATGAACTAACAACTAATAAAAAAGGTCAGTGTGCAAAGTTGATTTTGGCCCCTACTCTACATGTTTCCATTAACTCGAGATATTTCGAAATTTGACCTTGAGTTCGCACACCTCACCTAATATATAACTCTTGAGTCCACAGGCCTTTCGAAATATAGTCTTGTGCGTGCGAGCTTTTTTGATTTGAGGGATTTCGACTCTTTTTCACGATTTTGAACTTTTGTTTCTCTTTTTTCATCTCTAACCCATGTGAATGGACTTTCTCTCTCTTCTCCCTTATCTCCAAAGCCGCTGCCGCCGGCCTCCTTCCTCTGCTCTCTAATCTTTTCTTCTCTCTGAATCAGGCGCAACAACCAGGGGCGAATCCAGCATGGGGGCTAGGGGGGGAGGCTCGGAGCCCCCCTACCCCCGCGCAGCCCATGGAAGCCCCCCGAGCCCCCTAAGCAATTTCAGCTTTGGAGGAAGAGGAGGAAGAAGGGAAAGAGAGGAGGAAGAAGGAAGAAGGAAAAATAAGGCCCCCTCCCCTCACTTCAAATCCTGAATTCGCCCCTGGCAGCAACCATGGTTGCTCTGCTCTGTTCTTTTGCACGAAGCAAATCAGAGTAGCAGCCACACTAATAAATGCTAGCGTGCTGGCACCGCTGCGAAGCCATGACTTTGGGGGGGGGGGAGCTGGAACGGCCGTCGGAGCAAAGCAGCATGCCCACCCATTCGTCATTGAACCGCCGCCGTGTTGCGCATGCGGTGCATGCTAGCCGCAGGTGCCGCCGGCTACTCTAGCGCAGGCGTGGGTGTGTGGCCTCCGTCCTGTGGCCGTGGAAAAGGGGGAACAAAAGCGGTGGTCCGGCAAGCGGCAACCATGAGGATGAGCGGCGACACCCAGCCCCCAGCGACAACTGTCCACGAGGGCTAGCGCCGGCAGGCCCCCGGCGAAAGTCGGTGGACAGCAAAGGAGTATAGTTGGAGGTTGAAGATGACCCAAGATGTGGGCCTCACACGTCAGTTGTGGAGGAAGAAAAGAGATAGGGATAAGAGCAGTTATGTCCTTCCGCATGAGTTGGAGATAAGAAAAGAGGAACAAAATTCCAAAATGGTGAAAAAGAGGACTTTTAATCCGGCAACCTACCAAGGGGAGTACCTGAGGTAGATGTTTGTGGCCTCGCCGAGATCGGGAACTCGAAGGAGAGACATGTGGCACACAATTTAGACAGGTTCGGGCCGCGAGGTGCGTAATACCCTACGTCCTGTATGCTGCGTAGCTCTGGATTGATTGGGTGTGTTTACAAGATAATGCGGATGAAGAGATAGGGGTCCCTACCTCGCCTTATATAGTCCGAGAGGCAGGGTTACAAGTCAGTTTGATAGGGACAGTACTAGTCGCACACGGCTAGGAGTACTCTACATGGATCCGGACATGTCTAGCTTCCTAACCGAGTACTAGTCCTCTGTATGCCTTGTGCTTCACGCCATCCGGTGCCGTGCAGCCCAAGTCGAGTAGTCCCAGGGGCCCACGCGGTAGTCGGTCCTGGTACCCACCTGAGTAGTGGGCCCAGGGATGTCCGTACGACAAGCCTCCGAGTACTTTGTAGTCGAGCAGGATCTCTTCGAGTAGTCTTGACGGCCTTGGCGAGTAGTCCTTGAGCGTCCCCGAGTTCCACAAGCCGAAAGTCCTCAAGAATGCTTGAATCATCTCGAGGCTGGAAGGTACTCCAGCTGATCTTTGAGTAGTCTTGAAGTCTTCTCGAGTAGTCCCCAAGCGTCCCCGAGTGCTTCTCTCGAAGGTCTTCAATAGTACTCGTGTTGTCTTGATAAAAAACCATATGGAAAATGTGATTCGAAGAATTTCATTCCATATGGAATGTAGCCCCCGCGCCTTAGGTCGAATCGTAGATTCAAGCTGAGGGTCAATCTGAAGTTCTGCCAATCTTATCCCAAAAATCCGGAGAAAAAACCGAAGGACACGTGGCACGGAGCCCCCGAGCCTTAAGTCGAGTACTTTCTCTCGAATTGAAGGGTCATCTTGACTGTAGAATGTGTCCTGAGTGGGATCTTGATCTGGTGTAGCCCACTGAATCCGTCGGATGTAGTCGAGCCCCCAAGACTGAGAGCATTAAGTACTGGAATATGAAGGGTCAGTCTGCCGCCGCTGAGTCACCCGCCTGGCGCTTATCCGTCCGCTCGGAACTTAGCCACCTGGTGGCTTATAAATAACCGGTGAACCCCTTAGGGTTTTTCACTCCCAGTGGTTGCATTCCTCACAGATTAGATCTGTGTGACTGCCCCCCTGCGCCTCTGCTGCTGCCGCCGCCGCTAAGTAGATTAGATCTACTTCTGCTCTGCCACCGTAGTCCGCCCTCCTCCGCAGCCCCCGAGGGAATGCGAGTGAAGACGCTCGTGACTCAAAGGATGAAGGGGTCCCCAGCGAAGAGCACGAAGACTAGCGCGTCGAAGAAGAGGAGCCTATCGTACGGACATCCCTGGGCCCACTACTCAGGTGGGTACTGGGACCGACTACTCCGTGGACCCCTGGGACTACTCGACTTGAGCTGCATGGCACCTGTTGGCGTGGAGCGCAAGGCAAGCGGAGGATTAGTACTCGGTTAGGAAGCTAGACATGTCCGGATCCATGTAGAGTACTCCTAGCCGCACACAACTAGTACTCCTCTGGCAAACCGACTTGTAACCCTACCTCCCGGACTATATAAGGCGAGGCAGGGACCCCTATCTCATCAATCCGCATCATCTTGTAAACACACCCAATCAATCCAGAGCTACGCAGCATACAGGACGTAGGGTATTACGCACCTCGCGGCCCGAACCTGTCTAAATTGTGTGCCACGTGTCTCTCCTTCGAGTTACCGATCTCGGCGAGGCCACATTCATCTACCTCGGGTACTCCCCTTGGTAGGTTGCCGGTCTAAAACACCGACAGCTGGCGCGCCAGGTAGGGGATCTCGGTGAAGATCACATGGCGAACTCGACGGCTTCAATCATCATCAAGCCAACTGCCGCTTTCAATCGCGGCGACACCTTCGTCTTCGGCTCCTGGGTCTGCACCACTGACGGCGCTGGATCGTTCCAGCGCTACCTCACCATGACTCCGGATCCGAAGACCGGGCTCGTGATGCTTCCCGAAGCCGTCACGGGTCAACTCGTCAAAAAATTCGATGAATTTTCGCTCTGCGAACAAGTCGCCGACTTCGAACTCGGATCCGCCTCCAACTCGAACTCGACATCGCCATGGATCGTTTCATGCGAGCCGGCTCCTGAGCCATCGTGTGAGACAATCCCCCTCCACGAGCACTTCCCATACGGTCTCTGTAACGCTAGCAGGGTCCACGCGGAAGCCCTCGCCGCACGCCGGGCCGGCAAGGAGACCGCCTCCGAGTACTTCTCGGACTCCAACACCGCAACCGGCTACTACTCGGACTCTTCCTACGAGTTCGACTTCGGATCGGACCCAATCGAGTCCGAGTCCGAGCTCAACAAGACTGAGGAACCGCTGTCAGGTCCTGCCACTGGCCTGGTCATTACATCTACTCCCGCTAGCAGATTCGTCTACTGGCCCGACCGCAAGCCCGCAGACTTGACGGACAACAACTCACGCTGCGTCGCCTACCTCGATTCACTCCCCTTCCAGGAGGGGACCCCGCTGGCTCTAAACGACGAGCACACCCCCACCGAGGTGGTGACCACTGATTCCAGTCTCTCCACTCCCGACCGTGAAGTCTTCATGATGATCGGAGATGCTGGGACCTCAGAAAATCGACCCGACCGGTACCTTGACGACATCTCAGATGATGAGTTGTCCGCCAACGTACCTCCGAACGAGACCCCCGAAGACAAGAACGTCCGGTGTGACCGCAACAGGAAGCGGAATGATCGACGTAGATGTCTCCGGGAGACTCTCCCCATCCGGAACCTCAATGAGGCTCTGGAGTAAGTTGCCAACCGGGTACACACCACTCCTGAGCAATGCCTGATGTCTATCACCACGATAGCACGACAAGCCCAGGGGATCCGTGCAGGCGAAGTCATCGCTAAGCTCGCTGAAGATGCCTACTTCATGCGGGTCGACAACAGGGTCGCCCAAGTACCCCCCACCGGAAACCACGAAGCCACTAGCCGTAGCCCGACAGACGGCGGACGCAACTGTGTCCGTGGTGAACACCAGCCAAATCCCAACCGCTCTAGGGCCTCGGCTGGAGGACCCTCATAGGGCGGCATCAGCCAGGGTGGCACCGGAGGTAGTCGCGGCGGTGGCGATGGTGGTGGCAGCAGCGGCAGAAGTTCATCCCATGACGCCGGCAGAAGAGCTGGTGGCGGTGGCGATCGCGGAAGCCGAGGCCACGCGACTAGCCACGCCACCGGCAACGCACGTGGCGGCTACGACGCACGCCACAGGATCGACGAGATCTGCCGCAAGAAGGCTACTGAAGCAAGCGACAGCGACGGCTTCCCCGCCTACTCTGCACGGCTTCGTAATCTGCTCCTTCCTGAGAAATTATAACCTCTCGGGATCACCAAGTATGACGCGAAGCAAGACCCAGTTCAGTGGCTCAGGTGCTATGCCTTGGCCATCGAAAACGCTGGTTGCAACAACAACGCAAAGTGCCTCTTCTTCCCTTTCTGCTTGGATCAAGCCCCACTCACGTGGCTCGAGTCACTCGAAAAGAACTCGATCGACAAGTGGGACCAGCTGAAAGCGCAGTTCACCAGCAACTTCGCGGGCGCCATGGGGCGCTCGGGTACCCGCATGGACCTCGCAATGGTCAAGCAAGAACAAGGTGAGACCCTGCGCCAGTACATGCGGTGCTTCTTCGACAAGCGCGCGACCGTAGTTGACGTCACCGACAAAGAAGTCATCGACCTCTTCCAAGACGGGCTCTATCACCGTCGTACCTTCGAAGACTTCGGTCGCCGCCACCCGAGTTCCATCACCAAGCTCAAGAACATGATCACGTCATGGGCCGACGAAGAGGACAAGGCGAACGCCAAGTACGACTCCACTCGCGGCAAGAACAAGAGCAACACAGGCGGCAACAACAACAACAACAACAAAGATCAAGGGGGTCGCCACAACAACAACTACTCGAGCTCCAACCGCAAGCGCAAGCCAGACAATACAGTCACGGCTATACAGCGCCCTGCGAAGGACAACTCGAAAAAGACCTCAGTCGGCTTCAGAGACTTGCTCAAAGAGAAGTGCCCGTGGCATCTGGATGGCAATCACACCACCGAGCAGTGCTACCAGCTCCGGCGAGCACTCAAGGATACTCCCGACCCACGGCCTCCTCACGACAAGAAGGGCAAGAAAAAGTCGACGAGGGCAATGGCGACTTCCAGGAACCTGACAAGACGGTGAATGTCCTATTCGGCGGACTACCCACCAAGCGGTCTCAGAAGGCCACCCGACGGGAAGTCTTGAACATTGAACCAGCGGTGCCGACACCTCTAAGGTGGTCGGAGGTACCCATTACCTTCTCCCGCGCGGACCAATGGACAAGCTTCTCCGAGCCAGGACGTTTTCCACTCGTCCTGAAACCTGTAGTCGCGGGCTCCAGACTCAACAAGGTACTCATCGACGGCGGGAGCGGACTCAATGTCCTCTTCACCAAGACCTTGAAGAAAATAAAGCTCGACATCACCGACATGCTCACCAAGAGCGCGTCACCCTTCTACAGCATTGTCCCCGGTAACCCGGCTATTCCACTAGGCTCAGTGGTCCTGCCAGTTACCTTCAGGGAAACAAGGGAGAACTACCCCATCGAGTACATCAAGTTCGAGGTTGCAGACTTTGAAACCTCCTACCATGCCATTCTCGGCAGACTAGCTATCGCCAAATTCATGGCGGTACCCCACTACACCTACTTGGTACTCAAGATGCCAAGTCCTGCTGGAGTACTCACGCTACAAGGGGACTTGAAGATTTCTTTCGACTGCGACACCGAAGCCGTAGAACTCGCAGCGACTAACCAAGTACCCAATGCAATGATGGAGATCTTCGCTGCGTCCAAGAAACTTGCCCCAACCGAACTCAAGATACCTGAGAAGACCGACACCGCGAACAAGCCTCAACCGTCGGAGGAAGTCCAGGTGAAGGCCATCGACCTCGGGACGGGCGACAGCAGCAATACTACCATGATCGGCGCAGGGCTCGACCCGAAGTAGGAAGACGCGCTCGTCAGCTTCCTTCGGGCTAACCGAGACATCTTCGCGTGGAAGCCAGCGAACATGCCAGGGGTGCCCAGGAGGCTGATCGAGCACTCACTCAACATCGACCCTAAAGCTAATCCCAAACGACAACACCTTTGCCGTTTCGCCGACGACCGACGGGGTGCCATCAAGAAGGAACTCGCCAAACTACTCGCGGCGGGCTTCATCCGTGAAGTTTTCCATCCTGAGTGGCTCGCCAACCCCGTCCTCGTCTGCAAGAAGAACACGAACGAGTGGAGGATGTGTGTCGACTACACCGATCTCAACAAGCATTACCCCAAGGACCCCTTCGGGTTGCCGCGGATCGACCAAGTCATCGATTCCACGGCGGGCTACGACCTGCTCTGCTTCCTTGACTGCTACTCCGGGTACCACCAGATCGCTATCAAGGAAGAAGAGCAGGAGAAGACCGCATTCATCACCCCGTTCGGCGCTTACTGCTATACGACAATGTCTTTCGCGTTGAAGAATGCCGGCGCTACATACCAGCGAGCTATCCAGG
This sequence comes from Cenchrus fungigraminus, assembly GCA_036936925.1. Taxonomy (NCBI): domain Eukaryota; kingdom Viridiplantae; phylum Streptophyta; class Magnoliopsida; order Poales; family Poaceae; genus Cenchrus; species Cenchrus fungigraminus. The sequence continues at coordinate 87,703,855 of CM072780.1, forward strand.
CCTGCTTCAAGAAGCAGCTCAACAAGAATGTCGAAGCCTATGTGGATGACGTGGTCGTCAAGACCAGAAACTCCGATACGCTCATCACCGATCTTGAAGAAACTTTCGCATCTCTGCGAGAGTACCAATGGAAGCTCAATCCCAACAAATGCGTCTTCGGCGTACCATCTGGGAAACTACTCGGCTTCATCATCAGCCATCGCAGCATCAAAGCCAACCCTGAGAAGATCTCCGCAATCACCAATATGAAAGCTCCAACCTGCATCAAGGATGTCCAGAAGCTGACCGGGTGCATGGCGGCCCTGAACAGATTTATCTCGAAGCTTGGAGAACGGGGACTACCCTTCTTCAAACTACTCAAGCACTAAGAGAAGTTTGTATGGACCGCGGAGGCTGATCAGGCTCTGGCGCAGCTCAAAGACTTCCTGTCAAAGCCACCGATCCTCACGGCTCCTCGCAAAAAGGAGCTGCTACTGCTCTACCTCGCTGTGACTACTCATGTGGTCAGTACTGCCATCGTCGTCGAGCGGCAGGAAGAAGGCCACGCCTATCCAGTCTAGCGACCAGTCTACTTTGTCAGTGAGGTTCTGTCAGAGTCCAAGGCACGGTACCAACCGGTCCAGAAGCTACTCTACGCAGTGCTCATCACCTCGCGGAAGTTACGACACTACTTCCAGGAGTACTCGATTGTCGTCATCACCGACTACCCGCTCGGTGACATACTCCGCAATCAGGATGCTACTGGAAGAATCTCCAAGTGGGAAGTCGAACTCGGCGCCCTCAACATCGACTTCAAGCCACGTACCGCTATCAAGTCTCAGGCACTAGTCGACTTCATGGCAGAGTGGCGGGAGAATCAGCTACCAACTCCAACCGAGCGGCCAGAACACTGGGTGATGTACTTCGACGGTTCACTCAAGCTTGAAGGCGCAGGTGTAGGAGTACTCCTGATCTCTCCAAAGGGCGAACAACTCAAGTACATCCTGCAGATCTTCTGGAAGGTCTCAAACAATGAAGCCGAGTACGAAGCCCTACTCCATGGGCTCCGCCTCGCAATTTCATTGGGCATCAAGCGGCTACTAGTCTACGGCGACTCCGCAGCGGTCATCAACCAGGTCAACAAGTCTTGGGATCGCAACAAGGAGAACATGGACGCCTACTGTCTGGAAGTCCGCAAGCTCGAGAACAAGTTCTACAGTCTCGAGTTCCACCACGTCGTCCCCGACAACAACGTTGCAGCGGACGTCCTGTCGAAGCTTGGCTCTACTCGCGCGCAAGTACCTGTCGGAGTCTTCGTCCACGAGCTTCATGCGCCATCCATCCTGGAGCCGGCACCAACGACCACTGACCCTGTGCCATCACAGTCCAGTCAGGAGGTCATGATGATCGACGTGGACTGGAGACAACCCTTCATCGACTACATCCGCGAGCAGAAGGTTCCTTCTGACAAGAACGTGGCCGAACAACTCGTCCGTCGAGCCAAGACCTATGTACTAGTCGGAGACAAGCTCTACAGGTGGGGTGCCACTTCTGGAGTACTCATGAAGTGCATACCTCGGGATGAAGGCAAGGACATTTTGGAGGAGATCCACAAGGGCGTCTGCGGCAACCTCGCGTCTTCTCGCACGCTGGTGAGCAAGGCTTTCCGACGAGCTTTCTACTGGCCCACAGCTCTGGCCGACGCTGAAGAACTCGTCAAAAAGTGCCAAGGATATCAATTCTTTGCCAAGCAGCAACACGTCCCGGCCTACAAGCTAGTTACCATACCACTAACCTGGCCCTTTGCCTGCTGGGAGCTCGACATGATTGGGCCTCTGCCAACTGCGCCAGGAGGATTCAACAGAGTCTTGGTGGCCATCGACAAGTTCACCAAGTGGATTGAAGTCAAGCCGGTTACCTGCCCAAAGGCCGACAGAGTACTCAACTTCTTGGATGAACTCGTGCATCGCTACGGGCTACCCCATCGCATCATCACAGACCTGGGTTCCAACTTCAACAACCATCAGTTCTGGGAATACTGCGAGAACAGCGGGATCGACGTCCGATACGTCTCAGTCGCCCACCCGCGCGCCAACGGCCAAGTTGAGCGCGCCAACAGGATGGTACTCGACGCCCTCAAGAAGTGATTGCACGACGCAGCTAACACCAAAGGAGGCAAGTGGATCAAGGAATTACCCAATGCACTCTGGGGGCTTCGTACTCAACCTACCAAGCCGACTGGGCAATCACCCTATTTCCTGGTCTACGGCTCCGAAGCTATTCTACCTGCCGACGTGATGTGGGAATCCCCGGCAGTAGAGCAATATGATGAAGGCATCTCAGAAGACAGCAAACGGGTTGACATCGACAGCCTCGAAGAAGCCCGCTGCGCCGCCCTCGTCCAATCAGCAAGGTACCTAGAGGGTATCCGACGCTACCATGATCGCAACGTCAAGGAACGATCCTTCAACGTCAGCGACCTAGTCCTCCGTCGCATCCAGAACACGGACGGACTACACAAGCTCAGCCCGCTGTGGGAAGGTCCCTTCTCAGTCTCCAAGGTGACCGGACCAGGCTCCTACCGCCTCCAAACACTTGAAGGCGACGACATCAGCAACTCGTGGAACGTCGACCAGCTATGTCGCTTCTACGCGTAGTCGCTCGACTACTCATCTACGGGTCCAGTCTATACGACTACTCACGAACTCTTCGCTGTAAGCGGCCTCTCGGTCCTAGCACTAGTCTCCGGACTACTCTTCTCCAAGATCCAGCATCAACGGCTACTAACGGATCTTGGGCTGCTCAGAGCATTGAGGACTCTAGCGGCGGTCAACAGACCCTGTACTCTAGATCCAGCCTATACGGCTACTAACGGATCTGCAGCTGTAAGCGGCCCCAGGGCCCTAGCACCACCTAGCCGTAGGCGGCCTACGGGTCCTGGCGACTACACTTGTAAACGGCTCTGGCCATCCAGGTGTACTCCTTCATCAGTAATAAAGATTGATTCTATTCAACTTCTTTACTGTGCCTTTCTGTCAGGCAAACTCTACCGAGTTCAAATACTCACAACTCTTCCACGGTTTGGTACTCCGCGCACTTCGTTGCAAGTGGCGGTCACGAGTAATCATTTCACATACAAAACGTGGACAACCTTCATTGATAATTCAAACAAGTCACTAACCACTTTGTTTGCTTTACAACTACTACTCTAGCTACCTCTACAGGTACATCTACTGGAGATTAAGCTTCTCCGCCACCTGCTCAGTAATGGGTGCCATCTCCTCGAGAAGGGTCTTGTACTGATCATCGCTACAGTTAGCCGCAAGACCGCCGGCTACCACATCCACCGGTGCCTTCGGGAAGTATGACTTCATGTACGCCAGCACCTGGTTTGGGATAAACTTCGCCAGATGCTTGACATACGTCGCCAACCGCCCGGGGGCTTCCTTCAAACGGTCCACCAATGGAGCTATCTTGGGTCCGCCCGGATGCCGCACCAGCAACCTTGCGATGGGCAGTGCGGCTTCTTCAAGCTCTTTCAGCTGGCCTCGAAGCTTCTCGCAGTCTTCATTCAATTTATGCAGAGATTTATAGCAATTTACAAGATCATGATCTGAGGCTTCACGGAGCTCCATGTGCGTGATGCACTCATGGCGTAGCTGGGCGTAGTCGTACTCAAGTACCTCTCTTTTGTCGGTCTCACGATACACGATGTTCTTGAGGTCCGTCTCCGACGCCTTCAGCTGGTCAACTCTTGCCTCAAGCTCTGCAGACAACTCAATTCAGGGTCAGACTACTCGCAAGTGCTTCAGTAAGTACTCAGCACTCCGGTGGAAGACACACCTTTGTTCTTCTGGCGTAGCGACTTGTTCTTCCGGATCAAGTCGTCCCTCTTCACCTGCATCTCCTGCACCTCGTTATGGTACTGAGCGAAGGCGCCATCCAGCTTGGATTGGAGTAAAGCCGCATGCTTCTTCGACTTGTCTAGCTCCTTCTCCAGGCCTTCGGCGCGAAGAACTGTGTCACCATACCCCTTCAGAAGATCAGACTTCTGTCGGGACCGCTCCACCACATCCTGCGCAAGACAGAATCAGTCCATGAGTACTCAGTATTCAACAAAGCAAGATTATTCGGGGTACTCGCAACATACCTTGACCCATTGCTCGGTGCGGCGCCATGACTCCATGCTCAGAGCAACAACGGCCGGGTCGACAAGGTTGTCCTCCAGCAGCTTAATACCCCCACGGCTTGATGATTCCGCTTCTGGCATGGGCATCGAGCGAAGCGGCGCAGCCTCTTCTATGATCGGCTCGCGGACGACTACTTCCGTACTTGCCTCGGGGAGCGGATCAACCTGCGCTTCCGCACTCAGCTCGAGGGCTACCGTAGTCCCCAGCCCGGGGGCTGCTGCTGCCGTTGCCCCGACAACTGGTTCTGTGGGCTCCGTCTCCACAGTAGCCGTCTCCATAGCCACGGCTTCAGGGATCGCGGCTTCCTCAGCTTGTGCTCCTGCCAAGATGAGTACAAGAGGTCAATTGCAACGACTACGACTACTACGCGTGATGACTACCAGTGGTGACAGGACACATACCTTCGACCAAGGTGGCTTCTTCCAAAGTCGACTCCACCGCGGTTTCAGCTTGTGGCGGTGGCGTGGGTTCGCGCACCTCCGCCGAGCAGTCCTCTCCATCGGCCGGAGTGCTGGCATCCCCACCATCCCACGACAAGTCTGTGGATTTCCTGTTTCATGAAGTATACAGTCAGCAATGCAAGATTAACGACTACTTCCTCCTTGAGAGTTCAGGGAACTTACAGGGTTGATCGCACGACGGTCACGGTCGGAGTGCCAAGTATACTGGCAATATCAACTATGCTAGCCTTGCTACCAGTTCCGGCTTCAGCATGAGCCTCCTCTGGCTGTTGTTCCGCTGCAGCTGGGGAGGGGCCCTGTCCTTCTTCGACCGACGCCTGTGAATCTCCGGCACCGGTCTCTTGTTGTGCCGCTACTGGTACGGCTTCTTCAGTGGTTGGAGGCGGGCTGACACTCTTCTCAGCTCCCGCCCCCACCGTCTCCCACGCGTCCTCGTCACCTTGATCAACGGGGTCCGAGGAGGGGATGTCCTGCAACAGTTCAAATAAGCTTGTCAGCAACAGACTACTTATCAGTAGTACTCGACTACACTAGTCGTGCTACTCACCTATGGCCTGGTGGCCTCTAACAGCTTCAGTTTCTTCACATCGCGTTTCCACGCCACATTGCGCGGCTTCCTAGGTGGCACCGGCAAGCTAGCCTCCAAGCTAGATGGCTTCTCGATGACCGGGCTGTTCGGCATCCTAGCTCGGCTGAACCTTGAGCGGAGTTGGAACCGCTGCTGCAGCGTCTCTTCATCCTCATCATCAGAGCTGTCCTCGATGACGACGGCATCACTGCCTTCACTGACTTCGCGGCGCTCCTTCCCCTTGGGCTCCGCTTTCCCCTGCGCCTGTCCTTCAAGTCGCGGAGGGGAGGGCGTGACAGAGATGTACTTCTCCACATCATCCTACAACATCAAGCAAGCATGAGTATGACTACGTTAAGCAAATCAGTACTCGGGGGCTTATGTCACGACTACTGACCTGGTTTGGCGGTCGTGCCGCAGAGTACTCTGCCACTGGGCACGGTGTGTACGGGGGCATATCCTTGAAGATTTTGCCCAGCCTCTCAACAAGGACGTCGTCCTCGACTTCGAAGCCAGGCATCCGGGATGTATCCTCGTCGCCGGTGTACTGGTACCCGAGGGTGTTTCGTGCCATCAGTGGCTGCACCCTCGTTTTCATCAAATTGAAGGCCACGTGCTCAGCCCTCAGTCCGGCCTCCCGCAGGGCCTTGATCTTTTTCAGCAGCGGGGGTAGTTGGATACCTTCCTGCATGGTGGGCTCCGTGTTCCACCACGGCGCATGCTTCGGTTGATGACCGCTCAGCTTCGGCAGCTCCGGATGGTGGTTGCAGATGTAGAACCACTTTGCCTTCCAATCCTGGTTGGAGTCTATCAACTTGTACGACAGGTACTGGTCGGCGGCATCCTCTCGCATCTGAATCCCGGCACCTCCGACTACTCGCGGGTCATTGCTGCTCGGTTGCGGCTTCAACCGAAAGAACTTCCGAAACAAGATCCAATGGGGCTTGATCCCCACAAAGGCTTCGCAGAAGTGTACAAAGATGGAGACGTGGAAGATACCATTAGGGTTGAGGTTGAGGTACTCAATTCCGTAGTACCTAAGGAGCCCTTGAAGAAATCGCTGGCCGGCAGCGCAAGTCCAAGCTCCACGAACCGGGCGAACATCGGGATCTCGTCCGGATTCTTCTCCATTGGGTATGGATCCCTAGTGGCGGTGCACCATAGATCCATCTCTTTCTCGCGGAGGAATCCGCTATTGACCAAGGCAAGAAGGTCCTCGGTCTTCAACTTTGCCTTCTTCCATTCCTTCGCTGGATTGGGGCGAGGGGACGAGGGCTGCGACGACGACGACTGGCCGGCATCTCCGGCTTCATCGCGACTCCTCTTCTTCGACGCGCCGGTCTTCCTGCTCTTTGCTGGAGACGCCTTCATCCTCCAAGTCACTGGAGTCTTCACTCACATTCGCTCGGGGGCTAAGGAGGGGGCGGACTGCGGCGGCGGGCGCAAGCAGATCCAATCTACTTTGTGGCGGCGGCGGCAGCGGCGGAGCATAGAGGGCAGTCTCTCAGATCCAATCTGTGGGAATGCTGTTGCTAAGGGTGAAAAACCCTAAGGGGCTTACTGGTTATTTATAACCGGCCAGGCGGCTCAGTTCTAAACAGGCAGATAAGGCGCCAGACGGGTGACTCAGCAGCAGCTGCCTGACTCTTCGAATTCCAGTACTCGACGCTCTTAGTCTCGGGGGCTCGACTATGTCAGATGGGCTCAGTGGGCTACAACCAGATCCCAGACCCACTCAGGACACATTATACAGTCAAGATGATCCTTCAATTCGAGAGAGAGTACTCGACTCAAGGCTCGGGGGCTCCGTGCCACGTGTCCTTGGGTTTTTTCTCCGGATTTGTCGGGATAAGATTGGCAGAACTTCAGATTGACCCTCAGCTTGAATCTACGATTCGACCTAAGGCTCGGGGGCTACATTCCATATGGAATGCGATTCTCCAAATCGTATTTTCCATATGGTTTCTTCATCAAGACAACACGAGTACTATTGAAGACCTTCGAGAGAAGCACTCGGGGACGCTTGGGGACTACTCGAGAAGACTTCAAGACTACTCAAAGATCAGCTGGAGTACCTTCCAGCCTCGGGATGATTCAAGCATTCTTGAGGACTTTCGGCTTGTGGAACTCGGGGACGCTCAAGGACTACTCGCCAAGGCCATCAAGACTACTCGAAAACATCCTGCTCTACTACAAAATACTCGGGGGTTTGTCGTACGGACATCCCTGGGCCCACTACTCAGGTGGGTACTGGGACCGACTACTCCGTGGACCCCTAGGACTACTCGACTTGAGCTGCACGGCACCTGTTGGCGTGGAGCGCAAGGCAAGCGGAGGATTAGTACTCGGTTAGGAAGTTAGACATGTCCAGATCCATGTAGAGTACTCCTAGCCGCACACAACTAGTACTCCTCTGGCAAACCGACTTGTAACCCTGCCTCCCGGACTATATAAGGCGAGGCAGGGACCCCTATCTCATCAATCCGCATCATCTTGTAAACACACCCAATCAATCCAGAGCTACACAGCATACAGGACGTAGGGTATTACGCACCTCGTGGCCCGAACCTATCTAAATTGTGTGCCACGTGTCTCTCCTTCAAGTTACCGATCTCAGCGAGGCCACATTCATCTACCTCGGGTACTCCCCTTGGTCGGTTGCCGGTCTAAAACACCGACAAAGCCGTGATGAGGCCGGGGATGCCGGCCAGTCGTCGTCATCGCCGCCCTCTCCCCTCGCCCCAATCCGGCGAAGGAGTGGAAGAAGGCGAAATTGAAGACTGAGGACCTCCTCGCCCTGGTCAATAGCGGATTCCTTCGCGAGAAGGAAATGGATCTGTGGTGCACTGCTACTAGAGATCCGTACCCGATGGAGAAGAACTCGGATGAGATTCCGATGTTCGTGCGGTTCGTGGAGCGTGGACTCGCGCTGCCGGCGAGCGACTTCTTCAAGGGGATGCTTTGGTACTACAGCATCGAGTACCTCAACCTCAACCCCAATGGTATCTTCCAAGTCTCCATTTTTGTACACTTTTGCGAGGCATTTGTGGGGATCAAACCCCACTGGATCTTGTTCCGGAAGTTCTTCCGGGTGAAGCCGCAGCCGATTACAGATGACCCGCGAGTAGTTGGAGGCACCGGGATACAGATGCGCGAAGACGCCGCCAGGCAGTACTTACCGTACAAGCTGATTGACTCCAACCAAGATTGGAAGGCAAAGTGGTTCTACATCAGCAACCACCACCCCGAGCTACCGAAGCCCAGCGGTCGACAACCGAAACATGCGCCGTGGTGGAACACGGAGCCCACCATGCAAGAGGGTCTTCAGCTACCTCCACTGCTGAAGAAGATTAAGGCCTTGAGAGAGGCTGGACTGAGGGCCGAGCACGTGGCCTTCAGCTTTATGAAGAGAAGGGTGCAGCCGCTAATGGCGCGAGATACTCTCGGCTACCAGTACACTGGTGACGAAGATACTTCTCGGATGCCCGGCGAAGAGATCGAAGATGATGTCATCATCGAGAGACTAGGCAGAATCTTCAAGGATATGCCTCTGTACACGCCATGCCCGGTGCCGGAGTACTCCGTGGCACGGCCGCCAAATCAGGTCAGTAGTCGTGGCTAGAGCCCCCGAGTACTGATTTGCTTGGTGTAGTCGTACTTATGCTTGATTGATGTTGTAGGATGATATGAAGAAGTACATCTCCATCCTGCCCTCCTGTCGTACGGACATCCCTGGGCCCACTACTCAGGTGGGTACCAGGACCGACTACTCGGTGGGCCCCTGGGACTACCCGACTTGGGTTGCACGACACCGGATGGCGTGGAGCACAAGGCATACAGGAGACTAGTACTCGGTTAGGAAGCTAGACATGTCTGGATCCATGTAGAGTACTCCTAGCCGTACACGACTAGTACTCCCCTGTCAAACCGACTTGTAACCCTGCCTCCTGTACTATATAAGGCGAGGCAGGGACCCCTATCTCATCATCTGCATCATCTTGTAAACACACCCAATCAATCTAGAGCTACGCAGCATACAGGACGTGGGGTATTACGCACCTCGCGGCCCGAACCTGTCTAAATTGTGTGCCACGCGTCTCTCCTTTGAGTTCCCGATCTCGGCGAGGCCACAAACGTCTATCTCGGGTACTCCCCTTGGTAGGTTGCCGGGTTAAAACACCGACAGCTAGTGCGCCAGGTAGGGGATCTCGCCGAAGATCTCATGGCGAACTCGACGGCTTCAATCATCATCAGGCCAACCGCCGCCTTCAACCGCGGCGACACCTTCGTCTTCGGCTCCTGGGTCTGCACCGCTGACGGCATCGGATCGTTCCAGCACCACCTCACCATGACCCCGGACCCGGAGACCGGGCTCGTGACACTTCCCGAAGTTGTCACGGGCCAACTCGTCGAAAAATTCGGTGAATTTTCGCTCTACAACCAAGCCGCCGACTTCGAGATTGGATCCGCCTCCAACTCGAACTCGATGTCACCCTGGATCGAATCATGCGAGCCGGCTCCTGAGCCATAGTGTGGAACAGTCCTCCCCCACGAGCACTTCCCGTACGGCCTCCGCAACGCACCTGCAGGCTACACGGACTCGCTCGTCCCACATCGGGCCGGCAAGGAGATCGTCTCTGAGTACTCCTCGGACTCCAACACCGTCCCCGGCTACAACTCAGACTCTTCCTATGAGTTCGACTTCGGTTCGAACCCGATCGAGTCCGAGTTCGAGCTCAACACGACCGAGGAACCGCTGTCAGGTCCTGCTGCTGGCTTGGTCATTACATCTACTCCCGCCGGCAGATTCGTCTACTGGCCCGACCACAAGCCCACAGACCTGACTGATGACAACTCGCGCTGCGGCGCCTACCTCGAGACACTCCCCTTCCAGGAGGGGACACCGCTGGCTCCAAACGAAGACGAGCACACCCCCACCGAGGTGGTGACTACCGACTCCAGCCTCTGCACCCCTGACCGTGAAGTCTTCATGGCAGCCGGGGATGCTGGAACCTCGGAAAACCGATCTGATCGGTACCCCGACGACATCTCAGAGGACGAGTTATCAGCCAACGCACCCCCAATGAGACTACTGAAGAAAAGAATGCTCGGCGCGACCGCAACAGAAAGCGGGCCGATCGACGCCGACGTCTCTGGGAAATTCTCCCCATCCGGAACCTCAATGAGGCTCTGGATCAAGTCGCCAACCGGGTACACACCACCCCTGAACAATGCCTCATGTCTATCACGACGATAGCACGACAAGCTCAGGGACATCGCACAGGCAAACTCATCACCAAGCTTGCTGAAGACGCCTACTTCATGCGGGTCGACAACAGAGTCGCCCCCGCTGGAAACCACGAAGCTACTAATCGCAGCCGCACCCTAGCAGATGGCGGACGCAACCGCGTCCGTGGCGAACATCAACCTAACGCCAACCGCTCCAGAGCCTCCGCGGGGGGACCCTCACATGGTGGTAACAGCGGCGGTGGCCGCGGTGGCAGTCGCGGCGGCAGTAGTCACAGCGGCGGCGGTGGCGGTGGCAGCAGCGGTGGTAGTTCCTCCCACGGCGGCGGCAGAAGAGCTGGTGGCGGCGGCGATCGCGGAGGCTGAGGCCACGCGAACAGCCACGCCACCGGCAACGCACGTGGAGGCTACAACACCTGCCACAGGATCGACGAGATCCGCCGCGCCAAGAAGGCTACGAAAGCCAGCAACAGCGACGGCTTCCCCGCCTACTCTGCACGACTTCGCAACCTGCTCCTCCCTGAGAAATTCAAACCTCTTGGGATCACCAAGTATGATGCGAAGCAAGACCCGGTCCAGTGGCTCAGGTGCTATGCCCTGGCCATCGAAAATGCTGGTGGCAACAATGACGCAAAGTGCCTCTTCTCCCCCTTCTGTCTGGACCAAGCTCCACTCACATGGCTCGAGTCACTCGACAAGAACTCGATCGACGAGTGGGACTAGCTGAAGGCCCAGTTCACCAGCAACTTCGCGGGCGCCATGGGGCGCTCGGGTACCCACATGGACTTGGCGATGGTCAAGCAGGAGCAAGGCGAGACGCTCCGCCAGTACATGCGCCGCTTTTTCGACAAGCGTGCGACCGTAGTCGACGTCACCGACAAAGAAGTTATCGACCTCTTCCAAGACGGCCTCTACCACCGTCACACCTTCGAAGACTTCGGTCGCCGCTGCCCGAGTTCCATCACCAAGCTCAAAGATATGATTACATCATGGGCCGACGAAGAGGACAAGGCGAATGCCAAGTATGACTCCATTCGCGGCAAAAGCAAAAACAACACGAGCGGCAACAACAACAACAAGGATCAAGGAGGTCGCAACAACAACAACTACTCGGGTCCTAACCGCAAGTGCAAGCCAGACAACACAGTCGCGACTATACAGCACCCTGCGAAGGACAACTTCAAAAAGACCTCCGGCGGCTTCAGAGACTTGCTCAAAGAGAATTGTCCGTGGCATCTAGACGGCAACCACACGTTCGACCAGTGCTACCAACTCCGGTGAGCACTCAAGGATATTCCTGAGCCACGGCCTCCTCACGACAAGAAGGGCAAGAAGAAAGTCGACGAAGGCAACGGCGACTTCCAGGAACCTGACAAGACGGTGAATGTCCTGTTCGGTGGATTACCCACCAAGCGGTCGCAAAAGCTCACCCTACGAGAAGTCTTGAACATCGAACCAGCGGTGCCGACACCTCTAAGGTGGTCGGAGGTACCCATAACCTTCTCCCGCGTGGATCAATGGACAAGCTTCTCCGAACTAGGACGTTTCCCATTAGTCCTGAAACTAGTAGTCGCGGGCTCCAAACTCAACAAGGTACTCATCGACGGCGGGAGCGGACTCAACGTCCTCTTCACCAAGACCTTGAAGAAGATGAAGCTCGACATCACTAACATGCTCACCAAGAGTGCATCGCCTTTCTACGGCATCGTCCCAGGCAACGCGGCTATACCACTTGGCTCAATGGTTCTGCCAGTTACCTTCGGGGAAACAAGGGAGAACTACCGCACCGAGTACATCAAGTTCGAGGTTGCGGACTTCGAGACCTCCTACCATGCCATCCTCGGCAGACCAGCCATCGCCAAATTCATGGCGGTCCCTCACTACACCTACTTGGTACTCAAAATGCCAAGTCCTGCCGGAGTACTCGCGCTGCAAGGAGACTTGAAGATTTTTTACGACTGCGACACCGAAGCTGTGGAACTCGCAGCAACTAATCAAGTACCCAATGCAATGATGGAGATCTTCGCTACCTCCAAGAAGCTCGCACCAACCGAACTCGAGGTACCTGAGAAGACCGACACCTCAAACAAGCCTCAACCAATAGAGGAAGTACAGGTGAAGGCCATCGACCTCGGGACCGGCGACAACAGCAAGACTACCATGATCGGCGCGGGGCTCGACCCCAAATAGGAAGACGCGCTCATCAGCTTCCTCCGGGCTAACCGAGACATCTTCACGTGGAAACCAGCGGACATGCCAGGGGTGCCCAGGAGGCTGATCGGGCATTCACTCAACGTCGATCCTAAAGCTACGCCCAAGCGACAACACCTCCGCCATTTCGCTGACGACCGACGGGATGCCATCAAGAAGGAACTCGCCAAACTACTCGCGGCCGGCTTCATCCGTGAAGTCTTCCATCCTGAGTGGCTAGACAACCCCGTCCTTGTCCGCAAGAAGAACACGAACGAGTGGAGGATGTGCGTCGACTGCACCGACCTCAACAAGCACTGCCCCAAGGACCCCTTCGGGTTGTAGCGGATTGATCAAGTCATCGACTCCACGGCGGGCTGCGACCTGCTCTGCTTCCTCGACTGCTACTCTGGGTACCACCAGATCGCTATCAAGGAAGAGGACCAGGAGAAGACCGCGTTCATCACCCTGTTCGGCGCCTACTGCTACACGACAATGTCGTTCGGGTTGAAGAACGCTGGCACTACCTACCAACGAGCTATCCAGGCTTGCTTCAAGAAGCAGCTCAACAAGAACGTCGAAGCCTATGTGGATGACGTGGTCGTCAAGACCAGAAACTCCGACACGCTCATCGCCGATCTTGAAGAGACTTTCGCATCCCTGCGAGAGTACCAATGGAAGCTCAATCCCAACAAGTGTGTTTTCGGCGTACCATCTGGGAAACTACTCGGCTTCATCATCAGCCATCGCGGCATCGAAGCCAATCCCGAGAAGATCTCCGCCATCACCAACATGAAAGCTCCAACCTGCATCAAGGATGTCCAGAAGCTGACCGGGTGCATGGCGGCCCTGAACAGATTCATCTCGAAGCTTGGAGAATGGGGACTACCCTTCTTCAAACTACTCAAGCACCAAGAGAAGTTTGTGTGGACCGAGGAGGCTGATCAAGCTCTGACGCAGCTCAAAGACTACTTGTCCAAGCCACCGGTTCTCACAGCTCCTCGCAAACAGGAGCAGCTACTGCTCTACCACGCTGCGACTACTCACGTGGTCAGTACTGCCATCATCGTTGAGCGGCAGGAAGAGGGTCATGCCTACCCAGTCCAGCGACCAGTCTACTTCGTCAGCGAGGTTCTGTCAGAGTCCAAGGCACGGTACCAGCCAGTCCAGAAGCTACTCTATGCAGTACTCATCACCTCGCGGAAGCTACAACACTACTACCCGCTCGGTCACATACTTCGCAACCAAGATGCTACTGGAAGAATCTCCAAGTGGGCGGTCGAACTTGGCACCCTCAACATCGACTTCAAGCCATGTACCGCTATCAAGTCTCAAGCACTAGTCGACTTCATGGCAGAGTGGCTGGAGAATCAGCTACCAACTCCAACAGAGTGACCAGAGCATTGGATGATGTACTTCGACGGCTCACTCAAACTCGAGGGCGCGGGTGCAGGGGTACTCCTGATTTCTCCAAAGGGCGAACAACTCGAGTACGTCCTGCAGATCTTCTGGAAGGTCTCAAACAACGAAGCCGAGTACGAAGCCCTACTGCACGGGCTCCGCCTCGCAATCTCACTGGGCTTCAAGAGGCTACTAGTCTACGGCGACTCCGCAGTGGTCATCAACCAAGTCAACAAATATTGGGATCGCAATAAGGAGAACATGGACGCCTGCTGTCTGGAAGTTCGCAAACTTGAGAACAAATTTTATGGTCTCGAGTTCCACCACGTCGTCCGCGACAACAATGTTGTAGCGGACGTCCTGTTGAAGCTTGGTTCTACTCGCGCTCAAGTACCCGTCGGAGTCTTCGTCCACGAGCTTCACACGCCATCCATCCCGGAGCCGACGCCTACGACCACTGACCCTACGCTACTACAGCCTGGTCAGGAGGTCATGATGATCGACGTAGACTGGAGACAACCCTTCATCGACTACATCCGCGAGCAGAAGGTTCCCTCCGACAAGAACAAGTCCGAGCAACTCGTCCACCGAGCCAAGACCTATGTACTAGTCGGGGACAAGCTCTACAGGCGAGGTGCCACTTCTGGAGTACTCATGAAGTGCATACCTCAGGATGAAGGCAATGACATCTTGGAGGAGATCCACAAGGGCGTCTGCGGCAACCACGCGTCTTCCCGTACGCTGGTGAGCAAAGCCTTCCGACGAGCTTTTACTGGCCCACAGCTCTGGCCGATGCTGAAGAACTTGTCAGAAGGTGCCAAGGATGTCAGTTCTTCGCCAAACAGCAACACGTCCCGACCTACAAGCAAGTCACCGTACCACCGACCTGGCCCTTTGCCTGCTGGGGGCTCGACATTATTGGGCCTCTGCCAACTGCGCCAGGAGGATTCAACAGAGTCTTGGTGGCCATCGACAAGTTCACCAAGTGGATCGAAGTCAAGCCGGTTACCTGCCCAAAGGCCGACAGAGTACTCGACTTCTTGGATGAACTCGTGCATCGCTACGGGCTACCCCATCGCATCATCACAGACCTGGGTTCCAACTTCAACAACCATCAGTTCTGGGAATACTGCGAGAACAGCGGGATCGACGTCCGATACGTCTCAGTCGCCCACCCGCGCGCCAACGGCCAAGTTGAGCGCGCCAACAGGATGGTACTCGACGCCCTCAAGAAGCGATTGCACGACGCAGCTAACACCAAGGGAGGCAAGTGGATCAAGGAACTACCCAATGCACTCTGGGGGCTTCGTACTCAACCTACCAAGCCAACAGGGCAGTCGCCCTATTTCCTGGTCTACGGCTCCGAAGCTATTCTACCTGCCAACGTGATGTGGGAATCCCCGGTAGTAGAACAATACGACGAAGGCATCTCAGAAGACAGTCGACGGTTTGATATCGATAGCTTCAAAGAAGCCCGCTGCGCTACCCTCGTCCAGTTAGTAAGGTACCTTGAGGGTATCCGACGCTACCATGATCGCAACATCAAGGAACGCTCCTTTAACGTCGGCGATCTAGTCCTTCGTCGCATCCTGAACACGGACGGACTACACAAGCTCAGCTCGCCATGGGAAGGTCCCTTCTCAGTCTCCAAGGTGACCGGACTAGGCTCATATCGCCTCCAAACACTTGAAGGCGACAGCATCAGCAACTCGTGGAACGTCGACCAGCTGTGTCGCTTCTACTTGTAGTCGCTCGACTGAAGGACCAGAACGGCGAACCAGAGAGGGGGGAGTGAATGGGAGCCGATAAAAATTCTACTCAAGAATTCGGCCTATGAACCCAATTCCACTCGGACAGCTCCGCAAGCTTCTCTTGCCAAGTCCACGTAGCCACTGGAGTGCTACTGAACCTAGGAGCAAGATCCAACCAACAGCCACTCGAAACACGCAGTGGAAAACAACTCAAAACAGCTGCTGGCAACCAAAACCGGTCAGGCCGGTTTCTGAAACCGATCAGACCGATTCTCTGGGACTTAGCCTCTCACAGGTAGGGGAAACCGGTCAGGCCGGTTTGGCAAACCGGTCAGGCCGGTTTTGTCCAGGAAATCCCCAAAAGACCTCCGAGGCCAAAATTGCCCCAAAACACCTCAAGAACCTCTCCACCTTTGAACAAGAAAAGCCATAGCCAGCACAAGACTCTCCTGCTCAAAATCCTCACGACAGCCCACTAGGGCTAAACCGGTCAGGCCGGTTTTGCCTGGACAGTCGGGAAGAACTCAGCCCGCGGGAAAAACCTAGCCTTCACCTCGATCGATCTCCCGGTTCGTTCCACGGATTCAAGTGAGACTTTGGGGATAGCTGGGGTACCTCATGGGCTACCTTTGGCTAGAAGCTCGGTCCCCAAAACCTACTCAATCAAGAGGAATCGGAAGTCAACCCTCAAGAACACCTTCCCATGGAATCCACCGAAAACCACCAAATTGAAGCCGTTTCGGAGGGTTTGTTGGAGCAAGATCACCAAACAAAGAGGCACACGGTCCTCATACGTGACATCCAACAAGAATCCCTCAAAGAAACGTCCCCAAAACTTCCCCACGGAAAATCCAAGAAAAGGCTCCGAAAATCACCAAAAAAGGGAAAACGGGAAAAACACAATCAAGCCTTGAGGAACCACGCCGAATCATCTATACATACCAAAGAGGTTCATACAAGGTCTAGCTTGGCGCCCGATCATCCTTCCCTCTCACAAGATCTCACCATGAAGCTCTCAAGCTAGTTCTAAGAAAATCCTAAGGAAAATAGGAAGGGAAAATAGGAAAGCCAAATGAGCTAGGGTTCCAAGAGATGGCTGCCATCCTCTCACCACTTGGGTTATATGGAGGCAACCGAAAGACTAAAATACCCCTAAAGCCTAAACTAGGATACACGCCCACCAAGGGCACTTTGGGAATTTGTCTTCGTAACACCATCGGACGGATGCCCGGCGACCGCACTTCGCTTAGCCTCGACGCAAGCCTTGCGATCCCGACGCGTGTCCTCCGCTTCGAAGCTTCCGGCGCCCTGCGACCCCAAACCGGTCAGACCGGTTTCCCAAACCGGTCACACCGGTTTTGGCCTGACAGCCACGCCCGGTCTTCGGCCTCGGTTTTGTGGCTCAGCCGAGTAACCCGGTGGTTTTCTGGTGAACCACCGCAAACCCCGCGAACTTGATGTAGCCTCCGCCAATCACCACTCATGACTCGGCTCCCACGAAGTCCCGGCTCGACCTTGGTTTTGAGGCTCAACCAAGAAACCGTCCACCGACTTCATCCTGCTGTTCATGCCACCATGCGGCCCGCACTTGGCCCTGCTGGCCACCGGGTCCCTCGAACCAAGCCTACTTGTCTTCTCCACACCTGGAGGCCTCACCGGCGACGACCTTTCGCGCTTGTTCTTCACCTGCACTAACACCAGTCAAGCCACAACCTGCACCTGCAATACTTAGCCAAGAATCAGTCCACACAACGTTGTCAATCACTCATCACACTAGGAAGCGACCATCCACCGGTCCTCGAACCACACATGGTCCTCAATCTCCCCCTTGATGAGTGCATTGACAACACACACATTTGGTAACCAAAGAGAAAAGGAAAAGAAAAGAAACGACTAAAAGAAAACTCAAACAAGCGATCGAAAGCCAAACAAAGGCAAATAGCAAGATCACTTGAAAGAGGAAAGACTCGGTCCCCTTAGGCAAGGGCAACGGCTCGACACAACCGAGTCAAAAACAAGCTCAAGCAAAGAGCACAAACCACCAAAGCAACCACGAGCTCCCCCTGCACATATGCATACTCCCCCTGGACATGTGCCAACCCTGGGCACAAACCAGTCAGACCGGTTTCCCAAACCGGTCAGGCTGGTTCCACCAAACCGGTCAGGCCGGTTCTCAAAACCGGTCAGGCCGGCTTAACTCAGCAGAAACACCCCCCAAAAGCCAAAAATGCAAAAGAAATGCACAATCTCCCCCTTGATTGTTGAAATATGTTCTAGGGATGCAATGCAACTTTTCTCAACCAACCTTTCTCCCCCTTGTTGCCAATGCATGAATCAAGGCTCAAATTTGGAAAAGATGCAACTAGAGCTTCTCAAATAGACAAAATTCATCCCAAGATGCTACACATGATCAAATGAGCAAGCTAGATACTCTACAGCATCGTATGAACATCAACTACATGATCACCAAGTTTCACAACTATTGGGTAAAGCTAAGAGAGAATTGAGCATTTTTGCGAAAAATCACCCTCTCATGAGCAAAGTCCTAAACATGAGCAAAACATGTCAAAATGGCAAAGCCACACAAACTTCATGTAGGACAACCATTCTAAGCATAAGACCATCATAAACACCCACAAGCACCTCATGTCATGTCAAAGCATACCGAGCCATGTGCTTACTTCTATGTATGAGACTTCTCATTGGTAAGCAACATGCAACAGTTTAGCACCCAAAAGCAAGTAAATTAAGCACATATGAGATGGGAGCACATTTTCCAAGCAATTTACATTTCATTTTCAGATTTATAATTGGTACATGAAATGTCTTTGCGACAAAAAGGAACTTATGCCCCTTCACAAGATGAAGCATGGAGGCTAAACATTCATGATGGCAAATGAGCCTTTGGCCCCATATGATCAAAATAAGCTATCCAACCACAAATTAAGCATAGCCCAGCCACAAAAACATGTCAATATCATATAAAGGTATTTACTCACAAGAGAGCATATATATGACATTTTTCAAAAACATAGCTATCAACCATGGATATAGAACAAGATCATCAAGAGCTAAGCCACACTAAGCCATATCACACCAAACTAGCTCACAAGATCATATATAGCATATCATGGTGAACAATGTATATAGGAGAAGCTTTTCCCACACAATGCATATGATACAAAATGCATGCAACCTAAGATACAAAGATGCCTATACATCATGTTACATATGCCATGCCAAATGCAAGGAATGCATAAAGGAAAGCTATACATATGCTACAAAAGAGCTCCCACACACCAACTTAAGAAATCAAACACACACCAAGCTCCCCCCGCAAACGAGTGAAAGTTGTTTGATCTAGGGGTTTGGTGAAAATATCGGCTAGTTGGTCATGTGTAGGTACATGGATCAAAGCTATCTTCCCTTTCTCTACGTTGTCTCTCAGAAAATGATACCTCACTTCTATGTGCTTGGTTTTGGAATGGAGCACTGGGTTCTTTGCAACGCTTATGGCACTGGTGCTGTCACATTGAAGTGGGACATGGGTATACTCCTCACCAAAGTCACTCATGGTGTATGTGATCCAAAGGAGCTGAGAGCAACAACTAGCTGCGGCCACATACTCTGCCTCGGTAGTGGATTGAGCAACACTCGACTGTTTGCGGGAAGACCAAGACACCAAAGAAGAACCCAAGAACTGGCAAGTCCCAGAAGTGGACTTCCTATCCAACCGACACCCGGCAAAATCCGCGTCTGAAAAACCATGAAGAGCCAAAGAAGAAGACGCGGAGTACCAAAGGCCAAAGTCGGGAGTATGTCGCAAATACCTGAATATGCGCTTGACTGCTTGCCGATGCGAAGTTCTCGGAGACGCTTGAAAATGAGCGCACAGACATACCGAGAATTGGATGTCTGGCCTCGTCGCCGTCAAGTAGAGGAGTGACCCGATCATGCTCCGGTACTCCTTCTGGTCCACATGTTCACCTTCCTCGTCCGCATCAAGAGCTGTAGTCATACTCATAGGCATCGACATGGCCTTGGAGTCCTCCATCTTGAACTTCCTCACAATGTCCTTGGTGTACTTAGCTTGGTGCATGAATGTTCCTTCCTTTGATTGCTTGATCTGTAGCCCGAGGAAGAACTGCAACTCACCCATCATGCTCATCTCAAATTCCCTGCTCATGTCTTCTGCAAACCTTGCAACAAGAGAGTTAGACGAGCCACCAAAGACAATATCATCCACGTACACCTGCACAATCAGGATATCTCTGCCCTGCCTGAGGAGAAACAAGGTCTGATCGACCTTCCCCATCTCAAACCCTCTCTCAAACAGGAACCCCCTCAGCCTACCATACCAAGCTCTAGGCGCCTGCTTCAACCCATACAGCGCCTTCCTCAACTTGTACACCCGATGGGGGTACTTCTCACTCTCAAACCCCGGTGGTTGCCTCACAAACACCTCTTCCTCCAACACACCGTTCAGGAAAGTACTCTTCACATCCATCTGGTACAACTTGAATCCTTTAGCCACAGAAAAGGCTAGAAGGATCCTGATCGCCTCCAAATGAGCTACAGGAGTGAAAGTCTCCTCGTAGTCGATACCCTCTTTCTGACTGTACCCCTGAGCAACAAGTCTTGACTTGTTCCTCACCACTTCTCCTTTGTCTCCCTCTTTATTTTTTCACACCCATTTTGTCCCAATCGGCTTACACCCTGGGGGAGGGTCAACCAACACCCAAACTTGGTTCCTCTCAAAATTCTCCAACTCCTCATGCATCGAATTAACCCAATTATGATCAGATAGCGCGTGTCCAATGTCTTTGGGCTCAAAGGTGGCAATAAAAGTAGCATGAGCGAAATGAGAATTGTTCCGAACCCTTGACCGTGTAGTACGTTCATTCATGTCGCCGATGATTCTCGAAGCTGGGTGATCCACTTGCACTCGCCGGGGAGGTTCTCGCCTCGATGCTACCTCCCCCTCAACAGCAGCTTCTCCTTGATCTGGGTTTGTCGTTGTAGGTGTGGGAGAGGGCCCGTTCTCGATCATCGTCGAAGTAGTAGGTACATGTTCAGCCGCGGGCACCACACCGCCATCTTCATCATCTCCATGTTCATGCTCCTCCTCCTGAAAGATCTCCTCGCCAAGTTCGTCATCACCTGCACACTCAAAAACAAGCTGACTACGTGGCTGTGTCTCGTCGAAGGTTACCTCGCAAGTCTCCACGATTTGGTTAGTTTCAAGATTGAGCACACGAAATGCTCTAGAATGAGATGCATAACCAAAGAAAATGCCATCAACAGACCTAGCCTCGAACTTGTCCAACTTCTTCCCTTTCTTCAGAATGAAGCATTTACAGCCAAAGACATGGAAGTGACTCACCTTGGGTGTGCGACCGTGCATCAACTCGTAACAGGTTTTCTTCTTATGAACCCTGAGGTCGATCCTGTTCGACACATAGCACGCGATATTGACCGCCTCAGCCCAGAACCTTCTCGGAGTCCTATGCTTGTCGAGCATCGTCCGAGCCATCTCGCACAAGGTCCCGTTTTTCCTTTCCACAACGCCATTCTGGGGAGGCGTATACAGACTCGAAAACTGGTGTTCAAGACCTAAGTCATGGCAAAAGGTTTCGAAGCGAGAGTTTTTGTATTCCGAGCCATTGTCACTGCGGATCGCTCGTATGGCATCTCCGTGCCTCTCGTTTCTTAACCTCAAGATAAGATCTCGAACAAAACCAAACGTCTCCCCTTTCTCCTCAAGAAAGAACACCCACGCATACCGAGAGTAGTCGTCCACCACAACAAGGACATACCACTTCCCACCCGCAGATCGCACACGAGCTGGTTCAACAAGGTCCATATGGAGCAGCTCGCATGGACGCTCAGTCATCACATCGGTGAGAGGCGGGTGAGAAGAGGCTACCATCTTGGCATGCCTACACGACGCACAAACGAACTCTTTCTCAAACCTCAACCGTGGCAATCCTCGGACCAAATTGAGTTTACTCAAGCGAGACAAAAGGTCAAAGCTCAAGTGACCCAACTTCCTATGCCACTTCCACAACTCACTCGAAGAACCAGCCAAAAAGCAACGCTCCACACCAGAAGACTGAGAGAAATCAGCTCGGAACACTTGACCCTCGGGAACGACCATGCAAACAAGGTCCCCTCGAGAATCTAAAATCCGAGAACCACCAGGCCGAAACAACACCTCAAAGCCCTCATCCAACAACTGGGACACGGAAAGCAAATTGAACCCCAGCGATTGAACAAGAGCAACACGCCTGAGAGTGACCTTGTCACTTACCTTGATCTCACCTTCTGATAGTACACACCCTCGCCCATTGTCCCCAAAGGTGATGTATGTCCTGGACACCACCGGGACGAGACTTGAGAACCACCTCTTGTCTCCGGTCATATGCCTCAAGCAACCAGAGTCAATCAACCAAACGTTCCTCAAGTCTCCCACCTGAAATTCAAAAGCAAGCACGTGAGTGAACAAACGACTCAGCACTAGGGTTAGTACCAAAAGAGTAAAACCAGTGCTGAGCCATTTGCTCCAAAGTGGGGTTAGCACAAACTAAATCATCATGCCTATCAAAGCTACCACCACGAAAACCACCACGGTAACCACTACGAGGGAACCAACCCTCTCTAGCTGGAGGAGGACGAAAGCCATGAAAGGAAAACCGTGGATCGTTCCTCCTCTCCATCTCAAAGCTATGACTCCTCCCACCCTCGTATTGAGCACGAGGTGGAGAGTGCCTAGCAAACTGACCACCTGCAAACTTTCTAGACCAACCACCAGAACCACGACCAAAGAACCTGAACCGAGCCTCATCCCGAGCACGAAAACCAAACTGGTCACCCTGCTGTCTCCAAACCGGTCTGACCGGTTCTGGAACCGGTCTGACCGGTTTCGCTGTCCGATCAGCCCAAACCGGTCTGACCGGTTTCCAAACCGGTCTGGCCGGTTTAACTCCTCCAGCAGGGTTCCTTCCACCCAAAACACTCTTTTCTCCCCAAGCTGGAACTGTGCGAACAATGGCCTTACCCCTAGGCAGTGGCATACAAGACTCAGGCACACCATAAGATGGGTTGTACATGTTCTTGTTTGTCCACTCCTTTGCCATTCTCTCCTCTCGCTTCTTCTTGAACCAAAACTCCCCTTTGTGACCATCTCTCCCACAATAGTCACAATGAAACCGGATTGGTTTTGGTTTTGGTTTTGGTTGGGGTTGCTCACTCGGTTTCTCACCCTTCTTCTCTCCTTCCTCACCTCCCTTTGGGCTCACAAACTTCACCGGTTTTTGGAAATTATTTGTTGGGTGAGGGAATATGGGTGGATCTGGAGTAGTGTCAAGTTTGTTTCTGAGATGGTTGGGCTTGGGCTCAAACTTGTTCTTGTGTCTGTTTGGTGGTGGGATAGGGATCTCTCCAACTCTCTCAACTCCCTCACCACTGTTCTCTCCAAGCTTGTCAGCCCCAAGTGCCTGACCATCATAGCGTTTGAAAGCCGCTAGCATGATACCAAGCTGAGGCTCCTGACCCGACAACCAACTCATACATTTCCTCAGATCATCATTCTCATCCTGCAAGCGATCAACATAATGCGCAAGCTCCAAATTTTTAACCGCATGCAATTCACAAGTAGAGCAAGAAGTGGGAATAGGCTCTTTCAACTTAGCCTCAAGCGAAACAGTGTAAGCATGCATCTCATCAATCTTTCCATGCAAAACAGGGCAAGAAGTGCAAGCACCTAGCAAAGCAGGTCTAGACTTAAGCTCAGCCACTTCAACCCTAAGCATATCTAGTTCATCACAAGTAGAAGCATGCTTATCCTTAAGAGCAGTAAGATCAGCTAGGTACACAGAGCAATCAACACAATCAACATGATCAGAAACCACAGGAGAAGCCTTAAGCGAATCAATCTCAAGCTTAGCATCTAGGTTCTGGGTTTCTAGCTCAGCCACACGGTTCCTAGCATCTTCTAGTGAGGCCCTAAGCTCTTTCCTCATCTTCTTGGCCTCTCTAAGCATGTGATCACGATTATCAAGCAAGTCAACCAACTCATCATTCTCCTTGCGCAAAGAGGAGAGCTCATCACATACCTCATCCTCGGAGTCGGAGTCCGAGTCGCTCTGGTGACTCTTCTTGCTGCCGGAGCTACGAGCCATGCCGCAGAAGCCATCTCCCGCGAAGCAGCTCAACCCGCTCAAGTTCCTGGACGCCTTTTTGTTCCTGCGCCGATCTCTTTCATCTTCGCTGCTACTCGAGCTCGAGGAGGAGTAGGCGGAGCTGGAGTCGATGTCGCTCGCTCCGACCATCGCTCGGGCCTTCCTGCCGCGGCCGTCCTTCTTCCTCGACCGTCGCTCATCCTTGTGCTTGTTCTTGTGCTTGTGATCGCGCCTCGACCGGTACTTGCCATCCTTGCTCGACCGGTGCCTGTAGCCATCCTTGTAGCCATCCTTGTTCTCCGTCTTCTCCGGGCAGTTGGCGACGAAGTGTCCTGGCTTGCCGCACTGAAAGCACGTCCGTGCTGTCCTCCTCGTGTTCACCCGGTTCTCGTGCAGCCTCTCGAACCGCCTGGTCAGCAACGCCAGCTCGTCCTCTCCAAGCACGTCGAACTCCTTGTCTGGCAAAGACATCAAAGAAGACAGAGAGTACATCCTGGAGGATGTGTTAGCGTTAGACTTAACTCCTTTGCCACCAACAAGAGCGAGACTATGAGAATCAGTCGGGCTCTCGATCTTGGCTGTCGTACCACGGTCCAACTTAGCCGACTTGAGCTTCGAGAACAGCTCGTTCACCGTCAAGGTGTCATACTTCTCGGACTCAACAATAGCCTCAAACTTCCCGTCCCATACGGTACGATCCAACGAGTGCAAGAGCTTCACAGCTCTATCATGATCATCGTATGGGAGCACGGTCACATTGGCTCTCATGTTGTTCACAACGACCGTAAACCGCTGGAAAAGGGCATTGACGGACTCGCCGGGGAGATGAGTGAAGTTCTCGTACTCTCTCCGGTAAGTCGCGTACATCCGAGCCTGAACCTGAGCATTCCCAGCATGAGCATCTTTCAACTACTCCCAAATCCTACAAGCTAAGTCCTCTGTCTGAACCCGATCGAATTCAGGCTGACACAGAGCACGAAACAGGTAGTCGACCGCCTTGTTGTTGGCTTCGAACATATCCCTCGATCCTGGAGCAAGAAAGTTCATCGGATGAACATAAGCTGTGTTCACTGTAACATCCCAAAGGATCTGACCCTTTCCACGGAGGAACGCTGCCATCCACCTCTGCCACATCTGGTAGTTCTTCCCATCGAAGTGCGGAGGACCCGAACCACGTCCCTGGTACGCCATCTTTGGATCTTAGACTGGTAAGAGTCAATGAAGACCCGAACCGGCTCTGATACCACTTGAAGGACCGGAACGGCGAACCAGAGAGGAGGGAGTGAATGGGAGCCGATAAAAATTCTACTCAAGAATTCGGCCTATGAACCCAATTTCACTCGGACACCTCTGCAAGCTTCTCTTGCCAAGTCCACGTAGCCACTGGAGTGCTACTGAACCTAGGAGCAAGATCCAACCAACAGCCACTCGAAACACGCAGCGGAAAACAACTCGAAACAGCTGCTGGCAACCAAAACCGGTCAGGCCGGTTTCTGAAACCGGTCAGACCGATTCTCCGGGACTTAGCCTCTCACAGGTAGGGGAAACCGGTCAGGCCGGTTTGGCAAACTGGTCAGGCCGGTTTTGTCCAGGAAATCCCCAAAAGACCTCCGAGGCCAAAACTGCCCCAAAACACCTCAAGAACCTCTCCACCTTTGAACAAGAAAAGCCATAGCCAGCACAAGACTCTCCTGCTCAAAATCCTCACGACAGCCTACTAGGGCTAAACCGGTCAGGCCGGTTTTGCCTGGACAGTCGGGAAGAACTCAGCCCGCGGGAAAAACCTAGACTTCACCTCGATCGATCTCCCGGTTCGTTCCACGGATTCAAGTGAGACTTTGGGGATAGCTGGGGTACCTCATGGGCTACCTTTGGCTAGAAGCTCGATCCCCAAAACCTACTCAATCAAGAGGAATCGGAAGTCAACCCTCAAGAACACCTTCCCATGGAATCCACCGAAAACCACCAAATTGAAGCCGTTTCGGAGGGTTTGTTGGAGCAAGATCACCAAACAAAGTGGCACACGGTCCTCATACGTGACATCCAACAAGAATCCCTCAAAGAAACATCCCCAAAACTTCCCCACGGAAAATCCAAGAAAAGGCTCCGAAAATCACCAAAAAAGGGAAAACGGGAAAAACACAATCAAGCCTTGAGGAACCACGCCGAATCATCTATACATACCAAAGAGGTTCATACAAGGTCTAGCTTGGCGCCCGATCA
This sequence comes from Cenchrus fungigraminus, assembly GCA_036936925.1. Classification (NCBI taxonomy): domain Eukaryota; kingdom Viridiplantae; phylum Streptophyta; class Magnoliopsida; order Poales; family Poaceae; genus Cenchrus; species Cenchrus fungigraminus. The sequence goes on from CM072780.1 coordinate 87,730,045, forward strand.
TCCTTCCCTCTCACAAGATCTCACCATGAAGCTCTCAAGCTAGTTCTAAGAAAATCCTAAGGAAAATAGGAAGGGAAAATAGGAAAGCCAAATGAGCTAGGGTTCCAAGAGATGGCTGCCATCCTCTCACCACTTGGGTTATATGGAGGCAACCGAAAGACTAAAATACCCCTAAAGCCTAAACTAGGATACACGCCCACCAAGGGCACTTTGGGAATTTGTCTTCGTAACACCATCGGACGGATGCCCGGCGACCGCACTTCGCTTAGCCTCGACGCAAGCCTTGCGATCCCGACGCGTGTCCTCCGCTTCGAAGCTTCCGGCGCCCTGCGACCCCAAACCGGTCAGACCGGTTTTGGCCTGACAGCCACGCCCGGTCTTCAGCCTCGGTTTTGTGGCTCAGCCGAGTAACCTGGTGGTTTTCTGGTGAACCACCGCAAACCCCGCGAACTTGATGTAGCCTCCGCCAATCACCACTCATGACTCGGCTCCCACGAAGTTCCGGCTCGACCTTGGTTTTGAGGCTCAACCAAGAAACCGTCCACCGACTTCATCCTGCTGTTCATGCCACCATGCGGCCCGCACTTGACCCCGCTGGCCACCGGGTCCCTCGAACCAAGCCTACTTGTCTTCTCCACACCTGGAGGCCTCACCGGCGATGACCTTTCGCGCTTGTTCTTCACCTGCACCAACACCAGTTAAGTTGCAACCTGCACCTGCAATACTTAGCCAAGAATCAGTGCACACAACATTGTCAATCACTCATCACACCAGGAAGCGACCATCCACCTGTCCTCGAACCACACATGGTCCTCATCGACTACTCATCTACGGGTCCAACCTACACGGCTACTCACGGACTCTTCGCTGTAAGCGGCCTCTCGGTCCTAGCACAAGTCTCCGGACTACCTCTCTCCAAGATACAGCTTCAACGGCTACTAACGGATCCTGGTCCGTACATAGCAGGAGGACTTTGGCGTTGGTCTACGGACCATGTACTCTCTACATCCAGCCTATACGGCTACTAACGGATCTCCAGCTGTAAGCGGCTCAAGGGCCCTAGCAATTACTTAGCCGTAGGCGGCCTACGGGTCCTGGCGACTACTGATTTGTAACGGCCCTAGCCATCCAGGTGTACTTCTTCATCAGTAATAAAGCTTGATTCTACTCAACTTGTGTACTATGCCTTCTAACTAGGTAGACCCTATCGAGTACTACTACTCACCACATCTCCCACGGCTTGGTACTCCGCCCACTTCGCTGCAAGTGGCAGCCACGAGTACTCATTACAAATACAAGCAGTGGACGAATCTCATTGATATTTCAAACAAGTCTCTGACTACTTTGTTTGTTTTACATCAACTGCTCTAAGATACCTCTACAGGTACATCTACTGGAGATAGCTTCTCCGCCACCTGCTCCGCAATAGGCGCCATCTCTTCCAGGAGAGTCTTGTACTGCTCATCGGTGCAGTTCACCGCAAGACCACCAGCTACCACATCCACCGGCACCTTTGGGAAGTACGACTTCATATATGCCAGCACCTAGTTCGGGATGGACTTCGCCAGATGCTTGACATATGTCGCCAAGCGCCCGGGGGCTTCCTTCAGCTTGTCTACCTGTGGGCCTATCTTGGGTCCGCCCGGATGTGGCACCAGCGGCCTCGCGATGGGCAGCACGGCTTCTTCGAGTTCTTTCAGCTTGCCTCGAAGCTTCTCGCAGTCTTCATTAAGCTTCTGCAGAGATTTATAACAATTGACAAGATCACGATCGGAGGCTTCACGGAGCTCCAGGTGCGTGATACACTCATGGCGCAGCTGGGCGTACTCATAGTCAAGTACCTCTCTCTTATCAGTCTCACGGTACACAATGTTCTTGAGGTCCGTCTCAGACGCCTTCAACTAGTCGACCTTTGCCTCAAGATCTGCAGACAACTCGATGCAATGTCAGATTACTCAAAAGGTACTACAACAAGTACTCAGCGATCTTGGCGGGAGACACACCTTTGTTCTTCTGGCGCAGCGACTTGTTCTTCCGGATCAAGTCGTCCCTCTTCGCCTGCATCTCCTGTACCTCGTTATGGTACTGAGCGAAGGCGCCGTCAAGCTTGGACTGGAGCAGCGCTGAATGCTTCTTCGACTTGTCCAGCTCCTTCTCCAAGGCTTCGGCACGGAGGACTGTGTCGCCATATCCCTTCAGAAGATCGATCTTCTGACAGGATCTTTCCACCAAGCCCTGCGCATGATATAGCATCTAATCAGTGCTTAATATTCAGAAGGCAAGTGAATTCAAGGTACTCGCAACATACCTTGATCCAGTTCTCCGTCCGGCGCCACGACTCCATGCTCAGTGACACAAAGGCCGGGTCAATGAGATCGTCGTCTAGAAACTCAAGACCTCCGCGGCTTGTAGATCCTGTCTCTGGCATGGGCGCCGAGCGAAGTGGCGCAGCATCTTCTATCATCGCCTCACGGACGACGACTTGAGTACTCGCCTCGGGTTGTGGATCAACCCGCGCCTCTACGCTCGGCTCGGGGGCTACTGTAGTCCCCGACCCGGGGGTTGTTGCTGTCATCGCCCCAACAACCAGCTCTGCGGACTCCGTCTCTACAGCAGCCGTCCCCATGGCTATCGCCTCAGGGATCGTAGCTCCCTCAGCTTGTGCTCCTGTCAGGATCAATTCAGCAAATCATTAAACGGCTACGACTACCCTCCATGATGACTACTCATGGTGGCAGGAAGCAAACCTTCAACCAGGGCAGCCTCTTCAAGCACTGGCTCCGTCGCGGCATCAACTTGTGGTGGTGGTGTGGGTTCGGGCACCTCCGTCGAGCGATCTTCTCCATCGGCCGGAGTGCTAGTCTCCCCACCATCCCACGACAAGTCCGTGGATTTCCTACACCATGAAGTATCCAGTCAACAACAATAGCTTGACGACTACATGACTACTCGAGAGTTCAGAGAACTTACAGAGTTGACCGTACAACGGTGATGGTCGGAGCGCCTAGTATGCTGGCGATGTCCACGATACCAGCCTCACTAGCAGCTCCGGCCTCGACAGAAGTCTCCTCTGGCTGCTCCACAGCTACGGTTGCAACAGGAGGAGGGTCCTGTACCTCTTCAATCGACGCATGTGGCTCCACAGTGCCGGTCTGCTATTGTGCTTCCTCAGGCACAATATCTTCAGCGGCAGGAGGCGGGCTGGTGTCTCTCTCCGCCGTCGCCCCCACCGTTTCCCAGACATCCTCATCACCCTGGTCAGCGGGGTCCGAGGAGGGGATGTCCTACAACAACACAGTCATACAGTCAGCAATGGACTACTCATTAGCGGTACTCGACTACTCTAAGTCGTGGTACTCACCTCTTGTCTGGTGGCTTCAGACAGCTTCAACTTCTTCACGACGCGTTTCCGCGCCACATTGCGTGGCTTCCTAGGCGGCACCGGCAAGCTAGCCTCCAGGCTAGATGGCTTCTCGATGACGGGGATGTGCGGCATCCCAGCCCGGCTGAACCTTGAGCGGAGCTGGAACCGCTGCTACAGTGTCTCTTCATCCTCGTCGTCGGAGCGTCTTCAATGACGACGGCATCGTCGCCCTCACCGACTTCGCGACGCTCCTTCACCTTGGGCTCCGCCTTCCCCTGTGTCTGTCCCTCAAGTCGTGGAGTGGAGGGCGGGACGGAGATGTACTTCTTCACATCGTCCGACAACGCCAAGCAAGTATAAGTACGGCTACATCAAGCAAATCAGTACTCGGGGGCTCTAGCCATGACTAATAACCTGGTTTGGTGGGCATGCCGCGGAGTACTCTGGCACCGGGCACGGTGTGTACGGGGGTATATCCTTGAAGATCTTGCCCAGCCTCTCAATAATGACATCATCTTCAATTTCGAAGCCGGGCATCCGAGAGGAATCTTCGTTGCTCGTGCATTGGTACCCGAGGGTGTCTCGCGCCATCAGTGGCTGCACCCTCCTCTTCATGAAAGTAAAGGCCACGTGCTCGGCCCTCAGTCCGACCTCCCGCAAGGCCTTGATCTTCTTCAGCAGCGGAGGTAGCTGAATACCTTCCTGCATGGTGGGCTCCGTGTTCCACCACGATGTGTGCTTCGGCTGACTGCCATTGGGCTTCGGCAGCTCAGGGTGGTGGTTGCTGATGTAGAACTACTTCGCCTTCTAGTCTTGGTTGGAGTCGATGAGCTTGTACGGCAAGTACTGGCCGGCGGCGTCTTCACGCATCTAAATCCCGGTGCCTCTGACTACTCATGGATCATCTGTGCTCGGCTACTGCTTCACCCGGAAGAACTTCCGGAATAAGATCTAGTGGGGCTTGATCCCCACAAAGGCCTCGCAGAAGTGCACGAAGATGGAGACGTGGAAGATCCCATTAGGGTTGAGGTTGAGGTACTCGATGCCGTAGTACCTGAGCATTCCCTTGAAGAAGTCGCTGGCCGACAGTGCGAGTCCACGCTCCACGAACCGCACGAACATCGGGATCTCGTCCGGGTTCTTCTCCATCGGATACGGATCGCCAGTGGTGGTGCGCCACGAATCCATTTCGTTCTCGCGAAGGAATCAGCTGTTGACCAGGGCAAGAAGGTCCTCAGTCTTCAGCTTTGCCTTCTTCCACTCCTTCGCCGGATTGGGGCGGGGGGAGGAGGGCGGTGACGACAACGACTGGCTGGCGTTTCCGGCCTCATCGCGGCTCCTTTTCTTCGACGTGCCGGTCTTCGAGCTCTTCGCTGGGGACGCCTTCATCCTCCAAGTCACGGGTGTCTTCACTCGCTTTCGCTCGGGGGCTACGAAGGTGGGCGGACTACGGCGGCGAGCAAGTGTAGATCTAATCTACCTTGCGGTGGCGGTGACGGCAGAGGAGCAGAGGGGGCACTCACTCAGATCTAATCGGTGAGGAATGCAACCGCTGAGAGTAAAAAAACCCTAAGGGGATCACCAGTTATTTATAAGGCACCGGGCGGCTCAGTTTTGAACGGGCGGATAAGCGCCAGGCAGGTGACTCAGTGGCGGCAGCCTGACTCTTCATATTCCAGAACTCGACGCTCTCAGTCTCGGGGGCTCGACTACATCAGATGGACTCAGTGGGCTACACTAGATGAAGACACCACTCAGGACACATTCTACAGTCAAGATGACCCTTCAATTTGAGAGAAAGTACTCGACTCAAGGCTCGGGGGTTCCGTGCCACGTGTCCTTCGGTTTTTTCTCCAGATTTTTTGGGATAAGATTGGCAGAACTTCAGATTGACCCTCAGTTTGAATCTGCGATTCGACCTAAGGCTCGGGGGCTACATTCCATATGGAATACGATTCTCCGAATCACATTATCCATATAGTTCTTCATCAAGACAACACGAGTACTATTGAAGACCTTCGAGAGAATCACTCAGGGACGCTTGGGGACTACTCGAGAAGACTTCAAGACTACTCAAAAATCAGCTGGAGTACCTTCCAGCCTCGGGATGATTCAAGCATTCTTGAGGACTTTCGGCTTGTGGAACTCGGGGACGCTCAAGGACTACTCGCCAAGGTCGTCAAGACTACTCGAAGACATCTTGCTCGACTACAAAGTACTCGGGGGCTTGTCGTACGGACATCCCTGGGCCCACTACTCAGGTGGGTACCAGGACTGACTACTCGGTGGGCCCCTGGGACTACCCGACTTGGGCTGCACGGCACCAGATGGCGTGGTGCACAAGGCATACAGGAGACTAGTACTCGGTTAGGAAGCTAGACATGTCCGGATCCATGTAGAGTACTCCTAGCCGTACACAACTAGTACTCCCCTGTCAAACCGACTTGTAACCCTGCCTCCCGGACTATATAAGGCGAGGCAGGGACCCCTATCTCATCATCTGCATCATCTTGTAAACACACCCAATCAATCTAGAGCTACACAGCATACAGGACGTAGGGTATTACGCACCTCGCGGCCCAAACCTATCTAAATTGTGTGCCATGTGTCTCTCCTTCGAGTTCCCGATCTCACCGAGGCCACAAACGTCTACCTCGGGTACTCCCCTTGGTAGGTTGCCGGGTTAAAACACCGACACCTCCCCCCCCACGGCTTGAGGAACAAACACAGGGGAAGGCGGAATCCAAGGCGAAGGAACGCCGCGAAGTTGGAGAAGGCAACGATGCCGTCGTCATTGAAGACACCTCCGACGACGAGGATGAGGAGACACTGCAGCAGCGGTTCCAGCTCCGCTCGAGGTGCAGCCGAGCTAGAATGCCACACATTCTGGTGATCGAGAAGCCGTCAAGCCTGGAGGCAAGCTTGCCGGTGCCGCCCAGGAAGCCCCGCAACGTGGCGCGCAAACGCGCCGTGAAGAAATTGAAGTTGTCAGAGGCCACCAGACAAGAGGTGAGTACCACGACTAGAGTAGTCGAGTACTGACTATGAGTAGTCTGTTGCTAACTGCATGACTAATGTTGTTGCAGGACATTCCCTCCTCTGATCCTGTTGACCAAGACGAGGTAGATGTCTGGGAGACCGTGGGAGCGATGGCTGAGAGAAGCACTAGCCCACCTCCGGCTACTGAAGACATTGTGCCAGAAGGGGCACAGGAGCAAACCGGCGCTGTGGAGCCACAGCTGTCGGTTGAAGAAACACAGGGCCCTCCTCCAGCTGCGGCCGCAGCCGTTGGGCAGCCGGAGGAGAGAGTAGAGGAGCCTCCTATCAAGGCAGGAGCCGCCGGCGAGCCTGGCATTGTAGATATCGCCAGGCTACTAGGCGCTCCGACCGTCACTGTAGTGCGGTTAACTCTGTAAGTTTCTGGAACTCTTGAGTAGTTTTGAAGCCGTCGGGCTCATGTTGCTGATTGAAAACTTCATGATGCAGGAAATCCACGGACTTGTCGTGGGATGGGGAGACTAGCACTCCTGCCGATGGTGAAGACCGCTCGGCGGAGGTATGAGAACCCACACCGCCACCACAGGCCGACGTCACAGCAGGGTCGAGGCTTGAAGAAGCTACCCTAGTGGAAGGTACGCATCCTGTCACCACGAATTCTTTTTTAGAGAGTAGTCGTAACCACTGTTGACAATTGAGTTAATCTGGACAAGGACACAAGCTGACGGAGCAGCGATCCCTATGGCAGTAGCCATGGAGACGGCTGCTGCTGAGGCAACGGCTACCGGGCTAGTTGCTGAGTCGGTGACAGCGACAGCCCCCGGCCAACGACTCCCATAGCCTCCGGGCCGGTGACTTCGACAGCCCTCGGGCCAAGCGTAGAAGCATGGGTGGACTCCCAACCTGAAGCAGGGTCTGAGGTCATCATCTGCGAGGCAATGATAGAAGATGTGACGCCGCTCCGCTCAGCACCCATGCCAGAGACTGGGACCTCGAGCCGGGGAGGTCTCGAGTTGCTGGATGATGATCTGATTGACCCAACCATCGTGTCTCTAAGCATGGAGTCGTGGCGCCGCACAGAGCAATAGGTCAAGGTACGTTGCGAGTACCCTGAGTAGTCTTGTCTTATTGAGTACTTAATTACTGATTGGCCGTTGTGTCTTGCACAAGGCCTGGTGGAGAGATCCCGCCAGAAGACTGAACTCTTGAAGGGGTACGGCGACATGGTCATCCGAGCTGAGACCTTGGAGAAGGAGCTGGACAAGTCGAAGAAACATGCAGCACTACTCCAATCCAAGCTCAACGGCACCTTTGCCCAATACCACAACGAGGTACAAGAGATGCAGGCAAAAAGAGACGACCTGATCAGGAAGAACAAGTCGTTGCGCCAGAAAAACAAAGGTGTGTCTTCTGCCAAGGTCACCGAGTACTTATTGTAATACTTGTGAGTAATCTGACGCTGTGACGAGTTGTCTACAGATCTTGAGGCGAGGGTCGACCAGCTGAAGGCTTCCGAGATGGACCTCAAGAACATTGTGTACCGGGAGACCGATAAGAGAGAGGTACTTGAGTACGAGTACGTACAGTTGCGCCATGAGTGTATCAAGCACATGGAGCTCCGTGAAGCCTCAGACCTTGACCTTGTATGCTATTATAAATCTCTGCAGAAACTCAATGAAGACTGCGAGAAGCTGTGGGCGCAACTGAAAGAGCTGGAAGAAGCCGCGCTGCCCATAGCAAGGTTGCTGGTACCACATCCGGGCGGGGCCAAGATAGCGCCTTTGGTAGACAGGCTGAAAGAAGCCCCCAAGTGCCTGGCGATGTACATCAAGCATTTGGCAAAGTTGATACCGAACTAGGTGCTCACCTTCATGAAGTCGTACTTCCCGAAGGCACCAGTAGACATGGTAGCAGGAGGTCTTGCAGCGAACTGCACGGATGAGCAGTACAGGACCCTTCTGGAGGAGATGGCACCCATCGCGGAGCAAGTCGTCGACAAGCTGAACCTCCAGTAGATGTACCTATAGAGGTAGCTTAGAATAGTTGATGTAAGACAAACAAAGTAGTCAGAGACTTGTTTGAAATATCAATGAAGTTTGTCCACTGCTTGTGTTGTAATGAGTACTCATGGCCGCCACTTGTAGCAAAGTGTGCGGAGTACCAAGCCGTGGGAGAGATGATGAGTAGTGGTACTCAGTAGCATCTGCCTAGTTAGAAGGCATAGTAAACAAGTTGAGTAGAACCAAACTTTATTACTGATGAATAAGTACACCTGGATGGCCAGGGCTGTCACAAATAAGTAGTCGCCAGGACCCGTAGGCCGCCTACAGCTAAGTGATGGCCCTTGGGTCACTTACAGCTGGAGATCCGTTAGTAGTCGTATAGGCTGGATCTGGAGAGTACATGGTCCATAGACCGCCGCCAAAGTCCTTATGCTATGTGCGGCCCAGGATCCGTTAGTAGCCGTTGACGCTGGATCCTGGATAGAAGTAGTCCGTAGACTAGTGCTAGGACTGAGAGGCTGCTTACAGCAGAGAGTCCGTTAGTAGCCGTATAGGCTGGACCCGTAGACGAGTAGTCGAGTGACTACGCGTAGAAGCGACACAGCTGGTCGACGTTCCACGAGTTGCTGATGTCATCACCTTCAAGTGTTTGAAGACGATAAGAGCCTGGTCTGGTCACCTTGGAGACTGAGAAGGGACCTTCCCATGGCGAGCTGAGCTTGGGTAGTCCGTCTGTGTTCTGGATGCGACGGAGGACTAGATTGCCGACGTTGAAGGAGCGTTCCTTGACGTTATGATCATGGTAGCGTCGGATACCCTCTAGGTACCTTGCTGACTGGACGAGGGTAGCGCAGCGGGCTTCTTCGAGGCTGTCAATATCAACCCGTCGACTGTCTTCTGAGATGCCTTCGTCGTATTGTTCTACTGCCGGGGATTCCCACATCACGTCGGCGGGTAGAATAGCTTCGGAGCCGTAGACCAGGAAGTAGGGCGACTGCCCTGTTGGCTTGGTAGGTTGAGTACGATGCCCCCAGAGTGCATTGGGTAGTTCCTTGATCCACTTGCCTCCTTTGGTGTTAGCTGCATCGTGCAATCGCTTCTTAAGGGCGTCAAGTACCATCCTGTTGACGTGCTCCACCTGGCCGTTAGCGCGCGGGTGGGCGACTGAGACATATCGGACGTCGATCCCACTGTTCTCGCAGTACTCCCAGAACTGGTGGTTGTTGAAGTTGGAACCCAAGTCTGTGATGATGCGATGGGGTAGCCCGTAGCGATGCACGAGTTCATCCAAGAAGTCGAGTACTCTGTCGGCCTTTGGGCAGGTAACCGGCTTGACTTCGATCCACTTGGTGAACTTGTCGATGGCCACCAAGACTCTGTTGAATCCTCCTGGCACAGCTGGCAAAGGCCCAATCATGTCGAGCCCCCAGCAGGCAAAGGGCCAGGTCGGTGGTATGGTGACAAGCTTGTAGGCCGGGACGTGTTGCTGCTTGGTGAAGAATTGGCACCCTTGGCACCTTCTGACGAGTTCTTCGGCGTCGGCCAGAGCTGTGGGCCAGTAGAAGGCTCGTCGGAAGGCTTTGCTCACCAGCGAGCGAGAGGACGCATGGTTGCCGCAGACGCTCTTGTGGATCTCCTCCAAGATGTCCTTGCCTTCTTCCCGAGGTATGCACTTCATGAGTACTCCAGAAGTGGCACCCTGCCTGTAGAGCTTGTCTCTGACTAGTACGTAGGTCTTGGCTCGGCAGACGAGTTGTTCAGCCTTGTTCTTGTCGGAAGGAACCTTCTGCTCGCGGATGTAGTCGATGAAGGGTTGTCTCCTGTCCACGTCTATCATCATGACCTCCTGACTGGGCTGCGCTGGCCCAGAGTCAGTGGTTGTCGGCACCAGCTCCGAGATGAATGGCGTGTGAAGCTCGTGGACGAAGACTCCGACGGGTACTTGTGCGCGAGTAGAACCAAGCTTCGACAGGACGTCTGCTGTAACGTTGTTGTCGCGGACGACATGGTGGAACTCGAGACCATAGAATTTGTTCTCGAGCTTGCGGACTTCCAGACAGTAGGCGTCCATGTTCTCCTTGTTGCGGTCCCAAGACTTGTTGTCCTAGTTGATGACCACTGCGGAGTCGCCGTAGGCTAGTAGTCACTTGATGCCTAGTGAAATTGCGAGGCGGAGCCCATGCAGCAGGGCTTCGTACTCGGCTTCATTGCTTGAGACCTTCCAGAAGATCTGTAGGACGTACTTGAGTTGTTCGCCCTTTGGAGAAATCAGGAGTACCCCTGCACCCGCGCCCTCGAGCTTGAGTGAGCCGTCGAAGTACATCACCCAATGCTCTGGTCGCTCTGTTGGAGTTGGTAGCTGATTCTCCTGCCACTCTACCATGAAGTCGACTAGTGCTTGAGACTTAATAGCTGTGCGTGGCTTGAAGTCGATGTTGAGGGTGCCCAGCTCGAGTGCCCATTTGGAGATTCTTCCAGTAGCATCTTGATTATGGAGTATGTCACCGAGCGGGTAGTCGGTGATGACAATGATCGAGTACTCCTAGAAGTAGTGTTGTAGCTTCCGCGAGGTGATGAGTACTGCGTAGAGTAGCTTCTGGACCGGTTGATACCGTGCCTTGGACTCGGACAGAACCTCACTGATGAAGTAGACTGGTCGCTGGACTGGGTAGGTGTGGCCTTCTTCCTGCCGCTCGACGATGATGGCAGTACTGACCACGTGAGTAGTCGCAGCGAGGTAGAGCAGTAGTTGCTCCTGTTTGCGAGGATCTGTGAGAACCGGTGGCTTGGACAGAAAATCCTTAAGCTACGTCAGAGCTCGATCAGCCTCCCCGGTCCATACGAACTTCTCCTGGTGCTTGAGTAGCTTGAAGAAGGGTAGTCCTCGTTCTCCGAGCTTCGAGATAAATCTGTTCAGGGCCGCCATGCACCCGGTCAGCCTCTGTATATCCTTGATGTAGGTTGGAGCTTTCATATTGGTGATGGCGGAGATCTTCTCGGGATTGGCTTCGATGCCGCGATGGCTGATGATGAAGTCGAGTAGTTTCCCCGAGGGTATGCCGAAGACGCACTTGTTGGGGTTGAGCTTCCATTGGTACTCTCGCAGAGATCCGAAGGTCTCTTCAAGATCGGCGATGAGCGTGTCGGAGTTTCTAGTCTTGACGACCACATCATCCACATAGGCTTCGACGTTCTTGTTGAGCTGCTTTTTAAAGCAGGCCTGGATAGCTCGTTGGTAGGTAGCACTGGCGTTCTTCAACCCGAACGACATTATCGTGTAGCAGTAGGCACTGAACAATGTGATGAACGTGGTCTTCTCCTGGTCTTCTTCCTTGATAGCGATCTGGTGGTACCCGGAGTAGTAGTCGAGGAAGCAGAGCAGGTCGCAGCCCGCTGTGGAGTCGATGACTTGATCAATCCGCGGTAACCCGAAGGGGTCCTTGGGGCAATGCTTGTTCAGGTCGGTGTAGTCGACACACATCCTCCACTCGTTCGTGTTCTTCTTGCAGACGAGGATGGGGTTGGCTAGCCACTCAGGATGGAAGACTTCTCGAATGAAGCCGGCCGTGAGTAGTTTGGCGAGTTCCTTCTTGATGGCATCCCATCGATCATCGGCAAAACTGCGGAGGTGTTGTCGCTTGGGGGTAGCTTTAGGATCGACGTTGAGTGAGTGCTCGATCAGCCTCCTGGGCACGCCTGGCATATCCGCTGGCTTCCACGCGAAGATGTCTCGGTTGGCCCGGAGGAAGCTGACGAGCGCGTCTTCCTATTTAGGGTCGAGCCCCGCGTCGATCATAGTAGTCTTGCTACTGTCACTGATCCCGAGGTCGATGGCCTTCACCTGAACTTCCTCTATTAGCTGAGGTTTGCTGGAGGTGTCGGGCTTCTCAGGTATCTCGAGTTCGGTTGGCGCAAGCTTCTTGGATGCAGTGAAGATTTCCATCATTGCATTGGGTACTTGATTGGTTGCTGCGAGTTCCACGGCTTCGGTGTCGCAGTCGTAAGAAATCTTCAAGTCCCCTTGCAGCGCGAGTACTCCGGCGGGACTTGGCATCTTGAGTACCAAGTAGGTGTAGTGGGGGATCACCATGAACTTGGCGATGGCTGGTCTGCCGAGGATGGCATGGTAGGAGGTTTCGAAGTCCGCAACCTCGAACTTGATGTACTCGGTGTGGTAGTTCTCCCTTGTCGTCCCGAAGGTAACTGGCAGAACCACTGAGCCGAGTGGTATAGCCGCGTTGCCTGGGACGATGCTGTAGAAAGGTGACGCGCTCTTGGTGAGCATGTCGGTGATGTCGAGCTTCATCTTCTTCAAGGTCTTGGTGAAGAGGATGTTGAGTCCGCTCCCGCCATCAATGAGTACCTTGTTGAGTCTGGAGCTGCGACTACTGGTTTCAGGACGAGTGGGAAACGTCCTGGCTCAGAGAAGCTTGTCCATTGATCCACGCGGGAGAAGGTGATGGGTACCTCCGACCACCTTAAAGGTGTCGGCACCGCTGGTTCGATGTTCAAGACTTCCCGTAGAGTAAGCTTCTGCGATCATCTGGTGGGTAGTCCGTCGAAGAGGACATTCACCGTCTTGTCAGGTTCTTGGAAGTCACCGTTGCCTTCGGCGACTTTCTTCTTGCCCTTCTTGTCGTGAGGAGGCCGTAGCTCGGGAACATCCTTGAGTGCTCGCCGGAGTTGGTAGCACTGGTTGGTTGCGTGATTGCCATCCAGATGCCACGGGCACTTCTCTTTGAGCAAGTCTCTGAAGCCGCCGGAGGTCTTTTTGGAGTTGTCCTTCGCAGGGCGCTGTATAGCTGCGACTATGTTGTCTAGCTTGCGCTTGCGGTTAGGACCCGAGTAGTTGTTGTTATTGCGACTCCCTTGATCCTTGTTGTTGTTGTTGTTGTTGTTGTTGTTGTTGCCGTTCGTGTTGTTTTTTCTCTTGCCGTGAATGGAGTCGTACTTGGCATTCACCTTATCCTCTTCGTTGGCCCATGAGGTGATCATGTCTTTGAACTTTGTGATGGAGCTTGGGCCACGGCGACCGAAGTCTTCAAAGGTGCGATGGTGGTAGAGGCCGTCTTGGAAGAGGTTGATGACTTCTTTATCGGTGACGTCGACTACGGTCGCGCGCTTGTCGAAAAAGCGACGCATGTACTGGCGGAGAGTCTTGCCTTGCTCCTGCTTGACCATTGCCAGGTCCATGCGAGTACGTGAGCGTCCCATGGCGCCCGCGAAGTTGCTGGTGAACTGGGCCTTCAGCTGGTCCCACTTGTCAATCGAGTTCTTGTCGAGCGACTCGAGCCATGTAAGTGGAGCCTGGTCCAGACAGAAGGGGAAGTAGAGGCACTTGGTGTTGTTGTCGCCACCAGCGTTTTTGATGGCCAGGGCATAGCACCTGAGCCACAGAACTGGGTCTTGCTTCGCGTCGTACTTGGTGATCCCGAGAGGTTTGAATTTCTCGGGGAGAAGCAGATCGCGAAGTCGTGCAGAGTAGGCGGGGAAGCCGTCGCTGACTTCGGTAGTCTTCTTGGCACGGCGGATCTCGTCGATCCTGTGGTAGGCATCGTATCCACCACGCGTGTTGCCGGTGGTGTGGCTGTTCACGTGGCCTCGGCCTCCGCGATCGCCGCCGCCGCCGGCTCTTCTGCCGCCGCCATGAGAGGAGCTGCCATTGCTGCCACCGCCGCCGCCATCGCTGCTGCTTGTACCACCTTGCGAAGGTGCTCCCGCAGAGGCTCTAGAGCGATTGGGGGTTATCTGGTGTTCACCACGAAAGTGATTGCGCCCGGCGTCTGCTGGGGTGCGGCTGTGACTAGTGGCTTCATGATTCCCGACTCCGGCGGTCCTGTTGTTGACCCGCATGAAGTAGGCGTCCTCAGCAAGTTTGGTGATGAGTTCGCCTGCACGGTGCCCTTGGGCTGTTCGACCTATCGTAGTGGTAGACATGAGGCACTGCTTAGGGGTTGTGTGGACCCGGTTAGTGACTTGGTCCCGAGCCTCAGTGAGGTTCCGGATGGGAAGAGCTTCTCGGAGCCGCTTGCGTCGATCTGCTCGCTTTCTGTTGCGTTCACGCCGGGCATTCTTGGCATCAGTAGTCTCATCTGCGGGTGCATTAGCTAATTCCTCATCTTCTGAAATATCTTCAAGGTACCGATCAACTCGATTTTCTGAGGTTCCAGCATCCCCGGTTGCCATGAATACCTCACGATCAGGCGTACAGAGTCCGGAGTCGGTAGTCGCCACCTCGGTTGGCGTGTGCTCTTCCTCATTTGGAGTCAGTGGTGTCCCCTCCTGGAAGGGGAGTGTCTCGAGGTAGGCGACACAGCGTGAGTTGTCGTTGGTCAGGTCTGTGGGCTTGCGGTCGAGCCAGTAGACGAATCTGTCGGCGGGAGTAGACGTGATGACCAAGCCAGCAGCAGGGCCTGACAATGGTTCCTCAATGGTGTTGAGCTCAGACTCGGACTCAATCGGATCGAGACCGAAGTCAAACTTGTAGGAGGAGTCCGAGTTGTAGTTGGGGACGGTGTTGGAGTCCGAGGAGTACTCCGAGGCGATCTCCTTGCTGGCCCGACGCGAGGTGAGTGCTTCCGCGTAGGCTTTGCTAGAGTTGCAGAGACCGTACGGGAAGTGCTCGTGGGGGAGGACCGGTTCGCACGATGGCTCAGGAGCTGGCTCGCGCGGTTCAATCCAGGACGACGTCGAGTTCGAGTTGGAGGTGGATCCAGTCTCGAAGTCGGTGACTTGGTTGCAGAGCGAAAATTCGTCGAATTTTTCAACGAGCTGACCCGTGATGGCTTCGGGAAGCGTCACGAGTCCAGTCTCCAGGTCCGGGGTCATGGTGAGGTAGCGCTGGAACGATCCGACGCCGTCAGCAGTGTAGACCCAGGAGCCGAAAACGAAAGTGTCACCGCGATTGAAGGCGGTGGTTGGCTTGATGACGATTGAAGCCATCGAGTTCGCCATGAGATCTTCGGTGAGAGCCCCTACCTGGCGCGCCAGCTGTCGGTGTTTTAATCCAGCAATACCAAGGGGAGTACCCGAGGTAGATGTTTGTGGCCTCGTCGAGATCGGGAACTCGAAGGAGAGACACGTGGCACACAATTTAGACAGGTTCGGGCCGCGAGGTGCGTAATACCCTACGTCCTGTATGCTGCGTAGCTCTGGATTGATTGGGTGTGTTTACAAGATGATGCGAATGAAGAGATAGGGGTCCCTGCCTCGCCTTATATAGTTCGAGAGGCAGGGTTACAAGTCGGTTTGATAGGGAGAGTACTAGTCGCACACGGCTAGGAGTACTCTACATGGATCCGGACATGTCTAGCTTCCTAACCGAGTACTAGTCCTCCGTATGCCTTGGGCTTCACGCCATCCGGTGCCGTGCAGCCCAAGTCGAGTAGTCCCATGGGCCCACGCGGTAGTCGGTCCTGGTACCCACCTGAGTAGTGGGCCCAGGGATGTCCGTACGACAAGGACGAAATCCCATAAATCAAAAAAGTTCGCACGCACAAGGTTATATTTCGAAAGGCTTGCAAACTCAGGGTTATATCAAGTGAGGCGTTCGAACTCAGGGTCAAATTTCAAAATATCTCCATTAACTCCATCAGACCTGCATCTATATAATTTGCATCTTATATGTTTTGCGAAACATAAATCTTTTATCACCACAACTACATGTGACTACGATAAATTTGTTTACAACGCCACTTTTAGAAAAATAGAATTATGTATGTTAATCTACACACCACCAATGTTACTAACTTTGTGCGCAAATACAGAGATGAATGACTTAGGGTGTGGTTGGTTACATGCACCACTTGATGTATGTGTCGATGATTACGAATGATGATACTCAACCAATTTTCTTGTACGTTCACTTCTATTAGTAGAATCTATATAACATATAAAGAAATACTCCACTAACAATCATTAATTGTATATCTTTTAACATGCAAAGCTATTCGAATCATCATCCACTAAGGTCACCTATTGATGTTTTCCACCGATTTTCTGTGACCAACTACATAGAGGATCAATCATTTAAGTGATGTTCTCTCTCAAATAATGAATATGTTTTTATGTATAGTGTCATTTTTATAAGCAATTAGACAAACATATTGGTTCATAGTTTATCAAAAAATTAAGTGAGATGTTTGTAATTCAGAGTACGAAATGGTGTATATGCAAAGCTCCAATTATTCGAGTCGAAAGCTTGAGCACAATTTTCTTAATTTGTTCGTGTGTGATGCTTTTCTTAAAGGTTCATCCATAACTTTGGGGACTAAGTACATGAACTATTAATACCCACCCATAAATTATTTTAGCAATTATAAACCCTACTAACCAAGACACCTAATCTATATTAAAAAGAACTGAGTTCTTTTGAAAACTTTTCTCACCCAATTCGGACCCGTCTTACCCCTCATGCTGGACCCAACCCGTCATATATTTTGAGGACCGGATAGCGTGAAGACCCATAGAATCGCAATTTGGAGAGTGTTTCTACCAAAATTGTAATGTTTTTGTCACTGCGATGTTTCTTACCCACCCTCGTATACCCACCGGTGGGCCCGCAAACCTGCTATCCCTGTTCCATTGATGTGTGGCCTTCTCTCGGCCTCTGCCAGCCTCCGTCTGTCTTACCCGTCCGCCGCTGCACCCGCCTGCTGCTCGTGATCACCCTCATCACCGCCGCAAAGCCTGGGACTGACGTGATGTCGGTGCCGACAGCAGAGCGATTTTGACGACATGCTACATATCTGCAACCCTAATTCCTCCCAGAGGCTGCACTATCATGCCCCGCCTTGCGCAGTCCCCTGAGGTCATGAAGTCATACGGGACGGGACTGAAGCGGTACGATTCGTGATACGCGGAAGGAACAAAGCTTGGATCGTCGTCTCGGTTGCTAGCGAAATGTGAATCACTCGCCTCATCCTTGGTCAACTGGAGCGCCAGAAGATGAAACAACACCCTAGCCGGGACACCGTGATCTTCGATTCCACTGGGGCCAGTAAAGAATTTGCAACGGGAACCACTCGAATAGGACAAATGATAGAGGAAGCAAGAGGAAGGAGGAGATGAGTACTGTTGGCACCTTTTGGAGCCAACAGTGCGCGGAGGAGCTCCTTGCAGCACCTCCCCACAAGCACGGGTTAGACCGGTGCGGGTGATCGGTCAGACCGGTCACCGAAGAATCCGGTGGTAGACCAATGAATGCCCGCCCCGGAGGGACCCCGTCGGGGCAGGTGCACCTTGGGTTGTCCTAGGCTTGGCAGGCCAGCTAGGACGTCCTCTCATACCGCGGAGGTAGTAGAGGAACAACACATAAGGTTGGAGAAGTAAGGGAACGAGAAAGAAAGGTAAAAACGATAAAGATAGATTTAATAGATTCGATTGTGATATATTCCTCAATCGGCCATGGCCCTTTATATTTATAGGGTGGGGAGGTCTTGCCCCGTAAGGAAATCCTTTTACAAGCCTAATCTATCAGGACTCCTTGATTTGGCTCGGAATCGGGGGCACCGGTCAGATCGGTCATGGGCTCCGGTCAGACCGATGCACCCGGCGTGCAGATCTTGCAGAAGTCATATCTCCCTCATCCGGACTCCGATTTGGACGTTCCACATCTGAGTCTTGATCTACTCGACGAGACCTATCCAATGGTGAAGTCCAAGTTGTATTTTGTGGACATTGACCACACCGGTCTGACCGGTGGGACCCACAGGTCTGATCGGTCAGACCAGACCTGCCAATTTTGGGTGTGAACATATGCCCCCCTGTTTCTGGTAAAGCTTGCGTGCTAGAAAACATTCACAAAAATCAAAATTGGCTGAGGACGATGATCAACATGCATCGCCCATATATAAACTCTATATGGATGCTATTATAACCGAAATAAAAACTTAATAAGTATAACATGTGTGAAACTATAATTTCGGCTTCTGAACAACATCTTTAATAATTTAAGTCCTGATGTGGCCATGGAGGCCAACCGTAGCTCTTTGATGCATCATAAGCATAATATTGAGAGTTGTAAAAAGAACACCAAGGATTATACCAAAACCATGAATTGCAATTGTTTATACCTGAATAAGCATTCCATGGCACATGCATCGACGAAATAAATGATGAAGACCAATGTGATGACCGTCGATGCTTCTTTGCTCTTGGTGATGAAGAACTCCACTTTTGACCTCCTAACCGATTGTTTTGCTTTTGCTCGGCTATCCTCTGATATTTATACAATAACTCAGCAAACCTTGGCTTCTTCTTCACCACCTTGCTGTTTGGCGGGATACTCTCGGCTCTACCAGAATTTCTGACGAGACCGGTCAGACCGGTTGGGACACCGGTTAGACCGGTGCCTTTAGAACAGGCCACTTTAAGATCATGTTGCCCCCAGCCGAACATGATTGTTGTTCAGCTAAATTATTTGCGACATGCTCATTATTGGGGACAATTTGATCAGTAGAACTAGCCGATGATTTTTCAATAGTCAGCTTTTCTATGTCTAGTGTCAAATCTGAATTTTTATTTAATCTACCATCATTTTTGACACGATAGACTTGTTTGATCACCTTTCGCTTATTTTTCTGTGTTGACCGATTCTTATGATCAAAACGGCCATTACGCATAGGTGATGGCTCATTAATTATCGGCTCCCTATGGGTAATATAATTTGGACAAAAATAACTAGGAGACGGCATATATGAATTATAATACCATTTAGGACAAAAATAATGCATATTAAAGTAAGGTTCCTGATGTGCACATGCCAAGCCTCACTTGCACAATAAAGTCGAGGACGACTCCTTTTCAAGAGGAGGAGGATGATGTGCACATGCTAAGCCACACTTACATAACTGAGTCGAGGACGACTCCTTTACAAGAGGGGGAGGATGATGTGGACATCCCACGAGTTACGCAAGATCAAGTATCAGGCACACAAGCTCAAGTGATTCAAGGCCCTATTACACGTAGTCGTGCTAAAGAACTCCAACAAAAGGTGAACTCAATCCTAGCTGAAATTAACTTTAACATATCTGAGAATGTTATACTACCTAAATGTTCTACATTGGTTGTACTTAGGTATATATGTGAGAGGGGTAGTGCAGCTATACACGGAGAGGAAGCAAAGAAGAAGAAACAAGTAGATCAGTTCGGACCAAGGATGATCCAGCAAAGTTCAGTTCGGACCAGTTCACACAGATCAGTTCGGACAATCAGTTCGGACAAGTTCGGACCTGCATAATGATTTGATCATAACTCTTAAATTCTGATAGCTCTGGAGCTGAATGAGTACTTCATGGAACCGTCTTGAAGTCAACTTTCCGATGCAAGAAACCGCATGTCCATTGGACTTTCCAATAAAGAGTTATGACAGATTTAGTGGAGGCTACACAGAAGGTCAACAGCCACGTGAGTCCACCTCGGGAGTTGATTTCTGGGGAGCCTTTTCACATGCTTAGCCTTTTCATTTCCATCTCGAATTCACACCCATCTAGGAGGGTTGTTCCTAGTATAAATACCCCCCTATGTACTACTGAAAACCAAGTTGTTGATAATCATTAATTGATAGCCTCATATGGTTTGTCGCAGCCGAGCTGCTGAGTGCCTTGCACACCCCTTGTTCTTCCTTGTTCTTCGAGGACTTGTGAAGAGATCTCTCTGAGGTCCCCTACTTCGTGCTCTACAGCTTCCGTTCGGCTGCGCCGTATTGTGTGGATTAGTTCTGGCTTGTGGTTCTGCGGTCGTTCGGAGATCGAGTCGAAGTCCTTCGCGGTTTCGGTGCCTCTCTCCACGTCATTTGGTCACAACCAACCTTTGTTAGGTATAAAGCTAGTTATCCCTGCTGTTCTACATAAATTTATCCTTTGTTCTTGAATCTACTATAGTGAAGATCGGGCCATCCTTGTGCTGATCCAAATCGGCACCTATCATGTGGTAATCAAAGCTATCGTTGTCACGGTAGGTTTTGTTTTTACCCACCCTCCCATCCTTTACAATTTGTTACTAGTTTCATCCATCATATACATTTTTGTTCTTGTCTTATAGTCCACTGAAAAGCCATACAAAAAAATCCTATAGCCATTTTGTTGGTACTGTTACTTTGTGTTCATTCCATTCATCGTGTTGCTAGTCACCGCCTTTGTTCTTCTGCCGTACTCTTGTTTAAATTTTTTATCCGCACCCCTTATATATTGTTTTGTGTTTGCTGTTAGTCAAAAAAATAAAAAAAAAGTGTGAAAGAAAAACAAAAGATGAGAAAAAAAAGAAGAAAGAAAGAGAATTGCAAGGTTGCAAGGGGTTGTGTTGCGGATCTGTTATCAAAAGTTTCATGTTCATATATTAAGTTTGTGGTGCACCGAACAGCAACAATTACATCTATTTGGAAGGTTTGTTTCATTTTGATTTAGTACCATAGCCTTCCTTGATCAGCCACCTATAGCTCCACAAAAATCTGAAACCGAACCTCTCGTCTTGTATCCTTTCAACCGCTTAATCACAGGTTTGGTTACGCCACACTAGCACACTCACGGTCCTTGAGAACGGGTAAGAACTAGGGTAAGCAAGAGGTGAGGTTGTGAGATTCCACATAATTTTTCCTATTCCACTTTCTCTTGCAATATCCTAACATGGCAGGATCCAATCCAAGTTTTTGTGGTGGTAGACATGGAGGAAAAGAGCCACCAATCTCTCGAGCTGAGATACACCACATTGAAAACTCACTTGTGGCAGCCATGGAGAGGATGTTCGATGAACGTCTTCCAATCTCAAATAGTGGGGTACAACATCAACGTGTCAAAAACCTTCATGATGGTCATTTTGACCATAGAGGACAACATGGGAAAGGTGCTCATGGGCATAGTTCTCGCCCTCATGTGCTGATTGGTGCTGAAGATTATTGTGTATCCGCAAAAAGAAAAATTCAGCAAGAGACACCGAGAAGATCCCGTGATCAGCAACACCCATGTGAGAAGGAGTGCCACCAACCAAAATTGAGTGCAAGTGTTAAAAATGAGAAGAAGAGAGACTCCACCATATGTGAGAAAGAGTTCCACCAGCCAAAATTGAGTGTGAGAGTTAAAAAGAAAGAGTTGAGAGATCCCACAATATGTGAGGAGAGCCACAAAAATCTGTATGAGAAAGAAAAACAAAAATTGTGTGAAGTAGAAGATAGGCCAAGTGAGGAAACATCTCTTTCTAACATGACAATTTCTTCTAGTTTCTCTTTTGATGTGATGCAGGTTCATAAAGAAAATGAAGCGGTAAATTATGATCAGCCCCCAATTTTCGATGAAGAAGATCAGGTCATGCTAATGAACAAAGATGCTGAAATTTCATGTTGTTTGCAACATAAAGTTCATATTGAAGTCAATAATAATGCAAATGCTTCCCATTCAACTGATGCAACTTCGGTAGCATTTGATGATGGTTTAGTTCTTGGTTCTTTTGCAACAACTGTTGCTCCATTGCCTTTACAGAACAAGGTGAAGTATGATATGTATGCATATGTTTCTTCACAAGATGTTGAAGTGATCGTGCATCAAAACCTTTGTGAGAATGAGGGTCACATAGCCAAATTGAGAGAGAGTGAAACCAAAAGTGAGTTGTGTGATTCCACCCAATATGACCTTGAGAGTACTAATAATGAAAATGTGAGGGATACACCACAGAGCAATAGAGAGTTTGAATGCCAATCATGTGAGGATATTTTTGAGACTAACCCCCTCATCTCTACTGCTAGTGTTTTCTTTCCAAGTGTGCAGGTTTGCAATAAAAATGAGGAAGATACAGGTGTACATGACGTCACCATACTTGTCAAAAGAGATGCGAAGGTAGACAAGCAACCGAATCAACTGTATGCAGCCCACAACATGATACATGATGAGGCAATTGGCGAGATTTTAGAAACATCATCCATGATACTAGCACTGCCACAACTTATACAAGGTACTGAAAATGATTCAGATTTGATTATGCAAAATATAGTGGTGAGTGATTGTGATAAAGCACATGTTTCAAATGGACTTGACCATAATATTTGTGTTGATTTGGTAGTGGCGCATGATCATACCTTTGCTAAATGTTTGCAAGTTGATAACCAATGTTCAGTCACACATTATCATCTCTATGCTTTGATATGGTTGATTTACATGATACTTTACACTCATATATCTAATACTATGTATGTAAATAAATTTTGTAACATAGAAATGAATACACATGATATTACTGTTTCAGCAATAAGACATAATCAAAACCTTAGTGCAGATTTGATTGCACCACATGTTCATACAAGTGCTCCATATGATCTTGGTGATAACATCTATACTTTGATTGATCCATGTAATGTTCTACAATCTAATAAACTTCACCCTGTTTATTTGACTACTAGTGCTGAATTTTTTGAAAATAGATCTCCTACCAACTGCTTGTTTTACACTAGGCTTTCTATGCCTACTGATGTCAACCATATGCTTGAAAATATTTCTCTGATAACATCATCAAGATCCTTGAATACAGTTCATAGCTGCAAGTTTACATTTATTCTCATTGCAGAACATGTTGTACGTAATTTTTATGTTCATGCCATTTGCATATGAGTGACAAGCTTGCTGATTTGAAGTCAAACATGTTTTGCGTTGATTCTTGTGATCTATATTTTCCTAATGAGATGAAACAATTGTTTAGTGCTTGTAATTCAGAACCTTCAGTGTCTTTCGCTTGTTCATCGAATCCACCAAAAGAAAACACTCATGAGCAAAGAAGTGCAATCTGTAGACATGCTGAACATTTGTTCTCATCCATTGGCATTGACTTTAAAAGGCATACCACTAAATCTGTCCATAAATCGTGCAACAAAAATTTTGGGATTGTTATGAATGATCCATCACAATGTTTTGAACAATTCGATCTTGGAATGATAAAATTGGAGCTGTTAAATCAGTTGTGTTGTATGCATGAAATTTTTGTTCTCCCATCCTATAAATTATTTGCAGGTACACAAAAGTCAATCATGATTTTTCATCGTGGTAAGATGAAAGTTGCTAATACAATGTTTCAAGCTAACAATCATTTGTGGTATAACCAAAAGTCAAGGTCGACTTTTTTTCAAGGGAGGGAGAATGATGTGAACATCATGATGATTGTGACATATGGACCAACTCCATGTAGTTTTTCCTTTCTTGAGAATGGTGTTTTGCGCAACAAAGATAATGACAAAACAAATGACATATTCATATACCATGCATATACCTTTGCCCTTTTATGCAATCATTTTTCAGGTAACGAAAAGCATGGAGTAGCTTCTCCTCAAGAGGGGGAGAAAGATCAGTATTACATATGTACATTGGAAGCCATCATTGTCAACCGACAATCCAAGGTGAAAGCTAAATTAAAATCCCATCTTTCTTATTTTCCTATGGCAAAGCTACTATTTGGATTGTATGATTACAGATCGAAACACCTTGGAATATTGGAGGAAATAAAATCCATAACACCAACAAATGTTCATTTGAATCATTTCAACCATGAAGGGGTTGTTGAGTGTCCTAGAAAGAAAAGGAAGATTCATATGCAAAGGAAGTACAATGCAGCAACATTCCTCGACGATGCTGACCTAGCTCCATTCTTTGGATCAATAGAGTCGAGGACGACTCCTTATCAAGAGGAGGAGGATGATGTGCACATGCCAAGCCTCACTTGCACAATAAAGTCGAGGACGACTCCTTTTCAAGAGGAGGAGGATGATGTGCACATGCCAAGCCACACTTACGTAACTGAGTCGAGGACGACTCCTTTACAAGAGGGGGAGGATGATGTGGACATCCCAAGAGTTACGCAAGATCAAGTATCAGGCACACAAGCTCAAGTGATTCAAGGCCCTATTACACGCAGCCGTGCTAAAGAACTCCAACAAAAGGTGAACTCAATCCTAGCTGAAATTAACTTTAACATATCTGAGAATGTTATACTACCTAAATGTTCTACATTGGTCGTACTTAAGTATATATGTGAGAGGGGTAGTGCAGCTATACACGGAGAGGAAGCAAAGAAGAAGAAACAAGTAGATCAGTTCGGACCAAGGATGATCCAGCAAAGTTCAGTTCGGACCAGTTCACACAGATCAGTTCGGACAATCAGTTCGGACAAGTTCGGACCTGCATAATGATTTGATAATAACTCTTAAATCCCGAAAGCACTGGAGCTGAATGAGTACTTCATGGAACCGTCTTGAAGTCAACTTTCCAATGCAAGAAACCGCATGTCCATTGGACTTTCCAACAAAGAGTTATGACAGATTTAGTGGAGGCTGCACAGAAGGTCAATAGCCGCGCGAGTCCACCTCGGGAGTTGATTTCTGGGGAGCCTTTTCACATGCTTAGCCTTTTCATTTCCATCTCGAATTCACACCCATCTAGGAGGGTTGTTCCTAGTATAAATACCCCCCTATGTACTACTGAAAACCAAGTTTTTGATAATCATGAATTGATAGCCTCATATGGTTTGTCGCAGCCGAGCTGTTGAGTGCCTTGCACACCCCTTGTTCTTCCTTGTTCTTCGAGAACTTGTGAAGAGATCTCTCTGAGGTCCCCTACTTCGTGCTCTACGGCTTCCGTTCAGCTGCGTCGTATTGTGTGGATTAGTTCTGGCTTGTGGTTCTGCGGTCGTTCGGATTTCGAGTCGAAGTCCTTCGCGGTTTTGGTGCCTCTCTCCCCGTCGTTTGGTCACAACCAACCTTTGTCAGGTATAAAGCTAGTTATCCCTGCTGTTCTACAGCAATTTATCCGTTGTTCTTGAATCTACTGTCGTGAAGATCGGGCCATCCTTGTGCTGATCCAAATCGGCACCTATCAAGTGGTAATCAGAGCTATCGTTGTCACGGTAGGTTTTGTTTTTACCCACCCTCCCACCCTTTACAATTTGTTACTAGTTTCATCCATCATATACATTTTTGTTCTTGTCCTATAGTCCACTGAAAAGCCATACAAAAAAATCCTATAGCCATTTTGTTGGTACTGTTACTTTGTGTTCATTCCATTCATCGTGTTGCTAGTCACCGCCTTTGTTCTTCCGCCGTACTCTTGTTTAAATTTTTTATCCGCACCCCTTATATATTGTTTTGTGTTTGCTGTTAGTCAAAAAAATAAAAAAAAAGTGTGAAAGAAAAACAAAAGACGAGAAAAAAAAGAAGAAAGAAAGAGAATTGCAAGGTTGCAAGGGGTTGTGTTGCGGATCTGTTATCAAAAGTTTCATGTTCATATATTAAGTTTGTGGTGCACCGAACAGCAACAATTACATCTATTTGGAAGGTTTGTTTCATTTTGTTTCAGTACCATAGCCTTCCTTGATCAGCCACCTATAGCTCCACAAAAATCTGAAACCGGACCTCTCGTCTTGTATCCTTTCAACCGCTTAATCACAGGTTTGGTTACGCCACACTAGCACACTCACGGTCCTTGAGAATGGGTAAGAACTTGGGTAAGCAAGAGGTGAGGTTGTGAGATTCCACATAATTTTTCCTATTCCACTTTCTCTTGCAATATCCTAACATGGCAGGATCCAATCCAAGTTTTTGTGGTGGTAGACATGGAGGAAAAGAGCCACCAATCTCTCGAGCTGAGTTACATCACTGTGAAAACTCACTTGTGGCAGCCATGGAGAGGATGTTCGATGAACGTCTTCCAATCTCAAATAGTGGGGTACAACATCAACGTGTCAAAAACCTTCATGATGGTCATTTTGACCATAGAGGACAACATGGGAAAGGTGCTCGTGGGCATAGTTCTCGCCCTCATGTGCTGATTGGTGCTGAAGATTATTGTGTATCCGCAAAAAGAAAAATTCAGGAAGAGACACCGAGAAGATCCTGTGATCAGCAACACCCATGTGAGAAGGAGTGCCACCAACCAAAATTGAGTGCGAGTGTTAAAAATGAGAAGAAGAGAGACTCCACCATATGTGAGAAAGAATTCCACCAGCCAAAATTGAGTGTGAGAGTTAAAAAGAAAGAGTTGAGAGATCCCACAATATGTGAGGAGAGCCACAAAAATCTGTATGAGAAAGATACACAAAAATTGTGTGAAGTAGAAGATAGGCCAAGTGAGGAAACATCTCTTTCTAACATGACAATTTCTTCTAGTTTCTCTTTTGATGTGATGCAGGTTCATAAAGAAAATGAAGCGGTAAATTATGATCAGCCCCCAATTTTCGATGAAGAAGATCAGGTCATGCTAATGAACAAAGATGCTGAAATTTCATGTTGTTTGCAACATAAAGTTCAGATTGAAGTCAATAATAATGCAAATGCTTCCCATTCAACTGATGCAACTTCGGTAGCATTTGATGATGGTTTAGTTCTTGGTTCTTTTGCAACAACTGTTGCTCCATTGCCTTTACAGAACAAGGTGAAGTATGATATGTATGCATATGTTTCTTCACAAGATGTTGAAGTGATCGTGCATCAAAACCTTTGTGAGAATGAGGGTCACATAGCCAAATTGAGAGAGAGTGAAACCAAAAGTGAGTTGTGTGATTCCACCCAATATGACCTTGAGAGTACTAATAATGAAAATGTGAGGGATACACCACAGAGCAACAGAGAGTTTGAATGCCAATCATGTGAGGATATTTTTGAGACTAACCCCCTCATCTCTACTGCTAGTGTTTTCTTTCCAAGTGTGCAGGTTTGTAATAAAAATGTGGAAGATACATGTGTTCATGACGTCACCATACTTGTCAAAAGAGATGCGAAGGTAGACAAGCAACCGAATCAACTGTATGCAGCCCACAACATGATACATGATGAGGCAATTGGTGAGATTTTAGAAACATCATCCATGATACTAGCACTGCCACAACTTATACAAGGTACTGAAAATGATTCAGATTTGATTATGCAAAATATAGTGGTGAGTGATTGTGATAAAGCACATGTTTCAAATGGACTTGACCATAATATTTGTGTTGATTTGGTAGTGGCGCATGATCATACCTTTGCTAAATGTTTGCAAGTTGATAACCAATGTTCAGTCATACATTATCATCTCTATGCTTTGATATGGTTGATTTACATGATACTTTACACCCATATATCTAATACTATGTATGTAAATAAATTTTGTAACATAGAAATGAATACACATGATATTACTGTTTCAGCAATAAGACATAATCAAAACCTTAGTGCAGATTTGATTGCACCACATGTTCATACAAGTGCTCCATATGATCTTGGTGATAACATCTATACTTTGATTGATCCATGTAATGTTCTACAATCTAATAAACTTCACCCTGTTTATTTGACTACTAGTGCTGAATTTTTTGAAAATAGATCTCCTACCAACTGCTTGTTTTACACTAGGCTTGCTATGCCTACTGATGTCAACCATATGCTTGAAAATATTTCTCTGATAACATCATCAAGATCCTTGAATACAGTTCATAGCTGCAAGTTTATATTTATTCTCATTGGAGAACATGTTGTACGTAATTTTTATGTTCATGCCATTTGCATAATGAGTGACAAGCTTGCTGATTTGAAGTCAAACATGTTTTGCGTTGATTCTTGTGATCTATATTTTCCTAATGAGTTGAATCAATTGTTTAGTGCTTGTAATTCAGAACCTTCAATGTCTTTCGCTTGTTCATCAAATCCACCAAAAGAAAACACTCATGGGCAAAGAAGTGCAATCTGTAGACATGCTGAACATTTGTTCTCATCCATTGGCATTGACTTTAAAAGGCATACCACTAAATCTTTCCATAAATCGTGCAACAAAAATTTTGGGATTGTTATGAATGATCCATCACAATGTTTTGCACAATTCGATCTTGGAATGATAAAATTGGAGCTGTTAAATCAGTTGTGTTGTATGCATGAAATTTTCGTTCTCCCATCCTATAAATTATTTGCAGGTACACAAAAGTCAATCATGATTTTTCATCGTGGTAAGATGAAAGTTACTAATACAATGTTTCAAGCTAACAATCATTTGTGGTATAACCAAAAGTTGAGGTTGACTTTTTTCCAAGGGAGGGAGAATGATGAGAACATCATGATGATTGTGACATATGGACCAACTCCATGTAGTTTTTCCTTTCTTGAGAATGGTGTTTTGCGCAACAAAGATAATGACAAAACAAATGACATATTCATATACCATGCATATACTTTTGCCCTTTTATGCAATTGTTTTTCAGGTTATGAAAAGCTTGGAGTAGCTTCTCCTCAAGAGGGGGAGAAAGATCAGTATTACATATGTACATTGTAAGCCATCATTGTCAACCGACAATCCAAGGTGAAAGCTAAATTAAAATCCCATCTTTCTTATTTTCCTATGGCAAAGCTACTATTTGGATTGTATGATTACAGATCGAAACACCTTGGAATATTGGAGGAAATAAAATCCATAACACCAACAAATATTCATTTAAATCATTTCAACCATGAAGGGGTTGTTGAGTGTCCTAGAAAGAAAAAGAAGATTCATATGCAAAGGAAGTACAATGCAGCAACATTCCTCGACGATGCTGACCTAGCTCCATTCTTTGGATCAATAGAGTCGAGGACGACTCCTTATCAAGAGGAGGAGGATGATGTGCATATGCCAAGCCTCACTTGCACAATAAAGTCGAGGACGACTCCTTTTCAAGAGGAGGAGGATGATGTGCACATGCCAAGCCACACTTACATAACTGAGTCGAGGACGACTCCTTTACAAGAGGGGGAGGATGATGTGGACATCCCAAGAGTTACGCAAGATCAAGTATCAGGCACACAAGCTCAAGTGATTCAAGGCCCTATTACACGCAGCCGTGCTAAAGAACTCCAACAAAAGGTGAACTCAATCCTAGCTGAAATTAACTTTAACATATCTGAGAATGTTATACTACCTAAATGTTCTACATTGGTTGTACTTAGGTATATATGTGAGAGGGGTAGTGCAGCTATACATGGAGAGGAAGCAAAGAAGAAGAAACAAGTAGATCAGTTCGGACCAAGGATGATCCAGCAAAGTTCAGTTCGGACCAGTTCACACAGATCAGTTCGGATAATCAGTTCGGACAAGTTCGGACCTGCATAATGATTTGATCATAACTCTTAAATCTCGATAGCTCTGGTGCTGAATGAGTACTTCATGGAACCGTCTTGAAGTCAACTTTCCAATGCAAGAAACCACATGTCCATTGGACTTTTTAATAAAGAGTTATGACAGATTTAGTGGAGGCTACACACAAGGTCAACAGCCACGCGAGTCCACCTCGGAAGTTGATTTCTGGGGAGCCTTTTCACATGCTTAGCCTTTTCATTTCCATCTCGAATTCACACCCATCTAGGAGGGTTGTTCCTCGTATAAATACCCCCCTATGTACTACTGAAAACCAAGTTTTTGATAATCATGAATTGATAGCCTCATATGGTTTGTCGCAGCCGAGCTGCTGAGTGCCTTGCACACCCCTTGTTCTTCCTTATTCTTCGAGGACTTGTGAAGAGATCTCTCTGAGGTCCCCTACTTCGTGCTCTACGACTTCCGTTCGGCTGTGCCATATTGTGTGGATTAGTTCCGACTTGTGGTTTTGCGGTCGTTCGGAGATCGAGTCGTAGTCCTTCGCGGTTTCGGTGCCTCTCTCCCCGTCGTTTGGTCACAACCAACCTTTGTCAGGTATAAAGCTAGTTATCCCTACTGTTCTACAGCAATTTATCCTTTGTTCTTGAACCTACTGTCGTGAAGATCGGGCCATCCTTGTGCTGATCCAAATCGGCACCTATCAGTTCCCATGGCATCGGCATTGATAATTCATATGGAGGAAACGACATTGATTTGTGAGAGTTACTTCATTACTGATTCTTGTTATGGAACTTCTCTCTAGGAGAAGTTTTTGGGCGTTTAGGAGTTTTAGACCGACTAGCACCATTGACATTATTTCGTCTTTGAGACTTAGCCGGAAGTTTTTCATTAGACTTCGGCTTTTCTCTTTGATGCTTATGACGACCTTTGGATTCAATTGTTTTCCAAACACCAATCTCAGGTTTTTTTGGCTTAACCATCTTTGGTTTAGATTTATTTTTGTGAAACTCTAGATGAGGTGGTTAGACCGGGTTGCCCCTGTCAGAGGTTTAGATCTGAGCAGTCCACAGGGGGGTCAACCCCGGTGGTTTATTTGTTTTGTGGGGTGACCGGGAGCTAAGAACGCGATGGTTATGCTAGCGTAGCACACGGAAATCACGACGAGACACAAGGGACAAGGCGATTTTATACTGGTTCGGGCCTCCGGAGAGTAAAACCCTACGTCCAGTTCTTCGGTTTGTATTGCTGGCTTGGCGAGATTACATGGTGACCTGTCCCCGGGAGGACGCCCTTGCCCGCCTTATATTGGGCGACGGACAAGGTCGGTGGACCGGAGTCCAAATCGGTTACAACAGGGAAACCTATCTCTAGTTAGTTACAATATGGAAGGCTTATCCGAGCTGCCTTAATCCGTCTGAACTGCCTTGACTTGCACGCCAAGCTGTCTTCTCGTCTTCAAGCCCACATGTCAGGTCGGACAGGCCTACTGACAGGTCAACGGGTCTTCTGGTGGGCCGGACCCACCTGTCGGGGATGGCCATGAGCCTGGTCGGTGGGGACCCAGGGGTACCCGTGTCTCACAGCCCCCCGGTCAGACCGGTTTGGGCACCGGTCAGACCGGTCACAGCGCAACCGGCACCATTGCCTTTGTTTTGTTGCCCCCGAGTGTCCAAGTACAGATGTAGCCTCTATGCTCTTGCTAGGGGATTTTAGGTCAACAATTTCGGCTAGAGACGGCCGACTTGTTTCTTGACCAACAACGACATCACAATTTGGCAAGGTTTTGCAAGGATTAATAATATCATTAGTCGGCTTTTCAATAGCTGACTTTTGAACAACGGGAATTGAATCTACGCTATCCCTTTTACAATTCTCAATGATGGAAAAAGCACCAGATAAGTTACTTGAGTGGAACATCTTCATCATTATGTCGAAGGTACATGGTTGGCGCAACTTGCGTATATCTTCACACGACGCCATATTGCTTGAACTTGATTTCGTCCCCAGCGGAGTCGCCAATTTGTTGACACCTTTTGGAGCCAACAGCGCGCGGAGGAGCTCCTTGCAGCACCTGCCCGCAGGCACCAGTTAGACCGGTGCGGGTGACCGGTCAGACCGGTCGCCGGAGAATCCGGCGGTAGACCAACGAACGCCCGCCCGGGAGGGACCCCGTCGGGGCAAGCGCACCTTGGGTTGTCCTAGGCTCGGTAGGCCAGCTAGGACGTCCTCTCATGCCACGGAGGTAGTAGAGGAACATCACATGAGGTTGGAAAAGTAAGGGAACGAGGAAGAAAGGTAAAAACGATAAAGATAGATTTAATAGATTCGATTATGATATATTCCTCAATCGGCCGTGGCCCTTTATATTTATAGGGTGGAGAGGTCTTTCCCCACAAGGAAATCCTTTTACAAGCCTAATCTATTAGGACTCCTTGATTTGGCTCAGAATCGGGGGGCAGTGGTTAGACTGGTCATGGGCACCGGTCAGACCGGTGCACCCGGCGTGCAAATCTTGCAGAAGTCATATCTCCTTCATCCGGACTTCGATTTGGACGTTCCACATTTGAATCTTGATCTACTCGACGAGACATATCCAATGGTGAAGTCCAAGTTGTATTTTGTGGACATTGACCACACCGGTCTGACCGGTGGGACCCACAGGTCTGACCGGTCAGACCAGACCTGCCAATTTTGGGTGTGAACAAGTACCAACTCACCACATCAGGAGGATTTGGCAATGGAGTTGTCGGCAGCAGCTGGCTCGTGTAAACAGATGAGGAGTCAACGGCAGGAGGTGAGGATGAAAAGGTGGATTGGGCTGATGGGTATTAATGGACCTTTGGGTTAGATAGCCTATTACTGCTTTTATTTATTACTTTTAGTATATAATATATTATTATATTTATACACTTTAATATATATATTTGTTGTACAGTTGTGTCCTTAATATTAAAAAGTATCGGCTGTAATGTCCTGAATTAATATGGTTCACGTTCCAATTCCAACAGGTATGATGCATAGTGGTATATACCCCTTTCATACCAAATATTTGTAGATCAGCGTACTGCGTTTCTCGTTTCCGTTCCTCGACCTTTGATCCGCAAACTTGGTGACTAAAGTTCCAAAAGAACTCGTTCTTTATGGTATAGATTTGAGAAATCTAATTTGAAGCAAAACTCACAAATATTTGGAAGTATATAATGTTGGATATAGGACAACTCTCATTGGATGTTAAACACCATTAAATTTTAGGCCTTGTTAGTTCGGCAAATTGCCTTAGATGTGACAGGTGAATAGTTATAATTTCCTGGCAACTTACCATATTAAGTCTTGTGCACAGAAAGAGCAGCACACTTCGATGTGACTGGTGAATAGTGGCCTTACTTTGGTCTTCCCGGTGACTACATACACCAAAACTACCTATCATGAGCATTATTAGCTCATGAGAGTGGCGAGACCTTATTGGCTCGTGAGAGGGCGAGACCGTTTCCTTCTAATAAATTTACAATTTACAATTTTATAAATTTAATTTAAATATTAAATACTTGGATAATAAAATTATTTTATAAAGCGTGCGTCGGTGCGTGTCGCACGTGCATCTATGCCAGTAAGAAGATGTTTTAGCCAATCAATAGTCATGTCGGTCGTTTTTGGGCTGAATGAAAAAAAACTAATTTCTCGTGGGCCTAAAATCTATGTTCATTAGACCTTTCGTTGGTCAGTTTTATTTGAAAAATTTTTTATATATTTTTTTCTCTATTTTGCAAAAATAAATGGTCCGCCAGAAATTTTGCAAAACTATACATCTGCCGCCGTAGGGCAGGGGCCGTGGCCCACTGGCAAGGGCACATACCGTCCTGGGCCACGGCGTTAGGGACCTACCACCGTGCCGCACGGCGGTAGGAGCCTACCGCCAGGCGGTAGCGTGACC
Organism: Cenchrus fungigraminus; assembly: GCA_036936925.1. NCBI lineage: Eukaryota > Viridiplantae > Streptophyta > Magnoliopsida > Poales > Poaceae > Cenchrus > Cenchrus fungigraminus. Next base: position 87,763,405 of record CM072780.1, read on the forward strand.
TCCAGGTAGCGCCGTAGGCCACGGCGGTATGTATGGACCTACCGCCGTGCCCTACGGCGGTAGGATTTTTTTTTTGTAAATTTCAATTTTTGAAGCATTGATACTTAACGACGAACCATTGATACTTAACGACGAATTACAGAAACAAGCAATGGCACGTACGACATAAGTACCCTAACTTTGTGCCGCTGCTAGTCCTAACGTGCCTTAGGGAATTTAGATAAACGATTACAACATTTGTAGTCTAGTTGTACGAATAGTACCCGGAGAACCCGGACATCATAGACCCGCCGGAGTGCTGGGAGGGCATGTAGTACCCCGACGGGGGTGGAGTTGGATCAGACGCCGACGGGGGTGGAGTTGCTGGTGGAGTGTTGTCCTTCTTCTCGTGGCACGGACAGCAGCAGAACTCGTCCTCACACCCGGTGTTCGTCTTCACCACCATTGGTCCGGTCACCGGTCTGTCATCGTCGTTGGAAGATGTCGGATCTGGAGAAGCCAATGCCGACGCGAGCTCTTGCCTCAGGTTGAAGATGACAACATCCTCGAGGTAGTTGATGTACTGTTGATACGGGTCAATAGCTGGGGGATCCACCCATTGCACGAAACCGCAGTTATCTGGTTGGTCGGAATACTGCAGAAACCGTGATTACATTAGTAAATCATAAAATGATGAAGGACAGAGGTCAAGGAGTTTTGCTTACCCATGCTCGTGAGCAATGCCAGAAGCGTCGACCAGAGTTGTTCCATCCCTGGTAAACCTGCATCACACAGAACTCACTGTGTGCACACTTTGGCCATTTCACCGTTTGATTTGGTGCGTACTTTCTAACATCACGCATGGATTTGAAATCTCTCTTATCTAAGACTGGAAAATTGCTGTTGAACTCTGGATCTTGCTGGCTCCACAGTGCTGGACCGAGGGAGTCATCATCATCCCCAGTCCAGGAACTCATTGGTGCTTGTTGTGTTGTGAAGTGACACTGGAGAATAGTGCTCACATATATGTAGGCAATAAAGCAGACTGGACGGTGGGCCATTTGATCCGGGGCAAGAAAAACGGGCAGTGACTCGAAGGAAACACACCCTAGTACTAGGTACACTGTTTGGTGTAGTGACTCACAGAAAACACACCCTATGTGTTCACTGTTTGGTGCAGTGACTCACAGAAAACACACCCTAGTACGAGTTTTACTGTTTGCATCTGAAATGCATCTGAAATCAAGTTCTTAAAGATACAACCCGACTCTAGAGAATGATGAAATGAAATCATAATTTTTTATGGATACAGTAGCACTCGGCGTTTAGAACTCTACGTCTACTGGGTACAACGGGGGTATTTCCCCTTCCTCATAGCATCCGGCCCAGCTTCCTTAGCCCGGCGAGCTCTCTCCCTCTTCCTCTCTCTATCTGCTTCACGGGCCGCGGTCGCTTCATGTTCTTTGATCTCCCGGCGGATGCGAATTTCCTCCTGCTGCTCCTTACATTTTTCTTCTTGTTTTTCTACCTCAACCATCCTTTGCCACCTCTCACGTGCTGAACGACCCATCGCCTCGACGTAACGCTTGTCTTGTTCGGACTGCTCACAATCTAACCACTGCATAAAATCATAGAGAGGAGGTGGAGTCTTTTTTCAAAGACAAATTAGCACATAATAAAATAGCAATGACATATTATTTATTTAGTAATGCAGTTTGTTCTTACTTTTGGACCAGGCCTGCTACCGCCGTGGCCCACGACGCTAGGACCTGCCGCCGCAGCCCACAGCGGTATGTCCCTACCGCCGTGGGCTACGGCGGTATGTCCGTCGCACGCTGCGGGCCCACGTCTGGCCGTGGATCACGGCGGCAGATGTATAGTTTTGCAAAATTTCTGACGGACCATTTATTTTTGCAAAATAGAGAAAAAAATAATATAAAAAAAATTCGTTTTATTTTCCTTCGGGCAGTTTGGCCCGATTATTGTCGCGCCCATGCCCATATAGCGCGAACCTCTCCAAAATCTCGGTGTGAAAGCAAAGCATTTCCGAAATCCACCTTCCCCATCCAAGCCGACGAGAGATTCCGGCTGGAGATGGGCATGCCCAGCGGCAGCACGCGCAAGGAAGCCAGGATCGCCGCCGGCGCCGGCGCCGACCGCCTCACCGCGCTGCCGATGGAGCTCCGCGCGCACATCGTCTCCTTCCTCTCGTACCGGGAGATCGTCCAGCTGTCGGCGCTGTCCCGGCCTTGGATCCACATCCACCACCACACGCCCGTCGTCAAGCTCAACCTCAACGAGTTCCTCCTCTTCGACGACCTCGTGCTCGACGAGGAGGAGGACGACGAGGACGCCCTCCCCGGCGTCGTCGACGACGGCCTCCTCCTCGGCCTCCGCGTCGCGCTCCGCCGCCGCGCGCAGGACGGGTCCGGGTGCACGGTGGACGCCCTCAGGATCTCCTACGCCGTCGACGACCGCCGCATCAGGCGCCACGCCGACCGCATCATCGCCCTCGTCGACGCGCGCAGGATCCGCGTCGTCAACTTCAACGGCCGCAAGTCGAGGGACGCGTGGTCGCTGCCCCTCCCGGCCGCGGCGCGCCACCTGGACGTCGCCGTGTTCGGCCACCTCTCGCCGGCAATCACGGGGCTGGGCGCCGCCGCCCTGCGCGATCTCCGCCTCGAGCACGTCGTGCTCCGCGAGTGGCCGTGCCTTCCGTCCCTGCGCTCCCTGACGCTCACCGCCGTCACCGTCGAGACGCCGTTCCCACCTGGCGCGTGGTGCCCGCGGCTGGAGCACCTGGGCATCTTCAACTGCGAAATCGAGCAAGCGCGTGTTGACATTCGCCTGCCTCACCTCAAGAGCCTCGACATGGATCACGTCGACGTTGGCGCTCACGGCGACTCCACCGGCTCGCCGTTCGGGGACATCACCGTCGACGCGCCGGAGCTGGAGGATCTGGAGGTGAACTGCAGCGCTGGCTGCACTGCCGACTACAAGTCGTTCACACTGCGGGCGCCGATGCTGAGGTACCTGCACTGGCACAACCAATTCGCAGAGCGCGTGGCCATCGACGTTGGCAGACCGGGCAGTGTCACGGAGGGGAAAATCCAGTTCGAGTGGAATGACGAGAGTAGCTGCCGTGATATGAAGAGCTACAAGGCGCAGATGATGCGGATGCTGGAGGGTCTCATCCCGGAGCTGTCGCCGGAGCGTGTCGCCGACGCTGCAAGGTGAGTGTCACCATGCCCATTTATCCTGCCGTCCACTGCGAGTTCGCCTTGCTGAATTTGCTGTGTTGTTGAATGCAGGCCTCACATGACGCTCGACAAGTACACCGTGGAGGGCTTTGACATTGTGGAGGATGGCAAGATGATCCCCGAGGAGAGGCTCACCTGCGACCTTGGTGCCATCATGTCGTCGCTAAAGGACTGAACACGTATGGTGTGTCAGCTGCATCTAACAAAGATGCAGGGCAAGTGGAATTCTGAACTTTGGGCCTCAATCTGAAGTCCGCGGCACCGATTGTGCATCAGTTTGACTGGGAACAGCAAGTTTATTTCTTCTTTCTTAGAAGGAAACATTTTTTTTTTTTGCGAGTGAAGGAAACATGATTTTGCCTAGTGATCTTAAGATATTTGATGTTTCGTGAACCATGTTATCTTGTCACTGAATTGAATTGCCGTTCTTGTTCTAGAAATGAAATGCAGAATAGTTCTTGACCATGTTTGTCCTCATAATTCCTGGGTATAATTAATTTGTTCTGCGTGTTGTCCTGATAAGATTTGCCATTGCAGCTCTTTAATTAACAAAACACTAGCAGAGTGCAGCGAAGATACTTTTGCATAATGAAACAATTGCAGGTGCTTCTAAAAAAGAAGCAGGGTAAGTGGAAGTCTGAACTTTGGACCTCAGTCTGTCATCTGCTGCACTGACAACACATAAGTGTGATTGGATTAGCATGTTGATTTCGTTTCTCGTAGAAAGAATCCTGATTTTGCCTGATGAGCTTAAAGATGTTTGATGTTTCCTGCACCATGTTATCTGGTTCTGGTCACTGATTTGCACTGCTGTGTTTCTCTTGAAACAAAATGCTTGTAGTGCAGTTCTTAGCAATGCTCTATATCGTTTTCGGATTTTGTTCTGCCTTTTTTTATAATAATTGTACCTATAAACATTCACAAAACTCTAGCAGAGAAGATAATTTCGAACAATGAATAATAGTTAATTTTGATTTTTTTGGATTCTTTCTTAAAAGGTAAGTATTCCATTAGATGAGAGGGATTCAATTTCTTGACATGAGGAAGCAGCACATGGCATTATTCTACAAATTTGCAAACATATCAGGAGTTCAGGATCACCATACAAGTTACCGCTCATCCCTGACAAATTGAAATTTCACAGGGACATTATGTATTGGACTATACTGTCCATGGCTGAACCAGTAGCAGCAGATGCTTTCACCTGCAGACAGTGTGCCATCTCCCTCATCCCAGCTCCATCTTCCCCAACCATCACTCTCCTCACCACCTTCGCCACCTTCTCCCTCTCGATCACATCCCCAACCTCCATCCCAACGCCCCACTCGTGCGTCACGTATCTCGCATTCACCATCTGGTCCGCGAAGCACGGCTGCACGAGCATGGGCACACCTTCGCAGACGCTCTCCAATATCGAGTTCCACCCGCAGTGCGTCCAGAACGCACCAATGGCATGGTGTGCCAAGACCTCCCTTTGTGGTGCCCATGTCACAATCTTCCCTCTGCCCCTTACCTCCTCCTCGAACCCGTCTGGCAATGGTGGTGGAGCCTCCTTGCCGGCGCCGGCGCCGGTGACCATGCCAGGCCGGACGACCCACAGGAACGGCACGCCGCTGCCGGCCAACCCCCACGCCATCTCCTCGAACACGCCGCGGTCGACGCACGCCAAGCTTCCCAGGCTCACGTAGAGCACGGAGCGCGGCGGGCGCGCGGCGTCCAGCCACGCCAGGCAGCTGCGGTCCGGCACGTGCAGGCTCTGCTCCGCCGCCGCCGGTGGCGTCTGGAACAGCAGGTGCAGTGGCCCGACCGCGAACGCGGGGAGGGAGAGCTCGCGCCGGATCTTGGCGAGCTCCGTCGCCTCGATCGCCTCGAACGTGTTGAAGACGACGCCGGACACCGAGGCTCGGACGGCGTCGGCCACGGCGGTGACGAAGCCGCAGTGCTCGTCGGTGTCGCAGCCGTCGACGCGGATCAGGTCTCGCACGCGCAGCGGCTCGAGGCCCGGCACCGGTTCATCCAGCTGCTCCTCTGCAAGGAACATTTGCTTGCAACTAGCAAATCAGCTTCTGCGCTCCAAGATCCAATGTGAAGGGAAAAAACAATTAAAAAAATATTACACGCTTACCTTTGAATGAAAGGTAGCCGGCGTCGCGCAGCCTCGGCATCGCGAGCATGTTGCGGAGCGAGGCGGCGCTGTCGGTCCGGAGCGCGAGGACGGGGACACCGAGCCGGCCGGCGGCGTCCATCGCCGCGTAGCACTGCCCGTCAACCACCGCGCACGCGACGGCGTCCTTCAGCGACGCGAGCGCCTGCCGGAAGGGCGCCGCGACGGCGGCGTTGAGGGCCAGGAGCTTCGCGAGGATGTCGGAGTCCGGGGAGACGGCCGCGTCCGGGAGCGGCGCCTCGTGGATGGGGACGAAGGCGAGCTCCGGGTGGCGCGCAGGGTCCGGGGCGTTGAAGTCCGTGTGGAGGACGGTGACGGCGAGGCCACGCGCGCGTAGGAGCGCCGCGAGCTTCAGCGTCGGGTTGAGGTGGCCCTGGAACGGCAGGGAGAAGAGGACGACGACTCGGCGGCGGTGCTCTTCTCCGGCCATTGCCGCCGGCAGAGTGGCTGGCTCGATTTGGCTGTTGGGAGTGGGAGGTCGCGAATCTGCTCTTTGTCTTTGTGTGCGGAAGCTCTGAGCATGTGATGCACAACGACAAGGCTCGTCAGAGCATTACGCACCGGAGGCAGTGGTTGGCACCAACAAAAACAAAAGCGGTTTGGAAAGGGCAGCAAGACTACTACCCTCGTGGAAAGAGCGTTTGCTAAACAAGGCAGCAAGGTTGGTGCTAGTGAGGTCGGTGCTGTCTGCAATGCCGGCTTGTTTAAGGGAGTGTCGGTTTGTTGAAACACCTAGTTTTGTTGCTAATAAAAAATCAGGTGCTGGCTGTGTTCCTATCACCTGAATTTTGGAGACCAATAGAATCTGACAGTGCAGATGAAAGAAGACACAAATTTGATAAGAATAATAATCAGAGAGGTCGTAATAAATGATTCAAGGCAGAAATTCCATAGGAATAATAATCATATATTCATCAAATAAATAATAATCAGATTTTCATCAGATTTTCTAAATGTTATCATGCACACATTTTACTGGAATAAACAATCTAAGAAAACAAAACTTCAAATTTGATGTATTAAAAAGAAGTTATATTAACAAGGAAAAGGAAATTTAAACAGCAAAACATATTTTTATATAGTTAGTCAAAGAAAAAATAATTTTGGGTTAGTGGAAATCCCTCAGATTCAAACACAACATTCAAAACATACACAAAGTTAAAATTACATAACATACAAATTGAATTTACAGTTGTACTATCACTGTAAATTAGTAAATTATGTAGCGTAAATCATAAAGAATTCCTCAGAGGTTGATAAAAACAGTTCAAGGTCGATATCCGGGTTGTGACCGTCCATGGGTGGAGCGTCGATGCCAGTCTAGAGAAATTTTTGTGCATATTTTGTTAATAAGCATTAGGAGATCAAAGAAAAAGGCATGTACAGAAAGTCTGATTAATCATTGGCTCATCGCGTCAACTCGTCATGCAGCTCTGGGCCGCTCCGTATGGATCATCTCCATATGGCGTTGGCGGCGGTGCGGCGCCGCGCACGCGGGCCCTGCAGATCAGAGACGGAGCCGAACAGAACTGTTGGACTTAATCCTTGATCCTTCACCATCTTGTACATAGCTTTAGTGTGTTTTGTACTAGGCTTAGCGTGTCAGTGCACGATCTGTGCACGTTCCGAGCCCGCGCACGCCATGGCGGGCGCGTCCGCGTCTGTAGGACGACGTGCGGAGCTTGCGGTGATCATGGGATGGCATGATCGAGTAGATATGTGAGCATCACACGTTCTAGGTAGTTAGTTGCTTGTTTTAGCTACTTGTATCTACAAATACTCAATCAATAGATGAAAATCGTTACTGGTTGTGTGCCGCACCAAATACTCTGTTTTTGCTCTGCTTTGAGTGCTCGCCGGCGTTCCTGGCGTTCCTGCCGCTCACTGCCGTCTCCGGCCACTTGCCGGCGACGGGCCTCATCCAGTCATCGCCGACATCAAGAACAGGGACACAGTGGTCAGCAGCAAAGAACAAAGAAGCTGGATAGACACCAACGCACAGAGCCGAGTCAAAGACAGGATCACGGTGCAAAAACTGGGTGACACAGCCTCGTAAAACACCCGGGCAATGTTTAACTTTTCCCTAAAGTTATCATCACAAGCCGATCGGAGCATATCGCGAGACTTGGAACAGCAGGAAGGAGCTGTTAGACTGAATTTTTTGCCCCAAGAAGCATCCAGACTGGTACTTGGTATTGGCCTCTGGGAGCACAAATCCTGAGGAGCATCCAGAGCTAGCATCAACACTGTAAGTGGCATGCTGAGAGCTAATCTCGATGCCCGGTTCTAGCGCAAGATCCTCGCGTTGCAGAGAAACCATGTAGAGAGGAATTTCCTCTACTATTAGACATTATCTCCTGCAACGGCATGATCATTCAAAGATAATGCTGCTTGATGTTCAGACTGGAGGCGCCGAAACTCGTGGAAAGTTTGAAGTCCAAGTATGGAAATCTTCCTCTTGATGGCATGTGAGATGGAGGCGCCAAATCTCCATGGTGTGATTCAAACTCATTGCATATAACAACACACGATATGTAACTGTCTCTGTTCATTGGTGATTTTCAACTTTTCATTGCTGGAGTCAGCTTCCTAGAACGTCAGACATGTAATGACATCCATGATTCAAGTCATTTAGTTCCATACATTACCTGATAATTTTGCTGAGCGTGACTAGTTTGCAGTTGGCAAGGACGATATGTAATGAATTAGACTGTCTATGGACGAACTGGTAGCAGCAGATGCTTGCATCTTCAGACGATGCGCCCTCTCCCTCATCCGAGCTCCATCTTCCCCGACCATCACCTCCCCAGCCTCCATCCCGACACCCCACTCGTGCGTCACGTACCTCGCGTTCACCGTCTGGTCCGCGAAGCACGGCTGCACGAGCATGGGCACCCCTTCGCCGACGGCCTCCAGCGTCGAGTTCCACCCGCAGTGCGTCCAGAACGCGCCAACCGCTGCGTTCGCCAGGACCTCTCTCTGTGGAGCCCATGCCACGATCTTCCCCCTGTTTTTGATCTCCTCGCTGAACCCATCCGGCAATGGCGGCGGAGCCTCCTCCTCGCTGCCGGCGACCAAGCCCGGCCGGACGACCCACAGGAACGGCACGCCGCTGCCGGCGAGCCCCCACGCCATCTCCTCGAACGCAGCGCGACCGACGGTGGCCACGCTCCCCAGGCTCACGTACAGCACGGAGCGCGGCGGGCGCGCGTCCAGCCACGCCAGGCAGCCGCCGTCGGGCGCGCGCAGTGTTGTTTGCTCCGCCTGAGCCCGGGACAGCAGGTGCAGCGGGCCGACGGCGAAGACCGGGAGGGAGAGGTCGCGCCGAATCTTGGCGAGCTCCGGCGCCTCTATCCCCTCGAACGTGTTGGCGACGACGCCGGACGCCGAGGAACGGACGGCGCCAGCGACGCGGGCGATGAAGCCGCACAGCGCGTCGGCGTCGCTGCCGTCGACGCGGATCAGGTCCCGCACGCGGAGCGGCTCCAGATCCAGGACCACCTCATCGAACCTCTCCTCTGCACAGCAGGATCGTTAGCTACGAGCTAATCATCGACATCTGCATTCCTAGAGCTCGACGGCGGCCTTGCCTTTGATGGGGAGGTAGCCGGCGTCGCGCAGCCGCGGGAACGCGAGCATGATTCGGAACGTGGCGGCGCTGTCGGTCCGGAGCGCGAGGACGGGGACGCCGAGCCGGGCGGCGGCGTCCACCGCGGCGTAGCACTGCCCGTCGACCACCGCGCACGCGACGGCGTCCTTGTCATGGCCGCGCAGCAGCAGCGACGCGAAGGCGTCCCGGAAGGGCGCCTCGCAGGCGGCGTTCAGGGCCAGGAGCTGCCTGGCGATGTCGGCGCCGGGGGAGGTGACCTCGTCGGGGAGCGCCTCGCCGATGGGGACGAAGGAGAGGTCCGGGTGGCGCGCGGGGTCCGGGGCGTTGAAGCCCGTGTGGAGGACGGTGACGGCGAGGCCCCGGGAGTGGAGGAGCGCGCCGAGGTGGAGCATAGGGGTGATATGGCCCTGGTACGGCAGCGGGAAGAGCACGACGCGGCGGCGGCGGCGCTGTTCTTCTCCGGCCATCGGCTCTGGACGGCAGAGTCTGCAGATTGTGACACGGGATTGGTATGGAGAAGGTGCTCTGGTGCAGAGATGCGGCATGTGACGCCCCTGATAAGGCTCATCATCAGCTGAAGAGCATAGATAACCTTTACTGATTTCGAATTTTCAACAAAATGCATCAAAAACAGAAAATCAATTCGAGATGTTTCGGTAAATGTCCCAAGTCATTGGCTCTGATGTCATCTCATATTGAATTCTGTTCGATCGCCAATTTATTGGAAACTGAGTAGCATAGCAGAAACAGATCCTCCATACAGAGTGTTGACTGTTGACTCGTGGCACAGATAGAGAATAAAGAATTAGGGAAAAGAAAAGAAGATTGTGATTGGATCAAGGCGCCTGCTATAAATAAATAAAATATCCAACAGATCGACGTGTTCGATTATCCCAGGTCCAAGATCTCAGAGGTTCACTCTCTACTGTCACCTGACTCATTTCTAAGGGCAAAGAGCAATTGACATCATTTGTGCAATAGTCACCCTCCATTTGTACAAACTACACACAGTAAAGAACTTTTTTTTTCAAGTATTGCACTGCTACCGAAGATATATAACTAACCCTGGCAATATACATGTCCTAATTAAGTCCTAACTGATTCAGTCACCAGTTGCCGTCGTTACAAATCTATGTTTTGAATTAGTGTTTTGTAATGATCCTAGAATCCACATTACAAAGAGAAAATAAAAGAAAATTTGTGATTGATCAAGAAATGTTTAACACATAGAGGAGGTCAATTACCCCCGATCCACTCTAACTTTTAATGTACTGACCCTAAAAAAATGGTGATCATTTTAGCTTTAATGAATGCTTAGATACAAAGCAACACAGCACACCATATAATGGCAACAACAATTATAAATCCAGTAGTTGATTTATTCATTTTGGACCTAACAAGCAGACACACAAACACTGCCACATATCCATGGTCCTTGACGCTACAGCTACGAAAAACACAGAACTCAAAGAGAGAGTATGTGATCTACCAACTTATCAACAGCCTGCTGAGAAGATCCACTACTCTCAAGACACACCCTCACTTTCTCCTTCAACTCCTTCGCTCGTCCCCTGATCTCCGCTCCCTCACCATCTTCTTCCTCCATCAGCTTCCTGACCGCCTTCTCCATCTTCCCTCGCTCCAGCGCACCCTCCACCAAAACCCCAATCCTCCACGCATCCGCCACGTACCTCCCGGTCGCCAGCTGATCTCCGAAGATAGGCCTGGACAGCATCGGCACCCCCTCGTAGATGCTCTCCAACGTGGAGTTCCATCCGTTGTGAGTCCAGAAGCCGCCCACCGCAGGGTGCGCTAGCACCTCCTGCTGCGGCGCCCACTCGATCACCTTTCCCCTACCCTCCACCGCCGCCTCGAACCCTTCCGGGAGCTCCAGCTTCTCCACCCCGAGCACGAGGCCGCGCCGGACGACCCATAGGAACGGCTTGTCAGTGCTCGCTAAACCCCACGCGATCTCCGTGAACTCATCTAGGGTGACATGAACGACGCTACCGAAGCTCACGTACAGCACGGAGCCGGGCGCCTGCGCGTCCAGCCACTCGATGCAGCTCCGGTCCTGGTTAGGCTGGTCTCGCCGCCGTCGTTGGAGGTGATGAGCTTGTGGAGTGGACCGACGGCGAAGGGCGGTATGCCTTTGGGGGCGAGCTCGTCCCGGATCATTTGGAGCTCGTCGGGTTCCAGAGCTTCGAATGTGTTGAGGATTGCGCCGTTGGAATTTGTAGTGGTCTCCGTGGCAAGGTTCAGGATCTTCTCCCCGATTTCCTTGCTGGGGAGCTTGCTTGGGTCGAACAGGTCCCTCACTTGTAGTGGTGGCAGCTCCTTGATCGGCATGTGCAGGTTGGATTCTGAAATGGTGAATCGAAAGTAATGTAAAACGATGTCATATACAGTCAAAATGTGCCCATTAGTACAGGTAAATTGACTTGTAAGTTTCAAGTGTGTATCAAGATTTATTCGGGGGAAATTCATTTGAAACAGAGCTAGAAACAGAGGAAGATGCTGCACCGTATCGTGTGGTCTCCTGTCGTTGTTTGCTAACCTGTTGATGGCAGATAGCCCTTGTCGTGGAGCATATCGTAGGACCTGAACAAGCGGAAGCAGGCGGCGCTGCCGGTGTGCAGGACGAGCGTGGGCAGTCCGAGCCCGGCGGCGGCCTTCTGCGCGGCGGTGAGGGTGGAGTCGATGATCAGGCACGCCAGCCGGGGCTCCCCCTCCTCCTCCGACGACCTTAGCAGCGACGCGAGCGCGTCGCGGACGTGGCCCGACGCCTCCATGGCGGCGTTGAGGGCAAGGATCTTAGCGATGCCGCCGACGGCGGCCTCCGGGACGGCGTCGGGTACCTCGACGAAGGCGAACCCCGGCGGGTGGCGCCCCGGGTCCGGCGCGTTGAAGGCCGTGTGGAGGACGGTGACGGCGCGCCCCCGCGCGTGGAGCGCGCCGGCGAGCTGCAGCATCGGGCTGATGTGGCCCTGGAACGGCAGCGGAAACAACGCGACGCGGGCCGCGGCGGCGGCGGCGTGCCTGCCGTCCGCTTCTCCTCCGGCCGCGGCCATTGTGGCCGGCGGGATATACTAGGATGCCTCGACGATGCCTCCGGCCGGTCGGTGCTCCGGCTTGAGAGCTTGGAGTTGCTGTATATAATAAGGAAAGCAGTGGATGGATAAGTGAGGGTGAATGGATAAGAACTTAAGGAGAGGAGGGGAAAAAAGATGAAGAGAAAAGATGAGGAAAAAAAAAAGTAAAGAAAAGGAAAAAAATAAAAAAAAGGAAAGGGTAATTTAGACATTTTACTATCTCAATCCAACAGGTGAAGCCGTTTTGCCAAACGTTTTACAAAACGGCTTCAGTTCCATCAGAAAAACCGCTCCACCGGAGGAGTCAGAGCCGGAGCTGTTTTTGGAGGAGTCGGAGCCCTGCCAAACAAACCTTAAAAGGTGGCAAACATTGATCTATCATCAGTTGATCAGTATACTGTTAGCAACTAGAGATGGGAATTCGGAAATTGTATTCGAAGGGTAACAGGGATGGGGAAAAGCAGACGAACGTTCTGCATATGGTTTGATTACAACTCAGTTCATACCCCTCTCACAAGAAGCACCTTCCTCTTATACGTCTACGATGCCTATTACATTAACAGACCCATTCTGGGCCGGCAACACGTGGGTTGGGCCTCCTTCCTCGGGCCGTAGTTGGATCGCCAGCATCTGGGCCGCCAGTAGTGCCTGTACTGGTAACACTCCCCCGGTCTTGAGAACCGGCTTGTCCCCAAGCTGGTGCCAGTGGGAAACGTTGCTTGAGGGCTTCAGCATCCTCCCAGGTGGCCAAAGACAATGGCAAACCCGACCAGTGGATTAGAACTTGGAGGATCTCAGAGTTACCTCTGGTCACCATACGGTGATTCAAGACTTGAAGAGGGACCTGCAGTGAATCTTCAGACTGAGGAATGTGTTCAGTGACTTGATGACCCTTCTCAACCGCCTTCTTGAGTTGAGAGACGTGAAAGACAGGATGGACAGCACTTCCATCAGGGAGCTTGAGTTTATAAGCGACAGAGCCAATTTTCTGCAAGATCTCATAGGGCCCAAAGAACTTGAAGGAAAGCTTATGGTTGGATCGATTGCTCACTGAAGTCTGAATATAAGGCTGAAGTTTGAGATAGACAGATTCACCCACTTCAAATGTTCTTTCACTCCTGTTTTTATCAGCCTGTTTCTTCATTCTGGCTTGAGCACGCAAGAGGTGTTGTTTGAGGAGCTCATTCATCAGGGTTCTTTGATGTAACCATGAAGCCAGCTCAGGAGTGGAGACAACAAAATCAGATGTAACACCAAAATGAGTTGGATCATGACCATAAAGAGCATGAAAAGGTGTAGTCTGTAAGGCCGAATGAAGGCATGTATTGTACCAGAATTCAGCCAGAGATAACCAAGAATGCCACTGCTTAGGGCAAGCATGCACAAAACAACGCAAGTATGTCTCAAGGCACTGGTTGACACGCTCGGTTTGTCCATCGGTTTGAGGGTGGTATGCACTACTCATTCTGAGAGTAGTACCTGTCAGCTTGAACATCTCCTGCCACAAGTTGCTAGTAAAAATCCTATCTCTGTCGGTCACAATAGAAGAGGGCATGCCATGCAACTTATAGATATTGTCCATAAAGGCATGGGCTACTGTCAAGGTTGTAAATGGGTGAGACAGAGAGATGAAGTGAGCATACTTGGAGAACTTGTCTACTACCACCAAAATACAGTTATGATTCTTGGATTTAGGTAAGCCTTCGATGAAATCCATAGATATCATTTGCCAAGCTTGAACTGGGACAGGTAATGGCTGAAGAAGACCAGGGTATTTGTTCCTATCTGGCTTTGCTTGTTGGCAGATAGAACAAGCCTGAACCCATTCTTTGATTGTAGCCTTCATGTTGTGCCAGAAGAACAATTGCTTAATTCTAGCATAGGTAGCAGGAAAACCAGAGTGACCCCCAAGAGCACTTTCATGTAAAGCCTGGAAGATTTGCTGCTGAACAGCAGAGTTGTTAGTGACCCAAATCCTGCCCTTATGCCTAATCACTCCCTGCTGCAGAGTAAAATTGCCTACAGGGCCATTTGCAAGAGCCAATTGCTGCAATAATTCTTGAGCCTGGTCATTAGTAGCATATGCATCAGTGACAGATGTCAGTCATTGTGGAACAGCAGTGGAGATAGCCAAGATTTGTGCAGGTGGGGCTGGATGTCTAGAAAGAGCATCAGCAGCAGTATTATCTGCACCTTTCTTATAGACCACTTTGTAGTTAAATCCCAGCAGCTTGGTGAAAACTTTTTGTTGCCAAGCTGTGTGAAGCCTTTGTGTTGGTAATTGAGCCAAGCTTTTCTGGTTAGTATAAATAATGAACTCAGAGCACTGCAGATAGGCTCTCCGTTGCTCCAGAGCCAAAATGATAGCCATATACTCCTTTTCATAGGAGGAAAGTCCTCTGGTCTTAGGTCCCAAGGCCTTGCTCACATAAGCTAGTGGGTGCCCCTTCTGAGATAGAACAGCACCAATGCCTACTGCACAAGCATCTGTCTCAATGGAAAATGATAATGAGAAATCTGGGAGAGCCAACACTGGTGCTGATACAAGAGCCTGTTTCAGAGTTTGGAATGCTGTTTCAGTCTCTGCTGTCCAAACAAACAATTCACCCTTCTTCAGAAGGTTAGTGAGAGGCTTGCTGATAATGCCATAATGTTTGACAAATTTTCTATAATACCCTGATAATCCCAGGAAACTTCTGAGTTCCTTGATAGAAGTAGGTTGTGGCCATGCTTGAACATCTCTTATCTTAGCTGGATCAGTAGAGACACCTTCAGCAGAGATAACATGACCCAAATAAGCTATACTTTGCTGAGCAAAAGTACATTTGCTGGGTTTGACCTTCCAACCATCCTTGGCCAACAATTGGAGGACAGCCTCAATATGCATCAAATGGTCCTCAAAAGATGAACTGTAAATTAAGATATCATCCAAAAATACCAAAACACAAATTCTGAGCAGTGGTGCTAAAGTTGTATTCATGGCAGACTGAAAGGTGCCGGGCCACCAGTGACTCCAAAAGGCATAACCAGAAATTCATATTGCCCAGAGTGTGTGGAGAAGGCTGTTTTATATTCTTCACCAGCTTGCAACAGAATTTGGTGGAAACCAGATCTTAAATCAAGTTTAGTGAACCAGCAAGCCTTAGACAATTCATCAAGGAATTCATCAATAATAGGCAGGGGGTACTTGCTCTTAATAGTTAGTGCATTGAGGAATCTGTAATCAATGCAAAAACGCTAAGTACCATCCTTCTTCCTTGTCATGACTACCGAAGAAGAAAAGGGACTGGAACTAGGCCTTATAATACCTTCTTCAAGCATTTTGGCAATTTGAGTCTCAATTTCAGTCTTCAGGGCTGGAGGATACCTGTAAGGCCTTATAACAAATGGTTGAGCACCAGCAATCAGTGGGATAGCATGGTCACATGACCTGGATGGAGGTAATCCAACAAGTGGCTCAAAAACAGATCCAAACTTGTCAAGTAGAGCTTGTAGAGGTAGTGGAATTTCTGCAGCTTCAAAATCCTTAAGGAGCACATGAACTTCTAACATAGTTTCTTCATAATCCAGTGGTAATTCACTCTGAAGTTTGATCCACTGACCTTCATAAGGGATAAGCATCCATTTCTGATGCCAGTGGACTTGCATAGGTGAAAATTGCTCAAACCAATCCATGCCAACAATCATATCATAATGCTGCAGAGGCAACACCTTAAGAGTGGACTGAAAACGACAATGTTGAACAGACCACCAGCTGTCTTTGAATTCAGTCTGACAAGTCAATTTAGCCCCATTAGCCACTTGGACTGAGATAGGAATATCCACTGGAGTACCACCATGCAGCTGAGAAGCCAAAGTCTAACTAATAAATGTATGGGAGCTGCCAGAGTCAATGAGGATAGTAACTAACTTATCCTGAACAATCCCCTGAAGCTTCAGAGTCTTGACGGATGGCTTGCCTGTGATTGCTTCTCCAGAAACAGCAACATACAATTCAGCCTCAGGAGTTGCTGCTGGAAATTCAGAATGCAACTGAAATAATTCCCACATTTCCTGAACAACATGCAACTGAACAGTATTTGAGCAAGTATGTGTTTTGGTCCACTTTTCACCACACTTGTAACACTGCCCCATGGCCTTTCTATAAGCTTTGAGTGCTATCAACTTATCTTGTGGAGACTGCCCTTTGTTGGCTGCTGGTGAGGTTACTTCAGCTTGAGACAGTGGGGCTTTGGCTTTGTCTTGTGGTGGTGGAGCAGGTAAAGGATAAAAGCTTCTGGAAGTGGATGAAGAAAATCCAGACTTCTTATTATCCTTGACTTGAGAAGACTCCAATACTTCTTCCTGCAATGCAGCCAAGGTACAAGCAGTATCCAGATCTTTGGGGCGCTGAATAAACACACTAGACCTAATTGCAGGACTCAAGCCATCAATGAATTTCATAGTATAATGCCTAGGATCTGCTGGAGATTCATAGGCTGTCAGCTGATCTATCAATTCAGCAAACTGAGAAATATACTCAGTGACAGATCCAGTTTGTTTGATATGCAACATTCTCCTAATTAACAGATCGTGCTCATCACGCCCAAAACGATCTAAAAACATGACACAAAACTCATGCCAACTACTCTTATAGACTTTCCTTTCTACAGCCTGGAGCCAACGTGCAGCTGGACCGTCAAAGTAATTGACGGCAACTTGAACCCACTTATCATAAGGAACTGAGTACATCTCAAAATAATTCTCACATCTAGAAATCCACAACTTAGGATTCTCACTTTCAAATTTGGGGAAACTGAGCTTGGGTAAACGACCATAGTGTGGAAAATCAACAGCACCAGACTTAGAATCAGCACTACCCGAACTATGTGATGGAAAGCGGGGTGAAACAGCAGGGATTTTGTTGTGAGACGTACCCTTGACCGGGATCTGGGTTTGGGTGAACACTGACCCAAACTCGTGATCCCGGTGGTGTTGTTCCTGGCGGTGCCCAATTGGGCCGTCGGCGGTGAATCCGGCAGATGGGCGCGCGGTCGCCGACTTGAGCAGATTGGGCGGATCGAGGATGCCCGGATCGAGGATGCCCGGGTGATGACCTCGCGGAGCATCTCGTGGCTGCTGATCTTGGTTTGGAAGAGGTCCCACACTCGGAGAGGCGGCAGATCCGGCACCAGCATGTCGACATGCGACGACTCCTGGGACGGAGGCAGGTAGCCCTTGTCGTGGAGCGTGGGGTAGGCGAGGAAGCACCGCAAGCACGCGGCGCTTCCGGTGCGCAGCACCACCGTCGGCAGGCCGAGCTCCTCGGCGGCCCGCTGCACGGCGAGGAGGTTGGCGTCGATGACGAGGCACGCGGCGCCGACGGGCGCCTCGAGCTCGGCGGCGAGCGCGGACGCCAGGGCGGCCCGCACGGGCGACGGCGACGCCTCCATGGCGGCGTTGATGGCGAGGATGACGTCGATGATCCTGCCCGTCGCGGCGACGTCGGCGGGGACCTCGACGAACCGGAACTCCGGGTGGCGCGCCGGGTCCAGGGCGTTGAAGCGCGTGTGGAGCACGGTGACGGCGAGGCCCGCTCGGGCGTGGAGCGCGCCGGCCAGGTGCATCATCGGGTCAATGTGGCCCTGGAACGGCAGCGGGAACACCAGCACGCGGCGCGGGCGCGGCGGCTCTCCGCCGCTCGCGCCGTGGACGCCGCCGCCGGCCATCGCTAGCTAGCTAGCTAGCTGTGCGTGCGCCTTGTTGGCCGTGTGCTGCTCGATCTAGTGGAGCGAGCGAGCTACTGATGAGTGAGGAGCACTGCTCGATCCGCAAACACAACTTACAAGTCGATCTCAACGTGACGACACGTACCAGCAGGAGGTTGCAGCACATCTCTGGAGGCGGCAGCTTTGGTTTTTGCGTGTGTCGAGTACGTGCACGTTTGCAACAGATTCGTCCTGGAGGAGAATTATGAGCTGCAATGATCACTACTAGGCGCCAACGGCCGGGGGCGGCGGCTAGCTATGCGATCAATCATGCACCCATGACCCATGTCCCCATCACGTCATTTTTTTTGGGCAAAAGAGAGCTTTATTAACTAGGTAAAGATGGAGTTACAATATGAAATGACTAGGTCTGTGACGCATCTCGGCACACGACCTAACCAAATCGCAGAGTCAGACTCATGCCTAGCTAACTGAGCAAGTTCGTGGGCAATAGGATTACACTCTCTTTTAATCTGGGACACACGCCACTCAACCAGAGCCTGGGCGTGCTCCTTAGCTTCTAAGATGACAAAGCTAAACTCCGATCTATCCTCCTTACTGCTCATGGCCTTATAAACTCTGGCACAATCGGTCTCAAAAATCACAGGACCCTGAGCCCATTGTGCAGCAAGCTGAGCACCCTCTGCATAGGCCATAGCTTCTGCTTCCGCCGCACTAACACATCGGGACAAAGCCTTCCATGCCGTGAAAATTACTTCACCCAGATGATTCCTTGCATCACGTCATTGCTGACGCTGCTTGTGGGTACTAGTAGCTTGCTGACCTTGTTTAGTTCCCTGAAATTTCACCAACTACCTATCACATCAATCTTCTAAGCACTAATTAGAATTATTAAATGTAGATTAATGACAAAACTCATTCCACAACCCCTACCTTAATTTTTGAGACGAATCTAACGAGACTATTTATGTCATAATTAAACAACGTTGTGCTACTGTAACCAATCTCTAATGACGGATGTGATGACTTCATATGATGTTTGCAACTCCTGCAAAAACAATTGCTCGTCCAGGAAATAATGTAGGAGTCTGTCTTTGCCAGGCGTATCATTGGAGCAATACGATGACACAATAATGCAAGTCTTTCTTCAGTCACAAAAGTCTTGGAGCAAGACCATAGCTAGGTAAGAGCAACTCCAACAGCTCCCCATTCCAAGTTGTCATTGTTTTTTTTTTGCAAAAACAGAAAATTTGCAAAGAGTTTCCCAAATTTTACTAGACAAATCTCGTGTTTTGCCAACTCCTAATAAGATATGCCAAGAAAAAGAGTTCATCGCCAATAGTTTGAGATAACTCACTTGCCAAACCCAGATCTAACTTACATCAGGAACCCTGAGAGAGACAAAATTATGTTTATACCCTTCCATCTATTGAAAATTTATATCAGGAACCTTGAGAGACACGAACAAAATTATTTTTATACCCTTCCACCTCTTCTGATACGTATCGATGTGCCACGGATACGAGTGCGCATATCTGCGCACACGGAGGCTTTTTTTGAACTTGGGATAAATAGCAACCTGAGGTGGAAAACTGTTGGAGAAGATTTTTTCTGTTTTTGTCAGAAAAATAAGAATGACAACTTAGGATGGGAACTGTTGGAGATGCTCTAAGTAATGCTATTTTTTTTACTCCTATCCCTTCTTTTCATGACTAGCTAGGAGGTAATATCATGGATGGCATGAGTTCATCTCCAACAGTTTGGCATAATTCACTTGCCAAATCCAGATCTAACTTGCATCAGGAATCCTGAGAGAAACAAAATTATGTTTGTGCCCTTCCACCTCTTGAAAATTTACATCAGGAATCATTCTCTATTCTTTATTTCTTTTTTCACCTCTCACCTACAGGGAAACACCGATGGCAACCACGATCCGCGCACGCATATATGCGCGTGGGGAGGTGAGTTTTGCCAAGTTTTTATTTTTGTCAAGTTGGTTTGCCAAACTGTTGGATGCCAATTTTTATTGTTTTGCCAAAATTAAATGGATGTCAAGTTGATTTGTCAAACTGTTGGAGTTGCTCTAATTAACAATTTTAAAAAACGTCACCCATGACATGATCGCAATAATATTAAATTAACACTTCATTAATGAGTATACTACCCAGATAGAACATGTGTAGCAGTTTGATTGCTTACGATGATGACAGCTTGATTGTGATGGCGGATCGATCAGCGGGAATACTTTGTTTTTTTTTAAAAAATCGCGCGTGTTCCTGCTGTGTAGCGCGCTGTGTGTGGTCTGCCGTGACGATCCGAGGCGGCAATGGCCGGCGTCCAAGAAGCGCTCGCCGGCGGCGGCAACGGAACGCACCGGCGGCGCCGCGTCCTGGTGTTCCCGCTGCCGTTCCAGGGGCACATCAACCCGATGCTGCAGCTCGCGGACGCGCTCCACGCGCGGGGAGGCCTCGCCGTCACGGTGCTCCACACGCGGTTCAACGCGCCGAACCCCGCGCGCCGCCCGGAGTTCCGGTTCGTGCCCGTGCCGTGGCATCATCATCAAACATACATAACTTTCATTTATACAAAAGATTCATTTGCAACCATCTCAAGGTAAAACAACTAAGCATTGTCTACCCAAAACATTTATTTAAACCAGGTTGTTCAAGGGTACAGGGATAAAGTCTAGTCATATCCTTAAAAAGATTTCCCATCAATTTCATGCAATAACATAAAAGGTAAACTTAGTTGTCATGCAATTATATAGGATAAAATAGAATATGCAGAGGGAGAAGACCACTTGCCTTCCTCGCCTAAAATCTCAGATTGCTCTTCCTCGAAAAACTGTTCTTGATCAACACCAACGGGCTATTCAGTTGACACAGGCACGATATCTACGAGCACGCACAAGAAAGCATAGAATAAATAAAACAGTACATCAAACAGAACTAAAAGCTACAAACACGCTGCTAAAACAAACGAGCTCGCTGAGACGATCGTATGGACACCAAAAACGCTAAAAACGGAGCTAGGACGGAAAAGATATGACCAAAACATGATCTAGAGGTCTAACTGCGAAGAAACAAGGCTTACAGGGACTAAACTGTAAGAAATCAGGGCTAAAACCTAATTACGTTTATAAACCGAAGGTTTACAACGCAAAACAACCAGGCTAGGACCTCGGGCAGGGAAAACAGAGAACCTCGGGGCTTAAACGTTAAAAACAGGACCTAACCGTAAGGGTCTTAACAGGTGGAAGGGCATGGTTGTGAAACTAGAAAACTACGAGGCCTCTTTAGCAAAACAGCCACGGGGAGGCTCGGGTTGACCGATACTCAAACGATTGACTCCGGCCTAGGGTGGATCAGGGCCGTCCACGCCGGATCAGACGGCTGCCGGTGACTGCAAGCGGACGGCCGGCGGCGGGCTCGCCGGAGGCGGCGGTGCGCGGCAGCAGGATCGCCGGACTTGCTCGGAAATGAGCTCTGGTGCTCGGTTTTCAACGCGGTTTGTTCCTACGCGTAGCTGAGGACAAGGCGAACTCATCCAGGGTGTTGAGGAGGCAGCTCGGGCTACGGCCAAGGCATCGCGTCCTTGGGGGCGGACGGCGCACGGCCGGCGAGCGGCGGTGGGTGCTGCGGGCTCGGGATGTAAAGGGAAAAGAGTGGGGATGGTTCCCTTACCACACAGAAACACCTCGGCGAAAGAACGGGCGGCGGAGAAACGTCGCTGAGGGAGATCGAGGACGGCGGACTCCGAGCTCGGCGGCGCTCCGAGGAAGACAGGGGCGCGGCTCGGTCCGGCAACGAGAGAGGGAGCTCCTAGGACAAGGGAGGCACGGGTGAGCGACGAGCGCAAAGGAGAAGAAAGGAGGAAGGTGGGAAAGAGCACTTCACCGACGACGATCTTCGAGCGGCCGGTAAAGTCCCGGCGGCGGAAGGCTTGACGGCGACGGCGCAAACGCGAGGATGGAGTGGTGCGGGCGTGAGCGGGTGCGAAAGGGGGTGCGCAGGGCTTCAAGCTCGGTTTATATAGGGCACAGGAGGGAGGGAGAGCGTCGGCCGGGGCGGAGAGGCCATCAATGGCCATGGCGGCCGGCGGATCGACTGGGAAGTCTTGATTGAAGGGAAACGGAGGGAAACTGAAGGGGATGTGGAGGGGAAGTGGCGGCCGGTGCTTCAATGCTCCGTGGTGGAGGGAATTGAAAGCGGGGAAGCGCGGGAGACGCGGGGAGGCGGCCGGTCGTGTGCGGCTTGAGCGAGCAGAGGAGCCGCTAGAGGTTGGAGACGGGGCTGACCGGCGGGCCCGGGCTGTCAGCGACCGAAGGGGAGAAAGGGGAGCTGGGCCACGATGCTGGGTCGAACGGGCCGAGTGAAAAGAAAGAAAGGCCGGTGGCTGGTTAAACAGGCCGAGCGAGCTGTCGGGCTCTGGCCGGAGAGATAGCTGGGCCGCGGAAAAGAAAAGAGGAAGAGTTAGGCCACAGCTGAAAAGAAGAGGGGCCAGCTGGGCTGTTTAGGAAAAAAGAGAGAAGGGGAGGGTTAAGGGGTGGCTTAAGGACTTTGATGATTTTTAAAACACAACAACATCACACAAAACCATGCAAGTTAAATTATGATGCACAAACACTTGTTGCTCTAAAATTATTTAAATTTTGTTTAAATATTTAAAGACTCGAATTTATTTGATAATTTATTTAATCCTTATAAAATTAAATCTAAAGCACCATGTTGCTTACATTGATTTAGTGATGGAATTTTGGGTGTTACAGTGATGGGGTTAAATAGACTTTTTCCGTATTAATTCTTGCTTCATAATCAGGGTTGAATAGGCAATCTCATCTCCGAAGCATCAACCAAGACTCAATTATGTTCTTGAACTACCATAATAGCTATTTTAATCATACAACTTTCTCACGCAGTTCAATGTTGTTCTTCATCCTAGGTGTCACGCCTTATTGACATGCATTGTCACTTGTCAGCATCCGGTCAGCTTAAGCTACAAGCAGTCAAGCATGTCCATCATAATTTATATCCAAGCAACATCATGCCACGATCAGAAGTTGTGTGTGGTTGATATTTCCCCTTATTTATATGTGGGCCTTTGCTAAAAATTCTAACGTTTTCTCCACTCTCTCCATCACATCACATTAAATACGCCAAAAGACATAAGTTCGGAGTATTAAATATAGGTAAAAAAATAACTAATTACACAATTTTGATGTACTTCGCGACACGAATCTTTTGAGCCTAGTTAGGCCATGGTAAGATAATATTTACCACAAACAAACAAAAGTGCTACAGTGTGCTACAGGAGTTTAAAACGTTGAAAAGGCAAATTTTCTCACGAACTAAACAAGGCCGTGGCACTCACAAAGTCCCCATTGTAATATTGGACTAGTCTCATCAACAATAACAAAAATCTTCCATGGAAATAAATGCAATAATCAATGACTCAACATCTAACACATTTTTAATTTCCACGCTACAATCCACTACTCTCATTTTTGCTAGGCCTGTTATAAAATCCGAAAAGTTCACTTTTGCAAGATTTATTCTCATTTTTCTTGAAAGTGATACTTCGGGAATCGGTGTGGAAGTATTGCACACCTCGAAAGTGAAACACATGCAGAGAGTAACCTAACTCATAATAAATATCAGTTAGCTTTTTCCAAGAAAAACTAATGATAAGAGTACTTCCTTTGGTCTTTGAGCCAAGCAAAAATATGCCTTGCATAGATGAATGGAGGGAGTATGTAACAGTAGTAGCCTCACACCTCGTGACATGGGTGGTCCCGTTATCTCTCTGTGCCGCCGCAGTGCCACATGCAGTAACAAAACTTTTTGACAAGAAAAAAACTTTTGAAAAACATTATAGAAATAAAACGGAATGAAAATTTTGAACCAAATTAACAAGACTTCGTGAATCAAAAGTTTGGGAAAAGGCAATTTGGGAAAAAATTGCATGAAAATATTATGAACAAATATTCCAAAAATTGCTGGACCAAAAAAATTTTGGAAGGAAAAATATAATTGTGTACAGAACTGCTCCGACGCGGTTCGCCCCGACGATCACAATCCGCTACTTTACTCTGATCATTCCGGTGGCCGGAGACGATCCACATGCATGGTTGACGGAGGCAAATACTGAAGCTCCAGGCATACCACCTGACATTCCTTAATTAAAAAAAAAATACCACCTGACTCTAAAAAAACTCTTCACCGAACGTACGGCTCGAAAAAACTTCAGTATTTCCCTGCCCGGGCAGGTGCCGCTGGGAAACTATTCCCACCGTTTGTCTCGTGCAGGTCGACGAGCTGTCGGCCGGAGGAATCGATTTGAGCGATCATCCGCACAAGTAGCTTCGCGTCCTGTATAAGCTGCACTCCGTATTAAACTGCAAGGCGTGAGGCACAAGCCGATTTAATTATCATTGATGCTGCCTTTTCTTTATTTGTCCTAACATTAACAACAGTTTTTGCAAGAAGGGGATCCGTTACAATTACAAGAGGTCGGCACGCGGTGCTGATCTGCTCCTGCGAGCCGAATAGCCGATCGACGGCAATGGCCAGTGCCCAGGAACCTTGCACCGGCGGCGGCGGCAGCGGCAGCGACGACGGTCAGGGAACGCACCGGCGGCGCCGTGTCCTGGTGTTCCCGCTGCCGTTCCAGGGCCACATCAACCCGCTGCTGCAGCTGGCCGGCGCGCTCCACGCGCGGGGGTCCCTCGCCGTCACCGTGCTCCACGCGCGTTTCAACGCGCCGGACCCCGCCCGCCACCCGGAGTTCCAGTTCGTGCCCGTGCCCGACAGTGTCCCCGCCGAGCTCGCCGCGTCCGGGAACCCCCACGCCCTCGACGTCCTGTTCGCCATGAACGCCGCCATGGAGGCGGAGGATTCGGCGGCTCTCCGAGGCGTCCTCTCGTCGGTGATCGGGGACGAGAGGCAGCCTCCGGTGGCGTGTATTGTGTTCGATGCCAGCCTCCTCGCCGTGCCCAAAGCCGCCAGGGCGCTCGGCATCCCGATGCTGGCGCTGCACACCGGGAGCGCGGCGTGCTTCCGTTCCTTCATGGCCTACCATATGCTTCATGAAAAAGGCCATCTGCCTCCACGAGGTAACAATTTATTCAGAGGGTGTATATGAAAATTTTATTTTTGATCTTTGTAGATGAAGTAATTATGCCAGCAGCTAAAATTAGCAAGCGGAGGCACGCGGGTGGCGGCCGGCTCCACGCCACCACCGCCCTCTGCGCGTGGGGGAGGGATCCAACGCGTGGCCTCGCGTCGCCGGCTGCCGGTGGGGGAGGCGGGGACGACCGTCCTTCCGGCCCGCCGTGAGGAGCTATTCCACCCCCCTGCTTCTCGGCTCATTTGGCTGGCTCCGGCCCCGCTCGCGGCGGCACCGGCTTTGATCCGGCCGGCAGATGTGCAGGGCCGATGTGCCCCCCCCCCCCCGGTTTGCCTTTCGAGCACCACCGTGCGGCGGTACAGGTGGTCGCTTTCTCCCCACTACAGGCCTTGTGGGCCTTGTTTCGAGCTGGTCAAGGGTGCCCCCGCCGGGGTCCCTCCGCTGTCGGGGCCGCCGGAGTTGCCTCTGCGCGGTGCCGGTGCTGCCTCGCCCAAGTCTTTGGCTTCGCCTTCAAGCCACTTGTCGTCGCTTTGTCGTCGTCATACTTGGTGGTGGCATAGCTAGTTGTCGTTTCGTTGTTTGCTGGCAGCTTATGGAACCATGCCTCCTCCTATCATCTGCTTCGCTGGCGGAATGGGAGGATGAGTCTCATCTTCCCCTTGGTGCTTCAGGTTGTCGGCACTCCACGATGGCTTATGTTGCTCCGGAGTCCACCTTTTGTCGTCTTCGACTGTTACTAGGTGTGGGAAGGCATCACCTTTCTCCTTGTGGTTGTTATTTGGTTGTTGTGGTCGCTTCGCTATCGCGATGGTCGCGGGCCTGCTTTTACTCCCATTCCTATCACCTTGAACTGCTCGCTGCTTCTCCATCGTTTTCCTCTCAACCATGCTTGGGAGGTGGTTGTGAGGAGTAGGAATTGGAGGCCTCACCGAACGCTCTTCCAGTGGCTCTCATCGGTGTCGACAACGGTTGCGGTCCTTTCCGTAGCTCATCTCATTGGGGGGCGTTGTCGCGGCCACCGAACCCATTTGGCTCCGCCGGGTGACATCTTGGTCTGCTCCTTCACGGGTAGATGGACGATGGCGGCGTTGGTCGGCATGACTTCCTCCTTGGAGGCATCGTTCTGCAGGGCATCCTTGTGTTTCCTCTATCGGCTTCAAGTTGTTAGACACTCGTGATATTTGTGCGTTCTCGACGTACTTTCTCCCGCTGGTTCAGCCCACTTGGGTCGTGTGTTTATGCGCTAGTGGCGTTTTAGGTTCCTGTCGTTTACTTTGTCTCCGCACTTCAGAGGTTCTCTGAAGTTGCATTCTTATAACTCTCTTCTGCTTAATGAAATACGTGTTATGCATGTTCTTATAGATGTCCATTCGGGCTGCCCGGCCCGGCCCTAGCACGGGCCCGGCATGGCTCGGTGATTTTTGTGTTGGGCCAGGTCCGACACTACTACCCGCCGTGCCGTGTCGTGCCAGCGCACGGGTTGCGCCGACGGTTCAAGCCCGGGCCCATGGGCCGATATCGTGCCGGGCCATCCCATGAAGCACGGGGTCTCCGTCGTGCCCGTGCCTCCCGGCGTCCATCGTCGTCCACGTGAGAAGGGAGCAGGGGAGGGGAGAGAGCGCCGACATAGATCTGGGAGAGGAGGGAGCCGCGCGCTAGCCTCTAGTCCATGCACACAAGTACCGTCATTCGCCTGCGGTCGGCCTGTACCAGATCCGCGTGAGGATGCAGGCAAGCGGCAGCGGCGCCGAGGCCAGTGGTGAGCCTCCGGTGTAGCGGCGCTCGACGACCGGCGCCTGCGGTCTGCACGGATCTGAGGATGCAGGAAGAGAGGAAGGGAAGGAGAGCCAAAGTGGGGCGGCGGAGCTGGCGCCGCGCAGTGGTGGTGGTGGCGTCGGTACGCGGGGACGCGGGGTGCCACTGCCGTTGCAGGGTGTCGGCGTGTCGCGAGGGAGAGGCGGCCGGGCTGCTGCTCACGACGTGAGGGAGAGCGAGGGATATAGACGGCGGCGGCGGCGGGAGAGGTAGGAGCAGATAGTTAGGGTTTGTGACTTCTTTATGTATGAGTTGGGGTTATGCGGGCCGCAACCGGGCTTCCCTATTTTCGACGTGCCGGGCCGGGCCGCCCGGTGGGCTGGGGTGGCGGCCCACACCCGGGCACGGAATACGGGCCGGGCTTGGTGACTAACGAGCCGTGCCGTGCTTGGGCCGAGCTAAAATCGTGTGCTTTCGGGCGGGACGCCGTGCTGCGGGCCAAATGGACATCTAAACATGTTCTTTTAAAAAAAGGCTTGCAGATATCGACACAAGTCGTCTCTATTAGCACTTTAGCAGCCCACCCTTGTTATCTGCTCCTAGGGGTCCATTAACTTTTACCTCCGTCCCATCTAGGTCCATTAACTAAAAATCTGGTCATCTGGGTCCACAATCTATCAAGCGTCCCATCTAGGTCCAAAGCTGTCCATAGAGGCAGTATTAGTCTACATGGTGCTGCCAGCATGTCAACATTTTACAAAAGGCCCCCTCTGTCTCTCAGGCATTACATCGAGCATGCCACGCGCGTCCCTTTCACAGTTTCACTGGCGATTCCCGCCGCCGGCGAAGTTCACCGGTGGTCATCAGCTGAAGTGGTTGGCGTCGAGGCAGAGGAACGTGAGGTGCAAGAACGCGGCCTCGATGCCTGGCTGGAGCTCGCTACACTTCTCCCCACCTTTCCCCGATGCGGCATGCGCGGCACCGACTAAGGGCGCCATGGCAGCTCGGCGGCCCAGCTCCCACGCCCGCCATCTCAGCGGCCCAACGCGTGGTGAGACCTCGGCCTGCATTGGGTCCAGTTTGCGTCGCGTGAAGGCGTCCCTCGGCGGCTCTGGGCAATGGGCCCCCCTTCCCGCACCGGTCGTGACAACACCGCCGCCTGGTCCCGGTCGCGCGCCATGCGTCGTGGTTGCCGGCCGTCGGCCACCACCGCGCGCCGACCACGGCCGGGTTACCCTGCGCTAGGCCGCCGCGGCCGGCCACCGATGCCGCCGCCTACGGCGGTGGCCGTGCAAAAAATCCACTATGCTGTTGTCGAGGTCCACCTTAACCTCTAGTACTCCGCAGTAGCGCTGTGCGCCGGGCTGGCTCGTGTGGTGTGGCGCCCAGCGTCGCTACTTGCGTCGGCCGATGGCCATCCGCCCAGATCCATCGGCGGCCGGTGGGAGAGGAGAGAGTGGGTGAGGGATGGGAGGGAGGGGTGTGGAGTGGAGAAGAAATGAGAGATGAGGAGGTGTTTTGCAAAAAAATGTCAACACACTGGCAGCACCACATAGGCTAATACTGTCTTCGTGGACAGCTTTGGACCTAGATGGGACGGTTTAATAGATTGTGGACCCAGATGACTGGAATTTTAGATCATGGACCTAAATAGGACGAAGGTAAAAGTTAATGGACCCCTAGTGAAATTTACTCAGAAGATTATAATCTAGGGAAAAGTCTAATTTTCACCCTTGAACTCGCACACAAGTCTGATTTTCAACTTTAAACTACAAAACCAGACATAAAAGGCCGTCCAACTATCGAAACCATTTGACCTTTTGAGTGGTTTCCGAGGTGATTTTTCATTTTGTGCAAATGTTAAAAAATGGTTTCATCTAAAAAAATCATAACTTATTCATTTTAAATCAGAAAAATATAGAAGCTATACCCAAAGTTTTATAAGAATGTCACCTATCTATTGGTGCACTATGTGGAGTTTTTTTTGGATATTATATGTTCATGTGTCTAGGTTTTATTGCTTTTTCTCAAAATACTAGGAATATTTTTTGATGATTAAAAAGCGAAGGATGTGCACTACGTACATTTCGTGTTCTAACCGCATGCATGTGCTCTTGTTTTAGAGTCGGAACTCTACACGCCGGTGAAGGAGCTGCCACCACTGCGGGTAAAGGACCTCTTCTATGGAACCGGGAGCCACCAAGAACCAACGAGGGAAACGGTTACTCGATCCGTAGAAGAAGCAGTGAAAAATTCTGCTGGTCTAGTCATCAACACATCTGGTGCTCTGGAGGCAGCCGACCTAGAGAGGATCCATGACGAGCTCAACCTACCTCTGGTGATCGCGGCCGGCCCTCTTCACAAGCTTTCCTCTAGGAGCACAGCAGCTGGGGGTAGCAGCTTACTGGAGCAAGACTTGAGCTGCATCGAGTGGCTCGACGAACAAGCCACGGAATCCGTGTTGTACGTCAGCTTCGGCAGCTTGGCTTCCATGGACTCCGACGAGCTCGTGGAAGTGGCTTGGGGTTTGGCCAACAGTGGCCATCCTTTCCTGTGGGTGGTTCGGCCAGGCATGGTACGGGGCTTGTCACTGGACGGCCCAGATTTGCTGCCAGGTGGATTTGAGGATGCAGTCGAGGGCAGGGGCAAGGTGGTTACGTGGGCCCCACAACAGGAGGTGCTGGCCCACCGTGCAGTGGGTGGGTTTTGGACACACAGTGGCTGGAACTCGACGTTGGAGAGCATCGGCGAGGGGGTTCCGATGATATGCAGGCCCCTGTTCGGTGATCAGATGATGAACGCTCGGTACGTGTTGAAGAGATGGGGTGTAGGGTTCGAGCTCGAAGATGTGTCGTTGGAGAGAGGAAAGATAGAGAAGGCCGTCAGGAAGCTGATGGAGGAGGCCGAGGGAGGTGAGATGAGAGGAAAAGCAAAGGAGCTAAAGGAGGAAGTGACAGACTGCTTGGAAACTCGTGGGTCTTCTGAGAGTGCCATTGACAAGTTGGTGAATTATATATTTGCAATGTGAATTTTTATGTTGTGTATGCAGTTGTTTTTTTTTTGCAACTTGCTTCCATCTGGTATGGTATTTCTGTTCCAAGTTTTTGCGACCAATTATTGCCATTACACTAACTTTGCTCAACATCCGCTTCTCCCATGCTCTCGCTCCCTTCCCCCCGCGCGCTCTTCCTCGTTGTCAATCGAGGAGAACATGATCTTGCGCTTGGCGTCGATGGCGGAGACGCCCACACTGGCTTCCGCGGTGCCGGCGGGCCCTCGGCCGGCTCCTACAGCTGGCTTCCCTCTGACGTCGCCGTTGTGGGCTCCGTCTCCTGTTGGGCCTCTCCGAGTCAGCCTCCCCCCTCCTACTGCTTCTCCGCCGCCGCCCGCTGATGTAGCAAGAAGCTACACCACCAGCTGACCCGTTTTAGGCTTCTGTCTCTGGCGTCGTCGACGACAAGGCCGCCGAGGAGCAAGCGGCGGGCTCCAGCGCCGCCGGTGGCGTGGTCTCTGGATTCTTTCTTCTTCTGTTCTGTTTTGCCAGCGTGTGTTCTGTCTTGTGGAACACGCAGGAATGTGGCAGCTTGTGTTATACTCCTACTAGTTGCAACAATAGATTCATTTCATTTTAATGCTGTATTTAGGTTATACTTCGAATGAACACCGCTATGGGAATCAAGGATTGAGAAAGGTAGTTTCTATTAACATTAATCACTCTTGGAAACTACAACTCGAAAATCCTAATCTATCTATAACAATTATATAGAGGGAACCCCTTACACATCATGAATATACTTCTCTCAACATGCAAAAGGTCCATGTCAACATCCACTAGATCTTCTCTCAACATTCAAGCTGTTCACATCACCATCCACTATAATCATGAATTTATGTCTTCTACCGATTTTCTGCAGCTAATAGTAATCATGTATGTATTGTGTAAGCATTTGCGAGTACCATGATACAAATTTTTAAGTAGTTCTCTCTCAATAAAATGAATGTGTTTTCATTTACATTCTTGTTTGCAAAAAATGTTGCGATGCAATCATTTTAGTGTTTTCACTTTCAAATTGCATTTTAAAATTTTATAGAAATTCCTACAGCAACGCGCGAGGTATCACCTAGTAAAACTACAGGTTTTCATGTGTTTTGTCTCTCCTACATATTCATTCAACCCTTGGATTCTTTTTCACAAGTGAAGAGTTTTCCTACCTAGCTAGCACTTGTAACTTGTAGCCACGAGATCACGTGCAAAATCCACGTTCTCCGACTACTGCTTGAAACGGATCGCATCATGCCACACGAAA
The DNA here is from genome assembly GCA_036936925.1 of Cenchrus fungigraminus. Classification (NCBI taxonomy): domain Eukaryota; kingdom Viridiplantae; phylum Streptophyta; class Magnoliopsida; order Poales; family Poaceae; genus Cenchrus; species Cenchrus fungigraminus. The sequence continues at coordinate 87,794,405 of CM072780.1, forward strand.
ACCAAACAAAGCCACTGCCCACCGTGACCCAATAAGAAAAAGGGTACTCTGCCCAAGAGCACCACCACCACGTGGTCGCCACTCGTGCCGTACCAAGACGCCTACAGGCCCATGATGTGGCTCACCAGCTTGTCGACGTTGGAGCAGGACGACCCGGCCTCGCCGTCGCCGACGCTCTCCGCCGCTCTGCTCCTCAGCTCCAGCGCCCTCCGCCGCATCCCGGCGCCGGGTTCTTGTGCCCCGTCCATCAGCGCCGATATGGCACCCTCCACCCTCCCCCTCTCGAGCTCGCCGTCGTCGAGCGTGACGCCGACCCGCCACACGTGGTCCACGTACCTGGCGTTCCCCATCTGGTCGCCGAAGCACGGCCGGCACAGCATCGGCACGCCCGCGCACACGGCCTCCAGCGTCGAGTTCCACCCGCAGTGCGTCCAGAACCCGCCCACGGCGGGGTGCGCCAGGACCTCCTCCTGCGGCGCCCAACTCACGACGGCGCCCCGCCCGTGCGTCGCGGCGTCGAAGCCGTCGGGCAGCGGCGGTGGCTCCTGGTCCTGCGACGGCGGCGCGCCGCGAACCAGGCCCGGTCGGAGCACCCAGAGGAAGGGGCGGCCGCTGTTGGCGATGCCCCAGGCTGTTTCGACGAGATCGGCGGCGGACATGCTGGCGAGGCTGCCGAAGCTGACGTAGAGCACGGACGCCGGCGCCTGCGAGTCCAGCCAGTCCAGGCACCCGCGTTCCTGCCGCAGCAGACTGTTCGCGGCCGCCGGCGAGAGCTTATGGAGCGGGCCGACGTCGAAGACGGGGACGGCGAGGTCTCGCCGGAGCGCCGCGAGATCGTCGGCCTCGAGCGCGTCGAACGTGTTGAGGACGAGGCCCGAGGATGTCTCCGCGGCGGTCACCATCCCGGAGACCACCTCGCTCATCACGGCGTGGCCGGCGGCGGTGGTGGACAGCTGGTCCCGGACGCGGTACGGCGGCAGCTCCGTCACCGGCGCGTCCAGCCGCGACTCCTGCGCCGGTTGGTAGCCCCTGTCGCAGAGCGTGGGGAACGCCGTGAAGATGCGGAAGCCGGCGGCGCTGCCGGTGCGCAGGACCAGCGTTGGCACGCCGAGCCCGCGCGCCACGCCCAGCAGCGTCAGCAGGTGCGCGTCGGCGACGAGGCACGCGACGGCGTCGTTACCCTCCCGCTGCTGCTCCTCCAGCAGCGCGGCGAGGCGCTCCCGGAACGGCGCTTCGCAGCCGCGGTTCACGGCGAGGACGCGCTCGAGGGTCACGGTCACCTGCAGCTTGCCGGGGTTGTCCGCCGGCGTCGTGACGCCGTCGGGGACGGGGACGAAGTCGTAGTCCGGGTGGAGGGACGAGTCGGGGGCGTTGAAGTGGGTGTGGAAGAAGGTGACGGTGAAGCCGCGGGAGTGGAGAATGCCGGCGAGCTGGAACATGGGGTTAATGTGGCCCTGGAACGGGAGCGGGAAGAACAGCACGCGCCGGCGGCGGCGGTCGCCGGTGGACGTGTGTCCTACGGAGCCCATTGACGATTCTTGGGGAGTGATGCTTCTGCGGTTGTGATACGGAACGAGCAAATTTTACCCTTTTATTAGGGTGCCATAGCAATTACAGAGGCTGATGCTTGCCTGATTTTTTTTTTTTTTTGCAGCTGGCAAATATTGTTCATCAATTGGTGACACAACAACCTAGTACTCCCTCGTCCCAAATTACTGCCCCTTCGTCCTGAAAACGTGTCTCTTTGGAGAATTTTAGGCGCAAGAGTAGTGGTGGGAAATGTCTATATCACCCCCAATGACTAATACTAGTATAATTGGGATTGGAAATGGTGATGCTTGTTTAGTTTTCTGAATTCTAAATAAATGCCCATGCATTGCAAATAGGCAAATAACATCAATTGATCATTTGATTGGCTTCACATGCTTCCCTATACATTTTTTTTTGTTGGTATGAGTGTTGTACTGTTTTAACTAAATGAGATTTATTATGATGTACTGTAAGAGCACACTCTTTGTGGGACAAGATTTAGAACATAAAGGGGCACTCTTTACAAGGAGGGAGTAGTCGTTTTGACTTTTCTAGATACATTCATTTTGTTATGTATCTAGACATATATAAGCCAAAACGCCTAGTAATTTGGGATGGAGGGTGCAAATTGTAATTGTATGAAGTGTTCACCTTCTTTCTCCCAATGCTTTGTTCTGCATGCTTCATCACTTCTGCGTGTTTGGGAACCCTGACGTCTGGCCATCACAGGCGGCATCCTCGCCGGGCAGATCAAATTTTCGAAAAATTTATCGAGCCCTACCTATAAATATGAAATATAGGTAGTCATTTCTTCTTAGTTTTGGTGCATTATTTTGTTAAAAAATCTCAAAACATGTTAGAAAAATACAAGCAGATCTTAAGTTAAAAATTGTGAGATGGTAGCATATGTCATAACACACGTTAGAAAAATATATCATGATTCTTATCATTATTTTGATAGGGTATGTCATTTAATAATAAATTAATTTAAAGAGCATAGATTCATAGTTAAAGGATATGTTAGAGTAGGCCTTCTTGGGCTTTGGCTTGAATGATCTCTTGGGAATTCTTGTAGCATAGTACTCATCATCCTCATCTCCATTCTTCGGCAAACAAGATGATGATGGAGATGATGAAGGATAAGATGGTTGCTTCTTCTTTCTTCTCTTCTCTACCTTCTTCCTCTCTTTCTTCTTCTTTTATTTCTTGCTCTTTTTGTTGTCCTCCTTGGAGGACTCCTTTACAACCTTCTTGAGCTTGTTGAGCTTCTCACGGGTTGAGGTAGACTCCACTTCAGATGAGTCAGAGTCATCACCACTCGGTATGTTCTCGAACTTATCCTCTCCACTTGTCATATCCTCACACGGTTAGGTGCTAATGAGGATTCTAAGCTCTGATACCCATTGATAGGATCAAGGAAAGCGGCTTAGAGGGGGGTGAATAGGCCTACAAAATAATTTCAAACTTTTTTTGCAACTTCACTGTCAGAATGCGGAACCTTCGCGTATTTTCACGGAACCTCTGCGAAATTATGCATAACCTCTGAGAATTTCACAAAGCTTCCAGAAACCGAAACCTACACAAGATCTTACACGGATAATAAGATGAAAAATAAATCTTGTGCTATATAGATGAAGTCTAGGATGTCAATTGAAGATCTAAACACTTACTCCCCTTTGAAACACAAAAGAGACGTAGATCGAGAGCAAACCCTAGAAGAACAAGAGTAGAGAAAGTAGAGAACAAAGTACAACAAGCAAGCAAGCAAGTAATATATATAAAGTAAATGCACAAGAGACTCAAGATTTATCCCGTGGTTCAGCTCACCACAAAGGCTGACCTACATCCACGTTATTGAGGTAAACCTCAAAGGCTTTGGGATCTCTTTCAGTCCACTCCTCTCTCTTACCTATCACCAAGGCAATAGGTATAGGGTTCCACTAGCACAATATACGCAATACAAACTTCTTAGAGCTACCACACAAAGATTGGAAGCTTTCAAGTCACCTCTAACCGTCTAGGAACAAAGTTCCAAGAGTAAAAGATCCACCAAGATGGCTAGGGTTTCACCAAGTGCACAAGAACACTAGAGAGAGATCTTCTTAGCTCAATCTCACAAGATTTCACCCAATCCTTCAATGAGATGCTTGAATTTGGAAGGAAGTAGATGGGAGTGAATGCAAGAGAAGAGAGAGCTCTTGGTTGGTCTGAACAACAATAGGAGAAGATAAACATTGGGGGCACACAGGAGTTCAATAAATACCCCCACGGATCTGAAGAGTAATGGTCAGATTCACACTGCATAACTTCTGCGAATTTTCGTGGAACCTCCGTGAAATTTCACGGAACCTATGAGAAATTTCCCAGAATTTCCGCGTTTTGCCAGGACAGATAAAAGTGAAGTATGTCTGCGAATTTGTGACCGGGTAGTTGATTGTTTGATATGGTTTTCATGCACTTGGTTTCACCCACACCACTATTAATATCCCTCTTGATACGGCTTGTCGTATACTCAAATTCAAAATAGAAAATCAATTAAATTCCATCTTGAGCCATATAAAGTCTTCACTTTTAGTTGAGGGGTCTCTTCTTTTCTCTTTTGCACCCATGGTAGAATAGTAACTTGCCACATATACTCAAACGCTCATTAGTCCATTAATTCTGTGGTCAACATCACCAAAACCCACTTAGGGCTTGATTGCACTCACAGTTATGACAATATTACCTTTGGTGACAATGGTAAAGGTGAAGTGAAAGGATTGGGTAAAATCACTATATCCAATGATTACTCTCTATCAAATGTGCTATTGGTTGATTCACTCAAGTTCAATTTATTGTCGGTGTCTTAACTTTGTGATTTTGGTTCTAAGTGCATTTTCCCTAGCAAGCCCTTTGAAGTCACTAGTAAAGATAGTAATGTTTGCGTTTCAAAGGCTTTGGGCATGAGAGTTTATATCTTGCGGATTTCTCATGTAGGCATGCCTAGTTGACAACTTGTTCATTCTCTAAGTCATCTATGGGTTGGTTGTGGCATAGAAGGCTAGCTCGTGTTGGAATGAAACAACTCAACTGATTATTGAAACATGATCTAGTTGAAGGATTGAAAGATGTGAAATTTGAGAAGGACAAATTATGTAGTGCTTGTCAAGTCGGGAAGCAAGTTGCAAACTCTCATCCAAGAAAAAGTTCTATGTCAACCACAAAATCTTTGGAATTATTGCATATGGATTTATTTGGTCATACTACTTACAGAAACATTAGTGTAAATTGCTATTGTCTTGTGATTGTTGATGATTATTCAAGATACACATGGGTATTCTTTCATCATGACAAGGCCAACACTTGTGATATATTCAAGAAATTTGTGACAGGGACCAAAATGAGTTTAAGCTCAAATTGAAGAAAGTGAGAAGTGACAATGGTAGTGAGTTCAACAACACAAGAGTTGAGGAATTTTATGATGTGAAGGGCATTAAGCATGAATTCTCAACCAAGTACACACCAGAGCAAAATGGACTTGTTGAAAGGAATAATGGAACCATGATTGACATGGCAAGGTCAATACTTTCATAATAAAATGTTTCAGATTCTTTTTGGGCCAAAGAAATCAATACCTCTTGTCATGCATCAAATAGGCTTTATTGTCATAGGTTCTTCAACAAGACACCATATGAACTTCTCATTGGAAGGAAGCCAACCATCTCATATTTTTGGGTTTTTGGGTGTAAATGCTATATTCTAAGGAAGGGCACCCGACTATCCAAGTTTCAAAGCTAGTGTGGTGAGGGATTTATTCTTGGATACTCATCTTGTAGCAAGGCTTATAGAGTTTATAACAAGTCAAAGGGCTTTGCTGAGGAAGCCTATGATGTTGAATTTGATGAAACAAATGGTTCACAAGATGAGAAAGAAAACTTGAAGGATGTAAGACATGACATATTAAGAAAGGCTATAAAAACTATGTCTATTGGTCATATCAAACTAAGAGAGGAAGAAGATGAGTATGATGGTCCATAAATTTCTATTATAGCGAATCCATCTATTTTACTACAAATTTGAATGATCAAAGTCAACAAATTGGTGAAGCAAGCAATGATGATATCTCTCAAGTAAATGATCAAGTGGCTTCTACTTCTCAACCATCAACTTCAGCTCAAGAGCAGGTTGATCAACCAAGAATTCATCACGCCGTTGCAAAAGATCACCCCATTTATCAAATTGTGGGTGACATTAGTAAGGGTGTTCAAACTCGATCTCCTATTGCTTCATTTTGTGAACATTATTCTTTTGTATCTTTTCTTTAGCCTAACCATGTGGATGAAACACTAAATGGTCCAGATTGGGTGAATATTATGCATGAAGAATTGAATAATTTCACCCAAATAAAGTTTGGAAATTAGTTGAGAGGCCCAAGAATTACAATATTATTCGTACAAAATGGGTATTTCGGAACAAGCAAAATGAAGATGGCATTGTTGTGAGGAACATGGCAATATTGGTTGCTTAAGGTTATACTCAAGTTTAGTGATTGGATTTTGGTGAAAACTTTGCTCCCGTTGCTAGATTGGAAGCTATAAGAATCTTATTGGCCTATGCTTGCTCTCACAATATCAAACTATATCAAATGGATGTCAAAAGTGCTTTCTTGAATTGTAAGATCAGTGAACTAGTGTATGTTGAACAACCTCCGATTTTGAGGATCTGGAAAAGCCTAATCATGTGTATATGCTCTCTAAAGCTCTCTATGGTCTAAAGCGAGCTCCCCGTGCTTGGTATGAGAGGCATAGGGACTTTCTCATTTCCAAGGGCTTCAATATTGGGAAGGTTGACAATACCTTGTTCACTGTTGACATTTCTTAACGTCATTACTAGGTTTGTATCCCAGTAACGGCGCCATAAATGGTAGTCGACATTCCTTAACATCTTTGCTAAGTTCATGAGTTCCTAGCAACGATGCCAGAAATGTTCCGATGGTAATCCTAACGTTACAAAGAATCCGCAAGCGCACGGATATACCATTGTAGCATTTCCCCAAAGGAGTATTCCAAAGGGTATCGAATCCAAGGAAGGCATGGTCGGATTAACATGTGCAACACTATTGCAATGAGTATAGATCAATGACAAGAATAAGTCAGGTCCCAAACACAGGGGTAAGATATGATAAGGATGGGGTAGTGTGAACACACCCGAACTCGTTCTCTCTATGGTACACTACGACTTAGGAGGCAAAATACGAGTGAGCTCTAGGTTCTAAGGTACTAAACATACAAAGTTAGTAGAAGCCAGTCAGTCACTTAAGCATTGTATGAATATCAGCCCAGCACCCAGGCACAAACGGGGAGCTAACCGCCCGCGTCGCTTCCGCACGACGTTGATTGTTAGATCTTAGACTCCTATAGCGTACCCGAATGTGGGGGAGTACAAAGGGTCCAACAGCTATCACCACCGCGGCCTACCCCTAACTATCCGTGGGATACGCTCATATGCAACGCAGCTACTCAACCCAAGCACCATGCTTGCGTTGTTAACTAGACACTGGCCGGCCCGAGCTATTGTGACCTAGGTCAGTGCCACCAGATAACTGGCCACTTACACCGAGTACCGTAGCTTGAACTCGAACTTCATACAACACAAACACGTGATCTAACTGAATCAAACTAGGCTAGACACACAAACAGATTCGTGTTCTACTATGTCTATTCAACAGGATCAAAGGGTCGTGTTCATGAAGAACACGAGCCTCTAACTTATGAACAAACACCGAAGACATGAGTAAATCATTCATCAAGTGGATCAAAAGGCCTTGTTCATCAAGAACAGGAGCCTCTAAATGATGAACGAACGAAGAACACATGAACAAATCACCCATATGTGCTAACACTACTTTATATGAAATAGCTGAATAACTGAAGTAGATCAAAGTCATACAATAAAATAAAGATACAAGAGAACTCATACCTAGATCCCAAAGTAGACTTGGAACCCGAAGTAGAACTACTCTAGCCTACCTCCTAGCCTTGGAAACCAAAAGTGAGATAGGAATTGGAAAGTGAGTTGGGTAAGAAATGAGTCCCCTCCCCTCTATTTATAGGCCTAGGACAACTTCGGGAGAATGGTGTGAACACCCCGGGAGTAGAACAGGAGCCGACCAGGAAGCACCACGTGGAAGGCTGGGATGAGCCGACACAAGGTCAGTTCGGCCGACCTGTGGGGTTGGCCGACCCCTTGTGGGCCCACCTCGGCCTGTGCTTCTTAGTGATGGCTGTCCTGCAGGTCCTTAGGTCGGTCCCCGGTGTCCACCTGGTTTTGAGGCGGTTTGCCTGCCCGTGGGCCCTTCAATCCTTGTGATGTCCATGTGTCGCCCTCTGATTCGTCGGGGTTGCTTCCCTTGGATTCATGACATGGCTTGCATGCATGGGATCCTAGGTGGTAACCCTTCCTTGGCTGAGGTGACGTGGCTTGGCCCATAGAAGGTGAGTTGTCACTTCTTTTATGCTTATTTTACCTACAATCACAAAAACTCCAAGGACAAGTGGAACAACATTATTCTTAACTAAATGTGTGTAAGAAATGCCTTTTGTTCCTTTATGAGTATATTGACGGCTAAAGTAGGCACTTAACAGCCGTCAACAACTACTAAAAGGATAGGTAAGGACATTTTCATTTTTCAAATTTATGTTAATGACATTATATTTGGTTCTACCAATGAAAGTTTTTGCAAGGAATTTGGTGAGATGATGTCTAATGAATTTTAAATTTTTATGATTGGTGAATTGAGTTTCTTTCTAGGCCTTCAAATCAAACAAATGAAGGAAGGCACATTTGTTTGCCAATAAAAATATGTGAAGGATCTATTGAAGAAATTTGGTGTGGAAGATGCAAAGCCCATCAAGAGGCCTATGGCTATAAATGGACATCTTGATCTTGACGAGGGAGGTAAACCGGTAGATCTTAAACTCTATAGATCCATGATTGGTAGTTTGCTCTATCTAACCGTATGTAGGCCCGATATCATGTTTAGTGTGTGCATGTGTGCAAGGTTTCAAGCCACACCTAAGGAATGTCATTTGATCGCCGTTAAGCGTATCTTGATATATTTGAAATCCTAAGGGTGTTCATTTTGAAATGGTTGCATATTCAGACTCAGATTATGCAGGTTGCAAGGTTGATAGGAAGAGCACATCTAGGGGTTGCCAATTTCTTGGAAGGTCACTTGTTTCATGGTCTTCAAAGAAACAAAATTCAGTGGCTCTTTCTGTAACGACCCGCCTCCCCGAGGCCGGGCCCGCCTACGCCTGGCAGCTCTCGAGGACCCCAAGAATATCCCCACAGACCAACACATGTCTTTTCTGCGCACTTTGTCCTCACTCATGCGCACCCAGGAAGGACTTCCTGGTCGGTCACCCATCGCTCCAAGCCAAGCACGCTTAACTTTGGAGTTTTTTTAGTGATGGGCTTCCGGAAAAGAAGTTGCAACTTGTTGGTATGAGTATCCTTATCAATCCTATTAAGACTTGGGCCGGGATGTCACATACACCCCCCTTAGAAGATCGATGTCCTCGTCGATCAACCCCAAGCCAGGAACGTCCTCTCTTGGCCACGTCCGTGGATCCAGTGCTAGCACATGTGCCATGCTGTGTGACCACTCAGGGCCCACACCAGCCATGCACACCATGCCTGCGCAACTGCGACCGCACGCGCCCGTGAAACCGCGAGAGTCGGCTCTGATACCAATTGTAACGACCCGCCTCCCCGAGGCCGGGCCCGCCTACGCCTGGCAGCTCTCGAGGACCCCAAGAATATCCCCACGGACCAACACATGTCTTTTCTGCGCACTTTGTCCTCACTCATGCGCACCCGGGAAGGACTTCCCGGTCGGTCACCCATCGCTCCAAGCCAAGCACGCTTAACTTTGGAGTTTTTTTAGTGATGGGCTTCCGGAAAAGAAGTTGCAACTTGTTGGTATGAGTATCCTTATCAATCCTATTAAGACTTGGGCCGGGATGTCACACTTTCCACCGCCTGTGTGGATTTCGGCGGGTAATTGTAGTGCTCAATTGTTATCTGAATTGTTATGGATGAAGCAAACTCTTTTTGACTATGGTGTGGATTTCAAGGATGTACCTCTCTTATGTGATAATGAAAGTGTTGTGAAGATTGCTAACAATCTGGTTCAACATTCTAGAACCAAGCATATTGACATTCGGTATCATTTTCTTAGGGATCATGTGAGCAAGGGTGATATCATGATTGATGGAATTATTACAAATGATCAATTAGCATATATTTTCACTAAGCCATTGGATGAACAAAGGTTTTGCTATTTGAGAAATGAGCTAAGTGTCATTGAATTCTCAAATGTGACTCCAAATTGAGTATACATGGTTGTTTGTGCACTTTGCATTCATACCTTACTAGTATTGCTGGAGGAGAAGGAGTCGGCGGGGAGGACGAGGCGCTCGCGGGGCCCCTACTCGCCGGCCCTCGCCGGGCCAAAGCTGCCTTAGGCCGTTGGGGTCACCAAACCCCGATGGAATTTATCAAATCAGTGAAATACTCTTTTACACTATTTATCTATGCAATTGACCTTAGTAACTGATGAAGCCGACCCCAGTGGTTCAATATTCTAGCTTCGCCCCTACTGTGGCACACTCCTCACTCCTCCGCGCCACCGTCTCCTGTGCACTCCGTCGGCCTCCTGCTTGCTCCGCCAAATCCGCCAGCTTGAGGCCCCTCTCTATTGATGACCAAAATTGGCATGTATAGCAACGACTAGGAAAATCTGGGCAAAAACCGGTATGATCGGTCTTGGAAACCCATTAGACTGGTTTCCTTCTGTAATCTAACTGGTACATTTAGTTTGGGTTAATTATGAGTTGTAAAACTTATTCCTTGTGGGAAAAGTCCTACCTTCCCTATAAATATAAAGGGATTTGGCTGATTGAGGATAATCACGATCGAATCTATCAATTACACTTTTATCTTTTTACATTTTTCCCTTTACCCAACTTTTCCAACCCTACCATGTTGTTCTTCTATCGTCTCCATGACGTTTGAGGACGTCCTAGCTAGACTGCCCCGACAGGGTCCCTCCTAGGTGGGCGTTCATTGGAGCTTCTTCGGTGAACCCAGCGAAACCGGCCTGACCAGATTCTAAAACCGATCTGACCGGTTTGCGTAGAGGGCAGCAAGGGGCTCCTCTACGCGTGTGTTGGTCGTGAACTCGCGTCAACAAATTGGCGACTCTGCTAGGGAATGATAATCTAGCCATCATGGCCGATCTATCTAACCCTAGACACATGATGGCGTATGAAGAATTTCGTACGGAGTACAACAGGGAATTCGATCTGGTGGTTGAAAACTTGCTTCTATCATGTTTTCATCAAACTGATCAAGGCATCTTCAAGATAAAGGAATTGCAGCAGCCGTCTACCATCGACATATTAAAGGAGATGCAATCCTCAGGTAACTTATCTGATGCTCTAACTGTCTTTGTGAATTTTCGTCTAAAAGTTTTGATTGATAAAGAGGATAGTTCAGATTCAATTCCTATTAATCTAGAGTCAGTTATTAAAAAGTCGATTGATGATATTATTGATCCTTGCAAAATTTTTCTTAATTGTGATTTTGTTGGTCAAAAAAAGTCGATCCTCTCTAGCTGAAATTGTTAACCCAAAATCCCCTAGTACGCTCAGGGGGCAACAAAACAAGGGCAAAGGTGTCAGTTGTGCCAACATCGGTTTGACCGGCTTCCAAACTGGTCTAACCACTCATCCAAGGCTTCGCAAAATAAATCAAAACCAAACATGGTTAAACCCAAGAAGCCCGAGATTGGTGTTCGGAAGACTGTTGAATCCAAAGGCCGTAAGAATCAAAGAGAAAAGTTGAAATCTGATGAGAAACTTCCGGCTAAGTCTCAAAGACAAAAGAATGTCAATGGTGCTAGTTGGTCTAAAAATTCCAAACGCCCAAAATCTTCTCCTGGAGAGAAGTCCCACAACCAAAATCGATAATGGAGTAACTCTCGCAAATCAATGACATTTCCTCCATATGGATCATCAATGCCTATGCCATGGGAAGTTTACTTTAATACGCATTATTTTTGTCCTCCATGGTATTATAATTCATATATGCCGTCTCCTCCTAGATGTTTGTATTCAAATTATATTACATATAGAGAGTCGGTAATTAATAATCCATCACCTATGCATAATGACCGTTTTGATAAAAAAAGAATTGGTATATGTGTAAAAATAAGCATAAGGTGATGAAAAAATCTATCGTGTCAAAAGAGACAGTATATTAAATAAAAATTCAAATTTGACACTAGACATAGAAAAGCCGAAAATTGAAAAATCATCGGCTAGTTCTATTTATCAGGTGCCTCTAACATCGAACAAGCTTCAAATACTATAGCTGAACAAAAAACGAGTTCGGCTGGGGGGCAAGGAAAGACAAAGAAGGTCGATGGCACATCAACCAGTTTGACTGTTATCCAAACCGGCCAGAGCGGTTTCCTCTGAAAGTGTGGAGATGTCTGAAGTCCAAGAAAAAAATGAAGCCGACTTTCCAGGAGCTTTGGCCAAGTACGAGAAGATGGGAGCAAACCAAAAACAAGGGAACCGGCCAAATAAAGGTAAAAACTTGAATTCTTCAAAGTGTCAAAATAGACCATATTCTTATGAATCTCAAGTGAATTATGTTACTGCAGCTTATTCATATGTTAGACCGACCTCACAATGGTCCTGGTCATATCCTTGTTATTATTCACCTTTAGCTTATCCTTGTTATGTAAATTATGATTCGTTGCAAAGACCGTTTGTTGACAATAATCTGGTCAAAAGTGCACTTCTTGGTTCTAAAGGAGGTGATAAGGACAACAAGGGAAATTCAAGATGCTCGCAGCCGAGGTGGTGTCCCTCATGCTTAGCTCATACTCAAAAAAGAAAACTGTAACGGATGGGCAAGATATCAATGGAGCAGCAAGTTGGAGAGAAGCCAGCAACAAAGGCGAAGATGATGTGGAAGCCGAAGAAAGTGGCTTCAACTTCAACTTGAGCAAGATATCATGACATGGCCGATGAATTCTAGATGAACATCGTCATTCGAAAAAAATTTGGTTGCTGAGTGTTTTCTAATTTGCAAGCTTCTCTTGAAAACAGAGGGGCATACGTTGACGACCAAAATTGGCATGCATAGCAAGGACTAGGAAAATCCGGACCAAAACTGGTATGCCCGGTTTTCGAAACCGGCCAGACTGGTTTCCTTCTGTAATCCGACTAGGACATTTAGTTTGGGTTAATTACGAGTTGTAAAACTTATTCCTTGCGGGAAAAGTCCTACCCTCCCTATAAATATAAAGGGATTTGACCGATTGAGGATAATCACAATCGACAATTACACTTTTTTCATTTTACCTGTTTCCCTTTACCCAACTCTTCCAACCCTACCATATTGTTCTTCTATCGTCTCCATGACGTTTGAGGACATCCTAGCTGGCTTGCCGAGCCTAGGAGAAACCAAGGTGTGCTTGCTCCGACGGGGTCCCTCCCGGGCGGGCGTTCATTGGACCGGATTTGCGCAGAGGGCAGCAAGGGACTCCTCCGCTCGTGTGTTGGTCGTGAACTCACATAAACACTCTGCTTGTTGGGCTTGAGCTTGAGGCCACTGCTCTGCCTCACCTCCGAGCAGAGGGGGAGAGGGCAAAGCAAGAGTGGCTGCTACGTGGGAGGAGGGGCCGGATTGAGGGCTCGCCGACACCGGTTCCGACCGCCGCTGCAGCTTCTCATGCAGAATCCAGCCACCGCTAGAGTCCTTGGCCTGACCGCCGACACTCCACAACTCAGTGGTGGCAGAAGGAGGGGAGCAGCATAGGGAGGGGCCCGCAGGAGACGTCGCATGGAGCGTTGCCAAGATGCCCGAGGTGGGGAGGGAAAGAGTCGACGAGGGAGAGAGAGAGGAAGGGGCGAGGTGGTCGGCATGCGAAAGGGAGGCAAAGACAGAATGAGGAGGACAGAGGGTGTGGGAAGAATAAAGGAAGAGAGTATCCATGTGCTGGTAGCTAGTACAGGATATGTGATATGAAGTATGATGGGTGCGGGAAAAATTGGTGTAGAGAGAAAAAATCCTGACTGTTATAAAACAACATTTATTGTGGCCAATTAATGGAGGATGTTGAGAAGTAGAAAGGGGAGAGTTGAGGAGCAAAATTAATGATGTATTTACTGCTTCTCTTTTACCCCTCTATATATAGAGAGGGGATTGCCCGTTGTACACAGATCTGATCCAGTGAAAGAGAAATAAAAGAGCTACTCCTCCCTCTCCATTCCCTACATCTTCTTGTGTGCTTTTGTTCATACAAATTGTGTGTGTTCTAAGTGATTGAGAAACTCGATTTCTAACACGTTATCAGCACCAGTTCTACCGAGCTAGGAAGGTAAAGAAGTAAGAAATCAGTTTCTGCTAAGCACAAACACACAAATACATCACAGCACGATTCCTTCTGTGTCGTTGGCGCCTCGGCAGCGCCCGGTGACATGTAGGCGGCTCAGCCGTCGTCACCGTCCACCGCCGGAGACGAACCAGGGCGATGCAAGGAAGGCTCTGCCTCCGCTCGCCAAGAAATGGCCCTGAAGAGCCAAATCACTGCCGCTGTCCTGAAGACGAGTGGGTGCATCAGGTCACCACCGTCCTGAAGACGAGTGAACGGCCCTGAAGCGCCGAACCGACACCGTCCTGAAGACGCGCATGCAGCTATGTTGCTGGGAACTCACCCACAAGCAGATCAGGCAGGAAGCCCTGTGGGCTAGCCGCCGTGACATCGGTCCTGCAGACCGTACGCCGTGCGGCCGGCGCGGACACGGCCCCGCCGCTGAGTGAAACCAAAGGCGCGGCCCTGTAGTCACCGCTGCCCAAATCACCGGCGCAAGAACGCGGTACCCACCGGCACGCCTTGAGCACAGGCCCGACTGCCGACCGCCGGCCGCCGCAGGGCACAGTAGCGGGCGCGCGGCCCTGAAGCGCCGCCGCCCTACTGCGCGTAGGTGCTCGGCCCTCGGGCGCACGCCGCCGCGCGGGCGCCGCCTTGCCGAGCACAGGTGCTCGGCCCCGCCGCTGGGCGCGGCCCTGCTGGCCGTCGCGGGCGTGCGGCCCCACCGCCGGGCGCAGCCCAGCCGGCCGCGTCCCCCGCAGGTGAGCAGCCACGCCGGCCGCGAGCATGCGGGCGTGCAAGGGCGCCTCCAGGCGAAGCCCCGCCCAGCCGCTGCTCGGCACGGCCACAAGCGCACCGCGCCGCCTTGCGCAGGTACAGCCCTACCGGCCGCCGGTCCTGGCCGCCCCTCCCTATCCCCTGCCGTGTGCGCTGCGCTATGGATAAGGATGGGATTTTAGGGTTAGGGTTATACTCCTCCCTTTTATATATCCAGCCGAATGAATCTGAGCCGTTCATCGAGATGTACGGCCACGAATGGCCAGGCTCCCCACAGGCCTAAAAGGCGGGCCCAAATAAAGCAGTCGGATGGACCCTGAAGCCCATTTCCGAGCTGGGCTGATAGTGGCCTGAAGTCCACTGCGAAGCTAAATACGCGACCTGAAGTCCGTAAAAATATCAGTGGCCTGAAGCCCACTATATTATTTTATTTATTGCATTTATTTATTTCTTGCAATTTACTATTTACTGCTTTATTTAAATTCTTGCGTATTTACTTTATCGCAATGATTTATTTAATATTGAAGTAATCCTGAAGATTAAACCTGGGAAATCGTATAGTCCCGAAGACTATACAAAGTCGTAATCCTGAAGATTACGCACCGACATTGACTCCTCTGCACATTCATTGTGCAGGCATGTCGGACATCGCAAAGAGGGGGTTCGAGGTACTTGTCATGGACGGCAGCAACTACCTCACTTGGGCTACCGACGTCGAGATCAAACTCGACGGTATGAGCCTCGATCATACCATTGTCCAGCCTGAAGCTGGCAATGATGAGCGCACAAAGCCTGATAAAGCAAAAGCATTGCATTTTCTGTGACACCATCTCCACCTAGACCTGAAGTCTGAGTATATGACAGAGAGGGATCCACTTGTTCTATGGCAGTCCCTGAAGGACCGCTTCAGTCAGCAGCTGACGATTGTGCTCCCCAGAGCACAACAAAGTTGGATCACATTGCGCTTCCAAGACTACAAGTCTGTGGCAGCGTACAACTCCGCTTTGCACAGGATTGTGACTGAGATGCGTCTATGTGGCCAGAAGATCACTGACGCTAATATGATCGAGAAGACTCTATCCACCTTCCACCCCGGCAACATAGTACTTCAGCAACAATACCGAAACTCAAAGTACCAGAAGTACTCTGAGTTGAGCGAAGTACTATCTGTCGCTGAACAATAGAATGAGGTGCTCATGAGCAACCATTCTGCCCGGCCTACTGGTTCTATAGCTGTGCCTGAAGCACACACTAATGTTGCTGAGAATTCTCGCAATCGAAAATGGGGCCGGGGAAAGAGGAAGTGGAAGGGGAAAAGAGGTGCCTTGTTCAAAGGCAAGGGAAAAAGGAAGCCCAAGGGTAGATTCGAACCCGAGAAGGAAAGAGGTGATCATAGTGGGGAAGAGCAGGGCGAATGCTATAGATGCGGAGCAAAGGGACATTGGTCCCGCAGATGCCGCACCCCCAAACACCTCGTTGACCTTTACCAGCAGAGCAAGAATAAGGGGAAAGGTCAACACGAGTCCCACTTCATCACTGAGCTTGAAGCTCAAAAGTGTGATGACACAGTCGTCAACACAAGTGATGAAAATGTCCATATGGACGGAAGTGTGGAAAACCTTCTCGATGACATGGATATTTTCGGGGACCTGCAGTAATCTCCAAATATCATGTCAATGTGATGTAGAGTTTGGCCATGCTCCTGAAGAGCATTTGTAACAAGGTCCAAACTTATGTAATATATTTTCCCAGGAATAATATAATGTTGTTTCATTTATGTTATGTACTTTATGTTAAATACTTGTCTTTATTGTTATGGCATTTAACAGAGCCTGTGGGGACCGAATGGCCGAAGAGGAGATCTGTTTTGTTGACAGTGGGACCACCAATACAATTCTAAGGGAAACCAGATATTTCCAAACATTGACAAAGAAAAATGGAAATATTATGACCATTGCCGGAAGCAATGCTCATATTGTGGGCACCGGAAGTGCCACACTGGTTCTCCCCATGGGTACCCAAATCTTTGTAAAGGATGCATTGTTGTATCCTGACTCAAAGCACACGGTTTTGAGTTTCAAAGATATCTATGCGAATGGTTTCCATGTTGAAACCGAGATT
This sequence comes from Cenchrus fungigraminus, assembly GCA_036936925.1. NCBI lineage: Eukaryota > Viridiplantae > Streptophyta > Magnoliopsida > Poales > Poaceae > Cenchrus > Cenchrus fungigraminus. The sequence goes on from CM072780.1 coordinate 87,811,263, forward strand.
GAGCATGGTACTGAATACCTGCTCATTACTAAATTCGACGGGTATCAAAAGAGAGTGGTGGAAAGACTCCCTTCATCGCCATCGGGTTTATACTATACGTACATTAAACCCACAGAAGAGCATGTTGCGATGAAGACCACATTTCGAAACACAGAATCGTTTCGAATATGGCATGACTGTTTGGGTCATCCTGGGTTGAGCATGATGAGAAGAATCATCAACAATTCTGCTGGCCATGATGTTAGAAGCTTCCCAAATCCTGAAGATTTTATTTGCACCGCATGTGCAAAGGGAAAGCTAATCACTAGACCATCCCTCCTGAAGATTAGGGATGAGTCACCTGTGTTCCTGCAAAGGATACAAGGTGACATTTGTGGACCTATTCAGCCCCTGTCGGGCCCGTTTAGGTACTTCATGGTATTGATTGATGCATCTACCAGATGGAGCTATGTGGACCTGTTGTCCATGAGAAACCATGCTTTCTCCAAGCTCATCGCCCAAATAATCAGGCTAAAAGCAAGTTCCCTTGATAACCGCATCCAGTCCATTCGGATGGATAATGCTGGTGAGTTCAGGTCGAAAGCTTTTGATGATTATTGTTTAGCCATGGGCATTAAGGTAGAGCATTCAGTACCTCATGTCCACACACAAAATGGTCTAGCTGAATCCTTGATCAAAAGGATCAAGTGGATTGCCCGGCCGTTGTTGCAGATTGTAGGTTGCCAACCAGTTGTTGGGGCCATGCAGTGTTGCATGCTGCAGCACTGACTCAACTCAGGCCAACTGCATATCATGAATCCTCCCCCTTATAGCTGGTGCGTGGGAAAGAACGAAGTATTACCCATCTGGGTATATTTGGCAGTGCTGTGTATGTGCCAATACCACCTCCTCAGCGTACATCAATGGGTCCCCACCGGAAGTTGGGGATCTATGTTGGTTATGAGACTCCGTCCATAATCAAGTACTTAGAGCCTATGACTGGGGATCTTCATACGGCTCGGTACGCTGATTGTGTCTTCAATGAAGACCATTTCCTAGCATTAGGGGGAGAGAGGCATCCTGAAGAATGCCGGGAAATTGAATGGAATGCAACTGGGATGCAATCCTTAGACCCACGCACCAGTGAATCCGAACTGGAAGTTCGGAAGATAATACATTTGCAAAGTCTTGCAAATGAGCTGCCAGATGCCTTCACTTATCACAAAAGAGTGACAAGGTCGTATATACCTGCAGTAAATGTGCCGGAGAGAGTTCAGGTACCCCAAAAAGCTACCAACTCTGCTGTCTCCCCTAATCCTAGGAAGAGGGGAGACCTCCGGGTGCTCAAGACAAGGTCTCGAGGAGACGTCCGCAGCGGAAAGGACCTGAGCCCCTTGCCTCACTTAAGGAATCAGTTGAAGATGTTCAACCTGAAGTTGAAAATGCCCTAGAAGTGGCAACTCAACCTGAAGTTGAAGAAGTCCCTGAAGGACTCCATCCTGAAGATGGAAACCCCAATGCGTCGAGCGAAGAATATCACATGGGGAGATCGAAACGCCCCCACTCAGTCGTTATGGGAAATCACGATGAGTGGGTGGACGATCATGAGGAGATTGCCACCAATTATGTGGAATCAGGAGAGTCATATCATAGAAAGACCACTGTTGTCGACATATATTTCGCCTCAAAAATTGCTGACTCATTGGATCCGGATCCAGAACCAAAGTCCATGATTGAGTGCTGAAAGCGCTTAGATTGGGACAAGTGGAAAGCAGCAATTGAGGTAGAATTGCGCTCGCTTTGTAAAAGAGAGGTTTTTGGGCCTGCAGTCCCAACACCTCCTAATGTCATCCCTGTAGGATGCAAATGGGTCTTCCTCCGGAAGTGGAATGAACATGGCCAGGTGGTAAGATACAAAGCGAGGCTAGTGGCACAAGGGTTCACGCAGAGACCCGGCATCGATTACGATGAGATATACTCTCCTGTCATGAGTGGCATAACGTTCCGATATCTTACTTCTATGGCAGCTAACTTGAATTTGAAAATGCAGTTGATGGATGTTGTGACTGCATATTTGTATGGGTCACTTGATTCGGAGATCCATATAAGAGTCCCTGAAGGACTCAAGAGTCCCTAAAGGACTCAAGATCCCTAGACCGAATCAAAACCGCAACATGTTCAGCGTCCGCCTGCAGCGGTCGTTGAATGGGTTGAAACAATCCGGAAGGATGTGACTCAACCGGTTGAGTAACTTTCTCCTGAAGAGAGGTTACATCAACAATGATGATTATCCCTGTGTCTTTGTAAAGGAATCCAGCAATGGATTTTGCACCATCTTCGTGTGTTGATGATTTGAACATCATCAGGCACGACCAGGGACATTGAGGAAGCAATGGCTTACCTCAAGACGGAGTTTGAGAGACTTGGGTAAAACCAAGTTTTGAGTGAGCCTGCAGCTCGAACACCTCCCTAAAGGAGTGTTTGTTCACCAGTCTACTTATACAAAGAGGGTATTTGAAAAATTCAATATGAATGAGTGCCACCCTCTGAAAACCCCTATGATCGTCCGATCATTAGAAACGGATAAGGATCCGCTCCGACCCAAGGAAGAAGATGAACAAGGTTTGGAACCTGAAGTTCCATACCTTAGTGCCATTAGGGGCACTAATGTACCTTGCAAATTGCACACGACCAGATATTGTCCTTGCAGTAAATCTGTTGGCTTGGTACAACGCCTCACCCACCAGAAGACATTGGGTTGGCGTGAAAATCATCCTCGTATTTGAAAGGCACTCATGACCTTGGGTTGTGGTTTCCGGAAAAGGGGGGATCTGACTATGGTGGGTTATGTGGATGTTGGCTATATGCCCGACCCCTATAATGCCAGATCACATACTGGTTTTGTGTTTCTCTGTGGTGGTGCAGCCATCTCATGGTGGTCTGTGAAGCAGACCTTGGTTGCCACTTCAGCAAACCACTCAGAGATAGTCGCCCTATATGGCAAATGATTAACCACATCCAGAAGTCATGTGGTAAGGGCGTTATCGACACCCCCACCATTATCTATGAAGATAATGCCACTTGTGTTGCACAGATGCATGTGGGCTATGTGAAGAGCAATCTCACGAAGCATATTGCTCCAAAATTCTTTTATCTCCACGGGCTCTAGAAGAGCGGGGAAATTAAGATCCTGCAAGCAAGATCATGTGACAATCTTGCAGATTTATTCACAAAATCTCTGCTGGCCTCCAGCGTCTATAAATGCATTTATGGAATTGGCATGAGGCGGCTTAGAGATTTGCAGGGATCAGGGGGAGACCACCCTGAAAACCATAGCTCATGATTGTGATCCTGAAGATCACAAGTCGGTCCTGAAGACCTGACCCAAGCATCAACTGTTGTACTCTTTTTCCTTTGATGAGTTTTTTCCCACTGAGTTTTCTCATGCAAGGTTTTTAACGAGGCAATAGGTGTGACATAAGCGAGGCCTGTGATGTACTCTTTTCTCCTACCCTTTTTTTCCCACTGAGTTTTTGGGGGAGTTTTTAACGAGGCATACACATGACATATAATTGGCCAAGGGGGAGTGTTGTAAAACAACATTTATTGTGGCTAATTAATGGATGATGTTGAGAAGTAGAAAGGGGAGAGGTGAGGAGCAAAATTAATGATGTATTTACTGCTTCTCCTTTACCCCTCTATATATAGAGAGGGGATTGCCCTTTGTACACAGATCTCATCCAGTGAAAGAGAAATAAAAGAGCTACTCCTCCCTCTCCATTCTCTACATCTTCTTGTGTGCTTGTGTTCATACAAATTGTGTGTGTTCTAAGTGATTGAGAAACTCGATTTCTAACACTGACGACCAAGATAGAATATTTCTTTTAGAGTAGGGATATCGGGAACGACGAGTACAGACACTCTTAACCCCTGCTACAACTGGGAAGCTAAGCCTACTCTACCACATAACCAGAATTTGCTACGTAATAACTTCTGTACAACAACAGGATACATCCCACCACTTGTACAGTTCATCACATGTTTCCAAAGGGTACGATGATGCTATCAAGCTTATTAGGTAGGACCCTGCCAGTCTTGGAGTTATCTGCAGATTCCAGAGCGCGTGATGTCTGAAGAGCCATCTCGGAATGGAGCCGCAGGCAAGTCATGGCCATCTACAGAGTCAAACATGAAAGACACGATTAGCAGTATTAATGATTGCATATCCATCATATATTACCAGTAACTGGTTTCTCTATACAGATCCCTCGATGTGTGGGATGATTGGCTATCAAGCTTGCTGATAACAAAACAGATGATATCCTTCCCCAAGTAGATGAAATCTTTCCTGCAGACTACAGTGGAAGGCCATAGTATTCCAATTCAACACGTCTTTGTTTGTTGGTATTAGTACTCTACCATGCACTTTATAGGTTGAAAAAGGGTACAATTAACACAATAATTGCTCTATATACCAAGAAGCAGAACCGCATAAAACATATGTAACTGGTACTTATTCTCAGTAATGATCACGGTACTTACTGATGTGCATTCTGTATCAGGATCAGCTTCAGCAACTTGAAGAGCCCATGTGCGTACCCACTGTAAGCCGGTAGAAATGTCCTGGTTGCCTTCTATGAGAGATGATGCCACGTATGATGGATGCAATGATATCAATATACAAGATGCTGCAAACAGCACCGACCTTCTGACATATGCTGCAGCATGTTGCGAAACATCTCTGTAGAAATAGAGTTCACACAAGATTTAGAAAAATAATGGCAAAGAAGTAACAAACAAGTTCCTCAATATGTAAATGTTTCCTCTTGTAGTGAATACCTTGATCTTATCATGTCAAGAAAAGCAGGAGCAAGAGCTGATGCTTCTGGATGCATGGCCATACACCTCATACAGACACCAAGCATGTGTATCAATTTACCGAGGACAACAAAGTCCCGATTGAGCAAGTCGACACCGTGTGACCTTTTATCATATCCTTGCATCACCTCAAGAAAAGCAGGAGCAAGAGCTGATGCTTCTGGATGCATGGCCATACACCTCATACAGACACCAAGCATGTGTATCAATTTACCGAGGACAACAAACTCCCGATTGAGCAAGTCGACACCGTGTGACCTTTTATCATATCCTTGCATCACAGGGAGCATAAAAGCAGCAGCATACAATGGAAATCTATTTTTAGACCACTCAACATGCAAGTCTTTCGCTTTTCCAAGACCCCATTTACGAGATTTCCCGGATTTAACTTGACCTGATCTAGATGGAACTTCTCTTTCATAGCGGTGTGACCAACTTAAAGGTGTTCCTGGTTCAGAGACCTCTCTTTAAGGCCCTGCTCCAGGAGGTCTCCTATTACTGGGAACCAGCCAAGAGGGAGAATTGTCGGTTATCAAGTTACCATGTCGCTGTTCTGTCTTCATAATTTTAGTTTCTGCAAGCTCATGTGCTGCCTCAGTCATAACATCAATAATCAAAATGCGCTGACTAATATCCACAGTAGATGAATATAGCAATTTTGTCATAACATCTAGAGATTCAAATGGGCAGGTTACCAGCAAAGCAACTAACGCCTTATGTCTCTTTTCTTCAGCGGAATCTTCCTCTCCTTCCATTGCCAAATCAGAACAGCGAACATGCACCAGTGCTCTAACAAGATCGCCTGAGTTGTGGCGAAGTTCATCAGGTGATGCTCTCACAAGCTTTTCAGCAGAACTAAGAGCATTTTCAACCTTGGGAACAGAAAATAAAGAAAGATCAGGATTTTGCAATATTCTCTTTGAAAAGAATTGACAATACTAATTGGCAACTTACACCATCTGGATCATCAGGTTTTCTTAGTACTGCTGCAATATCACTCAGGTGGCTGAATTTCTTTTGCAAATCAGTGTCATCATCTGATAGATCATATGGCTCTAGGGATGAATCACTGCATGCATCAATGTTCATGCTTTCATCACATTCTTCCTCTTCAAATTGCCCATTCGTAACAGTATCAGATATTTGATCATGATCTATTGATTTGATCTCCACAATTTTTGGTTTGACGTCTGGAACGTCGTGTTTGACTGCTTTTGCCTTTTTCTCACCAGCATTGCTCTTGTTCTCACGGGATTTTGGCTTATTTCTAGATTCTACAACATGTAAAGGGGCTTTGATCTCCTTTGGAGAGAGAACCCCAAACTCCCAATCAACATTTTCACAACAGTTGTCATCAAGGTACAGAGGATTTTTTGGATCAACAACTTTAGAAAATGTCAATGCAACAGCACTAGCCATCTTCCTTACTAAATCAATTGGGCTCTCTAACCTGCCTATAGTAATAAAATAACATTCAGCGAGGCTGCATGGAGATATTATAGCTCTTCATATCATACTCTTACATTTGTAACATATATGGGGGAAAAACTCACAGCTTGCTCCTTGAAGAATAGAATTCAACATCTTTAGTTGTTTCTAATTCTTTTTTTGTAAGCTTTTCCAAACATAATCCAATTGCTGCAGTGATATCTGCATTCCTTAAGGGGAACAATGCCAAATAACTTGCATAGTAAAAAATTGAACAACTTAATTTTCAGAGGCTCAAAGGATACAAGCTTGTTGCTCCACTGAATATGACTGAACAAACTCTTTCCTGGACCAAATACTAACCAAACTTTGCAAAGTACCAAAGAAGTTTGGTGTCCTTTGCATCAGAATTTCTGTGGCTGAATTTGGTGGGCATTCAAAGATAGCATAGTGAAGAATCCATCTCAAGCAGCATAAAGGAAATGTTTTCCAGAGCAAAATTTTGTCAACAAACATTGCCCTGAAGATGAGATAAAATCATATCTTGAAGAAAAAGGAAAAAAAATCATAGAAATGCCTTACAAATTTAGTAGATGGTAAAGATTCCTACGGCGCGCAATTTGTATATTGAACAGTCATGTAGAGGCAGCATGTAATGAAAGTAATACATGAAACAGAGCCCTTCATAGTATTATGGATCTAAACAATATTATTAATAATGAAGATCCACAAGATTGAAAAGGCAATTATGTCAATGCAATGGGTGTTGATACAAGAGACCCAAATACATAAACACTGATTTGAAAATGATGATGGGATATAACAGAATCTCCAGTATTCATCACAAACTTCATACATCCAAAAAATTTCATAATACACACTGAATGGAAAAATGAATAGTTGTAGTGAGAATCTGCATAGCAATGAGTATGAAAAGAGATAACTGATTTCTCTCTTAGTTTCCAAATTGGATACTGTGAGCTAAATATTGGCCAAAGAAGATTTTTGAAGTATCCTTCACCTCACAAAGCAATATAACATACTGCATGTTGCATATGCAGATGAACTGAAAAGAAATAATCACTATGCTAGCAGAAGAAACACTCCTGTGTTGCTTAGAAAAATAGGGTGGGTCCTATCTCACCTCATAACGGTTAAACGCTTGAAGCTCTGGTTGAAGAGGGTCCACAAAATCCAATAAGCCTCTTCATCACTTATATGTTGTGATGCAAGCTGACACAACAACTCTTCTGTCAACCTTTCAATAGAATGTTTTTTTTTCTCGAACACGCAGGAGAGCTGCGTATCGTTGTATTGATAGAAGAAGAAAGGAGTCGTACAGAGACTCACCCACACACCAACTCACACACACACGCACACGCACACGCGCCCAAGACTCACTTACACCCGGATCAGATACAAGTGGGGACAGGACCAGACCAAAACCAAACCAAAACTAAGGACTGGCAACTAACCCACACCACATAGCGCAGCAAGGTTTTTAGCCCCTGCCAACGACCAAAGTGTGGCCTCCTCTCTAGCAACATTCAAGGCAGCCGCAACATTAGGGTTGGCTCCATTGAAGACACAGTCATTACGATGCCGCCAAACAGTCCAGGCTCCCAGGATAATTAAGGAGTTCAGTCCTTGCCGAAGATCATCAACACTTGCCCTTTCTTCCACCACCTTCCACCAATCATCAAAGGAGGATTCCTGTGGCTGCGGGGCAATTGCAGCCCAGCCAACGGATTGGAGCAGCCTGAACCAAAATTCTCTTGTGAACACACAGGTTCCCAAAAGATGTTGAATGCTTTCATCTTCCTGGTCACACAGTGGGCAATGTGTCGGGTGGGGGAGGCCTCGCTGGGCTAGACGATCTGCTGTCCAGCATCTGTTGTGGGCAACCAACCACATGAAGAAGCAGCATTTAGGAGGAGCCCAGGTCTTCCAAATCCGTTGATATGGTTCAAAAGCAATAGATCCCTGGAAAAGAGCCTCATATGCTGATTTTGCTGTGTAAGATCCTGTAGTAGACAGCCGCCAAATATGCTTATCAGGAACATCTTGTTGAAGCACCACATTGCTTATAATGTCCCACAGAACTAGATATTCCATCAAGGCCTCCACAGAAATATTTCCCTGGATATCCTCCAGCCACTGATCGTTTGTCACGGCATCTTGGACAGATCGCTTGTTAGCTCTTCTTGTAGTAACCAACCCAAAGAGGGAGGGAGACAACTCTTGGATGCATTTGCCCTGCAGCCATCTGTCCTTCCAAAATAGAGTATTCGCCCCATCACCAACCTCAGAGTAGACTGCCAATGACACAAGTGACTGAACATCCTTCCCCACTTGGATAGGCAAGCTAGCCTAGGGTTTATCTGGCTCTGATTTTTTCAGCCAGGGCCATCTCGCCCTTAGAGCGATCCCAAGGGCCTTCAGGTCAGAGATGCCCAGCCCTCCCAGTTCACGGGCACGGCAGACCTTTGGCCAAGCAATAAGACAATGCCCCCCTTTTACATCTTTACGACCTCGCCACAAAAAACCTCTTCAAATTTTGTCATTTGCTTTGATTGCCCAGGTAGGTAGATCAATAGCCATGAGCACATAGACTAACATTGCCGTGAGAGCATTCTGCACCACAACCACCCTACCGGCCTTATTCATCAAATCAGCTTTCCATCCCGGGAGTTGGTCAGCAATTCTGTCGATGATAGGTTGGAGTTGCGCCTTGGATAACCTTTTTAAGGCCAAAGGCAAACCCAGATACCTACACGGAAAGTTTACCAACTCACACGGAAACAGATTCTGTACAAGTTCAAGGTGTTCAGTAGAGCACTGTATAGGCATCACACTGCTTTTCTGCACATTGGTCACAAGTCCAGATGCATCACCAAAGAGCTGAAGGATATTCAATGTGAGGTTAATGTCATTCGCAGCTGGTCGAAGGAATAGTGCAACATCATCAACGTACAGGGAAATTCTGTGGTGGACTGGCCTTCTAGCAAGTGGCTGTAACAAACCTGAATCTGCTGCCTTTGTGACCAGCCAATTTAGGACATCCATGACCAAGATAAACAACATAGGAGAAAGAGGGTCTCCCTGTCGAAGGCCACGCCTGTGTTGAATGAACTCACCCGGGGATCCATTCAGAAGAACCTGTGTTGACGAACTAACCAGCAGCCCACACAACAGATCCCTCCATCTTGATCCAAAGCCGAGCTTCACAAGCACATCCATAAGAAAGGACCAGGAAACCGAATCAAAAGCTTTAGTGATATCTAATTTGAGCATAATCCTAGGCTGCTTTTGGATGTGTAGAAAGCGGGCAGTCTGTTGTACTAGCATGAAGTTATCTTGGATAAATCGCCCTTTTATGAATGCACTTTGGTTGGGAGAGACCATTTCATCCAACCGGGCTGCCAACCTATTGGCGAGGATTTTTGTGAGGAGCTTTGCAAAACTATGCACAAGACTGATAGGCCGGAAGTCTTTGACTTGATCAGCATCCTCCCTTTTCGGAATGAGTGTGATATAGGCTGAATTCAGCATCCATAGGTTTCTGAAATTTCTCCCCCAAACTGTATGAATTGCCGCCATAATATCTGCCTTGATAACAGGCCAGCAGGATTTGTAGAAACGGCCAGTAAACCCATCCGGTCCAGGAGCTTTATCTGAAGGTAGGCTTTTGATGGTGCTCCAGACCTCTTCCTCTGATATTGGTGCATCTAAGGATGCCAGCTCAAAGGTCGGAATATCAAGGGCAGCAAGGTCAATTGTTCTTTGACGCTCACCTTCTGAGCCAATCAGATTGGTATAAAATTCCAAAATTGCAGCAGCCTTGTCCTCATGAGAGGTGAGAACACGGTCTCCCTCCCTCAGCTTGGCAATAAAGTTCTTTCTTTTTCGGTGTCGGGCGTGCATATGAAACAGCCAGGTGTTAGCATCCCCATCGCTGAGCCATCCAATACGAGATCTCAACCGGGCCACTGTCCTAAGCAGAGAGGACAGGCCAAGAGCGTGTTTCTTGAGGTTCTTTCGAAGCCATAGTTCGTTAGGCTGCAGCGCTCGACAATCTTGAGCGATATCAAATCTATGTATGATTTCCTTTGCAAGTGTTAGCTGGGATCTCAAGTGGCCGACCTTTTTCTCACTCCAACTCTGCAGAGCTCTTGCAGTTGCCTTTAGTTTAAGGGAGAGGGATTCAACTGGGCATCTTGAAGAATGTTCAGATCCCCAAGCAGCTTCCACGACATCCATGAAACCATCCAGATTGGGCCAAAAAGCCTCAAAATGGAATCTTCTCTTTCCTGGCAGGTTATCTCGCAAGCCCAGCAAGAGAGGGCAATGATCCGATTCATCAGAGGCCGAACTTTGGAGAAGACAGTCAGGGAATTTCTCCTCCCAATCCATTGAGCAGAAGACTCGGTCCAGCCTTACAAGGGTAGGCGAGCTGCTAGAGGAAGAACTGGACCAAGTGAACTTACGTCCGTGAAGGGGTAATTCACTCACTGCCATATCATCAATCCATTTGCGGAACCTACCCATCATTGCCCGATTCAGATTGGGGTTGTTTTTGTCCTCATCTCTATAAATCAGGTTAAAATCCCCAGCAACCAGCCATGGACCAATACATTGAGCACGAACTTCTCTAAGCTCCTGTAGAAACTGGATCTTCTCTTGTGTTTCTTGGGGGCCATACACACAAGTGAGCCACCAAGCCAGACCGACAGTAGGGCAGAACTGAATTGAAACACTGTGACGATCCACTCTGCTCGCCCCAAGAGCACCAAGCCTCTCCTTCCAAGCAATGATGATTCCTCCACTAGCGCCCACTGAGGGAAGAAAAACGAAATTGTTGTCAAAGTCACCTCCCAGCATAGACATAATCAAATGCCGAGAGACTGAGCTCATCTTTGTTTCTTGCAGGCATACTATATCAACTTTGGCTGAATCCACCAACAGACGGACAGCATCCCGTCTGGCCGGAGAGTTGAGGCCCCTCACATTCCAAATCAAAATATTAGAAGGATTCATTGATGAACATATAAAAGCATGACCCGGCAAAAAGAGGCAGCAGTCATCAGAGTGACAGGTTGCACTCCGTCCAACCGTCGTCATCATCTGGAGGAGCCAGACCAAATAGAGCTGCCATTGCCTTGGTGTGAATATTGAGAACAGGGTGGTTGAATTTCCGGGCATATTCATCTAAGATGTGCTGGGCAATATGTTCCCTTTCCATTTCAACCTCCAAATCCAGGGCTCTCATTACCTTTTTCTTGATATGTGGAGGGCATTCCTCAGAGCTTGAGACTCCCAGTCCAGCAAGGCGACGGCTATGCCTTGGCGCCTCGCTTGGAGGTGGTTGTTTCTTTCTTCTTCTTTTATTAATGAGCGGGATCGGAAGAAGGCCACCCGCAGTCTTGGACAGCCTGTTGATAAAGGCTGCAGCCGGGGAGCTCAGCACCGCCTCGACGGAGGAACACGGCGCCGCCGGGGCAGGGGAGCTCAACACCGCCTGGGCGGGGGAGCTCGGCGCCACCGGGGCGGGGGAGCTCAACAGCGCCGGGGCAGGGAAGCTCGGCGTCGCCGGGGCAGTGGAGCTCCACGCCACCAGAATAGGGGAACTCGGTGCCGCCGGAGTGGGGGAGCTCGATGCCGCCGAGGTGGGGGAGCACGGTGCCGCTGGGGTGCATGCCGCCGGGGCGGGGAAGGTCAGCACCGTTGGGGTGAGGGAGCCCAACGCCGCCGGGGTAGGGGGCCATCGAGCCGCAGAGGAAGGAGAGGTCCGCCCCCTTCTCGTGCCCCTTCGTCATCGGAAGTAAACACGCAGGGATCCCGGAGGGAGGTCCTCAGCCGCGGGGAGCGGCGACGACGCCTTGGGAGCACGAGGTGTCGCTGATTCCTGGGGAGGGGCCTCAACGGTGTTGGATAAAGCAGGAACACCTTCCGGCCCGTCTACAAGCTTCTCCTGAAAGAATTCCAATTCAGGTTCACTTATTGAGCCCAACTCCGAACCCGGCCCACAAGCTGTAAGCTCCACGGGAAAGGCCTGGTTAGCATCAGGGTGCAGCCCCTTGAGTAGAATAGGGCCAAATGAAGACCCGTTGGGAAAGGCCGGCCCAGAATCATTCGCATGCAGCCGCGGATCCACAACAGCAAATTCTTCTGCAACGACGCCCGTGGCGATGACCGCAGAAGTGGGCGACGCCAACACCGTCTCGCAGTCCGAGCCGGGGGGAACAAGCACTTCAATGAGCGACACACCGGACTCCTCGCAACCTGCAGAAGTCTCTAGGGTCTCTTCCAGCTTCTCAACTTGACTGGGAGCCGAGGGGTTTTCATTGGAAACCAACATAGCCGCCGGCTCATCAATTCCGCATGCAGATGCGGAGGCATCCTGCTGAAGAACCGCAACGGCAGGCTCAGCTCCCGAGTTGACCGCCAACTGAGCGTGTGGTCCCAGCCGAGTATGCACGGGGGCTCATGACCGTTGGCTATCCGTCGGAGCACTGGAAGACGACCTCACCGGAGAAGACGAAGGGGTTCCATGGCGTCGACGCCGCCTTCGTCGGCGCCCACCCTCATTAGCCGGAGGCGGAGGAGAGGGCGGATCAGCTGGTGCAGGGGACCGAACAACCGGAGCAGCCGAGATGACAATAGGATATTTTAGGGTTGTCGCTCCAGGTGGTGAACTCGTATCTGTCGGCGTCGGTTCCACAATTTCCAGGTCCATCTCCGGCGGGAAGAGAACGGGGTTGGAGGACCAAGCTCTAACCTTGAACACATCACGACGATCAGCAGAGTCCGGATGCGTGGCAACAATCCAGCAGTATTCGTCCAGTAACAATTCCGCTGTTGCTAAATCCCATGCATGAGCGGGGATGCCCCTCACTTCCACCTCGACTGCCGAAGGGAGAGAGGCCACAGAAGTGTTGAGAAATCTCTGCCAGCGCTGGACATGCAGACGGAGCGGCGGGTTGATGATCGGCCTTCCACCGTTGAAAACGTGCTCAGCCATCTCAGAACTTGGCAGGAACAACAGGAAACTGACATCTCCCAATCGACGTAGAACAAGCCCCGCCTCATCAATCTCGAACCTGGTTGCCACCGTGGATCGAACACGGGCCTCCAAATCCTCCGCCGAATCGCAAATTGCCGTGATAACCAAAGCACGACGAAGCTCTTCTTCCCTCTGGATAATGTTGGCCGAGCGATCCAGAATGCGACGAGGCTTCACGAGGCCACCAGGGGCAGCAGCATCAGCCCGCGCGCCGTCGCCTGAGGCCATCGTAGGAGGCTGGTTCGCGGACTCCCGAGGATCCATGTCCGGAACTCCAGCAGCACAACCAGCACGTGACCGACAGGAGCGGCGCCGTCGCTTTCGAGTTGGGGCATCGATCACCGAGGTGTCCTCCGTAGGCGAGGCCGCCGCCAAGGACATGACCAGGGGAGGGGACGCTGTCGTGGTCGTGGCCGCAGCGGACCGGGAAGAAGCCGCCAGGGATTTCGGCTTCTAGACCATCCTGCAGGGAGGCGGGTCGCCATGTGGCACCGGCCGCCTTCTAGGGCACAACTTGAAGCGATGACCCAAGCCACGACAATGGAAACATCTCGGCCCATTTCTGCAGTCTTTCGCACGATGACTCAGGGAGAAGCAATTGAAACATCTTCCCCTAAGGTCCTCAGGAACCGGTCGCCGGCGATCGGGGCGGCTGCGGCGGCTCTCCACTTGCTCCCAGCCATCCCGGACAAGACGGCGCACTTGCGGTCGACGCACCGCCGGTAGAACCACAATGCGAGGCGCATGAGGGAGCGTGGCCGAGGCCGAAGCCTGCAAGGCCGCGCTCGCAGTGGTCCGAGCGCCCGGGAGGGTAGCGGCGGGCAAAGCAACCGCTGGAGGGGGACGAGTATCCGGGGGCGCGGCAGCCAAGGCAGAAGCCTGCGAGGTCGCCACCACCAACCGAGGAGAACGAGCAGGAGAGGTCGCCTTGTCAGCCATCAGGGAAGCTCCAGTGAGGAGGACGTCCTTGAACGAAGGCCAAGAACTCTTCGACAAGCCGGAGGAAGGAGAAGCGTCCCTCCACCGCTGGGCCTTGGAACGGCCCGCCGAGGGGCACGGGGTGACGAGGGCGGGACGTACCGACGGGGAGACTCCCGGCGCAGGGTAAGGGAAGTATGTGGTGGCCGCCGGGGCTGGACTCGCCGCTGGCGTGGGGCTGGTGGGGGAGGGGTCGCCGGGAGGTGGAGGGGGAGGGGGAGGGGGAGAGGGAGAGGAGAGGACGGAAGCCATCTGCTGGTTATGCATTTTCAATAGAATGTTGGTCTCTCAATGCTTCAACAATATTGAACCAAAACTGAGACTGGGAAACATGCTGGATCATTTCGGGACTTATGGCCTTATGATCTGATGACACACATCTGTGTAGGTGATTGCGGATCCTAGGAATCAATTCAGCAACTAAAATGCCTGAAACCAACAAAGGCATTGTCATAAATACAAACACATGATCTGATGCCTTGCCTTACCAAACAAATAGTACAAAGCTTAAAGTGTACTTTACGCTAAAGAACCAAACATGCTCTAAGTTATAGAACGATCAAAACATCTAATTGCACTTTGAGGGATTAACCCTCACCAGTAGATCCACGATGACTAACACGAGATAGCACTTCACCCAGAAAGAGGAACACATAACTCAAGGCACAATGTTCGTTAGCATTTTTGTCAGCTGCCAACTGAACAGTTGCTGCTTCTGCTCCAGCAAGAAGTTGGCTGACAACATCCTTAAAGAATAAGCTTGGTTTTTGTTAAGGGGTGGCATTTCAAGAACAAATGAGAAGAAATAAAAATATTTGAGTTTGGGAACAACAAACTGCAGAAATAAATATGAAAAAACATATCAACCCAATTTTTGAACTATTGTCTTTGACCTGAGCACAACATACCACAAAGAAGAAATTTAGTAAGAAAGAATCCCAGATTAATTGTCTAATAAACTATAAGATACTCCATAGTGGAAAAGGATACGTTGATCTAAGTGCAGCTAAAGCTTCCAATCTTGCTTTATCTGGAACAGATGCAAGTAGTTGTGCAACTCTTGAAACAACTATTGTTTTGTCTGGGTTCAGAACATCATTGCCATGATTATTAGAGTGAGTAAACTCAGCAATGATTTGGGAAACCCCCTTATTATCAAGCAAGCATAGAACCAGTAGCCTGAAATGGGTAAAACTCTTAATTAACAAACCTAAATTCAAAATATAGTATCAGGTCAGAGCAAAAGTGATCGCACATGGAAGTAGCTACCAAGATAAGAAGCAATAATCATTAATTCAAGATAAGATGACAATGTGCCCCTGTTGCTTTTGCGATAATTAAATTGAACAACGGTACATATATAAACATCTACAGGCTAAATGTGACTAAGGCATTACACTAGTGAAGTTCACAAAGATGAATCATGAAACAAGATTTTTAGTGTAATGTCTCAGAGTTGAACAGATTGTAGTTCTGATATACTGCAAGTGATCAGTTTACAAATACCACCTTTCAAGGTTCGAGCAAAAAGTTCGACGGTCCTCCTTAGAATCTTCTTTTTCAGATAACGCTGGCACAAGAGCTTGAATCACTTCAGTTGGAGGTCCTTTGACAAAAAAAGAATCATAAATCTCATTTCTTGCAGAGGCATGGATCTTTCGTAACCACTTCAAGGACAACATCTGACAAAACAAAGTGGCAGAATGGATTAGAGTGACAAAAATGAAGAGTAATGAAGTGACAGCATGCTTAGTAACAGGTCGAATTTCTGGGGGGGGGGGGGGTGGCATAACCACCAGATTGCTGCAAAAGATAACAAGGACAACAAACAACTGGTGTCACAAAAGTTGGATCAGTCTATAATTTTAAACCAGAACAACATTTACAACAAACAACTGGTGTCCACATAAAAGTTGGAACAGTCTATCGTTTTATACCGCAACCACATTTAATTTGCTTTTCCTTTATAACCATAAGTGACAGGAAGTATATGGTTGAACAAAATATTAAGTACGATAGGAGGTGAGCATTCTCCACAAGATTAGTGAACACATGAAACTACAGCACCATGGACAAAAACCCTTCAGAAACATCCAGCAAGCAGGCAACGCTTGCTTTCCACCCAGGAAACGGTGGATACAGAATTACAGATGTGAACCATCCAGCAAGCAGGCAACTCATGAAATTCAATTCTTCAATGACATTTGTCTGAACATAAGTTTATAAAGAACTCTAGAAGCTTTCTTATAATTAACAGCACAACTCATTTTTGTATTGATTGCAAACGATTAATACATGCCATGAGGTTGCAGCTGACGGCAGAAATAAATGAGTCATGGTGGTGTGAGACTGCAGTTTGTGAGTACTCAGGGGCAGGTAGGGTAATCAGCCTATGTAAAATGCAACAATATTGCATTATACAGTGACATGTTCGATGAGTACACTTACTGCTGAGCAATATTTTAGACATAGTAGGAAACGCCAGACCATGAGCCAGACCATGATAAAAGGCACGCCTCCAAGACTCCCTTTCATCATTGCTGACGCATACAACTTCAATAATCTGGGAAAAAATAAAAGCTATGAATCCTCCAAGCTATACCATGGTACAGCACTCTGATTTTCTGAATCACACAGAAAGAAGTACATGTATTTGAAAATGTTCACTAATTTATATCCCAAATTTACAACTCAGTACTCTGTCATGAATATTTATCTTTAGACAAAGGTCCCAACAATTCCATATTGTGCTGATAACATCTCACCAAAGCGGTCTCAGTAATATCTTGCGTGATGATAAGTATAGAAATGCTTATCAACCAAAGGATCTATTGGCACATTTAATCTAGTTCACTGGTAAAGCTACTTCTTTCCAGAATCTAACCTAGCAGTTCCATATATCGCTTCTTTCAATCTAAATATAAAACCAACGCTCTTATTCTAATAGTTGCAGATTTCATTTTGGCATGCTATCCCATGCAACTCCAAGCCAAAACAGACTTCCTGGAAGTCCAGATACTTTCCATCAATCAAACTTCATAGATAGAACACAATATTTGTCACATAGGTATAGAGAAATTTCGTAAAGATCTCAGAATTTCACTCGAAAGAATGAACTGTGTGCTTCAAAGTATTGCGCAGTCTCACCTGACAGTACCTGAAGGCAAGGTAGCGCACGCGAACAACACAAGTCAGAGACCATCAGTGGTACGAATGGGAGATTTGAGGACAAGTGTGTGGATTAGGTCTTGGGGCCTCACCGGCGACGGTGACGGAGTCAATGGGGAAGAGGAGGGCAGCGACGATGTGGATCGCGCGGACCACCTCTCCAGCACTCGCCGCGGCGGCAATCGTGTCGGCTGCCTCTGCAACCTTGGCTAGGGCTAGGGCTTCGAGGCCCACCTCTCCATCACCGCCGGCACGAGAGACCGCGGAGCTGCTTCGCCTGCTCTCCCCATGCCCGTTCGAACAGACAAGAGTCTACGGAAGTTCGACAGAGGTTAGACCAACTTCAGCAAAGCGCATACTCAGGCCCCTAACCGTGTGAAAAAACGCACTCCCGCAGAGCCTCTACTCCGATGAGAAATTTGAAAATTTGACACCCAATAGAGCAGCCTCTCTATATATGACACCTAATTCGTGGCTTCTTCAAAATTTGACACCCGAGGTACGAATTTCTTCAAAAAGAGGGACTCACCCCATATTTTATTGTTTCCCTTACATCTGGCACTGCTCCCTCATGTGAAATGACCAATATACCCCTTCTACCTCCGTCTCTTCTTCCTCCCATTCTTCTTCCCTTTCTTCTTCACCACGGACAGGCTGCCGGCCACCGCCGGCCGAAGCCACCACCCCGTAATTGTTTAAGGAAAACAATAATAATAAAAAAACTACTACTAGTAGTAGGAGCTTAGCTTAGCTCGGCTAAGTGTAGTGCTAGTTCTTCGTCTAGCACTGATGCTGGCATGCTGCTGCTGCTCCAAAATCGAATTGACGCGCGCGGAGAATGAAAGCACGCCGGAGCTACTACTAAATTGCGCGGAGAATTGATGGCGTCCAAGCGAATTGCACGCGACGTGCCTCGGCGAGGGGAAAGGGATGGATGGAAGGAGGAAGCAAGGTCATCTGAATGAGCGGGTGGTGGCGGTGCGCGGGGGCGCAGTGGGAGCAGATGCTGGCGACGCAGCCGAGGCAGAAGATGTTCTTCTCGTTCTTCTTGCGGTCCTCGTGCGCCGCGCATGACACGAATTGAAGAAGCTATCCTCCACCAGGCCGCCCACCCACCCGGGCCTCATCCACATGTCGGTGCCCAGCCGATCGAGAGCTAGCTAGCTCCTCGGTCGATCTCCTTCGCTCGCGCTCGGCTAGCAAGGCACAATTCCCCTCCTCGCCAATTCACTACGGGCACGGCCGGGCAGCAGCTAGCTTTTTAGGTAGCAGCAGGTGTTAATTCTTGGGAGGGAGATTAGAGGGAGAAGAAGAGCAGCAGCGGTTGAACGCGCGGCCGGCTCTTCTACCTCCATCTCCGGCCGGCCCGTGGAGATGGCCGGCAGCCCGTCGGTGGTGAAGAAGAAAGGGAGGAAGGAGAGATGGAGGTAGAAGAAGGGGGTACATTGGTCATTTCACATGAGGGAGGAGTGCCAGATGCAAGGAAAACAATAAAATATGGGCGAGTCCCTCTTTCTGAAAGAATTCGTGCCCCGGGTGTCAAATTTTGAAGAGGCTACGATTTGGGTGTCAAATATAGACAGGCTGCTCTATTGGGCATCAAATTTCCAAATTTCTCCTACTCGGATACCTACTCTAGAGATGCACCTACTTCCCCCCTCCAGCACCTTCTCCCACGGGTGGGAAGCGAGGCCCCTACTTTTTTTTAGATTACGGAACACAGTTCCGGCCTCAACAGTCTGAAGAACTGTCTGCGGCCAACATACAGCAAAGGAGCAGCAACTAGGCTGCAAAAGTTCAGACCCACACACCACTAACTACAGCACCTAGGCCGTAACATTTCCAGGCAAATAGAGTCTTCCATGAACAAAACCAACACAACCGTTCAGAAACTAGTCCATGATACGCTTGAGAGTATTCCACCCAGACTTGTGGGTGATCTCCAAAGCCACTGACTCCAGCGCACGACAACCTTCCTTCAAAATGATTCTTTCTTCCTTCAAAGTAGGGAGGCCCCTGCTTGACCGCTACTGCATTTTTCCCTCCCGCTTCAGCACGGATCCCCTCCCTGTAGAGCCATCCTCGCCGGCTTGCCACCCTCCCCGCCTGCTCCCCTCTCGATTTCGCAGCGCTGCCACGAGATCCGGCCACCCTCACCTCAAATCCGTCCTCCTCACCATATTCGGAGCTCGAGCTCGCATCTGCTGTGGATTGAGGAAGAGAGAAGACTGACCGGGGCGCCGCCACCTCCTGGAGTCGAGGCCACCGTACGGAAGCTCGGGCTACCCGCGGCCGCGACCGCGGCTGCCCGGAAGTCAGGCTCCTCGCTACCGCTTGGGGTTGGGGACGGCGGACGGGGTCGAGGCTGTCAGGCTGGTGCTGACTGCTGTCGCGCAGGAGTCCGAGCTCGACGCCGGTGATGCAGCCTGGGGCCAGGGCCAAGGACGTCGTGCGGGAGCTCAGACTGCCCTAGGCTCCCCACCGCCACCGCCGCCGCCGCCTGGAAACGAGGGACGGGGTCGAGGCCCCGCGGGAGATCGACGGTAGGAGCATGCTCGGGAGATTCATGAGATATTTACAGTCAACATGAGCACCTCACGTAATTTGACACCTAATTGTCGAGACTTTCAAAAATTGACACACAAGGTGTGAACTGCTTCAAAACAAGGGACTTTTTCCTATCTCAAACACCAGCCACTGACGAATTGACCATAATACCCCCTCTTCTTCTGCGTCCTCCATTCCTCCACCACCAATGGGCTGCTGTGGTGTGCCGCCGGCCATCTCCGCCACTCTCGTCCGTGGGGTCCGCGAGCTGCCGCCGTGTTTCCCTGCTCCCCCGGCAACCTCGCGAATGCCCCCACGGGAGGTCGCGTCGGCTCCCCCAGCGACCTCGCGAGCTCTCCCGCCAGAGGTCAAGCCTGCTCTCCGGCTGCCTCACGAGCTCCCCATAGACGGCTTCGTGGAGGAGGGGCGGTGTACGAGCACGAGGGACAACGACGGAGGAGGCCTCCGGGCGCCAGGCGGCCGGTGACGGTAGCGGGCCGACGGGAGAGGAAAAGGGGTGGCGGTGGTGGCGGAGTGACGAAGGAGGTGGCCACGCGGGCGGTGCACCAAGGGATGGGAGGTGAGGCAGCGGCGGAGGACACCAGCGGCCAGGGGGCAGCGACGGAGATGACTGGCCGTTGGAGAAGAACCAGAGGAAGAAGGAGGAGGAGGATATCATAGTCGTTTCACTAGAGGATGAGGAGTGAAATAGGGAAGAGCCCCTCGTTTTTAAGGAATTCATGTCTCTGGTGTTGGCGTTTCTTAACATCACTACTAGCGGCGCCTGTTAGGTGAGTGTAAGAACAGCCTGGGAACATTGACGAGTACGAAAGAATCTACAAGCGCACGAAAATACTGCTGTAGCACTTCCCCAGGGAAGGAGTATTCCAAGGGTTATCAAATCCAAGGAACAATGTGTACTATCTTCTATCCTAGTATAAAAATGTCGAAGGACACCAAACTCCTACTAGGATAGATGGCAGATGAGAAGCACTTCCTGAGGTCTTGAGTCTAGGAAAGGAACTAGTCGTTATGGATCTAACTTCGGAGCGACAACCCTTCCTAGCTTTCAATGGTCTAAGGAAACACCGCCCTCGAGGCCTTACTTGGTACCTAAGCGCAGAGGGTTTCAAAGGGTCCAACAGCTATCACTACTGCGGCCTACCTCCATCGTTACGTGAGAGCACGTGGTATTTGAAGGATAACCAGAGTCTAGACACCACATCTACACTACCGATTACTCCTATAGCGGACTACGTCTCCCGGGGCCGCTAGCCCCACTATACAACCACGTATAAATACGGAGTGTCGAACCAGTAAGAACGACTCAATCCTTAGCACATCATCGAATCACGTTGCCACAGGAAGACTTGGATGCGAACAAGATACAACATTCTTACTCAGCTAAACAGGATCAAGCATGCAAATAGATACTTGAACTTATGGACTAGCTCTAAAGGATCGAAGCATCGTGTTTCAAAGAACACGAGCTATAAATTATGAACAGGCCAAGAACACAAGAACATATCATTCATGCATGAAGTCCACTACAGTCTAAATAAGAAATGCTGAAATACTTACTTTAGTCTAAATGAAGAACCAGCATCCATGAGGACTCCACCTCACTGTTGACGGCTGTTAAGTGCTTACTTTAGCCGTCAATTTACTCATGAATAAAGGAGCAAAAGGCATTTCTTACACGCATTTAGTTAAGAATAATGTAGTTCCACTTGTCCTTGGAGATTATGTGATTGTAGGTAAATAATTGTAAAAGAAGTGAAAAACTCACCTTCTATGGTCCATGCCACATCACCTCAGCCAAGGAAGGGCTGCCACCTAGGATTCCATGCATGCAACCCATGTCACCAATCCAAGGGAGGCAAAACCCGACGAATGAAAGGCGACGTGTGGACGTCACATGGATTGAAGGGCCCACGGGCAATCAAACCGCCTTAAAACAGCGTGTACGCCGGGAACCGACCTAAGGACCCACCCAACAGCCACCAGGAGAAAGCACAGGCCGAGGCTAGGAGGTAGGCTAGAGTAGTTCTATTTCAGGTTCCAAGTCTACTTTGGGATCTAGGTATGAGTTCTCTTGTATCTTTA
Organism: Cenchrus fungigraminus; assembly: GCA_036936925.1. Taxonomy (NCBI): domain Eukaryota; kingdom Viridiplantae; phylum Streptophyta; class Magnoliopsida; order Poales; family Poaceae; genus Cenchrus; species Cenchrus fungigraminus. The sequence goes on from CM072780.1 coordinate 87,833,410, forward strand.
TTTTATTGTATGACTTTGCTCTACTTCAGTTATATAACTATTTCATATAAAGTAGTGTTAGCATGCATGAGTGATTTGTTCATGTGTTCTTCATTCGTTCATCATTTAGAGGCTCCTGTTCTTAATGAACAAGGCCTTTCGATCCAGTTGACGAATGATTTACTCATGTTCTTGTTGTTTGTTCATAAGTTAGAGGCTCGTGTTCTTCACGAACACGACCCTTTGATCTTATTGAATAGACGTAGTAGAACACAAATTTGTTTGTATGACTAGCCTAGTTTGATCCAGTCAGATCACATGTTTGTGTTGTATGAAGTTCGAGTTCAAGCTACAATACTCGGTGTAAGTGGCCAGTTATCTGGTGGCACTGACCTGGTTACAATAGCCCGGGCCGGTCAGTGTCTAGTTAACAACGCAAGCATGGTGCTTGGGTTGAGTAGTTGCGTTGCATATGAGCGTGGTCCACGGTTTGTCTTGAGGTAGGCCGCGGTAGTGACAGCCGTCGGACCCTTTGTAATCCTCCACATTCGGGTACGCTGTAGGAGTCTAAAGTCTAACAACCATCGAAGTGCGGAAGCGACGAGGGTGGTTAGCTCCCTGTTTGTGACTGGGTGCTGAGCTGATGTTCATACAATGCTTATGTGACTGACTGGTATCTACTAACTTTATATGTATAGTACCTTAGAACCTAGAACTAACTCGTTTGTTGCCTCCTAAGCCGTAGTGTACCAAAGAGAGAATGAGTTCGAGTGTGTTCACACTACCCTATCATTATCATATCTTAACCCTGTATTTAGAACCTGACTTACTCTCGTCTATAATTTATACTCATTGCAATAGTGTTGAACTTGTTAATCCAACCATGCCTTCCTTGGATTCGATATCCTTTGGAATACTCCTTTAGGGAAATGCTACAATGGTATATCCATGCGCTTGCAGATTCTTTGTGATCGTTAGGATTACCATCGAACATTTCTGGCATCGTTGCTAGGAACTCACAAACTTAGCAATGATGTTAAGAAATACCAACACTCACTCCTATTCTACCTAGCACTCTAATCACACACACAACCCCATGGAGAGGTGAGAACTCACCTCTCCAAGGGGAGAATGAGAGAAGAGGAGCTTGGGATGTGTAGAAAAGGGGGCCCCTCCCCGGGCATAGCAAATTTGCGGGCGCCCGCACGGAGGGCATCTAGCGGTCGATCAGACAGCCTGCGGGCTGGCGCACATGCGTCTGTCTCCTCTCTTTCCCACTCGGTCTCCGATGGAAACTAGATAAAAAAAATTATATAAATTTTGTTAGCAAAAGTTTTTGAACAAAATTTCCAGAAAAAGTTCAAACGAAATTATAAGAAAAAATTTGTCAAAACATTTCGAGCAAAAAAATTTCAAAGAAGTTTTGAAAAAAATTGGGAAAAAGATTTTGTCAAAAAATTTCAAACAAAAAATTATCAAAAAAATATAAAAAAAAATTCGAGCACAATTTTTGAAATAAAACTTTCGAGAAAAGTTTCTATAAAAACAAAAATAAAAAGTTTTGAAAAATGAATAAAAAGTTTTGTAAATAACTTTTCATCTAAAATCATAAAAAAGCAAAAAAAAAAAAAAACTGGCGCTGGAACAGGATCCGACCCGGAGAAGCTCTCCGCCGCGCCCCACGGCGGCCGAGCTCGCCGGGGCGGCCGCCGCCCTCACGCTGCTGCTCCATGGCAGGCGAGCGACCGGATGCCGGGGAGGCCATCTCCGCGCCGCCAGTTGCCGGGGACACCGGTGCCATGGGTAGCCCTGCTAGTGGGGCGGGTAGAAAAGGGTTATTTGGGGCGGGTGATGATATGGGGACAACGGGGGCGGGGGCTAATGGGGTTTTGAAGTTTGCGGGTTGGGGCGGGTTGGGTATCCTGCACATGCGGGTTGGGTGCGGGTGGGAATGGGTTGTCACCCAGGCGGGTATCCACCAGTTCTCGGCGGCAGGGTGTGCGAGCTCCAGCTGTTGGGGAATGGCGGCGCGCGTGCGCTGGCGGCCCTCCGCTGGGAAGCTCGGGAGAGAAGGGCGCCAGGGTGTGTGAGCGGCGGGCGAGCTGCCCCGCGGGAGCGGCAGCGCAAGGGCGGCGGGTAAGCTCCCCTGTCGTGGAGCCGCGGCCTGTGGTCAGGCGAGGTCCCGGCCAGGCAGCGCCTGCGACGAGCTTATTTCCTTTTTCCCCAAAATTTCTTTCACGAATCTTTCATCCTGTTCGGATTCACCCCTACGGCATCAGCCAAATCTGAAATTACACGGCTTGCTGCTGTTAATCGAGGGAGATAGCTTGCTGCTGCTAATCGAGGGAGATAGCTTGGCAAATGGCAATGCATCACGGGATGAAGAGGAAGGCCTCGCCGTCGCCGGCGCTGGCGGTCCTGGCAGCGGCGCTCCTTCTCCTCTCGTCGGCGGTCTCCGGGCAGCAGGCGCTGCAGTCGGGGAAGCAGACGGCGGCGAACAACCGCGGCTGCAACGGGCGTATGTGGCGCTGCAAGCGCTGAAGCGCGCCATCACCGACGACCCCAAGAACCAGACTTGCGGGTGGTGCTGCCCCGACGAGTGCGCCTACTTCGGCGTGTTCTGCGCAGCGGCGCCCGACCCCGACGAGTGCGCCTACTTCGGCGTGTTCTGCGCAGCGGCGCCCGACGACCCGCACGCGCTCACCGTCACCGGCCTCGACCTCAACCACGGCGACCTCGCGGGCACCTTCCCCGAGGAGCTCGGCATGCTTTTCGACCTCGCGCTGCTCCACCTCAACTCCAACCGCTTCGCCGGCGGCCTACCGGGTCTGTAGCGAGGCCCCGGCGGAGAAGCAAGCGGGCCAGGTGGAGCAGCGGCATGGCGTGGCCCACAGATCGACAGCCGTTGTCCTTTGGTTGTCCCCCAGCACCACCCGAGGCTGGCCGCTCGTGCTCCGCCGACCGCGCGCCCCGGCTCCCTGCGCCGCCTCCCTCGCCGCCAGCTGCTGCTGGCCGCACAAACCCGCACAAACGGGGCGGGGTGGGGCGGGTTGGTAGGTTTCCGGGTTGGGGTGGGTTGTCCAACCCGCCGGCGTGCCTTTACTGTGGGTAGGGGCGGGTTCGGGGCGGGTTAATGCCCATTAGCAGGCCTAGCCATGGGCCACCGGTCCCCATGGACTGGAGGTCGCTAGGGAGGCCGCTACCGCAGGCCGTCGGGGCCGCTCCCGAGGGTCACCTGTCGCCGGGGATCGGAGGCCGCTCCCGCGAGCTGCCAGTTCCCATGGACGGGAGTCTTCTCGCGGACTGGGTCGGGAGAAATAGGAGCAAGAATGGAAGGGAGAGAGAGAGAGAGTGAAAGGGACACGAGAAAGGGGAGTTTCCGTGTGGGGATTGGGGACCAGCGGGGCCACCCATGCGCACGCGTCGAGCATCGACCGGACGGGAGCTAACGTCCGGCCGAGATGAAACTCAACATTGCGCCCCTCCCCTTCTATTTATAGACAAAAGGGGAGTGCAGTCTCGGGTACCAATTGTCGCTAAAACACACCGAGCTGCGCTCTAGAACCAATCAGGGACAACCACGTGGAAGCAGATGGCGAGCAGAGACATTCCCGGATCGGCCGATCCAGGGATCGGCTGACCTGGGCCCACCACGTCTCGCCTTATGCTTTCTCTGGGTGACTGGTATGTGGGCCCTTATGACGGTTCCAGGTGCATGCGGAGTTTTGAGGCGATTTGGGTCCCTGGTGGGCCCTTGGATCCTTGTGCTCATACGTGGTGGTGTCTGATTCGTCGGTGATTGCTTCACTTGGATTCATGAGGTGTAATGGACACATGGCATCCAAGGTGGCAGCACGTCGCCACGTGGCCTGGTGTGGGTCCCACTGGGCCCTCGTGATATCGGGAGTGTGATCTTGTCTTGTGCATATCTCCTCCATCTGGACTCTGAAGTAGACAAATGATATATCCATTTCGATCGTCTCGACGAGCCCGTCGCAATGGTGCAGCCTAAATTGGCATTTGGGGTTGTTTATGATGACGTACTACATAAGCCATTGGATTACTTACTCTCTAACTGTACCATTTAGCACGTATTTCAGTGTGTTCTGCAACAAAAGTTAGAAACACCAACACTTGTGGAAACTATCAGTATCAAGCCTTATTCTAGTGTTGATGATCACTTCCCATTTATTTTATGCAGGAATTAATGGCGTAAAAGTGGTACTTAACAGCCATCAACACACCCTACACTTGACCTTTGGTCGTCTCGAGTAAAGGGGAACAAATCAAGGTGAGACATGATATCTAGATGTATGAAGCGAGCATAAGAGATATTCCAAACCATACCTTGTACTTGTGAACTTTGTGGACTGTTTATCATGCCATCTTGGGTAGTTGAAGAATGAAACAATCATGAATCAAATCAATCCTGCTCATCATGTCAAGTAACTTGAGGTTTTGCAATAAATTTTCAAAACAAAACCTTGCTTAGCTCCTCATTTGATTCTCTCAGATCGCTCAATGTGTATATGTCCTCACCAAGGTATTAGATTGCCTTTATTCATCCTACTTCTAATGATGGCTTATGTGGAGCTCAATGTAGGGTATGAATGATAAGGCATACTTGCATCACATGTATTGCAAAGTCAAAAACGGGATCCAAAGAGAAAATCAAATCACACAATCAGATCAAGATGTACACGTGTATGGATATGATGAGTATGGTAAGGTGGATACTAGACCCGGAATGGGTTCTAGATATTACTATACATGATGAGATCTGGGGTGATGGTAAGGTGGACACTAGCCCCGAAATAGGTACTAGTTATTATTACTATCCAAATTATGGGACTCCTTTTTGCATGATTTTCTCCTCTCTCCTTTTTAAATTTTCCGAGACATGGGCTATCTCTTTTTTTCTTTCTTTCTTTCTTTTTTTTGGATCATGCCTTTTGAGCATGTCTTTCTCTTTTTTTTCTTTTTGCATAGCCTAGTCTCTTTTGGAGATATTTGGAGAGGGATAAATCATAGAACAATGCATGGAGCTTTATTTTGTGGAATGGATGGATGGTACAATGCTTACTTCCAGAGTAGAAGCATAGCAAGGTGGATATTGTGTGCATATGAATCTTGATCACAAAAGCATGAAAAGAATTCTCACAAGGGTATCAGAATTTGACAACGCTCAAGGCAATAACAAGAAGCATATGAGTATAAGGTTTTCAACTAGAAACATCATATGCCTTTGGTAGGACGGTGGCATATCAAAGTGGAGCATTTGCAAAGGGTTTTTAAGTTTTCAAATAAAATTCCCAAGCACTCAAACTATCAGAGTGAAGATCATATCATCAAACCATATCACAAACGCCAACTACCTAGATAAGCATGAGTTCCCTAATGATATTTGTTCACAAGCATCAAGATAATAAGTAGGGAATAAAATATATGCAAGCCAACCACAGGAATCATGCAGAGCAAGCGGAGCACGAATCTGATCACTTTTGAAGGATAAAGGGATCAAGGAAGACCAACGGTGGTTCGGCTAACCCGTGGGGTAGCCGGCTCACTATAGTTTACCTTGTCCTTGTCATGAAGGCATAGTCGATGCTGTGCAACTCCAATGTGGGAGTTCTCGACTGGATATATCGATGATGAGATCGAGAGAACTCCCCCACACTAGTGGTTGAATCTGGTGTTGTTCTTCAAATAAAAAGATGGAAACAAAAGGTGGACTCTGTGGTTCGAGAACCATAGAGTCTTTATTCAAACTCTAATATTTTTTTCTTTATTATCACTATGTCATTTGCTCGAAAGGGTTAGACCAACGTTACACTTCATGAACAAAGGGGAATATACTTACCTTGGACCTTTGAGAGGTCATATGTGCCACCTTTGTATGTTGTGCAACATGAATCTGATGCATTGACTTACCTTCCCATTTGAATTTAGGTCAATAACTCACCCAGTTGAATTATGACAATTTCCTGCAGGGGTTAGTCCACATACATGCAACCAAAGTCTATGAAAATATAACTCTAAGGTTCATCAATCAAAACTCGACACCATGTCTTATTTGGACTAAAGAAGACAGTTTTAACCTAATAACCATGCTTAGTCTAAAGTAGCCTATGAATGTACGTTCGAATGATACTTTCAAACCAGAGCATATGAACAAAGATAAAGGAAGCACGTAAGCATGATCAAGCTATTTTCAACGGAGCAAAAGCGTGAGCAAAAGATGGTGAACCTCGGGCAACCTCCCGAAAGGGCTTTGTTTAATGTCAAAAGTGGGACTTACCTAGCTTGTGGGGCAAGATGAAAGAGCTTACATCATCTCCACACCAGGATTGCATTTGGTTTGAGAGGAACTTTACTCTGGATGCTCACATACCTCCCCCACACTTGAAGTTTGCATTTCTAAGCAATAAAACTCAAGTGTGTGGAGATCAAGCTTCCTTTATAAACGTTCTCTCACCGAACGTTACCACGGTGTTGTAGCTGATGTAACTCGCATGTTCTTAGGAATCACTTGTCCATCTTTCTTTTCAATCTCTACATGAAAGGTTAGTGACAAAAAATACCTGAAGGACAACTTATCCTATAAACATGCTCTTGCTTTTTATTCGAAAGGGAAATAAAACCTATGCTAATCCAGGCTATCTCCTAGTAGTGCTTTGTTTATTGCGGTCATAAGCTCGACCATGGGAACTTCATCTTGCAGCTACCATTGGTGGTGTCATTCCCATCTCACCATCAATCTTTGATGAATCGGTGAAGCTTTAGCTGCAAGGTTAGTGACATATATACGAACACGAGTCCAAAAGATAACAAAAGGCAAACATGGTCATTCCAGGTGAACTGAGCACCTAGGGTGATCACAGGAATCAGAAGCTATAACATTCGGAAAGCGAACCTCAAAGATGGAAAGGTAAGCACTAATTAATGCTTTAAAAGTGAAAGACTATCTCCGAGTGAAATGAACTTAGGAACATACTGAGCCTCGAAAAAAGGATAGAGTGAAGCTCTATTGGCTCGACATACGTTCAAGAGTTAGGGTCCGTGTGAGGAGGGAGTATCCATCAACTCACCCTCACCTTAGGTATGAAGCTACGTGTTCCACCGAAATGGTAAAACACTCGGCATTCCAACCTAAGCTTCCAATGGGAGGTTATAGATAAACTGATAAGCTCAGCTCCCATTGGACATCGATCATGTCAAGACGTAAGATAGGAAATGATAGCTTCCTTGACGGATCGGCATCGATCGAGTTTAGCATGAAAAAGTGAATTCGCTCGACTCGATCGGTATATGATCATGCTCCTTTGGTCTAAAGAATGAATCCTATGGATTATAAAATAGAGACCAAGGCCTTAGCTCGAACTTTAGTGCAAAGGACTACAATTTGAGCAAGACGTAGGAACATGATAGGCCTATTGCACTCTCCCCAGGAGATTGTAACTAGGACTGAACAAGTCATCCTGGCCTAGAATGGTTGTTCTTCCCTAATTATTATCTCCATCCTCCCTTGAGACAAGGTCTCAGGGAGAAGGTCTAAGAAGAGGTACGAGAGGGGAACCCAAGGGTAGAATCTGCGCTAAGCAATCTTTCCCTTAGATTCCTGCTATTCAGGAATGGTATCTTCAACTAGAGCTTGGAAAGGATGGATAAGCAATCTTGAGATCGGCTGATGATAGATCTAGGTAGCTCAACATTTTCTCTGATAGGCACCTCATCGGATGGGATGCAAGGGGAGATGAAATCCCGGAGGTTTTCCATGATCTCCTTCCCTCGGCAGCGTCCAAATGCGTGAAAGAGCCTCCAGAGAGAGCATCAAGCCTCATGGCTTCGTCCTTCCGCAACCCATACCAAAAATGCTGAAGTAGCATCCAGTTGGGGATGTGGAGGACTGGGCAATCTTCCACTGAAGAGGCAAAACGATTCCATGCCATTCCTAAAGATTCCTCCTTACCTTGCTTGAAACTGAGAATCTTTGTCCTTAACAAGATGACACATTGTATCAGGAAGAATCATGAGTAGAAAGCTACTCTTAAACTTTCCCACGTGAGATAGTCTCTACCAAAACAACAGTGTCAATCCCGTGCTTTCCCAAAGAGGGACAGCAGGAAAAACTCCCTTTTCCGAGCACCTGGTGATACTCTAGTTTTACCCTGAGTTTCAACCAAACACTCGTAGCTTCTCACATGATCGAAGGGGTTCTCATGAATTGACCCCAAGAAGGAATGATCCTGAATTAGCTTCATGAGAGAGGGGCGAATCCGACAGCCAGATGAAAGAGTAGGTTCTGACAAGGATGGCTCTGAGGGTTCACTCCTCGAAGGTGAAAGGTGTTTACAAGGATAACCTTCCATGGATAACAGGGGTAAAGGTAGAAGTAAAGGAAATGAAAAAGATAGATACGAGGACCACTAGGTCTGAAGATAGATACAACAGCCGTTCCCCAGCAACGGCGCCAGAAATGCTTACTGGTGTTTCTTAACGTCACTACTAACGGCGCCTATTAGGTGAGCGTAAGAACAACCCGGGTACACCGACGAGTACGAAAGAATTTGCAAGTGCACTGAAATACCACTATAGCACTTCCCTAGGGAAGGAGTATTCCAAGGGTTATCGAATTCAAGGAACGATGTGTACTATTTTCTATCCTAGTATAAACAGGTCCAAGGACACCAAACTCCTACTGGGATAGATGGGAGATGAGAAGCACTTCCTGAGGGTCTTGAGTCTAGGAAAGGAACTAGTCATTATGGATCTTACTTCGGAGCGACGACCCTCCCTAGCTTTCAAAGGTCTAAGGAAACACCGCCCTCGAGGACCTACTCGGTACCCAGGAGCAGAGGGTTTCAAAGGGTCCAACAGCTGTCACTACTATGACCTACCTCTATCGTTACACGAGAAGACATGGTATTCAAAGGATAACCAGAGTCTAGACACCACGTCTACACTACCGATTACTACTATAGCGGACTACATCTACCAGGCCGCTAGCCCCACTATAGCATCCCGTATAAATACGGAGTGTTGAACCAGTAAGAACGACTCAGTCCTTAGCACATCATAGAATCACGTTGCCATAGAAAGACTTGGATGCGAACTAGATACAACATTCTTGCTCAGCTAAACATGATCCGACATGCAAACAGATACTTGAACTTATGGACTAGCTCTAAAGGATCGAAGCGTCATGTTACCAAGAACACGAGCTCTAAATTATGAACAGGCCAAGAACACAAGAACATATCATTGATGCATGAAGTCCACTATAGTCTAAATAAGAAATGCTGAAATACTTACTTTAGTCTAAATGAAGAACAAGCATCCAGGAGGACTCCACCTCACTCCTCACTCCTATTCTACCCAGCACTATAATCACACACACAACCCATGGAGAGGTGAGAACTCACCTCTCCAAGGGGAGAATGAGAGGAGAGGGAGCTTGGGATATGTAGAAAAGGGGACCCCTCCCCTTCTATTTATAGACAAAGGGGAGTGCGGTCTCGGGCACCAATTGTCGCCAAAACACACCGAGCTGCGCTCTAGGATCAATCAGGGACAACCATGTGGAAGCAGATGGCGAACGGAGACATTCTTGGATCGACCGATCTAGGGATAGGCCGACCTGGGCCCACCACGTCTCGCCTTGTGCTTTCTCTGGGTGACTAGTATGTGGGCCCTTATGATGGTTCCAGGTGCATGCAGAGTTTTGAGGTGGTTTGGGTCCCTGGTGGGCCCTTGGATCCATGTGCTACACACGTGGCGGTGTCTGATTCGTCGGTGATTGCTTCACTTGGATTGATGAGGTGTCATGGACACATGGCATCCAAGGTGGCAGCACATCGCCACGTGGCCTGGTGTGGGTCCCACCGGGCCCTCATGATATCAGGTGTGTGATCTTGTCTTGTGCATATCTCCTCCATCCGGACTCTGAAGTAGACAAACGATATATCCATTTCATTCATCTCGACGAGCCCGTCGCAATGGTGTGGTCTAAATTGGCATTTGGGGTTGTTTATGATGACGTCCTACATAAGCCATTGGATCACTTACTCTCAACTGTACCATTTAGCACGTATTTCGGTGTCTCCTGCAATAAAAGCTGGAAACACCAACATTTGTTGAAACTATCAGTATCAAGCCCTATTCCAGTGTTGATGATCACTTCCCATTTATTTTATGTAGGAATTGACGATGTAAAAGTGGTACTTAACAGCCGTCAACTGGGTGTCAAATTACTTGAGGCGCTCTTATTGGTGTCAGGTTTTGAAATTTCTAGGAGATTGATGGGTGGGACCGTGGGAGGAAGATAAGAGCTTGGGGTGGAGACTAGCACTCCATCGCGCCGCGTGCGGGGGTGGGGTGGGGGTTGCGACTGTGCGTCGCTTGTTTCTCAATGGTAAAAAAGCAAACATGCAAGACCACATGTGAGAGAGAGTTTGGTTGCGTGCAAAGATAGCAATGATTGTTTGCATGTGTTTGGAGAGACTAAGATGATTTTGCAAGCAGTCACATCCAGAATGGTATTGAATTATGAATCCCATTTAATTATGTATACTGCAGTTCCAAGTCCATTTTCTACATCTGTATGAAATTAGTGACATCCTTGTGTCCTCATGTGTGTGACTTGTTTTTATCTTGAAGTCAACTTGTATGCAGATCAGTTCGGCCATAGTAATCTTGAATTTGGTTCAAGCTTACTATTTTGTCCACTAATGTGAAATATAACTATGAACCTCAACTACTGTCAGATTAGTTAAGCTTACTACTGTCAACATCCATGCTAATTTGGACCTCAACTGAACTTTAGATGTCAAAAAAATAATTGCTCACTATTTTATAAACTTTTGTTTTACCATATACTATTGTCTAGATTTGCTTTCAATCCAATGATAAATATTCCAAACTTTAAACTTATTTTTTGGGCAATTTGAGTTAGATTCTAAATCTGAAAAGGGCGAGTCCAGATAAATATTGTTTAGATTTTCTTTACTACGTACATTACTGCAAAATGGGGCATTCGTCCCGCATGTTAGTACCGGTCACGATTGCGGCCGGTACTAACATGCGAAATTAGTACCGATCACAATGAACAGTGCCATTGTTGGTATTTCTTAACCTCACCACTAGTGCATGGCGCGTCTAGCGTGAGCGTGTAAGGAACACCCGGGTACACTGACAGGTGCAAACGAATCCGCAAGCGCACGGATACACCGTTGTAACACTTCACCCAAGGAGTATTCCAGAGGGTATCGAATCCTAGGAACGGTAAGAGGAGTTCTACGAATGACTATCCAAGGACACAGGATCCCTGCTGAGGTGGATCGAGAGATGAGGAGTCTCCTATGGGTATTGATTCTAGAAGGGCGCAAGCACATGATAGGGACACTCGCTTCGGCACTGGTTCCCTCCTGGCTATAACAGTTGGTTACGGCAGAAAGCTCTACGCCTTATCCGAACGTGGAGGAGTACAAAGGGTCCAACGGCTGTCACTACCGCGGCCTACCTCAAGACAAACTGTGGGATACGGGGCAAACGAAAGATAACCCGCAGTCTAGACACCACGTCTACACCACTGATCACTACTATAGCACGGCTACGTCTGACGTACCATAACAACACTATAGCACCCCGTATAAATACGGAGCGACGAACCCGCAAGTACGGGCTAGGCCTCACTCATCATGGAATCAAATAGGCGATAGGAGATATGAATGATACTTTGATCTAAATCATGTATGCATTAGCGTCCACGATACTCTAATTGGCGAACAATCACACAAATGGATAAACTACTTATGTAACTTCTCCACAGGATCGAAAGGAGTGGTTCTACTAAAACACAAGCCTAAGATCAAGAACGGACGAAGAACACAAGAACATATCACCTATGCATGAATGCTACTTTAGTCTAATTGGAATATACTGAAATACTCACTTGGGTCTAAATGAAGAATGACATCATCCATGAGGTACAAGGGGATGATGGATGATGAACGGATCATCACCATCTCACCTCTACTGATCCACACACTCCCTCTCTACCTAGCGCCACCTAGGCTAGATCTTCCACACACACACCCATGGTGAGGTGTGGTTTCACCTCAACCAACAGAGAATGAGAGAGGAGAAAGAGGCAAAGGTGAGAGGTTGCCTTCAAGTGTGTTGTCCTATTCTTACCCCTCTCCTCTAATATTTATAGGCCTGAGCACCGGTGAGAGAACACCCCCAGCATCCCCGGAATGTGTCTAGGAGCCAACACGTGGAAGGCCAGGATGAGCTGAGCCAACGGCGGTTCGGCTGACCTGTGGGGTCCGCCGACCCCATGGTGGGCCCCCTTCCTTGTGCTTTCTCCTGGTGGCTGTCAGGTGGGTCCTCAAGGTGGTTACAGATGTCCACGCGGTTTTGAGGAAGTTTGGGCGCGTTGGTGGGCCATAGGATCCATGTGATGCACATGTGGCGGCTTCTAATTCGTCGAATCTTCCTCCCTTGGATTGATGACATCATGGATCTAGGGGATGCTTGCATGGCAGCCCCTCGTTGGCTGAGCCTGAATTACTTGGATCATGGAGGTGTGTTTTCTTCTCATTTCTTGTGCCAAATACCTGCAATCAACTTTGCATTGCCACTTGTGGAATTTGTTAGTTTAAGCTCCTATTCTATTGTGGATGCATGGTTCTCATGGTGAAATGCAGGAATTGACGTCCTTAAAATGGGTACTTAACAGCCGTCAACAGCCATCACAACTCATTTGGTACCGGTCAAAAGACACAATGCAACTTTTTGAAAAATATTTAGTACCAGCCAATAAATTCACCCGGTACAAAATGACATCCCCGCCATTTAGTACCGGGTCACAGTACCGGCCGCTACAAAAAATCCACCGCCCCCTTTTATTCTCCCATGCCTCCACCACTTACATCTCTCCACCCTATCTCTTTTCTCTCATTTCTCTCTATCTTCCCTGTCCTCACATCTTCTCTTCTCTCTGCAGGAGGGGCAGCGGGGCAGGGAGATGGGCAGCCTCCCGGTGGCACGTGTGACACAACAGTGCACAATGGCCCCGAGGCCGAACGCGCGACATGGCCATGGCCCTCCCAGCAGCGCACGAGAGCTCGATAGCCCTCCCGACGGCGCGAGGTGGCCCGGTGGCCTTCCGGTGGCGCGAGGTGACCGCGGCCTTCCCGGCGGCCTCCCGACGGCGTGGGGTGGCTGCTGCCCTCCCGGTGGTGCCCGGGGCTAGGCTGGCCGGCGAGCGAAGTAGGAACGATGGCACGCCGGAGTAGGAGTGACTGTCGTAGATTCTTCTTGTTGTGCTTCTTGTTCTTATGATTTTTATCTTGTAAATTTTGAGATTGTGATTCATGTGATTTTCAAGGAGTGTGTGGTTCATGTGATTGTGAATCTTCTATGATTATTATGAATCTGTGTGAATCTAGGATTGAGGAAATGAGAAAAGGAAAGAAAAAGAAAAAGAAAAAGAAAAAAAGAGCATCGAGTGCATTGCAGGGTTGCAATTTTGTACCGGTTGGTAACACCCACTGGTACAAAATTCTCCTTTAGTGTCGGGCAGGCTGGCCGGTACTAAATGGCATGGCAATTAGTACCGTGGAGCCGATACCGGGCAAGCGCCCGGTACTAAACTTGCTTCCTACCCGACATTAAAGCTCTGTAGTAGTGGTATGAATCCAGATAAGAATGTAAATATCCTAACAGTAAATATCCAAACATGTGGCCTAACATTGGTGATAGTAATTATTGAAATTTCAGGTATACCTTATGATGAGGACATCACCATGCTGAACACACATACGCCACGACCTTTCCCATGTTGGACTTCGTCTCCGACTCAGCTGCCACGTACATCTCGGATTCAGCCTACACTTACGCACGGTTTCGGCGATAACTCCATCATACGACGTCGAAACGAGGCGTATAAGTACTCGTTGGAAAGAGGACGACGACACCGTCGATTTGGTTCTGGTCCTAGCTCCAGAAGTCGCGTGGATCATGCTGTGTGACCACGACAAGGTGCTGCGCCACCTATTTTGGGCCAACTTGGCTGTGTATCGAGTCGGGCCCTTGGCCCAAGTCGTGGGCGCCCCCTCCTGGTCTCCCACAACCCTAGGATGACCCTCCCTCTCCATAAACTCAGTAGCCGCCGCCGGTTTAGAGGCGGGTTTTGCTTAGAGTTTTCTGTCGTCGAACAGTCGTCGTTATCGGTTTGTGAAACCCCAACTTTCGTGTGATAATCATTCATCTGCAGAGTCACTATTTTGAGAGCTGCTTCTTTCGAGTTCTTGCTTGTGTTCTTCGTTTCGCAGGCAGGGATTAGCCTTCGCGGCGAGGTCAACCGGATTGTGACACAGTTGATAACCAGAGGAATCGTGGTGCTAAGATTGCAGGGGTCCAGGTCTTTGGATCTGAAGCCGGATCGGTGCGTCACATCCGCCCTAAACGAGTTATCTTTCACCTGACGGAAGATCGGGCACCCACGTCCCTATCAAGTGGTATCAGAGTTGGGCCCTTGTTAAGAAGGGGAGAATGATGAGTCCGGCCCAGGTGGGGTTGGATGGAAAGCCCGACACACCGGTCCAGCTTCAGTTATGCACGATCTGGCCCCCGCAAATCCGGCTTCAGGTACACACGACCTGGCCCCCAAGATTCCAGCTTCAGATACGTACAATCTGGCCACCGTAACCTTAGCACCGGCAGCCGAAATAACGACACACCGATCCGGCCAAATCATGACACACCGATCTGGCTACAACGCCACTAGGGCCTCCTGCTGCGCCTCGGCAACCTTAGCACCATACTCCTCTGCAACCTTAGCACCGCACTCCGGCGCACCTCTCGGGGAAAGGCCCAATCGCCCCAAAAGACTAGTCTGATAGGGGAAGGGTGGTTCTCCCTTTTAAGGTGACTTCCTCCTCCCAAGCTAAGCAAGGTGGGATAATGAGGCGACCGTGTGAGCCTCATTATCCCACCTTGCTTAGCTTGGGAGGAGGAAGTCACTTTAAAAGGGAGAGCCACCCTTCCCCTATCAGATTAGTCTTTTGGGGCGATTGGGCCTTTCCTCGAGAGGTGCACCGGAGTGCGGTGCTAAGGTTGCAGAGGAGTATGGTGCTAAGGTTGCCGAGGCGCAGCAGGAGGCCCTAGTGGCGCTGTAGCCGGATCGGTGTGTCATGCTTCGGCCGGATCGGTGTGTCGTTATTTCGGCTGTCAGTGCTAAGGTTACGGGGGCCAGATTGTACGTATCTGAAGCTGGAATCTTGGGGGCCAGGTCGTGTGTACCTGAAGCCGGATTTGCGGGGGCCAGATCGTGCATAACTGAAGCTGGACCGGTGTGTCGGGCTTTCCATCCAACCCCACCTGGGCCGGACTCATCACCTTAGCTCTGCCTGATGTCTCATTCATTTTCTACAACATGCTTTGTGTTTCAGCTGGCAATACCCTCTGTTGCTTAAAGATTGTGGTTCCCCAGGATGCATATGTGACCTGTGTGTTAATCGATGTTTCCAAACACAAATCTTATCTGTAAATAGGTCGGTAAATAGTACGATGGTACAAATTTCTTGTCTGATGAAACTAGTTGAGAACTCTTTTTCAAATCCAATCTGTTTATTTTATTCCAAAATTTGCAATTTGTTTCTTTTCAAGGGGCTCATAGCATCTTGCCTCTGTACCTAAGACAGTTGTTGACGCTTTTCTGGTCAACACACACGAGCGCTAGATTGCACAGGATGTCGAAACGCTAAACTCGCCGAGCTCCTGCCCGGACCGGTCTGACCGGTCAGGGGCACCGGTCTGACTAGTGCCTGCAGAGGCGCGGTGAAAACCTAAAATCGCCGCCTCAGAAGGGACCCCATCGGAGGTGGTGCGCCTAGGGTTGCTCTGAGGTCGGCAAGGCCACTTAGAACATCCTTGATCGCCGTCGAGACAAACAAGGAGAGCACAACGGTTGGAAAAGCGAGGGTTTGTGAGATAAAAGTTGTAAAAAGTAATGATCGATTGGGTGATGAGCCTCAACCGGCCGTGGCCCTTTATATTTATAGGGTGGGGAGGTCTTGCCCCGCAAGGAAACCCTTTACAAGTCGAAATTCGATAGGATTCATCAATTCTACTCGGACTCGGGATCCACCAGTCGGACCGATCAAGCCCACCGGTTAGACCGGTGTGGCCGTTGCCGGATCGGCTACAGGAACCCGACCGGTCAGACCGTCCAGGGACACCGGTCTGACCGGCGGCGTCAGCCTGATCGGCTTTGTGACAATTTTGGGTGCGAACATATGCCCCCTTGTTTTTTAGTAAAGCTTGCTGTCTAAAAAATAATTCTAAGGTCGATGTGACACTTCACCGGCCATTTTTTGGTCTAAGGGCGATTTCCGTTTTAAATCGGCCATATCCTATCAAGCGTCTTGCCAAACACTTGGATGAAATTTCTTCAAGTATCTCCCGTTGAGAGCCCTTGGAAGCCGCTATCCTTGCAAAGTTTCCACCATATAAGAATTCCTAGAACAAACCCTGACAATCTTGTATGGACCTTCCCAACTTGGAGACCACTTGCCGAACTTGTTACTTTTTGTTCCAATAGGTAAAATCGTCTTCCAAACCAAATCACCTACCTGAAAAGATTTTACTTTTACCTTCTTGTTGTATGCTCTAGCAACTCGCCTTTTGTCTTTCTCAATTTCTTCTAAAGCCTCCATACGCTTGTCGGTCACCTCATCAATATTATCCATCATCAAAGCATAATATGTCTCAACATCAAGATTATTTTGCTTTGCAAGTCTATATGCGCCTAGATTCACCTCAACGGGCAAAATGGCCTCTTGACCATACACAAGCTCAAAAGGAGTAACTTTAGTAGCACCATGTCTAGAAATACGATGAGCCCACAAAGCTTCTGATAATACCTCATGCCATCTTCTAGGATTGTCTTCTATCTTCTTCTTGATGAGCTTCACCAACGTCTTGTTGCTAGACTCGGCTTGACCATTGGCTTGAGCATAATATGGAGATGAATTGAGCAATTTAATACCATAAGAATCAACAAACTCATGCACCTCCTTGGATATGAATGAAGTCCCTTGATCCATAGTCAAAGTTTGCGGAATGCCAAATCTCTGTATAATATGCCCAGTAATAAACTCAATCACCTCTCTATGTGTCATATTCTTTAAAGGAATACCTTCAGTCCACTTGGTGAAATAATCAGTTGCCACAATCACAAAGCAATGCCCCTTTGATGAAGGAGGGTGAATCTTACCAATAAAATCCAATCCCCATCCTCTAAAAGGCCAAGGCTTGATAATTGGATGCATCAACGCAGCATGCACCAATTGAAAATCTCCATGCTTTTGACACTCTTCACAACCTTTGTAGTACCGAAAACAATCAGCTATCATAGTAGGCCAATAAAAGCAAGCTCGCCAGAGGAGCCACTTCATCTTGGGAGCCGATTGATAAGTACCACAAATACCTTCATGAACCTCTGCCATAGCTAACCTAGCTTGACCAGGACCCAAGCATTTAAAAAGCAAATCATCCGCGGTCCGACGATATAATTCACCATTATCAAGAACAAACTTAAGAGCCCATCGTCAGACTTTTCTATCAACTGAACTGCTAGGATTTTGTAAATAATC
This sequence comes from Cenchrus fungigraminus, assembly GCA_036936925.1. Taxonomy (NCBI): domain Eukaryota; kingdom Viridiplantae; phylum Streptophyta; class Magnoliopsida; order Poales; family Poaceae; genus Cenchrus; species Cenchrus fungigraminus. The sequence continues at coordinate 87,851,049 of CM072780.1, forward strand.
AACCAGAGGCTTCCTGCAATCCTCCACTTCATTTTTGTCACGAAAAACTGAAGAGGATCTTTTACCAGGGGACCGGCAGACCGGTCATGGACAACGGTCAGACCAGTGGCATCAGTCGATCCGGAACCAGGGGACCGATCAGACCGGTCGGTGACAACGGTCAGACCGGTGTCACCGGTTAGACCGGTCGGCTGCGTCGGCCTGACCGGTGCCTCCAGAGCAAAGCACTCAGCTGTAAGCAACGGTTTGTGTTCTTGAAAATTTCTTTTTCAAACATTATAACTAGATGCTTGCTGAGCCAGAGCGTTAGCTCTAGGATTTTCCTCTCGTGGCACATGATAGATAACAAATTCATCCATACAAGATATGATGTCTAAACATTTATCAAGATAAACATTTAAAAAGCCATTTAGACATTGACATACCTTTGTAACTTGCTGCACCACTAATAAAGAATCTCCATATGCTTCCACATGTTTTACTCCCATGTCATGCAAAATTTCCAATCCAAATAGGAGAGCCTCATACTCGGTTTGGTTATTAGTATAATCGTGATCCAGTCGGTTAAGAGCTTCAAAAACAGCCCCACTTGGCGAAATAATGACAACTCCAACACCACAACCATCTTTGCAAACCGATCCATCAAAATGCAACTTCCATGGAGTAAAAGTAGTACAACCGACATTTAAATCAAGTTGCTTATCTACTCTATGTCCAACTATAAAGTCGGCAACAATTTGACCTTTCATCGAACTTAATGGCTCACAATGTAAATCATATTCAACTAAAGCATAAGCCCATTTGCCGACTCTACCACTTAAGATTGGTTTATGCAACATGTATTTAATTATGTCAGTTTGACATGCTACTATGCAAGTACTTGGTAATAAATAATGCCTCAACTTGGTACAAGTATGATATAGCGATAAACACAACTTTTTAATAAAAGTGTACCTTGTTTTGGCGTCCAACAATCTTCTACTCTCATATGCAACAATGTACTCCTTGCCTTCGGTCTCTTGAGTCAAAACACCTCCAATAACATCCTTCTCAGCCGCTACATATAACTTGAAAGGAATACCACTCTTGGGTGCTTGAAGAACGGGTGGCAAAGTCAAATAGCTCTTAATCTCATCAAATGCCTCTTGTTGCTTTCCCCCCAAGTGAAGTCAACATCATTTTTCAACCGAAGTAAAGGAGTAAAAGCATTCACCTTCCCTGACAAGTTACAAATGAACCTCCTCAAATAATTCACCTTGCCCAAGAACTTTTGCAAATCCTTTTTACAAGTAGGCGCTTTAACATTTCGGATTGCCTCAATCTTTTTAGGATCTATCTCTATGCCTTTCTCATGTACAATAAAGCCTAAAAACTTCCTAGCTGATACACCAAAAGCACATTTGAGTGGGTTCATCTTTAATTTGTACCGACACATTTTTTCAAATGCAAGTCTTAAATCAGCTAAATGAGAGTCATCTCCAGCCGATTTGACAACAATGTCGTCGATATAAACCTCTACTATGATGCCAAGCAAATCATGAAAGATTAAATTCATAGCCCTTTGATAAGTAGCACCTGCATTTTTTTAATCCAAAGGTCATAACAACCCACTCAAATAAGCCAACAAAAGCCGGACAAATGAAAGCCGTTTTGGATATATCCTCTTTGGCCATAAAAATCTGATTGTAACCAACATTATCATCAAGAAAGCTAAGAATTCTATGTCCAGATGCAGCATTAACAAGAAAATCGGCTATAGGCATAGGATAATCATCTTTAGGAGTAGCTCTATTAAGATCTCTAAAATCAATGCAAACACGAAGCTTTTTTGTTCCTTTTTTCTCAACAAGCACAATATTAGAGATCCAATCAGCATAACGACAAGGCCTAATAAACTTTGCATCAAGCAACCGATTGACTTCCTCTTTCACTCGGTCATAAATATCAGGATTAAAATTTCTACAAGGTTGTTTATAAGGCCTAAAACCAGGTTCAATAGGTAAACGATGCTCAACTAAATCACGACTTAAACCAGGCATTTCATTGTAATTCCATGCAAAGCAATCAACATACTCCTTTAACAACTTTATTAAATCAGATTTAAACAAAGGATCAAGATTCTTATTTACAAATGTCGGCCTAGGTATAGTGCCATCACCAATGTCCACCTCCTCTAAAGGATCAGTCGACGTAAACCCTTGTCCTAACTTGCTCAAATCATCAACGTCTTCGATGGCCTCACACATATTGTTCTTGTGCGCCCGATAGTGCTCTTGCCCTTGTTGCAACCACTCTAAATTTGCATCCATCAAATCGAAAGAGAGGTTCTAGCCTGATCAATGATCGGCTTCATGACAACAGTAGCAAAGCCATCTTTGGTAGAATCAATAAGCTTTAAATCAAATAAATCTAAACCAGTTAAGCACTTAAGATTCTCATGATTATCCATGGTAGAACTATCAGCCACTGCAACACAAGCCCACGTATCACCATGAACAATCTCTACCTCGTCGCCTACCCATTGGATTAAAAATTGATGCAAAGTAGAAGGCACACATTGATTTGCATGAATCCAATCACGACCAAGGATTAGGCTGAAGTTACCTTGTGTCTCAGCGACGAAGAATGCCGTAGCCAACGTCTTGCTCCCAACGGTGAGCTCCATAGAGACGACGCCTTTAGCTCCCATCGGCTCGCCTCCTCCCACACCACTAACGGTCATGTTGGTCTTGATCAGCTCATCATCTGAACCTCCCAGCTTCTTGAACAAAGAATACGGCATCAAGTTGACGATCGCTCCTCCGTCCACCAGCATGCGAGAGATAGGCTTCCCATTGATGTGACCCTTCATGTACAAAGCCTTCAGATGATTTTCAGTACCTTTAGGCTTCTGGAAAATAGCTTCCTTTGGCCCAAAGTCGAGATGTGCAACGTCTTCCTCCGAGAGCACATATCCATCCATAGACATATGGATCACGTTGATATCCAAATTCATACGCTCGGGCGAAGAACTGTAATCAACAAGCTCCTCACCGTCTTCTGGTGCAGGTTCTGATGTGGACTTGTCATCACAAACCATAGGAGCTGAAGAAGAGAAACCGGGCGACGTCTCTGGGTCATCGGTCTGACCGACGACTACCACCGGTCTGACCGGTGTGACCGGTCTGACCGACTCCTCCACCGGTCTGACCGGTGCTGGCTGGGAGTTGGTCTTGACTCTCCACTCTTTTCCTTGAGGTACCATGGGCCTGTGCTGATTGAAAGCTTCATCCCTCTGCTTCTCTAGCTCCTTCTCCCTCTTTTCTTGGAATCTTAGGTGTTGAAGCTTCCTCCTTTGTGTGCAAGTCAAACCGGGAGGACACCACCTTGGCAAGAAGTATTTGGAGTTGAAACCACTCCCACTGGCCTCATGGTCATTAGCAGCAGTAAAAACCCCTGGAGTTGATGTCACAACCTTATTATTTGGAACAATCGGTCTTTTGCCATCTTCTCCAATGGGAACATCCATTGATCCAATCTGAATAATGTCTTGATTTGTAGTCCTCTCTGGATCAATATCCATCTTCTGCACCTCCTCCTTTTGCTTTGGCCTGTATACTTGCTTCACAGGAGGTGACACAGCCTGCCTGGCTGCACCTGTCTAACCGGTGCCAGCGACCGGTCTGACCGGTCGGGTCTGGTGACCCTGACCAGAACGGCGAGGAGTCAATCGGTCTTGGATAGGCCTGGAGATTCTGTCTAAAGCTGATCTTGGTCCTCCCCATCCAAGATGAAAGGCTTGTTGATACGGTACCCACATTACTCCATTGTCATCATAAATCGGGCATGGTGCACTTGAACTTGATGACGCCCAAGGTGGAGTAAAGCGTTGCCCTTGCTGTGATGATTCACCCTTGAGTCTTGTAACAGCCCTTGGAGGTGAAGATGACCCTCCTTGGTGTGTAGGTGACATCATCCTTTTTTTAACGGCCGATCACTTGTAACGGCTTTTTGCTTGGAATACTTGTCAAATAGCATGTCAAAACTGACCTTTGGCTTAGGACCACTCCCCTGATTCTTTGCTACATTAAGCTTCCAGTTTCCAATCTCCGAACAGCTTGGTTTGATCATCCTCGGACGACCCAGGGGCGCATCTGTCTGACCGGTCACCTCCACCGGTCTGACCGGTCTGGCCAGAGACGGCTCAGACGGTCGTTGATCGGTGGGTGTGGACGACCCTTGACCCCTATGTCCAGAGGCACTCACAGTAACCTTGAAGGTCTCTTTACCATCAGGAGTCTTCTCATACTCAACTTTACGAACAAGCTCCTTTCCTCTCAAATCGGGCTTAGCCTCCCTGATCACCACATTCTTGCCCTTAGTTGCTTCAGCTTGATGTGGCCGAACCAATACCTTAGGCTGCTATAAATCCATGGTGTTGATTGGAAAAGGAGTTTTATCCACTTGCATCTCATGAAAAGTCAAACGACCTTCGTTTATGGCCGATTGAACCTGTCGACGAAACACGTTGCAATCTTTAGTGGCATGAGAAAACGAATTATGAAACTTGCAATATGCACGCCTTTTCAACTCATCAAGTGGAGGAATAGTGTGAGTTAATTTGATATTTCCAGATTTAAGCAATTCATCAAATATACGATCACATTTGGAAACATCAAAAGTAAATTTAATTTCTTCTTGCCGACCTTTACTAGCTGGCTTAAGAGATGAACAAGAGTAAGCTTTTTCTTTAGAGGGCCAAATAAATTCAGCAGCATAAACTTCTTTATCACTATCGTTCGAACTATCAGAATCATAATCAATAATATGAACATTAGAACGACGTGACTTAAAGTTATCTTTTTCTTTATTCATTCGGTTTTCAACAACTAAACCTCTTACTTGAACTTGTGCAACCGAAAGAAAATCAGTACCCTCTATTTTATCTCTAATAGATGACCTTAAACCTTTCAGACAAATGTCTGCAAGGTCCATATCAGTGATTGACAAATTAAAGCAATGGTTTTAAGTTTCTTTAAACCTTTTAATGTAGGCAGAGACAGTCTCATCTCTTCCTTGCCTAACCGATGTTAAATCTGTCAATTTTAATTACATGCTCCCACTATAAAAGTGATCATGAAATTTATGTTCTAACATATCCCAAGATATAACAGAACCGGGAGCAAGCGAAGAAACCAAGCAAAAGTGGTGCTAGTTAAAGATAAAGAAAACAAGCGTACTTTTAAAGCATTATAGACACCAGCTTCACCTAGTTGTGCAGTGTATTGACTAATATGCTCCCACGTGGTTCGATCATCATCACCACTAAATTTAATTAAATCGGGCATACGCCAACCACGTGGGAGAGGAAATCTATCAAACTCGGGATCGTATGGTTTTTGATACAAATTAGTATTACCAATATCAACACCAAGTTTGGTTTTTACCACATTTGCCAAATCTTCCTTAAATCTATTAAATTTTGCCCAATTAGGATTATTTGGCTGTGGTGGCTGAGGATTCTCCAAATTCATCTTATTTAAATAGGGAGCTATCTTAGCTTGAGCTAGCCTGTAACTTTCAAACACATCGTCCGGAATAATGGTTTTGGAGGCTGATGTGTTCATTGTCGTACTATAATGAGGTCTAACATTACTAATTGTATTAGAAAAAGCAGGAACCATTTGATTTCGCACGACAGAAATTGGCAAAGGCTGATCTGGCACCATCTCTATTGCACCGGTCTGACCGGTACCCAGCACCGGTTCAACCGGTGCGGCCATATTTGGCCTATGTGGTTGAAACTGTGGGTACTGACCAGATGCAGGGTTTGGGGCCATACCATATGTATAATTTGCATTATTAACAGGCAAAGGTGCTAAGCTAGGATAGGACCCATGAGGATTAGCTTTAAGAGTACTACTAATAGTTTCATTATTATTAAAGCCTAAACTCCTATCTTTTTCAAGATCCTCTAAACGTTCTAAACGAGCAATATATGAAGCAAGCAATTCATCACTTTCCACTGTAGCTTTCATAGGAGAAGGTTCAGGTGGGGGTTTCTTACTTACAGTGAGAATTACCTCAACGTTGTTGTCGTTTAGCTTGATCGCCGGCAGCTCCAACTCTTTCAATCTTGCCACCTTGCCGGATCGATCCTTCTTGAAGCCAGCTAGGAATTGTACTTGCATGTACTCTTGTAGCGCCTTGAACTTCTGTTGCTCCTCTGGAGGGAGATCTTCCAGCGACGTGGTGACAATATTGTTCATGTCGAGATAACACCAAGCACCTATCTGGCTGAGGTTAGATTGAATGGTTTTAGCAACTTGATCTTTCTTCCCCAGCGGAGTCGCCAAAAGTATGTTGACGCTTTTCTGGTCAACACACAAGAGCGCTAGATTGCGCCGGATGTCGAAACACTAAACTCGTCGAGCTCCTGCCCGGACCGGTATGACCGGTCAGGGGCACCGGTCTGAGCGGTGGCTATAGAGGCGCGGTGAAAACCTAAAATCGCCACCTCGGGAGGGACCCCGTCGGGGGTGGCGCGCCTAGGGTTGCTCTGAGGTCGGCAAGGCCACTTAGAATGTCCTTGATCACCATCAAGACAAACAAGGAGAGCACAAGGGTTGGAAAAGCTAGGGTTTGAGAGATAAAAGTTGTAAAAAGTAATGATCGATTGGGTGATGAGCCTCAACCGGCCGTGGCCCTTTATATTTATAGGGTGGGGAGGTCTTGCCCCGCAAGGAAACCCTTTACAAGTCGAAATTCGCTAGGATTCCTCAATTCTACTCGGACTCGGGGTCCACCGGTCAGACCGGTCAAGCCCACCGGTCAGACCGGTGTGGCCGTTGCCGGATCGGATACAGGAACCCGACCGGTCAGACCGTCCAGGGACACCGGTCTGACCGGCGGCGTCAGCCTGATCGGCTTTGTGCCAATTTTGGGTGTGAACAACACTTATTGAGTGAAGGACCTTGTGTGTAATGGTTAATTTCTGTTTCTTTAGTATCTATTCTTGACTACAATGTTGCCTGCTTTTAACTTTGAAGCTTCTGATTTGTTGTGTGACCATACAAGAACTACACTTGACTTCAATTATGTCTTTTTTATCTGTGATGAGAAAACATTGATTCATTCTTGATTATGCCCCCGTTTACTCTACATTTTGGATGCTTAACAATGGTGATCAGTATGATCTTTGTGGATATGGACTTGACACAACATGCTTTCTATACTAAAATTTCACATACCAAGTCTGCACTTCATTGATAATTGTAATTCTATTTTTCAGAAAGTAATAGACCTTGCTAGCTACTCAAACTACTGTCTTGTATTGGATCCATGCAATTTCTTTTGGATTTTGAGTCAGTCCTGAAGTGATTTAGCACACAAGTGCCAGATAATCTAATATACAACCTGCTGTCACTACGTGAAAACCTGAAATAGGTCACACAACATTTGTAACGGGCCCTTAACACCCGTTACATGCACCCACATCTGTAACGGTTGTTTGGCGCCTGTTACCCATAAGCGCGGCAAACCGACCCCGGGGTTTGCCTCCACAACGCCCATTACCAATGTGGACTTCTGGTAACGGGCTTCTTAAGCGCCCGTTACATGAATTCGTTGTGACGAACGTTAAAGCGAGTCCGTTACAAAAGTTAAACCTATCGGTAACGGGCTCATAAAATCTGTTACCGATCAATGCCCTATCGGTAATGGGCTCTTTAAGTCCGTTACTGATCACTGCCGTATTGGTAACCGGATTTAAAGTCCGTTACCGATAACTTTCGTACTGGAGATGCATGTTTGTTAGGATGCGTCTCCTTTGATGGTGACCCAATTGGATACGCTCATTTTTAGGATGCATCTCCTTTGATTGCCACCCAGCGTCGCCTTTTATTTCTCACATCGGAGACGCGCGTTGTTATTGCCCGTGGAGATTAGAGGCAAGAAGAAGGCTAACAGAGGGGCTCCTGTGAGGGTGGCATGGTATTTTTGCATCATTCCTCGGCTGAGAAGATGGTTCACAACACGAAAGGAGGCCCAACTCTTGTGTTGGCATGAGGAAGGCCGAAAGAAGGAAGATGGCAAGTTTAGGCACCCCGCTGATGCAACACAATGGTGTAACATTAATAACCACTTTAAGTGGTTTAACAATGACATAAGGAGCATACAGTTTGCTATGAGCACAGATGGCGTGAAACCATTCGGTAACCAGAGCTCAACACATAGCACCTGGCCTGTCATGCTGTCATTGTATAACCTTCCAGCCTGGCTATGCAAGAAACATAAATATATGATGCTGACAATATTGGTCTCTGGGCCAAAGCAACCTGGCAACCATATTGATGTCTACTTGAGGCCACTAGTTGATGACTTGAAGATACTGTGGAGGCTTGGTGTGTGAAGGAGGTTTGGGATGAGTTCAAGCGTAAGGAGTTCACAATGCGCGCCATGTTGTTCACCACCATCAACGACAACCTGGCTCATCGCTAGCTTGCCCACACTGCTTGGAAGATAATTGAGCAGTGTGGCTAAGACATTCAAAGAAATATGTATTTATGGGGCACCGTCGTTTCCTCAGCAAAAAACATGCATACCAGGCCATGAATTGTCAGTTTAATGGGGAAAAGGAGGATCGAGAGGTGCTGTTGCATGTGACTGGAGATCTGGTCCACTTGAAAGTCAAGGACATCAAAACTATCGAGGAGTTACCCAAACTGACTGAAAAAACCCTTGGCAAAAGAAAGAAACGAGATGGTGAAGAAGAAGAAGAAGAAGGAATGTGGAACAAGAAATCAATTCTAGGGAGCTAGAGTATTGGGCGATGTTGGATGTGTGTCATTCAATTGACAACATGCACATCAAGAAGAATGTGTGTGAAGCTACTTGTGGAACATTGCTACAACAGAAGTTCAAAGGAAAAGATCATAAAAATGCAAGGGAGGATCTTAAAGATCTGGGCATTAGGCCGGAGCTCTATGCAGAGGCAACAGAGATGGGGACGGACAAAGGTTGAGAGAAAAGAATTATGTCAGTTTTTGCATGATTTGAAAGTATGTTCAGTCTACTCAACAAACTTCAAGAGGCTAGTGTCGGTGAAGGACATGAAAATGAATTTCAACTTGATGAAGTCTCATGATTGCCATGTGTTGATGACAGCTCTTCTTCCTGTTGCACTTAGAGGTATCAAGATAGAACTGGTTTGCAACACGGTCACGAGCTTGTGTTTATTCTTCAGTGCAATAGAACAGGAGGTGATTGATGAGAAAAACTATTGGACTTAGAGAGGAGGCATTTCGAGACCCTATGCCTGCTTAAAGCTACCTTCCCACCATCATTCTTTGATCTCATGCTGCATCTAACAACACACCTTGCGAGGGAGATCTGGTACCTTGGCCCATCTTACCTTCATCAGATGTTTTCATATGAGAGGTTCTTTGGATTCCTGAAATCATTGGTACATAACTGGTTATTTCCGGAGAGAGCCATTGTTAGTGGCTACGAGACCATCAAAGCAGTGAAGTGGGCCATGGGTTATATGGACCCCCAAAACCCCATTGGTGTGCCTCGCTCACAGCATGAAGGTAGGCTTTCAGGTGTTGGGACCCTGGGGAAAAAGTCAGCCACTCCAGAACCAGATGCCTTCCAAAAGGCTCATTTCACCGTGATACAACAACTGCACCTGATTACACCGTTTTCCAATGAGCACAAGTGACAACTACGTCAAGACAACCCTGACCATGGTAGGGCTTGGCTTGCAAAGATGCACATGCAAGGTTTCAGCAGGTGGATCCAAGATTATGGCGAGACATGCAGCAATGCTATAATAAATGACGATATAAGGAACCTAGCATCGGGGCCATTGTTCACTGTTACAAAATACCAAGCAATGGATATCATTGGATACACATTCTACACCATGGCCCAAGATAAAAAGAGCGTCTATCAAAATAGTGATGTGCGTGTACGAGCCGTCGTCGATGATAGTGATGATGATGATGACATGCAGACAGACACATATTATGGTCAAATAGAGCAGATATGCGAGCTTGATTATGTAGGATTGAAGGTAGCCTTGTTTCGGTGTAGATGGGTCAGCAATGGGAAGAGAGCTGTGAGCAAGGACAAATATGGCTATGTTAGTGTTGATCTCCAGGTATTTGGAAATAAAAACGAACCGTTTGTTTTCGCCAACGATGTTGAGCAAGTGTTCTATGTACCTGACCTTGCAAAGAAGAACTGGTCTGTGGTTCTGCCTGGAAAAAAAGGTATGTTGGGGTTGAAAATGTTGTTGTTGAGGAGGAATACAACCAGTTTGATGAAATTCCATCCTTTGACACTTCATACAAGCCCTGACTCTTGGGAACTAATAAAACACCGTACTTGCGAAGCGACCATAGTGAAAAAAATCCATATACAGAAATCAAGGAAGAAAAAGCAAGCTTGATTTCTGCTGAATCCTTTTGTAATGCAGGATGTGTCTATTAGTGGAAATGGAATCCGTTTTGTAATATATAGGATGTGATGTATTGGTGGAATTTGAATCCTTTTTGTAATATATAGGATGTGGTGGAATTTTAATCCTTTTTGTAATATATTCTGCCTAAGATACTGTATATATTCTGTTTATATTCTGCTTCAGTTCAGTAAGTATGTTGTAGGTTGCTGACATTATTATCATTAGTAACGGACGTTAATATAAAAGAGACGTGGATTAGCCAACCCGCGTCGCCTTTGTTATGGGCAAGAGGTGTGAAATCACACACACAGATTACATCAAAAGAGACGCGGATTAGCCAACCCCCGTCGGCTTGTTCTTCTTCATGCTTGCAAGTGAGCAGGTAAATCGTACAAATAATTGGACTGCACAGAGATAATCACACAAGTAGATAATCACACAAGCATGTCTCTTAAGATGCAAAATCACATGCAGATTACAGACATCATTAATACATCAGAAGGTTACAAAGCGGCCATCTATGTTCATCATCACTAGGCACTACCAGGATGAGGAACATATATAGATCAAAACTAAGCAAAAGAGATGCTCCCGGCGGTTTGTTCTTCTTCATGCTTACAAGTGAGGAAAATACAGTAGAAGGGGAGACCATATCCCTTCAAAAATCCTCCTCCTGGAGGAGGGAAAGCAAAAGGAAATATAAGTTTGACGAGATATGCTCCAGATTCTGTGACCTTCCCGTCCGCTTGTTCTTCTTCATGCTTACAAGTGAGCAGAAGAGAAAGATACAGCAGAGGGTGGAAACATATCCCTTCAAAAATCCTCCTCCTGGAGGAGGGAAAGCAAAAGGAAGCGCAAGTTCGACGAGAAAGATACAACAGTTCAAGGGTTCTGGGCTACTCTCCCCAGACCTCAGCAGTGATCTTTCTGTCGGCTTGTTCTTCCTGATGCAGAGGTTCTGGGCTACTCTCCCTCGACAGCTGATGCAAAATCACAAGGAAATATATCACAAGAATTTTTCTAGCAACTGTGCTAGAGGGATGAGCAACCCAATCACCCATATCACAAGAATTATTCTAGCAACTGAGAGAACGAGGAGGAGGAAGAAGAGAGAAAAGCAAAAGCTTGCGCCCTACAAGATCTATTCTTTGTGCGATAGCTAGATCTAGATCTAGAGAAGAACAAAGCAAGTGAGGAGGACCGATAGGCGTCGGTCCCCTTTTATAGCAAAAACAAGGAAGGGATAAGATCGGTTGTCAAAAAAAAGGAAGGGATAAGATCAAAAGCACAGGAAATGGGAAGGTTCCCAAGAAATTGATGCCAGATCCGGTCAAGGGGGAAACAGTCGCCCAGTCAATGGCTGACGGCAGAGGCAGTGAGTCCAATGTAGAATTAAAGGATACGCGGATTAACCAAATGTCGTCTCCAATGTAGAATTAAAGGATACACGGATTAGCCAAACATCGTCTCCAATGGAGAATTAAAGGAAACGCGGATTAGCCAAACCGCGTCTCCATTGCATACTTAAACCGTGTTTGGAAACAAGTCTCCTATATCTTCTCATTCCAAAATAATTTAGATCCCCTGCCCCTTCATCTACCCATGAAAAAACAATAACTGCCTACTCCTCATCGTCACCATTCCCAGCCGGACATGAATAGCATGCCGGGAAGAAGCAAGTGACACTAGCCGTCGCTACTGGACCTCCCTCAAGACCTCCGCATTGAGATTGTGGCGTGCATCGATGCGACCTCGGAGCGGCCCTGGGCTGACCTCCGCAGCCTATGAGGTACTTGATCGACCATGCGCCGCGTGTGCGGCCACCACGACATCGGCCGACGTTTGTCGATAGAGGGGATAATAGATGAGATTTCTTGGGTGTGGGACCCCACCGCCTACAAAGCCTTCCTTGCTATGCTGACCGATCTCAAGAATCCGGGAGCTTGCTTCTTCTTCGGGATCAAAGCCGTGTTCATGGAAAACAGGGAAAGCAATGATCTCCGGCGCGCCACCGAGGGTGGGCACGATGCGGCGGCCTATCTATACGCCATCTTGCTCTACAGGGACAATGGCGGTGCCGCCACCGACGACACCATGAAGCGGTACATGAGGCGGGTCGCGGGCGGCGGCAATACGACGTTGAGATGGCTGAGCAACAAGGGGTGTCTGCCTTTGCGTGAGAAGGCCGCACGTGCGATCCACTCCTCGACGTGGCGCATTTGGGGTGAACCGCTACTGCCTCCGGCACAGGTGCGCGGCGATCAGCCGTGCGCAGGCAACGGCGGCGGCTGCGGCGTGGATAAAGGATGGCTTGGAATTTCTCTATTTTGCAGCGAAGACTGTAGGCTCCGCCACGAAATGGTGAAGTTCTAACAGAGTATTGGAATAGGAAATCAGTAGTGGATTAGCTTTTGTATGTTGCTCGTATTATCTGTGTAAATTTTTGGAAGAGTAGCAAAGCTGACGCAGATTATCAGTCTCGTGTCGGCAATGATAGTGGGGCCCAGTTCTATTCGAATGAAGAACAGTTCGCATTTCTCCTTTTAATCTGCAATCAATGTTGTAACATGTATTTCTTCGTCGTAATTAGTCCAAATTTGATTTTTTTATAATTTTTTCTAAAATCGCCATCTTTTCATTAATTTTATTATTTAGTGTATATTCCGTTTCTTGAATAATGTTTATATGCCTTATTTTGTTCTTTATCAGTACAACAACATATAAATAATATTTGTTTTACACAACCATTAGTGATGAAACTTTGCATTTCGTAAGCTTAAGGCGAACACAAGGTTTTGTTAAGTTTTCAAATGCATATGAGTTCGAACATGTTGCAAAGTGTGGAAAACTTCAATGTTCAAGCAACATTCTAGGAAACTACGTGAGAGATGTAGACATTTGTACACAAGTATATTATTCCTTCATCGAAACCATTTGAAATTTTGAAGACAAGTTTAGGTACCCAAATTATGTTGCCAAGTCAATTTGTAGATTTTTTAGAGCACATTAGATGTTATTAGAATTATTATATCATTAACATAAGATGTAAAAACGAATTATAAGAATCTTGGGCACACAAGTGTGACTGTTGATATTTTATTCAAATATCAACTGTCCAAATATGAATTGTTCGTATTTTTATGATTTTTAGGTGCTGTTTTATGGGCTCTAATATTTTAGGGAAGCAAGTTTCATTCAAAAAAAAATAGTGACGGCCCACGCGTCAGCGTCAGCAGCCAGTATAAAAAGATAATCGTTGCCTGTCCGCCCGGACCCAACTACCAACAAAGCCGATGCAGGTTCACTAACCCGCGTCGCCAATGACTATCCATTGTCTCTAAGATCTAATTCATCACAACAGATCTCCAGTTCATCACAACAGATCTCTAGTTCATCACAACAAGAGGAACACATACTATAGGAGACGCGGATGGATCTACTTGCGTCTATTAGATCGAGTTCATAACATACAAAATCCAACAACCAAACTAATTAATTAAGCAGTTCATGGTCGACAAACAAACTAAGAAGTTCATGTCCAACAATCTTATGAACACACACACACACACATTATTACTATATATGGTAGAGGAGTCTATCAATTAGTCGGTCGCCGTCGTCGCCGTCGTGGCTGCCGTCAGAGCCGCCGTCGTCGAAGACGAAGTGGCGGCCAGCCCACTTGACCACAGGGAGGTTCTCGAGCTTTTCAGCCAACCTATGGATCCTAAAGGCGAGACCCTTCACGCTCAGGTCCTTGTCCACTTCATGAGGCGACTTGATGTCGAAGGCCTCGCCAACACCTTGAAGCCTGCTGAACGCGCTCTTGAGCAGGTGGACGGCAAACTTAGTGTCGTCATCGAACGGTTCCTCATCGGCGTCCTTCTTCTTGGTCACCGGCTCCTTCCCCTTCTCCAACTTCCTCTGACGGCGGCTTTCGTCGTCGTCGTCCTCCCTTCGTCCCCACTTCGCTGGCGACGGAGCACTCGACGCCATCTTCTCCTTCGTGATCTCTCGGTGACCAGAGATTTGTAGTGGTGGATTGCGAGGAGGAAGAATAAGCGAAAGAGATGAGAAGCTTATGGAAGAAGCAGGGGAAGGCATGGGAGTTATATTGACAAGACGCAGAACCGTTAGGCGCCTCTGCCCCCAACCACTACGCCTTGGGCTCCGTTTTGGGAGCAAAACCATCCAAAAACACGAGTCGCCTTTCAATTACGCGGGAAGGTGAATGGGCAGGGGCAATGGTGTCGGGCCCACTCGTCAGCGTCAGCAGCCAAACTGCGGCGCCTTTTCAATTTCCATATATTGTTCTAGTTGGCCGAGTCACTTTTTTCTATTTTTCAATTTCAACCCTCATCGCCTTTCAATTTCAACCCCGTCGCCTTTTAATTTCCAAACCCCGTCGCCTTTCTGTTTCCTCCCCTTCTCCTTGATGGCTGCGGTGTGCTTGATGCTGCTATTGCCAGATGATCTTATCACCCAGATCATCATCCACTCCATCAAGGATGAGCCCGTCATTCGTTTCCTGATCCTTCGTAATCAGATCAGTGACACCTTCTGGCACATCGGCGACTCCGATGAGGTACTGCTGCACATGTCACTGCGTGAGCTTCGTCAGGTGTGCAGGAATCGCTATATCAGGTCGTGCTTTGAGCAGTGCTTCCACGAGGCCAATCATCCAGAGGCCTTATTCTTCGAGGGGATGGAGAGATTGATGAGGTGGCAGAATCCCGATAAGGGTCTAAAGCTCGTCGAGATGCCGCTGCTAAAGACTCCGGTGCGAAGTACTTCTTAGCGATGCTGAAGTACCGTTGCAACCCTGCGGACCCCGAAGCCATGGCACTGCTCCACAAAATTAGCGGCGGCCCGTCGCCCCCTCATGGGCGGTGGAAGAACCACAACCTGTGGCGGCTGCGCTACCTCGTCAACCGAGATCTCTGCAACATTGTGTGGTGGTACTAGATTCGTGACGGCGACGACGACATTTCGTTGCTGCCCATCCAGAATCCCCATGTCTGCATTTGGGTAGTGGGATGCAGGCGCTACGGGCCGGAGACCTCAGAGGTCATCCACTACTGCAGCGCCGAGTGTCGCATCCGTCATGAGTTCGACCTCTGGACGCGTAACTTCAGCGTCGCCG
This sequence comes from Cenchrus fungigraminus, assembly GCA_036936925.1. Classification (NCBI taxonomy): domain Eukaryota; kingdom Viridiplantae; phylum Streptophyta; class Magnoliopsida; order Poales; family Poaceae; genus Cenchrus; species Cenchrus fungigraminus. The sequence continues at coordinate 87,866,633 of CM072780.1, forward strand.
TGGAGTACGCCGTTAGCAGGATGAACATCGGGATGTAGGCAGAAGCATCAATGAACATTATCTATCTTGAATGTAAATTATTAGATATTACTAAACGCGGATTTGATTTAATTGGGATGTCGGTTTTTAATCGGTTTTTGATAGACAAGATTTGATTTGTCACGTTTGTGAGTTAAATCGAAGGTTGCGGTGGTCTCATTTGCCGCCGATGAGGCCTAGGGTGCCCTCTTGGGTTTCAAAACCACCGAAGCTGGCATGGCGGCGGTGGCAGCGGGCGGCGGTGCCCTCTGCTTCCTCCTCTGTTCTATTGGAGAATGAAGAAAAGTTTATCCGTCCCGCGTCGCCGACGACATTTCTCCTTTTAATCCGCAATCAAATTATCTAACATGTATTTCTCCGTCGTAATTAGTCCAAATTGATTATTTTTTCTAAAGTTTTCTAAAATCACCATATTTTCAGTAATTTCATTGTTTAGTGTATATTTCGTTTGTTGAACAATGTTTATATACCTTATCTTGTTCTTTGTAAGTACAACATATAAATAATATTTGTTTTCCACACCTCCTGTGATGAAACTTTGCATTTCCGTAATCTTAAGGTGAACACAAGGTTTTGTTAAGTTTTCAAATGCATGGGAGTTCGAACATGTTGCAAAGTGTGGAAAACTATGTTCAAGCAACATTCTAGGAAACTTTGTGAGAGATGTAGATATTTGTACACAAGTATATTATTCCTTCATCGAAACAATTTGAAATTTTGAAGACAAGTTTAGGTACCCAAATTATGTTGCCAAGTCAATTTGTAGATTTTTTAGAGCACACTAGATGTTATTAGAATTATTACATTATTAACATGGGATGTAAAAACGAATTCTAAGAATCTTTGGCACACAAGTGTGACTGTTGATATTTTATTCAAATACTAAATGTCCAAATATGAATTGTTCGTATTTTTATGATTTTTAAGGTGCTGTTTTATGAGCTCTAATATTTTAGAGAAGCAAGTTTCATTCAAAAAAAAATAGTGGTTGGCCCACTCATCAGTGTCAGCAGCCAATATAAAAAGATAACCGCTGGCCAGCCGCCCAGACCCAACTGCCAACAAAGGTGATGCAGGTTCACTAACCAGCGTCGCCAATGACATTAGCCCACGCGTCAGCTTCAGGAGGCAAACCATGCGCGGGCTGTTCAAAATTTCCCACCTATATTGACTATAATGCCCATGGAATTCCAATTCCACTAGAGAGCCATTCAAGGGCACGTTAGTAATTTCCTTAAACACAGTTACGCGCGCAGTTCCTCAGGGGACATATTCGGCTACTCGCTAGACAGATCCACAATTCCTGCACTCTCCCCGTCGCCGCCCTGCTCCTTCTCCGGCCCTAGTCGTCGCCGCCACTCTCCCCGCTCGCCTTCGCTGCTCTCTCCCCACCGCAGCCCTGCTCTTCTCCAGCCCCACCGCTCCCTGCGTGACAACGGTGATAAGGACGCGGTTACTGGCGTGCGGACGGCTTCCTGACCAACCTAAAGACGGTGACGCGGATCCGGCATCCGCGGCCACGACGACGATCCGGCCACCTCAGGCCACGAGCCGACGTGGATCCGACCCCTCCGACCATCACGAGAACAACTACTTCATTCGCGATAGAGGTTAGTCCTGCTTGAACCCCCAACACCCTCTCTCTGCTCGGCCACCAAATCTGCTATATATTCCTGTCCAGGTGGATTAGAGAGACATGCCTTAATAGTTCATTTTTAATTGATTGACTGTGGATTTGATGGATGGATTTTGTTGCTCCAAGTTTGTTTGAATAAATTATTGCTAACAGATGAAGTTATATGAACTGTTGAAATTCATTTTCATGTTCCTGATGCTACAATTTTTGCACTGTAAATTCATGAAAAGCATTGAGGATTAAAGCATACTTTAATTCTACTATGCTTTGAATATACCAGATCGACAGTTATGCTTTGGACCTGTTAGCATACTTTAATTCTGATGGCCACATAATGTCAGTGGGAAATGCATCGCAGTGGTTTATAATGTAGTGATAACTAGACTGTCCTATGCTTTGTTGTGAGTGTTAATTGTTTCACTACTGTCATATATATTGTTATTGCTGGTGTCATGATGTGTTGTGAGTGTTGTTTCACTATTGTCATATATAATGTCATGATTGCTTTATCCTCTTGTTGCATGTAACATGGAACACACAATCCATCGCTGCTGTAGTTGGACAAGGGAGCAGTTGAAGGAATTTATTCTCTGCTTTGATATATAAGCATATTGTTGTGTCCCTGTCAAAATGGTTAACACCTATCCCTGTATGCTAATTAAGTAAAATATGAACTGTGTATGTCTATCCTGAATTTATTTACGACTTGTAATGATTTCTAGTCTAATATCAGCTATTTTGTCTGTCAGAGAAAAAAAATTTATCTAATAAGAATTTTGTTTAGATTTTCAGTCTTGCTTATGTAGCTCTACTGACAACCTGACATATCATCTATGCAGTCTCCCACAACAACAAACTCCTCTACCTCCAGTGCACCATCACAGCCCATCGGCGGTGAACTTTCTTCACAGGGTCACTCAACACAGACTGCTGCGAGTAGTACTCGATCCCGCAGGTCAAGGACACAAACCAAATGGCCAGAAGACAAGTTGACTGCAACTGGACTTGATGCCAATTTTTGGCCTACCCCCAAATGCTGCGAGGGATGGATTTGTATTGGTCTGTGGCCTCATTGCTCGGGAGAGGGTGTCAATCAACAAGGCGGTTGATGATCTCTCACCAATTGAGAAGGAACAGTTGTTCACAGTTTTAGAGGAAAAGCTAGATTACCCAGCCAATCTGGAAGAATCTATTCGCAAGAAGGCAGTTAAGGCAGCTATATCAGAGATTGGAACCTTGCAACGGCGGTTCAACGCCCATTTAAGAAAAAATATGTGAGCGAAGAGGAGCCTCCCTTTGCGAAGCATGCCTTTTTGCAGCAACAAGACTGGGACATGTTTATGCAGGAAACCAATTCTCCTTCATTTCAGCAATTGATCCAGGAGATGAAACAAAAGAGAGCATTGCATAATAAGCCACACAAGACGGGCAGAAAAGGTTATCGTGGTAAAAATCGTGGTACAAGGAAAGAGTGGGAGGATGAGGATGCAAAGCTAGCTGCAGAAGGAAAACAGAACCCTTGGGACCAATTTCCTGGACGTTCGAGACCATATCTGTGGGCAAGGGTAGGGAAGAGGAAGAACACTAGTGAAAGAAGTGTCACACCCTGAAATTTCAGAATTTCAGGATGTGAATAGAAAGAATAATTAAATAACAATTTTCTCATAATTTTAAAAATTTTCCAACATTTATTTTCTTCACAGGGAATATAGTATAAGAAAAATCCATTGTTTGATTTTCTAAATCAAATAAAATGATTATGTGAGTGTTGCATTCATGCCGATGCATCTTGGTGTTTTTGAGTGAAAAAGGTTTTTAAATGCGCTTAGATGCTGACCAAACCCTTCCGAGAATTTTCTGAATTTTTCTGGAATTTATTCTCATTTTCCCTGAGCTTATTCTATTTATTATAATGCTCTAAAATCTTTTTCATGAGCTCCAAATATTTTATTTGGATTGTTCATGTCCCAATCTATCTCTGGGAATTTTTCTGGAATTTTGGGAATTTTCAAAGTATTTTTCGTGCTTTAAATGAATTATCTAGATTTTTCTGGATTTTCCTTTGCACGAGAAAGTAATTTCTGAAAATAAAAAAAAAGGAAAACCTATCCTACCGGGCCGAGCCCGAGGCTCGACCCGCTCCGACCCGCACCCAACCAGCCCTGTCCGCTCCGGCCCAGCCGCCTGGCCCGCCAAGGCCCATCGGCCAGCAGGAGGCCACGGCCTTCACGGTCGGCGCCGCCGCCACCTTGGCGTGCGTGCCACGCCAGGGGCACCTCTGCGCACCCGTAAAACCCGGGAGCTTGAGGCCCATGCGCGCCCTAGCAGCCGCCCCTGCTCCCTCGCCCTAGCTCACCTCCTTGCGCAGCGCCGCCGCCGACGGCCGTCGCCCAATTCACCGGCGTGAAGCATCCCCGGAGCCGTTGAGCACCTCCCTAAGATTCTCCGTGCTGCGCTGGAGCCGTGGCGCCTTTTCCTTTGGCCGGAGGAGCACCAGAGCGCCGTCGCCCCGTGCACCACCCGAGCCGGCCGCCGTCTGCTCCGAGCTCCGTCCGCCGCTGATTCCGGCCACCTCCTCTTCTCCCCGTCGCTGGTGAGCGCGCCCACGAGCTCCTCTACTCCTCCTTTACCTCCTGCGCGATCCAATCGAGCTCTAGGCCGCCGGAGCACTCCAATCTCGCCGGTCAAGCATCCCCTGTCCGCCGGCGTGAGGTAGAAGAAGAAGCCCCACTCTTTTTCAGTTAGGCCCCTGCAAGATCCTGTAATCCTTTGTTTAATTCTTGTGTCTCATAGCTCTTGCATAAAAACCCCTGTACAGATTAGATTCTTTCAATCTAACCCTAGCCTTACACTTTTTTAGATCTAACCCTGCAGTTTATTCTTTTCACGAGCACTATTTGTTGTGTCTCGGGAAACTTGTTTGCTAGCCCCTGATATCTTTGGATAATCACATCTAGATCCTTATATCTTGTTTTCTCCATATCATCCATGTTTTAGATCCGTTTTAACCCGTTCAAGTTGCGTTAGGTTCATGGTAATGCAAAGCACAAGTTAGCAGTGATGTTTTCACCACGTATCTTTTCTGAAAATAAATTTAATATTAATTTTGTTAATGTCTTTTAAGCATGCCTTTTATAAATAAAAGATACATAGTGTTATACGCCGTTTTTCAATATCAATATTAATTAATATTTATTTCACATGCTTTTGTAAATAAAATCTAATTAGATCTTTACCTCGGTTTTCGTAAACCAAATGTTAATTTGCTTAATATTTAATTAACTTTTCTAATTAAAAGTTGATAGGCTTTTTACCCCGGCTTTTATAAATAAATGTTAACTTGATTAATATCAACACAAATGTGTTTCTAATATAATTTGGTTAGCTCTATGCGAATCATAAAGTGGTACGTTTAGATCTTTTCACCCAAGTGGTTTATCAAATTAATGTTTACTTGGTATAATTTATACATAAACATTTATAAATAAAATTTGACTAGGTTCTTTACTTCGGTCTTTGCAAATAAAATATAATATTGCATTAATTCCAACTTAGGGTATTTACTTTATGAAATATCCTTTACATATGATTTGTTAATTAAAACGAACCTAAGCTTATAGTCTTTTACGTTCACATATGCAAATCGTTCGTTAGACGTTCTTTGTCAGCTCTATCTCAGTGTCTCTTTTGATCAAGTCTATCTGAAGCTCTAAATCTTTCTAGTGTTAGCTCAAGCTCAAACCATGTCCAACTAATCAGACCTTTCCCTTCCAAGCACGTTTTGTGTGCTAGTGATCCATAGAATCTAAGCCTATCCTTTAGTGCGCTCTTTTAAAGCTTTGATTTGATTGGTGTATTGTTCTTAGTTTGCTTGTTTGTTTGCTTTGTATGCTTGTGCCCGATGATTGATGCGAGTAGATGAATGTGGTTCGAGAGCTTTGGAGAGCAAGAAGTGAAGACATTTTGAGCAACATCATTACTCTGGTTAAAGGCAAGTGTGACCTTGTTCTTTTGTCCCAATAACTACATTTAATCACTTTGCATATGCTTTGCATTTGACATTGATGAGTCCTATTAAGGTTTATCCTAGTCTTTATAATCACTCCTTGTCAACCTGGGTTTACCTTTATGTTGGGTAGCTCTTGCTTAGCTGCTATACTTTGGGTTATGGTGGTTTAATGAACTTAATGTTGAACTTGCTTTACCTTTATGCTATACATCTCTGGTTAATACAAGACCACAATGTTTAATCGGAACATGGAGAACCACCCAAGAAAATAGTACAACCACAAGAACTAAACGGGCACTGGTCTTGGCCAATTAATTAGGAACTTTAGCTTGAGGTGATCTTACCTGATAAGGACAAGGGATCAGTGGTACTGCGGGGTATGGACTCGCTCTAGCAGGGGGTTGGGTGAGTTATTTCTGTGGTGGGGTATTGACCTGCTAGGGGACTTTATACCTTGCTAACTGATCCGGACCTTGTGGGTCACAACTTGCTAGGGAACCTTTGTAAAGGCCTTGTAGCGTCCCTATGCAGCCACACCTCAGTAGTGTGGTATGGTGCCTGCGCAGCACCGCATGGTTGGGTTCAAAGTTCTTCGGAGCTTTTACGCTGCTTGTGGTGAAAGTGTACAACTTCTGCAGAGTGTAAAACTAATCGATTAGCCGTGCTCACAGTCAAGAGCGGCCTGGACCCTCACATGATAATTGAACTTGAAGATGGACTTAAATCGTGCTCTCTGGTTATGTTAGCCATATGCTTATGGCATATCTTATCTTTATGCTTAATTGTGGGAAGGTATATACTTATACCATATTAGTAATCAGGTGCTAATAAAATTTGACCAACTAAAATTGCTTAATGCAGTTAACCTATCAGACTTTCCTTGTTCAAGCCTTTGCATTCATACTTTCCCCGATGTTGAGTTCATGTAACAGGCTCTGTTTTGGTGGCTGTTACCAAAGTTCCCTGTGGGCCTAGAGAAACAACTATTTCACGTGACCGGTGACTAGTTGTGGTAACGGTCATTGTTTGATGCCCGTTATGAATACGTGTTATCAGTAACAGGCATCAGCCCGTTACCTTTCTTCGCTCATTTGTAACACTTGATCGGTAACAGGCGCTTTGCCCGTTACTAAAGGCCATCAATGCCCGTTACCAAAGTGAGTTTTTCACGTAGTGTGTTAGATCCAAAAATTGCTTTTTGTTGAGTTTCTTGAAATGATTGTGTAGGTCTAAGACACCTATGGGTGTGTGAAACTATATGTAGCTTGTTGTCATGAGATGTTTCTAGTGAATGAATATTTGAATTTGGATTCAATATGCACATTTGATCTGGTTTTTAATTTTTTTGTTATTTTTTAATTATCTTGTTTAACCATCCGTTGGTATAGCTACTACCTATGCCTTCAGATTGGCTATCGATATAACCTGTATCCGTCGTTATAACAATGTGCGTTGGGATAGAATTGGGCAACTGAGCATCCACACCTAGTGTGGTGATCTAGAAGCCCGAAGTTGTCGTCCCGTGACCAAGCAGAAGCGTGTCCAACACTCCCCCGTTTAGTTCGGTGAAAATTTTTGGAGAAAATTTTGAAGTCCCTTTCAAAGTCTATTAGACCGTCTCTAGTAGCTGCTGAATCAGGGTCTGCATCTGCATTTTGCAGATGGAAGGCGCACTGTAGAGGCTCCAGCAGGAGCTGCAACAGCTGCTGCATTTTGCAGCAAGGCCACCGATCACCGCATTCTCCGGGGTGTTGGGGCCTTTCCCCATCCCAACCGTCTGCGGGCCCACCGCCTCCCTCTCCCCGGTGACTCCGCCGCCTCCCTCTGCGCCGAACGAAGAGGAGCCGCTGTGCCGAGCTCGAAGGCCGCCCTGCTCCTGCGACGAGGAGGCCGCGTGCGAGGGAGGTAGGAGAGACCCGCCAGCCACCGGATCTGCTCTGGGAGGCCGCGGTGCTCCTCCTCCCTCGATCGATTCGGGGCCGTCGGTGGAGGGAAGAGACGAGGAGGAGGAGCCGAGGAGGCCAGTAATTCGGCAGAGGGAAGAGACGCACCATGCCAGTGGTCGCCGGTCGCCCTCCCTCTCCGGCGCAGCACCGACGGCGGCGCGAGGCGGAGTAGAAGCGGCGGCTCCAGAATGGCGGACGAGATGCGGCTGCAGCTCCTCTCCCGTGGTGACGACGAGCTCCCCTCGGCGCGGCAGCTCCCCTCGCCTCGCCGCGGACCGCGCATTCGCCTTGCTCCCGCCGCCGTTAGTGTCTCGCCCACGCCTCTGTGTTCGCACCACTGCAGGTGTTCCACGAGGTGCATTGACCTTCAGGCGCCCGCCTCGTCGTCGTCCCGGATCTGCTCCGGGGTGCCGCGGTTCCCCAGCTCCCCAGCTCACCGGCCGCCGGATTGTCCCCAGCTCCCCAGCTCGCCGGCCACCGGATCTGCTCTGGGACGCCGCGGCTCCCTCCGCGCGCGGGAGCCAATGACCCGGGAGGATGCAGCAGGCGAAGCGCGAGGACTGCTGGAGGTGCTCTCACCGGATCCTCTCTCTCCTTTGCGGAAGTGTCGATTTTGCAGATGGGGAAGGGCTGAACTACTGGAGACTGTCTTAGGAGTATTAAACATAAATTAATTATAAAATTAATTACATGTGTGGATGAAAAATCACGAAATGAATCCATTAAGACTAAGGCAATGTTTGGTTAGGTGGGAAAAATTTTAACCCACCCTTTGACCGCTAATTAGAGGTATTAAATAAAGTTAGTTTACAAAACTACCTGCAGAACCCTGAACAAAATCGCGAGATGAATCTAATAAGGCCTTTGACCGCATGATTAACAGATTGTTACTGTAGCATTACTATAGCAAATCATTAGCTAATTATGTTCACTAGATTCGTCACGCAAAGTTGTATGCATCTGTGAAAAGGTTTTGCAAATAGACTATATTTAGTACTTTGTTAGAGATTGTTTAATGTAGCACACTGTTTTCTATCATGACTTAATTAAGCTCGTTGAATTCATCTCGAAAAATTAGAAAGGTTATCAAATGAGTTTTATCATTAATACACATTTAATACCCTAATTAGTACCCGAAGATTGATGTGATGGGTAGTTGGAGATATTTTTTGGTACTAAAGGCTGGACCATAGATGTCATTGTCGAGTTCTATCTGTGCTTTGTCACCTGTCGTCGTCGGTGAGCACTCCCTCGTTTTCCCATCTCTTCCTTGTTCTATTTTTCCGCCGACCCATACCTCTCGTGTCTCCCATGGACTGATCACTGTTGGAATTTATGTGGGCTTGGCCCAATAATCAATTCAGAAATTCCTAATAAATCTCAAAGGCCCATACATATGAGTGCATAGGAGAGAAGTGGAATCCTTTAGTGCCACCTTGCTAGTGGAAGGTGGATGGAACCAACTTATATATGGAAGTTGTTCTCATCTTGTCAAGACTAGTACAAGGAGAAGAAAGGAAGTCCACACGCGCGTGCTCGCTCGCCTCGGCGGGCCGGGGCGGGGTGGGGTGAAGGACCAATTAGGCGAACCAGAGAGGGGGGGAGTGAATGGGAGCCAATAAAAATTCTTCTCGAAGGAGATGGAAACTCCAACAAGATGAACACGACAACCAAGCATGTCTCCAACTCAACTACCCAAGTTGGTCAAGACCACGTAGCCACTGGAGTGCTACTTGTCCTAGGAACCAACACGCAACCTTCCGAACCAAAACTCACCAACATGCACAACGGAAAACTGAGCAGCCTGCTGTCTGTGCCACACCGGTCAGGCCGATGGCACCGGTCAGACCGGTAAACTCTGCCGGTCAGGCCGGTGGCGAACAGCAGATGCACAGCGAAGTTCCAGGAAGCCTCAGTGACAGGAAGCCCTGGAACAAAAACCACCACCAAAACACAACCTGCAAGGAAGGAAAACCCCTCACAAAACCTAGCAAACCAACTCCAAACAAGCCAAGAACTGACCAGCAGGACCACGGGACAAAACCACACGAACACGGCAGTTCCCTGAGACAAAACCCACCAGGGGCTCGCACCGGTCAGACCGGTCAAGAGCACCGGTCAGACCGGTCACGCCTGGGCAGCTCGGGATGAACAGCGCCCGCGGGTCAACTCCCCTAAATCCAACTCCCGATCTCCCGATTCGCTCCACGGATTCGCACAAGACTTTGGGGATAGTAGGAACACCTCATGGGCACTCCATAGCTAAGTTATGGTCCACCAAAACTCGTTGAATCAAGAGGAATCGAAGAATTTCCACCAAGAACACCACAAACCCTAGGACAACGAAAACCCCAAAATTAAGCCCCTTTACTCACGGATTTGGGAGGGGAATCAATGGGAAAAGAACCACGAGGGGTTCATGCATACATCCCCCACCAAATCCCAAAGAGAAAGGTCTCAAAACCACCACAAGAAATTCGCCAAGAAAAGCCTCCGAAAATCACCAAAAAGGAGAAACAGGAAAGACACATCCAAGCCTTGAGGAACCACGCCGAATCATCTATACATACCAAAGAGGTTCATATAAGGTCTAGCTTGCCGCCCGATCATCCTTCCCTTTCACAAGATCTCACCATGAAGCTCTCAAGCTAGTCCTATGGAAATCCTAAGCAAAATAGGAAGGGAAAATAGGAAAACAAAATAAGCTAGGGTTCCAAGAGATGGCTGCCATGCTCTCACCACTTGGGTTATATGGAGGCAACCTAAAGAGTAAATACCCTTACTAGCCAACTAGGGATACATGCCCCTCAAGGGCGAATTCGGAAGTCTTTGTCTTTGCTCCATCGGACGGATGCCCAGCGACCGCAAACTTGCTTAGCCTCGACGCAAGCCTTGCGATCCCGACGCGTGTCCTCCACTTCGAAGTCTCCGGACATCGGTCAGACCGGTGCTCCTCACCGGTCAGACCGGTACCCACCAGTCAGACCGGTCTGATGCTGCTGCACCTCCGTCTTCGGTTCTTCGGTCTTGGCTTTGTGCTTCAACCAAGGAACCCAGTTGTTTTCTGGTGAACCACCGGAAACCCCGCGAACTCGGTGTAGCCTCTGCCAATCCCCACTCATGACTCGGCTCCCACGTAGTCCCGACTCGACCTTGGTTTTGAGGCTCAACCAAGAAACCGTCCATGACTTCATCTTGCCGTTCTTGCCACCATGCGGCCCGCACTTGACCCTGCTGGCCACCGGGTCCCTCGAACCAAGCCTACTTGTCTTCTCCACACCTGGAGGCCTCACCGGCAACGGCCTTTCGCACTTGTTCTTCACCTGCACCAACACCAGTCAAGCCGCAACCTACACCTGCAATACTTAGCCAAGAATCAGTCCACACCACGTTGTCAATCACTCATCACACCAGGAAGCGACCATCCACCGGTCCTCAAACCACACATGGCTCTCAATCTCCCCCTTGTTGAGTGCATTGACAACACACATGCTTTGGTAGCCAAGAGAAAAGGAAAAGAAAAGAAACGACTAAAAGAAACTCCAACAAGCGATCGAAAGCCAAGAGAAAGGCAAAGAGGAAGATCACTTGAAGAAGACAAGTCTCGGACCCCTTAGGCAAGGGCAACGACTTGACACATCCGAGACAAAAACATGCTCAGGCAAAGAGCACAAACCGCCAATCCAAAGCTCGAAAAACCACAAAGAGCTCCTCCTGCACACATGCAAGCTCCCCCTGAACCAATGCAACTCCCCCTGGACGAATGCATGCGAACCACTTCACGAAACAGAGGAGCTGCAACAGCTCAGCTCTGACCGGTCAGACCGGTCGACACCACCGGTCAGACCGGTGCCTAATGTGAACAGGGCCAGCACACCTGACCGGTCAGACCGGTGACCTCAACCGGTCAGACCGGTGCACAACAGAGCCCAGAAATGGCTCGAAACCACCTGGAAGCCTTCTAGATGCATTCAGTAGGCCAAAACATGCTCAAACTTCTCCCCCTTGTTAACAATGCATGAATCAAGCCAAAAATGTAAAAAATGCAACCTAGAGCTTCTCAAATAGACAAAATTCAACATAGGATGCTACACATGTCCAAATGAGCAAGTTAGATACTCTATAGCTTCGTAATGACATCAACTACAAGATCACCAAGTTTCACAACCATTGAGCGAAGCTAAGATAGAATTGAGCAATTTTGCGAAAATTTACCCTCTCATGAGCAAAGTCCTAAACATGAGCAAAACATATCAAAATGGCAAAGCCACACAAACTTCATGCTAGGACAACAATTCTAATCATAAGACCATCATAAACACCCACAAGCACCTCATGTCATGTCAAAGCCACCGAGCCATGTGCCTACTTCTATATATGAGACTTCTCATTGGTAGGCATCATGCAATGGTTTAGCACCCAAAGAAAATTAAAATTAGCACATATGACATGGGAGCACATTTTCCAAGCAATTTACATTTCATTTTCAGATTTGAAATTGGTACATGAAATGTCTTTGCGACAAAAAGGAACTTATGCCCCTCCACAAGATCAAGCATGGGGGCTAAACATTCATGATGGCAAATGAGCCTTTGGCACCATATGATCAAAATAAGCTATCCAACCACAAATTAAGCATAGCTAAACTACTAAAGCATGTCAAGATAATATGAAGGCATTTACTCACAAGAGAGCATACATGTGACATTTTTCAAAAACATAGCCATCAACCATGGATATAAATCAAGATCATCAAGAGCTAAGCCAAACTAACCATAGCTTACCAAACTAGCTCACAAGGACATATATATATCATACCATGGTGAACAATGTATATAGGAGAAGCTTTTCCTAAACAATGCATATGATACAAAATGCATGCAACCTAAGATACAAAGATGCCTATACATCATGTTACATATACCATGCCAACTGCAAGAGATGCACAAAAGAAAGCTATACATATGCTACAAAGGAGCTCCCACACACCAACTCAAGAAACAACCGGCTCCTCGAGGGGAGGCAAAAAGGGCTCGACACCACCGGCAAAAAAGCAAAGGAGCGCAAAACTCACAAGCTCCCCCTAAACACATGCACTAGGGCCAAAGAGCATACAAAGCTCACCCTTAGTACACATGATAGAGCAAAGAGCACACTAAGCACACAGGCTCCCCCTAAACTCATGCATTAAGGTCAAAGAGCATACAAAGCTCACCTTACACACATGAGATAGGGCAAGGAGCAAAACGAGCCAAGTGGCTTGACCAAGGCCACACACTTGAAGGTCACAAATTTACTTACCTTGATCATTTCTTCAGAAGTCACCCGTCCTCGTCCACCATCCCCGAAAATGATGTACCTCCTTGACACCACCGGGATATGAGGCCGGAGAACCACCCCTGATATCAACCAAATGTTCTCCGGGCCTCCCACCCGCAACTCAAAACCAAGAACGAGAGCGAGCAAATGACTCAACACTGGGGTTAGTACCAAAGGTGTCAAACCAGTGTCGGGCCATTTCCTCAAAAGTAGGGTTAGCAACATCCATCCTATCGCGCCTATCAAAACTGCGACCCATCCTGTCAAACCTATCAAACCTGGAACCACCATGGGAAAACCACTCCCGTCTCACTGGAGGAGTACGAGTACCACGAAAGGGAAAGCGTGGTCCGTAGCCCCTCTGAGACTCAAAGCTGTGACCTCTCCCAAACTCGTATTGATCAGGAGGTGGAGAACGTCCAGCAAACTCAACACCACTAGACTCAAAGCGCCTACCATCTGTTTCACGACCAAAAGGGATGAACTCTCTAGCATCACAGCCCCGGAAACCAAACTGTCCAGCACTCCGCCTAGCACCGGTCTGACCGGTCACTCTGACCGGTTTGGCCGGTGGCCCTCGGCCAGCAAACTTGCCTCCACCTGAAGCTCTCCTATCTCTCCATGCTGGAACCGTATGCACAACACCCTTTCCCTTAGGTAGTGGCACACGAGACTCAGGCACACCATGAGAAGGGTGGTACCTGTCCTTGTTTGCCCACTCCTTAGCCATTCTCGCCTCTCTCCTTCTCTTATAGCAAAACTCTCTCTTGTGACCATCCTTTCCACAAAACTCACAATGGAAACAGATTGGTCTGGGCTTAGGCTTGGGGTGAGGCTTGTTGGGGGGTCCGAAAATCAGATGGGATCCCCGAACACAAGATTCCAGAACAAATGCAAGAACGTACAAAAGAGATAGGGAACAAGGAATCCCCGAAAGTCTATACTCGCCTCAAAAGTCATGAATCCCTTTACACGTGCCCTTGAGCCCCCTTTTATAGAGAGACGAAGGGACTTTTACATTCTGAGATTACCCTCGAATCTAAAGAATATTCCTGGTGTGAACATGTACATGAATGTCTTTTACATCCCGTGATTTGCGGGGCTAATTTCACATATTTACAAGCCTGCCACCTATTCACACCTCAAACCCGGACTTTTGGCACCGCCCCTTTGATTCAGCTCATTCATGGCTTCCGCTTCATATCTGCGATGACCTCCAACTGTTGAGACTCCCAACTCAAATCACCGAAGTCAGTCCCGAAGTAAAGTTTCCCGATTCTTGTAAAGATCCTTGAAGCCGCAGCCGGAAGTGGAGTTTCCCGGCCCCCTGGAGATTTCCGAAGTTCCCATCGCTAGAGTTTCCTGAATCAGCCACGATCTCCGAAGTTTTCCTCGCCATAATCCCTGAATTCGACAAGTTCCCGCTGTCCTGAAACATGGAACATACCTGCGATCCAGCATTTATTTGGCGATTGTTTCGCATAACATCAGGGGGTCAGTGAATCATGCAAAAATAACGAAACACCTTCAGGAATACTTTCTTGCCGCGAAACAGAGCAGCGATTCGGTGACTTATTCTCGAATACTTTCATGAATTCGTTAACTCCGATGTTTCGAGGGTGAAAGGTTTTTACCCAATTCCCCAACACTAGCCCCTCGGGGAAGTGGGTTGACTCCGACGATCCGTTTCCACGAACAATTCTCAGAATTTCGGTAAAAAATGTCACCCTCAGAACGTCAGAGTGTACACGCGTCCCCCCTAAAACGCGCAACAGTCATCTCGAGACAGCTTCTTGAAACTACCCCCCTCTTCCCCTATAAATAGAGGTCCGACACGGTAATTTTATTTCACCGTTTCGCTGCTTTCCTCGAACTTCTGATTTGTTTGCCGTGCGAACTTTTTAAGACGCCCGAAGTTCGGCGACTTCTTCAGTCTTTAAAGGTATTTTCTTTGCCGTTCTTACATTTGTTCGGTTACTAGTCAACTATTTTGTATATTTTTGTTTCTTGTAAATTGATAAGCGTTTTGCATTTATTTTTATTTTGAAAAGGTGGCTCGTACTAAAAGTACTGCTAGACCAATGACTTCCGAAGAGTTGGCTGTTGCTGGTGCTCCGCCGACCGGAGAAAACGCTCCCCCTAGTACAAATGATCCAGCTGCCGAAGCCATTCGCGATTCCGGCAGTCACGAAGATGGAGAGATAAGGTCTGAAAACAAATCCTGCGGTGAAGAAGATCTGTCTAATGTTGAAGTTAACTTAAATAAACTAGTCTCCTCAAAGGGCTCATACCCTCCAGCTCTTGTCTTCGGGAAATCCAAAGTTACCGCCGAACTTATTTAAGAATATGAAGATGCTGGATACTTTCCTTCTGGTGATGCTCGTGCCCCTTCTGAAGAAGAAACTCCTTCTCCCGAAGCAGACGAGATTGTTGTTTTCAGGGATTTCTTCATTTGTGGTCTCCAATTTCCGTGCGATACTCTTCTTCCTGCTATTATTGAGAAATTTTCCGTGAAGATACACCAGTTGACACCTAACTCTTTTCTAGAGCTCTCGAAATTCTTTTGGATCATGAAGACTTTCAGGTGTACAGCCAGTGCGGATGTTTTCGCTCGTCTCTTTGAGCTTGTTATTGAGAAGGATATTTTGAAGCTCAATGATGGAAACTTTTATGAAGCTGACTATGGTTGTTGTACTTTTAACACTCGAAGAAAGAATTCGTTTCAGCACATTACTCGCATTCAGCTTGCTCCTTGCAGTAAGACCAATTTGCCGAAAGATTGGTGATCTTATTGGTTTTATCTGAAAGTTGATATGTCAAAGGTTCCCGGCTACACTAGTCCAGCCTATCCGTTGTATTCTCCGATGCCTCCAATGACCGCCATTACCACTGCTACATATAATGCCCGGGCCCTTGGTTTCAAGAACTGTGAAAATGCTTTCTTCCTGGCTAGCACCATTCTCGGAGGTCGTGATGCTATTGAAGAATTCGTAGCTGCTCAAGTTTGGCCTTTATTAGAGGGCTGGAAACCATCAGAGATTATTTTTCTTGACGTGGACTGGACTTCTCAGCAGGTGTCGTTTCCACGATTCAACTTGCGACTTAAAGATGGTCAGAGCCTTGAAGACTTCATACTTGAAGTCGAAGAAAAAGTTAACGAAATGGTTGGCGAATCTACTCTGAATGAGTATAAAGCTTTCAAGAATATCGTGAAGCACAAGAAAAGAGTGAATCGCGTATTCTCAGAAAATTCCAGCTGTTGCCGTAGCAGTTTGTTTGGCCGCCCCCCTAAGGCTCGAAGAAGGGGAACTTCGAAGAAAGAAAAGGCTAAAAGCAGTGTGGGTGACACTTCTTCTCCTGCCGTCTGCCCGGGAAAGACTAAGTCTTTAGAATCCAGCAAGAGGAAGAGGAAAGCTTCCGAAGACATTTTCGACGCTGAGATTCAAGCAGCTTCTAGTCTAACTAAATTGGACGGGAAAAGATCTAAGAAAGCTGTTAAGAAAGTTGCTGCTGCTGTTGTTCAGCGCGTCCCTTCGGCGTTCTCTGATGACGAAATGATTGATGAGCCTCGCCAAACAGGTTTCTCTTCTTGCTTGTGGTGTGATTTGAGATTCGGTGTTCGTCGTGATTATACTCCAAATTCTGAGAATGATTTTGTTGATATCAAAACTTTTTCAGACACATTTCCGGAGGCTAAGTCTGTTCCAGTTGAACTTTCAACTGTTGCTTCTGTTGATATTGGTAGTTCGAAAGCTATTGTTGCTGATGAAGAGACCTCTTCGAAGTTCACAGAAGATCTGGAACACACTGTGAGTCGGAGCGGAACTTTGCTTGAGAATCCTTCTTTGGTTGGGACTCGCGAAGCTATTCCCGATGAACAAGATCCTTCACCCTCCGTCGCTGCTTATAACCAAAGTTTTGGTACGTCTTTTAGAGGTGAATTGTTAAGTGTTAGCGGTCGAGTGGCTGACGAGGACGGTGGTAGTCCTAAATTTTCTTTGCTATGGAAGTCTCCTAAATTTATGGGTGAAACAGGAGGAGATGCTCCGAAGAAGAAACTTCGGTTAATTGGCAAAACAACTTCTGCTGCTGAAAAGCAAACTTCTTCCTCTCTCCAGAAATCTTTGACGATTTCTGACCCTGCAGATCAATTTCCCTTAAGGACGCTTAATCAAAAAGGTTTGCACGTTACTTTCATCTTTTACACTGCTGATCTTTTTGTTTTTCTTACATTTTTCATTACTGTATTCTTTCTGATTTTCGCAGGTTTTGAAGAGAATGCTTGAAAACTTTCATCATCAGACCTTGCTAGTTTCAAAAAAACCTATGACTTGAAGGCATCTGTTGTTGGCAAGGTTGTCTCCGAAAGACTCCTTGAAAAGGAAGGACTTGTTGAGAGCCAGGTGTGGTTCGAGGACCGGTGGATGGTCGCTTCCTTGTGTGATGAGTGATTGACAACGTGGTGTGGACTGATTCTTGGCTAAGTATTGCAGGTGCAGGTTGCGGCTTGACCGGTGCAGGTGCAGGTGAAGAACAAGCGCGAAAGGTCGTTGCCGGTGAGGCCTCCAGGTGTGGAGAAGACAAGTAGGCTTGGTTCGAGGGACTCGGTGGCCAGTGGGGTCAAGTACGGGCCTCATGGTGGCAACAACGGCAAGATGAAGTCATGGACAGTTTCTTGGTTGAGCCTCAAAACCAAGGTCGAGCCGGGACTACGTGGGAGCCGAGTCATGAGTGGTGATTGGCGGAGGCTACACCGAGTTCGTGGGGTTTCCGGTGGTTCACCAGAAAACCACTGGGTTCCTTGGTTGATCCACAAAGCCAAGAACGAAGAACTGAAGACGGAGGTGCAGCAGCATCGGACCGGTCTGACCGGTGGGTCCGACCGGTCTGACCGGTGAGGAGCACCGGTCTGACCGGTGTGCGACGACGAAGTCCGGAATCTTCGAAGCGAAGGACACGCGTCGGGATCGCAAGGCTTGCGTCGAGGCTAAGCAAGTTTGCGGTCGCTGGGCATCCGTCCGATGGTGCGAAGACAAAGACTTCCAAATTCGCCCTCGAGGGGCATGTATCCCTAGTTAGCTAGTAAGGGTATTTTAGTCTTTCGGTTGCCTCTATATAACCCAAGGGGTGAGAGGATGGCAGCCATCTCTTGGAACCCTAGCTCATTTGGTTTTCCTATTTTCTCTTCCTATTTTCCTTAGGAATTTCTAGGACTAGCTTGAGAGCTTCATGGTGAGATCTTGTGAGAGGGTAGGATGATTGGGCGGCAAGCTAGACCTTGTATGAACCTCTTTGATATGTATAGATGATTCGGCGTGGTTCCTCAAGGATTGGATTTGTCTTTCCCGTTTCTCGTTTTTGGTGATTTTCGGAGGCTTTTCTTGGCGAATTTCTTGTGGCGGTTTTGAGACCTTTCTCTTTGGGATTTGGTGAGGGATGTATGCATGAACCCTTCGTGGTTCTTTTCCCTTTGATTCCCCTCCCAAATCCGTGAGTAAAGGGGCTCAATTTTGGGGTTTTCGGTGTCCTAGGGTTCGTGGTGTTCTTGACGGAAATCCTTCGATTCCTCTTGATTCAACGAGTTTTGGTGGACCAAATCTTGGCTATGGAGTGCCCATGAGGTGTTCCTACTATTCCCAAAGTCTTGTGCGAATCCGTGGAGCGAATCGGGAGATCGGGAGTTGGATTTGGGGGAGTTGACCCGCGGACGCTGTTCATCCCGAGCTGCCCAGGCGTGACCGGTCTGACCGGTGCTCTTGACCGGTCTGACCGGTGCGAACCCCTGGTGGGTTTTGTCTCGGGGAACTGCTGTGTTCGTGTGGTTTTGTCTCGTGGTCCTGCTGGTCAATTCTTGGCCTGTTTGGAGTTGTCTTGCTAGGCTTTGTGAGGGGTTTTCCTTCTTGGCAGGTTGCTCTTTGGTGGTGGTTTTCGTTCCAGGGCCTAGAGGAGTCACTGAGGCTTCCTGGAACGTTGCTGTGCATCTGCTGTTCGCCACCGACCTGACCGGCAGAGTCCACCGGTCTGACCGGTGCCATCGGTCTGACCGGCAGGAGCCATCGGCCTGACCGGTGTGGCACAGACAGCAGGCTGCTCAGTTTTCCGCTGTGCGTTTGGGGTGTTTGGTTCGATTAGTTGAGTTGTTGGTTCCTAGGACTAGTAGCACTCCAGTGGCTACGTGGTCTTGACCAACTTGGGGTAGTTGAGTCGGAGACGTGTGTTGGAAGCCGTGTTCATCTTGTTGGAGTTTCTATCTCCTTCGAGAAGAATTTTTATCGGCTCCCATTCACTCCCCCCCCCTTCTCTGGTTCGGCTAATCGGTCCTTCAATTGGTATCAGAGCCGATTCGAGTCTTCATTGACTCTTACCAGTCTAAGATCCAAAGATGGCGTACCAGGAACGGGGTTCGGGTCATCCGCACTTCGATGGGAAGAACTACCAGATGTGGCAGAGGCGGATGGCGGCGTTCCTCCGTGGAAAGGGTCAGATCCTTTGGGACATTACGGTGAACACAGCTTATGTTCATCCGATTAACTTCCTTGCTCCAGGATCGAGGGATATGTTCGAGGCCAACAACAAGGCGGTCGACTACTTGTTTCGTGCTCTGTGTCAGTCCGAATTCGATCGGGTTCAGACAGAGGACTTAGCTTGTAGGATTTGGGAGCAGTTGAAGGATGCCCATGCTGGGAATGCTCAGGGTCAGGCTCGGATGTACGCGACTTACCGGAGAGAGTACGAGAACTTCACTCATCTCCCCGGCGAGTCCGTCGATGCCCTTTTCCAGCGGTTTACGGTCGTGGTGAACAACATGAGAGCCAATGTGGCCGTGCTCCCATACGATGATCATGATAGAGCCGTGAAGCTCTTGCACTCATTGGATCGTACCGTATGGGACGGGAAGGTCGAGGCTATCCTTGAGTCCGAGAAGTATGACACCTTGACCGTGAACGAGTTGTTCTCGAAGCTCAAGTCGACTGAGTTGGACCATGGTATGACAGCCAAGATCGAGAGCCCGACTGATTCCCATAGTCTTGCTCTAGTTGGTGGCAAGGTGGCTAAGGCTAACGCTAACGCATCCTCCAGGATGTACTCTCTGTCCTCTTTGATGTCTTTGCCAGATGAGGAGTTCGACGTGCTTGGAGAGGACGAGCTGGCGTTGCTGACCAGGCGGTTCGAGAGGCTGCACGAGAACCGGGTGAACACGAGGAGGACAGCACGGACGTGCTTTCAGTGCGGCAAGCCAGGACACTTCGTCGCCGACTGCCCAGAGAAGACGGAGAACAAGGACGGCTACAGGCACCGGTCGAGCAAGGACGGCAAGTACCGATCGAGGCGCGATCATAAGCACAAGAACAAGCACAAGGACGAGCGACGGTCGAGGAAGAAGGACGGCCACGGCAGGAAGGCTCGAGCGATGGTCGGAGCAAGCGACGTCGACTCTAGCTCCGCCTACTCTTCCTCGAGCTCGAGTAGCAGTGAAGATGAAGGTGATCGGCGCAAGAGCAGGAAGTCATCCAAGAACTTGAGCGGGTTGAGCTGCTTCGCGGGAGATGGCTTCTGCGGCATGGCTCGTAGCTCCGGCAGCAAGAAGAGTCACCAGAGCGACTCGGACTCCGACTCCGAGGATGAGGTACGTGACGAGCTTCCCTTCTTGCGTAAGGAGAATGAGCGTCTTGGCCAGTTGCTTGATAACCGTGATGATATGCTTAGAGAGGCCAAGAAGATGAGGAAAGAACTTAGGGCCTCACTAGAACATGCTAGGAACCGTGTGGCTGAGCTAGAAACCCATAACCTAGATGCTAAGCTTGAGATTGATTCGCTTGAGGCTTCTCCTGTGGTTTCTGATGAAATTGATTGCTGTGATTGCTCTGTGTACCTAGCTGATCTTACTAGTCTCAAGGATAAGCATGCTTCTACTTGTGGTGAACCAGATATGCTTAGGGTTGAAGTGGCTGAGCTTAAGTCTAGACCTGCTTTGCTAGGTGCCTGCACTTCTTGCCCTGTCTTGCATGGAAAGATTGATGAGATGCATGCTTACACTGTTTCTCTTGAGGCTAAGTTGAAAGAGCATGTTCCTACTTCTTGTTCTACTTGTGAAGTGCATGCTTTGAAAAATTTGGAACTTGCACACTATGTGAATCGCTTGCAGGATGAGAATGATGAGTTGAGAAAAATGATGGGTTGGTTGTCGGGGCATGAACCTCAACTTAGGATGATGATAGAGACATACAAGCGCTATGATGGGCAAGCGCTTGGTTCGGAGAAGGTTGGAGAGTATAGTGGTGAGAGAGGAGAGAAGATTGGTGATATCCAAGCTCTACCAAAAACCTTCCACAAAAATGCCTATGCTCCTAAACCCAACCCACTGAGAAACAAACTCGACACAAACCCAGATCCTCCCATATTCCCTCACTCCACAAATGATTTCCAGAAACCTATCAAGTTCAAGAGTAACTTGGGGAATGAGTTCTTTGGGAAAGAGAGTGAGAAGCCGAGTGGAGAGAAACCGAGTGAAAAGCCCCAACCCAAGCCTAAGCCTAAGCCACAGCCCATGAAGTTCCATTGTGGGTATTGTGGGAGAGATGGTCACAAGGATGAGTTTTGCTTCAAGAGGAAGCGTGAGGAGAGGATGGCTAGAGAGTGGGCTAACAAGGATAGGTACCACCCCTCTAATGGTGTATCTGAGCCCCGTATGCAGATGCCCAGGGCCAAGGCGATTGTGAGGACGGTTCCGACTTGGGGAGATCGGAAGGTAGCAGGTGGTGCTGCTGGCCGGGCTACACCGGTCAGACTGGTGCACTACACCGGTCAGACCGGTGCAGGTCTGGACAGACAGCGGTCTGGTTTTCGTGCTCGTGTGGATGCTCGGTTCGGTTCTGGTGGTCGTGGTTCTGGTGGTTGGTCTAGAGAGTTTGCAGGTGGTCAGTTTGCTAGGCGTTCTCCACCTCGTGCTCAATACGAGGGTGGGAGGGGTCGTAGCTTTGAGATGGAGAGGAGGAACGTTCCACAGTCTTCCTTTCGTGGCTTTCGTCCTCCTCCAGCTAGAGAGGGTTGGTTCCCTCATAGTGGTTACAGTGGTGGTGTTCGTGGTGCTAGCTTTGGTAGGCGTGATGCTTTGGATTGTGCTAACCCCACTTTGGAGCAAATGGCTCGGCACTAGTTTTACTCTTTTGGTACTAACCCCAGTGCTGAGTCGTTTGTTCACTCACGTGCTCGTTTTTGAATTTCAGGTGGGAGACTTGAGGAACGTTTGGTTGATTGACTCCGGTTGCTCGAGGCATATAACCGGGGACAAGGGGTGGTTCTCAAGTCTCGTCCCGGTGGTGTCCAGGACATACATCACCTTTGGGGACAATGGGCGAGGGCGTGTGCTATCAGAAGGTGAGATCAAGGTAAGTGACAAGGTCACTCTCAGGCATGTTGCTCTTGTTCAATCGCTGGGGTTCAATTTGCTTTCTGTGTCCCAGTTGTTGGATGAGGGCTTTGAGGTGTTGTTTCGGCCTAGTGGTTCTCGGATTTTAGATTCTCGAGGGGACCTTGTTTGCATGGTCGTTCCCGAGGGTCAAGTGTTCCGAGCTGATTTCTCTCAGTCTTCTGGTGTGGAGCGTTGTTTCTTGGCTAGTTCTTCGAGTGAGTTGTGGAAGTGGACTAGGAAGTTGGGTCACTTGAGCTTTGACCTTTTGTCTCGCTTGAGTAAACTCAATTTGGTCCGAGGATTGCCACGGTTGAAGTTTGAGAAAGAGTTGGTTTGTGCGCCGTGTAGGCATGCCAAGATGGTAGCCTCTTCTCACCCGCCTCTCACCGATGTGATGACTGAGCGTCCATGCGAGCTGCTCCATATGGACCTTGTTGGCCCAGCTCGTGTGCGATCTGCGGGTGGGAAGTGGTACGTCCTTGTTGTGGTGGATGACTACTCTCGGTATGTGTGGGTGTTCTTTCTTGAGGAGAAAGGGGAGACGTTTGGTTTTATTCGAGATCTTGTCTTGAGGTTAAGAAACGAGAGGCACGGAGATGCCATACGAGCGATCCGTAGTGACAATGGCTCGGAATTCAAAAACTCTCGCTTCGAAACCTTTTGCAATGACTTGGGTCTTGAACACCAGATTTCGAGTCCGTATACGCCTCCCCAGAATGGCGTGGTGGAAAGGAAAAACAGAACCTTGTGCGAGATGGCTCGGACGATGCTCGATGAGCATAGGACTCCGAGAAGGTTCTGGGCTGAGGCGGTCAATACCGCATGCTATGTGTCGAACAGGATCTACCTCAGGGTTCACAAGAAGAAAACCTGTTACGAGTTGATGCACTGTCGCACACCCAAGGTGAGTCACTTCCATGTCTTTGGTTGTAAGTGCTTCATTCTTAAGAAGGGGAAGAAGTTGGATAAGTTCGAGGCTAGGTCTGTCGATGGCATTTTCTTTGGTTACGCATCTCATTCTAGAGCATATCGTGTGCTCAATCTTGAAACTAACCAAATCGTGGAGACTTGCGAGGTAACCTTCGACGAGACACAGCCACGTAGTCAACTTGTCTTAGAGTGTGCAGGTGACGACGAACTTGGCGAGGAGATTTTCCAGGAGGAGGAGCATGAACATGGAGATGATGAAGATGGCGGTGTGGTGCCCGCGGCTGAGCACGTACCTACTACTTCGACTACGGTAGTGAACGGACCCTCTCCCACACCTACAACAACAAACCCAGATCAAGGCGAAGCTACTGTTGAGGGGGAGGTAGCATCAAGGCGAGAACCTCCCCGGTGAGTGCAAGTGGATCACCCAGCTTTGAGAATCATCGGCGACATGAATGAACGTACTACACGGTCAAGGGTTCGGAACAATTCTCATTTCGCTCATGCTGCTTTTGTTGCCACCTTTGAGCCCAAAGACATTGGACACGTGCTATCTGATCATAATTGGGTAAATTCGATGCATGAGGAGTTGGAGAATTTTGAGAGGAACCAAGTTTGGGAATTGGTTGACCCTCCCCCCGGGTGTAAGCCGATTGGGACAAAATGGGTGTGGAAGAACAAAGAGGGAGAGAAAGGAGAAGTGGTGAAAAACAAGTCAAGGCTTGTTGCTCAGGGATATAGTCAGATAGAGGGGATCGACTACGAGGAGACCTTTGCTCCCGTAGCTCATTTGGAGGCGATCAGAATCCTTCTAGCCTTTTCCGTGGCTAAAGGGTTCAAGTTGTACCAGATGGATGTGAAGAGTGCTTTCCTGAATGGTGTGCTGGAGGAAGTAGTGTATGTGAGGCAACCACCGGGGTTTGAGAGTGAGAAGTACCCCCACCGGGTGTACAAGTTGAGGAAGGCGCTGTATGGGTTGAAGCAGGCGCCTAGAGCTTGGTATGGTAGGTTGAGGGGGTTTCTGTTTGAGAGAGGCTTTGAGATGGGGAAGGTCGATCAGACTTTGTTCCTTCTCAGGCAGGGCAGAGATATCCTGATTGTGCAGGTGTACGTGGATGATATTGTCTTTGGTGGCTCGTCTAACTCTCTTGTTGCAAGGTTTGCAGAAGACATGAGCAGGGAATTTGAGATGAGCATGATGGGTGAGTTGCAGTTCTTCCTCGGGCTCCAGATCAAGCAATCAAAGGAAGGAACATTCGTGCACCAAGCCAAGTACACCAAGGACATTGTGAGGCAGTTCAAGATGGAGGACTCCAAGGCCATGGCGATGCCTATGAGTACGACTACAGCTCTTGATGCCGACGAGGAAGGTGAACACGTGGACCAGAAGGAGTACCGGAGCATGATCGGGTCACTCCTGTACTTGATGGCGACGAGGCCGGACATCCAATTCTCGGTATGTCTGTGCACTCGTTTTCAAGCGTCTCTGAGGACTTCGCATCGGCAAGCAGTCAAGCGCATTTTCAGGTATTTGCGTCATACTCCCGACTTCGGCCTTTGGTACTCCGCGTCTTCTTCTTTGGCGCTTCATGGATTTTCAGACGCGGATTTTGCCGGGTGTTGGTTGGATAGGAAGTCCACTTCTGGGACTTGCCAGTTCTTGGGTTCTTCTTTGGTGTCTTGGTCTTCCCGCAAACAGTCGAGTGTTGCTCAATCCACTACCGAGGCAGAGTATGTGGCCGTAGCTAGTTGTTGCTCTCAGCTCCTTTGGATCACATACACTGTGAGTGATTTTGGTGAGGAGTATACCCATGTCCCACTTCAATGTGATAGCACCAGTGCCATAAGCGTTGCAAAGAACCCAGTGCTCCATTCCAAAACCAAGCACATAGAAGTGAGGTATCATTTCCTGAGAGACAATGTTGAGAAAGGAAAAATCTCTTTGATCCATGTACCCACACATGACCAACTAGCTGATATTTTCACCAAACCCCTAGATCAAGCAACTTTCACTCGTTTGCGGGGGGAGCTTGGTGTGTGTTTGATTTCTTGGGTTGGTGTGTGGGAGCTCCTTTGTAGCATATGTATAGCTTTCCTTTGTGCATTTCTTGCATTTGGCATGGCATATGTAACATGATGTATAGGCATCTTTGTATCTTAGGTTGCATGCATTTTGTATCATATGCATTGTTTAGGAAAAGCTTCTCCTATATGCATTGTTTCACCATGGTATGATATATATGTCCTTGTGAGTTAGTTTTGGTAAGCTATGGTTAGTTTGGCTTAGCTCTTGATAATCTTGATTTATATCCATGGTTGATGGCTATGTTTTTGAAAAATGTCACATGTATGCTCTCTTGTGAGTAAATGCCTTTATATGATCTTGACATGTTTTAGTGGCATGGCTATGCTTAATTTGTGGTTGGATAGCTTATTTTGATCATATGGGGCCAAAGGCTCATTTGCCATCATGAATGTTTAGCCCCCATGTTTTATCTTGTGGAGGGGCATAAGTTCCTTTTTGTCGCAAAGACATTTCATGTACCAAATATAAATCTGAAAATGAAATGTAAATTGCTTGGAAAATGTGCTCCCATGTCATATGTGCTAAATTTAATTTGCTTTGGGTGCTAAACCGTTGCATGATGCCTACCAATGAGAAGTCTCATATATAGAAGTAGGCACATGGCTCGGTGGCTTTGACATGACATGAGGTACTTGTGGGTGTTCATGATGGTCTTATGCCTAGAATGGTTGTCCTAGCATGAAGTTTGTGTGGCTTTGCCATTTTGATATGTTTTGCTCATGTTTAGGACTTTGCTCATGAGAGGGTAAATTTTCGCAAAATTGCTCAATTCTATCTTAGCTTCGTCCAATGGTTGTGAAACTTGGTGATCCTGTAGTTGATGTCATTACGAAGCTATAGAGTATCTAACTTGCTCATTTGGACATGTGTAGCATCCTATGTTGAATTTTGTCTATTTGAGAAGCTCTAGGTTACATTTTTTGCATTTTTGGCTTGATTCATGCATTGTCAACAAGGGGGGGAAGTTTGAGCAAGTTTTGGCCTACTGAATGCATCTAGAAGGTTTTCAGGTGGTTTCGAGCCATTTCTGGGCTCTGTTGTGCACCGGTCTGACCGGTTGATGTCACCGGTCTGACCGGTCAGAGTGCTGGTCCTGTTCACATGTAGAACACCGGTCTGACCGGTGGTGTCGACCGGTCTAACCGGTCAGAGCTGAGCTGTTGCAGCTGCTCTGTTTAGTGAAGTGGTTTGCTTGCATTGGTTCAGGGGGAGCTTGCATGTGTGCAGGGGGAGCTCTTTGTGGTTTTCGAGCTTTGGATCGTTGGCTTGTGCTCTTTGCTTGAGCATGGTTTTGTCTCGGATGTGTCGAGCCGTTGCCCTTGCCTAAGGGGTCCGAGACTTGTCTTCTTCAAGTGATCTTGCTCTTTGCCTTTCTTTGGCTTTCGATCGCTTGTTGGAGTTTCTTTTAGTCGTATTTTTCTTTTCTTTTTATCTCTGGTTACCAAATGTGTGTGTTGTCAATGCACTCATCAAGGGGGAGATTGAGAGCCAGGTGTGGTTCGAGGACCGGTGGATGGTCGCTTCCTGGTGTGATGAGTGATTGACAACGTGGTGTGGACTGATTCTTGGCTAAGTATTGCAGGTGCAGGTTGCGGCTTGACTGGTGCAGGTGCAGGTGAAGAACAAGCGCGAAAGGTCGTTGCCGGTGAGGCCTCCAGGTGTGAAGAAGACAAGTAGGCTTGGTTCGAGGGACCCGGTGGCCAGCGGGGTCAAGTGCGGGCCGCATGGTGGCAAGAACGGCAAGATGAAGTCATGGACGGTTTCTTGGTTGAGCCTGAAAACCAAGGTCGAGCCGGGACTACGTGGGAGCCGAGTCATGAGTGGTGATTAGCGGAGGCTACACCGAGTTCGCGGGGTTTCCGGTGGTTCACCAGAAAACCACTGGGTTCCTTGGTTGATCCACAAAGCCAAGAACGAAGAACCGAAGACGGAGGTGCAGCAGCATCTGACCGGTCTGACCGGTGGGTCTGACCGGTCTGACCGGTGGGTACCGGTCTGACCGGTGAGGAGCACCGGTCTGACCGGTGTGCGACGACGCAGTCCGGAATCTTCGAAGCGGAGGACACGCGTCGGGATCGCAAGGCTTGCGTCGAGGCTAAGCAAGTTTGCGGTCGCTGGGCATCCGTCCGATGGTGCGAAGACAAAGACTTCCAAATTCACCCTCGAGGGGCATGTATCCCTAGTTAGCTAGTAAGGGTATTTTAGTCTTTCGGTTGCCTCCATATAACCCAAGGGGTGAGAGGATGGCAGCCATCTCTTGGAACCCTAGCTCATTTGGTTTTCCTATTTTCTCTTCCTTTTTTCCTTAGGAATTTCTATGACTAGCTTGAGAGCTTCATGGTGAGATCTTGTGAGAGGGTAGGATGATCGGGCGGCAAGCTAGACCTTGTATGAACCTCTTTGATATGTATAGATGATTCGGCGTGGTTCCTCAAGGCTTGGATTTGTCTTTCCCGTTTCTCCTTTTTGGTGATTTTCGGAGGCTTTTCTTGGCGAATTTCTTGTGGCGGTTTTGAGACCTTTCTCTTTGGGATTTGGTGGGAGATGTATGCATGAACCCTTCGTGGTTCTTTTCCCTTTGATTCCCCTCCCAAATCCGTGAGTAAAGGGGCTCAATTTTGGGGTTCTTTTCTTGATACTTACCAACTTCTTTTTCTTTTTCAGATGATTCAGAAGGAGGCGCGCGGCAAGGCTGAAGAAGTTCAAGAACCAACTTCCGAATCTGAGGAGAATAATGATAGTGATGACGGAGAGGAAGCTTCGGGGAGCGGGGGTAATGGCGACAGCAGCAGTAGCGACGACCAAGATGGCGATGGTGAAGAAAGCTCCGATCGTCAAACCAGTTCCCCGAAGATTGACATCATTGGATGAGGCTACACTTGTTCGAACTTTTGCTTTTGAAGTTGATGGCTACAAACTTGTATATTTGCGGGTTGCGATCCTCTTTCTAAACTCTTGTCTTGTAAATTTTAACCTGCGCAGGTCCTGCAAGGTGGGCCTGTGCAGGATGTGATACCTTTGCAAATCCATCGTCAGGATCAAGTAGTTAGCGGTGAAGCTTGGCGGTTGTACAAAGAAGCTAATCCTGGATGCGAATTCTCTGATTTTTGGCTTGAATGTTGTCAGTATTTCTCGATGCATAGTTTTCAACTTAGCTGGTTTTTTCTACAACGCGACGGCTATGCTCTTGCTTCTGAGGCCTCGAGCTCATGGTCCTTCGTGAAGACGGAACCCCTTAGCCCTATAACTGGCGACTGTAGTTTTGCTTATGCTAGTGACACTGTCGAAAACAGTGGTCGCAGGCTAGGTCATATTGTCGAGCTTCCTTTTTGAATTCTCAGCTCTTCGAAGCTGTGTAACTGTACGTACGAATGACATTTTGTATGAAACTAAGGCAATAAATTCGTTTTTTAAGAAAAAACGTCACCCTTCCCACCTTGCCGTTTTGATGCAAAATTTCGTGGATTTCCAAAGATTGATAATTCCCTTAAAATGTAAGTCGACAAAATTTGTTTCACGAATTTTGTGGACTTGCGCCCGCTTGGCATACTTGCCTAGGTTGATATCGCAACCCTCAGTTGCTTCAACCGTTGTGCGTGATTACTAATTTTCGGAGGTCATTGAGCCCCTTGGCCCTTCGAATAAGATTTTCGGTTAGAGCAATTTTCCTGATAAACTTCGTATAATTCTTCATGAATGTTCGCTACCATGCTGATTTGTTCCTGCGATCGAAAAAACATTAACTTTTACTTTATAATTTTTCACACAAAAAATCATGAGCAAAGACGTTTGTACTTTCGGGGTCACAACCTTCAGTTGTTCCCGTACTTTTGGTAGGATGTCCCTTTAAGGTGGGATGTAGGCCACAACTTGTTGTTGTCTCAGGCCTTTCGGTAGGAAATCCCTTTAAGGTGGGATCTAGGCCACAACTTGTTGTTGTCTCAGGCCTTTTGGTAGGATATCCCCTTAAGGTGGGATATAGGCTTTCACGGAGCCTTCGGCTATCAAGGTGCCTTTTCACAGAACTTCTCTTTCTTTTCTTTAATCTCGGCTATCACGGAGCCCTTTCGCAAACTTTTCTTTCACATATCTGGATTTTGGCTATAATGGAGCCTTTCACTATTTTTTCCTTCACGCGGCGGAACTTAGGCTATTACGGAGCCTTTTCACATTTTTCTTTCTCAGAATGGAACTTAGGCTATCATGGAGCCTTTCCACACTTTTCTTTCTCAAAATGGAACTTAGGCTATCACAGAGCCTTTTCACGAACTTTTCTTTCTCAGAATGGAACTTAGGCTATCACGGAGCCTTTTCACGAACTTTTCTTTCACACGATGGAACTCAGGCTATCACGGAGCCTTTTCACGAACTTTTCTTTCTCACGATGGAACTCAGGCTATCACGGAGCCTTTTCACGAACTTTTCTTTCTCACGATGGAATTCAGGCTATCACGGAGCCTTTTCACGAACTTTTTCTTTCTCAGGATGGAACTTCACGAGACACATGATTTGGGGGAAGACTCTTTTCATATATATCACAAAGAGTATTTACATAGGATCCGCTTCATTAAAAACCTTGCCCCTTGATTTAGGGCCCCCTTTGCAAGGAAAAGAGTACAGTCCTTTTTATTCTAAGTAAAAGACGAGAATTAAATATTTTTGTTCCCGAAACCACTTATAGCTTCGTGGTTCAGGTTTTTACAATTTTATGTAATCTAAATTTGCGAAAGGAAATGCTGAATAATAAATCTAGCTACTTTTCATGGTTTTCAAGGATAGTACCTCTTTAAGCTGTCTGCATTCCATGAATGTGGTAGCTCTTCGCCAGTCTGATCTGTCAAGCAGAAAGCTCCTGGCATACTAGTTTCTTTTGCTATGTAGGGTCCTTCCCAAGATTCCTGAAGTTTCCCGGGATTCTCCCAGTTTTTCTTTCTTTTTAGCACTAAGTCACCACTCTTGATATCTTTCCTGACTATTTTCTTATCCCTCCATGCCTTGGTTTCTTTTTGGTATTTTTCGATATTTTCTGATGCTTCAAGGATTATGAGCTCGATCATGTCCTTCTCTACCTTCATGTCAACTTCTTCGATTTCGTTTGCTTTTTGGACTCTCAGACTTTCATTCTTGATTTCCTCTGGTGTCATTGCTTCAGTCCCAAATAGTAGGCGAAAGGGTGTGAAACCTGTTGCCCTTGACACCGTTGTGTTATGAGACCAGATCACATTCGGCAATTCATCTATCCACTTGCCTTTCTTCTGATCATACAGACATTTCTTGATTCCCGAAAAGATTAACCCGTTTGCCCTTTCAATAGCCCCATTAGACTGTGGATGATATACTGAAGAGAACTTCGTGTGGGTTCCCAGAGTTTTGCAATATTCTTTGAAAAAATAACAGTCGAATTGTTTCCCATTGTCCACAGTTAACTCTCTTGGTACTCCAAATCTGCAGATTATATTCTGCCAGAAAAATTTGTGAATTGTTGGTGCTGTGATATTCGCCAATGCCTTCGCCTCCACCCATTTGGTGAAGTAGTCAACTGTCACTGCTGCGAACTTGCAGTTTCCTTGAGATGTTGGTAATAGGCCGACCAAATCCATTCTCCACCTTTGCAGAGGCCATGATGGTGGAATTAGATGAACTGGCATAGATGGTAGGTTCTGCTGATTCGCTGTTCTTTGGCATGCTTCACATTCCCGAACCAGCTTTTTTGCATCGAAATTCATCGAAGGCCAAAAGAATCCTTGCTTTATTGCTTTGCCTGCCAGTGCTCTATGTGTGCACCACAAAATCCACTATGGATTTCTTTGAGAAGTTCTACACCTTTTTCGGAGGTTATGCACCTTAGCCATGGTTCGGTTACTCCGGACTTGTAGAGTTCCCCATTTACTATAGTGTATCCTCTTGCTCTTTGCCATAGCCTTTTTTCCTCCAACTCATCTTGTGGTTCATAGTGACCCCTTAAGTATGCCATGATTTCGGCTCTCCAATCTTGAGTTTCTACAATGTTTACAGTTTTTGGCTTCGGATCTTTGATGGATGGTTCTTTGATGATTTCGAAGAACACGTCCGGGGGCATTGTCTGATTCTGGGCTGCTGCTTTCGCCAGTTTATCTACTTCGTTATTGTCGTTTCTTGGTATATGCTGAACTGAATAGCCCTTGAAGTGCCTCTCCATCTCTCTGACTTTCTCAAGATACTTTACCAGAACAGGATTTCTTGCTTCGCTGTCTTTCTCAATGTGTTCCTGAATAACTTTGGAATCTGTCTTGATGATAAAAGTTTGCTGGCCCAGAGCTCTCATCTTTCTCAGAGATAGGAGTAGAGCCTCGTATTCAGTTGTGTTGTTCGTAGAATGCACATCATCTGCGAAATCAAGTCGAGCTGCATATCTTATCACAACTCCAGTTGGAGATGTTACGATTGCTGCTATGCCAACACCATTGTCACACCAAGCCCCATCACAATGCACCACCCATGGCGTGACTATATCTTCGCCAGGATTATGGGTTGGTGATGTCCAGTCCACGACGAAATCTGCCAAGACTTGCGATTTGATTGCATTTCTTCTTTCGAAGTCGACTGTGTATTCTGATAGTTCAGCAACCCACTTGATGATTCGGGTTGATGCTTCTTTATTCGTGAACAGGTCATTCTGTGGTTGATTCATGATAACCCTTATTCTGTGACCCTCGAAGTAGGGCCTTAGTTTTCATGCAGCCATAACGACTGCATACGCTATCTTCTCTAATTCGGAGTAGAAAAGTTTGGATCCCGAAAGAGCTTCCGAAGCAAAATATAATGGAATTTGTTTCAATTTTCCTTCTTCCTCTTTCTCTTGCACTAATACAGCACTCATGGCTGAGTTGGAAGCAGACAAGTACAGCAAGAGTGGCGATTTTGGCTCCGGTGGACATAGCTTAGTCATGTTCGACAAGTAGTCCTTGAGTTCTTGGAAGGCTTGCTTCTGGGATTCCGACCACTGAAAGTTCTTGGAACTTCTGAGGACTTGGAAGAAAGGCAAACTTCTCTCTGCAGCTCTAGGGATGAATCTGTTAAGGGCTGCCACTCTTCCTGTTAGTTTCTGTACATCTTTCACCGAAACCGGATCTTGCATTTCAACTAGAGCCTTGATTTTGTCAGGATTTGCCTCAATGCCCTTTGTCGAAACCAAGCAGCCCAAGACTTTTCCCTTATGAATGCTGAAAACACACTTCTCAGGATTTAGCTTAAGATTTGCTGCTCTAAGGTTCGCAAAGGTTTTCGCTAAGTCACTGATGTGGTCTCTTCTTTGAATGCTTTTGACAACTATGTTGTCGACGTATGCTAGAATATTTCTTCGAAGCTGAGGATGAAGCACTATAGCTATCATTCTTGAAAATGTGCACCCTGCATTCTTTAGACCCTCTGGCATCCTGACGAAGCAATAAGTTCCGAAAGGAGTGATGAAACTTGTTTTCTCCTCGTCTTCTTTTCGCACTCTTATTTGATGATATCCTGAGAACATGTCCAGGAGTGATAGCATTTCGCTGTTTGCAGCATCATCAACGACCTTGTCTACCCTTTCTAAGGGGAAGTTATCTTTCTTGCAAGCTTTATTCAAATCAGTGAAGTCCACACACATTCTCCATTTCCCATTCTTCTTCTTTACTGGCATGGTGTTAGCCAGCCAAACAGGATACATGACTTCCCTAATCACCTTGGCATCCTGAAGCCTTTGTACTTCAGCCTCTACTGCTTTGACTTTTTCTTCGAACATTTTTCTATGTTTTTGCTTCTTCGGAGTTATTTTCTCATCTGTGTCCAGGGCATGCTCAATGATATCCCTATCGACACCTTGCAAGTCTTTGGCCGACCAAGCGAAGACATCTTTGTTCTTGTTCAGGAATTGGGCAAGTTCTTTCTCCTCTTTGGGACTGAGATGAGCCCCTATCACTACTGCTCTGTCTGGCATATCATCTAAGTACACTTTCTTTGTTTCTCCGTCAGCAGCTATCTCAATTTTTTCTTAAACCCTCTTGGTTTCAACATAGGGTTCTTTCTTTTCTTCGGTGGAGTTCAGCTGATGCACATTGCTTTGACCCGGCGTGAAGTCCTTCTCAATGTTTCTGGCTTCTTGTTGATCGCCAAATACTGTGATGACCCCCTTGGATGCTGGGATTTTCATGCACAGAAATTGTTGCCTTATCACAGCGTCAAATTTATTGATGAACCCTCTTCCGAAAATCGCGAAGTAGGGATGATACATGTCGACTACGTCAAAAGTTAGTCTCAGTTCTAGCATTGTCCAGATCCTCGAAGGATACTGGAAGAGATATCTTTCCTACCGGCTTGATTGGCTTTCCTCCGAAACCCAGTAATGGGTACTCTGGTGGCTGCAACATGTGTGGACTCAAGCTCATTTTCTCGAAAGTTTTCATGAATAGAATATCTGCCGAACTTCCATTATCCACCAAAACTTTTCCGATGACCCATCCGGCTATGTTCACTTCGATGACCATGGCATCATTGTGGTCTGTTGACTTCAATCTGAAATCTTGCTCGGTGAAAGTTATTGGGACTTTGGCCCACTCTGGTCGCGCTGCTGGACCATCATTGATGACTGTGTTCACAGGTCTGAAATAGTTGTTTCTTTGCCTCTTTGTTTCGAACTCCATGGCTGAGCCTCCTCTGATAGGCATGATAGTTCCGAAAGAGGGCAATGATTTCGGGTTATGGCTTCTTGAACTCGACTCTGGTCTTGATGAATTATCTGGTGGTGGCAGCAATATTTCTTGAATTGGTTGTGGTTGCTGAATGGTTTGAATTGCCTGAGACTGAGGATAGAACTGTTGCGAAGGCTGCCAAGATGATTGTGCCTGTTGAAATTGCTGAATCAAGATTGGGCTTGGTTGAGGACCCATGAGTTGTGGTTGCCAGAAGTTTGGACGGAATTGGTTCGGCATCGTAGAAGCGATGTTCATCATGGTTTTCTCTTACTGGATTCTTGCTATGTTCTTTTTGGTTTCTGGGCACGCTTCGGTGCTGTGGCCCCTGCCATGATATCGGCAGTAGAAGTACGGATCTCTTGGATCGTGGTCCTGCACTTTTGGGGGTCCTCTTCCCCTTCCTCTTCCCCTTGACACAAAACCTCCTCTTGTGTTTGGTCTGTTGTCCTGGTTGAACTGGGGGTTTTCCACATTGTTGATGTTTCGTGGAGTCTAGAACTAAGGTCTCCATGCTGTTCCTCTATTACCTTGTCTTACTTGGTTTCGTTCAGCAACTCTCTTTCGATGATCTTCATCAGACTTGATGTATTGTTCCAATTCTTCGAAAAGTTCCTCGATGGTCTGTGGTTCTTTTCTGGTTAAGTGCGAGGCTGTTGGTCCTGGAGTCAGACCTTTAATAAGTGCTTGGATTGTTGTTTTGTCATCTGTTCCTGGAATTTGGGATTTCTGTTGCATGAATCTTCTCACAAAGCTCTGAAGTGGCTCCCTGTCTTTTTGTTTGCAATTGTAAAGGTCTGATGGTTTTGCCGAAGTTTCATGAAACACTTGAAATGCCTGAATGAATTTCGTCTTGAGATCGATCCAGCTGTATATTGAGTGCGGAGGCAACAAGGAATACCAATTGAGGACTGGACCTTCACAAGCAATGATGAACGATTTTGCCAATGCAACATCATCTCCTCCTGCCGAATTCACAGTTGCTTCATAGCTCATAAGGAACTGCCTTGAGTTTCCATACCCATTGTACTTCGGGAGAGAGACTGGCCTGTACTTTGGGAGCCATGGTGCTGTTTGCAACCCCAGTGAGAGTGGTGACTCTGGATCTGCGAACTGCGAGATTCCATTGCCCGTGAAGAAGTTTTCTCTTGGAGTTCTTTTGTGTTGGCCTGAGTTCTGGTGCGGCGAATCGCGCCATAGTGAGCTATTTTCTTGCTCTTTCATTTTATCAATTTCTCTTTGCATTCTTTCTATTTGTTCTTTTGCCTGGTTAAGTTTCTCCAGTTTCTCTGAAGCTCTTCTTTTTGCTTCCAGCTGATTCGCGAATCTTTCTTTCTCTTTCTGAAGTTGCAGTACTTTTTGGTGAACTCTTTCTAGTTCTCTGTCAACAGCCTGATCATCTTCCTCATCAGCTTCTTTTTCGGTGAATGGTTCCAGAGTATGCACCGTTTTCTCAGCTCGTGCCTTCTGAAGAGCTTCAAGTTTTGCCCTCCTTTCTTGGTTTGTGATTTGCGAAGGTTCTGCAGTGGGAGAGATTCCATTGTCTTCTTCAGTGTGGTGATCTTCCTGGTTAGCTTCAGTGGGTGTGTTCTTTTTGGACTTCTTCTGTGGAGGTATCGTGAGTTGTTTTTCGGCTGAGACCACGGTGGGCGCCAATGTTGGGGGGTCCGAAAATCGGATGGGATCCCCGAAGATAAGATTCCAGAACAAATGCAAGAACGTACGAAAGAGATAGGGAACAAGGAATCCCCGAAAGTCTATACTCGCCTCAAAAGTCGTGAATCCCTTTACACGTGCCCTTGAGCCCCCTTTTATAGGGAGACGAAGGGACTTTTACATTCCAAGATTACCCTCGAATCTAAAGAATATTCCTGGTGTGAACATGTACATGAATGTCTTTTACATCCCGTGATTTGCGGGGCTAATTTCACGTATTTACAAGCCTGCCACCTATTCACACCTCAGACCCGGACTTTTGGCACCGCCCCTTTGACTCGGCTCATTCATGGCTTCCGCTTCATATCTGCGATGACCTCCAACTGTTGAGACTCCCAACTCAAATCGCCGAAGTCAGTCCTGAAGTAAAGTTTCCCGATTCTTGTAAAGATCCTTGAAGCCGCGTCCGGAAGTGGAGTTTCCCGGCCCCCTGGAGATTTCCGAAGTTCCCATCGCCAGAGTTTCCTGAATCAGCCACGATCTCCGAAGTTTTCCTCGCCATAATCCCCGAATTCGACAAGTTCCCGCTGTCCTGAAACATGGAACAGACCTGCGATCCAGCATTTATTCGGTGATTGTTTCGCATAACAGCAGGGGGTCAGTGAATCATGCAAAAATAACGAAACACCTTCAGGAATACTTTCTTGCCGCGAAACAGAGCAGCGATTCGGTGACTTATTCTCGAATACTTTCATGAATTCGTTAACTCCGATGTTTCGAGGGTTAAAGGTTTTTACCCAATTCCCCAACAAGGCTCTTCACAAGGCTTCTCACTAGGCTTCCCACTTGATTTCTCACTAGGCTTTTCACTTGTCTTCTCACTTGGTTTTTCTCTCGGTTTAAGCAACTGGTTTGGTTTGGATGCAAACTTGTCTTTGGGTGTGGGTTGTGGTGGAACTGGAATATTCCCAAATTTCCCTTCTCTCTCACCACTACTCTCACCAAACTTATCAGATCCCAAAACCCAACCATCAAAGCGCTTATAACTGATAATCATCATACCAAGCTGAGGTTCCTGACTAGACAACCAACTCAGCACTTCACGTAACTTATTGTTCTCATCCTGCGAATGATCAACACATTGTGCAAGTTCCAAATTCTTCATAGCATGCAATTCACAAGTAGAACAAGAAGTAGGAATAGGCACTTTCAAATCAGCCTCAAGCGAAACAATGCGAGATCGAAGCTCAGCAATTTTTTCATGCAAACCAGAGCAAGAAGTATATGCACCAAGCAAAGTGGGTCTAGATTGCAGCTCAGCCAACTCAACCCTAAGCACATCTAGTTCCTCACACTTGGAGGCATGCTTTTCCCTAAGAGCAGTCAAATCAGCTAGGAAAACAGAGCAATCAGCACAATCAACCTCATCAGAAACCACAGGGCTAGCCTTAAGCGAATCAATTTCAAGCTTGCCATCAAGAACCTGTGTTTCTAGCTCAGCCACTCTAGTCCTAGCATCTTCAAGCAAAGCTCTAAGCTCCTTCCTAAGCTTCTTAGCCTCTCTAAGCATGTGATCACGATTATCAAGCAAGTCAACTAACTCCTCATTCCCCTTGCACAAAGAAGAGAGCTCATCACATACCTCATCCTCGGAGTCGGAGTCTGAGTCCGAGGCGTTCTTCTGGCTTCTCTTGCTGCTGGAGCTGTGTGCCATGCCGCAAAGACCATCCTTCTTGTTGCAGCTCCTCGAAGTCTTGCTTGCGGTACAGCAGAGGCCGTTCAAGTACTTGCCGAAGTCCTTCTTCTTCTTCTTCTTGTGTTTCCTCTTGCTGTCTCTTCTTCTTCTTCACTCGAGTTTGGTGACACGTCCTCAGAGTCAGAGTCGATGTCACTCGATCTCTTGATCTTTTCTCGGGTCCGTTTCTTCCTCCCATGTTCATGTTCCTTTTTCTTGGATCTTCTTCCTTTGTTCTTGGACTTGTGCTTGTCATGGTTGTTCACCTTCGGACACTCGGCGAAAAAGTGTCCGGTCTTGCCACACTTGAAGCACGTCCTCGAGTTCCTTCTTGAGTTTACCCGGTTCTCGTGCATCCTCTCGAATCTCCGTGTCAGTAGCGCCAACTCATCCTCTCCAAGTACATCAAACTCCTCGTCTGGCAAAGACATCAAAGAGGACAAAGAGTACATCCTGGAGGATGCCTTAGCGTTAGACTTAGCCACTTTGCCACCGACGAGAGCAAGACTATGGGAGTCAGTCAGGCTCTCAAGACGGGCTGTCAAACCATGATCAACCTCAGCAGACTTGAGCTTCGAGAACAGCTCGTTCACCGTCAGAGTGGTGTACTTCTCGGACTCAAGAATGGCCTCGACCTTTCCATCCCACACGGTACGATCCAGCGCGTGTAAGAGCTTCACAGCTCTATCATGGTCATCATACGGGAGGACGTCGACGTTGGCCCTCATGTTGTTCACAACCACCGTGAACCGCTAGAACAAGGCTTCAATAGACTCACCGGGGAGATGAGTGAAGTTCTCGTACTCTCTCCGGTAAGTCGCATACAACCGTGCCTGAACCTCAGCATTCCCAGCATGAGCATTCTTCAGCTCCAACCAAATCCTACAAGCTAAGTCTTTTGTCTGAACCCGATCGAATTCGGACTGACACAGAGCACGAAACAAGTAGTCGACCGCCTTGTTGTTGGCGTCGTGCATATCCCTCGATCCTGGAGCAAGGAAGTTCACAGGATGAACATAAGCTGAGTTCACCGTGACATCCCAAAGGATCTGACCCTTTCCGCGGAGGAACGCCGCCATCCGCCTCTGCCACATCTGGTAGTTCTTCCCATCGAAGTGCGGAGGACCCGAACCCTGTTCCTGGTACGCCATCTTTGGATCTTAGACTGGCTAGAGTCAATGAAGACCCGAACCGGCTCTGATACCAATTGAAGGACCGATTAGGCGAACCAGAGAGGGGGAGTGAATGGGAGCCAATAAAAATTCTTCTCGAAGGAGATGGAAACTCCAACAAGATGAACACGGCAACCAAGCACGTCTCCGACTCAACTACCCAAGTTGGCCAAGACCACATAGCCACTGGAGTGCTACTGGTCCTAGGAACCAACACGCAACCTTCCGAACCAAAACTCACCAACACACACAGCGGAAAATTGAGCAGCCTGCTGTCTGCGCAACACCGGTCAGATCGATTGCTTCTGCCGGTCAGACCGATGGCACCGGTCCGACCGGTGAACTCTGCCGGTCAGGCCGGTGGCGAACAGCAGATGCACAGCGAAGTTTCAGAAAGCCTCAGTGACTCCTCTAGGCCCTGGAACAAAAACCACCACCAAAACACAACCTGCAAGGAAGGAAAACCCCTCACAAAACCTAGCAAACCAACTCCAAACAAGCCAAGAACTGACCAGCAGGACCACGGGACAAAACCACATGAACACGGCAGTTCCTCGAGACAAAACCCACTAGGGGCTTGCACCGGTCAGACCGGTCAAGAGCACCGGTCAGACCGGGCACGCCTGGGCAGCTCGGGATGAACAGCGCCCGCGGGTCAACTCCCCCAAATCCAACTCCCGATCTCCTGATTCGCTCCACGGATTCGCACAAGACATTGGGGATAGTAGGAACACCTCATGGGCACTCCATAGCCAAGTTATGGTCCACCAAAACTCGTTGAATCAAGAGGAATCGAAGAATTTCCGCTAAGAACACCACAAATCCTAGGACAACGAAAACCCCAAAATTGAGCCCCTTTACTCACGGATTTGGGAGGGGAATCAATGGGAAAAGAACCACGAGGGGTTCATGTATACATCCCCCACCAAATCCCAAAGAGAAATGTCTCAAAACCGCCACAAGAAATTAGCCAAGAAAAGCCTCCGAAAATCACCAAAAAGGAGAAACGGGAAAGACACATCCAAGCCTTAAGGAACCACGCTGAATCATCTATACATACCAAAGAGGTTCATACAAGGTCTAGCTTGCCGCCCGATCATCCTTCTCTCTCACAAGATCTCACCATGAAGCTCTTAAGCTTGTCCTATGGAAATCGTAAGGAAAATAGGAAGGGAAAATAGGAAAACAAAATGAGCTAGGGTTCCAAGAGATGGCTACCATCCTCTCACCACCTGGGTTATATGGAGGCAACCTAAAGACTAAAATACCCTTACTAGCCAACTAGGGTTACATGCCCCTCAAGGGTGAATTCGGAAGTCTTTGTCTTTGCTCCATCGGACGGATGCCCAGTGACCGCAAACTTGCTTAGCCTCGACGCAAGCCTTGCGATCCCGACGTGTGTCCTCCGCTTCGAAGTCTCCGGATTGCGTCGTCGCACACCGGTCAGACCGGTGCTCCTCACCGGTCAGACCGGTACCCACAGATCAGACCGGTCAGACCCACCGGTCAGACCGGTCCGATGCTGCTGCACCTCCGTCTTCGGTTCTTCGGTCTTGGCTTTGTGGATCAACCAAGGAACCTAGTGGTTTTCTGGTGAACCACCGGAAACCTCGCGAACTCGGTGTAGCCTCCGCCAATCACCACTCATGACTCGGCTCCCACGTAGTCCCGGCTCGACCTTGGTTTTGAGGCTCAACCAAGAAACCGTCCATGACTTCATCTTGCTGTTTCTTGCCACCATGCGGCCCGCACTTGACCCCGCTAGCCACCGGGTCCCTCGAACCAAGCCTACTTGTCTTCTCCACACCTGGAGGCCTCACCAGCAACAACCTTTCGCGCTTGTTCTTCACCTGCACCAACACCAATCAAGCCGCAACCTGCACCTGCAATACTTAGCCAAGAATCAGTCCACACCACGTTATCAATCACTCATCACACCAGGAAGCGACCATCCACCGGTCCTCGAACCACACATGGCTCTCACGGGGCGAAAGGCGCGTGCACCTGCGACCGGGCGAGCAGGTCTCCGGAACCATCGTCTTTGCGATTCTGCATCAAGAGAAGGCGAATAAGGTTTTTGGGAAGCGCTCTTCGCGCGACTGCTCCCGATCTTCGTCACGGCTCGTCTTCCGACAAGATCCAGGGGCGCTGCGTCCCCGGCGTCATCTTCGTCAGCCTAATCGAAGTCTTCCGCCGCCGCTAATCAACGATAGTGACAGCGACCAGGACGATCTCAGCTTCGCCTTCGGGAATCTCTCCATCACGCTGTCATCTACAAATTCCAGCAGCAGGTATTATTCTTGCAATCTAGTCTTATTGTTCTTCTTGATCAGCATGTTTAATCTGTTTAGTGTACGAGTTGTCCTTACACTAGTTGCCATGATCTGTGATATAAGTTTGTATCTAGTTAGCTTGCAACGTATGCTTAATCTAGTTGTTCACTTCGTCATGATTTATATTATGGTTTTAACTGAAATTGCCTAATATTTCAACAATTCAAAAACCTTATTATATGTCTTTTCCAGTACCTATGGCTAGTTTTGTTGATGCGCTGAGGCCGGAGAAGTTCTCTGGTGCGCACTTCAAGAGGTGGTCTGTCAAGGTCACAGATTGGCTTACTGTCATGGATGTTTTCTGGGTCAAAGATGGCTTACCTGAGGGAGACATCTCTGATGAGGATCAGAGTAAATTCTAGAGAGCCAATGATATCTTTGTGGGAGCTGTGCGTAATGTGCTTTCGGATCATCTGTTTGATTCAATGATGCATATACGAGACTGTCGGGCATACACCCCGGGTACTCATACAAGGAAGGATGAAGACGGACTCCTACTATAATTCCCCTGTAAGCCTACTAGGACTTGTACCGTGTAATCCTACTAGGACTCCTGCCTTGTAACCGACTAGGAACCCGCCTCTGGACTATATAAAGGAGGGCCGGGTACTTAGGAGGACTCATCTCAACCAACCCAACACCAAGTGCAGGGCACCATACTTGATCCCCAAACAGGACGTAGGGTTCGCCACCTTGGCGGCTCGAATCTGTATAAATCTTGTGTCCTGTGTCCTTACGCATACCTTCGAGTTCTCGGTCTCCCGATCACGATCCTCCACCGCACAATCTACTACCTCGGGTACCCCCTTGGTAGGTTTGCCGGTCTAAAATACCGACAGCTGGCGCGCCAGGTAGGAGTGATCATCACCACTAGGCGAATTCGAAGGACCCTCGTCAACAAGATCAATCTACTCAGCGGCATACAGTGCATCACATGCCTCCGCATCGTCGCCAATTTCCAATTCAAAGCAAGTCGTCGTGGTCCATCACGGCGGAATCAATTTTCGTGCTCCATCCGCATACTAGCGGAATCAATTTCAGTGCTCGTCGAGTTCGACCTCGGAATTAGAGTCTGCGGCGTGGTTGTTTGCTTCAATGACTAGAGGCTTCAACATCGCCGAATCGGCACTCGCCGAATAAACCTGCACGGCACCGGGTTGCGTACAGTGTCCTACGCAAGCACACTATGGGTATGGAGATCGAAGTCAACCCGGACTACTCCGTCCCTGTGACCGACCGAAGGCCAATCAAGTCCGAGACATACATGATACATGGCTGCTGCTGCTACAATTTCTTGTACGGATAGAAGACCAAGTCAACAGGAGAACACAAGCGGGCCCACCTGTCATCGTGTGCGCATCAACACTACAACACAGAGGCCATCTATAGTTTCCTCTGTTCTTGTACGGCTGCAAAAAACAAATTGGTTGGCAAATTGCTACACACGCACATCAAGACAAAAGCACGAACAGAGCACCGAGCAGATGATGGGATTAAGATAAAATACTCCGTGCAGCTCGGATGCCTGTTATTCCGTCCGTCCAGATGAGTAGCAGGTAAGATGACAGTGATTCTGCCATTATGTCCACTCCGTAGAGAACTTTATATCCATACGTATGGTACACAATGTACATACAAAATTGATACGTTTGCCATACATAATAAATAGGGCAGTACATTTCTCCCCCAGATTTCAAAATCATTCGAACCTGAATCCCGAACCACCTCTCTTCCATCCCGTCTCCTACCACCTCTCCCTCTACGGGGAAAAACGGCGGCCGGTGCCAGGCGTGCATAGACGCGGCGGAGGTGCCAACGTGGCCAGCAGTGGTCGGATCCGACACGCCGGCGTCGAGATCCGCACCTTCACGGGTCGATGCGCGCCCGGCGGCGGCTACATTCGGCGCGGAGGGTGCAGCGGTCGAGGCCTCATCCTTCGCCACCGTGTGATGCTGGCTCAGGTCTTCGGCGGCGGCCGGCAGTTGAGATGCTCTTCCTCCTCAACGCGGGCGGCCTCCGGCGTAGGCGGTTCTGGCTGTCGTCGCTCTCACGCCTCCGTGCCAGATTCGCGAGCGACGACCTCCCTCTCTCCTTCGGGGCGGCTTGGATCTGCGGCGGCGGGAGGCTTGCGCTGCGACGGGAGGTAGGGGAGGGCGAGCTGGACCGGCGGCGATGGCTCGCACGCGATCGAAGAAGACAAGGGTCACCGACGCCCGGCGACCGGCAGATCTGCTAGCCGTCCACCTCCCCCTCCCCTTGCCAGGCCCGGATCCGCGGCCGGCGACCTCCTTCTCTCCCTCGGGGCGGCCTCGATCTCCGGCGGCGGGAAGACCAGGGGTCGCGACAGCCGGCGGGGACCCCCCCGAGGGCGGCCGCTGCCTGCTACCAACCTCTGGCCTGCGGCAGCTCCCTCTGGCTGCGCGGCGTCGTGCATGGAGGTACCGGCGGCGCCTCCTCTCCAACCTCGATGGCTTTCGATTTGATTTTCTTTCTTCCTCTCCTTTCTTTGCTCCTGATTTTCTTCCTTTTACTGCATCAGGAGTGGCGATGAGGGAAGGTACAAGGCTGTCGACCTGTCGTTGACCGCCAGGCGTCGTCCTCTGCCTCGGCGCCTGGCAAAGCAGCACCATGGAGGTCAAGGGGTGCTCGTCGATGGTATATCCGAGGTGCTCGAGATCGAGGTCTTGGCCGCGGCCGCCGCCGACCGTTTACGAAGTTCGGGGTCTGATCCGGAGCTCCGCGGTTTATAGAGGATTTTTTTTTCCTTTTTTTTTCGAAGCCGCTTTGGATTTTCCTTTTCGTGAGATGCTTGATCTCGTGTTTTCTTTTTCTTTCGTTTTGTTCAGTACACATCATCGGTGAAGTTTCCCCGTCAACTTGGTTCTTGTTTTTATGAATCGATCTCCTTGGAGCAAATGAGCTGGTACTAGCTAGCGTTCTCCCTATCTCCTTTTGCTCTTCCTCTCTTTAGCGGCTTAGCCTGGCGTTGTTCTTACTCTTCCTCTCTTTAGCGGCTTAGCCTGGCGTTGTTCTTATGCTCGTTG
This sequence comes from Cenchrus fungigraminus, assembly GCA_036936925.1. NCBI lineage: Eukaryota > Viridiplantae > Streptophyta > Magnoliopsida > Poales > Poaceae > Cenchrus > Cenchrus fungigraminus. Next base: position 87,910,655 of record CM072780.1, read on the forward strand.
TTCTTTTCAGCGTCATGGCAGTACTAAATGACAGCGCATTTGCATTCTCTTTTCTTGGTTAACGCTTTATTTTCATGTTTTGTGAGTTTAATTGGTTGGAGAAAAGGTTTTGTCTTTCATATATTGCGCAGAGATGGAGCGAGTGATTTTTTTTCACTGAAGTGGCCTTGTCGATTTATTTTTGGGTTTGTTGGGTGGTGTCGTTCCAATGAATTTACTTAGATCTCCTCGATTAGTCTTCAATTAACCTATTTACTTTTGTTTTGCATGTGCATGGTTGAATTACGAACACCCATGGCTTTTACTTGCATGGTTAAATGCAAGTTAGGGTGCTTCTTACAATGTAAGATCTAATTTTGTCAAACTGTAGAGATGTGCATTTGGTAGAATGATGATGTACATGGCTAAAAAATGATATTCGCAAGGTGATGTACAGACGCTCATATATGTGTTCATATCGCAGTTGTGATTAAAAAAAGAGAGAAGTTTACAAAGCAGTCTACTGCACTATGTGGTACAAAGGTGATGTACCACTGGTACGAAGGGTGTGCAAAAGCAGTCTATGTGTTCATAAGTTGCGGTAAAAAATAATTGCAGCAGTATACCGCAAAGTGCACATGTTGTTGGTCAGATCAGAGAATAAAGAAATATAATTGGGGGTGGGGGGTGGGGGGAGAGGGGGGCCTTAGTCAAAAAGGTGTCTGACGGGTGGTGGGGGAAAGAGTCTGCACATGACTCAATGTGGCAGAACCGTGGCAGATGAACATTTTATACTGATATGTTGTACATGTTGAACAGATCAAAAGAACCTTTATGTCCACTCAAACTGTCACGGTGTGCAGAATACAAGCACAAAAAAATTCTAATAAGGGAGCATATATTGATATGTTGTACGTGTTGAACAGATCAAAAGAACCTTTATGTCCACTCAAACTGTCACGATGTGCAGAATACAAGCACAAAAAAATTCTAATAAGGGAGGAATACGCGCGCTAGAGACAAAAGAACACACATCTTGGAGCCTTTCCACGCGCCGGATAGCTTCACTCCCGAGTGCAAGGTGTATTAATGAATTAGCGGCAGCTGATGCCTCTGTTTCATGCGTCCCAAAGAATTCAACTTGTGCAAATCAGCTACACACAGAGATGCACCAGGGAAGCTCCCACAAGGTTTCAAGACCATCGCTTGGATTACACAGAAAACGCACGCGAGCAATACTACGCCTACATCCGGCTGCATCTACTTCGCCTCCGTTGTGCGCCGCGACTACTCAACGGCCAACTGCACGGGCTCTACTTCAACCACGTCGTGCGCCGCGACTACTCGTCTCCTGGTCGCACCGGCTCTACATCGACTGCGCCGTGTGCCGCGACTACTCGTCTCCCGGTCGCACCGGCTCTACCTCAACTACACCGTGCGCCGCGACTACTCGTCTCCCGGTCGCACCGGCTCTACATCGACTGCGCCGTGTACCGCGACTACTCGTCTCCCGATCGCACCGGCTCTACCGTACCTCAACTCCGCCGTACGCCGTGACTACTCGTCTCCCGGCACAGCGACTCTACATCAACTACGCCGTGCGACTGGGTGCCTAGGCTCTTCACGCGGCTCATCATCGACTACTTCGCCTACGCCGTGCTCTCGCACTAGCTCGGCTCCTCGCGCGGCTCGCCGTCGACTACTTTACCTACGCCGTGCGACCGGGTGCCTCGGCTCCTCGCGTGGCTCGTCGTCGACTACTTCGCCTACGCCGTGCATCTCGCACTGGCTCGGCTCCTCGTGCGGCTCGTCGTCGACTACTTCGCCTACGCCGTGCGTCTTGCACTGCCTCGGCTCCTCGCGTAGCTCGCCGTTGACTACTTCGCCTATGCCATGCAACTCGCACTGGCTTGACATCGACTACTCGTCGCCCGGCTGCACCGGCTCTACTGCGCCTATCTCGTGCATCCGGACGCGTCGTCTCGCCGCTCGACTTCTCGTCGGTCAGTCGCACTAGCTCTCGCTGTGCGCCCGGTCACTCCGTCTCGCGGCTCCACTGCGCCGCCGCTCAACTTGTTGTCTGGTCGCACTGGCTCTACTTCAGCCACGCCGTGCGCCGCGACTACTTGTCTAACGGTAACGTCGACTTTACCTCGACTACGCCGTGTGCCGCCGCGATATGGTCTTGCGGCCACATCAGCTCTATCTCGACTACGCCATGCGCCACCGCGACATCGTCTTCCGGCCGCATCGCGTCGACTACTCATCTGGACTAGTTTTCCAAACTAGTCGAGAACGGCTGTCACGCCCCCAACAACTAGTCAGAATCAACTCTGACTAGTCAACTTCAGCAACAACCATCGCGGCTCCATCACCGACCGCCACGGCTTCATCTACAAGACTGCCATGGCGGCAACAGCTAAGTCATTTATTCAAATGATTGTTTTATCCTGCTTTGGTTTGTTTTTCGTGCGCAAGACAAACACGCCAAAGACTACTCATCTGTGCACGCTTCTACATCGGAACTACCCTCCAGAGCTGCATAAGTCGACGTCAACGGTCGCAATCTCAAGTCCGCTACGGCGGTACGAGTCGACGTCAACGGTCGCAATCTCAAGTCCGCTACAGCGGCACAAGTCGACATCAATGGTCGCAATCTAAAGTCCGCCCCGGCGGCACAACTCCACTCCAACGGTCGCATCAACAGTCTGCCCAGGCAGCAACAGTTAAGTCATTTAATTTAAATGATTATTGTTTTCTTTTCTTGGCGTGTTTTCCTCATCATGCAGGACAACATGCCAACTACACACCCGTGTACGCTCCTCGGTAGGTTTTCACGAGAGCTACACTCTGCCGACTACTCTTGGGGTATACCGACCAAACCGCCATGGGCTTACAACACTCAATCTCGGGGGCTCCGACCACGAATTTGGTATACTAAGTTTCGGAGGCTCCACCACGAGTTCGGTACATTACATCCCGGGGGCTCTCGCCACGGCTTTGGGTGTACCGAGTTTCGGAGGTCACAATGGCTGTATCCCAAGGAGGCAATCTCAAGCCCGCTTTGGCGGCAACCGTACCATGGGTCCTAGTACCCTAAGTACTCACACTCCGTACCATGTGTCCTAGTACCCTAAGTACTCGCGCACCGTACCATGGGTTTTTGTACCCTAAGTACTCGCGTACCGTACCATGATTTTCCTACCCTAAGTACTCGCGCACCGTACCATGGGTTTCATACCCTAAGTACTCAAGTCGACTTTAACGGTCACACCCAAGCCCACTTCGGTGGCACAAGTCGACGCTAACGGTCGCAACCTCAAGTCCACTCCGGTGGTACAAGTCGACGCTAACGGTCGCACCCAAGCCTGTTCCGGCGGCAACCGTACCTTGGGTCTGAAATCCATGGCCCAAGTACTCAAGTCAACTCCGGTCGCACCTTCAAGCCCGCTCCGGCGGCAACCGTAACTTGGGTCTGAAATCCATGGCTCGGGTGCTCAAGTGCACTCCGGCGGCACAACTATTCGTTTTTCTGATTTTTCGTTCGATTTCGCCTTCCGGAAGTGCTTTTTGTTTTTTGCATCTTAAGTCCACCCCGCGTGGCACAAAGTCGACTACTGTAGTCGCATCTAAAGTCCGCTCCATGCGGCAATCTAAAGTGGACTTCTAAAGTCGCATATCAAAGTTTGCTCTGCGCGGCAACTAAAGTCGACTTCGGTTTTCAAGTCGCATCTCGAAGTCCGCTTCGCACGGCACAAAGTCGACTTCGGTTTCAAGTTGCATCTCAAAGTCCGCTCCGTGCGGCACAAAGTCGACTTCGGTTTTTAAGTCGCATTCTAAATTCCACTCTGCCTGCATCTAAAGTCAACTTTGGTTGCATCTAAAGTCCGCTCTGACGGCACAGCTACATCTCAAGCTCCACAGCTCGATTACTACTCGGAAACTCTCCAGCTCGGGGGATGCATTCACATTACTACTCGAGAACAACTCTAGCAGACTTCTCTCGCTCTCAAGCTCGGGGGCTCTACAACAACAACTACTCGACGTGGCTCATACGGCTCTCTTATCTCGGGGGCTACACGATGCAAGAGTAGTCATATGATGGCTTTCACGAACACTGAAGACCCTTGGATTGATTACTTAATTATTTCAAGGCTCGGGGGCTGCTATGCTACACCTATCATTCAAATTTTTTCAAGACGGAAGATTCAGAATCAAGATTGACCCTCAGCGAGAGTCTGCAACTCAACCTAAGGCTCGGGGGCTACTCCATATGGAGTGCGATTTTGCAACCGCACTTCCATATAAATCTCAACTTCAAGACCGATGAGCTGGACCACCTTCCAGCCTTGTGGCAGTTCAAGTACTATTGAAGACTTCTCCAAGCAGTACTCAAGGACGCTCAAGAACTAATCGAAGAGGCTTCAAGACTACTCGAACTACTACTCTCGACTCCAACATGCTCAGGGGCTTGTCGGGCATACACCCCGGGTACTCATACAAGGAAGGATGAAGACGGACTCCTACTAGAATTCCCCTATAATCCTACTAGGACTTGTACCATGTAATCCTACTAGGACTCCTGCCTTGTAACTGATTAGGAACCCGCCCCCTGGACTATATAAAGGAGGACTGGGTACCTAGGAGGACTCATCTCAACCAACCCAACACCAAGCGCAGGGCGCCATACTTGATCCCCAAACTGGACGTAGGGTTCGCCACCTTGGCGGCCTGAACCTGTATAAATCTTGTGTCCTGTGTCCTTGCGCATACCTTCGAGTTCTCGGTCTCCCGATCACGATCCTCCACCGCACAATCTACTACCTCGGGTACCCCCTTGGTAGGTTTGCCGGTCTAAAACACCGACAGACACAAAGGCTCTGTGGGATCATCTGAACACTATCTATGGTGCTTCAGATGCAGGCAAGGAATTGTACATCATGGAGAGCTTTCATGACTATAAGATGGTTGCTAACAAATCCATAGTCGAGCAAGCTCATGAGATACAATGCCTGGCTAAGGAACTTGAACTCCTTAAGTATGTTATTCCCGATGAAGTTGTGGCTGGTTGCATTATTGCAAAGTTGCCTTCGCCATGGAAGAATTTTGCCACAGCCTTAAACACAAGAGAAAGAAGATAACGGTTGAAAATTTGATTCAATCTCTTGATGTCGAGGAGAAGGCTCGGGCTAAAGACAATATTGATAAGGGGAACGAGGAACATAGCGCTAGCGCCCACTTTGTCCAGAGAAATTTCAAAGGCAAGAACAAAGGAAAGGGGAAACAACAGCCTTTCAATGCCAAAGCAACTACTACCTTTAAGAAGAAGAAGAAAGACAAGTCTGAGATGCCTTGTTTCACATGTGGTGAACTTGGTCATTTTGCTAAGGATTTTCAAAAGTGTGCAAACCGTAAAGAGAAAAAGGTCAACCTCGTGACTGCATCAAGTACTGATGACGGGTATGGTAATCTTCCTACTGTACTTTCAGTATTTCAATCACCTAGTTGGTGGCTTGATACGGGTGCTAATATTCACATGTGTGCTGACATCTCTTTGTTTTCTTCTTACCAGGGGCTCCAAGGTTCTTCCGTCCTGATGGGGAATGGGTCGATCTGAAGTTTACTTCGGACAAGATCGTGCGGCTGAAAGAACGTGCAGCATGTCCCTACTATTTGTAAGAATCTTGTTAGCGTTTCTCTTTTATTAAGAGATGGTTTTAAGGTAGTGTTAGAGTCCAATAAATTAGTTATGTCTAATCATGGACAATTTATTGGTAAAGGCTATGATTGCGGAGGCATGTTCCGCCTATGTTTAGCAGTTTTTTTGTAATAAGTCAGTTAATCATATTTGTGGCACAATTAGTGATAATTCAAGTGTTTGGCATTCTCGTCTATGTCATGTGAATTTTGGTTTGATGTCACATTTCTCTAGCTTGCGGTTAATACCAGATTTCACCATTGCTAATGGTTCTAAGTGTCATAGTTGTGTGCAATCAAAGCAACCTCGAAAGCCTCACAAGGCAGCGGATGAGAGACACTTGGCACCTCTAGAGCTCATTCATTCTGATCTATGCAAGATGAATGGTGTGTTGACTAAAGGTGGAAAGAGATATTTCATGACGTTAATTGATGATGCTTCTAGATATTGCTATGTTCACTTGCTGAAAACTAAAGATGAGGCTTTAGACTACTTTAAAATCTTTAAGGCTGAGGCTGAAAATCAACTAGAAAGAAAGATTAAACGTCAAAGGTCAGATCATGGTGGTGAATACTTTCCTATATTATTTGATGAGTTTTGTGCGGAACATGGTATTATTCACGAGAGGACACCTCCCTATTCTCCTAAATCCAACGGGAATGCCGAGAGGAAAAACCGCACATTGACTGACTTGGTGAACGCCATGTTAGATACTGCTGGTTTATCTAAGGCATGGTGGGGGAAGCTATATTGACTGCAAGTCATGTCCTGAATAGAATTCCGAACAAAAGTAAAGAGACAACACCATATGAGGTTTGCGTTGGAAGGAAACCATCACTTTCATACTTGCGCACGTGGGGATGCTTGGCGAAAGTCAATGTTCCAATTACAAAGAAGCGTAAGCTTGGACCAAAGACTGTAGATTGTGTCTTTCTAGGATATGCTCACAATAGCATTGCTTATAGATTTTTAGTAGTAAAATCTGAAGTTTCTGATATGCATGTTGATACAATTTTTGAATCTCGTGATGCTACATTTTTTGAGAATATTTTTCCTATGAAAGATATGCGTAGTAATGCCAAATTTTCCACTGAAATAGCTCCTGATAATACTATACCTATCGAGTCTCCAGTTGAGTCATTTGAGCAAACACTTGAGAAGGATGACAATGAAGTTCCTATGAGGAACAAGAGACAAAGGAATGCAAAATCTTTTGGTGATGATTTCATTGTGTACCTTGTGGATGATACTCCTACCTCTATTATAGAGGCATATGCGTCTCCAAATGCAGATGATTGGAAAGAAGCAGTTCGTAGTGAGATGGACTCGATTCTTTCTAATGGAACTTGGGAGCTATCTGAACTACCATTCGGTTGTAAACCAATTGGTTGTAAGTGGGTGTTCAAAAAGAAGCTTAGGCCTGACGGTACTATTGACAAGTACAAGGCTCGACTTGTGGCTAAGGGTTATACTCAAAAGGAAGGCGAAGATTTCTTTGATACTTATTCACCTGTTGCTAGAATGACCACTATTCGAGTACTACTATCCTTGGCTGCCTCATGTGGTCTGATCGTCCATCAGATGGATGTGAAGACAACTTTTCTTAATGGAGAGTTGGATGAGGAGATTTATATGGATCAGCCAGATGGGTTTGTAGTAAAAGGTGAAGAGCAGAAGGTGTGTAAATTATTGAAATCTTTGTATGGCTTGAAACAAGCTCCTGAACGATGGCATGAGAAGTTTGACACTACTTTAACTAGTGCGGGCTATGTTGTTAATGAAGCTGATAGGTGTGTGTATTATCGACATGGTGGGGGTCATTTTGTTATACTATGCTTATATGTTGATGATATTCTAATCTTTGGAACAAACATGGATATTATAAATGTAGTCAAGTCATTCTTGTCAAAGAGTTTTGACATGAAAGATGTTCTAGGACAAGCTGATGTAATTCTAAACATCAAGTTGATTAAGGAAGAGAGTGGGATTACTCTATCACAATCTCACTATGTTGAGAAGGTCTTGAGCCATTTTGGCTATATGGACAGCAAGCCTTCTCCAACGCCTTATGATCCTAGTGTGACATTGTGAAAGAACAAGAAGGATACCAGAGATCAATTGAAGTACTCTCAAATTGTTGGTTCACTCATGTATCTTGCTAGCGCAACTAGACCGGATATCTCTTTTGCTGTGAGCAAGTTCAGTAGGTACATGTCCAAGGGTGATGATCATTGGCATGCACTAGAAAGAGTCTTGTGTTATCTTAAAGGTACGATGAGCTATGGTATTCACTATTCTGGGCACCTAGTTGTGCTAGAGGGATATAGTGATGCGAACTGGATTTCTGATATTGATCAAATCTACACTGCTAGTGGGTATGTCTTTACCCTTGGAGGTGGCGCAGTGTCATGGAGGTCTTGCAAATAGACTATTTTGACTAAATCAACTACGGAAGCTAAACTTACAGCTTTGGATACAGCATCTGCAGAGGCAGAGTGGCTGTGTGAGCTCTTGTCTGACTTGCCAGTGGTTGAAAAACCAATACCGACTATCCTTATGAACTGTGATAATCAAACAGTAATAACTAAAGTGAATAGTGCTAAGGATAATGCGAAGTCAACAAGACACGTTAATAGATGTTTGAAGACTGTTAGGAAGTTGAGAAACTCCGGAGTAATTACTGTATCTTATATACAAACAGATAAAAACCTGGCAGATCCCTTTACAAAAGGGCTATCACGGAATGTGATAGAAATTGCATCTAGGGAGATGGGTATGAGACCCATGTGAGTTTACAGTAGTAGTAACCCAACCTTTTTGATCGGAGATCCCGTGACTAAGGACCTGGGAAGAACAAGCTATTGGTAAATTGAGGAGAGTATATTGATAACCCTCTCTATGTGAAGATGCAATACTCTCAGAGCAATTGAGGCACTGTGTGGTAGGTTGGCTAAAATGCCTTAATATGTTCTATTGACTTTAACGAGTGAAGATGCTGTCCTACAGAGCATTCTTGAAAGAACATGCCTATATGAGCTTGACTGTTAAACGTCGTAGTCTACGAGACTTGGGTGATCTCTAGTAAACTCATGAAGAGACTAAGGAGTATGACGTATATGCTCCATCCATGGGGTAAGGCTACTGGCAGCCAAGTACTAGTTTGGCTTTGAGTAAAGCTTGTTCGCACAAAATTTGCAATTCAAGGCGTAGTCCATTGTTCAAGTTGTGGATAAGTGTAGCTTGAAGTTCTAGGCGGAAGTTCAACTTAACAATCTCTACCAAAACACTGGTATATCGAACAGTAGTGAGAACAGGCAAATCTCTAAATGGGCATTTGAGATCTGGTGGGGGATTGTTGGAATTTATGTGGGCTTGGCCCAATAATCAATTCAGAAATTCCTAATAAATCTCAAAGGCCCATATATATGAGTGCATAGGAGAGAAGTGGAATCCTTTAGTGCCACCTTGCTAGTGGAAGGTGGATGGAACCAACTTATATATGGAAGTTGCTCTCATCTTCTCAAGACTAGTATGACAAGAAGAAAGGAAGTCCACACGCGCGAGCTCGCTCGCTCACCTCGCCTCGCGGGCCGAAGGGCGCGGGCGCACGGCACCTGCTTGAATGGTCCACCGAAATCCGGCTTCTTGCCTTACGGGAGTGTAGTCTCAGATTAATAGCTAGGGTTTTGCCTATTCTTGTTGATGCACCGCCGTCACCAAGACTCCAGCCCGATCGCTCGCGTGCACCTGCGACCAGGCGAGCAGGTCTCCGGAACCGTCGTCTTTGTGATCCTGCACAGGGAGAAGGCGAATAAGGTTTTTGGGAAGTGCACTTCGCGCGACTGCTCCCGATCTTCGTCACGGCTCGCCTTCCGACAAGATCCAGGGGCGCTGCGTCCCGGCGTCATCTTCGTCAGCCTAATCTGTCACACCCGAATTTGAAGGCAAACTCGAATGCATAAATTACATGTGCGCCAGGATCAAGTTACACACACGTAATGACTCAGTGAATACCAAATTCAGTGTCAAAGCGTAAAAGAGAGTATTATAACCATTACATGACCGAAAGTCTCATAAACGTATCATCAGAGCGAACAACTAGCAGCGGATGTTCAAAAGGGAACTCCACAGGCAGTTGACTGGTGGCACGCTTGCCTAGAACTCCTCAAAAACCTCCAAGTCTGAGCAGCAATCTGGATGGTGTAGATGCAATTTAAATAAACAACAAGCGTGAGCACATGCCGTACTCAGCAAGGGGAGAAACATATATAACATGCAAGGCTTTATAAAGTGGATGGCTGACGGGCTATAAGCAGTTAGCACTTTTAGTTGGTCAAGTTTTATTAAGCAGCTATTTACTAGCAAATGTAAGTTTATACCATCCCACAATTAATATAGAGCTTCAGCATTATGAATAAGATAACAACAATTTATTCTCCATCTTCAAGTAGTTTAATCATGTGAGGGTCCAGGCCGCTCTTGACCGTGAGCACGGCTAACCGGTTAGTTTTACACTCTGCAGAGGTTGTACACTTTCACCACAAGTCGCGTAAAAGTCCCGAAGAACTTTGAACCCAACCATGCTGTGCAAAAGTAGGCACAATACCACGCTACTGAGGTGTGGTTGCATAGGGACGCTACGAGGCCTTTACAAAGACTTTCCCTAGTGTGTTCTAGTGCACGAGGTTCCGCGAGTCATGCCCCCCCAAATCACCAGTCCAACACTAGAGTCTTCTAATTAGTTGGCCAAGACAGAGCCATATGTCTTGTGGTTGCACTGTTTCCTGGGTGGTCGCTCCATGTTCCGATTAACAATTATGGTCTTGTATTAAATCAACACATATCACATAGGAACATAGAGTAAAAGTAACCATGTTGTCATTACCATCCCAGTTGAGCAACTAAGCATCCTCTACCATCAAAATTAATTATCAACCCGGTTGCAAGGTAGCGGTCAAACAAAAACTAGGCATCATCCTTAATAGGTACCCGACATATTAATGCAAAGCAATAAATAAATAAAGTGAGTAAATGCATGTTATATAGGTGTAAACGGGAATGATCAAGGACACTTGCCTTCCTCACAATCCCGGTGCTGCTCAGAGTCTTCAACCACTTGCTCTTCGAATCCTTCAAATGGCACGTTCTCTACGCGTCACACTTTCATATGCAAAGAAACCACACAATAAAATAAGAAACAATTCACCAATCATTTCAAACAAGAACAAAAGCTTCACTAAACTAATCTACTCATCAAGACGAACACATGGATATAAAGAACACTAAAAACAGAGCTAAAACGCAAAAGATATGAGCTAAACAAGATCTAAGGGCTTAACTGCAGAGAACCTAAACTTCCAGGGGCCTAACTGCGAAGAACTGGACTAAAACCTAATTACTTTGAACTGCAGGAGGACCTAAACGTAAAATGAGAAAAACAGGGGGTCTCTTTAGCAAAATGCGCGTGGCTGACCGGTGAGCTCCGGTTTGACTCCGGGTCGGATTAGATCGGGACCGTTGGATCGCGATCTAGCGGCTGCAGGCAACTCCGGTGAAGCGGGTGGCGCACATGCGGCGGTGCACGGTGGCGAGCGGTGGCGGGGTCACCGGTGTAGCCCGGAATCGAGCATCCTACCACGATTCCAGACGGGGTTTGGCCCTGGAGCGAGCTGGGGAACACACGAACACGTCTAGGGGGTTCGTGCGGCGGTTCGTGCGACGACGACGACGACGACGCGCAGCTCAGAAAGGCGGGCGGCGGCGGAGCAACTGCTTCGGCGAGCTATTGCTAGCGAAACAAGGCACGGGGAACGTCCACAAGCAGCACGCGAACTTCCTCACCTCCACGCGAACCTCCGGAGCTGCCCCACGTCGAAGGGAGGACGGCGGCCGAGGAGATCGAAGGCGGCGGCGCTGGCGCTAGGGTTTGGAGGTGGCGGCTCGGTGCTTGCGGTTAGGGCGAAAGGGCTAGGGAAGGTGGTGGCGGAGGTTCTTATAGGGGTTGGAGGCGGCCTCGGCATGCGGGCCCAAGGCTAGGAGTGCGTGCGGGTGAAGACGGCGCGGCACGAACCCGAGCTTGGGTCCGGCTCGCTGCGGACTTGACCAGAGGTCGAGGATGACCGCCGGGACCCACATGTCAGCGACTGGAAGCGGGGAAAGCTACGCGGGCCAGTGGGCTGTTGACGGTCATTAAGTCCCTATTTTCGACTGTCAACTTCGGATAAAAGTTACTCCATGAAAGTGTGCACCATAGCTATAGGGTTATAATCTAACAAATTCCACAAGCTTTGGTGTATATTTGGTCGCAGGTGCAAACGAGCAATTATAGAATAAAATATGGCATTATCACAAACAAACTCAAATGCCAAATTGGACTGCACCATTGCGACGGGCTCGTCGAGAAGATTAAAATGGATATATTATTTATCTACTTTGGAGATCCGATGAAAAAATATGAAGCATCCAAAATAATATGGGTGCCGACGTCACGCTGACATCAGCATGACGTCCGTACAAGCACCGGCAGGCGGGCCCCAGCAGCACCCACAGCCACACCGCAGCGCAGCCGGGTCAACGCCCTCGCGGGCGAGCCTGCGCGCGTGCGCGGGACGGGTCGGCCACGCGGCAACGCCCGGTTGGCCGCCAGCCCCACGGCGGGACCCACGGTGCCGCACGCCAGTCACGCACGTGCGCACGTCCCGCGCGGGAAACGCCCGTGGTGGGACACGCGGCAGCGCCGGGTTGGCGCGAGACAGCGCAAAGCGTGTCCGCGCGTGACCGTGCGGGAGCGGGCCGCCGACCGGGACAGCTGGCGCCCATGCGTTGGCTCGCGTACGTCGGTTGGCCGGCTCAGGGCGGTTTGCCTCGGTTTTTCCCTTTTTAACAGTGGTTCTGCGCCCAGCCGGCCGGTTTAGCTCCGGTTCAGGCCCTAAGGATCCGGTTCTCGCCCGGTTCTTTGCTCCACTGACTGTGGGAGGCGTGCCCCGCACTGTTCCTGGCTAGGTGGCGCGTGGAGAAGCCTGGAAAGAGGGGGAGGACCTCCACTCTCCCAAGTCTCCTCCCCCTATAAATAGAAGCCCATCCTCCTCACTTCAAAGGGACACGACTTCACCAAAGGATGAGTGCTTCCCTTCAAAGCAGAGGCCTCTCCTTGGTGGAGAAGAGAAGCGAAGATCAAGCGAAGCTCTAACAAAATTAGTGTTAGAATTAGGTGAGAGTTGAGGTGCGAGTCCGGGAGAAGCCGGAGTTGTCGGCTTCCTCCCTTCCTCTTGTACCTCGGCGGATGCGGCTCCACTTCGAGTAACATCCGGGTAACTCTTAGGCATTCTGAATTTATTTAATTAATTAAGTTCAGCTTTATTATTTATGCTTGTGGGCTCCTTGCTTTGATTAGTGTTCTAGTAATTACAAAGTTAGAATAGTAGTCACTAGAGTAGACGTGGTGTCTAGTCTTGCGATTACCTCAGAGTACACCTAGTGGCACGGATTGTTGCGGTAGCCCCAGGTGGTGACAGCCCTGACGGCCTACGTAGTCCACCACGTGAGATCCACTAGAGCGCAGTAGGACCCCTGCTTGGCTTGCCTAGCCCCCTTCTCATCCCTTTCCGGGTTAGGACGGTTGAGCGTCCCGAAGCAAGCATTGTAGTAAACGCTGATCTTATCTTTAGTATCCGGAATCCTTCGAACCCCTCTCTACCTCTCCTACACTATTACCATATCTTCTCTCGTCCAAGGCCGATCTTGATTCTTCACTAGTGCACACACGTTCCCTGTGGATTCGATACCCTGGAATACTCCTGGGTGAAAGCTACACCGGTATCCGTACGCTTGCGGACTTTTCTGCGATCGTTATTTATACCAACAGGCCCTCTGGCGTCGTTGCATATTTAGTAGCGACGCTAGAGAGTTCCAACAAGCTTTCTGGCGCTGTTGCCGGGGATATAAACCTGATGGCGACGCTAGCAAGTGTCAACATGGGCTGACTGCTGGGCTGATGCTTGCTGGGCCGCGCGGCTGAGAAGAGGGGCTGGGCTAAAAGAAAAGAAGAAAAGGGAGAGAGAAAAAAAAGTTTTGCCATTTTTCAAAACAGATCAATCAAATGAATTCAAACATGAATTTGAATCCAAACATCCAAAAACAATGCACCAGCATGAATGCAACAGAGAAACCTATGATTCATTAATTTAATTAAGAAAATAATTAAATGCCTAGGAAAATTAAATAAAACCTTAAAAATCCTTAAGCACAAGCATTGTTGCTAAGCAAAATTTTATTAAAGGCATACTGTGAAAATTAGGGTGTTACATAATCGAAGTCTTCCGCCGCCGCTAATCGAGGATAGTGACAGCGACCAGGACGATCTCAGCTTCGCCTTCGGGAATCTCTCCATCACGCTGTCATCTACAAATTCCAGCAGCAGGTATTATTCTTGCAATCTAGTCTTATTGTTCTTCTTGATTAGCATGTTTAATCTGTCTAGTATACGAGTTGTGCTTACACTAGTTGCTATGATCTGTGATATAAGTTTGTATCTAGTTAGCTTTGCAACGTATGCTTAATCTAGTTGTTCACTTCGTCATGATTTATATCATGATTTTAATCTGAAAATTGCCTAATATTTCAACAATCAACTATATTGGGCGCGTTTGGTTAGCTGTGTCAGGTCGAACCAGGCTGGTGGGAGCCAACTTCACGCCGATTGGTTGCCTGCACCTAGACATGGGCCTGTCCAGACGCATGCAAAAGAGCACGCTCGGCCTGGCTCCCGGGAAACGAGTTTCATTTCCGTTTCCGGCGAGCCAGGCTCGCTGCATGCGAGTTGGTTTACGACTAATGATAGTATTAGCATGTAATTAGTATATATTAAGTAATATTAGTGTTTTTTGAAATTTATTAAAACTTGATATTGCAAACTAAGAGGTTTTAAATATATTTGTACAAAAATAAATATTCTTGTGCTAGCAACCAAACGTATTCTATCTTCAGTCTGGCTGGATGCATACAAGCAACCAATCGAATGGCTATTGTATCAGCTGGGCCTGGTTGACTAGACCATGTCTCTCGTATGCGAGCCAGGCTATGCTCAGCGGTAAACTAAACGCGCCCTTAGAGATTTGCCTGTTCTCACTATGTGTGTCGTAGCTGCAGGTCATCATGAACACGTCCACTCTGATTCGATCCTGTGCCTTTGGCATCTGCCTCTCTTTTCCCTGGTGCCATCTGCACATCGAGCTGCTGCCTCCTGCTGTACTCTGATAGCTAACGAGCAGCTCGCCTGACCTTCCAAAAGCTATGGAGCATCCAAGCAAGCCTGCAAGTTCAAAGCCTAGCTAGCATCACATGTCTGGGTCCAAAATTTTTCTGAACTTTTATGCGACTTGTGGTGAAAGTGTACACCTTCTGCAGAGTGTAAAACTAATCGATTAGCCATGTTTATTGTTAAGAGTTGACTGGACCCTCACATGATTAATAAAATTAAAGATGGACTTATGAAATCATTTTTTATTATATTTGTAGCTTTGCTGAGTACCAATCATAAGTGTACTTATCCTTGCTAAACTGCTGCTCAGAAAAAGGTGTGTGAAGCGTTGTTGAAGATGGTGCTAGGTGTATGCAGCCCCTAGTCTGCTTTCATCTCCCCCTGGTGAGTTAACTAGCATGGTTTGTTTCATATGTTGCATGGGTACACTATGTTTAGCCACAAATTGAGCAGATATGAAAGAATGAGAAGCTCCAGAATCAAAGAGGACTGATGCGGGGATGGAGTTAACAAGGAACATACCAAGCACCACCTGTGGGTTCTCCTGGGCGGTCTCAACACTCACGTGGTTCACCTTGCCACGCGAATAGCTCTGTTGCCCCTTGTTGCTCTGCGGGGTCTGGTTCCCACTCCTCATCTGCTGCATCTGCTGGTTCTGCACGGGGGTGTTAGGAGCGGTCCTCTTGGGGCAGTTGTTGGCATAGTGACCAACCTCCCCACAATTGTAGCAACTGTTGCCCGCGGGGGTATGAGGTACGCTGGGCCTCACGGGTGTGCCAACCGGAGTCATCTGACGGTTCTGCTGGAAGGCGGGGCGTGGAGTCTGCTGACCTGGGCGCTGGAAGTGCTGGGCGGAGCGCTGAAACTGCTGCTGATGCTGCTGCTGCTGGCCATAACTCCCGGTCGGGCCTCCTGGACGAAACGGTGCACCCAGCGGTGAAGTAAAGCGGGGACGAGTGTTGCTCCCGAACTGTCCTGGAGTGGTGGCCTTCCTCTTCAGCTCCCCCAACTCTCTGCACTTAGACTCCAAGCAGATGGCCTTGTCTAGCAGGTGCTGGAAGGACGGAAAGGTGTGAGACATCAGCTGGTACTGAAACGGTCCAGCTAATCCCTCCATGAAGCGCTCCTGCTTCTTCACATCATCTGACACCTCCTCTGGCGCATAGCGGGACAACTCTATAAACCTGTCCCGGAACTCTACCACTGACATTCCCCCCTGCTTGAGAGAGAGGAACTCCTTCTTCTTCAGCTTCATCAGCCCTGCAGGAATGTGATGGCTCCTGAAGCTGTTGGTGAACTCCTGCCAAGTGATGGTGTCTGGCGTGGCATGAGCAGCAACATAGGCATCCCACCATGCTCCTGCTGTCCCCTGAAGTCATCCTGCAGCAAATAGGACCTTCTCCCTGTCATCACACTGCGCGGTAGTGAGCATCTTGCCCACAATCTTCAGCCAGTCATCAGCCTCCAACGGATCAGCAGCATGTGTGAACACTGGCGGACGATGGCTCATGAACTCCCTGTGTTTGTTAGCGGGCGCCTGCTGCGGCTGAGGCGGATTGTTGACTTGAGCCTGTAGGTTGGCCACAGTGTTGGTCAAGTTCTCGAGAAGCTGAGTCTGAGTCTGGAAAAACTGATGCATGGCCGGATCCATTTGTCCTGGCTGTGGTGCACTGCCTGAGCTGCTGCCTCGTCCTGGGCGTGTCACTGGAGGCTGGTCAACTCCTGATCCGGACCTGTTGTTCACCATCTGAGTGTTAGAAACATTGATTTAGATTATTGCACTGAGAGAAAACGCTCAAAAGGTAAACAATGCAGACTTCCAGATTATGACAGATTCTGATGGCTGTAAAGAATGAAGTGTATCTCGCTGTGCATGTAACCAAAAATCACGAATTTTTCCTGAGTCATGGTGCATAAAATTTCTGAACTACTCCAATTAGTCTTGCCTCAATCGGAGGTCTATAACTCGAGATATTAAATAATGAAGTCAACTGTGTCAGCAGGATTTGACAGATTCTGATGGCTTAGTATTTCGTGCATAACTCCCAGAATATATATTGGATAATGCTGAGTTTTTGACAGAACATCACATATAAAATTTGTGAACTAACCCAACTGGTTTTACTAGATTTGGACTGCTGTAGCTCGAGATAAAAATAAAACACTACTGCTGTGTCAGGTAGTGATGTGAACAGATTTTGTACTAAGGTAATCCTCATGATAGATAAATAAGATAGATAAAGAATTATGATAATGCAAGATAAAAGATGATTGGAACAGAACCTAAACCCAACTAATCAAACTTTATTACTAGACCAATGTCATTGTGGCATTAATCCACAACACATTGCAATCACACAAAAATCCAACTCACGAATGATCACAATTCAAGCATCCAAACACACCACTAGCTAACCCACTGATCCAACGTTTCGATCTAACGATTACAGACTCTAAAACTGAAACAAAAAGACACCTAACACCTAAGGCCAAGTGATCCAAGTGCGAGCGCTTGGGGACCCATAACTAGTCCTCCTGGGCTTTGGTGACATCGCAGGCCACCTTTCTCCATCTTCCTCCACTTCTTCATCATTCTGCCCCGCAATTACTGCCTTTAGCCTTTTAATTTCCCTTCGATCCTCAGCTTGCTGGTCACGAAGGTCTTGCAGCTCCATGTTGGTGCCATCCAGAGTGGTATTGAGGGCTGCAACAAGTCCCACTTGAGCTGCATAGCGGGGTCCCATGTCTGCATCAATTTCAGGAATAACGCTGCCCACAGCTCCAACAGGCCGACGAGGGAAGTCACCCCACACGGTGCCAGTGAGATTGTGAGCCTCCTCATAACACAATGCAGAAAGAACCCTCCTGGTAGCATCATCTCTCCCAGCAGCGAAAGTAGCCCTGGTGGCTAAGGCGTGGTGAACAGCAACCTCATATTCTCCACCCTCATAGGGTTCATCCTGCAGAATGTGTACTGACACCTTCCACTGCGTTGGGTAGCGGGGGTGTGTCCTCCTTTGCCCAACGTAGTCGATCTTCACATCAAGGTTGAGACGGTGGAACAGCCTCCTCAGCTTTGACGGGAAGCGTGCATACCCCCCATCATGGTGAAAGACGACCACCTTCCACTTCTCGGGCTCAGCAGGTTGATCATCAGCATCACCATCCTCTGGGTCTGAACCTTCAAGATCTGGATGGTCATCTAGGTCACCTCCTCCTTGTTCCTGACCTTCAGCTTGCTCTCCCTCTGGCTCATCATCTGATAGCTCAATGACTGAAGCGGGTGGTGAAGCTTGCACTGAAGCAGAGCTTGCCCTACTTCCCTCCTCAGTGTCGCCTTCATGTCCATCACTCTCCGTGGAGTAGCAGTAGTAGTCCTAGTCCTCCAGGTACCTTGGAAAGCGGTAGGAGCCAGCACGGGTAGTCTTCAGTCGGCGAACCATCTAGAGATTAGAGGAGACAAGTGCTAAGTAAACTAGAGAGGACAAGATCAAGCTAAGATAACAAAAATATAATCAAGGATGAGATTAAACCAAGGATAGATATAATAAATAGAATAAAGCAACCTAAACAATGTGTGGCTTCTAATATTATATAATCCTTAATTTTCGACCTGTTCTAACTAGGCTAACGTCCTACAGTCAACACGGCTCTGGTACCACTTTGTCACACCCGGATCTAAGGACAAATCCTAATGCATGGAATACATGTGCGCCAGGATCAAGTTACACACATGCATCGACTCAGTGAATACCAAAACACAGTGTAAAAGCGTAAAGGAAGCATTATAACTTTATTACATGACCGAATGTCTCAAACTAACACACGTTCGAGTAGCTAATAGCGGAAAAGTAAACACGGACGTCCACCACAGGCAGCTGACTGATGGAGCGAACGCCTAGAACTCGTCGAACTCTCCAGGAAAATCCTCAAAGCGTCCGTCTGATCAGCAGCCGGGTTGTGTAGATGCAATATAAAAACAACAAGCATGAGCACATGTCGTACTCAATAAGGGAAAACTCTATAACAACATGCAAAGGCTTTATGGTGGAGAGCCTGTGGTTCCATAGCAGGTCAGCATTTTAGTTGGTCAATTTTATTAAGCAGATATTACTAGCATGTACAAGTGTATACCGAAACCCAATTTAATAAATGCAACAGAACCATAGAATGCAATGCACTAGTTTAAAAGTTCCATCTTCCATAAAGTTACTCATGTGAGGGTCCAGGCCGCCCTTGACCGTGGGCACGGCTAACTAGTCAGTTTTACACTCTACAGAGGTTGTACACTTTACCCACAAGTTGCGTAAAAGTCCCGAAGAACTTTAGACCCAACCATGCTATGCAAAAGTAGGCACAATACCACACTACTGAGGTGTGGCTGCATAGGGACGCTATGAGGCCTTTACAAAGATCCCCTACTGTAGGCTGCTCGCTAGGTTACTTGACAGCGCAATGCATAAACCTCTCTCAAGACTGCGAAGCTACCATAGAGCAGATCAGCCTGAGGGCCGGGCTATACACCAACTACCAGCAACCCCCAACCCCTTTCAGGTAAAGCATACCTAACACCAAGTTTTCTAATTACTTAGCCAAGACAGAGCCATATGTCTTGTGGTTGTATTGTTTTCATGGGTGGTCGCTCCATGTTCCGATTAACAGACATAAAGTGTTCTTGCATTACATGGGGTATAGCAGAAATAAATCCAGATTAATGATTGTTCATTAAACCACCCAAAACCAAGGTAAAGCTCTAGCAAGTTCTACCCAACATAAAGTAAACCCAGGTTGATCAAGGCACAGGATAAACAGCATTAGGCGAACCTTAAATAATCGGACCCATCATATTAATGCAAAGCGATAAATAAATACAATGTAATTAAAATGAATGTTGTAATAGGATCAATGGGGATGCAGCAAGGACTTGCTTTCCACAAATTCCGGAAACTGCTCAGAGTCTTGTAAGTCTTCAACAGCAGCGTACTCCTCGAAAGGCTCGTACTCTACGCTCCACACATTCACATACAAGCATACAATAGAATAAATTAAGAAACAATCACCAAACAGTATCAACAGAACAAAACAAGGACATAAAACTGTTCTACTCTTCGATACGATCACGTGGATATAAAGAACGCTAAAAACGGAGCTAAAACGTGTATTCTACGGCCAAAACAAGGTGTAGGGACTAAACTGTAGGGAATCTAAACTTCCATGGGCTAAACCGCAAGAACCAAGGGCTAAAACCTAATTACTATGGACTGCGGAAGGATATATCTGTGAATCTAGGGAATAAAGGGGTCTTTTCAGCAAAAACACCCCGGTCAGCCAAGTTGACCGGTATGCTTGACCGGTTGACCCTGGTCCTAAGCGATCTGGGCTGTCGGATCTCGATCCAGCAGCGGGACGCAGCTACGGCAACTGGCGGCGGCGCACGCAACGGCGAACGGCGGCGTGCGGTGGCGGCTCACCGGCGCAGGCCAAAATCGAGCTAGGGTGCTCGGCTTCGCGTGCGGGTGCCACCAGGATGAAGCGGAGGTCGCGGCGAAGTCAACCACAGCACCAAGGCAGGCGCACGGGCGACGGCGACGACGCGCGGTGTAGCGGGGCAGACGGCGGCGCTGCGCAAACTCCGGTGAGCGCGCGCGAAGCAAAACAGAGTGCAAGGACGCGCACAAACGGCACCAACGAGGTCCTCACCTTGCGGCGAAACTCCGGGGCGACTCCTCGTTGACCAAAAGGTGGTGGCGGAGCAGGTTCGCGGCGGCGGCTAGGCTAGGGTTAGCGACGGCGGCGCGGGTGAGGCTCGGGCGCTGGGATTCGGCGTGGACCCCCACAGACGTGATTCGGCGGGGTCTTATAGGGCAGGGGCACCCTGGCAAGGGGGCCCGAGGCCAGGCGCGCGCGCGCTGCGCAAGCTCGGGGTCGGACCCCGAGTCCGACTCGTGCACGGCGCGAGGTGGGGGATGACCTGCGGCCCCCACCTGGCAGCGGCTGAGGCGGAGCCGGGCCGGTGTTGGGCCATCGGCTGGCTGGGCTGCGAAAAGGGGAGTGCCAGTGAACTGAGCTGAAGAGTTCAGGGGTGCTCGCCGG
Organism: Cenchrus fungigraminus; assembly: GCA_036936925.1. NCBI lineage: Eukaryota > Viridiplantae > Streptophyta > Magnoliopsida > Poales > Poaceae > Cenchrus > Cenchrus fungigraminus. The sequence continues at coordinate 87,931,684 of CM072780.1, forward strand.
ACTTCCACTGCTGGGCCACGCAGCACACAGAAAAAGGAGGGGAGGGAAAAGAAAAGAGTTTTCACAAATTTTGAAAAAGAAATCGAACAAAGTCCAAACTCACATTTGAACTCAACAAACAAAATCTGATGCTCCAGCATGTATGCAACAATAAACTCCTATATTTCATTAATTTAATTAATAAAAATGATTAAATGCCTAGAAAATCAATAAGCACCTTATAATCCTTAGACAAGAGCAATTGTTGCTAAGGAAATTTTTATTAAACACAAAGAGTGAAAATTAGGGTGTTACAAATCCTACCCCCTTAAGATGAATCTCGTCCTCGAGATTCGAATGGATCAAAGTGATGGGGATAATCTTCCTTCAACTCCTCCTCTCTTTCCCAAGTTGCCTCATCCTCTGCATGATTACTCCATTGCACCTTGCACATCTTAATAACCCGATTCCTCGTAACCCGTGTCAAGATATCCAAGATCTTGATAGGCCGTTCAGTAATGGTAAGATCTTCCTTAACATCCAATCCATCCATAGGCAATGGCTCCTTATCATGAGGCTTGAGACCCTTTTTCAACTAAGAGATATGAAGCACATCATGCACATCTGAGAGTTGTTCTGGTAACTCAAGTCTGTATGCTACCTCTCCTACTCGTTACAAGATCTGAAAGGGTCCAATAAAGCGAGGTGACAACTTTCCCTTCACTTTAAACCTGCGCAAACCTCTGATTGGTGACACTTTTAAGTACACATAATTGCCTTCTTGGAAAGCTACATCTCTCCTCTTCCCGTCTGCATAACTTTTCTGCCTGGATTGAGCGATCCTCAAGTTCTCGCTTATGATCTGAACTTGCCTCTCTGCCTCCTTAATGATATCAGTCCCAAACAGCTGACTCTCTCCTGTCTGACTCCAGTACAGGGGTGTTCTGCACTTCCTCCCATACAATGCCTCGAAGGGTGCCATCTTCAGACTAGCCTGATAACTGTTGTTATAAGAGAACTCAGCATAAGGAAAACTCTTATCCCAGCTACCTCCATGCTTAAGAGCACAAGCTCTCAACATATCCTCTAAAATCTGATTTGTCCTCTCATTCTGTCCATCGGTTTGCGGGAGGTAGGCTGAGCTGAAATTCAACTTTGTATCCATGGACTCATGAAGCTTTTCCCAAAAACGAGACATGAACTGAGTACCTCTGTCAGGCACTATCTTCTTAGGTACACCATGCAAACACACAATCCGAGACATATACAGTTCTGCCAATCTTGCACCTGAATGAGTAGTCTTAACAGGAATGAAGTGAGCTACTTTAGTCAATCGGTCCACTATTTCCCATATAGAATCATACCCAGCTGGTGTTCGTGGTAACCCCACTATAAAATCCATGCTAATCTCTTCCCACTTCCATTCAGGCACCTTTAACGGTTGCAACAGTCCAGTTGGCTTCTGATGCTCTGCCTTAACTCTATGGCACGTATTACACAATGCTACATGAGCGGCCACATCCCTCTTCATACCATACCATCAATACCTCTGCTTAAGATCCTGGTACATCTTAGTACTGCCTGGATGAATGGAATAAGTTAAATCATGGGCCTCTCTCAAGATGGTCTTCCGAATATCTCCCACGTCAGGCACACATATCCTATTCTTGAACCATATCGTTCCCTGATCATCCTCAGTGAAATCCGGGGCCTTGCCCCTCTCCATGGTCTCCCTGATCTCTCTAATCTCCACATCCTCCAACTGCCCCTCGCGTATTTGCTGCTCCAGAGTAGACTCTACCTCCAAAGTAACTCCCTCAGTATGAGCAACCATCCCCAGATTGAGTTTCTCAAACTCCTTCATCAACTCTTCAGGCAGCTGGAAAGCCAATGCCACGTTGGCCTGTCCCTTCCGACTCAAGGCATCTGCAACCAGATTAGCCTTCCCAGGATGATACTGTATGTCTAGATCATAGTCCTTGATCAGCTCCAACCATCGGCGTTGCGTCAGATTAAGGTCCTTCTGGGTGAAGATGTACTTCAGACTCTTGTGATCAGTGTAAATCTGGCACTTGGTTCCCATGATGTAATGCCTCCAGATCTTCAAAGCATGAACCACCGCTGCCAACTCAAGATCATGTGTAGGATAGTTCTACTCATGCTTCCTCAACTGCCTTGATGCATAGGCTATAACATGTCCCTCCTGCATAAGAACACAACCCAAGCCCTGTCGAGACGCGTCACAATAGATGTCAAAGCCCTTCTGCAGATCTGGCATCACAAGCAATGGAGTTGTATTCAATCTCTTCTTCAACTCCTCAAAATTGGCCTAACATGCATCTGTCCACTTGAATTCCCTATCCTTCTCCAATAATGTGGTGAGAGACTTCACAATCTTGGAGAATCCCTCAATGAACCGTCGATAGTACCCGGCAAGTCCAAGGAAACTCCTGATCTCCTTAACTGTCCTCGGCTGTTCCCACTTCAACACATCATCGACCTTGGCTGGATCAACTGAAATACCTCCATCGGTGATGATATGCCCAAGAAAAGAGACTTCCTTCAGCCAGAAATCACACTTACTAAACTTGGCATACAACTGATGCTCTCTCAACTTCTGCAACACAAGTCTCAGATGCTCCTCATGTTCCTCCTCAGTCTTGGAGTAAATCAGAATATCATCAATGAATACCACAACAAACTTATCCAAGTACTCCATAAACACCTTGTTCATCAGGTACATAAAGTAGGCAGGTGCATTGGTCAACCCAAAAGACATAACAGTATACTCATAAAGCCCATACCTAGTGGTGAATGCAGTTTTAGGAATATCCGACCACCTGATCTTCATCTGATGATAACCAGAGCGCAAATCAATCTTGGAGAACACTTTAGCACCTCTCATCTGATCAAACAAGTCCTCAATGCGAGGCAATGGATACTTGTTCTTGATAGTAACCTCATTAAGCAATCGATAATCCACACACATCCTCTGAGTACCATCCTTCTTCTCTACAAAGATAACTGGTGCCCCCCAAGGTGATGAACTAAGACGAATAAACCCTTTTTCCAACAATTCTTTAATCTGTTTCTTAAGTTCTAACAGTTGAGCACTAGACATTCTATATGGACGTTTAGAAATAGGGGCAGTACCAGGCAATAGATCAATAACAAACTCAACATCTCGGTCAGGCGGCATACCTGGTAACTCCTCTGGGAACACATCCGGATACTCACAGACCACTCTGATATCCTCCAAAGGTTTGCCATCCAACTACTGCACAGAACCTCCTGCACCTGACGGTGGATCAGCCACAAGCTCAACTTTATCTCCTTTGGGACCAGTAAGAAGAACTGCCCTCTTGGCACACTGAATCGTCGCATCATGACTAGCCAACCAGTTCATACCCAGAATGATATTAAGATCCTTTGACTCCAGAACTATCAGCTGTGCCAGAAAGTCTACTCCCATGATTCTAAGATTAACATTAGGACATATGTATATAGCTTTCATCTCCCCCCTGGTGAGTTAACTAGCATGGTTTGTTTCATATGTTCCATGGGTACACTATGTTTAGCCACAAATTGAGCAGATATGAAAGAATGAGAAGCTCCAGAATCAAAGAGGACTGATGTGGGGATGGAGTTAACAAGGAACATACCAAGCACCACCTGTGGGTTCTCCTGGGCGGTCTCAACACTCACGTGGTTCACCTTGCCACGCGAATAGCTTTGTTGCCCCTTGTTGCTCTGCGGGGTCTGATTCCCACTCCTCATCTGCTGGTTCTACACGGGGGTGTTAGGAGCGGTCCTCTTGGGGCAGTTGTTGGCATAGTGACCAACCTCCCCACACTTGTAGCAACTGTTGCCCGCGGGGGTATGAGGTACGCTGGGCCTCACGGGCGTGACAACCGGAGTCATCTGACGGTTCTGCTGGAAGGCGGGGCATGGAGTCTGCTGACCTGGGTGCTGGAAGTGCTGGGCGGAGCACTGAAACTGAAACTGCTACTGATGCTGCTGCTGCTGCTGGCCATAACTCCCGGTCGGGCCTCCTGGACGAAACGGCGCACCCAGCGGTGAAGTAAAGCGGGGACGAGTGTTGCTCCCGAACTGTCCTGGAGTGGTGGCCTTCCTCTTCAGCTCCCCCAACTCTCTGCACTTGGACTCCAAGCAGATGGCCTTGTCTAGCAGGTGCTGGAAGGACGAAAAGGTGTGAGACATCAGCTGGTACTGAAACGGTCCAGCTAATCCCTCCATGAAGCGCTCCTGCTTCTTCGCATCATCTGACACCTCCTCTGGCGCATAGTGGGACAACTCTATGAACCTGTCCCGGAACTCTACCACTGACATTCCCCCCTGCTTGAGAGAGAGGAACTCCTTCTTCTTCAGCTTCATCAGCCCTGCAGGAATGTGATGGCTCCTGAAGCTGTTGGTGAACTCCTGCCAAGTGATGGTGTCTGGCGTGGCATGAGCAGCAACATAGGCATCCCACCATGCTCCTGCTGTCCCCTGAAGTCGTCCTGCAGCAAATAGGACCTTCTCCCTGTCATCACACTGCGCGGTAGTGAGCATCTTGCCCACAGTCTTCAGCCAATCATCATCCTCCAACGGATCTGCAGCATGTGTGAACACTGGCGGACGATGGCTCATGAACTCCCTGTGTTTGTTAGCGGGCGCCTGCTGCGGCTGAGGTGGATTTTTGACTTGAGCCTACAGGTTGGCCACAGTGTTGGTCAAGTTCTCGAGAAGCTGAGTCTGAGTCTGGAAAAACTGCTGCATGGCCGGATCCATTTGTCCTGGCTGTGGTGCACTGCCTGAGCTGCTGCCTCATCCTGGGCGTGTCACTGGAGGCTAGTCAACTCCTGATCCGGACCTGGTGTTCAGCATCTGAGCGTTAGAAACATTGATTTAGATTATTGCACTGAGAGAAAACGCGCAAAAGGTAAACAATGCAGACTTCCAGATTAAGACAGATTCTAATGGCTGTAAAGAAAGAAGTGTATCTCGCTGTGCATGTAACCAAAAATCACTAATTTTTCCTGAGTCATGGTGCATAAAATTTCTGAACTACTCCAATTGGTTTTGCCTCAATCGGAGGTCTATAACTCGAGATATTAAATAATGAAGTCAACTGTGTCAGCAGGATTTGACAGATTCTGATGGCTTAGTATTTCGTGCATAACTCCCAGAATATATATTGGATAATGCTGAATGTTTGACAGAACATCACATATAAAATTTGTGAACTAACCCAACTGGTTTTACTGGATTTGGACTGCTGTAGCTCGAGATAAAAATAAAACACTACTGCTGTGTCAGGTAGTGATGTGAACAGATTTTGTACTAAGGTACTCCTCATGATAGATAAATAAGATAGATAAAGAATTATAATAGTGCAAGGTAAAAGATGATTGGAACAGAACCTTAACCCAACTAATCAAACTTTATTACTAGACCAATGTCATTGTGGCATTAATCCACAACACATTGCAATCACACAAAAATCCAACTCACGAATGATCACAATTCAAGCATCCAAACACACCACTAGCTAACACACCGATCCAACGTTTCGATCTAACAATTACAGACTCTAAAACTGAAACAAAAAGACACCTAACACCTAAGGCCAAGTGATCCAAGTGCGAGCGCTTGGGGACCCATAACTAGTCCTCCTGGGCTTTGGTGACATCGTAGGCCACCTTTCTCCATCTTCCTCCACTTCATCATTCTGCCCCGCAATCACTGCCTTTAGCCTTTTAATTTCCCTTCGATCCTCAGCTTGCTGGTCACGAAGGTCTTGCAGCTCCATGTTGGTGCCATCCAGAGTGGTATTGACGGCTGCAACAAGTCCCACTTGAGCTGCATAGCGGGCCCCATGTCTGCATCAATTTCAGGAATAACGCTGCCCACAGCTCCAACAGGCCGACGAGGGAAGTCACCCCACACGGTGCCAGTGAGATTGTGAGCCTCCTCATAACACAATGCAGAAAGAACCCTCCTGGTAGCATCATCTCTCCCAGCAGCGAAAGTAGCCCTGGTGGCTAAGGCGTGGTGAACAGCAACCTCATATTCTCCACCCTCATAGGGTTCATCCTGCAGAATGTGTACTGACACCTTCCACTGCGTTGGGTAGCGGGGGTGTGTCCTCCTTTGCCCAACATAGTCGATCTTCACATCAAGGTTGAGACGGTGGAACAGCCTCCTCAGCTTTGACGGGAAGCGTGCATACCCCCCATCATGGTGAAAGACGACCACCTTCCACTTCTCGGGCTCAGCAGGTTGATCATCAGCATCACCATCCTCTGGGTCTGAACCTTCAGGATCTGGATGGTCATCTGGGTCACCTCCTCCTTGTTCCTGACCTTCAGCTTGCTCTCCCTTTGGCTCATCATCTGATAGCTCAATGACTGAAGCGGGTGGTGAAGCTTGCACTGAAGCAGAGCTTGCCCCACTTCCCTCCTCAGTGTCGCCTTCATGTCCATCACTCTCCGTGGAGTAGCAGTAGTAGTCCTAGTCCTCCAGGTACCTTGGAAAGCGGTAGGAGCCAGCACGGGTAGTCTTCAGTCGGTGAACCATCTAGAGATTAGAGGAGACAAGTGCTAAGTAAACTAGAGATGACAAGATCAAGCTAAGATAACAAAAAGATAATCAAGGATGAGATTAAACCAATGATAGATATAATAAATAGAATAAAGCAAGCTAAACAATGTGTGGCTTCTAATATTATATAATCCTTAATTTTCGACCTGTTCTAACTAGGCTAACGTCCTACAGTCAACACGGCTCTGGAACCACTTTGTCACACCCGGATTTAAGGACAAATCCGAATGCATGGAATACATGTGCGCCAGGATCAAGTTACACACATGCATGGACTCAGTGAATACCAAAACACAGTGTAAAAGCGTAAAGGAAGCATTATAACTTTATTACATGACCGAATGTCTCAAACTAACACACGTTCGAGTAGCTAACAGCGGAAAAGTAAACACGAACGTCCACCACAGGCAGCTGACTGATGGAGCGAACGCCTAGAACTCGTCGAACTCTCCAGGAAAATCCTCAAAGCATCCGTCTGAGCAGCAGCCGGGTTGTGTAGATGCAATATAAAAACAACAAGCATGAGCACATGTCGTACTCAACAAGGGAAAACTCTATAACAACATGCAAAGGCTTTATGGTGGAGAGCTTGTGGTTGCATAGCAGGTCAGCATTTTAGTTGGTCAATTTTATTAAGCAGATATTACTAGCATGTACAAGTGTATACCGAAACCCAATTTAATAAATGCAACAGAACCATAGAATGCAATGCACCAGTTTAAAAGTTCCATCTTCCATAAAGTTACTCATGTGAGGGTCGAGGCCGCCCTTGACCGTGGGCACGGCTAACTAGTCAGTTTTACACTCTGCAGAGGTTATACACTTTACCCACAAGTCGCGTAAAAGTCCCGAAGAACTTTAGACCCAACCATGCTGTGCAAAAGTAGGCACAATACCACACTACCGAGGTGTGGCTGCATAGGGACGCTACGAGGCCTTTACAAAGATCCCCTAGTGTAGGCTGCTCGCTAGGTTTCTTGACAGCGCAATGCATAAACCTCTTTCAAGACTGCGAAGCTACCATAGAGCAGATCAGCCTGAGGGCCGGGCTATACACCAACTACCGGCAACCCCCAACCCCTTTCAGGTAAAGCATACCTAACACCAAGTTTTCTAATTACTTAGCCAAGACAGAGCCATATGTCTTGTGGTTGTACTGTTTTCCTGGGTGGTCACTCCATGTTCCGATTAACAGACATAAAGTGTTCTTGCATTACATGGGGTATAGCAGAAATAAATCCAGATTAATGATTGTTCATTAAACCACCCAAAACCAAGGTAAAGCTCTAGCAAGTTCTACCCAACATAAAGTAAACCCAGGTTGATCAAGGCATAGGATAAACAGCACTAGGCGAACCTTAAATAATCGGACCCATCATATTAATGCAAAGCGATAAATAAATACAGTGTAATTAAAATGAATGTTGTAATAGGATCAACGGGGATGCGGCAAGGACTTGCCTTCCACAAATTCCGGAAACTGCTCAGAGTCTTGTAAGTCTTCAACAGCAGCGTACTCCTCAAAAGGCTCGTACTCTACGCTCCACACATTCACATACAAGCATACAATAGAATAAATTAAGAAACAGTCACCAAACAGTATCAACAGAACAAAACAGGGACATAAAACTGTTCTACTCTTCGATACGATCACGTGGATATAAAGAACGCTAAAAACGGAGCTAAAACGTGTATTCTACAGCCAAAACAAGGTGTAGGTACTAAACTTCAGGGAATCTAAACTTCCATGGGCTAAACCGCAAGAACCAAGGGCTAAAACCTAATTACTATGGACTGTGGAAGGATATATCTGTGAATCTAGGGAACAAAGGGGTCTTTTCAGCAAAAACACCCCGGTCAGCCAAGTTGACCGGTATGCTTGACCAGTTGACCCTGGTCCTAAGCGATCTGGGCCGTCGGATCTCGATCCAGCGGCAGGACGCAGCTGCGGCAACTGGCGGCGGCGCACGCAACGGCGAACGGCGGCGGCTCGCCGACGCAGGCCGAAATCGAGTTAGGGTGCTCGGCTTCGCGTGCGGGTGCCACCAGGATGAAGCGGAGGTCGTGGCGAAGTCAACATCAGCAACAAGGCAGGCGCACGGGCGACGGCGACGACGTGCGGTGCGGCGGGGCGGACTGCGGCGCTGCACAAACTCTGGCGAGCGCGCGCGGAGCAAAACAGAGTGCAAGGACGCGCACAAACGGCTCCAAAGAGGTCCTCACCTTGCGGCGAAACTCCGGGGCGACTCCTCGTTGACCGGAAGGCGGCGGCGGAGCAGGTTCGCGGTGGCGGCCAGGCTAGGGTTAGCGGCGGTGGCGCGGGTGAGGCTCGGGTGCTGGGATTCGACGTGGGCCCCCACAAACGCGAGGCGGCAGGGTCTTATAGGGCAGGGGCACCCTGGCAAGCGGGCCCGAGGCCAGGTGTGCGTGCACTGCGCAAGCTCGGGGTTGGACCCCGAGTCCGACCCGTGCACGGCGCGAGGTGGGGGATGACCTGCAGCCCCCACCTAGCAGCGGCTGAGGTGGAGCCGGGCCGGCGTTGGGCCGTCGGCTGGCTGGGCTGCGAAAAGGGGAGCGCCGGCGAACTGAGCTGAAGAGTTCAGGGGTGCTCGCCGGACTTCCACTGCTGGGCCACGCAGCACACAGAAAAAAGGTGGGGAGGGAAAAGAAAAGAGTTTTCACAAATTTTGAAAAAGAAATCGAACAAAGTCCAAACTCACATTTGAACACAACAAACAAAATCTGATGCTCCAGCATGTATGCAACAATAAACTCCTATATTTCATTAATTTAATTAATAAAAATGATTAAATACCTAGAAAATCAATAAGCACCTTATAATCCTTAGACAAGAGCAATTGTTGCTAAGCAAATTTTTATTAAACACAAAGAGTGAAAATTAGGGTGTTACACAATTCTAGCAACCCATTCACTTTGGTTTTCGTGCTATCTTGTCTCTGGCGCTAGTATCTTGTCTCATAGTTAAACCATGTGTTAGGAATCTCCCATGCTTTGACAAGACTAAAGATGCTGAGTTGTACGGGTGAATTGACGTAAAGTAACATTGAGGGGTGGGAAAGTTTGCAATGTGCTAGGGTTTGAAGTTTGAATATTTGACCGTTGAAAATGTAATTATTTTTTTAATAATTTAACCACTCCACCACTTCAGTGTACATCTCATATTAGAAATTGTACATCAAGCAAGATACACAGTAGTTCAGTTTTATCATCAAATATATTTACTCTTAAGTAATTGCAATAGATATGAATTTTGGTACCACATGTTGAGCTTCATGTACATCTGAAGCCATAAAAATTTTGGTACCACATGCTAGAGAGAAGTGGGCCCTTGATGGTGACGTGGCTTTTATTAGATACTAGAGAATTGTGTTAGTGGGGTCTCTTATTTAGGCATAGTAGAGTACCCCCTCCATTCAACTATCCAAAGCTCTTTGTTGAGGGTTCAAAGACCAATGAATATATAATAGTAGGAGGAGATAGCCATTTAATTCTTCCTCGTTAAGCACGAAATGTTTCAATCCTGTAATTACTTCGTTGCAGCTTGGGATCCAATGTGCACTAAAGGATGGAGATGGAAAACAAAACAAGGGAAAAATAAAAGATTTGCCACAGTAGATCCGTTCAGGGTTGGGTCACGTGCTGAGAGAATAACTCCTACGTCGATCCACGAGGAGTAAAGCGGAACAACCTTGATGCAAACTGAAATAGGCCTTCCATACACAATTTTTTTTCAAATTTCGTAAAGAGTCTTACATAGTTGAACGGAGGGAGTAGCAGATAGGAGGCCAAAAGAACCTTAGTGGATGCCTAGCCCAAGCTCCGAAACGATTACTTTGATGGATTTACAAAAAATTTCCAGTGAACCATTAATTTAAATTGGTTGTAAATTCAAAATGATCGATATTTAGTGATTCAAAATGTTAATTTTAGTGAATTTGTTAGGACATGAAAAGATGATGCATAAGTGTAAGTGACGAGAGTCTACGAGATCGAAAGATGCATGAGTAGTGCTTTATTTCCAAAGCATTGGAGTTCTCACGGGAGGGGAGACACACTAAGCATCCAGTTCCTTGCTTGGGCTTGAATTAAAGTAGCACCATATGATATTATATTATTTAATATAATCCCTCTTAGCTCATGGATGCAGGCGATCAAGCTTAACTGTTCTTCCAAATGCGAGTCAAAATCCTACTGCTCTTTTAGATCGTGACAGGCGCCACCCTCCTGGCCACGGCGAGAGTAGTAGCTACAAACGAGTAGTCGGCTATTGCTACACCATATATTGGATTTATCTTCTCTTCTGGTACGCTCTGCAAAATTTTTTTCCTGCTGTTTGGTGTCCATTCTTTCTCTCTCTAACACCCTTTGTTGGCATGCGGTTTTTTTTTCGTTTTTCTCAGCAATATTAGGAAGTAATACATTCATAGATTCGAATGAATAAACACCCGCAAAAAAAGTGTTTTAGTCTCGAAAACGATCCGCAGCTACAGCAAGCTAGTCAGCAACAATTGAAAATGGTGGATTAGTCATTTAATTTCTTGAGTAGTTTAATAACCATTGGTAGGGATCATTTTTTGCTGCCTGATAGATCCTGAGGAGACAAAATGTTGTGATTTCTGAGAAATGATTTCCACACAAATAAAATGCTATTCTGTAATGATGTAGATCTATTGCTAATAACTAATGCAGGCGTGCTATTTGACGTAATAATATACACAGGATTGAAGAAATCGACATATACTTATATATTAAGCATACAGAGATGAAAATGGTGATACAGCTGTTGATTGATTGGGAACTAGAAATCCTGGTGCTTCTTAGCTTCTTGTTACAAGTATTTCTCTTCTGCTGCGGTGGTCTCCGGCGGCGTAGCACCAATGCAGGCCTGCGCCTTCTTATCTGGTTGGCGTATCTGACAGCTGACTTGGTTGCAGTTTATGCCCTTGGCCTGATATCCCGTCAGAAAACAGATACACCGACTGAACAGCAAGGAAAATCTCACCAGCTCGCCTCCTTCTGGGCGCCTTTCCTGCTCATTCATCTTGGTGGGCAGGACACTGTGACCGCCTCCTCCGTCGAGGACAACGAGCTGTGGCTCAGGCACCTTCTCAATCTTCTGGTTCAAGTTGGTCTTGCCTTGTATGTATTCTGGAAGCTAGGAGCACCCAATCATTTGTTGGTCTCAGCTGTGTTTGTCTTTGTTGTTGGAATCATCAAGTATGGGGAAAGAACACTGGCACTGAAGTATGCAAGCCAGAAAGCTCTTGGGAGCTCCACCACCAATGTCGAAGAAGAAGAAGGAATCGGAAGAGCAGGAGCAAGAGCTGGGAGCTCCACCACAAATGTGGAAGAAGAAGATGAAGAAGCAGCTCTTGGGAGCCAGAAATCTCTTGGGAGGTCCACCACCAATGTCCTAGAAGAAGACGATGGAATCGGGAGAGCAGGAGCAAGATCTGGGAGGTCCAACACCAATGTGGAAGAAGACGATGAAGAAGAAGTTCTTGGGAGCCAGAAAGCTCTAGATTTGAAAGAGCAGGAGCTGGGATACATGGCTATGGTGAAGTTTGCTCTCTCTACCTCTCTAGGAGTTAGAAACCTCTTCTCTGGTCGCAAGCTTGAGCATATGGAGGAAAGGATACGTGCTGCATTTACCGGTGGTGGTCTCTATAGCCAAGCTTCAAAAGATGGTGAGCTTGTTTTCAAGATTCTAGAGATCGAGCTGGCAATGATTTATGACAACCTCTACACAAAGGCAATGGTGACCCGTACATTGGCTGGCACCATACTTCGGATTGTCACGCTCATCTGCTTAATGGTAGCTTTTGGGCTCTTCCTCAAAGGCAACAAGCAATGGTCAGATCATAACAAAGCTGATGTTGCAATAACCTATACATTGTTTGCTGGTTCATTCTTCCTTGAAGTTTGCGCCATTTTTCTCGTGGTGATAATGTCGACATGGACATGGGCTTTGTTTAGATCCTGGAAGTGGCAGGGGGTCACCCAAGCTATTTGGTATGTTTACAAGAGTGTACAGCCAGAGTCTAGGCCGTTGTGGTCCAATTCCATGGGTCAGTACAATTTTCTCCATTCATGCTTCTCCAATGAAAATGTCATTGGAAATATGATGAATCTTGTTGGAGCCAAAGAACTCTGGAGGAACTTCCGACACACCAGAAGGGCTTATGTCGAAAAAGATATAAAGAAGCTGATTTTTGAAGGCAAGTGTTTTGACACGCTTATGAGCAAAATGCAAACGCCACTGCGTCCAGTTCAAGGTATTTATAACGCAACCTACCTAATACTGAGGAGACCATTTGAGGAGGCCATCATCTCTCTGCACATCTACACGGACATAATACTGCATCGATGCATAAGTACATCTTCAGTGGAGGTACAACATCTAATTCGTACCTGCAGCATGGTTTTTTTTATCAGTCGAAAATCACCGATATTTCCGAAATTTACCTTATATCCGTAGGGTCTGATAAAATTAGATATCTGCTAAACTTTTCCTGTTTTTCCTACTTTACACAGACGACTCAAATTCAACCGCGCAATAATCTCGTACTCATAATGTTTTATTCTTAATTTTATCTATGAACAAGTGATGTTTAATAGTCTACGAATAGTTTCAAGTCAAATTCTACAAATTTTTTTAAAATTAATTTGAATTTTTTTGAATTTGGTCCGATATTTCCGATATATCTTGCTTTTCCTCTTTATCCTTGACCCCGATAAATTTTTATTTCCGATAATAAAAACTATGACCTGCAGGACATTTTCTGAGTACGTGTGCTTCCTGTTGGCCGTCCATCCTAACATGCTGCCCGTGGCGGGGAGCGCAAGCGATGTGCTAGATAAAGCTTCAGACACCGTGGCCAATATTAGCGGCAGCCGACGATCAGCCGGACGGAGCATCAAATTTCTGGAGGGTGGATTTCTGCAGCAAATGGCCACGGATTATAGCCTCACTAACAATTTCGACGGCAGCATCTTTACTGAAAAGTCTGATCCTGTCGACCTAGCCGGGTATTGCTTCCGAAGCCTATCCAAGGAAAATGTGCAACTTAATCCTCTTGAATCACTGCAAGTTCTGGTGGACGCATGGTTGGGTGTCCTCCTTTACGCTGCCGGCAAGTCGCCTGGAGAAGCGCATGCCAAGCATATTGGCATGGGTGGGGATTTGCTCACATTTCTCTGGTTACACTTGGCGCACCTTTCTCATGGAGATATGGGCACAACTGAGATTGAGCTTCATATACAACCAGAGGCAGACCTAATGGACGGACGTGGACGTAAAAAGTTTATTTGGTGGGCTCATTTAGAACAATTTCTTCAAGGAGATGAGGCTGATAATGGATCGGAGGACGACATTATTAGCGACATCCCTTAGCATCCCTCTCTGTACGGCCTACTTCACAAGTGTTATTTATTTCATAGGCTCTGATACTGCTCTCTCCGTACCAAATTACTAGTCACGTTGACTTTTATTTAAAATGTTTGACCATTTGTCATATCCATTATTTGTTTTGTTTGTGACTTACTTTGTTACAAGACTGATTTGTTGTGAGAGTGAGTCTGTTTGGAAGATCTTTAAAGCGGCTACTGCTGTTTTTTGAGACTGGGTGTGTTTGGAAGATCTTTAAAGCGGACGATTGATTTTATTGTGAGAGCAAAATAGTGAGCAAAAGTAGAAAACACTGCTCAAAAAAGAGAAGCCGAACATACTATCATCAAATGTATGTATTTTAATTATGACTTGACTTTTTGCATATTTGCACTAACTTTTTGAACAATACAAATGGTCAAATGTTGTGAGCAAAAGTCAATAGTGACTAAGATTACCCGCACTCGTGAATCTCTATATCTTCCTTTGAAAGAGAATATTCTATTATGGTCTGATTTTTCTTCACTCATCCTCCTTTACAACTCTTCCTCTATACCAACTACCAGCAGTGGGACCCACCTGTTAGAATTATTTAATACCTTCACACACCCCCACCCACCCGCCAGCCTCTCCTACTCTCTCCCTCGCTCTCCTCTCCGTCCCTTGGTCCTCTTCCTCTGCTCAGGGCGGGACGTGGCAGCTTCGCCACGGCCTCAATCTGTGCGATGGCGGTTGACGAAGGCATCATCTATCATGCTCGTGTGCGTGCCGCCCTCTCCACTGCTCTTGCGCACGACGACAAGGCTAGGTGGCGGGGTGGGGCAGCCTTCGGCAAGTGGGATTCGACACATGTGCTTGGGAGCAACGTCAACAACAATGGCCTCGGCTTCCCTCCCTTTCTCCCCTTCTCCCTCCCTCGCCGTATGCTCCTCCTCCTCTCCTTGACTCGCCAGCTACTGCTCCCCGTGTGGGCATGTGGCCCTCCGCCCAGCGGCCATGGCCGCGCCCCTTCGCTTGATTCGCGGTGGTGTGGAGGAGGCGAGGCGCAGGCGTGGGCTGGTGCTCGACTGGTGGACGGCAACGTCAGCGCATGCAATCGCCTCGACGGCATCATCCACGACAACGACCTCGAGCTCGAGCTGGGCGGCGTGGTGAGCAGACCCTACTTCCCTCGGTTCCATCTTGGCAACCGACGCGGGCGCGGAGGAGAGGCAAGCTACCGACAACTGCAGCAACGACGACCTTTCTGCCGCGACTCCTCTTCTCTCTCCCCTTCCGCCGCCGGCGCGGAGCAACGGCCCTCCAGCGGGCCCACGCCGTTCCCCGCTGGGCGGAAGCGCGCTACCTCTGACAGATTTCCCGATCACATGGCCAGCCTTCAATTTTTTTTTAAGCGCAAGGCCAGCCTTCATTTTGCCATAAGACATCACGTTCCCCGCTGCGGGGTATTTTTACTGGAAAAGGGCACGGGAAATGGATAGCAGGGGCTATCCCGTCCCCCCAGCACGGATAGTCTAATAATTTGGGATGGGGGAATACATGTCTTTATGAAATTAATAATGGAGGAAAATTGTTTCTATTTAGTGGACATCAAGAACAAGCTGTACACTAGACGAACCTGTTAATCTATTACTGTGACAATTTCAGATAACGTCATTAACGGTGCACTACCTGCGACGATTTGTAAAGTTGCGTCATAGATCTTCAAATAGCCCTCATGGACTCGAATTCAGACTCGATTTCTGTGAGCTCAGTAATCGTCATGGATTGAAAATTAAAATCATCACAAATATGATACCATACCGAACCACATTTTTGACAAAACAATATGTTGCTTACTTTCTTACTTTAAAGAAAATAAGATGTATTACTTTTTTCATAAAAAAAAACAGTGGGCACTGTGCTAGGTGGGAAAATCTCTATCTCTACCTAATATTTTTTAATATTAAAGCAATGATTACCTCTGCCTAATGTTTTTGTACGTCAACAAAACCGGTCAATAAACCGTGTGAACCGGCCGTAGGGGTTCGAACCAAATTCTCCGGCCTATCTTAACAGGAATGCCAAATTTAATCGAATTTAAATCTGTCGGGGTTCTCTACCGCCGGACAGTAAATTTGTATCGATCGTGTGTCGGGTTCGGATGGTTAGCACAAGAGACAACGGGATTTATACTGGTTCGGGCCTCCGGAGAGTAATACCCTACGTCCAGTGTCGAGCTGCCGTGTTCCCGTGCTAGGGTTGTTTGTAGTAGGGGTTACAAACTGGTCAGGAGAGGGTGTCGAGCCCAAGTCCCTTGGTGCGAGTGTTCGGTTCGTTCGCTAACCCTTGTGACGGTTGCCCTCCTCTCCCTTTTATAGACGCAAGGGGAGGGGCAAAAAGGGGAAACAAAAGAAGAGTTACAGTGCCTGGTCGCTGGGACATCCTCTCGCGCGTCGCTGTCCGCCAGGACGCATTGAAGAGGGGCTGTGTTACGTTGTCGTAGAGGCCGCCGCGTGGCCGAGCGGGGCTGTTCACTTCGGGACGCCTGGCGCTTTCTCCGAGTAGTTCGGCGGTGGTTCAGCCCGTCCGAGCACAGGATGAGCCCGCCACGCTAAGGCCTAATCGTAGGCCAGAGCTCGTCATAGGGGGTGCTTGAGTGCCTCGGGTAGAGTTTGCGTGCTGCAGGGTCGGAGGTGATGGCGATTTGATGGCTGCGCAGCTAAGCAGAGCCGCGTTTAAGACTCCTGTCGGGGCCAGCTGCCCGCGCGGGCCGCCAGCTGGTGTGTTTGCATGGCATGGGGAATCAGCCCCCCACGCGTTGAGGTAGAGGTGTTCGCGTGCCGGGATCGCGCCACGTGGTACGGTTCACGCCTTGGTCGGAGGCGGAGACTGCTCGTGCGAACGAGCAGCTTGTCGTGCGAGGCAGAGACTCGTCATGCGAGGCGGAGACTTGTCGTGCAGGGCGGAGACTTGTCGTGCGAGGCAAAGACTCGTCGTGCGAGGCGGAGACTTGTCGTGCGAGGCGAAGACTCGTCGGAGGGGGTTCCTCTAGTGAGGAACTGGTCGGAGAAGCTCCCAACTAGTCGGGAACAAGACGTCTTGCCAGTGATGGTCTTGACAGGGGTCCTTAGTCCTCCTCGTCTTGAATCTTGGCCTTCACGCTGTCAATCTTGGCCTTCACATTGTCAATGGCGTCAGAAGACTTTACCTTAAGAGAAATTATCTCGCCGTTAAAGGGGGCCCTAATCTGGGCCCTCGTCAGTAGCCCCCGAGCCTGAGAGGGAGTCAAGGACTCGCGCACAGGCTCAGTCGAGAAGGCTTGGTGTTGATTCCTGTTGTTGGTCTTCCCGGTGGGTGCGCGCGAGCGCATCTGCCGGATGTAGCCCCCGAGCCCGCGAGTGAGTTGTAGACTCGCTCGCGGGGTTAACGATTTTGGAGCTGAACGTCGTTCGTCGGGGGTGTCATCGCACCCAAGCTTGCGGGAAGAAAATGAATTTTTGATGACCTCGCACGACGCGAGGCACTAGTCGAGGAGTCGGTTTTCCTTTTCGTTGCGTCTCCCTCGCGCATCCTTTTCGTTAGGAAGGAGGGGTTGGGTGACGTCGAAGCTTGCCTCACTGGCCGAGCCTCAGCACCCTGTGAGCTGCGTGCAGGTGAGCTCGAGTGAAGCCTCAGAATCCCATTCGTCGGGTTCCAAACGGATCAGCTGGTGATCGACCTCAGATTCCTGATCGTGAAGTCATCTAGTTACCGAGCCCGTTCGGTTGGGCTCGGCGGCTCGTTGCCTTTCCGTTGGGGGGAAAAACCATGACCTCATTTCTCATCAAGACTCGAACGCAGTTCAGGATGCCCGTGGCGCTCGTGTGCCCGGGTACTGGCCGCTGGGGCCCATCCCTCACCGCCCCTCGCTCGGGTGTCCAGGAGCGGCTGTCGAACCCTTCGACGGGCCAGCCTTCGAACTCCCGGTCGTCGGTGTGTGGCACCGGTCCTCGGTCGTAGAGCCACGAGGGGCCGCTGGGGCCATCGGAAGAGTGCAACGCCATTGCGCGACGGTCAAGTAGTTGTCGTCCAGCCCTCCAGCGCGGGAGCCGAGTAGTAGTCGTCTAGCCCCCGGGCGTGGGGGGTAGGTAGTAGTCGTTGTCTCCCAGCCCCCGAGCGGGAGGGCCGAGTTTGCGAGCCTGTTCCAGGGCTGCGCGTGTACCGCGCCGGGATGACCACGAAGCTCGCGGAGAAAACGCAGGAGTTGAATGCCGCCCTGGTCGAGAACATTAAGAAGGACAGCTCGATCGAGCGGCTATCGGAGCAGCTCGAGAGTAAGCCCTTCACCTTGACTTCATTCTTGTCTTTCTTTTGAGTCTGTCGTAACACGTTGTTCTGCTTGTTTTCTTCAGAGATCAGAGCCGAGCTCGAGCAGTCTCAGATGGCTCGAGAGTAGGCCGCGGTCGAGCTGGGCCAGGCCAGGAACGCCCGGCGCGAGTCAGAGGAGTCCCGTAGGGCGAGCATTCAAGACCTCACCAAGCTTGCTAGAGCTATTGGCGCAGTCATGACCGGGCTCAGCGTGCCCTTCGGGCCGATGCTACCTGACAGGCTTGTCAAAGAGGTCGGGCGCCTCCTGGGGGTGATCAAGGAGCTAGAGTTGTCGACGGCTCGGAGGCCGGTGCACCGGGTGCTCGCCATGTTCGAGTCGCACTACCAGGGAATGGACCGCATCACGCTGAGCAGTGGTTGGGCCCCTGGCATCTCCGACACGCAGTGCGACGAGCTCGAGGAAGACTGCGCCACCTTCGCCCGCGACATGGCCGACGCCGCCCTGAAAGACTTGGAGCTGCTGCCAGAAAAAGCACCAGAAGACCCGGAAAGTTCCAGGCCTTCAGCTTAGATGCATCGTTTTAATTGTATGTAAACTTAAGAACAGTTCATATGCGCAGCACCGCGAAGGGTGTCACGTTGTCGAAAACTTATTCAAAAAGCGTTACAGCTCAAAAGTTCCCAAGCGCCCGGGGTCGACCGCCATGACGTGTAGTTGACCTTAGGAGCTCGAGACGACCAAGCTCTACTCTGGAGCCGCGGGGGCGTAGGAGTCGAGAAGCTCGGTCTTCTCGAGCCGCTAAGAACTGCCACTCGTTCGCAGCCCCTGAGAACTTGGGGAGTTCGAGAAGTAACCTGCGCGGTTTTGTCGTGAAAATTGTTTTAAACCGGAGTCTGGGCGGTCGCTTGAACACTTTTGAAAAGAGGTCGGACGAGGGCCTGAGGACTCGAGCTGTGCCCGCAAGTCTTCGCACCGTAGCCGCGGAGGCGTAGGTGCTAGGAACTTTGAACGAGCAGCAACGTCTTGCCCCACGCAGGCTGCCGTCTTTACTTCTCGCAAGGTCAAGCTTTCCGTCAAAAAACCTTTCGCTCGTGCGATCGGTCACGACATAGATGTCGGGATTTTTTTTGAAAAAATCGTAAAAACGGAAGGAGGGCATCGTGCCCTGGGTAGCCCCCGAGCAGGGAGCGTTTCTGCACAGGTGCAGGGACGCTCGCTGCTCAGCCTTCAGGGAAGTCGCACATTCAGAAACATAGCAACCAAGAAGTTTTTTCGTACTTATAGACATATGAACAAAGCATGCGGCATTTATTCACTGATGTATAAGATTTAAATGGTTACTCAAGGGTAAAATGGCCGCAGGTGTTTGATGTTCCACGCGTTGGAGACGACTCGTCCGTCCTCGTATCGGATCTTGTACGTCCCGGGTCGGAGCGCCTGGTGGACGATGAACGGCCCCTCCCAAGGGGGTGAGAGCTTGTGTCGATCCTTGCTGCCCTGAACTCGGCGGAGGACCAGATCTCCGACGTGGAACTCGCGAGAACGTACATTACGCTCGTGGTAGCGTCGCAGGGCTTGCTGGTACTTAGCGCAGCGCAGGAGTGCCATGTCCCGCGCTTCATCGAGCTGGTCGATCGCGTCCTCGAGCGCGACCTGGTTGCCTTCCTCGGTGTAGGCTTGTACTCGTGGGCTGCCGTAGTCGATGTCCGTGGGTAGGACCGCCTCCGACCTGTGCACCATGAAGAAAGGTGTGAAACCTGTCGCCGACACGGTGTGGTGCGCAGGCTTCATAGCACGGACGGCAGCTCGGCCACCCATCTTGCTCGGAACTTCTCGAGACGCTTGAAGATGCGAGGCTTTAACCCTTGCAAGATCATGCCGTTCGCCCTCTCGACTTGCCCGTTCGTCTTCGGGTGCGCCACGGCAGACCAGTCCACGTGAATGTTGTTATCGTCACAGAAGTTGAGGAATTTCTTCCCCATGAACTGGGTACCATTGTCGGTGATGATCGTGTTGGGTATGCCAAAGCGGTAGATGATGTCGGTGAAGAAAGACACGGCTTCCTCGGAGCGGACGTTCACGATGGGTCGTGCCTCGATCCATTTAGAGAACTTGTCGACCGCCACGAGGAGGTGCGTGAAGCCCCCGGGCGCTTGTCGGAGCGGCCCCACCATGTCGAGGTGCCACACAGCGAAAGGCCATGTGATGGGGATTGTTTGAAGTGCTTGCGTCGGGAGGTGAGTTTGTCGAGCGTAGAACTGGCACCCCTCGCAATGACGCACAATGTCCTTGGAGTCCGCCACCGCTGTGGGCCAGTAGAACCCTTGTCGGAAAGCTTTCCCGACAAGTGTTCTCGGGCCCGCGTGATGGCCGCACGTGCCGACATGGATCTCGCGTAGCAGCTCCCGGCCTTGATCTCCACGGATGCACCACATGAGTATGCCTGTGGCTCCCCGTTTGTAGAGCTCGCCCTCGATGAGGACGAACGTTTTGGCCCGCCGTGCGATGCGTCGGGCCTCCGTCTGATCGGAGGGAAGTTTTCCCTCGACGAGCCACTCGAGAATAGGAAAACGCCAGTCGGGATCTTCAAGGTTCGGCTCGTGCGGTTGGTCGATCTCCATGACCTCTGGCACTTCAACCTCGAGCGGCTTTTCCCCCTCTGTTCGCACAGAGGGCGCGTGTTGGTCACTCGCGAAGACCCCATGCGGTTCCGGCTTGCGACTTGATGCAGTCTTGGCGAGGACGTCGGGTGCTTTGTTGTAGTCGCGCAGCACGTGATGAAGCTCGAGCCCGTGGAACTTGCCTTCCAGATCACGAACGGCCTGGCAGTATGCCGCCATCTTCGGGTCCACACAGTTCTTCTCCTTCTTCTTGAAGCGCGAGGACGTCTCCTCACCATGGTCTACGATCTGCTTCCCCTTGCCCTTAGGGGTGTTGAGTGTCGCTGCGATCGCTTCCTCACCATCTGCATGGTTGCTCGCGATGTTGAGGAGCTCCCGCGTGGTTCGGGGCGTGCGGCGTCCGAGTCGGTGGATGAGGGAGGTGCAGGTCGTGCCATTCTGGAACGCCGAGATGACATCCGGTGGATGAGGGAGGTGCAGGTCGTGCCGTTCTGGAACGCCGAGATGGCGTCGTTGTCCGTTGCGTCGGGGAGCTCGGTGCAGCGCTTGGAGAAGCATCAGATGTACTCGCGCAGGCTTTCCCCCGGCTGTTGCTTGCAGTTGCGCAACTCCCATTGCTTGCTGGGGTGGGTGTATGTGCCTTGGAAGTTCCCGACGAAGACCCGGCGCAGATCGGTCCAGTGGTTAATCTTGTCGCGGGGCAGATGCTCGAGCCACGTCCGCGCGGAATCTCCGAGGTACAGCGGGAGGTTCTTGATGATGAGGAGGTCATTTGTCGCCCCTCCCGCGTGGCACGCGAGCCGGTAGTCCTCGAGCCATACGCTGGGGTTGGTGTCCCCGTCATACCTAGGGACATTGGTCGGAGCTCGGAAACGCGAGGGGAACCTCGCATCCCGCACGCTCTGGCCGAAAGCCCGCAGGCCCCTCTGGTTTGGCGACCAGCTGCGGTCACGGTCGTCGTCGCTGTCATAGCATCGTCCACGCCCTCGATCATCGTGGTGGCGTGCACGGTTGTCGTCGCGACGGTCGTGGTTGTCGCGGTCGCGGTGGTTGTCGACACTCCCAGCCCGTCGGCGAGCCTCGATGGTGTTCCGGGCGTCACGGTCGGGCCCGAGCCGGCTCTTGACTATCGACGCCGCCGCCCCAGCCCCTTCTCCACGGTCCTGATGCCGGGAAGGGGGCGGGTTCGGACCACGTGCGGATGGTACTGCCGTTCGACCACGCTCCGACCGCTGGCGCGAGGCGGAGCTCTCTGCTTGTTGCGCCGCCGCTGCTTCGAGTAGCGTCTTGAGTTGCTGGCACACTCGTCTCTCCTCGGAGGTCGCTGCCTCCGGGCAGCCGCGTAGCAGCATGGCTGCGGCCAGGTTCTGCGATGCCTGCCTAAAGAGCGGCGGAGCGTGGCCGTCTTCCTCACGGCGTCGCTCCCGCTCCGGGACCACCTGCGGGGCCGGTGGCGGCGCGGGCTGCCGGTTGCGGGGCTCGGGGTCCTCCCCGAGCTCCCGGTGAAGGTTGGCCAACTCCTCGTCGAGCTGGCACCTAGCCTCGCTGAGTTCGTCGAGGCGCGCCCTGCGTTGGGCGTCGGTGGCGTGGTGACGTGGTGCCGGCTCCGGGTCAGAGCTGCTCGAAGCCGACACCACGCACACGAAGCACTCGTGTGTGGGGTCGTGAGGCCGTGTTGACGATGCCCTCCGGGTCATCGCGGAGCCGAAGGTGGCGTGGGTCGCTCGTAAGTCGTTCATGTAGGCTGTCACCGGGTCGTCCGGGAGGCCTGGCTGCCCACGAGGGTACATGGCGGTGTACCGCTCCATGAACTCCCCCCAGGCGAGCGGCTCAGCTCCGCTGGCTTGGAAGGCGAGGTCGGTGAGGTAGTAGGCAGCGAGCCTAAAACGCTCCTGTGTTGGGTTTGGCCCCAACGTGGCCATGATTGTTTCGTCCGAGAAGCCTCGGACGAACGCCGCGCGCCCCGCTGTCCCCGTCAGGACGTTGGGGCGGGCCGGCCGGACGAAGGTACGCCCGGCAACGGACTCCGCCAGCCCGGTGTAGACGAAGCCAAGGGAGCCGAAGCGCATGGTGGCCCCAGGGGTTAGCGAAACCCTGCGGCCCTCCATCCGAGTCACTGGTGAAGTTCATCGAGACACACGATGTGCCCCTACCTGGCGCACCAACTGTCGGGGTTCTCTACCGCCGGACAGTAAATTTGTATCGATCGTGTGTCGGGCTCGGATGGTTAGCACAAGAGACAACGGGATTTATACTGGTTCGGGCCTCCGGGGAGTAATACCCTACGTCCAGTGTCGAGCTGCCGTGTTCCCATGCTAGGGTTGTTTGTAGTAGGGGTTACAAACTGGTCGGGAGAGGGTGTCGAGCCCAAGTCCCTTGGTGCGAGTGTTCGGTTCGTCCGCTAACCCTTGTGACGGTTGCCCTCCTCTTCCTTTTATAGACGCAAGGGGAGGGGCAAAAAGGGGAAACAAAAGAAGAGTTACAGTGCCTGGTCGCTGGGACGTCATCTCGCGCGTCGCTGTCCGCCAGGACGCATTGAAGAGGGGCTGTGTTACGATGTCGTAGAGGCCGCTGCATGGCCGAGCGGGGCTGTTCACTTCGGGACGCCTGGCGCTTTCTCCGAGTAGTTTGGCGGCGGTTCAGCCCGTCCGAGCACAGGATGAGCCCGCTTTGCTAAGGCCTAATCGTAGGCCTGAGCTCGTCATAGGGGGTGCTTGAGTGCCTCGGGTGGAGTTTGCGTGCTGCAGGGTCAGAGGTAATGGCGATTTGACGGCTGCGCAGCTGAGCAGAGCCGCGTTTAAGACTCCTGTCGGGGCCAGCTGCCAGCGCGGGCCGCCAGCTGGTGTGTTTGCATGGCATGGGGAATCGGCCCCCCACGCGTTGAGGTAGAGGTGTTCGCGTGCCGAGATCGCGGCACGTGGTACGGTTCACGCCTTGGTCGGAGCCGGAGACTGCTCGTGCGAACGAGCAGCTTGTCGTGCGGGGCGGAGACTTGTCGTGCGGGGCGGAGACTTGTCGTGCGAGGCGAAGACTCGTCGTGCGAGGCGGAGACTTGTCATGCGAGGCGAAGACTCGTCGAAGGTTGGTTCCTCTAGTGAGGAACTGGTCGGAGAAGCTCCCAACTAGTCGGGAACAAGACGTCTTGCCAGTGATGGTCTTGACAGGGGTCCTTAGTCCTCCTCGTCTTGAATCTTGGCCTTCATGCTGTCAATCTTGGCCTTCACATTGTCAATGGCGTCAGAAGATTTTACCTTAAGAGAAATTATCTCGCCGTTAAAGGGGGCCCTAATCTGGGCCCTCATCAAAATCACTACTACAAAAATCATTTTTAGGAGCGGGCGAAATCTCATTTCTAGGTGCAGACGCAAACCCGCTCCTTACTGTCGCTTTTTGAAATAGCGGTTTCTAGGAGCGGGTAAATGACCGCAACTGGAAAAGCATTTGCAGGTGCGGGTGGCGGGGTCACTCGCACTTGGAAATGCTTTTCCAGGTGCGGTTGAAACTTTCGTCAGTCCGTAGAAAAAATGTTACCGCTAATTTTTTTGCGTCAAATTTCTTAAATGCAATTTTCTCCATTCTCAAAACAATTAACATCTTCAAATTAAAAACGACAATGCTAATTGACTAGTGATAGATCAACCACTACTACCTAGAAGTCCAAGTTCATACATCAACCGTACCACTACTACTTATCAATATGTTCATACATCAACCACTACAACTTATAAATAAGTTCATACATCAACCACTACTACTTATAAATAAGTTTGTACATAAACCACTAGTCAAGGCATAGGTCTAAATCCGGCACGTATTTGTAGAAATGGAACATAGTTAATGTCTCCAATGGTCCAGTCTAGAACTCCGTCAGAATAAGATAAAGCGTGTGCTAATGCACTCAGCTCTGCTTCCGGATAACTGTCACACACAACACTGCAAATATCAAATATTGGTGGAGCGTTGGGTAGGTCTGTCCTGTAGAAAGTTAGAGTTGCTTGATGCTTCCAATCTCTGGTGAAGCACGGCTGCCCACCATAGTAATCCAACCCAATTTTTTCCACAACTTGATTAAGAATCGCACGGAAGCTCATTAAAGCTTTGGTTGAACTAGACATATAATCCTACACAATAAGATGATGTGATGAGATAATAAACATATGAAAGTTAACAATATATGTAACACAAACAAACTAATTAAGAATGAATAAAAAGATATATTTTATACCACATCTTGATGAGCCCTGCAAAGCCTCTCAACAGTCTGAACCACGGTGCTTTCACTCGTCTCGAGCCGCTTTATTTTGTAATATGGAAAGTCTGTCACGAAGCACCTGATATTCTGAAGCGCCTCTAGACATCTCTCCACAGCGGTCCTCTCTTGGGTAACCCTATAAAACGCCGCATCACCCGCTACTGCAACGAGCACCATTAGATGTGGCCCTCCTATTGGCAAATACCGGTAATTTGCACCTCGAGTAGGTATAGAGAAAGAGATATGCAGTCTTGTGGAGTTATTCCCAACTTACTCCGTTTGCACTACAGGAGGAGTACCACCCATATCGTCGAGAATATCTTTAAGCCATCTAACATTGTTGATAAGCTATAATAATTTATATATAACTACAATTAGAGATTTTGCATGTGAAGTGTTAAAACATATATAAATATAAAGGAAATGGCGATCATTACCACGTTGGCTATTGTTCCACGTGTCTGATTACCAAGTGGCATGGCCATCTCGCGGTGACAGTAGTGAAGGCCTGGATGGCGAGGCAATGGGTCCTCCAGGCCACCGCCACCAACACCGCCAAGGCCACAACCAAGAACAACACCGCGAAGGCCACAGCCATGACTACGGCCACGGTGGCCACGGCCACGGCCACCACCAAACCACTTGACGATGACATTGTTAGCTCAAACTATATGCAGAGATCGAATACATCACATCATTATTCACATTTCACAGGGAGACATCATATACACCCATGCATTTGACCAAAACAAAAATAGACATGAACACATATATATCTCAACATAAAAGAGTACGTGATAGATGCTTGGTGGTGGGGATCGTAGATCGACGACGTACCGTTGGGCAGACATCGATGCGCGCGGTGACTGGCGGCAGCATCGGTGGGGACAGACGACGGAGGCGCAGGCCACCAGGCAAGCCCACAAGAGCCCCAGGGGAGCGCACGCGGTCGCGTGCGAGGCCGGCGGGAGCAACGACGACGCGCAGGCCACCGGGGAGGCGCCGGCGTGACCGGACGACAGCGTGGGCGCGCGCGGGACGGGAGCGGACCGAACGGAGAGGACGGCGGTAAACCGGGGGCACGCGCGGGCTGGGAGCGGACCGGACGGAGGACGGCGGGGCACGCGGGTCGGGAGTGGCGACGACGGCACGCGTGGGCCGGGAGCAGCAATAGCATCGCGCGGGCCGGCGACGCGTGGGAAATTTTGGCAGCCTGCCGGCGTCTTCTATGCGCATTGCCTGAAAATGGTCTAACTCCTCGAAGAGGCAGCGTATATACGTGGAGGTATTTCTAGGTGCGGGTGTTGGCGTCACCCGCACCTAGAAATGAGTTTCATATGCGGGTGTTGGTGCCACTTGCACCTAAACATGGTTTTCAGGTGCGGGTGTTAGGGTCACCGCACCTGAAAATTCATGCCCCTATTTTCTTTTTAAGGAAAAATATTTTTTCGACCTACTAAATGACCTCAAAAGGAAAACTTCATAACTTCAATTTTGTATGTCTCATCGAGGCCTACAATTTGGTATAAGTTTTGTATGCATATGAGATGAAATGGAAAAGTTAGTACGTAAAATATACATCCACCAAGACATGCACTAATAACTCCATGTCACCCTAATCCTCTAGTAACTATTAATGAGTTTAACCGTGAGACGTTTATTACCTATCAAGCACATTTAATGATGATAATGCAGATAAGCTTAAATGAAAAACTTCACAACTTCAATGTTACACTTACACCCACAAACACATCCACAAATATATAATGCATTATTATACATATAATAGAGTTCAATACGTAGATACTTAATTAAAATATAGGATCATTCAATTCATGATCGTGAAACATCTGGAAGTACAAAGCATAATTAATATCGATAATGTTGATTCCTAAGAACCTATCAACAAAATTTAGTGCATATATGTATGCACTATCTCTAGCCATGTAGGGCGTGAGGAATATCTCTCTGAATATTTGCACTAAATCCGTAGATGATGATAGGGTAATGCCAGCTTGCCAACCCTCGTGTACCGGAACTGGGTGTGGTATTGTGAATGTCCATCCAATTTTTAGCGAGAATTTGATGTAAGACCTCTATCATACCTTGATCAGCGTGCATGAAATTATTATACTATGCGTCCTGATTCAATTGGCAAGCAAAACATAACGTGTTAGTCTACAATTCATAAAAAACAAATACCAACAATAACGAGTAAGTTGTAGTTACATACAATGGGCAATTGATATGATGATGATATCTGTTTAGGCATTTCAGTAACGGGCAGGTTGTTATGTTGTAAGGCTTTAATCTTGAAGTAACTATAGTCTGGGAATACATGTCTTGTTTGAGCTTCTATTTGGATAAGTGCATTCCACACGGCATCAGCAACGGCAATATGTGGCAGTACGACAGTAGAAGAATTGACATGGATAACGATTGTATCACCACGTCTTTGCTCTCGCATGCCCGCAATATTAATAGATAGAGAAACAATATAGCTTCCATGCGACAGAGTCGCTTGTTCATAAACCACCATCGGAGCTTGTTCGGTCGCACCATATATAACTCATTGCAACCATTGGATTGGTGAATTAAGAAACCTCATAAAAATGCAAATACTAAACATTATTGTTATCATTATAAAAACAATTACAACTTCATGAAATAGACTATCTAAGTACATACCACATTCCGGCATAACTCGCTCCGGGTAATAGGCGCGGGTTCGTGACCGATGGGGAAGGAAGCACCAACAGGCTGCACTGGGGGTACGGTGGTGGCGGGGGTCTGGGACCGGGTGACCCCGACCACGACCACGACGACCTCCACGGCCGCCGTCACGCCAAAAAAAATTCATATCTTGACATTGTTATCCCTGAAATATGCATGATATTTTATTTAAAATTTTCTACACAATCTCTCTAGTCTAACAAAATTTGGCATTATATTTCACAAGTGTAATATTTATCTAATGTTCTCAATCCATAAATATAACTAATAACTCTCTAGCTAGTCTAACAAAATTTATTACTTGAAATTATTTGTACACAATATCTAATAATCTACACATAATTCTAGATTATTGAATTGCAATATGATAATAATTTAATAAGAAAACGTGGGCGTGGGTAGGTGGCGCGTGGGCGGCGAAGGAGGGGGTGCGTGGTAGGAGGAAGCGGCGGCGCTCGGGCAGCCTCCCCATGTGTTCCACGCACTTCACTTTAAGGGCGCGTTCCGGCCCCTAATGGTTTTGTAAACTGTTCAAACAAGTTTCGGGAGCGGGTGATGCTGTCACCCGCTCCTAGAAATGGCACCAATTTTCAAGTGCGGGTGACACGGTGACGGCGTCACCCGCTCCTGGAAATGCTCATTTCCAGGAGCGGGTTACGCAGTCACCCGCACCTAAAAATGGCAACCCATTTTCAGGTGCGGTGACGGGGTCACCCGCTCCTGGAAACCCATTAACAGGTGCAGGTGGCATAGCTATAGTGCCACGCGTTTTTGCAAGATCGGGTGGCGATTTTGCTCGCTCCTAAAAAACGGGGTGCTCTTACAAATGTTTTCTTTAGCAGTGAATATTCATGACTTGGATGAAGGTCACTGCCCTAAGCCAATCACTATATAAGGAGGCGACTACATGGAGAGGCCTCTCCATTTAGTCATACATGGAGAGCCCTCCCAGGTTACTTCCTATGACACAAAATTACTTCTCTCAGCAGAAAGAAGCACACAGGAGGAAGTAACTTTTAGTCATACATGGTGGGGAGCGTATCAGGTGGAAACCAACCCACTTGTGCAAACTATGCAAACTCCGTTCAGAACCATCGGATCTAGATCTAAAGGCTTGAGAGAGGTGGGAGCAATTTGCAGATAGCCGCCCGCAGTCCCCACTCGTCGGTGCTCTTTTGCAGTTACCCCCCATCCCCGATCCCTTGCGGGCTGCGGCGCCCACCCCTCGGCCTCGACGCGCGTCGATGCGCCCAAACCCGTGACCGGGAGGCGCCACCCCCTTGCCGGGCGGCCGTCCCTTCCCAGCACTGCCTTCACTTAGCCGATGCTCCGCCGCCACCCCATCACCGGGCTGCCGCCCCCTCCACATCTCCACCTTGTGTGTCTTGGTCTGTTCTTGTGCAGGTCTGGTGGCGTCTGCCGACCGGAGGAGCTCCCCTAGGTCACTCGCGTTCTTCTATCACCCTTAATCCTAGTGCCGGTGGTGCTCCATCATGCAGGTTCATCGGGTGAGAGCTCCTTGCTACATCTCCTCATCGGACGGATTTTCATTGGTGAGATCACTGAACTGTTATAATATATGACCTTTCCGGCTTCCCCTGTTCCTCGATCTCTGTTGCAGCTCGGTCTAATATATTGACCAAGATGTTCCAATTAGCTGCCCGTACCTCTGCAAACAGCAAATCCCGTGCTCCAAATCGTTCGGTTCCTCCAATTTTTCCATCAATCCTCCAATTCTCTCAGTCACGGTCTTTGTTGTTTGCTCAATTTACCTTGCAGGCAGATCATAAGCATCTGTCATCTTTGTCATCCCTGTTGGGCTTGCATTGTGTAGATATTATTATTATCTTTAGAGAAACTGAGATCGTAATATGTTCTTTATATGTGTGAGGCAACTGGATCTACAGCTCTACTCCACCTTGTGCTTTCGCTCATCACGGGTGTCTTTGATTTAGTATTTTTCCAGAGATCATTCTGCAATTGATTATTTGTTCTGGTAATGGCCGCCTCTGTGTTGTCTGTTTGAAGGAATTACAAAAGTATAGTGATGCCAGGATCATGTTGACGCCACCAATAGCCATTTTTGAGACAGCTTGCTTGACACAACCCATGGCGGAGCCAGCCGAATCCATGGCGCCGGAGGCTGCTTCCATGGCGGGGCGGACTCATTCGCGACGTTGGGGCCTGTTTCCATGGCGGCGTCGGCGCCCAGGTCCGGCGGCGGGAGGGGACCCCAGGTCCGGCGGCAGGAGGGGAGGCAGGGGCGGCGGTGATACGGGAGGCAGGGGCGACTCACAATACGCAGGAGGCAGGTCGCGGTTCGTGAGGGATTATAGCTCCAGGGGCTATTTTGCAAAATTGCTGAGACCAGGTAGGGGGCTGGCGGGCGTGTTTATGAAAAATGACCCCAGCTCTAGCGATCCATCGGATGGAGATCCGGCGCTCCAGATCGTGGTTTGCATAGTTTCCCTCGGTGGGGTGGTTTCCACCTGATACGCTCCCTGGTGGGGAGCCCTTCGAGGTTACTTTCTGCGACACAAAATTACTTCCCTCAACAGAAAGAAGCATGCGGGAGAAAGTAACTTTGTGTCGCGGGAAATAACTTTGTGTCAGCAGGAAGTAACCTGAGAGAGCTCTCCATTTAAACCTAAATGGAGAGGCTTCTCCGTTTGGATTTTCCGTATAATATGTCATATGTAACAATAATGATACAACTACACCCGTTTGATTATCCTGATATTAAAAATGTTACTCGATAATACATGGATAGGTAACGTAATTTTTCTTAAAAAAATCTACATATCTATACCTATTACAGTGACGTTGGATTTTCTTCCAACCGTCATCATTATTTTGCAAAAAAAAACCCATCACTTTCTTAATAATAATAGCTGGGTCCTCAAGAAATAGTACATTAATTAATGTTTGCATGCCATAAGCTATTGATATTAGAGTTATATATATATATATATATATATATATATATATATATATATATATATATATATATATATATATATATATATATATATATATGTGTGTGTGTGTGTGTGTGTGTGTGTGGCGAGACGCATGGGTAGTGGGATGACGACACGGTAAGAGAAGCCAAAGTCGGGGCGAGTGACGGCGGGCAATGTCGGGGTGGCGTGATCCTAATGGTGAGCCGGCGAGGTGAGGTAAACATCCTGCAAAAAATTTGTCGAGGGGAGGTGCAGCCACACCTCTAGGTCCGGCCGTACCACCAAAACTTTCCGAAACCATTTGTCTAACTCTTGTTTATTTACTAATGTAGTGGTGTAATCAAATTCAAATTTTAAATATGCTTGATGCATGAAATAAAACTTGAAGGGGAAATGTGGGATAAATACCGGTTTACCTCGTGGTGAGGGCTCGTGGTTTAGGGTCCATGATCAGGACTCCTCTATAGTTCAGTTTATCTTGGTCTCGTTCGATCCTGGAGCGGATGACGCGGACGATGATCCCTTCACACTCCACACCTTCTTTGTTTTCTTCGGTGGTGTTGAAGTCGGTGAGGCTTTAGCGGGGGTGTTTTTAGTTTCCGTCTTCTTCTCCCCCTTAGCCTTGTTGATTGCCTTTGATTTCTTTGCTTGGTAGCGTCCTTTGGATGCTTTGTCTTGTGCCCAATGTTCTCTCATTATGATGATGAGGCTATTCGTTTTGGGCTTGGTCGGGGCCACCTCAACTTTCTGCACATAGTTTGAATTTTTGCTATAGAATATTCTTACCTGTGAGCATTGTTCTACCTTTGGCCTGAAGGCAAATCTTTCTTCCTTGCCATTGATGTTCAGGCTGATTTCTCTAGCTCCTACATCAATGTAAGCATTGGCGGTGCTTAAGAATGGTCTCCCGAGGATTTGACTCAGTGATCACTTCCTTATGCTTCTTCTCTGCATATTAGGATATGGTAGATCCCGAGTGGTCTTACCACCCCTCGCGGTCACCACATTTAAATTCTCTCGAGTAGGCTCGGGTTGCCCCGGGATTCTACCCGAGTCGGGAGAAGGTAAAGAAGCAGCAAGCTAAGCAAGTTGAGTTTCTATCATTTTATTAAAGCTTAGCTGATTCTTCATAGCAGTAGTGAAGGATTCTATGCTCGACGTTAGGTTTTCAAGAAATTTATCATTAGCGGCCAATTTCTTGTTTAAATTTTCATTGATTTTACTTTGGCCAAAGACAAGATTTTTAATGGAAGGATAATTATTGAAATTGTTAGAATAGTTACCTACATTTTAGTTATTTAATGGAAAGTTGGGCCTCGAGTTCCACCCTTGGTTGTTGTAGTTGTTGTTGCGGAACCCGTTGTTGTTGTTATTGTTTATGAAGCTGGCTTCTTCCCTTGTTTCGGGACAATCATTCCTTGAGTGGCCTGTGTTACCACAAACCTCGCAAGTGATGCGAGCGTCCATGATCTTGGCAGTCTCCATGTTGCTTGATGCCTCCATTTTCTTCATTAGGAGGTCCATCTTGGCGGCGAGCATGTCGATTCCCTTGACTTGGTGTACACCGCGGGTACGAGGTTGGAGACGATCTACATCCCATCCTTGATTTGCCACCATCTTCTCGATCAATTCTTTAGCACCGGGTACTTGTAGCGAGAAGAAGCCTCCTCCAGCAGCCGCATCTAAGTGTTCACGGGTGGTACGCTTGAGCCCATGATAGAAGGTTTGAATTAAGAACTACCCCTGCATGCCATGGTGTGGGCACATAGTAATGTACTCCTGGAGTCGTTCCCAAGCTTCCGGGATACTCTCATCATTATGCTGTTGGAAACCCGAGATTCTAGCACAGAGGGCGTTGGTTTTGCCCACCAGGAAGAACTTGGCGAGAAATGCCTTGGAGCACTTATCCCATGTGTTGATGGCGTCACGTTCAGCATAAAACCACTGCTTCGCTTTTCCGAGCAATGAGAATGGGAATAGGCGAAGGCGAATTGCATCATCCGTTACTCCGCGGATAGTGAAAGTCCTGCACACCTCCAGGAAATGTTGGACATGCGCATTGGCATCTTCATTGGGCTTGCCGCAGAATGGACTTTCTTGCAACATGTTGATCAACACCGGCTTGAGCTCAAAATTCCCATCCCCTACCGTCACGGTTGACCCAGTAGGGATGTTGGTCGAGGAGGGAGCGGAGAACTCACGGATCGTCCTCTCGGCCATAGGTGCTGATGATGATGAGGTGCTGGCTACGGGATCGACGGGGTTTGTCTGGTTGTTCGAGAGAAAGTTCTAAGGGATAAGGACACGAGGTCGTACTCTCCTCACAAGTGACTCTGGGTTGTTGTGAAAGTTGGACGGAAGGTCGAAACTGGTCATACACTACTCTGCACATGAAAATAGAGCAAGGGTAGACCGGCTTAATAGTGGTTCATCGAACCAAGATAACTCTACCGAAATATTAAACGATATCTAATGTATTGCTTCCCCGACAACAGTGCCAGAAATGCTTGTTGGCATTTACTAGCGTCGTTGGTGCAATCGCAACGACGTCAGAAATGCCCGATAAATCACACGTCACGGAAAAGGTCCGCAAGCGCACAGATTACCATTGTAGCACTTCACCTGGTGGTATTTGGGTTATCGTATTTATATTTTCCCAAGGGAAGCACTAAGACATAATTAATCGAATAATAAATCAGTGGAGAGTATCGACACTCGGTAAAGAGCTATAGTGGGGTAATGATAAAGATATTCAATGGGTAAGTTGACATGCAAGGAGATCCTGTAAAAGGCTAGAGCGGACCTAGTGAGTTGGGAGGACAATGAGATGAGAAAGGAACCTGATACAATCTATCTATTCAATGGGTAAATTAACTCTGCTGTAGAAACCATCATGTGCGAGATAATTTTTACTAGACATTAATTGCGTTTTTTCTTTCTTGAAATCTACATGTATAAATCCCCGTTAGGATTGCCGCACAACCAAATTGCGTTTTTGGCTCATCTTATGAGGCTTCTTCTGTAGTATTTTTCTTTCATAACAAATCTGTCGTAAAAATCTGTACATAGTATTTTCCTTCACAACAGATTTGTGGTATTACCGTATATCTGCCAAACGGATCCTTTAAAAGTTTGGTCATGACATACGCAATCAGACAAGCAAACCCGCTCCTTCTCTTTTAGTACTATAGAAGCAGTAGTTTGCACGTTTGCACTGTTGTTGCATTGAAACCTGTGCATCTTTTGTGGCTTCTTTGTCAGCACTGCTTTCGAGAAACCTTTGCAGCTTTGCTTGATCAGGATGCGATGGTATCATTGAGATCTATCTAGGACTTCCAAGTTCCAACTTTGTCGAGAATGGGCACAGAGACCAATGAGCTATGTCTGTCTAGTCTCCTCTCTCTCTTCCCGGTTTCCCATTGTTTTTTTAAAGAAAAGGGCTCTGATGTAGGGGAGCATGGGGAAGTGGATGGGGAAGTGCAGGATGGGAATTCAGAGTCAAAAGAACACTTTTTATAAAACATACTTAGATGCAGGATGGGAGTATATAGATGTCAAAAAAAACACTTCTTATAAAACATATATAGATGTCCAAAAAGCTCGCAGCCCGAAAGCACATCTGAAAGCACGCTGTTTTCGCCTAGTCTGAGCCCGACCCGGCCCGGTGACCTTCGGGCCCGTGCCTGCCTGGCCTAATGCTCAGTGTCGGGCATACGAATCACTTGTAATCTTTTTTCCCTCGAGTACTACCCAAGGTATCGAATCCGTGAAACATGTGCAACGCAAGATTCAATCCAATAAAGCGGAAAGCACCATCTTTCTTAAGAGATTGTTTTGCCTCTAATCTTAAACACAAGAGGTAGCGAGAGAAAAGCGTAGAGATAATCGATCTAGAGAGTCTAGACCATGCTTTTGTTGTAGTTGCAAACAAGAGATGAAGATAACAATGTGAATATCATAAATACCTTCTTGAAACCGTGACTTCCGTTCCAATCCTCAAAGGCACCTACCGTACACGTGATCGACATCCTGTCACGATGCCCCCGTTTATTGTGTAGGTGAACCTAAGAGCACGTTCACGAGGAACGTGTTGAAAACACTTGGTAGATCTGGTATGCACCTCTAGCCACCATGGCTAAAAGAACACCCCTAGAGCAACTCCAGCAGTTTGCCAAAACAACTTGGCATCCATCGATTTTTGGCAAAAACAAGAAAAAAAGACCTCCAACAGATTGACAAAACAACTTAGCATCAATAGCAAGTTGCCATCCCACCCTCCCATGCGTGCAAATATACGCGCAACGCGGTTTGCATCGTGTTTTTTTTCGCCGCTGCCTCCTCTCCCCGAGTGCGCGAAAGCGGCGGCCCGCGCGCGCGACAGGGCCTCCCCTCTTCCGCGTGCTCTTTTTTCTCCGCAAGGCTGGGTCTGGGTCGATATATCAATCCCATCTGCAAGGCCACAATCATGATCAGGACGGGATCACCACGGCGGAAGTACAGATCGCCAAGCCAGGTATGACCGCTACCCTTGCTCTGGTTGCTAGCTAGGGTTGACGCCGGCCAGCTGCTCGATCGGTAGGGTTTAGTCGCGCGGCATGGCAAGGTCGCCGCTGCTAAGGCAAGGTAGGGTCGCCATCGTCGCTGAGCGCATGGCTTCCGCTTTGCTTCCGGGCAAGCGTTCCCAAGGCGTTCTGTGCATTTGCGAGGTGCATGCAAGCATTTGTCTGTTGCTGCGCACCGCTAGCTTTATCCTGCGCCTGAGGTTCAAGTGGATTATTTTTTTCAGCTACGTCCTGCGATCAGACCATAGGTTCACTTTGTTTACGATGGGATATTTTTCTGTTTGGACAATGAGGATTGAGGTTTACTTTATTCCTTTGAAAGATTCATGACCATGAGTGTTTTACCTAAAGTATATTTTGATCATGGCATATGGATTGGATTGGATCGAGTTGAACTCTAAAGATTTGGTGTTTTGCAATCTGTTGCCCAATTTTTCAAATGTCTAGATATATAGAATAATTCATGCTGATGTAGAAGAACACAAAGTTTATTTTTTTCCTATGAAAAGACATTATCCAAATGTTCTGTGTATACTTATAGAACTAGTTATATATAAGTAATATTGTTCCTGACCATTGATCTTATTTTTTATAGACTCACTCAAATGGAAGGAGATGGATTTTTGACCAACATTCTGCTCAATGGAGAAGATGCTGGTGTTGCTGGTACGGTGGACCACACGATTCCGACTACACAAAACAGTCGTTCTGAAGTTCAACAAACCAATGTGGAAGTGCAGCCAAGTCGCGGTACAAAGGGATTGAAGAGGACAAAAAAATTTATTTCCAAGGAAGACGAAGTTGTATGTTTAGGCTGGTTGAATATTAGCAAAGATCCCATTCACATGGTCAATCAATCTCGTGCCACATTTTGGAGTAGAGTATGTGCTTTCTTCGAAGAACACAGATGAGAGATCAATACAAGGAGACGAACCAAGTAGTGCATCATAATTTTCAAACTATGATATCAAAGTGATGCAAATTACAGATCGATCGATGCCGCCGCCAGTACGAGGAGAAAAGAAACGACGCCAAAACGAATGGCCCGTGTGACTGGAGTCCGATCTCCCGCGCTTCTTTTTTTCCGGGTCCACCAATTTTGGTTTTTGCCAAGTTAGATTTGCAAAACTATTAGAGAGACGCTATTTTTTTTTACTTGCCATATGTTTTTGGGAGTTGTCAAATCTTAAGATTTGCCAAGTAAAATTTGGCAAACTGCTGGAGTTGCTCTAACAATCTATCTCGAGAATAGATTGAGGAAGAAGCAAAACCAACAGAAGACAAAATTATAGAGACGGCACTTGATCTCTAGAAATTGGATTCACAATATAAATTCACCATGAATGTTTACATGAACAAGATCACCACTGGGATCCTACCTTGATGTTGATCCTTGCTCTGGAATTCCGACGTGGTCTTTGCTTGCAAGGTTCCCACGCCAGCAAGGGAAACCCTAGACAACTAGCATGACCCTACTCTCCGACATGGTGTCCCTCTAGCTTCTCTGCTCCTCGGCGGCGAATGACGAATGGTATGATCAGTGAGTCTTCGCGTGGCAGCTATAAATAGCTCGAGAGAGAGCTAGGTCAAAGGGGGTGGCGAACCGCAACGTGGATGGGTTGGGCTGACCGGCCTGGGCCCACCTCGACCCAGTTCGTCCCTCGCTCGCTCCCCGATGCTTCTCGTGTCTTCTAGAACTTCCACCCTTCTACATGTGGGCGCCCTTGACGTCATTTTCTCTGCGGTTTAGATAAGGGTACTTATAGCGCAAGCTTCAGCATTTTCTGTCTAAGTCCCCAGAATTTTACGGCTTCATGCTTTGGTCCTTGGGCCATTTGGAGTCATGTTCACTTCGTGTCTTGACTTGTGTCGAGCTTCATGATCTTCTCACAAAGTGCTTGATGAACTTTACCTGGAAGTCCTCCTTTTAGCGTTGAAATCCTGCGTAAACAATAAACTACAAAAATGACATGCAAGAGCGAACTTGTTATATCAACGGGGTCAGTACCATTGGATCGGGTATCAAGTCAATGTCAACACTAAAGGTAAACTCATGGCTAGGTTGACGGAAATTCACCGTCAACAGAGGCCGACGCGGGAGATGCCACCGCTGCCTTGCCCCTGCCCCACAAATGACGACGCGGGCACTGCCATGCCCCGTGGAGGCCGACATGGGTGTTGCGTCTCACCTTCCTCCTCCTCGCGGCTCACCACCATCCGCATCCTGATCTCCTGTAGGCCGACCCGCGGCGGGTGGAGGCACTGGTGCGCAGGAGGCTAGCGGCCTAGCGTGTGGCTCCCTCTCCTCCCCTTGATCTGCTCGACGCTCTCTACCCTACTCGACTCCCACTCGCGCGGATGGCAGCATGGCTGAGCGGCGGACGCCGGGTGGCACAGGCACGACGGAGTCCCCGTGCTTCACAGGCTGGCCCAACATGAAATCGGCCCACGAGCCTGGGCCTGGGTCGTCTGTGCAGCCCGTGGGCTGGCACGACACGACACGACGAGGAGTAGTGCCGGGCCTGGCCCGACATGAAGTTTGTCAGGCCATGGCAGGCCCGTGTCAGGGCCGGGTTGGGTGGACCGAATGGACATCTATGCTTCCACGATCTTTTTTTTGAGACGGATGAAGTACATACCAGAGCGACTCTCTTTCTTGGACAGAGGGAATACATAACACCGACCGACTAGAAATTAAAATATCTGCATACTTAACGTCCCGCCTATCCGAGGCTGGATCCGCCTACGCCTGAGAGCTTGTGAGACATGGGTACCCCTGGGTCCCCACCGACCAGGCTCACGGCCGTCCCCGACAAGTGGGTCCGGCCTACCAGAAGACCCGTCGACCTGACAGTGGGCCCAACCGTCCTAGTTGGCGGCCCACACGACCTCCTGAAGACCTTCCAGAAGATTCCAGACGACCTTATCCAGAATGACTCCATGACTTGGCGTGCAAGACAAGATAGCGGTGGATTCCGACAAGCAGATCGACGTATATGGCAAGTGTTGTAAACAACTAGACTTAGGTCGCCTGGTCGTAACCGACCAGGAGTCTGGGCGCCGACCTTGTCTGCTGGCCAATATAAGGCGGGCAGGGCGACCCCTTGTAAAGACACGCAATCCTCAAGCAATCTACACCGACAACTGAACGTAGGGTTTTACTCTCCGGAGGCCTGAACCAGTATAAACTCGCCGTGTTCTCTGTTCCGTGTGCTCGTGCGCAACCTTCGAGTTCTTAGCCCTAGATTCCAACCCACCGAACAAATAAACCACCGGGGTTAACCCCCCTGTGGGCTGTCTAGATCTAAACCTCTGACAGTTGGCGCGCCAGGTAGGGGATAATCCAGGGTTCTTCGTGCAACTCGATGGCTTCGTCAAGTGGCGTCATCTTCCCGGAGGGCATGGCAGACATCATCGCCAACCCCATCGACATTTACTTCGGCTCCATGCCAGTGGAATCCATCGCTCCAGCCTCCTGCCTCGTCATCGAGAGCAATGCGGTCTCTTCCAACCAACAGATCGAATCCGATCTGCTGGCGGAAACCCACCCACCCACTCCTCGCGATCTGATCGCTGGGCTCGATCGCGTTGAGGACATGCTCTCTGACACGATCTAGGTCTGTGAGCGCGTCAAGCGCCCTCGCAGGACTTCTCCGTCTTCATCCCGCATGCCTCTTGGTCTGCAGAACGCAACCCACGTAGCCTCTCGCTACATGAAGAACAAGATCCAGATCGAATCTGGACCCAAGATCCCACATCGTGGAAACTGCAGAGGTCATCTCGACGACCCCTGCCCTGTCCATGAAGACTCCAAACATATGGCTCGCCAGTGCCGTGTGCTCAAGAAGCTTTGTCGACCTCTCATCGCGGCTCATCGCCGACAGGTCAACCGCGAGCCGTCCCCGGACTGCCTTGTGTTCCAGATCGCCCGAACGACCATCTCCCCCAACTATCCGGGCGAGGTGTTCGAGATCCCGGACCGAGAGGTCCTCGTGGTCTCTGCCGACATACCCCCTCAAGCTGGTGAGACGGACGAGCAGAGCATACAACGAGAGAACGCTAATGACGCACGAGCTGTGCATCGTCAGCAGGAGATAGATGCAGCTGCAGCAGCCGCCCAAGCCCCAGGTCAAGCCGCGGGCAACGTCGTACTAGGTGCCAGTGGCCAACCTGCAGGCAACGTCCCTGATGGTGCAGCCGCCCCTGCGGCGCCAGCTGCTCCCCAACAGCAGCACAATCAGGACAACGAGCCTCGCCGACATCGTATACGCGCCAGAGACCTCCTGAGGGACTTCGAGCAAGATGGCCATGAAGTTTACAACTCACCTCAAGCTAACCTAGGTGCAGCCCTTGCTGAGCTGGGACAACTTGGGGACACTCCTGCAACTCGACGTCTACAAGCTCACATCCATATCGCCACTGCCCAGGTCGAAGAAAGAGGTCCAGGATACAGCAGATCGGCCTCCAGTTCCTACTCCAGGAGTAGGTCGAAGCGACCTCGCCATCGTCGCCACAACAACGACAACGCTCCCCTTCCGCCCGTGGCCGAAGATGGAGGCGGTGAGAATGAAGTAATACAACCAGCCAACGTTGCCACCAACGCAGCAGCCAACCCTCCAGCTAACACTGCAGGCAACGTCGTCAACAACATCACCAATGCCGCCGCCAATGCTGCAGGCAACGTCGTCAACAACATCGCCAATGTTGCTGGCGCTCAGTAGCAGAACGCCGTCGGCAACACTGGACAGAACGTGGGAGCTCAACCTCCACCAGTACAAGCCAACCGCGCTCAAAGCAATCAACGTCAACGCATACGAGATGAAGTAGAGATAGCACATCATGCTAACTACGACCGTGACAACAGGGTCCCTGATCCCCTTGACGCCAATCACCCCATCCAAGCTACAGAACTTCGGCACATGCACGATCAAGAGCTCCTACATCGTGCCCAGTACGACCAGGATAGCGGCCCTCCCGATGACCTCTACGTCATCCCGACAGCTTACGCTCCATCAGCTAGTCCTGGAGCAATCAACAACTTCCCAGCATTCTCACGACGTCTCAGGATGATCAAATACCCCAAGGACTTCAAGCCAGTGATTGAAAAATATGATGGTCGCTCTGACCCAAGTATTTGGCTGAAGATGTACAGCATCGCCGCACGTGCGTCTGGAGGCAACGAAGACCACATGGCAGGATACTTTCCTCTTGTGATGGGCAAAGCGCCACTCCTATGGCTCGACAACCTCCCTGCGGAGTGCATCACCTCATGGGCGACCTTGTCGCGGCTCTTCACGACCAACTATCAAGCAACCTATAATCGCCCTGGCAACACTCACCACCTCGCTATAGTACGGATGAGGAAGGACGAAACTCTCCACGAGTACACCAACTGCTACTTCGAGAACCGCAACACTCTCATAGGCGTTAAGGATGAAGACGTCATAGCCTACTAGGAGAAGGGGGTAACCAACCTCAAGCTCTTTGAGAAAATCAATGAAGCCGACGCCAACACCATCACCGACCTCATGGCCTACGTTGACAAGCTTGTCAACACTCAAGATGCGGTGGTACACGACTTCAAAGGAGAAGATCACGACGACGGTGGCGGCATGTTGTGCAAGCGATCTGGCGAAGTCTACGCGACCGACCCACCTAGACCCTCCACCTTCCTCGAAGGTGACTTCAACATGGTCATGGACGACTAGTGCCAGTTCCACCGTGACGCCAAGCATACCATGAGGGAGTGCGAGCAGCTAAAGTGCGCCCTAGGCGTACCTCCAGAGC
The DNA here is from genome assembly GCA_036936925.1 of Cenchrus fungigraminus. Classification (NCBI taxonomy): domain Eukaryota; kingdom Viridiplantae; phylum Streptophyta; class Magnoliopsida; order Poales; family Poaceae; genus Cenchrus; species Cenchrus fungigraminus. Next base: position 87,972,880 of record CM072780.1, read on the forward strand.
CCAAGAAGACCAAGAGCGGCAACAATGATGACCAGAACAGCAGCCGCTGCTACGACAACCGCAACCGTCGACCTGATCGACGTGATTACCGCGACCGCCGACCCTACCGTCGCAACGACGACAGGGATCGTCGTGACTATCACCGCGATGATCGACATGACGACTACCGCCGCGACGATCGCCGAGAGGACCACCGCAACGACCACCGTGATGAGCGCCGTGACGACCGGCGCGATGATCGCCGCCACCACGATGACCACAACCGCAACGACAACCGTCGTAAGGAGCCTTCTCCTCCACCACCACCAAAAATGGGCAATCCCAACGGTGCGTTCCAGAACGCCAACCGACATATCAACTTCATCGTCGGTGGCCGTCAAGCAGCTAAAAGCAACAAACAGCAGCGATCAAACGCAAGGGAGATCGGTCAAGTCAACACTGAAACTCCGCAACCCCTGCGTTGGTCGGAGTACCCAATCACTTTCTCCAGCAAATACCATTGGGTGCACATACCAGACCCCGGGACCTACCCGCTGGTCGTTAACCCCATAGTAGACGGCGCGTTCCTGCCTAAGACCCTCGTCGACGGGGGCAGTAGCTTGAACATCATCTTCACCGAAATGCTGAGGAAGATGGACTTTGACTTCTCCAAGATGACTGCCTGCGACGAACCCTTCTATGGGGTCGTGCCCGACAAGGCTGCATACCCCATAGGTCGTGTATGCCTACCAGTCACCTTCGGCAAACAGGACAACTTCCGCACGAAGTACCTGACATTTGAGGTCGCGGACTTCCGCTCCTCCTACCACGCCACCCTTGGTCGGCCCATGTTGGCCAAGTTCATGGCCATACCACATCATACCTACCTCATCATGAAGATGCCAGCACCAAACGGGATCCTTTCCGTCTATGGCAACATCCTTGTCTCCTACAACTGCGAGAGCGATACCGTCGACCTCGCCAAGGTTCCTACGTGCAAAGCCGCCGCAACGGTCATGGTCGCTCAGGCCTCCAAGATTGACCAAACTACTTTGGAGGTACCAGAACAGAAGCGTACAGCCACTGCCTTGGATGCAAGTCCCGCAGTGAAGAAAGCTTGCCTCGGCCTGCCCGACGCAACCAAGGAAGTCACCATCAGGGCCGACCTCGACCCCAAATAGGAACTCGCGCTCACCAGTTTCCTCTGGGACAACGCCGATATCTTCGCATGGAGCCCGTCGGACATGCCCGGTGTCCCCAGGGAGCTGGCTGAGCACGCCATTGAAGTAAGCAAGACAGCAAGACCTGTCAAGCAAAAGCTCCGGCGATTTGCAAAAGATAGAAAGCAGGCCATAGAAGTAGAAGTCTATAAGCTCTTAGCTGCAGGATTCATACGAGAGTGTAAACACCCGGTTTGGCTCGCAAACCTGGTCCTTGTACCAAAGAAAATAGGAGGATTAAGGATGTGTATCGACTACACCGACCTCAATAAGCACTGCCCGAAGGATCCCTTCCCTCTTCCTCGTATCGACCAGGTCGTGGACTCCACGGCTAGTAGTGTCCTACTATGCTTCCTCGATTGCTATTCAGGGTATCACCAGATAGCCCTGAATCCCGACGACCAAGACAAAACGACGTTCATAATGCCCAATGGCATCTACTGCTACAAGGTCATGACCTTTGGCCTGAAAAACGCTGGCGCGACCTACCAGAAGGCGATACAGAAGTGCCTGGAGTCTCAGATCGGGAAGAACATGGAAGCTTACGTCGACGATGTGGTTGTCAAGACCACCGAACAAGATCAGCTCATCAACGACCTCGCCGAGACCTTCTCCAACCTACTCACCTACCAGTGGAAGCTCAACTCGACCAAGTGCGTCTTCGGTGTTCCCTCCGGGTTGCTCCTGGGCTTCATGGTGGGACACCGAGGCATCGAAGCCAACCCCGTCAAGGTCGATGCAATACGCAAAATGGCCAGACCATCTTGCAAGAAGGACGTCATGAAGCTCACGGGTATGATGGCGGCCCTAGGTCGTTTCATCAGCAAGCTCGGTGAAAAAGGTCCGCCTTTCTTCAAGCTATTGAAGAAAGCAGATAAGTTCGTATGGGATGAAGAAGCACAGAAGGCTTTTGAGGCTCTCAAGGATTCCTTGACTACGCCTCCAATCATGACCCCTCCAATACACAAGGAAACACTCCTCCTCTACATCTCCGCCACGACTAATGTGGTTAGCACGGTTCTCGTCGCCGAACGAGAAGAAGCAGGGCAGGCCTACCCTGTTCAACGACTTGTGTACTACGTGAGCGAGGTCCAGGCCGACGCTAAGACACGTTACTCACAGCCTCAGAAGTTGCTCTATGCACTCCTGATCACGTCGAGAAAGCTATGACACTACTTCCAAGCCCACAAAATAAAGGTGCCCTCATCTTACCCGCTAGGGGATATCATTTGCAACTGCAACGCTAACGAACGCATCGTCAAGTGGTCGGTTGAGCTCGGCGAGTTCGACATCGAGTTCTGCCCCAGGCAGGTGATCAAGTTGCAAATCCTAGCTGACTTCGTGTCAGAATGGATGGAGATCCAGATGCCCCCTCCCAAGGAGAGGCCTGAACACTGGATAATGTACTTCGATGGTGCACTTAACCTCGAAGGCGCAGGAGTAGGAGTGCTATTCATCTCTCCTCAGGGAGAGCAGCTCAAGTACGTCCTGCAGATACACTACAAGGCCTCCAACAATGGAGCAGAATACGAGGCTCTAATCCATGGGCTCCGTATCGCACTATCCCTTGGCATCAAGCGATTACTGGCATATGGCGACTCTAAGGTCGTCATCGAGCAAGTCAACAAGGAGTGGCATTGTGTTAAAGACACAATGGATGCTTACTGCGCTGAGGTCCGTAAGCTCGAAGGCCACTTCGACGGGATCGAGTTTCAGCATGTGCCACGCAACAACAATGTGCCACGCAACAACAATGTGGCATGTGCCGGCAGGTGTGTTCGTCCAAGACCTACGTAGGCCGACTATCAAGCTGTTGGACCCGGACAACCCGGACCAAGCACAGCCCGACCTACCTACAGCACCTCCCCGCGACGTGCGGATGACAGAAAAGGAGGATGATTGGCGTGAGCCTTTCTTAGCCTTTCTACTCGACCAGCGAGTCCCAGAAGACAAAGCTGAACGCGAGTGCATCACATGACGAAGTGCCAACTACATCGTGATCGGCAACGACCTCTACAGAAAAGCCGCCTCTACTGGCGTCTTAATGAAATGCATCTTGTGATCAGAAGGACTTCAGCTTCTGGCTGAGATTCACGGTGGAGAGTGCGGCTGCCACGCAGTGTCTGCCAATCTGGTCGGCAAGGCATACCGATCTGGTTTTTACTGGCCCACGGCCATGTCTGACGCCAAAGACCTCGTCAAGAGGTGCAAAGGATGCCATTTCTTTGCTAAACAGCAGCACCTGCCAACTCAGACCCTGCACACAATTCCCCCATCATGGCCCTTCGCCATGTGGGGTATCGACTCCATATGTCCTTTCAGAACTGCTCCCGGCGGCTACAAGCACATCCTTGTTGCCGTTGATAAATTCACCAAGTGGATTGAAGTCTGACCTGTCGCTAAGGTCACGTCGGAAGAAGTGGCAAAATTCATCCAAAAGATTACACATAGCTTCAGTGTGCCTAATAGAATCATCACCGACCCCGGGTCGGCCTTTACAGGGTCTGCCTTCTGGGATTTTTGCCAGGACCGCATGATTGATGTCTACTACTCCTTGGTCGCCCACCCACGGTGCAACGGCCAGGTCGAGCGTGCCAATGGCATGGTCCTTCAAGCTCTCAAAGATCGTATCTTTGATGACGCCTCAAATTATGCCTCCCGGTGGTTAATCGAGCTACCACATGTGATCTGGGGTCTGAGGACCCAAGTCAGCTCTGCCACGGGTTTCTCGCCTTTCTTCCTGGTCTACGGCTCAGAAGCCATCCTACCCACTGACGTCACCTTCGGAGCTCCACGTATACAGTTGTACGAGGAGGGAGAAGCCGAGCAGATTTGTCATGTCGACCTTGACAGCCTCGAGGAACAGAGAGTGGCAGCCGTTATGAGGCAAGCTCGCCACGACCAGCAACTCCGTCGGTATCATGATCGCAACGTCAAGGAGACCTCCTTCAGCGTTGGCGACCTAGTTCTACGACACATACAGAAGACCGACGGTATGCACAAGTTGTCCGCCCCCTGGGAAGGACCTTTCATCATCACAGAAGTCATCAGCCCGTCTACATATCGCCTTCAGTGGGGCGACGGGCAAGGAGTACCCAATCCATGGAATGTGGAGCATCTTCGACGATTCTATCCGTAGAATAGTTTTGATTACAGCTATGTATTCTTCGTCTTTGTATTTCCAGTTTAATAAATATTAATTAAAGCAATCATCTGCTGTGTCTCGAGCTCTACCCTCTTTTCTTTCATGTCATGTACCCTCCCTCTCGACATGCTCGGGGGCTTGGCAAAAGCCAATACAGGGGGTCGAAAGACATGAGGGCGAAGTTTCCTGTTCCTCCCCCTCGACATGCTCGGGGGCTTGGCACAAGCCAACATAAGGGTCACTTGACCTGAGGACGTCGTCCCTCATGACTGCTTACTTTATGTTATTGCGAACCTGCTTGGTCGTGTGGTTGCAAAACCTGAGTCCCAGACTCCTCCTCGCATGCCGGTTGCACGTAAGTCTCCCTGCTGAGCTGTGGTTATTGGTAAGCCAGCCTCTCTGTGAGTAGTGGTTAGCGGGGTATGATAAAGACACATCGCTTCAGGGCAACCAAGTTCGTGCAAACATAAACTAAGTACATCATGCGGGCCAAAAGAAGGTTATCATTGTTATTTACATGACTGGAGGAAGGAGGGGGTACAGCTCTACGACTACGACTACTCTTCACCGTCGTCGCCTTCGTAATCGATGGCGTCCATTATCTTCTCGGCGACCTCTCATATCTCGTCCTCTATGACCTTGAGGTCCTTCGTCGCGTCCGGGCCTTCAACGACCTTGAACATGTCAATTTCGGGGTGATGCGACTTCACTCGCACCAGCGACTCCGTTACCGCTGTCAAGCTCGTCGCTCTCAGGAGATCGACCAACTTCTGGGGTGCAGCCAGAAGTCGATCAATGGCTGGCTTGGGCTCCTCCCAGCGACCTGCGGCTCCACCATGTCCATCACATGGTTGGCAGTGTTCTTCAAATCTTTCACCTCCACTTCCAGCCCTGCAATGATCACTTGGTCATTCCGCAACGCCTGCAAAGCTACCTCGAGACTGACCTCAAGGTCCTTTCGAGCTTGCTTTTCATAAGCCATCTTCTGGGACACAGTGTACTCACTGTCTATGGTGGCCTTCATCAGCCGCTTCAGCTCTTCAGCACCAGCCTCGGCCTCCCGCAGTTTCACCTCCAAGCTTCGGACCTTCTCCTTAGCATTCTTGAGGTCGTTCTTGAGGTCGTCCTTTTGCCTGTGAAAATCTGCGTTGTACAAGAAGTCGTGAGGTGCAACTCTCAGCTTTACAAGTCAAGGATGGATAAAGTTGTGAAGCACTTGGTCTTACCAGCGCTCACGGAGGTCAGCAATGTATCGACATCCCGATTTTTCTTCTCCTCCTCTTCTAGCTCGTCTTCGAGCTTCTTCTTGTCAGCCGCGGCCGCCTCCCGAACACGATTGAGCTCTTGCTCAAGCTCCGTTACCCGCAGCTGCGCGGCCGTGGTGTTCCTGCACTGGTCAGCTCTGCCTTGGGCACGGTCGGCTAGCGACTGTTTCAAAAACAAGAGACAGGTCGTCGACAACAAACCCAAAGACCAAATACTTCATGAAGTCCAAGACAGCTTGATGGGAATGTGGGTGCCCGATCTTCCGTCAGGTGAAAGATAACTCGTTTAGGGCGGATGTGACGCACCGATCCGGCTTCAGATCCAAAGACCTGGACCCCTGCAATCTTAGCACCACGATTCCTCTGGTTATCAACCGTGTCACAATCCGGTTGACCTCGCCGCGAAGGCTAATCCCTGCCTGCGAAACGAAGAACACAAGCAAGAACTCGAAAGAAGCAGCTCTCAAAATAGTGACTCTGCAGATGAATGATTATCACACGAAAGTTGGGGTTTCACAAACCGATAACGGCGACTGTTCGACGACAGAAAACTATAAGCAAAACCCGCCTCTAAACCAGCAGCGGCTACTGAGTTTATGGAGAGGGAGGGTCGTCCTAGGGTTGTGGGAGACCAGGAGGGGGCGCCCACGACTTGGGCCAAGGGCCCGACTCGATACACGGCCAAGTTGGCCCAAAATAGGTGGCGTAGCACCTTATCGTGGTCACACAGCATGATCCACGCGACTTCTGGAGCTAGGACCAGAACCAAATCAACGGTGTCGTCGTCCTCTTTCCAACGAGTACTTATACGCCTCGTTTCGACGTCGTATGATGGAGTTATCGCCGAAACCGTGCGTAAGTGTAGGCTGAATCCGAGATGGACGTAGCAGCTGAGTCGGAGACGAAGTCCAACATGGGAAAGGTCGTGGCGTATGTGTGTTCAGCATGGTGATGTCCTCATCACAGCTACTTACCACGAACGCATGGTTCAGCGTTAAGATGGCCCGACGGACCGCCTTCATGTCTTCCTCGTCTTCGAAGGCATCTCCCTCCCAGGGAGTGCCACTCCAGTCGATGTCCTGCCACCTCAAACTTGGCCCCATCGACGTCGAACCCGGCGCCTGCACACCGGTTGTTTCTGGCTTCTGCTGTCGTGGCTCGACCTGAGCCTGGTCCACAGCTGGGCCCTGAGCTGGTGTGCTGGGCACCGTGTTGATGGGGTCCACCTCGATGACGGGCGGAGGAGCTGACGTCCCCAGGTCGCCGACGGAACCTTGAGTTCCGACCTCATGCTCAGACGTCATCGTCCGCGTGGGAGAACCTTGAGCACCCGAGGTGCTCTGAGGTCTGGCTTCCGACCTGCAATAATTTTGTCAACATAGTAAAAATTCAACAATGACTAGCAAGGAACAAATCTAAGTACTAAGGTCTTACCTCACGAGCACCGGCGCACGCAACCTCGGCCTCAGGGGCCGGGCCAGAATCTTCACAGGCATCTTGGCCTGGGCACCGGCTGCAGCTATATGCGCCTCCCTCATATGGCGGAGGTCTTCCTCTGTCACCTGCTGCTCCAACTCCCGTTGCCTCTTGGTCGCGGGACTTAGCGACCTCGGTGCCGCGCGGCTATCAACAACTGGCGGAACATCGGTAGCTTCGTCTTCCTCCTCCTCGACCTCTGTAGATGCCGGGGTGGGGATCGTCGGAGGGGGGCTCGTCTTCCTCTTCTTCTTGTCAGCCTCAAGCTTGGCAGTCTTTGCTGCCTTGACCTTGGCGGCAGCCCTTGAGCTCGACTGCTTTGTTGTGGTCGCCCTTGTCTTGCGCCCTGGCTTTGTGGCACTGCTTGCCTCAGGGCGGCTTGCCACGACGTCACTGGCCTCTTCGTCGCTATCTTCATCAGCTCCAACCGACGAGTCTGACTGATAATTTTCCAGCAGCTGTGGTACTCCTCCGACCTCAGCTTCCGACGTGGCTCCTAGCCAGTCGGTAAGGGTGCAGGGCACCAGAACTGCATCTCCCGAGCCTACAACAAAAACAAACAACAAGACATAAGAGGTCTTCCTCTAACCAAATAAAGCAAAGAAACACACCGAAACGACCTGGTTATCTCAGGACTTACAGGGTCAGCAGGTCGGGACAGGGAATACGCCTTTGGGTACTTCCTGTTTCGGATGCGCCCAGTGTACATCTGTGTAACTCTGGCCGCCATCTCGTCCCTAGAGACCTTGCGATTAACCTCGTGAGTGGGGTCTGACTGCCCCCCAGTACTCGTACGCCGGATGCACCCGGTCCTTGATCGGCTGGATCATACGATGACAAAACGACATCGCCACGGAACCTCCCGTCAGGCCTTTCTTCTTGAGGTCGGCGAGGAGGAGGAGCAACTCCTTAAGATCTTCTATCTCACGGGAGGTGAGCGGCAGGTCCCACTCTGGTATCTTCTCTGGCTTGTGCCCGGTGCGCTTCGGGAGCGCCGACCTCTGGTCGGCGACGTAGAACCACTCCGATCTCCACCCAGCGCAGTTGTCCGGTAGATCTATATCTATCCATTTTGCCTTGAGACCTGATCTCAGGCAGAACATCACTGACCCTACCACACCGGTGCGCTTGCCGGTGGTCTTCACGGTGAAGAAGTATCGCCACAACACAAAGTGTGGCAGTATCCCAAGGAACGCCTCACACATATGTATGAACGATGAAACTACAGTGATGGAGTTGGGAACGAGGTGTACCAGCTCCAGCTTGTAGTAGAAGAGAAGACCTCTGAAGAAATCGCCGGCGGGCACATTGAAACCGTGCTCGAAGAAGGAGGCGAAGACGACCTGCTCCTTGTCGTCCTCCGTCGGAAACGCCTGGCCAGTAGGCACCTTCCACTCCACCTCCGCCTTGGACCTCAGGAGCCCGCGATCTACTACCGTCTGGATCTTCTCCTCGGTCATTGTCGAGGGACCCCAAACCGTCTCCGGGGACGGGATTTTGGGAGCTGCGGCCGCCATTTCTTGAAGACGAGTGGATCTGGATCTAAAATTGACTAGGGTTTTCACGCGCATGCGGAGTGGCGAGGTGTGCGGGTCGCGGTGGCAGAACGCGGTCTGCTACAGGCGGCAGCGGTGGGCCAAGGATTTGCGAGTGGAGGGCGGATGCGGAAGCACGGCGGCTAGGGCAAGACGAGCTCCGGCGGAGGCGGCGGGAGGAAGAAGATGAAGGTAGGTGAGGGTCAACACCCGTCCCCGCAGCCGTATTTATATGGGCCCCACCACAGATGCCCGTTGCGGATCTGTCGCTGCAGCGAGCTCGCCGCAACGGTTATGTGCCGCTAATTTCGCGAGACGATCTCGCCGGATTTTACGCCAACGGCTATATGCCCAACGGACAAGCTGCCGACCTACGCTCTGAGTTTAGGTCGTGCGCACTTCAAAACTATCAGGTCGTCTTGATAGGAATTTCGATCTCCACGAGGTCGACAAGCCCCCAAATTACGCCATTTCAGGTCTTTGATGAATAATTTCTTCAAATCGACCATTATATGACAGAAGAGAGTGAACATTACATAGGAACTTCGAAGGTACACAGGTCGCCAGCGACCTCATTAGATCCAGAATCTGTTACAAGATACAAACATAATTGAAGACCTGATCTACATAGAGCAATCCTTGAGGTGTTCCCTGCTACAGCAGAGCACATCGCAAGAATTCTTCTAGCTTCAGGTCCTCGATGGTGGCCTTGCGGTGAACGCCTACACGTCGCTGCATATAGCAGGACACACTTTGTGCCTGACTATGGAATGTAGATACGAACTTGCTCTTCGGCGCGTCCTGTGAGCCCTCGACGAGCATCTCATGCTTACCAAGAACCTGCAGCATCACCTCGGGCCTCTACAGCATCACCTCCAAACTCTTCTTGATTCCTCGCTGAGGTACGGTACAAAGAGTGGGTGTGCTACCTACACTTCGCAAGAGTTCTTCTAGCTCCAAGCTTCTACAAACTTTGCATCCTATGCTCTGGTGGACGGACACATGCCCATGGCATGGCCAAAACTCTACTCTGTGGCTTCATAGCTCAACAATGCTCGGTGCTTGCTTCCTTCAGCTCCATGGTGCTATTTATAGCCCAAACCAGACCTTGAGCGGCCGGTGAAATGGTGACACTGTTACCATGTGATCCTGAGGACCTGTAGACATGTGGATGACTTAAAGTGATGTCCTCTTCCTTTACTTCACGATGCTTTTGTCGCTTGTGCATCATTGCTCATTGAGGCCGCTGCGGCGTCACATGGCTACAGTACACCTTTCGGTCAGTGGGTGGTTTGTCGTTTTGCTGGGTGGCAAGAGAATCTCCGACTACTGTTGACCCGTGACTCTGCAGTCTACGAAGAGATAAGCCTGACTCTGCGTCAGAGGGCCCTGCGCCTCGTTTCATCTACGGACAACGACGACGATTAAACGCACCCTTTACGGCTCTGCGTCTTCATTGCACTCGCTAGGCTCTGCATCCTGGTGCACCCGCTATGGCTCTGCATGTAAACGGACCTATTCCAATCAACCTATATTTCTATTTCCTGAGCAGAATGGTCGTAGGTTCGATTGAAGACCTTCCAGGGTAGGCGTGCCTCGCTGCTCTGCCAGATTTATCTGGGCACCTGGAAGTTCAGGAGCTTCGCGTCTACGATTTCGTCGGGCCCCCGTGGTCGGTGTGCCTATTGCTGAGGTCGTCAATACCTTAGCGCGATGGCTCTACTGGATGGCTGGCAGCCATGTTGGTCGTCTGGACACCAAAACGACCTCCTCGAGGTCAGCGTGCCTTAATACCTAGGTCTTGCAACACCTCGATATATCTACGGCTCTGCCAATCTAGTTGGGCGCCCTGGATGCGTGACCTTCTTGAGGTCGATGTGCTTTGTACAGCTCTGCCAGCCCGGTCTGGACACCCAGAATTTTACGTTGGAAATGAAAGCCTCCCTGTGGGGTGCGCGCCTAATGGCCCTGCCAAGTATCTCCGTGTGCTTGGGCGCTTTTGATTTGAGACCTTCTTGAGGTCGGCATGCCTCGGGTAGCTCTGCCAAACTCTTTGCGGCTATGCAAGATATCTGGATGTCTCTACACTCCATACGTGCAAGATATACATATTTTTTAGCTTCATCGTCGACAGTTACGGACATCACAACTTCAGCTATGACATCATTAATGACCTTTTCATGCGACACACGTTTCAAGATCCTGATGGGTATGCTCGGATACTGAACATTGTTGATTTGAGGCCTCTTTGAGGTCGGCACGCCTATAAGGCCTCCATGAGGTCAGCCCTGCCAGACTCCTTGCAGCTGTGCTCGGAGATTTGGGTGCCTCTACACTTCGTTCAAGACCATGACTCAATCTTCTTCTCTTTTTTGAGCATCAAACTAGCGATGCTGCCTGCTTCAATGCTCGGGGACTACTCTACGAGAGCGTCGTCGACGCCCTCTTGTTTTCTTCGTCGTACCGACCAGTTGGGAAACCCGTTTCTCATCAAGTCGTTACTCGACCTACTTTTTCTTCTCTTTCTTTTTTGGATCATCATACTGGCCATCCTGCCCGCCATGATGCTCGGATACTACTCTATGAGTGCGTCCTTGACGCCCTCTGAATTTTTCATCGTCGTTTCGATCTATTGAAAGTCTGCTTCCTATAGGTCGTCACTCGACCTCTCTTCATTCGGCAAGACTACAAATAGGTCAGCTGCTAAGATGATTTGTTCTTTTCTTTTTGGACCGACGTGCACACTATTCGACCTGTCGATGGCTTCAAGACTTCGTCATGACCCCCTCGAGGTCGCTGCGCCTACACAACGCTCGGGGGCTTGTGAGACATGGGTATCCCTGGGTCCCCACCGACCAGGCTCACGGCCGTCCCCGACAAGTGGGTCCGGCCTACCAGAAGACCCGTTGACCTGACAGTGGGCCCAACCGACCTAGTTGGCGGCCCACACGACCTCCTGAAGACCTTCCAGAAGATTCCAGACGACCTTATCCGGAACGACTCCAAGACTTGGCGTGCAAGACAAGATAGTGGTGGATTCCGACAAGCAGATCGACGTATATGGCAAGCAGGAGACTTAGGTCTCCTGGTCGTAACCGACCAGGAGTCTGGGTGCCGACCTTGTCTGCTGGCCAATATAAGGCGGGCAGGGCGACCCCTTGTAAAGACACGCAATCCTCAAGCAATCTACACCGACAATTAGACGTAGGGTTTTACTCTCCGGAGGCCTGAACCAGTATAAACTCGCCGTGTTCTCTGTTCCGTGTGCTCGTGCGCAACTTCGAGTTCTTAGCCCTAGATTCCACCCCGCCGAACAAATAAACCACCGGGGTTAACCCCCCTGTGGGCTGTCTAGATCTAAACCTCTGATAGAGCTCTCTAGGACCGTAACAATATCCTCACAGATCAACACATGTCTTTTATGCGCACTTTGTCGTCACTCATGTGCATACAGGAAGGACAGACTTCCGGAAAAGAAGTTGCAACTTGTTGGTAGGAGTATTCTATCAATCCTATTAAGTCTTGAGTCAGGATGTCACAATACTATAGCAGCCAGAGCTACTTTTGCTTTTGATATTATGTAATCTACTTATGTTATTATAGGATGCCTACCGGCTTCATGGTCTTTTGACCAAATGATGAAAGCAAGCCAAGTACTCCATCGTATCAGGGGTGGCATCAAATCAAATATAAAGGTCCTCCTTCACAGGGTCCAATGCAATCCTCTTTATTATTTTTTATTATATATACTTTATTTAGGAAACAAAAAATGTGGCCGCTACCTTCAAACATTCTCTCCAGACGTACACTACCGACAGCAACCATCAGTTCCCAGGATTTGAAGTAAAGTATAGCACTGCTTCTGATCCTTTTGGTGTTTCTCTTGCAATTTCTAACTTTTCTATATCTATCTGAGATTCGGGTGCTACTCTTCTTGCTAGTTCCAGACAGCCTCGCCTACCTCCATCTCTTCCCAACTCCATACCCTTCAGCACCTCAAGAATTTGGATTTGAAAAAGGTTTTTGTACGTCTTTTGGAAGATATATATCGACAGTTTATATATAGCTACTATATATATGTGTGCCCTTCGATGATCTTCTGAACAGTTGATTACTGCAACTTATTCTTCTATATTTTCATGCCATCCGTTGGTTCCTGTTGATGCTCTGCTTTGTAGTTGTAATTAAGAGAGTTTAAACTAGGTATGTAGTGATTCGCAAAAAAAAGAAAAAGAAAAAAAAAGAACTAGGTAGGTAGTGGAAGTCCAAGGCTCTTTCCTGTGGTACCAGATTTGATCAAATGGTCTATAAACACATTATGATTTTGTCGCTAGCCGCTAGGTCAACTGAAATGGTGCATTACTCAATGTATTCTTGAAGTTTCATTATGTCTAAAAAAATATTAAGAGTCTTGCGGTACATTCTTGCTGGGTTTCATGTTCCCAAGTATATAATATTTGAGTTCCTCAAATAGCCCCAATTTCCTGTGATCCCAGTTCATGTTCGGGTTTTGGCAACATATTTGTTAGGCACTACTTTTATCTAGGGATCACTGTCGGGTCCAAACCAGGTAGATAAGACGAGAATCACTGCAGACCAAGGTTATGTCCGGCTGTGATTGTGCATTGCTCACTGCGAGTTTAGTGGCTTCGACCTTCATTTTGCAAATGTTGGAGTAGTGTCCAACATTTTACATTTGATTTTTGTTTTGAAGAGAACAGCATGAGACACACACACACACACACACGAGGGTTTGGCCTTCAACATCACAGACATGAATTCCTCTCTAAAAAAAATTTCCACCATCGCAAGGAAAGTGGTTCCCCATCAAAAATGATTTCATTACGATGTTTCCAAAATGGACCAGCATCCAACAATGATGATTTCCCTAAAATTCTTGAGTTGAAATCTCTTCTAGCTGCCACCAGCATGTCCTCTCCAGCAAGATTTATGTTCCATCTCATATTCAGAAATCTCCAGCACCATTGAGTGAAGGAGCAATGGAAGAAAAGATGAAGCAGAGATTCTTCTGATCCCGTAGAACACAAGAGTAGTCTTGTAGAATTCTCCCCTTTCTCCTAAGGATGTTTCTTGTGTTCAGTCTATTAATTAAGAGAAGGCAAAAGAAAAATTTATGCCTTCCTCGGCAGCAAGACTTCCACACCCATTTGAAGAATTCTCCCCTTTCTCCGAAGGATGTTTCTTGTGTTCAGTCTATTAATTAAGAGAAGCCAGAAGAAAAATTTATGCCTTCCTCGGCAGCAAGACTTCCACACCCATTTGAAGAATTCTCCCCTTTCTCCGAAGGATGTTTCTTGTGTTCAGTCTATTAATTAAGAGAAGCCAGAAGAAAAATTTATGCCTTCCTCGGCAGCAAGACTTCCACACCCATTTGAAGAAAGGACTTGAGACAGCCAAGCCATATAATCAGTGACGGGTCTAGAAAAAAATGTAGGGAGGGGGGGGGGGGGGCTGAATCTAGCGGTAGGGAGACAGGAAAGGGGAAAAAAGACTGTTGGATGTTGAAATGGGGCGTTTTTAGACAGACTAATGGGCTTGGTAGGTTGGGTCGGATTTCATCTCTCTCTTTCCAGCCCATCTCGCGCAGGAAGTCGTCTTCAACCTCTGGATTGTCTGCAGCTGCTCCTGTCCTTCGCTGCCATGGCAGATTTTTTTTAGGGGAGGCTAAGGGGGCTTCATGGGTTTCCCGGCACCGCCACATCCGTCACTGCATATAATTGAGAGTATGTTTTCTTTGTAGAAAATTGCTGAGACCCAAAATGTAATGCCATTGATCTTCCAAAGATGGATCTGCCACTAAACCCTGTACCAAAACTGAAAGTTTCTGCAGCTGGTCACTCGCGATAGGTGAAAGATGGGTGGTAAAATTGGAATTGGCATCCTGTGACAGAAATTTTCTGACTGAAACTTTTTTCTCTCTGACAAAAGAGAAAAGTTGAGGGAAACGAAACTCAAGAACACCAAAATCCCAAAGATCAGTCCAAAAGCATACTGTATTGCCATGATTGACATGGCAAGAAGCAATTTCAAAGAAATCTCGAGCTAGGACAATTACATCTTTCCACCGGAATTTTTTAGATAATAGATACAATATCCGACCTCTACGTCAAGAGACGTACACAGCCCATTATTACAAAGTTTGGTATCAAAGAGCACATCATCTCAAAATATAGAGACAAGAATTAAAGCAAACGATATAAATGCTTCCATCCTCTGTTGGTCTGTTCTAAAGACACCATTTCTAGCTTTATGCTCAACGAAGAGAGTAAGTTCTTGTTGTGCTCATCATGCTGCAGTTGCGCCAAAAAACGTAGCCAATACGCCCTCCTGAAAATAACCTGTAGAATTGAGTTATATTTAATTCTGTGAAAGATAATATCATTACAGGTTTTCCAAATTACCCAACATAATGCAACAATCCCCACCCAAATCAAGTCTCTAATCTTGCTATTTTGATTAGAAAGCCAAGAACCAAACATATGTCATATAGACTTGGGTTGAGTTAATCCTGTAGCTAGATATACCATCCTCCAGACCATTCTCACGTAATGGCAGTCCAAAATAAATGTTGGATAGTCTCGTTAAGGTTACAACCAACGCATTTTTGACTACCTTTCCAATTTTTCCGAGCGAGATTGTCTTTAGTTAAAACCGCTTTCTTTCATAAAAACCAATGGAAGATTTTAATTTTTAGAGGAACTTTAAGCTTTCAGATTTTTTTATGTCCGAAAGGTGGATGCGAGTCAAGTAAATGTACATACATAGATCAAACGGTAAATAAATCAGAATTGGTTAGATTCCATCAAAAAGTATCTGAACCATCCACCAGATTAAAGGGTGATATCTGAGCTACGAGATTCGACCAGTCTCTCTGTTTAGACCCCTGCAAAGTCCTCCGAAAAGAGATATTTAACGAATGAGTAGCCAAAATTTTTGCCACCGATTCATGAGGGTCCCTTACAATCGTAAAAAGTGAAGGATATTTTTCCCTGAGAGACACATTGCCTACCCACTTGTCCTCCCAGAAACATGTTGTACTCCCATCTCTAATTATAAAGGAGCCATTTGTTAAGACTTCATCTTTAATTCTCATAAGTCCTCTCCAGAAATGAGAGTCATATGGTTTAGCCTTAACCTGTGTTAGGGATTTAGACCTGAGATACTTATTTTTAAGAAAATCTTGCCACATGCCATCAGTATTTAGCAAATTAACTATCCATTTAGCTAACAGGCATTTATTTTGTTACTCAAGGTCCAGATACCCAATCCACCCTGATCATTGGGTCGACAAAGGATGTCCCATTTGGCTAGTCTATACTTATGTTTATTTGAAGACCTGTGCCAAAAAACCTAGAATGGAAATGATCCAGATTTTAATGACTCCTTTCGGAATTTCAAAAAAGGACATCATGAACATGGGTAGACTGCTAAGTACTGAATTTAGAAGGACTAATCTCCCTCCATAAGACAGGTGTTTAGCTTTCCAACAAGAGAGCTTTTTTCAAATCTTTCTTCTACCTTATGCCACTCAGAATTTTGTAGTTGTCTATGATGCATAGGAATGCCGAGATAACAAAATGGGTATTCCCCGGCATTACAACCAAAGAGAGATGTATATTCATGTTCCATCTCCTTGGCCTCTCCATAGCAGAAGATTTCGCTCTTGTGGAAATTGATCTTCAATCCAGATAGCTGCTCAAAAGCCGTAAGCAAAAGTTTCATATTTTTTGCTTGTTCTAAATCATGATACTGGAAGATGATAGTGTCCTCGACATATTGTAAAATTGATAAGCCGTCATCCACTAAATGAGGAATCACACCACTTATTTGTCCATCGGCTTTTGCTCTCCTTATAATGAGAGCAAGCATATCAACGACGATGTTAAATAAGATTGGAGACATTGGATCTCCCTAGCGTAAACCCCTTTTAGTTTGGAAATAGGGACCAATGTCATCATTGACTTTAATCCCCACACTACCACTCGTGACCATTCCTTCAATCCACCTACACCATTTTGGCGAAAAACCTTTCATGCGTAGAGTTTGTTGAAGGAAAGACCACTTAAATTTATCATAAGCGTTTTTAAAGTCAATTTTGAAAATAACCCCATTCCTTTTTTTGGTATGTAACTCATGGATGGTCTCATGTAAAATAACAACACATTCCATGATGTTCCTGCCTTGAATAAAGGTTGTTTGAGTCGGACTCACAACTGTCTGAGCTACTTTATTGAGCCTATTTGTGCCCACTTTTGTAAAAATCTTAAAGTTGACATTAAGAACACAAATAGGTCGGTACTGTTGTATTTTAGTAGCTTCATCGGTTTTCAGGATTAGAGTTATTATCCTAAAATTCAAGCTAAAGAGATTTAAATCCTCTTTATGAAAGTCCATAAATAAAGCCATAAGGTCCTCTTTAATTATAGACCAAAAGACTTGATAGAATTCAGCAGGAAAGCCATCTGGTCTGGGTGCCTTATTATGTTCCATTTGGAACACCGCCTCATGAACCTCTGCATCAATGAATTCTGCCACTAGCACATCTTTCTCCTCCAGGGACACTTGAGGAATATCATGGGTTTGATGTTCCATGAGAGAGATATTAGTCTCCTCTGGTGTCCCAAAAAGATTTTTATAGTATTGAGTGATATGGGATTTGAGATGCTCATCTCCAACTATCACACCTTGATCGTTTTCAAGTTGGTCGATGTGCTGCTTCCTATGTTTGCCATTCGCTACTAGATGGAAAAATCTGGTATTATCATCTCCTTCTAGTAACGTTTTGACTTTAGCTCTTTCAAACCATTTGAGCTCTTCCTCTCTTAAGAGGAGTACCAACCTCTCTCTTAGAAAGTGTTTAAAATTAATCTCTTGATTGGAAAGAGTAACACTTTCAGCCTTTTTATCTAGGCCTTCTAAAAGAGATAACAATTTCTTCTTTTCTTTCCAAAAATAGGTCCCAGAGATATGTTGGGCCCATCCATGAAGATATTGTCTAAGTCTGCATATTTTATTCTGCCATCTCTCCAATGGTGTGCTACCTTCGGTGACTGATTGCCATAAATGGGCAACCATATCGTAGAAACCATCACGAATTAATCATCCTCTTTCAAATTTGAAGGGTCTCTAGTTATTGTGATGTGTATTCGAACCCGTGTTTAGAATAAGGGGAGTATGATCAGAAGTATTCCTATCTCTAGCCTCTACAGATAACAATGGGAACTTATCTTCCCAGTCCGTACTAACTAGAACCCGATCAAGCTTTTCTAGTAAAGGATCATCACCCGGACCAGTCCAAGTATATCTACGTCCGGACATGACAATCTCCTTAAGGTCTAGAGATTCAATTACATAGTTAAATAGATTTGGCCATTTGAAATCAAACATCCCAGAACTCTTGTCCTATGGATGTCACATTATATTGAAATCTCCTCCAATTAAATAAGGTAGAGACTCCCACGAACAAGTATTAGCCATTCCTCCCAAAAATTCTTGTTTATGATCATGTTGCACTGGTCCATAAACCACAAATAGCGCAAATTTGAAGCCATTTGATTTGCATCGCAAGGTAAAGTTAACATAGTAGTCTCCTTCCGCAATGGCCCTAGTGTCAAAAACAAGAAGGTCAACCCCAAGCAGGTCCCCCAGATCTACCATGTGGTTCCTTACTGTACCAGATAAAATCCCGACCAGCACACATGTTCTTTAGAATATGATCTGGAAAGGACTCCCTACCGGTCTCAGAAAGAGCTATAAAATTTATCTACTCTTCTCTGACCAAGTGTGCCGAATGTTTGTGTTTAGCCAAATCTGCAAGATCTCTGCTATTCCAGAATATCCCTTTCATCGGATAACAACTTCAGAAGGGGTTTTGGTTTTGTAGCGAGCTGGCCTATTTTTGTATTTTTGGCTTTACTCGCTTTCTTGCATCAGTGAACCGGTGACAGATCTATCATTTGATCTATCTCCTGTTCATGCGTATACTCATTTAAATTACCACTAATATGGCTGAGAACCGCATCAAGACGAGACTCTCTTTCCTCATCACTCAGCTCTAAAGGTTTAGGATTATTTTTAGAAGTTTTATTTTGTTTAGCGCACACAACCATCCTATCAAATTCTAAATTCTTGATAGAACTCCACCTCCACAGACTTTGCCAATGCACGGGAGATCTTGGTGCCAAAACTTGTCGCCAACAAAGCCAAGGTCGGTTCGACCGAACCTAGCCGGGCTCATTTGGTAACCTCCTTTGTATGGTGGGCTCCTGGGCCTCTGAGTCTTGTTTCCCTTGTGGGCCCCACTTCATTTTACTTGATTTGCTTCGTGGTTTGGCCCAAGGACCCTTGTGCGGTGCACTACGTGTCATTCTTCGTGTTCATCTTGCACTTCCGCACATTTTCGCTCCATATGTAGGTTCTCATCTCCCTGAAATACTTTATTTGACAATACATGTGGAACTAGGTTATTGATAAACATGTGAAGGACCGAAATGGCGAACCAGAGGGGGGGAGTTAATAGGAGCCGATAAAAATTCTTATCGAGGGAGATGTCTTCTCCAACAAGATGAACACAGCCGACCTAAAAACTTCTTCGACTCCAACTATCCAAGTTTGCCAAGATCACGTAGCCACTGGAGTGCTACTGATCCTAGGAATAAACAACCACCGAAACAACTCGAGAACGCAATGGAACAAAGACTCGAGCAACTCATGCAACACATCGGTCAGACCGGTCACACACACACACCAGTCAGACCGGTCCAAGCCGGGTCACCCGGTTCACCCGAAACCTCCAGTCGGATCACCCGAGCAGAACTTGCGACTTTCCACAGAAAAGCCTCACACCGGTTAGACCGGTATAGCACATCGGTCAGGCCGGTCCTGGCTGGAAACTCCCAAGTCCAAGAACTCACGGCTCCAAGCCCCAAACAACACCAAACTTGAAACAGCTACAAGCCTAGAGACAAACCAACACCCTGGGACGTTCACCCAAGCCAAAACCCAACAAGGGTCACACTGGTCAGACCGGTGAAGGGCACCGGTCAGACCGATCAAGACCTGGGCGCTCGGGATGAATAGCGAGCCACAGGTCAACTCTCCCAAATCACCTTCTCGATCTCCCGATTCGCCCCACGGATTTGCATGAGACTTTGGGGATACTAGGAGTACCTCATGGGCATCTCATAGCCATGATTTGAGCCCCCAAAACTCACCAAATCAAGAGGAATCAAAGGATTTCCACCAAAAGACACCTTCCCGAAACCAAGAGAAAAAGCCAAATCGAGCACCTTTTCCCACAGATTTGAGAGGGGAATCACAAGGAAAAGAACCACAAAGGGCTCATGTATACATATCCAACCAAAACCACAAGGGAGAGGCCTCAAATCCACCAAATGAAAATAGCCAAGAAAAAACTCCGAAAATCACCAAAAAGGGAAAACGGGAGAGACAACAAAAGCCCTTGAGGAATCACACCGAACCTTCTATACATACCAAGAAAGATTCATACAAGGTCTAGCTTGCCTCCTGATCATCCATCCCTGTCTCAAGATCTCACCATGAAGCTCTCAAGCTAGTCCTATGGAAAACCTAAGGGGAAAATAGGAAAAACTAGAGAAGCAAATGAACTAGGGTTCCAAGAGATGGCTGCCATCCTCTCTCCACTTGGTTTATATGGAGGCAACCAAAAGATGAAACTACCCCCATTACATAATACTAGGATACACGCCCCCAAAGGGCACTTTGGGAAATCTCGTCATAGCACCATCGGACGGATGCCCGGCGACCGCACCTTTCTTAGCCTCGACGCAAGCCTTGCAATCTCGACGTGTGTCCTCCGCTTCGAAGTCTCCGGAAGCCGTCCACGGGGCACATCGGTCAGACCGGTGCTCTTCACTGGTCAGACCAGTCTGACCCACCGGTCAGACCAGCCTAGTGTTGTAGCCGTGGACGCTTCGGTCTTCGGTCTTAGCTTAGTGGCTCAACCAAGGAACCTAGTGGTTTTGTGGTGAACCACTGGAAACCCCGCGGACTTGGTCTGGCCTCTCGCCAAGCTCCACTTATGACTTGGCCCCCACGTCGTCTCGACTTGATCTTGGCTTTGAGGCTCAACCAAGGAACCGTACACGACTTAGTCTTGCTCTGCTCCACACCTGGAGGCCCACTAGCATAGACCTTTCGCGCTTGTTCTTCACCTGCACCAACACCAATCAAGCCGCAACCTGCACCTACAGTACTTAGCCAAGAGTCAGTCCACACAATGTTGTCAATCACTCATCACACCAGGGAGCCACCACCCACCGGTCCTCGAACCACACAGGCTCTCAACATGTGTTAGTAAGAAATGTTAGTTTTCCTTTTCTTCTAAGTAATGTTGACGGCTAGAAATGGTTGATAAGGACCATCAACAAACTCCCCCAAGCTGCCCTTTGCTCATCCCAAGGAAACACTTGGTTGTTATCAGGAGTTGCTACAATGCCTTCTTTCCTTCTGGTACCTTGAGTACAACAAAGCACTCTTCCTTGAATTGAATAAGTTAGCATTGTTCACCCTTTTCTCTTGACTCCCCATGGGGCTTTTGACGTGTTTCTCATCTCGGGCGGTAGCAAGGCAGAATGGTGATATAGAGTCACCAATCACTTGTTCCTCAATCAACTTTCTTTCTGTAGGTTTTTGGTAATTTCTGAAAAAGAAAATTGAGTTCCTCAAAGGACGCACTCTTGGTCACTCAATGTGTATAGTCCTCACTAAGGCATTGTGATTGCCTGTAGGGAGGAAAGCAGTTGGGAACGGTCGGGAAAATGTCTTAACCATTCCTACTCCTATATTTTTTAGTCAGGAACGAGAGCGGGAGCGGAAAAGTCAGACGGGAAAACGAAACCAATATTACAGGATATCGAAAGCAGAACATATCGATCAGGAACATATCGATTATGATCAGGGATTGGTAACACAAAGCGGGAACACCACTACACGTAACTACACCAAACATTTGCTCAAGTAGAGCTAGCAGTAACATTACACCACAATTACACAGATAAGTTTACATTTGCACGACCACAAGGAAATCAACAACTTACCAATCACCACGGCACCAAGTGGAGAGGAAACATAATTAGTCTTGCACAATAGAATATTGGTATCTAAGCACATGGACATGGCACATAGGCGTACATACTCCAATATTCACGCATCACTAGTCTGAATAAAAAAGGGCAACAACGACCAACACAACTACCGATTCCAACCAAAAGCCTCCAGAAGATGGGTTGTGGCGGGCGGTAGATGGATGTTGGGCGTGTGGCCACTTGGTGGCGACTGGCCAGTGGTAGAGAGGCCTGGCCGGCTAGTAGCGAGTTGGGGACTTGCCGGCAGGCGGTAGTGTAGGAGCCTGCTTGGCCACCTTGTGGCGACCAGCCGTGGTGGAGGGTCCTATTGCCTGGGTCTTGGGGTCATCGGCGAGCAGCGGTGGCGGTGAGAGAGGTAGGCTGAGAGAGACTGCAATGGGGATCTTAGAGGATTTGCGCGGCGGTGGCTTTAGGGTTGTGATGGCTGCATGGCTGGGGCGCTGGGTGGCTAGGGTTTGGGATGTAAGCGGGTGGGTGGGTTTTGTGTAGCCGCTTCGTCGTGCCGGCCTTTGGAAGTGGGCTAGCGGACAGTGGGCTGGTGGGGTTGGAGGCGTTTAGGTGGGGTGGATTGAGTTGTGGGCTGAAAAAGAGGTTTGTTGTTCACTTATACGGGAATACCAGCAGGATTTTTCCTGCTCAAATATGAGAACCGCAAATACGGTTGTGAAATTTACTCCCCTGTTCCTATTCCTATTCCTGTAACCGCCATTTTACCGAATTTTTTCCTTTTTTCCTATTTTTCCTGCAAAAACAGGACACGGTCAGTTTACTTAGGTTACGATGTCGGTCGATACGAGATTTTCCCGTTCCCGCTTTCATCCCTAATTGCCTCACCTACTTCTAAAAGGTGGATGCTAGGCCCGGAATGGGTGCCAGCTATTACCGCAAATGATGAGTATAATGCTGATGGTAAGGTGGACACTAGACTCGGAATGGGTGCTAGTTATTACCATTTATGTGAAGCACTGAGGTGATGGCAAGGTGGATACTAGGCGCGGAGTGGGTTCTAGTTATTGTCATCTATGAGAAGTGCTTTCGGTGATTTCACGGTAATGTGGACACTAGGCCAAGAGTGGCTTCTAGTTATTATCATGTACCTTTATTGAAGACTCTATGTGCATGACTCCCTCCTTTGTTTCTTTGGTATGTGAGCTATCACTCTTCTTTTTTATGGACCATGATGTGTCCATTATTCTTATTTTTGCATGGATTTGGACTAGTCCATCTTTTATTTTATTTTTCCAACGTGCTCTTTGGCATGGATTTTATTCCCTCACTTTTTTATTTTTTCTTTATTTTCTTTTGCATAGCCATATTCATTTGAATAATGAATAGGGAGGAGTCATGTCATAGAGATGGAAAATATTTTTGTATGTGTATGGCAGATAAATGTGTAACTTCCAGTGTAGTAGTTAACATGAGTGTGGATGTGGAGTGTACGTGATCTTGATCAAGAAAGCAGAACAAGGACCATTCAAGGGCCACACTGTTTATTTTACAACACTCAATATGATGACAAGCAACATATTCGCTGGGTTTATATAATGTTCCTACATATGGCTCTAGTGGGACATGTCATCATCATTGAGGAACTCTTATTGAATTTTTGGGTATTCGAAAAATAAAACTCCAGATATCAAGTTTCATTTAGAACAAGATCATAGCAAACTCTATTATATATACCATATCATATCAAGCAACAACCTAGACTTAGATCATGCACTCGCAACTCATCATTACGAACAGGTCTAACATCTTCTCTAGGAAAGAGCGAAACAACAAGCCACTTATGCATGAACCTCAAAGTAGGATGATGAATACCATTGCAATGAGGTTTACAATTACCAACTACCACCTAACTGGAGATGTTTGTCCAAAAGGAATGGCAATCAAAATCGCAGACGACTCTCTCAAGGTTGACTAAACATTTCTTAAAAAAATTAAACCAAACAACAAACTCAGGTCTTTCCAAGTGCGTACATACTCTAATCTGAAGAGATAAAAGGAAACACCATCATCATTGTATTGAAAGGTGCATAAAAACTAGATGGTGAGGGAACAAGAACCCTCCTACGTTATAGGAACAAAAGCATCCCATCCAATTGCATGCCAAATATTAGCAAAGTCAATGTTCATACTTGTACTCTCAAGGAGGTCGGAGTCGAAGTCTTTGGTGTGGGTGAAGACTCGGTTCTTGATAAGCACGTAGGCTTGTGGATCATGGTCGGTGCGTAGATCAGGAGGACTTCTTCTACCTCCATAGCTTGTGGTTGAGCTTGCTCTTGTTGCGGTGCTTCTTGCGGCACCTCATGTGGCACTTCCTTCTCCTCTTGCATCGGACTAGGCGTGTAGTCGGAGTAAAGTGTGCTTGAGCTTGTGCTTGAATGGCTTGAGCTCGGTCCCGTCACCCTCAGGACTGTGCCGGCAAGCTTCCTTCTGAATCCTTTCATGGTGATGGAGCACAACACAAATGACTTGCAAACGGGTTACGTTAGTTAAAACAATTGAACTTCTAACCAGTGAGTCGTTTCTCAGAGAGTTGGCTCCTTGTAGCAATGAAACAAAGAGAGGGAGAAAGGGAGCTCGAACGAACATGAAAACAAACTTGAACAAAACTTCGAGAGAAAACCAAGGAGAAAATGAATGGAGAGGGAGTGAATGGAAGAAGTGTTGAATGGATGATCAACAACCCCTCTCGGCCTCTATTTATAGCCAAACGAAGGCGGCACCACGGGATATGGCCGTTGGAGGCGGTAGAACCCAAGATGGGCCCACCCGGCTAATAAATTTGGCCCACCACCCCACAACAGCTATATGGTTCAACACATGTAGGGCCCAGCCAAAGTATGTCGACAGAAATGCTCCAAAATATTTTTGAGATGTTTTGTTCAAGCCAAAATTTATTTTTATATTATTATAAATCTATTTTTTTAAAAATATTTTAATTATTTTTTTAAAAAATCTTTTTGAAAGAGAAATGGGCTAGAATAAATTCAAGCATGCAAATGCAATTTTAAAAATCAAACATGCAATTGAGAAAATCAAATATGAGATAAATATCAATTTAGCTTTGGGAAGGGCTTAGCAATTTAGGTCCATTGAGTGGGACCTCTACATCAAGTTCAGCTTGTAGATTGAGCATCCCATACTTCTAGTACATTCGATGTATCTGATACCAGAGAAGTGGACGTGGACATCTATGTTTCTTTGGTTTCCACACCTGTCTATTTTTTCGTGACCTTGGCGACATTGTTGAGGTTGATGTATTCTCTAAGGGCAGCACTGTCGCCTTCGTCCTAGAGGCATGGTTTCTCCAATACCTCGGTCGGTCAATTATTTCTCTTTCCTTCTTCATGAATGCTTTCATGAAGGTAACAAGACTGTCCTTCTTCGGAGGTGGTGTAGGTGTCCTTTGCTGAATCAAGGTTTGCACTCTAGGCTTCTCCCGGACCTTCTTTTGACACCTTGGCTCTGGTCGAAGGGGGATTTGTGATAGAACTCTTCCTTTGATGGGAACCAAAATAGCTTGGTTGGTCCTCCGACCCTCATCTTGATTGTACTGTTGCCAACATATATATGTGCCCAGATGGTTCGAAGAAACAATCACCCAAGAATGAGCGGTACGGTTGAATCACTCATGGTGTTGAGAACCACAAAATCTACGAAGATATAAACGCCTTGTACATTGACTGGAATGTTGCTGATCACGCCTTCAGGGCATCAGATGGTTGAATCAGTGAGCTGAACTCCGATCTCGGTAGCCACCATGTAGAAGTGGAGAAGGTCGATAGTGTTCTACATCACCTTAGGCATGATGTTGACACTGGCACCAAGATCACACAAAGCTTGCTCAATGTGGTAGTCCCACAATGAGCAGTTGATCACTAGATACCTTGGATCTTCCTCTTCAATTGTCAGCTCATTCCAATTGTTGCCTTGGAACCAAGGCCTCTCGCATGGTTAGGATAACATGGTTCCCAACTGATGGAAACCACACTGGCATTCTCGGGTTGCCTAGGGATTTTCCTAGTTTCCGAGATAGGAGCAGCAGCAACAAGCTAAGATATTTGGGTTTCTACCATTTTATTAAACCTCACTTGATTTTTATTAGCAGAGGATAAACTATCAATTTTAGCATTAATATTTTCTAGGGTTTTATCATTGGCAGCAAGCTTTTCAGAAAGGTTTTCATTGATTTTAGCCTAGCCAATGACAAGTTCTTTTATAGAGGGTTGGTTTGGGTTGAAATTACCTTGGTTATTACCTCATTGATATGGTGGGTTTGATTGGCTCCACCCTTGACCTCCTTGGAATGATACTCGTTGTTGTAGTTGTTCACGAATGATAGCTCTTCATGAGTCTCGGGACAGTCATTCCCCGAGTGTCTTCCATCGCCACAAACTTCACACATGTAGTGCGAGTTTAGTGCTTGCACATGCCTAGGTATAGATTCCATGAATCCTTCCTGGTCATCCATACGTTTCAGAAGGAGACAAAGCTTAGTGGCTAGCATGTCTTTTTCCTTAATGGTATGCATGCCCCCATGTACTTGGAGTCGCTCTTTGCTCCAACCCTGATTGGAGACCATCTTCTCGAAGTTCCTATCACCGACATTGACAATAGGACCTCGTGGTGCCACCAAATAACACTCAAAGAAGAGGACCAGATGGAAGACCATGTTCATCATCCTATATGAAGCATTCTACTACACGACAATGTCATTCGGGTTGAAGAACGTTGGTGCCACATACCAAAGGGCCATCTACGACTGCTTCAAGGAGTAGATACACTGTGTCTATGAAAATACCAATGGAAGCTCAACTCCGCCAAGTGCGTCTTCGCCTCTATGGTGCCCCCTAAGGAAAATTTCTCGGGTTCATCATCGGTAATCGGGGAAATAAGGCTAATCCAAAGAAGATCATTGCCACCACCAATATGTATGCTCTAGCAAGCATCAAGGATGTTCAAAAGCTAACTGGATGTATGGTGGCACTCAACAAATTCATATCAAGGCTTGGAGAATAAGGACTACCTTTCTTCAAACTACTCAAGTGGCAAGTCAAGTTCTACTGGATCGAGGAGGCTGACAAAAGTCTTGAGCAACTCAAAGGACTTCGTGTCCAAGCCACAGGTTCTCACTACTCCAACCCCAAATGAAGACTTAATTACTGCTTTACATTGCCATGACTACCAATGTCATTAGCACAACAATCATGGTCGAGAGACGAGAACAAAACTATGTATACAAAGTATAACGGCCAGTCTACTTCGTTACTGAGGTGTTGTTAGACTCCAAAGCCAAGTACCCACCGGTCCAAAAATTTCTCTATGTAATAGTACTCACCTCATGGAAATTGCAACCCAACTTCTAGGATAACAAGATATATGTCGTCTCTGACTACCTCCTAGGAGAAATCCTCCACAATCGAGATGCCATGAACAGAATCTCAAAATGGGCGGTGGAACTCGAATCCTTGTCCCTATAATTCAAACCACTTACTACTATTAAGTCCCAAGCACTAGTCGATTTCTTGGTAGAGTGGAGGGAGAATCGATTACCCACACCAACGGAGATCCCTCAAGCTAAAAGGCACCGACACTAGAGTCTTGATTTTCTCCAAGGGTGAACAACTCAAATATGCCCTGCAAATCTTCTAGGAAGCATCCAACAACAAAGCTGAGTACAAAGCGTTGTTGCATAGGCTTCGTCTGGCAGTCTCGCTAGGCATCAATCATTTGTTGGTCTCGTGATAAATCAAGTCAATGATGAGTGGGATCGAAATAAGGAAAACATTGACCCATACCATCTAGAGGTATGCAAACTAGAAAATAAATTCGTTGACCTAGAATTTCACCTTGTAGTCCATGACAACAATGTTGCCACAGATATATATCCTATCCAAGTTGGGATCTACTTGAACCCAAGTTTCAATGGGGGTCATTGTCCCTGAGCTACAAAAGCCATCAATAGCAGAGCCAGAACCACCAACCACCATTCCTGGCCCCTCAGAGACTAGTTGGGAGGTTATGATGACCGACATGAACTAGTAGAACCCCTTCATCGACTACATCAAGGAGCAAAAGCTACCATCAGACAAAGCATAATCTAAGCAAGTCATACGGTCTAGCAAGGACAACATTCTAGAAAGGGACAAACTCTACAGTTGAGGCGCAACATCAAGAGTACTCATGAAGTGTGTCTCAAGATCAGACGGGTACGACATCTTGGAGGAAATTCATAAAGGGATCTATGGCAACCACGCCTCTTCAAGGACGAAAGTGGGAAAAGCTTGCAGAGTAGTGTTCCATTGGCCTACAACTCTCACTGACACTGAAGAACTAGTATGCATATGCCATGGCTGTCAATTCTTCAGCAAGCAACAACACGTTCATGCCTACAAACTGGTCACAAGTCCACCAACTTAACCGTTTGTCTGCTGGGGGGCTTGACATGAATTGTCCATTACCAACTATGCTAGGAGGTTTCAATAGAGTTCTGGTGGTCATGACAAGTTCACCAAGTGGATTGAGGTGAAGCCAGTGACCTGCCTCAAGGCTACAGGGACCTCGACTTCCTCGATGAAATCGTTCACCTCTACAGGTTTCCCAACCGCATCATCACAAACCTGAGTTCCAATTTCAGTAACTATGGGTTCTGGGAGTACTACGAAAATAGTGGGATCGACGTTCGGTATGTCTCCGTCGCTCACCCGTAGTCCAATGGCCATATTGAGCGAGCCAACGGGATGGTACTAGGTGATCTGAAGAAGAGGTTACACGGCATCTCCAACATTAAAGGCAGCAAGTGGCTCAAGGAGCTACCCAATGTACTCTGAGGGCTACGTACCCAGCCGTGCAAGCCAACCGGGTAGTCACCCTACTTCCTCGTGTGTGGTAATTAAGCCGTACTACCTGCAGACGCCTTGTGGAAATCTTCAACTGTCGAGCAGTATGAGAAAGGTGCAGTAGAAGAAGTCTTAGAACCCCTGTTCTTTTACCCTTGTGGTTTTGTAGTATTTTGTGTGCTCCTATCTCCACCGTACATGGGAAAGCCTTTCTCGCAATGGACCTCATGATACCATTTCATCTATTCAAGCCAGCATCATGTGGGTACTGTTGTTTTTTACACTCCTGTTTAATTAGTAATCTTATTTAGATATATTCGTACAGGATCGAAGAGACTATAACAATTGCTTTAGGCCAGTGAAGATGGCGATGTTGCTTCAACTATGGAGTGAATGGGAACTACGGGTGCTAGTCCTTCTAAGCTTCATGTTGCAAGTATATCTCTTCTTTTTTGGTGGCCTCCGGCGTCGTATCACCAACACAACATTGAGGTCGCTGCTTTGGTTGGCGTATTTGGTTGCTGACTTCATTGCAGTTTACACACTTGGTCTGCTATCACATCAAAAGATAACTGCGGTTGGAGTGGATGAACATCACCAGCTCATGTTCCTCTGGACGCCTTTCCTTCTCATTCATCACGGTGGGCAGGACACAATCACTGCATTTTCAGTCGAGGACAATGAGTTGTGGCTTAGGCACCTTCTCAATCTACTAGTTCAAGTTGGCCAAGCCTTATATGTATTCTGGAAATCTACATCCCACAATCCATTTGTTGCCTCAAGTGTCATTGCATTCATTGCTGGAATAATCAAATACGGGGAGAGGACATGGGCACTCAAGGGCGCAAGTAAGAAAGCCCTTAGGAGCTCCCCCACATGAGAAAAGGTATGCCAATTTCCTGGACTAGAAGAAGATGGGCAGCAACTGGATTTCTCCACTCTTGTGAGGTTTGCTCTTTCCAGCTCCCAAGGTGTCAAGGACCTGTTTGTTGGACGCAAACTTAGACAAATGGAAGGAGTTGTACAAACAGCATTTGCCAGTGATTTCTACATTAAAGTGTCAAGAAATGGTGATGTTGTGTTCAAGATTCTAGTGACTAAGCTCGGAATGATGTATGACACTATTTACACCAAGGCAAGGGTCATTTTTACCTGGGCAGGCTCCATTCTTCGACTCGTCACACTCTTCTGTTTATTGGGTTCTTTTGCACTTTTTGTAACAGAGGAAAAGAAGCTCAATCATAGTAGAGCCGACGTTGCAATAACATATACTCTGTTTATTGGAGCATTTTGCTTGGATGTTTGCGCCATCTTGTTAATGGTGATGATGTCCCCATGGAGTTTGGCTTTCTTGAGATCCTGGAAGAGTCATAAGCTCGCCCATGCAGCCTGGTATGTTTTCAATTGTTGTGCCCAACCAGAGTCTAGTCTGTCATGTTCAAATTCCATGGGTCAATACAATTTCCTCAGCTCATGCTTATCTGACAATATAATCAGTAAGATGATGAATTTTTTGGGGGCACAAGAGATATGGAGGAACTTTCGGCACACTAGGTTTGAGAATGTCAGTCCAGAAATTAAGAAAATCATTTTTGAAGACAAATATTTGGACGAGGTTTTGAGTTTAAGATCTGAACGCAGGCAAAGAGTTTACTACGGTAAAGCATCAGAATCATCTGTTTTTGTAGCAATCCGTATAATACTACGGAAACCTCTAGAGGAGGCCATCATCTCGTTACACATCTACACGGACATATTCCTGCATCGATGAATGTACCCCTTATCACTTACATCAACAGAGGAGGTACATCACCTAATTCATACCTGCAGGTCATTATCTGAGTACATGTGCTACTTGTTGGTTGTCAATCCTAACATGCTGCCTGTGACGGGGAGCGCACGCGATGTTCTAGATAAAGCTGCAGACGTAGTGGCCAACATTAGTAAGGGTAAAGACATATTTCTAGAGCGAATGGCCACCGATTATAGCCTCACTGGCAATGACTATCCATTTGACCTAGATCCAGTCACCCTAGCTGGTTTTCTATTGAGAGGTCAAACTCGATGTACTGTGGAACGGCATCCTCTTCGGTCGCTACGGCTTCTTGTGCGCGCATGGTTGGTGGTTCTGGTATATGCTGCAAGCAAGTCCCTTGGAGAAGTGAATGCAAGGCATCTTAGCACGGGTGGGGAGTTGCTCACATTACTCTGGTTACACTTGGCACACCTTTCTCATGGAGATATGGGCACATTTGAGTTGGAATTTTTTCCACAAATTTCGGTGGATTATGGTGGACATAAAAAATATATACGAGAGCGTCAGGGCAGAAGAAGTAGGCATGAGTTGGAATCAACAGTACAAGATGACTGAATTAAACCAAGAATTATTGGAA
The DNA here is from genome assembly GCA_036936925.1 of Cenchrus fungigraminus. Classification (NCBI taxonomy): domain Eukaryota; kingdom Viridiplantae; phylum Streptophyta; class Magnoliopsida; order Poales; family Poaceae; genus Cenchrus; species Cenchrus fungigraminus. The sequence goes on from CM072780.1 coordinate 88,003,886, forward strand.
ATCATTCTTGTGTTTGTGTATGATATATTTATAATAGGCATGAGTTTCCCATGTGGTCCAAGATGTGAATTGAGAGAGTACCATGTGATAAATGTAAGCGGCTGAGCAGCTGTTATAAGCACCTCAAGACTTTTTTTAGTGAACTTGCTAGTAAAAAAAAGGTTACAGCCTGCCTAACTATCGAGTTGGTAACCATCAAACAATTTGTAATACTAATAATCTTTGAACATGCATGTCTCTTTTGTTCTCTATATAATTATAAACCCCATGCAACTGTCGTGTTGTTACTTGTTACTTGTTCCCAAACTTTCCCCAGTTCTCTCTAGCTTGCTGATCTCTCAATTTCCTACCTTGGCTACAGTTGATCATCACATTTCATAAGAATTATAAGAACATACTCCCCCCATTCCTTATAATTTGAAACGGAGGGAGTATATTGTTGTAGCTTTAAAGCCGCACTGATTCGTCTTCCCAGGAAGCCAGCCAAACTGGAAACATAGATGGAATTCAATAGAGAGGAATTAATCCAAGGGGAAACAACAGGACATATAATTTTGGAGCAAGAGTGCAGGAGATGCCGCCGCTAACCATGATTCGGCAGTATGTCGACATTTTGCTTGTGAACAGAGACACAGAGATGTGTGCTGCCTAGAGCTAGGACTTGGACCGTGCTATTTGTCAACCGAACGAAGCACCACATTTTGGCACAGCCCAAAGCACGGTAGGACACGATAAATTTTGGATCATGCCGGCATGACACGAATGCGAGGGCCATGCCGTGATTAGGATCTCTGCACGCGGGTGACACGTGTCACACCCTAAAATTTCTGAATTTCAGATTTCTCATAATTTTAAAAATTGTTTATTTTTCTGAATTAAATAAAATGATTATGTGTCTGTTGCATTCAAGCCGATGCATCTTGGTGTTCATGAGTGCTAAAGGTTCTAAATATACATTTAGTTTTTTTTTGTAGGTGGGAAATTTATATAAAAATATGATGTTACTTAGATTATGTTCGTACAGATAGTGGTGGGTAATTTAGACATAGATGTTACTTTAGACTACTTTTGTAATACAAGATATGGGTGATTTTTAGAAAACAATAGAATACATCCTACATGTATTTATTTTTAATGATTACTGGATATACAAAAATTATTAACAAATGTTTTTATTTTATAAAAAATTCTTTGAATTGTTTATGTCGCATTGCATAGATATTTGTATGGGTACCAAAACACAAGCTACAATGGTAACAAAATGATTAACATATGTGTTTACATCTAATTAATGCTTTTCATGGGCACCAGAAATCAAATGATTCTAAGGATAATAAGAAAACTTTAAGATTGGAGTAAAGTTTTGAGGTACTTGAAGAATGAAGCGCTATGATGTTGGCGTGATTCACGCTTTTCATTTGCCGTACTCACAAAGTTAACCGAATTAGGGATGTCCATCAGTCATGCGCAGCAATGGTACATAGAAATGTGTACAAAGCACTAATAATGCAGGAATCTATCCTTTCATGCATCTCCAGCGGAACCTTATTCCCCAATCAACAATCGTATTGGGAGTCAGTAAGAGAATAGTGCTCCAGTAAACTTCCTTTTACTTTTTCCTTGGACTCTTTTACGGTGGACCATACCACCATATACCACTGTTGGAAAAAGACCAGTATGAAAGGATCTGATGGCAGAGATTAATTGTATACCACCACAACTTGCACCTGTAGTATAGGGTGGTATACATAGGTGGTATAGGGGTATTATTGGAAGTTTTATCTCGGTGGCATAAACAAAATATATGATTTTATTATTTCAGATTTTTTTTATTTCCCTCTGGTGATAAGGCCAAATTTTTTTAAAATTTCAAACGGAAATTTTCATTTCAAATTTCAAAAATGAAAATTTTCAAATATTTTCATTTCAAATTTTCAAATTTTCGTGGCACATTTCAAAAATTTTTCATTTCCCTCTGGTGGTATGGCCATTTTTTTTCAATTTTCAAAATCAATTTTTTTTCAAAATTTTCTATTTCCTTCTAGTGGTATGGCCAATTTTTTTTCAAAATTCAAAAACAAAAATTACTGAGACAAAAGAGCCCTATCCCTTGGTGGTATGGTCCACCGTAAAAGAGCCCTTTCCCTTTCCCCATAATTACTGAGACAACCCAATAATTCATCTCAACTCTCGTTAAATAAGAAAGTTGTGACTCTCCCAACACCATAGTTGGATTAGGAATAGATTATTGGGAGACTACAAAAGCAAATCTTCCAACAATAGTGAAAGAAGTATTAGGATATATACCCCCATTAACTAGTTATTGAAAAATATTTATTGAGGGACTACCCGAGATCCTGTTAGAGCCTACTATGCCCCAACCAAATATCAGATGCTTTACTCTTGACGACCAAGTGTTGTGGTGAGCATTTTTACATATGTTAATTCATTGTGATAGGCAAGTAGTGATGGATCTTCTGGGACAATCTTTTACATGCATTTTTGTTGCAACTGGGAGGCAATTCGGTGGGATCTTCAAGTTACTAATGTTTCAATATTTATTTCTAGATTCTACAATAGGTTAATATGTGACGTTGCAGTGGTTATTTTCGGAATGTTTAAACACGCAAGGTGATGTTGTAATAACTCTTTATGTTGCAAAAATATATATATTGGATATTTCGATAGTTGATTTGATGTGTTGCGCATTTTTTATCTAATTGACTAATTTTATTTGTTTTTGCTAATATTTTTCAGATAATAATATTCTTTTAGAATGTTACCTAACGGTAGTTCAAGAAAAATTATGATTATAAAATTTGAATTTCCAAATGGTAAACATCAATGTTGCAAACTTCATTTTATATGTTGCTGTTGTCGATTGATATTATATGAAACATGATGTCATCTTGTGGGGATTTTCTACCATAGAATTTGGAGGTTTTTACCCACAAGCTATTGTAAAAGATGCATGTTACCTACACACCATCAAAATTTCAGAAAGATCCTATGTACCATTGTTCCAAGTTTCTTTTACCTGTGAGTCACTCCCGTCAGTTTCAGCTAACACCGTGAATGATCTTGTCTGTGGGGCCCACACGTCAGCCTCTTCTCTGCGGGGCCCACACGTTAGAGTGTGGCGTTGCGGGCGTCGAGGAGGGCGAGCTCGTCGTCGTAGGTGAGGAGGCGCAGTGCGGCGACGGGCTGACGGAGGCGCAACGTGGACCATGCGGGGTCGGGCTGGGCAGCGGAGGGGGTCGAAGAGCGTGAGTGGCGGAGAGGACGACGGATTCAAGGATGGTGGACCCGGTAGTGGTGGCGGTCCACAATGGGGTGCGAGGGGGCGCTGTGGAGGACAGAGAAGAAGAAGCGGGACCGGGAGTCGGAGGCCTCGGTGGCACCGGTGTTGTAGATGACGGCAGAGATGTTGGAGCCGGGGGAGAGGAGGAACACACTGTTGGTGTCGATGAAGTGGAAGTAGGTGAGTTTGAAGGGCGGGTAGAGGTACTGGACGGGCACGATGCGCGCTGTTGTGGCCACCACCAGCAACAGGACACAGGAGGAGGATCAAGAGCGGGAGCAGATCCGGCGGTGGCGCCATGGGAGGGGCTCCGCACCTGAGATCCCGAAGGGGCTCCTTAAGTTGCGTGGAGGTTAGAAGGGTGCGCTGCGGCGAGCTCCATGGACGCTAGGGAGCTCCTCCACCACCGGTGCGAGCCCCACCCCGCCCTGCGCCGCCGCTAGCCGCAGTCACCCATGGACGCGGGCACACGGCGGATGCGCCGGCCGCGGGGAGGTTGGAGGTGTGCCGCGGGGAGGTTAGAGGGGTGTGTCGCAGCGAGCTCCATGGACGCCAAGGAGCTCCTCCACCGCCGGCATGAGCCCCACCCCGCCCTGCACTGCCGCTATCCGCAGTCGGCCATGGACGCGGGCACGCTGCGGATGTGCCGGCCGTGGGGAGGGTGCGGCGCACACGGAGAGGCGGGTCGTGGCTTGTGCACCGGGACTGGGTAGGGGAGCGACGCCAGGGAGGAAGAAGATGGTAGATGGGTGAAGAGGCTAACGCGTGGGCCCAGCAGACAGGCATTCACGGTGTAAGCTGAAACTGACGGGAGTGGCTCACAGGTAAAAGAAATTTGGAACAATGGTACATAGGATCTTTCTAAAATTTTGATGGTATGCAGGTATTGTGCATCTTTTACAATGGCTTGTAGGTAAAAACCTCTAGAATTTGAGGTACAAAGTCTCGTTTATATATTTTTTAATTTAATACTACCTCCGTCTCCCGATATAAGGCGCGCATGTAATTCAAGATTCAAACTTTGAAATGTTTGACCAATTAATAGACTTTTGTAATAAACTTTTTCTCCGACAAACATAATATCATTAAATTTGTGTTGAAAAATACTTTAATATGACTATAATTTTGTTGTTATCAAAATTGCTTTCTATGAGATAGTAAGAGTCAAATGTTAGTATTAGTGACTGTGCCAAGTTTGACTGTGTTTTGTATTCTTAGACGGAGGGAGTACTATTCCTAATATTGCATCATTGAATTTTCGACATTGTGACGGAATGTTCGATGGAATTTTTTTTACTGACTTCCATTTAAAAAAATTGACGGAATGCAGACATATCTTCCTTCTCTCTATTAATTGAGTTGAACACCTTTTTATTAATTTCTATTTAAAAAATTGACGAAATGCATAAATAACTTCCTTCTCTTGCTTAATTGAGTTGAACCTCTTTTTACTGACTTTTGTTTTAACAAATTGACTAAGTTTTGATCTGTTTACGAGATCTTTTGCTCGTCAAACCAAAAAAATTATTTTAAAGAAGATGTATTGGAATTTGTTGAAGATGGATGTTCAGGACAAGAAATTGTGGACACGGCAGAATCCCGTAAACCCAATAAGGCCAATACAATACTCCACGTTTCGTGTCTCCATCACACCATCAATTTTACATACATCAGTTGGCATGTTCATCTGGCTTATCAGCCACCAGCTAGCAGTACTTTCTCTCATAACAAACCAGCCACCAGTCAACAGTATTTTTCTCTCTGAACAAACCAGCATCAGCAATCAGCCACCAACCAAACGAACAAGCCCACTACCTCGTCAAACATAGGTCAATCCCTTCTGCTCCCGAGCTCTGGCCATTAGTTTTTTGCCCATGCTGTGTATGTAATTCCTGCGGGTACAACGACTGGATTAGGCTGACGAGCATGTTGACATTGAGGGAGGACGACCCGACCTCGCTGATGCTCGCCGCCGCACTGCTCTTCAGCTCCTGAGCCCTCCGCCGCATCCTGGCGTCAAGCTCTTCTGCTCCCAGCAGCGTCGAGATGGCAGCCTCCACCTTACCCCTCTCGAGCTCGCCGCGTCACCGACTCGCCACACGTGGTCCACGTACTTGGCGTTCCCCATCTAGCCGCTGAAGCACGGCCGACACAGCATCGACACGCCGGCGCAGACACTCTATAGTGTCGAGTTCCACCCGCAGTGCATCCAGAACCCGCCCACGGCTGGGTGTGCCATGACCTCCTCTTGCGGAGCCTAGCTGACCACTAGGCCCCAGCCGCGTGTCGTGGTGTCAAAGCCCACAGGCAGCGAGGACGGCGGCACGCTGCGGACGAGGGCCGGCCGGAGCACCCAGAGGAAGGGGCGGCTGTTGTCGGTGATGCCCTAGGCTGTTTCCATGAGATCGGCGCCGGACATTCTGGCGAGGCTGCCGAAGCTGATGTAAAGCACGGACGATGGGGATCGCCCGTCGAGCCAGTCCAGGCAGTCGCGGTCCTGGATAGATCACAAGCAGGCTTTGTATTCTTACAAGGAGGAACATCAATTTCTTGGAAATCTACAAAACAGACATTAGTATCAACTTCCACCAATCATTATGAGATAATAGCTTTTATATGAAGCATCACACGCGAATGCCTATGGTTTCGCAAAATGATAAACCACACTATACAATCATGTGGTATTGGAGAAATTGATACACCAACAATTATCTTTGAGGATAATTCAGCATGTGTTACTCATATGGAGTCAGGTTATATAAGAGTAATATGATTAAGCATATTATTCGTAAGTTATTCTACCCCCATGAACTCCAAAAGAATGGAGAAATTGAAATCTTGCAAACTAAGTCATGCGATAATCATAGCAGATTTATTCACAAAATCTCTACCATACTCCCCATTCTGTAAATGTGTAGAGGGTATTGGTACGAGAAGACTTTGAGACTTGCAAGAATCAGGGATAACTTACTTCAAAATCATATTACACTATTTTTTTTATATGAGTTTTACTCTTCTAGAGCTTTCTCAGATAAAGTTTTTAATGACGTAATATTAACACATGATATAAATGTCATATTATCTATTTTTCTTCATAGAGGTTTTTAGAGATAATATTTATGACATATTGATTTTTGATCAAATTGTTGTTGGGCTATGTCTTTAGAATATTTAAAGGGTTGATTGGCAAATCAATTTGTGGCTTTGCACATCTGCTTCATGTTCATCCGTCTGTGACTGTAGCCAGAGTCATTGTGAAAGCACTGGTGAATAGTGAACAGGACATACCTGGTGACTTTGTGGATTCTGTTGGTGATGCACCTGTCACTTGTTCTTTTAATGTGCCTATGTGTTCATCTTGTCAGCTACTGACTTGGTTGTTGGTGGGGATGAGGAACTACCACGGTACCACCGGTTGATGGGCATGTACACCCCCTTCCCTACCCAGCTCCCCGTTGGCTTTATCCTCCTCCTGCTGCTTCTGATAGCTCTTCTGCTGGAATGGGTGATGTTGAGCACTTGTCTGAGAATGCGCCTGTCTGTGAATGTTGATGTTACTGAGATTGCTCCTGTCGATGAGAATGCTCCTGTTGAAGCGAATTTAGCAGCTCAAGAAGTTGGGCAGTCGGAGGCCCCTGCTGAGGTTTCTGTGCCAGTTCGTGCTGATGTTCTTGCTCAGTCAGGGGATGGATAGACTAATTTATCTCCAGCTGCTAGAGATTTTGCTGCCTCCGGTGGTCTAACCAGAACTGGTCCAGTGGTTGCTCCATCATCCCTGCTGCCCCAAGGTGAGCTTCTGATAAAGGTGCTTGATCTTTCCTATCCACCTCCTCTTCATGCACCTTTTGCTCCTTTTGCCAATGTCTCCCGCTTGGTTATCAATCTTGATTCTCATGTGCCTTTTTTTGCTAATCCTGAATCTCTTTGGCACTTGGCTAATATCCTGGCAACATATCCTATGCACACCAGCTTCGTATGCACACTATGCAAACTCCCACCACAAACGCTGGATCTCCATCCAATGACCAGATTGATAGGCGGGCACTTTTAGCACTTAAACCCCCCACCTATACTCTTTGCTAATGAAAATGTATCAAAAAAAACCCACAGCAGGAGATGGAGGGTTTGACGGCCGGCAACGGCACTTCCTCGCGAGTCGCGACGCATCGCGTCCCGCGGCCGCCTCGGACGAGCTCGCCACCGGCCCTCCCTTGGAAGCGATTCGTCAGGTCGGGTCGCAGACGCCGCCGGCCACTGACGCCGCCGGCCCTCAGACTGACACCGCATGCCCTCGGAGGTCGACGCTGCCGTCCCGCTCGCCGCCGGCCCTCATGCGAGTCGTCAGACCGCCGGCCCTCACAAAAACGACGCCGCTTCAGAAGTTCAGGTACGTAGTGCTTCTGGTACGTAGTGTTGATTTTTTTTTCAAACCAGCTTGTCAATCCCGTTGGACCTCATCAGGCTTCACGTCCCCGCCCTGTTCCTGTTGATATGTTCACCTACAGCATTTTAATGGATTGTGTTCTTCAGGTAGCAGCCTCCTCGCACGGGATTGGACGCCGCCGCCCCCCGCAATTCAAATCCGCCGGCACAATGGATCGTGACGCCACGTTCAGGCCTGCCATAGACTACGCTGCCAATGCATGTATGGGTACATCTATACGTCCGTACAGGTCATAATATCATGCATGTCTATACAAACGTATGTATGAGTGATTTATTCATGCGGTCAGGCGCAGCCATGGGGACCGACACTGCCGCCGCCATGGAGATCACCGCTGATTCTGTCTCCATTGAGGCCATCGATGCAGGACTTGGAGCCTACCTTGAACATCCAGGCACACCACAAACAGAATCCTCTCCGAGTAATGCAGTAAGTTGCAAAGAAAATTTGAACACACAACTAGTACTAGTTCTACTTAGTTTGTTGCTCATACAATTTTTACACTTCTATAGGCAACAATTGACACAGGCATAGGCATCACAAATTCCAAAGAACATTTAAAGCCAATGGTTGGAATGATATTTGATAGTCTCACGGATGTGGAGAAATTCTACAAGTCGTATGCACATGATATTGGTTTCTCTGTTCGTATTGGTCAGCAGAAAAAGGGAAATGAGGAAATATTATACAAGAGATATTATTGTTCAAGGGAAGGGTACAGTAAGGAGAACGTAACAAATGCTAATGATAAATAATCTGAGAAAAAAGAAAGATGTTGAAACTGATGGAAACCAGATGTGGTTGTTCGGCACAGATTGCTATGAAGCTTGAGAGTGATAAGAAGTATCGAATAACTTCAATGGTTGAGGAGCACAGCCATGGTTTTGTGTCGCCAGATAAGAGACATTTGCTAAGATCCAATCGTAAAGTCAGTGAGAGGGCTAAGAGTACTTTGTTCAATTGTCATAAGGCTAGCATTGGCACCTCACAGGCATATCAACTTCTCCATGTCAGTGAGGGTGGGTTTGAGAATGTCGGGTGCACATAGAGGGATTTGCAAAATTATTACCGTGACCTCAGAACCAAAATCAAGGATGCAGATGCAGAAATGTTTGTGGCACAACTTGAGCGAAAGAAGGAAGTAAATCCTGCCTTCTTTTATGAGTTTCAGGTAAATGAAGAAGGACGACTTGTTTGTGTATTCTGGGCAGATGCTTTAAGTAGGAAAAACTATAGTGTTTTTGGTGACGTGATTTCGGTAGATGCAACATATACCACCAACCAGTATAACATGAAATTTGTGCCATTTACAGGAGTCAATCATCACTTTCAAAGTGTTTTCCTTGGGGAAGCGTTCTTAGCAAATGAAAAGATTGAGTCATATGGTTGTTTGAGACCTTTCTTAAGGCTATGGGTGGAGTAGCACCTCATCTAATCACGACAGATGAAGATGCTAGCATGAAGGCAGCTATTGCTGAGATTCTACCAGATACAACTCACAGATTTTGCATGTGGCATATCATGGATAAGGTATCTGAGAAGGTAGGGCCCGCTATAAGAGAAGATCTAAATTTTTGGGAAAGACTAAACAAGTGTGTCTGGGGGACTGAGAATTCAGATGATTTTGAGTCACAATGGAATTCTATCATGACAGATTATGGACTCATGGGAAATAAGTGGTTTTCCAATAGGTTTGCCATTCACAAATCATGGATTCCGGTATACTTTTTGGACATACCTCTAGCAGGAATGCTTAGGACTACATCACGATCAGAGAGTGCAAATTCTTTGTTTAATTGTTTCATCCATAGAAAGATGGCTTTTGTTGAGTTTTGGCTAAGGTTTGACACAGCTTTGGAGTGCCAATGTCAAGAGGAGTTGGTAGCTGATAATAAAAGTCTTCACAGCACTCCAAAATTGATGACACCATGGGGCATCGAGAAGCAGTGTAGTGAGATTTACACACATGAAGTTTTCTTTAAATTTCAGGAACAAATCATAGCTGCAAGAGACCATTGCATTATTCAAGGTATTTCAGAGTGTGAAGATATAAAATGTTTCACAATTAGCGGTTGTGATTTGTGCAGATGAACAAGTCAAACATGTTTGGTACGTGCTCTTGTAAATTATATGAGTCCTATGGCATCCCATGTCGTCATATCATACAAGTGCTTAGAGCTGAGAAGCAAAATGAGATACCATCGACTTATATTATGAAGAGATGAGAGAAAAAAATGTAAAAGGTGAGTTCATCCCCTTTTTTTTACTGTTTTGACTTGTATGGTTATAGTGTTGATTAGATATTTGATTTTGCAGAGAAGTGTTCTTTGATGATGAAGGCAACCTTCTGGACGAAAAGGCTAAAGATCCTATGGAGGTGGCATGCGGAAAAAAATTTCAGATTCACGCAACAAGTTTGAAGATCTAGTACAAATGGCCAAGAACTTTGAACCAGCGATTGACTTTTTGTGTTCTAGTTTATCGAACCTAATGGAACCTCTCCAAAAGATCGTTCCAGCTGCTACAGTCAGTAAACAGGATGAGTTTGAAACATTCCTTGGTGGAAAAATTCCACATGAAGTACACATACATCCACCAACTGATATCATGTCAAAAGGGCGATGCAAAAGAATTCCGAAGAGCAAGGAGAAGAAGGTACCAAGACCACGGAAGTGTGGAAAATGCAAGAAAGTAGTAACAGATCATGATGCACGAAATTGCCCAAATAATGTTGATGGCTGATTGTAAAAACTTATTTTGTACTAGATATGGTTTTCAGTGTGTTCGTGAATTTTTAATGGGAGTAGATGTACTTACTGTCGCTGGATTTTTTATGACAATTCATGGTCAATTGTGTCTCGAGCCATGGATGAATTGTTCATTATTTATTTTTGATAATGCCATGAACTGTTGCTGTTGCCAACTGTTTCTGTACTGCTGACCATGCATCAGTGTAGGAGTAACCATGATTATTTTCTTTGCTAACTGAAGACGTGATCCTATACAACCACACCATCAGCCCATGATCAGTGCTAACAAGAACACTGCAGTTGCAGTGTAAGTTCACTGTTTACAGAAGAAGACTGCATTATATTCTTTCGGTGATCAGTGATCATGGTTACCATCCATTACTCAAAACAAACATACAAGCATCGGTTTTACTTTTACATGCGAATATATGGACCTTCAATTCTGTCACCAACTCACCATCATCTTCAATGCTACTCCTACTTGCTAAACACTTGGTACCATCACCATTCAGCTTGTGTTCAGTACTCGTGCGTGCGTGCTTCTAGGCAACACGGATCCTGCAGAACGATGGCATGGGGCAGGCTAGGTGATAAAGCTTGTAGAATGACTGTGGCGATGGTGGCGGCCGTGGCATGTCCAGCTCCACGTCGTTGCTTCCAGTGCTGCTGTCACCGTCGTCGAGCTCGTTGGCCGGCACCGGCACCACCGCCCGAGTCTGCTTCTTGTGGGCGTCCGAGGCCGGCGGTCTGATGAATCGCGTGAGGGCTGGCGGCGAGCGGGACGGCGGCATCGACCTCTGAGGGCGTGCGGCGTCCGTGGCCGGCGGCGTCTGCGACCCGACCTGACGAATCACTTCTGAGGGAGGGCCGGCGGCGAGCTCGTCTGAGGCGGCCGCGGGACACGATGCGTCGTGAGGAAGTCTCCTGCCGTGGGTTTTTTTTATACGTTTTCATTAGCAAAGAGTAGAGGTGGGGGGTTTAAGTGCTAAAAGTGCCCGCCTATCAATCTGGTCATTGGATGGAGATCCAGCGTCTGTGGTGGGAGTTTGCATAGTGTGCATACGAAGCTGGTGTGCACAGGATATGTTGCCTAATATCCTGATGGATCCTTTGGATAATGAGAACTGGGCACCTTCAGAGGGTGAACAGAACCAGGCTATGCCTGTGAATGAGCAGTGCTCGGATGATGATCTGGTAATTCTAGAAAAGATGCCATCCCCCAAAGCCCCATGCAAGCGTCGTGCCAGAAGATGCAGAAGCCCTTTGGACTCCAAGTTCCTTCGTTGCAATGTCAGAATTGGAAAGAACTTGAAAGGTTTCAAGAGCAAGTCGGATGCTGATGTTGCTGAAGCAACTGTCTTTGAGGAAGAAGCAGGCGAAGCTGCAGTTGTAGATGTAGAGATGGAAGATGAGGATCCAGAGCCACTGGCCATTGTACTTGCTTATCAGGGTGTGGGTGCTGATGATGCTTCAGCGCCACACCTGCCCCTTGCTACACTTAAGGCTATAGGGACAGGTTTCCTCAAGATGCAGCTTGAGGCTGTATCTACGGCTGCGCTTCTAGCCTCTGATGATGATTAAATGTAATAGGGCTAGTGGTAGATGCTCCTTTCTAGCATCTATCTGCTTTTGGTCATATGGTTGTGGAAACTCTTTTAGGTTGTTGGCTTGTTTTAAGCTTGACTCTGGTCATCTCAAACTCATGAATCCATGTCCTTGGTTTATGCAATGTTGTTGTGCTTTTGCCATTGATATCTCTAGTCTTGGTTGTTGGTTTTTACTCTCATGTCTGTGCATGAGTGCTGGTTTCCTTTTGTCTGGTTTTCCCCACGAGTTTAAACACGAATAATAGGGCCTAGAGTGTCCTTTCTTGGAATATTAGGGGGATTAATTCTCAAGCTAAATGGGATCACATTCAAAATAAAATTTCTGAGAGTGCAGCCCAGATTATTTGTCTGTAGGACAAAAAGAGAAAGTTTTGATCAGGCCTACATTTCCAAGTTCTGTATGAGACATCTAATAAATTTGCTTTTGCTCCCTTGACTGGTGCCTCTGGTGGGCTCATTGTGTGTTGGAATGGTAATTTTTTCCAGGGAGATGTCGTCCAAACCTCCAGCTATGCAATCACTATTAAGTTTCACTCTCATTTGTCTGGTGCTTCTTTTCATCTTAGTAATATTTATGGGCCATGTGTTTCTTCTGAGAAGGCAACTTTCATTAACTGGTTATACAATTTTGACACAACATCTCTGGATGGTTGGCTTTTGGTTGGTGATTTTAATTTGATCAGGTCTCCTGATAATAGAAATAAACCGGGTGGGAGTGTCAATGATATGTTCCTTTTTAATGACCTCATCCAGCATCTTGATCTTGTTGACATTCCTTTTGAGGGAAGACAATTTACCTGGAGTAATATGCAAGATGATGCTTCGTTGGAGAAATTGGATTGAGTTTTCACCTCTTCCTCCTTAGCTCTTTCTTACCCGGCTACATGTGTTACACCTTTGTCAAGGCCTATTTCTAATCATGTGCCTTATGTTGTGAAAATGGAGACTAATATTCCAAGAGCTTCCATTTTTCGGTTTGAAAATTTTTGGGCTGATTTTCCAGATTTTCTTAGCACTGTTCAGGTTCACTGGCATTCCGATCCCTTCTATGCCAATATGGCCAAGAGCCCAAGACCATCAGGGGTAAATTCAAGCAGCTGAGGAAAGGACTTAAAAAATGGTGCAAAGAGCTCTCTCGCCTGAACAAGCTTATCAATAACTGTTCCTGTGTTCTTGCTTTTCTGGATGGGCTAGAGGATCAAAGATCTCTCAGCTTTGAAGAATTCAATTTCCGAAAAATTGTGAAAAGGTATCTCTAGAAACCAAGGTTTTTGATCGCGGGCTATGAAAAATAGCGGCGTTCTAGTCTGGTCGCTATTTGGCGCTATTGCGCCGCTATAGCGGCAGCTATGTGCAGTAGCGCCAGCTTGTTGCTGCCGCTATATCGCCACTATAGCGCGCTATTTGATTGAAACAGCAACATAATAGTGTTGAACTAGCCTTAATAAGTTAATAATTCAAATAGTCATGACAATGGACAACAAAATATGATAAGTTCTCAGCCTCAAAGAAAATACCAAATAGCCATGAAGGCAAGTCAACACTTGAAGTTGAAGTACATAAGCAAACAACCATGGACCACACAACCAAAAAGTTCACAAATCACAATTCAAACAGCAACAACCATGGTTATTGGCAACAGCCTAAAGTTTTTAATTACAGTCCACTTGCCTTGGTTTTTTTTTGCCTGAGCATATAGCGGCAAAATAGCGGCGATATGACGCTATTCTGGAATAGCGGCGCAATAGCACGATATAGCGGCAATAGCACCGATAGCACAAAAAAGAAGAATAGCTTCGCGTCGAGAGCTACGGGCCACTATAGCGCCGCTATTGCACCGCTATAGCGCGCTATTTAAAACCTTGCTAGAAACTTTTGGATGCTAAAAGGATTTATTGGAAGCAAAGATCCACTGTCAGATGGGTTAAATTTGGGGATGAGAACTCAGAGTTGTTTCAAGCTATGGCTACATATTCTTTCAGAAGGAATTCAATTCCCTCTCTTTAGGCGGATGATGGATCAGTAGTGCATTATCACAGCCTTAAAGCTGATCTTTTATGGATCTCTTTCAAAGACAGGCTTGGTGTTTCTGAATTCACAGGGATTTTGTTTGATCTTTCTGCTCTGATTTCTGCTCTGCCACTACCTGTTTTGGATGAACCTTTTTCAAAGGAAGAAATAGGCACATCAGTAAAGGAGATGCCATCAGATCATGCCCCTAGACCTGATGGTTTCAATGGTTTTTTCTTGAAACATTGCTAGCACATTATTGCAGAGGATTTTTACAGATTGTGTGAGGGTTTTTGCAATGGAACAATTGATCTAGAATGCATCAATGGCTCTTTCATTACCTTAATCCCCAAAAAAGACACTCATCTTACTGTAAATGATTATAGACCAATACCCCTACTGAATTACTCGTTGAAGCTCTTAACAAAACTTTTGGAAAACAGGCTGCAGAAGGCAATCGCCTCTGTTATTCACCAAAATCAACATGGTTTTGTAAAGGGGAGAACAATTCAAGATTGTCTTGCTTGGGATTTTCAATTTTTGCACATTTGCCATCAAAGTAAGAAAGAAATCTTGATTGTCAAGTTGGATTTTGAAAAAGCTTTTGATAAAGTGGAACATCAGGTCATTTTGGATATGTTCAAACACAAAGGTTTTTTAGATAAATGGATTCATTGGATTCACATGATTCTCATCTCTGGTTCTTCCTTAGTTCTTCTGAATGGTGTGCCTGGCAAACCCTTCAAATGCAAACGGGGTGTTAGGCAAGGTGACCAACTCTCCCCATTGCTTTTCGTTATAGCTACTGATCTTTTACAGTCAGTGATAAATCATGTAGTAAATGTTGGCCAGCTAATGCATCCCCTTGGTGACTCTTTTGGTGGAGATTACCCAATAGTTCAATATGCCGATGACACTCTTCTGATTATGCCAGCAGAGGAGGAGCAGCTACTCCATCTTCAGTCCATTCTTCATGACTTTGCATCTCCCACAGGCCTAATGGTCAATTTTTGAAGTCCTCTTTAGTCCCTATTAATGTTGATCCCAAAAAATAGCCAGCCTGGCTCAAGTTTTGGGCTGTCGGGGGGGGGTATGCCTTTCACCTACTTAGGCTTTCCTCTTGCCACCACCAGGCCAACGGTTCAGGATTATTTGCCTTTGGTCTCCAAAATTGAACGAAGGATGATGGGTATCACACCACTTCTCTCCTATGATGGTTGTCTTATCATGGTTAACTCAGTACTTTCAGCTATGCCAACTTTGTACCTTTGCACTCCAAGATTGACATAACGGTTATTAAGAAGATTGATGTTTATAGGAAACATTGTTTATGGGATAGGGGAGACATTAACCGCAAAGGTGGCTGCCTAGTGGATTGGTCCACTGCCTACAAAGCAAAGGAGGATGGTGGATTGGGTATCATTGATCTAAGAGCACATAACACGGCCTTGCTCCTGAAGTACTTACACAAGTTCTATAATCGGGATAAGATTCCTTAGGTGTCTTTAACCTGGGACTCTTTCTACTCCCAACCAGCAAGGGTGTCGCATCTTAATAAGTCTGTCGGTTCTTTCTGGTGGCGGGATGTCATGTCAGTAGAAAATGACTTCTTTAAGATTGCTTCTTGTAATATACATTGTGGTACTTCAGTGTCCCTGTGGGCTGATAGATGGGGTTTAGGATGCTTACAATAGCTTTATCCACAGCTCTACTCCTTTGCCAAGAAGAAGAACATTTCAGTGGCTCTTTTCATGCAACAATTTGATCACACAAACTTTACACCCCTCTTTCTCCGGTGGAAGCTCAACAATTGGATGAACTTCACGATAAGCTTGGTGAGCTTTCTTTCGACACTACATTACATGATCAATGGGAATATATCTGGGGGTCGGACCTGTTCACAGCTAGGAGGGCTTATAAGCAAGTCAAAGGCACTGCAGATGCTAGCCCGGTTTTTGCTTGGGTTTGGAAGTCATGCTTTAGAGGCAGGCACAAATTCACCTTTTGGCTTCTTCTCAGCGATCGTCTGAACACAAGGAACATTCTTCGCATAAAGAATAGAGGTTTGGATGATTACAGCTGCCCCATGTGCAGCAGCTCGGTGGAAGAAACAATGGATCATATTTTTTTCTCGTGCCCTTTCAGCAATTGGTATTGGAGGTTCCTGCACATCTCTTGGAATTCACATCTTCATTTGTTTGACAAAATAGTGGATGCTCGTCAAAGGTTTGGGATGAAGATATTCGGAGAGATACTCCTGGTGGTGTGCTGGGCTATTTGGAAACACAGGAATCAAATAATTTTTGATCATGTCAACATCTCTCTCACAAGGTGGAAATCTATCTTCAAGGAAGAGTTACAGCTAGTTCTTTTCAAGGCTAGGTCGTCCTTGAAGTCGGAGCTAGATACTTGGTTATGTAATTTTCATTAGTTTTCCCCTTCATTTGTTTTGGGTCCGAGGCCTTGTAAGTTGTACATATTCATATTTTATGAAAATGAAAAGATTCAGTAGAGACCTCTCCTGCTGTTCGTTTCAAAAAAAACATTAGAACTACACATATATCATGGTGTTATTCCTTGTTTTTCCACTGGGTTTAAAGGAGTTTTTACCCTGGTATATCAACACACACAAATATATATATATATATACACGACAGTGCTATTCTACACCCTAGATTCTACACCCACTAGTCCAACGTCAACCAACCGGTTCAACCCAACCAGCTCGCGTCAGCCGACCAACCCAACCCAACCCAGCCTTCCCTTCCTCCCGACCGCATCCGCCCACCGCGAGTCCACCCGAGCGCGAGCGGCGAGGCGCGAGCGCGAGACGTATCCGGCGGCGCGCCCACCCTCCGCCGGTGGCCTTCCTCCAGCAGTCGCTTCCTCCTCCGGCCTTCCAGATCGAATCCCCAATCCCGGACCTTCCATTATCGTGCGCACCCGAGTCCCCCGCCTTCCCCTCCGGGCTCCGGCCAGCCCCCTCCCCGATGACTTCCGTCTCCCGGCGCGAGCGCGAACCGGTGCAGAGAGAGGCATGTGGCGGCACGCGCGAGCCAGGCTGCAAGAGCAGTACCGACGAGCTGCAGCGGCGGCTTCGAGAGCTGCAGGCCGGCAGGTGCGGTGGGCAGCATGGGCGTCGCGCGGGCATGTGCTCACTGCTTGCAGGAGGGGGTGAGCGTCGAGCTGGAGCTCCAATGCCACCAAAATCGATCCCGGTGACGATGGACTCTCGTACCGCCAGCTTTCCCGACCTCAGCTCCCAGTGACGACCGCACAAAAACGTCGGCCGGCGGGGGTGCTCCATGCTGCTCTGTTCTTCCTGTACGGGTTGTGCGACCGGCCATCAGAGCAAAGCGGCAAGTTGAAAAGGCAAAATTAACTAGGAGCTCTACAAGGATTACGGATTAAGTGAATCAATTGCAGCTCAGTAGGTTGCTGAACAGTGAACACTTGCTAGTTGCTTATGCGTAGATTCAAATAGGACCACACATAAGAAATTGTGGTGCGTATTTGATTGCCTAGGTGGATGCGTTCCCCATTGTTTGCAGGCTGAGCTAAAAGCTTGTACATAATGACCCGTGCAGCAAACAGAGGCAGAGGATCAGTTATCTGCTGAATCGAAACAGAAAAGTTCATGACTGCAAAAACGGATGAATTACTTAATCGAATCCGATGAATTACTGGAGCATTGATGAAATTTGCACTACTGTTAAGAGAAACAGAGGAAGGCAATAGGATGCAAGGTGCACACAGTATTACTGAAGGAGCGATTACTGAAGCTGATGGGATCTACTGCAAAATTGAAAAGCAATGATTACTGAAGCTATTGAGATGCATTACTGGACTTAATCGACTATTGAAGCTGAAACTGACTGGATGATCTATTACTGAATCCCATCAAATGATTACTGAACAAATGATTTTTGGAAAGATTGTTGAACAAAAAAATTACTGAAAAATGATTACTGAAATATCAAATATGGAGGTAGCTAAATGAAAATACTGAAGAAAAATAAAAATACCAATGAAGAATTACTGCAAAATAAAAGAACAAAAAGGACAGATGAAAAAACTATTGCTAAAAATCTAGAATAAATTAAGTATTGAAGAGAAAAGATTACTGAGAATTACTTAACTACTCGGCTCCTGAAAATTACTGAGATTGTGTAAGATTACATGAATATTGAATCCCGAATCACTGAATTACTGATATTCATGCCTAGATCATCTTTCTTAATCACCACATGAGGGACTAATCATTATTATTGAATCACATGAGAAAAATTACTGAAGAGAAGAATAATGATTACTGAACATATATGTAATTGCCGACCGTATATTATTGAGCACATGTGAATTACTGAGCAAAGATTAGTAAACATATATTACTGGACATATATTAATGTATTACTGAGTATATATTACTGACGAGTACATACATATAATTACTGAGCATATATTAGTAAGCACACATATGTTACTGATTTATGCAATTACTGAATACATGATATTGTTTTGCTGAAAGTGCATCACTTACTGAATCGAAAAAAGCATCATGCTGAGTTTACATTAAAATTACTGAAACTATAATAGTTTTATTATAACCTTGCACACATGTTTTGTCCACATCTTGTGCAAGTCCTTACACATGTACTGACATCATATTCCTGGGATTACTGAGTTAATGCTAGGTGAGTATTGCTCAACATAGCAGTTCATCATAGTGGTTCCTCCCTCCATCTCAGTAGCGCGCGTATAAAATGATAAGAAATATGCTGAGTGGTTTCGGATACTTGATTACTAAGATACTATTGGTGTGCATGGATGGCTTAATGAGTTCATAAGACTATCTCCAGCAATTCCCTCATCCCTTCCCCCATCCCCAAAATGAGTAAGCCATGAGCACTATTGTCCCTCCAGCAGCTCCCTCACCCCTTCCCTCAAAATGAAGGAACCGGCTCCGCAGCCCTCAATCTCGGGGAACTCTCTCCTCTCCCTCATCCCACTGCGCCAACTGCCAGGCCGCCCCTCCCCCTCCCCTGCTCCCTCCCTAGACCGCCGGCGCCTCCATCCGCGGGCTCCTCTGCCGTGAGCCCCGCGTGGATCCGTCCGCAGCGGGTGGAGTAGGCGCGCGATGGCGCTCCGCGGCGCAGGCTGGCAGCGGCGGCATCGTGGTCGGCTCCGATGGCAGGCTCCTTCCTCGAGGGCGTCGCGGCGCGGAGCAGCTCGACGGCACGTAGATGGAGCAGGCCGGCGACGACGGGTCCCCGAGCTGCTCCGCCCTCGGGCCGCCGGATCTGCTCCGGGAGCACGCCGGCCGCTTCCCTCGGGGGGAGCTCGCCGACCACCTCCTCCACCCTCCAGCCGTCGGATCTGCTTCGGGAGCTCACCGACCGCCTACCTCGGGGGCGGAACTCGCCGGCTGCCTCCTCCAGCCTCCGACCGCCGGATTTACTCCTCTCCCCTCCACCCCCGCCGGCCATCTCCCTCCAGCCCCGCCACCTCCTTCCACCCCCACCGGCCACTTCCCAGATGGATCTGCGCCGCCGCCGGAGCTCGGGCTCGGCGAGGGAACGCACGCAGGAGCCTCCGGTCACACGCGGGAGCCAACTACCGCACGGGGATGCGCGAGGGATGCACTCCACCGCTGTGGAGCTCCCTCCTTTGCGCGACGGGATCCTCCCGCATACGAGCTTTTTGCAGATGCGCATCCGCGCTATTGCTGGAGATAGTCTAAGAGCTACTAAAGGTTCAGGGATTATTGTAGTAACTCTAGAACTACCGAAGGTATGGATTACTGAACTACAAATTACTAACATGCTAATTGTGGCACATTACTCACCAAAACACTTGGACTATGCAATCATGTAACTTTGGATTACTAACAGATGGAAAATATACAGAGCCCAAAATTACTGAATGATAGAAAAATAACAACTCCAATTTACTGGTATGCAGTTTTCTCACAGTCCGAATACCCTTTGCACTAGAATACACTGAGCCTAAATCACTTGGACTATACAAGTCATTTAACTTTAGAAGACGACTACTATAAACAAGCATCTTCGTACAAATGCTCTCTTCATTTTGCATGTCAATTTTCTTGTCCCAAGAACATTCCATCACACATCTGTCCGCGAATGCTGCTCTTTTGCTGTTGTTCCAACACGCACAGAGCTCCTTTAGGATGTGCTGCTTCCGATTCTTCTCAGCTCAAGGAAGACACCCACACTAATTCCCTGCAAGCAAAAACTCGTGGATGTTGCCACCGATTTCTAAATCCCACTTTGCCACCAGAGCATGGTTTATCCTACATCTTCTATGTCTGCAGCATTGCACATAATACTGAACTGCTGAAAAAGAAGGTATGATGCTAATCAAATACCGAGTTACTAAAAACAGAATGGTTACTAATTATTTTAGGACATTAAGCTTACGTCCACAGTTACTTGAAAATTACTGAACAAAAAAGAAGATTAATAACAACATGAAAAACTATGCAATTGAGGGGTCACCAAGAGGGTACAATTTACGTGCAAATGAGGGTAAAAAAATTGAAACAGTTTTACTGAACACTGCGAGAGGTGTGGTACTGAACCCATGTCTGCTATAGCTCGAAAACTGAAAGCACAATATATACTCTTGCATGGAACAACTAAATTTTATTGTCTCAGTAATAATTGCAAAATTGAAAAAAAATGGGTTACTAATTAATAAGATTAATTACTGAACGCAATGGATAGACTACTAAAGTCGAAATCTGATGGATTACTGAACATGATTACTGAAAAGACATTATACTACTCCATTAACATATTAATGGAAATCAAATACTACAGAGATAGTAATTACAGAAAAAGCAAAAAAATGGAACCTTGCAGGGATCACAATTTATGATCTGCCACTTAAATTACTAAATCAACGCATTTTACTAAAAAAGCAAAAGCATTACTGAACACTGATAAAAGTAGCCCCAGGATACTCCAAAAGATGCTAATAACTCAAGCAAAACATTACTGAACAAAAAAACTGAATATCGAATGTACTAAACTCAATCAGCAAAGAAAGTGCTATGCAGTAAACAAGGATTACTGAACAAACAAATAGCTAAATAAAAAATCCATGACCAGCTTGCCCCTTTCTATGTTCAGTAAAAGGCTAATGAAAAAGGCTCGAATAGATTAATGGAATAACATACCCCTGAACAGAACCTAGATGCTAACAGTTTTTTGACAAAAAAAAAGTCCCTCTGGAAGGTCACGAACTACGGAACACGAAAAATGTTGCGCCATCCATGCACGACAGGTCAAACAAACCAAGCATCATAGAGAAAAAGTTTCTATGAAGATGGGGGTGTCCAATTACTGGGCCTATTTGTGAAGCTACGGTGTCTGATTACTGAAGCTAGGCTGTCCAATTACTGAGTTTATTTGTGAAGCTAAAATTAATTACTAGACTACTTGATTACACAAGCATAAATTACTCTTAAATTTTCCACATATTGACCAGCGTAGAGAAACAAATGAGGGATTGTGCTACCTGTGTGTCTTCCAACTTCGCTGAGGCAATTACACAAACACAGATCATGCGTCAGCATCACCCTTACTTAATCTGAAAAAAATTCATGACATGCAACACAATTGTGAGAGTTCAAGCCGGCGAAATATGAGCAAACATAGGGTAGCTAGCAGCTTGATGTGTCTGACAACTTGCAACGTAGTAAGGAGGCATGTGCCCGGCGACAGTAAAAAATCATGTCATGGATCTGGTTGAATCACAAAACTTGTATATAGAACCCAAATAAATTCCCACCTGATTTCAGTAAAAAAACTGCTAATAATAACAAAAAAAACATATGGGTGCTACCACCAAAAAAAGTACTAAGCTAACTACACAGCATAATGCATTGAGCATTCAGTAATGACCTGCCTCATATAGGGTACTTACATTTTGATTTAAAAGATGAGATTATCGCAATTATTAATGATCAATGCTACTGAAAAAAGGCATGGCCATATAAATGCTATTGAACAAATTGTACTAAACTAACAAGAAAGGCATTTTACTACTCAACTAGCCTATTATTGAGGTTTTACGCTTGGTGTTTCAAGTATGGAATTACTGAGGTACTATCGCTATGCACAGGATGGCTTAATGAACTCATGAAACTATGGAAATGCAAATATCAGAATTACCAGGACTGCTAGGTAAATTACTCCATTAACCAGTTACTGAACTAAAACAAAAAAAAATGGATTAAACTACTCCATTAACCAATTACTGAAACAAAAAAGCTCATGGAGCAAAAAAAATTGTGCTACTGAACTAACAAAAAAAGGCATGGGTATTTATACATTACTGAAGCCAAAATTCTCACATATCTGTTAGGTTAACTTAGCAAAATGTGTAGTGTTCAGTAATCACACTCTCTCTACAACTCCGCGAACTGCCCAGGAATCTCCGTGAAACAAAATACCACAGCATTCATGAACTGCATGCCATAACAAATTTTGCAGAGATAAGAAAAATTGGAAGAACAGTGAGGGCATGGAAGGTATGCTGAGGGGCGCAGGCTAAACCTGATGTCACGTTGCTGCTCCTGTTCACAAACAAGTAATCAGCATGCCACCATCACCCTGAATTGAAGAAAAATCCCAGCGAAAAATTGAAACCCTAGGCCCAAGCACATCCACGGACGCCCCCGGAACAAAATAGTGCGGGTGTGGGGGATGCTCACCAGAGTGCACAGCGGAGCACCAGCAACATCCCTGCTGCTCCATGGCTGACCCTTCTCGACCGTGCATCCCTGCAACCTCCGCCCGCGCCGCCTCACCCCCGATCTGCTCCACCCGACGAAGGTGCAGGGTGCCTCCAGGGGGCTCGCAGAGGGACGGGATGGAGAGCATGCGTGCTGCTTCAGAATCCCCCTGACCGCTGCCGGAGACCCTCTCCGCCGTTCCCGCCACCGCCCCTCACGAATCGCCGCCGCCGCCGCCCTGAGACGCTCGAGGGATTTAATTTGGGTCTAAATGAATCGGGGGTAGGGATGGGTGGGGTCGGGCACCAGTTTGCGGGTCGAGCGCGCGTGGTAGTTAACGGGTTTGGGCGCGCGGGATGGGTTGGCTGGTTGGTCCGGCTGACTAGTTTGGGTGCTAGGGTGTAGAATAGTATTCTACACCTGAGGTGTAGTATAGCTATATATATATATATATATATATATGACAGGGCTATTCACCACGCTGCGTGGTGGATAGTATTCAACGCCTCGGTGGTGCTTTGGCCGGAACTCCAGCGAGCACATCCAACTGTAAATATCTGTCCGTTTTATGCTGCGGTAGTAAAAATCAGTTCCACGCGAGTTCTGCTTTCGATTTTTTATCATCTTGGATCCCTCCAACCATTAGCGATGTCTTGCAGTGTGCGGAGGCTGGTGCGGCAGTCTGACACACACCAGATGTTTCCCTGACGAGATCAAACTGCAGTTGCCATCTCTTTCCTCGTGTGTCTCGATCACCATTACTGGCGCCATGCTGCAGCACAACAGTCAAAAAACCCATCGAATTGCTGCTGCAGTAGCAAAAAATCGCAAGGTGTTTGTCGTTCCGTTTTGCCCTAATTCATCTGATCATTGTTGTGATGCAGTAGGTAATCATCAACAGCGGCGTACATGGGCACCATGGAGGGCAGCGTGAACAAAGGTGTGATGTCGTCGAGGTCAGCGCGGTGGACCTTAGTGTGATGTAGCCATTTGCGGTTGTCTGATTGACACTCAATTTGCTGCTTATTAGTTTTTTGTACTGTCAGATCATTGGTTGATAACTTTTCTGATTTGAATCAATGCAACAAAATTGATTCCTCGTGAAGCAAACTGAATTAAAAAGATCAGCTTGTATATGTAGTAATTACTTCAACTCATGAAGTAAGTAAGGAGTAACTTGCTAATGGTAGAGTAATTGGTGGAGCTTCTCATCCCAAGTAGTAAAAAGCATCTGCATTCTAATTATACATATTTTAATGTACTCCAGAGGCTTGGTTTAATCTGTGGAGCTTCTCACGGCCGATAATTAACGATTTGACTTTGTAGGTGTTGAAAAGGAGCAATTGAGCATTGTAAATAATACTTGTTAAAGAAGTAATTGGTAGTCGATAAGGAGAAATTAATTATCCATGGGAACAAGAGTAGTAATTAGAAATTTAAAAAAGCAATTTGCCAAATCAAGTGGTAATTTTCTATGAGTTTTGTTTCTCCTGCCTGGAAGTAATTTGTGACAAACAGAAATAATTACTCCAGTTTCATCTTGGACAGTAGAAAATCGTATCAATCTGTATTGTACAAATTGACGTCGGTTGCACGATAAATCCATGGGAGTGAGGTGTCAGTAAAAATTTACAATAGTATTTTTATTTATATATGACATGATGATAAAATGATCTTTTGAACTTTACAGTAGAGCCACCAAACAAGAAGTAATATCTGTAGGAAGGACACCAAAACATGAAGTAATCATTTGATATAAAACAATTGTGTGGGTAGTAAAAATCATTAGCACAGCTATTCCTTCACCCGTTTTGCATGCATATGTTTTCTGAATCTCAATTGTCCCTTGATTATAGCCCGGTGCATCATAGCCTCCCGGCGGAGGTCTTATCCTCCAAATACATGGAGGTGATCTTCAGATTACCAGCTAGCGCCCAGCGATGTGCTCCATCCTATCAGTCATTTACATTGCATATAATTAAGAGACTGTAAAATCAAATATTTGACTAAGCATGTCTGAGTTAAAATCTTAGCATTTAGAGTTTTAGACATATTTTTCAAAATCTTAAACAAGTAACTTTGCATCAATTTGAGAAAATAATCAAATAGAGAATATAACTACGCAGAAGTAATTTTCGTTTTTATTAGTAGAAGAATTCTAAGAAGTAATATCCACAATGTCATTGAAGAAGTAATTTAAAATTTAGAGCAATATTTTTTATGATGACTTGCAAGTCTTCGTATATGAGTCAATAACTGCATGATGATTTTTACTAGATACAGTCAGTGTTGTCAAATCCTTAAGTTCAGCAGTGCACGTTGTTGAATCAGAAGGTAAGAGTTTGAAAATTACTACAGTACATTGGGAAGGATTGACAGATTAAGATTAAAATGTTAAAGCATTATATTTGTAGTGGCTTGAATTATTATTGTTCAAAAAGGTAATTTTCAAAAATAAGGAAGTATTGTCAGAAGCTCACTGGCCCTTACTTCATTCAGTTTTTGTTCTGATCATCAGCTCTAGCACGCATGTGTCCCTGCATACACTCCTGTGTTCCAAGGGAATAAAAAGATCATGTTTTTTTTACCCACGAATCAACCAAATGAGCTCCTCACATGGATGGGGACGGCATCCACGACGATGACCATCGACGGTACCTGGAGCCACCGTCGAAATACCTTCAAATACCTGTGTTCTAGGGGAATAAAAACATCTAAAACAAAGCCGTGACTTCTGGGAGATTGGGATTATTCTCATATCAAAATACCTTGCCGAGATTCCTCTGAACTCATTACATGATTTCAACTAAATCAACACATCAAAAATTGCGAAATGACTAGCATCAATGCATACCTCTTGCATTCTACTCTGCACAAGAACGATCAATGAGTACCAAGGCAGAAAAAGTCTCTGATCTGCACAAAGCACAGAAATCTGGAACTCAAATTAATTAGTGATCTGCAAGATGATAGGACGGAATTACTGTACCAGATTATGAGTACCAAGGCAGAACAAGTCCTGATTTGCAAGAGGAGGGAGGTGCGCCACTGAAGTGAGCAGCCGCCGCAGTCGGCACTGCCACTTCTCCCCGCTTCAAAAATGGCACCTGCTGTCGTTGC
This sequence comes from Cenchrus fungigraminus, assembly GCA_036936925.1. NCBI lineage: Eukaryota > Viridiplantae > Streptophyta > Magnoliopsida > Poales > Poaceae > Cenchrus > Cenchrus fungigraminus. Next base: position 88,029,879 of record CM072780.1, read on the forward strand.
TGTGGAGGACCGCCATGGATCTGAGCGGAAGTCCTCGAGACCAACGACCACCGCACGTTGACCATGTGGAGGGAGGAGGGTAGGGAACGTTGGGCCGCTGTAGCTCACCGTCGGGCAGGCGTCGAGAAGGCCACCGCGCCGAGATCTACGCGAGATGGTGATGTGAGATAGTAGCCAGGATCCAGCGAGGAGGGACCAAGGTCAAGGAAGCTGGAAAGCGGACTAATTTTTCTCATTTAGTGACGGACTGAATGGCATCATAATCATCCCTGATGAGGGGATTTATTAGGGAAGATTTTACAGTTTGTCGAGGTATTTACGACCGCAGAGTATTTGCTGGTTCGCCGGATGCTGGCGTTACCCAGTACCCTGGGTATGTAGTAGCGCTGGCCTAGTATACTCCGTGACCGGCCGCAGAATACCTTATTCTGTAGCCAGGCCACCGCACCCACCTTCCAGCGGGTCTGATGCGTCCCGCGGTGCAACCGTTTCCGGCTCCCACAATCACGCTTCGCGTCACGAGAGCCATGCAGGCCAGCTGAGCGGAGTGCCGGAGTGAACCGTAATTATGCACACTGATTAGTCCACGGTGATTTCGGGAAATCAAATTCACGTCACTGGCAGCATGGAGACCATGACTGGGTTACGAGACTACATGAGCTAGTATGGTCGCTACGAGACTACCATGATTGAAAATTAGCATGTTTCAGTGTGCCCGTGCATGAATACTTGTGATACGGTAATACTAGTATGCTACCCCAGGCACGTGCTACCAGAATACGTCTTAGACTCCAGACACCCCAGTCACGTCACTATTACCGTAACATTTTTACTGTATCCAGTCACGTCACTAATGTACAGTAAAAAATGTTGTGGTAGTACCAATGCCGTGAGGTGGTAATTAGGATGGAAATTACCACAATTAGAGGTCACAAGCTATTTCGAGGTACCAATTACTGTAGTGATGAGATGAATTTACATGAAAATGGTTACATGAATTCAAATGCCTTGATATGAAAATTAGGATGCAGAGTTAAGCGGTTACTATAAAGTATGAGATGGATTTACCATGATAACTAGTTTAAAATAGTTATGAGAATTCCTAGCTGTTGAGACGAGGGAGTTACTACAATTCAGCATCAAGCTGTTCTTTTCAGTTTTGAACCAACCACTTTTGTGCCAAATCAAATTTACCATGAAAAAATGATAAAAATTCGAACGGGTTGAAGTGATCATTAGGATGTGGGGTTAGCACATTTTTGTATATAATGACATACGGCAATTTGAATGAATCAAGAAATAATATAGACGATATACTAGAACTGATATGCACGATCAGAAGTGTCGTAATTTACTATTACTCTATTGTATGTTGACTACAATTTGGATGGGTAGTTACTGCTATTTAGCGTCAGGATGCTCTGAGGAACAGTATGTAACACAATAGAAATGACAAATGAGACTAGGATATGTAACACAAACTATGGTAATTAAGTAGCTGTGCCACAAAACATTTACATCGAACATTTTTTCCATCAGAGTGAAACAGAAACAAAGTATATCAGAAATCGACGATAATCGAGATCGTGGCCTGTGCTGCTGTGCGCCTCAAGTCTGGCTGGAAGCTTCTTGGTCAGTTTTCAGTGAGTTGTAAAGAATGTAGAAAGAGCTAGCTGTTGACCCTTTTTACGGTCGAACACACGAGTGCGCTAGATCGCGCGGTCGTCGGAAATCCACTCGCCGAACTTCCCAGCACGGGCCGGTCTAACCGCCTGGGGGGGCGGTCTAACCGCCTTGACAGGAAGCACGTCGAGAAACCTAGATTCGCTACTCCGGGAGGGACCCCGTCGGGAACAGTGCGCCTAGGGTTGTTCTGAGATCGGCAGGCCACTCAGAACTCCCTCAACCGCCGTGGAGACGAAGGAGGAGAGCAATGGGGGTTGGAAAAGTTAGGATTTGGAGAAAATAAGGTAAAATTGATATTGACGATTGGATGATAGGTCTCAATCGGCCACGACCCTTTATATTTATAGGGTGGGAGGACTTGCTCTGCAAACAACGTTTTACAACTCGGAATCAAGATAAACTCCTAATTCTACCCGAAATCGGGGTAACCCGGTTAGACCGCCCCTGGGGGCGGTTAGACCGCCTGGCACCTACGTGCCGGACCGGCCACAGCGCACCCCGGTCAGACCGCCCTGGGGACCCGGTCTGACCGGCCTGCCTGACCTGAGTCGGCTTTTGCCAGATTTGAGTGTCAACACATGCCCCCCTGTTTTTTAGTAAAGTTTGCGTGCTAAAAAATAATTCTAAGGACGACACAACTGTTTGTCGACCATTTTTATGCTAAGGGCGATTTTCATAGAAACCGGCCATATACCTTCAAGCATCTTGCCACACACTTGGGTAGAACTTCTTCAAGTATCTTCCATTGAGCGCCCTGGGCAGCTGCTGTCCTTGCAAAGATTCTACCATATAAGAATTCCCGGAGCAAACTCTCACAATCTTGTATGGACCTTCCCAACTTGGAGACCATTTACCAAACTTATTGCTCTTGGATCCTATAGGCAGAATAGTCTTCCAAACCAAATCTCCTACTTGAAAAGACTTAGCTCTTACCCTTTTATTATATGCTCTAGCAACTCGCATTTTGTCTTTCTCAATTGCTTCCAGAGCCTCCATTCGCTTGTCGGTCACTTCATCGATGTTATCCATCATCAAAGCATAATATGTATCGACATTAAGATTATTTTGCCTTGCAAGTCTATATGCGCCTAGATTTACCTCAATGGGCAAAACGGCCTCTTGACCATACACAAGCTCAAAAGGAGTAACCTTAGTAGCACCATGTCTAGAGATACGATGAGCCCACAAAGCCTCAGATAATACCTCATGCCATCTTCTAGGATTATCCTCTATCTTCTTCTTAATGAGCTTAACTAAAATCTTATTGCTAGACTCGACTTGACCATTAGCTTGAGCATAATATGGAGATGAATTGAGCAACTTAATACCATAGGAATTGACAAAATCACGCACCTCTTTAGCCACAAATGAAGTACCCTGATCTGTAGTCAAAGTTTGTGGAATACCAAACCTATGAATGATATGCTCCATAATAAACCCAATTACCTCCTTGTGTGTCATGTTCTTGAGAGGGATTGCTTCAGTCCACTTGGTAAAGTAATCAGTAGCCACAATCACAAAACAATGCCCTTTGGTTGACGGAGGATGTATCTTGCCAATGAAATCCAATCCCCAACCTCTGAAAGGCCAAGGCTTGATAATCGGATGCATCAATGCAGCAGGCACTAACTGAACATCTCCGTGCTTTTGACACTCTTCACACCCTTTGTAGTACCTAAAACAATCGGCTATCATAGTAGGCTAATAAAAGCAAGCCCGCCTAAGGAGCCACTTCATCTTGGGAGCCGATTGATGAGTACCACAAACTCCTTCATGCACCTCTGCCATAGCCAACCATGCTTGATCAGGACCTAAGCACTTTAAAAGCAAATCATCTGCCGTCCGACGATATAACACATCATTATCCAGAATAAACTTAAGCGCCCACCGTCGAACTTTTCTGTCACTTATACTTTTAGGATCCTGCAAATATTTAATCAGAGGCGTTCTCCAATCCTCTACTTCGTTCTCAGCAGTTTTGGAAGAAACGGTGGCCGAAGTAGAGTTGCCCCCCGAGGGGCGGTCTGACCGGCCCGAGGGGGCGGTCTGACCGGGGTACCCGGTCGGAGGGAACGGTTGAACCAGCTCCTCTAGAATGTAACCCTCGGCTTCGCTAATCATCGGTTTTCGTTCCTGAAAATTTCTTTTCTGGACATTATAACCAGATGCTTGCTGAGCCAGAGCGTTAGCCTTCGGATTCTCCTCCCGTGGTACATGATAGATTACAAATTCATCCATACAAGATATGATGTCTAAACATTTATCAAGATAAGCATTTAAAGAACCATTTAGACATTGGCATACCTTAGATACTTGCTGTACCACCAGTAATGAATCACCATAAGCTTCTACATGTCTCACTCTCATGTCATGTAAAATTTGCAATCCAAACAAGAGAGCTTCATACTCAATTTGATTATTAGTACATTTACGATCCAACCGGCTAAGGGCTTCAAAAATAGCTCCACTAGGTGATATAATAATAATCCCAACACCACAACCGCTTCTACAAGCCGATCCATCAAAATGCAATTTCCATGGAGTAAAAGTTATATAACCGACATCTAAATCGAGTTGCTTATCAATTCTATGTTGAACAATAAAGTCGACTACTATTTGACCCTTCATTGACCCAATAGGTTCACAACGCAAATCATATTCAACAAGAGCATAAACCCATTTGCCGACTCTACCACTTAGAATAGGTTTTTGCAACATGTATTTAATTATGTCGGTTTGGCATGCAACATAACAAGTACTAGACAATAGATAATGCCTTAACTTGGTACAAGCATAATATAAAGATAAACAAACCTTCTCAATGAATGTGTACCTTGTTTCAGCGTCTAGTAATCTTCTACTCTCATAAGCAACAACATACTCCTTGCCATCGGTCTCTTGAGTCAAAACAGCCCCAATCACACTTGACTCTGCCGCAACATAAAGTCGGAATGGAACACCACTCTTGGGCGCTTGAAGAACACGCGGTGAAGTCAAGTAACTCTTAATCTCATCAAAAGCCTCTTGTTGTTTTGCCCTCCCAAGTGAATTCAGCTCCACTTTTCAACCGAAGTAAAGGAGTAAAAGCATCAACCTTCCCGGACAAGTTACAAATGAATCGCCTTAAGTAATTAACCTTGCCAAGAACCTCTGCAACTCTTTTTTACAAGTAGGAGCTTGAACCTTCTTAATCGACTCAATCTTTTTAGGATCAATCTCCACACCTCTCTCATGCACAATGAAACCCAAAAACTTGCCAGCCGACACTCCAAAGACACATTTGAGTGGATTCATCTTTAAACCATACCGACGCATTTTTCCAAATGCAAGTCTTAAATTGGCTAAATGAGAATCTAGACCAGCCAATTTAACAACAATATCATCGATATAGACTTCTACGATAATACCAAGCAAGTCATGAAAAATCAAGTTCATAGCCCTTTGATAAGTAGCACCAGCATTTTTCAAACCAAAAGTCATGACTATCCACTCAAACAAGCCTACAAATCCTGGACATATAAATATCGTTTTGGAGATATCCTCTTCGGCCATAAAGATTTGATTGTAACCAGCATTACCATCAAGAAAGCTAAGCACTCTATGTCCAGATGCAGAATTAACAAGAAAGTCGGCTATAGGCATAGGATATTCATCTTTAGGAGTAGCTTTATTAAGATCTCTAAAGTCAATGCAAACACGAAGTTTCTTTGTTCCTTTTTTCTCAACAGGCACAATATTAGAGATCCAATCAGCATATCGACAAGGCCTAATAAACTTAGCATCAAGCAACCGATTGATTTCTTCTTTCACTCGGTCATAAATATCAGGATTAAAATTCCTACGAGGTTGTTTATAAGGCTTAAAACCAGGTTTAATAGGTAATCTATGTTCTACCAAATCACGGCTTAAACCAGGCATCTCATTGTAATTCCAAGCAAAGCAGTCGACATACTCTTTTAACAACTTTATTAATTCAAGCTTAAATGTAGGATCAAGATTCTTGTTTACAAATGTCGGCCTAGGTACAGTGCCATCACCAATATCCACCTCCTCAAGAGGATCAGCCGACGTAAACCCTTGTCCTAACTTGCCCAAATCATCAAGATCCTCAATAGCTTCACACGTATCGGTCTTATGCGCCCGATAGTGATCAATCCTCTGCTGCAACCACTCTTTTGTTGAACTCATTGAGTTACATAAAGTGGTTTAGCCGATTATCAAACGACTTTATGACAGCAGGAATGAAGCCATTGTTGGAACAACTTACAAACTCATAATCAGATAAATCTAAGCCAGATAGACATTTTACATCGTCATGCACACCTATAGAATGACTATCAGCTACAGCTACACAAGCAGAATTATCACCATGCACTACTTCTACCTCATCATCTACCCATTGTATTAAAATTTGGTGCAAAGTAGAAGGAACACATTTATTCGCATGAATCCAATCACGACCAAGGATAAGACTAAAGTTACCTTGTGTCTCAGCGACGAAGAAGGCTGTGGCTAGCATCTTGCTTCCAATAGTGAGCTCCATGGAGATCACACCTTTAGCTCCTATTGTCTCGCCTCCTCCAACTCCGCTGACGGTCATGTTGGTCTTGATCAACTCTTCATCTGAACCTCCAAGCTTCTTGAATAGAGAATACGGCATCAAGTTGACAATCGCACCTCCATCCACTAGCATCCGAGAGATAGGCTTCCCATTGATGTGACCCTTCATGTACAAAGCCTTCAGATGATTATCAGTATCCTTGGGCTTCTGAAATATAGCATCTTTAGGCCCAAAGTCAAAATGAGCGAAGTCCTCCTCCGTAGGCACCGAACCATCAACAAACAAATGAACCACATTGATTTCAAGGTTCACCCGCTCTGGAGAAGAACTGTAGTCCACAAGCTCCTCGTCGTCCTCTGGAGTAGGGATAGACGATACCTTGTCATCGCAGGCCATAGGGACTGAAGAAGCGAAACCGGGCGGCGTTTCTGGAGAACCCGGTCTGACCGCCTGGTCAACCGGTCTAACCGCCTCAAGCGGTTGAACCGCCCCCTCTGGCGGTTTGACCGCCTCTGTATGGGGTGCCGTCTTGACTCTCCACTCCTTTCCCTGCGGCACCATGGGCCTGTAGCTGTTGAAGACCTCGTCCCTCTGCTTCTCCAGTTCCTTCTCCCTTTTCTCACATAGCCTCAATCGTTGAAGCTTCCGTCTTTGAGTATGAGTCAAGCCGGGAGGGCACCACCTTGGCAAGAAGTATTCCGGACAAGATTTGCTTCCGCTGGCCTCATGATCATTTGCAGCAACATATCCCTTTTGAGTAGGTGTCACAACCTGATTGTTTAACACAACCGGTCTTTTGCCACTTTCCTCAATAGGAACGTCCATCGTCCCAATCTGAATAATGTCAAGAATTGTAGTCCTCTTTGGGTCGATGTCCATCTCCTGGACTTCCTCCTCTCTAATCTTGGGCTTGTACACCTTCTTCGGAGGAAACCGCGCTTTTCTGGGCAGGGCGGTCCGACCGCCTGTAGGGGGCGGTCTAACCGGGTTGGCCTGATGACCCTGCCCGGTTTGTCGTGGAGCCCAGCGATCCTGTGCATGCCTTGAGATTCGATCAAGCGCTGATCTCCTTGGTCCTCCTCATCCAGGATGGAAGGATTGCTGATATGGCACCCACATTACCCCATTGTTATCGTAGATTGGACGAGGCAGATTTGAACTTGAAGGAGCCCAATCTGGAGTAAAGTGTTGCCTCTGAGATGATTCACCTCTGAATCTGATAGCTGCACTGGGAGGCGACGACGACCTCTCTTGATGTGGAGGTGATCTCATCCTTTTTTTTACTGGCCGATCACTTGTAACGGCCTTTTGTTTAGAGTACTTGTCAAATAGCATATCAAATGTGACCTTTGGCTTTGGAATACCCTGATTCTTTGCCACGTTAAGCTTCCAGTTTCCAATCTCTGGCCGCTTCGGAATAAGCATCTTTGGGCAGCCATGTGCAGGGGCGGTCTGACCGCCCTGTACCCCCGGTCTAACCGCCCTGTCCAGGACAGGCTCGGTTGTTTGCTGACCAGACGGTGTGGACGATCCTTGTCCCTCATGTCCAGAAGCTTTGACAGTGATCTTGAAAGTCTCTCTGCCATCAAGGGTCTTTTCATATGCCACTTCTCTTGTCAACTATTTTCCCCTCAAATCAGGTTTAGCTTCCCCGACCATCACGTTCTTGCCCTTAGTAGCTTCGGCTTGATGCGGCCGAACCAAGACCTTAGGCTGCTGCAACTCCATGGTGTTGATGGGAAAAGGTTGCTTATCCACTTGCATCTCATGAAGCATCAAACGACCTTCGTTAATGGCTGATTGAATCTGACGACGAAACACATTGCAATCATTAGTGGCATGAGAATAAGAATTATGAAACTTACAATATGCACGTCGTTTAATTTCATCAAGTGGAGGCATAGTATGAGAAATTTTAATGTTTCCAAGCTTAAGTAATTCATCAAAGATATGATCGCATTTAGAAACATCAAAAGTAAATTTTAGTTCTTCTTGCCGACCTTTAGTAGCCGGCTTAAGAGATGCACAAGAACTAGCTTTGGACTTTGAAGGCCACACAAATTCAACAACATACACCTCATTCTCGTCGTCTGAACTATCGGAATCATATTCAATCATATGCACATTAGACCGACGAGGTTTAGAGTGTTCTTTTTCCTTATTTAGTTTTAATTCTTGTGCCATACCTCTAACAAGCACATTAGCAAGTGTATGAAATTCTACACCTTCTAATCTATCTTTGATAGCAGGTCTTAACCCTCTAGCAGCAAGATCGGCAAGGTCAGAATCAGTAAGAGACAAATTAAAGCAACGGTTTTTAACTTCTTTAAAGCGCTTAAGGTAATCGGATACCGACTCCTCTTTACTTTGCCTAACCGATGTTAAATCTGTCAATTTTAATTGGTAGCTCCCACTAAAGAAGTGGTCATGAAACTTTTGCTCTAATTGATCCCAAGAATCAATAGAGTTGGGAGCTAATGAAGAGAACCAAGCAAAAGCGGTACCAGTTAAAGACAATGAAAATAAGTGAACTTTTAAAGAATTAAAAGTACCAGCTTCACCTAGTTGAGCAGTATATTGGCTAATATGTTCCTAGGTTGTACGGTTATCATCACCACTAAATTTAACAAAGTCGGGCATACGCCAACCAGGGGGAAAAGCTACATAATCAAAATCGGCCCTATATGGTTTTTGATACAACCTAGTATTACCCATATCAACGCCGAGCTTGTTTTTCATCATGTTAGCTATCTCTTCCTTAAATTAAGCCAATTCATTCCTAGCAGCTAACTGAGATTGCATTGCAGCTATTCTTAAGTTACTCACAGGGGGTTGACTAGGATTTTGCATGTGATGCAAGTCGGTAAACACATCATTAGGCATACCATAAGATGGAGCAACGTTAGGAATAGGTGGCGATGTGTGAGCTATTGTGCTATACATTGGTGGAACAGTACCATAAGAATTATTTTGACTCTGAACCAATGTACTAGGCACAACCGACAAAGGCAACGGCTGATCCGGGACCATAACCATCTGGCCAGACAGGGCGGTTGAACCGGCCTGGGGGGGCGGTTTAACCGGGGTCGGCTTGGGTGATGGTGACTGTCCCGGATAAAACCCCGTCGGCATACCATACATAGGAACTTCAGGTGAAGTTTCTAGTGCTGCCGACGTGGCTTGATGCAGAACCCCTTGTGAATCTACTTGAGGGATGCCATCATCAGATATATTAATAATACGCTTACCCTCTATTTTTTCAAGACGAGTAACAACACTAGCAACCAAACTACTCTGATTGTTAAACGCACGTTCAAATCTATCAGTAATAGCAGATAATTGCGTAACTAGATCAGTAGGAGGTGTTGGTGTCTGACTTACAGTGGGTATTACCTCAACCTTGTCTTTGTTCAACTTGATCGCCGGCAACTCAAAATCTTGAGTGAATGTCACCTTGCCTGAACGATCCTTCTTGGCACCAGAGAGAAATTGCTGCTTGATGTACTCTTGCAGCTCCGTGTACTTCCTCTGGTCTTCCTTGCTGAGTTCCTCGATATTCACCATGATCACGTTATTCTTGTCAAGATCGCACTGTGATCCCATGCAAAAAATCGAAAGATCGGTTGCGAAAACCAGATCTTTCCCCAGCGGAGTCGCCAAAAGTGTGTTGATGCTTTTTACGGTCGAACACACGAGTGCGCTAGATCGCGCGGTCGTCGGAAATCCACTCGCCGAACTTCCCAGCACGGGCCGGTCTAACCGCCTGGGGGGCCGGTCTAACCGCCTTGGACAGGAAGCACGTCGAGAAACCTAGATTCGCTGCTCCGGGAGGGACCCCGTCGGGAACAGTGCGCCTAGGGTTGTTCTGAGATCGGCAGGCCACTCAGAACTCCCTCAACCGCCGTGGAGACGAAGGAGGAGAGCAATGGGGGTTGGAAAAGTTAGGGTTTGGAGAAAATAAGGTAAAATTGATATTGATGATTGAATGATAGGTCTCAATCGGCCACGACCCTTTATATTTATAGGGTGGGAGGACTTGCCCTGCAAACAACGTTTTACAACTCGGAATCAAGCTAAACTCCTAATTCTACCCGAAATCGGGGTAACCCGGTTAGACCGCCCCTGGGGGGCGGTTAGACCGCCTGGCACCTACGTGCCAGACCGGCCACAGCGCACCCCGGTCAGACCGCCCTGGGGACCCGGTCTGACCGACCTGCCTGACCTGAGTCGGCTTTTGCCAGATTTGAGTGTCAACACTAGCGAAGAACAACTGCCACCTCTTTGCTTCTGTTGTGGATGAAAAGCTCATTTGCGCAACAGAATCTGCAAAAATAAAACAATTTTCATTACCTAAGCCTGAGCAATGGGGAAAAATCAAAATCAGAAGGGTGTAGTTACATTACAACTATATTGGTGATTATCAGAAGTCAAAACTTATGGGTGCCTAGAAAAGCGGTGGCAGGGGATAAATTTCAGCTGGCTCATCCATTACGAAAACAAGATTGATTTCTATGCATCTTATTCACCAGATTTAATAAAAGAACATGCTAGAATTATTAAACCTCGAGATGTATCGGTTTACCCATTGTGATGTGAAGCTTGTACTGCCGGCACACAGGATGGGAGACGGACGTGCGCCAAAAGGACGCCTCCGCCGCCGTCGCCGCCTCCGATAAATCACGTTACGATAGTGTCGCTAACGGACCCCTCGGCGCGACCTGGTCGGGATCTCCCCGTGATCTGCCCCCGGGATCTGACTTCACCGCCTCCCAACCGCTGCAGACGGCGTCGCTGGTTCGGCATGGTGGTACCATCGCGAGAGGGACGCCACCGGCACCAGGTCGCCGCGAGGCCGTCGCTTGGCTGCTGCAGCCTGAAGGTCACAGCGATGGCACGACTCTTCCTACAACATTGTTTTAGTAGGAATTAAAGTCTGAAATGATTATGCAAAAATAAGGTGTGAAATTAAGCTATGAAATTATTATGCAAACTTAAAGTCTGAAATTAATGTCTGAAATCAAGGTCTGAAATTGAGGTATGAAATCAAGGTCTGAAATTGAAGTATAAAACAGCAGAATTACCTTTTTTTTGTTCCATTCAGAGGGCATTTTGGTGATGTAGTCCTGTGCCCAAAGCCTAAACAGTTCCTGCACTGGACTTGCCACTTGCCTTTACCCTTAGCCTTGTTTCCCTTTTGCTCCACACAGCTAGGAATTCTATTCTTCCTCTGTCTGCCAACTCCTCTCTTCTGCAAAGGTGGCTTCAACTTGAACTCCAAGTCCACATGTGCCCACTGAGACTTGTCAGTTAAGGGTTTAATAACACCAGAATATGCAAGTCTAAAAAGCCTCACTGAGAGGTAAGGATCCATAAACTCTTCCATCTTAGGATTCCTGTTTGTTATTATGAGTGCCAAAGCATGGGGACATGGCTTCCCTCAGACTTGCCACTCCTTGCAAGTGCAAGTTTTATTCTTAAGATTGACCACTTCTCTTATGACCTTGTGATTCTTAGTAATCTCTGACACTTCTGCTTCGTTCCTTCCACCTTCTTTCACTTGGAGATGACCCAATTGCCTACTCATTGTTTGGAGTTGGCGGACTACAATGGGGAGCATTACATGGCCATCTAACTTCTCACCAATTCTCCTTCTTTTTGCAAAGAGTTCCATAAATTTGGTCCTCAAGGTGTCTGCCAACTCAGCTATAGGAAGATCCTTAATCTCTTTGACCCAATTGTTCCAAACCTCTGCAACATTGTTTGTGATATGATCAACTTTGATCTCTTCTGAAAATCTGCTTCTCATGCAGATTAAATAGTGATCTTTGTCTAGATAAGGCTTGACAGCCTTACTTGCAGCATATATCTTGTTCATGCAGTACTCATGATATTCAGGCTTGTATGTTCTTGCTGCTGGCCACATTCTGTCATACACAGGACCATGAAACTTCTTGGAAAAATTTCTCATCAAGTGCAAAAAACATTCCCTATGCTCTGCCCAAGGGTACACCTCCCTCACAGCTGTAGCTAAGCCTTTGCAAGCATCTGAACTAATAGCTAGATATGGTGGATTCCCAACTGCCTTCTGCAACAGCTCCAAAAACCACTTCCAATTTTCAGTGTCAAAAAATCCAAATGCAACTGGAAACATCCAGTTGTGTCCATCCATGGCAGTAGCTGAGGGAAGGTGGCCATTCCACCTTCCATTAAGAGCAGTAGAATCTATGCTCAAAAATGGCCTACACCCATTCAGGAAACCATCAATGCTAGGTTTGAAGCAACAAAAGAATCTGTGGAAATATACATCATCTCCTTCCTTTTTGACATCTATCTCTACAACACTTCCTGGCATTTTTTGCTCTACCTCTGCCTTGAAGTTGTACAAATATGCAAAACTTTCCTCCCATGTACCATACAATTCCTCTGCTGCCTTCTGTCTACCAAGCCACACTGTTGAGTAACCTATTCTGACATGTAGCAACCATTGGGAATTATTTTTAAAACGACTCTGAAGTTCAGATGATAATCGCAGCAGCTGCTGTATAGACTAATATGGCATATTGGCAGAGTTGATGTAGCAGACACTAGAGCTAGAGAGCTGCCATGCGTGCCATAGTTATTTAGATAGATCCAGCATCTTTTTCATCTAGTGATAGATTCAGTGCAAGGAGCATTTGTTCTACAGTGTTTTTCATCTTTGCAAGTGCTACCTGCTGGTTGTTTGAACTACGTGTAATGATCATTATGTTATGATCGAATTGTTGTACAATATATCAAGATGCTCTAGGTGGGACTGTGGGAGTGTGGTTATTACTCCAAGGTTTCTGTAAGCACTAATTACAAAAAGCTCACTGGATATGAAATCTAGTTACTTCCGTTTCAGTTTGGCATTATCTGCAAGTAGAGTAAGCTTTTATAGGTTACTAGCTTTAATTTTTGACACCATCACGAAAAGTCTTTTCTACTGTCGTCACATATACGTGCCCGGTTGCACAGAATTTAAGTTTTGTTCTCATACGTGATATTATTTTTAATCAAGCAAAATGAATCAAGTTTGTTCGAGCTTCAGTTTTTGGGGCCACGTTTGGGCATATCGAAATTACAAAATTTGTGTTGCCTTAATTATTTTAACAAAGAACTTCATGCAATGCTTAGGGATAAAGTATGCACATATGCCACGAGTGGTGGTAATGGACGTCATCAGTCATGTCATCAACTTTGTACCTTTGTGTGCACTTGGTACGTATTTCCGTTTTTCAAAGGAACGTGGACCATTCGTTACGTTAAACAGGGTTGACACGATTGTGTTCGGAACCGCCGGCTGGCTGATTTGACCCTGAATAAAAAAAACCGGTTGGACTCAACAGGAGTTGGCGCGTGCAGGCAGGAGCCGCGGGACGCGCGAGGCTGCGCCCGTGCGGAGGGGCGAGCGACCGGTGGGCTCGGGTATGGAAAATATTATTCCATACCCAGGGTAGGAATAGCGCTAGCCTATATATATATATATATATATATATATATATATGACGAGTTTTATCTACTCCCGGGTGTAGTTACTCCCATACTTGTATCTCACAAATTAGAATGTATCTTTGCATACTTGAGGTTTCTAAAAAAAAGTATGTACACATACTTGTTTTTTGAAAGTGGTATGTGGACATACTATTTTTTTATGTGTAAGGAAACATAAAGTTAGTGAACATACTCATGCCTCAATATAGGAAATAACATACATCACAAGGTGCAAAAAATTATGAGTTCCACTGAAAATTTTTCATGATTATCACTTTGATAAATCTTATTTTAGGTATGTGAACATACTCCAAGTGATAAATGGGTATGTACACATACACAAAGTGATTTTTTGAATGTGGGAGTAACTACACTCAGGAGTAGAATGTATATATATATATATATATATATATATATATATATATATATATATATATATGAGAGTGGATTTGGTGTCAAGGTGGGTAGCTGCGCACGGTCGATCCACCGTAGATTCGACTGATGATTTCCTCACCTCCTATCGTGTTGGATCTGCTAATATGTGTCGCCGTCGCTGTGGAACTGACCCATGCCAGGGCATTGTGTGCGCCCTGACCGTGGCATGGAGTACATGTTTTAGTTGACCGACCAGCTGACTGCAGCCCTTGTCGGTCAGTTCACTGATCTCTTATGAAACAGAACAATGTCACAGACTATAGCATCCACTACCAGCACGCCAAAAGACCAAGCAGAAACTTATCCGTTTCCCGCCCAAAAAAAAGACCTGTTTTTTGTGGGTTCGACGAGTGGTGGTGGCGTAGGAACAAGGTTGGGTGCAGGTAGAGCCTCCGCTTCAGCTGATCCAGGAAGTGGCCACGTGATGCAAAGGCTTGAAGCTATAGATAGTAAGCTTTTCCTAGTTCAGGGACTGGTTCTTGTCCAGTTGCAACTGGGCTCATTCTGGTTGCAATTTGTTCACGTCGGGTTGCAATTAGGAGTCTAGTTGCAATTGGTTCGTATCCAGTTGCAACGAAGTCAGATTTGTTGTCATTAGTTCCGTCGACTTGCAATTAGTGTAGTGTCACAGTTGCAATCGGTTAGTCTCTTAGTTGCAATTGGTTCGTGCGTAATTGCAACTGGTTCACGCCTAGTTGCAGCTCGGTTGGGTCTAGTTGCAATTGATTCGCATCGAGTTGCAATTGGTCTGTCAAGTTGCAATTAGTTCAGCTGCGAAGTTGCAACCCTGTGGTATTAAAATGCACCTGGGTGCATTCTGTATAGCAAATGCACAGACCCTGCGGTTGCAACTTTGCAGCCGAACCAATTGAACCTTGACGGACCAATTGCAACTCGACGCGAACCAATTGCAACTAGACCCAACCGAGTTGCAACTAGGCGTGAACCAGTTGCAATTACGCACGAACCAATTGCAACCAACAGACTAACCGATTGCAACTGTGACACTACACTAATTGCAACTCGACGAAACTAATTACAACGAATCTGACTTCGTTGCAACTGGATACGAACCAATTGCAACTAGACTCCTAGTTGCAACCCGACATGAACAAATTGCAATCAGAATGAGCCCAGTTGCAACTGGACAAGAACTAGTTGCAACAAGGGTGGGTGCACTATAGCAAAACAGTGTATATATATATACTGCTTTGCAATAGTGCACCTGGGTGCATTCTGTATAGAGAATGCACCCACTCTTGTTGCAACTAGGCTCATTCTGGTTGCAATTTGTTCACGTCGGGTTGCAACTAGGAGTCCAGTTGCAACAGAGTCAGATTCGTTGTAATTAGTTCCGTTGAGTTGCAATTAGTGTAGTGTCATAGTTGCAATCGGTTAGTTATTTGGTTGCAATTGGTTCGTGCGTAATTGCAACTTGTTCGCCGCCTAGCTGCAGCTCGGTTGGGTCTAGTTGCAATTGGTTCGCGTCGAGTTGTAATTGGTCCGTCAAGTTGCAATTGGTCCGTCAATTTGCAATTGGTTCGCGTCGAGTTGCAATTGGTCCGACAAGTTGCAATTGGTCCGTCAAGTTGCAATTGGTTCGCGTCGAGTTGCAATTGGTCCGTCAAGTTGCAATTGGTTCAGCTGCGAAGTTACAACCGCAGGGTCTGTGCATTTGCTATACAGAATGCACCTGGGTGCATTTTAGTATCACCCTATATATATATATATATATATATAATGGGTAGTCTATGGCCGGCCGTAGAATACTTATTTTGTGGCCGGGCACCTTACCATCCGTTTGCTTTCTTTCCGGGATCTCATTAACACGTCTTGGTAATTAGCATTTATTGCCACGTTAATTAGCTGCCAGTCAAAGCTATTAGCTGATCCGTAATCATTGTCCGCAAGGACACCTACTGCACATGCAGCGTGCATATGTCTGGTTTTATCTTACACTTGCATGTATTTTTTTTACTATTACGTTTGGATGCTAGTAAAAAAACAACCATTACAAAATTAATGTAATTCTTACTGGTAGAGTTCTCTTGTAGTATGCATGGAGGGCATACATTGTAGTAAATCATTTGCAAGATTAGTATAAAAATAAAATGGTATATAAAGGTCATACAGTAGAGTCAAGTAATCATTAACCAAATTCTCGTAAATCACAGTTGTCTGGATTTACATTTACGAGGTAGTAGGCATAGACTCTTTTTTAGTACTAGTAAATTTACCGAAAAAAGTAACTAGTAAATTTACAAGGTAGTGCCGCTTTTACGTTTTAGTTACCATATGAAGGAAGTATGATTTACGAGAATGTTTTATAATGATTTACTAGGATCCATGCATTTGGAACTGATTTACTAGAATCCATATGTATTTGGACGTGATTTAGTAAATCCATACTACCTCTGCTCTTGGTAACTAAGTCAATATCTCTACCAGATTTTAATTTGGAAAATTATTTACTAGAATATATGCAAGACATGGATACCTGATGAAAAAATCGTGTACACAAACCTTGGTCACCCAGACCACTAGCTGCATGCACGCCACAAACCTTGAACTAAAAATTCTCCTCAACTAATTACGCTGAATTAATTGACAAATTACCGTATTTAATTACCTTAATCACCGTAGTTAATGCGTGTTTTAGCAGCTCACGCGTGCAACGGATGCGACCGGACCAAAAGCATCAACCTAGTTCGGTGGGTGATGGCCCGGCCACAGAATAAGCTATTCTGTGGCCGGCCACGGAGTATTATGCACCTGGGTGCATTTTATATGCAAAATGCACCTGTATGTATATTATGCACCTGGGTGCATTTTATATGCAAAATGCACCCAGGCCAACCCGCGCGTCTGGTGCAGCCAATCGGTCAACCAACCAATTAACCTCTACGCGGGCGGCCTGCTAACCGGTGTCAGACCCATTATCCACCCATCCCACATTCCCAACCCCCAATTATTTCCACCACGGACACATCCCCCCAGCGTCTCATCCGGGCGGCGGCGGGCGGCGTTTCGCGAGGGCGCGGTCGGTGGCGTTTCGCGAGGGCGGCAGCAGGAACGGCGGTGATCCATGGGGGTTCTAAAGCGGCACACGTGCTCTCCATTCCTCTCCTGTGCGAGCCCCCTGCAGGCTCCCTGCATCTTCATCGGGCGGAGCAGATCGGGGATGAGGCGACGCTGGGGAGAGGCTGCGCGCAATGAGATCCTGGGTAGGGTAAGCCGAGGAGTGAAGGATGCCGCTAGTGCTCCGCGCCCCTGGTGAGCATCCCCACCCACCGCACTTTTTTGTTCTAAGGCGCCCATGAATGTGCTAGGGCCTAGGGTTTCAAATTTTTTTTATGGATTTTGGACTCCAATTCAGGGTGACGATGGCACGCCGATCACTTTGTTCGTGAACGGGAGCAGCAACGAGAAGTTAGGGTGAGCCACGCGCACCTTCACCCCCTCCCTGCTCTTCCAATTTTTTTGTTTATCTCTGTTAAGGGCCTCTTTGGAACACAGGATCGCAAAAGCATAGGAATAGGAAAATTGTAGGAATTTTATAGGAATGCACTTTCAAAACATAGGATTGAAACCCATAGGAAAATTGTACTGGTAGGCCTTTGGATGTGGGCATAGGGTATTCACTTGAATAGGAACTTTGGGAGGTGGCGTAACCACTCAATGCATCAGTTTAATTAATAACGTAACACCGTGTTCTCTTTTGTAAAGAAATAACATCATGATTTATTTATTTATTTATTGGTTGAGTACCGCCACCGACTGGTGGACCAGTAGTTACCAAAAAGCGTTGATGTTGGCGAGAACTACGGAGTCAGAAAATGCAGAGAGCTGGCGGCCGGCCGTGGGGCGTACCTGCAACGGGATCCGGATCCCATACTCGCCGAGCAGGCAGCAGGTGAGCTTGAGGGGCGCTGGCTGCTGAATCCAACATCAAAGCAGTTTGCCGTAGAAGCTAGATGCGTAGATCCAAGGGGAGGAGCACTTCTCAATTTCTTCAAATCGTCGATCGTTGGTCTTTCTTGCTGCAATGCTCATCTGTTCATGTTCTAGTTGAGTTTGATCCGTTCGGCAACTTCCTATTCTTCATTCGTGCTCTTTTTTCCCGGTACCTAATGACGAGCTTGGAGGTCGATTTGCCTCAATCCTATGCGCGAGCCAGCGAAACAAAGAGGTTCGAGTGGATGTTTCTTTCCTGTAAAATTCCTATGAAATCGTAGGATACCAACAGTATTCCTCTGGATTTTCTGAGCTGATTTCCTGCGAGCCAAAGGCATCTACAGTATCCATTCCTCAGGATTGCCGAATCCTGTGTTTTTCCTTTGAAAATCCTACATTCC
The DNA here is from genome assembly GCA_036936925.1 of Cenchrus fungigraminus. NCBI lineage: Eukaryota > Viridiplantae > Streptophyta > Magnoliopsida > Poales > Poaceae > Cenchrus > Cenchrus fungigraminus. The sequence goes on from CM072780.1 coordinate 88,048,428, forward strand.
AAAAGGGGCCTAAGTTTTGTTGTGACATGCTGTTCATGGACGGTGTTGTATTTTGTTTCCATGGTGAATTTTCGGGTAGTTCATGTAGCTGTATAGGGTGTGTGACTACCAGACATTACACATTTGTAAGTATATCCATGTTGCATATGCTCACAGGAATCATCTTCTTCCTTCTCGCAAACTTTTCAAAAAAGAGCTAGTAATATTGCAGGAGTGTATTCGAGTTCAATCAATTTTTCCCCTTGGTTCTGTAATCCCAAGTCAATAAAAATGGCCTTACGTAGGAATTTGTCCGAGTTCAATCTACCTTTTAAATATCTTTTGCCACTGTACTTCGCTGCCTTACACTCAATCTATATGGCACTCCAGTAATATGTGATATTTCTTATTTTACTTTCAGCAACTGTGCTATACACATAGTAGTAACTGGTTTAGATTTATTGTTGCAAGTGGCCCATTGCATTAGTGGCAATTCATTTCACTTTTGACCCTTTTTACCAGAGCACAGCCCACAACTCATGTGTGTCGCAACCATGCCCATATTCTTGCAACTAGACCATTGCATTAGTGGTTTAGCAAAAATACACACCCTTTATCGTGTTGCAACTTATGCACCCCGTTAGTAGTAATTTGTGTTGCAACTTTCCATGTGCTATCCTTGGTAATAGATTGGTATTCCGATTTGTTTGCCCATGTGTTGCAAGCAGTGATGTTGTTCTCTAGGAGCAGCAGTTAATTTTTGCATTGATCATTCTGTAATTGCTTTTTTTTATGATTAGCAACTGTACTTCACCCTTCATTGATATAGTAGGATTGAATTTGCTTGACCATCAATTAGTCAAAATATACTACTCCTATTTCATTTCTAACTTTTCCTGCACCATCAATTAGTCAAAATATCTTCCTTTATTCAGAAAATTTAGATAAAATACTCAGAAAGTTGATGCAATGCAAAATGGTCATGGTAATTAGTCTGAGACTTCTTTTCTGTTTCATGTCAGTTTGCACATGGGTGCCAGTGGTAATTGCACTGTATGCATGGTTGCAATTGGCCTCATGCCTTGATTTTGGTGGGTTTTTTTATCTTTTCAGTTTTGCATTATCAATTAAACATTTGATACAGGCATCATATTCTGTGTTATGCTAGTTTCCTGGTTATGTCCTGGCTGGTCCTTCACATCTGATTTATGAACCATTGTACTATGGTGCTCAAGTCAAATTATGTAGCTTGGCACTCATTTGTATTGCTTTCACTGCACAATTATTTTATTTTCTTTTTTAGAGTTCTTAATGTGAATGAGATGTATGGTACCCACTTGTTCTGATGATATGAGACATTTTCACAACAAAATATGATTCACACCTCCTCTAATTTGATTTACTTATGAACACAGGTGAGGAGGCTGATGAGGCGTGCCTACAGAGCAGGAGTTGGTGAGCAGCATCCGTAGCCTTGAGGCCATTAGGCTATGTCCAAGCCGGCTCATTCCCATCCATATTCCTAATGGTTTGTCCCTTCCCTCCATTAACAATGCCAATTTTTTATGCAGACACCTTTTTATATCATTGCGACTATACCCATACATATAGTAGCAATTGGTTTAGTTTTTTGGTTGCAACTGGCCTATGGCACAAGTGGCAATTTGATTTAGTTTGACTTGTTTTTTTTGAAGCTCAACTCACACAATCATATGTGTTGCAATTGTACCCACATACATAGTAGTAATTGTTTTAGCATTGCAACTTACCCATGTTCCAGTGAAAGGACATATCATTTTTTTTGCGAATTAAATACTGAAAATTGTTTTTCAGATCTGAAATTTCTAAGAAAAGATGTGTCATTTGCATACTGATCAGGATTACTCTAGATGGGCACTAGTGGCAATTCAGTCCACTTTGATTTATTTATTTTATCGGAGTTCAACATATTTTCAGGTTTTCACCTAGGGAGTGGTTTGGACTACATATTTGTCATTTTTAATGATATAGTAACTAGCTTATTAACTATGTTGTAACTGGGCTACTGTCCTAGTTGCAATTGGAAGGTATACTGACATTTTTCATACAATTTCCCACCTGGTACTATACACTACCCACTCCCGTTTGATACTGTACACTATCCCTTTAATTGCAACCGGCCAGTGGTTCGAGATGCAATCAATGCACACTTTGAGTTGCAAATACTGAGTTTCACATAGTGTAGTTGTAATTCTGGGTTATCCTAGTTGTAACAGGGGCTACATTCCATGTTGCAATTGGAGGACCTTGTCAATTGTAATTGCTCTAGCTGTAACTTAGGTTTCACCTAGCGTAGTTGTAATAATTGGTTATCCTAGATGTAACCGGGCTACTGTTCTTGTTGCAATTGGAGGACACCGTCAATTGTAATTGTTGTAGTTCCCTAGTGTAGTCATAACTGTCAGTCACTCTATTTGTAACCGGGCTACTGTCCTTGTTGCAATTGGAGGACCTTGTCAATTGTAGGACCTTGTCAATTGCACTTTGATTTCAGCATCTCCTAACCACTATTTGCTGACCACTTTTTTGTATGCTTTTTATGTGGCTTTGTAGATTTTCATACATGTTTGTTCAATCTTGTGAGCTGTCTATGAGCTATCAATGCATTTTGGGGACAAGCCGAACATCGACATCAATCGTTTTTGGATTGCACACATAGATGTCTGCTTGACTATATAGACACATCCTTCAATCTGACGAGGATGGTGGGTGGACGCTGCTTGTCACCGGTGGATGTGGCGGATTTGGCGACGCTGGCGATCTACAGAGGTGGTGGCGGGGGGGGGGGACCGAACTGTGTTTGCTCTGGAGGGGGAGTGGAAGATGTGTTTTTATTATGTCTGGATGATTTCCTTTTTTATTCTTTTGCCAGCGGCTTTCTTCATGTGTACCCTAGGTTGCAACTACTTTACACACAACATTGCAAACGACAGTTGCCATGTGTTGTAAATGGTGCCTGGATTCAATGGTGTGCGGGCTGATGGTGCCTGATTCATATATGCGTTGCAAATGGTGCCTGATTTTTAAATGACATAATAACTATATAATTAGTCTACCCAACCAGTTGCTATAATTTCGTTTGTAACTGGATCAATGATCCTGTTGCAATTTGTGACGATGTGTGTTGCAATTTGTGATTAATGGTTGGAGATATTGTATTAGAAAATTTATCAACCAAATAGAAAAGCTTTTTTCGTGGTTGCAATAGAAAAGCTTTTTTCTCTAATTATAAATTAGTTTATTGTTCCTATTGCAATTTTCGCATTGGCATCGTTGTAACTGAACAATTATTCTAGTTGCAATCTTTGCCCTAGGCGTAGTTGTACCTGAACAAGTATCCTACTTAGTATTTGATTGCCGAAATGCAAAGAACAGTTCAACCTGTTTCCTGAAAACAAATGAAAAAGGAGAAACGACACCTGATAGAAAAATGGTGAGGCGACCTCCATGCTCGCGAGCAGCAGCCTAGCCTCTTGCTGTTGTCTCATGCTCTCAGCCGCGGATGGAGCCACGCACACGCAACTTAAAAGCAGCATATGGTAACAACAAATTAAGCCATATCTAAGAAAATTGAGAGGACATAAAAGAAGAGTAGCGCTTGGGTCGCTATTTATGTCCTGAGGACAACACGACTCCTAGCCGATTACAGCACTGTTTACTTGCATCTAAAGAAAACAATCACTACTAAAAATAGAAAAGGACTCTCGCAGGAGTCCAAAAAACCTTCTAAAAACTGACTCTTGCCCCTTTGCCAATCGTGGATTGACCCGCCTCCACCGTGCTTTCCTTTTGGCATATGTTCTCGATTGCCACCTTCTTCCTTCCATCGGTCGATCCATCGGCCGATTGGCTGACTTGCCGGTCTGTTTGATAGAGTCGAACTCCTTTGACCATCGGTGAATCCTGTTGACCACTTTTTCTCTTTCTTCCATTGGCCGATCGCACTCTGTTCTCATCGGTTGCTTCTCTTTATTCCTTTTGACCTGTTTTCCCAAAAAATAGTGTCAACACATGCCCCCTAGTTTCGGAGTAAATAATCTTTTGCTCTGAAATTTCCTTGAATCCGTTATCTCCCTTGATTCGAAGTTGGCCAAAGAATCCCAAAAAATCTTTAGGGGCCATAAATACAACTGCCTCGACTCTTCTTTTCTCCCCGAATCTCGTTGTTTCAACAGCTCAAGCTCTCAGGCGACGAACCCTAAGCTACAAAGCTCTTGCTGATTCATGGCATCTTCAAGCTCTGCTGGAGGTTCCTGCTCTGCTTCCGCGCCTCTGAAGGCATCTCTTTCTTCAGTTCCCCGGTATTTCTTCTATCCCCCTGTTTTTGTTTGCCCTTCAACGCCGCCGCTCTGCTTTGTCTGAAGTCCAAACTTCTTTCATTTATTTCTTCAGGCACTTAGATCTAATTTCATCATCTCGGTCCATGACAAACCTAGGCTTGCTTTTCTTGGTCCAATGGGTGATACTGATCCCACTGATGTGATTAATCTTGAAACTGGCTGAATTCCCTTTAAGCACGCCTCTTTGAATCTGGCCGATTGGGATAGCTACTTCAGGTCCTGGATAGGTTATGTCAAAGGATGGAGAGACCGGTACCGTAGAGTTTCTGCAAAGAACAGGGAATCTTGGGAGCAGTACAAAATCAATCAATGCATCACCCTTTCTTTATCTGAGATGTCTCGGAATGAATCCCTGTTGATAGCTACCTCCTATTTTTGGTCTGACGCGCTTAATGCTTTCTTGTTTGGTCATGGGCCGATGGCTCCAACTTTGGCTGATGTTCTTCTGCTGACTGGACTAGATGTCTTTTCTCCAGACATCCTTTTTAGTCATCGGAATGATAAACCTTCTCATCAGTTGAAAACCAAGAACATAGGTGGATGGTCCGGTTATGTTGACGAGCACAAAAAAGAGGGAACCGTGAGTCACAGGGAACATGTCGCTTTTCTGAACATGTGGCTTGAGAAATTCGTCTTCTGCAGCAAAACTTTTGGTCCCACTGCCAACTATCAGATAGTGGCTGAACGTTTGGCCGATGGCAATTGTATACCCCTTCGAAAATATCTTCTAGGTGCAGTTTATAACCTCCTCCACCAAGTGGCGGTCAGCTTGTCAACCAATTCTCCCATAGGCACCCCGGGAGGTCCCTGGTGGTTCATCAACATGTGGCTAAACCTTCATCTTCGAGATAGGTTGGAGCAGAATATTTTTATCAAGACCTTCCCGGGAGACCAACTAGATGGTGTTCCAATTGTGAGGCGCCGATGTATGAATTTTGGAGAAGTTGTCTCTGTTTTTCCAGGACACAAGAGAACTCCTTCTCGTATAGCAGAGCACTTCAGAAGTTTTTACCTTGGCTTCAATCCAGAATCCATTATCTGGTTTGCATATAGAGACGATGATACCTATTTCGAGACCACATTCAGCTTTGATGACATCCACAAGGATGATGAAGACAAGATCATTTTTGTAGAAATCATCAAACCGAGGCTCCTCCCTTCTTGTGTTTTTGGAAAGGATCAATCGGCCACCTACGAATTTTACAACCCCTCAGTGTGTGCGTGTCAGCTGGGGTTTGGCCAGTTGCCGATTGGCCTTTACTTCTCTGATTTGATTAAGCCACGGGAGATTATTCCTAGTGGTACTTGTTATCAGCACCTTTTGGATCGGGTTCCTGATTCTGCCACTATTGATCTTGCTTCTTGGAGATTTTCCAGCTTTACTTCCTCCCTCTTTAACATCTGGTGGGCAGAATGGTGCGATCACCTCTTCTGTGTCTCCCCAAGAATCTATTGTGAGCAATTGGACCCCGCATATCATGCATCAGCTGATGAGGTAATTGTCTTCTAATAAGTTCATGCATCCGTATTGGTTGTAGTTTGATTGTTGTATTTCCTTTTTTAGCCTGAAACCATAGAACCTTCTGTCATCAGCAGAAGTGGCAAGCCGATACATTATTGGCCACCAACACGGGCACCGTACATCGGCTATAACGCTCCCTCGATTTCTTCAGTCATGCAAGGCCCCAAGATCAATCTTTCTTCAGATAATTTACCTCTGTCGACCCTTAAGAGGAAGGGTGTGACCAGCAAAGTTCTTGCCCGTAAAACAAAAAGGAAGATCGACGTTGTGATTGTCGATGCCTCTGATATGGCCAGAGTATTAGCAAGTGCCTTCAAGGTATTGACTTTTGCCTTTTTCCTTTCCCTTTTGTATTTTTTGATTGATCATCTTCTTCTCCTGCCCAGTCTTCAAGTCAATCAACACAAACTGGTAATGCTAATTCTGATCAAGGTCCAGTTCTGGAGCCAATTCAAGAAGCTTCAACCGATGATAATTTGGTTGAGCCGTCTGAGCAACCTGAACCAGATAAAGTCATGGAGAATCCGATTGATAATACCCTGACTTCATCGATCAAACAACCTGAAACTCAGAGGATCAATGTCCCAGATGCTCCTGTTAGTCAGCTTCGGTGTTCTCCTGAACAAGCCAATTTTCAAACTGAACAACCAACTGAGGTACAATCTTCATTAGTCATTTCTTTATTACTCTCATCCTTTAACTCCTTGTCTTTGTTCCAGGATATTGCCGAGACAACGACTGAGGTTTATGATAAGTCTTTGGGTGATCTTCAGCAAGATACCGGTGATCAACCACAGTTGCCGATTGTTGAAGTCCCTGAATCGTCATCGGCTGAAAACCCACCTGTCAAGATTCGAACAACATCTTCTGCTGTAGAGGCAAACTTCTTGATTTCTTTGAATTTCTTCTTCAACTCTTTTGCCTTTTCTGCAGGTTCTAATGCCTTCTGTTCAGGGCACGTTGGCAGTTATTCTCCCAGATGAAGTGAAGGCTAAGCTGATCGAGGTGTTGCCATTGCTGAACCAGGATATTGGTCAACTTGTACAAGATGTCGAGCCGATCAGAGCTATCTTTAAGCAGATTCAGGGCCAGTTGCCTAGAGATCTTAAGGCGAAGATGCTTCAAGTCGCTTTCATCGAGAATCGGCAGCTCGTAGTCCAGGAAGCCCAAGATCGGCTGGATGAGAGGAAGCGTCAAGAGCAACTTACTCAGGATAGAGAGAATTTGGACAGTAGCATGGCCGATCTTGACCACATGATTGAATTCCTGACTTCCTCTCGTTCTGATATTGTCAACAGTATCGATCATTTGAAGAAGCATCATGTTGAACTGATGAAAGAACTTGGTCAGGTCGAGCAAGATTTGACAGCCGAAGAGTAGAAGCTTGCAGATCTTCCAAGCACCATCGCTGCCATGCGAGAATAGAGGGATTCTGCTGCACGTCAAGCCCAACTTCTCCGTGAACAAGAGCAGTCGATTCCTAGTTCGGTCGATGCCGATCGCCAAGAGATAGAGGCGGTCGATCAGCTGCGTCTGGACCTCATCAATGCCATCCATCTTTTAGGCATAGTTTAAACTTTTATTTGTAATTTTCCTAAACTGTGATTGGCCTTTACTGGCCAACTTCCAATGCTCTGTATTAACTGTTTTGACTGAACATTCCACTCGGCCTTTTATAAGATGCCCAGATCTCTTTAGCCCTTTGAACTGTTATCTTTCCTTTGTGATGGCTTCCTCTTCTTCTTCCTCCTCTGTGAATCAGGTTGGTTTTTTCTTTTATTTTTTTTCATTCTCATGATCTCTTCTCTGATAGTTTCTTCTCTTCTCAGTCCCCAAATCGTGATACCGTGGAAAGGATCATGTCGAACATCAATGCCTTTGGTGCGAATCGGCCAACCCAACCATCTAGACAAGAACGTGGCCTTCGTCTGGTGATAGCAAACGACGAGAGGAAACTGGAAGTTCTCGAAGCCAGGAGGACTGCTCTTCTTCAGGAGCTGGATCGTGTGGGTGAAGAGATAGCCCAAGTCAGAGTAGAGCTAGACAAGGCCAAGAGCCTCCTTTGAATTCTGATGTACTATGAACCGATGCAATCGGCTTTTTATGAATAAAGATCACCACCTCTTGATTGGCATTTGATAGATTTAATGCACCATTTTCCGGCGATGAATTTCCACCCATATTTGTAGGTGCTCTTTTATGATCTGGTTCAACTTCCTTGCTATAAAATGCAACTCGCCTCTCAGGTGTTACCATATTCTTCTGAGTATGCATCAAATTAGCTTCCATTAGGAATAAGAGGCAAGCCTCCTCTAGAGCGCTTCCAGGAAAATGCAACCACTCCCATTCCTTGACAAGTTTCTTTTTGAAGATTTCTTGTATCCTAATGATGCATCAAAGCTTGTCGTTGTTGCTGGAAATGTTGAGAGAGGGGAATCATGATAGTCTCCTCTTCTGGAGTACAGAGTGGGACCACACATTATTATTCAATTCTCCTTCAAAGCCAACCCCTGATTTTCGGGAAACGCATCACTGCATGCCTGCCTATTGCCCAGTCTGAGACTTTCACGGGGAAACTGTTCTAGCTTTGACTGCATCGGATGCTCTTCATTTCCCCTTTTTCAATTCCCTCTTGTAGTTATCCCTTCTGCCATCTTGGGCTATAATAGGTCCGAAACTCGATGGAGAAGATACACCCATCGGCCATAGCGTAATCAACTCAGATAGATTATAGGCTCTTGTTGTATGACTGTTCTCTTTTCTTCTCCCCTTTTCATGGCTAGAAGAATTCTTGTGAAGTAGTGTAGTGGCCCCTCTTCTTCTTCGTCTCCTTTTAAAAAGCCAGGAGGCACCATAGCTAGAAGAATCCTTGTGAGGATCTGGCTTTAGGGGAAGGAGCAAGGTAGGGTGTCTTGCTACACATTTATCGGCGGAAGAGCGTGCCAAAGGAACGGCCATCTTGGTCATCAACTCGAGCTCCTTCCGGCGGGAGATTGCAGAATCTGACGAAGATCTTAGTCTTCTGTTTCCTCTTCGCTTGTGTCCTTTATTCATCGATTCAATATCCTCATCATACTGGAAATTAGGACAACGTACTCCTTGTAACCTCTTGAGAACACATGTAATCTGTAGATCTAAGTTGTAATATCATTGTTGTAATCCAAAACAAAGGAAATGAAACTGCATTATTGGCTACAAGCGAATATATTAATCTTACACATCAGTTTTACATTTTTTGCACTAAAGGTGATTCTTTACAGATATCGGCTATTCCATTAGAAACGATTACACTTGCAATCGGCTACAGCTCGAAAATTCAATCGGCCGATAGGCTCGATATGACAATCGGCTTACATAGCTGTTCGTACACTTGGGCGACCAATCCATCGGCTGCCGTGACTCTGAGCCCAAGCTCCCTTTTGTCTTCAATGATCTGATTCATTAAATCTTGTCAGCAGAGCCGACTGCTTGAATCGACTTTAGTCCAAAATCGGACACTTTGAGATACTTGGTATCCCAGGCTTTTCCAGATATGCAGCTTACTCGATCATAGGTCCATCCTTGTGCTTCTGTAGCTGCTACTGTCAAGGAGATTTCTCCTTGGATCACCTCCACTGAATCTCCGATCCATTGGATGATGCATTGTAGATGGTATGCAGCAATTCGCATGTATCCAATCCCGACCCAGCAGTAAATTATAAGATCCCCTCCCTTTAATGACAAAGAAAGCGGTTGGAAGGGTCTTACTACCGATGGTGAGCTCCACGCAGATTGCACCTTGAGCCGGAGAAATGTTGCCGTCGAAGTCCACCTACATCATGTCGGTTTGGGTTAAGTCTTCATCAGACTTCCCAATTTTGCGCAGCATGGTGTATGGCATCAGATTGACTACTGCTCCTCCATCCACTAGCATCCTGGTGACTGGCTTCCCGTTGACAAAGCCCTTGAGAAACAATGCCTTCAAATGCTGTCTCTTCTCATCTGCTGGCTTCTCAAAGATAGCTTATCTAGGTTCCAGTGTTAACTGAGCCATGCCAAGTTCTTCATCGGATACATCCGAATCAACCGGAGCCATGAACTCTTTTGGTAGGAAGACAACCATGTTTATGTCAGCTTGTGGTTTGTCATCCTCTCCATTATCGGCCTTAGGCTTAGGGCGCCATACTTTAGACCGAACCTTCTTTTTGTCCAGCATGTGTCTCTCTGCTTCTTCTTGCTGTCCTAGCTGGCGTAGGCGCTGGACTCTCCTCTTCTGGGATTTGACCAAGCCATCTGGACACCATTGTGGATTGGGCCTCTTACGTGTTTGGTTTGATCCTTCATCATCCAGTTGCAGTGTGCGTCGACGCTCAGGAGCTCGGCACATGATATCCTCGTCAGGGACTAAGGAATCGGCCATCTCTTCTAGCCGATTGTTTGACTTTTCATTGACTCGGCCTCCCAGCCGATCATGAATGTTGGCCTTGCCCCCCAGCCGATCATGGACGCTGGCCTTGCCCCCAGTCGATCGTAGACTGAGATCCATCGATTGCTGAACTCACAGTGATCTCCGACTGCAAGTCTTCTGTCATCGAAGCAAACTCTCTTGGATAAGTTGTTGTTGTCGTAAGCCCCATTGCATTCTGGACAATTCTCCGCCGTTGGTAGCTTGATCCGTTCTTCCCAGCAGTACTTGAAGAACGGACATCTCCAATGCCCCTCATTGCGCCGAGCCCACTCTTCTCTTCCCTTTGCCTTTTCTTGTCGGTGCTGGAACTTATTGATCAGCATCTGGGACGTGACAGGCCGGCGCGGCTTCAAGTCTCCTTCTTCAAGTAGCAATCCTTTTCCTTTGACATCGACAGCGGTTGCTTGTACTTTGGGATCGACAGCTCTTTTATTTTGAGCCGAATCAGACGTCAACAACTTAACTCGTGACGTGTCTTTGCTAGACACTTCAACTGTGTTAGTTTGGAAGGGGTGCTGATCAATCTTCATCGGCTTTTCAGCTTTGGTAGGGGTTTCAAACTTAAGCCTCCCTTGCTCAATAGCTGATTGGATCTGTTGTCGAAGATCTTGCAATCATTGGTGTCGTGCGATGTTGCATTATACCATTTGCAATACTTCATCCTCTTGAGCTCCTCTGCAGATGGTATGGTATGGAACTGGGAGAGTTTAATCTGCTCTTGCTGAAGCAACAGATGAAATATCTTATCGGCCTTAGTGATATCAAAGCCGAATTTCTCTGGTTCTTTCTTGCCAAAGGGACAGGACACTGTCTTCTTGCCTTTGACCCACTCTGCAAGTCCAACCATATTATCTTCATCTTCTGAATCAGAGTAATCCACATAAGACACCTTCTTCTGAAAGTTTCTTCTAGGTTCATAGGACTTTGCAGTTTCCTGACTCATCCGACTGACCAGTTGGCTGAGACTCTCGAAGTCATGTGATGCATATTTCTCCCTCAAGGTCGGCAAGAGACCTTGGAACGCCAATTCAGCTAGTTGTTTATCTCCCAGGTTCAAACTATAACATTTGTTTCTGACTTCTCTGAACCTTTGAATGAATCCAGCAACTATTTCATCGTTCCTCTGCTTGAGTCTGGTCAGATCAGTAATCTTCATCTCGTGGATACCAGAGAAGAAGTAATTGTGGAACTGTTGTTCCAAATCGGACCATTTGATGATGGAATTGGCTGGCAGTGATGTAAACTATGAGAATGCCAGTCCTGATAGAGATGAAGAAAACAACCGTATCCTGAGTGCATCAATGTTCCCTGCTTCTCCACATTGTATGATGAATCGAGTGATATGCTCCATTGTGGATGTATCATCCTGCCCAGAGAACTTGGTGAAGTCTGGCACCTTGAACCTTGGAGCGAACGATATTTGATCATAGCCAGATGGATACGGTGTCCTGTACATGCAGGACTGCTGCTTGGGTTTCATCCCGTATTGCTTCTGCAGCATCTCCGAGAAGTGATCCATCAACTCTTGCTTCACATAAGACTTCAATTCAGCAGATACTTGTTCAATTGCTTGCATCTCAGTCGATGGAGTCTCTGGAGGTTGTTCTTCTGAGGTTCTTAGCTGTGGATTTGGTGTCATTGATGTTCCTGCTCCAGAAGAACCTTGTGCATTTGGTTGACCTGCAACAGGTGGAGTTGGTCCGATCGGCTGACTAGCCGATGGGGCTGGTTGATGCAAGTTCAACTGACTCGAGATAGCTAATTGATTTAGAAGCGTTTGTAGCACTTGTGCAGGATCCACCTGTGGAATCACTGGCTGCCCTGTCATCCCTTGGTTGATCGGCTGCTGAGGCGATGATCTTGTATTAGCCACAGTATTAGCCGGGGTTAAGACAGGTTGCATTGGCGCTGACTGTTGCAACGGGGTTGTCTGCACGGGCATCCCCAATGTCGGTTGCTGTAGCAGAGCAGTCTACATGGGCATCCCTAGTGTCGGCTGTTGAGCCGATTTCTGGGTTTGAACAGGAGCTTTTCTTTCTGTTGGTATAACCATATGAGCGTGAGCTGGACTGATCTTGACTCTTTCAAAAGCCTTGCTCTCGTGATTGAAGTAGACAAATTCTACTCCCTCCTTGTTCATGTGTACAGTCCCCGGAGTACCTCCAAACATGGCTTGATAAGATTGCGGGTACTTCACTTCTAGAACTTCTTCAGGTTGGGGTTCGAAGAAATTTGAGATGTTAGTCTCAAAATGATCACGAGGCAAATCCCATCCTGCAAGCTTTCCATCCTGATTTCTCATGGCAGGATACTTTTGATTCTGCACTGAGAATGTCTGATCTTGGGCGTTGGACTATACTGAATGTGTTTGAATCACAGGCATTGTAACAGCAGGATCTTTGGTCTTATCTCTAATACTTTGATTCTGAATCGGCTGGGAGTCCGATGAAGAACCAGGAGCAACCTGTGGAGACGGTAACACCCCTACTGTCGAATCATCAATCGGCGGGGAAGCCGATTGGTTATGTTGGAACACTGGAGGAGTTCGATTTGGTTGGAAGTATGCAGGTTCCAGGTATCCTCCTCCTGCTCCTTTCCTGAGTGCTTCAATCAGACTATTTTGAACGGTATTAGCGAAAACCTTAGCTTGATCAATCATCGTTTGATGCATCGCCTTGGTCATCATATCTTGAAGCCCTTCAGGATCGGCTGAGAAGGTGACTTGCTTAGGTGTTGGCAAAGGATTCTTCTTGAAGATTCCACCTTTAGTCTGACCGTATGATCCTAGGCAAAGCTCTTCATAATGCTTCATGTGAGCTTCAAACTCGGCTTTGTCTGCATCTTTCAGCTGATCCTTGGTGATTGCTTGGACGTTGTCCAGATCAATTTCAGAAGAACCACTCTTTGCGTTCTTCGTCATTGTTGATTTTTTCGGGTCCCACCGAGCGTGCCAAAAGTGTGTTGACGCGAAAATAGGACGTCACCTCCGCGCGCAGCACACGTGACTCCCCGGTCTGTAGCGAGGTGTGCCAGCCAATCTGACCTGTTGATTGACAATGGAAAAATATTAGGGATCAGCTAGAGAACCAATGGCCTTGTTGCGACACGTGTACCAGCCAATCGGCCGATACGAGTAAAGCGGGATCGGCCGGCTCGAAGGCGACCGAGGCGCGGGTGCGTGAGTAGATAGATCGGCTGAGATCAGCCGATCGTGACGTCAGCACTCGGGTAGGTCGGAATCGGCTGCGGTGTTACAAGCCGATAGGATCTAGATCGAGTGGAATAATGGTGATAATAGCTAAAACCGCAAGAATTGGTACGAAAACTTGCGGATCTAGCTAATATCGGTAAGGGGTGAATAAAGAACTAGACGAAACCTCAACGATGCGCCCGGAGGTTAAAGCCTAGGGTTATTCGGTAAAACGGTACTCACAAGCTTGCCGGAGATCGATTGATGCAGCCCGACGAACTTGAAGGACGGTGTTGTAGAAAAGAAGAAAAACGCAATGGCGAAGTCGCCGAAAAGTAGATGCTGTAAAAGTTGATGCTGTAAAGTAGATGCTGTAAAGTAAAGGGTTTGCCCGGAGGCGGTTTGTTTGATATTGGTGTGTACACTTTTTCCCGACCGCATAGGGTCGCTATTTATGTCCTGAGGACAACCCGACTCCTAGCCGATTACGGTACTGTTTACTTGCATCTAAAGAAAACAATCACTACTAAAAATAGAAAAGGACTCTCGCAGGAGTAAAAAAACCTTCTAAAAACTGACTCTTGCCCCTTTGCCAATCGTGGATTGACCCGCCTCCACCGTGCTTTCCTTTTGGCGTATCTTCTCGATTGCCGCCTTCTTCCTTCCATCGGTCGATCCATCGGCCGATTGGCTGACTTGCCGGTCTGTTTGATAGAGTCGAACTCCTTTGACCATCGGCGAATCCTGTTGACCACTTTTTTTCTTTCTTCCATCGGCCGATCGCACTCCGTTCTCATCGGTTGCTTCTCTTTATTCCTTTTGACCTGTTTTTCCAAAAAACGGTGTCAACAGTGACTAGTTGCAACTGCTCTTATTTCGTATGATTTTAGAACTAAAATAATTATTTTCACACATTAAACATGATTATTTATGTTACTCTAGTGTATTTGTAACTAGGCTATTGTCTGTATTGCAATTGGAGTACCCAATCAATTGCAATTGCTCCTCCTTCTAATAGCATGATCCATCAACAGTAGCTTCTACTAACGATTGATGAGAGATTATTCAGAAAATACAGATGCAAGTTGTCATCAGTTCTTATTAGCTAGCAAAAATACTCCGATTTTCTTCTTGGATAACTGCTGCAACTCTGCCACTACTAAGCCTCCAGTGTTCTCGGATCCTGATTTCACTAATTATTGAACTGATTCCCCAGCATTAGGCCATTCAATAACTCATCTAATATTCTTTCATGAAATTACTGACAGTTGACACAGTTACTTTCTATCATACATGCATACATCTTTCCATGGTTTCCGCAGGAATTGGCGGAAATTACAAACACAAGTGTTGTAATTATGAGAATGCTCGAATGCTCACTTTTTTCATTAGGTTTTCTCTATTTCTCTGAGTCATCAGTGGTCAATTTAATTTTCAAAATGCACCCCTCATGCTTTTTCATAGTTGCAGCGGGGGCAGATCCCGTCCGCAAATTGACGAGTTGGGCGAAAGAGTTCCAAGCGGCAGTGCAGCTTCTGGGCGTGGCGTTGCTGGAGATCGATTTTTTTGATGGGGATAGATGAGCTTCATATATGATTTTAGCTAATTGCATCATGCGGCCTCAGCAGCCCACCACTCGCGCCGTCCGCTGGAACCTGGAAGCACCACCGCGTTGGCCGCTTGCCGCAGTCGTATGGCTGCTGCGCCCCCTACTCGCGGTGCCGGATGGAGCTGTAGCTCGCCACTCGCCCCCAATCGAGTGGCGCATGGCGGCGTGGGTTGGAGGACAGATAAGATCGATCGATCTCGTGAACACCGATGACAAGGAGGCTCGCAACACGAGAAATGCTGCCGTCCACACCTGCGCCGGCGCGGCCCTATCCTCGGCCGCCGGCTACCGCAGCGGTGCCACTCCGACGGCAGCTCCTATCCTCCGTCGTGCCGGCAGTGCTCACCGCCTCGCTCATGTGCGGTGCCGGCGCTGGCCCCGCCGCCGTCGCCCAGGCCGTCCCGTTCGTCCGTCCTCTCCCCGCATGTCGCCTGATCCACTCTGTGCTTGCTGTTGCGCGCCTCTATCCGCTCTCGAGGCTGGCCCCGCACCTGTAGCCGCTCCCCACAGGCCGCCTCTGCCTCCCCGTGGTTGCATCCTGCCCCACCGCCGAGCCTAGCTTGCGCCCCCGCCACGGTCTCCTGCCTCGGCCGCCGCGTCGAACATCCGCGTTCCGCGGCGCTCTCCTGCCTACGCCGCCGAGTCAGAGCTCCGCCTCCCCAACGGGCCCTCATGCCCCTGCCCCCGAGCTACCTTCGAGCCATGGAGCAGCGAGCCACGAAGGACGAGGAGGAGGGGGCAGCGAGGAGGCGGCTGTGGTGCTCTCCCCGACGTCTCCGCGCGCCGCCGGGCTCTGTTCCTCACTTCCTCGTTGCGTCGGGACCCCACGGGCTTTGAGCTCGGTGTGGGGGTTAGATGGGCCGCGGCGCGCGGATCGGGGGCGCGGCTTCTATATATGAAAAAGTGCTCTAGTACTTTTTTTATTCCTCATAGTTCACACGTGGAGCTCTCCTCCCACATCCTCTAGTGCCTGATCCTCTCCCCCTTGCAGCATCTCCTCGTGCAGAGCTTACTTGCGTTTCAGCAATTTCTTCACCGCCCACAACACTTTCTTGATGCAGATCCCTTTGTATCTTTGGTCGCCCTCTTTTTCTCGGAGGTCCAGCATGTGGGTTAGGACCTATTTTATTGACGCACATTTCTGCTGCCTTGCTTCTATTGGGGTTCAGCAGCCATGTTGTGATATAATGCGTTCCCCGGACTCCACATCCACTACATTCTCTGTTGCCATAGTTTTCTTTTTCACATGTGCTGAATAGATTGCCATCAGTCGGAGGGTCATCATCAATTTTCCTATTCCTGATGGCGTTTTTCCCTTTTGTTTGTGATACAAGTGGCTTAGTAAGCAATAACCCATCATGGAACATACCTGATGATGGTTGCAAATCAGCATCAGCATGAACAGGTGGGGCTGCTGTCAAACCACTGTCTGTCAAACCATCTTCTGCATTGACGACGTCTGGTGCATCAACACTACCATTAGCAGGCTGCGCCGCTGCTGCCTCTGATCCAATTGGTGATGTTTCACTTCCTTGCTGCCCATCCTTTGGGTTTCTTGGGAACATTTCAATTCCTGGTATTATCCTGTCCAGTTGCCTGTTTATTTCTTCAGCAGCACGATCTGACCTACTTCCAGCACTCCCGAGCTTCATCAATTTAGGGAGCAACCTTGACAATCTGCTTTGTTCCTTGCTTGCCGTTGGACCGATCCGCACACCTTGATGCCTATCCCACGGAACTTCTTGCCTTGCATCACGAGTATACCTCTTCAGTATGTACTTCTTTGGGATTTTCCTCACTTGCAGGTGGGTGAAGGCCCTGATAATATGCATGCAGAATAGCCCTGTAATTTTTTTAACATAAAAACAGATGCACATGTCAGAGTGTAGCAACCATTAAGCCACAGGGTTGCAACTGTGTGCCCTTCAAAGTTGCAATTGCAGATTATATTACGATTTTGCCCGCCCCATGTGAGCATGTTTTCTGACCAGCATACCTGTGTGCTCCCATTTTTGCATTCACAGTTGTATTCACCATTTTCTTTATCAGCCAACACCTTGAATTCTTGTTGTGCCCAGTAGAAGCTCCCTCCCCCTTGTTCATGCTTCACTAACCAGCCTATTAATGACATATGGGTCTGGATCAGAGCGGATAACAAATATTGTGATGTTATTGTACTCCCTCTTGAACTCCTGATATACAGCTCTAGTATACACTCTGGACAGCTGCTCATCAAATTTTACTTTGGACGCTCGCACCACCTTAGCTTGCATAAGCAAAAAAAATTTGAAAAATTTCAGTATATTCTTGACCCTGCAATTCATTTACTAACAGTGTTGCAACTAGACAATAGTAACAATTGCAAATGCCATGTAAAGTTTTTTTTTGGTCCTTTGTTTTAACCTGCGCGTAGTGTGTCTCTCCAGCGTCTATATGGTCAGCGTGCTAGAGCGAATCCAACATCCTCCTAGCAAACATGTGCAGGCCAGTGCTCTCATTGACATATCCAGTCTTGAGCACCTTGTTCTGGCTTTCATATCTTTGTGTTGACGTCATCCTACCACAGTACATTCCCTTGACATAAGCAGCTATCCACCTTTCCATCTTGTCATATAGGGCTCTAATGGCTAGGTGATCTGCTATCCTACACTCATCAGCAAGCTTGGCCCATTCGGCCTCAAACTGTGTCGGACCCAATGGATAATTTATCAAGGCTTCAAGTCTCTCCTTCAAGTTTTTTTTCTTGTGCTCTATGTATAGCTGACCCATCTCAAACTCCCAAGGTCTTGTTATGTGCCAGCGATAGTTCCTATGCTGAGCCTTGTCGAAAACCAATGCAATTGCTTGTTTCATCGCTCTTCATCTGATAAAAGGAATAGAGGGAGATTTAGCATCAGGAAAAGATATGGCTGCAATGCTGCATCATATAACATTGCAACTATACAATACATAAGCTTACAAATAGCATCACAAAGAAAGCAAGTAGTGTGGCTCACCTGTTAAGATAACATGAGGCTGCTTCCCACCCATACAGATCAAGAAAGTTTCGAAGAGTCACTTGAACGATCCTGTTGATTCATCACCAATTAGAGCTTGTCTGAAGGTCACATTCTTCAGGTTATGGTTGGATCCAACAAACATCACCAGAGGCATGCATTTGCTATTTGTTTTGTGGGTTGTGTCAAACATAATGACATCCCCGAAGTCTCTGTATTCAGCTCTCTGGCTTGCATGGCTCCAAAAGATGTTTTTCACCACACCAGTTTTTGGATGAGCATCTACAGCCCAGTAGAAGTATTCATTGCTCACAGTACACTCCCTGAAGAACTTCAGAAGCTTATTAAGGTCATCCTCCCTGTCCTCCCTGTGTTTCACTGCCTTCCTGCAAACATTTTAAATAACAGATGTCATGTTTTGTATTGCGATATCACAAATCTGATATGTTGAACAAAGTAAATTCAGCACATACATGTTCTTGATGTCTTTCTCTATAAAACCCCACATATGCCGACCATCATATAGATCTGCCATCACATTTAACACTGCTTGATGGGGTACTCCATTCTTTGTCATTATATTAAACAAGTTAGACATGCCTTCTTCCATGTTTTTGTGACTGTGCATGTATCTAGTCATCCTTGCCGATGGCTCCAACTTGTGGTTATGGGCCTCATGTACGTGATCAAAGAAACACAACCCCTGCTTCTTATCCTCTTTAACCTTGACATAAGCAGGGCAGCCACACCTTTTACTCCCTTTTTCAGTTTGCTTTGGATCTTCTTTGTTTTTCTTAGTATGCCACCCAGATATGCTGCAAACCCAATGGTTGGTCTACTTGCTGGTTCTTGTTGTCCTCAGACTGAACCCAGCTAGCTTTGCATAATCCTGGTAAAATATGTACACATCATTCTTTGTAGGGAATTTTTGCCCCTCTCTTGGTACAAACACAACAGTTATATTTGGATCCTGTGGAAAATCAGTGAATAAGCAGGTGAGAAATTCAGGCATAGGCACAACAGGTTATTTTTAGGACATGGTTTTGCTATCCAGCTTGCAATGCACATCAGAATTGATAATTGGTAACAGACTTTTGACAATCGGTTCAATGAGCTCAGATTTATGCAAATGGTAAATTACCAGGTAGCAATTTCATGCGACTCACGGTTCGTTGCAATTGTAACTGGGGTATTTCCCTATATGTAATTGAATAATATGATCATATTCAAATCAGGAACTTGTTTCATCTCCAAAACAGGAACTAGTTTTCAGGCTTTTTTTATGATATGCAACTACTAGTTGAGTTCACACAATTCAGAGTAATTTTTTCAGTTCTTTTTTCAATTGAAACATGTAAGGGATGGGGGTGTACCCACCAAACTAGCCTCTACCACACAAATCACATGCAATTTTTTGCATCAATTTTGGATGCAACATCACAGGCAATTTTTTCCGAATCATTCCGATGGGGGCAACCTCATCAGCGGGAGGGGGGGAGGTTGAGTGCTTACCGGGTAGAACAGACGCTCGGTATATGGAGTCACCAGTTCCCCGCAGTCAACGCCGTCGGCGGCGTCAAGGTCGTCGTATGGTGGAGGGGATCAGCAGATCCGTCTGTCACGGACTGCGTAGGAGCTGCAGTCAAAGGCGCTGCCATAGGCGGAAGCATTGGTCCCGACGGCGGTAAAAGGAACCCTTCATGGTCTCTCGATCGAGCTCCTCTCGGCAAACCTCCCAGGCCGCCAGACGAGCTCCTTCCACCCTGCGCATACCCAGAGCTACCACATGAATCAATGCAGTATTAGCTAGGATCACTGGAGCGGGTGATCCAGTCTCGGTTAGCGACGGGGGCCCATCTTCTCCTACGAGATTGGAGGTGGGGCCGGGAAGACGGTGGGGCAACCTGAAAGTGCATCTAGGCCCCTAAGTGGATTTTGGTGAATTGAATGACAAAACGATTAAAGGACTAATGTATTTGTCTAAGTTTGTGAGCAGGTTTTATTTATATATTCTTGAGCAACTAATGGAGAATTTATTTACGGTTGAATATTATATGGCTCACATTGAAGAAGACAAATATATGGATGATCCTAATGCATATGTGACAAATATCGAGCAATAAAGGAAGATAAATATTGGGATAATTTGAAAAGGTCAATTCATGGTCTCCATACTAAACATGGCTCGATTAAAATTACAAGGATCATAAAAAGAGAAGATGGTAATTCTCTAGACCAAGTGCAAGGCTTCATGTGTTCATTGAAAAAGGACACAAGGATGAGTGTACACGCTATGGTTCTTATTTGGAAGCTTGCATATTCGTTGTCAATCAAGAACAAGCATTTGAAGCGGGATCTTCAAATGGAATTCAATTAAGGATGAAGCAAAGTGGAACTCAAAGTGGATTGGGTAAGTGATGAAGAGATCAACCGAGATGTCTAGGGTGAGGGACTAAGCAATCTTTGGGGTCTTGGCCCGGCCGCCATTAGTGTTTTGCTAAGGTGAAGTTCTAACATCCGTGGGGTCTCCAAGTATCATATCCAAGCCTTAACCGAGGGAAGCAATGCAACACATCAATAAGTTATGATTGGCAATATGGAGTGACTTAAGGATTAAAGTGAGCACTCTTATGCAAAAAGGGAAAAATCCTAAGTTACTAGCTCAAATATGGATTTGCTCAAGACATCGGCTATGTTAAAAGCCCTCAAGTTGGAATTGCAAAAGTATGGCAAGATTGAAGATCTACAAGCTCAAGTGATCAACTCAGTTTTATATTTATTCTTGAGTTTAGGGATGCCGTACTATCAAGAGGGATGCAACACTAGCTCTAAGACAAAAGATCAAAAGTGCTCATTAGTTGACCTAAGTGAGATTAGCCTTGAGAGTTCCGGAGTAGTCTAACAAACCTCTAACCCATCCTTTGCCACTTCAACACGTGTTGGAGTGCTTGTGAGAAGAGAGAAGGGTTTTGGGGCTCTCTCTGCCCAGGGCGGTCTAACCACCCCTGGCAGGCCAACGGATAGTTTTTCAAACTGGCCGGGGGCAGGCGGTCTAACCGCCCTGACCAGGCGGTCTAACCGCCCTGGCCAGAGTTCTAATGGCTAGTTTTCCTTGTGAGGGGTATAAGTACCCCACGAGCTCCACTTGTTGGGGCTGCTGATTCTAGGGTTGCTGAGGTGCTCCCCCTGCTGTTTTTCATAAGCCAAAGCCAAAGAAACACTCCCCAACCCTCTCTTTGTGAGATTTGCTTTTTAAGCCATATCCTAGTGTTGGGTTGAGAGTTTAAGCCTTTGTGAGCTTGTGTGAGCTTAGCAAGAGCATCCCATAGCTTGAGCACTTGTGGTTCGCGTCGGAAAGCCTTTGAAGCATTTGTTACTCTTGGAGGTTCGCCTCCTAGACGGCTAGGCGTCGCCAGCTAGCTCCCAAGGTTGTGGTGAGCAGCGGCAAGTTTGTGAGGGCTGTGATCTTACCTCTTCGTGGAAAAGATCGTCTTAGTGGAAAGGAGGAAAGCGGTTGAAAGAGACCCGGCTTGTTGTGGGAGATTTCCCTTGCAAGCTCCTCAACGGAGACGTAGCCGTTCCTTAGTGGGCGGTGAACTTCGGGAAACAAATCCTCTTCTCTCCTTTGTGGTTTACCTCACTCGCTTTGATTTCTAGCATATTTACTTTGCTTCCGCTCGATCTACTTGGGTGTGCTTGTCTTTGAGTGCAGGGATCATTACCCTGCTCGTGATCATCTACAGGAGCCACTCAAGAACTTAGGTTCCTGCTAGAAGTTAAGAGAAGCTTTGAGTTGTCTTTTGCAGGTTCACTGGGTGAAGGCGGTCTAACCGCCCCAGGACCCGGTCTAACCGCCCCCTCTGTGCTCAGTGCACCGGGGGCGGTCTAACCGCCTGGCAGGGGCGGTCTAACCACCTGTGCCAGTGAAGCTCAAGTTTCGGGGGAAAAGTTTTATTTGGTCGTCCCGCCTATTCAACCCCCCCCTCTAGGCGGCATCAAGGTCCTTTCACAACCTCAACAGCGGCGGCGGCAGCGCAACCTCGGGGGACGGGGGCGATGTGTTTATTATGTTTGGATGCGTTTATTTTTTGATGGTTTCTTACTTGCCATTTTAAGAAACACCTGTGTTGCAACTAGTGTACAACTGACGTTGCGACCGTTTACCACTTTGTGTTGCAATTGGACCCCGATTCGGACCTAGCTAATGCGCGCGGGCTATTTGGGCCGGGAGGACGCGCAGCCCACATGTGGAGAGGAATGCGCGCGGGAGGTCATTATTATCTGTGCGCGGGGGTGGGGATATAGGGTCTGTGGAATCCCTATACAAGTTGCACATTGTTGCATTTTAGCTTTATCGTGTGTGTGAGAGACTTTGGTTTTTCCTCCCACAGGGGTTTTCCAAAAATTCATGATTATAATTGTTGAACAAGCAAAGATTTCTACGGAGCTAATTGATCAAGGGGGTGTTAAGACTAATTAGTTTAGTGGTCAATTAAGATAATCAAAACACTAGCAACTGCTCCCGGCGGTTCCACCGTAGGGCATGGCACCCTTTCATCTGGCCCCTCGGGCTTGTATATATTTCTGAACCATTGTTCAACAAAGGATACAATCATTCATTCCCATCCATTTCCAACACTTCTCTTGCGTAATTGAGTTGAACCTCTTTTTTACTGACTTTTATTTTAATTAACAAATTGACTAAAGTTTTGAACGGTTCTTCTCTAACAAAAGTTTACGAGATCTTTTGCTCGTCAAACCAAAAATTTTATTGCAAAGAAGATGTATTGGAATTTGTTGAAAATGGATGCTCAGGACACGAACGAAATTGTGGACACGGCAGAATCCAGTAAACCCAACAAAAGCCCAAGTACAATACTCCACGTTTCATGTCTCCATCACACCATCAATTTGACACGTATAGTATCTCGTCAAACATAGGACAACAATTCCTGCCCATGCTGTGTACGAAATTCCTGCCGCTACAGCGACTGGATCAGGCTGACGAGCTTGTCGACGTTGAGGGAGGACGACCTGGCCTCGCCGCCGATGCTCGCCGCCGCGCTTCTCTTCAGCTCCAGCGCCCTCCGCCGCATCCCGGCGCCGGGCTCTCGTGCGCCGTCCATCAGCGCAGCAATGGCAGCCTCCACCCTTCCCCTCTCGAGCTCGCCGCCGAGGGTGACGCCTACCCGCCACACGTGGTCCACGTACCTGGCGTTCCCCATCTGGTCGCCGAAGAACGGCCGGCAGAGCATCGGCACGCCGGCGCACACGCTCTCCATCGTCGAGTTCCACCCGCAGTGCGTCCAGAACCCGCCCACGGCCGGGTGCGACAGGACCTCCACCTGCGGCGCCCAGCTGACCACCACGCCCCGGCCGCGCGTCGCGGCGTCGAAGCCCTCGGGCAGGGAGGGCGGCGGCACGCCGCAGACGAGGCCCGGCCGGAGCACCCAGAGGAAGGGGCGGCCGCTGTCGGCGATGCCCCAGGCTGTTTCCACGAGATCAGCGGCGGACATGCTGGCGAGGCTGCCGAAGCTGACGTAGAGCACGGACGATAGGGATCGCCCGTCGAGCCAGTCCAGGCAGCCGCGGTCCTGCCGCAGCAGGCTGCTCGACGCCGCCGGCGAGAGTATGTGTAGCGGGCCGACGTCGAACACCGGGACGGCCAGGTCGCGCTGGAGGGACGCGAGCTCGTCGGCCTCGAGCGCGTCGAAGGTGTCGAGGATGAGACCCGCGGAGGTCGTCACCGCCGTCACCGCCCGGGAAAGCACCTCTCGCAGCTGGCCATGCGCGGCGGCGCTTCTGACGGACGGCAAGTCGCAGACTCGGTACGGCGGCAGCTCGACCACCGGCGCGTCCAGCTGCGACGAGTCTGCCACCCAACAGTCAACAGAGATCAAGATCACGGCATGCCCTCCTTCACTCATAGATTATGTGTGGGCGTGTCGTCGTGTACCTTGAGCTGGCAGGTAGCCTTTGTCGCAGAGCATGGGGAACGCCATGAACCAGCGGAAGCAGGCGGCGCTGCCGATGCGCAGCGCCAGCGTCGGCACGCCGAGCCCTCGCGCCACGCCCAGCAGCGTCAGCAGGTGCGCGTCGGCGACGAGGCACGCGACGTCGTCGTCCTCCGCCCGGGCTAGCTCCAGCAGCGCGGCGAGGCGGTCTCGGAACGGCGTCTCGCACGCGCGGTTCATGGCGAGGATGTGGTCGAGGGTGGTCTGCACCGTGTCCGGGCTGTCGGCCGGCGTGACGCCGTCGGGGACGGGGACGAAGTCGTAGGCCGGGTGGAGGGACGCGTCGGGGGCGTTGAAACGGCGGGCGTGGAAGATGGTGACGGCGAACCCGCGCGCGTGGAGGATGCCGGCGAGCTGGAACATGGGGTTGATGTGGCCCTGGTACGGCAGCGGGAAGAACAGCACGCGCCGCCGCCGGCGGTCGACGGTGGACGTGTCCGCTGCGGAGCCCATCGATGGTTTCTTGTGGCGTGCTGGCTCTGCCGTTGAAGGTGAAGGATCTGTGGATCTTGGTGCATGTACTTGATCCAAAGTGATAGTGACATGAAACGACAAGCAAATGAGACAACATCGATAGACAACATCGATGCAATCCTTCAGCTGGGATGATCCGCTCTTCTATTGGCGGGACGGGATGCGCTTGCCTTGTGACTTGTGAACCACAAGTCCAGTAACGGTCATTGACACCAGCAAAGCTACTGCATTCTTTCTCCCTCGGCAGCTTGCACCACTACATGAGGAAGACAATGGGCTGGGTTTGGTCTTGATGCTAAAATGGTGTATGTTTGCAGAATCTGATTAATTTTCTGATTTCTTTAAGCCTCGTATAATTTTTGCAGAGAGGTCGAAGCAAAACTCAGTATTTTGTGTGTTGGCATTTCTTACACCTGAGGTTAACTTATAGCAATTCTGCAAGCAAACACCATTTTAGCATTTTATTAGGTCTTGTTTGGGTAGCATTGGATTGAAGTGGAATGGAAGAGATTGGAATGAAAATTAGTTCATTTTATATTCAATCTCCTTGGTTCCACTCCAATGCACTTCTATCCAAATAAGTTGTTGTTAGCTACTCTCTCGATAAGGCCCCCTTTGGATGCACGGGACTGGTTAGCCCCGGGATAATAACTCCGCAGGGGATTTTTTGGGATTTTGAAATCCCTCCACCCTGCGGGCAGTGGTGCCCCCCTATTCCCCGTGGCTGTTTGGAGACGAGGGGCAGCCCTGTCCGTCAGAAGTACATGGGATTTTTTTTTATTTCGTAATCTAAACCACCACGCTGCTTGTTTTATCTGCTGCAGAACATAACTACTTAAACCAAAGGTTTTTTAAATAAAAAGACTGCCAACCACAAATACATATATCTAGCAAAAACAACATGCATTTTTCAGCTCATTTAAAATTCATAACCAACCAGGTAAATAAATTTAGACACCACAATTGACCAGAAAATAATACAAAGCTTCAGACAATAGAAATGGTAAAACAAATATTACATCCTAGTCGATACAGGAGAAAAAAATAGGTCTTCTTTTTGTGATTTAAGCATCTATTCATCCACAAAATTTTGGTAGCAGACACATCCAACTGAAGGCAGACACAAGGGGCTTAGTTTTCTTTTGTAGCACCACTGGTGGTAGAAAGCTGCAGCACAAAAAAGTAAAAAGGTAACATCAATGACACCACCAGGGGATAGGATTTTATGAATTAGAAAAGAAACCATGATGTACTTGTTTTCCATCAAAGCTGAAACCACTATCCAGCAAATACCCAAATCAACCCCATGGTAATCTAAGTTCACAAGCACCATGTCGAGCAGACAGACAAACATAGCTACTACCAAAAGTCTTACTAGTAGTCTTGAATTGATATCAGGACCCCAAGCTGCACTTCCTCAAGCCAGTACGTACCTGCACATAGAAGAACAGAGATACTGTAAGGATCTTTGCTAGCTGTTTGAAGGGGAAGTGCCAAGAAAACCAGAATAATTCTTACGAGGAGTGTATCAGCAAGCAACTATCCAGTACTGTATTATATCTCAAATGTTCAAGACACCCGAAGGTTGTCTACAGGTAATTTCTTCACCAAAGCTATCACACTTTTTTATTTTCTAAAACTCAAAAAGATATTATGAAGTTGGCCTAAAAGTGCGCTGTGCAGCACAGTTTTCAGGCTTTCAGCTAAGTGGTGTACATGTATTTCTAAAATTCAGGCATGATCATACTTGACGCATGCAACTGCACAAATACTTTTAACTTTGAACCCTAAACAATGCACTAACTGACTCAATTAGATAGGCACTGAGCTGTACAAAACCATGGCAGCTAAATCAATACAGAGGTCAGATCGGAGAAAAGCAAAGAGACTAACCAAAAATTGATGCAGTCAAATACTCAAATTATTAAGCCAAGTAGTTCATGTCACTCAAATGCAGATGATTCAGTAAATTAAAGATATTAGAGGCATACTATAATTTCAGTAGTCAAAGTATGAATGGTTACCAGGTATCAGACTTTGCATATGTACATCAGTACATACCTTATTCATCACTGAAGGCAGACACAGGTGGCTTTTAGTTTTCACTGCTCACTGCCACACATATTTTCAGAGTGGACGAGTGTCAGCCAAAGAGGCTATCCAATGAAAAGAAATCCTTGATCACTATAATTTCTGAGTCGTATCATGACAGAAACAGCCCACAAAATTGTAGCGAACATGGCCTCATATGCCATTAGTTCGAGTATGATTTTGGTGATTCATGACAACATGATCAATGGGACTAACCATATTGTTTAGCATGTCTTTGTAGACATTTCTAGGTCTCAAGGATGCACAAATACCACATGCCAAATTGAGAAGATAGTCTATTTTTCAAGGGTCAAAAACGAGAAAGGACGAGTACCTAGATAACAAGCGTCGGTGCAATGGTCGGACGAGTTGGTACACTGGGTGAAAGCCAAGGCACCGTCGGATGAACCGACGGTCCACTTTTTAGTAGTGTCGGACGAATTGCAGAGAGAAGTCGCGAAGAACAGCAGCGTCAAATGAACCGACAGTCCATTGGAGGGAGCCTGTCGGGCATACACCCCGGGTACTCATGAAAGGAAGGAAGAAGACGGACTCCTACTAGAATTCTGCTATAATCCTACTAGGACTCGTTCTGTGTAATCCTACTAGGACTCCTGCCTTGTAACCGACTAGGAACCCGTCTCCTGGACTATATAAAGGAGGGCTGGGTACCTAGTCGAACAACTCAACCAACCCAACACCCAAGCGCAGGGCGCCATACTTGATCCCCAAACAGGACGTAGGGTCCGCTACTCTAGCGGCCCGAACCTGTATAAATCGTGTCCCGTGTCCCTTCCGCATACCTTCGAGTTCTCGGTCTCACGATCACGATCCTCACTGCACAATCTACTATCTCGGGTACCCCTTGGTAGGTTTGCCGGTCTAAAATACCGACAGCTGACGCGTCAGATAGGGGTGATCATCAACACCGGGCGAATTCGAAGGACTTTCAATTACCAGATCAATCTACTCGGCATCTATTCGACCACAGCATCCTATGCGAGCGCGCTACAAGCACTCTGTTCCGGAGCAGAGTTGGCGTTCACGCAAGAAGACGTCTCCATCAGTACCAATTTCAACCTGGTGAACCACGGAGTCAAATTACTCTCCACCGATCTGCAACTTGCATGCGAGCTCAGGTCCGGTGCGGAAATTCCAGTACGTTTCGGCATCCAACAGCAGATCAAGTCCGTGAGACCAAGTCCGTGACTTAATCCAAAACAGAGTCGCGGCCGAAGTCTAAGCTGAACCAGAGCCTCCGGCGGATGCACTGCTGCTCCCTGTCCAAAAAAAATCAAATCTGCTCGGTCTGATGGTGCGTCCTCGAAAGACAAAAAAAGAAACAACACTGCTTGCGTACCAGTATGTCCATAAGTCAATTTGATTATTGCTATTGGCACCCGCAAAGGCTACCAACAAGGCTCAACGATCTTTGCTACAGACACACGCAAGACGTACGCGAGTACATCCACTTCAACTACTCGAGTACAATTGCATCAGCGCTCGGCAACATTGACTTGTCGTCAGGCTGCACTGGTTCTACCTCAATCTTGCCATGCGCCGTGACTACTCGCCGTCCGGTTACACCGGCTCTACTGCGCCTATGCTGTGCATCCGGACGCGCCGTCTTCGCCACTCGACTTCTCGTCGGTCGGTCGCACTGGCTCTCGCCGTGCGCCTGGTCACTCCGTCTCGCGGCTCGGCTATACGCCGCCCGGTTGCACCGGCTCTCCTGCATCTTCGCTGTGCATCCGGACGCGCCGTCTTCGCCGCTCAACTTCTCTTCGGTCGGTCGCACTAGCTCTCGCCGTGCGCCCGGTCACTCTGTCTCGCGGCTCGGCTACTCGCCGCCCGGTTGCACCGGCTCTACTACGCCTATGTCGTGCATACGGACGCGCCGTCTCGCCGCTCGACTTCTCGTCGGTCGGTCGCACTGGCTCTCGCCGTGCGCTCGGTCACTCCGTCTCACGGCTCGACTACTCGACGCCCGGTTGCACCGGCTCTACTGTGTCTATACCGTGCATCTGAACACGTCGTCTCGCCGCTCAACAACTCGACTCCGGTCTCATCAACAGTCTGCCCAGGCAGCAACAGATAAGTCATTTAATTTAAATGATTACTGTTTTCTTTTCTTGGCGTGTTTTCCTCATCATGCAGGACAACATGCCGACTACTCATCCGTGTACGCTCCTCAGTGGGTTTTCACGAGAGCTACACTCTGTCGACTACTCTTGCGATATATCGACGAAACCGCCACGTGCTTACAACACTGAATCTCGGGGGCTCCAGCCACGAATTTGGTATACTAAGTTTCGGAGGCTCCACCACGAGTTCGGTACATTACATCCCGGGGGCTCTCGCCACAGCTTTGGGTGTACTGAGTTTTCGGAGGTCGCTATGGCTGTATCCCAAAAAGGCAATCTCAAGCCCGCTCTAGCGGCAACCGTACCATGGGTCCTAGTACCCTAAGTACTCGCGCATCGTACCATGGGTCCAAGTACCCTAAGTACTCGCGCTCCGTACCATGGGTCTCGTACCCTAAGTACTCACACACCGTACCATGGGTCCAAGTACCCTAAGTACTCGGGCTCCGTACCATGGGTCTCGTACCCTAAGTACTCGCGCTCCGTACCATGGGTCCTAGTACCCTAAATACTCAAGCCGACTTCGGTCGCAACCTCAAGACCACTACGGTGGCAACCGTACCTTGGGTCTGAAATCCATGGCCCAGGTACACAAGTCGACTCCGGTCGCACCTTCAAGCTCGCTCCTGCGGCAATCGTACCTTGGGTCTGAAATCCATGGCTAAGGTACTCAAGCCCACTCCGGTGGCACAAGTCGACGCTAACAGTCACAACCTCAAGCCCACTCCAGTGGCACAAGTTGACGCTAACGGTCGCAACCTCAAGCCCGCTTTGGCGACAAAACTACTCGTTTTCCCTGATTTTTCATTCGATTTTGCCTTCCGGAAGTGCTTTTCGTTTTTTGCATCTTAAGTCCACCCTGCGCGGCACAAAGTCGACTTCTAAAGTCGCATATCAAAGTCCGCTCCGCGCGGCACAAATTTGACTTCGGTTTTCAAGTCGCATCTCAAAGTCCGCTCCGCGCGGCAACTAAAGTCGACTTCGGTTTTCAAGTCGCATCTCAAAGTCCGCTTTGCGCGGCACAAAGTCGACTTCGGTTTTCAAGTCGCATCTCAAAGTCCGCTCGGCGCGGCACAAAGTCGACTTCGGTTTTCAAGTCGCATTCTAAAGTCCATTCTGATGGCATCTAAAGTCAACTTCGGTCGCATCTAAAGTCCGCTCTGACGGCACGGCTACTTCTCAAGCTCCACGGCTCGATGCCAAATTACTACTCGGAATCTCTCCAGCTCGGGGGCTGCACTCAAATTACTACTCGAGAACAACTTCAGCAAGCTTCGCTCGCTCTCAAGCTCGGGGGCTCCGCACCAACAACTACTCGACGTACGACTCTCTTATCTCAGGGCCCACACGCTGCAAGAGTACTCGGATGATGGCTTTTGCGAACACTGAAGACCCTTGGATTGATTACCTAATCATTTCAAGGCTCAGGGGCTGCTATGCTACACCCATCATTCAATTTTTTCAAGACGGAAGATTCAGAAGCAAGATTGACCCTCAGCTAGAGTCTACGACTCAACCCAAGGCTCGGGGGCTACTCCATATGGAGTGCGATTTTGCAATCGCACTTCCATATAATCTCGACTTCAAGACTGATGAGCTGGACCACCTTCCAGCCTCGTGGCAGTTCAAGTACTATTGAAGACTTCTCCAAGCAGTACTCGAGGACGCTCAAGAACTACTCGAAGAGGCTTCAAGACTACTCGAACTACTACTCTCGACTCCAACGTGCTCGGGGGCTTGTCGAGCATACACCCTGGGTACTCATGAAAGGAAGGAAGAAGACGGACTCCTACTAGAATTCTGCTATAATCCTACTAGGACTCATTCTGTGTAATCCTACTAGGACTCCTACCTTGTAACCGACTAGGAACCCGCCCCCTGGACTATATAAAGGAGGGCTGGGTACCTAGTCGAACAACTCAACCAACCCAACACCCAAGCGCTGGGCGCCATACTTGATCCCCAAACAGGACGTAGGGTCCGCTACTCTAGCGGCCCGAACCTGTATAAATCGTGTGTCCCGTGTCCCTTGCGCATACCTTCAATTTCTCGGTCTCACGATCACGATCCTCACCGCACAATCTACTATCTTGGGTACCCCCTTGGTAGGTTTGCCGATCTAAAACACCGACAGAGCCGTCAGTCTATCCGATGGACAAGTTTGAACAAGACAGAGATGCGCCAAGATGAACCCTTCAGCACCGGATGAACCGACGCCTTGGGTCAGAGGAAGCGTCGGTCCATCTGATGGTCGCGTGGATGCTAACAGTGAGGGTTTCGTCGCGAGTCCTTCAGCACCGGATGAACCGACGCACCGTCGGTGCATAGCGTCGGAGCAGTTCTGTCAGAGAACCTCAACGGCTAAGTGGCGTGGGAGGGGCACCGGATGAACCGATGCTCCTGAAAAGTAGGCGTCGGTTCATCCGACGGTATACTTTTCAGTGGCCGTTAACCAACGGCTCTTTGGATGCCTTGGGCTATTTATACCCCCTCCACTCACCCATTTGAGGAGGCTGGATGGTGTGGAAGTGCAGAGGAGTGCAAGACACCTAGAAGATCATATCCAATCCATCCAAGTGCTTAATTGCTCATCCATAGACTTGCATATGCTTAGTGTATGTGCTTAGTGCTAGGCTTAGCTTAGAGCTGAGTGAGTGCAAGGTTGTGCCAACCTTGTGAGGTGATTCTTGAGTGAATCAAGTTGTACAAGGTTCGTCGGAAGCCTTGGGGCCTAAGTGGCTCACAGGCAATCATCTTCGACCCTCCGGCTTGGTGTGAAGCGGTGAGGACACTTTGTGCGGGGGACGTGGAGACCCCCTTCCTTGGTGGAGAAGCTCCTTAGTGGAGGCGGCATCAAGGTGACCAAGGGAGCTTGGCGAGTGCCTAAGTGGCGAGCCTTTGTGGCGAGTCAAGTGGTGCTCTTGGGAGAGACTTGGTGACCGAGAAGCAATACTCTTGTGTGAGTGCTTCAACAACGTGGACTAGGGGTGGCTTAGTGCCTACCGATACCACAGGATAAATCGCGTGTCAAGAGTTTGCTTCCTCTCATCCCCTTTACGTTTCCGCATTTACTCTATTGCAATCTTTGCTTGCCTTTACTTTCCTAGAGTAGTATCATGCTAGGATTGGCTATAGGTTGCAAACCTTGTTTTGGGATGGGAGTTTCACACTAGAACAACCCTAGTTGCACATCTAGATAGTATGTTCTAGTTTACCTTTGTGTAAAATTAGTGAAGCCATAGGTTAAGGTTTTAAGATTGCCTAATTCACCCCCTCCCCCTCTTAGGCTACGAGCATCCGATTCCTTACAAAAATGCCAAAGTAGAAGATTGAATAATTTTCAGAGCGGAAGTGCCTCATCTATGCCCAGTGTAATCAAAGCAATATCACAAAAATAAGTTGCATATGGTAAACAAATTGAGAATATCATGTTGTCTCGTCCTTATAGCAAGAAACCAAACTCCTGGTGACGTACTCGTGGTACAGATTAATCGCCATGCTAACTGCAACCCTAGGCAAGAGTATGAGATGAGGAAAGGGGAGAACTCACAAATCCAAAAAGGAGGAGGCCCGTGGTGGATCTGGAATGCAGAGGAAGCAACCAAGGTAGACAGGTAGTGGTGTTGTAGATCCGGATTGCAGAGGAGGAAGATGAGGAGGCACCGGGGTCCGGGGACAAGGCGGTGGCTCCTTGACCGGGAGCAGCGTGGATGGTGGAGGAGCGGCGGCGCTTGGTTGTGTTGGTGGCGTGGTGGAGCGGACGGGGAGGCGACGTGCTGGAGAGGACGTGGAGGCGGTCGTGCTTCTTCTTCCCTCACGAGCGCGAGAGAGACGGGGTCGCGGCGGCACGAGTCGAGTGGTGGGGAGAGCTCGCCCGGGGAAAACTAGAGGATAGGGGTCGGACGCCCCCCTGTTTTGGGCTACCAAAAGACAAGAAGCGTGGCTCAAGGATGGAAATCGGGGTGGGGGAGCGGCCCGGGAAAAACTCAGGGATCCCTCTGGGATGCTTGGTTTCCAAAGGGGCCCTAAGTAGAATACATAACAGGGATCGGATCAAGAAGAACAACAGAAGAGAGGGAGGGAGCTCGAGAAGAAGAAGAGAGAGTGGCGGCGAAGGAATGTTTAGAGTTTAGGATTCATACAGATTCATCATACATGCTCTCCTCTCCTCACTCCCGCTACTTAATACACTCATTACATTGCAGATGTAGCAGGTAACTCGAGCTTGTAAGCAACTGTACCAATGCGAGCAGCAACACGAAAGGGTCCAAAGAACTTGAAAGTGAGCTTCTGGTTAGAGCGGCGAGCCAGAGTTGCACATACGGCTGGAGCTTCAAATAGACCCAATCCCCAACAGAGAAGGAGCGTTCTGACCTATTCTTGTCCGCTTGGCGCTTCATACGAGCTTGAGCACACAACAGATGTTGTTTCACCAACTCATGCATAACAACACGCTCTTCCAGCCATTGAGACAATTCAGGGACAGAAGAGGCCATTGAGGGTTCCAACCCAAAGTGTCGAGGCGTAACTCCATATAAGACTTCAAATGGCGAAGCCCCTCTACACTACAAGAATTGCATTAGCTGATGCCGACTTCGAAAGCCCCTCTACAAAGTCCATTGACACCACTTCCCAAGATGCGGACGGAACGGGCAAGGGCTGCAACAGGCCGGGGTATTTGGCCCGATCCGGCTCAGCCTGTTGACAGACGGCACAAGCCTGGACAAAGGACTGAATATCCGCCTTCATACCTGGCCAGTAGACCATTTGCTTAATTTTGCTATAAGTCACTGGGATGCCTGAATGGCCGCCAATGGGACTGCTATGCAGAGCCTGTATAACCTGCTGTTGCATATCCTTGTTAGAACCCAGCCACACCTTGTTCTTAAACTTGATCAGGTCGTTGACCAGAGAATAATTGGGTATAGAATGGCCAGCTATAGAGAGTTTAGTCAGAAGATCCAATGCCTGAGGGTCCTGAGAGTAAGCTGAAGTAACTTACTCCAACCACTGGGGAGTGACTGCTGAAATGGCCAGGAACTGATCCTCAGGGGCCCTACGAGACAACGCATCAGCCACTTGGTTTTCTGAGCCCTTTTTGTACACTATCGAGTATTGTAGACCAAGCAATTTGGAGAACACTTTCTGCTGCCAGGGCGTGTGGAGACGCTGCTCATTGAGATGAACCCAACTGTGCTAGTCGGTATGAATATAGAACTGCCCTTGCAGCAAGTAATGTCTCCATTGGTCCACTGCTACAAGTATTGCCAGGTATTCTTTTTTGTAGGTGGACATCCCTTGGTTGTGAGTACTAAGCGCCTTTTTGATGAAGTCCAGGGGGTGTCCATCTTGCATCAGCACCGCACCGATTCCCTTCACACAAGCATCAGTTTCGACATGGAATGGTTTGTCAAAGTTGGGCAAGGCAAGTACTGGTGTCGTGCAGAGAGCTTGCTTCAACATTTGAAAGGACTCAGAATGTTCTGGCAGCCACAAAAACAATGTATTCTTCTTCAGCAAATTAGTGAGAGGCCTTGCAATCAACCCGAAGTTGCGCACAAACTTTCTGTAATAGCCCGCTAACCCGAGAAAACCTCTCAACTCCTTGACTGAAGTGGGAACTGGCCAGCTAGTCACTGCTTGGATTTTGGATGGATCTGTAGCTATGCCTTCCTCACTAATGATGTGGCCCAAGTGGCTCATTGACCGCTGTGCAAATTTACATTTAGACAGTTTGACAAACCACTGATCTTGTTGGAGCCACTAGAACACCATTTGTATGTGCACCAAATGCTCTTCATACGTCTTGCTATAAATCAAAATGTCGTCGAAAAAGACAATGACAAATTTGCGCAGTCCCGGAGCTAATGTGATATTCATTGCTCCCTGGAAGCTGCCTGAAGTGCCAGTAAGGCCGAAGGCGACCACACGGAACTCATAGTGTCCGGAGTGGGTCTGGAATGCTGTTTTAAATTCTTCACCGACCTTGAGACGAATCTGATGAAACCCTAATCGAAGGTCCAGGTTGGTGAACCAACTTGCACCGGCCAACTCATCCATCAATTGATCGAAGACAGGCACTGGATACTTGGATTCCAAGGTTAAGGCATTGAGGTGGTGAAAATCAACACAAAAGCGATATGTGCCATATTTCTTTTTTACCAACAAAACTGGAGAAGAGAACAGACTTGTGTTGTGCTGAATTATGCCCTTAGACAACATGTCTTTCACTTGATTTCCAATTTCATCCTTTAAGGCCGGGGGGTAGCAATATGCTCTTATATTCACTAGTCTAGCGCCTGGCACAAGAGGGAT
Organism: Cenchrus fungigraminus; assembly: GCA_036936925.1. Taxonomy (NCBI): domain Eukaryota; kingdom Viridiplantae; phylum Streptophyta; class Magnoliopsida; order Poales; family Poaceae; genus Cenchrus; species Cenchrus fungigraminus. The sequence continues at coordinate 88,083,588 of CM072780.1, forward strand.
CTCATGGTCACATGCACGAGACGGAGGCAACCCATCTGGTTCTTCAAAGATAACACCAAACTGAGCTATCAGAGACTGCACTTCTGAGAGCAGTAGAGAGACTTGAGATTCTACTGTCCCCTCCTGAGTCACACAACACAATTGCAAAAGCACACTATCTAGAGAATCTGGAAGCTCCCCTTGAAGCAATACTTGACTTCCTTGATTCGGAATTTCCATCTATTTCTCCTTCCAATGCACCCTCATAGGGCTATGGGCTTCAAGCCAATCCATGCCAATAATCACATCATAAGCAGTCAGAGGAAGGACCCTTAGGTCTGTCTGGAACACATGAGACTGTACAGACCATTCTGCTTCCTGGATAACAGCAGTGCACTAGAGAATTCCACCACCAGCCACCTGGATAGCAGCAGAGATTGGTACTGAAATGACATGTTCCAGCTGTTGAGCTATCGTAGCACTAATGAATGAGCTAGTGCTCCCAGAGTCAATCAGAATGGAAATCTTGTGATTTTGAATATTGCCCCAAAGCTTAATTGTTCTTGCTGCTGGAGAGCCATTTACAACAGACTTAGAAATAGCCAGAAACATATGGTTGTCAACCGCTGCAGACTTGTCAATACCAGATGATTCCTCCATGTCATCATCTAGTTGGAACAATTCCCACAACTGTTGTACAGCGTGCAACTGAACTGTAGGAGCACACATATGGTCTTTAGTCCACCGCCTTTCATTGCATTTGTAACATAAGCCCAGAGCTCGCCGATATGAGTGTAGAGCTGCAGCCTTAGCTTCAGGAGGAGACGCTGCCTGAGCAGATTCCACACCGTGGCGGTCATCAGCGACTTGAGATACTTGTTGCTTGTCTCGGACTGGAGGTGCAGGCAATGGAAGTAGGTTTTTGCTTGTAGTCTTGGAAGAAAACCCAGATTCATGCTTCTTGTAATCACGACGCTTATAAGAATCTCCAACTTCCTCCTGCAAGGCAGCAAGAACACAAGCAATATCTAAGTCCGCAGGTCTTTGAACAAGTACAACAGACTTAATGTCATCTCTAAGCCCATCAATGAATCTCAATGTATAATAGAGAGGATCAGTGGTAGTTGTGTAGGATGACAATTGGTCTACTAATTGAGAAAACTCCTCTACATAATCACTGTGCCAGACTGTTTATTGTGAAAAAGCTAGCGAACTAGGATTTCATGTTGATCCCGACCAAATCTATCATGGACTAGTTTGCAGAACATATCCCAGGTTACAAACTTAGCTCTACTTTCTACTGACTGTAACCATCTAGCAGCTGGACCCCCAAAGTACATAGATGAAATGCAAACCCAATTTGATTTATCTACACCACACATATCAAAATAGTTCTCACAATGAGACTGCCACAGTTTAGGGTTCTCTCCATCAAACTTAGGAAAAGGTAACTTAGGCCAGTGTCCTGATGATGAATTGGTCATAGAGTTGCCAGTTTTACTCTGAAAACGATGAGATCCCAACAGATGACCATGTGAAGTGTAATGATCTGAGGACGTACCTTTGACTGGGAGCAGGGTATAGGCCATGATGGACCTGTACCCATTCTCCCAGAGGTGGTTGTCGAAGCGGTGCCCGTCAGGGCCGACGGCTGGGTTGCTGACAGGTGGAGTCACCACAGCCGTCTCGGGTTTGGGCAGGATGCCCGTAGCAGATCCCGCTTGGTCGAGAACCACTCAATCGATCTTGTTGCTGAGAAGGGAGACCTGCTGCTTGAGGTCATCGACGACGTTGGACTTGCTGGTGTGGTTGTCGACGGCGTTGACCTTGACGACGAGATCCGCGACAGACGTGTCAATCTCCTCCTTCCACGTCGTGATCTCTTCCGCCTTGTCCTCGATCAACTTGAAGCGGTAGGTGTTGACACGCGTCTCGAGGGAGGAGAAGCGCTCATCGATCTTCTTCATCTCATTGAGGAGAAGCTTGGAGTTGGGGTCCATGGCACCGCCGATTTGCTTCTGGAGGTAGGTGTAGTGGGGATGGTGAGGATCCAGCATGGGCTGAGGATCGATTGAGTCTCTGATACCAGATTGTTAGCTACTCTCTCAATAGGTACAATACAGAGCAGGGATCAGATCGAGAAGAACAGCAAAAGAGAGGGAGGGAGCTCAAGAAGAAGAAGAGAGAGTGGCGGAGGAGGAATGTTTAGAGTTTAGGGTTCATACAGATTCATCATACATGCTCTCCTCTCCTCACTCCTGCTACTTAATGCACTCATTACATCCATTCTGGCCCGGACACATTTGGATTGGGCCGAGATGCTCGGTTGCTTTTGGGCTGTGCTTCCGGACGAGTTGTGGTTGTAGCTTCTGGGCCAGCCTCTTGGGTAGCAATGCTAACAGTCATAAGATTATTGATACAAGCTAGCATGAACAGATTCTACGTGGAACATGGAATGTAAAGGATGTATAAGCTGGTGATCAAACCAAAATTATTGAGTCCTTCGGTCCACACAATGCAACCAATGTTGATCCGATGCTTCAGCCTTCAGGTGCCTCATTGGTGCATTTTGTAGCGCCTGGACAGATGTTGCAGTCTACAGACAGCTCCTTGCTGCTTGGTTTTGCCAAGCAAGTTGCATTGTCTATACATCGTGCTATTGTTTTTTGGGTTAATTAGATGTATGCCATTGCAAGTGTCACAGTTCAGAGATATATCATTACTATTCGCGATATGGTAAGAGTGCCATTGCAATTTCACAACTTTTGGAGATATACCACCACTTACCTCTTGGATGTGTTTATAAACAATTTTAGACCAAAATACCCCATCTTCTTCCTCCCATACTCTCCCCTAAATCCTCTCCCAAACAAACCCATAGTGGTGATGGAAGCAAAGGTTGTGGAGCAGGCCCACCCCCATGGTAGCATGTGTTGTATACTCTGGCACTCATAAATTCCACACAAGCTAGTCTTGCAACTTAAGCATATATATACTTTTTATTTATTTTTTTATTTTTAAGGCATGCATACCACATTTTTCATTAAGAGAAAAAAATCATGAAGTTACTAAATTACAAGGTTGCAAGCGCATCGATTTAAGAAGGAGAAACGCGACAATCCGAACAAGAAAAGGGCCTAATGGAACCTGAGGTTAAGGAGAGAAGCTAATCTAGCAAAAATGCGAGCAAGCCCAAAGTCTTGCTTCCTCTCCAACTGTAAGCCCTCTCCAACAATTGAAGCCAACTTATCGCGTACACATAGGAAAATCTGCAACATAGTACCCTCGAACCACATGCCTGAGAGAGTGAGTTTCCTCTGCGCTAGCGCTGGGCATCGTGCCAGCCCCTTCGTTTTTGCATTGTTTGCCGATTAAACTATTCATGAGCTAGTGCATGCGCTGCTTGTTGGCGGAGGCCTAAGAGATAGCACCTAGCTCAAAGATAGGGGAGAGAGAGTAAAGGAAGCCCATGCAACAGGAGAATTCGGAGCGTGCACAGTGAGAGGGAGAGACTTTGGAAGCCGTGTGAGATGTGTGTGAAGACAAGAGCTAGTTGTTTGCGTTTTGCACTGTTCATTGAGTAAAATACAATTTCTGCTAGCACAGTGCTATTGCGTTGGAGACGTGGCCGCGTCTCCTTGCAGGCGCCCCTGCTACCCAGGAGCGGTCGGTGCAGCCATTGCGGGCTCCTGTAAGTGCAATCAAGCCCTAAGTGGGTTTTGATGAGTTGAATGACAACTTGATTAAGTAACTAACTTTCTTGTCAAGCACATGAGCATGTGTGAATTATTTGATGAATGATCTTTATGAGTAAGATTATGCAAATGGCTCATATTGTGAAGATGACAAGTGTAAATCATGACATGGTACATGGAAAGTAAGCAAGCTTATTTAAGATGGATGTCATGATGAGTTAGATATACATTTCCGTGGTGCATAAATGAAACATACAACAAGCAAATAAAAGTGAAGAAAGAGGCATAAATGAATTGGATTTCTTGATGGCCTCTAGTGGCAAAGCAAAGCTTGTTGTGAACAAATAGACATTTAAGTCAAAAAGGAAGATATGATCACAAGTGAATTTCATTCTTAAATACTATAAGAAGATGGTCATTCTTACAAGAGGATTTTGCAAAGCTTCAAGAAAGTATTGTGAAAGGTCATGTACTTGCCTCCAAGAGAATGGACCTACAAATGGAAAATTTCAAGTAATGGATATACTCTGTCAATCAAGAACAAGTATTTGAGTTGTATCTAAAAGGGGAATTCAAGTTGATTATGCAAAGCTAGAATACAATATGGTAAGGGTAAGTGAAGAAGAAATCAAGATGACTAGAACGAGGGACCAAGCAAAAGCTATGGATAGCGACCATGAGCGAGTTGCTAAACTGAAGTTGCTAGTATCCAGGGATTTTGAAGAATCATATCCAAACCTACCGAGGGAAGCAATGAAATGCATCTATTTGTTAAGGTTGACAAAATGGAGTGACTTAACGATTCAAGTATTCACAATTATGCTTTATGGAAGAATTTTAAGTTACTAGCTCAAGATGGATATGCTTAGTTTATATATTCAGCAAATGTGCTCAGTTGGTATGCAATGTTGGAAGCCCTCAAATTGTTGAAGATCAAGTACCAACATGTTCTTTGTCAAGCAAGCTCAAGAGGATCAATTTTGTGTTTTATCTTTCTACTTGAGTATAGGCATGTCGTACTATCAAAAGGGATGCAACATTGGTTGGGCAACATCTATCAAAAAGTGCTCAAGTACTCCCATGAGAGCTAACCTTGTGAGATCAAACCTAGTGGGGGTTCTCTAGCTCAAACCGGTCTGACCGGTTTTGAGCGCTAACATGTCCAACGACTAGTCAGTTTAAAAACCGGTTTGACCGGTTTGGCAAACCGGTCTGACCGCGTTTGTTTAATAGACTAACGACTAGTTTTGTGTGAGGTGGGTATTTATCAATATTTTAAATAGCGGGCTAAGCCTCTTAGCTGATGATCTCTGAAAAAGCTAAGAGAAGTTATAGCTCAGCTATAGCCGCAGCTAAATCATTTAGCGAAACTGTAAAAAAATCAAAAAAAAAATTCGTACATGACACAACAATTGAATCACTGATTCACTGGTTATCACCAAAACACATTACCATGTCATCAACTCGACAATCATCACACCTACGCCTCACCATCACAAGAGTACATCACAAGAGCGATACACTACAAAATACCATATCATTAGACAATTGCTCTACTACTAAGAATCAGAGACACATAGAGACTTAGTAGAATCAGAGAATATAGTCATCTAGAAGTAGGCCCATTTAGCGGATATAACCGGCTAAATGCAGCTATTAGCCCTCAAGCTAACATTGTGGCTAAAAGTGTGATCTCCTAGCGGCAACACTTCCCAACAGGCTATATCTGGCTATAGCTGCAGCTATAGCCAACTATTTAAATCATTGGTATTTATACCCATGAGCTCCTCTTTGAGGGGGGTTGCTGGTTCTCCACGCATTCTACACCTTCCTGAACCCCAGCTGAGCTCTCCCAACCTCTTTTAGTGAGATTCAAGCCTCTAGTGCCTTATCTTTGAGTTGAGTTAAGAGAGTGACTTGTGTGTGAGCTTTGTGAGCAATCCCATATTTGAGCACTTGTTGGTTTTGTGTGGCAGCTCCAAGAAGTTTGTATTATCGCAGATCCGTGATAGTGAAATCCTCCATCTATCACTTTGGTGATAGGTGTGAGAGAGGAGTGGATTGAAAGAGATTCCAAAGCCCTTGTGGCCCGGTTGCTTCGGCACCGAGGCCAAACGCCAACGCCTGACCCGATCCTCTCCATCTCCTCCCTGCCGGTAGAGGTCCCTGGCGACGCTGGGCGGCGGAACGGGCAGTGTGGGGTGGCGGAGCGAGTAGCGTGGGGGCGGCGGTGCGAGCAACAGCACCCCTTGGCGGCGGCTGCCCTCAACGACGGCGGCTCGGTGCTCCTACCGCCATGGACCGGTGGAGCAGAAAAGAGTAGGAGAGTGGATGAGGTTGTAGGGCCCATACGTCTGTGAATTAGAGAGAGAGAGAGAGAAAATATGAAAGTTGGATATGAAGAATGGATTTTTTTTACTATAGAGAGATCTTAACTAAATGAATAGCTAAATGAGAATATAGAGATTAATATTTAGGACAGTCCCAATAGAGGAAACTAGAGTAGTTTCCATAGCATAGGATTTCGTACCAAGAAATCAATCTTCCAAGTGGAGAAATGTCCTCTGCTATCTAGATAAAAAATGAACCAATCTCAGCATATCTTGCTCCTAGATTCTCTAGGCAGGCCACAGTGCCACACGGTCGCTCTCTAATGGTCCCTCCCTCGTTCTTGCACAACGCCGCTGTCGGACCTGCCGTCGCACACACCGCTCCGCCGCGGTTTCTTGCCTTCTCGATTCAAGTGATGACGTTGTTTCCTGAGGAGGAAACGATTTCTACCATTTTTGCTCTCTTTCCACATTTATTAGCTGTCATGTCACCATTTTTGCTTATATAGCATCTCATTTATTAGGGACAGAAACTATCATTAATGTCCCATTAGGACTGCCCTAAGACCATCTGGGCAAGGGCCACTGGCTGTACATCATGTAAGGTCGCACGGTCAAAGTGGGATTCAACATCCACCAATACCATTCAACTTGGCAGATCACCTTGCTAGTTTTAACTTGGAGTTTCTTTTTTTTTTAACTTGGAGTTTCTAACGTAAACATATCAACAACTTGGAGCTGTCTATCTCAGATTTTTACTTCTCCGATCCGGTGATGCACGTTGTATCTATCTAAAGCGAAGGGGACTCTAAACTTCCACATACTGATGCACGTTGTAGACTTTGCTCACCAGGGATCTGATGAGTCCGATAGACGTGGTCCTATATCCCCGACGTCAGTAAATTAGAGAGAGGAGAGAAAATATGAAAGTTGGATATGAAGAATGGATTCGGAATGAAGTCAAGTAGTCAACTATAAAGAGATCTTAACTAAATGAATAGCTAAATGAGAATAAAGAGAGTAATACTTAGGGCAGTCCCAATAGAAAAAATCATACTAGTTTCTATAGTCTAGGACACCGTATCAAGAAACTGCTCCTCCCATTGCAAAATTTTCACCTAACATTCTCATAAAACACTGACCAATCATACACATGATTTTTCTATATCCTCTCAGGATTCTTTCCAAGCCCAGAGCATCCACACCACAAGGTGGTCAGCGATGCTCGCGGCAGCCTGGGCTCGGCGGCCCGAGCTCGCCGGCCTGACCGCGTCAACCGCGGCTCGCGCCTGGCTCGGCGGCCCGAGCTCGGCTTACCCTCGCCCGCCTGGGTGGAGTTGCCGAAGCTCGCCGACGGATGGCGCGGGGCCATGGACTTGTCCCCAGGGGGCGGTGGCCGGAGCTCGCCCACCTAGGCTCGTCAGCATCAAGCCTGCGCGACGGGTGGGGATGAGAGCGAGGCGGGGGTGCTCGCCGGTCTAGATTAGCCGACCGGGGCGCGACGGCCCGAGCTCGCCGACCGGCAGCCTGGGCTCATTCGCTTGGCCGCAGCGGCTGGAGCTCGCCTGCAGGGGCGCGGCCCGAGCTTGCGCTCCACGGATGTGCGCGCGACTGCAACACACCGGTTTCGGAGTCTGCGGTTCACAAATCCGGCGTGGTGGCCCGGCCTCGGTGGCACGCAGCTCCTCCTGGCGCCCACTGCGATGCTCAGCGACACGGCGTCCTCCCACCTCGGAGGCACGGCGAGGTAGGGTCCCTCCTCCGGCCTCCTCTGCTCGGCAACGTGTGGCGTCCTCCCATCACGCAGGTGTGGTGATGTAGGGGCCCTTCTCCTCCTGTGATGGGCGGCAGCAGCCAACGCAAGCGCGGCGGTGTGCGGGTGCGCGCGCGGCGTCCGGCTGCAGCACACCAGATCTCCGGATCCATCTTGGAAGGCGGTCGTTTCTTCCCAATGGGTTTTCTCCCATTTCCTGGTATCTCGATACTAGGGAGAACATTTCTACGTGAGGAAACGGTTTCTTGCTTTTCTATTCTCTCTCCGTGATAACTCCTCTGCCACATCAGCAATTTGCTGAGCTGTTAACATAATTAACAAGGATAGAAACTATCATAAATGTCTCATTGGGACTGCCTTTAGCTAGTCTTTTGGAGATGCTCTAAGATCATCTGCGCAAGGGCCACTGTCTGTACATCATGTAGGGTCGCACGGTCAAAGTGGGATCCAACATCCACCAATACCATTCAACTTGGTAGATCTCCTTGCTAGTTTTAACTTGGAGTTTCTTTTTTCTTTACTTGGAGTTTCTACGTAAACATATCTACAACTTGGAGCTGTCTATCTCAGATTTTTACTTCTCCGGTGATGCACGTTGTATCTGGATCTATCTAAAGCGAAGGGGACTCTAAACTTCCACCTACTGATGCACGTTGTAGACTTTGCTCAGATCACCAGCGGTCTGATGAGTCCGATAGACGTGGTCCTATATCCATGAATACATTAAACCCAAACGTGGCCAATTGTATTATTATACCAGACGCTGGTGGTCCTTAATTAGCAACATCTATCCGATCCGTTTATGAATGAAAACAAAACATCCCCCAACCGCCGGCCTTGCCGCCCCGCCGACCGCCACCTCCGTCGGGCCGGCCTGCTGTCGCTGGGGTGGGTAAAGGGTCATGGCCCTAATGCTTTCTTCACAATCCAACTAGATCATTTTATTTTTTAGTTCAAAATTGAATAGAATTACGGTCTGATCCTTATAGAGTCTGATCCTTAAATTTCTTAGTACAAAATGAAGGACCCGTTACCACCCCTAGCTGTCGCCGGCCCTCCCTCTATGGCCGGCGGCGAGCACCAGTCCCAAGCAACCCGAAACCCCTAATCCCGAACTCTAATATCGTCGGAGTGTCACCGGAGTTGGAGAAGAGGTGGAGATGAGATGAAGAAAAATTCGTGTGAGGAAGAGCTCCAAATCACTCAGGTAACATATAGCTTTCCCTAAAAGGGAATTGAGTTTTTTTCTAACCTTATAAAGCCCCGCCTATAAAAACGCGGTTTTGGAAAGGAGGGAGTACAACTCTATCAAACCAACTGAACCAGATAAGTGGCCTCCTCTCTACTGCATGCTTCTAGTGAAGCATCGCTATCGAATTGTAGGTTCACTATCGAGGCCATTTATATTGACATAAGACACTAGTAAAAGTGGAGCTTGTAATTAAAAACCGCAAATTTGTTTGCACGTTGCTCTATAAACTGATGTAGCACAATTTCTGTATCACACCCAGTTAACTGCAATTGCATATTTTTTAAGGCTAGTCTATCTCGTCGTGATGACTGCATATCGTTCGTTTCAAAAACTTGGTTTCAATGTACCAGACCAAAATAACACCACACATGGAGTGTTTCACAGGTTCAACCAACACTCCGCACAAGAAAGACAAAAGAAACATAGTGTAACCAAAGGATAAAAACAAAAAAAAACGATGCTAAGCACATAATAGGAGAACAATGCCTGGCCCGGTCCTCCAACGCCTTCGTCGCCTCAGTCTCCTCCCTGCCGGTAGAGGTCCCTAGCGACGTTGGGTGGCGGATCGGGCTGTGTGGGGTGGCGGAGCGAGTAGCATGGGGCGGCAGAGTAAGCAGCAGCACCCCTTGGCGGCGGCTGGCCTCGGCAAGGGCGGCTCGGTACTCCTGCCGCCATGGACCGGTGGAGCAAGGAGCAGGGGAGTGGATGAGATTGTAGGGCCCAGACGTCAGTGAATTAGAGAGAGGAGAGAATAAATATGAAAGTTGGATCGGAGCTGCTAGCGCCCGGATGTCCGATCCGGGCGCTAGCATCGGACACCTTCCCGGCCACACGATTCGAGTAAGGAAGCGTATCAGCCGTCCGATCGTGTTGCAAAGTATGTTGATGTTGCGAAGTATGTTGTGATCTCTTTTTCCATGTTGCGAACCGTGATGCTTCCAACATTCAACGAGTACATATTGCGAGCATGTTGCGAGCACGTTGCGTGCATGTTGCGAGCAACATCCAACATCAGGAGTCTTTCTCCCTCCTCCCCCCATGTTGCGACCATGTTGCGACCGTGTTGCATGCAACATCCAACATCAGGAGCCCTCCTCCCATCCTCCTCGACACAAAACCCAACATCACATGTCTGCAACATCGAAACTCAACATCTGCAACATTAAAATTTAATATTTGCAACACACAACAACACATGTCTGCAACATCGAGACTCAGCATCTGCAGCGTCGAAAATTAATGTTTGCGACATCGAAAAATTTAGACCTAATTTTGAAACATTTGCATGGGACGCTTGCAACATGTTAAGAACACGGATGCAACATGTGCACAACGATTCGCAACATGAAAGAGAAACGATTACATCATGAAGGCGAATAATTACAACATGTCAAGAATATTATGGCAACATTGGTATACAACAATTGCAACATAAAAAAATTTCCCAAAACAGGAGGCACGAGCTCCCCACCGCGCGTGCGCCAGCCGCGGCGGCAGGAGCTCCCCTCGAGCTCGCGACGGCGGTGGCCGGGGTCGAGCTCCGCCACGCGTGCCCGCGGTGGCGGCAGGAGCTCCCCCTGCTCGCGCCCCCGTGGCGGCGGCGGCTGGGGTCGACCTCCCCCGGGCGCGCCCCGCGGCGGCGACAGTGGCCTCCCCGCGCCTGTGCCCGCGCACGCGGGCGGACGAGGTTGGACCTCTTCCCCGCAGCGGACCCGAAGGCGAGGAGCGCGGCGCGGCGAGGAAGAACTCGAGGCGGACCTCGACGTGGTCCTATATAACATTAAACCAAAACGTGGCCAATTATATATAGCAGACGCTGGTGGTCCTTAATTAATTAGCAACATCTATCCCATCCGTTTATGAATGAAAACAAAACATCACATGATGGGCGTGGAAATAAACGATCGATGACACACATTAGAGATAAATCTATCTTAACTTTAACCGGAAGTTCCTGATGATAAAAAGTTGAATCAAATATGCATGTGAAAATGTCAAATTCACAAGTGGGCATAAAAACAGAAGCATGTTGAAAGAAATTGAGTTTTGTCTAACCTTATAAAGCCCTGCCTATGAAAACACGATTTTGGAAAGGAGGGAGTACAACTCTATCAGACCAACTGAACCAGACAAGTGGCCTCCTCTCTACTGCATGCTTCTAGTCAAGCATCGCTATCGAAGGTTCACTATCGAGGCCCATTGACATAAGACACTAGTAAATGTGGAGCTTATAAAAACCGCAATTTTGTTTGCACGTTGCTCTATAAATAGATGTAGCACAATTTCTGTAATTGCAATTACATATATTTTTTAAGGTTTTCTAAGACCTGCATAGCACGTTTTTCACTAAGAAAGAGAAGTTCACACATCCATGGGAAAAAAGAATGTGTCCCAAGAAGAACGAAAAAAGAAAAAAAACATTACATTTCATTACATTACAACAAGACAGCTATAGAGGCCTCGACTAGCAACGTCTTGGAGCGAGAAATAACAACACACATGGAGTGTTTCACATTTTTTCCCTTCTGCAATATAATGTTTAACCAACACTCGGTTTTTTACGGTACACAATACCACCCTGTACCACAGGTTGAAAAGGACTCGTATGTAATAGAAAAAGATTTATATGTAAGGATCCGACGGTTGAGATTAATTCTGTACCACCGGTTTTTTTAGTGTGGTATAGGTGGTATTCATAGGTGGTATGAGTAGTATATAGGTATTATCAAAAATATACAAAATAATATTGTTGTAATGAGATCTGTTACCGTGCTTGAGAGGAACCAGGGGGAACCGGAGGTTCCTGTGCTATTTTGCCAGAACCTGAGGAGGGGTATTATTGTAACCGTGCATCCCATCTTCCTCACCGCAGCCACGCGTCGGGGAAAAAAACTCCGCCTCCAGGAGTGGAGAGGACCGGACGGAGTCTCGTCCACACTCGCGCCGCCGCTCCGCCTCATCCACAATCGCCGCTGCTCCACTGGAGGATTGGGCAGCCCGGCCGAACTGCCTCATCCGCACAACCCTCCCTTTCCATCCATCTGTCGATTGGCCCTTCTCCCATCTCCAAAGGCACGGCGGCGCATCTGATTTTCCCACCGCCGGGCAGGGGCTCACTCGCTAGGGCATCAGGGGCACATAGGGTTCGTTGTGAAGGGGCTCGCCAGTCAGGCTCCTTACGGCAAGGTGTTGCCGTCGGTGAGCAGCCAGCAATGTATGGCGAACATTGTGTGCGATTCAGTACTCGTTTGCTGGCCTCTAAACCTGAATCATACTTGGTTTATTTAGTTGAAAACATGGGCAGATGAAGCTGTCGTTAGGTTCATGCTAGTGATATTAATGTGCCATCCTGTAGCCAGTGTAAACGGCCAGTGGGGGCACAATATACGTACAAGCCCTGAGTTAAAATAATTGGTAATTCCTGTTAGCAATATTTGTGTTGTTGTTTCCATGATCTGTTGTCTTTATGAATTGTGGAAGAGATTAAATTTATGGTTGCATTATGTCAGCTTGTCTAAGAATATTAGCAAAAGGCTGACAGAGTTATCTAAACTTTACTATAATAATACCACCACCATGTGTATGGCTTCATTTGTATAAAGCTACAGATTGTCTTACACAAAGAATTTCATAATGCATATGGCCCTCCAAATCTTATTATTTGTTACTGTTCAGTTTTGCCTCTTCACTTTTAAAATTAAAAGATAATTTGTTTTCAGTCTTGTTCAGTTTTGCCTCTAGACATTATTATGAAGTCTTTCTGTTCACATCTCTTATCTTGTTTACATGGTGTCATGGTAATTTACAGAATAAAAAGGCAAAAAAAATCAGTCTTGTCATTTGTACATATGAATCAGATTTTGATACATAGATTTTTTTTTGAAAGGAGTCTCCACGACTCGGCCTTCTTTGGAGGCCTGCGGGTGCCAGGGATCGAGCCCTGACCGGCAGCACCACCCTTGGTGCATATTGCCAACCGAGCTATGCTCGGTTCCCTGATACATAGATTTTTAACTTCAAGTTTACCAGAAGTCTGGTTTTTAATGTAATGTCCTCTTTCCAGGCAATGAAACTAAGTTGGGAATGAGTAGGAGTGTCCAAGAACCCAAGCTAACTGCTATGGATGCAATGACCGATAATCTTACCGGTGCCATATTCTTATTTCAACTTACAGTCGTTGTTCTTGGGGCTGCAGGCAATGTTTGGAATGATGCAGAAGCTCGCAGGTTATTTTACATGTTAGCTTCACTGTTATTAGTGCTCTGGGTACTTGTCACAAAGGACCAGTGCCGTCAGGACGAGGGCTGCATCTGTGAATGCCATATTGATTTCCTGCTGATCCGATCTCCTGGGAGAACCCTGCACAACAACATGAAACGTAGGAACCTGATGGTGGGTCTGTATTGTGGATATTTTTAGTTTCCTGTTGCAAAGTGCCTTGTGTATTTCACTCAGGCACCTATTATTTATCATGTGCTCAATTTTCGCTTAAATATTGTACGGAGATGTAGCTGAACTATTTTGAAACATATACGTGTGTGAGGCATGTGCTCTAAACATAGCATTGACTCCCATGTTTTCTGTGATTAGCCTGAGATTACTGTACTTCAACTTGTGTCTGTATCAACTGTCAACATCAATGGCCTGTTACAGCAATGTATTGATTCTGTTCATCTGAAATGTGCTGGATGATCCTTGGTCCTTATCCCTAATGATCTGTCAGTGCAATCTTATCGATGAACTCCATCATCATCTGAAAGTCTCCATCATGTTATTCATACTTGAATGTATACACCATAGTTAACAACTTTGAGCAGATTCTGCATTTTTTTATGGTACATTACATTGTTATCCTGAAATTCAGTAATTGAGAGAAACTACGGCAGCCTGGTAGGCTGCCTGAAATTCATGGGTAAAACAACATTTTGTGCAAAGGAATTACAAAAGGGAGGGAAGAGGGGTGAATTACAAAGCAGGACTGAACTGAGCTAGCCTACGCCTGGGCAATATGTAATTTAGCTTCATCCTCAAGCGTAACACCTTTGCATTCCGGCATTTCCAAATATTCCACATAGGATACAAATGAGCACTGTACTTTTAATTCCGGAGTCCTACTCTTGCAATGGGTTAAGAATCCAGAGAGATTCAATACTGTCACATGACGTGAGTGTGTAGTGAACTCATGAAGAACCAGTAACTCAAGCTTTGCTGACATTTGATGAAGAGATGGCTGCAAGAACATTCATATAGGAATTTAAACCATCAGCGCACCATTAGCAAGCAGCCACCAGAAAAGAAGGAATCACAGGCTCACAGCACACATTGGGAGGCTCGAAACGGCTTCGGCATCCAGTAGCCGGCGCACCAGACAGCTACAGGGGCACCAGACCGCGATGGTCGAGCGCTTGTGAGACGGAGGCGAGGCGGAGACTGTGAGGACGAGTGGAACAGCATTTGTGCATGTGGATCAGATTGTTTCACACTTTCACTCGATTGGACCTCTTGCTTTTTGCGGAAACGAAACGGGTAATGGAGTACTACTCCGATCATCTCGTCGGCAGCCGGCGGTCGCGCGCGAGTGCAGGAGCAGCACCACGCTGTGGAAGAAGGCAGTCCTGCTAGGCGGGTGGGGCACCAGGCAGCGGCGGGCGTGGGCACCAGGAGATCGGGGGGCGGCGGCGATGGGATTCGCACAGGAGCCGGCTTCACCGGAGGCGCTCCGGCGGGCGGCGGCGGACGATGCCTCGACGGTGACGCCGGGAGTCAGTGTATTCTTTTTTTTTTTGAGATTGTCAGTGTATTCATATGGGCCGGTGAGGTTCAATCGAACATATGGGCCAGCGATTAATATGGGCTGACGTGTGAAAATACGTATATACCCTTTCCTTCATTTTCAAAATTAGTTCCGGGTCCGCAAATATTTGGTACCGGTCCACGATTTTGGTTCCTTGTAACAGGTTCCTTCTACTTTTAAACCATCCGATCTGGACTGATTGACGGCTCCTAAAATCTTCAAGCACCGGAGAAAATGTCTTGTTGTAATATATGAAATCAAGTCTTTTTATGTAACCTTGGCAGCGGAGAATTTTTTTCCAAATTATATACATCGAGCAAATTACCATTCTACCCATTGTACAAAACTGAAAAAAACCGATAAACCACCGTATTACCGTTGGGTGGTATTGTGTACCGTAAAAGACCTCCCCAAGAAAGGCAAAAGAAACATAGTGCTATACCCAAAGGACAAAAACAAAAAAAACTATGCTAAACACATAATATATAGGAGCAATTATTTCATAACAATAAGGTTCTAACAATAATACTTCATTCATATAGTACATGGAAAATATCTAAAATGACATTATGCGCTTCAGCAGCGACTCAAGTGCAGATTTGGAAGAGCCTTCTTCCTCGATGCACTTGACAGCTTTGTCCCGCAGATCCTTAGCCCTCAGTCTCATCTGTCTACCTTCTTCTGTGCACAGTAACTTTTTAACAGCCATCTCGATCTTCCCTCTCTCCAAACCCCCTTCTAGCTCAAATCCTATCTTCCACACTTCTTGAACGTACCTCATGTTTATCATCTGGTCGGCAAATTGGGGCCTGCATATCATCGGAACACCCTCGCAGATGCTCTCCAGAGTCGAGTTCCATCCGTTGTGAGTCCAGAAGCCGCCAATCGCACGGTGCCCTAAAACTTCTTGCTGTGGGGCCCAGGTCACCACCATTCCCCTGCCACGTGTCGCCTCCTCAAAGCCTTCAGGAAGGCTCATTTGGTGTGAGGATGACTTGACCATGTTAGGACGGATCACCCACAGGAATGGCCTCTGGCTGTCGGCCAAGCCCCATGCTGTCTCCAACATCTCCTTTTCGTCCATGGATGCCAAGCTGCCCAAGCTCACATAGAGAACAGAATCCTCATCCTGCTTGTCCAGCCACTTTAAACAAGTCTGGTCTTGTGCTAGCAATCTGCTGTCAGTGCCTGAAGAAATCTTGTGGAGTGGCCCTATCGTATACAACGGAACGCCGAGGCCATTGGCGATCTTTTGGAGATCTGAATTCTCAAGGTCTTGGAAGGTGTTGAGGATTATACCAGATGAACTCCTTCCTGCATCCAATAAATCTTCTAGGCATCTTGCCATATTACCGTGCGTAGTAGTGGACGAGAACACCATGTCTCTCAGCCGTAGTGGTGTAAGCTCATCCAATGGTATGTCCAACTGGGCTTTATCTGGAATTCCAAAAATGAGAGGAAATGATCAGCATGTATATGTGCATCCAAAATACTGAGTTAAGAACTCTACAAAAGTGCAGTGCCACCATAGAGGTCATACTTTCTCCAAGTAATTAATCTGAGAGATTTAACTCACAATCAGTATAATACATTTTCTGATGACTTGTCGCTTATTAAGTATACAAAACTCTAGTACTCTCCATTTCAAATTATAGATCATTTGAAGAATTTCTTTTAATAAAGCAAACCACAACAAACAAAATGATATTTCACAATTTTTTGAATAAGACAACTAGTCAAACTGGAGGTCAAGAAAAGACAAATGAACTTTAATGGTGCTTGCATCACCTGACAAGCGAGATCCACTTTAATGGTGCTTGCATCATCACCATCAGTCAAGGAGTGGTTGTTTTGCTTAAAAGAATATCGTTTTGTGATGTATCAATTCAGGAATAAATTGAAAGAAAGCTATGGCTGGTAAATCCATCGATTAGATGGCAAGTGGCAACAAGGACACCTGGAAATAATGATCAAAGCAATCCAAGTCGAATTATTTTACCTTTAGCGTGGTGGGCAAAATAACTCGATAAATAGGATTTGATTTTATTAGATATTTTCAATTTGCATTGGTCTGAACAAAATATGCATACCAATGCAAAGTAATACAAGTTGAATTCTTTTCAGAATATTACCAAATAAAATGTCAAATTCAAAAGGTCTCGTTAGTTGGGATCGGAGTACTAGATCATATTGGCAAACAAGCTTAAAACTGCAATTTTATGGTACACCAGAACCCGACACAAACCACAGACAGGTGGCCCCCCACCTGTCAGTCCTCATGCACGGCGTTTTTGTATGATTTCTACTAGTTTCTGTTCTGATCCTGCCGTCGTCCTTATCATCAGGTTCCACCTTACGTCCTTACCCTACGAGAGGATTTGGAAGCCTCCGTAGGCCATGATGCAAAGCTTCGATTGAGATCGAGATGATGGTGACAACTGACAAGCTAAGGCCATGGCTGCAATTGCAGAGCAACAGTGATCGATCCCTCACCTTGTGATGCCGTCGGCGGGAGGAGGCCCTTGTCGCAGAGCGCCGGGAACGCCATGTAGGCGACGAGGCAGGCGGCGCCGCCGGTGCGGAGCACGAGCGTCGGCACGCCGAGCTCCTCCGCCACCAGCTGGATCCCGCGCAGGTTGGAGTCCACCACCAGGCACGCCGCCTCCTCGCCGCCGGCCTCGGCGTCGGCGAGCGCCTGGCGCAGGCGGTCCCGGAACGGCTCCCGGAGGCGGTGGCTGATCCGGAGCAGCGCGCCGGCGAAGTCAGCGTCGCTGCCGGAGGGCACCAGGTCGGCCGACGGCACGCCCTCGCCGACGGGGACGAAGCGGTACCCCGGCGGGTGGCGCGCCGGGTCGGGCGCGTTGAAGGCGGCGTGGAAGACGGTGATGCCCACCAGCTGGTCGCCGCCGCCCCGCGCATGCAGCGCCCCGGCCAGCTGCAGCATCGGGTTCAGGTGGCCCTGGAACGGCAGCGGGAACATCAGCACGCGCCGGCGCCGGCCGCCGGAGCTCGCCACGGCCGCCATATATGACTCCTCAAGAACTCTTGTCGCCGGCCTGCGCGGCAGTTGCTTTCTTTGGGGATCGGTGGGAGGACGACGGATCTTGGCGTCTGGTGGGCCGGGTCGGCAGCTCAGCTCAGCTGTGGGTTGTCTTATAAAATGGTTTGACTTGATCTCGAGAAGATTGGGATAGAGCTGGCTGATGTGATGAATACTCGAATGGTTGCTGAAATGGAGATGGGATTGAAAAGTCGAGAATGGGTGTTGCGCAGGGAGGGACGAATGAAGACGCGCGAGATCGTCGAGGGGATTTGATCGATTTGAGAGGTCGCGAGATCGTCGTGGGTTTGCAAAAGCTCGTGCAGCCTTTGTTTTGTTTGGTGGTACTGTTGTCCGTTTGCCTTTACAAGGCCAAAAGGGAAGGACTGAACGGCTGTTTTTCACGTTTTCTGTCGCGTCGTATTGCTGAAATCTACACTGTACTGGTAATCTGGTATGATACTACACTACTCCATGGTTGTTATGACTTTTCTAGAAGCATAGTTTTTTCAATGTGTTTAGATATAGTATAGGTCTAGATCTATAATAATATCTATAAATTTAGAAAAAGCAAAACAAACACAATTTTTTTTAAAGGTAAACGAACACAATTCGAAACAGAGAGGGTACAATATTACCTTTTTTCCCCCTACAGCGTGCTACAGTTTTACTCTTTTTACACTGTAGGGTATATAGTTCTACACTACGGTACATTTTATTATATTACTATCTAACATATTGTAGGAAGCATCATCTGGCACGTGCCACAATTGTAGCTGTCGGCGAGGCTCAGGAGAAAATCTTTGTGCCCAATAAAATAGTAGAAGGCAAAAGGTGTGTTGGGTACGGACGTAGGGTTGTAGATTCTCGTAGAAACGTTTCGATCTAGTAGATTCTTTCAAAAGCATTTCTTTGTGGAACGATTTGGCTGAAACAAGAACTAGAATTAGGTGAAACAAAAAAATGCCGAGTCTATCTTTTGTAGGTCGTTGAAACGAAGTATACACGTTCTGAGCACCGACCGATTCTGATGGAAACGTTTTTTATTATATTTTAAAGAAATCCATTTTTCTTGCACACCAAAATTCTTACGCGCGCACGGTCAGTTGCTTCCGCGAAACACCCAACCACCCAGAGGGGCGAAAAGGGGGCGAATCGCGATTCAAGCGGCGATTCTACTGGTCCCTTCTATCTCCAGTAGGGGGCACTCTAATTAGCGCGCGCGCTGCAAACCTACGCAGCGACCGATTTCCCGACAGGCGATTCTTTCTTTTTTTTCTTTGCCCGCGCCCGTCCAGCGGCATTTCCTCTTCGACCATCCGTCTTGGCCCCACACGTAAGCATGCACGTTGCCGTCATTCATTTGTGCACCAGCTTGCACCGTGCTTTGTTTTTTCTTGGTAGCGTTGTAGCACACACCTGTTATAAAAAAAATCAAGAAGTTAATTAACGACATAGCTTTTGCCGTACAAAGCGAAACTTATGCATACTAGTTCCCCCAAATGAGAAGATATGCATATAACTTATATTTAAAATTTATATATATAATTTTCTTAAAAATTATATATATAATTTATGCGAATAACTTATTCAGAAGGCAAAACTTATGCATACAATTTTTCCTTAATGAAAAAGATATGTATAACTTATAGACATAAATTCGATGCATAACTTTTTGTCATATGAACAATTTATGTGCATAATTTTTTTCCCATGACAAGCTATGCACATAACTTTTTTACAATGATAATGTATGCTTGTAATTTTCTTCTTAATGATGAGTTATGCACATAACTTTGGCCTTAACGATGAGTTATACGGATAACTTTTTCTCTAACAATGAATTATGCATATAACTTTGACTCCGACGAGTTATGCACATAATTTTTCCTTAACGACGAGTTATGCACGTAACTTTTTTCCTGATGATGAGTTATGCTGATAACTTTTTCTAAAAAGCAATATGTATGCATAACTTATTTTTTCTAGCAACAAGTTAAGCGCACGTACAGAAAAATGAAAAAAAAAAAAGGAATCTCGATATACACGTATAATATTTAATTGATATAGAAAAACTTGAAAAAAAAACCCAGCATGGACGCAGGGTGTAGCCATGGGCAGGACGCGGAAAGAGAGAAAGTGGAAACGAAACCTGGGTGAGAAAAAAAAGAAGATAATTGCTGGTCCGTCGGACCGTGCCCCGCGCACGTGGGATGGCAGACCGGCCAGACCAGAGAGCTGGTCGCATCGAGCGCTCCGCGAGCGCGGACGCGGAATTGGTTTTTCGCTCCAGTAGCCGCGACGGCGCCGGAGATGGAGAGGGACCGGGGAATCGATGTGCGGCTATGAATAGGTAGATAGTGTTGTGTCTAGGTCTAGGATTTCCTCACCGTCACTACAGAGGGTGGAGGATCGGGTTCCGGGGTGGTTGTGATGCCACTTCGCCGGCGAATAAGGTCACCTGCCCCTGCTATTGGTGAGGCGACGACTTTGCTACTCCAAGATGACCATGGCGATTGTGGCGGCGGCGACGGCGCCAGATCTTCTTCTGGTTCATTCTGGTTACCGTTTTGGTTGTTTGCAGTTTGTATCTTCTTTGCAGAAGGCAGGCATCAAGTTTTCCCTGTGATGGGATTCTCTTCCGGGCTGCTGTTGGTGTCAACAATCGTGGATCTTTCTTCGGGTCGGCGAGCGGTTGTTTGCCAGTGGCGGACTGATTTCCTGTGATGGGATCTCGTTCCAGGCTGTCGACGACCTCGACAGTGGCGGATTCATTTTCCGGCCGGTGGTTAGATGGTCGGCGGCGGCGGATTTGCTCTTCTCCTTCCCTGGTCATTGGTTTGCCATCGGCGTGAGACTTCATGCTGCTCTGTTCTTCTGGCGGAGATGACTGATGTGCTTTGGAGGCAGTTTAGTCGACTTCATCACCCCGCAGTAAATCTTCCTATGCGGTCTCCACCATGTGGACTTCGTCGGTGCAACACATGGTGGCTCCAAGTTCAACAGCCTGTTCGTTTGGCTGGTGGCTGATGGCTGGTGCTGGTTTGTTCTGAGAGAAAAGTACTGCTGGCTGATTGCTGGTGGCTGGTTTGTTCTGAGAGAAAAGTACTGCTGACTGGTGGCTGATAAGCCAAGCGAACAGGGCGGAGATAGCGAGAAGACCCTGAAAGGGGCGTTTGTAATTTTCAGATTTCTCATCAACCTTTCTGTAATAGGGCGGAGATGGGATATACTGATCCTATCTCGTTTAATATAATTTTCTCTACCCACACACGCACGCGGTAAGAGGGTCCTTTTACATTGTTTAATACAGAGCTTTTACATTTTTAATACAGAGCTTTCATGCATATGTGTAAAGATTATCAGCTCTACCAACATCGATAAGCTGTGGTGTAAAGATTATCAGCTCTACCAACATCGTTAAGTTGTGGTGGTATACGATAGATGCAAGTTGTGGTGTGTATAATTAATTTTTACTGTAGGATTTTTTTATATTGGTCCTTTTCAAACAATAGTATAAGGTGGAAGTGTCTTATAAAATGGAAAAGAGCTGGCTAAATACTTGAATGATTGCTGAAATGGAAATGGGATTGAAAAGTCGAGAATGGGAGTTGCGAGATCGTCAAGAGGATTCGATTTGAGAGGTTAGTTGGGAAATGTGTGGGTTTGCAGAACGAAGCTCTTGCAGCTTTCGAGCCTGTTCGACTTGTTTCGCTCAGCTTATTTCGGTTTGTTTCGACTTATTTTCACTCACACAACACTATTCTATCTATTAGCCGAACATTATTCAAAAGATGAGCCGAAGACTCTTTGTTTGGAGGCACTGTACAATGTGTTGTCCGTTTGCCTTTACAAGGCAAAAATTCTTTCCACGGTTTTCTTTCAGTGTCGTCCTATTGCTCAACTATGTAGGAAGCTTTATTTGGCACGTGGGACCATTGTTGCTGAGCTGTATCTGTATATTTCGTAATTAATGAGCGAGTTCAAGAACTAATGAAGCTGTCTGCGACGTTCCACCAAAAATAGTAGAGAAAATTAGTCTGATAGCATCGAAAGATCCCAATCTCCGGAAAATATCATCAGAATTTCGTTGTTCCGTGAAATACCATCGAAAGATTGGATCGTTACCTGAATATAGCATTCTGTGAGCAGACGCCGTCGTCTCCGTCAAGCTCTTAGTTCCCTTCTATCGTTTTTCTCCTCTGCCGTCGTTCACTCACATGGTGTTGCGCCTCCTCCACCTCCACCTCGCTTCATTCCCTATCCTGCCGCCAAGCAACACCAGGATCGAGGCCAAGCACAGCTCGGCGCATAGTCAAATTGTGCAGCACATAGTCACGCCCATCTTCTTCGTTGCTGTCTCTCTCTTCTGCTTAGGCGACCAGTGCCGCCGGCCAAATCAATCACCACCAATCAACAGTTTGCACCAAGCACCAGTAAAATTGATCGCCCGTAGCATCTTCTTCGTTTTTGTGCTCTCAATTTTATTGAAGATGGGTTAATTTGCCGTTAGTTGTTGCTGCTCGTTAGTGAAGTCCGCCAATGGCGGATAGTCGTCTTCGAAACACCGGCAGACCAGCCATACCAGATGGAGCAGCCCATACTAAAACAGCAGCGGAAGATGCCACAAGGCGTTGGGTCGCCTCTCGTGGGCATAGAGGCGGCGAAGAGCTACATGGGCAAGGAGGCGGCAACCTGTGTCGTCCGCATCGCCAATGCCGGATTGCCGGGCTACGCACCGAGGCTGCCGTTCGCCGCTCAGCTTGATTCCGCCCGCACGCCGTTCGTCGCTGCAGCCGTCCTCCGCCGCCGCCCTGCAGCCTGGCCCCGCGATGCCGTGATGGAGGCTGCCTCCATGGGTCGTGCGCCGTTGCTCCCCTGTAGCCCGACCCCGCGCATGCTATGCCCACCGCCCCTGACCCACGCCCCACCTGAAGCAGAGGCGGCGATGGATTTGGCTGGACGGCCGGGGCCGTGGCAGGTTTGGCTGGACTGGCAGCAGGTCCCACCTGAAGCAGAGGCAGCGGCCGCACTCATCCGAGGAAGAAGAAGAGGAGCTTGACGGAGGCGACGCCGTGTAGTCCAAACTTCACGGAATGCTATATGCCGGTGACGTGACAACGTTTGAATGGTATTTTACGGAGCAACGAAAGTTTGATGGTATTTTCCGGATATCGCGATCTTTCGATGCTATGAGACCAATTTTCCCAAAATAGTAAACTTTGGGTGTGTTTAGATTCTCGTAGAAACGTTTGGGATCTAGATTTTTCTCTGGAAGTATCTCTCAGCTGAATCGGAATCACTTTGTGGAGCCGTTTGGCTAGTTGGCTGGAATCTTTAGGGCAGTCCCAATAGTCCACGTAGGATGAATGACACATCAGCAAATTAGTGACATAGCAGCATAGTTAATGAAAAAGAGAAGGAAAACACAAGACCTGGTTTCTTCCTCTAGACTCAACCTCCTCACGCGAATCAAGACCTCAAGACCTAGCAAAATCACC
This sequence comes from Cenchrus fungigraminus, assembly GCA_036936925.1. Classification (NCBI taxonomy): domain Eukaryota; kingdom Viridiplantae; phylum Streptophyta; class Magnoliopsida; order Poales; family Poaceae; genus Cenchrus; species Cenchrus fungigraminus. The sequence goes on from CM072780.1 coordinate 88,106,953, forward strand.
ATTGGGAAGACCTGGCTGGAGTCTTGCGCCCCGCCTGCCATTGTAGGAGATGATTTCACTATATTTATTGTCTTGGACTTCGTACCATTGTAGGAGATGATTTCTAGTGTTCATTTTTGCTGACGTGGTTGTCTTGGACTTTGCATTTAGGTTTACCGTTGGGACTACCCTTGGAAACCAGAATTAAAATCAGGTGAAAACCCCAAAATGTCGTTTCTCTCTTGTAGGTCAAAAAAAATCTCACGGAAACATTTCTGGTTACGTTTTTTTTACAACAATTTCTGATTACGTTGTGTTTGGCACAGATTATGCTGTTTCTAACTTTGGTCCGAAGTCCAAACGCCCTCAAACCAGTGTAAAATACAGGGCCAGAAACTTATGGAAGGCTAGTAGTTGTAGGTGATAGCTACTGTAACTGCTCCAACGGCTACCTCACAGGCATACTCAAAACAAACTTGGGAATCTCCCTCCTCCGCCCCCATCCTCCCAACCGCCGCCCCACCCGCACCAACCGCGTCGGCCTCCTCTTCTTCCTCCTCATCAGCCACCTTCCTCCCTCCCTCCACATCCATCCTACTCCACTGCGTCTTGTCGCCGTCGTGGAGAAGGCCGAGCGGTGCGTCTCCGCCTCCCCTCCACGCGGTGGCCACCTCCGTCCCCGCCGTCGTGGCGGAGGCCGCCGAGGCCGAGCGGTGCGGCTCCTTCTCCCCTCCGCGCGGCTATCGAATTCATCCCCACCACCGTGGCTGTCGTGCTATGCCCCGGGGGGTACGCGGCGGCGGGGCTCGCCAGCTTCAGCCACGCCACACGTGCCCTCGCCACACACACAGCACCGCGGCCGCCATCGGAGCCGAAGGAAGCGCTGCCTTCGTCCGCTCGATTCGCCACACCGAGATGCAAATGGACCAAGCTGTCACCGCCAGTAGCTACGCGACGCCGAGCTGCGCCCTCACCGTCGGTTCCCGTCACAAATCGGGCACCGGAGCTCCACACGCACGAGAAGGCCGAGCAGTCGCCATCCTGCTCCGCCCCGGGAGCATGTGATGGCCCACCATCTCCGGCTGCCGGGGCACGCGTCCCTCGGTGAGGGCCTACAACAGTCAGCAGCGGCGCCCTGCGGAGGCCCGCGCAGACGAGCACGGCGATGCCCTACGGACGCGTGCGGCAGCGGAGATGTTCAGGGAAGGATGCGCGACGGGATAAGGGAAACTGTTGCATGTCCTGTAGTCTTCTCTCTCCTACGCTCATAGTCAGTGTTTGCGGATGCACTTGCAGGACATTGCTGTGAACAGTCTTACACTCGGAAAAAATAAAAACACTTCATCAGGTCGTACTTTTTTCTGATAACTACTGGGCTAGAGGCCCTCGCTCTATCGGTCTCCCGGGAATCATATCCACCTTTTGGAAGACAGGAAGGAAAGTGCAGAGATTTCTAATGCTTGAGATTCGTGCAAGTACTTCCGTCCGTTGAATTGCCAACACCCCAAACTCTAGCTTCACCCCTTCCCTGCTTTTCCCCACGCCACCCTTGCCTCCGAACATCATTGTGCACCGTTGTGGGCCAAACCCCCGCCGCTGGAGAAGAAAATGAAAAAAAAACTATTGTAATTTTATCTTTGAAAAAATGTTGGTTTTAAAAAAAGTTAAATTCAACTATTTCTAAAGAAATGTTGTCACAATTTTTCTTAAAAATGTTTGTCCATTTTTTTACAAAAATTTGACTCATATCTATATTTATCTATCTTTCGCCGTATAGATAGGAAGGCGCAGGCCCGCGTCTCTGTCTATGCAGCTGCAGGTCCCGTATCGCCGCTTCTCTTCATTTGAGATCTCGTGGCGGAGCAACACCAATCCGTATTCAATACGGCAAAACGCAGGTTTTCCGAGTGCCCAAGGCACTCGGCTAAGCGCGAAAAATACTCAGACAAAAGCTTTGCCGAGTGTTACACTCAGCAAACACCACTCGGTGAAGGCGGACTTGGTAAAACTGTCTTTGACTCGGTAAAGTAGTATTTATATTTTAGATAAGTTCATTTTTCTTTTCTCTACCTATTGTGATGAGGGTCCTTTCACAATTTTAACTAGGTGATACCCCGCGCGTTGTTGCGGGAATTTTAATAAATTTTGAAGATAAAACTTTAAATTAGAAACTAAAGTGATTGAATCGCAACAGTCTACTGCAAACAACACATTGCATACATAGATACTATTAGCCGTAGAAAATCGATAGAAGAAATAAATTGATGATTTTACCCCGCGTGTTGCTGCGGGAATTTCAATAAATTTTGAAGATAAAACTTTAAAGTAGAAACTAAAGTGATTGAATCGCAACATTCTACTGCAAACAACACATTGCATACATGGATGCTATTAGCTGTAGAAAATCGATAGAAGAAATAAATTGATGATTTTAGTGGATGGTGATGTGGACACCTTGCATGTTGAGAGAAGACATAATACACGGTGACGTGGCGCGCTGAGGGTTGAGAGAACTCTTTAGCGAGGAGCTCTTATATAGTTTTGTATGATGATATGATACAAACCTTTGACGATATGAAAGATGACACAATAGCCTCCATTAATAACCACAGCAATAATGCATACATCCAATTGAAAACAATCAGCGCTACCAATATCGGTCGATAATCATCACGCTCGGTATAAAGGTTTCGTTGATGCTCCAACTACACACAATTTAATTCTCACAAGTAAAGAGATTATATTATTATCATTTTTGTTGTACGGAGAGATTTGTTTACACCTGATACGTTGCCTTGAGACCATGAGACCACATCTTAATTTGTTTGATATGTTTACTTGTCAGGAATAAATGATGTGGTTTGATATGTTTACTTGTCAGGAATAAATGATGTGGTCTCACGACGGGATCTTGGGAAATCTATTGGTGACACCAAGGAATAATGAGCGGCTACCTTGATTGTTAATAGATCATATACACAACTTGGCGACTAAGAGCATCTCCAAGAGTCTTTCTAAATTTTAGAGTCATTTGTATGAAAATCATTTTCTATATCTTTTCACTTTTCAACAGTTTTTCTATTTTTTATGCGCACTCTAGAGAGTCATTCTCGTCTTCTATATTTGACTACTGAAAAATCCGGAATAGAAGATGACTATATTTGGATGACAATTTAGATAAGCTGTTGGAAGTCATTTTTTCACCAAAATCTCTATGTCTACCATTTAGAAAGAATATAGAGAGTCTCTTGAAGATACTCTAATATTAACCCATATTTTTTACACATATTGTACATTGCATGGTTTAATTAAAGGGTAGCAAAATAACCCACTACAATATTTTGTAATAAGGTTCGCAGACAAATCAGTCAAAACCTTGGAGGTTCCTCCTCCTTTTGTCATTACATTATTAAGCTATCCCTTGTCCTTTATGATGGCTTTTAGACTAATTTCAACGGAGATGAGTTTCATTTTGACGCTTCCAAGATAGCCACATTTGCAACATGAAATAAAGTTGTGATTGAAACTATCTGTGTTGGTAACTATGCATAAATGATTTTTCATCTAGATGAAACTCCTCTCACGTCTCTCTTCATTAGCTCACTGCACATCATAAAGAAAATGTTGGCATAGCATTAGCACCTTAATTAATGTGCATGAAACCTCTACGAAACCTGCACTTGGATTAACTTTCTGACAAACGAATAGATTAGCAGGATCCTGATCAATTTAAAAAGTTTATCGGTCCACTAGGTATTTGTAAAGTAGGATATGTATAATTGTATACGTGTATTTGTTATAAACAAAAAAAATATGTGGATATGCGCTGGCATTCGAGGAGAAAGGATGTGTGATAGTGTTGAATTTTTTATATATTTTTTATTCCAATTTGCAAATTTATACGACCATTTTGAAATTTATCAAAAATATACATCAACCGCCGTGGCGTACGGCGGTTAGCCGCTGCCGCCGTACGCGCCGTGGCCCACGGTGATTGGTGGCCGTCCACGGCGGTTAGGGAACCTCCACGGCGGTTGGACCTAACCGCCTGGCCCACGGCGGTTAGGCTCATTTTATTTTAAAAAAAAACTTTATTAAATTATAAGGAAGAAACGTGGGAGACAAAGGTTGAAGAAGGCTATTTTGTGTCACGTGTGATGCGGTGGTGGGCCACAAGGATCTGCCAGTTCAGCCCCTGTTAGTTTACACTACTCCCTTTTCTGAATCCTCACCTTTGCAGGGAGTACTTCCTTGTGTCAAAAAGACAATAAAAATGAAGGCATTTGCGATGCAGTAACGGTGGAAGGCCAAGTACATCTCACGGAAAATGTTTTTTTGTAAAATCATGTTTAGATGCACCCATCTAGCTAAAGTTTAAAGATTTTGTTTAGCTAAAATTTAGCTCGAAATTTAGCTCGAAATGTTTGAATTCATTAGCTGGAGAAGTATTTGTCCTCCACACGTGGACATCCCAATCCTCTTCTTCGCTGCTGCTCCGTACCTCCCGGCTCCCTGGCTCCATCCTTTCGCATCCACGTACAAATCCAACCTCTCGAATCGCGCAGGCGCACAGAGCGTGGCAGGCGGGCGGCGCGTGGCGGAAGGTGCAGGCGGGCGGTCATTTAATGCACGTGTTTACGCCGTTCATCTCATCATGATTGTGCAAGGGTCCTGGCAGCCTGAAACAGAATCTTAGCGCTGCATCCAAGGTTAGAGCAACTCCAACGCCTAGCCAAATTAGACTAGCTAAATTCACATTATGTTGAGTACCAGACAAACGATTCATCAACTCTTCTTCCAACAGACTAGCTAGCTAAATCTCCTCTTCTTCCAACAGACTAGCTAAATTGATGTACAGACAAATTATCATAGCTGACAAATTATGAGTTTCAAGGGACAACCTTGTCATCAACTATCCACCCACTGTGGTTCCTAAGCTCTATCTTGGACAGATACCCACAAAACAAATTCACATCATGTTGAATACCAGACAAACGATTCATCAAAGAACCTTCAGTACGATTTGACTCAATCTTCCTGTGTTGATGGAAATAGGCATGTATCCTTTTCCAAAATGATCCTTGAGTTTGATCAACTCCTTGAATGGGATCAATGCTCACATTTAGCCAACCAGACACAAGAAGTATGTCCTCCTCTTCTCTGAAATTTTTGCTTCTACCATGAGAATTCTTGGCTGTTCCACCAGCATTATGAGGTGAGGGATCAATAGGAGGTGTCACAGGTTGAGATTCTTCAACTCCATTCACTAAGGTCTGTGTACCCTGAGAATTCTTGGCTGTAGTACCCTGCATCCGTACAACATATGTAAGCCTCTGCAGCAAGGCAATCTGATCAGTCACCCCATACATCTTTTCCTGAATCTCTTGGGTGGTATCTAAAACATTCATATGTACATCAACTACTCTGCTTAATGCAGTGCTACTGTACAGCATCTGAGTATGTGAATAATTAGTGGTGCAGACAGAAACATCTACATATATATCATTCAATTTTTCTCAAAAAAAAAATCAGTCGTGGTTCATTTGCTCACTACAATGTATGATCAGACAAGGACAAGAAACAAAACACATGGAACTTCTGAAAACAACAGTTTGAGCATAGCTTTGCAACAGATCAGCCTTGAGCACAGACTGTTAAGCATAGCTTTACAGAGCAATGATGGCTTAATCGGCAATTGATCAAGTATGTGTCTAACAAAATGTAAGAAAGTCAGCATTCCTAAATCTTAATTGGCAATTGATCCCACCAGGCTTAAAGGACCCTGAAGGTCGTTTAAAAGTATTCCATGATAAATTATAAACAGTTCTTTTCAGCTTTTGCAATTTGGATAAATCAATGGCCTGGCTGATACTATTGACCCTACCTGATGCTATCTCTAACAGAGCTTTAAGAGCCTATTCCATGATAAAGGAGTTAATTCTTTATTGAGCATGAATGACTCAAAGATCAGAGGGGAATATTGCATTGCTTGCCATGTCCATGTCCTCTGCGTGTGAACAGCAAAACTGTACCTAATTACTTAATCATGTATGTTGATGTTCTTTTACCAAACAAATGAGAAACAAATATTACAATGACATATTATGGTGCAGGCATCCATGCAGCTAGCGTTGAAATTTCATATAACTAGGGGTGAACTGATCTGGACTATCTATATGCCTGTCCTATTCCCAACAAGCAAAACATACTTGATAGAGTAGAGACTGTTGACTCCTGGCATATGCAGTATGGTGTGCCAAACAAATGGAGATAAACAGAGCTTGGCTTATCATCCACAGGAACATCACGAAGCCTTAATCAGTTGTCATATCAACAATTGGAACCAGCATCTTACATATGGATGCCTCCTCGTCGATTTGCTCGCAGTTCAACAGATCTTGCATCTGGCAGCTCCTCGATGGATCCCCTTCTGTCTCCGCGGTTGCTGGCGCGAACTGAGAAAATGGAGTTGCCTCCGTGGATCCACTCCAAGCTCCGGGCTCTCGAGCCACCATCGACAGGGGACGAGGCGGCCTGAACATGGCGGAGGCGACGGCAGCGCTGCCTGCGCCCGCGACGGGGCCTTGCTCCAGCCGCGACGGCAGCGCTTCCTGCTCCCGCGACAGCGGCCCTTCCTCCGGTCGCGACGGCGGCGCTTCCTACGCCCACGACGGCGGCCCTTCTTCCGGCCGCGACGGCAGCGCTTCCTCCAGCGGCGAAGCCAGGGCTTCCACAAAGCGGCGGCGACGGAGCGAGGGCCAGGGAGTGGAGACGGCGCGCGGACGTCATGGAGCGTGCCAAGATTTTTGGCGCGGGGCGGGAAGGCGACCGGGAGGGCGGGAAGGCGCGCGGAAGGGCGGATAGCCAGCGAGCCGCGCTCGACATATATGGCTAGCGAGGGGGAGTTTTTGTCGAGCGTGATACACGGGGGAGAAGGATAACGAGGGTGTTGGAATGGTTCTTTTGTTCATTTTTTCATTTTTTAGCTAGACCAACCAATTTGGCTAGGTTGTTGGAGTTACTCTTATGCAGAAGCAGAACACTCCATGCTTGAAACAGCCTCCAAAATCACCACCAGAAAACTCTGACGCTTGATCCCTTGGTTATCCTCGTCGGGACCGTGAGAAATCTGTATCGGATTGCTAGGAGTATGCTATTATGCGAGATTTCTCAAAAGATTGCTGCCGAAACCGGCAGAAATGCTTTTCGCACGAGGCGGCGGCTTACACGAGGAACGGCGGGAGGCACGCGGGTAATTCAAAGACCCACAGCTAGCCATCCTGTCTGTACCCTCTGCCTGTCTGTACCCTCTGCCTTGGTTTTTTGGCAATAGCAAGCATCGTTCAGATCAGATGGTGACCCGGCTGGTCTGCAAGTGCTATCCACATCAGCGATCCCAAATCCTCAGGGCTCTATGCAAAGAAATCAGAGAAAATTTCCTGAAATGTAACTTATCCTAAGTACATTGAAAATTAGCACAACCCCTCAATGCTATTGTTTAAACTTCTCATCCCCTCTGTACTACTCCCGTAAAAAAAATACTAACGGATGGACATTTTTCATCCCCTGTGTGCCATCGTTTTTAATTTTTCCATCCCCTACAAACCATTGCCGTTACTGAGTTTTTGACGGCAATGGCATAGAGATGATGAAAATTTTGGATCTACCGCCGTGGTCCACGGCGGTTGCTTTTCGACTTCAATAATACTCTATTTCGAACCTACCGCCTACCACCGCGGTTGCTTTTCGGCGAGTTGTTTTTTAACTTAACGATTTATTTTTTTGTTTTTTAACTTATGACAAAGAAAACTAGGTGGTACTAACGAAAAGCAAAGTGACATAATAAAAAATATGCATGATCACATATAACAGTGCTACTGTACAAACAATATGCGACCTAATCTAGCATCGCCTGGTCTTCTTGTGCAGCCTGTCAGCTCGGACTGCGGCGTGCGTCTGCTCGCGAGGGTACGTCAACAGGTCACGTGGGTGGATCTGCCGACGCCTAGCATCAGCAGTGGCCTGCGGTGTCGCCATCACCGCCGCCGACCCTGCAACCTCGTGGGACGACCCTGGCAACCCTCCTGGAGACGGCTGCGCCCCACCGCTCACGCCTGGCAACTGCGACCCTCCTGGCTGCGTCCCACCGCTCGCGCCTAGCAGCTGCGAGCCTCCTGGATGCGTCCCTACCCCCTCCTGTGTCCACGTGGGTGGCGCGCCTCCTAGCTGCGACCCTCCGAGCTCGTCCTGCGGCTGCAAACCGTGCAAGAAGTCGAAGTCCAAGTCCAAGTCGTCGAACCCAGACCCGGACCCTCCCGCCTGGTCCTCTAGGCAGGGGCGGAGCTAGTAGAGGTGCATGGGTGTACAGATGTACACCCAATATTTTGGGGAAAAAAACTATAGTTTGTATGCTTATACATGTAAGTATACTGCTAGGTGGTTCAGAATTTGTATAGTGGAGCTCCAACGAACCGGATAATTTTCTTAGCACTTAATTGAGCCCTTGGCCAGCCTCCTATGCAGCTATGTTGGCCCAATCCGGCAATCTGGAAGCCTGCGGCCACCACCATCGCTCCGCTCGTATCCCCGTGACCCGTCGTCGTCGCCGTTACTCTTTTCTGCCTGGGTAGCGCTACCGGCCTGCCACCACCTACCACCGCTCATATCTTTGACAAAGGGCTGGTTTTCACCAAATTTCCCATTAAACTCACTATTCACCTTATCACATTCCCACCACGTTTTCCGAATTAAATATCAAACTCTAATCCATATAAACAATATAATTGGTACCCACTAACCATTTCTCTTGCATCTCAACGCACCACATCATAACTCACTACACGCCATGTCACTATCCACTGTAAGTCATGTCAACATCCACCAAACCATATATTTATGTCTTCATCCATTTTTTGTGACTAATAGCATGTTGTATTTGCGAGTAGCACGTCATAAAATTCTCACAGTTGAAATACATGTAGGATCAATCATTTAAAAACGATTCTCTCAACAAAATTAACATACTTTCATATATAATATTGTTTACAGATGAATATCGTGATGTAATTGTTTTGGTGTCTCTACTTTCACATTTCACCTTAAAATTTTGTTTAAAAATTCCCGCAGCAACGCGCGGGGTATCACCTAGTTTTTCACTATTCACCATACTTTCACTCATCATAATGCACTATTCTTCCGGTACATCTCCACCGCATTTTCCTAATTAAACATCCCAACTCCATCCTTCCACTGTTCACCCAATATTCATTCTCAAATCAGCGTGCACAGACTTCTCAAATTAGCGATGAATTTCATACAGAACAAGCTAAGGAATAGCATGGGATGATCAGTACTTGAATAATTGCTTGGTTACACTTGCTGAGAATGATTTTTTTACATATTGATGACATTATCTCTCGTTTCCCCAAGCCGTCTCTTCGAGTAAACTTTTAATTTTTAATTAGTCAACACTTCCATGATGTTGTATGGATAAGGGATTGAAAAACTATATGTATTATTCATGAACCATTTGTTTTCGTGCGCTTTTATTTTGCACTCCCTCCGTTCTAAATTATAAATCATTTCGGTTTTATTAGATATACCTTATATCTAGATGCATAATAATATATACATACTAAAAAAAACTCAAAACGACCTATACCTTGAAACAGAGGAAGTATATAAGTTCGCACACCCAATCTTGAATTTCTGCCTCCGCCACTGCCTCTAGGGTGGAGTCAGGAGTGCCGTCGCTGCCAACGTAAGATGGAACAAATAGTATTATTAAATCACGTATCATAATTAATAGAATCATGTATCAACATTTTTTACATTTTCTAAGCAAGGTAAAGTAATTTTCGACAATTTCCTAAACAGGTAAACTATTTTTCTACATTTTCTATATTTTGTAAACGAGATAAAGTATTTTTTAGAATTTCTAAAGAAGCTAAAGTAATTTCTACAATTTCTAAAGAAGCTAAAGTAATTTCTACAATTTCTAAAATAGATAAACTAGTTTTCTACATTTTCTATACAAGATAAATTAATTTTCTATATTTTCTAAACAAACTAAAGTACTTTCGACAATTTCCTGAACAGATAAACTAATTTTCTACGTTCTCTACATTTTGTAAACGAGATAAAGTAATTTCTAGAATTTCTAAACATGTTAAAGTAATTTCTACAATATCTAGAATAGATAAACTAATTTTCTATATTTTATAAAGAAGCTAAAGTAATTTTTATAATTTCTACACATGCTAAAGTAATTTCTACCATTTCTAGAAAAGATAAACTAATTTTCTAAACAAACTAAACTAATTTCGACAATTTCCTGAATAGATAAACTAATTTTCTACATTCTCTAAACTAAAAAACTAATTTTCTAAATTTCTATATTAAAAACTACTTTTCTAAATCTAAACTAATTAAATTAACTAATTTCTAAATTTTCTAATCTAAAAACTAATTTTCTACACTAATTACACTATCCTAAACTAATTACACTAATTAAATAAAAAGGAAGAAGACTAACCTGAGGGGGGCGGCGGCAGGGAAGGAGGGGGCGGCGGCAGGCGTGGGGGACGGCGGTCACCATCACCCTTTATATAGGGTCGGCTGCCGCCGTCTGTCACAGCGATAAGGCCCTACCGCCGTGGCCCACGGTGGTAGAAAATGCTACCGCCGTGGCGCACGGCGGTACGGTGCCGCGGGGTCCGCACCCTGGACCCGATCGTTGGCGGTGGCCTTACCGCTGTGCGCCACAGCGGTTGGGCGTGTTGCCACCGTGGCCTACGGTGGTAGGCTCTTTCCGCCGTGGCTCATGACGGTTGATGTATATTTTTGATAAATTTCGAAACGGTCGTATAAATTTGCAAATTGAAATAAAAAAATATATAAAAAATTCGATAGTGTTAGGACATTTTCTGGTCTACTAGTTGGGCCTGAAAAGACCTACACTTTTAAGCTATGTCAAGGCCTGATAGTAGTAGGCCAACAATATAAGACTAGATTGGTCCGGGCTCATACTGAACTCAGGCCACGCCTGCCCCAGCCAAGATATAGATGTAAGCCCGGCAACATGATGATTTTTTTTTGACAGTCACCGGGGGGAGAGCATCCCCACCTGAATATTCATTGAAGGGCTTGTGAAAAGCCAAAAAGCCTTACAGAGATGATGTAGCAAGAAAACTGTAGGGACAAAGAGGAGATTATACTACCAAGGTACAACACACCACTCACGAAACAAAACAAGAACAAAACATGACACATCAAGTTGATCACCGCCGATTGTTGATAAGCGCCACCATCAAAACACATACTTGCCGACTCTTTCATGACCCTTGCACCCAGTACCACCTCTCGTAGCTACGCCGCCCCGCTGCTACCCTCCATAGGCGTAACAAGCGGAATGGGGACTAAAGATGGCAAGAGGTGCACGAGCCAAGCTTTCACCGGACACGACGACCTCCCTTTGAAGCTAATGGCGACACCTCCAGCATATCCGGGCTCCACGTACCATCACCCAACGCCGCTCAAGGGGAGGAATCCTTGAAGGGGAATGATGGAAGCGGTGAATCACCACCCGGCAATTGATTTTTTGTCACCATCAACCAGGAGAGCGTCAACGAAGCAGAGGCACCGACGATAGAGACTTCCCAAACCACAGCCGCCACCAGCCATCAGTGCTAGCCTCGCCCGCGAGGAGTAGTGAGGACGTAGAAGCACGCCTGGCAAGGGACAACACAGAGAACCAAGCAAAAGACAATGCTAGAACAGGAACAGTGACATCTCGTCAAAGCCTTCAGGAAGTATAGCGTCATGTCGCCATTGACGGCACTGGCACAAGGCCGAGCTAGGATTTCTCCCGACGGTCACACATCTAGACTAGCATTCTTGTCCGATTATCGAATCGCCTCGGAACAACGCCCCCAAGGAGGAAGAACGGCACCAGAAGGTGTCGTCGTTGTCGGCACTGGCACGAGGCCAAGCTAGGATTTCTCCCGGCGATTCGTAACCATTTGCTGCAGCACTAGCACGAGGCCATACCTGACCACCGCGGGGGAGGACAAGGTGGAGGCGACAGTTCGCACTGGCGCTGAGTAGCCCGGCGCCAGACCCGTCGAGTGGACCGACAGGGACTCGCGGCAGCATGCTCCGCCACCGCAGTGCACGCCGACACCGAGCAAGCCGACCGCCAGGCCCCGCCGTGCGGCGCTGCGCCACCGGCCGCAGGCCGACGAGCCATGGCCACCGCCGCGTGCAGCTCCAGAAGCAAGGCCCAACGGCACACAGCAGCCCGCCGACAACCGAAGCCGTGCAGGGGAGTTGGGACCGCGCTGTTGCTGCCAGGGGGGCTGCACGTCGGGGAGTCGCCCCCAGCGAGACCCAGCCAGGGGGGACCGGATCCGGCCTCGAGAGCACCGGATCCGGCCGTGACTGGGCCAATCGGCCTTGGAGAGCACTGGTCAGTACCCCGTCATCGGCGGTGTTGACCAGCGAGCCCGACCATGGGGACTCTAGATCCGCCTGGGGGGACGCCGTGGGGGCGCCGGATCCGCGCTCGGGGACACCGGAACCCAGCACCAACGGCCTTGACATGGCTGCCCTCAAGCTCGTGGGGGCGCCGCAGAGCTTGGGGAAGAGGAAGAAAGGAGGGGACAGGAGTCGAAGAAATGCTATGGCCGCCGGTTGTTCGGGGCCGCCGCTGGCTGCCGCCGCCGACTGGCAGGTGCGTCAGCGACGGCGGACGTCGGAGTCGGGGGAGAGGGGGGCTGGCAGCGGCGGGGCGGTCGCCGCCCGAGTCGCCCTGTGCGAGCGGCTCGGGAGACGAACTGAGCCTTTTCAGTGTGGATGCTGGGCGCCCCTCCGGCAACATGATGATAAGTCGGCAACCTCAAAAATCCCAAAGCATTGTGTCGACGGCCGATTGCTTTTGAATTTTGGTTAAGTGGACCCATTATAATTTTCTGTTACTTTCTCAAAAAAATATAATTTCCAAATTTTAAACGACACACATTACTGTTCATATTGTAGGAGAATTTATAGAACATTTAAGATATGTTATTGTATTTCTTATGGACTAGATACCTTCATGTAACTCTCTCTACTCACTGATACGTGGATCTCATACAGTCATACGTCATTCTCTACTCCCTAGTGATGTGCGATTGACATGCATTTGCCCTGTTCGTCTGGCTTGTCAGCCGCCAGTCAACAGTACTTTTCTCTCATGATAAATCAGTCACCAACTACCAGCCAGCAGTACTTTTTTTTCAGAACAAATCAGTACCAGACACCAGCCAAACGAACAACCTAAATGAGGCCAACGTGGGGGTGGGGAAAACGTGAAAGGAAGGAGGAAGGGACCGGGAGATGAGAAATCAGTCACCAGTCAGCAGTACTTTTTTCAGAACAAATCAGTACCAGACACCAGCCAAATGAACAACCTAAATGAGGCCAGCGTGGGGGTGGGGAAAACGTGAAAGGAAGGAGGAAGGGACCGGGAGATGAGAAATGTGAAATGCACGCCGTGAGTGAGTGATTGGAGAGGTAGTAGAATTGCAGGACAAGAATAATTATGACGTGGCCGGGCTCAAAATTAGCATCCATAGATGTGCCAAAGTGATGCCCTATTGCCCTCCACGTTACACAAAGTAGGGAAGAATTTTTTTTATTAAAAAAAGTGAGGGGAGAAAACGCGACGAGATAACCCCACACGGTTTCTCCTTTCTTCCACGCACGGTCCCACACCTCAGCACATATGCACACACGTGCTCACCAAACCAGCCGACAACGCTCTCCATCCTCCGGCCCGATCCGCAAACGCCTCCCCTGTCCTCTCCAGTTGCCGCCCCCCGAGAACGTATGATGTGCTCCCACACTCTCGTATACTCCAATGCTCTTGTGATTAACAATTCACTAAAAAATACATGAAAAAATCAACTAAAAATATAAATGGGTACATGATACAATGAAGTATGTTCATGAAAAGTTTTAGATTCAACAAGAATTTGTGCATGAAGAAACAAAAAAGACAAATCTACATATGAATACATGCGGGTTTGCAGGTCCAGATGAATAATGCATCCGACCCGTTAGCATGCTGAATTTGTATTTTTTATTTCTCTTTGCACAAATTTTTGTTCAACTTGAAACTTTGTACGAACATAAATCATTGTGTTCTTCATCTATTCATATTTTTCATTGTATTTTTCATGATATTTGTTATAAGTTATTAATTAGGGGAGCATGAGAGTTCGTAAGAGGGTGGGAGCACCGGATACATTCTCGCCGCCCCCCGCCCCACCTGCAGAGGCACGCACACAGCCAAAGAATCCAATCCCAATCCGGACAACCGGAAGCGGAAGCCATCCATGGACGGGGACATCGCGTCCGGCGGCGGTGGCGGAGGCGGGAGCGGCGGGGTCGGGGGCACGAGCATCCACGTCACGGCGCTGGACGGCATCGTGAACGTGAACTCGCTCTTCACCCTGGCCGCCTTCCTGGGCCTGGCGTGGCGGCCGTCCTCCGACGGGCCGGGGCTCGCCGACGGCGCCGACCGCACGGGCAACCCCTGCGCCGCCGGGGACCGCGCCGAGTCCGACCTCGTCTCCTTCCACGTCCTCGCCTTCGCCTGCTTCCTCTTCTCCAGCCTCGTCGCGCTCTGCCTCAAGCAGCTCATCCGCACCTACCCGCCGCAGTACCGCCGGGGCACCACCGCCGGCATCTCCTCCGCAGCAGCCGTCGGGCGGACGGCGCGGATCAACCGCGCCGCGCTCCGCGTCGGGATCCTGGCGTCCGCCGTGGGCTCCGTCGCCGGCTGCGGCTTCCTCATGATGGCGCTCGTCAACGTCGTGCAGGTGAAGCTCGGCCGCCTCGGATGCGGCGCCGGCGGGTCCGCCGCGTGGGCCGCCGTCGTGCCGCTCGTCACGCTCGTCCCCGCCGCCATGCTCATCTACATCGGCATCGTCTTCTACGCCTTCACCCGCTAGAGCAACAGCAGATCAAGAAACGCTAGCTAGATCCAATCAGATCTCTTTGGCTGCGAGTGAAATCCTTCGATCTTGTATGTGATCTGTGATGAGAGACCTTCAGAGGTGCAGTGAGGCTTGACGTTTTTGTAAATTAAATGCGATGCCTGTGATTGTGTTTTCTAGCGTTTGGGCAAGTGAAATCTGCTGCAGTTTCATCATCTGCAAAGTTGACCATGGACTGTACTTGCGAAGTTTTAGTCAGATGTGCCAAGAGTGAAGCAATGATGGAGCTCAGCTGCGGCTGGTTGGTATCAGCGGACATGAAACTGCCCCCACATCTGCAACTGTCCAAGGTTGTCTGAAGTCTGAACTCTGAACCATGGAAGATTGAAAATTCTGGGGTCTGTTACCCCTTTTAAACTGGAATATAAGTGAAACTCTGTTGGTTTTTTATACATTTTTAATGGAAAACGCATTGTATTTGTATAGAGCACCATATGGGCATTTGCCAAGTGCCCCTGCTCCTCCACGCTCCACCGCATTGCCTATCATGATCTTCTCTGATGATGAAACCCCAGCCACCTGATTGTTTGATTTGGTAGCCAACCAGCCAGCCATCCACGTTGATTTTGAGAAAAACCTGCGCGTCATCGAAGCATATATTTGCCTATCATGATCGCCTACGCTAATGTTTGAACTAGTTGCCTCTATATGCATCTCAGTTGATACATAGTCAATCGAGAAAATTCTGGTTTTTTTCTTATAATTCAAATACTGTATTTTCTTGGTTTCTTTGGTGAGGAATGCCAATGTGACGGTGCACAGGATGACCCTTTGGATGAACCAATGTAATATGCAACAGGAGCCTCTTCTTGAAAAGCTTGACTGGGTTTTCACTTCCTCTTCATAGGCTTTGTCTTATCCAGATACCACTGTGCAGGTTTTGAGCAGGCCTGTGTCTGATCATTCACCTTTTGTGGTCTCAATTGGTACTCATGTCCCTAAATCCAAGCTGTTCAGATTTGAAAACTACTGGATGGACTTTCCTGATTTCTCATCAGTAGTTGATCTGCATTGGAACACCTCCCCTTTTTTTTTGCTAGTGCTGCTAAAACTTTGAATGCTAAATTCAGACAAGGGCAGACCTTAAATTTTGGAGCAAAGAGTTATCTAAACTTGGCAAGCTTATTAATAACTATAATTATGTTTTGGCTCTTCTTGATGGTCTGGAAGATCAAAGATCTTTTAATCAATTAGAAAGTGCATTCAGGAGGGTGGTCCAGAAACACTTGGCAAAGCTGTTGGAAGCTAAAAGAATTTATTGGAAGCAGAGGAATACTGCCAGATGGGTTAAATTTGGTGATGAAAACACCAAACTTTTTCAGGCCATGGCTACTTACTCTATGAGGAGGAATTTTATATCATCTTTATCTCTGGCAGATGGCTCTATTGTTTCTGACCACAATCAAATGGCTGGAATTTTATGGTCCTCTTACAAGGAAAGACTGGGTGTCTCGGATTTTTCAGAAATTTTTTATGAGCTTCCTGAATTGATGCAACCTTCAGATATTCCTGCCTTGGATGAGCCTTTTACTATGGAGGAAATCCTTGCTGTTCTTAAAGATATGCCCTCAGATCATGCTCCTGGCCCAGATGGTTTTAATGGGGCCTTTTTTAAGAAGTGCTGGCCAATCATAAAAGATGATATTATAAGGTTATGTAATGATTTTACTGCTGGGCAAGTGAACTTGGAGAGCATTAATGGCTCTTTCATCACCCTCATTCCAAAGATTACCAACCCTCAGACTATTAATGATTTCAGGCCCATTTCTCTGCTGAACTAATCTCTGAAATTTCCGACGAAATTGCTGGCTAATAGGCTACAGGCTGTTATTCTAAGGGTGATTCACACTAATCAGTATGGTTTCATCAAGGGGAGAACCATCCAGGATTGCTTAGCTTGGGCTTTCCAATTTCTTCACATCTGTCATAAATCCAAAAAGGAAATTGTTTTGCTAAAACTTGATTTTGAGAAAGCATTTGATAAAATTGAGCATGAAGTGATTTTGCAAGTTATGAAGCATAAAGGCTTTTCTGATAAATGGATCTCATGGATAAGGCAATTCTTTCTTCAGGCTCTTCTTCTGTTTTGCTGAATGGTGTCCCTGGGAAGGAGTTTAAGTGCAAGAGAGGTGTAAGACAGGGTGATCCTCTCTCACCTCTTCTCTTTGTTCTTGGTGCTGATCTGCTGCAATCTGTCATAAATGCTGAAGCTCTTTTGGGCAATTTTACTCATCCTTTGGGAGATGGTTTTGGTGGAGATTTTCCAATAATTCAATATGCTGATGACACATTGATTGTTCTTCCAGCTGATCATGTCCAGATTGCTCACCTAAAGGTCGTGCTTCAAACTTTTGCTTCCTCAACTGGTTTGAAAGTCAATTTTGCTAAATCTTTTCTGGTGCCCATCAATGTTGAGGAGAGCAGGTTCCAGTCCCTAACTGATGCCTTGGGTTGTCAATTGGGTTCCCTGCCTTTCACCTACCTGGGTTTGCCACTAGGTACAACTAGGCCCTCAGTGCAGGATTTGCCACCAATTCTCACCAGAATGGAGAAACATCTCATGGGAATTTCGAGGCACCTTTCTTTTGCTGGAAGACTTATTTTGGTGAATTCGGTTTTCTCAGCTCTGCCTACCTTCTACATGTGTTCCATCAAACTTCCTGGTGAGATTTTAGAACAAATTGACAAGTACAGAAAGCATGTTTTTTGGCATGGAGGAGATGTCACGAAAAAAGGGGGTTACTTAGTAGCTTGGAAAACTGCTTGCAGAAGTAAGGAGGATGGAGGATTGGGTATTATCAACTAGAAGAATCATAACTCGGCTCTTTTGCTCAAATATCTGCATAAATTCTACAATAAGCTTGACTTGCCTTGGGTGCAGCTTACCTGGTCCAAGCTGTATTGTAATGGTACACCCCCTCACGAGAGAAAGTATGTTGGCTCTTTTTGGTGGAGGGACATTATGTCCCTAGCTCCCTTGTTTCTTCAGATGGCCAGGTGTAAGGTTAATAATGGTCTTTCAGATTTTTTTTGGAATGATCACTGGAATCTGGGTATTCTTAAGGACTTGTATCCTCAGTTGTTCTCTTTTGCCAGAAAGAAGAGTTGCTCAGTGAATCAGTTCCTGTCTTGGGATGCTAGCAGATCATTCTTCCTGCCTCTTTCCCAAGTGGCTTTTGAGCAGTTTAATGAGTTACTGGCTGCTATTTCTGATCTCAACTTATCAGCTCTTTCAGTTGATGAATGGACATATGTTTGGTCTGGAGGAGTGTTTTCCAGCAGGATGGCCTATGTTTTTTTGCAAGGTTCTCATCCAGCTTCTCCCTTGTTCAAATAGTTGTGGTCTTCGAGGTCCCAAAACAAGCATAAGTTTTTCTTCTGGTTGTTCTTGCGTGACAGAATCAATACTAGGAATCTGCTGCATCGTAAACATATGTTCCTGCCTTCCTACACTTGTGTGCTATGTGTGGAAAATGTTGAGGAGGATATCAGGCATCTGTTCTTCTCATGTCCGTTTAGTGATGCTTGTTGGACGTATCTGGGTATTTATTGGGATCTCTCTTTGGACTTCCAGTCGATGATTTTAAATGCAAGATTGAGGTTCAATTCGGTGATTTTCATAGAGATCTTCATTGTTGGCGCTTGGGCTATTTGGTGTCACAGAAATGACATCATTTTTGATGACTCAGCTTTATCTTTTGCTAAGTGGAGGACTTTTTTTGGTTAGGGAGTTGGATTTGGTTTTGCTTAGGGCTAAACCGAGGATTGCTGACAAAATAAGAGTGTATATGAGTAATCTTTTTTAATCTGCCTTTTTTCTCCTTGGGCCTTTGGCCTTGTAACTGTACATATTTATATATATATATATATAAAATAGGGGTAGGGGCCTCCCCTACTGATTCCCGTCAAAAAAAAAACCATCATACTCGAAAACAAATATGAGAAAACCAAGCATCAAGTCAAGATGCGTCTGAAAGTAAAGCATCAGGGTGGTACTGTACCTAAATGATCCGATGATTTAAGGTGTATTTACCTACATGAACTGCACTAGGCTTTGTTTTGACTTATTGCACCATCCTCCCAGCTGCGCCGCCTAGCCGACCCCCTACCGCTCTCGGCGGCGACGGTCAGCGGCGGCGCCGCACAACCGGCGCCCTCGCGGCCTTCTCCCTCTCCCTCTCCCTTTCCCTTTCCTCCCTCCCTCCTCTCTTCCTCCCCCAGGCGCCACACCACCCCAATTCACCTTGGTCGTCCGTCGCCACCTCCAACCTTCTTCCCCGGCCTGCCAACAGCTCTTGTGGCGCCGGAGCTCCCCCGATGCCGCCGCCTCCTTCTCCTCCTTCCTCGACGAGCCGGCGACCCCCTCCCCGGAACCCTAGATATGGTTTTGGGGGCTCATTCCTCCGGCCCCAGCTGGCTTCGGTGGGTCTCCGGGGCCGATGGCGACTCCGCCCGGCGTGGTCCCTCCGACGGCTGGGGCTCCCTCCACCTCTGCGCCCGGCGGCGTCGCTGCCATCTCTGCTGCGTCTCCGGCGACTAGGCACCCTACTGGTGCCTATACCAGAGCATTTTTAGCCCAGGCCAGCCCGGGCCGCCCACGGACCTTACTGGGTGGGCGTGGGCACAGATCTTGCAGCCCGAGGGAAAAAATCTTGACCCGAGCCCGGCCTAAAATGCTGTTTTTAACTATTTTACACTATAAAATGCGTGGACGGCCCGCCCAAGCCCGGGCCCGGCCCGAGCCCGGCCTGAAAATTGAGGCCTGACTCATCCAATGGGACGGTCATGGGTAAGATTTTGTCGGCCCAAAATAACTGGATTTTTTTCAGTCCGAACCCGGCCCGGCCCGAACCCGGCCCGACCCGAAAAATGCTTAGGTCTACTGGTGCCAGTTCCGGACTCCCCCGGCGCAGGCCCGACCTCCTCCTGGCGGATCTTCGGTGACTCGACGCGGAGCGCGGTCAACCCTGGTGGCTGTTTGGGGCCAGCGTCGCCGCCGCTCGTCACCGGTGCAGTCCAGGCCGTGGTCGCGACCGTCGATGTTGCTGGTGGGTTGTGCTCGTGGTCGTCCATCGCCATCCCTCGGTGTCGCCCTCTTTCCTTCCCCTTCCTCTCTCCATGGGCTCCCCAGAACCCTAGATCTGGGCAGGTCCGGCCCGGCAGCGCGGGCGTCCTCTTCTCTGACATCGTCGCCGCCACGGCCACCTCCTTTTCCATCTTCGCTCCCTTCCCTCCCTCCCTCCTCTGGCCCAGATCTAGGTCGGGAGCTGTGGTGCCTGCCGCCTCCACCGCCTCCTCCTGCCAACGGGTCACGCTGCGTTGTGCTCGGCTCCCTGGTTTTTAGAGTGCGTCGCCTCTTCTTCTTCGACATCGACGGGCTGCGTCGGGCGCCGGGCCTTGATGCCACCTCTACTCAGCTGGCTCGGGCGGGCCACGGCAGGCTGTGGACACCTTCGTCATCGGGATGGGTTCGGCTCCTCTCCGGCACTTGCGGCAGACCCCTCGCCGGTGGCCCTGGGCTTCGACGTCGCCCTGGCCCGCCAAGGTGCTACCTTCAAGACGGGAGAGATCGTCGTTGCGTTCGGCGGGCGGCCTGGGCCCCCTCTTCTCCGCTCGAGGCCGCCCTCGGAGTGTTTCTGTGGGCATCGTTCGCGCTGCGGCCACCTTTTCACCGGCGCAGCCCCCGACCTCTGGACGTGGGTGTGGTTACTCTCCTAGCCACCGTCTTCCTCCTCCCTTTCACCTTCGCCGTCTTCACCCCTGGTCGTTCGGTGGTCCGTCGTTGGCCTGCTGTTGCTCCTCATTTCCAAGCGCACCTTGGACCGCATGCTGCCTTTCCATCGGTCGTCTAGCTTCCCGGACCTCTGGGGTGAATGCTTGGAGTTGGCTTTGGGGCTCGGCGAAAGCCTTGCCCGACCTCTATCGGGCCGACAACGGCTGTATTGTACTGTAGCTTACCTCGCTGGAGGCGTTGTTGATTCGGCCTCAAGTCCATTTGGTCTGCAAGGTAAAAACATGTTCTGGTCCTTCGTGACAGACAGATGATGGCGGCGTCCTCGTCGTTCCCTCCTTAGCGGCATCGTCCTGCATGACATCCTCGCCCTTTGTACATTGCTTTGTTCGGTGGTTGTGTGGCTTCTCTTTTCAGTTTTAGGTTGTTTCTCTGTTGTCATGTTGTTGCGCTTTAAGTCTCTCCTAAAGTCGCTTTTATGTAATTCGTTTCTCCCCTCTTAATGAAAAACGTGATTTGCACGTCTTAAAAAAAGAATAGGCTTTGTTTTGGTTTTCAACTGTAACGTTTCAATCATCCCTGCACATTCCCAATTAGAGCCTCTAGCCCTTTATTTCGCTCAACTAGTCTGCAGCGACGACCTTCCTCATCCGCTGGCTTGATGCTCAAGCTCCCACCGGTGTCCGTACATCGGCGTGCTGCGGTCAGGAACGGAGGCCGCCCCTGCGGTCAGGAACGGAGGCCGCCCTCGCGGCGTCAGCATCCTCCCACATACGGAACAGTATACTGTACTTCACTGGCCAGCAGCCGGCCGCCGGCCACACTCGGCATGGCCACGCTGTAGTTTCTAGCTATTTTTAAATTCACTTTTTATTTTCTCGGTACTACTCACCTTCCAGGCCACCTGTTCAGAGGATGAAGTTTCCCTTGATTTCCACGTTGCCACGGATACGTAGCCAGACGCATCAAATGCAATGGAGACAAAGCCATTTCAATCAAACAGATCCAGCTATCCGAATCAAGATGGCGACATCTTCAGCGAGAAAACAAACAATCCCTGGCACTTTTCCTGGCTGTCCCCTAATGCTAGCTCCCACTCAATCTCAGAATCGCTATGAGACGCTACCACATTTATTTTTTTAACATCTTCTGCACCCCCAAGCAATTATTGGTATCATGTATTCGACTTGAGATGGTGAAATTTCGACGAGTTTGGGTGGAGCAACAAACAGCGGACCGCGCACGGCAGCATCACTTGCGAATGGTGACTGCAATAACAAGCATACGAGTTTTCAGCATGGAGTTTGCACATTACATGCAATAGACATCTACAGCTTATTAGCTACATCAAGAGAAAAGTCAGCATGCATTTAAGAAAAGAAAACACAAATGTGTCAAAAAGAAAATAAGGATATCTCACCGTGAAAATATGAAAGCCTGCACCTCAGTGGCAACCAGTCATTCTCGCCCAGTCAACAAACTGCATTCCTCCATACACATTATTGGCAAAGCGCACACCGACGGTGAATGCCAGAGAAGCAGCTGGGACACGCTTGGCAACAGGTGATGCCTCAACCAAGCGCTCTAGTCCGTTGATAATCTGATAACGTGTGTTGGAAGAAACACCAAGGAATACACCTGCAACAATCGGTAGGATTCATTGTTTAGAAAGCTTTATTAGATGCGAATGTAATCAGGAAACATCAAAATACAAATCCTATTACTGTGATAACACCTCAGTAAGAAGCAGAAAAAAATTCCTTAAATGAACTGCATATTTAGACTAGTACAAGTGTAAAGCAGAAAGTTGTAACCATGTGAATGTGATACCAGGAAATTTTACAGATGCATATGAATAAGTTGTAAACATGTAATCACACAAAATTTTAAACAGATGCATATGAATGTCAACAGTGAAACAATGGCATTGAATAAAGAGACGAACTAAATATCAATGTTGTGGTTGTATTGAAACCTCATGGCCTTGATAAAAAAAACATGTCTCGTTATAACTTCACAAGTCTTAGTTCATATCAGTGTTCAAAAGAAAGTCATCCAAACAAACAAATAAGCATTTGAGACAGCACAAGAGCCAACCAAATTCAGGAGCTTCACAAGTGCAGAGAAGGTCCTCTAGATGAAACAAATCATCATTTTTCCCTATTTTAAGAAAAGACCTCGATAATACTGTGCGTGTACATTCATAAGAAACTAACTTTTGTGCATGATCATGGAACCAAAATATGTAGTTTCAGTTCATGGATTCTGTAGAGAAACCTCCATATATTTTATTCATTCTCACAGGGATGAGAAAAGCATAAATCTAGCAATGTGCATTTGCAAATAATTCAGATATGCAATGGTAATAGGTCCACTGGCTGGTCACCCTTACCCCACAAAGCAGAAGTTTTGAGAAGAGGTGGAACAGGTACATCATCCTCTGACTTCTTAACACTCCTGCAGTACAAATTTGAAGAAAAACAGAAAGTCTGAGCTTCACAAATTACACAAATAATGAGAAGAGATTACTAAATTTGATCACCATACACACCAAAATTCTTTATAAGGATGTAAGATAAAAGGATTTTTATTCTTTTGAGGAAAGTATTACGGTTGTGTATGTTTAAAATCAGGAAACTAAGTTCAGAAAAGATCAGTTTACTTTAGGCTCCTTGCATATCTGAACGAATACCAAATGAAAACTCCATATAAGCTGGTTCATATAGTTCATAAACACCATGGTGGTACTTGGTATCATACTAGCAATTGTAAGAACTTAGTGCAATTGTTAGTGATTTAATGAAATATATAGCTGAGATATACAGTACAATGTAAATTAATGCAAATGCCTACATGAGCATTGAATGAACTATTTAAGAGGCCATGTGGTCCCTCCTCTTTACTCTATCCATAAAATTAAAGTGGTAGTCACCTCCTATATAACAAAGACAATAAATCCACATTTGAAATCGGCATTTGGATATGTCCATCTGATAGTATTGGGGAGATATCAACCTCCATCACCACTAGATGTGTGAAAAAGACTCTCTTACAGTTTGAGCAACCAAATCAACATGACAAAATTCATAAAAAAATTGTGTGGTCCGTGGAGATTTCTAGAAGCACTTAATTCTCATACTTTTCATTTTACTTTCGATTTATCATTTTTTAGTTTTTTTTCTCGTTTTGGTTACTCTCTCAACATCATGAATTTGAACTTTAAAATGCATGCATAGATTATATTGAGCAGTATATCATCGGAATTTTTAAATTATTTCACATTGTTTAGGTATACCCCTGAAACTGATAGCATAATTGCACCCACAATCACCATTTTTGACTAAATAATAAACCAGAATCTGAAGAATTAATTAGCTAGGTGTTCCATTTCCAGGATGTGCAACTGATCTTTCTTTTATCTGTCCTGCATGATCCTAAATCGTGATGACATAACCTGAATTGTTTGGATAACCTTTCGCCATCATACAGTTGCATCTGTATGGCAATTCTTATTGACTCTAATTATCTTCCTGGATCTCTTTTTATGGACAAAATTCTGACTTATACAAATAGATGATTCAAGAATAACACAAAAGGCACATGATATTGTCAAGCTCCCAACCAAGCTCCATGAAAGATGCAATTCCCATGCTACCATCATTAATCGCTAATTAGAACCTATATCAAACTGCAGTTCAATTAGGTGCCGAAAGCACACTAAAACATACCTTGTGCCAACAGTCTACATAGTTATTGCCTGGAAATTGAGTAACAGAAAAAAAAAGCAGGTAAAGCAAGCAAAAAGAGCCTCTGTAGATGTAGAATGTAGAGTTTAGTATAACCTAGTCCATCTCTGTCCACAGATATTTGCTGTCTACTTGACCATATTACCAATGGTCATATGCAAGTAAATGCCATAAGGCAGGATGCAACTAAAGTATGTCCCAGTGGCACAAAAGAAGAAAGAAAAACTAGCCCACATGTGAACAACATGACGAGACATAAAAAACATGAACAAGATATAAGAATTTGCATGATAGCAAATATAGTACATGGACAATAAAATTACCTTTTGGCGGTCATTATCAAATTAGCAATCCCTTGTCCCACAATACCACAAAAGAATCCAACACAACCATATAAAACTCCCTGTTCTCGAAGCAAATACCTCAGGCATTAGAAATGACAGATGGTTGCTAACATTTCTGGGTGAAATTAGTAAGTATTGCACCAAGCAAAAAGTTACCTTGAAAAAGTATGTTCCAATCCGTTGTTGTACAGAAAATTGGCATCCTGGCCTTGCAGCTTCAAAAACACTGCAAGAATGAGCTTCAGTGAGCATTACTCAAATGAACAGTAGAATGCATTAATGAGAACAAAATGAACGACATTGTCAACATATTACAGTGATGAAACTATTTACACGTAACATATGCCAGTTATGCCAAGTAAACAACTATGTGCACAAAACAAAATAGTTATTGTTCACGACTCACCTGCTTGGGAGGGCATCATAAGCATGCCTAACACGCCCAAGGAGACCTTCCGATGCAGATCTGCCACCGAATCGAGCATATGGTGCTAACATGCCCACTAAAGCTACATTAACAACAACTCCTACCAACATATCCGCCGCATACAACTCAAACTCAGACCAAAACTCCTCCCCTCTCTTCTGAACCTCCGCGAACGTTGCGCAGCAAGTATCGATAACAATCTGCAACATATCCCAACGAACACTTGATCAAAAACATAACGACAAACAACCATCAAAATCAATCCACAATACTAATCAAAACCAATAACCAGACCTACCTCCGTCCCGATTTTGAAGAGGAATGTAGGATCAACCAGCATCCTGTTCCGGAGAAGCGCGCAGGACCGAATGGCAGGACCCAGGGGCCAGGCCGACGCCTTCCACATCCAATCAACAAAACAATCCCATGTCAGCGGGTTCCCCAATCGAATCATCTCTACCAACACAACATGAGAAGGAAGACTGCTTACCTGCATGTCCAAGTATCTGAGCAGCAGCAGCTTCTGAATCCCGACACTCTTGGCGGCCTCGACCATGTCAGCGGGCAAGCTGGGCAGGCTGACCCCGCGCTTCTCCGCCTCCTGCACCACCTGCTCGAAGCTCAGGATGGGCCCGAACTCGTCCTCCCCCTCCTCACCGTCACCACCCCCACCGCCGCTGCCGCCACCATTATCCCCGTCCCCGCCACCACCGCCGCCGGGCGGGAACTTCCCATTCCCGCCAGCCCCGTCATCAACAACAGCGCCACCCGCCTTCTCATCGTGCATATCCGGAAGTCCGGCCGGCTGAGCAACCGCGGCCACTTGCTCAGTGGCGTCCCCCGCTTCGGGCACAGCGACGGCAGGGCCAGCGGTGAACGCTGCGCCGTCCGCGCTCGCCCGAGGCGGCGGCGGGAGGTCGGCGCGGATTCCCCTCCAGCCCCGCACCCGCGCGGCCGGGCGGAGGCGGCCGCCCCGCATCCCGAGGAGGGCGGCGGTGGCGGAAGGGCGGCATTTGGCGACGCCGATGCAGCCGCGGCCGTGGAGGCGCGCGCCAGCGCAGGACGACGCCATGCTCATGCTCCGGGCCCCGCTCGCCGCCGCGGTCCTCCTGCGACCCGCACGCACGCACGCGCTGAGGGAGGGAGGGAGGGAGGGAGAGAGAGAGAGAGAGAAATGGTCAGATTGGGGGGCGGCGGCTAAAAACCCGCGGAAGAAAATCCCGCGCAGCGGAGAGGAGGGAAGCGGGAGCGCACCGAGAGAGAGAATGGGAGGCGGCGGCGGTGGATCGAGGAGATTCCGGCGGGGGAATTGGATGGATTCGTGTGGGAAATAGCAGGACTGGAGGTGGGAGGGAGGAGGGAGGAGGGAGTGGGTGGGGTGGCGGCGCGGCGGGAAGAAGCAGCGTGCGTGCGGTGCGGGCTTGAGGAGTGGTGGTGGTTGGGGTTGGGTGGTTTGCTGGCTTGGCTTTTGGGGGCGGCCGGAGGTACTACGGGCCGTGACATGGACAGGCCGGTGGTCCGGCCCATGTTTCTGTCCGTTCTCCGTTGTGCAGGGCCGCTAATGACAAGTGGGATTTCGAGCACGTGCGTTAGCGTGGCTTTCTTTGACTTCTTGTCAATCGAGCACGTGTGTTTTACTGATTCGTAACAAAATGGGTCTGTTTGGATTTCAGGCAGTAAAATAAAACTTTAGCACCTGTTACATCAGCCATTTGATGTTGATTATGAGTGTTAAATGTAGATTAACAAAAAAATCATTTCATAACCAGACTTAATTTCGTGACACGAATTTATTAATAAGTATAATTAGGTCATGATTAGACAATGTGGTGCAGTGGTGCTCAAGGAACATGAGGTAATCATGAATTAATTAGATTTATCTCGTGAATTAGCTTCCATTTGTATAATCAATTTTATAATTAACTCATATTTAGGTCTTTTATTTAGCATCCGAACACTCGATGTGACACATGCTAAATTTTACCACCAACGAACACCCCCTAGAAAATAGAGGGAGTACAAGTGTACAGTGTTGGACTTTCGTTCGTCTTACAATGGCGAATCTAGGGGTAGGTCGCGATCCACCTTAGGGTTGTTTGGGTAGACGATTATTGGAGTGAAATTGAAGTCGAATGAAGAGGATTGATATTAAAATGAACTAATTTATCCTTCAATACCTCCATTCCACTTCAATCCACTAATACCCAAACGAGCTCTTAAGATTCAGCGACTCCTCGTTACCTTCTCCGCTTCATGCCATTTTCCATTGCAATTTGCAATTTGCTTATTTGTGAACGTCAAGCAGCAAGAAAAGTAAGATGACTAAGTTTTTCACGTTGCAATTTTGCTATAATAATGCAGATTGGTAGCCATGTAAGATTGGAAAAAAATGGACCACCGTAATTTGAAATTGTAGATTCTGACTAATTTAACACCCAGAAGAAACAAAAGAGAACACATTTTTAGGAGGGAGTCGCGAAGAGTATCTCAGCAGAAAAATCTCTCACAATGCGACATAACAAAATAGATCCAGTGGGGTGAAGAGCCTAACGATTTTTCATTAAAAAGAAGTACCTTATTCGAGTCTAGAAAACATTTGAATCCCGACTATACCGACAAGAGGATTTAAAAAAAGTCCTATAAATCCGCTTCAACGAGAAATCTCTAACCAACCACTCCTTCCGTTTCAAATTATAGATTGTTTGACTTTTTCAACTCCAAGTTTGACCACTTGTGTTATTCAAAAAATTTGTGTAAACTTAGTTAAGAAGTCATTTTTGAAGAATTTTCATTGATAAAGCAAACCACAACAAAAATTATAATATTTTGAATAAGAGAGTGGTCAGATTTAAAGATAAAAAAGTCTAACACCTATAAACTTAGTTAAGACTAAGTACATTTTAAAAAATCTTAAATCTCACACAACATGCCCAGCTAATTGAAATAGTCGTTAATTGTTTGTACAATATAACAGGACTGCAGAGCTATATGTGAAGAGCTAGGGACAGAGCAGCCGTGATGAGCATGGAAGAGATGGGGGCGAGATGGTCGCCGGCTGCTGAAGCTGCTCCGGCCGGCGCCGGCGATGTGTCGTCGGCCTTCTCCGTGCTTCCCTCGGCGTCACCGTCCTGATCAGTCAGTTTCATAAAAAAAAACATTACTACATTATTAGTGAGTGATTTCTGAAAGGTTCAACCAAAGCTAACCAAAATCAACAAGCTAAGCAGCATGACGTGTCGGTCATATGCATGACTGCATGCTCTACGTGACTTCTTCATGGCAACCCCTATGGCCTTATGCTATGCATTGCCACATGCATGTTTGTTGCATGAAGGCGTCGTTTTTCTTTTTCCGGTCATGCATGACTACACGCAACGCAACGCGAAACGGGTGAAGTCATGCATGCTTGCGAGCGAGACCAATAATGCCACACTCCGTATCATACATGCTTCGATCACGTACCTTGGATGATGCGGCCTCCGACGACTCGCCGGCGGCGGCCGCCGCCGGAGCATCGCCTCTTTCTTCCCCCTGCACGCATTATGTCAGATCAAACTATTCCTCCGATCCGACATCCGCGTACACACGTACGATGGATGCATGGATGAGCTTGTGCGAAAATTATTGAGCTACGAACCGGCGTCTTGTCATCGTCGGTAGTCGAACCACCCTCTGCCGGCGCCTCCGACGGTGATGGCCCCGTGGCCTCCGGCGAAGCAGCGTCCCCCGACGACGAAGGCGCAGGCGCCGACGTGTCCGTCCCTGCTGGCGCCGGCGCCGCCGCCTCCGTGTCATGTTTCTTTGCAACCTTGCCGCCATTGTGAGCCTTTGCCGGCTCCGGCGCTCCAGCTCCGGCGGATGTCAGCAGGGTGGCCGCCGGCGCCGGCGCGGCTGCCGTTGTCACCCCGTCCTTCATGAGGCCGACGTCGTACACCGGCGTGAGGTTGGCCTCGAAGAGCCCGAAGTTGCGCTCGGCGACGGGGCCGGGCTTGAGGTTCTCGTTGAAGAGCGAGAAGATGTACGTCTCGAAGGTGCGCTTGGGCATCAGCGGCGTTCCCGACCCGCCGCCGGCCTCGCCGATGAGGTACCGGTTGTACTCCGCCGCCTCGGCGGCGCTGACGCCGGCCTGCCCGTCATCCGCCTTGGACGGCCACCCGGTCTCCCCCACCGCGATCTCCACGTCGCCGAACCCGAGCCTCTTCATCGCCGAGAACACCGAGTCCAGCTGCGCCTCGAACATGCTCGTGTACGTGACCCCCGTGCCGGGGTCCGCCACGCCGACGGCGCCCGGGCGCGCCAGCGCGTACGCCAGCGTGCCGCCGTTGTACCCGAAGTAGGGGTACGGGTTCACCATGAACGGCGACCCCGTCTGGCGGTGGAACTCGAGCATCGGCGCGAACACGGCGCGGTCGAAGCCGTCGCGGAACCGGCTCGCCGACGGCGGCCCATCGGAGACGGAGAGGACGCCCAGGGAGTGCGGCGTGGAGACGCGGATCTTGGGGTACCCCGCCGCGACGAGGGCGGCCTTGAGGGCGCGCATGGCCGGGACGAGGCTGCTGATGAGGGCCTTGTCGGCGGTGGCCATGATCTCGTTCCCGACGGCGACGAGGGAGATGTCCGTGGCCGGGTAGTAGGGCGCGACGTTGGCGGAGACCCACGCGGCGGCGCCGTCCTTGGTGGCGAGGCTGGGGATGTCGCCGTTGGCCGCGGTGACCGTGAGCGCGATGCCCGTGCCGGCGAAGGCGCGGACCATCTCGGCGTTGGTGTCGAAGAGCTTCACGCGGTCGATGCGGGTGCGGTTGGCGAGGAACGACGCCACCTTCGCCGGCGGCGGGAGGTTGTCGCCCTTGGTGCCGTAGTTGACGCCGATGGCGGCCGCGTACGGCGCTACGAGGAGGAGGAAGACGGAGAGGAGGACGGCGGCAGCTGCGTGCCCTTGCCGCGACGGCGGCGGCGCCATGGCGGTGGAGGAGAGAGAGAGTGGCCTCTCCGGCCGGACTCCGGTCCAACAGGGGGTGGTGAGAAGTGCTCGGAGTTGAACTTCTGGCTGTGGTTGCTATGCGCTAATTATGGTTTGGATGCGTCGTGGGAGTAAAATATTCCATTGATCCATTCACGCTGCATGCATGGTAACTAGAGTGTACATATATACTAACTTCCATGTACGTTTTCAGAATCTCAGAAGCTCTTTATACTACATTTTCAGTTATTTCACTTCATAGTTGAAGTTGTTCATGAAAAAAGATGAAGCATTATGATGACGACTGGCGACTGCGTTGTTCACCAAAGTTGACCTCCTGACGTATCGATAGTGGATTACATAACCCCCTCAACTATCAAACTGGTTATGCTTAAAAAAAACTATCAAACCGAGTTTTTAAACCCCCTATCTTTGCAAAACGGCAAAACCATTTAAAGGAATCCTTGAGGTGGTTTTGTGATGTGGTTTTGCAAGCTGAGGTGGACTGAAATGTTGACATGGAGAAGATGACAGCCGGCTCCCGTTTGTAAGTCGGTAAGGTCTCTCTCTCTCTCCTTCTCCTCCCCCTGTCTGGCTGTCTCGCTGCAAGGGAAGACGTGTGCCGCCTAACATGCCTGACGAGATGTCAAAACTCGTAATTAACACGCCGGCCTCAGAGCCCTACTTCGTCTTGTTGGCTCACCCGGAGCTACGGCAAGCAGCAACAACCAACAAAGCGGACGTCAGCGGGACGTGGACTTTGCCTGGACTTCTCCGTTGTTTAGTTGGGTACACATCTTTCTCTCTCTCTCTCTCATGTAAGGATGGATATATTGGAAGAGTCGCCGCCTGAACCCGGTCGCCCTTAATTGTAGGCTACTCGATCATTTCTCGAATATCAGAATTGTAGGCTACTCATTTCTATTCTTCAGTACTGACATCTTGAGAATCTCTCGATAAAAGAAAGAAAGAAAGAAATGAGTGCAGCACCCACGTAAGGACGACTGCCACGACGACGCTGCATCTGCATGCTGCTCAGATCTGCCTCGCGCGGTACAGCACCCACGTACTTCTTCCTCTCCATTTCCACCGTCTGCACGTACGACGGAAGCGGCAAGAGCATCGCAGCTTGCATGGTGCCATCAACGATGCTTGGCTCGTCGCCGACAGCATGATCACGGCACCTCGGCACCCCGAGACTGACAAACGGCCTCCATAGCCGCCGCTCCAACTTCCTCGAGACGCCGAGAGATGTGGGGAGCAGCTGGTGGCTGGTGCGATCTTGGGGAGGCTGGGGCGGAGTGGCCGGCGAGAGCGCGGTGCTGAGGCAGTGGCATGGGACAGCTGGTGCTGGTGGCTGGTGATTTTGCAATGAATGTTAAAGGTGAAAAATATAATAACCTGATCTTAGGGGGTCAAATAAACGCTAAATTTTATAGTTCAGGAGTTCTGCGGATCGGACTTTGCTAATAGTACAAGGGAGAGATCTAGAGCAGGCAGTATCAAGTTGCGTCGTCATGTCCATGAATGCATGGTATTTTTATCGAGCACAACGCGTAACTGCAATGTCCAATTGTCCATGGTATTCTCATATATCTCTTGTTCAGGCCGGAAGAAGAAAACGCCAAAAGGGTTGAGGCCAACCTCCACAACCACGCGCGCGAGATCACGGGTAGTGTCTGTCCATGTATTTCATTTGTTGATTGATGAATCTAGGGTATTGAAAAGGTAAAACAAACAGCCATGCATGTGTCCTTAAATTTTGACAAGAGAAGTTCAGTTGGGCGCGTACGATCTGTAAACAACATCAACCGTAGTATCTAGTGACTAGTGGTGACTTAGTTAAGGTGCTGTGCGTGAAATAAAGTGCAACAGTATATGTAGGGGAGTGGACTCAAATTTTGTTTGGAAACAATTAACTACTCTAGTAGGTAGGATCGATCGACGATCTCCTCACTTTTTCATGCAGTAACTAACAGACGAGATTTTCAAGCTAGTCTTTGAGGACAGACATGCACGCACAGACCGAGAATTCCTTTTATTCATCACGCAGCAGCAAAGACCTAGCACTTAGTGGACTGCAGGATGGGATTCACCCGGGAGAGCTCCTCCCTGGCGTTGGTGATCCCGAACAGTGCCTTGATCTCCCGTGCCTGGCTGCTACGGTCCCAAGCAGTCTGGGTCTGCCCGTTCCGGTCCCAGACGAGCAGCGCGCAGGAGATCGTGCGCCAGTTCACGAGAAGCCTCGTCACGCGCATATCGCCAATCGGCTTGCCCTCGAGATCAGGTCCGGCCGGCTCGTTCTTCTTCTTGCCCTCCCAGCGCTGGACCACCGCGTTGCGGATCTGGACGAACCGCTCGGCCTCGCAGATGGTGAGGATGAAGAAGGCCAGCGGGCGCTTGAGGTGTTCGTCCGCGCCGCCGCGGAAGTTGGCGAGGGCGTTCAGGTGCGACAGTCCCTGCTTCTTGCTGATGGGCAGGGAGTCCATGGCTCTGAACCCCACCCGCTTCTCGAACAGGTCGCTGTAGCCGCCGCCGTAGTTGAGCCGAGTGGACGACGGGATCTTGGACTCGTCCCCACGGAACGCGAACAAGCGCCCCTGCCTGTTGGAGAAGCCGGAAACGTAGAGGTTGTCGGAGCGGATCAGGAGCGCCGCGTGTTCACCGCCGAAGCCTCCGGTGAGGTTGACCTTCAGCCACTTTGGCGGCGCGGTGTTCAGCTGCTGCCGGCCCAGGACGGGGTGCCCGCTGATCGCGCGCGCCCCCGTGGTGCCGACATGGTAGTCGAAGTCCGCCAGGAACGCCGCGTACTGAGCACGGGTGCTTTGCCCGACGTCGAACGAGTCGAAGATCGTCGGCGGCCTGCACGTACGTATCTGCAGAGTCAGTGTCACAGGAAGCTAGATGTTCATGCGGACAGATCAGCTGAGAGGAAGGGATGCTTACACTACGTCGCAGATCACCGCCGGGGCAGCGGCCAGCAGCACAAGCAGTGCCACTACTACCAGAGCTGATGCGCGCGCCATTGCTGCTATTGTGTTGTGTGGGAGCTTGGATGCTGGTGTGGACTGTGGAGTAGAGAAGTTGCAGCGTGTGCGTGTATTTATAGCCGGACGGACGGGAGGCCAGCTAGCGCGAGCTAGCTGTACGTCGAGCTTGTGTTCGTTGCCCCTGGAAGGCTAGAACGAACGAACCCAAAACCACTTGATCGAGGGGATGCATGGGCATGGACCTGCCGTGATCCGTGTCGTCGTCGTAGATCGGGCCGGTCGGCCAGCAGGTACCAGCACGTTCGTTCTTCGCGCGCCGCCCGGTGGCGTGCGCGCCGTGCCATGCGTGTCGATCGTGATTGTTGGGATTCGCACTTGAAAAGTATATGTCTATACATTTTTGTCCTTGATTAAATTTAGCAGCCATCTAGTGGTGGTTGCTGGAAGCCATGTACAGACAGACGACGAAGTTTTAAGTCGCCATCGATGCTACTTATCGCACAACCTGCAATGCCTTGGCAGTTGCAGCATTTGTTCATCAGCAAGAAGAAAAGGCCAAACGGCCGGGTTAGTTCAAGCCTAGCTACCACCACTATACCGCGCGAGATCAGGGGTACTGGTCCTTTCATATCTGAATTGCTGATGAATTTATAGGTATTGAAAGCGTAAAACAAACGGTGGAATTTTGACAACAGATGATAATCCTGGGTTAGGTGCTAGGTGTAGAATAGCACTTCCACACGCGTCCCGTGCCCATCCAAAAAAAATCGGTGATGCCAGCCAAAATTATGTCTCTACTTCAAACTGCCAAGACAATGCAGTGAACCTTGGTTTCTTCTTTTCCTGTGTCCAAACCCCTGCAATTTGCCAAGACAATGCAGTGCCATAAATAACATGGATTAGATGGTTCGGATGGCGACTTCGAACTGCAATATCAAAATCTGTGTGTGCTGTCCTGCGGTTGGTTGGTAATTAAGATAGTAGAACTATTTACCAACCCACAATTATCAGGAAGAGAGATGACTACCATAACCATATGGAAAGCATAAACATAATGTGAAGGTCCCGGGCACTCTTAACTGTGAGTACAACTAATCGATTAGTTTTACACTCTGGAGAAGTTGCATCTATACCCACAAGTCGTGTAAAAGTTCAAAAGGACTTATGCAACCATGCGATGCCGGTCAAGCACCATACCACACTTCTGAGGTGTGAATGTGATTGCACAGTGATGATGTGCGGCCTTTACAAAGATTCTGTAGTATGGATAGCTCGCTAAGGTTTCATTATTAAGCAATGCAATGCATATATCTCATACTGCGAAGCTACTATAGCTAGAACATATGTTGACGGTCCTTATCGACCACTTTTAGTCGTCAACATTACTCAAAATAAGAGGGAAACTAGCATCTTTTACTAACATATTACATAGTTTCCATTCAATAAGCATTTCAGGGAAGAGAAGCTGGAAACAGGGGAAAAGCGTGCAAAAGTACAAGACAATCACGAAGACCAACACATGGTGTTCTGCACGAGGAAGAATGGGCCAAAACACGAAGAAAAACGAGTCAAATCAAGTGGGGGCCCACAAGGCAAGGGGGCTCCAGGAGCCCACCAGCCCTAGTGGTTCAGCCGAACCAGGGTCAAGGTGGTTATCGCCCAGCTTTGGTGCCAAGATCTCCTGTGTAAAGCCAAAGGTGGTGGAGGTGGAGTTGGCGCCAAGAAGCCCCTGGGAACCGCCTCTCCACCCCTATATAAGAGGCCTCTACCCCCCTTCACACCACACACCACACAAAGAGCCTCTCTCTCCCTCTCTTGTATTCTTTAGTGTAAGATGGTGGAGCTTTCTAGATAAGTAGTGTTGAGCATCAGCTCGAGTTGGTTGGCTTCCACCTCTGGCCTACGGTATGGCTTTGTAATCAACTTGTATCTTAATATTTCTACGGAGCTTGGTATTTATGCTATTCTTATAGTATGTTATACCATCTTAAGTGCTTACTTGTGCTATACTAGTATGCTTAGTATAATTTTACCTTATTGTATCGGTAGGGGTGTGCCTTCGGGCTTGCTCTAGCTCTATGCGGGTCATCATGGCACAGGTACTGAAGGGGCTAGTAGTAGTGATCATGGCCGTGGGCGTGGTGCCCAAGTGTCATGGGATCCACAACAGATGATCATATTCCACGGTCTGAGGGGTAGGTGTACAGGTGGTGACAGCCCCGTACATCCCGCGTATTCCCCCATGTGAGTCTATGGTATCAGAGTTCTGAAAGATATTCTCTCCGGGCGGACCAGGGGAGGTATATTCTCCTCAATACAATAGGATAGTTCTAGACTAACTATATGATGTGTATGCTTTGCTAGTAGATACGGAAGTAAGGACAGTTCTAGTGCCTGCTCCTACTAACCTTTAGATGTTTCTTATATTCTTTTGTTCTTTATTCCTTATCTAAGATGATGGTCGATGTGTGTGTCACATTACCCCTCATATACCTATATTATTTAACACTTACCCCTGTTATAATGCCTTGGTATGCTTTACTTATTCATATTGTTAGAGGGGTATAGGGATGAGATCTTACGTGCATGCAAAAAACAAAAATTGATGACGTGGGTCACATGTAGTATGAATTGAAACTAAAAATGTACAAATCATAAACCGAACATCAAAATTAAATTTTAATTGCACATTGGATTTCTAAAAATAAAAACTTCAAAACAAGATCTCACTTCACTATGTTTTGATGAAGTTTTTTATTCATATTTTTTTACTGAAACTTGTATATTATGTGCAATATATTGCCGCCAGAGAACAAATTCTACAATCAACCTGAACAAAAAAATTGTATGTACGAACAAATTGTATGAACTAATGGAACAAATATTTATACATGTGGAACAAATTCTACAAACTATCAGAATAAATTGCACAAACTATTAGAATAAAAAATTTGTACGTACGAACAAATTGTATGAACTGGCAAAACAAATTCAATAAACTATCGGAACAAAAATTTTGAACGTTCGAACAAATTATATGAACTAAACAAAATACTTGTACATGAAGAACAAATTATATAAAATAACGGGACAAATTATAGGGGAGGAACTGAGGAAAAGATAAATAAATATTTAAAAGAACAACAAATATGTAAAGAAAAATCAATCTTGAAGGGTGAATCAAATGAGAAAGAAAGAATACAAAATGAATGAAATACAGAAGGACTAGTATAAAAAATGAAACAGAAGACAATAAAAGAGAAGTAACAAAAAAATATTTTAGCTTGGAATAAAATAAACATGAGAAAGAAACAAAGAAAGGAAAAGAATGGAAGAGAAAAGAAAACACTAAAGAAGAGATAACGATAAGAAATAAAAGCAACATGAAAAAGGAAAAAGAATCAAAAAATGGAAGAAAAAATAAAAAACACATTAGACAATAAATAGAGTAGAAAAAAGAAGAAGGATCAACATTAGGAATATAGAACCTAACTTGAAAGAAAATTAACATAAGATAAAAATGAAATGAATAGGAGTGAAAAAAGAAAACAATAAGGAAGAAGTAATGGAAGAAAATGAGTAGATAAATAATAAAAAATTTAAACAGTATAAATGTAGAAGAAAATAACATGGAAGAAAACAACATGAGATAGAAAAAGAAAAAAGAATGAAAGGAAAAACACGAAAGAAAAGAATAAAGGAAAGAAAAAATAAATAAAGAAAACTAAATAAAAAATAAAAAAACATGAAAAACAGAAAACTTAGTGAAAAAGAAAGAGAATGAAAAGAAAAAATATATAAAAATGTCACAAGAAAATATATAAATGATAGAAGGAAAGAAATAAATAAATAAAAGAAGACTACATGTGCAGAGCACTCCCTCCGCGCGTGCGTTCTCTGTGAGGAGCAAAGACTGTCTATATTGTTGTTGAAGCGACATATGGCCACCACGAGCCTCCGCCCAAAGTGGAACTAACAATGTAGCGGTGACAAGAAATCCTAGCATCTGACGTTACGTTTACTGTGATAACATTAATAAGTTATTATAGGTCCAGATGGTGGGGGTGGTCCCTGCGTGCACCTCTGGGATGAGATAAGCTCTAGCAGATGGGTCTAGCAACGTCAGGTGGAAATAAATGGGCAAGCGTGTCGAGAGTTGCTTAGAACACAATTCTTTTAAGAAACGCTCACAAACCCGATTCATACTTTTTAACTAAGTGGTTACCCGCGCATTGCTGCGGAATTTGAGAGAGCATTTAGATAAACTATGAACCAATATGGTTGTTTGAGTTTTTGGTGCCATTTCTCTATTACCTGGGATTTAGTGTTAATCCAACCACCTTATGTGGTTCAGAAGTGTGAAAATTGGTTCCTCTATAATGTTTACTTCTTGATGATGAATCAATGTATGAATTCTCACGTTCCTGTCTTGTATTGGCAAGGCTTGATAAATGCAACCAAGGTACTAAATAGCGTTTAGCGGCATGGTAGCGGATTAGTGCCGGTGTAGTGAATCGCGGATAGCGGGTGCTATAGCGGACGCTAAGTCCAGCTAGCAGAATTCAAACATATAGTCACATTTTGAACGCATATATGAATATTAATATCAAAACCTTAAAAAAAGTCAAAAACTCAAGTTAGCCATTACATTTCAAGGTAACAATCATAAAAAAGTATAGATAATGAAGTGTGTGGATATACATTAACATTAGATTCTTATATTAATGAATAAAAAATTCATTTGTCACCCCATAATTATTTATCATTACCAAATAATTATTTTTTGTATTATTATTATTATTGTTGTTGTTGTTTCTTTCATATTCATATATCTAAGGGTGCAAAGAGGTAACCGTTTGGTGCACCTCCGAACATCTTTAGTTCAATTTTGAAGAAGTAGTACAAATAATTAAATTAAAGAGGTTCGGAGGTGCACCACATTATAACCAATTTGCACCCCTACATATATCAACTGAACCATAAATTTAGCAAATAGCGGTCTAACATGAGCAATAACGGTTGTAATAGAGGGTAATAGCAGACAATAGCGGACGCTAAGTCCAAACTTACTATCTTGGGACCGCTACCCTGTAGCGTAGCGACCGCTATTGCGGATGCTACGAGCGTTATTTAGTACCTTGACTGCAACTTGCTGTGTATGTGTAATGTAGTGCTGGTTATATGTTTTTATATGTAACCACATCATTTGTCTGCAAGCCTAATTGCTGATCATTTTTTTCTTAATAAATGACATCAGATTTGTGGACATGGCTGATAATGAGAAAGAGGTGGCAGAGGCAACCAACCCCCGTGGGGTAGAATGGGAAGTGGTGACTCTCACATCATCGGCCTATGAAGCGGTGCTTGGGCCTGCTGGAACGGAAGCAAACCTATTAATGAAGAGCACAGTTCATCCAATGAATTCCTCAGGTCGGAGCAGTAGTCCTTCGATCAAAGCTTACCAGTCTTTCGCCGGAGGCCGATGCGCGTCGCGTGGCCAAGCCAGACCCTCTTCACCGGCACGGCGGCTCAGTCCATGCACATCTTATTCGATCTCCTACTTTGTTCCTATCCTCTGAATAGAATGATCTGCTGCCTCTCGCCACTCCCTTCGGAGCCAAACCTCTTCGGCTTTTCCTCTCCTCGAAGCGCTCTCTCTCTCTCTATCTCCGACGGCCATCATTCCCCAGCCACTCGCTGCCTCCGCCGCAACAGATCGATCAATCGGGGTGCGCCGAAGCGGAAGAAGAGGAAGAAGAAGAAATCCCTACTACTCCCATCAGTCGCTGCCTGCCAATCGAGCTTATTGATGAGCCATGGCCAGCTCGGTCATGCTCGGGACCTTTTTATAGCTGAGGCGAGATGGTGGTTTTTGATCTGTCGGGCTGAGTAAAGATAATGAAAAGGGAAGGCCAAGGAGCTACTTCGTACCTGCGAATGGTGACTGGTCAGTAAATAAGATGTGCTGAGTAATAGGATTGTTTGTTCAGCTGCTACTTGGTGGATAAGCAAATGGAGTGCTCTTGAGTAATTACTCATGACGTAAGCGGATGATGTGACGAGCTGAGGATCGAGAGAAATAGGGGAGGGACTTTTAGTGGGTACCAATTATATAGTTTATATAGATAGATAAATTTGTAAGGAAAATAAATTTTTATGGGCTCCCACAAAACTCCGGAGCCATGGTAAGTACATCTTTGCAAAGTCTAGCTCCTCTTTGCGCATCTGCACACGGTATTCTTCCATGGCCATACTACGTACACTTTTGCAAAGACAAATGCTTGTCTCTATTTTATCTAATCTCTACAATACCGAATCCTGGGTTCAAGCTCGGGCAACCAATAGAGCCACGTCACCTGTAATTATTAGCCGTCGGATCTTCCATCGACGATGAAAACACAAGTGTGAGCAACCTCTCGATGCTTCGCGTTCTCCGTCGCTGACTTCCGTCTGCATTGCGAGCTTGTGGCGGCCGGCTGCGCGACCTCGTTCTTCCCTGTCTCCCCTTATTTCTCCCTCTCGCGGCTTCTCGAGCAGCTCGGATATACCTCGTTCGGCCATCGGGGCTCAAGGAGAGGATACGCTCGC
This sequence comes from Cenchrus fungigraminus, assembly GCA_036936925.1. Classification (NCBI taxonomy): domain Eukaryota; kingdom Viridiplantae; phylum Streptophyta; class Magnoliopsida; order Poales; family Poaceae; genus Cenchrus; species Cenchrus fungigraminus. The sequence continues at coordinate 88,146,756 of CM072780.1, forward strand.
CCGCGATTTCCATTGCACCTGCCCGGGGATGGCAAATCTCCAAAGCTAACTGCGGTGTGGTCAGCGCATGCAGCGGCAGCGGTGATGAGGACGACCGCAACTCAGCCGACAGCGGCTACAACGATAGCTGGAGAACGATTCTAGGGGAGAACAACTTGGAGCTCTCCATTCCGGCTTCCCCATTCCAACCGAGTCCACGATTTGACATCCGCGAGACCTCGACGACGAGGAGGACTGTGGGCAACAAGCCAATATGTGAAAGAAATCGAGCGCGCTAGCAGTAGGAACGACGGCCTTTGGCTCGGCGTCGGTTGCGTGTTAATTTCGTGATCAGATTACATGGGGCTGTTTACAATATATAACCTTGAGAGGATAGCTCGGCTAGGATTTTCTAGTTACAAGATTACAACAAATCTATCTACAATCCCAGCCGAGCTTATCTCTTCTCTAGGTTTGTTACACAAATATAAACAAACTCTAACACTCCCCCTCAATCTGAACGTACCAAGTTTAGATTGTGCTTGAATTCTTCTAGCTGCCGAACTGGAAGTGGTTTTGTAAACCCATCGACAACCTGATCTCTAGTGGACACATACTCGATGTCAAGAAGCTTTCTGACTACCCTTTCTCTAACAAAATGATAGTCAACTTCGATATGCTTAGTTCTAGCATGGAAAACAGGATTAGCCGAAAGATACTTGGCTCCAATGTTATCACACCATATCTTTGCTGCTCTTGGCGCACGAACTCCAAGTTCCATAAGCAAGGTTTGTATCCACATAACCTCAGCTGTGGCGTTTGCCACTGCTTTGTACTCAGCTTCAGTGCTAGACCGTGACACTGTTGCTTGTTTACGAGCACTCCATGATACAAGATTTGTTCCCAAAAATACAGCGAACCCTCCTGTGGAACGCCTATCATCCAAGCAGCCTGCCCAGTCTGCATCTGAAAAAGCACTGACAAGTAGTGAGGGAGACCGGCTGATCTTTAGACCAATATTAGTAGAATGCTTCAGATATCTCAGGATCCGTTTTACTGCTGCCCAATGAACCGTTGTAGGTGCATGTAAGAATTGACAGACCTTGTTAACTGCAAAAGAAATATCAGGTCTTGTCAAGGTTAAATACTGAAGTGCTCCTACCACACTTCGATAATTTGTTGCATCCTTTGGTCCAAGAGCAGATCCCTCATAGCGTGAGAGCTTCTCCGAAGTGGACAATGGCGAACTGACAGGCTTGCATTGTGTCATGCCAACTCGTTCCAAGACATCATTAGCATATTTTTCATGTGTAAGTATTATTCCATCCCGTACCTTGGATACTTCTATGCCAAGAAAATAATGCAAGTCCCCTAGGTCCTTTAATGCAAAGTCTTCATTCAACTTCTTTAGTAACGCTGTGGTAGCATTAGGAATCGAGCTAGCCACAATGATGTCATCAACATAAACAAGAACAAACATGACAAGAGACCCTTTTCTTAAAAAGAACAATGACGTGTCTGCCTTTGATGCCTTGAAACCAAGAATCTGCAATTTAGTACTGAGTCTTGAATACCAGGCCCTAGGTGCTTGCTTAAGACCATAGAGAGCTTTATCCAACTTACACACATATCCGGGAAAGTTTTTATCTTCATAGCCAGGAGGTTGTTTCATATAGATGTCTTCCTCAAGATGACCATGCAGAAAAGCATTGCTTACATCAAGCTGCCATAGGTTCCATCCTTGAGATATAGCCAAAGACAAAACAACTCTGATAGTGGCAGGTTTTACAACTGGACTAAAGGTATCTCCATAGTCTATCCCATACCTCTGTTTAAACCCCTTGGCTACCAAACGACCTTTATATTTATCTAGGCTTCCATCAGATTTATATTTCTTCTTCCAAACCCATTTACAGTCTACCACATTTATGCCTTTTCGTGGTGGAACTAGATGCCAAGTCTTATTTTTCATTAGTGCCATATACTCAGAATCCATTGCCTCTTTCCAATTTTTATCATTCAAGGCCTCTTCTACATTGCGTGGTTCATCAGAAGAAGTAAAGAAACCATATTTAATAGTGCCATCAGTATATACCTTCTCCTTGCGAATTCCACTTTGTAGCCGTGTACGGGGCCTTGCTTGTTGTTCTGCAGCTTCGATGGCCACAGAAGATCCTGGAGCAAGATCCTCCTGCGGTAGCTCAGCAGGTTCTGCGTGCGCGTGCGGCGACGTGGCGCCCCCGGATTCATCCGGCGTCGGTGCTGTCGGCGCTGTCTCCCCCTCGCGCACATGCGCGGCCCGCGGAGGCGACGTGGCAGCCTCGGGCTGGTTCGGCGGTCGCGCTGTCGGGGAAGCACCGGGACGAGGCGGGGACCGAGGTGGATCTGGCGGCGATCCCGAGGCTGACGACTGCGGCTCCGCCGAATTTCCACCTGAATCAGCTTCGAGTCCCGCATTTTCTTGTCCTGTAGCTCCAGTGCTCATATTAGACGAATTAGGAGTCCTGTTTTCACTATAATTTCCACCAAAATCATTAGAGTCAGCAGGCAAATTAGTCACATGACCATCCAATTGTCCCGACTCAGAAATATTTAGAAGATTCGGTGGAAGGAGTAAGATTTCTTTTCTAAGGCGAGCTCCCGCATTGGAATGAAGTTTGGAGAAGGGGAATTCAGTCTCATCAAACACCACATCTCTAGAAATGTATACCCGACCAGAGGAGATTTCTAGGCACTTAAAACCTTTGTGCATATTGCTATAACCAAGAAACACACATTGTTTGGACCGAAACTCCAACTTATGGCGGTTGTATGGTCGAAGATTGGGATAACATGCGCACCCAAAAACTCTGAGAGACGAATAATCTGGTGTTTGGTTAAAGAGACGCTCTAGAGGTGTTGCATAGTCAATGACCTTGCTAGGGGTTCGGTTGATAAGGTATGTGGCGGCTAAAAAGGCTTCATCCCAAAATTTCAAGGGCATTGAAGCATGTGCTAAAAGAGATAGCCCTACTTCAACTATGTGACGGTGCTTGCGTTCAGCAGCCCCGTTTTGTTGGTGGGCATGAGGACAAGAGACATGGTGGGTGATGCCGACTTTTTCAAAGAAGGAGTGGAGTTTTTGATACTCACCACCCCAATCTGTCTGCATGGTCAGAATTTTACGATCAAAGAGTCTTTCCACAAGTTTTTGAAACTCATGGAATTTTTCAAACACTTCAGATTTAAATTTGAGCAAATAGATCCAGGTAAACTTGCTATAATCATCAATGAAACTAACATAATATTTCTTTCCTCCAACCGAATCGGGTGCATGACCCCAAACATCTGAATAAATTAACTCCAAAGGATGACTAGAAGTGCTAGACGACTTGGCATAGGGCAATTGATGACTCTTTGCCTTTTGACAAGCATCACAAACAGACTCTTTATTTGACTCAAAAGAACATGGCAACTTGTTTCTAGAAACCACCCTCGACACAATGGGAGAGGATGGATGACCGAGACGACTATGCCACCTCTCAAAGGTGGGCTTCACAGCTCCAAAGGCTTGCTTTATTGGATGGGTTGGAGGAAGAGGATAGAGTCCCTTGCGGCATCTTCCCCTAAGAATCGTGTTCTTCGTTTCCTGATCCTTTACCAAGAAATAATCAGGGTGAAATTCAAGGAAAACCGAATTATCTTTAACAAGACGATGGACAGAAATAAGGTTCTTTGCGGCATCAGGAACATGAAGAACATTGTTTAGATGTAGATTTCTAGAGCTAGTCGGAACAATGGTATGACCAATATGACTAATTTTCATACCTGCACCACTAGCTGTGTGAATCTGATCGTTGCCCTTGTACTTGTCTCGGACGGAGAGCTTCTCTAGGTTGCTTGTGATGTGGTCAGATGCACCGGTATCAGTGTACCAATTTGTGTCGACGTCGTAGGAGTTGTACGCAGCCCCAACAAGTTTATCATCTGGTACATAATTCTCATCGAAGCGATGCCAACATTCATTAGCAGTATGACCTTTCGTAAAGCATACCTGGCAGCGTTGCTCCTTGGAGTTGCACGGCTGCCGTGGGCGCGAAGAGTCCTGTCCACGGCCAGGGGTGCTGCGGCCTCAGTAGTTGCTGTTGCGACCACCTCCTTGGCGACCGCGACCACCACGGCCCCTGTTGGTGACGTACGAGGATGAACCAGAGTTGTTGGAGCCGTTGGAGTCACCGCCATTCTTCAGATCGATCCGGTTCTCAAAGCTGAGGAGTTGTGAGTACAACTCAGCCACCGTGATCGGCTCAACCCGCGCCATCACAGCAGAGACGATGGGGTCGAAATCGTGGTCGAGGCCGTTGAGGATGTAGGCGACCATCTCGTCGTTGTCGAGTGTCTTCCCCGTGGCCTTCATGTCGTCGCCGAGGGAACGCATCTTGGTGACGAACTCGGTGACGGTGCTGGCGCCCTTCTTCGTCGTGGCAAGAGCGAGACGAACGTTCACCGAACGCGCGCGGGTATGAGCAGCGAAGATGTTCGCCACCCCATCCCACGCTTCCTTCGCGGTGACCGAAGCAGCGATCTGCCCCAGGACCTCCTTGCTCACGGAGGTGTAGATGAACCCGAGGACCTGCTGGTCGACAGTGAACCACTCATCGTATGCCGGATTTGGCACTTTGACGGTGGTGTCCCCCTGCTTGGCATCTTCTTCAGCAGGAGGTGCGGCGGTCTTGCCATTGATATGGCCTTCCACGCGAGCACCGCGGATTGCGGTGAGGACCTGCGCCTTCCATAGCGCATGGTTACTCTTGTTCAGCTTCTCGGAGACCTGGATGCCGAAGAAGAGATTGGAAGAGGCGGCGCTGGAGCTTGACATGGTTGCGATCTAACCTATGCGGCGAAGGCTCTGATTACCATGAAAGAAATCGGGCACGCTAGCAGTAGGAACGACGGCCTTTGGCTCGGCGTCGGTTGCGTGTTAATTTCGTGATCAGATTACATGGGGCTGTTTACAATATATAACCTTGAGAGGATAGCTCGGCTAGGATTTTCTAGTTACAAGATTACAACAAATCTATCTACAATCCCAGCCGAGCTTATCTCTTCTCTAGGTTTGTTACACAAATATAAACAAACTCTAACAATATGGATGTACGACCGCAAAAGTTGCATCGTCATGATTGGCGCTGGAACCAAAACGAGCAAGTAACCAGCATCACACATGTTCTGGGTGCATGAAAGGCAAGAAGAGAAGTCGTAGCAATAACTTAGCGAGACATGTTGCGCCTATAAGTTGATCGACCAAATGCCAGTCCCGGCCATGGCATTATGGCAACATTCATTCTGGACATGTGGTATGTCTCTAAGAGCAACTCCAAGAGACTAGCTATCTTGGCTTGACTAGCTAAAGAATGAAAAAAAAATCAACAAAAATAGCATTCCAACAGACTAGCCAAACACCCCGCTAGTTATCCTCGCTAGCTAAACTTGGGCCTTCGCTAGCCAAAGATGGCTAGCGCCCTCTGCTAGCTATCCCCCGCGGAGAGAGTAGAGTTTGATATGACAGGCGGGATCCACTGGCGGTGGAGCATATAGAGAGTTCAGTTTAGAGAGGATATTGGATTTCAATAACTTTTTGCTAGCTATTTCATTTTACATACTAGGTTAATCAGGATTTTAGCTAGTGATTTTTAGAGAGGCTCTTGGAGTTGCTCTTACATCTAAACACCCACACATTCGGACATCTGAAATTTTTGATTTGGCAAAAGTATGGGGTACTTTTAGTATTTATGGTTTCACAAAATAAGCATTTGCATTTTTATAGTTATTAGATGGAGAGTGTAAATATAGCTGCTGTCTGAAAGTATTAAACTGTAGTTAATTAGTAATTCAACCATCCAGTTAGGTATTTGTTGACGAGTAGCATGCCTTCTAAACTTTGATTGAACCTTGTAGAGAAAGGCGTTCACTCTCAGAAATATCCAATCTAAAATTTGAAGTTGAAACAATATCATGATACAATTCTGGCTGGTTTCTTTGTAGGTGTATATTTAATTTCAATTCAGATGTTTCCATCATCTGCTGTTGGCTTATCTATTCACTTGCATGATTTATATCCTTTGTCGTATCTACAGTAACACTGCTTAGTCTTTTCGAAAAAAAAGTAACTGCTTAGTATACTTGCAAATCATATACACAGAATACATCGGGACGCAGTCTACTTGCATATTACTGCTTAGTCTCTTCTCTGTACACAATTTTGTATCTGAACTACCGTTGCTGCTTAGATCATGAAAAAAAAGTGTTCTCTTTATTTGGGTGATGCAAATTATACATTTTCTATCTCAAATTTAACAAGTTTTGCTGAAAGGACGAGCTTTCAAAAAGATATCAGAATGGCAAACTCCATAACATACCATTTGGCTTCGCCTGGAAGAACTTGTAGGACCATGTTATCACAAAAGCAACAATTTTAGTAGTTGATAAATGCTTACTGGCAAGAATCCAAAGTTCTCATTTCTCAAAACCATGGAGATATTCAATTTATTGTATTCTTAAATATTGTAGCATTAGTGAAGCAAGATGTTGCAAGTTGATATTAACTCATTCATATTCTACAATTGGTAAATCATCCATATTCTACAGTTGAAATTACACTTGTTATAATACGTCCTTACATAAAGGTGAATCTGGCTTGCTCCACGCAAACCATGCGGCAACGCCGCGCTTGGTTTCTAGTCGTGCTTTACAAGAGAGCACACACATTTAGTTTCGGTTTTGATTATCACAAGCTATTTTTTAATAAAGTCGCCTCAATCCATATAAAAATACGTTATCACTTTTCTAGAGATCAAACTGGTGGGTCAGCTAACCTTTTATCAGTACCCAATCCGTGCTGCAGCCTCCAGGCCTTACCTGTGTCATACTGCTGCTGGAGCTCCAACTGCATTCGCATGCATGTCTTCTATCGATGTGTTACTCGTCGGCTGGTTAGCTAGTTTTCTAAGGCCAATCTCATCAGCTTTTCAGCATGATGATCTTGTCAGTCTCAGTACACATATTCATATGAGCACAATTTCAGAAATAGAATGCATCATTTAAATTCTGCATTTGTCATAACCATAACCCTATGATCTTCTCTCAATAAAGGGTCATGAGTATTGGTAATTGTACCCACCTATGGTTATCATCATGACCCTATGATCTTCTCTCCCTTCATTAATTTGGTGTCATGTCATCAAAAAAGCTTACGTGACAGTCTATTAATTCTTGATGATCCTACCACTGAGACTGACATAAGGCTAGTCTCAGTGGAAAGGGTCACGGGGGAGTTTCCAAGAGTGACACATCATCTTTACTGTATTAGTTTGCGAGATCACACACCCTCTATCAATGCACAGTGTCATAACACAGTCTTATGTTCCTGTAAATATTTAATTGTTGCATGTTGGTTGGTCAAATGTGTGCTATACGAATTGTGTCACTTGTCTCAGTGTCACACCCTGAAATTTCTGAATTCAGTGTGAATATAGTATAGGAAAAAGTCATTATTGTTTTTCTAAATTAAATAAATGGTTTGATGTGAGTGTTGCATTCATGCCGATGCATTTTGGTGTTTATTGAGTGCAAAAGGTTTTAAAACACGTTTAGGTGCTGACCATATCCTTTTGAGAATTATTCCAGCTTTTTCTGGAATTTATTCTCTTTTCTCTTGAGCTAATTCTATTTATTAGAAAGCTCTAAAACCCTTTTCATGAGTTCCAAATACTTAAATTTGGATTGTTCGTGCTCCAATTAATGTCTAGGAATTTTCCTGAAATTTTGGGAATTTTCTGAGTATTTTTCGTACCTCCAAAATATTTTCTAGACTTTTCTGGAATTGTTTCTGGACTGAAAAAGTATTTCGGAAAATAATAAACATTTTCCTTTTTTTGGGCTGAGCCCGAGGGCCCGACCCGATCCAATCAACTCCGGCCCAGCCGCAGGCCCGCTAGAGCCCATCCGGGCCCAGGAGCTGGTCGACCACGGCTAGCACGGCCATAGCGTCACCGCCGCCACCTCTCCTAGGCGTGCGCGCCATGCCCTATAAATAGCGAGGTCCCGCGCCCGCGCGCCCTTGCTCATCCCCCGCCGCCTCGCACCTCGCCTCCTTGCGCAACACAGCGTCGCCGCAGCCAAAGCTGGCGGAGCCATGTGCCATGGCTAGCTCCGTCGTCGATTCGTCGTCCAGGGGCGGAGCCGGAGCAGTCTGAGGCCACCAGGAGCTGCGCGACAACGAGACGAGTCGAAGGAGCCCTCTCCCGCCGCCGGAGGTGCCCCGGAGTGTCACCCGAGCCGGCCATCGTTCGTCTGCCCGCCGCCTCCCTGCATCCCTGGCACCGGTGAGCACCTCCCCACGACCTCCTTGTCTTTCTCTCTCCGTTCAGCAGCTCACCCGAGGCCCTCGACACCCGAGCCGCCGGCGATTTGAACCGCTCGACGTCCCTGTCCGCCATGGACAGAGGAAGAAGATGACCCTTCCTGTTTTTCGCATAGGCCCCTGTAGTTTCGTTTAATCCTGAGTAGTTTCTTGTGTCTTGTATCTTTTTGATAAAACCCCCTACAAGTCCTAGATCTTTCACACATAGATCCAACCCGAAGCCTTTTTGCAGATCTAACCCCGGAGATCCATCTTTCTGCAGTGACTATTCACTGAGTCTGGGGTTTCTTCTCAGCCAGCCCTGTTATCTTTGGATAATTGCATATAGGTCCTTATCATCTTGTTTTGTCCATAGAATCCATGTTTTAGATCCGTTTTTATCCGTTCAAGTTGTGTTAAGTTCATAATAATGTAAAGTACATGCATGTTTGTTTTCTGAAAATTAATACCATATTAATTTTGTTAATGTCTATTAAACATACCTTTTCTAAATAAAAGCTATATAGGGTTATGCACCGTTTTTCATGGTCAATGTTAATTTGATTAATGTTTATTTCATATGTAAATAAAACCTAATTAGATCCTTACCTCATTTTTTCGTAAACCAAATATTAATTTGCTTAATAATTAATTAACTTTTCTAATTATAAAAGTTGAATAGGCTTTTCACACCGGTTTTTACAAATAAATGTTAATTTGATTAATATCAATGTCATGATGTTTTCAATAATAATATGATCCACTCGAATCATAAAGTTACGTTTAGAGGATTCATATAGTTTAACTTTTCTAAGTTAAATATTTAATTGGTATAATTTATACATGAATCTTTATGAATAAAACTTGACTAGGTTCTTTGCTTTGGTCTTTGCAAATAAAATATAATATTGCATTAATTTCAATTTAGGGTATTTTTTTTACGAAATATCCTTTACATACCTTTTGCTAATTAAAATAAACCTAGCTCATAGTTTTGTTCTCTCATATATATGCAAATCCGTCGTTAGTCGTTCTTTATCAAGCTCTAGATCTTTTTGATTCTAGTTCATGCTCAAACCTAGTGTCTTTCATAAAGCTCACCAAGCCTTTCCTTTTCTCAACACAGTCTGTGTGCTTTAGTGATCCATAGAACCGAGCCTATCCTTTAGTGCGATCTTTTAAAGTTTTCTTGATTGGTGTATTGTTCTTAGTTTGCTTGTTTGTTTGTTTTGCATGTTTGTGCTCCATGATTGATGCGAGTAGAATGAATGTGTTGTCCGAGAAGCTTTGAAGAGCATGAAGGTAAAGATATTCTGAGCAACAAATCTCTGGTTAAAGGCAAGTGTGTCCTTATGCACGCTTTTGTCCCAACAACTATATTTAATCACTTTGCGTATGCTTTGCATTTAATATTGATGGGTCCTATTAAGGTTTGCCTAGTTTTGATTATCATTCCTTGTCAACCTGAGTTTTATCTTTCTGTTGGGTAGCTTTGCTTAGCTGCTATACTTGGGTTATGGTAGTTTAATGAATATAATGATGAACTTGCTTTACTTTTACGATATACCTCTGGTTAATACAAGATCACTATGCATTAATTGGAACATGTAGAACCACCCAGGAAAACAGTACAACCACAAGACATATGGCTCTATCTTGGTTGAATAATTAGAAACCTTGATGTTGTAGTGATCTTACCTGAAAGGGGCAAATAGGGAGGCGTTGATGGGGTATAGACCTAGTTTGGCGGGGAGTTGGGCTTTGCTAAGACACGGTACCTGCTAGGGAGCTTTATGTCCTGCTTCGTCCTGAAACCTAGTGGGTTGCTACACATTAGAGAATCTTTGTAAAGGCCTCGTAGCGTCTCTATGCAATCACACCTCGGTATTGTGGTATGATGCCTAGCTAGCATTGCATGGTTGGGTTCAAAGTTCTTCGGGACTTTTACACGACTTGTGGTGAAAGTGTACAACCTCTGCAGAGTGTAAAACTAACCAGTTAGCCGTGCTCACGGTCAAGAGCGGTCTGGACCCTCACATGATAATTGAACTTGAAGATGGACTTAAATTGTGGTTATGGTTATGCTTGTCATATTCTTATGGTGTATCTTACCGTACCTTTATGCTTAAGTGGGATGGTATACACTTATATTTGCTAGTAAGTAAGTTGCTTAATAAAATTTGACCAACTAAAAGTGCTTAATGCAGTCAGCCTTTCCTTGTTTAAGCCTTTGCATTCATACTTTCCCCACACTTGTTGAGTACGACATGTGCTCACCCTTGCTATAAACAATGTTGCTCAGAAAGAGGAAGCTGTTATGGAGTTTGCTGAAGATGTTACTGAGTTTTAGGCGTATGCAGCCCCCAGTCGATTGCTTGTGGAGTTTGGTGCCTTCGTTTCTAGGATTTAGCGTAATACTCTAATAATCTCCCTTTTTCTTACGTGATACTATTTCTGTATTCACTTATATGTCACTATATGTATGAAAATAGATCCTGGCATACATATAGTTATGCACTTGGTTTTCTTTGAAAAAATAGGTGTGACACTCAGTGCGAGGGTCATGAGGGTGTCATTCCTAGGACTCCGCGCTGACCGGGGGTCATGAGGATGACCCTAGTTTTTGCTCTCTCCTATTAAATATCATGTCATGTCATCTTTTTTGTATATGTGGCACCCTATTTAATGTATATGAACCTCCCATTGAGACTGGTCTAACATGTACTCCCTCTGTATTGCAATTAGAAGACGTTTAGGACAATGACACGGTCTCCAAACTCCAAAGCATAACTTTGACTTCTGTTTTCTATAAAAATATTTATTGAAAAGTTATATATGTACATTTTAATAAAAATAATTTTCAAGACAAATCTATTGATATGTATTCATATTTACAAACTCAACAACTTAAAAGTTATTCAAGATTTATAATCCCAATGTTTGACCTAAGCCTTGTCCAAAATGTCTTCTAATTGCAATACGGAGGGAGTAGTTAGTTAAAGCTAGCTGCTACTGGTAAAACTAAGAGCTGACAGAATATTAAATTACTAAAGAAAGAGAGAATAAATAAAATGACAATGGTATTGCTAAAAATATGAAAAATCTTATTATTGAACTACTAATAATTTCTTCACCTATGTGATTTAACTAATTATTACTTGAAGTACTTAACTACCAAGTTACTGAACTAATGCCATGGTGTTAGTACAAGATAGAGAAGACCAATTGTATTACTGAACTACCCTATTACTGACAAAATTAGAAGCGCAGGGATAACAAAATTAGAATAACAGGGAGGGGTCGAAGGTGTGCGGTATGTTGCTGCTCCCTTTCACAACTCTCATGATCAGCATGCCACCGTCAGCGCAAAATCAAGAAAATCTGACGAATCTTGTAGACTCAGTCTTTTATTGTGTGTACCGTGTATCTCAGTTCCGTAAATTACTCGCTCTAAATCTCTTGTTCCATCGTTTATTGTACAGGTACATGGTCCTGGCGCAAACATTGATACACTACGTGTTGGCTCAAGACATGCAACTCGAAATGTAAGCCGGCCTTTAAAATCCAAAAGTTTCTGCATCACTATGATGTCGAATGAACCTTCTATTTTTAGTAATAATAGCAAAATGGTTTATAGATGCTCAGTTTACTGAATCTAAATTAGTTACTGAAGCTAAAATGGTTTACATAGATAACTGAAATAATGAATAAAAAAGCAAAAACTGAATTTCTCAACCAAAAGCATTACTGAACATAGAAAAACAAGAAGCAGGTAAAAAGCAAAAAAAAAAAAAACAAAACAAAAGCATTACTGAACACTCACAAAGATGCCTATGAAAAATGAGAAGTGCTCCGGTACACCCTCTCCACCTTTTTTGCACGAATATTAAAGCAACCTAAATTATCCACTCATTTAATTAATTAATTTTCGGATGGGTATTAAACTGGGCCCGGTCCTATCCAGATCCACTCCCATCCCAGCCCAGCACCCATCATCACGTTCAACTATAGGCTCCTGGAGCCGATCAGATTTATCAGCACCACCCAACACATCACTCTGGTTGCCTGGTAACAGTGGTGTCTCACCAGGAGCTATTACAGAGGTATTAGGCCTAGATGTACCTGCTTTGGCATGATTGTTTTGAGCACTTTCGTTTGGGGGTGTAGGTTTTGTTGTTTCATGAGGAGGAGAAGGAGGAGGAGGTGGTGGTGGTGGTGGGGGGATGGAATATTTGGTGTCTCTTGCAGATGTGGGGATGCAAGTTTTTCTGTTTTTTCAATACTAGTAGTAGGTGGAGATGTAATATTTGGTGTATCTTGCGGATGTGGGGATGCAAATTTTTCTATGTTTTCAGGATGACGAGGAGGTAGGGATGCAAGTTTTTCAGGATGAGGAGGAGGAGGTCCGAATGGAACGTCTTGCGGATGTGGGGATTGAGGAGGAGGATGTGGGGAACCATGTGAGGAAAGAACCTGTACCGTACTCTGTGAACTACAAGGAATCTCTACCGTAGTCTGTGAACGAGATTTACATGTTGGTGCTCCCTTGATGTGAATCTGACACCTTCTCCACTGTAACCTCTGTCCTTCAGCTTGTTCGAGTTTCATCACCTCGTCATTAGGAGGGTATTCCACCAGTTCAACCGCAAAGATAATATATACAGTGAGCACTTCAACCACAACACAGTCTTCATGAATCGGGACTGTTTGTAGCGTAGTCTGCTCTAGATGAACAAGACCAATTGCAGCCTCACATTCAAGACCCCTCCACGTGATCCATAGGCCACAGTGTGTGGGTTCAGTCAACATGCCTATAAGGTCTTCCTGTGTACGATCGTCACAGCACACCTCCGTCGCCAACTCTGCAGTGCCATCGATCAAACCTACATTATCTGCGGACGCACAACTGCTCTTCAGTAGGGGTGGATATCGAGTCGGCTCGGCTTGTTATCGGCTCGGCTCGGCTCGTTACGACTCGGCTCGTTATGGCTCGTTAAGATATCGAGCTGAAAGCCTAGCTCGGCTTGGCTCGTTTAAAAGCTCGAGCCAGCTCGTTAGCTCGTGAGCTAGCTCGTTTAAAATCTGACCAAATCATCACATCTTGAAATATACTATAACTTGGTCTATATTATATAAGTTCCAACAACAAAAATAAAAAGAAACAAAGCACATATAAATATATAATCCGAGCATTAAATAAATCATCAAGATTAAGTTCACCCAATTGCAAAACTCCATGCGATACATGCTAACACTTGACATTCAAAAATCATTATTTTAGTTCATCTAAGAGCAAATTAAAACACTCTCAATGCAGCAACGCTTCACTTCATGTCTCCCTTTCGGCCTTTCCTTGTAAGAGGTAAACTTGTAGCCTATACACAAATAGTAAATTATCTTAGTGAAGTGGCAAAAAATATTTTTACTATACAAAGAGTGCTAGTAATAATATCTGATCCACACTTACTAATTGCTTCCCACCATATAGGTTGGAAACTCCACAAACTCAATGTCGCCATCAACATTGTCCTTCTGTTAAAAGAGTAAAAAACAAATATTATTTATTTGCATAGGAAAAAGTTAGGAGTGACAATTATTTTGAAAATACAAATGAGCATAACATACTTTGCGAATAGGAGATCTTTCAGAACCCTGTATCCAGCTAGATGCACACACCAATGCTTGGACTGTTGCAGGCTTCAAAGAACTTCTATAATCATCAAGAATTCTACCACTAGTACTAAAAGTAGACTCTGATGACACACTGCTAGCTGGAACTGCTAGGAATCTCTTTGCCATGATTGCCAAAACAGGAAACCTATGAGTATTCACCTTCCAATAGTTGAGTAAGTTGAAATTCTCGTCCTCTACAGGAACATTTGCTTCATCTAGATAGAGAAGCAGCTCAGATTTAGAACTTTCTATAGCACTAGATTTTAAAAAGGATTGAAATCCACTTGGAACAATAGAAACCAATGAGCTGCCCCCGACCTTCGAAGATGAGTCTGATTGAGCATTAGTTAGGCTATTGTCACTCATATTGCTGCGATAGATTGTGTCATACTTCTTGTACAGAACTTCCAACTCTCTTTCAATGTCACTTATCTCTCTTTGATACCTTAAAGGTTCATAAATCTCTTCAAAGCTATATCTAATATACCTCATTTTGAACCTAGGGTCAAGGATTGTAGCAATAACCATGACATTGTTTCTCTCCTCCCAATATTTATCAAATTTTTCCAACATTGCAGCAGACAAAGACATCAAATATGCATCACTAGACCTCCCAGCCTCTTTCAATGCAATCTTTGTTGTCACAATGTAAGGATAAAATACATTGGCAGTGGGGTATGTGGAGGCTGAAAATGCAGTGGTTGCTTCAGCCATTGTTCCCAATATTGGCTTAAATTTTTCATACAATTCCCACTGAGACGGTGTAGGTTTCCACTCATACTTATTGTCAACTTCATAATAGTAACCAAATGCATCATTATAAGCAATGCAAGAATCCAGCATTCTATAGGTTGAACTCCACCTTGTTGCAACATCAAGACACAACCCTTTTCCAACTTTAATAGCATACTGGTTGCATACCTCCATAAATTTGTACATGCGTGCTGGAGATTTCTTAAAGTACTTGACTGTGTTCCTAAGATCACTTATCAAAAAATTTATTTGCTGTAGGCCATCATTAACAACCAAATTAACTATGTGGGCAGCACATCGAACATGGAAGTAAATAGGATCAAACTGTGTGTTCTTTCTAGCAAGAAGCTTGGCCTTCAAGTTTGTCACAACAGTATTATTGTTTGAAGCATTATCAAGAGTGATTGTCATGACCTTATCTTCTATTTTCCAATCCACCAAGCATTCAAAAACAGCATGAGCTATCACAACACCAGTGTGGGGAGGATCCAACTCAAAAAAGTTCAGGACACGGCTTTGTAAAACCCAGTCAGCATCTATATAATGTGCCACCAAACACATGTACTGAATATTTTGATTGGATGTCCACAAATCAGTTGTTAAACTTATTGATTCAGCCTCTCTAAGACTCTTCCTAAGAAGGTCCTTTTCAGACTCATAAACTTTCATGCACTCATTTTTTATGGCCTTCCTACCAATTTTTTCATAGTTACTATTCATCCACTTCATCAAAACATTGAACCATTTGTGTTCTACCATCCTAAATGAATAATCATGGACAATGATCATATTTGCAATCAATCGTCGAGTGTGATTATGATCATATTCAGTAGGATTGACAATAATAGTACAATCATCTACAACAAAGTCAGAGTGTACCTTGAGCAAGTTCCCATTTAGCCTTCTCGAGCTTGTTTTGATATGGTGTGCACTTTTTAAGGTGTCGGTTCAGCGTTGTAGTTTGACCTCCAGATTGATACACATAGCATTTAGTGCAGAATTTGCACTTTGCCTTTGTCACCATAACACCCCTCTCCTTCTTGGATGGAACAGTAACCTCCGTGAAATAGTTCCAACAATCAGCTCACTTTCCTCTTGCTACCTTGCACTTAGCAGGAGATAGCTGAATACCACTACCAGCCTTTAATCTTTTCCGTCCTCTCTTTCCTGTCTGAGCCTTTGACACTTGCTCTCCATCCTTCTCCTCCTCGTCGTCACCTCCACCATCAGCTGAAGGTATGCTTACTGATAACTCATCATCCTTGTCAAAGCTGTTTTTTTCTTCATCACCCTCCCCCTCCTCCGAGACATGGTCGTCCATGTGCTGCACAAATTCATAAATAAATTACTAATCTAGTACCTCTCAAGTGATAGATCGACACAGTCACAAATACTGAGAACATATATGCAGTGTATTTTTGGTCCCATTACATATTTGCACAAATCAAAATCGTAGGCTTAGACTAGTCATTAAGACAGTAAATGACATATTCACTCATTCACACATGAAATCATACATGATTTACTAGTGAGATTGGGAAAAAATAGTCACCGTGCCTGTAGAGTGAGTGGCGGCAATGGCAACTTGGGATGCTAGTGGAGAACCTTCAAGTCGACGGCGACCACCGCGCCCTGATGGTTGCTTCTCCACCTCGACAGGGACAATCTCCTTGACCCTCCTTGATCCGCGACTTGTAGGTGCTGGACGCGGCCGTCCCCGTCCTTGCGACTCGCCATCGCCCTCCATGCGTGCGCACGTGGTCAGGTCGAGGGCGCCTCGAGGCGTCGAGCCGTCAAAGACTGCTGGCGCCGCGCGATGAGGATTGGGGACTGGGCGTCGGCCGTCGGGCGAACTGCGGAGGCGCCAGGCGGCGATGGGAGGAAAACGGGGAATTGATTAGATGCGAATGGGAATCGATAGGGGCGTCGCTGCGTCGGGTAGGCCGTAGGCGGCGACGTGATGATGTGGGGTGGGGACGTGGGTACCGAAAGTGAAGGGGTTTGTGGACTTCTGGTTTTTTTTTTGAGGGAAGACTTCTGGTTCCTTTGTGGGCTGCGGGTTGTGATCGTGGGCCAAGGAGGTGACAATGTATTTTGCTGGGCTGTTAATTGAGGTTGGCTCGTTTTGGCTCGCGAGCCAGCTCGAGCTGGCTCATTATACGACCGAGCTGAAACCTAAGCTCGGCTCGTTTAAAAATTCTAACGAGTCGAGCCGAGTCGAGCCACTAACGAGCGAGTTCGAGCGAGTTTGCGAGCTTCGAGTTTTTCGTCCAGCCCTACTCTTCAGTGTGGTGGGTGAAGGACTTGCGCGATTGGACACTAGTGACAACACCACCTCTGCATCTGCATGTTCTGCATCTCAGCCACCAGTTCTTACTTGATTTGTTCATTTATCTTTTCCGTATCAACTGATGCGTCAGTCTTCGTCCTCTTCCTCTTCCTGTACATGGAAGCGTGCTGAGGCTATGCATAGTTCCAGCCTTGGTAGCTGGAGACACCACGCACGTGACCTGGTTGTTCAGGGCGGCCCAAGCACTGACTTAGCACATCATACTCCCTCTGCCCTACCATTCCTGAAGATTCTACACATGCAATCTTCTCCTTAATGTCTGCAGCCAATTTTTCTGCCTCTTTGTTGTTGAACACCATCACGGCAACACGGTCTTTAATCACTAGCTTACTCCTTGCTCGCAGCCAATTCTTGGAACGATCGTCAGGGTAGGCGTCATATGGGTTGGGGATACCAGCTGCAGCTAATTGTCTGTCATCTTCCTCCTATTGTTCTAGTTTCACAGTATAACCAGCTGGATCCATGCTGTGCTCGCTTGTGTTCCGACTTCGGAGTTCTTTGAACTTGACACTAACAGATGAGGCTTGCTAGGTTTCCTCCTGTTTCATGAACTCCTTCCACTGTTCCGGGACGATAAACGGGTGCCTTGTAAATGGCTCAAGTCCTTTTCTGATAAAATCTCGCCTAAGCTGAAATCTGAATTGTCTCCATGCCTTGACTGCCGTCTTCCAGAAAAGCTTGAATGCCTGCAGTTTCACGCCTTCCTGGAACTTCAAGTGTTTCTGCACATGCTTATCAAACAAGTCCCGCTTTTCATCATTGCTTAGTTCTTTGAATTCTGGCAAGTGCAAATGTATCTTTTGTCTAGCAACGAGCCCCGCAAGCGCCCTGAACCTGCGCTTTTGAGTCAATGGTACTGGCATCCCCCCTATGTCGACCTCAGTGACTATCATTGTGTCACTTGGCCACTTTGTGGATGTCCTTGGTGCTCTGCCTCGGCGCTGAGCCCCACCCACCTGATCTTGTTGTGCACTAGCAGTGCCATAACCCTCTTCTTCATCTTGTGGCCCAGGTCTATAGTCCTCGTCAGATTTATCCTGTGAATTAATAGTCAAGGGAATTACAGTAACTACTTTAGCCCACTGTAATATCATTGGTTCTTGGTAAACCATTAACATAAATGCAAAATTCAGTAACCCAAAAATTAGTTCAGGCAATGCGACCTTACCATTTTAAAGAGGAAGATGCAGGCTGGCACGCATATGTTGTATACTTGATTATCTGAACGCATGTGTGCTGCATACACTCGCTTGGCCTAATTGCATAACCTCGAACAAATATACCAAATTACGTTGTTAATTTTACAGTTATTACTGAATTGTTGTTAATTTTACAATTATTATCGAGTTGGTAGAATGCATTTACCGAATTGTATAAGACATTTTTAGAGCGGCATACCATAAACTCAAATCCTAGATTCGCCACTGACCTTGTCACTGTCGGAGCGGAGGGATCTCTGCTCCTCGTCACTGCCTGCTCGTCGCCACGTCCTCGTCCTCGCGTCAACCTCGTGGCTGGATCCCTCCTCCTCCTCCTAGTCGTCGTCGTCGTCGCCGCTGCTGGGTCCCTTCTCCTCCAGATCTCGCTGTCAGAGGTGTGGTGCGCGTCGCGCCGAGCGTGGTGTGGCGCGCGTCTCAGCGAAGGGGTGTAGCGTGCGTCGCGGCGTGGGGGGGAGGTGAGAGGGACGAAGGCGAGGGGGAGAAAGCGGCGGCGGCGGCGCGAGGGAAGAGTGGGAGGAGACTGTGTGAGGGAGGCGTCCTTCCCTACTAACCTAGCGCGAGTGGGCTTGTGTGGGCCTTAAAACGAGTAATGTAGTCAAGTACTACTCTCCTATTATATCATAAACATGAGATAAAAAAATCTAATTTTAAGAAATTTGGTTAACCAAGTGTGGCTGTTGATATTTTATTCATATACTAAATTACCAACTATGAATTTTTCGTATTTTTTACGAATTTTTAGGTGCTGTTTATGGGCTCTAATATGACATGGATCACAAGTTCACATCACCAAGCAAACAAGTGTGACTGTTGATATAGCATCACATCACATGTTCACATATGATATGCATCACAAGTTCACATCACCAAGCAAACTAACTCATAACAAACATATTCACATCTGGCATGCATTAGTAGGGCACATCACCAAAATAAGACTGCATCAGCTGGGCGCATCACCAAACTAGATCGTAGCTGCAAGGGAACTAGTTAGCTAGATGGCTTCTTTTGTGCTGCTGCCTCAAGTTCAGCTATCCTTGCCTCTAGTTTTGCAACTCTTTCTGCCAGCTCAGCATTCTTCTTTAGAAGTTCAATCTCCTGCCTCTTTTGTGTGGCTTTAAGATGCTCATCCTGCTTGTCGATTCCTTTCCAGATGTAGTCAATGTCATCCCGAGTAACAGCACGTTCCTAAAACAAAGGAAAATTATATTGATGCAAGCTTCATAACAGTTTTAACTTCTTACAAGAAAGCTGTTTATATAGCTCTAACTGGTTTCAAAACTTGCCTGCTTCTCTTCAGCCGATTCCTTGAGCTTGTTGATTTCAGTCCAAATCCTGTCAATGTCATGTGCAGCAACTTCCTATAACAAATGGAAATTGATGTATTAGAACAATTGATCAGTGAAGATGTGAAGGTACAAGGACAAATCGTGCGTGATGGTTTCAGAACTTGCCTCATGGTCTTCAGAATCGTCATCGGAGTTGTTGCCGGAGTCGTCACCGGAGTCGTCACCGGAGTCGTCGCCGGAGGAGATGAGGTCTACCACCACTCTTCTGCTCGGGTCGTCACCGGAGGAGTCCGCGCTCACCTCAATGCGCGTGGACTGCTTCTTCCTTCGCGTCGAGGAAAAAACCCTGCCTCTCCATGGCGGGCGTCGCTGGAGTCCGCCAACTTGGCCCTTGCGCGTGTGTACGGCTTCCTCCCCCGGGCCGACGAAGAACCGGCCTCTTCCATGGAGCGCCGAGGAAGACGCACGGGGGCGGCGCGCTGGGACGGTGTTGGGGAACTGGGCAAAAACCTTTCACCCTCGAAACGTCGGAGTTGCCGAATTCATGAATATATTCGTGAATGTGCCTCAGGGTGGAAATTCTGTTTCGTGGCAAGGAAACGTTCATGAAGGTGTTCTGATAAATTTTACATGATTCGCTGACCTTCTAACGTCGTGCGAAATAATCGCCGAATTGTCTTTAGATCGCAAGTCTGCTGTCTGTTTCAGGACGACTGGAATCTGGTGAATTCAGGAAGTCATGAACCTGCGAATTTCGGGAAGCTTGAGGAGTCTCAGTTCGGGAATCTTGATAAGTGATGATTTTCACGAATGAAGTTTCGGAGGTCAAAGGAAAACCAAGTCAAAGACGTCACCTCAAAAGTCCGGGTTTGAAGTGTGAACTAGTGGCAGGCTTGTAAATGTATGAAATTAGCCCCGCAAATCACGGGATGTAAAAGACGTTCGTGTACATGTTCACACTAGGAATATTCTCTAGATTCGAGGGTAATCTCGGAATGTAATAGTTCCTTCGTCTCCCTATAAAAGGGGGCCCGAGGGCACGTGTAAAGGGGTTCACAACTTTGGAGGAGGAAGTCAGGCTTTCAGAGATTTCTTGTCTCCGCGTTCTCGGATTCCTTCTTGTGTATATTCTTAAGTTTCTTCTTATACATGTTCGGGGATTCCATCCGATTCTTGAATCCCCAACATTAGCGCCCACCGTGGGTTTTTGCACGAAACAAAGGCTCACGATATACCATCAAACAAGAAAATTTTTCAAACCGAAGCACATATTTCTCGTCCCCGAGACAAAATATTTTATCATACCACCCTCAATCATTTCCATCTTAACTTTTTAATAGTTTATTATCCTGTCACCTCGCCAAAAATTCAGATGCCTACTGAAACTCCAAGGGCCACAGTACTCCTGCTATATCATCTGGAAGTTCTTGCTCTGCTTCCGAGGTCATCCGATCCACTCGCCATCTCCGGAAACTGTGCTCGAGACTGCGTAGGAGATACGTGAGACCATTCGAGGCTGATGGTTTCCGTCGTCACAAGATTTTCTTGCTGGCTAGGAAACTCGAGGGAAGAAATGTGGAAACTAGCATCCGAAAGCTAAGTCCTCTAGGCTTTTTATGTTCTCTGCTTTGCTTCCTTCAGTACCCGAGGACAAAACGTTCAGATTTCTATGATTTTGGCAACTCCTAAAAATCTTACTTTTTACAGTCAATCTTCCAAAAAAAAAAATCGGCATCCGGTGATCATAAGAGGATGTTTCCACAAATTTCCTAGTTATGTATGAGCTTCGGACAATGTGTAACATTCTTTTCAGTTCTTTTTTCCAGACGATCGAGAGAAAGTAGCGTCATTATGAGCCAAACTCCTCGTGGGTTAGTTGCTAAAGAAAAAAAAAAGAAAAAGAAGAGGAAACCAGTCACGATGACTCACGAAGCCTCGAGGCTGCTAGTACCCTCGGAAGTTTAAAGGTTCATGTCATTCTCGAAGCGTCGGAGGAAACGACAGAGCTTCGGATGTTGAATGACCAAGTGTTTCGTGATCCTTTTAACCTTTGCACTCGCTGGCTGAAACTCCAAGAGTTGCCTCCATGGGATCAAATCTCTGAAAACCTCTACGTCAGAGAATCCTGAATGGCTGCTTTCACACGTTTCCTAGCTATGTGTGAGCCTCGGAGTGTTGCAACGATCGAAAAAGAATAAGTCAAGTTGATGGGAAGAAATATGTGAAAGGGAGGCTGCGGAATCACCAGAACAAGGAAGAAAAGGGTACCTCGGAAGGTGACGTCATTTCTTGCGAAGATGATCAAGAGAAAGCTCGCCCAATTCCAAGCAATATGGTCATCTTCGGAGTTGAATAAAACTCAGAAATGATGCTATGGTGATCTCCATCTCGGAATCTCGAAACGAGGGAAACCTCGGAATCTTGGAATCTCAGAAATCTCAAAGCAACCAGAATCTCGGAACCTCGTTACCTCAAGCGAAAACTCGTAGAACAATAATATACATGCTATCTATGCTAACTCCTATGTTTGCAGGAATTTTATAAACCTCGAGCGAAATTTTGGAATCTCAAAAGAGGAAAAGTCTCGGAGTCTCAGAATGAGAAAAATTTCGGAATCTCAGAAAATAAATCTTGGAATCTCAGAAGGAGAAAAATCTCGGAATCTTTGAAGAAAAAATGTCAGAATCTTGGAAAGAGAAAGACCTCGGAATCTCAGAATGAGGAAAATCTCAGAAGGAGAAAAATCTCAGAATCTTGGAAGGATAGGAATCTCGGAATCTCGAAATCCCAGAACAAGCGAAATCTCAGCGAAACTTCGAAATCTCGGAATCTCAGCAAAACTTTGGAATCTTGGAACGAGCGAAATTTCGGAATCTTTGAGCAAGCGGAATCTCGGAACCTCTCGAACGGAACCTCGTAACATAATAATATTTTTTATTATCTGTGCTAACGTTTGTGATTGCAGGTTGTACCCTTTAAACAATCTGTTCAGCGTTCCGTCTTTACCTTTAATATCTTCTATGCTTTCGTATAAGTTTTATTTTTAAGAGATCGCTTAAGAATTTTTAGAATAAAAGTTGCTAAATGTTTTGGATTCTAAAACCTTTTATCTTTAATGAGCTTTGAATAGGGAAAAAAACTCTATTTCTTTGTGATACAAGCCTTGTTTCCGGGTATGTATAAAATTCTTGGAAATTTTTGTACTCAAAGCTCACCAAAATTTGTGTTTGCAAAACTTCCGCTTTGCTTGAGCTTAGAGTGAGAAAAATTATATCTCTGTACTCTAAGCTTATCGAACCTTTGTGTTTACAGAACTTTCATCTTGCGTGAGCTTCGGGAAGAAGTCTTATGATGTTTCGCCCCTGGAGTTGGGAAAAACTCTCCGAACATCTTTGACTTTCTTATCTTTTTAAAACCTTCCAGGGTGTTGTCCCTCGGGAGTAGTACGTTCTGCATCTGCCCCTTTCTCAAAAGCTCTTATTTGTTTCTAAACTCAAAGGTGCTGGGCGTTTAAGCTTGCAAGCTTGCTGTTTTGAAAAACTCTGTGTAGAACCAACCTAAAGCCCATAGAACTCTTCAAACTTTTTAGCCGCACAGCAAAAAGTCACTCGGAGCCAAGAGCATATAAAAATAAGATTTTTGAGGCATTTTCTTGGTCCGAGTGCCGATCGGCCACGTTTCCGAAAGGATTTTCAAGTTTTGTTCTCTCTCCAAGTAGAAAGCGTGGTTCCCTGTATGCTAGAAACATCCGAAGTTAAAAAAAAAATCGCCGAATTCTTTGACCATGCACTGAAATTTTACTCGAAGCCCGGAAATGAAAGATTTCTCCAGTCTAAAGCTAAACTGAGCTTTGAGGAAGAGGCAAATAAGTGTTCAGAAAAATTTTCAGCTTATTTTTCTTTTGCCAAAAGTCAGGTTTTCTGGTCACGATGACAAAGCTTCTCAAAATTTCCACACTCGAGGCTCATGGTTCTCTATGTTTGAGAATTCTGGAAGTTTAAGTGGTCCTCTAGTGATGATTGAACAATGCTAGACGTCTAGAATTTGCAAAAGCATTCAAAGAAGAAGAGGAATCTCGGAAAACTGATGGCTTGCTTGAATGGAGAGTGTGCTACTCGATACAACATTGCGTTTTCAATAGCGATTTCCTCTTACGCAGTCATATGTGTATAGCTAATATATTTGTTTTGCAGGTCGCATCCTTTAAAAATATATAATTTATTCGCACTTGCATATTGTCATTTTCTTTAGAAGTTTTTGCTATGTTAAAATTTGTTCTCTAGAGCCCTAGAGGGGCTTCACTTAAAAACTTACTCCCATTCGACTTATCTGTTTATTTGTGATGCTATCATACTTCTGATTGAAATATCCTTCAAAAAATACAGATGCTTCCTCAATTGCAGGTATATAGGTTTTCATCGAATTGGGACATGATATTTTTTCAGATGGACACTTCGTCTCGTCATCTATTGAAATCATCTTAACAATTTGGCTTTCATCATCCATTGGGGTTATCTCTTTTGGTATTCATCAATCAATGGACTCTTGTGAAAGAATGGTTTTCAAAGCACCAAGTCATAACCTTCATGATTCCGAACATTCTCAGAACTTAAATAAATCTATGCATATCCAAGCATTTCATTAATATACTTCAGCATGCATCATAAGCATCGCATTACATGAATACATCTCATGCATGAATTAGAAAGATCACATTACAAGGAAATAAGTTTACATTCTCCTACAGTACTACTTTCAAATGCTTACTTTCCATTGAAACCCACTATGTAATACTATGTAAATACTCTTTCTATCATTTATGAAAGGAGTTTCCCCCAATTCGTATGTTTCGAGAATTTCCGAGGTGAATGATTTCATGAAAGGGCTCCGTTATAGCCGAAGTTCCAAAGTGTGAAAGAAAAGTTTCATGAAAGGACTCCGTTATAGCCGAAGTTCCAAAGTGTGAAAGAAAAGTTCCATGAAAAGGCTCTGTGATAGCCGAAATTCCATCGTGAGAAAGAAAAGTTCGTGAAAAGGCTCCGTGATAGCCTAGATTCCATCATGAGAAAAGTTCGTGAAAGAGGCTCCGTGATAGCCTAGATTCCATCATGAGAAAAATTCGTGAAAAGGCTCCGTGATAGCCTAGATTCCATCATGAGAAAAATTCGTGAAAGAGGCTCCGTGATAGCCTAGATTCCATCATGAGAAAAGTTCGTGAAAAAGGCTCCGTGATATCCTAGATTCCATCATGAGAAAAATTCGTGAAAGGGCTCCGTGAAAGCCGAGATTAAAGAAAAGAAAAGAAAAGTTATGTGAAAGAGGCTCCTTGATAGCCAAAGGCTCCGTGAAAGCCTAAATCCCACCTTAAAGGGATTTCCTACCGAAAGGCCTGAGACAACAACAAGTTGTGGCCTAAATCCCACCTTTAAAGGGATTTCCTACCGAAAGGGCTGAGACAACAACAAGTTGTGCCCTAAATCCCACCTTAAAAGGGATTTCCTACCGAAAGGTCAGAGACAACAACAAGTTGTGGCCTAAATCCCACCTTGAAGGAACATCCTACCAAAAGCACAGGAACAACTGAAGGTTGTGGCCCAGAAAATACAAGCGTTTCTGTTCGGAATTTTATGTGCGAAAAGTTATAGAGTAAAAGTCAAAGTTACCTCGGTTGAAAGAGCAAATAAGAATAGTAGAGAACATTCATGAAGAGTTATACGAACTTTTTTAGGAAAATCTTCTTCCAAGGGCCAAGGGGCTCAATCATCTCCGAAGGTTAGAGTTCATAAAGGATGGTTGAAGCAACTGAAGGTTGCGATATCAACCCGGGCAAGTATGCCAAGCGGGCGCAAGTCCACAAAATTCGTGAAACAAATTTTGTCGACCTGCATTCGAAAGGGGTTATCAATTCTCAGGCACCCACGAAATTTTGCATGAAAACGGCAAGGTGGGGAGGGTGACGTTTTTTCTTAAAAAACGAGTTTATTGCCTTAGTTTCATTCAAAATTTCATAAAATTAAAATTGCAAAGCTTCCAAGAGCTGAGAATTTCAGAAAGGAAGTTCGACGATACGGCCTGACTTACGACCCCTTTCTTCGGCAATGTCACTAGCATAAGCAAAACCACAATCGCCGGTTATAGGGCTAAGGGGCTCTGTCTTCACGAAGGATCGAGAACTTGAAGCGCTACTGGTAAGAGCATAATCATCTCGTTGAAGGAAAAACCAGCTAAGTTGAAAACTACGCATCGAGTAATACTGACAACATTTGAGCCAAAAATCAGAAAATTTGCATCCGGGATTAGCTTCTTTGTACAGCCTCCAAGCTTCACCGCTAACTACTAAATCTTGACGATGAATTCGTAAAGGTATCACATCCTGCACAGGCCCACCTTGCAGGACCTGCACAGGTTAAAATTTACAAGACAAAAGTTCAGAAGAGGGGTCGCAGCCCACGAATATACAAGTTCATGGTTTTCGACATAAAGAGTGAGTCTTCGGACAAGAGCAGTCTCATCCAATGATATCAACCTTCGGGGAGCTAGTTTCGCGATCGGAGCTCTCTTCATCCCCGCCGTCTTGACCATCACTGCTGCTTCCGCTGTCACCACTGCCAGCGTTCCCCGAACCATCGTCTTCATCATCAGCACCATCATCCCCTTCAGATTCAGAGGATGGTTCTTGACCTCCCGCAGCTTTAGCACGCTCCTCCTTTTGAATCATCTGAAAAGATGTAAAAAGAAGTTAGCAGAAATCAAAGAAACGCGTGTTAGTAAGATGCCAGGGTTATAGTATCAACCTCCTCGAGTTTACCACGGGCAATTTTCTTCGCGAATTCTTTCCCACTTGTATTCCAGAATTCCCTCGCGAATCTGATCTTTACAGCGCGGACGTCTTCATTAGGACGAGTCATAGAGGTGCTTCCAGCATCTGGGAATCGTGAAAGTGCATTGCGGAATTTCGGAAGGTCGACACAGTCGAAATCATAGAGCAACTTCAGAATACTCTCTACTGAAAAAGCAGCAGCAAAGTCGCTAGCTCCTGAGATAACGCCGGGAAGAGCTTGGAACTCTGTTTGCACCCAGTCCATCAAATCGGAGATTTCTTCATTTTCAGGGAATGGGCCAGGACGGACACCGAAGTTTTTCAGAGCTTCCCTGTACTCCTCGAACAGAAGTTTCAGATTTTCTTTAATTTCATCAATATCCTTCCTTGAAGTTTCACCTCGCTCAGATAAAGCCTTCTCAAGATCTTGAATCTTCTGCTCTTTGCTGCTCAAAGTCATCGCAAGATCAGATTTTTTTTGTTGAAAGCTCGGCATTGCTAGCACGAAGCTCGTCAACATTTTTAGCATTCTTATCAGAATCCTTGCGAAGCTTTTTGATCATTTTTAGATCATCTTCATGAGTCTTGTTCAGCTTCTCAAGATCTTTCTTCGAATCATGAAGGGCAGCTTCAGCGAGTCTCTTTTCATCTTGACACTTTTGCAAGGACTCAGCAAGCTCAGAGATACGTTGCTCTAAATCGGTGCTTGAAGCCTGAGCCTTGTTGAGTTCACGCTTCAATTTCTTAGACTCGCCAGAGAGCTTCTTAACAGCTTCGTCCTTCTCTAGCAGCCTCTCAGCGGTGACTTTCCCGACGATAGATGCTTTCAATTCGTAGGTTTTGCAGAAGCTTGCAAGTTCAGTTGGTGAAAGTTTTCGAACGGCTTCTTCAAAACCTGCGAAAACCACAAAAG
Source organism: Cenchrus fungigraminus (assembly GCA_036936925.1). Classification (NCBI taxonomy): domain Eukaryota; kingdom Viridiplantae; phylum Streptophyta; class Magnoliopsida; order Poales; family Poaceae; genus Cenchrus; species Cenchrus fungigraminus. The sequence continues at coordinate 88,174,133 of CM072780.1, forward strand.
GACACAGCAACAAGTTATATGAAGAGAACGAGAAAAACAGCAGAATGTAAAGAAGAAAACAACACACAAACCTTTTCTGTTAAGTGTCCCTAGAGGAACTTGGACTACGGCGTCAGAAATCGTCACAGACTTCTGGAAAGATGAAGAGGTTTGCTTTTCAGCAGTAGAGGGTGTCTTGCCGGTCAACCAAAGTCTTTTCTCCGAAGCATCTTCTCCTGTTTCACCCATAAATTCAGGGGATGTCCATAGCAAGGAAAAGTTAGGAATACCATCATCCGAATCGACCACCTCACCAATAACGCTTAACAGACCACCTCTAAAAGACGTACCGAAACTCTCATTGTAAGCAGTAACAGAGGGTGCGGGATCTTGATCTTCAGGGATTTCTTCACGATTCTCAATCAAAGAGGGATTCACAACCAAATCACCGCCCTTGCTCATTGTACGTTCTAACTCCTTGGTAAACTTCGGAGAGGCTTCGTCATCAGCAGCAGGAGCTTGAGAAGAGCCAGCTTTGGTTTCAATAGCAATCGCAAGATCCGCGTGAGTTTCCCGAATTTCGGGAACATCATCTGAAAAAGTTTCAACATCGACAAATTCATTCTCAGAACCTGGAGTATAACTGTGACGAACACTGAATCTCAAATCACACCATAAGCAAGAAGAAAAACCTTTTGGATGAGGTTCGTCGGTCATCTCGTCGTCCGAGAAAGCCGAAGGAACGCGTTGAACCATAGCAGCAGCAACCTTCTTCACAGCTTTCTTGGCTTTCTTCATCCTCAAATCTGCAAGACTTGAAGCTGCTTGGATCTCAACATCCGAAATACCTTCGAAAGCTTTCCTCTTTCTCTTACTGGATTCCAAAGATTTAGTCTTTTCAGGACAAATCGCAGAAGAAGAGTCGCCTGCGTTGCTCTCTCCTTTTCCTTTTTTCGAAGCTTTCTTTCTCGGAGCCTTAGGTGGAGCAGCTGAGCAAACAGCAACAACAATAGCGGGGATTTTCTTGTCCACGCCTGGAGGATGGGAGCGAAGTGTAGTCTCAGCGCCAAGCTCCGAAAATACTCGGTTCACTCTTCCTTTATGTTTAACAAGAGCTTTGAAGGACTTGTACTCGTTAAGAGTCGATTCGCCAACCATGGCATTAACCTTTTCTTCGACTTCGGCGATAAAGTCTTCGAGACTTTGGCCTTCCTTCAATCATAAATTGAATCGGGGAAACGGCACTTGCTGAGTCGCCCAATCCACATCCAAAAGAACAATGTTAGCAGGTCTCCAGCCACTTGATATACGCCAAACTTTGGCTGCAACAAATTCTTCGATGACATCACGACCACCGAGGATGGTGCTAGCCAACAAAAAAGCATTTTCGCAGTTCTCAAAGTCGGCGGCGCGTTTGTTGTACGAAGCAGTGCACGTTGCAGTCACTGGTGCCATAGGCGAATAGAAGGGGTAAGCCGGCCCAGTGTACCCAGAAACCTTAGACATGTCGACCTTCACATAAAACCAATAAGAGCTCCAATCCTTGGAAAAGTTGGTCTTGCTGAAGGGTGCTAGCTGGATTCGGTTGAGACCTTTTCGTGAATTTTGCCTTCGGGTGTTAAAAGTACAACATGCATAGTGTGCATCATAATACTTTCCATCGTCAAGCTTGAGAATATCCTTCTCAATCACAAGCTCGAATAAACGAGCGAAGATATCAGCACCGAAGGTACACTTGAAAGTCTTCATGATCCAGAAGAACTTCGAAAGTTCCAGAAAGGAGTTCGGTGTCAGCTGATGCATTTTCACAGAGAACTTCTCAAGGATGGAAGGCAGAATAGGATCATAGGGGAATCTGAGTCCACAAGTGAAAAAATCCCTGAAAACAACGACTTCATTTGCTTCGGGAGCAGGGACTTGTTCACCAGAAAGGGGACGACCATCTCCGGCGGGAAAAAACCCAGCCTCTTCATATTCTTTGATGACACCGGCCGTAACCTTTGATTCGCCAAAGACAAAAGCCGGGGGATAAGATTTAATCTTCATGCCAACAAGCTCGCTTACATCAGCGTCAACATTGGATAAATCTTCTTCTCCAGATCTGTTTTCAGATCTAATCTCCCCGTCTTCGCGACTGCCAGAATCGTGAGTGGTCCCAGCAGCAAGTTCGTCTGTACGAGACTGAATGTTCCCAGAGTCAAGAATATCCTCTCCGGTTGGCGGAACACCAGCAGCAGCCAGTTCCTCCGAAGTCATGGGTCTAGCAGTACTTTTAGTACGAGCCACCTACTCGAAAAAAAGCAATTATGAAATGTGTATCAATTTATAAGAAACAAAAACATGCGAAAAAATCGATAAATCAACGAAAGGAGAAGGAAAAGCGAAATACCTTCGAAGAACAGAGAAATTGCCGAACTTCGGGCGCTTTAAGATGAAAAGCTTTTTCTTCAAAAGTACTTGAAAATTTCCGAAGAAAGCAACGCAAGGGTGAAACAAAGTTACCGCGCCCCGCCCTCTATTTATAGGGAGAGGGGGGGTAGACTCAAGAAACCGCCTCGATATGACCGTTGCGTATTTTCTGGGGGACGCGTGTCCACTCCGACGTTCCGAGGGTGATGTTTTTTACCGAAATTCTGAGGATTTTTCATGGAAACGGATCGTCAGAGTCAACCCGCTTCCCTGAGGGGCTAGTGTTGGGGAATTGGACAAAAACCTTTCACCCTCAAAACGTCAGAGTTGCCGAATTCATGAATATATTCGTGAATGTGCCTCAGGGTGGAAATTCTGTTTCGTGGCAAGGAAACGTTCATGAAGGTGTTCTGATAAATTTTACATGATTCGCTGACCTTCTAACGTCGTGCGAAATAATCGCCGAATTGGCTTTGGATCGCAAGTCTGCTGTCTGTTTCAGGACGACTGGAATCTGGCGAATTCAGGAAGTCATGTACCTGTGAATTTCGGGAAGCTTGAGGAGTCTCAGTTCGAGAATCTTGATAAGTGATGATTTTCACGAATGAAGTTTCGGAGGTCAGAGGAAGACCAAGTCAAAGACGTCACCTCAAAAGTCCGGGTTTGAAGTGTGAACTAGTGGCAGGCTTGTAAATGTATGAAATTAGCCCCACAAATCACGGGATGTAAAAGACGTTCGTGTACATGTTCACACTAGGAATATTCTCTAGATTCGAGGGTAATCTCAGAATGTAATAGTCCCTTCGTCTCCCTATAAAAGGGGGCCCGAGGGCACGTGTAAAGGGGTTCACAACTTTGGAGGAGGAAGTCAGGCTTTCGGAGATTTCTTGTCTCCGCGTTCTCGGATTCCTTCTTGTGTATATTCTTAAGTTTCTTCTTATACATGTTCGGGGATTCCATCCGATTCTTGAATCCCCAACAGACGGCTCCTCTTCGTCGCCGCGGAACATCACTCTCTTGGCGGGGGCGGCGGACAGCACCGAGGAAGACGGACGGGGACGTGGCCGCGGGGCCTCCTCCTTGCAGAACCTCCCCCTAGAGTCGCGGGCCATCCCTACGACGGAGACGAGGCTGCGACGGAGACGAGGAAGGCGGAAACCGGAGAAGGGGATAGAAGGCGGAAGGCGGGGCGGAGCGTTTATTAAAAAAGGTTTGGATGCGCAAATGATACGATGATTAACAACCACCCGTCGCCAATGAAGGGGCGGGGCCAGGTCTATTCGAATGAAAAACAGTTTGCTTTTCTCCTTTTAATCTGCAATCAAATTTTGTATCACGTATTTCTCCGTCATCTGTAATCCAAATTTGATGATATTTGTTTCTGATTTTTTCTAAAATCAACATCTATTCATTTATGACATTTTTTCGTATGTAATTCTATTTCTTGGATGTTGTTTATACGCCTTATCTTGTTCCTTATAAGTACAACATAGAAATAATATTTGTTTTACACAACCATTACTAATGAAACTTTGCATTTCGTAATCTTATGGTGAACATAAGGTTATGTTAAAATTTCAAATGCATATGAGTTCGAACATGTTTTAAAGTGTGAAAAACTTTAATGTTGAAGTAACATTTTAAGAAACTATGTGAGAGATGTAGACATTTGTACACAAGTATAATCTTCCGTTTTCGAAACCATTTGGATTTTTGTAGACAAGCTTAGGGACCTAAATTATATTGTCAAGTCAATTTGTAGAATTTTTAGAACACACTAAGACATTATTATAATTATTATATCGTAAACAAGAGATAAAAAATCTAATTTTAAGAAATTTGGTTAAACAAGTGTGGTTGTTGATATTTTATTCAAATACTAAATTACCAACTGTGAATTGTTCGTATTTTTTACGAACTTTTTGGTGCTGTTTATGGGCTCTAATATTTGAGGGAAGCAAGTTTCAATTCAGAAAAAATAGTGTCGGGCCCACGCGTCAGCGTCAGAAGCCTATATAAAAAAAGATAACCGTTGCCCGCCCGACCGACAAAGGCGATGCGGGTAGACTAACCCGCGTCGCCAACAAGTGTTCCATTGTCCGAAATGCCCCTGACCGAATGAATATGCATCCGCCCCGGCGACGCTGGTACACTAACCCTCGTCGCCAACAAGTGCTCCACTGTCTGAAATGCCGCTGGCCGAATGAATATGCATCCGCCCCGGCGACGCTAGTACACTAACCCTCGTCGCCAACCAGTGCTCTATTGTCCGAAATGCCCCTAGCTGAATGAATATCCATACGCCCCGGCCCCCTTCTTCTTCCCCGATCTAAGCTCCACCACCGCCGCCCGCCCGTCCTTCCCCGCCGTCGCGCACATGTCGCACTACGCTGATTCGTCTAGAGGTGCACGTGTGAGGAGCAGCGTTCAAGGTTGCCGGAGCAGCCGCAATCACTCCATTGGCTTGGATCCAGTCGGTGAGCTAAGCGGCTTTCCACTGGTCCCTTGCCCGGACTGTGGTATGGCTCGGGTGGTGGAGGGGCGGACGCAGAAGGAAGGTGAAAACCACAGTCATCTTTATTTCAAGTGTGCAAGGAACTCGGTGAGTAGTCTGCTGTGTCTCCCAAATCTGAGTTAGGGTTCTTATGTGCTTTTGATTCTGCAGTACACCAAGAATTGTGGATTTTATCGTTTCCACAAGGAGTATCTCCAGATGCTGAAGGATGTTGGCGTCATTGTTTTTCGACCGTCGAACTGGGCAGACGCGGTCGATGAAATAGTTGATTCAGTGGAATGTCAAATTGGGAGCGGCGAGCAGAGGCAAGCACTAGACAAGCAGAGGAAGAAAGCACTGGAGGAGAAGATGGACAATGTGATCTGGAAGATGAACTTGATTATTGTGGCTGTTTTTTGTGTAGTATTCGGATGTTTACTAGGGATGTATGCTGCAAAGAAGTAATTCTGATGTTAAAAGTGGTGCTTTTGCTTCATCTGTGTGGATGAAGAATGAAAAAATTGTCACAGATGACAAAATTAAATGTATGAATGAAAAATGGATGGAATGACAATTGGGTCACAAATCTTAATGTGTCACACATCACAAAATTCATCAATTCATCTGTGCTGACATTTCAAACTTCTGGCATAACTCTGGCATACGCATTGCAATTCATTGTAAACTGCTGCCATATAATGACACAAACAGAGTAACAAACTTCTGGCATACACATTGCAATTCATTGTAAGCTGCTGCCATAGACATTGCAACACGTTATAGGAGACATGGATTGATCTACTCGCGTCTCTTAGATCTACTAGTTCATCACAAGTTCAACATACACACAGGAGGAACATATTAACAGAGGATCTACTAGTTCATCACAAGTTCAACAAACACACAGGAGGAACACATTAACAGAGGAACAAATTAATTAAGCAGAGGTAGTCGCCGCCGGAGGAGCCCCACCGTTGGAGTCGGAGTCGGAGCCGGAGCCGGAGCCGTCGAGGCTGCCATCGTCGCCGCTATCGTCGTCGACGGGGGCGAGCACACCTCTCTCAAGGTCCCCAGCCAAGATATGGATCTTGAAGGCGTAATCCTTCACGGTCCTCTGCAGCGGATCATTGGGCGCTGGGACCCCGAGACGAACGGCCACCAGTCAAAGCCTGTTGAAATCTTCGTGGAACAAGTTGACTGACCAAGTGGCTTCATCAGCAGTTAGTGCAGGAGCAACGGCCTCCACAGGCTGCGACGCCGGCACCTCCTCGGGCTCGTTGGGCGGGGGCGGCGGCACCTCCTTGGGCTCCTCATCGGGCGCCAGTGCCGTCCCCTCCTTGACGAGCCGACGGCACTGGCTGGCTCTGACGATGCCATGCGCGCGCTTGAGGAAGAAGAAGAAGCTCTTGGATTCACTTCTTGGTGACCGGAGACGGTGGTGCTGGGGTTTTCTTGGTGCCGCGGTTGAAGAAGTTCTTGGTCGGCCGGGGATTTATATTGATAAGACGGGGAACCGTCAGGCGGCCGGTCACGCGCCTCGGAACCCGTGTACGCTCAGGAGAGCTCTTGGCCACAAAAGAGACATGTGGTCACAAGGAGACGTGTGACTGTTCATATTTTATTCAAATACCAAATGCCCAACTATGAGTTGTTCGATTCACAAAAATAAACTATGAATTGTTCGTATTTTTATTAATTTTTAGGTGCTGTTTTATGGGCCCTAATTTTTTAGAGAAGCAAGTGTCATTTCAAAAAAAAGTGTCGGGCCCACGTGTCAGCGTCAGCAGACTAGTATAAAGAAGGTAACCGTTGCCCGCCCGCGCACCAGCCAACAAAGCGACGCGGGTTCGCTAACCCGCGCCGGCAGTGACTATCCATTTTGCAAAATGAATATTCAACCGCCCGGCCCATTCCGTCTCCCGACTCTCCCCTTCTTCTTCTGAATGGATAAGCGCAACACTTTCCTTAAAAAAAGCGCAGCACACGACGCTTTCCTCATTTCTCACTGGGGTGAGAGGAGGCGTGGAGATAGAGACGACGATGAGCGCCGGCGAGGGGCCAAGCAGCGGACGACCCCGCGCACCCGGGATCGAGGAGAACCGGAATGCGAAGCGGTGCCGCAACTGGATCCGCGCGCGTGCCAGCGAGATGGCGGCGAAGAGGGAGATGACGATGAGCGCCGGAGAGGGGCCAAGCGGTGGTGGAGTGAACCCAATGTCGGAGACGAGGGTCCTCGACTGGATCCTCTCGGGTTCCGACGAGGGGCCAAGCAGCGGCAAGGAGGAGCGTGCCGGCGAGGGGGCAGCGAAGTGGGCGAGGCGCCTGCCTCACGTCTGCGAGCACAAGTGTCTGGCAACGACGAAGAGGGGTCGAGGGAGCGGCAAAGGTGTAGAGGACCTCATCTCTGACTCTGGCAACGACCACGACGACGGCGAGGCGAGTTTCTCTGAATCTCACTGCCTTTTTACTTGTTCTATAGATGGAGCTTGAGCTTGAGCTTGATAAAGTTAGTGTCTATAATGATGTCTTCCATACTTGTCATGATCTTATACCAAGTTCTGAGGCAAATTAGTTTTGAACTAAGTTCTGCTTTTACTTGTCACCCTGCTATGAAGCCTAGGATAATTTTCAATTTCTTATATAATTTTCTATGATGATTACTGTTCCTATACTGCTCCAAGTTCTGAGGCAAATTAGTTCTGAATTAACTATGTTATTCTTATATCATGTTTAACCCTGTTTCAGGCAAAACTCTATGAGTTGTGAGCAGAGTTTGAGTTACTTCTAAACCTTAATGTCTGGGATTATGTGAAACCTGAGTTTGAAAAATCACGAAAGAAGTGAACATCCTTATCAAAAAGGCTAAGCACATAAGGAGGTACAAGTATACTACTGAACAAAATCTTCAGCCTATTGAAAATGCGCTCGAAGGGCTTCAAGAATCCTTGGTTGCTTACGAAGAGGCTGCAAAAAGAGCCAATATTGATGTGACATGAGGAAGTTCAAGCTTGTTGATGTGCAGGGTCAGATAGCCATACTTTTGTGGATGTTCAAGGGGCATGCTTTTGTTGATGTGTATGGTCAGATAGCACATCCCATAGTAAATAATTAATATGATGGACAAGTTAAGTCCTAGCCTGATGGACAAGTTAAGTTAACTGTTTGTAATAATTATTCTTTATTCCTGTGGACAAGTTATCTTCATCTATGTGGACAAGTTATCTCTCTTATGATGTCTGTTTTGTATCAAAAGATATATGTGTTGATTGTGCCTGTATGTCGAAATGGAAGCAATGAGAGATCGAGCTGACCTGTCGATGAAGACAGACTCAAAGGAGATGCGGATTCACAAAACTCCGTCTCCTTTCTTCACAAAGGAGACACAGATTAACAAACCTCCGTCTCCTTTGTTCACTGTCGCCGCGCTCCCGCTTCACGGCAGTGAAGAGTGCTATTAGACTTTAATTATTGAGCTCTCAGTCTAGTAACAGGCGTCAAATGGTCATCGGTAACGGACACTAAAGCCGGTTACCGATACGGCAGCGATCTGTAACGGACTTAAATGGCCCATTACCGGTAACGGACTTTACAAGGCCGTTACCGATAACTTTAACTCTCGTAACGGACTCGATTTAACGTCCGTTACAACGAATTCATGTAACGGACGTTTAAGAAGCCCGTTACCAGAAGTCCACATTTGTAACGGGCGTAGTGGAGGCCAACCCCGGGGTCGGCCTGTCGCGCTTACGGGTAACGGACGCTAAACAACAATCGTTACAGATATGGGTGTATGTAATGGGTGTTAAGGACCCGTTACAAATGCTGCGTGACCGATTTAAGATTTTCACGTAGTGACTGTTTTGGGAGCGCGCGGGTGGTGAGGCTGGCGGCCCAGGTGGGGGAGCTCGCCGCCGCATTGGACGCGCGGGTGGCGAGGGCGTCGTAAGCAGGGGAGCTCGGCGCCGCCGTTTGGGGCGCCGCCAGGATGCCGCCGTCGCGACGCAATTCCCTACCGAGGGTTCCGGCATGGTGTCGTCGTTGCAGGTTCCACGTCGACGTGCTGCAGGCTGCTGTCGCCCAAGCCAATGTAAAATGCAGTTCCTGATGTCTGAATTGCAAAGAATGTTCCCTGATGTCTGAATTGCAAAGGAGAGGGCAGTGGCATGCAATGGCCAATATAAAATGCAGTGCCTCTGTTAATTCTGCAATTCGTCTACATGTTGGAGATCCAAAATCTCAACGGTTCCTAGAGCTCACTTGATTTTTTGTGACATGTACTGATTTCCCCAAATGATTTCAATCGAGCAAGTTGAATCTGTACACCACATGCTAGCTGTTGTCTTCCGGGCATCATCTGGTTCAGTTTGAGATACTGTTTATCATCTTATAATGGCTGGGATAATTGATGCTCTCATTGTCTTCGTGGCATGTATCATGTGCCGGTGCCCCTTCCTGGATCCAGCAGTGGATGCGAAATAGTTCTTTTGAATGAGCATGAGCACAAGTTCTTTTGAGAGGTGTAGGCGTGTAGCTGCAAATAAATTTGAAGATCAGAAGCCGCACATGGCCTGTGCTGCCTGGGATCCACAGGGAGGAGCCCCAATGCAAGTAGGATAGTTGTAGCTTGTGCCAGGTGCACTTGAAATATTTAGTGTCAAATGTTCATGAATTTTGTGTGAAGTGATCAGTTATGCTCTCATGAAGTGAAATTTTGCTTAAGAATGCTGTAATCAGCAACAAAGAAACTCAATTTTGCCCCCTAGACAGTTTCTGAAAGTTGTTTTTTAAAGTAAACTATCTCATCTACATAAATAGATCTGAAATAGTATTAAAAGAAAAAATGCAGCAACATAGGTCGCACAGACAGCTTAAATAAGCACAACCATCCTTCCATTGCTAGTATCAGTATGTTGTGTTCGAAGCACATTCAAGGAAAAGCTTATTAAAAAACCACCTTGGTTGTCTCCACAAATCTGATTTGTTCCAGAAGCTTAAAAAATTAATAAATGAAAAATTGATTCAAGCTTAACAAAACAAATCTCACGAACTAAATTGTTCCGGAATGGAAAACTAAATATGACCTAAATGACTACTCCTAAATGATAACTATCCAGTTTTGTGGACGGCTGCCTTGCTTGCCATATTTTCAACTTTCTCCATTAATGATCTTTTCAACTTGTTGTTTGGACGCCTCATGTGTATTAATGGGTGAGAATATGAGGTCAGCCGGCATTCTCCGCCTTAACTGGTCCACGTCCTCCTGATCAACACAAACAAGGAGGATAAGTAATCTAGTAACCATCTTGCAGTCTCCACAAATCTGTAAATATAAATGTGCAAACTAACCTGTGTGAAATCTCCTTGTAATATTGTTCCATTCCAACGCTCCATAAACATGAGGACAAACAATGCACACGAGTATCTGCATATTACATGAAAAATAATTTATAAAACTAGATGTGTCGTATGTGGTGTACTTGAAAGCCTGACAAACTTACATTGTTGGCAACATACTTCGGTCTGTCTAAATCAGTATCAATTGTAAGTGCTCTCATGTCATCTGCTTGCACTTTCACAGTGATAAACACAGATATTTCCTTAGTTGCACTGGACATACACAAGTTGTTGAGATATTCTGCCACTGCCATTTCTCGAGGACTCTTGGCATCCATATCAGAACGAACTTGATGATTATAACCCTTCGCAAATGAGAAAATTGATATAAGTACACGCAATTGTAGGTAAAGATGAACAAATTTGAAAGGTATGGAATGATTTAGGTGACCTTTTCCATTTTCTGTTTGTGTGCCTTGGACGTCCTTGCAACACTTGTACTTTTCTTCTATTGCTGCTTATTATCTGCTGTTCTTGTACTTTTCTTTTTTTTGCTGCTTATCATCTGCTGTTTTGAAATATAAGAAACCAAAGTGCATCAGTATGTGAGAATATGCATACAAAAAATATAAAAAGCTACAGGCATATACTATTCACCTTCTTTCCTTTTCTATTTTGCATTTTTTGAAGATCATCATGGGTGACCTAAGACTGCTTGGTGTTTTCCTCTTTCTTTTTCCCTCTTTAACCCTCTCTGCTAATGTTGCAGAGGTCCCTACATCACTGCATTCAACACCATCGGATAGCTCTGCTCCTGTATCATATAAATCATCTTCAGTGCTGCCTTTGTCACTACCTTTGCCACCATCAGATCCAGCACTAGTGTGAGAACTATCTATTTAGATACAAGGGTCAGCATTGGCACAATCAATTGAATCATCCTTGTTATGCATGTCCGTGGGTGGATCACTTTCGGCTTCCATGTCAAAGAAATTCTGCACCAGTGTTGCATGAAACAAGAAAATGTAAAATGTAAATTGCTGGAATACTACTGAACTGAATATCATGTCAGATTTAAATGTAAATTGTGAACCAATTCCTGTTTCCTAAAAGGTAAGACTGATAAAGGCAAACACACAGGTCAACATATATAAAAAAAATGCGCTCTGGATGAATAAATCAGAATTATCAGATGCAGTGAAGTAAAATTAACAATCTAAGTTAGCCCCTGCAGGTTAGCTTCTCAAATTTTCCAAAGCTAACCTGCAGCCTGCAGGTACCTTATATTCATGGAGATCAGCATATTGGTGTGCTGGAGTATACGGGACTTATTCTCAAGTCAAAGCTAGATACCATCTCGACATGGATGTATAGAGAGATATTTTTCATGTACGATTTTGCAATGGCTGTCCATCGTGCCAAGAAAAGCCATATACTCATTATGCTTGAGTTGCTAGCTTAGCTAGAAAAACTAACCGAGACTTAACTCTCTCTACTTCCTATCTTCTTTTACTCCTTTCGTACCAAATTACTACCAAATTACTAGTCACAATTTGATGTGCACATGCCAAGCCTGTCACACCTGGTTTTAGAAAAACAAACCAAGTGCATACCTATATGTATGCCAGGATCAAGTTTCATACATATAGTAGACATAAGTGAATAACAGTAACAGTATCACGTATAAAAACATAAACAAACTTACAAATCTATCAGAGTTATACAGCTCAATCCTGGAAACGGAGGCGCCAACTCCACAAGCAATCGACTGGGGGCTGCGTACGCCTAGCATCATCATCTTCAACAGCTTCACACCTTTTGCTTCTGAGCAGCAGTAAGCAAGGATGAGTACACTTATGGTTGGTACTCAGCAAGGCCACAAGAAATAACCAGAAAGAGATTTAAGTCCATCTTTGAGTTTAATTAATCATGTGAGGGTCCAGGCCGCTCTTGACCGTGAGCACAGCTAATCGATTAGTTTTACACTCTGCAGAGGTTGTACACTTTCACCACAAGTCGCGTAAAAGTCCCGAAGAACTTTGGACCCAACCATGCGATGCTTGCAAGGTATCATACCACACTACCGATGTGTGATTGCATAGGGACGCTATGAGGCCTTTACAAAGATTCCCAAGTGCAGGCTGCCCGCTTGGTTACATGACAGCGCAATGCATAAACCTCTCTCAAGACTGCGAAGCTACCATAGAGCAGATTAGTCTGAGGGTCGGGCTATACACCAACTACCGGCACCCCCTAACCCCTTTCAGGTAAAGCATACCAAACACTAAGGTTTCTAATTAATTGGCCAAGACAGAGCCATATGTCTTGTGGTTGCACTGTTTTCCTGGGTGGTTCTCCATGTTCCAATTAAGACACAATATTCTGGTAATAAAGCATAGGTAGAAGGTGGTTAGGGACACTTGCCTTTCTCCAACGAAAGCTATACTCTTACTGCTCTTCAGCTCTTGTTTTCTTGAAACTCTTCATCTTCAAAGCAACGAACAACGATCCTTCTACTCGAAGCAAACATCGGGCACAACATACAAAGCAACAAGTATAACTAAGAACAATGCACCAATCAAAAGAAAAGCTTTAAAAGAGCGCACTAAGGGTAGGCTCGATTCTGTGGTTACGCATGAACGAAAGAGACGCTGAAAACGAAACTAAGGTCCAAGTTATCGGAAGATTATTATCAAACAACAAGAGACTACGTGCTTCATATGTTTTAATTACAAAATCATGTGGCAAGAATATTTCAAAGCAAGTTATATTTAATTAAGAAAACACGATAAGCCTAATCATATTTTATTTGCATATATTTAAGTATAAGTTATGCCAAATTAACAATTAATATTAAAAAGACAAAGCATGTGAAAGAATCAAATCGAATAACTTTATATTACGTGTTCAACTAAACATATTGATATTGAAAAGACAATTATAATACCATTACGCATATTAACTTTTATTATGAAAACCGATGTTACCCTAAGCATCTTTTATTTAACAAAACTAGTTACAAATAGTAATTAACCAATTTAAATCTTAGCTTATGAAAACCGGAATAGAACCTAACCACTTTTATTTGGAAAAGTAATGAAATAAATATTAGTCAAGATTAACATGCAACTTTGATGTAAAATAAGCAACAGGTGATACACATGCTAACGCACGAGTTATGGTGAAACGAACTATACAACGGCACAAACGAACTATAACGGTACAAGCGAACACTAGAGCGCACAAGAAGAGTTTAAGCTTAGGATTTAGGACAACTAGTCTAAAAGGAACTAGGCTGAAGGAAAACACTAAACAAAGGTAAGCTGAACTGATGCTAGTAGAGAAGAGATAACAAGATTGGCTCTAAAGAAAGATAGTTGCGGAAGACTAGACACAAGAACATAGCTGATTCATGAACTAGCTAGATGTTAAAGATTGGATCACAAAGAATTGAAAGAACGTAGCTGACTCACCGAGAGACAACTAGGAAAAGGATTACTAGCTAGGAAACAAAGATAACTATAGAGGTGACATACAACGTCTAACAAACGATTTGCATATATGAACATGAAAGACTATAAACTTAGGTTCATTTTAATTAACAAAACAAATGTAACAGATATTTCAGAAATAAAATACCCTAAGTTGAATTAATTCAAATTGCATTTTGTTTGAAGAAACCGTAGAAAGAACCTAGTCAAATTTTATTTTTAAATGTTTATGTATAAATTATACCAATTAAACATTTATTTGGATAAACAACTTAAACGAAAATATCTATGCATATAGATTTATGATTCAGATTGAACTAACCAAATTATAAATAGAAACTCATTTGTGTTGGTATTTAATCAAATTAACATTTATTACAAAAGCCGGTGTAAAAATCTATCAACTTTTAATTAGAAAAGTTGATTAATTATTAAGCAATTAACATTTGGTTTATGAAAAATCGAGATGTGGCACACTAATCATCTTTTATTAATAAAAAGCATGTGAAGTGAACATTAATCAAATTAACCTTGATATGAAAAACGGTGTATACCACTATATTACTTTTATTTAGAAAAGACATGTTTAACTAAGCATTAATCAAAATTAATATTAAATAAATTTTCAGAAAATAAACATGATGAAAACTCACCACTAACGTGTACTTTGTATTATTATGAACCTAACGCAACTTGAACGGATTAAAACGGAGGTAAAACATGCAAGATGTGGATAAAACAAGATTGGAGGACCTGGATGTGATTACCAGAAGATTTCAGAGGCCACCAGATAAAATTCACGAGACACATGAAACAGTGCCCGCGAATAGGACAAACTTCAGGGTTAGATAAGAAAAAGTCTCGGGTGGGCCTTATGTGCGAAAGGTCGGATTTTTGTAGGGGGGTTATCTGCAGTTTTGCCAAGACACAAGAAAACATGATAAAGATTAAAAGAAACACAAGGGCCTAAACAGAAAACAACCTTATCTTCTTCTACCTTGGGTTCGAGACGGACAGGAGCGTGCAGGAGCTCCTGGCCGTTCCGGTCGCCGGCGGTGGGGGCGGCCTAGGGCTCGGCTGAGGTGTGGAACGAGTAGAGGAGAGCGAGGGGATCTCAGATGTGTGCTCACCAGTGGTAGGGATGGGCAGAGGTGGCCGGATTCTGGCCGGCGGCGGGAGGACAGCGGCGACGTACATCCTGCAGCTCGGACTCGTGTCGCGGGACGCTCTGAGGGCGCCAGGCGACGGGAAGACGGCTAGGGCGGCGTGCGGGGCTGGCACGCGAGTGCGCGCGTAGGCATATGGACGTGGAGGCCAGGCGCGGGCCACACGCACCGGCGAGCAGAGAGCTCGGGAAGAGCCTGCCATGGAGGTTGACCGGAAGGGAACAGAGAAAAAGAGGGAAACGGGGATTAGATGGGAACGACCACGAAACTGTAGATTCTACGGCAAAACGGAAAGGAAACGACGAGTAGAACGCGATGGTGTGCTCACCTTCAGCCAAAGATGAACGATGGCGACGGAAGAGCTCGCCGGAGTTGGAGAGGAGTCGCCAGAGTCGGGGAAGACGACGGAGTCGACGTCAGATTCGTGTAACCAACCCCATCACGGCGTACAGCTCGACAAGGGAAACTCCAAGGTGGTGTCCATCTGCACCGGAAGTGCACGGTTTCGCCGGAAAAGCTCGCCGGAAGTTCGCCGGAATTTAGTAGATGCAAAAGTTCAGTGACGGTTTGTGGGAGCTAAGGTTATCGAAACGGGATGAGGTTGGCGGCGTTGGAAAGAGGACACCAAGGAGGTCATCGAGAACTATTTATTGGCCGAGATTGAGTCCAGTTTTATTTTCCCTTCTTTTTCTAATTTCGGAAATTAATTTCGGATTAAAAACAATTCCAGGGAATCCTGAAATCGTAATTAAACCACAAAAAATATTCCAAAAGCTCAGAAAAATTCAGGAAAACTACTAGAGATGATTTGGAACATGATGAATCCAAATAAAGTATTTGGAGCTCATGAAAAAGATTTTAGAGCCTTCTAATAAATAGAAATAGCTCGGGAAAAGTGAGAATAAATTCCAGAAAAAGCCGGAAAATTCTCAGAAGATTTTGATCAGCACCTAAACGTATTTTTAAAACCTTTTACACTCAACAAACACTAAGATGCATCGGCATGAATGCAACACTCACATCGAACCAATTTATTTAATTCAGAAAATCAAACAAAGGCTTTTTCTTATACTATATTTCCTGTAAAGAAAAATAAATGTTGGAAAATTTTTAAAATTATGAGAAAATCATTGTTTAATCTTTCTTCTTATTCACATCCTAAAATTCAGAAATTTCAGGGTGTGACAAAGCCTCACTTACACAATAGAGTCGAGGACGACTCCTTTTCAAGAGGAGGATGATGATGTGCACATGCCAAGACACTTACACAATAAAGTCGAGGACGATTTCTTTTCAAGAGGGGGAGGATGATGTGGACATCCCACGAGTTACACAAGAACAAGCATCAGATACACAAGCTCCTGCACTTCAAGGACCTATTACACGCAGCCATGCTAAGGAACTCCAACAAAAGGTGAATTCTTTCCTTGCTGAAATTAATTTCAAAATATATGATAATGTTATACTACCTAAATGTTGTACTTTGATTGTCCTTAGGAATATACATAAAGAGGACGGTACAACTAAACATGGAGAAGAAGTAAACAACAAGAAATAGTCGGACCAAGAATCACCAGCCCAAACCAAGGATCCAAGAGGATTCCGTTCGGACGACTGTTCGGCAAGCTTGGAAACCAAGAATCACCCATTCAGAACAAGGATCCAAGAGGATTCCGTTCGGACAACTATTCGGACAAGCTTGGAAATCAAGAATCACCCGTTCAGAAAAAGGATCCAGAAGGTTCGCTTCAGATCTCCACTTCGGACCAGTTCGGACCTACATAATGAATCGACCATAACTCTTTGGTCGCGATGTATCTGGAGATGGAACGTTCTTGAAGTCAACTTTCCAATGCAAGAAACCACATGTCCATTGGACTTCCTAATAAAGAGTTATGACATATTTAGTGGAGGCTGCACAGAAGGTCAACAGCCACGCGAGCCCACTTCGGGAGTTGATTTCTGAGGAGCCTTTTCACATGCTTAGCTTTTTCATTTCCATCTCGAATTCACACCCATCTAGAAGGGTTGTTCCTAGTATTAAATACCCCCTATGTACCATTAAGAACTAAGTTTTGATAATCATGAATTGATAGCCTTATATGGTTTGTCGCAGCCGAGTTGTTGAGTGCCTTGCACACTCTTGTTCTTCCTTGTTCTCCGAGGACTTGTGAAGAGATCTCTCTGAGGTCCCCTACTTCGTGCTCTACGACTTCCGTTCGGCTGCGCCGTATTGTGTGGATTAGTTCCGGCTTGTGGTTCTGCGGTCGTTCAGAGATCGAGTCGAAGTCTTCGCGGTTTCGGTACCTCTCTCCCCGTCGCTTGGTCGCAACCAACCTTGGTCAGGTATAAAGCTATTTATCCCCACTATTCTACAGCAATTTATCATTTGTTCTTGAACCTACTGTCGTGAAGATCGAGCCATTCTTATGCTGATCCAAATCGGCACCTATCACAATTCGTTATTTTGTATTTGTCGTTTGTTTTTGCTTGTGACTTGCTTCATTATCAAGAGTATTTTAAGTATAACTAGACTTTTTGCATATTTACACTAATTTTCAAATAAAACAAATGGCCAAATGTTGTGATTAAAAGTAAACAATAATTTAGAGATGGAGGGAGTAATTAGTAATATATATATAGTAGGGGATAATGCAGTTTTGTTAAAAAATATTGCCCTGTTTTCTTAAGAAAAAGTCCCTCCTATTTTAAAAAAAATGATGTTAGTTCTTGAAATTGTTTTATATTTTTTTGATTTTGTAAAAATATACTATCACCCAAAAATTTATCAAATCTATACGATAATCGTCATGGCCCATGCGTTTGGGCCCAACCGTCGTGGCCTACGGCGGTCGGAGAGGGCAACCGCTCTAGACCACGGCGGTATGCCTATCGCCAACGGTCGGGTGGCCGCATGGCCTCACAGTGGGCCGCGAGCACCAACCGCCATGGGCCACGGCGGTTGGCTTTGCTAGCGCCGTGGCCCATGGCGGTAGGTGTCAACCGCCGTGGAATTACGGCGGCTACCCTGCCTATATAAAGGGCGACAGCGGCCGCCGTCCCCCCAACCCCTCCCGCCTTCCTCCCTCTAGCCCGCCCCAGGTTCTTTTTTGTTTTTTATTAGTTTAAATAGTTTAATTAGTTTAGAATTAGTTTTGTTAGTTTAGAAATTTTAGAAATTAGTTTATTTAGATAGGAAAATTTAGAAAATTAGTTTAAATTTACTTATTTGGACTAGAAAAATTATAAAAATAGTTTTTTAGTTTAGAAAATTTAAAATTTGGTTTAATTAGTTTAGAAAATTTATAAATTAGTTTTATTAGTTTAGAAAATTTATAAATTAGTTTTATTAGTTTAGAAAATTTAGAAACTAGTTTATTTAGTTTAGAAAATGTAGAGAATAGTTTAAATTTGTTTATTTGGTATAGAAATTAGTTTAAATATGTTTATTTGTTTTAGAATTTTTTACTTGGTATAGTAATTAGTTTTAATATGTTGATTTGGTTTAGAAAATTTAGAAAATTAGTTTATTTGGTTTAGAAAATTTAGACAATAGTTTTTTTAGTATAGAAAATTTAGAGATTAGTATAAATTTGCTTATTTGGTATAGAAATTAGTTTGAATATGTTTATTTGGTTTAGAAAATTAGAAATTATTTTTTTAATTTAGAAAATTTAGGAATTAGTTTATTTGGTATAGAAATTAGTTTGAATATGTTTATTTGGTTTATAAAATTTAGAAAATTAGTTTATTTGGTTTAGAAAATTTAGAAATTAGTTTAAATTTGTTTATTTGGTATAGAAATTAGTTTGAATATGTTTGTGTGGTTTAGAAAATTAGTTCATTTGGTTTTGGAAATTTAGAAATTAGTTTAAATTAGCTTAGGTATAGAAATTAGTTTGAATATGTTTATCTAGTTTGACAAATCTAGAAAGTTAGTTTATTTGTTTTAGAAAATTTAGAAAATTGTTTATTTGGTTCATAAAATTTAGAAAATAATTTAAATTGTTTATTTGGTTTAGAAAATTCTGAAATATGTTTATTTGTTTATTTTTTTAATTTTTTTGTACGCAACTGCAGCTATGGCTGCGCCAGCAGAGTACGTGCGGCCAGAGCTGTTGGACGCTAGGGTCGACATCAAGCACCGCTCGTACCTGTCCGCCGTTCTCGGAGAGGAACTTGGGCATGTACATGCTCGCACTACACGCGCGTTGATGCTGATACACGACCTTTGGGTTCCCAAGTACGTGTAATGATGCTCTGTTAATGGATTTATCTTTCTTTATAGTTATGTTTGTACTAATAAAATAACCTTATTTGTTTCAGGCTACAAGCTGCAGGACTACTGCCTCTAGCGTGGTTAGTCGAGGGGGACAAGCTGCGGGCCACAGTTCCTCGTGCAGATCGCATGACACGGTTCTCATAAAACTTCCTCCTGCTATTCGCGCTTCTGGACCGGTGGAGGCCCGAGAGACACACGTTCCACTTCCCCGTCGGCGAGCTGGCGCCGACTCTTCAGGACGTGGGCCTCTTGTTTGGCCTTCCTTGTGAGGGTGAGGCTATGGGGGCTGTGAACATCGCGGCCAATTGGCATGAGGTCTTCCTTGCTCGGTTCGCGAACGTTGCGGAACGATCGCGCCTCACGCCGTACCAGTCGTTCGCGAACTCTCACAGACCCACCTTGGTTTGGCTGCAGCAGTTCAGCGTACTTGCCTTGACTTCTTCTTTTTCTTCGTTTCTGTACGTGTGGAGACAATGTAATGAACGATTGATTTTGTTTGTGCAGGTTGATTACCTAGCTGATGACGCCCAGCTTTAGACAGTCAACAAGTTCCTGGAGGCATACCTGTTGTGGCTGTTTGGGTTCATGATGTTCTGCAGTTCCCAGGGAAACGCGGTGCCGAAGTTCTTGATCCCCTACGCTCGGAGGATCGCCGACACGCCCTTGGACGCGGTCCCCCAGATCAGTTGTGGTAGTGTTGTTCTTGCCTGCACGTACAGGGGGCTGTGCACAGGGGTGTCCAAGGGTCGTGCCGAGAAGGCGATCCTTCTCGGCTGTCCTCTCCTTCTGTAGCTCTGGTACCACGAGCGGTTTTTGGTTGGTCAGCCGAAAGTCGCCCTCACGCTGTACAAGCACCTACCAGAGGGCCACGAACCCGCCGACCATTTCACCATGGGCTCACTGTGCTGCCTGCGGACGGTAATTACTAACCATTGACTTTCAATTTACCTCTACATTTTGTTTGCTCGATTCGCATGTTGGGTTCACATTTATTTTGTACGCAGTCCTCGTGGGTTCACGACCAGATGAAGAGGGCGTACAAAGACTTCGTCGCTCTCACGGACGACGACGCCAGGTGGAAGCCGTACACAGACGAAGCTATCGCGGCCCGCGCACCACAGGGCCTCTCGTCTTTGTGCTTCCGAGACCAGCACTACTGGAAGACGAAGACACCCTTGGTGTTCGACATGTTCATGGAGGAGTACGCCGTCCATAGGGTGATGAGGCAGTTCGGCCTCTACCAGGAGTCACCTGTGCCTGTTGTGCACTGTTACTCCCGACGTGCATGAGTAAGTTGTCATCGATTTATAGATTAAATTCCGCGTACGAAGACTGAGCCGCTGACAAATTTGTTTAATTTGTGATAGGTGGTCTTGAAAGGGAATGGGGGGCGACTACTTGGGCTGACAGGATCTAGCTGTACGTAGACGCTTGGGCTGCCGCTGCCACGCCGGAGAACGTCGTCACCAAGGGCCGGCCCCACGACGACAGGGTGTGGGAGGCGTACATCTAGTGGTACACCCAAGGACTCAGACGCGCGTGATGCACGTTTCAGCGCAGCCACCCTCGCAGGTTCCGGGCGTGCAAAGGATCCTTCCTTCTGTCACATACCCGGTGCGACGGGATCAGAACTACGACCACGTGGTGAGTTTATGGATGCAACAGTATATATGTTTTTATGCTACTAAACATTATAACATTTACTAAAATTTTCTTTTGCAGTACGACGTGATTGCAGAGATTTCACATATGTAAGGGGAGGCGAGGAGGAGGCTGCCCCTCATGGAGTATCAGGACCACGAGCAGACGTATGAGAAGATGCACAACATCACCACGAGGTTCCTTGTTGCGGTCAACTATGGCGGTAACGTGGCTCTACCTATTTTTCCACGTTACCCCCAGTTGTGCTCCAGTTCTGCCTCGACTAGTCGTTCGTACCAGGCACCGACGTCCTCGTCACACCCACCCTTCCCAGTCACTTTCTCGGCTCCGTCGTTTGTGCCACTCCCTCTGATGCATCCCTCCTCCGGTGGGACCTTCCGTGTTGCCTCGACCTACACATACGACGCTAGTAGCAGTAGCAGCACCAGAACCAGCAGGAGCACCAACAGGAAATGTTCCTTCCTCGTCCACTGACGCTACTCTTCAATCAGGTAATGGCCACACTAGTATCTCCAACCACATACACTTTTAATACCACATTTTTTAAAATACGATAACAATTTTATAATATTATTTGTTCTAGCTTACAGCAGCGGCACTCCTAACTCAACTGTAGATGGAGAGGGGCAGCCGATGCCAGTGTACGACGACCTTAGCTTCAAATACTTCGACTACTTGTGTGGTGTGCCATGCACCGGGACGAAGGAGGAGCTTGGAGGGTCGCAGCTACCAGGCACACCAACCACGGGGACACATGAGGGCGGAGGGACGCAGCCGTCTTCAGGAGGGTGGCCGGAGGTCGCAACTGGAGGTGCAGGGTCGTCCCACCCGGTTGCAGGGTCGACGACGGCGGCGACGATGACGACACCGCCTGCCGACGATGCTAAGCGTCGGCAGATCCACCCATATGACCAGTTCACGTACCCTCGCAATTAGACGTGTGCCGCGGCCCGAGCAGACAAGCAGCAGTAGAAGAAGAGGCATTGCTAGGTTATGTTGGATATTGTTTAGGTAGCATCACTCTTATTTGTGATCATGACCATCTGTATGAATTATTTTTCTATTATGTCACTTTACTCGAGTATTTCTCTATCTGTATGAATTATTTTTCTATTATGTCACTTTACTCGAGTATTTCTCTGTACCATGCAAGTATTTATTCTAACAAATAACGTATGAAAACAAAAATAAAACATAAAGTGAAAAAAAATTAAACGAGCCAACTCCATTGCGTATGCCGGTTAAGGCCAACCGTCATACACCACGGCGGTTGGAACTAACCGCCATGAGTCCCCAGCAACCGCCGTGGAGGCATCTTAACCGCCGTGGCCGATAGTTTCAACCGCCCTGTGCCACGGTGGTTGCACTGAAACCACCATGGGCCACGACGGTTGTCATATACATTTGGTAAATTCCTGAGCGATTGTATATTTTTACAAAATCGAAAAAAAATATAAAAAAATTTCTTAGTTCTTGTATCCTGCATCTTCTTGTTGGATGCAGGAGTGTTTGGCGCAAAGCCTACAATCGGTTCCTGAAGCTATGGAGCAACTGATCCATGTCACTGGGCAAAAACGTGCATGCAGAAAACATGTTTAGTTCTCACCAGAGCACCACATCTAATATTCACATTACAGCAATTCAACAGTACAACTCAAATAAAGCTAACACAAATCTGCAGGTAGTAATGCTCCCTCCATACCAAATTATAAGTTGTTTTGGCTTATAATTCAGATCGGAGGGAGTAGCAACTTAATACAGCGGAGTCATAGTAGACCAGTAGCAGGAGGAAAAGGGTTTCTGATGTTCATCAACAGTGACAAATCTATGGTAACATGCAGAGGACATCCAGGATGCAGCTCCACACCAGCAGGATTTGGTTTCTTTACGCCTAGAGAAGGAGCATGAACAAAGGAGTGTTAAATGAATGATAATGACAATCACAACAATACTATTGAGAGAAACACATTGCTCCATCCATCCAGAATATAATGATTTTTCAAACAAAACCAAAATATCAATACATTGCTTTTGGATCCGTGATGTTCGGTTTTGTCTCGTTTAAACCATGAAAAATTTAAACAATCATGTTGATTTGCAATTAAAATTGATCTCGCCAGAATACTTTTGTTTATGTATCATCATAGTCATAGAAATAGCTTGTCCAAATGTCGGCAGAAAATATAACCCCAAAGCAAAAGAGGCAACTTGAAACTATCCCTGGTACAACTTCTCAACATTGAAAACCAAATGTGTTAAAGGGACATCAATCAGCTAGTTTATTGGTCATCTTATCACCTGCAGGCACACATCGCCTGCTATGTGCTTGTTAGTGGGTGTTATTCAAGAAACACTGAAAGACAAACTAATACGCAAAAACTCGTGTCCTTTTTTCCTCGCAACATGTGAGCTGTGGCATTACACATTTATCATGTCAGTCATTACAACAAGCAGTTATCTGCATATCTGAATAGTGAAGACTAAATAATTCGAAATTACAACCAACCAAAAATCTAAAGATTTTAGATCCCAACGCTTCACTTAACAGCCCATTTACATGTATAAATAATAGGTTAATTTCAGCTAACACTAATTCCAATTGGAAAACAGAAGTGTAAGTGCAACAGAGGACCCCAGCATAAAAGCAGTATATACAGTTAACTGGTGGAGTGTAATGTTTTTTCAGACCTGGAATATTGTAAAAAACCAGATTGTAAGTAGAGCAATAACTAACATATGGAAAACAAGGGATGTGGACCAACCTCATCTTGAAACCTGATCTTATCTTAACCATGCACAAGAACCTGGTGGCCTCGTTCACTACACTATTCCTCTGTTCCTATAATCACATAATTCCAAAAAAAACAATCACTAGCTAGCTCAAAAACAATTAACAGTAGGGAGAGCAGTGTATCAAAATGAAGTAAATACGCCTGCATACCATAGACTGCGATAGCAGCAGCTGAGGACATTGTTTTCCAGGCTACTAGGGCCTTGTGCACGAGCATTCAGGCTGCAATCATCGATTGCCCGTGACCAGGTGCCACTGCTGAGGTGGTACTGTGCAACATAGTATCCTCTTGGATGAGTGCAGACAACACTGTCACCCCTAATGGTAGATAGCACCTTGGAAGAGACGGTCACGCTTCTTTCCCCCACGAACAAGGTATTGTCCCCTATGCTTTTTATTGGGATAATCCTTTGCAGCACAAGGTCCGCGAGTTTGCAGATTAGGATTCGCGACATAGATGCACCTCTGAAGCCAAGCACCAGGATCTCCGAATTGCATTCTACCACATACTGAGGATCACGAAACTTGGATACAGGGATTGTAGCGATCAACTTTGGAGGTTGCAGGATAGCACCTGAGCCTGCCTCATCCTGCACAGGTGGGCCAATCTGGAGGAACTGGTGTACATTGTCGCCAGGTCCAACTGTAGTGCCCAACATGCACAGCTTGCCTTGGAATGCCAATGGTGGAGCGGCTATTGGGTAGTCCCAGCTTGACAAGTTCCATTGCTGGTCCAGGGAGGTAGCAAAGGCTACTTGGTTTACCATACCAAGTGCAAGCATGACAGTGATGACTCCATCCTTAAAGGAAGCAGAAGCGCAGACTCTGCCTGCAAGGCTTTTGATCCTGTACAGAACAGGGCAGCAGAAAACCGATGTGTCCACCAGCAGCGGGAGGAGGGTCGCCAGCGGCGGGAGCTCAATGATGTCGCCGGTGAAAGGGTGGAGGAGGCGGACGGTGCCTCGTTGGTACTGGTCCCCCAGGAGGAGGAGGAGGCCGTCGACGGAGTCGATGGCGCAGTGGTCCTCGAGGAGCGGGAGCCAGGAGCGGACCAGGGCCCCCGTGTCGAGGTTGAGGAAGCGGACGTAGCCGCGGAGGTCGGGGTGGCCGGGGTGGAGGCAGTGACCCTCGGGGAACATCATCCAGCGGCGCGGGTGGAAGCGCGGGTCCGTCACGCCGCGCCCGCGCGGGGAGGCCGCGCCGGACCGCCAGCCGGTGCAGACGGCCCGGAAGCGGACGTAGTCCAGCAGATCGCCGTCGGCCAGCAGGCGCCACGCGACCAGGCGAACCAAATCTCCGGGCAGCGCCGCCCACCGAAGCCCGGGGTCCGCGGCGCCGCGGCCTCGCTTCGTCTCTGCGCTGAACTCCGGTGGCGGAGGCGGCGGCATCTCGATGGATCGCGGCGGCTGATCTGTTCCAAGATCCAAGAAGACACGACCAATCAGAAACAAAACAGGATCCAAGATCCAACTAAGACATCGGGAATTCTCGCCTCTCCATCTCGAATCCCCAAATCAATTACCAAATCCCGATGGCCGGCGCCGCGAAGACATCCGAAATTCTCGCCTCTCCATCTCGAATCCCCAAATCAATTAACAAATCTCGATCGCCGGCGCCGGGTTGAGCCAAAACACGCGGCGGCGGCGGCGGCGCGAGGCGCAAGGCGAGACGGCAAACCCAGAAATGATCAGCTTGGTACGGTCGGTAGAATTCGGGGAAGGAAGCTGCTGGAGAGGTCGCTCGGAGCCTCCGACTCGGAGGAGATGGTTCCCCTCGTTCGGTGTGAGCAGAGGGCAGCAAAGGATTGGGCAGCGGCCGTGGAGGAGATGTCACGGATTGGGCTCGGCGAGGCGACGACGGCGGCGAGGAAGATTTTTTCGTTTTTTTTCCCCTTTCCGCCTCAATTTCTTTTTATATTACTAAAAAGAAGCATCCAACGGTTGGAGATTCCCGAGTGGTCCAGAGCCGTGCGATGCATTCTTCCATTTTTCACATAGGCCCCTCAATCAAAGCGCACTTCTCCGCACCACACCTTGTTCCGGACCGGAGACCAAAGGCGGCGCGACGACGGCGGGCGGCGGCCGTGCGTGAGCTCCGGAGGTGCGGTGCGGTGCGGCGGCTGTTGGAAGCCGGGAAAAAATAATGGCGCCCTGCCTCGCTTACGGCGTGGAGAAAGCCCTGAGGCGCGTCCGCTGATGGCCCGCGCGGCGAGGAAAGCTGCTGCGGCCGCGCCGCGTTTCTCCTCTCCCTCCTCCGGCGGGCTCCTACTGCGCGCCCGCAGCCTCCTCGGGAGGGAGAGAGAAGCAGCCTCGTATGGGACGACGCCCCGGGAGGGCGCGCGCGGATGTGCTACGGCCTGCCTCGCCAAAGCCCGTGGCTTCCACGACGCGCGCAGGGCGTTCGACGGAACGCCTGCGAGGAGCTTGCCGGCGTGGACGGCGATCATCTCCGGCTGCGCGCGCGGTGGGAGGCACGCGGACGGCATGCGCGCTTTCGGGGAGATGCTGGCCGGAGGCGGAGACGGCGCGGCGGCGCCCAACGCCTTTGTCCTCGCGGGCGTCCTTCGGTGCTGCGCGGGGCTCGGCGACGTGGAGTCCGGCAGGCGCGTGCACGGGTGGATGCTGCGGAGCGGCGTGCGCCAGGACGTGGTGCTATGCAACGCCGTCCTCGACATGTACGCCAAGTGCAGCCACCACGGCCGAGCCAGGCGGGCGTTCCGCGCAATGGCGGAGAAGGATGCCGTTTCCTGGAACATCGTGCTCAGCGCGTGTCTGCAGGGTGGAGACGTTCTCGGGGCCATGCGGCTGTTCGACGAGTCGCCGTTGCGGGATATTTCGAGCTGGAACACCATCATCAGTGGCCTTATGAGGCACGGGTGCGCCGCCGAGGCATTGGATCGTCTGAAGCAAATGGTGCGAGCTGGGGTTGTGTTCAATCACTATACCTACTCCACTGTGTTTGCCTTGGCCGGCATGCTGTCGTTGCTGGACCTGGGTCGGCAGCTCCATGGTCGCCTGGTGGTGGCTGCGCTAGAGGATGACGCATTTGTCTGCTGCTCTCTCATGGACATGTACTGCAAGTGTGGTGAAATGGAGGCCGCTCGGTCAATCTTTGATCGCTGGTCGTTGTTCATAGGAGACGTAAAATTTGCATGGAGCACGATGGTCGCCGGGTATGTTCAGAATGGCAGGGAGGAGGAAGCTATTGAGTCCTTCCGCAGGATGCTACGTGAAGGAGTTTCTGCAGAGCAGTTTATTCTCACCAGTGCAGCTGCAGCGTGTGGAAATGCAGGGATGGTTGAGCAAGGTAGGCAAGTGCACGGATTTGTTGAGAAGCTGGGCCACAGATTTGACGCACCGTTGGCATCTGCTATGATTGACATGTATTCGAAGTGTGGTAGCCTTGAAGATGCTTTGAGGATATTCGACAGTGCTCAGGCCAAGAATGTTGCTGTCTGGACTACAATGTTACGCTCCTATGCATCCTACGGGAAAGGAAGAATGGCTATAGAGGTCTTCAACAGAATGAAAGAAGAAACGGTTACACCGAATGAGATAACCCTTGTCACTGTTCTATCAGCTTGTAGCCATAGTGGTTTGATCAGTGAAGGAGAGCACTACTTCAAACTGATGCAAGAAGAGTATGGAATTGTTCCAAACACTGAACACTACAATTGCATGGTTGATCTTTACGGTCGAGCTGGACTACTCGACAAGGCAAAGAATTTCATTGAGGAAAGTAACATCAGCCATGAAGCTGTTGTTTGGAAGACATTGCTGTCAGCCTGTCGACTTCACAAGCACATGGAGTATGCAAAATTGGCTTCTGAAAAATTGGTTCAACTAGAACAATGTGATGCTGGATCATATGTGCTGATGTCAAACATGTATGCCACCAACAGCAAATGGCTTGACACATTCAAGCTAAGAAGTTCAATGCAGGAAAGAAAAATCAGGAAGCAGCCAGGTCAATCTTGGATCCATCTGAGAAATGCTGTGCATACATTTATTGCAGGGGACGTGTCGCACCCGAGATCGGCTGAAATTTATGCTTACTTGGATAAGCTGATGGAGAGGCTGAAGGAAATGGGGTACACAAGTAGAACTGATCTTGTTGTACATGACGTTGAGGAGGAACAGAGAGAAACAACTCTGAAGTTCCACAGTGAGAGGCTTGCCATTGCATTTGGATTAATCAGCACCCCAGTTGGGATGCCACTTCGGATCTTCAAGAATCTGCGTGTTTGTGAGGACTGCCATGAGGCAATCAAGTTTATAAGCCGAGCTGCAGATAGAGAGATAGTTGTTCGAGACTTGTATCGGTTTCACCATTTCAAGTCTGGTAGTTGTTCTTGTGAAGATTTCTGGTGAAAGTTTTGACCTAATGATTTCTGGTGTCGAATTTGTGCAACCTGTACAGATAGCACTTCACAAATGTGTGACTAATAGTGCATTCCTTTAAGATTATCCCATGATATGCCTCTTCAGCGAGCTCAAGATACGATTTTGCAGGGGGCTTCAGTGCACCATCATCGCTAAAGGGTCAGGTATATGTATTTTTTCTTCTGAACATTTGGGATCTCCCTCCTTTGTGAGGATCACTTGCATAACTATTAACTATCTTGCTTTTCATCTGCACAATTACCTGTTTTGTTTCTTTTTATTTTTTCCCTGCTATATCCACTTTACATGGATCATATAATATCTCTTGCACCAAAGTTTAATGTGGGGCTTGACAAGATTGGGGAGAGATGTGATTCACGCCGAACTTTCCTTGCACCGAGCTGTGGCACTGACCCAGATGACTCAGTTTCTTGCTACGCCTACATGGCGTATCTAATTACTCCCTCCGGTTCCGTATTAGAAGTCGTTTAGGACAGCGACACGGTCACCAAATCACAACTTTGACTTCTCTTTTCTATAAAAATATTTGTTGGAAAGTTATATATGTTTATTCTTATGAAAGTAATTTTCAAGACAAATCTATTTATATGATTTTTACATTTTCAAACTCAACGACTTAAAAGTTATTCATGATTTATATTCCCAATGTTTGACTCAAACCTTGTCCAAAACGACTTCTAATAGGGAACCGGAGGAGTATCTTCTTGCGAAATTATGTCGCGGGCATGCCTCTGTTCATCTTTTGTGAAGCGATAGGGTACGTCTTGCTAGTTTATGCCACTTATTTACATTTGAAGCTTTCCAGCCAGAAAGAACCTTTTTTGACCTTTAAAAAAAAGAACTTTTTTTGAAAATGAACCAGAAAGAACTTGAGAAACAAAGAAGCGGGCAGAAACTCGAGTCACGGTATCGGTATGGCTGCTCAGGAAACAGAGCTATTGACAAAGATTGATGTGCTTTTTTTTTACGTGGATGACAGGCTCCTTTTTGCTTTCGTTTTTCAGCAACCTGAATACTAGGAAACTAGCTTGCTTCTGGAAACCTTGATGCCCAAGCTGGTATGCTGTCTTCACAGTGGCTGCTTCAACAGGTTGCATGTGTTACAAATCGAGAGCGAGAGAGAAACGAGAGATGCAAATGAATGACGGAATGATTCGATTATTGATTAACTGTTGTGTACAAGATAATTATATACAAGGGCTAATAGCCCAAAAGGTGCCTCTTCTGAACAGGTGTCTTGACTCCCAAGGATGTGCCCAAAAGGGCCTAATCGGTTACCATCCTAATGATGGTGCTTATCTACTTGATCACTAATTAATCTTAACACTCCCCCTTGATCAATAGATCTTGTGTAGGCTCCATTTAATCTTGTTGTAGGCACCGTTGTATATTCGTCAGTCATAGTCTTGAATCTTTGGAAAAACCCTGTGGGAAAAAATCCAAAGTATATCGATATACCAGGCAAAGCTCCTTAAAACCCAGTGGGAAAAATAAGGAGAAAATCCTCCCGATGTTTATAGACCCTTTAGGTGATCCTAAAGACATAGTCTAAAAACAACTTGATCAAAGATCAATATGCTATATGTATTATCCTTAAAAACCTCTGTAAGGAAAATAGATAATATGACAACATCTCACAAAAACCTTTTAGGAAAAATGTGAGGAGAATCTTTGGAAAAACCCAATGGGAAAAATCAAAGTGCTATATTGGTATATCAGGTAAAACTCCTTAAAAATCCAATGAGAAAAATAAGGAGAAACCTCGTGATATACAATCACCAATGTTGTTAGACCCTTTGAGATATGCTCAAAGCCTTAGTCTAATAACACCTTGACTATATGGTCAATATGCTCGTATATCATCTTCCAAAAACCCCGATGGGGAAAACTTGATGATATGGCATATAACTTTGTATAGGCATTGCCTCGTCAAAAACTTTATATGAGAAACCTCGAAAGGAAAAACTCAAATAAAGAAAAGAGTACAATGTATCATATGTCACAATATCATCCACCAAAAACCCTATGGGAAAAACGGATGATATGACATAATCTTGTGTCAATATTGCCTCATTAAAAACTTTCTATGAGAAACCCTAAGGGAAAAACTCATACAAAGAAAAGAGTGCAATATGATGTTTTCAACAAGTTATTAATCAGAGAGATGAGAGACTCTCCCCCTGAAACTTGCAAACCTTTCATACTGATGTACTCAAAACATAAGAAATGTGTAGTATGGTAGATTTTGTGAATATCTCTCCGAGATTATCACAATACTTAGTTTGCAAGTATTCATATGTCTATATTTATGTAAAGGCTATTTCAATGATCTGGAATTTGGGGATCTTATAGATAACCAGAATCATAATATCTATATAATTGGATCTTGGATTATATCAAGATCACATGTGCTATTTTGATATATCAAAGATATTCTCAACTTTAATCTACCAACATTTGGTAGGATAGCGCTACTACTAGATAGCAAATTATTGCAATGATAATATCCGGTCGGGAACTTTGCAATATATATACTAGCGCATAAATAGCACAGAGATAATGGACCACATGTCCCAATATCTCATTCCAATTGCTATGGTATAAAAACAATCTTCCTCTATCTTGAGGTAGAACAACCATAGGATTCCTCTTCATATTGAGCCATTCAATATGATGTGGATATAGATAGCTTTACTACAAAACTTGGGAGAGGATACTTGGATCCTAAACACAAAATAAAATTTTGGTTTAGACCATATCTCCCATATCTAAACTCTGTCTTTAGATTACAACGTGCTATTAATAAGTGTTCATTCTCAATGATGTCAAGACTATTGACAATCATATAATACTAGGAAATCCAATAAAGGACTCTAAAATGAACACCACGTGTAATCAATCTTGTATCCCTTCAATTTAAGGAATACACACAATGTCAATTGTACCAAATTTGATTTAACTGCATTAAGCCATGTATTGACTTAAGCAATACACAATCTGTGTTGCGCTTTTATGTATGGGTGTTTGGTATGTGAACTCCTTCCCGGAAGCTTCACAACCATACCAAATCTAGTGATTATATGAAATCACTACACCTATCAACTGCAAAGATAGATGCTTTTGTACTGCCAATCATAGTTAGTATCAGAAATTTAACTTACTATGGAGAATAACTGCATTGGTAAACAATGCGTTGGGCTTTGCGTAAACCCCATTGTGCTACTAGTCTTGCTTTATATCTCACCACCACCTTGTTCTCAATCCATCCTAGGATGAAAACACTTTGTACCCACAGTAAAGGTACGTGAGGTGTTAGCTTTACAGCTCCTAACTCCTCTTTTCTGGTGAGCAAGACTATCTCTGTATGTATAACTAATCAAGTTCCAGAAAGAGTGACAAAGCACTCTGCCATGGTCTTATTAACTGGATAACTTGGAATATACAATTTATTCAGAGAAGTATGAGTCGACTCGTGTAGCCTTTATATAATATAATTCTCCTGTTATCAAAACTAAAAATGAATCCTGCATGACTCTTCGTGACTTCCATAAACGAGAGTCAGGGCTTTCCGATATCCCAGCCTCAGTATTTCAGTGCACTTCTGAGCTAGGTTTGTGGATTATAAATATCCACAGGACATTACATGTCTTCTAGGTGTTTTTCAACCAAAGGTTGAGTTGCATTTTAAGTCTTCTTTTTGCTTGCCAGCAATCGCATCTTGCCACTTGGAAGTGCTTCTCCCCCTCATATAGCCAATATGGGGGTGAGTGGTATATTCCATTCTTTCTGGCACTTTCCTTGCAGGATGGAGAGACTTTGTAACACCTATATAATCTATGAAAGTATTTAGACAGTTTGTTTGCAATACTATGCAAATCATCCTTTGAACTCAATGTTAATGTCCATTTACCAAGTGAGATATTGATACTATCAAGAGCGAGTTCAACTAACTCCTCTGAATTCAATATCCACAATATGGGCAAACCATTGATTCAGTTTATTTAGTACGTGATCTTGAGCTTGAAATGCTTTATGCATTGCAAATATTTTCTGGGCATTATATATGGTACTATTCGGTACTATTCTCCCCCTAATGCCTGGAAAAGCTCATGTATTCAAAACCAGCATACGGGTTGTAAATAGATCCTCTATAGAGATCTAGATACTGAATAATCGACGGAGATTGAAATCTCAAATTGATCCCCAGTTTCCTGTATGGACCCATCAATGTATGCTGCGGTGGTGAGATTGGTATGTATACAACGTAACCTAATCTTACGCAAATAGGAAATCTTATGAATTCCAACGTACTGAATGCATATGGGGGATATGCAGTTAATCTTAAGTCAGGAGTGTGTAAATCTACCTGACTCCAATACGAAGTTGACAAATAGCAATTTACTAATAATGGTCTTGTATGATCTTAATATCATACTTATAGATTCTAATCTATCCCTTTGGCTATGTAATTAAACTCTTATTATACCTAACAATCGTCACTGAAGGTACAAAGTTTAGTAGTGTTCAGGATAATGCTCATAACAAGAACCATGATCTACCAAATACAAGGCTAAGTGTGTATATTTCCACACTTTAGATCATCTCATAGATGTATGTATACAACCATGAAATGCCTGAACTGTCCAGACAATCTTTCTGCCGGACGCAAAATATTCTTTCGAATATGATCAAGGGATCTAAGTCAATCTGATTTTAAGATAAGATGGTCTTAAAATCTGTTTCCCTATGATACTTATCGTATCCATACTCTGGGGAAATACTGACCAAAATAATTGCTATTAATTTTTCACTCATCTCTTTGGATGGCTAAGTTGATCATTCCAAATCTTAAATGGATCAACCATGTGAAAAATTCTTATGCGCAACATGTTGTACAGGGATAATTGTATGCATAATACAACCAAAATGAGACTTATCTCATTACTTATGTGTCATATCTAATGTTTTACTTTTGTGTTTCTCTATGAAAACACAAATGTCTATTGGGCACATATCAATCCTTATTAGGAAAATTCCCGTACAATCTATATATGACAAGAAATAAATGAAATTTCTGTCTAATATATAGAAATCCATAAATATTGTCGAGTATGGAATTCATCAAAATTATACTCACAATATTTATGACAACAATTGTTACAACATATTTCGATGGACATTAGTAATTTCCTAGGGAGCTTTAATTTGAAGATTGAAAATTATTCAAATCTTAGTCTTAGCTCCCCTATTATCCCTTACTATTATGATATAGATCAATTTCAAAATTAAGAGTATGAGATAATCATAACTTAGTTGCACATTAGGCCTTTTGTTTCCTCCATTGGAAACAAATTATATGAACAATATGATCGTAGTCATAATGACAAGCAACTTTCAGTGTTCATAATACTCAAGAAGAGTATGCCATAAAATATGTGCATTTCCTTCCATAAGATATTCTTATCGATAATCTTTATGGATGTAGTACCTTAATAACAGCAAGGTACAATTTCTTTGATCTATAACAAATAATCCCTAAGAGAGTCATTAAACTTTTCTATTAGTTTACAGGATAAAACCAATAATAATGTCCAGTTTCCATGTGGGATATTGATGCCATCGAGAGCGAGTTCAACAGACTCCTCTGAAGTCAATATCCAGAACATGTGACAAACTATTGATTTAATGAAGTTACAATTATGGAAAAATCAAATCACTAGGCTAATATGTTGTAATCTGTTATGCAATATTTTATAAGTTAATATCTTATGATAGTTTTTGGATTATTGTAGGTAGTCACATAAATGTGTAGACCATATAATCTAATCATCATAAGTTTCGGTGTACACAAGACAAGATAATCTCTATGTTGGAGGCAAAGAGTAGATCTTTATAGTAGGCAAATATATTGCTGCCTAAGCACGGTCTCAGGGCCGAATAACTCACGAGGAATTAGACGCAGCCAGTGCATTTAGGACTCTA
The DNA here is from genome assembly GCA_036936925.1 of Cenchrus fungigraminus. Classification (NCBI taxonomy): domain Eukaryota; kingdom Viridiplantae; phylum Streptophyta; class Magnoliopsida; order Poales; family Poaceae; genus Cenchrus; species Cenchrus fungigraminus. The sequence goes on from CM072780.1 coordinate 88,208,126, forward strand.
CTATCTTGTGTAATAGTAAAAATAATATGATGATGAAGATCAATCCAAAACCTTTATTTTGATTAGAAAAATTAACCAAAATAACCAAGATACTATATTGCAACTTTTAGTCCCATAATTATATTAGGGTTAAAATTTTCTTATTCAATAAATCCTTGTTAACTTGCAATTAATACAACTAGCAAATTTAACTTGTATGTGGTGCAGGAAGCAGGATTGTGGTTTGAGTGCACTAACATACTCAAATCTATTATGTAGTAACTACAAGTGTGACCTATGTGTTGGTGCAAAGTAGGGGGTTTGGAGGCACCAACATATATCAAACAATAATGAATAATGAAAGTCACAAATATAATATATGTGGTGCTAAGGGGGGTTTAGCCCACCACATACTCCAAAAATACATAATATAATTAGCAATGCCATTGTAATATAAAATAATCAAACCACAAAAATATTACAATGACAAGTATAGCAGTACAAAGCAGGCATACAGTATAATTAGTTCAATTATTTTCACAAGAAAATAAACTAAAGTAGCTGATGCATGTATTAATTAAAATACTATACTACTGAAATGAATAAGAAAAGAAAATAAATAAACAAACAAAGGAAGCCAAAAGCGGCCCAGCCGGCCCGCGGCCGCCGTGAGCAGCCCAACCAGCCGGCGGCTTGGCGCGGCCCACCAGCGTGCGGCGTTGCGGCCCGTGGTGGTGGCCTGCCAGCGGCCGACGGTGGCCCACAGCGGTCGGCCCAGGTAAAGAAAAAAAAGGCTGAGGGGGGCGGTTAGGGTTGCCAAACCCTAACCGCATGCCCCCAGTTCTGCCGCCGTCTCCTGCCCGATGGTGGCGCCGCCGCCACCGGAGGGTGGTGCCACCGTCGCCGGCGGTGAGTGGCTTGCCGGATGGCTGGAGGTGCAGATCCGCGTCCCAAGCGCTTCTCCGCCCCTCCCCCTTTTCTCGTCCTCGTCTGTTCAACGCTCGGAGGAGGAGAGCCCCATCGTGGCGGGGCTACAGGTGCCGCGCCGGATTCCCGGGCTGGTTCGCGGGCGCCGCAGTCGGAGGCGCTGGCCGCGGGAGGAAGGTCTGGCGCTGGATCGAGCGGCGGACATCCAGGCCTCCTTCTCGATCACGGCGTCCAGTCCGATGAAGGGCGCAGACCTTATCCTCGTCGGAGGACAGGCGATGACGATGAAGAATCAATCGGAGGGAAACCGATGGGAGCAAGCAAAATGGAATCGAAGAATAATTAGGTATGAATCGAGGCAGTTACTTCAATCCCGTGTTTTCTATCCAGATTCGCTACGTGTTCCTCAATTTCAATTGAAGATGCGTGCCTTCCGTTCTTTGCAGTCGAGGTTGATGCCTTTCTTCTTGCACAGCAACTCCACCGGTGAATAGTTCTGAACGGAGAAGCAGCGCGCAGCGATGCCTGCAATCTCGTCTCCTGCGACATTCGACAGCGACGCCGGTGATGTTTCCGGTGAACAGAAACTCTGCCTGTAGTCTCAGCGGTGGCAGAGCAATGCGTGCATGATAACGTGTTACAAATCGAGAGCGAGAGAGAAACGAGAGATGCAAATGAATGACGGAATGATTCGATTATTGATTAACTGTTGTGTACAAGATAATTATATACAAAGGCTAATAGCCCAAAAGGTGCCTCTTGAACAGGTGTCTTGACTCCTAAGGATGTGCCCAAAAGGGCCTAATCGGTTACCATTGTAATGATGGTGCTTATCTACTTGATCACTAATTAATCTAATTAATCTTAACAGCATGAATCCCAGAATTGCAGTACATGTTCGATTATTGAGCCGTGTATCATGAAATAGACTAGTTTGATAGTTTCCCACTGTTCCCTCCCGCGCTGTTGTTGGAACTTTTTTTATATTTTTTAATCATTTTGCAAATTTATAGGATCATTTCGAAATTTATCAAAAATAAACATCAAACGCCATGGATCACGGCGGAAAAGGCCTACCGCCGTAGGCCACGGCGGCCGCACGTCCAACCGCCGTGGCCCACGGCGGTAAGGTCACCACCAACAGTCGGGTGCAGGGTGTGGGCCCCGCGGCACGTTACCACCGTGGGCCACGGCGGTTGGAGGTGCTGCCGCCGTGGGCCACGGCAGTAGGGTCTTTCCGCTGTGGCGGACGGCGGCAGTCGCGCCTATATAAAGGGCGACGGCGGCCGCCGTCCCCCCACGCTGCCGCCGCCCCTCCTTCCCTTCGCCCGCCGCTCTCTCTTGGGTATGTCTCTTCTTCTTTTTTTAATTAATTTAATTAGTGTAATTAGTGTAGAAAATTAGTTTTAGATTAGATTTAGATTAGAAATTTTAAAAATTAGTTAAGTTAATTAGTTTAGATTTAGAAAATTAGTTTTTAGATTATAAAATTTAGAAATTAGTTAATTTAATTAGTTTTAAATTAGAAAATTAGTTTTAGATTAGAAAATTTAGAAATTTGTTAATTTAATTAGTTTAGATTTAGAAAATTAGTTTTTTAGTTTAGAAAATATAGAAATTAGTTAATTTACTTAGTTTAGATTTAGAAAATTACTTTAATTTAGTTTAGAAAATATAGAAAATTAGGTTATCTGTTCTAGAAATTATAGAAATTATAGAAATTAATGTAGCTTCTTTAGAAAATATAGAAAATTAGTTTATCTGTTCTAGAAATTGTAGTTTATCTGTTCCCACGTGACCTGTTGACGTACCCTCGCGAGCAGACGCATGCCGCAGTCCGAGCTGACAGGCTGCAGAAGAAGGCCAGGCGATGCTAGCTTAGGGCGCATATTGTTTGTACAGCAGCACTGTTATATGTGATCATGACTATGTTTTATTATGTCACTTTGCTTTTCGTTATTACCCCCTAGTTTTCTTTGTCATAAAGTTAAATAACAAAAAATAAATCGTTAAGTTAAAAAAAAACCCACCGAAAAGCAACCGCGGCGGTAGGCGGTACAAATCGTTAAGTTAAATAAATCGAACCAGCATTCCTTAATTTCCTTTTCTTAACTTAACTACTAGATCTATTATAATTTAATTATTTTTTTTTAAAAAAAGAGCCTACCGCCGTGGGTCACGGCGGTTGGGCCTAGCTGCCATGGCCCACGGCGGTTAGGCCCAACCGCCGTGGAGGTTTCCTAACCGTCGTGGACGGCCACCAACCGCCGTGGGCTTACCGCCGTGGCTCACGGCGGTTGATGTTTATTTTTGATAAATTTCGAAACGGTAGTATAAATTTGCAAAATAATTAAAAAAATATTTTAAAAAAATTCCTGTTGTTGCTGGCAGGAAATGTCCTAAAGTACACAGTACCTAGTGGGCCGTGCACAACGCGTGGTGCAGCCCAGGCCCAGTCGACGAGCCCGTCAAAACGGGGGTCGGGATTCGGGAAGGTTCGAAACGTCCCGTCGCCCCCAACATCAGTTGCGCCTCCGCGTCACCGTCGCCTCGCCGCTCGCCGGCGACTCGTGACGGCGGAGCCTCCCACACCGAAGCCTCCTGCTCCGGTCGACAGGCGTCGCCCTCATCGTCTTCCCCGCCCTCTGCTGGTGCCTGGGCTTTCGCGACGCGGGGATCCGTCCTCGCTGACCTAGATCGGCACTCCGCCTCTGCCGGTGAGTAATCCAAAGCTTTTCTCTGATCCGGTAGGATTTTGGTTTTGTCCTGGACCAGTTCCGAATCTTCTCGTTCCCACTCCCTATTCAGTTAGCTGTGGACTGCGCGATGCCCTGGGAATCCGATCCGTTCCTCCTAGGCTTGATTAGGCTATTCATTCTTTTGCTGTTGAAGAGGGGGCACATGTTTGAGCATTGCTACCTGTCCTGAAAGTTGAGAACCGTGTACTGTAGCGGTTGTGTTTGTGAATTTCTCCGCATTCGCTTATTTTTGGGTTCTCCTGCTGGTCCTCTTGTTGAACAAAGTTAGGCTGGTCCTTGTTCTGACGATAGAAAGTAGCTGTATCAAGTCAACACCCTGGAATTTTATGAGGATTACAAAGCCACGCATATCTGTGTTCATCGCATGGTGGTGCTTGTTTTAGAGTTCTAACATTTAATTTCCACTTGTCCATGGTGGCAGTAGATAGACTCCTAAGTTAATAAACAGCTGCCTACCAATTTCAATTCTTGCATGCCCCAATATTGGCCTTGCTTACTAATCCCCAGTGACTTGATCTTTGCAAGTGCTGCCGAAGGGCATCCTGTCACCTCCACCAAAGCACCACCTCAAACTTGTCAGAGTCTCTGAAGGATGGGGGGTCCATTCATAGCTTTATTTTGCTGGCAAGAAAGCCTTAACTAATTGGATTGGTTTAACTTTGATTAAATTTCTTTTGGGGTATTTTTGAGCAAAGAAATCAGAATTAGTGCAAAAAAAATTTTAGTTACTCGATCGATATCCTTTTTAGTCATGGATTTATTTACTTTAAATTGAAATCCATCCATTAGATTTGGTCACTACCTCCATGCTTTGTTTTCTTTTGAGATCCTTATGGGTTGCATTGTAGTGCTGAGTAATCCTGTCGTTCAAAGTGTTTATCAGTTTATTAGATACCTTATGTTTTTGGACTTAACGTGACGTTGTCTTTCTACAGTTTAACACATTATTGTGTAACAGTTCAATGCTTGATCTTGATTTGATGCCTGATGTTTGATTACCATGTTTTTGACTGTCTGTCTAAAACTAAGAAATGCCATGTGGCTAAGTTTTACAGAGTTAGCATGATGTTTACAACAGTTATGTTAAAATGGGTATACAGCGATGGAGTGTTCCATAATAATATATATACCACATGGAATAGGTAAAAAAGAATTTCCAACCCCTATAACTACAAATTCATTTTCTGAAGTAACCATTCATAGGGAAAAACTATACCACAGATAGTTATCAAGAAAACACCGGCTTGAAACCTATGATGTCTTTTTCAAAATCTTATATTGATTAGAAAAATATGATGTATGGTTGATTTTCAATTTTCAAAGATAATGTCAGCTGGATATCTAGTAGCAGACATTCATTGCATTTCGAGTTGTATAACTACAAACACCATTTTGGGTACTGCGATTGTCCATGTGAAAAGATGGTGTTCTTCCTCTTGATTGTGATGCTGTAAGTAGGAAAACATTGGACTGTTGCACTTTGTTTCCTGAATCTTAGGTGATTTGAGAAATAAGCACTTTTCTGTTTGTACAGTCCGTCTTTCCTAAGATTTCTTTAAAACTTCAGTTGTAACAGTTGCTTTTAATAATGAAATCTATGTTTGCCTAGTAGCTCTATTTTTGCATTCGCAATTAGGCATGGTTAGTGGCACCTGTTGTCTGTATCTGTAGTCCATCTTTCCTAAGATATCTTAAAAGTTTCAGTTGTAAGAGTTGCTTTTGATTATGAACTCTATTTTTTGCCCAGCAGCTCTACTTTGCATATTCTTTTTGTTCGAGACTGCAAATTGGTGCCCTTGCAAGATGAGTGTGTTTAGTGTAGGCCTACATATCTTCCTCTGCAATACCCACCCTGGCAGAACATGCCTGGCCTAGTCAATCCAAGCTTGACTGTCCTTTGAATGCATTATGGATACTTACAGTTATTGGAAAGCCAACAGGCTTAGAATGCTTGATTAATCTGAGTACAGGAGGTTTACATATATAGGAGAGAAGAGGGAGCCCAAAGGGCTGAGCAGTAAAGCAAATACAGTTGAGCAGTAAAGCAAATACAGTTGAGCAGTAGAACAGCCTAGGATAGTAAATGACTAGTCTAACACCCCCCCGCAGTCGGAACGTCGATTGGAAGGACGTTGAGACTGGAGCGAAAAGCAGCAAACACGGAGGAGGGAAGCCCTTTGGTGAAGACATCGGCGAACTGTGACGTGGTTGGAACATGAAGAACACAAACAGCACCTAGAGCAACCCGTTCGCGGACGAAGTGGAGATCAATTTCCACATGCTTGGTGCGCTGGTGCTGAATTGGGTTGGAGGAGAGGTAGACAGCACTAACGTTGTCGCAGTAGACGAGGCTGGCGGTCTGAAGAGGATGGTGGAGTTCCTGAAGAAGTTGCCGGAGCCAGGAAACTTCGGCGACACCATTTGCAACAGCACGGTATTCAGCTTCGGCGCTTGATCGGGAGACGGTGGGCTGACGCTTGGAAGACCATGAAACAAGGCTGCCGCCAAGGAAGACGGCGTAACCGGAGGTGGAGCGGCGAGTGTCAGGGCATCCGGCCCAATCAGCATCAGTGTAAACCACAAGTTGACTGGGAGCAGCGCGGGGAATGATAATCCCGAGGTGGAGAGTTCCTTGAAGGTATCTCAGAATCCTCTTGGCAGCGACAAGGTGAGTTTCCCTGGGATCATGCATGTGAAGGCATATTTGCTGGACAGCATAGGTGATATCTGGCCGAGTGAAGGTCAGGTATTGTAGAGCGCCAGCAAGACTGCGATAAGCTGTAGGATCTACAACAGGAGGTCCGGCTTCAGCAGAGACTTTGGCACTGGTGTCAACCGGGGTGGAGCAGGGATTACAATCACTCATGCCATGGCGGCCAATGATGTCCAAGGTGTATTGGCGCTGAGAGAGGAACAGATTGTCCTGATGGCGCTGCACAGCAACTCCGAGGAAGAATTGGAGAGGGCCAAGATCTTTCATGGCAAATTCTGTCTTCAAAGCTGTAATGACACGTTGAAGGAGTGTTGGAGAGGAGGCTGTAAGGACTATGTCGTCAACATATAGGAGCAGATACACAGTTTCTTGTCCACGGCGAAATATGAACAAGGAGGTGTCAGACTTTGCTTCGGTGAATCCCAAACTGAACAGATGAGTTGCAAATCGGCTGTACCAAGCCCTGGGTGCCTGTTTTAGACCGTAGAGGGATTTGTTGAGTTTGCAGACGTGGTCAGGGAGAGCAGGATCAGCAAAACCAGTGGGTTGCGAGCAGTAGACAGTTTCAGTCAGGGTGCCGTGAAGAAAGGCGTTCTTCACATCAAGCTGATGAATTGGCCAGTGCCGGGAATGAGCCAGGGTGAGAACTGTTCGGACAGTGGCTGGCTTCACAACAGGACTGAATGTTTCGTCGTAATCAACCCCAGGGCGCTGAGTAAATCCACGAAGGACCCAACGGGCTTTGTAGCGGTCGAAGGAGCCATCAGCATGGAATTTGTGACGAAAAATCCACTTTCCAGTGACAACATTGGCTTGGTCAGGACGCTGAACCAGATCCCAGGTGTGATTGCCGTGAAGAGCAGCACATTCTTCTTCCATGGCCTTGCGCCAGTTGGGGTCAGCCAGAGCATCCCGGTAAGAGCGGGGAATGGGGGAGAGTACCTCAGTGTGGAGAGCAGCGCGGGGCTGGTGAAATCCAGCCTTGCCTCGGGTTGACATACCGTGGGCGTTGACCACCGGTGGAATGGGCACGGCTCCCGTGGGGAGCGCGCGGCCCTTGCTTGACGAAGTGAGGGGGCGACGGGATGAAGGTGGAGCGGCGGTGACGACCGTTGGGCAGGTCGTCGGGCCGAGGCCCGGCAGGGCGCCTGGAGTAGGTGTGGATGACCGGTGGCTTGGGGAACACCGGGGGAGCCGTCGGGGAGGAAGAGGTCACAGGCGGCGCGGGGGAAACCGAACCCGCAGGCGTAGAGGGGGCAGGAGCGGACGACGTCGGAGGCGTCGGGGAGGCGGGTGCGGGGGGCGCTGGAGGTGCCGGTGTAGGGTCCGCGGTGGACGCAGGAGGCGAGAGGATGGGTCTCGCGACGGTCGGCGGAGAAGACGCGCCTGGTGAAGACATAGGCGCAGGGGCAGATGCCCCCGAGCCAGGAGAAACCGGCCATGAGGCCGAGAGTCCTGGGCCGCGTCCTGGGCCAGTGGTGGGCCAAGGTGTGGAAAAGCCCGGTGGAGGGGCCCGGGATGCAGGAGAATGCAGCCTGGTGGCGCCTGTGGTACCTGTAGGAGGAGGGGGAACTTGCACATAGTCATCATTAGTTAGAAAATCAAGATCCTGAGAGGACCGTGAGGATTGTTGACGGGAGAAGGGAAACGAGGTCTCGTCGAACACGACGTGTCGAGAGATGATGACACGGTTCGTGGTGAGATCAAGACAGCGGTAGCCCTTGTGATCGGGTGAGTAGCCGAGGAAGACGCACAAGGTGGAGCGAGGTGCAAGTTTATGAGGAGTGACGGCGGTGAGGTTGGGATAGCAAGTGCATCCGAACGTGCGCATATCATGGTAGGAGGGAAGAGTGCCATAGAGAGCAAAGAAGGGGGTGCTCATTTGTAGGGTTTTGGTGGGGAGGCGGTTGATGGTGAAGGTGGCCGTGGCAAGGGCATCACCCCAATAGGAAGGAGGCATGGAGGCTTGAAAAAGGAAGGTTCGAGTGACGTTGTTGAGAGTGCGAAGTATGCGTTCAGCTTTGCCATTTTGTTGGGAGGTGTAGGGGCATGACATCCGAAGAGAAACACCTTTGGCAAGGAAGAAAGCACGAGAGGCGGAATTATCAAATTCGCGGCCGTTATCACATTGCACAGATTTGATGGTGCGGTTGAATTGGGTTTGAACATGAGCAAAAAAATTAGAGAGAGTAGGGAAAGTGTCGGACTAAGACGTAGAGGAAAAGTCCAAACGAAATGAGAGCAATCATCAAGAATTACTAAGTAGTACTTGTAACCAGATACACTAGGAATGGGAGACGTCCACAAGTCACAATGTATCAAGTCAAAATTCTGAGATGCTCTTGTAGAGGAGGTAGCAAAAGGGAGGCGGACATGGCGCCCAAGTTGGCAAGCATGGCAGAGAGGGGCGTCATCAGTCTTGCTGTTGCAGATGATGGAGGCGTCCTGTGCAAGGCGATGGAGGATGGCCGTGCCGGGATGGCCTAGACGCCGGTGCCAGGTGGTCGGGGAGGGAGTGGCCACGAGTACGCAGGGACGGGATGGAGTCTCCGGGAGCTGCAAGGTGTAGAGAGGCCCAGAGCTCTCACATCGCAGAAGAGGGGTCTTGGTGCGGAGATCCTTCACAGAAACACCAAGAGGGTCAAATTCAACCGTAACACGATTGTCAGTGGTGAATTTGCGAACAGAGAGAAGGTTCTGGATGATGTTGGGAGCAATTAGAACATCACGGAGATGGAATGGTCCTGGGATTGTGGAGTATCCAGTGCCAACAACCGGGAGGGTGGCACCATTACCCACAATGATGGAGGAAGGGAAAACAGAGGAGGGGGAAGAAGTGACCATACCAGCATGAGAGGCGATATGCGAGGAGGCGCCGGAGTCGATCACCCAATCGGAGGAGGATGGTGGCGGGGTGAGCGAGACAGTGCTGAAGGCGTTGGCGAGGGAGTGAGGATCCCACGGCGTTGGAGCAGGAGGAGACGCCTGGTAGAAGGAGCCTGGTGCTGGTGGTGGCGCGGCGGCCATCAGCGCGTGGTGTGGCGGCGGTTGGCCGGGGCGGGCGGGCGGGCCACGAGGTCCGCCGGGAGTGGAACCAGGCCACATGTGGATGGACCCGGTCCATGGGTTGAAGATGGAGGGCCATTGCTGGTTGCCGGCAGGACCTCCAGAGGAGCCGCCTTGACCGCGGCCGCCACGACGGCGCCGACCACGCTCGTTGCCGGAGGAACCCCCGTTGGGCGGAGGAGGACGAGGGGTTCCAGCGGTGGGGGCAGAGGCCGGCGGCTTGCTTGGCGTGGAGACGACGAGGGCCGAGGGAGACGGCGTGGAGGGCTGCGGCATGTTGAGTTCGGCGAGGCGGAGGTCGGCGCGAACATCGGCGAAGGACGGGAACGGCCGCTGGCGGGGAATGAACTGCGCCATGAACGCGAAGCGCTCATTGAGTCCCCGTAGAATGGGTTCGCCAAGGTCGGCGAGGGCGTCGGCCATGGACTTCATCTTGCGGCAGTAGTCGTCGATGGAGAGTGTGCCCTGGGAGAGAGCACGAAACTCTACGTCGAGGAGCATGGCGCGGGATTCTCGGTTGTTGAGGAATTGTTCCTCTAGGCCGAGCCACGCCACGCGAGCAGAGACACCATCACGGTCATGGATGACGTCGAGGAGGTCGGTGGAGATGGTGTTGAAGAGCCACGAGACGACAACGCAGTCCATACGAGCCCAGGCCGGGTCGGAGAGGGGCGCATCGCCGAGGACATGGTCCTGCAAGGCGAAGCGGCCGAGGGTGAGGAGGAGGTGGCCGCGCCACTTCGAGTAGTTGGAGGCCTGGAGATCCAGAGTGACCGGAATAAGGTTCCGGATGTTCTGGACGGCGGCGGCTTGACTGTGAAGACGGGAGATGGCCGCGGCGTCGGAGGTGAGGGACGAGTCGTCCTCGTCGGCCTGCGAGTCGTCGTCGCGAGGTCCGGTGGGACGGGAACGGCCCCGGAGGGCGGCGGCCCTCTGCTCCAGGACATAAGCCTCCGCGCGCTCCCGGTCGAGGGCGTTGGCGGCGGCGCGGACCCGATCTTGGGCGGCGGCGGCGGATTTGAGGAGCTCGGCGTCCTCCAGGAGTTGGTTGCCGCGCTCGGCGTTGGTGGAGCGCAGAGAGGCAGCCTCGTCCTCGAGCAGCTTGGCGGCGGCGAGAGCTTCGTCGCGAAGCTTTGCGGCGGCGGCCGCGGTGACGGCGCCAGAGTAGGTGGAGTCAGCGGCGGGGGTTGCCATGGCGCAGCAGCCGGGAGGGCGCGCGGCCTGGGTGGAGGAGAAGGGAGGCGCGCGCGGACGCCGAAGGGCGGGCGCGGGCGTCGAGCGGTCGCGCTCGGGCGCTTTGGGGGGAGCGGAAGCGAAAGGGAAAAGAGAGGCCAGGACTTTAATGATAGTCTACTGATACCATATTGGAAAGCCAACAGGCTTAGAATGCTTGATTAATCTGAGTACAGGAGGTTTACATATATAGGAGAGAAGAGGGAGCCCAAAGGGCTGAGCAGTAAAGCAAATACAGTTGAGCAGTAGAACAGCCTAGGATAGTAAATGACTAGTCTAACAACAGTTGTTGATTATGAAGGGTCTCAAATCTTGGATATGAAGCGTCATTCTAGAAAGCTAATGAAATTGGTGCCTGTAGAAAAAGTGTAGTTTCTTTCGTCTAGCTTAAAGCTTGGATAGGTTATGTTTCTAGTTTGTTGGAGATACTGTGTTTGTCACTGTGATATCTTGCTTAAATAGCCTGCCATTTTACACAGCAGTACCATTTTGTGGCACCTACAACAAATAGGTTGCTCATGCTGTATGATCACAACCATTTTCAGTTGTGTTCTGCTTTCTGGTAGCCATATATGTTTTACATTTGGAGTCTAGTATTTTAGTGTACATAACCATTTTATTCTTGTTGCTAGGTTTCGTCGCAATGGGGTTATTCAGGGGCGGCTTCACTCTCTTGGTGGGAATGGGGTGCGGCGTCTATATAGCTCAAAACTACAACGTTCCGAACGTCAAGAAGCTATTCAACACCTACGTGTTTCTGGCAAAGCACATTGAGGAAACCTACCGGAAGCCGAAGAAAGATGAGGATTGATCCTTTTACATTGGTTTTCCCTGCTATGCCCTGGGAAAGCGAAAGTACAGCTGACATGATACGGGAACTTGCTTTTCTGGAATGGTGAAGGCAATCTTGGTGATTGGCGAGTTTTGAGCTATGTTGGATTATATTGGTTAGTTGTGGAACTCAGTTACTGTAAAACTTTTCCCTCAGTTTAGACCATGCATATCTAGACTCCCTTTTGGTCATGTTCCTGTGCCTTGGAAATGCACTGAACTTTGTAGCTGAGGTGTGGCGATGGATAATCTCAGCTATCATATCAGTGTGTGTCAAGTTAACATGGGATGGGGTGATATGTTTAGTTCAATTTAGATTTGCTCTTTTTTCTTAAATTGCCTCCCTCTTTTTATCACTAGATTAACAGATATGGATTGTGGAATTTATATCTGCTACTGAAATGGGGTGGGGGAATGTTCCTTTGCGGCTTTGCTCCTAAAATGACTCTTGCAACCTGGCACTTTGGTTTTAGTGGTGCGTAAATATGAGCAATTGCCATATTGAGACTGGTGCCTACATGTAGCGATGAAAATCGATCAGAGATACATATAGTTTTTTTTTCTCGGATCGAATTCGGATACGAAGAGATCATGATGTGTTGAATAGTGATATTCATTGTATTCAAATCTTAGAAATCCAACTTTGAATATTTGGATAGTGATATTCATTGTATTCAGATTTTAGAAATCCAACTTTGAATATTTGGATAGTGATATTCATTGTATTCAGATTTTAGAAATCCAACTTTGAATATGTTGATATGAATATGGTACAGATGAGTCCGGCTATGAAATGCTTGGATTCGGATACGATTTTACCATTTGAGTGTCAAATCCTTTCTGTCGAACAGATAGACATATAATATATGTACCACTTTCATCCCTACCTACATAGATATGTTGTCATTTGCGAATTGAACCAAAGAAAAACTAGATAAATTCAAATGTGGTGTGACCAAAAGTACCTAATCGGCTTTGCTGATAAATTGAGGGAATTGCAGGTGTGGAGTACATATATACTACTTAAATTAAGGCAATTTTAGCTCCGTCCATTTATCTATCTTAATCAATTGTGAACATGTATGTACAAAATGTCATGTTTGCATCACTATTTCCATCCGTATTTGCTTCCCGTGCCTAGAGCAATCTCGAAACTATTTGATTGAGATTGTTTCTTTTTTTAAAAAAAATCAGGAGAAGAACTGAAGAAGGTGTTGAGCGATTCAAATGAGTTGGGCCGAACACACGCAGGCGCTCGGAAACGTGGAAGTGGCTCAAAGTCCACGGTGGACCACTTCCACTCCCGCGCCGCCCCCCACACCTCCTTTCTCTCCTACTCCTACCATCCCTGCCCCGGTGCACCCGATCCCGCAACCTCTCTCTCGCTCCGCCGCCCGCCCCCGTTCCGCTCCGACCGCCGAGGACGCGCCCCGATCCGGCGGCATTCCGGCTCGCGGCCCCACCCGCTCGCTCGCCGCTGCCGGGGGGCGCGGGTTGCTCCGCGCTTCGCTAGGGGTTCACGCGGCTGCGCGCGGGGGGAGGAGCGGGAGCCTTCGTTAGGGCTCGCGGATGGCGGCGCCGCCGGCGAGGGCCCGGGCCGACTACGACTACCTCATCAAGCTGCTCCTCATCGGCGACAGCGGTCAGTGGCTTCAAACGCCCCCACCACCCCCTCCTTGCTCCCGCTCTCGATCGATTTTACGAGATCTGGGTGCGAAATTCAAATCAGTTCTGATTCGGCGGGGTTGATTGCGGGGACTGGCTTGCGCTGTATATGTCTGTATCGGGACCGGGATCTGGAAAGGGACCGAGGGAACCGTGTGGCAGTTACGAATTAAATTTGCTAGCGAGTTGCATCGTGCGATCCCCGCTCACGGGTGATGGCTGCTTGCTAGTAGTTGCAAATTGAGGGCTAAATTGGTAGACACTCGGGACAAATTTGGAACCAACTCATCATCCGTGCTCGTACAGATGCAAAACATACTAGGGATTGGAATGACTCGATTCCGGATGATTTGTGGTTGTTGCTAGGGCTTGGTTTGATGGCAAACATCCCTTTGTAATACTTTACCTCAAGTAGTTAGAGCATTTAGTATTCAGTAATGATGGAATTACTTATGCTGTTGAACCAAATGATACGATCACCTATTCACATAGGCTTGGGGTGTGAGTTCCTTGCTCTACTTGAAATTGTAGATATTGTGCAGTGATGACTATGTTGCTAATTTGTCCAAAATCACTTAGGAAAAGTTTTTGAGTGTCCCATCTGTTGATATGAAATTTCTGTAGCATGCATTGCATTCACTTAGAAGAAGAAAGTTTTTTTTTAAAAAAAAATCCTTGCTAGTTGTATAACCTTAAAAAACTTGACTAGTGATGTATTTATTTGTTCCTGTCCAGCATAATGGCTGGAATTTTTTTTCCCTTACTAGATGTCCTGGTAACATTTTAAGTTTAGTACTCCCTCTGTTCTTTAATATATGACGTTTAGGACAAGTAAATTAGTTCATTTTTGAACTAACTAGTTTGTCCTAATCGTCATATATTTAAGAACGGAGGTAGTATTCAACTTAGTGTTGTTATCAAGTATGGTTAGGCAGAAAACAACATTCCTGAGGAAGTTACAGAGTGAAGTGTTCACATTATACGGCTATCTGAGTGGTATCGTGCTACAGGTAGCATTTCATCTGTAGAATTTCAATTGACTGGTGCCGAATCTGATGTGCTTTTAGACACTAAACAAGACCAGTCTTAGTATGATGTATCAAACGCTCGATAACTTATTTTGTTTTGTAGTTTTTATTTCTTGCATATAAATAGTAGGCTGCTGTTGGATACCTTCTTGCTTTGCCTACTTGATAATAATTTTGTTCCCTTTCCTTTGCAATATTTATGAGTACATGTTATTTGTCCCTGTAGCCTGATGCCTGTAGCTTCTTTATAATGTTCCTTGCTATGGCTTTTGGCATAGCGTATGTAATTATTTTGTTGCTTCTTAATGGATCACATGCACTACTCTGTTTGTCCCCCCAAAAAAAAAGAATACTACACCACTCTGTATTTCTGATCTTGTTGAGACAAATGACCTAATCAACTTAAAGTAATCGTTGTGCAGGTGTTGGAAAAAGTTGTCTCCTTTTACGGTTCTCAGATGGCTCGTTCACCACTAGCTTTATAACCACCATCGGGTAAGCATTGTTAATAAAGTATAAAAGAGTTGTGTTGAGCGTATCATTATTTCATATGAAGCCTGTTATTATGGTGGTTCTAAAATACCTTTCTGTCTTATTCTTCAAAAAGAATCGACTTCAAAATAAGAACAATTGAGCTTGATGGTAAGCGCATAAAGTTGCAGATCTGGGATACTGCTGGCCAAGAACGTTTTCGAACTATTACAACTGGTACACATATGTTTCGTTTGCTGTAAGGAGTAGGTTCTTTAACTATTTATGTGAAAACTACTCTGAATCTACAAACTTTTGACTATGCAGCCTACTACAGGGGTGCAATGGGCATTTTGCTTGTTTACGATGTTACTGATGAGTCATCATTCAACAGTGCGTATTCTTCAACTTCAATCGACCCTTTAATGCAGGACTTTGGCTTCCTCAACTGACCTTGGTGTTGTTATTGGCAGATATAAGAAACTGGATTAGGAACATTGAGCAACATGCTTCTGACAATGTGAACAAAATTTTGATAGGCAACAAAGCAGACATGGATGAAAGCAAACGGGTATGTTCCGTTCTTCTTTATTGTCTCTTACATTCCTTTCCATGTTATGCTGCCATCCTATTTGAGATTGTGCATTTTAATGTTAAGTTTAATGGTGCTTGCATTAGTTCTGGCATGGAACTTGATGTGTTAAACTAGAACACCTCCAATGGTTGTTCATGGTATAGTTTATTCATGTGCTTTCTTTTTTCAATGGGACCTATTGTCTGAATACAGGCTGTACCAACTTCTAAAGGGCAGGCTCTTGCTGACGAGTATGGCATCAAGTTTTTTGAAACGGTTAGTTGGTTTTTGGCACTTCTGTATCCCTACATCTGTTCTAACTGGAAGGAAGAACCTTCTTGATTTGTGTAATGCCCTTAAATCATACATGTACGCCTCTTGATTATTATTGTTTCTGCAGAGTGCAAAGACCAACCTGAATGTGGAGCAGGTTTTCTTTTCGATAGCAAGAGATATCAAGCAAAGGTTGTCGGAAACTGATTCAAAGCCAGAGGTGCAACTTCAATCTTGTTCTTCCTTTTAACCTAATGACTTGCTGATTCAGTAGAGTAGCTTAACCATCAAGTTATTCTATGGTTTTAGGATCGAACGATCAGTATTAACAAACCTGAGGGTGGTGGCGACGCTTCGACACAACAGAAGTCGGCTTGCTGTGGATCGTGAGTGGGTTCTGTTGTCACACGGAGGATAATATAGTGGTGTTACAATGCTTGTAATTTTCCTGTTTCTCTGGATGTCATCCTTGTGCCTCTTCTAACGTTTAATCGCAATTGCTTGGGTTCAGATTTCTGCGTTTCACTGTGAACGATTTTAGTCGTAACTCTGGTAGAAATGCAAATGGTCTCGAGTCATTATCTGGTGTGTGCAAAACTGCAGATCTATTGTGAGACCATTTCATTTCGAAATCAATGTATAGACATAATTTTATCCTGGTGGTTATGAAAATTATCTCTAAATTCTTACTCCCTCCGTTTCAAGTTGTGGATCTTTTTGTTTTTTCTAGGTGTATTGTTTTTGCTACGCACCTATCTAGATGCATAATAATATCTATGAATATTTTTTAAGTAAAAAAGATCTGCAATTTGAAATTTAGTGGGTAGTTAATTTTGACACATGTTTATTCAGTGATGTGGTTAATGTTGCAAATGAGGTAAAAAGTATGACCCACTTTGGAAAAGATACATTCCCAGGAAGCTGAACGGTGCTGTTTCAATTTTCCCATCTGCAGAAAGTAGATTGGTGGGTACATAGGTCCTACATTCATACCAGTACCACGCGAAAATGCACATGTTTTGCACGAATCTGTGTCACAGTGTCAGCCAGTAGCATCTGCAAAAATTCGGTTCAGATGGTCGTCACCCGCTGCAAAATTTGAGCAGCATCTATCCCACAAATAAGGAACGGCTAGTTCATCACAAAACATGTTCTCTTACCTTTCACGACGAGTTTAAATTTAGAAGTTCTTCCTCCTCTCTTCTTTGAGCACAAGTCAATAGCCATCCATTCTACGAACCTCCTCAATACCTTCTCCTCCATCCATCCTCATCCTCGCAGGAGATCACACAAAGCAGCGACCTCTCTTCTCCATTCACCATTGGCCATTACACAACAAGCACCAAGAAGATCGAAGCACCAGCTAGCAGAAGCATCTAGGTAGGCAATGGCCAGCGCGAAGAAGAAGCTCGACGCGACGACGACCGCCGTCGTCCTGGGCCTGTCCCTGTTGGTGACGCTCCTCCTCCTGAGCGGCGGCGTCCAGCGCGCCGCCGCCGACGACGACGGTGAAATAACCTACCACGCGATGAGCGGCGACGAGGTGCCCGGCAGGAACCGCGCGCTCTTCCGCCCCGGCGCCATGGCCAACAAGTACACGCGCGGGTGCGAGGCCCTAGCAGATTGCAGGGGATGATGAGAGGAAGCTTTAACTATTGCATATTGCGCGGGTGCACGCTTGTTTGTTTGTTTGTTTTATACATTTTGTGTTGTTTTCATTGCATGCTGCTTTCAGCTTTCTTATTTAATTTCTCGGCTTTTTGCAAGTACAAGTACATAGATAAGTACGTGTAACTAGTGCTGTTGGGAATAAATGAAAGTGGAGAATATATGAATATATCACGTTATGCTTACATTAATTTGGGTTGTTCATGCTTGCTAGTGGTTATAGAGACAATCTAATAAATTGCTATTTTTCTAGAGGAAATATGTCAGATATAACTTGTCACTCTATCACTGTATATTGAGCTTTTGGACCAACTACGTTTAATTACAACTAATTGCCTAATTTTTTAGCTTCCTCATTTGTTTGCTTTTGCAAGTGCAAGAACAACTCCCTCCGTCCCATTAAAAGTGCAATCCTAGCTAGTTTTTCTAGGACAAATTAGTGGTGGCGCTAAAGACTTTAGTACCCCTACTTTTTAGCCACATGTAGTAAGTTTTGACATGCATATCAGATTTGAATACTTAATTAAGTAGGTAATTAGATTTATTTTCTATAATTGCACTTTTTGTGAGATTTTTTTTTCAAATGCTAGTATTGCATTCTTCACGGGACGGAAGGAGTATAGTACATGTAGTTGTTGAGAATAAAAGAAAACGGAGGTTGTATCACGTTGTTACACTTGAAATTAGGTTAAAGCGCGACCAGTCACGTTATTAGGGACTGCACAACCTATCATCTCTTGCCACCTTTCCTTATGATGGAAATAAATAAATGTGCCTAGGATTATGAAAGTGAGATGTCACTTTCCATTCAAACAGTTGTTGATGCAAACGAGAAAATTGATTTTGTTCTTTCGTCAAGTATCTGTTTTCAAATCTGTTTGCAATATTAATACTATTGTATTCATTATCAAGTATCTGTTTTCAAATCCGTTTGCACTACTATATTCATTATGACGAAATCTACCAAATGAGTTCCATGTTGCATAATTTGCATACATTTATTACAACTGTCAACTTATGTTGGGTCATAGTACTAACTTGTGTATAAACTGTATAGCAAACTATGTTATTTTTCGGAGATAGCAACCTGTCTTAGGTGTCTAGTACATATTGATGGATGTATAGCAACTTATACTATAAATGCAATAAATGTGTTTATTACTACCCCGTTTTTAAATATATGACACCATTGACTTTTGTCGTTCGTTTGACCATTCGTCTTTTCTACATTTTTTTTTCAAATTGATAAAACAACAAGTTAAATCTAAAGTACATCGGATAATATATATAATGGTATACATTTTACTTTAGTTAACTAATTTGTTCAATATATATTAGTGGTCAAAGTTGGAGTAAAAAGTCAACGGTGTCATATATTTAAGAACGGAGGGAGTAGCACATTATCAAATGTCGAAGAGCAATTTATATAGAGATAGATATAACAACCTGTATGTAAAAGCTATGTACACAACTTATGCGCAGCTAAAATAACAAATCGAGTAAATATAATGTGCCAACTTATATAGACAATTAATATAAGCCAATTAGTTCATTTTTTAAATGTAATTCGGTAAAATCATCTTGATACTACCTCCGTTCCTAATTAGTTGACGTTTACGACCAACCATTTGCACTAGGGAAAAAATCCATGAGAACATCATATAAATAAAAACAGAGGGAGTAAAATATTGTGTTATATCATTTTCTCATCATATACATATCATACGTATGATATCTTTGGCTAACATGAAACAATATAATTGATCAAAATATCCTAAGATCGAGTAGATACCTACAACTATAGTAAACAACATATAGCAACATTTTCTAAAACACATAAATGAACCATATCTCGTTATACCAAAATTCATATAACATCTATCCGTTTCTATTCCCAATAATATAGAAGTTCTGGTAGGATTTGTGAAAATAACCTCTATAACTTGGAAAAAAATGAGATTGTTTTTAGTGCAGCTTTGAAATGGTATGTGAACAAACAAGTGCACTCGAAATCTGTCTTTTCCAATTAACCTTTTTTTGGACAAATAGATGTCGTCGCACTCGCACTTTTTTTTGGATAGAAATAACCCAAGAGTAGATAACTACAACTGCAGTAACACCATAGTATAACTTTTTCTAAAACACTACATATGTTTGAACTACCCGTAAATGAAACCACTTATTAGGATTTGAACCGTACTCTCGGTTATACCGAAGTCCAAATAGCAACTGTCCGTTTCTATCCTTCAATGTAGGATTTTGTGAAAGCAACCTCTATAAATTTGAAAAAAAAATGTATTTAGTGCGGTTTTGAAATGGCACGCGAACAAACGACAAAAACCCGTGCCGTGCACCGAATAGCGTCTTTGCAAAAGGAAAAAAAAACGAATAGCCAAAAAAAAGGAACTCGTGCTCGCACCCGCACTCGCCCGCAGCTCACACGACACGACCACATCAGCCGCCGCCGCAGCAGCAGCACAGCGACGTCGCCGCCGTCCCACCGCCGCCGCAGGCCCGGTTCTCTTCCAGCCGCCGGGGACCATGTCGAGCGGCCTGGACATGTCCCTGGACGACCTCATCAAGCAGTCCAAATCCAAGCCCAAGTCCAACCCCGCCTCCTCGTCGGGGCCGGCCCGCCGCGCGCCGCCGGCCGCCCGAGCGGCGCCATACCCGCCGGTCGCCACCAAGGTACGCGCCGCGCCCTCCTCGCCCCCGGGTTCACCTCCGCCCGAAAACCCTAACGCCGCCGCCGCTGCCGGCGGCCCGTGTGCCCGCTCAGGCCCACCGCGCCGCCACCGACTCGCCCTACGGGATCTACTCCGAGCACATCATGGCCGCGGTCGCGCGGCCGCCGGCGGCGGCCGCCGCGAGGTCGCTGGAGACGGGGACGAAGCTCCACATCTCCAACCTTGACGCCGGCGTCACCGTCGAGGATGTCCAGGTGCTAGTCGTTTTTCTGCTGTTGCTTGCCAGTCCACTGAATACTGAACAAGTCGGCAATTGGTTGATTCTTATTTGTGCTATTTGAAGGACACAGGCTCCCTGTTCTTTGTAATTAAGTGAGTTCAGAGATGCTGTACCTTCATGTGAACAAATCTAGCCGTGTTAATGCCTGTCAGTTCCAAATCCTGTTTGATTGTTTTAGTGTTATATAGCTGTCCATTGTAATGCTTTTTTTGAATCTCTGGTGTCATTAAGTCAATAGACTCATGGAACTTAATTCTAATTTCCTGTGGTTTTGGTGATGCAAGATGCTCTTAAGTTTTTCAATTGGGTTGGCTTATCACATATAAAGTACGTTGACTTTGGGGTTAGGGAATGGGTGAAGCAAGATGAAGGAAAACATGTGCAGCCGTGCAGGAGAGTAGAGAGGAATATTAAATGAATTTTCTCTTTTTTCTTTCCTATTGTATTCTGGCGAATAAAGCTCTTAACTCCTGGTTGGGTGGTTGTATGACTCACGCCTGTCTGTTCCCTTTGAGTATGCTTGTATGAAGATCTCAAGGTGAGGTCTACTGAGTAATTTTATTGGAATTCTTATTTTAGTAAAGACTTAGCAAGAAACATTTTGCATCTAAAGGTTTGTGAGCCTTTGTTTGAAGAACAGAGTTGATAGTTTTTGTGGTCATACAGACCTATGGATGCCATTCTTCCGCATATAAGATTCTTACTATCATGATTGCTGGCAATACATGTCATATATATGATATCAGACTGTTTCCCTTTGACTTCTTAACAAACATACCTTAATGGTTATATGATAGAACTGATCCATGAGTTTTTGGCACACCAATTTTGGCACCTAGCATTGCATAATTCCTTTTTATTTTTTGAAACAAACATAGTAGTCCATAGTTATGTGACCAAGTTCAATGCCTCTAGTGTTCACAATATGCAAGTAAATTTAATGGTGTTCATAACATTGATCTAAGAAATTGATGTTCCCTGTTAGAGATCTTAGGGTCTTTCTGGCCTTTGAGAAATAATATATTAAACAATCTAAATGCTTAAATCAGTCACATGAAAATAGCACTTATACATCATACTTGTACTTTTTAATGTCATACTAACATAAATCTTGCAAATTCACTGCTATCCTGTGATAAAAAATTGATTGCTCAAGTATGCATAATGGAGGGAGCAATACCTAAATCTTAGCGTTTTTCTCTATAAGCACATAATCTCAAGTTCTCAACTGATGTAATTGCAGCTGATTAGTTGTGACATAATTGCAGCTGATTAGTTGTGTCGTTCTGTTTCATCAGGAACTTTTCTCAGAGGTTGGTGAGCTCAAACGTTATTCGATGAA
Source organism: Cenchrus fungigraminus (assembly GCA_036936925.1). Taxonomy (NCBI): domain Eukaryota; kingdom Viridiplantae; phylum Streptophyta; class Magnoliopsida; order Poales; family Poaceae; genus Cenchrus; species Cenchrus fungigraminus. Next base: position 88,229,622 of record CM072780.1, read on the forward strand.
CTACAACAAAGATGGGATATCCAAGGTTGCTTGTTGAATGTTGACTGTACTATCTCTCTACATTAGTATTTCCTTATTGTGGACTTGTATCATTGTATGGAACATTTATTTTGTTAGGGAACTGCGGAAGTTGTCTTTGCAAGGAAAGTGGACGCTTTGGATGCTATCAAGAGATACAACGGTGTTCTACTTGATGGGAAACCAATGAATATAGAGCTCATTGGAAGCAATGCGGAACGACCTTCCATGCCACCGTTGATACAGAACCGTCCTTTGCAGAACTATAATGATATCCATAGCAGGTTGGTCCAAACCAATTTCTTTCTGTTATACATCATTTAATCCGTGTTAACTACTGCATTGTCTAGTTTGAATTGGGGATGCAAAAACTTGGCCTTATCACTAAGAACACTTCATATTACTAAATGCTGGCTGCTTCTAAACCAATTTAGCCAAATTAGGAAGTGGTTGAATCACAAAGAAATAGATGTTTGGAAATGCGCCAAAGTATTTACCATTTTATCTGATGATACTAAAGATCAATTTTACAAGGTTATCATTTACTCCCTCTATCCCAGAATTTAAGGTGTTTGGCACAGTCTCCCATGCGAACATCTGGCTCTTAGTATCTTTTATACTATAATGTTTGCAGCAACAAAATGATAGCCTTGTGAAATACTTTTAAACACAAGTCCAATGGCATTATGTTTGTAAGACAGTTTCACTGAAATTGTACCCCCTCCCTAGGTTATCTTACAGCAGCTCTAAGATATCATTTGCAAACACTACACCTGTTCGCTAGAAATGGTATACCACTATGGTGGCTGTTGTTGTGGTGTTACCTGTAAACTCATGTTCTTATTCTGACAAGCAAATCATGTTTAGAAAAAATACTAAATGTTTTCATGCGGCTATTGTTGTCTGCAATATATCTAGTCAAATCAGATCATATTTAGACATAATTAAACAGTAAAGTCCATGTTTATGCACATGATTCCAATTACCCGTCTCTTCATTGGGGGAACTGCGATCCATAATAACAACAACAACTACTTAGCCTTTTGTCCCAACTGCGATCCATAATATTATGAAATATCTTAGGTGTGTTGTGAGAGATATGGAAGAAAGAAAACACTTTGTTTTAGCACTTGCGAAACAATGAACAGAACTGAAATAAACAAATGTAAGAGCTAACTAAATGCCTACATTTCTAAGTTTGCTTTGTTAGAATTTTACTGTAAGAAGCAGCACCTTTTCCATTTTGTAATGGCTCATGATATAACGGGAGATATATACAAGTAATAGAACCAGTCATTTGCTTTGAATATGTTGATCAACCTATCAATTATTTGTGTGTGTGCCGCTGTGTTATAAATTTATTTAGGTGTTAAACTTGTTCTGAATCACCTGTACAAATATGCATCTTGTGTGAATTTGCTTGAAACTTGTATTATTGGATTTTAAAATGTTTTCTTACATTGTGAAATGCTTTAAACATGTATCCCCTTCTAAGCTGAAAACTAGAAATACACAATAATACACAGCTTTTCTCCAGTCCTCCCACCAGCCAAACCCAGTACCACTGTTGCTCCATATGTCCACTGAAGAACATATTTGGTCTAGAGTTGTGCCACACTAGCACAAAACAGCTTCCTGCAGTAGCAAATTTGTTTCCTTCAGTTTTTCTATTCTGACAACTTGCCCCATTGCACCATCTCAAGGCAAATGAAAAAAAAATCCGTCAAACACCACAGGTAGGGTTCATTCTTATCAGGTCGGTAGAGTTGGTACACCAGGCAAATTCTCTGTAGCAGCTACTTCATGTAGGAAATATTCAACTCGCCAAGAGCAAACAATACTATCCCTGGTACCCTGGCATATTTGTAAGACATAATCTGCTGCTATCTTTCTTCTCCCTGCCCTTTCTCTCTTTACAGGTGCAGAAGTCAACTCTGCTGACCTGTCTTGTATCCTAGTATACTCAAGTATGGCAGAACAGCCATGAGTAGTTTCAAGCATGCCAAGTAGTGGCAGTAGAAGTACAGGTACTAGTGTACCTTAGTATTAGGTAGTTGGTAGTGGCTTGTGTATATGTATTCAGCCAAGTGCAAGGCAAAAGGCAGTTCATTGCCACTCATTTTCAGGCGTGCAGCAGCTGCTAGTGCTGCAGAAGTGTGTGTGTGCTGTGTTCTCATTCCTTCTACTTTGCCAAGTTCTAGGATAGCAAACCTTGTGATTGCAGGTCGATCTGGTGGAGTTAGTGCCAACAAGTGGTATCAGAGCCGTGTGACGAGGGCTTGATGGCTGGCGACGACCCTGAGGCAGCCGCCAAGGCGGCGGCGGCCGAGAAGGAGAGGCGCCTGAGGGAGGTGGGCGCCGGCGGCTCCAACCCGGTGGTCCGGCAGATCAAGGACGTCGGGGCGGCCCAGTTCCCCATGTTGACCCGCACCAACTACGCCGAGTGGTCGACGATCATGAAGGTGATGCTCCGCGGTCGAGGACTGTGGGCGGCGGTCACCACCGGGCCGGCGGACGAGCAGGAGGACCTCCTGGCGATCCTCAAGGCTGTCCCGCCGGAGCTGGTGACGCCGCTGGGCTCGGCGGATGATGCCACGACGAAGAAGGCTTGGGAGAAGCTGAAGACGATGCGGCTCAGCGACGAGCGCATCAGGGAGGCCCGGGCGCAGCAATTGCGCCGGGAATACGACTCGCTCGAGTTCCGCGACGGCGAGACGGTCGAGGAGTTCGCGCTGCGACTCTAGGGGATGGTCGGCCAGCTAGCGGTGTTGGGCGACGCCATTCAGGAGAAGGAGGCCGTGAAGAAGTACCTGCGCATCGTGCCAGAGAAGTACGAGCAGGTGGCGGTCTCAATCGAGACCATGCTCGACCTCGCGAACATCTCCATTGAGGAGGTGACCGGACGGCTGACGGCGGCGGAAGACCGCTTCGCCAGGAGGGCGGCGGCCAGGTCGGGGCGCGTGACGGCAAGTGGCGAGCTGCTCTACACGCACGCCGAATGGACGGCGCGCACGAACCCGCAGGGCGGGGAAGGTTCCTCGTCCCAGGGCGGCGGGGGCGGCGGCAAGGCGCGCGGGAAGGCGCCGAAGAAGAAGGGGTCCAAGCCGCCGCTCGGCAAGGACCAGTGCCGGCGCTGCGGCAAGACAGGGCACTGGGCAAAGGAGTGCCCAGTCCCGCGCAAGACGCCCAAGGCCGTGGCGAACCTTGCCGCGACAGACGACGGCGAGGCGACGCTGCTGATGGCCACGTTCTGTGCGTTGCACGACGTCGAGCCTGAAGCAGAGGAGGCGGCGGCAAGAACAGAGGAGACGCCAGGACGGGGGGTCTTCCTCGACGAACCACGCGCACAGGTGCACCTTGGAGCAGAGGGGAGCACGGCGGAGCAGAGGTGGTACCTGGACTCCGGCGCGAGCAACCACATGACCGGGGTCCGGTCGGCGTTCACCGAGCTCGACAGCAGCATCACTGGGTCGGTGAAGTTCGGTGACGGCTCGCGCGTGGAGATTTGCGGGAGGGGAACCATCCTCTTCAGGTGCCTGAACGGCGAGCACCGGGCGCTGACGGATGTATACTACATCCCACGGCTGCGCTCCAGCATCATCAGCTTGGGGCAGCTGGACGAACATGGATGCAAGATCAAGATCGAGGACGGGGTGCTCTACATCCGTGACCAGGAACGACGCCTGCTTGCCAAGGTGCGGCGCACGGGCAACAGGTTGTACCTGCTCGACCTAAAGATCGAGCAGCCAGTGTGCCTGGCGGCGCAGCGCACGGAGGAGCCGTGGCTCTGGCACGCTAGGTTCGGGCACCTCGGCTTCGACGCGCTCGGGCGGCTCGGGAAGATGGTGCGTGGGATGCCGCACATCAAGCACGCCGGTGAGCTCTGCGACGGCTGCCTGGCGGGGAAGCAGAGGCGGCTGCCGTTCCCCAAGGCGGCAAAGTACAGGGCGGGGGACGCTCTCGAGCTCGTCCACGGCGATCTGTGTGGGCCAATCACGCCGGCCACACACGGCGGGAGGCGGTATTTCCTCTTGCTGGTTGATGACTGCAGCAGGTACATGTGGCTGCGACTGATCACCAGCAAGGATGAGGCGGCGGCGGCGATCAAACAGTTCCAGGCGCGGGCTGAGGCGGAGTCCGGGAAGAAGCTGCGCGTGCTGCGAACAGATCGAGGCGGCGAGTTCACATCCGTGGAATTCGCCACGTACTGCGCCAACAAGGGGGTGATGCGCCACCTCACCGCGCCATACTCGCCGCAGCAGAACGGCGTGGTGGAGCACCGGAACCAAACCATCGTCGGCATGGCGAGGAGTATGCTGAAGAGCAAGAAGATGCCGGCGGAGTTCTGGGGCGAGGCGGTGAGCACGGCGGTGTTCATCCTCAACCGCTCGCCGACGAAGGCACTCAAGGACAGAACACCGTACAAGGCTTGGTACGGGCGGCGACCGGACGTCTCCTTCCTCCGGACGTTCGGTTGCATTGGGCATGTGAAGAACACAAAGCCGTTCATCGGCAAGTTGGAGGACAGGAGTACGCGGATGGTGCTCCTGGGGTACGAGGAAGGCAGCAAGGCGTACAAGCTGTTTGATCCTTGTGCAGGCAGGGTGGTGGTGTCGCGCGATGTCATCTTCGACGAGATGGCGGCCTGGGATTGGGAAGATCCAGGGACAGGGGAAGCTGCGGGCGGCAGCAACGGCGGCACGTTCACCATCCAGTACACGGTGGAGCCCAACGGCGGGAACGCCGGGGCCAACGAGGAAGAGGCGGAAGACGTGCCGGTGGTAGACGCTGAGGCGGCAAGCGAGCCGCCAAGTCCTGGCGCTGGGAGCGTGGGCGAGTGGTCTCCAGCAGGGGAGAACACGCCGCCACAAGGCTCGCCGGCACCAGCAGTGCCCGGAACGCCGGCGGCAACCGAGGTGGAGTTCACATCTCCACCAAGCAACATCGACGCGCACGTGGATGCATTCCACGACGGCGAGGAGGTGCGATTCCGCACCATGGAGAACATCGTCGGGGATTCAGCGGCACCTGGGATGGCAAGCCGTATCCTTGACGACGCAGAGCTGCTGCTCACAAGCGCAGAGGAGCCACCCACGTTCGCCGAGGCAGAGAAGGAGGCAAATTGGAGGAAGGCGATGCTGGAGGAGATGAAGTCAATTGAGGAGAATTCCACCTGGGAGCTCGTCGATCCTCCACGCGGCTGCAGGCCGATCGGGTTAAAGTGGGTGTTCAAGGTGAAGCACGACGAGCACGGCGCCATCGTCAAGTACAAGGCCCGCCTCGTCGCACGAGGATTCGTGCAGCGCGAGGGGATCGATTTCGAGGAGGTGTTTGTGCCGGTGGCGCGCATGGAGTCCGTTCGACTGCTGCTCGCACTGGCGGCGTCGAACGGCTGGGAAGTTCATCACCTCGACGTGAAGTCGGCCTTCCTCAATGGCGATCTGGCGGAGGAGGTCTTCGTCAAGCAAGCTCCAGGCTTCGTCGTTCCTGGAGCAGAGCACAAAGTGCTGCGGCTACGCAAGGCTCTGTATGGCCTGCGGCAGGCGCCGAGGGCGTGGAACGCCAAGCTCGACGCCACGCTCCGAGCGCTCGGATTTGAGCGCTGCGAAACAGAGCACGCCATCTACGTGCGGCGGCGGGGGAAGTTCGCGCTCATCATCGGCGTGTATGTCGACGACTTGATCGTGACAGGGATGCGGGCGGCGGACATCACCGGATTCAAGCAAGAGATGGCGGATCGCTTCCGCATGAGCGATTTGGGCGCGCTCTCCTACTATCTCGGCATCGAGGTGAAACAGGGGAGCGGGGAGATGCGGCTCGGGCAGCGGGCGTACGCGGAGAAGCTGATCGAGCGCGCGGGCATGGCGGACTGCAAGCCGTGCGCCACGCCGATGGAGGAGCGCCTGAAGCTGTCACGGAACAGCACGGCGGCGAAGGTCGACGCGACGCTGTACCGAAGCATCGTCGGCGGACTGCGCTACCTCACCCACACTCGGGCGGACATCGCATACGCAGTCGGGTACGTGAGCCGGTTCATGGAAGATCCGCGGGAGGACCACTGGACGGCGGTGAAGAGGCTGTTGCGCTACATCAAGGGGACGGCGGATCAGGGGATTGTCTTCCCCAGGTCCGGCGACAAGGAGGCGCCGCGGCTGGTGATATTCAGTGATGCAGATATGGCGGGCGACATCGATGGGCGGCGGAGCACCTCAGGGGTGCTCGTCTTCCTCGGCCCGGCTCCAATCTTGTGGCAATCGCTGAAGCAGAAGGTTGTAGCGCTCTCGACGTGCGAAGCAGAATACATCGCGGCGGCTACAGGGGCGTGCCAAGGGGTTTGGCTGCGCCGGTTGCTGGAGGAGATCACAGGAGGTGAAGAAGCTGCTCCTCCAGCACTCAAGGTGGATAATCAGCCGGCAATTGCGCTGGCAAAGAATCCGGTGCTCCACGACAGGAGCAAGCACATCGACGTGAAGTTCCATTTCCTGAGGAGCTGCGTTGATGAAGGCAAGATTGTCATTGAGTTTGTCGACACCAACCGGCAGCTCGCTGACATCCTCACCAAGTCTCTCGGGCGTCTTCGTTTCTCTGAGATGAAGAAGATGATAGGCATGGTGGCCATTGGGACTTGAGGACAGCAGCAGGATTAGGGGAAGGATTGTAAGACATAATCTGCTGCTATCTTTCTTCTCCCTGCCCTTTCTCTCTTTACAGGTGCAGAAGTCAACTCTGCTGACCTGTCTTGTATCCTAGTATACTCAAGTATGGCAGAACAACCATGAGTAGTTTCAAGCATGCCAAGTAGTGGCAGTAGAAGTACAGGTACTAGTGTACCTTAGTATTAGGTAGTTGGTAGTGGCTTGTGTATATGTATTCAGCCAAGTGCAAGGCAAAAGGCAGTTCTTTGCCACTCATTTTCAGGCGTGCAGCAGCTGCTAGTGCTGCAGAAGTGTGTGTGTGCTGTGTTCTCATTCCTTCTCCCACTTTGCCAAGTTCTAGGATAGCAAACCTTGTGATTGCAGGTCGATCTGGTGGAGTTAGTGCCAACAATATTCACTATGTTTGTGCTATATGTGTCAACCTGTATCTAGTTGGGAGTTGTGTGCTGGTAAAGGATGTTACAAGTATGAATACTGTTAGATAGCTTCCCTGTATAGGCCATGTTAATTGCATTTTAGAAGTGCTTTCCTCCTGAGGTAGCTGTTGTGATGCTTCTTATATTTGTTGTATTAGTGATGGCATGGACCTTGGTAGCTTGGACCTGGTTGACGTGGGGAGTTATTGCAGCAAAATTAAGTAAATGCATTGATGCTATATATTGGTTACGCAAGTGTATGTCCAATGGCTCCAACACAGCCAATTTTACTCTGGTGTGCTTGTTTTTACCTACTGATGTAGTGCTGTTTGTTCCAATATTGGCACTAACACACAACGGACCCTTTTCTTCTCTGACACTTACAGAGCATATTTGCATGCACCACTGATTTTATTCCTACCATTAGCCATAACATTGTGGTTATTCTGTTTGCAGCGTGCCTCCAAACCAAAGAGGTGGTCAGCGAAAAGCACCTCAAGGCAATGGTCGTGGTGGAGGCAGTAGTCAGAACAGTGGCGGACGTGGACAGGGGAAAGGCCGAGGACAGGACCGGAACCGCACGCCTGTATCTGCGGCAGATCTTGATGCTGAGCTGGACAATTACCATGCATCGGCTGTGAAAGAGAAATGAGGTGCTGGCGTTATGAAGGCTGGGCTGCTTTGCTTTAGAAGTTTGAGAAGTTATTACTATCCTAGCCATAGTCGTTTGTACTAGATTTTTTTTCTTGCAGTGGCAGAACCATTCAGATATCTTATTTATACACTACGATTCTTGAGTGGACCATAATTGGATGTCCAATATGTAAGTGGTGCTAATTTGCAGGATCACATTTTTTGCAGCCTTGTAGGCATGGTTGAGAACATTTTCGAACTCTGATCTGCTCTGCTGTATTTTAGCCAACCTTTCTGTTTGCCATAATTGGATGTCCAATATGTAAGTGGTGCTAATTTGCAGGATCACATTTTTTGCAGCCTTGTAGGCATGGTTGAGAACATTTTCGAACTCTGATATGCTCTGCTGTATTTTAGCCAACCATTCTGTTTGCAAATCTGGGCATGAGCCAGACATGTAGCAAAGTTCTAAAGTTGATCTCGAACCTTTGGGTTCTGTTCTATATGCCGTTTTACGAATTTTATCTATTTTCTGTTCTACTCGCTCCATTCTCTTTTGATAGAAATACCTTCAAATCTGAAAAATGCTCTTTTATTGTTTTATTTTAGTCCAACAACTCATCCGTTTAATGGTTGTTTCCCATTCTTCCATGTGGGATTTGTTACATGAGCATCAAGAAGTCCTAAGTTTAATAATGTTTTGTTTATGATGAAGAATGATTAATGAATGATTAGTAACATGATAATTAGGGTTATTTTTTTTAGTTCTCGTGCCAAGTGGAAATAGTAGTATCAAAAGAGAATGGAGTGAATATTTATTAAAGGATATGTTTGAAAAAGCTCTCGGTGCGATTTTAGGCCAAACGGCATTACGGCAGTTTGTAATCGATCCCTGAAATGAAACAAGATGTGAGATAGAGAACAAAACCAGCTTATGCCTTTGCCTGTTTATACAAAGAGAATCACTTTTACCAAACAGACACTTAAAGTTTATATGTCTTTGCCAAAAAAAAGGTTGAACTATAATAATTCATAAAGAAGTAAATAGGTTACGGAACGTAACAAGATTCTGGTAGTCGATGGGAATAAGAAGATTTCAGATTCACATATCTTTTCCCGGCCAACCAGAGCCATTGCTGCGTGAAAAAAGCCAAGTTTTTTTGTTGCAGTTGCCAATTTGCAACAAAACGTGGTTAACAAACAAACTAAACCAAACAAAGAAATCCTATTTTTGCTGGTAAATGATACGTAAAAACAAGGCAAGGAACAAAGTTACTGTAAAATCGAGAAACCACTTTCCAATCCATCAAATGAATTTTGTCACTGAGGAAGTGACAATCAAAATAATTGTTCCAATAATGTGACTACTAATTCAAACCAGCATAAACTAAACCTAAATGAATCGATTCTAATTAATGGCCCCACACTCCTAACCTAACCTATGGCTTTCTCTAATGGCGCCACAATTCTCCATAACCGACGACCTCTTACATGACGTGTTTATGAGGGAACACGTATATGGGGCTCCTGACGTGGTGCCTCCCGTCGGACCAGACGACGCTCGCCGACGCGCCCATGGTGCCGTTCGCCGGCAGCAGTTTGCCGGAGACGCTCACCTTGAAGCTCAGCTTCTTCGTCCCGGCGCTGAACGCGAGCTCGTCGGGCGTGACGACGACGTCGATGCCGGGCACCGTGGTGACCGTGGCGTGGTACACCGAGTCGGCGGGCCCGACGTTAGTCACCGTCCGGGGGAACTCGGCGGCGAACGCCACGCCGTAGTTGAGCACCGGCACGGCGATGGTCGGGTAGTTGAGGTCGCCGACGGCGCTGCTCGTAGCCTCGTCGGAGCAAGCGGCGGAGCTCCGGCCGGTGATGGAGGCCAGCTGCGACGAGTTGTACCCTTGAGCGCAGAGGAAGGCCACGTAGTCGGCCTCCGTGGCGTCGTAGATGAGGCCGGGATACCGGGCGCGGAGCGGGTCCACCTGTCCGGCGCCGTACGCGAGCTCGGCCTCCGGCTCCCCGGAGCCCATCGGCGTCGCCGTCGTCACGAGCGCCGAGAGCACGGCGGCGTGCGACCAGCCCGGGTGGGCCGACTTGAGGTACGCCGCCGCGCCGGTGACGTGCGGGCACGCCATGGACGTGCCCGAGATGATGTTGAACTTGGACCTCCGCTTGTCGATGTCGCTGCCGGAGACCGGCGCGTACGGCGTCCACGCCGCCAGGATGTCCACTCCCGGTGCGCTCAGGTCTGGCTGCATGCACACGTCACAAATTAGTCAGTGATTGTTTACCATCAAATTAGCCATAGCAAAATTTTGACAAGCCATCGATCGTCACGTACCTTTAGGACGCCGTATGTGACAATGTTGGGGCCGCGGGAGGAGAACTTGGCGACGGCCGGCGCCGCCGCGTCTTTGACGGTGACGCTCTTCTTGACGGTGGCGACGGGATGCCTGGTGCTGTTGTAGTAGTCGGCGATGAGATCGAACTCGTCCTGCTTGAGGATGGCGAATGGGAGCTCGAAGGAGAAGGCCGTGTCGATGTCCTCATCCTTGAAGTTGTAGGAGATGGCGCCGTCGGCGCCGGTGGCGGCCAAGGCGGAGGAGTTAGCGAATGAGCCGTCGGCGCAGAGGAGGACAGCGCCCTTGTATTTCTTCCCGGCGAGGTTGTCATCCTCGCAGCTCCCGGGGTCCATGAGCAGCGACGGCTTCCCGAGGTGCGGGAAGACGGTGATGGCGGGCCCCTCGAAGCGCCTGCCGTCGCCGAGGGTGACCTCGGTGACGATCCGGCGGTCGATGCTCCCGGCGGCTGTGGAGATGGTCCAAGGCGCGACGTTGCTGACGCTCCCCATCTCGGGGCCGCTGTTCCCCGCCGAGACGGAGACGACGACGCCGCTCCGCGCGGCGTGGAACGCGCCGATGGCCATGGGGTCGAAGGGGTAGTCTAAGGCCATCATGGTGCCCAGCGACGCCGAGATCACGTCGACGCCGTCCGCGACGGCGTCGTCGAACGCCGCCAGGATGTCCTCCGACGAGCACCCATCTTTCCAGCACACCTTGTACACGGCGATCCTGGCCCCAGGCACCGCTCCCCGCGCCGTGCCGCCGGCGAGCCCGCCGAGGCTGGCCCCGGGGACGGCGCGCCCCGCCGCCGTGGACGCGGTGTGCGTGCCGTGGCCCTCGTGGTCCAGCACGGACAGCGTCGTGTTGCCGTCGAGGTAGGAGCGCGCGCCGATGATCTTGTTGTTGCAGGAGGTGAAGTTCTTGGAGCAGACGCCCTTCCACTTGGCTGGCGGCGGCGGGAGGCCGTCGTCGGAGAAGGAGGCGGAGTCCGGCCAGATGCCGGTGTCGACCATGCCGATGATGACATCGTTCTCGAAGGGGAGCCTGGTGGGGTCATTATGGTGGGGGAGGCCGAGGAAGTCCCAGGACCTCGTCGTGTGAGGCCTGTACACCACCTTCTCGTGGATGGAGATGACGCCGTCCTTGCCTGACATTTTGATCAGTTGAACCAGCAGTGTTAGAGTCAGAAATGTTATTAGGGGTAGATTAATCTACACTTAGCTTGCAAATGCAAAGTGATCCGTATAGCAAATAAAATGGATTGAATCTAAGACGAGGAATTTGCATGTAGTAAATGCAATTGGATCTAACAACATTTCAGATGAACCACGAGTACTGTTTGAGACAGAAATGACTTCATGGTTAGGTAGCTAGATTAGTCTATACTTAGATTGCAAATAAGGAGATCCAAAATTCCAAATACCGAACAAAATGGATTACATCCAAGACGAAAAAATTGCATCTAGTGAATTCAATTGGAACTAACAACATTTCAGTTGAACCAGCAGGTAGCGAGTAGTGTCAGAGACAGAAATGATCTACACTCCGCTTGCAAATAAAGAGATCCAAACACCGAACAAAATGGGTCGGATCTAAGAAAAATAATTTGCATCCAGTAAATTTAATTGAATCTAATAACAACTTGAAATAAACAGATAATTTTTACCGGCGAGCCTGTTCTTCTCGTCGGCGGTGAGCCTGGCGGCGAAGCCGTGCAGGGTCCTCGAGTAGTGGTAGACCACCCGGTCCGGCGCGCTTGAACTGACGACCATCATTGTAACACACGCATGCACCAAAGACGCAGATTGATCGATCAGTAACTCTATCTATTTAAACACATAACATATATATTATATGTAAAGTAGCTGACCACCTTTCATCTATGACGCTGGTGAGCAGGTCGTGGTGGAAGGACGCGACGCGCTCCGGCGAGAGCTCCGCCTCCGCCGGCGCCTGCCTCTCCGTGAACACGACGTAGACCTGCATCATGCGCGTCATGCATGCATATGAGAGATGTACAATACATATATGCTCATACTAGATTTGCGCCTGCTAAAGATCGAAACCAAAAGTAGCTACACGGACGGAATGAGCTGCCGCAGAAACCAACCTTTGTGGCATCACCGCCGTCGACGGCGGCGGCGGCGCCGGCGCCGAGGCCCGATCGGCCGGTGTGGATGGCGGCGGCGGAGGAGAAGAGGAAGACTGCGGCGGCTGCCAGCAGGAGGAGGAGACGCGGGGAAGAAGCCATTTCGTCGGCCGTGTCACCGTGTGAAGCTGCTGGTGAAGGATGATGGTTTTGGCCACGCAGCACGTGTGTATTTATATATAGGAGCCCCTGCGCGTGCGGATAAGTCACACGTCCTAGGATATTTTCGCAACAACCCAGCCGAACTGATCGCGAGGAGTTCTCCACGTGCGTCGGCATTTGTTGCGGGCGTCTGTTTTTTTCGTTCTCCTGAATACACGTACGTACGCCGCCGCCATCGTCTTCTCTGCACGATCCGCTGTGGACGCCCGCACCGTACCCGCCGTCGCGGCCGCCGCGCCACCAAGGACTCCACCGCCAATGGACACCGCCGTCCGCGCCGCTACCCCTATCAGTCTATCACGCCCGTGCGCCGCCGCCGGCCGTCGTGACTCGGCGTCCACGATCCTATTGCGATCCCACCACCCCATGTGCGACTGCGCTCCGTACACCCTCATCTCCACTCCACACTGTGCCGCCGGCGATCCTCACCGCACAATCACACAGGAATAGCTGGCTCAGCCTATACCTGCATTTGTGATTTGGCCAAAGACTTAGCTGCATCCCTGCCGCTGTGTGCAAGAAAGTCCTGAAGGTGAGGAATAAATTTCCTTTCTGGCTTAGTGTGATTTGTTTGTCCAGTTTGCGCAAGTACGCGATGATTATTCTGTGAGATCCATGCCAGTTTTGCTGCTACTTTTTTTTTTATATTAAAGGGTCTTAATCTTGTTGGCAGTGGAGTCATTTGCCATGAAAGAACTGCAATAAATCTTGCTTATTAGCTTTGTTATTTGCTTAACAGTAAGTACTTATGTGATGTAGTAGCAGCCGCATCATGACTGATCTTGATATGCAGTTCAGTGGCCTCATGCAGCATTATCCGATTAATGTTTCTGCTACTATGCTCCCGGGCGTCCCTGAGACTATAAGGCTAATCTCCGCTCCCTTAATCTCTGTTTGTTTAAAGAGGTTGTTGAGGGCATTGCGCTTGGAACATCAGTGCTACATGTACCTTATAGTCATACTCATGCATTGGGATAGATCGAATGTGTCGGATAATCTTTTTATAATTATCATAATCTTTATGTCACAACTTGCCCAAAAACAAGCTTCTGCATTGTTTTTTGTTAGTTGATTTTCACAGCATTCATTGGCAGTATAACTTACCAAAAGATCACTTTTGGTGATCCTCCCCTTTTACATATATCTGATTCTGACTCAATAAATAAATAACTTGCATGCATGTATGCGTTTTCTTTTCCTCTTTGCACACTGGTGTCCTGCTGTCAACATGCTAATTGTGCTGGTGACTATCTTGCAGACGTACTGTATTTGAGAACATACTGATGCAAGACCAGCCATGTCTCCTGCTGCTCGCTTTATTATTTCTGGATCAAGTTTGGATCAGGGAATCATAGGCCGTGAGAATTCAATCATTTGGTTTGTTAGACAAATCATACATTGCATTGTGCAGGCTTAAGCCAAATCTCGTTTAATTCAGTAAACTCTGTTGAATCCTGAGTTAGAGATCGTGAGGGGGATCTCAACAGATCAAGGGTCTCACTTTATGGGGTGTAATCTACAGTACAAGAATTTATTGGTTTAGAGTTGGCTGTGTTTTGAAAAATTGTAGTTATGGTACATGTGTTAAGTTCACTTTAGCACCAAGTTTGTGGGCAGGATCATGTGGAGGGCGACGATGGAGATGTCACTGGTTGGAGGTGGCAGATAGGTGATGATGACTATGATCCTGAAGAAAATGAGGCCAGTTGTAGTTGCATGAACGGTGGGAGAAGATTATATTCATAGACAGTGTGGAATAAATCACGTCAGCGATTCAAATTTCAAAGTAATTGAATGCTTACGGAAGTTATTTGTTTTTGCCCATAACAACGCTGATCATAATGTACAGATACACCAAGTTTTCTGCATCGCTCCCAAGAAGATTCATCTCGAATCAACAAAAATGGGTACTCTAGCTTGTGTTGCTGTAAACTGATGGCGTTGCATTTTAACAAGGTTTCGTAAATCATTTGTTTTTTCCACTCTAATACTCCACGCTTTTCGACTCTAATAACACTCCACGCGCAACCTGAGACATACAGCACGTGCAGGCAATCATTCTTCATGAATTCACAGGGGGAGAGATTGCATTCGACAATTGACTATTGATTTTCCAATCACAACAGCATATTTGCAGATATACATTTGCTATTATTACCGGTCAGATCGAACACTTCGTTCGTTTCAACATACACGCTTGGCTTGTAAACTTTTTGTTCCGGTAGGTATCCATCCACATTCACAGAAAACGCATTGCGCAGGGAAACGGTGCTGCAGGGCACTACTCTTCCACTCAATGCGGCAGCATCGGGCAGCAGTTACATTCTCCTTAGGTTGTCCAGCCTTGCCTGCAAGTCGGCGTCAATTCCGCCATCAGCGCCAGCCCCAGCACTTTCTGCCTGGGCAACCTTTCCAGCGGAAGCTGGCTGAGCAACAGCGGCCGACGGGGCTCCAACAAGCTGCAAATATAGATAAGATGTCATATATACAGTATTCTCCCACCAAACATCTATCTCCATGCAGACTTAGAAACATCAGTATCGATTTAGCACTTGGCAATGGTGACCCTTTTTAAGTCATATTTAGCATCACATCAGTTCTGATTCGTTCTAGCTTAATCCAATCCTGTATGTGGTGAATTTCTGAAAAAAAAACTTAATGGTATAACTGTTTCTAAAAATGAAATTAGTCTTTATTGAGCAAAGATCTGGAAAATCTAAAATAACGGAAAGCAGATAAAAAATGCACAATGACACTGAACGATTGTTTCAAAGATACCAGGAACCACATAAGATTGGTAGGGGAAAATATTATAGTAACTCCTGATAATAGTAATCAAAATTTGGGATAGTGATACTAGCTTACTAAGCTATCCTGAAGATAGTTGAGTATAAAAGGTTGAGCAGAAACATTCTAGCTAAGGCACAACAGAGGGCCATAAATTCATTGTACTATCCTATGCAACCTCTTAGCTAAATCAATGGTGGTGCATTTAGAAGACCAAACCACATTCTAACCTCCAGTGTGCACTCACAAGAAGATAAAGACCCATAGTATCTCACCTCTTGGTTGATATCAATGCCAATTTCATCAAGAACTTGATTCACAAGCTCCTCAGTTTCTTCTTCCTCCTCATCTCCTTCCAAAGCATCATCTATGGCATCCCCCATCACCTCGCTCACCATCTCCATCCTCTCATTTTGCCGCTCAAACTCTTGCATTATCTTCTGCAATCCTGGCAGATTTAGCTGCCTGTTCATTTGAGCCATTGCTTTTGTAACACCCTTCATGGCATCCCCCATAGCTTGAGTTGATTTTAGCGTCTACAACAGTTGCACAAATAAAATGTTAGGGAGAAGAGAAAATGGATGCAATACAAAATTTAAGATACGTAAGCATTAAAAGAAATTCTAGCATTTTAGACAGAATGCAGAATATACTGTTTTGAGTTAAAATTTTGGAATAGTATCATAAGACATAATTTCCATATGAAACCAAATTCTAGCGTCTAATGAATTGATTATGCGACAACTCCAGATCAATTATAATAAATAAGCAGTTCTGAGTGTTTTTCTACCGTAACTTACAATGGATAGGACAATGCTATAGAAAGCACATCGGAGTTGGACAGGAAAATAATGACTTTGTCACTCTTGATTTTGATGGCCAGTTCCACACTGGTACATCACTAGGCCAACAATAAACTAAAGATGACTTACTGCAGCATCACAGAGATATATGACAAGTGATTAAGGGACCAATTAAGGATAAGACCAAACACGTGGTTACCTGAACTCTTAGAGAAACTCCTTGAAGCTGAGATTTAAGTTGGTAAAACTTTGTTATCTGATGCCGGGTACGAATAAGATCTTTGGCCATTACTTTGACAGCTCCCTGTAGCAGAACCAAAATGTTAGCACACAAAGAGTACATATATAAACGATGGATGAACTTGCAACATGCACACAGCACTTCCATGTATATTTAAGTGTTATAAATTGTATAAGATGCAAGACATCAACGCCAAGGATTGGTAGGTTAATGTTACTAGGCTATTGAAGTAATTACTTGATAATTTACAATTGATGTTTAAGAGTCCTGAGCTGACCTTAAAGAGCTAGCTATGGATCTTGCAAGCTTGGGAATGAAATGAGTCCATGACATATTATATGTGAGACAGGAATCTAAGAAAATGTAGTACACTATAGTTGACAATTGTGTGTGAAGCAAGCAAACAGCAGGCAAAGAGACAGATATTCCTTCAACGGTCAGCAGTTTCTAATATCAAGCGTGCTAACCAACTGAATCGGATTATGACTTCGTAGTTCCTAAAAATACCAATAATCCTTACCATCTGGCCTTCTTTAGCTGTTTTCTTGATCTCAGTGATGAGCTTTTTCTCCTGGGCCTGCAATCCTTGTCTCTCTCGCTCAATTTCCCTGATGGATCGATCCAACATGCGCTTGTTCTCTCTCAAGAGCTCTGGAAGAAAAGAAAAGAAAAGAAAAGAAAAGAAAATTCACAAGTCATTAGATAAGAAATGTAACGCTACCATTGTTGATTGTTCATTTATTCAAAGCATAAACAGTACGAACGACTATTATCGATAGAAGCCGCTCCAAAACACGCTGATGAATCTACTCGTGAATCGGAAGTGGTGGAAAGGCTTCAACAGATCTAAACTAAGTAGTTGGGCTGGCAGTCCAACTCAGCAACGATTGCAATCCCATTTTTTACAATTTTTTCGTCACACACACAAGTTCAAATCTCAATAAGCTCGTGCTATCTTCTCCGACAACACGCCGATTTACTCCCTCATACGAACTGCGGCAAGAAATCGTACCGAGACTGAACGGACCGACCGACCGACACAAAAACTTCGCTGGTATCTACGCATATCAAGAAACGAGACCCTCCCTCGGCAAACAGAGAATAAATAAGTAAACAAGCTACCCGCAGCTAGGACCGATCGATCCGACCAAATTCCAACGCGAGTCAATCTTTCCGGATTGGATGGAAGGAGGAGGGAGTCTTACCGGCGGGCGTCTTCCGCTTCCCGAACAGGAAACTCATCTTGGACCCTCGGGGGTCGCGGCGGCTGCTGCTGCTAGGGTTCCGATTGGAGCGATTCGTGAGGGAATCTTCCCCTCCCGAGAAGTTGATCTGATCGGTGGTGGTGGTAGGCTCTTCGCCTCCCGGGGAAGGGAAAGCCGGTGGAGTGATGGATGATTGGATCGCGCGCGCCCCCTCCTTCCTTTCCCCTTCTCCCTCCCCCCGATGCCAACGCAAGTAGTTGAAGCTCTCTCTCTTCTGTTGCGAAACTGAATGAGAAAGAAAAAAAAATGAAGTAAAGGGAAAAATATAGTTTTGGGCTTCTGGAGTCCATTATAGCCACTAACGGGCCACCAGCGTGCAGCCCCCCGGCCTGTGTCTGCACGCTGGTGTCACATGCTCTTTCCCATTTTCTTCGCGGTCAGCAGGAGAGTGATTTCAGAGAGTCGAATGGCTTGGCGAGTCGGAATGGATATGTTTGTTAATGTCAAATAACGAATTCTCTTAATAAATTTAGGAGGGATTTCTTCTCCTTCTTCTTCCTCTAACCTCTCATTCCCTCATTCTTATTCTTCCTCAATTTTGTAGAGGTGCTCCATTAGATTTCCAGCGGTAGGCGGGGCTCGAGCCCCGCCCGCCCCACGGCTGGATCCGTCCCTAGTCCAATGGCTTGGCGAATCGGATGGATAGGCTGTTGGAGTTCGTTTTTGACGTTGAGTGGCCAAAATTGAGCTTCACGAGCCACTCGGCTACTTTGTGTTGGAGATGCTCTTGTCCAATGTTTAGTCAAATCAGAATTTAAAATGGCTTATCTTGATAATTAAATCTACAAAATTAGATGTCATTCGATCGTGTTCCAATAAAAAATTTATACTTATGTGCTGATCCCACGTGTGTCAAACTAAATTGGTTTGGCTGATTTTGACATGGTTGCAGACCAAACACAACGTTGTCAACATTTGGTGTTATGTCTCAACGTTGTCAATTGTCATGACCAAAGCAAAGCCCAGCGTGAGCACATCTCGCGATTCGCGTGTCCGTCCGTACGCCTATCCCCGTATAGAGAGTACTGCAGCTACCTCCACGGTAGCAGCAGTACGAGGCCGGGGCCGGGGGCCGGGGCCCGGGGGGCCTACGCACTGTTGAGCTGACAGAGTGAGTGCACAGGGACACCTCGAGCTGAGCTCCGTACGACCACTCCTTCCTGTACGTCGTAGCTATGCGTACATGGACGTGCACGTACGTGTACGTACAACGCGTCCAACCGATGGCGATCTGTCGAAATGGAATCCTCATCTTTCCTTTCCTAGGGGCCTAGGGATGCATCCTACTCCCCCTATCCTATTATTTGTATACCACTACTCGATCGTTTTTTTAGAAGATTTTTGTCTAACGCGTTTAGTGATTATTTACGTGATGGTTTCCGATTTTTTTTAGCATGAGCATTTATACTGTTACGGGTAGCCAAAGTCAAAAGGGACGAGTAATTTGAAACGCATGTTTCGCCCAACTGATTAATAGTCTTTCGATGGCAAAATAAATATGACCTTCAAGATAAATGCATTTTTTAATATTGATAAGTCAAGCTAAATGGGTCAGTTTTCTGTATGCTGTTGAAAATTATACTCGGCGCTTATATGTATTGACCCCACGTGTCATGGACAGGAAAAAATCCTATACATGCCGTAGATGCGTTACAATTTGTAATGGGATACAGAGAATTTACTTTCTAAAATAAAACTAGGTCAGGGTGAGAAGACCCACCGGTTTTTCATTAAGAAGAAGCAAACTTCTCCCGACCTAGAAACTCTCCGAACCCTGGTACACGGAGGAGGGGATTTTTTTGTGTGGGAGTAAATCCTGGTGAGAAACCTGGGTCGGTTGGGAATCGACGCAGGCCGACGGCGTGCACAGCCGCACGCCCCCGACCATCCGAGCTGCACGCTCGTATTACTTTCTAAAATAATACGTGCTCCCAACATTTGTTGGCCATGAAAGATATACGTATATTCGAGATAAAACACTGTAGGCTACTGTAGGCCAAGGGGGGCGTCTGGAGCCTGGCTGGGACCACGGCACGGCTCTACCCCATGCGGCCATGCGAGGCGCTGCGCCCATGGACAGTGCTGTGTTGGTACGAACAAACAAACACCCAACCACTGAACCACACACAAGGTCCACACCCATTTCGCCGTTCGCGCACCGCTCCCAAAACCAGAGACAACACAGAGATCACCAAAAAGACCAGCCAACCCCCCACTTTGGAAGTGGGGCGGCATTGGCACCCGCACAAGGGGCTGTTGAGATGTGCAACTTTGCACTGTAAATGCACTGTTCACATGTTATACTCTCACAAACACACACTTTTATGTGCATTTTTAATACTTTTGTAGTAAAAATACCCTATTCTTCCGCATAAGGCCCCGTTTGGTTCTCATAGGCCGCCCGACTTATATGTCAGCTGGATTTAAGTCGATCCTGTTAGGTTGCAATGACTTATAAGTCAGCGAGTAAAGACCGTTTTACCCCTGGTCCATGCCCCTGATTTTTTAGACCATCCCACCAACTCCCGAGCGCGCTAGGCCCAGGGGGGCCCACCGCCTCCGGGCGCTGATGCAGAGGCCACCCACACCCGCATTGCGTTCGCCAACGAGCTGGCGAAGCAAGGGAGGAGCGAGCTCGGAGGTGAGGAGGTCCGCCGCCGGAGCTCTGCCCGCTTCTCCCGTAGGTGAGCTCCCTCCGCGAGGACGGGAACGTGGTGGCGCACGCTCGAGGGGCCGGCGATGGCGCTAATTGAGGCCAGAGGATGCCACATCGCGCAGGAACTCATCGGAGTAGCCCCAGGGAGGTCGGCGGACGGCGACGACATGAGTCGGGAAAGGCCGCAGCGGCCGGCCAGCGTCCCCGTCTTGCGGACCGTCATGGGCCTCCACGATCGCGCGCTCGCTCCCGACCCTGAGGAGGCGCGCGGCTTCCGGTGGAGGGGGTCACGTGGGGAGATATGGAGGCGGCCGCGGAGGGGCGCGGGGCCTGTGGTCGGCGGCGACGGTGTGGGTCGGGGGGGGGCTCGACGCGGGTCGTGCGGACGCGAGGGGCGCGAGGTTGCGCGGCTTGGAGGGAGCGGTACGGGGGTCAGAGGATAAGGTTGTGGTGGGACCCACCCGGGGTAGGAGGAGGGTGGAAATAAGTCACTTTAAGTAGAGGTGAAGCTACTTATACAACTTATAAGTTGAAGTAATTTAAGTCAGAGCTGTTTGGTTTCACAGTTACACTTTTTATACTTTAAGTGATCCTATACTTGTGATAACCAAAAGTTGCGAATGCAAAAGGCCCCACCACCGTCTCTGGCCCAAAGCCTGACCTGCGCTGAAGCCCCAATGGAGGGCAAGGTGACAGCGACATGGCACACCCCATGTATGGGAAGGAGGGATCTCCATCCATCAGACTATCAGAGCTCGGAAGCTGCGCCGGAACAAACAGTGCTCACTCACTGACACCAGCAGCAGCCAGCGGAGAGAGCAATGGCAATGGCGGGCAGGCAAAGGAATAGTCGCTGGGTTGCGAGGAAAAGGCATGCCCCGATAGGCCCCCTTTGGCGTTAGCCCATTGGCGGCTGCACTGCACTGCACTGCTGCGAGCCTCCGACTGCGATACTCCCACTGTCCACATCAACTCTGCACCATGGCTTTGGCCTTTGGGCCTTCGGCTAGGCACACCCATCAGCATGCCCAAGAAGTATCACAATTTTTCTCAAAAAAAAGAGAAGAATATCATAAATATAATTTATTTATTCCATCACAGTTTTTCTTTTTGTTTTTTTGCTGGTACACGCTGGCAGAACCATAAGCTTCATTTTTTTTTTGTTTGGAAAAAGTGAAGCATATGCATAAGCTTCGACGATTCACGATACATTAGTTACCACCGGCCGGGAAAGAGAGATCTTCCTCCACGGCGGAGAGAGCTTCTGCCTCTCTCTCCCAGTATCCCCCAAACCAATGGCCGCCACTGTGACGGACCAGTGAACCACGGACGGCCACCGGTCACGCTAGGCGGCCGTCTCCAAGGTTGGGCAGGAGGGAGGCAGCCTGTCAGGCGGTTGGGGGGAAACGGAGCTGGTGGTGGCCGCCGCCGCCGAACGGGCGGAGACCGGACGGCGGCGGAGCGCCGGCGGCGCCGGCGCCGGTGGCGGTAGTGAAGAATCCTGATGATGCTGCAGTAGCAGGGAGCAACGGCGCAGGGGGGCCCTGCATTTGCCATGCTGCCCAAGGAGGGAACGCCTGGGGGCCCGGCTCAACGGCCCGGTAGTTCTCCATACCTGGAGCCTCCTGCAGACAGTTGCCCATGCGTAGGACTGGAAGCGTCAGCCATAAATCCTTGATTTCTTTGTTAAAATTAATAATAAAAAAAGAATCCTTGATCCACACCCAGATTAAACATCTCAGCAGATATTGCATAAATTTTAGCTATACGAATCAGCCACCTGATAGTTTTATGGTTTTCAACTGCTGCTCCTGCAAAGCAGAGCAGAGCTGAGCGGCTAAAAGCAGGGGAGCAGTGCAGTGCTGGCTTCAAGGCAGTATGGATAGGTGAGCATTCATGTAAAACCTACTGTAGCATCTTCAGGGTTAAGGCTGCAGGATGCAAAGTTTGACAGCATGGCTCGATGCAAAGTTGCAGGCAAGGCAGGGGGGGTTTGATTGAACCACGGGAATCCACAAGCCAAACATTGTCCATATCTACTTGTATAATAGTACAATGTAAGTGGCAGTCAAAAGTCTACCTTGTGGAACATGTCCTTGATTAGCAATGTTCAACTTATACTGATTTTTGCAGTATTTGGATTTGTGCTTGAAAATCGTACATTCTGGATTCCGTTGTAACTATCTAACCGCACTTGAGACAATACAGAATAGGGATGTTAGATTTACCCTGAGGTTCACAAAGAAGCCCGGAGAAGGAGACGCGTACAAATGTGGCTGCTGGGGTGGACCCAATGTGCTATTGGGATGTACAAGCCACTGAGGGCTTATTGGCTACAACAGCAAAAGATCAAGTGAGTCCAATATAAGATCTAGGCCCTTAATAGCTTAAGTTGCACAACTAGAATCAAAGCAACTGAGGTCTCAGGGCTGTGGCTTCCAAAATATCTTATAAGCATTATGCACATAAACAAATATTGCTGACAGGCCTCTTCAAGTTGCAGAGTTAACAGAGAAAGCACATATTCTTTGGTTTGGAGTTTTGGTAGTTAAGAATGTAAGAGGTCAGCAGGAAGCTTGTGTACAGCAATTCCCATGCAACTATCTGACAAGTCAACTTTTAAGGTACTAAGAAAAGCTACATTATAAACTACTCATTTAACTGGTATTTAGATTGCGATGGTGGACATTAAGAGCTATGTAGCTGTAATATAATATTGTCACATATTTACCTGAGAAACAATTGAACTTGAACCTTCAGGAGAATCACGATTTAATCCAAATCCAGTTAGGATACCATCACTTTTTGGATTATGCACATTAGGTTGTGAAATCTTCAAATTTAAATCAAGGATGTCCCCATCAGCCACTGCTAAGAAAAAATAATCCTGATAAGGTTTTGTAGAGGATTGTTCTAGTGGACACTGGACACAAACTAAAACATATTATTCCAAGAGTACCATCTTTCTCGGTTTCAGGTGGAAGTGGAACATCTCCATCATAGGAACTAGAATCAAAATTAGTAACAGCATCGGGACCATTGAAGCGAATGGCTGCCCTGTCATATGCTCTGCAAAGTCGGGAGACAGATCAAAGTGAGTGAAGGTTTAAGTTTTTGGCATCCATGAATATATATACAAAAAAACAAAAATTGCACTAACTGAACCTTGCTGCTTCAATTTCACTGTCAAACAACCCAAGGTAGATGTATCTGCACATGAACATCACTTCTTAGTAAATTTATAAGGTGATACATGGTGATATTAACAAAACTGGGCAAGGATTGCAGTTTTGAATCACTGTATTGCCAGAATAATGATAAAGAAATGAGAAATGGAGCTTTTTACTGAAAATGTCAGAGTTAGGATTCAATGCCAAAGAAAGCATAAACATGCACCTTCCAAACACATCTAGATTTACCATTCTTTCCCCATATAGAACCTACAAATATGGAGTACCTACAATAGTAACTGCCAGTTCTCTTCAAGCAGTTCTTCTCCGTACAGTTTTCGTTGCATGTTATGGCCAAAAAAAAAGCTGAGCTAATCAAGAAACTATTTGAAGTAGCTAGACCAAAGCAGGATACCAGGAGTCCAGGACTGCTTACTTCTTTCCAAGAAGCTGACCCATCCGAGCTTCCCACCGGCCACACTTGTGCAAAGTCACACCTCTGTACTTTGAGCTGCCCCTGGCAAACCCAGTGCTCTGACGTCGGAGTATGTGAACAAACTCCTCCTTGGTCCAATTCCTCATCTAACAGCATTCATACCAATCAATCAGGATTGATCGATCACACACACTAGAAGTGCGAAAAACAGGGCAAACGGTCAAAACAGAAACACACACATCTGTGGTCTAGCATACCTGCTTCAAGTCACTCTCATAGTCCTTCAGATGGAAGTTGATGTCTGCATCGAGTCCCCTGAACTTGATCGCAGCACGATCATATGCCCTGCACAAGCACAACCCAATCCAGCAATCTCAACAAGACAAATTCGCACTTGCAGTCAAATACGAATCCATTAGTGTTCAGTCCAAAGTCCGAACCTTGCTGCGGCGTGAGCCGTATCGAATCCACCTGAAACAGGAACGGCACCAGCAGAACACAATCAAAACTAAGCACAGTACTGAAAGTTAACGGCAGCAGCTTGAGCAGGGGAAACGAGAATTTGAGCTCACCAAGGTACACCTGCTTCCCGCAGTCCCTGCCCAATTGGGACGATGCAAACGAGAGGTTAGTGGAAGCTCCAACGAAAGCGAGCACGGATTAAGCGGCGGGAAGCGGGCGGCAATAGCAGTCGGCGGCGTTGAGAGCGCTCACCAGATGTGCGACTCCCAGCGGCCGGTCCTCCTGTAGAAGGTGACGCCCCTGTACTGCGAGCTGCGCGACCTGGGTCCGCGGCGGCTCTTCTTCCCGGCGGCGGGCGACGAAGGCGCGGCCGCGGCCGCCACCGCGCCCTGAGCTGCCGGCGCCGGCGCCCCGAGATCCGCCGCGCGGCGCGCCCACGGCCCCGCCACCTCCGGAGGCGGCGACCCGTCCGACGCCGGTGAGGCGGCGGCGGCGGCCTGGTGCGGCGAGGGGAAGAGCTGGCGCGTCACGACGGGCGGCGAGGGCGAGCAGCCCTCCTCGTCGGGGCTCCCGCCGAGCAGGTCGAACCGGAAGAAGCCCCCACCGCCGCCTGCGACGCCGCTGGAGCTCGAGGTGGCCGAGGCCGACCCGGCCGTTGGCGACTCGGCAATGAGATCCATCACCATCGGCTCCAGCTCGAGCCCGGCAGGCGATCGAGCTCGCGAGCCGCGCACCCCGGCGTCCTCCTGTAGCAACCTAGCAGCAGCAGCAGAGTCGCGCTGCGGGGGCGGTGGCCATGGAGGAGGGCTCCCCAGGACGGCGCGATGGGACGTGAGGGGGACGAATGGTATCGCAAGCGAAGCCATTTTTGTGCAAAGCTTTTTAAGCTGCTCTCGAGTCCCACGCCTTCAGCTCGAGAAGGAAATGCTGCGGGCACACGGGGCCTTGGGGGTTTCCCTTTTTTTATTGTAAAAAGGTTGAGCAATGAGTGTGCACATAACTACAAGTGCGCCTCTTATCGTCGCAGAAAGCGCTGACTTATGTGTAATTCACAGGTACTTTAAAACTGTGGTGGATGAAGCCGTTCCTCGTAACTCCTCCACCACATTGTAAAGGTGGTTCTTATTTGGTGCATTTTTGTTGATTTATGCAACAAATCACCATGATTTGTGGGCGGCTAGTGCAGTTCAAAACTTGAAAGTGTGGAAATGGTAGCTTTCTTACCAAGTAGAGTTACCGTTAGTGTTTGGTTGAACGTCTTTTTTCTTTTGTTTGAAGTTTGAACCCAAAGTAAGAAACTGAGAGCTTGCTTACACGATAGAGCTATTGTTAGTGTTGAGTTTCCTTAATTTTTTTCAATGCTATCACCTATTTGATTGCACTAACATCTTTGCATTACAAGGGTTTTAGTTCGTGATGGGCTGGCCAAATCATTAGCCCCACTACAATACACCTACCTAAACAAGGCTAGTTAAGTATTGCAATCTCTATCTCGCTACTTTCATCTTTCATTGTCGCATGTATGTCTCTCTTGGTTTATAGTTGTTGCTATTCGTCATAGGAGAGATAAAACATGTTATTCATGTGCTTCTTTGCCCAATTTCATGAGACACCTAGCTAAGTTGATATAGAATGAGATGCACAATGAGCATGCTTTTTTTCCGGGTAAAAAAATAATGAACCTATTGTCCTTGCAAAGTTGCCACTCCATGTACACATGATATGCTTCCCCCTTTTATTTGCTAATTGTCATTTCTATTTTCGAGATCATTGTCTAATTCTAAAACAATATAGTATGATTTATTTAATGTTTTGAACAAAGTAGTGACAGAGCACTCTTTTTCACATTAGTTTTATTACTCAAAAATTGTGTTCAATAATGATTGTTCGCGCAGCATTTTGATGTGAAAAATATCCACGAGCCTAGTTGGTCATTGGCTGTCCACGGTGTCCACGGACAATACCCTACACATGGCTAATGGCTGGACGAACCAAGAGCTTTTTTACACAGACATTGGTACGGCTGTTGAACAAAGATTGGAGGCAGAGTTTTTGTTTCAAGAGTGACTATTTGTGCTTTCTTTCAGCCAGTCCTAGGCGATTTTCTGCAAACTACCGTGCATATGACAATTGTCATACAAATAAAAGAACAGAAATCCAACAAGTAGACGAGAGAATAAAATATTCATCTATGATTTGCCACATTATATGTATCAACAAGTTGTAAGAACAAAAACCCAACAAGAAGACGAGAGAATAAAAGATTCATCTTCGAATTGCTACATTAGAATAAGATATTCATCTATGAATTGTCACATTATATGTATCAACAAGTTGTACGGTAGAGAGCGGAAAATATTCTCTTTTTTAGAAAAAAAACAAGTTGTACAGTAAGTACCAGGGCGGCAAGGCAACAATTGATTTTTTTTGTTCTATTTTGTTTGGATGTTTCTTTTTGTAATGATTTGTTTATATTCAGAGCTGATAATATAAGGTCCCTGGAGCTATCCAGGGCTAATTGGGGCCACCTTTCCTTACGGGCTTCTTCATAATCTTCATTATATATCTCACCAATAACTAAGGTCTTCTTAGCTTGAACTATGTGATCGACAACTCTGTGCATTTATATATACTAGTCCATCAACCCGTGCCGCACGAGCTAGTACTTTTAGATGACATATAATAAATATTGTGAATTGTTATTTACATTTAGGGAGAACAATCAATAATATTTATATTATATAATACATTAATGAGCGTTGATGTTATGATTTGGTAATGAGATCAATACATTAATGAACATTAGCTGAAGATTCTATATATCGATAAATTATTTTTATGATTTAGGGGGTGTTTGGCAGCACTCCGGAATAGCCAAAATAACTCTACTCCACCAACTCCAAAAATTCTCTACCAAACACGTCGGGCTCTAGCAGATCCAACTCAGAAAAAAAAGGTGGAGCAGGAGAGAAAATCAACCTTTTTTCTGGAGTACCTCAAGAGGTGCTCCAAAAACCCTCTATTGCGAACTTCCCTGTAGAGCTGGTGGGTAATTACATACCAATACCACTGATTACCCAACATACCAGTTTGATTCAAACAAAACGAAAAACACCGTCACCCCACCGCACCTCATCCCATGCGTCACGCAGAGTCCCGACCACCGTCAAAACCTAGCGCCGCCTGTTGGCGGTCGATTTCCGTCAACCAAGAACACTTGTTATGTTATGGTTTGAACTTCATTTTGGAACTTGTTATGCTGAACTTGTTATGTTCCAAAATGTACATCCAATGGTGAACTTGTTAACGGTGCCGCTGGAGTTGAAGGACAACGAGAATCCATCTTCATCAGAGGCATCCACCATGCTCAACGGTGCCATGCCTAGCGTCATGATGGGGTAAAGTCTATCGTTTGTCCATGAAGTTGTAACAGAACTTGAAGTGTAGTCACCTATCTTGTTTGGATCATATGTCTATCATACCTTTTGTTGATGATGCTTAATGTTTAAGGCTAGCTACCATGCTTTCGGGGTTGCTCCTGTAGATCGTGTCAACATACCGTGTTCATTAGGGTTAGTATCAATTACCTTCGCGTAGTGACATGTACGAGGGAAGGGAAACGTCTAATTCTTGACCACATGCTTAGATAGATTTGATCGGGGGTTTATCATGCTTTGGGTGATTGCATCTTCAAGTACCTAGACTCCATGGGCATACGTTCTTCATACTTGTGCACCTCTCATCTCTCTTTAACGTAATTTAGGGTCAGTTTGTCTTTACTTTATAGATTAATCTTTCTATAATAAGTCTTCAATCAACTAGATTAGTGTTAGGTTAAATGCTAGTAATCCCCTTGCTCCTTGAGTTGACAAAACCTTGGGTCCTCCCGTAGGTGAAGAAGGGCATAGGAGATCCGTACGCTTGCGGATCGAAACTTCATACGAGTTTCACCTATCAACATCGCCGCACAGGAGCCGCCGGCCGGCCATTGATCCAGCAAAAACGGATTTGAGCGGGTTCCTTCCTCCACCCCAACCCAGTAAATCCTTACTCAAATCCTCCAATCGACCCGATTGTGACCTCCGCCCATGTCGCTCATAGGCAACTCAACGCCGATCAAACCTCCTCCACCGGCGCTTGCGCCGTGATGGGCTTGAAGGCCTTGGCGTGCAGGAGGAGGTCCTTGGCAACAACATGGGTGCCGGTCATGGCGGAGTGGCTCCAGGGCCGGTCGTGCTCCATGGAGCGACCGTGATGTAGGGGGCGGCCGTGCATCAGGGCCGCAGCCATGGTGGCCTGGGTAGGGGAGGTGGCCTTAGCCTTCTCGGAGTTGGCCAGGCCATGGCCAGCCTAGGTTCCCAGGCTAGTGGTGATTTGGCTGGCCTTGGATCCCAAGACAGTGGTCAAGGATGTGGTCGGCGGCTGTGGACACGACACTGAAGTCAGGAAGACGCTGGGGCAGCGGGGATGACAATGTGGTCAGGTAGACGATGACAAGGTTGGGGTGGCGCGGACGACAACAAGCGAGGTCAGGATGGCACGTGCGTGACGGGGTGACAATGAGATTGGGAGGTGGGGCGGAGGGATGATGACACGATGGAGGACGGTGTCACGAGGAGGGAGGTG
This sequence comes from Cenchrus fungigraminus, assembly GCA_036936925.1. NCBI lineage: Eukaryota > Viridiplantae > Streptophyta > Magnoliopsida > Poales > Poaceae > Cenchrus > Cenchrus fungigraminus. Next base: position 88,258,444 of record CM072780.1, read on the forward strand.
AGGAGATGATAAACATGGCTAAAGAGGATGATATGTGAGACCCACATACAACGGTTGCAAATGGTGTTAAAATGGCATTCGTTCTGTCCCTCTTAACCGTTCCAACCAAACCAAAAACTAGATTGGAACCATCTCTCTGAACTAAATATGAGATGGGTTCAACCCATGCTAAAAAAGTGGGATTGAGCCAACCCATTCCAATTCATCCCAAAACTAAAAACATGCTAAAATATTAAATATTCTTACCAATCACGTGCGAGCAATGTTTTCTCCTGTTGCAACACATGAGCATTGCCAGTTTTATATAATGACAAAGATGGGTAATTTAGGTATAGATTTAGGAGGTTACTTTAAACTATTTTCAAAATGGTGGGTGTGCAATTTTTTTTTAGAAAACATAATAGATCCGACGGCTATGATGATTTGAGCTTTCTTATTGATGGTAAGGCGTTTTTCTTTGAAAATTTTCTAGTATTTATCTCTTTTTTCTATAGTGTCCACTTAAGACCCTAAGTGTGTTCGCTTTAGGGTTTCAAAAGCAGTCTCCAATTAGTAATAGTAAAATGTTAATTATTGTTCCTTGGTGTTTGGATACTTCTGATGAAAAGGAAGAATATGGGCAAAATAGAACTTTTCCATCGAGTCTCAATCTTTCTAGAGTTGGAGCATCTCAATTTGCCAAGCACGTATAGCAACTCTATGTTTTTCGGAAGTTGGTGGAGTGGAGCTGAGAAAGTGTGAAGTTGGTGGAGTGGAGTTGGTTTTTAAAAGGAGTGCTGCCAAACACCCCTTAATTAAATATTTAAGAGAGATTAAGGGTAAGAGATTAGTTGTGTCACACATGACCGACAGGGCAAGATAGTTAGATAATATTTTTTATTTTATTTGAAGTAAAGATATTTATTATAATCTATGATGTGGATCATTTAGATTTATTTTTTATAGAGGCATATGTGGGTAATTTAAACATAAATATAGGGGTTATTTTTAATTCTTCATAATGGCATATGTGGGTAATTTTAGAAACAAAGTTGATTGTCCACCTAAGATTCCTATGTCGCTTCATGTGGAGGCTTCCATAAGTTTTTTTTCTTTTGAGAGCGTCCACCTAGGATTTCTATGTGGTTTTCAGGCTTCAAAAGGAGTCTCCAATTAGTAATAATAAGATTTAGAAGACAAAACGCTTTCTATGTGGTTTTCAGGCTTCAAAAGGAGTCTCCAATTAGTAATAATAAGATTTAGAAGACAAAACGCTGTTCAAATTTCGTTTTGAACTCAAGCGACAATTAAAACATCAGTCAACCTGAAGAATGAAACAAATAAAAAATGCAACGCAAAGGAGAAAATGACCAAAAATTGATCAAACTAAAGTGGGAAACAACCAAACAGAACAAAAATTAACAAGAAAAGACCAAAGTATTCAAGTTGACCCAAATGGGGGACAGAACAGCCTTCTAGTCTTATCCTCTAACCATCACATCCATAAGAAAATGACATGTAAATTGACACACACATACAAAAAGCCCCTCTTTCCTATAATGGTGGAGTTAGATAGCTTTGGGGCCAATGCATTATTTTTTTTTCTGCTGGAGCCAATAGCTGTTGGAGAATGCAAGGGCCAGGAATCTCATGTGCCTAAGCTTTTGTTAATTGGCTACTACATCTTTGCTTGGGTGTCACTGATGGCATGACTTGGACCTCACTACTAGCTAGCTCACTGGATGGTCACTAGGCTACAGGAGATACTGTTGGTGCCAGCTCCCCGAACTGGATTGATGGGTATTTCCAAAGTGGAGACCTAGCTAGCACAGAGGCATCGATGTTTGGCTGTTACTGTGTGCACTACTACTGTTCATCAGCGTGTAGGGCCGTGCATTGTGGTGCGTGGTGGCGCGTGCCGTGCACTATCAGTTGCAGCTTGGAGCAAGAACAGGAACGGCGACGACCAAAATAGTGTGCTCAGCTAGCGACCTCATCAAACCAGGAAAGGCATAGGGGCATCCACTTTGGCATTGGTGTTCATGCGTTTTTTTTCCAATTATTATTGCACTCCAGAAGGGCCTTTGGCCTAAACACATCTTGAATTTTTTTTGTGACATCGCGCTTCAGTCCTGGTATTTTTTTCCTTTTTTTTAGAACAACGGATTGATAATTTGATCATTTTATTTAAGTTTCAAACGATACGGTTCAAAACTCGACATGCTGTTTATAAGGAACTTTGGTTTTGAAGGATTTCATACAACTGTTTGTACCATAATAGAAGTAGAATCATGCATGTAAACCAGCTGGTAGACTTGATATGTAGCTGTGCAAAAGATATAAAAAAAAGAAAAGAGAGGTTAGAGAGCTCTCCATATCCGAAGTCCAAAGACCCAAAATGGAGGGAATCAGACCACCTTTCCTATCTGCCAGCCCAGCTCTGAAGTCCAAAGGCCCAAAGGCCACCTACGCAGCTAAGCAATTAGCATCCCGACTCAGCCGCCGGTGGTGCTCCTGCGGTGAATTTTTTTTATATTTTTTAATCATTTTGCAAAATTATACGACGGTTTCAAAATTTTGCAGTTTTGACAACCAATCGCCGTGGCCCACGGCGGTTGCAGTATCCCTACGGCGGCAGGCAGCCGCCTTGCAACCGCTGTGAGCCACGGCGGTTGCATGTGGCCAACCGCCGTGGGCCATGGCGGTTGTTTTTTTTTTAAATTTAGCAGAGAAAACACACACATTTGCAATGGCATGTACGGTGCTAGTACTACCCTAACGAAGCACCTTACGTACTGATAACATGCCTTAGGAAATTTATAAATTTCATTACAACATTCCTAATGAATCTAGTTGTACGAGAACTGCCCGGAGAGCATAGAGCCGCCGGAGTGTTGCGACGGCATGTAGTACCCAGGTAGGGGTGGAGGTGGTGAAGGTAGAGGGGACCAATCTTTCTTGTGGCATTCACAAGTGCAGGTCGAACATTTACAACACCGGTCTTCTCCTGCGCTAGACGATGGATCTGGAGAAGCCAATGCCTCCGACAGCTCCCGCTTCATGTTGTAGATGACGACGTCCTCGAGGTAGTCGATGTATTGTTGATAGGGATTAATAGCTGGTGGATCCACCCATTGCGAGAAACCGCAGTTCTCTGCTTGGGTAGAGTACTGCAAAAGGCAAGAAAACGTTACCAAACCAAAGAAAGATGATGAGGAAATTTGTGGACATTGATTACCCATGCATATGGGCAGTGCCAGAAGCGACGACCGGAGTTGTTCCATCTCTGGTACACTTACATCACGTAAAACTCACCGTGTGAACACCTAGACCACAACACCTGCCGCCGTACGCCACGACGGCTGTGAGGCCTTTACCGCCGTGGGCTACGGCAGTTGGTCATGCCGCCGTAGCGCACGGCTGACCTGCACGTCCGTGGGGGCCCGCGGCTGTTGGCCGAACCGCCGTGGGCCACGGTGATTACTTGTCAAAACTGCAAAATTTTGAAACCATCGTATAATTTTGCAAAATGATTTAAAAAAATATTAAAAAAATTCTCCTGGAATTAACCTCTCCCGACCGTCTGTCGCCTGAATTCTCTTATTTCTCCTGAAAAAAAGGTCCTGCTCGGTAGCGGCCGCCTGTCGCCGGACCGCCGGCAGCCGGACGGAGTGGAGCGGCCTGGCGGTGGCGGATCGAGTCTTGTGCGTGACTCCACATCGATTGCTCTGTCCCTGCAACGCACGGGTATTAACCTCTCCCGGCAACGCATGGGTATTTTTTTTCATTCCCATTTCTCTTAGTTTCATAAAAGTTCTCCCCCTTGATCCAAAAAAAAAAAGTTCTTCCCGTTTCTTCGAAGGAAAGAGCTAGCTTTGCAGTTTGCACTAAGTGCTGGTGTCATATTTAAAGCATTCGTAGCTGCATTTTAGGGTTCCTATTTGATAAATGCTGACTTATTTTCTGAAATCGTCGGTTTAGATCTAGAGATAAGTTTTTTTTTTGAGCCAAAGATCTAGAGATAAGTTGAGATGCCATGTTTGTACTAGAAGCATTGTTAACGGTAAAGAGCTGCCTTTAAGTAAGTAGAGAGCATAGTAAAGTAATAATCTTCCTAGAAACCAAAGGTAGTACCTTCAGAATCGTGGTAGTTCATGGTGCCTGCTGCTAACTGTTACCTGGATTCTATAGCTTGTTAAGTGTCATTGTCATCAGTTATATTGGGTTGTCGATGCTAAATGTGTTGGTTATATTAGTATTTGTTAAATTGTTCTTGAAAATGTACATACAGGTTGGGTGCAGTGGTGGACCCAGGTCCAACCCAGAGTCACCTGGCATGAATGCATGATCCACAGTCCAAGATCCTTCCCTGCCCTGTGAGAATAATCATGTGCTTGTGAAGGGGGTGCAGATGATGCAACCTGAAACAACAGTGAAGCGCGGAGGTGGCCAGACTGGCACGGTGGATCGTCTGAGTGCCCTGCCGGATGCGCTCCTTCATGCCATCTTATTCTTCCTCCCAGCTCCGCAAGTTGTGCGGACGTGCTTGCTGTCACAGCGATGGAGGTATCTCTGGCGGTCCGCTCCCCGCATCAGAATTGATGAGCAGGACTTTGGGATCTCCAGTGAGATGGCCCATGGCACCCTGGGTGAGAGATGGGCACAGTTTGAGGACTTCGCCACCAACCTGCTTCTTTTCCGTGATAGCACGCCGTCTTTGGATGAATTCTTGCTAAGTTGTCATGTCTATAACCAGCGCCATGTGGACAGATGGATTCGCTGTGGCATTGTGTACCGCCCTGCTACGCTCCATATTCTGATACAGGACTGCAGTCTGGACTATGACAATGCTCATCGCTTCAAGTTGCCTCCCATGGCAAGCTCTAGTTTTCATCTTCTTAAAATGCTGCGTCTCCACAATGTGGATTTGGAGAGCCAGTTCGCTGACAAGTTGTCATCCTGCCCTTTCATCGAAGATTTAGAGTTAAAAGAATGCAAGTTTACTGGCAATTATTCTCAAGTTATTACATCACTCACACTGAAAAAGATGGTATTGAGTTTTTGTGAGAATAATACAAGTCATCCATTGGTGATCACAACTCCTAACCTTACATATCTCTGTCTTACATATGGATGGTACAATACTAGTATCACATTATCCAAGATGGATTCCCTTGTCGAAGCAGTGATTGAAAAAATAGGATATTTTACACTATCACCGGGGCTTATTGGTAGCTTGTCCAATGTAGCAAGTTTAGACTTGAATGGTTTTGAAGCAGAGGTATATCTTCTAGACAATTTTCTTGAACTTTATAATTTTCACAAATGTAGTGTAGAGATTAATTCTGCAGGATGCCCTTATATGAGATTTGCCATTTGCTTTCAGTGTGTGAATCTACCCCCCGCCATCTTGGTTGTTGGGCTAAAAAAAGAAGCAGTCTAACTAGCAGAACTTACTACGCATAGTTACAAAAGAAAAATAATGCTCCCTTGCCCTGTGATGGCTGATGCTTTTATTCATTCTTGTTTTAATGTATGTGTTTATTTCAGGACATGTTTGCTACGGATTATGATACATTCCCAATATTTCGTAATATGAGAACCTTGTGCCTTAGCGTCTGCTTTACTGGTGCGGATGATTTGAATGACAAACTGAATGCTTTAGAGAGGTTTCTTCAGAACACTCCTTGTTTGGAGAAGCTTATTCTGCAGCAATGCATGGTGTGTACTCTTGTCTCTCACTCTCTTATATATCCCTCCTTGTCTCCTTGTTTAGATATCTTACATGGATTTTGTGTTGCCAAAAGTTTACGCCATTTCATAATTGTGAGCGGAAAATCAAAAGTGTCACTCTACAGCGCCAGGGCAGAAAAACTCTCCAGTGTCGCCAGTTGAAGTTGATAGAAGTCGTCTACGAGGATGACCACGATCACCAACTAATTCAACTTTTGTGGTGGTTTGGGAGGCGCATACCCGGTGCAAACATCAAAGTTACCATGATCTAGGTGATTTCTTTGTAGTCATTCTTTTTGCAATGTTGGGTGTATGTGTGCTCATAATGTTGTCATGAGTGGAATGGGCCCTCATTTCGCACTAAACTGATGTTGTTATGCATAAGCTGAGCCAGATGTGACTCATGAGCTGCAGAGTTTGATTCTATTTGTAAGGGCATGATTTGGGTCAATATTTTCGAACGAATGGATTGCATCCATCACTCTGCTTATATCATGGTATGATAATACAGATGGATCTTTTCTCAGAAGATTTTAGCCATAACATCTAGGTCAATAGCACATTACTCATTTGCAACATTGCATAGAAAATGGATCAATTTCACGCAAAATGATGATGTTTGACTGAATTAGAATCTGAGTGAATTGAAATAAGAATCTGACTGAATCTGAAAAGTTGGAACTCTGTCTGCTCCATTCCGACATTTCCAACCAATGGGCGACGACATGCGAGAGGACCGGCCCATCTAGAAAGCCCATACACACGTTGGCCCATCTGGAATGGTCCAATGCAAAATACAACACCAGAGCCGGCTCGCTGCTTTCAGACTTTCAGTCCTCTTCTCTCTGGTGCTCGTGCTCCTCTGCTCGCCGTCCGCCGGAGCCTGGTGGCTGCTGGTGCTGGGGCCGGGAACGGAAAGGTGGCCCGGCGCCGGTGCCTCGAGGCTTCGTAGTTTGACTCCCGCTCGATTGCTTTTACCAGGCTCTTGAGAGCTGTGAGGTTCGAGGACCGGTGGATGGTCGCTTCCTGGTGTGACGAGTGATTTTTTTTTAGCAGAGACAAGAGCTTTCATTCATTCAAATGCAGATTACAATCGATAGCTGCCGCGTCCTTGAGCCACTGCGGAACATCAGCGAGCCATGAAGAGCCGGAGAGTCAGCTGACACCTCCTTCACACACCTATCCGCTAAAGAGTTTCCTTCTCTACGAACAAAACACACTTTAAAATTATTAAAAAAACCTGCAAAGCTCTCTACAATCATGCCAGATCCCAGCGATCAAGGATCTGTCCGGCACCTCCTCCATAAGCATCTTAACCAAAACTGAATTATCGGATTCTATGATATCCGACAATCCCAGCTGCTTCGCCAGTCTCAATCCATCACAGGCCGCCAGCGCCTCCGCCACCAATGGATCGTGTATAGGGCCATACCATCTTGCAGTAGCAGCCATAACAATGCCATTATGATCACGCACCACAGCCGCCCCCCACCTTGGCCTGAATTACAATCAAAGGAGCCATCTGAGTTGATCTTCAGCCATCCCTCAGTCGGAGGTGTCCATTTCGTCTTTGTGCTCGGAGCTGATTGGCCACCCTTCGGCTTCATACATACCAGCTCCTCAATTATACCTGCCACATGCCGTACCGCAGCACTAGGGTTCCATGTAGACCGGCCATGCACCCTCGCATTTCTGCTGGACCACAGAGACCAGCACCCACACACAAAAAGTGCTGCATCTTGCTTGGAGCACACCGCCTCACACAGAACGTCTGTTGCCCAGGTTGTCGGATGGAGAACAGGAAATTTCTTCCCCATCGTTTCCTTCAGCACTAACCGTGCCCAAGGACATGCCACCAGCACGTGGTACAAGTCTTCCGCCGGGTTCCCACACGCATCACAATGGCTTTCCTGCCGTACGTGTCGCCGCTTCATCTCTGCGTTGCACGGCAGGAAACCTCTGATCACCCGCCACCAAAAAATTCGCACCTTTGGTGGTATTTTCAGTTTTGACAGGCGTTTCCACCAAGCCCCAGCTGATGATGTATCACCTCTCCCTTCTTTCTCTGCCGTGAGCCTTGTCTGATCTGCCTTCAGTAGTTTATATGCAGACCGGACCGAGTAGAACCCGGACCTCTCAGGCGCCCAAGCAAGGACATCCTCGTCCATCGTCTGGCTCGGTTTGATCTTTAAAATCTCCTCGGCATCAATCCCTATAAAAGACTGTCGCACTAGCTCTTCATTCCATCTCCTGTGTTCACCATCAAGCAACTCCTCCACCTTGTTCAGCTCCACCCCCGGCAATCGAACCCTCGGTTTGAGAGACTGGATCCCAGGTAACCAGTTATCATTCCAAATATCCACCGTCGAACCCGAGCCAATGCGGTATACTAGACCTTTTTTCAGTACCTCTCTACCATGCCGTAAAGCTTTCCAGGTTTCAGAACTCTTCTTCTTCCTAGTGGCAGCGAGGAAATCAGTGTTTGGGTAGTACTTACCCTTTAATACCCTCGTGCACAACGCTTCTGGACGAGTCAAGAGTCTCCAACCCTGCTTCCCCAACATAGCTTGATTGAACATGGGCATATCCCGGAAGCCCATTCCCCCTTCCATCTTCGAATCTGTCAGCTTATTCCATTTCAGCCAATGAATTTTATGATTGTCAATTGAGCTACCCCACCAGTAGTTCGAGATATATGTAGTCATCTTCTTACAAATGGGGCCCGACAATTTGAAGCAGCTCATCGGGTATGTTGGCACGGCTTGTGCATTTGCTTTGATCAAAACTTCCCGGCCAGCACAACTCAACAAATTTCCACCCCATCCTGCAATAAATTGTCTGATGCGTCCCAGTATATACTCAAATACCCCATCAGACACCTTTCCAGCTGACGTTGGTAATCCCAGATATCTTTCCCCCCACGCCTCAGTCTCTATCTCCAGATTATCATGAACTGCTGCCTTCTCCTCATCTTGGCAATTGTCACTATAGAAAATAGCTGATTTCTGCTTATTCACCAACTGACCTGAGCCCCGGTGATAGTCATGTAGAATTGCTGCTACACGATCAGCACTCCTCTTCGTCGCCGGTGCAAAAATCAGACATTCATCGACAAACAAGAGGTGTGATATCCATGGAGCATGGATGCTCACTCTAACCCCCCTAGCTATAAATTGTGGCCCAATCCTTTTCAACATGCACGACAAACCTTCAGCGCAAAGCAAGAAGAGATATGGTGAAATTGGATCTCCTTGCCGAATACCTCGCGAAGGTTTAAACTCCGGTGAAAATTGGCCATTCACCCTAACCGAGAAAGAAACCGACGTCACACACTTCATCACAAGATCTATCCATCTCGCCGAGAAGCCCAACGCCTCCATCATTGCCTCCAGATACCTCCACTCAACCCTATCATAGGCCTTCGCCATATCAAGTTTAATAGCACATGCTCCAGTCTTGCCTTTCTTGTTGCGAAGGTAGTGGATTCACTCATATGCAATAAGCACATTATCAGTGATCAGCCTCCCAGGAACAAAGGCACTCTGCTCCTCAGATATAATTTCATCAAGAATTTTCCTCAGTCTGTTAGCCATTGCCTTGGAGCATATCTTATACAACACATTGCAAAGTGAAATTGGTCTGTACTGAGATAGCTCCTGCGGGTTGGCTACTTTAGGAATCAGGACAAGCAAGGTCCTATTGATTTCTTCCGGCAAATCCCCACCATTAAGAAAACCAAGAATTGCTGCTGTCACACTTGCTTTTAAGGTCTCCCAATGGCGCTGAAAGAAGCCGGCATTAAAACCATCTACACCCGGCGCCTTCGATGGGTGCATCATAAATAGAGCAGCTTCTACCTCTTCTGGTGAAAAATCCCTATCGAGCAGGGAGTTCATGTCTGCAGTTACCTTCCTAGGAACATGACGACAAACTAGCTCCGGTTCAAGTTCTTCCTACGCTGAGAACAGGTTCTGATAGAATTGAGAGGCCAACTGTTCAAGCTCCCCCTGTTCAGTAGCCTCGGATCCATCCTCCCGCTTCAGGGCGCGAATACGGTTGGTGCGGCCCCTAGCACGCGCCTTTGCCTGAAAAAACCTAGTGTTGCGGTCACCTTCCTTCAGCCATGTGACCCGCGATCTCTGTCTCTCCATTGTCTCCTCCCGCGCCAGTAGCTCAGAGAGATGACTGACCAGTTCCTTCTCCCGAACTATTGGCTAAGTTGTATGGACTGATTCTTGGCTAAGTATTGCAGGTGCAGGTTGCGGCTTGACTGGTATTGGTGCAGGTGAAGAGCAAGCGCGAAAGGTCGTTGCTGGGTAGGCCTCCAGGTAGTGTTTTCCTAGACAGTAAACGTAGACAGTCGGTCGACCATTGTTTAGTGTTTAATCTATTTAAATGGCTGTTTAAACGGAGCTAAATGGCGTTTAAACGGGATAAACTGTGTTTAAACGGGCTAAACAACATAAACGGTGGTCACCCGTTTAGTGTTTAGACGCTGTTTAAATGGAGTTTAATTCCATTTAGGAAAACACTGCCTCCAGGTGTGGAGAAGACAAGTAGGCTTGACTCGAGGGACCTGGTGGCCAACGGGGTCAAGTGCGGGCCGCATGGTGGCAAGAACGGCAAGATGAAGTCATTGACGATTTCTTGGTTGAGCCTCAAAACCAAGGTCGAGCCGGGACTACGTGGGAGCCGAGTCATGAGTGGTGATTGGCGGAGGCTACACCGAGTTCGCGGGGTTTCCAGTGGTTCACCAGAAAACTGCTGGGTTCCTTGGTTGATCCACAAAGCCAAGATCGAATACCGTAGGCAGCAGCACTGGACCGGTCTGACCGGTGGGTACCGGTCTGACCGGTGTGCGACAACGCGTTCCGGAGACTTCGAAGCGGAGGACACGCGTCGGGATCGCAAGGCTTGCGTCGAGGCTAAGCAAGTTTGCGGTCGCCGGGCATCCGTCCGATGGTGCTACGACGAATTTTCCCAAAAGGCCCTTCGGGGGCGTGTATCTTAGTTTAATGTAATAGGGGTAGTTTTGTCTTTTGGCTAGCCTCCATATAACCCAGGTGGTGAGAGGATGTTAGCCATCTCTTGGAACCCTAGCTCATTTGCTTTTGCTATTTCCCTTCCTATTTTTCCATAGGATTTTTAGGACTAGCTTGAGAGCTTCATGGTGAGATCTTGACAGAGGGAAGGATGACCGGGTGGCAAGCTAGACCTTGTATGAACCTTCATTGTATGTATAGATGATTCAACGTGGTTCCTCAAGGCTTGATTGTGTCTCTCCCGTTTTCCCTTTTTGGTGATTTTCGGAGCCTTTTCTTGGTGATTTTCTTGTGGCAGTTTTGAGACATTTCTCTTTGGGATTTGGTGGGGGGTGTATGCATGAACCCTTCGTGGTTCTTTTCCCTTTGATTCCCCTCCCAAATCCGTGTGTAAAGGGGCTCAATTTTGGGGTTTTCTTCGGTCTAGGGTTAGAGGCGTTCTTGGTGGAAATCCTTCGATTCCTCTTGATTTAGCAAGTTTTGGTGGACCAAATCGTGGTTATGGAATGCCCATGAGGTACTCCTACTATCCCCAAAGTCTTGTGCGAATTCGTGGAGCGAATCGGGAGATCGGGATTTGGATTTTGAGGAGTCGACCCGCGGGTTGCTGTTCATCCCGAGAGCCCAGGGCTTGACCGGTCTGACCGGTGCCTTCCACCGGTCTGACCGGTGCCAACCCCCTATTGGGTTTTGCTCAAGTGAACATCTTGGTGAGTTCCCTAGTCTCTGAGTTTGCTGCTGTTTCGAGTTTGGAGTGTTTTGGAGCTCGGGAGGTCAGTTTCGCGGATTTGGGGTTTCCTGGCTTAGACCGGTCTGACCGGTGAGCTACACCAGCCTGACCGGTGTAGAAGCTTTCTGTGGAAATCTTCAAGTTCTGCTCGGGTGACCCGGCTCAGGGTCCAGGGTGACCCGGTGTGTCTCTGGAGGGTGTCGGGTAATCCGGCGGCTTAGTCCGGGTGATCCGACCTTGACCGGTCTGACCAGTGCAGGTGACCGGTCTGACCGGTGTGGTCAGTAGCTGCTCGAGTTGCTTGTTTCGCTGCGTTCTCGAGTAGGTTTCGGTGGTTGTTGGTTCCTAGGACCAGTAGCATTCCAGTGGCTACGTGGTCTTGGCCAACTTGGGTAGTTGAGCCGGAGACATGTTTTGGTTAGCCGTGTTCATTTTGTTGGAGTAGCCATCTCCTTCGAGAAGAATTTTTGTCGGCTCCCATTCACTCCCCCCTCTCTGGTCACCAGTTCGGTCCTTCAAGTGGTATCAGAGCCGGTTACAGATCTTCGTGATTCTAACCAGTCTAAGATCCAAGGATGGCGTACCAGGAATGGGGATCGGGTCCTCCGCACTTCGATAGCAAAAACTACCAGATGTGGCAGAGGCGGATGGCAGCTTTCCTCCGCGGTAAGGGTCAGATCCTTTGGGATGTTACGGTGAACACAGCTTATGTTCATCTGATTAACTTCCTTGCTCCGGGATTGAGGGACATGCACGACGCCAACAACAAGGCAGCCAACTACTTGTTTCGTGCTCTGTGTCAATCCGAATTCGATCGGGTTCAGACAGAGGATTTAGCTTGTAGGATTTGGGAGCAGTTGAAGAATGCTCACGCTGGAAACACTCAGGTTCAGGCTCGGTTGTACGCGACTTACTGGAGAGAGTACGAGAACTTCACTCATCTCCCCTGTGAGTCAATTGACACCATGTTCCAGCGGTTCACGGTGATTGTGAACAACATAAGGGCTAATGTGGCCGTGCTCCCGTACGATGATCATGACAGAGCTGTGAAGCTCCTGCACACTTTGGATCGTACAGTTTGGGAAGGAAAGGTCGAGGCCATTCTTGAGTCCGAGAAGTATGACACTCTGACGGTAGACGAGCTGTTCTCGAAGCTCAAGTTAGCTGAGGTGGATTGTGGTGTGATAGCCCGTCTTGAGAGCCCGACTGATTCTCGTAGTCTTGCTCTCGTCGGTGATTCAGGTGCTAAGTCTAATGCTAACCCATCCTCTCGGATGTACTCTTTGTCCTCTTTGATGTCTTTGCCAGATGAGGAGTTCGACGTGCTTGGAGAGGACGAGCTGGCGCTGCTGACCAGGAGGTTCGGGAGGATGCACGAGAACCGGGTAAACACAAGGAGGAACACGAGGACGTGCTTTCAGTGTGGCAAGCCGGGACACTTCGTCGCCGACTGCCCCGAAAAGATGGAGAACAAGGACAGCTACAAGCACTGGTCGAAGACAGAGGGCAAGTACCGATCAAAGCGTGATCACAAGCACAAGCACAAGCACAAGGACGAGCGACGATCGAGGAAGAAGGATGGCCACGACAAGGCCCATGCGATGGTCGGAGCGAGCGACATCGACTCCAGCTCCGCGTACTCTACCTCGAGCTCGAGTAGCAGTGAAGACGAAGGCGATCGGCGCAAGAACAAGAAGTCATCTAAGAACTTGAGCGGGCTGAGCTGCTACGCGAGAGATGGCTTCTACACCATGGCACGAAGCTCCGGCAGTAAGAAGAGTCACAAGAGCGACTCGGACTCCGACTCCGAGGATGAGGTACGTGACGAGCTTTCCTTCTTGCATCAGGAGAATGAGGAGCTTGGCAAGTTGCTTGATAATCGTGATGACATGCTTAGAGAGACTAAGAAGATGAGAAAGGAGCTTAGGGCCTCGCTTGAGGATGCTAGGACTAGAGTGGCTGAGCTAGAAACACAAAACCTAGATGCTAAGATTGAAATTGATTCGCTTAAGGCTTCACCTGTTGTTTCTGATGAGGGTTGATTGTGCTGATTGCTCTGTGTTCCTAGCTGATCTTACTGCTCTTAAGGAAAAGCATGCCTCCAAGTGTGAGGAACTAGATGTGCTTAGGGTTGAAGTGGCTGAGCTTAAGTCTAGACCTACTTTGCTAGGTACTTGCACTTCTTGCCCTGTTTTGCATGGAAAGATCGATGAGATGCATGCTTACATTGTTTCTTTTGAGGCTAAGTTGAAAGCACCTGTTCCCACTTCTTGATCTACTTGTGAATTGCATGTTGTGAAGAATCTGGAACTTGCACATTATGTTGATCGCTTGCAGGATGAAGACAATGAGTTGACAAAAATGATGGGTTGGTTGTCGAGTCATGAACCACAGCTTAGGATGATGATAGAGTCATACAAGCGCTATGATGGGTAAGCACCTGGTTCGGATAAGATTGGAGAGTGTAGTGGTGAGGGAGGAGAGAAGATTGGTGATATCCAAGCTCCACCAAAAACCTTTCACAAAAATACCTATGCTCCTAAGCCAAATCCATTGAGAAACAAACTTGACACAACTCCAGATCCACCCATATTCCCTCAGCCCACAAATGATTTCCAAAAACCCATCAAGTTCAAGAGCAACTTAGGGAATGTGTTCTTTGGGAAAGAGGGTGAGAAGCATAGTGAGGAGAAACCGAAAGAGAAGCCGAGTGAGGAGAAACCAAATGAGAAACCAAGTGAGCGGCCCCAACCCAAGCCTAAACCTAAGGTCATACAGTTTCATTGTGACTATTGTGGGAGAGATGGTCATAAGGGTGAGTTTTGCTTCAAGAGGAAGCGTGAGGAGAGAATGACTAAGGAGTGGGCTAACAAGGACAGGTACCGCCCTTCAAATGGTGTACCTGAGCCTCATATGCAAATGCCCAGGGCCAAGGCGATTGTGAGGACAGTTCCGGCTTGGGGAGATCGAAAGGTGGCAGGTGGTGCTGCTGGCCGAGCACCACCGGTCAGACCGATCAGACCGGTGCTGGTCTGGGTGCCAGGCAGTTTGGTTTCCGTGCTCGTGAGGATGATCGGTTCAGTTCCTTTGGTCGTGGTACAGGTGGTTGGCATGGTGAGTCTGGTGGTGGTCAGTTTGCTAGCGTTCTCCACCTCGTGCTCAATACGATGGTGGGAGGAGTAGTAGCTTTGAGTTTGAGAGGAGGAACGGTCCACGGTCTTCCTTTCGTGGTTTTCGTTCTCCTCCAACGAGACAGGGTTGGTTCCCTCGTGGTGGTTCCCGTGGTGGTTTTCGTGATGGTAGCTTTGATAGGCGTGATGATATGGTTTGTGCTAACCCCACTTTGGAGCAAATGGATCGGCACTGGTTTTACTCTTTTGGTACTAACCCCAGTGCTGAGTCGTTTGTTCATTCACGTGCTCGTTTTTGAATTTCAGGTGGGAGACTTGAGGAACGTTTGGTTGATTGACTCCGGTTGCTCGAGGCATATGACCGGAGATAGGGGTGGTTCTCAAGTCTCGTCCCGGTGGTGTCCAAGACATACATCACCTTTGGGGACAATGGGCGAGGGCGTGTGCTTTCAGAAGGTGAGATTGAGGTAAGTGACAAGGTCACTCTCAGGTGTGTTGCTCTTGTTCAATCGCTCGGGTTCAATTTGCTTTCCGTGTCCCAGCTGTTGGATGAAGGTTTCGAGGTGTTGTTTTGGCCTGGTGGTTCTCAGATTTTGGATTCTCGAGGGGACCTAGTTTGCATGGTTGTTCCCGAGGGTCAAGTTTTCCGAGCGGATTTCTCTCAGTCTTCTGGTGTGGCTCGTTGCTTTTTAGCTGGTTCTTCGAGTGAGTTGTGGAAGTGGCATAGGAAGTTGGGTCACTTAAGCTTTGACCTTGAGTAAGCTCAATTTGGTCCAAGGATTGCCACGGTTGAGGTTTGAGAAAAAGTTGGTTTGTGCGCCGTGTAGGGATGCCAAGATGGTAGCCTCTTCCCATCCACCCCTCACCGATGTGATGACGGAGCGTCCATGCGAGCTGCTCCATATGGACCTTGTTGGCCCAGCTCGTGTGAGATCTGTGGGTGGGAAGTGGTACGTCCAAGTTGTGGTGGATGACTACTCTCGGTATGCATGGGTTTTCTTTTTGGAGGAGAAAGGGAAGACGTTTGGCTTTGTTCGAGATCTTGTCTTGAGGTTGAGGAACGAGAGGCACGGAGATGTCATACGAGCGATCCGCAGTGACAATGGCTCGGAATTTAAAAACTCTCGTTTCATCTTGAACACCAGTTCTCTAGTCCGTATACGCCTCCCCAGAACAGCGTGGTGGAAAGGAAAAACAGAACCCTGTGTGAGATGGCTCGGACGATGCTCGATGAGCATAGGACTCCGAGAAGGTTCTGGGCTGAGGTGGTCAATACCGCGTGTTATGTGTCGAACAGGATTTACCTCCGGGTCCATTAGAAGAAAACTTGCTACGAGTTGATGCACGGTTGAACCCCCAAGGTGAGTCACTTTCACGTCTTTGGCTGCAAATGTTTCATCCTTAAGAAAGGGAAGAAGTTGGACAAGTTCGAGGCTAGGTCTGTCGATGGCATTTTCTTTGGTTACGCGTCTCATTCTAGAGCCTTTCGAGTGCTCAATCTTGAAACTAACCAAATCGTGGAGACTTGCGAGGTTATCTTCGATGAGACACAGCCACGTAGTCAGCTTGTTTTTGAGTGTGCAGGTGATGAGGAACTTGGCGAGGAGATTTTCGAGGATGAGGTGTAGCAAGGTGATGATGAAGATGGTGGTGTGGCGCCCGCGGCTGAGCATGTACATACTACTTCGACTACGATCGAGGACGGGCCCTCTCCCACACCTACGACGACATGCCGAGATCGTGAGGAAGCTCTAGCAGAGGGGGAGGTGGCTTCGAGGCGAGAAGCTCCCCGGCGAGTACAAGTGGATCATCCAGCTTCAACGATCATCGGAAACATCAACAGATGCACTACACGGTAGAGGTTTCGAAATGATTCTCACTTTGCCCATGCTACTTTTGTTGCTACTTTTGAGCCCAAAGACATTGGGCATGTGCTATCTGATCACAATTGGGTCAATTCTATGCATGAGGAGTTGGAGAATTTTGAGAGGAACCAAGTTTGGGAGTTAGTGGAGCCTCCACCGGGGTGTAAGCCGATTGGGACAAAATGAGTGTGGAAAAATAAAGAGGGAGAGAAAGGTGAAGTGGTGAGAAACAAGTCAAGGCTTGTTGCTTAGGGGTACACACAGAAAGAGGGGATAGACTGCAAGGAGACCTTTGCTCCCGTAGCCCGTTTGGAGGTGATTAGGATCCTTCTAGCCTTTGCCGTGGCTAAAGGGTTCAAATTGTACCAAATGGACGTGAAGAGTGCTTTCCTGAACGGTGTTTTGGAGGAAGAAGTGTTCGTGAGGCAACCACCAGGGTTTGAGAGTGAGAAGTACCCCCACAGGGTGTACAAGTTGAGGAAGGCGCTGTATGGGCTGAAGCAGGTGCCAAGAGCTTGGTATGGTAGGTTGAGAGGGTTCCTGTTTGAGAGAGGTTTTGAGATGGGGAAGGTAGATCAGACCTTGTTTCTCCTCAGGCAGGGTAAAGAGATCCTAATTCTGCAGGTGTACGTGGATGATATTGTCTTTGGTGGCTCGTCTAACTCTTTGGTTGCAAGGTTTGTAGAAGACATGAGCAGAGAATTTGAGATGAGCATGATGGGTGAGTTGTAGTTCTTCCTTGGGCTCCAGATCAAGCAATCGAAGGAAGGAACATTTGTACACCAATTTAAGTACACCAAGGACATTGTGAGGAAGTTCAAGATGGAGGACTCCAAGGTGTGACAACCCATCCAGGAAAATACCATACTATCGTCTAAACCAATCCACTTTGGTCATTAAGCAATAATAAAGTATCATCCCGTCGTTAGTTGCCGGGTCAAGCCCGGTGAAATCACTTACATAGCAACAAAGGATCGAACATATGCATTAAAAGTCACACGAAGGCGAGTCCAGAGTACCTTACACAAATTAAATCTAAAATGCCCCTAAGGGTTTAATTATTACAAACCATGGTTCATGACATGATAAGTAAAGGTTCAGAGTTCGAAAACAGCAGAAATTAAACTACGATACGGTAGACATCACGGGAGGCCATTCGTGGTGCCATCACTCGTCGTCATCCACCCATTCTAGCTCCCAGCCGGGTGGAATATCTCCAGGCCACACAACACCTGCAACAATATTTTTATAGCAAGGCTGAGTATACTAATACTCAGCAAGACTTAACCGTCACGTGATAACTACATCACCAAACTCTAGACATGAAAAGCTTTTTGGCCGGTGGAGTTCTTTTGCTGAAAAGCAACAAAGAGTATGTCTTTACTTTCAATATTTTAGCTCAAATTCTAGTTAATTACCATTTCTAAGTGAGCCAACTACTTCAATCAAGAATTGTACAATACAATTAATTCACGCAGTAATATTCACATAGTTCCATCGTTAAGGGATATCAAGGCCAGTTGATTAAGCAGTCTTAGATAACAGTGAGAGGCCGACAATCGATTGATTTATAACCTTGCAAGGTAAACCTAAACACACGGAGCCGTGCCATCACAAAGTTGGCACCGACCAGGTGGTTCCCAAAAATTTTCGGCTTGGGATCGAATCTTACAGTCCCGGGTACAAGGCTGTCTGGCATGCCCCCACACAGTACATCCAGCCTCACACATGTACCCCCTCCCGGTTATGAGCCGGGTAGGCGAATACTCAAGATAAGTAATAGTAAGATCCCGCACCGTCTCATTAAGGTACTAGGCTTACCGGTCCCATTCCCGACAAGTGCTTAGTACGTTCAAAAGCTTAGCCCACGAAAGCCAATGGGCCGGAGCCCAAATCCCATGCTTTTACCACATGAGCAATCCATTTATAAAGATCTTATGATTCTAACATAAGGACCTATTCTCGCGAGTGACGAACATCACTCGACTTGTACCGGTCATATAGCATAGCAGCTATCGACCTAGCATACTAGTAGAAGAACATAGGTACCTAGGGATCATGCATCTAGGGTTTCATTCAACTCCTGACACGTAAATGCACAATCATAGCAAAGGTAATTGCATAATTTTAAAAAGAAAGGGTTAATGATCCGGGGCTTGCCTTCGCTGGCAAGGTTGGCCTTGGGCCCTTCTGGACTTTGGTCCAGGTCCTGAGCTACGTCCACGTACTGCAGCTCACCGTCAGCACCTTCGTCTCCTCCTTCCGGCACGAGCGTATAACTACCATCGGGAAGATCTACACGAGGATGCAAATGCAAGACTTAGTTGACGATTTTAATTTAATTAATTACAAAACAATCACTTGACAACCATGGGGTGCATGGTTGACCACATTCACCTAGATAAACATACCTTCAGCATACTCTTCCAATAAAGGAACAATATGTGGTTCTTTATTGATTATTCTTTTTGATAGTGACTGTGTCCACATTTATGCAAATAAATTAATTTAATTTCGCAAACAGCAAGGGTGGTGACATTTAGATTCTTAGCATGATTTACATCCCATACATAGGGTCATTAGGTGTGGTGTTGGGAATTTTCCAATTTAACTCAATATTAAGCTTTAAATGGCTCCCATAAAATAAATTCATAAAATTCAGTGGGGGTGTTCCTGAAGCATTATAAACTAAAATAAAGCTACTGCACAAAAGTTCACATTTAATTGAGCTATAAATTAATTATATCACAAATAACAAATTTTAGCCACCAAAACAAGATAAATGCATATAAAAATAAATAAACAACAATTGGATTCCAACTTTCTCCCACTGGTTCTTTGACTCAAATCAAGACTAGGAAATCAACAAACACATCAAGAGCTACTCTAGATCTTAAGCTATGCAATTACATTTAAAACTAAGCATATTTCAAGAATAAATATTTCTCACAGATATAAAATCATGATTAATTCACCAGAGGTGTATTTGTGAATAAAAAGATTATATCTAGAAGTTGAGAACAAAATTCTATTTATTTTAAGCTATAAAAATTATTAAGGCAGATTCAGATTAAATACAAAATAAATCATATTAAAAGATTTACTCATTAAATTTGTGCAATTTTTGGTGTAGAGCCTAGACATGGAATTATTCACAACATAACCAAAATTCAGCGACATATCACATGTAGATTTTGAACTACAGTAGATCTAGGTTTAACTGATTTCTATTTTTCATGCAAAAACTATCACTCAAAAGTAGGGTCATGCTTTGTGAAAGTTGTAGAGTTATTCACAAGGAAACCAACAAAATTGGCTTTGCTTTTTTACTTTTCTCTACAATTTTCTACGAATTTTCTAAGATCCCGCAAAAACCATACACTATTTAAGATCTAGTTGTGCAAGCAGGTCCCTGGAAAGATTTGACCATTCACAACTATGCCCTTGGTTTACAGATCGACCCCTAGAACGAATTTTCCCCTTGCAATTGGGTCCTCAGGGGCGAGGAGCGGCGCGGCCGACCGGAATTCCCGCGAGGGGCGGCCGGAATAGGTGGGGAGCGGGCAGGGGAGGCTCTACAACGCACCTAGGGTTCAATTCGTGGTCGAAGAAGAGGCGGAAACGGCGCCGACGAGCAGGCAGGGTGGCGCAGGTCGGCGGCGGCCGCTGCGGCGCGTACTCCGGCGAGGAGCGAGGCAATGCGGAGGAATTGGTGGTGGTGGGAGCTCGCCTGGGTGCTAGGGGAGGCGCTGGGGTGTTTGGGCAGCGCCGGAAATGTGCGGAGGGAGGAGCTCACCGAGGCGGCGTCAATGGCGGACGGCGGCATTGGTGTGCTCGCGCGAGAGGAGGGACGGCGGCTTTTATAGGCCAGCGAGCGTGCAGGGGGAGGGCAACCCTTCGACATGAAGCAAGAGGAGGCGAACAGGGGGGTCCGGCCGCAGTAGGCGATAGCCCGGCGGGCGGCGCGGCAGGGGCCCGACGGCGGTGCACGCGGGAGCGCGAGACCCAAGGCGGCTGCTCGGGCGGCGTGCGGCTCAAGCAGGCGGGGTGGCCTCGGGAGCTGCGGGCCGGCGTGGGGGCCCAGACGCCGAGGCGCATGGGCTCCACACGGCGCACACACGTGCGCGCTCTGGAGTGCCGGCACGACAGCGCGGCGCGCGTGCCGGTGCGACAGCACGGCGCGACGGCGCCAAGAGCATCTCACTTGACTGTGTTTGATCGAGTTTTGCTCAAAATTTTCAAACCCAACTTCAAAAACTTTGAATACCAAAGTTGTAGAGCAACTATAGGAGAACAATTTTTGTAAAGGCCGACCTATGTTTTGATCAATGGTTTGAGCACAAAAAGCTGGCAAAGTTCATGTCTTTCTCAGCTCAAGTGAATAGTGCTCAGCTGCAGTTGACCAAGTTTTTCACCATTTTCCACTCCAAATTTGAAATGCCACCCAAAAGAAAAGTTGTGTCTCTCGAAAAACTGGACAACTTTTATATTGGGAGAATTTGAAGTGTTTAAGTGAAATTCGGAGAACACGGCAAAAGTTCTAGAGGTGGTTCAAAGGCATCAGGGGTTTTGACCAACCGTTGACTAGGGTTTGACCACTTATGCGTGTTGACTCGCTTAAGATGATCATTAGTGATTGTTGACTAGGTTTTCAAGGTGATGACCCAGGTTGACCAAGGTTTGACTAGAGTCAACGTGTTTGACTCGGTTGACGAGGTCATTAGCACTAATAATGCTGATTAAAAACCTGGGGCGTCACACAAGGCCATGGCGACTCCGATGAGTACGACTACAGCTCTTGATGCGGACGAGGACGGTGAACACGTTGACCAGAAGGAGTACCGGAGCATGATCGGCTCCCTCCTGTACCTGACTGCGACGAGGCCGGACATCCAATTCTCGGTATGTCTGTGCGCTCGTTTTCAAGCGTCTCCAATGACTTCGCATCGGCAAGCAGTCAAGCGCATCTTCAGGTATTTGCGATACACTCCCGACTTCGGCCTTTGGTACTCCGCGTCTTCTTCTTTGGAGCTTCACAATTTTTCAGACGCGGATTTTGCCGGGTGTCGGTTGGATAGGAAGTCCACTTCTGGGACTTGCCAGTTCTTGGGTTCTTCTTTGGTGTCTTGGTCTTCCCGCAAACAATCGAGTGTTGCTCAATCTACAACCAAGCTGAATATGTTGCCACAGCCAGTTGTTGCTCTCAGCTCCTTTGGATCACATACACCATGAGTAACTTTGGTAAGGAGTATACCCAGGTTCCACTTCTTTGTGATAGCACGAGTGCGATAAGTTTTGCTAAGAACCCAGTGCTTCATTCCAAAACCAAGCATATAGAAGTGAGATACCATTTTTTGAGAGACAATGTTGAGAAAGGGAAAATCGCTTTGATCCATGTACCCACACAAAACCAACTAGCGGATATTTTCACCAAGCCCCTAGATCAAGCAACTTTCACTCGTTTGCGGGGAGAACTTGGTGTGTGTTTGGTCTCTTGAGTTGGTGTGGGAGCTCCTTTGTAGCATATGTATAGTTTCCTTTATGCATTCTTGCATTTGCATTGCATATGTAACATGATGTATAGGCATCTTTGTATCTTAGGTTGCATGCATTTTGTATCATATGCATTTTGTAGGGAAAGCTTCTCCTATATACATAGTTCACCATGATGTGCTATATATGATCTTGTGAGCTAGTTTGGTATGATATGGCTTAGTGTGGCATACAACTATCTAGACTGAAAACTAGGTAACTGTGCCAGTGAAGTTTCATGGTGACGAAACTCTCCTCACATCTCATGAAACTCCACTGAGACTGGCCTTAGTTACATCGGGAGCATTATTTTCAATAACTAAGTGTTATTTTTTACAAGATAATAACTCAGCGCTCTGAATGCGATGCTAAACAAATCTGACTATAAAGTAAGCAGGAACTCCCTCTGTTCTTGTTTATAAGGCGTGAGCTAACATGGCACAGTCTTCTAAATCATACTTTAACTATTTATTTCTTTTATATTATATTAGTTATGGTTATGAATTTATACTCATCGGAAAGTACATTTGATTACAATTCCAACCATGTCAAATTTACATGACAAAACAAAAAAAATGATGGGTAAATTATTGGTCAAAGATTATAAAGTTTGAATCTCGTTTTGTGTGTGCGCCTTATAAATGAGAATGGAGGGAGTATCATATTCTTCTTATAAATGAGAGGTATGCAAAGAGTGTTAGCAGAGGGAAACCTTTGATCCAAGAGTTCCCCAACCCATACCAGTAAACTCCATTTCCTCAAGTAGCCGGTTCTTAGGGATAGCGGCATGAATGCACTTAGACTTAGACCGCAAATTCGTATCTCCTGAAGGAATTAGGTCTTTAGATCTTGATTTCGTTTTTCTTATCACTTTAACTTCTTTTGGCTGCATCTAGTCTTGAATAATTTGCACTCTAATTTATGCCGGAGTAGCAGTCGATTGCGATCTAATTTATGCCATCTTCTTCCTTGATTGCGATCTGGTGGTACCCGGATTAGCAGTCGAGGAAGCAGAGCAGGTCACAACCCGCCGTGGAGTCGATGACTTGATCAATCTGTGGCAACCCGAAGGGGTCCTTGGGGCAGTGCTTGTTGAGGTCGGTGTAGTCGACGCACACCCTCCACTCGTTTGTGTTCTTCTTGCGGACGAGGACGGGGTTGGCGAGCCACTCAGGATGGAAGACTTCTCGGATGAAGCCGGCCGCAAGAAGTTTGGAGAGTTCCTTCTTGATGGCGTCCCGTCGGTCGTCGGCAAAACGGCGGAGATGTTGTCGCTTGGGGATAGCTTTAGGATCGACGTTGAGTGAATGCTCGATCAGCCTCTTGGGCACACCTGGCATGTCCGCTGGCTTCCACGCGAAGATGTCTCGGTTAGCCCGGAGGAAGCTGATGAGCGCGTCTTCCTATTTGGGATCGAGTCCCGCGCTGATCACGGTAATCTTGCTGCTGTCACCAGTCCCGAGGTCGATGGCCTTCACCTGTACTTCCTCTGTTGGCTGAGGCTTGTTTGAGGTGTCGATCTTCTCAGGTATCTCGAGTTCGGTTGGCGCAAGTTTCTTTGATGCAGCGTAGATCTCCATCACTGTGTTGGGTACTTGATTAGTTGCTGCGAGCTCCACAGCTTCGGTGTCACAGTCGTAGGAAACCTTCAAGTCCCCTTGCAGCGTGAGTACTCCGGCAGGACTTGGCATTTTGAGTACCAAGTATACGTAGTGGGGAACCGTCATGAATTTGGCGAGAGTTGGTCTGCCGAGGATGGCGTGGTAGGAAGTTTCGAAGTCCGCAACCTCGAACTTGATGTACTCGATGCGGTAGTTCTCCCTTGTCCCGAAGGTAACTAGCAGAACCACTGAGCTAAGTGGTATAGCCGCGTTGCCTGGGACAATGCCGTAGAAGGGCGACGTGCTTTTAGTGAGCATGTCGGTGATGTCGAGCTTCATCTTCTTCAAGGTCTTGGTGAACAGGATGTTGAGTCCGCTTCCACCGTCGATGTGTACCTTGGTGAGTCTGGAGCCCGTGACTACTGGGTTCAGGACGAGTGGGAAACGCCCTGGTTCCGAGAAGCTTGTCCATTGATCCGCGCGGGAGAAGGTGATGGGTACCTCCGACCACCTGAGAGGTGTCGGCACTGCTGGTTCAATGCTCAAGACTTCCCTGAGGGTGAGCTTTTGAGCTCGCTTGGTGGGTAGTCCCCCGAAGAGGATATTCGCCGTCTTGTCGGGTTCTTGAAAGTCGCCGTTGCCTTCGTCGACCTTCTTCTTGCCCTTTTTGTCATGAGGGTGCCGTGGCTCGGGAATATCCTTGAGTGCTCGTCGGAGCTGGTAGCATTGATTGGTTGTATGGTTGTCGTCTAGATGCCACGGGCACTTCTCTTTGAGCAAGTCTCTGAAGTCGCCGGAGGTCTTCTTGGAGCTGTCCTTCACAGGGCGCTGTACAGTCACGACAGTGTTGTTTGGCTTGCGCTTGCGGTTAGGACCCGAGCAGTTGTTGTTATTGTTGTTCTTGCGACCCCCTTGATCCTTGTTATTGTTGTTGCCGCCCGTGTTGTTTTTGCTCTTTCCGCGAATGTAGTCGTACTTGGCGTTGGCCTTGTCCTCTTCGTCGGCCCATGAAGTGATCATGTCCTTGTCGTATGGACATCCCTGGACCCACTACTCCGGTGGGTACCCGGACCGACTACTCGGTGGGCCCCTGGGACTACTCAACTTGGGCAACACGGCACCTGCTGGCATGGGGCGCAAGGATTACAGAGGGATAGTACTCGGATAGGAAGCTACACATGTCCGGATCCATGTAAAGAACTCCTAGCCGTACCCGACTAGTACTCTCCCCTCAAACCGACTTGTAACCCTGCCTCCCAGGCTATATAAGGCGAGGCAGGGACCCCTATCTCCTCATCCGCATCATCTTGTAAACACATCCAATCAATCTAGAGCTACGCAGCATACAGGACGTAGGGTATTACGCACGTAGCGGCCCGAACCTGTCTAAATTGTGTGCCACGTGTCTCTCCTTCGAGTTACCGATCTCGGCGAGGCCACATTCATCTACCTCGGGTACTCCCCTTGGTAGGTTGCCAGTCTAAAACACCGACAGCTGGCGCGCCAGGTAGGGGATCTCGCCGAAGATCACATGGCGAACTCGACGGCTTCAATCGTCATCAAGCCAACCGTCGCCTTCAATCACGGCGACACCTGGCCTTCGTCTTTGGCTCCTGGGTCTGCACCGCTGACGGCGCTGGATCATTCCAGCGCTACCTCACCATGACCTCGGACCCAGAGACCGGGCTCGTGACGCTTCCCGAAGTCGCCACGGGCCCACTCGTCGAAAAATTCAGCGAAGTTTCGCTCTACAACCAAGTCGCCGATTTCGAGCTCAGATCCGCCTCCAACTCGAACTCGACGTCACCCTAGATCGCCTCATGCGAGCCGGCTCCTGAGCCATCATGTGAAGCGACCCCTCTCCACAAGCACTTCCCATACGGTCTCTGCAATGCTAGCAGGGCCCATGCGGAAGCTCTCACTGCACGCCGGGCCGGCAAGGAGATCGCCTCCGAGTACTCCTCGGACTCCAACACCGGAGCCGGCTACTACTCGGACTCTTCCTACGAGTTTGACTTTGGATCGGACCCAATCGAGTCCGAGTCCGAGCTCAACATGACTGAGGAACCGCTGTCAGGTCCTGCCTCTGGCCTGGTCATTACATCCACTCCCGCCGGCAGATTCGTCTACTGGCCCGACCGCAAGCCTGCAGACCTGACGGACGACAACTCACGCTGCGTCGCCTACCTCGATTCACTCCCCTTCCAGGAGGGGACTCCGCTGGCTCTAAACGATGAGCACACCCCCATCGAGGTGGCGACTACTAACTGCAGTCTCTGCACTCCCGACCGTGAAGTCTTCATGACGGCCACAGATGTTGGGACTTCGGAAACTCAACCTGACCGGTACCTTGACGACATCTCGGAGGATGAGTTATCTGCCAACGCACCTCCGAATGAGACCACCGAAGACAAGAACGCTCGGCGTGACCGCAACAGGAAGTGGAACGATCGACGCAGACGTCTCCGGGAAACTCTCCCCATCCGGAACCTCAGTGAGGCTCTGGAGCAAGTTGCCAACTGGGTACACACTACTCCTGAGCAGTACCTCATGTCTATCACCACGATAGCACGGCAGGCCCAGGGGATCCGCGTGGGCGAAGTCATTGCCAAACTCGCTGAAGACACCTACTTCATGCGGGTCGACAACAGGGTTACTCAAGTACCCCCCGTCAGAACTCACGACGTCAGAAACAACGAAGCCACTAGCCGCAGCCCGACAGACAGCAGACACAACCGTGTCTGTGGTGAACACCAGCCAAACCCCAACTGCTCTAGGGCCTCGGGTGGAGGACCCACACAGGGCGGCATCAGCCAGGGTGGAACCGGAGGTAGTCGCGGCGGTGGCAGCGGTGGTGGCAGCAGCGGCGGGAGCTCATCCCATGACGCCGCCAAAAGAGCCGGTGGTGGCAGCGATCGCGGCGGCCGAGGCCACGCGACTAGTCACGCCACCGGCAATGCACGTGGCGGCTATGACGCCCGCCACAAGATCGACAAGATCTGCCGCAAGAAGGCTACAGAAGCAAGCGACAGCGACGGCTTCCCCGCATACTCCGCAAGACTTCGCAACCTGCTTCTTCCCGAGAAATTCAAACCTCTCGGGATCTCCAAGTATGACGCGAAGCAAGATCCAGTTCAGTGGCTCAGGTGCTACGCCTTGGCCATCGAAAATGCTGGTGGCAACAATGACGCGAAGTGCCTCTTCTTCCCCTTCTGTCTGGATCAGGCTCCACTCACATGGCTCGAGTCACTTGAAAAGAACTCGATCGACCAGTGGGACCAGCTAAAGGCTCAGTTCACCAGCAACTTCGCGGGCGCCATGGGGCGCTCGGGTACTCGCATGGACCTGGCGATGGTCAAGTAGGAACAAGGCGAGACTCTTTGCCAGTACATGCGGCGCTTCTTCGACAAGCGCGCGACCGTAGTCGACGTCACCGACAAAGAAGTCATCGACCTCTTCCAAGACGGACTCTACCACCGTCGCACCTTCGAAGACTTCGGTCGCCGCCGCCCGAGCTCCATCACCAAACTCAAAGACATGATCACATCATGGGCCGACGAAGAGGACAAGGCGAACGCCAAGTACGACTCCATTCGCGGTAAGAATAAGAGCAACACGGGCGGCAACAACAACAACAACAAAGATCAAGGTGGTCGCCACAACAACAACTACTCGAGCTCCAACCGCAAGCGCAAGCCAGACAACACAGTCACGGCTATACAACGCCCTGCAAAGGACAACTCGAAAAAGACCTCCGGCGGCTTCAGAGACTTGCTCAAAGAGAAGTGCTCGTGGCATCTGGATGGTAATCACACCACCGAACAGTGCTATCAGCTCCGATGAGCACTCAAGGATACTCCCGACCCACGGCCTCCTCACGACAAGAAGGGCAAGAAAAAAGTCGACAAGGGCAACGGTGACTTCCAGGAACCTGACAAGACGGTGAATGTCCTCTTCGGTGGACTACCCACCAGACGGTCTCAGAAGGCCACCCGGCGGGAAGTCTTGAACATCGAACCAGCGGTGCCGACACCTCTGAGGTGGTCGGAGGTATCCATCACCTTCTCCCGCGCGGATCAATGGACAACCTTCTCCGAACCAGGACGTTTCCCACTCGTCCTGAAACCTGTAGTCGCGGGCTCCAGACTCAACAAGGTCCTCATCGACGGCTGGAGCGGACTCAACGTCCTCTTCACCAAGACCTTGAAGAAGATGAAGCTCGACATCACCGACATGCTCACCAAGAGCGCGTCACCCTTCTACGGCATTGTCCCCAGTAATGCGGCTATTCCACTGGGCTCAGTGGTCCTGCCAGTTACCTTCGGGGAGACAAGGGAGAACTACCGCACCGAGTACATCAAGTTCGGGGTTGCGGACTTTGAAACCTCCTACCATGCCATCCTCGGCAGACCAGCTATCACCAAGTTCATGGCGGTACCACACTACAGCTACTTGGTACTCAAGATGCCGAGTCCTACCGGAGTACTCACACTGCAAGGGGACTTGAAGATTTCATTTGACTGCGACACCGAAGCCGTGGAACTCGCAGCGACCAACCAAGTACCCAATGCAATGATGGAGATCTTTGCTGCGTCCAAGAAGCTCGCCCCAATCGAACTCGAGATTCCCGAGAAGACCGACACCGCAAACAAGCCTCAGCCATCAGAGGAAGTCCAAGTGAAGGCCATCGACCTTGGGACGGGCGACAGCAGCAAGACTACCATGATCGGGGCGGGTCTCGACCCGAAATAGGAAGACGCGCTCGTCAGCTTCCTCTGGGCTAACCGAGACATCTTCGCATGGAAGCTAGTGGACATGCCAGGGGTGCCCAGGAGGCTGATCGAGCACTCATTCAACGTCGATCCTAAAGCACTCATTCAGCGTCAACGGCTTCTAACGGATCTTGGGCTGCTTAGAGCACAGATGACTCTAGCGGCGGTCTGCAAGACCATGTACTCTAGATCCAGTCTATACGACTACTAACGGATCTCTACCTGTAAGCAGCCTAAGGGTCCTAGCGCCACTTAGCCGTAGGCGGCCTCCGAGTCCTGGCGACTACACTTGAAATGGCTCTGACCATTCAGGTGTACTTATTCATCAGTAATAAAGTTTGATTCAACTTATTTACTGTGCCTTCCAAATAGGCATCTCCTACTGAGTACTACTACTCGCAAGCTCCACCACGGTCTGGTACTCCGCACACTTCGTTGCAAGTGGCGGCTACGAGTACTTATTTCACAGATATATCGTGGTCAACTTTCATTGATAATCCAAACAAGTTACTAATAACTCTGTTTGTTTTACATCAACTACTCTAAGCTACTCCTACAGGTACTCCTACTGAAGGTTGAGCTTTTCCACCATTGTTCAGCAATGGGCGCCATCTCCTCCAGGAGGGCCTTGTACTGGTCGTCAGTACAATTCGCCGCAAGTCCACCGGCGACTACGTTCACTGGAGCCTTGGGGAAATATGACTTCATATATGCTAAGACTTGGTTCGGGATCGACTTCGCCAAGTGCTTGACATACGTCGCCAGACGCCCGGGGGCTTCCTTCAACCGGTCCACCAGTGGAGCAATCTTGGGCCCGCCTGGGTGTGGCACCAGCAGCCTTGCAATGGGTAGCGCGGCTTCCTCAAGTTCCTTCAGCTGGCCCCGTAGCTTCTCGCAATCTTCATTGAGCTTCTGCAGAGATTTATAGCAATTGACAAGGTCACGGTCTGAGGCTTCACGAAGCTCCATGTGCTTGATACACTCATGGCGCAACTGAGCGTACTCATACTCAAGTACCTCTCTTTTGTCGGTCTCATGGTACACGATGTTCTTCAAGTCCGTCTCTGACGCCTTCAGCTGGTCGACCCTTTCCTCAAGCTCTGCAGAAAACTCATCACATCACCAGATTACACCAAGGTACCCTAATAAGTACTCAAAGGCTTTGGTGGGAAGCATACCTTTATTCTTCTGGCGCAGCGACTTGTTTTTCTGAATCAAGTCGTCCCTCTTCGCCTGCATCTCTTGCAC
The DNA here is from genome assembly GCA_036936925.1 of Cenchrus fungigraminus. NCBI lineage: Eukaryota > Viridiplantae > Streptophyta > Magnoliopsida > Poales > Poaceae > Cenchrus > Cenchrus fungigraminus. The sequence goes on from CM072780.1 coordinate 88,288,077, forward strand.
TTCGTTATGATACTGGGCGAAGGCACCGTCAAGCTTGGATTGGAGCAGTGCAGAATGTTTCTTCGACTTGTCGAGCTCCTTCTCCAAGGTTTCGGCACGAAGGACTGTGTCGCCGTACCCCTTCAGCAGCTCGGACTTCTCACGGGATCTTTCAATAATATCCTGTGAAGACAGAACAGTCAAATGGGTACTTTGTATTTCGTCGTACAAGACTACTCGAGGTACTCGCAAGATACCTTGACCCACTGCTGGGTACGCCGCCATGACTCCATGTTCAGAGTAACAACAGCCGGATCGACAAGATTGTCTTCCAGCAGCTCAAGACCCTCGCGGCTCGAGGATGCTTCCTCTGCCATAGTCGCCGAACGGATCGGCGCAGCTTCCTCTATGATGGGCGAGCGGACGACTACGTCCATGCTTGTCCCGTGGAGCGGATCGTCCTGCACCTCCGCACCCAACTCGGGGGCTGTTTCTTCTGCCGTCCCGGCCATCGGTCCTGTGGGCTCTGACTCCACAATAGCCATCTCCATGGCCACGGCGTCAGGAATCGAGGTTCCCTCAGCTTGTGCTCCTAGTACAATGAGTACACGTAGTCAATCTCAGTGGCTACAACTACTATGCATAATGACTATCAGTGGTGACAGGACACATACCTTCAACCAAGGTGGCTTCCTCCAATGTCGACCCCACTGCGACTTCAGTCTGTGGTGGTGGTGTGGGTTCGCGCTCCTCCGCCGAGCGGCCCTCTTCGTCGGCTGGAGTACTGGTCTCCTCACCATCCCACGACAAGTCCGTGGATTTCCTGCATCACGAAGTCCTCAAGTCAGCAAGACAAGTCTGCCGTTTATACGACTACTTGAAAGTTCATAAGAAATTACAGTGTTGACCACACCACGGTCACGGTCGAAGCACCTAGTATACTGGCAATATCAACTATGCCAGCCTCGGCAGCAGCTCCGGCCTCAACAGGCACCTCCTCCGGTTGCTCTACAGTTGCGGTCGACGGAGGGTTTCATCCTTCTTCAACCGACGGCTGCGGCTCCGCAGCGCCGGTCTCCTGCCGTGCCACTGTCGGCACGACATCTTCGGTTGACAGAGGCGGGCTGATACTCCTCTCAGCTGCCGCCCCCACGGTGTCTAGGACCCCCTCGTCACCCTAGTCTACGAGGTCCGGGGAGGGCATATCCTGCAACATTACAAGACAATTCATCAGCACACGACTACCCATCAGCTGTGCTCGACTACTCTAGTCGCGGTGTTTACCTCTTGGCTGGTCGTCCCAGAGATCTTCAGCTTCTTGACGGTGCGTTTTCGTGCCACGTTGCGAGGCCTCCTCGGCAGCATCGGCAAACTAGCCTCGAGGCTGGATGGCTTCTCGATGACTGGGACGTCTGGCATCTCAGCTCGGCTGAACCTGGAGCGCAGCTGGAACCTTTGCTGCAGTGTTTCTTCATCTTCATCGTCATCAGAGCTGGACTCGATGATAACGGTGTCTTCGCCTTCACCGACCACGCGGCGTTCCTTCTTCTTGCCCTTCTCCTCTGGTTGCTCCACAAGTCGCGGAGGAGAAGTCGGGACTGAGACGTATTTCGCCATGTCATCCTACAACATGTAGCACATATGAGTACAACTACTTCAAGCAAATCAGTACTCGGGGGCTTATGTCACGACTACTGACCTGATTAGGCGGCCGTGCCGCAGAATACTCTGGCACCGGGCACGGTGTGTACGGGGGCATATCCTTGAAGATCTTGCCCAGCCTCTCCACGATGACGTGGTCCTCGTGTTCGAAGCCAGGCAACCGGGACGTATCCTTGTCACCGGTGTACTGGTACCCGAGGGTGTCTCGTGCCATTAGTGGCTGCACCCTACTCTTCATGAAGCTGAAGGCCACAAGTTCGGCCCTCAGCCCAGCTTCTCGCAAGGCCTTGATCTTCTTCAGCAACTCGGGTAGTTGAATACCCTCTTGCATGGTGGGCTCTATGTTCCACCACGGCTTGTGCTTCGGTTGACACCCGCTCAGCTTCGGTAGCTCAGGATGGTGGTTGCTGATGTAGAACCACTTGGCCTTCCAGTCCAGGTTGGAGTCTATCAATTTGTACGGCAGGTACTGGTCGGCGGCGTCTTCATGCATCTGGATACCGGCACCTCCGACTACTCGTGTATCATTGGTGCTCGGCTGCGGCTTCAACCGGAAGAACTTCCGAAACAAGATCCAGTGGGGCTTGATCCCCACAAAGGCTTCGCAGAAGTGTACAAAGATAGAGACGTGGAAGATACCATTGGGATTGAGATTGAGGTACTCGATGCCGTAGTACCTGAGCAGACCCTTGAAGAAATCACTTGCGGGGAGCGCCAATCCGCGCTCTACGAACCGGGCGAACATTGGGATTCCGTCCGGGTTCTTCTCCATCGGGTATGGATCGCCGGTGGCGGTGCGCCATAGATCCACCTCCTTCTCACGAAGGAACCTGCTGTTGACCAAGGCGAGGAGGTCCTCGGTCTTCAGTTTCGCCTTTTTCCACTCCTTCGCCGGATTGGGGCGAGGGGACGGAGGTGGCGACATCGACGACTGGCCGGCATCACCGGTCTCTTCATCGCGGCTTCTTTTCTTCGACGCATCGGTCTTCTTGCCCTTCGCCGGAGACCCCTTCATTCTCCAAGAGACGGGTGTCTTCACTCGCATTCGCTCGAGGGCTACAGCGGCGGGTGCATTGCGGCGGCGCGAGCAACTGGATCTACGTCTATGCGCGGCGGTGGCGGCGGCAGCAGAGGAGCAGTGGAGGCGGCGATTCAGATCTAATCTGAGGAATGCAACTGCTAGGAGTGAAAACCCTAAGGGAATCACCGGTAATTTATAACCGGCCCTGGCGGCTCGGTTCTCAGCGGGCAGATACGGCGCCAGACGGGTGACCTAGCGGCAGCAATGTGACTCTTCAACTTCCAGTACTCGATGCTCTCCATCTCGGGGGCTCGACTACTTCAGATGACCTCCGTGGGACACAACCAGATACAAGACCCACTCAGGACACATTCTACAGTCAAGATGACCCTTTAATTCGAGAGGAAGTACTCGACTCAAGGCTCGGGGGCTCCGTGCCACGTGTCCTTCGGTTTTTTCTCCGGATTTTTCGGGATAAGATTGGCAGAACTTCAGATTGACCCTCAGCTTGAATCTACGATTCGACCTAAGGCTCGGGGGCTACATTCCATATGGAATGCGATTCTTCGAATCGCATTTTCCATATGGTTCCTTCATCAAGACATCGCGAGTATTATTGAAGACCTTCGAGAGAAGCACTCGGGGACGCTTGGGGACTACTCGAGAAGACTTCAAGACTACTCAAAGATCAGCTGGAGTACCTTCCAGCCTCGGGATGATTCAAGCACTCTTGAGGACTTTCGGCTTGTGGAACTCGGGGACGCTTAAGGACTACTCGCCAAGGCCATCAAGACTACTCGAAGACATCCTGCTCGACTACAAAGTACTCAGGGGCTTGTCGTATGGACATCCCTGGACCCACTACTCCGGTGGGTACCAGGACCGACTACTCGGTGGGCCCCTGGGACTACTCAACTTGGGCAACACGGCACCTGTTGGCGTGGGGCGCAAGGATTACAGAGGGATAGTACTCGGATAGGAAGCTACACATGTCCGGATCCATGTAAAGAACTCCTAGCCATACCTGACTAGTACTCTCCCCTCAAACCGACTTGTAACCCTGCCTCCCGGGCTATATAAGGCGAGGCAAGGACCCCTATCTCTTCATCCGCATCATCTTGTAAACACATCCAATCAATCCAGAGCTACGCAGCATACAGGACGTAGGATATTACGCACGTAGCGGCCCGAACCTGTCTAAATTGTGTGCCACGTGTCTCTCCTTCGAGTTACCGATCTCGGCGAGGCCACATTCATCTACCTCGGGTACTCCCCTTGGTAGGTTGCCGGTCTAAAACACTGACAGTCCTTGAGCTTGGTGATTGAGCTTGGGCGACGGCGACCGAAGTCTTTGAAGGTGCGACGGTGGTAGAGACCGTCTTGGAAGCAGTCGATGACTTCTTTGTCAGTGACGTCGACTACGGTCGCACGCTTGTCGAAAAAGCAGCGCATGTACTAGCAGAGCGTCTCGCCTTGCTCCTGCTTGACCATCGCCAGGTCCATGTGAGTACCCGAGCATCCCATGGTGCCCGCGAAGTTGCTGGTGAACTGAGCCTTCAGCTGGTCCCACTCGTCGATTGAGTTCTTGTCGAGCGACTCGAGCCATGTGAGTAGAGCCTGGTCCAGACAGAAGGGGAAGTAGAGGCACTTGGTGTCGTTGTCGCCACCAGCGTTCTCAATGGGCAGGGCATAGCACCTGAGCCACTGAACTGGATCTTGCTTTGCGTCGTACTTGGTGATCCCGAGAGGTTTGAATTTCTCGGGAAGAAGCAGAGCGCGAAGTCGTGCAGAGTAGGCGGGGAAGCCGTCGCTATCGCTGACTTCGGTAGTCTTCTTGGCGCGGCGGATCTCGTCGATCCTGTGGCGGGCGTCGTAGCCGCCATGTGCGTTACCGGTGGCGTGGCTGTTCGCGTGGCCTCAACCGCCGCGATCGCCGCCGCCACCGGCTCTTCTGCCGGCGCCATGGGAGGTGCAGCCACTGCTGCCACCACCACCACCACTGCCGCCGCTAGCGCCGCCTTGCGAAGGTCCTCCGGCAGAGGCTCTAGAGCGATTGGGGGTTGGCTGGTGTTCGCCACGAACACGGTTGGGTCCGACTTCTGCTGGAGTGCGGCTGCGACTAGTGGCTTCGTGATTCCCGGCTCCGGCGGTCCTGTTGTTGACCCGCATGAAGTAGGCGTCCTCAGCGAGTTTGGTGAAGAGTTCGCCGGCGCGGTGCCCCTGAGCTGTTTGAGCTATCATAGTGATGGACATGAGGCACAGCTCAGGGGTTGTGTGGACCCGGTTGGCGACTTGGTCCAAAGCTTCGTTGAGGTTCCGGATAGGGAGAGATTCCCGGAGCCGCCGGCGTCGATCTGCTCGCTTCATGTTGCGGTCGCGCCGAGCATTCTTGGCTTCGGTAGTCTCGTCCGCGGGTGCATTGGCTGATTCCTCATCCGCTGAGATGTCGTCAAGGTACCGGTCTAGTCGGCCCTCTGAGGTTCCAGCTTCTCCGGTTGCCATGAATACTTCACGGTCAGGCGTGCAGAGTCCGGAGTTGGTAGTTGCCACCTCGGTTGGCGAGTACTCCTCTGCGTTTGGAGTTAGCGGCGTCCCCTCCTGGAAGGGGAGTTTCTCGAGGTAGGCAACGCAGTGTGAGTTGTCGTCGATCAGGTCTGCGGGCTTGCGGTTTGGCCAGTAAACGAATTTGCCGGAGGGAGTTGAGGTGATGACCAAGCCGACAGCAGGACCTGATAACGGCTCCTCGGAGGAATTGGACTCGGACTCGGGCTCGGTCAGATCCGATCTGAAATCGAACTCATAGGAGGAGTCCGAGTTGTAGTCGGGGACGACACTGGAGTCCGAGGAGTACTCGGAAATGATCTCCTTGCTGGCCCAACGTGGGATGAGCGCATCCACGTAGGCTGCAGTAGCGTTGGGGAGGCCGTGCGGGAAGTGCTCGTGGGGGAGGACCGGTCCACACGATGGCTCATGAGCCAGCTCACGTGGTTCGATCTAGGGTGACGTCGAGTTCGAGTTGGAGGCGGATCCAATCTCGAAGTCAGCGGCTTGGTTGTAGAGCGAAAATTCGTCAAATTTTTCGACAAGTTGACCCGTGACGACTTCAGGAAGTGTCACGAGTCCGGTCTCTGGGTCCGAGGTTATGGTGAGGTAGCGTTGGAACGATCCCGCGCCGTCAGCGGTGCAGACCCAGGAGCCGAAGACGAAGGTGTTGCCGCGGTTGAAGGCGGCAGTTGGCTTGATGATGATTGAAGCCGTCGAGTTCGCCATGAGATCTTCGGCGAGATCCCCTACCTGGCACGCCAGCTGTCGGTGTTTTAACCCGGCAACCTACCAAGGGGAGTACTCGAGGTAGACGTTTGTGGCCTCGCCGAGATCGGGAACTCGAAGGAGAGACACGTGGCACACAATTTAGACAGGTTCGGGCCGCGAGGTGCGTAATACCCTACGTCCTGTATGTTGCGTAGCTTTGGATTGATTGGGTGTGTTTACAAGATGATGCGGATAGGAGATAGGGGTCCCTGCCTCGCCTTATATAGTCCGGGAGGCAGGGTTACAAGTCGGTTTGGGAGGAAGAGTACTAGTCGTACACGGCTAGGAGTACTCTACATGGATCCGGACATGTCTAGCTTCCTAACCGAGTACTAGCCCTCTGTATGCCTTGTGCTTCACGCCATCTTGTGCCGTGCAGCCCAAGTCGAGTAGTCCCAGGGGCTCACAGAGTAGTCGGTCCTGGTACCCACCTGAGTAGTGGGCCCAGGGATGTTCGTACGATAGAACCTTTTCCATTTTCCAGTGATTAACTTCTGTAACTTCGAATATGCATCCCAGGAATCTTGGACACCTGGTTCCAGAGAACTGGACCCGTGAAACACAATCAACCATTTGTGAAGGAATCAGATGTGAAGTGACCCGCACCAATGGCAAAGCACAGCAAAGCCGGTAGCCCGGATGTTATTGACGCTGTTGACCGGCTTAGCATGCTGCCGGATGAGCTCATCCACACTGTGATGTCCTTGCTCCCGGCCGCAGAAGTTGTGCGGACGTGTTTGCTGTCGCAGCGGTGGAAAAGCCTCTGGCGCTCTGCGCCCCATATCAAGATTCGCGAGAAGAACTTCGGGATCGTCGGATGTGATAATGAAAGGAGAAGTCACTACTGTAAAAACGCTCATTTGTATTGGTTGGTAACCCTATTTGTACCCGGTATCCAACCGATATAAATGTGAACATTTGTACCGGGGTGGATTATGTTAGTGTTGATCTCCACCAGTTAACCCAAAGGGTGGGCCAACTGGGCCCTTGACTCAGCTCCCTGATCGGGGGAGCCCACCCACTGGGGTTGCGGGCCCCTGTCGCGCAGCACCATATAAGGGAGGTGGGGGCCACGAGGAGCAGTACCTTGTGAGAGTCCCACTCGCCCCACCTCCCTACCCACCGATCAGGGGGAGCTGTGAACGGCAGGAAGCGCCGCAGCCATCTCGGATCGGCACTACGCTTCACCGACGGTCACCACTGCACTGCACAGCGACGACGGTCTTCATCTCCACTGACGAGTTCATCCCCTACTTCCTATACCCATGGTGATTCTCTCTCCCTCTCGGTTAACCTCAAGATCCATGTTTTATCTCAACTGTTAAAGAGGACACCCATCGATATACACCTAGATGGATCTCTGGATCTAACAATGGTATCAGACGCCTCGATCTAGTGTGTAGATCAAGCTTTTGGGGGAAGAAAGGCGCCGCCACAGAGGTGGTGCGGCCACCTTCTCCGCCGCCACGGGCGAGGGGAAGGGAAGAAGAAGGTCGCCGTGACGCCGGAACCGTGATTCAGGAAGACATTCGATGCAAATCGAATAAGAAATCAAAGAAATTCAAACCAAACCCTAACCCTAGATCCCAAAACATCCCGAAATGCTAAGAATGGGGTAGGAGGACCTACCTGTAGGCCTACCTGCCGCCGTCACCACGCGGGAGGAAGAACCCGAGCCGTCGGAGAGGAGGACACGCCGCTGCGCGGTCTCCGCCTCGGGCTCGGGGCTAAGAGCGCCACTGCAAGGCCGTTCGACGGCGGCGCGCCCACCCTCGGGAGGACGCGCGCGCCGGCGAAGGGCCCCACGGCGGCGCCGCCACCCTCCTCCATCGGTCGCCGTGAGCGGCTCACATCTCTGGATCTCACCGAGGCTAGAGAAGGTGGGAGGGGAAAGAAGCAAGGAGGAAAGGGGAGGCGGCCGCGGCCACGAGCCAGCGCTGCTTCCTCTCACTGTTGCCGGCGAGCTGCCGGCCACGGGCATAGCCAAACCCGCGGCCATCGCAGATGTGCGGCGCCACAGATGTGGGGGAGGGAGCGGGTGAAAGAAAGAAAAGCAGGAAGGGGGAGGGGTCGTGGTCTCGTGCCGCGGGCGCCGCCCATCGCTGTCGCCGGCGCGTCCGCCGGCCACGGACATGCCACCCCGCCGCCGCTGCTGCAGGACGCAAGAGGAAAGGGGGTGGAAAGCAAATGCATTAGGGTTTCAGGGAGCCGATCGGGGGGTTTTGTCCCTCCGAGAAGTGCTCTCGGCCGTTGATCGTGATGGACGGCCAGGGGACGCCGGCTGAGATCGGGCCACTTAAGGCCCAGGTGGGAGGAGGACATAGGCCATTTTGGCGGCCCAGCGATTGGCTGCTGGGCTAAGGGCCCATGCAGGTGCGTGTGGAGCGTCTGTGGGCCATGTTTGGCCCAGGCGGGCCGAGGCAGGCCGAGCGCGCAACTGTGTACTACGGGCCGTGTTCTCTGCACAGTGCAGTTTGAGAATTGTTTGAGATATTTTTCAGAAGCATATCTTGAGCAAGTTTTAATGTATTGAGTATAGAATTTTATCTCTATTCAATTTTAACCAATGGCACAAAAATTGTTTAGAGAAGAGAAAGAAATAAGAAATGCATCTGAAAGTAAAGTTGTTCATGATTTTCATGGTTTTTTTCCTCGAGTTTCCGCTACAAAGTGAAGTTTTATTCTCTAATTTCATTAGAGGAGTAGAAAGGCATTTCTTTTAAAGTTAATTATGATATTGTTATTTTCTGACCAAAGTTGATGGTAACAATATTATAATTTTATTTATGAGTTTTAAACTTAAGTTTGTATCTCTGGTAAATTTTGTATCAAAGTGATCAATTTTCAGAGAGAAGATAAAGATCAAGATGCGCTCTTGATAAAGGAAAGTTTATCAAGTGCTTCTGAAAAGTAGAATTTATCATGTTTTCATGATTCCACTGTAATAATGATTATGGTCTTATTAAGATTGAAAGTTTATTATGATATTGTTGTCTTCTGACCAAAGTTGATGATAGCAGTATTGTATATTATGCATTAGTTCTATTTCTGCCCAAAGGTGATGTAGAATTAATGTAGAAGAATGTTGTATGTTTTAATTTCGACCAAAGTTAAGTTAATGTATACAATATTTACCTAAGAGAGAAGATGTGAACGTTGTTTTCTGTCAAAGAATGAGATCACTCGGCTGCATTGCTGGGGTAAGTGAATGGACAGACTTAAGTTGAGCAAAGTTTGGACATTTTTTATGCCAAAATGAGTTCAATTTTCTCTGATGAATAGTTTCCGCTGTTAATAAGTCAATTAATTTTCTGATTAAGTTGGAACCAAAGGGAAAATTTAATCAGGAAATGAAGTTTAAGTGAACCCTTTATACGTCATGACTAAGTTTACATTATTGTAAATAGTATGATGTGAATTGCGATAAGTAAGATGCATGTTTAATTTTGACCAAAGTTAAATTAAACATTTGTATAATAGAGTATTAAGAGACTTTTGCAAACACTTCTAGTGTCCCGAGAGAATATCCCGCATGACGGGAGAAGTTGAGAATAATACTTATGCTTGTTGATCCTGCATGAGAAGTTTGAAGGAATTATCCTGTATTAACAGGAGAAGTTAATGATGACTCCAAAAAGAAAGAAGATCATTACATGAGGGATTGTGTTCTCTCTAAATAATGGTCTGACATAATGTATTTGTGGACATTGATCTAATGAAGAATGGCTGAATGTAACACATGTTTAACTGACTCACGTCTGTTGAAGTTGTGTATTGCAGAAGATCTAGATTTATTTCTGGATTTACTGAGTGAATACAAGCCAATTTCTAGTATTTATGGAGGTCACCCACATGACGGGGAAGAAATTTAAGTCAATACCCGCATGGCGGGGTAAGCTAGTACAGTGGTGTCCTCATCAGAAGTCCATTTTTTTAAGAATTTATTTATGATATTGTCATTTTCCAACCAAAGTTGTTAATGGCAATGTTATAAACAGATTGTAATGAGTTCATGCATTAATTCTATTTTCTGCCCAAAGGTGATGTAGAATTAATGTAGTAGCAAGATGAAATGAGACAACCCTCATTTTCTTTAAGTATATCTTGCATAGCAAGAGAAGTTTGAGATAGTTCTTAAGCTATCTTAAGATTGATCGTGCATCTCATCGTGTCATGGTCATTAAGCAATCAAGGGTTGATGCCAAATGGGGAGAAAATCCCAAAACCACACCATTTCTAAATATAAAGGTGTAGAGTTGATTAATTGACTCTATGCAAACGCATGCGAGCACTCTAAATGAGTTACTTGTTGTGAAGTAAGTAATGGTGGAAGACACATATTTCAAATGTGTAGTGTGGCTAAGAGGGAGTCATTTTTGAAATGAAGTAAAAGGACAAAAGGAAGTTGTATACAAGTCATTATGTAAGTAGATATGTGAGTTTAACTTGCAGAAGTATAGCAAATAAGTACTCTATTAAGTTGTTGAAGTGCAACGAGGAATAAAGTGCTCCCATATGAGTTAAGAAGTAACTTTGTTTGCATGATACAATCGTGTGAATGAAGATAGTTAAGAAAAACTCCTCGTTCACAAAATGTTTTGTTTTAAGTTTTCGAAATTATGGCATTGAAGCTTATGCCATATTTCGAGGGGGAGAGTTGATCCCTATACTGAAGGCAATGCATAATATGCATTGAAAGAAAAGATATGATCTATTAAGTAATTGTGATCGTCACAGGGAGTACAACGATCATAATATCTGATACCCCTAAGAAAGAAACAACTAAATTCCTGGATTTTTCATATTTCCGATAGGAAGATAGCGTAGGCGATCAGTACTTGTACTAATCAAGATAGATCAAACCCAAATAAGAAAGTTAAATGACATGCCATCTTACAAAAGATGGGACAATCTGGGGGAGCATGGTACAAGGAGACCTAACTCCATCTAGAGGATGAAATGATGAGAAAATGTGTGGTATCTTGAGAAATTTGTTTTGAGAAGTCCTTTTTCTCACTACATGTTGTAACTACACCAATAATGTCAGACATTGTGGTGCTAGTGTTGTTGTTTCACTTGTGAAAACCTATTGCCACACATATGGGGGAGCATGGCATGTCCAGTACCTCTCGTAGCGACAAGAAGCAAAAGAGGAACCTGTCCTTCAGGATTCGATAGTTACTATTGTCGCATATGAGAAGTCTTGGCAAATGAAATGAGATCTATGAGTACCAATATTGTTTTGGGACTTAGAAGAAGTTGTTAATGGAGTCAAAATAGTAGACTGTAATGGGTCTACAAAACTACTTGTGACTCCAAAGACAATGAGAATAAACATGATGCACGACTTATGTCAAGTGGTTTCATGCAAGAAAAGAAATAAGTTACAATGAGACATTTTCTCATGTGAGGATTCTTCAGAATCATAAATTGAAGGTGATATTCTCCAATAAAGGATATTAGGATATTTACATGACATGACCCAAAAGGTTTTTGTCATGGAAAGAAAAGAACATATAAGATGTTGCCCGAAGTAAGTCTTGGGTTTTAGTAGGAATCACGAGGACAATTGCATTTATGCAAAGTTTAAGAATTGGAAACATGTTTTTCCTCACCATGTATGTTGATGACATCCTACTCTCTAGTAGTGATGTTAGTCTGCTATTGCAGATGAAGAAGTTATTGTCCTCAAATCTTATAAGTTTATATATCTCAGTGAAGCATCATTCGTTCAAGGAATTGGAGTTCACTAAGATACAAGTAAAGGGGTATTAAGTTTATCGCAAAGAGCATACTCAGAGAAGACTTCTAAAGAAACATAGTATGCATGCGATTCAGCCTGTGCCTGTTCATTTGAAGTCAGGGATAATAGTTTTGGAATTTTAGTATTCCTGGAACCAATATAAGATCGATCGAATGAAAGTGGTTCCATGTGCTTCAGCTGTTGGAAGCAGACTCAATGCTCAAGAAGGAATTTACCCTGACATAGCTTAAGTATTCGGGATATTTTTGGCAGAAGTCCAATCCAGCTATAGATCACTGGAATGGAATTAAAGAAAGATTTTGCAATCTAGCAAAGTGTTGTAAGCCTCATGCTAAGTAAGAAAGAAATACGTACTCTCAAAACGTTGTGAGTAAAAGTACATGTGAAACGAGCAGGTACTCACAAAAGGTTGTGAGTAAAAAGAACTAAAGTTTTGGCGAGTTGTTTAGTGAAGCCCACAGTAGTAGCTAACACTCGAGCTTGGAGTTTTATTATGGAAAAGCTCCAAAAGCAAAATAATTGTGATATCATGGGTTTTATATATCCAAAGTTTTAGCATGATATGAGGCTACAGAACAGGCTAAATGGTTGAAGAAACCTTTACCCGGAGTTGATAATGGTAGACAACAGCAATATACCATTCAAGTATTTTCTCTCCAAAGGGCAACATGTCAAGTGTACTGCCAAACACATTGGAAATGAGTTGTATGTTGCAAAGGAGAGAATCCAGAATCATTCTTGAAAGAATAGAGCATATGAGTACCAAGTGAGTACTTGCGGATCCGCTTACCAAAGGTTTACCACCCAGTGTGTTGAGAGAACACACAGTCGACATGGGTTTTATGGTAGAGCCTATGATTTCTGGATTACTGAGGGCCCAAGTTAAGATCCTTTTCAAAATGGATAAGTGTATTGTGGCTGGTTAATTTGATTGTGATTACAATTATGATGACCCATGCTCGGTATATTTATTTGTGATGAAGTGGATGCCAACCGAAGGTTAAGAAACATAAGGTGAGATCAAGGGGGAGAATGTTAGTGTTGATCTCCACCAGTTGGCCCAAAGGGTGGGCCAACTGGGCCCTTGACTCGGCTCCCTGATCGGGGGAGCCCACCCACTAGGGTTGCGGGCCCCCGTCGCGCAGGACCATATAAGGGAGGTGGGGGCCACGAGGAACAGTACCCTGTGAGAGTCCCACTCGCCCCACCTCCCTGCCCACCGATCAGGGGGAGCTGTGAGCAGCGGGAAGCACCGCAGCCGTCTCGGATCGGCACTGCGCTTCACCGACGGTCACCACTGCACTGCACAGCGACGACGGTCTTCATCTGCACCGATGAGTTCATCCCCTACTTCCTATACCCACAGTGATTCTCTCTCCCTGCCCTCTCCTCTCTCCCTCTCGGTTAACCTCAAGATTCATGTTTTATCTCAACTGTTAAAGAGGACACCCATCGATATACACCTAGATGGATCTCTGGATCTAACAGATTATGCTCCGGTACAAATGTTATTCCGCAGTCTGCTCCCCCCCCCCTCTTCTCTTCTCTTCTCTTTTCTTTTCTTTCTCATCTCATCTCATCTCATCTTTCACAAAGATTTACACAATCACACATATACACGTATAAGAATCACAATTTCAACCACACATACAAGTCATGAATTCAATCATTCAACTATACACAGATTCATCACAGGAACCACGAATCAAAGATTTACGAACACGAATCAAAGTTCACAAGAACACGAATCAAAGTTCACAAGAACATGTACACAGGAAGACCGGTGCTCCCGCTTCACCCATGGTCGCTCGCCGGGGAAGGACGGCGCTCCCGGCCGTGCACACCCACCTGCTCCCGGCCGCACCCGCCGCCAGGGAGGCCAGCGCTCCCGCCCGCCCGCCTGCTTCTGACCGTGCCCGCCGCCGGGCAGGCCGGCGCTCCCGGTCACGCGCGCCCGCCCACTCCTGGCCGCGCACCCACCCGCCGCCGGGGAGGCCGCCCGCTCCCGGCTGCGCGGGCCCGCCGCCCTCCCAGCCCTACGCGAGAGGAGAGAGGGAGAGAGAGTTAGGGATAGGGATGAGATATAGAAGAGAATAGGAGAGGGATGAGACGACCGGGGTGAAATTTCTAAGTGTTGGGTGCGTGGGAAGATTGAGGAGGGGAGATCTACATTTGTACCGGATGGGATCACGCCCCGGTACAAATGTTGCCATATTTGTACCGGGACGTGCCCCCACCCGGTATAAATCACATTTGTACCGGTGGGAATACACCCCGGTACAAATGTGTCACATTTGCACCGGGGCTAACCCCCACCTGGTACTAATGTGGCCTTGCGGAGGTGCGTCGGCCATCGGGGTCCTCCCCTTCCCACCCGGTACAAATGAGACATTTGTACCGGGGGCAAAAATACCCAGTATAAATGTGTTTTTAGGCTAGGGACAAATGCACGATTCTCTGGTAGTGAGTAGGTAAGGTTTGACAATTTCACCAACAACCTGATGTTGTTCCGTGATAAGGGCGCCTGCAATGTGGTCGATACGCCCTCTATAACAAATCCACGTAGGAGAGAGAGAGGGTAAGAGAGAATGTGCTCTCGCTACACCCAGCGACACTCTACAGCACGCGGTTCCACGCGTGTGGGCCTCGACGCCGTCCTCTTCCCCTTCTCGATGACGTCCTCTTTACTAGAGTCGTCATGGGCCATGACCGGCGAGTGAATCGGGGCGGACGGGCGTCGCCGGCGGTGAGGATGGTGGTTGGGGTGGAGCTCATCAGCTCAGCATCGCGGCCTTCGTTGCCGGCGAACTCGTCACGGCCGGACGAGCCAACACCGCGGGGAGGCGGCCACACCTGACCTTTGACGCGAGCGGACGACGGCGTCGGGGCTGAGCTCCGCGGCCTGGATGTGTGGACGGTGGCGCAGTCGAGATCCGCGACTTGGCTGGGCGGGCAAGGTCGGCGCGGACGCGAGGTAGCTCGTCGGCCTCCTCCTCCGCCGCCGTCTGAGAGCGCTCGGCGGCGGCGGCACGGACGCCACATGGAGCTCCCGGTGGCGGAGGAGGCCAGCAACGCGGCGAGGACGGAGCGGGTGGAGGCAGCCATGCTGGCGTGGTGCGGGAAGGCCGGGCCACGGTCGACGGAATGGACCAAGGCTGGCGTGGGGAGGCGGAGGTTGTCCACAACCACGGATGGGACAAAGGGCGAGCCGCCGGGGCTCCGGGCGCAGGCAGGGAACCTTGCCGCTCTCGAGCGCGCGTCCGCACGAGCCCAGGAGTGGGGATCTCGCCAGGAGGAAGGGGAGGTAGTACGGCCACCGGCCAGAGCGTGGAGGCAGTTCCCTAGCCACGGATCCACCGCCGGCGGAGGGCACCCCGTCAGTCCGCCGGCTCGCCATGCCCCGCCATGATTGCCGCTGGAGCCTACCGGCACGGGGATATGGGGACAAAGGGGAAGACAAAGATGATGATGAGAGGATTAAACAATCGCATCACGTAGGTCCCACTATTAATTGCTATAGCAGACTGTTGCACAGATATGCTAAATTACTCGCTATATCATATGTGTACGTTGTTACAGAGAGTATCCTGCAATAATCATTACGGGTGCGCTAAGGCCAGTCTCAGTGTAAGTTTTATGGGCACAACTACCTAGACTGAAAACTAGGTAACTGTGCCAGTTGAGTTTTATGGTGATGAAACTCTCCTCACATCCCATGAAACTCTCGTATTCTCTTTCTTCACCACGTGAGCCTATTTAATGCAATGAAACTCTCCATGAAACTCCACGGAGACTGGCCTAATACCTCATCCTTGCATCTATTCCAGCTGTCTTCTCGCGTCTACAACCAGCATCATGTGGACCGATGGATTCGCCGTGCCATCGAGTACCACCCTTCTGTACTCAATATTCAGATACTGAGATATCCTCGCTTCAAGTTGCCTATGGTAGCAGGTTCAAATTTTTGTAACCTTAAGGAGCTGTTTCTTGAAAAAGTGGACTTGGGTAGCCATTTTGCAGTCCTGGTCTCTTCTGCATGCTCTGTCATGGAACAAATGCGACTTGACTACTGCGTGTTTTCTGGCAATTCTTCTCAAGCCATTACATCGTCCACACTGAAAATTATGTCATTGGCGGCTTGTGTGAACAACACAGGTTATCCATTGGTGATCACAGTTCCTAGCCTTGCATATCTCCGTCTGTGTAATCGATGCTCTGAGGCTGATATTTCTTTATGCAAGATGAATTCCCTTGTCGAAGCAAATATTTTTATGATCAGTGAGGTACCTCAGAAGACGCAACATGAGCTTCTTGGCAGCCTGTTCAATGTGACAAAGTTAGAGCTGGGAGAATTTTTTGAAACAGAGGTATGCCTTCCAGACAAGCTTCACTTGGTTCCTCCTTTATTACTTTCAAGATGCTCACACTTGAGCATTAATATTTACTGGGTGTCTATATATGAGATCTGCTAATACCATTTGTATATGAATATATACAAGTTCTTTCATCTGGGAAACATAAAACTTATTTCCATACTTCCTGCTAGTGGAAACTTAATATATACATTGCTAAAATGAATAAGTTTTTCTCATGTTACTTGCTGTGGATGACATGCATATACTTAATCATGGTTCGATTTCTGTGTTTATTTCAGACGATGCTCTTGGAGAAGTCTGACAAATTCCCAATATTTTGTAATATGCAAACCTTGGTCCTTGGTTTTTGTTTTCTTGATGAAGGTGAACTGGAGGACAAATTGGAGGTTTTAGGAAGCTTTATTCAGAATGCTCCTTGTTTGGAGAAGCTTACCTTGGAGAATTGCATGGTACTTACTCTTGTGTCATGCGTCTTGTCATGAATCTTATAACCTGCATAGATATCTGACACGGATCTTGTGTTGTTTCTGTGTCAAAAGTGTGAATTATTTTCTGATTCGGAGACAGATATGGGAAGGAAAAACATCACCCTAAAGTGCCAGGGCTCTAGGGCAGGAAGACATTCCAGTGCCACAAGCTGAAGTTGATAAAAGTCATCCAGAAACACGAGGATGCTCACCGTCTCATTGAACTTGTCTGGAGCCTTGGGAGAAGCTTTCCAGATGTCAACATTGAAGTTACTAAAAAAGACTCGTAGTCTGCATAGTCCTTTTCTATTTGCAGCCTCCACTGAGACCTTTTGAAGGTTTTTGAGTCTGCAGACTTAGAATTAAATCCAGAGTCAATTTATGTTTATGTATGCGGCACGGTTTGGGTCAAAACTGTTTCGTTTCTGGCTTAGATGATGCCATGTAATGCATGTGCAATGTTGTATGTTTAACTAAGTTTGTGGACTGGATGGACCTCTGGGAGCACCTACTAATGTTCTTTTCACAGAAGAAGGGTTCACCATTTTTGCGTATGCATGTTTTTTTTTTTGTCTTGAAATTTTAACCGTAACACTTCGTTCGATTTTGTGGATCTTTGCATAGGAAATTGGATGGGTTATCATCAAAGTAATCGGACAAGGAATTGGGCCAAATAAGATTAGCAGAAAACGTCCAACCACGTCCAATTCAGCCCACTAACTACATTGGGCCATTAGAATGGCCTGACGAAGCAGCAGCCCACCATACCCATTTATTTCGCTGGCTCACTCACAGTAACACTACGCCTGCCGATCTCCAGCGGCGGCAAGCGGCAGAGGGGAGCGGCGGAGCCGGCAGCGAGCGTCCAGTCCAGGTCGCGAGCTGTTTGTGGTCTTGTGGAGCCGTGGAGGGCGACGGAGTGCATGCGGCTTCCAGGGAGCGGAGGGGCGGCTGCCGGGCATTAGTTAGGGAGGTGCGTAATTCCTCGACCCAAATCACTCAGATTCGTAACCCTAAGGCCATGGCGCCTATTCGAATTCGATGGCCGGGCGGAGGCGGCGTTGCGGTGGGTGTTCGTGGGCGTCGTGCTGCTCCGTTTCTAAGAGTGTTTAGCCGTAGAGGCCTAGAGGGATTCAAAGAGTTCCCAACCCTGAACAGTAAACTGCATTTTCTCTAGGAGACCCGTTCGTTAGTGTTATGACTGCAACGAGATTTGGATCACAAATTCATATCTCATGAAACAATTAGGTCTTTAGATGCCGATTCCGTTTTTCTAACCGCTTTAAGTTATTTTGGATGCATTTATTCATGAATAATTTGCATGCTAATTTACACTATTTGGAACCTTTTCCATTTTGCAGTGAATAACTTCTGTAACATCGATTAGGCATCCCACAAATCTTGGCCATCTGGATCCAGAGAACTGACCTGTGACCTCCCCGTGAAAACAATCAACTGCTTGTGGAGGAATCAGATGTGAAGCGACCTGCACCAATGGCGAAGCGCAGCAAAGCCGGTAGCCTGGATATCATTAGTGCTGTGGACCGGCTTAGCACGTTGCCGGATGGGCTTATCCACACAGTGCTGTCCTTCCTCCCGGCACCAGAAGTCGTGAGGACGTGTGTTCTGTCGCGGCGGTGGAGAAGCCTCTGGCGCTCTGCGCCCCGTATCAACATTGACGGGCAGGACTTCGGGATCTCCATGATAGGACATGATGATGGCCTGGAGGAGAAATGGGCAAAGTTTGAGAATTTCGCCACCAACCTGCTGCTGTTTCATGATAATACCTCATCCTTGGGTGAATTCCGGCTTTCGTCTTGCGCCTTCAACCAGTGTCATGTGGACCGATGGATTCGCCGTGGCATTGAGTACTGCCCATCTGCACTCAATATTCTGATACTGTCACTGAGAATGAGATATCGCTTCAAGTTGCCTCCAGTAGCGGGTTCAAATTTTTGTCATCTGAAGATGCTGCATCTTCAAAGAGTAGATTTGGGCAGGCATTTTGCGGGCCTGCTCTGTTCTGCATGCCCTGTCGTGGAAGATTTGAAGCTTAAAGGCTGCGAGTTTTCTGGCAATTCTTCTCAAGCCATTACATCGTCCACACTGAAAACGTTGGAATTGGTGTCTTGTGTGTACAACACAGGTTATCCATTGCTGATCGAAGTTCCTAGCCTTGAATATCTCTTTCTGTGTGATGGATGCTATGAGGCTGATGTTTCTTTATGCAAGATGGATTCCCTTGTTGAAGCAAAGATTTTTATGAACTGTACGCCACCTCAGAAGATCCAACATGAGCTTCTTGGTACCTTGTTCAATGTGACAAGGTTAGAGCTGAGAGGATTTCCATCAGATGTATGTTTTCCAGACTGGTTCCTCCTTTATTACAATCAAGATGCCCACTTGAGCATTAATATTCACATGAGTGATGATCAGCGCTACTAGGTGTCTATATATGCGATCTGCTAATGCCATTTGTATATGAATCTATACAAGTTCTTTCATCCGGGAAACATCAAACATATAACTTATTTACATACTTCCTGCTAGTGGAAACTTACATGTTTAAAAGGAACAAGTTTTTCTCATGTTACTTGTTGTGGATGACATGTATTTACTCAATCCTGATTTGGTTTCTGTGTTTATTTCAGGTGATGCTCTTTGAGAAGTCTGACGGATTCCCAATATTTCGTAATATGCAAACCGTGAACCTTGGTTATTGTTTTCTTGATAAAGGTGAACTGAAGGAGAAATTGGAGGTTTTAGGAAGCTTTATTGAAAATGCTCCTTGTTTGGAGAAGCTTACCTTGAACAGTTGCATGGTACTTACTCATGTGTCGTGTCTTGTCATGAATCTTATAACCTGCATAGATATCTGACATGGATATTGCATTGTTTCTGTCAACAGTTTCAATCATTTTTAGATTCGGAGCAGGATATCGGAAGGAAAAACATCACCCTAAAGTGCCTGGACGGGAAGACTTTCCAGTGCCACAAGCTGAAGTTGATAAAGGTCTTCTACGAACATGACGATGATCACCGGCTCGTTGAACTTGTCTGGAGCCTTGGGAGAAGCTTTCCAGATGTCAACATTGAAGTTACCAAAGAGGACTGAGTAGTCTGCGTAGTCCTTTTCTATTTTCAGCCTCTACTTGAAGGCTTTTGAGTCTACAGAATTAGAATTAAATCCAGAGTCAATTTATGTTTATGTATGTGGCACGGTTTGGATCGAAACTGTTTATTTCCGGCTTCGATGATGCCCTTCTGGTGCAGGTGCAGTGTTGTATTGTATATTTAAGAAAGTTTGTGGACTAGATGGATCTCTGGGAGCGCCTACTCATGTTCTTTCTCAACGATTCAACGTTTTCGTTTATACATGGATTTGTTTTCTTGAAAATTGTAACTGTAACGATTCGTCCGATGTTGTGGATCTTTCCATGAAAAAATGAAATGGTGGAGGATTTTTTTTTTTGAAAATTGAAAAGGTGGAAGATGATATAGCATATAGGTAGCAACTTTGCATAGGAAATAGGATGGGTTATCATCAAAGTGAACGGAATAGGGTCGAATAAGAAGATTAGCAGCTGGCCAGCATCCAGCCCACCCCAGTACTCTTCAGCCCACTACATTGGCCCAATGAGAGAACGGCCTGCCTAACGAACCAGGGCAGTCCATATCGGAGGTCCCCCACAATGTCTCGAACGGCTTGCTCACGGCCTCACTCCCTCTCACCCAGACCCAGTAACACTACTACGCTCTGACAAGGGATTCCTCACGCCGGCCGGTCTCCACTCTCCAGCGGCAGCAGGGGGCAGAGGGAGCGGCGGAGCCGGCAGCGAGCGTCCAGGTCGCGAGCTGCTTGTGGGGGGCAACGGCGCGCATGCGGCTTCCAGCGAGTGGAGGGGCGGCGGCCGGGCGTCCAGGGAGGTGCGTGATTCCTCTACCCAAATCCCTCAGATTCGTAACCCTAAGCCATGGCGAAGGCCGGGCGGAGGCGGCGTTGCGGTGGGTGCTAATGGGCGTCGTGCTGCTCCATTTCTAAGAATGTTAGCCGTAAGAGTTCCTAATCCTGAACGGCTCCTTTTCCTCAAGTAGCCAGTTCTTAGGGATGTAGGTAGTGTTATGACTGCACTGAAATCTGGATCACGAATTCGTATCTCGTGAAGGAATTAGGTCTTTAGATCTCGATTTCATTTTTTTGAACCACTTAAAAAATCTTTTGGGCGCATCTGTCATGAATAATCTGCACTCAAATTTAAGCTATTGGTAACCTTTTCCATTTTGCAGTGAATAACTTCTGTAACATCGAATAGTCATCCCACGAATCTTGGCCATCAGGATCCAGAGAACCGGCCCCCTATCTGCCCGTGAAAACAATCAACCGTTTTGTGGACGAACTAGATGTGAAGCAACCTGAACCAATGGTGAAGGGCAGCAATGATGTCGGTAGCTCGGGTGTCATTAGCACTGTTGACCGGCTTAGCACCCTGCCAGATGGGCTCATCCACACTGTGCTGTCCTTCCTCCCGGCCCCAGAAGTCGTGCGGACGTGTGTGCTGTCGCAGCGGTGAAGAAGCCTCTGGCGCTCTGTGCCCCGTATCGACATTAACGATCACTACTTTGGGATCTCTAGAAGTGATGATGGCTTGGAGGAGAAGTGGGCAAAGTTTGAGGATTTCGCCACCAACCTGCTGCTGTTCCATGATAATACCTCATCCTTGGGTGAATTCCAGCTCTGGACTCGCGTCTATAATCAGCGTCATGTGGACCGATGGATTCGCCGTGGCATTGAGTACCGCCCTTCCGTACTCAAGATTCTGATACTGGGATATCCTCGCTTCAAGTTGCCTCTAGTAGTGGGTTCAAATTTTTGTCATCTTAAGGTGCTGCATCTTCAAAGTGTGGATTTGGGTAGCCATTTTGCGGGCCTGCTCTGTTCTGCATGCCCTGTCATAGAAGATTTGACACTTCAAAACTGTGTGTTTTCTGGCAATTCTTCTCAAGGCATTACATCGTCCACATTGAAAAAGTTGCAATTGGTGTCTTGTGTGAACAACACAGGTTATCCATTGGCGATCACAGTTCCTACCCTTGCCCATCTCTTTCTGTGGCTTGGATGCTATGAGGCTGGTATTTCTCTATGCCAGATGGATTCCCTTGTTGAAGCAAAGATGTGTGCGAACTGTAAGTTACCTGAAAAGAATGAATATGAGCTTCTTGGTAGCATCTTCAATGTGACAAGGTTAAAGCTGTGTAGATTCGAAGCAGAGGTATGTCTTCCAGACAAGCTTCACTTGCTTCCTCCTTTTATTACATTCAAGATGCCCACTTGACCATTAATATTCACATGAGTGATGATCAGTGCTACTGGGTGTCTATATATAAGATCTGCTAATGCCATTTGTATATGAAACTTAAAACTTAACAAGTTTTTCTCATGTTACTTGCTGTGAATGACATACATTTACTCAATCCTGTTTGATTTCTGTGTTTATTTCAGGTGATGCTTATTGAGAAGTCTGACAAATTCCCAATATTTCGTAATTTGCAAACTTTGTACTTTGAGTCATGTTTTCGTGATCAAGGTGAACTGAACGACAAATTGGAGGTTTTGGGATGCTTTATTCAGAATGCTCCTTGTTTGGAGAACCTTACCTTGGAGAATTGCATGGTACTTACTCGTGTCATGTGTCTTGTCATGAATCTTATAACCTGCATAGATATCTGACATTTATCTTGCATTGTTTCTGTCAAAAGTTTCCAGATTTTGATTCGGAGTTGGATATTGGAAGGAAAAAAAAATCACCCTAAAGTGCCAGGACACGAAGACTTTTCAGTGCGACAAGCTGAAGTTGATAAAAGTCATCTACGATCCTGAAAATGATCATGGTCACCATCTCGTGGAACTTTTGTGGAGCCTTGAGAGAAGTTTTCCCGATGTCAACATTGAACTTAGTAATGTTGATGAGGAATCAGATGACGAAGAATCTACGCTCGCGTTCCTACACCATTTGCAGACCTTGTGAAGGCTTTTGAGTCTGTAGATAAGCATGGTGACTGGGGGTTGGGGCATGAACCCTCTGCTTTTGTGAGATCAAATTCCAGAGTTAATTTATGTTTTTATGCCACGATTTGGATCAAAGTTGTTTCGTTTCTGGCTGAAATGATATCATGTGATGGCATGTCAACTGTTCTATATTTAAGAACGTTTATGAACTAGATGGGTCTCTGGGAGTGCTCTTGGTGAATAGCCAAGTTTATCAACTCTGTTAATTTTTCAGAAGAGTTATCGTTTTGCGTATACATTTTTTTCTTAACAATTTGTTCAATTTTAGGGATCTTTCCACGAAAATGAAATGGTAGATGATATTGGCAGAAACTTTGCGTAGGAGATGGATGGTTATCACCAAAGTTTGTTTTTTAAATTATCATCAAAGTTTTTTTAGATTGATCATCAAAGTGAATCGGACGGACAAATTTTTTATTTTTATATTTATTTGTTTACGATTTTTCAAAAATATAGGTTCGAATAAAACTTTTGCAAAAATATATCACTGCGGCAATGGTATAGTTTTTCAAAAATTCTACCTATATTTTTGAAAATTCGTAAAAATAAAAATATAAAAAATAAAAAATTCCGGACGGAGTAATCGGACCACAAGGAAACGGAGTTGGACCAAGCAAGATTAGCAGCAAGCAAGCAGGCCAGCAGCCAGCCCACCCACGTTAACTTCAGCCCACTGTATAGGGGCCCACGAGAACACCCCATTCCTTCAAAAAAAATTTATATATTTTTAATCATTTTGCAAAATTATACGAACGTTTGAAAATTTATCAAATTTGACCACCAACCGCCGTGCGCCACGGCGGCCGCCGTGGGCCACGACGGTTGCAGGTCAAACCGCCGTAGCCCACGGCGGTTGGCCTTAACGCCGTGGCCCACGGCGGTTGCAGGAGCCGCACGTTTTTTTTAAATATTTACAAGAGAAAACGCACACATTTGCAATGACATGTACGACGCTTGTACAACCCTAACAAATCGCCTTACGTACTGATAACATGCCTTAGAGAATTTTGAAATTTGATTACAACATTCCTAGTTAATCTAATTGTACGAGAACTGCCCGTAGAGCATAGAGCCGCCAGAGTGTTGCGACGGCATGTAGTAGTACCCAGGTGGGGGTGGAGGTGGTGAAGGTGCAGGGGACCAATCTTTGGGGGGAGGGGTTCTTCTTGTGGCATTCACAAGTGCAGGTCGAACATTTGCAGCATCGGTCTTCTCCTGCGCTGGACGATGGATCTGGAGAAGCCAGTGCCTCCGACAGCTCCCGCTTTAGGTTGTAGATGACGACGTCCTCGAGGTAGTCGATGTACTGTTGATAGGGATCAATAGCTGGTGGATCCACCCATTGCGAGAAACCGCAGTTTTCTGATTGGGTGGAGTACTGCAAAAGGCAAGAAAACGTTAGCAAACCAAAGAAAGATGATGAGGAAATTTGTGGACATTGCTTACCCATGCATATGGACAGTGCCAGAAGCGACGACCGAAGTTGTTCCATCCCTCGTACACTTGCATCACGCAAAACTCACCGTGTGAACACCTTGGCCACAACACCGTTTGTTTCGGTGCGTAGCTTCTAACATCACGCATCGATCTGAAGTCACTCTTGCCTTTCAGTGGGAAATTGGCTTGGAAATCTTCTGATTATTGATGCCACAACTTAGGACAGAAACCGTGTTCATCCCCACTCCAGGAAGCCATTGTTGAATGCTGTGAGGAGAAGGCAATGGAGTGAATGGTGTTATATATAGGCAGAAGAAGGAGGCTGGTTGGGTGATGGGTCCTTCGATCCGTGGGAAGGGAAACAAAGCAGTGACTCGGAGAAAACACACTATAGTACTAGAGCACTGTCACATTGTGGGCCAGTCGATCCGTGGGAGGAGAACGCGTCAGTGGCTCGGAGGAAACACAGCGACTCTGCATATGACAGTCACTCTAACGAAACACACGTAACGGACAAAACACACTCTAATGCAGTTCGATTAAAGTTCTTAACGATACAAACCGAGGACCCTAGTTGACGATGTCATGATATCCGAAATTATTTGATACAGTCCAACTAATACTCTAGGTCTACTGAGTACAACGGGGGTATTTCCCCTTCCTGATGGCATCCGGCCCAGCTTCCGTGGCCCGGCGAGCCCTCTTCCTCTCTCTATCGACTTCACGGGTCTGGGCCGCTTCACGTTCTCTCATCTCCTGACGATGGCGCATTTCCTTTTGCTCCTCCTTTTTTTCCCTCTCTCTTTTCCCACTCAACCATGCGCAACCACCTCTCCCTAGTATCACGGGCAGCTCCCTCGACGTACCTCTTGTCGAAGTCGGACTGCTCGGTATCTAGCCACTGTATGAAATCACAAAGAGGAGGTGGAGTCCTTTTTCAAAGACACGTCAGCAAATAATAAAACACAAATGACAAATGAATAATCGAGAAATGTAGTAAGTCCTTATTTTGGCTCTAAGGTTGCGGTCGAATGGCTGGATCGGGTCGTGCGCATAGTTGGCGCACATGAAGAACCTCATCCCGTAGGCGTACCCCAGAATCTTGCACCTAACAAGTTTGCAATTGTCACCGCAGAAGCACATAGGAGTCTCGATCCCCTTTGGCACCTCGACATTGTCCTTGCTCTTGGTGAGGAACTCCAAGTCCAACTCAGGACCTGAGGAGGCCATTGCAAATCTGCAAAACAAGATGAGAACAATCATAGGCAAAATAATACAAATGAATCAACATAATTAAGACGACACGAAATAGAAGTTCAATTATTACAATACAATACCATGCATAAGTTCGTACACGAAATAATAGTTCAAATATTACAAATTCCGAAATTAAATGTCCTAACATTACAAGCAACTATGATCATCTGAATCCTGCGTTGGTCCTACGCCCACGTCCATGTCCGCGTCCACGTCCGGATGGGGGTTGGGATGGTCCTGAAGTTGATGATGAGCCCACACTGGCCGTAGTTGGTGCGTTGCAAGCATAATTTGGAGTTGTGCACCTCTTGTACGTGTGGCCCATGTTGTGGCACTTGTAGCACATCACTACTGCAGCTCCAGCTTTTGCTTCGTCCATGTTATTCCTAATCCTCTTCTTCTTCCGTCTTCCAACACCTTGGCACAATTCAGGATCTGCATTTGGTATGTGCACAACATTTTCTTTGGGGTTCTCAGTAAAAGTACCCTGCACGAGTTAGAATCTCATCCGCTATCTTGCTCCTTTGGTGAAAATATTGCATTGTACGATACATAAAGAACTCAATGATGCCAACTAGAGGAAGATGTCTTGAACCGTGGAGCACACAGTTGTAGACCTCAGCAAAATTAGTGGTCTTTATCCCATGTCTTGCTCCGCCCTCGTCAAACATGAGACACCACTTTTCCTTAGGCTCATTCTGAATCCATTGGCTGAAGGTCTTCACAGCACGCCCTCTTCTGCGCCTAACTTGAGGGTCATCTAATCCCACATCCTCGAGAGAAATTGACTCCTCTCCAGGTTCGGGATTCACTGGCCTCTTTGCTATCTCCTCTGATGCCTTCTTTGTCAGGTCATCTAATTTCTTCCAGATGGCATCGAACTTCTTCTGCTGAGTCTGCTCACACAACCGCTCAAACAATTTAGATAGGGTCTTGTTCTTGAACTGGCTGTGGAAGTTTGCTTTCATGTGCCTAACGCACCACCTGCTCTTAACATCCGGCCACAATGGAACTCTGTATCGCTCTTGGCTGCCTTCTTTCATGTCATTGATTGCTTGCAAAATACCTTTGTGCCTATCGTGTATGACACACACATCCTGCACATCCTGGACCACCATGTTCTTCAACCTCTCAAGGAACCAGTACCAACTGTCACCGTTCTCCCCCTCCGCAAATGCAATGGCCAAAGGAAGCAACTGATTGTTACTATCAGCTGCCACAGCTGTCAGGATTGTTCCTTTGTATTTGCCTGTGAGAAAAGTGCCATCTATGCAAATGATGGGTCGACACACTTTGAAAGCCTCAATGCAGGCACCCAATGCTAAGAATGACCGTTGAAGCACAAGCTTGCCTGGTTTCTCCTCACAAGGATAGTCCTTGATATCATAGTAGCTGCCAGGATTCATTTGAACTATTGTGTGTAGCAAGCTAAGCAAATTGTGGTACGATGCTTCATAAGTACCCCACCTATGCTCCAATACCTTCTTCTTTGCTTGGTATGCCTTGCCGTAACTGATGGTGTACCCAAATTTTTCCTCAATTGCACCGATAATTGCCTTCGGCTCATAAGTAGTGCATTTCACAATAGTAGGGTACATGTGGCTTGCAACAAAATCGGCTGAAATGTTTCGGTGGCTTGCAACGACGCCAGAAAAGGGGCTTATTGACGGATAAAACACGTATCCACCTACATCCGCAAGCGTATGGACCGACACCTTTTTCACCACGGGGATTCCCTAGGTTCTTATCAATCCGCGGAGCAAGGGGATTACAAGCGTTTGATGTAGCACTACTAACTAACTTACCCAAACCCTAATCTATGGTTAAACTAGAGAACAACTATGCTACACTAGAGAGAACGATTAAACTCACAAGATATGTAAAAGACACTTGCCCAAGGGTCTACGATACTTGAACATGCAACCGCTTAAGGTATGAAAACCGATCTAATCTACCGGGGGTTGTGACCACGGTTTCGCCCTTTCCCTCCCCTCGTACTGTCACTACGCGGAGGTATTCGTGACTAGACCTATGATGATCACGGCGTATTGAAGGGTTCTAAGGGAGAAGTGAGATCTATACTCCCAACATGGCATGGTAGCTAACCTTAAACAAGAAAGCATCTTCAACACTAGATTATAGATAGAAACCATACAAAGTTGCGATTACATCTCAAGATCGATTACAACCCATGGACAAATGAGAAGATTACCCCATCAAGGTGCTAGGCATAGCACCGTTGATCATGGTGACGCTTCCGACGGTGTCTTCCTTCTCCTCCGGGGGTGTCTTGGCAGGGCCTCGACGTCCTCCACCACTTGTGGTTGCTTCCTTCGAGTAGAGCGATCCTCCTTGCGAATGATCTCCCTCCTCTTCTCTCTCTCTAGCTTGTGGACGACCTCTCGGGCGAATGGCTCTCTCTCTTTGTGAATGGCGGCGCCCCCTACGTACTTAGGGTTGCATCATCTTCACGCTCAAGAAATGGGGGGCCGAACCGACGCTGGAATGGGCCAGGCCCATTTTGGCCTGGTTCGGTCGCCTCTTCGCACACGTGGGTCCTCTTGACATTTTGCACTTTACCCCCTCCAATTGCATCATTTTGATGATGTCATCCTCGCGTCCAAGATGGAGGGTCTTCTCGCATGAAGTTCGGTCTTTTACGCTTCAATCCTCGGGGATGTTCCTATGTAACACTTCGGCCCTTGCCACCTTTGGGAGTGATTTCATCATGCTCTCGAACACGAACGGGACTCCTCAATTGCTCCTTTGAACTTTTTGTGACTCCATCCTTTATGTCCATGTTTTCCTGCAAAAACATAACACTTCCAAATGCACATAAAAAGATGAACTTGTTATATCATTAGTGTGCCTAGTGGCGGGTTAGTTTCATAATCAAGTCCAAACCAAAGTGTAATGAACATGTTTGGTGTACCAAAATACACCGTCAACATCTCCCCCACGCTTAGATCTTGCTCGTCCTCGAGCAAGTACTCGTAAAAGAACTTTTGTCCACGGTGTTGAAAACGTGCTCCACTAATTCTTCCTTCACAAGTTAGTCAATCCTTTATGATGTGAACCCACTAGGGTTTGTGGCCGATCTTTCGATGAGAGGTGTGGGGGGTAACTCGATTGGAGGAGATGACATTCACGGCCCGACTACAACCTTTCCAAGGATGCGCCTTAGCAACCGATACACCACCTCCTATGGCTGTCGCAATCTTGTGGAGTGCGTCAACCGCCACTAGGGCACCCGTTCCTGCGAGCAATCGAAGAACAAGTCAAACAAGCAACTGAATTGCAAATATTGAGATGACAACCAATCTGAAGTAATCAAGTTGGGGTTCCGAATTGGGTAGAACGGGTGGTCTCGCCGACACACGCGTCTACAAGGAAGTAGCAATGGCTAAACTTACATCAAAACAAAACCCGATCTGTTTGTGGCGGCTATGGGGGTATATGAGAGGGTAGGGGCACGATCAGGACCTGGTGGGGGTCGTGCTCCAACCCTAGGTCGCGCCCCCATGGGCTCCGACAAGATACACGGGCCGATGGCCCAAAAGACGGTGATGCAGCACCCTGACAGATTCTGGACGTCCACTTGTCTCGACGATTCCTGTCGCCTCAGATATTATTTTGACATGAGACCTATTCCATTGGAAGCTCTATGAAATTTCCTTTCCAACCATATAAAGAACGTCCCAAACGGAGTCCGTATGAGGTCGTGGCGACCGTTGCAAGTTGGCCCAGTCATGCAGTCCGAATCCAGCGCCCAAAACGTGTTGGCCTTGATCTCTTTCCATCTTTGGGCCAAAAGTGACGTGGATGCCTGGTGGAGGACGTGGGGAACACTTGGACTTGGTCCCCAATCAACCTCTTTGGTCCTCCATGCCGTCCATGTGTGTTGAATACTCTTTTTGATCCATGTATGTATTTCTGAAAAGGATAATGAACACATATCATGGCGCAGCATCAATTCATCAATTTTAGCAAAGATAATCATGATATAGGATAGATTCACCTTTGGTTTAAAAGCCATTAACGTGGTCATATCGGAGCTGGTTATATTCTCATCACTTTATCTTTAATATAATAAACATAAAGCAATGATCATCATACATAAACATGGACATTTAGAATTTTTACGAAATCGAGATTTACCCCACAACTCAGACCTTTCACTCAAGGTCCTCAATTCTAGTCATGCTTACTTCTTTGCTTCCATTGGAGGGTTTTCATGATTTTTCAAAAATAAAATTCCTGCAACAAGTATTAGACAAAAACCTTTCGCCAAGTTCTCACATGTCGCTCATATGAAGTGGCTATCCTAAACAATTCATAAACTCTCACCTCCCATAAGTCTCTCATATATTATGTAAAGTGGAGCTATGGGTATGACTAGTGTAATCAACACAAATATTGTCAAACTAAGAACTTCCTCTAGTGGTTGTTTACCTTTCAAAGCCAATGATCATGAGAATTAAACCATAATGTGGGGATGTCAAGGATAAGAAGATATAGAATGGTGGACATGTGCAAGGGCAAAAGAAAACAAGACTACGAGGCACCGATGACGTCCTCGTTGTCGGATTGCACATGGTTGGAAAAAGAATGGAAGTTTCGTCTCTTAACAACAACATGACATCCTTCCTTACACTTTATTTAACCTTCACTTGATTCATCCCTCTTTATATCTTTCTTGCCTTTCCTCTTTCTTTCTTTCTCCCTTTCTTTCTTTTTCTTTTCTTTTCTTTTCTTTCTTTCTTTCTCTTTTCTTTTTTCTTTTCCATACACATATATTTTTTCTTTACTTCTCTCTCTTTTGACATCTTTACCTCTCTTTCAAAGCTCTTTACTCATCTCTTCTTGCATAAACACAATCTGAATTTAAAATAAAAACCATGCTAGAGACGAGACGAAACTTCGAACATAGGTTGTGTTCAAGGAATACGATGCACAAAAGAGATATTATGATTTGGGTATGGAATTCGGCGATGTACGGGACTTTCGATGTGAGAGTCTCGTTACCGAATGCATGACGAGGCTAGCAATAAAAGATATATACAAGGACATGATCATTGTTCGAAATTAAAACTTCCAAGAGAGAAGGATCCTAGCCCAACTCATTATGCTAACCACACTTATGGTGGAACGAATATTGAATTGGCATTGTATAGGATTTTTCTTAGTCTCTCAACTTGGAAAAAGAGAATTCGCTAACCTTTATTACAAGGGTTTTTTCATATAATTTTCAGAATTAAACTCCTCCAACATTAGCATCAAACTTAGCACAACCGTAATGAAGTTCTAGATCAAAGCATGATGCGGGTACTTTTAAAGGTAAAGACTCCACTAAGCACCATGGTAAACGTTTCAAACCAAGCGCTCATGCTTATATATCAAAAATTAAAGACAAACATACAAGTAAAGGAAGAAAAGCATTGCAAGAGACAAAAATTTAAAAGACACTTTTTATTTGATTTTTTTGACTCGAACACTAAATTAACACACTTTAAACTTGAAAAATTAAAAAGCACACCTAAAATTTTAAGACTCTCAAACTATCGCAAAATCTAAACCAAACCGAACTAAACTTACTAAGGCAAAATTTTTAAGATCTAGCTAGCTAGCTCTCCCCCACGCTAAAACCATACGACGTCCTCGTCGTATCTTACAAAAATCCTAAGGGGGAAAAGCCCTAACTTCCTAGTGGAACTTCCCACAACTCTTTCACCACTTATTCTTCATGTTGCCTACCATCCCAAAC
The DNA here is from genome assembly GCA_036936925.1 of Cenchrus fungigraminus. Lineage (NCBI taxonomy): Eukaryota > Viridiplantae > Streptophyta > Magnoliopsida > Poales > Poaceae > Cenchrus > Cenchrus fungigraminus. The sequence continues at coordinate 88,319,183 of CM072780.1, forward strand.
AACTTCCTCACGTTCCGATTAAGGAACTTGTAGTCGTCATCGACTACTCGTTCTAAATCCTCCATTCTTTGCCTCATCGCCTCCATAGCCTGGAAACACTCCTCGACCGACGTGTAGAGATCCGAGATGGAGTGACAGCAAGCCGCACAACATAACGGATGCATCCCGAAAGGGTCGTCGTCGCCGGGGTCGTCGCCGTTGTCGGGATCTCCGCCGATGTTTGGACCTTCGGGAGTCTTCTCTTTAGGCACCTCCTCCCAATAGAAGAGGTCGTTATCGTCCCTTCCGGCGGCTGCCCACGAGCTCGGGCTGCGGTGGTCGGAGTAGTCACTCCCCCCGTAATCTTTCGGCTCGGGCGACTCCTCCTTGTAGTCTTTCCTCTTCATGCCTCGGATTCGCTCTGATCTACGAACGGGAGTAGAGACCCTCTCCTCCTTGACGTGGTGGCGAAATGCGATCGGCCCGGTCGGGACACGCCCTCCGCAACGGATGCGGGCGGTCCTCTTGATCTCCATTGATGGCTTGAGCTCGCATCGCTTCGCCTCCTCCGGCTTCAAAGGCTTCTCGGTGCCTAGCTTGATCTCCACGCTCCTTGGGGACGTCATGGCTGTTGCTTTGGTGCAAAAGGATGTGAATTGGGATGGATTCCTGAGCTCCAACCTCGTCCCTTTAAATAGTCCGGGAAGGAATGCCCTAGAACCCATCTTTTCCTTTTCTTGACTTCCCTAAAATTCTCTGACCAAACAAGGAAGTCGAAGACGCGCGTCGCAGAGAAAATCGGGGGCGAACCACCACCCAGGCTCCCTGGGCCGATCGGACCGGGCCGGCCGGCCTGCCCTGTTTTGCGGGCTGGTTCGGTCTGGTTTTTCGCGTGCCCCACTATTTTTTAATTGCTAGCCCATGTGGAAAAGTTGGCCTGGTAAAACTTCGTGAGAAACTCTAGAAAAATAAAAGAAGAGCTATTTACAAAATGCTCACCTTGTTTTACATCCTAGGCTTGACGTTCGGGCTCATCCTCCATGATGAAAATATCAATATGGTGAAGGGGCACAACGTCGGGTTTGTAATAAACCTTAAGCCGTTGACCATTCACCATGAATTGATCACCTTTCATATCCATGATGGTAACAACTCCATTGGAGAGCACCGAATGAACAATGTAAAGTCCATCCCACTTGCTTTGCAATTTCCCCTTTCCGAAAGTTTTGAATCTCGAATTATAGAGGAGGACCTTATCTCCTTCTTTAAACTCCTTCTTCTTTAACCTTTTATCGTACCATCTTTTGATTCTCTTCTTGTATATACTTGCGTTTTCATAAGCTTTCAACCTCATCTCCTCTAGCTCGCTTATTTGGATTCTCCGCTTTACTACCGCGGCGTCTAGATCGAGATTCATCTCTTTTATTGCCCAATATGATTTATGTTCAAGCTCAACCGGAAGGTGACAAGCTTTGCCATAAACAAATTGATAAGGGGTCATACCTATCGGTGTCTTGAACGCCGTTCGATATGCCCACAAAGTTCCATCCAACTTCTTCGACCAATCCTTGCCTTCCTTCTCTATGGTCTTGTTAAGGATGCTCTTTAGTTGCCTATTCGATGTTTTCGCTTGTCCGTTGGTTTGTGGGTGATAAGTCGTAGAGACTCTATGTTCAATCCCTAACTTGGACAAGCACTTCTTAAAGTTCTTCCCGATGAAGTGAGTTCCTCCATCGCTTATCAGAATTCTCGAAGTACCGAAGCGAGGGAAAATCACACTCTTAATCATCGCAATGGATTCTTCCGTGGAAGCTTTACGACATGGCATGGCCTCTACCCACTTGGATACGTAATCAACCATAACTAGGATGTGCTCAAATCCATGTGAGTCTTTGAAAGGCCCCATGAAGTCAATCCCCCAAACATCGAATAAATCGATTTGTAGATTGTAATTCAAGGGCATGGCATTCCTTTGAGAAATGTTTCCGGTTTTTTGTTATTCGGGGCATGATGCAACATATCTTTTAGTATCTTCATGCATCTCCGGCCAAAAGAATCCGCTGGACCTCACTTTTGCTTGGGTCCGAAAAAGACTATAGTGTCCACCGTACTCCGCCGAATTGTGTTCCGGCTCTCCCGAAAGTCTTGTTTCCCAATCTCTTCGCATGGCTGCCGCTTTGCTAATCTTTTGCAAAAGTTGAGCAGCTTCCGTGAGTGTTTTCTCCATGAGATCCCCACCTGCACACATTTGAACATGTTCCATGCAACTAGGGGTTAGGGAAAAGAAAAATGTATGCAAGAGTACGTCACCGGAGAAGCCGAGTCTTGGTCATTGTTCAATCAATTCATTAAATCTATTCCAAGCTTGGTCTATCCCTTCCTCTTCTCCTTGCGTGAAGGTGATCACTTGCCTCCTAAGATGTTGAACCTTGCTTATTGGAAAAAACTTCTCGCAAAATTTCTTCGTCAACTTGTTCCAATTGCCTTCAACTTCAAAGGACGCAAACGAGTACCACGTCTTTGCTTCGCCGGCAAGTGAGTAGGGAAAGAGGTTCCACTTGAACCATTCGTCGGGAACTCCTTCTTGACGCACCGTGTTGCATAGCGTCATGAAATGCCTTATGTGTCTATATGGGTTTTCCGTCTCCATCCCTTCAAATGGGGTTGCCACCGCCATCTCGATGATCCTAACTTTGATTTCATACTTGGTCGCTTCGAGTTTCGAATCCGACTCTTGTACCTTTATGTCTTCACATCGAGGACAAGCGTAATCCCTTAGCGATTTCTCCGGTTCTTCCACGGGGTGGTTGGCGAACGCCATGTAGACAACAAGATAAAAACAAAAACAAAACAAAATGGTTTTCTAGGTAATAGGGGTTAGATGTTAGCAATAAACGATAAACTAAAACAAAAACAAAATTAGATGCAAAACCAAACAATGTAAACTGCCTTGCTCCCCGGCAACGACGCCAGAAAAAGGGGCTTGTTGACGGATAAAACACGTATCCACCTACGATCCGCAAGCGTATGGACCTACACCTTTTTCACCACGGGGATTCCATAGGTTCTTATCAATCCGCGGAGCAAGAGGATTACAAGTGTTTGATCTAGCACTACTAACTAACTTAGCCAAACCCTAATCTATGGTTAAACTAGAGAACAACTATGCTACACTAGAGAGAACGATTAAACTCACAAGATATATAAAAGACACTTGCCCAAGGGTCTACGATACTTGAACATGCAACCGCTTAAGGTATGAAAACCGATCTAATCTACCGGGGGTTGTGACCACGGTTTCGCCCTTTCCCTCCCCTCGTACTGTCACTACGCGGAGGTATTCGTGACTAGACCTATGATGATCACGGCGTATTGAAGGGTTCTAAGGGAGAAGTGAGATCTATACTCCCAACATGGCATGGTAGCTAACCTTAAACAAGAAAGCATCTTCAACACTAGATTATAGATAGAAACCATACAAAGTTGCGATTACATCTCAAGATCGATTACAACCCATGGACAAATGAGAAGATTACCCCATCAAGGTGCTAGGCATAGCACCGTTGATCATGGTGACGCTTCCGACGGTGTCTTCCTTCTCCTCCGGGGGTGTCTTGGCAGGGCCTCGACGTCCTCCACCACTTGTGGTTGCTTCCTTCGAGTAGAGCGATCCTCCTTGCGAATGATCTCCCTCCTCTTCTCTCTCTAGCTTGTGGACGGCCTCTCGGGCGAATGGCTCTCTCTCTTTGCGAATGGCGGCGCCCCCCACGTACTTAGGGTTGCATCATCTTCACGCTCAAGAAATGGGGGGCCGAACCGATGTTGGAATGGGCCAGGCCGGCCGGCCTGGGCCGACCGGCCCAGGCCCATTTTGGCTCGGTTCGGTCGCCCCTTCGCACACGTGGGTCCTCTTGACATTTTGCACTTTGCCCCCTCTAATTGCATCATTTTGACGATGTCATCCTCACGTCCAAGATGGAGGGTCTTCTCGCATGAAGTTTGGTCTTTTACGCTTCAATCCTCGGGGATGTTCCTATGTAACACTTCGGTCCTTGCCACCTTTGGGAGTGATTTCATCATGCTCTCGAACACGAACGGGACTCCTCAATTGCTCCTTTGAACTTGTTGTGACTCCGTCCATTATGTCCATGTTTTCCTGCAAAAACATAACACTTCCAAATGCACATACAAAGATGAACTTGTTATATCATTAGTGTGCCTAGTGGCGGGTTAGTTTCATAATCATGTCCAAACCAAAGTGTAATGAACATGTTTGGTGTACCAAAATACACCGTCAACAACTCCCATGGCACATTCTCACCATTATTAACAGTACACTTTGAGAAATCGTAGTTCTGCCAATCTCAGGGCACATGATCCTCAGACTGATCATCATCATCATCATCATCATCATCATCATTATCTGAAGAGTCCTCTTCCAATGCACGATCATCAGCTTCTAACTCTCTCTGATATTGTCTCATCACCTCTGGGTTTCCTTCTCCCTCATCAATAAAACCAGTGACAATATAGGAAAAAAATACGATGCGCGCCGCGCGCACCAACGCCTGCGTACGCACCCCCCGCCTGTGTGTGTCTGCGAGTGGACCTGAATGCCGAGCGCCGTCATTCCAGCTCGGGCTTCCGCATCTGCTGCGCCTCGACGTGAGTCTGAGCGAGGAACGCAAGCCACGCAGCTAGCCGTCTGATCGAAAACCAACCGTGATGCTGGGAGGCGCGCACGTGGGCGCTGGTGCGCGCGGCTGAAGGACCGATTAGGCGAACCAGAGAGGGGGGGAGTGAATGGGAGCCGATAAAATTCTTCTCGAAGGAGATGAGAACTCCAACAAGACGAACACAGCTTCCAACTCACGTCTCCGACCCAACTACCCAAGTTGGTCAAGACCACGCAGCCACTGGAGTGCTACTGGTCCTAGGAACCAACACTCAACCTTCCTAGCCAAAACTCACAAAAACACACAGCGGAAATTTGCATGGCTTGCTGCCTGTGCTACACCGGTCAGACCGATGGCCTGAGCCGGTCAGACCGGTGACACCGGTCAGACCGGTGGACAGAGCCGGTCAGGCCGGTGGCTACAGCAGCCGCACAGCAAACGTTCCAGGAAGCCTCAGTGAATCCTCTAGGCCCTGGAACAAAAACCACCACGAAACACAACCTGTGAGGAAGAAGAACCCCTCACAAATCCTAGCAAAACAACTCCAAACACTCCAAGAACTGAACAGCAGGACCACGGGACAAAACCACACGGACAAGGCTGTTCCCCGAGACAAAAACCCACCAAGGGCTAGCACCGGTCAGACCGGTCAAGAGCACCGGTCAGACCGGTCGTGCCTGGGCAGCTCGGGATGAACAGCGCCCGCGAGTCAACTCCTCCAAATCCAACTCCCGATCTCCCGATCCGCTCCACGGTTTTGCACAAGACTTTGGGGATAGTAGGAACACCTCATGGGTACTCCATAGCCAAGATTTGGTCCACCAAAACTTGTCAAATCAAGAGGAATCGAAGAAATCCCACCAAGAACGCCTCTAACCCTAGAGCCACGAAAACCCCAAAATCGAGCCCCTTTGCTCACGGATTTGGAAGGGGAATCAAAGGGTAAAGAACCACGAAGGGTTCATGCATACATCCCCCACCAAATCCCAAAGATAAAGGTCTCGAAATCGCTCCAAGAAAATCGCCAAGAAAGGGCTCCGAAAATCACCAAAAAGGAGAAACGGGAAAGACACATCCAAGCCTTGAGGAACCACGCCGAATCATCTATACATACCAAAGAGGTTCATACAAGGTCTAGCTTGCCGCCCGATCATCCTTCCCTCTCACAAGATCTCACCATGAAGCTCTCAAGCTAGTCCTACGAAAATCCTAAGAAAATAGGAAGGAAAATAGGAAAACCAAATGAGCTAGGGTTCCAAGAGATGGTTGCCATCCTCTCACCACTTGGGTTATATGGAGGCAACCGAAAGACTAAAATACCCTTACTAGCTAACTAGGGATACATGCCCCTCGAGGGCGAAATTGGAAGTCTTTGTCTTCGCACCATCGGACGGATGCCCAGCGACCGCAAACTTGCTTAGCCTCGACGCAAGCCTTGCGATCCCGACGCGTGTCTTCCGCTTCGAAGATTCCGGACTGCGTCGTCGCACACCGGTCAGACCGGTGCTCCTCACCGGTCAGACCGGTACCCACCGGTCAGACCCACCGGTCAGACCGGTCTGGAGCTGCTGCACCTCCGTCTTCGGTTCTTCGGTCTTGGCTTTGTGGATCAACCAAGGAACCCAGTGGTTTTCTGGTGAACCACCGGAAACCCCGCGAACTCGATGTAGCCTCCGCCAATCACCACTCATGACTCGGCTCCCACTTAGTCCCGGCTCGACCTTAGTTTTGAGGCTCAACCAAGAAACCGTCCATGACTTCATCTTGCCGTTCTTGCCACCATGCGGCCCGCACTTGACCCCGCTGGCCACCGGGTCCCTCGAACCAAGCCTACTTGTCTTCTCCACACCTGGAGGCCTCACCGGCAACGACCTTTCACGCTTGTTCTTCACCTGCACCTGCACCAGTCAAGCCGCAACCTGCACCTGCAATACTTAGCCAAGAATCAGTCCACACCACGTTGTCAATCACTCATCACACCAGGAAGCGACCATCCACCGGTCCTCGAACCACACCTGGCTCTCAATCTCCCCCTTGATGAGTGCATTGACAACACACACGTTTTGGTAACCAAGAGAAAAGGAAAAGAAAAGAAACGACTTAAAGAAACTCCAACAAGCGATCGAAAGCCAAAGAAAAGGCAAAGAGCAAGATCACTTGAAGAAGACAAGTCTCGGACCCCTTAGGCAAGGGCAACGGCTCGACACATCCGAGATAAAACATGCTCAAGCAAAGAGCACAAACCATCAAACCAAAGCTCGAAAACCACAAAGAGCTCCCCCTGCACACATGCAAGCTCCCCCTGAACCGATGCAACTCCCCCTGGACAAATGCATGCGAACCACTTCACAAAACAGAGCAGCTGCAACAGCTCGGCTCTGACCGGTCAGACCGGTCGACACCACCGGTCAGACCGGTGCGCAACATGTGAACATGACCAGCACTCTGACCGGTCAGACCGGTGACCTCAACCGGTCAGACCGGTGCACAACAGAGCCCAAAAATAGCTCGAAACCACCTGAAAACCTTCCAAATGCATTCAGTAGGCCAAAACATGCTCAAACTTCTCCCCCTTGTTGACAATGCATGAATCAAGCCAAAAATGCAAAAAAAATGCAACCTAGAGCTTCTCAAATAGACAAAATTCAACATAGGATGCTACACATGTCCAAACGAGCAAGTTAGATACTCTATAGCTTCGTAAAGACATAAACTTCATGATCACCAAGTTTCACAACCATTGGGCGAAGCTAAGATAGAATTTAGCAATTTTGCAAAAAATTACCCTCTCATGAGCAAAGTCCTAAACATGAGCAAAACATGTCAAAATGGCAAAGCCACACAAACTTCATGCTAGGACAACCATTCTAAGCATAAGACCATCATAAACACCCACAAGCACCTCATGTCATGTCAAAGCCACCGAGCCATGTGCCTACTTCTATATATGAGACTTCTCATTGGTAGGCATCATGCAACGATTTAGCACCCAAAGCAAATTAAAATTAGCACATATGACATGGGAGCACATTTTTCAAGCACTTTACATTTCATTTTCAGATTTATAATTGGTACATGAAATGTCTTTGCGACAAAAAGGAACTTATGCCCCTCCACAAGATGAAGCATGGGGGCTAAACATTCATGATGGCAAATGAGCCTTTGGCCCCATATGATCAAAATAAGCTATCCAACCACAAATTAAGCATAGCCAAGCCACTAAAACATGTCAAGATCATGTAAAGGCATTTACTCACAAGAGAGCATATATATGAAATTTTTCAAAAACATAGCCATCAACCATGGATACAAACCAAGATTATCAAGAGCTAAGCCAAACTAACCATAGCTTACCAAATTAGCTCACAAAGACATATATGTCATTCCATGGTGAACAATGTGTATAGGAGAAGCCTTTCCTAAACAATGCATATGATACAAAATGCATGCAACCTAAGATACAAAGATGCCTATACATCATGCTACATATGCCATGCCAAATGCAAGAAATGCACAAAGGAAAGCTATACATATGCTACAAAGGAGCTCCCACACGCCAACTCAAGAAATCAAACAAACACCAAGCTCCCCCCGCAAACGAGTGAAAGTTGCTTGATCTAGGGGTTTGGTGAAAATATCGGCTAGTTGTTCATGTGTGGGTACATGGATCAAAGCTATTTTCCCTTTCTCTACGTTGTCTCTCAGAAAATGATACCTCACTTCTATGTGCTTGGTTTTGGAATGGAGCACTGGGTTCTTTGCAACGCTTATGGCACTGGTGCTATCACATTGAAGTGGGACATGGCTATACTCCTCACCAAAGTCACTCATGGTGTATGTGATCCAAAGGAGCTGAGAGCAACAGCTAGCTGCGGCCACATACTCTGCCTCGGTAGTGGATTGAGCAACACTCGACTGTTTGCGGGAAGACCAAGATACCAAAGAAGAACCCAAGAACTGGCAAGTCCCAGAAGTGGACTTCCTATCCAACCGACACCCGGCAAAATCCGCGTCTGAAAATCCATGAAGCGCCAAAGAAGAAGACGCAGAGTACCAAAGGCCGAAGTCGGGAGTGTGTCGCAAATACCTGAAAATGCGCTTGACTGCTTGCCGATGCGAAGTCCTCGGAGAGGCTTGAAAACGAGCGCACAGACACACCGAGAATTGAATGTCCGGCCTTGTCGCCGTCAAGTAGAGGAGTGACCCGATCATGCTCCGGTACTCCTTCTGGTCCACGTGTTCACCTTCCTCGTCCGCATCAAGAACTGTAGTCGTACTCATAGGTGTCGCCATGGCCTTGGAGTCTTCCATCTTGAACTTCCTCACAATGTCCTTGGTGTACTTAGCTTGGTGCACAAATGTTCCTTCCTTTGATTGCTTGATTTGTAGCCCGAGGAAGAACTGCAACTCGCCCATCATGCTCATCTCAAATTCCCTGCTCATGTCTTCTGCAAACCTTGCAACAAGAGAGTTAGACGAGCCACCAAAGACAATATCATCCACGTATACCTGCACAATCAGGATATCTCTGTCCTGCCTGAGGAGAAACAAGGTCTGGTCGACCTTCCCCATCTCAAACCCTCTCTCAAACAGGAACCCCCTCAACCTACCATACCAAGCTCTAGGCGCCTGCTTCAACCCATACAGCGCCTTCCTCAACTTGTAGACCCGGTGAGGGTACTTCTCACTCTCAAACCCCGGTGGTTGCCTCACAAACACCTCTTCCTCCAATACACCGTTCAGAAAAGCACTCTTCACATCCATCTGGTACAACTTGAACCCTTTAGCCACGGAAAAGGCTAGAAGAATCCTGATCGCCTCCAAACGAGCTACAGGAGCGAAAGTCTCCTCGTAGTCGATCCCCTCTTTCTGACTGTACCCCTGAGCAACAAGTCTCGACTTGTTCCTCACCACTTCTCCTTTCTCTCCCTCTTTATTTTTCCACACCCATTTTGTCCCAATCGGCTTACACCCTGGGGGAGGGTCAACCAACACCCAAACTTGGTTCCTCTCAAAATTCTCCAACTCCTCATGCATCGAGTTAACCCAATTATGATCAGATAACGCATGTCCAATGTCTTTGGGCTCAAAAGTGGCAACAAAAGCAACATGAGCGAAATGAGAATTGTTCCGAACCCTCGACCGTGTAGTACGTTCATTCATGTCGCCGATGATTCTCGAAGCTGGGTGATCCACTTGCACTCGTCGGGGAGGTTCTCGCCTTGATGCTACCTCCCCCTCAACAGCAGCTTTGCCTTGATCTGGGTTTGTCGTTGTAGGTGTGGGAGAGGGTCCATTCTCGATCGTCGTCGAAGTAGTAGGTACATGTTCAGCCGCGGGCATCACACCGCCATCTTCATCATCTCCATGTTCATGCTCCTCCTCCTGAAAGATCTCCTCGCCAAGTTCGTCGTCACCTGCACACTCAAAAATAAGCTGACTACGTGGCTGTGTCTCGTCGAAGGTTACCTCGCAAGTCTCCACGATTTGGTTAGTTTCAAGATTGAGCACACGAAATGCTCTAGAATGAGATGCATAACCAAAGAAAATACCATCGACAGACCTAGCCTCGAACTTGTCCAACTTCTTCCCTTTCTTCAGAATGAAGCATTTACAACCAAAGACATGGAAGTGACTCACCTTGGGTGTGCGACCGTGCATCAACTCGTAACAGGTTTTCTTCTTGTGAACCCTGAGGTAGATCCTGTTCGACACATGGCACGCGGTATTGACCGCCTCAGCCCAGAACCTTCTCGGAGTCCTATGCTCGTCGAGCATCGTCCGAGCCATCTCGCACAAGGTCCTGTTTTTCCTTTCCACCACGCCATTCTGGGGAGGCGTATACGGACTCGAAAACTGATGTTCCAGACCCAAGTCATGGCAAAAGGTTTCGAAGCGAGAGTTTTTGAATTCCGAGCCATTGTCACTGCGGATCGCTCGTATGGCATCTCCGTGCCTCTCGTTTCTTAACCTCAAGACAAGATCTCAAACAAAACCAAACGTCTCCCCCTTCTCCTCAAGAAAGAACACCCATGCATACCGAGAGTAGTCGTCCACCACAACAAGGACATACCACTTCCCACCCGCAGATCGCACACGAGCTGGGCCAACAAGGTCCATATGGAGCAGCTCGCATGGATGCTCAGTCATCACATCGGTGAGAGGCGGGTGAGAAGAGGCTACCATCTTGGCATGCCTACACGGCGCACAAACCAACTCTTTCTCAAACCTCAATCGTGGCAATCCTCGGACCAAATTGAGTTTACTCAAGCGAGACAAAAGGTCAAAGCTCAAGTGACCCAACTTCCTATGCCACTTCCACAACTCACTCGAAGAACCAGCCAAGAAGCAACGCTCCACACCAGAAGACTGAGAAAAATCAGCTCGGAACACCTGACCCTCGGGAACGACCATGCAAACAAGATCCCCCCGAGAATCTAAAATCCGAGAACCACCAGGTCGAAACAACACCTCAAAACCCTCATCCAACAACTGGGACACAGAAAGCAAATTGTATCCAAGCGATTGAACAAGAGCAACACGCCTGAGAGTGATCTTGTCACTTACCTTAATCTCACCTTCTGACAGCACACGCCCTCGCCCATTGTCCCCAAAGGTGATGTACTTCTTTGTCACCACCGGGACGAGACTTGAGAACCACCCCTTGTCTCCGGTCATATGCCTCGAGCAACCGGAGTCAATCAACCAAATGTTCTTCAAGTCTCCCACCTGAAATTCAAAAGCGAGCACGTGAGTGAACAAACGACTCAGCACTGGGGTTAGTACCAAAAGAGTAAAACCAGTGCCGAGCCATTTGCTCCAAAGTGGGGTTAGCACAAACCAAATCATCACGCCTAACAAAGCTACCACCACGGTAACCACCACGCGGGAACCAACTCTCTCTAGTTGGAGGAGGACGAAAACCACGAAAGGGAAACCGTGGATCGTACCTCCGCTCCATCTCAAAGCTACGACTCTTCTCACCCTCGTATTGAGCACGAGGTGGAGAACGCCTAGCAAACTGACCACCTGCAAACTTTCCAGACCAACCACCAGAACCACGACCTCCAGAACCAAACCGAGCATCCTCACGAGCACGAAACCCGACTCGCTGTCTGCCCAGACCTGCACCGGTCTGACCGGTGTAGTACACCGGTCTGACCGGTGTGGCTCGGCCAGCAGCAACACCTGCAGCCTTCCGGTCTCCCCAAGCCGGAACCGTCCTCACAATCGCCTTGGCCCTGGGCATCTGCATACGAGGCTCAGGTACACCATTAGAGGGGTGGTACCTGTCCCTGTTAGCCCACTCTCTAGCCATTCTCTCCTCACGCTTCCTCTTGAAGCAAAACTCATCCTTGTGACCATCTCTCCCACAATACCCACAATGGAACTTTATAGGCTGTGGCTTAGGCTTAGGCTTGGGTTGGGGCTGCCCACTCGGCTTCTCACCCTTCTTCTCTCCTTCCTCACCTCCCTTTGGGCTCACAAACTTCACCGGTTTCTGAAAATCATTTGTTGGGTGAGGGAATATGGGTGGATCTGGAGTAGTGTCAAGTTTGTTTCTGAGATAGTTGGGCTTGGGCTCAAACTTGTTCTTGTGTCTGTTTGGTGGTGGGATAGGAATCTCTCCAACTCTCTCAACTCCCTCACCACAGTTCTCTCCAAGCTTGTCAGCCCCAAGTGCCTGACCATCATAGCGTTTGAAAGCCGCTATCATGATACCGAGCTGAGGCTCCTGACCCGACAACCAGCTCATACATTTTCTCAGCTCATCATTTTCATCCTGTAGGCGATCAACATAATGTGCAAGCTCCAAATTCTTAACCGCATGCAATTCACAAGTAGAGCAAGAAGTGGGAATAGGCTCTTTCAACTTAGCCTCAAGCGAAACAGTGTAAGCATGCATCTCATCAATCTTTCCATGCAAAACAGGGCAAGAAGTGCAAGCACCTAGCAAAGCAGGTCTAGACTTAAGCTCAGCCACTTCAACCCTAAGCATATCTAGTTCATCACAAGTAGAAGCATGCTTATCCTTAAGAGCAGTAAGATCAGCTAGGTACACAGAGTAATCACAGCAATCAATCTCATCAGAAACCACAGGAGAAGCCTTAAGCGAATCAATCTCAAGCTTAGCATCTAGGTTCTGGGTTTCTAGCTCAGCCACACGGTTCCTAGCATCTTCTAGTGAGGCCCTAAGCTCTTTCCTCATCTTCTTGGCCTCTCTAAGTATGTGATCGCGGTTATCAAGCAAGTCAACCAACTCATCATTCTCCTTGCGCAAAGAAGAGAGCTCATCACATACCTCATCCTCGGAGTCAGAGTCCGAGTCACTCTGGTGGCTCTTCTTGCTGCCGGAGCTACGGGCCATGCCGCAGAAGCCATCTCTCGCGAAGCAGCTCAACCCGCTCAAGTTCCTGGATGACTTCTTGTTCTTGCGCCGATCACCTTCATCTTCACTGCTACTCGAGCTTGAGGAAGAGTAGGCGGAGCTGGAGTCGACGTCGCTCGCTCCGACCATTGCTCGGGCCTTCCTGCCGCGACCATCCTTCTTCCTCGACCGTCGCTCGTCCTTGTGCTTGTTCTTGTGCTTGTGATCGCGCCTCGATCGGTACTTGCCATCCTTGCTCGATCGGTGCCTGTAGCCGTCCTTGTAGCCGTCCTTGTTCTCCGTCTTCTCCGGGCAGTCGGCAACGAAGTGTCCTGGCTTGCCGCACTGAAAGCACGTCCGTGCTGTCCTCCTCGTGTTCACCCGGTTCTCGTGCAGCCTCTCGAACCGCCTGGTCAGCAACGCCAGCTCGTCCTCTCCAAGCACGTCGAACTCCTCATCTGGCAAAGACATCAAAGAAGACGGAGAGTACATCCTGGAGGATGCGTTAGCGTTAGACTTAGCTCCTTTGCCACTAACGAGAGCGAGACTATGAGAATCAGTCGGGCTCTCGATCTTGGCTGTCATACCACGGTCCAACTCAGCCGACTTGAGCTTCGAGAACAGCTCGTTCACCGTCAAGGTGTCATACTTCTCGGACTCAACAATAGCCTCAAACTTCCCGTCCCATACGGTACGATCCAACGAGTGCAAGAGCTTCACGGCTCTATCATGATCATTGTATGGGAGGACATCCACATTGGCTCTCATGTTGTTCACAACGACCGTAAATCGCTGGAAAAGGGCATCGACGGACTCGCCGGGGAGATGAGTGAAGTTCTCGTACTCTCTCCGGTAAGTCGCGTACATCCGAGCCTGAACCTGAGCATTCCCAGCATGAGCATCCTTCAACTGCTCCCAAATCCTACAAGCTAAGTCCTCTGTCTGAACCCGATCGAATTCAGGCTGACACAGAGCACGAAACAAGTAGTCGACAGCCTTGTTGTTGGCTTCGAACATATCCCTCGATCCTGGAGCAAGGAAGTTCATCGGATGAACATAAGCTGTGTTCACCGTGACATCCCAAAGGATCTGACCCTTTCCGCGGAGGAACGCCGCCATCCGCCTTTGCCACATCTGGTAGTTCTTCCCATCGAAGTGCGGAGGACCCGAACCCCGTTCCTGGTATGCCATCTTTGGATCTTAGACTGGTAAGATTCAATAAAGACCCGAACCGGCTCTGATACCAATTGAAGGACCGATTAGACGAACCAGAGAGGGGGGGAGTGAATGGGAGCCGATAAAATTCTTCTCGAAGGAGATGAGAACTCCAACAAGACGAACACAGCTTCCAACTCACGTCTCCGACCCAACTACCCAAGTTGGTCAAGACCACGCAGCCACTGGAGTGCTACTGGTCCTAGGAACCAACACTCAACCTTCCTAGCCAAAACTCACCAAAACACACAGCGGAAATTTGCACGGCTTGCTGCCTGTGCTACACCGGTCAGACCGATGGCCTGAGCCGGTCAGACCGGTGACACCGGTCAGACCGGTGGACAGAGCCGGTCAGGCCGGTGGCTACAGCAGCCGCACAGCAAACGTTCCAGGAAGCCTCAGTGAATCCTCTAGGCCCTGGAACAAAAACCACCACGAAACACAACCTGTGAGGAAGAAGAACCCCTCACAAATCCTAGCAAAACAATTCCAAACACTCCAAGAACTGAACAGCAGGACCACGGGACAAAACCACACGGACAAGGCTGTTCCCCGAGACAAAAACCCACCAAGGGCTAGCACCGGTCAGACCGGTCAAGAGCACCGGTCAGACCGGTCGTGCCTGGGCAGCTCGGGATGAACAGCGCCCGCGAGTCAACTCCTCCAAATCCAACTCCCGATCTCCCGATCCGCTCCACGGTTTTGCACAAGACTTTGGGGATAGTAGGAACACCTCATGGGTACTCCATAGCCAAGATTTGGTCCACCAAAACTTGTCAAATCAAGAGGAATCGAAGAAATCCCACCAAGAACGCCTCTAACCCTAGAGCCACGAAAACCCCAAAATCGAGCCCCTTTGCTCACGGATTTGGAAGGGGAATCAAAGGGTAAAGAACCACGAAGGGTTCATGCATACATCCCCCACCAAATCCCAAAGATAAAGGTCTCAAAATCGCTCCAAGAAAATCGCCAAGAAAGGGCTCCGAAAATCACCAAAAAGGAGAAACGGGAAAGACACATCCAAGCCTTGAGGAACCACGCCGAATCATCTATACATACCAAAGAGGTTCATACAAGGTCTAGCTTGCCGCCCGATCATCCTTCCCTCTCACAAGATCTCACCATGAAGCTCTCAAGCTAGTCCTACGAAAATCCTAAGAAAATAGGAAGGAAAATAGGAAAACCAAATGAGCTAGGGTTCCAAGAGATGGTTGCCATCCTCTCACCACTTGGGTTATATGGAGGCAACCGAAAGACTAAAATACCCTTACTAGCTAACTAGGGATACATGCCCCTCGAGGGCGAAATTGGAAGTCTTTGTCTTCGCACCATCGGACGGATGCCCAGCGACCGCAAACTTGCTTAGCCTCGACGCAAGCCTTGCGATCCCGACGCGTGTCCTCCGCTTCGAAGATTCCGGACTGCGTCGTCGCACACCGGTCAGACCGGTGCTCCTCACCGGTCAGACCGGTCTGGAGCTGCTGCACCTCCGTCTTCGGTTCTTCGGTCTTGGCTTTGTGGATCAACCAAGGAACCCAGTGGTTTTCTGGTGAACCACCGGAAACCCCGCGAACTCGGTGTAGCCTCCGCCAATCACCACTCATGACTCGGCTCCCACTTAGTCCCGGCTCGACCTTGGTTTTGAGGCTCAACTAAGAAACCGTCCATGACTTCATCTTGCCGTTCTTGCCACCATGCGGCCCGCACTTGACCCCGCTGGCCACCGGGTCCCTCGAACCAAGCCTACTTGTCTTCTCCACACCTGGAGGCCTCACCGGCAACGACCTTTCACGCTTGTTCTTCACCTGCACCTGCACCAGTCAAGCCGCAACCTGCACCTGCAATACTTAGCCAAGAATCAGTCCACACCACGTTGTCAATCACTCATCACACCAGGAAGCAACCATCCACCGGTCCTCGAACCACACCTGGCTCTCAGCGGCGCGCACCCAATTCGGTTTCGACAATATAGCCTCTAGATGTCTGCTCACCCTCAGAATTCCCTTCTTCCTCCTCTTGTTGTTCCCCTTCTTCACCACCTTCCCCTTCTTCACCACCTTCCCCCTCGTCCACATCCTTAGCTTCCTCATGCACTTGACTGCTAGACCCACCCTTATGGAAAAGTTGGACAAACAAAATCATGGGCAAACCAACTCGGTATGCATTTCTGATAAAACTCCTCCATCGTGGAGTCCCTTCAAGTGGCACGAGCTCCCAATACACATGTTCACTTCTGTTGATTAGTGCCATCACCGACAGGCATTGGTACTCTAAATCTACTGCAAATGCCTTCATCAGACAGTTGGTTATACCCTCCCAAGTTCTTTCTGCTGCATTTTTAACATTTTTCTCAATTGAACTAAAATTTGACAAGTCAACTCCTTGTGGACCATATATAATTTCTCTAATTCCATAATACAATTTGATTGTGACTGTCTCCGACATGTGTGATTCATAATAAAAAGCAATAACTGCTATCAATTACTACATCCAGGATCTAAGAAACAAATAGACTAATATCTAAACTAAAATAGCAAACTAATCAGTCGCAATCTACACACTTAACAGTAAATGTGTTACGTAATATATACTACAACTACAGATCTATACTCCAGAAATCTATACCATACATAAATCTATACTACAACCTATTTCTTTTTTTTCGAATTTTTATGACATTTCCAGGATAATTTTCGGCTCTTATAGGGCCGACCTGCCGCCGTGGGCCACGGCGGTTGCACAACCCTACCGCCGTGGCCCACGGTGGTTAAGCCTGCCGCCGTAGCCCACAGCGAATAGGCCTTAACCGTCGTGGGCCACGGCGGCTGGCCTTCCCGCCCGTGGGGCCCGCGGCCGTTGGACCAACCGCCGTGTGCTACGACGGTTTGACCTGCAACTGCCGTGGCCCACGGCGGCCGCCGTGGCGCACGGCGGTTGGTGGTCAAATCTGATAAATTTTCAAACAGTCGTATAATTTTACAAAATGATTAAAAAAATATAAAAAAAATCCATTCCTTCGAGAGTTTTACCTGTGTGCCATTAAAAAGTTGGACTGGACCTGTATGCCATCGAAAAGTTTGTTCGTATTGTGGTGCCACTGACTTAAACTTTCGCGACCCCTGTGCCATTTCGTTCGCCTTCAGTTAGATTTTCACGGTTAGGGGAACTGACATGTGGGACCAGATATGCGAAATGTCCATTTTACCCTTTGAATCACTGCGGAGTGGGTCCCACTTGTCATAGTCCTTTTCTTTTTTAATTTCAGCCCCTCCCCTCTTCCTCCACGCCGGGGGCGGAGCCGGCACGCAGGGGAGCGGCGGCGCCCGGTCCTCTCTCTCCCCGCCGGCGCCGCCAGTTCCTGATCTCTCCCTACCCCGGCGTCGCCCCTCCCTCAGTCCCTCTCTCCCCGCCTCCTTCCGTGCCGGATGGGAGGAGCGCGACCCTGGCCCGGCCATGGAGGAGTTCGACGGCGGCGTGCGATGAGGCCGGTGGTGGAGTCCACCCGCACGCAGAAGACCGGTGGCCCGCGAAGGCGAGCTCCCCCTCCCTCCCTCCTCCTTCCTCCTGCTTGGCGGCGCTACGAGCACGCGAGCTCCTCCACGCACGGCGGCGCCACGAGGTCATCCGCGGGCGCGCCTTGCCGTTGTTGTCCCACCTAGCACGCAAAAGGAGAGGAGGCGGGAGACGCCGCGGGCGTGGAGGAAGCCCCGTCGGCGACGGCGAGGTGGAGCGGCGGCAACGTGATGGAGATGCCATTGTTCTGTCGGGAAGGTTGCGGAGCAGCACCAGCGGGCCGTCGGTGCGGATGGGTAGGAGCTCGGCCATGGCGTGGTGGAGGTGGCCGGCAGTCGACGGGCGGCGCCGACGGGGAGAGAGAGGGACAGGCGCCGCCGCTCCCCTGGGTGCCGGCTCCGCCACTGGCGTGAAAGAAGAGGGGAGGGGCTGAAATTAAAAAAAATAAAAGAAAACGACTATGACAAGTGGGACCCACTCTGCATCATACAAAGGGTAAAATGGACATTTCACATGTCGGGTCCCACATGTCAGGTCTCCTAACGGCGAAAACTTGACAGAAGGCGAACGGAATGGCATAAGGGTCACGAAAGTTTGAGTTAGTGGCAACAGGGTGCGGACGAACTTTTCGATTGCATACAGGTGCACACCAAATTTTTTTTTTAATGGCATACACGTAAAACTCTCCATTCCTTTCGCTCGCTCGCAAGGGGAATCTCCACGCCGGCCGGTCTCAAGCGGCGGCAGGCGGCGGAGCCGGCAGCGCGCGTCCAGGCTGCGAGGTGCGAGCTGCTAGTAGGGGGCGAGGGAGCTCATGCGTATTCAAGGAGCGGCTGGGCGTCCAGGGAGGTGAGCAATCCCCCGCTACCCAAACCCCTCAAATTCCTAACCCTAAGCCATGGCGCCTATCTGAAGACCGGGCGGAGGCTTCAAGGCTTTGTAGGAGTGTTAGCTGTAAAGGCAAGCCGTTGATCCAAGAGTTTCCAACCCTGAACAGTAAATTCCCCATTTCCAAAAGTAGCAGATTCTTAGGGGTAGACGGATAGTGTTAGGACTGCACTGAAATCTGGATCACAAATTCATATCTTGCGAATGGATTTTTAGGGCTCGATTTTGTTTTTCTAATCGCTTTAAATTATTTCGGATGCATCTATTATGAATAATTTGCACTCTAATTTACGCTGTTGGAAGTTAGAAGCCGGGAACGTGGAACGTGGCCACGTTCCTCGTTCCATGTTCCTCGTTCCGGATCGGGAACGGGAACGTTCCGGGAACAATTTAGTGTAAAAATCTTTCATAAGTGTTGTTCCTCGTTCCGGACCGGGAACGGGAACGTTCCGGGAACAATTTAGTGTAAAAATCCTTCATAAGTGTCGTTCCTCGTTCCGGGAACGTTCCGGTTCCGGGGACGGGAACGGGAACATGGCTACTAACTTGGAACCTTTCCCATTTTGCAGTGACTAGGCATCCCACAAATCTTGGCCATCAGGATCCAGAGAACCAGGACCCTGACCTTTCTGTGAAAATAATCAACCGCTTGTGGAGGAACCAAATGTGAAGCAACCTGAAGTCCTGAACCAATGGCTAAGTGCAGCAAAGTCGGTAGCTCGGATGTCATTGGCACTGTTGACCGGCTTAGTGCGCTGCCGGATGGGCTCATCCACACTGTAATGTCCTTCCTCCCAGCCCCAGAAGTCGTGCGGACGTGCATGCTGTCGCGGCGGTGGAGAAGCCTCTGGCGCTCTGTGCCCTGTATCAACATTGATGAGCAAGACTTTGGGATCTCCGTGACGACTGGACGTGATGATGGCCTGGAGGAGAAGTGGGCAAGGTTTGAGGATTTCACCACCAACCTGCTGCTGTTCCATGATGATACCTCATCCTTGGGTGAATTCCGGCTTTCTTCTCGCATTTATAACCATCGTCATGTGGACCGATGGATTCGCCGTGGCATCGAGTACCGCCCCTCTGTACTCAATATTCTGATACTGAGACATCCTCGCTTCAAGTTGCCTCCGGTAGTGGGTTCAAATTTTTGTCATCTTAAGATGCTGCGTCTTCGTAGTGTGGATTTGGGTAGCCATTTTGCAGGTATGCTCAGTTCTGCATGCCCTGTCTTGGAAGAATTGAAGCTTGGAAACTGCGAGTTTTCTGGCAATTCTTCTCAAGTCATTACATCGCCCACACTAAAAAAATTGGAATTGGAGTTTTGTTTGAACCACACAGGTTATCCATTGGTGATCACAGTTCCTAACCTTGCATATCTCTGTCTGTGTTATGGATGCTATGAGGATGGTATTTCTTTATGCAAGATGGATTCTCTCGTCAGAGCAGAGATTTATGTAACAGAATATGGAACCTTGTCTCAGCAGACGGAGCGTGAGCTTCTTTGTAGCCTATACAATGTGACAAGTTTAAAGTTGGTGGGTTTTGAAGCAGAGGTATCTTCCTGACAAGCTTCCCTTGGTCCTCTTTTATACGTTCCTTATTCCTGAAAGATGGCCATTTGAAAATCAACATTGCACATGAGTTACGGCTGCTGCTGATTGTCATTCTATGAGATTTGCCATTTGCTTTTGGTTATAGTCTTTATTTCATCTAAGTGGAAAATACAATTTGTTTTCAGCTGGCAGATAGTTACTACAAATGGCTAAAAGGGGGAACAAATTATTATCTCATCACTTGCTGCTAATGACCAATGCATTTACTCTGTATTTTCTTTGGTTTCTGTCTTTATTTCAGGTCATGCTGAATGAGGAGTTTGATAAATTCCTAGTATTCCATAATATGCGAACCTTGGATCTTCAAGGCTGCTTTCTTGATGAATATGAATTGCATGACAAATTAGAGGCTTTAGGGAGCTTTCTTCAGAGCTCACCTTGTTTGGAGAAGCTTATTTTGAAGTATTGCATGGTACATGCTCTTTGTCTTCTATATCACATCCTATTTCAGATGATTGTCATAGATATCTTACATGGATCTTTGTGTTTCTGCCAAAAGTTCCATTCGTTTTCTGATTCGGAGTGGGATATAGAAAGGAAAATAATCACTCTTCCCCACGAGGAAGTAAAGACTTTCAAGTGTCGACAGCTGAAGTTGATAGAAGTCGTCTACAATCATGACCACGATCACCAACTAATTGAACTTGTGTGGCTCCTTGGGAGGAGCCTACCGGATGCCAGCATCAAACTTAAGAAAATCTAGAGGTTTTCCACCTGGCCTTTTACTTTGTGTACAACTTTTCTCTAAGGCATTTGTGTGTTTGCACAATTTCTAATGCATTGAGTGGACATGTAAATGTGTCTGTGTGGGCATGGATTGGACATAGGTCTTCCACCCTGTATTGAACTTATGTGATGATGGATAGGTGGATTCAGATGTGTTTCATGTGTTTCGAAGTCAATATACATTTACGGCTCATGGTTTGTATCAGATTTTTTTTCGTTTGTGGATCAGATGTCATATGACCAAATGACCAATGACCAAAAGGAGCTCGTCGGAGTTGGAGTCGTTGTCGCCAGAGAGTACTGATTGTCGAAGAGAGTACCGATTGTCAGAAGATGAAGAGGAAATATGTGGAGTTGGATATTGCATTATTGCGAGGAATTTCAATTTCGCTTCTCCATTTTATTTTATTCATTTCCTTTTTATATTCTTGATTCAAACAGTCTGATGGTTTCACGATCGTGGAGCTTTACATTGTTAAGTCTAAAGCCCCCTTTTGCTAGGACTCTTGCTCCTTAAAAAAAGAAAATAGAAGCCACTTTTTTTTTACCCTAGTTCTTTCATATAAAACGACTTCGATTCGAAACTGTTTTTAAGCAAAATGATTGGTTAGGCCTTGTTTAGTTCTCCAAAACTTTCACCAACGGTCTGTCTATTTGAGAGCATTTATGGAATGTCTTGCAAAAAATTCTTTGAACTAAGTCCCTCGACCATTTCTTTTGCATTACATGAGAGTTTTGAAGCTAATATTTACCATCGTACCAGGGTCACAACGCATATTCACTTGATGTTTGCTAGTAGTACTAGCATTGTTTGCATGTTTCTAGATTGAGAAGTTTCTTGCATTAACGAATGTAGTGTCTAACGGTTCCTCTATCATGACTCACCTTACATTAACAAAACAAAAAAGTATCATGCATGATGCATCAATTTATGCAAACCTGTTGTCAGTAGAATCAAGCAAAGATTTATGTCATTTAAAGATCAGCTTTAAATTGGAAATTCAAGCAAACATAGGTTACACTATCTTGTCCTGTTGCATGCAAAGCAGGGGCAAAAAAAAATTCTCTAAAAAATAAGGGAAACCACTAAGTCAAGCATATGCTCAAGATATGAGCAGGAGGATTCAAGGGAGAATTTCTGTCCAGTGAGCACATGCTTGAAGGTCACTGCATTGAAATTGTTCGCTAGATATGGTTAGATATTCAACAACAGACTTGATACTTCCTTAATTATTTAATTGTATACAGGACACAATATAACAGGAAAATAAACTATTTTGAATTTTTTATCTCAATAGACAAAATGTAATACAACTTCAAATTTGGCATAGCTTTTTTTCTTTGAGACGAACAGGAGCTTTCGTTACTTCATAAGGTCACTTAGAACGCCAGGGGGATTTGTTTGCCACTCCACCCTAGTTTGTTCATGTGAAACCTGCCGAGCACACACATGAGCTACTTTGTTACATGATCGGGGAATAAACACAAAAGTAAACTCCTCAAAGCTCCTGCTCAAAACCTTCATCTCTTGTAGGATTAGGTTGACCGCGGATCTCTGGCTATCTAGCACATCCCAAAGCTTGACTAGCTCTTGACAGTCAGTTTCAAGGCACAGTTTCCTTACTTGCATCTCTAGTGCCAGCTTCATTCCGTCTTTGCACGCCATAGCCTCCATAATCAAAGCATCGCAGGTATGACCATACCATTGTGCCCTCGCTGCTACAAAAGTTCCATCATGACCTCGTATCACAGCTGCTGTGGCTCCGTTCTTTTTATCTGCAAAGAAAGCCCCATCAGAATTGCATTTCAAATTTGGCATAGCTGTAGACGTTATGTGCCTGCATTTGTGCTTTTTCTTGGATTTTATTTTGACTCATTCTAGCAAAACAACAATTAGTTTTAATATTAAATTATGCAAATAATTAGATAAATAGTATTAAAAATCACATGCATTAAAAAAAGCAGCAGCAGGGGGTCGGGCCTTAGCATCACATCGCACCACCCTCGTCGACCCGCTCTGCACGCACCAGCCCCACGCTGCACCTCCACCTCCCGATCCCTGCTCCGCCGCCACTCTATCATTTCAAATATGACTTATTTATTTTTATAAATTTCACAAAAAAATTAATTAATTAAACAGTCAAACATAATATTTGAAAATCATAAATACTTACATATTAGAAATTAGACAGAGGTAGTATTAAGTTTTTTTATAAGTGAGGTAGTATCAAGTTAGGTGGAGACTTGAGTGACTGATTCCTAAGTGAGCTGCTGCAGCTAAGAAAAGAATATGCGGAACAAGGCGGCAAAGTATTCTTGCTAACACGGTTACCATAATTTAATCCACGCGATAGTAATTTATGTATATATACATTATTTATCTCTAAGCAAGGCATCGATCCACCATCACCATAAGCACCAAACCTGGCATTCACTCCATATCATTACAAGCACCTTTAAAAGAGAGCTTAGCGAGACAACGTACCATGTTGTGGGCTTCTGGTTTGCATATGCACCTGACTGAAATGAGGCCATTTAGAGTTGGTGTGGCTAATCTGACGGACAAACAGAGGTGACAAAATGCAATCATTTCTGTTAGTGCTGTTTCAGTTTACGGGGAGATTTTCATCCATGCTGACAATCCTACCATTATATTACTATAAATGTGATACTAACTAGTTACACCTAGTTCTTCAAAATTGGTACCCCTCTAGCATATTTATACCACCAATTTTACCCACCCTTTCATCTACAGAAATGCCACCACCACTTCTGCACAATCATGGGGTCGTTAAGCCATGAACACACAGTTATTTTTGAGAGATCAGTTCAAACATTCCTTTCCCACACGAACGATGCTAACAACAATTTTTGCACACTTTGTTATTATCACATCACTCGATTTGACTATATTAATGTTGGGCTGTTTTTGTGATTCCAATGGTGAGCAAATTAATTAAAACATGTCTAGCTAGCTAGAGGTACTTTTATTTTTAGCTACTTTTTCATATATAAGGTTAATAAATTTTAAATTATTTTCTCCTACTTATGTGATATTTCTAGTCCTTAAGAGTGAATATGATGTCGCTTTTATAATTAATCATTTTGGAGTAGTGTGATTTTAAATATAGGGACCACCCAATTGCCTCTGGGTTTGGAAAGTTGGGCTCTCAAATTCCTTTTTTTTCTCCCACTGAAATCCCATGCCGGCGAAACAATAAAAAAATTGAAGAATATATAGCCTTTTTCCGGTTCAAAAAAATCTCGCCTTTAAATTCCCATTCCCTTGCAATAACTCTCTCCGATAGATCCATTTTGTTCTTACTGATTAGACGTTCCCAAAGAACTGACTGCTATAAGGCCTTCTTTTGGACACCTAATTGAAAACAAAATGAAGACGTTCCTTAATTAATCAGTTAATTAGTTGCAAATTCATGTGCTTGTGTCATGGAGCGCTTACGAGTTTTAGCTGGTGATGTACTCAGCTTGGTGTCCTTGTTGGAAGAGTTATGGAACACGTGGCAGATTCACTGCCTGATCCTCCTGAGCCTTTTCCTGCAAGTCTTGCTCTTCCTCTTGGCGGGCATGCGGAGGCGCAGCGCGTCAAGCATCCTGCGCACAGTGCTGTGGCTAGCCTACCTGTCGGCGGACTCCGTGGCCGTCTTCGTACTTGGCCACCTCGCCGTCCACGCGAGCCAGCCGCACCACCAGCTCCTAGTCTTCTGGGCGCCGTTCGTGCTTGTCCACCTGGGCGGGCAGGAAACCATTACTGCCTTCTCGAAGCAGGACAGCGAGCTGTGGAAGCGCCACTTGCTCAACTTAGTCACTCAAGCAGCGATCGCCGGATTCGTTGTGAGAGGTACAGCTTGGCCCGACCGCCGGCTCTTGGCTGCCATGGCGGTCGTGGCCGTCTCTGGGTTCTGCAAGTACTCCGAGCGTATCTTGTGCCTCTACCTTGCAAGCCCGGCGAGTCTCAGGTCAGACGCCCTGCGTAGTTTGTCGGACGTGCTCAAGAGGCAAGCAGTGGACAGAAAGAGAGCAAGCATGACCGTTCCTGAGGCCACCACAAGGATGAAGGTAACATTAGATGCAATGCTGAGAGGTGATCCGATCAAACAGAATATCCGTACTTTCCTTCCCGTCCAGATGGAAATGGAGAAATTGGGTAACACTATCAACAGGGTAGAAACAATCATGTCAGTGGATGTTCCTGTCAACAGGGTGGAAACCATTGTTGCTGTGGAAAATCTACCTGACATGATCGCAGAGTTCCTATCCAGTGCTGACCGCTGCAAGGCCTGAGTCGGTAGGAGCCCTTCTGGTACGGTGCTATCAATTTCTCTACACCAAAAACTCACTTGAAAATGTATTCTATCGTTCCTATAGGAGGTTCTTCCGTTTCATATGGGTCCTTCTTACACGAATACCATTATGGTGTTCTACCTGGGCAGTTCTTTTGTGTACCTGTCTATGCACTCCCTTCTTGCTGTACCCCATTTTCCGGAATGTTTCAGCCCTGATAGCCCTGGCGCTCTTCTTTCTTGCCAAAAAGGAGAACCAACACTATGTCACTAGCAATGTCGATATCACCGTGTCCTACATACTGCTTGTTGGCACAATGGTCCTTGAATTGTCCTATGCCATGATGTTCATTCTTTCTCACCAAAGCTTCATTCGAATTCCACCGCCTTCATGTAAGAAGAAACAGTGGTCCCAAGTGGTAGCACAATACAACATGATAAATTGGCATTCCATGGAAGATTCCTTTGGCATGGCATCCATAAAGAAATGTATCCTTAGGTGGTTTACTGTTGACTTACTTGATGTTGCACAAACACCTGTAACTGAAGATCACACACCGATCAAGGAGCTGATCCTCGACAATCTACTGGGCTCTGGAATAAGGAAACAATGGAACATTGCCGGCTCCCGTGGACGGCTTGCGCTTCAGATGTGGATGGGGAAACACCAAGCTGCTGGTCCAGATTCTGCAGCCAGGCAAGCAAAAGCATTAGCCAAAAGTGTAAGCAGTGGTGTCGATTTCCCGACAAGTGTGCTTCTCTGGCACATTGCAACAGAAATGTGCTACTACTACTATCCTGAATTAGGTGAGGACTATCCTGAAGACTATCTCAAGCACTCAGGTGCGGTCTCGAAAAAAAACCATCATGAAGACAACAATGGTACAAAGTCTGATGAAACAAAGAAGCATAAGCAGATGAGCAGAGAACTGTCCAACTATATCATGTACCTTGTCTTCAAGTGTGATGTGATGCTTTCGTCCAACTCTCAGCTTGTACATGACAAAGCCCATAAAGAGATTAGCCTCATTCTGAGACTTCAAGATACGTTAGTAGGTGCCAAGCATGTTGTCATGAAGCTTCTAAAAGCCATGAAGAAGGATCAACATGTAGCGATTCAAATGAAGAAGGATGAAGAATTGCCCAATGAACCACGGAACTCAATGGGTATTGAAATTCAGATGCATGACAAAGCGGCAGACGAAGATGGTGCCACTGACAGCCACATGCAGGAATTGTCTCAAAGCGCGCAAGCTGTTCATTCTCCGGTGCTGCCCCGCGCATATGAGATGATGCAGGAGCTCAATAGCATAGAAAATGAAGCTGAGCGTTGGGGCCTAATTGTCGCGGTGCGGTCCGAGATACTTTACTACATCGCGCCTTGTTGCGGAACTGCATTCCATTATGAGCATCTAGCCACCGGTGGGGAGTTCGCCACGCATGTTCTCCTCTTAATGTATATTATAGGTCCTTTTCTACCGACTCCTGGTGCTTGAGCTCCACAGCTAGTGCAATTGTCTAGTTTCCTACGGCTCTGTTTCTACAAAGTTTCTTCTTGTAAAAAAGAAAGTGGTTTATGTGTAAAGCAGCTTTTTCTTATCCATTACTTTAAATTTTTTGTGAGAAGCTGAGGAAGTATCAAGCTACTGCAGAAACATACTGTTAGGCACATTTTTGGTTCATTCTTTATGCATACACGCAATAGTTTTGATGCGGAGTTTGAATTTCATGTAAATGTTGCTCCTTCGATGTACAAAGTCTTGTTTGCACTGCAGGAAACCGGCTGTCTGTCGAATGCCTGTAGCACTCGGTAGAAACAGTGTCTCTGCCGAGTGCAACACTCGGCAGACATCTACACGGCGGAGAAGCTATCTTCCGAGTGCGGAAGCGCGGGCACTCGGCAGAATCTGTTTTACGGTTGACGGACAAACGGCAAGGCAGATGGAGCCTTTGCCGACTGCCCACATCATGCACTCGGCAAATAATTTCAGAAAAAATAAAAAAAAATCCTACCTGCTCACGTCTGTCGCCTGCGCCGCGCCGCGGCCCGCTGATCCGTGCCGAGGTGCTGCCGCTGCCGCCGCCCTTTGCCCGAGATGCGCCGCCACCCGAGCCGCAGATGCGCCAGAGCGAGGAGGCGACATCGCCGCTGGAGGCCGGGGGAGACGCGCCTTCTCGTTGAAGTCGCGCCGCCGGGAGACGCCTCCCAAATTCCAATCCCCATAGCCACGAAATGGATGAAATCTCTCCTGCAAAATCCCAAATTCATGAAAATTGGATCGATATTGTGGGAGCAGTGTGAGTCTGAGGACTGGAGGAGAGCTCGGATCTCACCTGGACGGGGGCGCAGTCAACCGGGCGGCGCTCCATCTGGACGGGGGCGGGGGCAGAGGAGAGCTCGGATGTGGGGTGTCTCCCGCTCCTCCGCCATCTTCGCCCGCGTGGTGGGGTGGCGGCTGGCGGGCGGCGCTCCGACGACCTGGTTCCCGGGCGGCAGCAGCGGCAGCGGCAGCGACGGACTGGCGTGGAGCGTGTGTCTGAGTGGTGTGCGTGTGAGCGACGGACTGGCGAAGTCCCTCAACTCGGCACTCGGCACGTGGATAGTGCCAATCTATCTACACTCGGTAGATAAAAAAAATCTACTGAGTGCAATACAAGGCGGCACGTGGCACAATCTTTTATTATCTCTTATTTTCTTATGTATTTTTAAATGCATTTGTTATGGCTCTAATTAATTATTTATTTAATCCACTAGGTAAAATACCTTTTTTTAGATTACTAGGTAAAATACCTTATCATAACTCACTAATACCTATTTATTTTCTATATGGATATTATTCCATTATTTCTTGTGTTATACTCCCTTCGTTTTTAATTATTGTCGCTTAGGATAAAATTTATGAACTAAAAACCTTTTCCTAAATGATAATAACTAAAAAATGGAAGGAGTAGCTCCAATCAATTATATATTAATTGTACTTAGTAAATTCAAAATTATTAAATAAGTTCGAAAAATTACCAAAGTTTAACATAACACATTATGCATTATGTAATTTATATACAAAAGTTTGGAATACAATTTCTAATTTGAAACTCAGGTTTACTTCAAATCTACTTGATTCTCTTCTCAACTCTCTGATTATTTTAAAGGAGATTCGTGAGTTTGTAAGCATCGCACATGACAAAGTGTCTGAAACACATTTAATTTTTTTACCACGGTCTCCGCATACGGTAACATGAGACATCGACAAGTATCATGATTTTCAGACTTTTTTATTTTTATATAATTTTAATATAATTATTTTACACGTTCGTGTTAGTATTTTATGTTCAAGATGTTCGAAATTTACTTCCATCTCCTGGATATGGCCTTACACAGGAGTAGATAACATGAATATCATTTTTTGAATAACTTTGTTTTATTACTTAAAGTAGTTGTAGTTCAAATTTGAATTATTCTAGAAAATTGATTTTCTTGCAATATATTAATAAAATATAGAGAAAAACAACGATAAAAATACCAAAACTTAACAGTAACAACATCATAATGTATGCGCAGAGATAAAATTTTTTTGAGCTGCTAAATTTAAAAAAATCCATATTTCTACAGAGTGCCCCATGCTGACACTCGGCACAGGGTGTCTCTGCCAAGTGTGGGCCCTGACACTCGGCACAGACAGGTGTCTGCAGATGCTAATGAACGTCGGGCACGTTGCGGCGTGTGATGGCGTGGCATGTTTTCTACCGAGTGTGGGCTTCTGCCGAGTCCTTCGTTTATGTCTACGGATTGTGTCACGTTGGACACTCGGTAGAGACGCATTCTGCCGAATACCAGGCTTATACACTCAGCACAATGTCTCTCTACCGAGTGACCGACGGTTGGCACTCGGCACAGATGCTCGCACTCGGCAGCCTTCAGGTTTCCGGTAGTGTTTGGTTAATCTCCACTCTATAAAGAATTGAAGCACTAAACAGGGGAATGAATAAAATTCAGAATTGATAACACAAAGAGAAAGCAGTAACCTAAACACAAGTTTACTTTTTTTTAAAAATAATAAATTTAAAATTTGAATGCTCAAACATGCTTGATAAACAATTAAAATTAAAATATGAATGCTCAAACATGTTTGGTAAATAAAGAAAAATGACCACAGACAACTTAAACTACGACCCATTAATTAATCGTGATGAGTAAAGTTGATGAACGCCCGTTCGTCCATCCCGACGCCACTCGCCCAGGACGCTCGGTTAGGACAACGACGGCTTTGACAAAACTGAAAGCGCCTAACAATGATCCAACGACCACAACTCCCCGTTCAATTTACAAGGGCGCAAGTTTGAATGCTTTTTGCCCACACGCCGAACAAATACCTCACCTAATTCCCTTAAAAATTCAGCGCGCGTATGATCGAAGTCGCCACTCTCTTGGCATGACCGTGACAAGAATGTTGTTGACAGCAGGGGGCTGCTGAAAAAAGCAGAACTGTTGCTGCTCTTCCAGGCAAATTCAGCAGCGATGACCCCGGCTCAAGATGGCGTGCTTGACCAAGTAGTATCTGATCACGTCGCAGCGTCGTGAGCTTATATATAATAACACGAGCATTTCAATGGCACTCTCTAGCGTGTTTTCCCTTTCCGGCAGCTTCTACGTGTTCCAGCAGTGGAGGACAGACGTTGTCGTCGTCAACTCATCAAATGGCGCCACTCGCCGTGCTCTTTCTTGCTGTTTGCGCGACGGCACTGGCTTCAGCCAGCGCCGCCAGTGTCCGCGTCGGCCTGACGCGCATCCACTACGACCCCGGCGTCACTGCGTCGCAGTTCGTGCGCGACGCCCTGCGCCGCGACATGCACCGGCACAGGGCCTGGCAGCTCGCCGCGGCGTCGGTCACGACGACGACGGTGTCCGCGCGCACCCGCAAGGACCTGCCCAACGGCGGGGAGTACATTATGACGCTGGCCATCGGGACGCCACCGCTCTGGTACCCGGCCATTGCCGACACTGGGAGCGACCTCATCTGGACGCAGTGCGCGCCCTGCGGCGGCGGCGGCAACGGCCAGTGCTTCACGCAGCCCGCGCCGCCGTACAACCCGTCGAGCTCCACCACGTTCGGCGTGCTGCCCTGCGACAGCCCGCTCAACATGTGCGCGGCGGCGCTGGCCGGGGCGCCAGGTCCGCCGCCGGCGGCGTGCGCGTGCATGTACAACCAGACGTACGGCACCGGGTGGACCGCCGGCGTGCAGAGCACGGAGACGTTCACGTTCGGGTCCACGGCGGCGAGCCAGACCCGCGTCCCCGGCGTCGCCTTCGGGTGCAGCAAAGCGAGCAGCGACGACTGGACCGGGTCGGCGGGCCTCGTCGGGCTGGGCCGGGGGAACCTCTCGCTCGTCTCGCAGCTCGGCGCCGGCCGCTTTTCCTACTGCCTCACGCCGTTCCACGACACCAACGCCACCAGCACGCTCCTCCTCGGGCAGTCGGCGTCACTCCTTCTCAACGGCAGTAGTGACGTCCGCTCCACTCCGTTCGTCGCCAGCCCGTCCACCGCGCCGATGAGCTCCTACTACTACCTAAACCTGACCGGCATTTCGATCGCTTGGCGCGACGGTGCTGCCCATCCCGCCCGACGCCTTCGCGCTCAACGCCGACGGCACCGGCGGGCTCATCATTGACTCCGGCACAACCATCACGTCGCTGCCCGCGTGCAAGCAGGTCCGTGCGGCGGTGAAGTCCCTGCTGGTGACGACCCTGTCCGCTGCCGAGGGGGTGGACGCCACGGGGCTCGACCTGTGCTTCGCGCTGCCGTCCCTTTCTTCGGCGCCGCCAGCCATGCCTAGCATGACGCTCCACTTCGACGGTGCGGACATGGTGCTCCCTGCCGACAGCTACATGATCTCGGACTCCG
This sequence comes from Cenchrus fungigraminus, assembly GCA_036936925.1. Lineage (NCBI taxonomy): Eukaryota > Viridiplantae > Streptophyta > Magnoliopsida > Poales > Poaceae > Cenchrus > Cenchrus fungigraminus. The sequence continues at coordinate 88,350,362 of CM072780.1, forward strand.
GCCTGTGGTGCCTGGCGCTGCGGAACCGGACCGACGGCGCGATGAGCACGCTCGGCAACTACCCGTCACATCAATCTCCAGACACTAATTAGGAGTACTAAATGTGGATTAATGACAAAACTCATTCCACAACGCCTACCTTAATTTTCGAGATGAATCTGACGAGTCTAATTATGTCATTATTAGACAACGTTGTGTTACAGTAACCAATCTCTAATGAAGGATTAATTAGACTTAATAGATTTGTCTCGCAATTTGCGGTCTATTCGTGTAATTATTTTTTATAGCTAGTCTATGTTCAATACTAGCTTTGTTTGGATGTATGAATTGAGGTTGTGGTATTGGAATTCGCATTGGGTGACATGGAATACTGCTGTTTGGGTGGTTTAGACTTTGGAATTGGAAATCATCCTCAATATCGAAGGGGCATTCACTACACCTGCCTCCCCCCTCCTTCAATACGAAGCTGCGACCCTCTGAATTTGCTGGCTCTTCTAGCGTCACCGAGCCTCCCAGCGAGTTGCCCCGTCCTCCCCTGCTCCACCGACGGGACAACGAGCGCCATACCCCTCCCTCCGGCCAGGGTCTTGCGAGCCGCACTGTTCTCCTCCACCCTTCGGTGGCAAGCTTCCCCGGCATCTCCTTGCTCCGCCGACGGGCCGGCGAGCCACGCCACCTTCCCCCTGTTCCACTGCTCGACGAGCCACGCCGCCCTCCCTCTGCTCTGCCGACAGGGCGGCGAGCCGTGCCACCCTTCCCCACCCTCCGGTAATGAGCTACCCCGCCCTCTCCTGCTCCACTGACGGGCCGACGACCTCCCTCCGGCGACGGATCGGTGGGCCGCAACGCTCATCCTCTCCCTCCAGCGGCGAATCGGGGTGGCTCCGCGGCGAGGCTCCTGCAGCTCCCCTTCACCGCCGAGCTGGGGCTCCTCCCCTTCGCCCATGGATGTAGTAGGAGCTTCATGCCTTCATGGGTGAGCAGAGATTTGGATGGTGGAGAGAAGAGAGGATACATGAGCAAATTTCAATTCGTTACTTCTGTGCATCCAAACGTGAATTGGATTTGATTGTTTCTTGTGAGTCCAAAAGGCAATGCATAGCCATCCAAACAATAGAATTCGAATTGTTGCCCATTTCAGTATCATTGTTGAATTGGCATTGAACCCAATTCAATGTCAAGCCTCCCAATATCAACATCCAAACACACCCTCATAGACCTGAAAAGAGGACCCAAAATTTCCAACTCACCGAATAAACGGCCCAGCCCTACCAAAAGAGTCGTAGATTAAGACAATTTTCAGTTTGAAAAAAGAAACTTCGAGGTTGTTCGGCTGGTAGAATGAATAGTGTTTGACTGATAGATTACATAGTATTGTGTGAGAGGAAATAAGCCTAGATTTTTTAATTAAGGAAATAAATCTAGATAAGCCGAGCTAAAGCCAGCCAAACAGCCTCTTCACCAAAAGAGTCTTGTCACAGAAGATCCTGCCCACCCTCGGCAGCGCCAGGTCAGCCTAAGGCCAGTCTCAATGGAGGAGGTCATCACACAGTTATCAAGACTGGAACCTTAAGAACCGTGCTAGTGGAGGGTCGTGGTGATGACCTTGGGGTCATGGTGATGACCTCCTCTCTCATTTCATGACATTCCTCATTCTCTCTCCTCATAAATTTGCTGATGTGAGAGGAAATTTTAATGCTCACGACCCTCTCATGACACTTCCCACTGAGACTGGCCTGACCGTCGAGCCCCACCACGCAGCCTCCCCACCACCACAGACCTTTCCCTAGACCCACCCCTCCACGTGCACAAGTGAACCGAGCCACTGACTGTACGGCCCCACAGGGCTCTCCCTCCGTGCACCGTGCCCACCGGCCCGCCCTCGCCTTAAATCCCGGCCCGGTGTCAGAAGCTCCGACCTCACCCTGAACCCCTCCTCGCTCCCCAACCGCAGGCGCCGCCGCCGACACGACACTGCCCCGGTCCGCGCCGCCGCCGCCGTAGATGGAGACGGCCGCCCCCGTCTCCTCCTCGCCCCGCACCGTCGGGGAAATCTACAAGGACTACACCGCCCGCCGCGCCGGCCTCGTCCGCGCCCTCACCTCCGGTACGCCCCGACGGCACGCCCCCTCCTTCTCCATCTCCCTCTTGTGCCGTTCTCGCGCGCCGCCTCTCTCTTCCGGATCTCGCGTCTCACACCCCCCCGTGCGGCTTCCTTTTTTGCTTGGCTTTGCTTGCAGATGTGGACGACTTCTACGCCTTCTGCGACCCAGGTACGGCCGGATCGGATCTGACCATGAGTGCTTTCCTTGGGTTTCAATGGTTGGGATTCGGGGTTTGATTGGTTGGTTTGGGCTGCAGACAAGGAGAACCTGTGCCTGTACGGGCTCCCGAACGGGAGCTGGGAGGTGTCGCTGCCGGCCGAGGAGGTGCCGCCGGAGATGCCGGAGCCCGCGCTGGGGATCAACTTCGCCAGGGACGGCATGAAGCGCCGCGACTGGCTGTCGCTCGTCGCCGTCCACTCGGACGCCTGGCTCGTCTCCGTCGCCTACTTCTTCGCCGCCCGCCTCAACGGCAACGACAGGTACATCGCTACGCCTACCCACTCCGTCAGATTGGGAATGGACCGCACCGCGCTTTCGCTTTGCTATGTTGAATTGGCCGTCTCGGTTTCAAGAATTCGGCGGCTCTGGTAACCGTCGAGTTCGATTCTTGTCTTGTCTGCGGGGAGAAGGAGATGCTGCTGCTCCTGTGCGCGTGTGGGGTTTATGTATTGCTTACTATTTTTTATTTCACCGCACCTGCGCGCACATGGTTCTTGTGCTTGCTTCGTTTCCCCCCTGACTTTCCCCCTTATCTTTCTGCTGTCAATGGGGCCATGTTTGTCACTGTGCTTGCTTTATCCTCATGAATGCTTTGTTCCTTGGTTTTCTACTGTGGCCACAATGTAATATACTAGTACCACTGCTCTGTATTTTCGTTGATGAACAAGATTTTTGGAAGTTTCCTGCAGGATCCTTCTGAAATTTAGGTCTTCTAGACATATTGCAGTTCACATCCATTTTTTTGTCTTGCACGTTTGCACTCTAGATTGTAGTACCAAGATAGTGATAGGCTGTGCTACCTAACAATTTTGGATTAGTATACTTGGACGAATTGAATGTTATAAGTTAGTCCACAGTCTTCAGCTTTCCTCGTTCTTTGTGTTTTGAGTTTTGAGTTGACATATTTTAAATGGGGGGAATTTATGATTTCACCTCTTCAAATGAGATTTTAATGTGATCCTCACTGGTCACTGCTAACGAGTTTGTACTTGGATACCTTTTTCTTGTTTAAACTGAACTGTTTAAACTCAGACTGAACTTTCTGGGACCAAACTGGTTGATCTTGAAATCTGGACATATCTAACTATTAAACTGGACATATCTTGAAATGTCCATTGTAGATATCTCTTCATTGCATTTCTTCACAGTTTTTTATTCTCCTTCATCTAATTTAATTTTATTAGTTTGGTTTACCATACAAAATCCCTCTAAATGCAGTAACTTCAATAACTGATTGTCATGTCCATTGCAAGATTTATAATCTTTGCTTTCATCATCCATTCACAAAATTTCTGTTCATCGAATGGGCTTTCTGAGCTTAATTCATGTCAGTCATTGTATCAATTTGCTTAGGTGCTTTATGAATGAAGTCCTAAAATTTCTGCTGGTCAGCTTGACTCTGTTCTTATTTTTAAGTTGTTATTTTACATTTGTTTTGTGCTAGCTCTTTTTCTGTATTGGTACAATCATTTTCTAGAGTGAAATCTTTCTATTTCCTCCTTTGATTTTTATCTTACTTCAGACAGAACAATTTACTAATCATTTACTAAATGGCCAGTATCTACTTGTAGTGCTTTAAGTGCACTCCATGCTTTCTTGGGAAATTTGAAGTTTTAGTGGTGGCCATTTCTAAACTGTTTCCATACGTGTTTTCCTAGGGATGCCATCAGCATGCGAGCTATTGGGACTATTTCATTTGTATATTACATGGTTACTGTGTTTTTGTCTATCACTTTGTGGATGAAGTGGTATTTTATCTAGAATAGTTTCCAGAGTCTATCTTGTGACATGGGAATACAATCTTGCTAAATACTCTCCTTCATACAGTGTTCAGTAATCTTCTGCGGTAGTTACTTCATATGGTCATTACAGCTTTCACTTCTATACATCAGAAGTTATACTTTTTTTTTCACAGTTCAGGTTAATTATCACGCAACAACAACAAAACCGTTTAGTCCCAAGCAAGTTGGGGTAGGGTGAAGATGAAACTTTGCGAGTGTCACGAAATAGAGGAATGTGACAATTAAAGGTGGAAGCAATATAGTAAAAAAAGTAATAAAGGTGGTGACAATTGTAATAAAAGTCATAGTAATAATACTGGGGTACAGGCATCATACAGAATTTTTCGCAGATTTTTGTGACCCCTTTGGGATATTCTTAGCCAACCCTGGTTAAGGTGACAATTTGAAGTTATAGTTAACTCTATATGTGAACTTTTGAAGTAACTAGTGTCCTTGATTCTCCTACTAGTTTAAAATCCACGCCTCTTTTTTCTAGAGAATGCAATGGAGCATGGTTAATGATAGTGTGATCGCACGTCTTGACTGGATTTTTCTCCTGCACTCAGCATATTACGTTTTGTTTGTCAGGAAGCGCTTATTCAACATGATCAATGATCATCCATCCGTGTATGAAGCAATGGTTGACCGGAAGCAAAGAGAGAATAAGCCTGGTGTTGATAACAGCGGCAAATCCAGGCACTCGACAAAGGTGGCATGTTGTTTATTTTCTCTTTGTCAAAACATTATGCAGCTGTCTGTCTTTGAAATTTCAGACTGGCATTTTACTTTGTTTTGCAGCGATCAAATGATGGAAAGATGAAGAACTCGAGATCAGCAGCTGTTGAAGATGGGTATGGGGACGACAAAGAACACAGTGAAACCTTCTGCGGCAGTTGTAGTGGTATCTACAACTCAAATGAGTTCTGGATTGCATGCGACATTTGTGAGCGGTGGTTCCACGGCAAGTGCGTGAGGATGACTCCAGCGAAAGCGGATCAGATAAAGCAGTACAAGTGCCCTGATTGCTCCAAGAAAAGCAGGTAATAAAACCTTGGAGCTGTGGCCTCCCATTGCTGACTCAGCTGATCAACCAAACGACAGTCTCCAGTTTGGATGTAGATGTGAATTGCCATAGGCATTGTCTTTGTTGTGGTAGATGCTGGAAAAGGACACATACATGATAGTTGGTCTAATAGTCTGGTCGATTGCTGTGGTGCTTGTTTTCATTGACATGTGGAAACTGGCCATTTAGTCTTGAGAAATCATTGGTTGATGCCATCTCGGACCTCTTTGTTGGGTGCTGCACTAGGTAATCTTTCTGTTGTGGATTATAGCCACTTGGCCCCTTAGGCGAAATATGAGATTTGGCATTGTAAAATTGGTTAGCTTTTCCTACAGTTTATTATGGCATTTTATCCCTGTGGATCAGTGTCTATTTGGACGTTAACTTTGCCACACATAATTTACACCCAACACCTGCTTAATATTTATTTCAATATATTATTGAAATACCTGCCGTTTTAAGAGAATCAGCACCCTAATCAAAACGGTTTCGGACGGTGGAACAAACAATATTCCAATTCCATCTCGAGTCCGATCCAGTCGATTTCCGGCATCGAGTCTCCAAAGCCCTGATGAACAGATGAAGCATGTCGAGTTCTCGGAAGCTCTGCAATACATATACGCAAGTAGTTCACCTCGTCGTCGAGCATCAATGGAGTCACCGCCGACATCCCGGGCGCTGAAGCGACCCAGGCTAACGCCTCCCGGCAACGACGTCAGCACAGTCCATCCCTCCGGCCCGCACGCGACCCGCTGCCGGCGCCCCCTCCTCGTCGCGTCGGTCTACGACGCCGCCAACCTCTCCCGCGTCGGCGTCAGGCTCGTCGACGTGGCCTCAGGCGCCGCCGTCGCGCGGCTGGACGGGCTGAGCAGCGGCAGCCACTGCGGCGCAGCGGGCGGCCTGGTCTGCCTCGTCGGCGACAGAGCCGCCGTCCGCGTCCTCGACCCGGCCACCGGTGCCGCGACCGACGTCGTCCTCGCCGCCCCCGGAGACACGACAGCTGCGGCGGCGGTGCACGGACACGGCCAGCGGACCTCGCCGCCGTCGCACGTGTTCGGACAAGTCCCATCGACGGGGGAGTATAAGTTGCTCCGCATCGACGCCGCCGGCTCGCCGGGCCAGTCCCAGTCGTGCGAGATCCTCACCATCGGCGCCGAGCAGCCGCGCTGGCGGCCGGCGCAGAGCCCCCCGGCGCCCGTCGCGGCGTTGGCCTACCGGAACAAGGCGGTCGCGCACTTCCTGACGTCGTCGCCGTCCCACCACGGCGACGGCATCGCGTCGTTCGACCTCGGCGCGGAGGCATGGCGGCCGTCCCTCCTCCACGTCCCGCTCTCCTCCGGCGCCGGCGGCCGCCACGTCTTCCGCCCGCACCTGAGCCTGGCGGAGCTGGGAGGCCACCTGGCCGCGGTGCACCACGACTACCAGGGCGGCTCCATCGACGTGTGGCTGCTGGCGGACCTGGAGACGGGGACGTGGATGAGGACACACTCCCTGCGTCTTGCGTCGGTCCTGCGCGGCTGGGGAGCGCCGCCGCCGGGCGAGGTTGGGCGGCGGGTCGTCGCCGGCGACCGGGAGTCCCTGGCGCAGCCGGTGGCGGTGCTGGATGACGGGAGGATCGCGCTGTGGGTGGAAGGGAAGGGCTTGCTGCGTGTGTACGATCCCATGACCGGCGGTTGCACGGACGTGGCGGACTTGGGGAGGTTTTCTAATGTCATTGGGTTGTGTACGGCCGCCATTGGTGACAGTGGTTAAGGTTTAAAGTTTAAACTCATGTTTGAAGCTCACGACTCGTGAGTGTAATTTTGTTTTTATAGAGTTTGTGATCTTTATACAAAAGGCTAATTTGAGAGTAGGTGCTTTTTGACCAATAAAACTTGGGGTTGGGTGCTTCTTGATCTTCATTCATGTCCAAAAAATGCTCACAAAAATTGATTAATGTATCAGCATATATGTTGTTGCCATCGCCAATGCGTTGCTATCTTATACGTATGACAAAAACATATGCACAACATGTTCGTCAACTCTAAAAGCGAGGCATCGATAGCGCCCTAGCGAGATATCGCAGTTTGGAGCTAAATCATCTAAAACACGTGCGGTTTACAGTTCAAAATTGTTTAAAAAATTATATATGGTTTTATATAATCATACCGAGCTTCCACTTTAAATATCTAATCGTTAGAGGTATTTTTTTCATGAAAACCATTTGAGTTGTTAATTGCAGAACGTTTGAAATACGAAATTTCTCTCATCCCAAGGATTATTTTTTATTTCATATTGTAACTAGAATAGAGCCCAAAATAGGCCCAAGTGACCAAACTCTCATACTGCATAGCAATTTGAGCATCACACTTGCACTCGCAAAGTCAATTTTCCTGTGTTCCGTCAAATACTGTATACCATCTTGGCATCTTCTACCCACTTCGTCCCCACCAAACCAGTCTTCCTCCTCCATCTCCTCCTCCTTCCGACCTTCCCTTGCTTCGGCGGCGGCGAGGCCACCGGTGGCGCCTCCCTCCTCCCCCCCGCCGGCTTCGGGGCCTGCATGTCCCTCCCTGCCCACGCTCCCAGGCTCCCAGCGCACACGCCTTCCCGGGTCTAAGGCGACTAGGCTGCTCTCCACAGAAGCGCGGCACGCCGCCCACTTCGGAGGAATTCGTCCCCCCCTCGCGCTCCCCTCCGCTCCTCTAGTGGACTGGAGGGAAGTGGAATCCGCCAGGAATCGGATCGGCTTCCCCTGATTTTGGTACGGCGCCCTAACCTAGCTTGCTCGGTTGCTTCCACCCCCACCTGCATGTCTTATCCAGCGTGTGCAATGAAATCCAAATCTAGTCCTCCTGGTTGGATACTCCAATTCACATGTTTGCTGCGAATTCCTTTGCTGTACCATGGGGGATAATTGTAGCAGTAACTTTTTTTGTTTGAGGGGAAGTAGCAGTAACCTTTGTTTATCATCAGACATTGCTATGCAAATAGTGAATCTGTCACGAATTTGGTCGGGATTTCTCAGTTCATATGGTGTTTTACATATTCCCGTCTTGTGAACTTGAACCAGGATATATTAGGAGTGTCGTTGGCAATTTCTTTGTTGGCAAGGCTCTGACATGGCTGATGGGGATTCATCTGACTTCACCTTCTGCAAGGTAGGCGCGGTGATCGTTTATGTCATGCTCCTATGTTTGTTGTTGTAGTGTTCTGTACCATTACTGCTATGTCAGTGCTTTTCCTGATCCTGAAAGATTGATGCTGAAAACTGAACTGATCATGTTTTGTGGCGGTGATAAAGAGTGTTATGAATGTAAAAACACCACTTGGTTGCTGAGGGATTATCATATGGATTGTGATCGGCCAGATTTGTGGGCCTTATGCTTTACCGTACCATATATATTTGTTATGGTTTCATCCATATTTGTTCATTTCTGAAACTAGTATAATAAGCGCATAGGTTATATTTCCAAACACAATAGTGGATAACCAGAAGTCTTAATAAATCGTGTGGCTTGCTTTGTAATCCGCGATGAGCATGGAATCGTGGATATGGTTTCATCCGTATATGCTCATTTTTTAAACCAGTATAAGTGCATAGGTTATATTTCCAAACAATATGCGAATAAGTCAAGGGGAGGAAATAAGAAACAGAGAAAGCATGGAAACTTTAATCCTACAGAATGGGAGAAGGGCTCTCATTTTGTTTGTCTTCTCTTTGCTGTATGGGATTCACTTGATGCTGTTCTTTCAATGCATGCATTGAAACAGTTGCTCCTATTTGTTTTTTTTTTATGTCTTGGTTGCTGATGCTGTAGGATTGGGTCAATTAGCTAGTGTATCTTTTTCAGCACTCACTTCATTACCCCTTTTTTAGGTTGGTAGTTGGATATCGAGTACTATATAGTTATGAATTATTTATTGTCTTCACTTTCATTGAATGCACTTAATTGCTTGATGACTTGTCAGTTTGTTATTGTAGTGGTCTAAACCTCTTTTACTGAATATGTATTGGCTATTTGTCCCTCAGCCTGTTGTGTTGCTAAGAGCATCCAATGGCTTGACTTAGAAACTTACAGCTAGTAAATTTTCTTCCTTCTTATGTACTTAGGACATTCAAACTTTTGTGTTATATCTGTTCAGGTTATTTCTGAAGAAAACGACGGTCAATTAGGGTCTCCTAAAGCCATTCCTGTGGCAAGTATGTCGCTCGAGGATGTTCATGTTGATATTGCAAAACTTGCAAAGAAAGATGGCTTGAAAGCTAATGACTCAGATAATGGTAGATCTGGTAACAGTGCTAGTGTATCAACACAAGACAGCAGCATGAAAGAACCAACTATACAAACAAGTGGTGGAGCAGAATCAAATGTGTCATCACAAGCAAAACCTTCATCGAAGAAACCTGCAGTGCGGAAAAAAGTTCCTTTCGAGAAGGGCTATAACCAAATGGATTGGCTAAAGCTGACACAAACGCATCCTGATCTAGCTGGTAAGTTATTACAAACTTTAGTGGGTGCTATTTGATGGCCTTTGGTAGTTATGTTTATCTGGTTATTAGTGGATAGCTTGATGCTGCTGCATAATTAGTGCCTCTCAGGACATGTTATGGGGTCAGGAGTGACAATCAAGTGGTCATAACTGTACTAATTGATGTGTTACAATTAACGAAAAAGATAAAACTTGTGTTACTGTGCCTTTTTTTTTCTGGTGTGTACTTCTGTCTGAGAGAAAGGTCCTGTATTTTGGGCCTGTTTGGTTGCTGGCTTGTTAGGTGAGGTCCTTCGAGGGGTTCCACTAGTATAAAAGAAACATTGCGAGCTTGAGAAACTCAATGCTTACCTTGTTGAATAGTTCAAATCAACTAAATTGAGAACCTTCCATTTTAAAAAATTTTGTCAGACATTTTTCAGAGAAATTGCTTTTTTTAATTAACACTTTGTGTAGTGTGGCATTTATACCTTGGTGGCTTGGTATATGCTGCATCAGTTGGACTATTCTGAGTTTGGATGGCTGATGGCTTCTCTATATGCTTCCTTATATGTCTCCTAATGATAATGCCTTAAATGACAAATTTAGTGGGATGTTTCTTTTTGGTATTTCTACTAGTGCTTATGACTTGCATGTATGAACTTAATGATATTACTGAGACAAGTTGGCTGTCGAGTACTTATGTAATGAACAAAATATAAACAAGGTAACGTTGTTGGTGTCAGAAATGCCTTCTCGTACAGGCAGCTGGACACGTTTACTCCATAATGCAAAACCTTTTAATGGTTAGCTTTACACATATCTTGTAAACCTCTGAATTTGAGTTCATGGTTTCTCATCTTTTGGTATGTTCTTAAATGTTCCTTTTGCCCCTCAAGGCCTCAATTGATCATACCGATAATTGATGAGACAATGTCTGTTTTCCTTTCTTTTATAGGGCTCAAGGGGCAGTCAAACCGAAGGTTAATTTCTTTGGAAGAAGTTAAGCAACATAAAACTGGAGATTGCATTTGGACAGTTCTTAAAGGCCGTGTTTACAATATTGCTCCATACATGAAATTTCATCCTGGAGGTAATCTTAGCTCATGCAGAGTTATTCTGTTGAGTTTCAGAACCGCGGCTCCCCCTTTACAATCTTTTCAGTTATTCCTTGAAAGTGTTTTATCATCATTTATTTTGCTAACTTGCTGTTTGGGTCCATTTGCAGGAGTTGATATGCTTATGAAAGCTGCTGGAAAGGACTGCACTGCGCTGTTCAGTATCCTTCTATTATTTATTATTTTTGCTCTATTGCTCAAAATATCTTGCTGCTTGTTGCGTACTCACATTGGAACACAATTCTATCATGCAAGTTGGTGTGGTACCAAAGGCATGGCCTACAGACGGCAATGTGTGTTCACATGATCAGTTAGACGCTTTTGCAGCCTTATCTCCATCTCTTTGCGATTGACCTGCTGATGATTCTAATCATTAATTATCTCATTATTGTGATTGTCGATTGTGTAGCCGTTTATAATTCTTGATGACTCCTTGACTTCACTATAGATAAATACCATGCTTGGGTAAATGCAGAGTTCCTCTTGGAGAAGTGCCTTGTCGGATTCCTTGATTCCAACTAGTAGATCTCAAGGTGTGTGTCACTTGTCAGGTTGGCATTTTATCAAATCTGCGCTCCAGGACTATTGTATTTGTGAACATGGGTTGATGGATTAAAGAATGTAAATGTTCTATTGTATCACAAAGGGAATACAGTGATTCATTTTATTTGAAAAAGAAAGAGGGAAATAAGATTAGTGACCGTTTGTTGTTATAGATGTGAGAAAATCCAGAAATTTACTGGTATATCATTGAGATGCTGAGGTAGTAAATTGCAGCACCTGATGGAATGCACACCAAAATCAAAACATCGTCAAAATGAGGCCAAGCCCTTGCTCCAGAAATATTGTGTTTGCATGAGCATGTTTACACAGAAAACAAGTTGTTTACACATGCTTGTGCTATATTCCTTTCGAGCATTATAATATGCATATGGGGTTTTCAAATTCATTTCTCACCTGGAAGCTTTTATGCAACATCACAAAAACTATCCAGTTCAATCTGCAAATGGATTGCCAAGTTCAATCTTATCAAAAAGTGGTCATAATTGTTTTGTTTATTTATTATTCTTTCTGATCGATCTATGTTTTCCTTGCTTTTGTTTCTTAATGTATTTTCAAATTAATCTACAATTATTAACGGTCAAACTATATTGACTGGACAACATGGCAAAGGAGATTTGCATTGGTGCAAAAGTGGTGGATAATTTGGACGGTAGAAGAGGAAGTAGGATTGCAACGAGTGGCAAAAAGAATGGTTTATTTTAAAAGCCAATATAGCAAGACAGATTCTAGTACAAGGTGAACCACCCACAGGCTAGAGGCAAAAATGCCCACTAGACACTAGCAGAACAGCCAGCAGCATAAGGACAGGCTGGAAGTCTTCCTAGGTTTGCATCTTTTTTTATGTTTTTTTAATTTTTAAATCATTCTTACTAGTTAACATAACATTAGCAGTTCCTCAAAAGGTCAAGTTGATCTTCTGAAAGTACACACCCTGAAACATTCTTCCTTTTTTTTTTGTACAGTAGGATTTCATGTTCTTTATCACCCTACAAAAAAAATGAACTTCGATTCAAATTGTAAGTGGTGATAAAAAAGACAGATCTCATTAGGGACTAAATGAACCCATGAGATTGTTTATGTAAGTAAATTGAAAATAAGGCTAAGAAATAGTTTTTTCCCCCCATTGTTTTCTACTCATCTGTGGAGATGAAGATGCCATATTGCCATTGCCATCAAACACGCGCAGCATAGAAATTCGACAATGACGAGTTAAGATACTGAAATGTACTCTTTGACAATGATCATCTATTATTGGCGTGCGTAACACATTGATCTCCATGTCACGTTACAGCTTTCAAACGTGACTTCTCCAAAGCCGAACCTGATGCCAAAAGCAAAGGGGAAAAAAAGGCGGGAAAGCTGCATCACGAACGCCGTCCTTCACTCTTTTCCTCATTCATGCCTTTTCCCCCACATCGGTTGGTCCACTCAATCTTCTTTACCCAAACCTAATCCATTCTAAATCGCATTTTTCTTGTTTTTACGCACATCTGAAAACCCTACGGAGTGCGATTAATTATCGCCGTATCTATTGTTCTGTTAACTTTCTGCTTTATTTAAGTGGTCAATGGCGATTGCTAAGATGCTTCAGAGAGTTCGGAAATGTGGGGGAGTGTGCGCAAAGGCATTTTTGCCGGAAAGAGAGGCCAATGCTTGGTGGCATCTTCAACCTTGGACATGGATGGTTAGTTGCTACTTCTTCAGTGCCTTGCTTTTCCACGGCAACCGTGGAAAGTTGATCAACTTTTCCCCAACTAGCACAACAAATTGCACTTTTCAGCAGTAGGCAAATAAATTACCACAATAGGCAGTTGATTGATATGATCGTTGTGCACTTGTGGTGAACTTTTGAAGCAACAAAATTACATTGGTGTGATCATACATGCATGGGATCATTTTTTAAAATAATATCCATGTGAGCACATACATGGCACATCACTATAACCATAAGTAGGCACACCCTATTACCCCCCCCCCCCCCCTAGGAGCGGGTTCAAAAAACCGGAACCGGTCCAGTTAGCCGTCCCAAAAAATCGGGGCGGTGACCGGTCTTACCAGCCGGTAAACCGAAAGGCTCGGTTTGGCCTGGTTTGCTAGGTTCGATTAGGGGTGGTAACCGGTAGGTTTTTTGTACCAGGCCGGACCGGTTACCAGTTTAACCGGACCGGTTCCCACCGGTTTTGCGAACCCTGATTAGGTAGGAGCTCCAAAAGATTGAGTCGGTAGATTTTCAGACGGATGAACAAATTGACGAAGTTACCAATAACACATCCATTACTAGAAAATAAAAAAAATACCCTTTTTTATATATAGATGTTTCATCATGGATGGTGTCTGCTTAGGGGTCCATGGGCACTGAGAAAATATAATTATAGGAGGCCGCCGCTTTTGATACCTATCTAGTTAGTCAACCTATTTCATTCAAAGGTGGACCACGTGAGGCCTTCTTCAAAGGTTAAGTTGCTACCTCATAGCAAGATGTGACGCTTCCACATCAACATAAGCTGACAGAGAAGAGCTCGTCCACCCAACAACAAATGAACATGATAGCTTAGGTCAGTCTCAGTGGTGGGTTTCACAAACATTAAATAGACTGTCTGTAAGCACTTTTGATGATGTGGCAATATATTAATGAAGAGAGAGGTAAAATGAGTTTCACGAGGAAACCCTCTCTACACAGTTACCTAGACAACTTGTGTCTTGTATGCAACTTAAAAAACAACAATAGATGAAACTATGCATTGAGAAGGAGGTGTTTCATTATCATTTTAAACGTTTTTAGATGATGTGTCACTCTAGGTAATTGTGTTCACTACATTTCCGCTGAGAATGGCCTTATGCACGCTCTCGATGTTTGCGGAGGCCCACGTATAAACATTTCTTTACTCTAATTAATCAATTCCACCACCACCTCCTATCTCTTTTGTTGATTGCGGTGCGCAAGTAGGGCTCAGGTGCACCTCGAGCCACGCGATTGAGCCAGTCGCTTAATTCCACGCGATTTAAGCGTGGCATGCATGACGACAAGCAACCCCCTCTCTTCCCTTCTCTCCACCACCACCTCACTTTGCTTGCTGAGCTGTCCGGCGTAACGTCAAGTATAGTACCTGCTGCTCTAATAAGCAACCACCTCTAAAAACAATGGTCATGCTTATAGGCTCTCATGTACAAATAAAATTATCTCGTCCATAGTCAAGATTCATACCATGTAAAGTTAGGTATGCATGGACAAAATTATATAAAAATTACATCTTCAAATATTTTACAATTTGTAGTAGATTTTTTTCATTTATTAAGATAATGCAGCAAAATTTTGCATTTGAAGATTGGGCGGTAAAGGATCAACACAACAAATTGTTTGATAGCCATAGATATGACGTGGAGTGAGACCATTAGGTGAAATCACACAGGTAAAGTTTGGCCTTGGACTAGGAACAAGATCCACTGTAGTGTTGACACAACTATTGTAACGACATAGTACTACTTTGCACCCATCCAAAGATCCATCTGATATTTTCAAACTGTTACACTGCTGTCTCGTAAAATGGACACGTGCTTTCCAACTTCTTTTAAAAAAAAATAAAGTGGACATGTGGCCAGTGGATAAGACCAATGTCCGGTGTGTGTGGTCCTGCTCGGACCTCTTGGTGGAGTCTCGGTCCAAGTCGCCGGTCAAGTTTCACCGCCGGTACTGTGCTCACACACAGCCACAGGCGGCGGCACACAGCTTGGTGGTGGTTTGTCAATTGCCGCCGCTTGAAACTTCCTTCCACCCGCACACGCCGCACGTCGTCGTCGCTGCCAAGTGCTCGCCCACTACTACTTGTGTGCTCCTCCGGACGATTATTTACATATATATAAATAGCAAGTAGTAGTACTAATGTACTATACGTTGATTATTACCGCGAGAGGCACCGGGGCAAAAACCAAACCACCGTACCCTCGCCGTCTCCGCCGCGCGGTCACGGGCGGCGGTGTCGACGACACTCTGGCGCGCGGCATGCCCCCGGCCGCGTCGCCGTCCGTCGGCCAGCTCGCCGCCGTACAGCCGACCGGACAGCGAGACTAACAACGCCGCCGGCTCCCTAGGTGGTTTAGCGATTTGCTGGATCGGAGTTAATTAGTTAATAATGGTGTATTCAAAAAGATTTATTTAGTAAAAAAGGAAGGAAAAGGACAGGGAGGGATCGGAGACCCAGCTCTCCGTCGTCGATCGGGGTCGTCGTCTGAGGTTGACGGTCAAATGGAAATATTGGATTCTTCCGCCGACACTACGCCTCATGTGCTCGTGGGTGGTGGTGAGGGTCAGGCAAGCAGGGGCGACGACCTCGCAGGTCTTTTACTAAAGATACAATACATATTAATGCAGAAACATATATCCGGTCTTTTATTTTAAGTTGCCATGTTGCGTTCGTGTTAGCCCAAGTGTGTTTTCGACTAGATTTATCAACCAACCTCTTATGTCCCATCTGTCAATCACAACAGTGAACTAAAGTAGTCCATTGATTTTTGCAAGCAAATCACCTTGTAATATTTAATTAAAATCTCTCTTCTATCAACACAGAAAGGGTTTCACTACTTCCTTAGCTTGCTACTAACAAACATAGTTAGCAATTACAAGGGTTCATAACCAGGCGCGGAAGCCGCGGAGGCAGCGACGTGTGGGTGGGGGCTCGAGCCCCCCACCAGCCTAAATCCAATAAAGCCTCCCCTAAGCTCCTCCAACAAATTTATTTGAGGAAGGAGGAGAGAAGGAGAGACTAGATCAAGAAGAAGTAGAGAGAGCTCCCCTAAGCCTTAATCCTAGATCCGTCCGTGTCCATAACGATGGTCACGGAATCTATGATTAAAGTCCGGGGGAGCTCAACTTCCTCCTCCTTCTGTCCCTTCTCTTTTCTTCTTCTTCCTCTCATTTACCTGTGTGTGTTGGGGGGGGGGGCTCCATGGAATCCATGGGGGTAGGGGGAGGGCATCAGCCCCCAGCCCCTGAAGATGGTATGTTAAGAACTACATGCATAAAAATGATTTAGAGAAAAACAATGGTACAACATTACTTGCTTGGCGATATGTGCTGTTGGAATTTATGCGGGCTTGGCCCAATAATCAATTCAGAAATTCCTAATAAATCTCAAAGGCCTATACATGAGTGTATTGGGGAGAAGTGGAATCCTTTAGTGCCACCTTGCTAGTGGAAGGTGGAGGGAACCAACTTATGTATGGAAGTTGTTCTCATCTCCTTAAGACTAGTATGAGGAGAAGAAAGGAAGTCCACACGCGCTCGCTCGCCTCGCCGGGCGAAGGGCGCGGGCGCGCGGCACCTGCGTGAATGGTCCGCCGAAATCCGGCTTCTCGCCTTGCGGGAGCGCGGTCTCCTTTTGCAGTTTTAGTTTTTGGTCTCCTAAACGGACTCAACTCAGAGTCCTACTCGTGATTGTGTTTCATGAGGTCGGTTTCCCGGACTATATAAGCAGGCCACCGGCCACGCTAAAATGTATCAAATCAACAACTAGGGTTTTGCCTCTGCTTACTGCTGCGCCGCCGTCACCAAGACTCCAGCCCGATCGTTCGCGTGCACCTGCGGCCGGGCGAGCAGGTCTTCGGAACCAACGTCTTTGCGATCCTGCACCGGGAGAAAGGCAAATAAGGTTTTTGGGAAGCGCTATTCGCGCGACTGCTCCCGATTTTCGTCACGGCTCGTCTTCCTGCAAGATCCAGGGGCGCTGCGTCCCGGCGTCATCTTCGTCGGCCTAATCGAAGTCTTCCGCCGCTGCTAATCGACGACAGTAACAGCGACCAGGACGATCTCAGCTTCGCTACTTCCTCGACACCTACTGTTGCCTTGCAAATTTATCTAGTTAGCTTGCAACGTATGCTTAATCTAGTTGTTCACTACGTCATGATTTATTTTATGGTTTTAATCTGGAAATTGCCTAATATTTTAACATGTGCACCTACTGTTGCCTCATCATTGGAAAAAATTCAACAGCAAAATTATTTGGAAGAAAACTTAAGTAAGAGAAAAATATGTAGTTTGCAAAAAAAAAAACCCACTTGCTACTCTAGAGTTCATAAAACCCGCACATAAAACTTCTTAATTAACCCCTAGAACTCACATCTGATGCTTCTACTATTGGGACTCAATGGTTTGAAGAAAACTGGTTAAGTTAAACACTTCGGCTTGCTCTCCTCGAAGGAGACCGCCATTTCTATCTACCATGAGTATTGAATTGTGGAAATTGTGTTTTGATCAGATCGGGTGATTGACACACTTGCATGCTCTGCTTTCAAGCTAGTTCATTCTGTGCCAATGCGTGGACAAGATGGTGGTGGTGCCCTGATGAAATTATGGGGGTGGGGGTTGAGCTCATAAGATTTTCTCTACCCTTTTCCAAGAAAAAAGAGGATGAGTGTAATTAAAATGGATGTTTTTCGAAGGATAAATGGTTAGCAAATGACAGGAATTGTGCGAAAATTTACAGTAAAAAATTGTGTGAAACATTAACACATAATCTTTTGTATTTCACATGGTTGTGGAGTGTATTCCACGCGACATATCTAAACGATATAGCTCTAGATCGAAACTATATGATATATATAGACTATATATCCTCAATGGCTTCTTCAACACCAACCAATTTGAGCATTCTTGTATCAGTAGCAGGTGATACCAAATTTCGACACATATTACCCATGAATAAACACAAGAGCAAAAAAAAAACTTTTTCCTACTTTTTCCTGGTAGATGCACTCCTACTTTTTCCTGGTAGATGCACTCCTTCCAGACGCTAGCAAATTAAACCCGGCCTGATACGTCGCCTTGAGAGGGGAACAAAAATGTCGTCATCCTGCGGTAATTCTCCCACAAATTACCCCAAGAAAGCTACGAAATCCCTACGCTCACCACGGTCAGTTCCCGCGAGTGTCGTCACCATGTCACAGCCGTTTCTCTACTCCAACTAATAAATCTACAATTAAGCCCTAGTTAATACGATCGACGCCTCCTCGTCGTCGTCTCCTATAAAAGAAGGGGAAGCCACGTCGCTCCGGTCGCAAGCTCACTTCTTGTAGTACCCCCGGCCCTCCTCGCCGCGCCGTCCACCGATCGATCGATCCGCAGCAGCGTAATGAGGCCACCGCGCGCCGTGCCCACCCTCACCGTCGCGGCGGCGGCGGCGCTGCTGCTGCTGCTGCTGCTCCTCCTCGCGCCCGCCGCGCGCGCCGCCGAGGACTGCGGGGCCGACGGCGGCGGCGCGGCGGCGGAGGGCGACCGCGCGCGGGCGAAGGCGCTCAAGATCGCTGCTTTCTTCTCCATCCTCGTGTGCGGCGCGCTGGGGTGCTGCCTGCCCGTGCTGGGCCGCCGCGTGCCGGCGCTGCGGGCCGACGGCGACGTCTTCTTCCTCGTCAAGGCGTTCGCGGCGGGTGTCATCCTCGCCACGGGGTTCATCCACATCCTCCCCGACGCCTTCGAGAAGCTCGGCTCCGACTGCCTCGGCGCCCCGTGGAAGGACTTCCCCTTCGCGGGGTTCGGGGCCATGGTCGGCGCCATCGGAACGCTCGTCGTCGACACCCTCGCCACGGGGTACTTCACGCGCGTCCACTTCAAGGACGCCAAAGCCGCCGCCGCCGCCGCCGCCGCCGCGGCCGTGAGCGCCGCCGCCGTCGGGGACGTGGAGAAGCAGCAGCAGGAGGCCGCCGCCGCGGCGCACGCCGCCGGCGGAGGTGCCGATGACGACCACGAGGGCCACGTGCACATGCACACGCACGCGACGCACGGCCACGCGCACGGCTCCACGGCGCTCGTCGCCGCCGTCGGCGGCGGCGACGGCGACAAGGAGCACGCGCTGCGCCACCGGGTCATCGCGCAGGTAACTAATTTCTTCGAGTTAATCGTGAGTTGCATAGTGCGTACGGATACGGTCTCCTCCAAGTGTAACAGCTGTTTAACTATGAGTTTATTTACCACCGTTTTCTAAACAAAAATAACTGCTATATATAGCAATGAACACTAGGTGTTTTTATTTAAAAAAAAAGAGTTACAGTCCTGAAAGGTACGTAGATATTCTCTGAACTGTGACATATATATGTCCAGTGATATATTCTTGCAAATGAAACTATTAAAAGGTCACTTATTAAAAGAAAATGGTGATCAACAGTGATTGCACTGTTTCCATATGTAACTTGTGATCAACAATGGTGCTCGATTGTGTGCAGGTCCTAGAGCTTGGGATCGTGGTGCACTCGGTGATCATCGGCATCTCCCTCGGCGCATCAGAGGAGCCGGGCACCATCAAGCCTCTAGTGGTCGCCCTGAGCTTCCACCAAATGTTTGAGGGCATGGGCCTCGGCGGCTGCATCGTTCAGGTACCGAATAGTCTCTCTTACAATAACAGAAAAAGATGAATATCTCATACAGGAATGGAAAAGATAATTCATCTTGTTGTCCGAGTGTTCGTTTTTTTCCTTTTCTTCCTCCCCCACCAAGTTGGTGAACATGATTGATTATTGAGGCATGATGTTAAGTCTTAACCCATCTGCTCCCAAATCTAATACTGAATTACTTATCACGGTCCATTTTTTTGAGGTCATGTTTTTTTTTGCAAAAAAATAAGGGGGAAATGTGCATCTATTCTAGTTTCTAGATATAATGGTCCCTACTAGAAGTAGACTAACTCATAAAGAAAAAGAATAGTTACTTTTTTGTTTTGTTAAAAAGACAGGAGCACTTTATCCTGGCATCTAGTCCAAAATACCATCATGATTTGGTTTGGGCAATTGAAAGGAGAGGCGATGAAGAGGTCGATCGCACTAAAGCATGATATGATATATAACCATATGAACTTGGAAAAAGAGTGTGCCGATGCCCTTTTGTGAGAACAAAGTACGAGACCACAGCACTTCGGGTGGTTCCGAGGCAAACACTGAACAAAGTTTGGGACGCCATTTGGATGCCCTTTTTTCAAACTGGATTTCTTTTCCCTCTCCTTTGTGCCTGCTAATGTGTCGTCAAACAGACATGACTGTTGTAGTCTAGAGTCCTTGTTTAGAAAGGAAACAATTACTATATTCCATACTAATGGTCTACCACATTGGAGAATTTTTTTTTTGTTGTAAATATAAAGCTGACATGACCTTAACGAATTTACTAGTACCTTATATTATTCACTGAATAAAGCTGAGTGACTCAGTTCAGGATTGTGTTCAACTAGGCTATGAAAACAACTCAATTGTAAATATTTAAATGTTTTCTAGGTCCATCGATCCCTAATTAATTTTGTGGTTTCCATATATGCATGCATGAATGCAGGCGAAGTTCAAGCTCCGGTCGATCGTGACAATGGTCCTCTTCTTCTGCCTGACGACGCCGGTGGGAATCCTCGTCGGCATCGGCATCTCCTCTGTGTACAACGAGAGCAGCCCGACGGCGCTCATCGTGGAGGGAATCCTCAACTCGGTCGCGGCGGGGATCCTGATCTACATGGCGCTCGTCGACCTCCTCGCCGAGGACTTCATGAACCCCAAGGTGCAGAGCCGGGGGAAGCTCCAGCTCGGCATCAACGTGTCCATGCTCGTCGGCGCCGGCCTCATGTCCATGCTCGCCAAGTGGGCTTAGTTAGCCAAGTTTTGTTCTCTGCTAGTAGTATGTGTTATTGTTAGATGGATTACAAGTAAGTTGCAGCAAAAGGAAATTAAGATCAGAGCCAGCCGGAGGAAGAAGAACAAGATGAGAGAAAAAAAAAGTGATCGCACTTTCTTCTTCTTCTTCTTCTTTTGCTTCCAAAAATTTTTGTGTTGTTGTAACGGTTCCAAAAGGCAGGTTGTTTGGATTAGTAGGCAACATTACTGTTGAGATCGATGTCAACCGTGTGACTGTTGCTCTCCATCGATCACAATCTGGATGCGTACAGTTGGTGGTTTTCCTCTCTCTGTGGCCGGCCATTGCTTGAATTGCCACATTGTGAAGGAATGTCGACACCCTATCGCCACCCTTTGGTACGCACGGTGCACACGCGGAGGGTCACGCTGATGGCGCCCGACTTTTTTGACAAAGAGTCTGTACGTGAGCACGACGAGTCTACGACGACACACTCGTGTTGCAGCGCCATCTGAGTGAGCTTGGGGGCTCGATCTCGTCAAGGAGAGTGTCGACACCACCCCGCCTACCGCCGTCAACTTTTTGGTAGGACACGGCACACATGTACAGGGCCTTGATGCAGATGGCACCCAAACTTCTTTGACAGGCCAGCAGGTGTTGTACGAAATTAACACTAGCTACAAGCGTTGCTCAATCAACGAACATGGCTGCCAAATCATGGACAAGGACACCCGGACACGCAGACATGTAACATGTTGTTGCTTGACTTTGACTAAGGACCTGAGATTTGAGACTGCTTCGAGTTCATTCATCATCACGGATTCGGGCAAAAAATTGACCTGTGAACAGTGAAAGTACGCATTTGCGGCTAGATGTCAACAGGGAGTTCACACCCGGCCCTGAGATTATTGGCAATGGCTACCCATCCCCATCCGTGTCAAGGGGGGAAAATCTCTTCCCCTGCCTCCCCATCCTCGCTTTCAGGGATTTTTTTCTCATATCCCGGCGCGGAGAATCAAAGACATGGGGGGTGGGGGCTAGGGTCCGTGAACGAGGGTGACAGCGAAGAGAAAGGAGAGGATGAATGTGTGGCAAAGAAGGTTGTTCATTGTTTCTAGCGAGAATAAGGATAAAGACACTTGACCCCCGCGTCGCTCCCCTGGAGCGGCATGGGCGGAACTCCCGTCCCCCGCGCCGCCACCCCACCAACGCAGGCTCCCACCCCGCCGCCGCCGGATGCCTGCACGGCCGCGAGGAAGGCAGCGGCGGGGCCCCTCCGCCGTTTCTCCTCCCCCTCCCCCCTTCCCCCCTGGTGCTCTCTTCGGCTGCGACCTCGGCGGCGGCGGCCTTGTGTCCGGCGTCCGGTTCGGCCTGTGGTTCGCCGGATCTGCTGCTTGGGCCGCCGGATCTGCTCCCTTGCGGGCTCCGTGTGCCGGGGCGCGACGACGACGACGATGCTCGTTTTCCCGGCGGCGGCGGCCCTCTGGTGGTGCGCGTGGTGGGCGCGGCTGCGCCGGCGGCCGGTTCCACGTGTCGGGCCGCCGGATCTACCTTCCCTGGGGCCTTCGGGGTCGGGGTGCGGCGGGGACGGCGGTTTCCGGTGCTGGCGGCGGCGGCGGCTTCGGGCGCGGTCGGCGTGTTGCACGCGCGTAGACCTCTGCGGCCGCTGCTCGGCCACGGCGGCGGGTGGCGTGCTCCGACGGGGGTGGCTTCCGCGGCCAGCGTGCGGCTTGGTGGACGGCCAGATGGGTGTGGAGATGTGCTGGTGGTGTCGTGCTAGCGACGGCCATGGGTTGGCGCACCAGAGACGCATGGAGGCGTAACTGGTTGCCCGGGCTGCGTTTCTCCGATGCGGGTGAAAACCCTTCCCCTCTTGGGACGACGTCGTTGGCGTGTCTAACGTCATGCCCTTCCTGAAGGCGACGTCAAGCATCTCCTTCTTAGGTCTCCTCTGGCCTGGGGTCGACGGCGGCGTCCGGATTTCTCGGCGAGTTGCTTCGGCTTGGTCTGCTTTCGTGAGAGCCCTTTCTCTTTGTTTGTTTCCTTTCTCTTTTTTCCTTAGTGGTTTGTGTTTGGTAAAAAAAAAAGTAGGCAGTAGACTCTCCTTTGAGCGGGGGAGAAGAGAGGGTTTGTTTCTTGGCAGTGTGTGGTGGCTCGCGTCGACGGCGGAACAGAGTTGTGGAGACCCGGATCGATCTCCCAATCCGACTGGACTGATCCTTTGAAGTTGTTTGAGTTGATTGTGTCAATGTTCCAATCCGACCGATGAGTTGTTGAGTTGAGCGGTGCGTGTTGAGGTCCCAATCCAACCCACCGATGTGCTTAATTGTATGGTCTGCGGACCGGAGTCGTTCGGAGTTCTCTGCTCCCCTAGTTGTGCGGTCGATCGACCAGAGTTGTATGGTTTTCGAGCCCAGTTTTCCTTATAAACTGGGTCAACTCTCTTCTTCTAGTAAAAATTCGGGAAAACACAAGCTTTCACCGTCCGTTTAAAAAAAAGATAAAACGAACGTGTTGATTTAGACACTCTCTCTTTGTCATCTCAACATGTTGCTGCAGGAATGCGAAATGTGGGTTTAGGGGCATAGAGTGTGAATCCATGGTAGCGGGGCGGCTACTCTGCTCTCAACTTGAAACTATGGAGCCAATGTGGCGTCGGAGGTCAGTGGGAGAGTGGAGTGGATGGGCCTTAGTTGTGACATGGGAAAGATTGATTCCCTACGATTTCAGCAACACGCACTTTCATCTTTCCCGTCGAAATCCTCCTACGAAATATTTGTAAGGAATACATTTCTCTACTATTTTTCGGCATTTCCCTAGAATTTCAAGCTCTGCTAGAGAAACCAGGGAGTTCTAGTAGTGTTTGGATATATGCATTTTACAATTTATTTACCGTGAGGGAGAAATCAATGTTATTCCCATCGCTTGACAGGAGAATTCCCATGGAAATTGGCTATCACGCACTGTCCATTGACAAATATACTTCCTGCACATGTCACCTTGTAAGTGAAAGAGCAATCTTAATTCTCTTATCAGTACTGAAAATTAAACAGGTGTTTACTGAACACGCACAGAGACTGTTCATGCAGAATCCGTGATGAATCAACCTAGTCACTGACGTCTCAACTCTTTTCAAACTGAGGCTGAGGTCAATGACCGTTACAAGAGCACTCTGAGACCAATCCACCTACTATATACATATATCCCAGGCGATCCCAAAAATGTCAGCACACGAGCGCTGCTGGGATGCTGCTATCTTTACTACCACCAGAGCAACACACCGTATCCTTGCAACCAGGAGCATCCTTTGGCGAGCCGCTCCTACTCCTTGCCTTGCTACAGCAGGATGTCCTCGCACTAATGACAATGGTCACCTCATCTTCACCATTACCGTGCGGCGCGCAGATCGGAGCCGGCGCCGTGGAAGAACAGCAAGCTTTGCCTGCACCGCAGCATCCTCCGGTGAGGCTCTTGCCACCTTCGGCCGTCGCGTGAGCGGTCGCCTCCTTTCTGTGCTCACAGGCTCGTCCTGGTATGGCGATCACGACGGCGTGCTCAGGCGGCTTGGTGTGCTTGTGGCAGCAATGGTGGTCTTTGGCCTTCTCACCTCGTCCCTTGACACTTGCGGTATCGGTTTTCGGTGCTCCGGTGTGTTGACACCTCGTCGCCGGTGACTTTGCCTTGGAGCAGCACGCCTTGCCCTTGGACGTTCTGCAGCATGACCGCCTCGCCGCGGTGTCTCTCAGCAGCAGCATGCTGTGCAGCACGACGAGCAGGCACGTCCCGACGTCGGCGAGCACGGCCACCCACAGCACGGGGCGCCACGCGACGGCGAGCACGAGGACGGTGACTTTCGTGCCAATGGAGAAGACCACGTTCACGGCAATGGTCTGGCGGGTGCGCCGCCCGAGCCTGACGGCCTTGGGGACTTTGAGGATGTCGCTGGACATGAGTGTGGCGTGGCTGGTCTCTATGGCCGCCGCGGAACCGGACAGGCCCATGGAGACGCCCACGTCGGCCGTGGCCAGCGCCGGGGCGTCATTCATGCCATCGCCGACCATCAGCGTGGGCCCGGCGCTTGCCTTAAGCTTTGTGATGAGTCGGACCTTGTCCTCCGGGAGGAGCTCGGAATGGAGCTCCTCCAGGACGCCTCCTAGCTGCTCCTGTGCGTGCTTGGCCGCTGCTGCGCTGTCCCCAGTGAGCATCACTGACTTGATCCCCATCGATCTCAGCTGCTTGATCGCCTTCGCTGCCCCGGTTCTGCAGTCATCGGAAAGCGAAAACAGCCCAACGAGATCGTCATCACAGATCACGTAACCCATGGATACGCCTTTGAGATCATCCATTTCTTGGATATCTTGTATATGTAAAGTTTCATCATGCCACAAGTTAGTTCAAGTATGATTGATGCGAATTCTCTGAAATTTATTCATGAATCAAATTTGTGGGGTTTGCTTACGTGCTTGACATGAAGACCTGTCCATGATCTTTTTGTTTCCGATGTATATGTGTTTTCCACTGATCACGCCATAGATGCCCTCGCCGTGGTAGATGTGAAATTCAGTCACATTTTCCGGCTCTGGACTGATAGCTCTGGAATGAGAGTACTCAACAAGTGCAGCAGCCATTGGATGGCTCGATTTGCTCTCAATGCTAGATACCCTGTTATAAAAAATATCACTTTTTTTTAGCAAGCAAGAAAAAATATCACTTAGGAACTTCATCATTGTAGTTTACTAAAACAGTACTAAAGTTCTATTAAATTGTTCAATTAAAAAGGTAAACAAATTACACATCAGAAATGCTTCATGTTCATTCAGTACAGAAAGTGAAATTATTAGGTGATGTGAAATTATACCAGTAAAGAAGCCGACTCATTTCAACCTTGTCCTCAACCACATGGAATGCATTGATGCTGAATTCCCCTCTAGTGATCGTCCCGGTCTTGTCGAATGCGGCAATCCTGATCTCACCCAATGATTCAAGAATGTTGCCTCCTTTGATGAGAAGCCCCATCCTCGCCGCCCGAAGGAGCGCGCAGAATGTGGCCACCGGTGTCGACAGGACCAGCGCGCACGGGCACGCGCTCACCAGCAGCACCAGGGACAGCTGGAACCATTGTTTCAGGTCATGAGCTCCAAGTAGCAATGGCACAAGAACTACTCCTGCCGCGAGAACGACCACGGCTGCAAAAGAACACTGCTTCTGCTGAATTGCTGTCAATTCTATGTTGTCAGACTACGATCGTTTCTGAAGGTGACTGTGCGGCGTACCAGGGGTGTAGTACTTTGCACACGAATCGATGAGCCGCTGCGTCTTGGATCGGCTGTTCTGTGCCTCTTCCACCAGCCTCTCCATCTTCGCCACCGTCGAGTTCTCGGCCAATGCTGTTGTCCTCACGGAAATGTAACCTGCAACGTCACACAGCTGATTCTGCTCACCACAAGTATGTATGATATGAACATTGTTGAGACAGAATTTGTACTGTATATATGTAAAGGTGTCTGCAGATGAAGGTTTTACCGTCCAAGTTCATGGTGCCGGCCCAGACCTCGGACTGCGGCTGCTTTGGCACCGGGAAGGACTCGCCGGTGAGGCTGCTCTCGTCGACCTCGCTCTGCCCGCCGACGACCACGCCGTCGACCGGAATCACTTCGCCGGCCTTGACAGCGACGACGGTGCCCACGCCGACGTCGCACATGCCGACAACCTGCCCCGTCTCGGCGAGCACGACGTTCTTGGGGACCGTGGACATCAGCGACAGCATCCCGGCGCTCGCCCTGGCGCACGCCAGCGTCTCGAGCCACTCGGCGACGGTGAAGAGGAAGACGATGGCCCCCGCCTCCGTGTAGCTCCCGAGCGCGACGGAGCCGGCCACCGCGATGAGCATGAGGATGTTGATGTCCAGGGTGAGCTCGCACGCCGCGGCGAGCGCCCTGAGCAGCATTGGCTGGGAGCCGACGCAGGCCGCCGCCAGCGCCAGCCACCGCAGCGCGGGGAGGAGCGGCGCGAGGAAGGAGGCGAGGAGCAGGACGCCGCAGGCGACGATGAACGGGCTGGGCCACCGTCCGGCGGCGCCGCTGCCGCTGCCGTAGGCCCGGACCGAGGCCTCGAGGCCCGCCTTGTTGAGGACCTTCACTGATCCGGAAAGGGGCAAGTGAGAATTGACCCCATGCATTCGTGCAGGAATTCGATCGGGAAGAAGAAGGAAAGATGATTTGGTTACCAATGTGGAACTGGGAGACGACGGCAGCGTCGTGCTCGACGATTACGGTGCGGGAGGGGACGACAACGGTGACGGCCCGCACGCCGTCGATCGGGGACAGGAGCCGTTCGACGAGCGCGACCTCGGCGGTGCAGCAGATGCCCAGGACATCCAGGTACGTCTTCTCCCACTCGCCGGCCTTCCTGCGGCCGCCACCATCGCCGTCGCCGGCCCTGGCCGCCGCCTCCTCCACGGCCGGTCCCGGCATTTCGGAAACGAGACGTGCGCCCGCGGGGCCAGGCAAATATTTAGCTGGCGGACGACTTGCTCCTTTATCCTAGGCGTGGTTGGGCCCCGCGATTTCAGCTTCTTTCCTTGTACTCCTATTTTGGGTGCTTTTTCAGGAGACCCAGCTGATTTCCTTCTCTGCTTTTGTTTGGCCGCATTCAGAGGAACCTGCATTCCAAGAACATTCGATGTAAAAATGCCATCGAACCCTCTATTGCAACACACAGTCAATTGCGGACGACGTCACAAATGTCCCATTTTCATCAATAAAAAAAGCATGTACTCCCTCCAGTTTGGTAAATGAAGTCTTTCAGAACAGCAACACAGTCTCCAAAGTACAACTTTGACTTCTTATTTTTATAAAAATATTTATTAAAAACTAACATATGTATACTTTTATGAAAGTATTTTACAAGACCTACCTATTGATGTAGTTTTCACATTTCTAAACTCAACAACTTAAAAGTTATTCATGATTTATATTTCTAATATTTACTCAAACTTTGTTCAAAATGATTTCATTCACAAAACCGGAGGGAGTACTTCCTAAACCCTAAATACTTCATCCATATCGAAATATTTGTGGTCATGTATGTTTTTACAACTTTGACGATTCGTATTATTAAAAAAATTATACAAACATCACCTTCTTTGTTTGTTACATGCTTTATTATTATAGGCATTTAAGCTTGGCTTGTCTTTTTATATATTTACAATAAATTTTTAAATAAGACAAATTGTCAAAGTTGTAAGAAAAAGTAAATAACGACAAATATTTTGATACGGAGGGATATAAAAGTATCATAACGGAAAATTTCTAACACGGTATGACCCCATATATATTTAATGCAACATCCATCGAGAGTAGAAACCCTTCCAATGGTCTTGCTTGTAGCACATAGCTCATTATATGAATGAGCCAACACGCTATCCCTATATAATCTTGAAGTGCATGTATGAGACTATCTCTCGATCAAGAGATAGCTCTTCTCCATCTCATATTAAATTATAAGAAAATATTCTATGAGCGAGTTTATATGCAACCATTGGATTAGAATTAGACTTTTGAAACATAAAAACTAAACAAAAAAAGTTTTGTTGTGAATTACACAGCACAACGGAGACACTCACACCGCATGCACACTCACCCCTATGAATGCACGTGTGCAAAATCTTGCTTCTAGGAGCATCTTTGAAGACTAGTCCGACACATCCTCAAGATTGAGGAAGTCGGCACAAGCGTCTCGCTGTTGACGGCTTCCACGGGGAGTTGAACCCAAGACCTAAGTGCAAAGATCAAGACAAGTGGCCTAGAGGGGGGAGGGGTGAATAGCCCTGCAAAACAATTTCAAACTTTTCTTGCGAAAATGCTGTCAGACCCCGGAACCTTCGGGAAATTCCTAGGAACCTCGGGAAAATGCACAGACAGTGTATTTTCCTAGAGCTTTCGGGAATCCTACATGCACAAGATTTGCTATGGATTAAAGGTTAGAAAACAGATCTAGGGCAAGGTAAAGGTTAACAAGACTAAGAGATAGAGGCCTAAGCACATTAGCAACCTTAGGGTAAAAGGAAAAGCACTAAACAAAGCAAACCCTAGATGAACTAGTGAGCTAACAACCTAGAACAAGCAAGCAATATATATAACTGAAAGTAAAGCTCAAGAGACACGATTTATCCCGTGGTTCAGCTCACCACAAAGGTTGGCCTACATCCATGTTGTTGAGGAAAGCCACAAAGGCTTTGGGATCTCTCTAGATCCACTCCTCTCTCACACCTATCACCAAGGCAATAGATGGAGGGTTTCCACTAAGCATACAAGGGTAATACAAACTACTTGGGGCTGCCACACGAAGATTGGAAGCTCCCAAGCAACCTCTAGCCGTCTAGGATTCAAGAATCCAAGAGTAAAAGATCCACCAGTAGCTAGGGTTTCACCAAGTGCTCAAGAACACAAGAGAGGGATTGGATTTGCTTTTTCTCACAAGGAATCACTCCACATTTGAATGCTAGGGTTGGATTTTGGATTCAAGTAGGTGGGAGTCAATGCTTGGGTGAGAGAGAAGCAATAAACATTGTTTCAGCGCAGGGGAGGAGACGAATGACCGTTGGGGACGAAGGGGAACAAATACCCCGAGATCCAGATCTGTAACGGTAACTTTGAAAACCTGGAACCTCCAGGAAATTTCCCGGAACCTCCGCGATCTGGAAGACTCAACAGGCTGTCAATGTACAGCTCGGAACCTCCGGGGAAAACTCGGAGCTTCCGGGAAATACAGAGAAGAACAGAGAGAGATAGCAAGGTGTTGAGGCTTTTTGTGGCTGGGATAGATTTTGTTTTGATGAGGTTTAAGCACTTGGTTCCATCCTAACCACCATTAGTATCCCTCTTGATAGTACGACTTCTCCTATACTCAAATTCAAAATATAAAAAGAATTAATCTTCAACTTAAATTAAGAAAAGCCTTTCTTTAAAAAGAGGGGTCTTTTTTCTCACTTTTGCACCCATGATCTACTAAGTACCTGTCATAAACACTTACAAGCTCATTAGTTCTTTAATTGTGTGGTCAACATCACCAAAACCCACTTAGGGGCTTGATTGCACTTACACTAAGGTGCTACTGAGGCTCTTGTAACCACCAGGCTACAAACCCTTTTGCAATAAACAAAAAACAATTGATATTTACATTTGTGAATGATCCACACTCTTTGACCCATTTCAACATGAAAATGGTTCGAAAATCATATTAAATCAAGGTTTGTCGCATAAATCATGATATTAGCCACAAAACATTAATTTACAATTGCAACTGCTCAAAACTGTCATTGTAACATGTCCAATCCAAATCGCAAGCAACTGCAACATTCAAAAAATATTAGTACAACGACTAAAAAAAATACTAATGCAACATCCCACTTTGTCTTCTCCTTCAAGTATGTTCTATCATTTATCCTCCACATCCTCTTGTCCCTTGATTTATTCCTCAATCAGTGCATGACTAGAAGCAATACATGGCTCACGTGGGTTAACTTACATGGCTATGAGCCTTATGTCGGTCCTCATGCATCTTACTATTTCCTTTCCATCCCCTCGACCTCTTGATTACAGGAAGAGCATGGCAATGGGAAACCTCACACATGAGCAATGAGGGTGGGTAGATGCCACGAGATGCCACAAGAGTCACTCGGTGCTCCTTGTCGGCTGTCTATCAAAGGAATGGATGGAGAAGGGAGGAGAGGTGTGCCACTGCAACCTCGCTGCTTTCAGTTCATGGTGAGAAAGCATGGCGGTGTGTGGGTTGGAACTGCATGAGGTGGAAGGTAACCAGAATTTCCAGACAGGTAGTAATGCGTTGAACATGGAAAGAAATTGGGTTAAGGATAATGCTGCAGTGGGGGAGAGATGCAAGCCCACTTGTTGGAGGGTCTGACACGTCCAAATTAAATGCTAGTATTTCTGATAAAAGAATAGTTTATACAAAGTTGTTATATTTTAAGTGCCTAAAATTTATTAAACCTTTTGGCAATGGGTTGCAACATTTAAATTAACTTTTAAAACATAGAGATACGACATCCACAACATTAACATTGGAGTCCCAACATTATCTTTCATGTTTCATTCACCTACAACATTGAAGAGTAGCATGTTCAACATCGGAATATAACTAGTTTAAGTAATAGATATTGAAGTTTTCATTTGGCTGGGTCGGTTTAGCAAAGGAGTCATTGGCGTTTCAAAAAAATGTCTTCACCGACCACCGCTAATTTCTTATACTTATCATCTCGTTAAGTGTGTTTATGTGGTTTAGTTTGTTCATTTTTGTGCTCATTGAGCTTTGTTTTATTTTTTGCGTATGTTGTTTAGACTATTTTCTTCTGCTTGTTGATATAATGGCACACAATTCATCTTCATAGTTGTGTTAAAAATGTTACCATATGTTTGAGCAACTAAGCTACTAGAGAACCCTAATGCTAATCTAGTTGCAAATTTGCCATGACTAAAGTTTCCACCATTTTTAGTAGGCACAAGAAGTATAGGAGGTGTGCTGAAAAATCTAGATAATGTTCCTTTTTTCATTATTCAGAAATGTTGCTAAATATCTTCTTAGTTAGTA
Source organism: Cenchrus fungigraminus (assembly GCA_036936925.1). NCBI lineage: Eukaryota > Viridiplantae > Streptophyta > Magnoliopsida > Poales > Poaceae > Cenchrus > Cenchrus fungigraminus. The sequence continues at coordinate 88,381,864 of CM072780.1, forward strand.
TGAGACATTCCTTGTGAAGTCTATAAAATGTCCAAGAAAGAAAATTAAGTTGATCCATAGTTAAGGATGATTTTAACTCTCCACAACTTCAAGTTATCTCAATTCGATTGCTTTTGATGATATATGGATATGGTTTAGGAAGAGTTGAGAACATTTGAAGAAGAGGTAGAGGTGGACAAAACACACAATATATGAGATATTAGGAATAGTATGCATTTCTTTATCATCGTTATCAAACTAAATACATGTTGGTCATACATGTATCCTTTCACCCGTCCTTTGGTTTGTTACTAGTAGTTTCCAAGTCGCTCATAAGCCAACTCCTACTCTTGTTTGGACCTTCTATGATTGGAAAATATCATTTTACATTTCTTAGTTTTTGAATCTAATACCAGTAGCGATGCAAGTGAGTCTGTCTTTGTGACATAAACAATGTCTTATATTGTCGGTTGTCTACTAATTTATTTTGGCTCAGCCTAGTGGAATTCAAGTGATCAAACAACAGACCACATAGGAGATTATTTTGGATAAGATGTGTTCTTTATGATAAAGATTTGTTAACCTGTAATAGACTATTAGCATCAACAATAATTCTTTATAATGTACATAAAGCAGTTCTAAATTATTAGAGTTGAAAAGATAGTGAGCTATTAGCATCATGAAATTGCAACCACACACCTAATTAAAAATTAATAAATTGTTATAACAATGGTAACTTTTATAAATAAATTGTTATAACAATGATAAAAATCATAGTGTAATAATCAAATTGTAACTGCATGACTAACTAAAGATGAATAGATTGTCACAAGGAGAATGTTTCAGTAACAAAAAACACATTCAAGTGAGTCATAGATTTAATGGCACACTACTTTTCCTTCCTCTGAGTGACAAGGAGAAACACATGCAGACAACTCATGGATCAAAAGGACCACTACCACGTCTCGTTCGTGACCTATGTATATTATGTTCACTAGGTCCTTATCATGGTACATGAAACTCAAAAGTAATGGCGAGAGGTGAAGATTCCTTAGGTTCAAACAATTATCTTGAACCTCCGCTGGAGTTTTAAGAATATTTCCCACTACAGTAGCAGAGCAATTTTGAAACTTGCAATAGTTTTAGACCTTATGAGCACAGAAAGCCAGTGCATTTACCAAAGTGCATGCACGGTGAAAAATACATTATGCAAGTTTATCATGGAGATATCGATAGTGGACATCGGTTCTGGTGCTGCCCACAGGGTTAGGTAAACCATAAACCTACATTAGCATGCATCATCATATTTGTTCATCCTTAACGTTTTTCTTTATTACATGACTAATACACACCGTGCAAGAAAGTTATTAACCCATGTCAAAAGTACATCGCAACCTCCACCTCATCATTGAGCATCTGAAGTGGAAGATCAACAACACGTCTGCTATTGAAGATGAGCCTGCTGAAGATGATGAAGACGAGCATGCTGCTCGCTCGACATATCTCATTTTGATTGATATGTATTGTTGTTGCCCATGCCACAGCAACAAAAGCCAACCCCCACCGCACCTTTGTCTTCCATCAAGGTACTATATGCGCTCGCAAAACTCGGGCGGTTCTATCTTCTTAATGAGCAGATATAACTCATTTGAGTAAACAAGATTGTTCAAACCGGCTATCTAAATTTCATAAGGCATGTTAATATTATTACCAATTGTGATAACCCCGCCCGAGAAAATACCGTACTATCACCTAGGTCACTCCATTTAGCCATTAAGCGATAATAAAGTATCATCCCGTCGTAAGTTGCCGGGTCAAGCCTGGTGAAATCACTTACATAGCAACAAAGGATCGAACGTATGCATTGAAACTCACACGAAGGCGAGTCCATAGTACATTACACAATTTAAATTCAAATCTGCTCATAAGGGTTCAATTATTACAAACCATGGTTCATGACATGACAAAAAAGGTTCAGAGTTTAAAAACAGCGGAAATTAAACTAAATGATATGAATGACATCACGGGAGGCCGTCCATGACATCATTACTCGTCATCCGACACCCATTGCAGCTCCCAGCCAGGGGGTATCTCTCCAGGTCAAACATTCTCTCCTGAAAACAACATATATAGCAAGGTTGAGTATACTAATACTCAGGAAGACCTACCCGTCTAAAATTTCTTCTAGACATGCAAGGCTTTTGGCTAGTGGGTTTATTTTGCCAAAAAGCGCTAAGATCATTGATCCTTACTTTCAATATTTTAGCTCAAGTTCTAGTGAATTAACCATTACTAAATAAGCAATATATTGCAAGCATAAGTTGTGCAATATAATTAATCAAAGCATCAATATTCACATAGTTCCATCATTAAGGGGTCACATGGCAAGTTGATTAAGCAGTATCAGATAACGGTGAGAGGCCGACGATCGATCAATTAATAACCTTACAAGGTGGACCTAAACACACAGAAGAATGCTCCACACAGAAAGGCACCAACTAGGCGGTTCCCGTCGATCTTCGGTTCGGAATAGATATTACAGTCCTGGGTACAAAGCTTATCTGGTACGCCAAACACAGTGCATCCAGCCTCACACATATACCCCTCCTCCCGGTTGCAAGCCAGGCATGCGAATGCTCAAGATTAGTAATAGAAAATATCCCTTACCGCCTCAATCAGGTACTAGGCTTACCGGTCCCATTCCCGACAAATGCTTAGTACATTCAAACACTTAACCCACGAAAGCCACTGGACCAGAGCCCAAATCCTGTGCTCTTACCACATGAGTCTCAGTTTATCAAGTCTTATGATTCCAACATAAGAACCTATTCTCGCGAGTGACGAACATCACTCAGCTTGTACCGTGTCCTTAGAGCATAGCAACTATCGACCTAGCATACTAGTGAGAGAGCATAGGTACTTAAGGATCATGGATCTAGGGTTTCATTTCAACTCCTGAACATAAATGCTCAATCATAAGCAAAGATAGTTGTGAAATTTAATAAAATGGAGGTTAATGATCCGGGGCTTGCCTTCATTGGCAAAGCTAGCCTTGGGCTCTTCTAGGCTTTGGTCCAGGTCTTGGTCTACTGCCACGTAGTGCACGTCCCCGTCAGCTCCATCGTCTCCTCCTTCCGGCACGAGCGTATAGCTACCGTCGGGGATTTCTATACAAAGGATGCATATGCAAGAATTATTTGGTGATTTTAATTTAATTAATTACAAACCAGCACATGACAAACATGGAGTGTATGGTTGGGCACATTCACCTAGATAAAAATTATATTGAGCATAAGCTTTCTATTAAAACAAGTTATGATGTTGAAAGGAGTCAACTATTCACTTTGACGGTGATTGTGTACACATCTATGCAAATAAATTAAATTAATTTCACAAAAACAGCAAGGGTGGGATCCTAAGCTCCTTAGCCGCATTCAAAGCCACTGAACAAAAGTCCACAAGCATTTGAGCTATAAATATACTAAAAATGACAATCCTAGCTTCCAAAACATGATAAATTCATAACAAAAGATTTTTACATCCTATGGTGCGAATTTTTGATACAGAGCATCTATGATACAAAACTAAGCTACACACCAAAAATTGGCTCATGGACATGTCTAGATTTCAAACTATGCATTTACACTTAAAACTAAGCATAAATCAAGAATAAATATTTATAGCAGTCCTAAAATCATGAGAAATTCACCATAAGTAAATCTAAGAATAATAAGACTATATCCAGAAGTTGGATTTAACAATATATTTGTATTTAGCTTCAAAAATCATTTACTCAGATCTAGCATAAATACAAAATAAAACATAATAAAATATGTACTTAGTAACTTTGTGTAAAAACTTAGATCAAGCCTATTCATGGCATCTCTAACAACATATCCAAAGCTCAGCTCAATATCTTAGTGGGTCAAACTGAGTTTAAATTTTCATTCAAAAAATAGCAATCAAAAGTATATTCATGCTTTGCAAAAGTTGTAGATCTGGTCATAAGGAAACCAACAATATAGGATGTGCATTTGTCTGATTTTTCTACGATTTTGTATGATGTTTCCAAGATTCAGTCATAACATAGAAAACTAGAAGAATCTATTTTACGCAAGGACCCCGGGAACTTATCTTTCTCTCACACATAGGCCCTTGGTTTTACTGTTTGGTCCCTATATTAACAAAAACACCCCTGGAAAGGGTTGGGAGCCCGCAATGTGGTCCTTAGCCTTGGGGGTAGCGGAGCAGCCGGAATTTCGGCGAGGTGCTCGCCGGAGAGGGTCGGGAGCAGGCGGGGGAGGTGTGGTGGCTCACCAGGGAGAGGTTCGCGGTCGGAGACAGGGTCGGGAAGGCGCAGGTGAGGTCGCACGGCGGCGCCAGGGTGCGGCGGCCGCGGGCGACGTGTTTTCTGGTGAAGGGAGGGTCGGGACTAGGCAACAAGCTGCGGTGTAGGCTTGAGTAGGTGCTAGAGTATAGGTTTACGGGGTTGAGCGGGCGTGGGAGTGGCGGAGGAGGATTCCCGCGCGGAAGGCTTGGCCCCTCTATTTATAGGCAACAACGATTTCTTCCCTTGGAGACCAAGACAGTGTCACGGAGCTAGGTGGCCCAGCGGCATGGTTTGCACAAGGATAGGGACACTGCGGCGACGGTCTCGGTAGGGGTCCGGCGCGGCGCGGGACGCGTGGCGCGTCGCCGTCCGGGCCTGGGTGGATGAGGCTCGAGGGTAAGGCACGTGTCGGGGCGAAGATGCGTGGTCCCTCGCCTAGCGACATCGGCATCTGGGCCCGGGGGCACACCCTGCGGCAGGCGCGGGCGCCTGTCGGTTCGTGCGGTCAGCGCGGCGTCGCGCCACTCTCAGCGCGCGGAGCGCGCGTCGGCGTGCAGAGTGCCGGTTCAACTCGATTAGCGCCCGTTTGACCAAGAAAAACTCCAAAAAACTGAATATGAGTTCAAAACCACCTAGTACAAAAGTTGTAGAGTAGTTAACCCTCTACAACTTTTACAAAGCTTGATATATGTTTTGGTGAAAGCTGTGACTAGGAACGTGTGATGAAAATGCAGATTTTCTCGGCGCCATTTACTATTCATAACAACTTTGATCAAGTTTTTGAGCATCTTGCACTCAAAATTTGAATGTCCGCCAATTTTGAAAGTTGTGTTCCCGAATATAATGAACAACTTTTATATTGACCGAAAGTGAAATGTTTAAGTGAAATTTGGAGAACATGGCAAAAGTTTTAGGAAAGGGTATGGACACTTGGGGTTTTGACCATGTTGACTAGGGTTTTGACCATGCTAATGATGGTTGACTCAGTTATGGAGGTAATTAGCGCTAAATAACACTAATTAAAAACCTGGGGCGTCACACCAATGACGCATGTTTAGGTTAGCCAGGTGTGCCACGCCCACACGTAACATTGCAAAACTATGTATCGTGTCGTACCTCATGTCATCTAATTTCACTGATGTTGTGATGCAAAGTCGGTTAATCAATAATCTCTATTTTTAAGTCATCATTTCATATGCGAAATAATCTTTCATATGTGAGAGGGTGGGAGCACATGATACATTCTCCGGCTTGCTGCCCTTGGTTAATCTTGGGTCTTTGTTGGGCGGGAGGTCTTGAGAATACTTCAAGGTTAATATGTTCAACATTCACATTAAAAATGTGAAATAAGAATGGCAAGAGTTTTCATGGATCTGCCCAGTCGATTTGAACACGCATGGTCCATGCGCAGGTTAAAATTTTCAGTTATTGCAAGAAAAATCAGTGATTCACTTGCACTCGGGAGTTGAGACCCCAGCGGAACAACACCTTCTTGCATCGTCCCTGCAACCCTGCCCACGCTCACCTCCTCTATTGTTGCTGTTGCAGCAGGCTGTCTTAACACTCACACGGCTGTCTTTTTCTTTACGGTCACAGCATTTTTTCGGAAGGTCAGCTGCAGAAGTCACCACCGTAGAAGCACCACAGGCTTTGCCGGCGCCGCAACATCCACCGCCACCGCCGCCTTCCGCCGTGGCGCGAGGAATCTGGATTTCTCGATGCTCGGCAGATGATGATGACGCCGCCGGCATGTCGATCACAACCGAGTGCTCCGGCTCAGACGACGACTTTCCTGGCTTCTGACAGCAACGGCAGCTTTTGGTGCTTCCAACATCCGGTCCTCGAACGCTCGCCGTCGCGCCGTTCGACGATGCTCCGGTGAGCTGGGACCGCATGGCCAGCGACCTCGCCGTGGCGCGGCACGCCTCGTCCTTCCCGCGCCACCGCGGCGTCCTCCTCCTCCCGGGCTCCCTCAGCAGCGTCATGCTGTGGAGCACGACGAGCAGGCACGTCCCGACGTCGGCGAGCACGGCGGCCCACAGCACGGGGCGCCACGCGACGGCGAGCGCGACGACGGCGGCCTTGGCGGCGACGGAGGCAGCCACGTTGGCGGCGATGGTCCGGCGCGCGCGCCGGCCGAGCCGGACGGCAGCGGGCACCCTGAGCACGTCGCTGGACATGAGCGTGGCGTGGCTGGTCTCCATGGCGGCCGCCGACCCCGACAGGCCCATGGACACGCCGACGTCCGCCGCGGCCAGCGCCGGGGCGTCGTTCATCCCGTCGCCGACCATCATCGTCAGCCCGCCGGCCCGCGCCCTGAGCTCGCCGACGAGCCGGACCTTGTCCGCCGGGAGGAGCTCCGCGTGGAGCTCATCCATGGCGCCCCCTAGCTGCTCCTGCGCGCGCATGGCCGCCGACCTGCTGTCCCCCGTCAGCATCACCGACTTGATCCCCATTGATTTCAGCTCCCGGATCGCCTCCGCCGCGCCGGTCCGGCAGTCGTCGGAGAGCGAGAACGCCCCCACGAGATCGCCATCGCAGATCACATAGCCGATCGACGCGCCTTTTCGATTATCCATTTCTGGGACTGCGAATGCATGCAACAGAGTTGTGCGAGTTCAGAATTGTGCAAGTTCATTTCCTGAAACTTGTTCAGAATTGTGCAAGTTCATTTCGTTTACAAGTTCAAAATTGTGCAAGTTCATTTCCTGAAACTTGTTCAGTGTCAGCAGCCAGCCTATTGTTTCTGTTCGCTCACCTGTGTAACATGAGGATCTTGCCATGATTCTCCTGTTTCCAATGTAGATGTGTCTTCCACTAATCTCCCCATAGATGCCTTCCCCGGGATAGATGTGAAATTCACTCACGGTTTCCGGCTTGGGCTGGATGGATTTGGACTTAGCGTACTCCACAAGCGCAGTTGCCATTGGGTGGCTTGATTTGCTCTCAATGCTAGACACCCTACAGAAATAAAAAAAATCTCATCCAAAAAAGTTCAGTATCATGCATAGTTCACTTAAACTGAACTGACCGGCGATCGATCATACCAGTAAAGAAGCTGGTTCATATCAGCCTTGTCGTCGTCCCCAACCACATGGAATCCATCGATGCTGAACTCCCCTTTGGTGATGGTTCCCGTCTTGTCGAACGCCGCAACCCTGATCCCACCCAATGCCTCAAGAATGTCCCCTCCTTTGATGAGAACCCCCATCCTCGCCGCCGTCAGGAGTGCGCAGAATGTGGCGACCGGCGTCGACAGGACCAACGCGCACGGGCACGCGCTCACTAGCAGGACTAAGGCCAGCCGGAACCATCTCCCGATGTCCTCTGCTCCCAGCAGCAGGGGGACAAGAGCCTAGTCACCGCGGAACGGGAACGATGCCGCGTTCCTCGTTCTGGGATCGTTCGTCCGGGGCGGGAACGACGGGACGAAATTGATCCCACAAGGTAAAAACGGCATAAAAAACGTCGTCCCCGTTCCCGGTTCGTCGTTCCTCGATCCGTCGTTCCGGGAACTCCGGTGACTAAGGACAAGAGCCACACTTGCTGCAAGAGCAACCACGGCTGCACAAAAAAGAAAGTTTTTTTTTCAAATGAATGAATTTGTTGTGAATTGTATGCTTTCAGAACATGGTACGGTCTGTGGTGTGGAAGTTGAATTTGTTGTGAATTGTTGCGTACCCGGCGTGTAGTACTTTGAGCAAGAGTCGATGAGCCGCTGAGTCTTGGACCGGCTGTTCTGTGCAGCCTCCACCAGCTTCTCCATCTTCGCCACCGTCGAGTTCTCGGCCAGAGCTGTCGTCCTCACGGCAATGTAACCTGCAACATCAGAGTTTCCGGATTATGGTCACCTCATGAATATTTTCACCATGGATGGTTTCTGAATGTAACTGAAAAGGTAACGCAGCTTTTACCATCGAGGTTCATGGTGCCGGCCCAGACTTCCGACGGCGGCTGCTTTGGCACGGGGAAGGACTCGCCGGTGAGGCTGCTCTCGTCGACCTCGCTCTGCCCGTCGACGACCACGCCGTCGATCGGCACCACCTCCCCCGCCCTGACGGCGACGATGGCGCCGACCTTGACGTCGCGCAGGCTGACGACCTCGCCGGTGCCGGCGAGCACGACCCTGGGTGGGATCATGCTCATGAGCGACGACATCCCGGCGGCGGCCTTGGTGCACGCCAGCGTCTCGAGCCACTCGGCGGTGGTGAAGAGGAACACGATGGCGCCGGCCTCCGCGAAGTCCCCGAGAGCCGCGGCGCCGGCCGCCGCGACGAGCATGAGCACGTTGATGTCCAGGGTGAGCCTCGTCGCCGAGGCGACCGCCCGGAGCAGCACCGGCGGCGCGCCGGCGCAGGCCGCCGCCAGCGCCAGCCAGCGCAGCGGCGGGAGGAGCGGCGCGAGGAGGGAGGCGAGGAGGAGGGCGCCGCTGGCGAGGACGTACGGGCTCGGCCAACGGCCGACGACACCGCCGCTGCTGCCGTACGCGCGCACCGACGCCTCCAGGCCCGCCCTGTTTAGAGCCTTCACTGGTCCGGAGTCCCGACACGGGTGAGCCAATTCTCGCAAGGAGAATCTTCAATTCTGAGGAGGAGAAAGAGTGAAAGACTAGGGGTTGGTTACCGATGTGGGACTGGGAGACGGCGGCGGGGTCGTGCTCGACGATGACGGTGCGGGACGGGACGACGACGGTGACCGTCCGGACGCCGTCGATCGGCGCCAGCAGCCGCTCGACGAGCGCGACTTCCGCGGAGCAGCAGACCCCCAGCACGTCCAGGTACGTCTTCTCCCACTTCCCCTTATTCCTGCCTCCGCCGCCGCCGTCAACGTCTCCGCTCCTCGCCGGCGCCGCCTCCGGCAGCAGCCTCTCCTGAAGCTCGGCTGCTCCCGTCTCCTCTGCCGGCCTCTCAGCACCACCCATCATCGGCGCCGGCGCAAGGGACGACGGGATCGAAGGACAGGACTGCAGGAGTAGTGAGAAGCCGAGAACTCGATCGGCCGCCGGAAGTCAACGACAGCCGAGGTGGGTTTTCCGGTGGCGGACCGGGGAATTTGTTGGCGCGGGGAGCACGCAAACGCAACGGGCTCGCTGCGGCGACAACGATAACGACGGCGGCCACAAAGATTGTGTGACTCAGACATTCAATATTGCTGCAGCCTGGAGGGACGGGGTCGTGCAGCCGTGCAGGGAAGAAGTAGTGGGGCGCGTCGCGTGAGAGGTGATATGAGACACGTGTCGGTAGGGGATTGGTTGGGTTCTCGCTTTCGCTTCGATCAGCAAATGGAGGTGTGCTCCTTGCCTGCTTCTGCTTAGGCTTTCCCTGGGGTGGTTGCCATCGAGCCAGTAGTTACAAAACTCTTATATCACGCGTGTGCGCCGCGACGGATAGCAGCGAACAGATAAAAAACAGAGGAGGGAGAAGAACGGAGGCTGCGGCCATGGAGAGGAGCGCACCGGTGGGTTGTGGGCGGCGGGCGCCGGCGGGTCACCGCCGGCAGCGGGCAGTGATGGAGGCCGGCGGAGCTTATGGTTTTCGGGTTGGGGTTAGGGTTAGGGATTTGGGGTTGTTGGGGGAGGGCTCCATGACCGACGACCTTAGAGGAGATGCCCGGGGGCGGCGGTAGGCCCGGCGGAGGTTGCGGGTTGCAGGGCGGCGAGGACGACGGTGATGGCGCCACCGGCTGGGTGGGGGAGGACCACCGGTGGGCAGTGTCGGCGGCGGGGGTCAGTGATGGGAGGGGTTAGGAAGGGTGGGGAGGCGCGACGGGGGCGGGATGTGGGCGGAGCGGCGCGGCGGCGAGGTGCCGCTGGCCGAGGGCGGCGGTGGAGGCCGTCGGCGGCGGTGGTGGTGCGGCAGATGTATAGAAGAAAGAAAGAAGAAGAAAGCAAGGCGTCGGTGGGAACCGGGAAGAAGGAGGTAGAGAAGGAAAGATAAGGTGGGCCCCACCGTTCGCGTTGGGCGAACGACCGCCCGATAGCGGTTCCGCAGTAGTTAAGATGTTCTAACTTTACGAAAAAAAACATATTCCAACATTTAGAAACACACACAAAAAAATTCGCAGTTGATTGTTTTATTAGAAAAAAACGGAAACTGAAAAAAATCTGAAAGGATGATTAAATTTTTGAATGGAAGGAAAGGATAGTGACGTCGGCAGAGGATAGTGCAAGTGTGCAACGCTCGCGCGACTTTGAGCATCCAGGATAGAATAACATGTCGTGAATGGATTTTGACTTCACAAGTTAAGATTCTTGCTCTCGCTTTCAGAATCGTGGGCGCTCGCACGCATTTCGTCGAGCACGCAGAATGCGCCCCGCGGGAGGACGGGGGGAGAGGGGTATGACCGTGGTTTATGGCGCGGCTTCAAGTAGCCTCCTTCGTTACAAATTATAGTTTATTTGACTTTTTATTTCAAATATGATCATTTGTCTTATTCAAAATATTGAGTGAAATATCATATATTTTTGTTACGTTTTACTTTATTAATAAAAAATATCAAGAATGACTTAAATTTAGCTATATTTATACATTTTTTCTGAATAATATGAGCAACCAAATCTGGAGTTAGAAAAGTTAAACGACATATAATTTAGAACGGAGGGGTAGATGTTTATGGGTTGCCTAGCACTAGCTTGATCCGACAAGGGCTGATGAATCTTTCGTGCCGGACCGAACTGAAGCATCATGTCGAATTGCCTGCCATTTCAGATTCAGCACTGGGACCATTTTAGGGGTTGATTGGTTGGTTGGACGCGTCCGAACCAGGCCGACGGGATGCAAGAAGCTCCAGTTTGGTTGCCTGCTTCGACCCACTAGCCATGCTCTTGGTATGCAAATCGCCCCGGCGGCCAGGCTTTGCGGAAACGTGGGAATCGTCCGTTTCCAACGGGCCTGGCTCCCACGGTGCAAGTTGAGATTGTGTGCAGTAGAAAATAGTTGGGCAAGCATGCCATTCAACCAACCAATCATCTGCTCAACCGGGCCATGCTTCATGAGTGCAGGTGTAAGGAATCGGATGCTCGTAGCCTAATACTACTGGAAATTCAGGCTTTGCCGAGAGCCTGAAACTCTCGGCAAAGGCCTCTACACCCTCGGCAAAGCCTTTGCCGAGAGTCGCTCTCGGCAAAGAGCCCCCGGGAAATTTTTTCTCGGCCACGATTCTTTGCCGAGCACCCGAGCTCTAGACTCTCGACACAGCCTTTGCCGAGAGCCAACTGCGGGCCGTCGGGCAAAAAAAGTAGTCGTTAACGGGGGTGAATGTGACGGTTTTTTGAAATCCTCTTTGCCGACGGCCTCATGACCGGGCCGTCGGCAAAGGAGGATTTTTTTTTTATTTTTCTTACAAAATATGTGCCGAGAGTCCGTGTCCGGACCGTCGGCAAAGATGTTTTTTTATTTTTTTTAAAAAACTTTCTTTGCCAAGCGCTCCTGGCCATTACGCTCGGCAAATCTGGGAACACCCGATCTGGGAAAATTTGTTCCCAGAGTTGCCGAGAGTAATGACCAGGAACTCTCGGCAAAGACCTCTTTGCCGACGGCCCCTCTCGGCAAAGCGGTCACTTTTACAGTTTTTTTTTTGCTTTCCACATCGACAAACATACATATATATGACATATATCACATCCAGCACTCACATAACACATATATATCACATTCGATGCGTAAATGTCATCCAACACTACATATATAACATATGTAGCAAATGTGCATCACCACAAGTCCACAAGTGCATCAAGTTTGTCCATACAAATCCACAAGTGCCTCAAATCCATCGAAACAAGTTCACAACATGATCAACTAAGTCAAAGGGCCTACGGTGATTGCTGGTGCGTTGGGAAAGGTGTGAAAGGTGGCATCTGAGTGGCGGGCGACTGGAGGACTTGCTCACCACTTGGAGCGTGCGGATTCGAACCCGTCGAGAAAGGCGGCGCAAAGGAGACAAGATTGCAAGTGTTAGACATGATTAGACAGGAAAACCAGAAACTCTTTGCTATCATACTCACAGGAGTACCGAGGACTTGCTGTGTCGGAAACACCTGTGGAGGGACCGGAGCGATCGGAGCTAGAAGCCCAGGTGGTAGATCCATACCACCTGACGTCGCAAGGTACCTAGTAAGTTCTTCGAACTTACTCGCCATTGCCTGCTGCGACCGGAAATACTCCTGCTGTTGAGCCCGCTCCTGTGCTAGCTGGTCTGCTAGCTGCTGACGTAGAGCCCGCTCCTCTGCTAGCTCGGCCTACAACATTTAACTTAAGTGTTTCAGTAATGCAAATCTAAGAATGTGTTTAAACATCAATATACAATGAGTAGTGCATACCTCAAGGGCGTTCAACCGGCCCATCCCCACGCTCGGCCGTGCTTGTATCGGGGGGTCAGACTCCGTCCTCCGTGCTCGGACGTCGGCAAGTCTCAGGCTGGAACTATCGATGATGCCGTCGCCAATCCACAACCTCCCGTGCTTCTTGCCTCCTCCCAAGGCCATGACTATGTCTGTATCAATGTCATGCTCACTCGGGTTGTAATCTTCCCCATACTTCTGCTTACAAGCATCTGTGTACTCAACGATGCGCCGGCCGAAACTAGGGTTGCTGTATGCCTCCAGCCCGTCGCTCACGCTGTAGGACACATCGGACGTCGCCTTGGCCTTGTGTGCCATGCACAAGGCATCGAAGTCCGAGCATTCCTGGTCAGGATGTGCCTTTTGCTGCAAGAAAAGCAGGACGAAGATTAGTGTGATAAAACAAGTTTGAGCCTCACAATCGATTAAAGAAACCGCGTACCCATAACTCCTTGTACTCTGGAAGGCTCCGCTGGCCTTGGTGGTGTGATGGGCCTTCCATCATCAAACGCCTCTCTCGTGCAGCGTCGTGCGCCTGCTGGTACTCCTCCGTGAACCACTTGTCCACCTCCATTGCCCACGCGTCGGCTTTGGTGCGGCTCCACCAGGGAGTCACCTGCACGTCACAAAGTAATTGATACATGAGAAGATCAAACATAACATAAGTAATATCAAAACCTAGGAATATTAGTGTTGTTCATGTACCTCAAGGAACTGCTCACGGGTCAACATCGTCCTTCTTGCTTCTTCCTTGTCTATCTTTTGACCAAGCACCAACGCGTAGTAGGTTATGATAGCCTGGTGCTTTACCTCATGATGCATGTCTGTGACACGTTTCTGGCAGGAGTTCTTCAGGCACAGGTCCGCTCTGTCCTCTTCTCCATCCTCACATCTGAAGAAGGTCTGCATACAAATACGATGTCAAATTCATTATTTTAAGATTGAGTCAAACGAATGTGATGTATTGAGAAAAACTTTGTGCGAGCTAGAGTTACCCAAAACGTCCTCAGCACGCGCTCTGCCGTGTGGGTGAAGTCCCGGTCTTCACCCTGGTAGTAGTGGCCCCACGTGTAGGCTGGCTCTGTCCGCCCGTGGTACGTGACAATGCCGGGGTAGTGCTGCCTACACAGAAGCCCGACAATGCCGTTGGGCTTGCGTGAGTCGCCACCCGACACAACGATCCAGTTCCTGCACATGTCGAACAAAATATTAGTGACTCTCGATAATCAAAATGAAGTTAGGCATCTAAATTTACTTACATTCGCCCTTGGGGGCGAATCACTGGGCGGTTCTGAGGGAGCGGGGGCTGAGGGAGTTGTGCAGGGCCTCGCAAGTAGACCTTCGCCGCCCTAGCGGCCTCCCCCGAAGAACCCGCACCCGAGGCGTCGGTCTCCGTCGGCTGGCCCTCACAACCGCCAGACGGCTCGTCCACCAGCAGCTCGTCGTCGTCCTCGGTCCCCCGTGCACCGTTCGTCGGCTCGGGAGGTGGCCTCCTGGCCCTCCTGGCCCTCCTCTCCGACCCCTCTGCGTCGTCCTGCCCCTGTGAGGCGCTGTAAAAGGTGGACAAGGCCACCTGACGCCGGCCCTCGTCCACCTCCGGTACTGACCGTCGTCCTCCGCGACGGCCGCCTGCCATCTTTTTCAGTCACCTGTAATCAACATATAAACAAAACATAATTAGTATGACATGCATAATAATAATGAGACATGCATAATAATAATGAAAACACAATTACGAAAGAACATAGTATTACATGTATTAAAAGTAGTCTGGATCATCGTGGGGATTAGCTGGTATGTCTGTTCGCTCGTCATCACTGTCAAAATTGTCCAGATAATGAAGACAATCCGATGGCTCTAAGTTTTCTTCATTTTCGATGCCCAATCGCTCAAGCATTTGTAAGTCCTTTGGATCATACACCTCATCTTCGTCGTCGTGGTGATCGACCAATTCATTGTCTACTTCCATTCCTATAGGTGTAGTTAGGTCTATCACAAAGCTCCCAGTCAGCCCCTCTTCTTGATAGAACTCTCCTTCATATATGTTTGGGTTTATCAAGTTATAGTCTTCATCGTTGGGGACAGGTAGTTTACCATGTGGCGTGACCTTCTGCACAACCTCCCAACCCTTAAGGTAATCTTTGCTCTGGCAGGCGTATGGAAGGTAATAAACTTGCACGGCTTGTTGGGCCACAATGTATACATCGGATCTTGGATACACGGAATCTAGTCGAACTTCGACTAGCCCGATTGTCGGGGTCCTTCGAGTACGTTCAGGATCGAACCAATGACATTTGAATATCACAGGTTTAAGATGTGGGGCGCCATAAAATGAAAGTTCGTATATTTCCAGGACTCTTCCATGATATTCTTTCCCATCAGTGTCGATCGTAACCACGCCGCTGTTTGTGGTACTTCGATTGGGTCGACTCTCTTCGTAGGCAGTCGTGTGGAAACGAAATCCGTTCACATCATAACCGGTAAATGACCTAACCCTTAGTTCACAGCCACATGCAACAGCACACAACTCACTAGAGATGGAGAGATCGGTTTGGGCCTTTCTCCTGAACCATGAAATGAAATCGCGCCGCTGTGGGCCCGCACCTTGCGAAATAAGGGTATCAATTTCGTGTGGCTCTGGCAACCTCGATGCAGTCCAGAACTCACGGATGAATTCTTGTTTGTACGGTTCAACCTCCGGCGAGTTGACCAGCACATATAGCATGATGCTACGCCACTCTTCATTGGTGAGTTGCTTGGTGGTAGATGCACTCGCGCTTTCGAATTGGCCTTGGAAAAGGTTGAGTTTTGATTGATTTTCCACGACATTGTAACGGGGGAGTGATCATGCACGCTAGGAAGGTTCTCTTTATAGTATTTTTCTGTGAAGTTTGACACCTCCTCCACAATGTATGCCTCTGCAACTGAAGCCTCGATTCTGGCTTTATTTCTACATTTTTTGCGTACGATCTTTAGAGTTCTCTCAATTGGGTAGCACCAATGGTACTGCACTGGCCCCCCTATACGTACCTCGTATGGAAGGTGCACAATCATATGCTGCATTGGTAAGAAGAATCCAGGTGGAAAGATTTTCTCCAACTTACATAGTAACACAGGGGCCGCTTTCTCCAACTCTCTACATACGGTCCGAGAGATCTCCTTCGCACATAGCTGCCGGAAGAAATAGCTCAACTCTGCCAGCACTTGCCATATATTCTCTGGGACAAAGCCTCGAACCATCGTGGGAAGAAGCCGCTCAATCCATACGTGGTAGTCATGACTCTTCATGCCATTTACTCGCATAGTAGTTAAATTGACTCCCCTCTTCACATTATGTGCATACCCATCTGGAAACCTTAGTGTCTTCATCCATTTAAGTACTTCCCTCCTTTGTTCAATGGACAATACATAATCGGCCTTGGGTCTTCTCCATTTCTTGCGGCCTTCGGGAGGCCTCATTTCTAGATTTGGTCTATCACATAGTGTTGCAATGTCCACTCTGGCCTTAGGGTTATCCTTAGACTTATCGGTGTCCATGAGTGTGCAAAAAAGTGCCTCTGCGATATTCTTCTCAGTGTGCATAAAGTCAATGTGATGTGGCACAAGAAGGTCATCATGATAGGGGAGCCGCTGTAAGCCCGATTTATGACTCCACATATGTTGCTCACCATACCCCACAAAACCACCACCTTCTTCATTGGCCACAAGAGCCTCTACCTGAGCACGAACCTCGGCACCAGTCACCATCTGCGGTGGAGGTTGTGTCACTACAAGATCTTTTGTGAAGTTCTTCTTGTCTTGTCTGAATGGATGATCAAGAGGTAGGAACTGACGATGTTGGTCGAACGATGAATACTTACCACCCTTCTGCAACCAGATGAACCTCAAACGTTCCTTGCATATTGGGCATGGGAACTTTCCATGAACACACCAGGCTGAGAACAACCCATACGCCAGGAAGTCATGAATAGAGTACTGGTACCAAACGTACATCTTGAAGGTTGACCTTTTAGCTCGGTCGTATGTCCATACACCTTCCTCCCAAGCACTAATCAATTCGTCCCACAAAGGCTCCATGAACACACCCATATTACTCCCCGGGTGTCCAGGAATTATCAAGGACATGAATATGGTGTCCCGTTGGAAGGCGACACCGGGGGGGGAGATTCAGGGGTATAACGAACATGGGCCAACATGTGTAAGGGGCGGTACTCATTCCATAAGGATTGAACCCATCGGTTGCCAGCGCAACACGTACATTACGCGCCTCACCTGCTTTCTCAGGATGTTGTCCATCAAAGTATTGCCATGCTTCACCATCTGATGGATGTACCATCTTGTCAGGACTATACCGTATGCCATGCTTATGCCATGTCATCTGTTTGGCAGTTTCCTCAGTCATGTAAAGTCGCTGGATCCTCGGCACGAACGGAAGGTACCGTATGATCTTTTGGGCGATATCAGTCTGCTTCATCTGACCATCTCCAGCTGGTACCTCTTCGAACCTCGAGGATTTGCACTTTGGACAGTGCGTGGCATCTGCGTGTTCCTTCCTAAATAGGACACACCCATTCACGTAGGCATCTATCTGCTCATACGGCATCTTAAGTGCTTTGAAGAGTGTTGTTGACTTGTACACGGACGTTGGCAGGGAATGGCCCTTTGGAAGCAAGGAGCCAACAACGACCAACAACCTATTGAAGCCTGCTCGACTGATGTTTAACTCGGATTTCACCCCTAATAACCGCCCAATGGCGTCCAGTTGTGAAACGGTGGTGTTGTCGTGAAGAGGTATCTTTGCTGAGTCCATCATCTTGTAGAACAACTTTGCCTCCTCCTCCATCGCCTCCTGATCACGGGTGTCATTGAAAAGTGCTTGGTGGGCATCTTCTAACATGTCTACAACCCCGGCATCATCATCACACGCCTCCAGGCGTGGTCTCACCACCTCCTCTCTCATACGATGTGCTTCACCATGGTAGATCCACACGGTATAGTCTTTGGTAAATCCATTGTACAGAAGATGTCGGCCCATATCCTCCTTGCTAACTCTCCTCTTGTTGTCACATTTTGTGCAGGGACACCAAACTAGCAAATGACCACGCGAATTGGCCCATGCAAATTCCAAGAAATCATTGGTCTTATCCTTCCATTCATCGTCAAAATCACGCTTACTTCTCCGGCCGGTGTACATCCACTGACGGTCCTCCATCCTTTATCAATCAGGAATGAGAACCATAAAATCCATGTACATCGTGATCCTACTGTCTAATAGGTGAGGATAGGTCCTAATCCCACCCGCGGATCCGTATATCAGTTAGTTTCCATGCCCCGATCCGATCGAGGCAGAATTTCGGCAGCACCTCCCCGCTGTTCTCCAGATACACGTCCTAGTATGGAGATTGTGTATCCAGAGAACAACAGGAGGTGATGCCGAAACTCTGTCTCAGATCGGACCAGGACATGGAAACTAACTCATCTACGGATCCGCGGGCTGTCCAGAAAACGTGGACAATCCGAAACAGATACGGTCGTAGGTATGCACAGAAATGCATACCTCCAGCCGTATCTCTTTCGGACGGGAGACACCTAACTAGGTTACGCGATCTACGACCCTACGACCAGAAGACGGGTTATTCATACCTAGGGTGCCGGTGACGAGGCGCCGCAGTGCAGGCAGACCCGCAACGCCAAGGAAGAAGATCAGGGTCGTCGAGGTACTCCGGCTTGCCTTCCACTAGCCCATCTCTGCAAAAAAGAAATGAACATACAACTTAGCTCAAAATTTCGGCAGCACCTCCCCTGCACGGTGAGGTGTCAAAACCTGCAATTAAACATTCGACACGAAGGCCGACAACCAGATATATGCATTCGCATCGAACTCAACAAGGCATTGCCAATTCACATTCATATTCTACCACTAGTCATTCTACCACTAGTCATTCTACCACTAGTCATTGCCAGCAAGTCATTACCACTAGTCACATTCACATGCCGGCTCACCTTGTTCGGGCGGACGACGATAGCGTGGGCGGGACGTGGATGGACGACGACGGTGGGGCTGTACCGGGCGTTGGCCCTGTGCTTCTCCTCCCCCCTTCTCGATCCTCCCTCTCCTCCTCCTCTCCCCTTCTCCTCCCTCTCCTTTTCCTCCACCCCCTACTCCATTGCTCCCTCTCACTTCCTCCTCTTCTCCGGCAGCCGGTGTGGGGAGTAGGCGGGGTGGGCGGGGGCGGTGTGTGTCGGCGGCACGCGCGGCGGGCGGGCAGGGGCGGGGGAGGGGGCGGGGGCCAGCAGGGGCAGGTGGGCAGGGGCGGGGGTGGGCGGGCGGGCGCACACGGCGGGCAGGGGCGGGCGGGCGAGGCGGGGGCGGGCGGGCGAGGCGGAGGCGCGCGTCGGCGGGGGCGGGCGGGCGCGGCGGGGGAGGCCGGGCGCGCGCGGCGGCAGGCGGGCGGGGGCGGGAGGGCGGGGGCGGGCGGGCGAGGCGGCGGCGGGCGGGCGAGGTGGCGGCGGCGGTGGTTGGTCCTGTGTGCGTTCCGGGCGTGTGTGCGTCTAAGTGTTGGTCGGGCGTGCGTCGGTCTGTAAAGGCGCTTCTTTGCCGACGGCCTTCGGATCTGGCCCTCGGCAAAGGTAACAAAATTTAAAAAAAAACGAAAATATATATTTGCCGACGACCAGATCTGAAGGCCGTCGGCAAAGACGAAACCTGTGCCGAGCGCCGCGGCCCAGCTCTCGGCAAAGCCGTGGACCATGGTTTACCACGGTTGACTGGCCATTGCCGAGAGCTGGGTGGAGCCGTCGGCAGAGTACACCTCTTTGCCGACGGCCCACCCTCGGCACAGGTGCCTATGCCGAGGGCCCCACTAGGCTCTCGGCAAAGTATTAATTCTTTTTTTTATTTTTGGGTTGAGTTTTTTTCTGTGTTAAAGGTACAGTAATTAAAGCTTGATTTTCAATTTTGGGATTTTTTTGACAAAGTTTTACTATATTTCATGCATTTTCGTCTTTTTTTTAATTTCTTTACATAGTTCAAATTTGAACTGCAAGTCATAAAAACAGTGCATGTATATGATTGGAAAATTGATATTCTTGCTTGTTAGTGTGAGTTTAGTCCTAATCTTTGGCCATGTGCCAAAATTCAAACATCTTTGTGCGGATCACATGTCCAGCCACTTGCCTGCGAATCGTTTTCAAATTATATAAAATGCAAACAAAGTCGAAAAATCATGAAATTTCACGAGTTGTCGTTATATCACATGTGTAGTCAGTGGTAAAAATTTGACATGATTTCGTGGAAGGTTCCGTCACGGACTGTAGAAATGCGGAGATCTCCAGGACATTCTCTATGATCACATGCTAGAGATCTCCTGGTTTCTGCAGTCCGTGACGGAAACTTCCACGAAATCATGTCAAATTTTTACCACTGACTACACATGTGATATAACGACAACTCGTGAAATTTCATGATTTTTCGACTTTGTTTGCATTTTATATAATTTGAAAATGATTCGCAGGCAAGTGGGTGGACATGTGATCCGCACAAAGATGTTTGAATTTTGGCACATGGCCATAGATTAGGACTAAACTCACACTAACAAGCAAGAATATCAATTTTCCAATCATATACATGCACTGTTTTTATGACTTGCAGTTCAAATTTGAACTATGTAAAGAAATTCAAAAAAAAGACGAAAATGCATGAAATATAGTAAAACTTTGTCAAAAAAAATCCCAAAATTGAAAATCAAGCTTTAATTACTGTACCTTTAACACAAAAAAAACTCAACCCAAAAATAAAAAAAAGAATTAATACTTTGCCGAGAGCCTAGTGGGGCCCTCGGCATAGGCACCTGTGCCGAGGGTGGGCCGTCGGCAAAGAGGTGTACTCTGCCGATGGCTCCACCCAGCTCTCGGCAATGGACAGTCAACCGTGGTAAACCATGGTCCATGGCTTTGCCGAGAGCTGGGCCGCGGCGCTCGGCACAGGTTTCGTCTTTGCCGACGGACCAACGGCAGAGCCGTCGGCACAGTGGACGGCAGCCCAAATGTGACGGTGCTCGTTCCTTCTCCGAGGGTGCCGTCCTTGCTGAGTGCTGGCCCTCGGCAAAGATTTGATTCTGCCGAGGGTCCCAGCCTGCCGACGGCGCGACGCTCGGCAAAGGTGACAATGCCGTGAGTATTTCTGTGCCGAGCGAGGCTCTCGGCAAAGCTCTTCTGTGCCGAGGGATCGATAAATAGCCCTCGGCAACAACCAAAACACTCGGCAAAGCCTGAGTTTCCCGTAGTGTAAGAGGGGGAGGGGGTGAATTAGGCAATTTAAAAAGCTTAACATATGGCTTCACTACTTTTGTATAAAGTAAAACTAGAACATACTATCTAGATGTGAAACTCTCATCCCAAAACAAGTTTTGCAACCTATAGCCAATCCTAGCATGATACTACTCTAGGAAAGTAAAGGCAAGCAAGGATTGCAAGAGAGTAATGCGGAAACGTAAAGAGGGATGAGAGGAAGCAAACTCTTGACACGTGATTTATCCCGTGATATCGGTAGGCACTAAGCCACTCATAGTCCACGTTGTTGAAGCACTCACACAAGAGTATTGCTTCACGGTCACCAAGTCTCTCCCAAGAGCACCACTTGACTCGCCACAAAGGCTCGCCACTTAGGCACTCACCAAGCTCCCTTGGTCACCTTGATACCGCCTCCACTAAGGAGCTTCTCCACTTAGGAAGGGGGTCTCCACGTCCCCCGCACAAAGTGTTCTCGCCACTCCACACCAAGCCGGAGGGTCGAAGACGATTGCCGGTGAGCCACTTAGGCCCCAAGGCTTCCGACGCACCTTGTACAACTTGATTCACTCGAGAATCACCTCACAAGGTTGGCACAACCTTGCACTCACTCAGTTCTAAGCTAAGCCTAGCACTAAGCACACACACACAAAGCATGTGCAAGTCTATGGATGAGAAATTTAGTATTTGGATGGCTTGGATATGATCTTCTAAGTGTCTTGCACTCCTCTGCACTTCCACACAATCCAGCAATCTCAAATGGGTGAGTGGAGGGCGTATAAATAGCCCAAGGCATCCAAAGAGCCGTTGGCTAACGGCCACAGAAAAAAGTAGCGTCGGATGAACCGATGCTATGTTTTTCCTAGGCGTCGGTTCATCTGGTGCCCTCCATGTCACTTAGCCGTTGCAGCTCTGCTGACACAACTGCTCCGACGCTATACACCGACGGTGCATCGGATCATCTGGTGCTGAAGGACTTCTTGCCAAAACGTCTCTGTTGGTTTCTTCTAGACCGTCAGATAGACTGACGCTTCCTCTGACTCAAGGCGTCGGTTCATCCGGTGCTGAAGAGTCTGTCTTGGCGCGTCTCTGTCTTGATTCAAATCAGGCATCGGATAGACCGACGGTATCCCCACTTAGACCGTCGGATCATCTGGTGCTACTATCTTCTGCAGCCCTGCTCCTTCCAATCGTCCGACGCAACTAGAATATGGACTGTCAGATCATCCGACGGTGTCTGTTGACTTGAGGCTTCTCACAGTGTACCAACTACACCGACGCTTGCACCGATGGTACCATCGGTTCATCCGACGGTGTCAGTTTCCTTCCTTTTCTTCCACGGTTTTGACCCTTCAAAAATATACTATTTTCTCATTTTGGTATGACCTAGAAATATCTACAAGGACATGCTAAACAATATGGTTAGTCCCATTGATCATGTTGTCATGAATCACCAAAATCATACTCGAACTAATGGCATATGAGGCCATGTTCACTACAGCAGGCAACCAATTAATCACAAGGCCATCGCGTGCTCCCAGACTAGACAGCGGCGGCTTGGCTCCACTGGTGCGATGCAATCTTGGTCATCCAGGGAATTTTTTTATATTTTTTTCTTTGATTTTCGAAAAATAAATGGACGAAACAAAAATTTCGAGAAATATACATCTGCCGCCGTGCCACACGGCGGCAGGTACCTACCGCCGTACCCCACGGCGGCAGCATCCCTGCCGCCGTGGGGCACGGCGGCAGGAGAGGCAGGTCCACGTGGCACGGCGGTAGGGCCCTGCCGGCTTGGCAGGGGCACGGCGGCAGGGCCATTTTTATTTTTTTTAAAATTTTTCATTTTTAAAACACTTTTAACTTTTTAAAAAAACAACAAACTGATAAATGTAAGCATAATCACAAGATCATATCATAAATCAACGAGTAGATGCAAATAGTTTATACAAAATCATGGTAAAAGTACTACTACATCTAAATACGCCGGTGCCTCTTCGACCTAACAGCTCTAGCGCCAGCCCAGGTGTGGTCCCAGCCGTACGTCCAGGGGTCACGTGGCCTGACCACCCGCGGTCCGAGCTGGTCGGGAGACGGTGTCGCCATGGCCGCCTGCGACGAGCCTGCAGCATCCGGTGTCCCTCCGCCGGCCGGTGTCGCTCCGCCCGCCGGTGTCCCTCCGCCGGCCGGTGTGGCTCCGCCCGCCGGTGTCCCTCCGCCCGCCAACGACGACCCTGCACCAGCCGGTGTCGCTCCGCCGGCCGCCGTGGTCGCTCCGCCCGCTGGCTATGTCGGCTGAGTACCAACAGGCGGTGCCTGTGTGAACTGTGACGGGCCAACCTCCTCGGCCTGCGGGGCATCCATGGTCGCGAGAATGTCGTGATACCCAAACTCGTCCCAGCCCAGGTGCTCCTCGGTGGTCGCGTCGAAACCGGCTGCAACGAATAGTATTAGTTCTCCAAAACGTATCGTACTTAACAAATTTTACTGTAAAGTTATGGTTGTTACCAAGCTGGAACATAGGCGGAGTGGACGAGGAAGGAATATCTGCCGTCACAAACTGAAAGACCGGCGGTTTTAAACCTCCTAGCGGAAAGATCGGCGCTCTAGGTGCTGTCGTCTCCGACTGTCGAGGCCCGGCTATCAGAAAGAGCGGCAGTCGCCCTGTACGATTAGAATATAGTATAAGAAAACACACAACAATTTCGTGCATTAGTTGAAAATAAGGTCCACTGAAAGTACCTGCGCCGGGGGAAACAAACGGCCGCTACACATAGGTGTGCGGGCCCTGCGCCTGTGGCTGCTGCTGTGCCGTCGGAGCCGAGAAGCCGCCGGCAAAGGTGGAAGGCGTCGGGTGCGAAGGTGCTGTCGAGGCAGAGCTCGAGGACATTTTGTAACCATTAAAAATTTTACATTAATTTAATCTAATTATGTGAATTATAACCATTTTGTAGGAATTTTAAATGAATTAAAACAAATTATGTGAATTAAAAATATTGTCTACGAATTTTATATCAATTTAATCTAATTATGTCAATTATAACAATTTTCTAGGAATTTTTAATGAATTAAAACAAATTATGTGAATTAAAAATATTTTCTACGAATTTTATATCAATTTAATCTAATTATGTCAATTATAGCCATTTTCTAGGAATTTTTAATGAATTAAAACAAATTATGTGAATTCAAAATATTTTTTACGAATTTTATATCAATTTAATCTAATTATGTGAATTATAACCATTTTCTAGGATTTTTAAATGAATTAAACCAGTTTATGTGAGTTAATACTATTTCCTACAAATTTTATATCAATTTAATCTAATTTTGTGAATTATAACAATTTTCTAAGATTTTTAAATGAATTAAAACAATTTATGTGAGTTAATACTATTTTCTACGAATTTTATATCAATTTAGTCTAATTTTGTGATTTATAACCATTTTTGAAATTTCTAAACTAAGTTAACCAAACTAACTAAACTAAGTTAACTAAACTAACTAACTACACTAACTAAACTACACTAAATTTAGAAACATACCTTAGTCAAAAGTACTCCGAAGGGTTGAAAGCTGAAGATTTAGAGGAGAGAATGAGGGAGGGACGAGGGGTTGGCGGCAGCCGTCGCCCCCTTATATAGGGGTGACGCTGCCGCCGTACCCCACAACGGCAGGCTCCTACCGCCGTGCCTCACGGCGGTAGGGCTCCTGCCGCCGTGGGGTACGGCGGTAGGAAGCTGGCCCCACCTGGCAGGTCAGCCGACCGTTGGCGGCACCCCTACCGCTGTGTCCCACTGCCGCCGTGGGGTACGGCGGCAGATGTATATTTCTAAAAATTTTTATTTCGTCTATTTATTTTTCGAAAATCAAAGAAAAAGAATATATAAAAAAAATTCGTCATCCAGGTAACCAATCAGGCCATTATAGTGCTGGGCCAGCCCAGTATATATATACATCCCGATCGCAAGTCAGTACAAGCAAGCAAGAGAGGATTTTCTTAATTGAATCTAGATCCAATAATCAAAGAAAATTATTAAAAAAATCATCCAAGTTCGTCTATCCATCTCAAAATCATACAAGAATGATTATAGATTCAGAAAAAAAAATGAATCCATTAGTGGCAGCTGGCGCGACTCCTAACCATGGCTCCAGTGGTGGCGGAGGCCACACGGCAGCCCACCGGTGCTCCCACTATGGTGGGCGATGTGGGCGGCGGAGAGGTTGGCGTGGCCGTTGGCCCTGCTCCTGCAGTGTTGTGTTTGCCGACCGTGACACGTGTCGACGGCAGAGGTAGGATCAAGAGCACCTGCTAACATTGGACCAAGTGCTCAGGTAGTTTGGCCAATTATAGGGTAAGAACGAAATTTTGAATGGCAGCCCTGCTCCCACGGACGGTGGAGATCGTGTGGCCCCCACCTGTGCTAGACGTGGTCGGCACGACACTTGGCCTTGGCGGCGGTGGAGGTGGCCGACGCGACACCAGTATGATGGGAATGTCGGAGGAAGGAGGGACGACTGGAATCGACCGTTGATGGTAGTGGACTCATGGTAGAAACAGGAAACCAACGTTTACGACGGAATCGGTTTGAAGCTTTGAGTTTGAATTGACTTAGAGCTAGTAATGCTTTAAGTTCAAATTTGATAGATTTTCTAGCCATGCAAATTGGAGTTTGACATATTGAAAGGTAAAAAAAGAAGAATTTACACATGAAGACCCTACTGAACAAATGCTAACTGCAAAATTCAACTTTGAATGGATCTTTTTTTAAATGCTATCTGCCTATAGATTTTTTATGCAATCGTGTATCAAATCAAAACTATCCTATTCTCGGCATGTCACTTGTCCCATGAACCAACTATGCGACGAACCAACTAGGCCTAGTCGCGTACTCACAGTCGCTCTCGTCCGGCGGCCGGTACACGCACTCCAGCTTGCCCTCCAGCATGCTGTAGCAGTACGCCGCCGAGCTCGAGCTGATCACCCTGTGCTTGTCGTGCTTGTCGTACACGTAGTAAATCCGGCTTCCCCGGCCGCCACCGCCGCCGCGGCCGAAGGTGGCGTGGTGGCCGTCAAGGAAGAGGTCGTAGCCGCCGGCGATGCCGGTCACCTTGCACCACGCTGACGACCCGTCCTCGTCCGACGACCCCGCCAGCTCGAAGACATCGAAGTCCTCCGGCTCGGCGGATCTCACCTTGATCCTGACCAGAAGCAGCCTGCTGCTCGGCAGAGCCACGAGGTGAAGGCAGCTGATGAGCTGCTGGTCGCCGTCGTTGTCATTGCCCTCGTCGTCGTCGTCGTCGTCGGGAACGTAGGGGAAGATTTTGGTGGAGAAGTTGGGCGTCTCCGGCGGTAAATCGACGAGGTCGAGCACCTCGAGCGTGGCGGCGTCGAACACGGCCGTGACGCCGTGCCTGTCGAGCGCGAACACCTTGCCGTCGAGGAAGGCGAAGTCGACGAAGCAGAAGGGGGACGAGCTGCCGCTGTCGTCGTCGTCGTCGTCGTCGTCCACGTGCTCCGCCACGGGGTTAGCGACCTTCGTCCACGCGGCGTCGCCAGGCCGGCAGAAGACCAGCCCTGTCTGCCCCTGCAGGGGGTGGTACATCATGACCAGCATGCCGTCCGTGCCGCCGCCGGCGGCGGGGACGTGCGCGGCTAAGTGGATCGTGTCCGAGAACTGGAGGTGTGTTTCCATGTAGAAGTGGTAGTAGAGGAACGGGATCTTCATCTTCGCCGGCGTGATCGGCCTCCACTCGTGCCGGAGGCTCGTCTTCCACCTCGGGTCCATGCGAACTTTCCAGCGCGACGGCCGGCGGTGGCGACGCCGTCGGTTGACGGCCGCCCCTGCCACCGCGCGGAACCTGCGTTTCAGCCGGAAGTTCCGTTGGCTCCCGGGCACGCGCGCGGCGGCCGTCTCGGTCTCTGGAGAAGCGGCGGCGGCGTCCCGATCGTCGCCGAGGTACTCGTAGCCGATGCGCACGACGCGAGACGTGGGTGTGGCGCGGACGGCGTTCAGGTTGGGCAGGGTGGCGGTGGCGCCGGTGGCGAGGTGGGAGAGGCGGCAGGAGGTGTCGCGGACGTCGACGACGGCAGACCACCCGCGCGCCAGCGGGTACACGAGCGCGTAGTCGCTCTCGGGGAGGGGAAGCAAGAGGCGCGGCGCGGCGTCGACGGCGGCGCGCCACGGCCTGCAGACCGAGCGGAACAGGGTGACGCCGCCGGCGACGTCGCGGGTCTTCTCGGCGATCTGCCCCAGGAGTTCCGGCGGAAGCTGCGGCCAGCTGCGGTGGCCATCGGTTGCCGTCGTCATCGTGCAAGCTGTCTAGAGATTCCCGAGCAGGTCGGCGAGGTTTTTCGATCGGCGGGAGGAATTGGGTTTTGGGAACGAAGGATGAGGACGCGGCCAATCGTACAATATTTATTCTAACAGGATGTGTGCGCGCGTGCTGGAGGGGGACTAGTGCATGTATAATTTCACCGGAATTAGGACTCTACATTGCCAAGTTTCAAAATTAAAATATTGGAAATTAAATGGTTCATGAAGCATTCTTGACACTGATCCTTGAATATGAGAAGTGGAAATTCGAACGGGTGCTCTGGTTTGGATCTTCAAGGTTCAAGAAAGATACGTGAAAGATCTAATAGATTATAGATATGATCAAATGTTCCCAAGCAACACTCAATTTTCACCATTCTTGGGATGTCAGTTTTTTAGCCTTTTTTCAAAAAAGGATAAGTTCCCTCTGGTTTCCCCTTGTTTAAAAGATGCACATGAGTAGCTGATAACATGTAATCAGAGACTAAAAGCATGTAGCAAGTAACTTCTACTAGCATTATCCACACAATTAATTGAAGAATAGCAATTGCCGTATGTGTATGGAAGACGAATGTCCGAATAGTTCTGATAGGCTCTCTCAGCCTAAACAGCCATTACACCTTTGTTTTCTTACTTTTCCACTTTCGAGCAACCAGATCACATGCAGAATACTCTCTCCGGTTTGGTATTAGAAGTCGTTTTGGACAAGATTTGAGTCAAATATTAGAAATATAAATAATTAATATATTTTAAGTTGTTGAGTTTGGAAATGTGAAAATCATATAAATAAAATTGTTTTGAAAATTACTTTCATAAAAATATACATATATAACTTTTCAATAAATATTTTTATAGAAAAAAGAAGTCAAAGTTGTGATTTGGTGATTGTGTCACTGTCCTAAACGACTTCTAATACCAAACCGGAGGCCGGAGGGAGTATGACTGATGGAAAATCAGATTACAAATAAATGAAGTAAATGGAACCTAACTATTACTATTACACGGTGACTGTAATTTTGAGGCATGAATTTTGAGTCTTTTTAAAGTTTTCTCATTATGCTCCGGAAAACAGATGAGTTGGAGTACAAAAGAAAGTAAAAAAAGTCTATTTACTTCAATAAATTAGAACCCAGCATGTACCTACGTTCCTCTCTTTCCTAGGGGACGAACCAACTGGGCTTCATCGAACATTCGAATTCATCAACCTCTTCTGGTGGCCTGTACACGCACTCCAACTTGTCGTCCTGAATGCTGTAGCAGTACGCCACAGCGTCCGGAGCTCCGTGTCTGCAATCGTGCACGTAGTAAATCAGGTCTCCCCGGCCTCCGCCGGCATTGCTGCTGAAGGTGGCGTGGTACCTGTCCAAGAACAAGTCAAAACCGCCATGCCCGCCGGCCACCTTGCACCAGGCCATCCTGTCATTATCGTCCGTTCCCAGCTCGAACACGTCGAAGCTCTCTGGCTCCAATGACCTCACACGCGTCCTGACCAGGAGTAGCTTCCTCGGCAGCGCGACGAGGTGGAGGTAGTCCTTGGGAGTCGCCCTCAACGGCGACGGCGTCGTCGTCGTCGGTATGATCAGCTCTACGCTGGCCGTACATCTTGGTGGTAATGTTCAACGTCTCCGGCGGGACGTCGACGATGTCGACAGCTTCGAGCGTTGCGAAATCGAACACGACCGTGACGCCGTCTCTGTCCAGCGCAAAGATCTCGCCGCCCAAGTAAGCGAAGTCGTAGAAGTGTGGCGCCTCCGAAGGACCGTCCTCGCCGTCGTCGTCCACGCCGGGGTTATCAAGTTTCGTCCAGGCGGCAGGCGGTGTCGCCGGGGCGGCAGAAGACGAGCCCAGTTTTCCCATGCAGCATGTGGTACATTGTAACGAGCGGCATGCCCGAGCTCGCCGGCGCCGGCGGGACGTGCACGGAGAAGCGGAAGCAATCGGAGAACCCAAGGTACTTGCTGAAGCCGCAGCAGTTGAATTGGAAGATACACGGATTGCGTCGGCCTCGGCGCCGGACGGCATCCATCCACCTGGGATCCATGCGAACTTGCCGCCGCGTCCAACTGTATCGCCGCCGGTAGCCGTCGGCGGCGGCCAAGCGGAACCGAGCCGACACCCGGAAGTTGCGTGGGTACCGTGCGGCGCGGCCGTCGACGGTCATGGCGGCTGGTGCAGCCTGCTCACCCTGATCGTCGCCGAAGTAGTTGTACCCATGGCGCACGACGTGGCGGGCCCCGGCGGCGCGGAGGGCGTTGATGTCGGGCAGGGCGGCGGTGGCGCCGGTGGCGAGGTGCGAGAGGCGGCAGGACGTGTCGCGGAGGTCGACGATGACCGACCACCCTCGCGCCACCGGGAACACGAGCGTGTGCTGCTTGTTGCCGCCGCCGTTGCCCGGGGCGGGAGGAGGGAGCAGGAGACGCGGCGCGTCGCCGACGGCGGCGCGCCACGCGCGGCAGACGGAGCGGAACGGGGTGAGGCCGGCCACGGCGTCGAGGGTCTTGTTGGCGATGAGCTCCAGCAGGTCCGCCGGCAGCTGCGTCCAGTCCGGCTGACCGTGGTCCGCCATTGCTTTCTGCTGTAATAGCAATCGCGGGATCGAGGAGGGTTAAGAAGCTGCAATCTTGTAAGTTGTAACACATCTTTGAGCGTTCATGTTAGTTGTGTTTGTGACGGACTCGTTTTCAGGTATCCAAACTCAAAACATACTAAAAGTTAGCTTAACATAATTTGGTTTTTATCGAGTTTAATTATTGCCGAGACCAAAAGTTGTACTTCATTCGTTTCAAAAGCAAACAAAACCACCTTTGGAAAACCCTCAGACATCTCTAGGATCGACCCAAGTTACAGAGAACTGTCACTGACAGACCAGGTGAAAAGCACCATAGCTGTAGCAAATAAGGGGCAACTCTCTGTTTTGCCCACGTGCAGAAAAAACACGAAGATACATCTGTACAGCATATAAAATGCTTGGAACAATCAGCAAATAAATCTCTATTTGATCCATGTCCTCCCAAGATCCAGATTTGTCAACAATGCTGTCTAGCTGATGATTTCCTTAGTCTCTTGGGTCCAAATCCTGAGCTACATACAAATCTGACCATTTGGGCCATTGTTCAATGTGGGAAGAGTGCAGTGACAAGACCATATCCTGCAAAAGCCAGACCAAACAGAAGAATAATGTAGTCCAGCACCCGCCTCCACAAGGGCATCGACGAGCCCACAATGCTGAGATGGAACAGGGCGGGCAGCACGAAGGAGAGGAGCGCGCACATCGTGCTCCCGACGAACGAGATGAACGACCCGAAGGCGGGGATGGAGGACGCCACCACCGTCAGGATGGCCACCACAGCGATGCGGCTCGAGTGCAGGGCTAGCCACTCCGCGCCACGAACATTGCGGGAGAGCTTCTGAATGCATCCGCTTGATCTGAACCTTTCCTCGACGATCTCGTGGATCGGGTGCATCATGACTGGGAACGTGAACGCCAGTGCGATGCATAGGCCAACCTGCCAATTGATTTCAGACTGTTAAGAGAATTATGATTCAGATATGTATTTGTCTAATCCCCATGTGAATAGATTAATCTTGTGGATGGCACATATTAATGCTAGCCACCTCAATACACAAGCCAATCTGTTAAGAGATTTCAAGATAGTCTAAACTACATGTGCATAATGGCCCATCATTGCTTGTTTCCACGTGACAATGACTCATTTTACTTTTTTTTTCCGACAGGAGATCTCATGAGCATAACTGATAACCTACAAGATCAGATCTTATATCTCTGAATCTATGTTAGGTTGCATTTTCCCATCAACTGCATGTCTCAGTAAGTAGCAGCAAACAAACAAACTAGTGAAAACTGCACTAACCTTGACTGCAACTGACGACCAATTGTTCGGAAGATTAAGTGTTATGATGTCTTTGGTGGCATCACCATAGGCCAAGTACCCACACACTCCAAAACACACGTACACGGTTATGATGGCGGCAACTGCTTGAGAAAGCACCCCGCGGAACTTTCTCCGCTCTGCCATTGATGCTTCCAGTGCAAGGGTCATGCTGAATCCTTCAAAACAGAAGACTGCAACCCCGAAGGTGAATGGTACTGCCCAAAGTCCATTAAAAGCACTTCTATTTGCAAAGGGATGGTCAAAAAGCTGAAGATCCTCTTTGATCACAATTGCCATGGCAAGGACATTGCACACATCTGCAAATATACTGAATGGAGAAAGAGAAGACAGAGAACGGATGAAGGAGAGAGCGATCTGCACAGGCAGGAGGATCGCAAAGATGAAGCCAGCTGGTGACATCGACTGGCTGAATATGGAATGAAGGTTTTGGCCAATGAATATTAGGTATGCTACAGAACCACCAGCCTGGGAAACAAGGATGAGGATTTCTGTCAAGCATCGGCCTATAGTCCCAAAGCACCTTTCACCCAAATCCCCATATGTATAGTGACCATGGTAGCACTCGGTTTCGTCCTCTTCGAGTTTATCCCTGCAGTCCACCTTCAGATTCGAAATGACACAAAGTAAATTAAACAGAAAGCAATTAATAAATCTAAAGTTATTTGGTTCAGCAAGAAACGGCGTACATAGAAATTCCGAATCATATTCAATTTATGTAAGTCGCATTCATAATTCTAGAGTCCAATGTGAACAAGTAGCACAATATTCTCACTGGAAGTCCAATTAATATCTAATCAGATAAGATAAGAAGAACTACCATTTCTGGCTTATTGATAACATTTTTTCTTTTTTGTCAGAAAATCAATGGATTTCAGCAGTCGAATTTGACCAAAAACTAGACAGAGTAGCAACAGAAAACTCGGCCTTTACAAATAGGCCAAATCTGCGAGCGAATTCTACCATTGCTTTCTGCAAGAAGACGAACGCGCCGCGGACAGAAGCAGAGAACTCGGGAAGGAGGAGTGGAGGGCAGAGCACTCTGTTCTCTACTGTACAGACTACTGTATACTCCAGATTCGCAGGAGAAGTGAGTGGGGGAGAGAGATGGGCGGGCGTACTGACGAGTAGGAGCATGCAGTAGAGCGTGGCGAAGCCGGCGGTGGTGACGCCGACGGAGCCCGCGAGCCAGCCGGCGGCGCTGAAGGCGTAGGGGAGGCCGAGCACGCCAGTGCCCACGATGGAGACCACCACGTTCCCCAGCGTCTGCGCCGACGTCGCCCCGCCGCCACTTCTCGGGCTCCCTTCCTCCCGCGCCAGCAGCGGCGCCGCCGCCCCGTCCGCGGCCGCCGCCTTCGCCCCCGGCGCCATCCCCCGCGCCACCAGTGGGACACACGCGCACGGGAGAGGAAGATGCGGAGGCGAGGTGGGCGGCGAGCTTCACGTAGCAAAATTGGATTCTTGGATTCGTGGCAGCAGCGTCCGGCGCGCGAGGGATGTGGAGTTGGTGGGGAACTGGGGGGGGGGGGGGGGGGGGGGGGGCAAAGAAGAGAGGAGGCTGGCTGGCTGGACTGGCGCCGTGGAAGAGAGCGAGAAGAAGCCGCCGCCGTGGAGGACAGGGCGGTGTCTGGATTGGTCGGGACTCCAGATTCGCCACGTTTTTGTTTTTTCCATTTCTTGACTTGTACTTTTTCTCTCACTCCGCTTCTATGTATTTCTGTTTCTTTGGCCCCGTAGTAAAATGTAAGTATACTCGGATGTCAGTTTGTTCGGCTTTTATTTTCACAGTATTACTTCTTTGTATAATATTTTTCTCTCCCAACAAATTAGCAAGAACCGCTTTAAAATCTGACGAACATACTTATTATTTTTCTGTTAATAAATCTATTTCTGAAAATAATAAAAATAATAAATGGTCAGGCTCGATATGTTAATTTTTTAGAACCAGGACAATTAACTCTACGCCAAACTTATAGAAAACTTATTAGAGTCATGGGTGATTGTAATCCACTTTTTTTTCGAATTACACAGTACAACGGAGACACTCACAATGTACGCATACTCATCCCTATGAATACACGCACGCAAACCCTACCCCTAGTAGCATCTTCGAAGACTGGGCCGGCAAATTCTCAAGATTGACGAAGTCACCACAGACGCCTCGCTGTCGACGGGAACGTCGCCTATTACTGAAAGCGTATGAATACACGCACGCAAACCCTACCCCTAGTAGCATCTTCGAAGACTGAGCCGGCAAATTCTCAAGATTGACAAAGTCACCACAGACGCCTCGCTGTCGACGGGAACGTCGCCTACCACTGAAAGCACAAACGTTGTTAAATCCTGAGAAATTCGCCCCCACGGGGAGTCGACCCAGGACCTGAGGTGCTACCGGGGCTCTTGTAACCACTAGGCTGGGGAGTCGACCCAGGACCTGAGGTGCTACCGGGGCTCTTGTAACCACTAAGCTACAGACCCTTTCGCGGATTGTAATCCAACTTTAACCCACACCAATTCATATGAATTAATTTATTTTTTCAACCCGATCTCTCTGTCGTCCTCCTTGATGCCTCATCGACACTAGTGTGGCCCACCCTTCCTCCAGTGTCCTCCTCCTATTGTCGCAGGTTGTTGCCATCGTCGTTGAGCTTGTCTTCGGTGTCATTCGTATCCAGAAGCATCCGCCACTGTTGCCCCCTGCCCGCAGAGGCGGAGCTGCGACTAGGGCCGCCTAGGCCAAAGCCCTAGTCGTGGCCTAGCTAAGCCAACATCCCTCCCTTAAATTTTGGCCCAAAAACTAAGTCTCGAGGCCCAACTGAACACCAGGCAGAGAAGGCAGGACGCAGGAGGCAGCAGCAACATCAATCCTCTACTCGAGCCGTCGAGCGAGATGCGCGACTGCTTCGGCGCGAGGCTGCAATCCGCAAGGGGATCTCGATCCTCACGGGCCACTGTCCGTCGCCTCCAGTCCTCCACCCGTGACCCCTGTCGTTTGCCACCAACTGCCTTGTGCTGTACTCGCCAGTCGCCGCCGCCGCTTCCATAAGCAATGCCGTCAGGTGCCATGGCCCGAGTCCGCCCACCGCCGCCCGCTTCCAGACACTTGCCCGTCTAACCCCTAATGTCCTGCTACGCGAGCGGCTACACGAGGCAGCCACCGCCGTGCACCAGTCACCGCCGCCGTGTGTGTGGTCCCGCGCGACCAGAGGTGGACCTGCCCACGCGTTGACTTGCGAGCTGCGCCGCTACAGTGCACGACGCCGGCCAGATTCCTAGAAGGAGACATGCGTCGTGCGCCGGCCTCCGCCTCCCCATTCGAAGCCTCTTAGGTGCTGCTTCTCTCTAATATTATTCTTTCTAGTTTCAGTTCAATTCATTAATTGATAATTTTGATTGAAAGTTGAATCATCTATACTCTCAAATTTTAGAATTGTCTTGCAATTCGTATTGTTCTCAAACTTGTTCTCAATTCGTATTGAAAGTTGCAATTTTAGAATTAATTTCAAACTTTTTCTCAAATTGACTCATTTGTTGTATTGTTGCTATTGATTATATGTGATATATACGTGGATTGTTGAATGATAACTTTTGTCGTCAATTTTTGGCCTTAGTCGTCGCCAAAAACTGGGTCCGCCACTGTCTGCCCGTCTTCGTTATCTGTATCCGCCGACACCATCGTGATCGTCTCCACACCAACTCGCCACCGCTCCTCACCCCCGCCCCTCCACATCCCAACCGGGGGTCCATCGCTGCACACGTCGTCACGGTCTCTACCTCCACACCATCTCGCTACCCTACCGCCCTCGTCGGAGACAAGTAACTCCAAACCCTCGAATCCCATAACAACCCTAAAATGCTCACCGGAACTCGTCGGATTTGAAAATGAAGGGGAAAGCTGGGAGACATGAAAATTCGAGTGTAATGAAGACGGAATATGATCGTGTATGATATAGGTTTCCCCTACATTTTAAGCTATTTGAAATTAGGTGTATGGTATTTGTGTTATTCTGTGATAACCTTCTCCTCCTATTTTTGTAAATGAAGTTTCCAATGTATTTCGATATGTTTTTCAACAGCATATGTTTCGAACTTATTTAGAAATATTTTGTAAAAAAACAGTTTTGTACAAAACTTAAACGAACGCTATTATGATGAAACCATATCTTTGAATAAGTCTTCGTGGGGAACCTAGAAAAGTGACATGTTATTTGTAATAAAAAAAGGACCATCAATCAAGTGATAATTCTTCGATGAATTGAACTTGTCTCTTTTCATTCCGTTCCATCAACGGTGACCGCTGTCACCAAATGATGAATTCCAGCACGGCAGCATCACCACGTTGGAGCGCCGCCACCAGTGGCAATCTTAGTGGGCCAGGACTCGGGATGGGACGTGGACCCATGGATCAAATCCCGAATCCTGATGGAAGGACTCGGGATGGCGTTTTTCCAATTTTTTTTCTCTAGATGCTCCAGCGAATGTTGTCCCTTGCCAAAAGTTGTCATGCTGATCGCTGTGGGCTGTGGCTGGATTACCACGTGCGAAAATTTTAGATCAATTATCATGATCATTTTTATTTCCTTTCAGACGACCCAAGCCCAATTTACGCAGGCCCTCCATTTATTATTGTTTCTTCTTTTTATCTCTGAAAGGCCTAATCTGAAATAGCCATCAACACATGCAAATCCTATATATCTTCCGGAAGGTAGTAAGGTGCTCAAACTTCCACTGTTTGAGATTCGTGCAGCCACTGTGGACCGCATGATCACCTTCTTCTTCTTCCCTTCTCTCTCGTTGCGGGCTCCGCTGGGTCGCCGCCGCCAGGGAAGGTCCTCGCGCGGAGGGGTGGGAGGTGGGCGGGGGCGGACGGCGGCGGGTCGCCGCCGGCTGCCGGTGGTGGTAGAGGCGGCGGTTTAGGGTTAGGGTTTCGGGGTTCAGATTTCGGGAGGCTCCAATGGTCCCCGGACCATAGAAAAGAGGAGGTCGGGGGGGGGCGGAGGACTAGCAGCGGAGGCGCGGTGGCGCTACGGCCGGGCGGGGTCGGACCGGCGGTGGGCTGGTGACCGGCAGCGGGGGCGACGAGGCGTGCCGGGTTAGGAAGGGCGGGGTCGCGGGCGGGCGGCGCGGCGGCGGGGAGCCGCCAGCCGGGGAGGTAGTGGGAGGAGGCGGCGGCGGTGGTTGAAGGAAGAAGAAGGTATCGGATGAAGCTGGAGGTAGAAGACGACAGCTAATGGATCTTGTTGGGCCGTGCGATATGTTGACTTCCTATCTTCTGGAAGGGAGATAGAGCCCCCCATCCACACAGGCCCATGTAGGGTGGCAACAATGAGGCCCATGTAACGCTCCCGTCCGTGTTAACTGTTTTCGTCTTTCAGTTATCTTTTCTCCTTTTTAAATAAAATAAATTAAAAAACGTCTTTCTTTGTGAAAATTCGCTCGTTCCTCCCTATGGTCAAAGGTGCAAAGTTGGTCAAACAATCAACGGCGACACCTGTAACACCCCGGATTTTCGGAAGGAAAACCCGAGTCCCTGTAAGTTTGCGATAGTCTCGGGACCAGTGGCTATCACGTACAGATCTCATCACAGAAGGTAAATCTCAACCATACATCGCATCACACAAATATTAGTACATAATTTATTATATGTCCATAATGGAGTACAACATTACAAACCTCTTGGCTGAATCAGAGTGAAATTCTACGCAGCGGTAGCTAGCATCTCAGAAGGGTCTCCATCTTTTATTCTTCACACCCACAGACATCCTTGAGCGCAGCGATGCATCCCTCAGTCATACCATCCGTCGGCGTTGTTGTCGTAGTCGGACTCGTACCCTGCACACCCAAAGTCTATCCCCAAGGAGTGGGATACGTTCACGTCACCGACTGTATGCAGCTTTAAGTGACCTATCTTCTAAAGGGTAAGAAAAGAGACAAGGTAGAAGCTCAATTTTTCCTATGCAGCAGCAGCAAAGTATAAAAGGAAAACATCTCCATATAAGTCCCAAACCATACTCTCAAACACAGCTCGGAACCACCTGGCACCCCAGGGCCCCGTCTCCACATCCTATCTCCATCCAGGGTCGATGCGAGAACTTCCTCTCCTCGCACCTTAATGATTGCAATCGGATCTGCGAGGTAGAGGGAGCCACTCTCCTCTCCCCGACTGCAACCACGGCTCACCATGCTCTCAACTACAGGGGGAGGTAGAAATCCCAAAACATGAGAACCAACAATCCACTGGGCTCGTCCATGACCGAGGACACGGCTATACGTATAGATCTAAACTCTGCAGGGTGTGTACACCTGTACCCAACTCGGAATGGAACCCGGCGGTGATCAGCCAACCGAGCCCATCCTACCGTGCGAACTCTCGGTAGTTACAGTCCCATCCTGCATCCGGCCCTCAAAGCGATCCCCTCCGCAAAGGGAATTGCACCGGAACTGTGAAATGCCCCCGTGTGGCCACATGGACAACGCACCGAGAGAAGGTGGTCTCACCCCCACCTCTCCCCCACTGATACCCTCTATCCTGCTGGCAGGTATGGTTCCGCACTTGCTGAGCTCAACTCGGCCCTAACCCCACTCTCGGCGAGGTGGTGTGTACGAAAAGTCTCGTGAAGCGGTTGGCCCACTCGGTTTCAGACCGGGGCGAGCTCATGTCCTCCAAACGTCAGTAAAACCCCAACACCTGTGCTCCGAAAACCGTACAAGCGGGAATGCACTGAGGAGTGCACTCCCATCCCCGATCCCAGATCGGTTGTTTCGAGCTCACCCCCGCCAAAGTACCCAAAACGCCTTCTCCTGCCGGTTTTACCCCACTCACGCCAAGAACCACTATTCCCATCCCAACACATGCATCGCGAAGCTCAGCGTATATACACGCTTATAAACATATATAGTAGTAGGGCAATCAAGGACAGGGTAATTAAAGTAGGCAGTGCAAGGTTCATCAACATGCATATAGAGTAAAGCGCTAGCATACTACATAGCAATGCCTATTAGGTATTCAAAATCAGTCGGGCGTGGACACCTGCGTGCGAGTAGTCATCGGTGTAGTCGATCTCCGAGCTCAGCTCTCCGGCTCCAGCTGCTCCTATTAACGCGCAAATAAAATAAAGGCGGGTCCTATTGCAATTAACTCCAAATGAACGACAATTAAGAGCCAAAAGAGAGCGAACACTAGCCTAACACAGAGTTTATAATTTTCGAAGAGCTTTGGAAAAGGTTTCCTATTTTTCGGAGTTGAAATGGATTTATTACGGTTTTCCAAAGGTAAAATAGATTTCTGAAATTAAAATACGCATACACAATAACATTAACTATAAGCTAGCTACAGGCTAACTCTAACCGACTCTAAGCTATCTGCAGGCCGGCTGAAAGCTAGCTCTAGGTGCTCACGTGGCGGCCACATAGGCGGCTTACAGCCAGCTCTTGTCCACGCGGCAGCCCACATGGCTGCTGGGGTGGCGGCCACAAACGATCCGCCCGGGATCTGGTGCGAACAGGGCTGTGTAGGCGGCGGTGTGGCAGAAGGACCATTGGCCGGGCGCACGGGATCCCTGGGATCAGCGATGGCCAGCAGCCGGTGTAGACGCTGGTGTGGCCAAGAGCGGGTTGGCTCGGTGCACGGGATCCGGCGGATCCGGCGCGGGCAGGTCAGCGTGTAGGCGTGCGTGTGCAACCAACCCCCCTGGGTTTTGGATCGGTCCACCAGGTGTTCGACGGAAAGCTCCAAAGGAGCAGCGGGACGGCAAGAGCTCACCGGCGGCGAGGTGTTCCGGCGGACGGTCGACACGTGCCACGGCGAAGACGGTCAGACCCTAGGGCTCGGTTTGGGCGAGGAAAGGGGGCGACGGGTCCGGGTGCGACGCGGCGGAACGGAAAACAGAGACCCCCGGCGGCGCGGCTGGGGTGACCATCGCCGGTGAGGCAGGACGCTTGCGGGCGTGTGAGTGGACGCATGTGCGCGTGAGTGCTCACGGACAGGTAGGTGTGCAAGTGCGCATGTGCACGCGTGCGGCTCAGCCACGGCGGAAGACAACTCCACGGCGGCACGGTGCGGACAGGGTTCCAGGCGGCAAAGAGAAGGTCGGCGGTGCGGGTTCGTGCGGCGAGAGCAAGGAGGACGGCGGCGCGGTCGTGATAAGGGCGAAGCCTCGAGCGACGAAGACGGCTCGGCGGCGCAGTTCCTTGCGCGGTGCCGGCGTCCCTCGCGCATGCACGTGTGTGCGGGCGAGTGCATGCGTGTGTGAGCGAGCGCGTGGGCGCGCTCGTTCGGCCAGGATGGCTGGACCTTGGTCCGACGGTGGCGTGCGCAGCCGTGTGGGTGCCGGCGGCGACGACACGCGGACGAATCACCACGACGGCGATCGGGGCTTAGGCTGGGTGGTGTTCAGGGTCGAGGTGGCCAAAAAGGCTCGGACTTGGGGTCGATGGCTCGACGTGTACGCATGTGCCGGCGCGCTAAGGTGCACGACAGCGGCGCGGACAAGGTCGGGCGGCGAGGTTCGACAAGGGCGACACGAACGCCGCAGCGCGCGCTGGGTCGCGGCTCGGCTTCGCTTGCACGCGGGGAAAAAGCGTGCGCGGCGGTGGGCATTGAGCCGGCCAAAGGCGGCGTCCATGCCCTCCCGTGCGTGCGTGAGCGCGCGGGCGTGCCGGTGGCTTGGCCACGGCGGCGAGCTCCGCGGGAGCACGTCAGGGTACGCGCTCGGCTGGGGACGGCCGGCTAGATATGCCTCGACACAGGCACGACAGAAAGTTCGGCCTTGGCTGCACGGCGTGCGCGCGACTGCAGGGCTCTGCACGACGAGGAACCGGTCGGTGGCACGGGCGTCCTGGCTCGCTGCGGTGTGTGTGTGTTGGCCATGAGTCCCTGCCCAGAAAAGGCTGGACTTTGGACCTCGGGAGTGCACGTGCGGGTGCGTGCAGAACGACGGCGGCGCAGCCGTGTGGGTGCCGGCGGCGAACCGGAGCTCGGCGTGCGCTCGTCGGAACAAGGTCAACATGATGCAAAGCAAGGAGCGCGCGCGTTGCGGTAGGCAGCGGCACCTGCAAGACGACTGGCATGGCTCGATGGCCAGCACTCAGACAACGGCGGGTCTGCGCGGCGGCGCGAGCAGGCAACAGGCAAACACGCGAGCTCACAAGGCTCGGCCAGCCACGGCTCGAAGGCCGGGATCCACAGCACGAGGAGGGGGTCTCGACGCTC
Organism: Cenchrus fungigraminus; assembly: GCA_036936925.1. Lineage (NCBI taxonomy): Eukaryota > Viridiplantae > Streptophyta > Magnoliopsida > Poales > Poaceae > Cenchrus > Cenchrus fungigraminus. Next base: position 88,422,239 of record CM072780.1, read on the forward strand.
ACCTCGTGCTCCTGAAGGCGGTGGCGAGGCGGCGGTGAAGAAGGTGCGGCCGAGCAGAGGAAGCAGAACAGGGCTCGGCGCAGCGCGGTTCGGCTCGAGGCAAGGGGAAGCAGAAGTCGCGCACGGACGGCTTGTCTCCCACGGACAGCTCCTCCTTCACGTCGGCCTCCGGTCTTCGCGGCGGACGGCGGTCTTGGCTTGAGCAGCGCCGGTTCCTTGACGTTCCCGGCGGCGTCAGCGGGTTCAGGGAGGCGTTGGCGCCGAGTTTCCCGCGGTGCGGGTGGCGTTGCGGCGCCCCGGGCGACGGCCCGGTCTTCCTCCCTTCCTCCTCCCTTTCCTCTCCTCCCCCTCCCTTGCTCCGATTCCTGGTGGTGGCGGCGGTGGATTTGGGGAAAAGTTCCCTAGGCGGCGGCGGAACAGAGAGTGGCCGGCTGGGGACTACTTTTATAGGGCGGCCGGCTAGGGTTTGCGACGCGAGTGCGAGCGGCGGAGATCCTCGGCTTCCACACCTCGACCACGCGGCGCTCATCCAGGGGGCGCGGGCGAGCTCGGTGCGCTCCCGCACCGGTCGCAGTCGCACGGATGCGTTCGTCATGGGAAAGAAGAAAAGCAGGGGAGGAGATGAGGACTGACGCGCGGGGTCCACCTGTAAGCGGCAGCGGGAGTGCGGTAGGTGAGAGGCGGGCCTGCTGCTGAGTTGGGCCGAAAGGCCAGGTGGGCTGCGGCTTAGGCGAACCAGAGAGAAGGGCTTGGGGTGCTCTAGAGGACTTAGCGATCTGAGATGTGGCCCAACAGAGATCAGGGTGTTTTTCCTATTTATCCTTAAACCGTAACTCCTATTAAACTTTAGATTCAAATTTGAATTTAAAATTCAAATTCGAACCCCACTCAAATAAGATCCAAACAAAAACCAATAAACTTCAAAGTTTTTCACACTAGCACTTTATATTTCCTAAATTTATTATTTGACTCAAATTAAATCTAGGAAATTAGGGAAAGATCAATGAAGACATCCTTATATTTTAATTATGCACTCAATTTCAAATCGAAATTTTGAAATCCACATTTTTACATTGCTAACATTCCGGTGAAATTGCAGGATGTTACAGCACCCCCATCGCCACAACGAACGATAGTCAGCAGCTCGATGTAAAATAATGGCGCGTGATTTTGATTGGTTGGCTGGGCAGATCTCATCAGGATGTATTTATGCGTTACGTTACGTACTTACGTGTCCAAAGGTTGATCCAAATGCACATGCTTACGCGTTATTAGGATATAACCTAATCCAAAGTAAGTAAAAGAAGTGAGTACGTAATACCTAATCCACTATCTTAATTACGCGTTATTAGCACCTGGCAAGTAAGAAACAACATAACACATGAGACTGAGAAACTATCTTTTGACGGTTCAGTCAAATTTCTGCAAAAACACTGGGCTGAACTATGTGACATCCGACAACAAGGTAAAAAAGCTGACCCGCATGGTAAGCTGCCAGTTTCTATATCTCTGGTTGCAAGAAAGCAGTTTTGGCATGGCAAGGAGAAAGATCGATGGAGTGTGCCACACTGCCACACAAGGGTTGGCTGAAAATCAATGTCGATGGCGCTTATGATGAAAATTCCGGCGAGGGAGCGACTTGTGTTGTCATCCGGGATAACTCAGGCAAGGTGGTCCTCACGGCGTGGAGATATCTCAGGTCTGGGGAAGCGCGGAGTAGGCTGAAGCAATCGCATGCAAAGACGGCCTAACACTCTCCGCTGATTGGTGTGCACGGCAAGTGGTCTTGGAGTCTGATTGTAGCACCGTTGTTGCCATGCTGCAAGCTAAGAGTGGTGGGAGAACGACACTGAAATTCATCATCGATGAGGCTGTCGAAGTAGGCGAAAGGCTTCCTAAGTGGACAACAGTCCATAAGAGAAGAGAGAGTAGTAGCGTAGCTCATGAGCTTGCACAATTGGTCAAGCGAACTCGCCATTCCGCTGTCTGGCATTTCGCTGCTCCGTTGTGTGTTGAGCAAATCATTACTCAGGAATGTAACTTTATTTCCAGGTAATATAAAGCTCTTTTCTCCTCGAAAGAACCGATCAAGAGACTTCACTCAGCTAGAGTACCATCATCGCAACCTCAAATACCACTACAAAAACCTTGCCGCGCATGGCAGTGTTGTAACCGATCAAGAAACTTCACGTAACCCAATATAGTTGATTTTAGAGAGGTGCCGGCGAGCCACTATTTGTCTCTACGTACAATTTAGCCCGCTATTTGGCGCTATAGCTCCACTATCTCCCGCTATAGCTGATTTTAGAGAGGTGCCGCTATTGACTCTACGTACAATTTAGACTGTTATTTGGCGATATAGCTCCATTTAACCCGCTATTAGCTGTTTATTAGACCTCGCGCTAAATGTCTTAGCCCGCTATTTTCTACAATGACATTTTACAAAACTACAAATTGTGTTTTTGAAAATTGGCTAAGGCAAGGGAATGCAACGCAGGTTAATTTTGTAGTGATTTGAATAGAGAAACTAACTCTATTAATCATTTACAGAAAACTCTAGAGAAATATGGTTATACATTTACAGCAATTAAACTATATTACAACATGTGATGTTATGTGTTTATAGTGTAGTGCTAGTTGTGTAGAGTTCGAAAACCTTTGTTTGGTATTTTCCTGATTTTTATTTGATTTATTATGATTTGTACAAAATTACAGCAGATTTAAATAATAATAAAGTAGAGAAAAATAGGAAACGGCATCGGGCCTAACTTGGCCCATTTCGGGCGAGAAGCAGGCCTGAGAGTGGGGAGGTTGGCCGTCCTGGACTGTGGATTGGCACGATCTTGACCGTTGGATCGTATTGTTGTAGATGTGGTCTAATCTCAGCCCTCTGAGATGGCCAAGAATCGTAGTAGAGATGGCCAAGAATCGTAGTAGAGATGGCCACAAGTACCACCCAAGAGAACAGTATCTAGACATGATATCTATGCTCACCTTATAGTCTCTCTCTCTCTCTCTAGTAGAAACAACACCTCAACGTTTGATGTCAGGGTACCAGGGTATCGTTAGACCTCCTCGAACAATACAATAGTATAGGGATCTACATCATCATTGTGTACTATGTAGAAAAGAGAGAGTACTGTCTTCTTCAAGAGTTAGCTTATAAAGATGATATTTTTTATTGATGTGAGAGAGATTATTGCAGAAAAATCTTTGGACAATGTGCTATAAGACAAATTATTGGATAATTAATCTTTATACTATCTCTTTTGAAGGTGGACAAGTTTAGAGCTATGGTCAGTCTCAATGCTGGTTTCATCAGCAATTAATAAGGTGTCACATAGACATTTTTGTTGACATGACACAAGATTAATGAGGAGAGAGAAAACTATTGTTTCATCCACAAGACACCCTCCGCCTCTAGGTACCCAGACGAACGACACCGCACTGAGGTGGGTCATCGTTTCATTTGGCAATGTGGCGGATCCTGTGCATCTTCCCTCCTGTGTCGCACCCTCCCTCCCTCCCGCGCTACTCTCCCGCACCGCACCCTCTCTTACGCGCCGCTCCCTTCTTCCCCACCCAATTTCTCCCAGCGTAGTACATCATCCCGCGAGGTTTCCTTGACTTCCTTTTTCCGATATCACCTCCCTTCCCTTTTCCAATCTCGATTCCCAAATGAAAAATTGCAAGGTGGGCCTACTTGTTTGAGTTGCAACATTTGAGCTTTTTGAAAAATGTGTTATATATTTCTTTTCTAAACAGTCGACCATCACTAGCTTTTATAAAAGTTCATAAAACTAGGGTTTTCAAATCTTTTTATGTTCTCAACTTTTCGGAAATTTATCATTTGTTTAATTTTAGGAAAAATTTCATTTTTGACCTTCAACTTTTGACATGTTGGTTTTGGCCATCGAACTCCATAATCGGGTATCTTTGACCATCCAACTATCAAAACCGTTCAAATTTGGCTATCGAGCTGTCTTGAAGCGTGGTTTTAGTTTTTTATTTACAATTTAGTCCTTAGATCTTAATACAATTATTACTTTTTGTTTGTACTTGTGATGATTTAGATTATTCTTGCGGTCACACTTCGTAGCGGTGAGCTTATTTTTTAAAATGTTCGTTAATATTTTATCACTATTGTTATATTATTCTTATGTTGTTGTGCAAAAACAACAGTATAAGAAAAGTAAAACAACTACGAAATAATATGAATAACATTTTATTAAAAGATAAAGGTCATCGTTACGAACGTATGACCACAAGAATTACTTAAATCAGAGGTGCGAGAAAAAAATAGTAATCATTTTACTATTTTTCTTATATAATTGTTTGTTCATATTATTTTGTAACAGTTTGTTTTACTTTTCTTATATTCTTGTTTTTAAAAAATTGAGAATAATATAACATGTACTGATAAAATTGTATAAAGAACATTTTAAAAGATAAAGCTCACCGTTATGAACGTTTGACCGTAAGAATCACCTAAATCGAACGTACAAGCAAAAAAATTTAATCATTTTAAAATCTGAGAATTAAATTATATATAAAAATTAAAACCACCCATCAAATCAGCCTGTTGACCAAATTTGAACGATTTTGAAAGTTGGATGGTTAGAGATACCCGGTTTTGAAGTTTGATGGTCAAAACCAATCTAAGACAAGAGTTGGACGGTCAAAATGAACTTTTTTCTTAATTTTATGACTTCATATGTTGAAAAGTTGTTAGGAAGCTTAAACAGAACGTACCTGAGCACCTGAGTGTTGTCTTCACTAGCCCGTTGTTGTATCGTACCCACCCACACTAATTATTGAACATATAAATTTACGTGGGAACACACAATTTGAAACATGGGTTTGTTAAAAGTAAATCCTATTTGATTGGTCAAGCAATGCAACAACAGAACACGTGAGATTTTTGCACCGCGGGCCACACGAAATTTCCATACCGCGTACGCGCACGCCTGCTTCCGTTATAAATTACGAAATCGTCCGGACTCCCGACCGCACAAACGGCCCGCGGAACAAACTAAAGCTGCTACGGCTAGTACAGCAAGAACGCGCGCCTCACCGAGCGAGCAAGCGAGGGCTCCTGCACCGCGGCGCCAAGGCGATCGAGAGCTCCATCCACAATGGCGGCGCCCTACTACAACGACGGAGCTCCGGCAGCCCAAGCGCCGGCACCGGCGCCGGTAGCGGTGGTGTCCCCGCAGTTCTGCGCGCCGTACGCGGTGCCGCTGACGGTGGTCAAGAAGGCCATCAGCCTCTCCGGCGGGGACTTCGTCGTCACCGACGCCAACGGTGCCGAGATGCTCCGGGTAAAGGGCGCCGTCTTCAGCGTCCACGACCGCCGCGTCCTCCACGACGCCGCTGGCCAGCCCCTCGTCTCCATGCGGGAGAAGGTCTGCTGCTGTTTCTCTCTCTTTATTTTCATTCCTTCTTGGACTCGATCAAATAATTCTTTTTATTAAGTATATATTATAGTCTCTGTTGGTTGACGCAATCGATCGTTGACTTCGATCTTGCCACAATACTCAAATAATGATGTGTTTACGCTGTTGACTTTGATCCTGCCACAATACTTTGATCAAAGTAAGTAGATTGGTCATGCCAGCATCTAACAGCGACGCTGAAATCTATTCTACTCTATCAGGTGTTTAGCATGCACAACAGATGGGAAGTTTTCAGAGGGGACAGCACGAACGCGGGCGATCTGCTCTTCACAGTGAAGAAAGCTTCGGTGTTCCAACTGAAGACAGAGATCGATGTCTTCCTGGCCGGGAACGCCGCACAGCAAGCCTGCGATTTCAAGATCAAGGGCAGCTACTTCGAGAGATCATGCGCCTTCTACCTCGGCAACTCCAACACCATGATCGCTCAAGTGACTATATCATATAAAATTGTGCTCGGATTCTACTACTTTTTGTATTGAATTTTGATGAATTTTAGTGAGAATAATATATATGCATCCGTTTGGCGTGACGCAGATCAACCGCAAGTACACTGCCGCAAACGTGCTGCTGGGAAAGGACACCTTCGTCGTCAACGTGTTCCCGCACGTTGACTACGTGTTCATCACGGCTCTTGTTGTGATCCTGGATGAGATCCACAGGGAGCGATTCGACTGATTTACATTCCGATTTACATATATATATGGGCCTTAAAACTTTAAAAGTTGATTAAAAGCTAGCTTCCATGATGGATCGAGTTCAATGGCTTTAATACAAGAGTTATGCTCCAGTGGTCCCTTCCATGTGATTTGCACTAATATTAAAGCACCTGATAATTAATTAATTAATTTTCCGATTTGGATCCAGTTTGGACCGAGCCCGACCCGCGTCCCCCAACCAATCCAGCCCATCATCTATCTGCCGCAGCCCCAAAATTCACTCTGGCAGTCCGTGACTCTCCTCTTTTTTCATCCGTCAGTTCGTCAGTTGCCAGGTCGTCGTTTTTATCCATCGCACGGAGCGGAGGTCGACGGCGGCAGCGGTGCTCGTCATACAGGCGGCTCGGGCTCTCCTCGGCGTTTGTCCACAGTGTGCCGAGTGGGGATTCCCTGATTCGATTTCATCGGCGGCTGCTGCGGCGGCAAGGACGGCCACATCTCCCTCGTCCCCGAACCTGCGATTCCCAATCCGATTTTGGCGGCGGCGGCTGCGGCAATGGCGGCCATGAGTCCCTGATCCGTCGACCTGTGTCGCCACCAGTTGGTCAAGTCATAAGAAAATTATCTTTTATAGTGTGACTGGATGCAAACTCTTGGATGATTGCACGGTTACTACTGCTTGTATTATTTGTTCTTACCTGCAGAGGAGAACGTTGTTCTGAATATTTGCAGAGGACAACGTTGTTCTGAATATGTCCATAGTTATTTAGCTGTTTTCTGGACTTGTGCTCACTAGCATGAAGTAGTAAGCAGCTGCAATGTATACAGTTTTCTAATCATTTATGTGAAATTAAAATCTGTGTGCATTCAGTCATGCACATCAAATCTTTCGGCACAACACAGGTTGACTGGGCTGCAAATGGAGACTTTGTAAATCAAAATGGCATATGTTGTGGAGCAAACTGAAGGAAAAGTGTGTCTCACATGCAGACTTCTGTGATGTTTTTGTGTAGACTTTTCAGATCTTTTATGTGAAGTTTTCAAATTTGTATGCATTCAGTCAAGGATCATTTAGACGAAGTATTTTTGCGGAGCAAACTCAAGGAAAAGTGTGTCAAAATGATCTTTGCATTGCTATCCCAGTACAAAGCAAATGTACTAGGTTTATTACATTTGCCGACTGCCGTTCATTCAAGCTTCAAACCATATGCTTTGAACTAATGTAATATCGAACTAACACTTAACATAAATTGGAGTGACACTAGTAATTTTTTCCTTTTCTTTTGATTCGTGCTTGCTACCAAACTATCTCCTGAATCTTCTTCATCACCCCTTGCTGGACCATCCCTGGCGTAATTGCAAATTCTCCCACCAAGTGAACAAGAACATAGATTATGGCGACATAATGTTAAACCAAAATTAACAAAATATTGTCAGGAGGGCAACTATGTCAGGGAGCGTTGAACAATACCTCTAGAGATCTCACCAAGCTTGGGTCATTTTCCATCAGGTGTGCAATTACCTTTTTCCAAAGAGTTAAGTCTGTTTGTGATCTCTATAAGTTTAATGTTATTGTTCTCAAATACCTTGATGTATAACCTGTCAGCCCATGAAGAATACTCTGCGAAATCAGCATACACGGCGCAATTCCATGGAACGTACTACACATCTCAAACAAATGCAATATGGAGAGCCCAATCAGAAGGCAAACACAAATTTTTGCCTGCCTTACGGCGGATAAACTGATGGCAAGAAACTGGCCATGTAATCAAATATTCAAATGTGTCTGTTTTGTGATCAGCTGCTTGAAATAGCAGACCATCTATGTCTGCACTGCCCTTCCGCCAGAGAAGTGTGGATTTTCATTGCTGGACCTTCGAATTCCGGAATTTGCGACGGTGAGATGCAGCTCCGACCAGGCGCCTTGGGAAAGGGCCTCTGCCCTCGGTCTGTGCTTACCGCCGTCGGCCATTGCTCGACAAAACAAAGGAGAAGGAGATACGACGGAGGAAAATGGCGGAGGAAGGGTATCGCTGGGGCTCCAGATGGATTGGTAGCCGGAAGGAAATCTGGGCGGGCTGCGGGCAACATTAGGGCATAGGTAGGGCCGGGCCCAATCAAGATCCAAGCAGAAAATTAATTAATTAAGTGCTAGCTGCTTTAATATTCGTGCAAAATTTGTTGAAAGGACCACCGGAGCACTTCTCTTAATACAATCATAATACTCTCTTGTATGTTGTGTTACCGGCGGTGTTGCATGTGATTCATATATTGTTTGCATGTACAATATATTGTTTTACCAAGATCGGTTGTTGAACTGTTCTAATAATGTGTACTAGTATGTGATACTGTGATGACAGTGATTTGTCATAGAATGCCTATCCTTTTCACCAAAGTATCACTATTTAATTTGACAATTTCATAGTAGAGAAAGGACATTTGATCCAACCCTTTTAGTCTCGAAAAATTTTGAACCCGAAACAAAAAAACTTTTAGTCCCGGCTGAAAAACGGACACCGTCATGAATGGTGAGGAATCTTTATTTTCGATTTGTTTTAATATAGGCTAGTGGGGAGGGAATATGAGAAACCAAGTTCAGATGCGCCTTAATTTATGTATGATGAGTGATTGATTGGATGATTTGAGGCATTACCGGTTTAGTTCATGTCTCATATGTGCATGGTTATGTTAAATGACTAACCGAAAGTTCCTTTAAGATTCTCCATTTCTTTTTTAGGAGATTATTATTCAATTTTTAGACGATGTATTTTCTTCTAGGATAAGTTTTTTTATATATAGGCCTCAACTGCCGTTCTTTTCTAATTTCTTTCCTTGCTTCAAAATATCTGATTTATACAATGTCTAATTCACACTTCTAAGTTACATAAGTCATTTACACCCAGTACATTTCCGAGTGTCAGAGAAAACACGGGGGAAAACATAGGATGCCAAGTGTATCTTGTAAAACACTCCGAGAAACAAAACACTCCCGACTTGAGGCCGCCGAGTGGCAGTTTCGGAAGGCTTCCAGAGTGTATTTTTGGTTTTGGCAGAGTGTTTTTACACTTCAGTGGCAGTGAGTGTCCGCGAGAAATGGTGTTTGTGTGACGTGGTTTTTTTTCTCAAGAATAGGCAAAGAAGTACAACGTGCAGGTGAACAGAAGTAACTCCGCAGCTATTAATCACCTTTTTATTTATATGATTAATAGTAAGTGCAAAGAGTGTTCGATTAGTATCCTCCATTGCATTTGAAATAGTTCTCTTGAACACATGCATGTTGACATGTGTATTTGCTAGTATTTTGAAATTAAAGGAAAGAAGAGTGTGTACCGAAAAGGGGAAACACAAAACAAAATATTCTAAGGAGTCAAGCAGCCACAAATCTAGGTAAACAACTTTTAGAAGTGTAGAGAGCTCATGTTTGAAGAATATATAAAACTGTTACCATCACAAAATGGTTGTTGGGAAAAAATAACTTGGAGCAAAAGCTTTTTTTTTAGGTTAACTTGGAGGATGGAGCAAAAGCTGCCACCATATCATTCGAATACAACTTATAATATGTTCAAGGTGTAAATTGTGATTGTTTTGATACTTTTTTTTAGATCAACTCCCACCGTTTTATTGATTGCTCATAGGGAAGGAGTTACAAATGCCATTAGGCGGACTTAGAAGCCATACATGACGTCCTACAGACTCATAAATACAATGACGGGCTAAGATATGAGCATCGACATTCGACTCTCGACCCTCGTGTACAATATCAACCGAGGTAAAATCTTCCATTCTTGCCTTGATCTCCTTGATGATTTGGCCATATGATCCCATCCCTGCTCCATGAATATTTTTAACAACATTCAGGCAGTCGCTAGCCACTCTGAATCGTCATAGATCGGGATCAGCTGCAAGCGCTAGGGCCTCACGACAAGCCAACACTTCTAACTGTTCTGCGTCCAACGCACTAGAGAACACAACAGCCGATGCTCCAAGAAACATCCCATTCTCGTCCCTGGCTACTGCGGCAGCCGCGCCAGTACTTGAGGTCTTGGATAGGGCAGCATCAACATTGATTTTCATACGTCCCACTGGTGGGGGGATCCATCGAGGCTTCACTGTCTGCGGACCTCCTCCTCTTCTCTCTTTTGGTGTCGGCATGCCCATGTCCAAGTCAGATATGAATTTTTCAATGAAACTGTGAGTCGATAGCGGGCTCTGGAAAGATTGCTCATGTATTGCCTTCCTTCTCGCATACCATATTGCCCACAGAGTTACCACCACTCTCGTCACTTCCTTATGCGGCAACGTCTTAAAAATCATCGCTAACCAGCCCCGTGCATCTTGTTCTTGAAATTGACAGAGATGCTCAACCATATCCTCCTCCTCTAGAGCCCACACACATCTAGACATGTTGCAATCCAAAAGTGAGTGTCTCCACGAGTCTTCCATGCCACAAATGCTACAAGTGTTGTGCGTAGACATGTGTCTATGATGGAGCACATCCTTCGTTGGTATAGAGTGTTTTGCCAATCTCCACAAAAAGACACGTACTTTAGAGGGCACCCTGACCTTCCAGATGGTCAACCACTCCTTCTCCTCAGCCTTTGTGTTTGATCTTCCCGCACTGTGCTCCAGCCAGGCCGATCGCTTATAGCAATTGTGCACAAGCATGCGGTACGCCGAGCGAACCGAGAAAATCCCAGATTTCTCGTAATGCCACGCCCAAAAATTAGTCTGTTGTCGACTGCACAAAGGGATGCTTAGGATCACCTCTTTGTCCATCGGCGTAAAAGCCTCCTCCAATATATCAATTTTCCATGAGCATGTTGTATGGTCAATCGAGTCACTAACAAGGGAGATGTTGAGCTTCGTGACCGGTGGAAAAAGTCCATCTCTGGGTAACCAATTCATGTGGGTGCAAACAAGATGTTAGAGTTGCGGGGGCCCATTTTTTTTCTTTTTTCCCTTGCCATTTTCCTAAGTGTGCCCAATGATTTTGTACACCATCTACTCGTACAGTCGTACGTTTGCTAATTCAGCCCAGCCCACGAGAATTGAACATATCAAGCCCATCTCAGGTGCCGTGGTTCCACCAAAAAAAAAAAAAACCGCGGGGAGCGGCGCCGCCGCTGGAAGACGAAGCGAAGCCGCAGCCGCTACGAGGGGCGGCGACAGGCGGCCGACGGGGCATCCATCCTGCGGCGGAGGGGAGGGGACCTCGGCAGCAGGAGCCTGTAATCGGCGGCTAGGGAGCTGTGGCTATCGATTGAAAGTGACATTTTTACTACGGCCCGCCCTTGTTTGTTGCCTCGCTGCTGTATTGCCAAGCATAAAGATGGCCAAGTACGTCTTATTATTTTCTTCAATAATTACAACAATAGCTGATTATATTGATGTACGTTTGATAACTTTCTTGTTTGCATATATGCAATTCTTCCCCCGGCCCCTTGTCTGAAATGCAAGGATGCTCAGTCCTGCAGGGGCAGTTTGAGGAGGTTGAAGTGATTGGGTAAATCCTGTGCAGTGGCCATGAAAATTGAAAATTTTGATTAGATTGACTTGTCACGGTGCAACAAACCATTGATTGGTGCTCCATGAGACAAAAAGTTCTGGACTTGTTTGCACTCCCAGAACTTCAAACATCAACACGGCCTGTTTTTTTTTTAGATTAAGAAGAATCCGGCCTCAACATTCATAAGTGAATGTTTACAGCCAATTAAGAGATACAATGCAGCACTTAGACTGTCCTCACACCCTCAGATGCACACACACCAGTTCACATAGGTGCAGCCAAGATAAAACACACTAAAATGTTCTAGGCTTGTAATCTGCCCCTTATCATCTTCCATCCAAAGTTGTTCCAGATCTCCATAACAGTGACCTCCAGTTTGCATCATCATCATCAACGCGACCTGGCTGATTTATCTTTGAAACTAAACTTAAGGCACGTGGTCGCCTATACAAGTTTTTACCACCCCTAGTCCCCTATGATTAGTCGATGTTGTCAGCCTGTCACCTACTGTTTTATCATTGCTGTCTCCATTTTATTCATTGTTTTGATCTCTGTCTTGATCGTGCCCATTTCCTTGTTGATTCTGGTGGTCATCCAATTGCATCCCTTCATTTTGTTGATGTTGTCTGTAGATATTCATCAGGAAAGATGCAAAGAGGCAGCAGGTAGTCACAAGCCCAGTCACGAGGAATAACCCCCCAAAACTTGCAAAAGTTATAGCACCTGAATTATCAATATTATCCTCAGTTTGACAATTGTTTTTATCAATCCATTCCTTTTCTAGTCGAATGATAGTATCACTTCCTGTTATGTTGAGGATCTCCCTTGTTATGTTAGCACGTAATGGTGATTGCTTGGAAAGTGCCTGGTCACCAAATAGAACTTCTTATTAGCTTCAACATACCATAACTCTAAAACTGATTCAATTTATCTGACTCAGTACAAACCATAAAAATAATTTTCTGCAATTTATTTCCTTTCTACTGAAGCTAGCTGGCATTGGCAGGGATTTGTTTTTGTTTCTTGTATCCAGCCGCTATGAAGGACCTTGAGCTATTAATAACCATTCTGTTTATTTGTGTATTCCCTTTTTAAATATCAACACATATTGCAATTATTTCAGATGTAACAATATTTCCGTGGATGGAATCTATAATTTAGTGCAGCTTATGGTATTGTTTCAGTGTTAGATTTTCTAGGGTAGCTTTGTAGTAAATCTTTTGTAACGTTCAAGATATACATCAAACCAATAGGTCCAACCAATAGTAAATCTAGTGTAGTAGAGCTTACAAATGCAAAGCCTGCACTCTTGTAAATAGGTCCAACCATTGTATAACCATTGCAGTACTTCTCAAGAAACAATTTGATGTATGGGACTTCAAGAACAAGCACATCAACACCACCATTGTTGCTTCCATTAGAAAGAGCGCTATGGAGTTCATCGGGAGTATCAAAGGGTCTTAACTTTGATCCGTGAAAACCGATACCTTCCAATAGGCCCTCTATGTAGGAACCTCGGTGGAACCCCACATATCCCCCTTGCTTCTGGAGTTCGAAAATGTCAGTCACTACTGGTGAAAGTTGCTGTACAGTAAGCATCGATGCAAAGTTTGCTGTGTAACTCGATGCAAGCACCAGAAATATGAACATCCATACAAGTAGAACTATTTGAGCCAGAAAGCATTCCAGTCTCTCCCCTGCAGATGAAACAACAAAAAGGTTATTTCTGTGATGCACCAAGTTAACTTGCAAAGCTGTGGTTAAGAAGCATATGCCAAAATGGGACTTCCCACAAAGCTATTGAAACATCTGCTTCCTTAGTTAATGAATCCATAAGTCTTGATTCATTAGGACTACTGCATTTGTTATCATTCTGTTCTTGCACTGCATACCCAAGATTTGTCTTTCCCCCAAAATTAATGGGTACCTTTTTATCGACAGATACCCAATGAGTCATATAGAGCGTGTTCTTTTACCCGCAAAAAAAAGTGTGTTCTTTCAGAAACCTGTGAGCTTAATGAAATTTCTTGCTGGAATTTTTTTGTGGGTCTATGCTTTTTGAAGTGGTTCAATGATATGCTTTATCTATGCAAACTATACATTAAACTTAATGGCACTAATTTCTATGGGTTTGAAAAAAATGTTTTTTTACGGTGCACAATACTACCGGACAGTAGTATAGAGTATAACCGTTTTCTTTTGTATAGGTAAAATTGTAATTTGCATGAATTATAGTATTTGAAATTTTCCCACAGGCCTGCACCCTATATTAAAGAAAGACTTCGTATATTTCAACAATATTATTTTATACTATGCATACTACCTATACTACAACTTAATAATGTACTACCTCTGTCTATAAATATATGATATTTAGGACATGCTAGTTAGTTAAAAAATGAACTAATTTGCTTGTCCTAAACGTCATATATATAAGATCAGAGGGAGTAGTATTGTGCACCATAAAAGACCTCAAAAAAGTGTACGGATCAACAAATAAGTACAGAATAACAGTGTTTAAGTTACTTAACTCCCTTCTGATATGGGGTAAAACAATATAATTCCAAGCTGTTTAGCTGAAAAGAGGTCTTGTAGGTGTTCATTGCCATTTAGGCGCTCTATCAGCCAGATAGCAACTCCTGTATAAATGAAGAAAATAATGCTCCCAAACCACATCCCTTTGCTTAGCGGTTTCAAGAAAATCCACCTGTCCTTGTTCCTTTTTTCATTCAATGGAACAACCATCGCCACTCCTGACTCTGTGTATGGGACTGTGAAGTCGACATAGAATGTTCTGTTGTATCTGATTGTTATATCTCCAATTGCTATGTCATATCTCTGCAATGGGATTAGTAGTTGTTATTTAAACTGTGGAATTAAAAAGGATAAATCTACTTATTATGTAGATTGTGGTAGTAGTTAGTGGCCACATTAACTATTAGATTATTTTCTGTCTTAGCGTAGCTCACGGCTGTGTATATGTAGTGCTGGAAATCAGAAAAAGGCTAAGCAATTTTCCAGCCATCAGACCCTACTGTGCTTCTGTGTGTTCTTGTGTGAATGAGTTCCTGGGAGACCTGTTCGGGCTTAGGCCTTTTGTGAAGTACTGTGCTACAACTGATTCAGTGGTACACTTTTGTTGAATAAAGGAAAATGTGGTCAATTATTTGAATGACAGGAAAATAATATGCGGCCAAGTTATCTGTTGAATAAAGGAAAATAACTCATGCTCAATTCACCTGTTGAGTAATGGAAAACAATTAGTGGTAAATAGATATTTTATTTATTTGAGAAATACTGAAACAAGCCTTTATAATTTATTTTATTTTAATAAATTAAAGCAGCAGCAAGCTTTGATTCTGATTGAAAAAGAATAGAGTTTGAAAAACGAGAACCATCTTGTCTAATGTTGAAACTCTAGAGTATCTTTTTTGCATTGTGATATACACAAATTTTCTGTTTATTTTCTCTTTTTTGTCCATAAAAATTTACAGTTGGGGCCTCCCCTGCTGTAATTAGTGTTCACAAAAATATATAAAGGATTTTTAGTTACTTCGTTGGAAGATTAAATACCGGTAGTATCTTTAAAAGATTAGTCATACCTGAAGATAAACTTGGTAAACAAAGTCATTATAGCTCCCTGCACTATGTGTGCCAGCTGAATCAAATAATTCGTAAACATAATGAAGGTTAAGCCTCTTTGCTACCTCCTCAAATATATCTACCGAAAGGCCACTTGCCGTTGTTATATTCGTGGCAGGATCTTTTGATGCCGATATAAACTCTGGGTTTGCACTTGTCCGCACACCAACAATGAGTCTATTACCATTTGAAGGAATTTCCCAGCCCATTGGTATTTCTGTTGATTCTCCTGGCCAAATTACTGGGTTTAGATCAAGCATTGATACTGGACCTGGTACATTTAACTTCTGGGAAAGCCCGTTTTTCGAAGTCCAAAAACCAATCTCTCTCCAACTTCCTCCAACAACATTTATTATCTGTAATGAAGAAACTTGCAGCTGCCTGTCTGTAAGGTCAAAGTCTCCGCTCAAACCTCTAAATTTGTTCTGTACAGTTTCTGTTAGTAGTCCTGGACCATTTGCGGAAACAGCCAGTGATTCCAAGCATGTAGAGTTTTTACTGGACTGCAGCCTCTTATTTTTTGCACTCGATGTACCAATCTTCTCTGCTGCCTGTGCTAATGCCCAAACTGTATCATATCCCCATAGACCAACAATACTTAGTTTATTAAATGGTGATTCATTTGGGTTTTGTTTCTGGTACAATCTGTTCCATATCATGGAAAAACCATCAAGTTCTTCTGTTCTGGGGACATGAAACCTTACTCCTATTACCCCATTCATTGCCTCAATGACAGATGGATCGAGTGAGTCGATGATGTTTGCTAATCCATTTGTAATGATCCATACAAATCCTTTGTCCATCATTCCTGCCTTTTTGGCCTCTGTAAAGAGAAGGGACGCCCTGGTCGATGACATATGAACAATGAATACCCTTGTTTGCATCGCCCTTAGTTTATAGAGCTCTTGCACAATGTTTTCTCTTGTTGCTGACAAAGAGATAACACTATAATATGGAATACGAACATCTATTTGTTGAACGGCATCAATGAGGTCTGGTAGAATGCCCCTCCCATATTCGGTTTCTTCAAATACTGGCACAACATGTCTCCATCCATAGGCTTTGATGAGGGAGGCAATACTCTTCACTTGAAATGAGTCGTTCAATGTTGCACGCACGAAATATGGCATACTATCATCATAAGTGAGAGAGGAGCTTGTTGCTGTGAACGATACAATAGGTACTTGTATTACACTCCCAAGTTTTGATATAAATGCAGCTTCTGATGATTTCTGCGGGCCAATTATTGCTTGCACTTTGTAGTTCTTCAGTAGTTCGATAGCTTGAAAATTGAATAAGCAGTGAATTTTGATCAAATAGGGTATATTATTAGCCTCCTTTAGTACACTATTTGTAGAACTATGTCAGTCCATATCTACGATTTTCTTTAATCAGAATGGGACCTCTATCTATTTCTATGATTTCTGTGGACCTTGTTTTTGTTCTCCTTCCCCAACTGAGGAACTGACCAAACTCTAATCTAAGCATGGCTGATTTTTCCTAACTGTATGACAGATGAAAATGGAAGACAAGTTCTGCCCTGTTCATAAAATGAATCTGGGATGCTGCAGAACACATACCTGCTGAAGCAGCTTGGACATCATTGCCCATGGAATCCCTGACGTGGAGGACTATCTTCCTGTTGCAGTTGTGGCAAGCTGCATAAAAATCCTCCACCGCCAGTGACACGCTGGTGAGTGCTACTTTCCCCACCAGCGAACCCAAGTCGAGGATCACCCCGACATGGAATTCCTCTGCCGGACTCGTGGCGGCATTCTGAGCAGCACCGGAACTCAAGACGAGCAGCAGGAGCAAGATGACTAATTGCCGTCTCTTTGCCATCCCCATAGCTGCCATCTTGCCAGAGCTAGCGTCTACGAATCATTTGTGGGAACTTGCTTGGAAGTGAGCTTCATTTATAGTTTCTGCCATCAGCTCCGATACACGGCAGATACAGCTAATAGTTGAGTTGGAATTAACGAAATCCAAATTGCCTTGGTTTCAGTGTTTGGATTGTTGGTGATGAATTTCCTGCCTGTTTCGCAGGACTTGTGCTCTGTTGTTCGGTTGCTGATCCTGGTCCAGGCAATGGGAAAGTTCTTCTGCGTTGCAGGGCGGTGCAAGCAAGTTCTTCTATGAATGTAACGCTGCAAGTTCCATCAGCTTAATTATGTACATAGTTTAAGTTCCTATTCCACTTAGGTATGTACATATTGACCAGGCCAAAGTAGCACCGGCCTGCCAAATCTCCATGCAGTTTCTGTTGTAGTTGTAGGCGTCAATTGTGCTTAGCTGCTGCATTATGTATATAATTTTCAAGCAGTCAGACACGGCTCAAGTTGGAACTAAAATATTAAAACCCGTCGACGAAGTTGAGGATTGCTACCCAACAAAAAAGGCTAGATATGTTTGTAATCGGTCGGTATTCGCCTTTGCATTTCATTTTAAAGATGAAGTAGAAATGAAGAGACAAGGAGTAAAAGGAATGAAGATGGGATAATTAAGAAATATTTCAACAATGTAATTACTTATTTTTAATCATAAACCATACTAATTCATACGGCCGGATCCTTTCATACGAGTCCTAAACAATTTTGATTTTATCTTTGACTCTTTTTTATTTCTCGCATTACTTTATTGTCTTATATCTTAGTTCTATGTTTGTTGAATGGAAGTTCAATTATGTCACAACTATGATTGTTTGGTTTACTTTCTACACCTAATTAAGGACCATGCTCTTAGTGTGGACCTTTGTGAAGACATGCTAAGTATGAGGTTCCTACGAACTCTTTTTAGTCTTAGGTGCCACTGTACAAGTGACTGAAGTAGCTTTTGCATATTAAGGTTGTTGCGCTTTAAATTTTTAGAGCCCAATTCGGACGGAGTTCAATGGCCTTAAAATTAAAGCTTCCATGCATGATGGAGTTCAATGGCCATGATACACTCATAATGCTCTCTTGTAATGCTCTCTTGTTGTGCTACATGTGATTCGTCGATATTGTTTGCATGTGATAGTGTGATAGCAATGATTTGTCATGCAATGTCTATCCTTTTCACCAAAGTGTCACTATTTTTTATACTTTTGTAAAGAGAAAAAAAACAGAGAATTACATTTTTGATATAAACCAGAAATCTGGATTCTGATAAGTGAAAATATCTGATACTCAAGCATCTGTTCGGTGGGGCCACAAACACCAGGTTAAGCGATTCCTTTGCTATCTCCACCACCTTTATTTCTCGGCGGCGAAGGCAAGAAAAATAGCCCGCCAGGGACGACTCCAAGAACAAGCCAAGTCAACTAGAGTAGTAGTCTACAACGGCACGCCGAAGCTAGCTAGCAGCTAAGAGTGAGCAGCAGCAGCAAGAGCACGTGCCGCCGATCGAGTTCACCGAGCAAATTAAAGCCACCGCTGCAGCTGAGGTGTAGCTAGCCGGCGATCTCCGATCCGGATGGCGGCGTCCTATGGAGCACCTCCTCCTCCTCCGGCGGCAGCGGCGCCGGCAGCCCCGGTTGCGGTGGTGTCCCCGCAGTTCTGCGCGCCGTACGTGGTGCCCCTGACGGTGACGCAGAAGGCCATCAGCCTCTCCGACGGCGACTTCACCGTCACCGACGCCAACGGCGCCGTCGTGCTGCGTGTCAAGGGCGCCATCTTCAGTGTCCGGCACCGCCGCGTCCTCCACGACGCCGCCGGCCAGCCCATCCTCTCCATGCAGGAGAAGGTAAATAGAATATTATTATTATATACACGGATCGGCCATCCATTTCTAAGATTTCTTTGTCCCTTGCTTTCGATGGGCTTGAACTTAGTTGAGAAGGATCAGTCGTTTAGAATGAATTAAAGATCAAAGAAACTGGACAATGAAAGAAAAAAAGAAACGCGTTCTCTGTTTTTTCCCCTTCTTTGTTCAAAGTTGCTAACGCTGATTTGAAGGTTGATTTGGATGGGGAAAATATGAGTTCTTGAGAAAAAAACGTTGTGTTAAAGTCCTGATAAAGAAATATTCCTTTATATCCCGCTACTTAATCAGTGTTGAAGTATCAAAAAATCACTCTGCAGTTTCAGTCTGTGGAAGAGGTTGAATTCTGGGGGAACTGTAGCAGATTGTCAATGGAATGAGTTTTACTATAATAATCTGAGCGTCAGTTCAATGGCATGGAAGGGCACTTTCATCTTTGGAAATTGGTACTACCTGAGTACCTGACTGAAGTTGACCGCATGGTATTGACGAACAATCCGCAATAATTTAGTCCCCTGCCCAATCTCTGTCACGACTTGATTAAAAAGATATTTTACGATCTGGGAATCAAGCTTTGGGATGGTTAACTTCACGACTTTATTTGTGATTACTATATACTCCTTCAGAATTCATACTGATGAGCAGGATATCTTAAGTGTTAGCAGCTTAATACTACCTCCACAAATATATGGCATTGGTTAGTTCATTTTTAAACTAACCAACGTCATCTATTAAAGAACGGAGGGAGTAGCATTACATAGCAAGGTGCAAATAAAAGAAAAGTCAAACGACTCAAATCCCTATGGTATAAGGTTTTGCGAGAAGGATAGAAATATCTGAACTTCTATAGTTCCTTAAGAAGATCGGAACTTTGTTTGTGACAGAAACCTATCTACAGGACATCACTCTGTTACCAACACATCTTCAAATCCTCATTGGATCCATTGCAGCAAAACTAACAAGCCCCCTCTGTACATGTTAATACTTTCCAATAGATCCATCATACCAGTTTAATTAGCATCACCTCACCGTGGCACATTTTACCTGCAGGTATTCAGCATGCACAAAAGGTGGCAAGTGTTCAGAGGGGACAGCTCGAACGCAGGCGACCTGCTCTTCACCGTGAAGAAGAGCTCCATCATCCAGCTGAAGACGGAGCTGGACGTCTTCCTGGCCTCCAACACCGCGGAGCAGGCCTGCGATTTCAAGGTCAAGGGCAGCTACTTCGAGAGGTCCTGCGCCTTCTACCTCGGCGACTCCACCACCATGATTGCCCAAGTGAGTACCGAAAACAAAGCTCTCTGTTTCAAACCGTAGTTTTGGAGTTCTGCAAATGTTCAGTAGATTGATCGATCGATGCGGTTGCCATTTGGTGAATGTTGAATTGGTGATGCAGATGAATCGTCAGTACACTGTGTCGAATGTGCTGCTGGGGAAGGACACGTTCGGCGTCACCGTGTTCCCGCATGTCGATTACGTGTTCGTCGCTGCTCTGGTTGTGATCTTGGATGAGATTCACAGGGAACGATCGGACTGATGGGTTAGTGATGGCCACCATCAACCCCAAAGCTTCTTCCATCAAGTTGGACTTGGACACTTTGCTGTTGTAACTATATTGAACTGGCTGAGGGTTTTTTTCTCGCAAAATTATGCTAGCAGGATCAACTGCTGAACTTTGTTCATTCATACTGTTGTATTATGCCGACGTTCAATAAGGTGTGCCAGGTTTCTCCATTTGAGGTCTATTTATTATGTGCATTTGTAGTAGTGGGGGCTTCCAACCCGCATTGGGCATTTGCGCCCTTGAAATGGCCAAACCCGTCGTTCATTTAGGGAAAAAAATTACAGTCCTGGAACCTAATGGACAACACGAAAACCAGCCCATAATAATTATTTAATGGAAAAAGTCTACATCACCCCCTCACCTATAAGGGTTGGACTATATAACCCCCAACCTATTAAATGGTCTATCACTCTAAACTTTCCAAAACCGGCCAAATTACCCCTAAAGCAGTTTTGAAAAATCATAGTAAATCACAGGAAAATCATAAAATGAAAAATCCAATTGTTTTGGACTTTAAATGAGTATATCTACACAATGAACATATAATATGGTATACTTTAGTACATTTTTTTTACAGTTATGAAGAAAAGCATAGATCTGAAGCTACAACAAAAAATGTACAAAATCATTTCAGATTATATGTTTACTGTGTAAATCTACTCATTTGGAGTTCAACACATTTGGATTTTTCATTTTATGATTTTTCTGTGATTTACTATGATTTTTCAAAACCGCTTTAGGGGTAATTTAATCGGTTTTGAAAAGTTCAGGGGGTGATATAGACTGTTTCATATGTTAAGGTTATGTAGTCCGCTCCTCATAGGTGAGGGAGTGATCTAGACTTCGAAGTGAACGTGAGAGTATTCATTAGAATGTGTTGAATTATTATGGGCTGGTTTTCATTAGAACCCCGTAGGTGAGGACAAAAGAAAGTAATTAGAATGTACTTGAAAGTATATGTGATAATTGAAAGTATATGTGATAATTGTAGGTACTTTCCTTTCTTATAATTTTAAAAAAGATTTAAATATATTTACATATGTATCATTGTAGTTTTTTTATTATTTTTGGTACTTCGTGCTACTTTCTTTGTTTTTTCACCATTCGATTTTACCATATGGGTGACTTTTTTTTTTCCAATAACACTGAAGTTTCTCAAAAGAATAAAAATAAAATGCCGAACCATAATTCGGCGTCTAGCAGATTAGACGCCCAATGCTGATTTCTTATTCTTATGATATTTCTCAATTCTCATTTCTCAATTGTTTTTTAATTAACCACGTAGTACAAACGCAGACGCTTGTATACGCTACACACACTAACCCCTACGAACACGCACATAACCTTACCCCTATGAGCAACTAAAAAACTAAGAGCCAACGAACCCTGCATGCGCCTCGTTATTAACAGGCACGTCGTCGGTAAATCCTCGAGATTAACGAAATCACCACTGCAGCCTCGCTATCGAGAGTCACGTACCTTACCAATGAAAAAAGCGCCGGTTAAATCCTATAATAAATCCGTAAAAATGTGAGCACCAAAGTTGAGTCGAGCAGTCCAGCATTTCGGGATTGGTTTGATCATACGTAACAGGGTCGCTACGCCCTGACCCTGAGTGACCACCTACGCTATTACACACAAGATCCTCGCACTTCGCTGTCTCAGCTGTCACCCTCACAAAGAAGCTGAAGCTGAGCCTTCGAGGACATCAAAAGCGCGTCTAATCCTTCGAGCACAACGACCATCAAATCCATCCCACCGGAGACGATCGAGCCAGCTTCGTCGATCCCCCATGGCCATGGCCCTGGCCATGGCAGCGCTGGGGCTGGCGCCGGCGCCGGTGGCGGTGGTGTCCCTGCAGTTCTGCACGCCGCGCACGGTGCCGCTGACCGTGACCAAGAAGGCCATGAGCTTCTCCGGCGGCGACTTCACCGTCACGGGCGCTGACGGCGCCGTCGTGCTGCGCGTCGAGGGCGTCTGCTTCGGCGTAGGCAGACGCCGCGTGCTCCACGACGCCGCCGGACGGCCCATCCTCACCATGCAGGAGAAGGTAAATACACTAACACAGAGGATCCGACGAGCAGGCATCTATATATTTGACTATCACGTTCTATAACTCATTCGTTTTTATTCTTTTGTGGGCATGATTTGATTTTGTTGAACTACAGTAAAGTATGCTAATGGTTAATTCAATTAATAGATCCATCTCGTGAATTAACAACTTATGTTTAATCTTCCTAATTAGCATTCGAACATCTGATCTGACGAGACTAAGCTTTAGTCTCTACGAACCAAATACCCCCTTACTTCAACCAATTTTAAACCAGCTAACTCCGTTTCATTCTAAAGTTGATGGCTCAAGTTTTGAACTGTGTACATTGACATGTACAGTAACATAAAATTTTCAGGTACATTGATTGTGAAACAGAGTGTATGTGAATATACATTATTTTGTTAAGAACAACTCCACTAGACCAGCTAAATACAATTAGTTAGCTAAAATAAAGATCGAATAATTTGAAAAATCTTTCTCACCCAAATTGGGTCCACCATACCCCTCACGTTAGTCCCACCTGTCAATTAATTGGGAGTGTGGATAAGGTGGTAGACCCATAAAATCGCATTTTGAGAGCGTTTCTGTAAAAACAAATTATTTTTCTCACCACGACCTTTTCTACTCACCGCATACCCGCTGGACCCACCCAACATCATGTGGCGACGACTGAAAAAAATCACCTCGCACGACGTCGCATTGTCGGACGGAGAAAAAAGTCCAAATCGTTTCCCTCGCGCCCGCGAGCCGCCGCCCGCACGATGCGGATCCTCTGCCGCACAGGTGAGCTCCACCGGGGCGCCGCGGTGAGCTCCGCCGGTCATCCTCGAGCAGTACCTTCCATGGCCGGAGGGGAAGCTCCAAGGTGCCCTCCATGGCCAGTAAGGGAAGCTCCAGGGCGGCGCTGGGTGGCCAGGCCAGGGCCACGGCCGCCGGCCGAGAGGAGCTCGACCCGGGGAGCGGCGCCGTCGAGCTCACAACCTCCGTGCAGGGGAGCTCTTCCTGGGGACGGCCCCGATGAGGCCGCAGCCATGGTCGCCGGCCGGGGGGAGGGGGTCCTGTGCGCGGCGGCGCCAGCAAGCCCCAGCTTGCTCCAAGCTTATGACATGGGACGGGGAGAGGCGGAGAACTTAGGTGGGGGCGGATGGTGCTCCATGGACCGTTGGAAAGAAAGGAGGAGGACAAGGATAAGGCTCCAGAGGAAAATATTGAATACTCAATGACAAGTGGGGCCCACTTTTTTGTTACAGGTGGGTCTTTTTTTAGAACACAGGTGGCGTCTATTGACCGTGGCTAATTGTGTCATTGAATTGGGCTAATTGTGTTGGGTTGTTGGCACTTGGTTTGCTAAGGCCAGTCTCAATGAGAGTTTCATGAAGGATTTTATGAGCATTATCATGCCACATCACCAATTTTGCTTATGTGGCAAGGTATTTATGAGGAGAGAGAAGAGAGAGTTTCATCATATGTGAGAGGAGTTTCATCACCATGAAACTCCTGTGACACAGTTACCTAGTTCCCAGTCTAGGTACTCGTGCAATGAAACTGTGCACTGAGACTGGCCTAACGTCATTCAGATTTATTTCTTTTGCTGCATCGTCGATTCTCCATACTCATTAAGGTGAAAATAACAATCCGTATTTAGACACTGAAAATTACTTTGTATTTTCGCATTGAAAATTTATTTGGTCCAGCAAAGCAAAGTGATTTAAGAAGAAGGCATAATATGTTAGATTAGTATAGATGTGTACAACTATAAGTCATATGCCTCAACCATCATCCCGTAATCCGTATATTAGATGTGATTATTGTAGTCAATAATAGAAAAATACAGATCATGATATCGACTAAATTATGAGTGTATATGTGTTGCCGTATTGTATGATATGAAAAATAATTAAATCTTTAAAATTTCTTTGTTACTGTAGTTACTAGAAACACGTGTGTCACACGTGCATGTATGCTAGTTAGCTAAAATAAACAAAACTCAGTCAAATCGTGATCCAACAACCTCTTCATCAATGTCAGTTCGCTATCTCCCTCGATATACTCTGCGCTCCGCTCGTCAAAGGTACCGAGCGAGTTAGCCTCGCCATTTCCCACGCGCCCCCGTCCTCGATTCATGCCGCTCCCTCATGCTTGTCCCCTCGCCTGCTCTCACACCTACGCCGCTCTGGACCTGCCACTGGGGAGGAGGAGGATCTCAGGTGTCTCCGGAAAAGAAAGAGGAGGTCGTGCGATGCCGGGGGAAGGAGGAGCTCGTGAGGCACTGGGGGAGGCAGAGCTTGAGCGGCGCGACGAGTGCTTCACCCACCGGGCATGTAGCCCGCTGGAGCTGAATCCCGCATCCCCCTGCACGCGCTAGAGGTCTTAGTGTGCGATTGGGAGAGGAGCGGCGCCGACCGCCGGCCGGGAGAGAGGGGTGCAGATCTCCTCCCCGCAGTCCCCACACGCGCGGCCGTTTGCCGGTCGGGAGGGAGAGGGAAAGGTGGAGGAAGCGCGGCCGGCCGTCAGCTGGAAGAGGAGGAGGTGGTGGAGAGGAGCTGGCGCCGACCGGGATGGGAACCGGGGGAGGGGAGGGAGCGCGATCGGCAGTTGGTTGGAGGAGGAGGAGGGGAGCTGGTGCCGGGATGAGGACTGGGGGCGGAGGAGGAGGAGGAGGGAGAGCCCGAGAGGGAGAGGACAGGAGATGCTGGGAGAGTGAGGAGGATGAGGATAGAGTGGAAGGTAGGGGATGACGAGTGGGTCCCAGAGGTCAGTGAGTGTGAAGGGGTGGTTTGATTATGGATAACTAGAAGATTTAGAGAGGTTGTTGGTTTACTCTATGATTATGGTGTTCTTTATTTTTTACATACCTTCTAAAACTCTAAATTTAGCTAGAATTATGGTGCTCTCTATGGAGCTAATTTTCGGAGAGAAGTGAAACTGTGGTTAAAAGTAATTCTTTTTTATTCTCTAGCGTAAACTCTTAAAATCAAGATGGATAATGTCTTCACAAAATAAAAAGCTACATTTTCCAGCAACCAACCTCTAAGTTCATTTTAGAGAATCACTTTAAAACAAAAAAGGTTAGGCAAAGCTCCTACTGAAATCGGCACAGAATCAACTTTGAGAGCATACCACCAAAGTACACTAATTATGCATCACCTCACAAAAGAAATAGCTCATTATTTGCAGGTATTTAGCATGTATGGCAAATGGAAAGTGTTCAGAGGGGATAGCACGAGTTCACGTGATTTGCTCTTCACCGTGAAGAGAACATCAATTTTTCAAGTGAAGACAAGTCTGGGTGTCTTTTTAGCTCGCAACACTTCAGAACAGGTATGTGATTTCAAGGTCAAGGAGAGCTATTTTGAGAGATCTTCTATCATCTATCGTGGCAACTCAAACACCATGGTTGCTCAGGTGAGCCCAATAATATTTCAAGTTTCTAATTGAATTTCAAATTTTTAACATATTTTAGTAAACATGTCTGTCATTTGGTACTTCAGATGGAATGTAAGTTCACTGTGTCAAATGTACTGCTCGGAAAGGACACGTACTGCGTTAAAGTGTTTCCTAACGTTGACCATGTATTTATTGTGACTCTTGCTGTGATTCTGGACGAGGTCCATCGGTATCGATCCAAATGAAGACGACACCATCTGGCAAATTCCAAGCTTACATCTAGTAGCTAGTTCTGGGTAGTTTCGGGTGTGTTGTAGTCCTGAATGTGTTTGGTTAGGTTGTGGCAGTGAAAAAAGTTGTTGTGAACAGTTAGCAGTTATGGTAAAATCTGTCGTGATCTTTAAGAAAACGAATAGCCATTTGGTTGGAACAGACGTGGCTTTTGAAGAAATTGTTGTTAGTGGGCCTCATACGCCATCCATGACCCACATGCCAATCTTCTAGACATATTTCTCTTTTTTTTCCCCTGCACACATCATCATCTCCCTCATTCTGTGCTGCAGCTTCCTCCACACCGTCGGGGACGCAACTTCCTCCTCACCCCCGTGGACACAGCCACCACTATCACCGCGAGAAGGGGGAAGCATGCAAATATAGGTTAGGGGTGTCCATCATGCTGGTGAAGGAGGAGCACCAGAGCCACCACTGACGCTGCACCTCCGTGGGGTGGGGTACGGGGCTCTACGCCACGCTCGCCTCCATGTGACCCAACACAATGTGATGGTGTGTCTGCGGGAGGGGGGGGGGTTGAATGTAGCAGTTGTTGGGGTGGCAGCCATGAGGAGGAGGAAGGTTGGGGCAGTCGGTGGTGCCGCCACGACTGTCAGCTCCTCTCCCTCCGTTGCAGGCTTCGACGGGAGCGAGGGGCACCATCGCCGAGAGTAGGGGTGCAAAGGGGTTTCTAATTTAGCGTAGCAAATTTAAGAATCATGTCATAAAAAAAATAATAGGGTTGAGTTGGATTGTAAAGAACTAATGAGGCTATGATCTATTACCACCCCTGGTTGGGAGAGGAGGGGCTCAGAGACAGCGCCACTGTCGAAAGAGGTGGAGCGGCAGCGCCGACCCCGACCATGCGCCACCGTCAAGAGAGGAGGGGACTAGGAGCCACAGGAGGGACGACTGGCTAGGAGCGGGGGGTGGTGGGGGTTCTGAGGAAGTAGAGTAGCGTCGGGCGGGTGGTTGGAGTGCTGGTGGGTGGGAGGATGACATTGCAGTTGGAAGGTAAACAAATATTGTTATAAACTCGGATCGGACATTCATTTCATAAATTTCTTTGTCCCTTTCTTTCTTTTTTTAGAATTACACAGTACAACGCATACGCTCACAACACGCATGCACACTCACCCCTATGAACACAAGTACGCAAACCCTACCCCTATGAGTACCTCCGAAGGACTGAGCACCGACAGATTTGGAGATTCCCGAAGTCACCACTGGCGCCTTGTCGTCGACGAGAACGTCGCTTACCACTTAATGCATAACACTGGAAAATCCCGGAATAAATCCAGGAAAAGGTGCGAGCATCAGGATTTGAACCCTGGTGGGTAGCGTCCCACTGGACCGTCCTACCATTGGACTACAAGCCCATTTGCCTTTGTCCCTTTCTTTCAATTGGCTTGAATTGAGTTGAGAATTGAGTTGAGAAGGATCAGTCATTTAGAATGAATCGAAGATCCAAGAAAGTGGAACAAGGAAACAAAAAAGAAACATTACTCTTGATCTATTATCTGTTTTCCCTCTTCTTTTCCCCTCTTGATGACGATGGAGGTGAACGGGTGCAGTAGGATGATGGGTGGAGTGAGATGATGCAGCAGCAAAGAGGAAGACACGGAAAGAAGATGGAGGTGGAGTAAGATGATGGGTGGAAGAGGAAGGCGCCACCAAGGAAAGTCTTGTCTTAAGCTGTATTGGGCTTTTAAAATAGCCAAACCACCTAGTTCATATTTTAATGTTTCGGCCGGGTCAGTCTTAGCTGCATTAGGCCTTTAAAATTGCCAAACCACCCCGTTCATATTTTAATGTTTTGGTCTTTATGTTTCAGCCTCTGACCAGCCCGACATATGGATTGGCTTTAGGCCCATTCACTAGGCTGGACAAAGATCTCCCTCCATCCCCAAACTCTGATTCTCCGTCCGGGAGGAGGCCGCGAGCTTGCCGCGCCGGCCACGGAGCAGCTCTCCATCGCCGGTGGCCCGGCGGAGCTCGCGGCGCCGGCAAGCAGGAGCTCGCCGGGGACCTGCGGAGCTTGCCGCGCCGACCGGGAGCAGCTCGCCGCGCCGGGCCCTCGGGCGGGCAAGCCCCTCTGCCGAGTCGCCCTCCGCATCCGCTTCCTAGCAAGGAGCCTGCTTGCGTAGGCTCTCCGTCCTGCGAGCTTGTCGGGGCGCCCTTGGGGAATCAGGAGAAAGAGAAAAAGAACGAGCGCGGACGGGATAAGGATGAAGCACCTGATGAAGACCGACCGTGAGTTGCTGGACGTCCGGTCGAGTGGAAACTCAACATTGCGTGTTCCCGATCCTTACTTAATTTGTCGTCTCCCAGATTTGATTTCTTATCTGCTAGTACATCTCTTTTGTGGTTTCGTGCTGATTTCTCATTTCTGGATTGGTTTGATCATCACATACGTATAACAGCTGACCTTTCTCAACTGTCACACTCCCAAAGAAAAGAGCACACGGAAACTCCATCAAGTTGAGCCTTGGAGGACATCCAAATAAAGCGTGTGTAATCCTTCGTTCGAGCACCACGACCATCAAATCCAACCAGGCATCCACAAGAGACGAAAAGCAGGGAGATCGAGCCAGCTTCGCGTCCGATCCCTCATGGCCATGGCAGCGCTGGAGCTGGCGCCGCCGGCACCGGCACCGGTGGCGGTGGTGTCCCCGCAGTTCTGCGCGCCGCGCACGGTGCCGCTCACCGTGACCAATAAGGCCATGAGCTTCACCGGGGGCGACTTCACCGTCACCGGCGCTGACGGCACCGTCGTGCTGCGCGTCGAGGGCGTCCCCTTCAGCGTCGGCAGCCGCCGCGTGCTGCACGACGCCGCCGGACGGCCTATCCTAACCATGCGGCAGAAGGTAATACAGAGGATCCGGCCGCCAGCATCTATTTGACTATCCTGTTCTTCTTGCTTTTTTTTAATTATTATTAAACAAGCTAACTACTACTGTATTCCATTCTAAAGTTGTTTGCCTCAAGTTTTGAACCTAGCTTGCACGTTGACATGCACAGTAAATTTTAAATACACTTATTGTGAAAAAAGAGTGTATGTATATATACTTTAGTGTGTTATAAGAGACTCGCTTCATCGGATTCTTATTCTACATCGAGTTGATTCTCTTGTACATAGAAGTGTGCGGCTGAAAGTGATTCTCTTTGATTCTCTAGCATAAACTTTTAAAAATAGTAGGATGTAGAATCACTTCATAGAATGATAGAATCAGAACAAGTTATTTTTCAGCTCCCAGCATCCTAGTTCATTTCAGAGAGTTCTCTCTGAAGAATTGTTAGACAAAGCTCCTACAATTAGCTCTGAGAGCTCTACCAAACACATCATAAGTACACTAATTATGCATCACCTCACAAAATGATGAGCTCATTGTCTGCAGGCATTTAGCATGCGTGTCAAATGGGAAGTGTTCATAGGGGATAGCACACGTTCACGTGATCTTCTCTTCACCGTGAAGAGAACATCACTTTTCCAAGTAAAGACAAGTCTGGGAGTCTTTTTGGCTCGCAACACCTCAGAGCAGGTATGTGATTTCAAGATCAAGGGGAGAAGCTACTTCAAGAGATCTTGTGACATCTATCTTGGCAACTCCAACACCATGGTTGCTCAGGTGAGTGCAAATAATGTCTTAAGTTTCTGATTGTATTTAATTTCAAAAGTTCAAACATATTTTAATAACACATGCATGTCTGCAATTGCTAGTGCAGATGGAACGTAAAATTACCTTACCAAATGCACTGCTTGGAAAGAAGACGTACTATGTTACCGTGTTTCCTAACGTTGATCATGTATTCATTGTGGCTCTTGCTGTGATTCTGGATGACTTTCAGAGGGATCGATCTAAATGACGATGTGACGTCATCGACAAATTCTAAGTTTCAATCTAGTAGTTTCAATGCTATGGTCTACGGTGTTATTTGATAACATTTGCATATAAAATTAGGCGAAATTAACTTTTGTTGATAGCGGTGTACACTATATTATTGTGATGCTTCGTTCGTGAATGTTTATTGTTTTGTACATAAATTTTGTACTGGAAATAGGCTATATATTTTGGTTTGAACGTCATTTAAAAAGGAACAGAGGTAGTATCTCTTAACTAGTTTCTTTGATTCTTTTCAGTGGCGCGTATGTTTGTTTGCTTAAGCCCTGTTTAGTTGATGGATAGTTTGGCAAATTGGCAAAAAAATTTGGATTTTGACCATTTTGTTGCTCAAACTTTTGGTGCTGGTTTCTGACATTTGTGGCAGCTACTCCAAATATCATATTTGCCCATATTAAATGCATCTCATGCACACTACCATTGGTCAACAATTCAACTCACAACCTTGCATGCAGCAAATACAGCAGCCACAAATGCATCCTTTTTCAGTCTTGCGTCACAAATACACCATCAAATCACAACCTTTGCATTGCAGGGCTTTCATTGCAGCCCACAGGGCAGCATACACATATACGCAGGCAACAAATAATTGAACAACCATTCATGTGACAATTGTTCTCAAACTTACATGTCTCAAACCAAACAAAGAATAGTTCATGCAAACAACAACTATAGTTCATACAACCGGCATCCATAACTGGGCACACATCACAGTTCAAACCGTATACAGACTTGTTGGATTCACATTGCTGGCCCAAAGTACAGACCTGTCCACTGTCACTCAGCCACATAATCGGCATGACTGCATATGTACAAGTCCTCGAAGCAAATACAGTATGCGCCAGAACGATTCGGGTCGCGGCTGCCGCCGGAACCGTCGCCAGTGTTGTCGGCCCCGTCGTGGCCAAAGAAGTCCCACCCCAACATCACCGCCGGAGGTGCGGAGAATGTAGATCTAACGGAGGAGGTGGTGGATCTGTATGGGACGGTGGGGGAATGGCGACCGGCGGTGGAGGGGGTGCCGCCCGCGGCGCCCTAGGGTTCGAGAGGGGAGCGAGATGGGGGCGAATGGATAGGGTTCGGCGGGGGGTGCCACGGCGTGGGGGGTATACCCCGTCCACACGCACTGTAGGTGGGCTGGGCTCCGAAATTTTAGCCCCCCGTTTACTTGCCGAAATTTCTTCTGCCCCAAAATTTTTGGGGCCGGGCCAAATTTCTGGTTCGTTGAATTTATACTTAGAAAAAGGAATTAACAAAATAATTTTACATAGTAGTAGTAAGACAAATAGAGATAGCCCAAGCATCATTGCTTAGCGGCCCATGTAGTAGGCGGGCCTGCATCCGGCTCATTGCACGGGCTTTGTGCCTTAGTAGTAGTGGGCTGCCAACCCGCATTGGGTCGTCGAAAAGGCTGAAATGGAAAAAAAAATGGAAATCCTATCTAGCTTCTGGAATTTTGTTTCCCAACATGACTTCCATTGTTTGAGATTCGTGCACACAGTGATACTCATTAGGTCCTCACCCAGTAACCTTAGCTTCTCCTTTCCTTCCCTGTCACACCACTGCTGTCACCCCTTCCCCACGCGTGCCGGCCTGCACTGCTGCCCCTCTGCTCCTTCATGCCCCTCGCGTCGTCACGTTCGCCGCCGCCCTGCATAGCATGAGCCAGGTGAGCTCCGCGCGGCAGCAGTCGAGCTCCACTGCAGCAGCGAGCGAGCTCCGCCGCGGGAGCGGGCCCGGCGAGCCGCCGCCCGACGCGTGCCTCCGACGAAGAAGACTGAGCTTGCCTCCCAACTCCTACATGAAAATATCGAAAAAATTAAATGTTGAATTTTTGTTGATCAAATGTTGAATCTTATTTTCTCAGATGTTGAAATAGGTGATGAAAAATGTTGAATGTTTAGCGAAGTATTTGCAAATGTTGATTTATTTTTTAGAAAATGTTGAATGTAAATTTCGAAATGTTGAATTTAGTTGGACTTATTTAGTTGGGTCTGATGGACTTTAAAGCCATGTTGCTTATCCAGCACACGGAAGTTATATAGGAG
This sequence comes from Cenchrus fungigraminus, assembly GCA_036936925.1. Taxonomy (NCBI): domain Eukaryota; kingdom Viridiplantae; phylum Streptophyta; class Magnoliopsida; order Poales; family Poaceae; genus Cenchrus; species Cenchrus fungigraminus. Next base: position 88,454,461 of record CM072780.1, read on the forward strand.
CCCCCACAAAATATTGGGTGAACCATGCCCGCTCCGTACACACCCACGTTGATGCTTGCCACGTGGCATAAAAAAACTTCTAACATCCATGTGTGGGTTGCATTCATTAGTTGTGAGCTGTATGCATCTCTTTTCCAAATACATGATTTTGGATGTTGTCTCAAACTACCGCTAGATCCATAACTCTGCCATGTGGCAAGCATCAACGTGAGAGTGTGCACGGGTCATGGTGCACCCAATTTTTTTTTTCCGAACCAGCGCGCCATAATGTTCCGGCATCTCTCGGTTTCAGCCTCTGGGTTGGCTTTAGGCCTACTAGTAGGCTGGACAGGAGCAAAGGAAACAGAACCAGGTGATTGGTGCGCTCATGGCTGATTTCTTATGCTTATGGTATCTCTCCTTGTGGTTTGGTGCTGATTTCTCATTTTTGGATTGGTTTGATCATCAGATACGTAACAGGGTCGCTATGCCCTGAACATGACTAACTTTCTTCGCAATATAATGAAGATCCAGATCTTCACGCTTTCCTTTCTCAGCTGTGGCACTGACCCATACAAGAGCGCACGGAATATGATTCCAAATTAGAAACTATTTGAACTACAAAGTCGTAGATCTCATTGAGATTGACAATTTTTTTTATAAAACTTATTTCCATCCGAATTCGTATGGTGCATCTCTTGTGGTTTCGTGCTGATTTCTCATCTCTGGATTGGTTTGATCATCAAATACGTAACAGGGTCGCTATGCCCTGACCCTAGCACTTTCCTTTCTCAGCTGTCACACTCACACAGACAAGAGCACACGGAAACTGAAGCTGCTGAGCCTTGCTTGCTTCGAGGTTCCAGGCCGGACAGCAACGGCTTAACGCGTGTAAATTCCTTCGGGCACCACGACCGTCAAATCAAAACCATCCCGTCCTGGCAGCACCGTACCGGCGGAGACGATAAAAGGCGATACAGCCAGCGTCGTCGTCGATCCCCCTCACCCACGGCCATGGCAGCACCGTACATGGATCCTTGGGCACCGGTGGCGGTGGTGTCCCCACAGTTCTGCGCGCCACGCACGGTGCCGCTGACCGTGACCAAGATGGCCATGAGCTTCTCCGGCGGCGACTTCACCGTCACCGGCGCCGACGGCGCCGTCGTGCAGGTCGAGGGCGTCTGCTTCAGCGTCGGCAGACGCCGCGTGCTCCACGATGCCGCCGGACGGCCCATTCTCACCATGCAGCGGAAGGTAATAAACGTTCCCGTTCTTTCTATCTTTTGTTCGTTTTGCGGTCTCCATGCGAGAAATTTCAAAACATGACATCCTATTCGAGCGCCTCACTTCTTTTGACACCCAATTCGTGAGTCTTTCAAAAACTGGCACCGAGAACGCGAATTGCTTCAAAACAAGGGACTCTCTTCCCTTTTCTCCCTTCAGCCCTAGTGAAATGACTGTAATGCCCTCATCCTCCTCTGTTTCTTCCTCACCGACGGGCTGTCGGGCGTCCTCCGCCGGCGGTGCCCTCCTCCGATCCGCGGCCGCCGGTGCCCTCCTCCGCGGTTGTCGGTGCTCTCCTCCGCCGCCGCTGACGCCCTCCTCCGTCGCCCCCTGGCGCACCGCTCTGGCCATGGATCCGCAGGCGCGCTCGCGCACATGCTCCGCGCCGCGCACCCGTCCGCCATGGCCGTCGTGCTGCTGCGCCGCCCCATCTCCCTGTCATCCCAGGCATTCGTCTCTGCGTGCTGCTCCTCTTCGCCGCATCTGTGCCCGCGCTTCCCAAGTCAAGGTCGGCGGGGCCAAGGTCGCCGCCGGCGGAGGCTCCTCCAGCGCGCGGGGGGAGCGAAGCTCGTCAGCGAGCGCGGAGCTCGGCCTCAAGCGCCCAGAGCTCCTCCGGGGCGGCGCCCGCGACGACGTCGTCGACCCTCGAGAAGACCTTGCTATCCAACGCTAGAGCCAACCATGTCGTCGTCGTCTGACATCTCCAGCACGGCGGCCACGCACACCGGCGTAGCTGCTGCCTCATCGGGGAAGAACTAGAGGAAGAAGATGAGGGCATTACGGTCATTTCACTAGGGCTGAAGGGAGAAAAAGGGAAGAGAGTCCCTTATTTTGAATCAATTCGCGTTCTCGATGTCAATTTTTGAAAGGCTCATGAATTGGATGTCAAAAGAAGTGAGACGCTCGAATTGGGTGTCATATTTTGAAATTTCTCTCTCCATGCATGCGAGTTCTCAAGGATGAATGATTGATCGTTTGCTCCTATGATATGTACTAAAATTGTAAAATTGAACAGGCAAATATATGATCCAAGAAGCCGGATCGTCACCTAAAAATACAAATTTTTGGTTACACACAAAAGTCTCATGTGTTGTTCTTGTCAACAACGAACTGCTTTAATTGGCGTGAACTTCATTGCGTACAAGTGTGCAACTTACTTCAACCAATTTTAAACAAGCTAACTACCATTTCATTCTAAAGTTGATGGCTCAAGATTTGAACTGTGTACCTTGACATGTACAGTAACAAAAAGTATATATGTTTATTGTGGAACAGAGTGTACGTAGATATGTTTTATTGTGTTAAGGGTCTATTTGATAGAACTTCATTTGATTCTGATTTTCTATGAAAATTGATTCTTCAAGTGAAGTGATTATGTGGCGAATATTGATTTTTTTCTCTAGCATAAACTTTTAAAATAAGTCTCTTATGTCATTTCAAATAATCACTTCACACAATCATCAAAAAATTACTTTGCACCGAAAAACACATAGAAACAGTTGTGAGAGTTGTACGTATCAAACGCACCATAAGGACATTGACCTCACAAAAGAAAGAGTTCATTATTATCTGTAGGTATTTAGCATGTACGGGAAATGGAAAGTGTTCAGAGGGGATAGCACGAGTTCACGTGATTTGCTCTTCACTGTGAAGAGAACGTCACTTGTCCAAGTGAAGGCACGTCTGGGTGTCTTCTTGGCTCAGAACACCTACGAGCAGGTATGCGATTTCAAGATCAAGGCGAGCTACTACGAGAGATCTTGTGCCATCTATCTTGGCAACTCCAGCACCATGGTTGCTCAGGTGAGTGCAATGATGTCTCAAGTTTCTAATTGTATTTCAGAGTTCAAATATATTTTAGTAAACATGTCTGCCATGCATTTGGTACTGCAGATGGAACGTAAGTTTACTGTATCAAATGTACTACTCGGAAAGGACACATATTGTGTTACAGTGTTCCCTAACGTCGACTATGTATTCATCGCGGCTCTTGCTGTGATTCTGGATGAGGTTCACAGGGTTCGAAAATGACGACGTGATGTCATCAACAAATTTCAAGCTTCCATCTAGATCATTCTCAGTGGAAGTTTTATGGGCATTAAATAAATGATCATGTTAGCATTTTTTATGATGTGGTAGTGTATTAATGAAGAGAGATGTGAAATGAGTTTTATGTGGATGAAACCATGTGTATATTTATAGTTAGCTAGATAGATTCTGTCTTGCATGTGTATATTATCGTACTTTTTAATTAGAAAAATATTTTGTGGTTCTTTGCTGCTGGGCATTATGTTTGTTTGCTTAATGTTTTGGTGTGTGGAATTTAGTAAAAAAGGAGTTAAAAAATAATTTGACATAGTAGTAAGAAAAAAATATATACGTGGAGGTAGAGTTAGGCTCAATCTAAATTAAGAAGATAGACTTGGGCCCAAGCAACATTGCTTTGGGGCCCAAGTAGGTGCTTTGGTTCCTTCCTTCACTCCCCCTTAGACCAAACATGAAATCAAAGACTATATATGTAGCAAAACTGAAGTCGAAGTCTCGTATTAGAGACCACATTGGCTCGGTGGGAGTGTTATATATCCGCATGACATTTTCTCTCGAGGATATCCAGATATGGGAAAAAGAAAACAATAGATAGGAGTACTTCTCATTTTGGTTTTTTGGAGTTTTGAAAAGAGTTTGTGTGAAAATGGTTAGATAGAATGAAAAAATTACAGATTGAGTTTGTTTCAAATTATTATGCATATATGTAATATGAATTATAGGTCTACTCCCTCCATCCCTAAATGATGATTGTCGTTAGTTTCTGTGCCACAAGTTTAACTGAATTTGTAGAAAATACGATAATCATTTGAATCTTCAAATAAATTTATTAAAAAAGAGATCAAAATATCTATTTAATGATAGTAATTTTGTACAATAATATTAATATATTTTCAAATATATTTAGTCAAAATTGTTTATCGGGAAGCGAAGACGACAGTCATTTATGGTAAAAGAATCACCATCATGATAAATAGACCATTTTCAGATTATTTATGGTCCAAAAATGATCTCACGATGATCTTTTACTCTCTATTATACTATACCCATAAACCATAACCCAGCTTATATAGATAACTTAGCAAGTTAGCATGGAAACAAACTGGTAGGCATGAAACTTGTATGGATATTATCCGTTTACCATTTGACCGAAGGGGTCAGACACTCAAATGGATGGTTCGTATCTGAATCTGAGCATTCAATATTCTTACTTATCCATATATATCGTATTCGTATCTAGATACTTAAAGTTTGATTTCTAAGATCCAAATAGCATGCTTATCAATACCCGACACATCATGATACTATCTGTATTCAAATTCGATCCGAGAGAAAAAAATTAATGATCTATATTTGTATCCGCACTTTCCATCCGTATCATCGCAAACCGGACTAAACGCATGGGTCCACGACTATGCATCGCTGAAGTGATGTTAGACAATCTGTCGCGCCAGACGGACGGGAGCCGCGAACGCCTCAGGTATGTACCGTTTGTTATGTTTTTTCTTTCTTTCTATAACCTTTATGTTTATATTTTCTTGTTTCCTTTTTCCTCCTCTTTCGTTTAATTGTGAGTTTCTTTTTCTTTCGTACAATTTGTTCGGTATGTACAAATATTTTGTTCTCGTAGTTTGTAGAATTTGTTCGACACATATATATATTTGTTCCGGCAGTTCATATAATTTATTCGGTACGTACAAATGTTTTGTTTTGGTAGTTTGTAGAATTTATTTGACACGCATGCATATTTGTTCCAGCAATTCACATAATTTGTTCGGTACGTACGTACAAATATTTTGTTCTGGTAGTTTGTAAATTTTGTTCTACGGTTATATACTGCACAAAATATGTAGTCTTAATAAAAATACAAATAAAAAAGTTCGTCAAAATATAGTCAAGTGGGATCTTGTTGTGAAGCTTTTATTGTCAGAAATCTAATGGTGCAACCGTACTCGATTTAAGATTTATAGTTTTTTAAAATTTAATAACATTTACACATGGATGACCTCAGCAATTTTGGTTCCTTTTGTATGCATACCCATGTGGGCAGTAAACGGTGAGAAGTCCACCCTGCATTCACGCACGTTCCTCGTGAATTTCAGGTAGCTAAGAGCAACTCCATTGAGTAAGCTTGAACAGGTGAGAGGCAAATACAGGTTTACCGACCATACCGTAAAATACACGGGTGTGATAAGGTGTCACTTAGGTCTATAAACTCTGAAACTACATTCTTAGGTTCATGAACTTATGTTAAAATGTCATTCAGTTCCCTAAATTCTCAAAACATATTTACAAGTTCCTAAACTAGTCTCATGGTGTCATTTGTGTTCTTAAACTAGGTGATTCTCCGCGCGTTGCGGCAGGATTTAAAAATACTTTTGATAAACTATGACTAACAAAAAGTAGATAAAATACAATAATAGACAACATGTAGTATTGCACATAATCACTTAGATCGAGTTTGCTGAAAATTCGAATAAAGAAAACTCTCATGGGACTAATGCATACATGGAGGAATGTAATAACAAATAGAACCAATATTCACATGTTATGTATAAATGATGATTTTTTATGAAAAATTAATATAGACTTTTGAGTTACCTTTTATTTAGGGATGCTTGCAATGCAGGCATGCCATTATGCCAAGTCGCGCTCCATGATCACCATCACGCTCTGCCCCGCGCATGTGAACAATTTGAACCCGGGTGGTGCCTCCTCCTCGGCCTCTTGTTCGTCGGCAGGAGCAGCAGCAGGACGCGCGCATCCGGGTGCAGTATCCTGGCGAAGCAGCTCCGACTTGTCAGCACCGGCTGGTAGGATGCGCCCATGTAATACAGGCACCCCATGCTGCCGTGCACTGCACTGAACGGCCAAAACAAACACACAATCACCTGCGAACGGTGACAGAGAATTGGACTGCCGACTCAAGTCTAAAACTGAACTTTTGATAAACATGTAAACATTGAACTCCTTTCTTGTCGGTTTGGCTGCTGCACGCCCTTGCATAGAGGTGCAAGCACCAGAACTGCTAATCTGTGTGAATTTCTCGTCAAGGAAGGTGATAAGTCGATGTTGTTGACAGGACTGAACCTATGATGCATGCTGTTATATGCAAGAATCAAAGGATACCCAACGGCCAAAACAAACACACAACCAACAGACGCTTGACTGATGGATGATGAGGGAGGCGAGCCGTCCCCATAGCACCATGGAGTGCGGTGCTTCAAAATTTTAGTGTGAGAACGTGAAGGAGGATTAGTGGTTAGTGCCATTAGCTATGATGGTCTTTTGATCTGCCAAGGTGCTAAATAAAGAAGAGACTCTTGATCTGCCAATAAGGTGCTGAGTAAAGAAGGGGAGGCTCTTGATGTGCCAAGCTGCTGATGTGGGTGCCGTGGGCTGCTAATGAAGGCTAGGTGAAGTGGACTGCTTTGCTGTGTGCTGAAAGTATTCAAAGCTAGATGATGTGGATTTGCTTGCTGCATTGAGTAATTAAAAAAAAGGAAAGCTAGGTGATGCTCTTATATAGTTTTGTATGATGATGATATGATGATTCTCAAAGCGCATTTTAAGTTTCTCTATCAAGTGTTAAACAACACACATGGGTGGAGGCAACGACCCATCAGCGGTAGATGATAAGTATAAAGGTTTGAAAATGTACTTTTAAGAGTTCAGGAATCTAGAGAGATAAGTTTGAGGATCTGAATGACAATATGTGATAAGTTCAGAAACTGTCGGTGTATTTTACCCTAAAATTTGTATCTGCCAAACATCCCAACGAGGATTCTGACCCTATATATGGTGTGTTACCAGATGATGCAGTAGTAATCCAACATATTGGTAAGCATTCCCACCATCATTCAACGGTTGAGGTTACCCGCATTCAATTTGTCAAAGAGAAAAAGAAAACATTTGAAATACTGTTTTGTGGTGATTATGCTATGACCTATTCTGCATCTCCACCAATTATTTGCGTTCCGTGGGCCTCACAAAAGAAGATCTTTCCACAGTCAACGGTCCACGGCCAGTACGCGCTTACCCCATCAGGCTGAAGCTGACGAAGCTGCAAACTGAAGCTGCAACTGTAAGGACAGCAAGAACCAAGAACCGCGCGCTTGCCCCCGATCAAGTCCATCGAGCGCGAGCGAGCTCTAAGCACCGGCGTCGTCAAGGTGAGCGGCGATCCCGACAGATCGATGGCGTCGCCCTCCGGCAACGAACCCCTTTTGGCACCGCAGGCGGCGGTGCCGTCGCCGGTGGTGGTGGTGTCGCCCCAGTTCTGCGCCAAGGAGGTGGTGCCGCTGACGGTGACCAAGAAGGTGATGAGCCGCACCGGCGGCGACTTCACCGTCACCGGCCCCAGCGGCGCCGTCGTGCTGCAGTTCAAGGGCAGCATCTGGAGCCTCCGCAACCACCGCGTGCTCGTCGACCCGCCGGACACCCATCCATCCTTTCCATGCACGATAATGTACGTGTTGACGCTTTTTTTCTAGATCGCGTGGTCGTCGGAAATCCACTCGCCGAAACTCCCAGCACGGGCCGGTCTAACCGCCTGGGGGGCGGTCTAACCGCTTTGGACAGGAGAGTCACCGAAAACCTTGATTCGCTTCTCCGGGAGGGACCCCGTCGGGAACAGTGCGCCTAGGGTTGTCCTGAGATCGGCAGGCCGCTCAGAACTCCCTCAACTGCCGTGGAGACGAAGGAGGAGAGCAATAAGGGTTGGAAAAGTTAGGGTTTGGAGGAAAAATAGTAAAATTGATATTGACGATTGGATGATAGCTCTCAATCGGTCACGACCCTTTATATTTATAGGGCGGGAGGTCTTGCCCTGCGAGAAACACTTTATAACTCGAAATCAAGCCAAACTCTTAATTCTACTCAGACTCGGGAAGACCCTACAGCACACCCCGGTCAGACCGCCCCTAAGACCCGGTCTGACCGACCTATGTCGCCTTATCCGGCTTTTGTCAATTTTGAGTGTCAACACATGCCCCCCTGTTTTTAGTAAAGCTTACGTGCTAAAAAATAATTCTAAGGACGACATAACTGTTATCAGCCTTTTTGTGCTAAGGGCGATTTTCATAGAAACCGGTCATGTATCTTCAAGCATCTTGCCATACACTTGGGTAGAACTTCTTCAAGTATCTCCCATTAAGCGCCCTGGGTAGTTGCTGTCCTTGCAATGATTCCACCATATAAGAATTTCCAGAGCAAACTCTCACAATCTTGTATGGACCTTCCCAACTTAGAGACCATTTACCAAACTTGTTGTTCTTGGATCCTATAGGTAAAATAGTTTTCCAAACCAAATCTCCTACCTGAAAAGACTTAGCTTTCACCTTCTTGTTGTATGCTCTAGCAACTCGACTTTTGTCCTTCTCAATTGCTTCTAAAGCCTCCAATCGCTTGTCAGTCACTTCATCAATGTTATCCATTATCAAAGCATAATATGTATCAACATTAAGATCATTTTGCTTTGCAAGTCTATATGCACCTAGATTCACCTCAATGGGTAAACCGGCCTCTTGACCATACACAAGCTCAAAAGGAGTAACCTTAGTAGCACCACGTCTAGAAATACGATGAGCCCACAAAGCCTCAGATAATACTTCATGCCATCTTTTAGGATTGTCTTCTATCTTCTTCTTAATGAGCTTAATTAAAGTTTTACTGCTAGACTCGGCTTGACCATTAGCTTGAGTATAATATGGAGATGAATTAAGAAACTTAATACCATAGGAATTAACAAAATCACACACATCTTTAGCCACAAACGAAGTACCTTGATCCGTAGTTAAAGTTTGCGGAATGCCAAACCTATGCATGATATGCTCCGTAATAAACTCAATTACCTCCTTGTGTGTCATATTCTTGAGAGAGGTTGCTTCAGTACACTTAGTAAAATAATCGGTAGCCACAATCACAAAGCAATGCCCTTTGGACGACGGAGGATGTATCTTGTCAATGAAATCCAATCCCCAACCCCTGAAAGGACAAGGCTTGATAATCGGATGCATCAACGCAGCAGGCACTAGCTGGACATCTCCGTGCTTTTGACACTCTTCACACCCTTTGTACCTAAAACAATCAGCTATCATAGTAGGCCAATAAAAGCAAGCTCTCCTAAGGAGCCACTTCATCTTGGGAGCCGGTTGATGAGTACCACAAACTCCTTCATGAACCTGTGCCATAGCCAATCTTGCTTGATCAGGACCTAAGCACTTTAGAAGTAAATCATCCGATGTCCGACGATATAACTCATCATTATCCAAGACAAACTTAAGCGCCCACTGTCGGACTTTTCTACCACTTATACCTTTAGGATCCTGCAAATACTTAATCAGAGGCGTTCTCCAATCATCCACTTCGTCCTCAACAGTTTTAGAAAAAACGGTGGCCGAAACGGGGTTGCCCCCCCGAGGGGCAGTCTGACCGGCCCGAGGGTGAGGTCTGACCAGGTGACCCGGTCTGACCGGCAAGAGGGGGCGGTTGAACCGGTTCCTCCAAAATATAACCCTCGGCCTCGCTAAACATCGGTTTTCGTTCCTGAAAATTTCTTTTCTGAACATTATAACTAGATGCTTGCTGAGCCAGAGCGTTAGCCTTCGGATTCTCTTCTTGTGGTACATCATAAATCACAAATTCATCCATACAAGATATGATGTCTAAACATTTATCAAGATAAGCATTCAAAGAACCATTTAGACATTGACATACCTTGGACACTTGTTGTACCACCAGTAAAGAATCGCCATAAGCTTCTACATGTTTCACTCCCATGTCATGTAAAATTTGCAAACCAAACAAGAGAGCTTCATACTCAATTTGATTATTAGTACATTTATGATCCAACCGACTAAGGGCTTCGGAAATAGGTCCATTAGGTGAAATAATGATGATCCCAACACCACAACCACTTCTACAAGCCGATCCATCAAAATGCAATTTCCATGGGGTAAAAGTTACATAACTGACGTCTAAATCAAGTTGCTTATCAATTCTATGTTCAACAACAAAATCGGTTACAATTTGACCGCTCATCGACTTTATTGGTTCGCAATGCAAATCATATTCAACAAGAGCGTAAGCCCATTTGCCGACTCTACCACTTAGAATAGGTTTTTGCAACATGTATTTAATTATGCTAGTTTGGCATGCAACATAACAAGTACTAGATAATAAATAATGCCTTAACTCGGTACAAGCATAATACAAAGATAAACATAGCTTTTCAATGAAAGTGTACCTCGTTTTGGCGTCCAATAATCTTCTACTTTCATAAGCAATAACATACTCCTTGCCATCAGTCTCTTGAGTCAAAATAGCTCCAATTACACTTTGCTCTGCCGCAATGTAAAGCCGGAATGGAACACCACTCTTAGGTGCTTGAAGAACAGGCGGCGAAGTCAAGTAATTTTTAATCTCATCAAAAGCCTCTTGTTGTTTTGCCCCCCAAGTGAACTCAGCTCCACTTTTCAACCGAAGTAAAGAAGTAAAAGCATCAACCTTCCCAGACAAGTTACAAATGAATCGCCTCAAGTAGTTAACCTTGCCCAAGAATCTTTGCAACTCTTTTTTACAAGTAGGAGCTTGAACCTTTTTAATCGACTCAATCTTTTTAGGATCAATCTCCACACCTTTCTCATGCACAATGAAACCCAAAAACTTGCCAGCCGACATTCCAAAAGCACATTTTAGTGGATTCATCTTTAAACCATACCGACACATTTTTTCAAATGCAAGTCTCAAATCGGCTAAATGGGAATTTAAACCAGCCGATTTAACAACAATGTCATTGATATAGACTTCTACGATTATACCAAGCAAGCCATGAAAAATCAAGTTCATAGCCCTTTGATAAGTAGCACCATCATTTTTTAAACCAAAAGTCATGACTATCCACTCAAACAAGCCTACAAATCCTGGACATATGAAAGCCGTTTTGGAGATATCCTATTCGGCCATAAAGATTTGATTGTAACCAGCATTACCATCAAGAAAACTAAGAATTCTATGTCCAGATGCAGCATTACAAGAAAGTCAGCTATAGGCATAGGATATTCATCTTTAGGAGTAGTTTTATTAAGATTTCTAAAGTCAATGCAAACATGAAGCTTCTTCGTTCCTTTTTCTCAACAGGCACACTATTAGAGATCCAATTAGCATATCGACAATGCCTAATAAACTTAGCATCAAGCAACCGATTGATTTCTTCTTTCACTCGGTCATATATATCAGGATTAAAATTCCTACGAGGCCTTTTGCCCTTTTGCCTCTACCTGCTGGACCAGACTTGGTGTGCATTAGAACATGGCTCTAGATGTTTGTGACAGAATTTTGGAGGCTCAAAGACTTTCTTCCTCGGGTTTTTTCATGGAAATCTTGGTCATGGCTTCTTGGGAGATTTGGAAACTCAGGAACTCAATCATCTTCGACAATGGTGTAGCCTCCTAAGCTATGTGGTGTAGGAACTTTAGAGATCAGGTTCACTGTCAGATGTTTAGATCTAGACAGCCCACAGGGGGGTTAACCTCGGTGGTTTAGTTGTTCGGCGAGGGGGGATCTAAGGCTAAGAACTCGAAGGTTGTGCACGAGCACACGGAACCTTAGAAGCCGGGAATGCGGAACGTGGGCGTGTTCCGTGTACCGGGAACTTCGTCCCGGAATGAGGAACGGGGACGAACGGGAACGGCGTCCCAAAATGTTGTGGTACGTCGATCCGGCACTGTCCTAACGTGGGTGTGGAACACCGATCCAATACCGCCTGAACATGAAGCCAGGGACATCACATACCTCGCGACACCAGGCCGTCCGCCTCCGCCATCGCCGGCTTGCCGCTTGCCGCCGTCGTCGTCCGCAGCCGCACAGCCTAGGCTCGCAGCTCCTCCTCGGCGGCCGTCCGCCATCGCCGCTTGCCGCAGGCCGCCTGCCGCCGTCGTCGCCCGCTGCCCGCGGCAGCGCAGCGCCGCCGCTGACAAATCCCCAAGACGTGTGGACCGGTGGAGGAGAATACGGGACAGCCGCCAAGCGCGTCGCGGCGCCGCACCTCCCGCACTTCGCGGCGGCCAGGAGTCCGGGACGGGTGGTCCGGTGGAGGAGAATACAGGATGGTGCCGCACCTCTCGCGCTTCGCGGCGGCCAGGAGTCTAGGACGGGTGGACCGGTGGAGAATATGGGAAGGATAGGGTTGCTTTGATTTTTTGATTTTTACCGTGAGTCAAGGAGGAGAATACGGGAAGGGTAGTTGTTTTGTTATCCGTACTTGCGAATTTGGCAACTTGTGAAAGCTTTGGATGTGACGAAGCAGTATTAATTATTTTCGTTCCAGTGATAACGTCTCAAATAATTTGGAACACGTTCCTCATTCCGAAACAACATTCCGGGAATATCGTTCCCATCACACTTGGAATGTGTTCCATCTCTAATTGGAATATACGAAATAGGTATACCCCCTTCGTACCATGATTTCACAAAATGATGTTCCGCGTTCCACGTTCCCGTACCATGTTCCCAATGTTCCGGGAACATGGCTTCTAAGCACGGAACACAGAGAACACGGCGAGTTTATACTGGTTCGGGCCTCCGGAGAGTAAAACTCTACGTCCAGTTGTTGGTGTAGATTGCTTGAGGATTGCATGATTACAAGGGGTCGCCCTGTCCGCCTTATATTGGCCAGCGGACAAGGTCGGTTCCCAAATTCCTGGTCGGTTACGACCAGGAGACCTAAGTCTAGTTGATTACAACACTTGTCATATCCGTCGATCTGCTTAGTCGGAATCCACCGATGTCTTGTCTTGTACGCCAAGTCTTGGAGTCGTTTTGGATAAGGTCGTCTGGGGAATCTTCTAGAAGGTCTTCAGGAGGTCGTGTGGGCCGCCAACTAGGTCGGTTGGGCCCACTGTTAGGTCGGCAGGTCTTCTGATAGGCCGGACCCACTTGTCGGGGACGGCCGTGAGCCTAGTCGGTGGGGACCCAGGGGTACCCATGTCTCACAAGCCCCCGAGCGAGGTGTAGGCGCAGCGACCTTAGAAAGGTCATGACGAAGTCGTAGAGCTATCGACAGGTCGAATAGCATGCACGTCGGTCAAAAGAGAAAAGAACAAATCAACTTTGCAGCTGACCTATTTATAGTCTTGCTGAACGAAGAGAGGTCGAGTGATGACCTATAGGAAGAAGACTTCCGATAGATCGAAACGACGATGGAAAAAATTCAGAGGGCATCAAGGATGCACTCGTAGAGTAGTATCCGAGCATTGTGGCGGGCAGGATGGCCGGTATGATGATCAAAAAAAGAAAAAGAAGAGAAGAAAAAGTAGGTCGAGTAACGACGTGATGAGAAACAGGTTTCCCAACAGGTCGGTACGACGAAGAAAACAAGAGGGCGTCGAAGACGCTCTCGTAGAGTAGTCCCCGAGCATTGAAGCGGACAGCATGGCTGGTTTGATGCTCAAAGAAGAGAAGAAAACGTAGTCATGGTTTTGACCGAACGAAGTGTAGAGGCACCCAGATCTCCTTACATAGCTGTAGAGAGTCTGGCAGGGCCGACCTCAAGGAGACCTTTGTAGGCGTGCCGACCTCGAAGAGGCCTTAAATCAACAATGTCCAGTATCCAAGGATACCCAGTAGGATCTTTGAAAGATGTGTCGTATGGAGAGGTCGTTGATGATGTTGTAAATGAATTTGTGGTGACCAGAACCGTTGCCGACGAAGTTATGAAAATATGCAGATCTTTGAGCGTATGGAGTGTAGAGACACCCAGATATCTTGCATAGCTGCAAAGAGTCTGGCAGAGCCACCCGAGGCATGCCGACCTCAAGAAGGTCTCAAATTAAAAGCGCCCAAGCACCTAAAGATACTTGGCAGGGCCATTAGGCGCGCACCCCATAGGAAGATCTTCATTCCCGACGTAAAATCTTGGGTGTCCAGAGCAGGCTGGCGAGGCTTCAACAGCACACCGACCTCAGAAGGTCACGCATCAAGGGCGCCCAACTAAGTTGGCAGAGCCATAAATATACCGAGGTATTGCAAGACCTAGGTATTAAGGCACGCCGACCTCGAGGAGGTCGTTTTGGTGCCTAGACGACCAACATAGCTGCCGGCCATCCAGCGGAGCCAAGGCGCTAAGGTATTGCCGACCTCAGCAATAGGCACACCGACCGCGGGGTCCTGACGAAATTGTAGTCGTGAAGTTTCTGATCTCCAGGCGCCTAGATAGATCTAGCAGAGCAGCGAGGCAGGCCTACCCCGAAAGGTTTTCAATCGAACCTACGACCATTCTGCTCAGGGAACAAAAAATAAAGGCTGATTGGAATAGGTCTGTTTACATGTAGAGCCATAGCGGGTGCACTAGAACGCAGAGCCTAGCGGGTGCAATGAAAGCATAGAGCTGTAAAAGGTGCATTGATCATCGTCGTCGACTGTAGTAGCAGTAAGGCGTAGGGCCCTCTGACACAAGGTCAGGCTTGTTTACTTCTGTAGACTGCTGGGTCACGGGTCAACAGTGGTCGGAGATTCTCTTGCCACCCAGAAAACGACAAGCTGCCCACGAATCAAGGGGTGTACTGTAGCCATGTGACGCTACGGCGGCCTCAGGCATCATTGATGCGCTAGCGACAAGGATGCCGCGAGGCAGGGAAAAGACGTCGCCTTTAATCATGCACATGTCTACAGGCCCTCTGGACCACATGGCGACAGTGTCATCACTTCGCCGGCTGCGCGAGGCCCGGCTTTGGCTATAAATAGCACCATAAGGCTGAAGGAGGCAAGCACCGAGCATTGCTGAGCTATGAAGCCGCAGGGTAGTATTGAGGCCATGCCATGGGCATGTGTCCGTCCACCAGATTGTAGGATGCAAAGTTTGTAGAGGCTTGGAGCTAGAAGAACTCTTGCGAAATGTAGGCGGCACACACACTCTTTGTATCGTGCCTCAGCGAGGAATCAAGGAGAGTTTGGAGGTGCTGCTGTAGAGGCCCGAGGTGAAGCTGCAAGTTCTTGGTAAGCATGTGATGCTCGTCGAGGGCTTACGGTCTGCGCCGAAGAGCAAGCTCGTGTCTACATTCCATAGTCCGGCACAGAGCGTGCCCTGCTATGTGCAGCGTCGTGCAGTTGTTCACCGCAAGGCCACCATCGAGGTCCTGAAGCTAGAAGAATTCTTGCGACGTGCTCGGCTGTAGCAGAGTACACCTCAAGGATTGCTCTAGGTAGATCAGGTCTTCGAATATGTTTGTATTTTGTGACAGGTTCTGGATCCAATAAGGTCGCAGACGACTTGTGTACCTTCGAAGTTCCCGTGTAATGTTCGCTCTCTTCTGTCATGTAAGGTCGTTTTGAAAAAATTATTCATCAATGACCTGTAGTGATGTAGTTTGGGGGCTTAACGACCTCATGGAGATCGAATGTACTATCAGGATGACCTGGTATCTTAGTTGTGTTTACGACCTAAACTCAGGGCATAGGTCGCCAGATTATCCGTTGGTCATATAGCCGTTGGCGTGAAATCCGGCGAGATCGTCTCGCGAAATTAGCGGCGTATAGCCGTTACGGCGAGCTCCTTGCGGCGAAAGGATCCGCAATGGGCACCCATGGTGGGGCCCTTATAAATAGAACGGCGGGGACCGGCGTTGACCGTCCCCTTCCATCTTCTTCCTCATCCTGCCGCCTCCATCGCCATCTTCGTGCCCTAGCCGCCGCGCGCTCAACATCCAAGCTCCACCCAGGAATCCTCAGCCCGCCGCCGTCTGTAGTAGACCGCACACCGGCTCCGCCATCCGCGCGCTGCGCAGCTCCGCATGCGCGTCAAAACCCTAGTGCATTTTAGATCCAAAGCTCCTGGACTTCAAGAAATAGCGGCCACTGCTCCTCAGATCCCAGACTCGCGGACGGTGTGGGAGCCCTCGGTGATGACCGAGGCGAAGGTTCAAGCGCTAGTGGATCACGGGCTCCTGAGGCCCAAGGCGGTGGTGGAGTGGAAGGCGCCTGCGGGCGAAGCCTTCCCGACGGAGGACGACAAGGAGCAGGTCATCTTCGCCTCTTTCTTCGAGCGCGGGTTCAACATCCCTGCTGGTGACTTCTTCAGAGGTCTCCTCTTCTACTGCAAGCTGGAGTTGGTACATCTCATCCCCAACTCCATTACTGTGGTGTCATCGTTCATTTATTTTTGTGAGGCGTATCTGGGATACCGCCCCACTTCTTCCTCTGGCGACATCTCTTCAATGTCAAGTTCACCGGCAAACGCACCGACGTGGTAGGATCAATTATGTTCTGCCTGAGATCAGGTCTCAAGGCAGAATGGATAGATATGGACCTGCCGGACAACACTGCTGGCTGGAGGTCGGAGTGGTTTTACATCGCTGACCAATAGCCAGTGCTGCCGAAGCGAACCTGGGATAAGCATGAGAAGATACCGGAGTGGGATCTGCCGCTGTCCTCCCGCGAGCTGGACGACGTCAAGGAGCTGCTCCCCCTGGTGCGCGACCTCAAGAAGAACGGGCTGACGGGAGGCTCGGTGGCGAGGTCGTTCTGCCGTCGCCTGATCCAGCCGATCAAGGACCGGGTGCATCCGGCGTATGAGTACTGGGGGCAGTCAGACCCCATGTGCGAAGTGAACCGCAAGGTCTCCCAAGAGGAGATGGTGGCCAGGGTGTCACAAATCTACACCGGGGGTGCCCGGGGCAGAAAGTGCCCAAAAGCACACTCCCTGACCCGACCAGCTGACCCTGTAAGTCCTGGGGCTACTAGGTCATTTGTCTTGCTTAGTTGCTTGCGTCGATCTTATTCTTTGGTACTTGTTTGCTGCAGGTTCGGGAGATGCAGTTTTGGTGTCCTGCACCCTTGCCACAAGGTGAGGAACCATGTCGGAAGCTGAGGTCGGAAGAGTATCAACCTCCAGCAGCTGTGCTGCTGGAGAATTACCAGTCCGACTCATCGGTTGAAGCTGATGAAGATACCGACCAGGAGGTCGGTGATGGTGTGGCGAGCCGCCCTGCGGCAAGCAGCGCCACAAAGCCCAGGCGTAAGACAAGGGCAGCAACAGCAAAGCAGTCGACCGCTAGGGCCGCTGCTAAGGCCGAGATGGTGAAGACCGCCAAGCTCGAGGTCGACAAGAAGAAGAGGAAGAGGAAGGCGAGCCCTCCTCCGTCGATCCCTACACCGATAATTCCTACACCTTCGACCAAGGAGGTTGAGGAGGATGAAGATGAGGCTACCGATGATCCGCCGGTTGTTGAAGATCGCACGGCGAGGAGGTCGCTGAGTCCCGCGGTCAAGAGGCAACAGGAGTTAGAGCAGCAAACGAACGAAGATGACCTCCGTCGGATGAGGGAGGCACAGCGGGCTGCCGTTGGTGCACAGGCGAAGATGCCTGTGAAGGTACGAGTTCGGCCCTTTAGGCCGAAGTTGCGTGCCCCGGGTACTGTAAGATAAGGTCTTGGTTCTGAAGTAGATTCATTTGCTAACTGTCATTGGCTCCTGTGTTGTGTTGACGAGGATTTCTGTAGGTCGGACGTCCAACCTCAGAGCGCCTTGGGTGCTCAAGGTTCACCTTCACGGACAAGGTCGTCCGACCATGAGGTCGGGACTCAGGCCTCGGTCGGTGACGTGGGGCCGTCGACTCCTTTGCCTGTCACTGAGGCCGGAACACAGGGTTCCGTTGGTGACGTCGGGGCGTCGTCTTCTCCACCCATTATCGACGCAGACCCCATCAACTCGATGCCCAGTACATCGACTCAGGGCCCAACTGCGGACCCGATACAGATCGAACAGCCACAGGAGAACCCAAAAACAACCGGTGTGCAGGCATCGGGTCCGACGTCGACGGGGCCAAGCTTGGGGCGTAAAGACATCGACTGGACTGGCACTCCCTGGGAGGGAGATATCTTCGATGATGACGAGGATATGAGGTCAGTCCGGCGGGTGATCTTAACCCTCAACCAATCCTTCACGGTAAGCAGCTATTCTTTGAGTTAAACAAATTTCTTTCTTTCTGAATGTTGCTAACGACCTGTTTTGTCTTTGCAAAATAGTCACTGGCCGACCGTGCCAAGGGCAGGGCCGACCAGCTTAAGGATGCTGCAGCTCTATAGCTGCGGGTGGTCGAGCTTGAGCAGGAGCTCAAGCAAGCCCGTGAGGCGGCGGCGGCTGACAAGAAGAAGCTCGAGGACGAGCTGGCCGCGGAGAAGCGTAAGACTCAGGAGGCCAATTCGTAGTTCAATGCCATGAGCATTGGTAAGACCAACTTTCTTGCAACTTTTTCCATCATTGACTTGTACTGCTGAGGGCTGGACCTCAGGGCTCTTTGTATATTGCAGATTTTCACAAGCGAGAGGATGACCTCAAGAACGACCTAAAAAACACTAGGGAGAAAGTCTGAAGCCTGGAAGTCACCCTGCGGGAGGCGGAGGCCGGTGCTGAAGATTTGAAGCAGATGTTGAAAGGCACCATAGACAGTGAGTACGCTGTATCCCAGAAGCTGGCTTATGAGAAACGAGCTCGGAAGGACCTTGAGGTCAGTCTTAAAGTAGCTTTGAAGGCGCTGCAGAATGACCAGGTGATCATTGCAGGGCAAGAGGTGGAGCTTAACGACTTGAAGAATGCTGCCCACTTTGCGATGCATATAGTGGCGTCACAGGTCGAGGGGGAGGAGCCCAAGCCAGCTATCGATCGACTTTTGGCTGCACCCGAGAAGCTGCTTGACCTCTTGAAGGCGACGAGCTTGGCGGCGGCTACGGAGGCGTTGGTACGGGTGAAGTCTCACTACCCCGACATTGACATGGTCAAGGTCGGAGAAGGCCCTGACGCGACGAAGGATCCCAAGGTCGTGGAGGTTGAAGTGCGGGAAGCCGCTATGGCGATAATGGACGCCATTGACTATGAGGGCGATGACGGTGAAGAGTAGTCGTAGTCTTAGGGCTGTACCCCCTCCCTCCTCCAGTCATGTAAAACATTACTTGATAACCTTCTTTTGGCCTACATGACGTACTTATTTTGTGTTTGCGCGAACTTGGTAGCCTTGAAGCGATGTGTCTTTATCATATTCCGCTAACCACTACTCACGGAGAGGCTGGCTTACCAACCGTCACAGCTCAGTAGGGAGACTTACGTGCGATCGGTGCGCGGGAGGGAGTCTAGGACTCAGGTTTTGCAACCTTACGACCAAGCAGGCTTGCAACAACACAAAGTAGGTAGTCATGAGGGACGACGTCCTCAGGTCGTACGACCCTTACGTTGGCTTGAGCCAAGCCCCCGAGCATGTCGAGGGGGAGGAGCAGGAAATTTAACCCCCAGGTCTTTCGACCCTTGTATTGGCTTTGGCCAAGCCCCCGAGCATGTCGAGGGGGAGGGTTCAGGACATGAAGGAGGATAAGGTAGGGCTCGAGACACAGCAGATGACTGCTTGAATTAATATTTATTAAACTGAAAAAGTACAAGGACAAGGAATACATAGCTGTAATAAAAACTATTCTATGGGTAGAATCGTCGTAGGTGCTCCACGTTCCATGGGTTGGGTACGCCTTGCCCGTCGCCCCCACTGGAGGCGATATGTAGATGGGCTGATGACTTCGGTGATGATGAAGGGTCCTTCCCAAGGGGCAGATAGCTTGTGCATGCTGTCGGTCTTCTGGATATGCCTTAGGACTAGGTCGCCAACATTGAAGGAGGTCTCCTTGACGTTGCGGTCATGATATTGACGAAGTTGCTGGTCGTGGCGAGCTTGCCTCATAACGGCTGCCATTCTCTGTTCCTCGAGGCTGTCAAGGTCGACACGACGAGTCTGCTCGGCTTCTCCCTCCTCGTAGAACTGTATGCATGGAGCTCCGAAGGTGACGTCGATGGGTAGGATGGCCTCTGAGCCATAGACCAGGAAGAAAGGCGAGAAGCCCGTGGCGGAACTGACTTGGGTCCTCAGACCCCAAATCACGTGTGGTAGCTCGGCTAACCACCGGGTGGTGTAGTTTGAAGCGTCGTCAAAGATACGATCTTTGAGAGCTTGAAGGACCATGCCATTGGCACGTTCGACCTGGCCGTTGCACCTGGGGTGGGCGACCGAGGAGTAGTAGACGTCAATCGTGTTGTCTTGGCAGAAATCCCAAAAGGCAGACCCTGTGAAGGCCGTCCCTAGGTCGGTGATGATTCTGTTGGGCACACCAAAGCGATGTGTTATGTCTTGCATGAATTTCGCCTCTTCCTCCGACGTGACTTTTGCGACAGGTCGGACCTCAATCCACTTGGTGAATTTGTCGACGGCCACAAGGATATACCTGTAGCCGCCCGGAGCGGTTCGGAACAGACCTACGGAGTCGAGGTCCCACATGGCGAAGGGCCAAGATGGGGGAATCGTGCGCAGGACCTGAGCTGGCAGGTGCTGCTGTTTGACGAGGTCTTTGGCGTCAGACATGGCCGTCGGCCAGTAGAAGCCGGATCGATACGCCTTGCCGACCAGATTGGTAGATGCCGTGTGGCAGCCACACTCACCGCCATGAATCTCAGCCAAGAGCTGGAGACCTTTTGATCACAAGATGCATTTCATCAAGACGCCAGTAGAGGCGGCTTTTCTGTATAGGTCATTACCGATTACGACGTAGTTAGCACTTCGTCGTGTGATACACTCTCGTTCAGCCTTGTCTTCTGGGACCCATTGGTCGAGTAGGAAGGCTAGGAAAGGCTCGCGCCAATCGTCCTCTTTAGCTGTCATCAGCACGTCTCGGGGAGGTGCTGGAGTTGGGTCGGGCTGTGCTTGGTCCGGGTTGTCCGGGTCCAACAGCTTGATCGACGGCTTGCATAGGTCTTGGACGAACACACCCACCGGGACTAGAGCTCACCTGTAGCCTAGTTTAGATAGTACGTCGGCGGCCACGTTGTTGTTGCGTGGCACGTGCTGAAACTCAATTCCCTCGAAGTGGCCTTCGAGCTTGCGGATCTCAGCACAGTAAGCGTCCATTGTGTCTTTGACACAATCCCACTCCTTGTTGACTTGCTCGATGACGACCTTGGAGTCGCCGTATGCTAGTAGTGGCTTGATGCCAAGGGACACTGCTATACGGAGCCCATGAATTAGAGCTTCGTATTCTGCTCCATTGTTGGAGGCCTTGTAGTATATCTGTAGGACGTACTTGAGCTGCTCTCCCTGAGGAGAGATGAATAGCACTCCTGCTCCTGCGCCTTCGAGGTTAAGGGCACCGTCGAAGCACATTATCTAGTGTTCAGGCCGCTCCTTGGGAGGGGGCATCTGGATCTCTGTCCGCTCTGATACAAAATCGGCTAGGATCTGGGACTTGATCGCCTGCCTGGGGCAGAACCCGATGTCGAATTCTCCAAGCTCTACCGACCACTTGACGATGCGGCCGTTAGCGTCACGGTTGCGGATGATCTCTCCCAGCGGGAACGATGATGGTACCGTGATCTTGTGAGCTTGGAAGTAGTGGCGAAGCTTTCTCGATGTGATCAGGAGTGTGTAGAGCAACTTCTGAGGCTGTGAATAACATGTCTTAGCGTCGGCAAGGACCTCGCTTACGTAATACACAGGTCATTGAACAGGGTAGGCCTGCCCTTCTTCTTCTCGTTCTGCAACGAGGACCGTGCTGACCACATGAGTGGTGGCAGAGATGTAGAGTAGGAGCGTTTCCCCTGGTATAGGTGGCGTCATGATTGGAGGTGTAGTCAAGAACTCTTTGAGAGCCTCGAAAGCCTTCTGTGCTTCTTCGTCCCACACGAACTTATATGCCTTCTTCAATAGCTTGAAGAAAGACAGACCTTTTTCGCTGAGCTTACTGATGAAACGACCTAGAGCCGCCATCATGCTTGTGAGCTTCATGATGTCCTTCTTGCAAGATGGCTTGGCCATGTTGCGTATTGCATCGACCTTGACGGGATTTTCTTCGATGCCCCGGTGTCCGACCATGAAGCCCAGGAGCGATCCGGAGGGGACACCGAAGACGCACTTGGTCGGGTTGAGCTTCCACTGGTACTCGCGAAGATTGGAGAAGGTCTCGGTGAGGTCGGCGATGAGCTGATCTTGCTCGGTGGTTTTGACGACCACGTCATCGACGTAAGCTTCTACGTTCTTCCCGATCTGCGACTTCAGGCACTTCTGTATCGCCTTCTGGTATGTTGCGCTAGCGTTTTTGAGGTCAAAGGTCATGACCTTGTAGCAGTAGATGCCGTTGGGCGTTATGAACGCTGTTTTGTCTTCATCTTTAGGATTGAAGGCTATCTGGTGATAACCTGAGTAGCAGTCGAGGAAGCACAATAGAACGCTACCAGCCGTGGAGTCCACGACCTGATCGATGCGAGGAAGAGGGAAGGGATCTTTCGGGCAGTGCTTGTTGAGGTCGGTGTAGTTGATACACCTCCTTAATCCTCCAGTCTTCTTAGGTACAAGGACCGGGTTTGCGAGCCAGACCGGGTGTTTACATTCGCGGATGAATCCTGCAGCTAAGAGCTTGCAGACTTCTACTTCTATAGCTTGCTTTCTATCTTTAGCAAATCGCCGGAGCTTTTGCTTGATAGGTCGTGCGGTCTTGCTTACTTCAAGGGCGTGCTCAGCCAGCCTCCTAGGGACACCGGGCATGTCGGACGGGCTCCATGCGAAGATGTCAGCGTTGTCCCTGAGGAAACTGGTGAGCGCGAGTTCCTATTTGGGATCGAGGTTGGCCCCGATGGTGACTTCCTTGGACGCGTCGGGCAGGCCGAGGCAAACTTTCTTTACAGCGGGACTTGGGACCAAGGCAGTGGTTGTGCGCTTCAGTTCCGGCACCTCCAGAGTAGTTTGGTCGATCTTGGCGGCCTGAGCGACCATGACCATAGCAGCAGCTTTACACGCAGAGATCTTGGAGAGGTCGATAGTGTCGCTCTCGCAGTTGTAGGAGACGAGGATGTCACCGTGGACGGAAAGGATTCCGTTTGGTGCTGGCATCTTCATGATGAGGTAGGTGTGATGCGGTATGGCCATGAACTTGGCCAGCATAGGTCGACCAAGGATGGCATGATAGAAGGAGCGGAAGTCCGCGACCTCGAACGTCAGGTACTCTGTGCGGCAGGCATACACGACCTATGGGGTATGCAGCCTTGCCGGGCACGACCCTGTAGAAGGGTTCGTCGCAGGCGGTCATTTTGGAGAAGTCAAAGTCCATCTTTCTCAGTGTTTTTGTGAAGATGATGTTCAAGCTGCTGCCCCCATCGATGAGGGTCTTAGGTAGGAACGCGCCATCCACTATGGGGTTGACGACCAGCGGGTAGGTCCCGGGGTCAGGTATGTGCACCAAATGGTCTTTCCTATAGAAAGTGATGGGGTACTCCGATCAACGCAAAGGTTGTGGAGAGTTTCTGTGTTGACTTGGCCGATCTCCCTTGCGTCTGATCGCTGCTGTCTGTTGCTCTTGGCTGCCTGACGACCTCCAACGATGAAGTTGATCTGCCGGTTGGCGGTCTGAAACGCGCCATTGGGGTTGCCCGCTTTTGGCGGTGGTGGCGGAGAAGGCTCCTTACGGCCGTTGTCATTGCGGTTGTGGTCATCTTGTCGACGACGGTCGTCACGCCGGTCTTCGTACTGCTCATCACGCCGATCGTTGCAGTTGTCTTCGCGGCGGTAGTCGTCACGTCGATCATCACGGCAGTCATCGCGGCGATAGTCGCGGGGATCCCTGTCATCATTGCAACGGTAGGGTCGTCGGTCACGGTAACCACGTCGATCAGGTCGACGGTTACGATTGTCGTAGCGGCGGCTGCTGTTCTGGTCGTCGTTGTTGCCGCTCTTGGTCTTATTGGGCTCTGGAGGTACCCCTAGGGCGCTGTAGCTGTTCGCACTCCCTCATGGTATGCTTGGCGTCGTGGTGGAACTGGCACTGGTCGTCCATGACCATGTTGAAGTCACCTTCATGGAAGGTGGAAGGTCTGGGTGGATCGGTCGCATAGACCTCACCGGATCGCTTGCGCGACCTGCTGCCACTGTCGTCGTGGTCTTCTCCTTTGAAGTCGTGCATCACCGGATATTGAGTGTCGACAAGCTTGTCGACGTAGGCCATGAGGTCGGCGATGGTATGGGTGTCAGCCTCGTCGATCTTCTCGAAGAGCTTGATGTTGGTTACTCCCTTCTTGTAGTAGGCTATGACGTCTTCGTCTTTGACACCTGTGAGGGTGTTGCGGTTCTCAAAGTAGCGGTTAGTGTACTCACGAAAAGTTTCATCGCGCCTCATCCACACTCTGGCGAGGTGATGTGTGTTGCCAAGGCGGTTGTAGGTCGCTTGATAGTTGGTTGTGAAGAGCCGTGACAAGGTCGCCCACGAGGTGATACATTCCGCAGGGAGATTGTCGAGCCACAGGAGTGGCGCTTTGCCTATCACAAGGGGAAAATATCCCGCCATGTGATCCTCATTGCCTCCAGAGGCGCGGGCCGTGATGCTGTACATCTTGAGCCAAATACTTGGGTCGGAGCGACCGTCGTATTTTTCGATGGCTGGTTTGAAGTCCTTGGGGTATCTGATTGTCCTGAGACGACGTGAAAATGCCGGGAAGTTGTTGATTGCTCCAGGACTAGCTGACGGGTCGTAAGCCATCGGGAGGACCATTATCTTGGTCGTACTGGGCACGTCGTAGGAGCTCTTGGTCGTGCATCTGCCGAAGTTCTGTTGCTTGAATAGGGTGATTGGTGTCAAGGGGATCAGGAACCCCGTTGTCGCGGTCGTAGTTAGCACGATGTGCTATCTCCACTTCATCTCGTGCGCGTTGACGTTGACTGTCTTGAGCATGGTTGGCTTGTACTGGTGAAGGTTGAGCTCCAGCATTCTGTCTTGCATTGGTGGCAGCATTCTGCTGTTGGGCGCCAGCCACATTGGCGGTGTTGTTTTGGGCATTGCCAGGAGCGTTACCAGCGGCGTTGGCAGCTGGATTGGCTGCGACGTTGGCAGCGGGATTGACCGGCTGTGCGACTTCGTTTTCGCCTCCTCCCTCTTCAGCTACGGGCTGAAGGGGGGCATTGTTGTGGCGTTGCTGACGAGGTCGCTCCGACCTACTCCTGGAGTAGGAGCTTGAAGCTGATCTGCTGTATCCTGGACCCCTTTCTTCGACCTGGGTGGTAGCGACGCGGATGTGAGCTTGTAGGCGCCGTATTGCAGGAGTATCCTCAAGTTGACCCAACGCGGCAAGGGCTGCGCCTAAGTTTGTGTCACACCCGAATTTGAAGGCAAACTCGAATGCATAAATTACATGTGCGCCAGGATCAAAGTTACACACATGTAATGACTTAGTGAATACCAAAACACAATGTCAAAGCGTAAAAGAGAGCATTACAACCATTACATGACCGATCGTCTCAAAAACGAACCATCAGAGCGAATAACTAGCAGCGGATCTTCAAAGGGGAACTCCACAGGTAGCTGACTGATGGCGCGCTCGCCTAGAACTCCTCAAAAACCTCCAAGTCTGAGCAGCAATCCGGATGGTGTAGATGCAATGTAAATAAACAACAAGCGTGAACACATGCCGTACTCAGCAAGGGGAGAAACATATATAAAATGCAAGGTTTTATAAAGTGGAAGGCTGACGGGCTATAAGCAGTTAGCACTTTTAGTTGGTCAAGTTTTATTAAGCCACTACTTACTAGCAAATGTAAGTTTATACCATCCCACAATTAATATGGAGCACCAATAACATGAATAAGATAACAACAATTTATTCTCCATCTTCAGGTAAATTAATCATGTGAGGGTCCAGGCCGCTCTTGACCGTGAGCACGGCTAACCGGTTAGTTTTACACTCTGCAGAGGTTGTACACTTCCACCACAAGTCGCGTAAAAACTCTGAAGAGTTTTGAACCCAACCATGCGATGCCGGCCAAGCATCATACCACACTACCGAGGTGTGATTGCATAGGGACGCTACAAGGCCTTTACAAAGATTCTCTAATAAGTGGTAACCCACTAAGGTTTCCCCATAAGGGGATGAACCCTCCCCCCAAGTGGCGTACCACTCGGCTGGACAAGCCATCACACAACCTATGAGCCCCTTGCCCTTTTGGTAAGATTACCCCAAACTAGAGTTTCTAATTACTTGGCCAAGCCAGAGCCATGTGGAATGTGGTTGTACTGTTTTCCTGGGTGGTTCTCCATGTTCCGATTAACATAAATGGTCTTGCAATTAAATTATCACATAACACATAGGAACATAGAGTAAAAGTAACCAAGTTGTCATTACCATCCCAGTTGAGCAACTAAGCATTATCTACCATCAAGATTAATTATTAACCCGGTTGCAAGGTAGTGGTCAAAAGAAATCTAGGCATCATCCTTAATAGGAACCCAACAGATTAATGCAGAGCAATAATAAATAAAGTGATTAAATGCATGTTATATAGGTGTAAACGAGAATGATCAAGGACACTTGCCTTCCTCACAATCCCGCTGCTGCTCAGAGTCTTCAATCTCTTGTTCTTCGAATTCTTCATATGGCACATTCTCTATGCATCACACATTCACAAGCAAAGAAACCACACAATAAAGTAAGAAACAATTCACCAATCATCTCAAACAGATACAAAAGCGTCACTAAACTAATCTACTCGTCGAGACGAACACATGGATATAAAGAACACTAAAAACGGAGCTAGAACGCAAAAGATACAGGCTAAACAAGACGTAAGGGCTAAACTGCAGAGAACCAAAGCTTCCAAGGGTCTAACTGCAACAACCAGGGGCTAAAACCTAATTACTTTGAACTGCAAGGGACCTCGGGTGCAAAAACAAAATACTTCAGGGGCTCTTTTGCAAAACTAGCGGGGCTGCCGGCAGTTGACCGGTATTGACTCCGGCTGGAGTCGATCTGAGCCGCTGATCGGCGGACGGACGGTTGGCGGCAGCGCGGGGCATGCGGCGGCGCTGCGACAGCGGAGAAGGCGGCGGCGCGCGGCAGTGCTTCACCGACGAAACTCGAGCTTGAGCTCTAGGGCTCAGTTTGACCTACGGTTTGGCCCGGGATGGAGCGGGCGGCACCGCGAACGCATCTAGGGTATCAGTACGGGCACTAGGGCGGTGAAGGTGACGTGCGGCTCCACGGGGCGGATGATGGTGGTTTTCTTACTCCGGCGAGTGCGCGCGGACGAAACAGAGCACACGGGAGAAAACAAACAGCACCGGCGTAATTCCCACCTCGTTGCGAAGCTCCTGGACTGCTTCTTGGCAACGGAAGAGCGCCGGCCGGGGAGATCGAAGTCGGCGGCTGGGGCCCAGGGTTTTGGCGGCGCGGGTGCTTGCGGCTGATCAAAAAGAGGAAGGGGAGGTGGCGGCTGCGAGTCTTATAGACGACCAGGATAGCCCAGGGATGCGGGCCCAAGGCCAGGAGTGCGGGATGCGGCACCGACACCGAGCCCGGTCGGAATCGAGTCCGACCCGGTGCGGGTTCAGCCGGGTCCAACCTGTCGGCGGCAGGGGCAAGACGGGCAGATGCGGGCGGCGCTAGGCTTAGCTGGGCCTTACTGGGCCGCAAGGTTGGCCGGGCTGCGGAGAGGGAAAAGATCAGGGGGCACAAAAAGACTTTGGCTGCTGGACTCAAACGAAAACGGGCTGAAAGAGACAAAGGAGGGGAGAGCTAAATGAGAAAGGGTTTTAGCTATTTGAAAAGACATCAAACGATTGAATTCAACTTCAAACTTGAATTCAAACAAACAAAAACAATGTACCAGCATGCATGCAACAGAAGAAACCTATGATTCATTAACTTAATTAAGGAAAAGAATTAAATGACTAAGAGAATTAAATACAACCTTATAATCCTTAAACTCATGCAATGGTTTCTAGCAAACTTTTTTTAGAAAGCAAGATTTGAAAATTAAGGTGTTACAAATCCTACCCCCCTTAAGATGAATCTCATCCTCGAGATTCGGATGGATCAACAAAAAGATCGGGATAATCTGCCTTCAGTTCGTCCTCTCTTTCCCATGTCGCCTCATCCTCTGCATGGTTACTCCACTGCACCTTGCACATTTTAACAACTCGATTCCTTGTAACCCGTGCTAGAGTATCCAAGAT
Source organism: Cenchrus fungigraminus (assembly GCA_036936925.1). Taxonomy (NCBI): domain Eukaryota; kingdom Viridiplantae; phylum Streptophyta; class Magnoliopsida; order Poales; family Poaceae; genus Cenchrus; species Cenchrus fungigraminus. The sequence goes on from CM072780.1 coordinate 88,482,783, forward strand.
CCTGATGGGTCGTTCAGTAATGGTGAGATCTTCGTTAACATCCAACCCATCTATAGGTAGTGGCTCTTTATCATGAGGTTTGAGACCCTTTTTCAACTGAGAGATATGAAACACATCATGCACATCAGAAAGCTGATTTGGTAACTCCAGCCTGTATGCTACCTCTCCTACTCTCTCCAAGATCTGGAAGGGTCCGATAAAGCGAGGTGACAACTTTCCCTTCACTTTAAACCTGCGCAAACCTCTGATTGGTGACACTTTTAAGTACACATAATCGCCTTCTTGGAAAGCTACATCTCTCCTCTTTCCGTCTGCATAACTTTTCTGTCTGGATTGAGCGATCCTCAAGTTTTCCCTTATGATCTAAACTTGCCTCTCTGCCTCCTTAATGATATCAGTCCCAAACAACTGATTCTCTCCGGTCTGACTCCAGTATAAAGGTGTTCTGCACTTTCTCCCGTACAATGCCTCGAAGGGTGCCATCTTTAGACTGGCCTGATAGCTGTTATTATAAGAAAACTCCGCATAAGGCAAACTCTTATCCCAGCTACCTCCATGTTTTAGAGCACAAGCTCTCAACATATCCTCCAGAATCTGATTTGTCCTCTCAGTCTGTCCATCGGTCTGCGGGTGATAGGCTGAGCTGAAATTCAACTTTGTATCTATGGACTCATGAAGCTTTTCCCAGAAATGAGACGTGAACTGAGTACCTCTGTCAGACACTATCTTCTTAGGTACACCATGCAAGCACACGATCCTGGACATATATAGCTCAGCTAGCTTTGCTCCCGTATAGGTGGTATGCACCGGTATGAAGTGAGCAACCTTTGTCAAACGATCCACTATAACCCATATCGAATCATAACCATCGCGAGTACGGGGCAACCCAACAATGAAATCCATGCCTATCTCTTCCCACTTCCACTCTGGCACCTTCAATGGTTGAAGCAATCCTGCTGGCCTCTGATGCTCTGCCTTAACTCTATGGCACGTGTGACACAGTGCTACATGAGCGGCCACATCTCTCTTCATCCCATACCACCAATACCTCTGCTTGAGATCCTGGTACATTTTAGTACTGCCTGGGTGAATGGAATAAGCTGAATCATGAGCCTCTCTCAAGATAGTCTTCTGAAGGTCTCCCACATCAGGCACACAGATCCTATTCTTGAACCATATCGTTCCCTGATCATCTTCTGTGAAATCCGGGGCCTTGCCTCTCTCCATGGTTTCTCTGATCTCCTTAATCTCTACATCCTCCAACTGTCCTTTGCGTATCTCCTACTCCAAGACAGACTCGACCTCCAAGGTAACTCCCTCAGTGTGTGCAACCATCCCCAGATTGAGCTTCTCAAACTCCTTCATCAACTCTTCAGGCAACTGAAACGTTAACGCCATGTCGGCCTGTCCCTTCCGACTCAAAGCATCTGCAACCAGATTCACCTTCCTAGGATGATACTGTATCTCTAGATCATAATCCTTGATCAGCTCCAACCATCGGCGTTGTCTCAAATTAAGGTCTGTTTGAGTGAAGATGTACTTCAGACTCTTATGATCAGTGTAGATCTGGCACTTGGTTCCCATGATGTAATGCCTCCAAATCTTCAAAGCATGAACCACAGCTGCCAACTCGAGATCATGTGTAGGATAGTTCTGCTCATGTTTCCTCAACTGCCTCGATGCATAGGCTATAACATGTCCCTCCTACATAAGAACACAACCCAAGCCCTGTCGAGACGCGTCACAGTAGATGTCAAAGCCCTTCTGCAGATCTGGCATCACAAGCACTGGAGCTGTAGTCAATCTCTTCTTCAACTCCTCAAAACTGGCCTGACATGCATCTGTCCACTTGAATTCCCTGTCTTTCTCCAACAATGTGGTGAGAGGCTTCACAATCTTGGAGAATCCTTCAATGAATCGTCGATAGTACCCTGCAAGTCCAAGGAAACTCCTGATCTCCTTAACTATCATCGGTGGCTCCCACTTCAACACATCACTGACCTTAGCTGGATCAACTGAAATACCTCCATCGGTGATGATATGTCCAAGAAAAGAGACTTCCTTCAGCCAGAAATCACATTTACTGAACTTGGCATACAACTGATGCTCTCTTAGCTTCTGCAACACAAGCCTCAGATGCTCCTCATGCTCCTCCTCAGTCTTGGAGTAAATCAGAATATCATCAATGAACACAACAACAAACTTATCCAAGTACTCCATAAACACCTTGTTCATCAGATACATGAAGTAGGCAGGTGCATTGGTCAATCCAAAAGACATGACAGTACACTCATAGAGCCCATACCTGGTGGTGAATGCAGTTTTAGGAATATCCGACCACCTGATATTCATCTAATGATAACCAGAGTGCAACTCAATCTTGGAGAACACCTTAGCACCTCTCATCTGATCAAACAAATCCTCAATGCGGGGCAATGGATACTTGTTCTTGATAGTAACCTCATTAAGCAACCGATAATCCACACACATCCTCTGATTACCATCCTTCTTCTTCACAAAGATAACTGGTGCTCCCCAAGGTGACGAACTAGGACGAATGAATCCTTTTTCTAGTAACTCCTTAATCTGCTTCTTAAGTTTTGACAGTTGAGCACTGGACATTCTATATGGACGCTTAGAAATAGGAGCGGTGCCAGGTAAAAGATCAATAACAAACTCCACTGCTCAGTCAGGTGGCATGCCTGGCAGGTCATCTGGGAATACATCTGGAAACTCACAGACCACTCTAATCTCATCTAAGGGAGTAACCTCCACCTGATAAACTGCGCAAGGTGTTGCTGATGATGATGTAGACACATACTCGATCCTTTTCCCTTGCGGACTTGTAAGCAACACTGATCCTTGAGCAGACTGAACAACTCCTTCAAATGTGCTCAACCATCCCTTTCCAAGGATGACATCAATTTCAGTTGATTCCAATACTATAAGATCAGCTGGAAAATCTACATCCTTTATGCTTATGTTGACCTTTTGGACAGGTGTAGTTTGCCTCTATCCCACCTCTAGGAGAGTCTACCAACATATTCCTCTTAATGGGGCACTTGTGTAAGGTATATCTGGATGCATACTGAGAAGAGACAAAAGAATGTGTGGCACCGAAGTCAAACAGGACGGTGACAGGTGCTGAGTTGATAACGAGCATGCCAAGCACAACCCCTTGGGCCTTCTGAACACTCCCTAGAGTCACATGGTTCACCTTACCATGCACGTAGTTCTGTGATCCCACATCTTGTTGAGGTTGGTTATTATTTTGCGCTTTCCATCTTCGCCAGTTTCGACTTCTACCACCTTTACCACATGGCTTTTGGTTATTATGAGTAGCCTTCCTTGGACAATTGCTGGCGATATGACCCACTTCTCCACAGCTATAGCATTTCTTTTCAACGAAGTTGCAAGGGGTACTGATTCCGGTTGGGGTTATATCAGGCGTGATCTGATAATCATGTTCAAGGACAGAGTCTTGAACCTCTGTACAAGGGTGCTGGAGTACATCCTGGTCCCTAGCGTAGATCGAAGGGTCGCTCTGTTGAGTGAAACGAGGGTAAGTGTTTCTAACAATTCTCATTTGGGATTCAAGCTTCCTTTTCTCCTTTACCAACTCATGGCGCTTATTTTCCACTAATATCGCCTTATCCACAAGTTGCTGAAAATTTGGGAAATTATGAGCCACTAACTGATATTGAATAGGTCCATTTAGGCCCTCAAAGAAAAGATCTTGCTTCTTTCCATCATTATTCACCTCCTCTGGCGCATAACGAGATAGCTGTGTGAACTTGTCTAAATACTCACACACAGACATACCTCCTTGCTTAAGGCTAAGAAACTCCTTCTTGAGCTTAATCACACTGGCTGGAATGTGGTACGTACTGAAACTAGTCTTAAACTCTGACCAGGTGATGGTAGATGGGTCTGCATGGGCACTTGTATAAGAGTCCCACCAATTAGCAGCGGATCCCTGAAGGCATCCTAAAGCATATAAGACTTTCTCCCTGTCAGTGCAGTGAGTAATGGTGAGGATCTTCTCTATGGCCCTCAGCCAATCATCAGCCTCAAGTGGATCAACAGCGTGAGAGAATGTTGGGGGATCATGCCTCATGAACTTTCGATGATTGTCCCTTAGTGGTTGATTCTGGTTCATCTGGTTCATCTGATCTTGCATAGTTGCCACCCGATTGGACATGTCTTGGAAAAGCTGCATCTGTGCTGCGAGAAACTGCTGCATGACTGGATTCATCTGAGTCTGCTGCTGACTACTACTTGAGCTATTGCTTTTCCTCTAATGGGGCAAGGTGGATTGATCAGCTCTTGACCCAAACCTGGTGAACACCATCGGGATGTTAGGAACATGAGATTTAGATATTTGTACAAGCAAAAGATGCCTCAGAAAGATAAGGCAAGTTGAAGTTTAATTATGGCAGATACTGGATGTCCCACTAATTTATAAGTACCTCCCAGAGTACGTATCCAATGTTGCTGAGTTTTTGACAGAAATTAGTCCACAAAATTCTGGAACTAACCCAACTAGTTTCATGTCGATCGGAGTTTTGTAGCTTGAGATATAACTAAAACACTACTGCTGTATCAGAAAGCTGCGCGAACAGATTTTGTACCAACAAGATATGTTTGAGAGATAAAGAAAGATAGATAATGGAAAGATTACTCAAGGTTAATATGGATTGAAAAAGAATTAAACCCCAACTAAGCAAACTTACTACTAAAACCGATGTCGTTGTGGTCATTACTCCACAGCACACCGCACTCAAAACAAAGATCCAAATCAAGCATTTATCACAAGATCAAGCATACAAACACACTCAGTTTCCGAGAACGATTATGGGTATGGGTAGAGTAAAGATAAGGAGAGACTAGGGGAAGTAGAATAGATGCTAAAGTTTCCTTAAAGCAAGAGGAAGAAGGCAGAGAGTGAATAGATTAGCCAAGACAAGATAGAGAATAAGTAGAATATCAAGGATGGGGGTAAAGCAAGGATAGGTATATACTAAAATAGAATTTAAAGCATAGCAAGAAGTGAGAGCGGCTTCTAAGATAATATAACCCTTAAATTCGACTATTTTCTAACTAGGCTAACGTCCTGCGGTCAACACGGCTCTGGTACCACTTTGTCACACCCGAATTTGAAGGCAAACTCGAATGCATAAATTACATGTGCGCCAGGATCAAAGTTACACACATGTAATGACTTAGTGAATACCAAAACACAATGTCAAAGCGTAAAAGAGAGCATTACAACCATTACATGACCGATCGTCTCAAAAACGAACCATCAGAGCGAATAACTAGCAGCAGATCTTCAAAGGGGAACTCCACAGGCAGCTGACTGATGGCACGCTCGCCTAGAACTCCTCTAAAACCTCCAAGTCTGAGCAGCAATCCGGATGGTGTAGATGCAATGTAAATAAACAACAAGCGTGAGCACATGCCATACTCAGCAAGGGGAGAAACATATATAACATGCAAGGCTTTATAAAGTGGAAGGCTGACGGGCTATAAGCAGTTAGCACTTTTAGTTGGTCAAGTTTTATTAAGCCACTACTTACTAGCAAATGTAAGTTTATACCATCCCACAATTAATATGGAGCACTAATAACATGAATAAGATAACAACAATTTATTCTCCATCTTCAGGTAAATTAATCATGTGAGGGTCCAGGCCGCTCTTGACCGTGAGCACGGCTAACCGGTTAGTTTTACACTCTGCAGAGGTTGTACACTTTCACCACAAGTCGCGTAAAAACTCCGAAGAGTTTTGAACCCAACCATGCGATGCCGGCCAAGCATCATATCACACTACCGAGGTGTGATTGCATAGGGACGTTATGAGGCCTTTACAAAGGTTCTCTAATACGTGGTAACCCGCTAAGGTTTCCCCATAAGGGGATGAACCCTCCCCCAAGTGGCGTACCACTCGGCTGGACAAGCCATCACACAACCTATGAGCCCCTTGCCCTTTCGGTAAGATTACCCCAAACTAGAGTTTCTAATTACTTGGCCAAGCCAGAGCCATGTGGAATGTGGTTGTACTATTTTCCTGGGTGGTTCTCCATGTTCCGATTAACATAAATGGTCTTGCAATTAAATCATCACATAACACATAGGAACATAGAGTAAAAGTAACCAAGTTGTCATTACCATCCCAGTTGAGCAACTAAACATTATCTACCATCAAGATTAATTATTAACCCGGTTGCAAGGTAGCGGTCAAAAGAAATCTAGGCATCATCCTTAATAGGAACCCAACAGATTAATGCAGAGCAATAATAAATAAAGTGATTAAATGCATGTTATATAGGTGTAAACGGGAATGATCAAGGACACTTGCCTTCCTCACAATCCCGCTGCTGCTCAGAGTCTTCAATCTCTTGTTCTTCGAATTCTTCATATGGCACGTTCTCTACGCATCACACATTCACATGCAAAGAAATCACACAATAAAGTAAGAAACAATTCACCAATCATCTCAAACAGATACAAAAGCATCACTAAACTAATCTACTCGTCGAGACGAACACATGGATATAAGGAACACTAAAAACGGAGCTAGAACGCAAAAGATGCGGGCTAAACAAGACGTAAGGGCTAAACTGTAGAGAACCAAAGCTTCCAAGGGTCTAACTGCAACAACCAGGGGCTAAAACCTAATTACTTTGAACTGCAAGGGACCTCGGGTGCAAAAACAAAATACGTCAGGGGCTCTTTTGCAAAACTGGCGGGGCTGCCGGTGGTTGACCGGTATTGACTCCGGCTGGAGTCGATCTGAGCCGCTGATCGGCGGACGGACGGTTGGCGGCAGCGCGGGGCGTGTGGCGGCGCTGCGATGGCAGAGAACGCGACGGCGCGCGATGGCAGAGAACGCGGCGGCGCGCGACGGCGCTTCACCGGCGAAACTCGAGCTTGAGCTCTAGGGCTCGGTTTGACCTGCGGTTTGGCCCGGGATGGAGCGGGTGGCACCGCGAACGCATCTAGGGTATCAGTACGGGCACTAGGGCGGTGAAGGCGATGTGCGGCTCCACGGGGCGGACGTCGACGGTTTTCTTACTCCGGCTAGTGCGCGCGGACGAAACAGAGCACAAGGGAGAAAACAAACGGCACCAGCGTAATTCCCACCTCGTTGCGAAGCTCCTGGACTGCTTCTTGGCGACGGAAGAGCGGCGTCCGGGGAGATCGAAGTCGGCGGCTGGGGCCTAGGGTTTCGGCGGTGCGGGTGCTTGCGGCTGAGCAAAAAGAGGAAGGGGAGGTGGTGGCTGCGGGTCTTATAGACGACCAGGATAGCCCAGGGATGCGGGCCCAAGGCCAGGAGTGCGGGATGCGGCACCGACACCGAGCCCGGTCGGAATCGAGTCCGACCCGGTGCGGGTTCAGCCGGGTCCCACCTGTCGGCGGCAGGGGCAAGACGGGCAGATGCGGGCGGCGCTAGGCTTAGCTGGGCCTTACTGGGCCGCAAGGTTGGCCGGGCTGCGGAGAGGGAAAAGATCAGGGGGCACAAAAGGACTTTGGCTGCTGGACTCAAACGAAAACGGGCTGAAAGAGACAAAGGAGGGGAGAGCTAAATGAGAAAGGGTTTTAGCTATTTGAAAAGACATCAAACGATTGAATTCAACTTCAAACTTGAATTCAAACAAACAAAAACAATGTACCAGCATGCATGCAATAGAAGAAACCTATGATTCATTAACTTAATTAAGGAAAAGAATTAAATGACTTAGAGAATTAAATACAACCTTATAATCCTTAAACTCATGCAATGGTTTCTAGCAAACTTTTATTAGAAAGCAAGATTTGAAAATTAGGGTGTTACAGTTTGCTTGAGGAGAGTTGTAGACTTCATGGTCGTCTTGCTCAAAGTCCCTCAGGAGGTCTCTGGCACGTAGGCGGTTTCGACGAGGCTCGTTGCGATTCTGGTGCTGCTGAGGGGCGGCTGGAGCCGCGCCGGGCTGTGCCCCATTGACGACGTTGCCTGCGGGTTGGTCGCCGGCACCTTGTACAACGTTGCCCGCGGGCTGACCTGCGGCTGCTTCGACTTCTTGCTGACGACGCGTAGCTCGTGCGTCGTTAGCGTTCTCGCGCTCTATGCGCCGCTCGTCTGTCTCTCCGGGTTGAGGGGGTACGTCTGCAGAGACCACGAAGACCTCTCGGTCTGAGATCTTAAACACTTCTCCCGGATAGTTCGGGGAGATGGTCGTACGAGCGATCTGAAACGCGAGGCGGTCCGGAGACGGCTCGCGGTTAAACTATCGGCGATGAGCTGTGGTGAGAGGTCGACGAAGCTTCTTGAGCACATGGCACTGGCGAGCCATGTGTTTGGAGTCTTCATGGACGGGGCAAGGGTCGTCGAGGTGATGCCTGCGGTTTCCACGATGTGGAGTCTTCGATTCAGATTGGATCTGAAGCTTGTTCTTCATGTAGCGAGACGCTACATGTGTTGCGTTCTGCAGACCAAAGGGCATGCGGGATGAAGATGGAGGGGTCCTGCGAGGACGCTTGACGCGCTCACAGACCTTGATCGTGTCGGAGAGCATGTCTTCGACGCGATCAAGCCCCGCGATCAGGTGCTAGGTGTGGGTGGGTGGGTTTTCTCCAGCAGATCGTATCTGACCTGCTGGTTGGAGGTGACAGCAGCGCTCTCGATGACGTGGCATGCGGCTGGAACGGTGGATCCCGCCGGCATAGAGCCGAAGCAGATGTCGATGGGGTTGGCGAGGGTGTCCGCCATGCTCACCGGGAAGATGACGCCGTTTGACGAAGCCATCGAGTTGCACGAAGAACCCTGGATTCCTCCCCTACCTGGCGTGCCAACTGTCAGATGTTTAGATCTAGACAGCCCACAGGGGGGTTAACCCCGGTGGTTTAGTTGTTCGGCGAGGGGGAATCTAAGGCTAAGAACTCAAAGGTTGTGCATGAGCACACGGAACACAGAGAACACGGCGAGTTTATGCTGGTTCGGGCCTCCGGAGAGTAAAACCCTACGTCCAGTTGTTGGTGTAGATTGCTTGAGGATTGCGTGATTACAAGGGGTCGCCCTGTCCGCCTTATATTGGCCAGCGGACCAGGTCGGTTCCCAGATGCCTGGTCGGTTACGACCAGGAGACCTAAGTCTAGTTGATTACAACACTTGCCATATCCGTCGATCTGCTTGGTCGGAATCCACCGATGTCTTGTCTTGTACGCCAAGTCTTGGAGTCGTTTTGGATAAGGTCGTTTGGGGAATCTTCTAGAAGGTCTTCAGGAGGTCGTGTGGGTCGCCAACTAGGTCGGTTGGGCCCACTGTCAGGTCGGCGGGTCTTCTGATAGGCCGGACCCACTTGTCGGGGACGGCCGTGAGCCTGGTCGGTGGGGACCCAGGGGTACCCATGTCTCACATTCACCTCCAACTCGTGAGGGTTGCAGAGGATAAACATTTTGCTTTTTCCCAGTGGCTAGAGACAATAGCTTAAGTGTTCCAGGTTGTAGTCCTTCTCACCTTGTAAATATTCCCTCTTTTTAATATATTGCTGTGGGGATCTCCCGCACAGTCCTTTTGCTCAAAAAAAATCCTACGAGGCTGTTTATAAGGCTTAAAACCAGGTTTAATAAGCAAATGATGTTCTACTAAATCACGACTTAAACCAGACATCTCATTGTAAGTCCAAGAAAAGCAGTCGACATACTCTTTTAATAACTTTATTAATTCAAGCTTAAAAGTAGGATCAAGATTCTTGTTTACAAATGTCGGCCTAGGTACAGTGCCATCACCAATGTCTACCTCCTCAAGAGGATCAGCCGACATAAACCCTTGTCCTAACTTGCCCAAATCATCAAGATCCTCAATAGCTTCACACGTATCGTTCTTATGCGCCTGATAGTGATCAATCCTCTGCTGCAACCACTCTTTTATTGAACTCATTGAGTCACATGAAGTGATTTAGCCGATTATCAAACGGCTTTATGACAGCAGGAATGAAGCCATCGTTGGAACAACTTACAAACTCATAATTAGACAAATCTAAGCCAGATAGACATTTTAAATCATCATGAACACCTATAGAATGACTATCAGCTACAGTTACACAAGAAGAATTATCTCCATGCACTACTTCTACCTCATCATCTATCCATTGTATGAAAATTTGGTGCAAGGTAGAAGGAACGCATTTATTTGCATGAATCTAATCACGACCAAGGATAAGACTGAAGTTACCTTGTGTCTCAGCGACGAAGAAAGCCATGGCGAGTGTCTTGCTTCCAATAGTGAGCTCCATGGAGATCACGCCTTTAGCTCCTATCGGCTCACCTCCTCCAACTCCGCTGACGGTCATGTTGGTCTTGATCAACTCCTCATCTGAACCTCCAAGCTTCTTGAATAGAGAGTACGGCATCAAGTTGACAATCGCACCTCCATCCACCAGCATCCGAGAGATAGACTTCCCATTGATGTGACCCTTTATGTACAGAGCCTTCAGATGATTATCAATGTCTTTAGGCTTCAGAAATACAGCATCCTTTGGCCCAAAGTCAAGATGAGCGAAGTCCTCCTCTGTAGGCACCGAACCATCAACAAATAAGTGAACCATATTAATATCAAGGTTCATCCACTCTGGAGAAGAACTGTAATCCACAAGCTCCTCGTCGTACTCTGGATCAGGGACCGATGATAACTTGTCATCGCAAGCCGTAGGGACTGAAGAAGCGAAACCGGGCGGCGTTTCTGGAGAACTCGATCTGACCGCCTCGGGCGGTTGAACCACCCCCTCCTGCGGTTTGACCGCATCTGTCTGGGGCACCATCTTGGCTCTCCACTCCTTCCCTTACGGCACCATGGGCCTGTAGCTGTTGAAGATCTCGTCCCTCTGTTTCTCCAGTTCCTTCTCCCTCTTCTCCCGTAGCCTCAGACGTTGAAGCTTCCTCCTTTGAGTATGAGTCAAACGAGAGGACACCATCTTGGTAAGAAGTATTCCGGATGAGACTTGCTTCCGCTGGCCTCAGATCCCTTTTGAGTAGGTGTCACAACCTGATTGTTCAACACAACTGGTCCTTTGCCACTTTTCTCAATGGGAACGTCCATTGTCCCAATGTGGATAATGTCGAGGTTTGTAGTCCTTTCTGGGTCAATGTCCATCTTCTGAACCTCCTCCTCTCTGATCTTGTGCGTGTACACCTTTTTCAGAAGAAGTTGCACTTTTTTGGGCAGGGTGGTCTAACCGCCTATAGAGGGCGGTCTAACTAGGTTGACCTGGTGGCCCTGTCCAAACTGCTGCGGAGCCCAGCGATCTTGTGTAGGCTGTGAGATTCGATCCAGAGCTGGTCTCCTTGGTCCTCCCCATCCAGGATTGAAGGAATGCTGATATGGTACCCACATCACTCCATTGTCGTCGTAGATCGGACGAGGCGGATTTGAACTTGAAGGAGCCTAAGCTGGAGTGAAGTGTTGCCTCTCAGAGGATTTACCCCTGAACCTGACAGCTGCTCTGAGATGCGATGACGGCCTCTCTTGATGTGGAGGTTTTCTCATCCTTTTTCTAATGGCCGATCACTCGTAACGGCCTTTTGTTTGGAGTACTTGTCAAATAGTATATCAAATATGACCTTTGGCTTTTGAACACTCCCCTGATTCTTTACCACGTTGAGCTTCCAGTTCCCAATCTCTGGCTGCTTCGAAACAAACATCTTTGGGCGACCATGTGCAGGGGCGGTCTGATCGCCTTGTACCCCCGGTCTAACCGCCCTGTCCAGAATAGGCCCAGTTGTTTGCTGACCAGATGGTGTGGACGATCCTTGCCTCCCATGTCCAGAAGCTTTGACAGTAATCTTGAAGTCTCTGCCATCAAGGGTCTTTTCATATGCTACTTCTCTTGTCAACTCTTTTCCCCTCAAATCGGGCTTAGCTTCCCCGACCACCACGTTCTTGCCTTTAGTAGCTTCGGCTTGATGCGGTCGAACTAGAACCTTAGGCTGCTGCAACTCCATGGTATTGATAGGAAAAGGTCACTTGTCCACTTGCATTTCATGAAGCATCAAACGACCTTCATTAATGGCCGATTGAATCTGACGACGAAACACATTGCAATTGTTAGTGGCATGAGAATAAGAATTATGAAACTTACAATATCCACGTCGTTTAATTTCATCAAGTGGAGGCATAGTATGAGAAATTTTAATGTTTCCAAGCTTAAGTAATTCATCAAAGATACGATCGCACTTAGAAACATCAAAAGTAAATTTTAGTTCTTTTTGCCGACCCTTAGTAGCCGACTTAAGTGATGCACAAGAACTACCTTGAAGGCCACACAAACTTAGCAACATAAACCTCATTCTCATCGTCTGAACTATCGGAATCATACTCAATTATATGAACATTAGACCGACCAGGCTTAGAGTGTTTTTTTCCTTCTTCAATTTTAATTCTTGTGCCATACCTCTAATAAGCACATTAGCAAGAGTATGAAATTTTATACCTTCTAATCTATCTCTAATAGCAGATCTTAATCCTTTAGCAGCAAGATCAGCAAGGTCAGAATCAGTAAGAGACAAATTAAAACAACGGTTTTTAACTTCTTTAAAGCGCTTAAGGGAATCCTAAACCGCCTCCTCTTTACCTTGTCTAACCGATGTTAAATCTGTTAATTTTAATTGATAGCTCCCACTAAATAAGTGGTCATGAAACTTTTGGTCTAATTGATTCCAAGAATCAATAGAGTTGGGAGCTAATGAAGAGAACCAAGCAAAAGCGGTACCAGTCAAAGATAATGAAAATAAACGAACTTTTGAAAAATTAAAGGTACCCGCTTTACCTAATTGAGCAGTGTATTGGTTAATATGTTCCCAGGTTGTGCGGTTGTCATCACCACTAAACTTAACAAAATCGGGCATATGCCAACCAGGGGAAAAGCCACATAATCAAAATCGTCCCTATATGGTATTTGATACAATCTAGTAGTACCCATATCAACGCCGAGCTTGTTTCTCATCATGTTAGCTACTTCTTCCTTAAATTGAGCAAATTCATTCCTAGCAGCTAACTGAGATTGCATTGCAGTGGATAAATCAACTCTATTCACAGGGGGTTGATTAGGATTTTGAATGCGATGCAAGTCGGTAAACACATCATTAGTCATACCATAGGATAAAGCAACATTAGGATAGGTGGCAATGTGTGAGCTATTGTGCTATATATTGGTGGAATAGTACCATAAGCATTATTTTGACTCTGAACCAATGTACTAGGCACAACCGACAAAGGCAATAGCTGGTCCGGAACCATCACCATCTGACCGGATGGGGCGGTTAAACCGGCCTGGGGGCGGTTTAACCGGGGTCGGTTTGGGCAATGGTGATTGTCCCGGATAAAACCCCGTCAACATACCATACACAAGAATTTCAGGTGAAGTTTCTGGTGCTGCCAACGTGGTTGAATGCAAAACCCCTTGTGAATCTACTTGAGGGATATTATCATCAGGTATATTATTAACTACACGCTTACACTCTACTTTTTCAAGGCGAGTAATAACACTAGCAACTAAACTATTCTGATCATTAAACGCACGTTCAAACTTATCGGAAATAGTAGATAATTGTGTAATTAAATCAGCGGGAGGTGTTTGGCTTACAGTGGGAATTACCTCAACCTTGTCTTTGTTCATCTTGATCGCTGGCAACTCGAATTCTTGAGCGATTGTCACCTTGCCTGAGCGATCCTTCTTGGCGCCAGAGAGAAATTGCTGCTTGTGTACTTCCTCTGGTCTTCCTCGCTGAGTTCCTCGATGTTCACAATGATCACGTTGTTCTTGTCGAGATCGCAACATGCTCCCATGCAACAATGGAAAGATCGATTGTAAAAACCAGATCTATCCCCAGTGAAGTCGCCAAAAGTGTGTTGACGCTTTTCTGGTCGAAACACACGAGTGCGCTAGATCGCGTGGTCGTCGGAAATCCACTCGCGGAAACTCCCAGCACGGGCCGGTCTAACCGCCTGGGGGGGGCCGGTCTAACCGTCTTGGACAGGAGAGTCGCCGAAAACCTAGATTCGCTGCTCCGGGAGGGACCCCGTCGGGAACAGTGCGCCTAGGGTTGTCCTGAGATCGGCAGGCCACTCAGAACTCCTTCAACCGCCGTGGAGACGAAGGAGGAGAGCAATAGGGTTGGAAAAGTTAGGGTTTGGAGGAAAAATAGTAAAATTGATATTGACGATTGGATGATAGCTCTCAATCGGCCATGACCCTTTATATTTATAGGGTGTGAGGTCTTGCCCTGCGAGCAACGCTTTACAACTCGGAATCAAGCCAAACTCCTAATTCTACTCAGACTCGGGGTGACCCGGTCTGACCGCCCCTGTGGGGCGGTTAGACCGCCTGGCGGCTTCGTGCTGGACCGGCTACAGCACACCCCGGTCAGACCGCCCCTAAGACCCGGTCTGACCGGCCTGTGTCGTCTGATCTGATTTTTGCCAATTTTGAGTGTCAACAGGACGTAATTGACGAACTCCAAGACGATGGGCCATCCTAGTTGCTGTGCTGCCCATCTATTTCTCTTCTTTGTTGCTCTTTTTTTTTTTTTTTGACATGATCTGGTTCAGATTTGAACTATCGATCCTTGCTCCGATCCCATGCACAAAGTAGCAAAGATTCAAGATTTCAAAGTACTAGCTGTTGATTTATTATTTTGTCCATTCGATTAATGTTTTTTTCTTTAACCTGACTGTCAATTAAAATTAAAAACTCCTCACGTGCCACTGCTTAAAAAAATTTGAAAATTCAAGTCACCTGACCTGCTGACTACACACATCGCACACTACCAGGTGCTCAGCATGCACAACAGATGGGAGGTGTTCACCGTGAAGAGATCCACGCTCCTGCAGCTGAGGACGGAGCTGGAAGTCTTCCTGGCTGGGAACAATAACGCCGCTGGGCAGGTCTGCGACTTCAAACTGAAGGGACTGCGCCTTCTTCCTCGGCGACTCCAACACCATGATTGCTCAGGTGAGTGTTCTAGCTATACTACTTCTTCCTATATATCATGCTTTTAATTTATTTGGATTTTGAAAATGCATGTTTAGAATATAACATATATTCGATCGCCGTTTGGTTCTGCAGATAAGCCGTAAGTACAGTGCCTCCAATGTCCTGCTGGGAAAGGACACGTTCAACGTTACCGTGTTCCCGGACGTCGACCGTGTATTCGTCGCGGCTCTTGTTGTGGTTCTGGATGAGGTTCACAGCAGGAACCGAAACTCCTGATGATGTCGCGGATCGAGTTCTACGCCGGTCATATTATATATGCTAGCAGCACCAGTTACTGGTTTGATTGCTTTCTGCGATACATGTTTGTTTGCTTGAAGTTTCGATTTATGCTTATGTTGGCTTGCATTATGGACCGGGAGACCCAAATATGTGAAAGGCAGGGGCTGATTAAGCAGCCAAAAGTGTTGGAGACAAGTGCCATATACCTTCATGGATATTAATTGATACCATAACTGATTTTGAATAGTAAACTTTTTGATGATTCAGCAAAAGGGATTAGGAGATATTTTAAGTGCAAAAACTATCCTCATTAGTATATTATTTGAATAATTGCAAAATCAGTTTAGAACATATCATCATCATATATATATTGCCATACACTAAGGATTTCTCTCAACTCTCGTGAAGCCACATCATCACCTCCCACTAAAATGCATTAATTTCTATTTCTTTCTTACGTGGTGCACATCATCTTGAATTCTGAATTAAGTTTTTTCTTATCTATTCCACTATGTGAAACCTCAAATAGGTCACGCAGCATTTGTAACGGGGCCTTAACACCCGTTACATGGACTCATATCTGTAAAGGTTGTTTTTTGGCGCCTATTACTCATAAGCGCGGTAGGTCGACCTCGGGGTCGCAATACAACGCCCGTTACCAATGCGGACTTCTGGTAACAGGCTGTTTAAACACCCGTTACATGTATTATTTGTAATGGATGTTAAAATGCATCCATTACGAAAATGATACCTATCGGTAACGGAGACCGTTACCGATCACTTTCGTACTGGAGACGCATATTTGTTAAGATGCGTCTCCTTTGATGGCGATCCAATTGAAGACGCTCGTTTGTTAAGACGCGTCTCCTTTGATGGCCACCCAGCGTCTCCTTTTTCCTCACATCGGAGACGCGCGTTGTTATTATGCAGATTATCCTCATGTGAAAAGGGATTCAGAAAAAGGGATTAGGAGATATTTTAACTGCAAAAGTTATCCTCATTAGTATATTATTTGAATAATTGAAAAATCAATTCTAGTACATATTTGTTGGGGATTTTTACGGTGGACCATACCACCTCATATCACTCTCGAAGAAGGATCAGTATGGAAGGATCAGACGGTTGAGATTAATTGCATGTCACCACAACCTACACCTGTGGTATGGGGTGGTATGCATAGGTAGTATAGGTGGTATGGGGATATTATTGGAAGTTTTTCTCGGTGGCATAAATGAAACATATGATTTCTTTTTTTATTTTTTTTATTTCCCTCTTAACACCTTATCATCACTTTGACTCATTTCATTTCGAAGGGTATCGTGCGGTGGCCGGGGGCTGGGCCGGCTGGCCGGGTGACCGGGGCTGCGGCGGCGCCGCCGCCGGCGCCTGCGCAAGCCGCACGACGGCGGGGTCCTAGATCCACCCGCGGCCAAGTGCGGGGCGGCTTAGGAGGAGGGATCCCTCGCGACCCCCGCGGCGAAGTTCGGGCTGCCCCGGGTGCCCATGGCGGCGGCGGCATGGGGGTTGTTGGATTGCGGGCTGCCTCCTTGTGCACAAATTGGCAGGAGCCAAACACTTGTGGGGTCCTCTAATCATAATCCCTTGACAGCAATTCTGTCACATGCATGGCATGGCAGGCCTGGAGCATCTCAAGCGATGTGCCTGATTTCCCCTGCCATACAGAAAAAATATCTGATCACTGTTCTATCACCATTTACATGTGCCTGATTTCCCTGCCATCCAATTAAAGTGTTATTGTTGTAGCCGTAGTATTAATTATGGCCATCCAATTGAAGGGATTATCTCGATGCACAGCTTGGGGTGATGGTTAGAGGTTTATTTTGGTCAGACCTTCCTTTCCAGTCATAGGTGATGAAGCTCCTTTAATTTCAGTGTATGTCTGTGTGTTTTGGATGTGTATATGACTCCTATCTCATCTATTAATACTATGGTACAACAATTAGCGTTTATCTGAAGTTCTGAACTAATATTCTCTACTCTGCGTACAAGTGTTGAAAGGGCAATTAGTTCGATTAGTAGTTTGGTCTGTTCCTGCTCAATTAAATCTGTATTGTGTGATGTCCATGTTCTTGCAAAGTTATTTAAAAAAACAAATGGGCATGTCTCGTGCCTGAACAATGCTCAATCAGATTGTTGTATTTTCATGCATTTTTAACTAAAATGGCAGTACTTATGCTAATGGATGTGTTCGTTTATGCTTGCAGGCCAAGAGGCACCAATGCAACTTGTGATGAATTGATAGTGCAAGTTATCGATCAATGTGTATGTAAAAGATATCATGAGCTCCTGTATTACAGCATGAATCTTCTTGTCTCCGCATCCATTTATGACCTCCTCGAGAAAATGAGGAGCAACAAGTTGTTTGCAACTTCTTCAGACTTGTATATGCAATATTTTTCAGTGTTAGATGTGTACGATGTCTGCACATTCAGTCAACTTACGAAACTTTCTAGTGCATTTTGTTTGACACTCTGTCAAATCTTCTCTTGGCACTCCTTTGGCTTTCCCATTATGTCATCTTTTTTTATATCTGTATGATAATGAGCTGCTTGCAAGAAAAAAATATAAACTGTACTATTGTCACTTCTCAAAATTGTGCTGTAAGATGGATATCATATAGAGACTCAAGGTAGTCTGTAGGAATTAACTTACAAACTGAAAAGTCTACAAAATCTGCAGCTAACGCACACATAAACCCAGAAGAATGGAACCAATCTTTCTTATGCTAAAAATTAAGTGATCCCACCATAGATAGCATGTCTCCATCAAGAAGTCCTTGCATGATGATTTACATGCGCTTGAGGCGCACTCGCTTGACCATTCATCTGCAAAGGATGCTACCAGCCCAATGCTGCAATGAACATCAAAAGTAATACATTGGAGTGTCTGGTCTCAGACAGACTACAAGCCCAACCTCTGAGAGGTGTAGCAATCCCTTTGACAGGTTTAGTTTTGCGTTTCTTTTCCTTGGGTCTCTCCTCCGCATTCGCTCTTGTCCTAGTAACAGAGTCAGCTTTTCCTGGAGTGTGTTCTATCGAGCCTGATTGGACTCTGAAGCTTCAAGTCGAACAGCTTCCCTTTGGACATTTCTCTACCTCTTGGTATACGATATTCATTGGACTCAACATCAGTATCCGGTTGTGTGTGATCTGATGGTTTCCCTGTCTGCATTTTAAAAAACACAGATAAGGATTAGTAATTAGTAATTATTAACAGCCAACAAGAAAAAAATCCTTCCAATTCACTCGGTTAGAATACAAAAATCAAAGCACAGCAGCAGTGTAATAATTTAGCATGATGCCTAACATAACATGCATCGTAATTCAACAATCATGGGAAAATGGTTGTGTTTAAGTGCATATAGGAAATCTGAAATTCATACTACCTCAAATAAAACTTCGTGGCGATATGCATCACTATGTCAATCCAATATTGTAGGCTTGTAGCTAACAGGAAGAAACACAGATGCAGGTCAAAGCTCAAAGAGACAACTTACATGATCAGATTGGTCCCCTGCAGTATGCAGGTCCTCAATTTTTCTCTTATTTGGCAATGCAACACATTAACCCCTCTCCAGCAGGCTCGTACTTGCCATCATCCTAAGCAGGGCAACAAGTTAAACTTTAAACAATACTGTCAAATAGAACAGCCATGTAAAGGCAAAAAAAAAAAAGAGAAAAGAGTTTCAAGAATATATACCATCGCACTGGGTTTGCAAGAACAATCTCACTTTGAGTTATAAAATGTAAGCCCTCACAAGATCAATAATTATGCTTGGTTTAGAACAGCAGAAGATCAGCTCAGAGAGACAATGAATGGCTTACTAAGTCATGCAAGGAAACATTAACTATGTTATCAAAGGTTTCTCGAGAAAAAAAAATGTTATCAAAGGCATATATGCATGGAGCAGATTGACAAATGGCTTAGTGTGAAAAAAAAGTCTCTGCATCTATCTACTATCTAATGATCCTGCACATCTGAACTCAGTCAATTTTTTAATTCAAACAACAAAAACCGTTAACATCTGAACTCAGTTTCTATGTCATGTGGTCATTGCATCGTCAGCATATCCACACAAAGGTTAAAAAAAATTCCATTCCCCAGTCCCTAAACCTACAAATTACAGCACCTACCGAAGTCATCAATTACAGCAATCCATGAACAGAAGATGCTCGAGAGATTACATATCTGAGACGGAAATACCTGCTTATTTTCAAAAATTACCCCACATCTCATGGCTTGGCTTCCACAGTAATCACACTAGGACACTAATCATCCAATAATTACCCACTTTAAAAATAACCAAATTACTCTATGATCACCGATTTACAATCAAAAATTGGCTAACAAATTTCATATTTACAAAGCCTGATGACTAAGAATTACCACCTACTCAGGCAGGATAAGAAGATAGTCAAATTATATAACTGTCAATGATCAGAGCAACATAGAATTCTTCAGAAGATTCTTTTTAACCACAGGTCTATCTTATATTCAAAACTATCTGTTTTTGTTTCATGGTCTCAACTTCTTAAGAGATAACAAAAAAAAAGAACTACAGAGGCATGCATTTATCTAGACAAAGTCTAGGAACTGTATTTTTGCTTGACCAAACCAACAAGTTGTTCAACATTATTGGATCCATAAAATGCATGCTGGGCCATGTTTTCAAACAGAAAAAAAGCCTTTTTTATTAAAGACTTTGATTGGCTTGAACATGCATACAGACTTTAATAGCAAAATGGTATACTGGGAAAATATGAAAAACTCATCATACACTGCATTTATAGACCACAAAAATGCAACATGAATTCCACCTGGACATCGCTAATATAGTGCAAGCTTCAATCAAGAACAGTCATGGGCAACAAATTGTCACAGCAACTTATCCCAACATCCCCCAGCCAATTTGTTCTGCAGTCTACACAGGGAATGGAAACAAATGGTGAAGGAGGAGGAGGCGACCTGTAGAAGGACGAGGATTAGGGGCGGCGGCGGCAGGAAACAGGGGAAATGGCGAAGGTAGCGGCCACGTAATGGAGGAGGCGGCGGCCACGAACTGGCGGATGCGCCGGCGGCGGCGGCAGCGACCACGAAATGGTGGATGCGTCGCCGGCGGCGGGGACGCGTCGGGTCTGGTGCACGGCCGGCTAGGGCTCGCCGGCGGAGGCGGGGAAGCGCAGGGTCCGGCGCCGTCGGGGGGGAGGCGCGTGGTCCGGCGCCGTCGCGGGGGAGGCGGGGACGCGCCAGTCCGGCGGCATCAGGGGAGGCGGGGACGCGCGGGGTCCGGCGCCGTCGGGGGGGGAGGCGGGGACGCGCGGGTACGGCACCGTCGCGGGGTCGGGGAGGGAAAGGGATCGAGGGAATGGAGGCTGGTGGCCCTGGAGGACGGCTGGGTGGAATAGAATAGCTTACCGAAAACAGTAAATACGCAACAATTACCTATGTACCCTTTCTAAAAATGGAACCATACTGCATACCACCAAGTGATGGTATAATCCACCGTAAAAGAGTCATATTTGTTATATATAGCTGCAGACACACATGTGAAAATAAATTTCACTACTTGCATATTGCAGCCGTTTCTGGATTTCACACCACGTTAATTAACTTGTGGATTAGCTCACTTGGCGCTTTGGCACCAACAGCATGCACCGTCCATTATATTCTCTTGTGTTTGGCACCCAAGCCCTCTACAATACATGAGGTCCCTGGATTGGCTTCCTTTGGCAAAACATAGAGCCCGACGACTGTGCACGGCCGGCAAGAACGTCGTACGAGCCCCATATCAAACCGACGAGCAACCCCTCTCGCTAGCTGCTGCTCCGGCCGGCGAGAGATCGTGAATTCTTCATGGCGGCGCCGCCGCCCCTCCCAGCGCCACCGCGGCCGGAGCCGACCGGAGGCATCGTCGAGCCGTTGCCGGTGGTGGGGCCGCATTTCTGCGCGCCCTACGTGGTGCAGCTGAACGTGGTGGAGCAGTTCGCCCTCCGAGAGGGCGACTTCACCATAACCGACACCAACGGCACCGTGGTGATCACGGTCAAGGGCGCCTTCATCAGCATCCACAACCGCCGCCTCCTCCTCGACGCCAACGGAAATCCCCTCCTCCGCTTGCGGGAGAAGGTATGTACGTAGCTGAAGAATGGAGCCATCGATCGATCGATCCGTGCATTTTCTCTCCCTCTGGATATAGAAAAGAAAAGGGTAGGATCAGAGAAAAAAGATTGGTCAGTAGTAGCTCTGGTTTTAAAAAGATTTCCATTTGTGAATCCATTTGTCACCATTCATTCATAATCCCAACACTTTATTTCAATCGTTCATGTCAATCGCCAATAAACAAATTAAGAGAGCCTAAAGCTCTTGATAACAGGCTAATACTACCAATTATATATCCAGCATCACTAATTAAGTAGCAAAACGTGCATTGCCAGGTAATCAGTATGCACAACACATGGGAAGCGTACAGAGGGGACAGCACGAAATCAAGCGATCTGCTCTTCACCGCCAAGAAATCTTCGATCATCCAACCGCTGAAAACAGAGATGTACATCTACTTGGCTTCCAACACTTCACATGAGATATGCGACTTCAAGATGATGGCTAGCTTCAAAGAGAG
Source organism: Cenchrus fungigraminus (assembly GCA_036936925.1). Classification (NCBI taxonomy): domain Eukaryota; kingdom Viridiplantae; phylum Streptophyta; class Magnoliopsida; order Poales; family Poaceae; genus Cenchrus; species Cenchrus fungigraminus. Next base: position 88,504,674 of record CM072780.1, read on the forward strand.
GGCGTGCTCTTTCTACCTCGGTAACACCAACATCTTAATAGCTCAGGTAATCGAGTACAAGAATTTTGGTTTGTGTGCTTCTGATCATGCTCTGAAGATTTGTTGGAAGTTTGTTCACTCACAAGCAGTGTGCCATACCTGTTGTTTCTGCAGATGCACCGTGACCATAACGTCACGAGCCACGTGTTGGGAACGGATCACTATAGTCTTACCGTGTTCCCAAATGTCGACTACGTGTTCGTCTCGGCTCTTGTTGTGATTCTACAGGAGCTTCACACCGATAAAAATGACTGATGACGACCACAGGGATCCAAGCTAGCTAACTTCCATGATGATCCAGTTGCATATATGGATGTCATTTATGATACATATATATACAATCTTGTGTTTCTGTTTTTTTTTTTGCTAGTGTAATTTGTTAGTTCAAGATTGTATGAACAATTCCACAAATATTAGTTCAAACTCATTTAATTATTAGTTATGCTCATGTATATGTTAATACATTTTTTTTTGGTTGGCCAATATTCAGTAATTGTTTGTTATATTACAGTGCTTGCTTTCTTCCTCTAGTCTGCCCGGAGGCGCCGGCAGATGCTTTGCAGCCTAATAAGTGATTCAGATTCACAACCTCATATTGACAATTAAAACTAGCCCATCAACCTGCTGGGCCTGCAAGGCTGCAATCTTCATAACAGAATTGTTGTCATATTATTAATACTAGCATAGATGCACGTGCGTAGTGTTTTAAAAACATAAAAATATAATTTACATTTACTTCGATAAAAACAGAGTAGCATTAATATATTATTTACAACAATATGTATTTATTGATATTTTGGTAAATTTGGATATTTAGAACCATAAATTGGGCACTGGATCAGTATTAGCTTGTGATAATCAAAATTGAATCTAAATGTGTATCTTAATGCTCTCTTGTAAAGAACAATTAGATAAAACCGACAAGCATTTGTCTTGCGAGGATTCTGATTAGGAAAAGTAATTATGGACTAATCGGCAACACTTAACATACATATATGAGTCTAGTAAAAGAGAGAGGGAGCTCCTGCTGTGATTCAGTAATACTACAACAAAAGGATCGTTGGTACACTATGGTACACTACGCTGATGCTAAATATCCCTTCAGTTTTTCAACCAAGAGAGTTCCAGCATTCAAACCCTCGCTCGTATCTTATCTAGAAAAACCATGAATGAACCCTTCAGTTTTCTAATTGGCCTATTCAGCAATTGTTATTGGCCGTCTGCAAAAGATGAGCATGATGTGGTGTGGTTTTGGTTGGAGAAAGGCAAGCCACATGAATGTTTGTTCTCAATATTTCACGGTAGGTTGGTTTCCTTTTGGCGTAAGGTCCTTGCATTCCAAGAGCAAATGTTTGATGTGAACCGGGGAGATTCAAACGTATTAGGATGGACGATAACCGACCAGGCTGAAGTAAAGTTGAAATTTGGACCACCTGTCAATGACTCAAGCGGATCTATTTAAGGTGGCAGGGATCTACGTGACAACCCGCCAAGGAAAATACCGTACTATCGCATAAACCAATCCACTTTGACCATTAAGCGACAGTAAAGTATCATCCTGTCGTTAGTTGCTGGGTTAACGCCCGGTGAAATCACTTACATAGCAACAAAGGATCGACAAATATGCATTAAAACTCACGCGAAGGCGAGTCCAGAGTACACACAATTAAGTTCAAATCTGCCCCGAAGGGTTTAATCATTACAAACCATTGTTCATGACATGATAAGTAAAGGTTCAGAGTTCGAAGACAGCGGAATAAAATAAACTAGCGCACAAATAACATCACAGGAGGTCGTCCGTGATGCCATCACTCGTCGTCATCCACCCATTCCAGCTCCCAGTCGGGTGGAATCTCTCCAGGCCAAACAACCCTGCACAACATTTTTAAAGCAAGGCTGAGTATACTAATACTCAGCAAGACTTAACCGGTCGGGTGATAACTACATCACCAAACTCTAGACATGAGAGGCTTTTTGGCCAGTGGAGTTCTTTTGCTGAAAAGCAACAAAGAGTATATCCTTACTTTCAATATTTTAGCTCAAATTCCAGTTAGTTACCATTTCTAAGTGAGCCATCTAATCCAATCAAGAATTGTATAATACAATTAATTCAAGCAGTAATATTCACAAAGTTCCATCATTAAGGAATATCATGGCCAGTTGATTAAGCAGTCTCGGATAACGGTGAGAGGCCGACAATCGATTGGTTTATAACCTTGCAAGGTAAACCTAAACACACGGAGGGTGCATACCCCAAGAACTACAACAAAAACGAAACGGGCTATACACCGACCAGACGGTTCCCCTCTTTCTCCGGGTCAGGATCAGACCTACAGTCCTCGGTACAAGGCTTACTGGAACGTCACGCCGGACCGCCCAGATTCGCACAGGTACCCCACTGTTGCAGGCAGGGGGACACACAAGGTGTCCTAGGGGTAGTAGGGAAAAGTTCCCTTGCCGCGTCCATCAGGTACTAGGTTTACCAGTCCCATTCCCGGCAAGTGCTTAGTACGTTCAAACGCTTAGCCTACGAAAACCACTGGACCGGAGCCCAAATCCCATGCTCTTACCACATGAGCAATCCATTTATAAAGATCTTATGATTCCAACATAAGAACCTATTCTCGCGAGTGACGAACATCACTCGACTTCTACCGGGTCCTATAGTATAGCAGCTACCGACCTAGCATACTAGTAAAAGAACATAGGTACCTAGGGATCATGCATCTAGGGTTTCATTCAACTCCTGAAACGTAAATGCACAAACATAGCAAAGGTAATTTCATAATTTTTAAAAACAAGGTTAATGATCCGGGGCTTGCCTTCGTCGGCAAGGTTGGCCTTGGGCCCTTCTGGACTTTGGTCTAGGTCTTGCTCTACAGTGACGTAGTGCACGTCTCCGTCAGCTCCTTCGTCTCCTCCTTTCGGCACACGCGTACAGCTACCGTCGGGAAGGTCTACACGAGGATGCAATGAAAGATTTAATTAACGGTTTTAATTCTAGTTAATTACAAACAACACATGACAACCCTGGGTGCATGGTCGACCACATTCACCTAGATAAGAAATACATTCAGCATACTCTTCCAAAAAGGAACAATGTGAGTTCTTTATTATTTATTCTTTTTGATAGTGACTGTGTACATATTTATGTAAATAAACTAATTTAATTTTCACAAACAGCAAGGGGTTGGTCTTAAGCTTTTTTAAATGATTTATATCACACACATAGGGTTGTTAGGGGTGTGGTTTGTGATTTTCTCATTTAATTTAATATTAAGCTTTAATGGCCTCTATTGCTTTTATTCATAAAATAAATTAATAAAGTTCAGTGAGGTGTGTTATAAAGCACTACAAACCTATACAAAGCCACTGCACACACATGCACACTTAGGAGAGCTATGAAATTAAACCTACCGAAAATAACAATAGCTAGCTACCAAAACATGACAAATGCATATAAAAATAAATAAGCATCAAAATGATTCCAACTTTCTCACACATGGCCTCTGGTCCAAAACTAAGCTAGGCATGCAACATATACACCTAGAGCTACTATAGATCTTGAGTTATGCAATTACAAAGAAAATTAGGTATATTTCAAGAATAAATATTTCTGGTAAACATAAAATCATGGTTAATTCACCAGAGGTGTGTTTATGCATAAAAAGGTTATATACAGAAGTTGAGCACAAAAAGATATTTATTTTTAGCTACAAAAATCATTTAGACAGATTCAGCATAAACACAAAATAAATCATATAAAAATATTTACTCAGTAACTTAGTACAATTTTTGGTACAGTAGGTAATAATGACATAACACACAACATATAGAAAATTCAGCTACAGAACACTTGTGGATTTGGAGATATAACAGATCTAGTTTTATCAGTTTTCTATTTTTCATGCAAAAACTATGAAGAAAAAGTATGGTCATGCTTTACAAAAGTTGTAGTGTTCTTCACAAGGAACCCAACAAAATTGAGTTTGCATTTTTATGATGTTTCTTTGATTTTCTACGGATTTTCTAAGTTTCAGCCAAAACCCTTTACTATTTGAGATTCGGTTTTACCGGCAGGCCCCTGGAACTTTTGATTCTTCACAAAAGTGCCCCTGGTTTACACAAAACACCCTAACAGTTTTGAGCTCAACGCAATGTGGCCCTTGGCCACTGGGGGCGGCGCGGCCGGCCAAAATCCGGCGGCTCCGGCGGAGCTCGCAGCCGGGGAAGAGGTGGGGGAGGCCGAGGGGCTCACCTACGGCTGGTTTGTGGCCGGAGTTTGGGTCGGGGCGGCTCCGGAGGCGGAGCGCGACGGCGGCAGGCGTCGGCGGCCGCTGGAGTGCCGCTCCGGCGAACAGGACGGCTTGGCTTGGGGAACCCGCGGCCTGGGAAGCTCTAGGGGCGCGTTAGGAAAGCTATGGAATGTTGTAGGGACGACGGTGTGGTCCGGGAGGGAAAGCTCGCCGTGGAGGTGGCAATGGAGGGTGGCGGTCGGTACTGCGGACGGCGTCGGCAGCGGCCAAGGCTCGGGCGCGCGGGGAGGCAAAGGCCCTTTATAGATGCGGCGAGCGAGCAGGCGCTCTCATCCTTCGTCTCGAAGGCAAGGGCGCGCGGGGATGGGGACCCCGGCACGGCTCGGCGGCAGCGGCGGGCGCGGTAGGGGCCGGCGGCCAGTGCGCGGCACGCCGAGGGAAGGGCAGAAGGGGGTCCGGCGCCTTGGTCTGCGTGCGCGGGACCCAGAGCTCCAGGCGTGCGCCAGGGGGGGTCCGGACGCCGAGGCGTCTGGACGCCACGCGGCGCACGTGGGCACGCCCTGGAGCGGACGTCCGGCGCGCCGCGGCGCGACGTGCCCGAGTCCAATTCGGTTTGTGCATGTTTGACCGGCCGTAGCTCCAATTTTTTGAACCAAACTTCAAAATCGGTGAATACCAAAGTTGTAGAGTAAGTATAGGAGAACATTTTTCGTAAAGGCCGACCTATGTTTTGATCAACCATTTGACCATGAACTGCAAGCAAAGTCGCTGGTTTTCCATGGCGCCGGTGAATAGTGTGCACTGCAGTTGACCAAGTTTTCCCCCTTTTCCACTCAAAATTTGAAATGCCACCCAAAAGAAAAAGTTGTGTCCCTCGAAAAACTAGACAACTTTTATATTGGGAGATTTTGGAGTGTTTAGGTGAAATTTGGAGAACGCAGCAAAAGTTCCGGAGGCTACTCAAGGACATTAGGGTTTACATAGGGTTTGACCAGATCTTTGACCAAACTTTGACCAAGGGTGGGTGTTGACTTGATTAAGAGGGTCATTAGTGATTGTCGACGAGGTTTTCGAGGTGATGACCCATGTTGACCAAGGTTTGACTAGAGTCAACAGGTTTGACTCGGTCATTAGCATTAATGACGCTAATTAAAAACCTGGGGCGTCACAATCTATTTGTAAAAACCTCAAGAGTTCAGGGGGTTTCGGTGGAAAGGAATAGATGGAGGGAGGGTTGTGGGTGGAAACAGAAAAGAGAGGGAGGGGCTTATGGCAAAGTTGCCATCTCCCTCACGGGAAAACAGAGGAGGCAGACAGGGGTGGCCGGCTGGCCGCCGGCGGCTCCCGCCGGTGATTCTGGGCACGACGGCGGCCGGGGAGTGGGGCAAAGCGGAGAGGGCGATGAGGGCATTCGATTCCTCTCCTCACCTTGGTCTATGGTGGCGCACGGAGAGAGATCGACGACGGCAGGTAGACAGCGGCTATGGCAGCGGCGGTGGATAGTATAGCTGGGCACCTGCTCTGGCGGGCGAGGCGGTCGCTGGAGGCATTCATCTCCACCGTGGAGGAGGTCGCCGGGTAGGTGGAGAGCTCGCCGGACACCTGCTCTGGCGGGCGAGGTGGCTGCTGGAGGTGTTCGCCGCCGCCGTGGAGGAGGTCGCCGGGTAGCTTGGACAACACGTACATGGCGGGCGCATCCGTCGGTGTGGGAGTGGATGGCGACGCCCAGGTCGGAGGCGAGGGGGAGGAGGAGGTACGCACGGCGGCGCATGGTCGCGTTGGCCGTCAGAGAGGAATTGCGGAGGGGTGACCGTGGTGCGGGTGGGTGGGCCCGACTGCGGGTACGTGGGGCGGGTACAAACGGGGTGGGTGAGAAAAAATTTCGTTTTTGGCAGAAACGCTCTCCAAATTGCGATTCTATGGTCTACCACCCTATCCACTCCCCCAATTACATGACGAGTGGGTCCGGCATGAGGGGTAAGGTGGGTCCAAATTGGGTGAGAAAGGTTTTTCAAATTATTCGATCTTTATAGTATAGATTTAATTATAAATATTTTAAGGCAGGACGAGTAATTAGGAAGGACTCTGACAACTTGGTCAGAAATTTTCTCTCCGTAGGAGTATCTCCCAAGAAGAATACCCTTTCCCAGCACCAGCGCCGGACCAACCTGGAGCATCATCGCCGGACGGACGATCTAACAATCCCAACAATGGCATCGCCGGTGGCCGTGGTGGACGCACGGTTCTGCGTGGCGCGCACCCTTCCGCTGACGCTGACCATGAGCCTCACCCTCGGCGGCGCTGTCACCGACGCCGGCGGCGCCGCCGTGCTGCACATCGACGCCCCTCTCTTCGGGTTGATCCGCCGGTTCGTCCTCGCCGACGTCATCGGCCGGCCAATCATCTCCATCCAAAGGCACAAAATCCTCTCTTATTGCATCACTCAAATTTAGTCTCCCGGGCGGGTCCTGTAGCTAATTCAGGCGCTTAATCCGATTGGCACACATTGCATTTGTCAGGCATTGAGGTGGGAAGCCTTCAGAGGGGATAGCAGGGACCTGCTCTTCACGGCCAGGAGGTTGCCGATCTTCCAGACGTGGACACAGATGGGTGTGTTCCTGGCCCCGAACTCGCCATGGAAGGGCGCCGCCGCCTGCGATTTCACGATGAAATGCGGCTGCCTCCACAGAAAGGAGGGTTTTTTTGGGGGGGGGACAGGAGGGTTTTACCCTTACTGGAAGTTAAACAGGAGGGTTTCTTCTTCCTTCTCACCTCAACTTTTAGTGGAGGTTCTGCCGGTAGGGGGGCTTGAGCCCCCCCCCCCCCCCCCACCCCCACCCCCCCCCCCCCCCGCCCGCCCACACACACACTACACAGACAACAAGATTCATGATGATGGTGTCCATAGAGAAAAGAGGCTTGAGCAGAGGGGTAGTGGAGAAAAAGATGATGCAGCATTTCTTCAGATTGTGCGGAGAAATAGTGTTGTTGACTTGTTGAGGAACAACGTAACTGATACTGATGATTTTTATATGGAGGATCAGCAATGTTCGGCTGACCAACAGGGCGTTCGAGGGGGCCTTTTTTGCAATTTGATAAGCCAACTTTTGTCCTGAATGGTGCCGGTAGGCTCATCAGGATACCATTGTCAACTTAGTGGAGCGCGGCTGATGACTATTGCTTGACAAGTTTTGATGTCTTCGTGCAACTATCTGTGGATGGAACATTTTCATGTACAAAAAAGTTTTGGCTCTTTTAGTCTCCCCTCCTCTACAAAAAAGTGTTAGTGAGAACAGAAGGCTCGTTCTTTTCGAGATGATACCTAGAGTGGCGATCACACGGTCAGGATCCCGATTCAACATTAGAAGTATATTGATTGTCAGTGCGGATTCGGCAATTAAGTCGTTTGGAAATTGGACAATCCGGTGATTGACAGTTAGTTTCAGAGTGTTGCTTGGAGGTGTGCTTAACCTTTTCTTCCTTTGTTGTTTTGTAATTTTCTTTTTCAACCTTACCGATCTCATATTTTTCTCCTCAGCTTGTCGAGATAATCCATGTGTGTTCATTGTAACTATCCCTTCTCCAAATCCTTTCGATCAATGAAAAAATAAGTGAGGATTCCCTTGACGAATTTGTTCGAAAAAATGGTTGCCAGGCCAACAACCCACTTTGACGTTTCTCCAAATCCCATTCGTTGATTTGAAGTGGGCAGTGGTTGCATATAATGTTGAGGTATGTGAATTGGCTTGTAGTCTAATGGTAGGATGGTCCAGTGAGACGCTACCCATCAGGGTTCAAATTCTAGTGCTCGCACCTTTTCCTAGGATTTTCTCAGGATTTACCGACATTGTGCGTTAAGTGGTATAAGGGGCGTTCCCGTCAACAACGAGGCGCCAATGGTGACTTCGGTAATCTTCATATCTGCCGGGTGCTCAATCCTTCGAAGGTACTTATAGGGGTAGGGTTTGCGTACGTGTGTTCATAGGGATGAGTGTGCGTGTATGCGTGTTGTGAGTATTTGTGTTGTACTATATAATTCTCAAACAAAAATAATGTTCAGGCCTAAAAAGGACCTGCGTGCGTGCGTGTTGTAAGCGTTTATGTTGTACTATGTAATTCTCAAAACAAAAATAATGTTGAGGCCTAGAAAGGACCGCACAAACGCGCAACATTTCCCATAACAAATTGGCTGCGTAGAATTTTTTTTTTGAGAAATTGGCTTTGTAGATTCTAAAACGACTAAAAGATGTGCATATATAGCTCCTCTTGGCAGTCAAAAATTCACGAAACTGTTCAGGATTGATGATGCAAGTGTCGTTTACAAACGTAATTGCTAGGAGATGCGCTGAAGAAAAAAAAAGAGTGTTTTCTTTAACTAACAAGAAAAATCATTCTTTGATTTCAAGAGAAAATTTGCATGACTGGATTCTGCATGACAGGATTTCCTCTTAGCTACGGCATATATAAGCAACACAAGTCGCTATTATTGCTGACACACACAAACCGACTCCAGACTGGACTGACGCAATGCAAGTGCATGGAATTGAAGCAATCTAAAAAGGGATCGACTCATCAGGAGCTTCCTGCAGCTGCCTCCTGCTGCTGCACCCTCAGGTTGAGGTAGTCGATGGCCCGTTCACCGGCGGCGAACGCGTCGAAAAACCTGTCGGCGAAGGTATCCGCCTTGAGCTTCTTGTAGATGGCCGGCCGCGCCTCGTCGACGAGCTCCTCCACCGGCTCCAGATACTTCTCCGGCTCAGGCAGGTAGAACATCACCAGAGACACCCTCTCGCTACCGCTCGACGTCACCACGCGGTGCATCGGAGCCCTGAACACCCCGTTGCTCATGATCTCCATCTCGTCGCCGACGATCACCAGAAGGTCGTGGCCGAGGCTGGGCACGTTGACCCACTCGCCGTCCTTGAGCACCTGGAGCCCGCCGACGTCGGGGTCGAGGAGGAGCACGGTGACGACGGAGCTGTCGGTGTGGGGCTTCACGCCGTTGACGAGGTCCGGCCGCGGGCACGGCGGATAGTAGGTGAACCGCGCGTACGTCGCCGCCCGGTCGCCGCCGCCGAGGCCGTCGGTGAAGGCTGCCTCCCGGAACCCGAGCGCCCTGGCCATGGCGCCCAGCACCGGCCTCGCCACCCGCTCGCCGCACCTCGCCGTGAACTCGTCCAGCACCGGACGGAACGAAGGCGGGTGCTCGGGCCAGAACCGGAGCCGGCGCTCCGCCGCCGGCTCCACCTGGAGGTAGAGGCGGTCGCACCAGTCGAGGACCTGATGGTCGGAGTCGACGCGGTCGACGCCGTAGCCCTCGGGCTGGAACCGCTCGCCGCCGCCGTCGGCGTCGACCACGTTGGTGTGCTGCAGCTTCTCCTCCGGCGGCCGGTGGAAGAACTCCCTCGCCGCGGCGAGGAGGTCGTCTAGGAGCGCGCCCGCGATGCCGTGGCCGGACACCGCGAAGAGTCCCCAGGACTGGAGCGCCGCCCGGAGCTTGGAGGTCTCCTCGACGTCCCCGGAGTCGGCAAGGCGGCGGAGGTCCACCGTGGGGAACTCCAGCTCGCGGGTGGCCGTGACGCCGTCCGTCGGACGGTCCCCCTCCCTCAGGACGTACTTGGTGGGCGGCGCTCCGCCGAGGCTGCCGGACGCCATCTCCTGCACCAGCTTCCTCTGAGCCTCGTGCACCATGGTGTGTGTGTGTGTGGGCTCACTGAATGCACCAAAAGCTCTCGGACGTTGCTACTTGGTGTGCTGGCTGGGATGGGCATGGGCTTCTTTATACAAGCGAGCGAGCGAGCGATTCCGCGGTGTCGCGCAACTACATGCATGTGACAAAGGAGCCACCTACCTCCAAACGAAATGAGAGCCTATCTAGTGATAGATTCCCCACGAACTGATAACTATTGTACGTACTATGTGTGCTTTCAACGGTTTTATTACCTTAGCATCCGAACGTCGTCACATCAGGTACTGTTTAGATCTCGATAGGGATCATAAATACTAATCCCTCTGTTCCATTATATTAGACGTCCTGGAACTCCCAGTAGAGTATTAATTGTAGTTTATATCTCTAAATAATTTGCAAACTAAGTAAAATGGTGATGTGGCAGTGTAATTAATGAGTAAAGAAAGCACAAATCATAGAACTGGTTTCCTCATAGAGAAATCATATATACCCTTGACCTAATGCACAAGAAACCATGAATTTGCCATTGGGAAGGAACCACTAGAATCTATAGAGTTAATGCAACACTCCCCATTGGTGAAATTGGGAGATAGAAAGAGAAAATAATTATTACTCGGAGACACTATCACTGTGAAGAATAGTTTCTATTGATGATTTCATGTGCTATGGAAAATTGTGTTAGTTTCCTCCATTAGAACTGCCCTAGTATGTTCAGATTCATTTAATGTTCTATGCACTTTTTTTTTGAGAAGGAAGATGCATTGATCTTAACGCATTACACCGGACCTTTTACAAACTGGACTCCAAAGAAAAGGAAAATTACAAAGAAGTTCAAAACTATTTTTCATCTTCCTCGAAGCCTTCAGAGATCCGTTCGTCACCGCTGCCGAACTCGCTTCCCGATCGTCGCCGGGCACCAGAGCCAATCTCCACAAGGTGGAGGCCGCAGAGGAGGGCTTACTTCTAGGCGAATCAGCCGAGTACACTGCCTCCCAGGCGCATCGGCCAACTCCGATATCCACGACACATCCTTCGATTCCACCGCCGGCAACCCGAGCAAAGCTCAGATTTTCACCAAAGAACATCTTCCTCGAGATTAACAGGGTCAACAACATCATCACCTGAAGAAGACGACGATGCGCCGAACCTCGACTCCTAGACAGGTCTCCCCAGTCTCTCCGTTGACGTCGGAGTAGATCGCCATCGGAGAACGGAAGAAGCTGGGAGAAATTATTCCTCTGCAACGCCGTCGCTTCCGCATCGCCGACGTCGCCAGGAAAACCAAGCCGCAGAGGAGTCACGCTCCACCAGCAAAACCTAACTCCACCGTCGAGCATCGGCGGCGAGCAAACCCTAGACCTAGACAGACTCGATTGGGACTCGATCTACTAAAAGGATGGACCCCCGCTCCCCTTGCCACCAGCAGGAGGCCGGGGGACGAGGGGAGACGGGGGCCGAAGCTAGGAGCCGGCAGCGGCGCACAGAAGCCGGCGGCGGAGTCTTCCGCCCGAGTCGCCCTCGTGGGCGACGCGGGGGACGGGCCGCGATGTGGAGTTGCGGAATTGCTGTGTGTGTAACTTTTGGACCTAGGCTAATGTTCTATGCACTTAACCACAACCCGTGTACTAGTTTAGATAATAAATTATGTACTTGGTTGTCATCTAAAACGTCTAATATTAAGGAACATAGTGAGTATCAAATATGCGTGCCCATTGCTACGAGAAAATCATTAAATTATAAATAAATGAGCTTTGTTTCGGTGCTTAATAGTACCGGTATCAGGTAGTACCTTGTACTAATATTTTTTCACCAGCAAAGTTAATTCGATAGTATCGGGTAGTACAAGATAGTACCAATAGGGTAGTACCATGTTGTACTAGGTAGTACCTACTACATACCGAGTCCACCAAAATGATACTACTTGGTAGTTGGTAGTGGTACTACCTCATTAGTACTACCTAGTATTACCACCGTTAGATTTCACCAGATGCACAAACACACTAAAACAACCATATTGCATAAATTAGTTGTGCAGCATATATTTTAGCAATAGCACGCAACAGTATGAATTGCTACCGAAATCCATATATGCAAACTCTGCATGGGGCGGCACGTGTGCACCCCGCGCACCTGATTTTTTTTCCAATAAATTTTGGCTGCCCTTCAAACAGTACTGTAAGTAAATATTGAGATTCTTATAATCTAGGTAATAATCTATGGTGTTTGGATTTTAGATATTTTTAGATAGAGATTTTGGCTATTTTTAGCCGACTTCTATAATCCATATTAGATCCAAATAGGTCAAAATCACTAGTACATCGATCACACATTGTCACGAAACCCTCATTCATGCTGGTGCCATAACTCATAAGGGTATATAGCCTAGTGGCTACAAGAGCCTCAGTAGCACATGAGGTCCTGAGTTCAACCCCTGTGGGGGCGAATTTATCAGGATTTAATGATGTTGTGCTTTCAGTGGTAGACGACGTTCCGTTGACAACGAGATGCTTGTGGTGACTTCGTCAATCTTGAAGATGTGTCGGCTCAGTCTTCGAAGATGCTCATAGAGGTAGGCAGGGACAGATCCAGCGATGGAACGGGTCGGGCTCAAGCCCCCCTACTGCTGGAAACTCTATGGAGCCTCTCCTAAGCCCCTCCTACAATTTTTTATCATGGGTGAAGGGAGAGAAGGAAGAAAAGAGAGAGGAGGAAGAGGAAGAGGAAGAAGAGGGAGAGGATGAAGAAGAATGGTGGCTGAGCCCCCCTTGCTTCTCAGTCTTACTCCATCACTGGAGGTAGGGTTTGCGTGTGTGCATTCATAAGGGTGAGTGTGTATGTTGTGAGTGTCTTCGTTGTACTATGTATTTCTAAACGTGACGGTGTGTACTTTGTAAAAAAACCGAAATGAATAAGTTGCTAAACGTGCCAGTTCACTTTTCCACTAGTTATAAAATATTATTATTTTATTTAATCAGCTTTTGCTAAGGGCATGTACGATTGAGTATTGATTATATAATTAATCCACAGGTGTTTTATTAAGCATGGATGTGTATGGATTATAATAATAGAACTTTGTTCCGGTGCTTAGATAGTACCGGTATACCAGGTAGTACCTTGTACTAATATCTTTTCACCAGCAAATTTAATTAGGTAGTACCGAGTAGTACGTAGTACCTAGTACCGGGTCTACCAAAATGATACTACCTGGTACTACGTACCCTATTGGTACTACCTGGTACTACCACCGTTAGATCTCACCGGATGGATGACTCACATTAATTACAAGCACATTAAAATTTCCCATAATAATAACAACAATTTAGGCTGTTCGGAACCCTGAATTATACTATTGATTTTGCCCCTAATAAATTCCAAATAATCTTCACAAAGTACTATTAAGTAAGTAGGCATATTGAGATTGGATCCTTATAATCTCTAGGTGAGAATCTAGGGTGTTTGTATCTCAGAGGGATTTCGGGGGTTTTTTAGTAGCTTATTTCTATAATCTCTATTAGAAATAGGTCCAAAAATGTATGGTTACAAACTGAAGGGATTGATATTTTTGGCCGTGGATCGGATTTCACTTGCAAAAATGGCAAAATAGGTATTTTGATCCCTATACTTTGCACTGAGTGTAGTTCGTCCCTCAACTTCCGTATTGGTCAATCTAGCCCCTCAACTTTTGGTTTTGAATCAAACTCGTCCTTTTGCGCTGATATGAAGCTTCATCCAAACTGATGCTAAAATTCTTATATAACCTTCCCCCTCCCCTCCTCAATAATTTCCATTGTTAGACATACATAGCAATATGATCCAATGACAATATGATCGAAAATGAATATGTGCATATATGTGTTTATCAAAAGAGTATGAATACATATGTGGATCATGTATACCACATGTGAGCACATGCTAATTTAAATTTAAAATATGTGTTCATACCAAAATAATGTGAGTACATACTTGTTTGATTACATACATTTTGCATATCAAATCGTATCATGCATGACGCAAAAAGAGTATATTTTAAAAAAATCATATTTTTTATGTTAGTTAAAATATATATTGTTGTGTGTATGTATTAAGGGAATATGAGTACATATATATTTGACCTAAAACAGCTAAAGGCAAAAGTGACTTTGCACTAGTCTCAGACTAATACAGAGCACCATATAAGCATATGGAGTTTGACCATGAAACGAAAGTTGAAGGACTAAATTAGTCAATCTGAAACAAAATTAAAGTTAAGGAACGAACTCGACCATCAGTGCAAAGTTCAAGGACCACAATACCTATTTTGCCTGCAAAAATCAATTACACCAAAATTTTTGTATGCTTTCAGCTCTTGGATGCATGGTAAATGTCGCAGCAAAGCATATATCAGCACACACTACTTAGTTACATGTGCCTAAGTGCCTTCATTGTTCCGAACGCACCTAATCTGTGAGTGCTCCGACCAAGTAGTGGCAATGCGGCCAGATGAAGCTAGGAAATAAATGGATCAAGGTGAATCTTGGTCATTCATATATCAATCCAGCAACTGTACAAGATGGTGAATGAGATCTGGAGCAGCTTATTTTTAGGGCAGTATCCAACAATTTGGGGCAGTATCCAACAATTTGCACGTGACCAGGACACAAACAAGTCTGTAACTAAGGCGGCTAAATACTCCAGTACGTATCTTTCGACAATCGAGAGATGCCAATAGTTCTTTAATTTTAATGTTGTTGTATGAACAAGACTACAAGATCGATCACGGTGAATGCATGCATTGACTGACTGGCCACTGCGTAGCGAAGTCAAGAAAAACTAAGCAAGCTGATTTATCACTAAGGTATCTTGCCTGGGGAAACCTACTGCATGGTCGGCGTATTCACCTGCGGTTTGGTAAAAAAAAAAATCTAATATAGCCTGCTGCCTGGGGGAAAAATCTAGATTCTAATTGTATCTTGCCAAGATCCAAGGGCACTCTTAGACTTTTTTATATGCTCACAGCTCACGGACCGGTGTGATGCTCAGTGAAAATGGATTAGTAAATGGACAAGGACTACTACTGTAATACAGTATGCTTTTGCGTTCATAGGGAGCTAAACAATGCTCTACGTACTCTCTTGCCATGGCCCCACGAGCTAGGTACATTAATTAGAATGTGTGAAAAATCATCACGTAAGAATCGGGGTTTTTTTTTAGCGGCGATGAAAGGCCAATCTAACATTACTAGCGCCTTCCATTTCTTATAATCAAATACAAGAATGAATCAATTTCCCATTCTCATCTACAAGATGAAAGGCCAATCTTTCATTTGTTTTCTGTGCCTTTGGAAGAGAAGCAAAATGGAAACCGTGCCTTGGCCTTCATCCAACTGCAATTCATTCAAAAATTTAGCAAGTCCGGTACTCTCCCTCCGCCGGTTTCAGCCCGACCCCAGGCATAGTAGGCTCAAAACGAACAGCAGTTGGTACCCAGGACATCAGCCCTGCTAGGCCCAGTCTATGGTGACACAAGCTACGACTGTGCCAGCTTAACAAACCCTACTTGCGAATTGACTTGTAGTTCAATTGTAGGACGGTCTAATGAGACGCTACCCACCAGGATTTAAATCTTAGGGCTCGCACCTTTTTCTAGGATTTTCTCAGGATTTACTGGCGTTGTGTCTTAAATGGTAAGCGACGTTCCCGTTGACAATGAGGCATCAATGGCGACTTCAACGAGGCGCCAATGGTGACTTCGGAAATCTCTAGATCTGTCGGGTGCCCAGTCCTTTAAAGGTGCTCATATGGGTAGAGTTCGCATACGTGTGTTCATAGGGGTGAGTGTGCATGCGTGTTGTGAGCGTTTGCGTTGCATGTGTAATTCTTAAAAAAACAAACCCTACTTTTTGTTAACTATATTTTGCGATTGTTCTTCATTTTTGTTACGAGTTTTGTTACCGTACTTGTACAAAGTACTTGGAAGTACCTTGTATTATGATTTTTCTCCAGCTAATTTAATGAGAATGAAAAATTACAAAACAAAAAAATGGTTGTTGGTCCACTATTTTGGTATTTCCTATTACTCCCTTGTAAGTACTTGCAGGTACTTTTCTTTCTTATTATCCTTCCTACCAAAAAATAATTAAATGAATTTAAAAATAATTAAAATGCATCTTGATAATTTCTCATTATTTTTGGTACTTAGTCCTACACCAAATTTTTACTTCTCTTTTGGTGCTTTGTGGTACTTCCTTGGTTTCCACCATTCGATTTTATCAATGGACGTTTCTCATTTATTTTAGGCACACTAAAATTCCTCATTTATTTTACAAAATTGTATTGATCCCGTGCCATCCATGAGATGCCTCATAGTATATTATTCTACTTGTCAAACTTCATTGTTCCAGTAAAGAAGTTGAAGCGATCCTCTCTACTAAATAAAAGGAAATTAATTTTAGGACCCTAAAAGGTTGAGTTTGTCTAATTTTCAATCGTAACAATAGAAGCAATATTCATAGTTGAGGTGCTAAATCAAACGGTTTTGGGATTAAGGATTAAGGGATTAAGACTTACTGCGAAATTTGTGAAATAATATTGAAGTAGATGATCCAAATAATTAATAATTAATTTTGGAAGGATTAGTATGTGACTTTGCTATTTTTACGTTTATTAAAAAAGGTACTACTATTTGTGTTTGATGAATATAAAATATGTGTGAAGTTGTTTTTTTAGACACGTGCGGACTTACTAGTATAACAAATCTACCACAGATTTCTAAACACGATAGGTTGATTTTGAGAAGATGTTCAACGTGCAGATTATTTTTATTTGTTGCTTCATCCATCTTTTCTTGAAAAAAAAGAATACTGGACTAATGAGTGATGGCATGGCAACGTTTTCTCCACTGTGTGGTTCTCCGAATTTACTTTGAAAATTAGTAAATTCATAAGCAAAGATGTCAATACCAATTGATTATTTGAAAATTTATCATGGACAATTCAGCTTGACAAAGAAATGTCAAGAAGTCAAGAACCCCGACTCATGTCAGATTGATCTGTTTCTTCATTTTCTTAAAGAAACCATCATCAGCAACGACTCATGGCACATATTTTAGCTTCTTTTTTTTTTGAGTTGTATCTTTCAGTTTTTTCTTTTTTGAGAGCCTTGCGAGGCCCACTGATGAGAAGCTCGGTTCCGGCCTGGCCCAGACCCAATCGGCCCAAAAGGAGGGGGAACAAATGCAGGGCAAAGGGACTTCAGCACAGATAGAGGCCCAACTCAACTTATTTATTTGTATGTTATCTTTACAAGACCTAAAAGGGGGTAAATTTTTTCCATCACATTGTGCCACATTAATAGGAAATCCATGGCCGTCGGATCGCTTGTGGATGGCTCGATCCTCGTGAATCATGGTCCCACATGGGCCCCACATGTTGTTTAGGTGGGTCCATGTGTTCTTTGGGTGGGACCCACACACTATTTAGGTGGGACCCAAGTAGGACCCACATATTTCTAAAAAAAGTAGGACCCACATGTTATTTGGAGGGACCCACGATATTTGAGTGGGTCTCTGATCATTTTTTCAAAAAATTTGCAATGTGAAAAGTATAAAATATATTTATTTTTTCTATGTATGAAAACAATAACAACTTTGTGCATCATTTTTGGTAGTTCTACTGCTGTTTCAACTTTGCTTTCAATTCATAAACTCGCAAAATATGATTAAATTATTCATTCATTGCTAATTTTATGTTTTAACTCTAGCAAAATTAAAATCATTATGAGATTTATTTGTCAGTTATTTTTACTAACACTGAAAAAGTCAATGACCCGAAAAATAAGATTATGAAAAACATTGAATTTAATATTGGATTGACCAAATGGATTTCATATTATGTTTTAATTTTTATTTGCTTCGATGCATTAATGTAATGCTATTTTATTTGAGTATAGTAATATAAAAAATGCATTTCATCATGATTTAAAGTTAACATCTCTCGCACTGTCGCACAAGCGCACATTGTGCGCCAAACCTAACCAATTTTATGAAAATCTCCTCGAATTTTGCAAAAGTAGCATTTGCTCACGCCACCTCTTAGGCAGTTTTA
This sequence comes from Cenchrus fungigraminus, assembly GCA_036936925.1. Lineage (NCBI taxonomy): Eukaryota > Viridiplantae > Streptophyta > Magnoliopsida > Poales > Poaceae > Cenchrus > Cenchrus fungigraminus. Next base: position 88,522,738 of record CM072780.1, read on the forward strand.
TGGAAGCCACCTCGAGCGAATGCCAAGAGAGCTTAAAAATTTTACAAAGTCCCCCTCAAACTTTACCGAAATAAATATATAGTACAACCTACGGAAACGTCTTAGGTAGTTTTACGGAAACCACCTCAAGATTTGAAGGAATGGATAGATGGCTGCAAATTTTACAAAAGTCCCCTCAAATTTTATCAAATTAATATATAGTCCACCCAACACACAAATAATTCTACGAAAACCCCTCAAACTTCATATAGATACAATTTTATTCCAGTCACCTCTCAGGCAGTTTTACAAAACCCCCACGAGTTTTGAAGGAATGCCAAGAGGGCTGCCAATTTTACAAGATCCTCTCAAACTTGAAAAAAAACTATAGTCTAAACACTGCTTCGACAATTTAATTAAGTCCCCTCAAACTTTACATAACTACCATTTATTTAAGCCACCTCTCAGGCAATTTGACAACATCTATTGAGCCACATCTCAAGCAATTTTATAAAAAACAACCTACGATCCATGCATCTCCCACAAACCTAAACTTTACAAAAATTAACATGCGATGCACAAACTTTTACCGATTAGACCCTAAACTTTCTACAAATCAACCCACCATCCAAAATGCGAAAAAGTCCCCCAACTTTGTCATAATCAATCCATGATCCCTGCATTTTAACTAAAATAGACTCTACAATTTGAGAAAATTAATCCCAACATAAATTTTTGCAAAACATCCTCAATCTTCCTACCAATCACAGGGCTACAAGTCATGGCGCGACAACGTCGCACCAATATTTCTAGTACAAGACCTAAAATGGGGTAATTTTCGCCACACTATTGCTCCACGTCTACAAGAAAAAGATAGCCGTCGGATTGCGTGTGGAGGGCTCAGATGCTTGACAGCTTTATAAAAAAAATCCCGCACTTTGTCGATATTAATAGATAGTCCAATCCATACTCAGGTAATTTTACAAAGAGCCCTCGAACATTACAAAAAGCATTTGCTCAAGCCATCTCTCAGGCATTTTATAGAAACCCCCTCGAGCTTTGAAGGAATGCCAAGAAGGCTGCCAACTTTACAGACCCACCCTCAAACTTTATAAAAATTAATATGTCCAGCCCACACACAGATAATTTTGTCGAAACCCTCTCAAACTTTGTAGAAATATAGTTTTATTCCAGTCGCCTCTCAGACAACTTTACGAAAACCCACTCGAGCTTTCAAGGAATGCCAAGAGGGCTGCCAATTATTTAAAAAAACTCTCAACTGTATCGAAAATAATAGTAATGCAAACAATGGTTCGACATTTTAATGAAGCCTCCTCAAGCTTTACAAAACTACCATTCATTTAAGTCACCCCTCAGGCAATTTGGCGACATCTACCTCGACCGAAACCTGACCTTTACAGGAACTAACACACAGTCCACATACTTTTACAGAAAATGCCCTAAAATTTCTGCAAATCTGGCCACAACCCAAAATTTTACAGAAAAGTCCCCCAACTTTGTAACAATGAATTCATGGTCCCTGCTTTTTAACTAAAAAATACCCTAAAGTTTTAAGGCATTAACCCGCGGCCTAAAATCCTACAAAATATCCCCAGGCTTCCTATCAATCACTAGGCTCAGGTCATGGCGCGGCAACGCCGCGCGAGTCTTTCTAGTGATGACCTACCCAATGTACTTTTTATTTACTACTTTGGTGTTCTTTGTAATCATTTTGGGAATCCAATTTATTTTTATTTTTTTCTTTGTAATTTTAATTTTTTTTACATGTCATGAAAGGTGATATTTTGTTTGTATGATTTATGTTGTCACTTTTGATTTTTTATATTTATATTATACATAATTACGTTGTTCTCATGTCACCCATATTTGACATCTGAAAGTTTATTGTTTCAATAGAATAGTTTAAGAGGTTATCCATAATTTGATAGGCATAATGTCCAATTTCGAGGCTTAAATCCTGACTGTCCAATTTCGAGGCTTAAAATGAATATTCTTACTGTCAACCTCACCTAGTTTTGACCCATGCATAGCTCGTTTTAAGTGGTTTTGAGATGATGTGGACACTTTTTTCCCTCCACACTTACCCACTTCTCTATACTTCCCTTCCCCCTCTTATCTCTCACGTCGCCGCTGTCGTCATATATAGCACTCAAACAAGGATATGGAGTGGGCCTGGTCTGTTCTATAGAAGTTACTTTTATTAGATTTCGTTGCAGCAGCATCTCAACAGCCAGATTGATTTGCAATTGTCGTGTATGTGCTTTTTGTAAAATTTTGATAGATGATCTTATGTATCCTTGTTATTCCGAGATTGGGAGTTATTTTCATGATTTTTTACTTCAACTTGATTCGATGTAATGATCATGAAAATCAGTAAAAGCATTATTAAAGAAGCCATCCACGCATTTGTGTTAACATACTAACTTCATCCATTGCTGCCAGCCGACAGGTAAGAGAAAAGGAAGACTAGAAGTAAAGTGTGTGCTTTATATCGCCTATAGTACGGCCAATTGTTGCCAGATCATGCTGAACAAATCTGAAATGATGACTAACCCCCATAAACCTTGCAATCGTGAACACATGATTATCGCTCATTTTTGTAACCCAATGATTTTTTTTTGGGGACCCAATGATTTATTAGTACATTTTTGTGACGCTGCAGCAAACCTCTGGTGCCCATCATCATATCCTGGCATGCATCCATAAACAACCTAAACATGAGAAAGGGAGATAGCACGAGTCACGACCTAAAATTTATATAATAAATTTACCACAGATTTCTAAACAGGATAGGTTGATTCTAAGAAGATGTGGCACGTGCAGATTATTTTATTTGCTGTTGTATCTATCTCTTTTTCTACAAAAAAAAAACTCTCCTAAAAAAGGTAGAGTAATGAGTGATGGCAACGTTTTCTCCATTGTGTGCTAATTTGAAATTTACTAGTAGAGTAAATGAGTGATACAAATGTTTCCTCCGGTACGCTAAACACCTTTTTTTTCAGAAAATTAGCATGACACTCGCTTTAGACCAAGTCGGCCTGATGAAATCGAAACCTGAAAATACCTACTCCAACCTTATCCAGGGCTTCCAAATATAGTACAGTATATTGTTTCTTGAGAAGGACAAGGTAGCCCATCTTTCATTTTTCTCTTTAAGAGAAACCATCATCAGCACAAATTGCAGGTTGTTTTAGCTATGCATAATAATATCTATGAACCTAGAGAAGACAAAACGACATACATATAATTTGAAATGGAAGGAGTATTTTCTTACGAATTTTGACATAGAAGACAATTTATTGTGCTTGTGGTTTTCAAGATTGTGCATAAAGGCACAATCCAAAATAGAGAAATGATTATGCATATCTGATAATTAATACCTCAAACAACCAAACAGTACCGGAATAACTTACTCAAAGCTTAACACTGAAAACATAACGACCCCACCTTACATAAACTTTATAAATCCAGCACCGTAGCACGAATGACACTCAGACCAGCCTGGTGCTGTAAAACAACATTGAAATGTGAACTCTTGCGATGCTGAAACTGCACAAAAAGTGTGGTTCTCTGACATTTACTCTAAATAAAGGTAGAATAAAGGAGTAATAACAACGTTTCCTCCCGTGTGCCAACAACATAACTCTTCTACATTTTTCGGATATAAACATAACACTTGTTTGATCAGCCCGAAGTAATCAACCTGCAATTCTAATATCCAACACTACGGGAAACTCCATATTTGCCGTGCGCCCGGATGTTTGCCGTGCGCACGGCAAAGAGGTGCTTTGCCGTGCGGTTTTTTCAAGACGCACGGCGAAAAAAAAACGCTCGGCAAAAAAAAAAGTTTGCCGTGCGTTTTTTTCGTGGCGCACGGCAAACACAAACTTTGTCGTGCATTTTTTCATGGCGCACGGCAAACACAAACTTTGCCGTGCGCTAGGACAAGGCGCACACGGCAAACATACCGTGTGTTTTCCCTAGGCGCACGGCAAACATATATGTTTGCCGTGCGTTTCCCCGCGACGCACGGCAAAATATTTTTAAAAAAGTTAATTTTTGTACTTCTTTTTATTTCTCCACTACAAAAATATTATTTTGTACTCTATATTTCAATTTTATACATGTCTCGATAAATTTACTATTTTTAACAATTACGTGTCACTTAAAGAATTTTTGCCGTATACGTCAAATTTGAACTGCAAGTGCATAAAGTAATGGAGTAAAGTATGTGGAAAAATGATATTCATCTAATTTAATTAATTTTAAGACCTTATCCATGAAATTGGATGAAACTTTGAACATTTTGTTCACGAATCATGAAATTCCACATGCGGTTGCAATGTTTTTTAATTGTATAAAATGCAAACAAAGTTTGAAAATCATGAGATTCGTCGAGAGCTCATGATATCCTATGTGAAGCTTGTGATAAATCATATAGACTGTTTTGAACAAGTCGTCATGAATAGTATTTAGAAACCGAAGTATCTCATTAGAAGTTTCAGAGTGTTGAGAGCCACTTGATTAGGTTTGTAGTCGTAGTAAAGTTCAAATTTGAATTTGAATTCAAAATTTTTTATGTAGGCAATATACAACATAGATTGTCACATCCGAATTTATGATAATATTTCAGATCCATTTGATAATTTTAGTACACTAACTCTAATTATAAGGTTGAAAAAGAGGTAAATGAAAAAGGGCTTTGCCGTGCGCCATGGGTCCCTGGCGCACGACAAAGAATGTTTGCCGTGCGCCTCGGAGACCTGGTGCACGGCAACATCGAATTGGGCCGGCTGGCCTATCAGCCCGACGCCCCTCCCCCATACCCCTAACCCTAAATATAAACCCCCCAACCCCGCCGCCCCCCTCAACCCCGCCCCCTCCCTGTACCGCCCCAGATCTCATCGCCCCCTCCTCCATCCCCCAGTTCCCGTCGCCCCCCCCCCCTCCTCCTCCTCCTCCTCAGCCGCCACCCTCTATCCCGGCGACGGCGGACGGTGGCGCGCCCGTCCTCCCCCTCCCTCCCACTGGCGTCCGTCCTCCCTCCCCCTCCCTCCCTCACCGGTGCGGCGACCACCTTCCTCTCCGGCGGGGTCAGCTCCTCCTCCATGGCGTGGATGGCGGATCCGGCTGTCCCCTCCCCGGCGGCCGGCTCGTGGATGCCGGATCTGGCCGTCCCCTCCCCTGCGGCCTCCTCCCCATGGCGCGCGGCGGCCTTCATCTTCGGCGACAGCGGATCCGGCGGCGCTCGTGGACCCACGGCGAGATCCGGTGGCGCTCGTGGAGCCACGGCGGATCCGGCGGCACTCGTGGATCCGGCGGCGGGTGGGGCGAGGTGCGGCCACCCCAGGCCTTCTCCTTCGTCTCCGGCTGCACCCTCCCCTCCGTCCCCGGCGGGATGCTAACCTAGTGATGGCGTCGCGGCGGGCCGGCCTCCCTTCTCCTCCCTCACGGCGGACGGCGACGGCACCCGTCCTCCCTTCCTCTCCCTCGACAGCCGGCGCGGTGGTGGCTCCCTCGACAGCCGGCGCCTCCCCCGACGGCGCGGCACGGCGCGGCCGGCTTCCGCCCCGACTGCCGGCGCACGTCGGGCCTTCTCCCCTTCCCCTGACGCCGGTAGGTGGCGGCCTGGTCTGCCACTGCCTGGTGTTGCCGTGTTGGGGGTGGCGGCCTGTCCTGGTGGTGATCCCGGCGGCGGCGGCGGCCTGGTGGTGAGCCCGGCGGCGGCAGCTCTCAACCTTTTTTTGTTTTTAAAAAAAATGTTTGCCGTGCGTGTGAATATGGCGCACGGCAAATAGGACCTAACCTCCTGCCGTGAACTTGACTGTCCGTCCGTTACCTTTTCTTTGTCGTGCACTGTAAGAAACGCACGGCAAAGACTAATTGCCGTGCGTCACGATATAAGGCGCACGGCAAACGTTCTTTAACAGGCAAATTAGTGCCGTGTGGCATTTGCCGTGCGTTTCCCGAAAAACGCACGGCAAAGGATTTGCCGTGCGTTTTCTCATGTTTGCCGTGCAAACACCCTGTTTCCCGTAGTGGAAGTATCTACTCCAACTAGTTAATATGTACGGATTACTTTAGACGGGCTTTTAAAAAAGATACACTTGAAAATTTCCTAATATCCATCTTGATATAGTGAAACATACATATATATAAGTTCCAAATATGTGTTTATAGTTAAGGCCAAGACAAAAATATTCTAAAATAATATCAGCCATCAAACTTGCGAATAAATTGCGAAGAGAATATATCAGCCATCAAATCGGGGTGCTTTTTTCCCTTCCTTTTTGTTAAGAGAAGCCAACATCAGCATGTAAACACACAACACAAGAATACATCAGCATATAAACACACAACACATATGGGTCTGCTGGGGAATAAATTCTCCCGTGAGAGACTCAAATTCGATTTCCCTAGGAATCGAACCTGCACCGGCAGAGCTTCCCTTACTTTTTGTTAAGAGAAGCCAACATTAGCATATATATATGACCATGGGGTGACAATTTTCCAAGTGAAGGTTATTAAAACATTCATGTTTAAATTTGTAGAAAGTCAAGTCGGCATTAACATGTAACTTAATATATTTGCTTGTGAATCAGATACATGTAGATATTTCAAAAATATGAATATGTACTAATATTGATTTTTCTATAATGTGCATATAGACGCACAACACAAGACAGCAATCATGCAGACCCAATTATTCATACTCCAAACAACCAAACACTGTAAGATGTCGTCTATGCAAAGCTGAACACTGGAGAAAGGAAAGAGTCCAACCTACTATTAAAATCTTTAAAGAAATCCCAACGTGTACGAACTCCACCATATGTCCTGGCACTGTAACAGCTAGCAGCACACTCCATTAACACCGCTCATAGATAGTGCATCAACTAATAATTCACCAATCCCTTCCGCGGCCAGCTCAGAAGCACAAGGTGGGACGCCACGGCCGCCGCTCATGGCCGGCGACGCCGTGATCCTGGGGGAGCCAGCGTTGCTGGTAGTCGGTCGGCGACGACGGCGGTGACCGCCTCCTGATGCTCTGGCTCAGCCAGCTGATCAAACCTCCGGCAGGCCAGATGGCAGATGATGACTTGCCTTTACTGAACTTGTTGGCCTTGGTCTGAGACCTGGATTGGTAGGACGGTGGCGGCGAGATCGGCGGCACGAAGCTTGCGGCGCCGGAGGCCGGTGTGACGGAGCTCTTGGGCGTGCCCGGCTTGGACTCCCACAAGAAGGGCACGGTGCCGGCGCCGAGGCTGTAGTAAACCCTGAAGGACGCGTTGGCCACGTTTGAGCGATCCCTTGAGAGGATCCTCGAGCTGAATAGCTTGGGCCCTTCTTGCTTGTTGCCGGAACTCATCATCTCCTCATATGAGAGAGAAACAAGAGAGATGCTGTGAGACAGAGAGAGAGAGATGCTTGGCTCTTTGCAAAGTTTGCTTACAGGAAGTTGCAGCGAGCAAAGGTGTGTGGCACAACGCGTACACAATTGAATGAAAGATGTGATTGCGAGTGAGAGGGGAGGGTGGAGTGTGTGTATATATGGGTCCGTTGATTCGATTGGGATGGCTTTTTTGGTTGGCTTGAAGCTCAAGAGAGAGAGTACTGGAACAGAAAGTTATGTGTTGTGTGGAGCCTGTCAAAAGAAAATTGTGTTTGCGGTGTGGGGGCCTTTGGGGGTGGCAATTTATTATGTTGAGCTTATTAGGTGATAATGACCATGATTAATGGTGTGCATTATTGTTAGGCTAAAAATGGTGTACCGTTGTTTATGGTTGTATGAAGAAGATGATGGGCCAAGTACCATGTTGGATCCAAAAGGAAATGAAAGGGGAAGAGGCGACTCCCAACTATTACGGGGGGAAAGCCTAAAATATGCTCTACCTTATCTATTCATTCACATATTGGGAGTGTTCACAATGGATTGGTAAAAAGAAAATGGTCCATCCCCTGTCACCATTTAGTTTGAGATAATTTTGTGAACCCTCCTATTATTTACTTGGCATAGTATAGAGTGCATGTCATTTTCTTTAAAAAATGATTGACACCAAAAGCATATATGTGTATACATTGTTTATATATATTCACCAAATGAAAATTGATAATAGTATATGTCCGTCAAAGTGGTACTGTATTATATTGTAATATTTTGATATTTTTTGGACATAATTAGGCATGTAACTGAAGAGCACACGGTGAATAGTGCATTTAACCGCTGCTCGGTCGCCGACGCGGGCGGCGACCCAGCCCCTCCGCCGCCGAGCGTCCCCTCCCTCCTCTCTCCTCCCCTGCCGCCGCCGGAGAGGCCGGCCGGGAACCCGTGCGGGCCTCCGGGACGGCAGCGGCGGGGCTTCTTCGACCGTTGGCGCCGTCTCCGGGGCGGCGGAGCGGTGCGCCGCGACCTCGTCGGCCATGGCGGCAGTGGCGGCGCAGGGTGTAGATCCGGCACCCCTGTGGCCGGATCCGGTCCTCCCCGATGCGGATCTACGGCGGGCGGCCTTCAATCAGCTGCTGCGGCGTGGGGGACGCGGTGGACACGACCTGGTGACCGCCGGCCATGGCGGCGGAACGGCGGCATCCGAGGCCTCGGCGAGGCCACGGTGGGGTGGCCGCGAGCCTCCGCGCTGGCGGCAGCACCTCTCCTGCGGTGGCGGCCTGTCGCTCTTCTCCTCGGCGTGGGCACGTTTCGGCGGCGGCGGCATCGTGGTGATGTGGCCGAGCTAGTCTGTGATGGGCGGTCTGCGACGTCGCGGCGGCGTGGCGACGGCTCCATGCGCAGGGACATGCTGACGGCACCGCGGTGGTGCTGCCGGTGTGTCGAGGCTTCTTCTGCTGGGTTGCTGCTTTCGATGGAGGCGAGGTGGCTGCGGTTGTCGCTGCGCTGGCTGCCCCATGGGCTCGGGGTGGCTGGTGTGGCAGGGTTGTGCCGGCCGGCGTGGCGAGGGTGCGGAGGTCGCGCGACGTGCGCTGGCCTGGAGGAGGAGCAGCAGAGGGGGCAGACTTTCGACGGCACGGTTCGTGGAGTTGCGGCTGAGGAGCCGCTCTGCTGAAGATGCTCGCTGGTGGTGCCGGAAGGCTAGGCCGTGCGCGTGCAGGGTGTGGTACACTTCGGGCAAATGCCCTTGCCCAGTGTCATGCTGGTGGGATGACGGTGGCGTCCTCGGACGTCGCACCCCTGTTGAGGGCGTCATTTTGGAGCATCGCTCTACTGCATGGGTCTCGGGGTGAAAACCCAGTCCATTTCGGACGAGCGACGGCGGCGCCTTTGGCGTCGTGCCCTCCTTGGAGGCGTCGTCTCTAGAGACCTCACGCGGCTCGGCTTTGCCGGTCCATGGGCTATGCGTCTTTTGCCGGTGTTGGCAATTCTGTTGTGCGGCATGCGAGAAGGGTGTTTGCTTCCTCGCGTCGAGGCGACTACTCTCCTCCAGGTGACCAAGGGTCGTTCCTCGGTTGTGGTTGGCCTGCTTGCAGCGGATCGCGGCGGCTGGCGTTGCTTGGCAACTGTCAATTCGGGGTGGGACAACGTCGGAGGATGGCGCTTGCGGCAACGACAATTGAGGAAAGACTTGGCTTGCAGCGGATCACGGTGGTTTGTTCGGCATGGCTGGACCTCCTGGTGCGGTACAACGTCTGATGACGGCGCAAGCGACTTCCTTGGTATCCTGGTTGAGTGGAGGTGGCTCCGTGCGCGAGTGAAGCAACGAGCTGAGGTCGATCCGCGGCGGCGATGTTGGCTGTTTGATGCAGATCTTTTGGGGTGGAGTATCTCTGTTCGCCATCTTGACAACAATCTTTGAGACGGATTCGGAGCGCGAGTTGTTGTGGCGGGTGTGGCGAGGCCCCCGCGCACGAGTGAGGGGGAGTCCAACGGCGGATGTGGCGAGGCCCCCGCGCGTTGTTGAGGCTCGGATCCAGTTTTTTCCAGCCCGTCGGATGGTGCACCTTGATCCAGCAGCACAGCGGCGAAGGGTCCTGCACAGCGGTGTCCCTATTGGTGTGGTGATGTCTGCCCCCTTTGATCCTCTTTCGGCGCTACCTCACATTTGTGGCCTTCGACATCTTTCTATACAGTGTGGTTTGTGGGGTGGGTGCTGTGGTTTGTGTTTCGTCTCTGTTGTTGCTTGTTGAGTTTTGTGTTGCGGCCGAGTTGATGTCCCAATCCAACCGGCGAGTGCTGAGTGGTAACCCGCGTTGATGTCCCAATCCAACCAGGCGAGTATAGTTCTTTTTTCTTTTCTTGCCTACAATCTCCCAGGATTGTAGTCTTGTATTTTTTTTCTGCTATATCAATAAAACATGCACTGTATTGTGCGGTTCGTTAAAAAAAAGCACACTGTGAAATTCTCCTACCGACCCGTGAAAAAGAAAAGTGGAGTAAGTACGAGGGAGCAAATAGGAGGACTGTACTCACATCAACTAGTAGCTAGCTTAACCAGATCCCAACATGATTGTGTCATCTTACCTATCTATATTGCAAATTAGCGTACTAATAAAAGAATTAAAAATAAGAGGTGTAGTGACAAATGTCCACCTAAAGCTCCAATGTGCATATAAAAACTTAACCGCCCGATGTTTCCCCGCGAAGAAAAGAATTTTGGAATCTTTCGATGAAAGATCATAAAGGTACACACGAATTGAGCTCGCAACTACTTACCCTCTCCCAACATGCATCCATGAATGAAGTACTACGACAGGGCACTTTAGTTTTTGTTCTTTATGACCTTTTCCAAAAGCAGGTCTTTTGCAACAGGATTAGAGGCAATATAATACCTTTGTTTTGCTTTATGATGCTTTGTTGTCTGATGCCATGGTTTTTGCTTCGGCTTCGCCAGAAACAGGGAATGGAGAGAGTAGTTGAACCAAGTGGCTTGTCCATAACCAGGTGACTTTCAAAATGGCGGTCATAGATTGTGTACCGATGATGCGCGGTAAAGTACTATGGTCGGTACAAGTTCAACTTCTTCCTTTTTGATCTCCCTGCTACCAGATTGAAATATTCCTCAAAATCTAGAAAAGCCTACTCATATTTAAGCACCACTATATGTTGAAGCTTGCTAATCACAGAAGAGTGTAAAATTTAAACGGTGTAGACATGTAGATCACAACAACTCGGATAGTTTTAGCTAAGTCGTTCAAGAATCTGGCCACGTGATTGCCCACTGTCTGTGGTACAAATTAAAGGCCTATACAAGCAGAGTCGTAGGAATTCAAATTTACTTATTAGTTACAGCGAATTTCTAAACAAATTCATTGATATTACAGCATTCATTTCATCAGTTGTCCTCGTACACACATTGAATTGCAATGATGAACTTCAGATATTGCATTGTAATAATCCAGGCATCCAGCAAGTAGAATAGTACCGAAAGCTGCTTAGAAAAACAGTGGCGAAAAGCACTGCATGCCTACCAGAACCGTAGAAACAAAATTTGCACGCAAAAAGGGCTGAGATGCGAGCGAACACATGTAGTTTTGCAGTTTCAATTGACTGCCTTTTCGCAAGTCGTCGTCTCTGCCGGCGGGTCTCACCAAATCTATCAAGAACTTGGAGTGTGCATCCAAAGCCAAGAATCGAAATAGTCCAAATGTCTTGGCTCACTTTTACGAGTCGGTCCGTTCACAAAGGCGATGCTAGCAGCTAGCTCAACAGGGCTATGTATACGTACGTTGCAAGTGCAGTGTCATTTCATCGGACGTTTTCAGACAATGAGGTCATTAACTTTGATTCTGTCCAGATCAACCTACTGATTACACAAGCATTACACTTTAGCGACTGGCATGTTTTGTCTGCACGTGTTTGTAGCCTTTGTAAACTTGAGCTTCGATTCTAAGAGATCTTTTGCCAAGGGAGGAAGAGACGGTGTAGTACAAAGATCATGAGATTATTGGTTATTGTATAGTATGCATTTGATTGACCAGATCTTGTTAGCAGTCAAACAAGCACGAAATTGTCGTGGATTAGTTCAGCAACTTTAGGCCACTTGCTTCCAATAAGTTGCTGGCGCCTTGGATGGATTTATAGATTAATTAAAAGCTAAGTGCGTGCTCCAGTTGCTAATATACAGCTAGCGATACTTCGAGTGCACCTTCTGCTACCTTGGGTCAGTTATTGACAGAGCTAGATGCATGCTCATCGTCATCTGTATGTCAACAACCATTTTTCATCATCAGTTATTTGAAAATGTATACACTACTCCAATCTCAAATACATGTCAATTTTTTATTGAAATTATGGAACTCCAATTATATTACTCCCTCCCTCCGTTCCAAATTATAGGTCGTTTGGCTTTTTTTAACTTCAAATTTGACTGCTTGTCTTATTTTAAAAAATTTGTTCAAACATAGTTAAATTTAAGTTATTTTGAAGAATTTTTATTAATAAAAAAAGCAAGTCACAATAAAAAATGATATTTTGCACATTTTTTCAATAAAAGAGTGGTCAAATTAGAGGTTAGAAAAGTCAAACGACCTATAAATTAGAACGAAGGGAGTATTCTATAAAATAAATCTATTGGAAACAAGAAATGGTGTGGACTCCAGGCAATTATTCAGTACAAAATAACCTACGGTTGATTGCATTGCATACACATATATAGGCACAAAGACGTACCAATTAATCCTTGTATAGAAAGCTGCTGATGACAAAGACAACAGATTAGCTATATATAGTGTACTGTTTGTAGAAAAGCTGCTAACACGACATGCAAACAATGATCAGATTGCTTCGTCTATAATCATCCGAGTCATCAGTAGTCCCCAATCTACATCTCCTATACACGATCAGGCCAGGTGATCCATCAGCAGGCCACTCACTCACTCAACGCTAGCTAGCTTTCTGGAATGAATCGAGCATATATATCACCAGCTTTAATTTGCCGACGATGAGCTACACATGCATCTATCAGTAGTAGCTTTGCCATCCTCTCAATGCAACTTCGTCAGTTGGAAAGTCACTGAAACTCCTTTTCCTCCGTATAACTTCGATCAAATTTTGTTTCTTTTGGCAAAATTAAAGCGTAGCTTCGACATTTTCGACATGACATGTTCTGATGACACTCGAAGATCACCTTATAATTAATTAGTGTTGAACCTCAAATTCAAACTCAAAGATAAACCTTGAAATAAACGTCAAAACTTTTGGACAGGAACTATTTTTTTCCTCCCGAGAAAATCTTTGAACTTGTCAGCAGGGAGTTATTGGTGCTGTCCTATCACGATGAAAATCTCTAAATTAAAGCGCTAGACAATAGAGATTCGACAATAGAAACCTCTGGGATCAACTGTGGGGGGTTGGTTGTTAGCACGTCGGCGTCGTGGGTGTCGCGGGGAACAAGCGTACGTACGTGATGCCTGCAACAGCAGCAAAGCAATCACCATTCACCACCGGCGGCGTCGCTGTGCCGTAAAACACGTACGCGCGCGACGCATGACATGCCTTCCTCTTCAACTAGAAAGCCTCGCGGCTTTGCCGCGCATAGCCAGTGGTGTTGCATTGTGTACATCAGTTTCATGTTTTGAATTTTGGTGGCTTTTCCCTGTGGCACAATTTTGTTTGAAATTTTACTTGTTTCTTGCAGCATACTGTGAGAGAAGATGATTTTATTTTCATGCCGCTTGATGGGTCATATTTGTGCAGCGTGCTATGGGAGAAGATGATTTTAATTTGTTACCACTTAACATGATATGTTATATATGCGGTTGCTGGTGAACATGCCGGCTTTGGCCCCGCGCAGGTGATCAAGACATTGTATTTAAGGATTTTGAGCTTGGAGTATGTTGGATATCGATTCAAGCTTTGATCAATACTAATTAATTAGGACAAAAAAATGATTTAATTTTTATTTTGCGTAGGTCAATGCAGATTTTAACTGAGTTTTGTTAGATTTTCTACAAAATTGATACGGATCCTATGGTTGTTGCATCTGCTCTACATTGTGTGGTCCATAAGCTTATGTTGTAGTCCATTCATTTTTTCCTCGTTTGGAATTCTCTGTCATCGTCATATTCGTGAAACACTTTATAATCTAGGTTTGTACAATGAGAGTGCGAGGGAGTAGTTAATTAAATTATCGTATGATGGATCAAAACGCCGGGCTCAAAGAAGCAGCACGATTGTTTTGAGCTGTTCATTGCTTCTTTTGAATGTGTTTTGTATTGGAATTCTAAATTGAAATATGAATGAAAAACTAATTGTAACTATCATATCTAACTTCTAGACTCGTCACCCGTCTAAACCACGTGAAACTCCTTAACATACTCTCAGCGGTCTTGCTAACTTTCCCAGCAAGCTCTTTTCCAACGTGCTACGGAAATTCTTAACTGAATTATTAGTTTTTTTACTGTCTGAATTAATTTTTTGTAATTGGTTCAGTTTCAAAAAATAAACTAATTGATGTTTTCTGACCTTTTGAATTAAATCTTTGTTGTTTAATTTATTTTTGGAAAATTAGTCTAAATTTGGTCAGAATGGCTGAATCTTGACAGTCATCTAAAAATTAATCTAAACCTAAGCTAATCTCCTTCCATATCTACCCCTCGCCCTATCTCGTTTGTCCACGCCAAGCCGACGCCTATCACCATCTCTCCTCTCCTCTTTTTTTTCTGCAGTCACCACATCTCCCTTCTCTCTTTTTTTTCCCTCCTCCTCCACTTGAGCGGCAAGAAGCAACCAGTAGCAGGCTAGCAGCACTGCAGCGGTTGTTGCCATTTCTTCCTGTTGCCCAGATGAGCACGGGAAAATCCTAAATTCAAGTCGTCGCCGCTGCCTGCCTCTTTTTTTCTCCGCCCTGTTCTTTAATTCTTCCCCCACGAAGCAAGCCACCAGTTTGAGTCTGTTCCTCTGCTCAAGCTCCATATCCCTCAGCCGCAACTCCTTCCATGCCGTCCATATTCCTCTGTTGCTGCCACAAATCAGAGAGAAAGGACAAGGAGTGGAGGGATTTGGAGGAAGATTTCGTCGCTACCACAGCGCGGGGAGCTGCGTCGACAACGCCGTGGGAGATAATGTCGTACCACCGGGAGAAACGCCAAGACGTGTACGACGACAACGACGGCCACAAGGAGGAGCAGGATCTGAGCCCAAGAATGTCGTTGCTGCTGCATGGTGTGCGTTGACTCCGCATCACCTCGACCTCAACGCCTTTCCTGACTGGCAGCACCACGAGCTGCTGATCTCAAGCGGCGCGGGGCACCCCAGGTCAGCAGGCAGGCCGGCGCGGCTTTCTTCTCTCTGTCGGCGGCGTCCCCGAGCTCGAGGTCGAGCGGGAGCCGCATCGGGCCAAGTGGGAGGTCGACGTCCGCTGCTCTCCGCGGCCGCCCCCTCTCTCCCCCCTCCCCTCCTCTCCTCCCTTCCCCACCCCGACCCCTTGCTCTAGATCCGGTGGGCGGTGGCTGCTCGGGCGGCCTGGTGCTGCTCGAGCGTAACTGGCCGAAGTCCCGAACGCCGCACCACTGCTCGAGCGCGCCGCTGCAGCACCGCTGCTCAAGCGGTCCTTGCTCAGGTGCCCTGCCGCCCACCGGTGCTCAGGTGCCCCGCCGCTGCTCAGGCCCGAGATTTTTCCTTGGACTGCGGGTTGATTCTATGGAAGGTCAGGGTGTTTTATGCAAAACAACAGCGCCACCCGATCCTGACCATCAACAGGCCCGATCCTACGACCGGTACAAAATCGGTGACGTGGCCACGCTCATTGGCCTTGGTATTGGCCAAGTTTCGTAGGTAAAGATTCTAACACGCGTGGATATGCGTAGCAAAGCAATTCTAACACGTGGAGTCCCCTCTTCAATTCCTTTTCCCCCTTCTGGAATGGAAGAAAACTTCTTCTCTTGCTTGCTTATTGGGAGATAGGCATGCAAGGAGCGAGATATGCACATGCATGCATGGACAGATATATGGATGGATGATGGATGTTTTTAGCGTGGGAATGTACGTAGTAGTAGTTAAGCACATGATCAAGTGTTAGGTGCTTGCTCTCCAAATTTTTCTGATGAAAAGTGTTGTTAACTATAGTTTCTTTGTTAATGATAAAGTGTTGTTAACTTTTTTTTCCTTTTTCAAGAAGCCGTTTAAACACTACTAGAGAATCAACCTTTAGTTCAA
The DNA here is from genome assembly GCA_036936925.1 of Cenchrus fungigraminus. Lineage (NCBI taxonomy): Eukaryota > Viridiplantae > Streptophyta > Magnoliopsida > Poales > Poaceae > Cenchrus > Cenchrus fungigraminus. The sequence goes on from CM072780.1 coordinate 88,538,843, forward strand.
GACTTTAGTCTCGGGTGAATTTTGGAGTCGGGACTAAAGGCATTGGATCGACGTCGCTCCGAATGCACCGCCCTTTTGTCCCGGTTGGTAATACCAACCAAGGCTAAAGGTTCCATGTCCAATAGCTAATGCAACAACAATCATTGGCATGAATCTTTAATTTGAGGTGGTGTTTCCACCCGAGACTAAAGGGCTCGGGTGGAAACACCACCCCAAACTAAAGTGTCTCCCATCCACCGACACCCCCGTCCCTCATCCCCTCTCTCTCCCTTTATCTTTTTCTCTCTCCTTTTCGTGTCGCCGGTCCACTCATTCTTATCTCATCTTCTTCTCTCTAGTCTATCTCATCTCTCTTTCTCTCCTCCCATTCGCAGGTGGCCGGGATGCACAGCACGTGTCCCCAGTGCAGGGCGCGGGCTCGGATGGAGGCCGCTTCAAGTGTGAGGATGGACCTCGGTCGGCGGAGCACTAGAGCCATGGTGAGGGCCACGGACGGAGCCTTAGCCGTCAAAGCACTGGAGCCACAACGAGGGACGCGGACGGTCCTCGGCCGGCGGAGCCACGGACGCGGGCGTCGGAGCCACAAACGCAGGCGCGGACAACCGGAGCTGGCGACGCGGCTGCTGGCAAGGGCGTGCGGCCCCTGCACGGCACGACTGCCAGAGGGCGCATGGGCGCTCGCCCTCTCTACTTCTGGCGCGGTGCGGTTCATGATTTTGTGTGAATTGTTTTCCTGATTTTACATGTGATTCGAAGTAAATCTCAATGGAATTGATGTATTTTTTTTGTTAGTGTATTGTGAATCGAATTAAACTTGTGATATTTATGCGAGGGGTGAAATTGATTCATTTATTCATGTGATGGTTATTATGTGATGAACTGTGAGATCAAATCGTACTTCTTATTTGTGGTGTTCATGTCAATTGTTATCAGCGGCGACGGCGGAGCTGGAGGGCACCTGCAGCCATGGTGTCTTTTTTTTTGAAAAAAAGAACCCTTTAGTCCCGATTTGTAATACTAAATGAGACTTTTAAAAGTTTCACTTTTTTTTAAGACGTGCAAAGCACATTTTTCATTAAGAGAAGAGAGTTTTACAAGACGCAACTTTAGGAGAACCCCTAAAGAGCCGAGAATAAGAACACCGAACAGAAAGAAAGAAAGAGGGGGCACCACACCACCACTACAGCAGAGAAGAGACAACCTACTACAACATACGCCTGCGGGGTAGGGGTACACAAGGGAAACACGCACACCATCTCTAACCTAACAGCCTGGAGACAGCGGAGGCACAATGTAGCGGTCTTGCAAAACTACGCCTTCAAGAAGGAAGCAACGACGACGCCGACGTCGTCTGCCCACCCACGGATGGGTAGGCCAAGTCTTCACCTGGCAGACCAGAGGCGTAGGAGACTACAACAACGCCCCCAACGGGGTAATTACGCAAGCATGCGCAACCGTTGTGAGCACTACAAAGCGCTAGACTAGGCTTTCACCCACGAACTCCAAAGCCGAGGACCACATCGCCAGCCGCCGCAGCCAAGGTGAGAGGCCAAGAAATGGGAATAGCACCGGGAGTCCAAGGTGATGGCAAAAAGAAAAAACTGCAGGCATGAGAGAAAAGAAGACAACCTCAGGGAGCAGAAGGGATGGAGTGGCCGCGTCGGGGGCGGCCGCCTCGACCCAAAAGCCAGAGACAGAGACGCAGCAGCGGTGGAGAACACGGGGGTCGATCGTGGAGCGGAGGCAGCGAAGACGAAGACGGGTTCGGCGGCCGACGGCGGAGCGAAGAGACGAAGCGGAGGATCCCAAGACGGACGACCGGGGAGGGGAGGCCGGACCGCGACCGCTAGGAACCACGATCCGCCAAGCAGGTCCAGACCTGTCGTGGCAGCCAGCGTCGAGGAGAGAAGCACTGGCCAGCGACACGTCAGCGGGAAGGGACAGCACGGTGGACCTCCTGGAAGGTCGCGGGCACCGCCTGAAGGAGGAAGGAGCTGTTGTCGTCGTCAAGTAGGGGCTCCGGGAGGCTGCAGAATCGGAAGGGACGACGACGCCGACGAGGTGGGTGGGTGTGACGCCCCAGGTTTTTAATCAGTGTTATTTAATGCTAATCACCTCCTTAATCAAATCAACCATCATTAGCATGGTCAAAACCCTAGTCAATATGGTCAAAACCCCTAGTTTCCCTACCCCTTTCCTAGAACTTTTGCCGCGTTCTCCAAATTTCATCTGAACACTCAAAAATCGGCCAATACAAAAGTTGTTCGACCTTTCAAGGGACACAACTTTGCTAATTGGTGGCATTTCTAATTTTGAGTGGAGATTGCTCAAAAATTAGGTCAAAGCAGTTATGAACAGTGTTTGGCGCCGAGAAAAGTGGCAACTTGGCACGACGTTCCAGGGAGATAGAAGCGATAAAACCCATGTCACCATTTGCAAATATTATAGACAGTTATCTCCTCTACAACTTTGGTATCTACAGTTTTTGGAGTGCAAACTAAAAATTTGGAGAAAAGTTTGTTGGAAGTGGTGTTGACCGCGTCGAACCGCGCTCTGCGCGCCGCGCAGCGCGACGTCGTGCCACTCCCAGCGCTAACCGGCGCCCGCGCGCGCCGCGATCTGTCCCCGGGGCCCGAACACCGAGGCCGCATGGCAGCCACGTGGGCGAGCGGGAGCCCCTGGGCTGCGCCTCTATCCCCGACCCTCCCCTCCACCGACGCACCCTTGCGACACGCGGAGCCGCGCAGCGCCGGACCCCTCCCCTATCGCACCGCGCCGGGCCGCATCCCCATGCGCCGCGGCCTCCGGTCCCCCACCACGCCGCACTCCCTTCACGGCGAAGGTAGGGACTCCCTCTCCCCCTCCCTTGGCTATAAAAGACGCCCCACTCCTCTCACGCGCGCTAACCACGGCCGCCGCCGCCCCGCCATTGAAGGCCACAGGCCGAGCTCCACCTCTGGGTCCTCGAGCTTGCCACTTGACCTCTTCTTCACCTCCATGCTGCCACTCCGCATCCTTCCATGCTGCTCATCGCCCGGCTGAGCCAACCTCCTCGTCGGGAAAGAAGTTTCCGCGGCCGCCGTCGCCCTGCTCCTCCGGCCGCGCCCGCCGACCGCCCTTCTGTCCCAACCAAGCACGCAAAACGAGCCAAGGTGGTTCCCTATTCATTCCCCGCCCCTCCTCCGGCCAGGAACGCCGGCGAACCCGCCGGATTCCGGCCGCCCGCGTCGCCGGCCGCCCCAAGGGCCACATTGCAAGGCTCCTCTTCTTTATAGGGAGCTTTGCATAAACCAGGGACCTATATGCAATAGAAATAAAAGTTCCAGGGGCCTGCTTAGAGATAGATTCTTAGTTCCTTTTGAAATAGGTCCAGCAGCTTAGCAAAATCATAGAAAATTGTAGAAACATCAGAAAAATGTCAAACTAATTTTCTTTGTTTCCCTGTGACTAGATCTACAACTTTTACAAAGCATAACCATACTTTTGGGTAATAGTTTTTGAACTAAAATTCAAACTCAATTTGACCTACTTTTGTTGTATTTCATAATCTAGAAGTTATCTTGGGCTGAAATTTGGATATGTTGTTAGATATGCCATGAGTAGGATCTGGACCAAAATTTGCACAAAGTTACTAAGTAAATCTTTTGTTATGATTTATTTTGTATTTATGCTGGATCTGTCCAAATGATTTTTGTAGCTAAATAAATATATATATATATATTTTTGTGCTCAACTTCTGGATATAGTCTTAAAATGATTAGATACACCTTTTGTGGGTTATTCATAATTTTATATCTGCCGGAAATATTTATTCTTGATTTATGCTTAGAATAAAATATAATTGCCTATTTCAAAATCTAGAGTATCACTTGATATAATTGTTGGGTGCATAGCCTAGTTTTAGGCCAGAGATTATGTGGCAGAAAGTTTGGCTCCAGAAGTTGTTTATTTATTTTTATATGCATTTATCATTTTTGTGGTAGCTAGAAATTATCATTTTTAGTATAATTAATTTATAGCTCATCTAAATGTGAACTTTGCTTAGTGGATTTGATTAAGAGTTAGAGAGCTTATTAAATACCACCCACTGTATTTTATTAAGTAAATTGTGGTTACAAACTTTGGAATCAAATTAAGCTCCATAATAGGTTTAAATGGGAAAAACCACCCCTACCACACTTAGTGACCCTATGGATGTGTTGTGGAACATGCTAGGGAGCTTAGGGCCAACCCTTGCTGTTTTTTGAATTAAATTAATTATTTGTATAAATGTGTACACAGTCACTATCAAAAAGAATAAATAATAAAGCACCACATGACATTCATTTAATAGAAAGAGTATGCTAAATATGTTTTTGTCAAGGTGAATATGTGAAGGACCGAAACTGGCGACCAGAGAGGGGGGGAGTGAATGGGAGCCGATAAAAATTCTTCTCAAAGGAGATGGCTACTCCAACAAGATGAACGCGGCAACCAAACACGACTCCGACTCAACAACCCAAGTTGGCCAAGACCACGTAGCCACTGGAGTGCTACTGGTCCTAGGAACCAACACACAACCTTCCGAACCAAAACACACCAGACGCACAGCGGAAACCTGCACGGCTTGCTGCCTGTGCTACACCGGTCAGACCGATGGTCTGCGCCGGTCAGACCGGTGAACAGCGCCAGTCAGGCCGGTGGCTATAGCAGCCGCACAGCAAACGTTCCAGGTAGCCTCAGTGACTCCTCTAGGCCCTGGAACAAAACCACCTCCAAAACTAGAACCGCAAGGGAAGAAAATCCTACACAAAACCTAGCAAAACAACTCCAAGCGAGCCAAGAACTGACCAACAGCACCACCGGCCAAAACCACACGAACTAGGCAGTTCCCCGAGACAAATCCCACAAGGGGCTCGCACCGGTCAGACCGGTCAAGAGCATCGGTCAGACCGGTCGCACCTGGACAGCTCGGGATGAACAGCGCCCGCGGGTCAACTCCCCCAAATCCAACTCCCGATCTCCCGATTCGCTCCACGGATTCGCACAAGACTTTGGGGATAGTAGGAACACCTTATGGGCACTCCATAGCCAAGATTTGGTCCACCAAAACTCGTTGAATCAAGAGGAATCGAAGGATTTCCGCCAAGAACACCACGAACCCTAGGACAACGAAAACCCCAAAATTGAGCCCATTTACTCACGAATTTGGGAGGGGAATCAAAGGGAAAAGAACCACGAGGGGTTCATGCATACACCCCCCACCAAATCCCAAAGAGAAAGGTCTCAAAACCGCCACAAGAAATTCGTCAAGAAAAGGCTCCGAAAATCACCAAAAAGGAGAAACGGGAAAGACACATCCAAGCCTTGAGGAACCATGCCGAATCATCTATACATACCAAAGAGGTTCATACAAGGTCTAGCTTGCCTCCCGATCATCCTTCCCTCTCACAAGATCTCACCATGAAGCTCTCAAGCTAGTCCTAGAAATTCCAAAGGAAAATGAAAGGGGAAAATAGCAAAACAAAATGAGCTAGGGTCCCAAGAGATGGCTGCCATCCTCTCACCACTTGGGTTATATGGAGGCAACCGAAAGACAAAACTACCCCTAAGGCCTAACACTAGGATACACGCCCCCGAGGGGCACTTTGGGAATCGTCGTCATCGCACCATCGGACGGATGCTCGGCAACCGCACCCTGCGTAGCCTCGACGCAAGTCATGCGATCCCGACGCATGTCCTCCGCTTTGAAGTCTCTGGACTGCGTCGTCGCACACCGGTCAGACCGGTGTCCTCCACCGGTTAGACCCACCGGTCAGACCGGTCAGGTGAAGCTGCCTCCGGTCTTCGGCCTTGTCTTTGTGGATCAACCAAGGAACCCAGTGGTTTTCTGGTGAACCACTGGAAACCCCGCGAACTCGGTGTAGCCTCCGCCAATCACCACTCATGACTCGGCTCCCACGTAGTCCCAGCTCGATCTTGGCTTTGTGGCTCAACCAAGGAACCGTCCACTACTTCATCTTGCCGTTCTTGCCACCATGCGGCCCGCACTTGACCCCGCTGGTCACCGGGTCCCTCGAGCCAAGCCTACTTGTCTTCTCCACACTTGGAGGCCTACCCGGCAACGACCTTTCATGCTTGCTCTTCACCTGCACCAACACCAGTCAAGCCGCAACCTGCACCTGCAATACTTGGCCAAGAATCAATCCACACAACGTTGTCAATCACTCATCACACCAGGAAGCGACCATCCACCGGTCCTCGAACCACACAAGCTCTCAATCTCCCCCCTTGATGAGTGAATTGACAACACACACGTTTTGGGTAATCAAAGAGAAAAGGAAAAGAAAAGAAACGACTAAAAGAAACTCCAACAAACGATCGAAAGCCAAGGCAAAGGCGAAGAGCAAGATCACTTGAAGAAGACAAGTCTCGGTCCCCTCAGGCAAGGGCAACGGCTCGACACAACCGAGACAAAAACAAGCTCAAGCAAAGAGCGAAAACCACCAAGCCAAAGCTCGAAAACCACAAAGAGCTCCCCCTGCACACATGCAAGCTCCCCCTAGACGAATGCATGCAAACCACTTCACAAAACATAGCAGCTGCATAAGCTTTGCTCTGACCGGTCAGACCGGTCAACACCACTAGTCAGACCGGTGCCCAACATCTGAACAGGGCCAGCTACTCTGACCGGTCAGACCGGTGACCTCAACCGGTCAGACCGGTGCACAACAGAGCCCAGAAAAGGCTTGAAATCACCTGAAAACCTTCTAGATGCATTCAGTAGGCCAAAATCTGCTCAAACTTCTCCCCCTTGTTGCCAATGCATGAATCAAGTCAAAAATGCAAAAAATGCATCCTAGAGCTTCTCAAATAGACAAAATTCATCACAAGATGCTACACATGTCCAAATAAGCAAGTTAGATGCTCTACAGCTTCGTAATGACATCAACTACATGATCACCAAGTTTCACAACCATTGGACAAAGCTAAGATAGAATTGAGCAATTTTGCGAAAAATCACCCTCTCATGAGCAAAGTCCTAAACATGAGCAAAACATGTCAAAATGGCAAAGCCACACAAACTTCATGCTAGGACAACCATTTTAAGCATAAGACCATCATAAACACCCACAAGCACCTCATGTCATGTCAAAGCCACCGAGCCATGTGCCTACTTCTATATATGAGACTTCTCATTGGTAGGCATCATGCAACGGTTTAGCACCCAAAGCTATAGAAATTAAGCACAAATGACATGGGAGCACATTTTCCAAGCAAAATACATTTCATTTTCAGATTTGAAATTGGTAGATGAAATGTCTTTGCGACAAAAAGGAACGTATACCCCTCCACAAGATAAAGCATGGGGGCTAAACATTCATGATGGCAAATGAACCTTTGGCCCCATATGATCAAAATAAGCTATCGAACCACAAATTAAGCATAGCCAAGCCACTAAACCATGTCAAGATCATATAAAGGCATTTACTCACAAGAGAGCATACATATCTCATTTTTCAAAAACATAGCTATCAACCATGGGCATAAATCAAGATCATCAAGAGCTAAGCCAAACTAACCATAGCATACCAAACTAGCTCACAAGATCATATATAGCACATCATGGTGGACAATGTATATGAGAGAAGCTTTTCCTATCACAATGCATATGATACAAGATGAATGCAACCTAAGATACAAAGATGTCTATACATCATGTTACACATGCCATGCAAAAAGCAAGAAATGCACAAAGGAAGGCTATACATTTGCTACAAAGGAGCTCCCACACCCAACTCAAGAAATCAAACAAACACCAAGTTCTCCCCGCAAACGAGTGAAAGTTGCTTGATCAAGGGGCTTGGTGAAGATATCGGCTAGTTGGTCATGTGTGGGTACATGGATCAAAGCTATCTTCCCTTTCTCCACATTGTCTCTCAGGAAATGATATCTCACTTCTATGTGCTTGGTTTTGGAATGGAGCACTGGGTTCTTTGCAACGCTTATGGCACTGGTGCTATCACATTGAAGTGGGACATGGGTATACTCCTCACCAAAGTCGCTCAGGTGTATGTGATCCAAAGGAGCTGAGAGCAACAACTGGCTGCGGCCACATACTCTGCCTCGGTAGTGGATTGAGCAGCACTCGACTGTTTGCGGGAAGACCAAGACACCAAAGAGGAACCCAAGAACTGGCAAGTCCCAGAAGTGGACTTCCTATCCAACCGACACCCGGCAAAATCCGTATCCGAAAAACCATGAAGAGCCAAAGAAGAGGATGTGGAGTACCAAAGGTCGAAGTCAGGAGTATGACGCAAATATCTGAGAATGCGCTTGACTGCTTGCCGATGCGAAGTCCTCAGAGACGCTTGAAAACGAGCGCACAGACATACCGAGAATTGGATGTCCGGCCTCGTCGCCGTCAAGTACAGGAGTGACCCGATCATGCTTCGGTACTCCTTCTGGTCCACGTGTTCACCTTCCTCGTCCTCATCAAGAGCTGTAGTCGTACTCATAGGCGTCGCCATAGCCTTGGAGTCCTCCATCTTGAACTTCCTCACAATGTCCTTGGTGTACTTAGCTTGGTGCACAAACGTTCCTTCCTTCGACTGCTTGATCTGGAGGCCGAGGAAGAATTGCAACTCACCCATCATGCTCATCTCAAATTCCCTGCTCATGTCTTCTGCAAACCTTGCAACCAAAGAGTTAGACGAGCCACCAAAGACAATATCATCCACGTATACCTGCACAATCAGCATATCTTTGCCCTGCCTGAGGAGAAACATGGTCTGATCGACCTTTCCCATCTCAAACCCTCTCTCAAATAGGAACCCCCTCAACCTGCCATACCAAGCCCTAGGCGCCCGCTTCAACCCATACAGCGCCTTCCTCAACTTGTACACTCGGTGGGGGTACTTCTCACTCTCAAACCCCGGTGGTTGCCTCACATACACTTCTTCCTCCAACACACCGTTTAGGAAAGCACTCTTCACGTCCATTTGGTGCAATTTGAACCCTTTAGCCACGGAAAAGGCTAGAAGGATCCTAATCACCTCCAAACGAGCTACGGGAGCAAAGATCTTCTCGTAGTCGATCCCCTCTTTCTGACTATACCCTTGCGCCACCAACCTCGACTTGTTTCTCACCACCTCTCCTTTCTCTCCCTCTTTGTTCTTCCACACCCATTTTATCCTAATCGGCTTACACCCTGGGGGAGGGTCAACCAACTCCCAAACTTGGTTTCTCTCAAAGTTCTCCAACTCCTCATGCATCGAATTAACCCAATTATGATCAGATAGCGCGTGTCCAATGTCTTTGGGCTCAAAGGTGGCAACAAAAGCAGCATGAGCGAAATGAGAATTGTTCCGAACCCTCGACCGTGTAGTACGTTCATTGATGTCATCGATGATCCCCGAAGCTGGGTGATCCACTTGCACTCACCGGGGAGGTTCTTGCCTTGATGCTACCTCCCCCTCAACAGCAGCTTCGCCTTGATCTGGGTTTGTCGTTGTAGGTGTGGGAGAGGGCCCGTTCTCGATCGTCGTCGAAGTAGTATGTACATGCTCAGCCGTGTGCGCCACACCGCCATCTTCATCATCTCCATGTTCATGCTCCTCCTCCTGAAAGATCTCCTCACCAAGTTCATCGTCACCTGCACACTCAAAAACAAGATGACTACATGGCTGTGTCTCGTCGAAGGTTACCTCGCAAGTCTCCACGATTTGGTTAGTTTCAACATTGAGCACACGGAATGCTCTAGAATGAGATGCGTAACCAAAGAAAATGCCATCGACAAACCTAGCCTCGAACTTGTCCAACTTCTTCCCTTTCTTAAGAATGAAGCATTTACAACCAAAGACATGGAAGTGACTCACCTTGGGTGTGCGACCGTGCATCAACTCATAGCATGTTTTCTTCTTGTGAACCCTGAGGTAGATCCTGTTCGACACATAGCACGCGGTATTGACTGCCTCAGCCCAGAACCTTCTCGGAGTCCTATGCTCATCGAGCATCGTCCGAGCCATCTCACACAAGGTTCTGTTTTTCCTTTCCACCACGCCATTCTGGGGAGGCGTATATGGACCTGAAAACTGGTGTTCAAGACCCAAGTCATGGCAAAAGGTTTCGAAACGAGAGTTTTTGAATTCCGAGCCATTGTCACTGCGGATCGCTCGTATGGCATCTCCATGCCTCTCGTTCTTCAACCTCAAGACAAGATCTCGAACAAAACCAAATGTCTCCCCCTTCTCCTCCAAGAAGAAAACCCACGCATACCGAGAGTAGTCCTCCACTACAACTAGGACGTACCACTTCCCACCCGCAGATCGCACACGAGCTGGGCCAACAAGGTCCATATGGAGCAGCTCGCATGGACGCTCCGTCATCACATCGGTGAGGGGCGGGTGAGAAGAGGCTACCATCTTGGCATGTCTACACGGCGCACAAACCAACTCTTTCTCAAACCTCAACCGTGACAATCCTCGGACCAAATTGAGTTTACTCAAGCGAGACAAAAGGTCAAAGCTCAAGTGACCCAACTTCCTATGCCACTTCCACAACTCACTCGAAGAGCCAGCCAAAAAGCAACGCTCCACACCAGAAGACTGAGAGAAATCCGCTCGAAACACTTGACCCTCGGGAACGACCATGCAAACTAGGTCCCCTCGAGAATCCAAAATCCGAGAACCACCAGGCCGAAACAACACCTCAAAACCGTAATCCAACAACTGGGACACGGAAAGTAAATTGAACCCCAGCGATTGAACAAGAGCAACACGCCTGAGAGTGACCTTGTCACTTACCTTAATCTCACCTTCTGAAAGCACACGCTCTCGCCCATTGTCCCCAAAGGTGATGTATGTCTTGGACACCACCGGGACGAGACTTGAGAACCACCCCTTGTCTCCGGTCATATGCCTTGAGCAACCGGAGTCAATCAACCAAACGTTCCTCAAATCTCCCACCTGAAATTCAAAAGCGAGCACGTGAGTGAACAAACGACTCAGCACTGGGGTTAGTACCAAAAGAGTAAAACCAGTGCCGAGCCATTTGCTCCAAAGTGGGGTTAGCATAAACCAAATCATCACGCCTATCAAAGCTACCACCACGAACACCACCACGGTGACCACCATGAGGGAACCAACCCTCTCTAGCTGGAGGAGGACGAAAGCCACGAAAGGAAGACCGTGGACCGTTCCTCCTCTCTATCTCAAAGCTATGACTCCTCCCTCCCTCATATTGAGCACGAGGTGGAGAACGTCTAGCAAACTGACCACCTGCATACTCTCCATGCCAACCACCAGAACCATGACCAACAGAACCGAACTGAGCCCCCGCACGAGCACGGAAATCGAACTACTGTCTGCCCAGACCTGCACCGGTCTGACCGGTGTAGTGCACCGGTCTGACCGGTGGTGCTCGGCCAGCAGCACCACTTGACACCTTCCGATCTCCCCAAGCCGGAACCGTCCTCACAATCGCCTTAGCCCTGGGCATCTGCATACGAGGCTCAGGTACACCATTAGAGGGGTAGTACCTGTCCTTGTTAGCCCACTCCTTAGCCATTCTCTCCTCACGCTTCCTCTTGAAGCAAAACTCATCCTTGTGACCATCTCTACCACAATACCCACAATGAAACTTCATGGGTTGTGGCTTAGGCTTAGGCTTGGGTTGGGGCTGCTCACTCGGCTTCTCACCCTTCTTCTCTCCTTCCTCACATCCCTTCGGGCTCACAAACTTCACCGGTTTTTGGAAGTTATTTGTAGGGTGAGGGAATATGGGTGGATCTGGAGTTGTGTCAAGTTTGTTTCTGAGATGGTTAGGCTTGGGCTCAAACTTGTTCTTGTGTTTGTTTGGTGGTGGGATAGGGATCTCTCCAACTCTCTCAACTCTCTCACCACTGTTCTCTCCAAGCTTGTCAGCCCCAAGTGCCTGACCATCATAGCATTTGAAAGCCGCTATCATGATACCAAGCTGAGGCTCCTGACACGACAACCAACTCATACACTTCCTCAGCTCATCATTCTCATCCTACAAGCGATCAACATAATGTGCAAGCTCCAAATTCTTAACCGCATGCAATTCACAAGTAGAGCAAGAAGTGGGAATAGGTTCTTTCAGCTTAGCCTCAAGCGAAACAGTGTAAGCATGCATCTCATCAATCTTTCCATGCAAAACAGGTCAAGAAGTGCAAGCACCTAGCAAAGCAGGTCTAGACTTAAGCTCAGCCACTTCAACCCTAAGCGCATCTAGTTCATCACAAGTAGAAGCATGCTTATCCTTGAGACTAGTAAGATCAGCTAGGTACACAGAGCAATCAACACAATCAACATCATCAGAAACCATAGGAGAAGCCTTAAGCGAATCAATCTCAAGCTTAGCATCTAGGTTCTGGGTTTCTAGCTCAGCTACTCGGTTCCTAGCATTTTCTAGTGAGGCCCTAAGCACTTTCCTCATCTTCTTCGCCTCTCTAAGCATGTCATCGCGATTATCAAGCAACTTGCCAAGACACTCATTCTCCTCATGCAAGAAGGGAAGCTCGTCACGTACCTCATCCTCGGAGTCGGAGTCCGAGTCGCTCTGGTGACTCTTCTTGCTGCCGGAGCTACGAGCCATGCCGCAGAAGCCATCTCTCGCGTAGCAGCTCAGCCCACTCAAGTTCTTGGATGACTTCTTGTTCTTGCGCCGATCACCTTCATCTTCACTGCTACTCGAGCTCGAGGAAGAGTAGGAGGAGCTGGAGTCAACGTCGCTTGCTCCGACCATCGCTCGGGCCTTCCTGCCGCGGCCGTCCTTCTTCCTCGACCGTCACTCGTCCTTGTGCTTGTTCTTGTGCTTGTGATCGCGCCTCGATCGGTACTTGCCGTCCTTGCTCGACCGGTGCTTGTAGCCATCCTTGTTCTCCGTCTTCTCCGGACAGTCGGCGACGAAGTGTCCTAGCTTGCCGCACTGAAAGCATGTCAGTGGATTCCTCCTCGTGTTCACCCGGTTCTCGTGCAGCCTCTCGAACCGCCTGGTCAGCAACGCCAGCTCGTCCTCTCCAAGCACGTCGAACTCCTCATCTGGCAAAGTCATCAAAGAAGCCAGAGAGTACATCCTGGAGGATGTGTTAGCGTTAGACTTAGCACCTTTGCCACTGACGAGAGCAAGACTATGAGAGTCAGTCGGGCTCTCCTGACGGGCAGTCATACCACGATCCAGCTCAGCTGACTTGAGCTTGGAAAACAACTCGTTCACGGTCAGGGTGTCATACTTCTCAGACTCAAGAATAGCCTCGACCTTCCCATCCCATACGGTGTGATCCAACGAGTGCAAGAGCTTCACGGCTCTATCATGATCATCGTATGGGAGCACAGCCACATTGGCTCTCATGTTGTTCACCACGACCATAAACCGCTGGAAAAGGGCATCAACGGACTCGCCGGGGAGATGAGTGAAGTTCTCGTACTCTCTCCGGTAAGTCGTGTACATCCAAGCCTGAACCTGAGCATTCCCAGCATGAGCATCCTTCAACTGCTCCCAAATCCTACAAGCAAAGTCCTCTGTGTGAACCCGATCGAATTCAGACTGACACAGAGCACGAAACAAGTAGTCGACCGCCTTGTTGTTGGCGTCGAACATATCCCTCGATCCTGGAGCAAGGAAGTTAATCGGATGAACATAAGCTGTATTCACCGTAACGTCCCAAAGGATCTGACCCTTTCCACGGAGGAACGCAGCCATCCGTCTCTGCCACATCTGGTAGTTCTTCCCATCGAAGTGCGGAGGACCCGAACCCCGTTCCTGGTACGCCATCTTTGGATCTTAGACTGGTTAGAGCCTCGAAAGACCCAAACCGGCTTTGATACCAATTGAAGGACCGAAACTGGCGACCAGAGAGGGGGGAGTGAATGGGAGCCGATAAAAATTCTTCTCGAAGGAGATGGCTACTCCAACAAGATGAACACGGCAACCAAACACGACTCCGACTCAACTACCCAAGTTGGCCAAGATCACGTAGCCACTGGAGTGCTACTGGTCCTAGGAACAACACACAACCTTCCGAACCAAAACACACCAAATGCACAGCGAAAACCTGCACGGCTTGCTGCCTGTGCTACACCGGTCAGACTGATGGTCTGCGCCGGTCAGACCGGTGAGACCAGTCAGACCGGTGAGCAGCGCCGGTCAGGCCGGTGGCTACAGTAGCCGCACAGCAAACGTTCTAGGTAGCCTCAGTGACTCCTCTAGGCCCTGGAACAAAACCACCTCCAAAACTAGAACTGCAAGGGAAGAAAACCCTACACAAAACCTAGCAAAACAACTCCAAGCGAGCCAAGAACTGACCAACAGCACCACAGGCCAAAACCACACGAACTAGGCAGTTCCCCGAGACAAATCCCACAAGGGGCTCGCACCGGTCAGACCAGTCAAGAGCACCAGTCAGACCGGTCGCACCTGGACAGCTCGGGATGAACAGCGCCCGCGGGTCAACTCCCCCAAATCCAACTCCCGATCTCCCGATTCGCTCCATAGATTCGCACAAGACTTTGGGGATAGTAGGAACACCTCATGGGCACTCCATAGCCAAGATTTGGTCCACCAAAACTCGTTGAATCAAGAGGAATCGAAGGATTTCCGCCAAGAACACCACGAACCCTAGGACAACGAAAACCCCAAAATTGAGCCCCTTTACTCACGAATTTGGGAAGGGAATCAAAGGGAAAAGAACCACGAGAGGTTCATGCATACATCCCCCACCAAATCCCAAAGAGAAAGGTCTCAAAACCGCCACAAGAAATTCGCCAAGAAAAGGCTCCGAAAATCACCAAAAAGGAGAAACGGGAAAGACACATCCAAGCCTTGAGGAACCACGCCGAATCATCTATACATACCAAAGAGGTTCATACAAGGTCTAGCTTGCCTCCCGATCATCCTTCCCTCTCACAAGATCTCACCATGAAGCTCTCAAGCTAGTCCTAGAAATTCCAAAGGAAAATGAAAGGGGAAAATAGCAAAACAAAATGAGCTAGGGTCCCAAGAGATGGCTGCCATCCTCTCACCACTTGGGTTATATGGAGGCAACCGAAATACGAAACTACCCCTAAGGCCTAACACTAGGATACACGCCCCTGAGGGGCACTTTGGGAATCGTCGTCGTCGCACCATCGGACGGATGCCCGGCAACAGCACCCTGCGTAGCCTCGACGCAAGTCGTGTGATCCCGACGCGTGTCCTCCGCTTTGAAGTCTCCGAACTGCGTCATCGCACACCGGTCAGACCGGTGTCCTCCACCGGTCAGACCGGTCAGACCCACCGGTCAGACCGGTCTGGTGCTGCTGCCTCTGGTCTTCGGCCTTGGCTTTGTGGATCAACCAAGGAACCCAGTGGTTTTCTGGTGAACCACTGGAAACCCCGCGAACTCGGTGTAGCCTCCGCCAATCACCACTCATGACTCGGCTCCCACGTAGTCCCAGCTCGATCTTGGCTTTGTGGCTCAAGCAAGGAACCGTCCACTACTTTATCTTGCCGTTCTTGTCACCATGCGGCCCGCACTTGACCCCGCTGGCCATCGGGTCCCTCGAGCCAAGCCTACTTGTCTTCTCCACACTTGGAGGCCTACCCGGCAACGACCTTTCGTGCTTGCTCTTCACCTGCACCAACACCAGTCAAGCCGCAACCTGCACCTGCAATACTTGGCCAAGAATCAGTCCACACAACGTTGTCAATCACTCATCACACCAGGAAGCGACCATCCACCGGTCCTCGAACCACACAGGCTCTCAATATGGCCAATCATACACTCCATGTTTGTATGTGTTGCATAGCGTTTTGTTTAATGAATTCCACCACATTAAATGTTGCATATGCATCTCGTGTAGAACTTCCCGACGGTAACTACTCGCTTGTGCCGGAAGTTGAAGAGGGAGGATCTGACGGGGAACTGCACTTCGTGGAGGTGAACCAGGACACCGAGGAGCCCCAGGCTAGCGTTGCTGACGAAGGCAAGCACCGGAGCATTAACCTAAGTATTTTTGAAATTATGCAACTATCTATGTATGTTTGTGCATTTACGTTCAGGAGTTGAAATGAAACCCTAGATGCATAATCCCTAGGTACCTATGCCCTTTTACTAGTATGTCAGGTCGATAGTTGCTATGTTATAGGACCCGGTAAAAGTCGAGTGATGTTCGTCACTCGCGAGAATAGGTTCTTATGTTGGAATCATAAGATCTTTATAAATGGATTGCTCATGTGGTAAGAGCATGGGATTTAGGCTCCGGTCCAATGGCTTTCGTGGGTTAAGTATTTGAACGTACTAAGCACTTGTCGGGAATGGAACCGGTAAGCCTAGTACCTTAATGAAGCGGTAAGGGATTTTACCGTCTGTAATCTTGGGATGCGTCCCACGGCTAGCTACCGGTGGTGCATGTGTGAGGCTGGACGCTAGTGTGAGGCATACCAGATAGCCTTGTACCAAGGACTGTGATCTTTTATCCCGAACCGAGGAATTCTGGGAACCGCCTGGTTGGTGAACTCTGTGTGAGGGCACTCTTCCGTGTGTTTAGGTCCACCTTGCAAGGTTATAAATCAATCGGTTGTCGGCCTCTCACCATTATCTGAGAATACTTAACCATCTGGCCATAATATCCCTTAATGATGGAACTGTGTGAATATTACTGCATGGATTAATTGTTTTGCACAACTCATGCTTGCAATAGCTTGCTCACATAGAAATGGTAATAAACTAGAACTTGAGCTAAAATGTTGAAAATAAGGACATACTCTTTGTTGCTTTTCAGCAAAAGAACCCACTGGCCAAAAAGCCTCTCATGTCTAGAGTTTGGTGATGTAGTTATCACCCGACGGGTAAGACTTGCTGAGTATTAGTATACTCAGTCTTGCTATAATTTTGTTGATTTCAGATAATGCTTTTAGTGATGTGTGTCCTGGAGAGATTCCACTCGGCTGGGAGCTGGAATGGGTGGATGACAATGAGTGAATGCATCATGGATGGCCTCCTATGATGCTTATCGTACCGCGTAGTTGAATTCCGCTGTTTTCGAACTCTGAGCCTCTTTTATCATGTCAAACACTTTGATTTGTAATAATTAAACCCTTCGGGGCAAGTTTGGATTTAATTTATGTAATGTACTCTGGACTCGCCTTCGTGTGAGTTTTAATGCATATTGTCAATCCTTTGTTGCTATGTAAGTGATTTCACCGGGCTTGACCCGGCAACTCATGACGGGATGATACTTTATTATCACTTAATGACCAAAGTGGATTGGTTTAGGTGATAGTACGGTATTTTCTCGGGCGGGTTGTCACAGTGGGGAGCCGCGGTCACCAGCGAAGAGGGAGAGACCCGACCCTGTGGCCGCCGGCGGGAGAGAGGGGGCCGCAGGCGACGTCGAGGCGGAGATCCGGGAAGGCCGCAGCTAGGTCGCCGCCAGCGGAGAGGAGAGACCGTGGACCCGGCTTCGCGGCCGCCGGCAGGAGAGAGGGGCCGCAAGTGATGGCGAGGCGGAGATCCGGGGAGGTCGCGGCCAGGTCGCCGCCGGCGAAGAGGAGAGACCGCGGACCCGGAGTGCCGGAGAGGAAGTCGGCCACCGAAGGGAGGGAGGGGGACTCGCGGACCGCCGAAACGTCGAGGAGGGGCGCGCCGTCGCAGCCGTCGAGGAGGGGCGCAGACGGGCGCAGCCGGGGGGAGCCGCCGTCGGGGCGCCTGCCACGGCCGCCGCGGAGGAGGGCATCGCAGGCGACGGTGGGAAGGCGTGGCGTCGCGGGGGCGCCAAGGACTGCGGCGGCCCCAGGGGCCCCAGATCTAGGGTAGAGGGGGGAGCCGCGGCGCACACCGAGGCAGCCGGGGGAGGAGCGGCGAAGGAGGAGCGCCGGATCTCCGGCCACGACCGAAGATGTCGCGCCAGGGCGGCGGCGGCCCCTGCGGCCCCAGATCTAGGGTTCTGAGAGCCCAGTGGGGGAGGACGGAGCGGGGCGGAGGGAGGTGCCGACGACAAGGTCTCGCACCGGGGAAGGGCGGAGCAAGACCGGGAGGGCGCGCTGACGACCCGGAGGAGCGACCTCGCCGTGGTGGTGGTGGTGTGGGGAGGGAAGGGGAGGGGGAGAAAGGAGAGGAGGAGAAGGGAGGGGAAGGAGACGCGGGGAAGCCGGTTGTGCAACTCCGTCGCTGGCCGCCGACGCAGAGGGAGGCGGCGGCGGCGGCCGACGGGCTCCGCGGCGGGGCGGCCTGGCGGCGGCGGAGCAGGAGCCCCCGAGTCGCCCTCAGGAGGGCGACGTGAGGGCGACGCGAGGGAGCTGACCAATTTTGTAAAAGTTTCACATCAATCAGCAATATAATAACTTATGAAGTGTTTCAATAGTATTTGAAAGCCATGCATACATGGAGTCGCAGTAGCATAATCTTTAGACGGCTGAAAATTAAATTGGGAAGCTAAGCCCTCTTTTTCTTTTTTCTTTTTTGTCTTTTCTTCTTGTGTGGTCAATTAGTAGGGAAACTTTTTTTGTCACTGTTTGGGATATGAGTGTTTAAGTTTGGTGGGAGAAAGCGTTGTCTGCATGGATCGGAGATGGTGTGTTAGGTTGGATCCGATGTCGTCGTGGCGTGTGACGTGTGCAGCAGATGGATATGGGCAACGTCACCAACTGTATTTCCATTCCATGCAGGAAATTGGTTGAAAGGAGAGAAGCCACCTGTTGGATAACTGGCGCAGCGATCATCAGACCCCTTCCTTTTTCCTCGTGCGTATCTTGGTCGATTGTCTTGGTCCCTTCAACCTTTGCGTCTCGAATTAACGGTTATTTCTAACAATGGCTCGAAAAAATGGTAGCCGTCGTCATATTCCTCCTGCAGTAGGTGGTGTACGAGCCAATGTGGCAGCAGGATCAATCAGTTAGTGGAATCACTACCGCAAACTCTTAGTTTGCCGCGTGTTTATTATCAAGCACACGGTAAAGAGCTACTTTGCCGCAAGCTTTATATAAGACACATGGCAAAGAAAAAGCACACAGTTGAAAGAGCTACAACGTCGACAAGCTTGGTGGTGTCGCGCCCCTCCTTCCATCTCCGATGGTGGCATGGTGTGGTGGCTAGGGATGGCAACTTTGCTCGTGAACACGGATATCTGCGGATACCCGACCCGACAGGTAAAGGTATGGGTAAGAAACTTCACTCGTGGATAACCTGCTTGTTGGTCCGCACCGACTCGGGAACACGAGCAGCCCCTCAGCCTCCTCCGTGGGGAGTGCTGTACGCTGACACCTTCTCGGCTTCTGTCTCCTCCCCGCCGCTCCTAGATATATATTGTGCCTACATTTTTAATAAAGTGAATGTATGTATAAAAGTCAGAATGATATGTATTTTGAAACGGAGGGGTAGTTACGATCCAAGTTAGGAGTAGTACAGTAGTATGGGTGTGTTTGGCATGGCTCCAGAGCCGAACTCCATGCCAGAGTCGAGTGGAGCTAGCCAAACACCCCGACTCCAGAACTCCATGGAGTAGTCTAAACTCTGGAGCTCTAGTGCAAATAGAACTGGAGTCCTGGAGCACCTCCTTTGCTACTCCAACCATCCCCTGCTACAGTCGCTTGGGGGTGAAAAGGAGGCGACGCGCGATTTCGGCGGCGATTCCGTCGGCCCCGTCCCTCTCCGGCGGTCAGAGCAGCACCGGAGATGGATGTGGGCCGGGGAATTGCCGCGCGGATGTTTATAGTCTAGGGTCGTGCTGTCCTAGGTTTAGGTTTTGCTCGCCGTCGGTCTTCAGCGGCGACGCTAGGTGTAGCCGGGGGGACGACGCTCCCTTGCGGCATGTGTGTCCGGGCGACGTCGGCGAGGCGACGGCGGCGACGGCGCTGTGGAATAAGTGCTCCAGGCCTCTCCCTCGCCCCGGTGGCGAGCTACTCCTACGCCATTGGCGAGGTCGGGGAGCTATGTACAGGAGTCCGAGGCCGGCATCTCGTCATCTTCTCCAGGTGATGTTGCTGCTAGCCTTTCTCATCAAAGGTGCGGTGCTGGTTGCGGGTGATGTGGTTGATGGCCGGCTGGATCTGGATCGATTTCTCCTCGGCGGCAGCGGTCGTCGATGGCGAATCCAGTTCTAGGAGCTGGAGGAGTTGGGGCGCGGCCCCGGTCGACGGGCGACCGCCGATGGCCACATATACATCGACTCCAACAAAAGCCTCTGTGCGATGGGACTTCTCCAGTTCATGGTGGTGTTCATCCTCTTCGGCGACGGTGGTGGCCGGCGACGACGAGATGCATCTCGGGTGGTTCGAGAAGGTCTCAGGGGTATCGTTGTAATTTTTCTTTCTGCTAGGGCCCTTTTCGATGTTTGGCTGGCAAACCTGTATCCGTATCCTCTATGTACGTGTCTGTACTTGTACGCGTCTATGTACGCTTTCCTCCTCCAGTAATACAGATACGTATATTATCCAAAAAAAAAAACCAGGCAATATGAAACTAGACATGGAGTTAGTAGGAAATTACCCACCACTGCCACCAATAAGTGGAAAATAACGATTCGTTTTTGTTCTGTCTCCTCCCCCGACCCCCGTGGCCTCCCTCTCGCGCAGCCCCTCCGCCTCCCACCGCCGACCCCCATGGCCGCGCGTGCGCCGGCCCTCGTGGTCGCGGCCGTGATGCGCGCTCGCCGGCCCACACGGCCGAGCCTCCCGCCGCCAGACCCATCAACAGCGCCGGCGACGCCCTCCCTCTCCCCCAAGCTGGCGTCGACGGATCCCGCATCTCCCTTCCCGTGCGCCTCCACCAGCGGATGGAAAAAAATGGTGGATTCGACATGGCCGTTATTGAGCTTCCAATTGGAGGGGTGTGGGGTGGAGCTTTGGTAGTGAAGGAGCTTTGCCCGTGAGGAATTGGAGCGAGGTGCAACACGGCGCAAGGAATCGAGACAAGATGCGGCTCTATTCTTCGTGCGTCCGCCGCCTCCACCGGTTCGAAGGGCACCGACGACCACGCCGGCCTATCAAACGGCGAGTGCGACGCGCTGGCGCCTTGCGGACTGCGGAGGGAAGGGAGAGGATAGGGAGCCGCCGAGCCGGGGAGCATCGACGGGGGAGGGGGGCGAGCGGCGGCGGCCCTGTGCCGCGCGTCTGTTCAGGGGCGAGCGGCGGCGGCCCTGTGCCGCGGGTCAGTTCAGGGGCGGCGCCGTGCCGGTGCAGGGCAGCCGCGTGGCTGTCTAGGGGCGGCGCAGGCCTCTCGCGCGGAGCTCGCCTCTCCCTCGAGCCGGCCGCCATGGCAATGGAATGGAGCAGGGTTGCACGGTTGTGGAAGAAGCTGAAAATGAGACTGACAGGTGGGACCTACAGAAAAGGATGGAGCTGGTAGCCAAACACCCCAATTTGAGTTTGGAGTTTTGAAGTGGAGTAAGCTCCACCTAGAGTTTTGGAGTGGAGCAGCTCCACCTGGAGTTGGAGCCATGCCAAACAGATCCTACATCAATAGTAGTAGTACTGTAGTATATCTTAGCAACGGAAGAGTAATGGGTGTCTCATAGACACACCAAACCTGACACGTGTTGAAGTGGCGTTGTCCGTGAGTGGTATGCTCACCTTTAGTAGCAACAAACAAATCTAACGGAAGAGTAATGGACACATAGTCCCGGATTCTATCTTGTTTTTTTAGAGAACCCTGTGTCTGTTTTTAGATCAAGTCACTCTATGCTTTACTATTGATTAGAGGGACTGAAAAGATTATGACGCCATCAGGCAGCCCAATAAACCAAACATGTCTTCCTAATGAATCATAAACTGAAGGAATTTCTAGCTACTCTATGAGCATCTCCATTTGACGAGGAAAAACAAAACAGATTAGGCGACGTGGTAATGGGCCGATTCCTTCATGGGCCTGTCGACAGCCCGCCTCCTCCGTGTTTTTGACTTTCAATCTCCCTGCGTGTTTCATATGGCCTTTTTTTTCCTCTCTCTCTCTCTCTCCTCTGGAGTCTGGACTCAATGAACAATACGCAGATATGCTGATCCAAGATAAAAGTGATAAACTACAAATAATTAGTGTAGATATAACACTATTATTCTGCTAACAGGACAGTACAACCAATTTATAAAGTAGAATCTAGTTGGATGTATAGCAGGGTTCCACATATTTATAGCAATGGATTAATAAATACTCCCTCCATCCATTTATCCGAGGCCTATTTTGAAATCTGAAAATTCCATTTATGCAAGACCCATTTGTGTTTTTGCATTGGAAAACACTAAATCGTCGCTTTGTCATCTGTGCGAGTAATAAATTCATCTCACATACTTCTCCGGAGATTAATGATGGGAGAGACTTTATTTCTTTTCCTTGGTCTTTGAGTCAAATGCAAATGGGCCTTGGATAAATGGATGGAGGGAGTAACGAATACTCCAAGGTAGATGGTTCAAGTCACTCATCACATTAGGAAAGGGAGCATTTTTTCTACCAGCCGAGGCAAGTCCTAATAATAACAAAAAGAAAAGAAAAGAAAGAAAAAATTATGTACACGCTGCTGCAGGACCAAGAGAACAAGAAGTAGGATTGCAGCAAGTCTGGAGATCAATCTGGCTCTGCACTCTAATTTGGCTACCACCACCAAGGAACACCTACAGTACAAAATGAAATGTCCTCCGGAAATGCAATTGCTCTTCCTAACTCTACCAGGTAACAACCATCCCACATCCATGATCCATCCACCCCATTCCTCCGATGCTCGAGTCGCTGTGTTCGTTCCCATCAGGAGTCCTAGGACTGAGACCTCGCGGACAGTCCCGACTCTCTTCGATCGCTGCTTATCTCGAACTCGCTTGAGCTTGCCTTGGACTCGTTGTCTGCATTGCTGCTGTGGCCCCTTCGGCTCCGACGGTCCTTCACGGGATTAAAAATGCAAGATTCAGAATTATAGCACAAGAATGGTTGTATCACGGCACAGGGGGTCAGAGGAGAAGTAAAACCTCTCGCGACGGGACGTCTTCTGCCTCTAGCATACGAACAACCTGACCCATAGTGGGTCTTTTCTCAGCATCTGGGTCAACACACCGCAATGCCACAAGAAGAGCACGCTTCAGAGCCCGAATGGCTGGTTTCAACTCCATGTCCGGATCCACTACTTCCTCAGCTCTTCTCGTGCCAACCATCATTTTGAGCCACTCAACCAGATGCACCTGCAACCATGTTATAGCTTATTAACATTCTGTGCTGAAAGAAGTAGTGGATCCAGACATAGTGGCTACTAGGCAAAAAACTTGCTATAGTGGCTACGAGGCAAAAACGCAAGACATCTGTAAACCTAATATAGTGTCTCCCTACTGGTCGATAGATGCTATTTTCCCATGAAACAAAAGGTCACAGGTAAGTGCTGCTTCACCATACATGACATGATAGTACATGCTCACCTCATTAGCAGGTCGAGCATAGTCAACCGGATCCCTCCCAGTCACTGCTTCCAGTAGTAGCACCCCAAAACTGTAGACATCACTTCTCTCATTTAACAGACCTGTGTTCGCATATTCAGGGGCCACATACCTGAAACAGTAACAAAATAAAAGATGGATAATTGTTTCCATGTGAAGCTCCATAAACCTAATTGCTCCTAAAACATGAAAACGAAACTCTCGACATGTAAATTTTCCTACTGTTAGTGAATATGGCATGTTTCAATTAGTGTACTACAAAAATGAAAGAATAACAAGCAAACAACATACCCGAAAGTTCCCATAACTCGAGTTGTGATATGGCTCTTCCCTGCACCCAGGAGCTTGGCCAATCCGAAATCAGAAAGCTTGCCATTGAATTCTTCATCAATTAGAATATTACTTGATTTGATATCACGGTGAACAACTTTTGGTTCTATGGCTTCATGTAAGTAAGCAAGTCTGCATATCATCAATTATTAACAAAATTTCCTTGAATAACTAAGCATATGCATAACAGAAAAGGCAAAGTCATAAGTGGTTCATCTCTTACGCCTTAGCGATTCCAAGAACGATTTTCATCCTGGCTTCCCAAGTAAGAACACCGTGTTGACGCATGGCACCATGAAGCCACTGTTCTAAATTCCCATTATTCACGTACTCATACACAAGCATCCTGGAGTAAGAGGATATAATGAGAACACTCAAATAGATGACAATACGGTATATAACAAATGAAGCAGATAGATTTTCATAGTTTACATTCAGAAGTGTTCAAGGGGACTACATTTCGATGGAGAATGCAAAGTAAACATTAACAACATCAAGGCTTTTTTCAGTACTAAAACAAAAAATCAAGTGTTATCATAAAAATATGTCTAACTACCGAGAATCACAGGCCACTGTTAACAGCTGAAACCAAGGACAGGAGAGTGATTCTTCTGCCTTCAATTCACATAAACTGTATAAAAAGACTGTTATTTACAATAGTTCTCAGCTCATTGCCATAAATATACATTTTCTTTTGTTTTATGCGAGCTGGAAAAGCATATACACCATTAGAAGGCACGGCAACTTGATTCTTTTATTTAATATAAGATCTGAAACTAAAATTAAAGAGTCAAAATGAGAATTTTCTTTCAAAAAAAAGAAATCAGGATATCACAACTTTAGTTGTAAAAATCCATGTAACATGTGGTAGCAAGTAGTACAGTGTGGCAATATGCAATGATTAACTGGGCGGCCTGGGCGTGTAGATATGACGCTGCCAAGACATCATGACTCCTATCACCCACACAACACGGAGTTTAGTTCATCGATTCCAGGCCTAAGGCTGGCGGCAATCACCGGTGTGGCCTCACTAATCTGATTAGAAGCCTTCCAATTGAGTAAAACCTACACTAACATTGACTGTCGATGCAAAATTGTCAGTTTGGGACACATTGATGAAGGAGACGGTCCATGTCCTATTAATTTGTCGGCTTGTGTAGATAGTGACTGGAGCAGCAATACAAACAAGATGGTACGGGCTACCTTCATGCATCTCAATTGCCAGACAGGATGTTATATCTGGCACTGATCCACCTCTCCTTTAAATTATCTATTTTGCTTATCTACCAAATTAGTTTCCTTGGAGCAAATTCTCATGGATTTGCTCTTTGATTCATTGATTTTTGTCGTGTCCACAGGGTGCATTAATATAAAAGCATACATGGTTTAATATAAAATTCCATGATTCCAGTTCAAAATATTTTGATACCACAAAAGTATCAGCGGCCCCCCAAAAAAAATCCAATGAAGAATACAGCTGTCAGTGCTTTCTATATATGCACAATCTGCTTGGCTGATTGTTATTTCTATGGTGTATTAGACGTAATCTCTGATTGAAGCCCTGTCATATTTTGAGCCCAGTAGTCGGATTCACAACAAGACATGGACTGAGTGTAGGAAGAAGGCACATAAGACACCAGAACGACGGGTACTGAGTGGGCGAAACAGAGCAAACAGGGAAACTAGGCAGTGCTAAACTAGCAGGCTCGGCCAGCATTGTCATACTTTGCAAACCAGTTTGTCAATAGTACTATAGAGGCAATCCCCCATGGTTTTTATCTGATGGACATCCTATTAGAGAACATGCACTCTCAAAGTTGAGGAAGTGTTAGATTTTGTGAGGGTATAAAGTTCAAGATTCTATAATGAACCTAGAGTGAAATTATATATGTACCAGTAGTCATTCTATTCAAGTACATCTATATCATAGCTGAGAAGAGAGCTAGCCAAAAAGTCAGTGCAATTGATCAGAAATTAGCTTCACCTGTGGATTCCCTCAACACAATATCCTAGAAGGCGGACAAGATTCTTATGCCGGACATGTCCAATTGCCTCAACTTCGACCCTGAATTCCTTTTCTGCTTGGCCCCTGCAGTGACACATGAAACACTCTGAATATGTTGAGCCCATGAAAGAGAGCAGAACAATATTTCAAGCTCTATGTGGAAGGCGCCCTTTAGGTAAAAATAAGATTCAGAGGGTTCATACATGTTATTAAGAAGCTTCTTTATTGCAACATCAGTCCCATTTATGAGCCGACCACGGTAAACGACTCCATATCCACCTTCCCCAATGATATTCTCCTTTGAAAACCGATTCGTTGAATACTCCAAATCCCTCAAAGTAAACCAATGGCCCCAACCCAGATGCGAGAACTCCGGGAGACCAACCAACGGAGATGCAGAAACAGTTGCATACTGAGGATACTGCCTCCTAGCATTACCCGAGCTGCCCTCATCACCAGAATACGAACTCCCAGCCCTTTCGCAGTGGTACGCGGAGCTGCATTGGCTCAGATTATCGGCATCACTCGACTTGCTCCTGACCAGGTGCGCCAACATTTTCCCCGAATCCTTCTCGTAGTGCTTCTCCTGCACCGCCAATGCCAGCGTTTGGCTCTCTTGCACTTGGAAGCTCTGAACCACAGCATGCTCACGCACTTCGTCCACCGCAATCTCCTTGGAGACGTCCGGAATCTGAGACACCGGAATCTTGTCGAACGACTTGCTCGGCTTCCTCCGGTGCACGGACCAGAAGCACAGGAAGCCGAGGATAAGCAAGATTACCACCCAGATACAGATGCCAATCACAATCCATAGCCTCAGGCCGAACGGCGGCGTCCTGGAAGATAGCTCGGCTCTCAGGATTTCGCCGGCGGACATCTTTATTCCTCAGAAATCTACGCAGCAGCATCAGTAAATGCGATGTTAGATTAGCACTTCACCATAAAGAAGGAAATGGAGACAAGCTGAAACCAAGATAAGAGCAAGCGTAATTTCTGAAAGAAAATCGAAGCTCCTACTAGTAGGTATTTACTTGCAATCGGGTCAGATTCCGGAAGGAACCGAAGGGATTGAGGCGCTGGATTTCCCACTGGAGGAAGCGAAGGGGAGGCGCCCGCGTACCTGGTGGATGCTCGTCGCCAGCGAAGAGCCTGACGAAGACCTGGGCGAAGGGCGCGGCGCTCGCCCAGTCCGCCGCCGCCGCCGCCGCTAGGAATGGGAAGCCCCACTAGAGAAGGGAGCGAGAGTGAACGGGAGATAGGGAAAAGGAGAGGAGGGCTGGCTGAACGCGGACAAAAGCCGAGCATCCCTCCCTCTGCCGTTGCCAGGCAATGGCAACGTGTGACGTTCTCCCCATCCAGGCCATCCACATCTAGATCAACGGCTACGGAGGCATCAGCCGTCAAACTTTGAGCTAACTGAAGATGATATGTTTCTCATACGATCAATATGATTGACCTTTCTTTTAGGCTTGATGTAGGATGTAGCCACTGTAATTGTGCACATTTGCTCTCTTTAACACGGGTTTTTTATTTCTAGAGTTAGAAAATATCATCAATCAATAAGTTGGGTTAACTGTGGCAGACAGAACATCGCTAGCCACATGTCACACAGGATTAGCAGATGGACTAAGTCGGGACCAGAATATGACAACGTGATTTATAATGAAGAAATGAAACAATGAGAGATAGTCGAAGATGGTAAGAGATAAGAAAGGAATTCAATCCAACTTATAGCTTTTATGAAAGAAAATGTGTCTCATTAAAAGAAAAGTCCTGAAAATTCCAACCTTAGTAGCTTTCAAGGCTAAGCAAGACGATGTGAAAAAAGAAAAGAAAGTTAATGATATATTTTGGCTTAGATCATCAGCTTCGTCAACATGGGGCAGAGATGAAATGGCATAAAAAAGGCTAATCAGCACCAGGGGGAGGAAGGCAATGTTAGGATGGATGGGCGGGAAGGCCGGATAGAAGGAAAAAAATCACATGATAGAAAGAGGCAAAGTCATATCGGTTGAATTGTGAGGCAATATGACAAAATAGTTGTACGAAGAAATTAAGGATGATCAACGAAATGGCAGCCAATTTGGATGTTCTTTTAGCCACCATTATTTTTCCTAACTATTTATGAAACACATTTCATGTATTGAAAATGCAGATACATGTCGGTCAGATATTTACGAGTCAAATTCACAACATATTTAACTAACATCCATATAAGTATTTTAATAATTTTTAATATAAATGAAAAAATTTGGGAGCTATTTGGATGCCGGTCAGACCTCGCCACCGCCACAGCACTCACGCCATGCAATAGTGCTGCCACGCTACAGTCAACAATGGGAGTTGTGACTTTGTGTGACGCCAGAAAAGTTCGCCACAACAGTATGTGGCGGGGGCATATTGTGGTGTGGCTGGTTGCTGCGGCGAACAACCAAGCAACCCCTTAACTCTTGCCATCCAAGTTCGAAGTCAAATAGCCATTTAAGTGCTCATATAAGGAGAAAGAAAGTTGAGGTGTGAACAAAATAACGTATAAATCGAGTGTGGTAACATGCACCCAAAGTCCAAAAGATTTGATAACCGTGTTTCAAGTGGCCCGAGGAAAACGTTTCGTGTATTTGTGGAAACTGAATATTACCGATGATGATATGTCTTCATCCATCAAGTGGCTGAGGTGGAGTTCAATGCTGGGTACACGGAGCTATAAAAGTTGGGCTTTGCCGCAGGGATCATGACAGAGAGCGAGTAAAAAGGCTTTTGGGCACCACACACAGGTAGGTCCACAGCTCTCGCTCACGTAGCGTGCTGGCTGCGTGCACGCAACCGATGTTCGCTCGGCTCGAGCACAAGACCAAACGGCCCACGCGCAGGTGGGGACCCACCGTACACTGTCTGAGGGGAGGGGCCACGCGCAGCGGAAATGACAAGAAGACCCATGCATGGTTCGCAACGGCTAGCTTGCTGCTCCCGGGCTTGACTTGACGTTGTCGGCTGGCTTTCTGGACTCCTGGCTCGGCGGTCGGCTGGATTTAGATAGAGTTCATGATGAACCATTTGGAAAAATATGGAATGTGTAGGTTTTGTTTAGATGGGTAAGTTTTGGTAAATTTCTACCACCAGTAACAATACCTGTGTGGTACGCATGTGCTATATATTAATATTTATGGTTGTATAAGAATAATGTGCAGACGGTCATTGCTTTCGATATTTGTTGCGGTAGAATACATAAAGTAGAAAGCTCTACCTGATACTGATAGGAATGGATATGAATTGGTGCTGGTTTCGCGACAATGGAGCGAGCTACTTTGTGATGTCGCAGAGCTTACTTAGGGAGTTTGATCGCGTGGGATGAAGTATGTATATGTACCATTTAGAGAATCACAATTTAGGGCACTACGAATTAACAATTCAGGTAGAATCAAAGATAAGAAAGAACCCCGCAATAATAAAGGGAATTGTGCAATCATGCCTAAAATTATCACACATGGCAGCCAAATGAATTTGTATACTGGAATGACACATGCATGATGCAATCCGTGATTAATGACACCAGCATGAATTCAAAAAAAAAGGACACCTACATGCACGCATAGGTGGGGTCAAGGGTGATGGAAGGCAGTAAATAAGATTGATCGTGCTTTATGTGTAAGGCAAGAGTGATGTGTGTTTAGGCAACTTATATTATGAGTGAGAAAAGTTTTCAAATGTTCGCGAGTCCTCAAAGAAAGAAGGAGAGACCGAGAGGGAATCTATAAGGAAGAGATCGGCATCGTGGGGGAGGCATGTAGGCATAGATGGAAAGGTCAATAGAAAGATTAGAGAGGTTACCATTTATCATTCAGGGTGTATCTATAGAAGGTTGGACGTGTCTAACATCAAAAGCTTTTGATCCTTATAGTATAGATTTATCTGTCACATCTCAATGTTCAAATGCTAACTAAAAGTATTAAATGTAGATTAATGATAAAAACCAATCAATAACTTCCAGATAAATCCGCGAGACGAAACTATTGAATCTAATTAGACCATGAGTAGACAATGTGGTGCTACAGTAAATATGTGCTAATCATGATTAATTAGATTTAATAATTCGTCACGTGATTTTCAATCTATCCGTGTAATTAATTTTATGACTAGGTGATACCCCGCGCGTTGCTGCGGGAATTTATAACTAACATTTTAAGATGAACTTTGGAAGTAGAAAATTAAGATGATTGCAAGACAACATTATTTTACAAATGACATTG
The DNA here is from genome assembly GCA_036936925.1 of Cenchrus fungigraminus. Taxonomy (NCBI): domain Eukaryota; kingdom Viridiplantae; phylum Streptophyta; class Magnoliopsida; order Poales; family Poaceae; genus Cenchrus; species Cenchrus fungigraminus. Next base: position 88,568,813 of record CM072780.1, read on the forward strand.
CTAATAAAGTTAGAGCAGAGGATGTTACCTGATTGATGACATTTCTTGATCACAAAACTAATGTTCTGTTAAGGCGACAAAGAGTGATATAGAGGGATATAGCTCGGTAGAAGATGATCAGCCATAATCAATTAATATGAGCCTACAAAATTCAGAATGGCTTAATATGCAATAGGTAAGCATACAATGGCTGAACAATTCAGAAAATGGTGACAAACATAACATTAAGAAGTGACACTAAATGTCCCCTATTTCCACCCACCCTACCCCAGTGGCGGAGCCAGAAAAAAATTATAGCTGGGGCGGCTTCTAATGACCAACTAAACCGAAACTAAGAACATAACAATTCACATGGCATTGATGCATCCATATATTGCAATCGCATAATTTTAATGCGAAGTTGAGATATTACCTCTAATTTGAAAAATAAACTGATAGTTCTTGCATCAATGCACCATACATGATAGAATGCAAAAATAGAAAAAAAGAGTAAATTGGATATAGACATCAATTAACAAATAACAATAGCAAGTATTAATAAATGGGATATAGACATCAATTTTTTCACGAAATATAAACATTAATTAGCAACCCATTTTGCTCTGCCTCTACATCTCTTGGATGGAGTCCAGCTGGGATCGTGGTCTTTTGTTTGGCTGGGGTGCTGGGCCTTTGTTGGCCTGCTGGGCTGGCGCCCAAACTCCAGTCGTCAGACAGCCTGGCAGGGGACTGGACTCCTCCTCCCTTCCGTGCCTCAGCTCTTGGCTGCCGACCAGCGGCCGGAGCTCTTGAAGAACGGCGGCCGACGCTCTTGGAGAAGACCCGGGACCGTTGGGGCGGCCGCCCCACCCCGCCTACAGGGTAGCTCCGCCACTGCCTACCCCATCCCGTCTGCTCTCCCTCTCTCCCCTGGGCCATGGCGGCCGAGCCCTCCTCGAGCTCGCGGCTGCAGGATGCGGCACGGCGGCCAGGCGGACCTCCCTCCCTCCATCGCCTCCCTACTTCCCCACGGGCCGTGGTGGAGGCGGCGCAGGATGCAGAGCGGTGCCTCCCGTCCGGCGGCGCACGGTCGCAGTGGAGGGTGCCCCCTCGATCTCCGCCAGCGCAAGGCGAGCAGCGGCGGCCAACCCTCGGTGGCCGGTGGCTCCTTCCCTCCCGCTCCTCCCGTGGAGCTCCATTCGGCGGAGCGCGGGATCTCCGGCGGTGTGAAGCAGATGCGGCCGGAGGTAGGGGAGCTATGCCGCCCCTTCTCTGCGGGCAGCGGGTGGCCTTCTCCGCCTGTCGACCCTTTCCCCGCCACCCTCTGTTCCGATTTGAGCCCCAAATCGTTGAATCAAGCCCTGCATCGCACCACCAGCGGGTGGCGCAGTAGCTCGCCGCCATATCCTCCACTCATGACTCCCGGATCCAGGTGCGCCATCGGCGGCTCCCTTTCTTCTGCTCTGGAGCTCGTCATCGAGCAGCCTTCCCTCCCCTTGGATGCGGCGATGGGGTCGTCGTTGGGCCTCCCTCATCGTTTCCTACGACGGCCTCAGCATGCAGATCGAGAAGGGGAAGACAAAGCCGGGGTGTAGAGGAGGTGGAGCAGGTGCACCGCTGGCTTGATTTTCGCCGTAGAATCGAGGGGAGATGGAGGAGGGGCATCGCCGGATGCCGCGGCTGGCAGAGGAGGGGCGCCGCCGGCAGCTTCAGACGATGCGTGGAGGGAAGGCACAGGCCCTGCGGAAACTTTATGAGATGGGCGAGGGGTCGGTGGTGGGGATGCGAGGGGGCGGAGGTGGGAGGCGAGGTGGCGGCGGCAGTCTTTGAGGCATCGCGGGGATGCGAGGGGGCGGCGCCGGGTGGAGAAGGAAAGTGCGCTGCGGCCCACGGGTGGAGAAGGAGGAGGATGACGTCACCCGGTGACGTGGATGGTTGTGAGTAGAGAGAATTGACTAGTGGGGTGCTCTTATTAAATTTTGTATTATTAGATCATATTTAGTTCTCTTAATTAGCTCACAACTAAACAATGGTTTACAAGTATCTACAAAATTCAAATGGATAATTTTTTTTGTTCCGGTCGTAATGAGTCCATTCTTTGAAACACGTGGATTAACTTTTCGCTGTATTTTTATTTCTTTGAAAAGCGGCTCATCACTTTTGTGATAGTCAGACAACTGTCCTCTTGGCAACATGCCAACATGTAATTAAGAGCTCACATGACATGATGGCATTCCACCAACAAAGCAGAGGGCAGTGCCCCCACTTTCTGCAAGTAAAATAGCTAGTGTTTTTTTAAACGAACAAAATAGCATGCGTATTAGAAGATGACTTTTGTTCTATTCCTCATGCCGCTTTTCACCGTTATCTCTCCGCAAAATGTTGGTGTACACTAATCCTTAGGTAAACAAGAACATACTATAAGAAATAGTTTTGCAACCGTATATTTGTGGAACGTACCACCTACATTTCAAATATAGGACATATTTTAGTTTGTTAGGATATGGGTATTTCACCAACAACGATTACTTTCTTATTAATACACAAATTTTTACACAAATTTGTATTATTAAACTCACGCAAAAAAAAACGTCATGGAAGGTTACATATATAATGTATTTGCTATATTGTTAGAGCCTTGTGTACTCCTATCCATTCTTAATCCAACCGGCCAGAGTGGAGAGAGAGAGAGTCCAAATTGATGTCTCAATCCAACTTATTTGTTGTTGTATGATTGAGTTAAGTGGTGTGATACGACACGTATTGTTGTCCTAGTCCAACCAGCCGGTGTTATTTCTTTGTTGTTTGCCCAGTCTAAGCAAACATCTCGTTGAGCAACTGTTTTGATCAAGCTGGGAATTAGATTAGCCATTTAGTTAATCATCAATTATCTTGTTTCCTTCAAGTCTAATGGCGTGATTATATTAGTGAGAATGTTCCAGCGTTCCACAAATCGATACATACATACATACATACATACATACATACATACATACATACATACATACATACATACATACATACATACATACATACATACATACATACATACTCTCCTGCGGCAGAGGAAGAAACGTTAAACCATCATGTGCGGAGCTCGCGCCTGTAATGGCGGATCAAATCTAGTTACCTGTCGTGTCGCATCGCATGGGCATCAGCGTTAATGGCTCTCGTTCATCTGACGTGACTGCAACCAACCCGACGCGACGACCCTGTCTCCGGCAGGCGAACTCGTGGCGGATGCGTCTGAACTCTTATTTCCCAATATTTGCTTTTTTTTTAATTACAAACGCTGCCTAGATATGGGCATGGCTAGCACGGTTGAGATTACAAACGCCACCCGGCCCAACCGATCTAAAAGCCAAACATGTACGTCTACCCATCCTACCCCCAGTGCACCTCTTGTTGCTAGCCGGTGAGCATCAAGGCATCAACATTGAAACACCGGTCTTCATGGACCAATTCAAACTTCTCACATACCAAATTGCCCACATTATTTTAACTACTACCCGTGTCAGATCCTCATGTGTTACTGTAGAGATCAACATCGACAACCAACTCCTAGCATATGTTCTTCGATCATACTCATATTCTCAACAACATCTTTCTGTGCCAGTGTTCGTATACACTTAGCCATATTGCAATCAGTGGCGGATCCAAGATCCAATTCTGGGGGGGGCTCAACTTCTTCTTCCTCCTCCTCTTTCTTCTCTTTTCCTTATTCTTCCTCCTTCTTTTCTTCTTCCTCCTCTTCACCTATGTATGAAATTTGTAGGGGAGGCTTCCATGGAGTTCATGGGGGTAGGGGGGCTCCAGCCCCCCTGCCCCCACGGTGGATTCGCCCCTGATTGCAATCCAGCAATGCATACTTCCACGAGTCTGGTGCTCCACAAATGGCACATATATAGCTTTCCGTCGGCATGTTTCTATGATGCAAGACGTCTCTCAAAATAGAAAGAGCAACGTGTCAGTCTCCCGTTGCTGGTACCTGGACGTGCGAGATGGCAGCCCATTCCCCAATATTTGCTAGAATTTGGCCAGCCCCAAATTCGATTTTTTTTATTTTTATATTATTTTTTACGAATTTATAAAAAAATATATCTCTCTTTCAAAGTTTTACAAAAGTATACCAATGCCACCGTCATGGCGGCCGGCCCTTATCGCCATTTGGAATAGCGGTTAGAGGCTAATCCCTCGCACAGTACCGAAGCACTGTAGCACGCAGTTTGAGCCTGAAGATGATTTCAAATGAAAAAGGTTTGAATTAGAAAGTTGTCGATCTCGTTGAAAGTTACAATTTTCATATGAAGTTTATCTCCACCCGAGTTTAAAAAAAATGATTTTTTTGAAAATGTATTGTCCCTATCACCGTGCGAAACGACGGTTGGGAGTGCTACAGTGCGCACAGGAAAGACTCTGACCTCCATTTGAAACAACGACATTGATATATTTTTGTTGAACTTTGGAGCGGATGTATATTTTTAAATTCGTAAAAAATAATATAAAATTAAAAAATCCCCCCAAATTCGAGCAAAAACCAGGCACTGCCTGCTTGCTGCTCTCAAATCCTTTCGTTTCTTCTGTTGCATTTGAGAAGATGATACAAATGGCCCAATAACTTCTCCTCATCCCTGAGCCTTTGGCCCACAAAGCAAAGCCCACCCGCGCGTCGTCCACCAACCACACGACACACGTGTCCCCACTCAGCAACGTCTCTTTTTCTCTCCCCTCCCCGCAGGCACTCCAACGGTCAAATCATCCCACCCCCTCTCTCTCTCCATAAAGAAAATCTGCGGACGGAATCACACGCGGCGGCGGCGCAGCGAGGAGAGAGAAGCCATGGCCAGGAGGGGAGGCTGGAGGCCGAGGAGGAAGAAGGTCTCGACCTCGTCAGCGGACGGCGATGCCGGGGATCGCGGCGCGGAAGGCGGCCGGCCGCCGCGGCCAAAGGGGCAGGAGGCCGCCGCAGGCGGCACCGGCGGGTTCTTCTGCTGCTACCTACTCCGGTCCCTGTGCCCGCGCAGCAAGAGCCGGACCTACATCGGGTTCACGGTGAACCCGCGCCGGCGGATCCGGCAGCACAACGGCGAGATCGCCAGCGGCGCGGTGCGGACCCGCCGCGGACGGCCGTGGGAGATGGTGCTCTGCATCTACGGCTTCCCCTCCAACGTCTCCGCGCTCCAGGTACGCCCTGCTCCTGTTCTCGCATCGCAGCCCCTTGCACCGATTGGGATTTGAGAGCTCGAAAGATCCCTCTTTTGTCCCCCTCGGTCGTGAGTGCGGTTGCTCTGTTCTTGCTGATCTAAGTGAAGAGCCCCTGTTTCTTTGTGTCCGCTTGTGCAGTTTGAGTGGGCGTGGCAGCACCCGGCGGAGTCCCTCGCCGTGCGCAAGGCCGCCGCCGAGTTCAAGTCGCTCGGCGGCATCGGCAACAAGGTCAAGCTCGCCTACACCATGCTCAACCTCCCCTCATGGGAAAAGTAAGAAAAGCCACTTCCTTTATTCTCTGTCTCTGCATTTCTTGTTTGTTCTATTTTCTTGGATGGTGTTGATGTGAAGTGCGATGTTTCTGTGTTTCAGCTTGAACCTGACGGTGAATTTCTTCTCCTCGAAGAACACCAAGTTCACCGCCGGCTGCCCGTCGCTTCCAAGCCAGATGAAGACTGTCGTCTGCGCGATGGAGGATCTGCAGTGCAGTGCGGAGGGACCCTCATCTGAGGAGGACGACTTAAGCCAGGAGCCTCAAGACCAGCAAGAACAATCTGATTCGCCTATCAAAGATGACGAAAACTCTCAACATTGTTGGCAACAACTGTCTGATTCACCTCTCCAATACGAACACTCTGAACATTGTTGGCAGCAACCATCCTCTGATGAAGATGAACAGTCTGGACAATGTTGGCTGCAACCGTCGTCTGATCAAGCGCAACCAATGGTTGGGCAAACTGGAATTGCAGGACCTGATGTTGAGGAAGACTCCATTGACGAGTTTGGTCCAAGAAAATGGAGCAAAATCCTTGACATAAGAACAGAAGTAGATGAACCAAGAACATCACCTCGATGTTCCTCGAGCCTAAGTGGCGATGTTTGTGGAACAGAGATGGAAGATGAGCAAGGAGACCTTTCCCCATGGCTGATGTTTGGTACTGCTGGTACAGATGGTGGTGCTGGTACAGATGGTGGTGGTGGTGGCCATATCCCCGGTGGAAGTGCTGATGTGGTGGACCTTGTTACCCCAACCCCAGTAGGCCGGCTGCGGAGAGGAGGCTGTGTTGCCAGCGTTTGCCCAAAGATCATTGATCTGACGTCATCACCTGTTGTCATTCAGTTGTAGTGCCTTGCTGCATTCCAGTGTGCTGAACGTAGCTTGTAATAGTTACCCCTGCATTGTTACATGATGAATAAGTTAAAGAGTGTATGTTGTATAAATACAGAGAAAGAGCATTATTTTATAAGGATCTTGCAATTGGTGGTATGTTACTCAGCAAGGCATATGAATGATTGGAAGTACCTGGCATATTTCCTTGAAAGAAATTGGATCATCTATGTTGTGAAAACAAAGATGGAGCAGGATTTTTTGTATGACTTGCTTGTTGTGCCCACTGTCCAGCTTTTCAAGTCACCCAGCGGCGTCGGCAACAAGGCCAAGCTTTCTCATAATGCTGTTTTCTTATCGGTTCTCAACTTCTTTACATGTTGGTGGTTTCACAGGATTGCAACAAAATCTTACTACTGACAGCGGTCCCGTGGTGAGATCCAAAAATCTTTGTTCTTCCGATTCCAGATTTTCTCGTGTGAAACAGTTTTCCTTCCCAGGTAGAACATTTCGTTCTGGAAGCATTATTTTTTGTCCAAAATAACTTCATCCTACATATAATAGATAAAACATGTATTGCTATTATGGATTTATAAACTATGCAATGCACAAGTGATTAAATATGATTGTTATGTTTTATAGTACATTTGCAATGTAAACATCTGTTGGAGTGGCGCTGCTAAATTCTATATCATCAATATAATTTCTGTTGGAGTGGCACTGCTAAATTATGAGTCCAATCTTTTTAATCATGGTTGATCCATGAGGGTCCCAAAAACACCTTCATCCTACATATAATATAACAGAAACAAATTTACATCTGTTGCATTAAAGCTAGTACCTTTCTTGGATCGACGGGTGTGAACTGGTGTGGATACTAATTGACTTTGAGGTGCCCACCTTTGGATAATTGACTTTGAATTGTATCCGTGCTAGAGATATATAATATAATCGGCTTTAGGACTTTTGGGTGCCTGCACTACAAGTTTTTTTTTTTTTTTTTGTCTCAACATAAAATTGATGCTTTGAGCAACACTCTTGTTTTGTGGATATGGATCAACCACTTTGGTTTGCCTGAGCACGTTGTGATGTTGATATCCAAAAACCACAGTAGATATATTCCCTAATAAGCAATTATTGCTAATTGCTCGCATCTTCACCCCACAGGTCTGCATACAGGATGGAAAACTGTTTCCAAAGATAATTGTCAAGATAAATTATATCTTGATGCCATTTCTTTTCCAATTCCACTTCTCAGCTGTACGCCAGTTTTCATTATAAACCAGGGGCAGCTCGCAGTTGCTAAGCAAATGCTGTTTCCCCTTTAATTTCCTTTTTACGCGTAAAGGAGCACCAGCACCCACTAAGCCAGTTGTTGATAAAACCAGGCACACCTCACACTTGTGCTAGTTTAAGCAAATGCTGTGGATGCGATAGACCTTAAATCATCTCTGGTCTTCAACTCTTCATGCCAGTGTGCGACACGGAGGTCTCCGTGTTGGCGTTGGTTCCTGGTGGTGAGTTGACAGCCACACGGCAGCAGCCACCTCCATGCCAACCACATGCTTCCTTGGATCGATTCGGTGAGAACATAAGGTTGCTCTCGCATGTTACTATCTAATGACTGATCTGGATCTTCATCGTTGGCTACTGACATACTAGATGTCGCCTCTACCTTGATATATTATTGTGCATGTTCTATTTTCCCTATTCAGATGTCTCATGATGTTACTAGCTAGGTTAACTGAGTTCACGTCCTCTTTCTTATTACCTGCATAGGTCACCACAACCCACAGCACATTCCAACCACTGAAACATAAGCAAATGTGCTGTCACCAAAAGAAGATCCGGTAAAACAAGATATAGGCCAAGATGGACATCGCCACAGGGGCGATGAACACTCTCCTCCCCAAGCTTATGGAGCTGGTGCTGGGTGAATACAACCTGCAGAAGGGTGTCAAGGGAGAGATTGAGGAACTCGAGAAAGAGCTGACATGCATAACAGCAGCCCTCCGCAAGGTGTCTGAGATGCCGGCAGACAGGCTTGATGAACAGGTCAAGATCTGGTCTGGCAACGCAAAAGAGCTATCCTATGACATTGAAGATGCTGTCGACACCTTCATGTTGCGCTGCAAGGGGCGTGAGCATACCAAGTCATTTGGCTTCAAGGAGCTCATTGCTAAGGCCACCAGTTTGTACAAGACGGCCATGACTAACCATAAGGTCCATAATGATATCAAAGACATCATGGACAAGGTCAAGAAGGTCAGTGGGCGCCGTGATAGGTACATGTACATGGTTGACAACAGTGCTGCTAGCCCAACTATGGCAGCTCTTGATCCTCGCCTAGAAGGTATGTACAGAAAGGCAACAGAGCTAGTTGGAATTGATGGGCCAAAGAATGAGCTAGCTAATCGAATTTCGGAACAGGGATGCTCATCGATGCAGCAATCAAATATAATTTCTATTGTTGGATTTGGAGGCTTAGGAAAGACAACTCTTGCAAATGCATTACTTCAGGACCTGAAGGCAAAATTTGACTGTCATATTTCTGTATCAGTTTCCCTTAATCCTGATATCAAGAAGATTTTCAATAACATTCTTCTCCAACTTGATGAAGAGAAGTATGGCCGTATGGATGAGGCATGGGAAGTGAAGCAGCTCATTGACAAAATTGTAGAATTCCTCAAGAATAAAAGGTACATTTCTATGTTATATGTACTCACCATAAGAAAAATATTTCCTTTTGTTTGACTGATGAAGTATGCAGTGACGAGTCTTTTCAACTTTTCTGTTTCTTCCGCTAACCTATGGTTATTAGATGCTTATATAAGAAGTTCGATGATATCTTCTCGTATGTGATTTGTCAAACCGTTCAGAAACTTTTCCCTCTATCCCACTAAAAATACAGTTATTATAGAATTCAAAATGTGTCTCACAAAAATTGCAATTGTAGTTCTTGTACCAGCTTGTGGGACCAATTTGTTCTGTTTGCTGTACCAGCTAATTCCACCCAATTTGTTGAGTCATTTCCTTTAAACTTCTTCGTGAACAATTAATTGTAGCAGACTACCAAAATGTCACCTGCATATGACGGAACTCTTTCCTAATAATATACCTAATATGTCTTATAACCTATGATTGCATTCTTTATCGGGAAGGAGGGGAACAACAAAGTGAACATTGCATTTTTGGTAAACTACTAATTATTTTGTGTAACTTTTCAATAGCTACACACCACCTGCATGCTAACACTGATTCAACAAAAAATTTTGATGCAAATACAGCAAAGGAGGTCCCCACTGTGTAGGATTTTATTGAAACCAAAAGAACTAACATAGTACATACCTTCTATGCACTACTAAAAACACAAACCAGATGAAAAGAGTTGATAACTACAGGAGGTCTATGCAACTAAGGGAAGCTGATGTTCTATCTTCACTGAGTCTACGAGCTTGTAGTAAAACTTTCATCGATGAAATGTTGTTTCCAATCTTGCAAGCTGGGCCGATTTCTTTTGAAGATGAGCTTGTTCCTTTGGTTCCAAATTTGCCACGCCCCAATTATGCACGTTTCAATATAAAAGGAGTTTGGGAAGAAGATAGTACTCCATCTGTTCTAAAATATAAGGTATTTTAATTTGTCCTAAGTCAAAAAAAATTTTGCTTACAATAAGGATGATATGCTCTCTTATGCAAGGACTGATACCTGGTTGGTGGTTTGGACAAGCTATATTAACTATGCTTACTTTATGGACATACATTACAAGTATTTTCTCCAATTCATGTTTTGTGAGAAATATTAATCTTCCACCTTTTTTGAACCCTGCGGTAAAATTCATGCATCTTGCAGTCACCTTGCTACTAATTTCATCACAACTTTTTTACTTGACATGTCAGATAACTTATATATTTTTCAGATTTGTATAGGCATTCATATACATCTTGCTTTACTAACATGCCTGTTTATACTAATATTTATTACCAGATATTTGTGCGTGATTGATGATTTATGGAAAGAATCATCGTGGGATACTATCAAACTTGCTTTCCAGGATGGTAATCATGGAAGCAAGATTATCATAACCACTCGTAATAAGTCCATCGCAGAACAAGTTGGTGGTGGTATTTATGAACTAAAGCCTCTTTGTAATGATGACTCCAGAGAGTTGTTCTACACACGGATTTTTGACTCTGTAGATAATTGCCCTGCTGATTTCAGTGAAGTTACTGGAAAAATCTTACAGAAATGTGGTGGTGTGCCATTAGCCATTATTACTACAGCAAGCTTACTAGCTAGTAAACCGATGTGTTTAGTGGAATGGGAGAAGGTAAATAATTCAATTGGTTTTGGATCTGAAAATAGCCCCCATGTGGACAAGATGAACACAGTATTAAGGCTCAGCTACAATGATCTTCCTTTCCATTTGAAGACTTGCTTGTTGTCTCTGAGTAAATATCCCGAAGACCAGGTGATTAGAAAGGATGTTTTGGTATGCAGCTGGATAGCAGAGGGTTTCATTACACCTGCAGGGTCAAGCTTGCAGGAAACAGGGGAGGGTTACTTCAATGAGCTTGTTAATAGAAGCTTGATACAGCCCGTGGATGACAACAAATTTCCCTTTAGTCGGGATGCAGAGACGGGGGTTTACGCTTGCCAGTTACATGACATGGTGCTTGAACTTATTATCAAGCTGTCAGCTGAAGAAAGCTTTATGACCACTTCGTTGACAGATGGTGAACAAGCAGGTCCGTCATTGACGATGCATCGGAGGGAGATCATTCGACGGCTATCGCTCCACAACAGCAGCAATATCAATGCCTCAACAAATGAAAGAAAACAGCTGTTCAAAGTGAGGTCACTTGATGTCTTTGGCCGTGCAGAATTGATGCCAGCCTTGTCAAGATTTCGCGTTCTACGTGTCTTGCAGATAGAGGACTGTTCTGATATGGATAAAACTTGTCTGAAGGATCTTGGCAATTTGTACCTCCTAAAGTTTCTGCGGTTAAATGGTTTGAAAGTCTCCGACCTCCCTGAGAGCATTGGCAAGCTGGAGTCTCTGGAGACATTGGACATCAGAGGTGCAAATCCATTGTCAGTGATGCTGTTGCCAGTGTCTTTCGGTAAACTAGGAAAATTGGTCCGGCTACTCGCATGTAAAGTAGAACTGCCAGACGGTGTAGCTCTAGAGAATATGAAATCTCTACGAGAGCTAGTAGGCATACGCCTTACCTTGCACGCCATGACTGAGATTGGTAAACTGAGAGAGTTAAAGGTCCTGGAACTTGACATCAAGAGTGAACCCAACAGTAGTAATGGCAACTTGAACAAATTGATTACCACTTATCTCCAAGTGTGCCCCAGTTTATTGCAATCATTGGTGCTAAGGACCTCACCATTTTATTCCATGGATTTCATGGCACAGGTTCCTTCTGGTCTCCAGACCTTCATGTGCACTAGCTTCTTTAAAGCATTCCCAAGGTGGATTGATCCATCACTCTCCTGCCTCACCGTCTTGTCCATCATGCTGTGGGATGTGCGTGTACAGCCTGAGCACCTTGACAAGCTTGCTCAGCTGCCATCTCTTTGCTTTCTCCGGCTATATGCATTGAGTCGACCGGATGAGCAGGAAAAGCTCGTTATTCACAGCAGTGTGTCTGCATTCTCGAGTCTAACAGAGCTTCGGATTGACAGTCAATTGATGTTCCTTAAGTTCCAACCTGGGGCTATGCCAAAGCTTTGCAAACTTTGCCTTTGCTTTGACGCCAGAAAGACCAATGAGCATTTTCAGACTAATAGCTTTGATTATGGCTTGGAGAACCTTCATTCTCTCCGTCATGTCATTGTTGAGTTATGGGAGGAGTGCCCCGAAGTGAAGGATGCTCTTAGAAAGGCAGTTAATGATCATCCCAACCATCCATCGCTTCAACTTTCCACTAGATAAAAGGTACTAGGATGTTGCTTATCTGTTATGCCCGTGCAGTACATATTTTGTACATCATCCAAACCCTGTTGTTTTGTCACTTTTTTTTGTGTGCTAAGAGAACGTGTGGTCAAGCTGACTGCAAATCTTTTATGAGTTACCGTTGGTTCTTTTGCACTTTTATCTGGGAAAAAAATCTCTACATAACCATTGGATAAATCATTCTTACAGTGTGTATACAATGGTCTATGTAACTGTTTAACATAGCGGAAGTATGAAACTAGTATTAAATTTGTTAGTATTCTTTAGGACTCCATTCTCATTCTTCTTGTTTCTTTTGTAGAACGGAAGCTGTTTCTGATTTGTCGCTCGTTATATATCCATATCTCGTTAAGTGGTTACATGGTAAGTGTGCTACAGTGTCCATGAAATCTATTGATGCGTTCATGTCAAAGTCGAATACTTTTATTACTATTCATCATGTACATTTTGTTGTAATTGAGGATGGATTATCAATGGGACCCATTATGGACATTTTTAATCCACTTACTATATCAACTTATTCGATTTGGAGGACAGAGTCCAATTGAATTGATGTTCTTTTGCAAGCAGCTAATAACGGTTGATAGATGCTTCATTTATCATTATAAGATGTGATATGACTTGACATTTTTTTAGATAAAGGAAATATTTCTGGCCTTTACGATCGCACATAGCCAAGTTTAAAGTTTTTACATCATGCTGAGCTTAGAAGATGAACACAAAAAATAGGATATCGAGTACACATAGGGCATACTCTTCCGTCCCACAAAGACCGTTCGTTTAGAAAATTTAGGATATGCTAGTAGTTATGACAAATGACCTTGTTGTCCCTAATTAATATGCATTGGAACTTGAAAAGAGACATCAAATAAGCATTTCATTGGCTCCATGTGTTTCTCAATGCAATATTTTCTTGGTACTTAGTGTTAGTTTAATGAGAAGAGCATTTACTACAAGCTAAAAGAACACTTTTTGTGAGACAAATTTTGAAAGCTATATGAACAGTCTTTACGGGATGGAGGGAGTAGTCTCCTAAATTACACTAACCATTTATTTTTCTTATATAAGGTGTAGACATGTGGTGATGTTTTAATTCAGCAGGTATTTTGTTATTATTTGGTGATGTTTCAGTTCCACACACTGGACGGCTGGGGTGGGGGTCATACAGTTCATATGTTCACATCCCTTGGCAAGTTTTTTTTTTGACGCCCCTTGGCAAGTTTTTTTAGCTATCAGCACTCCTTTCTAGGCAGTTTAATTAAACCAGGCACAAGCATATCAAGCGTTAGTAAAACAAGTCGACAGAACCTTTTCATCCATCCGAGGAACAAGCATGTGGTGCCATGCGTGTGATGCTTGTCCAGGTTCAAACAAAAAAAAACAGTAAGTACAGGTACATCTCCCATCTCAAGAACGAATGCAAGGGATCAGAACAAAGCGCACTTTAACGATTTTCTAACCCCCACAGCCCATACAACTAAACTTTGCAGATTTTGTTTAAACAAAAAAAAATTATAGTATTCGTACGAATGCCGTGTACTACCGCATGTACCGTGGACCCGTACCTCCTCTCACAGAAGCCACATTGATCTTATCTTCTGTTCACAGTTTCACACACATTTTTGTGAGAAATGGCTGCTTCTTGCGTTGGTGTAGGACTCCCTAGCTGGCGAGTTAGTGGCCTTCGGCGGCAGCATTTATGTCACTTGAAACTGCTTACACGATGATCAATCTGGACCCAGCCAGCGATTAGCAAGCTTGCTTGGATCATTGTTAGGTGAGATGGCATCCAAATTCTTAGGGTGTCTTTGATTGAGCTTTTACCTGCTTTTACTTTTGTCAAAAACCAACAGTCTAACTAAAGAGGTTGGCTGACATCCAAAGCCACAGCCAAAAGCAGCTTTTGGCTAGTACAAATTTGAAAACACTCTGACCTCCTGCTTTCAGCTGCTTTTGGGTCACAAAATTACCCACCTACCACATGTGTACCGGTTCGTTCTTTTATTTTATTCGCGACTCTCCCCTTCGTTGCCGATTGTTTGCCGCCGCCGCCCCAGTCCGGTGCCGGCCCCTCCCCTCCGCCGCGGGCCCTCCCCTCCGCTGGGGGCCATCCCCTCCACCGCCGGCACTTAGGGGGAGCTCCGTCGGTGTGTGTGCGTGCGGCAAGCTCCTGCCCTGTCCCGTCCTCAACCTCGCCGCGGGCGAATCCCGCCGTAGCTCCGCCAGCCGCGAGCGTGCCGGCGAGCTCCGCCGGCCGCTCCCGAATCTAAGGAAATTTGGACGGCGAAGCTCCAGGCGGTGGTCATCTCCTTCCTCTGCCCACTCCTCACCGGCGTTAGGATTCACCAACCCCGCCCCATCCCAAGACGGCGCACGCGGCCACAGGATCTGGGCGGCGTGGGTCCAATGCCCGAGGACTGTCGCAGGACGGCGGCGGCTCCTACTCTCATACTCCATCTCCGGCGGCCGGGCGGACCTCTCGCACGCGGCCGGGGTGGCGCTCGCCGGCCGCGACCCCCCAAGCGTAGCTCCAACCGCCGCGACCCCTAGCGGCGAAATACGGCTGGCGAGCGACATCCGAGTGGCACGCCTAGGCCGCCGCGCCCCCGTCCGTCGAGGTTCGATGCCCCGCCAGGCCGGCGTGCCCCTGTCCGGCCGCCATAGAGGAGGAGGTCAGACGTGAGAGGAAGAGGGAAGGGAGGTGGAAGAAGAAGTTGTTGTGTCTATGACACGTGGGGTCCGCATGTAAGTGAGAGATGTTTATCCAGAAGTCACAGCAGTTCAACCAAACGGTCTTCTGCTTTACACATAGCTGCTTTCTCACAGCTACTTTTTCACAGCTCACAACAGCTTTTGCAAAAGCCACAGCTCAACCAAACACACCCTTACTATCGTTTACCTTGTTCCAGTATTAGTTTATTGTTCGATGGGTAATGGACTAATGGAGTTTTGTTCCGCATATTCACATGTTTTATAAATCCTAGTTTTTTCGCTGCTTTGCATTGGATGATTAGATTTTCCACCATTTTCTTCGGTTGTTGTTTCTACCTTCCAGATAAGATAAACATGTACAATGACTCATTAAGTGCATCCATATCTCCCAGCTGCAAGGCATACAACACTATCAAGATAGGCCAAGATGTACATCGCCACGGGGGCGATGAACACCCTCCTCCCCAAGCTTGCAGAGCTGGTGGTTGGCGAATACAAGTTGCAGAAGGGAGTCAAGGGAGAGATTCAAGAACTTGAGAAAGAGCTGAGATGCATAACTGCAGCCCTCCGCAAGGTGCCTAAGGTGCCGGCAGACCAACTTGATAAGCAGGTCAAGATCTGGGCTGGCGACGCAAGGGAGCTATCATATGACATCGAAGATGCTGTCGATACATTCATGTTGCACGGCAAGGGGCGTGAGCGTACCAAGTCATTCAGCTTCAAGGAGCTCATGGCGCCGGTGCCTGCTGCTGGCCAGCGTCATCGTCGCCGACGGCCCTCTCGCCGGGCACGGCTGCGTCAACGTCGTCAAGCTTCCGCCGCAGCGGGTCTGCATCACCAACCGCCCCGCAGGATCTCCCCC
This sequence comes from Cenchrus fungigraminus, assembly GCA_036936925.1. Classification (NCBI taxonomy): domain Eukaryota; kingdom Viridiplantae; phylum Streptophyta; class Magnoliopsida; order Poales; family Poaceae; genus Cenchrus; species Cenchrus fungigraminus. Next base: position 88,584,644 of record CM072780.1, read on the forward strand.
GAGCTGCAGAGCAGGCTCGGACCTGTCCCGGCACCGCAGCCCGCCAACCTTGGCCGCCGCCCCAGGGTCGACGCGGATGGGTTCGAGGAGGTGATGTCTCGCTCCAGGCGGCGACTTCGCACTGGTCCGGCCTCCCCACCGGCCGCGGCGGCGCCACGACGCCCTCCTCTGGAACTCGATGGGCGGTGCCTCAATTGCCTCTCCTACACCTACCGCATCGCCACTTGTCGCCGAAGCCGTCGATGTTATCGCTGCTTTGGGCTCCTCCACATCGCCAGGGATTGCCCGCTGCCCCGGTCTCCGCCCGCCAGAGATTGCCCGCTGCCCCGGTCCCCGCCCGCCGCCGCGGCCTCGGGCTCTGCGTCGGGCCGCCAACCCAACGCCCAATGTTTCGTCCGTGCGGATGGGGATGCGACACCTCCGGCGTCTGAGGCGCCTAGCCGTACACCTTCTCCACAGCCATCATCATCGGCGGACAGCTTCCCCAGACCGGCGATGAGCACCTCGACGGGTCTCTCTTGCGGCCTGCAAGAGTCGGAACCAGACTTCTGCTACATCGACTTCTCTGAGGAGATTGCAGCTGAGGAGGCACGGCTGCGCTTTGCTTTGGTCGCCCAGGTGGGAAACGCCTCGTCTGCGTTCTCACCGGAGGATGCCGCCACCGCGGTCACGGCCTCCACCGGCATTCCCTTGACCGACATCGCCATCAGGGCTTTCTTCCCGGAGAGTTTCTTGGTGGTGTGCACATCGCAGGCAGTCCGCGACCGCCTTCTTGCGGCGAGCCCACTGCCGTTGGCCGCGACCACGCTCTCGCTCCGGCCATGGACCCGGCTGGTAGTGGCACACGCCGAGTCGGTGCCCCTGTTCAACAAGATCAAGCTGGAGCTGGTGGGAATCCCGCCCCATGCCTGGAACCTTGACACGGTTCGGAAGTTTCTTGCGCCTTTCTGCTGGGTTGAGTGCCTCCACGACGCCACCCTCCGCAAGGAGGACCTCAAGGAGTTCGTCCTCACCGCTTGGACCGAGCACCCGTTCGCGATCCCGCCGTCGAGGAAGCTGCACATCGCTGAGCGCGAGATACCTGTGGTGCACTCCGACCCGGATTTGCAGCGGATCTTTGGGAACCTACCCCCTACCTCAGGTAGAAGCGCACCCTCATCTACAACGTCAGCATCCATCTTCGCTCCATTGCCGACTTCAGCCCACGAACTCCGTCAACATCAAGCTCATCCATGTCCGACGATGGAGACAGTGGCCCAGACGGTCATCCGGATCGCTACTACGGATCCCGGCAGGGACACGCCGGCCCGCGTTACTCCGGCTTCCCTCGCGGGATGCGAGCGCCCCCGGCGATGGCCCTGCTGCGGGGAGGTGCGCGCCGGCGGGGGCCGGCTGGCCGGCCGCTGCCGTCATGGGTAGCGTCATGGCAAAGATGCCCCCGGCCCCACAGGTCTTCCGGGCTGAGGATTCAAACCCGTCGGATGGGACAAACAACAAGCCACAGCTACAGGAGACACCTGTCAAGTGCTGCGTCGCGGAGGTAGCCTCGAAGACCGGCGCATCCCCGGTGCGGGAGGCGCAACAGTCAGTCAAGGGGGGCCCGCAGTATGACAGCGCTGCTGATCTCTTCTGCCCCCGTGCTACACCACTCTGCTTCGCGGGGCCCGACCCCATGCTGGAGGAGGCCGCTTTACCGCCGCGGCCGCTGCTTTCGGCGCAACACGACGCGGCGTCCCCGCGGCGGATTGCTGAACCGGTGGGCGAGGCCACTACGGTTTTCAGTTTTCCCGCCAATGGTGGTGCTACGACAGAGAGGCGGGAGTTGCTGCAACGGAGCCAACTGGGGAGCGAAGCGCCCAGCCCATCGACCGTGTCGGCCTACGACGGCCCAGCTGCCACTACACCGGACGAGGCCCATGACCCGAGCACGCCGGTTGCGATGCCGCTTACGGAGCAAGATCTCCTCATTGAGGAGGCGATCCTGCCGGAGGAAACAACAGCCCTGCGCAACTTCACCACGGCCGTGCAACGCAAGATCACTACGCCGCTCCTCGAGCTGCCGCCTAGACAGCCACGCACCAGGCCTACCGCGATACCTGCCCAGGTGCTACCCAAGCGTAGCCAGCGCCAGGCCACAATGGCACTGGCCAACGTTCCCCCGGCGTGCCGGGCTGAAGTTCTCCTCTCCCAGCGCCTTGGCATGGAGCTAAAGAAGGGCGCGACCTCTCCCTCCACTGGAGCGCGTGCTGCTGCGGCACGACAGGCTTGCGTAGAGTACTTCGGGAATGACAAGCTTTCCCAATCCCACAGAGAGGCCGTGAATCACCTCTTCCCCTCTCTCGGTCGGGTCACTCCTGCTCTGGGAGTGCTAGCGGCTTGAGCTCGTTGGCTCGCCGTGCAGGTGGACGTGTCTACCCATGGATCAGTACACCATGCTTTCGTGGAATGTGCGCGGCTTGAACATGCGAGCGCGCTGTGATGCTCTGCGGGTGTTGGTAGGAGATATTTGGCCGGCGATCCTGTGCATCCAGGAAACCAAACTTGCCGCGATCTCCCAGGCTCTGCTTCAATCCTTCTTAGGTGTTCAATATAGTGATTTTGCATACCTCCCTGCGTCTGACACTAGAGGTGGTATCTTGATCGCCGGTCGCCGTTCCTTGCTCACGATATCCGACCCCCACGTTGGTTGCTTCTCTCTTACGGTGAAGGTACGCGGCGTCGACGGAGATGTTGAGTGGTGGCTTACATCTGTCTACGGACCGCAAGCTGATGGCGATAAAGCCCTCTTCCTTGAGGAGCTCGAGGCTGTCCGGGATACTTGCCCGGGGCCGTGGGCAGTCGTCGGCGATTTTAATCTCATTCTCGATGTGGCGGACAAGAATAACGCGCGCGTGAACCGGCGCAACATGGCGCTCTTTCGCAGGGTCATCGACCGGCTTGAACTCTGCGACATGCATCTCCACGGCCGGCTCTATACCTGGAGCAACGGACGCGAGCGCCCGACGCTGGTCAAGCTTGACCGGTTGCTTGCATCGCTCGACTGGGAGGACCTGTTTCCGTTTTGCTACCTCGAAGCGCTGTCATCCGACATTTCGGACCACTACCCGATCTTGATGCACTCCAATGCATCCTTGATCAAGTCCAAGCCGAGGTTCCACTTTGAGGTTTTCTGGCCTAAATTCCATGACTACAACGATGCGGTTCAACGGGGGTGGCAGTGCTCTCCCGACGTGACGGATCTGTGCCAGCGCCTCGACTGTCTGCTCAGGAACATTGCAAAAGAACTTCAGAGCTGGGCGGCCAAGAAGATCGGTAATATTAAAGCGCAACTGTTGATGGCTAAGGAGGTGATACTGCAACTGGATCGGGCACAAGATCGATGGGAGCTGTCCTTGGAAGAAATTGAGCTGCAACGATAGCTGAAGGGGCTGTGCTTGGGTCTGGCATCTCTCGAACACACCATTGCGAGACAGAGATCTAGAATCACATATCTGCGCCAGGGGGATGCAAACACAAAATTCTTCCATCTTCAAGCCAGCTATAGGAAGCGGCGAAACCGCATCTCCTCGCTTGAAGCAAATGGGGTCAGAACTACTAATCATGATGAGATGGCTGCTATGCTCAAAAGCTACTTCGATGGGCTGCTGGGGCAGGAGATACCGAGGGATGCCACTATCAATTTTGGGGCGATCGACATTGTGCAGCAGGACCTCGCTATCCTTGAGCTACCATTCACGGAGGAGGAAGTTTGGCATGTACTCAAGGAACTGCCCTCCGACAAGTCCCCAGGGCCCGACGGAATGACTGGTGCATTCTTCAAAACGGCGTGGTCGGTGATCAAGTTTGACGTGATGCGTGCGATCAACGCCTTTTACTGGGTGGATCGCCGGCACTTCCACTGTCTCAACAGAGCTTATCTCACACTAATCCCAAGACGCCGAGCGTTGCTGCACCACGGGATTATAGGCCCATAAGTTTGATCCACAGCTTCCCCAAATTGGTCTCAAAGCTCCTGGCGAACCGACTTGCATCGCGACTCGATGAACTCATCCAGCGGAACCAAAGTGCATTCGTGAAGGGGAGATCGATCTTGGACAACTTCAAGTACGTCCAGTGCGCAGCCAAGCTACTGAAGAAGAGGAAGATACCGAAGGTCCTACTCAAATTGGACATATCTAAGGCGTTCGATACGGTGTCCTGGCCGTTCCTGTTCGAGTTGATGACGGCCTGGGGTTTCGGAAGCCACTGGCGTGACTGGATCGCCCTTCTCCTATCCACGGCTTCCACTCGCGTCCTACTCAATGGTGTGCCAGGGGAGCAAATTGATCACCGGCGGGGCTTAAGGCAAGGTGACCCCCTGTCCCCCATGCTTTTCATCCTGGTGATGGACGTCTTGAATCGCCTGTTCGCCAAGGCCACCGAGCAAGGACTGCTGCAGCCAATTGGCCACCCCGCCATCAAATATCAATGCAGCATGTATGCGGATGATGTCATACTGTTTGCGTCGCTAACACCGCAAGAAGCTCAAGCCATTGCCAGGATTTTGGAGATCTACGGGAACGCCTCTGGACTGCGCACAAACATCGCAAAGTGCTCCATCACTCCGATATATGGTGCTGATGACATGCTGCAGCACATCCCTAGGAGCGCGCTAGGTATCTTGGTTGTGAGAATGCGACTCGCCATACCTATACTCCGTCTCAACTCTATGATTGTCATCTCCATCACTGACTCATTCATTGGGTAACCGAGTCATGCTAACGTGTATCATGAGCACCATACCGCATGAACATGTGCATCATGCCTTCATAAACATGTGCATCACACCAACTTTTAAAAATCATTGCACCGTTAATGTAGTGAATTGATATCGCCGAAGGTCGCAAACTATTTAACATGTGAGCAAGATTGTTCCGAAATTCCGATACCGATTAATCTCTTCATACTTTCCCACTTGCATCCGCAAGTAAACTCCCTGCAAAGGCTCCCCATGACTTTGTCACCTTTGACTACTCTTTTGGGCCAACCTTGAACCGATGATGGTTATACTCTTTGACCTATAATCACATCGCGGTTGCTTCCCAAGGTAATTCAGAAATCTTAGAAGACCACCCACCCCTACCTTGTCCTTGGATTTTCGAATCTCGGGACGAGATTCTTTTTAAGGGGGGTAGGCTGTGACGCCCCAGGTTTTTAATTAGCATCATTAGTGCTAATGACCGAGTCAAGCACGTTGACTCTAGTCAAACTTTGGTCAACCTGGGTCATCACCTCGAAAACCTAGCCAACAATCACCCATAAGCACCTTAAGCAAGTCAACATCATCTACCTTGGTCAAAACCCTAGTCAAAGTGGTCAAACCCCTTGATGTCAACACCTTGTCTTAGAACTTTGGCCACGTTCTCCAAATTTTGTCTAAACACTCAAAATTCTGCCAATATAAAAGTTGTGCAGAATTTAGTGGGACACATTTCACCTTTAGGTTGGCATTTCAAATTTTGAGAGGAAAATGTTCAAATTTGCAAGTCAAACTTGCTTTCACTGTTCCTCACCGCCATAAAAATCAGCAAGTTCACCAGCAGTTCATACTCCAACCAGGGCTCAAAACATATGTCGACCTTTGTGAAAATTGTTGGTGGATGTCTCCTCTACAACTTTTGTATTTGACGGTTTTGAAGTTCTTTTTGCAAATTTTGAATTTGAAGCACTCAAACACGGGCAGTTTGAAATGGAGCCGGCCATGCCACGCTCTGGCTCGTGCGTGCGCCGGCGCGTCGCGCCCACGCCGCCACGCGGCGCATCGGCGTCCGAGCCCCCCCGCCTCACCGGTCGCCCGCGCGCCCGAGGCCGGCATCATCATCACGTGCCCGCGCCCCGAGCAACTTGGGGACGCGTTCCTCCACACGCCCGTGCGCGTCCGCGCCGTGGCCGGACCCCCTGCCGTGCCGCCCGCCGGCCAAGTGCTGTGCGCCTCGCACGCCGCACGCCTCCCCTTAACTCGCCCCCTTGGTTTTAGTGAGACTAGATCTACAATTTATACAAAGCATGACCATACTTTTGACTTATAGATTTTGAATGAAAATTCAAATTCAGTTTGACACACTTTTGCTGTAGTTCAAAATCTAGAAAAGTTATGGAGCTGAATTTTGGATATGTTGCTAGATATATCTTTTGTAGGCTGTGGACAAAAGTTTGCACAAAGTTATTGAACAAATCTTTTTATATGATTTACTTTGCATTTATGCTATTTCTGCCTTAATGATTTTTGTAGCAAAATGTAAATAGATTTTTGTACTCAACTTGTGGCTATGCTCATGTTATGCCTAGATACAACTTTCCTATATTTACCATGATTTTATCTCTGCCAGAAGTAATTGTTCTTGTTTTATGCTTAGACTTACATTTAAATGCCTAATTCAAATTTTATATTTGATCTTGATGTGCTTGTTGGTATCATAGGCTTGTTTTAGGTCAGAGATGTTGTAGGAATGGGTTTGGCTGCAGAGATGCTTTAGTTATTTATTTATGCATTTCTCATAATTTTAATAGCTAGGAGATGTCATTTTTGATATATATGTTTTATGGCTCTTGTAAATTTAAATCTTGGACCAGTAGCTTGTTTGGGTCATTAGGACCAGCAATGCACCCTTTTCCCTATTTTTATAATTTAATTTGTAATTAAAAGACTTGAAATCTGATTAAGCTTCACATTAAGTTTAAATGGGAAGAATCCCAATGACTCACTAAATGACTTATTAAAATGTGAGTAGCTTACTTAGGGGCTAAAGATCCACCCTTGCTGTTTTGTGAAATTAAATGGCTTCAATTGCTTAAATATGTACACAGTCACCATTAAAAAGATTAAATTAATAAACCTTCACATGTAATGACCTTAATGAAAAGAATTATTAATTAAATATTTGTCAAGGTGAATATGGCCAACAAGAGTTGGATGTGATAATTAAACTCTCACTTCACATAATAACCCTGCATATGCATCCCGTGTAGAACTCCCCGACGGTAACTACGCGCTCGTGCCAGAAGCCGAGGAAGGAGGAGCTGACGCGGAGCTGTAGTACGTGGAAGTGAGCGAGGACACCGAGGACCCCCAGGCTAACTGTGCTGCCGAAGGCAAGCCCCGGTGCATTAATCTAATTGTTTTGGAAATTTATGCAACTATCTATGGATGTTTGTGCATTTACGTTCAGGAGTTGAAATGAAACCCTAGATGCATGATCCCTAGGTACCTATGTCTTTACTAGTATGCTAGGTCGGTAGCTGCTATGCTATAGGACCGTTACAAGTCGAGTGATGCTTGTCACTCGCGAGAATAGGTTCTTATGTTGGAACCATAAGATCTTTATAAATGGATTGCTCATGTGGTAAGAGCATGGGATGTGGGCTCCGGTCCAATGGCTTTCGTGGGTTAAGTGTTTGAAAGTACTAAGCACTTGTCGGGAATGAGACCGGTAAGCCTAGTACCTTAATGAGGCGGTAAGGGATTTTACCGTCACTAATCTTGGGATGCGTCTCACGGCTAGCTACCGGTGGTGCATGTGTGATTCTGGGTGCCTTGCGGGGTATGCCAGATAGCCGGTACCAAAGACTGTGGCCTTTTATCCCGAACCGAGGACTTTTGGGAACCGCCTGGTGGTTGTCCATGTGAGGGCACCCTACCGTGTGTTTAGGTCTACCTTGCAAGGTTTAAATCAATCGATTGTCGGCCTCTCACCGTTATCTGAGACTACTTATCCAACTGGCCATGATATCCCTAATGATGGAACTTTGTGAATATTTATGCTTGATTAATTGAATTGCACAACTTATGATTGCAATAGCTTGCTCATGTAGAAAAGAGTAATCAACTAGAATCTGAGCTAAAATATTGAAAGTAAGGACCTACTCTTTGTTGCTTTTCAGCAAAAGAACCCCACTATCCAAAAAGCCTTTCATGTCTAGAGTTGGTGATGTAGCTGTCACCGACGGGTAAGTCTTGCTGAGTATTAGTATACTCAGCCTTGCTGTAATTTGTTGTTTCCAGGTAATGCTTTTGGTGATGTGTGGCCTGGAGAGATCCCGCCTGGCTGGGAGCTGGAGTGGGTGGAAGACGATGAATGAAGGCATCATGGCAGGCCTCCTGTGATGCTCCTCGCGCCGTTTAGTTTAATTCCGCTGTTTTCGAAACTCTGAACTTTGTTATCGTGTCAAGTACTTCGGTTTGTAATAATTAAACCCTTCGGGGTAGATTTGGATTTTAATCATGTGTTGTACTCTGAACTCGCCTTCGCGTGAGTTTTAATGCATATTTGTCGATCCTTTGTTGCTATGTAAGTGATTTCACCGGGCGTTAACCCGGGAACTAACAACAGGATGATACTTTATTATTGCTTAATGACTAAAGCGGATTGGTTTAGGCGATAGTACGGTATTTTCCTGGGCGGGTTGTCACACTAAGCCTGAATGAGCTAACTCATGCGCACAACAATTACAGGAACGAGGAACTGAAACAAAATCATGCAGGACAAAGTGTAGGTCTAACAAGCTTCGAATTTCTCTGAAGATAGCACCTCCAGGCGACTTATCAAAAGCTGAGGAGAGAATGGCCGAGGCTAAGTTAACAGCATCAGTTTCCACGATCACCTGCGAGATACCAACGTCCATTGCCGCTTGCAACGCAGCAACACAAGCTTTAGCTTCTGCAGACAGTGCATCGTGTATGGCTGGCAGCTTGCATGATCCTACCAAGACCCCATGCCCATCGCCATCCCTGATCACAAAACCCCACGCCCCATCTTTCTCCTTCTCTCTAAAAGCACCATCAATATTTATCTTCAGGATGTCAGGTGGAGGAGGCTGCCATCTGCACTGCTTTTGCCTCGGTGCGGAGCATCGTCCGGGGGTCATACGCTGCAGCATTTCAGCGTTTACGCCCCCCTGTATAGCTCTGTGATACATGTGATACACTTCTTCAGTTGAAAGCACTTCTTCTCCTGCATTGGCCTTGTTCCTTGCATCCCACCACGTCCATAAAAAGCATGGAACTAGAAATCTCTCCTTGCCCTTTAAATTTAGAATGTGCTGAACTACATCCCGAGGAGATGACAGATCGAGGAGCCTCAGCCGCAGATCTTCAATATTGAGTGCTTGCCAACATTTCTTGACAGCTTTGCATTTGAGAAAGCAATGTCCCCCATCCTCAGCAAGACGCTTGCACACTGGACACCTGGTGTCTACATCTTTTACTCCTCTCCTTTTGATGTTCAAACGGAACAACAAGCTGTTATGGCAAGTCTCAATAAAAATTGTTTTATCTTTGGTTGGCACTGAAATTTCCATAGACTTGGCCATTGCAAAGAGTCATCCTTGGCCACTGCAGTACTTGGTTCTCCATGCTGCCTGTATTGTTCGCTCTCTCTGCTGTCCTCCAGAAGATAGGCAGATTTCACTGAGAAGATCCCTTTCGCGTCAAAATGCCATGCTGGGGTATCTACCTCACCTTGTTTAATATGGATGGCCAATATATGCATGACATCCTCCTCCCAGAAAATATCATGAACCAGTTCCTTGTCCCAAGTACCGGTATATGGATCAATGAGATCAGAAACTCGGGTTAGGATGGTAGAACCCTTTGGCGTGATTGGTCGTCTAGTTATCCCTCTCGGCAGCCATGGATCCTCCCATATCTTGATACTAGTGTCGTCTCCAACCCTCCATATCATGCCCTCCTTCACTGCCTTAAGACCACGTACAATGTTGCGCCAAGAATATGAGATACCCGGCTTCTCAACCGCCTCCAAGAGCTTCCCATCCGGATAGTATTTCACCCTCAGCACTTGTGCATAGAGAGAGTCCGGTTCCATCAGCAAGCGCCACCCTTGTCTCGCTAACATAGCGAGGTTGAATAGATGAAGATGCCGATAGCCCATTCCTCCTTTCTCCTTGCGGCTGCACATACGCTCCCAAGAAATCTAGTGCATCTTATTTTCATTATCTTGTTGAGCCCACCAGAAGCGTGCAATCATAGTGCCAATATCATCACATAAAGTCTTGGTCAGATCGAAGCAAGACATGGCATAGGTGGGAATGGACTGGGCGACTACCTTGATGAGTATATCTTTCCCTACTTTTGACAGTAGCTTCTCTTTCCATCCCTGAAGTCTCTTCCATATCCTGTCCTTCAAATAGTTGAAGGTCTGTACTTTAGATTTCCCCATATAGATGGGTAATCCCAGGTACTTCTCACTCCTTGCTTCAAACCCAATATCCAGTGATTGCATAATAGCAGCCCTCATCTCCTCCCTTGTGTTATTACTGAACATTATTGAACACTTCTCCTTGTTTATCTTTTGCCCCGAGCAATCCTCATACAATGAAAGAATACTTTGCAGGTGGTTTGTACAGTGGTCATCAATTTTGAAGAGTAGCAAAGAATCATCTGCAAACAGAAGATGGTTTATGCTCGGTGCCTCTGGACAAACACGAACACCCTTTATATCACCCCTAGTCCCCGCTGCATTGAGAAGGCATGAAAAGGCTTCAGCACATATTAGGAAGAGGTACAGAGACAACGGATCACCTTGCCTTAAACCTCTCTCAGGAAAATTTTTCTCAGTAAGCTCTCCATTTACTTTAACCCGATAGGTAACCGTGGTCACTAGTTGCATTACAACCTTCACCCAGTTCTGATGGAAACCCAGCTGAAGCAACATCCTTTCCAAAAAATTCCACTCCACTCGATCATACACCTTACTCATATCTAGTTTCAAAGCCGCATATTCATCCAAACCCTTCCTTTTGTTTTGCATGAAATGGGTGAGTTCATAGGCTAAGAGGACATTGTCAGTAATTAAACACCCCGGTACAAAAGCACTCTGATTCAAGGAAACAATATCAGGGAGCACTACTTTCAGCCTGTTGGATAACACCTTTGATGCAATCTTGTACACTACATTGCAAAGACTGATGGGCCTCAGATCTTTTAAGCATTCTGGATTAGGGACTTTAGGGATCAACACAACTATTGTTTCATTCCAGCCCTCTGGCATCCCCCACCATTTAATAAACCTTTCACCTCCCTGATCTATCACACCCTGAAATTTCCAATTTCAGGATGTGAATAGAAAGAATAATTAAATAACGATTTTCTCATAATTTTAAAACTTTTCCAACATTTATTTTCTTTACCAGAAATATAGTATAGGAAAAAGCCTCATTTGATTTTCTGAATTAAAAAAATGTATGTGTGTTGCATTCATGCCGATGCATTTTGGTTCTTCTTGAGTGCAAAAGGTTTCAAAAATGCGTTTAGGTGCTGTCCAAACCTTTCCGAGAATTTTTCTGGATTTTTCTGGAAGTATTCTCATTTTTCCCTGAGCTTATTCTATTTATTAGAAGGCTCTAAAATCTTTTTCATGAGCTCTAAATAATTTATTTGGGTTGTTCATGTCCCAATCTATCTCTGGGAATTTTCCTAGAATTTTTGGGATTTCCTGAGTATTTTCGTGCTTTAAAACATTTTCTAGAATTTCCTGGAATTGTTTTCACACTTAAAATATTTTCGGAAAATAATAAAGAAATCTAACCCTATCTTTTCGGCCTAGCAACCGAAGTCTGGTTATGCTCCCTTAACTCCCCTTGCTCTGCCTGCATCACCTTTCCTCAGCCCATCTGGCCGCAGGTACAAGCAGCCCATCTCTCTTTTGTGGCCTAACACTGGAAGTCTTGAAATGCTCCTCAGACTCCTCTTTTCGGTTTGGGCCAAGCCCGAAGGCCCGACCCTACCCGCTCCAGCCCAGCCGCAAGCCCGGCGAGGCCCATCGGCCAGCCAGAGGCCATGGCCTCCACGGCGTCCGCGCCAGGGCACCTCACGCCCCGTGCCCTATATAGCCGCGCCGGCCGAGCTCCCGCGTGCCCTAGCCACCGGTGCACCCTGCCCCTGCTGCCTCGCCTCCTTGCGCAAGCGTCGCCGCCGCCGACGCCATGGAGCCGAGCTCGCCGTCGGCCCGTTCTCGATTCGTCGGCATGGAGCCCCGCCGGAGGAAGCCGCCGCCATCTAGAGCTTCGCAAGGACGAGTAGCACACAGGGAGCCTCTTCCCGTCGCTGGACACCCACCGGAGCACCGCTGTTGTCAAGAAACCGAGCCGCCGGTCATCTTCTCCGCCGCCGGCCGGATTCCGGCTGCCTCACTTCGTCCCCACCGCAAGTGAGCACCTCCTCGACTTCTCCTCGCCCTCCTCCCTCTGTTTTGCGCTTCAATCGGACCTCTAGGCCGCCGGGACGCCACCGATTTGGACCGGTAGGACCGCCGTCTGCCCCTGTCTCTGGATCGAGCAGAGGTAGAAGAAGAGGCTGCCGTTTTTGCACCCAGCCCCCTGAGTAACCCTGTAATCCTGTTTCGTTTTCTTGTCTCTTGCATCTCTTACCAATAACCCCCTGGATCTTTTTAGATGCTTGCAAACAGATCCAACTGAGGTCCTTTTTCAGATCTTACCCTAGGTTTAGATCTATTCGCGAGCACTGTTCAGTGTGTCTCGGGAATCTCCTCTGGTAGCCCCTGAAACCTTTGGATAATCGCATTGAGGTCCCTATATCTTGTTTTATCCATATCTTTTATGTTCTTCCTCTGTTTTAATCCGTTCAAGTTGCATTAGGTTCATAACAATGTAAAGTACACGTTAGTGGTGAATTTTTGTCATGTTTGTTTTCTAAAAATTAATTTAATATTAATTTTGATTAATGCTTAGTTATACACGCCTTTTATAAATAAAAGCAATATAGTGCTACACCCGTTTTTCATAATCAATATTAATTTGATTAATGTTTATTTCACATGCTTTTGTAAATAAAATCTAATTAGATCTCTATCTCAGTTTTTCATAAACAAATATTAATTTGTTTAATGGTTAATTAATCTTTTCTAATTAAAAGTTGATTAGGCTTTTACTTTGGCTTTATAAATAAATGTTAATTTGATTAATACCAATGTAATGATGTTTTTAATAATAATATGATCTACTCGAATCATAAAGTTATGTTTAGATTATTCATATAGTTTATCTTTTCTAAGTTAAATGTTTAATTGGTATAATTCATACATGAACATCTATAAACAAAATTTGACTAGTTCTTTACTTCGGTCTTTGCAAATAAAATATAGTATTGCATTAAATCCAACTTAGGGTATTTTCTTTATGAAATATCCTTTACATATGATTTGTTAATTAAAACGAACCTAAGCTTATAGTCTTTTATGTTTACTAGTAAAATGCACGTGCGGCACACACGTGTTCAAAAAAGTATCGAAAAAATTGCTCAATTGCTCATCGAACATAGACATTTCATTGCGTTGTTAAAATAGAGAATTATTTGGCGCAACCATATATAATGCAATATAACACATTTAATGTTTAGCCAGTTCACATCACATGCACAACATTTATATGCTTCCAAAACGTCTCTATACACGATGTTCTTAGTTTTCTTCCTGGTTTAGGAGGTGTGAGAATCTCAAATTTTAGTATAATGCAATGAACTATGATTCAAAAACTTTATAGAGATGAAAAAAGGTTGTACAATTACCTTGTGCTTGTTCATCATGGTATAATATATAGAAGTGTACAAGAACATGTCGAGTTGATCGATCGAAAACCAACTGACATACGGGCCAGGTAAGAAGCATATTTTCTAATTACCCACCCATGCTTATGAGTTTGCATGGCTACACTGATTACCTATGGTCTCTAATCAAATCATGAAATGTGTTTAGAAAAAGAAATCAATATAACATCAGGTATAATTGCAACCATAGGTAAATATTGTACAAAGTTTTAGTTTTAAGAAATCTAGGCTAAATTATCATTCAATTTCTATGGCACGATAATGCTTACCTGAGATCTTGATTACCCGAACTAAATCCTTGATGAATCGAATGCAGATAAGGATCGAAAACGTAGCTCAAGTCCACTTCCATTCACAGCCCAACTACCACGGCTAGAACTCAATTCACCGGTGTTGCACTGTCCATCAATGCACGACAGTCGTTGCCGTTCGGTTGTGGCCAATTCTGTAACCCGAAAAACCCAAATTTGGTTAGAATGAGACATGCATGCATTGAAGAAACGAATAGTTGTAGCGTGCGACCTTCGTTGTGCAACATGGTTAACATAATTACATAATGCGTATACATACTAATGATTGATCACTTGGAAGGGTGTGCGATCAGTACAACGGTGGCGGGCTGTAACGCTCGAGGTACCGGCCTGCCGTGTTGCTCGTCCTCCAGACCTCCGCTGCCGGCAGAGAGCAAGATGGCCACTGCCGTGGTGCTCGTCCGCTACCTAGGACCCTGCTGCCGGCAGCCACCAATTACAAAGATATCACTGCGTAGGTCAAAGAGGAAAGCAGAAGTTCCTATACGTGCATGAGGAGATGGGCTTACGTGATGCAGATCGATGATGATGTGAGCAGTTCACAAGTGCGACTCGATGATGGCGTGAGCAGTTCACACAAATGCGACTGCGGCGGTGAAGCGTGGACGACGGCCTCAGGTGTGTGACGAGGACGAAAAGTTTCAGCAAGGGGCCCTAGCTTCTCGACGTCAGGATGGCACCCTGACAAGAAGGAGGATGGGGTGAGCGAGCCTCAGCAGATGCACAGAGATCACGAGGACGACGGCGGCGGGGTGTCGCTAGCGGATGACCTTCGAGAGTACCGTTGTGAGAAGACGACGACTTATCGACGGTGACAACTTCCTCGGGTGACTATGAAAACTGGAAGGCGCAATCACGGATCAGGCCACCTGCTAATTACCGTGCATGAGACATTGAATGGGAGGGCGACCAGCCATCTCTCAGGACCATTGAATAGGAAAGAAATAATAATACTCATGTAATTGTCGTGCATGAGAGATGAAAGAAGGAAAAGAATATTAATTTTTTTCATGGTAAGTGCATGAGAGATGGAATGTGAAAGGAATATTAATATTCATGGTAAGTGCAAACGTGTAAGATATGCTTGGTAACTCAAATCACGCAAGTGCATAAACATGGCAAGTCCATGAAGTATATCCATTTGATGAGCATGATGCGGCGGTGTTTATTTTTGAGCATGCACGTGAGGCCTTGTCGAAAAGAATTAGGAAAAAAAATCTCTTAGTCGGAAACATAACCCTGATTGGCGAGGTGCACCGCAATTAATGCGTACGGGATTGGGAGTGGGTACACATGTGTGTAAGAAAATTTTCTGGTGAAAAAAGTAGAGGCAAAAGGGGGGAAACATTTTCTAAAGTGTTGTTTCCACCCCTTTCCACCCTTTTCCAACCCCCCTCGGCCTGACAGGTGGGTCCTCTGTGAGGGGTATTGGGGAATTCTTTTGGGTGAAATTTTTTTTCAAAAGAACTCGTTCTTTATAGTATAGATAAATGAAATCGATCGTTAGACGTTCTTTATCAAGCTCTATCTCAGTGTGTCTTGTTCTAGATCTTTCCGGTCCTAGTTTATGCTCAACCTTCCACAACCATCTCTTTAAAGTTAACCAAGCCTTTCTCTTCTAAGCACGGTTTGTGTGCTTTAGTGATCCATCTAATCGAGGCTATCCTTTAGTGCGCTCTTTTAAAAGTTTTTCTTGATTGATGTATTGTTCTTAGTTTGCTTGTTTGTTTGCTTTGTATGCTTGTGCCCGATGATTGATGCGAGTAGAAGGAACGTTGTTCGAGAGCTTTGAAGAGAATGAGGTTGAAGATACTCTGAGCAACTACTCTGTGGTTAAAGGCAAGTGTGTCCTTGTGCCCTAAGAACTATATTTAATCACTTTGCATTGCTTTGCATTTAATCTGATGGGTCCTACTAAGGTTTATCCTAGTCTTTGTTATCCTTATCCTTGTCAACCTGGTTTTACATTTATGTTGGGTAGCTATGCTTAGTTGCTATACTTGGGTTAAGGTGGTTTAATGAACAACAATGATGAAATTGCTTTATCTTTATGTTATGCATCTCTGGTTACTTAATTACAAGACCATATGCTTAATCGGAACATGGAGAACCACCCAGGAAAATAGTACAACCACAAGACATATGGCTCTGTCTTGGCCAATTAATTAGAGGACTCTAGTGTTGGACTGGTGATTGGGGGGGCAGGACTCGCGGAACCTCGTGCACTGGAACACACTAGGGAAGTCTTTGTAAAGGCCTCGTAGGGTGTAAAGGCCTCGTAGCGTCCCTATGCAAGCACACCTCAGTAGTGTGGTATGATGCCTAGCTAGCATCGCATGGTTGGGTCCAAAATTCTTCAGGACTTTTACGCGACTTGTGGTGAAAGTGTACAACCTCTACAGAGTGTAAAACTAATTGATTAGCCGTGCTCACAGTCAAGAGCGGCCTGGACCCTCACATGATAATTGAACTTGAAGATGGACTTAAATCGTGCTCTCTGGTTATGCTTGCCATATTCTTATGGTGTATCTTACCTTATGCTTAATGTGGGTTGGTATAAACTTATACTTTATTAGTAATCAGGTGCTAATAAAATTTGATCAACTAAAATGCTAAATGCTTAGAGCCCAGTCCACTATAAAGCCTTTGCATTCATACTTTCCCCACACTTGCTGAGTACGACAAGTGCTCACCCTTGCTATAAACAATGTTGCTCAGAAAGTGGAAGATGCTATGAAGATGTTGCTGGTGCTAGGCGTACGCAACCCCCAGTCGACTGCCTGTGATGTTTGGAGCCTTCGTTTCCAGGATTAAGCGTAAATCTCTGATAATCTCCCTTTTCTTACGTGATACTGTTTCTGTATTCACTTATATGTCACTATATGCATGAAACTTGATCCTGGCATGCATATAGGTTTGCACTTGGTTTTCTTTGGAAAAACAGGTGTGACATGATCACATCTTCACCCGTAATTCCCCAAAACTTTTTATAGAAAAGAGTGGGCATACCATCTGCGCCAGGTGCTTTGAGATCTCCCATATCATCGAGCACCTTCTTGATCTCCTCATTACTGCACTCCTTCATCAAGGAGTCATTCATCACCTCAGTTACTCGGGAGGGGATTTGGTGCAAAAGTTCATCATAGCGGTGACCTGCATGGGACTGAAAAAGGGTTTTATAAAAGTCAGTTACAAGATTATGGATCTCCCCCTTCTCCTCTGCCACACTTCCATCATCCTTCACCAATCTCCGAATTCTATTCGTTCTCCTTCTCTCCGAGGCGTGCTGGTGAAAAAATTTTGTATTCCGGTCTCCGTGCTGCAGCCAATGCACTTTAGCCCTTTGCCGCCAGTACAGCTCCTTTTGATTCTCCAATTTCTCCAACTTATACTTTAGGATTTCCTCCCTAGCGACACCATCGCGTGTGATCCCCTTCCTCCTACATGCTTCCAGCTTCTTCTTAACATCTTTGATTCTTTTTTCTAGGTCTCCCAAAATGTTCTTGCTCCAGTCCCACAGATCAGCGGCAACATCACCTACCGCGGCAGCTACACTCCCTTCTCTCACATTCATGGAGAGCTTCCACACATTCTCAACTATGGTTTCACAGTTCTCCTCCTCCAACCAACCTGCCTCAAAGCGGAAGCAGGAGCTCCCGTGGCCCTTACTGCTAAGCTCTTCATCCTCCATAGAGACAATTACCGGCCGGTGATCCGAATGCCTTGGGTCACCATTCCTTACTCTAAAGTTTGGAAATCTTGTGCACCAATCCACATCAGCCACATCTCGGTCCAAACGCTCCCGTATGTAATGCTCACTAGTGTGACTATTATTCCTCCACATAACCAGAGAAACCTAAATCATCTAGTGAGCACTCCTCCAAAGCTTCTCGAAATTTATCCATGTAGGACTGCAGCTTTGGCAGCAGCCCCCTCCCCTCCTTCTCATGGCTCAGCAAAATTTTATTAAAATCCCCCATAACAAGCCATGGTTGTCTCCTTGTAGCATTAAGAGTTCGGAGAGCACACCATGACAACTCCTTCTTCTCTGAGCTTGGCTCTCCATAGAAGCCTGTAAAGCACCAAATAAAACCATCCTTCTCCACTACATCACCATCTATGTACAGCTGAGACGCTGCACGCAATTGAAAATTAACACCGCTCCTCCAAAAAATTGCAAGACCACCACTCTTCCCATTGCAATCTTTCACCACCATGTTAGTCAAACCAATTCTCCACCTCAATCCTTTGATCCGGCTCCCGTTCATCTTGGTTTTGGACAGGAACAGGATGTCGGGGTCCTCCTCCTTCTGAATATTCAGAAGGCCACGAATTGCCGGGCCGTTCCCCAACCTCTGGCAGTTCCAAGCAATGATCTTCATTGATCCTTGCAGGGCTGTTCCGACAGCCCCGCTTCACTTGATTTCCCCTCAACTCTCGATCTCTTCTCACCATTTGAACCTGCTTCCTCCTCCTACATCGCCCGTCTCTTCCCCAAAGTACTAGGCAGACCATCGATCTCCAGTCGCGCCCTCTCTTTCTACCTTCTTAAACTTGCCGACTCTTCCTCCTTTCCCCTTAGCACTCACCTCCTTCTCAGGCTTGCTAGCCTCAGATCTCTCCACCTTTTTATCGACCTGCATGGCACTGTTCATGTTCATCACCACTTCCTTCTCCACGTGCTCCTCAGCGGTCACACCATTCTTGGCCAGCAGCTCCTGCTCCTTGTCGCCCTCCCTTTCAGTTCCAGTCCGGCCAACCCCAATGCCATCATTGCCTGAGAATAAGACTTTCCTCGTTCCGCCCTGATGGGTGGATCCATCCTTCTTCTTCAGAGGACTCGTCACCTCCTCTTCCTCGCCGCTTCTCCTCCCATCATTACTCCCTCCTCCCTGCAGTCCTCCATCCTTCCTCCACAATGGTGCATCACTACCACATCGGCCATATGTGAGTCTATCACTCAATCCACAGGAATGCCTCCTCCACTTTATTTCCACCCCGAATACTGTCGACCTCCTCCCGACCAGCTTCCACCACTGGACCAGCTACTCCCCTCCACCCCTTTCCCCTTACTTGGGATGCATCTCAGATGTTTGTTGTACTGCTGCACCTCCTCTTCCGCCAACTTGATATCACAGATCTGGTCCGTGTGGCCAATGATGCCACATGTGTAGCAAAAGTCAGGGAGGAATTTATACTCTAATGGACACCAAGCAGTTCGTTCCCCCTTCTCATCCAGTTGTATTGTAACACCCCTCATCAGCAGTTTTCGAATGTCCAACTTCACCTTGATGCGAAGGTAGCGACCAAGTGCCGTGCCATCCTCATCATGATCCATGCTGACAAAGGAGCCAATCTCCCCACCAATCGCCTCTCCAACCGCCTTGTTCATCATCCCAAAGGGAAGTTTCATAACTCGAACCCAGATCGGGATAGAAATGAACTCCATGTCCTCAATTGATTTGGATTCATCCAGATCCATCATCACCTCCAGATCTTTGCCAAACATCCATGGCCCATCCTACAAAGCCCTTCTCTTTCCCGAAGCTTGGAGAAAGGTAAACAAGAAATGATTCTCCCCTAAGTCCTTACAGATCACTCCCTTAATTGGACACCAAATCCTCCCTAGGGCATGTGCAAGGCCCTCCGCATTCACCAACTTCTCCACCAGCACCTTTCCAACTGCCTGTGGATCCATCATCTTCCCTCGAGTCCTGCCTGTCGCCTCCACCCGGATGCCCTTCCTCTCTGCCGCCGACAGCTTCATCTTCTCCATCAAGCCGGCCACATCCTCCATCATCTCCGTCACAAGGGGAACCTCCAGGACAAATCTAGGGTTCTGTTATCAACCGCGCAAAGGATGCGAGAGAGACACGTACGCTAGCAAATCTGGTTAGGGCTCCTCAAGGAGATCTGGGAATGTGGACTCAGAAGGAACTGGGACGGTGGACTCACGATCAGAGATGGAGAAACAGGAAGAGAGAGATCAGGGAATGGTGGAACCCTAGTCGCCACAAACAGACACCTCGAGTCACCTTAGGCGTCGAGGACCCTCTTCCTAGCGCCTGTGCATCCGCGTTTCGATTGCTGGCACCTAGCGGAGTTTTGCTTCAGGAGGAAGCGTGAGGAGAGGTTTGCTAGGGAGATGACAAGCAAGGACAGGTACCGCCCTTCTCGTGGTGTGCCTGAGCCTCGTATGGTGCCAAGGGGTGAGGGTGTGGTGCATACCATTTACCCTCGAGAGAGGCTTGAGTTTGTGCCTCGAGGTGTGCCACCCCAGAGAGATGGTGGTAGGCGTGTTGGGTTTGGGTGTGGTGAGTTTGTTTGACGTTCCTTCGCTCGTGGCTAATACGAGTATGGGGGGAACGATCACAGTTTTAGGTCTCAGAGGAGCTACGGGCCACGGTCTCCACCTCGTGGTACGCATAGTCCTCCAAGGGGACATGTGGGTGTTCCACCTAGGAGAGATAGGATGGATTTTGCCAACCCCACCTTTGAGCAAATGGCACGGCACTGGTTTGATTCATTTTGTACTAACCCCAGTGCTGAGTCGTTTGCTCACTCTTGCTCTCATTTTTTATTTTCAGGTGGGAGGCTTGGAGGGCTTTTGGTTGATTGACTCCGGTTGCTCTCGACACATGACTGGAGATCGAAGGTGGTTCTCCAGCCTCACCCCGGTGATGACCAAAGAGTACATCACTTTTGGGGACAATGGGAAAGGTAGAGTGCTTTCAGTGGGAATGGTGAAGGTGAGCGAGTCTGTGACTCTTAGGCGTGTTGCTCTTGTCAAGTCTTTGGGGTTCAATCTTCTTTCGGTGTCCCAACTTCTTGATGAGGGTTTTGAGGTCCGTTTCAAAACGGGCGCTTCTCGTGTTTTGGATTCTCGAGGTGATCTTGTGTGCACGATCATCCCCGAGGGTCAGATTTTCAGAGCCGATTTTTCTCAGTGTGTCGGCTCTTCTTGTTGCTTGGTTGCTGGTGTTTCGGCGGAGCTTTGGAAATGGCATAGGAGACTAGGTCACTTGAGTTTTGACTTGTTGTCACGCTTGAGTGGGCTAGGTTTGGTTCGAGGATTGCCTAACTTGAAATACCAAAAGGACTTGGTATGTGCTCCATGTAGGCATGGTAAGATGGTCACCGCCTCTCACCCGCCTCTGACATCCGTTATGACAGAGAGGTCGTGCGAGCTATTCCATATGGACTTGGTTGGTCCAGCTTGTGTGTGCTCGGCGGGTGGGAAATGGTACGTCCTTGTGATAGTGGACGACTATTCTCGCTATGCTTGGGTCTTCTTTTTGGCTGACAAGGGGGAGACGTTTGGTTTTGTCCGGGATCTAATCTTGAGGTTGAAGAATGAGAGGAATGGAGATGCTATTCGAGCTATTCGTAGCGACAATGGCACTGAATTTAAAAACTCTCATTTCGAAACCTTTTGTCGTGATTTGGGTCTCGAACATCAATTTTCTTCTCCCTATGTGGCTTGTCAGAACGGTGTGGTTGAGAGGAAAAATCGTTCCCTTTGTGAGATGGCTCGGACGATGCTCGACGAGCATAGGACTCCGAGGAGATATAGGGCTGAGGCGGTGAATACCGCATGCCATGTTGGGTACCGGATTTTTCTTTGGGCCTTCTTGAACAAGACGTGCTATGAGCTCATGCACGGGCGAGCACCTAGAGTGAGCCATTTCCGGGCTTTTGGTTGTCGGTGCTTTATTCTCAAGAAGGGTAGGCTTGATAAGTTTGAGTCGAGGTCTTCCAATGGGATTTTTTTGGGTTATGCGAGTCATTCTCGAGCATTCTGTGTGCTCAACCTTGATACTAACCTAGTCATGGAAACTTGCGAAGTTACCTTAGATGAGACCCAGCCATGCAGTTCGTCTGTTTTTGAGTGTACAGGTGATGAAGAGATTGGCAAGAACATCTTTGAGGATGAGGAGGATGATGCTGGAGAGGATAATGGTGATGATGGTGAAGCTCCAGCTGAGCATGTACCCGCTACTTCCACTACAACGACTACGGTGCAGGATGGCCCATCCCCTACACCGACCATGATCCAACAAGATCAAGTGGAAGCAGCTACTGAGGGAGAGGTTGTCTCCAAGCGAGAGGCACTGAGGCGCGTTCAAGTTGATCATCCTCCCTCAAGAATCATCGGCGACATCAACAAACGTACGACACGGTCAAGGTCCAGGAATGTTTCTCACTTTGCTTATTCGGCTTTTATTGCTACCTTTGAGCCAAAAGACATTGGACACGCCCTCTCTGATCCTAATTGGGTGAACGCAATGCATGAGGTGTTAGAGAACTTTGAGAGAAACCAAGTGTGGGAGTTGGTAGAGCCACCACCACATTGCAAACCTATCGGGACAAAATGGGTGTGGAAGAACAAAGAGGGTGAGAATGGTGAGGTGGTGAGAAACAAATCGAGGTTGGTTGCTCAGAGCTATAGTCAGAAGGATGGGATAGACTACGAGGAGACATTTGCTCATGTAGCCCGTTTGGACACGATTAGGATCCTTCTAGCCTTTCCTGTGGCTAAAGGGTTCAAATTGTACCAAATAGATGTGAAGAGTGCCTTTCTGAATGGGTTTTAGAAGAAGATGTTTATGTGAAGCAACCACCGGGCTTTGAGACTGTTGAGTTTCCCCACCGAGTGTATAGGCTGAGGAAGGCATTGTATGGGCTGAAACAAGCTCCCCATGCTTGGTATGGCTGGTTGAGGGGGTTCTTGTTCAGATAGGGGTTTGAGATGGGCAAAGTAGATAAGACTATTTTTCTCCTCAGGCAGGACGATGATATCCTAATTGTTTAGGTGTACATGGATGATATTGTCTTTGGCGGCTCGTCTCACTCTTTGGTTGCAAGGTTTGCAGAGGACAAGGTTTGCAAGGTTTGTGCTCATTTTGATCATGTTTAGGTCCTATGCTCATGAGAGGGAAATTTGTGTTGGAAAATTCTTCATTTTGATCACGGCTATGTCACACGCTTATATGTCCCTCTCTATCTTGTTGGTGATGCTAGTACTAAATTTGTGGCTATCTTGCTTGTCTATGTCTCAATTTTAGCATGTTGTAGTGCTCTTTGTATATTTGAGAAGCACATGCTTACATCTGTAGCCTTGATTCATGCATTACCAACAAGGGGGAGGAAAGTACCCAATTCATGCATCCAGGGGGAGTTTTGCATCAAGGGGGAGAAAAATTGGGAGAAATGCATTTGTTTAGGGGGAGCATGCATTCATGCATTTGGGAGCTCTTTGTCGCCTGATTTTAGTTGTGCTATTTTGCCGATGGTATCGAGCCCTTTTGCCTCACCTTGAGGAGTCGGCAATTTTGGAGCATTTTTATCTCGGTTGTGTCGAGCCGTTGCCCTTGCCTTAGGGGGCCGAGATTTTTTTCTCTCAAGTGATCTTGTTTTGGCTTTTGCTTGGGTTTTGATCACTTGTTTGAGTTTTTAGTTCATTTCTTTTCTTTTTCTTTTTTATCTGAATTGGTTACTATATGTGTGTTGTTAATGCACTCATCAAGGGGGAGATTAAGGACCGGAGCGTCCGAGGACCCGTGGATTGTCGCTCCTGGCTGTGAAGAGTGATTGACAACGTGGTGTGGACAGACTCTTGGCCAAGTATTGCAGGTGCAGGTTGCGACTTGATTCGTGTTGGTGCAGGTGAAGAGCGGGCGCGAAAGGTCTTAGCCTTGCGGGGCCTCCGAGGAGTGGAGAGACAATTAGGCTCGGCTCAATGGACCCGGTGGCCGAACGGGATCAAGTGCGGGTCGCATGGTGGCAAGAAAAGCAAGATGAAGTCGTCGACCGGAGCCGGTGCAGAGTAGCGGCTCACGACCGGAGTCTGCACGCGGGGTTTGGGACGGTTCACCACAAAACCGTCGGGTTACTTGGTTGAGCCACAAAACCAAGACCGGAGGCTCAGCGGGCAGAGACGGGATCCGGGCACGCCGAGAAGCTTTGATGCCAGGGGACACGCAGCGGGATCGCAGGGCTTGCGTCGGGAGGACGCGGACTGCGGCAAAGGCGTGGCCGTCTGATGAAGAGGAGTGCTACTTGACCATATTGCCCCTGAGGGGTTTGTATCTTAGTTTAAGTGCTAGGGGTAACTTGGTCATTTGCCCAACCCAGAGGGACTCATATATATGGCTCTAGGGTTTCTAGGCAAACTATCGTCCCGAACTGCTTCTCATTTCCCTGCTCCATAGGCTTAGATTTTCTTCATCGTTTTGTAGAGAATCTGACCTCCGAGTGTATGGAAGCTTTCATGGTTGCGTCGATTTCCTTCTTGTGGCTCGAGTGATTTTCGTGTCTTTTTCAGGCTATTTTCGTTGGATTTTCATGCGCGGCATGTTCCTCCGATTCTGAGGTGTTTGGGTTTGGATTTCTTTGTGGGGATCTTGGATAGATGCCTTGTGCATCTTTGTGCTTGATCTTGACTCCCTCAAACTCCGGATTTGGCCTTGGATTTGAGGATTTCGGGTGGAACCCTAGCTTTTTGGTAGAGCTATGTTCGTGATCGATTCCCGGCGTTTTAGTTGGTTTGAGGCCTCAAGTTTTTGGGCATAGCATCCCCTAGGGATGCTTCACATCTCCCCCAAATCTTGTCTCAATCCACTCAGCCGTTAGGGAGATCCATGGATGGATAGATGGAGTTGACTTTGCATTTTCGAGCTCGGGCTATTCTGTTCAAAGGTGACGGACCGTCCGCGGGTTGCCCACGGACCATCCGCGTGCTCCCAGTTCGTCACGTGATCGTCCAGTTCTTGCGAGCTCGCGCGTCGATCTTTAGGGGTGCTAGGGTTTCGTTGTAGCTGGTTTGTCGGACTGTCCGCCCGAGGGTAACGGACCGTCCGCGAGTGCGATGGACCGTCCGCACAGGGGTCACAGACCGTCCGCCGTCATCGGACCGTCCGTCGTGCCACGTCGGACCGTTCGTATTTTCGGGGGTAGCTATTGGAGGTTCTGTCCATTAATACGGACTATCCGTCCGAGGGGGTCGGACTATCCGCCGAGGCCTGACGGACCGTCCGCGACTTCAGGTCGGACCGTCCGTCCCAAGCTGGCAGATTTGCCTAAGTCCTTTGCCACTTGAGTTGTGCTTCCGTTTTGAGTTGTGTTGGGGCTTGTTCCTAGGGTTGGTAGGTCCGTTGTAACTACGGGACCTTGGCAAGCTCGTGTGGGAATCATTGATTGTGTGTTTGGGACATAGTCGAGTTCGACTCTTCGACCCATTCACTCCCCCCTCTCTGGTCGTCTAATCGGTCCTTCAAACATTGCCTCTGTCCAAATGTATAGCTACATTTAGGTCTACCTTAATTTCCAAGTCAAACATTGATAACTTTTGACTATAAAATAGCAAAAACACTATAAAGGTTAATAATGTAAAAATGTTGTTAGAAAATTTATGATGAAATAAATTATTAGAATATGATTTTTCTAGATGGAAGTAATTTATTTTCAGAGATATTGTTGATTAAAAATAAAAATATTTGACTTAGGATGCACTACAATTGAAAGACAACTTAAGCTAAATTTGATTTTTTTAGCACACCACCAACTTTATTAACTAAACTAGTGGTACGTGATTACAAATTCCTGCTGGGGGATCTAAAAACCAAACATTCCTCGCAGTATCTGTCAGATGTTTAGATCTAGACAGCCCACAGGGGGGTTAACCCCGATGGTTTAGTTGTTCGGCGAGGGGGAATCTAAGGCTAAGAACTCGAAGGTTGCGCACAAGCACACGGAACACGGAGAACACGGCGAGTTTATACTGGTTCGAGCCTCCAGAGAGTAAAACCCTACGTCTAGTTATTGGTGTAGATTGCTTGAGGATTGTGTGATCGTACAAGGGGTCGCCTCGCCCGCCTTATATTGGCCAGTGGACGAGGTCGGTTCCCAGACTCCTGGTCGGTTACGACTAGGAGACCTAAATCTAGTTGATTACAACACTTGCCATATCCGTCGATCTGCTTGGTCGGGATCCACCGATGTCTTGTCTTGTACGCCAAGTCTCGAGGTCGTTCTAGATAAGGTCGTCTGCAATCTTCTGGGAGGTCTTCAGGAGGTCGTGTGGGCCGCCAACTAGCTCGGTTGGGCCCACTGTCAGGTCGGCGGGTCTTCTGGTAGGCCGGACCCACTTGTCGGGGACGGTCGTGAGCCTGGTCGGTGGGGACCCAGGGGTACCCATGTCTCACAGGCCCCCGAGCGAGGTGTAGGCGCAGCGACCTTAGGAAGGTCATGACGAAGTCGTAGAGCTTTCGACAGGTCGAATAGCATGCACGTCGGTCAAAAAGAAAAGAACAAATCAACTTAGCAGCCGACCTGTTTGAAGTCTTGCCGAACGAAGAGAGGTCGAGTGACGACCTATAGGAAGCAGGCTTCCAGTAGATCGAAATGACGATGAAAAAATTCAGAGGGCATCAAGGATGCACTCGTAGAGTAGTATCCGAGCATCGTGGCGGGCAGGATGGCCGGTATGATGATCCAAAAAAGAAAAAGAAGAAAAAGTAGGACGAGTAACGTCCTGATGAGGAACAGGTTTCCCAACAGGTCGGTACGATGTAGAAAATAAGAGGGTGTCGGAGACGCTCTCGTAGAGCAGTCCCCGAGCATTGAAGCAGGCAGCATGGTTGGTTTGATACTCAAAAAGAGAAGAAAAACTGAGTCATGGTCTTGATCGAACGAAGTGTAGAGACACCCAGATCTCCAAGCATGGCTGCAAGGAGTCTGGCAGGGCCGACCTCAAGGAGGCCTTGTAGGCATGCCGACCTCAAAGAGGCCTCAAATGAATGTTGCCCAGTATCCGAGGATACCCAGCGGGATTTTGAAAGGCGCGTCACGTGAAGAGGTCGTCGATTATATCGCAGCTGAAGTTGTGATGTCCGGAATTGCTGGATGAGAAAAATACAGAGATCTTGATCAAATGGAGTGTAGAGACATCCAGATATCCTACATAGCTGCAGAGAGTCTGACAGGGCCACTCGAGGCATGCCGACCTTAGGAAGGTCTCAAATCAAAAACGCCCAAGCATCCAGAGATACTTGGCAGGGCCATTAGGCGCGCACCCCACAGGGAGGCCTTCATTCCCGACGTAAAATCCTGGGTGTCCAGATCAGGCTGGCAGGGCCACAAGAGCACACCGACCTCAGGAAGATCACGCATCTAGGGCGCCCAACTAGGTTGGCAGAGCCGTAGACATACCGAGGTATTGCAAGACCTAGGTATTGAGGCACGCCGACCTCAGGGAGGCCATCTTGGTACCCAGACGACCAACATAGCTGTCAATCATCCAGCGGAGCAATAGTACAAAGGTATTGGCGACCTAAGTAGCGGGCACACCGACCACGGAGGCCCGACGAAAATTGCAGACGTGAAGCTTCTTATCTCCAGGCGCCCAGACGGATCTAGCAGAGCAGCGAGGCACGCCTACCCCGAAAGGTCTTCAACCGAACCTACGACCATTCTGCTCAGGAAACAGAAATATAGGCTAATTGGAATATGTCTGTTTACATGCAGAGCCATAGCGGGTGCATCAGGACGCAGAGCCTAGCGGGTGCAATGAAAACATAGAGCTGTAAAGGGTGCGTTGATCAGCATCATCGACGGTAGTAGTAGTGAGGCGCAGGGCCCTCTGACACAAGGTCAGGCTTGTTTACTTCTGTAGACTGCTGGGTCACGGGTCAACAGTGGTCGGAGATTCTCTTGCCACCCAGAAAACGACAAACTACCCACGAATCAAGGGGTGTACTGTAGCCATGTGACGCTGCGGCGGCCTCAGGCATCATTGATGCACTTAGCGACAAAGACGTCGCGAGGCAGGGTAAAGTCATCGCCTTTAATCATGCACATGTCTGCAGGGTCTCTGGACCACATGGGGACAGTGTCATCACTTTGCCGGCTGTTCGAGGCCCGGCTCTGGCTATAAATAGCACCATAAGGCTGAAGGAGGCAAGCACCGAGCATTATTGAGCTATGAAGCCGCAGGGTAGTATTGAGGCCATGCCATGGGCATGTGTCCGTCCACCAGATTATAGGATGCAAAGTTTGTAGAGGCCTGGAGCTAGAAGAACTCTTGCGAAATGTAGACAACACACCCACTCTTTGTACCGTGCCTCAGCGAGGAATCAAGGAGAGTTTGGAGGTGATGCTGTAGAGGCCCGAGGTGAAGCTCTAAGTCTTTGGGGAGCATGTGATGCTCGTCGAAGGCTTGCGGTCCACGCCGAAGAGCAAGCTCATGTCTGCATTCCATAGTCCGGCACCGAGCGTGCCCTGCTATGTGCAGCGTCGTGCAGTTGTTCACCGCAAGGCCACCATCGAGGTCCTGAGGCTAGAAGAATTCTTGCGACGTGCTCGGCTATAGCGGAGTACACCTCAAGGATTGCTCTAGGTAGATCAGGTCTTCGAGTACGTTTGTATTTTTATGACGGGTTCTGGATCCAATAAGGTCGCAGACGACTTGTGTACCTTCGAAGTTCCTGTGTAATGTTCGCTCTCTTCTGTCATGTAATGGTCGATTTGACAAAATTATTCATCAAAGACCTAAAGTGACGTAGTTTGGGGGCTTATCAACCTCATGGAGATCAAATTGTGCTATCAGGATGACCTGACAACTTTGTTGTATTCACGACCTAAACTTAGGGTGTAGGTCGCCAAACTATCCGTTGGATGCATATCTATTGGCGTGAATTCCAGCGAGATCGTCTCGCAAAATTAGCGG
Source organism: Cenchrus fungigraminus (assembly GCA_036936925.1). Classification (NCBI taxonomy): domain Eukaryota; kingdom Viridiplantae; phylum Streptophyta; class Magnoliopsida; order Poales; family Poaceae; genus Cenchrus; species Cenchrus fungigraminus. The sequence continues at coordinate 88,613,298 of CM072780.1, forward strand.
CACATAGCCATTATGGCGAGCTCCTTGCATCGTAAGGATCCGCAGTGGGTACCCTCAGTGGGGCCCTTATAAATAGAGCGGCGGGGATCGGCGTTGACCATCCCTTTCCATCGTCTTCCTCCTCTCGCCATCTCCGCCGGAATCTCCGCACCCTAGCCGCCGCCCGCTCCGCAACCAGCCTCTACCCTAGAGTCCTCAGTCTGCCGCTGTCTGTAGCAGATCGCGCGCCGGCTCCACCATCCAGGCGCCACTCGACTTCGCATGCGCATCAAAACCCTAGTAAACTTCAGATCCAAAACTTCTCGTCCCTAAGAAATGGCGGCCACTGCTCCTCAGATCCCCGACCTGCGGACAGTGTGGGAGCCCTCGACAATGACCGAGGCGAAGATCCAAGCGCTGGTGGATCGCGGGCTCCTGAGGCCCAAGGCTGAGGTGGAGTGGAAGGCGCCTACAGGCGAGGCCTTCCCGGCGGAGGACGACAAGAGCAGGTCGTCTTTGCTTCCTTCTTCGAGCGTGGGTTCAACATCCTCGCGGGCGACTTCTTCAGAGGTCTCCTCTGCTACTACAAACTGGAGCTGGTACACCTCGTCCCCAACTCCATAACCGTAGTGTCGTCCTTTATCCATTTTTGTGAGGCGTATTTGGGGATAGCGCCCCACTTCTTCCTCTGGCGATATCTCTTCAACGTCAAGTTCACTGTCAAGCGTACCGGTGTTGTGGGGGCAGTGATGTTCTGCTTGAGGTCAGGCCTCAAGACAAAATGGATTGATATGGACCTGCCGGACAACACCGCTGGGTGGAGGTCGGAATGGTTCTACATCGCCGATCAGCGGCCGGTGCTCCCGAAGCGGACTGGGCACAAGCCTGAGAAGATACCAGAGTGGGATCTGCAGTTGTCGTCTCACGAGCTGGACGATGTCAAGAAGGTGCTTGCCCTGGTGCGCGACCTTAAGGAGAAAGGTGTGATGGGAGGCTTGGTAGTGAGGTCGTTCTGCCGTCGTCTGATCCAGCCAATCAAGGATCGGGTGCATCCAGCATACGAATATTGGGGGCAATCAGACCCCACTCGCGAGGTCAACCGCAAGATCTCCCAAGAGGAGATGGTGGCCAGAGTGTCGCAGATCTACGCCGGGCGTACACGAGGCAGGAAGTGCCGAAAGGCGTATTCCTTGACCCGACCAGCTGACCCTGTAAGTCCTGGGACTACTAGGTCGTTTTTCTTGTTTCTTTGCTTACGTCGATCTTACTCTTTGGTACTTGTCTGTTGCAGGCTCGGGAGATGCAGTTTTGGTGTCCTGCACCCTTGCCAAGAGGCGAGGAGCCTCGTCGGAAGCTGAGGTCGGACAAATACCAGCCTCCAACAGCTAGGCTGCTGGAGAATTACGAATCAGATTCATCGGTGGCAGCTGATGAAGATACCGACCCGGAGGTCGGTGACGATGTGGCGAGCCGACCTGCAGCAAGCGGCGCCACAAAGCCCGGGCGCAAGACAAGGGCAACAATAGCAAAGCAGTCAGCCACAAGAGCAGCTGCCAAGGTCGAGGCAGCCAAGACTGCCAAACTTGAGGCTGATAAGAAGAAGCGGAAGAGGAGGGCGAGCCCTCCTCCGGCGATCCGGACGCCGACAATTCCTACACCTTTGACCAAGGAGGTCGAAGATGAGGACCGGAGCGTCCGAGGACCGGTGGATGGTCGCTCCCTGGTGTGATGAGTGATTGACAATGTGGTGTGGACTGACTCTTGGCCGAGTATTGCAGGTGCAGGTTGCGGCTTGATTTGCGTTGGTGCAGGTGAAGAACGGGCGCGAAAGGTCTATGCCTTGCGGGGCCTCCGAGGAGTGGAGAGACAAGTAGGCTCGGCTCGAGGGACCCGGTGGCCAGCGGGGTCAAGTGTGGGCCGCATGGTGGCAAGAAAGCAAAGACGAAGTCGTCGACCGGAGCCGGTGCAGGGTAGCGGCTCACGACCGGAGTCTGCACGCGGGGTTTGCGGTGGTTCACCACAAAACCGTCGGGTTACTTGGTTGAGCCACAAAACCAAGACCGGAGGCTCGGCGAGCGGAGACGGGATCCGGGCGCGCTGAGAAGCTTCGATGCCGGCGGACACGTGGCGGGATCGCAGGGCTTGCGTCGGGAGGACGCGGACTGCGGCGAAGGCGTGGCCGTGCGATGAAGAGGAGTGCTACATGACCTATTTGCCCCTGAGGGGATTGTATCTTAAGTTTAAGTGCTAGGGGTAGCTTGGTCATTTGCCCAACCCAGAGGGACTCATATATATAGCTCTAGGGTTTTCTGGGCAAACCATCCATCCAGACTGCTTTTCATTTCCTTGCTCCATAGGCGTAGATTTTCTTCACCGCTTTGTAGAGAATCTGACCTCCAAGTGTATGGAAGCATTCATGGTTGTGTTGATTTCCTTCTTGCAGCTCGTGTGATTTTTGTATCTTTTTTGAGCTATTTTTGTTGGATTGTCGTGCGCACCTTGTTCCTTCGATTCTGAGGTGTTTGGGTTCGGATTTGTTGGTGGGGATCATGGATAGATGTCTTGTGCATCTTTGTGCTTGATCTTGACCCCCCCAATCTCCGGATTTGGCCTCCGATTGAAGGATTTCGGTTGGAACCCTAGCTTTTTGGTAGAGCTCGGTTGCGATTCGATTCCCGACGATTTAGTTCGTTTGAGGTCTCAAGTTTTGGGTATAACATCTCCTAGGGACGCTTCACTTCTCCCCCAAATCTTACCGCAAGAGCTCAAGCCATTTGGGAGATCCATGGATGGATAGGAGGGGTTGACTTCTCGTTTTCGGGCTCGAGCTGCTCTGTCCGCACCTGGCGGACAGTCCGCCTGGTAGGCGCAGACAGTCCGCGTGACCCGCAGTTCGTCTAGTTCGTCGCTTGTTCTTGCGCGTTCGTGGTTTGATCCGTCGGGGTAGTTGCTTTTGTTTGCAAGGTGTTTGCAGACAGTCCGCCTGTTTGTCGCGGACAGTCCGCCTGTTTGTCGCGGACAGTCCGCACGGCACAAGTTGCTCTCGGACCGTCTGCGGGTAGGGTACGGACCGTCTGTAATTCGAGGTGCAGTACTGGTTGTTCGGGTCGTTTTTGCGGACCGTCCGCCGTGACCCTGCGGACCATCCGCCCGGCCCCCACGGACTGTCCGCCTAGTCATCTCAGACCGTCCGTCCCAGGCACCGCAGATTGCCTAAGTCCTTTGCTTCTTGAGTTGCGCTTCCGTGTTGCTTTGAGTTGGGGTTTGTTCCTAAGGTTGGTAGGTCCGTTGTGACTACGCAACCTTGGCAAACTCGTGTGGGAATCCTCGATTGTGAATTTGGGGTATAGGCCGGGTTCATCCTTCGGGAAGAATTTTTTATCAGCTCCCATTCACTCCCCCTCTCTGATCGCCTAATCGGTCCTTCAGAAGATGATGAAGATGAGGCTTCCGATGATCCGCCGGTTGTAGAAGATCGTACGGCGAGGAGGTCGCTCAGTCCCGCGGCCAAGATGCAGCGAGAGTTAGAGCAGAAGACAAACGAAGACGACCTCCGTCGGATGAGGGAGGCACAGCGGGCTGCCACTGGTGCGCAGGCGAGGATGCCTGTGCAAGTTCGAGTTCGGCCCTTTAGGCCGAAGTTGCGTGCCCCGGCTACCGTAAGGTAAGATCGTGGCACTGAATTTGCTAACTGTTAACGGGTCTTGTATTGTGTTGACGAGGATTTCTGTAGGTCGGACGTCCAACCTCAGAGCGCCCTGGGTGCTCAAGATTCACCGTCACGGACAAGGTCGTCCGACCATGAGGTCGGGACTCAGGCTTCGGTCGACGACGCGGGGACGGCGGGCTCCTCCGCCTGTCACTGAGGCCGGAACACAGGGTTCCGTGGGTGACGTCGGGGCGTCGTCTTCTCTGCCTATTATCGACGCGGACCCCATCAATTCGGTGCCCAGCACATTAGCTCAGGGCCCAACTGCGGATCCGATACAGATCGAGCCACCGCAGGAGAACCCAGAAACAACCGGTGTGCAGGCACCGGGTTCGACGTCGACGGGGCCGAATTTGCGGCGTGAAGACATTGACTGGACTGGCACTCCCTGGGAGGCGGATATCTTCGAGGATGACGAGGATATGAAGTCTGTCCGTAGTGCGATCTTGACTCTCAACCAATCTCTCACGGTGAGCCGCTGTCTTTGAGTTGGATAAATGACTTGTTTTCTGGATGTAGCTAACGACCTGTTTTGTTTTTGCAAAACAGTCGCTGACTGACCGTGCCAAGGGCAGGGCCGACCAGCTTAGGGGTGCTATAGCTCTACAGCTGCGGGTGGTCGAGCTTGAGCAGGAGCTCAAGCAGGCACGTGAGACGGTGGCGACTGACAAGAAGAAGCTCGAGGACGAGCTAGCCGAGGAGAGGCGTAAGACCCGAGAGGCCAACTCGCAGTTCAACACCGCGAACATTGGTAAGATCGACTTTCTTATAACTTTTCCCACCATTACCTTGTACTGCTGAGGGCTGGACCTCAGGGTTTTTTGTATATTGCAGAGTTCCACAGGCGAGAGGATGACCTCAAAAACGAGCTGAAGAATACTAAGGAGAAAGTTCGAAGCTTGGAGGTGAACCTCTGGGAGGCCGAAGCTGGTGCTGAAGAGCTGAAGCGAGTGATGAAGGACACCATAGACAGTGAGTACGCTGTATCTCAAAAGCTGGCTTATGAGAAACAGGCTCGAAGGGATCTTGAGGTCAGTCTTGAGGTAGCTTTGAAGGCGTTGTAAAATGACCAGGTGATCATTGCAGGGCAAGAGGTGGAGCTTAATGACCTGAAGAATGCTGCCAACTTTGCGATGGACATATTGGCGTCGCAGGTCGAGGGGGAGGAGCCCAAGCCTGCTATCGACCGTCTTCTGGCTGCGCCCGAGAAGCTGCTCGACCTCTTGAAGGCAACGAGCTTGGTGGTGGCTACGGAGGCATTGGTCCGGGCGAAGTCTCACTACCCCGACGTTGACATGGTCAAGGTCGGAGAAGGCCCAGATGCGACGAAAGATCCCAAGGTCGTGGAGCTTGAAGTTCATGAAGCCACTATGGCGGTAATGGACGCCATTGACTATGAGGGCGACGACGGGGAATAGTAGTCGTAGTCTTAGAGCTGTACCCCCTCCCTCCTCCAGTCATGTAAAATATTACTCGACAACTTTCTTTTGGCCTGCACGACATACTTGCTTTGTGTTTGCGCGAACTTGGTAGCCTTGAAACGATGTGTCTTGTATCATACTCCGCTAACCACTACTCACGGAGAGGTTGGCTTACCGACCATCACAGCTCAGCAGGGAGACTTACGTGTGACCGGATCGATATGCCTTGCCGACCAGATTGGCGGATGTCGCGTGGCAGCCACACTCACCGCTGTGAATCTCAGCCAAGAGCTGGAGACCTTTTGATCGCAAGATGCACTTCATCAAGACGCCAGTAGAGGCAGCTTTCCTGTATAGGTCGTTACCAATCACGACGTAGTTGGCACTTCGTCGTGTAATATGCTCTTGTTCAGCCTTGTCTTCTGGGACTCGTTGGTCGAGTAGGAAGGCTAAGAAAGGCTCGCACCAATCGTCCTCTTTATCTGTCATTAGCACGTCGCGGGGAGGTGCCGAAGTTGGGTCGGGCTGTACTTGGTCCGGGTTGTCCGGGTCCAACAGCTTGATTGACGGCTTGCATAGGTCTTGGACGAACACACCCGCTGGGACTAGAGCTCGCCGAGAGCCTAGTTTAGATAGTACGTCGGCGGCCACATTGTTGTTGCGTGGCACATGCTGAAACTCGATTCCCTCGAAGTGGCCTTCGAGCTTGCGGATCTCAGCACTGTAAGCATCCATTATATCTTTGACACAATCCCACTCCTTGTTGATCTGCTCAATGACGACCTTGGAGTCGTCGTACGCTAGTAGTCGCTTGATGCCAAGGGACACTGCTATACGGAGCCCATGAATTAAAGCTTCATATTCTGCTCCATTATTGGAGGTCTTGTAGTATATTTGTAGGACGTACTTGAGCTGTTCTCCCTGGGGAGAGATGAATAACACTCCTGCTCCCGCGCCTTCGAGGTTAAGGGCACCGTCGAAGTACATTATCCAGTGTTCAGGCCGCTCCTTGGGAGGGGGCATCTGGATATCTGTCCATTCTGATACAAAATCAGCCATGATCTGGGACTTGATTGCCTGCCTGGGGCAGAACTCGATGTCGAACTCTCCAAGCTCTACCGACTACTTGACGATGCGGCCGTTAGCATCGCGGTTGCGGATGATCTCCCCCAGCGGGAACGATGATGGCACCGTGATCTTGTGAGCTTGGAAGTAGTGGCGCAGCTTTCTCGACGTGCTCAGGAGTGCATAGAGCAACTTCTGAGGCTGTGAATAACGTGTCTTAGTGTCGGTGAGGACCTCGCTTACGTAATACATAGGTCGTTGAACAGGGTAGGCCTGCCCTTCTTCTTCTCATTCTGCAACGAGGACCGTGCTGACCACATGAGTGGTGGCAGAGATGTGGAGTAGGAGGGTTTCTCCTGGTGCAGGTGGCGTCATGACTGGAGGTGTGTTCAAGGACTCTTTGAGAGCCTCGAAAGCCTTCTGTGCTTCTTCATCCCATACGAACTTATCTGCCTTCTTCAATAGCTTGAAGAAAGGTAGACCTTTTTCGCTGAGCTTGCTGATGAAACGACCTAGGGCCGCCATCATACCTGTGAGCTTCATGACGTCTTTCTTGCAAGATGGCTTGGCCATATTGCGTATTGTGTCAACCTTCACGGGATTTTCTTCGATGCCCTGGTGTCCGACCATGAAACCCAGGAGCAATCCGGAGGGGACACCGAAGACGCACTTGGTCAGGTTGAGCTTCCACTGGTACTCGTGTAGGTTGGAGAAGGTCTCGGCGAGGTCGGCGATGAGCTGATCTTCCTCGGTGGTTTTGACGACCACATCGTCGACGTAAGCTTCTATGTTTTTCCCGATCTGCGACTTGAGGCACTTCTGTATCGCCTTCTGGTATGTTGCTCCAGTGTTTTTGAGGCCAAAGGTCATAACCTTGTAGCAGTAGATGCCGTTGGGCGTTATGAACGTCGTTTTGTCTTCGTCGTCAGGGTTCAAGGCTATCTGGTGATACCCTGAATAGCAGTCGAGGAAGCACAATAGAACGCTACCAGCCGTGGAGTCCACGACCTGGTTGATGCGAGGAAGAGGGAAGGGATCTTTCGGGCAGTGCTTATTGAGGTTGGTGTAGTCGATGCACATCCTTAATCCTCCAGTCTTCTTGGGTACAAGGACCGGGTTTGCGAGCCAAACCAGGTGTTTACATTCACGGATGAATCCTGCAGCTAAGAGCTTACAGACTTCTACTTCTATAGCTTGCTTTCTATCTTTCGCAAATCACCAGAGCTTTTGCTTGATAGGTCGTGCGGTCTTGCTTACTTCAAGGGCGTGCTCAGCCAGGCTCCTAGGGACACCGGGCATGTCGGACGGACTCCATGCGAAGATGTCGGTGTTGTCCCTGAGGAAACTGGTGAGCGCAAGTTCCTATTTAGGATTGAGGTTGGCCCCGATGGTGACTTCCTTGGATGCGTCGGGCAGGCCGAGGCAAACTTTCTTCACAGCAGGGCTTGGATCCAAAGCAGTAGCCGTTCGCTTCTGTTCTAGCACCTCCAGGGTGGTTTGATCGATCTTGGCGGCCTGAGCGACCATGACCGTAGCAGCAGCTTTACACGCAGAGACCTTGGAGAGGTCGATAGTGTCGCTCTCGCAGTTGTAGGAGACAAGGATATCACCGTGAACGGAAAGGATTCCGTTTGGTACTGGTATCTTCATGACGAGGTAGGTGTGATGCGATATAGCCATGAATTTGGCCAACATTGGTCGACCGAGGATGGCATGGTAGGAGGAGCGGAAGTCTGCGACCTCGAATGTCAGGTACTCTGTGCGGAAGTTTTCTTGTTTGCCGAAGGTGATCGGCAGGCATACACGACCTATGGGGTATGCAGCCTTGCCGGGCACGACCCTGTAGATGGGTTCGTCGCAAGCTGTCATCTTGGAGAAGTCGAAGTCTATCTTTCTCAGTGTCTCTGTGAAGATGATGTTCAAGCTGCTGCCCCCATCGATAAGGGTCTTAGGCAGGAACGCGCCATCCACTATGGGGTTGACGACCAGCGGGTAGGTCCCGGGATCAGGTATGAGGACCCAATGGTCTTTCCTTGAGAAAGTGATGAGGTACTCCGACCAACGTAGAGGTTGTGGAGTTTCTGTGTTGACTTGACCGATCTCCCTTGCGTTTGATCGTATCTGTCTATTGCTCTTGGCGGCCTGGCGACCTCCAATGATGAAGTTAATCTACCGGTTGGCGGTCTGAAACACGCCATTGGGGTTGCCCCCTTTTGGCGGTGGTGGCCGAGAAGGCTCCTTATGGCTGTTGTCATTGCGGTTGTGGTCGTCTTTTCGACGACGATCATCACGCCGGTCGTCGCGGTGCTCATCATGCCGATCGTTATGGTTGTCTTTGTGGTGATCGTCGCGGCGATAGTCACGGCGGTCCCTGTCGTCGTTGCGACGATAGGGTCGGCGATCACGATAATCACGTTGATCAGGTCGACGGTTACGGTTGTCGTAGTAGCGGCTGCTGTTCTAGTCGTCGTTGTTGCCGCTCTTGGTCTTCTTGGTCTCTGGAGGTACTCCTAGGGCACGCTTTAACTGTTCACACTCCCTCATGGTGTGCTTGGCATCACGGTGGAACTGGCATTGGTTGTCCATGACCATGTTGAAGTCACCTTCAAGGAAGGTGGAAGGTCTAGGTGGATCGGTTGCATAGACCTCGCCGGATCACTTGCGCGACCTGCTGCCACCGTCGTCGTGATCTTCTCCCTTGAAGTCGTGCATCACCGCATCTTGAGTGTCGACAAGCTTGTCGACGTAGGCCATGAGGTCGGCGATGGTATGGGCATCAGCTTCGTGGATCTTCTCAAAGAGCTTGATGTTGGTTACCCCCTTCTTGTAGTAGGCTATGACATCTTCGTCCTTGACACCTGCGAGGGTGTTGCGATTCTCAAAGTAGCGGTTAGTGTACTCTCAGATAGTTTTGTCACGCCTCATCCGCACTCTAGCGAGGTGATGTGTGTTGCCAGGACGGTTGTAGGTTGCTTGATAGTTGGTCGTGAAGAGCCGTGACAAGGTCGCCCACGAGGTGATGCACTCCGCAGGAAGATTGTCGAGCCACAGGAGTGGTGCTTTGCCCATCACGAGGGGAAAGTATCCCGCCATGTGATCCTCATTACCTCCAGAGGCGCGTGCCACGATGCTGTACATCTTGAGCCAAATACTTGGGTCGGAGCGACCGTCGTATTTCTCAATGGCTGGCTTGAAGTCCTTGGGGTATCTGATCATCTTGAGACGACGTGAAAACGCCGGGAAGTTGTTGACTGCTCCAGGACTGGCTGATGGGGCATAGGCCGTCGGGATAATGTAGAGGTCATCTGGAGGACCATTATCTTGGTCGTACTGGGCACGTCGTAGGAGCTCTTGGTCGTGCATCTGCCGAACTTCTGTTGCTTGGATAGGATTATTGGCGTCAAGGGGATCAGGGACCCCGTTGTCGCGGTCGTAGTTAGCACGACGTGCTATCTCCACTTCGTCTCATATACGCCGATGTTGACTGCTTTGAGCGTGGTTGGCTTGTACCGGTGGAGGTTGAGCTCCAGCGTTTTGCCTTGCATTGGCGGCAGCATTCTGCTGTTGGGCGCCAGCCGCATTGGCGGTGTTGTTTTGGGCATTGCCAGGAGCGTTACCAGCAGCGTTAGCAGCTGGGTTGGTTGCTTGATTGGCAGCGACATTGGCAGCGGGATTGACCGGCTGTGCTACTTCGTTTTCGCCTCCTCCCTCTTCAGCTATGGGCTCAAGGGGAGCATTGTTGTGGCGTTGGTGACGAGGTCGATCCGACCAACTTCTGGAGTAGGAGCTTGAAGCTGACCTGCTGTATCCTGGACCCCTTTCTTCGACCTGGGCGGTAGCGACGCGGATGTGAGCTTGTAAGCGCCGTATTGCAGGGGTATCCTCAAGTTGACCCAGTGCGGCAAGAGTTGCGCCCAAGTTTGCTTGAGGGGAGTTGTAGACTTCATGGCCATCTTGCTCAAAGTCCCTCAGGAGGTCTCTGGCACGTAGGCGATTTCGACGAGGCTCGTTGCGATTTTGTTGCTGCTGAGGAGCTACTTGAGCTGCAGGGGCTTGCGCCCCGTTGACGACATTGCCTGCGGGTTGGTTGCCGGCACCTTGCCCGACATTGCCCGCGGGCTGACCTGCGCCTGCGGCAGCTGCATCTAACTCCTGCTGACGGTGTGTAGCTCTTGCGGCGTTGGCGTTTTCACACTCTATGTGCTGCTCATCTGTCTCTCCGGGTTGAGGAGGTATGTCTGTAGAGACCACGAGGACCTCTCGGTCTGAGATCTCAAACACTTCTCCCGGATAGTTCGGGGAGATGGTCGTACGAGCAATCTGAAACGCGAGGCGGTCCGGAGACGGCTCGCGGTTAAACTGGCGGCGATGAGCCGTGGTGAGAGGTCGGCGAAGCTTCTTGAGCACACGACACTGGCGAGCTGTGTGTTTAGAATCTTCATGGACGGGGCAAGGGTCGTCGAGGTGACCCTTGTGGTTCCCACGATCTGGGATCTTGGGTTCAGATTGGATCTGAAGCTTGTTCTTCATGTAGCGAGATGCTGCATGAGTTGCGTTCCGTAGGCCAAGAGGCATGTGGGATGAAGATGGAGGGGTCCTGCGAGGGCGTTTGACGTGCTCACAGACCTTGATCATGTCAGAGAGCATGTCTTCGACACGATCGAGCCCTGCGATCAGGTCGCTAGGTGTGGGTGGGTGGGTTTTCTCCAGCAGATCGGATCCGACCTATTGGTTGGAGGTGACCGCAGCGCTCTCGATGACGTGGCATGCGGCTGGAACGGTGGATCCCGCCGGCATAGAGCCGAAGCAGATGTCGATGGGGTTGGCGAGGATGTCCGCCATGCTCTCCAGGAAGATGATGTTGTTGGTCGAAGCCATCGAGTTGCACGAAGAACCCTGGATTCCGCCCCTACCTGGCGCGCCAACTGTCAGATGTTTAGATCTAGACAGCCCACAGGGGGGTTAACCCTAGTGGTTTAGTTGTTTGGCGAGGGGGAATCTAAGGCTAAGAACTCGAAGGTTGTGCACGAGCACACGGAACACGGAGAACACGGCGAGTTTATACTGCTTCGGGCCTCTGGAGAGTAAAACCCTACGTCCAGTTGTTGGTGTAGATTGCTTGAGGATTGCATGATTGTGCAAGGGGTCGCCTCGCCCGCCTTATATTGGCCAGCGAACGAGGTCGGTTCCCAGACTCCTGGTCGGTTACGACCAGGAGACCTAAATCTAGTTGATTACAACACTTGCCATATCCGTCGATCTGCTTGGTCGGGATCCACCGATGTCTTGTCTTGTACACCAAGTCTCGAGGTCGTTCCGGATAAGGTCATCTGGAATCTTCTGAGAGGTCTTCAGGAGGTCGTGTGGGCCGCCAACTAGGTCGGTTGGACCCACTGTCAGGTCGACGGGTCTTCTGGTAGGCTGGACCCACTTGTCGGGGACGGCCGTGAGCCTGGTCGGTGGGGACCCAGGGGTACCCATGTCTCACAGTATCGAAAGAAAAAGATGATCTAGCTAAATTATGTGCATCGACGTTAGATGCTCTACTTTCATGAACAAACTCACAGAGTTCAAAAGCTCGTGAACTGGATCTAATCTCCTGAACAATTTGGCCATAGGGACCCATGCCCATCCCAAGAATGTTCCTCACAACATTACTGCTGTCTGAGGCCACCTTGATCCTCCGCAGAGCTAGATTACTGCCAAAGCCAGTCCTTCCTGACAAGCTATAGCTTCCATTACCTCTGGTTCGGTACAGCCTTCAACTACTAGAACTGAAGCCCCAGCAAAAGAACCATCCCCATTCCTGCAACCGCTGTTGCTGATGCCCTTCCTGAATTTTTCAAGATGGCAGCATCAACATTTATCTTAATCGACCCCTCTGGTGGTGGAATCCACCTTCGGTTGTCCCTTGGTCCTGTGCTCGGTGTGGCTTTCTCTGGCTTCAACTGATCGAGTTCAGCCATAAACCTGTCCACAAAGTAATGAGTAGACAATGGACTCTGGAACGAGTTCTCATGAATTGCCTTCCTTCGCACATACCAGATAGCCCATAAGATTACTGCCACTCTTGCGGAATCTGCATCCAGTAGCGTCTCCCGCGCCATCGCCAGCCAGCCTCGAGCATGTGTTTCTTGAATGCTGCTCACCTGATCCACCACTGACTCAACCTCAAGTGCCCAAACACACTTAGCAAGATTGCAGTCAATCAATGAATGTTTCCAGGAATCTTGTGCTCCACAAATGGCACAACAATCATGAGTAGCCATATTTCTATGATGAAGAGTATCTCCTGTGGGGAGGAAATGACGTGCTAACCTCCACAAGAAAACACTAATCTTTGAAGGGATATTCAGTTTCCACAAAGCAAGCCACTCCTCTTCTGCCCTCAGATCAGACCCCCAGCCATATTTTCCATATAATCTGTCACTCTTTCCTTATTAATCACCAACATCCGATACGCTGATCTGACCGAGTACACTCCCGTTTTCTCGTGATGTCAAGCCCAAAAGTCAGCCTGTCTGCGAGAACAAATAGGAATATTCAGGATAGCCTCTCTATCTGCCGGAACAAAATAGGTATGCAGTTTTTTCTGATCCCACGAAGCAGTAGTAGAGTCTATCAATTCGCACACCAGTTGAGGAGCCCCGGTGACTATACTGCTCACAGGCCTACGCCGACCATCACGAGGCAGCCAGTTCGATTTCCAAATATCTGTGGTTTCCCCATCACCTATCCTTCTGATCAGACCCCGTTCCAAAACATCACGACCATCCAGGATGGCACGCCAAATACGAGATGGCATTGATCCTAGCTTAGCCTCCATGAACTCAGTCTGCAGAAAATGCACCGCTTTAAGCACGCGGGCACTCAGTGAACTCCCGTCCAGCTGTATCCGCCAGGCTTGCTTGCCAAGCAGAACTAAATTGAACAACTCGATGTTGCGGAAGCCAAGATCCCCAAAGAATTTTGGTTTCACCATGTCGTCCCAGGCTACCCAACATGTCTTCCTCTTGCCTTCCTTGCTTCCTCACCAGAAATTACGTAGAAGGCCATTAATGTGGTGGCACAGGCCCCTCGGCAGCATGAAACACGACATCGAGTACGTCGGAATTGCTTGTGCCACGGATTTAATTAACACTTCCTTTCCTCCGGCTGATAAACAGAGCCCCAGCTAGCCCTGAACCCGTTTCCACACTCGATCCTTTAAATATTTGAAAGCCCCATTAACCGAGCTACCAACGTTAGACGGCATGCCCAAGTATTTCTCATTCAGAGATTCCTTTTGCACATCCAAAATTACTTTAATGTCATCCTTCACATTCTGCCTACACCCCTTGGAGAAGTGAATCGAAGACTTATCAAAATTAATATGTTGCCCCGAAGCACGACAGTAAAGGTGTAGTACCTCCTTTACCTCCTCTGCACTTTCCCTAGTTGCTGTAAAGAACAACAGGTTGGTATCTGCGAAGAGCAGGTGACTAACCATCGGAGCCGATGGTGCCACCATAATGCCCTTGAGACCTGATGACTGATTTCTTGATTTAAGAAGGCACAAAAGGCCCTCTGCTGCCAACACAAATAGATAGGGAGAGATCGGGTCACCTTGACGGATGCCCCTTGAAGGAGTAAAACTGGCCAAACATTCATCATTAAAAAGAACCGCAAAAGATACGGATGTGACCAACCTCATAACCATATTTACCCAGTTTGAATGGAAACCAATACGGAGCATAACAGCTCGTAGATATGGCCATTCCACTCGATCGTAAGCCTTTTTCGTATCCAATTTAAGAGCACAATATCGTTGTTCTGCAGGCCTTTTTTGTTTCATTGCATGCAAACACTCATAAGCAGTGATAATATTGTCGGTAATAAGCCTGCCAGGAACGAAAGCAGACTGCTCTTCAGAAATAATATCTGGCAATAGTTTCTTCAGCCTATTTGCAACCACCTTTGAAGCTATTTTGTAGAGAACATTACATAGGCTGATGGGACGGAACTGCCCCAATTCTTCCGGGCTCACCACCTTCAGAATCAAGACAATGAAGGTATTGTTAATCTTTGTTGCATCATCGTCCCCCCTCAAAATCCTCAGAACAACCGAAGTAACTACTTTGCCACATAACTCCCAATGTCGTTGGAAAAAATGTGCCGGAAAACCATTCGGCCCCGGAGCTTTAGTAGGAAACATTTGAAAAAGTGCTTCTTTTACCTCTTGTTCACTCACAGGTGCTAGCAGTGCTCCATTCATCTCAACCGTCACCTTCACCGGGATCGTATTGAGCACTGTATCCATATCTGTGGTTCCCTCCGACGTATACAGTGTTTTGTAAAAATCGGTGGTCATTGTAGCCATATCATTGGCATCCTCCGTGACTGTCCCATCTGAACGTCGGAGTTTCTCTATTCTGTTCTTCTTACGCCTCATACTTGCACGCAGGTGACAAAAACGAGTGTTCTTGTCCTCAGCACGCAACCACTCGATCCTCGAATGTTGCTTCCACATCAACTCCTCACAATGGTGTAGCACGCGCTCTTACTATCTCTAGTGAAGAAAGAAAGCTGTGGTCGGTGGCAGGTGCTAAAGGAATCTCCTTCCTGACTGCCTCTACCTAGGTGCAGTAAGTTGTAAGGGGACCTGTTCTTGGTCGTTTTTTTTTCAGTTTATCACGGGCGAGTCTGTTGTTTGTTGCCTCAGGGGCTGAGTGTGAGGGTGTGTAGGTTTGTGTGCATGGGTTGGTGTGTGTGAGGAGTGTTGTGTTGGTTTTGTACCTTCAGGGATCTTTCCCTTTCTTTCTTCTTAATACAATGAAGCGCAGCTCTCCTGCGTCTTTCGATAAAAAATGGTGTAACTCTAGAAGCCATTCAACAATCTTCAGTTCAGCATGGGAAGGTCCCTGCCTGTTGGGCTCGTCCCGTAGCCTGTTTAATTTTGATTTGAGCTCCTGCAGCGAATTAGCACTACCACCCTTGTGCCATTCCTCAGCTAGCATGTCAGCAAAATCTTGGTGAGTCTCCCACATGACTTCATACTTAAAACGACCCTTGCGACGTCGTTGAGCCTCCTTCCGTCGCCATTGCAGCATAATCGGTATGTGATCCGATGCAGCCACTGAAAGATGAATCACAGATGCAGTCCTGAAGCGAGAACTCCAATCCGGCGAGGCAAGAGCCCGATCGAGTCTAACCTGGCAATAGGACCCCCCCTGCAACCTTCTTCTCGAAAGTCCAACTACGTCTCTCGAAGCCAAGGTCCAATAAGCCACATACATCAACCATCTCACGGAAACCGGCCATCTGAGCATTGCTTATCTCCTATACCCCATTATGTTCCGATCGATGTAATACCTCATTAAAATCACCAATGCAAACCCAAGGTAAATCCGAGGAGGACTTTATGAATTTAAGCAAATCCCAAGTCTTGTGCCTCTCACTCGTCTTAGCTTCCCCGTACACACAAGTTAACCTCCAGGGAGGAGAATCCCCCTCTATGATAAATGCATCAATATGATATTGTGAGTAGGGTAACAACGAAACTTTAATATCATTATTCCAAAAAATCCCTAGACCCCCACTACGGCCCGTACTAGATACAGCAAAAGAATTATCAAAGCCTAAGGATTTTTTTAGACCTTCCACCCGTGATTTGTGCACCTGAGTCTCGAGAACACACAACACTGATGGGGCAAATCTCTTCGCTATCTCGCGAAGCTCTTTAACTGTCGCGGCATTGCCAAGTCCACGACAGTTCCAGCTGATGCAACTCATTGGGCTTGGCGGACCTCCTCTAGGGAGTCCGCCATGATCTTCAATGGTGAAGCACTGGAACTGGCCCTTGCCTTCTTCCTCTCCCTGGGAGAGATATACGCCGGCGGGGGCGGAGGGACCCTCGTCACGCTCCGCTGTTGATCAGCCTCCGACAGCACCAACTTCTTTTTTGCATTAGCCAAGCTCTCTTTCTGGGTTTCCCCATTTTTTTGGCTTCAATGGGCTACTTGCCGTGTCCGTCACAGCCTCACCTGCATCCTCACCAAGTCCCGCCTCCTGGGATTGCCTTTTACTCGGTGCAATACTATCATCGCTTCTTGGCTTCCTCTTCCAGACTCCCCCAGTTGGTCGGCCACCTCTACCTGCACGCCCCCCTCGTCCCCGTGGAGCTCGGCCGCTCTGATCAGCTCTAGCCCCCCTAAGTAAACGGGGTGTTTCTGAATCTCGGCGTGCTCGGGCGCCACGTTTCTTCATCAGCCACCATCCAACCCCCAAATTGGAGTTCATCCTCCGTGTACTCCCCAGTACCACACTCAAGGTGAGTGTGTCCCATCAGGCCACAATGAGCACAAAAGCGTGGCATCTTCTCATACTTAATCTGTATCATAACTTTGTCCCGTCCTTCAAGAGTAAGTGTCACAAATCGCACAAGTGGGCGATCAGCCGCCAGATTAACACAAACTCGAAAGAAATCACCACTCTCTGTTGGAACCGCACACATCTCCACCATTATCTCTTCCCCAATCCTCCTAGCGAGAGACTTTAAGATAACTTCCGTTCGATACAATGGTTGAATCAAATGCAGTTGCACCCATGCTGGGACCTTATTGGGTATCACTGTCGGGACTGCAGTTGCCCCGTCGAACTCCTCAAGCATCAGTGTGCACCCCCGAAAGATCCAAGGGCCGTCCTCCATGATCCTCTTCCAATCTCCCAGGCAGAACGCCTGCGCAACGAACAGATTCTTTCCAATCGAGCGGAAAGAGACCTCACGAGTGGGACTCCATGCAGACTTCATCGTGGATATCAGGGATGCCTCATTGAAATCCCTCGTCGTGAGGAGCTTCGCCACCGCCATCCACTTCAGAACCGGCAGGGTATCGCCCTCTCCCTTCGCAAGGAAGACGCCCTCACGCTCTGCCTCATTCAGCTTCAGCTTCCTCAAAAGCTCCCCCACATCGACCTCCTTCCTCCTCGGTCTTGCACTAGATGACTGTTCCGCCATGTCGCCGAAACCTGCTCGCGAAACCCTAGCCGCACCAAACTGCCAAGGCCGGGCAACTGATCAGATCAGCCCCTTAGTCAGCCCGAACAGGTTGCACAGACTAGGAGGGATCGCAGCCTGGTGGAACCCTGGCTAGAACCTCCGTCGCCAAAGTCGCCGGCGGAGTCTCGCAGAACCCTAGCGAAAACTAGGTCGGACGGTTGTACTTAAGCTAAAATTGAATGAAGCAGTTTACTAAGACCGGAGAAACAAACCCACAAATGTCCGGAATGGCCCGACTCAGTGTGCGCAAAGCGCGATACAAATAAACTCCCTTTCCCCTCCTCTCCTTGTAACATCCCTGATGTTACTTAAGTTAAGTACTTCAATTAGTCTTGACAATCAAGAATAATTAGTTCCTAAGCATGTTTAGCATGATGGTGATCAATTTTGCAAATAAGACCTTGGTCAAAATCCCAAAATTTGGTCAAATCCCTAAGTACTCCTTAAGGCTGAAATGATTTTCTTACGCGTTCTCCAAATTTCACTATAGAAGTTCAAAATCGGCCAATATAAAAGTTTTTCCTTGTTTCCGGGGACACATTTTTCATAATTGGCGGACATTCAAATTTTAAGTAGAAGTTCGCTTAAATTCGAGTTGAACACGCTGTGAACAGTAAAACGGGCCGAGAATTTCTGCAACTTCGTCACGTTTTTCCCACCAATCCTTTCACCAAAACATAGGTCACCTTTTGGGAAAGTTGTAGTGCTATAGCTTCTCTACAACTTTTATTTTTGGAGATTTTCGACTTAGTTGACATTTTGTGGAGTTTTTGATTTTTGAAAACTGGTTCGTGAAATCAAATTGGGCGACGTTGCCAGTGTCACTGCGTCCGGCGCGCGCGCGTTCTGGCCGCGCCGGCCACGCGTCGCCCGTCTGTTACGCCGGCGTACGGACCCATCACGGCCTCCGCTGTGGACCCGTCGTGTACCGTGGACCCTCCGCCCGTGTTAGCCACCGTGCGCCGCGCCCACGGACCTGCCCGCGTCGTCCTGTGCCACGCGCCCGTGCGTGCGTGTGCCAGGCGGCCGCCCGCATGCAACCGGCCGTGCTGGCAGCTTAACTGGCCCCTACGGCGCTCGTGCGTGCCTTGTTGTGGTCGCGCACGCGTCGTTCCCCTCTAAAGACTAGCGCGTTGTCCGCCATCGCCATTTTTTTTCCCGCGCGCCGCCGCTCCGCCATCAGCGCCGCTGCCTGGCACGAGCAGAGCCGGGCCGACCTCGTTCCACCGCCCGTCCACGTCGCGTCGTCCCCATCCTACTCCTTCCTGGCACCTTCCTCAACACCCCGTCGCCGTCGCTCATCCATCCGGCCATGTCGTCGCCGGCCAGCCGAGCCGCGGCGGACGTGTGAGGCGTGCTCCGACGCCGGCGCTGGACGACGCTGTCTCCGACCCTTCCAACCACCGGAATGGAACCCTAGGTGAGCAAGGACCACTTCCCCACCCTTTCCCGGCCAAGCACGTTCTTTCCCTAGCCGGATTTCGGCGATCCCCGTCGATGGCCACGACCAGGGACTACATTGCAAGGTCGGAGATCTTTCTAGGGGCTAGAACGCAAAACCCAGGGACCTGTTTGTAAGAAACCGATTTTCAGATCTAGGGTGTCCAGGCTGAATCTTGTAAAATCCCTAGAAAAACGTAGAAAAATAAGAAAAATACAAATCCAATTTTATTGGTTTCCTTGTGATGAGATCTACCTTTTCTAGAAAAGGTGTATAGGGTTTTTCCGTATAGTTTTAAAATAAAAATTCAAACTCAGTTTGAGGTGTTTTTAGTGTAGATTAAAATATACACATGCTATGGAGTTGAATTTTAGATATGTTGCTCTTTATGGCATGTTTAGATTTGTGACCAAAGTTGACTTGAGTTTGATATGTAGATTTTTAGTTATGATTTTTGTAAGCTTTATGCTAGATTAAGCTTGGTGCTTTTTATAGCCCTTTTAATAAAATTTTCTTTAAGCACAAGTACACCCTAGGGCTTTGTCTTTATGAATAGTACCTCTGGTAGAATGAATATGATTTTAGGATGTGCTTTGGTTTATGTTTTGGATTTAATCTTGTGTAGGAATTTAAATTCAAAATTTCAAAAATACTTTGAATCTGACCTATGCCTTGGCCAGAGGCTTGGATCTGACATGTATTACTTGTAGGAGATAGTTGAGCTCAAAAATATTAGTAAATATTTTTATAAGATTTAATTAAGTTAAACTAGGCTGAAATTTGTCTTTTTCTTATAAATTAATTTATATATTACCTGGAGCTAAATTTTGGCGTGTGAGCTTAGTTTAGGTATATGTTGCTGTGTACAAAAGTTTAAGACAGTTGGAGTTATATTTCTTTTATTATGAATTTTTTTTTATGAAAGACTAGCTAGAAATCAATTAAATGTGTTTTGCTCACTTTTTAAGATAATTAAGGAGTTTATGAATTGTTCCTGTTTGTAACCATTTAAACACACCCCCAAACAGCACTCCTTACTTGGTGAAGTAAAATGTTTATATGTTATATGTGTACACAATCACCATCAAATAAGCATAATGTTTTACACACACCTCCACTTTTCCACTTTTCTTTTGTGAAGAAAAGTTTAATAATTTTTTGTCGAGGTGAACATGACCAACATTAAACCCACTTGTTTTAATTTTAAATTCAGAACTGAATTCTTTTGCTTATTTATGAATACATGAAGTCTATGCATATGCATATCGTGTAGAACTCCTGACGGTGGCTGCAAGCTCGTGCCGGAACGAGACAAAGGATCGTTCGAGGGAGAAGTGAATGACGTTGGAGTACAACAAGACCCAAACCAAAGTTTGGAAGGGCCCAAGGCCTAATTAGCACTAACTCTCCTCTTGAAAGGCAAGCACCGGATGCATATAATCTTTTTGGGATAAAATCTCACTTTATCTTTACTTTTCAGTACTTATGCTTTACTTTGTGCATTTAAGTTTCAGGAGTTGTTTGAAACCTAGATGCATGATCCTTAGGACTCCTATGCTCTTTTACTAATATGTTAGGAACGCTAGTGCCATGCTCTAAGGATACGGTAGAAGTCGAGTAATGACTCATTACTCGCGAGATATAGGATGCTTATGTTGGAATCATAAGTTGGATAAATTGACTCGCTCATGTGGTAAGAGCAATGGGTTCGGTCTCGACCGAGTAGCATGGTGCTGGTCTAAGCTATTGAACGTACCAAGTGCTTGTCGGGAATGGGACCGGTAAGCCTAGTACCTAATGAACCAATGCGGGAATTTTATCGCTACTAATCTTGAGATGTGTCTCCCGGTTCGTTACCGGTAGTGCAAGTGTGATTCTGGACGTGCCATGTTTGGGCGTACCAGTAAACCTTGTACTTAGGACTGTGGCATATTTTTCTAATCTGGGAAATGACGGGAACCACCTGGTTGGGGTAGACCCTGCATTTGGTCTACCTTCTTCCGTGTATCTTGGGTTTACCTTGCAAGGATATAAATCGATCGATCGTCGGTCACTCGCCGTTATCTGAGTCGGCTTGACCACTGGCTACCCCATGTATTTATGGAACAGTTGGATTAATATTGTTGCCTGTTTAATATTGTTTGCACAACATGCTTATTAGTACAGGTGCTCACCTAGAATGATTAACATACTAGAACTTGAGCTAAAACTTGAAACTAAGGATCAACTCTCAGATGCTTTTGGCAAAACAAATCCTCCAGTCAAAAAGCCTTATATGTCTGGTTGTGTCTTTTATTTTGACGGGTCAGTCTTGCTGAGTATTAGTATACTGCGCGTGCTACTTCATGACTGAAGATGAAGTAGCACGTGCAGTAGCAGCTTTAGCTAGACTTGCAATTTGGCTACCTAATGGCCGGAGGATCCAGAGAAAATTCCTTCAGACATAGTAGTATCCTTTTTTTGAAAAGTATCACCAATCATTGTTCTCTAGTCTCATTTTCCTTCCCTCAAGTCTGCTGGTTACTGCTGGTGGACGCAGACGCTCAAGAAAACAGGAGGAATGATCTGCCTGCACGCCTGCACCAATACATTTTAGGCGCGTCACAAGGGATATCTGACAACACGAGTTAACTTAATTTGTTCATATTGACAGAAGATTTTTCGCTCAAAGAAAATCTGACGCGCTCTATTATCTTGTGTGGACCACAAAAGACCGACCACCTACTCCCAAGACAACGGCAAGAGAAGCTTCTCAGCAGTTTCATATTTACTTTCGATGTGGTGACGCCACATATATACGGAGTATCATTCTACCAGTGCACCAGCTCCGGTTAAGACTTCGGACAGGGCAAGAGATCCATCGCCCACCGGCATGATGACTCCACGGGATGGCGTCGATGCTTCTCAGTACATGTAACTGACACTCTGACAGGTATGCACGATTCCATCACATGGAAGCTTTCCCTCTGATCTGAACTAATTTGACATATATTCCTCCAAAAGTGCAGGAATCCTTCGTTCTTTCAGTACTTTTTTTTTATCGTTACAAGTATCGTCTCTTTTCTTTGCTTATTTAAACACGGTTATGATAGTTGTCTTCTGGCCATGACGTCGTTGGGGATAGTTAGAGCGACTTATTTACTACTTAATTCGTTTGGACTTTGTGAACGAATGGGCACGAGATCGTGCCAATTTCACAGATCTAGTAATATCGTGACATGCTGCGCAAAAAATCCAATGTTTGTCATCACTTTTTTAATTTGAAATCTGCATGTCATCTGAAAGTGGTGTACTTCTGATTATTCAGGTATTCACCCGAGAGCAGCTGCAAAACACACAAATAAAAGAAAGTTCTTATAGCCCAAGATGGACATCGCCACAGGGGCGATGAACACCCTCCTCCCCAAGCTTGTGGAGCTGGTGGTGGGTGAATACAACCTGCAGAAGGGTGTTAAGGGACAGATTGAGGAACTCGAGAAAGAGATGACATGCATAACCGTAGCCCTCCGCAAGGTGTCTGAGGTTCCGGCAGACCAGCTTGACGAGCAGGTCAAGATCTGGGCTGGTGAGGTGAGGGAGCTATCCTATGACATTGAAGATGTCGTCGACACCTTCATGTTGCGCGGCAAGGGGCTTGAGCATACCCAACAGTTCAGCCTCAAGGGGCTTATTGCTAAGGCTACCGATTTGTACAGGAAGGCTAGGACTAACCATAAGATCCATAATGTTATCAAAGACATCATGCACCAGGTCAAGAAGGTTAGTGAGCGCCGTGATAGGTACAGGGTTGACAACATTATTGCTGCCAGGGCAACTTTGGAGCAGGTTGATCCTCGCCTTGAAGCAACATACAGAAAGGCAACCGAGCTAGTTGGAATTGGTAGGCCAAAGAATGAGCTAGTCAAGAGACTTATGAATGAGGACAGTTCAACTAAGCAGAAGCAGAAAATAATTTCTATCGTTGGGTTCGGAGGCTTGGGGAAGACAACTCTTGCAAATTCATTGCTTCAGGACCTAAAGGGAAAATTTGATTGTCACTTTTTTGTCTCCGTATCCTTTAATCCAGATGTCAAGAAGATTTTCAAGAACATTCTTGTCCAACTAGATGAGAATAAGTATGGACACATAGATGAAGCATGGGAAATAAAGCAGCTCATTGACAAAATTAACGAATTTCTCAAGAATAGAAGGTACATTTCTATGTTATACATACTCCTCGCCATAGTCATAGATTTTTCACTTGACTGATGAAGTATGCAGTGACGAGTTTTTTCAACTTTCATATACCTTTCACTAACATATGCTTATTAGATTCTTACATAAGAAGTTTGTCAATATCTTCTCGTATATGTTTTGTCATACTCCCTCTGTCCCACTAAAAATACAGTTATTATGGAACTCAAAATTTTTCTCACAAAAAATTGCAATTGTAGTTTTTGGACAGCTTGTGGGACCAATTAGTTGTGTTTGTTGTCACAGCTAATTCCACCCAATTTGTTAAGTCCTTTCTTAGGCCAGTCTCAGTGCAGTTTCATGGAGGATTTCATGAGCATTAATTTGCATGACACATCAGCAACTATGCTGATTTGGCAACATCATTAATAGGAAAGAGAAGATCATAGTTTCATCGCCACGACACTGCTTCGGCTCGATTACCTAGTCGGTGAAACACTGGTGAAACGCGCACTGAGAGCCCGGGCGTTTCATGGCCGGATCCGCTGCACCTTCATCCGTCACGCCGCACCTCCCCCGCCCTCCGCTCTGCAGTTCCCCTTTTTCTCGAGCTCGCTCAAAATCGCATGCCAAATCCTTGTGCTCCCATCCGAATCGCGATCGAATCCTTCGCTCTCCTTCCAAATCACCCATTCTATCCTCTTTTTGCGCCGGTGATTGCCCTTAAATCGGAGTCATCGTCGGAGAACCGGCGGCGTGCTAAATCAGAGTCAGCGAAGGACAGCCTCCTCTCGACGGCGGGCTGGCAAAGCGCACCGGCGGTGCATCCACTTCCCCGACAGAGGTCCAACTCCTCCACGAGCAGCTGCTTTGGAGACGGAATCGCCACCCATGCCGGCATGTGGAATCTCTTATGTGCTCATCCAGCCCTACAGCAGCACCATCGGTGTTGACATTGTGAGTGGGCTGGGGCTTCTCTTGGAATCCTTCTGATTTTTCAGATGGAGGTTGCGTTCCCTGCACTTTGGTTGTTCTTTGATCTACTGTCCCATCCTTTTCCCTTCTACTGAAAAGGGATATCCTGATGGAAATTGCGCGTCTCTGCAGCAAAGCTCGAAGTCAGGCAATCTTGGAGAGGAACGCTCCAATCTAATTCAGATGAAAGGCCACACAATTCAGCAGCAACAACAACAACAGAAGAGCAGATGTTGTTCGACATGAAGGCACAACGACCGTCTTTGGTGTCTTGCAGAACAGGAATTATGAAGATGGTGTATCTGCTATATTTGTTTCTCTGCATCTTTTATCATCACTCGTCAGACACTAGTGTGCTAGGAAGAAACCAGAAACTCGAGATATTTAGTCGCTGCAAACATATAACTTAATCCCACTCAGACTACAAGTGCCAAATTTTGATATTGCAATCGTAGAGTTCTATTATATTATACATAGCAATCTAAAAGCTGCATAGTTCTTATGCCGCATTTGATCACAACACGTGTAAAACTTAAATGATGTGTCCTATCTATGAAACCGCGCTCGTGAAACTGTGTACTGAGAGTAGCAGTTTCATCATGTTGAAAAACTGACGTGACATTCTAGGTAATAGTGCTCGTGAAACTGCCACTGAGACTAGCCTTATAGCAAACTACCAAAATGACACTAATGTCTTAGAATTCCTATGATATACGGAAGGGGGGACATACTGAAGTTTGCATTTTGGTAAACTATTAATTACTTTGTGAAACTTTCCAATAGCCTGCATGCTAATAAAACCTTTTGAATTCAACAAGATTTCCTTAAATGTAGATAGTACTCCATCCGTTCTAAAATGTAAGGCATTTTAGTTTCCTTATTAAACAATACTTAGAATAAGTTTATCAAAAAATATATTACTGTGGTCGATCGCTTCTCCAAGTACGCCCACTTCATCGCCCTTAGTCACACGGGTGCCCCATGGTTGCCATGGTTGCTAGTGATTTCTTCGATGGCATTGTTCGGTTACACGGTTCCCCACCTCCATCGTCAATAACCGTGACCCGGTGACCTCTTCAAGATGGTCAGCGTAAAGCTTCGCTTGAGCACGACTTTTCATTGGTAGACGGATGGCGAGACCGAGGTCGTCAACAAGGTGATCGCCATGTATCTTCGTTGTGCCACGGGCGATCGACCGCGCGCCTGGGTGTACTGGCTGTCATAGGTAGAGTATTGTTATAATACTTCCTTCCACACAACACTCCGCACCACTCCGTTCGAAGTGGTGTATGGCCGTCCACCCCCACCCTTGCTACCACATCGGGCCAGGACAGCTGCGACAGAGGTGGTCGACAGCCTTCTCCGCGGCCACGACGCCTTCCTTGCTGATGTCCATGAACGCCTTCTCCAAGCCCAGCAGCACGCCAAGCACTACTACAACAGTCATCACCGCGAGCTGGAGTTTGCGGTGGGCGATTGGGTAGGGGCGGTGTAGCTGTCGGTGGGTTTGGAAAGAGATTAGGGCTTGATCTGTTAGGAGATTACAACTTGGTTTGCAAAGAGGCTTCATCAGCCAAACTCTTATACTCAGATTTAGTAAGCAAAGCAAATATCTTTTGCCTGACCTCCCGGGGCCTTCCCTCACGCACGCAGCCTCCCTCTCTGTCCCTCTCACTGCTGCAGCCCAGAACCTCCTACGCAGCCACGGCTCTTGTTCACCGCCGGGGACTAAAGACCCGACCTCCTTCTCCTTCCCCTACGCCTACGCAGCCACGGTAGGATCTCAGATCCAATATCAGGCTTTCATGTACATCTTGGTTCACTAATATGCCTCTTTATTCTGTTATATATTACCAGGTGTTTAGTGGCGGAGCCAACATTCTGGCAAGGCATGGCGGCCGCCATACCTTGCGGCCTGCAAATCCAACTATATTTATGCATATTTTCATACAATTGTATATGATGATTTTTAGTATATTTATGTATATTACGTGACTATATTTATGCATATTTGATTATTATATTTATACAACTTCGTCATAAGTAGATTTTGACTCTAACTCCACCACTGTAGGTGTTTGTGCGTGATTGATGATTTATGGAAAGAATTGCCGTGGGATATTATCAAACTTGCTTTGCAGGATGGTAATCATGAAAGCAAGATAATCATAACCACTCGCAATAAGGCTGTGGCAGAACATGTCGGTGGTGGTATTTATGAACTGAAGCCTCTTTCTAACAATGACTCCAGAGAGTTGTTCTACAAACGGATATTTGATTCTGAAGATGATTGTCCAGCTGATTTGAGCAAAGTTACTGGAAAAATCTTAAAGAAATGTGGCGGTGTACCATTAGCCATTATTACTACAGCAAGCTTACTAGCTAGTAAATCGAGGTGTTCAGTGGAATGGGAGAAGGTGAACAACTATATTGGTTCTGGATTTGAAAATAGCCCCCATGTGGACAAGATGAACACGATATTAAGACTGAGTTACAATGATCTTCCTTTCCATTTGAAGACTTGCTTGTTGTCTCTGGGCAAATATCCCGAGGATCAGGTGATCAGAAAGGATGTTTTGGTATGGAGCTGGATTGCAGAGGGTTTCATTACACCTGCAACAGGGTCAACTTTGCAAGAGACGGGGGAGGGTTACTTCAATGAGCTTGTTAATCGAAGCTTGATACAGCCTGTGCATGACAACAAATATTCCTTTCACCCGGATGCAGAGATCGAGGTGTATGCTTGCCAATTACATGACATGGTGCTTGAACTTATTATCAAGTTGTCATTTGAAGAAGGCTTTGCTACCACTTTGTTGTCAGATAGTGAACAAGCAGGTCCATCTGTGATGATGCATCAGAGGGATATCATTCGGCGGCTATCACTCCGCAACAGCAGCAACACCAATGCCTCAACAATTGAAAAAAAACAGCTGTTCAAAGTGAGGTCACTTGATGTCTTTGGCCCTGCAGAATTGATGCCAGCCTTGTCAAGATTTCGCGTTCTACGTGTATTGCAGCTAGAGGACTGTTCTGTTCTCGATAAAAATTGTTTGAAGGATCTCAGCAATTTGTACCTCCTGAGGTTTCTGCGGCTACATGGTTTGAAAGTCTCCGAGCTCCCGGAGAGTATTGGCAAGCTGGAGTCTCTGGAGACATTGGACATAAGAGGTACATGGTCAGTGATACTGTTGCCAGTGTCTTTCGGTAAACTAGAAAAACTGGTCCGGCTACTTGCTGATGCAGTACAACTGCCAGACGGTGTAGCTCTGGAGAATATGAAATCTCTACGAGAGCTAGTAGGCATACGCCCTACCTTGCACGCCATGACTGAGATCGGTAAACTAAGAGAACTAGAGGTCCTCAAACATGACATCGACAGCAGTATTGGCAACTCGAACAAATTGATTACCACGTACCTCCAAAATTGCCCGTTATTACGAGTATTGGTGCTAAGGACTCGAACATTTCATTACATGGATTTCATTGCGCTGGTTCCTTATGGTCTCCAGACCTTCATGTGTGATGGCATATTTAGAGCATTCCCAAGGTGGGTCGAACCATCGCTCTCCTGCCTCGCCGTGTTGTCCATATGGCTGTGGGATGTGCGTGTACAACCTGAGCACCTTGACAAGCTTGCTCGGCTGCCGTCTCTTCGCTTTCTCCAGCTACGTGTATGGTGTCCACATGATGAGCAGGAAAAGCTCGTTGTTCACAGCAGTGCATCTGCATTCCCGTGTCTAACGGAGCTTCGGTATTCTAGTGACCTGATGTTCCTTAAGTTTCAACCTGGGGCTATGCCAAAGCTTTGCAAACTTTGCCTTAAGTTTGATGCCAGAAAGACCAATGGGCATTTTGAGACTAAAAGCTTTGATTATGGCTTGGAGAACCTTCATTCTCTCTGTGATGTCATTGTTGAGTTATGGGAGGAGTGCCCCGAAGCGAAGGATGCTCTTAGAAAGGCAGTTAATGATCATCCCAACCATCCATCGCTTCACCTTTCCACTAGATTAAAGGTACCAGGATGTTGCCTATCTGTTATGCCCGTGCGGTACATATTTCGTTCATCATCCAAACCTTGTTTTTTGTCACTTAGAGAACGTGTGGTCAAGCCGACTGCAAATCTTTTATGAGTTACCATTGGTTCTTTTGCACTTTTATCTGGGAATAAATCTACATAACCATTGTATAAATTGTTCTTACAGTATGTGTACAACGGTCTATTTAATTGTTTAACATAGTTGAAGTATGAAACCAATATTAAATTTGGTAGTATTATTTAATTTAAGACTCCATTCTCATTCTTCTTGTTTATTTTGTAGAGTGAAAGCGGATTCTGATTTGTCGCTCGTTATATATCCATACCTGTTAAGGGGTTACAGCAGTGCATCTGCATTCCCGTGTCTAACGGGGCTTTGGTATTCCAGTGACCTGATGTTCCTCAAGTTCCAACCTGGGGCTATGCCAATATGCTTTGCAAACTTTGACTTAAGTTTGACGCCAGAAAGACTAACAGGCATTTTGAGACTAAAAGCTTTGATTATGGCTTTGAGAAGCTCCTTTCTCTTCATCATGTCGTCGTTGAGTTACAGAAGGAGTGCCCCCAAGCACATAAGGCTATTAGAAAGGCAGTTAATGATCATCCCAATCATCCATCGCTCAATCTTTCCCGCTAAATAAAAAGTACCTTGATAAGAGGCTACATGCTAAGTGTGCTACATTTTTCATGAAATCTATTGATGCCTTCATGTAAAACTCAAATACTTATATTACTATTCATCATGTATTCCGAATAATTACTTTCATCATGTACGTTTTGTTGTAATTGAGGATTGATTATCAACGGGACCTGTTTTGGACTTTTTCGTCCACATACAACGTCAACTTATTAAATTCAGAAGATTGAGTAAGTGATATTTCTTTTGTAGGGAGTTAATGCTTGATATATACTCTACTGACTAGGGTAGTGTTTAGTTCGTCAAATTTGCGCAAATGAATAGTGATGAACTAGTGCATTTGGCCATTTGGGTGGTGACTTAATGTAACAGAGATGTGACCGATGCAGAGTGGATTGGAGTTCAAATTGAGAGAACTAAACATGCTGTAGATACGTGGCTATGCGTCTTGAGGTAGCTTGAATAATGCAAGGGAACACAATTTACTCTGGTTTGCTTATCCCAGTGACCAAAGTCCATGGGTGGATGCAAGGGCGTATCCGCTGTCTGGCTACCTCAGTTTTTCAGTATCAGATGCCTAAGCTCTTTTATATTAGTGAAATAGAAGGAATATGTTACTTGGACCAACAAAGTGCTATAGCTCAGAGTTTGTATAGTCTATTTTATCTGTTACAAAAACTATACTTTCTTTTCTTTTTGCTTCATATATACTATAAAAGAATTCAAAAGGGGAATTTTTTTTGTCATGTCACAACAGATAATTCATCCTTATCCCTCTGCAGAACTGTACTCCCTCCATCCCACAGTATAGCTATGTTTTGGTATATCCTAATTCTTAAGTCAAATTCATAACATTGAATATAAGTAGCAAAAAAGTTATAAAGATTGATAATGTGAGAAATGTTATTATCAAATTTATCACGAAATAAACTGTTATAATACATAATTTTGTTAAATTTTAAGTAATTTATATTTTCGAAGATATTGTTTAAATACAACAATATTATTCTGACTTTAGGAAACTACTGAATGAAGAGTGAACAAGCCCAGAGAAACATTAGGCCCACGAAAGCCCGGAAATGGCCCGCCTCAGCGAGCCGCGACACAACAAGTCCACCCACCAGGCACCACAACGCCTCCACCCGTCGTCTCGCCAAAACCCTAGCAGCCGCCCAGCTCCCTCCTCTCCTCCCAGGTGGCGGCGCGCTCCTGTCACTTTTCCTCCTCCCATCTCTCTTGCTAATCTCTACTAACCTTTCGCTTGCCTGCTTCAGATCTCCCTCCGCAGCAGACCAGGGTTCCCTACGCAGCGCGGAAGATGGCGTAAGTTCCCGCATCGAAAACTTTGTAGCTTCCCGTTTCCTAAATCTTTGGTTTGGCGAACGGTGAAAGAAGTTTTAGGCGCCGGTTGCTTCGGTGCGATATCGTTCTAGACGTTTTTGCCCTGAATTGTTGCCGGTCTTCTGCGATATGTCCGCTCTATTTTGGGAGTATCGTGGTATTAGGCTCGGTAGATTTAGTTGCAATCTGTGCGGAATGTACTGCTTGGGATGGAAAGTTTGTGTTCGGTCTCCGTGCCAACCGTGAATGATTGAATACGTAGAGCTGTGTAATGGCACGTTAGTCCTGTTTATTTGGTGGAGGCCTGGAGGGTCATTTTCTGGCAGAGGGCATCAATGTTTCTTGGAGACTTGGATATTGGGGGATAAGTATTGTATCTTGCTGTAGTTTCTGCCATAGTTTATTCCAAATCACTTCATTGTGCAATTTAAGCTTCCAGTGCTGGCACACAAGAAATGACCGGTTTTGACTGCTAATTGGGTGCCTGATTGGGTTCGATTTTACACCTGGGTCACCTTGTTTACATATGGTAAGACTTGCCTCAAATTTAGTGCATCAGTTTCACCAATCGTGAGAGTTGAATGAGTTGAGTTATCTTTGTTGATTTGAGATAACAAGACTGGTAGCCTACTAATAAGCTTAGCAATGGCCTTAAACCCCATATTTAAGTTCTTACCACCCTGTTGCTTGTTGATAAGATCCTAAATGGTTTGAGTTACGGCTTGGCAATCAACTCACCAAGATTTTCTGATTTGGCAGGGATCAGGAGGCTCCGGTTGCAGTTGAGGCACCTACCCCGGTTCTTGGAGAGCCGATGGACTTGATGACTGCTCTGCAGCTCGTGATGAAGAAGTCAAGTGCTCATGATGGCCTTGTGAAGGGTCTTCGTGAGGCTGCCAAGGCCATTGAGAAGCATGCTGCTCAGCTCTGCGTGCTTGCTGATGATTGCGACCAGCCTGATTATGTCAAGCTGGTGAAGGCACTCTGCGCTGAGCACAATGTGCACCTGGTCACTGTGCCTGCTGCTAAAACTCTTGGCGAGTGGGCTGGGGTAAGTTAGAAAATGCTTCTGTAGAGCATCTTCTTTTTACATAGTATATTGCTGTTGCTGCCTAGATGGTATTACTGGATTATTAAATACAGCATTCATTTTGTGGCTTACAATTCTCCACCTCCTATTGACTAATTGTTTGTGAATTTCATGCTTTCCAATTTTTATTTCATTCAGTTGTGCTTCAATTCTCTGCAACTTGTCCACTATGCTGTGTACTACTATTCTACTGCATTATATTGTTGGAAGTCAACTCTTGATTGTAACAAGATTCACCTTATGGTGCTTTGCAGCTTTGCAAGATTGACTCTGAGGGCAAGGCAAGGAAGGTTGTTGGCTGCTCCTGTGTCGTTGTCAAGGTAACATGTCAACCACTTACTGTCAAGTAACTATTTTTGTTTACGTAGGCAGCAAACATGACGTCTTGCTGCTTTGTTTTGATTGCCAGGACTATGGTGAAGAATCTGAGGGCCTTAACATAGTGCAGGAGTATGTCAAATCGCACTAGATATAGCATGTTTCAGTGATGTTCTGCATTTTGGACCTGGACTTAATGTTATGCTTGATTGCTTGGGTCTGGGGCTTGCTAGTTGCTAGGAATTAGAACACTTCACTAGGTGAGCCAAGAGGATACGAGCAGTTTGGACATCTGAATTTTTTGTTTATTGTGCTGTCATCAGGTTTTAATGAAAATCATCAAGAGCTAATGATGTCATTTGATGGTTACATCTGTGTTGGTGCCAACTGGTTGGTTATACTGGTTGCAGTTGTTTGGTGTGTGGTTTGGCTGTGATGCATTTAATTTTGAACGAATTTGTAAGTTTTTGCTGGAATGATTGTTTGCATAAAGTGGATATGAAAGCATAATGTTTGTTTTTTTAATCGGGTTGTATTGCACCTGAAACCACATTGTAAATGCGGCTATGAAAAGGCTTTTGTGTGCGGCTAGTTATATTCTGCATAATCAATCATTTCTGGAAACTGGAGCTTGGAAAAATCAGATGAGGGAAACAATTATCAGAGGTACGGGCATAAAGCTAATTCATGAAATGGTCTCTATCCAACCTGACCTGCATAAAACAATCGGTACATGTAAATAGTTTATACGCCTCTGTATGGTCAGACAAAATTCCGTGTTCCTTGAAGTTGAATAACCAAGGCTGTTTAGTTTAGTATATTATTATCAGATATATAATCTTTTTCAAAAAAAAGAAAAAAAGAAAAAGAAACTGAAACACAAAGCGAAGCTGCAAAAGGCGCGAACGGATAAGATAACAAAACGGGGCCGCGCAAAACTGCACTCTCCGACTCTCCCCGTTCCAATGGCCGCCGGCGCTGCCACCTTCCTCCCTCCCATTCCCCTCCCGACTCCTCGACCCCGTCTTGCCACCGCCACCGCCACCGCCCGCCGCCCTCTTCCCATCTTCACGGGCGCCGCCGATGCCGTGCCGCCGCCGGACGACGAGGACTCCAGCGACGACGACGGTGACGCCGCCGCCGCGCCGCGCAGGAGCGCGCGCAAGGACCGCCGCCGCGTGGTGCGCATCGCGTGGGAGAAGCTGGTCCGGTGGTCCCGCTCCTGGCGCCGCCGCAACCGCAGCGACGTCCTCGAGACCACGCGCAAGGTCAGGCTCGCGCGCCGGGCCGGGGCGCTTCACTTCCTTTGCATTGCATGATCTGGTTTGAAGAGGCTGACTGGGTGTGGGTGGGTTTTCGGCTTTTCGCAGGTGGTGGTCCTCGGGGGAGGGTCGTTCGGGACGGCCATGGCGGCGCACGTGGCAGCCAAGAAGGCCGACCTCGAGGTGTCCATGCTGCTCAGGGACGATTTCGTCTGCCGTTCCATCAACCACAGCCATATCAATTGGTTGGTAAACGTTGCTGCCCCCATTGAACCTTTCTTGATTGATGCAGGGAAACAGTTTATTACATTCTTGTTTCATCTTGTTTCACTATGGGAGCATCTGTTGTTAAATTATAGGAAAGATATTTATTTCTATTGATCGAAATTTAGATTCTTGATCAGCCCATGGCACAGTGACAGATCATCCCATTCTTATGATGAACATCGTCCGGATTGAGAAAACTAAGTATACAAGCATTTAGCATCAATTTCGACTGTGCATTCCCATTAATGTTGGTCCTGAAAGTGCAACAGTCCTAGATTAAAAATATACCTGATGGACATTGTTGCCGAGGGATGAGAGTGCTCAAATAATCCACATTTGATTTAAACTCGCTTGAATTCAAGGGCACATACAACTGTGTGTCAACTTATTTGTCCTAAATGCCCATTTTGCTAGCAACATGGTTAATCTGGAGGTGAATTTTGCTTTATGTGGAGAAATATGCTACATTGCAATTCGTGTAGATATACTATTTGGCTTACTGCAAAAAAAAAAAGAGAGAAAATTATTTTTGCTCATGTCTATAGACATCAGTTTTGATTTTGGTAGGAAAATATTGTGAGTGCATTGGCATTAAAACTTGTCTTTGTACTGCAGCAAATACTTACCAGAGCACAGATTGCCAGAAAATATTGTTGCAACAACAAGTGCTGCTGATGCTTTAGCAGGAGCTGATTTCTGCTTCCATGCTGTTCCAGTTCAGGTATTCACATTTCTTTATGAAGAATTGTGATTTCTGCAGGGATTTCGTCCTTTTTGACTCTGATTATTTTTGTGGCAGTTCAGTTCATCCTTTCTTGAAAGTATTTCAACACATGTTGATCCGAAGTTGCCATTCATATCACTTAGCAAAGGGCTGGAACTCAATACCCTTAAGACAATGTCTAAAATCATCCCACGAGCATTGGGAAATCGCCGTCAACCATTTATTGTTCTATCAGGACCTTCTTTTGCAGTAGAACTAATGAACAAATTGCCTACAGGTTTGCTGATGTTTTTCATATTGTTAACCTGTTTTATCTTTTTCAGGCTCTATGTTGATTGATGTTAATATATTTCTAGATGTATTCTTTTGAACTTTTCTATTCACATATCTGTATATGAAGTATGAACATAAATTTGGCACCATAATAATGTTAAGAATAAAAAAAATCTGAGGGAGTGCAATAGATGAAAGAATTCAAGAGCCTCATCAATCAAGAGCAAACGGATAGAGTCTGAGTGTCTGACTACTTGTTCTGCCACGACCATATTGTACTGTAGATATAGTAAATGCAACTATACTTCTATTACAGTAACTTTACCAAATAACAGAGAACTAGTACAACTTTATCTAAGATCATAGGAGTGAAATCTAGCCATACAATTGAACAAGCTATCCTACTAGTATTTGTTGGCAATGGAGCTGCCCTGCAGCCACCAATGCCGAGCTCTCAGCTCACACACTCAGCCCAGATCAGAGAGGCAGGGAGAAGAAGAGCTCAGGTGAGTTCAGAACACACACGCCTGCACCTTGTGCTGCTGCATAACTGAGCTACTTTTGCATTGCTGCCTTCTACTCCTTTTGTAGAGGCCAAAGTCAAACCTAGGTACATAAGCTACTCATACCTTCTAGTACTTCTACTTTTACAGCTACTTGTACTTATACTAGTACACTACTTAGCTATGTACAGGACTTTACAAGGGCATGCTTGCCCTGATACACTTGAGTGCCCCTGCTGCCTCCTTTGGCTGTGCAGTGCACTGGAGGAGTTCCACCAACTCCTTTGACTTTGCTAATGAGGGGATTAAGAGAGGAGCTAATCAATTATCTAACAATCCTTCCCCTAATTATGTTGCTCCTTCTTGATCACCTCAATTCCCACCTTGCTCCTCAGTTCCTGGAACCTGAGCCGCCCCAATGGCTTGGTGAGAATATCGCCAAGTTGCTGAGCAGTTTCAACATACTCAACCTTGATCTTCCCTTCCTCGATGCAGTCACGAATGAAGTGGAATTTGGTGTCGATGTGCTTGCTGCGATCGTGTAGGACGGGATTCTTAGCCAACGCGATGGCGGATTTGTTGTCCACCATCAGGACTGGCGCCTGGAGCTTTGCTCCGGTGAGCTCCTTGAGCAGACGCGCCAGCCAGACTCCCTGGCAGCTCGCCGTTGCCGCCGCGATGTATTCTGCCTCGCAGGTGGACAGCGCGACGATCTTCTGTTTTTGGGACTGCCAGGTGATGGGGCAATCGCCGAGGAAGAACAGCACGCCGGAGGTGCTCTTCCTTCCGTCGATATCGCCCGCCATGTCGCTGTCGCTGTACCCAGTCAGCTCCAGCGCCGCCGTTCCTCGCCGCGGGTAGATTAGGCCGTGCCCGC
This sequence comes from Cenchrus fungigraminus, assembly GCA_036936925.1. Taxonomy (NCBI): domain Eukaryota; kingdom Viridiplantae; phylum Streptophyta; class Magnoliopsida; order Poales; family Poaceae; genus Cenchrus; species Cenchrus fungigraminus. The sequence goes on from CM072780.1 coordinate 88,648,430, forward strand.
TCGTCCCCGCCACATAGCGCAGCAGGTGCTTGACCGCGGCGAGGTGATCCTCCCTGGGATCCTCCATGAAGCGGCTCACATACCCCACGGCGAAGGTGATGTCGGGCCGTGTGTGCGTGAGGTACCGCAGGCCGCCGACGATGCTCCTGAAATTCGTGGCGTCGACCTTCGCCGCCGTGCTGTCCTTTGACAGCTTGAGCCTCTCTTCCATCGGCGCCTGCACTCCCTTGCAGCCGCTCATGCCGCTCCGCTCCAGGAGCTTCTTCGCGTACGCGCTCTGGCACAGGGTGATGCCGCGGCTCCCCTGCTCCACCTCGATTCCGAGGTAGTAGCTGAGCAATCCCAGATCGCTCATGCGGAACATCTTCGTCATCTCCTTTTTGAACGCCTCGATGTCCCCTTTCTTCTCGCCGGTGATGACCAAGTCATCTACGTACACGCCGACGATGATGGTGCCGCGCGCCGCCTGCTTGGTGTAGAGCGCGTGCTCGCTGGGGTACTTGCCGAAGCCGAGCGTCGTCAGGCTCTCGTCGAGCCTGACATTCCATGCCCGTGGCGCCTGCCGCAGGCCGTAGAGCGCCTTGCGCAGGCGGAGCACCTGGTGCTCCTTGCCGGCGACCACAAAGCCTGGTGGCTGCTGCACGAAGACCTCCTCCTTGAGTTCCCCGTTTAGGAAGGCGGATTTCACATCCATGTGATGGATTTCCCAATCCTTGATTGCCGCCAACGCAATCAGCAGTCGCACGGATTCCATCCGCGCAACCGGAGCGAAAACCTCCTCGAAGTCCACTCCTTCCCGCTGTACGTAGCCCTTCGCCACCAGCCTCGCCTTGTGCTTGACCACGTTGCCGTGGTCGTCGTGCTTCTCCTTGAAGACCCACTTCAATCCAATTGGCCGGCAATTCGCCGGCGGGTCAACGAGCACCCATGTCTCGTTCTCTTCAATTGAGTTCATCTCCTCGATCATCGCCTTCCGCCAGCGGTGGTCGCGTTCCGCCTCGCGGAACGTCGTCGGTTCCTCTGCGCTCCCCAGATGCAGCTCCTGATCGTCGAGGTTGCGCGCTGCGAGCCCGGGCAGGGGCCCATATCCGACGATGTTGTCCATCGCCCGGAATCGTAGCGGCTCCCCGTCGTAGTCGTCGTCGTCGTCGACGAGGTCTGACACCTCTGGTGGCGGAGACGCGTAGCGGATTGGTGAGGCCGTACTCGGGGACGCGTTCGCCGGCGATGCCTGTCCCACAGGCGTTCCCGGCGCCGGTGATCCCTGTCCAACAGGTGACCCCGGCTCCTCTGCTTTAGCGGGTGCGCTAGACTGCTCTGCTTCAGCTGCTGCCCCTGCATCCCCTTCTCCTCGCACCTCCTCTGCTTCACGGGTCACCCAGTGCTCGATGGTGAAGGAGCTGCTCGTCGTGCTCCCACTGCCACCTTCCCCGTCGCCACGCTCCTCCCAGCGCCACCCCTTCTTCTCGTCGAACACCACATCGCGCGAGATGCATACTCGCCGCGCACATGGATCGTAGAGGCGGTAAGCCTTGCTTCCTGCCTCGTAGCCGAGGAGCACCATTGGTGTGCTCCTGTCCGCCAGCTTCGCGAGGCCCGGCCTCGTCTCCTTCACGTGTCCCACGCACCCGAACGTGCGCAGGAACGACACGTCCGGCTTTCGGCCGTGCCATGCCTCAAAGGGGGTCATCCCCTTCAGGCTCTTCGTCGGCGAGCGGTTCAAGATGAACACCGCCGTGCTCACCGCCTCGCCCCAGAACGTCGCCGGCACGCCCTTGGCCTTGAGCATACTGCGTGCCATGCCGACAATGGTCTGGTTTCTTCTGTCCACCACGCCGTTCTGCTGTGGTGAGTAGGGCGCTGTTGTGTGCCTCTGCATCCCCTCCTCTGCACAATACACACCAAATTCAATCGAGGTGAACTCACCCCCCCGATATGTGCGGAGAACCTTGAGCTTCTTCCCCGTCTCCGTCTCCACCCGCGCCTTGAACTGTCGGATCGCCGCCGCCGCCTCAGCCTTGCTGGTCAGCAGTTGCAGCCACATGTAGCGGCTGCAGTCGTCCACGAGCAGGAGGAAGTAGCGCCTCCCGCCGTGAGTGGCCGGCGTGATTGGCCCGCACAAGTCCCCGTGCACGAGCTCCAACAACTCCTCGGCGCGGTACGTCGCCGTCTTGGGGAATGGGCGCCTCCTCTGCTTCCCGGCGAGGCAACTGTCGCACAGTTCCCCGTCGTGGACGATCTCCGGCAGGCCGCGCACCATCCCATGGCGCGCCAAGTTCCTCAGCGCATCGAAGCTGAGGTGGCCGAAGCGCGCGTGCCACAGCCAGGCCTCGTCGTCGCCGTGCGCCGCCAGGCACACAGGTCTGGTGATCCGGAGGTCGATCTTGTAGAGGCGGTTCGTGGAGCGGTTGATCTTGGCGAGCAGATGGCGATCCTTGTCGCGAATCCGTAGCACGCCGTCGTCGATGAGCACCTGACAGTCGCGCTCGTCAAGTTGCCCAATGCTGATGATGTTGCTGCGAAGCTTGGGGATGAAGTACACGTCGGCGAGGGCTCGGTGCGCGCCGTTCTGGCACTTGAAGACGATGGTGCCGCGCCCTCGAATTTCCACGCGCGAGCCGTCGCCGAACTTCACTGTTCCGACGACTCCAGTGTCGAGCTCGGAGAAGGCCTCGCGTTCTCCGGTCATGTGGTTGCTGGCGCCCGAGTCCAGGTACCACAGTTTCTTCTTCTTGCCGTCGCCGCTGCAGTCGCCGTCCTCCTCCCCGAGGTGAACTTGTGCCCGCCTTTCGTCGAGCACCATAGGGGCACGCGGCGCGACTTCTTCCTCTGCGTCGTGCAGCGCGCAGACTTGCGCCATCAGGAGCGCCGGCTCGTCGTCATCCTCCTGAGCCAGATGAGCGCGCTCCCGGCGCGGCTGCCTGCAGTCCCTGGACCAGTGCCCTGTTTCGCCGCAGTTGAGGCACTGGTCCTTGGCGACTCTGCGGTTGCCACTGCGCCCGCCGCCGCCGCCACGGCTGCGCGTGTTGGAGCGGCCGCGGCCTCTGTCGCGCCCTCCTCTGCTGCGCGGAGCAGAGGACCCTTCCCCTGCTTCGCGTCCGCGCAGCTGCAGCGCCCGCTCCTCCTGAGCGGCGAGCAGCAGCTTGGCGCCGGCGACAGCAGTGGCCGTCTTCGCCGCCCGTGAGGAGAAGCGATCCTCCACCGCCCTGAGCCGCCCCGACACATCCTCGATGGTGAGCGCCTCCATCTCCAGGCACGTCTCGATCGAGATCGCCACCTGATTGAACTTCTCTGGGACGACGCGCAGGAACTTGCGCACGACGTCCTTCTCGGTGACAGGAGCGCCCAGCGCTCCCAGCTCCGTCACCATGCCGGTGAGGCGCAGCGCGAAGTCCTCGACGGCCTCGCCGTCGCGGAACTCGAGTGCCTCGTAGTCGCGGCGGACTTGCTGCGCCTTCGCCTCGCGCGCGCGCTCGCCGCCGAGCCGCATGGTCTTCAGGGCGTCCCACGCCTCCTTCGCCGTCTTCTTCTTCCCAAGCGCAACACGGTACTCCGATGGGACCGACTTGAGGATGCCCTCCATCGCGAGCCGGTCGTCCTCGAAGTCGCCGAGACCAAGCTCCACGGCCTCCCAGAGGCCGCGCGCCTGGAGCATCGTCGTCATCAGTACCTCCCACTCCGCGTAGTTGGTACGCGTGAGCATGGGGAACTGCGCGCCGCCGATGTCGCGGATCGTCTTCTTCACCACGTACGTCGCCCCGCGGCGTGGTGACAGAGAGACGTCCCGGCGGCCGGCGGAGTGGTGACCTCGTCCACCACGCCCGCGGCTTCGCGCGCCGTCGCGCCCGCGCTGTTGCTGGTCGGCCATCTCCCCGCTCCGGTACTCCTAACCGCGGCTCTGATGCCAACTGTTGGCAATGGAGCTGCCCTGCAGCCACCAATGCCGAGCTCTCAGCTCACACACTCAGCCCAGATCAGAGAGGCAGGGAGAAGAAGAGCTCAGGTGAGTTCAGAACACACACGCCTGCACCCTGTGCTGCTGCATAACTGAGCTACTTTTGCATTGCTGCCTTCTACTCCTTTTGTAGAGGCCAAAGTCAAACCTAGGTACATAAGCTACTCATACCTTCTAGTACTTCTACTTTTACAGCTACTTGTACTTATACTAGTACACTACTTAGCTATGTACAGGACTTTACAAGGGCATGCTTGCCCTGATACACTTGAGTGCCCCTGCTGCCTCCTTTGGCTGTGCAGTGCACTGGAGGAGTTCCACCAACTCCTTTGACTTTGCTAATGAGGGGATTAAGAGAGGAGCTAATCAATTATCTAACAGTATTTAATAATATATGAGATAGCCTTTTGGATTTCTTCCTTTCATTAAGTACTTTGAATCTGCTAATTTGGATTGATGATTATGGTTATTTAACTTTGAAATTGCAGCAATGGTGGTGGCATCTAAAGACAAAAAGTTGGCAAGTTCTGTTCAACAGCTATTAGCTTCCCCAAATTTGAGGATAAGCACCTCAAGGTAAAAATGCCTAGTTCCAAGACTTGATCACCAAGGGTATGACAACCAACTTTATAACATGTAAAACCTTTTCTTTTTTAAAAAATGATTTCTTTTAAAAATTAGTAAAAAAATGAGATGGAAGAGGCAAGCATGACTGAAATGGGGAATTCGTTTACAATACTCTTTGATTTTCTGTGTTAAGAAAACACAGAAAATGGCCCATATTACTCAGATGAATAAAAACAATACTATAAACCTGTACAAAAATGTTTTTCCCAAGTGTGGTACTTGCTGAGTTCCAGAGCATCATTCAATAGCAAGGAAGGAAAAGGTCAAAGATACTTTCTGCTTTCAGCTAAAATCAAACTAGTAATCTTATATTTACGACTAGTATATTTCACGCATAATACTTGCATCAGTAGAGATGTTATGTTGTAACATCAGAAAAATATTTGAATGTGACCTATGATACTTCAGTGATGTTACAGGAGTAGAAATTGCAGGTGCACTGAAGAATGTTCTTGCAATAGCAGCAGGTATAGTGGAAGGAATGAATCTTGGGAATAATTGTATGGCTGCCCTTGTTGCTCAAGGTTGTTCAGAAATACGATGGTTAGCAACAAAGGTCTGCAATATCTATCATTTACATTTCTATTGTTTATGAAGTCTGAAAACTCGCTACATTCGCTGAGATCAACTTTTTAAATTGAAGATGGGAGCGAAGCCAACAACTCTTTCTGGTTTGTCTGGGTCGGGTGACATCATGCTTACTTGTTTTGTCAATCTTTCACGAAATAGAAATGTGGGACTGCGTCTTGGTTCAGGCGAAAAACTCGACCAAATCATGAGTTCGATGAATCAGGTGCGCAGCACTCTTTCTATGACATCAAATGTGACCTGAATGATCTGCAATTCAATGTATTCTTCTGCCTTTAGGTTGCTGAAGGTGTATCAACTGCTGGGGCTGTCATTGCGTTAGCTCAGAAGTACAATGTCAAAATGCCAGTCCTGACGGCAGTAGCGCGGATACTTGATAATGAATTGACTCCAAAGAAGGCAGTTATGGAGTTGATGAACCTTCCTCAGGTAAACCATTTGATAACATTTGATTCAGTATTACTAAATGTACTTTATTCCGCAGACAGCCATCAAATTCCTTCTGTATTTCAAATTGCTGTGCAAAGTTGTCCTAATGACTTGACAATTTTTGAGTTGATACATTTCAAATAGGCAAATTTTGGTTTCCATTTCGCCAAGTGATCGTTCGTGCTTGGCTAACGAACCTGAAGCAATGATTTGCCAATTCGTCTAAGCAACCAAGTTATCTCAAAAACAAACAAACCAAGATCCTTTTACAAGCTTCTTCATGTATTGCTCAGTTCCTTTTGTAAGGTTCCAGCAACATATTTTGATGAGAATTGGAATTCTCATTGATTCTTTTGACTAGATAACCTGCTGTTCATTTCAATGTGATGTTTTTAGCTGTAAGGGTATTTTTATCTGAATCACTGATGAAGTTTTTGTAATTATGCCGGAAGAAAGGTTCCTGACATGCTAAATTCTGCGTATTTTAGCAACTGTCTCTTTGTCTTGTCCGCATAAATAGTGAACAACGTTTAAAAATTTTATTGTACAGGTCGAGGAAGTCTGACAAGGATTGCAATGGTGTTATGCTCCGTTTATCTGGACTTGAAGTTTAGTTGGGAGCCGACCATACAAAAATCTGCTGAAGACCACTGTAGTTTTATAATGTTCTCTGCCAGGTTGTTTTCACTTCAGAAGGCTGTATTGACAGATTATTCGATTATTAATGTGGAAGTGATATTCAGCTTTCGTGGAACAATAGTGGTCTTTGGCAAGTTCAAGTAGGCTCTGTTCGGCAGATATTAAGTTGATTTGTTCGTCACATTTTCCTGAGAGAACAACTGCATGCTGATTTGTATAACAGATTTGTTCTGACAGAAAAGTACAGTAAAAAAAAGAGAAGCCGAACAGATTTGTACTGCAGCTTTTTCTATTTTTGCTACATTGGTAAAATCATGGCCACTAGATTTTTTTCCCGAAGGGAAAATTAGTTGGAAGTACTGGCATAACTGTAGATGGGCACTGTCTTAGCACTGGCAACACTGAAGAAGATGAACTCATTGAGATGCATTTTACTTGTAATAAGACTGACTCCAACAATAGAATGCAAATTTCGATAGGCATTCCTGGGTTTGCCTCTCCCAGTGTTTGCATTGGTGATGCAAAAATCGTTGTCTCCAACAGAGGGCATGCAACAAAAAAAAATCCCCTGCTCCCCTCCTCTCTCTCCCCCTCGTTCCCTCCCTCGGCGGCTCTCCTCCCGTCCCCCCTCGTTCTCTCCCCCAGCTCTCTACTCCGGCCGCCGGAGCTCCCCTCCCCTCTCTTCCCGCCGAGCGCCCGCCTCCGTTCCTCCCCGTCGAGCGCCCGACCGGAGCGCCCGTCTCCCTTCCGTCCCGCCGTGCGTCGCCCTGGGTTCCTCCGCCGCTCCCCCCGTCCCCTCCGAGCTCCACCGGGGCCGCGCTCCGCCCTAGGTTCCTCCGCCGGCGTGGTGGATTTGGAGGAGGAGGCGGGGTCGGCCACGCCCGCCGGCTCGCACAGATCGAAGTCGCCGTCGCCGGCCCGGAGGTGCCCGGATCGACGAAGGAGGAAGGTGCCGTGCCGGAGGGGAGAAAGGAGAGATGGCCGCCACCCGCATGCGAGCGCCGCTGCGCGGCGACGCCATGGATTCACCGCCCTCTACGTCACGCCTTCCTCGGCGCTCTCCCCCGACCGGCGGAGCTCCGCCCTGCCTCCCTGCACCGGCCGCCGGAGCTCCCCTCCCACCGGCGGTAGCATTGAGCGCCTCGTCTCCTCTTCCCCTGCTCATATGCATCGGAGGAGAGAGGGAGTGCAATTTTGCATCTCCTCTCTCCTCTGATGCATTTTGCCTTCCTTGAATGCCTACTCTGTTGGAGTGGATGCATTGCGTGAACAGTGGTCATTCAAGAGGCAAAAGTGCAAAGTTACATGTAATGGATCAGCGGTTGCACCTTCTAATGTAAGTATTTGAAGTATTATTTCTGTGCGACGTCAACATAAAATTCATTGTTAGTTTGTGCCACAAAAAGTTACTGTTTATTCGTGATTTTTATTTTTTTATTTTTTTGCAATTCCATCAAGAACTCAGCTTCATGGCTTGAAACAGTATGTTTGGAAGGTCGCCTAAAGTATCACATCAGGGCACTCTGTATGCAACGTTGCTCTTCCAAGAAACAAGAATAGAGAAACGAAAAAATTCTTTCCTAGCAGTAAAGCTCGCTCAAGCTGAGACATAATTTGATACGGTAATTTAGTTATATATAATAAAAAATAGCAAATCATGGGGCAGGGGAAGCAAAGATAGGATTCAGGATTCTCAATTTCTGACCATCACAACATCACGTGGATCGAACCTGCCAAGAGTATCACGCGACGCCGTTGGAACGGAACAGAAGCGAGGCCACTACCACGCACACGTGTCGTCTCCTCCGCCGTTACACCCGTTAAGACCCCGGCATCAGAAAGCAAAAAACCCAGTCCACACCGTTCACACTTCTCACGCGCGCACGGGGCAATCTGGGCGCCCGACCACACCACACTGCCGCCACAGCCCGTCGCCGGCGAGCCGCCCACCCGCCCTCTCCTCTTCTCTCCTATGGCGGCGGCCGTGAGGGGCGCTTCCGCGGCGCGCTCCCCTCTCCTCATCCACAACCACCGCCGCCTCCCGCAGGTACGCCCGACCCCGCCTCATCTCCCTCTCCCCCCTTCTCGCATCTCCCCCATTTCGCACGAGAGAGAGTAGCCCGCTGCGTTCAGATGCTCCGGATTACATTCGATTCGATTGCGTGACGCGAAGGCGGATTGACTGGGGGTATGTTGCAGGTGCCGTCCGGCGTGGGAGGCTCGCTCCGGGCCGGGATTCGGGCCGGACGCGGGCGGGAGGGGCGGAGGTGGGCCCGTGTCGGGGTCAGGGTCTTCGCGCGCTATTCCCAGGCGCAGGACTTCTCCACGCGCCTCCAAGGTAATGGATTGGCTTTTGTTTTCTTTTGATCCCCGCGGCTGTAGTTGTCACCTGACTGTTACGAGCACGGGCAACGAGGAGGGTTCGCCGGCGAATTGCGCTCGGCAGTGGATCGGCGGCGCCGTCCAAGAGGAAGAAGGAGGAAGAGAGTGAGGGTAATGTTTAGGGTTTTTGATAATCGTTGCCGTCCTCCGACACGGATTCGGTGTTTTACAGTGTTGTTACGGCCCACCGGCCCTAATGCCACTTACAAGGCCCATGGCCCAATCTCGGCGCGCAGGCCGGCCCATGCGAAGATGTAGTCCCAGGTCAGTCTGTGACATCCCCCACCCGTTGAGGAGCAACTCGACCTCGAGTGCTTGAACCGGGTAGACACCACCTTCACACTTTAGCTGCAGAGTGCCAGTTGCTCAACAGGAATAGATTGTCCCAGGTTGCCCATGATGCCAGCCAGGAGTCCCAAAGCACGAGACCCTGTGCAATGACCGAGTTACCTTTCTTGTGGAGCTTGATGTCCATCACTTGCAGTGGTGCAGCTTGCAAGTCCATGGATAAGCAGTGAAGGTGTTCATCTTGTGCGACTTCAGCACCTGGAGGAAGCGCTTTCTTCAGCTGGGAGACATGAACCACCGGGTGGATCTGTGATGATGCTGGCAGCTGGAGTTTGTAGGCGACCTTCCCAATGCGCTGCAACACCAAATATGGCCCAAAGAACCTGAAACTCAGTTTATGGTTAGATCGACGATGGACAGATTGCTGGATATGAGGTTGAAGCTTGAGATACACCCAGTCACCAACAGAGAATTCTCGTTCTTGCCGGCCTTTGTCAGCTTGAGCCTTCATACACTGCTGTGCCCGCAACAAGTTCTGCAGGATAGCTGTGGTCATAGCGTTTCTTTCAGTGAGCCATTCATTCAAGTCTGTGACAGTTACTGCATCCTCTGGAACAATACCAAAATGATGTGGTGGATGGCCATACAATACTTCAAATGGTGTCTTTTGCAAGGCAGAGTGGTAAGTAGTATTGTACCAATATTCCGCTAGGGGTAACCATTGGGACCACTTGGTGGGACATGCTTGAACTAGGCACCTCAGATATGTCTCTAAGCATTGGTTCAGCCTTTCGGTTTGGCCATCTGTTTGTGGGTGGTATGCAGTGCTCATATTGAGAGTGGTTTCTGTGAGGCGGAATAACTCTTGCCACAAGGTGCTGGTAAACAGTTTGTCTCTGTCTGATATCATGAACTTAGGCATGCCATGTAATTTGTAAATGTTGTTGAGGTAGAGCTGGGCTACAGACAATGCTGTATATGGGTGTGATAGAGGGATAAAATGGCTGTATTTGGAGAATTTGTCGATGACAACTAGTATGAAGTCGAAGGATTTGGATTTGGGTAGGCCTTCTATGAAGTCAAGACTCACGGTGTGCCAAGAGTGGGGAGGTACAGGTAATGGCTGTAGTAGACCAGGCAATCTGCAGTGTTCAGGCTTGGCTTGGCTACATACCTGGCACTTGGAGATGTACGCCTGAATGTCCTTCTTCATATGTGGCCATGCAAACAAGGCCTTGACCTTATGATATGTCGCTGTGATGCCACTGTGGCCTCCTAGTCCGCTACTATGCAATGCTAGCAGTACCGCATGATGAGCCTCTTCATGGTTACCGAGCCAAATGCGCCCCTTGTACTTAATGACTCCATCTGTTAAGGTGAAACCCTTGTCATTAGACCCTGATAAGCTGAGTTTAGCTAAGAGTTGTTTGGTTGCTTCATCCTTCTAACATCCTTCAATTACTATTTCCAGCCACTTGGGTGTACTTGTTGACATGGCTTGCACCTCCTGAACAGGGTGTTGTTGTCTTGACAGAGCATCAGCTGCCCTATTGTCTTGCCCTTTCTTGTAAGTAATTTTGTATTGCAGTCCCAGCAGTTTGATGAATGCCTTCTGCTGCATACCCTGCTGAAGTTTCTGTTCACCCAAATGTACTAGACTTTTCTGATCAGTGAGGATTTGGAATTCTTTGTGTTGAAGGTAGGGCTTCCACTTGTCTACAGCCATGATAAGGGCCAGACACTCCTCATATGTGGATAGAGCTTGATTTCTTGGGCTTAAAGCTTTGCTGAAATATGCTACTGGGTGGCTGTTTTGCATCAGGACAGCACCTATTCCCACTCCAGAGGCATCTGTCTCTATTGTGAAGCCCTTAGTGAAGTCTGGTAAGAGTAGCACTGGAGCTGTCATCAATGCATGCTTTAAGGACTGAAAACATTCCTGATGTTGTGGTGTCCACACAAAGACTCTGTCCTTCTTCAATAAATCAGTCAAGGGTTTGCTGATGATGCCATAATTTTGGATAAACTTCCTGTAGTATCAGACAGACCCAAGAACCCTCTCAGCTGTCTGACATTCTCAGGAGTGGGCCATTCAGCTACAGCCTGGATCTTAGTGGGATCTGTAGAAACTCCTTGAGCACTAATGATGTGGCCCAAGTACTCCAAGGACTGTTGTGCAAATGAACATTTAGATAGCTTCAATAGAAATTTGTTGTCTTTCAATATCTGAAATACCTCTTGCAAGTGTTGGATGTGCTCTTCCAGTGACTTGCTATAGATCAGAATATCATCTACAAATACAAGCACACACTTCCTCAACAGAGTGGCAAAGAGGGTGTTCATTGTTGCTTGAAAGGTGGCAGGTGCATTAGTCAGCCCAAAGGGCATCACCTTGAATTCCCAATGGCCATTATGAGTCTTGAAGGCCGTCTTGGGTATGTCTTCAGGTGATACTCGAATTTGGTGGTAGCCAGATCTCATATCCAACTTGGTGAACCAGCAAGCACCTTTTAGTTCATCCAATAGCTCATCTACTATTGGTAATGGGTACTTGTTCTTGACAGTCATCTTTCTTCTTAACTAAGAGGACTGGGGAAGCAAAAGGGCTGGAGCTTGGTTGTATCACCCCATTCAGCAACATTTCCTTCACTTGTCTTTCTATCTCATCCTTTTGTGCAGGTGAGTATCTGTAGGGCTTGATATTGACAGGCTTCACTCCTGGTAACAATGTGATTTGATGATCCAGGTCCCTACTTGGTGGCAGACCTGTAGGCTCCTTGAAGAGCTCCTGGTGTGCTTGCACCAGAGCTTGCACTTGCTCAGGTATGACTGGTGTGGACTGATCCATTGGGCAGGCTTGCAGTTGTTCCAGATGGGCCACACCTCCCTTTCTGATGAGGCCTTTAAGCTTGGAAGGTTTGAGCTGAGGACATGCTGTTGTGCAGTCCTTCACCCCATGCAATGTGATTCTTGACCCCTTGTGAGTGAACCTCATTTTCTTCTTCTTCCAGTGAACCCACATTGGGCTATATTGCTCCAACCAATCCATTCCCAATACCACATCATAGTGTTGTAAGTCCAGAACTCTAGCAGATGTAGTGAAGGTGTACCCTTGTGTCCACCAAGTTAGAGTGGGTACCACAGTTTGTGATGCCATCTTGTGCCCATTGGCTATAGTCACCATCACTTCTGTTGCTGGTTCTTGAATGCAGTTCAATCTTTGTGCTGTTGCAGAGTTGAGGAAGGTTGCTGAACTGCCAGAATCAATCAGGATGAGGAGCTCCTGATTGTTGATCAAGCCTTGGAGCTTCATTGTTTTCCTCCCCAACACTCCATTGATTGCAGCCAAGGATAAGGATAGCAACTCTCCTTCACTAGAATCACTGCCACTGTCTTTGTTTGCTTCTTGCTGAGGGTCATCCAGATTCATGACATCCATGAACTCCTCCAGAATATGTAGCGGGACTTGTTTTGGACACCTATGCCCTCTGTTCCATTTGTCACCACACTTCATGCACAGACCCTGAGCTCTTCTCTGTTCTTTCAGTGCTGTAAGTTTGTCCTCCATCTTCCCTTTTGTTTCAATCATTGGAGATGCTTTAGTTTCCACTGGGTTTGCTCCCAATACTCCTGTGGCAACAGGTGTTTGTTGCCTGATAGCGTGTCTTGGAAAATCCCTAGTGGATCTTGTATGATACCTCTTTGCAGAGGCTTCCAATAATTCTTCCTGCATGAGAGCCAAAGACAAGGCGGCATCAACTGTTCTCGGTTTGTGTAAAGTAATAGCACTACTGACAGAATACTTCAACCCATCCAAAAATTTTTGAACTAGGAAAACCTCATCTAGGTTCCTATTATGCATTTACACCTTGTGTTTTGCCTGCTCAAAGCGTGTTGAGTACTCTAGGACATCACTGGTTTGCCTAATGGATAATAACTCTCTCATGTAATTCTGATATAGGTCCTTGCCAAACTTTTGCTCTACTGCTATGCATAACTCAGGCCAGCTATCCACACTATGTTGGGTTTCATACGATTGCAGCCACAAAGCAGCATTATCATCAAAATTTATGGTTGCATAGGGTGCCCAAAGATGCAAAGGAACTCTGAACAAGGTAAAGAATTTTTCACATTTCTCCTTCCACACCCTAGGATGTTCTCCATTAAATCTAGGGCAGTCTAATCTAGGTAATTTAGGCTCCTTGGACTCAGACCCATAAGAGAACAACTCCTTCTTGCTACTTGATTCAGGGATATCATAAGCAGTATGCAGGAGTTTAGGGAGTGGAGACGCACCCTTGAGCAGGGTGGAGTCCAGGGATTTCCCCTTGGGCTCCAGACCCTGCTGACTTGTATCGACGCCGTGGCAATCTGCCCATCCCCCTTCCTCGCGCGGCGGGACCTTCGGCATCTGGAAGAATGTGGCTTCCAACGCCTTCACGCGCGATGTAAGATTGTCGATGGAGTTCTGGAGATCGGTAGCGGTTGTCGCCGCCTGATTCTTCCAATCGACGAGCTCCTTGAGGTGTTGGCAGCTCTTCACCTGCTCCACACCGATTGATTTGACATCGGTTGCCAACTGCTTCAGCTGTTCTTCCACCGTTGCCATTCGTAGGGTTAGGGTTGGGGGTCGAGTTCTCTGGGGGCGAAGCTTGACCTGGGTAATTGCTTGGGCTAAGGGTGGGGAGGCCGGAGGTGGGTTAGCGGTTTGTGGTGGAGGGGTTTGCGGCGGCGGCGGTAGTGGTGTGGTTTGGTTTGCGGTGGCGGCGGTGGTGGTGGGTGCTGTGGTTTTGGTCGATTTGAGGTTGCGGGTGTTCGGGAAAGGTGCCAGGGTGCCTTGCTCTGATAACCAAATGTTACGAGCACGGGTAACGAGGAGGGTTCGCCGGCGAATTGCGCTCGGCAGTGGATCGGCGGCGCCGTCCAAGAGGAAGGAGGAAGAGAGTGAGGGTAATGTTTAGGGTTTTTGATAATCGTTGCCGTCCTCCGACACGGACTCGGTGTTTTACAGTGTTGTTACGGCCCACCGGCCCTAATGCCACTTACAAGGCCCATGGCCCAATCTCGGCGCGCAGGCCGGCCCATGCGAAGATGTAGTCCCAGGTCAGTCTGTGACACTGACATGCATACTTCGTCTTCTGCCAAACTCCATTCTAGTAATTTCCGTAACCATGACACCTAGTTTGCTATGAGGGAGGGTGTCAGAGACTCAGAGTGATGTGAAATGAAGATGTTGGATACCATATGTGTGTGGTGGTTTCAGAACTTGTGTTGTTGTTGATAGTTGAGATGGGGATCTGTTGGGTGGACAGATGGTTTCAAGGCTGTTTAGCAGTGGAATGGAGTGGCCAATTATGAATGTGTGGATCAAGTTGTGTTGTTCTTCGTGAACTTAGTATGTTGTATTCCGTTTGTTTTATTGAAATGCAGATAGAGTGGGCGAGTTGCCTAAATTAGTTGAGGACCTTCTCCAGACGTCGATTAGCACAGGACCACGAGGTGCTTTAAGGATGGCGCAAGGGATACAAGCTGTGCTTGGGGTTGGTGGGGAGTGGCTGAATGACCTCTCAAAGGTTTGAACCTTGGAACCTGTTTTGTGCTTTAGTATCGTCTTCACATTTCTTCTAGTGTGATTGAACCTGCAAATGTTCTTGTGGCCTCCCAAATGGGAGGGAATCTTTTGATGAAAGGTCTCTTGTGAAATAAAGAGAATGCTGATTTAAGAAAATCACACATGCACACATCTGTTGGCGGACACATTCCAACAACCACACCCATTCGGATACATGCTTGTATGTTGAGGGGTCAAAGAGTCATAGCGGATTGTAGTAGGATCAGCACCAAACTGTTATCGAACTTAGTGAATGAGTTGGGTGAACTTTTAGGGACATTAGTAGGGTTCAGATTGAATTTTGGTTTCATTGTTGCAAGTTAGCCAGAGTCTGAGTTGAGTAACTCACATATTTAACTGAGATCTTATCAGCGATTTGGATTTTAATTTCAGCAGAAATATAATTTTGTCTCTTCATCTATTGCAGACAGCTAATGCATCAGCAGGAATTCCAGCTCAGATGCAGCTTGGTTTGCTTTCTCCCTTTTACCTTAGAAGACTTTTTGAGCGCATGGGTGCAACTTATATCAAGCTAGGCCAGGTAAGGGCATCTTCGAACTTTGTTTTCTGATTGATGGCAATACACAATCTATTAGATAACCAATAGAAATCTTTTAAATTTGTTAATGTATAATGATAATGACATTCTTAGTTGTAGTAATTATGTATACATGGTAACCCAAAGAAGAACCTCTTAATGAACAAGATCATGGACAATATCATCCTTAGATGATCACTAGACCTAAATTGAAGTCAACATATTACCTTTTCGGCTTTTCTTGGATGGTCTTTTGAGGTGGGTGCAGGGGTTGAGTCTGAATAACTTTCTGATTCCATGGTTATGTACCATTTCTGCTCCATTGAAAAAGATGTACAATTCTGATTATTTGGGTATTGATAGTCAGTGGACTGTGATGGTGCAGTTCATAGCATCTGCACCAACTTTGTTTCCTGCAGAATATGTCGAGGAATTCCAGAACTGCTTTGACCGAGCACCAGCTGTCCCATATGATGTGATTGAGTCAATATTGCGTGAGGAGTTGCAGCGTCCGTTGGATAGTGTATATGAATACATCGATCCTGTGCCAATAGCCTCTGCCTCAATTGCACAGGTTTCTCCCAGAACCTTTTGGATTACATTATGCAGTCTACAGTCTGCTGCTGAAGCATTGAGATAATTCTTTGTCATCCAGGTTCATGGGGCTAGGTTGAAGAGCTCTCAGAAGGATGTGGTGATTAAAGTTCTCAAGCCTGGTATTGAAGACACTTTGGTCGCTGATCTGAATTTTATCTATGTTGTTGCACGTGTTTTGGAGTTTTTGAACCCTGAGCTACAGAGGACATCACTGGTAAATGCTCTCCTAATCATGAAGTTCATGTGCAATCAGATACTTGAGTGTTTCAGGACATGATATTTTTTCTTTAATCAGATGCTCTTCTTAATTTGCTTTCTTTAATTAAAGTAACAAAAATCATTATCAGCATTGAACCAAATTTTATTGTACAAAACAATCTCTGGACAAAATGGTTCTTGGAGCATGTGGGGATTTATATTCTGAAGAGCAATGTAGCTGAATTCATCATTGAATTGTTATCATGCTAAAATTTGTGCATCTAAGTGCATCAAGCAATACACAAAAAAAGTTAACAGATCTTGAGTTTAAACAATGAATAGGGTTGTTTAATTAGGGATGTTACTGAGGATAATAATAGATATTTAGGCTGTATCAACACAAAACTAAAGGGATTATGAAGAAAGTTGGTGAATGACTGAACTATTTCAGGTCAAGTGCTGCCTTGACTCCCAACATGGTTTCAATTTTAGGTTTCTATTTAGTCTGGCATGTATCAAGATAGTTTTCTCAGTTCATCCTTTTGTGCAGCTTCATAGTGTAACCGCCAACCCCCAAAGTTTGTGAATTTCCATAAACCTGTTATTTCTTTCAATAAAAGCATAGTGGTCTCCTTTCCAAAAAAAAGATAGATATTGCGGCTGCGTCCAGGCAGAAATGTAATCAGAAATCCAAGAAAACTTAGCTCATATGTATTGAAGTGAGGCCAGCAAGCATTACGAAATCTGCTTTGTATTTTGCTAAGTTTTTCTAAGGAAAAATAGAAAATTCAGCTTTTGTATTGTCATTCAATGAATTAGACAAACTGCAAAGTGTATAATAATTAATAAAACTCATCTTGACTAAGATTTTTTTGTTATAGGTAGGCATTATCAAGGATATAAAGGAATCAATGCTTGAAGAAGTTGATTTTAGAAAAGAGGCTACAAATATTCAGGCTTTTCAGGGATACATAGATGCTATGGGATTTGACAGGCAGGCAAAAGCCCCATTTGTGTATCAGTACTGTAGCACAAAACGTGTGTTGACTATGGAAAGATTGTATGGAGTTCCGCTTACTGACCTTGATTCTATAAGGTCTCTTGTTCCAGATCCTGAGTTGACTTTAGTCACTGCCCTTAATGTCTGGTAAGCTACACAGCTGCTTCACTTTCTCTCATGATGTCATACAATTTGGATTTTTTTGTTCCTTTCATGAACATGCCATGGTTTGAGCTTCTGAAAAATGCAAAAATATCGCAGGTTTGGAAGCTTGATTTCGTGTGAATCCTTCCATGCTGATGTGCATGCTGGGAACCTATGGTTGCTCCGTGATGGGCGGATTGGTTTCATTGATTTTGGTATGCTTTAGACATTTCTCCCATCAGTAGTTTTTATATTGGCTGATTATCTTCATTGTAAATGTAATGGAGCATGAACCATGCCACGCAACTGAGGATTGTGTTGTACCTGTCAATATGCTAAAATTCCCAGTGCTCTAGGTTGATTGTGGTACCATGATACTTTATTCAACTTTCCTCATTAGGTGTATACAGTATACTTGTATTAAAATTAATTCCTTTCAGGGATTGTTGGTCGCATATCTCCAAGAACTTGGGCTGCTATGGAGGTCTGCTTGGCTTCTTTCGCAACTGAGGATTATGATGCTATGGCATCTGCCCTTTCTGAAATGGGTGCTACAGGGAATGATATAAATATTGATGAATTTGCCAAGGACCTGCGAAAGATATTCTCATCAATACAGGTAATGTTTTCAAACAACAGTAGGCTATTTAATAATCTGAAGGCTGGATCAACTTTTTTTAGAATAAAAGGGCGTGGAGAAATTATGAACCATCTTCTGAGTGACCTATATCAACCGTTACTCTGTTAGTGCTGTGCTGTTTTCTGGAGAAACAACTTGCTGAAACTGTATTGCAATAGGAAACATGATCTTGCAGTTGTAACAGTTAAATCTCAGATTCTCAAGTAAGATGCAAATACTTCCTCCATTCATATATGCAAGGCCTATTTTTGCTTGGCTCAAAGACCAAGGGAAGCACTCTCGTCATTAGTTTTTCTTGGGAGAAAACAATCGGCTTTTATTGCAGATCCGGTTCCTCTCTGCATGTATTTCATTCCCGAGGTGTGCATGCGAAAAATTACTGTCATTCCAATTCCCAATGCGTCACTCCCAAGAAAAAATGGGAATAGGCCTTGCAAAAGTGAATTTTTGAGATTTCACAATAGGCCTTGCATAGATGAATGGAGGGAGTAATAGGCAACTAATGCACTTCAATGTTATACTTTTATATTTATGGAAGTACTCTTCTTAGTTTGTGTTGTACGAGTACTTGGTATCCCATTCTTCCCATTCTTAGCTTATTTGGCACAGAAAAATGCACTGATGTTTTTTGTTTGTTAAGCAGGACTTAGATACTGAAATCATAATCGCAACAGCAAGAGGTCCTGATGCTACAGCTGTATCTGCTAATGTTGTCCTTGATGAGAGACAGATGAATGCTCTGTTTCTTGATCTAGTGAGTTAGTTTCTTGTATATTCTACTTTCTTTGGCCATTCTGTCTAGAGCAGAAGAATGGTATTACTACTGCAAGCAAAAGATTACGTAGGATAATAAGCTATAAAAATGTTATTGCTCCTACTATTCTTTTTTTTTTACTCCGAAGTTTTTTTTTACCTTCCCTAGTTGGCTTAATATGTGGACATATTGAAATTTGAAATTTCTAAATTGGATTTCTCAAAGTATCGGGGTCCAGCCATATCCAAGTGTGTTGGCCTGGTGATAATTCAGCTGTTATGATGGAGTAGATGATTAGCTGACATACTGTTTATGTATTATTTTTCATGATTGCAATAGTTGTCTTGATGTGATGCATGTTTCTATCTAAAATCAAAAGGCACTGTTTAGACTTTAATTTATTCGCCATGCTTTCATGGATTTTTCCTGAGCCGTGCATAATATTTTCTCAAAAATGGAGGAATATAAAATGAAAGCTGACACTTTTGTTGCTGCATCTCCCAGGTGAGGGTTAGTGAGTCTTACGGGCTGAAATTTCCTCGGGAATTCGCTCTTCTCATGAAGCAGCTACTGTATTTCGATCGCTACACAAGGTTGCTGGCTCCCAGCATGAACATGCTTCGGGACGAGAGAATCAACATCTCCACCAATCGGCAACCCAGAAGAATGGATTGATGTCAATGAGGCCACTTCACTAAACATTAGCAACGTACTAGGGTTCTTTTGTGATGGGATGATATTAGCAAGCCCTTGTAACCAAAACACTGTATAGTTTTTGCCAGTAGAAATGAACCACACATCAGAAAATCTTGTACACTTGTATGTGTCAGGGAATTTGGCGTTATACCATACCATAGCAACTAGGCAGCATGTTAAATACTGTATATATGTATGTCACGATCCAGTGGACTGAGTTTTTAAATATATAGGCCATGTTACTAGTAGATGAAGAGTCAAGTTAAGATGCAGCTGTACTGCAGGGAACTGTCAACAGATAAAATGGTTGTGTACTGCAGGTTTATCATGTGCTAAACAAGGTAGCTAAAGGTGTATCATGTGATTGATTCATTTCTCAGGGTCACAAGGAGGCTCCTTGAAGGAGCTTACGGGTTTCTACTAAGACTACTGCAAAGTGACTTTTCTGGTCCCATTACATTGGCTGAAAATAACAGCTCAGGTTCTAGCTTTGTGGGATAAAATTCAAATGTATAAAAAATAAAAATGAATACAGTAATATACTACAGCCCTAATCGTAGAGGGCAAGCCAACAGCCAAAGGTTAGAAGCAGCTCCCCTTTAGGTCGTAGACAAATAAAAAGTTGGTTGAAGCTAGGCTGCCTTTTGTTGGTGAAGTGGTCCCACTGAGTTTATTTTAAATAAAATATTTTTAATAGTAAAGGTGTTGTGATCACCAAACTCATAAACACAATCCACAGGTAATACCAAGGAGAAACAAGGCAATCTTATTTTCCAATATAAAACAAGTAAGAAGGTGCAATCATGTTTAGTTTGAGAACCAATTGTTATAGGACGTGGCTATTTTACAGCCGGCTGTAAAATAGTTTAGGGTACAGCCGGCTGTTTTTGGCAAGTTTGACTGCAAGTTGCCAGGACCACGTTCTGACGCGTGCGTCAGTTTTCTGGACGCGTTCGCTTTGGCGGGAAAAAACAGGATGCCCCAAAAAAACGTTCGAAACATAATCAATCACGCATTGCCACTTTGCTAGCTGGCAGCGTTGAACAGGGCGTACCGAACAACAGCAGAACAGGGGGGCTGCAATCGACAGGAAGCAAAAAAAGAAGTGCGTTCAAACAAATCTACATCAATTACTTGATGAATTTCACCGCACAAACAACAAAAAAGAACCACCAGATAGAAAATCGCCCAACAAGTTTTGCAGCTTTTTGAACAAGAGAGACGCGATTTAGTTCTAGAACCAGAATTCCCAACTGGTACATACACACATCACACATAATTGGTTTCGCATGAGTGATTTGTTGTAGTTGAGTACTGGTATTATCAAACCGGCCGGTAGCGTATGTACACCAGTTGCAAAAACAATCTTATCTCTTCCACCCTCCCCCTAGCTGAATGTATTTTCACTTGCCAGCCTGTAAAAACAAAGCAACAAGGTAGGTAATGGGCACACTAGTGGGAAAAAAAAGAAAAAAAAGAAAAGAGAGCTACACTGTATAGTTGGGCCAGATTAGTGGTTTAGTACATTAACATGCTTTCATATTTTTATTTTTCTGACTCTTAAACTGATTTAAGTTTCATGACACTGGTTACACCAGTTTTATGGGTTCTATGGTTACATAGTTGGCCAGATCAATATATCACCATGCCTTCATGTTTTCATTCTTTTGGTTGTTAAACTGAATTAAGTTTCGTGACATTAGGTACAAATGGTTTGTGTCAGGTTGCACATTGAGTTCATGTTGGTGAATTGCATGAAGGAGAGCCCCACAACAGCTGATGGCACACACAAATGAGAAAACTTAGTTGTATTGTTCAAAGTAGAATTAAGTTGCAACAACAACGAGGATATTTCAATTCGTATGCTGTGATGCTTACCGACAATTCCAAACATAACACAGTAATAAATGGCAGCAAAATTGTGAAGGGAATCAAGGCAAACAATGCTTCAAATTTACCTACACCCATGATCGGTTCAGAATTCTGAAAAACTTACTAATGCAGCTTAATGTTGCTAGCTAGAGAGAAATGTTACCTAGCATGGAGAAGATCATGAAACCAGCGGGAATATGTACACTCTCCTGCTGCCGACCCCTGTTGATCCAAGGAAACCAACATTCTTACTGTGTTGCAGAAAAAAACATATAATTATATGGATCACATATACCCTCGTGTACAAAATTCAACCTGATCCACAAATTAGGATCCATGGATTGCTATTGTTCAAAAAAAGAAAGAAAAAACGATCATTCAACTCCCAATTTGAGGTAAAAAAATGCTGCATGTCCATACAAATATGAAGGAAGACGATGATGGTCTGGAATTTACTTTGCCCTCCATTTTATGCAAATGACTAACTGGACAACAGTGATAACATTCCAGATTTTCGCTGATGATGCACAAGAAATTAAGAGAAAGTGTTAACTCAGGTTCCTTCACGGTCTTTTAATGGTTTTTGCTTCATACTTCTCAATAGGTAGATACAAGCATGAAGTTGATCGATAGAAAAATAAAACAGATGATTGATTGTCAAATCATTAAAAATACTTAAATCAGAAGACAAGAATGCTAGGTTAAAATGAATAATTTGGTAGTTTATTTAGCATATGTTGCTTCCAAGATGAAATACTTGAGCTCAAAGTGACAAAGAGGACATGGTGTGTATTGAATCCAGCAACAATTGTTTGGTAGTTCTATGTGACCCTAGTATTAAGGCAGCCAATCAATATGCACAATGAAACATATTCAATTTTAAATCTTAACAAGGCGTAAGAATACATGTATAATAAGTTCTGATTCTATTGCGGAATCATAATAACTGCTACAAAGTGTCAAACATGCTAATTGAGTACCAACATGCTAATTGATGGTACTCACTCACCATAGGAATGTTTTTTTCTGCAGCTTGCTAAGACTATGTGGCTTGACGGATTCAGTGTCACACATTTTACCATTAATTTGTACAGGATATAGGATCAGTCCAATTTTTTTAAAAAGTATCCTTACATGTGGGAAACATGTGTGGCCGATCAAATAATTGTTGAACACAGCCACACATTATATTACCTAGCTAAAATTATTACTTTGCCTAACAAATATCAGTACTTTGCCTAACTAATATTAGTAATTTGCCTAGAGCAACCATACCCCTAGAACCCTCAACCTCTTCTTAATCAATTAAATCACTCACATTTAACTGACAACTGTTTTTACTATAAAAAATCATACTAATGTACTGCACTAAACAGGAAGCAGATATCTCACCTTTGCGCACGTGCAGCTCCTCGTCTACCACACAGATCTCATGACTCCCCCGCCTATCAGAAATCGATATCAATTTGACGGAATGCCTCCTAAATCCCTTTTCACCCTTCATGCCTTGTAGTTTACCCTTGTTCCAACCCATCAAGAAACTCTAGTGGTATAGTTATCCAACTCATTCTGCAATCAAAGTTACAATAAGCAACTTTTTGGAATCTCATAAGAAAGTTATGAAAAAAATCTAAGCAAATTAGATCATGAACTATGCCAAGTTTGATTTGTTTTTTCAGAACATAGTATTTGTCAAGAATGGTAAAGCTACTCCTAGTCCAACAATGATTTCTTGGTAAACATATAAGTAAACTGTGTACAAGTGAAATAGTTAAACAAAAAGCTCAAGTACTCAGTTCACTCGACATACAAAAGAAAAGCTAATTAACTCACTGGCTGTAACAAGCAACGCTGAAGTGATAAACTAGCTCATAAACTAACAATGAATCAAAGGATGTAAAGATTATGCAATGAATACTCAACTATTAGCCATGTTCATGAAAGTGACATATCGAATTCCATTAAGCTGATGCTCACGACGTGCACTTAATGGCCTTCAAACCAAAGCAAAAACAAAACTTTTCTTACTGCACTTGTCCCTGGAGTGCTGGACCCTGTGCTGCCGATCGCTGCTCTGTCCCGTGCGTAGTTGCTACTGCCCGATGCGTGCACACCGGCTGCATGCTGTCACCGGAGACGCCTGGCCTGCAGCCGCCTCCTCCCATTGACTGCAAGCGCCCAGCTACTAGGTGGCCTGAACCGAGAGCTCGAGCTCAAGCCGCGTGCTCCGCCTGCTGGCTTGGTGCGGCCGCTTGGTGCCGCGCGTGCTTCCCCGCCTAGGTTGTAGCACGCCCAGCTGCTCCTGGCCAGTGTCCACAACGCAGATGCGCCGGCGTGCGCAGCGCGTGCGCCTCCCTGAAACAGCACAAGAACACGAACAGAGAGGAACACCAAGAAACGCAAGAAAAACTCCCAACTTCGATCTGAAATTCCGCCCACACCACTCCACGAATCAAGACGAAAATTAAGTCGTAGATACACTGAGATGTGGTGATTCACCAGCTAAGAGATCCACCCACGTTGCTTATGATTCGCCCATCAGTTTCTGCAAGAATCGACGAACCCTAGAAAAATGGGGGGAAATGGGGAACAACCAAATCCGTGGTGCTCAAGTGATGGATTTGCTAGGAGATCATCCTAAACTCAATCACACATGTCCTAGCACCGATTTGCCCCAAGAAAATCGCTCAAAACATCCTCTAAAGCGAAGAACCAAAAATCACAAGAAAAACCACCCGAAAATAGGAAAAAGAAAAGACTCGGGATGAAGAGTCAGGCAACTCTGTGCGCATTAAGAGAGGACGCGTAGCTTGGGACGGACATTCATAGATACGCTTCCCGAGCTTATTCCCACCTGCAAATAAGATGAATCGCTGGATTTGGAAGGACACGAGAAAGTGAGGGGGGGGGGAGATACTGCAGACTAAGCCTAGAGAGAGGTAGGGAGGATGCACGCGCCTCTGGACCAGTGAGGAAGAAGGGGAGGAGGCCTCACCTTGCGTAGTGGCTATGGGGAAGCCGCCGCCGCCGGGGAGCTTCCTCTCCAGACTCCAGGGGACGACGTGATGGGGTCAGGGATCGACGCTGCCGCGCACCCTCGTCGGGGACCGCAGCCAGGGATGCTGCGCACCCTCACAGGGGTAGCCGCGCCCCTCACCCAGGGGGGTCCGCCGCCACCCGCCGCCGCGCGCCGGTGAAACCCTAGGCACGCACGAGAGAGAGGAGAGGAAAAAATGAAATGAGAGAGCGCGCGCGCTGGAGTGGGGTGGTGGAGCAGATGGCAGAGAGCGCGTGGGCCCACCATGTGACCGGGCAACTCCAAAACTCTAGTCAATCTGGCGGCTGCGCGGTTGAGTAAATTACAGTCAGCTGATTAGAAGTCATTAGGAGTACCATTTTTATATTACATTTTTTTTCTTCCCAACAGGACATGCTGATTACGCATTTGTCAGTTTCCACCGATTTACTTTTTCACATATAAAACATGTGATTTCCTGTTTTGCCCTCAAACAAGATATATCTCCCGCTCCCAAATCCCTCTCAAGTTGAGGTGTCCATGTCAAATCATTTAAACGCCTGAGCTTGCTTATTTATTTGAAAGGGCATTTAAACACCTGATCTTGCTACCATTGGCGGAGCTTAGGCAAGGTCAAGGTGGGTCATGAATGACCTCTTGCCCTAGCAAACTGTCCGCTAGGGATGACAATGAGTCGGGTGTAAGTGGAGTAAAACTCACCTGTTATGACATCCACCACATTTAACTACTCATATCTGTTACCACACCAATTGGTTAATGTGCACACCCGTAGGGCACCTGTTGGGTGTCGAGCACCCACTGAGTCTCACAGTATATGCCATATATAAACATGATGATATTATATCAAGCAATATAGTATGATAAATCGTTGAAGCCACAAATAAATAGTTCTAACAAGCCAAATTTCCAACTTATAGCCACACCACATCACATAAACATTTATAGTTCCACCAAGAAAGTAAATTGTTACCGTACTCAATACGTCACATAAGTAAATATAGAATAAAGACCTAAGCCTAGCTTTAAGATTGAAACATCAAGTAAATTGTTACAATATAAATCATCATAAATCTATCAAATACCAGCTGAGAAGGTGGTTGTGATCTGTAGATAAGGTAAGGACTGGTGCGACTAGGTTTTAAGATGTATTGAACCCAATCATAGTGCAAAAGTTTTAAAATCTAGAAAAAACAAAGTGATGAATTATTATTTAGAGACTCATGGGCCACCCACGAGTTAAAATCTACACCCACACCAATTTAATACGGGTCGAGTCGGGTATAGACCCATGTGATTGGGTGTGAAACCTGTGGGCACCAACACCCATAGGTCCGACTGCCATCCCTACAGTCCACTAAATGAACAGTGATTTGGCAATGTTTGTTAATTTTATTGCTCAATTACTTAAGCTGCCTCCCGTTGGAATTTTGGTGAAGCTCTGCCACTGGTTGGTGCCATAATTTTACATGATTAAATTAGTGAACCACATCTGATAATTATGCAATGGGGAGGGGAGCACATGTTTCGTTGTTTTGAAGATTTGCCAAAGTTCTTCTTGAAGCACAAGTTGAACCTGCCATCTCTCATCAGCCTCTAGAAACGGTCCCCCCTGCCTCAAACAAAACTCCCCCACACGCACACGAGAACACCCCCAACCCGAATATTTGAACCCCCGTTTGAAATTTGAACCCACCCGAATATTCGAGAGATCCAAACTCCCAACCCCGAGGGGCAATCCCGTCATTCCGCCCTCCCCCGCCTCCCCTCCTCCCGTTCCCAAGCGAATATGCCCCGCACGGCAACCGCACCGCCCACGTGGGCACCCCCCGCCCTGAGGCGGAGATTCCTTGCAAGGCACCCCCACCGCGGAATTACCGAAACGCCCCTGCCCCTGTTGCGTTTTCAGCTAAAATTGCCTCTTCCCCTTCCTCCTCAAGCACGTCCCCAATTTCCCCTTTGCTTTCTCCCGCTCGCCCTCCCGAAATTCGCCGCGCCCGCCCGCCGATTCTCTGCATCCCGGAGTAGATCGGAGCCCTAACCCTAGCTGAGGCGCGCCCATGGCCGCCCCGATCGTGGGCTGAGGCGGTTGTCGGAGCGGGGTGTATGGGGTGAGGAGTTGGTGCCGAGGCGTGGGGATGGACCCTACTAGCCTGAAGAAGGTGAAGAAGGAGGAGATGGAGATGGAGGTGAAGGCGGAGGTGGGGGTGGGGGTAGGGGAGGTGGAGGTCAAGGAGGCGGCGAGGGCGGCTGCTGCTGCTGCCGCCGCGGCGGCGGGGGCGGGGGCGCCGAGGTGCCGGGTGGTGCGGATCATCGTCCACGACGAGGACGCCACCGACTCGTCGTCCAGCGAGGACGAGGACGACGACGAGGAGGGGGAGGGGGAGCCGGTGAGCGTGAAGCGCAGCCGCGTGCTCCTCCAGACCAGCGGCGGAGGTGGGGAGGAGGACGCGGGGGCGGATGGGGTGCGATTCACGGGCGTGCGGCGGAGGCCGTGGGGAAAGTTCGCGGCGGAGATCCGCGACCCGCAGCGCGGCCGCCGCGTGTGGCTCGGCACCTTCGACACCGCCGAGGAGGCCGCCGCCGCATACGACGCCGCGCGCCTCCGCATCCGCGGGCCCGGCGCCGCATCTGCCAACACCAACCCGCCACCGCCCTCCGCCGCCGACGGCGACCCGCTACCTCCGCCCGCTGCTGCTGCTGCGCCTCTTCCGCCTCGCCCCCCTCCGCCCGCGGCGCCGCTGCCCCCTCGTCCCCCTCCCCCAGCGGCGCCCCTGCCTCCTCGTCCCCCTCCGCCCGCTGCGCCCCTGCCCCCTCGCCCGCCGCCGCCGCGCCCGCCTCACCGGAGGGAGGAGAAGGCCGCACCGCCGCTGCCGCTACTTCCGCCGAAGAAGCAGTACCTGCCGCCACCGCCGCCGCCCCTGCTCCCGCCGAAGAAGCGGCTGCCCTCCCCGCCGCTGCCACGGGAGAGCTGGAAGCCGGGGGTCGCGGCCGCGGCCTCCTCCCCGCCGAAGAAGCGGCTGCCCTCCCAGCTGCTGCAGCCGCAGAGCTGGAAGGCGGGGCTCGTGGGCGCTGCCTCCTCCCCTCCTGCGCCGCCGCAGCCGCCGCCGTTCACGCCGCTGCCGGTGTGGGCGCTGATGTCCGGCGGGAAGCGCAAGAAGCGGTCGGGCTGCGGCGGGCGCGTCCCCGCCCTGCGCACCCCCGCCGCCGCCGAGGAAGCCAGCCGCGCCTGAGACGCCTGCCCGGCCGCCCGCCGATCCCACCACCGCTCGTCCGTCCTTGGGTACCAATCTGAAATCCTTGATGATTCTCGATGATGCCAATGTGAAGAATCTCTCTGTAACTTCTCTGATTCATGAACTGATTATGATGATGCTGTACATATGCTGCTCTGCCGTTTTCTGCTGCTGCTGATGATGCTAGGAAGCTCAGCGGATGATGATCTGTAAAACCTGATGAACCAACCCACCCTTCGATGTGTGATAAATAATTATCTGTTGACAATTTTTTTCTTTTTCTTCTTTGGATCCGGACAAGGTTGTTATTTATCCATGGTGAGGATACCTTTCTATTGGAACTCTATGGAGTACAAAATCTTCATTCATTCAGATTGCAAAGATTGTATGTTGCCATTGCCCACCAAACGTTGTTGTGGATTTTGTTGTTGGAAGAAATCCTTCTCGCAGTGTTTGTTGGCAGGCAGGCAGTGAAAGTTAATGGGTTGTTTAAGACTCGCAGTGATTTTACTTACACATGTGATCGACCTTCGGATCATGACTTGTGTGGTCGAGCGGTTAACCTTGCGCACGTGCAGGCTTTTTACGCTTTCTGTCAGCTCATGCTCACTGACACCAGCATCCAAAGAATCTACGGAGTATCTCCGCATCCTAAAAACGTAGTGGCATCACTTCATGCCAACGCTCGGAGCGAAAAAAAACAGAGAGAACAAAACAGTTACCAGCTGGTAGGCGGGCCCGAAACGGCTTCAGTTTTTAGAGAATCTTTGTAAATTTGGGCAAAAAGTAGATGCCCCAAAATGAAAGATAATAATGTTTTTTACCGGTTTGCCCAAAATGAAAGATAATAATGTTTTTTTTACCGGTTTGCCCAAATTGAAAGATAATATAAGTACTTTTTGTACGGGTTCGCGAGGGCTAGAGTACAGGTCTTAAATGCATAAACCTGTAGATTAGTTGTGAGAGAAATATTACTACACAACAAGTTGTAGGTAGATTGGTTGTGAGAGAAAATTACTGTGTAATAAGCCTAAAGAAGAGCCGCCGAAGCCTTTGCTGTGAGCTATTCCTCCCTTCGTTCTCCTTACGTTGTTTCGTTTGCAAATAAGATCCTCCTACAACGGTTGGAGACAAGTTAGCTTGTAGCTACAGTAAAAAGAGGGAGTCTCGGAACCGATGCATGAGAGAGAGAGAGCAGTCTTGGGTGCTGAGCGAGCTAGTTCTGCGGCGCGCTATCCTTCTGAAATCGGCATTGTTGATCGATTAAAGTTACGATTTAACTTCTGAGCCACCTGTTGCAGAAGGTCTAAACGAATCTAAGTTTCATGTTTATTCATCCATCCTTTCTGATTGTTGGTGCTGGTAGAAAAGTACGGCCCGGGACCGAGGGTGAGAGAAGCGCGTCGCGTTTAAGCGTAACGCGGCTGGAAGCTCGCTTCTCACGATTTTACTGCCGCACGTTGAAACTCCCGCTTATCCTACGCTGTGTGGTTGCGGAACGCGCGTCAAACGCCGGCCGTTTGGCGGGTTTTTTCGCGTTTTTTGGCTTAAACGCACCGATAAGTGGTCCCAAACAGGCCCTACGACTGCGGCTAATAAGCCAAACATACATGCTCAAGCTAAATGTACTATAAGACAACTTTTAAAAAGAAGTTTAGATAGTCGCCTCCACTTTAAGATTTAACGATCTTTAAAAAAAAATTTAAGATTTAACGACATTGATACAATTTTTAGTTCCTCTCTTTTTAAACTTCATAAGAGATAGCATCATGATTGACTGGAATCTTGTTCCGTGAAACCTTATAGCTCAACAATATTTAAACGATAAAGTAGATGAATATATTAATACTACAAAGATTTACTCCATCCGTCCCAAAAAGAATGACGTTTTAGGATTCAAAATTTGTCTCAAAAAGAATGACGTTTTGCTTAATTTGGCATGTGTGCATGTGCATGTAGGCATGCAACAATCAATTAGCACCTAATATGGCAAATAAATAGGGGTAATCGAGGTCATTTCACCTCCTTAATAATCTGTCCTAAAATTTCTAAAATGACATTCTTTTTTAGACGGAAGGAGTATCTCTTTTCTTCTTTGTCGTGTCCTATTCTTTCCTTACTGCTCTTTCTCTTGGTGCTCATGGCTCTTCACATAGCTCCAACAGGTCGGGTGGAGGTGGGCTCATAACTAGCCACTTTGTGAGCCATGCATAAAATTAGCTATTGTTATTAGCCCTCAAATGTATGCAGTCTCTTGCATTAGGTTATAAGCCCGCGTCACATATTATGATTTTGTATGACTCAGTTCTAAAGTATGTTTCTGTTTTCAAATGGTCTTCGAATGTTGATTTGGCCAGAGATTGACACAAGTCAAATCATGGACGTGCCATGTCTAATATTTGACGAGCCTTAATTTCTGCGACATGTCATTTTGACCGCATTAGATAGATGATGATAAGGAAAGTGCAAGTGCGGTGAGCGAGTCCTATGATTTGATATCTATCCAAACCCTTAAATTAAAGGCGAGCACAACTAACCACCAAATTAGTGGTCTACCACGTACTAACCATATAGACGCCGTACCATATTGTTCACACAAACCAGACATGCAAATATTATATCTCTTCTGCAAATATCTTCACCATATCCAATTACCCATGCTCCAAACTGAAAGGATCTTGATGCCGCTTAGAGGGGGTGAATAGGCGAGACGACCAAATAAAAACTTTTCCTCAAAACTTGAGCTTCACTGCACTGGCGGTTAGACCGCCCCTGGTGCACTCAGCACAGAGGGGGCGGTTAGACCGGGTCTGGGGGCGGTTAGACCGCCTCCACCCAGTGAACCTGCAAAAGATAACTCAAAACTTCTCTTGACTTCTAGCAAGAACCAAAGTTCTTGAGTGGCTTCTGTAGATGATAACATGCATGGTAATAATCCCTGCACTCAAAGACAAGCACACCCAAGTAGATCGAGCGGAAGCAAAGTAAATATGCTATAATTCAAACAAGTGAGGCAAACCACAAAGGAGAGACGGGGATTTGTTTCCCGAAGTTCACCGCCCACTAAGGAACGGCTACGTCTCCGTTGAGGAGCTTGTAAGGGAATTCTCCCACAACAAGCCGGGTCTCTTTCAACCGCTTTCCTCCTTTTCCACTAAGGCGATCTTTTCACGAAGAGGCAAGATCACAGCCCTCACAAACTTGCCGCTGCTCACCACAACCTTGGGAGCTAGCCGGCGACGCCTAACCGTCTAGGAGGCGAACCTCCAAGAGTAACAAATGCTTCAAAGGCTTTCCGACGCGAACCACAAGTGCTCAAGCTAAGGGATGCTCTTGCTCAGCTCACACAAGCTCACAAAGGCTCAAACTCTCAACCCAACACTAGGATATGGCTTGAATATCAAATCTCACAAAGAGAGGGTTGGGGAGTGTTTCTATGGCTTTGGCTTATGAAAAACAGCAGGGGGAGCACCTCAGCAACCCTAGAACCAGCAGCCCCAACAAGTGGAGCTCGTGGGGTACTTATACCCCTCACAAGGAAAACTAGCCATTAGAACTCTGGCCAGGGCGGTTAGACCGCCTGGTCAGGGCGGTTAGACCGCCTGCCTCCGGCCAGTTTGAAAAACTAGCCGTTGGCCTGCCAGGGGCGGTCAGATCGCCCCCCTGGGGCGGTTAGACCGCCCTGGGCAGAGAGAGCCCAAAAACCCTTCTCTCTTCTCACAAGCACTTCAAGACGTGTTGAAGTGGCAAAGGTTGGGTTAGAGGTTTGTTAGACTACTCAGGAACTCTCTCAAGGCTAATTCTCACTTAGGTCAACTAATGAGCACTTTTGATCTTTTGTCTTAGAGCTAATGTTGCATCCCTCTTAATAGTACGGCATTCCTAAACTCAAGAATAAATATAAAACGGAGTCGATCACTTGAGCTCGTAGATCCTCAATCTTGCCATACTTTTGCAATTCCAACTTGAGGGCTTCCAACATAGCCGATATCTTGAGCAAATTCATACTTGAGCTAGTGACTTAGGATTTTTACCTTTTTGCATGAGAGTGCTCACTTTAATCCTTAAGTCACTCCATATTGCCAATCATAACTTATTGATGTGTTGCATCCCTTCCCTCGGTTAAGGCTTGGATATGATACTTGGAGACCCCACGGATGCTAGAACTTCACCTTAGCAAAACACTAATGGCGGCCGGGCCAAGACCCCAAAGATTGCTTAATCCCTCACCCTAGTCACATCGGTTGATCTCTTCATCACTTACCCAATCCATATTGAGTTAGGCTTTGCTTAATCCACAATTTGACCTTCATTTGAAATCCCAATTCAAATGCTTGTTCTTGATTGACAACGAATATGCAAACTTCCATTTAAGGACCATTAAGTCTATACTCATCCTTGTGTCCTCTTTCAATTACCACATGAAGCCTTGCATTTTATCTTGGGAGAATTACTAATTTCTCTTAGTATGATCCCTTTTATTTTTAGTCAAGCTACCACATTCCTTGGAGACATGTAATTCATCTTCGCAAAATATCCCCAAAATATAAATCCACTTATTGCTTGACATTAACCAATTTGCATAAGGATCACACACTTGCTTGCCTTTAATTATTGTGAGCCAAATAATATCCATTTAAATAAACAACAATTGTAACTCATGAATAAATAATAAAAACCTGCTCACAATCTTTAGACAAAACAAGTTAGACCTTTAATCGTTTTGTCATTCAATTCACCAAAATCCACTTAGGGGCCTAGATGCACTTTCAATCTCCCCATTTTTGGTGATTGATGACAACTCGATTAAAGCTTACAAATAAATCGTTTAAGCGCATTTTTAATTCTTAGATATAGCTAGAGCTCTCCCTCAATGAGTGCTTTGAATGGAATTTCAAAAATTGGCCTCAAATGCCAAAAGCACATATTAAAGAGAAATAAAACATGAGAGCTCCCCCTATATCTTAGAATTAGTGGAGTGCTAGAGATGTGTGTGACAAAAAAAACCGTGATGCATATGGCATGATAAGCATTCAACAAAGGGAAGTGTGTGTGCTGTTTGGGTAGGGGCGGTCAGACCGGGGTTGCAGGCCGGTTAGACCGCCTCCCCCATTCAGCCTACACAAAAACATTCACCAATTAATCCATGCATCACAAACTATCACAAATGTCACTTAGGATACATAAATAAGTTCTACACAACCAGTAGCACACATACAAATACTCAAGTCCACAAGATAAAGTAGAGATCCAATTATTACAGACCAACTCTCAACTCACAGGGCAGGGCGGTTAGACCGCCTACCCCAGGCGGTTAGACCACCCCCTGCAGAACAGCTACACTAGGAGATAAACACATTGCTCTAATCCAATTCTTCTCCCCTTTGTCATCAAGCAGCCATAAAGGGCCTGGAGAAGATGTTGCTGCTACCAAATCACTGCTGCTGCCACCTATCCCAATTGGCCTCTCCGGTGTTCGGATCTTCAAATAGGCATACAAGAGAGAAATGAGATAACAAAGAACTAGATATGGAAAAATTTCAGAATAGAGAGAGGAGTGATTTTTCCATACCATGGGATGGTGCAGGATGATCAAAGAATTCATGGGAGACACGAGCCGCCCATTCCTTAGTCGATGGAGGAGCAACCCAAGGTTCCACTGCCACCGCATCACCCTCAAACATAGTATCAAAACCAGTGGGTGGTGGAGGAGGAGGGGCCGAGGAGGAAGAAGCACCAATATCCGATCCAAAGTTGCTTCCATACTGATAATAGAGATCGGAGTTGAGGAAGCTTTGCACCCTATCATCCACTGAGGGTATCTCAACCTCTGGAGGGGATGGTGAGATAGGAGACCTAGGAGGCTGAATACCGGCATGAGTGTGAAGAGCCTTCATGGTATCCCTCATCTTCGTATCCCTTTTCCTCTCCTCTTGCTTGGCAACTTCTATATCTCTCTGTGTTTTGCACATGCCAAGGAAGATGCTGATCAATTTGCGAAGTGGGGAGCTGTGTTTCTTCTCTCCCTGTCAGGGGCGGTCCGACCGCCCTTGGGGGGCAGTTGAACCGCCCCCAGGCTGATAAGCCTCCCAGCTGCGCGGCGCCTCCCTTTCTTCAAATATTTCTTGTTCCTCTTGCTGATCATCCTGTGGAGATGGGACTCTCACTGTCTTGCTGGGTTTTGGTTGCAAAGGGCGATGCTTTGTGTCATTAGGATAAGCCCTTTGTGTAACTTTCTTGATAATGTAGCTAATGTAGGGGCCATAGCTACACAACCTTTGTGGATTTTCTGAAGAATTCTTTATTTCCTACCACAAAAAGTCACCAACATTAAACGCCGGCTCACCAGGCTTCATGGCAACCATCAAGTTCCTCTGAAAAGCAGTGATATCTGAAGTGTTGCCATCCCTAGGTGTGAGAGTCTTCCTGAACAGACGGTTGAGGATCGAATAATATGTGTATAAACCCTTCACATGTCCCCAACTGTCCCTTGCATTCCTGGGATACATAAAAGCCATCCTCTTAGCCTCAAGTGGGCCCTCATCATGGAGCTTCCGTCGGAACCCATCATTTGGTATTCTGAACAAAGTGAGAAAACTAGAGAAAGTGAGCTGAAAGTTCTCACCCTCAGTCATCCAATACATAGCCCTCTCACTTTGCCCATTCTCATTTAGCACATAGCCAAAATAAACTGTCGCATAAAACTGGGCGATGAGCTCCTTGTTCCAATGTTGCTTAAAGCCCATGAGGACCTTAAGCCCTTTCTCCTCACAAGCCTGAATCACCTCATCAAAGATAGGATTATTTTTCCTCTCCATAAACTCCCAATCAACATACTGAGCATCGTTGGTGATTTTAGCCTTTCTACCAGTAATGATGGCTGTGGTGTAATAATCCTGCTGAAAGGTGGTCCAAAATCTGTAATCTGTAGCTGTCCTAGCCTCACCAGCCGGATGGACTCTTCTCAACTTTACCACAGTGTCCGCCATCCCTGCCTGATAATAATCAATAGGTCCTCTGTAAGAAGGATAGTTGGGCTCTCTAATATAAGGCCTACCAAGCTGATTGCCACCCCTCTGTTCCTCTTCCTCATCACTATCATCATCACTGTCATTACCTCCACCTGCATCTCCCTGCTGACGCCAGCTGACCTCGAAATTAAGAGTGGGATCCTCCACATCGTCATCACTGCTCTCCACTCTGTCACTCATCTCGATGTCATCACCATAGTCAACAGGTGGTCGCTGCTGTCCTCTAGGCCTCAAGTTGTGAGAACTTGGACCGGTGGACGTCCCGGGGTCACCACTACCTCTTTTCTTCCTTTTCTGAGTTCCGACACCCCTTGGCATAGCAGCTGTCCCTGGATCACAAGATGTGAAACAAAAGTGTATGAGACACCAGGAACAATATTGGCTAGAATGAGCGTCGAGGCTCGGCATTCTAGAGCACTTGGCACAAAACTGGCCAGGGCGGTTAGACCACCCCTGGGGGAGGTTAGACCGCCCCTGCCAAGTTTGAGCCAATGGCTCTTTTCGGCCAAACACAGCAACACAGATGTTAAAGATATGGAATTACTGTTCACTAGACATTCCTTGACAGATGGGGATCAAATACATGCATGAAACAAGAATTAGAGCTGGGCATGCGTAGGGCGGTTAGACTGCCCCAAGGGCCGGTTAGACCACCCCTGACAGCCAACCCTAATTCCGAGTTCATGACAATGTACTTAACGAAATTGAACCAAAATCTAGGGATGTCTTCTAGGGGATGCCAGGTGATGTTCTACCAAAGGATATTCAAAACTATACTCATGGAGTTGATAGATCGGGCAAAAACAAGATTTGAATACCTTTGGAGAGTTGAAACCGAGATGAAATCCAATGAACCGGGTGGGGAACCGGTTCAACCGCCTTATGAGAGTCACTTGCACGGATGGGATTTGATTTTTAGTGGAGAAACACTCAAATCACCATGGAGCTTGAGGAGGAGGGGAGCCACGGGTTGGGGACGAATGGCTTCTGTTCTTGGTCGTTGGAGAAAGAAAGAGTGAAGGAGATATGGAGATGTGGGGCTGTGGAGTCACGGGCAAAGGTAAAACAGTGTGGCCCGTGGGACCCAGTCTGACCGGGTGTGGGACCTGATTAGACCGCCCCACCCTCCAGATTGAGCAGATCCGAGGAAAGGATAATATTTCGTCCCTATTTAGACCCTTGGATGTCCTGAAATTGTACTTGGGAGTTGTTTTAAGTGCAGGGAACAAAAACTAGGTGGGACGGTTAAACCACACCCCCCCAGTTAAACCGGCCCTGCACAAAAACTCAACCAGAGACCCTTTAGCGGTAGTTCTGAGGTGGGGTCGGAAGTACCGATGATTTCCATAATTTTGACAGTGAGCTCTTATCGGTAGTTCCGAGGAACACTTTTCCAGCCTTAGAGAATTTGATCCTTGATTTCCACAAAATATTTGGATAAAAGATATATACATGAATTTGATCCAAATTTCACAAATCTTAGAAGGACATGAGATAATCCAAAAATAGAGAGAGAAAGATAAAGATATGGATGTAGAGATGAATTATGGACTTGAGTAAAAATATCACCACTTGTGACTAGCCATCAAACAATCAAGGGGAACTATAGTCACAAATGGATCAATAGGGTCACAAAGACCAAGAACCAAATGTTTTTCAAATTAAACACACTTCCTACACATGCTAGTTGGATTTTCGAAAAATCTATCCTATACCACGAAGTGCATGCATCCTCATCAAGTAAATCACCTCTTTAGTATATTTAGCTCGTACCCTACTCAAGAGACATTCACACGACACCAAGTCGAGTTTATGTGAAGGTATCAACCAAATATCTAGAGAGGCACACAAAAATTCACTTGAAGCAATTACATGCTAAGATGGGCACACTAGCATGGTATAATGGCCTAGATGCATTTCGGTATTTAAAGAGGTTCATGAGGACATACCTTTGCCTTTAGACCATTTGAATTTGTGCATAAGTAAATTTAAGGAAAGGCTAGCTCTTACTTGATTCTTCAAGATTTAATAGTGAGGTCAAGAGCTTGCTAATGATGCACAAATATATGAGACTACAAGTTCACTAGAAGAAATTGTTAGTCCCACAAATGACACAACCTTTGGAGTAAGCTCCCCCTCAATTAGTGCTTAGAGAATTTTGAATTTCTCGAACTTAGCACATAATTCAATTACGAACAAGGGAGATTGCTTCAAAGATAGGTCTTAGGCATAAAAATGATTTATCAAATTGAACTATGCCAAGAATCTCATTACCATTGCCTTGGAATCACCAAAATGTTAAAAATCAGCTCCATGTCGGGTCACCCGGGCAAAGGGGCCGGGTCACCCGGCAGCCTCCAGAGACGCCTCGGGTCACCCGGTCATTGGGGCTGGGTCACCCGCCAAACGACATTCCTGGGGGGTAGGCGGTTAGACCGCCCCTTGGGAGCGGTTAGACCACCCTGCCCTTTTTGGTCATTTTGGTGATCTTTCAGATTTTGTCCCTTGATAAGCCTCTATAGTGCCTAAATAAGTTCCTGTAAAGCTTATCACAACAAATGCTCTTCTAGAGAGCCATTAGGAGCATCGAATGGTATGAGAGAATAAAATTATGAAAGTGTCAAGGTCACTTCCTCATGCTTCACAAAGCTAGTTCTAGTGATCCATGAGTGTTCACAAAGAACTAAGAGTGGCCAAGGCACAACATTAAGTACTAGTTACCGAGATTGCATTGGT
Source organism: Cenchrus fungigraminus (assembly GCA_036936925.1). Classification (NCBI taxonomy): domain Eukaryota; kingdom Viridiplantae; phylum Streptophyta; class Magnoliopsida; order Poales; family Poaceae; genus Cenchrus; species Cenchrus fungigraminus. Next base: position 88,685,425 of record CM072780.1, read on the forward strand.
TGAGTGATTTCCACTTTCTAGTCCTTCTCATGGCAAGGTATCAAATAATGAATTCTTTCTTCATTGCCATGACTTCAATGCAACTCAATCAACCTACAAGCTCAGCAAGCACTTCTTGGTACCCAACACTTGTTGGGTCCTACAAGGTTAGTCACAAGATGCTTAGGAACCCAAATAGCCCTTGTACTAGTTTGAGGTGAACTAATCATCCTCATAGTACAAGTGCCAATCTTGTCATTCCTAAGCTTATGAAAATCATAATGGACAAGGTTGGATTGCGGAGTGTTACCATTCGGACAATCCTTGCCCAAGTGACCCTTCTTATGACAAGTATAGCAAATGCGGCTTTTGACACTTCTTGGCTTGGGAACCATTTGCTTGTCTTGTCTTGGCTTGCATGGAGGCATCTTGCTTGAAGGGTGGATTCTCTTCTCCTCGCTGCGGTTCGTCTTCAATGTGCTGGCCAGACCCGGTCTAACCACCCTGGGGGGCGGTTAGACCGCCCCTGGTCAGCACTGCTGGCTTGTGGGCAATCTGCAGCTGAGTGACCCTTCTCTTTGCATTTATAGCACAATCTCCTTCTAGTGGATCTTCTTCTCTTCTTGGAGATTGTTTCTTGAGCCTTGAGATTGGTGGGGCAATGTGAAGTGGCATGCCCCTTCTCCTTTTCTTGAATCTTTCTCTTGTTGGTCTTGATGTATTGTTGAGGATTTGAGCTCGTGACGGTTGAACCCTTCTCAAGCTTCTTCACCATGTCATCACGGTTATCTAGAGAAGGTTGCACTTTGCTCTCTTCCTTCAACACATACAAGTCTCTTTTAAGCTTTTCGACCTCTTGCTTAAGTTCATCATTTTCTTGGGCTAGGTCATCATAAGATTCTACAAATACATGCTCAATGCTAGATTGGCTTGCTTGAGAACAACAAGGTTTAGTACAAGCAAATTCATTATTGACAAGTGAGCATGTGCATGTGGGTGTGAGAGGTTGTAAGAATTTTACCGATGAAACAACAACCTCATGAGCAATTTCTAGTGAAGCATATGAGTCCACAAGCTTCTCATGAGAACACTCAAGTTCCTTGTGAGTTGCTTGCAAAGCCATATGCTCACTAGTGAGCTTTGCTAGTTGAGCTTCTAGCACATCATTGGCTTCTTCTTCTGTCTTTGCTCCACATGAAAAGGATTTGATATCATGATCATATTTGTTAGCCAATGATTCATACTTACAAACCAAGGAGGCGAGCTCGGATTTGAGAAGTTCAAGTTCTCTTGTTGGAGAACTTGAGGCTTCAATCTTCTGGCTCTTCGCATCCTTGGCCTGCCTCTTCTTCTTGCTCTTCTTCTTGGCCACGAGTCAAGCGCCTTCACCGTAGTAGGTTGAAGCATCTCTGTTGGGGGCGGTTAGACCGGCCCTAGGGGGCGGTTTGACCGCCTCCCCCAGAGAGGCTACACCCTCGCTTCTCTTGCCTCCTTCTTCCTTGAGGGTTGATGCTTGATGATCAGTGGATGTTGTAGTGGTTGTGGGGCACATCTCCACTGGTTCATATTCATCATCACTCTCAACTTCAACCCATTTGGTGTGGACTATCTCAAATAGCAATTCCCAAATGAGATGAGCATCTTCACTAATTTCCTTGCTATTTAGGATGAGATGCTTTAGTTCTCTACATACACAACTACACAAAAGGTTAGTAATAACGACATTGAGTTGCTTATTCTCCAATTCCTTTGGGGAGACATATGTCTCATCCTCCGGAAGGATACTCACAACCATAATGCCCTCAGCGGTGGGACCCAAAACCTTAAGTGCAATGAGAACATTGGAACGCCAAGAAGAGTAGTTTGAGCCATCTAGAGCTAGAGGCTCAAACGGTACCTCACAAGTAGTCGACATCGAAAAACTCCGAGCGATTTAGCTCGAATCGGAACACCAAGCTCTGATACCAATTGAAAGGACCTTGATGCCGCCTAGACGGGGGGGGGTTGAATAGGCAAGACGACCAAATAAAAACTTTTCCCCAAAACTTGAGCTTCACTAGCACTGGCGGTTAGACCGCCCCTGCCAGGCGGTTAGACCATCCCTGGTGCACTCAGCACAGAGGGGGCGGTTAGACCGGGTTTGGGGTGGTTAGACCGCCTCCACCCAGTGAACATGCAAAAGACAACTCAAAGCTTTTCTTGACTTCTAGCAAGAACCAAAGTTCTTGAGTGGCTCCTGTAGATGATAACATGCAGGGTAATGATCCCTGCACTCAAAGACAAGCACACCCAAGTAGATCGAGCGGAAGCAAAGTAAATATGCTATAATTCAAACAAGTGAGGCAAACCACAAAGGAGAGATGAGGATTTGTTTCCCGAAGTTCACCGCCCACTAAGGAACGGCTACGTCTCCGTTGAGGAGCTTGTAAGGGAATTCTCCCACAACAAGCCGGGTCTCTTTCAACCGCTTTCCTCCTTTTCCACTAAGGCGATCTTTTCACGAAGAGGCAAGATTACAGCCCTCACAAACTTGCCGCTGCTCACCACAACCTTGGGAGCTAGCCGGCGATGCCTAGCCGTCTTGGAGGCGAACCTCGAAGAGTAACAAATGCTTCAAAGGCTTTCCGACGCGAACCACAAGTGCTCAAGCTATGGGATGCTCTTGCTCAGCTCACACAAGCTCACAAAGGCTCAAACTCTCAAACCAACACTAGGATATGGCTTGAATATCAAATCTCACAAAGAGAGGGTTGGGGAGTGTTTCTATGGCTTTGGCTTATGAAAAATAGCAGGGGGAGCACTTCAGCAACCCTAGAATGAGCAGCCCCAACAAGTGGAGCTCGTGGGGTACTTATACCCCTCACAAGGAAAACTAGCTATTAGAACTCTGGCCAGGGCGGTTAGTGTTGATGGTCCTTACAACAAAAATTCGACCGTCAAAACCTCGGGTTCGAGAGGAGTATATGGCAAGTTTCATGCACATATTTATTACTAATAAAGTTCCACGAGTTGTGTTGTGAATTTCATAGGCAGGTACATATTTTGGGAGAATTTGGGACCAACGTGCCACATGTGGTAGGCCCTTCAGGTGCGGCCGGCCTGGTAGGTGCGGCTGGCCTGGCAGGTGCGGTCGGCCCTGCAGGTGCGGCCGACCCTGCCAGGTGCGGCCGGCCCTGCCCCGTGGCACGTCTCTGGTCCAGAGCACCCCCTCTCCCTCGAGCACAACTTGGACGAATGTGATTCACTGAAGAAACGTCGGTTTGATCAAATGGTGGAGGCTAGGATCACTTGGATCAATGCGTCCACTTATCCGATCGCTCAACCGCCACAACCGTCATCCAGAGGCAATCCTAGGCGTCCCCGAGCACGGTTGGTGCATCACACGGCGCGGGCTAGGGCCGGCCACACCTATAGGGCCGGCCGCACCTATCAACTGGCGTGCCGGGCGAAACCGACCCAAGGAGCCGACCTACAACCGCCTTAGGAGCAGTGATCAGGAGCGTCCAATGCGAGAGGCGGCACATCACAGGGCCGGCCGTGCCTAGAGGTGCGGCCGCACCTGGGATATTCCTCGCCTGCGCTCCACCGACCTCCCTTGCCTATAAAAGGCACCTCCCACTCGCTGGAACAGACACACAACGCAGGAGCATCTCCATTTCTCTCTTTTGTTCACTTAGAGTAGGATTAGTGTAGCTTGGGAGTTAGAGTCGAGTCGATCTAGTCTCGGGGTTCCGGAGGAGTCTTCTTCAGGGTTCCGGTACTACTCTTGTATCCTTTCTTTGTTTAGACTCAAGTACAATTCAAGTTATCTTTCTATCTTACCTTTCGAGTCAATTACATTCAGCTTTTACTTTGCTCTAGAAGCTTTATTCTTGGTTTAGACTAAAGGTAGTTTAATCTTGGTTAGCATAGCTCTCTTGAACCCTATAGTGTTGTGGTCATTCTTCGCTTGATCTTCGGTGTTTCACCGTAGAGAGAGACCTTCCTTCGTGATATCCGGGGAAAGGTTCTTTGGTTCGTTGTGAGCGCGGTGCTCAGAGCTTGCCTTAGTCTTAGATTGGTGTCCCGTTCAACGGAATAGTTGTGGTACCCTAAGGAGGTGATAGCTCCGGACGGGCTTTGTAGTCCACCATGTTAGTTCGGGCCGGTAGGATTCAGTGCGTCGTCGTTCTCCCTTCTCATCCCTGTCCGAGAGCGCGGCTTTGCATGCCCCTGCAGCACTAGAAGAGCTTGTCGAGTTTAGCTTACCTTGGTTATCCTTTGCCTTAGTTCTTTACCTAGAGTTGACAAGAATAGATAGATTGTGTTAGGATCCTTTCTCGTCTCATTGTCCTCCCAGCTCACTAGGTCCTTTCTAACCCTTTATCAAGATCTCCTTGTGTGTGTCAAGTTATCCCCGAATATCTTTATTCGTTACCCCCGCTATAGCTCTTTACCGAGTCTTGTTTCTCTCCACCGTTTATCTGATCATCTTTGCCGTAGTGCCTCCCTTGGGAAAATATAAATACGATAACCCGAATATCACCGGGTGCAGTGCTACAACGGTAATCCGTGCGCTTGCGGACCTTTCTGTGACGTGTGTTTTACCAAAGACGTTCCCCAGCCCCATTACTAGGGGCATAAACCCGGTAGCGACGCTAGCGAGTGCCAACAAGCATTTCTGACGCCGTTGCCGGGGAGGCAATAGGCAAAAGATATCGTTTAAACTTAGTGGTAGAGTTATCTAGGTTCGGTGAACCGCTATTTAAGTGGGTTTACCCTTGCTCTACTCTCGTGTACGCAGAGTAGTGCATGACCGGTTTCGACCTACCGTCCAACTTCCACGACAATCCGGAGTCACTTGTGAGGAGAGTGCGACCTCGTGTCCTCATTCCTCAGAAGTTCCTCTTGAGTCAAGAGACGAACACCGTCGATCCCGTAGACAGCACCTCATCAGCACTGATGGCCGAAAGGACAATCCGCGAGTTTTCCACCCCCTCCAACACCAATGTCCCTACCGGACCGAACGTGACGTTGGGAGACGGAAACTTTGAATTCAAGCCGGCATTGATCAACATGGTGCAAGCCAGTCCATTCTGCGGCAAGCCGAATGAAGATGCCAATGCACATCTCCAGCATTTCCTGGAGGTGTGCAGGACTTTCACTATCCGCGGAGTGACGGACGACGCAATTCGTCTTCGCCTATTCCCGTTCTCATTGCTCGGGAAGGCGAAGCAATGGTTTTATGCGGAGCGAGATGCCATCAACACATGGGATAAGTGCTCTAAGGCATTTCTCGTAAAGTTCTTCCCGGTGGGCAAAACCAATGCCCTCCGCGCAAGAATTTCGGGCTTCCAGCAGCAGAATGATGAGAGTATCCCGGAAGCATGGGAACGTCTCCAGGAGTACATCACCGCGTGCCCACACCATGGCATGCAGGGGTGGTTCTTAACTCAAACCTTCTACCACAGGCTCAAGCGTACCACCCGTGAGCACCTAGATGCAGGCGCTGGAGGAGCCTTCTTCTCGCTACAAGTACCCGCCGCCAAGGAATTGATCGAGAAGATGGTGGCAAATCAAGGTTGGGATGGAGATCGTCTCCAACCCCGTACCCGCGGTGTACACCAAATCGATGGAATCGACATGCTCGCTGCCAAGATGGACCTCCTAATGAAGAAATTGGAGGCACCGAGCAATATGGAGACCGCCAAGATTATGGACGCTCGCATGACGTGCGAGGTTTGCGGTAATGTGGGTCATTCGGGAAATGATTGTCCCGAGACAAGGGAAGAAGCCAGCTTCATCAACAATGGCAACAACAACGGGTTCCGCAACAACAACTACAACAATCAAGGGTGGAACTCGAGGCCCAACTTCCCGTTCAGCAATCAAAATGGAGGTAATTATTCTAACAATTTCAATAATCAGCCTTCCATTAAAGATCTTGTCTTTGGCCAAGCTAGAATTAATGAAAATTTAAACAAGAAGCTAGCCGCCAATGATAAAGTTCTCAAAAACTTAAATTCCACCATAGAATCCTTCACTACTGCTATGAAAAATCAGCTATAAGCATTAATAAAATGATAGAAACTCAACTTGCTCAGCTTGCTGCTTCTTTACCTTCTTCCGAGTCGGGTGGAATCCCGGGGCAACCCGAACGTACCCGAGAGAATTTAAAATCGGTGACCACGAGAGGTGGTAAGACCACTCGGGATCCACCATATCCTAACCCCGCAGAGAAGAAACAGAAGGAAGTGATCACTGAGTCAGAGGGAGAAGAGGACACCGAGAAGGTAGCTCCCGATGAAGAAAAGTTAAGGAAGACGGCACCCCATGATTTCGTCGATACCACGCTACTTCCATTTCCCCGAAGAATCAAGAAGCCTACCGTGGATGAGCAATTCGGGAAGTTCGTTGAGGTAATCAAGAAACTCAATGTCAACATACCATTTCTCGAGGCTATGCAGGTACCAACCTACGCCAAGTACCTCAAGGACATCCTCAACAATAAAAGACCTCTACCTACCATGGATATGGTCAAGCTTACGGAGGAATGTAGTGCTGCCATTCTAAAGAAGAAAGGCCCCGGGTGTCCTACAATCAGCTGCTCTATCTGGTTCGAACACTTTGAGAATGCACTATGCGACCTTGGAGCCAGCGTTAGCGTCATGCCTAAGGTAGTCTTCGACAAACTTAACTATACTTCTTTGTCGCCTACAACCATGTGCTTGCATCTAGCGTATCAATCGGTCCGCTACCCGACGGGGATAGCAGAGGACATTCCGGTGAGAGTTCGGGATTTCTTCGTACCCATGGATTTCGTCGTCCTCGACATGGATGTCGATACGAGGACGCCTCTAATCCTCGGGAGACCCTTCCTGAGTACCGCCAATGCTAACATCGATGTAGGAGCCGGAGAAATCCGCCTTAACATCAACGGCGAGGAAGAACGATTCACCTTTAGACCAAAGGTGGAGCAATGCTCACAGGTACGAATATTCGATAGCAAAATTTCAAACTGTGTGCAGGAAGATGAGGTGGCCCCGACCAAGCTCAAGGTGGAAGCATTCAAAGGGCACCACCAACCAAAGAAGTCGAAAGTAATCAACAAGGCTAAGGGGGAAAAGAAGACGGAAACCAAGAACACCCCCGCCAAAGCCTCACCGACTTCAGCGCCACCGAAGAAAACAAAGAGGGGGTGGCGTGTGAAGGGAGTATCGTCCGAGTCTTCCACTCCAGAATCGGACGAGTCCAAGATCAATTAAGCAAACGGAGGAGTCCCGCTCACGGACTCTAAACCACGAGCCCTCACCGTGAGGTAAACCGATATTTATCTCATATTTTCCTTCCAACATTTTATTTCGTGCATCAAGCATATTTAAATTTCAAATTTGATTTCACCATTGCATTAGTAAGAAAAGGAGACATAGAAAAATAGTTTGGAGATTTTTGGTGATACGGCCGAACCTAGAGGCACGGCCGTACCCCCCCTCGACAAAATTTTTGTGCAGGATGTTTACAGGAGGGGACACGAGTGCTTGGAGCAAATATAGTAGGGCCGGCCGAACCTAGTGGTACGGCCGTACCTATGATTTTCCACGAATCCGTCAAGCCAACCACTACAAGCTTCCAAGTGCTCGACTTATCACCAAAACGAAGACACGCCAACCAGGTAGTCAAAAATTAGCTTGGGGGAGACCCCATTTTCAATCAAGGAAGGTATGTCCATCCAAACCAATTTTCAACATCTTGTTTATCATATTTGAATAAAAAAACAACAAGAATATTTGCTTCAACCATGTGCACTTGAAATCTCGTCTATATTCTCACTTTGGAAATGATGAACAGTTGCTATGTTAAAACTTTGCAAGAACCTAGTGTACAATCTTGTGCTCTATGAGTATTTGAATTTGTTGGTATATTTTGAGACAAGAGCCTGAAATAAAACTTTGTGGGAAGCAAATACTTATGACCAAACCTAGGGTGTTGACTAGTATGATATGGTGAAACAATGTTGATCTTGCTCTATCTCATAGTATGGTAAACATCTCGGATGATTTCTTTTGAGAAAATAAAACAAGACAAGTTTCTCAATGGTCATATCACCTACCAAAGCCATATGTCGATATCAAAGTATAAACCTTCTACATATGCTTGCTTGTGACCCTTTGAGTTTTGCCAAATTGTTGTGACCCTTGGTAGAATCTTTTCATGCTTTCATGATCGAGATCACGTACACCCACATATACATGCTAACTCCTACACCGGGAGTTATGCAGAACATGCCATCCACCCACCAAAAATAAATACTCCAAAGTTCCAAAGAGATTTCTCTTCTTGTATTCTTGCAAAAGGAGAGAGGGGTCATTGAAAAAAAGTATATGCTCAAAAAGCATAGAAAAAATATATATATATATGTGCTCCAATCAAAGAGCATAGAAAAAAAAGAGTAAAGCATGACCCCCCTCCAAAATAAAAGCAAGAGGAGAATCTCAAAACAAGGAGTACTTAGAAAAACAAACAAAAATATTCCACACACTTGCACATCTCGATCAAGTTGCATGACTAGTTTCTTTTTGGATCCGGTCTTTGGCTCAACAACATCATGTGGCACAAGTGAGACTCAAGCTTATCCTACCCAAAGCTCCACATACAAGCCATAGAGTAGGAAGTTGAGGCTCACTCAAAAGCCTTTGGTGAGGGAACAAATACCACTTGAGCGATTGAGGGAACCATCCGAGGAACCTGGTCTTTCTTTGCAAAATTTTCAAAACTCCGAGATAGGATCCCGAAAAGAGAAGAGCAAGTGATGCAAAGTCAAAACCATTCTACTCTTCAACCTCCGAAGGCAAGGTGGAAAGTTACAAGCCCCACAGGTAAAACAAGGATAAGTTTCCTTCGTACCAATCTTTTCAAATAGCAAGAAGAGCATGGAGTTGTGCATAGGTACTTGTCGAGTGGTAACATCATGCAACTCCTGATCCACCGAGGCCAAGTCTAGGCTTTGCTCGAGGACGAGCAAACGTTTAGCTTGGGGGCGTTCGTTGACGGTCCTTACAACAAAAATTCGACCGTCAAAACCTTGGGTTCGAGAGGAGTATATGGCAAGTTTCATGCACATTTTTATTACTAAATAAAGTTCCACGAGTTGTGTTGTGAATTTCATAGGCAGGTACATATTTTGGGAGAATTTGGGACCAACGTGCCACATGTGCTAGGCACGGCCGAACCACCTGGTCCGGCCGGCCCTGCAGGTGCGGCCGGCCCTACCCCGTGGCACGTCTCTGGTCCAGAGCACCCCCTCTCCCTCGAGCACAACTTGGATGAACGTGATTCACTGAAGAAACGTCGGTTTGATCAAATGGTGGAGGCTAGGATCACTTGGATCAATGGGTCCACTTATCCGATCGCTCAACCGCCACAACCGTCATCCAGAGGCAATCCTAGGCGTCCCCGAGCACGGTCGGTGCATCACACGACGCGGGGTAGGGCCGGCCACACCTATAGGGCCGGCCGCACCTATCAACTGGCGTGCCGAGCGAAACCGACCCAAGGAGCCGACCTACAACCACCTCAGGAGCAGTGATCAGGAGCGTCCAAGGCGAGAGGCGGCACATCACAGGGCCGGCCGTGCCTAGAGGTGCGGCCACACCTGGGATATTCCTCCCCTGCGCTCCACCGACCTCCCTTGCCTATAAAAGGCACCTCCCACTCGCTGGAACAGACACACAACGCAGGAGCATCTCCATTTCTCTCTTTTGTTCACTTAGAGTAGGATTAGTGTAGCTTGGGAGTTAGAGTCGAGTCGAGCTAGTCTCGGGGTTCCGGAGGAGTCTTCTTCAGGGTTCCAGTACTACTCTTGTATCCTTTCTTTGTTTAGACTCAAGTACAATTCAAGTTATCTTTCTATCTTACCTTTCGAGTCAATTACATTCAGCTTTTACTTTGCTCTAGAAGCTTTATTCTTGGTTTAGACTAAAGGTAGTTTAATCTTGGTTAGCATAGCTCTCTTGAACCCTATAGTGTTGTGGTCGTTCTTCGCTTGATCTTCGGTGTTTCACCGTAGAGAGAGACCTTCCTTCGTGATATCCGGGGAAAGGTTCTTTGGTTCGTTGTGAGCGCGGTGCTCAGAGCTTGCCTTAGTCTTAGATTGGTGTCCCGTTCAACGGAATAGTTGTGGTACCCTAAGGAGGTGACAGCTCCGGACGGGCTTTGTAGTCCACCACGTTAGTTCGGGCCGGTAGGATTCAACGCGTCGTCGTTCTCCCTTCTCATCCCAGTCCGAGAGCGCGGCTTTGCATGCCCCTGCAGCACTAGAAGAGCTTGTCGAGTTTAGCTTGCCTTGGTTATCCTTTGCCTTAGTTCTTTACCTAGAGTTGACAAGAATAGATAGATTGTGTTAGGATCCTTTCTCGTCTCGTTGTCCTCCCAGCTCACTAGGTCCTCTCTAACCCTTTATCAAGATCTCCTTGTGTGTGTCAAGTTATCCCCGATTATCTTTATTCGTTACCCCCGCTATAGCTCTTTACCGAGTCTTGTTTCTCTCCACCGTTTATCTGATCATCTTTGCCGTAGTGCCTCCCTTGGGAAAATATAAATACGATAACCCGAATACCACCGGGTGAAGTGCTACAACGGTAATCCGTGCGCTTGCGGACCTTTCTGTGACGTGTGTTTTACCAAAGACGTTACCTAGCACCATTACTAAGGGCATAAACCCGGTAGCGATGCTAGCGAGTGCCAACAAGCATTTCTGGCGCCGTCACCGTAAGTGCAAACCTAGTGGTGAGGCTAAGGAGCGTCAACAGTTAGACCGCCTGCCTCCGGCCAGTTTGAAAAAACTAGCCGTTGGCCTGCCAGGGGCGGTTAGACCGCCCCCCCTGGGGCGGTTAGACCACCCTAGGCAGAGAGAGCCCAAAAACCCTTCTCTCTTCTCACAAGCACTTCAAGACGTGTTGAAGTGGCAAAGGTTGGGTTAGAGGTTTGTTAGATTACTCAGGAACTCTCTCAAGGCTAATTCTCACTTAGGTCAACTAATGAGCACTTTTGATCTTTTGTCTTAGAGCTAATGTTGCATCCCTCTTGATAGTACGACATTTCTAAACTCAAGAATAAATATAAAACGGAGTCGATCACTTGAGCTTGTAGATCTTCAATCTTGCCATACTTTTGCAATTCCAACTTGAGGGCTTCCAACATAGCCGATATCTTGAGCAAATCCATACTTGAGCTAGTGACTTAGGATTTTCCCTTTTTGCATGAGAGTGCTCACTTTAATCCTTAAGTTACTCCATATTGCGAATCATAACTTATTGATGTGTTGCATCGCTTCCCTCGGTTAAGGTTTGGATATGATACTTGGAGACCCCACGGATGCTAGAACTTCACCTTAGCAAAACACTAATGGCGGCCGGGCCAAGACCCCAAAGATTGCTTAGTCCCTCACCCTAGTCACCTCGGTTGATCTCTTCATCACTTACCCAATCCACATTGAGTTAGGCTTTGCTTAATCCACAATTTGACCTTCATTTGAAATCCCACTTCAAATGCTTGTTCTTGATTGACAACGAATATGTAAGCTTCCATTTAAGGACCATTAAGTCTATACTCATCCTTGTGTCCTCTTTCAATTACCACATGAAGCCTTGCACTTTATCTTTGGAGAATTACTATTTTCTCTTAGTATGATCCCTTTTATTTTTAGTCAAGCTACGACATTCCTTGGAGACATGTAATTCATCTTCGCAAAATATCCCTAAAATATAAATCCACTTATTGCTTGACATTAACCAATTTGCATAAGGATCACACACTTGCTTGTCTTTAATTATTGTGAGCCAAATAATATTCATTTAAATAAACAACAATTGTAACTCATGAATAAATAATAAAAACCTGCTCACAATCTTTAGACAAAATAAGTTAGACCTTTAATCGTTTTGTCATTCAATTTACCAAAATCCACTTAGGAGCCTAGATGTACTTTCACAAACATATAACCAACTATATGAAAAAAAACCCACCTCACATGTGACGTTTCTACGCCAGTTGAGATATACTCCCTTCATTCTTCTATCCAAGGCCCATTAGGAAATTGAAAAAATTCAACTTACAAGGCCTATTTCGGTTTTCCACGGTTGATTAAGACACTAAACGCTTCGTTGATCGGTGGGTGTCACAATTATTATATCGTCGCACGACTTGTCTCGAGAGTAAAATGAGCGCAGAGCCAACCGGATCCGCTGCTCCGTCGCTTCTCTTTTTAGGCTGGTTGCACTCGTCATACTCCATTTGCATACCCTAAAAGAGAATATTCTGTCCAGTCATCATGTTTTTCCAGCACAACACCAATTTTCCCGCACCTGTCGTCCCCTATATCTCATACTCCATACCAACTCCCACTCGTGGGACCCACGTTTATTTTTTTAACCCCCACCGATCTCCCCTCCCTCCCATTCTCTCTCCTTCTCGCCTCCACTCATCCACACCGTGGACCTCACGCTGGCGCCCGGATCCTACGCGGCGGCGCGTGTGGAGGCCAGCAGGGAGCTCCTGCGCGGCGGCGCGCGTGGAGGCCAGCCGACCCGAGGGAAAAGGAGGTGGCGGCCCAGCGCGGCTCGGCTCGGCGGAGTTCGTCGGCATCTCCCCCCAGCGCAGCATCGAGATCCTTGACGCGGCCTCGAGGTCCCCGGACTCGACCAGGCATCCGCGGCGGCCCGTCCTCGAGATCCCCGGCGGGGAGGTGGGGCACTGCGGCGTGGCGCGGCCGTCCAAATCCGCGTCCGCCACCCCCTTCCTCCGGCGGTGCGGCGCACCTTGGCCAGCTCTCCGCTCTCCCTCCCTCCCTGCGGCTTGCCTGGCCGGCCGTCCGCCACTCCTCGACGGCGTAGCGCGGCGAGATCTGCTCGGTGACGAGGCAAGGGGCGAGGCAGGGCCGGCGGCGGAGAAGCCCGGTGATGGCGCGCAGCACCAACGGCGACACGAGGTGGGGCCGCTGCAGTGTGTAGCGCACACCCTGCAAAGCGCTGGATTTGACGCAGGTTGGGGGCGAACGGGACATGCCGTTGGCTTTGGCGTCCACCGGTGCAGCAGAAGAAACGCCAAAAGCCTACCCTAAACGCCACCGTGTCCCGTGCAGTTGCTTTTACCGCACCCCAGTGCGACCAGCCTTAGGAGTGGGCGCACGAGGGTTAATTTTTTTTCCCGACCACATCCGAATATCCGATCGCATGCGCGGCTGCCACTGGAGAGGGTATGGACAAACCCACTCTTGTTCATACCGAAATTCAAATAATTATAATTCACCTCTTACCCTCCTCAATCCCACCTATATATATTTAATAGATAATTAATTTTGTACTAGATTCTATACATACCCAATCGATTATTTGTATCCTCTCCATACCATACCCTCTCCATTTCTTTAATGATAATTTTTTCTACTCATACCCTCCCTATTTGAGGTGAGTGTGGAATTGGATATGAATTATAGATAAAAACAATAAGGATAATCGCAGGAGTAAAGTAATTTCAAAGAAAAATCGCAGGAGTAATGATGAGAAAAGCGCGGATGCAGTTTAATGAGGAAAGAATTGCTGTGATTTGCTCTGTTTGTTCGTTGATCTTTGATTCAAGAAAATATGGACATTAGATAGATGAATGGAGGGAGTATATATTTTTATATAGGGTTTATTGGATATATGTCATTACAACTTTCGCGTTTCGGAGAAATGCCATTACAATTCGTCTATTCAGAAATATGCCATTACAATTTCTTCTTTCTTTGAGATCTACCATCTTGTACGTATTTGATGCCCTTGGACCCATTTGCAGGCACTAATATTTTCGTATGGACAAGAATGCCCCTCCTACATCTCTACTCTTCACTCACTGACTCGTGGGTCCCACGTGTCATCCCCTTCCTCTTTCCCATCTTCCCCACATCTTTCCCCATTCATCCTGTAGCTCCGCCTGTGCATGGCGCCGCCACGGCCGTGCTCAAGCTCTGGCGGATGAGTGCGAGCTCCAGCGCTAGCGGCTCCATGGCCTTCTTCCTCCTTCCCTCCCCAATCGCTACGACCATGGGCACGGATCAGGTCGACCTCCGGCATGGCGGCATCGTCGACTCCATGGCGCGAGTGTGGAAGGAGGAGGGAAGGGGAGATGAAGCTCCATCGCGGCCCCGCTCGGAACTCCACGGCGGAGAGCTCGTGCGGCCGCGAGCCCTCTGTGTGTGGATCCGGGATCTCATCCATGGCAAGATCCTGAAGCTCGGCGAGGCCTCCGCCGCCTCCGACGAGCCGGTGTGTGGCGCCTCGGGATGGAGGGCCTGCACGACGCCCTTGCTCCGGCCGCCCGTCCTCGACCAGTAGAGGACGGCGGCCGCGTCGTCCTAGCCGACCGGCAGGGCCGGCGGCGGTTCGGAATCGAGCAGCAGCAGCGTGTGGAACGACGCGAACTCGGGGCCGCCGCCGTCGAGGTCTCGAGGAGACCGAAGGTCCCGGGCACGAGGACGACCTGAAGAACCGGAACGACTCGAAGGATGGGGAAGAAGGGAAAGAGGAAGGGGATGACACGTGGGACCCACGAGTTAGTGAGTGAAGAGTAGAGATGTAGGAGGGGCATTCATGTCCATACGAAAATATTAATGCCTGCAAATGGGTCCAAGGGCATCAAATACGTACAAAATGGTAGATCTCAAGGAAAGGAGAAATTGTAATGGCATATTTCCGAATAGACGAATTGTAATGTCATTTCTCCGAAACACGAAAGTTGTAATGGCATATATCCAATAAACCCTTTTATATATACTTGGACACACGACCGTAAAATGTATTATTCGCCTATGCGGCGAGAATAGCTCTTTTATGCATCACCCGTCGTCCTGTGGGCGCGGGACGTAGCCTTATCCATGCCCCCCGGCACGAAATATCCGATCGAGTCGGCCTGAAACCACGGGCACAAACGGCGGCAGGTTGCAGCAGCTTTCTCTGTTTTGTCCCGGCACCAACTGGGGGGTCCCTACTCCCTATTCCCTACCACGGCGGAGCTACCAGTCCCCGACACGACGACGACGGCCGCCGCCGCCGCCGCCGATACCGGCCGAGCCGTGATGGTAGGCCCGTAGGTCCCTTTTCCTTACATGTGCTGCGGATGCTGTCATCACGCATTCCGAGGACACCGCTGGGGCGCGGGACTACCTTCTGTCTTGAGGTTACCTTCGTCTGTACCCCATGGCAGGATAATTTATTCACGGCAATCGAACTTTTCTCTCTTTTTCCCCGTCTAATTATTATTATTACTAGCATATGCTTCACTGTGCTTGTGGCAAAAGGAAACGTGGAGGGGCAAAATTTTCAAATGATACTTGGGGCATCTTGAAGCGAGCAGTAACTTTTTTTTTAAGATCAAGCGAGCAGTAACTGTAACTCCGATTTTTTTGTTTTTTTAATTTTGGCTTAACTCCCCTTGGATTATATGAAACATTTGGATGAAAAGATTGGACGGGACACAATTCAGGCGTCGGAAGCATCACCTAAATTGCAAAAAAAAGACTCAATAATTGTGCATTAGGATAAATGATTTTTTTTCAATGTGCTTGAGAAACTCATCTAAAATCACAAAAAACTTGAAAAGTAGATTTGCCTTGTAATAATATATTTTTGCTATGCTTTATATATGAACATATGTACTCCCTCCATACTCATAAAACAAAGTTGTATTTGGAAAACCGTCTGAGTGACCAAACATCATGCTCTTACTTTTTATTATGAAATGTACAAGAGAGCAGCGCATCAAATCACTAAAGAAGAAAGCTCAAATACAAAGAGAAAAAAATTAGAAGAAAGGCCCCCGCCGTTTCTTATGGAACTGAAACTAGGGAGGACTAAATGGGCAAGTAAAGATGCACACCAACTTATTTCTGGTCAAAAGATACATATCAACTTAACCACCCAAAATTCAATTGTATATTGAAAGCTAGCCATTTGTTTGTTTCAAAACCCACATTACTTGAATGCCCATGGATCCCATTTATACTGTAACAAATTCGCATACTATACGAGTACAATGCATTTTGAGTTTGGTTCATTCAAAGTTTCCACCATCAAACTATCATAATGTGGAGTGCACCATGATCTTCATTTTTTTTATGCAACTCCATAATGTAACAGGGGATCGGACTAATACAAGCTAATTAAACAGTCAGTTTTACCTAGCCTCCCCTGAAACCACCTATCCTCTCAGCATACAAGCTACTTAGGGTTAAACAGTCAATAACGAATAAAATGAATGTCCATGACCTTACAAGTTACAACAGCATGCCTCGATCCACAAAAAGGATCGAGGCGGTTCGACAACCATTGATTTCTCCTTATCCGAAGGAGAAAATGCGCTTGATACCGGACTAACCATCCAGCAAACGCATACCTTTTCTTACACAAGCACGCACGCAGCGCAGGCTCAAGAGCCCCTTGTTGATGCTGCGTGCCTGCAACATGAAGGACTGAAGGATGGAGAAGCAGCTTCCCTACTGACTCGGTTTTGCGCGTTTCATGCCACCATTACTGAAAGGAGAGACACTTCCAGGATGAGGACTATCTTCTCTCAGGGTTGAGTTTATCATGGCCAGTTCCCTCAGCTGTTGCCTTTTGTAGAAATCTTGTGACTCATCCTACATACAAGAAAAGCAAGTATTTAGTTCTGAATATAAGGATTATATGGAAATCGGAAGATACTCATAACTATATGGATTCTTTAAAGAAGTTATATGAGGAAAGTATAACGAAAATACAATATATGCACATTACAATGCATGAGAAGCGGAACCAATTTACAGAAACATCGAGCGAAAAGGCAATAATTGCTCCTAAAGAACAACCAGCAGGTCGCTCCCAACAAAAAAACCTTATAAGATAGTATAAGAACTAAGTAAATCAACGACATCAGATTTTAGCATGCCATTTCTTCTTTGCCTCTCAAGCGAATAGCCATGTGTTCTCTACTGAACCTACTAATAACCCCCACAAGCCAAACATGATTAAGTGGTATTTGACATGTTCACCGTACCTTTGACACCATAATATACTTTGAGGCAGATATATGCATTTAAGCTACGTATGTCCAATCCAAATATGCATAACATAGATCCCAAAATGTGACTTATTTTTACTTTGAAGAATATTATGATTTACTAGCAGTTGAAAAAATTTCAGGAAAAAGTATGAATGTTTTGTATTTCGAGAAAGTTTCCATTGAATGGATGCACTACAACGCCTTCAAGTTTTGGGATATACATTTCTTTTCATTTTTTTCGATATGAGGCATGCCCCATTTCCATTCTGAACTAGAACGGAAATTCCAAGTCTGATGCACAAGAGGAAGGTAAAGAAAGATACAGTCTACCACAAGTCTAGCCTATCTAGCCTGATTCAGGGAGATAAACTAGAACTTCACCCCCTAGGATTCATTTCTTTTCATTGTAGACTTGAGTTTGCAAAGTTACATAAATAGAACAATGTAGGTTTGTTTTAGCTGCAACTAGTCACTGCATACAAAGTGAATTAAAGTTTGACACCAATAGCCTTTAGCAGAAATTTACCAACTAAATGAAGTTTTACAGGTATTTGAAGTGATAAATATCAAAATTTCAAAATGAAGTAATGCACAGATCATGTATCGTTGCATGGTGTTTGCCAATTCAAATAAGAGGACCCATGCAAACTCCTAGCTTTGGCAGAAGAGGACCAATCCAGAATTTTATTATACACTAGAATAACTTACCACTGGCTTTAGCAGTTCTTCCATGACTTCTTGTGCCTGTCTCAGTCTGGTATCAATAATATTTGCTGGTAACTCAGCTTCGATCAATATATGCAGTGGCTCATTTAGATGTTCATAACCAGGTTTTCCTTTAAGCTTCTCTTCCTAATAAAGCAATAAAAGCACAAATGTGTAACTGTGTATTCTTGGGGAACTAAGAAGAACAGAGAAAATGGAGCAGTAGGACCATATGAGTTATAAATGTGAACTAACAAAGATTGAATGATCCGAATGAGAAATAGAACTTCTTGATTATCACAATAATGCGTAATGACAATGATAAGTTTTTTAAAGAAAACTGTAGAGGAGTACCCCACAACACAAATTTCAAAGAAATGGTGTCGCACCCAGAATCTAAACCCTAGGTGGGAGCCCCCAGCCAGTGACCTGTACCACTCCAACTGTGAGCCCCTTAAAAACGACAATAATAAGTTAAGAAGGTAAGACTGCCTTCCCAAAGATCCACATAGCCACTCCTGTTAGTGTATATATGTGTGAGTGGCCCATATGGCCTGTGTACAACCCATAGAGGCCCATGTATAGCTAACTATATACCCACCCTTCTAGGGTTGGATGAGTAGACAATTATTCCCTAATATGGTATCAGCTAGGTCTTCTTCCTCCCTGAGCAGCCGCCAGCCCCTTCCTCCTCTTCCCTGAGCAGCCGCCGGCGTCCTCTCTCGCCATGGCCGGCTGGCCGCCGCCGCCCCCTCCGTTCTCCCCCTTCCCCCCTACCTCCTATGCCTCCATCGTGGCCGGCGCATCCCATTCCGGCGCGGGCGCGCACGGGCTCAGCGCCTCCCATTCCGGCGCGGGCGCGCACGGGCTCGGCGCGGTCGCGCACGGGCTCGTGGCCCATTCCGCCGACGCCGATTCCGCCGCCCTTCTCCACGCGGAGCGCCAGGACGCGGGCGCCGGCGACCTCCCGGCCCAGGCGGCAGATGGTGGCAGCGCCGGGGATCCCGAATCGGGCCCTTCTCCCTCCGATTTCGGCGCCTCCCTTGTCGATCCCGCCGCCACCCTTGCCGTGGCTCCGCTGGGAACGGGCCTCGGTGCCCTGGCCGCCCAGGAAGCGGCCACGACCGGCCCCCAGGCCCTGGCCGCCCAGGACGCGGCCACGGCTGGCCTCCAGGCCCTGGCAGCCGCCCATGGCATCTCACCTGCCACAGTGGCCGCCGTTGCCGCGGCCGGGCCTACTGCCATGGCTGCCGCCCTCCGCATCTTGGGGGCACGGGCGAGCACAGGCAGCCTGGATGCTGCTGCGGCTGTCCTGGCCCCTATCTTCGCCGGCTCCACTGGCCTGAGCATGGGTGCTGGCGGCCCAGACTCCACTTCGGCCGTCGCCTCCGTCTCCGCTGGGACTTCTCCAGGCGTGGGTGCTCCTCCAGGCCACGGTGTCAGTGCAGTGGGCGCGGGTGGCACCTTGCTGCTTGCCGGCCCCGGTGCCACGCTCTTCCCCGGCTACCCCCACGGTCCCCTCTACGGCATGCCTCCCGCGACTGGACCCTTCTCCGCCACCACCTTCCTTCGCGGGATGTCTCCGAGTCCCACCTCCGTCGCCGCCGCTGACAGCGCCCTCGCTGTGGCCCTGGAGAGCGCCAAGACTGCGGCAGCTGCCGCCCAGGAGCGCGTGCGTGCGGCTGCCCTCGCCTGGGAGCACGAGCGTACCACGGCTGACGCTCTTGCTCGCCAGGTCGCCGAGGCGGAGCACTTCCTCCATGCCTCTGCGGGGGAGCGCGCCGCCTCCTCTCAGCAGCCTTCGCCTACTGCTATCCCCACGCCGCGCGCTGAGCCCCCAAGTGGCGCGGACGACCCGATGGTCGCCTACCTCCACCTTCAGGCCGCCGGGGTCCCGCACATCAAGAACCTGGTCACCGTCCTCCTCGACTCCACCTCCACCTCCTACGCTCGATGGAGGGACCAGGTTCTCCTCGCGCTCCGCCGCTACGCTCTCGACGGCCACGTCCTCTCCGACACTCCTGCCCGTGCTCGCGACCCGGCGTGGCGCCGCCGCGACAGCATCGCCATGTCCTGGATCTCTGGGACCATCTCCCTGGATCTCCAGGACATCGTGCGGACTCCGGATGCCACCGCGCGCGTGATCTGGCTTGTCCTCGAGACTCAGTTTCTCGAGAACGCCCAGACGCGCGCCCTCCAGCTCGACGCCGAGCTTCACACGCTCGAGCAGGGTGACCTGTCCGTGGGAGACTACTGCCGGAAGATGAAGAGCACGACCGATGCGCTTCGCGACCTCGGGTACCCGGTCCCGGAGCACGTCTTGGTGCTCAATGTCGTGCGGGGCCTTCCCAGCAGTTACGAGGCCCTGCAGACGTTGATCACGCACCAGCGGCCGCCACCCACCTTTCTGGAGGTCCGTGATGCTCTCACCCTCGAGGAGCTCACCCGGGGCCTCCACACACCTGCCTCGACCACGTCCACCACCTCTCGTGCTCTCGTCGCTGCCCCACCACCGTCCTCCGCCTCGCCGCCTGCCTCTCTCCTTGGTGCTCCTCCCCCCGGGCCGAGCGGGGGTGGGGGGGCCGTGGGGGCCGCCGAGGACGCGGTCCGTGATGCTCTCACCCTCGAGGAGCTCACCCGGGGCCTCCACACACCTGCCTCGACCACGTCCACCACCTCTCGTGCTCTCATCGCTGCCCCACCACCGTCCTCCGCCTCGCCGCCTGCCTCTCTCCTTGGTGCTCCTCCCCCCGGGCCGAGCGGGGGTGGGGGTGGGGGCGTGGAGGCCGCCGAGGACGCGGTGGTGGGGGTCGTGGGACGCCCACCCAGGCTCCGACCCCTCCTCTCGCTCCTCTTCCCGGAGGTGCGCCCTGGCCGACCTTCTCCAACCCGTGGTCAGGGCGTATCTCCATGTGGCCCCACCAGGGTCAGGGAGGGGGGCCTCGTCCCCCGCACCAACCGGCGGCCATGGTCGCGGGTGCTGCCTCCTACGCGCCGACTTGGACTCCACCTCCTCCGCCCAGCTCGCCGTGGCCGGGGGGTGGGATCAGGCTGCCTTGGCGCAGTCCTTCAGCACTGTGGGGCTGACCCCGCCCGTTGGCACCGAGTGGATCGCCGACTCGGGTGCCTCTTACCACACTACTCCGGATGCGGGTATCCTTTCTTCTGTCCGACCTCCTCACCCCTCTTGTCCTTCTTCCATCATGGTCGGTGATGGTTCTTGTCTTCCGGTCACTTCTGTGGGTTCTGCTCATGGTCCCTTCCGTCTCTCTGATGTCCTTGTTGCTCCTCAGATGGTTCACAATCTCCTTTCTATTCGTCAATTTACAGCTGACAATTCTTGTTCTGTGGAGTTTGACACTTCTGGTCTTTCTGTGAAGGATTTGGCTACCGGGCGTCCACTCCTCCGCTGTGATAGCACCGGGCCCCTTTACACCCTTCGGCTTCCTGCCTCCGCTGCCTCTACTTCACCTTCGTCCTCCTCGGTAGCTGCTCTAGCCGCGACTCCGTCTTCCACCACCTGGCACCGCCGCCTCGGTCATCCCGGTCGAGATGTTTTGGCTCAGATTAGTCGTAGTGGAGATGTCTCTTGTACTAGGACTACTGCTGAGCACCTCTATCATGCATGCCAACTTGGTCGACATGTCCGACTTCCTTTTTCTTCTTCTTCTTCGCATGCTGCGCATGCTTTTGATCTTATCCACTGTGATTTGTGGACTTCTCCTGTACTCAGCATTTCTGACTATAAGTATTATCTGGTGATCATTGATGATTTCTCTCACTACTCCTGGACCTTCCCTTTGCGTGCCAAGTCTGACACCTTCCCCACCCTTCTTCACTTCTTTGCCTGGGTGTCCACTCAGTTCGGCCTCACCGTTAAGGCCGTCCAGTGCGACAACGGTCGTGAGTTCGATAACTCCACCTCTCGCTCCTTCTTTCTCTCCCGAGGTGTTCAGTTGCGTATGTCTTGTCCATATACTTCCCCATAGAACGGCAAGGCAGAGCGCATGATTCAGACCACGAACGATGTCATCCGCACTCTTCTGATCCAGGCCTCCCTGCCCCAGCGCTTCTGGGCAGAGCCTTCACACTGCCACCTACCTTCTTAACCGTCTTCCTTCTACCGCTTCTCCCGCTCCGACTCCTCACCACGCTCTCTTCGGTACCCCTCCCACTTACGCTCACCTTCGTGTCTTCGGGTGCGCTTGCTACCCGAACCTTGCTGCCATTGCTCCTCACAAGCTCGCACCTCGCTCGACACGTTGTGTGTTCCTTGGTTACTCCCCTGACCATAAGGGGTACCGCTGCTACGATCTCACCTCTCGTCGGATTCTTATCTCCCGACATGTTGTGTTTGACGAGTCGGACTTCTCCTTTTTCTCCACCTCCACACCCACTCCCGATCCTGACATTGAGTCCATGTTTTCTGACCCGGTGGTGCAGCCACCTGTTTCTGTTTTTCCTTTTCCAGCAGGTCCTTCTGGTCCACCACCGGCTCTGGCCCCTACGGCTGTGCCCCGTGCGGCGCCTGCGCCTCCTCTTGCACCACCCGTGATTCCGGTGCCATTCGTCGCACCTGACGTGGGCTTGGTGCCCCCCGGCGCCCCTCGCCGCGCCACACGCGGCTCCGGCGCCTTCTGTCGCGCCCCCGGCGCCTCTCGCCGCGCCACACGCGGCTCCAGCGCCTCCTACCGCGCCACGCGCGGCCCCGCCACCACCTGCACGCTACACCGAGCCCGTGCAGGTGTACCAGCGCCGTCCGGTGCCTCCACCGCCGCTGCCTTCTCCGGCTCCTCCACCGGAGGTGCCCGTGGACTATGTGCCTCCTGTGCGCTATGTCTACGGGCGCCACTCCCCGGCTCCTCCTCCACCACCGTCACCGGAGTCGTCTCCGCCTCCTCCACCGGCGCCCACACCGCCTCCGAAAAAGACTATAATATATGATATTCATATATATGTAACAACATTCATCACTGAATCTCATGAGTTCATACCAACACATCTGACCAAAAGACATAACTAAATGCTACTATTTTACATGGTACTGATTGTCTAAGTCATGGGATAGTGAGGGAGAAAATGGATGTTATTCTTCCAAGTCTTCATCAACTTAGGGCTTTAATAGGGTTACTGGATATTAATAATACAGATGCAACTAGGATTCAATACCCAAGATGTAGAGAGTTAGTTTGAGAAAAGAATGCATGGAATTGGACAATATGTTATGATCTGTAACAAAAATATATGGATTTTCTAGAGCAAAAGCAAACAAATAGTCCAAGAAAGGGACCCCATATGTTAGGAACTGTTTCTGGAAATTCTGAGAGCATAATTCCCTACAGCACTCCAGGTAAATATTAGCATTAAAATTAAAAAAACCTGACGTGATAATCCAGCATGCTAATACAAAGGAAGTTTCAAACTCTTCTTTGGACAACCCTTTTTCTTCCTCAACTCTAATTGTCACATTCCATCCAATTCAATAAACAAAGGCAAACATCAAAGCCCACAAAAAAGAAATCTAATGTAGTTTTTTTACTAAAGAATGCTCGATTCCACATTAGGCTGTGGCAAGAAAGCTAGAATCCGCTAACGTTCTATGTCAAAAATTGTAGCACGCCTTGGTTTGACTTAATGGAATGCCATAAATAAAAAATGACAAAACTAATGATGCTTCAACAGCACAATGGAAAAACAAAGGCTGCAAAATTATGATGGCAGATGAAGAATAAGATATTCCTTAGTGTAAAAATAAAATAATTCCCCACATAAATCATTCCTTTAGGTATGCCCTTAGTCATCATAGTGCTGATCTTTCACAAAGTCCTCCTATGGGAAGATTTGAGAAGGACGTTCTCTCACTCGGTCCCAAGCCATCTATGGGCAAGGCAGCATGCATATATATGTGATCTGCCTTGAACATCCAAAAAAGAATGTTGTGCCTGTCCTTATATGTTTTAGTTTTGCTGGTCTAAGTCAGACGAGAATTAGAAGATCATAAAACCAAAACTAGATCCGTGATAGCAAAGGTCAGAGGCCAGACTATTTGAACAACACTAGGGTCACAAGTCAGGAAATAAAACTGAAGTGTGGCATGTAGTTCATAAAGTTCCATGACCAAACATTACATTAGATATGACAGAGAAGCTCCTTGACCCAATAGGCTATAAAACCTTTCTAAACTTAAGATATCATAAATTACACAAGCACATACGTGGGATGCGATGAAGAAATATAACATTT
This sequence comes from Cenchrus fungigraminus, assembly GCA_036936925.1. Taxonomy (NCBI): domain Eukaryota; kingdom Viridiplantae; phylum Streptophyta; class Magnoliopsida; order Poales; family Poaceae; genus Cenchrus; species Cenchrus fungigraminus. Next base: position 88,709,404 of record CM072780.1, read on the forward strand.
TGGTTACCTTCTCTGTATCTTTGATGGAACCCTTCCCTCTAATAAAAACACGGCAGCCAGTTGATGCTTCCACCCGCTTTAGAGAATTACCTCTTGGACCTAGAATGCGCCCCACAAAATTGAACTGGAGAAATTTGAAACCAGAACATATTAGAACTAGAACATAATTCAGTGCTAACTGCACACAGGTTGTGGGAGACAAATACATTAGGGTAGGAATCAACAGGAACTTCCAAGCGTATAATCTTCTTCACAATATAGGAGCCAGGACTTGGTGGTGCTCCTTGCCAGTCCATACTTGTTCCAGGAGGAGGTAAGCCCAATCTCTGTTATATCAAAAAAATTAATCACTGATTCTGAAATAGAGATGCAAATCCAAAAAGCATTATCACATCAAAAGGATTGATTATTGAAGATATCTTGCTGAAAGATGAACTTTATTAAAGTGATTAACAATTTAACATATTATGCCTACCTCTTGGGGCATCCCATTCCACGGACCAAATCCATTGCCATGCAGATTAGGCCGGACAATTGGCGAAGACATGGGACTGGGACTTCTAAACCGACACCTGTCAAAATCACTGAATCCATGGTCGTGAACCTTGCTTGATACCCGCATGATTTCTATGTAACACAAATGATGAAAGAAAAAGAATCAGCCAACTTATTAGTCAGAATGGGAAGGGTTCAATAACTTGCTACAAGATGTTAATGCTTGTTATAATCAAATCAATTTCAGTACAGAACACATATCGGAAAAGAGTGGAAGCGGAAAAACATGTCCAGATATATATATATGTGCGCAAGATCCAGAGTGTCATATGTACTTCTGTGGTCAACTAAATTGCATACTTCAGTCTGGTCGGTGCCTTCAACTTTCCTTTTTGATATATAGTGTGATGGGTTTTGTCAAAAATCGTAATCTAAAATAAGATAACATATTCATTCTTTTAATACTAAAGACAAAAGGAGAAAAACATTTTTCAGAAGTAGCACCGCATGACTTTAGCAGCTCAATCATTTTGAGGGGATCCCAAAGGTTCAGTTTCTGCAAGAGGTGTCTAGTCTTTACAGTATACTAAAGTTCTCTCTACACATATTTTTTAATTATCATTCTAAAAAGGTCAGTTTGGCTCTATAAAAGGTCATGTTAAAGGAAAAGATCACTTCCTGTTTTGAAAATTGAAAAAAGGTAACTCTAAAGGTTAAAGCGGCTACAAGGAATATGTGGTTGATGAGAAAATGACTTTGCTACACATACGATCCGGTCACCAGGATGTATGACCCGTGCTTGTGGCCAACGGACCGAGTCACAGCCCACTGCTCAGTGCATAAAAGGTAAAAGTGCCTGTGCTGGTTGTACAAAGGGGTCGTGCAATTCAGCCGTATACACAGTCCATTTACTTAGGTAAAACTGTAGGCCATGTTTGAAAAACAGGAAAGCAAATAAATCCTCATGCATGATAAAAAGATGTAATTGAACATTTATGGATAATTATGGAAAGCTCTAGCCTACGTACATAGAGAGAAGATGCATTAAGTGCGCTAGAAGTACCACACAGAAAGATAAAAGAAACATCTCAAATACTAGCCAATGATTTCACCAAATGAAAACAATGACTTATTTTTGTTCCCCAAGATGATCAAAACCCAATGCATTGCAAAGTAGTATGATATACAACCAACCTAACAACTCTGCACAATGCAAGCCATGAAGATGCATTCAACAATGGATGCCATCCCCAAAGTGAACCTTCCCCAATCATTGGGCTGGCTGCTGTTTTCAGCTACAGATAGATGCTCTATCAACCAGTCAAAAGGCCAGCTATAGCAAGACCATCAAAACAAGTCGCTGCATCACTTAAAGGCCAGTCCATTGGCAATCCCCAATCGGTTATTCGGGTCAACAAGACTAACAAGGTTGCTGTATGCCAGTTCCGAAAAATCAAGATGGCAGCTTGCCAACTCTATCCAATCACCACACATATATACCATCTCCCCCGACACAACACATCAGCTGCCGGAAAAGATCAGCATCCATCCGAGCATTGAGGCCAAGCGATTCCCCAATCCCGATTGCAGAGCAACCCTATCCGATAGTCCGACACTCATCCGCAAAAAAAAGATGTCTCAGCAATCCGCAAGCAACAGTAGTAAGCTCGGGATCAAAAAGATCTCACCTTGGTTGAGCAGCCGGCTGCATATCGGCAGCACCTGCATGAAGGGCCCCAGCTTCTGATGCTCGGCGAGAAGCTCGGCCAAGTACTGGCTGGAAACAAGCCAAGCAAGAATCGCGCCACCAATCAATCGCAAAGGGTAATAAGTGGGGGCGGGGAAAAGAAGCAGCTGGAGCTGCAATCTTTGGGATCAAGAATCAGCAGAGAGCAATCGGATGAGTAATCGGTAGTACCTGTCAGCATCGGGGTTGCTCCTAATCTGGGGGGAGAGGGTTCTTGCAGGGGAGAAGCCCTGGCTGTAGAGGCCTGACATGGTGGCGGCCGGGAGGGAGGAGAGAGTGCTGGGGGGAGATGATAGAGAGAGGAGGGAGGGAGGGACCCAAGTCCAGAAGAGGAAAACAAATAGGAAAGGGGGTGATGGTGTGAGGTGGTAGAAAGGTCTTGCTGCTTTTGGTTGTAGGCTGCAGGTGCTGCTGGATAAAGTGAAGCTGCTCTGATGTAAAAACAAGAGGCTGCAACCCAGGGAAAGCCGGAGAGGGAATACTGCCTTTGCTCCTATAGTACTATGTGCTCTCAGCCGGGGTTTCCTCTCTCGGTGAAGTAATCGTGTAGACATATATTAACAATTATATGCTTCTTTAAAGGCATTATAAATATATTGTTGTTTTGTTCCTAACTCATGGGGTAACAACATTGTCACACTGAATCATGACTATCTGCCAGATGTGGCGAACCCGAGATTAATAGCATTGTTGTTATATTGCCACATCATAAATTTTTCGACTATTCTTAGAATATATTAAATTTTTGCATAGCTTTACCCTCCAATCATAGGCCGCGCCGGACGATAACGATTGATTCTTATAACCCTCCAACATGCCAACTCGCGGCACAGGAAAATTAATTACGCGCAATACTAATACAAGCACAAATAATTTAGCATGCCAACACACTACCACTAAAACCAGGGCGTAGGGCAGCTTTTGCAACCAAATTAAACGTGCCCTTAACTTTCCTACCATGCTTCTCTTGCACTACCAACCAGTCTCTCACGACACACTATAGTTTTTGGACCTTAGATTTCTATTTCTTTTAGACGTGCATACATTTTTCATTAAGACGAAGAGAAGTTTGATACAATGTCTTAGTCAAGAAACAACAAAACAGCAGAGAGAACAAAGAACAACAATAGCGGCCCCGGGCCCTGACCTACAAGCTGAACAACCTGGAACCACAAGGGATCAGATTCCGACAAATCCGGTGCGACCCCAACGCATCGCTTCCTCCAGGATAACAGGTTCAATCGCCACAGGCTGAAGCGTCACCTTGTCATGGACACATCGATTCCTTTCCTTCCACAACGATCAAATAACCAGGAGAGCCATGGAGTCGAAGGCTTTACGCTGAGCTTTAGGAACTCACTTCCTGGCTGACAACCACCACATGGAAAAGGGACTTTCATCTTTAGGCGTCAACTCCTGAAGGCCCACAAACCTAAGGATCCAGAACCAAGTTTCCCGTGCATAGACACACCCAATTGCTTCGGGCACGTTGTGTTGACCCAAGCCACAACACATTTTCCTCCAGCGGCTACCTCCAAGTAAATTTGTTTATACTCTTTTGAATTAGGAAAAAGTCCAAATTGCTCTCCTCAAGTATAACTAAAGTCTGGATAACCCTCCTAAAGTATTTATTAGTTTAGTTCACCCTCTAAACTATATCATTTGGTTCAATTTACCCCTTAGCACAATTTGTCTTGTTTGTTTCTTTATGCACATGGAGATTTTTAAGTTTAGATTTTGCAAGATCATAGCAGACAACATTAGGCATGGTAAAAAAAACATATCATGAATTTTTTTGATCACTATTTTGGTAGGGTAGTATATTTAATAATAAAATTTATTGCTTAGATACAAAATTATGTCAAATTAATCATGAAAATTTTATTTAAATATTTTTTCTAATATAGATTAGGATGTACACTACCATCTTGCAAAGTCTTAAATTAAAATTCAACTTGTGTTGGGAGAAACAAAAATAACAAATTGTATTGTCGAGTAAGTTGAACCAAATATATAGCTAGGTTTAGGGTGTAAATTGAATGAAAACATTGTTTAGAGGGTAATAATTTAAGGGCCCCTTTGGAACGCAGGTGTGGCAAAGGATTTTTGTAGGATTCTGTTTCCTAAGGATTTTTTCCTATATTGTCCTTTGGTTCACAGGGAAGGGAGAGGAAATATTCCAGAGGATATATCATTCCTATAGCTGAGTTTCATAGGAAAATAAGCAAGAGATCGGACCTCTTGGAAAATTTCCTGGCGGGAAAAGAAGGCGCTCTGGTGCACCGCTCCCTTGTGTCCGCGCCGCTTTGCGTGACTGGTGGCGCAACGTGTCCTTCGTGCATCTTCCAGAGAGGGTCACGGAGACAGATAGAGCTAGGTGAGAGGCCTCCAAGTACAAAACAAACAGAGCTGCGCAGCCCTCTTCCCCATTGCTACCTACGGCTACGCGAAATCTTTCCAGCAACATTGCAAGCAACCAACACAGTGTGCAGGTCGATTTGTGGGCTTCCCCACCTTCCAGGTAATGTACTTCCCCTCATCAAATCAATGTCGCCCCTTCTCCCATCCGTGAATCAATTTTCCCCATTCGCGATTCGATTCGATTTTCCCCAATCCGAGAATGATTTTCCCCCACCTCCAAATCGATTTGATTATTCCCAGTTTTGCCTCATGCAGATTTGGCGTTCGAGAGATTTTCCCCATCTGAGAATAGTGTTTTTTTGCCCATCTGAGAATAGAGAGTTTTCCCCATTGCTCCATGATGCTTTCTGTCGTTTAAATCAGATGGATCTGCGTCCTACTTGGTCAATGAACTTCCTAGTATTTTTCACTACGTTTTTTTAGCAATTGTCAGATACATCTAGCATCTCTCTAAGGCAGTTATATTGTTTTGTCAGCGAAGTGATGCGACTACAACAGCACACCCAATCGCAGGGGCTTGCTGATATTGGCAATGACCATGCGGCTACAGAGCCTAGTCAAGAAATAGGTAATGGTTCTTATTATTTGAGTTGGACATGTACATTGTGTCAAAGTTTTAGTTGCCTTTTGCTGACGAAACTGAAATTGTATATTTTTCCAAATGCAGCAGGGACAGGGACCTCAAAGAGAGCCAGATGGAGTCATCAGATGAAGTTATTCTTAATTACTCTGTTAAAAGAACATGATGTGCCAGGTTTACGAACACAGAATGCTTGGAGTAAAGAGGCTTGGACAAACATTGTAAGTCGCCTGAATACAAAGTTCGGTACATCTTTTTCAATGAACCAAGTCAAACAGAAGGAGCAAGATTTGAAGAAAGATTATCGTAGTGTTAAAGAATTGTTGGCTGAAAGTGGATTTGGATGGGACAAAGAGAGAATGATGGTGGATGCACCAGCAAGTGTTTGGGCTTCTTTTGTTGCTAGGAAGAATAGCAAGGATGCCCTCCATTGGCAAGACAAATCATTCCCATATTTTGATGCTTTAGCTCCACTCTATGATGGTGAGCTTTACACACTATCTTTATCATTGCTTTGTCTTTTATAATAGTGTCACTCATATTTTCTATACATCATTGTGCAGGTCGTCACGCTGAAGGGAGAACTCGCCATGGCATGGACCATTATGCAAGCAAAGCAAATGATATGCAAGCAGCACATGTGGTAGAGAAATATCAATCGCCATCTACAATGATAAATGCTCCATGTGAATCTGGTTTGCAGTTTCCTTTTGACGAAGAGGTCGAGGTGGATGTTTCGCAGCATTCAACTAATCCTATCAATCACACACAAGTCCAACCGACCTCCACACAGATACCTCCAGAGGTTCCTGAACATCGACGTGTAAAGAAACAGAAGACCAAATCTTCCAGTCCTAATGATGGATTTCATGAGAGGTACCTAAAATTGAAGAAGGAAGAAATAGATCGATTTGCTGCTATCGAGGAGAAGAAATTAGAAGATCCATATAGCATCAACAAGTGCATCACTGTCCTTGAAGTTCTACATGGTCTACAAATGGGTGACATATTGGTGGCAGCTGATATCTTCAAGAGTAAGGAGAACAGGGAGGTTTTCTTGTCATTTTCTAGTGATGCATTTCGGTTGGCTTGGATTATACGAGGGATCGAGCGTCAGCAAAACAACCTTCAGGAGTAGGGGGGTTTCTTTTGAAAGTGGACTAGATGCCTTTTGTGGTAGAGCGAGTGCTTTTGTGAACTAGATGGCAGGTGCTTTTGTGAACTAGATGACAAGTGCTTTTGTTAACTAGATGGCAGGTGCTTTTGTTTGCCTCTAATGTTAGTTGCGAGGTTGTAAGTATGGTCCTAGCTAGATCCACTATATTTTGGTAAGTAGTGTCGGCACAGCCATCCATCACAGTAGTTAGTTGAATAAGTAAAATAGGAGTGCCACTAATTAGGAGTACAAAGGTCATACTTGACCATAACTGTAATATCAGTGAAATACAATGTATCAAGACCTCCTTGCTATGTAATGATCCCACATCCGGCGTGCCATGTCATCTCGCTTTTGGTTTCCAGCTTCTCTAGAGTTGTTGAATGCTTCTATATCACCATTATAACTATGGTCTCCATCTGGCACATCAATAATCTGATCTGGATCAATCTCCATATTGGAGTTAGTTGGCCACAACATATCTCCATTGTGCAAGCAACAGATATGTCAACTTGTTTATTAACTGGGTAGTGTGAGTCAGTCTTGAGTACAGGAAACCTCATTTTTAATATACCAATTGTCCTCTCAATATGATTTCTGAGCTGTGCATGCCGCAGATTGAACAACTCCTTGTAATTCCGCGGCTTTTGTTTTGCTCTCCCTTGTTCCTGTAGATGATATCTTGTCCCACGATATGATGCAATAAACTGTGTTGTGTTTGCATAACCAGTATCTACAAGGAAAAATTTACCAGGTGGCACTTGAAAACCATGGTTAAGTGCATCATGTAGAACTCATGCATCTGAAGCTGATCCCTCCCAGCCGGCATGCACATGTACAAATTTCAGATCAAAGTCGTATGCTAGCATAACATTTTGGGATATTGTTTGCTTCCTATTCCGATATGGTTCTTGTTGATCTAATGGAAGAAACATTGGTATGTGAGTGCCATCAATACTGCCGACACAATCCTACATGAATAAAATGATACAATCTTTATACGATAGTTTGATTTCCTGAAATTAAAGTAATGAAATAGTTTATTTGTTCATACCTGAAAGAAGGGATGGAATTTTGGTTTTCTCAAGATCTGATGTGGGTTCATGGAAGGTGGGCGTATGTATACGCATGTAAGCTGTGTAACTGCATCAAGCACAGCTCCAAAATGCCGACTTATTGTTTCTCCACTGTGTTGAAACTCATACTGCAAGGTCTCATTACTTGCATTTTTTGCTAGTGCATATAAGAATATAGCAACTTGCTCTTCTACTGAGACAGATCTTGTGTCAGCAAGTAGTTGCTTCTCACGCAACTTCTGTACCAAAGCATGGAAAACATGAACTTCCATACGAAAGTTCCTTTTGCATAGACTCTCATGTCCTGTTAAGATTTCATTAACACGGCAAGCCCCTGATAGTTTTGATGTATGTATGGGTTTCTTGCTAGATGATGGCTGGGATGAACTTCCTTCTATGGTAGGGAGAACAAACAACATGAACTCGTCTTCATTTTGTGATCGACGATTATAGTTTGGGTCCATGGCAATCAACAACAGAAAACCAAGAAGGGATACTCAAGTTTGCTTTTGGATTGTGCTACAGGTTTGTAAGGCCTGATTTATAGGAGAGAAGAAACATGAATTACATTGCAAATCGTTTTATATGTAAACTAATAAAAGAAAGTTAAGACATGAGCAATATGACTTACCAGGCTATCAGATCTCCAGCGATGCATGGAACGTGACGACCACCTGTGGTGATGAGCTAGTTGTGTTGGGTGTTTACAGAAAGCAGAGTGGAAGTCTCACAGGGTCATGAGTACACGTATATATAAGCACTTGCAACGGTTGGCTGCTTTGAATGCTCAACGGCTAGTAGTTTAGAAATCAAAAAGGCTGAATCAATCCTTTGTTTTTCCTGTGATCCTACCAAAGGACTTCCCATCATTTTTCCTATGTTTTCCATTCCCATAGGATTGGATAAACACAACCCCTCACTTCCTATGTTTTTCCTGTCCCTATGCTTTTCCTATCCTATGTTCCAAAGGGGCCCTAAACCTTTTCCTTTGAATTGTTTGAGTCTTCTAGTTCTAGCAAAGATTTTTCATCTCCACAAAACAGCAATGGTTCTCATTCGTTATGTACATATACTTCCTCCATCCTATAAAAAGTGAAATTTTAGTTTTTCTATGATAGATTAGTGGTGGCATGAAAAGACGCTAGTACACCTATTTTTTAGCCAGATGCAGTAAGTTTTGGCATGCAGATCAGATTTGATTACTTAACTAGGCATGTAATTAGATTTATTTTCTAGAATTGCACTCTTTGTTAGATTTTTTTCCCAAATGCTAGGATTGCATTCTTCACGGGACGGAGGGAGTACAATTTTTCCACTACACTTCCTGCAATTAAATAAATGGATTCACAAGAAGAAGAATTAATTTTCTTTTTACAAAACCTAGCCAAAGGCCCAAAGATGGGGCAGTCTGAGCTTTCTTTCAGGCCTTCATCTCTAGTAGCTAGAAAATGAGGCGCTACTTTTGGCCCATCTAGTCCATATAAGAGCATCTTCAAGAGTTTGTCAAATTTTACTTGGCAAATCTTGTGTTTTGCCAACTCCTAAAAAGATATGCCAAATAAAAAAAGAGTTCATCTCCAACAGTTTGGCATAATTCACTTGCCAAACTCAGATCTAACTTACATCAGGAATCCTGAGAGAAATAAAATTATGTTTGTGCCCTTCCACCTCTTGAAAACTTACATCAGGAATCCTTCTCTATTCCTTATTTCTTTTTTTCACCCTCCCACCTACAGGGAAACGACGATGGCAACCACGATCCGCGCGCGCATATATGCGCGCGGAGAGGTGAGTTTTGCCAAGTTTCTATTTTTGCCAAGTTGGTTTGCCAAACTGTTGGAGGCCATTTTTTCTTATTTTGCCAAAATTAAATGGATGCCAAGTTGACTTGCCAAACTGTTGGAGTCGCTCTAAGTCCATCTCAGAACATCTACGACTACCACAAATACACACAACTGTTAGCACTATGCAGCACGCTTCTCTTCTCTCTTCCAAAGACAAAAAAGATAGAAAAGGGAAAGACTTCAGATCTGCGACTGGATAGTAAGCTCAGGAGTAACTGAACTTGATACTCTTTGCCAAACGTCGTTCACCGAAAGAATTTTTTTTAGACGAAAATCAAGTTGCGAAATGCCCACATGCGAGTTCACCAGGATGGCGGGCTGGTAATTGGAAATACAAACGGTGAAGTCCAGGGAGCAAATTCAAAACGAGAAAGCTAGCTAAAAAATATTGTGGGTGTCGTGAATTTTGAAGCTCAAGCATGCTCTTCAATTTGACGCAGCCCCGAAATGGGAATGTGGGGAGAATAATTGAGCTGAAACACATAACACATGATTGGAAAGGGATGGAGGGGTTTAGTTTAAATGGACTAATTTCCTCTCCAAACTCTTTTATTCCACTTCAGTTCATTAGTATCTAAAGCAGGTCGTATCGTGGCACCTTAATAATTAGGAAAAAAAAAGTTTTTTTTTTGACGTTACTCATCTAATGTCGTAGTCTGAGTTTTGCCCCTCATGTACAAAATTTATTATCGGCCATCCCTCAATTTTAAAATCAAGTTGTTTTTGTTGAGGGACGGCTGCCCGATTTTGCACACGAGAGGTGAAACTCACACACACTACAACGATAAACTAGGGACATCAAATGGATTTTTCCCCCTAAATACTAGCCACTACAACCTGCTAGCCAAGTAGAAAATATCTTAAGGGCCAGGATACTACTTTTGTCCCATAAGTCAATATGTGTTCTGTAACACCCTGGGTTTTCAAAATCAGAAAACCTAGCATTCTGTCTCGTGATAGTCCCTAGATCAGACGTTATCACGCACAGGTATTCATCACAGATAAATAACACAGTCATACATCGAAATAAAGCATCAGAGTACGAATAATAATCTGATTATTACATGTCCTGATTATTCGGAGTACATCAATACACGCCTCTTGGCGGAATAGCAGAAATAAGAGCCTACGCAGCGGTAGCTAGTCTTCAAAAGGTGTCTCCATCTTCAGGCATCTCCCACAGGCATCCTTGAGCGAAGCGTCATGCCCCCCCTCAGTCGTACCATCCGTCGGCGTTGTTGTCGTAGTCGGACTCGTACCCTGCAAGCTCAGGGGCTATCCCCAAGTATCGGGATAGGTCCACGTCACCAACCGTATGCAAGCTTTAAGTGGCCTACTTCTAAGGGGAAAAGAGTATATCAAGGTAGTAGCAGGGTTTCCTATGCAGCAGCAGCAAGTATAGAGTAATATCTCCATAAGTTCACCATATCTCATATCTCTCATCCGCATACGGATACATCTGGTCATCCAGATCTCCGTCACCATCTCCTATCTCCATCTAGGGTCGGTGCGAGAACTCCCACTCCTCGCACCTCAATGGTTGCACCCGGATCCGCGAGGTAGAGGGAGCAACTCTCCTCTCCCCGAATACAACCACGGCTCACCAATCGCGCTCATCCTATAAGGGGGAGGTAGAAATCCCAAAACGTAAGAGTCGGAGAAACAACGGGCATGTCCATAACCGAGGACGTGGCTATACGTATAGATCTAAACTCTGCAGAGCGTGTACACCAGTACCCAACTCGGAATAGTACCCGGACGGTGTACGGCCAACCGAGCCTACCCTACCGAACGAACACCTAGGAGTTACGATTCCATCCTGCATCCGGGTCTCGTCGCGGTCCTTCGCAAAGGTCCGCCCCAGAACTGTGAAAATGCCCCCGTGTGGCCACACGAGGAGCGTCCAAAGGGAAGGGACTTCACCCTAACCCTCTCACTGATACCCTCTATCCTACTAGCAGGTATGACATCGCACTTGCCAGGGTCGAGCGGCTCTATCCCCACTCTCGGCGAGGTGGTGTGTACGAAAGTCTCGTGTGACAGACGACCCACTCGGTTTCAGACCGGGGCGAGCTCATATCCTCCAAGTCATCACAAAAATCCCCAACACCTGTGCTCCTAAAACAGTGTACCTGCCATAGGCACCACATTGGGCAACGTCCGAGAAGACGATCCCTGGCCCCTGATCCCAGATCAGGTTGTCTCGAGCTCACCCCCGCCAAAATATCCCAAACACCTTCTCCTGTCAGTTTTCCCAACACACGCCAAGAAACTACCACAATAATCCCCACACATGCATAGCAAGCTCAGCACATCATCTAGCTTAAGTAAACAGTAGTAGTAGGTCAATTAAGGACAAGTATGTAAAAGAGGTTATGCATGGGTTCATCATATCCATCTCTATGCATTAAATAAAGCACTAGCAGTTCTAAAATAGCCATGCCTAATGGGCATTCATAGATGGTTGGGCGTGAACCTGGGTACGCGTAGTCGTCGTAGCCGAGGTCGTCGTCGTAGTCCAGGTTCAGCTCTCCGGCTCCGGCAGCTCCTAGAAGCGTATTTAAATAAATAAACTCGGCTACTACTAGCAATAAATCCAAGATGAAGAGCAAATAAGATCCAAAACGGGGCAAACTCTAGTCTAGCACGGAGTTTGGATTTTTAGAAGATTTTCAGAAGAAGTTTCATATTTTTCGGAGCTAAAACGGATTTAGTATGATTTTCCGAAGATAAAATACATTTCTGAAAGAGTAAATTGCGTTCACCATACAACAACTTGTAAGGTGGGTGTAAATTAGTCCAATAACTTGTAATATGCTCAACCTAGTACAGTAACTTGTCAGGTAGGTACGGATTAGTCTAACAACTTATAAAATGATCGATCTCATACAATAACTTGATAGGTGGGTGCAAACTGGTCCAAGAACTTGTAAAGTGCTTAACTTACTGCACGCTTGATGTATCTGCAGTCTAAATGTTATCACAAATAATATATTTTGTAATACCAGACTAGAGTATACTTGTGTCAGAACAAGTTATTGTGCATTATTTGACAATTGATATTCATGTTGTGATGGTAAAAATATTTAGTAAGGACTAGAACCTTTGGTGTTATGTCTTTGTTATCAATTTTTATACAAATATTAAATTTTGATTAGAAATATTTTTAATCTCATGTTCAATATTAATTTCAAATTTGATTAGATTATTTTTATTGAGCTAGTAATAGAATATGGTAACTCGTACTAACAATTAATACCTTTTAGAAGTTTGACATAAATATTTTTAAAGTCTCATGTACTAGTTGAAAGACAAAATGAACTAAAATAATCAAAACGAGCATGCTTCTCTGAAGTTGTTGAATACACGAGTAAAGGTGCAGAAGAAACAAAAGGTCATATGGTGTCATATGAACTTTAGTCTCTCGGTAATCTAATGACGTAATTCAAAAACTTGATTCAATTTAACTAGTAAAAATAAGAGTAATGTATATACATTTGATTCAAAATTAGCAATTTTAATTGAAAAAAACTATTAGTTGGACGAAAATTTGAATACTACCTTATTTGTCTAATACATTATCATTTGTAAAATTGGACTATAGGTGCACCAATTTGCCAAATTATTACATTGAACCGAGTATTTTACACAAGTTCTTAGATCAATATGCACATACCTGTAAATTGTTGTACTAATTTGATTATTTTACATGGTTTGGGACCAATATGCACCAACCTAACAAGTTATTGTACTAAATTGAGCATTTTACAACTTGTTGGACTAATCCACACCCACCTGAGAAGTTATTGTAGTAAATTGAGCATTTTACAACTTGTTGGACTAATCCGCACCCACCGGACAAGTTGTTGTATGGTGGGCGCAATTTACTCTTTCTGAAATTAAAATACGCATACACAATATTGCAAACTATAGGCTAGCTTTTACCTAACTCTTGCTGACTCTAGAGGGGCTTAAAGCCGGCGGCAGGCCAGCTCAAAGGCTGACGCGGCTGCCACGTGGCTGGCTCAAGGCCAGCGCCTGCACACGTGGCAGGCCACGTCGCCGCGCGCGTGGCTGCGCGCGCGGGATCCGGGAGGGATCCGCTGCGGCGCGGCAGCGTGTTGGGGCGCGTGTGGCTCGGCCTGGGTTGGCCAGCCGCACGAGATCCCGGCGGATCCCCTGCGGGGAGTCGTGTGTGTGTGAGAGCGTAGGGCGCAAAACCCCAGGGGTTCTGGCCGGCGTCGCCAAGCGTTCGTGAGAATGCCCACGAGGAGCGGCGGCGCGGCAAGGGGCTCGCCGGCGGCGAGGGTGTCCGGCCTGGTCAACAAACGGCAGCGTGAGAGCGACAAGCACCAGGGGCTCTCGCTCGTGCATCAAAGGAGCCGGCTTGGGTAGGTTAGGTGCGGCGGCGTCGTGACAGGGGCACGGCGGCGACGTGCCTGCGCGGCCGCTCGGCGATGACCACCGGCGACGGCGTGAGAGGACGCCAAAACACCAGAAAGGTGTGCGCGTGCATCAAGTGAACGTGAAGACCCCAAAATCTAGGGCTTTTGCCCCTTGGCACAGAGGCGCACGGCGCGGTCGGCCATGGCGGAGCTCGTGCGGAGCAGTGCGGCGGCGAGGTGTTGGCTCCGGCCGCGGGGCGGCCCTGCGCGTGAGTGCGCGGTGACCGGGACGGCGAGGTGGTTGTGAAGACGTGCAAGTGGTGGACGGGGAGTGCCTCAGTGCGTGTGCACGTCGACGTGCATACCGGCGACGAGGTGCGCCAGAGCACGGCGGCGGCGGTGCGCGTGTCGGCGAGGTGTGGGCGCGGAGCAAGGGAGGAAAGCGGAGGTGCGCGCGCGTGATCGAGGCGACGGCGGCGGCACCTGCAGAAGAGCTCCCGGCACGGCACGAAGGCCGGCTTCACCATGCGCGTGCGCGGCGGTGCGCTCGCTTTTCGCCTCGGCTCGAAGGCCGGGTTGACCACAGATGGGCGAGGGAGCTTGGCCTCACCTTGGTGGCCACGGGCCGACGTGCAGGCGGTGGTGAAGTGGGGCGGAGCAGGGTCGTCGGCGAGGAAGGAGACGGCGGCGCGGAGCAGAGGAAGCAGGGGCGTCGCGGTTCTTGGCTTTGCGGCGTTCCCGAGCTCCCACGTGCGGGCCTTCTGCTTCGCGAGGTCGACGGCGAGCTCGCGGGCGTTCTCCTGGCCTTCTTCTCCCCTCTCCCTCCTTCTTCTCCTCTGGCGGGCGGCGGCAAGGCGGAAGGGAAGAGCTCCCCGTGGTGGTAGGGTTTCCAGGGCGTGGCGGCGGCCCCTTTTATGGAGCGCGGTCCGCGGGGGACGCGTGGATGGCTCGGATGCGCCGGCGGGACGTGGCCGTCCATCGACGGTCGCCATGGGCGGGGCGGCGCCGGAAGGCTGCTCGCCGGCGTCACGAAAGGGGAAAAGAGAAAGGGTGACGGGGGAAGAAACGCTGACGCAGGAGGCTACGTCATGTGGGCCCCACATGGCAGCGACACTGGCGCGGGCGCGGTTGGTGGTTGCGGGCCGGCGGTTGTGTGGGCCGTGTTGGGCTGAGACGGGGAAAGGAGAGGGAGGTTCGGTGCGCGAAGAAAAAGAGAGAAGGGAGGCCGAGCAGTCTTCGCGACTTGGACTCGAGGCCCAACAGTGCCTCCCTTTTTCTATTTCTCTTTTCTATTTCTATTTAACCCCTTTCTATATAGTTTCAAATTTGAATAAGGATTCAAATTTGAAACTCACAACAAGAGAACTCCAAATAAATCCAAATGAACTCCAAGTTTCTCACACTAACACTTTATATTTCCTAGAATTTTTATTTAGCCCAAAAAAATAAATCTAGGAATTAAAGGTGAGAAAAGGAAGACATCCTTAATTAATTTGATAATCACACAAATAAACCATCGAAAATTTTAAATCCACATTTTTATTAATTAACATTCCTCAATAAACTTGAGGGATGTTACATGTTCATCCTAGCCCATATACGAGAACCACACGGAGATAATTGTTACTCCTTCCGTATTGGTATTAGAAGACGTTTATGACAAGGTTTAAGTCAAACATTGGGATTATAAATCATGAATAATTTTTAAGTTATTGAGTTTGAAAATGTGAAAATCATATGAATAGATTTGTCTTGAAAAATACTTTCATAAAAGTGTAAACATATCATTTTTAAATAAATATCTTTTTATAAAAAACAAGTCAAAGTTATGTTTTGAAGACCGTATCACTGTCCAAAACGTCCTCTAATACCAATATGGAGGGAGTACATGTTAGCACTACGTATGTATTCGTCTGCTCCCTATGCTTATCTTCACTCTTGCAAAGATTAACGAAAAAGAGAAAAAGGGAAATTTTAGATATGCGAATGGATAATGAGTTCAGAGGTTGATGGAGAATTATCGAAGAGAGACTTCTTTTTTTCCTAAAGAAAATAAAGTTGCCAAATGCGAGTTCATCAGGATGCCAGACTTTCCATTACAAATACAAATCGTGAAGTCCATGGAGCAAATTAAAAACGAGGAACCTGGTTAACCAATATTGTAGTGTCCAGTTTTTTGAAGTTGAAGCATGCTCTTCAATTTGATGCTGGCCTGACTGCCGAGTAATAAGGATTAAAAACTTCGACGGTGCTTCTACAGCCCATAGAGACGATATATCCTCGGCTCTCTGTGTATGTGGCTATGTGCAAACAGGTGGGTCTTGATTGCCAAGTAAGGAACAAAAATTTGGGCAATAGCTCTAGAGGCGGACCACATCATAGCACAATGGTTGATAGCTACCTCAGGAAGATTATGCTAAACCCAAAGGTGGCACTGGCAAAGACCAAGGTAGAATATGCTAAACCAAAACATATGAGTGCTATGTTTCTTGGAAGATCTCGGGCAGTTGAACTTGAGCTCCTGATGTCTCTTTTTCCTACTAGCAAGATAAAACGCTTTACAATATCTAAAAAAATAGGATCAAACACACGCATGCTTGGTTTTTACAAAGAAGCAACTTGGTGTGGTTGGGGCTATGCAAAGAAGCACAACACAGGTGAAACAACCATGGTCGGAGACCTGCTTTCTAGGTGTATATATCATATAAACTGTAGTAATGGGTATGTTTAAAATGTATATGGCCCACAACAAAAATTGGTGTACCCACCTTATGAGGACGACCCCGGGATGTTTTCCTTTGCTTGTCATAAACATCCTAAAGGCTCAACAATAGACAAGACACATTATTAAACCATGGGGAATCACACAACACACCATCACATTTATACAGGGCCGGCTCTACAGTTTTGAGGGCCCTTGAGCAAATAAAAAAAAATATGGGCTCTTCCTTTAACACAAATATTTCTTAAAGGTACTAATAATATGTTTTCTTTTTTGAGAACTCAGCAAATACTTCGTCGGTAACATTGGAATTTAGAAGTTTAAAATTCTAAAAATTTAAGACATCAAGTTAATAACATGCTATGTGCTAACAGCTAAGTAAAGACCTACTCACGATTCGAGGAACCTATCTATTTGATTTGCTAATCTCACTTCGATTACACGGAATCATGGACACCCTATTGCCCTGGGGTCAGTGCCCTGCCTTTATATATTCACGCTGATCTTGAACCTCATGGTTCTAACCACAAGTGAAAAGATGTGAAAAGGACGCTCACAACATGCACGTACACTCATCCCTGTGAACACACATACCCAAATCCTACCCTATCTCCGATTGTGAAAAGGATGCCGACCCCTTAAGTTAGAAAAGGTGTGTTACTGTTGGCCCATGTAATTTATATGTGACCATCCCAACCCATGTACGAGTAATAAAAAAACTGGACCTGCGGGGGTATGACAGCCCCAGGCTGTGTTACGAGTAATACGACTACTACATGGACACAAAGACCACAAAAAAAAAGCTACACAACGTCATCATGGCCACATCAATTGCCATGCTCAGCTCAATCTAAAGGTCATCCCCATCTGCGACTACGAGGCCAAGCCACTGCTCTTTTTTCACTGTCTTAGGGTCATCGACAAGAACTGGATTGCGGTCGTGCTTCCTCAGCAACACCATGAGGCACAAGTATTGAAAGTGCTGACATCATCCCGCAGGCAAGGGTCCATGACCATCGTTAGGCACCTGACCGCAGCAATTCCTTGGATACCACCCTGGACCGGCAAAAATAGGGTGGTTGGAGCTCCTGGACAGGCTGCAACAACACCCTATAAGCAATCCTGCATCGTCCAGGATCTGTAGTGGCATCACCAAATCTTGGGGTGACTGGCTCCTCCTCCAAATTCTTGTCGCGGTCTTGCCTCTCCCTCGATTCGCGACGTGGCGGCCGCCCCTCCTCCCTCGTCGACCCCTACCCACCGCCTGCTCCTCGGGCACCGCTCCCCTGCAGCGCGGTCACCGCGGTGGTGATGAGCTTCAGCGAAGGGAGCTCCAGATGCCGGCAGCCATGTCCCTGCGGTAGATCCACATGGCGGAGGGAGAAGAGGGCAGAAGGCAGAAGGAGCTCCCCCCGGCGGGGCGCGGTTGTGGATCCTAGCTGCCGCTGCGCTTGTGAGGCTCAGAAATTCCTCAATTCAACACCAGGCAGGTGCAAGAGGTTCCGGGAACTCAGGAGAGCAAGGTGGTGCTGGGGCGTGCGTTGCCTCGCCGTGCGGGTCGATCACAGGAACACGATGAGGACGTAGAGCAGGACCGCGGTGATGAAGGAGTACTTGACTACGACAGTGAAGATGGACGCGAAGATGAGCATGACCTGCAGCAGCAGGGAGGCGCCGACCCAAGAGAGCGCGCCCGAGAGTACGACGGTCGCGGCGTTGGTGGGCTGCGAAGGCAGAAGCTCCCCACCGAATCTCCGATAACACTGAGAAGGACGGGGGTTTCGGCTCCTTGTCCCTGTCCGCCCGGGGCTCGCCGTTGTCGCCGGAATCCGCGCGGGCGACCGTGAGGCGGGGTGCTCGGGGATAGAGCAAGGAGGAGGAGGAGGAGGATGTCGGGGTGAGGAGTCTGGGACGGGGTAGCGAGCTATGTGGGATGCGAAGGGGGGGGGGAGGAGGGATAAGGGACGGAGCTAGGGTTCCGGCGAGTGCCGCCATCGGAGGGGAGAGGAAGGGAGGAAGAGGAGCAAGAGGTAGCAGAAGCGAGCGACACAGTCAGTGGTGGATTGGTGGCAGTGGATGTACAACTGGTGAGGGCTTCGGAAGCTTGCGTCTTGACAGCCGAGGAGGAAGGAGGAACCGGCCGGCGACGGAGGGAGGAGAGACCGGCCGACGTAGGACTGGTGGAGGCGCCACCGCCGGCGTGTGTTGGGGTGGAGTGGTGGAAGACGACAGTGGTATAGATGTGGGTAGGTGGGTGGGTTAGGTGGGGACTAGGGGTTGTGTGGATGAGATTGGAAGCAATAAAAATAAAAAGACAGGTGGGACCTACAGATGGAGAAGGCAAATGGAAGCTCCTGTCGTAGCAAAATGTAATTTAGGGGGTTAATTTTTGTAGAGGACCCTCCAAATACTCTTTTAGAGAATGACTTTTAGAGGTCATTGCTGCGGATAGTTTTAGGCTCTGTATGGCTCTGGCTCTGGCTCTAGCTATCCCACTTCCTTCCTCCCCTACCAGCCTCAACAACAAGGCCAAGGTCAACTGACACATGGGCCACACGCTGTAAATAACAGAGAAGAAAAGAACAAGAATTCGGCCCAACAAATGCAACCGAGCAATAAAAATAACACGAATCTTGAAACAATCCTGGTCAACAAAAACTGAGTGAAAACACACGACAAAATCACCCGCGTGATGTTTAGAAATCCCACAAAAAAAATAAAAATCCAGAGATAAAACAAAAGGGAAAGAAAAAGGAAAATATTTCAGATCTGTGGCTGGACCCTAGAGTAACTGAACTTGATACTCTTTGCCAAAGGCATGTTCCCCACTTGCCCCAGAGTTGTTGGAGAATTACCGGAAAACCTTTCTGACGGAACTCAAAAGTTGGCAAACCCCAAATGCGACTTCACCCGGAGGGCCGGCTGATCATTGGAAATACAGACACAGTGAACTCCAGGGAGCAAATTAAAAACAAGAAAGCTTAGCTTACAAATATTGTGGGTCTCGTGAATTTTGAAGCTGAAGCATACTCCTCAATTTGACGCAGCCAAATTGGAGATGAGCATGCATGGGAGAATCATCGAACATTCGAACTGAAGCACATATCGTGCCAGTGCCAGCCGTGGATCCCGTATAGGCACACATCCATTTGCCTCTTGAAATCGAAACATCTGGACGACGGCTCGGTAGAGAGTAAGCGCCGCTCAATCGTAGGAGTCACCACCGGCGTTGGCACTGGCAAAGACCAAGGTAGATTCTGCTCAACCGAAACATTTGGACACGGTGGTTTTTTATGTAGCTTCGACATGAGCTCCGGATGCCTCCTTTTCCTACTGTATATAGCAAGATAAACCGCCTTATAGTATCTAAAAAAAGGATCATACATGCAAGCTTGGTTTTTGCAATGAAGCAACCTGGTGTTGTCGGGCTACAAATAAGTACAACACATGTGTACTCCTAGAAAAACCATGACGGGAGACCTTGCTAGGTTCTAATATATAGCATGTAGTAATGAGTAATTCTAAGATGTATATGGCCCGCAACAAAAATTGGTGTACCCGCGCGCCTTATGAGGACAACCCTTGAATGTTTTCTTTGGCTTGTCATAAACATCCTAAAGGCTCAACAGTAGACACTGACACCTTATTAAACCGAGCTTTGTTGCGGTACTTATAGAAAGTACCGGAAAGTACATGCAAGCACCTTGTGTTATGATTTTTCACACTGGCTAATAAATATTAAGTTAAGAAAGGAAATGATATTATACTATAATATGCTTTTTTGACGTCATTATTATCATGTAGTCATTTTCTTCTTCGGTCCTCGCTAGAAATCAGAAAATTGCTGCCCCCATGTCAGCACTCCCATATACCCTTTTTGTGGGTCTCATGAATTTTGAAGCTAAAGCATTCTCTTCCATGATGCAGCCGAACCCGGAAAATATGGTGGAGAATCGTCGAACCGAAACACATGCATCGTGGCACCTTTATAAGCACGTCTTTCTGCTTCCTGAAACTGCGACACATGATGATGAAGTACAACAGAAATAGTTAAAAACCAGCCTCCACGGCTCCACTTTAAACGTCTTGTGCTCCCTATACCCCCTGCTCTCTCTGTATGTCCAAATAGGCAGGCCCTAATTGTTGAGGAAGGAACAAAAACATTGACTGTAGCTCAAAAAGCGAGCCACGTCCTAGAGTAGTGACGGATAGCTGCCTTGGGTAAGTGCGGCTCAATCGCGGGAGTCACCGCTGGCGTCGGCACTGGCAAAGGTGAAGACAGATTATGCTCAACCAAAACATGTGGGCGCAGTGGCGGAGGCAGGAAAAAAATGTAGGTAGGGTGGACAAACTAACAATTTTTCTACTAGTGAGTAACCAATAATCCATTTTTCTACTGTTATCTAATTCAAAACCAATTGCTAAATCCAATTATCTGTGTTCCTGTACCGCTTCTTTGTAACTGACGAATGGGAACCTGGCGTGTTCATGCTGCTTGCGCCCGCCGCCGCCGGTGTGCTCGCGCTACTTGTGCCTGCCGGCGGTGCCGCCGCCGCCGGTGTGCCGGCGCTGCTTGTGCCCGCCGGTGGTGCCGCCGCTCCTGCTTGCGCTTGGGCTGGGCGTTGGTTGTCTCCGGCGCCGGCCCCCAATACTGGATCAGGGTCTCCGCTCTCCATCCCGCTAGCGCTAGGTGCTAGGGTTCGTCGTTTCTTGATGGTGCGGCGGCGGTGCTCGAAGGAGGCAGGAGCAGCGGCGCTCGATTTGGGGACGGGGGGATGACGGGCGAACACTGAACAGGAAAGGAGGAGGCAGGAGTTGTGTGCGTGAATTGATTTGGGATATGGGCCATATGGCCAAGGCCATATAGGCTTTGTATTGGGCCAGTTGGTCATTAAATTTGGGCTGATTTACTGGCCCATTTAACAATTCAGCTACCTGTTCGCTTCTACTCTAGACGTCTTCTACCTCCAGTCCTCGAGACCCCTCGCCACCGCCATTGCTTGTTGCGGGATCTTCAAATCTTAGAGGAAAAAATAGATGGGGATTAGGGGTGCTCTTCCAGAGTTAGGTAGGGCGGCCGCCCTACCTCGCCCTATTGGTAGCTCCGCCACTGTGTGAGCGCCGTGTTCCTTGCACAGGCTCAGACATGCATGAGCTCCTGTTGCCTCCTTTTCCTACTATAGAAAGATAAGTAAACCGCCTTTCGGTAGTTGAAAACAAGGATCACATATGCATGCTCCATTTTATTTTCAAAGAAGCAAGCTCTGTATGAAACTGACGAATCGATTTGGTGTGGTTGGGCTACAAACAAGTACAACAGATGTGCACCTAGAAACTAGACAACCATGAACGGAGACCTTGTTGGTATCTAATATATATATAGAGTGTAAACAGTAGTAATGAGTGTGTTTAAAATGTATATGACCTAGAACAAAATTGGTATACCGATCAACCATATGAGTTATGAGGACCCTCCCTTGTAATAAAGTCTTATCTAACTGGAGATATGTGGCTTTGTAATAAAATTGGTCCACCCAACTTATGAGGACAATAATCATGAATGTTTTCATTTTGCTTGTCGTCATAATAAACATCATAAAGGCTCAATAATAGACAAGACATGTACGGAGAATCACACAACACCATCACCTTTATAAATTCACACTAGACATCAACGTCATGGTTCTAGTCAGGTGTGAAAGGATGAGGTTGGGCAATATAGTCGTCTGCTTCCTTGATCCTTGATGCTTTGCATTGTTTTTTTTTTGAGATTACACAGTACAACGCAGACGCTCACAACACGCACGCACACTCACCCCTATGAATACACGTACGTAAACCCTACCCCTATGAGCACCTCCGAAGAACTGAGCACTGGCAGATCTGGAGATTCTCGAAGTCACCACTGGCGCCTCGTCGTCGACGGGAACGTCGCTTACCACTTAATGCATAACGCCGGAAAATCCCGGAATAAATCCAGGAAAAGAGATTTGAACCCTGGTGGGTAGCGTCCCACTGGACTGTCTTACCATTGGACTACAAGCCCATTCGCGATGCTTTGCATTGTTAAGAACACTACTTAGCTCAAGATGAACAACCAAATAAAATATCAGCATTTTGGGCTTGTTTTATTTCACATAATTGGCCATGCTGGGGGGCACGTTCAACTTTCTCAATTTCCACCGTGCTCATCAGCCCACATCTTTTGACTAGCCTCGTTCGTAGCATTTGTAATACAGCAAGCTGCCACAGTCACTGAAAAAATATAATTTTTATACTTGATTTTGAGTCTTAAGTTTGCGTGAAGTTGGAACATTTCCGTGTTGGCTTCCCAATGCGGTCTTTGCCGGATCCTTGATTTCTCAAATTATGCCAGGCTCACGGAATGTGCTTTAAATTAGGCATTTGAAAGGAGGTCGAGCTCCTTAGATCTATCTTCCTGGGCTGTTTCTAGGTGTATGTTTCGTTTCTTTGAGAGCAAGTATAGTAACAGGCGAAATGTGAGCTGAGTCCGACGTGGAGGTGAGAGAAAATAGGAAAGAGAAAAAATCAGGTGAGTGACGAGACGCCGGCTCGAGCGGGCGAAGAGCGCAGTGCGGCAGCTGCCCTCACGTCTCCCCTTGCTTTGATTGGCTGCTGTCCCGGAAGGCATTAAAAGCTGGCGGGGTCCACCATTTCTAGTTCTCACGTTTGCATGACCTGGCGTTTTCTTGCAGCTCGCTGCCGGCGTAACCACTATCCTTGCTCTGACTATGTTAAGCTGTAGTCTTGTGTCTCCAACTTTTGTTTTATGCCACCTAAGATGTGTAGGGGGCTAGGGGCAGGGATGTTCCAAGCAGGTTGTTTCATATATATATATGCTCTATGGATCGCTTCTTCTTCGAAACCCTCAAAATGGACCCAGAAATTTTCGAAGCGAAAGAAGTTGTTGTGGGTTCACGAGTCAGACTGAACTCTCCTTGGAGCAGCAATTAATGGCACGTGATCCAACATGAGGGGACGGTACGAAGTGATCCACGGTTCGTGCATATTTCTGTTAAGCGAATGTCGTCAATGATCACTTTGAAGGAAGCGATGGGCTCATGGTTAAGGTTCGTGCTGTTTTTGTCCGCCGCTTGATAAATGAGGTTAAAATCTTGTAACACGAGCCAACGATTCTGTGTTTACGATTCAGAGTAAGCGCCTTGTGCTCACTTCAGCTCATTGTGTGTCTAGACAAGAATGTCCATACTCCAGAGCAATGAACAAACTTAGACAGTAGCTCTAGAGACCGACCATGACATAGAACAGTGGTGGATAGCTGCACCAGTAGCTGGTAAGCGCCCCTCAATCGCAGCAGCCGCTACCAGTGTTGGCACTGCTAAAGACCAAGGTATATTCTGCTCAACCAAAACATTTGGACGCTGTGTCACTCGACGGAGCTTGGACATGAGCTCCTGATGCCTCCTTTTTCTACTAGCAGGATGAAGCTTATAGTAGTTAAAAACATAAATCATGCCTGCTCTATATTTGCAAAGAAGCAAGCTCTGTCTGATACTAACAAATTAACTTGGTGGTGCAACACAGGTGCACCTGAAAGCATCCATGGCCAGAGACTTGATTTGTATCTAATATATAGCATGTAAACTGTTGTAATATAATAAGGAGTACATTCAAAAGGTGAGCTCTTTTATGGCACATAATACTAGTCTATACTCAGCAATGGTAGCAAGTGGGGAAGAGGAGCTCCATGTCTGTCATGCAAAAAACTCTATTGGCGATCATTCATGTATATTTGTTTTAGGAATAGGTCGTTAATGGTCACTTCGAAGGAGCCCATCAGCCGATGGTTAAGGTTCGTGTTGTTTCTATTCTTGCTTGATGATTGAGACCCTAATAACACGAACCAATGGTTAGCTGTTTGGGTTAGCAAATTCCTTTAGTTCTTGCCTTGAGGAAGGTGTGCTTGTAACTATAATATAACTAAGTATATTATTTATCCACGAAGCCATATCTCTCTATGGTAAGCAGTTTCTGTTCAGATACATGGCATGGCTATATTGCAACACATACCAAGTGGAACACCACTCACACATGCGTCCAAAACTTACAAAACTCCTTGCATTGAGTTGGTCAACCTCGCGGCATAGCATACTTTTGCAGAGTGTTGATTGTATATCTAAATATAATTAGCGCACACCATTATACTCTGGCCACACAAAGACACAAATAGAGAAACAAACTTAGACAGTAGTTCTAGACGGCGGAGCACACAGAAGCACATTCGGGTAAGCACCTCTCAAAGTCTCAATCGCAGGAGCCTCCACCGGCGCTGGTGCTGGCAAAGTCAAATGCAGACTCTGCTGAAGCAAACAATTAGGGCGCTGTGTTATTGGAACGAACTGGAGATGAGCTCATGATGCCTCCTTTTCCTACTAGTTAGGGCGCTGTGTTATTGGAACGAACTGGAGATGGGCTCATGATGCCTCCTTTTCCTACTAGTTGGATAAACCTTTTAGTAATTTTAAGGGATCATGCATGATCTATGTTTGCAAAGAAGCAAGCTCTGTGTGAAACTAACTAATCAATGCAACTTGGTGGTTTGGTTACATACAAATACAAGTGCAGCACAGGTGCACGCACCGGAAAACTGTTAGAGTGGCGCAGCGGAATCCGGTCCGGCCCGCTATACCCACGAGCCGGTGCCACACCAGGCCTAGGTCCACCGGAGTCCACAACAACAAGGCTCTGAGCCTAACTCAACCCAAAAGACTAGTCTGATGGGTGAGGGCTGTCCCCACCTTTATGTTGTGGTCCCCCACCATCAATTTCCAATGTGGGACTAAACCCAACAATCTCCCCCGTCACACATTGGGCCCAACTCTTCTATCACAACCATCCGTGTGATCTCCCGAAGACGTTATCCAGGCCCCGAGTCCAACTCTCCAGTCACAACCATCCGTGTGACCCTCCGGAGACGTTCATAGGCTCCCCCGTCACCATGTGACCCGGAGATGTTTTCCCAGGTTTTTTTGACATTCGGATTTGATACCACTTGTTAGAGTGGCGCAGCGGAATTCGGCCCGGCCCGCTATACCCACGAGCCGGTGCCCCACCAGGCCTAGGTCCACCGGAGTCCACAACAACAAGACTCTAGGCCTAACTCAACCCAAAAGACTAGCCTGATGGGTGAGGACTGCCCCCACCTTTTTGTTGTGCTCTCCCACCATCAATTTCTAATGTGGGACTAAACCCAACAAAAACAAGAATGACTGAAGACCTCGTTGGTATCTAATAATATATGGCATGTAAACTGTTGTAAAATAATGAGTACCCTGGATATATAGAATTGGTGAAGGCTCTCACTTGTGATAAAAGTCCTTACCTAACTGAAGATAGGTGCAAGGAGAACCCCCTGAATGCTTTCGTTTGCATGTTAAAAGCATCCTTAAGGCTCAACAAAAGACAAGACACATAACTTAACCATGGACAATTACACAACAGAATCACAAATGTACATTCAACTCTAGTTGAACCTTATGCTTCTAGCGACATGCCAATGATGTGATTGTGCAAGCCCACTGTTGATCTGCTTGATGCTTTACATGGTTAAGAACAGCTTTAGATATCGGGTATATCTGCTACCTCAAAGATAAGTATTTGGTCCTTTTGAGCTTGTTTTGCTTCATGGATTTGGGCCTTTTTGCCTAATTGAGGGGAAGTAGCCTTGTTCCATGAATGTAGCTATGAGACCTCTAGCGAGGAATTGTAATGTCCATTATACTAATGGATGGGATTCAGTAAGCAGTAACACTGACTCCACTAGTCTTGCCTTTCTATAGAAATTAAAAAATGACAAAGGCTGACCTACGTAAAAATTTCATCCACATTTTAATTTTTCTTACAAATGTATTTGTGATTTGTTTTACCACAAGTAATGATTAAACTAGGCTACTTAACACCTCAGCAAGGGCCTCTTATGTTCAAAAGATTGGAAGGAGGAGCAAAAACGAGAAAGCTAGAAATCAAAATATTGTGGATGTCTAATGCCCTGCATATAGCACATATGACTTTCAAAATGAAGCATATATATATGGTGGCACCAATATATGCAGGGGATTAGCCTCAATGAGCCGCATAGGGCAATGAACTAAACATAACAGACCAAGAATTGTGATATCTCCTGCTCTCCGCGTCCGTCATAGACAAGGATCAAAGTAATCAAACTATGATACTTGACCCGTAGCTGCAGAGGAGGACCACATTCTAGCCTAAAGTTTGATTACGGCCTCGGCAACGGTCAAGTGACGGCAGGGATGGAAGTATAATCTGCCCCATTACAAAATTAGGGTACGAAATATTTTCTTTAAGCTTGGACATCTGCTCCTGATGCTTCCTTTTCCTACTAGAAAGATAAAACGTATAGAAATTTTAAAAAAGGTCATGCATACTCTGTTTTTAATTGAAGCAAAAGCTTTGTGTGAAGTTACCAAATCAAGTTGATGGTTGGGTTTCGGCTATGTATATACAACATAGGTACTCTGGAGACCTTGTTGATATAAACTGTTGATATAAACCAACCTCATGAGGGACCTTCCTTGAAGTAAAGTCTTTGCCTGCGTAACTGGTGCTATAGGGCTAAGGACAACCCCTGAATGCTTTCTTCTCTTGTCCTATAGAACTATTGCTTGTCATAAATAATACTTGATGGTAGACAATAATATGTATTTGAAAAATCTTATTGCTTGTACTATAGAACCATTGATTGTCTTAAAATTTAAAATGGCCATGCATGCAGTCTCACACAACGAAATCACAAATATAAATTGAACTGAACTCGGTCCTCATGCTTTAGCCTTGTGTCGAGCATGTGATTGGGCAAGCCTCTGCTGGTGGCAAGACTGAAGTAGTCCACAGATGAAACCATAATGCTTCATAGCAATATGAATTTAAAAAAAATTCCGTTTGAATAAGGACGCTAATTAATTGTCATCTCTTAAAAAAGAATTACGTAGCATATATATTTTGCACAAAAAATGCTAAGCTTGTTTCGAGTATTATGGATGTGGGAGAGAAACGCCTCCATGAAAGCTGCCGTATGGTTCTGATGGTCACTCTCATCCCTGGCTTTCGTTTGACGGTTTTTTTTCTTGGAAATCGTTTGACGCTCTTGTTGTCAACATCGTGATATTGGCCATATGTATAGGAAATTATCACCCTAATGCCATAGTCTTGCTGTAATGATATAAGGATTCAACTTGTAACAATAACCTACGGCAAATGTAAACAGGACCACAAAGAAAATATCTTAATTAAATACAAATTAGTGTCATGTTCTCATAAAATAATTAAATGTCATCTAAAACACACAATGTTAACAGCTCAACAGTTTTTCACAGATCTTCAGTGAACAAGATTTTCAAACTTAGCGATACCATGGTAGTGTTTTTTTTTTTGATGGAATAGGAGGGACATAGGTTGCAACAAAGTTATCTACTATGATAGTGTGTTTAGCATTGTTCTTCACCGGCCGGTCAGATAGAAACTATCCAAATGGTTGAGGATACCTTGGCTTGGACATGAGCTCCTGATGCCTCCTTTTCCTACTAGCAGGATAGACCTTATAATAAAGGGATCATGCACGCTCTATATTTGCAAGGAAGTAAGCTAGCTCTGTCTGAAATTAACTAATCAACTTGGTGGTTGGGCTACAGTACATATACAAGTTCAAGAGAGGTGCTCCTAGATACAACCATGGCAGTATCTAATATATAGCATGTAAACAATTGTAATATAATGAGTGCATTCAAAAGGTGTGTGTATATATAGCCCACCACAAAATTGGTTTATGCTGACCTATGAGGGCCCTCCCTTGAAATAAAGTCTTTGACCTTCTGGAGATATATGTACTAGGACATCCCCTGAATGCTTTCGTTTGCTTGTTATAAACATCCTTAAGCCTCGACAAGACAACAATAGACAAGGCACATTACTAAACTATGTTGAATATATAATCATGAATAATCCAATATACATTCAACTCTACTGGAATTACCTTATGCTACCAGCCACTGAGCCACATGTTAAGGATGTCATTGTGCAAGCCACTACTGGTCCGCTTGATGCTTTACATTATATTGTTAAGAACTGCTTCACATATCGAGTATTTATGCTAGCTCAAAGTTGAGTAACCAAATGATTTTTGGTACTTTTGAGCTTGTTTTAGCTTCATGGATTTGAGCCTTTTTGCGTAATTGAGCTCAAGTTCAAGAGAGGTGCTGTTTGGGTTTGCAATTTCCTTTAGTTCCTGGAGGAAGAACACGTGCTTGTAGTTATTAGGTCTATACGGCTAAGAATTATTGATCCCCCAAACTATATCTCCACGGTAAGCACAGTTTTAATTCAGAACTTACATGACACGGCTATATTGCGATGCCTACCAAGTGGACCAAAGCTTGCAGAACTCCTTGCATCGACACCGCCTAGCACTCTGTTCACAAACAGTGGAAGAACCACCTGAATGAATCCACGAGTAAGGAGGCATCCAGCCTTCAGAGTAAGCACAGACTCCAGAAGAACGTACAAACTTAGACAGTAGCTCTAGAGGCTGACCACGGCATATTATAGTGGTGGATATATAGCTTCATCAGTAGCGGGTAAGCGCCGCTCAATCTCAGGAGCCTCCACTAGTGCCGGCACTTTTAAAGACCAAGATAGATTCTGGTCAACCAAAATATTTGGACGCTGAGCTCCTGATGCGTCCTTTTCATACTAGCGAGATAAAGCTTATAGTATAGTTAAAAACACAGATCATGCCTGCTCTATGTTTGCAAAGAAGCAAGCTCTATCTGAAACTAACAAATAAACTTGGTGGTGCAGCACAGGTGCACCTAAAAGCATCCATGACCACATACTTTGTTGGTATCTACCATATAGCATGTAAACTGTTGTAATATAATGAGTAAATTTAAAAGGTGAGATCTTTTATGGCACACAATACTAGTCTATACTGGTGTTCGAAAGAAGTTGTTGGGTTCACGACCGAATTCTCCTTGGAGCAGCAATGGCGCGTGATCGGACATGAGGGATGGTACGGTAGCTAGGGAGTGAAGGTAGCAAGTGGAGTGGGGAAGAGAAGCTACAAGTCGGTCATGCAAAAAACTGCATTTGGTGATCGTTCATGTATATTTCTTATAATAACGTAGGTCATCCAATAGTCAGTTTGAAGAAACCATGAGCCCATGTTAATGTTGGTGCTGTTTTTGTCCGCCACTTGATGAATGAGGCACTCCTAACACCGTAACATGAGCAATAGTTCACTGTTTGGGTTAGCAAATTCCTTTAGTTCCTGACTTCCTGGAGCAAG
Source organism: Cenchrus fungigraminus (assembly GCA_036936925.1). Taxonomy (NCBI): domain Eukaryota; kingdom Viridiplantae; phylum Streptophyta; class Magnoliopsida; order Poales; family Poaceae; genus Cenchrus; species Cenchrus fungigraminus. Next base: position 88,739,175 of record CM072780.1, read on the forward strand.
TTGTGCTTGTAATTATAATATAACTAAGAGTTATTTATCCACCAAACCAAATCTTTATGGACTATGGTAAGCAGTTTCAGTTCACATTCATGGCATGTCTCGCCGCGCTAGCCCGCATGGCCTGGGCGGGCGCCCCTTCTCTCCATGCGCCGCCCCTCCATTGCTTCACTGACTGCTGTTACAGGATGAGCCACTCCTGGGGCTGTCACAACCTGCCGTCACACTCCGTCACTGTAGGCGGTGCCCCCCTCGCTAGGGCTAGGCCATCATGCATTGCAGAGGAGAGATGAGGAGCTTCATGAGACCATGAGAGTAGGGATAGAACCAAAACATCCGAATTGTATAATAGATTGATATTTTTAGATCACAATAAAATAAATTTGGTGCTAATTTTTTATGCATTATAACCAGTTAATTACTGGAAAAAATAAAAAAAATTAGCTACAATTTTTTTATGGATTATTTGCTTTCGATAGAGAAAAAGGTGAAAAAACATCCGTATCCGAATCTGAATAGATATCCGAATTTCTTTTCATCATTTGATCAAAATATAGCGCACATTTGAGGTTTATTTTGTATGAATCTTAACAAGCACAATGCCAAGAACAAGAATATAAATTTTGGATACAAAATATTATGACTAATTTAGCTCAAATAAAAAAAGAACGGCTAAAAAATGATATCCGAATTGATATCCGATTCCATCCCTGCATGAGAGAGGGGGTCACAAATGTGGGACCCACCATGTGCGGAGGGCGTGGCTCTGCCGGGCAGAGGCGCGGGGTGGGGCGACGCAGACATTAGGGTCTTTCTAGAGTGGTATAGGTATATCTGCTGGCAACTTTTGTTATGGTACCATTAGCTGTTTATATATTCATATGCTCAAAGTTCAAGAATTGAAGAAAACATGTGACCAAATATATAAATGGAAAAACCTTCCAATATATATAGAAAATACATTCACTGGGACTTGGACCCTTTGTTTGCCACAGTCATGTATATGCTATATATAGGAATAGCACATAGTGGTAATTGGCCTTTTTTTTGTTTTGTTCATCTAAAACTCCTGAACTAACAAACAACCATTTTTTTGTTCATAAAAGATGAATGAATCATTTGTATCTATATGACTGAAGTTGGAATTAAGAATGGCATATACATAAAAGCACTTAAGCATATACACCAGGTTCATAGAAATGCAAGCATGATGTTCCTCAAATACAATTTGTGCCCCGCCTGAAAGGCTGAGCACGTACGGCAACTCTTGTCGTGGCATTGACATGAGTTCCTGGTGACTCCTTTTCCCGCTAGTAATAAGATAAATGTCATGGAGAAAATAGGATCATGCATTAAAATGAATTGTTCAATAATGATCTATGTTTGATTAGATGAAAGCTCAGTATGAAACTGACAAATCAACTTGGGGGTAATAGGCCTACATCCTGCAGACATGCTCCTAAAACCCGTGTATGAGTTCTGTATATATAGGTCCATTGCACTAATGTATATGTTCAAAAGGTATACTGTTCACCACATAATTGATTGACCAACCTTACATAGTTACACGGGCCCTACCTTGGAATAAAGTCCTTTCTTAATATACCTAGTGAATGTGTGGCCTAGGTCACCGTTTGGAAGCTTCCTTTTGCTAGGGATGGATCCGGATACCAATTCGGATATCATTTTTTAGCCGTTCTTTTTTTATTTTAGCTAAATTAGGCATAATATTTTGTATCTAAAATTTATATTCTTGTTCTTGGCATTGTGCTTGTTAAGATTCATACAAAATAAACCCCAAATGTGTGCTATATTTTAATCAAATGATGAAAAGAAACTCGGATATCTATTCGGATTCGGATACGGATGTTTTTTCACTTTTTTCTCTATCAAAAGCAAATAATCCATAAAAAAATTGTAGCTAATTTTTTTTATTTTTTCCAGTAATTAGCTGGTTATAATGCATAAAAAATTAGCACCAAATTTATTTTATTGTGATCTAAAAGTATCAATCTATTACACAATTCGGATGTTATGGTTTCATCCCTACCTTTTGCTATATATGGAACTATAATGGTTGTCATAAATCTTCTAAATAATGCTCGACACTACTTTGTTAACTCTCGTTCGGGCAGACACTACCGGAAATTCCTACTATGCCGTGAGGAAGGGTGTTTGCCGTGAGCCAAAAATCGTGCTCACGGCAAAGACCCCTTTTGCCGTGAGCCTTCAAAAAAACTCACGGCAAACACACGGCTCACGGCAAAAACGGCTTTGCCGAGAGCGGCTCACGGCAAAGTGCTATTTTGCCGTGAGCCGCTCACGGCAAAGAGGTATTTTGTCGTGAGCCTTTTTTGTGCCTCACGACAAAATGAGCTTTGCATAAATTCAAATCAAATTTTGAAGAAGTAAATTAATTCAAATAAAAAATTAACTTTCAATTACAAAGTTTTATTACTTCTCAATATGAACAACTTCTATTAGGGTCATTTATTCATTTGACAAAGTTGAAATAATTTTGTTCACAAATCCTATATCTCTTATATAGTTTCATGAAACTATATGAGAGATGTATAGGATTTGTGAAGATTGTTAGTACCACAACACCGGATGATCAAATGACCAAAATAAAATTTGTCGGTCTTGAGAACTTATGTAACTTTGTAGTTCAACCATTTCTAATTTGAATTACTTTCGGCAACGAAAAACCAAGTTGATTGTTTTAAATTTGAAATTCAAATTTTGTAAACTACCTCGAATGAAGAAACTCGCAATATAAAAGTTGTGTATCTCAAAAAGTTATGAAACTTTGTATTTGACAACGTTTTCATTTGAAGTCGTTTGTTATTTTTAACTAATTAATTGCATTTGATGTACTTATTTTAAAAAAATGTCCCTTTCCCGTGGGCCGTAATAGGAGCTCACGACAAAGGTTAATTAGGCCAGCCGGCCCATTTAACCCGCTGGCACCTCCCCACATAAACCCTAGCACTACATAAAGGCCCCCCACCCACCCCGTCCCGCCTCCGTCACCCTCTCCTAAACTCCGCCGCCGCCTCCTCTCTCTTCTTGCTCCCTCCCTCTCCTCAGATCCGCCTCCCTCACCCTCTCCGTCGCCTCCCCTTCCCCCACGGCGACGGCGACCTCCCTGGCGCTCGCTCACCGCCACGACGACCTTCTCCTCCCCCACAGCGACAGCGACATCCCCAGCGCCTCCCCCTCCACTCGCTGCCCCTCCTCTCCCCCCTCCACTCGTTGCCTCTCGGCCTGGCAGAGAGGACCGGTGGCGGGGTGAAGTGTGGAGGCAGCCGGTGGTGAGATCCATGGCGGGCGCGCCTTCTCCCCCACGGCCGACGACGAGATCCAGCGGCGCACCCCTCCGCCACGGCCGACGACGAGATCCGGCGGCGCCCCCTCCCCAACGGCCGACGAGGAGATCCAGCGGCACGCCCCCTCCACCACGGCCGACGACGACATCCGGCGGCGCGCCCCTCCCCCACGGCCGACGACGACATCCGGCGGCGCGCCCCCTCCCCCACGGCCGACAACGACATCTGACGGCGCGCCCCCTCCCCCATGGCCGACGACGAGATCCGGCGTCTCCTTCCTCCCCCGACGCGATATCCGGCGGCGCCTCGACGAGATCCGACGGTGAGGAGGGCATGGCGGGAGACACGGCGGCGTGATGGGCCCCGTAGGGGATTTGGGATTACTTTTTTTTGTTTCCTTCAATTTTTTTTTGCCGTGAGCCACATATGCCACACGACAAACCTTTGTCGTGAGTGTTGCTTTAAACTCACGGCAAAGCCCCCTTTGCCGGCAGAACTTTGCCGTGAGCGGTATGCCGGTGGCTATTCACGGCAAAGCCTTTGCCGTGAGTGAATCAACCTTTGCCTGAGGAACCGGCTCACGGCAAAGAGGCCCGATTCCGGTAGTGAGAGCTAGTCAAGCATAAGTTTCCAGTGCCTCCTTTTCCAACCTAATTCTACAACCATAGATGCCCTTTGTTGTTCACACACTCTCTCTCTCTCTCTTTGGAAAGTAAATTTATTTTTCTTTGATCATCATTGAAATTACAGTTTGAATTTTTATATAATAAAATAATACAAATGATTGATTTCTTGAAGACCCCCTATCAGCTTTATGCCACAGTGCACTGTTCGGCTGGCTGGTGGTTGGTGCTGATTTGTTCTAAGAGAAAAGTACTACTGACTAGTGGTGGATAAGCCAGATGATATGCCATTTTATTTTCTAATATCAAATTGTAAATGGAGATAGCTGTGAATAATTGCTTGAGATTAACCTAACAGAATCGGAACTGGCCATGGGTATTGCTTTTCCAGGCTATAGTGCATTATATTATCTTTACTCATTATAATTTCACTAGCGCTCACATGGCACAACAATGACCGGTAGCTACAAGTGAACCAGAAACCCCAAGAACCTCCACAACCACTCAGCTTGCTTCCGCAACATCCGATGCCTCCCTCCTTTTCCTATCTCATACATAACGCAAATAGATCATGACATCTATTGTTCATAGTTTCCTCTTCCATTTTTTTTTTGCCATCACTCCCGGAAACAACTTGATTTGGTTGAGACCCGGATGCAAAACATAAATGTAAACCACGGCCAGCAAGTTGTCTCATATCTAAAGTCTACATAAATGATACTCCCTCCGTCTCAGAATATAGCTATGTTTAGACTTTTCCAAAGCCGAAAATTTTCAACTTTGACCAATAATAAGTCTTATAGTAATTTATTTTAAATATGAAAGATTACATATTTTGATAGTTAGTTTCATGATATGCTAAAAGATATATGGCCCACCACATATATAATTGATTGGTCAAGATTAGGAGGCCCTGCACTGATTTCAAATGAAGTCATGTACTCATGTCCATATATGTTGGTGACATGTGGCTGAGACTGCTTCCGTGATTTATTTTGCTTTTGTCAAATATGCTGAAGGCTCGACAATATAAAAAAAATGCAAGATTAAATAATAATCCACTATAGAATCCCATATATCTAGTGTTTGCCAACCAATCATAAGGTCAGTCTCAGTGGCAGTGTCATGAGCACACTTACCAAGTCCGCCACATCAGCTTTTCAGCATGATGACCCTGTCACTCTCAATGCACAGGGTCATGGGCACAATTTCATAGATAGAATGTAGCTGGGCACAATTTCATAGATAGAATGTAGCATTTAAGTCTTGCATGTGTTGTGATCAAATGCAGTGTCATGAGCTCTCAGTGGAGGGTCGTGAGCATTGGTACTTGTGTCGACCTGGGGTCATCATCATGACCCTGACATCTTCTCTTTCTTCATTTATTTGGTGCCATGTCATAAAAAAAGCCTATGTAGCAGTCCATTAAATGTCGATGACCCTACCACTGAGACTGACCTAATGGTCGCCACATGTCACCGGTGTGTGATTAGGCTAGCCTGGGATAGGGTCATAATTAATTTTAACTCAAAATTGTATAGTATTATGTCCCGACCCTTATTGAACCTGATCGATTCTTAAATTTGCTAGGCTATATTAAGAGCCCTTTATTACCTCTAGCCCTGGGGTCTGCTTTGTTGATTATTTGATAAGGACAAACTTTTGGATGATCAATAATCCAGAAACTTTTCTGTACCTATAGCTTGACAATGTCAGTATAATATAAGAGAAAATAGTGCTTAGGGAACAATTACTTTGTCTTGCATCAGATAACATTTTACAACAGTCTAGCAGATTTCATGTATAAGTAATGCCTAGTCAGACTGAAAGATTGGCTATCACAGCGCTAACTTGAACTCAAATCCAACTAGAAAGTTAAACTCTTCCAAATCTCATGATGACACCATGTGCGTAGGAAATTGGAACAATGAAGAGATGGAAACAAGCCCACTATGTAGTGGCTTCATGATCGGTGAAAAAAATGATTGGTTGGAAAACACTAGATATAAGACGGCCACCCTCACACTGAGACACCGGTTTCTACTGGGTCTGGGTTTGGTGGAGCAATTTGCTCCTGTTGATAGTAAAAAACTAGGATCTAGGTCTTGTTTAGTTGGTTGAAAATTTTACAAATTTAACTGTTGGAACTCCTGTAGCACACTGTAGCACGTTTCGTTTGTTTGTGGTAAATATTATCCTACCATGGTCTAATTAGACTCAAAAGATTCGTGTCGCAAAGGACATCCAAACTGTGTAATTAGTTATTTTTTTACCTATATTTAATACTCCGAACATATGTCTTTTGACGTATTTAATGTGATGTGATGGAGAGGGAGAGGAAAAAAAGTTAGAAACTTTAGCCATCTAAACCAGGTGACGCCTTCCATTCCGACTGTGGATGCATTTCTCTATTTAGATCTACTTCCATTACCGGAGTGGCCATTTATATAGACATACTACAATGGTTGCGCAGGACCAACACGTGTTGTCCTACCTCCTTTCATCTATGGCCAAGGAAATCTTTATATTTTTTTTAGAAAAAGAGGAAATCTTATATTAGTTCAAGTTTCTTCCCTAGTTACGCGTCTTGCAACTTTGATCTGATCAACTCTGTCAAGAAAAGATAGGAGATATGTGTACTTCGTTCTCCCTCGCGCATCTACTCAAAGACGAACAGTACGTCCTGCTGATGAGATGGCTGCCATTGGCAAGAGACTTGATGATGATACTGTCAGCTTCATCTTGAATGGTAGAAAAGCTGACTATACTATCCCTTTATGTCTTCTGTGACAGTTAAAGACAATAATCTTACTCTCAGCGAACTGTCAATTTCTTGCTTACAAAGCTGGGCTTGCTCAGCAAAATGTTGATATGGACGTGAGAGAGAAACACCACTGTCCACAGACACCACTTCGCTTGTCCTCTTGAAGATAACTGTATACAGTTGTGTAAAGAAAAATTCTCAAATACCCTTGCTGCTGTGTAGTGCTCTGGCCCGCTTGCTTGCTTTTGATGCTATGTTACTGCCAGGGAATTGCTTGGACAGGGTGGCGCATACGTGTAGCTGCCCTCAGACTATCCACACTGGTGATCTGTGAGGTTGCCTCCAGTACCGTGATCCAGTAATTTTTGCTGCAGCGGGGTATTCCCAGCGCAGCCTCCCGTATCCTTCGTTCCCAGCGCAGGTAGCGCCCGCACGGGACACAGACGTGCCGCGGTGAAGGGATACGGAGAGGCTACGCTAGCACAAACAAAATTTTTTCCGTAAAACAGGAACTGCTGCTGTCAGAGATCACGGGATTACCACTAAACGCGCAGATGCAGCGGAACCGTCTCGAAGTAAACGAACGCGTCGAGGTAGCAAGCAGTGCAGTTGCTCACGTCCACCTTGTCCTTCACGTGCGGTTCGTCCTTGTGCTCCAAACGTAGCACCTCCAAGGTATCCACACGTACGGAGAAGGAACACCGATCATAGATGTACTAGCACCTCACGAACGATCACGAACTGGAGGACATAGATGGAGGAGGGGCTGCAGGAATTACTGCAGCGCACGACGCTGTTCACCCGCAGTACTGTAGCGTCGGCTACTGTTCACGCACGGTTACTGTAGCCCATGGTTGCTGTAGCAAACGAGTTTTCCCTCTCCCCACCTTTGTATATATAGAGATCACTAATGGGCTTTTCAACCTTTGCGGCCCATTAAGACTCCAGTACCCTAATGGATCAAATCCATCAAGTCTATTAGTGCATCCAATCCAATTGGCTCTAGGGCATATATCCAACAGTCTCCCACTTGCACTAGAGACAATCACATACGCAAGCTTTCTAATGTTCCAAACCCCTTAAGTGTGTGACCCTATGGGTTCACGCACACATAGACATGGCCCGAGTACTCCTACTCGACCAATAGTTGATAGCGGCCTCTAGCAAGACGTGTCAACTCCTATGCATACGTAAAAATCTTATCAGACGAACCACACATCATTTCATACATGCTATTCCCTTTGCCTCACGATATTTGGTCTAGCTCCAAGATGACATCTCTTTCTCGATACCGTGATTCGGATCCTTAAAAGGGGGTTAACTCTTAACTCAGCCCAGCCATGCATTTCTTGATCCGGTCACTCGGGGGGCCCAGAGATATCTCTCTCAAGTAGAGAGGGGCAAATTCTATCTTGATTGACCATGCCTCACAGCATGCTTCCTGACAAACCCGAAAGCCATCTTTATGACTACCTAGTTACGGAGTAGCGGTTGATAGCCCCTAAGTAGGTCAATTCACATCTTGAGTACATGCGACAATCTCAAGTCTAAGGACATAGCGTACACGTTGTGTAAACAAAGAACTATATAACAAAGTCTCAAATTAGGTCAGTCCAGCCCCATGTCATACATGTGCTCACATTATTAGTTATACATCTCCATGTTCATGACTTGTGAAACATAGTCATCAACTAATACATGTGCTAGTCATTAAATCATACTAGGGACAACTTATGAATAACCATACAAGTAAAAGAGTTTCACAAACAATTCACATAATTGCCAATCAAATACAAGCCGCCTTTCATGGATATTCAATAAAAGAACAAAGTGTCATGGATACGATGAAATATAATCATCTCTATGATTCCTTATAAGACGTATTTCTAACATTCTTCCACTTGCACTTGAGCTAATCTAGAATGTATCTAATACCCATAGCTCTCATGTGCGCGTCATGCTTAGGCTGTGGAAGGGGTTTTGTCAAAGGATCTGCAACATTCAAATCCGTGTGTACTTTGCATATCTTGATATCACCTCGTCTAACGATCTCTCGTATCAGATGAAATTTCCGCAGTACATGTTTATTCTTTTGGTGGTTCCTTGGCTCCTTTGCTTGCGCAATAGCCCCATTGTTGTCACAATAAAGATCCAATGGGCTAGAGACACTCGGAAACACACCAAGTTCAGAAAGGAACTTCCTTATCCAAACACCCTCCTTCGCAGCTTCCGAAGCCGCGATGTACTCGGCTTCTGTTGTAGAATCAGCCACTGTCTCCTGCTTGGAACTCTTCCAGCTCACAACACCACCGTTTATCGTAAATACGTATCCTAATTGCGACTTTGAATCGTCTTGGTCAGTTTGGAAACTAGTATCGGTGTAACCCGTTACAACGAGCTCCTCCTCACCACCATAGACTAGGAACATGCCTTTAGTCCTTCTTAAGTACTTACAAACATTTTTAACCGCTGTCCAGTGACCCTCACCTGGATCAGATTGGTATCTGCTTGTAACACTGTGTGCATACGAAATATCTGGACGTGTACATATCATTGCATACATAATAGATTCGATGGCCGAAGCATACGGTATTCTACTCATGCGTTCCCGCTCGTCAATTGTCGAAGGACACTGAGTCTTGCTAAGATGTATACCATGTGACATAGGCAAGAACCCTTTCTTCGTCTCTTCCATGTTGAACCTTTTCAACACTTTATCAATGTAAGTGTCTTGGCTTAATCCTATAAGCCTTTTTCATCTATCTCTATAGATTTTGATGCCCAAAATGTATGCCGCCTCACCTAAGTCCTTCATCGAAAAACTATTTTTCAATGAGGTCTTAGCGGCCTCAAGCATAGGATTGTCATTTCCAATCAGCAATATGTCATCCACATACAAGATTAGAAATACTACAGAGCTCCCACTTGCTTTCTTGTAAACACAAGGCTCTTCTTCACTCTGAATGAAGCCAAACCCTTTGACCACTTCATCAAAGCGAAGGTTCCAACTCCGAGATGCCTGCTTCAATCCATAAATGGACTTTTGAAGTTTGCACATCTTTCCAGCATTGGTTGGATCAACAAATCCCTCGGGTTGTGTCATATACACATCCTCAGTCAGATTCCCATTTAGAAAAGCTGTTTTGACATCCATCTGCCATATCTCATAATCGAAATATGCAGCTATAGCTAGAATGATTCGAATAGATTTAAGCATCGCTACGGGCAAGAATGTCTCGTCGTAGTCAACTCCTTGAACTTGTCGAAAACCTTTTGCAACAAGTCGAGCTTTATAGATGTGAACATTTCCATCCATGTCTCTCTTCTTCTTGTAGATCCATTTGCACTCTATGGGTTTAACACCATCTGGCAGGTCAACCAAGTTCCAAACTTGATTGTCATCCATGGAATCTATTTCGGATCTCATGGCACTTTGCCATTTCTCAGAATCTGGGTCCATCATTACTTCCGTATATGTCATAGGTTCATCATTATCTAACAACAATATGTCGCGCTCTCCCGTGATCATGAGATTGAGCTTATCAGTTGCGCGACGTGCCCTTTCAGACCTTTGTGGTTGTGGTGGTGCTTCTTTTGCCACAGGCATCTCAACTCGTTCAGCTACATTAGCATCACTTGTGAAATCTTGCCCAAGCGGCTCATCTTGAACTTCTTCAAGATACACCTTCTGTCTACATTTCTCTCTTTTAAGAAACTCTTTCTCTAAGAAAACACCGTTTCGGGCGACAAACACTTTGCCTTCCGATCGGTTGTAGAAATAATATCCCAAGGTTTCCTTTGGGTATCTCACGAATATGCACTTGTCCGATTTGGGTGTTAATTTATCTGATTGAAGTTTCTTGACATAAACCTCACTACCCCAAATTTTCAGAAAAGACAAACTGGGAGTCTTACCAGTCCACATCTCATATGGTGTCTTAATTACGGACTTAGAAGGTACCCTATTTAAAGTGAAAGCTGCGGTTTCTAGAGCATAACCCCAAAATGATAATGGTAGGTCCGACTGGCTCATCATTGATCGGACAATGTCTAACAAGGTTCGATTACGTCGCTCGGATACACCGTTTCTCTGAGGTGTTCCAGGTGGCGTAAGTTGTGGAACAATTCCGCAACTCTTTAGATGACTGCTAAACTCGTGGCTTAAATACTCACCTCCACGATCAGATCGCAAGGTCTTGATTTTCTTGCCACGTTGATTTTCTACTTCACTCTGAAATTCTTTGAACTTTTCAAAAGTTTCAGACTTGTGCTTCATTAAATAGACATAACCATATCTACTTAAATCATCAGTGAACGTTATGAAGTATTGGTATCCACCTCTAGCTGTCGTACTCATTGGTCCGCACACATCCGTATGTATGAGTTCCAGTAAGTCTGAGGCTCTCTCAGGAAAACCCGAGAAAGGCATCTTGGTCATCTTGCCTAGCAAACAAGCTTCACATGTCTCGTAGGATTCAAAATCAAACGAAGTTAAAAGTCCATCGTTATGGAGCTTCTTCATGCGCTTTTCACTGATGTGACCCAAACGACAATGCCATATGTAGGTAGGACTCAAATCATTAGGTCGAGACCTTTTATCACTTATGTTACAGATAGGTGAATCATCAAGATTTAAAACAAATAAGCCATTCACAATGGATGCACAATCCACAAACATATTATCCTTAGAGATCACACAACCATTGTTTTCACTCGCAAATGAATAACCATCCTTCATCAAACATGAAGGGGATAAAATGTTTCGACTCAAACTAGGAACAAAATAACAATTATTCAACTCCATAATAAATCCTGACGGGAGGTGGAGTTGCATCGTCCCGACGGTCAACGCAGCAACTCTTGCATTATTGCCCACGCGGAAATCAACTTCTCCTCTTTCCACGCTTCTACTTCTTATCATTCCCTGTATCGAATTGCAAATGTGAGCAACCGATCCGGTATCAAATACCCAAGAATTAATAATAGTATCAGCGAGGAAAATATGATCTGTAACGTAAACATGAAGTGTACCTGAAGCGGAAGTACCCTTACTTCCCTTGTTCTTCAAAGAAGCTAGGTACAGCTTGCAGTTTCTTTTCCAATGACCAATTTCCTTACAATGAAAACATTCAGCCTTGGCAACTGGACTAGCCTTGGGCGCCTGGTTTGGCATGGGGATCTTATCCTTGGCCTTGCTTTTCTTCTTCCAAGAATTGCCCTTCCTTTTAAAGGTCGGCTTGTTTTGGATCGCCATCACATGACTGCTGCCAACGCCTTTCTTGATGTCACTCTCTGCTGTCTTTAGCATACCACACAGTTCATTCAAGCCCTTCTCCGCTCCATGCATATGGTAGTTCGAGATGAAGTTCCCATAGCTAGGCAGAAGAGACGTGAGAATGAAGTCAGTGGACAACTCCTTGCCCAGTGGGAAGCCTAGCTTCTCCAACCTCTGAACGTAACCAACCATTTTGATTACATGTGGTCCTACTGGCGCGCCTTCTGCCAACTTGCACTCCACAAAACCTTTAGAGACATTGAACCTTTCAGTCCTAGCCTGTGTGGTGAACATATCTTTGAGTGCCACGACCATATCGTGCACATGGACTGACTCAAACTGCATTTGCAAGTCAGGTTCCATACACGCAAGCATAAGGCAGCCCACTTCAAGATCGACATCCCATGCCTTCTTGTAAGCGTTCTTTTCAGCGAGTGTTGCATTTTCATCAGGCTCCTCTGGTAAAGGGGTGTCTAGAACCTCTTTCTTTTTTTCATCCTTGAGAATAATTCTAAGGTTACGGATCCAATCCGTATAGTTCGTTCCATTCAACTTGTCCTTCTCAAGGATCGTACGCAAAGAAAATTCCTTACTAGGTGCCATCTACAACAAAATAAAAAATACAAAATACTAAGACAAAATATCCATGACTGAGTAAAATAAAAGAATTTACTCCCATTAAAATCAATATCCCCACGTTGATACTTAGTGATTCAGAATCCACAACTAACAAGTCTACTAGTGAGCTTTTGCGTCACCGCTAGTAAACAGGGTAGATCGGTAAGCAACTCTTTACTAATCATATCACATATGACTCTTGTTGTTGGGTGACATCTCTATGTCTAGGCTCCCAACCTTTATGCCCCAAAGTCCTTAACCGTTAAGATGACTTTGATAAGTAAACCAACACTTATGCGTGTAAGTATCCGATACAAACCCGTCTAGTCAAGGAAAACTAGTGGCACCCTAATTTCATAGACCCACCACTAATTGTACGAAACGTGGGACGGTGGCAAGTGTTGGGAGGGCATGTTAACTTAAAATTCCAAACGGATCGTTCTACTTGTAACATCACACGCAAGAAGTTAACCATTGTCGCATGTAAAAGTAGAACGGTAAGAACGACATTCACACAGTTGTAACACGGTATGGCCCATTGTCACATGGTGATCTCCATCTCCATTGACCTGTACATCATGTTGATCTCCATCTCCATGATCTGTGTGTGCCATCCTCCATGTGATGAGTCCTCCAAGAATTATCTAACGCGTGCTAGTAGTGAAAGTTACACAATCGCACATTAGATCATCACAAATTGGTACGCAGACCATTACATTAATTTTGACAATACATGTGGCTCCAGCCGTATTGCCGTAGGCGTGACACGCAGGTCACGAAAAAATTACACACATGCATCACATACACATATAGGCTATACCGATCACAAAACCTGCAAAACAGATTATCGCAATACCGACGTCCAAACTTAAAACGTCCGAAAAGCCATCTTGCAAGCCGAATTTGGCAAATCTAATTTCACCGAGACCAGCAAATCTAGTTGATCACATGTGTAAAATTTTCTGTAGATAAATTTTCGTATAGAAAACGTCTTCATCCGAGTTAACCACGAAAAGTTATGGCTGTTTTACCGAATAACATGTTTTCTGATTTTTTCCGGACCGGTAGCAAATCCAATCTGCCGCCGCCACGCATCCCATGCGTCTGGCACTTGACCTAGCTTCGATTCGACCAATCCAATTGATCTCCTTCTCGTTGTGACTGGATTTACGTGTATCACTTAACTCCGATGGTGGAATTCCGACCGGTAGGAGTAATTCGTTACACGACCATCACGGCAAGAACACGAAACCGATCAAAACTTTGATCTACATCTGCATATCTCTATATGCACACATCCCGAATCTAAAACTTAGCAGCTACGACTCTGATACCACTGAAGGGATATGGGGAGGCTACGCTAGCACAAACAAAATTTTCCCCGCAAAACAGGAACTGCTGCTGTCAGAGATCACGGGATTACCACTAGACGCGCAGATGCAGCGGAACCGTCTCGATGTAGACGAACGCGTCGAGGTAGCAGGCAGTGCAGTTGCTCACGTCCACCTTGTCCTTCACGTGCGGTTCGTCCTTGTGCTCCAAACGTAGCACCTCTAAGGTATCCACACGTACGGAGAAGGAACACCGATCGTAGATGTACTAGCACCTCACGAACGATCACGAACTGGAGGATACAGATGGAGGAGGGGCTGCAGGAATTACTGTAGCGCGCGACACTGTTCACGCGCGGTTACTGTAGTGGTGCGGTTGCTGTAGCAGATGACCGATTAGGGGTTTCCCCTCTCCCCACCTTTGTATATATAGAGGTCACTAATGGGCCTTTCAACCTTTGCGGCCCATTAAGACTCTAGTACTCTGATGGATCAAATCCATCAAGCCCATTAGTGGATCCAATCCAATTGGCTCTAGGCATATATCCAACACGCGGGCCCCACGGGAGGGCCGTTCGTCTGCATGGTGACCCGGAAGGGGGAGGGGGAGAGAGAGAGGCAGGTCCCCCGGGACCTGCAAGGCTCCATGGCCGAGCTGGAGCCACCACCGCCGCCGGCACCTCCATGGCCCGCCGCTCGAGCGGCCGCCGGTGGCACCTCCGATGGGAGGTCCATGGCGTGGGAGCACCGAGAGGCAGAATATCGTAGCGTGATGTGGACTCCAGATGCCTTGCATTCCTACCTGGACTGGTTCTCTGTCTATCTCAAAATTTATGGAGGACTGACCTGGTTCTCTCACCTCAGACAAAAAAAACCTCAAACATACACAAAAAAGAGTTGTAATGCACCAGCTATCCAAGGACATTTTTGTAAGCTATGCGCCGCAACATTTCCTACTATACGTTGCAGATGTGCCCATAGTTATATAAGATGCCATGTGTGGACATTCTAAATTTCTAATATGTGAAAGACTATAAATGAAATATTTAAAGATTTGGTATGCCATTAACTATACCACTGTCCTTTTAGGATATTTTTGGTACATCAACACAACTCTCGCGTACAAAAATGTCCACTCAATTCTGGTAAAAGAAAATATGAAATGTTCTTCGGCACTTCAATACTCTCTATTTCAAAATTTTTGGTCGTTTTGGGTTTTCTAGATACATAGTTATTATTATGCACATAGATATAGTGTATGTTTAGATGCTAAATAATATCTATGTATCCAGGACACTTACTATACCCAATTCCTATTGATTTCACCAATTTTTTAGCTTCATAAAAATTTCTAGGTAGTGCTAAACCCTCAGGGAGTGCATCATTAAGTAGATCTAGTAGCAGGTTGAAAGATCTATCAGTCCACCCTCCAAGGAGTTTGAGGTGTAGTAACCTAATAAGGAAACGCAGCTGTGTATATTTCTTGCAATTAGGATACAACTCTTTGCTATTCTCTGCTACCAACTTTTCAAGGGCAGGTAGCTCAGCACAAGGTTCCAACTCAGAACTATTATCATCAAAATCACCTCTATCATCTAAACCAGCAGCTACGTTTCTAAGCAAACCAGATATGTCATCATCCTCATTAGACTCCTCCCTATCCTCAGCACCATCAAAGTTGTCATGATTTATGGAAGGGATAAATTCTCCATGTAAGTTCCATGTTGTGTACCCTTGTAGAAACCCGTCACATATCAAGTGCTCTCGTACATCACTTGCCTCTTTCCAAAATGAGTTAACACACTTTCTACAAGGGCATAATATCTTGTTGCCTACCGCTGAGTTCCTAATAAATGCAAAAGCTAGGAAAATGTTCACTCCGTGCAAATACTCTTTAGTGTGCCTACATGTAAGGTTTCATGTTAAATTCCATGTTAACTACATAAAACTTTTAGTATGTCTGACATAATTGTGTTGTACCTAGCATCATTGTTGATCCATGATTTATCCATGAGGAGATCGAGAGACTTTCAGACTATATATTTTCACAATGAATCCAACCACGACATATATCAGCAGCATAAGAAAAACGCAATGACAGTAAGACATAGGAACCAAAGAAACAGAACCGTACCTTCGGACAAGATCTTTCACCCAATCACTTCTTAGCTAAGCAAGCCAGCTGCTACGAATGTTGAAGATGTCTACAAATTTTCCAAATGCTTGTAGCTACGGCTTCTGTTCTTGCAAAGAGAGTCTGTATAAGGTACATGTACATATTATCAAGAAATGAAGGTGACAGTAATATTGTAGTACTGTACACAGGCCAAGAATATTTTTTTTGGCAAGACAACTTAACCAAAGAAATAGTTGGAACCGAAGAAATCTATTTTCCAATTTCTTACCATGTGCCCACAAAGTTCCTATATCCTAAGACCAAATTCAGCCATGTGCCCACCAATCTCCTTTATCCTAAAAGAGCAAATTCAGCATGGTACATAAGGGATTTTTCGCATCATGAGTAAGACAGTTCTGAAAATAGATTTGTTGAAACTGGGACCGGAACAAACCTTCAGTAATGAGACATCTCAGTAACCTCAGCGAGATGGCAAGAAGGTGGCTGTGAGGATGATGACATAAAAGTCAGGTAATCATCTCAATCAAATGTATATTGCTGAATGTTGCAACCTTTAATTATTTTTCATACATTTTACTACTACATACTTGGATATGTTAAAACTAAGAAAAAAGAAAGCTTGGCCCGCACATGAGTAACATAGCATTGCTATCACATAAGAAGCTCGTGCCTATTTGCATCCATTTAATATGAGTACAGATTTCAAATACAGCAGTTTCCTATCAGACTTCATTTCACAACTTGGCAAGACTTCATATCTGTGAAGATTTACTAAGCATCAACATCACCAACAGGCTCAAAATCTATGACTACCGGACCAAATTAAAGCACACAAACCTAATGGATCTTGCTTTGCCTGGGACAGCAGTAAATCTTGAAGTAGTGGTCGATGCACCGAGCCCCTTCGTTGCTGAACAAGTTCTGGCAGGAAGGGGGCCGGGTCGGACTCCGATTGGTCGGCGTAGGAGCTTGGAGCAGCGCAGGTCCTAGGGGAAGCGCCCAAGGTCGGGGTGGCGCGGGAGCTTGAGGCGGCGGCGGAGCTCGGGGCGAGGCGGCGCTGGAGCTTTGGGTGGCGCCAGATGTTGGGTCGGGGCGGCGCCGGAGGGAGCTTGGGGCGGCGCCGGAGGGAAGGTAGGAGTAGCGCCGGAGGGAAGGTAGGGGCGGCGCCGGAGGTCGGGTCGGGTAGCGGTGTGGGAGAGTGAGGGGCGGCGTCGGTGCGATGGGGTCGGGGCGCCGCAGATTGGGATCGAGGGGCGGGTGCGTGCGTCGGTACGTGGGCTGCAGGGGGATTTGGTGGGGAGGGAGCTCACGCGGGGAAAGGGAGCCCGCGCGGCAGATTCCGGCGGATTGGAAGCGCGCGTGCCGGCGGGGAAGGTGAAAACGATGGCGCGTGACGGCGGAACGAGTGGAGGTTGGGCAGCGGGGAGAGAGGGGAAGTGAAACTAGGGTTAGTGTTTTACTCTGATCGGTGGGCCTTGTAGACAAAATTAGGTGCGCTATGGGCCGAAAACGCGTGCGAGGTACGGCTTCATCTATAACGACAAATGGCTAGATGGGCTACCCTCATGTACTGACAAATCGTGCGATGATATATCTAAACACTATACCGACTAATGGTTCCATGGGATAACTTGAAGTACCGACAAATGGTTTGTGAGTTATTTATAACGGCGAATGGTTAATTGCTACTAACTTATTTATACCGACACACGTGCGTTGGTATTTTCAGGTTGTGGTATAGTGTATATTGAACATCCAATACCAAAGTATGATATTCCAATACACAAGGGTTTGTACAACTCAAACCTTATGAGTTCGTACTCGCCCAATCATAACCAAGTTTGTAGAACTCTAGTTCTGAATAAGTGTGTTCAACTCAAAATGGATGAGCTTGAACATAGTACAACATCAATAAATGAGACATCAATTGCATTGAGATAATGCGAAATCTCAAAACAGATCATTTGAGTAGTACTTAATGAGCATGTCTTCCAACAAAGTAGCATTCTCTTGGAGAAGAGAAACTTTGGTAAGTGATTCTTAATAGGAACCACAAATAATTAACAGATTTGTTAGATGCAAGATTTGAAGATGTGCATCATATCTTAAGACTCATAAGTACTTTGCATCCATCCAGACTTATAGTACATAATTAGGTGCTTTGGCACTGACACTATACCCAAAATTTATAGTGTAACCACATTGATGACAAAAATTGTCATTCAAATTGTCCTTCTCTTTCCGATGTGCATTGACATTTGCATTATCTGCCAAGTTCATAGGACTATCAATCCATTGAACCTCATGGTATTTTCAACGTTATTCTAAACACTATGATCCTGATGATAGAGACGCCACACAAATTGGCATTGATGATGATTCTTCAAAAGAAGTCCATCATACAATTCATCATGTGTTTTGAATGAATAGAGAATAATGTTGGCAGTTTGCAAAAATCTCAACTTTGAGAAAATGTCATGAACGGCAAGGTTGTTGACCACGCAAAGACATACATGGTTTACTCATAAGACATTGGATCTTATGATTACCTTGCTATTCATTGTGCACTTGTTGAGCAAGCCACATAACACACATGTTCTTTTCCAATTGATACTCATGAGTGAGATCCTTATAGATGTAGAATCTTAACAGAAAGATAGCACCACATTTCTTCCGAATGTGAAGAGTTGATCCCTTCAGTGGGTTGACTAATCACTTGAAGTAGTCAATGGAGTGCAAAAAATGATCTTAATATCTAATGCACATGTAGGATAATTAAGCCCATATGGCGAGAGCATTGACTCTATAAAAGTAATTATCCTCAACATGCCATAATCATTTATTTCAAAGTTACTGCAAGTAAATTTAAAACCACATTGGTGATTTTTTAACATTGATGCAAAACATAAAAGATCATATCTTCTTATGTTGGAGAATTGGCGGTACACGAAGGTGAACCCCATAATTAATTCATTTTTGAAAAATTGGTGGACACATTGTAGATAATCTCCATGTAATGAAACAATGGAGTAGATCTCCCAGTAGTGGGCAAGTATCTTGCTGCCAAAAAGCATGGATCTCAGGGCTGATACATTCTAAAAGAACATACCGCAGTCGATGCTTAGGTCTCCACTACCCTGTGGTTGACCAAATTTCAAAAATAAAATGGTAATCACCATAAAGGTGTATACCAAAATTAAATCTCTGAAGAAAATTTACTTGGGATAACACGTGTAGGTAATCATCATAAGATGTAGACCTCTCAGTGATGGGCGAATATATCGCTGCAAAAGGCATGGTCTCAGGGCTAATATATTCAAAGTGAACATATTGTAGCCATTGTCTAAGACTACATCACCTTGGGTTCCATGCATTCCCAAATAAATTATTGAAGATATGTACTTATTATTTTGCATAAAATTCATCATTAATTAAGAAAAGCTTAATGAAGATAATTCTAGTATGTTGAAATGCAATCAATCTAATTGCACAAATTAATATGACTTCTGGTCTAATGCATAGGAGTATAAGAACTCTAACTATACAAAATTGTTAAAGTAATGTACTTTAAACAGAATGATATATCCAGAATATGTAAATTTCAGCGCAAAATTACTTGTAACCACATGAAAAAAAATTGCTGCTGAAATAAAATAAAAGGCGGAATAGCCAAATATGCCCTCGAACTATCGGCGAATGCTCAGTTTCGTTCCTAAACTACAAGAACGGCCAATTCAATCCCTGAACTATCCAAATCAGCCCAATTTCGTCCCTGCGCTCACGCCATTCGTCGTTCTCACGCTACCCCTCCCGTCTGGTCCGCTCTGTCCCCATGGCAGTCGCCTCCGCCGCTGCTCCCTGGCGCTCCTCCTCCTGTTCCTCATCGCCACCACCGTCGTCGGCGCGTCAAGCACCAGCCCTCTTCCCCTACTTCCCCCGCCGTGCGCCGCACCCTCCTCGCCGCCGCCTCCTCCAGGTCCGTCGGCGCCTGGGCCGCCACCACCGAGGACGCGGCATCCGCACCCGCACCAGGTAGAGGAGAGAGAGGTGCGTCCAAAACAGACCGGTCGATCGCAGAACTGCGCGTACGACGCGGGGACTGACATCGCCGGACATGAAAACTAGAAGATGCTATCGCCAGACAGGAAAACTAGCAGATGCTGCATTGTTGTTGCTGATGCATTAGCGTGGCCGCCAAACCTGGAATCCCGGATGCAGACAAGCTTGAGCAAAGCGAAGGCGAAGCTTGGCATGACATTGCATTGTCCTGGCAGTCCGCCTGCTGCGTGCTACCTGCGCCCGCGCCGCTGCCGGCGGCGGCCACCTACTTCTTGCCGTGGAGTTGTTGCACCGTCGACGTGGATGCTGACGTCGTGACAGAAGCTGCGGATGCCCACGACGGCCTGGAGCTCACCGTGGAACCCACGTCAGCACCATGCTGGAAGCTCGTCGTGGTCAGGCGCCGCCAGCCATGCTCGCCGGCTTGCGTCGCAACGTTGCCCGTCGTGCTCCCTTGCCACAACGCGGTGCCACACGCACGCGCCCTGGCCACGAGCAGCACACAGCCATCCGTTGGACACGGCGGCGTTGCAACAGTCTCCTGGCGCTGGCGGCCTCAGGCTCCCGCGGCCTTGGCTCCAGCGGTGGTGGACCCACGCGAGCGTCTGCAGCCCCGATCTCGCGTAGCCACGCCGTGCTCGAGCACCTCCATCTCGATGCCGCTCGCCTGGAATCAGCGCCGGAGCTCATCGTTGCCGAAGCGGCCCTGGACCCCGCACCCTCGCGCGGAGCTCGACTTGAACTCGCGCCCTCCCCGCTGCTCACTCCTCGGCCACGGACAGCCCCGTTCGCTCCTCCCCAGCGAAGCGCATGTCACGGCGCGGCCCGACGCCTAGCGGGGCACGACGCCGGCACGAGGGCCTCCGCACGCCGCCCCTAGCCATACCACCCCTCGAGCCACGATGCACCGACCTCGGGCCCCGCCCCGCCGTCCCCACCCTCCCCTCAGGCTCCGCCATGGCCGCGACGAGGAGCGGACCGGATGGGAGGGGCAGCGCGTGATTGATAACGGAAAACGGTGAACGGCGTGAGCGTGGGGACGAAATTGGGGTGATTTGGATAGTTCAGGGACTGAATTGGCCGTTCTTGTAGTTTAGGGACGAAACTGAGCTTTCGTCGATAGTTCGAGAACGTGTTTGACTATTCCGCCAAAATAAAATAATCGAAGATTGTTTGGGTCAAGACAATCGCAGCCTCGTCCTCAAGCAATTTGCACAACCCATGACCGAGGTGAGCGGCGGCCACCGCCACACCTTCTGGACGCTGCCACTGCTGTCCGCGCCGCAAATCACATGTTGCTTGGAAACGCAAAGGCTGCTGCCTCTGAACCACCGCGGGCGAGCATGCACTGGCACCACCGTATGGACGCTGTCGCAGACGCAAGAGTGCTGAGCGCAACCGCTCCGCAGCATCGAGACTACTGCAACTCCGCCGCCACTGTTGCTAGGGCGCTAGTAGGCGAGCGCCGCCTCTGGATTTTGGCGGCGGCCGCTGGTGGTTGCAGTCGTCGCAGGGCCATTCATCGGTGTTGATGCCACTGCAGTTGCCGGTGTTGGCAACGGTTCCACAGAAAAGCAATCTGTGGCTACTCGTGGAGGCAAGCAAACACACAAGTGCACGACTGATTGACTGTCACATGCGAAATCAAGCAAAAATGCAGGTTTGTGAAGTCAACAGCAGTACAAAATAAGTTTGTCAGGAAATTTACCACTCGTGACTTTCTTTAGGCCTGTTTTTTTGAGTGAAAAGGAATAGTAAAATTGCAAATGAATAGTGTTGGAATAGTATTTCTTGTGAGAGAAGATGTGATGAATATATAGGTGAATAGTGCTATTCGCTATTCATTTCGAAGCAAAAGAACAGACCCTTAGTCTGCTTCTCTGATCTGACGAATTTGAAGGACAGCATAGTCCGACAGTGTGCGCAGTGATGGATGGCGATTCCCGAAGTACGCCAATCGAGACTGCAGTTGCTTCTGTTCGGGAAAAGTACGTTTATCTCCCTCTACCTCCAGCTCGAGCAATCCAGAGCGATGATTCCGCGTGGAAATCTGTGTTGTTTTGGCGTTTTCGGGTGTACGAAATTTGTATTCGTTTTTGTTTATTGTGTACACGAGGACGGAATCTGTCAGAGTGAGTTGATGTTCAGGCCTCGAGTCTGATGAAAAGCTACCGCACCAACAAAAAAAAAAGCCCCGTGGATTGCTCTCAACCACACAAGCATTGGAGTAGGTAGGGAAAACAGGAATAAATGTACGTGGCAACATCCTGACCTATTAAATTTGATGGATTCTTTGGGTTTTTAATTTTTTCCCTACCCCGCTGGGTAATCTTTGTCGGTGCGATGTACCAAGTACCTTGTTATAGTTGCTGGGCATACTCGAGGGTACAGAGAGACTACTTCTTATGTGTACTAATGTTTGATGATTAAATGATAATATCAACATTCATTGATAGGTAAAATAGGAGTTTCACCACTTAGATCTTTTAACCCCACCTTATAATGTTTGGGATCACCAATTAGGTACATCATGATGAATTATTATTTGTGGCGAAGCACGTTGATCAACATCAACATCAACAGCAAGAAGGTGCATTAAGTTAAAAAATTACGTTAGGAAAAGTGGGAAAAAAATCAACGTGCTTCGCCACAAATAATAATTCATCATGATGTACCTAATTGGTGATCCCAAACATTATAAGGTGGGGTTAAAAGATCTAAGTGGTGAAACTCCTATTTTACCTATCAATGAATGTTGATATTATCATTTAATCATCAAACATTAGTACACATAAGAAGTAGTCTCTCTGTACCCTCGAGTATGCCCAGCAACTATAACAAGGTACTTGGTACATCGCACCGACAAAGATTACCCAGCGGGGTATGAAAAAATTAAAAACCCAAAGAATCCATCAAATTTAATAGGTCAGGATGTTGCCACGTACATTTATTCCTGTTTTCCCTACCTACTCCAATGCTTGTGTGGTTGAGAGCAATCCACGGGGCTTTTTTTTTTTGGTGCGGTAGCTTTTCATCAGACTCGAGGCCTGAACATCAACTCACTCTGACAGATTCCGTCCTCGTGTACACAATAAACAAAAACGAATACAAATTTCGTACACCCGGAAACGCCAAAACAACACAGATCTCCACGGGGAATCATCGCTCCGGATTGCTCGAGCTGGAGGTAGAGGGAGATAAACGTACTTTTCCGCCATTCAGACGAATCAGACCTTCGGTTGAACTTGTTTCATCACGAGGTATAGCTTCATCGAAATAATGGCATGAACGTTTCTTACCTCTGTTCTGATTAGGGATGGAACCAAAACATCCGAATTGTGTAATAGAAATGGCATGAACGTTTCTTACCTCTGTTCTGATTAGGGATGGAACCAAAACATCCGAATTGTGTAATAGATTGATACTTTTAGATCACAATAAAATAAATTTGGTGCTAATTTTTTATGCATTATAACCAGCTAATTACTAGAAAAAATAAAAAAATTAGCTACAATTTTTTTATGGATTATTTGCTTTCGATAGAGAAAAAGGTGAAAAAACATCCGTATCCGAATCCGAATAGATATCCGAGTTTCTTTTCATCATTTGATTAAAATATAGCACACATTTGGGGTTTATTTTGTATGAATCTTAACAAGCACAATGCCAAGAACAAGAATATAAATTTTGGATACAAAATATTATGCCTAATTTAACTAAAATAAAAAAAGGCTAAAGAATGATATCCGAATTGGTATCCGGTTCCATCCCTAGTTCTGATGCACCGGCGGTGCAGATTGTGTCATCATTTGGTGTGGAAAAGGAGGAATATTCTCCGAAGTAACCGCCACAAAAAAAAATGGATCACGCGCCAATGGGAAATGCTGATGCCTGACATCCTGCAATAATCCTGATGTTGGCCGGCCATTGACGCTAATCAACATATCGCGGTGCTTCGAATCCGACAGGCAATACACCGCCGCAGAGGATGAGTGCTCTGCAACCGACGGTAAGAAAAAAAAATTGATTTGACGTCAAAATCGAGTTTTTGCCGTGCGCATCCACGGCCTGTCGACACTGACGATCCTCCTGTTCTTGTCAGCGTCTTGTGTAAAATGTCGGCGACGAAGCTTGTCGCCGCTGGCCCTCTTTCTCGCTCGTTAGAGAGCAAACATGCTGATAACGTGATTAGAATCGAAGGCAAATAAAAAAAAAAAATCGAAGGCAAATAAGGCACAAGACAAGAGTGAAAATGATTCTGTTATATTGATCTCATAAGGGCTGTACATATATACAAGGGTGAAGGGGCAGTACGAAGGGACACGTCCCTTACGACATGTAACCGTCTCTGACCGCACTTTTTGGAATTAAATCACACTGAAATGTTATGTAACAATAGTCATACACGCACAGCGGGGCCATCACTCACCCGCACGCGCCATCCACCGCACGGACCGGCGTCATGATCGGGCAATATGTGGCTGAAGGGGACATATAGCCTCGGCGCCTGTTCCGTGACCTTGAGCTCCTCTGCTTCGGATGCCAAGTAGAATTGGGTCACAACATGGAGCAATCCTGAAATCCTGATGGTGATCGAGCTGAGTGTGCAATTAACGCACTCGAATCAGATGGTCTATGTACGTCTTCCAGAGCAACTAGTTTAAGGATCAAATTAAGTTATATGGAAACAGCTGTGACAGATTTTAATTATTCACGAGTGACATCCCCAGGGTGCACCTTGCTGTGCGCGAGGAGGAGCCCAGAGTGTGCCCGACCAAGGCGGCGAGCAGCACGCCGCCGTTGAAGGACATATCGACCATTATGACGAGGTACGCCGTGTCCATCCTGGCAGCGTGCGCGGCTGTGAGCAGCGCTGGCGCGGCCGAGGACGCCGGTGCGCCACGCCAGCCGTCACGGCTCGCGCCGCGGCGTGCGTCCCAGCGCGAGGCCGCGGCGAGCGTGAGCACGAAGAGGTGGCATAGGGCGTAGGCCGCCGCGCCGCACGCGCCGAGCCACCCCGGGAACAGCACCACCGCGCGGTCGTCCCAGAAGAAGGTCATGTGCATCATCCCCCATGTGCGAGCCCGCCGCCGCGTTGCCCGCGTGGGTGCTTGCCGTCATCTCTGCCGCAGCCGGCCTTGCCCTTCGGTTCGCTGCTGGATCCTGGGTGGACTTATTGGCACAGCCCAACCCCACACTCCGCCGCTCGCTGCACCGCCGCAACGGCGGATTTGAGGAAGGGAATGGTCTGATTACGCAGGTGAAATTACTTCTCTACCATATCTGAATTAATAAATTATTAATTAGGATTTGTTGTGGGTCTCATCTACTTCCTTTATAGGAAGTTCCTGGTACTTCTTGATACTTCCACCGTTAGATTTCGTCGGATGGACGTCTCATAAAAAAACAAGCACTATAAAATTTCTCGCTAAACAAACATGTGAATTTTTATTTTCTATTTTCTAGAAAAAGAAACATGTGAATATAAGCATCTAGATATATACTATATTTAAATGCATACAGACATCTAAGCATCTCGAAAAGCTAAAATGACCTACAATTTGGTATAGATGGATTAGTTACTCACCTGCCACTTGTCATGACCAATGAAACCTCTATTTTTTTCTCCAGCAAAGATGAAAAGAATAGTTGTATTCATGTGATGCAAATAAAGAATACATCTGGGAATGTGGAGAGTAATCGAACTGAATAACACATGTATCAGGGCACCCGTGTAAGCAGGTCAGGAGGTGTCTATATGTACCTCGTACCACTGAAAAAATCTTTACCTACGAAACCTGGCCAATACCGAGGCCAGTGAACGTGGCCACGTCGCTGGCTGCTCTCCGCCGTCGGATCGGCCAACAGACGAATCAGATTGCCTGAGTCCCAGCCGTTTTGTAAAATAAACCCTCATCTTTCCCAGAATAAACCTGCGGTACAGGAAAGGAACCAGGCTGGCGGGCTCCAGAGCAGGCGAGCACCGGCGGTGCTCTCCCGAGCAGCGACGCGGCCCGAGCAGCGTCGGACCGCCCGAGCAGCACCCGGATCTGGAACGAGGGCCCCGGAAGGGACAAGAGGAGGGAAGGCAGTAGAGAGGGGCTGCGACGGAGTTCAACAGCCGGGAAGGCCGTCGCGGGGACGCTCCCACTAAAGCTCGACGCGCTTCCCTCTAGACCTCGAGCTCGTATACAGCAAGCTCGACGGCGCCGCCGGCGGGGAGAAGGAGGTCGTCGTGGCCGGAGCCCCGCCAGCGATGTGCGGCGTCACACAGACTCGCCGCCGACGACTATGGCGCCGATTCCGGCAGCAAGGGCAGCGAGAGAAGTGGGAAAACAGGGGCATTAGCTTCTAGGGCTCGCCGGAGTTTCATTTTGGTAACCATTTGAGGAAGAAGAGGCCAAGACAGAGCAGTTTAACAGCGGCGCGGTGCTTGGTGGCCGGCGGCACTGACGGTGGGGATTTCTCTAATCCCCCACCTGAGGAGCGATGGCAGGCGCCAAGGGCAGCTTCGGGTGGAGGTTGGGAGGTAGGCAAGCCTCTACCGCCGTTGATTTGGTAATGGTGGGTGCAGCAGGGAGGATTTAGCCGGCGAACAGGGGGGGGCTCACTACTCTGTTTTGCACAGAGGAAGAAGGAACAAAAAAAAAAAGAGAAAGGAACGGCGGGCCGGTTTGAGGAGGAAGGAGAGGGTGAGAGCAATGCGTGGTGAAGGAAAGGGCGCGTGGACGTCTCCGTGTCCTTGCCACGGCACGCCGACAGATGGTTAACGCCGCGTGTTGGTGCTGTCCCCGTATGGTCTGCCATGAACCAAATGGAGGAGGCGATTCAGTTAGCATTCAGTTTGTGCAAACTTTTTTGAACTAAGCCACTTCGAGGTACAAAATGATCAAGATTTCGTGCATAAATTGTATTAGGAAAAACTACCAAAATTGTAGATCACACATCCACCTTCAACATTCAGTAAGGTTGGCCGGCCTAAAAGTCTCTGGTTTTGGAGTTACGGGAGCCGAAAGTATGAGGAAATTATTATTTAACTGCATTTCTTGGTCGCATTTGAAGTAAGTTTTCAGCAAAAATAAGTGTCAATTTGAGGACCAATTTGTTCAGTACAAGGTTCAACTAGCTGTTCATGTAACTTTGGTACATGAGGCTACAAATTATATAAAGCATCTTTGCAAAATTTATATTTAATATTTCGGGAAATCAAAGTGTTTTGGTGTGAACTATGAGCTGTTTTCAGGACTAGACAACACAGCCGAAGGGACAAGGCAGAGGGCGTATAGGGAAAAAATGTAGAGAACATGGGTGATCTATGATGGCCTTGAATAACTGCAGACATTTCGTATACATTGACACAGGAGCTCAAGTCGAACATTGGCATCTACAACTAACCAAAGCTGACAAAAGTTGACACGACAACAATACCATGAATGTGCATTATACTACAGAAAGACGAAATCAAGAATATACAAGCCGAGCAGCCCACAAGGAAAAAAAAAGGACAACAACAAAAGTAGTTTGGCAACACAACGAACAGCAGATGTAGCCATAAGCTCCATATCTTTATCAGTTGTGTAAATATCTAACAAAAATCAGTTAAATTCCGACCTGTGCAAGATAAAATTAAATCAAATTTGTGATCCTACTAGATTAGTGCCGATCAAAGTTTAGCACATCGTTTCATATCCGAACCCAAATTGGTAACCACTATATTTCTTGCTGAAATCCTAAAATATAATATTTTCATCAGCCATGCAACCATATATATATGACCCATCAAATCAAGTGGCACGAAATTAAAATCATCTTTTCCATAGCGCGTTGCAAGAAATGAAGATGGGGACACTGATAATCTAAACATTAAACTGATTCACACATGCAACGTAAAATTCGATTTCTATAAGAAACCCCACCACCACTAGCCATCTGTGGTAATGTTGCGAGGCCACTGGCCATCCGCGGCAATGCCGCGAGGCTTTCTAGTGAGCACGAATCCATGAGACAAGAGCATCGAAACTCCAGACTCGTAGTAAGCTAGCTAGCTTCTTGTGTTCGTCATATCCCCTGCTCTCTACACATGTGTCCAAACAAGGAGGTCCATTGTCTAATCTGTTGTACGGAACAAAAAACCTTGACAGTAGCTCATGAGGCGGACCACACCAGAGAATGCTAGCTGGTTGATAGCTGCCTCAGTAGCAGCTAAGAGCTCCTCAACGGCAGGAACGGCCACCGGCACCGGCACTGCCGGAAACATTTGACACTTCAGTGCTGGGTGGAGCTTGGACAAAATCTGCTGATGCCTCCTTTTCCTACTAGCTAGATAAAACTGATATACATTCGTAACAAGGGGGATCATGCATGCTCTATGTTTGAATACAAGCAAGCTCTGTGTGAAACAGACCTTGTTGGTATCCAAATATATAGTATGTAACTGTAGTAATATCTACATGTTTATAAAAGGTATATGGCTCAACACAGAATTGATCGACCAACAACCTTATGAGGATCCTTGCTTCAATATTGGTTGTCACAAACATCCTAACTAAGAGCTCAAACAACTGACGCAATAAGAACCACACAACAAAATGACCAATATTTCATCTGAACTGGAACCTCATGCTCAGTGGCGGACCTGAAATTTCGGGGGCCAGGCAAATCTTCAAACGGAGCCCATAGTATACTAATTATTATTCTTATTATACTAATATATAAATTATTATCGATTCACAATTAACATGCAATCAAATATTGTATTCATATCAAAATCACCTTAAAAGTTTCTTCATAATAATCTAGGCTATCAAGCATAGATCATTGAAGAGTAGATTACACTGAGAATTTGCTTCAGACTGCAATCCGCTGCGCTGTCGTCCACTGCAACTGAGCAGCGGTGGGCCAGGGTGGTGGTGTGCGGCGGCGGCCGCAGAGGTCCGGCGGTGTCCGTGGCGGCGGTGGCTGGAGGCGTGCGTGGCTACAGAGGGCCGTGGCGGTCCGGTGACGGCCACAGTGCCCGTCCGGTGGCGTGCATGGCGGCGGCGACGGAGGGCCGGCCGGTGCTCCCTCTCTCCAGTGGTAGTGGCGGCCATGGTGGTGGTCCGGGAGCATGCGTGGTGGCGACGGCGATGTGCTGGTGGTGGCGCCGGAGGTCCGGCCGCGATGGGCCACGGTGGACGGCCTGTGGGCCCGCGGTGTTGTCCTTTGCTTTTTTATTATTTTTGAGAAGTCTTTGCCGAGAGCTTTGTCTGCTTCTCGGCACATGTGTGCGAGGGTTTGATGGGACTCTCGGCACAGAGGTCTTTGCCGGCACGAAGGTGCCGAGTGCCCTGTGCCGAGAGTTTCCTCTCGGCAGAGGCTGTGCCGAGAGGAAACCGGCCTGTGCCGAGAGCATGCGGCTCTCGGCAAGGGCTGCGAATCCCGTAGTGACATTCCATAGCAAATTTAAAAAATGAAGAAAAAAGAGCCAAGTAGTTAATTAATCCGGTAGTGACATTCCACAACAGAATAATATAAGTTAATAAAGAATGATCCAAATGAATTATCAAAACAATACATACTAGGTGATACCCCGAGCGTTGCTGCGGGAATTTTTAAACAAAATTTTAAGGTGACATGTGAAAGTAGAAACACCAAAGCGATTACATAGCGATATTCATTTGTAAACAATATTATATATGAAAGCATGTTAATTTTGTTAAGAGAGAACCATTTTTAAATGATTGATCCTATATGTATTTCAACTGCGAGAAATTTATAGCGTGTTACTCACAAATACAACATGCTATTAGTCACAGAAAATCGACGAAGACAGAAATATATGGTTTGGTGGATGTTGACATGACTTGGTGGATGTTGGCATGACTTATAGTGGATAATGGTATGACGTGTAATAGGTTATGACGTGACACATTGAGAGGTAAGAAATCGTTAGTGGGTACCAATTATATAGTTGTACTAGGTAATTCCCGCGCGTTACTGCGGGATTTGAGAGAGCTTTTCGATAAACTATAAGCTATATGTGATTGTTACTTGTATAAGTGGTGCATTTGTAGATATTATGTTGAAACCATGTGACCGAACTCTTGGATAAAAATAATAGACTTAATATTACTCTTTAGTTAATTAATGGATGTTGAATAAAATAGATAAAAAGCATGATGACGGAGAAGAAAGCCCCGTCAAATACTATAGCGGAGTGCCTTTTTTTTTGAATAGGAGCTTCATTTACATTTATCATATCATTGTCTCGTTACAAATCTTTCTCGTCAACTGGAATGCCACACGACGCCACTACGGGTTCCCTGCCATGCCCTCCAGCAATCCCTGATGAGTACAGTACATGCACTTGGTGCTCCGGCTCAAGAACACGGCCTCGAGGTCCCCACGAAAGGTCAAGCAAGCCAGAAAAGCCTGCCCACTGAGAATAGTGACATGATTCAGATATACGTTTGTATGATTCTAGTATACAATCCTTGTTAGAATAAGTGGTTACAACACTAATCAGATTTCACATTTGTTTGATGAATCAAGGCCTGGAAGCCTGACCTGGAGGAGCAGCAACCGAAAGAAACAGCAGCATGATCAACATAGTGCGCGGTTCCCAATTTTTATCAAGTTCCTAATCGCGTCCAAAACACTAATGCAATTTTCCAGATCACGAGAACACTAACGCAATTTTCCAGAAGAAATAGATGGAAACGGCACCTGGTCGTCGCTATCCTTCCAGTGGAACTCGGGCTCAAACCGGTTGCGGACGACATTGTAGAGTGTAGAGCAGCATCGGATGTATAGAACCGTAGAACAGGAACCTCGCGACTGCACGGCAGCACCCTCGAGCGCGTGCTTCACGTTCAACTGTACACAATCGTGACCACCTCGCTGACGCCCCTCGCTTCCTCTTCCCAGTTGTCCTCGATCCTCCACCTCCAGTCCTCATGCCAACTAGCCCGCCCGCCCGGTTCAGAGCCCCCAACCCGACCTACGCCCAGGAACCGACGCGGTTAGCGATGTCCTCCCGCGCTCCTCGATTTCAGGTGAGCGGAATGGAGAGGGGGAGGGGGATTTGTAGATCGGGAGGGGTGAGCTTCAAGACTTCAAATAAATGAGAAGGAAGCCCATCGGGCAACAACGCTAAATATCGTGATCCGGACTAGTTTCACGTTCGTGGTGAATTGAATGAGATCAGGTGGGTGTGCATGCATCTCTTCGTCTCCTAGGTGCAGACAGTTATGAAACGGGAAACTGAGGGACCGATGACGTGGATAGCTGAGAGTTGAGAGAATGGGTGCTTCTATATAGTTTTGTATGATGATATGATACCACAACATTGTAAAAAGGAAATCCACAGGTAAACCATGCTAATCCACAATGCAGAATGCACCAATATCAAATAGTGACAACTCATGGAACAAAATGATGCAACCTCAATAGAAGAATCACAACGATAAACGAAAACAAAGACACTCACCCAGCGTGCGGCAAAGGTGTGCAGCCTGCCAACGAACTCGTGCCTGGCTGGCTAGCTCATTGAAGAGTGGAGCTAGCAGCCAGAGTTTGATCCCCGTTGGCACAGACGCTGGCCTCCTGAGGCCAGGCAGGGGCGGGCCTACTGTGATTCATGGGTATTCAAATGAATACCCATTATTTTTGACAAAAAACTTTGCATATGTAGTATATAACATGTATATTTATTAAAAAACCAAATAATAGCACCATAAAATAGGCTTTCCAATCTCTCATTCTCTTACTTAGTGGCAAAGTATAGATAATCTGAGCTAGAGATTTTTACTTCATATATAAATGAGTCTATAGCCAAAATTTTCTATACCATAGGAAATTTTGAATACCCATTGTCAAAATCCTGGGCCCGCCCCTGAGGCCAGGGGATAAGCACCCCTAGTATTTAGTAGGTCTGGGATTTCCCTAAGCAAACAACTCCACTGTAACATCTTTAGGAGTCCCCCTTTTCAAGAGACATCGATCATGTCATAAAAAGGATCTACCCCATCGGAAAGTGGACCTAATATCGCTGGGTGATAGCAACTTTCGATGTGTGAGGCATCTTGGCCTTTTGAAAGAAGTAATTTGGCCTTCCTTCTTTTCCGCTGGATACGGGCTGCTAGCTTTGGATCTGCAGGAACACAATTGTTCCATTTGTACACGAACTCTGCGCTATATCTGAATCTTTCAAACCGGTGAGCCATGGCAGCATAGTCACGTTTCTTGTCGAAAGCCTTGCACCAGCGCTCATATAAGGCCCAAACAGCTTCATCCGATTCAAGGTCCTTGTCCGTTGGAGTCTTGGAATCCTCTGTATAGTAGTTTCATAAGAGTTAGTAGTGCCAAGAACGCACAATGAATTTCATGCAACTGGGCTTTTCACGCGAGCACAAAGAATTTATGAGATGGATGGATTCGTAGCCTCCTCCCTAGCTTTTTTTAGATAAAGGAACAAAGTTCCGGCCTCAACAGTTCAAGGAACTGTCTGCAGCCAAACAGATACAACTCACACACCCATAACAGCACATAGGCCGCATAGTTCACACCGACTCAATCATGCACCCTTACAATGCACGACAACAGTCAAAGTACGCAGAATACATCACAAAGTAAAACTAATTTCCAATACGCTTAAGAGCATTCCACCCAGACTTATGAAATATCTCCAAAGCCGCAGCCTCTAATGCACGACAACCATCCTTCAAAATAGTTCTCCCATCTTGTTTAGAAAGGACAGACCAACTCCTGATCCAGAACGTCCCCCTAAATATCACCTGCAAAATAGACTTATAATGTGACTTTTGAAATACCAAATCATTCCTACTGATCCACAAGACCCAGCATATCGCCGCCAAACCGATCAGCACAAGGATCCTTTGCTTACTCGAAAAACTTCTAAGCCAAGGACCAAAAAGATGCTCCACTCCCTCCGGTTTTTTAACCCCAAACGTAAAACACACACTTCCCCACGTAAGTTGAGCTATGGGACAACAAAAAAAGAGGTGTTGAATTGTTTCCTGCTCCGCACAAAAGTAGCATCTTGTACACCCCTTCCAATGTCTTTTAACTAAATTGTCCTTAGTTAACACAACCCCATTTCTAAGATACCAAAGGAAGATTTTAATCTTCAAAGGGATCGTGGCTTTCCACGCCCAACAATTGACCGGAGTCCCTTCTCTCAAAACTATGTCATTGTACATATTTTTCACCGAAAAATTCTTATTGGCCGTCCAAATGAAGGAGTCCTTGCGATCATTAAGATTCACTGTCACGACATTCCTCACTAGCTCGAGCCATTTGTCCCACCTGTCCCCCACTAAAGCACGTCTAAAAGATACATTCAGTGGGGTAGTACTTAGCACTTGGGCAACCGACATATTTTTCTTTCTCACTATTTTGTAGAGACTTGGATATTTTACCATCAAAAGGTCTTTCCCTAACCACAGATCCTCCCAGAATCTAGTCTGGGAGCCATCTTGAACTCTAAACCTACCTCTCTGTAGCACAAGATCTTTGACCTCCATTAGACCTGCCCAGAAATGAGAGTCCCCCATCTTTTTCACTACCTGTGATAGCGTTCTTCCTTTAAGGTACTTTTTCTTGAGCACTTGCTGCCACATTCCATCCTCATTGAGTAACTTGACAATCCACTTACTCAACAAGCATTTGTTTTGGGTATCCAAATCGATAATACCCATCCCCCCGACACTCTTTGGCTTATGCAGAATGCTCCACTTGGCCAACCGATATTTCTTTTTGTGCTCATCACATTGTCGAAAGAATCTGGATCTATAATAGTCCAACTTCTCCAAAACACCTTTAGGTATTCTGAAGAAGGACATCATAAACATTGGTAAGATTGACAAGACCGAGTTAATAAGGACAAGCCTCCCTCCCGATGATAACAGCTTACCCTTCCAACTACTAAACTTTTTTTGAAATCTCTCTTCAACTGTCCTCCAATCCCTATTGAAAAGTCTACTAGGACTCATAGGGATACCTAAGTATCTAAAAGGAAACTCACCCTCTTTGCATCCAAAAAGCCTCACATATTCCGCAACCCCCTCCTTTGTATCCCCAAAGCAGAATAATTCACTTTTATGGAAGTTGATCTTAAGACCAGATAACTTTTCAAAGGTACTTAGTACTAATCTCAAGCCTTTGGCCTTCTCTAGATCATCATCCAAAAAAAGAATCGTATCATCTGCATATTGCAATATTGAGAGACCATCCTCCACTAAGTGAGGAACCGGCCCATCAAA
The DNA here is from genome assembly GCA_036936925.1 of Cenchrus fungigraminus. Taxonomy (NCBI): domain Eukaryota; kingdom Viridiplantae; phylum Streptophyta; class Magnoliopsida; order Poales; family Poaceae; genus Cenchrus; species Cenchrus fungigraminus. The sequence continues at coordinate 88,773,569 of CM072780.1, forward strand.
GAGCCCCATGCCTTTTGACCTCTCAATCAACACTGCCAACATATCTGCAACTAAATTGAAAAGAATTGGGGACAAAGAATCGCCCTGCCTTAAACCTTTCTTGGTTTGAAAGAAGTGACCCAAGTCGTCATTCACTTGCACACATACACTTCCCTTTGAAACCACTCTCTCCATCCATTGACACCACACATTCGGGAAACCCTTCATCCTAAGGACTTGCTGCAAGAAGTCCTAATTAACCTTATCATAGGCCTTCTCAAAATCTAGCTTGAGAATAAGGCCTTTCTGCTTTTTTCTTTTCAGCTCATGGATGGTTTCATGCAAAACTACTACTCCTCCCAAAATATATCTTCCAGGCAGGAAAGCCGATTGCGAAGGTTTGGTAACCCTACATGCCACCGACGTGAGTCTGTTTGCCAAGACCTTTGTAAAGATCTTAAAGCTAACATTAGGCATACAGATGGGCCTACACTGCTGAATTCTCTTGACCTCCTTCTCCTTTGGAAGTAACGTAATTGTTCCAAAAATGAGACAAAAAAAGAGGTAGATTTCCTATATGGAAGTCTCAGAACATGGCCATGAGGTCATCCTTTATGAGACTCCAAAACACCTGGTAGAATTCAGCCAGAAAACTATCAGGTCCCAGAGGTAGATTTCCTATTTGAAAAATGACCTCTCGGATTTCCTTTTCAGAAAATTCAGCCACTAGCATCTCACTTTCCGTATCGGTGACTTGAGGAATATCCTCCACCAAAGACTTATTGAGTGATAATCTGCCAGCTTCTGAACTTCCAAAAAGATTCTTATAGTATTTAGTGATATAACTCTTAATTTGTTCCTCCCCTTCAATAACTCATTCATCTTGTTCAAGGCGGAAGATTCTAGTCTTCCTCCTTTTTCTGTTTACCACCATATGGAAATACTTCGTGTTGTTATCTCCTTTTAAAATTTTAGTTGTCTTAGCTCTTTGAAACCATTTTATCTCTTCTTCCCTGAGTAATTGTGTAATTCTTTCATGAATACTCTGTTTTAAGTCCCATTCACGCTGACTTAGCAGCTGGGACTCCGCTTTCTTATCTAGCTCCTCAGCTTTCCTCAATAATTCTTGCTTTTCTTTCTTATAAGCTCCATTCATATTCTTTGCCCACCCCCTCAAAAATTGTCTCAATCTTCTAGTCTTATTTTGCCACCTTTGCATCGGAGTGCTGCCTCTGGTCTCTTTGTTCCAGACTTCAGAGACGAACTCAAAAAAGCCCTCCTTCAGCAACCAATCAAGCTCAAACTTGAAGGGTGCTTGTTTCTTGGGCTTGGCTTTTTCTCCTGTACTTAGCAGGAGAGGAGTATGATCTGAAATTTCCCTGTTAAGGGCCTCCACTGTCGCCAGTGGGTAGTTCTGCTCCCATTCTGTACTAACCAACACCCTGTCCAGCCTCTCATATGTAGGTACCCTACGAGAGTTAGCCCATGTGAACTTACGACCAGACATCTCTATCTCTCTCAGATCCAGGCTATCAATGACCGCGTTAAATAAGAAGGGCCATCTACCCTCAAATCTATCATTATTTTTTCACTGCTATTTCGAATGATATTAAAATCTCCCCCAATGCACAAAGGTAGCTTCTCATTATCGCACGCTTGCACTAGCTCAGTAAGAAAAGATTCCTTGAATTCTGGCTGGGCCGCCCCGTACACAGCCACCAAAACCCATTTAAAATCACTCTTCCTATCTCTCAACCTAAATTTCACAAAAAAATCCCCATCATCAGTACTACCCACATCCAACACATCTAGGTTAACCCCTAGCAGAATACCGCCTGATCTCCCATGAGGTGCAGTCCAATGCCACACGAAGTTCCTCCCTCCACTAAAATTATTCAGTGAATCTTGGGAAAAGTCCTTCTTACCTGTCTCCAAAAGAGCAATAAACGCTAAGTTTTGCTCTTTGGAGGTCTCCCTTAGAAATCTTGTTTTAGCCAAGTCACTAAGACCTCTGCTATTCCAAAAGATTCCCCTCATTTGGCACCTTTTTAAGAAAATTTCACCCTCCTTATCTTGCAAGTCTTACTCAAGCACGACTTAGCGTGAGACTTGCCCTTATGGTTGAGATCATCAAGTTCACTGTTTAAAGGGAAACTTGATTCATCGAACACTTCCTCCATTAAATCACCACATAAACTTCTTAGAGCTTTTTTCTCCATGTTCTCCCAACTCTCCTCCTCACTATCGTATTCTCCCCAATCCTGTTCAAACCCCCCAAACTCACATACTTCCCTTTCCGACTCAAGTTCCAACAAGTTATAAAGATTAATGTCTTTTTCTACACTAGAAACTCCTAGGTTGATCCCTATGTTTTGTAAACAATCTAAAGCTAGGTCTTTATTTACCAAAAATAAAGATGTGGAACAAGGATTACCTTCATTGAACTCTAGGTTCTTCCTGGCAACCCTCTCCTCAGCCTTAGCCAAGACGTGCTCATCCTTAGACCTCTGAAGTCTCGGACTAGCCCTGACCTGCACCTTGGTAGCCTTAGATACATCCGCTGCCTGCCTGACCCGATCCCCCATCTCCACCTCCATGTCCCCTCCATCTCCTAGCACCTCCTTCTGAAGCTGCCCCACATCCTCCTCACCCATCACTCTGTCCGCCACCTCATCAAGAACTCGATCAGCTGCCATGTTTGCTATCTCATCCGCCTTTGCCCTCAGAAAGGCCTCAAACTCCTTCTTTGACATGTTCTGAACCTGCTCCTTCCATGACAATACATCATCCACAACACCCTGGGCATCCTTAGCCACCCCCTCAACCCTAGTGCCCTCCACACCTCTCTTCAGTTTCTTCGGCATCCTCTCCGGCCCCTCCTCCTCTCCAACCTGTCCATCCTCAAGAGAGCCCTCCCTACCTTCTCCCTCCCGTCCTCTATGCCATTCAAACTCCACCTCCTCACCATTTTCATCAATACCCACCCTCTTCACCTCAAAATCCAACTCAAAATAGTGATTACCAATAACCACATCCAGCTGCTCTGGGATCAAGCTCGGATTAAGGACCGCCACAAGAATGCGTCCAAAATCACTCTTCCTAGTAGTCTCCATATCCACAATCTGAGTAGAGCAAAGCATAGATCCAACAGCCCACAACTCCAAGAACTCGTAGAGCTCCTTCCTCAGACCGAACACCCTCACCCATACCTTAGGCAACAGAAAACCCACCTCCTTCTCCTGCCACAGATCAAACTTCATCCTAGCCCCCGCCGGCACCCCCTCTCCCTTAATGTCGGCGCCCCCAAAAGCGATCGCCCTCTGCAACTCCACCTTTGAAGGAAACTTAGCCAAAAAGGAGTTGTCCTCATGAGCCTTTAGCTCCCAAGTCCACTTCCTCGGAAACAACCTCTCAAGCTGCCTCTTCACCTCCTCCAACTGAACTTGACCCCCCTCAACCGAGATGAGCGCCATCCTTGAATCCTTCTTTGCTCTAGGCAATGGAGGGCGCGGGATGTGATAGAACCCAAGGCCATGCACCGCGTAACCAACAGCATGTGCCACCGGCCATGGCATCTTCAAAATAGGACACTTGTAGTTGACGTGATCATTGTGCTTATCACAAATTACACAGTAGATCTTCGCCTTGCACGCAGCCGCGAAATGCCCTCGCTTGGTGCAACGAGAGCACTTCGCCCCTGCCGCACCGCCAGTCAGAACATCACCCTCCACAGCCTCCTGCATCTCCACATCGCCCCCATCCAGTTTCTGCTGCTGTGTGACCACCATCTCCTCTTCCCATCACGCGCTACGCGCCCGGAGCTCCCTGTTCATCTCCGCATCAGCACCACGGTGCCCCTGCACTCCCCTTGCTCCCTGACTTCTGCCTCCTCTGCCCTGCAAGCCAGTACCACCTTTGCCCCCACGGCCACGAATCATCCCGCGGCCGTGGAAGCCTCCACTGCCAGAACCAAAACCATCCATCCTCCGGCCGACGAACTGCCCCTGATCACGTCCAACGAACTGCCCAGGTCCTCTGGCCGCACTACCAGACCGCCGCTCGTCCCAGCCATGTCCTGCACCATGGCCACGGACTGCGCCCACCTGGCCACTCGAAGCATCGCGGCCCCCCGAGACCGGCCGCCGCGCATCACGCGCGCCGCGAAACCCGGGGTCCCGGCCATCCCACAGACGGGCCATGGCCGCCGCGGCCGCCGGCAGACTGCGCACCGGGGTGACGCACGCAGGATGACCGGCCGGTGGGACACGCGAAGCACCACCCAGCGGAAGCATCGCTGATTGAAACTCCTGAGGATGTGACCGTGTACGCGATGAGGAAGATGTGGGAAACTGAAACGACAGGGAGTCCGTCCGTCTCCCACCCCGGCTGAAAAGCCACCCCAGGCATCCAAGTACGCAAAATGTCCTCATGTTCTGACCCCGGCCCATCAGAGCTCGAGAAGTCGGCCCAAAGATCCCAACAGGCACCACGACCCTGTTTTTGAAATTGGAAACCGGATCTCGCCGGCGCACCGCAATCCTCTCCGCCTCCGGCGACTCCGAACTCCGCTGCTCCAAGGATTCGCTGGCCAACCACTCAGAGAGCCTGGCACCGAACCTCCTAGAACCACTCCGTCGGTCCACCACACGCATGTCCCCTAGGGACCTGACTTGGGAGGACCTCGCCGGCGGCAACGGACCAACCCATGGCTTGACCGGCGGAGCACGCCGCTGCGGCGCCTTAGGCCGCGAACACTACTGCAATTTCCCATCGGCCGAGCAACAAGGCATAGAAGCACGCGACCCGGACATGCCGGGCTCCGCAATCCCATCCGCAGCCGCGAAGCTCGGCTGCGACGTCAAGGTCTCCATATGAGTTGTCCTGGGACTCGCCGGCTCTTCCTCCTCGTTCGAGCTGGCGCCGTCCGCGAGCGCCCAGAATCGCGAACCCGAGAAAGCCGTCCCCACCGGCACCGACCAAGAACCGACGCTCGAGGTCTCCGACCGCTCCATCCCGCTCTCCGCGCCAGTCGCCATTTCCCTGTACTCGCCATCCGAATCTGCAAACACAGGTTCACTTACCTTGGTTCGACTCCTCGCGCCACCCGCCGGAGCCCAGGCACGCGGAGCCAGAGTCAGGCGCCGCCTTCTCCCGGTGGCGCGCACCCTCTCCCTGCTCTCACCCCTCTCGCTCATCCTCCCATCTCAACGCCTTGGTCCGGATGGCGGCGACAAGAAGAAGGGGTCGCGACGCCCTTCCAACCTCCTCCCTAGCTGTCTAGGGAAATTAGGACCTCCTTTAACAGGAAGAAGGTGGGGTTGATTCAACCAAAAAAAGAGAAGAGGGTGAGGTGGGGTTGGTTTACCTGGTATGTGGGCGTAATCAGCTCTCGTAGGTGAGCGAGGATTTGACCAGCGAGTAAGGTCCAAGTCCTCCAAGCGTAAGCGGTCGACACGAGCGACGTCTGTGGCTACGTCGACCGCACGCGCTGCGTGAGATGCGGCAGCAGCAGCGGCGCGAGATGCGAGTGACGTTCTACGGACAGCCCACAAGAGTCTCCTAAATGCCTTCGTTGCCATGGCGGCGTGAGATAAGGCGGCCGGATCTGCGGCTACGTCGGCCGCACGCGCTGCGCGGGAGGCGGCAGCAGCAGCGACGCGAGATGCCAATGTTTCTTTACGGGCAGCCTGCAGGAGACACCATGCCTTCGTTGCCATGGTGGCGTGAGATAAGGCGGCCGGGCCGGATCTGTTCTCGTTGGTGTCTGTCTCTCCATATATATATATCCAGCGATAATAAACCCTAGGGTCACGTTTGGATCGGGGTTTGGATTCGGATAGGATACCTATGGAATTATAGATGTCCATATGGCCTGCAGTCCGACAGCCCGCTCGAAAGCACATTTTTTAGCCCGGTCCGAGCCCGGCCCGGCACGACGTTCTACGTGCCCGAGCTTGCTCGTCACGGTACCTCAGGCCGGGCGCGGGCCGCCACCTCGGCGCGCCTGGGGCCCGACATCGATCAAAAATAACAGGCCGGCCTGCTGCCAGCATGCTAATCCCCGCCGTCATATATAACTGGCTAAAATACTCCCCGAACCCTAACTCTCCTCTATAGCTCCCCAGTCCCCTCCGCGACCTCTCTCTCTGAAACTTTAGGCACCTCCTGCCGGGTGCGCGACCACGGCTAGAGGGCGGAGTCACACCACTCGGTGGTGCTGCCGCGCAGCCCGCGCTTGCTACCCCCTCCGCCGCCACCCTTCCTTCACTGCCTCCCCCTCCGACTCCGACCTCCCCTCCACGGTTCCAGCTCTCCTGCGGGCGGTGGTGCGGCGCAAGGGCCTCCTCGGGCCTCAGCTCCTTTCCTCCGTCTCCTAGGCGCTGGGTTCGGCCGCGGTCGGAGCGGCGGGTTCGCGGATGTAGAGCGGGTAGCGACGGCGCTGCGGCCAGCTGCGGGAGTAGTGACGACGGCCTCACGCAGAGTAGCGGCGGCCTGATCCACCGATGGTATGAGCTTCGGGTCACCCGAGGACACGCATAGACTGTGCTATCTCGGGCTGGCCCGGCACGAAACTGGCCCGCGGGGCCGGGCTTGGGCCGTCGACACAGCTCGTGGGCTAGCACGGCACGACGCGACGGGATGTATTGACAGGCTCGGCCCGGCATGAAGATGAGAGGGCCACGTCGGGCCCGTGCTACTATCGGGTCGGGCGGCCCGAATGGACATCTATATATGTAATCGAATTGGGATAACACATTTTAGGACCCATTTGGTAGGTCTCCCGCTGTGGCTTCTGGAGCAGCTTCTCGCGGAGCTCTACCAAACGACGCACGGCTCAGGGCGGGGAGCCCTCGGAAATCTCGCTCTCTGCATCGGATGGAGCCAAGAGAAGCTCCAAAATCGGGCTACCCGTGACTTCTCCCCTTGGTGCCCGATTGTACCCTCGGTGGGGTTTGTGAGGCAGGTGAGGGCGGCCGGTGAGACGTTGGCGGGCAAGGCAGGAGGAGGTGGTCGTCGTGACGCCAGCGGGTTTGGCAGCGTCGGGCGGATGCGATCGACGGGACGCCGGCGGGCAAGCCAGCATCGGGGGGAGGCGGGCAGGCGGCACAACGACGCGGTGGCCGGAGGAGCGATGACGGAGTGACGGCTGGCACTGTCGGTGTTTTAGACCGGCAACCTACCAAGGGGAGTACCCGAGGTAGATGAATGTGGCCTCGCCGAGATCGGTAACTCGAAGGAGAGACACGTGGCACACAATTTAGACAGGTTCGGGCCGCGAGGTGCGTAATACCCTACGTCCTGTATGCTGCGTAGCTCTGGATTGATTGGATGTGTTTACAAGATGATGCGGATTGATGAGATAGGGGTCCCTGCCTCGCCTTTTATAGTCCGGGAGGCAGGGTTACAAGTCGGTTTGCCAGAGGAGTACTAGTCGTGTGCGGCTAGGAGTACTCTACATGGTACCGGACATGTCTAGCTTCCTAACCGAGTACTAATCCTCCATTTGCCTTGCGCTCCACGCCAACAGGTGCCGCGCAGCTCAAGTCGGGTAGTCCCAGGGGCCTACGGAGTAGTCGGTCCCAGTACCCATCTGAGTAGTGGGCCCAGGGATGTCCATACGACAAGCCCCCGAGTACTTTGTAGTTGAGCAGGATGTCTTCGAGTAGTCTTGATGGCCTTGGCGAGTAGTCCTTGAGCGTCCCCGAGTTCCACAAGCCGAAGGTCCTCAAGAATGCTTGAATTATCCCGAGGCTGGAAGGTACTCCAGCTAATCTTTGAGTAGTCTTGAAGTCTTCTCGAGTAGTCCCCAAGCGTCCCCGAGTGCTTCTCTCGAAGGTCTTCAATAGTACTCGTGTTGTCTTGATGAAGAAACCATATGGAAAATGCGATTCGGAGAATCGCATTCCATATGGAATGTAGCCCCCGAGCCTTAGGTCGAATCGCAGATTCAAGCTGAGGGTCAATCTGAAGTTCTGCCAATCTTATACCGAAAAATCCGGAGAAAAAACCGAAGGACACATGGCACGGAGCCCCCGAGCCTTGAGTCGAGTACTCTCTCTCGAATTGAAGGATCATCTTGACTGTAGAATGTGTCCTGAGTGGGTCTGGTGATCTGATGGTAGCCCACTGAGTCCATCTGACGTAGTCGAGCCCCCGAGACTGAGAGCGTCGAGTACTGGAATTCAAAGAGTCAGGCAGCTGCTGTTGAGTCACCCGTCTGGCGCCTTATCTGCCCGTTTAGATCTGAGCCGCCTGGCCGGTTATAAATAACCAGTGAACCCCTTAGGGTTTTTTACTCCCAGCAATAGCATTTCCCCAGATTAGTTCTGAGAGACCGCCCTCTCTGCTCCTCTACTACTGCCGCTGCCGCCACAAAGTAGATTGGATCTACTTGCGCCCTCCGCCGCAGTCCGCCCGCCTCTGTAGCCCCCGAGCGAATGCGAGTGAAGACTCCGGTGACTTGGAGGATGAAGGCATCTCCGGCAAAGAGCAAGAAGACCGGCGCGTCAAAGAAGAGGAGCCGTGATGAAGCCGGAGATGCCGGCCAGTCGTCGTCGTCGCCGCCCTCGTCCCCTCGCCCCAATCCGGCGAAGGAATGGAAGAAGGCAAAGTTGAAGACCGAGGACCTTCTTGCCTTGGTCAACAGCGGATTCCTCCGCGAGAAGGAGATGGATCTATGGCGCACCGCCACTGGGGACCCATACCCAATGGAGAAGAATCCGGACGAGATCCCGATGTTCGCCCGGTTCGTGGAGCGTGGACTTGCGCTGCCGGCCAGCGACTTCTTCAAGGGGCTTCTCAGGTACTACGGCATCGAGTACCTCAACCTTAACCCCAACAGGATCTTCCACACCTCCATCTTTGTGCACTTCTGCGAAGCGTTTCTGGGGATCAAACCCCACTGGATCTTGTTCCGGAAGTTCTTCCGAGTGAAGCCGCAGCCAAGCACTGATGACCAGCGAGTAGTCGGAGGTGCCGGGATTCAGATGCGTGAAGACGTCGCCGGCCAGTACCTGCCGTACAAACTCATCGACTCCAACCAGGACTGGAAGGCGAAGTGGTTTTATATCAGCAACCACCACCCCGAGTTACTGAAGCCGAGCGGGCGTCAGCCAAAGCATGCACCGTGGTGGAACACGGAGCCCACCATGCAAGAGGGTATCCAACTACCCCCGCTGCTGAAGAAGATCAAGGCCTTGCGGGAGGCCGGACTGAGGGCCGAGCACGTGGCCTTCAATTTTATGAAGAGGAGGGTGCAGCCACTGATGGCGCGAGACACCCTTGGGTACCAATACACCGGCGACGAGGATACGTCCTGGATGCCTGGCTTCGAAGTTGAGGATGACGTCCTTGTTGAGAGGCTGGGCAAAATCTTCAAGGATATGCCCCCGTACACACCGTGCCCGGTACTCTGCGGCACGGCCGCCAAACCAGGTCAGTAGTCATGACATAAGCCCCCGAGTACTGATTTGCTTGATGTAGTCGTACTCATGCTTGCTTGATGTTGTAGGATGATGTGGAGAAGTACATCTCCATTCTGCCCTCCCCTCCGCGACTTGAAGGACAGGCGCTGGGGAAAACGGAGCCCAAGGGGAAGGAGCGCCGCGAAGTCGGTAAAGGAAGTGATGCCATCGTCATCGAGGACAGCTCTGATGATGAGGATGAAGAGACGCTACAGCAGCGGTTCCAACTCCGCTCAAGGTTCAGCCGAGCTGGGATGCCGAACAGCCCGGTCATCGAGAAGCCATCTAGCCTGGAGGCTAGCTTGCCGGCGCCGCCTAGGAAGCCGCGCAATGTGGCGCGGAAACGCGCCGTAAAGAAACTGAAGCTGTCAGAGGTCACCAGGCCAGAGGTGAGTAGCACGACTAGTGTAGTCGAGTACTGCTGAGAAGTAGTCTGTTGCTGACAATATGACTTATATTGCTGCAAGACATCCCCTCCTCAGATCCCGTTGAGTAGGGCGATGAGGATGTCTGGGAGACAGTGGGGTCGGGAGCTGAGAAGAGTATCAGCCCACCTCCAACCACAGAAGAAGCCGTACCAGTAGCGGCACAACAAGAGACCGGCGCCGTAGATTCGCGGGCGTCGGTCGAAGAAGGGCAGGGTCCTCCTCCGGTTGCAGCGGTGGAGCAGCCAGAAGAGGCGCATGCCGAAGCCGAAACTGCCAGCGAAGCTGGCATAGTTGATATTGCCAGTATACTTGGCGCTCCGACCGTGACCGTCATGCGGTCAACTCTGTAAGTTCTCTGAACTTTCGAGTGGGAAGTAGTCGTTATTCTTGCATTGCTGACTGGAGACTTCGTGAAACAGGAAATCCACGGACTTGTCATGGGATAGTGGGGATGCCAGCACTCCGGCCGATGGAGAGGACCGCTCGGCGGAGGTGCGCGAACCCACACCACCGCCACAAGCTGAGGCCGCGGTGGAGTCGACTTTGGAAGAAGCCATCTTGGTCGAAGGTATGTGTCCTGCCATCACTGGTAGTCATCATGCGTGGTAGTCGTAGTCGTTGAAATCGACCTCTTGTACTCATCTTGGCAGGAGCACAAGCTGAGGAAGCCGTGATCCCTGAAGCCGTGGCTATGGAGACGGCTACTGTGGAGACAGAACCCACAGAACCGGTTGCTGGGGCAACGGCAGCAGCAGCCCCCAGGCTGGGGACTATGGTAGCCCCCGAGCTTAGTGTGGAAGCGCGAGTCGATCCGCTCCCCGAGGCAAGTACGGAAGTAGTCGTCTGCGAGCCGATCATAGAAGAAGTTGCGCCGCTTCGCTCGGCACCCATGCCAGAGGCGGCATCATCAAGCCGTGGGGGTCTTGAGCTGCTGGAAGACAACCTTATCGACCCGGCCGTTGTTGCTCTGAGCATGGAGTCATGGCGCCGCACTGAGCAATGGGTCAAGGTACGTTGCGAGTACCCTGACTAGTCTTGCTTTGTTGAATACTGAGTACTCACGGACTGATTCTGTCTTGCGCAGGATGTGGTGAAGCGGTCCCGACAGAAGTCTGATCTTCTGAAGGTGTATGGTGACACAGTTCTTCACGCCGAAGGCCTGGAGAAGGAGCTAGACAAGTCGAAGAAGCATGCGGCTCTACTCCAATCCAAGCTGGATGGCGCCTTCGCCCAGTACCATAACGAGGTGCAGGAGATGCAGGGGAAGAGGGACGACTTGATCCAGAAGAACAAGTCACTAGGCCAGAAGAACAAAGGTATGTCTTCCACCGGAGTGCTGAGTACTTATTGTAGCACTTGTGAATAGTCTGACCTTGAATTGAGTTGTCTGCAGAGCTTGAGGCAATGGTTGACCAGCTGAAGGCGTCGGAGACGGACCTCAAGAACATTGTGTACCATGAAACCGACAAGAGAGAGGTACTTGAATATGAGTACGCTCAGTTGCACCATGAGTGTATCAAGCACATGGAGCTCCGTGAAGCCTCAGATCGTGAACTTGTCAATTGTTATAAATCTCTGCAGAAGCTCAATGAAGACTGTGAGAAGCTTCGAGGCCAGCTGAAAGAGCTTGAGGAAACTGCACTGCCCATCGCAAGGTTGCTGGTGCCGCATCCGGGCGGACCCAAGATAGCTCCACTGGTGGACCATTTGAAGGAAGCCCCCGCACGGTTGGCGACGTATGTCAAGCATCTGGCGAAGTCTATCCCAAACCAGGTGCTGGCGTACATGAAGTCATACTTCCCGAAGGCACCGGTGGATGTGGTAGCCGGCAGTCTTGCGGCTAACTGTAGCGATGATCAGTACAAGAGCCTTCTCGAGAAGATGGTGCCCATTGCTGAGCAGGTGGTGGAGAAGCTTAATCTCCAGTAGATGTACCTGTAGAGGTAGCTAGAGTAGTAGTTGTAAAGCAAACAAAGTAGTCAGTGACTTGTTTGAATTATCAATGAAAGTTGTCCACGTTTTGTATGTGAAATGAGTACTCGTGGCCGCCACTTGCTGCGAAGTGCGCGGAATACCAAACCGTGGAGAAGTTGTGAGTAGTAGTACTCGGTAGAGTCTGCCTGACTGAAAGGCACAGTAAAGAAGTTGAATAGAATCAATCTTTATTACTAATGGAGGAGTACACCTGGATGGCCAGAGCCGTTTACAAGTGTAGTCGCCAGGACCCGTAGGCCGTCTACGGCTAGGTAGTGCTAGGGCCCTTAAGCCGCTTACAGCTGCAGATCTGTTAGTAGCCGTATAGGCTGGATCTAGAGTACATGGTCTTGTAGACCGCCGCTAGAGTCCTCAATGCTCTGAGCAGCCCAAGATCCGTTAGTAGCCGTTGACGTTGGATCTTGGAGAAGTGTAGTCCGAAGACTAGTGCTAGGACCGAGAGGCCGCTTACAGTGAAGAGCCCGTGAGTAGTCGTATAGACTGGACTCGTAGATGAGTAGTCGAGCGACTACGCGCAGAAGCGACATAGCTGGTCGACGTTCCACGAGTTGCTGATGTCGCCGCCTTCAAGTGTTTGGAGGCGGTAGGAGCCTGGTCCGGTCACCTTGGAGACTAAGAAGGGACCTTACCATGGCGAGCTGAGCTTGTGTAGTCCTTCCGTGTTCTGGATGCGACGCAGGACTAGATCGCCGACGTTGAAGGAGCGTTCCTTGACGTTGCGATCATGGTAGCGTCGGATACCCTCTAGGTACCTTGCTGACTGGACGAGGGCGGCGCAGCGGGCTTCTTCGAGGCTGTCGATGTCAACCCGTCTGCTGTCTTCTGAGATGCCTTCGTCGTATTGTTCTACTGCCGGGGATTCCCACATCACGTCGGCAGGTAAAATAGCTTCGGAGCCGTAGACCAGGAAGTAGGGTGACTGCCCAGTCGGCTTGGTAGGTTGAGTATGAAGCCCCCAGAGTGCATTGGGTAGTTCTTTGATCCACTTGCCTCCTTTGGTGTTAGCTGCGTCGTGCAATCGCTTCTTGAGGGCGCCGAGGACCATCCCGTTGGCACGCTCAACTTGACCGTTGGCGCGGGGGTGGGCGACTGAGACGTACCGGACGTCGATCCCGCTGTTCTCGCAGTACTCCCAGAACTGGTGGTTGTTGAAGTTGGAACCCAAGTCTATGATGATGCGGTGGGGCAACCCGTAGCGATGCACTAGCTCATCCAAGAAGTCGAGTACACTGTCGGCCTTTGGGCAGGTGACCGGCTTGACTTCGATCCACTTAGTGAACTTGTCGATGGCCACCAAGACTCTGTTGAATCCTCCTGGCGCAGTTGGCAGAGGCCCAATCATGTCGAGCCCCCAGCAGGCAAAGGGCCAGGTTGGTGGTATAGTAACTAGCTTGTAGGCCGGGACGTGTTGCTGCTTGGCGAAGAATTGACATCCTTGGCACTTTCTGACGAGTTCTTCAGCGTCGTCCAGAGCTGTGGGCCAGTAGAAAGCTCGTCGGAAAGCCTTGCTCACCAGCGTGCGAGAAGACGCGTGGTTGCCGCAGACGACCTTGTGGATCTCCTCCAAGATGTCCTTGCCTTCATCCTGAGGTATGCACTTCATGAGTACTCCAGAAGTGGCACCCCGCATGTAGAGCTTGTGTCCGACTAGTACGTAGGTCTTGGCTCGACGGACGAGTTGTTCGGCCAAGTTCTTGTTGGAAGGAACCTTCTGCTCGCGGATGTAGTCGATGAAGGGTTGTCTCCAGTCCATGTCGATCATCATGACCTCCTGACCGGAATGTGGTGGCACAGGGTCAGTGGTCATTGGCGCCGGCTCCGGGATGGATGGCGCATGAAGCTCGTGGACGAAGACTCCGACAGGTACTTGCGCGCGAGTAGAACCAAGCTTCAACAGGACGTCCGCTGCAACATTGTTGTCGCAGACGACGTGGTGGAACTCGAGACCGTAGAACTTGTTCTCAAGCTTGCGGACTTTCAGACAGTAGGCGTCCATGTTCTCCTTGTTGCGATCCCAAGATTTGTTGACTTCATTGATGACCACTGCGGAGTCGCCGTAGACTAGTAGCCGCTTGATGCCCAATGAGATTGCGAGGCGGAGCCCATGGAGTAGGGCTTCGTACTCGGCTTCGTTGTTTGAGACCTTCCAGAAGATCTGCAGGACGTACTTGAGTTGTTCGCCCTTTGGAGAGATCAGGAGTACTCCTGCACCTGCGCCTTCAAGCTTGAGTGAACTGTCGAAGTACATCACCCAGTGTTCTGGCCGCTCGGTTGGAGTTGGTAGCTGATGCTCCCGCCACTCTGCCATGAAGTCGACTAGTGCCTGAGACTTGATAGCGGTACGTGGCTTGAAGTCGACGTTAAGGGCGCCGAGTTCGACCGCCCATTTGGAGATTCTTCCAGTAGCATCCTGATTGCGGAGTATGTCACCGAGCGGGTAGTCGGTGATGATGACAATCGAGTACTCCTGGAAGTAGTATCGTAGCTTCCGTGAGGTGATGAGCACTGCATAGAGTAGCTTCTGGACCGGTTGGTACCATGCCTTGGACTCTGATAGAACCTCACTGACGAAGTAGACTGGTCGCTGGACTGGGTAGGCGTGGCCTTCTTCCTGCCGCTCGACGACGATGGTAGTACTGACCACATGAGTAGTCGCAGCGAGGTAGAGCAGTAGCTGCTCCTTTTTGCGGGGAGCCATGAGGACCGGTGGCTTTGACAGGAAGTCTTTGAGCTGCGACAGAGCCTGATCAGCCTCCGCGGTCCATACGAACTTCTCTTGGTGCTTGAGTAGTTTGAAGAAGGGTAGTCCCCATTCTCCAAGCTTCGAGATAAATCTGTTCAAAGCCGCCATACACCCGGTCAGCTTCTGGACATCCTTTATGCAGGTTGGAGCTTTCATATTGGTGATGGCGGTGATCTTCTCGGGGTTGGCTTCGATGCCGCGATGGCTGATGATGAAGCCGAGTAGTTTCCCAGATGGTACGCCGAAGACGCACTTGTTGGGATTAAGCTTCCATTGGTACTCTCACAGAGATGCGAAAGTCTCTTCAAGATCGGCGATGAGCGTATCGGAGTTTTTGGTCTTGACGACCACGTCATCCACATAGGCTTCGACATTCTTGTTGAGCTGCTTCTTGAAGCAGGCCTGGATAGCTCGCTGGTATGTAGCGCCGGCGTTCTTCAACCCGAACGACATTATCGTATAGCAGTAAGCGCCAAACGGGGTGATGAACGCGGTCTTCTCCTGGTTTTCTTCCTTGATAGCGATCTGGTGGTACCCGGAGTAGCAGTCGAGGAAGCAGAGCAGGTCGCAGCCCGCCGTGGAATCGATGACTTGGTCGATCCGCGGCAACCCGAAGGGGTCCTTGGGGCAATGCTTGTTGAGATCGATGTAGTCGACACACATCCTCCACTCGTTCGTGTTCTTCTTGCGGACGAGGACGGGGTTGGCGAGCCACTCAGGATGGAAGACTTCACGGATGAAGCCCGCCGCGAGTAGTTTGGCGAGTTCCTTCTTGATGGCATCCCGTCGGTCGTCGGCGAAATGGCGAAAGTGTTGTCGTTTGGGAGTAGCTTTAGGGTCGATGTTGAGTGAGTGCTCGATCAGCCTCCTGGGCACCCCTGGCATGTCCGCTGGCTTCCACGCGAAGATGTCTCGGTTAGCCCGAAGGAAGCTGACGAGCGCGTCTTCCTACTTTGGGTCGAGCCCTACGCCGATCATGGTAGTATTGCTACTGTCGCCCGTCCTGAGGTCGATGGCCTTCACCTGCACTTCCTCCGACGGTTGGGGCTTGTTCGCGGTGTCGGTCTTCTCGGGTATCTCGAGTTCGGTTGGGGCGAGCCTCTTGGACGCAGCGAAGATCTCCATCATTGCATTGGGTACTTGGTTGGTCGCTGCGAGTTCCACGGCTTCGGTGTCGCAGTCGAAAGAGACCTTCAAGTCCCCTTGTAGCGTGAGTACTCCGGTAGGACTTGGCATCTTGAGTACCAAGTAGGTGTAGTGAGGTACCGCTATGAACTTGGCGATAGCTGGTCTGCCGAGAATGGCATGGTAGGAGGTTTCGAAGTGCGCAACCTCGAACTTGATGTACTCGGTGCGGTTGTTCTCCCTTGTCTCCCCGAAGGTAACTGGCAGGACCACTGAGCCTAGTGGAATAGCCGCGTTACCGGGGACAATGCCGTAGAAGGGTGACGCGCTCTTGGTAAGCATGTCGGTGATGTCGAGCTTCATTTTCTTCAAGGTCTTGGTGAAGAGGACATTGAGTCCACTCCCGCCGTCGATGAGTACCTTGTTGAGTCTGGAGCCCGCGACTACAGGTTTCAGGACGAGTGGAAAACGTCCTGGCTCAGAGAAGCTTGTCCATTGGTCCGTGCGGGAGAAGGTAATGGGTACCTCTGACCACCTTAGAGGTGTCGGCACCGCTGGTTCAATGTTCAAGACTTCCCGTCGGGTGGCCTTCTGAGACCGCTTGGTGGGTAGTCCGCCGAATAGGAAATTCACCGTCTTGTCAGGTTCCTGGAAGTCGCCGTTGCCTTCGTCGACTTTCTTCTTGCCTTTCTTGTCATGAGGAGGCCGTGGGTCGGGAGTATCCTTGAGTGCTCGCCGGAGCTGGTAGCACTGCTCGGTGGTGTGATTGCCATCCAGACGCCACTTCTCTTTGAGCAAGTCTCTGAAGCCGCCTGAGGTCTTTTTCGAGTTGTCCTTCGCAGGGCGCTGTATAGCCGCGACTGTATTGTCTGGCTTGCGCTTGTGGTTGGAGCTCGAGTAGTTGTTGTTGTGGCGACCCCCTTGATCTTTGTTGTTGTTGTTGTTGCCACCCGTGTTGCTCTTGTTCTTGCCGCGAATGGAGTCGTACTTGGCGTTCGCCTTGTCCTCTTCCTCAGCCCATGACATGATCATGTCTTTGAGCTTGGTGATGGAGCTCGGGCGGCGGCGACCGAAGTCTTCGAAGGTGCGACGGTGATAGAGTCCGTCTTGGAAGAGGACGATGACTTCTTTGTCGGTGACGTCGACTACGGTCGCACGCTTGTCGAAGAAGCGCCGCATGTACTGGCAAAGTGTCTCGCCTTGTTCTTGCTTGACCATTGCCAGATCCATGCGGGGGTACCCGAGCGCCCCATGGTGCCCGCGAAGTTGCTGGTGAACTGCGCTTTCAGCTGGTCCCACTCGTCGATCGAGTTCTTTTCGAGTGACTCGAGCCATGTGAGTGGGGCTTGATCCAGGCAGAAAGGGAAGAAGAGGCACTTTGCGTCGTTATTGCCACCAGCGTTTTCGATGGCCAAGGCATAGCACCTGAGCCACTGAACTGGGTCTTGCTTCGCGTCATACTTGGAGATCCCGAGAGGCTTGAATTTCTCAGGAAGAAGCAAGTTGCGAAGTCGTGCAGAGTAGGCGGGGAAGCCGTCACTGTCGCTTGCTTCAGTAGCCTTCTTGCGGCGGATCTCGTCGATCCTGTGGCGGGCGTCGTAGCCGCCACGTGCGTTGCCGGTGGCGTGGCTAGTCGCGTAGCCTCGGCCTCCGCGATCGCCACCGCCACCAGCTCTTCTGCCGGCACCATGGGATGAACTTCCGCCGCTGCTGCCACCACCACCGCCGCCGCCGCGACTACCTTCGGTGCCACCCTGGCTCATGCCGCCCTATGAGGGTCCTCCAGCCGAGGCCCTAGAGCGGTTGGGATTTGGCTGGTGTTCACCACGGACACGGTTGCGTCCGCCATCTGCCGAGCTGCGACTACTGGCTTCGTAGTTTCCGGCGGGGGGTACTTGGGCAACCCTGTTGTCGACCCGCATGAAGTAGGCATCTTCAGCGAGCTTAGCGATGACTTCGCCTGCACGGATCCCCTGGGCTTGTCGTGCTATCGTGGTGATAGACATAAGGCATTGCTCAGGAGTGGTGTGTACTCGGTTGGCAACTTGCTCCAGAGCCTCATTGAGGTTCCGGATGGGGAGAGTTTCCCGGAGACGTCTGCGTCGATCGTTCCGCTTCCTGTTGCGGTCACGCCGGGCGTTCTTGTCTTCGGGGGTCTTGTTCGGAGGTGCGTTGGCGGACAACTCATCCTCTGAGATGTCGTCAAGGTACCGGTCGGGTCGATTTTCCGAGGTCCCAGCGTCTCCGGCCGCCATGAAGACTTCACGGTCGGGAGTGCAGAGACTAGAGTCGGTGGTCGCCACCTCGGTGGGAGTGTGCTCGTCGTTTGGAGCCAGCGGGGTCCCCTCCTGGAAGGGGAGTGAATCGAGGTAGGCGACGCAGCGTGAGTTGTCATCCGTCAGGTCTGCGGGCTTGCGGTCAGGCCAGTAGACGAATCTGCCGGTGGGAGTAGATGTAATGATCAAGCCAGTGGCAGGACCTGACAGCGGTTCCTCAGTCATGTTGAGCTCGGACTCGGACTCGATTGGGTCCGATCTGAAGTCGAACTCGTAGAAGAGTCCGAGTAGTAGCCGGTTGCGGTGTTGGAGTCCGAGGAGTACTCGGAGGCGATCTCCTTGCCGGCCCGGCGTGTGGCGAGGGCTTCCGCGTGGACCCTGCTAGCATTGCAGAGACCGTATGGGAAGTGCTCATGGAGGGGGACTGTCTCACACGATGGCTCAGGAGCCGGCTCGCATGAAACGATCCAGGGCGACGTCGAGTTCGAGTTGGAGGCGGATCCAAGCTCGAAGTCGGCGACTTGTTGGTAGAGCGAAAATTCGTCGAATTTTTCGACGAGTTGACCCGTGACGGCTTCGGGAAGCGTCACGAGCCCGGTCTCCGGATCCGAAGTCATGGTGAGGTAGCGCTGGAACGATCCAGCACCGTCAGCGGTGCAGACCCAGGAGCCGAAGACGAAGGTGTCGCCGCGATTGAAAGCGGCGGTTGGCTTGATGACGATTGAAGCCGTCGAGTTCGCCATGTGATCTTCGGCGAGGTCCCCTACCTGGCGCGCCTGCTGTCGGTGTTTTAGACCGGCAACCTACCAAGGGGAGTACCCGAGGTAGATGAATGTGGCCTCGCCGAGATCGGTAACTCGAAGGAGAGACACGTGGCACACAATTTAGACAGGTTCGGGCCGCGAGGTGCGTAATACCCTACGTTCTGTATGCTGTGTAACTCTGGATTGATTGGATGTGTTTACAAGATGATGCGGATTGATGAGATAGGGGTCTCTACCTCGCCTTATATAGTCCGGGAGGCAGGGTTACAAGTCGGTTTGCCAGAGGAGTACTAGTCGTGTGCGGCTAGGAGTACTCTACATGGATCCGGACATGTCTAGCTTCCTAACCGAGTACTAATCCTCCGTTTGTCTTGCGCTTCACGCCAACAGGTGCCGCGCAGCTCAAGTCGGGTAGTCCCAGGGGCCTACGGAGTAGTCGGTCCCAGTACCCATCTGAGTAGTGGGCACAGGGATGTCCGTACGACAGGCGCGATGACAAGCGGAGGCGGCGCGGCGTCAGGGAGGCTCGGTGTGAATGAGGCGGAGGCGACACAAGTGGATTGGGTGACGGGCGACGCCGGTGGAGTGGGCGGTGGCGATGTGTGAACGAGACGGATGGATCTGGATGGATGGATGGTTGGCGGTGAATGGACAAGGAAAGATAAATAAAACGAGGAAAGGAAATAAAGAAGAGGAGGAAATAAAGAAAAGAAGAGAAAGAAAAAAGAAAATGGAAGGAAGAAAAAAAGGGGAATAATAGAAATAAGGAAGAACATGTACCACTATTTATTGCTTAAAAAGATAATCTTTTTATTTTTTAATTCAAAATGAACTTAAATCATAAATAGTAATGTCGGTGTTTGGTACCGTCAGAAAGTAAATGTGTATATCGTTTGGGGCTGCGTGCCTTGAGGCGGGGATGGTAGCTCAAATGGCACCAGGAGTTTATACTGGTTTGGGAAATCGAAGGCCATATGTCCAGTTCGTGACCTATGTATTCAAGCTTAGTGGCTTGTAACCGAGGTGTACAAACTAGTCGGGAGAGGGAGGCAGGTCCCAAGTCCCTCGGGTTCGTGGTGTGTGCGCGTATGTGTGTGCGCGTATGTGTGTGCTGATGTGTCAACATGCGATCGTCTGTTTTCAGCATGCCTCGTGTGTCACTATCTGCCTCCCTTTTATACGCACAAGGGAGGCAGTAGAGAGGGGGTATAACGGGTATTAGAAGTGGTGTGTCGGTGCTCATGGCTTTGCGGGGAGAATGGTCTTGAACCGCCTTGGCTTCGTCGTCAGTGCCGCCAGTCATGTGGGACCGTCTTCCTAGGTGGCTAGCGGACTATAGAGGTCGTGGGGTGGCCGTCCTGGTGGATAGGTGGCCACCTCCATTACAAGGAATGTGCCGACTAGTGACGCAAAAAAGGTGTTTCTTGTCATAAACCGCGATTAATGACGCCGGTTGTTACGAAAACCCTCCGTCATTAATCGAGCGTCATAAACCGCGATTATTGACGAGACCTTATTTCGTGGCGTCATGACTTTAATGACATGTGCAAAATCGTCAATACAAATCGTCATAACTTCGTTCCTGCAGCTTTGCCACGCTAGACATAATCTGATGTGACATGCCAATTGTGACAAAACCGTTTGCGTCATAAAACAAATGTGGCCTGTTTGTAGCTGGGTTGAGCCCAACACTGTTCCTGTAGGCTGGCGTTGTTCATATAGCCTAAAAAAGATTTTGTTGGGCCCTTTTGTTGCTTTTTTAGCACAAATTTGATTAGGGTGGACCCGTTTCTGTTGGGTCGAGTCCAACGGGTGCGCACATTGTTTGCGGTCTTATATGTCACGTTAATTTGAAAAAATTGACTTTTAGCCTAATTAAAAGTGGGCTAAGCCAACTGAAGGACAACATAAAATTAACTAATCATGCATCAATATTAATGGATTTCATTTCAATTTTGATCTTTTTTGAATAATTCCGATATGGTTGGCAAAATAGTAATCAACACATATTTCTTTATACAATAAATCAAAGTGTTGTTTAATATCAAGAACGACCATATTGTTCATCACATATCACAAACTATTACAAGATAACAGTCTCACAAGAAACATAGATTAACAAAGCTAAATCCATGTCATAATCACAAGAGACAATAGAGATTTGATCTAATGATCTTAACCGCTTCATCTTTTACTGCTAAGCAGTAGACGAAGGGTGCCTTCACTATCTCCGGTTAGCTTCTGCAACCTCTTAATCTCAGCTGACTGCATTTTCAGAATTGATTCTCATTCTTCGGTCTTCTTCTACAAGCTAAATAACTCTTTCTGGTGAGCAACAAACTGTTGTTGAAGTTGTACCCCCATCCTGATTGGGAGCGTCAACTCGCTCTTCATCAACACTACTACATAAGGATTTGGTACACATTCTTGAGTACTCGGCTACCTCTGTTTTAATTTGTTCGAGAAGAAGCATCATTGACTTGATAGCTTCCATCTAGCAATGGTGGATCCAAGTTAGATTAGGACCTTGTAATTGATTCGAACTCAGGAAAGAAAGGTGTTGAGTTTGTTACTGTAAGTGCAATCAAGCCCTATGAGGGTTTTGGTGATGTTGACCACACAATTAAAGAGCTAATGAGCCTTTGAGTTTATTGTGCAGTACAAGAATGTTTTATAGGTGCAAAAGAAAGAAAGGAGACCCCTCAATTACATGAAGAAGGATACCTATGCTCTTTGGAGAAGTTTATTTATTTTATCTTTTGAATTTGAGTATAGGACAATCCGTACTATCAAGAGGGATACTAATGGTGAGTTAGGGTGGATTCAAGTGCTCATAGAACATCTATCCTAATCCTAACCCATCCCTTAAAGAAGGAGACCTGCTGCTGTTTTGCCCCTGTTGTTTTCTTGTTCGGAGGTTCCGAGTTTAATCTCGGAGGTTCCGACCGTACGGGCTTCAGTCAGCAGAGGTTTCAGGGTTCGGAAGTTCCGAGATTTTTCTCGGAGGTTCCGGACTTTGAAATATGACCGTTACAGTTCTGGATCTGGGGGTATTTATACCCCTTGGTCCCCCAACGGTTATTCTATCTTCTCCCCCGAACAGTGACGCATTCAAGCTTCATTCTCTCACCTTGCATTGACTCCAAACCTACTCTCTTCCAAATCCTTGCCTAGCATTGATTGAGAGTGGAAATTAAAGTGAGATTGTGAGCAAAACCTTCCATTCCTTGTTCTTGAGCACTTGGAGAAGTCCTAGCAAGCTTGGTGGATCTATTACTCTTGGAGCCTTGCTCCTAGACGGATAGAGGTTCTTGGAAGCTCTCCAACCCGATTGTGGAAACTCCAAGCTGTTTGTATTACCCTTGTGATTCTAGTGGAAAGTCTCCACCTATTACCCAAAGTGATAGGTGAGAGAGAGGAGTGGATCTTTGTGGTCCTTAGCCTTTGTGGCTTCCTCAACAATGTGGACGTAAGCAAGCCTTTGTGGCGAGCTGAACCACGGGATAAATCTTGTCTCGTGTGTGCTTTGATTTATATACTTGCTTATCCATGTTCATGCTTGTTCTTGACTAGATCTTCTAGGGTTTGTCTCCGATCTACTTTGTGGTAGCATCCTAGCTGGTTCTTTGCTTAGAAATCATCTTGCTAAGTCCTTAGTATCTCGTAGAATTTGGTAGATCTGTTTTTCATCAAGTAATCCGCAATTTATTTCATAGTTGCTCTGAACTAACAGATCCCGGAAGTTCCGTGATTATTTTCGGAGACTGCCTCGTTCGGAGGTTCCGGAAATAATCCCGGAAGTTCCGAACCCTGACAGTCACTTTGCAGAAAAAGTTTAAATCTGTGTGCAGGCCTATTCACCCCCCTCTAGGCCATATTGCCACGATCCTTTCAATTGGTATCAGAGCAGGTTATCCTTGCAAACAGTTAACCGTGTGAGGATATGGCAAGTGAAGATGACAAGCAAGAGGAGGAGGAATTTGAAGATTTGCCAAGTGAAGTTGAAGGTGATGCCTCGGAGGTAGGCAACACCTCAGCCCAAGAGAAGTTTGACAAGCTCAAGAAGGCTGTCAAAGAAAGCTCCAAGAACAATGGCAAGAAAAGCAAGAAAGAGGACAAGAAGAAAGAGAAAGAAGAAGAAAAGAAGAAAGAGGACATCAAGCAAGAAAAGAAGAAGAAAAGGAAGAAAGAAGAAAAGAAGAGAAGAAAGAGAACACCTTCACCATCTCCATCACCATCTTCATCATCCTCATCATCATCTTCATCTAGTGAGAATGGAGATGGGGATGACGAGTACTACGGCACAAGAATTCCCAAGAGAACACTCAAGCCCAAGCCAAAGCCCAAGGCCAAGTCCAAGGATGATTATAGAAGCGTATCCTTTAACTATGATTCTTTGGAAATTAAATCTAAGGATGATATCACTATACCCGTTGGCAAGTTGCCCCAATTTGATGGGACCAACTTTGCTAAATGGAAGCATATGATGAAAGCTTATCTAACCGGTTTGAGTTTGGAGTTGTGGAATATTGTGTGTGTAGGTTTTGATGATCCCGAAGACTTTGGAAACCTCACACCACGTGATCGTCGCAACATTAGGAGGAATGCTCAAGCTACAAGCATACTCCTTAGTGCCTTGAATGCCCAAGAGTACAATCGTGTTAGTGGACTAGAGATTGCCAAAGAGATTTGGGACATCCTCCACATTGCTCATGAGGGTGTTGACAAGGTCAAGAAATCCAAGATCAACATATTGATAGCCGAACTTAATAGATTCACTATCTTTGATGGAGAAGGGCCACAAGAGATGTTTGATAGGTTGATGGTCATAGTTGGGAAGATAAGAGGCTTAGGTGGTGATGAGTTGGATGATCACTTTGTTGTGAAGGTGATGTTGGAGGCCTTTGCTCCAAGAAATCCTACTCTAGTCACCTTGATTAGAGAGAAGAAGAGATTTGAGGAGTTCTCTCCAAATGATGTTCTTGGAAGAATTCTTACTCATGAGCTTATGTACTAGGAAATCCAACATAGGAAGAAAATTGGTGAGCTAGAAGCCAAGTTGAATAACTTGAAGGTCAAAGAGGTTGCTCTCCATTCTAACAAGTCAAGCAAGCCTACTACCTCATCCAAGCACTCTAATTCATCCAAGCCCTCCAAGTCAAAGTCAAAGAAAGTGGAAGTAGAGAGCTCTACAAGTGACTCAAGTGAAGATGAAGATGAAAGCGCTCACGTTGAGATTAGAGATATGGCTTTATTCATGAAGACATATAAAAGAGGCTTGAAGAAGCAAGGTTACAAGTTTGCCAAGAGGAAGTTCCCTAACAAGAAAAAGAGAACTTGCTACAATTGTGGAAGTACCGAGCACTTCATTGCGGATTGCCCTAATGAGAAGAGAGAAAACAAGAATGACAAGGGCAAGGGAAGTTACAAAAGAGATCAAAAACCACATCACAAGAGAAGAAACTATAGTGGAGAAGCTCATATTGGTCATGAATGGAATTCCGGAGATGAGAGCTCTAGTGAAGGAGAAGGGAAGAAGGTTGCAACCGTGGCTATCAAGAAGCTTCCCTCCACTTCAAGGTTGTTCAACAACTTGACCGATGATGAAGAGAGCTCATCCATTCATTGCCTCATGGCCAAGGGTGAGAAGGTAAAAACTAGCTCAAAACCCTCTCCTCCACCTAGTGATGAGTCGGAAATGGACTCTAGTGATGAATCTAGTGATGAGGAAGCAAACCAACTTGTTAGTAAGATGGATGAGCAATCTAGAGATTTTATGGCTAGGTTGATAGTGGAACTAGAGGAAAAACAAGACATTCTTACATCCGAAAGAAGTGAGCTTGAGGCTTTGCGTTTGGAAGTGAGCCAAGCGGAGAGCGTCATAGCTACTCTCAAGGAAGACCTTGCTGCCTCCCAAGCTCAATGTAATTCTCTCAAGTTGAGGAATGAAGAGCTTGAGGAGCAATATAGTCTCCTTTGAAGTAGCACCTCACATCCTTTGAAAGTTAAGGGTGACTCTAGTGCTTCTACTAGCAAGGGCTGTGATAAATGCTTCAATGTTGATCTTGAATCCTATGCTACTAATCTTGCTAACATGGAAGCTATGAAAAAGGAAATTGCTAGGTTAAACTCAATCATAACTAGAGGATGCATGAGTGAAGAGAACAAGAAGGGAAAGTTCTCCAAGAGAAAGATGTTGAAGAAAAGTGAGAAACCAGGTTTTGGCTATGTTGAAGGTGGCAAGACCAATGAAAGAAAGATCATCAAGGAAAAAGAGTGCCTAGAATTCAAGAGTACTGGGTTTTTGTTTACCCAGACCCCGAAGGTTCCGACCTCAAAGCCCGGAGGTTCCGGAGTCTGAAAGACTCGAGCCACACAGACAGCAGAACTCGGAGGTTCCGAGAAAATTCTCGGAGGTTTCGGAGTCTGCAAAGACAGAACCAAGAAGAAAGGCAAGACTCAACCTCAGCAAGCTTCCAAGGCATCTAACACTCGTTTGCAGGTTCAGAACCATCCAATCATGCCTAGAAGGAACTTGTCCCCCAACAAGAACAAGGCTCATGCATCTAGAGACATACCCCCTAGCTATGTGTTGAGACGCAACAATCTTGGTAAAGTTGTTGCCACGTATGTTGGAAATGAGTCTAACATATATGTGAAAAGATCACTATGGGTTCCTAAAATTTTGGTTGCTAACGTTGAAGGCCCCAAGTCAAATTGGGGACCTAAAAGAAGGAACTAAATTATTTTGTAGGCATACTCCTCCGGTGGATCAAGTTGGGTGCTTGATAGCGGATGTACACATCATATGACCGGAGAAAGGAGTATGTTTTCATCCTACCTCCATTTGGAAGGACCAAAAGAAACAATTGCCTATGGAGGGGATACAAAAGGAGAAGTCATCGGTGTAGGTGATATCCCTATCTCTCAAAAATATTCGATTACCAATGTTTTACATGTTGATCCGTTAGGTTACAATCTACTATCGGTCTCACAACTTAGTGAGATTGGTTTTGATTGTCACTTCTCGGATAAGGGTGTGTCCATCATAAGAAGGGAGGATTCCTCTATTGTCCTTACGGGTCGCTTGAGGGGGAGGCTTTACCTAGTTGATCTCAACAAAAATAAGGTTTCTCCCAAGACTTGTTTAGTGGCAAAATCTAGCATGGGTTGACTATGGCATCGCCGACTAGCCCATGTTGGCATGAGGAACTTGGCCAAACTTTTGAAAGATGAACACATCCTTGGACTAACAAATATACATTTTGAGAAAGATAGGATATGCAAAGCATGCCAACCCGGAAAGCAAGTAGGAGCACCTCACCCACCAAATAGCATCCTCACTACATCAAGCCCGTTGGAGCTCATTCACATGGATCTATTTGGACCGGTGGCCTACATAAGTATTGGTGGTAACAAATATGTCTTGGTTATTGTTGATGATTATTCTCGCTTCATGTGGGTGTTCTTTGTGTTTGACAAGAGTGAAGTACAAGGGAAGGTGAAGACCTTCATAAGGAGAGCACAAAGGGAGTTCGAGCTACCAATCAAGAAAGTGAGAAGTGACAATGGCTCGGAATTCCAGAACACAAATGTTGAAGAATTTCTTGATGAAGAGGGCATCAAGCATGAATTTTCAACTCCTTATACCCCTCAACAAAATGGGGTGGTTGAGAGGAAGAACCGGACTCTTATTGAGATGGCAAGAACCATGTTAGACGAGTACAAGACTCAAGACATCTTTTGGGCCGAAGCCATCAACTCGGCTTGCCATGCTATCAACCGCCTCTATCTTCACAAGTTTCACAAGAAGACCTCCTATGAGCTCATTACCGGTAAAAAGCCTAAGGTGTCTTACTTTAGAGTGTTTGGGTGCAAATGTTTCATTCTAAACAAGAGGCCCCGAACTTCTAAGTTTGCACCAAAGGTTGACGAAGGATTTCTTCTTGGTTATGGTCCAAATGAGCATGCTTACCGAGTCTTCAATCTAACCACCGGGAGGATTGAAGTTACGGTAGATTTGACCTTTGATGAATCTAATGGCTCTCAAGTGGAGCAAGTTGACTTAAATGTTGTAGGTAATGAGAAGCCATCTTGCGAAGCAATCAAGCAATTGGCCATAGGTGATGTTAGACCAGTTGAAGCACAAGAGGAAGATGAGGATCAACTCTAAGCTTCAACACCACTCGAAGGGCCTGAAGTCACTGGTTCAGCAGATGTGCAGACTTCGGAGGTTCTGAGAAAATCTCCGGAGGTTCCGGGAACTGACACTGGAACTCAACCTCCGGGAAATTCTCTGGAGGTTCCGGGGTCTGGAAACTCAGCACCACAAGACACTGTGAACCAGCAATCTAATCAGCAAGGGGTTGCTCAAGCAAGTACATCTGAGCCTCAAGCTGATGAAGATGATGAAGACCAACCTCTACACCAACCTCTTGGACCATCACATCCTCGTGTACATAAAGTTATACAACGGGATCATCCCGTTGACAATATCCTTGGGAGCATAAGGAGAGGGGTAACAACACGATCTCGTCTTAAGAATTTTTGCACATTTTACTTGTTTGTTTCCTCTCTTGAACCCATTAAGGTAGATCAAGCTCTTGAGGATCCGGATTGGGTGGTGGCTATGCAAGAGGAGTTGAACAACTTTGAAAGAAATCAAGTGTGGGAGTGGGTGGAAAGACCGAAGACGAACATCATTGGCACCAAATGGGTCTTTCGAAACAAGCAAGATGAGTTTGGCATTGTGATTAGGAACAAAGCAAGATTGGTTGCTCAAGGGTACACTCAAGTTGAAGGACTGGACTTCAGAGAAACCTATGCACCGGTGGCAAGACTTGAAGCAATTCGATTTCTACTTGCTTTCGCTACCCATCATGACTTCAAGCTATATCAAATGGATGTCAAGAGTGCATTTCTCAATGGACCACTCTCCGAAGAAGTCTATGTTGAGCAACCACCGGGTTTTGAAGATCTCAAGCATCCTAATCATGTCTACAAACTCCGTAAGGCGCTCTATGGGCTCAAGCAAGCACCAAGAGCATGGTATGAATGCCTTAAGGATTTCTTGCTCAAGCAAGGCTTTGAGATAGGCAAAGCCGATGCTACTCTCTTTACTAGAAAAGTTGATGGTCATATCTTTGTGTGCCAAATATATGTCGATGACATAATATTTGGTAGTACTAATGAAACTTTTTGTGAAGAGTTTAGTAGGGTGATGACAAAGAGGTTTGAAATGTCCATGATGGGTGAGCTCAAGTTCTTTCTTGGATTTCAAATCAAACAAGCAAAGGAAGGGACGTTCATATGTCAAACCAAGTACACAAGAGACATGCTTAAGAAGTTTGACATGGACAAGGCAAAGCCCATCAAGACCCCAATGCCTACCAATGGACACATGGACCTCAATGAAGAAGGGAAATCTGTGGACCAAAAGGTATATCGCTCCATGATCGGTTCTCTTCTTTACTTATGTGCATCTAGGCCGGATATTATGCTTAGTGTGTGCATGTGTGCTAGATTTCAAGCTAATCCGAAAGAGTGCCATCTCATGGCCGTAAAGAGAATCTTGAGATATCTAGTGCATACCCCTAACCTTGGCTTGTGGTACCCTAAGGGCTCCACTTTCGATCTACTTGGCTATTCGGATTCCGATTATGCCGGTTGCAAGGTAGATAGAAAGAGTACATCGGGGACTTGCCAATTCCTTGGTAGGTCTCTAGTGTCTTGGAGTTCTAAAAAGCAAAACTCAGTAGCCCTTTCCACCGCCGAGGCCGAGTATGTTGCAGCCGGCGCTTGTTGTGCTCAACTACTTTGGATGAAGCAAACCTTAAAAGATTACGGATGTCACTTTACCCATATCCCACTTTTGTGTGATAATGAAAGTGCTATAAAGCTTGCAAACAACCCCGTAAGCCATTCTCGTACAAAACATATAGACATCCGTCATCATTTCTTGAGAGACCACGAAGCCAAAGGAGATATCGCTCTAAGTCATGTGAGCACCGATCAACAACTAGCCGATATCTTCACTAAACCTCTCGATGAGTCAAGGTTTTGTAGTTTGAGGAATGAGCTAAATATTCTTGATTCTCGTTGCGTGGCTTGACCTCTAGCATGCCTTGATTGTTTGCTTCTTAATTTTGATATTCTCTGAAAAATTCTTTTGAAAAAGCTTTTGTGAAAACTTTGGTTTGCTAGTGCTTTAAAATCTATTTTCATATCCCTAACTTGTCTTAAGTGGCTATAGTTGTATGTGTGATTGCTTGTTTTCTAGCCACTTGAGTCAAGGATGCCATGACCTAAGGATCTCAGTTGATAAAAGGTTCAAAATCTCAAAAGGAGTGAAAGTTGAAAGTCTCTGGAATTCAAGTTTCGGAAGCTCCGAGAAAATCTTTGGAGGTTCTGAGCCTCGGAAGCTCTGAGAAAATCTTCGGAACTTCCAATCTTTATTGTCTCAGCATTCAGTTCGTCAGAGGAGCAGTTGAAGTGAATCGAGCATATTCCGTGGAATATTCCTTTACCCTAGGGTTAACCCATCTCTCCCTTTCACCGTGCGGTTAATCCTCAGATTCACTTTTCACCGCAGCCTCTCCCCCCCCCCTCTCTCTCTCTCTCGTCGGAACCCGCATCGCCTCTCTCTCTCTCTCCACCGCCGCTCCGCCGCGCCGCTGCCCTTCTTCCTCGCCGCCGGTGACCGTGCTTTCTCGTGCATCCCGCGTGTGAGGCCGCGCATCTCTCCTCGTCGGCAGGCCACGGAAGCAGAAGATGGAGGTGGAGCCACGCATGGTGTCGACCTAGATCCGCCCTGCTCAAGTGAAGGAGAAGAAGGACGACGTCCCAATCTGCATCAACTCCTTTTTCCCTTGCCGACTTTTTGTGAAGCAGAAGGGGAACGACATTGCACCGCTTGGATCCATTCCGGCGAGTTGTTCCTCTTCAGCGCCACCAGATCACGCATCTGGAGGGGACCTCTGGGCTACGTCCCCTGGCGTAAAAGCTTCTCAAATTTCGTCAAGTTTACTCTTCTCTTCTTCCATTCAAGGTAACCCTAACCCTATTATCCAGATCTATCAGTCATCTTAGGGTTCTAGGTCTTGTAGTGTACAGATGCTATCCTGTGCCTTGTTTTGGATGATGTGATGCGTGTGTTAATTGAATTCAGTTGAAAATTGAATCAAAGTGCAGAATGCAGTAAGGTTCAAAGAGTCTCGGAGGTTCCGAGAAAATTCTCGGAGGTTCCGAACTCTGTAACCAACTGTAGGTTGATTTTGATTCAAAGTTCCACTGAGTTCCAATCCACGTGCAGCACCTCATCCTGTCTCTATCTTAGTTCAATTCCATCTAGTTTGCATCTCTTGGCTAGGTTTCAGTTGAAGGTTGAATCAACAAACTATCCTCTGTCAGTACCCAGACTCGGAGGTTCCGAGAAAATTCTTGGAGGTTCCGAAGTCTGTACTGACAAAGGACAGTCTGTGATTCAAAATTCCACTGAACCTTAACCAACTGATCTTCAATCTCAGTCTTTGATCCTCTGCACATACATCTCTTGATCCCTTCCTTATCTGTTACCTATCCCTTATCTGACAGATGTTTGGAGGGTCTGCTGACAAGACCTATGCCAAGAGGCAGAGGCAGCCTTTTGAAACCCCTGCAGGAGAAAGGGCCTTCAAGCTTGCAGCCAGAGAGGCAGTCAGTGGCAGTGGCAGCAGAGGCAAGGCAACCCCCAGAAGAGGAAAAGGGGGCAGTTTGTCAGGAGGGAGAGGGTCTGGATCAGCAGCCCATGTTGAAGACAATGGGGGAACAGAAGGCAAGACCATCCCCTTTGAACTAGAAGATGATATGTTGCTTGGTGAAATTGACTCCACCTATCTGAGGTATCATAAGGCCCTACTCAAAAGGCGTCCCCCAACTAAGTATGACAATTCAGTGTACATTGAGCACACCAACTATGATGGAGCAGGATACCTTGTCAAGAAGGCAAGAGAAGAGAATCCTTATGTCAACCCGAAGATGGCTGCTATAGACTATATGTTCTGGTCTGTTTTTCACTTCAAGTTCTATGAGACAGTGCTGAACACCAAGATGAAACTGATCAAGATGAAGTGGATTGACTTTACACACTTGGAAGCAGCAGAAGAACCAGTAAAGAGGGATGTGCTTGATTTGGTGGACAAGTACAAGATGAGAGACATTATGAGCTTCAAATATGACTGGAATATTGAAGTACTAGCACAATTCCATGCTACTTTCTTCCATGAGGACATCAGAGAGACCATCCACTGGATGATTGAGAGGGTACACTACAAGGTAGACTTCACCACTTTTGCCAGGCTTTTTGGATTCAGCAAGAAGACAGGGATGCTGAGGTGATTCACTTTGAGCCACACATGAATCACAGCATGATCTCCTCAGCCTATGAATATGATGAGCTTGCAGATGGGTCTACAACAGCTCTTAAGCCTGTCTACTATGTGCTGAACAACATGTT
The DNA here is from genome assembly GCA_036936925.1 of Cenchrus fungigraminus. Lineage (NCBI taxonomy): Eukaryota > Viridiplantae > Streptophyta > Magnoliopsida > Poales > Poaceae > Cenchrus > Cenchrus fungigraminus. The sequence goes on from CM072780.1 coordinate 88,804,836, forward strand.
CAGAGAGACTATCTATCCCAAAGGTGGGAGTGACTCTACCAGCCTCAGGAGATTTGCTCCAAATTTGCTTGCAAGGATGCTGCCTGGGGCAAAACCCTTCTCTGTCAGCAAGTTTATCTGGTTCAATCTGATAGAAGTGACTGAGAGTGGCAAATGCAATCTGCCATATGCACCTTACATTATGTACATGATTGAGATGGTGTCAGGCATTAGCTTCAAGAAGGATGTGGAGCATGCCTCTTATCAAGTGAAGCAATGACAGCATCAGAAGAAGCAGCAGGTAGTTGAAGATTACATCTTGAAGACAGCAGGGTCTGAGCAACAAGAGGAACCCAGCAGGGCACCTATGCCTGCTGGTCTGCACAAGCTGAGAGGCATGGTGAGGGACACCTAGAGATTCTGCAACTGGACAGCAACACAAATGCATGAGTTGAGGCAAGACATGAACAGGATGCTAAAGCATCAGGGGCTGTCCTTTAATGCCATGCTGCCTCCTCCACCCATCTTTCTAGATTTTCCTGAGTATACTACTAGTGAGGGTGAAGATGAGGGTGAGAAGGACAGAGACAGCCCACTGCCTGAAAGAGACATGCCAGAAGAAGAAGAAGATGTTGAGCCCCTTAGTGCTAAGATGGCCAGGCTGAGGAAAGAAGCTGTTGGAAAGAAAGCCATGGGGACCTCCACTCCTGTCAGAGCAAGGAGGAAGGCCACTGCTGGGAGGTCTGTCAGGAGGCCTGCTGATCTCTCCTCTAGTTCTGACACTGATTCTGGAAATGCATCTGACAGCTCTGTCCCTGAAGCTGAGGAGGAGTCTGCTTTCAGTGATGATGAGTGATTTCCTGCAGGTCCCAATCTAACTTCCTCTCTTCTTTTCCTCCCTTTTTGTTAAGTGTTGACAAAGGGGGAGAAAGATAAAGATTGAGATGATCTATTGACCTAGCTGGCTGGCTTAGGGGGCTAACAAAAATCTTTTGTTCTTTTGGTGAGATGAGAGTGATAACTGTTCTTTGGGGCCTCTCATGAACTCCTGGTGGTATTGTTGATGAACTTCTGTAAACATTTTAAGCTTGCCTCTGTTGGCAAGTATGGTCTGGTCATGGTTGAACTTTGGGATGTGAAGAAAACTTTAAAACTCTTGAGTGATGTGTGTAATAGGGCTAGAGGTGCTGAATTATTTCTATCTGTATCTAGCTGCTATTACTGGTACATGTTATTAGCTTAATTGTGGTTGATTGGTTGTTAGAGTATCTGTTGCAGACTTCAGAGATTCTGAGAATTTTTCCGGAGGCTCCAACTCTGGGTTCATCCTGGAGGTTCCGGAAACTTTCTCGGAGGTTCCGAACTCTGTTAACAGATAACTCCCTGTGTGTATGACATGCCATATGCATCACGTATTACTTGTTACACTTCTTTTGCACCCCTCGATGATGTGAATACAACATATCCTGTCACTTTACTCACAATGTATGCAATTCAAATGTCATAAGAGACATATCACTCTATTCAAAAGGGACATGCATACATTGAGGGGGAGACTTGTATTCAAATCATCAAAAGCTCAATCTTTCAAATTAAATTGTAAACTTTAATTGGGTTGTCAACATTTACCAAAAAGGGGGAGATTGTAAGTGCAATCAAGCCCTATGAGGGTTTTGGTGATGTTGACCACACAATTAAAGAGCTAATGAGCCTTTGAGTTTATTGTGCAGTACAAGAATGTTTTACAGGTGCAAAAGAAAGAAAGGAGACCCCTCAATTACATGAAGAAGGATACCTATGCTCTTTGGAGAAGTTTATTTATTTTATCTTTTGAATTTGAGTATAGGACAATCCGTACTATCAAGAGGGATACTAATGGTGAGTTAGGGTGGATTCAAGTGCTCATAGAACATCTATCCTAATCCTAACCCATCCCTTGAAGAAGGAGACCTGCTGCTGTTTTGCCCCTGTTGTTTCCTTGTTCGGAGGTTCCGAGTTTAATCTCGGAGGTTCCGACCGTACGGGCTTCAGTCAGCAGAGGTTTCAGGGTTCGGAAGTTCCGAGATTTTTCTCGGAGGTTCCGGACTTTGAAATATGACCGTTACAGTTCTGGATCTGGGGGTATTTATACCCCTTGGTCCCCCAACGGTTATTCTCTCTTCTCCCCCGAACAGTGATGCATTCAAGCTTCATTCTCTCACCTTGCATTGACTCCAAACCTACTCTCTTCCAAATCCTTGCCTAGCATTGATTGAGAGTGGAAATTGAAGTGAGATTGTAAGCAAAACCTTCCATTCCTTGTTCTTGAGCACTTGGAGAAGTCCTAGCAAGCTTGGTGGATCTATTACTCTTGGAGCCTTGCTCCTAGACGGATAGAGGTTCTTGGAAGCTCTCCAACCCGATTGTGGAAGCTCCAAGCTGTTTGTATTACCCTTGTGATTCTAGTGGAAAGTCTCCACCTATTACCCAAAGTGATAGGTGAGAGAGAGGAGTGGATCTTTGTGGTCCTTAGCCTTTGTGGCTTCCTCAACAACGTGGACGTAAGCAAGCCTTTGTGGCGAGCTGAACCACGGGATAAATCTTGTCTCGTGTGTGCTTTGATTTATATATTTGCTTATCCATGTTCATGCTTGTTCTTGACTAGATCTTCTAGGGTTTGTCTCCGATCTACTTTGTGGTAGCATCCTAGCTGGTTCTTTGCTTAGAAATCATCTTGCTAGGTCCTTAGTATCTCCTAGAATTTGGTAGATCTGTTTTTCATCAAGTAATCCGCAGTTTATTTCATAGTTGCTTTGAACTAACAGATCCTGGAAGTTCCGTGATTATTTTCGGAGGCTGCCTCGTTCGGAGGTTCCGAAAATAATCCCGGAAGTTCCGAACCCTGACAGTCACTTTGCAGAAAAAGTTTAAATCTGTGTGCAGGCCTATTCACCCCCCCTCTAGGCCATATTGCCACGATCCTTTCAGTTACCTTGGAGCAGGTCTGAACAGGAGCGACTTCAGATGTTGACCCTTTGGCCCGCTGAAACAAGTACAAGAACAAGAGATAAGGGTTGAGATCATTCACAATCGGAAACAAAGAAGGTGTTAAGTTTGTTACCTTGGAGCAGGTCTGAACAGGAGCGACTACAGATGTTGACCCTTTGGCCCGCTGAAACAAGTACAATAACAAGAGATAAGGGTTGAGATCATTGGCAATCGGAAGCAATTTCATCTATTAAGTTCAATGCGGCACATGAACGATCACACACAATCGATAATCGCCCAAGCATGCAACAAAAATATGGAAAGCCAAAGAGCATGGGTAAGCAATATAATCATTTTTCATCCTTTAATTTCTACAAATCTCAAATAAGTTGACTTGGAACAATCTCTTGCAATAGGGAACAGAAGATCCACAATCACCCAAGCATGCCACAACAATATTCAAAGGCCAAGGGCATGGGGGAAGCAGTCCAATAATTTCATCTACAAATTCCTACAAACCTCAAATAAAATGACTTCGAACAAACTCTTGCGATAGGGTACAGTAGATCCACAATCACCAAAACATGAAAGAATATTTTAGAAAGCTAAAGAGCATGGGGAAGCAATCTAATTGAATCGATCAATACAGGGAGGAGACCGCGCAGACCTAATTTTCCCGTTGTATGGGTTCGTCTTTCCGGCTGTCGGTGACACTACTGGCGGCAGTAGATCGTCTGCCCTTCCGATCGCTAGTGGTGATGCTAGCGGCGTTGGATCTGATCTTCAGTTCAATTTTCAGAAGATAGGGCCGATGTGCTTTTGGCGGCCTTTACTCCCCATTGTGGTTTTGAGCATACCACACAACTTTTCCGGTTTCCATGTTCGTGGAGTCTTATGTTGGTAGGGATTATGATTCTCGGATTCAGATATGGTGTATTTTCATGGTCACCATGACCATGAAAATACACCATATCTGAATCTAAGAATCATAATCAGACCGGTGCCCAACATTCTGAACAGGGTCAGCACACTGACCGGTCAGACCGGTGCCCAACAGAACCCAGAAATGGCTCGAAACCACTTGAAAACCCTCTAAATGCATTCAGTAGGCCAAAACATGCTCAAACTTCTCCCCTTGTTGACAATGCACGAATCAAGCCAAAAATAGGAAAAATGCAACCTAGAGCTTCTCAAATAGACAAAATTCAACATAAGATGCTACACATGTCCAAATGAGCAAGTTAGATACTCTATAGCTTCGTATGGACATAAACTACAAGATCACCAAGTTTCACAACTATTGGGCGAAGTTAAGATAAAAGTGAGCAATTTTGCGAAAAATCACCCTCGCATGAGCAAAGTTCTAAACATGAGCAAAACTTGTCCTCGAACCACACAGGTCCTCACCATGTTAGTGGCGTCTTATGTTGGTAGGGACTATGATTCTTGGATTCAGATACGGTGTACTTTCATGATCTATGATTCTTGGATTCAGATACGGTGTACTTTCATGGTCATAATCAGACTGGTGCCCAACATTCTGAACAGGGTCAGCACACTGACATTATTAGATCATGGAGGATCAGACGACACCAAATGATTTGAATCTTCTGGGCTTGATTTGTTTAACGCATTGGGCCGTGCTGGGGGCATGTCCAGCTTCTTAAATTTCCACAATGCTTGTCAGCTCACACCGTCCTTCCCATAGCATTTCTAATACGACAAGCTGCGGCAGGTCCAAGATTTGTCAACTAACGCCAAGGTCATGAGTCATGACATGTACTTGTAGCCATTTGAGGTTGAGCACCTTAGCTGTGAGGGAAGAGGACCTCCCAGTCCACTAGGCCGTCTCCAATTGAGAGTTGAGCTAGCTCATAATTTTTTTAATCATTAAACAGTGCCGAAAAAAGCCTCGCGTGAAGCGCAGCGCTGCTCGCTCATGGCCTGAGATGCTCCTTCTCTCACGCAAAATATCCATTATCCAAGTATCGTGCCGATTTTTTCACATGTGATCACTGCGATAACACATGTGGAGATGTCTCGGTTTTAGACATCTGACGTTGCAACTTGCTCGAAATTTTCTCAATTTTGTTACACAACCTCTACATCCCATAACATGACATCCAGACAAGTTTCATGATTTTCGGACTTCGTTCGGATTTTAAATAATTTACAAATACTTTCCCGCAAGTTGTTGGTCATGATACGGCAACAAGATGCTCAAAATTTCATATGAGTTCCTAGATACAGTCTCAACATACACCAAATATAATGAATATCATTTTTTGAATGAAGAAATTTCATTACTTCATGCACCTGCAGTTCAAATTCGAAGTATGTAAAAAAATTCAACGAAAAGAAAAAAACTAATGAAATATACCAAAATAATTTAAAATTACCCCAAATTTGAACAAGAAGTTTCAAATAATGTGGGATGGCCTCAAAAAAATTGAGGCAAAAAAACTAAAAAAATTTATTCCCCGAGTGCCTTTCCCTAGCACTCGGGGAAGAGGCTTGCTTCCCCGAGTGCTAGGGGAAGGCACTCGGGGAAGAGTGTTTTTAAAATAGCTCCATCCATTTCCGCCGTTAAGTATCACTTTTCGTCTGCGAGTGCCTCTCTTCCCCGAGTGTTGCACTCGGGAAAGAGGACCGTCCCCGAGTGCCTCTCTTCCCCGAGTGTCATGGACTCTATGGCACTCGGGAAAGCCTCTCTTCCCCGAGTGTAATTCTTCTCCGAGTGCCCGATTTTTGGCACTCAGGGAAGCAATGGACACTCGGCCAGTTTCCGTTCTCCCGTAGTGCAAGGATGTGATCGTGTGTAAGCCCACTGTTGATCTGCTCGATGCTTTACATTGTGAGAAACTGCTTCGGATATCGAGTATTTCTGGTAGCTCAAAGATGAGTATTTGGTCCTTTTGAGCTTGTTTTGCCTCCTGGATTTGGACCTTTTGTGTATTTGAGTGAAAATAGCTCTGTTCCATGAATGCAGCTATGAGACCTCTATCGAGGAATCGTCATGCCCATCATACTAAATGGATAGAATTCTGTAAGTACTAACACCGCAAGTCCACTAGTACCTTGGCCTTTCTATTGAAATTAAAACTGATAAAGGCTTACCTAACGTAAAGTTTGAATCCATATTTTTTAATGTTTAAAAATATTTGTGATTTTTACCACGAATAAATGATAAAAATAATTATGCTACTTAACACCTCAGCCAGGGCATCTTATGTTCACAAGATTGGAATGGGGAGAAAATAACGAGAAAGCTAGAAATCATATACTGTGGATGCCTAATGTCCTAAATTGTAGGGCATATGACCTTCAAACTGATGAAGCACATATATTGTAGCAGCGATGTACACATGGCATGTGGATTAGCCTCCATGAGCCGTAAAGGACAATGAACTGTAGAAACATAACAGACGAAGAATCCCGTGAACCCAAAAGACAAGAGGAGAGGATTGTGGTATCTCCTGCTCTTCCCGTCTGTCATAGATAAGGATCAAACTATGATACTTCGACCGTAGCTGCAGAGGCGGACGAACCTGCCTGAAGTTTGATTACGGCTTCAGCAGTGGGTAAGTGATGGCAATGACGGAGGTAGATTCTGCCTCACCAAATTTTTGGGTACCAAAGATTGACTTGTACCTTGGACATGTGCTCCTGATGCCTCCTTTTCCTTAAAAGGTATAGAAATTTAAAAACTGGATCGTGCATGCTCTGTTTTTTAATAGAAGAAGCAAACTCTGTGTGAAGCTACCAAATCAAGTTGGGTTTGGTTTCGGCTACGTATATACAACATAGGTACTCTGGAGACATTGTTGATATAAACCGACCTCATGAGCGACCTTCCATAACTAAAGTCTTTGCCTAACCAGTGGCTATATGGCTAAGGACATCCCCTGATTGCTTTCTTCTTGTCTTAAATTAAAATCTTAAATGAACAGTAGAGGCTCCGATGGTCACTCGCACCCTTGGCTTTCGTTTAGCGGTTTTTTTTCTTGGAAACCGTTTGACGCTTGGCTTTCTGTCGCTCCTATATGCAGTGGTTTGACTAAGATTTTCACATTTGTTGTGTCTAGGCTGCAAAGATTTTCTCGTAAAACACTAACTGAAGTGTTATAGGGATTGACTTTCGGTAAGAATCCAAAAGCAAGTTCCCTATACCACATTCTTGCCTACTTTTTTTTACCCATTTTGCCTTTCTAGGTTTTACCTACTGCAATTTATGTAAATTACGACCAAAAAATAAAATATCTTAAGTAGAAACAAATTAATGTCGTGCTCAAATAAAATAATTGCCCCGTCGTAGCGGGAAGTACCATGATAGTGTATTTTTTCCTAAAAAAGGTGGGTCTTGGCTGGTTATATATTAAAGCATTAAATTAAAGTTGTTACAAAAGAAATGGTGGTTACGACAAAGTTATGTGTACCATGATAGTGTATTTAGCATGCTTTCTTCATCGACCGGTCTGATGGGAACTATCCAAAATTCCAAATGACCGAGGATTATTCTAATCGCAGTGACCTGTACAGGTCCGGGGCGCCGCCGGATCTCTGCTGGCGACCTCGGTGACCTGCCGGAGTTCCAGATGTGCACATAATTCTACAGGGATAACATGTTGTTGGATAAAAAATGAACACCCGTGATGGCAATACACGGCCAAAAGTATTACTACCTCCGTTCTTAAATATATGTCATTTAGGACAAGCTAGTTAGTTAAAAAATAAACTAATTTGCTTGTCCTAAACATCATGTCAAGGGTTGAGATCTGAACAGATCCGTCAAGACCAAAGGGAGAGTATATATATCAGTGCGGTTTCCCCTGCAAATGTAATCTTTTGTCCACTAAACAAAGGGCCCGTACGGAGACAATGGAATTTAGGGTCTCCCACTTTACCCCAAGAGCTTACATAGCACTTGGCATCGAGTTGGTCAACCTCGCCGTTTCTTGCTAATTCGGACTATACGTCTTCCGCTAGGTGAGTCACTAGGCTACAAACAATTTGTGTTGGTGGCTAAAAAGGGTCTTTGCTGGCGGGTGGAGTGCCCGCCAACGACCTTGTGCCAGCACAAATCGCTCAGTGCTGGCGGGTGTCCGCCCGCCAGCATAGAGACCTCAATGTTGGCGGGTGACTTAAGCACCCGCCAACACTGAGGTTTTCGGGCCAGCGCCGAAAAAGCTCAAAATAAATAAGAAAAAAAAATTTATAGGGGAGGAACCCCACCAGCAAGTCGCGCCATTTCTCACGTAAAGTCATGCCGCTACGCGGTCGGCAAGACTTGAACCCGCGACCTCCACCCTCGTGCGAAGCCTCCTCTACCACTACACCACACACTCATATGCATCCATATCAAGTTTTCATTCTACTCATATTATACTACACCGAGTGTAAATCATTTTTAAGGCTCTAAACAGATTCAAATTAAAAATTTGTCAACTATAAAGTTTCATAACCTTTTGAGATCTACAACTTTCATTTTGGGGGTTTCTACATTCGAGGTCATTTACAAAATTTGAGTTTCAAATTTAAGAGATTCAAACTTAGTTTTTCATTGACAATATGATTTCAAATAAGAAAGTTGTAAACAATAAAATTTCATAACTTCTCAAGATGTACAACATTTATTTAGAATGTTTCTCTATTCGAAGTCATTTGAAAAATTCAAATTCGAAAAATTTCAGACGTTCTTTTCATTGACAAAAGTAATTCAAATTAAAAATAGTTCAACTATAAAGTTCTATAACTTCTGAAGATCGACAACTTTTATTTTGGTCATTTGTCATCCGGTATAGTGGTAGTAATATGCTTCACAAATCATATAGTTTCATGAAATTATATTAGAGAGATATATTTTGTGAACAAAATTACTACTACTTTGTCAAATGAAGAAACAACCCAAATAAAAGTTGTACATTTTGAGAAGTTATGAAACTTTGTAGTTTACAACCTTTTGATTTGACAACTTTTACTGCTTTAAAAAGAGATTGTTGCTTTTGCAAAGGCAAAGTGTTAGCGGGCGACATAAGGCACCCGTCAGCACAAATTTGTCGCCCCCCAGCACGATGCCATCTGTGCTAGCTGGTGGCATAAACGCTTGCCAGCACTGTGTTTACACCTACCAACATTATGCCTACACAACAGTGCTGGCTGGTGTCAATTGCCATGTGCCAGCACCCTATTTTTCATGTGCCAGCACAAATCGATTCTGGCGTAGTGAGTGGAGAATCCTAATGAGGGGAAATGATTACAATATGTACATATAATTAATGAACACCATTAAACTCTGGTTACAAAAAGAGTAAGCTTCTTGTGGTCACAACAGCTCTGTGTATGTCTAGACAACAGATGGTCCAAACTCTATAGTCACGAACATACTTAGACAGTACAGTAGCTCTGAACCACAGTCGTAGATAGCTGCTTCAGTAGAGGGTAAGCGCCTCTCAACCGCAAGAGCCGCCACTGGCTCCCGCACAGGCAAAGAACTGGCGAGTGACTTCTCAGTTGGTTCCTGATGCTTCCTTTTCCTACAAGTAGGAAAGACCTTATAATATATTAATGGAATCATGCATGCTCTATGTTTGCAAAGAAGCAAGCTAGCTCTATGCGAAACTAACGAATCAACTTGGTGGTTGGGCTACATACAAGTTCAGGCCAGGTGCTCCTAGAAACAACCATGGCACATGGGACCTTGTTGTATCTAATATATAGCATGTATTCTCTTGTAATATAATATAATGAGTACATTCAAAAGATATATATATATATATATATATATATATATATATATATATATATATATATATAGCCCACGACAAAATTGGTTTGTACTGACCTTAATTATGAGGGCCCTACCTTGAAATAAATTCTTTTTTGCCTTTCTAGAGATATATCATATATGTGCTGAGGACAACCCCTGAATTCTTTCTAGAGATAAACATCCTTAAGGATGGACAATAGACGAGATGTTACTGAACTTGGAGAATCACACAACAGAATCACCAATTATGTAATGTACATTACTCAACTCTACTTGAACCTTATGCTTCTAGCCACATAGTCAAGGATGTGATTGTACAAGCCCATATTGTTGATCTGCTTGATCCTTTACATTGTGAAGAACAGCTTTGGATATCATGCTTTCAAAGATGAGCATTTGGTCCTTTTGAGCATGTTTTGCTTCGGAAATTTGGACCTTTTCGTGTAATTGAGCGAAAATAGCTCTGTTCCATGAATGCAGCTATGAGACCTCTAGCGAGGAATCATCATGTCCATTATACTAAAATCGATGGAATTCAATAATCAGTAACACCGCTAGTCCACTAGTACCCTGGCCTTTCTATTGAAATTAAAAATGACAAAGGCTGACCTAATTAAAGTTTGAATATAATCCATTTTTTATATTTTTAAAGTTTATATTTTTACCACGAATAAATGATAAAAATTAGGGTACTTAACACCACAGCCAGGGCCTCTTATGCTCAAAAGATTGGAAGGGGGAGCAAAAACAAGAAAGCCAGAAATAAAATATGTGGATGCATGCATAATGCCCTGCATTGAAACGCATGACCATGCAAACTGAATCATATATATCGTGGCACCAATGTACGCAGGACAAGTGGATTAGCCTCAATGAGCTGCAAAGGACAATGAACTACAGAAACAACAACAGACGAAGAATCTCACAAACCCAAAAGATAAGAGCTCCTACTCTCTGTGTCTTCACATATAGGTAAGGATCATGGTTACGGTCAAATTTTGAACCACAACCTACCTGAAGTTTGATTACGGCCTCAGCAGCGGGCAAGTGATGGGAAGCATGGATGTAGATTTTGCTTCACCATATAAATTTGGGTACTAAATCTCTTCTTCAAACCTGTACATGTGGTCCTGATGCCTCCTTTTCCAACTAGAAAGACAAAATGTATAGAAATCAAAAAAAGGTCATGCATGCTCTGTTTTTTAATAGAAGCAAGCTCTTTGGGAAGCTACCGAATCAAGTTGATGGTTGGGTTTCGCCTACCTTGTTTATATAAACCGTAGTAATGCGTATATTAATAGGTACAATTGACCGACCTCATGAGGGACTTTCCTTGAAATAAAATATTGTACCATTCCTTGTCTTAAATTAAAATATTTGAATCTTGGAGAGTCCGGCCAACGCCCCAAGATGGCTGGGCCTTGATTCCGCCACTGATCATGTCGTCGTAGTCCTGCTGTTCGTTCACCATTTTAAGGACATATAATGATTTATGTAAACTATGGCCTAGAAAGAAAATGTCTTAATTAAAGACAAATTAATGCCTTGTTCACATAAAATAGCTAAACGCCGTCTAGCACACAATGTTAACATCTTAATAGTTTTTCCCAGATCTTTAGCGAACAAGTTCCTCAATATCATAGCGAGAAGTACCATGATAGTGTATTGCCGACCAACGTAAAGGTTTCATCCACATTTTAATTTTTTGGAAAAGTATTTTTGATTTATTTTACCACTGGTATGATAAAAACTAGGCTGCTTAACACCAGAGACTAGGCCTCTTATGTTCAAACGATTGGAACAGGAGCAAAAAAGGAGAAAGCTAGAAATCAAATATTGTGGATGACTGCCCTGCACATACAACTTCAAACTGAAGCACATTTATCGTGGCACCAATGTATACAGGACATGTGGATTAGGCGATTAGCCTAAACATTGAGTCGCAAAGCTCTGTGTATGTATCAGATTGCTTAGAGGGAGCACTTCCAGTCTATGATAAACAAGGATTCCTGATGCCTCACACTCCTACACTGGTGGGGAGAGGGCCTTTAGTCCCGGTTGGTAAGGGGAATATGTCTCTCAAGTCCAACCGGGACTAATGATGAGAGACAAAAGCCCCCCCCCCTTTAGTCTCGGGTGAACCAACCTGGACTAAAGGGGTCCTTTAAGACTAAAGGGGAGCACGCCAGCGCCTGCGCCCACCCCCTTTTGTCTCGGTTGGTAATACCAACCGTGACTAAAGGGTCTCGTCTTTTTTTTCTGTTTTCGATTTGAGCGTATATTCTAATTGTTGTCTAACCCGTATATGTACATATACGTATTTGCACTTGTATATATGTATATACCTGTCTATATATACCATATACGCAGTTAGACTTATATATAAACTTACATAAACTTAGAAATATACACATCAAAATAGATAGTATTTATACATCAAAATATCGTTCACTTCAAATTTCTAGTCTCTATTGGATTTTTTAGATCCATCATAATGATGTTTTCCTGTTGGAATAACCACCTCCTCAAAGAGGAATCCCAAGAGACTTTCTTGAATCACCGAAAGACGATCCTTCTGAATGACCTCGTCCTTAACCATATCCATCTGTAATGTGCAAATATGTTAATATATTACACCCAACAATTAAATATAGAAGTGGTTAGGAAATGATGTATTATTAATAGGTTTATTTAATTAACTTACATCATAATTTCGAGACTTTGCACTTGCCAAACATCGTATGTGCTCACAGACATAGTATCCACATAAATTATTTCCTTATTCCTGTCTCAAACACTAAAGTGGATAGCAGAAAATGTTATGAAATATAAGTGTGATAAAATTTAAATTTTCTCAAATCTGAAGTTGTTATTTGGATTACGTACCGGATAATCAGTATAGAATGTAATTGTTGGTTTAAATTCACCTTCTTTCTCTGCAATGAATTTTTCCCCAGCTCTGAGGAAAATTAATGAAAGATAATGTGTTAGTAAAAGGAATATATATATATATATTGCATTTAAAAGAACGTCATAGATAGAATTATTACTCTTGAAACATATTTTGAAGGTCTTGGTAACTTGCGGGGTTTTTTCTCAATGAATCCCACACCATGACGCTGCTATTGTCGACTTGAATGATCATAAGAATCTAGTGGAAACTGTATATATATGGTCATAATACTCATACAAATTAGAACTAAATAGAATTAGCAAGGACAATTAGGTGTCAATCGCACATACTTGCAGCTGTAAGGTAGTAGTATCAGATCCTTGTCATGAAACTTAGACAAGGTCCTATAGATTGTCGCGATTGTTGTGTCTGGTTGATTCTTGACCTCAAACTCGTTGACTTTTGATGGGTCCATGAAACCAATACTGGCAATATTCTTTTTTTGCATCTCTTGTTTTTGCAGGCTACCAAAAATGAAATACAAAGTTAATTAGTAAATCCACATACGTAATAAATTTATTAATAAACATAAAAAATACGCCACTTACAGACACCAAGCGACGATAAGATCGGTATTCATGGCGTCTAGATAGTAAACTTCATAAATATCTCTGAATTCCAGCCAGACCACCTTGTTGCCTTCAGTGGCAAAATCTTTGGGTCTAGCAAGCATACCTATGCTATGTACGCCTTTCGCTGATTGCCGCATGTACCACTCATGAAATTTGTACATCTTAGGTGAGAGCTTAAGTATCAGTTCTGGCCGGATAAGAGGTTTTCCTAGCTGAAAGGGCCATCTATACTCGAAACTTGGATCCCAGGGTGGTTCTTCATGGCCGAGTGCAACACTTAAAGGCAACCTTGTTTGTTCCATGAAATCAAGGACCTGCACTACTTGTTGTGTAGGCATTTCTGCTAGAGCTCGTTCATGTGCATTGAGGCCGGAGGCAACGTAAGTCTGTTTGCTCATCGACGCATCTTCTTTAGACGACGTCGACGCCAGTATGGGCATCAGTTTCTTGCTGTTTTCACTCATTAGTTTGAAAAACCCAAGTTTGGCTGGATCTACTTTTTTGGTCTTCTCGAGCTCCCTCCGTTGCTGTTTTGTATTCAGATTGTTGAAAAATTCATGCACATGTTGGGCACCGATCGTCGTTTTTCCTTCTTCTTCTGTCGTCTCCCATGCTAGCTTCCTTTTGCTGATGGGCTCAACCATTTTCTTTATCGTTGGTGGTTTTTTCAGCTTTGGTGGTTGCACTGGGTTGGAAGACTGTGCTCTGACAGTTTTTTCGGTTGTGCTTTCGTGGCAAGGTGGTTTTTTCTGCGGTGGTTTCTTCTGCGGTGGTTTCGCGGTTTTTTCTGATGTGCTTTGGTGGCTGGGCGGTATTTCTGATGTGCTTTGGTGGCTGGGCGGTTTTTTCTGCGGTGCTTTGGTGTTTTTCTGCTTTTGATGGCGCTTGCTTTGCCGCCATTGGTTTTTTCTGCTTTTTTGGAGGTGATTCGGGATTGATGTCAATATCATGGATGGAGCTCGCACCTCCAGAATTGAATAATGGTTCTTGTGTAGACGGTGAGCGAGGTGATATTGAAGGTCGTGAGGACGACCTAGGAGATGACGATGGTCGCGGCCGCGGGGGATCTGTAGGAGGGATTGATCCCTCCGTCTGGGGGATTATAATGTAACGTTTGGGCCACAATATGATACCGTGAACCGCATCCTTGAGTGTCCTTTCCCCGTCACCTCCTGGGATGTCTAGCTCTAGATCTTCAAATTGTGGCTGACAAATCTCCTCCACAGAAACCGAGGCATAGCCGGGTGGAATCAACATGTCGTGGCTAGTCTGTCCAGGAAAATGCGCAAAAGCACTTCCGTACGCCACCTATTTATGTAGAGAAATAAGGAATTTATTACATTTTCTAAGTGATGCATCAAAAGTTGAGCTAATTGCATGTAATAATTATATTTATATATACCTGCATTGTGATGTTGCCGAATGGCTTGTGCAGCTCACATGGGGTGCACCGACAGAGAAAATCCACAGGGTATTGTTGGTTGTCATCCACTGGAACTCCTTCGATTGCCCTCGGCTCTTCAGGGCCCTCTGTGCAAGCACCTGGTGCGACCTCTATGCAAGCACCTGGTGCAACCTCGGTAGAAGCACAACTGCTTTGCAAGCGGAAGGGCTAATGATGGGATCCAGCGGTACTTCGGGTAGTGCTCCAGATTGGGCTATTTGAGATATCGTTACGGCCACTCGCCGTTCAATCTCTACCTACATCTTTTCTTCTTGTTCTTTAAGTCTTTGCTCCATCATTTGGCGCTAATGCTCCTCTTCGCGCTCTTTTCTTCTTTTGCAACTTTTATAGCTATCGAGGTTTCCCTTGAAAGCATACTTCCACGGCAGCACCCCATAGCCCCTGCAACGTCCTGGGTAATCTGGATTCCCGAGCGCCATAGTGAGCTCATCCATTTCTCTGTCAACCTTCAATCTACCAGCTCTGACATCTTCTATTTTTTTCATTAACTCAAGTGCCTTCTCTCATAACGTGGGCGGGAATTCAAGGGTACTATCATCCGGGTTCAATCTGCCTCCATGCGCATAATACCAATTCTTCGATCGATCGGGCCAGTCAAAGACCGCTGATATGATACCTTTGGCGATAAGGTCGTGTTCCATCTTCTGTCACTTGGGAATTGCTACCGCGTAACCACCTCGACCAAGACGATGGTTGTACTCCCCTTTCTTACTGGCACTGTTCTTCCCTTGTGCACTTTTTTGGGCAAAAATTTCACTTTTCTTGTATTCAACAAAGGACTTCCAGTGATCTTTTATCTTCGAATATTCATCCCAATTTGGAGTTCGGTTGTTCTTGATAAAATCTCTAGTCAACTTCTTTTTGAAATTCTGAAATTGAGTTGCCATCTTCGATAGAGTCCAACCCTTAACAAGGTTTGTGTCGACGCCTTCAGGAAGTGTGAAGTGTTTTAGCACATCATTCCACAACTGGTCTTTTACTGAGTCCGGAACCACGTATGGATTACTTGGTTTTCCCTTCCATTCTCTAAACTTGATGGGCACGTTGTCCCTTACAATGGCCCCGCGTTGAGACACGAACTTGTCCTTGATTTTTTTGGAGCACAAGGCTGGCCAAGCTCTGACACCTCCGTGATACGATACATCACATCGCCGACGATTAGTTGTGTACGACCTCTCTTGGACTTTTTCGTCGTCGATCCAGAAGCCTACAAGTACCATGCATATTCGATATTTATTTATCTAAGAAATGGGGTTATCGAATTAATACTAATGAACTTAATGCATGATATGTATACCTTGTTGGAACCTTCTGCATTAGCATCCTCAAGGTCCTCATTATTTTCTGAGTCGGCGGCTATGTCTTCCTCGTTATTTGCAAAGTCATCGGCGGCGACGCCTCCTTCACCGATCATATTTATGTTGAGAAACTTGTCTGCCTGGTTACACTCCTCGTCCGTGTAGGTTGCAAAGGCATTTGCACCGCGAGCAATAATGTCCTCCATAATCCTTTCATCGTTGTCACGGTTATCCATCTAGAATAAACAGAAATTTTCTATGAATCGACATGAATTTATGAGAATATACAATAGTTTCTATCTATTTCTGGAATAAACAAGAATAAATACTAATTTTCTATGAATCGACACAAATTTAAGAGAATATACAATAATTTCTATTTATTTCTAGGATCCATCTAGAATAAACAGTAATTTTCTATGATCGACACGAATTTATGAGAATATACAATAATTTTTATCTATTTCTAGAATCAACAAGAATAAACAGTAATTTTCTATGAATCGACATGAATTTATGAGAATATACAATAATTTCTATCTATTTCTGGAATAAACAAGAATAAACACTAATTTTCTATGAATCGACACAAATTTATGAGAATATACAATAATTTCTATTTATTTCTAGTATCCATCTAGAATAAACAGTAATTTTCTATGAATCGACACGAATTTATGAGAATATACAATAATTTTTATCTATTTCTAGAATCGGTAGTGTCGCCTACCGGAGTCGGCGAGGAGTCGGGGCGAGACGGCGGCGGGATCCTAGGTGCGTCGAGGGAGGCAATGGGGAGCCGGGGAGAGATGGCGGTCGGCGATGCTGGGGAGAGACATATTTAATTAGAATTATTATACACATAATTAGTACAATTTTATACTTAAATTTAATCTTCAAATGAAATTAAAAAAATTGCTAACGCAAACAATTCATTTGTTTGCGTCAGCAAATCCCAAAACTCCCAATTAAAATTTGGGGGCAGGGCCGGTGTACGCCGGCGGCCGGGGGGGAGGGCGCGCCCCTACCGGCGTTGGGGAGGACGACCGTGAGGCTGAAGGCAGAGGCAGCAGGACGAGGTGACGGAGTGGGACAGACGATGTTGATGCGCAGGTGGAGGCGACGACGCGCAGGCCGACCGGGAGTCAAGGCACGCGGCGGCGGCGGAGCCCCGGAGGCCGGGAGGACGGCATGAAGGAGGAGGATGGGGAGGAGGCCGACGCGAGGAGGAGCCCCGGAGGCCGGGGAAGGTCGGGGAGGAAGCCGCCGCGTTCCGGGGGCCGACGGCGGCGGACCGGCGTGGCAGGGGGCGACGGCGTCGGCGGGTCGGTGGACGGCGGATTCCGGGAGGCCGCCGGCGGCGGAGAATTCCGGGGGGCACAGGACAGGGGGCGCCGCGGAAGGCGGCGGTCTGGGAGGTGACGGCAGTGGAGGAGGAGAAGGACACGACGACGATGATGGCGGCGGATCGGGGACGAAAAAGTGGCCAAGTGCTGGAGGGGGAGGGTCGCTGCTTTTATATATAGACCCCCCCCCCCTTTATTCCCGGGTCGTGTAACGAACCGTGACAAAAGGGGGCCTTTTGTCACGGTTGGTGAGACGATCCGGGACTAAAAGGCAATTTCGCGCGGGAGCCCCCAAAAGGGAAAATTTCCCTCTTTAGTCCCGGGTGGTGTTACCACTCGAGACAAAAGGCCCCCTTTTTGTCTCGGTCGTAACACCACCCGGGACTAAAGGGCTATTTTGCGCGGGACTTTGATTTTTTTTCCCATTTTCCCTCCTCATTTTCCAATTCTTTCTCTTTGCAATATTTTTAAAAAATGGTAAGTTTAATATTTGAACCATGCAAAATTATATTTCGTTAAGTGTTAACACCCTTCACTTTCCTATATAAAAAATAATTTAATAGTTGAAATAATTACTTTCTTTTTCCGACTCGACAATATTTGTCTCCTAAGACATAAGAAAAATGCTCAACTAATTCAGAAAAATCTCAAACTTTGTGGTTACTTCTCACAGGGCATCTGAAAGGCTTTAACAAGTTTTAGTTCAAATACATAAAGGAATACACTCATACAACATTACACAAATGATTTGAACATTAATCATTATAGTACAGTATTGAAGTTCCTTTTCTTGACGAAAGTTCCTTGGTCTTGGTCGTGACGTAAGTACGGTGTCTCTTCATTTCCAAGCGGTATGCTTGGGTCAACTTCGACAGCAAATGGAGGCATGCCATCGAACTGATCATAGTCATCTGATTTGTCTGTTCTGTCCTCGACTCCCATGATTACTCTTTTACCTGGAAGAACAATGTGTCGCTTTGGCTCTTGTGGTCCTTCTTCGGGATTTTTATTCTTCGGTTTGCTAGTCATATCCTTGACATAGAAAACTTGATGCACATTTTTGGTAAGGACAAATGGTTCATCTTTGAAACCAATCTTGGTCAGGTCCACTATTGTCATTCCATATTGATATTTCCTTATGCCACCTCCAGTTAGTTTTACCCATTGGCAAAGAAACAGAGGGATGCTAAGTGGCCCGTACTCAAGCTCCCATATCTCTTCTATGACACCATAATACGAGTTCTTGTTATTGTTGCTGTCCATGGCGTCTATACGGACACCACTATTTTGGTGTGTGGTTTTTCGATCTTGGTCTCTTGTGTAAAAAGTATAACCATTTATATCGTAAGCTTGGAATTTCACAATTGTGCTAGAAGGTCCCCTGGCAAACAAAGCGAGTTGTGGGTGAATCGTGGAATCACCAATAACTTGTTCACTCAACCATGAGGGGAAATTTTCCAAGTGATGGCGTGTAACCCATGCTTCGGTTTTGGTTGGATTTTGTGAAGAAATAATCTGCTTGTGTTCCTCAATATACGGAGTCACCAAGGTTGATTATTGCAGAACAGCTAGGTGTGCTTTATTAAACAAATCAGTATCATTGCTCAAACATGATTTCCTTCCAATGGTGCCCTTTCCTAGTAGCCTCCCCTCGTGTCGTGATACTGGAACCCCAATCGAGTCAATTGAGTCGACAAAGTCCACACAAAACTCAATGACCTCCTCAGTTACATATCCTTTGGCGATGCTTCCTTCCGGACGTGCGCGGTTAAGAACATATTTCTTGAGGACTGACATGAACCTCTCAAAAGGCCACATGTTGTGCAGGAATACTGGTCCAAGAATAGTAATCTCTTTCACAAGGTGTACCAGGAAGTGAGTCATAATATCGAAGAATGAAGGTGGAAATGCCAACTCAAAGCTGACAAGACATTGCACAACATCATTCTGTAGCTTCACTAGGTTCCTTGGATCGATTGTCTTCTGTGAAATTGCATTGAGAAATGCACAAAGCTTTACGAGCACTAATCGTACTTTCTCTTGTAGAACACCCTTCAACGCAACTGGAAGTAACTGTGTCATCAACATGTGGCAGTCGTGGGCCTTTAGATCTGTGAACTTCTTATCTTTCATATTTATTATCCCTTTTATATTCGATGAGTAGCCAGATGGAACCTTCATACTGTTTAGGCAATCAAACATGATGTCCTTCTCTTCCTTGCTCAGGTTGTAACTAGCAGGACCTAAGTAATCTTGTTCTTCCTCCTCAACCTCTTCAGGATCTGCTTCTTCATCAACCTCTATCGGAGGTGCTTCATTCCTATGGATATTTTTCAGGTCCCGTCGTGCTTCCAATGTATCCTTAGAGTTACCGTAACAACCCAAGAAGCCTAGGACATTCAAACAAAGATTCTTCGTCAAGTGCATCACGTCAATTGCGTTCCGGACCTCAAGAATTTCCCAATAAGGTAACTCCCAAAATATAGATTTCTTCTTCCACATTGGTGCACGCCCGTTAGCATCATGTGGAACAGGTTCACTACCGTCACCCTTTCCAAAGACAACCCTTAGATCCTTTACCATCTCAAATATCTCCACTCCTTTAAAATGGGGGGGGGGGCTTTGTACGATGATCAGCCTTTCCTTTCCAATGCATACCTTTCTTCCTTAAGGGATGCTTCTCAGGAAGAAAGCGACGGTGACCCATATACACAACCTTCTTACAATTTTTCAGATGAATACCATCTGTTTTATGTAAACAGTGGGTGCAGGCCCGATATCCCTTGTTTGAGTGCCCAGATAGGTTACTTAAAGCAGACCAATCGTTGATGGTAATGAATAATAATGCTCGTAGGTTGAAGTTCTCTTGCTTATTCTCATCCCACACACGTACACCTTCTTTCTTCCATAGCAGTAATAGTTCATCAACCAATGATCTTAGATACACATCAATGTCGTTGCCAGGTTGTTTTGGACCTTGAATTAGCACCGGCATCATAATGAACTTTCGCTTCATGCACGTCCAACCAGGAAGGTTGAACATGCATAGTGTCACAGGCCAAGTGCTATGACCACTGCTAAACTCACCAAATGGATTGAAACCATCTGTGCTTAAACCAAATCTTATGTTTCTTGCTTCCCCAGCAAAATCTTTGTATTTTCTATCAATCTTTCTCCATTGAGACCCATCTGCCGGATGTCTCAACATGTGGTCTTGCTTACGATCGCTTTTGTGCCATGTCATCAACTTAGCATTTTCTTTGTTCCTCAACAAACGCTTCAAACGTGGTATTATAGGAAAATACCACATAACCTTCGCCGGTACTTTCGTCATCTTGGGAGGTGTCCCCTCGAGAGCACCAGGATCATCATCTCTCCGGATCTTATAATGTAGCGCTTTGCACACAGGACAAGCTTCCAAATTCTCATGTTCCTTGCCTCGATATAGGATGCAATCATTAGGGCAGGCATGGATCTTCTGAACCTCCAACCCCAGAGGGCACACAGTCTGCTTCGCTTCATATGTTGTCGACGGTAATTCATTGTTCTCAGGAAGCTTGTCCTTCACAATTTTTAGCATCCCCTCAAATGCTTTATCAGACACATCATATTTTGTCTTCCATTGCAACATTTCAAGTGTAGTACCAAGCTTTTTGTGACCCTGTTTGCAATCTGGGTACAATAGTTTTCTATGATCTTCTATCATACGCTGCAACTTTGCCTTTTCATTATCATTTTCGCAGTCCCTTTGTGCATCTTTTAGAACTTGACCAAGATCATCAACATGGCCGTCTTCCGGTATCTCTTCTTCGTCAGCATCTTCCATTAAAGTATCCGCAAAAGCTTGCCCCGCGGCCCAGTCAGGAATGTTATTATCATCCTCCTCTTCTTCGTTCTCTTCCATCACAACCCCTCTTTCACCGTGCCTGGTCCAAAGCACATAGTTCGTCATGAATCCGTTTTTAATCAAGTGGAGGTGAAGAGTCCCCCAGTCAGAGTAGTCTTTGTCGTTTCTGCACACAGAGCATGAACAACACATGAATCCCTTTGGGTTCTTGTTGGCTTTGGCCACTTCGAGAAAAGCTTGCATGCCAGCAATGTACTCCGGGGATCGTCTGTCGGCGTTCATCCATTGCCGGTTCATCTGCATCATATTAAGTCCAAAAATTATTTCCTTTAAATCAGAATAACAAAGACAAAGATGAAGAAGGGTGAGTTTGATGATGTATTCTGTTATGAACTGGATGATGAGAACTGGAGGCCTACCTACATTCTTCCTGAACATGTTGATCATCTCAACACAATACGTGAATTCATAAATGTGTTTGAAGCAGAGGTTCAAAAGCTAGAAGCTGACTAGTTTTAGCTTGGGACTTATACTCATTGCTATTGATGTCGTGCCTTGTAATAGCCATCAAGTGACCTCATCTGTATGTATGTCATTGTACCACAACCGCGACAATCATTGCATCCTATGTGAACTACATACATCTGGCCATTTCTTGTGATACAATGACATACAGAGGTCACCTGATGGCTATTTTTATCTCCATTATTAATGACCATATTTTTTATAAACTAACTTCTAAAAAATTAGCTAAATGCAAAATTATAATTAGTTCTATGTTTCATTATATCAAAAAGTAAACAAAGACAAAGATGAAGAATGGTGAGTTTGATGATGTATTCCGTTATAAACTGGATGATGAGAACTGGAGGCCTACCTACATTCTTCCTGAACATGTTGATCATCTCAACACAATACGTGAATTCATAAATGTGTTTGAAGCAGAGGTTCAAAAGCTAGAAGCTGACTAGTTTTAGCTTGGGACTTGTACTCATTGCTATTGATGTCGTACCTTGTAATAGCCATCAAGTGACCTCATCTGTATGTATGTCATTGTACCACAACCGCGACAATCATTACATCCTATGTGAACTACATACATCTGACTATTTCTTGTGATACAATGACATACAGAGGTCACCTGATGACCATTTTTTATCTCCATTATTAATGACCATATATTTTATAAACTAACTTCTAAGAAATTAGCTAAATGTAAAATCATAATTAGTTCTATGTATCATTATATCAAAAAGTAAAATTCAATTTTCTCTACATCAATTTAAAAGATAACAAGAGAATGCTAGTGTTTAGCCAACCACTTTTTTCTAAATCTAAAGTATATGAATAACCTCATCTCTTATTAGCTCTCCCACCTAGGATTTAAGATTTCTATTTTCTCCATCTCTAAAATATAAAAAAAATTTAATCACAACAAATGATGGGAGGAAGAAGAATCAAACCTTGACAACACTTTAGAGGAGAGAAATCTTCACAAATAGATGAAGAAAAAATTCAGCAGCACCTCTCTAAGGTTGAGGCGCCATGGAGGAGGAGCTTGAGCTCTTGGTGAAGAATGGCTCAGGCAAGAGAAAGAGGAAGAAGAAGCTGGATTTATAGGGCGCGGGCTTTTAGTCCCGGGTGGAGTTACCAACCGAGACTAAAGGGTACCCTCCATGGCTTATACCGAGACTAAAGGGGACCCTTTAGTCTCGGTTGGTAACTCCACCCGGTGCTAAAAGCCTGCGTCAATCATTGCGGGAAAGGGACGCTGGGAGCCAGCCCTTTTGTCACGGTTGGTTATACCAACCGGGACTAAAGGGGGTGTCTCCAGCCAGCATTTCGGGCCACGTCGACGAAAGTCTTTTAGTCCCGGCTCCAAAGTTGAACCGGGACTAAAGGCCCGAACCAAAGCCTCGCTCTCTACCAGTGCTACTGGATCGGGTTCTCCGTCTTACTCAAAAATTAGGAGGACCGAGCTGGTTCTAACTCTACACAAAAAGGTGGAACATCCACCTCCCTTGCCGGAGTGGATATTTATATAGACAAAAAGTGTTGTAATTCTTTATAAGCAATGTGTCACAACTTACCTCTACTAACGTTCCATATGTGATCATAATTGTTGGATAAAAAATGGACCGTGATGGTGGCAATACCGAAAGTTATCTTCTGTCCACTCGCAAAGAAGGGCAGTATAGAGACAATTCCGGCCCTCCCCACTTGTTGGCGTTACGCTACCTTCCGAATCTCTGGAGGGCTTTAACCCCATTTCACAACTTGGCAACGACAAGCTGAGCTTCTGACCTACCTAGAAAAAATTCGAAGGGCTAGAACGTTATCTTTTGCAAATTGGGGGAACCATACAGCATCAGTGGGCACGCTTATTTAATTTTCAGGTTTCCTTAAAACAAAGGGGAAATTCTGATGTGTGAATGAATTTAGCTCAGAGGAATTGAACTTGATACTTGTGACAAATGTGAGTTCACCTGGAGGTGCTGGGGAATGATCAAAAGAAAAATTTTGTGAAGGAAATCATGTTGCCAAATGCATCAGCACCAAGATGGCGGAATGAATCAGTAGAAACCACTAATAATGGTGAAACTCGGAGAGCAAAAATGAGAAGGTTAGTAAGGAATGGGAGTGTGATGGAGAATCATCAAAACAGATGCATCGTGGCACCTTTATAAGCACGTCTATTTTCCTCCTAAAACTCCGACGACATGGGATGAAGTAACATACTCCCTCCGTATCGAAATATTTGTCGCTGTTGATTTTTTCTTGCAACTTTGACCATTCATCTTATTCAAAAAATTATTGTAATTATGTAAAATGGTAAGTGAATCTTAAAATACTTCCAATAATAAAGCATGTAGCAAACAAAATAGATGGTACTTGAATATTTTTTTGAATAAGATAAATAGTCAAAGTTGTGAAAAGAGTCAACGACGACAAGTATTTCGATACGAAGGGAGTAGAAAATTGAGGAACAACTACGAGACAAGATCACCCAAACTCCAGAGTAAGTGTCTTGTGCTCTCTGCATATGCTTGTCCAAACAAGAAGGTCGATGGATACTACTCCGGTGTAAGAAATAAATATTTCGACAGTAGCTCTGGAGGCGGACCATGGCAAGGGGTGATGGTCGAGATTTTTTTTATTTTAACATTTAAACTGAAATTTTAAAAATAACTCCTCTCATACTATATTTCCAAAGAACTAGTCATTTTGATCACGTCATGTGTTTTGGCGTGACTTCCTACATAGTCACACTATGTGTTTTGGCATGACAAAATATCCACGGTGGAATGAAAGTTGACGTGGAGCAAACTGAGTCGCGCCAGATGTATTGGCGAGACTGAGTCGCACCGCTCGGCTTGGGGACCGAGCCTGAGTGGGAGAAAAACTGCCTTGGATACCGAGGTGTGAGAGGCTCTCCAACTGCTGTTTTTTAACTAACTCTCCACCTGCTTAACGTGCTTGCTAGTGCAGGACATGCAGCGGTGTGTTTCCCAAAAAAAAGGTCGACGTTTTTGGTAGATCTATTGTATTTTTTAGTTTTTTCTTCTTTCTTTCCTTCTTAATAATTTGGGCTAGTTTTTGGTTGGTTGTTTCGATGTTTTGATCCGGCTCTCTGGTTCATACTGGATTTGTGATGGATGCTTTGTTATCTTTGGTGATGACATGCTCTTTTTGAAGAGATTATGTTGATTTAGTCCTCTTAAAGGAGGGATTGGATCTGATTTTCCCGTTGTTGGGGTATGGGTTCATCTTTCCAATCGTCGGTGACACTACTGTTGGCAGCGGATTTGCCCTTCCGGTCGCTAGTGGTGATGCTAGCGGCGTCAGATCTGATCTTCAGTTCAACTTTCAGAAGATATGGTGGATGTGCTTTCGGCGCCCTTACTTCCCATTGTGGTTTTGAGCATACCGCACCTCTTTTGCGGTCTCCATGTTCGTGGAGTCTTATGTTGATAAAGACTATGATTCCCGCATTCAGATATGGTGTACTTTCATGGTCTTGATGGAGCTTCCAGAAGAGATGTACGCTGCTGGATGCGAAGAAGATGAAGTTTAGAGACCTAGTTCTGTGGTTCAAACTAACTTTATTTTATGTTGAGATCTCAGTTGTAAAATATATTTTAATTTAATGAAATCCAATTCCTTTTAGAAAAGGACGTGCAGTAGTGCTACAGGCTGTATGCATGGCTTATCTCTTCATCCGATGAATCAAGATTATTAGGGGCTCGAAGCCCGGGGAGTTTCAATCCGGAGTGTTCCTGTACCAATTGGGCACGTTTCGAGATACGAGAAAGGTGTCAGCTGTCAGATGGAAAAGCAGGGCCGTCAGACGGAAAAGGCAGGTAAGGACCATGCAGGTGGAGAGAGCGGAGCGACACGTCGTCCCGTACCAGCTCATCCCGTACCAGGCGAGGTGTTCTGTACCGATGCAATCATGCAATGCAATTACGAGTACTCCCTCCGTCCCTAAATATAAGCATTCTCCGGTTTCCGTGATACGCGTTTGACAAATTTTTTGAATAAGACGAACGGTCAAACGCGTATCACGGAAACCGGAGAATGCTTATATTTAGGGACGGAGGGAGTACCAAACAACACACCTCTCTCTCGGTTCAAAATCATTTGAACAACGACGTTGTCTCTCCTCCCGTCCGTCTCTCCTCAGATCCAGATCCCGTCCGCGTGAGGCAGGTCCCCCGGCGGCGGCGCGGGTCGAGCCTCGCGAGGCCGCAGCTGCCGAAATTGGATCGCTGAGCACCAACGATGACGGTGTGTAGCATGGTGGCCCGCAGGTTCCACGGTCTGGCTGGGCCGCTGCTCCACGGCGCGATGGGGCAGCGCCCCCGAGGTCCGGGGCCGCTGGGACCCAAGCACGCGCCCTCGATGTCCGGCGTCGTCCGACACAGAGCGGCCGCGTCCTCCGGCGGAGGATTCAGGGCGGCTCCAATACCCGAAGTCGTGCGCCCAACGGAGGGGATGACGACGCCGCCAGCCAGTGCTTGTTCTTGGCAGCCGTCTGCGTCTTCTCCAGCGTGGGCGCCTTCCCAGCGGCGGCGGCGACTCCCAAGCGCGCGGGTGCAGGCCGGGTGAGCACGACCCCAGCGGAGGTCTCGCGCCCTAGAGCGAGCGGCACCGGTGGTGGAGGAGGTCGCTCGGCCCGGATCGAGCGGCCGCCGCCTCCCTCCGGTGACGGGTGGCCCGGCCTCCAGCATGGAACGACACCCTCCATGTTCGGCGGCGCGCGTCCGGCCTCTAGGACGGGCGGCACCCCCTCCTCCCCTGCTCCAGGAGGGATCTATCTATGGGCGTTCTCGAGCTGGGCCATGTCCATGGATCTAAGGCGCATGACTGGGCTTCGACGGCCAGATCAGGGGCTATGCAGGCTCGGGGGGGATCCTGTTCATCAGCGCACGGATCCGGCTGTCGGTGGCGGGACGGAGCAAGGCAAGGCCGCGGCGGCGGCGTGGAGGGCTCCCATGGCCGTGGCCTAGCACCCGGATCCAGCGACAGTGGGGGAAGCGGCTCCGCGGCCGCTAGCGGGTCCACGCTCATGAATCGGCATGGTGCTGCGGCGGCGCCCGTCCATTGCGCTGGACGTGGGCGACACGGCCCGTGAGGGTACAACTCTGGCGCGGAGGAGGCCGTCCAAGCTCGTTGTTGGCCAGCGCGAGGCCGAGGCCGTGGCCACCAGTTCCCGGGGCGGCTTCCCCACGGCATGGCCGGTTCCTCTCTGTCGTGTTTTCTTAGCAACGAAGGAATCGCCAGGGCCTTGTTCACTGGAACGTGTGTTTAGTTTTTTTTCTTGCTGGTTGCTAGCATTGCTATGATTTTTGTTAATCTGGGAAGCATTTATCCTTGCATTTACATTTCTTTCGTGCACACGAGTACAACTTGTTTCTAAGCATCTTGATTACAATATGGCTTTTTGTTTTTTTATCATTGACTGTTTTTCCTTTATATATTTTTTGAGATTTCTGAGTTCATAATCATTTACTTGGTTAGGTACTGCACAAATGGTCATGGCGAGCTTAACTTGTTTTTCTTTTCGTTTTAATGAACCCGTCCAGATCTTGGTTTTTCTTTTAGTTTTCATGAACCCGATTTGAACGCAGCAATGGCTCCGGCTGATTTTTAGATTGTGATTGTGCTGGACAACAGCAACGGTTCCTGTAGATTTTTCTCTCATATTTTCTTGATTGTCTTGTGTACAGGAATTGTCCCTCACAATGAATTCTGATTTTCCATTTGTGTTTTTCCTTGTTCTTGATTAGTGACCGTTCACCTAATGTACTAAAGTTTTTGTAGATATTTTTATTTGGTGTGCATGAGAAGATCACCTCGTTATGATTAAAAAAAGTGTTACAAAATGCATGATGTGTGGCTGTACTGGTGGTGTGAGGTCTCGGTATAAGGTGTGTACCATAATAATGCACTTTGATCAGATAGATTTTTTTTGTAAGATAAAAATTTTTGTGCTCTGGAGTTGATCATCTGCAGCACCTATTGTTGCAGTACCTATTATGTACGTGTATGAAATTAGACATTTAACTATACCTAAAAATGTTAAAGAAAAATATATGTGGTATGAAATTAGACATTTAACAATACTTAAAAATGTTAAAAAAAAATATATGTGATCATATGGTATCCGATTTGTGGTGCGGTAGTACATGAGCTGCACAAAATAGATGGTAAGAATGCATTACCTATAGTTAAATAGTACAAGTTGTTTGAATGTGAGATCTATTTATAAACATTAAAAAATTAGGTGGGTGGATGGTACAAGATGACCCCATTCTATGCATGTCATTTCCACCACAAATAAGGTGTGAATCGATGCGTGGTACATGATGCACCCCTTCCTATCTCGAAAAGTAGTGTGCTTCTCTCATGTCTCAAAGCTATTTTATGTCCCATCTAGTATTACTACACCTGTTTTTGATGCAGCTTTGCCTGAGCAAACACAGAGGCAAAAATTTTTTTACTCGTGGTTATGACAATGATCGCACGCGGAACAATGAAGAGCAACAGACTGAATTTAATTGTGCAGTAAAAGACAAGTGAAAGATGTTCCACAACCCTATGCTAATCTTGTGAGTACGGATACAGGGATAGAGAGGGGTCAGCCTCTAGCAATGTACTCCTAGCATGCATAGGGGAGCAGGTGGGAGGGCAGGTGGAGCTGCTGGCTCGCAGCATGCACAGGGAGCAGGCGAGCCGTAGAAGCTGAACGTTGTGTCGATGCCCGTGCCAGTTCTCCCACCCACGCGCGGTCGCGCCAAGCAGCGCGGAGCTCGCTCCACGTCAGCCTTTCAGTCCACCGTGGATATTTTTTCACACCAAAACACATGATCGATAGCTACCCAAGGAATGGGTAAGTGCTGCTCGATGGCTCAGCCTGCTAACGGGGATGAACCCGCTCCTACCCACAGCCAATTACAAGACGCGGGTCTGTCAACCCAACCTACCCCACCCCATCTTTGCAGGTTGAGTCGCTGCAGCAGTCCTCGGCGGCGGATAGGGTCGCCCCGCGCGCGTTTAGTCGCTGCGGGTCGTCGTCCTCGGCGGCGGCGGCCGACGGGGATGCCCTGCGCGCCCCAGGTCCGGCACGCCCGTCCGAGACGCCGCTGCCATGCTCCCTGGACGAGATGCCAGACCACAGCTTGTTGAGCTCAAGAACGTACTCGATGCAACCGCTGAACGGCAGCACCCAGTCGAAAGGCCACGGCCTCCACACAAGCCTCTCCGTGTCGAACGAGTGGGTGCAGCTCTTCACGCCGCCACTGCCCCTGGCGGCGGACATCAGGATCCGCGAGCCGCCGGCGACCGCCGCGCAGGACTCGATTCTGGTGGGATTGGCAGGGCCGTCCTGCACGCCAGGGGGCGGCGGCGGCGGGAGAGCTTGCCAGTGCCGTCTGTGTGCTCGTCAATGACGTTGAGCTTGTTGCCCAAGGTCTGGGGTTGGGCGGACGGCTTGCCTGTCGGGGTCGTAGATCAAGGCGCCACCGTTGAGGTCCGTGCCGACCACCATATCTCCGAAGGGCATAAAGGTCATCTCACCAGCGTCGCCTGAGAGGTGTGAGGAGAAGAAGTTCGTGGCAGGCTCAGGCAGCGGGAGGCAGTCCTCCTCCATTGGTGTCGACCTCCCACCAGGCGCGGGGACAGACGAGCCTGCGGCTGATGGCTGGATGCTGCTGTGGCGCCTCCCTCTCTCCTCTCGTGGAAGAAGTCGTCCGCCTGCAGCCACTGCACCCCGTCGCGGCGCCGCCGGCGATTCCGGCTCCGGCGACGACTCGCCGCCGGCGGCGCTAGAGATGCCGCAACGCGATACGCCTTCGTGAGATGTCAACCCGCCCCCACCCGCATCACAATAGCCCCGACCCGCCCCGCCCCGCTAGCCTCAACTACCCATTCCCACCCATCCCTATCAAACCCGCGTGTGAACCCGCCCCGAAATCCCCATTCCACCCCGCCCCACTAGCAGGCCTATCGATAGCTGGAGCCACCACCAGCGTCCGCACCAGCAATATTATTCTGCTGAATAAAAGTATTTGGGTGCAGTATTTGCTTTTTGGACTTGAACATGAGCCCTTGATGCCTCTTTTTCCTACTAGCAAGATATAAACCGCCTTATAATATCTAAAAACAGGAATCACACATGCATGTTCGATTTTTGCAAAGAGGCAACTTGGTGTGGTTGGGCTACAAACAAGTACAACACACCTCCTAGAAACTACCATGGCTTGGGACTTATTGGGTTCTAATTTATAGCATGTAAACTGTAGTAATAAGTATATATGTTTAAAATGGTCTACCACCTTATGACGAGGACAATCCATGAATGTTTTCCTTTGCTTTGTCATAAACATCATCCTATGATGGTCTGATTCCTTGATGCATTGCATTGTTAAGAACACACTTGGATAGTTGGATGAGCTGACTGCATAATAAATAGTGTTTCTGCTACTAGCTTAAGATGCTTTTGGGCTTGCTTTTGGGCCATGTCTAGCTTCATAAATTTCCACCATGCTTGTCAGCTCACATCTTACCATAACATATCTAAGGGAAAGCTATAGCTCACCTGGATGACTTGGAGGCCTCTCCCACACGAATTTTTTCTCACCTCCATCTTCACCTCCACCCACCTTCTTCTCCAACTCCGGCGACACTCCGGCGATGTTAGGGTTCGAGGTTGCTGGGGGGCTGCTGTCACCGCCGGCCATAGAGGTAGGGTCGGCGGCGACAGGCCGGCCCGGTGGAGGTGGCGGTCGGCGGGGCGGCGAGGCCGGGTGGCGAGGGCGCCGCCGGCTGGGCGGTGGAGGCCGACGGTTAGGCCAGGGTCGGGTGGGGGCACTCGATGGCCGTTGGAGGCGGCGGCGGCGGGAGGGGCTGGCAGCGGGGCGGCCGGCGCCGGCGGCCGAGGGTTTGCCGGCGCTCCGCACCGGCCCGACGACCCCTAGTCCACCGGCGCCGGCCCGGCGAACCCTAGTCCGTGCGCAACGAGGAAGACGATGGGGTCGGGGGCGCTGCGAGAGAATAGAAGGGAGAGAGAAAGAGAGGGTAGGTAGGGGAAGAGATAAATTTGAGGGAAAGATGGAGTAAAAATAGGAGATCTGAGTTGTAAATAGTTGCAAAAATTCGTGTGAGAAGTGACCCGGGTGAGCTATAAACAATCCCTATCTAATACGACAACTAACCTGCGGCAGGTAGTGAATATATATTTTTTCTTGCACTTGAGTTTGCGCGAAGTAGGAAAAATTCTGTGTTGGCATCCCCGATGATGTAGTTGAGGCGAGATCTTTCCAGGATCCAAGATTTGTCAATTAACGCCAAGGTCATGAGTCATGTGCTTGTTGGCATTTGAGGTTGAGCACCTTAGATGTGAGGGAAGAGGACCTCCCAGTCCACTAGGCCGTCTCCAATAGTGAGAGTTGAGCTAGCTCATTTTTTTAATCATTAAATAGTGCCGAAAAAAGCCTCGTGTGAAGCGGAGCGCTGCTCGCTCATGGCCTGACACTACCGGAAAACCCGTGTTTGCCGTGCGTCAAAATCTTTGCCGTGCGTTTTATTTCGGGCGCACGGCAAAGAGCTTATTTGCCGTGTATTTTTTTATAAGACGCACGGCAAAGAAAAACGCACGGCAAACAAGCTTTGAACCAAATTATTATTATTGATTATTTCATCCCATTGGTGGTGAATTATTTCTTCGTTGAGAGATTGGTGATATAGTACAACACGAACACAGTAGGTAATAAACAGTCACAGGTGCATCCATGTGCGGGGCTGCCTATAAAACGGCCTCTTGATCGGCACATTTATGCAGCTTGAAGAGATATATGACGTATACACTGCACTACTGATGCACTCTAGGCATGTTAGGCACATTTACCCCTTGTTTAGGTCAGAACCTTCAAATCTAGCCATTCAGTGAGTGTGAGGTTATGCATCGGTCTTATCACAACTGTCTAAATTGAGGAGGCATGTGAAGCATCAGGAACCAAGATGCAGAGCAAAGAAGCCATGCAAGAACAGCGGAACCCAACCTACCATCCATCACAATTCTGCCATGCCTTGACCACAAGCAGGGTTGTAACTTTAGTTAGTTGCCGCTGCACCGGAAGGCATCAAGAAGCTCATAGCAACTGGCAATTACAGGCCCCCGAGTGAATTTGTACCCAAATACAGATGCCGAGAATCAAATTATTGCTTCATATGGCATTTCATAGTACACATGCCGTAAATGTTCAATAATGCACCCACCACATAGTATAAAATGACTGCTACACCACGCCTTGACACTTTGCAATCCAAAGACAGGGCAAACCATGCATTGCAGGCACAGCTCAATTTTGTGCATGTTGAGATGTAACAAAAGTCCATGTGGTAGTTTAGTCATTTTGATGCTAAGAGGTATAGTGTCTACCCAGGAAATGAGAGACAGCAGGATGATAAGCTTGACAATACTGGTCTTCTCAACGCGTCAAAGAGAACATTATTGTACAGGGATATATTCTGCAGGCAGAGGTGGTGGAGAGAAGCATGACAGCTGGGAGCAGGAGTTTGACCGGCCAGTTGTCCTGAACGTATAAACAGGAAGTGCAAAATGCAGAGGGGTGCCATCACTTAGGTCCACTGCAGATGGGTGACACCCCTACAAATTGGTGCGGTTTACTCGGACAGAAAAACTTCACAGTAGACATGTGAACCTAAATTTTGCAAACAATATTCATATGAAAACTTGGGTGAGGTTTGTTTTCAAAGTAGACAATGGGATTTAGTCTTTCCAGAGTGCACTTTTTTAGATTAAGGATATCCACAGGTGCAACTAAGCACGAACAGAGACTAGTTAGTACTTTTGGTCGCATCATCTTGAAGAAAGTCCAAATCACTCCCGTCAAGTATAAACAAAGTCCAAATAACCCCTTAAAGTATGTTTTGGCTCATTTTGCCCCCTAAAATATGGCATTTGGTTCATTTTACCCATAATATAATTTGTCCTTTTTGTTTCTCCATGCACAAGTGGAATCTTTAGTTCAATCTTTGCGAGATGGTAACCGACATCATAAAAATGTTAGAATTAAAAGCATATGATGATTTTTTATTATTATCTTCATATGAAGGATACTTAATTATAATTAACTTAATCATTGAGATACAAAATTATGTGAAAAATAAAGATGAAAATTTATAATATATTTTTCTGACATACATTGTGATGTCCCTTACCACTCTGCAAAATTTGAACTCAAGATTTGACCTGTTTATGGAGAAACTAAAAAGAAAAATCGTATTAGGGGTTAGTTGAACCAAATACCATAATTTAAGGAGTAAACTGAACCAAAACATACTTTAGGGGGTTTTGGATTGGATTGGACCGCACGGCAAAGAAAAAACGCACGGTAAACAAGCTCTTTACCGTGCGCCTCAAAAAAAGCGCACGGCAAAGATCTTGTTTGCCGTGCGTTTTTTTTTATAGCGCACAGCAAAGTATTTTCCTCCCCTTACGCAGTCCGAATAAACCAAATGTCATTCTTTTAAAAATACTTTGCCGTGCACTTTAATTCCGATGCATGACAAACTCATGTGTTTACCGTGAGTTTTTTTATAGCGCACGGCAAAGTATTTTCCTCCCCTTACGCAGATCCGAATAAACCAAATGTCATTCTTTTAAAAATACTTTGCCGTGCGCTTTAATTCCGACGCACAGCAAACTCATGTGTTTGCCGTGCGTTCTTTTTATAGCGCACGGCAAAGTATTTTTCTCCCCTTACCCACTTCAAATAAATCAAATGCCATTCTTTTAAAAATACTTTGCCGTGCGCTTTAATTCCGGCGCACGGCAAACTCATGTGTTTACCGTGCGCTTTTCTTCGGCGCACGGCAAACCCATGTGTTTGCCTTGCGCTTTCTTTTATGCGCACGGCAAAATATTTTTTTTACCTTGAAGTATTTTCCCTAGGTCCTAAATCCAATTGCTCCTAAAAAAAACTCTCCTCACATTTAAATATTTTTCAACTCTACGCATACAACATGTGATACATCATGTTAAAATTTGGTAGATTCTTGTAGTCATTTGCTATATTTAACTAATTAATTGTATTTCAAGCAATTTTTTCGAAAGAAGTCAAATTTGAACTACAAGTGATGCAAATAATAGAATAAATTGAGTGGAAAAATGATATTCATGTTATTTAGCCCAATTTAAGACCATTTTCATAAAATCAAAAGAAATTTTGAACATCTTGACTAGGAAACACGACCATGATCGTGTATCCAAATGATTTGAAAATTCTAAAAAAATACAAATAAAATTTAAAAATTATGAGATTTGTACATATCTCATGATATCATATGCGAAGGCTGTAGTAAAAATATGAATGAGTTTTGAACATTTTGTCATGTACGATGGTTAGAAATCGAGACATCTCCGATGAAGTTTCATAGAGTTACGAAAGATATGGTTAGATTTGTAAGCGACGCGACCTTCAAATTGCGTTTTGACTTCAAAACTTGTTTCTATAAGCAATAGGACAATATAACTTAATTTGTGTTAATTTTCTAATTTTTTCAAATTTATTTTCTAATTTTTATGAATTTTATAAAATTGTTGAAAAAATTGTTTGCCGTGCGCCCTATTAAAAAACGCACGGCAAAGAGATCTTTGCCATGCGTCTTTGCTCAGACGCACGGCAAAGAAAACCACTTTGCCGTGCGTGATAGTCAACGCACGGCAAACACACCCGGCCCCACCTCCCAACGCCTCACACACACCCAGGCCGCCACGCACACACGCCCACCCGCACCCACGGCCCCACCTGCCAGCCACTCCCACGCACCCCCGGCCCCCCGCACCTACGGCGAATAGGGGACGTCGATCGTCAGATCAGACGGCCAAAACTCACCCCGCCATCTATACAAAAGCGGCCCCCAGCCTCCCAAACTCTACCGCCGCCCCCACCTCAGCACCGCAGCATCTCCTCTCTTCTCCCTCTTACCGGTCGACGCCCCCTCCTCACCGGACCGCTCCCAGCGCTCCTCCACCTCTCCCAGTGCTCCTCCCTCTCCATGGCGGCCGGGATCCGGCGGTCCCGGCACTCCTCCCTCTCTCCACCGCTGCGGGGGCGAGATCCACCGCCGTGGGGGCGAGATCCAGCGGCGCGGCCGGCCCCCACAGGCGGCGCGCGGCCGGCCCCCACGAGCGGCACGCCCAGCACCGACGAACGGCGCGGCCGGCCCCTACGGGCGGCCGGCCCCCACGAGCGGCACGCCCAGCACCGACGGACGGCACGGCCGGCCCCCACGGGCGGCTCGGCCACCACCCGCCTCCACGGCACCTCCTCCGCCGCCAGATCCGCCCCTCCCGTCTCCATCTCTCTCCGGCGGCTCCTCTCCGACAGCGCAACGGCGGGTTCGGCGGCGGCGCCGGGGAGCCTTGGCAGCGGCGGCGGAAGACACAGATCCGGCACCCCGAACCTCCGCGTCGGCCACCATGCTCGCCGGCCTTGCCGGATCCAGCGGCCATGTAAGTCCTCTCTCTCTCTCTCACCCACTCACTCACTATTTCGGTCTCCAGGTGGTGGCGGTGGTGGGTGGGTGGTGGTGGTGATGGTGGTGTGGTGGTGGTGGTTGTGGTGGTGTGGTGGCGGCGGCGGTGGCCGTGGCGGCGGCGGTGGGTGGTGGTGGCGGCGGTGGCAGTCGCGGCCACTCCTCTGCGACGACGGGATCCGGCGGTGGCAGCTGCGGTGGCGTGGTGGTGGCGGAGACCTTGTGTTTTTTTTATCTTTTTCAGAAATGTTTGTCGTGCGCTGTAGAAGACACACGTCAAAGAAAGAAATTTAGTTTTTCTGGTTTCTGTATTTCTTTGCCGTGCACCGTCTTTGACGCAAGACAAAGGTCCTTTGTCGTGCGTGTGATAAAATCCCTTTACCGTGCAAAAATCTACCGTGCGGCCTTTACCGTGTGTTTCCGTGCGTTTCTTGCCCTTTGCCGTGCGCCCGAAACGCACGGCAAAAGCCGGGTTTCCCGTAGTGTGAGATGTTCCTTCTCTCACGCACAATATCCATTATCCAAGTAGGGTGTCTTGTTGGTCCTTCTGTCTATTCGTGTCATTGTTGGGCTATCTTGCCTGTTGCTCTGATCCCGGTGAAGCGGCGATCGTTCACGTGTACTTCTTTTAGGCATAGATCATCAATGGTCACATTGAAGGAACCCATGAGCCGACGGTAAAGGTTCATGTTGTTTTTATCCGCCGCTACCGGTAGGGTGAGGACTTTTAGTCCCGGTAGAGGGACTTAAGTCTCTCAAGTCCAACCGGGACTAAAGGTAGCCTTTAGTCTCGGGTGGTATTACCACTCGAGACTAAAGGGTGTCTCCCACCACCGCATCCCTGCCTGCTCCCGCCGCCGCATCCCTGCATGCTCCTCCGCCGTCCCCTCCAGCTCTAGCTGAGCTTATTACCAAAAACGAAGAACACACATCCAACCATCTTAGAATCGCACAAGGTCATCTCACGTGCTATAACAATCATCAAAAAAAGGAAGAACACACAATCAATTGAAACAAAAATCTAATTCACAACCACATGAGTTTGATTTCATTCTCAAATCTTATTCACAGCCACATGAGTTCGATTTCATTCACTACAAAATAAAAAAAACTGGTCGGGCTCCTGCTGTCGCCGGAGGGCGGGTCGGCCGTGCCTCCTCCTGTCGGCCAACCGTGCCTGGCTGGCCGCCAGCCACGCCACCGCCGGAAGGTGGGCCAGCCACGCCCGCGCCCCGCCCCTCCCCGTCGTGGCCGCGCCGGCGGTCGCGCCCCACACCGGCAGCCGTGCGCCGGAGGCCGCGCCGCGCCCCACCATGGCCACCTGCATAGGCAAGAGCTGAGAGATGAGATAAGAAAAATGAGAGGAGAGAAGGAGTTGACTGGTGGTGGGAGAAAGATAAGGGAGAGAGAGAGAGAGGAAGCCAACGTGGGAAAGAGCTTTAGTCTCGGGTGGTGTTTCCACCCGAGACTAAAGGGTACGGGGCGTCCGCGGGCATTTGAGGCCACGTCGATGAAACCCCTTTAGTCCCGACTCCAAAATTCAACTGGGACTAAACGGGCGTACAAAAGGTCCTGACTCTACCAGTGCCCTTTGCAAATGAGGTTACAATCTCCTAACACGAGGCGACGATCAGTTGGGTACTATTTGGGCTAGCCGGTGCTAAATAAGCTTGATATAGGGAAGGTCTACGTTTGTCCAGTTCTTTAGTATTTCCGTTTTCGCAAAAAATAATTTTGTACACATGGTGTCAATTTAATATATTTAGGAACTTTTTGTGGAGAGAGGGGATTTTTTGTCTTAATAATTTACGAGAAGAGCCAAAAAACTAGATTATTTGGGGTTTTCTTTAGGATTTGTAGGAGATAGCCTTAGCACATATGATAGCTGTAGAGTCAATATTCGGCTTGTTCTTTGTTGCATCTTCACCCCTACTACAGAAAACAAAAAAGAAATTCAGTGCTCCTGATAAATCTTGTATAGCAATTAAAATTGGATCATGCTTTACTTATTCAGTGCTCTATGGCCAAACTCTGTGTAAAATTATCAGATCAATTCAGTGGTTGGGCTACATATGGCCAAACTCTGTGTAAAATTGATCTGATAATTTTCAGTGCTCTGAAGAACTCTGTGCTCTACAGAACAGATTGCTCTGAGGTTCTGTAGGATGATTAAACTCAGATTTTGCTATGAGCGGTCCGAATAAGTACAAGTAAAGATTGTTGTGACACTCAGAGCAAAAACGAGAGAGTTTGTAAGAAATATTGTGGACGCCCTTCATCACGGAATTGAAGCACTCTCTTGAACTTGCAGCCGAATTAGGAACGTGGAGAAGTACATATATACATATATGCATGGTGGCAAAATGCAGTACAGTGCACGAGGAACTACCAGAAACAATAGGATCCATGAGATAGGACTTCCGGACTACTCGTCTTGTGCTTGCTACGTCCACTACAATAACGAGTGGGATAGCTGGCACTGGCACCCGTGCGAGCAAAGACCAAAGTTGATAAAAGCTTGGAGACATGAGCTCATGATACCTCCTGTTCCTAGTGTCCAGATAAACC
The DNA here is from genome assembly GCA_036936925.1 of Cenchrus fungigraminus. Taxonomy (NCBI): domain Eukaryota; kingdom Viridiplantae; phylum Streptophyta; class Magnoliopsida; order Poales; family Poaceae; genus Cenchrus; species Cenchrus fungigraminus. Next base: position 88,842,661 of record CM072780.1, read on the forward strand.
TTGTCGTAATTACAAAAGGGTCATGCATGCTCTATATTTGAATTGAAGAAAGCTCTGTGTGAAGCTAACAAATCACCTAACTTCTTGGTGATTGGCCTACAGAAAGCACAGGTGATGATTAAAACTAGGGACAGCAACCTTACTGGTACCCAATGCAAGTATATAGCATGTGGACTGTAGGAGTGCATAAATATGTTTAAAAGGTATACATCTCATGACATAACTGATGGACTGACCTTATGATGGTGCTTCCTTGAAATAAAGTCATTACCTAACTGCTGGTAATTAATGTGTAGCCGAGGACAACCCCTCTGAATGCTTTCATTTGCTTACATTTTTTTTTAATTGTGAACAAGGCAGTACTGAACGGTAATGCATCTTGAAGGTACAGTAGTTAAAATTATCCCTTCATTAGTTAAAATTATCCCTTCATTAGTTAAAATGAAAGTGACAATAAATCCAGTTAGGCTACTTATCATCATAACGTCTGACTTGAAACCTCACAACAGCCGACACAAGTTGATAGTAGCTAGTTAATACATATATACAGCTCCACATGCTCTAGCCGTGCAGTGTTGTGGCAATTTCATGGCAGAGTTACATCATGAAACTCTTGTAGACAAGATGCTACTTCTACTGCAAATAGGACACGGATCTTTAGCTCAACAAGTCCTGCGGGTAGAAGTTGGGCATTTGTTTCCAATGCCTCCTTTTCCTATGTGATTCTACAACTCGAATAGATCATGGCATTTGGGCTGCTCATGCCATCCTCTATTTTCTGGCTATCTATCTAGGAACACAAATCGATTAATATGGCTTAGGATTTGATCTATCTAAGGTTTATATAAAGGGTAGAAGCAAGAACAAGGCTTTAGGATTGTAAGGTCAATATGACTCATAGAATTATTGATCCACCCACCATATACATGTCCATATGCATGAAATCACTGCCTGCAGTATATAGAGTGCTGTAGTCATTGGTGAATTGCGTCAGTGGTTCATTCAAAATGGGCAACCATTTGTCATTTGAACAGACAAGATGTCACTTCAACTGCAAATGCCTTTGAATTCTTTGTCCATGATCATGCGTTCAGCTACCCAATCTACTCGTGCCTTTCGATGGGCGGGTGGGTGGCGAAGCGGGCCTGCCGGTGTGTGGAGGAGTCCACGGCCCAGTGGCACACAGAAGAGAGCTCACAACTGCCAGTATGACGAGAGGTCTGGTGCCCGCCAGAGCTCGATCGTGCTGCCGCGCGGGGCTCTACCACTACTTGCTCACTGCAGCTCAATCGCGTATATATAGCACGGGGTTTGCCTTAGGTGTCCACTGGACCTTGAGCCACCACCAGAGCAGGCAGTGGTGAGGCGGGGCAGGGCAGAGCGGAGCGACTACGACGAAAAGAGAAGGGAGGGTGGGATGCGGCGGCCGGCTCCCGACAGGAGGAGGGACGTAGGGAAGATTGGGCATGCAGCCTTTGCTTGGGCTCACAGTCACCGTGGAGAGGTGGGAAGGTGGCCACGGCTGCAAACTCCCGGCGCGGAGGGAGGAGAGGTTGGGCGAGGGGCCGCCGGGCATGGTGGGGAGAAGAGTGCGTGAGAGGAGAAGAGAAGAAAGAGAGCAAAAATTAAACAAATACTGTGTGTGAGTCCAACTGAAGATGTGCTATAGCAATACTACACGACACACTATCTACAATGTTTTTTATATCCTACTTGTAAAAGTTAGAGAGAGCACTCTGCTACAACCCTTTGCGGGGCAGCAGATGTGAGCCTTTGCTGAAGATGCATTCCAAACCCAGTTTGGAAAATATTAATCGGGCTTCAATCTCCTGGAAAATCACAGTCCGTAATTATTACAAGTGGTAGCTTTGTTGCCACACCCACACACAAGTTTTAGACATAATCCATTTGAACTAAAGAAATGAAGTGCCGCCATCTCGAACGACCAACATGCATAGATGAAAAAGTCCCTCTCGTTTGGAAAACATATTTGGATGATTTAATTTTAGAATCAAGAATCTGCAAGTGTTTTGCACGCATAGCTTGTCAATACCAGCCTAATTTTAAACAGAAAATTAATGCTTTGAAATCAACCATTGAACGGCCTTTTCCTAGATTATTCCCACTTTACGAAATATGAGTAATAAAAATTGTTTCACTTTCGTGTTATTTTGCAAAATGAGAGTGTTGACATGGGATAGAAGGAAGTTATCTGTGGAAAAAACTTTAGTGCTATGCATGATTGGGAAGCATCAGGGATCTGGAATTCAATTTGCAAGGCATCTGTGACTCCACGGCTGACCAGTTCCGTGACCTTGAGCTCCTCTGCTTCTAGGATGCCAAGTAGAACTCAAGGGGCAGAACATGGAGCAATTCTCAACACAGAGATGTGAGGAGTATAAATGCCAGTACACAGAGGCAAAACGTCATGAACTAGACCAATCCAAATTTCTTGACCTGCCACACATTGAAGTAGAGAATAATTCAGCCAGACTGTTGTAACGTACAGAGATTCTTGTAACTTAAGATTAGCAAATGCAATAGAATGAGAGATGTGTGTGACAAGTCTAATCTCCCATACTGAACAGAATATTTCAGAAAGTTCACCAAACAACTTTCCCGGCTAGCATCGGTTCCTAATTAACAGCCCATTTTCGGTCCATGGAAAGTTTGAGAAAGTACAACAAAAAATCAGTTCTTTATTCTTTACGCTGTCCTCTTGATCAATATATAGATTCCTCAATGCCGGCTCCCTCGATGAGGCACATAGATGCCAGTACACATAGGCAACATGTCACGAACCTAATGCTAACCCACATTTCTTGAGGTTGCTTGACATCAATGTAATGTAAAGAATTCCGCTAAATGGCTGTAGTCTAGAAATGGTTGGGATCGGGAGGCATCAGCCAGGTGGAGTATAAGTGATGCCTCGTCGGTGCAGTAGACGCGTAGAGCACGGAGGCAGCTTGATGCAGGTCGGGAGATGCCGCAACGAACAAGAGCAAAGCACCGCCGTCCTGATTTTCTTCAAAGGGGGAAGTGACGATTGAGTTGCTGGCATTTGTACCGATTGGAGCCACCGCCCGGTACAAATGTCCTCTCACGGGGGCGCGTTGGGGCCTTCCTCTCCCCACCCGGTACAAATGCCCTCATTTGTACCGGGGCAATAATAACCGGTACAAATGAAAAATCAGCTCAGGGACAAATACCTGATTCTCTAGTAGTGTGGGACTTCTCTCTGTTAGGTCTCCGAGTTTTCAGTTGATTTGAGCCTCAATAATGGGCTACGAATTCAAGTCATTGCTTTCACATTTCGGCCTGCCGCACAAAATGTCTGTAAAATGCTATAGTGGTATGGCTACGCTAAGCTATTTAGCAGCGCTAAATGGCGCTTTAGCGGCTGTAGCTGGCATAGCGGCACGCTGTATTAGCGTGAACTCTTCCAAAACGCTATGACAGAGCTATAGCGTGCTATTTAAAACAATATGTGTTTTATTCAGGATATCAAGAGCAGCGCCGCGTGGTCTCTCTCAAAAAAAAAAAGAGCAGCGCCGTGGTAGTTGTGAAGCAACTGTGCAGTTGGTGTGGCTTGTTCATGTCCCTTCCTCATGAGTCATGACGGTACGCTTGAGCACATTCAGTTTGCTCCAATCGACATGGCCAATTCACATGCTTCTGTATAGTAAAGCACTGTTGAGAGCTCGAGGGATGACTTTAAATGCAATTCTCTTACAGTTAACATGTTAACTTGTTCACTCACGGTATTTCCTTGACTCACTTTCTCTCCTTTCAAATGTCCATGTACACTCATGTAGGGCTCAAAAATGATTCTCATGTCGTTGTCAAATTTTGTAGGGTATCTGGAGTTTCTGCTGCTATATTTTCTTCTATGAATGTAGCTTGGCCGTTCTGCTATTGATGTCGGCCATCCAGGAAGCGTGCTGAGGTTCTATCACAGACATCCACCAGATCAACTTCCCTTTTCTATGCCATAGGCAGGACAATGACAAGAAGCACATGCTTATCGAGCGCAAGAGTTCCTGCTGCCTCCTGTTCATATCTAGTAACAGAAGAACAAAATGATCTAAATTTTTGTATGCTGGAACTATAGTAACAGAACAATTTGGCAGCTAAACAAACATGTGAATTTTCATTTTCTTTTTCGTACAAAACAAACATGTGAATATAAGAAACCCATGCATGCCTATATAAATGTACAAATAATGTGTATGTTCACAAGATGTGTGACCTGGAGCATACATGCAATAAAGCATTATATTAGTGTTCTACCAACCATACGTAGGGCATATATTGCCTTGCAGTACTAATGTTATATTTAACCCAAATCTATTATCTGGTAACAATATATTACGTACCCGACACAGATGACATGCACAAATTAAGCAGACGCAAACTTGTAGCTCTTGTTGGATATTTTGTGATCTCAACATAACAACTAGATTACAACTCATGTACGTGTTCCCGTCATGGTGATGAGAGACGGTAAGAAACTTGATAACCTGATATGGCGGTGGCGGTGGTGTAAACCCTATCACTTTACCCAGAATAAAAACTTGATATCTCAACGTCCAGCTTGCTTACTTTCCAGGTTGGAATATCTTCTCAGGTTTCACGCAGCTTTACTTACTTGATATCTTCAGGTAGTAGGTTTCTTCTAGCTCTTTTCCCATTTGACACAGATCTTGAGCTCACATATAGACCACGTAATACCATGAGACCTTAGGCACAACTTTCCAAATTTCCAATGCCTCCTTTTCCTATCTGATCATAACCAAAACTGGTCGTGGGAAACAAATTTATTTGGTGTTATTACCCTGATGCAACGACGTATATAGGCCAGGGCCGGGCAATTGTCTCATATCTGATGTCTGTATGAATAGTACAAAAATAATGCATGAATGTATATATGCTTGCGAGGTCTAGAGTTCACAGAATTAACCGTAACAGGTCACAGCAGAAAAGGGCAATAATACAATGCTTTCCTTGCTACTTTCCACATGTACAGACTTGCCAGTTCTATGTATTGTTTTTCTGGTAATTCAAACTGGCCGGACTTACCAACAACTTCTCTACAGACGACTGTTATTGTTTTGTTCGTAAAAGATAAATAATGTGTTGTATTATGTGATGACTGATAGGTGGAGATTAATAATAATACACATATATAAATCAAACAATTGAGAGATAAAACTAAGAGTAAAATGTATGGCAGGCCCTCCAACTTGGCAGCTGGTGTCATTTACGTCCCTAAACTTGGTAATCAGCTCACGTGAGGTCCAAACTATCTTTGGTTACTCTAATTTGCCTGCATGACATGCTGATTGGATAGGTTGTCTACATGTGGGCTCATCACAAATTAAAATTACATAATTAGTTAATTGCATGTCAGTGTCCACTCAGCATGCCACACGAGCAAATTAACATTGAAAAACATGATTTGGACCTCATGTGAACTGATTGCCAAGTTTAGGAATCTAGATGTGCATTTGGAGAGTTCGGAAATCTGGATGACACCCACTGCCAAGTTGGAGGGCCGTTCCTACATTTTACTCTAACATAAGCCAAACAGCACCAAGAACCTTAATTATGTTGCCCTGACACTAATACTCAGCACGTACTGCTACTGCTACTGACGTTGCCCATCCATGAGGCATGCTGAGGTTCTACCACAGAAATACACCAGATCAACTTCCCTTTCCCGACAAGAGGCACAGTTTTGTGGAGTGTAATTTGGGCATGAATTCTCGGTGCCTCCTTTTTCCAGTCTATAGGACACACAACACTAGCAAGCCATTGCATTTCGTAATCAAACACTCCATATTTCTTTGATAAAGATCTAGTAGACAAAACAATTTCCATTGCTGGCTAAACAAATATAACTCTATGGAAAGAAACCATGGTTATAATGGAGTTGTGTGGTATCCAATCTAAATAAATGTAGAAATGTGTGTGTTAGCAAGGCGTGTGACCTGCAGGCATTACTGATATATCGACCAACCATACAATGAGAAATTGGGCATTGTCACTGGTAGGGAGAGGGGCTTTAGTCCCGGTTGGTAAGGGGTATAGGTCTCTCAAGTCCAACCGGGACTAATGATGAGAGACAAAAGGCCCCCTAGTCTCGGGTGAACCAACCTGGACTAAAGGGGGGGGGGCACGCCAGCGCTTGCGCCCACCCCCTTTAGTCTCGGTTGGTAATACCAACCGTGACTAAAGGGTCTCATCTTTTTTTTTTGCTGTTTTCGATTTGAGCGTATATTCTAATTGTTGTCTAACCCGTATATGTACGTATATGTATTTACACTTGTATATATTTATACCTGTCTATATATACCATATACGCACTTACATTAGACTTATATATAAATTAAACCCTATATATCTACATATATAAACTTATAAATGTATATACACATAATAATTTATACACATCAAAATAAATAGTATTTTCTTAAACTAGTATCTATACATCAAAACCCTAAACCCTATAGTATATATACATCAAAATATCATTCAGTTCAAATTTCTAGTCTCAATTAGCTTTCCTTGGACGTGAGTCGGTCAATTGGATGGCTGTCATAAAAATGTTTTCCTTTTGGATCAACCACCTCGTCCATGAGGAATCCCACGAGAGCTTCTTGAATTGCCAAGAGACGATCCTTCTCAATGAGTGCTTCCCTTTTTATAATACTCTGTAATTTGCAAATAGGTTAATATATTACACTGAGCGATTAAATATACAAAAAAGGATAAAAATGATGTATTATTAACAGGTTTATTTTACTTACGCTATCATCACCCGTGTTGCCACTGAAATGGTGTATGTGCTCACAGACGTAGTACCCGCATAAATTATTTCCTAATTCTTGTCTCAAACACTAAAGTGGAGAGGAGAACAAATTATGAAATACTAGTGTTATACATTTTAAATATTCCCAATCTGAATTTGTTATTTGGTATACGTACCGGAAAATTAGTGACCCATCTAATTGTTTATTGAAATGGTCCTTGGTGTTTTGCAGTGAACATGGTTCAAGCTCTGAGGCAAAATAATAAAAGATACAGTGTTAGTATAAAAGCTAAATATATATATTGCATTAAAGAAAATGTCATAGATAGAATTATTACTCGTGAAATACATCTTGAAGGTCTTGGTATTCTGAGGGATCTTTTCTCAATGAATCATACACATTGATGTTGCTTTTGTTGACAGTGATTATGAGTAGAATCCAGTGGAATCTGTATGCATGCTCATAAAGATTAGAATTGACTAAATAGAATTAACTAGGATAATTAGATGACAATCGTACTTACTTGAAGTTGTAAGGCAGTAGTATAAGATCCTTGTAATGAAACTCATCTAAGTGCCTAAAAATTGTCTCGATTGTTGTTTTTCGTTGGTCCCGGATCTCATGTTCGTTAACTTTTGATGGGTCCATGAAAGTAATTCTTGAATAATCCTTCCTTTGCATCTCAATAAGTTGCAGGCTACACAAGAAGAAAGCCAAATGTTAATTAGTAGATCGACAAATGTAATAAATTTATTAATAAACATATGAAAATATGTCACTTACAGACACCAGGCCATCACAAGATCGGTATTCACGGCGTCCAGATGGTAAACTTCATAGATATCACTGAATTGGAACCAGACCACCTTCTCGTTTTGAAGGGAAAAATCTCCAGGTCTCACGAGCATACCAAACATCTCCAGGCCCTCAGCTGACTTCTTCAAGTACCAATCATGAAATCTGCGCATCTTAGTTGGGAGCTTGTTGAACAATTCTGGCTTCACTAGAGGTTGTCCTAGATCAAAGAGCCATCTTGGTACGGAATTTTTAACCGCTGGTAGGTCTTCAAGCCCGAGAATACCAATCCTAGCAATAATGTCGGCCATAAAGTTGTCATTGTTGTCATCCATCTGGAATAAACAAGAATTTTCTATGAATTTCTAGAATAAATAACAAGATTTTTCTATGAATTTCTGGAATAACCAACAAGATTTTTCTATGAATTTCTGGAATAAGCAACAAGATTTTTCTATGAATTTATGGAATAATCAACAATTTTGTTAGACTTTCTAGAATAAACAAGAATTTTCTAAGAATTTCTTGAATAAACAAGAATTTGCTTTGAATTTCTAGAATAAACAACAAGATTTTTCTATGAATTTCTGGAATAAGCAACAAGATTTTTCTATGAATTTAAGGAATAATCAACAATTTTGTTAGACTTTCTAGAATAAACAAGAATTATCTAAGAATTTCTTCAATAAACAAGAATATTCTATGAATTTTTGGAATAAGCAACAAGTTTTTTCTATGAATTTCTGGAATAATCAACAATTTCTAAAACTTTCTAGAATAAACAAGAATTTACTATAAATTTTCTGGAATAAACAACAATATTGTATGAAGTTTTGGAATAAACTAAGTTGAAATATTTCTACTAACTTGTGGACGAACGATGCTTGTTGGTGGTGGTGCCGTGTGGGAGAATGACAGAGGTGACGGGAAGTCACTTATTCGAGCCGACGCGGCAGTCGTCGACTTCAAAACTATCAAACTATGAAATTGTATATTAGAAAACAATTAAGAACTCAAATACACAAATAAGTTTTTGGTCAGTAGGTGCTAATAAATTTATATGTATGACTGCATATACACAAAAAATATACAAATCATTACAATTTATTTCTAATTAAATTTTCTTTCCATTCCTATAAATTTAAAAACTTTCATGCATATCTATGAAATTTTTATAACTACACACATATATATATATATCAATTGATAAACTAAATCAAATAAATTCAAATTTAATTAAAAATGCTTGCTGACGTAAGTATTTCACAGGCTTGCGTCAGCAAGCAAAAACCCCAACGTGCGCGCGGCCCGGCCGGCCATCGGGGCACGAACGGGGACTGCCCGCACGGGGGGCCCGACAAGCAGCGGCGGCGGCGGCGTGGCATACCGGTCGGGCTGGCCGGCTAGTACGCTTTGGGATCCGGAGGAGTGGCGGCGCGCGTAGAGGAGAGGGGCGGGGCGGGACGCGCGGCGGGGAGGGCGGCGAGTCGAGGAGGAGATGCGCGTCGGGGAGGGGTGGGGCGGAGGGGAGGAGCCACGCGGCGGCATGTCGGGGTCGGACCGCGCGGGCATGGCAGAAGTCGCGGCAGTCAAGCCGGCCGGCGGCGGGAGAGCACGGTAAGGCGCGTGCGTCGGGGAGGGGCGACGCGTCGGGGTGGGCCACTCGTCGTGGAGGGGCGCGTCGGGGACGGGCGTGGAGAGGAGGGGCGACGGCGGCCGGTGACGAAGACGAGGCCAGGCGGCGATTTGGGGGAGAAATGCGGCTAAGTGTCGATCTGGGAGGCGACGATACTTATATACCCCCCACCCCTTTTGTCACGGGTCGAATTCCCAACCGAGACAAAAGGCCCTTTAGTCCCGGGTTGTGTTACGACCCGAGACTAAAGGCCCCCCTTTTGTCACGTGTGGTTTCACGACCCGTGACAAAAGGGGTATTTCGCACGGGAGCCCCCTAAAGGTAAATTTTCGCCCTTTAGTCCCCTATCAGTACTGGAGGTAGTGCAATATACGTTTGAATGCATGGTATTCATCAGAATCCCTCAAGCGCAAATTCAGTTAAATTGAAAATAGTACCAAACCAACTCAAAATAATAAACATGCTTACTAAACATGTTGAAGACAATACATGAATTCATAACAAAGTAGCTAATTAATAATAAGTTCATAAAGGTTCACATAGCTAGCTAATTAATACAAGTTCATATAATAGGGTACGGTACAAAGCCTGATCCATGCATGCATAATGTTACTGAGCAGCACGCGCTTGTAGATATGAAATATGGTTAATGTCTGCATTCCTCCAGCCTAGAACTCCCTCAAAATAAGCTAGAACGCGTACTAGTGCACTCTCCTCTGCTTCCGGAGGAGTGTCACAAACAGCACTGCAAACATTAAACAATGGAGCCTCGGGTTCTGCTGGCTTGTAGAAAGTTAGAATTGCTTGACTCTTCCAATTGTTGGTGAAAAACGGCTCCCCACCATAGTAATCCACCCCAACTCTTTCCACGACTTGATTAAGAATCGCACGGAAGCTAATTGAAGCATAGGTAGAACCAGAGCGATCCTGCACACAATCAGATGATGATGAGATATAATAACCTTATGAAAGTTCAAAATTTATATGTATAAAAAAATTAATTAAGAATAAATAAAAAATCTTATATATATATATAGAGCATATATATTCTATATTTCATACCCGAGCCACCCCTTCGCCAGCCGCTCGCTCCCGGTTTTATTGTGGCGCCGGCTTTGGTTCCCCCACCCCGCTCCCTGTTCGCCACGCGCGTCGCTAAAACTACCATTGAGGCCCCCGCGGACGTGGGTGGGACCACCATGTTTTATCCTGTGCCACCAATTTCGTCCTGCGCGTCGCTAAAACTGCCATTGAGGCCCCGCGGACGTGGGTGGGACCACCGTGTTTTATCCTGTGCCACTAATTTCGTCCTCAGTTGGTGCGATCCCTGGATTCCATCGCCACGATCGAACCGCTGTTGATTTCTTGGCTGTCGGCTCGTACTCCAGCTCGATCTTGGATGAATCGTTGGAGATCCCCCGCCGGTGCAAGGTTCCCTTCGATACCATCCCATCAATGGGAGCGTATCAGGTGAAAACCAACCCACTTGTGGAAACTATGGAAACTCCGATCTGAACCACCGGATCTAGATCGGATGGCTACGGAGAGGGGTGGGATATTTTGCGAATACCCGCCCGCCAGCCCCCTGCACCTCCCCTGTTGTTTTGAAAAAAACCCCCCAAACCCAATCCAGCGCCAGGACCCATCCGCGACGTGCCTCTTCATTTCCGCGAGAGGCCGTCACGACCCTCTTCTGCCATCGCCGCCCGCCCACGAAACAGTGCCCGCGCCCATGGAGTCCCGCGGAACGGCGCCCACGCCATGGAGTCCGGCGTCCACGAAACGACGCCTGCGGCCAATGCCGTGGAGTCCGGCGTCCGCGGAACGGCGCCCGCGGCCAACGCCATGCATTCTGGCCGCCGCGAAACGGCGCCCGCGGCCAATGCCATGGAGTTCGGCGTCTGCGGAACGGCACACGCGGCCAACACCATGCAGTCCGGTGCCCGCGGCTAACGCCATGCAGTCCGGCGTCCTCGTGAAATCCAATCTGGACCAACTTCACAATTGGTTCAGATCACACATTGCATTCATGTTCATGTACAATTGCAATACATAGGATGCAAAATTGGATTGCATTACACCTGCAGAAATTCAATCTGGACCAACTTTACTGTCTCCGTGAAAGGAGCCATGGAGAAGCAACTTCACCATCTCTGCATTTGCCTGAAAGAGTCGAGCTTCAGTGTGCTTCACTGTCTCTGTCCATCGTGGAGGGACCTCCAGGAAGCGGCGTCCAGCCCCTGTGAGCGTCGCGTAGCTCCAGCGCGGAAGTCCGGGGGCGGAGGGGAGGGGCGTCGCGCCGCCGGCGTGGGCGGAGGGGAGCCCAGGCCGCCGGCGTGGAAGTTCCAGGGGCGGAGGGGAGCCCAGGGGCGGCTGCTAGGGGAGTTGGCGGCGGCGCTAGGGGAGTCCCGGGGCGGCGTGGGGCTAGCCGGCTAGGGGAGTTCGGGGGCGGCGGGGATGGGGACTCGAGGTCGGGGGCGGCGACTCTCGGGGAGTTCGGTGGCGTCTCGCGGGGCTGGGTCCTGGTGCTGGATTGGTTTGGGGGGATTGGGTTTGGGGGTTTTTTGCAAAACAACAGGGGAGGCGCAAGGGGTTGGCGGGCGGGTATTCGCAAAATATCCCACTCCTCTCCGTAGCCATCCGATCTAGATCCGGTGGTTCAGATCGGAGTTTCCATAATTTCCATAAATAGACTGGTTTCCACCTGATATACTCCCCCATCTTTTGTTTTTGTCGATTATCCTCAAAGGTGCGGATGGGGATTCTGTTCTCTTGTAGGCGGTGACTACGCGCAATCTACCTCAGTCCGCTGCCTTTCCGCTGTCGATGGCGCATAGTCCCTGAGCCCGCCGTCCTCCCCGCCATCCTCAGGCGACTGCCCGCGCGGTCCCTCTGCCCGTCGGCCTCTCCATCCTCCGGATGCGGCGGCACGTGCGGTCCCTCAATCCATCGATCTATCCACCCTCTGCAAGTGATTGAGCCCGCCGGCCTCTACGCCTCCGCGGGCGACGGCAGTACTGCGAAGGCCCTGACTACGGCGCGCAAGCCTCCATCAGCAGGTCTTCCCCTTCTGCCCCCATCGATCGCCGCCGTCAGCATCAACTTCTCCCACATCGAGCTAGCCACCACAACCCTGGGAAGGTACCAATTTGGATTTGCCTATAGAAAGGTCAAGCTTTCTGCCAGGATTTGTGTTCTAGAGGTTATTTGGGGATGGGTTTAGGTTAATAAAAGTCAGAAGTAAGGCCGATTCGTGTGAGATTGAAACTAGTGACTCAGAATCTGCTCTTATTGAAGATTAAGTTTGATTTATAGCTTGGGGCAACTTTCAGGGTGTTCGTACCATGTCAGAAGCTGCTGGTGGTGGCTGCGGCTGCGCAGCTAGCGATGGCGTCGATGGCGGCGGCGGCAGGGATGGTGGAAGCGCTGAAGACTTTATAGCTAGCCTAGCTAATGATTGATGTCTCGCAACTGTTGATTTGCGCCAACCTGCATCATCGTAGCCTCATAGGTATGGATTCATCCAAGCTCTGTTCTTGTGAGGATTCGCTAGTTCTGTGTTATTGATTATCTTATCAATACATTGCAAGTTGGATGCTTGGTGTTCAGTAGCGGTATGTCATTAAGATGTACTTATGTTGCCAATTTTTGTTTTCTAGACCCCTGTTTGGCATTTAGTGGTATAATCTTGAGATTCTTGTCTTTCTACATTAATAAATTCATGTAAGACTTACCTGTCTGCATGTGAAAATAGACTGGATCTGGAAATGTAGTTGGGATAGATTTTGTTTTATTTCTGGCGCAGTTTCTAGGATACGTGGGATTCATCCATCCTTGCGGTGTTCTTCTGGACATTGTCTACCTGTTTGATGACCTTTATACGTAGATATAAATCATGGATTCATGCTGCATTTGCCAGCAAAATTAGCCTAAAAATTTTAAGGATACTTTTTCGGCCTCTGAAAGCGATTGTGCAATGATGTTGTAGAGTTGTAGGCATCAAGTTTTGTAGCTCGTCCATCCATTTTTATTATAGCTCTTCAGTTCACAAGTTCAGGGATGCACACCTGAATTGACTGCCTGGGATGCATACTTGATTACTCTGAACTTCAACATAATTCGGAAAACAAAATTAATGAAGTTAAACCTTGCTGAAAATTACGGTAAATGACTAAATTTCAGCTATAGTTTCCTTCATACAACTTTGTATAGCATCAATATTACAAGAACATAACATTCTGTAGGGTAGTCCACTCTGTACAAGGTCAAACCGATTTTTATGCGCAAGCCACACTGCATTCCCTCCAACTTTCCTTTGAACAAATGAAGTGTTCCCTACATATTTCATTTGCTTGATTTCTGTGGACCTGATGAACACAAAAACCAACATGGTAAGCTAAAGTTTATCTCATTCTCAAAAAAAAGCTAAAGTTTATCTCAAACATGCTAAAACGATGGCCAACAAAGCACGCCACAGGATTAAAAGAATCCCACACACTCCTGAAACCATGCATTAATTATATAGCCCAACTTCAGTTTTAGCTTATTATCATATATTCCTGCATGCACACTCAAAGGCAGCATAGTTGATTCAGTAGCCAGCCCACAGATGAAGCAGATTACTTTCAGAATAGCAGGTGGAGAATTTTGTCACGCCAATCCTATTCTCGCAATATTGAAATGCTGAGAGCAGCTATGTCCTACAAAACATCTGCAGATATTCAGGGACTGGGCAGTGACAGTAGCTGCATCGACATCTAATCTACAGTGGATATCAATGACCGGTGCTTACTGAACCAGAACGAACAAAAGTTGGACGGATGTGGAGGATTGAAGGAACTGGAGTGGAGCACTGCAATGAAAAATTAGCAGCTATCTTGCCTTGCTGGGCATCAACTGGAGTTAACAATCAGGCAATTTTGTGGAAACCTGTAGTTTGTTTCATTGCGTTTGTGTTCTTTCTATCACAGATGCCAGACATGCCTGTTTCCACTTTCCAGCAAGTTGGCCTTGCTGTTTGGTCTATATTTACTGAAACAAAAACATGTATATCCCTCGTTATGAATGTATTTTCCTGAAATTTAAAACAAACATCATGTAACATGATATACCGCAGAAGTTGGGTTACCGCAGAAGTTGCCAAAGCCGCCGCTGTGTACGCGATCAAGGCAACCTGGGTAGATGGAGGTTAGAGGAGGGATAGGTGTTTCTTTGCTAATGCTTCATCAAGCAGGGTCTGTATGCGAAATGTTCTAGGTGGAGCGTGCTGTGTTAAAAGCAGAGCGTGCTGTGGGGTTTGGTACCTCATCTGGACCGCAAATTCTTCATCCGATGGCTGAAATTTGGGTTTGCATGATTGCACCGGGTACCTGGTTTCCACCTAATATTTACCCCTGTTCTACTGTCATGGAATTTCATTTCAGATGGCAAAATGGCATGAAACATATATGCTTATGTATTCTGAAATTTCAGTATGCAACTGTGCATGCCACTTGCATGCAAGGCCATTTATATATTGATCAGATGCTTATATCTTGTCAATTTGTTGCATACTTCATCTTCACAACCAGCTGGCTTTTGTTTGTTTCACCGTTGCATAAAAGTTATGCATGAAGCCTCATCGGCCGTTGCAAAATGTCTTATTTCTTATTACTAATGACATTTTATACAAACTGATTATTAATGGTGTATCAGAATGTTGATTCCATGGTTCCTATATAAACTACCCTTTGTTTAGATTTCTGAAGTACTCTGGAATCCATGTATAACAGAGATCAAATGCAACCTATTATTTTCATTTTGTGATAGATTAGCTGATTCCTAAGTCTAATTTTGCAGATCGTGAAGCACTGTGATATCCTGGTATGACCATTGCAGAATCTTCATAAGTCCATGCATGCTGGCCCTGCAGAGAATTAGAAGGCCAGCTATGGCGCATAGGATATGGTCCAGTGCATCAGGCTGTCAGGTGACTATTCCTGTCATTACTACCATTTCTTGCCTGCTGTGTATGTATTTTTTTACCGATAACCTATCAGTGATGTTGATGTGCACCCTGTGTTTGAGCTTGTGCTAGTATTGGTTGCCTCTGCATGGTTGGTTCAAGAACCTATGAGATGTTTTTTATAGATTGATTTGAAATTAAGCATGGTTGGTTCAAGAACCTATGAGATGTTTTTTACCAGTTAGCTGTAGTGCTAAACTAGGTAGTCTTTTTCTTTTGGCATGTGTGCATTGTTCTATTTATAAATTTTTCTCAGGCTAAATTTGTTACACTAAAGTAGCGTTAGTGAGGATATTTTGTCTAGGACTGTCACTATCTTCTAATAATGGGAAGAAGCACTTGCTATATGCTGATTATAGATGTTTCCTTAGTAAGTTCAATCCTTTGTTGTCGTATGCTAATTTTCAACATATAACTAAACTGCAACTGACTAGTATACTGATATGTTGAGTGCTCCAGCTAGGAACCAACATTTCTGTTCAATTAACTCTAGCCCATGAGTAACTTTTAAAATTATATTGATGAAGATTTTTATAGATAAATGTGTGTAATATGCTTGTATTACAATAATAGTGATAATTTATTTCTGAGATGCACGATTGTACTCAATAGGCTAACCAGATGAATCCAAATTTGATTCTAGGAGGATACTTGGTTTTGTTTGATTCCCTGATGTCCATTTATCTACTGTTTTGTTTAACTCAGATATCTCGAACAGTGGAACCACTCTTAATTTTGATTGCTCTATACACTAGTGTCAGCATGGTGGATGTACTCATGGACGGGTATAGGTTCCACAAGCTTTAGGTAGGGATAGGTCATCATCAATTAGTGTTGCCGGACATGTTATTGTCAACTTACTTGGAGGCGGCTGCGGCATCACCACCATGGAACCTGATGCCTCGGCAGCAACTTCTCCAAGGGATGGAACCTGATGGCGCTCCTGCTGCACCAGGATCAGTACCACTTGTCTAAGGGAGCACATCTGTGATGCCTGTGACGTGTTTCTCAAAATGCAGGATTGCAGCGTTGGCAGTGCTGTTATATTTCAACCGAGGACTTTGCAGTATGTTCCTTTCAGGCATCACGTTTCTTTCCTTTGCAGTTCTATGCAATGCTAGCTCCAGATAGGAACCAACATTTCTGTTCAATTAACTAGCCCATCACTAGCTTTTCAATTATAATGGTTATAATTTTTGTAGATAAATGTGTGCAATATACTTGTATTAGAGTAATAGTGATAATTTATTTCTGCCACTACTGTGATGCACGATTGTTCACAATGAGCTCACCAGATGAATCCATATTTGATTCTAGGAGGATACTTAATTTGGTTTGATTCCCTGATGTTCATATATGTGAGACAATATGTTTCGACCAATATATTGTGCTAATCGTCACAAATGTTCAGAAGATTTGGATATGGAAGTTTTGTGGTTCCTAGTTTGTCTGATTAATATGCCTTTTTTTTTATCTCATATGCGCTTATGGCTTGGCAGATTCTTTTGGTCGATTTCTTTTGTAAAGACCTATTGCTGAGCAATATTTGTTCTCGCAGGTCACGATCTATGGGAAGTGAAGTCTTCAATTGCCGAAAGCCTGTACAGATGATAAATCCACAAGTTGTGACTGATCCAATTAGATGTAGTTATAATCTTGGCAGCATTGAGTGTCCAGATATGCAATGAAGCAGGTGTGCAGTGGCACATTAGGGCATGTGGCCAGGACGCTGTTGTGAGACATCATCGCCAAGTACTCCAGGGCAGTCACCGCCGCTGTAGCCGAAGACAACAGCCACAAACTATATGATGCTTCATGGAGTATACTTGGTTGCCGGAAAGCAGGGAGGAGCTGCTTACTGGAGAGCTTTGGTGCCCTGCTGACCGGCGGCCACAAGCAGTGATCATGTATAGCTGGATGATTAAATTTAGAGTGGTAGAAATGACCTTTTGTTGGTTTTGTTAGTCTATCCTAAATGGATAGAGCGAAGAATAATATGGGAGAGTACTGATCTTTATATGATTATATGATCTAGTGTGCTAGTAAACTAAGATATCATATAGTAGCTTAAATGCTTAATACGAGAAGTATTGATGCATGGCAAGAGAACATTAGATTTTTTTTAATAAGAGAACATTAGAATTGATGTGCCTAAGCTTGTAACTATTACACGCCATCAGTTTTTTCATTTCAAAACGTACTCCGAAGCTTGTTCTGATTTTTAGAGGAAAGAACCTCCGTCAACATTCGTCTAAAAAACCAGAGGAAAGAACCTCCATCAACATTCAGTCTTAAAACCCAGAAACCACGTGGGTGGGGCTGGTGGCGGACCCAGGTCTTAAAAACCAGAAACCACGTGGGTGGGGCTGGTGGCGGACCCAGGAGAGAAAACCGCGGGCAAAAAAACCGAAGGAAAAAAAGGCCAGCGCGGGGAAACCATGGGTGGGTGTGTCAGGCTCGGTGAGGCGCGGAGCGGACCTGGCGCAGGCGGCTCACGTATGGAATAATATTTCATACCAAGGTACGGAATAACGCTGCTATATATATATATATATAGAAACACTAATAGGAGCCCAGGGCACTGAATAGGTATTGGGAGCCCTGGTCAATCCAATCAACCAGCCACCTAATCCACCTCCCACCTTCCTGCTAACTAGCCACGTGACCCACCTCTCCATCCCTGCCACCTGACACATGCATGCATGCAAACCCATCCTTTTTTCAATTTTTTCGCAATAATTCTTCACACAAGAATCCAATTCAAAAACGATTTTGACCATAAGATTCGTGATATTTTTATACACAATTTGAGATCCATTGTGAATATTTTTTAAAATTTTTTGAATTCAAAATTTTACATGACCATAGATACCGGGATGATAGGTTTGTATGACCCAGACTGCATGTTTGTATGATTCGGGCCGCAGGTTTGTATGAGTCGAACTGCAGGTTTGTATGATCCACGACGGAAGGTTTTTATGACCCGGACTACATGTTTTTATGACTTGCGACGACATGTTTATATGGCCACTACATGTTACTATGACTTGAACAATAGGTTTCTATGACCTTGATGACAGGGTAGGTTTTTATAACCCTGACGACATGTTTCTTTAACACAGACGACAAATTGTTGTTACTTGGATGACATATTTCTATGACCGGACTACATATTTCTATGACCCCGCAACGACAGTTTTCTATGACACGAGCAACATATTTCTATGACACAGACCATATAAAAATGTCGCCAGGTCATAGAGACCTACCATATGGATCATAGAAATATATAGATTCGAGCATAATAACATACATAAACGAACATATAAACCTATAACACGAGCATATAATGTTGAGCCGTTCATTTTGTCTAGATTTGAAATTTGAATACAAGTGGACAGAACTAACACATGTCATGCACCTGCCACCTGACACATGCAGTCATATAAACATGACGCGTGCAACTGTAGAATTTGAAATTTGAATACAAGTGTTGACAGTAATATAAACAAGTGAGAACCATCATATAAACATGAAATTGCATTCATGCACAAGAGTTTTGAGATTTATAAAAAAAAATTATCCAAAGAAGTGGCATCAACAATAAAAGCAAAGTTTAAAATTTGAAATTGATCAGAGCAACAAAAGTTCGGCACGAAGGACCATAGAAAACAGTGTTGCCAGTCATACAAATTAGTGAGGACCATCGTATAAACATGTAATTTACATGCACAAGAATTTCTATGCTCGAACACAAGCATATATATGATCTTAAAATACAAGCTCAGTCATACAAATTAGTGAGGACCATAGTACAAATCTGAAATTTACATGCACAAAAATTTCTATGCTCAAACACAAGCATATATATGATCTGAAAATACAAGTTGCTATGATCCGGACGTCGGATTTCAATGACGCAAACAACAAGTTTCTATGATCGGGATGGTAAGTTTCTGATGTCATAGAAACCTGTGTCCGAGTCATATAAACTCGTCATCGAGTCATAGAACCTTGTCGTCGAGTTATATAAACCTGATGTCTGAGTCATAGAATCTCGCAGAAAAACACAGCTCGATGGCCGGAAACATTGGTCCTGCAAGAAAACACGACTCGATGGCCGGACACAGAGGATCTGCTCGTCGCTGTCGATCGCCGCTGTCGATGCCAGGCTAGCCAATGTCATATAATTATGTTACCACAATTATAGTATCAGGCAACTTGAGTTTCTATGCTCTGTCACAAGCATATATATTACCCAAAAGAAAGCCTAACTGATGGAATCGCAAATTACAAACGCAAGATCAAGAAATAGGAAAAAGAAAAAAAAATTCCATGAGTGCAAGAACAAGTAGGTGGTTGGCACAAATCGTTGCCACACAGCAGTAAGTGCTTGGCACAGGGCTTATCTCACAGACTTGAGCAACGAAAAAAGAAGATTTTTTAGCAAAAGAATCAATTTTTGATCTTGACGAGCACAAGTGCAGCACCTGCTCCCGCAGGGGCATATGCTCGAACAATTTACCTGCAAGAGCATGAGGCTAATGAGGTCGTCAGAGAGCAGGTGCATGGTGATGCGGATGCGCTCTGATCCTTTGGGCCTGCTGCACCAAATCGAACCGCTTTGCATCAGGAGACAAGATTACTCACCCTTCCGCCAGGATCTGATCCATCGCTTGCCAGCAACTCCAGATGAGGCGACGGTGAGGAACCTCGCAGGTCAACAGCCGTCCGTTGCAGGCTTCGTGCAGGGAGCTCGCTGGACCTGCCACGAGCTCTCACGCGAAGAGCTCGCCGGGGGCTCCCGCACGGGATGGTTGTCGAGCGCACCGCCGTCCGCCGGTCTCGTCGCCGTCCGCCGGTCTCATCGCTGTCCGCCGGGATCTCGCGGAGCAGTGTCGCGGAGCTCGACAACGAAGCTTCGCTTGCGCCGGCCGTCTCGCCAGAGCTTGCCCCGGGGAGCTCCTCGTGCCAGTGCTCCCGGTCGGGGACGGCCCACTCGTCGGAGACCACGCCTGCCGAGCTTCCACCCGCCACCAGGCCGGGATGCGTGCTTGTCGAACCTCCACCAGCTCGCTGTTGAGTGGTGATGCCGCAGCTCCCTGCCGGTGGTAGCTCGTTAGGGGAGCCCGCGGCTGTTAGGAATAAACGCGTCGCGTGTGTGTCGCGCGGCGCGGGCATGTCTGCGTTGTGGTGCGGCGCGTCCGGGGGGCACATGGTGTTGTGCGGCGCGGCGTCCGTGGGGCGTAGAGTATCCTGTTCGTGTACGTGCATGTGTGCGCGTCACGTATAGGAGTTAGTTGTTGTACGTGTGTGTCACGTACAAGTCCAGGTGCAGGACGTGTGCATGCTTGTTGCGCCGTGTAGATCGAGTCCTAGAAGTTAGGAGAAGTGGTTTCTGGTGTGCGTGGTGCCGGTCCAAGGAGACGAGGCCGTGACGCACGGGTCGAGCATGCGGCTCCCCACGGCGTCGCTGAGCGGGTCTCTAGGATCGTGGCACGAGAGCCGGACGTGGAGGCGAGCTCCATCGTGTTCCCGGCCTACAAGATGCCCCTGGACTTCTCTGTTTCAGTTGCCGAGTCCGTTTTTTATCAATACAAGCCAAGATACTGGAGCTGGAGCTCCGCGGCGTTCGTCGCTGCCAAAGTCTTGTGCATCGATCTCCCTCGCCGGCATTCTCTGTGTGCGTGAGTGTGAGTGTAAGATAGAGGGCAAAGCCAACATTTGGTATCAAGAGCTTGGTCAAGAAAGGGAGGCGGCCGCCGGCCAGGCCGGCGGAGCTGCGAGCGCGGCATGACGCGCGCCGGTTAGCGGTGTGCGCGACCGGCGAGGCAGCGGCGAGGAGCGCGCTGGCGACGAGGCGAGGTCGCCGGGCCGTGTGTCGGCCTGTGCGTGGTCGCCCATGGTGCTCGGCAGCGGATCGTGTGTCGGTCCTGCCGGGCGTGAGGAGCTCGGCGTGTGTCGCTGAGGAAGAAGCTGGAGATTCGTGGCGTGAGGCCGCGTCGTTCGGACGAGCAGTGGCTATGGGCGACGTTGAGCGGGTGCTACGGAGGACGGCCTTGATCCGCGCGTGAGGCCGCATCATTCGTGTGAGCAAGAGGCTCCTGGCGACGCTGAGCAGGTGCTGCGGAAGATGGCTTCGCTGGAGAACAGACGACATTGCTGTGAAGAACTCGAGTCCGCCATGTCGCGTTTAGGGGGAGATTGTTAGGAATAAACGCGTCGCGTGTGTGTCGCGCGGCGCGGGCATGTCTGCGTTGTGGTGCGGCGCGTCCGGGGGGCACATGGTGTTGTGCGGCGCGGCGTCCGTGGGGCATAGAGTATCCTGTTCGTGTACGTGCATGTGTGCGCGTCACGTATAGGAGTTAGTTGTTGTACGTGTGTGTCACGTACAAGTCCAGGTGCAGGACGTGTGCATGCTTGTTGCGCCGTGGCTGCCGTGTAGATCGAGTCCTAGAAGTTAGGAGAAGTGGTTTCTGGTGTGCGTGGTGCCGGTCCAAGGAGACGAGGCCGTGACGCACGGGTCGAGCATGCGGCTCCCCACGGCGTCGCTGAGCGGGTCTCTAGGATCGTGGCACGAGAGCCGGACGTGGAGGCGAGCTCCATCGTGTTCCCGGCCTACAAGATGCCCCTGGACTTCTCTGTTTCAGTTGCCGAGTCCGTTTTTTATCAATACAAGCCAAGATACTGGAGCTGGAGCTCCGCGGCGTTCGTCGCTGCCAAAGTCTTGTGCATCGATCTCCCTCGCCGGCATTCTCTGTGTGCGTGAGTGTGAGTGTAAGATAGAGGGCAAAGCCAACAGCGGCAGCGCCGCCGCTGTCACGCCCGGACGCTCGCCGGAGGAGCGCCGCAAGAGACAGAGAGAGGAGAGAGAATTAGGGGAGAGAAATGAGAGAGGATGGGGGATTTGAAATGAGTGGGCACGGGTGGCTGATATTTGTGGCTGATAATATGCTGTGGTGGGCCCACATGGTTGTGGTGGTGCTGCACGTTTGCAGTGAGATGGGAGCGGATGAGCTGCTACGTGGCAGGGTTTTGGGTTGAGGCTTCCGGTAGTTATTAAAAGCCCTAGGCTCCTAATATATACTATATATATATATATACTATATATATATATATATAGGGCAGCGCTATTCAATACCCAGGGTATGGAATAGTTATTCCATACCCGAGCCCCTCCACGTCCGCAGCCCACCTCCCGCGGTCCCGCTTCGATTTTTCTCGGGCGCGCGTGTTCCGAGTTCGACGGTTCTGAGTTGGAGTTTCTTTTTCCGTAGGCGCGCGCGGTTCGAGTTCCACCAAGCACACCATTCGTTAGTTTATTCGCGCATGTGGACAGTGCTGCAGGGTGCACCAGTGCATCGCTGTTGCAGTCTGCAGGTGCATGGAACATGAATGTCGGGTTTTCATTTTACAACATCCACCGCACGTAGCATCGTATAGAGGTCGGAATTTTTTACTTGTTAATTAAGTGGTGCACCATATCGTTGACTTAATAAAAACAGATAATTTACAATTTTAGTCGGAACTAGTTTGTCACCTGAGGTCCATTTAATTGTTTCTTTTCCTCAAAATACAGTACTTGCGTCAACCAAAATTTCAGTGTTCAGGTTATTCGAGCACTGTATATTTTCAGTTGTTGTTTCAACAGTGGTACGTCATCTAGTGCTAGTTGAGCACAATAATTTTATATCCGACATTTTATCTCAGTAGTGGTCAATACACACTACTTTGGAATATGAGAAAAAATTACTTTTTGTGACATAAAATGTTCTATCATCTGTTCTTTGGTAGTAGCAATTAAAAAAACGACACATCAATGTATAAAACATTATTATCTTACAAGTTACAAACACGGCAAAATAGTGACACGTATATGCCAACGGACATGACTTGCTTTTAGCGGGTAGTCTACATACCCCACAAAGCATGACATGAACAAAATGGAGTTGCAGGAGAGGAGGCCGTGCTCCACAAGCAGCCGAACCTAGTAGCAAAGCTCAGGAAGCTCTTTGCGAGCCGGGCGCTGATGATGATGAACAGCTGGATATCAGGATGAGCCTATATATAAATCTGAAACGAAAAGAACAATCAAAAGTCGGTCGGTAATTAGTCATGAATGATGTCCTCCAGTTCTGCTACTCCACATCTTTCTCAGTTCGCATGCAGCTCAATGGCGCAACAGCTCCTGATGTCTCAGACTGTGAGCGTGAGGTAAACTAAGAGCAGATAAATCGAGCAGTGCCCACTCAAGTATCAATGCATCCAACTAACCATGATAGTCTATGAATTAGCGCATGGGTCTTGCCTGCAAGCTAAGCAAAAATATCAAACTCCAAGGCCAAATTGCATACAAACAAGATCAGCTGGTCAAAGGAGCACATATATAACAAGTTGGAGTCTTCAGGTCAATATTTTCAATGGATTAACCTGTTGAAATTTGACCAGCTCATGACTGTGGTCGTTTGTCACCCATGAGGCCCTTCTACTTGATGATTAAAGTTGAGCTGGAGAACTTGACCTATTTTCAAGATTTTCAATGAAGAAAGTGAGTGGTCAACAACTGGAGTAACCATTGTACTGTATGTAAAAGGAAGGCCAAAAAATTGCACTCTTACCAGTGCGGTTTGTGGTTATCAAGCTGAAGTCTTTTTGTTTGACATTCTCGGTCGTGAAAATCAGCCATAAATGTACAATGAGAAGGGTCTTGGAGTTCATATTACATAAGAATTGCTTTGTTCATGAAAACCATTATTGCCATGGAATGGACTCCACAGGAAAAGGCTGTAGCTAAGCTGCAAAGACATATATACAGGGAAATGGTCAGAACTCTCAAAAAAACTTTAATCTACTATCTGGTGTGAATCTGTCCCTGTATACAAACATTAAAAGAAAAAAAAATGCTCTTGAGAATGTCTACTCTAGCGTTAGGCCCTGAACTCCAAATGTGGAGAACCATTATTATTTTCTAAACTATTTGTGGCCCTAGTAATAAATCCTAACCAGTTTCAGTTGAATTAAACAATAATAAAATCAACCACATCAAGGTTTCAGGTCATAATCTGATCACGCACATGCTTCAAATTCAATAAATGTGGATGCAAAAGCTAAAATTCCTTGACTAAAGAACTACATGTGAAAGGCAATCTACCTGGAGAATCCCTTGAACAGGAATATAGGTTCCACTGAACCATGGAATTTACAATCAAAACTTGGATTAATCAACAAACAAAAATTAATTCCAAGAAACAATGGTTCAACAGGTTTTGCACCATCATGCCATGGCATGTCGAATAAAATTTCAGTATAATGGATGTACAAGATGGATAACTTAACAAAAAGACATTGATGTGGGGCCTGGTCTCCACCCCAACATGCACGAACCAGGAAATTAGAAGTGGATGGAACAAGAAAACTACTTGTAGACTCAAAAAAAAACACTGAAAAGGGGAAAGGTATATGTGAAGGAAAAAACTTGTAGTGCTTCATCGTGATGTCTCTATAATTAGTCTAGCACAGTATGACGCACCACCAGCTTCCTTGATCCCTGACTCTGTGCTTATCAAACCTGCGGCGAAACAGTATTATAATAATGAAAATTAAAATGGGAGATGTTTATGAAATTATGTATACAAGCCCACAATCAAAAGTTTAATTTTTGAAGGCCAGCTGGGATCATGCGTGTGCGTTGCCATGGGCAAAACAAAGTATCACCTATGACCACATGTTTAGTTTGCCTTACAATACAGTTATATTCGCATTGAATTCGATAAGCACTGAGATTAACTCGTTTTAACTATAACATGGATGTGCAAGGAAGTTTCACAAAGCCACATGATAGTGAGAACCAATTTCTATACAAAAAGGGAAAAAGTGGATGGGACCGTCAGTAGAACACTGTACTATTCTCTAATAATGAAAAGCACATCATAATTAGATTTGAGAATTAACAGCCAATAAATGAACTTAGAACCAACACAAAATTTAGGAGCTTTTAACATGACTATGTACATGTGACTTTGTACATCTGTACATGTGACTACAAATCCAGAAATGCAGATAAGTTTTCATGATCATTGAACGTGTACTATGCAAACTGTACATAGCCTTTGTTTTGTATATACAGAAAATAAAATGCTCAGTCCCTGCTTTGTAGCAAGGAGCTTCATAACCGGCTCATGGCTGCAAGGAGGCTGCTGCCGGCCAATTCCTAACACCTTGGAACATAGCCTCCCTCTATTTGCTCTGCTTTCGCAGATTGTGGAGCATCCATTGCATTGTTTCCATTGTAGTTGAAGGCAAATATGGAAGTTTTAGCCAAATTTGTGACATATATATGGTATGGCACTAATACTAGGTTAAAAAACAATGGCACTGAAGAGGGGAACTGAAACAGGTTCCTGCCAAGTTGCTTTTGAAACTATTTGACATTGACAATATAAATTAACTAGCACTAGGCCCTGTGGCACATGAATGAAACTACTTCAGCGCAATTAAAACCGAAGTTTGATTGAGGAGAAAACTACATGTGCATAGAAACACTGTGAGAAAGAGCTACATATATTTAACCAGTAGAAAAATGCACAAACAACTAAATGGGTGCGCTTATCAGACAGAAACTAACTTTGCTCTGGTTGAAGCACATAGGACTGAATATCGCAATCCCATAAACCAAAACAGATGAAATACTTGCAAGAAATTTCAAGGTCTCTAATCTCCAGTCATCTCTAAACTAAAACCTGTTGGAAAAGAGGGGACCAACTTAGGATAGAATAGGAAGCACAAGAAATAGAAAACAACCAAACGCCCAAGTGCTAATCAAATCTGCGAGGGCCAGAACCTTGTGATCAGGTGACGGTGGAGTAGAGGTGGAGAGGCCTGAGCTCGACGGCGAAGCGCTGGATGACCTTTGGAACCCCGACCTCATCTGGAGGATGCACATGCCGACGGGGATGAGAAGTCCAGAAACTCGATCTGGAAGAGGCGGAGGCATGGAGGAGGAACCACGTGTTCGTCCCCGTACCGAGCAGGGAGAAGCGGCGGCGGGCGAGCAGACGAAGCGGCGGTGACGGATTGGGCTGCCGGGCCGGAGCTGGGAACCTGGAGCATGGGGAAAATCGGGGAGCAAGCTGCCGGATGCGAAGGGGAACGGCGGCGAGGGGTCGGTATCGGATGCGGCCAGGGGGCGGCGGCGAGGGGTAGCGGGGGAGCGGGGCTGGCGGGGGAGGGGATGGAAAATCGACGGGGACTAGGAGCGAGCGGGCGGCGCAGGAAAGAGAACTGCCGGCACGAACGTGGGGGTGAGGGGAAAAAACCCGGATAAAAAAAAGGCGAAGAAAAAGAAAACCGGAGAACCGACGGGTGCGTGGGGTGGCCAGGTGGCGCGTCGTAGGCGGGTGGCTAGCTCGGGTATGGAATAGTTATTCCATACCCAGGGTATAGAATATAAATATCATATATATATATATATATATATATATGTGGGAGTGCATGACAGTCCTACATGATTACGAGAAAACGTGATGAGGCGATGAGCTATTGTCATGTCTGCAGTATAATATGCAAGTGCACAACAGCTGCACTACACGCTGAGTTACTATATATTTTGGCATCAAGATTTTCCAAGGAATCGGTAAAATTGACAACCCTATTTACGGTAAACATTTTTTCTTAAAAAAATGATGACACTATTCCGGTAGGTAGTACTTTGTGGTAAATTGATGATGCTATTCTGGTAAGTAACTTGTGTTAAATTGATTACGTCATTCTCGAAAAAATTTGTGTCTACCATTCGGCTTCTTGTAAATTCGTTGCATCTTATAGTACTTGGTTTATCCAGATCGCATGGATTTTTCAACTATTATCTTAGTATTTAGATTTTTCAATTATTAGTTCATGGTAGATCCTTCTTGTCAATATAGTAAATGGTTCCTTTTCCACTAAGCAAAATACAGTAAATGGTTCCTTTCTCCATTAAACAAAATATACTAAATGGTTCCTTTCTTCCCTAAACAAAATGGAAAAAGCTAACGCGCGAGGGGTCGCGCCCGTCCGCGAGCGCGCGACTCCCGCGGCCCGCCGTGCGCGATCCTTGTGGCCCACCAACTTTGCTGTTGCGGCCCACCAGTTTTGCTGCCTCGCCCATCAACGCGGACGACGGGAGTCGCGTGTTTCCCGAACGCGCGACCCGTCGCGCGATAACCCTGTCCAAACAAAATATAGTAAAGGGTTCCTAAAAACATAGTGACACCTTATTGTGGTGCGGGTAGATAAAATCGCAAAACTATACTGTAAGTTATTGTCGTAACCATTATCTATATTTTTACGTAACCACAATGCACTTGCAGGCACGTTTTGACAGAGGAACACGATCCAGTGCATACTAATTCTCGTAGCTTGCTCACGTGTCACGCATGCATTTAAAAAACATCAGGTTCCGGCATAGTCATCATATACTCCAGCGATGATCACGACCGGGACTTGTGCGGGCACTTTATTACGGTAATTAAATGGGGACGGCTAAGGGAATGATCGGAAACCGGTTGATTTTGACGATGGATTGGCCTGGCTACAGAATAAGAAATTCTATGGCCAGCCGCAGAGTATACTCGATGAGCCCTGCAAAGCTTCTACCATATTGCCTTCATCCGCCTCGAGTTGCCTTAATTTAAAATAGGAAAGGTCCAGCACGAAGCACCCAACATTATTTTGGAGCTGTTGTAGACAATTCTCCACGGCAGTCCTCTCTCGGGTTAACCGAATAGGTGATGTTGAGCTAACTGTTGCAATGCCAACCATCGGGTGTGACGTGCCTACTGGCAACTTGCCGTAGTCTACATATCGAGCAGGTATGGTGAAAGAGATATACACTCTTGCCATGTTCTCATCAACATGCTTAGTTTGCACTATTGGTGGAGTACCACTCATATCATCGATAATGTCTTCGAGCCATCTGATATTGTTGATAACCCACAATAATTATATATGTAACTAAAATTATAGATTTTCCATGTGTAATGAAAAAATTTCTATGTATACCAAATTAATTTCAATTCTTATATTACCACGTTGGCTACACGTCCCGGATCACCCATTTGCAAGGTAATCTCGCGGTGAAAGTGCAATCCTGGATGTTGAGGCAACGGTCCTCCCAAACACCTCCACGGCCATCAAGACCTCCACGACCAAGGCCACGGTCACCACGCCCGCCACGGCGACGGACTATGCCACGGCCACGGACGCCATTACCAACTGTTGACGGTGTATTTTGGTACACCAAACATGTTCATTACACTTTGGTTTGAATTTGATTATGGAACTAACCCGCCACTAGGCACACTAATGACATAACAAGTTCATCTTCGTATGTGTATTTGGAAGTGTTATGTTTTTGCAGGAAAACATGGACATAAAGGACGGAGTCACATCAAGTTCAAAGGAGCAATTGAGGAGTCCCGTTCGTGTTCGAGAGCATGATGAAATCACTCGCAAAGGTGGCAAGGACCGAAGTGTTACAAAAATAACATCCCCGAGGATTGAAGCGTAAAAGACCGGACTTCATGCGAGAAGACCCTCCATCTTGGACGCGAGGATGACATCATCAAAATGGTGCAAATGGAGGGGGCAAAGTGCAAAATGTCAAGAGGACCCACGTGTGCGAAGGGGCGACCGAACCGGGCCCGGATGGACCTGGGCCGGTCGGCCCAGGCCGGCCGGCCTGGCCCACTCCAGGGTCGGTTCGGCCCCCCATTTCTTGAGCGTGAAGATGTTTCAACCCTAAAGACGTGGAGGCGCCACCGTTCGCAGGGAGAGAGCCATTCGCCCGAGAGGCCGTCCACAAGCTAGAGAGGGAGAAGAGGAGGGAGATCATTCGCAAGGAGGATCGCTCTACTCAAAGGAAGCAACCACAAGTGGAGGAGGACGTCGAGACCCTGCCAAGACACCCCCGGAGGAGAAGGAAGACATCGTCGGAAGCGTCACCATGATCAACGGTGCTATGCCTAGCACCTTGATGGGGTAATCTTCTCATTTGTCCATGGGTTGTAATCGATCTTGAGATGTAATCGCTACTTTGTATGGTTATCTATCTATCATCTAGTGTTGAAGATGCTTTGTTGTTTAAGGTTAGCTACCGTGCCGTGTAGGGAGGTAAAGATCTCAATGCTCCCTTGGAACCCTTCAATATGCCGTGTCCATCATAGGTCTAGTCACGAATACCTCCGCGTAGTGACAGTACGGGGGGAGGGAAAGGGCGAAACTGTGGTCACAACCCCCGATAGATTAGAACGGTTTTCTTATCTTAAGCGGTTGCATGTTCAAGTATCGTAGACCCATGGGCAAGTGTCTTTTATATATCTTGTTGGTTTAATCGTCCTCTCTAGTGTAGCGTAGTTGTTCTCTAGGTTAACCATAGATTAGGGTTTGGGTAAGTTAGTAGTAGTGCTAGATCAAACACTTGTAATCCCCTTGCTCTGCGGATTGATAAGAACCTAGGGAATCCCCGTGGTGAAAAAGGTGTAGGTCCGTACGCTTGCAGATCGTAGGTGGATACGAGTTTTATCCGTCAACAAGCCCCTTTTTCTGGCGCCGTTGCCGGGGAGCAAGCCAGTTTACATCATTTGGTTTTGCATCTAATTTTGTTTTAGATTTTGTTTATCGTTTATTTGCTAACATCTAACCCCTATTACCTAGAAAACCACTTTGTTTTGTTTTGTTTTTGTTTTTATTTTATTGTCTAGATGGCGTTCGTCAACCACCCCGTGGAAGAACCGGAGAAATCACTAAGGGATTACGCTAGTCCTCGATGTGAAGACATATAGGTACAAGAGTCGGATTCGAAGCTCGAAGCGACCAAGTATGAAATCAAAGCTAAGATCATCGAGATGGCGGCGGCAACCCCATTTGAAGGGATGGACACGGAGAACCCATATAGACACATAAGGCATTTCACGACGCTATGCAACACGGTGCGTCAGGAAGGAGTCCCTGATGAATGGTTCAAGTGGAATCTCTTTCCCTACTCACTTGCCGGTGAAGTAAGGACGTGGTACTCGTTTGCATCCTTTGAAGTTGAAGGCAATTGGAACAAGTTGACGAAGAAATTTTGCGAGAAGTTTTTTCCAATAAGCAAGGTTCAACATCTAAGGAGGCAAGTGATCACCTTCACGCAAGGAGAAGAGGAAGGGATAGACCAAGCTTGGAATAGATTTAATGAGTTGATTGAACAAGGACCAAGACTCGGCTTCTCCGGTGACGTACTCTTGCATACATTTTTCTTTTCCCTAACCCCTAGTTGCATGGAACATGTTCAAATGTGTGAAGGTGGGGATCTCATGGAGAAAACACTCACGGAAGCCGCTCAACTTTTACAAAAGATTAGCAAAGCGGCGGCCATGCGAAGAGATTGGGAAACAAAACTTTCGGGGAGAGCCGAAACACAATTCGAGGACGAAGACGTGTGCTGAAATTTCTAAAGAGGCAACCCCGGAAGACAAGAAAGAGGAGCCAATCCCGGAAAAGCTTGAAGAAGTGCACACTAAGACAAGAGCTACCCCAAGCGTTGACTTCGCCGAGTCAAATGAAACAAACAAAAGGAGTATGTCAAGCGCGAAGCCATTAAGGGAGTTCGAGCATATGGATTGGGTTCCAATCGATTACGGAGAAGTATTCGACAAGAGAAGACCGTTCCCTAACCAAAAGGGGATGGCAAGAGCATAAGAAGCGGATTTCCCACCGGAAAGCAAGCGGAAAAGGCGTATGATCTCGAAACCACCGGTGAGATCTTTCAAAAGCTCTTTAGTGATGATGAAGTGGATCCGGAACACTCGCTGAAGCATCGTCATACGCTCGCCTCGCCGAAGTTTACGCGATAGGATCCGACCAAGAGGAGAAGATGACACCACACTTGAGTTGCGAGATCAATGGAGTTCAATGCAAAGCCTTATGCGACATCGGAGCCCAAGTAAGTGTCCTATCCTCCAAAATTTACGATAAAGTTCAAGACCACAACCTAGACTTAGCTCCAACTTCAACAAAGTTAATTATGGGAGATGGTAGAACTATTAAACCTCTAGGTATTGCTTGCAACATTAATGTAATCATCTCTGGAAAGTGCATACCAACCGATTTCTTTGTTATAGATGCTTACCATAGTAATCATGGTCACATAATCCTAGGTAGGCCTTTTCTTAAGTTTGTTGATGCCATGTTGGATGCCGGAGAAGGCAAAGTAACAATAAATCTTAATGGAAAGAAGTACACATATAATTTTCTTCGCGTTTCTAATCATCCTTCACCTTTTCCTCCCGAAGATGAAGAAGTAGAGGAGGTAGGTAGTCTTTGTTTTGTTGAAACCCTTAGAGACCCGCTGCAAAGAGCGATGGAGAACCGATCTAATGATCAACAAGACGAGGAACTAGAGGAAGCAACAAAGGGATTAGAACCACATGATGGGAGCGTGGAGGAAGAAAAATTCGAAGACATAGGAGACATTAAACCCGAAGAGCCACAAGTGCCCGAGGTGGATCTCAAACCTTTACCCAAAGGATTAAAGTACGAATTTTTGGGCCCAGACAAGACTTATCCAGTCATCGTGAGCGACGAATTAAGTCCCAAAGAAATTGAGAAGTTGCTGAATTTATTGAAAAAGCATAGGAAGGTGATTGGATATTCAATCAATGATCTCAAAGGACTTAGTCCAGCCTTTTGCACTCATCGTATACCTATGGAAGACCAATGTAAGCCCGTAGTGAACCATCAAAGGAGGCTAACCCATGCCATGCGAGAGGTAGTAAAGAAGGAGGTAATCAAGCTACTTGATGCCGGAATCATCTACCCGGTACCGCATAGCGAGTGGGTGAGCCCGGTGCATTGTGTGCCGAAGAAAGGAGGCTTAACCGTGGTGAAGAATGAGAAGAACGAGTTAATACCGCAAAGAACCGTGACCAGATGGCGGATGTGTATCGATTACCGTAAGCTAAACAAAGCGACGAAGAAAGATCACTTCCCCTTACCGTTCATTGACGAGATGCTCGAGAGATTAGCAAACCACACTTATTTTTGCTTTCTCGATGGGTACTCGGGGTTTATGCAAATTCCCATTCACCCGGATGATCAACACAAGACAACGTTTACGTGCCCTTATGGAACATTTGCATATAGAAGGATGCCTTTCGGTCTATGCAACTCTCCGGCCTCTTTTCAACGTTGCATGATGGCGGTGTTCTCGGAATTCATCGAGGAAATTGTTGAGGTGTTCATGGATGATTTTTCCGTTTATGGGAAAACATTCGTGGATTGCTTGGCAAACTTAGACAAGGTTCTCACGAGGTGTGCGGAGGTAGACCTAGTGCTAAATTGGGAAAAGTGCCACTTCATGGTAAAGCAAGGCATAGTGCTCGGACATGTTATATCCGAGAGAGGAATTGAAGTGGACAAAGCTGAAGTAGAGACGGTTGAGCAACTCCCACCTCCAACGGATGTTAAGTCCTTGAGGAGCTTTCTAGGTCATGCCGGATTCTATAGAAGATTTATTAAGGACTTCTCAAAGATCACTAAGCCTTTAACACAACTCCTTCAAAAGGATGTGGCTTTTGACTTTGATGAAAAGTGCTTAGCGGCATTCCGGACCTTGAAAAGTGCTTTGGTGAGTGCTCCCATTATTGAACCTCCGGATTGGAGCCAACCTTTCGAGATCATGTGTGATGCAAGTGACTACGCCGTAGGGGCGGTTTTAGGTCAAAGAAAGGAAGGCCGAGTTCATGCCGTATACTACGCTAGTAAAACTCTTAATGAGGCATAATTAAATTATGCCACTACGGAAAAGGAGTTGCTAGCGGTGGTGTTTGCCTTTGAAAAATCCAGATCTTACATCATGAACTCGAAGGTCATTGTTTACACTGATCACGCGGCCATCAAGTATCTTTTGGCTAAGAAGGATGCTAAACCTAGATTGATTCGTTGGATCCTTCTTCTCCAAGAGTTCGATGTTGAAATTCGTGATAAAAAGGGGGTGGAGAATGTTGTGGCCGATCATTTGTCTAGGATGAACTGTGGACAAGATGATAAAGAGCCCATAGAGGACAAGATGAGAGATGACCACCTCTACCGAATACTCGACAAAGATACTTGGATGATTGATATCATTCGAGCAATTCGGAAGATGCCTCTCGATCACTTAGATAAAAACACTCAAAGGAGGATAGTTTCCGAAAGTCGAAAATATTTTTGGGATTCACCTTATCTCTTCAAGCTTGGGAATGATGGAGTTATGAGAAGATGTATACCAAGAGAAGAGAGGCAAGAAATTTTGAGAAAGTGTCACTCGGCGGAGTACGGTGGACACTATAGCCATTTTCGGACCTAAGCAAAAGTGTGGTCCTGCGGATTCTTTTGGCCGGAGATGCATGAAGATACTAAAAGATATGTTGCGTCATGCCCCGAATGCCAAAGAACCGGAAACATTTCTCAAAGGAATGCCATGCCTTTGAAATATAATCTACAAATCGATTTATTCGATGTTTGGGGAATAGACTTCATGGGGCCCTTCAAAAACTCACACGGATTTGAGCATATCCTAGTCATGGTTGATTATGTGTCCAAGTGGGTAGAGGTCATGCCATGTCGTAAAGCTTCCACGGAGGAATCCATTGCAATGATCAAAAGTGTGATTTTCCCTCGCTTCGGTACCCTGAGAATTTTGATAAGCGATGGAGGAACTCACTTCACTGGGAAGAACTTCAAGAAGTGCTTGTCCAAGTTGGGGATTGAACATAGAATCTCTACGGCTTATCATCCCCAAATCAACGGACAAGCGGAAACATCGAATAGGCAATTAAAGAGCATCCTTAATAAAACTATAGAGAAGGGAGGTAAGGATTGGTCAAAGAAGTTAGATGGAGCTTTGTGGGCATATCGAACGGCGTTCAAGACACCGATAGGTATGACCCCTTATCAATTTGTTTATGGCAAGGCTTGTCACCTTCCGGTTGAGTTAGAACATAAAGCCTATTGGGCAATTAAAGAGATGAACCTCGATCTAGACGCCGCGGTGGTAAAACGGAGGATCCAAATAAGCGAGCTAGAGGAGATAAGGTTAAAAGCTTACGAAATGCAAGCATATACAAAGAGAGAATTAAAAGGTGGTATGACAAAATATTGAAGAAGAAGGAGTTTAAAGAAGGAGATAAGGTCCTCCTCTACAATTCGAGGTTTAAAACCTTTGGAAAAGGGAAATTGCAAAGCAAGTGGGATGGACCTTACATTGTTCATTCGGTGCTCTCCAATGGAGCGGTAATCATCATGGATGTGAAAGGTGATCAATTCATGGTGAATGGTCAACGACTTAAGGTTTATTACGAACCCGACGTTGTACCCCTTCACCATATTGATGTCTTCATCATGGAGGATGAGCCCGAACGTCAAGCCTAGGACGTAAAACAAGGTGAGCATTTTGTAAATAGCTCTTCTTTTATTTTTCTAGAGTTTCTCGCGAAGTTTTATCAAGCCTTCTTTTTCACATGGGCTAGAAATTCAAAAATAGTGGGACACGCGAAAAACCGGACCGAACCGGCCCGCGAACCAGGGCAGGCCGGCCGACCCGGTCCGATCGGCCTAGGGGGCCCGGGTGGCGGTTCGCCCCCGGTTTCCTCTGGGACGCGCGTCTTCGACTTCCTTGTTCGGTCAGAAAATTTTAGGGAAGTCAAGAAAAGGAAAAGATGGGTTCTAGGGCATTCCTTCCCGAACTATTTAAAGGGACGAGATGGGAGCTCGGGAATCCATCCCAATTCACATCCTTTTGCACCCAAGCAGCAGCCATGACATCCCCGAGGAGCATGGAGATCAAGCTAGGCAAGCCATTGAAGCCGGAGGAGGCGAAGCGATGCGAGCTCAAGCCATCAATGGAGATCAAGAGGACCGCTCGCATCTGTTGCGGAGGGCGTGTCCCGACCGGGCCAATCGCATCTCGCCACCACGTCAAGGAGAGGGTCTCTACTCCCGTCCGTAGGTCGGAGCGCATCCGAGGCATGAAGAGGAAAGACTACAAGGAGGTGTCACCCGAGCCAAAAGATTACGGGGGGAGTGACTACTCCGATGACCGTAGCCCGAGCTCGTGGGCGGCCACCGGAAGGGAGGATAACGACCTCTTTTATTGGGAAGAAGTGCCCAAGGAGAAGACTCCCGAAGGTCCTAACGGCGGCGGAGATCCCGATGACGGTGGCGACAGCGACGACGGCGACGACCCTGGCGATGTCGACCCTTTCGGGATGCATACGCTATGTTGTGCGGCTTGCCGTAACTCCATCTCGGAGCTCTACGTATCGGTTGATGAATGTTTCCAGGCTATGGAGGCGATGAGGCAGCGTATGGAGGACTTGGAACGAGTGGTCGAGGACGACTACAAATTCCTGAATCGGAACGTGCGGAAGTTGTTTGGCATGGTGGGCAACATGAAGAACAAGTGGTGCAAGAGCTGTGGAAAGTTCCACTAGGAAATAGAGTTCCCCCCCCTTAGTTTTTTTGTAAGATACGACGAGGACGTCGTATGGTTTTAGCGTGGGGCAGAGCTAGCTAGCTAGATCCTTTTGCTTTAAAGTTTAGTTCGGTTTGGTTTAGATTTCGTGAGAGTTTGAGAGTCTTAAAGTTTTAGGTGTGTTTTTTAATTTTTCGAAGTTTAAAGTGTCTTAAATTTAGTGTTCGAGTCAAGAAAATCAAATAAAAAGTGTCCTTTAAATTTTTGTCTCTTGCAATGCTTTTCTTCCTTTACTTGTACGTTTGTCTTTAATTTTTGATATATAAGCATAAGTGATTGGTTTGAAACGTTTACCGTGGTGCTTAGTGGAGTTTTTACCTTTAAAAGTACCCGCATCATGCTTTGATCTAGAACTTCGTTTTGGTTGTGCTAAGTTTGATGCTAAAATTGGAGGAATTTAATTCTGAAAATTATTGAAAAACCCTTGTAATAAAGGTTAGCGAATTCTCTTTTTCCAAGTTGAGAGTCTAAGAAAAATCCTATACAAAGCCAATTTAATATTTGCACCACCATAAGTGCGGTTAGCATAATGAGTTGGGCTAGGATCCTTCTCTCTTGGAAGTTTTAATTTCGAGCAATGATCATGTCCTTGTGTTTATCTTTTATTGCTAACCTCGTCATGCATTCGGTAACGAGACCCTCTCATCGAAAGTCCCGTACATCGCCGAATTCCATACCCAAACCATAATATCTCTTTTGTGCATCGTATTCCTTGAACACAACCTATGTTCGAAGTTTCGTCTCGTCTCTAGCATGGTTTTTATTTTAAATTCAGATTGTGTTTATGCAAGAAGAGATGAGTAAAGAGCTTTGAAAGAGAGGGAAAGGTGTCAAGAGAGAGAGAAGTAAATAAAAAAAATATGTGTATGGAAAAGAAAAGAAAAGAAAAGAAAAAGAAAGAAAAGAAAGAAAAAAAGAAAAGAAGAAAAAGAAGAAAAAGAAAGAAAGAGGGAAGGCAAGAAAGATGTGAAGAGGGATGAATCAAGTGAAGTATAAATAAAGTGCAAGGAAGGATGTCACGTTGTTATTGAGAGACGAAACTTCCATTCTCTTTCCAACCATGTGCAATCCGACAACGAGAACGTCATCGGTGCCTCGTAGTCTCATTTTCTTTTGCCCTTGCACATGTCCACCATTCTAAATCTTCTTATCCTTGATATCCCTACATTATGGTTTAATTCTCATGATCATTGGCTTTGAAAGGTAAATAACCACTAGAGGAAGTTCTTAGCTTGACAATACTTGTGTTGGTTGCACTAGCCATACCTATAGCTCCACTTTACATAATATATGAGAGACTTATGGGAGGTGAGAGTTTATGAATTGTTTAGGATAGCCACTTCATATGAGCGACATGTGAGAACTTGGAGAAAGGTTTTTGTCTAATACTTGTTGCAGGAATTTTATTTTTTTTTGAAAATCATGAAAACCCTCCAATGGAAACAAAGAAGTAAGCATGGCTGGAATTGAAGACCTCGAGTGAAAGGTATGAGTTGTGGGGTAAATCTTGATTTGGTAAAAATTCTAAACGCCCATGTTTATGTATGATGATCACTGCTTTATGTTTATTATATTAAAAATAAAGGATTGACTAACTTGTGAAGAAAGAATTAGCGGAGCACGATTTCAACACCTTGGACAAAAGTTCTTTACGGGTACTTGCTCGAGGACGAGCAAGATCTAAGCGTGGGGGAGATGTTGACGGTGTATTTTGGTACACCAAACATGTTCATTACACTTTGGTTTGGATTTGATTATGGAACTAACCCGCCACTAGGCACACTAATGACATATCAAGTTCATCTTCGTATGTGCATTTGGAAGTGTTATGTTTTTGCAGGAAAACATGGACATAAAGGACGGAGTCACAACAAGTTCAAAGGAGCAATCGAGGAGTCCGGTTCGTGTTCGAGAGCATGATGAAATCACTCGCAAAGGTGGCAAGGACCGAAGTGTTACAAAGGAACATCCCCGAGGATTGAAGCGTAAAAGACCGAACTTCATGCGAGAAGACCCTCCATCTTGGACGCGAGGATGACATCGTCAAAATAGTGCAAATGGAGGGGGCAAAGTGCAAAATGTCAAGAGGACCCACGTGTGCGAAGGGGCGACCGAACCGGGTCCGGATGGACCTGGGCCGGTCGGCCCAGGCCGGCCGGCCTGGCCCACTCCAGGGTCGGTTCGGCCCCCCATTTCTTGAGCGTGAAGATGTTTCAACCCTAAAGACGTGGAGGCGCCGCCATTCGCAGGGAGAGAGCCATTCGCCCGAGAGGCCGTCCACAAGCTAGAGAGGGAGAAGAGGAGGGAGATCATTCGCAAGGAGGATCGCTCTACTCAAAGGAAGCAACCACAAGTGGAGGAGGACGTCGAGGCCCTGCCAAGACACCCCCGGAGGAGAAGGAAGACATCGTCGGAAGCGTCACCATGATCAACGGTGCTATGCCTAGCACCTTGATGGGGTAATCTTCTCATTTGTCCATGGGTTGTAATCGATCTTGAGATGTAATCCCTACTTTGTATGGTTATCTATCTATCATCTAGTGTTGAAGATGCTTTGTTGTTTAAGGTTAGCTACCATGCCGTGTAGGGAGGTAAAGATCTCAATGCTCCCTTGGAACCCTTCAATACGCCGTGTCCATCATAGGTCTAGTCACGAATACCTCCGCGTAGTGACAGTACGGGGGGAGGGAAAGGGTGAAACCGTGGTCACAACCCCCGATAGATTAGATCGGTTTTCTTATCTTAAGCGGTTGCATGTTCAAGTATCGTAGACCCATGGACAAGTGTCTTTTATATATCTTGTTGGTTTAATCGTCCTCTCTAGTGTAGCGTAGTTGTTCTCTAGGTTAACCACATATTAGGGTTTGGGTAAGTTAGTAGTAGTGCTAGATCAAACGCTTGTAATCCCCATGCTCCGCGGATTGATAAGAACCTAGGGAATCCCCGTGGTGAAAAAGGTGTACGTCCGTACGCTTGCGGATCGTAGGTGGATACGAGTTTTATCCGTCAACACCAACGGCACTTGACGACGACATTGTTAGCTCAAACTATATCTAAATCAAAATAACACACATTATTCACAATAAATAGGATTAGTTTACATATATAGATTGGATTCAATATATGCATAAATAGAAAAACAAAAGGGATAGAATTCAACACTATTATTATTGTACATAACCTTTATGAACCAGCGACTCAGACGACCCAGATGCTCCGGGAACTACAACAGTCTCACCTCACCGTCATATACATCTGGCTCTCCCACTTACAGCACTACGTCTCCATGCCCTACACCTCCTATCTAGCTACAACCCAACATCACTGAGCTACGGGCAGTCCCCACCTAGCCAGAGATGTTCGGCTGCAGCTAATTAGGATGTGGGGTTGTGTATCAAAAACAAGAAAAATAAAAAAATGCTTACATTTATTCTATATAAAAATAAAATAATATTTAATAAAAGATTTTAATCTTCTAATTCCTCCTATAGCTACCTAGAAATAAAAGCATTTCTAAACGATGAAAGAATGGAAATACCTAGTGCATTTTCTGTATGTCTATTATTTTCTTTATGAGCATATATTTTATAAACTATATGTACAAGTAAAATTCAATTTTCTCTCTATATGAAAAACAAGAAAATAAGAGAATGCTCAATACAAATTTAATGAAAGAAGGAACAATGCAAGTACCATCCTAACTACATTTTCACGTATATATACAAAATATCATCTCTCTAAGCTCCTCCTACCTAGAAACTACCATGGCTTGGGACTTATTGGGTTCTAATTTATAGCATGTAAACTGTAGTAATAAGTATATATGTTTAAAATGGTCTACCACCTTATGACGAGGACAATCCATGAATGTTTTCCTTTGCTTTGTCGTAAACATCATCCTCTGATGGTCTGCTTCCTTGATGCTTTGCATTGTTAAGAACACACTTGGATAGTTGGATGAGCTGACTGCATAATAAAAAGTGTTTCTGCTACTAGCTCAAGATGCTTTTGGGCTTGGTTTTGGGCCATGTCTAGCTTCCTAAATTTCCACCATGCTTGTCAGCTCACATCTTACCATAACATATCTAAGGGAAAGCTATAGCTCACCTGGGTGATTTGGAGGCCTCTCCCACACGAATTTTTTCTCACCTCCATCTTCACCTCCACCCACCTTCTTCTCCAACTCCGGCGACACTCCGGCGATGTTAGGGTTCGGGGTTGGGGTTGCTGGGGGGCTGCTGTCACCGCAAGCCATAGAGGGAGGGCCGGCGGCGACAGGACGGCCCGGCGGAGCTGGCGGTCGGCGGGGCAGCGAGGCCGGGCGGCGAGGGTGCCGCCGGCCGGGTGGTTAGGCTAGGGTCGGGTGGGGGCACTCGATGGCCGTTGGAGGTGGCAGCGGCGGCGAGATTCGGGGGGAGGGCGGCGGCGGTGGTGGGAAGGGCGGCGGGAGGGGCTGGCGGCGGGGCAGTCGGCGCCGGCGGACTAGGGTTCGCCGGAGCTCCGCACCGGCCGCGCCGGCCCGGCGAACCCTAGTCCACCGGCACCGGCCCGGCAAACCCTAGTCCGTGCTTAACGAGGAAGACGATGGGGCTCGGGGGCGCCACGAGAGGATAGAGGGGAGAGAGAGAAAGAGAGGGTAGGTAGGGAAAGAGATAAATTTGAAGGAAAGATGGAGTAACAATAGGAGATCTGAGTTGTAAATAGTTGCAAAAATTCGTGTGAGAAGTGCCTCTGTTTCACCCGGGTGAGCTATAAACAATCCCTTCTATCTAATACGACAACTAACCTGCGCCAGGTAGTGAATACATTTTTTTTCTTGCTCTTGAGTTTGCGTGAAGTAGGAAAAATTCTGTGTTGGCATCCCCGATGTGGATGCAGTTGAGGCGAGATCTTTCCAGGATCCAAGATTTGTCAATTAACGCCAAGGTCATGAGTCATGTGCTTGTTGGCATTTGAGGTTGAGCACATTAGATGTGGGGGAAGAGGACCTCCCAGTCCACTAGGCCGTCTCCAATAGTGAGAGTTGAGCTAGCTCATATTTTTTTAATCATTAAATAGTGCCGAAAAAAACCTCGCGTGAAGCGGAGCGCTGCTCGCTCATGGCCTGAGATGGTCCTTCTCTCACGCACAATATCCATTATCCAAGTAGGGTGTCTTGTTGGTCCTTCTGTCTATTCGTGTCATTGTTGGGCTGTCTTGCCTGTTGCTCCGATCCCGGTGAAGCAGCCATCGTTCACGTGTACTTCTTTTAGGCATAGATCATCAATGGTCACATTGAAGGAACCCATGAGCCGACGGTCAAGGTTCATGTTGTTTTTATCCGCCGCTACCGGTAGGGTGAGGACTTTTAGTCACAGTTGATAGAGGTTTTAGTCTCTCAAGTCCAACCGGGACTAATGATGAGAGACAAAAAGCTCCCTCTTTAGTCTCGGGTGAACAAATCGGGACTAAAGGTAGCCTTTAGTCTCGGGTGGTATTACCACTCGAGACTAAAGGGTGTCTCCCACCACCGCATCCCTGCCTGCTCCCGCCGCCGCATCCCTGCCTGCTCCTCTGCCGTCCCCTCCAGCTCCAGCTGAGCTTATTACCAAAAACGAAGAACACACATCCAACCATCTTAGAATCGCACAAGTTCATCTCACGTACTATAACAATCATCAAAAAAAGGAAGAACACACAATCAATTGAAACAAAAATCTAATTCACAACCACATGAGTTTGATTTCATTCTCAAATCTTATTCACAGCCACATGAGTTCGATTTCATTCACTACAAAATAAAAAAAACCTGGTCGGGCTCCTGCTGTCGCCGGAGGGCGGGCCGGCCGTGCCTCCTCCCGTCGGCCTGCCGCGCCTGGCCGGCCGCCGGCCACGCCACCGCCGGAAGGTGGGCAAGCCACGCCCGCACCCCGCCCCTCCCCGTCGTGGCCGCGCCGGCGGTCGCGCCCCACGCCGACGGCCGCGCGCCGGAGGCCGCGCCGCGCCCCGCCATGGCCACTTGCATAGGCAAGAGTAGAGAGATGAGATAAGAAAATAAGAGGAGAGGAGGAGTTGACTGGTGGTGGGAGAAAGATAAAGGGGAGAGAGAAAGGAAGCCAGCGTGGGGAAGAGCTTTAGTCTCGGGTGGTGTTTCCACCCGAGACTAAAGGGTACGGGGCGTCCGCGGGCATTTGAGGCCACATCGATGAAACTCCTTTAGTCCCGGCTCCAAAATTCAACTGGGACTAAAGGGGCGTACAAAAGGTCCTGACTCTACCAGTGCACTTTGCAAATGAGGTTACAATCTCCTAACACGAGGCAATGATCAGTTGGGTACTATTTGGGCTAGCAGGTGCTAAATAAGCTTGATATAGGGAAGGTCTACGTTTGCCCAGTTCTTTAGTATTTCCATTTTCGCAAAAAATAATTTTGTACACATGGTGTCAATTTAATATATTTAGGAACTTTTTGTGGAGAGAGGGGATTTTTTTTGTCTTAATAATTTACGAGAAGAGCCAAAAAACTAGATTATTTGGGGTTTTCTTTAGGATTTGTAGGAGATGGTCTTAGCACATATGATAGCTGTAGAGTCAATATTCGGCTTGTTCTTTGTTGCATCTTCACCCCTACTACAGAAAACAAAAAAGAAATTCAGTGCTCCTGATAAATCTTGTATAGCAATTAAAATTGGATCATGCTTTACTTATTCAGTGGTCTATGGCCAAACTCTGTGTAAAATTATCAGATCAATTCAGTGGTTGGGCTACATATAACACAGGTGTCCCCTATATATATATACTAGGGGAACTTCACCCGCGTGTTGCTGCAGGAATTAAGAAAATGCAATGATCATAAGGGAAATTTTCATGATATCATGTTTGCCTGATAGGGATATATGAGCTACAGATAGTTGAAATAATAGTGTATTGAGTCTACACAGCTAATTCTTTCAACA
The DNA here is from genome assembly GCA_036936925.1 of Cenchrus fungigraminus. Classification (NCBI taxonomy): domain Eukaryota; kingdom Viridiplantae; phylum Streptophyta; class Magnoliopsida; order Poales; family Poaceae; genus Cenchrus; species Cenchrus fungigraminus. The sequence goes on from CM072780.1 coordinate 88,885,372, forward strand.
GCTGCTCCTATGAGACCAGCCACAAAGAAGCAGAGGACCTATCTTAAAAGGTACAGTCAAACACAAAAGGAAATTTCTATTTCGTCCTTGTATTGTATACACCTTGTATCTCAAGGCACCCAGGCGGCTGGATCCATGGTTCACCATCAACCTGTACAGGAATGAACTGTGGAGGTGCAATCTTATAACTTTTCCTTGGGCTAACCGGTGTGCCCTTGAAAGTCCAACCTATCAACCACAGAAAATGATTGTAAGATGCTACTTCAGCTTTATCACTACATATCAGAAGGAACAGCACCAGATTTGGAAATGGACAACTCTAACTGAAAACTTTAGAGGAAGCAAACTATCTGTACCTGCAGTTTGCCTAGATGCCATGTTCCCGATATACAAACCACCTGTCCTTGGATGATGATGATTGTATAATTTGAGTAGATGGAGCTTGAGGATTAATTGGAGCCACCTGGGTAACATTGAGCTGTGGGTTTGCCTGTGAGGTGCTGAAAAATGGAAAAAAAAATGACAGTAAATATTCAGTCTTTGGCCTTCTCTCCAGGCCATTGTTCCTGCAACTCCACTAAATTACCCAATAATACATAGTCAATGGAATCACTGACCTGGTAATGTATTAGCCTGCTGTAATTATCATTCACTGATATGTCAAAAAAAATACTCAGATATCAATGAGGCACTCGAAGCAGTGATCTTGTTCTGTACATGTTATTTCATCAAGCTTACTGTGTGTTTTTTTTAAATCAAGCTTGCTGTGGTTTTTTCTTGACGATACACATATATAGTACATAGAAAGGACTTGTGCAGTGATATAGAAAGGACTTGTGCAGTTACCTTCCTGTCAGCCATGTATCCATGAAGCCAAATGATTATCTGAATGACAAATAGCCATGTCAGCCAAATGATATAGAAAGGACTTGTGCAGTTACCTTTGTGTTCTTGACCTTCCTGTCAGCCATTAGATAGCTTGACTGAAATCTGTTGGGCATGTTCACAGAAAACTGAATAAGACATGTCAGCCAAGACATGTTTCGGTTTAAATGTCAGCCTGAAGATATGTGTGGGCAATTTCAGAACACAAGGAATGTTAATTATTTTCTCAATAAAATAGCTATTAATTATTTTACAATATTATGGGCAAACTCATCTTAACTGAAATTCAGAGCCCTCAGCAAAGCACTTGCATTCAGAGCCCATTCAGAGATCTGTTGCAATGAGTACTGTTATGTGTTGGGCTTTACCATGACAGGTATAGTAGCAGAGATTACCACGACAGGTATCATGTTTGCACATTAGGGAAGTGTTACAGTATACCATGACTACCCTGCCCACAATCTCTGCCCTCGCTCTCAGCAGGGGAAGGGGAAATAACGGAAGCAGCAGCAGGGAAGGGGGGTGCGTACCTGAGGACCGGGCGCAGCGGCGAAGTGCCGGCACTCCGGGGTGAGCAGGCGGCGGATGGGAGTGGGAACCGGCGTGGAAAGGGCTAGTGGGGGAGGAGGATGGGGACGGTGATGGCACAGGTAGGCGGCGGCGGCGTGGAGCGCGAGGGATCCGGAGAGCCATCCTTTTGTTGTGTCACCGAGACCGGGAGGGGTGCGGTCCGCCGCCGGGAGACGCTGATGGCCTGGATCCACTGCTGGGACGCACTGTCGGCCGGGATCCGCCGCCATGTCGCGCGGCCAGCCTCGATCCGCAGCCGGATGCACCCTGCCGATGCTCCGCCAACGCCCCTCCTGGATCCGCCGTCGGGCAACCACGGCCGCCTCAATCCTCCTCTGTCGCCCGGCCTTGCCGTCGCCCCGCCTTGATCCGCGTCGATCTGCCTCAATCGCCTCGGCCCGGCTCGAGACGGGGGATGGGGATGCGTGCGGCTGCAGCGGCCGATCTGGGAGAAGCCCTATGGACACGCATGGGGAATTAGATCATATAGAGGGATCGGCTGAGGAGGCGGACGGTCGGCATGTGGGGTGCGAACGGGAGGAGGAAGGGGAAGAGGTCGCCGTGGTAGGACGAACCGGTGAGGGAAAGAGGAGGAGCCTAGGAGAGGTGGACAGGCGAAACCGACGAAGTCTGTTATGGACCAATGAGAGGCCTGAGAATTCCCTAAGTATTGCTAGTGGGGAGCTCCTATATAGGAGTTATAGATATATGTGTGTGTATCGAAAATAACTAGCTATCTCGGAGGATACCTACCCACCCCTGGGTGGCCGCTACCCCATATCCACGCAGCCGTCGGATCTCAATGCAACGGTATCTGTGCTATGACGAGAAACGTACTCATCTGCTGTCAATACCTACGGCAGCACTAACACCGAGCACTACCTCGCCGTGACTCACGTGACCCCGCATTGATCAGCTCTGCCTCACTCTGACTCATTCATTCACGTGCCGCTGATGCTCATCCAATCCAACTAGGTGATACCCTGCGCGTTGCTGCGGGAATTTTCGATACACTAAGTGGACCAAAGAATTGTTCCTTGAATGAAGACAGAGAGCAGACAAAACCATTATGGGAAAGCAAAGAAGCGATGCATAACAATCTTCTTAACTCTAAACTAATTTGTTTGCAATATCACCCATCTAGCAGTACAAAGAACAAAGAGGGGGGAGTACCATTACCTGCAGGAGGTGGCTGGTCTGCATATCGACCAACCAAAGCCATTCTTAAAAAGAAAATAAACATTGCATAAATCGGTCCTTCACAACATAACTTTGCACAGTTCTCTTATCTATAATGGACAACGACATTGCAAGAACCTGCAATACATCAGCTGAATCTAAATCTTATGTTTCCCCACTGCCATCCCAATTACTCATGGTATATCAATGGAAAATTTCTAAAACTTGTGATCATAAAAGATACAGTAGTTCAGATATGAAAAAAAATTGTACTATTTCAGAGAGGGTCGCACCTGCTCACAAAAACTGGATTTGGCCTGATGATGGCATACAAATTTCAGGTGGGCTCTTGTTCCTCATTAGTTCCTAAAAAAAGGTTTGAAGCATACACGTATGATTGAATCATAATTCTTGACCATTGCATTCCAAGATGTGCACCATTGCATTCCAAGATGTGTTCTTAGCAGAAACTACATCACATTAGCAGACTATTAACACCATGACATCCTACATAACAACCATTATGCATCAGCAAATAACCTCTAGTAATGAAGTCAACTGTTTGTTCTTAATTAACTGATAGTTAAAAACTTAAAATAGATACGCTGGGCAATCATGAAGTCAAAATGAATATACTGGGCAAATCATCAAGTCAAGATAGGTACAACAGGCAACCAAGTTGGCTTAATCAGGCACTCTAAATCAGAATGGATAGAAGAACAGCTTACATTACATTATGAATGAATGTAGGTTGCCGGGTGCAGATCCGGAAGGGGAAGGTAGCAGATCGCCAACCAGAGCCATTCTGGAAAAGCAAATAAACATCGCAATTCACCCATCTACCAGTAGGAAGAATGAAGAGGAGGGAGTATCATTACCTCATTACCTGAAGGAGGTGGCTGGCATGCAGATCAGGAAGGGTTGTTGCAAATCACCTACACCTCCTGCATATCCATCGGGGATCATCTATGAGCAGATCAATGTCGATCTAGGTTTGCATTGGAAATCACCTGGTGTGCCGTGCATTGCTGGTGTTACCAGCCGGTGCCCGCTATTGCGAGGGGAGGGAGGAGAGAGAGACAGAGGAGGAGGACGAATGGCACTTGCTTGACGCCGAGCGGTTGCGCGGAGACGTATGACGCCTCCTAGTCGTGGCAGGCATAGGGGTCCCCCACCCCCGCCGGCACTGGTGCCGCCGACGCGGCCAGTAGGAGGAGCAAGAGCAGCGGCGGCATTGGCGGCCGGATAGGTCCCGGCAGCGACGTCAACTTCGTTGGAAGGATTTGAATTTGAATCACGCGCAGCAAGCCGGCAGGAGGTAGGCGCGGCGGAGCTCGACCTTGAATCCGGTGGCCGGTCAAAATCGAATCGATCCCAAAGCGAAACCCGACCCAGAGGGGCAATCCAGCCTACATTTATGGAGACAGGAGGCGGCGGTGGCGGGACGCGAGGTGGCGGCAGGTGGGAAGGCGAGGCAGCGGTGGGGAGGCAAGGCGGCGGGGAGGTGAGAGGGCGGCGGTAGGAATCGAGGTGGTGGGCGGCGGCGGGTCTGAGGCGCGACGACGTGATTGGTGGAGTGAGGTGGGGGGGCGATTGAGGGCAGGGGCGCGATTGAGCGGTCGGCGGCCGTGATGAGTGGTGGGGCCCACACGCGAGACTGGTAGCTGACGTGGATGGCTGAGAGGCCAGAGAATGGTACCGAAAACAAAGTTTTGTATGATGATGCCGGCATCTATGTAAGCGGTCATGGACAGATTATTTTTCCAACACACGAACTGATCAACACAATTGAATTATAGAAAAAAAGGGAAAGTACAAACTTTTCCTTGTTTTAAAATTAACTAGCGGTGTACTAACCTGAGGTTCCTTTCAAACACAGTAACAAAACTAGTAGTACCTAGGCCTAGGTACTGTAACAGTTTGCACCCCGGGACTTTTCACTTTCTTGTAAATACGCTGAAGCAATTTTATTAAACTTAATCCCATCACATCAACTGCTACACATTTGACGGCATAGTTGGCAGGAGCAGGGTGGAAGGGTGGATGGCACGGCCCCACTCCGACGTGGTACGACGGGAGAGGCCCCGGTTACGGGAGCAACCGAGACGGAGGGCGGCGCTCACACGTGGGAGGGACCAATGGGGGTGGAAGTTGCACTCGGTGGCACACTAGGGGAAACGGCCAACCACCGAGTAAGGGCATTCTCTCTCCACCCGCCAGGGGGCGGAGCTACGTGTATTGGTAGATGTCAGCTGACATCGTTAACTTTGTGCAAAATCAGTACTAAATCAGTGTTTCATGCTATTAATCTATTGAGCTAACATCGAAGCGCAGAGCAACTGACATCGGTGGCTCCACCGGCTAGCTCCGCCACTGCCACCCGCAGGAGAAGGGGCTGGAGGTGAGGATTTGGGTGCCCCCCTAGAATAGGTGCCTGAGTGGATCTGCTGAAGTGCGTTTTATTGCTCCCAGCCCCTAATTTTCAGTTGGGACTCAAGTAGGAGGTCTGATGGAGTTGCTCTTAGTTGGGTTAATTTGTGTCTGATCGAGTTAATCACGCTCAACTTCCAATAGGGTACCATTCTCAGCAGGAATATCTAGGTTTGTGATGATCGACTGAAAGGTATTTTTTGTTGCTTGAAAGTACCGTTAGCGTGCGCAGCCCATCCTCGGAGATGCTTTCGCAAGGCACCCATTTTCTTATTCTAGTGTTAACCGAGTTTTGACTCCTGATCTGCTTATTCCAGATTAATACAACATGGAGATGCTTCCAGTAGCTCAAGTGTGTGTGAATTTGCCAGACATGCTTCCGACACAGGTTTCTTGGGAAGATCAGCACACATACATGAAGAAATCTTTTGCTCCTAGCAGTCCTGTATAGACCATGGATGATAACAGTTGAAGCGGCAGAGTGTGATCGCTGCCAGCTGCCTCAGTAGCTGGTAAGGAAAATATAGATGTTTGGTGCCAACACTGGAACAGGGGTGAGTTCTGCTCCACCTAATAACTTGGCATGATACTCCTGTCTTTCTTGTACATGAGTTCCTGGTGCCTCCTCTTCCTACTAGAAGATAAATGTCACAGAGAAAAAAGTACCGTGCATTGCTTGTTCAGATGCTCTATGTTTAATTAGGTGCAACTAGCAAGTTCGTGAGAAATTAACAAATTGACTTGGCATTTGGCCTAAGTACGAAAGGATGCTTCTAATAACAATGTGCATAGGTGACCTTCTTGCTGTCTAAATATATAGGTAAGTTACCAAAGCCCTCTAGTCCTAGTTGGCTAGTGGAGCTGAGGTATGGTTGCAACCACCCAGGTTCGATTCCTCGTTGGAGCGAATTATAGGGTTGATTTTTAAAAAAATCCCCTCGTCGGGTTTTCTAAGCTGGGAGAATGTTTCTTCTTAATGAAAACTGTGGGGGGCGGTCTTACCTTAGTAAAGTATATGTTCAGAATTAAATGGTTCAAGATATATAAATGATCGAGCTGCCTTGACATAAATTATTTTTTCTTCTCCTAATAATATACGTGGCTGAGGACATCATTTGGATGCTTTTCTTTGTCATAGAATTAGTGTCTGTCGTAAATGTTCTGAAGGCCCAACCAAAAACAAGACATGTTGCTGCTACACCATACATAATCTACAATAAACTCACCATTTGGATGATTTAATTTCAGAATCAATAATCCACAAGTGTTTCTCCACCTACCTTGCCAATGCCAAAATAATTGAAAAGAAAAAAAGTATGGTTCTTATGCTTAAAAGTGTTGAGTAAAGTCTTCAACACATAAAAGGTTTGAGTAACAAAGAATTGTTTGATGTTCTGTCGGGCTTGAGTTGCTCCACGATCTGGGTTGGATTGGGAGTATGACCAGCTAAGTCAGTCTTCACTTTCATCAATCCGCATAGCTAATGGCTGTGAATGGTTAGGCACACAGCCTCTAAAATTTCAGTACCTAAATTGAGTCCAATGGATGGCACTCAATATGTGTATTGTTCAATAATATTAAACACATGTGTGGTTTTAACTTTGTTTATGCTTGTAATAACCTGTTCTTATGATATTGGAGTTGGCTGCAATTATTTGATTTAATTGCATTTGTCCGAATTCGAACTCGGATATCATATTTAGTTACATACACCAACCAGTTAAACCCATAAGCTTAATCACAAATTCCTTGTGTCATGTCCTCGTGCATCTTCGCTTCTCGAATCTTAGTTAGGGTGGAAACAATGTTTATTTGTTATGAAACAGATATGCTTATATAGCTTTTGTGACACACAAGACACAACCACATAGGACTATGTGAGTATATAATAATTCGATTACTTTAAGGTCTTGTTGCCTCGGCTCCCATAAATTTTCACCACTGCTGGCCTTTATCTTCAAATGCAGCTCAGTCTTTCACTAGAATACATTGATTTTTTTTGTGCAAGGTCAGATGCCATATGCTATTTGATGCTACTAATAGTTATGTGTACTCTTTATCTCTTGGCAAGGCTGAGTCCTTTCGGAACACATAAGGAGCACATGCTGATCACAATACGTTAGGTTGAATCGATCACAAGATGGGAAATATGATGCCTACTAATTTCCTCTCAGTGTGTTAAATGAAAAGATCACTATAATATCCAACATATCTATCACCCAACTCAAGCTCCTCTGCTATTGTGGTGAGCGGAGCATGAGAGAGGCTTCCATGCCAGCACAGAGAAGGAGCTCAGCCTCCACACATGCGTACACCCAGGCATGAAGTCTCTAGTGAGGGATTGTCAACTCTATCATAGTAGTGGTTCGTATTCCATAAATCATTGATTGATTCAGATTCTCACATGTCAGCTGGGTAAAAAGTTTATCCATAGCTTCGATCCTTTTTTTTGTTGTGATCAATCATTAACACCTAGTAAAATGCTCGAGTCAAGGCTAAAACTGAGCTTCAGGCCCAACCTAGAAAAAGAAATTTGAATGACCAGAACATTGTTCTTAGACCCCATCTTGCCCATAATTAAGTGTTCATCTCAGCAGATACAAAAATCTGTCAGCAGCATTCAATGCCCACGCTTATCTGTAAATGAATGTAATTCACAATAATAAACTTTGATACTCTTTTCCAAATGCAACTTCACCTCGAGGTTCTGTAGGATGATTAAACTCAGATTTTGCTATGAGCGGTCCGAATAAGTACAAGTACAGATTGTTGTGACGCTCAGAGCAAAAACGCGAGAGTTTGTAAGAAATATTGTGGACACCCTTCATCACGGAATTGAAACACTCTCTTGAACTTGCAGCCGAATTAGGAACGCGGAGAAGTACATATATACATATATGCATGGTGGCAAAATGCAGTACAGTGCACGAGGAACTACCAGAAACAATAGGATCCATGAGATAGGACTTCCGGAGTAGTCGTCTTGTGCTTGCTACGTCCACTACAATAACGAGTGGGATAGCTGGCACTGGCACCCGTGCGAGCAAAGACCAAAGTTGATTCTGCTCGACCAAAGAGATTGGGCACCTCACCCAGATAAAAGCTTGGAGACATGAGCTCATGATACCTCCTGTTCCTACTATCCAGATAAAACTTGTCGTAATTACAAAAGGGTCATTCATGCTCTATATTTGAATTGAAGAAAGCTCTGTGTGAAGCTAACAAATCACCTAGCTTCTTGGTGATTGGCCTACAGAAAGCACAGGTGATGATTAAAACTAGGGTCAGCAACCTTACTGGTACCCAAGTATATAGCATGTAGACTGTAGGAGTGCATAAATATGTTTAAAAGGTATACATCTCATGACATAACTGATGGACTTGCCTTATGATGGTGCTTCCTTGAAATAAAGTCTTTACATAACTGCTGGTAATGTGTAGCCGAGGACAACCCCTCTGAATGCTTTCATTTGCAGTAGAACTATTAGATGTCATAACGCATAAATGTCAAAAAGGCTCAACTCAACAGAAAATCCACCTTATAAACCACAATAATCAACAAAATCCCTCATATTATTAAACCTCATGCTTCTAGCCACATGTGAATATTCATTAATGATATAGTTGGGCACTTGGGCTAACGGCCTCTGCTGGTCTGCTTCATTTGATGCTTTGCATTTTTAAGAACACATCTGGGTACACGAATTCCTGAATCATAATCCACAAGTGCTTCCGCTAGCTCAAAGATGAGCAGCTAGCCAAAATGATTTCATCATTTTGGGCTTGCTTTGCCACGCATATTTGGCCTGGGGCATGTAGCATCAACGTGCATATACATTTTTTTTAATTGTGAATAAGGCAGTACTGAACGGTAATGCAACTTGAAGGTACAGTAGCTAAAATTATCCCTTCATTAGTTAAAATTATCCCTTCATTCGTTAAAATGAAAGCGTCAAGAAATCCAGTTAGGCTACTTATCATCATAACGTCTGACTTGAAACCTCTCAACAGTCAACACAAGTTGATAGTAGCTAGTTAATACATATATACAGCTCAGCATGCTCTAGCCATGCAGTGTTGTGGCATTTTTATGGCAGAGTTACATCATGAAACTCTTGTAGACAAGATGGCACTTCTACTGCAAATACGACACGGATCTTTAGCTCAACAAGTTCTCCTGGTAGAAGTTGGCATTTGTTTCCAATGCCTCCTTTTCCTATGTGATTCTAGAACTCGAATAGATCATGGCATTTGGGCTGCTCATGCCCTCTTCTATTTTCTGGCTATCTATCTGGGAACACAAATAGATTAAGTTGTTGAGAGATGGATCCAACAAAAATAAAAAATATGGCTTATGATTTGATCTATCTAAGGTTTATATAAAGGGTAGAAGTAAGAACAAGGCTTGAAAGGTCAACATGACTCATATAATTATTGATCCACCCACCATTTTTTTTTTGAATCGAGGCCTACCGAAATACAGGAGTTTGATGACAGGAGGGGGATGAGAAGCAGAAGACACGGAGTCTGAAACAGCCAAAATATGCAGGCCACACCGGCCCCAACGCCTGCATCTATCCTACAGCATATCATAGGCAATCCACTACCAGTACTAGGCCATCAGAGGGCACTGCGTCGCCTCGACGATCCCCTTCGATGCTCATGATTTCATCTTCTAAGCATCCGGGTCCCACTACTAGGGAATGAGGCTTTCGTCCCAAGGCAAAATTAACATTAGTACCGGTCCAGTTTGCCCACCGGTACTAATGTTCAAAGAACCGGTACTAATGTCCCGTGCCTAAAAGGAGGCAGCCGGAGCCATCTCGTGGCAAACATTAGTACCGGCTCTCATTGAGCACCGGTACTAATGTCTCACATTAGTACCGGTGCTCAATATGGGCCGGTACTAATGTGTGGGCGGGACATTAGTACCGGCCCTTATTAAGAGCCGATACTAACGTAGTCACGTTAGTACTGGCTCTTAATAAGGGCCGGTACTAATGTCCAACGGTTATATCTCAACTTCTTCCTCCTCCAGCCCCGCGAGCCCCCTTCTTCCTCCACTTCGAGCTCCTTCTTCTCCATGGCGCCCTAGAGGAGCTTTTGCCGGATTTGTGATCATTTCTCAACGATTTCGCTCGTTGAAGTGGTCTAGAGGTTAGTTACTTCATCCTCCCTTGATTCATGCTTATTTTCTTGAGTTTCATTGGTTGAAATAGGAGTATTTTAGCACTTTAAGATGTACTAAGAATAGAGGATTTTAGCACTTTGAAATAGGAGTATGTTCTAATAGAGTTGATTGAAATAGATGTGCCGTGTTTGTTGGATGAGATGTTCTATATGATGATACAAATTAATTTTTTTGTATTATTTTTTATAGAAATAAATATAATAAATGCTTTAAATGCACTTATTACTAAGAGAAACGACTGGAATATTAATATTAGAATTAGAGAAATAATTTATTTCTCAAAAAATAGTTTGCTTATAATAATAATAATTTAAATTGAAATATAGTTTTCTCATTATAAAAAATGTTTTCGTACCATGAAAAATATTTTCTTAAGAAATAAAGTTTCTTTATTAGGAAAAGTTTTCTTCAATACCATCAAAATGGTTTTCTCATTAGAATAGTTATTTCTTAGTTAGAAAAATAATTTCCTCAATAGAAAAATAGTTTTCTTCATTAGAAAAATTGTTTGCTCATTAGAAATTTAGTAAAAAGTTTATATTTCATGTGGAATATGGATTTGAACACTATGAATTAGTGTAACACATATAATCTTGCACTTGTTACATGATAATAATATATTTTGTTCGGTTATATATTCTTTATTTGTAGATGGACCGACAATGGATGTACACCGACAAGAGAATATCCAATGAATTCTTTAACGGGCTTCGTGGATTTCTAGAAGTAGCAGAATCGAACAAGCCCCCGTCCGGTTTCATTATTTGTCCATGCAGAAAGTGCAGGAATTTGAAAGATTTCTCAACGACAAAGACTCTTCACGATCATTTACACAAATGGGGATTCATGCCAAACTATTTTATTTGGACAAAGCATGGGGAGAGAGGGGTTATAATGGAAGATGATGAAGAAGAAGACGACAATATTCCTGATTGAACTCAAGAAGGTCTCTTTGCAATGGGAGATGATCCAATGGGTGAGGATGATGTTGCAATAATTGAGGGAGAGCATGAACAAGGAGAAGATGAGCCGCTTGATGATCTAGGTCAAGTGTTGCGAGAGCAGAAGGAAGATTGCGAAAAGGTGAAGGAGGCAAAGAAGTTTGACCGTATGTTAGAAGATCACAAGAAACCATTGTACCCAAATTGCAAAGAGGGGCACAAGAAGTTGGGTAGCACATTGGAAATGTTGCAGTGGAAGGCTAAACATGGAGTTTCTGACAAGGGCTTCGATGAGTTAATGATGATCGTAAAGGACATGCTTCCAGAGGAGAATGAATTGCCGGAGTCAACGTACGAAGCTAAAAAGGTCATTTGTCCTCTGGGTTTGGAGGTTCAAAAGATACATGCATACCCTAATGATTGTATCCTTTACCGAGGAAAAAAATATGAGAAATTGGAGGCTTGTCCTGTGTGCGGAGCACAGCGTTATAAGATCCCACGAGATGACCCTTACGATGTTGAGCGGGAGAAGCAGAAGAAGAAGAAGAAGAAAATTCCTGCTAAGGTAATGTGGTACTTTCCAGTGATACCACGGCTGAAGCGTTTATTCAGGTGCAAGGCTAATGCAAAGTTGATACGTTGGCACAAAGAAGATCGTAAAGCAGATGACAAGATCAGACATCCCGCTGATGGGTCGCAGTGGAGACTAATTGATAGAGAATTCCCTGAGTTTGCAGAACACGCAAGGAACATTCGGTTTGGTTTAATTACGGATGGATTCAATCCATTCGGTGAGTTCAGTAGTGGTCATAGCACTTGGCCTGTGACCTTATGCATATTCAACCTTCCGCCATGGCTGTGCATGAAAAAAAGTTCATCATGATGCCACTAATCATCCAAGGCCCAAAGCAGCCAGTCAATGACATCGATGTTTATCTGAGACCGTTGGTTGAGGATCTTAAAATGTTATGGAAGAAAGAAGGTGTACCTGTGTGGGATGAGTACAAACAGGAGACCTTCAATCTACGAGCGTTGCTGTTTGTCACCATCAATGATTGGCCGGCACTTGGTAATCTATCAGGACAAACAAACAAGGGATACCGAGCATGCACGCACTGTTTAGATGATACTTGCAGTGTGTATCTAAAACACAGTAAAAAGATTGTGTATTTGGGCCATCGTCGATTTCTTCCTCCTAAGCACCCGTTAAGAGAAGAAGGAAAAAAACATTTTGAAGGTGTTGGAGAAAAACGTAAGAAGCCAGTGCACCGTGATGGTAAACTTGTATTTTCTATGGTGAAAGATTTGAAGGTAGTGTTCGGGAAGGCTTCTGGTGCCAAATCTGTTCCAAACGACATGGATGGACGTGCACCCATGTGGAAGAAGATGCCGATATTTTGGGAGCTTCCTTATTGGGAAATCCTTGAAGTTCGCAATGCAATTGATGTGATGTATGTGATGAAAATTTTTTGCGTGAACTTTCTTGGCCACCTAGGTGTATACGGAAAGTCAAAAGATACAGTTGAAGCTCGTCGGGATCTTAAATTTATGAAACAACGAAAAAGCCTCCATCCTGAAAAGAGGGAAAAAGGAAATTGATTGGCCCCTACTAGTTACACCCTCAGGAAGGAAGAGAAGAAGATGATGTTTGATTGTTTGAACAGTATCAAGGTCCCGACTGGCTACTCCTCAAATATACAACGAATAATAAATTACAAAGAGAAAAAATTCATAAATCTGAAGGCTCATGAATGCCACGTGTTGATGACACAATGGTTGCCTGTTGCACTACGGGGTATTCTACCAGAGAATGTGAGATTGGCAGTCGTCAAGATTTGTTCATTCCTCAACCAAATCTTTCAGAAGGCAATCCATCCAAAGAATCTAGTGCAGTTGCAGAAAGATGTCGTGCAATGCCTCGTCAGCTTTGAGATGATCTTTCCACCCTCTTTCTTTACTATCATGACCCACCTTCTAGTGCACCTAGTTGAAGAGATTTTTATCCTAGGGCCTGTGTATTTACACAACATGTTCCCTTTTGAGCGGTTGATGTCTAGTTACAAGAAGTATGTCCGTAACCGTGCTCGTCCCGAAGGAAGCATCACAAAGGGATATGCTACAGAGGAGGTGATTGAGTTTTGTGTCGACTTTATTGATGAGCTTGCTCCTATCGGACTCCCTGTATCACGCCATGAGGGTAGACTCAGGGGAAAGGGTACACTAGGGAAGAAAACTCGGATGGATATGGATGAAACGTTATTTCGTACAGCACATTCCTTTGTCCTGCAACAATCATCCCTAGTGGCTCCATACAGGGAGGAGCACAAGTCCATTGTACGAGCCTCAAACAAAGGGAAGTCAGAGGTCTGGATTACACGTCATCACAATGATAATTTTGCATCATGGTTGCGGAGAAAACTTATGGGTGATAACATTATTGGAGAGCAATTGCAATGGTTGGCTAGAAGTCCATCTATCTCAGTACTTACGTTCCAAGGATACGAGATAAACGGATACACATTCTACACGAGAGCCCAAGACCAAAAGAGCACAAACCAAAACAGTGGTGTCCGTATAGATGCAATAGACAACGAAGGAAATGAACAAACATACTATGGTGTCATTGAAGAGATATGGGAATTGGACTACGGACCTTTAAAAATCCCTCTTTTTAAGTGTCAGTGGGTTAAAAACCCTACATGAGGTAAAATGACAGACAAATTTGGGATGACAACAGTGGATCTCAACAAGATTGGATACAAAGATGAACCGTTCGTCCTAGCGAATGATGTGACTCAAGTTTTCTATGTGAAAGACATGTCCAGCAAACCACCAATAATAAAGAAAGGTGATGATAAGGGTGTTGTTAATAATGAGCCAAAGCGTCACATAGTTCTACCGGGAAAAAGAAAAATCGTTGGAGTTGAAGACAAGACTGACATTTCAGAAGATTATGATCAATTCGATGGTCTTCCTCCATTTTCAGTAAAGATTGACCCAAGCATCCTGTTAGCCGAAGAGGACACTCCATACCTACGTCGTGATCACAACCAAGGGACATTCGTGAAGAGGAAGATTGTTAATATTACACTAGATGATGATGTATAATATGTACCAAAGTATTGTAATATTTGAATGAACTAATATTTTGCTACTTTATTAACAAAACTTTCAATTATTTAACTTTTTTAGCATTATCAGATATTAAATAATAAATTTACGTAAAAACATACGTGAGCAAGACTAAATCATGATTTTTATATTAATTACACTGGATGCACTATTTAAGAAAGATTTTGCATGAAAAAAATAAAATTATTTTCATTTGTTAAAGTGAAGAAAGAAAAAGACAATTTAGAAGATATTAGTAGCTTATTGATAAGAAAATTTTAATTTTAATAGTTAAATTTAGAATGTCATAGTATTTATGTAAAGAAAATTAACCAAACTTGTTCTACCATTTTAAGTGTTATATATGATTTTTCATAAATAAACTACAATATAGGAAATAAAAACGAAAATTAAAAGGGGAACAGGGGGCAACAAAATGATAACAACATTAGTACCGGTGCTAAACTAGCACCGGTACTAATGTCCTTCTCCATTTGGTGGTAAATGAAAAGTCACATTAGTACCGGTGCTCAACTAGCACCGGTACTAATGTGAACATTAGTACCGGGCCGCAACAAGCCCTGTACTAATGTTCATATTAGTACCGGTGCTAGTTTCGCACCGGTACTAATGTGGGGAGGTTATAAGGCGGCGTCCCCCTTCTTTCCCAACACTTAGCCCAATTCGATCCCCCATTCCCGACGTCCTCGTCGCCGCCCGGTGCCCCGCGCCGTCGTCGATCGCAGAGAGCACCGCCTCTCCTCTCCCCCGGCCCGCGCCCACCCCGCCGTCCCGTGCGCCCCCGGCCGGCCCCGTCGCCGACCGTCTCGCCCCGCCGTCGCCGACCGCCCCCACCAGCGCGCCATCGCCGCCGGTACGGTCTCCCGGCCGCGGCGGCCCCCCTGCTGTGCGGGCCGGGGCTACTTGGGGCTGACGTCAGCCCCCATTTTTTTTTATAAATTAGAATTTAGAAATATATAAATTTAGAATTTTTTAATAAATTAGAAATATAAATTTAGAATTTAGAAATATATAGATTTAGAATTTAGAAATATAGATTTAGAATTTAGAAATATAGATTTAGAGAATTTAGAAATATAGATTTAGAATTTAGAAATATAGATTTAGAAATGTTATTTATATGTGGATGTAAATGTTATTTAAATGTGGATGTAAATGCTTTTTTAATTTCAAATTGACATGTTTGGTTCGACTCGCTCGACTGGCTCGCTCCCGCCACGCTCCCGACTCCCCCCCCCGCCACGCTTCCCACTCCCCGCCACGCTCCCGACTCCCCCGCCACGCTTCCCACTCCCCCGTCACTCTCCCGACTCCACCGCCACGCTCCTGACTCCCCCGCCACGCTTCCCACGTACTCCCCGCCACGCTCCCGACTCCCCCGCCACGCTCCCGACCCCCCGCCACGCTCCCGACGCCCCCGCCACGCTCCCGACCCCCCCGCCACGCTCCCGACCCCCCGTACATTGTCTCATATTAATTGTCTCATCATTGGAATAGATGGTCCTCATATTATTTTTTATTACATTATTTTAGTTACAATGGTGCGAACCGAAGAGGACTGAGAAGCGGAGCAAATGATCATGGATTTAATTGCTGGCAATACTATGAATGATGCACCGAATGAACAAGAACAGGATCACAGAGAGGCCGACAGCTACCTGAACATGTTTACTGATGACAATGAGAGGGAGAGGGAGCAACCAATTGGTCAAGGAAGCAATGATGGAGAACAATCCGAGGTATAATTAATAAAAACCAGTACCTCATCATGATTTTCGAGGAAGCTACTAATTATAGAAATGAGTTAATAGTTCTTAAATTTTTAGGAGCTTGCATCGAGCAGCAAGAAGAAGCCGGGTGGGAAACGCGGCCCAAAGAAGAAGCTAGACTGGCGTTTCATCATCACGGAAGTATCTCCCGATGGGAGACCGTTAGCTCCACATGAAAATATTGTCAAGTTGGTTAATCACATTAGGGCACTTGTTCGGGACAACATCCCAATAAGCTTTTGGTTTTGGAAAGCGGCTGACGCACCTGACTTGCTACCCAAAGAAGGTGATCAAGCAGAAGCTGAGCACGAAGATCAAGATCAGGACGAAGAGCAACATGAAGAGAATGAACCCCCGGTACCGGTTCGGCCAGATGTTGTCCCGGTCACAGAGAAGAACATGATCTGGGCCGAGGTGAAAGCACACTTCGGATTTCCCGAAAACACAGATTTGAAAGCTGTGCGCACTTGGGCCCTGCAGAAGGGTGCAATTGCCTTTCAGACGTACAAGAAGCGGCTGACCAAGGAGTTCATCAAGCAGGGGCTTACACCCGATTTTAAGAAGTCGGGATATGCCAAGTTAAGAGATCATTGGGATGCATTTGTGCAGGGCAAGCAATCGGAAGATGCCGCCAAGTTGATTGCAATCAACACAGCCAATGCACGTAAAAAGAAAGAATTCCATCATCTTGGTCCTGGAGGTTACGCGATGGCACTGCCCAAATGGGATCGGATGGAGCAAGAAATAATGGCACGTGGAATCGTACCGGCAACTCTGGAGTGGCCTGACCGAGCGCGGAATTACTACTATGCACATGGTGGCACGCTCAATCCCGAAGATGGATCATTAATACCAGGTGACCAACTAAGACAGACAGCTGCAAGGCTTGTTGATTTGATCAGGCTGCTGCCGAAGGAACATTCATAGCTGATCGAGAGAAGGACGAGCTTTCTGCTGCAATAGGCACTAGAGAACATGGTGGACGTTGCAGAGGCAAAGGTGTGGTTCCATGGAAAGTCGCATGGCATGAGCACATTGACTCGTACAAGAAGCGCAAAAGGAACAAGGACGAACAAGATAGGAAAATCAGACAATTGCAAGAGCGCGTAGAAATGACTGAGGCAAGAATGGATGCCATCATTGACGAGCGTTTGGCCCTTGCTCTTAACAAACAATCATCTCAGCAAGGGCCCATAGATGAAATGAGCCCGCCATCTACTAAGGGGAAAAGTAGTGTCGCTTCAACGGATGCAGCACCAGCAAACACGGAAGCACCGGTCAAGGAAGCAGAAGCACCACTACCCTCACCAGAAGCACTGGTTGCCTCAGCAGAAGCACCCCAAGCCTTAGCAAAAGCAGCCGAGGTCTCCCACGAACGGTTCCCCGTGGATGACATCACAGTGAGGTCAGCGTGTGAGCTTCACGCTCAACTCAGAAACAAGATGTTACCGGTGGCTTATGGTGTTGCTGAGGTCCCGGAACCGGGGGAAACATTCATGGGCGTGGAATTCAGTAAATCATTTTACCATAAAGTTGCCGTCGACCGAGTGGTCCCCGGTTGGGAAGACCTCGAACTGGAGTTACCGGGACCTGATGGGGAAGAGGTGCTTGGAGATACCGTGCACGGTTGGGTATTGTGGGCCAAGGCTCACATAAAGATTACGGAACCGATCAAAGAAGCACCCCTACCCTCACCGGAAGCACCTCTTCCTGAAGCCTCATCTACACACCCCGTGCCTGAAGGCGAAGATCATCAGCTACCCTCATCTCCAACAGGAAGCATGAGTCCTCTAGTTGATCGGGACCCAAGCGAGAGTCCGCCGCCTCAGCAACAGGGCAAGGGTACCAAACGACGAGCTACGCATCATCCTCCGCCCCCTCCTCCAAAGAAGCAGACGAAGCCCAGGCCGAAGAAGCCTCAACCGAAATTATCTTACCAGAAGACTCAGGAGGAGCTAGATGCTTCAGTGCGGGCTGAACTTGATAGACAAATATTCAAAGCGAAGAAGCCACCTGTTGAGAAACCATTTGACCGGGTCAAATTTCATCGCTTCATGAAGAAAATGGAGGAGGAGAAATGAATAAATGCCCAGCCACCTCCTTTGAGTGACTATGACAGACAGGCACTCAAGATTGACAAACAGAAGAAGTTTGCGAATAAAGCTAAATCTATTCCACAACTAGGCACCCAGTCAAAGCAATCTGTCTCCCCCATCAAGGTGCTTTCTTCGCAAGAGCAGCATATGCTTGTATTCAATAAGGAATCAGGTCTGACTCCTGGTCAAATCCGAGGGGACGAACCAATCCCAATACATGAAGGGGCAAATAGACCGAAGTATGAGTTGGGTAAACCTCTTGTGTGGCCGCAGTTGGTGCCGTATCTTCCAACGAGAATGCATGAACTGCACGATTGGTACATGGCTGCGTCAGCAAGCGGTGTAACCTATGTGGAAATTACCATAGACGATCAACATTATTTCCGTGGCCGACAAACTTTTGGTGTGGAATTTGACCAATTTTGGTTCTTATTCAATCAAGATGCAATTGACTCAGGACTCATCGCTTGCTGGACTCTGTAAGTCTCGAAAACAATGATCTAGCCATTCTACCTTATCTTAACTTGTGTTTAATTTGAATTTAATTTCAATCATGCAGCTTTGAGATGCAGCGGTGCAGGAGGAGAGGAATAAAGGACGTCGGCTTCATGGATCCACTAATGATAAATCAGACTTGTGTCAGAAAATGGGAGCTGGACACATTGGACTATATATATTTGTATCTAGAAAAACACCATAAGAAGGGTATCATACTTCTACCATACAACTTCGGGTGAGCAACGTGTATCTCATCTATTTTATCGGTTTTCAAATGATATTGCATATATATTTCAAGAAACTAATACTTCTACACGTATGCACAGCTTCCACTGGATTCTTTTTGCATTCTGTCCGTATCTAAGCAAGGTCTTCATCTTCGACTCTTTGAGGGCAACATCAGACAAAAGCGCATATCAAGATGTCGTAGAGATGATCAAACTTGCATGGACTCGCCTCTGTGTAGAGCACCCGGGAACATACAAAGAGAACCTTTATTTCCACTATGATTTCCCTGTATGTGTATTCTGCTAGTCCGCATATCTCATGTCTTCCAATATAATTAAACATATTTCATAACCTTATTTTCGCACATGTGTAGTGCTTGACACAACCTTCAGGTACCAATCTGTGCGGATACTATGTATGCGAGTTCATGCATACCTTTTCAAGCATCGGGAGAGGTACCAACCTTGAAGACAGGGTGCGCCCACTAAACTAAACGACACATGCATGTAGTTCTTATTTGTCCATGTTCTTTTTTGTACTAGTTCTTATTCTTTGTTCATGTTCTTTCGTAGATTGATGACAACAAGCAGGGGTTCCTCGAGTCGGAAAGAATCCGGTTAATTCAAGAACAACTTTGCGGATTTCTTCTGGATGAGGTGATTACGCCAGGTGGAGAATTCTACTCAGGCTTATCATCTGTGATTGTAACGGGGAAGTCCACGGAAGAAACATCGGGGAAGTCCACTGCAAAAGCAACTGGGAAGTCGACAGAACAAGCAGAGTCGACCAAGCAGGGGAGCAAGAGAGGAAAAAGCTCTGCAAAAGACCAATCTTCAGGAAGCAAAAAAAACTAATATTAAATCTTGCTAACCTTTGATGCAATGTATTATATACACTAATATTTATTTTTCGTATTTCTGTATGCACAATATTATATATGTTTTTTTGCATGGGATCAACTACCGGATTTGAGATAATACATGCATACGTATATATGTACTAGTATAATATTATATTATACTAATACATATATACGTATGCATGTATAGTATTATCTCAAATATTTTATATGGCACACGAATATATATTATAGCGTATCAAGCATTAGGATTAGTATACGTAAATACGATAGAATTAATAAACCAGAAAACATTAAAGAAAAAGAAAAAACAAAAAAAAATAGTACCGGTTGGCAATTAGAATCGGTACTAATGTGGCCCGTGCCACGTCGCCGGGGGCGGGCACATTAGTACCGGCCCTCATTACCAGCCGGTACTAATGCCCACATTAGTACCGGTTTCCAAAACCGGTACTAATGTGACTTCACATTAGTACCGGCAGAACAATACCGGTTTGAAAACCGGTACTAATGAGGGTTATAAACCGGTACAAATGTGCGTTTTCCTAGTAGTGTCCTCTTCTTCATCGTTGTCCTCAGCATCAGCTTCTTCAATCTGTAGCATACTCGTCTTGCTTCTGCTCTGGTTTGCCATCACTTTATACGCCGTCGCCAGGATCACATTGATGCATGCGGCAAGCTGCTCTTGGAATTCAGGCTTGTACAGACCTGTCCAGAAATTCACCATATATATGTCCATATGCATGAAGTCACTGCCGGCAGTATATAGAGTGATTTTTTTTAGAAAAAAAGTATATAGAGTGATATGATGTAGTCATTATTTGTGAATTGCATCAGTGGTTCATTAAAAATGGGCAACCATTTGTCCATTTTGAACAGACAAGATGGCACTTCAACTGCAAATAGGATGAGCCATGCCTTTGAATTCTTTGTCCATGATCATGCGTTCAGCTACCCAATCTACTCGTGCCTTTCGATGGGCGGGTGGGTGGCGAAGCGGGCCTGCCGGTGTGTGGAGGAGTCCACGGCGCCGTGGCACACAGAGCAGTATTAAATCCAATAACAAATTGTTAATTTGGAGTATTAAATGTAGATTAATGACAAAACCCATTCCACGACCCCTACCTTAATTTTCGAGACGAATCTAACGAGCCTAATTATGTCATGATTAGACAACATCATGCTACAGTAACTAATCTCTAATGATGGATTAATTAGACTTAATGGATTTGTCTCGCAATTTCCTGTCCATTCGTGTAATTATTTTTGTAAATAATCTACGTTTAATACTCCTAATAGACCTTGAAAGAGGACCCAAAAGTTTCACTTTGCGAACTAAACGGGAATCTAGATGTGCATTTGGAGAGTTCGGGAATCTGGATGACACCCGATGCCAAGTTGGAGGGCCGTTCCTACATTTTACTCTAAAACTAACATAAGCCAAACAGCACCAAGAACCTTAATTATGTTGCCCTCACACTAATACTCAGCACGTACTTCTACTGCTACTGACGTTGCCCATCCATGAGGCATGCTGAGGTTCTACCACAGAAATACACCAGATCAACTTCCCTTTCCTGACAAGAGGCACAGTTTTGTGGAGTGTAATTTGGGCATGAATTCCCGGTGCCTCCTTTTTCCAGTCTCTATAGGACACACAACACTCAGGCCCGTACCTGAGTTTTTGTGGCCCTGGTGCAAAACACAAGTGGAGGCCTATATTTATAATATGCAATTAACCAAATGTATTTAGATATCATAACTACCATGGACATTCATGTTTTAAACAGTAAAGGGCAAATCCTCCTTACAAATATTCTTAGCTTCTATTAAAAAGCATCATTCGTCTAGCATTCTTCGAAATGAAATCTTCAATTATATCTTATGAGTCCGAGCAGCCCGTTCAAGCCTTTGTTTCTTCTTGCGCTTTATACATGTATTCTATTTCCACTAGAAGACATGATAAATAATATGAATTAGAAAATAGAAAAATAAAACTAATTAACAACCTATCGATGATAAATCATAAATAGAGATTGGAGCATTAACTAACATCAACTTTAATTTTATAAGAAAATCTTTTGCCGATTGATTGCAATTTGCAAAGAAAAAATAATGCAGCGTGTCATCACATTCACATACCTGCAATCTCGCTTGTTGGCTTGTTGGTGGGCTGTGGCTTCCAACGTAGTACGTACAGGCCTGGCAACGTCAAAGCTTCGGCGAGATCGTGGTCGCGGCTCAGCAGCTGGGCAGCGGCGGCGGCGGCGGCGCGGCAGACTTGCAGACCGGCGTCGTTTCAGCTACGCGACTACACGGGATGGGCGGCACCGTGGAAACTGGAAAGGAAGGACGACCAAGGCGCACGCCCGGAATGCCAATCGATATGGACCAGCGTATACGTCCTGAATGGACTCCTGGACCAGCGTATATGGGCCAAATACATGGAGAATGGTGGCCTAGTAATTTTGGTGGCCTGGTTCCGTCGGCCCACTTGCGCTGGGCCTTATACGGGGCTGACAACACTAGCAAGCCATTGCATTTCGTAATCAAACACTCCATATTTTTATGATAAAGATCTAGTAGACAGAACAATTTGCATTGTTGGCTAAACAAATATAACTCTATGGAAAGAAACCATGGTTATAATGGAGTTGTGTGGTATCCAATCTAAATAAATGTAGAAATGTGTGTGTTAGCAAGGCGTGTGACCTGCAGGCATTACTGATATATCGACCAACCATACAATGGGAAATTGGGCATTGCCTTGCGCTTGCAGTAAAATTATATTTAACTAAAATCTACCAGGTAAATATATTACAGAGACACACAGAAGACATGCATGCACAAAGAGGGGTGGCAAACTTGTAGCTCTGAATGTATGATAAACATCCTGGTATGACAAGACTGGGTAAGAAACTCGATATCTTGGCATGGCGATGGAGGTGTAACCGTATCACTTCACCCACTGAAGTTAAAATAATCTTGGGCCCGGTACCGATGATTACAGTTACACATGCACTCTTGGGTGCATTGACGGTGATTCAGGGTGATGTTCAGAATCCTAGCTGAACCATACTATATATAGTTCATCTGTCCATAAATATAAGGATTGTAGGGGTTTAAATTTTTTTAAAACGTAAAGGACTAAGACTAAGTAGGAGATCACACAATGGGTGAAGCACCGGTATAGCCATGTCAGTACTAATGTGACGGGTGCATTTAGTACACATTATTACCGGGTGAAGATGAGACCCGGTACTAATGTGCCCTCCGTCTCTGTCCGTCTCGTCTCTGTCGCCCTCTCTCATCCATCACTTTTTCTTTGCTTCTTCTTTTCTTTTCTTTTCATCTCATCTCCCACAATCAAAATCTCAGAAACTTATAAAAATCAGAGTCAGATTTTATCAACATACATATTATAAGAATCACCTACATACATTTGATTTTACAACCACAATCTTGCAATTTCACGTACACATACTACATACAATTTGAGTCTCACACATATACACTTCAAAAAGGGGCAAATTTGCTACCAGACACATACACTTCGTTCTGTATTGTATACCCCTTGGATGATCACGATCTTTGTAAGAAAAATAAGAAGAAAGGAAAAAAAGAGGAAGAAAATCGATCTGGACCGGGAAGGAACGTGTTGCAGTTTTCTCACAAGGACCGCAAGCACCGCCGCCCAGCAGATGCTCCATCTACGTGCCGCTCGTCTACCACGACGCTGCCCGTCGCAGCCCAGCTGCATGTGCTCGGACGCTTGCTCTGCTCCACCCGGAGGCCGGAGCTCGACCAGGCACTGCCAGGAGGGACCTCCACCGGAGCTCCGCGAGCCCAGCCCCGAGAGCCCGCGGCGCCCAGGCCCGTCCGCACCCGAGGCGCCGCGCCTCCGCGCGCCGCTGGCTGGCCGCGCCCGCCTGCCCGGTTGTGCCCTGCCGCTCTCTCCGATCCAGGCCCTGCACAGATCGAGAAGAGAGAGATGAGAGAGAGGGAGAAAGAGATAGATCCAACGTGAGATTTTCCATGAGGATGGAGAATTCTTCGATGACTAGGAGTGTTCATTTTCGACGAGTGCGAAAAGTTACGTAGATGGGTGTCCTAGGATTATCTATTCGAAATGTTGGAAATCAATTATGTGGATTATCTATTATATACGATGTTTTTTAGTAATGTGACTTAAGTATTATTATATACTAGTTTGGATTATGTGGTTGATAGACATATTTGAATTTGGCGGTCAAATACAAATAATAACAAATTCACATGAATTTGGCCTGCAAATACAAATAATAATGAATACAGTTGAATTTAGCAGACAAATACAAATAATAAATAAAAATGGAGAATTATATACAAATAATAACGATTATGAGGAATTATATAGCGAAACGGAAAAAATCTTTCGCTGGGGGCGGCATAAGCGCCCGCAAGCACAGAAAGCCTATGTACTGGTGGGCGGCATAATAAGCACCGGCCAGCACAAAGGGTCATTGTTTTCCTGCTCATATGTATATACAGGATGGACTTGTTTTCCTCCCATATGATATTGTCATAACCGTCACTCTTTATCTTGAAAAATGCAGCTCTGTCTATTCACTACAATATATAATTCTTGTACGGAAGGTCAATTGGCATATGCTCTTTGAAGATAGTAATGCACTACTTCATCTCTCAGTAAGGCTTAGTCCTTTCGGAACACGTAAGGTGCACATGCTACATGCTGATCACGATACGTAGTTACATGAGGAATGTTACGGTGCTTGACCGGAATCAGGCAGAACAAGGAGGAACCGGTGGTTCCGGTCCACAATTACTTGGTTCCGGTCTACAATTCATAACAAGAATTAGTTCCTACTCACAATTATTTAGTTCCTGGCTCACAATTACTTGATTCCGGTCCACAAGATTGGTTCCTTGTAATAGATTTCTCCTATTTTACAACCACTCGATCTGGACCGATGGACGGCTCATAAAAACCTCAAGTATTGAAGAAAGAGTCTAGTTACATACGTTAGTTTGAGTCGATCACAAAATGGTAAATATGATGTTTAAATTAATCTAGGTTTATTAAACGAGAAGATAATGAAAATATCCAGTATATCTATCCCCAAACTCAAGATCCACTGCTTTTGTGAAGAGGTAGACTGTGGAGGTCCATCTCTGCTTTTGTGGTCAATGGAGCCTGAGAGAAGCTTCCATGCCGGACGGCCCAGGCAAGGGGCTTGTCCTCCACAAATGTGTCCACCCAGGCATGAGGTTTCTAGTTAGCGATTGTTTACTCTATCACAGTAGTGGTTCTTATTCAATAAATCGCATATTGATTTTCATTCTCTTCTATCATGAACAATCATTAACACCTAGTAACAGTAGTGTAAAATTTTTATGCATATATGATATATTTGATTCTTTTCTATCATGAACAATCATTAACACCTAGTAACAGCTCTCGATGCAAGACCAAACTGGCCGAACATAGAAAAAAAATTGAAGGGCCAGAATTTGTTTCTACAAAGTAGCCCTTATGTGCCCATCTCAGCACATACAGCATCATAGAGAGTAGAGACATCTCTCAGCATTCAATGCTCATGCTTATCTGTAAATGAATGTAAGTCGGAGGAATTGAACTTGATATATAGTTATATACTCTGCCAAATTCAAGTGCACCTACTGGTGGATGAATGAAATCAAATTTTCTGATGGCGTTTTTAATCAGTAGAAGTACAAATTGTGAAACTCAGAGACCAAAAACTAGACAGTCTGTAAGAAATACTGTGGATTCCCTGCATCGCGAAATTGAACACACTCTTAAATTTGCAGCCGAATTAGGAACATGGAGAATCGAACTGATGTAGTTATATGCACGGTGGCACAAATGCGCTACAGTGTACGATGAAATACTAGTCGTCTTGTCCTTGCTACATCCAGTGCTACAACCAGAACGGAACGAAGAGTGGGATAGCAACCTCAGGAGGGGGCAAGTGCTGCTCCGTTGCAGGTGCTGCAATCATGTGGGTAAAGGCCATGGTCGATTGTGCTTCGCCAAAGAGATTGGGCACCATTCGCCAGATAAACCCTAGGACATGAGCTCCTGATACCTCCTTTTCCTACTATCCAAATAAACCTTGCAGTAATTACAAAAGGTATCATGCATGCTCTATATATCAATGCAACAGAGCTCTATGTGAAACTAACAAATCACCGTCTTGGTGAATGACCTACGGAAAGAACTGCTGATGCTTAAAACCATGGACAGCAATCTTACTGATACCCAAAGTACATAGAATCACTACCGGAAAAACCAATTTTGCCATGCGTCCCGCGCTTTGTTGTGCGCTTTATTTTGGGTACACGGGAAAGAAGGGCAAAGTCCTTCTTTACCGTGCGTTTTTTCTTGGGTGCACGGCAAAGAAAAAACGCACAGCAAACTCGTTGTTCACCGAGCGCTTTATTTCGGTGCAGGGCAAACAACGAGTTTGCCGTGCGCTTTTTTGGGACGCACGGCAAACACATGAGTTTGCCGTGTGTTTTTTTCACGCACGGCAAACTTTTTTTTTCCAACGGCCATTGGCAACTGTTAGCATCGAGGGGGAGTACGTGCTTGCTGTGCGCCGTGGACCCTTGGCGCACGGCAAAGTTATTTTTCCATTTATATCCTCCTAAGTCTCAAATCCAATTACCTCTAAAAAAATGTTTCTCACCTTGAAACTTTTTCTACACTATACATACAACATGTGATACTTCATGGTATAATTTGGTAGACTTTTGCGTTCATTTGCTATATTTAACTAATTAATTGCATTTCAAGCAATTTTTTTTGAAAGAAGTCAAATTTGAACTACAAGTGATTATAATAGTACAATAAAATTACTAGAAAATTATATTCATGTTATTTAGCACAATTTAAGACCTTTTCATGAAATAAAAAGAAATTTCAAATATCTTGATTAAGAAACATGACCATGATCATGTGTCCAAATGATTTAAAAATTCTAAAAAATGCAAATAAAGTTTTAAAATTATGAGATTTGTCAATATCTCATGATATCATGTGTGAAGGCTGTGGTAAAAATTTGAATGAGTTTTGAACATCTCCAATGAAGTTTTATAGAGTTAAGATGTATATGGTTAGATTTGTAGGTGACGTGACATTCAAATTGATGCTGACTTTGAAAGTTTTTCTACTCTTCCTATACAACATGATGTACTCCATGTCAAAGTTTGGAACATTTTTTTGTTTGTTTGCTATATTTAATTTATTAAATGCATTTGCAGCATTTTCTTGAAAAAATCAATTTTGCCGTGGGCCTAAACTTGGGCGCACGGCAAATAAAAGCCCAGCCCACCAGACCACCCCGGACCACAAACACCGCCCCGACACAAAACCACCCCAGCCGCTAGCGACCGTCGATCTCCTATCTGATGGTCCAAATTCGACGAGCAATCTATATAATCAGCCCGCCCCCTCTCCCTCAACCCGCCGCCTCCTCTTGTCCCTCCCAAGTCCTCGGCGAAAACGTAGAAACTAGCAGAGCAAGCAGTGGTAAAATCTTTAACACAGGTGCATGCCCTCAATGAAATTTCTCAGCTTTTAATTCACACGTAACACCTGAAGCTATGGAAACGGATGAAGCTGTTGACTGGGACAACAAGACAATTAGCAGAAGCCGCAGCCACCTCAAGATAACAGAGCACGCCCACGCTGACCGGGGCTGGCTGCCCGCGACGCCGGGGGATGGCCGCCCTCACCGCCCTGGTTTGCGCTCTTCCACGCCTGCACCGCTTGTTCCGCGCCCGCACCGCCTGGGTCAGCCATGGCCAGGCCGCCGCCGCCGCCCGATTTAGGGTTCGAGTGGAGGAGGCAGGCAGGAATCGACCATATGTTAGGGGGTCGTGCGCCAGGGAGATACAGGAGTCAGGGGTATTTTCATCTTTCATCAGTGGGTCCATTTTTTCTTTAACGGCAAAGGATGACAGAGCTAACGGAAGTGCTAAGGGAGGAAGAAAATTTTAGATGCTGCATACAAGGGTAAGATTTGAAGTTTGGGTGCTATAAAAAGAAGGGTCACTTTTATTGATGCTATAGAGTGTTGGGGGGTCCGAAAATCGGATGGGATCCCCGAACACAAGATGCTAGAATGAACGCACGAAAGCAAGAACGTGAGAGGGGACAAGGAATCCCCGAAAGTCTGTCTCCGCCTCAAAAGTTGTGAATCCCTTTACACGTGCCCTCGAGCCCCATTTTATAGGGAGACGAAGGGACTTTTACATTCCGAGATTACCCTCGAATCTAGAGAATATTCGTGGTGTGAACATGTACATGAATGTCTTTTACATCCCGTGATTTGCGGGGCTAATTTCACATAATTACAAACCTGCCACCTATTCACACCTCAAACCCGGACTTTTGGCACCGCCCCTTTGACTCGGCTCATTCGTGGCTTCCGCTTCATATCTGCGAAGACCTCCAGTAGTTGAGATTCCCAACTCGAATCACCGAAGTTAACCCCGAAGTAAAACTTCTCCGAATCCACAGAGATCCTTGAATCAGCAATGATCTCCGAAGTTTCCCTCACCATAATCCCCGAACTTGACAGGTTCCTGCTGTCCTGAAACAAGGAACAGACCTGCAATCCAACGCTCATTCGGCGATAATTTCGCATAACATTAGAGGGTCAGTGAATCATGCAAAAATAACGAAACACCTTCGCGAATACTTTCTCGCCACGAAACAGAGCAGCGACCCGATGATTTATTCACGAATACTTTCACGAAATCGTTAGCTCCGATGTTTCGAGGGTGAAAGGTTTTTGACCTATTCCCCAACACTAGCCCCTCGGGGAAGCGGGTTGACTCCGACGATCCGTTTCCACGAACAATTGTCGGAATTTCGGTAAAAATGTCACCCTCGGAACGTCGAAGTGTACACGCGTCCCCCCCAAACCGCGTAACGGTCATCTCGAGACGGTTTCTTGAAACTACCCCCCTCTCACCCTATAAATAGAGGCCAAGCGCGGTAACTTTATTTCACCACCTCGCTCCATTCTTCGAAAATTTCTGAAGCATTTTCAGAGAAAAGCTCTTCATCTCAAGAAGCCCGAAGTTCGGCGACCTCTTCTGTTTTCAAAGGTATTGTATTCTTCTTTGTCATATTCTTTCGGTCATTTGGTAACTGTTTCGTAGATTTTTGTTTCTTATACATTTGTATTTATTTTTCTTTCGAAAAGGTGGCTCGTACTAAGAGTACTGCCAGACCAATGACTTCTGATGAGTTGGCTGCTGCTGGCATTCCGCCGACCGAGGGGAATGTTCCTTCTAGTTCAAATGATCCGACTGCCGAAACCATTCGTGATTCCGGCAGTCGTGAAGATGGGGAGATAAGATCTGAAAATAGATCTGGTGGTGACGAAGATCTCTCCAACGTTGAAGTTGATCTAAACGAGCTCGTTGCTACCAAGGTTAAATCTTATCCCCCGGCCTTTGTCTTCGGTGAATCGAAGGTTACAGCCGAACTTATTAAAGAATATGAGGAGGCTGGATTTTTCCCTGCTGGTGACGGACGTCCCCCTTCTGGTGAAGAGGTCCCTGCTCCTGAAGCCAACGAAGTTGTTGTTTTCAGGGATTTCTTTACCTGTGGACTTAGATTTCCCTGTGATCCTCATTTACCTTCCATTCTTGAGAGGTTTTTTGTGAAAATGCATCAATTGACACCGAATTCCTTCTTGGAACTTTTGAAATTCTTTTGGATCATGAAGACTTCCAAGTGTACACCTGGTGCTGATATATTCGCTCGTTTATTCGAGCTTGTAATCGAGAAGGATATTCTTAAGCTTGATGATGGGAAGTACTACGAAGCTCACTATGCATGCTGCACCTTCAACACCCGAAGGAAAAATTCACATCAAGGCCTTACCCGCATCCAGCTTGCACCCTGCAGTAAGACTAACTTTTCTGAAGATTGGAGCTCCTTTTGGTTCTATGTGAAGGTTGACATGTCCAAAGTTTCTGGATATACTGGACCAGCTTACCCGTTCTCTTCGCCTATGGCGCCGGTGACTGCTGTTTGCACTGCTCCATACAACAACCGAACCCTTGGTTTCAAAAGTTGCGAAAATGCTTTCTTCTTGGCCAGCACCACTCTTGGAGGCCGCGATGCTATTGAAGAGTTCGTTGCAGCTCAGGTCTGGCCCTTATCAGAAGGTTGGAAGCCTTCATATATTATTTTCCTTGATGTTGATTGGGCTTCTCACAAGGTGCCATTTCCGCGATTTAACTTGCGACTCAAGGATGGCCAAAGCCTTGAAGACTTCATTCTTGAAGTTGAGGAGAGAGTCAATGCAATGGTTGGCGAATCTACTCTTAACGAGTACAAATCTTTCAAGAGCATCGTGAAGCACAAGAAAAGAGTTAATCGCGTGTTTTCAGAACTTGGTATTGAGACTGCTCTCCGATCTCGCCCGCCGGGCGTGGACAAGAAAATTCCGGCTGTTGCCATCGCGGTTTGTTTGGCTGCACCACCTAAGGCTCCAAGGAGGAAAACGTCGAAGAAGGGAAATGCAAAAAGCAACGCAGGCGACACCTCTTCTTCCGCCATTAGTCCTGAAAAGACTAAGTCTTTAGAATCCAGCAAAAGGAAGAGGAAAGCTTACGAAGGTATTTCTGATGCTGAGATTCAGGCGGCTTCAAGTCTTGCACAGTTGGGCAAGAAAAAGGCTAAGAAGGCTATGAAGAAGGTTGCTGCTGCTATTGTCCAGCGCGTTCCTTCGGCTTTTTCTGACGACGAGATGACTGATGAACCTCGCCAAATAGGTTTCTCTTCTTGCTTGTGCTGTGCATTGAGGTTTAGAGTTCATCCTATCTATACTCCAAGTTCTGAGAATGAATTTGTTGATGTTGAAACTTTTTTAGACGTTGTCCCCGAAGTTCGGGAAACTCATGTTGATTCTGCGATTGGTGCTGAGGCTGGTTGTTCCCGAGCTCCTGTTACTAATGAAGAGGCTTCTCCGGAGTTCGCTGAAGAATTGGAGCGCACAGTGAGGAAAGACGGTGACCCTGTTGAAGACCCCTTACTGATTGAAAATCGTGAAGAGATTCCTAAAGATCGAGATCCTACCCCGTCGATTACGGCTTACAACGAAAGCTTTGGTACGTCTTTTAGGGGTGAATTGTTGAGTGTTAGCGGTGAAGGGATTGGTGCGGATGGTGGTGTTCCTGAGTTTTCTTTGCTGTGGAAATCACCTAAACTCATGGGTGAAACAGGAGGAGATGCTCCAAAGAAGAAACTTCGATTGTCTGGCAAGACAGTCTCTGGTGCTGAGAAGCAAACTTCTTCTTCCCTCCAGAAATCGTCAGATTTCTGACTCTGTAGTCCAAGTTCCTCTAGGGACACTTAATAGAAAAGGTTCATATGTTACTTTCTTCTTTATATTCTGTTGTTTTTCTTGTTTTTCTTATATAACTTGTTGCTGTATCCCTTGTGGTTTTCGCAGGTTTTGAAGAGACCGTTCGAAAACTTTCATCATCTGACCTTGCAAGCTTCCGCAAAACCTATGACTTGAAGGCATCTATCATTGGGAAAGTTGCTTCTGAACGGCTCCTAGAGAAGGAGGAACTTGTTGGGAAACTTACAGATGAATCTCGAAAGCTGAAGCCCTATTTGAACAAGGCTCAGGCTTCTGGTCTTAATCTAGAGAAGCAAATCGCAGAACTAACAAAATCTTTGAAGAAATGTCAAGACGAGAAAATTCTTGTTGAATCCGCTCTTCGCGATTCCAAGAAAGATCTTGAAAAACTCAACAAGGCTCGCGAAGATGACTTGAAGGTGATTGAAAATCTCTGTAAGGAAGCTGACAAGAGCACAAAGACTGTTGATGATCTTTCATCGAAGAATTCCGAGCTCGCAAAAACTTTGAGCACGAAGGAACAAATGATTCAAGATCTTGAGAAAGCTCTTTCTGAGCGAAGTGAATCTTCAAGTAAAGATGTTGATGAGATCAAGGAAAACTTGAAACTCCTGTTTGAGGAATACAGTGAAGCCCTGAAACAGTTTGGTACCCGTCCAGGTCCACTTCCTGACAGTGAAGAAATTTCTGATCTAATGGACTGGATGCTGAAAGAATTTCAGGCTCTTCCGAATGTCATCTCAGGAGCTAGTGACTTCGCTGCTCTATTCTCAGTGGAAAGTCTTCTAAAGCTTCTCTATGATTTCGACTGCGTCGATCTCCCAAAGTTTCGTGGAGCACTCTTGCGATTCCCGGACGCCGCGGGCACTTCAGCTATTCGTCCTAACGAAGATGTCCGAGCTGTAAAGGTTAGATTCGCAAAGGAGTTCTGGCTTGCGAGCGGGAAAGAATTCGCGAAGAAGATTGCCCACGACAAACTTGAAGAGGTTACTATTATAGACTTTGTTGAAATTCTGACATTTTACGAGCATCCCTTTCTTGATTTCTGTTAACTTTTTTTTACGTTTTTTCAGATGATTCAGAAGGAGGAGCGTGCTAAGGCTGTGGAGAGTCAAGAATCATCTTCTGAATCTGAGGGGAATGACGATACCAACGATGGAGAGGAAGACTCGGGGAGCGAGGGTAGCGGCAACAGTAGTAGCAGCGACGACCAAGACGATGGCGGGGAAGGCAGTTCCGATCGTCAGACCAGCTCCTCGAAGGTTGATATTGTTGGATGAGGCTCTACTTGTCCGAACTTTTCCTTCTGATGTTGGAGGCCCTATAAACTTGTATATTTGTATGTTTATGGGTTGGGACCCCTTCTAAACTTTTGTCTTGTAAATTTTAACCTGCGTAGGTCCTGCAAGGTGGGCCAGTGCAGGACATCATACCTTTGCGAATTCAGCGGCAGGACCAGATAGTTAGTGGCGAAGCTTGGCGCTTGTATAAAGAATCCCATCCTGACTGCAAGTTTTCTGAGTTCTGGGCTTACTGTTGTCAATACTTCTCTATGCGTAGCTTTCAACTGAGTTGTTTTTTTCCTTCAACGAGACGGTTATGCTCTAACCAGTGAAGCTTCAAGTTCACGTTCCTTCGTGAAGACAGAGCCCCTTAGCCCTATAACCAGTGACTACAGCTTTGCTTATGCTAGTGACGTTGCCGAAGAAAGGGGTCGTAAACCGGGCCGTGTGGTTGAACATCCTTTCTGAAATTTCAACTCTTCGAAGCTGTGTAACTGTACTTTTATGAAATTTTGTATGAAACTAAGGCAATAAATTCGTTTTTAAGAAAAAACGTCACCCTTCCCACCTTGCCGTTTTCATGCAAAATTTCATGGGTTCCCTAAGATTGGTGACTTTCTACTTTGCTCTTGTTTTCCTTCAACGCGTGAAAGTTTGCGATTCATTGTAGTGTAAGTCGACAAAATTTGTTTAACGAATTTTGTGGACTTGTGCCCTCTTGGCATATTTGCCTAGGTTGATATCGCAACCCTCAGTTGCTTCAACCGCTTTGTGCGATTACTAATTTCGAAGATGATTGAGCCCCTTGGCCCTTGGAATAAAGTTTTCGTCTAGAGCAATTTTCCTAAAATACTTCATATAAATCTTCATGAATGTTTGCTACCATACTGATTTGTTCTTGCGATCGAAAAAACATTAACTTTCCTTTATAACTTTTCACACACAAAAATCTGAGCAAAGACGCTTGAACTTTCTGGGCTACAACCTTCAGTTGTTCCCGTACTTTTGGTAGGGCGTCCCTTCAAGGTGGGATCTAGGCCACAACTTCTTGTTGTCTCAGGCCTTTCGGTAGGAAATCCCCTTAAGGTGGGATTTAGGCCACAACTTGTTGTTGCCTCAGGCCTTTCGGTAGGATATCCCCTTAAGGTGGGATATAGGCTTTCGCGGAGCCTTTGGCTATCAAGGAGCCTTTTTCACAGAACTTTTCTTTCTCTTCTTTAATCTCGGCTATCACGGAGCCCTTTCGTGAACTTTTATTTCTCATAGCTGGAATTTGGCTGTAACGGAGCCTTTCACGAATTTCTCCTTCACATGGTGGAACTCAGGTTATAACGGAGCCTTTTTACGAACTTTTCTTTCATACAATGGAACTCAGGCTATAACGGAGCCTTTTCACGAAATTTTCCTTTCTCACGATGGAATTCAGGCTATCACGGAGCCTTTTCACGAACTTTTTCTTTCTCACGATGGAATTCAGGCTATCTCGGAGCCTTTTCACGAACTTTTTCTTTCTCATGATGGAATTCAGGCTATCTCGGAGCCTTTTCACGAACTTTTTCTTTCTCATGATGGAATTCAGGCTATCTCGGCGCCTTTTCACGAACTTTTTCTTTCTTACGATGGAATTCAGGCTATCACGGAGCCTTTTCACGAACTTTTTCTTTCTTACGATGGAATTCAGGCTATCTCGGAGCCTTTTCACGAACTTTTTCTTTCTCACGATGGAATTCAGGCTATCTCGGAGCCTTTTCACGAACTTTTTCTTTCTTACGATGGAATTCAGGCTATCACGGCACCTTTTCACGAACTTTTCTTTCTCAGAATGGAACTTCGTAAGACACATAATTTGGGGGAAGACTCTTTTCATATATATTACAAAGAGTATTTACATAAGATCCGCCTCGTTAAAAACCTTGCCCCTTGATTTAGGGCCCCCTTTGCAAGGAAAAGAGTACGGTCCTTCTTATTCTAATTTAATTGCGAGAAGTAAAATTTTTTGTTCCCGAATCCACTTATAGTTCTGTGGTTTGGGTTTTTACAATTTTATGGAATCTAAACTTGCGAAAAGAAATGCTGAATAATAAATTTAACTACTTTTCATGATTTTCAAGGGTAGTACCTCTTTAGGCTGTCTGCATTCCACGAATGCGGCAGCTCTTCGCCGGTTTGGTCTGTTAAGCGGAAAGCTCCTGGCATGCTTGTTTCTTTCACTATGTATGGCCCTTCCCAGGATTCTTGAAGTTTCCCAGGGTTCTCCCAATTTTTCTTTCTTTTCAGCACTAAGTCACCACTCTTGATATTTTTCGTGACTATTTTCTTATCCTTCCACGCCTTGGTTTCCTTTTGGTATTTTTCAATGTTATCTGAAGCTTCGAGGATTGTTAGTTCGATCACGTCTTTTTCCACCTTCATGTCAACTTCTTCGATCTCTTTTGCTTTCTGTACTCTCAAGCTTTCGTTCTTGATCTCTTCTGGTGTCATTGCCTCAGTGCCGAATAGTAAGCGAAATGGTGTGAAACCCGTCGCTCTCGACACTGTCGTATTGTGGGACCAAATCACCTTCGGCAGTTCATCTGTCCACTTGCCTTTCTTCTGATCATATAGACACTTCTTGATTCCCGAAAAGATTAGCCCGTTTGCTCTTTCAATAGCCCCATTAGACTGCGGATGATAAACTGAAGAGAACTTCGCATGAGTGCCTAGAGTTTTGCAGTATTCCTTGAAAGAATAACAGTCGAATTGCTTTCCATTATCAATAGTCAATTCTCTTGGTACTCCGAATCTGCAGATTATGTTTTGTCAGAAGAATTTCTGAATTGTTGGTGCTGTGATATTCACTAATGTCTTTGCTTCCACCCACTTGGTGAAGTAATCAACTGCTACTACTGCGAACTTGCAGTTTCCTTGAGCTGTCGGCAATGGGCCGACCAAATCCATTCCCCACCTTTGCAGAGGCCATGATGGTGGAATTAGATGAACTGGCATAGATGGTAGATTCTGCTGATTCGCTGTTTTTTGGCATGCTTCACATTCCTGAACAAGCTTCTTTGCATCAACATTTATGGAGGGTCAGAAAAATCCTTGTTTTATTGCTTTGCTTGCCAGAGCTCTTGTGCCTATGTGTGCACCACAAAATCCATTATGGATTTCCTTGAGTAGTTCTACACCCTTTTCGGAGGTTATGCATCTTAACCATGGTTCGGTGATTCCGGACTTGTAGAGCTCTCCGTCCACTATAGCATAGCCCCTTGCTCTTTGCCTTAGTCTTTTTTCCTCCAATTCATCTTGTGGTTCATAGTGACCCCTCAAGTATGCCATGATTTCGGCTCTCCAATCGCGAGTTTCTACAATGTTCACAATTTTTGACTTTAGATCTTTGACGGACGGTTCTTTGATGATTTCGAAGAACACATCCGGAGGCATTGCCTGGTTCTGAGCTGCTGCTTTCGCCAGTTTGTCTGCTTCATTATTGTCATTTCTTGGTATATGTTGGACTGAGTAGCCTTTGAAATGCTTCTCCATTTCTCTGACTTTCTCAAGATACTTCATCAGAACTGGATTCCTTGCTTCGCTCTCTTTCTCGATATGTTCTTGAATGACTTTGGAATCTGTCTTGATGATAAAAGTTAGCTGGCCCAGAGCTTTCATCTTTCTCAGAGATAGGAGTAGAGCCTCATATTCAGTTGTGTTGTTCGTAGAATGCACATCATCTGCGAAATCAAGTCGGGCTGCATATCTTATCACAACTCCGGTTGGAGATGTTACAATTGCTGCTATGCCAACACCCTTGTCACACCAAGCCTCATCACAATACACTACCCATGGTGTGACTATATCTTCGCCGAGATTATGTGTTGGCGATGTCCAGTCCACGACGAAATCTGCCAAGACTTGCGATTTGATTGCACTTCTTCTTTCGAAGTCAACTGTGTATTCTGATAGTTCAGCATCCCACTTGATGATTCGGGTTGATGCTTCTTTATTCGTGAACAGGTCGTTCAGTGATTGATTCATGATAACTCGAAGTAGTGCCTTAGTTTTCTTGCAGCCATAACGACTGCATACGCTATCTTCTCTAATTCAGAGTAGAAAAGTTTAGATCCCGAAAGAGCTCATGAAGCAAAATATACTGGGATTTGTTTCAATTTTCCTTCTTCCTCCTTCTCTTGTACTAGTACAGCGCTCACGGCCGAATTAGAAGCAGACAAGTACAGCAGGAGTGGTGATTTTGGCTCTGGAGGGCATAGCTTGGTCATGTTTGACAGGTAGTCTTTGAGTTCTTGGAAGGCTTGCTTCTGAGATTCGGACCACTGAAAGTTCTTGGAACTTCGGAGAACTTGGAAAAAAGGCAGACTTCTTTCTGCGGCTCTAGGGATGAATCTGTTAAGGGTGGCCACTCTCCCTGTCAACTTTTGCACATCTTTCACCGAAACAGGATCTTGCATCTCAATTAGAGCCTTGATTTTGTCAGGATTTGCCTCGATACCCTTTGTTGAAACCAAGCATCCCAAAACTTTTCCCTTGTGAATGCCGAAAACGCACTTCTCAGGGTTTAGCTTGAGATTTGCTGCCCTAAGGTTCGCAAAGGTTTCTGCTAGATCACTGATGCGGTCTTTTCTTTGAATGCTTTTGACGACTATATCGTCGACATATGCTATAATGTTTCTCCGAAGCTGATGATGAAGCACTATTGCTATCATGCTTGAAAACGTGCACCCTGCATTCTTTAGACCCTCTGGCATTCTTACGAAGCAAAAGGTTCCGAAAGGAGTGATGAAGCTTGTTTTCTCCTCGTCTTCTCTTCAGACTCTTATTTGATGATATCCTGAGAACATGTCCAGGAGTGATAGCATTTCGCTGTTTGCAGCATCATCAACGACTTTGTCTACCCTTTCCAAGGGGAAATCATCTTTCTTGCATGCTTTGTTCAAATATGTGAAGTCCACACACATTCTCCACTTCCC
Source organism: Cenchrus fungigraminus (assembly GCA_036936925.1). Taxonomy (NCBI): domain Eukaryota; kingdom Viridiplantae; phylum Streptophyta; class Magnoliopsida; order Poales; family Poaceae; genus Cenchrus; species Cenchrus fungigraminus. The sequence continues at coordinate 88,922,808 of CM072780.1, forward strand.
ATTTTTCTTCTTCACTGGTACCGTGTTAGACAGCCAAATAGGATACATGACTTCTCTGATCACCTTGGCATCCTGAAGCCTCTGTACTTCAGCCTCTACTGCTTTGACTTTTTCTTCGGACATCTTTCTGAGTTTTTGCTTCTTCGGAGTTATTTTCTCATCTGTTTCCAGGGCATGCTCAATGATATCCCTATCGACACCTTGCAAGTCTTTGGCTGACCAAGCGAAGACATCTTTGTTTTTGTTGAGGAATTGAGCAAGTTCTTCCTTTTCTTCAGGACTGAGATGAGCCCCTATCACGACTGCTCTGTCTGGCATGTCATCTAAGTACACTTTCTTTGTTTCGCTGTCAGCAGCTATCTCAATTTTTTCTTTATCCCTCTTGGCCTCAACATAGGGTTCTTTCTTTTCTTCGGTGGAGTTCAACTGATGCACATTGCTTTGACCTGGCGTGAAGCCCTTCTCAATGTTTCTAGCTTCTTGTTGATCACCAAATACTGTGATGACCCCCTTGGGTGCTGGGATTTTCATGCACAAAAAATGTTGCCTTATCACGGCGTCAAATTTATTGATGAACCCTCTTCCGAAAATCGCGAAGTAGGGATGATACATGTCGACTACGTCAAAAGTTAGAGTCTCAGTCCTAGCATTGTCCAGATCCTCGAAGGATACTGGAAGAGATATCTTTCCTGCTGCCTTGATTGGCTTTCCTCCGAAACCCAGTAATGGGTACTGTGGTGGCTGCAACATGTGTTGACTCAAGCTCATTTTCTCGAAAGTTTTCATGAATAGAATATCTGCCGAACTTCCATTATCCACTAGAACTTTTCCGATGACCCAACCGGCTATGTTCACCTCGATGACCATGGCATCATTGTGGTCTGTTGAGTTCAATCTGAAATCTTGTTCGGTGAAAGTTATTGGTACTTTGGCCCACTCTGGTCGCGTTGCTGGACCATCATTGATGACTGTGTTCACAGATCTGAAGTAATTGTTTCTTTGCCTTTTTGTCTCGAAGTCCATGGCTGAACCTCCTGTTATAGGCATAATGGTTTCGAAGGAAGGTAATGCTTTCGGATTGTGTCCTCTCGAACTCGACTCAGGTCTTGATGAATTGTCGGGTGGTGGTGGCAACATTTCTTGAATTGGTTGTGGTTGCTGAATGGTTTGAATTGCCTGAGACTGAGGATAGAATTGCTGAGAAGGCTGCCAGGATGACTGTGCCTACTAAAACTGCAGCATTGTGACTGGATTTGGTTGAGGACCCATGAATTGTGGTTGCCAGAAGTTTGGACGGAATTGGTTCGGCATCGTGGAGGCAATACTCATCATGGTTTTCTCTTGTTGAATCCTTGCTATGTTTCTTTTTGGTTTACGGGCACGCTTTGGTGTTATGGCCTCTTCCATGATATCGGCAGTAGAAGTATGGATCTCTTGGATCGTGGTTCTGAACTTTCGGGGGTCCTCTTCCCCTTCCTCTTCCTCTTGACGCAAAACCTCCTCTTGTGCTCGGTCTGCTGTCCTGGTTGAACTGAGGATTTTCCACATTGTTGATGTTTCGTGGGGTTTGAGAATGATGTCTCCATGTTGTTCCTCTATTGCCTTGCCTTGCTTCATTTCGCTCAGCAACTCTTCTTCGATGATCTTCGTCGGACTTGATGTATTCTTCCAGTTCGTGAAAGAGTTCGTCAATACTCTTAGGCTCCTTTCGGGTTAAGTGCGAAGCTGTTGGTCCCGGAGTCAGGCCTTTGATCAGTGCTTGTATTGTTGTCTTGTCATCTGCTTCTGGGATCTGAGATCTTTGCTGCATGAATCTTCTTACGAAGTTTTGCAATGGCTCTCTATCTTTTTGCTTGCAATTGTACAGGTCTGATGATTTTGCTGTAGTTTCATGGAATATCTGGAAAGCTTGGATGAACTTTGTCTTGAGGTCAATCCAACTGCAGATTGAGTGTGGTTGTAATAGGGAGTACCAGTTGAGGACTGGGCCCTCGCAAGCAATGATGAAGGATTTGGCCAGTGCGACATCATCTCCTCCTGCTGAATTCACAACTGATTCATATCTCATGAGGAACTATCTAGAGTTTCCATACCCATTGTACTTCGGGAGAGAGACTGGTTTGAACTTTGGTGGCCATGGTGCTGTTTGCAACCCAAGTGAGAGTGGTGAATCTGGATCTGCAAACTGCGAGATTCCGTTACCCGTGAAGAAATTTTCTCTTGAAGTTCTTCTGTTCTGGCCAGAGTTCTGAAGTGGCCAATCGCGCCATAGTGAGCTGTTCTCTTGCTCTTTCATTTTATCAATCCCTTTTTGCATTCTTTCTATTTGTTCTTTTGCCTGGTTAAGTTTCTCCAGCTTTTCCGAAGCTCTTCTTTTTGCTTCCAGCTGGTTCGCGAATCTCTCTTTCTCTTTCTGAAGCTAAAGTACTTTTTGGTGCACTCTTTCTAGCTCTCTGTCAACAGTTTGATCATCTTCCTCATCAGCTTCTTCTTCAGTGAATGGTTCCAGAGTATGCGCCGTTTTCTCAGCTCGTGCCTTCTGAAGAGCTTCAAGTTTTGCTCTCCTTTCTTGGTCTGTGATTTGCGAAGGTTCTGCAGTAGGAGAGATTCCATTGTCTTCTTCAGTGTGGTGATCTTCCTGGTTAGCTTCAGTGGGTGTGTTCTTCTTGGACTTCTTCTGTGGAGGCATCGTGAGTTGTTTTTCGGCTGAAACCACAGTGGGCGCCAATGTTGAGGGGTCCGAAAATCGGATGGGATCCCCGAACACAAGATGCTAGAATGAATGCACGAAAGCAAGAACGTGAGAGGGGACAAGGAATCCCCGAAAGTCTGTCTCCGCCTCAAAAGTTGTGAATCCCTTTACACGTGCCCTCGAGCCCCCTTTTATATGGAGATGAAGGGACTTTTACATTCCGAGATTACCCTCGAATCTAGAGAATATTCGTGGTGTGAACATGTACATGAATGTCTTTTACATCCCGTGATTTGCGGGGCTAATTTCACATAATTACAAACCTGCCACCTATTCACACCTCAAACCCGGACTTTTGGCACCGCCCCTTTGACTCGGCTCATTCGTGGCTTCCGCTTCATATATACGAAGACCTCCAGTAGTTGAGATTCCCAACTCGAATCACCGAAGTTAACCCCGAAGTAAAACTTCTTCGAATCCACAGAGATCCTTGAATCAGCAATGATCTCTGAAGTTTCCCTCACCATAATCCCCGAACTTGACAGGTTCCTGCTGTCCTGAAACAAGGAACAAACCTGCAATCCAACGCTCATTCGGTGATCATTTCGCATAACATCAGAGGGTCAGTGAATCATGCAAAAATAACGAAACACCTTCGCGAATACTTTCTCGCCACGAAACAGAGCAGCGACCCGATGATTTATTCACGAATACTTTCACGAATTCGTTAGCTCCGACGTTTCGAGGGTGAAAGGTTTTTGACCTATTCCCCAACATAGAGGTAATTTTCTCAAATATCTTCCCACCCACCATTTTGAAATCATTTGGACTCATTCTCTCTCTATCCCTCACTCTCTCTCCCGTTCAGATCCAGATCGAGAGGCCAAGTTACGGCGGCGCGGGTAGCTGCGGGCTGGGCCTCTCCACCTCGTCATCCTCCACGAGCGCCTCACGTCCTCGTCGTCCTCCACATTCCTCACCTCCCGTTCCACTCCGTCGAGGAGGAGCGCGCGGCGGCCTGGGGCACGACCGAGAGTCCCTCGTGCCGGCGTCGTGCCTCGCCGGGCGTTGGGCCGCGCCGCGTTGGGTGTTGTGCCAAATTTGAGATGCTTGCCAAATTTAAGATTGATGCTTGAGCATTAGTCAGAGTACTCCTACATTGACCATAAGCAACAAATTAATGTGAGAGCATAAAACAAGGATCGAATTTATCCTACTGACTGAAACATTGTTAATATGGATCGAATTTGTCTAGTCAAAGCAAGAGACCTGCCATGTTCTAGCACAAAAGGAGATGAAAATATAGGAACCACTGTGCTGTCAACTTAGATAATACATACAACAAGCAAATAAAAGTACAAGAGGAGATGAAAATATAGGAATCACTTGTGTCCAGCATATTATTTTGTAAGGAAGTAAACCAATTAATTGAAGAGGTCAGTCTAGTACTAAATAGTTTGCACTGACATTTTAAGTGACTGATAAGCAAAGAACTGAACCATACCAGTTCTAGGATTAACTAAATTATCATCTTCAGAAACTCCATTACTAGAGAAATAATTATGGATCATACCAGCTGTTTCCCAAGCTGGCTGTCTTCCATGTTGGGTCAATCATCAGTTTCAGGATGGACAAACAAGTAATCTAATTAAGGGAGTACTCCAAAAGCACATAATTTAGTTACATTATTAGCAAAGTGAGGTAATTGATAAAAATTAAAGGTATTAAAGGGACTAACCAGGAAAGATTTTTTTTAGTTCCTGCAACACTTGTGAAAACCCAACAGATGATGTACAGGTAATGACATGGAAGCAAGCATTTATAGTCATGTTCACATTGCAAGAAAACCACATATGGTATATTATGGACATTAAAATTCTCAGCATATGAGCATACAAGGTTGGAAATAATGCAACAAGGCCACAGGTCACTAAGCATACAGACAATTAAATAATGCAAGTTGGAAAACTGGCAGCATTATTAGAACAGGTGTGGCAGTCAATCTCAATAATTTCTAACTTTGACCAATTATATCTTACTAAATCTAGATCAGACACACTGCATTGCATGGACTAAAGATGCTGAACTATCAAAGTGATGCACCACAGCCCTAGTTTACTCAAGAACGAAAGAGTATAGAAGAAGGTTTAAACTGGTCTTACTTGGATCTCTCTTTGAAGTCAACATGTTTTTTGCTCAGCAGCTCATACTTATAGTCAGCAACATCATTTCACTACAGGAAAACACACAATTGAAGCTCTGAATCAAAACAAAAGAAAAGAGAGGGATAAACATAGCTTAATTAAATTCAGTTTTAACCTTAGTCTCTTGGTGTGCAATACTGTAAGATTCTACTGAGTTAGTAAATGGATTTCACTACAGGAATGAACTCTAGAATCCCATCAAGAAAGTTGGAACTATCAATTCATCTGGATGCCTATCAAAACTGAAGTTGTTAACACAAAAGGTAATAGATCTTTCACCATTGCACACTAAGTGAGCCAACTGGAAATTAAAATAGCATATGGACTCATAATAAGCACTCGGATATATACAACATCATGAAGCTTCACTAGTATCTAGAGTGTGTACAATTGCCAGAAATAAGCACTTGTTTTTTCATGATTCTGGAAATGCAAGCAATAGTGAATGACGATATTCTTTTCAGAGTAACTAGCAACCAACAATCTATGACAACAGTAGGAGCAGCAAAACAGAATGAAAATGGAATTCATTGTGAAATGAAGGAGCAGCAAAACAGTAAGATACACTGTCTTAGTCTGGAGATCCACACATTAGTAATTAGAAGTAAGGTATTAATAGCTTATATAGTAGTTTATCAAAACATCAGAGGCAGTAGGCCATAGGTCACTAACAGATAATTAAATTATGCTAGGCAGGATGACAAATATAGGGTAAAGACTCCAGAGATCATGGTTTTCCATCACAACTTTGCACCAGCAGCAATATGCAACAGACTAATAAGCAACTAATGTCTCAAATGGGAAAGCCGCTGGAAAAAAAACATCTAGCCTCATATCGATGGAGGGGAAGGAAGTTGACCTAGGAAATTAAAGCAGGTCAATGGAGGGATCCGCGTCCACGAGGAGCAGCAGCGCCGCCTGCGAGGGGGGCCTGCAGCGCTGCCTTCCCCCACGAGCTTCCCATTGTGCGGATCGAGGAAGGAAGGAAGGCAGAGGAGCAGAGGAAGGAGGAGCTCGCCGTACGCCGCAGCCGGTCCATGTCCCCGTACGCCGCAGCCGAGTACACGTCCACCATGGGGTCCGGCTGCTCCACTGCCATGGCCGCTGCCCTGGTCTGCCGCCGCCGCTGCTCCTCCTCCTGTAGCAGCGCAAGAGCTCGATCTCCCTGCAAGCAACACTAGAGGATAAGCTGGTGGGATTGGTGGAGAGAGCGTGCGAAGGGGAGCTGGCCGGGGCGTAGGAGCTTGAAGCTGGGAGATCGAAGTGCGGCGATGGGTGGCGGCGCTGTGCGAGGAAGAGAGGTGCACGCGGTGAAAGGAAGAGAGGGGAAGAGAGACGCGTGCGGGTGAGGAAGAGAGAGAATGACGCGTGTGGACGCCAGGAGCCGAGGAGATACCGAAGGCGGACGCGAGGGGAGGGGGAGTTAACAAGATTTAAGTGAAATTTCGGGTCCGAGAGTCATTATTGGTAACAGGCATTATTCAACATCCATTACCTTTAATAATGCCCGTTACGAATAAGAATGGGTTGTGGTCTGCATATCTTATAGGTAACGGACATAGATTTATTGGTAACGGGCATTAATGGCGCTCGTTACCTTTAATATTTACAGTAACGGGCCACATAGGTCCGTTACCAATGCTGCGTGACCTATTTGAGGTTTTCACGTAGTGCGACAGCCGCACGGATTTGCAATGACGAGGTCGACCATGGTGGTGCGGTGGCGACAGCTTGTATCCTCTCCATTCGCAACGCGCTGCGGCTCCAACCCTCTCCCTCTCCAATGCACCGCGGCGGAGGAGCAGGGGCCTCGCGGCGGCGGCCCTTCCTCTCCACACCATCGAGCTGGCCGTCGAGGAGCTCCGCCTCGTCGGCCAGATCCAGGCGGCGACCTCGAGCTCAAAGCGATCTCCGGCACCTCCCCTTCATAGCTCTTTCCCTCCATAGCGAACCTATGCTTGTGGTGGCGGAGGCCTGGAGGAGGCAGCGGCCCCCGCGTGGTGGTGGCTTGGTGGTGGTTGTGTGGTAGCGGCGGCCTCGGGGTGTTGGTGGCCTGGCAGCGGTAGGGCCTGGTCTACGCTGGTTACTTTATCTATTGTTTGCTTTTGTTTGCGGTGCATGACACACGTCAATTATTTTGCATTTTGTCACACTCTGAAATTTCCCAATTTCAGGATGTGAATAGAAAAGAATAATTAAACAAGAATTTTCTCATAATTTTAAAAATTTTTCAACATTTATTTTCCTTACAGGAAATATGGTATAGGAAAAAGCCTTTGTTTGATTTTTCCGAATTAAATAAAAGTTGTGCGTTGCATTCATGTTGATGCATCTAGGTGTTTCTGAGTGTAAAAATGGTTTTAAAATGCGTTTAGGTGCTGACCAAGATCTTCTGAGAATTTTCCAACCTTTTTTGGAATTTATTCTCTTTTTCCTTGAGTTATTTCTATTTATTATAAGGCTCTAAAATTCTTTTCATGAACTCCAAATACTTTATTTGGATTGTTCGTGTTCCAATGTGCCTCTGGGAATTTTCCTCGAATTTTGGGAATTTTCTGAGTATTTTTCGTGCTTTCAAGTAATTTCTAGACTTTTTCCGGAATTACTTTTGCTTTGAAAATATTATCAGAAAAAAAACAAATCCTATCCTTTTGGGCTAAGCCCGAGGGCCTAACCCATTTTCCTCGGCCCAGCCGCCGGCCCGCAGGAGCCCATCTGGGTCCAACCTGCAAACGCCCGTGCCCAGCACGGCAGTGACGCCGCCGGTCGCCTAGGCGTGCGTGCCACGCTAGGCACGGTGCCCGTGCCTATAAAAGGCGAGCACCAGGCCCTTTGCGCGCCCTGCTCTACCCCGCGCCTTGCCCGCTCGTGCCGCGCCACCGGAGGCCGCACCAAGCCGAGCACCGCCGCCGATGTTGTTTCGCTTGATTCGTCGCCTCCATCAATCTTCAGGGAAAACGAGCAACACCAGGAGCTTCGTGACGTCGAGACGCATCCAGGGAGCTTCTCCCCATCGCCGGAGATGCACCGGAGCGCTGCCACCACCGTGAGGACCGGCCGCCGGCCATCTCCACCGCCGTCCGCCGCCGGCCGAAATTCGGCCGCCTCCCTTCGTCCTTGTACCCGGTCAGCGCACCACCGCGACCCTCTCACCCTCCTCCTCTGATTCCTCATCTAGGTCGAACCCGCAAGACCTCTCGGTGCTGGCGATTTGGCCACCAGGGCCGCCGAGCGCCTCTGTCCAGAGGTAGGAGAAGAGGTCCCCTCCGTTTTGCAGATGACCCCCTATAGGATCTGGTAATCAGTAGCTCAGTTCATGTGTCTTGTTAGTCTTTCATGTAACTCCCTAGATCTATTAGATCTTTACAACCAAGCCGTATCCCTATCCTTTTGTAGATTTAACCTTGGAGATCTATCTTTTCGCGGTGACTGTTCAATGAGTCTTGTAGGTCTTCCCTTTAACCCCCTAAGAAGTTTCGACCTTTGCACATAGATCCAACCCGAAGCCGTTTTGCAGATCTAACCCCGAAGATCCACCTTTTTACAGTGACTATTCACTGAGTCTGGGGTTTCTTCTTAGCCGGCCCTGTTATCTTCGGATAATTACATATAGGTCCTTATCATCTTGTTTTGTCCATAGAATCTATGTTTTAGCTCCGTTTTAATCCGTTCAAGTTGCGTTAGGTTCATAATAAAATAAAGTGCACGTTAGCGGTGTGTTTTCATCATACATGTTTTCTGAAAATTAATTTGGTATTGATTTTGTTAATGTTTATTAAACATGCCTTTTCTAATTAAAAGCTATATGGTGCTATACATCGCTTTTCTTGATCAATGTTAATTTGAGTAATGTTTATTTCATATGTTTTTGTAAATAAAAGCTAATTAGATCTTTACCTTGGTTTTTTAAACCAAATGTTAATTTATTTAATAAATAATTAACTTTTCTAATTAAAAGTTGATTTGGCTTTTACACCGTCTTTTATAATAAATGTGAACTGGACTAATGTCAACATCCATGTGCTTTCTAAATAAAGATTGCTTAGCTCAATGCATCACATGCCTTTATTCGATTAGTTGTTCTAACCTTTTATATGTTAAATGTTTAATTGGTATAATTCATACATGAACATTAAAAATAAAAGTTAACTAGTTCTTTACATCGGTTTTTCACATAAAGTTTAATGTACATTAATTTCAACTTAGGGTATTTTCTTTATGAAATATCCTTTACATTTGTTTGCTAATTAAAATGAACCTAAGCTTATAGTCTTTTATGTTCATAAATGAAATCGATCGTTAGACGTTCTTTATCTCAGTATCTCTTTTGATCAAGTCTATCTGAAGCTCTAAATCTTTCTAGTGTTAGCTCAAGCTCAAACCATGTGCAGTTAATCAAACCTTTCCCTTCTAAGCACGGTTTGTGTGCTTTAGGTGATCCATAGAATCGAGCCTATCCCTTTAATACGCTCTTTTAAAGATTTGATTTGATTGGTGCATTGTTCTTAGTTTGCTTTGTATGCTTGTGCCGATGATTGATGCGCATAGAGTGAACGTTGTTCGAGAGCTTTGGAGTGCAAGAGGTTGAAGAACTCTGAGCAACAAAATTACTCTGGTTAAAGGCAAATGTGTCCTTGTTCTTTTGTCCCAATAACTATATTTAATCACTTTGCATTGCTTGCATTAATTTTGATGCGTTCCTACTAAGGATGATGACTAGTATTCTTTTTACCATTGCCTTGTATAAACCGGTTGCTTAATTAATATTGATGGTAGATGTTGCTTAGTTTGCTAAACTAGGTTTGTAATAATCAACAAGGTTAAACTTTTATGCTCTATGTTTCTTTACGATAATTTTAATTGCATGACCATATGCATTAATTGGAACATGGAGAACCACCCAGGAAAACAGTGCAACCACAAGGACTAAACGGGCACTGGTCTTGGCCAAATAATTAGGAACTTTAGCTTGGGGTGACCTTACCTGATAAGGACAAGGGATCGACGGTACTGTGGGGTATGGACGCGCCCTAGCGGGGAGTTGGGTTTGTTCTTTTATGGTGGGGTATTGACCTGCTAGGGGGCTTTATACCTTGCTAACTGATCTGGACCTTGTGGGTCACAACTTGTTGGGGAACCTTTGTAAAGGCCTCGTAGCGTCCCTATGCAGCCACACCTCGGTAGTGTGGTATGGTGCCTGATCAGCATCACGTGGTTGGGTCCAAAGTTCTTCGGAGCTTTTACGCGACTTGTGGTGAAAGTGTACGACCTCTGCAGAGTGTAAAACTAATCGATTAGCCGTGCTCATGGTCGAGAGCGGCCTGGACCCTCACATGATAATTGAACTTGAAGATGGACTTAAATTGTGGTTTCTGGTTGCCATGTTCTTATGGCGCATCTCATCTTTATGCTTAATGTGGGTTGGTATATACTTATGACTTAGTAATCAGGTGCTAATAAAATTTGACCAACTAAAATTGCTTAATGCAGTCAACCTGTCAGCCTTTTCTTGCTTAAGCCTTTGCATTCATACTTTCCCCACACTTGCTGAGTACGACTGTGCTCACTCTTGCTATAAACAATGTTGCTCAGAGAGAGGAAGCTGCTATGGAGTTTGTTGAAGACGTTGCTGAGTTCTAGGCGTACGCAACCCCCAGTCGACTGCTTGTGGATGTTCGGTGCCTTCGTTTCCAGGATTTAGCGTAATACTCTGATAATCTCCCTTTTTCTTACGTGATACTGTTTCTGTATTCACTTATATGTCACTATATCTATGAAAATAGATGCTGGCATACATATAGTTATGCACTTAGTTTTCTTTGGAAAAACAGGTGTGACACATTTGCCGAGTGCTAACGCACGACGAACTAAACCCCAACGCCGTCTGCTCCGTCCGTTCCTCCTGAGTCTCAGTTTCCTTTTTTTCGCCGCGTGCCTGGGAAAAACGCACGGCAAACGTGTTGGCTGTGCATCTCAAGAAATGATGCACGATAAAAGCCTCTTCGCCGTGCAAATCTTTGCCGAGCGGCCTTTGCCGTGCCCCGGGCCAAAAAACCGCACGGTAAAGGTCATGCGTTTTTCAGGTCTTTGTCGTGCGCCGCCTGTGCACGGCAAACTCCTGTCCCCCGGTAGTGAATGTATACTTTAGGAGTGCATATATACGTTAAAAGGTGTATAGCTCATGACATAATTGATCGACTGACCTTAGATGGTTCTTCCTTGAAATGAAGTCTTCACATAGGTAATGTGTAACCGAGGACAACTCCTCTGAATGCTTTCATTTGCAGTAGAACCATTAGTTGTCATAATGCATAAATGACAAAAAGGCTCAACGCAACAGAAAATCCACCTTAGTAAACGACGAGAATAACACAAAATCCTTAAATATTATTAAACCTCAGCCTTTTAACCACATGTCAATGATATAATTGGGCTAGCAACATCTGCTGGCCTGCTTCATTGATGCTTTGTGTTGTTAAGAACACTTTTGGGTACACAAATTGCAGAATCATAATCCACAAAGTGTTTCTGTTGACTCAAATAGATGGGCATCCTTTTGGGCTTGCCTTGCCATATTAGGTCTTGGGCATGTACCATTACCGTGGATATACATTTTTTAATAATTGTTAATAAGGCAGTACTGAGCGGTAATGCAACTTGAAGGGACGTACAGTTACTTGGGTTGTGTCTAATTAGTATCTAAAAATTTACCGTCATTAGTTAAAATGAATGCGTCAAGAAATCCAGTTAGGCTACTTGAAACCTCTCAACGTACAGTCAACACAAGTTGATAGTAGATAGTCACCAAATGCTCTGGCCATGCAGTGTTGTGCCAATTTCATGTCAGCGTTGCATCATGAAACTCTGGTAGAAAAGATGGCACTTCGACTGAAAATACGATGCAGATCTTTAGGTCAACCAGTTTAGCTTCTAGAATTTGGGCTAGTTTCCAATGCCTCCTTTTGCCATGTGATTCTACAACTCGAATAAATCGTGGCATTTAAACTGTTCATGCCCTCTATTTTTTCTCTATCAACAATTTGTTGACAGCCGGATCCAACAAAATAAAAAATATAGCTTAGGATTTGATCCTATAACCAAAGGTGCCTGAAGCACAAGATGGGGAGTTACATTATTTTAGGAACAATCACTAGCGCTCCATCACAGATCCTTGTCAGAGATGTTTACAAACTTGTGGTACAAGAAGCCAAGGTCATCACACACTATTAAATTAATATTTATATTAGAGCACCCACAATGGTGCGAATAAAGCCTCTACAATCCATCTAGGTAGGAAAGAGACAAGAGGAGAGGGAAGATGTTGCTATGGCTGGCGAGAGCCGTTAGCACACATATTTCGTGCGAGTGATCCTTACCACGTGTGAGGCTCTCCTCTCTATAGTCATAATTAACTGTACTGAATTTGAATATCTGCAAAAGGACTACTTGCAAAAAAAAACTTATCTGCAAAAGGACAAAGATGCACCGTAACTTTCCGGAAGAAAATCACCATGACTTGGCACTAGATTGTTGAATACGACGATGCAACATGACGCCATGGCCTGCTGGTCTCTGATAACTGCAGCGCACTTCAGCATAGTGATAATCTTACATTGGAATGGACTAGGTAAACTAGATAAACTAGATGTTGTCCTTGATCCATTTCAAATTTCAATTGTTTGTGATAATTTTATGCTTGTTTGGTTCATGAGTACTGTGTTATGAAAGATGCATCTAATAATAATTATCTATAAATCACGACTTCTGCAATTGCCTCTTGCTGATGAATTTGATCTCTCTTGTCGGATGATAATACAGTCCAATGTCCATAAGCGTGTACACACACTACTACAGACAAATACATCAGTGCCAGCTCCCAAACCCCATCACTGGTATTCAGAACTGTTGTCCCACTGTCGGGGTACCCGTCACCGCCAGTTCAGAACCAACAGTAATGATCTTTTTCGAGAAAAAAAAAGAAAACAGTACCCATGCCCCGCCGGCCGCCGCCATGCCGCAACCTCAGTCACGCGCCGCCGTAGCCCCTGTAGATCCCCGTTCAGGCCCGTACCTGAGTTTTTGTGGCCCTGGTGCAAAACACAAGTGGAGGCATATATTTATAATATGCAATTAACCAAATGTATTTAGATATCATAACTACCATGGACATTCATGTTTTAAACAGTAAAGGGCAAATCCTCCTTACAAATATTCTTAGCTTCTATTAAAAAGCATCATTCGTCTAGCATTCTTCGAAATGAAATCTTCAATTATATCTTATGAGTCCGAGCAGCCCGTTCAAGCCTTTGTTTCTTCTTGCGCTTTATACATGTATTCTATTTCCACTAGAAGACATGATAAATAATATGAATTAGAAAATAGAAAAATAAAACTAATTAACAACCTATCGATGATAAATCATAAATAGAGATTGGAGCATTAACTAACATCAACTTTAATTTTATAAGAAAATCTTTTGCCGATTGATTGCAATTTGCAAAGAAAAAATAATGCAGCGTGTCATCACATTCACATACCTGCAATCTCGCTTGTTGGCTTGTTGGTGGGCTGTGGCTTCCAACGTAGTACGTACAGGCCTGGCAACGTCAAAGCTTCGGCGAGATCGTGGTCGCGGCTCAGCAGCTGGGCAGCGGCGGCGGCGGCGGCGCGGCAGACTTGCAGACCGGCGTCGTTTCAGCTACGCGACTACACGGGATGGGCGGCACCGTGGAAACTGGAAAGGAAGGACGACCAAGGCGCACGCCCGGAATGCCAATCGATATGGACCAGCGTATACGTCCTGAATGGACTCCTGGACCAGCGTATATGGGCCAAATACATGGAGAATGGTGGCCTAGTAATTTTGGTGGCCTGGTTCCGTCGGCCCACTTGCGCTGGGCCTTATACGGGGCTGTCCCCGTTGACGTACCGTATCCGGTCGCTGAACCCTCTCGAGGGTCGAGAGAGAGGCTTACAAGGAGTCCAGCACTTGCCGCCACCATCCCCATAGAGGGAGGCTTACCAAAAGTCCAGGACTCACCGTGGCCACTGCTGGAGGAGGGAGGAGAGAGAATGTGACACTGTTGTCGCCACATCTGCTCCCACCATTTTTCTAACCCAACGCCACTACTTCTCCACCCCTTGCACTTCCACACGCCCTGCTAGCTGGCCACCCTCATGACGCATCCCGCAACCGCCAGTGCGCCGCCGAGAGGAAGAGGGAGAGAGAGGTTGGTACCGGCTGTCGTACCCACCGCATGAGGTCTGCGGTGGGGAGGGTGTGAGGATAAGGGAGAGAGAGAGAGGGCACAAGGATGGAGAGGTGCGAAGCAGATCCGAGGCATGAGTTAAGAGGATTGTATATTTTTTTAGTCTGCTCCCTATATTACCTCCAGTCCTTGTTCACAAAAAAAAAAATTACCGCCAGTCCCAATGATGCAATAACTCATCTGCATTACTGTATTGAGGGCAGGTGCTAGCTTCATCAATACTACTGATGATGGTCAGAAATAGGTCATCAAGATTCGATCTAGCCCTGCTAGCTAGTTACTAATACTTTCATGTTATTTTGCAAAATGCAAGTGTTGCCATGGGCTAGAAGGAAGTTATGTGTAGAAACACTTCTATGCATGATTGTGAAGCATCAGGGTTCTGGAATTTAATTTGCAAGGCATCTGTGGCTCCACGGCTCACTAGCTCCGTGACCTTGAGCTCCTCAGCTTCGAGGATGCCAAGTAGAACTCAAGGGGCACAACAAGGAGCAATCTTCAATACAGAGATGTGAGGCGTATAAATGCCAGTACACAGAGGCAAAACATATTGAACTAGACCAATCCAAATTTCTTCACCTTGCCACACATTAAAGTAGAGAATGATTCAGTTAGACTATTGTAACGCATAGATATTCTTGTAACTTAAGTTTAGCAAATGCAACAATGTGTGTGACAAGTCTAATCTTCCATCTTCAACAGAATATTTCAGAAAGTTCACCAAACAACTTTCCCGGCTAGCATCGGTTCCTAATTGACATGCCATTTTACGGTCCTTGGAAAGTTTGAGAAAGTACCACAAAATCAATTCTTGATTCTTTCCACTGTCCTCTTGATCAATTTATAGAATCCTCAATGCCGGCTCCCTCGATGAGGCCAAAAGATGCCAGTACATAGAGGCAACATGTCACGAACCTAATGCTAACCCACATTTCCTGAGGTTGCCTGACATCAATGTAATGTAAAAAATTCAGATAGATGGTTGTAGTCTAGAAATGGTTGGGATAGGGAGGCAACAGTCAGGTGGAGCATAAGTGATGCCTCGTCGGTGCAGTAGACGCATAGAGCACGACAGCCGCTTGTTGCAGATCGGGAGATGCCGCGACACACGAGAGCAAAGCACCACCGTCCTGATTTTCTTCAAAGGGGAAGTGGCGATTGACTTGCTAGGGCTTCTCTCGGTTAGGTTTCAGAGTTTTCAGTTGAGCTGGGCCTCAATGGGATACAAATTCAAGTCACTGCTTTGGCATTTCGGCCTGCCGCACAAAATGTCTGTAAAACGCTATAGTTGTATGGTTACGCTAGGCTATTTAGCAGTGCTAAGTGGCGCTTTATCAATTGTAGCTGGCAGAGCGGCACAATGTCCAATAGCTTAGTATGAACTCTTCCAAAACGCTATAGCTCCGCTATATCGTGCTATTTAAAACTATATGTGTTTTATTCAGGATTTCAAGAGCAGCACCATGCATGGTGGTTGTGAAGAAACTGTGCAGTTGATGTGGCTTGTTCATGTCCCGTCCTCATGAGTCATGACGGTATGCTTGAGCATATTCAGTTTGCTCTAATCGACATGGCCAATTCACATGCTTGTATAAAGAACTCTAGAGAGGGATGACTCTAAATGCAATTCTCTTACAGTTAACATGTTAACTTGTTCACTCATGACACGATATCTCCTTGACTCACTTTCCCTCCTTTCAAATATCGATGTACACTCATGTAGGGCTCAAAAATGATTTTCATGTCATTGTGAAATTTCGTAGGTATCCTGAGCTTGTGCTGCTATATGTTCTTCTATGAATGTAGCGTGCTGAGGTTCTATCACAGACATAGACCAGATCAACTTCCCTTCCTTGCCATAGGCAGGACAATGACAAGAAGCGCATGCTTATCAAGTGCAACTTGCTTGGGCAAGAGTTCCTGGTGCCTCCTGTTCATATCTAGTAACAGAGAAGAACAAAATGATCTACATTTTTGTATGCTGGAACTATAGTAACAGAACAATTTGGCAGCTAGACAAGCATGTGAATTTTCATTTTCCTTTTCCTAAAAAAACAAACATGTGAATATAAGAAACCCATGCATGGCTATATAAATGTACAAATAATGCGTATGTTCACAAGATTTGTGACTTGCAGCATACATGCAAGAACTAGTGTTATATAATCCATACATAGGGCATATATATATTGCCTTACAGTAAAGTTATATTTCACCCAAATCTACCAGCTGGTAATAATATATTAGGTACGCAGACAGAGATGATTGACATGCACAGATTAAGCGGAGGCTAACTTGTAGCTCTTGTTGGATATTTTGTGATCTCAACATAACAACTATATTACAACTCATGTATGTGTTCCCGTCATGCTGTGGCAAGAGACGCTAAACTCGTTGAAATCCTGATATGGCGGTGGAGATGTAACCCTATCACTTTCCCAGCCTAAAAGGTTGATATCTCAACGCCCAGCTTGCTTACTTCCCAGGTTTCGTATGCAGCTTGCCAACTTGATATCTTCAGGTAGCAGGTTTCTTCTATTTCTTTTCCGGTTTGACACGCACAGATCATGAGCTCACATATAGTGAGACCTTAGGCACAACTTTCCATATTTCCAATGCCACCTTTTCCTAGCTCATACATAACCCTGCAAACAAATTTATTTGGTGGTTTATACCTTGATGCAACGACGTATGTTATATAGACCACGGCCAGGTAGTAGTTGTCTCGTATCTAATGTAGTTGTCGAAACGCGAAGACAAAGACGCATAATAACAATGCACGTCTCTAATGTGAGAAAACAAAGAAGACCCTAGCTCCAAAAAAAGCATCTCCAATTTGGTCGTCATCAAAGGAGACACGTCTTAACAAACACGCGTCTCCAATATGAAAGTGATCGGTAACGGACTTTATGGACCGTTACCGATAGGTATAATTTTCGTAACAGATGCATTTCAACGTCCGTTACAAAGAATACATGTAACGGACGTTTAAGAAGCCCGTTACCAGAAGTCCTCATTGGTAACGAGCATTGTGGTGGCGAGGTCGGGATCGAGCCTGCCGCGCTCATGGGTAACAGGTGCCAAACAACAACAGTTACAGATAAGGGTCCATGTAACAGGTCTTAAGGGACCGTTACAAATGTCGCGTGGTCTATTTGAGATTTTCACGTGGTGTTGGACCCTTTATTTGCCACAGTCATGTATATGCTATAGGACTAGAACATATTGGTAATTCGCCTTTTTTTGTTTTCTTCATCTAGAACTCCTGAACTAACAAACAACCATTTTTTTTTGCATAAAAGATGAATGAGTTGTTTGTTTCTATATGACTGAAGTTGGAATTAAGAATGACATATACATAAAAGCACTTAAGCATATACACCAGGCTCATAGAAATGCAAGCATGATGTTCCTCAAATACAATATGTGCCCCGCCTGAAAGTCTGAGCACGTACGGCTAGGGATGGATGCGGATCGGATACGCACGGATACGAATTCGGATGTTACTATTTACCACATTTTAATTCGAATTCAGATATGAATACGAATATCATCGGATACTAATACAAAACGGATATTTCGAATTCGGATTTGCATTCGAATACTTACTCGATTTATAGCGTAGAGTCATAATGAGTATCAATTTCATTTGTCGATGGTTTTAAAATTGATTAAATCATGTTACAAGTACATAGTAAATTATGATCATTGTACATAATAGATATCTTACTGCAAATAACATATCTATAAATAAATAATAGAATATATCACAATAAATATAAAATAAGTATTCTTGTAAATATATAAACATCTTTTAATAGTAAAAATCAGTACTTATATAAATACATATAAATATAATTTATTTATTTACTAACTAATATAATGTATTTAGAATTACTATGATTAGCCACATTAAAAGTAATTAACAATATCATTATATAATCTTGTAATATTAGGTTAACATAAATTGTCATATAGATAATTTTTAATAGTTAAAATGGTGTAAATAATTATTTTATTAGCAATAATAAAATTAAAATAATTTGTAATCAGTATTTAGTAATATAAATAAATTTTATATGGCTTCTATGGGTACTTTATTCTATGTCGGATTTTTGTCGGATAATATCGGATAATGTTGAATATGGATAATGTTGAACATCGGATTTGAATATATACATCTGACATCCATATTAAAAATGAATACGAATACTGATTCCATATTAGCGTTTTTAGTGGATACAAATACGAATAATTCGGATTTCCATACATCCAAATCCATCCTCACGCATGGCACCTCTTCTCGTCGGATTGACATGAGTTCCTGGCGCCTCCTTTTCCCACTAGAGATAAGATAAATGTCACGGAGAAAACAGGATCATGCATTAAAATCCTTGCTGTTGTACTGAGTGAGAAACACGACTGTCCACACACACATCTTTTGTCCTACTTGATGATAAATGTATACAGTTGTGTAAAGAAAAACTCTCAAAAATCATTGCTGTTGTAGTCCTCTGGCCGCTTGCTTGCTTTTGATGCTAAGTTACAGTCAGAGAATTGCTAGGATAGTGTGGCGCATGCGTGTAGCTGCCCTAAAGTGGCCTGGTTCTATGGAACAGGCAGCCATACAAGAGACACAGCACGAGACAGTGCACTGCATCCATTCCCAACGTATTGCATTGCATCCCCCTCTGTAGTGCCCTTCTCTTCATGTCAGAATTCAGCATCAAGGGACGACTTCAATTTATCTAGAACTTGAGTTACTTATCTCATTTTCTAACTTGAGTTATTGCACTCCTCTATGTCTGATGCAAGAGGTCTTTGTAGAACATTCCAACTTGGTGGTGGAGGGATTTTTTTACTTTTCATGGCCCAAAACACTTACGACAAACTCATCACATGGTTATATTATGAGACAAATTTTGAACGTCAAAACCAGCAATATTCACGAATAGAGAAAAATATGGGAATAAAAATAGAAATCTGTAGTGGACCCACCAGTGAGCATTTTGTGGTACATCAGTCATTGCTGTACACGCATTAAGACATGCTACAGGACAATTAACCATAATCCAACTTCGATGCTTTGAAGCACCGAATCAATAACCTACTGATGGGTTGGCTTTTGCTGCGCATGCTGTCAATTTTTTTAGATAATAGATAATTAAATCCGGCCTCAACATCCGAAGATGTACACAGCCAATTATTACAGAGTTCAAACAAAAGTCAAAAAGAGCAGACAGGCAGCTACGGGCAACATGCCTCCACCTAAGGTAAACGATAAAAATTATTCCATCCTTCATTGGCAAACTGTAGAGCAATGACTTCCAATCTCCTGCTCATAGCGATGAGGATGTCCTTGGCCTGCTCCTTACGCTGCAACTGGGCCCAGAAGCGTAACTAGTAAGCTCCCCTGAAAATAACCTGCAGAATCGAATTAAACTTCGTCTTTTTGAAAACTATATCATTCCTGCATTTCCAAATAGCCCAGCAGACGGCCACGACACCGACCCAAATCAGTTGCTTAAAATCTTTATGTTGATTATTAAGCCAATTACCAAACATATGGTTAATAGATCTAGGTTAGCTCAAATTAGTCGCATAGAAAATAAACCTCCAAATCATCTTTGCTAAGGGGCAATCTATAAAGAGATGCTGTATAGTTTCATTCAAATTACAGCAGACACACTTCTGACTCCCTTTCCAATTTTTCTTCGCAAGGTTGTCTTTTGTCAAAACGACGCCCTTCTGAAGAAACCAAAGAAAAATTTTGATTTTAAGAGGTAATTTCCATTTCCAGATCTTCCTATGCTGAAACGGTGGATGAGTATCTAAGGCATCAAGATACATCGATCGGACAGTGAAAAAGCCGTTTTTAGTCAGCGGCCATTTAAAATAATCTTTACCATCCACCAGAACAACATTAGAGACCCGAGCTACTAGGTGAAGCCATTGTCTTAGGTTATTGTCCACCAGAGACCGCCTGAAGGATATATTTAGAGGTACAGAGGACATGACCTTAGAAATCGTTACCTTCCTATCCCGCGCAATATGGTATAAGGAAGGGTAAGTATCCTTGAGCGGCTTATCACCTAACCAGGTATCCTCCCAAAATCTTGTGCTGGTTCCATCTTTAATAATTAAAGAGCCTTTAGAAAGAACCTCATCTTTAATATGCATGAGGCCTCTCCAAAAGTGAGAGTCATTTGGTTTGGCTGAGACTTGCGTCAGGGTCTTGGTTCTCAAATATTTATTACTTAGCAAAGATTGCCAGGTCCCTTCAGTGTTCAATAGGTTAACTAACCATTTAGCCAAAAGACATTTGTTTTGAAGCTGTAAATCCAAGATCCCGAGGCCACCCTGATCCTTGGGCCGGCACAAGATGTCCCACCTGGCAAGCCTGTACTTGTATTTTTTATTAGAGTCTTGCCAGAAAAATCTTGATCTGAAATGATCAAGTTTTTTAAGAACTCCCTTAGGGATCTCAAAGAAGGACATCATGAACATAGGAAGGCTACTTAACACCGAGTTAAGCAGAACCAATCTCCCCCCATAGGATAGGTATTTTGCTTTCCAACATAAGAGTTTTTGCTGAAAGCGCTCTTCAACTTTACTCCATTCAGAATTGAGGAGTTGTCTATGGTGCATCAGGATACCTAAATACCTGAATGGGTAAGCTCCCAAATTACATCCAAAGAGAGAAGTATAGAAACTAGGGGATCCTGCATGGATTCCTGATGCTGCTTGCTGAATATCGTTGCGCGAGGGTGATAGAACCTATGGATGGGCTAGGAGTAGATCCGCGGGATGAAACTTTGTAAATCATAACTCGAACCTCTGTGCTCGTCCCTGATTCTATCGGTGAGGCTCTGCACTCAGCAGCGACACGCAGTGCAGTGCAGGGATGGCGGCGGTGAGGTCCTGTGGTGGCGCAGTGGAGCATCCTGTCGCTTCAGCACGACCCTCTAGATCGGATTAGGGTTAGGAGTGTAAGGACTGTAGTGGCGGCGAAACTCGTCACTGGAGCCCGTGGCCCCCACTCCCTCTTATAGCGCTGCGCGGCAGGGCCCACCAGCCTTCTAACGGGCTGGGCGTCTCCGATCAGGACGCGAGTCAAGGGTCCAATGGGCCGTTGGGTCCATGGGCGGAGAGATCAACCTAACATTCGCCCCCTTGACCTCACCATATACTTTTAACTTCTTTTCTTACTCCATTACATATCAGTGCATAGAGCATGTTTTATCACCACGGTCAATCTCGATTCATGTCAATCTCTGATAGATTTAACAGCTACAATACACATCTCTGTTCAGACATAGATTCTTTAACTTTGGGCCCTTTATTGTCCGAAATTGTAAACTATACCATAAACCCATGTTGCATGTGTTCTCTAAGCGCACTGGGTAGTAAGCTTTTCGTAAGAGGATCCTCAAGCACTTGCTTGTCTCTTATATGTGCAATGTATTTAATGTGATTCCGGACTTACTCCTTTACAACATATAACTTTGTGTCAATGTGTTTGGCAGCACACTTGACTCGTTGTCATAGGAGTGAACTACTTCAATGGTTGTTGCTGTTGTCAACCATTATTAACTCCGAGCACAGGTTCCATTAACCATTTTACCCGTCCCTCAGCCTCGTATCATGCTATACCACATCTTTGCATCACATTGATGATAATTGTTTTACCCTTTGGAGCTTTTCCACATAAAAACTCAAAGTGCGAAAGTTAGCGACAATTGTGGATTTCGCTACACATTTCACAATTCTATCTTTGCACTCATAACCTTTTGAGAGCACTTGATCTTTCCAACTTAGCATGAGGCTGATACACTTAACTCCATTCTAGTTATCTATAGCTGGATTGGACATTGCAAAAACAACCTGGATATATGAACTATGTCAGGGTAAGTTCTATCCTTTGCATTCATTAAGCTTCCAACAGCTGAAGAATATGGTACCATATTCCTTTAATAATCCATTTCATGTTGATTCTTGGAACATAAAAGTTCCTAATCCATTACCATTGATGATGGGAACAGGCGTAGGTTTACTCGCATGCATACTATATTTCTTTACAACTTTTCTAAGTATGCCTCTTGTGATAGTCCAAATACCCCTTTTCTTTTATCTCAGTGAATCTCAGTCCTTATAATGCGAGACATTCATCGAGAATTTCCTTTTGAACTTTGAGGATAAGAACCTCTTCTTCTTCTTTTACAGTAGATTGACATCATTGCTACCATGCAAGATGTCAATCACATATGCACGATTTGGAAATCAATTTCCCATTCTATAATTTTGAACAAATGCGATTGTCCTCTTATTCTCTTTAAACCCAAAATTAACAACCAATTCTTTTATCTTAGAGTGCTATAGTTCATAGATGATTTCTTTAGGCATCATTCCTTATCTTCTTTTACTTCCATGCCAAAAACCCTTGGGTCGTGCCATGCAATACTTTCATCTGATGTAACTCAGATCATGACGTGCCACTAGATTCATTGTAGTCTTTTCATTCCCTTTGCACAAAACTTTTGATTTGAGATGTGCTTTGCTTATTTACATGTTCCCTTTGGAGTCACGTCATGACTTGTAGACCCATTATAGCCTACTGTTCTGGCTCCATTGAGAATTACTTCTGAGTCCCAAGCTTCCTCGGGATTCATCAGTTCCATTTTCAACGAACAACCACTTCTTATGGTTTCTTCATATGAGGTAAAGTCAACCTCCATGTGAACTTTTCTATATTACAAACTTTGCAGTCATCAGTAATATTTGATCTTTTGACTCTTTGAGACTTACTAGAGGCCTCAACCTCTTGCACATTGTGTGCCTCAACTTTTGGTACATCTACCTGTTGACGGTTAAATAACGCATCAAATTACGATCCGCAAGCGCACGGGTCGGTTGTAGCTTTTCCCTTAGAGTATCCCCCAAGGTTAATAAATCTGTGGAACAAGTGGATTGCTATGCTCAACTAAGCACTAATGTTGTTGAATTAAAGCTCTTTATCAAATATGTATGTCACACCCGATTTTACAAGGAAAACCGAATGCATCTCATATGTGCGCCAGGATCAAGTTCACACACATATGATAGACGTCATGAGTGAATATCCATAATACAGCATTCAAAAACGTACAAAGGTTTAACTTTATTACAATATCTTTATTACACTCAGACGGTAGACTCGAAGGTCTTTAACATCGAACAACGATAACTAAGACGATCAGCTCCGTCTTCAGTCTTCCACAGGCACTTGACTGGGGGATCGCATGTCTCGGAACTCATGGTAGTCGCTGTAGTACTCCTCACCGATGTTCTCCTCTGAACAGCGGTAAGCAAGGGTGAGCACACTTATGGTTGGAGCTCAGCAAGTGGGGGAAGATGCAAGGCTATCAAGGATAGGCTAAGGTTTTGCAGCGGCTAGCATTTTAAAGTTGGTCTAATTTTAATTAACAAACACCTAGTTACTAGATGTAAGTTCATACCAACCCACTTAAGCATTTAGAAAAGCATCTCTTCTCAAAAACCCACAAGAAACCATGATTTAAGTCCATCTTTAAGTTTGATTATCATGTGAGGGTCCAAGCCGCTCTTGACCGTGTGCACGGCTGATCGATCAGTTTTCACTCTGCAGAGGTTGTACACTTTACCCACAGTTCGTGTTCCCCATGTTGCCCGGGTTGATCAGACCCTTAAACACTTCCGAGGTGAGTGGCTAGGGGTCCACTACGAAGCCTTTACAAAGGAATGCAGAAGACCAACAACCCGCGACAGTTACAACAGCGGAGCAGACCATAACCCTCCCTAGTGGTCAGCACCTTAGCAAAGGCTGCTACCTTAAAAGAACCGGGCTATACCCCTTCAACTCCGGCCCCCTGTGCTCCTTTCGGATAAGGCTATCAGATAGTTCCACACGCCTAATTAATTGGCTAAGCCAGAGCCATATAGACTGTGGTTGCACTGTTTTCTTGGGTGGTTCTCCATGTTCCGATTAAAGTAAGGTGTTCTTGTATTAACCATGAGCAACATCATAAACATGCATAACTTCCATTTGTATAAAAGATTCATTTGCAACCATCCCAAGGTAAAGCAACTAAGCATTGTCTACCCAAAATATTTATTTAAACCAGGTTGTTCAAGGGTACAAGGATAAATTCTAGTCATGTCCTTAAAAGGATTTCCCATCAAATTTATGCAATATCATAAAAGGTAAACTTAATTGTCATGCAATTATATAGGATAAAATAGAATATGCAGGGGAGAAGACCACTAGCCTTCCTCGCCTAAAAACTCAGATTGCTCGTCCTTGAAAAGCTGTTCTTGATCAACACCAATGGGCTCTTCAGTTGACACAGGCACGATATCTACGAACACACAAAAAAGCATACAATAAATAAAATAGTACATCAAACAGATCTAAAAGCTACAAACACACTACTAAAACAAAAGAGCTCGCTGAGACGATCGCATGGACACCAAAAATGCTTAAAACGGATCTAAGACGGCAAGGATATGACCAAAACAAGGTCTACGGGCTTAACTGCGAGGAAAAATAACTACCAGGGACTAAACTGAAAGAAACCGGGGATTAAAACCTAAAAAGACTTAAGAACCGAGGGTCTAAGGTGTAAAAGGACGGCTAAGGGCTGCGGGCGGGAAAAACAGAGAAGCTCAGGGGCTTAAACGATAAAAACAGGACCTAACTGTGATGATCTTTAAGGGTGGAAGGACCGGCATGTAAAACAAGAGAAACAGAGGGGCTCTTTAGCATAACAGCCACGGTTGACCGGTATGAGCTCTGGATTGACTCAGGTTAGATTCGATCTGAGCCATTGGCTCGCGATTGGGCGGTTGGCAACGAAGGGCGGCGGCTAGCGGCGGCGCTTGGCGGCGAGTTCGCCGACGAAGGCCGGAAACGAGCTCTAGTGCTCGGTTTTCAACGCGGTTTGCTCCTATGCGAAGTTGTGATCCAGGCAAACTCATCCAGAGACTCAAGGAGACGGCTCAGGTAGCTATGGCGGTGCGCACCGAGAGGGGGCGGCGCGGCCTATTCCGACGAAGCGGAGCAGAGGTGCTACGGTTCAAAACACGAGGGAAACAGGGAGGGCGCGATGCTCACCACACAGGGAGACTCTAGGCGAAAGAACGGGCGGCGGAGAAGCGGTGGCGGGGGGAATCAACACCGGCGGCCGGAGATTGCAGATGACGGCGGCGGAGCTCCTGGCGCGGCTCGATCCGCTGACGGGAGGGGCAACCTGGGACAAGGGAGGTACCGTTGAGCGACAAGCGCGAAGGAGAACAAAGAGGGAGGCGGGGAAAAGACTTCACCGGCAACGAGCTTCGGGCGGCCGGCAACAGTCCGGTGGTGGAGATTGAGCGACGACGGTGCGTGCGTGAAGATGGAGAGGGGGTGAGGCACGAGGGCTGGAAAGGGGCGAGACTGAGCTCGGGCTCGTCTTTTATAGAGTGAGGAGAGGGAGAAGAAGCGACGGCCGGGGTGGAATTGCCATCAATGGCCATGGTGGCCGGCCTTTACTGGAGAGGGAGTAAAAGAGGGGAAACAGAAGTGGAACTGAAGGAATTTGAAGGGGAAAGTAGCGGCCGGTGCTCCACTTGCTCTTGATTGCGCCGATTGAAGGCGGGGAGATGCGAGGGGGCGCAGGGAGGCGACTGGGTGCTGCGGCTGAGCGAGCAGAGGAGGCTCTGGAGGTGGAAGACGACGCCGACAGGTGGGGTCGGGCGGTCAGCGACTGAAGAGAGGGAGGGGAGAGGGAAGTTGGGCCGACGGTGCTGAACGGGCTGAGTGAGCTGTTGGGCCGGAGAGAGGAAAGCTGGGCTGCGGGAAAGAAAAGAGAGAGAGATGGGCCTTGGGCTGAAAAAGAGGAGAGAGGGGTGAAAGGGTTTGGGTTTAAACTTTTTATGATTTTCAAAACCACACTCATCAATCAAAAACCATGCATCCAAATTATGATGCACAAACACTTGTTGCTCTAAAATTATTTAAATGTTGTTTAAATATTTAAAGGCTCAAATTATTTGATAATTTATTTATTTCTTAGAAAATTAAATCTAAAGCACTATGTGGCTTAAATTGCATTAGTGATGGAATTTTAGGGTGTTACAATGTATAAGTAAGGAACTTAATCTAATCTAGATTAAAGAAAGCAAACTAGAGAGCGATGGAAAGGAGATCTCAAGAATGTAGAATGCTTGTCCAAGGGATCTAGGATCACTTGAAGATGTAACCACCTAGCAAGAACAACCCGATCTAATCTATCAAAGGTAAAGGTGCACGGAGTCCAACCCTTTCCCTCTCGCGTACTAGTCACTACACGAGTGTAATCCGTGATCGAACACCAAGTGCACAAGACGTTGATGTGTTCCAGGCATGCATGATCAAAAATGTGAACCAAGATCATTATGTTTTCCCTCCCGCGCATTGTCACTACACGACGGTAATCGCATAAAGAACAAAAGGAACACGATACGTGAGACTACAAGCAATGCATCCCCAAAGCAAGCCAGCCGGCCATTAAGATTAACACACCATCAACATGAATATGATAGCAAAAAGATCCAAAACATAGGTTCGATGATTACAACTCAAGATCCCCCTTCAACCCCCATGGACAAACAAGGATTTTACCCCATAATGTTACACATTGAAGCGCTAGACATGGTGTAGAAACCTCCGAAGTAGATGAAGGCTGATGAGTGCTCCCTTGTCGATCCAATCTCCTTCTTCTCGATCTTGTGGCGGTGAATGATGAATGAAACCCCTCTTGGGCGCCCAAGAGGTTGTATTTATGCCCTTCGGAAGCCTTGGGGCGTGCCCTACCCTACCTTACACGAGATCTTCCTTGAGAGAGAAGCAAACTTAGTTTCCATAAAATCAGCCTCGCCCAGATTTTCCTGTTTCGCAGGCCTTCCTTGCCGACGTCATATCTCCCACGTCCGGACTCCAAATAATGCAAATTTGGTGTTTAAATTGTGTGGCACGAAATTATCTTCAACTTTGGTATTCATTGGTTTTCTTGGAAACGAAGATAAGATCCCCAAAATGGCCTCGCAAGATAATCTGTCTGATTTCAGACTTGTCTGCGCAGCAGGTATTTCGGGGGCCATATCTCCTATCTCCTTAGACCGAATTGGGCTTTCCATATGTCCAAATCGAAGCTCTCAATATGATCCACAACTTTGGTAGACAACATTTTGCCATTAGAGGCCGTTTAAGTCCCCTAATCTGCATCGAAAGATCATACTGTTCTGGGCTGCGCGAATATCTCTCGGGTTGAATTGATCTTATGAGTAAATCTCCAAATCTCAAGGCGACCTTGGGCCATTTGAAGTCATGTTTACTTTGAGTCTTGACTTATGTCGGGCTTCATTATCTTCTCATAAGTGTTCGATGAACTTTGCTCGAAAGTGCTCCTTTAAGCGCTTAAATCCTGTGTAAACATCAAACTCCAAAAACCACATGGAAGAGCGAACTTGTTATATCAAGAGGGTTAGTAACATTAGATCGGATATCAAATCAATACCAACATTGAAGGCAAACTCATGACTAGGAGTGTCAAAGTTGACCGTCAACAACTCCGCCATGCTTAAACCTTGCTCGTCCTCGAGTAAGCCTTCAATGGATATCAGTGTTGCCTTTCATTGTTCACACCCTGCACTTGATCATACATGAAGAAAACATAATGGTCTCTAAATTTATTTGTTAGAGTTTTAGTGCACTAGCCTTCATCCCTACGGAGGGTGGATATCGAATAGGCTCATCCCACAAGTAAATAATCATGCTCCCAAATTTTGAATGAATCTCAGAAATTTTGAAATGAAGTGTAAGATGAAGAAAGAGCTAAACCAAGTTCAAAAATTTAAACGTCCTTGCATCATGCTCATGAACTCTCATCTCATCTTGTCTCTCAAGCCTATTTGTTTTACTCCTTTCCCCTCTCAAAACTTTATATAAGTGGAAGGCTTTATCTGGAGCTTTGGGAAAAGTTTAGTCCTACCAAGATATTATAATCAGGATATTATCAAAACAAGACAAGCTTCTCATGGATTTACCAAGCCTCATCAAAAAGGTCATTGGAAAATAATGTTTTCAAGGAGGGGGGAGAGATGAACACACACTTTTTGAGATAAGTGGACATGTGCAAATGGCGAAGAGTGATCCCGAGGCACAAACAAAGTCCTCGTTATCGGATTGCACATGGTTGGAAAGATGAGTATGGGTCTTGATCTTGAATCCTCTTGAAATTCCTAATGCGTCTAGAGAGTCGGGGAGTTTTTTATATATATACACATATTTTTTTTCTTCTCTCTCTTGTTGGAGTACTAAGAAGATGTGTGCCGCGGGAAGAAAGAGAAGAGATTCTAAGAAAATGCCACTCATCGGAATATGGAGGACACTATGGACATTTTAGAACACAAGCAAAGGTATGGGCAAGCGGATTCTATTGGCCTGAGATGCATGAGGATGCTAAAAGGTTTGTTGCAACTTGCCCGGAATGCCAAAGGAGTGGAAATATATCACAAAAGAATGCAATGCCGCTGAATTATAATTTGCAAATTGATCTATTTGATGTTTGGGGCATCGACTTTATGGGACCATTCGTGAACTCGAATGGATATGAACACATCTTGGTCATAGTTGATTATGTATCAAAATGGGTTGAAGTAATTCCATGTCAGAAAGCATCTACGGAAGAGGCCTTTCAAATGATCAAGACAGTGATATTCCCTTGATACGGCGTTCCTAGAATTTTAATAAGTGATGGTGGATCACACTTTATTAGCAAGGATTTTAAAAGATGCTTGGCAAAGTTGGGAATCGAGCATAGGGTGTCTACGGCCTATCATGGCCAAGCGGAAACATTGAACAAGCAACTCAAAGGCATCCTCATGAAGACGGTGACTAAAGGAGGAAAAGATTGGTCAAAGAAGCTAGACGGAGCGTTGTGGGCATACCGGACTGCAGATAAAACACCGATATGTATGACCCCTTATCAATTTGTCTATGGAAAAACATGTCATTTATCGGTAGAAATAGAGCACAAGGCTTATTGGGCAATAAAGGAGATGAATCTTGATATTGATGCGGCACGAATAAAGCAGAGGATTCAAATAAGTGAACTTGAAGAGCTAAAGTTGAAGGCATATCACAACGCTAGCATCTATAAAGAAAGGATGAAGAGATGGTACGACAAAAGATTGCATAAGAAGGAATTCAAGGAAGGAGACAAGGTCCTACTATACAATTCTCGATACAAGGTCTTCGGCAAAGGAAAATTGCAAAGCAAATGGGATGGACCATACGTCGTACATTCAGTGTCACCATCGGGAGCGGTAACAATCATGGACGCCAAAGGAGATCAATATGTTGTGAATGGACAACGACTCAAGGTATTCCTGGAGCCTGACGTTGTGCCCATTAAATACATTGACGTCTACACCTTGGATGGTGACCCGGATCGTCAAGGCTAAGCGACGAAAACAAGGTAAGTTTGTAAATAACCTTCTACTTTATTTATTTTCAGCATGCGTGTTAGTAGTAATGTTTGCTTCAAATCATCATGAATAAATATTGCCCCCTACTCATGACCTTTGGTGAGGATGGAAAATTATGCCAAGTTGATATATGATGATCGTTGCCGCTTTGCTCGTCTTTGTGCTTGCTTTATGCATGATTAAGCTAATGCTCTCATTAATGCAAATCTGAAATTAAATTTAAATGCTAGATTAATCCTTTGTGGAGGTTATGATAAAGATGAAGACCCATAGTTTTTCTCATGCTCTCAATTTTGGATGGGTTAAAGATGATTTATTTTCATTCTTAAAAGTTATGCTAACCTTGTCATTAATACCACTTGCATGTTGCTCAACCTATCCAAAGCCTTATATTTAATTGAGTGCAAAAACTTAGTTTACAAGATTTATTTTTGGGTGCATTGATTCAAGGCTTGATTTCTTTGGTTCGAGACTAAGAAGCTGGTCATTCCGTCTTTGTGTATCTATCTTATTGCTAGCCTTTTCTATCTGTGCATTGTAAGTTTCCACATCGGAAATTTTGCAAACCTCGCCGGATATCCACCCACAAACCCAAAATATCTTTTTGTGTTTTACCTCCTTGACCACAACCTAATTCTTGAGTATGGATGAATATTTCGAGGAAGATCATAAGAATGAAGGTGACAAAGATTAAAGTTTCATTTTGGGAGACCTCCAGGACGACATAAAGGTGCGTGAAGGATCCCTAGAAGATTTCAAGTGTTTCTCACCAGGAAAATTTAGGATTTTCAGTACCTACCTTGGCACAAAAACTTCGTCACCTCTTTGCTCGAGGACGTGCGATCGTCTAAGCATGGGGGGAGCTGCCAAGAAGGTAGGTACTAATGTAGTCTAGAGTTTAGGGGAGTAAAAAAAAGAAAGAAAGAAAGAAAAAGAAGAGAGAAAAAAAGAAGAAGAAAAAAAGAAAAAAATGATGAAAACAAAGAAGAAAGAAACTCCACATCTATATAGGTATGGTGCATCCCAATAAAATTTTCTGCTTTCGGCACTTACCCTTCTTTTAGCATTTCTGTCCAAGTGATCTAATGGCATCTTCCGTAGGCATCTTATGATATCATGCATCCATCCTCCCTTATCAAGTATTCGATATAGATGGTCATCTCTCATTCTATCTTCAATTAGCTCCATCCCATCATCTCCATGATGCATCCTTGATAGGTGGTCGGCTATGACATTGTCCGACCCTTTCTTGTCTCTAATTTCCATATCAAACTCTTGCAATAATAGGATCCATCTAATCAAATGTGGCTTGGCATCTTTCTTGGACAAAAGGTACTTGATTGCAGCATGGTCCGTATACACGATCACCTTCGAGTTCACAATATAAGATCTAAATTTTTCAAATGCGAACACTACGGCAAGCAATTCCTTCTCCGTAGTTGCATAATTCACTTGAGGTTCATTTAAAGTTTTACTTGCATAATAAATTGCGTGTACCTTCCCTTCCTTCCTTTGTCCAAGAACAGCTCCAACGGCATAATCACTTGCGTCGCACATTATCTCAAATGGTAGATTCCAGTCGGGAGGTTGCATAATTGGTGCACTTATGAGAGATTGCTTCAACGTCTGGAAAGCATGCAAGCATTCTTCATCAAATTCGTATTCCACTTCTTTTTGGAGAAGTCGTGTCAATGACTTGGTGATCTTTGAGAAATCCTTTATAAATCTTCTATAAAATCCGGCATGCCCGAGAAAGCTTCTTAACGATTTGATATTTGTCGGAGGTAGCAACTTTTCAACCGTTTCAATCTTAGCTTTGTCCACCTCTATTCCTCTCTCGGAGATTACATGTCCCAAGACTATCCCTTGTTTCATCATAAAGTGACACTTCTCCCAATTAAGCACTAGGTCAATTTCTCCACACCTTTCAAGGACTTTTTTCCAAATTTTTCAAGCAACTTTCAAAACACGTACCATGCGTCGAGAAGTCGTCCATGAATACCTCCATAATTTCTTCAATAAAATCTGAGAATATAGCCGTCATGCATCTTTGAAAGGTAGCCGGTGCATTACATAAATCAAATGGAATTCTTCTATATGCGAAAGTTCCATATGGACATGTGAAGGTTGTCTTTTGTTGATCATCCGGGTGAATGGGAATTTGCATGAACCCCGAGTACCCATCAAGGAAACAAAAGTAAGAATGTTTAGCTAACCTTTCAAGCATCTCGTCGATAAATGGTAATGGAAAGTGATCCTTCCTTATTGCCTTGTTCAACTTTCTATAGTCGATGCACATTCTCCATCCGGTTACGACCCTTTGTGGTATCAACTCATCCTTCTCATTCTTCACAACGGTTATTCCTCCTTTCTTTGGTACACAATGCACCAGGCTCACCCATTCACTATGTGGCACGAGGTATATTATTCCGGCATCCAACAATTTGATCACCTCCTTCTTCACCACCTCACGCATGGCATGACTCAATCTTCTTTGATGCTCGATAACGGGCTTGCATTGTTCTTCAAGTGGTATGCGGTGGGTGCAAAAGGCCGGACTAATACCCTTCAAGTCGCTTATCGAGTACCCGATCACCTTCTTGTGTTTTCTCAATAAATTCAGGAGCTTATCCATCTCTTCCGGACTCAATTCATCGCTCACGATGACCGGGTATGTCTTATCAGCTCCCAAAAATTCATACTTTAGTCCCTTCGGAAGTGGCTTCAACTCAATATCGGGTGCTTCGGGTCCTTGTTGTTGCAAGTCTCCAATATCTTCATAATTTTCTTCATCCAAGCTTCCATCTTGTGCCTTCAACCCCTCGGTTGCTTCCGCTAGTTCTTTGTCTTGATCATCATACATAAAATCATTCTCCATTGCTCGTTGGAGAGGATCCCTGAAAGTATCAACAAAACAAAGATCCTCTACCTCTTCGTTATCAAGAGGTAGAGGTAAAGCAATACGAGAAGCAGGTAGGAAATCATATGTGAATTTATTTCCATCTAGATCAATAGTAACTCTACCCTTTCCAGCATCAAGAACGGCATTGACCAACTTAAGAAAAGGCCTACCAAGAATTATATCATCATGTTCATTATGGCAAGCATCGATTACGAAAAAGTCGGTTGGAATAATTTTACTTGAGATAGCAACATCTAAATCTCTAAGCACACCCAAAGGTCTTGTTGTTCTACCATCTCCCATGATTAATTTTATTTGTGTTGGAGCAAGATTTAAAGTTTTACTAAAAAGCTCATAATAAATCTTGGAAGACATGACACTAACATGAGCTCCTATGTCACATAAGGCTTTGCAAAATTTCTCTCAATTAATGTTGCAACTTATGTGAGGTGTCGGTAGAGAGGTACCTTCGACATGATCGACTCCTATCGCGTACACTTCGGCTAGGTGTGCATATGGCGAGTCCTCCGGCTTCACTCCCATAATCCTCTTTACTTCGGCAATTTTATCTAGATCTACCTCTTCATCCTCACTGAAAAGTCTTTAAATAATTTCTTCGGCCGATTCTTTGTCCAACTCGTACCCCGTGTGCCTTTCCTTCGGAAAGTTGAATTCTATAGCTCTCGCCGACTCTTTTTGGTTCGGGTATGGTCTCCTCTTATTGAATATTTCTTCGAAGTTAATTGGGATCAAATCCATTTGTTCGAACTCCTTTAGCGGCTTTGCATTTGCCAAACTTCTTCCTTGTACCTCTTCGAGCTTGTGAATGTTGATGCCTTGGATTGGTCCTCCTTCATTGTGGGTTGCTCCTTCAACCTTTTCTTGCCTTGCTTCTTCTTTCTTCACTTCGGGGGCTTCTTTTCTTGAAATTCTAGCAAGTACCTCCACATGAGTTTCTTGCTCAACGCTTCCCGAAATATGTTCTTCCCAATCTCTTTGCATGGCCACCCCCTCGCTTAATCTTTGTAGTAATTGGGTGGCCTCCGTGAGTGTTTTCTCCATGATATTTCCGCCTGCACACATTTGAACATACCGTATGCATTCGGGGGTTAGGGAAAAATAAAAAGTATGCAAGAGTACATCATCGGAGAATCCGAGCCTTGGTCCTTGTTTGATCAATCCATTGAATCTTTCCCAAGCTTGATCTATTCCTTCCTCTTCTCCTTGCGCAAATTTTATCACTTGCCTCCTCACATTTTGAACCCTACTTATCGGAAAGAATTTTTCACAAAATTTCTTCACCAA
Organism: Cenchrus fungigraminus; assembly: GCA_036936925.1. Lineage (NCBI taxonomy): Eukaryota > Viridiplantae > Streptophyta > Magnoliopsida > Poales > Poaceae > Cenchrus > Cenchrus fungigraminus. Next base: position 88,956,702 of record CM072780.1, read on the forward strand.
TCGATTCCAATTTCCTTCCACCTCGAAGGACGCAAGTGAGTGCCATTGTTTTGCTTTATCCGCAAGTGAGTATGGAAAAGATTCCATTTGTACCAATCGACCGGAACTCCTTCTTGTTGCACCGTGTTGCATAGCATCGTGAAACGCTCGATGTGCCTATATGGATTGTCCGTCTTCACCCCTCTAAATGGGTTTGCCGCCGCCATCTCAATCATTCGAGGCTTGATCTTGTACTCGGTAGCCTCGAGTATCAAATCTGATTTTTGGACTTTAATATCCTCCAATTGCGGGCTAGCATAGTACCATAGTGGTTTTTCTTCTTCCTCCATGGGGTGATTGACAAAAGCGATCTAGACAACAAAAAAAAACAAAAACCAGGATTTCTAGACAAAAGGTTAGGTGTTAGTCATCAACAAAATTAATACAAAGTTAAACGTAGCAAACTAGCTTGTTCCTCGGCAACGGCACCAGAAAAGCTTGTTGACGGTTAAATAACGCGTCAAATTACGATCCGCAAGCGCACGGGTCGGTTGTAGCTTTTCCCTTAGAGTATCCCCCAAGGTTAATCAATCCGTGGAACAAGTGGATTGATATGCTCAACTAAGCACTAATGTTGTTGAATTAAAGCTCTTTATCAAATATGTATAAGTAAGGAACTTAATCTAATCTAATCTAGATTAAAGAAAGCAAGCCAGAGAGCGATGGAAAGGAGATCTCAAGAACGTAGAATGCTTGTCCAAGGGATCTAGGATCACTTGAAGATGTAACCACCTAGCAAGAACAACCCGATCTAATCTATCAAAGGTAAAGGTGCACAGAGTCCAACCCTTTCCCTCTCGCGTACTAGTCACTACACGAGGGTAATCCGTGATCAAACACCAAGTGCACAAGACGTTGATGTGTTCCAGGCATGCATGATCAAAAATGTGAACCAAGATCATTATGTTTCCCCTCCCGCGCATTGTCACTACACGACGATAATCACATAAAGAACAAAAGGAACACGATACGTGAGACTACGAGCAATGCATCCCCAAAGCAAGCCAGCCAGCCATTAAGATTAACGCACCATCAACATGAATATGATAGCAAAAAGATCCAAAACATAGGTTCGATGATTACAACTCAAGATCCCCCTTCAACCCCCATGGACAAACAAGGATTTTACCCCATAATGTTACACATTGAAGCGCTAGACATGGTGTAGAAACCTCCGAAGTAGATAAAGGCCGATGAGTGCTCCCTTGTCGATCCAATCTCCTTCTTCTCGATCTTGTGGCGGCGAATGATGAATGAAACCCCTCTTAAGCGCCCAAGGGGTTGTATTTATGCCCTTCGGAAGCCTTGGGGCGTGCCCTACCCTACCTTGCACCAGATCTTCCTTGAGAGAGAAGCAAACTTAGTTGGGAACGTATCAGGTGGAAACCAACCCATCCGTGCAAACTATGGAAACTTCAATCGGAGACACACGATGTTGATCCAAAGGAGGGCTCATGGGAGGTGGGAGGGGTGATTTGCAAAAGTTCCTTTGCAAATCATCCCTCCCACCTCTCATGAGTTTTACACATCACCCCTCCCACCTTCTATAAGTCTTCCCTTGGATCAATATCGTGTGGCTCCGATTGAAGTTTGCATAGTTTGCACAGAGGGGTTGGTTTCCACCTGATATGTTCCCAACTTAGTTTTCATAAAATCAGCCTCGCCCAGATTTTCCTGTTTCGCAGCCCTTCCTTGCCGACGTCATATCTCCCACGTACTGACTCCAAATAATGCAAATTCGGTGTCTAAATTGTGTGGCACGAAATTATCTTCAACTTTGGTATTCATTGGTTTCCTTGGAAAAGAAGATAAGATCCCCAAAATGGCCTCGCAAGATAATCTGTCTGATTTCGGACTTGTCTGCGCAGCAGGTATTTCGGGGGTCATATCTCCTAGCTCCTTAGACCGAATTGGGCTTTCCATATGTCCAAATCGAAGCTCTCAATATGGTCCACAACTTTGGTAGTCAACATTTTGCCATTAGAGGCCGTTTAATTCCCCGAATCTGCATCGAAAGATCATGCTGTTCTGAGCTGTGCGAATATGTCTCGGGTTGAATTGATCTTATGAGTAAATCTCCAAATCTCAAGGCGACCTTGGGCCATTTGAAGTCATGTTCACTTCGAGTCTTGACTTACGTCAGGCTTCATTATCTTCTCATAAGTGCTCGATGAATTTTGCCCGAAAGTACTCCTTTAAGCGCTTAAATCCTGTCTAAACATCATACTCCAAAAACCACATACAAGAGCGAACTTGTTATATCAAGAGGGTTAGTACTATTAGATCGGATATCAAATCAATACCAACATTGAAGGTAAACTCATGGCTAGGAGTGTCAAAGTCGACCGTCAACACTACCATATGGGGCTTCAGCAACTCCCCCCATGTACAACAATGAGTTATAACAGCTCCTGAAGGACAGGTTCCATATCTTCACTCATTGTTGCCATGAGTGCTGAGAGAAATAGCTCCTGAGTGATCAGAGTGGGCACATATACCCACTTCTCCTCGAAGTCAATTTCTCGAGCCACTACGTTCCCCCTTATTGCTCTCATATTCCAAGAAGACAATGTGTCTCATTAGAAATGGAAAAACCTTTTCTTTTATCCGTATGGCCAACAAAATGTCTCCCCTAGATCTTACCATCTCTATAAAGATAGTGTATCTTTAAACTTTCTCATTTGGTTTTGTTCTGTCACCGTCTTGGTCACATTGCTATCATCCTATCAAACTTGTAAAAATTCGGGATTTTAGCTATTTATTTTCTTTAGGGGTATCGTTATTATGATCATCGTACTCCCCCAGACAATCACATTTATCTTTTATAGATCAATCTAAATGCATAATATACATCACAAACTCTGAAGTATAGGGGATTTTCACCTTTCTCACATTTCTCCCCCTCGAAATGTGACATGAACTTTTTTGCTACAATTTCGAAAACCATTCAGAACACTTAGAGTGAGGAAACTTCGAGAAAACATTCATTACATCCTTTATCTGCATGATTATACCACCCAAAACAAGGTTTTTTCTTAACTCATATATTGGAGTACATTTTTCCTCATTTCACTTTAAGAACTCAACAGAGTCCTTTATATTAGCGCTTTTAAAAATCAAGCTTGCATATCATTCTTTATCTTTCGGTTCGCATATCACTTTCTATTCTTTTTAAACTCAATTCTCTTTAAACTCAATGAGTGCTTAATGACTATAGTATGATATGTACGATCATTACTACAATAGCATAAGAGCTACTCCAAAAAACTCTCTTTCCCAGTGTGGGATACATCATAAGCACATGAGTCATTATATCTTTCTCCCGCCATGCAGGATGAGTCCCTTGCCAAAACTTTTCCGGCCACGTGGGATTGTCTAACATAAGCATTATGCCAACTTTATCCCATCATGCGGGTATTTCTAAGAGCTTTTTCCCCATGTGGGTATTATTAAAAACTTTTCTCGCCGTGCGAGAGTATCACAAACTTTCCCCTCCATTCAGGTAATTCCCTGGAAAGGACATGCATACCAGGATTGGCTCCCATTCAATCATCAAATTCAGAAATAAATCTGAATAAACTGTAACACACATGCTTAATCCAACATTGGTCAAATTAAACATGCATATGACTTATTGCAACTTTTATCATGATGATCGAACTGGAAATAAATTCCTCTTCATAGAGAGTACATGAATGACATTTCTCAAGACTCTCAATGATCTATCTCTTTTCTTGGATTAATATCCGAGAATCTTTTCTTTTGAAGCCATTCTTTGAAGAGAACTTAGTCTCTCATGCTATGGTCTTCTTTCTTTGTCATCTTCTGAGTCACAAGTACTCAGCTCACTTTTCTTAATGCTTTCATGAATGAAAGTAGAAAGGTCTTTTGTCTGAGAAAATATTCAATAATAATCCAAATTTTAACCTTATGAACCTTTAATACTTTATGTTCTATTCTATATCACCATTGGGCAGAAAATAGAATAAAGCATCATTCATCCATATTAATTTCAAATCCTCATTGCCAAAAGGTAAACCTCTACTCAAAAGAATTAATGCATCATATCATAATATTGCCATCATCAACGTTGGTCAGAAAATGACAACATCATAAAACTTTATATTTAGAATTAATACTTATCAAAAGTATTTCGAAAATATCCTCTATTTGCTGAACAAAATTTCCCCTTTGTTCGTATTTGAGTAAATATATTAAACTTTGTACAAAAATTGGTAAACCGAAACCAATGTAACAACTTTATCTTGTCTTGATACAGTGGAAGCTGACTTTAACTTTAACATGGATATAACCCACGGTGAAAACTTTTCAAATCTGTTCTTTCAATTAAATCTTCTTGTTGGTTCCAATTTAATTGAAAGATAGACATCATTATAGCAGCAGAAACAAGAAAGAAAAAACAACATTTCTTGGTCTTTATTTATTCTCTGATTGATTACTTTGATGCAAAATTGATCAGAAACTTTAACTTTAAACAGAAGACACATATAATTATAATATTGTTATCATCAACCTTGGTTAGAAAATAAAAATACTATAATTAACTTTAAACAAATATCTTTCTACTCTACTAATTAAATTTTCCTATTTGTTCCAGTTTAATTAGAGGGTGAAACTTTTACTTTGCGGTGGAAAACTTTTCTTTCTTTTTAGAAGTAATCCCACTTCTAAACATTTCTTTACAATGGTTAACTCTCTAAACAATTCATCTCATTGGATCAAAATTGAGTAGAGGTTAAAACCTTGACAAACTTGCTAAAACTCTGTCTTAAATTAATACTCTATCAGAAGTATTTTTCCTTTTTACATTACATTTCTCAAAGAGCAACAATTTAAACTTTTGCAGTGGAAACATGAATAAAATTCATGAAAAAAAACACACTATTCAAAAGCAATCTGTCACTTTTCTAATCTAAGCAAATATCTCGTTGGTTCAATTTGAATAGAGATCAAAACTATACATAAAAAACAGTAATAATTACTTCTGAAAATAACAAAACAAGTCACAAGTGTTACTGTACATTCGGCCTTCAGGGAAAATTGGCACGCATTCTTTCTCCGGGCGCTTGTTTGTGCCCTTAGCCCAGCAGCCAACGGCTGGGCCGCCGTTTCGGCCCGCGCCTTGGTCCCTTCAGGGCCGATTCTTTCCCATGACTGCCAGACACCATGAACCGTCAATCCCCGTGGATGCGACATCGGACGACTGCTCGTGCGCCTCGCGGGAACAAAACCGCAGCGCACCAGGCTCCGGCAACCCTAGCTCCCTTCTGTCTCACCTCCCCGGGATCTCTCGCACACCGGCGGCGGGTGGAGCACCATGGTCGGAAGCCCGCCGGCGATGGCTAGGAGTGCGCCGCCCACCACACGGTTTCGGCCAGCTGCCCCGTTCCCTTCTGTTCTTTTCCTCTCCCCCTTTTCTCTAGCCTCACGACGGTGAGATCCAGAATGAGAGGTTCAACCATGGCAGCCTGGAGAGGATGGTGGCCGGCGCCGCCGCTGGCCCCCTTGCCAGCGCGCGCGTTCACAGAAGAGTGAGCGTGCCACCGTCGAGCGGCTCAGTGGTGGTGCCCTCGGCCCTGTCCCTCGCGCCGTCCATGCGGCGGAGGTCCGGCCAGCCCGTGGCTCGCTATCTTTCCACATGAGCGTCAAGGAGACGCCGGCGGTGGTGATGCCGGCGGCAGAGGTAGGTCCCACGGTAGGTCCTTCTCCCCTGGTCCTGTGCATCTTGACCTCTAGGGTTAGGGTTTCGACTTTGCACTATTTCAATTCGACTCGAGATCGATTTATTTGTTTCTTTGTTTTCCCAAGCATAATCTACAACCTAGCACGGCTCTTGATACCATTGATATAATCTATGGATCAGCTAGGAGTAAATCCGTGGGATGAAACTCTGTAAATCATACCGCGAACCTCTGTGCTCGTCCCTGATTCTGTCGGTGAGGCTCTGCACTAGGTAGAGATGCGTAATGCAGTGCAGGGTTGGTGGTGAGGTCCTGTGGTGGCGCAGTGGAGCATCACGTCGCTTCAGCGCGACCATCTAGATAGGATTAGTGTTAGGAGTGTAAGGACTGTAGCGGCAGCGAACCTCGTCACTGGAGCCCGTGGCCCCCACTCCCGCTTATAGCGCTGCGCGACAAGGGCCCACAAGCCTTCTAATGGGTGTCCCCGACCAGGACGCGAGTCAAGGGCCCAATGGGCTGTTGGGTCCATTGGCGGAGAGATCAACCTAACAGAGGGCAGCACCTCCAGTTTATTCTCAACAAGGATTATTCCAGATGCCTCGCATTACTACTGGGCTTGGTTCTCTGTCTACCTCAAAATTTATGGAGGACTGACCTAGTTCTCTAAACTCAGACAGAAAAAAAAAATTGGAACATGTATCCACCTCCGTTGTCAGAGTGGATATCTATATATGTGTAGTACAACATAGACAAAAAAGAGTTGTAATGCACCAACTATCTAAGGACTGCATTGCCGAGTAAATTCTTTGTAAGCTATGTGTCTCAACATTACCTCCTATACATCGCAGATGTGCTCATAGTTATATAGGATGTCATGTGTAGACATTCTAATATGTGAAGGACTATAAATGAAATATTTAAAGTTTTGGTATACTTTTAACTATACCACTGTCCTTTTAGGATAATTTCGATACATAAACACAACTCTCGCGCACAAAAACTCCTACTCTGTGTAAAGAAATATGAAATGTGCTTCCATACTTCAATACTGTGTGTTTCAAATTGTTGGTTGTTTTGGTTTCTCTAGGTACATAATTATTATTATGCACATAGATATAGTGTATGTTTAGATGCTTAATAATATCTTATGTATCAGGGACATTTTTGCGGGACAGTGAGTACTCTTCATCTCGTAGGCTGTCCTTTCGGAACACATAGAGTACACATCTTGATCATGATACGTTAAGTTGAGTCGATCACAAGATGGAAACATGTTGCCTAAATTCCGCACAGTGTACCTGTTATTATGTTAAACGAGAAGAGATAACATGCAACACATCTGTCATCGAACTCAAGCTCCTCTGCTTTTGTGAACCGGGGAGCCTGTGGAGGTGGTTCATATCTGCTTTTGTGGTGACCATAACCTGAGAGAGGCTTCCAAGCTGTCCCAAGCGAGGAGCTTGGCCTCCGCCCATGCATCCACCCATGCGTGGGGTCTCTGGTGAGCGATTGTCAACTCTATCATAGTAGTGGTTCATGTTCAATATATTGCATATTGATCTACATCCTCGGATCACAGGGGTCTAAAATTGTCATCCATAGGTTAGATACTTTTTTTTGTCATGAATTATCATTAACACCTAGTAAATTGCACCATGCAAGGCCGCCAAACTGTGCATCTAGCCCCCATCTTGCCCATAAGTTCCCATCGCAGCCACGGTTACCTTATCGATAAGAGGGATAAAAAGCAGAGGTCACCAAGAAATGTGTTTATCATATTTTTTTTGGAAATTTTTTTCAGCAAAGATTTAATATTTTCTTTCAAACAAAATTTACAAAAAAGACCATCAGTTTGTACACAAAATAACCTAGATTATTTCGAAACAACCGAAATATTTCAAACACAAAACAATCTGATTACAGCCTTGAAGCACACTCGTAAATTTGCATCCGGATTAGGATCGTCACAAATGGAATACAGTGCACGATGAACTACCATAAACAATAGAATCTACGAGTGAGGAACCTCAGGACTAATCGTCTGATCTTGTTCTTGCTACATCCATTGATATCACCAGAACGGAACGTAAGTGTGGGATAGCAACCACAAGAGAGGGCAAGCGCTGCTCTGCAGCAGGAGCTGGCACTGGCACCCGTGCGGGCAAAGACCAAGGTCAATTGTGCTCGACCAAAGGGATTGGACACTGTTTCCTTCATAAGATCTTGGGCATGAGCTCCTGATACCTCTTTTTCTTACTATCGAGATCAATCTTGTAGTGATTAGGTATCATGCATTCTCTATATAGGGATGGAAGAAAGCTCCGTGTGAAACTAACAAATCACCTTCTCTGTGATTGGCCTACAGAAAGCACTGCGGATGCTTAAAACAATGTGCATCAATCTTACTGATACCCAAATATATAGCATGTAGACTGTAGGAATGCATATATATATGCTTAAAAGGTATATATCTCATGACATAATTGATACACTGACCTTTGAAGCTGTAGAACTATTGGTTACCATAAACGACAAAAAAGGCTCAACTCAACAGAAAAGCCACATTATTAAACCATGAGAATTAGACAGATCTCTAATATTTTTTTTTAGAATAGGGGCCAGCGACTAGAATAGCCCCCTGCGTCACCTGGACGCCAGGTACCAAGGTTCAAGCCTCGGCCGGACCATCTTCTTACACATCTCTAATATAGATTGAAATGGACGGGAAGCTCATGCTTCTAGATACATGTCAAGGATAGAACTGGACAACAATGGAGGATCATATCAAACAATCGATGCTCATTTCTAGCTTCAGATAGCCTCTCCCGAGGATGCGTCACTCTACAAATAATATAATTATCATGGACTAAGGACGAGCAGCTGTCAGTCTTCGTTTCTGATTTTATAGTTCGATTTCACAGAGTGAGATGCATGTTAATTCAGCGTCCTATATTCGTTCCGCATAATTGCAATGGTGGAATGTTCAGCTGCAAGGCAAACAAGTTTTAGGAGTCCAACACTCGGCTATCAGCCGTTGCTAAAGTTATGAGCTAGTGACGTTAACATAGGAAACCTGCAGTCATGAGTTGTATACAAGTTCTACTATAGATACCTGTACTTCCTTCTATCAAATGCTGCGAGCTTGCTCCAATGAATAACCTTAATCACAAATTCCTGGTGCCACCCTTTCCCACGTCCTCGGGCATGCATCTTCGTTTCTAGAATCTTAGCTACGGAGGAAACAAGGTTTCTTTGTTACACTGTGAAGCGAAACAGAGTTCTTGTATAGCGCTTTTGTGACACACGACTGCATAGGACTGTAGGAGACTAGGAGTATATATATATAATAATATGATGAATAAGGTCTTGATGCCTCGGCTCCCATAAATTGCCATGACTGCTAGTCTTTATCTTGAAACGCAGCTCAGTCTTTCACTACAATACGTTGATTTGTTTTTTTTTTGGAAGGTCAATTGCCATATGCTATTTGATGCTAGTAATGTACTCTTCATCTCTGAGGAAGGCTGGAGCCAAGACGACGCCTAGGGCCAGTAAAGGGCCAATTCTAGCTGCTGGACTTGCACCTTCAGTGCTACAGTAACTACAATATGGGAAAAATCGGCCCACACCTAGGGTCATGGCCTTAGTGGCCCCAGCCTTCTATCCGCCACTGCGAACACATAAGCTACACATGCTGACAACGATACGTTATGTTGAGTTGATCACAAGATGAAAAAATATGATGCCTAAATTCCTCTCAGCTTGTTAAATGAGATCACTATAATATCCAACATATCTATCACCGAATTCAAGCTCCTCTGCTTTTGTAGAGGAGGCCCATATCTGCTTTTGTGGTGAGCGGAGCCTGAGAGAGGCTGCCAAGACGGTCCAGGCTAGAAACTCGGCCTCCACAAATGCATCCACCCATATGTGTGATGTCTAGTGAGCGATTGTTATCTCTATCATAGTAGTGGTTCTTACTCAACAAATCACATATTGATTTACATTTTCAGGTCAGCCGGATAAATTCTTCATCCATGGCATTGATTCTTTTCTTTCATGAAACAGTAATTAACACGTGGTACCAGCGGGGGCAAGTCGCCGCCCCGATCTCCTACTCCGCCAAAGATGCGTGGCGACCGATTGCGCTCATGCGCCCGCACCCATCGCCGCGGCCGTTCCGGGGACGCCCGGGATCGTGACGTGTTGGTTGAGCGGATCGTCGAGATGTCGTCGACGATCCAGTATCCGATGCTCACTCGAACCAATTACTAGGAGTGGTTGTTGGTGATGACAGTGAAACTTCTAGGCGCAAGGACTGTGGGAGGCCATCGACCCCGGCGACTGCGACGAGCGTGAGGATCGCCTCGCCCTCGCCGCCCTGCTGCGCTCTGACCCCAACGACATGTGGAGCACGCTCGCCAGGAAGAAGACGGCGAGGGAGGCTTGGGAGGCCGTGAAGACTATCCGCGTCGGTGTACAGCGGGTGCGCGATTCCAATGCCCAACAGTTGCGCCGCGAGTTCGCCGACATCGAGTTCAAAGATGGTGAGTCCATTGACGAGTATTCACTCAGGATCACCACCCTTGTCGACAACCTGCAGACGCTCGGCCACGATATGCGCGAGTCGGAGGTGGTGAAGAAGCTGCTGCAGGTCGTTCCTGAGTACCTGGAGCGAACCGCGGTCACCTGCGAAATGATCCTCGACCTTAACACCACCTCGGTCGAGGAGGTGACTAGTCGCTTGCGTGTCTTCGAGCGCCGCAGCAACAAGAACAAGCCGCCCACCGAAGCCATGTGGCGGCTGATGCTGACGGAGGATGAATGGAGGGCGCGGGACAAGGCTAACCGCGAGCAAGGTGGGTCCAGTAGAGGCTCATCTTCCTCCTCTAGCGGGAGGAACAAAACTCGTGGCAAGCCGCGTGACCGCGGAGGCGCCGGCGGCAGCAGCGCCGGCGGAAGCTCCGTCGACTCAAGGTGGCTCCAACTCGGGTCGGGCCCCCTACGACGACGTGTGCAAGGCTTGCGGCAAAAGAGGCCACTAGGCCAGAGGCTGCTGCAGCTGGCCCAGGAAGGAGCATGCCCATGTGGCCCAAGACGACGAGCAGACCCTTCTCCATGTAGAGGGCTGCGTTGCTATGTTGACCTCCAGGGGGAGTTCATTCCCCTCGCCGCCGCACCACCGTGCTTCACCACGCCACCCACCGCCGCCGGCTCCAGCTCCACTCCCGAAGAGCAGATCCATGGAGCAGAAGGTCTTCACCACCATCGGCGAGGAAGAGGATCCGGAGCCCCGCCACTGGGTTCTGGACACCGGGGCCACAAACCACATGACAGGGTCCCGGGCGGCGTTCGTCGACCTCGACACAAGCATCACCGGGACAGTTCGCTTCGGCAAAGGCTCTGTGATCCGCATTGAGGGATGCGGCACCGTACTGTTTGCCTGCAAGACCGGTGAGCACCGCGCCCTCGACAACGTCTACTACATCCCGCATCACACCGCCCACATCATCAGCATCAGGCAGTTGGACGAGTGCGGGTTCAAGGTCCTGATTGAAGACGGCGTGATGTGGATCTTTGACACCAGTCGTCGCCTGCTCGCCAAAGTACACCAGGGCCCCAGCCGGCTCTACGTGCTCGACCTCAACCTCGCACGGCCGGTGTGCTTGGTGGTGCACGCGTGAGAAGGAGCCTGGCGCTGGCACACCCGTTTTGGCCACACCAACTTCACTGCGCTTCGGAAGATGCAGAGGGAGGAGCTGGTCCGTGGGCTGCCTCTGCTTGATCAGGTCGAGCAGCTCTGTGAAGCCTGCCTCGCAGGGAAGCAGCGGTGTACTCCGTTCCCGCAGATGGCGCTGCAACGCGCTTCGACGCCCCTGGAGCGCGTTCACGGCGATCTCTGCGGCCCCGTCACGCCAACTTCCCCGAGCAGCAACACCTACTTCCTGCTCCTCGTCGACGACTACAGCTTGGTTCATGTGGGTGGCCCTGCTTCCCACCAAGGCAGATGCACCGGCCACCATCAAACACATCATGGCGTCTGTCGAGCTGGAGAGCGGTCACAAGCTACGAGTTCTTCGCACTGATTGTGGTGGAGAGTTCACTACTGCGAGCCTCAACGACTACTGCATCAAGCTCGGCGTGCGCTGCGAGCTGAAGATGCCATATTCACCCCAGTAAAATGACATCGTCGAGTGCCAGAACCAAACTGTGGTGGCCATGGCGCGCTCGATGCTGAAGGCCAAGAACTTCCCTGGAACGTTCTGGGGGAGGCGATTTGCACCGCAGTCTACATCCTCAACAGGACATCTTGCAAGGGGATAAATGGGAAGACTCCGTTCAAGTTGTGGTACGGATGCACACTGGCGGTGCATCACTTGCGTGTGTTTGTGTGTGTTGTTCATGTCAGGAACACCAAGCCGCAGCTCAAGAAACTCGAAGACAGGAGCAAGCTGATGATTTTCGTCGGCTACGAGCCCGGGTCAAAGGCGTACCGAGCCTACGACCCGACCGCCAAGCGCGTCGCCCGTGACATTGTCTTCAACGAGGAGGCGTGCTGGCAGTGGCGGGAGTGCTCTGCCACTGCACCAGCTCCGGCAGACTATGAGGACTTCACCGACTTTGTGGTGGAGTACTCCACCACGACCACGGGTGCCGAGCCGGCTCCATCAGGCGGGAGCACTCCAGCACACTCACCTGCGCCAGCCTTCACGCTAGCGTCGGGCGCGGCCACGAGGACACCCCACTCCGCGTTGACACCCCACTCCGCGCTGCCGGTGTTGGGCACAGGCACAACTCCGACACCTCAGTTCACGATGCCGCCACCTGATGCCGCCGAGTTTCTGGACGCCGACCACGACGAGGAGGCACCTCTGCATTTTCGCCACGTTGCCAACATCCTTGGCGATGCCAAGACCCATGGTCCGGTGGAGCATGAGTTCCAGGAGGATCTGCTCAGGAGCAGAGCTGTTGGCGGGAGGCGATGCAAGCAGAGATGGCGGCAATTGAAGGCAATGGTACCTGGATCCTCATCGACCCTCCTGCACGGCAGCAACCCATTGGACTAAAGTGGGTATTCAAGGTCAAGCGCGACGCCGCCGGCAACACCACCAAGCACAAGGCTCGTCTTGTCGCCAAGGGTTACATCCAGCACCAAGGGATTGACTTCGACGAGATGTTCGCACCTGTAGCTCGCCTGGAATTGGTCCGACTGCTACTAGGTCATGCTGCAGGGGAAGGATGGCCCGTCCATCACATTGACGTCAAGTCCGCCTTCCTGAACAGTGAGCTGCAAGAAGAGGTCTTCATCCAGCAGCCGCTCGGCTTTGAGATTGAAGGGCAGCGACACAAGGTGCTCCAGTTGGTGAAGGTGTGGGCTTCGCCAGGCTCCCCGTGCCTGGTACGCCAAGTTGGACTCCTCCCTCATCACCCTCGGCTTCCACTACAGCTCATCCGAACACGCCGTCTATTTTCGCGGCAACAGCGAGCATCGACTGATCGTGAGTGTGTACGTCGACGACCTCATCGTCACCGGCGGTGACCTCAAGGAGCTGGAACAATTCAAGGAGGAGATGAAGGTGACATTCCAGATGAGCGACCTCGGGCTGCTCAAGTACTATCTTGGCCTGGAGGTGAATCAGACACCAGGCAGGATCACCGACAGCCAGAGTGCGTACATGGTGAAGATCCTGGAGGCAGCGGGCATGATCAATTGCAGTCCAAGTCAAGTTCCCATGGAGCCGTGCCTCAAGCTCAGCAAGACAAGCACCGCGGCGCCAGTCGACGCCACGGAGTATAGGAAGGTCGTCGGGTCACTAAGGTATCTTGTAAATTCACGACCCGACCTTTCTTTCTCTGTTGGGTACATCAACCGCTTCATGGCGGCGCCCACCGCTGAGCACCTGGCGGCCATGAAGCGTGTGCTACGCTACATCGCCGGCAGCATCAACTATGGTTGCTGCTACAAAAGGAGGAATTGGGAGGCCAAGCTGGTTCGCTTCAGCGACAGCGATCTCGCTGGGGATATCGACCCACCGCAGCACCACGGGCGTCTTGTTCTTCCTCGGCAACAACCTTGTCACCCAGCAGTCCCAAAAGCAAAAGGTTATGGGCCTCAGCTCATGCAAAGCCGAGTACATCACCGCGGCAACAGCGACTTGCCAGGGCGTGTGGCTGGCCCATCTCCTGGCTGAACTCAGAGGAGAGGAACCAGCTGCATTCAACCTGAAGATCGACAATCAATCCACAATCATGCTCAGTAAAAACCCTGTCTTCCAGGATCGCAGCAAACACATTAATACAAAGTTCCACTTTATTCGCGATTGCATCAAGGAGGGCAGGGTGGATGTCGAGTTCATCGGCACACATGATCAGCTTGCGGACATTCTGACGAAGCCCCTTGGTGGTGTCAAGTTCATGGAGCTGCGCTCAAGGATTGGACTCGTCAACATCAAGTAGGTACAAGCTTTGGGGGGAGATTTGTTAGCCTAAGCAAAGCTTGTACCAGTTCTGTTTTTAGATAGGTTAGTTCAGGTTGTTAGGATTCTGTTTTGTCAAGAGGTCGGCATGAGCTCACGGTTTGTGTGGATGTCATGCCAATCAGTTGGAACGCGCGAGAATAGCTCGCACGTCCGGGTCGTGTGCACCCAGAGCTCTCCCGTGTCGTGCGCCGTGGGGATGGACGCGGCAAGGTCGCGCCCGGGAGAATCGTGGATCATGCGCCACCTCTTTCGTTGTAAGCACCGAATAAAAGGAGATGAATAGAGTCAAGAAAAGCTGCATTTTGCACACAGCACAAATCCTCTTGTGTCCACTGTTGTTCTCGCCATTGATAGGACTAGCCAAGATCCAGAGCTCCGGCGTGTTCCAGAGCGCCGGTGTTCTATCTGTCACCGGCGTTCCTCGCCGGGTAATTCCTAACAACGCCTAGTAACCCATCTCGATGCAAGGCCAAACGGAGTGGCCAACATAGAAAAAAAAATTAAAGGGTCAGAATATGTAGCCATCTCAACACATACAGCACCACACAGACCTCTGTCAGCATTTAGTGCCCACACTTATCAATAAACGAATATAATTCACAGAAACTGAACTTCATACTCTTTTCCGAATGCAAGTTCACCTGGAGTTGATGGAGGATGATCAAAATCAAATTTCGTTATGGTGGTCTGAATCAGTACAAGTACAAACTGTGAAACTCAAGAGACCAAAAAAGGAGACAGTTTGTAAGAAATATTGTGGATGCAAGCACACACTACTGGAAAAAGGGGCATTTGTACCGGTTCAAAACCCTCATCTGTACCGGGTATTGAACCGGTACAAACCATCCAGTACAAATGTGGAGGAGCATTTGTACCGGGCGAGATACCCGGTACAAATGCCTCACATTTGTACCGGGTGGAGCCTCGGCCTGGTACAAACGTGTCGTCCCCCCTCCTACGTGGCAGGGGGGCATTTGTACCGGGTGGAGATACCCCGCGGTACAAATGATGTTTTTTTTGTTTCTTTTCTCTAACGTATTTGCTTAATGCACTAATACTAATCATAATACGCTGTAATATAAAGTCGTGTGGCATATAAAATAATATATTTGATATAATATTCTACATACATTCGTATATATTTATTTGTATAATATTAAAGTTAATATTATACAAATAAATATATACGAATGCTTGTAGAATATATAATCGCAAATCCTGAAATAGAAAAACTTTGGAAATAATATTATACATTAGCATATTGTGCACACTCAAATTTAGATTAATAATATACATTGGATGAAATGTTAGCAGAGTTTGATTTTTGGTTTCAGATGCTTGGCCTTTGTCTTTGCTTCCAGATGCTTCCTTCATGTTCTGACTTGTCCTTTCCTCGGTCGTCGCTCCCATACTAAGAATAGAGGATAAGCCAG
Source organism: Cenchrus fungigraminus (assembly GCA_036936925.1). NCBI lineage: Eukaryota > Viridiplantae > Streptophyta > Magnoliopsida > Poales > Poaceae > Cenchrus > Cenchrus fungigraminus. Next base: position 88,972,356 of record CM072780.1, read on the forward strand.
CATAAAACTCTCCCCCTGGACTAATAATCTCGTCTAGAATAAATCCACATAATTGTCCTTGAATCAATCGGATTTGTTCTGTCTTGAGGAATGTTTCCTTGATGTTTGAAATCTAGCAAAGAATATGAACAAATGAATAAGAACCAGATCTGAGAATATGAACAATAAGAACAACATGTAGTCGCAGTTGTGTGTGCACGCACCTTCTCTTCGAATTTGCCACCATCAACGCAGGCTGTAACACGGTGCATGTACTCGCACACATAATATCTGCATAGATTGGTGCCAGAAGGCTGTGTCATGACCTGCACATATGAGAAAACCAAGTCATGAAAATAAGTTTTTATTATAATGTTAGAATTGAAGAATAAGCAAAGACACGTACCGGCCAATCATAGTGAACATAAAGGTTTTTGTTGAACTTTCCAGGGTACTTATCACAGAGACAAGTCCATGCAGTTTTAATCAACTCTATGACATCTTGATATCTACTTTTGTCTGTAGTCTTGTACAAAGAGTCAAAGACAAAGACCTTGCTTCGCGCCATACAAAAACTAAAGAGAACCCAGTGGAAGCTGTCCATAGATGCAGAAGTATTAGTTTCCTAAAATACGCAATGTAATTTTTGAAAAAAGGTAAGGAAATGAGAAACATGTTGCTCACCCGAAGTTGTATGCCAGCTCTATGACAGCCTCATCATGGTGTTTGTCTAGAAAGTTGATGATCTGATTAAGTGTTTCCCTCTCATTAAGTTTGAGAGTGTTCTGCGTTATCATCAAAGGATCCATGTAGCCCACACTCATGATTCCTTTCCTCCTGGTCCGTTGCATCTCAAAACTATATGACACAAAAAATATAGAAGTTTAGATATGGGATAAAGTGGCTAGAGCATTGATTTTTAACATACAGTAGAATAAACACTTATAGAACCCAGCAACTGACAAATGAGACGTCAAGTGCATCCATATTGAATAGGAACCAGAATTCCTTCATGGGAATAGTGAAGACCTGATGCCCACAGAAATAATGATGGTCCTCAATGCGAACATAGAGCAAGTCCATCCCGCCGGCAGCTTGGTACATGTGCCACTTGTGCAATTCATACATCCTTGTTGGAAGATACTGGAGCAATCGCGGCCACACAAGCTCATGCCCAGGCACATACTCCGGTCTATTTGCCCCTTTATGCGTTGCAATTTCCTCCTCCCCTAGAAGTTGTGCTGGAGTCTGACCCGATGATTTGGCAAAATCAAGCAATTGTTGCTCATATGTTGTAAGTGGTCTAGTTATCCTATATGTCCCTTCATGAGTTGGGATTGCATCCTCCCCTCGAATTTGAGCTTCAGTCAGACCTGTTTCTTTGTTAAATTCAGATACTTGTTGGTCAAATGTTGAAAGCACCTTGAGGTCGGGGATAGATTGTTTTGATTCGGTACCAAGTTGTGGAACTTTAGATGAAGTTTTCTTCTTCACATGTTGAGTCTTGAGTACTTGCCAGTCGTAGTCACTCAATGGCTTCGAAAGATCATATGGTTTTCTTCTTCTTTCCTCCTCTATTTTCCTCATGAAATGATAAAATTTGACCCGGTCAATTGATTTCTCAACTGGAGGCTTGGGAGCTTTGAGTATCTGTCTATCCAATTCCGCCTGTACTGCCTCGTCAAGTTCCTCGTCTGTCTTGTGATAAGCAAGTTTTGGTGGAGGCTTCTTCTGCTTGGGTTTCTTCTCCTTTTTTGGAGGCGGAGGAGGAGGAGCTTGTCGATTGCCCTTGCCCTTAACATGTGCAGGAGGTGGAGAAGGAGGTGGACTCTCGCTTGGATCCCTATCAACTACAGGACTCATGCTGCGCTTTGCCCTTGCAGCTGGTGAATGCGGTAGTTGATCATTGCGTTAAGGCATGGCGGCTGGTGAGTGCGGTAGTTGATCGTCAGCTGGAGGAGAAGGTGGATGTTGCGTAATCCTTATGTGAGCTTTGGGCCAAAAAATCCAAGTATGCACAACATCTTGAAGAAACTCTTCCCCATTAGGCCCTGGTATCTCCAGCTCCAGGTCAGCCCAACCATCGACCACTTGGTCCACAAAAACTCTAGCGTAATATTCAATTCCACGATGGTGGCCCGTGATGCTATCCCCTTCTACAGTTTTCTCAGCGACGCCATGAGCCACCACAAGCTTCTTGTTTCTGCAAATATCGAGAAGCTCACACGCTGACCTCATAGTGATGTCATCCATGGGCCCGTGTGGCCGATTTTCCGGTGAGCCTGGGTTTGGTGCTTCATCTGCTGGTGCTGCTGCTGCTTCTGTGGATGTTGGTGCATGTTCTGTTGAAGCGACGCTGCTTTTCCCCTTAGCAGCTGGGCTCATTTCATTAGTAGGACCTTCCTGATGAGATGATTGTTTGCTAAGAGCAAGAGCCACATGCCCGTCAATGATTTGCTCCATTCTTGCCTCGGTTCTGATTACGCGATCTTGCAACTCTCTAAGTTGTCGTTCTTGTTGGTCCTTAGACCTTTTGTGACTTTTATAGGAGTCAATTTGCTCACTCCATGCGAGTTTCCATGGAACTGCACCTTTGCCTCGACAACGCCCACCGTGTTCTTTAGTGCCTATTGCAGCACTAAGTTCGTCTCTCTCTCGATCAGGCATAAATGTTCCTTCAGCAGTCATGCGGATCAATTCAACAAGTCTTGCTGCAATTTCTCTTATTTGGTCGCCTGGTACTAAGGTTCCATCTTCAGGATTGATCGTGCCACCGTGCACAATAATAAGTCCTTGCTCGTTCGGGCCAATCTATAGTTGCCGGTATGAGTCCACGTGCAATACAATTATGTTCCATCTTATCCCATTTGGGCATAGCCACCTTGTAACCCCCAGACCCAAGCTTATGAAATTCTTTCTTTTTAGATGCATTGATGGTGTTGGTTTCAATCATCTTGGCGGCTTCTTGCGATTGCTTTACTGCACAAATGAATCCCAGTGATCTCGCAACTTTGCAAGTCCTTTCTTTGTGAAATCGGGTGCAAGTCCCTTCTTGATGTAGTCAATGTTCAACCGCTTCTTGTACGACTGAAAGGCTATTGCACCCTTCTGCATGGCCCAAGTCAGCACATTTGCCAGATTTGCACCTTCTGGAAATGAGAAGTGTAATTGCACCTCGGCCCAAATCATGTTCTTCTCTGTGTCCGGGACAACATATTGTTGTGCATTCTCTTGTGCCTCTTCATCTTCATTTTGACTTCAGTTGCAACTTCTGATCCTTTCCAATATCGAAAGCTTATTGGAATGTTATCCGTGACAAGAGCCCCAATGTGGTTTTGTCAACTTGACGACATTGTCATGTGGAGCTAATGGCATGCCTTCGTCAGAAACTTCTGTGATGATAAAATGACCCTCTAGCTTCTTCTTCAGACCGCGTATCCCACGAGCCTTTTTGCTGCTTAATGACGGTTCCTGGAAAAATAAGGATTATTAACTGATTGCTCCTATTAATTAGTAATTAAACTTAAAGCGTAATGTGGTACTAGTTTGTACTAATTACCTCTGATGGTTGCCCATCGTTTCTTGTCTCGGTAATTGGTTGCTCTTCCGCATCGATGCCATCACCAGACATGTTCAGGTAGCTGTCAGCCTCCCGCTGATCTTGTTCATTAACCGAATTGCTCGAACCACTATTGTTATCAATTATGTCCATTAGCAATGCCTCTTTGCATTGCTGCTCCCCTATTGGATCCATTGTCACTAAATTACAAGAATAAATAACAATTATTTTCTAATTAAGTAACTAATATTCTAATGAAGAAACTAATTTTCTAGTGAAGTAATTAATTTTCTAGTGAAGAAATGGATTTCCTATTGAAGAAACTAATTTTCTAATGAAGTAACTAATTTTGTTGTGATGAAATGGATTTTCTATTGAAGAAACTAATTTTCTAATGAAGTAACTAATTTTCTATTGAAGAAACTAATTTTCTAATGAAGTAACTAATTTTCTATTGAAGAAACTAATTTTCTAATGAAGAAACTAATTTTCTATTCAAGAAACTAATTTTCTAATGAAGTAACTAATTTTCTAGTGAAGTAACTAATTTTCTAGCGTGTCGAGCGTGTCGCGTGAGTCGGGAGTGTCGGTGAAAATGTGTTGTGTCGAGTGTGTCGATCATGTCGGTAGTGTCATGTCGTGTGAATCGAACGTGTCGAGCGAGTCTAACGTGTCGTGTCGAGCGAGTCAAAAACATATCGAGCGGAGTCTAACGTGTCGTGTCGAGCGAATCTAAATTTAAATTTAATTCTACAAATAACATTTATATCTAAATCTAAATCTTAATGTAATTGTAAATGTAATTATAAATTTAAATTCTAAATAGCATCTAATTATAAATCAAAATCTATAACAAAATCTAAACCAAATTTTAAAGTAAATATAAACTAAAATATAAATAATTAAAAAGGGGCTGACGTCAGCTACCACCGGGCTGACGTCGGCCCCCAAATGGCAAGTTCGCGGGACGGCGCGGCGGCCGGCCATACCCGCCGGCGTGGATGCACCGGGTCGGAGACGGCGGCGGGGGCGATGGCTGGGGCAGACGATGACGAGGACGGCGGGGATTTGGACGCCTGGGATGCGGACGCCGGGGCGCGGACGTCGGGACGCGAACGCCGGGGATGCGACGCGTCGGGGCGGACGGCGCGGGGGCGGACAGAGCGGCGGAGACGGCAGCGATGGCGGCCGGGGCAGACGACGCGAAGACGGTGTCCGGCCAGGATGGCGCGGCATCAACGAAGCACGCACGGGGGCGACGACGTGCGCGGGGGTGCACGGATCCAAGTGCGGACGACGCGGCGGAGACGGCGGCGGGGGCAGCGGACGACGCGGCGGAGACGGCGGCGGGGGCAGCGGCCGGGGCGAACGCCGCAGAGACGGTGGCCGGGGCCGGGGCGGACGGCGCGGAGACGGTGGCCGGCCGGGATCGGTGTCCACGGCGCGTGCGCGGATCCGTGGGCGGCCGGTGACGGCGGGGCGGGCGGGGACGGGGCGGGCGGGTGGTAGACGGCGGATCCGGGGGCGGCCGGCGATGGTGGGGTGGGCGGCGGAGGCGCGGCGTACGTGATGGCAGAGGAGAAGATTGAGGCAAGGGGAAAAAGGAGAAGGGGCATATATATAACACCCCCTCATTTGTACCGGGCCACCTCTTGCCCCGGAACAAATGCTCACATTTGTACCGGGCCTCCTCTTGCCCCGGTACAAATGTGCGTTTCGTTTCGCGTCATAACGAAAAGCACATTTGTACCGGGGCAAGAGAAGGTCTGGTACAAACGTGCTTTTCATTCTTTTTCAATTTAATTAGCTCTAAATATCCTAAATTTCTATTTTATTTATTATAAATTGTATACAACGCATAAATAGCAGAAAAAACTTAGTATTCTTACTTTACATATATACTAGGTAACATTACGTTCAACAATCTAAATGACAACTTTATTATCATTAATGAGTAATATCTTCTAATGGGCATTATTTTTTGCTTCACTACAACAACTACAAAAAAAAATTTCTTTTCATGCAAAATCCTCCTTATGTACAACATCTAATATTATTAATATGGTAATCATGATTTGGTCTTGCTCGTGTATATTTCTACATAAAATTATTATTTTAAATTTAAAGAAGTTGCAAAATTTGATAAGGTTACTATTTTTATTAAGATATAGTTACAAAAATTGACTAGTGAATAGTATACAGTGCCTTGACACTCTTGTAGACCATGTTGACCTGATCTCGGATCGATTTCACGTATTTCAAAACTCACAAGTAATAAGGCATTCAAGGGATAAGAGGGTACATCAATACTTAAGTCGATCTTAACAAACACAACATGTTCAAATCCATAGAAATAAAAGGGTACATCAATACTTAAGTCTAAATTAACAAAGACAACAAGTTTGAAACCACAGAAATTAAAAGGGTACATCAATACTTAAGTCTTAACATAAGGTACATCCACACACAACACGTATTTCATACTGATCCTTCATTTTTCTTAAACAGGTAATTCATAAAGTTGAAGTCTCCAATCTTGAAGTCCAGAACTTCACTAATATATGCTAGAGCATGAATTAGTGCACCCTCTTTAGCTTCACATGAACAGTCACAAGGACTTCCATAAATCTCAAACAGTGGAGAGTAGAATTGATACGGCGGGCAAAATGAAAGATGAGCCTGGAACTTCCCATCTCTTGTGCGTTCCGAATTTTGTTCCACGTAAGAAAATCGCAAAACATCGCACGTTTGCTCTAGAATGGCATGAAAACTGAATGTCGCGAAGGTTTCACCAAAGATATTCTAAAGTTAAGAAAAATACGAATGTTAAAAAAATGAGCTAGTTAAATTAAAAAATGCTCAATTACATTTCTATGCTCCATACCATGTCAGTATGATTCAGGCGACAAAGTCTCTCTGCGGTCGTGGTCACCCTTTTTCCCTCCTCGAGTGCCTTGATTAGAAAATAAGAGTAATCTGGCAGAAAGTACCCATTAGCGCTAAGTTGTTCTAAGCACTTCTGAACGGCGGTCCTTTCAAAAGTCCTCTTCAATGGTGAAGGGGTACCCCACTCAATAATCGATAGCATTGGACTGGGGGGTTCTGATGACAGCGAGGAGCAAAATGGTCCTCGATCAGGTATGTCAAAAGAGATTTTTAATTGAATGGTGTTGTTTGGACCGAAAATCGCACATTGTAGAACAGGAGGGGTACCACCAATATTATCAAGAACATGTCCGAACCACTTCATATGATCGATATTCTGCATGTTATGAAATGAAAATTATTATTCTTGTAATAAAATTCCGTTTTAAGAGGGAAAGAATGTTACTATATTTGGAGTAGATCCTTGACGTCGATCATCGTTCGGCAAGTTAATGATGCCATGAGTGAAGTGTATCCCTGGAGGACGAGGACCAAGGCCACCTTGACGGCCGCCACTACAAACAAAAAAGTGACTTGTCATTGTTTTACCTAAAATATGCATTGAATTATATTTAATAATTTCTACCTAAACAACCATCCCAACTCCCACTGGCTGCTTATTTGTACATATGCTAAAAATGTGAAGAACTAAACTATGAAATTTAAAATTTAATATCAATTATACATAATTATTAAATACTAGTGAAAGACTAAACTATGAAATACTATTTTTTCTCTTAATACACAAAAAATAATGAGAACTAATTTTGTATTTAGGAAATTAGTTTTCTATCGAAGATATGAATTTTCTAATGACCCAATACTAAATTTCTAATAAGGAAACTACTTTTCTAATAAACATATCAGTTTTCTAATGATGAAAACTAGTTTTCTAACAAAGAAACTAATTTTCTCATGATTAAATCAATTGAGTAAACTAATTTTCAATATAATTAAATAAATTGATAAAAAATCTATCATCACACACAACATCTCATACATCTATCATGACACTTTCTTTTCTATTAAAACATAGACCAATATGCATCTAAATAAAAAAAGCACCATTCTTATCTCATTTGGGAATATAATTAAATACTCTAAGTACAAAGAATATTACTTAAAATGGCAACCGTATATGAAGGTAGGATGAAGTAACTAACCTCTACACTACTTCAATGAGTCAAATCGTGGAGAAATCGTCGCAAATCGGGCAAAACTCCATAGGGTGCCATTAGGGAGGGGGAGCTCGAGTTGGAGAGAGGAAGAAGAAGAGTGGGGAGGGGGCCTCGGGCAGGGGGAAGGAGAAGGAAAAATAGCCGTTGCACACCTGTACCGGGCCACAACAACAACCGGTACAAATGTGCTTACATTTGTACCAGTCGGTGGCTCCGACCGGTACAAATGTACTAGCCTCACATTTGTACCGGTCGGAGCCACCGCCCGGTACAAATGTGTGGCATTTGTACCGGGTCGGTGGGAAATGGCGCCGACGGGGCCCTGTGAGTGGCATTTGTACCGGTTGGTGCCAATAACTGGTACAAATAAAAAAACGGCCCTGGATCTATGTGCGATTCTCTAGTAGTGACAAGTACAAGTACAAACTTCAAACAAGGCTCTCTGAAGGTGTTGGAGGATGATCGAAATCAAATTTTCTGATTGTGGTCTGAATCAGTACACAAGTACAAGCTGTGAAACTCAGACAACAAAAACGAGAGAGTTCGCAAGAAATACTATGGATGCCCTGCATCTCGGAATTGAAGCACATTCTAAAATAGTAAAATTTGTAGCCGGATTAGGAATGTCGAATGTCGGATGATTGAAGTACATATATGCATGGTGGCACAAATGTACTACAGTGCACGATGAACTACTAGAAACAATAGGATCCAGGAGATAAGAACCTCCGGACTAGTCATCTTGTGCTTGCTATATCCAGTGCTGTAACCAGAACGGAACAAAGAGTGGGAGCGGTCAAGCGCTCTGCTCTTCAGCAAGAGCTGGCATTGGCCCCCGTGCAGGCGAACACCAAGGTTGATTCTGCTCAACGAAAGAGTGAAAGACAGTGGCTGACATTCGTCGAAAGAGATTGGGCTCCACCATCCTGCGAAAATCTTGGACATGAGCTCCTGATACATCCTTTTCCTACTGTCCAGATAAACCTTGTAGTAATTTGAAAAGGGATCATGCATGCTATCTATGTGAATGGAAGAACTCAGTGTGAAACTAACAAATCACTTTGGTGATTTACCAACAAAAAGTACTGCTGATGCTTAATTAAAACCACGGACATCAACCTTAGTGTACGAATGCATCTGTTTAAAAAGGTACATGGCTCATGACATAATTGATTGACTGACCTTATGATATGATACTTGTTTTAAAAAAAAACTCAACCCATGAGGGGCAAGCCGCCCCTGGGCATTACATGTAAGAAGTAGACCTTCTCACGTAGGATAAAAAAAATCTCCAAACCCTGATCCCGCCCTGACACTGGGAAACGTAATCCGTGAGACTCCTACCTGGGCCACACATGCTCCCTCAGGATGACATGGGTCATCTCTTAACCAGTGCTTTAGCACACAGGACCGACGAGTGGATTTTTTTTATTTTTCCACAAATTGTGGAGCGCCCAGGGATTGAATCCCTAGCCAGTGGTCTTTGCCACTACACCGTATCAGTTTTTCAACTATCGGCAAGTCCATTAGGAGTTCATGAAGCCACTCAGCCTCGACAGTGGCAGAGTCTAATGCTGTGAGAGTTCTGCTTCCATTGTAGACCTTGTTAGAATGGTCTGCTTGCAAGACTTCTAGGAAACAGCGTCACATCCAAGTGTGAACATATATCTACTTGTGGCCTTTAACTCATCAGCATCAGAAATTCAATTTGCATCACTATATCCCTCTAAGACCTTGGGGTCACCGGAATAGTGAATTCCATAGCTCATTGTTCCTACTAGATAGCGCATCATCCTTTCAAGTGCACGCCAGTGTTCACTTCCAGGGTTTGCAACAAACCGGCTCAGTTTACTAACTGCATATGCAATGTTGGGTCTCGTGGCGCTAGCTAGATACATTATTGAGCCAATGATCTGATAGTATCTCAACTAATCTACCATTATCCTTTGGTTCTTTTTTAGAACCAAGCTGGCGTCACAAGGAGTTGGGGTGGCTTTGTGATCGCTATAGCCAAACCGGCTTAGGATCTTCTCAACATAGTGAGTCCTTAATAGAGTCACCCCACCATTTTCTCTTTTTATCAGCTTTATGTTAAGGATAGCATCAGCTTCTCCCAAATCTTTCATCTCAATATTCTGAGACAGAAAGTCTTTGACCTCCTTAATCACATCAACGTTCATGCCAAAGATAAGTATGTCATCTACATACAGACACAAAATTACTCCTTCGCCCCCACCAAAGTGATGGTACACACATTTGTCATCTTCGTTAGCAACGAAGCCCACAGATGTCAAACTTCTATCGAACTTATCGTGACACTGCTTAGGAGCTTGCTTAAGGCCCTAGAGGGACTTCACTAGCTTACACACCATTCCTCCTGACCATTTGCTATAAACCCATCTGGCTGATCCATGTAGATCTCCTCTTCCAACTCTCCGTTCAGGAAAGCTGTCTTAACGTCCATCTGATGAACGAGAAGACCAAGAGAGGCTGCTAGAGAGAGTAGCACTCGTATGGTAGTCAATCGAGCAACTGGTGAGTAAGTATCAAAGAAGTCTTCCCCTTCTTTCTGGTGAGAGCCCTTGGCCACAAGCCTAACCTTATACTTATCAATAGTACCATTGGGCTTAAGCTTCTTTTTAAACACCCATTTGCATCCAACGGGTTTGCACCCATAGGGACGTTCAACGACCTCCCAAGTACCATTCATCATGATGGAGTCCATCTCACTCCTAACTTCTTCCTTCTAGTAGTCAGCATTAGGAGATGAGTAGGCCTCTTCAATGGTCTTAGGAGTGTCATCCACGAGGTATACGATGAAATAATCACCAAAGGACTTCTCAGTCCTCTATCTCTTGCTCCTCCTAAGAGCTTCATCGTTATCCTCCTCAAGATGTTCAATGAGTGCAGGTAGAGTTCTCCTTCTCGATAGACTCTTGCCTAGATGAACTCGTTTCATCTCTCATTGGAAATATGTCCTCAAAGAATGTAGCATCTTTGGATTCCATAATTGTACCGATGAGCAAGTCGGTTACTCCAGATTTTACTACCAAGAATCTATATCCAACACTGTAAAAGCATAACCTAGAAAGACACAATCCACAATCTTTGGTCCAAGCTTACGTTTCCTGTGGATTGGCACATTGACCTTGGCCAAACAACCCTAGGTACGTAAGTACGAAAGAGTTAGCCTCTTCTTCTCCCATTCCTTGAATGGTGTGACTTCCTTATTCTTCAGAGGTACACGGTTTAAGACATGACATGCTGTCAATATCGCCTCACCCCATCATTCCTTGGAATGTCCCACAGTTTCTAACATGGCATTCACCAAGTCAGTCTGCGTGGGGTTCTTTCATTTGACATTCCCATTAGATTGGGGTGAATATGGCGGCGTCATCTCATGAACAATCTCGTGTTCCTCACAGAATGAGTCAAAAGCATTTGAGAAATATTCGCCTCCTCAATCAGATCTAAGATGCGTAATCTTTCCATCAAGTTGGTTTTCGACTTCAGCTTTATAAATATTAAAGTAATGTAGTGCTTCATCCATCGATTTCAATAAATAGATGTAACAAAATCTAGTATAATTGTCTATCAAAGTCATGAAATACATTTTACCTCCTTTTGTCAACATGTCATTCATTTGGCTCAAATCGGAATGAATTAGCTCTAGAGGTGCCAAGTTCCTCGCCTCAGCTGCCTTGTGAAGCTTGCGAGTTTGTTTGGATTCAACACAAACATGACACTTAGAATTTAGGAACATGCGGCATGTTCTTCAATTATACGGTCTTTCCCGAAGTAAACATCGGAGTGACCGTACCAACACCAAGAACACGCGCATGGGCACCATTCCCCATCAGCAACGAGCCAGTCCCTCCGACCTGGTAAGAAGAAAACATAGAGATATCAGCACACACATGAAGATTAGCACAAGTATCAACCCACCACTCTGGTGAGGAGCAAACTGAAAGAAGTGTATGTAAATAATTACCATACCATGTTGTTTGTCCAGTCTCACTAATAACCATGTTGATAGATTTTTTGCCGTCATTGCGATCCGAACACTGGAGCAAAGTGGTCCTCACTCCCGCACACATAGCAGGCGCCTTTCTTCTTCTTCTTGGCCGGCCCGTCGGCTTTCTTAACTTTTGGTGGGTTTGTGAAGGCTTTTTCCTCTTGTTTTGAGGCTTGGGATTACCTTTGGGATTGCCCTTTTGCACAAAGTTTGCACTAGAGGGTCCTGTCACTCCCTTTCAACGTGTGTCCTTTGCACTGGAGAGCCACGGCGTTAATTATATCCTACTTGTAAAAGTTAGAGAGTGCACTCTGCTGCAACCTTTGCGGGGGGCAGCCGATGTGAGCCTGTGCTGAAGATGCATTCCAAATCCAGTCTGGAAAATAGTTTTTTTGATAATGGATAAAATCCGGCTTCAATCTCCTGGGAATCACAGTCCGTAATTATTACAAGTCGTAGCTTTGTTGCCACACCCACACACAAGTTTTAGACATAATCCATTTGAACTAAAGAAATGAAGTGCCGCCATCTGGAAGGACCAACATGCGGAGATGAAAATGTCCCTCTCGTTTGGAAAACATATTTGGATGATTTAATTTTAGAACCAAGAATCTGCAAGTGTTTTTGCACGTATAGCTTGTCAATACCAGCCTAATTTAAAACAGAAAATTAATGCTTTGAAATCAACCATTGAACGGCTTTTTCCTGGATTATTCCCACTTTACAAAATATGAGTACTAAAAATTGTTCCAAGTTCCGGGGCTTGTTTTGCTTCACGTCTTGGGTTTAACTATCTTTCCTGAGTCAACCTACATCCCCAATCATAATCATAGCACATAGCTCTTCCGAAAGCTAGAGCAGTAACACGACCCAACTTTTCGAACACGCTGTTCCTTTATTTCCCAAACAAAATACTAAAAACAATATTGTGTCCCACCGTGGAGCATTACATGCAAGTATGCAGCTAATACTTAATGTTCGGGTTGAAGCTCTCTTGACGTGTGTTGTATTATTGATGCTTGCGCTTTGAATTCCCTGTGCACAGGCCGGAGAGCTTTTTCTCATTCCATAAAGCAAATTTCCCCAGGAAAGGAACTTCGTCAAGCAGGTACCTGGTGCAAATCCAAACACACCTTGAGCAACCCAAATCCAACGAGGGCAGCTCGATGGCAATCGGAATTCAGAATGGGGCAATTTAATAACTTTGTGCAGTCCAAAGACACCAAACATAGTACGTCGGTCTTCGCACGTTCATGTAGTGCAAACAATTGAAGTCCAAGCACTACTCTCAGGATTTGGGCATGAGTTTCCGGTGCGTCCTCTTCCAACGTAATTATACAATTGCTGTAGACACTCTCTGTTATTTTTTTCTCCATTGCCAGCATTCTGGAAAACAAGTTGATCGATTTGATGGTTCAGACTCAGATAGAGCATGTGCACAATCATGGCTAGAGTTCTATCCAATCTATTTATATAAATGGTAGAAGCACCATGTATTCGTGCAGGTCTGTATTTCATGGAATTACTTATATCCACCAACCAGCGTATAGAGATGTCACTGCCGTCGCGTGTAGTGTAGTCACAAATAACCTGTTACTGAGTTTCAATTTCTGCAACTGGAATACTCGCAAAAAAAAAAAACTTATCTGAAAGGGACTAGGATTCACCGTACGTAACTTTCTCGCAAAAAAATCACCATGACTGACATCATTGCCACTAGCTCGTTGAATAGGACGATGCAACATGATGCCTTGGTCGGCTGGGCTCTGATAACTGCAGCGGACTTCAGCACCATGACAATCTTACTTTCGAATACAGTAGGCACCCTTCTGGCCTGCACCATGCTGTCGATAAACTATATCTTATTCTTGATCTCATTTCAATTGTTAGTGATATGCTTGTTTGGTTCATGTACTGTGTTATTGGGCATGAATGATGTATCTAATAATAATTATCTATAAATCACGAGTTCTGCAAGTGCCTCTTGTAGACGGAATTTGATCTATTGTCGGATGAGAACACAGTCCATTGTCCATAAGCGCGTGTACACACTACTACAGACGTATACATCAGTGCCCACTCCCAAACCCCATTGTCCGGGAGGAAGTTTACTTGGGCCAATTCCCTTAAAACACCAACTTATGAAAAGTTGGATAGGGTTTTGGTCAGTACGGAGTGGAAACAACATTACCCCCTAGCCACCGTGGCTGCCCTTAATAGGGAAATCTCGGATCATACTCCGCTTCTGTTATGCACGGGGGAGGCCTCGAAGCAGAAAAAGCAACCTCAGTTCAAATTCGAGTTGGGCTGGTTGCTACGAAAGGGATTTTTTGACCTATTTTCAGGTGTTTGGAACAAGGAAAATAAAGGGGATACATCACTCCTAAGATGGCAAACTAAAATTAGAAAGCTTAGACAGTACCTAAGGGGCTGGGCAAAAATATGCGAGGCGCCTATAGGAAAGAAAAGCAAGAGCTCATTAGGAAGGCAGATGAGTTAGATAAAAAAGCGGAGGTCCAGCTGCTAAGCCAGCAAGAGTTGGACCTTAAGCAAAGTGTTCATGCTAGGCTGACCCAACTCCTTAGAGAGGAGGAAATCGTCTGGTTCCAAAGGGCTAAGACAACAAAGATGCTGCAGGGAGATAATAACACCAGGTATTTTCAGCTGGTTGCGAATGGCAAACGGAGAAAAACTAGGATTTTTAAACTAGAGCAGGAAGAGGGCATTATTGAGGGAAAGGAAAATTAGAAGAAATACATCACTGATTTCTATAAAAACTTTTTTGGGAAGCCAAAGAAGAATAAGAATCCATGAATGGGGATATCCCACAGGTCTCTACGGCAGAGAATGATGCCTTGATTGCTGAGTTCTCGGAAAAGGAAGTGAGAGATGCGATTTTCCAAATGAAACATAATAAGGCGCCGGGTCCAGATGGCTTTCCTGTTGAATTTGATCAGGTTTTCTGGAGTCTCATTAAGGATGACCTTATGGCCACGTTCCAAGATTTCCACAATGAGAACCTTAGATTGTTTACAACTTTGGGATTATCACGCTGATCCCTAAGGTGAGCGAGGCCACAAGAATTGAGCAGTACCGCCCCATTTGTATGCTTAATGTGTGCTTTAAAATTTTCACTAAAGTAATAGCCAATCGGTTGGCCATGGTGGCTAGTAAAGTCATTGGGCCTTCTCAATCGGCTTTCATTCCGGGACGGTATATTCTTGGTGGCGCTGTTATCTTGCATGAGACGTTACATGAACTTAAGAGGAAAAAGATGGATGGGGTTATTCTCAAGATTGACTTTGAGAAGCCCTACGATAAAGTAAATTGGCATTTTTTACAACAGGTTATGTGTATGAAGGGATTTTCACAAAAATGGTGCAGGTGGATTGAACAAATTGTGTCTGGAGGGAGTGTGGGTGTTAAGGTGAACGACGAGTTGGGTCACTTCTTTGAGACCAAAAAGGGTCTGCTGCAGGGTGACCCCCTCTCACCAGTTCTGTTCAACGTAATGGTCGATATTTTAGCAGTCCTCATTGGGAGATCCAAAAGCCAAGACCTTGTTGGGGGCCTAGTACCTCATCTGGTGGACGGCGGTCTCTCTATTCTGCAATACGCGGATGATACTATTCTCTTCTTAGAGGATGATGTTGAGAAGGCCAATTACCTGAAACAAGTACTATGTGCTTTCGAAAATCTTTTTGGCCTTAAGATCAACTTCCATAAGAGTGAAATTTTCTGTTTTGGCAAAGCCAAGGAGAGAGCTGAACAATATCTGAGTCTGTTTGGGTGTAATGAAGGTGCGATACCCTTCAGGTATCTAGGGATCCCGATGAGCCACAAGAAGATTTCAAATTTTGATTGGAGAGAGGTCGAGGAAAGATTCCAGAAGAAATTAAGTAGCTGGAAAGGCAAAGTGATGTCCGTTGGGGGTAGGCTAGTGCTGATTAATTCAGTACTTTCAAGTCTGCCAATGTATCTCATGTCCTTTTTAGGATACCTAAAGGTGTGCGTGAGAAATTGGACTACTACAGGTCAAGGTTCTTTTGGCAAAGTGACGGACACAAAAAAAAGTATCGCCTTGTGAAATGGAGTTTACTTAATAAACCCAGAAGTGTTGGTGGTTTAGGGGTCTTTGACTTAGATGTGCAAAATATCTGCTTGCTTAGTAAATGGTTATACAAACTATTAAATGAGGAAGGAGTTTGGCAGAATATGATCAAGAAGAAATATCTTCAGAACAAAACGTTGTCTCAGGTAGGTAAGAGGAAGGGGGACTCACATTTCTGGAGGGGCCTAATGGATGTTAAAGATCATTTTCTTGAGAGAGGACGTTTTGTGGTCCATAGTGGCCATCAGACGGATTTTTGGAGAGATATATGGATTGCTAACAAACCCCTTATGAAGTCTTTCCCCTCCCTTTATAATTTAGCGCGAAACAAGAAGGTCTCGGTTGCGAAGGTGCTAAGCACTTCTCCGCTCAATGTTTCTTTCCGAATAGCTTTAGTGGGGGTTAACCGTGATAAATGGTTGGAACTAGTTGGGGCTGTGCTGCATGTACAGTTAGATGATCAAGACGATAAGTTCCTGTGGGGCCTTGGTAACAAGGCTTTCTCTACGCAATCTATGTACAAGGATATTTTGTGTAAGGAAGGTATTCCCCGTAGTTGCTTTAATTGGAAGGTAAAGCTTCCACTAAAAATAAAGATTTTTTCTTTGGTACCTTCATCGGGGGGTAGTTTTGACTAAAGATAACCTTGTTAGAAGAACTTGGAAAGGGGATGAGACTTGCTGTTTTTGTGACTCAAAGGAGAGCATTCAACATCTATTTTTTGATTGTCAAATGGCAATATTGGTTTGGGGCGCGGTATCCATTACTGTTGGGTTCAGACCGCCGTCTTCTATGACCTCCATGTTTGGTTCATGGCTGAGAAGTTTCCATTTCAATTTTAGAAAAAAGATGTTGATTGGCGTGGTAGCAGTGTGCTGAGCTTTGTGGCTTAGTAGAAATGATGTTGTTTTTCAAGGAACAACTCCTAAGTCATTTTTGCAGGTAATTTTCAGAGCGGCGCACTGGATCAGGAGTTGGGCGATCCTCTCTAAAGAGGAAGCAATGGAACAACTGAAGGTTGGTGAGCATTTGTTGGAGGTTCAGGCGCTGAGTTTCTTCTCGATGGCGGGCTGAAATATCTTTAGGCTTATTGAGCATCCCTCTTCCTAGAGAACTGAATTTTTTCTATAAGTTCTATCACAGCCTGCATGCTGTTCTTTTGAGTTGTATCATCCACCTCTGTTTCGAGGTTTCTTTTGTTGCGGGTTGCAGCCTATGAGCTGTTTGGTTTAGGGTCTTTCGCAGTTGGTTGTAAGCTTACAAAACATTGTAAGTGGAAACCGGATTTTTCCTTAATCTAAAAATAAACAGTGATGGGGGGTACCCATCACTGCCAATTCAGAACATGCAGGAATGGCACTGCGCCAGGTCATGTTCTGCCTCAGCCCTGCAGAACCCCGTCCCTATGCCGGATCTAGTCATTGCGCCACCTTGGGGGTCGAGAGATAGGCTTACTATCAGTCCAACACTCGCTGCTGCCACCTCGTAGAGAGAGGCTTACGAAGAGTCCAGGACTCGCTGCACACACTGCTGGCCGCCCTCAGGACGCATCCCGCAAACCACCAGCGCACCTCCCTGAGTAAGATAAAGCAAGGGAGAGCGAGAGAGAGAAAGACATCTACGTCTGCGGTGGAGAGGACGTGAGGATAAAGAAGAGAGAGTGCGTGGGGCTGGAGAGGAGATGGGGAGGTGAGAAAATAGACCCGAGGCATGAGTTAAGAGGATTGAGTTTTATTTCAAGACCACTCCCTGTATAGATTAGGTGATTCCCTGCGCGTTGCTACGAGATTTAAGAGAGATTTTTGATAAATTGTGAAACAATATGGTGGCTGCTTTGAGAATTTCATGACTATGATGCTACATATGAAAATGTTTTAAACCTAAGTTTCAAATGAAAAATTGAGCAATGATGAAATAATCTTCAATATGATTTAATTTTAATCTGATGAGATTAGCTAGCTCCCCTTGGATGAATAGCAAAGGTCACCCACACCCATCATGTGCACCATATGTCCATATACAAATATATTTTAATGTCGCAATGCAAGCAAAGATCAACAAACTGGACCAAAAGATTGTTCCTTAAATGATGACAATGACCAAACAAAGCCAATGAATAACAAATTGTATTTAACCCTAAACTAATTTGTTTCCAATATCACCTATCTAGCAGTAGGAAGAACAAAGAGGGGGAAATATCACCTATCTAGGAGTAGGAAAGAACAAAGAGGGGGAAGGATCATTTACCGTAGGTGATAAGATTAGCTAACTTCTTCTTGGACCAATAGCAAAGGTCAATATCCCGTCGTGGAGGGACCAAACGCCGTTTGGAGGGAGATTTGTGCGAGAACACTGCAACCACACCCACACAGGGCCGTGGAGGGAGAGAAATTGATATTACTCAAATCTGCAAAAAAAAACAGAACTAAATCTCTAGAAATTAGGAACAGAGCATTTCAATTACTCAAATGCAAAGTATCTGGAGGAAGGGAGGCTAACATCTGCTCACCGACCGGGAGGCTCCAGACCTGAGCATCAATGAAAACTTGAGAAGATAAAGAGCATGAACCCTGAAGGATCTAGGCATGTCGCGATTGCGACCTAAAATTAGGAGGACGATTGCAAAAGAAGACACGAGCCTGGACATGAGAAGGCGCCTCTCCTCTCCACCTCCAACCCACGGTTCCCAGCTGCAGGTTCGCGAGAGGAAGGCGCGAGCACACAGACCCTCTTCTTTGGCAGCGGAACGCGCTTCGCCGCGCCAAGCACGCCGCTGCTCCTGCACAATCTCATGGAACCAACCAATATTCAGGAAAGGCAGCCAAGAAGAGGGGCTGTGTGTACAGAATGAGCAGCGCAGTTGGGAGTTCGTGCTTTGGAGCGAGCATGTACCTTGGGCGAAGTGAGGATTGGGACGTGGGGCTCGAGAGAGAGAGGGAGGAAGGGAGAGGAGAGACGTGGCAATGGCTCGCCAACCTCAGTCCCCGCCATGTCCTACGTCCAATCGAGGGGTGCGGGACTGACTAAAGGATGGAGGAGAAGCAGGACCCACGTGGGCACTGGGTCAGGGACTGTCGTCGAACTCGCCGGCGATGCCGCGCCGGAGCCGAGGAAGATGACCCTGGAAAACACACGTGAACACACGAACACACACACGAACACAGATGAAACTCAGTAGATTTTTGTGCCGCAAAACCTGCAGCGTTTTTCTGGACTCTATATTGCTTAAATAGAAAGAAAACAAGAAGTGGCCATTGGCCACGAACTCCACGAGCGCCGCACGCCATGCTCCCCGGACTTGCCGCGCCATCCCACGACGAGGTCGCATGCCGTGCGCTGCGGACGGACTCTGACCCAGCTCCTAACAGACTCGTAACAAACCAAAACAGAAACTAGGCCGTGCAGCGACTCGCTAGCATCAGCCCCCTATGACGCGCTCAACAATGAGCTCTGCTTATTGATTCAAACACAGAAAACAGATAGAGGTTCAGACTTGGTTTAACAACAATTCTCCCCCTAAAACTAGTCTGACCTCAGTTCGACGATGCCAATTCGCCCGCGCAGCTCCTGGAACTTGAGACGGCCGAGAGACTTCGTCAGAACATCTGCGAGCTGATCATTTGTGCTTGCATAGTCCACCCTGATCTTCCCGCTCTCCAAGCATTGACGAATAAAATGAAACTTCATATCAATGTGCTTGCTCCTATCATGGAGAACAGGGTTCTTACTTAAGGCAATGGCGGACATGTTGTCGATCTTCAGGCTCGGCGGTGCAGCTTCAACTCCAGTCATCTCTGTCAACAGCCGCGCGAGCCACACTGCCTGACACACCGCCGCCGCCGCGCCAGCAATGTATTCCGCTTCACATGAGGAGAGGGCAACCACCTTTTGCTTCTGGGAACACCATGAGATTGGCATCCCGTCAAGGAAGAAATCACTCCTGTAGTACTTTTCCTGTCATCAGCATCTCCCCCCAAATCACTATCACTGAAACCCACCAGAACAGGCTCCTCACTGACTTGTTCTGTGTAAATGATGCCGTAGTTGATCGTCCCGGAGATATAACAAAGAAGATGCTTCACGGCCATCAGGTGATCCTGCTTGGGATTCTCCATGAATCTGCTGACATACCCGACGGCGAACGTGATGTCTGGCCGGGTGTGTACCAGGTAGCGCAAGCTTCCAATCAAGCTTCTGTACATGGTTGGATCAACCTCTCCTGCAGCACTGTCCTTCTTCAACTTCAGACGCACCTCCATTGGTGTCTGGCAGGGATTGCATCCCTTCAGCCCGGCCTTCTCCAGCAGCTTGCGTGCATATGCAGCCTGACACAAAGAGATATGCCCCCTGGTCTGCTTCACTTCCAGCCCAAGATAGAAAGAGAGCAGTCCCAGATCACTCATCCGGAACAGCCTCATCATCTCACTCTTGAATGCTCCAATCTCCTCTGCACAGGCACCAGCTCGTGCTCACTCACACACCTGGTAAAGCCCAACTCACGCCGAGATGTGTCCAGTTTCTGATTCCATGCACGTGGTGCCTGCTTGAGCCCGTAAAGAGCCTTCTTCAGTCTCAGCACCTTCCCTTCATGTCCATCAGCCACAAACCCGGGGGGCTGACGTATGTACACCTCCTCTTGCAGCTCGCCATTGAGAAAAGCCGACTTGACATCCATGTGATGCACAAGCCAACCACCTCGCGCTGCCACGGCGAGCAACATACGCACAGACTCCATTCTTGCCACTGGAGCGAACACTTCCTCATAGTCGAGCCCAGCCTACTGTACATAGCCCTTCGCCACGAGCCTGGCCTTGTGCTTCACGATGATGCCCTGCTCATTCCTCTTCAACTTGAAAACCCACTTCAAACCGATCGGGCGATGACCAGCAGGCAGGTCAACCAGAACCCATGTCCCGTTCTGCTCGATCGACGCCATCTCTTCAAGCATCACCTTCCTCCAGCTTTCCTCGCCGCGTGCCTCCTCGAACGTTGTGGGCTCGTCTCCAATAGCGAGCAGCAGCTTGTCGGCCAGAACGTGATCAGTATGGCCTGGTGGAGAGGTGGGGCCGAGGATGTTGTCGAGCGTACGAAACCGGAGCAGTACGTCGTCGTCATGCTCCGCGTCAAGGTCCACCGCCCCGCTTGGTGGCGTGGCGAACTCCGGTGCCGGTGGTGTCACAGGGGTGAGTGCTCCCCCCGAAGCACCCGCCGCGGCCGTAGATGTTCTGGGCGATGTAGGCGTTCCTGGCGTCGGGGATGTTGTTGTTGTAGACCCCGGCGCCTCTCCATCTGTACCGTGCTCCCCCAAAGTGCCAGGACTCACCGAGACCGTGATGAACTCGACGTGGAACGGCTCGGCGTCGGGAGGCTGCTCTCCCTTGTCCCAGCTCCAGGCTCGTGCTTCATCGAACACAGCATCACCCGAGATCACAACACGTTCTGTCACCGGATTGTAGAATCTGTACGCCTTCGAGCCCGCCTCATACCCAATGAACACCATGGGTGTGCTGCGATCTGCTAGCTTGCTCTGGTGACCGCCGGTGTTCTTGACATATGCCACACAGCCAAAAACACGGAAGAAGTGCACAGGGGGCTTATGACCATACCAGACTTCAAATGGCGTCTTCCCCTCGATGCTTCTGGTTGGCGACCGGTTGAGGATGAAGACAGCCGTAGTAACTGCCTCTCCCCAGAAGAGCCCCGGCACACGCATCGCCTTCATCATGCTTCGAGCCATTCCCAGCACGGTCTGGTTCCGCCGCTCCACCACGCCGTTCTGCTGGGGCGTGTATGGAGCGGTCAGATGTCGCTGAACGCCCTGCTCGGCGCAGTAGTCGCCGAACGCGCGCGCCGTGAACTCGCCACCACGATCGGTGCGCAGAGTCCCCAGCTTGCGCCCTGCTTCTGCTTCCGCCCGCGCCTGCAGCCGGATGATTGCCGCCGCTGCCTCGTCCTTGGATTCCAGTAGGGTGAGCCACATGTAGCGGCTCTTGTCGTCGACGACGAGGAGGAACAGGCGCTTCCCGCTGAGCGTCACCGGCGTGATTGGTCCACACAGGTCGGCGTGGACCAGCTCGAGGCAGTGCGTGGCGCGGTACTTGCTTGTCGTCGGGAACGAGTGCCGACGCTGCTTCCCAGCCATGCAGCCGTCGCACACCTGTTCCACCTGCTCGATTGGTGGGAGCCCGCGCACCATCTCCTTCCTCGCTAGCAGCCGCAATCCTTGGAATCCTAGGTGCCCATACCGGGCGTGCCAGCGCCAAGCCGCCTCCGAGCTCCTCGCCGCCAGACAAACTGGCTTGTCAATGTTCAGGTTGAGGATGTAGAGGGGATTCGGCGCACGTGGGACCTTCGCCAGGAGCCACCGGCTCTGATCCCAGATGCGGAGGAAGCTGTTCTCCATCAGCACCTTGTACCCGTCCTCCTCCAGTTGGCCGAGGTTGACGATGTTCGCCGTCAGCTTGGGGATGAGATACATGTCGGCGAGTGCCTGATGTTCGCCATTCTTGCACGCGAAGAGGATGGTGCTGTGCCCCTCGATGCCCACCACGGAGCTGTCTCCGAAGCACACTGTGTCGCGGACGCCGGTCTCGAGGTTGGAGAAGGCAGAGCGCACCGCCGTCATGTGGTTTGTCACCCTTGTGTCGAGGATCCATCGGGCGCTCTCCCCCTCGCTGGTGCCGCCGAGCTGCACGAACAGCTTGCTCTCCTCCAGGTGGATCGGGGAGGCGGTCACTTCCGCTGCCGCTACCGCGGATCGAAGCGGGGAGGAAAAATCCCCTGCGTTGACTTCTGCCGACGCCACCAACAAGGTGGACTCGATCTCCTCTTCAGCTTGGGCCGCATGGGCCGCCTCATCTCTTTTCTTCTTTCGGCATTCACGGCCCAATGGCCCGTCTTCTTGCAATATCAGCACTGGTCGTCGGCAAGCTCCTCCCCGCCGTGCCCGCCACTGCCGCCGGATTGACCGCCCGCCCAGGGCGGCCTGGGGCCACCGCGGCCTCCACCGTGGCCACGGCCACCACTGCGACCGCGACCGCGACCCCGCTTCTAGCCTGATGACGACGAGGTGCCCGAGCCCCTGTACTGCCCGGATGTCCCCCCGCCGGAGACCTGCATCTTGGCGGCGACGTGTGCAATGAGTTCGTCTTCCGTGATATTGAGCCCCGCAATGGAGCCGCCGAGGTTGTACCTTTCCTCCGACGACTTGAGGCGCGCGAACAACTCCTCCATGGACATCGTGCTCAAATCGAGCAGGGTCTTGATGGAGACGGCGATCTGGTGGTACTTCTCCGAGAGCGCCGCCAGAGTCTTGCGGATGAGCTCCTCCTCCGTGCACCCGTCGTTGAGGACGGTGAGCTCGTGCGTGATCTTGTTGATGCGGACGAAGAAATTGTCGAGCGATTCCCCGTCCTTGAACCTGAGGGTGTCGAACTCCCGCCAGAGCGTGCCCGCCTTGGCCTTGCGCACCCGCTCCACACCGACGTACATGGTCCTGATCGTATCCCATGCGATCTTCGCCGTCGCCTTGGTGGCGATGGAGCCTGTCATCTCCGCCAGGACCGCCTTGGCAATCACCTCCAGCGCCATGCGATCCTCGGTGTAGTCGTCCGTCCCCATGCTCACGGCGATCCACAGGCCTCTCGCCTGCAGCATCACGCGCATCAGGGCCGCCCAGTCGAGGTAGTTCGTCTTCGTGAGCACCGGGAACTTGGCGTTGCTCGTGACCTCCTTCGTGATCCTGTGAATCACGATGCCACGTTCCGGTTCGCCATGTTCGCCGCCGGCCATCCCGGCGCTCTCCTTCCCAGACCCGCTCGGCCCGCCATGGGTGGGCGACACCGACCGCCGCCGCACCATGAACGCCCACTCGATCGCCGGATCATGCACCCACACCTTGTAACTGGCTCTGATACCAATTGTCGTCAAACTCGCCGGCGATGCCGCGCCGGAGCCGAGGAAGACGACGCTGGAACACACACGTGAACACACGAACACACACACGAACACAGATGAAACTCAGTAGATTTTGGTGCCGCAAAACCTTGCAGCGTTTTTCTGGACTCTATATTGCATAAATAGAAAGAAAACAAGAAGTGGCCGTTGTCCACGAACTCCACAAGCGCCTGCACGCCATGCTCCCTGGACTTGCCGCGCCATCCCACGACGAGGTCGCATGCCGTGCACTGCGGACGGACTCTGACCCAGCTCCTAACAGACTCGTAACAAACCAAAACAGAAACTAGGCCGTGCAGTGACTCGCTAGCATCAGCTCCCTACGACGCGCTCAACAATGAGCTCTGCTTATTGATTCAAACACAGAAAACAGATAGAGGTTCAGACTTGGTTTAACAACAGGGACCGCCGTCGCCACCGGAGTCCGGCGGGCGCAGGAGGCACCGATCGGATGCAATTTTATGGATGATCCGGCAGGGAGGTGGGGAAGCGAGGTGACGGGGAGAGCAACTAGGGCGCTGCGGCAGGGAAGCGAGAGGCCGCAGGTGGGGAGGCGAGGGTGCGGCGGCAGGATTCACGGGCGGCAGACGGGGCGGCGGCAGCGGAGTGGGATGGGGACGACACGCTGTGGGATCCAGGGGGTTACATGGGAATGGGGGAGGGAGGATTAAGTGCAGATGGCGTGGCGAGGTGAGGATTAAGAGAAATAGTGATGGGACTTTTAGTGGGTACCAATTATATAATTGTTATTAATTACCGCTAGTCTCAGTGGTGCAATAACTCATCTGCATTGCTGTATTCAATGGTCACATCTTCAAGGGAATGCTTTCGTGTTATATTGCAAAATGCAAGTGCATGTTGCCATGGGCCAGAAGGAAGTTATCTGTAGAAAAAACATACCACTATGCATGATTGGGAAGCATCAGAGATCTGGAATTTAATTTGCAAGGCATCTATGACTCCACGGCTGACCAGTTCCGTGACCTTGAGCTCCTCTTCTTCTAGGATGCCAAGTAGAACTCAGGGGGCAGAACATGCATGTAGCAATCCTGAATACAGAGATGTGATCGAGGCACATAAATGCCAGTATGCAGAGGCAAAACGTCACGAACTGGACTAATCCAATTTTCTTCACCTTGCCACACATTAAAGTAGAGAATAATTCTAGACTGTTGTAACGTACAGAGATTCTTGTAACTTAAGTTTAGAAAATGCAACAGAATGAGATGTGTGTGACAAGTCTAATCTTCCATCTCCAACAGAATATTTCAGAAAGTTCACCAAACAACTTTCCCGGCTAGCATCGGTTCCTAATTAACAGGCCATTTTATGGTCCTTGGAAAGTTTGAGAAAGTACAATAAAATCAATTGTTGATTCTTTCCACTTTTCTCTTGATCAATATATAGATTCCTCAATGCCGGCTCCCTCGATGAGGCACAAAGATGCCAGTACACAGAGGCAACATGTCACGAACCTAATGCTAACCCACATCTCTTGAGGTTGCCTGACATCAATATAATGTAATGTAAAAAGTTCAGTGTTGACGCTTTTCTGGTCAACACACACGAGCGCTAAATCGCGCGGAACGTCGAAACACTGAACTCGTCGAGGTCCTGCCCGGACTGGTCTGACCAGTCAGGGGCACCGGTCTGACCGGTGGCTGCAGAGGCGCGGTAAAAGCCTAAGATCGCGCCTCGGGAGGGACCCCGTCGGAGGTGGCGCGCCTAGGGTTGCTCTGAGGTCGGCAAGGCCACTCAGAACGTCCCTGATCGTCATCGAGACAAACAAGGAAAGCACGAGGTTGGAAAAGCTAGGGTTTGAGAGATAAAAGTTGAAAAAAGTAATGATCGATTGGGTGATAGGATCTCAACCGGTCGTGGCCCTTTATATTTATAGGGTGGGGAGGTCTTGCCACGCAAGGAATTTACAAGTCGAAATTCGCTAGGATTCCTCAATTCTACTCGGACTCGGGGTCCACCGGTCAGACCGGTCAGGCCCACCGGTCAGACCGGTGTGGCAGTTGCCGGATCGGTTACAGGACCCCCGACCGGTCAGACCGTCCAGGGACACCGGTCTGGCCGGTGGCGTCAATCTGATCGGCTTTGTGCCAATTTTTGGTGCGAAAATATGCCCTCCTATTTTTTTAGTAAAGCTTGCTGTCTAAAAAATAATTCTAAGGTCGATGTGACACTTCACCGACCATTTTTTTAGTCTAAGGACGATTTTTGCTTTAAATCGGCCATATCCTATCAAGCGCCTTGCTAAACACTTGGATGAAACTTCTTCAAGTATCTCCCATTGAGAGCCCTCGGAAGTCGCTATCCTTGCAAAGTTTCTACCATATAAGAATTCCCAGAACAAAACTTGACAACCTTGTACGGACCTTCCCAACTTGGAGACCACTTGCCGAACTTGTTACTTTTAGTCCAAATAGGTAAAATTGTCTTCCAAACCAAATCACCTACCTGAAAAGATTTTGCTTTTACCTTCTTGTTGTATGCTCTAGCAACTAACCTTTTGTCCTTTTCGATTTC
Organism: Cenchrus fungigraminus; assembly: GCA_036936925.1. Lineage (NCBI taxonomy): Eukaryota > Viridiplantae > Streptophyta > Magnoliopsida > Poales > Poaceae > Cenchrus > Cenchrus fungigraminus. The sequence continues at coordinate 88,998,614 of CM072780.1, forward strand.
CTCCAAAGCCTCCATACGCTTGTCGGTCACTTCATCAATGTTGTCCGTCATCAAAGCATAATATGTCTCAACTTCAAGATTATTCTGCTTTGCAAGTCTATATGCGCCTAGATTCACCTCAACGGGCAAAACAGCCTCTTGACCATACACAAGCTCAAAAGGAGTAACTTTAGTAGCACCATGTCTAGAAATACGATGAGCCCATAAAGCTTCAGATAATACCTCATGCCATCTTTTAGGATTGTCTTCTATCTTCTTCTTGACGAGCTTCACCAATACCTTGTTGCTAGACTCGGCTTGACCATTGGCTTGAGCATAATATGGAGATGAATTGAGTAATTTAATACCATAAGAATCAACAAACTCACGCACCTCTTTGGATATGAACGAAGTCCCTTGATCCGTAGTCAAAGTTTGTGGAATGCCAAATCTATGTATAATATGCCCAGTAATGAACTCAATCACCTCTCTATGTGTCATATTCTTCAAAGGAATAGCCTCAGTCCACTTGGTGAAGTAATCAGTTGCCACAATCACAAAACAATGCCCCTTCGACGAAAGAGGGTGAATCTTGCCAATAAAATCCAATCCCCATCCTCTAAAAGGCCAAGGCTTGATAATTGGATGCATCAATGCAGCAGGCACCAATTGAATATCTCCATGTTTTTGACACTCTTCACAACCTTTGTAGTAACTAAAACAATCAGCTATCATGGTAGGCCAATAAAAACAAGCTCGCCTAAGGAGCCACTTCATCTTGGGAGCCGATTGATGAGTACCACAAATACCTTCATGAACCTCTGCCACAGCCAACCTAGCTTGATCAGGACCCAAACATTTTAAAAGCAAATCATCTGTGGTCCGACGATACAATTCACCATCATCAAGAACAAACTTAAGAGCCCATCGTCGGATTTTTCTATCAACTGAACTGCTAGGATTTTGCAAATAATCAACCAGAGGCTATCTCCAATCCTCTACTTCATTTTTGTCACGAAAAGCCAAGGAGGATCTTTTACCAGGGGACCGGTCAGACCGCTCATGGACATCGGTCAGACCGGTGGCATCAGCTGACCCGGAACCAAGAGACCGGTCAGACCGGTCGGTGACAACGGTTAGACCGGTGTCACCGGTTAGACCGGTCGGCTGCATCAGCCTGACCGGTACCTCCAGAGCAAAGCACTCGGCTGTAAGCAACGGTTTATGTTCTTGAAAATTTGTTTTTCGAACATTATAACCAGATGCTTGCTGAGCCAGAGCGTTAGCTCTAGGATTTTCCTCTCGTGACACATGATAGATAACAAATTCATCCATACAAGATATGATGTATAAACATTTATCAAGATAAGCATTTAAAAAGCCATTTAGACATTGACATACCTTGGAAACTTGTTGTACCACCAATAAAGAATCTCCATATGCTTCCACATGTTTTACTCCCATGTCATGCAAAATCTCCAATCCAAATAGAAGAGTCTCATATTCGGTTTGGTTGTTAGTACAATCATGATCCAATCGGTTAAGAGCTTCAAAAACAGCCCCACTTGGCGAAATAATGACAACTCCGACACCACAACCAATCCATCAAAATGTAACTTCCATGGAGCAAAAGTAGCATAACCGACATTCAAATCAAGTTGCTTATCTACTCTATGTCCAACAATAAAGTCGGCAACAATTTGACCTTTCATTGAACTTAATGGCTCACAATGTAAATCATACTCAACTAAAGCATAAGCCCATTTGCCGACTCTACCACTTAAAATTGGTTTATGCAACATGTATTTGATTATGTCGGATTGACATGCTACTATGCAAGTACTTGGTAATAAATAATGCCTTAACTTGGTACAAGTATGATATAGTGATAAACACAACTTTTCAATAAAAGTGTACCTCGTTTCGGCGTCCAACAATCTTCTACCCTCATATGCAACAATGTACTCCTTGCCTTCGGTCTCTTGAGTCAAAACATCTCCAATGACATCCTTCTCAGCCGCTACATACAACTTGAAAGGAATACCACTCTTGGGCGCTTGAAGAACGGGTGGCGAAGTCAAATATCTCTTAATCTCATCAAATGCCTCTTGTTGCTTTGCCCCCCAAGTGAAGTCAACGTCATTTTTCAACCGAAGTAAAGGAGTAAAAGCAATCACCTTCCTAGACAAGTTACAAATGAACCTCCTCAAGTAATTTACCTTGCCCAAGAACTTTTGCAAATCCTTTTTACAAGTAGGCGCTTTAACATTCCGGATTGCTTCAATCTTTTTAGGATCTATCTCTATGCCTTTCTCATGCACAATGAAGCCCAAAAACTTCCCAGCCGATACACCAAAAGCACATTTGAGTGGGTTCATTTTTAATTTGTACCGACACATCTTTTCAATTGCAAGTCTTAAATAAGCTAAATGAGAATCATCTCCAGCCGATTTGACAACGATGTCGTCGATATAAACCTCTACTATAATGCCAAGCAAATCATGAAAGATTAAATTCATAGCTCTTTGATAGGTAGCACCCGCATTTTTTAATCCAAAAGTCATCACAACCCACTCAAATAAGCCAACAAAACCCGGACAAATTAAAGCCGTTTTAAATATATCCTCTTCGGCCATAAAGATTTGATTGTAAACAGCATTACCATAAAAAAACTAAGAATTTTATGTCTGGATGCAGCATTAACAAGAAAATCGGCTATAGGCATAGGATATTCATCTTTAAGAGTACCTCTATTAAGATCTCTAAAATCAATGCAAACACGAAGCTTTTTTGTTCCTTTTTTCTCAACAGGCACAATATTAGAGATCTAATCAGCATAACGACAAGGCCTAATAAACTTTGCATCAAGTAACCGATTGACTTCCTCTTTCACTCGGTCATAAATATCAGGATTAAAATTTCTACGAGGTTGTTTATAAGGCCTAAAACCAGGTTTAATAGGTAAACGATGCTCAACTAAATCACGACTTAAACCAGGCATTTCATTGTAATTACATGCAAAGCAATCAACATACTCCTTTAACAACTTTATTAAATCAGTTTTAAACAAAGGATCAAGATTCTTGTTTACAAATGTCGGCCTAGGTACAGTGCCATCACCAATATCTACCTCCTCTAAAGGATCAGCCGACGTAAACCCTTGTCCTAACTTGCTCAAATCATCAAAGTCTTCGATGGCGTCACACATATCGTTCTTATGCGCCCGATAGTGCTCTCGCCTTTGTTGCAACCACTCTAGATTTGCATCCATCAAATCGAAAGAGAGGTTCTAGCCTGATCAACGACTGGCTTCATAACAACAGTAGCAAAGACATCTTTGGTAGAATCAATAAGCTTTAAATCAGATAAATCTAAACCAGTTAAGCACTTAAGATTCTCATGATTATCCATGGTAGAACTATCAGCCACTACAACACAAGCCGACGTATCACCATGAACAATCTCTACCTCGTCTCCTACGCATTGAATTAAAAATTGATGTAAGGTAGAAAGCACACACTGATTTGCATGAATCCAATAATGACCAAGGATTAGCCTGAAGTTACCTTATGTCTCAGCGACGAAGAATGACATAGCCAACGTCTTGCTCCCAACGGTGAGCTCCATAGAGATGACGCCTTTAGCTCCCATCGGCTCGCCTCCTCCGACACTACTGACAGTCATGTTGGTCTTGATCAGCTCATCATCTGAACCTCCCAGCTTCTTGAACAAAGAATACATCATCAAGTTGATGATCGCTCTTCCGTCCACTAGCATGCGAGAGATAGGCTTCCCATTGATGCGTCCCTTCATGTACAAAGCCTTCAGATGATTTTCAGTAGCTTTAGGCTTCTGGAAAATAGCTTCCTTATGCCCAAAGTCAAGATGCATGACGTCCTCCTCCAAGAGCAAATAACCATCCATAGACATATGGATCACATTGATGTCCAAACTCATGCGCTCGGGCGAAGAACTGTAATCAACAAGCTCCTCATCATCTTCTGGTGCAGGATCCGATGCAGACTTGTCATCACAAACCATAGGAGCCGAAGAGGAGAAACTGGGCGGCGTCTCTGGGTCATCGGTCTGACTGATGACCACCACCGGTCTGACCGGTGTGACCGGTCTGACCGACTCCTCCACCGGTCTGACCGGTGCTGGCTGGGAGCTGGTCTTGACTCTTCACTCTTTTCCTTGAAGTACCATGGGCCTATACTGGTTGAAATCTTTGTCCCTCTACTTCTCTAGCTCCTTCTCCCTCTTCTCTTGAAATCTCAGGCGTTGAAGCTTCCTCCTTTGTGTGTGAGTCAAACCGGAAGGACACCACCTTGGCAAGAAGTACTTGGAGTTGGAACCACTTCCACTGGCCTCATGGTCATTAGCAGCAGCAAATACCCCTGGAGTTGATGTCACAACCTTATTGTTTGAAACAATCAGTCTTTTGCCATCTTATCCAATAGGAACATCCATTGATCCAATCTGAATAACATCTTGATTTGTAGTCCTCTCTTGATCAATATCCATCCTCTGCACCTCCTCCTTTTGCTTCGGCCTGTAGGCTTGCTTCACTGAAGGCGGCACAGCCTATCTGGCCGCACTGGTCTGACCGGTGGTAGCGACCGGTCTGACCGGTCGGGTCTGGCGACCCCGACCAGAACGGCGAGGAGCCAATCGGTCTTGGATAGGCCTGGAGATTCTGTCGAAACCTGATCTCTGTCCTCCCCATCCAGGATGAAAGGCTTGTTGATACGGCACCCACATTACTCCATTGTCATCATATATCGGGCGTGGCGCATTTGAATTTGATGATGCCCAAGGTGGAGTAAAGCATTGCCCTTGCTGTGATGATTCACCCTTGAGTCTTGTAGTAGCCCTTGGAGGTAAAGACGACTCTCCTTGGTGTGTAGGTGACCTCATCCTTTTTTTTAATGGCCGATCACTTGTAACGACCTTTTGCTTGGAATACTTGTCAAATAGCATATCGAAAGTGACCTTTGGCTTAGGACCACTCCCCTGATTCTTTGCTACATTAAGCTTCCAGTTTCCAATCTCTGGACGGCTTGGCTTGATCATCCTCGGATGGCCTGGGGGCGCACCGGTTTGACCGGTCACCTCCACCGGTCTGACCGGTCTGGCCAGAGACGACTCAGACGGTCGCTGATCGGCGGGTGTGGACGACCCTTGCCCCCCATGTCCAGAGGCACTCACTGTAACCTTGAAGGTCTCTTTGCCATCAGGAGTCTTCTCATACTCAACTTTGCGAACTAGCTCCTTTCCTCTCAAATCGAGCTTAGCATCCCCGATTACCACGTTCTTGCCTTTAGTTGCCTCAGCTTTATGCAGCCGAACCAGTACCTTAGGCTGCTGTAAATCCATGGTGTTGATTGGAAAAGTAGTCTTATCCACTTGCATCTCATGAAAAGTCAGACGACCTTCGTTTATGGCCGACTGAACCTGTCGACGAAACACATTGCAATCATTAGTGGCATGAGGAAACGAATTATGAAACTTGCAATATGCATGCCTTTTCAATTCATCAAGTGGAGGAATAGTATGAGTTAACTTGATATTTCCAGATTTAAGCAATTCATCAAATATACGATCACATTTGGAAACATCAAAGGTAAATTTAATTTCTTCTTGCCGACCTTTACTAGCCGGCTTAAGAGATGAGCAAGAATAAGCTTTTTCTTTAGAGGGCCAAACAAATTCAGCAGCATAAATTTCTTTATCACTATCATTCGAACTATCAGAATCATAATCAATAATATGAACATTAGAACGATGTGACTTAAAATTATCCTTCTCTTTATTCATTCGGTTTTCAACAACTAAAGCTCTTACTTGAACTTGTGCAACCGAAAGAAAATCAGTGCCCTCTATTTTATCCCTAATAGATGACCTTAATCATTTCAGACAAATGTCTGCAAGGTCCATATCAGTGATTGACAAATTAAAGCACTGGGTTTTAGTTTCTTTAAACCTTTTAATGTAAGCAGAGACAGTCTCATCTCTTCCTTGCCTAACTGATGTTAAATCTGTCAATTTTAATTGCATGCTCCCACTATAGAAGTGATCATGAAACTTACGCTCTAACATATCCCAAGATATAATAGAACCAAGAGCAAGCGAAGAAAACCAAGCAAAAGCGGTGCCAATTAAAGATAAAGAAAATAAGCGTACTTTCAAAGCATTATAGACACCAGCTTCACCTAGTTGTGCAGTGTATTGACTAATATGCTCCCATGTGGTTCGATCATCATCACCACTAAATTTAATCAAATCGGGCATATGCCAACCACGTGGGAGAGGAAATCTATCAAACTCAGGATCAGATGGCTTTTGATACAAATTAGTATTACCAATATCAACACCAAGTTTGGTTTTAACCACATTAGCCAAATCTTCCTTCAATTTATTAAATTATGCCCAATTAGGATTATTTGGCTGTGGTGGCTGAGGATTCTCCAAATTCATCTTATTTAGATATGGAGCTATCTTAGCTTGAGCTAGCCTGTAACTTTCAAACACATCGTCCGGAATAATGGTTTTGGGGCCGATGTGTTCATTGTCGTACTATAATGAGGTCCAACATTACTGATTGTATTAGAAAAAGCAGGGACCATCTGATTTGGCACGACAGAAATTGGCAAAGGCTGGTCGGGCACCATCTCCATTGCACCAGTCTGACCGGTACCCTGCACCGGTTCAACCGGTGCGGCCATGTTTGGCCTGTGCGGTTGAAACTGAGGGTACTGACCAGATGCTGGATTTGATGTCAAACCATATTCATAATTATTATTAACAGGCAAAGGTGCTAAGCTAGGATAGGACCTTTGAGGATTAGCTTTAGGAGTACTACTATTAGTTTCATTATTAGTATAGCCTAAACTCCTATTTTTTTCAAGATCCTCAAGACGTTCTAAACGAGCAATGTACGAAGCAAGCAATTCATCACTTTCCACAGTAGATTTCATAGGAGAAGTTTCAGGCGGGGGTTTCTTACTTACAGTAGGAATTACCTCAACGTTGTTGTCGTTTAGTCTGATCGCCGACAGCTCGAACTCTTTCAATCTTGCCACCTTGCCGGATCGATCCTTCTTGACACCAGCTAGGAATTGTACTTGCATGCACTCTTGTAGCGCCTTGAACTGTTGCTGCTCCTCCGGAGAGAGATCTTTCAGCGACGCGGTGACAATGTTGTTCATGTCGAGATCGCACTGAGCACCAATCTGGCTGAGGTTAGATTGAACGGTTTTAGCAACCTGATCTTTCTTCCCCAGCGGAGTCGCCAAAAGTACGTTGACGCTTTTCTGGTCAACACACACGAGCGCTAGATCGCCCCAGAACGTCGAAACACTAAACTCGCTGAGCTCCTACCCGGACCGGTCTGACCGGTCAGGGGCACCGGTCTGACCGGTGGCTGCAGAGGCACGGTGAAAGCCTAAGATCGCCGCCTCGAAAGGGACCCCGTCGGAGGTGGCGCGCCTAGGGTTGCTCTGAGGTCGGCAAGGACACTCAGAACGTCCCTGATCGTCGTCGAGACAAACAAGGAAAGCACGAGGTTGGAAAAGCTAGGGTTTGAGAGATAAAAGTTGTAAAAAAGTAATGATCGATTGGGTGGTAGGATCTCAACCGGCCATGGCCCTTTATATTTATAGGGTGGGGAGGTCTTGCCCCGCAAGGAAACCCTTTACAAGTCGAAATTCGCTAGGATTCCTCAATTCTACTAGGACTCGGGGTCCACCGGTCAGACCGGTCAGGCTCACCGGTCAGACCGGTGTGACCGTTGCCGTATCGGCTACAGGACCCCCGACCGGTCAGACTGTCCAGGGACACCGGTCTGACCAGTGGTGTCAGCCTGGTCGGCTTTGTGTCAATTTTGAGTGCGAACATTCAGCTTGATGGCTGTAGTCTAGAAATGGTTGGGATTGGGAGGCATCAGCCAGGTGGAGTATAAGTGATGCCTCGTCGGTGCAGTAGACGCGTATAGCACGGCGGCCGCTTGTTGCAGGTCGGGAGATGCCACGACGAACGAGAGCAAAGCGCCGCCGTCCTGATTTTCTTCAAAGGGGAAGTGGCGATTGACTTGCAGAGACTTCACTCTCTTAGGTTTCAGAGTTTTGTGTTGATTTGGGCCTCAATGGGCTACGAATTCAAGTCACTGCTTTGGCATTTCGGCCTGCCGCACAAAATGTCTGTAAAATGCTATAGTTGTATGGCTACGCTAAGGTATTTAGCAGTGCTAAGTGGCGCTTTAGCGGCTGTAGCTAGCATAGCGGCACATTGTGCAATAGCTTAGCGTGAACTCTTCCAAAATGCTATGGCGGAGCTATAGCCTGCAATTTGAAACTATGTGTTTTATTCAGGATTTCAAGAGCAGCGCCACGGTGGTTGTAAAGAAACTGTGCAGTTGGATACTTTGCCCTCCTCATGTGTCATGACGTTATGCTTGAGCATATTCAGTTTGCTCCAATCGACATGGCCAATTCACATGCTTGTATACAGAACTCTTGAGAGGGATGACTCTGAATGCAATTCTCTTACAGTTAACATGGTAACTTATTCACTCATGACCATATCTCCTTGACTCAATTTATATCCTTTCTAATATCGATGTACACGTACTCATGTCGTTGTGAAATTTCATAGGTATCTTGAGCTTGTGCTGCGATATTTTCTATGAATGTAGCTTGGCCGTTCATACTGCTATTGACGTCAGCCATCCAGGTGTAAGGAATCGGATGCTCGTAGCTTAAGAGGGGGAGGAGGTGAATTATGCAACTTAAAACTTAGCCTATGGCTTCCACTACTTTGCATGAAGTAAACTAGATCACTTCTACCTAGATGTGCAATCTATGGTTGATCTAGGTTGAAACCCTTATCCCAAAACAAGTTTTGCAACCTATAGCCATTCCTAGCATGATACTACTCTAGGAAAGTAAAGGCAAGCAAAGATTGCAAGAGATTAATGCGCAAACGTAAAGAGGGATGAGAGGAAGTAAACTCTTGACACGTGATTTATCCCGTGGTATCGGTAGGCACTAAGTCACCCCTAGTCTACGTTGTTGAAGCACTCACACAAGAGTATTGCTTCCCAGTCACCAAGTCCCTCCCGGAGTACCACTTCACTCGCCACAACGGCTCGCCACTAAAGCACCCGCCAAGTTCCCTTGGTCACCTTGATGCCGCCTCCACTAAGTAGCTTCTCCACTAAGGAAGGGGCTCTCCACGCCCCTCGCACAAAGTGTCCTTGCCGCTCCACACCAAGCTGGAGGGTCAAAGGCGATTGCCCGTGAGCCACTTAGGCCCCAAGCCTTCCGGCGCACCTTGTACAACATGATTCACTCAAGAATCACCTCACAAGGTTGGCATACCTTACACTCACTCAGCTCTAAACTAAGACTAGCACTAACCCCACACACAAAGCATGTACAATTCTATGGATGAGCAATTTAGCACTTGGCTAGCTTGGATATGATCTTCTAAGTGTCTTGCACTCAAATGGGTGAGTACAAGAACGCACTTCCACACAATCCAGCAACACCAAATGGGTGAGTGGAGGGGGTATAAATAGCCCAAGGCATCCAAAGAGCCGTTGGCTAAAAGCTGCAGAAACCTATACCATCAGGTGAACCGATGCTCCCCTTTTCATAGGCGTCGGTTCATCCGGTGCTCCTCCACGTCACGTAGCCGTTGCAAATCTGCTGACACAATTCATCCGACACTTCATCCGATGGTACGTCGGTTCATCTGGTGTTGAAGACTTCGCGACCAAAACCTTTTTGTTAGCAAATACACGGTCATTGGATGAACCGCTGCTTGGTCCGTCGGTTCATCTGGTGCTACTAGTTGTTGTGCTAGTGCCTCTCTGTCTTGCGTCAGTGAACCACCGGATAGACCGACGGTGCCCACCAATTGACCGTCGGTTCATCCAACGCCTTCGTCTTCACTACTTCTCCTCTGGCAATTCATCTGATGCATGTAGAAAATGGACCGTCGGTTCATCTGACAGTGCCAGTTGACTCAATCCTCTGCGCAGTGTACCAAGTCCTCCTACGCTTGCACCGACGCTCACTTCTAGGTACCATCGGTTCATCTGACGGTGTCTTTTTCCATCCTTTTCTTTGCGTCTTCAACTTGTCATTACTTGAACTTAACATGCCATCATTTAACATACCATCACTTGTGGCCTCAAAATATATACTAAGTCCTCATTTTTTGCTATGCACATGTTAACTTGTGCATGCTATGTTGACTTCGGTTAACTTGTGGTATGACATGTCAGCTTGGGCATGATATGTTAACTTGTGGTAATATCCATGGGACCTAGGAATACCTACAAAGACATGCTCAACAATTTGGTTACTCCCATTGATCATATTGTCATTAATCACCAAAATCAAACTCGAACAAGTGGCTTCTGAGGCCATGTTCGCTACACCAGGAAGCGTGTTGAGGTTCAATCACAGACATACACCAGATCAACTTCCCTTCCCTGCCATAGGCAGGACAATGACAAGAAGCACATGCTTATCCAGCGCAACTTGCATGGGCAAGAGTTCCTCAGAACAAAATCATCTAAATTTTTGTATGCTGGAACTACAGTAACAGAACAATTTTCATCTTCTTTTTCCTAAAAAACAAACATGTGAATATAAGAAAGCCATGCTTGGCTATATAAATGTACAAATAATGTGTATGTTGACAAGGTGTGTAACTTGCAGCATACATGCAATCACTAGTGTTCTACCAGCCATACTTGGGGCATATATATAATAAAAAAAACTCGACTTGCGAGGAGTAAGACCACCCCATGGTATTTTATTAAGAAGAAGATCTTCTCACATAGATCGAGAAAATTTCCGAACCCCTGTCCCACCCATACACAGCGGTACCGTAACACACGTGAGATGAGGCTGTCCTTAGACCTATGCTTTGGCCTGGGACGGACGAGAGAATTTTTTTTACAACAACGGACTACTTGGAGGGCCACCAGGCCACTCAACCACAGCACACATGTGCGTCCGCTGGGGGATAATCCCGCGTGAGGAACGGGAGTCCGATCCAGGGATCGAACCCGCGCCGGCCACTCGCGCAACTGGCCACCCGAGCAAGGCTCGGTCCTCAGCTGGTAATAATATATTAGGTACGCAGACAGAGATGATCGACATGCACAAATTAAGCGGAGGCTAACTTGTAGCTCTTGTCGGATATTTTGTGATCTCAACATAACAACTATATCACAACTCATGTACGTGTTCCCGTCTTGCTGTGACAAGAGATGCTAAGAAACTCATTGAAATCCTGACATGGCGGTGGAGATATAACCTTGTCACTTTCCCAGCCTAAAAACTCGATATCTCAACGTCCATCTTGCTTACTTCCCAGGTTGGAATATCTTCCCAGCTTTCGTATGCAGCTTGCTAACTTGATATCTTCAGGTAGCAGGTCTCTTCCAGTTCTTTTCCCGTTTAACACAGATGTTTAGCTCACATATATTGACCACATAATCCCATGAGACCTTAGGCACAACTTTCCAAATTTCCAATGCCTCCTTTTCCTAGCTCATACATAACCCTTGGAAGCAAATTTATTTAGTGGTTCATACCCTGATGCAACGATGTATATTATATTGACCAACTTTCCAGGAAGTAGTTGTCTTGTATCTAATTAATGTCTATATCAATAGTACAATGCTTTGCCTTGCTTGCGTTGTATACATTATTTTTCTGGTTATTAAAATGGCTGAACTGACCAACAACTTGTACAGACTGTTATTTTTTTTTGTTGATAAAGGATAAATAATGTGTTGTATTTTGTGATGACTGATAAGTGGAAGTGGAGATTAATAATAATACAGATAGATCAAACAATTAAGCGTATAAAACAAACATTGGCCAAAACAACACCAAGAACATTAATTATGTTGCAACAATGACAATTTGCTAACAAGCTTTGTTACAATGCTTTTAAAGTACCCGTGGTACTTGCAGGTACGTTTATTTCATACCCTTCTCAAAATATGAATAAAAAAATTATACATAATTAAAAGGATATCATAGTAATTTGTCATTGTGTTTTGATGGCTGTAGCGCAGGTGTTCGTGATGGTGTACGTGAGGCTCTTCTTGGAGCGCAGCCACGACGGAATTTCCGGAAGTAGGAGTAGAGAGAAGTTCCAACCATGGGCGTGTTTGCATCATTCGGCGTTCAAGATGTGCTCCGTAAAATGCCTGAGACAGAGAGAGAAAGTAGGAGAGGGATAAGAGAGGAGATGCCCCATCAGCATGCCATACACCAGCGGCCCAAGGGAGGAGTATGGACTTGTGGTGAACCACTTAAAAAGTTGATTGACCCAAAAATGTAATTTCGAAGTTGATGGACCTAAGTGACACCTCTTTACAAGTTCATGGACCTGTGGTGCATTTTATTCAATTATAAAAATGCTTTCTTGTTGTTTTGTTTCACGCCTTGGGTTTGGAGCATATCCCTCTATTCTCACCTTGGTCAGCTTGCATATATAAGCTCCAGCGAGTACCCGCATGCGTGGTTAGGTGCAGCTAACAACATATGGTTCTACCACAGAAATACACCAGACCAACTTCGATTACTTGCCATAGGAAGACCAATGACAAGAAGCACAGTCTTGTGCAGTGTACTTATGGGCATGAATCCCCGGTGCCTCCTGTTCCTATCTCTAGGACACACAATGCTAGCAAGCCATTGCATTTCGTAATCAAACAATCCATATTTTTATGATAAAGATCTAGTAGACAGAACAATTTGTTGGCGAAACAAATATAACTCTATGGACAGAAACCATGGTTATAATGGAGTTGTGTGGTATCCAATCTATATATAAATGTAGAAATGTGTTCGTTAGCAAGGCATGTGACCTGCAGGCATTACTGATATATCGACCAACCATACAATGGAAAATTGGGCATTGCCTTGCGCTTGCAGTATAGTTATATTTAACTAAAATCTACCAGGTAAATATATTACAGAGACACAGAAGACATGCATGCACAAAGAGGGAGGCAAACTTGTAGCTCTGAATGCATGATTAACATCGTCCTGGTATAACAAGAGTGGGTAAGAAACTCGATATCTTGACATGGCGATCGATGGAGGTGTAACCGTATCACTTCACCCACTGAAGTTCAAATTATCTCGGGCCCAGTACCGATGATTACAGTTACACATGCACCGTTGGGTGCATTAACGGTGATTCAGGGTGATGTACAGAATCCTAGCTGATCCATACTATATATACTTCATCTGTCCATAAATATATGGATTATAGGGGTTTAGATTTTTTCCAAAACGTGAAGGACTAAGGCTAAGTAGGAGATCACACATTGGGTCCCTTTGGTTTGGCTTCTAGAGGTGCTTTTGCTTCCAAAAAAAGCTAGAAGTCAAACCAGAGGGAGCAGCTATGAACACTACGGGAATACTTGCCCACTTGGCGAAGGAGGCTTCGCGAGTGTCCTTCGTCGGGCACTCGACAAACAGACTGTGGGTTCCCCAAGTACCGCAGTCAACACTCGGTGAATACATTTTCAATAAACAAATTCTGTCCGGCCGCGCCGCTGAGGACTTCTTGAGGCCACAACACTGTATGGGCCGAGGGGAGCCCGCGCCGGACGCCTCCAGGCGGTGCACACCCACCACCGACGCCGCGCCGCACGGAGGAGGAGGAGTAGCAGGGACGCGCTCGGCCGCACAGCTGCTGGTGCCGGCCGGCCATCCCGCGCTGGTGGCCGCGCCGCCGAGGGGAGGAACAGCGCTGGTGCCTGCGCCTGCTGATGGTGCCTATCGGAGGAGGAACCACTGGGTCCAGCATAGGAGGATGCCCCTGTTTGCCGTGCGCAAGGGGTTCGCGGTACACGACAAAGTCCTTTACCATTATTTCATACTCCATAACACCAGTCAAATTCTAACTTTCGTGATCATATTATTCAATTTTTTAATTTAATTCTCAGATAAAGCGATACACTGGACTCAATAGCATAAATATCATTTTTACAACACTTTATTCTATTTTTATGTAGTTATCTCAATATCAATTTATGTCTATTTAAATCTCATAATTAGAGTTAACGTACTAAAATTATCAAATTGATCTGAAAATTACCGTAAATTGGGATGAACAATCTATGTCGTATATTGCCTACATAAAAACCTTTAAATTAAAATTCAAATTTGAACTTTACTATGGCTACAAACCTAATCAAGTGGCTCTCAACACTCTGAAACTTCTAGTGAGATACTTCGGTTTCTAAACACCATCCATGACGACTTGCTCAAAACACTCTATATGATTTATCACAAGCTTCACATAGGATATCAAGAGCTCTTGATGAATCTCATGATTTTCAAACTTTGTTTGCATTTTATATATTTAAAAACATTGCAACCGCATGCGAAATTTCATGATTCATGAACAAAATGTTCAAAATTTCATCCAATTTCATGGATAAGGTCTTAAAAATGATTCAATTACATGAATATCATTGTTCCACAAACTTCACTCCATTAGTTTATGCACTTGCAGTTCAAATTTGACGTATACGGCAAAAATTCTTTAAGTGACACATAATTGTTAAAAATAATAAAATTTATCGAGACATGTATAAAATTGAAATATAGAGTACAAAATAATGTTTTTAGTGGAGAAATAAAAAGAAGAACAAAAATCTATTTTTTAAAAAAATACTTTGCCGTCTGACATAGGAAAACACACGGCAAATGTATATGTTTGTCATGCGCCTTGTCCTAGCGCATGGCAAAGGGGCCAAAAAAATTAGTTGGTAACGATTGAGGATGGCGGTAACGGCCGGTTAGTTTGTCGTGCGCTAAGAAAAGTGACGCACGGCAAAGGTTGTTTACCGTACGTCAAAAAAATGATGCACGGTAAAGATTGTTTGCTGTGCGCCAGAGAAAACGCACGGCAAAAGGGAGAGTTTGTCGTGCGCCCGATAAAAAGCGCACGGCAAACAGCCAGGCACACGGCAAATCTCGGTTTTCCTGTAGTGTAATGAGTAGCTGATGCCTACATTTCCTACTAGCAAGGAAGATAAATGTTTTTTACAGGAAAAAAAAAAGATCATGAAGTACATGTCTGTATGCTCTATGTCCGATTATTAGAGTGCATGATCTATGTGAGAACAAATAAACTTGGTGTTGACCAGCATATATACAACACATATGCTGATAATAATCTGCAATAATGTATTTACTAAAAATAATGGTATTCAGCACAGGACGTATATATAATTGACTGATTGAGGTCCTTGCTTTGAAATACAGTCTTTGCCTTGCTCGTGATATCTTGCTGAGGACGACATTGCTTCCATGACCTTTTTTGCTATGTAAAAGTATCCTAGATGCTTGACGATATAGATAAAACACACGATTAAAGGGATAAACCACTATAAAGTCACAGTGTATCTAAAGTCAACTCGACCTGAACCTCATATCCTCGAGAAGCCTCAGGCAGCTTGCGTGCATGTTTCTGATGCCTCCATTTCCTACCCAAATAGATCATTGCATCTTGTTATTCTCATATTGTCCACTATTTTCTTGCTGGCACTCTGTGAAATAAACCAACCTGGTCGACCTGTCAAAAACTACGGCTAGGTACTGCAGCATATCTTATATATCGATATATATATATATATATCTAGAGTTCTATATATTATTTGAGGCCAATGACTTGGGCATTATAATTAGTTTAATTACCCTGATGTAATAAAATAACTATTAACTAAGGAATAATAATATACCGCTGTAGAGCACCTCATCCCTGTGCCAGCACAAAAACTACCATGATGGTGATAGAGCTAGCACAATAAAGTAACCGGTGTCTCCGTTGACATATAGAGCCAACCACAACACTACAAGAGTGTAGGTTTCAATATGTTCTCAAGCTAGCAATATCTTTGACTCAACCTTGTTTTATGTCACAGTAGTCTAAAAAAACTGTAAGGTAGGTGTATAGCATTGCACATCCTAACTTTCATTTTAATTGCCTATGATTTTGATTTTGCTGCAACTACATCCATAAAGTTCATAATTTTGTGTAAAAAGATTAAAAAACTCAAGAATTTAGTAGCTACCAACCAGAAGTTTGTCCATCCAAGTCCCAGTAGATGCAGAATATTAATTTTCTGAAAGCTTTATCTAAATGTCATGTACATGGACTAAACATACAAGATGGAGCATTAATGGTTTATCCCCAGTTTTTAAATATATATCTGTTGCAGCACAACTTTAAGAAATCCAGATAGATTAAAAACAATGGAATATGTTTGAGCAATTGTTATCTCATTATGGGGGAAGGTACAACATCAAACATCACATCACCAGATTCATTTGTGAGAAATTACCATACATATATATGAAGGTTACAAAGAGTTCCAATGGTAATAACTCATAGATTATATCTTGACAACAAGTCATAGATATATCTTGGTGACATACATCTGACATTGGAATGAAGGTACACAGACACTTTTGACCTATTTTGAGTGATCAGTACATGCATCTACGACTGATCCTATTATTCATAACAAGTTGAATCAGTAGCAATCAACCATGGTTTTGGTTGTTGGGGAAAATTCCCAGGCCACCAACCCCATGGACACGACTAAGCAAGGGATCGTTGACAACTTCAAATCCATCAATGAGAGCAATGCTTGAACTTGGAGCTGTGGAAGCCATAGGATTGGCACTGTGAGAGGTTGAACCAATCTCCATACGTGGTTGTGGCAGTGACCCAGGAGTTTGCCTTCCTTCCACCATTACCTTATTGACCTTCTCTTTGACAATATCATGTATGTCTTCCAGCTTCTTTTGGAACCCTTGGAGCTCATCTAGACCCAACTCCATGATGTTAGCATTCAACCACTGCATGAAGGGTTCCCCCATTTCCTTCTCAGTTGCCTCTAGCAACCTCTCCTTCCTATTCTTTTCAGACTCCAGTGACTGCTCCAACTCTAAGTACTCCATATTCAGCTTATTGACTGTATCTGCCACTTGGGAATTATCATTGCTAGCACTACCCAAAGCAGGGACATCGGGAGCAGCTGGATTGAGGAATCGGTTTACAACTTCATCAAAGGAGGGATGGCCAAAAGAGAAAGCCCTACCAACGGCTGAAAACACAACAGTGCCAACCACTGCACCACACAGAATAGATAGCTCACTAGCCTTCTTGAACAGGCCTTGGCGGCGCTTTGAGAAGCATACCGGACGTGCTTGATCATTCTCGATGGGCTTGATCTCAATCTTCTGCCTTCCCTTGGATGTCTTACCCTTCACCATCTCTGAGATGTAAAAATGTGGTTTCTTGGCTAAGCCTTAGGAGTGTAGGATGATTTGTTACACTGCCGTCGTTTATATAGGCACACGCAGGGGATCAAAATGGAAACAAAATTCAGAAAAGATTTTTAAATGAATGCTATTCTGTGCTGGATTACAGCTAGCTGGATTCCGCGTTCTAAATTTGGTAACATGGAAGTTTGTTAATGTTTTGAATTACAATGTTCTGGATACAGACACGGTCTAGCTGGCATTATTGCAACAAAAAATATTGAAATGTGTACAATATGTGCTGGTTGTAATCCTCCCATAAATTATTGATTCGATAGCAACGAAGAGACCAAAGAATATGAAGTGCCGTAGTTAGTCATGATTTGTGAAGATCCTTTGCAACCATGAGAGAACATCAATTGTAGCATCTGTAATCGTGAGTTTGAGTTGGTTTTACTTGAATGTTTCATTTTTGAGTCTCTCGTCACACCCATCTCGATATACAAAAACAGAACAATGTTCCTACGGTGACAGATGACAGGAAAGTTGTCAACACACACCTTTCAGAGATATACTCGTCGATGCTACAGCTGTAATGGACTTGGATGGATGGACTGTACCTCATCTTACTCAGAACTACTTGTATAACAGCTTGCAGAACAGCCAATGTGTCTTACTCAGAACTTGTTGTTTTTGGAAGCACATTAATATTTTACAGCACTACAAAATGGTCTCCATATCAGCAGCATTTAATTGTGATTACCATTATGAGCATATATACCTTATGACTCATTCGAGGGTAGTGAATTAATGTACAGCTTGCAAGGCCAGTTTTCATGTGCCAGGCAGTCTAATGCAAAGCAATGATGATGATTGACTAGAAAGTCGGGTGGCAAATTTGAATTTATGATGGCAAAAAACAATAAAAATGTTCACGTGAAAAGTTTTTAAAATTTTGAAACATGTCATTTTATCGATATTATTATGTTGATTTGCTGTAAAATATGCAATTATGCATTTTGTTCATAACAGAGAGAGCAAGCACTATTTTCTCTCACCAAAGAGTAAAGAAATGAATGATTTTTGTTGCAGGTTATCAGGAAAGAAAATAAGATAATGAAAATGCACTGTTGTTCACATGAAAATCTCTTTTCAATATCCGGTGGTGCATGTCACTAATTGAAAGCCAATTTTCTCTGGAAGTTCAACCGTACATGGTAGAGCATAGCATTTGAAACCAAATTTACCTTTGGAAGTTGAACCGAAGCCAATTAGAGCATAGAATTCCATCTTAATCAACTCCTTGAAAGCCAATTTTACTCTATTAATTGTTGTGCTGCCTGGGAAGTAGAACATAGCATCTCATCCGTACATACAGTCAAACATGTACCACATGATCGAACGAACTGCCTGGCACCTTATTAAGTCTATCATTGTGTGACTTAAGTAACCAAGTGATTTCAGTTATGATGATGTACACTACATGACCCAACTGCATGCGCATTGATTAAATTCATAAGTGGTACCACTACTATTTCCTGTGCTGCCATACGACTCTAATTTTCTCATTGTGCATAATGGCCTGAGAGTTAACAGTAAAATGACAAGGTTAATAGAGACCTTTGTAATTGGAGCTTAGGCCAGTCTCAATGGAGGAGGTCATCACACAGTTACCAAGACTGGAACCTTAAGAACCGTGCCAGTGGAGGGTCATGGTGATGACTCTCCTCTCTCATTTCATGACATTCCCCATTCTCTCTCCTCATAAATTTGCTGATGTGGCAGGAAATTTAATGCTTATGACCCTCTCATTACCCTTCCCACTGAGACTGGCCTTAGGCTGTGCCATATCTGATGCCGTTATGCATTAAGTTTGTGTACCAGAGCCCTTTTTAATGAACCCTTTGATAGATCATCCCTCAACACGGGCCATCAGCTAATAGCTACACATGTACCAGAAGTTTGTGTATATTAATCTTACCTTGAGTCAGCTTTGGCTTCAGCACAAGGGTTTCGTTATGTTACTAGCTAAAATGTTCCTAGTGTCTCCTTTTCCACTGAACATTCATGTCCATCTTCAGTAAGCTTGTCATGTAGGTCCTAGGCATGTTAGATTATACTGTAATAGGAGTCCTGCACCAAACATCTACAATCGTCTGATGTGAATTCTAGAGTTACTATATTGACCACAATACTTGAAGAGGTTTCCGAGAGCATCCTATATATAAGCAGGTGGTTGACGTACGGCACTATTTGAAGATTACTTTGTACATACTATCATTTGTTGCTATTGCCTAGGGTAATTATAGGTCATACACCAGCCTTTTCCGAGAGTAGAATAAAATCACCAAATGAACATTCACCGACCAACATTTACTAACCACAGAACAACCATGAGAAAAAGTGACTGGCTACCAGCGCCAACCTGATCAAAACTAACTCTAGGCAAAAGCCACTGATCTAGTAGTTCGCGTAACAGACCTGCAATACAATCTGCCACGAGAAGGGAAACATTAATTTATTGATCTAGATAATTGATTGCACGCAGATTTTTATCTCAATAGCTTAAATTACAGTGATGTTAAACCCATCTACCTCGCATGCCCACAATCTGATAGTTCAATTCTGAGGATGCTGTCTATGCAGTACCGGAAATTTCATCACTGCCGTGAGCCAAGCATTATGCCGTGAGTCAAAAGTCGGGCCCACGGCAAAATAACTTTTTCCCGACGGCCTATAAGAAGACTCACGGCAAATATCTCGGAAAAAGGAATTTGCCGTGAGCCTTTTGAGGCCAACGGCAAAACTGCATTCTGCCGTGAGCCTTTTTCTAGCCCACGGGAAAATGATCTTTACCGTAAATTAAAATCAAATTTTGAAGCAGTAAATTAATTCAAATTAAAAAAATTCAATTACAAAGTTTCATTACTTCTCAAGATGTACAACTTTTATTAGGATAATTTTTTCATTTGACAAAGTTGTAATAATTTTGTTCACAAAACCTATATCTCTTATATAGTTTTCAAAAACCATAATAGAGATGTATATGATTTTTGAAGAATGTTAGTACCACAATAACAGATGATCAAATGACTAAAATAAAAGTTGTCGATCTTGAGAATTTATGAAATTTTGTAGTTAAACCATTTCTAATTTGAATTACTTTCGTCAACGAAAAGTACATTTGAATTTCTCGACTTTGAATTTTTGAATTTTTTAAATGACCTCCAATGAAGAAACATTGTAAATAAAAGTTGTAGATCTTGACAAAGTATGAAACTTTGTTGTTTATAACTTTTGAATGACAACAGAAATATTGTTAACAAAAAACTAAATTGATTGTTTCAAATTTGAAATTTAAAATTTGTAACCTACCACGAATGGAGAAACTCGCAATATGAAAGTTGTGTATCTCAAAAAATTATGAAACTTTGTATTTTACATCTTTTTCATTTGGAACCATTTGCTATATATTAACTAATTAAATATATTAGATGTATTTATTTTTTAAAATTCATTTCCCGTGTGCAAAAAATGGAATCACGGCAAAGAGGTAACTGGGCCGGCAGGCCCAACTCGCCGGCCTCCCTCCCCACCCTAACTCTAGCCTATATAACCCATCTCCCCTCCTCTCTCCTCCCCACCCTAACTCTAGCCTATATAACCCATCCCCCCTCCTCTCCCCCTGCCCCGCCTCCCTCACCCTCTCCCTCACCTCCCTCGCCTGCCTCGTCCACGCCTCCCTCACTCCCTCCCTGTCCCTCGCCTCCGCCGCCTCCTCCTCGATCTCTCCCGCCCCGCCTCCTTCAGATCCGCCACCGACGCCCTCAGATCTGGTCCCTCCTCTGCCTCCCCTCTCCTCCCCCCTCCGCACGCCCTCAACGACAGTGAGGAGACGCGACGAGGCGAGGTGCGGCGGCGGTGCATGGACGGCGGCCTCACGCTCCCTCCCTGGGCGGCGTGGTGGTGGAGGTGGCGGCCTCGAGCTCCCTTACCGGTGCGTCCTCGATGGCGCCGGTATCTACAACAGCGGCCTGGCCTCCTCCTTGTGGTGCGGCCCGGCTCCTCCTCCAAGTGCGGCGGCCCAGCTCTTCCTCCAAGCTCGGCGGCCCGACTTCTCCTCCAAGCTCGGCGGCTTCGGGATCTACTACTACCGGATTTACGACGGCGGCGGCCGAATCTACTAGCGCCGGTTCTCTCTCTCTCCCTCTCCCTCTCCCTCTCATCTCCCTCCCTGTTTTCGCCCATAGGCGACAGTGGTGGCGCCTCGGCATCCTCCCGCGGTGACGAGATCCGGCGGCACGTTCCTCCACCGACGACCAGATCCATCGTCGCCTTCCTCCCCCGATGCGAGATCTGGCGGTGCCTCGAAGACAACCGGCTCCTGATCTCCACGGCGGCGTCCTTCACCAGGCGGTCTCCTCCACCACAGCAACGGTGTGCGGCGGGGTGGCGCTGGAGGTGGCTGTGGCCGTCTGGCATAGCTGATGTGGCCTCCTCTTCCTCTGTGGCGGTGGGATGGCAGTTGCAGCATGCGGCGGTGGAACGGTGGTGGTGGCGGCGACCAGCAGTGGGCCCAGCCTGTGGGATTTTTTATTTTTTGTTCTTTTCAAAACTCTTTGCCGAGAGCCTAAAAGTCCTCACGGCACACCTTTGCCGTGAACCTGAGCTTCGGCTCATGGCATAGGGCTCTTTGCCGGCCAAACTTTGCCGTGAGCTCTATGTCGGCGGCTACTCACGGCAACCTCTTTGCCGTGAGTAGACCGTTCTTTGCCGTGAGGAACTGACTCACTGTAAAGAAGCCGTTTCCAGCCGTTTCCGGTAGTGATGCACATATATGCAGCCATTTCCTATAAATTTACGCAAAATGTTGCTAATGTGCTCACAACTCTTACACCGTTAACTTCTTGGTGGTGAGTTAATTACATGAAAAAGCTCTAATGTTTGTTCACGCGAGTTATTGGTCCTATTTTGGAACTGCTTAAACTAATTGGTTTTACCTTGGCGGCCGAAAACCGCCAAGGCATACAGGTATACCACCAAGGTAGCTGTCATCTCCTTCCAGTCTGACAGCTCTAAGAACATCTTGGACATTTGGCCTCAACCTCTGAAAATAATTTGATACAATGTTTGTCTTCATCCGAGATCAGATGAAAACCTTACGAATTTATTTTTATGAGACCATTTCTAGGTGTGGAACATACAATTACCATCACATGGCCCCCCTACAAATGATTATCAGGAGGAGGTGATGGGGGACCCACTTTGAAATAATCATTAAGCGGATCACCCCATCGCCTGCCTCTGCAGATGATTTTCCATGGGTGGGATGGAAGCTACAAAGTCCTCTCCTTTTGTAGAAGTGGATGACCTTTCGATCCGATCCTCAAAAGTCACGGTGCTTTTTCGTTATTATAGTATAAAATGATTCAATGGTTTCCTTTACTATAGTGTTGTTGGCTGTTTTGTGGTCATTTATTCTTATTGGTCAGCAGTAGAGAAAATATAGGAAATGCATTATAAATAAAAACAAGGACAATATATTCCGTGGCATATGGAAAAGCAAATTTGAGCAACAATGGAGGATCATATCCAGCAATGGAAACTTATAATTTCAGACATCCTACTTGCATCAGACTACAAATAATATAAGTCTGAAAGACTAAGGAGCAACTATCAATCTTCGTTTTTATTTTATAATAGTCGAATTTCTCACAGAGTGAGCTGCGCTTTATTTAGTGTCGAATTCATTCAGCCAAATTGGAATTGTGAAATGCTAAGCTGCAAGGCAAACAAGGGTTAGATTCTTAGAAGAAAGTCTAGATCTGTCGGTGAAACATCCAACGACCTTGGCCGTTACCAGCTACAAGTTCTGCTATACAATCATGTTCTTCCGTCTATCAGCGGTTTTGGGCTTCCTGCAATGTATAATATTAATCACAAATTCCTTGTGCCACCCTTTCCCATGTCTGTGCAATTTCACTTCTAGAATCTTGTAGGGAGGAAACAAGGTGTTCCTGCTTTGATACACTATGCAGCGAAACAGAGATGCTTGCTCACATATATAGTCGTATCTCATATGTATATATGTAGGTCCATATGCCTTGCCTCCCATAACATATTGGCATAACTGTCACTCTTTATCTTGAAATGCAGCTCTGTCTGTTCACTACATGCACTCTCAGTAAGGTGCACATGCATGCTACATGCTGATCACGATACGTACGTTAGTTTGAGTCTATCACAAGATGGAAAATATGATACTTAAATTCCTCTAGGCTTATTAAACGAGAAAATCAAGAAAATATACAATATATCTATCCCTGAACTCAAGCTCCTCTGCTTTAGTGAAGAGGGAGCCTGGGGACGTCCATCTCTGCCCTGCTTTTGTGGTGAATGGACCTGAGGTTTCTAGTGAGCGATTGTTAACTCTATCTTAGTAGGGGTTCTTGTTCAATCAATCACAGACTGATTTACATTCTCAGGTCATGTGGGTAAAATTTTCATCAATAGCTTCGATCCTTTTTTGTCATGAACAATAATTTACACCTAGTAGTAATTAAATTGGTCTAGGCAAGGCCAAACTGAGCTTCTGGCCCAACCTAGAAAAAATTGAAGGACCAGAACGTTGTTTCTACCCATCATCTTGCCCATCAACTGCCCATCTTAGCACATACAGCACCATGCAGAAATCTGTCAGCATTAAATGCCAAGGCTTATCTGTACATGAGTGTAACAAAGGAGTTGAACTTGATACCCTTTTCCACATGCAAAGTTCACCTGAAGGTGCTGTAGGATGGTCAAAATCAAATGCGATGGCAGTCTGAATCAGTGCAACTACGAACTGTTGTGAAACTCGGAGATAACAGAATTTTTTTTAATATTTATTTTGTCATGATTTTCGAAAAATAAATGGTCGAATCAAAATTTTCGAGAAATGTACATCTGGCGCCGTACCCACGGCGGCAGGAGCCTGCCGCCGTGGGGCACGGCGTTAGGGGTGACGCCAACAGTCGGCAATACTGGCCGGTGGGGCCAGGTTCCTGCCGCCGCGCCTCGCGGCGGCAGGACTGCTACCGTCGCGGCCCACGGCGGCAGGAGCCTAGCGCCGTGGGCCACGGCGGCAGCGACGCGCCTATATAACGGGCCGAGCCCCTGCCGCCGGCCCCTCACTCCTCCCTCACTACTCCAAATCTTCGGCTTTTAACCCTTCGGAGCACTTCTGATGTATGTTTCTAAATTTAGTCCAGTTTAATTAGTATAGTTAGTTAGTTTAGTTAACTTAGATTAGTTAGTTAGTTTAGTTAAATTAGTTTAGTTTAGAAATTTATTTTAGTTAACCTAGTTTAGTTAAATTTAGTTTAGAAATTTAGTTTAGTTAACTTAGGTTAGTTAAATTGATATAAATTTCATAGAGAATAGTTTAAATTCACATAATTTGTTTTAATTCATTTTAAATTTGTGGAAAATGGTTATAATTGACATAATTAGATTAAATTGCTATAAAATTTGTAGAAAATTATTTAAATTCACATAATTCGTTCAAATTTGTTTTAAACTTGTAGGAAATGGTTATAATTGACATAATTTGATTAAATTGCTATAAAATTCGTAGAAAATTATTTAAATTCACATAATTCGTTCAAATTTGTTTTAAACTTCTAGGAAATGGTTATAATTGACATAATTTGATTAAATTGCTATAAAATTCGTAGAAAATTATTTAAATTCACATAATTCGTTCAAATTTGTTTTAAACTTCTAGGAAATGGTTATAATTGACATAATTTGATTAAATTGCTATAAAATTTGTAGAAAATTATGTAAATTCACATAATTCGTTCAAATTTGTTTTAAACTTCTAGGAAATGATTATAATTGACATAATTTGATTAAATTGCTATAAAATTTGTAGAAAATTATTTAAGTTCACATAATTCGTTTAAATTTGTTTTAAACTTCTAGGAAATAGTTATAATTGACATAATTTGATTAATTTGCTATAAAATTCGTAGAAAATTATTTAAATTCACATAATTCGTTTAAATTTGTTTTAAACTTGTAAGAAATGGTTCTAATTCACATAATTCACATAATTAGTATAATTGGAAAAAATGATTAAATTATGTTTTTTTGCAGTTATGGCTGCACCGCTGGAGTACGTACGGCCGGAGTTGTTCGACGAGGCGGTGGACCGGCACCACCGCTCGTACGTGTCGGCTGTTCTCGGACGTCCGCTCGGCACGATACGTTGCCGGACGACCCGCACGTTGATGCCGATACACCAGCGGTGGATTCCGAAGTACGTAATTCATATTTATTATTTATTTCTGTTTCTTTACAATAGTAATTACGTTAAGTAAATTAATATTTTTTTCAGGCTACGTGCTGCAGGACTTCTCCCTGTTGCGCGGTTGGTCGAGGGGGACAGGCTACGAGCTGAGGTTCCCCAGGTGAAGCGGTTCACGCGGTTCAACTACGACGCCCCGCTGATCGCCGCGTTCATGGACCGGTGGCGACCAGAGACGCACACGTTCCACTTCCCCGTCGGCGAGATGACTCTCAGTCTGGAGGACGCCGCGATGTTGGGAGGACTGCCGTGTGCTGGCCAGGCGATGGGGCCGGTCGACATCCCCGCGACGTGGCAGGCTGACTTCCTTGCTCGGTTCGTGAATGTTCCTCGGAACGATCGCGCGCTGGCGCCGTACGTGCCCTTCGTCGACACCCACGACCCCACCTGGACTTGGATCCAGCAGTTCAGCGTACGTGATTCTAACTCTTATTTTCAATGTTTGTATGCATTTTAAACGAATGTGACGACGGACCTTTGTGTGTGTGCAGGCTGACTACATGGCGGACGATGCCGACGACCACACGTCAGACAGGTTTTTGGAGGTCTACCTGCTCTGGCTGTTCGGGTGGGTGCTGTTCTGCGAGTCAGCGGGAGACTCCGTGTCGCGGTGCATGATCCCCTGGGCTCAGAGGATCGCCGACGCACCCCTTGAGCAGATGCCCCAGATCAGCTGGGGCAGCGCTGTTCTGGCAGCTACCTACAGGGGGCTGTGTTCGGTAGTGACGAGGCCGACGAGTAGGGAGGCGATCCTCCTGGGGTGCCCTCTCCTGCTACAGATGTGGATCCACGAGCGGTTCGACATCGGTCGGCCCAGGACGGACCTCTCGGAGTACGAGCCGCTGGCCGACGGCACCGACCCAGCGGACCTCCCCACCATGGGTTCTCTGTGGTGTCTCTGGAAGGTAATGACCTCCCTTTACGTGATTCTTCGCGTTATGAGTTCTGTAGTTCGATTCACTTAACTTTTCTCGTTCTTTGCAGCACGTTTGGGCTGGGGAGCAGCCAAAGAAGGCGTATAAGGACTTCGTTGGGCAGATCGACCGGATGGTCGATGCCCAGGTCCGGTGGACGCCGTACGCTCCTGCCATGGTCGCTGCCCGCGCACCACAGGGGCTCTCGTCCCTGTGCTCCCGAGACCAGGCGTACTGGATGACACGGCGACGACTGGTCTTCGACGTCTACGTCGAGGAGTACGCCGTCCACCGGGTGATGAGGCAGTTCGGCCTCTTCCAGGCTGCGCCACGTCTGCCGCCTACCGCGCACAGGTGAGCTACCATTTGACAGTTCTAAGTATTTTTCGTTACAAATATTCAGTTGCCAATAATTTTATGTTTCATGTTCTATGCTAGGTGGACGCGTAAGGGCGTGCCTGCGGCGACGTCGTTCGTCGACAGGCTGCAGCCGTACGTGGCAGAGTGGGTGTCCGCGGCGCACGAGCAGAATGTCGTCACCGAGCACCGCCTTCACGACGGCGCCGCCTGGGTAGCGTACCTTCAGTGGTACCTACCGAGGACGCGGACGCAGGTGACGTACGTGCCTGCTACCCCGCCACCGCCACCTGTCCCGTACCACGACAGGGTCCTGCCGGACGCGACGTACCCGGTGCGCCGAGACCAGACCGCCGACACAGTGGTAAGCTACGATACTGCAAACATATTACATTCATATGACTTTTCATTATAACATGTGTTTCTAATTTTGTGCGCAGCACGACGTGCTGGCTGAGGTCGTGCGGCTCGCATCGGCCGCGATGGGGCAGTGCTTCTCCTGGGGGCCTCAGGAGCACCGGAGCACGTACGAGAGGATCATCGCTGCTGCCATGAGGTACTCCGCCGTTGTGAACTACGCCGGGGCCGTAGAGATTCCTCTCCTTCCGCGCCACCCAGCGTCGTCCTCGAGCTCCGCCTCGACAGCGGCTTCGCATCCGACGCCTGCCACCTTTGCCGGCGGCTTCTCGGCTCCGAGGGCACAGCAGCACCTACAGGCGCAGGGCCCGCACACCTACGTGCAGCGGCCGTTTGCTCCCCCGGCGCAGGTACTTTCAGTAGACCTTATTTTCAACTAATGCACGCAATTATTGTGCGTTTGTGATTATACTATATTCTAATCGTACAGGGCGACCGCCGCCTTTTCCGACAGCCGGGCCTCGACAGCAGGAGCCGCCGCCGATCTATGCCCTAGGAGGTTCCAGACCGCCGGCCTTTCAGTTTCCGGCGACAGATATTCCTTCGTCGTCCACTCCGCCTATGGTCCAGCCTACTTTCGACACGTCCACCGAGGACCAGCTGGGCTGGGATGAGTTTGGGTACAATGACATTCTCGCGACCATGGATGCCGCCCCACAGCAGGCCGAGGAGGCACAGTTGACATAGCCACCACCGGTTTTGACTCAGCCGTCACAGTTGACCCCGGCGGGCGGCGGAGCGACACCGGATGCTGCAGGCTCGTCGCAGGCGGCCATGGCGACACCGTCTCCCGGCCAGCTAGGACCGCGGGTGGTCAGGGCACCTGACCCCTGGACGTATGACCGGGACCACACCTGGGCTGGCGCTAGAGCTGTTAGGGGGAAGAGGGGCCGGCGCATTTAGATGTAGTACTACTTTTACCATGATTTTGTATAAACTATTTCCATCTACTCGTTGATTAGGATATTCCCTTGTGATTATGCTTACACTTATTAGTTTGTCGTTTTTAAAAAGGTTAAAAGTGTTTTAAAAATGAAAAACTAAAAAAAAATAAAAAAAACCCTAACGCTGTGGGGCACGGCGGTAGGGTTCTGCCGCCGTGCCGCACGGCGGCAGGGTCCTGGCGCCGCGCCGCCCTGCCCTGCCGCTGGAACCAGCCTCCTGCCGCCGTGCCCCACGGCGGCAGAGACTTAACGCCGTGCCCCACGGCGGCAGGAGCCTGCCGCCGTGGGGTACGGCGCCAGATGTACATTTCTCGAAAATTTTGATTCGACCATTTATTTTTCGAAAATCATGACAAAATAAATATATAAAAAAAATTCGAGATAACAAACTAGAGTGTTTGTAATAGAAATAGTGTGGATGCCCTTGCCCTGTATCGCGGAATTGAAGGACACTCTTAAATTTGCAACCCAATTGGGAATGTGAAGAATTAAACTCAAGTACATATATGCACGGTGGCAAAAATGCACTGCAGTGCACTATGAACTACCAGAAACAATATGATCCACGAAACAAGAACCTCCAGATTAGTCATCTTATGCTTGCTAGATCATGTGATGTGGAACCAGATTGGAACAGACTCCTGACTCGCGCACAAAAATATATGACCACTCAATTCCGGTAAATGAAAATAATATATGAAACTAATATATGTGCTTCTATAATTCCGGTAAATAAACACGAGTTGGGTGGGAACAATTCATTTCCCCATCAATTTTATTGGTTTGGTGTGCGAACTGAGCGTATCTGAGCTAGTAAGGTTCATTGTGGATTTATTTCAAGATTCAACCGGCGCTATTCTTTCAGTGGTAGGCGACATGCCCATTGATAGCGAGGCACCTATGATGACTTTGTCAATCTCGGGGATTTGATGGCTTAGTTTTTCATATGTGCTCATAGGTGTAGGGTTGTGTGTGTGTTCAAAAGAACTGAGTGTGCGTGCATGTTTGTGAGCATCTGCATCTGTACTGTGTGATTTTAAAAAAAATATTAGATGGATGTATCGTATACCCGAAATTAACTGTATATAGGGTGCTTTTGTACTGCTCGAATTTGTCTGCAAACACACAAAATCATTTCTGATTTTATAGTGGGCTTCCACAAAGTGAACTGCAGTGGTGGAACGTGCCGCAGCAGATATTTATCGATCCGCCGCAGGGATATTCATCTGCATACTCACATGTATTCATCTTGCTGGACGCCTCGTGTGACGGCACTACGGCAGCCCTACGGTCACGACCTTAATATAAAATTCCTGGTGCCACCCTTTCCCATGTCCTCGGTGCATCTTCACTTCTAGAATCTGATAGAGGGAATATGGTTACTTCCTTCGTTACACAGTTCGGTTAAACAGAGATGTTTATATAGTTATTATATAGCTTTTGCGACGCACGACATATAGGACTATATGACTCCATGTTAAAATTTGGTACAATTTTGAGTTAATTTGCTATATTTGACTAAATATTGCATTTCAAGTAATTTTTTGAAACAAGTAAAATTTGAATTGCAAGTTATTCAAATTATAGAATAAAGTTAATGCAAAAATATTGTTCATGCTATTTAGTCCCATTTAAGACCTTTCCCGTGAAATAAAAAGAAAATTTGAAGATCTTGACTAGGAAACAAGACCACAACCGTGTGCCCGAATAATTTTAAAATTCTAAAAAAATGCAAATGAAGTCTAAAAATTATGAGATTTATCAATATCTCATGATACCATATGAGGAGGCTGTGCTAAAAAAATTAGTGAGTTTCGTAATTATATCAGGTAAGATGTTTTCAAATGGAAAGATCTCCGCTAAAGAATTGGTGAATGGAGAAGGATGGAGTTAGGTTTGGATTGAATACGATGATCAAATTTGAATTCGAAATTTATTCTGTTGGCAATAGTCGATCAACATAAACTGTTCTATATAAAATTTTGGTTTTTTAAGCTATTTAATAATTTTGGTGTTGATCTATATAAAATTTGTATTTGATTAATAGGTCTTTGTCATGCGTTTTGCATCTGGCGCACGACAAAGATAGGTATTTGTCATGCGCCTTTGTTTCTGCACACGGCAAAGAGGTGTCTGTGTCGTGCATCGTGATTTTGGCGCACGACAAAGAGGTGGCTTTGTTGTGCGCCGTATGTAGGCGCACGACAAAGGTGCCAAATAAAAAATAATCTTCTACACTTCAAAATTTTCTCCACTCCTACCTATATTTATCTTCTTCTGGCAACTTAATATGCAAGATTGGTCGAAGTCTAGGCATTTTGAATTCCATCTTAAGTCAAGGATCTTTTCATTTTAATATACAAGAAACATTGAGTTGTTTTAAAACAATGCAGAAGCAAGTCACAAACATATCAAATTTGTGAAATTAATACATACACAACATACTGAGTAATGATACATATTCAGTCTTTAGAGCAAGCAGCCAAGCAGTAAAGAATGCAGCCATATCACTGAACAATAAAACTACATACTGACTTGATCAATCTTGTTTTCTTTTCGGGGAAGACAGTACTGCTGAGAAACAAACCATTGAATCATATTTCATTGCAGTAAAACAAATGCACCCATAACATTGCTACAAAGATAGCAGTGCAAGCAGTGATCCCCTTCCTGATCTAGTTCTAGCATTACAGACAAAAGACTGGATTAAAGAGCACAAAGACAGAGAACAATGCTTAAGCCCTCGCCCCTACAAAATGATGAAATCCACACTAGAGGTTTGCGCTCTTTCTAGCCTTCACATAATCACTCGAACAGATGGCATACAATTCAACCGTACATGGTAGAACATAGCATTTGAAACCAATTTTCCCTTTGGAAGTTCAACCGAAGCCAATTAGAGCATAGCATTTCATCTTATCAACTCCTTGAAAGCCAATTTTACTCTTCTATTTGTTGTGCTGCCTGGGAAGTAGATGATTAGAACATAGCATATCATCCGTACATACAGTCAAACATGTACCACATGAACGAACTGCCTGGCACCTTAAGTCTATCATTGTGTG
Organism: Cenchrus fungigraminus; assembly: GCA_036936925.1. Lineage (NCBI taxonomy): Eukaryota > Viridiplantae > Streptophyta > Magnoliopsida > Poales > Poaceae > Cenchrus > Cenchrus fungigraminus. The sequence continues at coordinate 89,029,958 of CM072780.1, forward strand.
ACTTAAGTAATCAAGGGATTTTAGTTATGATGATGTACACTACATGACCCATATGCATGAGCATTGATCAAATTCGTAAGTGATACCACTACTATTTCCTGTGCTGCCTTACGACTCTAATTTTCTCATTGTGCATAATGGCCTGAGAGTTAACAGTAAAATGACAAGGTTAATATAGAGACCTTTGTAATTGGAGCTTAGGCTGTGCCATATCTGATGCTATTATGCATTAAGTTTGTGTACCAGCGCCCTTTGTAATGAACCCCCGTTGATAGATCCTCCCTCAACACGTGCTATCAGCTAATAGCTACACATGTACCAGAAGTTTGTGTATATTTATCTTACCTTGAGTCAGCTTTGGCTTCAGCACAAGGGTTTCGTTATGTTAGACTAGCTAAAATGTTCCTAGTGTCTCCCTTTCCACTGGACATTCGTGTCCATCTTCAGTAAGCTTGTCATGTAGGTCCTACGCATGTTACATTATACAGTAATAGAAGTCCTGCACCAAACTTCTACAATCGTCTGATGTGAATTCTATAGTAAGATTATTCACCACAGGAATTGATGAGGTTTCCAAGAGCATCCTATATATAAGCAGGTGGTTGACGTACGGCACTATTTGAAGATTACTTTGTACATACTATCATTTGTTGCTATTATCTAGGCTAATTAGGTCATACACCAGCCTTTTCTGAGAGTAGAATAAAATCAACAACTGATCATTCACCGACCAACATTTACTGACCACAGAACAACCAAGAGAAAAAGTGACTGGCTACCAGCGCCCACCTGATCAAAACTAACTCTAGGCAAAAGCCACTGATCTAGTAGTTCGTAATAGACCTTTATTGTTATAGATAATTGATTGCACGCAGATTTTTATATCAATAGCTTAAATTACGGTGATGTTAAACCCATCTACCTCTCATGCCCACAATCTGATAGTTCAATTCTGAGGATGCTGTCCATGCGCATATATGCAGCCATTTCCTTTAAATTTGCGCAAAATGTTGCTAATGTGCTCACAGCTCTTACACCATGAACTTCTTGATGGTGAGTTAATTACATACAAAAGCTCTAATGTTTGTTCACGCAAGTTATTGGTCCTGTTTTGTAACTACTTAAACTAGTTGGTTTTACCTTGGCGACCAAAAACCGCCAAGGCAATCTTTGAAGGAGAATCTAAGCGACCTTGATTTTTACAAGGGGCTAACCCTAGCTCATTGGGGCTTGGCAGTGCCTACCAATCTGGAGGTTGTCATCACACAACAAGCTTCTGTCATGCCCGACAACTCTGTTTTTTGGTACAAGGTTATCATCAGGCTTTCTATATCAGTTGTCCAATGCGAGGTGGCAACGCTGAGGCCGAACTGCATCAAGGATGTGCCAATTTGTGTCATCTGCTTGTAGCATATAGCAATAGGACGAGCCGATGTGAAGACACTGCAAGAGTGCGCACAGTTTCCATATGACATGCATCACACAGTGGTTCAAGATCGAAGAAGATGATGTGTCCGATGTGCCACCACAACTACGGAGAGGGAGGGTGCTCGTTGGGAGGTGCCACTATTGAATGTTTTGTGTATTGCACTATAGAGATTTGATGCCCGTAGCAATGCACGGGCACATTCTTAGTCAATACAAATGTTGAAATCTAGAAAAAAAAAAAGAGAAAGCAGCTCCTAAGACAAAAAAAAATATTATCGTGGATAGATGATGCTCGGAATTGTGCAATTGAAGCATAGCTGCTCTTCTATTTACAGTCAGAGTGGGAGGACCGAACAAAGGAAATGGATGAGGCATCCGTCAAAAGCACGAGCCAGCATATAGGCAAAGACCAATATAGATTCTGCCGAGCCAATTTTTTTAGCACCGCTCGTAGCGATGCATCTTGGACACCCTCCTGACGCCTCATTTTCCTACAAGCAAGATAAACATTATAGCAATTAAAAATGGATCATGGTTTACTTATTCATTGGTCTATGGACATTGGTCAATCACTATGTAAAACTAACATATCAATTCAGTGGTCAGGCTACTATAATACAGTTGTACCTCTGAATCCTTGGTTCAGTTACCCATTTTTATTGTTCTTTTCACGTTGGTTTAAGAATGAAAGCTCTGAAGGGATACGGGGTACCAAAGCCCTCTGGTCCTAGTTGGCTAGTGAAGCTGAGGTATGGTCGCAACCACCCAAGTTCGATTCCTCGTTGGATCGAATTATGGGGTTGGTTTTAAAAAAATTCTCTCGCCGGTGAAACCGGGGTTCGGGGGTTTTCTAAGCCGGGAAAAGGTTTCTTCTTCTTAATGAAAACCGTGGGGGCGGTCTTACCCCTCACCGGCTTAGTTTTGAAGGGATACGGGGTGGCTACGCTAGCGCAAAACAAAATTTTTCTACCCCATAAACCAGGAACTACTGCTGTTATAGATCACGGGATTACCACTAGACACTACGGGAAAACCAAGCTTTGCCGTGCGTCTCGGGCGCACGGCAAAGGCTAGAAAACGCACGGCAAAGACTTTGCTGTGTGTTTTCTATCGAGGCGCACGGCAAAGGCCGCACGACAGATTTTTGCACGGTAAACTCGCATTGTTGTGCGCCTTCTCTGACCACGCACGGTGAAAAATCTTTGCCGTGCGTCATGGACAGCGGGCGCGGGGAAACGGCGTGGGCGTGCCAATTGCTGTGCACCTCTCCCTACAATGCACGGCAAAGACCCCCTTGTTTGCCGTGCGCTTCCCCCCAGACGCACGACAAACATTTTCTAAAAAAATAAAAAAAAAGCAGATGCCCCCACCGCGCCGCTAGATAGGGAGGCCACGCGCCACCCACGGCTCGTCGGCGGAGGAGCCACGCCGAGGACGCCGGACGAACACTGCACCACGAAGAAGGACACTGCACTAGACAAAAAAAATACAACACAGGCTAGCCCCGCCGCCGGCGGGCCACCACCACGCCGAACATTCTCCCCCTTGACCGAAGGTCAATAAGAAACTTATTCTCGTTTATTCTTAACTAAAACAACTATTTATTTGGTCACTAATTTATACCTTAATTTAAACTAAAATCCTTCCTCAGTAAATCAGCACGATCCAGACCAATGCGTCATCAGCAGCACCACGGCATACTGGGACAACATTACCCATAGACTCACCGAAAAACTTTGTTAGGACTCTTACTCTTATTTGGGGAAACTAAATGGCCCTTAACCAGGACCTGGTCAAGGCCTATCCACTAATCCCATGCGTAGGACATGTTTCTAAAAGAGGGATGGTGATAGTCCTTTTGTGAGCAGATCCGCAATGTTTACCTTAGTGCTAATATGCTCAATTTTAAGTGTGCGGTCCCCGTTTCCTTTCCCGTTGCATTCTTCTTAATGGTACGATCGCAGCTTGATCAGAAACAGGCTGAGGTTCAACTTGTGGCGCGTTCTGCACCTGAGCCTCAGTGGCTGGCACAACATTCGACTGTTGAGCACTAGCAGACGCCTGCTGATTAACAACAGGTGGCTGCTGAGTGCCAGCAGTAAACTGAACAGGAGGAATCATTGGTGGTACAAAACACCAGTGTGGACTCAAGAACTGCTGAATCAGGAAGCTTAACCTATAGTTCTTCGAGACTCACTTCCCTCCTTGGAAAGCTCCCACTTATTCCTGAGTCCTCTAGGAACACAGCTTGTCTGGTCTCAACGAACATAGTGAGGCGACCAGGACAGTAGAATCGGTACCCCTTAGAATTTTCTGGGTATCCAATAAAGTGACAGCTTATAGTCTTACAATCTAATTTCTTATGTTGTGGATCAAATAACTTAGCCTCAGCAGGATAGCCCCATACTTTAAAATAATTAATAGAAGGTTTCCTCCCGGTCCACAATTTGAAAGGTGTCTTGGGAACTGACTTAGATGGAACCCGATTAAGTATGTGAGCAGTTGTCTTCAATGCTTCCATCCACAGCTCCACATGCAAGCTAGAATAACTGAGCATGCTCCGTACCATATCCATTAGCGTATGGTTACGCCTCTCAGCGACTCTATTTTGTTGTGGTTCACCTGGCATAGAGTATTGAGCTATAATGCCATTCTCTTCTAAGTACTTAGCAAATGGTCCCTTAATTTGACCATATTGAGCATGTTTCCCATAATATTCACCTCCCCTGTCCGATCTTCCTATCTTAATGGAAGTGTTGTGCTGTTTCTCAACTTCCAACTTATAAATCTTAAATATTTCTAATGCATCTGATCGCTTACGCATGGGGTATATGTGTCCATAATGGGAATAATCGTCAGTAAACATTATGAAGGAATCATAGCCATCTACCGATGTTACAGAGAGAGGGCCACAAATGTCTGTGTGAATTATTTCTAAAACGGTCGTACTTCTAGTCGCACCTTTCTTAATACTCTTAGCAAAATTTCCCTTAATGCAGTCGATGCACTGCTCTAAATCTGAGAAGTCTAATTGTCGAAGTATCTCCTCTTTAATGAGACGCTCCATTCTCCCCCTCGAAATGTGACCCAAATGCAAGTGCCACAATTTCGAAGAAGTCTCATTATCACGCTTACGCTTATGTGAAACATCAGTAATATTCAAAATAGGATTATCATTAAGAGAGAACATATAAAGCATGCCTACATCAATTCCATTAAATTGTATCACACACTTATTGTTGCCAAACACGCAAACATGTCCTGATTTATCTAATGCTGAAACGGAAATAAGGTTTCTCTTTAAACTAGGAACATAAAGAACATCATCTAAAAGAAGCTGGAAGCCGCCCGACAACTCAAGGAAGAAGCTTCCAACGCCTTCAACTTCAACTCCGTTCCCATCAGCCACTCTTAGGCTTCGCTCCCCCCTTTTTATAGTTCGAATCGAACGGAATACCTGTAATGAATTAGAGATGTGCATAGTGCCACCTGAGTCAATTCACTAAGTATTAGGAGAAAAATATGCTAAGCATAACTCATCAATGAATGAAACAACATCACATTTAACATTACCTTGTTGCTTCAGCCATCCTTAAAGCCTGGACAGCCTTTCTGGAGATGCTTAGGAGACTCACAGAAAGAACACAACAACCTGCCATCCTTGGACTTGTTGTTCTTTTTGGACTTATTGTTGTTGTTGCTGGGAGCAAGCTTCTTGTTCCAACTCTTCTTATTCTTCTTCTGGCCTTGCTTGCTGCTACCTGACTCATTTTGATTCTTGGGAGTGCCACTAAGACTCATGTGCTGGACCATGTTCACCACATCCTTCATCTTTTCAGTCTTAAGCCTCTCTTCTTCCTCAACACAGTAGCTAATCAACTCACTTATGGACCAGGTCCTCTTATTTGTGCTGTAGTTGACCTTGAAAGCAGCATACTGCGGTGAAGGCAGTGAGGTCATGATGAAGTGAACAAGAAATCCATCAGAGATCTCCATCTGCATGTCCTTCAGCTTGTTTGCCATGTCACACATATTGAGAATGTGATCCCTTATACCAGTCATACCCGTGTACTGAGAGGACACTAACTTCATGATGAGAGTGCTCGCATAAGTCTTAGAGGAACTTTTGAAGTTCTCCTCAATCTTTGCCAACAAGGCCTTAGCACTCAGATCGACTCCCTGAGCATCCTTAGTGGGTATAGCACCCTTCATGCCAGCATTGATAGTCTGTGTCATGACCATAGTAGCCATACGGTCTGACCTTTCCCACTTTTCCAGAGCAGCTGAACTCTGTCCTGCAGCAGCTACAGCAGGCTTATCCTCCCTTAATGCCAGATCAAGATCACTCCAAGCCAAGCATGTCATGACCTTGCCCTTCTAGTCAGGAAAGTTCGTTCCATTAAGCGGCTCAATGTTGTTCAGGTAGGAGGCAACGGCGTTCACGTTGGTCACTGAAAAATCAAGAAAACTTGTCTTAGTAAACTTATTATACAATGAAATGCACATAATAGCATGATAATAACCCTACGTTGGTCTAATTAAAATCACGCAATTAAATTTCAATTTGCATCACTGTTGGGGAAAACAAACGAAATTCGTCCTAAGACTCATGATTAAAACAACGTTGGTCAGAATTAATCACAAGTTTACTCTAAATGAACTTCTTGTTGGTTCCATTCATTTAGAGGCATCTCAAAGCATAATGGTGGATTTTAAACTTAAAATTCAGTAAAACAACATGAACATCTACCAATTAAATTAATTTGACTTATGCAAATAATAGCTGAGCTTAAAACAGGAATTAATAGGCACTTAAACTGAAAATAACAGGTACTGAAACTTAAATAAAATGGAAAAACTTAAATTTAGCCCGTTACTAAAAATTTTGGCCCAAAGCGGCCCATCAACGCGCTGCGCACGCGGCCCACACGGGTGAGAGGCAGGCCCAGCCCACTAAATACGCGCGCGGCTCCGCGGCTCAACGGTTTAGCAGTGGCGGCAGCTCGACTGCTTCCCAACTAAAAGAAGCCCAGCAGCCAACGGCTGGGCTGCCAATTTGGCCCAGCGTGTCGTCGCTCGCTCCGCCCACCTCGATCGCGGCCATCCTTCTGATCTGACGGCGGACGGCGCGTCGGCGCGACTTAAATAGCCGAAAACGGTGGGGGGGACCCTAATTCATTTCTCCCCTCCCCTGTCTCCAGCAACAGCCGTGGCGGCGGCGGCAGCGTCACCTCACACCCACCATGTCCGGCGGCTTCCCTCCTCTTTCTCCCCCACTTCCGGCGAGCTCAGGGCCAGATATGAGGGACTCCCCCCGCTTGCTCACGCCGGAGCACCGCGGGCCTCCTCTGCGGCGCCGCGTGTGTCTCGCGCCGGCCCGTCGAGGGGCTCCGCCGGTGGTCAATGGCTGGCGGTGGCGCGGGCTTATGCGCCACCTGGAGGAGCGCACAGCGCGCGCGTACGAGGGCGCACACGCGCGTGCGGGAGGCCCCGGCCGAGCCGCGACCAACTCATGTCGCGTGCTCGGGTAGGGACCCCGGAGCTCACCAGAGCTCGGAGGTGGCGGTCGCGCACGACGAGCTGATGCCATGCGCGGCCGCCGAGACCGGGTAGGCCTCCTCACTTAGGGTTAGGGTTAGGGTTTCGGGTAGATCTAGGGTTAGGGTTTTGGGAATGCGCCGGGTTTTTTTTGAATCTGAGTTGCATTCCCCTCCTAAACTTCTTCTGATTACGGGTTTATGCTTAATGACTAGCGAAACTTAGGATTAATCTACTAAGAGAAACTCTAAACATGAAACAGTAGGCTAAAACTTGAAATTAAACTTGAAACTTGACTAATCTAAACATGAATAGCATCTAAACATGACTGATCTAATCAAACACTAATATAAACAGGAACTAAAACTTAATCTACACCATTTCTTAGATTGAACCGAGACTAGCAGAGGGCTTAGGGTTCATCTAGGGGATCTGAGCAGACTAGTAAGGCTAACTGATACCAATTGTTAGTAGTAGATGTAAACTGAAAAGACATGAGTACTAACAATACTTAGATCGAATCTAAACTTCAGGATCTCTAGTCTACAACAGATCAAACCTAGTGCTTTAATCTAATGCGGATAAACATAAGTGTAGTGCTCATACCGGCAGAGGTGGCGTCTATCTCGTCGGTATGGGTCGGTGTATGGGCGACGGCCTCAACGGCGAGGGCGGCGTCCGGGTTGGTGTAGCGTAGGCGTTCCTTCAACATTCGCTTGGGGTAGCGCAGGCCTTCGGATCTCCAACGGCACTGCCCCTGGGGACGAGCTCGAGCTTCCGAGCCTTCCAGCACCCTTAGCGATCGGTGACGGGATTTCTTGGTGGAAACTAGGTGGGTTGCGTAGGAGAACCGGAGGGGGTTCTCCTTCTCTTATTTATGGGCATTGTAGGCAAGGGGCCGAGCCTGTGACGGCTTAGGTTTGCCTCCCGATCACGGTAAAAACGGGCTGAGGTCGTTGGAGTCGCACGCGGAGGACGGGGCCGCGGGGCGCCCCTTCTCACCCGTGCATATCAGTTGACCGAGGTCAACAGAACATATCCAACAACCTGCAACATGAGTGCCAAGCATATGCAACATTGAAACATCTTGATCTACCTTGCAACATCTGCGTGCAACATCCTTCTGAAACGTCAGAAACAAAAAAAACCTTTGCAACATGCACCAAAAACTTGACAAAAAAGAGTACTGCACAAGTGGAGGAGGGGGAGGAGGGGGATGGCAATCCAGGGAGCTCACCAGCGAAAAGCCGTCAGTGGAGCTCGCGCACGAGAGGCCCCGCCCCCGGCCATGGGGTAGCGACGGCCCGCGACGTCGACGAGCCCAGCCGCGCCCCTAGCCGTGTGGAGCTCCACCCTGACCGTTGGTGAGCTTCGCTCCTCGCCGTGGGGAGCTCCGTCCATGGCCGTCGTCATCTCCCCCGCTCCCGTGACGCGTGCCGAGCAGGACGCGGCTCCCCCGTGACGCGCCCGAGGTGGAGGGGGAGCTCCTGCCGGTCACGCTGCGACCTGCGAGCTCCCATGTTAACCTCGTCGGGCGCTCGTGTGTGCCAGAGCGAGATGAACAGAGTGATATTGGAGAGAGAGGAGGTAGGAGTAATGACCAGCGGAGAAAAGCAAGTGGACGGGGATATTTCTAAGGAGCTGTCGGTGGGTGAAATCTCATGGACAAGGTGCGTCCACGTGCGTCGAGGCGTCCGACCCCACAAGCAGCAAGCCAGAACATTTTTGTGGAGACCAGTTTCTGATTCATTCAACTAACACCCCATATTGAACTTCCCAGTTCAAGAACCCAGCACCTATGCCACTGTTATCTACCTGAATCGTAGCAACACAAATAGAATTTAGAGCTTAAGAGAAAATCGGAGGAGGCACCAAAGAGATCCCAATCAGGGCTCACTGATTCACCAAAGAGATCCCATGAAGCCACGAAACGGCAGCTATGAGTATAGTAGTATGAATTAATACATCAGTTAGTCGTCCAAACGAATCCCTCACTACTAATCTTCAGTCAGATAACGTGTCGAATTCCACACATCCAAACTGAAATCAGCCTACGCGCGTGGTCAGTTAATAAGCTACTCCTCTCAATGGCCAGGTGCGCCACAGAATCGAATTGAATCGAATCGAAGGGGGAGCAGAGGGAGGGACTCGAGGAAACCAGGTCGCTGGTCCATCGTACCTGACAAGAGCTATTAGTTGTAGTAGAGCTCGAGGCCCATGCCATCATGGATCTCGTAGTCCTTGAAGGTGATTGTCACACCCGGCCCAATTTGGATGGCTCATGAGTGGCCTATGAGCGCAGGTACGCGTGTTTAGTGCCACATTGCTAGTTGAGTAAGGGTGGAGCCAACTTATAAGTCTTTGTCCACCAGCCATATCACCCTCGGGTTAACCCTTTTACACGAAGCGAGGACGAAAGTGTAAGCAGGGTGCTATGTGTACGTGTGCTCGCCCCTACGGAAGGGCTGAGCGGTGCGGCTTTGGTGGGCGGGGTGTTACAAGTGGTATCAGAGCCGACCCTCGCGGTTGCGCGTACGGGTCAGTGTGCGGACATAGGGCGCATGGCGCGTGTGGGCCTGAGATGGGACACACGGCATGGCATATGGGTCGGCACTAGACGTACGGTCGTGCGCTAAGAGGGAAGGTTCCTGGACATTTGCTCGGGTCAGTGTGCGGGCATATGCATGCGCGTGTGGGCCTGGGATGGGGCACACGGCATGGCGTATGAGTCGGCACTGGACGGGTGAGTTGGACCGACGAGGACGTCGGGTTCTTTGAGGGGGGGTGAATGTCACACCCGGCCCAATTTGGATGGCCCATGAGTGGCCCATGAGCGCAGGTACGCGTGTTCAGTGCCACATTGCTAGTTGAGTAAGGGTGGAGCCATCTTATAAGCCTTTGTCCACCAGCCATATCACCCTCGGGTTAACCCTTTTACACGAAGCAAGGACGAAAGTGTAAGCAGGGTGCTATGTGTACGTGTGCTCGCCCCTACGGAAGGGCTGAGCGGTGCGGCTTTGGTGGGCGGGGTGTTACAGTGATGTGATCCTTGTAGATGTTGTACCACTCTGGATGTGGATCTTCTCCGGGCGCGTCCCCGTCTGCGGCGCCGGCGATTGCGAGGGTGTGTAACGGGGAGGGGTGCGGGGGCGGCTCAGCCCAGGGCGACGGGCGTGACCGGGGACGGGATTCAGGGGCGGCGTCTCTGGCGGGTGCCGCGGCGGGGGGGGGGGGGGGGGCGGGGTCGCCTTTCAGGGTCGGGGACGTGGTGCGCGAGTGGGGAAGGTGTAAAATGACCAACATACCCCTTTTGACAAAAAAATAAAAATCAGAGAGGAAATGAGAGGAAATTCCAAGCACCATAACATCACTCATGAATTAATGTATAGCTAGCAACGCCAGTTGTTCATGTGTGTCCAGGCAGTCTAGTGGAAATCTTGATGATGATTGACTAGAAAGTCGGGTGGCAAATTCGAGTTATATGATGAAAAACAATAAAAAATGTTCACGTGAAAAACTCTTTAGAAATTTGTAAACATGTCATTTTATTGATATTAATTTGCTTGTTTGTTGTAACTATGATTTTTTTTTTCATAACAGAGAGCAAGCACTATGTTTCCCCACAAAGAGTAAAGAAATGAATGATTTTAGTTGCAGGTTATCAGGCAAGAAAATAATATAAGATAATGACAACGTGCTGTTTGCTACTTGAAAGCCAGTTTTCTCTTAGATTTCTTATCAACTTTTGTTTAGTAATGAACTGATGGTACATGATTAGTAGCATCTCATCTTATCAACTCCTTGAAAGCCAAATTTATTCTATAACACTGGTTTTTTATATATTTTTAAAACCACATTCTTCTGTATACCAGTGTTGTGCTTCCTGGGAAGTGGATGATTAAATCATACATCTCATCTAATCAACTCCTTGAAAGCCAATTTTACTCTATAACATTGGTTTTTTTAACACGTTCTACTCATTGTTGTACAGCACAGCTTATCATCTGTTATGTGAACGAACTGTCTGGGAAGTAGATTAGGCAAAATGTAGCACATGAACAAACTGCCTGGCCCAAGAGATTTCAGTTATGACGATGTTCACTACATGACCCAATTGCGCCTTGATAAATCCATAAGGCATATTTTGTTCCATTTTTAGGTTTGGGGCCAAGCCTAGCAGCTTCCAGCATGTACCAGCGATGGCACCTGGTAGTAGGTTGTGGCGTTGGAAGGAGCCATGGAAACGTACTCAAAGTTCTCCTTCAAACAATATTTGAACCAATCATTTCATATAGTCACCTGATCACAATACCTATATATTACTCGAAAATCTGAGGTCATAGGCTCTAAGACAGTGTCGACATTTTATTTTTCAGAAAAGTGTTATGCCACTATTTTAGAAAAAAATGATATGCCAGTTATGTGGCATGTTTTAGGACATGAAGCTTCTGTGGACACAATCGCACTTAGATACTGGCAAGTACTGCAAGGCTACCAGAAAACTTAGTATGCCCTTCCTCTAAAACCTTGGCATCCATATGCATGATCAGGGTCGCGGCCTTGACAGCCTGAAGCGAAATAGATAGAAGAGACCTTAATATTATATTTTTTTATAAAGACAAGTTTATTAACCCTAAACAATTACAATATGGTGTTCCCATATATTACATATATGCAAGTTCTTTTTTCCTCTATGTTAGGTTTTTATTCTTTGTAAAAAAATGTGATGTGTGCAATGGGGGCGTGTATACAATCCCAAGTAGAACCAAATATTGATTACTAGGGAAATTTTTACACATTTTGAATTTGATTGTTATGAGAAGAAAGTACTTAATTAAATGTTAATATTGTTGGATATTATAGATAATCAGTTTGGACAAAAAAGTTATTTTGACTTTGATAATCATTATAATAAAAAGTTTTATACAAGTGATTGCTTTCTTGAAGGCCCTAATTTGTGTTATGCCATGTTCCATATTGTTAATATCTATATAATCACGATACACCACTTTATTCTAATATGCCACTATATAAAACCGAATTGTAAATGTAGATAGCTGTAAAATTGTTTTCTGAGGTTAATATAAGAGAAACTGGCCAAAGGTATTGCATTTTTGGAAAGATTAGTGCAATATATTAGCTTTACTTCACTAGCGTTCAAATGAAACAATGACTGGTAACTATGGCCTATCGGTGAACCAGAAAACCTGAAAACCACTAAAAAGAAATGAAATCTTGCGTCACAACTAATAAAGAGCAGAAAAAATGAGAATTCGTGCAAGGGTGGGTGAGAATGTTGGCACCTGAGGATGCGCAAGGGTGGTTTAGCTGCACTTGTAGGCTTTTAGCTACCAATGGAGAACTAATCAGACAGGGACCTCCACAACCATGCAGCTTGTGCAGCCACCCCGTTTGCTTGGCCCCAGTTGTAGGCTTCCAACTGCGCAGGATTAGTTGATTTCAGACTCTAGCTCTTGCAATTCCATCAAGCTTTGAGCACAAGTTTCCAATGCCTCCTTTTCCTATATGATGATACATAACTCAAATGGATCATGACATGTTTTTCCATCACTCCTGGAAAACTGATTTGGTTGAGACAATCCGGATGCTACACACATAGACCACAGCCAGTGAGTTGTCTATATAAATGGTAGAAGAATGCACCTGGATGTATATATAGTCATATACTCATATCTAAGTGGGCGCTGACGTTTGTCAATGAGCGAGTTAATTCTTCTCCACCAAAACACAGTTGGATGTTTTGAAGTACCGAGTCAAGAACCTATTAATTGTTTGGGTTTCTGTGCACGTCCTCTCAATTAGGATCGTCCTTCTGCTAACATCCCCATCTTGCAAGTTGCATGCTCGTTCATTGTTGATCAATACAAACGGGTTTTGCTATGGTACTCACAAATAAACGTGGATCACAGATTTAAAGACATATTACCTTCTAGGAGGTAATACATTAAATATTTATTATACGTATTTAAAATCCAAATTATATGTATTAGATCTAACTTTGATGTGTCATTTTATTGGATCTAGAAATTTCATATTCCTTAATCCTCAAGAGAGACAGGTTAGGTATTATTTTTGTTCACATTTAAATTTTGCAGACTACAGGTATCATGTATAACATATGGAAGTGTAACGCCATTCGTAATTTCAATATGACAAATGTGGAATTTATTTGAACTTCAAATGCGTATGGATTTTCAATATTTATTAACACCAAACAGGAAGATGAAAAGTTTATGATGGCATGCATATATGCATGCACAGATATATTATTTTCATGCACGCATGTTTGTGTGACCCGAACTTGAGGAGATAATGGCCCTGAGATATTTTTTCTTTATTTTCTAATTTTTTGTTGTTATAATCCACAATCTGATATTCAACCCAGATATCTATCATACCCACAATCTGATAGTTCAATTCCAAGGATGGTGGTTCAGCCACTACTGGAATGTGCTTGTTCCCGAGGGTTAGTAGTGAGTGTTAAGGAAACTTTGAGTACACCGCCATATGTACAATAGTGATTGTTGATCATGACTGTTTTGACTTGGTTCATTTGTATATGCAATGAGTTCATTCTTAATGGGAAGGATGCCATAATGTTCATGAAATTAATTTTCTGTTGCGTGAGAAATGTCAAAGGGAAAAAATAAACTGTCATTATTCGTCAAAGAACTACTCACCTTAACAGCTATAGCAGATCCTAAAATTGAAATGCATCCTGTCTATGTGCATGTATGCAGACATTTTCTTTAAATATGCACAAAACGTTGCTAATGTGCTCACAACTCTTACACAATTAACTTCTTTGTGGTGTGTTAATTACATACCAAAGCTCTAATGTTTGTTACGTTCACACGAGTTATTGTCCATGTTTTGGACAAACTTAAATCCAGCCTATGGCTAAATAAGCTGAAACTAAAACCAAATGGCGTGCTTTTTTGCAACAAGACTATTTTCGCATAGAACATAATAATGTGATACTGATTGGGCAAAGGCAGAGCATCCATCTTGATCTCTAGTCCTGACAGAAATAGCTTATTCCGAGCCAGATGACTCTCAACAGAGATCCAGGACTTCAATGTCCCATCCTATCTCGAACCCACGTCTTGAATTGATTTTCTAGGTTGAGCTTGATGAATTCCTGACAACACCTCTAATGCCAATGGCGCTATCTAGAAACACACTGTGCATTGTTCCTGGCTTAATGCACATCATGAATTTTATGAATAAAATGGTTTGGTTGTTTGGCAGCCCTACCAGACAAAGATGCTTGTTATTTATCATGTGTTTGGCTGCTACACTTACTAGTCACCCAACAGATCAATTCCACCAACCATTCGAAGCAGGCTTCGTGGTTCAAATTAAGTCTGTCAGTTATTCACATGCATATCATGCACCTTCACAACGCATACTTACATAAGATAATTGAATAAACCATGAGATTTAATAAAAGTTGGCACCTTCCAATTTTCTGGTCACTGATGCATGTATCTGTTGCTGGAACCGACGATGATGAACCTCCCTTATATACAAAGTCTTATTTGTTCCAATAAAACATCAGCAGTTCTAGTAAATTAGATGCCATATATTAGAGGACCAATTTCACCTATACACTCATTATTTGTCTTTTCAGTGATGGATCAACTTCAGTACATGTCCTCACATATCAAGCCGTGTATGTGTATCCCATCTTAGGTCACTTAATTGGAGTTGTATTAGCGGTAGAGTATAGGGATTGTGTCGGACTCTAGTAACCCGGGCTCCTCATAAATATGTGAGGAGCACATGCTTGCAGGGGAGGTGACACATTGCAGGACCCCAGAGAGATTAGTGTCGTGTTTCGGAGAGGAGCACCCACAGTGAATAATGCCCTAGGAATGTAGGCTTCGGCTGAACCTCATCAACTAATATTGTGCCTCTAGTATTGTCTGGATCTCACATACGTCACTCGGTAGATCACTCGTTGCTTCCATGTGCGATTATTCTAACATAGACTGCACCACATCTGATGCACTTGTGCTTGAGCGCCCTTTGATTGAACAGCTATCAGTACATCAGCTTCCAGCTAACACATGTAACAAAAGTTTGTGGACACTAATCTTACCTGGAGTCAGCCCGGCTTTTGGATGAGTTTCTTGATAATAGTCAGTGAGCTTGTCCTGTCATGTTGTGATCTATCCTTGTTAGTTGGTTTTTGTGGGTTCATTTATAGGCGTGGGAGGTCTATATTAAACAGTGATAAAAGTCATGCACCAAACTCCTTCAAGATGATTTATAGGCGTGGTAGATTATGCTGTGATAAAAGTCATGCCCCAGTTCTAAAAGTTGATATGAATTCTATAGTAAGTACATTCTCAATAAGCCTGCAGGACCAATCTTCTACAAGAAGGCAACAATAGTTTACGGGTCGAGATGATTGATCGCGCGTGGTTTTTTTAAAATAGCTGGATTGCAATGACCAATTAAAATTCAAAACAATGTCGTAATTATAATATTTACTTAGATTTTATCTCGTCCCTAATCATGTAGACTTTGGGCATAAATTGGCAAGGTTGAACTTGAGATGTCCATAACTTAATACTACTTGCTGGATAAGGTGGCCTTGTTACATGACTAAAACTAATAGTAATTATGCTTCCATTATGCTTGATGCACTACTCCTCAAAACTTGTTTACATGGAGTTCTGTAACATTGTTGTGCTACCTGGGAAGTTGATGATCAGAGCATAGCATTCTCCTCCGTACATACCTGTAAACATGTATCTCATGGAACGCTAGCGGCAAAGTGTATTGTTGTGACTATAGGTGTTTCAGTTATGATAAGTTTATTAGCTAGACATAATCAAGGACATTATCCATCTTATTAGATCACTTCACTACTATCCCCCCATTTCACATCCAGAGAAACGCAGATGTTCTTTCGAAAATCTGGAGTGAAGCTTTGTGAATTTTAATATAACAGAGTGAGGTAAGTGCAGTAATAGGCTTCTACCAATCATGAATGTCAGGTTTCCTTGCAGAAAAGCCATTCGACTAGGCTTAAAGCCACGAGCTGGACCTTTATTTTTGAGATATAAAAATATTTTTATATCTCACAAATGAAGTCGAGTTTGGACAAAATATTTATAAGGTTGTGTCTCGTCATATCATCTACATTTGTGATTTTGTTTGGTGTATTTAGAGGATTTTTTTGCCATGGTTTGCACGGATTTTCACGAATGTTGTGGTTTCCACCTCATATGTTCCCATGCTACTATGTCAATCCTCTTTTCTTTTCTTTTTGGGAGGCAAATGCCAATCCGCTTTTCTGATAAACAATTGGAATTGTAGAACATAGAAAATTGCCTCGCTTACATTATCCCACAACATAAAGAGATTAATAATCGTAGAAAATAATAACTGAGAACACATGGGAATAAAGTGAAGGCTATGGAGCATGTGATAGTGATTCTGCATTGGAGAAGAGCAGAGAGCATCTTCTCGCCAGTCTAGCAACATTTTTTGGGCCTTGTGGCTGCCGTCAGCAATCCACAATTGAATATATCCTGAGTTGAGTCCACCGACTGGAGCTTGAATTCCTGATACCTCCAATACCCATGCTGCCATCTGGAAATGTAGCTTTCTCGTAGCCTTATGCACATTGTGAGGCCTGGAAAAGGAGTGCAACTTGTCCAGCACATATTTAAGCTACAAATATTCATAGCCCGTGACAATTTTCTCTCAATTTGTCTAGCAAAATCTGTTGAGCGATGAGTTGAACCTACTGGAGGTTCCATCGTGTGCTTATGCCATGGCAGATATTCTATTTTATTTAGTGGTCACCAACAAGGACTTTGTCCTCACGTTCCAGAAGCAGAATTTTTCTGTAACTTTTAACCAAATGACAGCTAGGTGCATGGTTAAGCATGATACGGATTAGTTTGCTTTTTACATTACCTCTAGAAACAAGCCTAAAAGTACATAAACCACTACATATAATGTGGAATATATTTGAGCAATTGCTATCTCATTGTGGGGAAGGTACAACATCAAGCATCACATCACCAGATTCATTAGTGAGAAATTACCATAGATTATATGAAGGTTACAAAGAGTTTCACTGGTAACAACTCATAGATTATATCTTGACAACAAGTCATAGATATATCAGGGTGACAAGTGACATACATCTAACATTGAAATGAGCGTACACAGACACTTGTGATCCTGTTATTCAAAACAAGTTGAATCTGTAGAAATCAACCATGGTTTTGGTTGTTGGGGAAATTCCCCAGGCCACCAACCCCATGGACACGACTAAGCAAGGGATCGTTGACAACTTCAAATCCATCAATGAGAGCAATGCTTGAACTTGGAGCTGTGGAAGCCATAGGATTGGCACTGTGAGAGGATGAACCAATCTCCATACGTGGTTGTGGCCGTGATCCAGGAGTTTGCCTTCCTTCCACCATTACCTTATTGACCTTCTCTTTGACAATATCATGTATGTCGTCCAGCTTCTTTTGGAACGCTTGGAGCTCATCTAGACCCAACTCCATGATGTTAGCATTCAACCACTGCATGAAGGGTTCCCCCATTTCCTTCTCAGTTGCCTCTAGCAACCTCTCCTTCCTATTCTTTTCAGACTCCAGTGACTGCTCCAACTCTAAGTACTCCATATTCAGCTTATTGACTGTATCTGCCACTTGGGAATTATCATTGCTAGCACTACCCAAAGCAGGGACATCGGGAGCAGCTGGATTGAGGAATCGGTTTACAACTTCATCAAAGGAGGGATGGCCAAAAGAGAAAGCCCTACCAACGGCTGAAAACACAACAGTGCCAACCACTGCACCACACAGAATAGATAGCTCACTAGCCTTCTTGAACAGGCCTTGGCGGCGCTTTGAGAAGCATACCTGACGTGCTTGATCATTCTCGATGGGCTTGATCTCAATCTTCTGCCTTCCCTTGGATGTCTTACCCTTCACCATCTCTGAGATGTAAAAATGTGGTTTCTTGGCTAAGCCTTAGGAGTGTAGGTTGATTTGTTACACCGCCGTCATTTATATAGGCACACGCAGGGGATCAAAATGGAAACAAAATTCAGAAAAGATTTTTAAATGAATGCTATTCTGTGCTGGATTACAGCTAGCTGGATTCCGCGTTCTAAATTTGGTAACATGGAAGTTTGTTAATGTTTTGAATTACAATGTTCTGGATACAGACACGGTCTAGCTGGCATTATTGCAACAAAATATTGAAATGTGTACAATATGTGCTGGTTGTAATCCTCCCATAAATTATTGATTCGATAGCAACGAAGAGACCAAAGAATATGAAGTGCCGTAGTTAGTCATGATTTGTGAAGATCCTTTGCAACCATGAGAGAACATCGATTGTAGCATCTGTAATCGTGAGTTTGAGTTGGTGTTACTTGAATGTTTCTTTTTTGCCTCTCTGGTCACACCCATCTCGATATACAAAAACAGAACAATGTTCCTACGGTGACAGATGACAGACAAGTTTTCAACACACACCTTTCAGAGATATACTGGTCGATGCTACAGCTGTCATGGACTTGGATGGACCGTACCTCATCTTACTCAGAACTACTTGTATAACAGCTTGCAGAACAGCCAATGTGTCTTACTCAGACCTTGTTGTTTTTGGAAGCACATTAATGTTGTACAGCACTACAAAATGGTCTCCATATCAGCAGCATTTAATTGTGATTACCATTATGAGCATATATACCTTTTATGACTCATTCGAGGGTAGTGAATTAATGTACAGCTCGCAAGGCCAGTTTTCATGTGCCAGGCAGTCTAATGGAAAGCAATGATGATGATTGACTAGAAAGTCGGGTGGCAAATTTGAATTTATGATGGCAAAAAACAATAAAAATGTTCACGTGAAAAGTTCATTAAAAATTTGTAAACATGTCATTTTATCGATATTATTATGTTTATTTGCTGTAATATATGCAATTATGCATTTTGTTCATAACAGAGAGAGCAAGCACTATTTTCTCTCACCAAAGAGTAAAGAAATGAATGATTTTAGTTGCAGGTTATCAGGAAAGAAAATAAGATAATAAAAATGCACTGTTGTTCACATGAAAATCTCTTTTCAATATCCGGTGGTGCATGTCACTAATTGAAAACCTATTTTCTCTGGAAGTTCAACAGTACAAGGTAGAGCATAGCATTTGAAACCAATTTTAACTTTGGAAGTTGAACCGAAGCCAATTAGAGCATAGAATTTCATCTTGTCGACTCCTTCAAAGCCAATTTTACTCTACTAATTGTTGTGCTTCCTGGGAAGTACATGATTAGAACATAGCATCTCATCCGTACATACAGTCATACATGTACCACTTGAACGAACTGCCTGGCACCTTAAGTCTATCATTGTGTGACTTAAGTAACCAAGGGATTTCAGTTATGATGATGTTCACTACATGACCCAACTGCGCATTGATCAAATTCGTAAGTGATACCACTACTATTTCCTGTGCTGCCTTATGAGTCTAATTTTCTCATTGCACATAAATACATAATGGCCTGAGAGTTAACAGTAAAATGACAAGGTTAATAGATACATGGGTGGGGTGTGGACAGTCGCAACCCGCTTCATCTGACTGCAAACTTTTGTTAAACAAATTGTGAGTGCTGCTAACCAGCAGGGTAGCGAGAGGAAGGAGACGAGCACCAGCTGTAGTTGAGGTGAACCAGATGTTTTGCAGGTTCCGCGAACTCGCGAGTCTTCTCTGGTGGGTTTGGTGGAGCAGGAAGTTTTAGGCCACATGCCCACATCTATATCGCAGCTAGTCCGCATCGGTCGCGAAAGCCAATAATGCGGAGCGGCCTGGCGGGTTACGTTAACAACCCGCCCCGCCTGCATCGCTAGCTGTGCCGTATCTGATGCTGTTATGCATGAACCCTTTGATAGATCATCCCTCATCACCGGCCATCATCAGCTACTAGCTACACATGTACCAAAAGTTTGTGTATATTAATCTTACCTTGAGTCAGCTTTGGCTTCAGCACAAGAGTTTCGTTATCTTAGACTAGTTGGAGTTCCCAGTGTCTCCCTAATTTCCACTGGACATTCATGTCCATCTTCAGTGAGTTTTGTCATGTAGGTCCTAGGCATATATGGTAGATTATACAGTAATAGAAGTCCAGCACCAAACTTCTACAATCTGATGTGAATTCTAGAGTAACTATATTCACCACAAGACTTGCAAGAGGTTTCCGAGAGTATCCTATATATAACCAATGGCCGACGGTACTAGTGGAAGAATACTTTGTACATACTGTCATGTGTTTCTATTACCTAAGGTAATTAAGTCATACACCAGCCTTTTCCGAGAGTAGAATAAAAATCACCGACTGACACTACCGGAAATCGTGAGTTTGACGTGAGCCCCGGTCTTTGCCGTGAGCCAAAACTCAGGCTCACGGCAAATAGCCTTTTTGCTGACGGCAAAGAAGCAAACTCACGGAAAAAAATACGGCTCACGGCAAAATGTGCTATTTGCCATAAGCTCGAGGCCGGCTCAGGGCAAAATAGGCTATTTGCCGCAAATCGTCTATTTTGCCGTGAGCCGGCCTCACGACAAATAGCATGTTTTGCTGTGAGTACTTCTTTGACTGATGACAAAAGGCACCTTCAAAGCTTTTTCATGCAATTTATTTTTATCTTTCATACCTTAAACTTTTTCGACTATCCATATACAACATGAGGCATTTGGTTGCTATATTTAACTAATTAATTGCATTTCAAGCATTTTTTTGAATAAAGTCAAATTTGAACTGCAACTGATTCAAATAATAGAAGAAAATAAGTGGAAAAATAATATTCATGTTATTTAGATGAATTTGAGACCATATCCATAAAAATCAAAATAAATTTCCAACATCTTGTCTAGGAAACACGATCAAAGACCTGCGTTCGAATGATTTGAAAATTCTAAAAAATGCAAATGAAGTCTAAAAATTATGAAATTTGTCTATTCAAAATGATATCATACACGGAGGTTGTGGTAAAAAATTAAATGTGTTTCGCATATTTTGTCATATACATTGCTTACAAACCGAACATCTAGAAGTTTGATAGAGTTATAAAGGAACCGACCAGGTTTGTAGGCAAAGTGTGGTTCAAATTGGAATTTGAATTCAAAATTTTTTCTACTATACAAGAACAACATGAGCTACTCAATGTCAAAATTTGGTACATTTTTGCATTTCTTTGCTATATTTAACTAATTAATTGTATTTCAAGCATTTTTTGAATAAAGTCAAATTTGAATTGCAGCTGATTCGAATAATAGAAGAAAATAAGTGGAAAAATGATATTCATGTTATTTAGACAAATTTGATACCTTATCCATAAAATAAAAATAAATTTCCAAGATCTTGTCCAGGAAACACGATCAAAGACCCGCGTTCGAATGATTTGAAAATTCTAAAAAAAATGCAAATGAAGTCTGAAAATTATGAAATTTGTCGATATATCATGATATCATACACAGAGGCTGTGGTAAAAAAATAAATGTGTTGCGCATATTTTGTCATACAAACCGAACATCTTCGAAGAAGTTTCATACAGTTAAGAAGAAAACGAGTAGATTTGTAGGCAATGTGATGTTCAAATTGGAATTTGATTCCAAATTTTTTCTACTCTCAACAAACAACATGTCCAACTTCATAGTAAAATTTGGTAAATTTTTGTATTTGTTTGCTATATTTAACTAATTGAATACATTTGATGTATTTTTTAAAAAAAATTAATGTGTCGTGGGCCTAAACATGGGCTCACGACAAACCCTAACTGGGCCAGTCGTCCCATGAAAGCTATCGGCCTAGCCCACCAAAAACCCTAGTCTACATATACACCCCTCCCCCTCCCACCAACTGGCGCAGCCCACCCCCCCCCATCTCCCGCTGCCTCCCCTCCGATCCGCCACTGCCTCCTCCTCCCTCCCCGCCGGCACCCCATCTCCCTCTTCCTCTCCCGATCCGCTGCCTCCTCCTCCCTCTCCCCCTCTCGCGGCTCCTCTCACCCCCTCCGCTCTCCCCTCACTGGAATAGGTTGACCGGTGAGGAGGGGCGGCGGGGCGAGGAGCGGCGGTCACGGCCTGTAGGTGCCTCAGTTTTGGAGCTCCAAGAGCGGCAGAGCAAGGAGATCCAGGCACAATGGCGCAGCAGATGCAGGCGCGGCGACGCGGGAGATGCAGGCGTGGCAGCGCGGCATCCAGGTTTTTCTGCCCCTCCCTCTCTCTCTCCCCCCTTTTCTCATCTTCCTCCTCCCTGTTTTTCTCCATGTGGCGGCGGCGGCGGTAGCGTGGTGGTGGTGGACCTCCTCTCCGGGCGGGAGCGGTGTGGGCGCACCTGATGCGGTCGAGGGGGCCTCCCACGATGGCGGCGGCGTCCACCACGGCGGTGGGGTGGAGGTGGTCGTGGTAGGCGGCGGTGGTGTCAGGCAACAGTGGTGGCCGTAGCCACTGGAGGGCCCAGCCAGTGGTGGGCCCAGCCTGTGAATTTCGTTTTTTTTATTCTTTTGCAAAAATTGCTGAGAGCCAGGAGCACTCACGGCAGACGTTTGCCGTGAGCATTAGATGAGGCTCTCAGCAAACAAGCCTTTGCCGTGAACATGTTCGCCGTGAGGGCTTCGCCGGAGCCACTCACGGCAAACTGTTTGCCGTGAGGAACCGGCTCACGGCAAAGCTGGCGTCTCCTGTAGTGTGATCATTAACCGCCAACATTTAGTGACCACGCAATAACCAAGAGAAAAAGTGACCGGTTACCATCGCCCACCTGATCAAAACTCTAGGCAAAAGTGACCGATCTTGTAGTTCGTAAAAGACCTGCAGTACAATCTGCCACGAGAAGCGCAACATTAATTTATTGATCTAGATAATTGATTGCACGTGGACTTTTATTTTAATAGCTTAAATTACATACGGATACGGTGATGAGCCCATATACCTCTCATGCCCACAATCTCATAGTTGAAAACTCACAGGACGCATGGTGGTTCAGCCACAACTGGAATGTGCTTGTTTTCCTAGGGTTAGTAGTGAGCTTTAAGGAAATGTTGAGTACACCATATGCATGATAGTGATTGTTGATCATGATTATTTTTACTTGAAGCATTTTTATATGCAATAAGTTCATTTTTAATGGGAAGGCTGCCTCATTAGCAAAAGCTCATACAGGAATAATTTGCCTTGCTTATGCATAGAGAAAAAAAGAGCTATTTTCTTTTGATAGGAGCATGGCTAGAATTGCTAGGATGGTCGCCTCCCCCTCTTCTGTTTGTTTTCTCTTGTAAATATTTATTTATTATGCTAATATATATTAACCAGCAGGGGTCTTGCCCATGCTGTTTCATAAAAAAAATGGTTGGTAGTTTGTGGGTCCATGTCACCAGGCATGATCAAATCTAATACTAAGTATATAATTCAATTTAGCACGATTCGATACATGACATGACGTTCATGAAATTAATTTTCTGATGCATGAAAAATATGCACTGCATTGTACGTAGTTTCAATTAAGTCGTAACAACCTCCTGAAAAAAGGGGGGAAATAAACTTTCGTTGGTGCATAACAGTAACGCAGAGCCTACAAATGAAATGCATCTTGTCTATGCGCATGTATGCAGCCATTTCCTTTAAATTGAGCAAAACGTTGCTAATGTGCTCACAGCTTTTACAGCATTAACTTCTTGGTGGTGAGTTAATTATATACAGAAGCTCTAATGTTTGTTCATGCGAGTTATTGACCCTGTTTTGGAACAGCTTAAATTCAGCTTATGGTCAAAATAAGTTGAAACTAAAGTCAAACGGCATGCTTTTTTGCAACTTTTTTTTTTGTCACGCTTCTCCCCACCACTTCCATTTATAATAAAATGCAGAACCGTACCTAGTTCAAACCCACTTCTCAAATAAGCGTTATTTTAATATTTCTTATCTGAGAAGCTTCTCCCAACCACAGTTCCAGACAGGGCTATTCTATGAGAAAGATTTTAGTGTGATTCTAAATGTGCAATGTTAGAGTAGGCATAAACCCATGCATTGCTCCACTGTTCCGGAGCTAAAAATGTAGACGATCCTGTTTTGAATTAAAAGTTTATGGGGGGTCTGGGGGTTGTTTCACATCACAGAGCTCTCAAAAATAGTGTAGTAAGATTGTTGTGCCATGAGAATTAATTGGATCTCTTGCCGTGTAAGCATAATAGTATTTTTTTTTCATCTGCATACGCAGAGATGAAACTATTTTCACATAGAAAGAAAATAATAATGTGATACTGATTGGGGAAGAGCATAGCATCATTCTCTCTAGTCCTGACAGAAACAGCTTATTCTGGGCCGGGTGACTCTCAACAGCAATCCACAACTCCAATGTACCATCCCATCTCCAGCCCACGTCAAGAACTGATTTTTCAGGTTTTGAGCTTGAAAAATTGTTCATTTTGGTTCCCTTTTCTGTTTGTGTTTTGCTCTTCGACAAGACCCAACAATGTGATAATATTGATTGGGAAACAGCAGAGCATCCTTCTCTCTAGTCCAGACAGAAACTGCTTATTCTCGGCTGGGTGACTCTCAACATCCATCCACAACTCCAATGTCGCGTCCAATAAGCCTCACACGTCGTGAATTGGTTTTCTTGGTTGAGCTTGAATTCCTGATAACTCTAATTCCAATGTCGATCGCTATCTAGAAACTCACAGTGCATTCTGCCTAGCCTAGTGCACATCATGAATTTTATGAGTTGAATGGTTTGGTTGTTTGGCAGCCCTACCACCACTCGGCTATAGCCTCGCAGAGATGCTTGCTTTATCATGTGTTTGTGCAGCTACAAATATCTGATACTGCTAGTTACACAAGAGATGAAAAATTCCACCAACCAGTTGAAGGCTTCGTGGTTCAAATTAAGTCTGTCAGCTATTCACATGCATATCATTTCGCAGCCCATACATATATAAGGTAATTGAATAAGACATGAGATTTAATAAGAGTTGGCAGCTTCCAATTTTCTAGTTGGAACAGATGATGATGTTGAGCCTCCCTTCCATACAGAGTACGTCTTATTTGTAAATTTGATGCCATATAATTACAGGGGCAATATTTCACCTCTATATTCATCGATGAATCCATTTTGATCGATACATGTCATGAAATTAATTTTCTGATGCATGAAAAATATGCACTGCATCATACATAGTTTCTATTCAGCGTAACAACCTCCTGTAGAAAAAGGAAAAAATAAAATAGTAGTGTTGGTCGAGTAACTACTCACCTTAACAATAAAAGCAGGGCTTAAATTCGAAATGCATCCTGTCTATGCGCTTGTATGATATCATTACTTTTAAATTTGCACAAAACGTTGCTAATTTGCTCACAGCCCTTACACCATGAACTTCCTGGCGGTGGTAGTTAATTAAGTACAAAAGCTCTAATGTTTGTTCACGCGAGTTATTCTATGAGAAAGATTTTGGCATGAATAGAGTAGGCAAATACCTTCGGTTAATCTGACTGTGCATTGCTTCTCTTCTGTTCCTGAGTTAAGCATGTACACATTACTCTCATCAGCGATCCGCGATTTCCATCCCATCTCCAGTAATTGATCGTTCAGCCTGAGATTGAATTCCTGATACCTCTGATGCCCTCATCGCTATCTTGAAACTCGTACACCATTTTGCCTAGTTTAATGCACAGCATGAATTTAACGAACAAAATGACTTGGTTTTTTGCCAGCCCTACCATTACCACTCGGCCTCAGAGAGATGCTTGCAATTTATCATGTGTTTGTACTGCTACAGTTATCGTATATTCCAAGTTACACAAGATATCAATTCCACCAACCATTTGAAGGCTTTGTGATTCAAAATAAATGACTTTAAGTAAGGTCTGTCAGCTATTCACACTTTCAAGGCATATCACTTTTCTCCACATGACTTCGCAACGCATACATATAAGGTAATCGAATAAGCCATGAGACTTACTAAGAATTGGCACCTTGAAATTTTCTGGTCACTGCCATGACATACAGAGTCTAATTTTTTCTAAAACATCAGCTGTTCCTTGGTAAATAGATAACATATATTAGAGGACCAATATTTTTTCACCTCTACACTCATTATTTTGCCTTTACAGTGATGGATCCATTTCATACCTGTGCAAAACCTTTGACTAAAGCGTGTCATCAGAAATGGTACTAGTATCACAGGTATGTTTCTTATTACTTTTTTATTAAAAAATGGCTATCTGCATCATAGTTAATTCATACATACAGCCATTGTCACCAGCTTGTTCTTATTCTTACCAATTTTCACAGGTATATTCATAAGCAACTCTGTAATCCATCAAGTTAAGTATGCTCAACTCACGTATATTCAGCGCATTCGACAGGTATTTAATGTATACCTCAGCAGCATGCCAATGAATCCGATGGCGGGCACCAAGTCTAAGCTGCTGGAGCAAAATTAAGTGACTTCACAACTCTGAATTAATCATGGTATAATATAAAATGATGGCAATACTGAACCTTACTATTTTCATAGTGCCAAGCAAGAGGTGTTGCACAAGAAATCTCAACTTACTCATACAATATTTCTACAAAGCTCCAAAGCTTACTTCAAGATGGTAAGTGTTTTCCAGATTTAGAAAACGGTAAAAAAAATATTAGTCGTTAAAGGAGGATAGAACAAAATGTCAGTGACCAAGTACCATAATAATTGCTTTGAAGCAGTAGTGGCATGAAAAAAGGAGTCACTTTTTCATCCACTTTGGATAAAGTTTTGATAAACTTATTATAACAAGAAAGCAACTTTCGGGGAATTAAATTTTCTCAGAACCATAGTTGCACCAGAACCTATGGAAGAATTGTGCTCAAAAACATGAAACCACATCCACTTCTTTTCAAGGACCACGCAACAAAGGAATTATTTTCAATCCAAGTTACACTTATGCATATCATGTGCAAGCATTCTGATATGAGTAAGAGGCAACAAATAGGACAGTGGTAGCAAGCCAGAAAGTTGTACTCTTTTCTAAAGGCAGGATAAAGAAAACTAACAAAAATGTTCTTCATAAAAATTGGATACTTTGTACAAAGGAATGCAAATTAAAACAGATCAGGAATTTACTTACTTAAAAGATATTACCAGACATGAAACAAAAGCTCAACAACTAGTCAGTGACATTTTGTATTGATCAGCTATCTTTCATGGGGCCACTGCAGTATCCCTTATAACAACATAATGACTCCGGCGTACTCGCCTTCTTTTCTTATTCTTTTTAATCATGTCCTAAGATGACAGCAACAAATGCCACCTGCAGTTGACATCCTAGGCAGAAACTGGACAGGAGGAGAGGGGGACCAGCGCCTGGCTTCCTAGGTAAATGCATGGCACCATGTGCTTAGTGGAGGCCATGATACCACTAACCATGGACAGAAGTTTAATTTAAATGGGGACTTAGTGGTAGTCCACTCTCATTAGAGCTAATACCCTGGTAATGAAATTGCGGAAAATGCGGGCCAAATGTTATGTTGTGCCCTGAAGTAGGTGATAGAAAATTTGAGTTTCAAATGTTCTTAATGTATTTTTAGTTTTAAATTTTCCTAGGTAACTTGTTGACCCTTCTTCATGCAGCTGATGGAAGGGGAAATAGTGGGTTTATCTCCAAACCACGAGGACGGAAACAGAGCACAAGATCCAAACGACAAGTAGCTGAAGCCTTAGCAATCAGCAGTAATATGATATATCATGTCCTCAGTCTAAGCTGGTAGTTCAGAAACCCAATGTTATTTTTTACAACTCCCTTTGACAAGGAAAAGCAATTCAAAAGAATTACCTGACAGAACTGATTTGCAGAAAGAAAATTTGAAGTCAACCCCCGATGGGATCTTGTATTAAACTTTTAGCTGAGGTTGACCTCCTAATCAGAGTCTGTACTAGAGTTCACTAGTTGCTTAGCTTGCACAGCATTGACTAATCTGCCATCAACCACTTTCACATTCCACACAGTTGAAAGTTCGGTTAGATTCCTCATCACTGTCGACCTCCTCCTGATTCCATAACATGGTGTGAAAACCAACTGATCTGGTAATCTTATTCTAAGTTTATGCATTGGACTGACTTGATTGACACTAACACACAGCATTTGGGGAAAAATTAGTATATCTTACAATCATGATTTCAGCGAGGATTCCTTATTGGACGTTAAAGAATGTACCTCAGCAGCCTGTCAGCGTTGAATATCCACTATAATCTTGATCACAATCTTCAGGGGGTGTTTTCTTTTCGCCGAATCTTGACTACTTTAAGGTTTGCATTTCGCATACGTTCTTCGACGGCCATCATTGAGGTCACAAACTGGGACGGTTCACTTCCATGAATCTTTGAAAGCTTTGGTTTGTTTGTGCTGTTGGTGTTCTCTGCTAGGATGTTTGGTGAATGTGCTATATGCTACTTTGAACACAACTTCTCCATCTCTCCTGCACTGGTATCAAAATGATCTTTTTTATGTTGCACTAACCAACCATCGTTGGTTGATACTCCCTCCGTCCCAAATTACTTGTCGTTTTGGCTTTTCTAGACACATTCATCTAGAAAAGCCAAAACAACAAGTAATTTGGAAAGGGAGAGTATATTTAAAGAGATTGTGTGGTTGAACTAACTCTACGACAGGAAGCACCCCCACCGTAGTTTTGGCCTCTTGATTAACTGGGCTATACTTTTTCTACATTTCAAAAAAAAAAATGTGTGTTTCTGCTTTCGAAAGATCAAGGAAAAAATTCTTCAACTTCGGAAAATGTTTTCCAAGTTCGTCAGTGATGCATTACCTATTTCACTTATCAAATGTCAAACAATGGAAGAAGCAATCTGAAGGCACTTCACATTTGTCAAAGTGAGTGACAATTCACAAAAGTCAAACATCACAACTTCCTCATGCTCATGTTCTGACCCGTTCGCATTTATGATCTCGTCCACTACCAGAGCTCCCTCGCCAGTCACTACGGAACCCACACGACATGCTCTGCCTCGTTACCTTCCTCCTCCTCGCGCTCGCGCCACCACCAGTCGCCGCCGCCGCGGCCAGGGCAGCGGCCTCGCCTGGCCCAGCGAACGATGCGCCGTTGTGCCCGTACGACCTGGCGACGGCGGCGCGTATGATCCCGCGCGAGTGCCACGCGAACGCCACGACGGCGCCGGGCGCCACGGGCTGCTGCTGGTACGTGTTCGCGGCCTACATCTTCGCCGCCGCCGACCACGCCAACCGCACCGGCGACGCCTTCCTCCCGCGCGGTCCCGCGGCGGCGTGCTCGGACGCCTTCGCCGCCACGCTGCTCGGCGGCGGCCTCGTGTCGCGGTCGCTCCTCGCCGCGGACGGCTCCTGCGACCTCACCGGCGACCCGGGTAAGCTCGCGGCGGGGTCACGCCCGTGTCAGCTCGCCACCATCGTCGGCGTGCGCGCGATGGCGCCGGGCGCGCTGCCCAACGCCACGCGCCTCTGCGCCGCGCCGGGCCAAAGCGTCGGGCCCGGCACGCCGGGATGCGCCGCGTGCCGCGACGCGGTTATCGCCACCACCTACGAGATGCTCGCTAGCGCGCGCACCAAGGAGTTCGTGCCATGCGGGATGGCGGCCACCGTCGCCGTCTGGTCGGCCGCGCCACCGCAGCTGGAGCGCTACAGCGCCTACGCGCTCTGCATGCTCCAGGTCCTCGAGAACGTCAATAGCCTCGGCACCGGCGACCTCGTGCCCTCGCCGCCACCTCCTGCTGCCGCCTTGGCCACCCTGTCTCCTCCCGCTCCGACCACTTCCAGTACTTCTTCCTCCTCGAGCAGAAAGGCCATCCCCATCGCCGCCGGCTCGGCGGCGGCAGGCATGGCGGTCGTCGTTTGCATCACCCTCGCCGCCGTGGCAATTACAAGGATCCGTCGTCGGCGTAGGCAGACTGCCGGGGACAGCGAGAGCGGCGACGACGCGAGCGATGACGACGACTCGGTGGCGTCGCTGCCGACACTACCGCGCGAAGGCTTGTACATCTTCACAAAGGCGGAGCTAATGCAGGCGACGAACGGGTACGACAAGAAGTTCCTCCTCGGCACCGGCGGCGCCGGCAAGGTGTATCTCGGGCACCTTCCGTCTGGGCAGCGCGTGGCCATCAAGAAGATCTACCGCGCCAAGAAGGTGTCCGAGTTCTACGCGGAGGTGGCCGTGCTCGCCAAGCTCCGCCACCGCAACCTCACCACGCTCGTCGGCTACTGCCTCGGCGGCGGCGATCACGCGCTGGTCTACGAGTACATGGCCGGCGGCAACCTGTGGCACGCGCTGTTCCAGGGCGAGCTGCCGTGGCGGCGCCGCCTTGAGGTGGCCGTGGATGTCGCCGAGGGGCTCGCGTACCTGCACGGTTTCAGCGACGGCGCAGTCGTGCACCGCGACGTGAAGCCGACGAACGTCCTCCTGTCGGAGTCCGGCGCCGCTAAGCTGTCGGACTTCGGCGTGTCCCGGATTGTGCCGGAGGGCGGGACGCACGTGTCGACGGAGATCCGCGGCACGCGCGGGTACGTGGACCCGGAGAGCTTCAGCGCGGGCCACGTGTCGGAGGCCGCCGACGTGTACAGCTTCGGCGTCGTGCTCCTGGAGCTCGCCACGGGGATGCGCGCCGTGGTGCCGACGCCGTCGGGGGGCGCGGAGTCCATCGTGCAGGCCGCGCACTGGGCTGTCACCGAGGCCGGCGGCGAGGCGGGGCCCGCCGCCGAGGCCATGGTGGACCGGCGGCTCGGGCCGGCGTGGGACAGGCCCACCGTGCTCGCCGTGTTCGCGCTGGCGTGCCGCTGCGTGCGCCCGTACAAGCACGAGCGCCCGGAGATCGCCGAGGTGCTCGCCCTGCTCAAGGGCATGCTCACCGACTACAATGCTCGTCTCGTCAACGGCGACGTATTGTTGCCCGACGGGGAGGGTTCGGAGGTCACGGCCTCGTCGACGGCCGCGACGCCGGAGCCAGCGTCCATGCCGTCGACGTCGTCATCCACGGTTAACACTGAGGTGATGCCAACGCCACCGTCGCCGCAAGGCGTGGCGTAGCGTTGGCTGACAGGACCCCATTCGAACACTTGGTATCAAAGCCAGTTTCCCAACCCCTAGACTGTTTGGCGAGATATATGATCAAGCGGTGAGGTGATTTGATTATCAATGTTGACATATTGCACGCTGCGTTCGGGTTTTTGTGATTAATTGTGATTTGATATTCAGGTCTTTGTTTACACCAAAACTCAAAACAGAAGTCTTATTCCATCACTGACAATGAATGTAATTGTATTCCAATTTTGATTAACTGTAAAATTTGGTTGATATTTAAATGAACATGCCAAAACACATTACTAGGTGCCAATTACTTGTATCAGAATGCATCAATAATAAATAACAACTAAGTGAGCCGCTTAATTACTTTCGGTCACGCAAGAAAAATAGCAAAGACGGAAATGACCAAAATAAGAGAGAATTCCTTCTTGGACCTAAAAAAAGTGCCCTCTTCCTTTCTTGGATTGAAAAACGTCTCACTTCCTTCTTTGGCCCCGAACTCAACTTTGCTTCCTTCTTTGGCCTTCTGTTGCCTTTTCCATCCATCCACCGTTAAACTCCCAGGGAATTGACATTGTTGCCTTTGTGGCCCCACCGCCCTCCCTCCTTTCTTCCCCGCGGCCAAGCAGCTCTAGCACGGCGACGGCTTCGGCCACCCGACATGCGCCGCGCCCGCCCGCACCACCTGCAGCGTTGCCGTGCCCGTGCAAACCTCCCGCGGCCACGCAGAGCAGCACCAAAGCCAGCGCCCGCGGCAATGAGAGCCGGGACGGGCTCCGCACGGCTAGATGGGTGAGGAGGAGGTGGAGCAGGTTGGAGGAGAGCGGCGTCGCGGGGTCTGGGCGGCGTGGCAGGCCGACGTGACACGGCTGACTTCTGGGCCGAGCGCGAGCGTCCGGAGCGACTCCTACACAGTGGGCAACTAGAAGAGCGCGCCTCCGCGGAGGACGACGGGGAGGGAGAACGGCGCCGAGCGCAGGTCCCCGCGGGCCGCCAAGCCCGAAGCTGACGGCTCCATGGCAGCAGCCAGCGGAGTGAGCGGGTTGGACTCCGCTTCATCTCGGGTGGCAAGTCCGGTGCCGCCGCGCTCGGGTCCGGCCATGGCGGAGGCCAAGCGCGGGTCCGGCGGTGCGGCCAGCGAGCATGCTGGCGGCGGAGCCTCCGGTTGGTAGCCGCGATACGCGTGAGCGCGGCGACGGATCGCCGCCCTCTTGCTCGGCCACCTCTTTGATGGCCTGCCCCCTGGTGCCCAACGCCGCCGTGCGCCGCTGCGCCGTCCGGGTCCAGAGCACGGGGCCGCCGGCTGCAAATATTGCGACGGAGGTAGGGGAGGAGGGAGAGGGCGCAGGAGGCGGAGCGGGCGGCCGTTGCCAGTGGGGTAGGGTGGGGGCGATGCGGCGCCGGCAGCAGCAGCCGCCGAGGGAGGTGCGACGGAGACAGGAGAGAAAAGGAGAGAAAAGGAAGAAGGAAAGAAAGAAGAAAGGTGTGGGGCCCAAGGGGCAAAATGGTCTTTTCGCATGGTTTTTTACAGTTACTGGATGGGGAAGTTGACGGAAGGCCAAATAAGGAATGAAATCTGAACTCAGGGCCAAAGAAGGAACAAACAAGTTTCCAGGGTCAAGAAAGGAAGCAACAACTTTTTTTTGGCCAAGGAAGGAATTCTCTCCCAAAATAAACTTGATCAGTACCCTCAGTTCACAATAGTGAGTGAATTTACCATTGATCGTTGGTTCTATGGTAAGATCCAAGCGATCGATCTTTCTTTTATGGTCATGGGCATCATCGTTGTCTCAATTTTTATTGACAGAGTGTGGCAGACAGCAAATTACAACAGCAGCATACAACACCAACAGCATGGAGAACACCTCCTTCAACGGCAACAGAATCAAGTCCAAGACTTGCACACCCAAGCGAGAAGGCATG
Source organism: Cenchrus fungigraminus (assembly GCA_036936925.1). NCBI lineage: Eukaryota > Viridiplantae > Streptophyta > Magnoliopsida > Poales > Poaceae > Cenchrus > Cenchrus fungigraminus. Next base: position 89,062,951 of record CM072780.1, read on the forward strand.
TCCCGAAGGCCTCATTTTTCAAAGACTTTTTTTTTAAATTACACAGTACAACGCAGACGCTCACAACACGCACGCACACTCATCCCTATGAATACACATACGCAAACCCTACTCCTATGAGCACCTCCGAAGGACTGAGCACCGGCAGATCTGGAGATTCTCGAAGTCACCACTGGCGCCTCGTCGTCGACAGGAACGTCGCTTACCACTTAACGCATAACGTCGGAAAATCCCGGAATAAATCCAGGAAAAGGTGCGAGCACCAGGATTTGAACCCTGGTGGGTAGCGTCCCACTGGACCGTCCTACCATTGGACTACGTTGAACTGACTGCAAAGCAAGACATAAGTGCATGGCAAATGTTTGTAAGCCAATTTCAAAACGAAAGTACTGCCGCCCGGACGTCCGAACGTAGCTAAAAAATTAGACGCACTGTAGCCGCCAGATCGAAGAACTGTAGCACTTGAAAAAAATATTGTAGCAAAAATCCCACCGGAACATCATACCATGTTGCACGCAACATAGACCCGCACTTTGCAACATTTAAAATCAACATCCGCAACATAGATGAATTCAAGTGGAGATGGAGATGCGGTGGTGGTCTGGTGGATTGAGATAAGTCTGACTTCATGTGGGGTCCATAGATGAATGGTTGGAGGGATGCGGTGGAGGTAAAAGCACATGGGGCCCGCATCCGATATTTCACCCTCTGGTCGGACGCCCTATCGGTAGCATTTCCCATTTCAAAATTAATCAATTATTTCAGAATTGGTACAAAGATTCTCTGATTTTGCAATCCACTGGTAGCAATATTATATACTTAAGGGCATAAACCTTGTCAAGGTGTGATCATGTTTAAGAGCTTTTGTTTAGGAACATCTAAAGGAAAACGTGAACCAGAACAGGGTGGCCTCAGAATGATTTTAACAGTGTGTCCCTCTAATCCTTGGGACCAACCTTACCTTACCAACTCCAGTTCGTTTGTTAGCCGTCCCCACTAGCCTCGATCTCCCTCATTCTGGCTGCACTGGAAGGGAATTTTTGTTTGAAACGACGAAAGGGATATAGTAGAATAAGCAGGAATATCATCGGGTGGAATTGCATACTGATAATGCTATAATCGTTTCATCTCAAGCTTAACTGTTCATCAGCTCAAATTAATTCGCATATATGATTGGTCTACCGCCGGATTCTCCAGCGACCGGTCTGACCGGTCACCCGCACCGGTCTGATCGGTGCCTGCGAGGAGGTGCTGCAAGGAGTTCCTCCGCACGCTGTTGGCTCCGAAAAGGCGTCAATAAATTGGCCACTCGGCTAGGGAACGAAGGTGTTTCGGTTTCGATAGCTGAAATCAAGTCCAAGCAATATGACATCATTTGAAGATCTACCTCAACACCTAATTGAAGAATCTGATCGGGAATTCTTGGAGACATTCCACATAATATATGCTTCATGCTACCGGAAAACAGATCAAGGTATGATCCAAATTAAAGAATTAATTACCGACATATCATGATGTACTTAGAGAGATGCAATCTTCTAGTACTTTATCTACTCTTAATTCTAGTCTTGTCAGTTCCGTACTTAATAATCCTAAAAGTGTGGATGAGCAGATTAATGTCAGTCAAAAGTCTGCTATTAAAGAGCCGACTAATGATATTATTGATCCTTGCAATAATTTGCCTATTTGTGATGTTGTTGGTCAAGAAACAAGTTGGTCGTCTCTAGCCGAAATTATTGACCCAAAATACCCTAGCAAGAGCATAGAGACTACATCTAGTGCATCGACGCTCGGGGGCAACGAAACAAAGGCAACGGTACTGGTTGCATTGTGACCGGTCTGACCAGTCCCCAAAACGTTCTAACCGCCTTATCTATGGTTTCACAAAATAAATCAAAACCAAAGATGGTTAAACCCAAAAAGCCCGATATTGGTGTTTGGAAAATTGTTGAATCCAAAGGTCGTCATAAGCATCAAAGAGAAAAGCTGAAGAATGTCTCTCTCTACATCACCCACCGCTCCACCAGGTCACAATGCAACCAGTATCGTTGCCTTTGTGACCGGTCTGACCAGTTCCCAAAACGGTCTGACCAGTTCCCGAGTTGCAACTTCTGGCTAAGTCTCAAAGACAAAAGAATGTCAATGATGCTAGTCCATCTAAAAATTCCAAATGCCCAAAATCTTCTCCTAGAGAGAAGTTCCATATATAACTAGAATCGGCAATGGAGTAACTCTCCAAATCAACGTCATTTTCTCCATATGGATCATCAATGCCTATACCATGGGAATCGGCAAATTGTTGATTAGTGACGCAACCACATTTTAGCGTCATTGATTTATGACGTTCCTGGCTGATCTCGTCATAATATTTCACTTCCGAGCAAATTTAGTGACAAAATTTTTTTTTGTCATTACGGTTGGTACTGTAGCCGGGCGTTCCTGTTCGATGCTGTTTTGTGACGCCATAAGCTCTGAAAAAACGTCATAAACCAACATCGGTCCCACATGTAAGCATTATTTTAAAATTAGAGTGTTCCAAGTCTTCATAAAATTCAGTAGGGTCCCACATGTAAGCATTCTTTCGAAATTAGAGTGTTCCAAGTCGTCATAAAATTTTCCAGGGTCCCACATGTAAGCATTTTCGCCAGGTCAGTGGCGTCATAAACCAACTTTGGTCCCACATGTAAGTATTATTTCAAAATAAAGTGTTCCAAGTCGTCATAAAATTCAGTTGGGTCCCACATGTAAGTATTTTTTTGAAAATAGAGTGTTCCAAGTCGTCATAAATAGTTCTAGGGTCCCACGTGTAAGCATAGGTCACGAAATGTTGCAAAAATAATTTGTCATGGCATGGGTTCGAACCAGGGACCTGAAGGAACAAGGTTGTGCTGTTTACCACTGCACCACTTGTTGGTTGTGATAGGTATATGGGAAACTCTACTAATAGTTCATCGAATTCTTTACTGTGACCAGGTCCCACATGTAAGTTTCAATTGAGTCTATAATTACGTATCGAATGGCTGGCGAGACACTTCACTCAGACTTCGCAAAGACTTTTGACTTCCGCTACACAGATCTGTAATAGTTCATGGTAGGAATGGCAGATCCCAGCGGTGAGGGGAAGATGGTTGTGCCGCCACATCCCAGCAACAAGAGGATGAGACAGCAAGACGAGATTGGTCCTCTGGTTTGAGTCGCTATATTTTCCCCTATCTTATTAGGGTTGGGGATATCTAGATTTGGGGATCTGGAGGATTGATGAGCATATTTGGTAGATTTAGATTTCATTATCGTACCTTTAGATTTGCACTTCGATAGGTGTTAGAAGTTGATAGGCTATAGACAATTCATGTTAGATTCAGTTAGTTTTTAATTTGCATCGTCTTACAGTAGGTTTTGTATTTTAGTAGCTTCTAGATGTGCTTCAAGCCACTCGTTTTATGGATTTTTGTCGAGGTGCACAATTGATAGATTGATAGGTCCATCGTTTTATGAATTGGTAGATTGAAGATACTATTTTGGAGCTGCAGACCGTTGAAGGGACATCTGGATTCTACCACGATTGTTAGCGTTTGCACAATTCACAGGTGTTAGATTCAGTTAGTTTCCAATTTGCATCTTTCGATGGATCGATAGGTTCATTTAGGACAACCATGCCCTTGCTGAGTTTATGTAGGTAGCAAACAACCAGGTTTTGTGGCGTGTGGTGGTTGTTTTACTGTACTCATACAATTGGGTTCAAGGGATTCAGGTTTTTTTATAGACTGAGATGAGTTTATTTTTCAGATCGAGATGAGTTTTCTCCAAGGAAGAGTTTATTTCTACAAGAACATCTTAATATTATTTTAGAAGATCTGGATGCCTCGTCTCGAGGGAGAACTCTATTAGGATCTTCAAAGAGATCCAAAACATGATAGAACAACTAGCTGAAAGAGAGAAATAGCTTCAGTACACACCTAAGAACAAGAAAACTGAGGGCGGAGATTATTCTTCTTACCATAGACATTGAAATAAAAGCGTTAATAAATGGGTAGGACATTGAGTTTGTTTGGTCCGTCTTTTCTTTTAAATGTTCAAGAAGTTCGTTGTCAGTTGGACTGAAACGGGTACCCGTGCCGATTAGTACCCGTTTCAGTCCAACAGACAACGAACTTCTTGAAAATTTAAAAGAAAAGACTGACCAAACAAACTCAATATCCTACCCATTCATTGACGCTTTTATTCCAATGTATATGGTAAGAAGAATGATCTCCGCCCTCAGTTGTCTTGTCCTTAGGTGTGTACTGAAGCTCTTTCTCTTTTTCTGCTAATTGTTCTATTATGTTTTTGATCTCTTTCGAGATCCTATAGAGTCCTCGCCCTAAGATGAGACATCCAGATCTTCTGTAAGAATATTAAGAAATGCAAGAGAGTCCCGCAAGGCCACAAAATTCACGGTAGGAGGTGCAGAAGGTGAAGGAACACCTGCAGGAGGCCAAACATGAGATGGAGTTATGATTATGAATGAGTAGTGATGATTATTGTGAAACTTGTATCATGATTGTGTTTTGGTGTTGGCTACCGGATCATCGTATGATGTTTGCTACTTGTTGGTGGACTGGTGGTGTGAACTTTGTGGTGATGAGTTGCTATGAGATGTCATCTTATTATGCCGATTTGGTTTAATCTATTCCAAATTGATTCGAGCATACTCACCATTCGGAATTCATACGCATTGCAATGGAGGTCATTGAGAATTGCAGTTAAGGACTGGCACCGGGCGTTAACCAACGAACTTGTGTGCACACCCCCTCTGAACGGACGTGTCGATCATTGTGAATCGCAATGCCTGGCCTTATTTACTCTTGGTCGCCGACATGTACCAAGTCGAAAGATTGAAGCTGCACTGTGCGTCAAAGATGTGGGACATGGCAAGCGAGGAAACTGTGACTTCATTTCTACGATGGGCAATTCAGGCTAACTGCACACAATTGCAGTACAAGTGCATGTCTCTCTTAGAGCGAATCTTTCCTCACGGAATACTCACATATGATTAGGCGGTAGTATGCACTGATCATCCCGAATTTATGCACAATCTCCGTAGAAGATCCAAACTCATTCGTTTCAAGCATACTCACCATTCAGAATTCATACGCGTTGCAATGGAGGTAGAGGAAGAACAATGGAGGTATGGTGATAATAGATAGAGAAGGGGGAAGTTTTGATTGAGGAAACTCCGGCCTGTTGATGTTTCGCAAGGAGGACTTCCTAGTGGTAAAAAGGGAGGAAAAGCTAAGATGCTGTTTGTTTGGATTAATCCAGAATTGGATCATCCGTCCTTTTGATGGTTTGCAAGAAGGACCTTCCTGAGAAATAATTGTGTAACTGCTTGTTTCCAAGTGCCGACTATTCCACGTGTCCGGCCGCTGCGCGCCCGGAAACTGGACATGTCTGCCTCAACAATAGCACGAAGCGGTTCTGGTAAGTTGGCGGGAGAAAAGCGCGCGCGACAGCCAAAAAAAAGTTTTCCCGCAGACAAGTGTATATATCTCATTTCTCTCGACGACGTGGCGTACACTACTGCAACTCTGCAAGAGACTTGCCGGCACCACGCTCCTTTTCCTTGTGGCAAAGACTAGAGCTAGCGTCGGTGCTTAGATCTGCTGTTGCCCGTGGCGGGAATGGCGAATCGTAGCGGCCCTAGCGGCGAACGGAGAAGCAGGACTCACTCCGGTCAGGTCAGTCCTCTATCTAGCCATGCTACTTTGATCTGTCATACTAGTTAAGGGGAATTCTGGATTTGGGGATCTGGGTTAACAGACTATATTCATGTATTTTAAAGGTGTTTGGAGTAGACTCCGAATGCTCCAGATCGCCGACGCCTGGTCCTCGTGAAGTTATCGTTATAGATCCTAATGAAAACGAGTGCATGGACGGGTTGCCTGTCCATCTGAGGTATGACTAGACAGGCGCCAACCCTGGGCGTCGATATGTATGTTGTTGTGAGGTAAACGATAACCTGTATCACTTATAATAAATGTTGCTTCTGCGTTTGATGTTAGTGTGGTCAATCGCTAATTATATGAATGAAATCGGTGACTGCACACTGATGGCATGAAGTGCGCGTCGTTTAGGTGGATAGATCCTGAATGTGATATTAGGACTCTAAAAGTTCTAGAGAAACTGATGGAAATGAAGGGAAAAGCAGAAGAGAAAGTAAGGTCGTGGAAAGAAGCATGTACAGCTGCTAAGGAGGAGGCCAATGTCAAAGCAGTTGAGCTGCAGACGATAACGTGATGCTACGGGGAGGTAACCCATAACCTGTTTGAGATGAGAAAGAAAATGAGAAATGATTCTCTGTTGTCTCCTACAGAAAAGGGTGAAGCCAACAGGTACCTAAAAGCTGAAAGGGATGCAAGGATGTGGAAGGAAGAATGTGCAAAGGCTAACAGGGAGATTCAAGAGACTGCCGCTGAGCTGCAGACGGTCAAGCAGCTCCTGGATTCTGCAACACTTGTGGTGAAGAAGGTGAGGAAATTGCTGAGACAGGCCTCATATAAGAGGTCATTTAGCAAGGACAATAATGAGGCATAATGTGATTCGTGGTGTTATTGCTAGGTAGACGGTTTAGAGGTGCTAATCATGCTTGTATTTTGGTATTTGCTACTTGTTGGTGGTGTGAACTTTGTGGTGATGAGTAGCTGTGAGATGCCATCTTATGATGTTTGATACTTGTCCGCTCTGTTGATGCTTTGCGGGAAGGACCTTCCTGATTATCAAATGCGTAACTGCTTGTTCCCTACAGTGACTGTGGTAGAAACTCATACATATGCACAGAATAATTGACGAAGGATGATAATATAGATATTTGTACATTGAATTGCGTTACAGGTGGTACACAATCGAAGTTCCTCATTACGGATAGCTAGGCAACAACCATGTTCCTCGCGACCAAATCCAGTCCCCACGAACCTGCTTAATGCGGATCGCCAGAGTAGTGTTGACGCCTGGAACAATACCTATTCCCTGCTGGTAGATCCAGTACTCATTCTTTTCATCGTGATGATAAGTTCGTAGGAAGTAAATGTGATTTGCCCTCAGGTCAGCCAAACCAGAAATGGCATGCTCTTCTGTAACAATGCACTTGCCAGGACCAAACAAGATGATCTTATTCCGGAACTCAGGATCTCTCTCCCAGGGAATAGGCTGCCAAATGTCCCCCATGAATGAATGCAAAGTTAATTCTACCACCTCAGCTTCTTTCTCCTTCAGAACAACAAAGAACAATCGGTCTTCACCTTTGAGTAGAGAAGAGTTGCCCATGCCAATAACCCATGACAACCGAAGTCCAACAGGATGGGGAGGTGCTGGAAGATCTTGCCCCAAGTAGATCCGCATGTGTTCAGAAGAACTGCACCAGAAATCTTCTGAAGGTAGTGTAGTCCAGTCGGATTGGCTACCCAAATGCCACATGGAAACAGGCAATGACCGAAGCGCTACAAAAGATTTCTCTGGCCAAAAGAAAGTAATCACGACAAATGACTCTGCACTAGTTGCTGTTTCAAGACACAAGATACAAGCTTGGAGAGTAGCCATTTGGCTCCATTTTGGAAGTCGAGGAAGGTGAATGTGCTTCCGAGGAGACAAAGGATTCAGCATGAGCGCGTTGCACCAATCTCTGCAATCTAAGGCGACTAGGCTTCCAAATCCGCCGCAACCAATCAATCTAGTCCTTTTCCCAGCCAATGCAGGAAAGGAGACGTCAAAAAGCCGCATATCAGCGATGGATGTGAATGTCACTGCTCCAGATTCACCGATAAATTCAGATTTCAGAATGCAAGGGTCAAATGGACGTGCCTCACCTGAACGAGCGCAGTTCCAACCCTTGCAGACAGCTTTGAACATGATGAAATCTCTTGCATCACTGATCTTATTGGCGACGCTCACAACAATGTCAGGAACAAGATTTGCCCAAGGATGAGGTATCATTGACAGGATAGCCAAAGAACAAGGTTGTGGGAGAACAATGGAGGAGTTACAGCTCCAACAAAGACAAATGAGTGGAAAAGGTAGTCCAGAAGGTCCGGTATACTGATGTATTGCTAAAAGGACCTTCTGGACTACAATTATTTCTTCCGGTCTGTTAACATTCCGCTGAATGGTCTTTCCCCATTCCTCAGAACGTCCTCCCTCCATCCACAAAAGAATGCAATTCTCACTTCCCGATAAGTTTATATGAAGATATAAGTGTAAATTTGGTCAAAATTGAATTAGTTTGAACTGAACGGATCCCACAACTACTCTAATCTTTTCGGGAGCAGTTTTTTCAATAATGGCTGAATGGGTTCCTCTGGCCATAAATATCCCCCTTCCTCCCAGTGCCCTCTTCCTCTCCCCACTCTTGCAACCAACAAAAAACCCCATTCTCGCACAGTGCCCTCTTCCTCTCCCAACTCTTGCAACCAACAAAAAAACCCCATCCTCGCACAATGCTCTCTTCCTCTCCCCATGGAGCCATTTTCTCCTAGAGGTGTGGCGCAAGCCACATCCTCCTCCTCTTCTGATGAAAGGGAGGATCTCAAGTGGTCTGATGAAGAGGAGGAAGAGCGGAGGCCCATTCGGGTGGTGGTTGACACATCCTCTGATGATTCGGAGTTTGTGGAACAAAATGAAATCCAAGATCATGTGCCTCTGAAACATCGCACCCCTCGCAAGTCAGCAAGAGGTGCCAGGGGTCAGGGGCGCGAAAGCACCGCCACTCGCCGGGAAACTGTCGTCTCCAAGCGCCGTCATCCTCTCTCATCCTCATCGGTCGGTGGCAGTCGATCTCTGCCATCCTCGCCGAGCAGAGGCCATCATCGATTGGCCGTCATCATCCGCCATGGAGCAGCGACATCATCCTCTAGCGGCGGCATTGGAGGGACGACCTCATCCACGGGCGGCGCCCTGGGAGGTCCACCACCATCTTCCACGGGCGGCGGCAACAGAGCGACATCCTCGTCCGTGAGTAGCAGCAACAAGGCGCCGGGTGCACCATCGACAAAGAAGCGACACCTTGATTAGTGGATTAGTGGTAACTCCTACTAGTAGAAGTAGGAGTAGAAGAAGTAGAAGTAGAAGTCTGGTCTGATTGAATACTACTACTACTGTTTTTTCCTTGTAAGATGTTGGTTTTCTCATTGCGTAGCAGTGACAGTTTAATCCGGTCCGACTGAAAACTACAAACCGGACTTTCGTCCTGTGTTCATCTGGTATTTAAGAAATTAATGGAATGGACTTTCCGTATACAATGAATTTATACCGAGGGAGTACACACACATTACCATTTATATTAGAAACAACACAATCCAAATACAAACGACACAAATGCATGCATACGCATTGATTACACATGAGGATGGATCGATCCACCATAGTTGGAACTACAACGACATACTCTGAACTTCATACTACTAGCATCTACCATCACGGCTCATACTACTACCATCTACCATCACGGCTCATACTACTACCATCACCACATACTACTAGCATCTACCATCACGGCTCATACTACTACCATCACCACATACTACTACCATCACGGGCTCATGGAAATCCAGCCGCTGCATGGAGTGTAGCAAAACGTGGCTCCTGGATCAGATACTCCTCCAAAGCGCGATGCCTCGCCCTTGTATCCCAAACCCAGGCAGGCGAAACGGTGATGTTATGCGCTTGTAACAGCAGGTCATGAATGGTCCATTGCCTGTGACCCCTTTGGCAAAAAGGGCACACCCACATTGCTTCGTGATAAACACGGGCGGGCCCGCCCTGCTGAAGCCAAAGCAACATAGACCATTTCAGGTCATGCGTTTCATCTTGTTCAATGAGCACTGGCCGCGGGGGTGGCATTTCAACAGGCAACAACAGACATGGCGGCCTGGGCCTGGGCGAAAAGGTGGTGCCATGAGGTTCAGCTGATCCTGAGCTACTGTTGCCAGCAGCTGAACTGGAGGTGGCATCACCCCCGGGTGTTGCTGAGGTGCCGATGCCAGCGGAAGTGGAGGTGCCATTGGGGCCGGGTGCTGCTGAGGTGCCGATACAAACGGAAGTGGAGGTGCCATTGGGGCCGGGTGCTGCTGCGGTGCCGATGGCAGCGGCTGAACCGGGTAGTGGTGAGGTGCTATTGCGCACGACAGCTCCCCCTTCCCCGACTCATCCAAGTTCAATGCTCCGTCCCTTCCTTGCCCGGCCATTCCCCACATACTGCATACACAAACGAAGAACAAACCCTACATAAGCTAACAATGTGACCGTCTCGATACCATGCATACATAAAGTAAACAAGATTAGTCAACAAAATGATCTGACCCTTGTATCCCACTGAAGTAGAGAAATGCAAGACGGGGAACCGATGAGTGTTGGCCTTGCCTTTCAAGAACATTGTGCTGCACTCGCCTATTTATTGAGGACTACAGCGGTCACGTGAGCTCGGTGTAGCATTGCTAAAGTTACTAAGGAAAACGTGAGATGCTCAGAATATAGTCAGGCCTACGCGTGATAGGAATCTATCTAGGTCAGAATCTTCAGTGGCGTGCATCGATTACATGTGTGGACGATGGGTATCACGGGATGAGCCCGACGTGTCTAGGTATGTGTTTACTCCCGGACTTTCCTCTCTGTAGAGCACAAGAAAGTCCTGCAGACAAATCACGCCGCATCAGCTGCATCTAATGGCCGTCTCACTACATCAGCTCATGCCGCATCAACAACGAGACAACTCTCTACCGTTTATTTATGTAACGGTTTAGGTGTCAATTGCATCTGGAGAACAAGATTGGGTACTGTAATCAGATGGACCGGATGGTCCTTGCGTTGCAACATGCAGGGTGCGGGGTGACTGGACAAGTCCTCCTCGATCAGGTACGCTGCGTGAGTCGTGACTGTAAAGGTCTACGAATGGTCTGGATTCGCACTTGATGATTCCCGTAGGCCTTGGAGACTGAGAAACGTGATGAACTTGTTGATGCGACAAGACCAAAACGGAATAAGCTGGAATTGGAATAGCAATATATGTTTTCTTTGTGTATGTGTGTGTGTGTAATATTAACATGCATATAAGCACAGACGGGCATCTCGAATGGGCGTTTGGGAACGACACGCTCTCACAAGTTGATCCACGTGTCGATCATTGAGAATTGTAGTTAAGCATTGGCACCGGGCGTTAACCGATGAACTTGTGTGCACACACAGCACACCCCCTCTGAACGGATGTGTCGATCATTATGAATCGCACTTAAGGACTAGAACCAGGAAGTTCATGACCCGAATGTGGCCACACCCGCTCTGAAGGGACGCATCCATTCCGGGTGGTATCTGATGTCCACGAACGGACGTTTCGGAACGACACATTCACTCCCACTATAATAAGAGACACTTTAGGCACGAGACGATCAATACAGGCCATTTGTGTTAATGGCTTTAGATGCTAAAATGATTCCTTCCATGCAAGTCGACTTCTCAGTCTCAAGCCAGGAAGCGAAAGCCGAAGGAACCGTGGGCAACTTCAAGGAATCTGGTATGTTCATGGTGAGAGGCCGTCAATGGAAACTACGTTGCTATCCTATAGGTATGAATGATCATCAGTGGATGGATGTTTCAGACAGCATTGCCATCGTCCTCATTCCTCTGCACAAATCCCAAATGGTACATGTCTCGTTGCTGCTATGAAGACACACACTCACACATGGCGATACAGTCGCATTATGTTATTGTTTGTCAAGCTTGTGACTACTTCCACGTAGGTGTGAGTATTGTTGTGTGAGATGGCTGGAGACCCAAACGATGAAGATGATATGTTTCGAGTTCAAGCTACAAAAAAAGTTTGGTTCATGAATCGGGATCTACAAGAAAGAGGATTTGAATGTCTGGTGGAACATCATGACATTGAGCGCGTGACATCCAGTGAAGATCGCATACACATATCATGTGTTGTTTCAGTACTAGAGGACGGCTGCATTGAAGTTCCTCCTCCATCAGTGCAAAGAAGCATATGCCAAAGCGTTGCAGCCCAAGCCCCTGTGGAAGTTGTGTTCCACGTAGGTGCGGAATGCCGGGTGATACGAGCGATACGTGCCGATGTGGTGAAAGTATCTTGTGTGATGGAGGCAATGCTCTACGGCCCAGGTGTGGAGTCTAGCTCTGAAACTTTTACAATTACTGACACACACCCTGATGGCTTCTCGGTCCTGATCAAATATGCTAGTGAAGGATCACTCCCGGAGGAGGCTGATTTATGGGACACTCCTACTAATGCATGGCCTTATTTACTCTCGGTCGCCGGCATGTACCAAGTCGAAAGGTTGAAGCTGCACTGTGCGTCAAAGATGTGGGACATGGCAAGCAAGGAAACTGTGACTTCATTTCTATGATGGGCAATTCAGGCTAACTGCACACAATTGTAGGACAAGTGCATGTCTCTCTTAGAGCGAATCTTTCCTCACGGAATACTCACATATGATTGGGCGGTTGTATGCACTGATCATCTCAAATTTATGCACAATCTCCGTAGAAGATTACCTGAAGGGTTGTACCAGGGTCCCCTGTAGTTTTAATGTTTTATTTAAGTGTTTGTAGTCATGTAATAAATAGTTGAAATGGTACGTTATTTTGTTGCAGTGAGTACATTTGTAATGTGAAAATCGGATCATCTGTCTAATGTGAATATGAAGTAGAGTATAGTCCAGTGTGTGTTTGTCCATTCCATGATCCATGGTGGCACGAACAACCCAGTCAACAACTTGCCTCTCTGCGTAAGGTCACTAACGCTTGGGTCTGACACCCAAGCGGTCACTGACGTTTGGGTCCATGATCCAAAGTCTTTTGTTTCCCGCTCTGGACCACAAAGGCGGGACTTGAAATTTTGAATTCCCCGCTCCTCCTTCTGGTCCTCCTCGTTCATATATATATAACAAAGAGGGAAACCAGGTATCCCAATTCCCTCCTGGTAATTTTCCAAAATCAGGGGATCTTCTCCTCGACCGCCGAAGAGACCTAGATCTGCAGCGGAAGCAGCAACGGCGGCCTAGCTACCAACGACGGCTTCCTCTGCTACGAGCGGCGGCCTTCCTCTTCTACGAGCGGCGGCCTTCCTCTTCTACGAGCGGCGGCCTTCCTCGGCAACGTCCTTGAAGCTGCAAGATGGTTCAAACTCTTTGCTCCGTCGGCTCCCCCGAGGCTCACCCTGGCGGCCGCAGATCTGCAACAGTTGCGCAGAACATCGTGCTGAAGGCGCAAGGTCGGGCTGCTAAATCGAGACGGCATTTGGCACCTTCTTCCCGTCCTATTCGTCTGGTCTGCGGTCTCCTCCCTATATTGATCGATTGAATTAGATTGCTTCCCCATGCTCTTTGGCTTTCTATAATATTCTTTCATATTTGGGTGATTGTGGATCTACTGTACCCTATCGCAAGACTTTGTTAGAAGTCATTTTATTTGAGGTTTGTAGAAATTTGTAGATGAAATTGTTGGACTGCTTCCCCATGCTCTTTGCCTTTGAATATTTTTGTTGCATGCTTGGGTGATTGTGGATCTACTGTACCCTATCGCAAGAATTTGTTCGAAGTCATTTTATTTGAGGTTTGTAGAAATTTGTAGATGAAATTATTGGACTGCTTCCCCATGCTCTTTGCCTTTGAATATTGTTGTTGCATGCTTGGGTGATTGTGGATCTTCTGTTCCCTATTGCAAGAGATTGTTCCAAGTCAACTTATTTGAGGTTTGTAGAAATTAAAGGATGAAATTATTATATTAGTTACCCATGTTCTTTGGCTTTCCATATTTTTGTTGCATGCTTGGGTGATGATGGACACTACGTGAAAACCTCAAATAGGTCATGCAGCATTTGTAACGGACCCTTAACGCCCGTTACATGCACCCACATCTGTAACGGTTGTTGTTTGGCACCCGTTACCCATAAGCACGGCAGGCCAACCCCGGGGTTGGCCTCCACTACGCCCGTTACCAATGTGGACTTCTGGTAACGGGCTTCTTAAACGCCCGTTACATAAATTCGTTGTAACGGACGTTAAATCGAGTCCGTTACAACAGTTAATGGTATCGGTAACGGCCTTGTAAAGTCCGTTACCGATCAATGCCCTGTCGGTAACGGGCCCTTTAAGTCCGTTACTGATCGCTACCGTATCGGTAACCGGCTTTAGTGTCCGTTACCGATGACCATTTGACGCCCGTTACTAGACTGAGAGCTCAATAATTAAAGTCTAATAGCACTCTTCACTGCCGTGAAGCGGGAGCGCGGCGGCAGTGAACAAAGGAGACGGAGGTTTGTTAATCTGTGTCTCCTTTGTGAAAAAAGGAGACGGAGTTTTGTGAATCCGCGTCTCCTTTGAGTCTGTCTTCATCGACAGGTCAGCTCGATCTCTCATTGCTTCCATTTCGACATACAGGCACAATCAACACATATATCTTTTGAGACAAAACAGACATCATAAGAGAGATAACTTGTCCACATAGATGAAGATAACTTGTCCACAGGAATAAAGAATAATTATTACAAACAGTTAACTTAACTTGTCCATCAGGCTAGGACTTAACTTGTCCATCACATTAATTATTTACTATGGGTCGTGCTATCTGACCATACACATCAACAAAAGCATGCCCCTTGAACATCCACAAAAGTATGGCTATCTGACCCTGCACATCAACAAACTTGACCTTCCTCATGCCCCATCAAGATTGGCTCTTTTTGCAGCCTCTTCGTAAGCAACCAAGGATTCTTGAAGCCCTTCGAGCGCATCTTCAATGGGTTGAAGATTCTGTTCAGTAGTATACTTGTACCTCCTTATGTGCTTAGCCTTTTTGATGAGGATGTTCACTTCTTTCATGATTTTTTCAAACTCAGGTTTCACATAATCCCAGACATTAAGGTTTAGAAGTAACTCAAGCTCTGCTCGCGACTCATAGAGTTTTGCCTGAAACAGGGTTAAACATGGTATAAGAATAACATAGTTAATTCAGAACTAATTTGCCTCAGAACTTGGAGCAGTATAGGAACAGTAATCATCATAGGAAAATTATATAAGAAATTGAAAATTATCCTAGGCTTCATAGCAGGGTAACAAGTAAAAGCAGAACTTAGTTCAGAACTGATTTGCCTCAGAACTTAGTATAAGATCATGACAAGCATGGAAGACATCATCATAGGCACTAACTTTATCAAGCTCAAGCTCAAGCTCAAGCTCCATCTATAGAACAAGTAAAAGGCAGAGAGATTCAGAGAAACTTGCCTCGCCGTCGTCGTGGTCATTGCCAGAGTCAGAGATGAGGTCCTCTACACCTTCGCCGCTCCCTCGACCCCTCTTCGTCGTTGCCAGACACTTGTGCTCGCAGACGTGAGGCAGGCGCCTCGCCTACTTCGCTACCCCCTCGCCGGCACGCTCCTCCTTGCCGCTGCTTGGCCCCTCGTCGGAACCCGAGAGGATCCAGTTGAGGACCCTCGTCTCCAGCATTGGGTTCACTCCACTACCGCTTGGCCCCTCTCCGGCGCTCATCGTCGTCTCCCTCTTCGCCGCCATCTCGCTGGCACGCGCGCGGATCCAATTGCGGCACCGCTTCGTGTTCCAGTTCTCCTCGATCCCGAGTGCGTGGGGTCGTCCGCTGCTTGGCCCCTCGCCGGCGCTCATCGTCGTCTCTATCTCCACGCCTCCTATCACCCCAGTGAGAAATGAGGAAAGCGTCGTGTGCTGCGCTTTTTTTTAAAGGAAAGTGCTGCACTTATCCATTCGGAAGAAGAAGGGGAGAGTCGGGAGACGGAATAGGCCGGGGCGGTTGAATATTCATTTTGCAAAATGGATAGTAACTGCCGACGCGGGTTAGCAAACCCGCGTCGCTTTGTTGGCTGGTGCGCGGGCGGGCAACGGTAACCTTCTTTATACTAGGCTGCTGACGCTGACGCGTGGGACCGACACTTTTTTTTAAATGACACTTGCTTCCCTCAAAAATTAGGGCTCATAAAACAGCACCTAAAAATTAATAAAAATACGAACAATTCATAATTTGTTTTTGAGAATCGAACAACTCATAGTTGGGCGAATAAAATATGAACAGTCACACGCCTCCTTGTGACCACATGTCTCTTTTGTGGCCAAGAGCTCTCCTGAGCGTACACGAGTTCCGAGGCGCGTGACCGGCCGCCTGACGGTTCCCCGTCTTGTCAATATAAATCCCCGGCCGGCCAAGAACTTCGTCAACCGCGGCACCAAGAAAACCCCAGCACCACCATCTCCGGTCACCAAGAAGTGAATCCAAGACCTTCTTCTTCCTCAAGCGCGCGCATGGCATCGTCAGAGCCATCCAGGAAGCGGGGGAGGGAGGAGGATGATGACGACGAAAGTCGCCGCCGTGGGCTCGTCAAGGAGGGGACGGCGCTGGCGCCTGATGAGGAGCCTGAGGAGGTGCCGCCGCCCCCGCCCGATGAGGCGCCGGCGCCGCAGCCCGTGGAGGCCGTTTTTGCTCCTGCACTAACTGCTGACGAAGCCACGTGGTCAGTCAACTTGTTCCGCGAAGCTTTCAACAGGCTTCGACAGGTGGCCGTTCGTCTCGGGGTCCCTGCACCCAATGATCCACTGTAGAGGACCGTGAAGGATTATGCCTTCAAGATCCATATCTTGGCTGGGGACCTTGACAGAGGCGTGCTCACCCCCGTCGATGACGACGGCGGCGACGATGGCATCCTCGACGGCTCCGGCTCCAGCTCCGGCTCTGGCTCCGACTCCGACTCCGACGGTGGGGCTCCTCCGGCCGCGACTACCTCTGCTTAATTAATTTGTTCCTCTGTTAATGTGTTCCTCCTGTGTGTTTGTTGAACTTGTGATGAACGAGTAGATCCTCTGTTAATATGTTCCTCCTGTGTGTATGTTGAACTTGTGATGAACTAGTAGATCTAAGAGACGCGGGTAGATCAATCCATGTCTCCTATAACACATTGCAATGTCTATGGCAGCAGCTTACAATGAATTGCAATGTGTATGCCAGAAGTTTGTTACTCTGTTTGTGTCATTATATGGCAGCAGTTTACAATGAATTGCAATGTGTCTGCCAGAGTTATGCCAGAAGTTTGTTAATTACTCTGTTTGTGTTAATCCGCGTCTCCTTTGCCTCGTGCTGCAATGAAATGATAGCACAGATGAATTGATGAATTTTGTGATGTGTGACACATTAAGATTTGTGACCCAATTGTCATTCCATCCATTCGTCATTCATACATTTAAGTTTGTCATTTGTGACAAATTTTTCATTCTTCATCCACACAGATGAAGCAAAAGCACCATTTTTAACATCAGAATTACTTCTTTGCAGCATACATCCCCAGTAAACATCTGAATACTACACAAAAAACAGCCACAATAATCAAGTTCATCTTCCAGATCACATTGTCCATATTCTCCTCCAGTGCTTTCTTCCTCTGCTTGTCCAGTGCTTGCCTCTGCTCGCCGCTCCCAATTTGACATTCCACTGAATCAACTACTTCATCGACCGCGTCTGTCCAGTTCGACGGTCGAAAAACAATGACGCCAGCATCCTTCAGCATCTGGAGATACTCCTTGTGGAAACGATAAAATCCACAATTCTTGATGTACTGCAAATCAAAAGCACATAAGAACCCTAACTCAGATTTGGGAGACACAGCAGACTACTCACCGAGTTCCTTGCACACTTGAAATAAAGACGACCGTGGTTTTCACCTTCCTTCTGCGTTCGCCCCTCAACCACCCGAGCCATACCACAGTCCGGGAAAGGGACCAGTGGAAAGCCGCTTAGCTCACCGACTGGATCCAAGCCGGTGGAGTGATTGCGGCTGCTCCGGCAACCTTGAACCCTGCTCCTCGCACGTGCACCTCCAGACGAATCGGCGTAGTGCGACATGTGCGCGACGGTGGAGCTCAGATCAGGGAAGAAGAAGGGGGCCGGGGCTGGGGTCGGGGCCGGGGCCGGGGCCGGGGCGTATGGATATTCATTCAGCCAGGGGCATTTTGGACAATGGAGCACTGGTTGGCGATGAGGGTTAGTGTACCAGCGTCGCCGGGGTGGATGCATATTCATTCGGCCAGCGGCATTTCGGACAATGGAGCACTTGTTGGCGACGAGGGTTAGTGTACCAGTGTCGCCGGGGCGGATGCATATTCATTCGGTCAGGGGCATTTCGGACAATTGAGCACTTGTTGGCGACGCGTGTTAGTCTACCCGCATCGCCTTTGTCGGTCGGGCAGGCCACGATTATCTTTTTTTATATAGGCTTCTGACGTTGACGCGTGGGCCCGACACTATTTTTTTCTCAATTGAAACTTCCTTCCCTCAAATATTAGAGCCCATAAACAGCACCAAAAATTTCGTAAAAAATACGAACAATTCACAGTTGGTAATTTAGTATTTGAATAAAATATCAATAGCCACACTTGTTTAACCAAATTTCTTAAAATTAGATTTTTTATCTCTTGTTTATGATATAATAATTATAATAACGTCTTAGTGTGTTCTAAAAATTCTACAAATTGACTTGGCAACATAATTTAGGTCCCTAAGCTTGTCTACAAAAATTCAAATGGTTTCGAAAATGGAAGATTATACTTGTGTACAAATGTCTACATCTCTCACATAGTTTCTTAGAATGTTACTTCAACATTGAAGTTTTCCACACTTTAAAACATGTTCGAACTCATATGCATTTGAAATTTTAACATAACATTATGTTCACCATAAGATTACGAAATGCAAAGTTTCATTAGTAATGGTTGTGTAAAACAAATATTATTTCTATGTTGTACTTATAAGGAACAAGATAAGACGTATAAACAACATCCAAGAAATGGAATTACATACGAAAAAATGTCATAAATGAATAGATGTTGATTTTAGAAAAATTCAGAAACAACTATCATCAAATTTGGATTACGAATGACGGAGAAATACGTGATACAAAATTTGATTGCAGATTAAAAGGGGAAAAACAAACTGTTCTTCATTCGAATAGACCTGGCCCCGCCCCTTCATTGGCGACGGGTGGTTGTTAATCATCGTATCATTTGCGCATCCGAACCTTTTTAATAAACGCTCCGCCTTCCGCCTTCTATCCCCTTCTCCGGTTTCCACCTTCCTCGTCTCCGTCGCAGCCTCGTCTCCGTCGCAGGGATGGCCCGCGACTCTGGGGGGAGGTTCTGCAAGGAGGACCCGCGGCCACGTCCCCGTCCGTCTTCCTCGGTGCTGTCCGCCGCCCCCGCCAAGAGAGTGAGGTTCTGCAGTGACGAAGAGGAGCCGTCCCAGCGCGCCGCCCCCGTGCGTCTTCCTTGGCGCTCCATGGAAGAGTCCGGTTCTTCGTCGGCCCGGGGAGGAAGCCGTACACGCGCGCAAGGGCCAAGTTGGCGGACTCCAGCGACGCCCACCATGGAGAGGCAGGGTTTTTTTCCTCGACGCGAAGGAAGAAGCGGTCCACACGCATTGAGGTGAGCGCGGACTCCTCCGGCGACGACCCGGGCAGAAAAGTGGTGGTAGACCTCATCTCCTCCGGCGACGACTCCGGCAACAACTCCGGCGACGACTCCGGCAACGACTCTGGCAACAACTCCGGCGACGATTCTGAAGACCATGAGGCAAGTTCTGAAACCATCACGCACGATTTGTCCTTGTACCTTCACATCTTCACTGATCAATTGTTCTAATGCATCAATTTCCATTTGTTGTAGGAAGTTGCTGCACATGACATTGACAGGATTTGGACTGAAATCAACAAGCTCAAGGAATCGGCTGAAGAGAAGCAGGCAAGTTTTGAAACCAGTTAGAGCTAAACAGCTTTCTTGTAAGAAGTTACAACTGTTATGAAGCTTGCATCAATATAATTTTCCTTTGTTTTAGGAACGTGCTGTTACTCGGGATGACATTGACTACATTCAGAAAGGAATCGACAAGCAGGATGAGCAGCTTAAAGCCGCACAAAAGAGGCAGGAGATTGAACTTCTAAAGAAGAATGCTGAGCTGGCAGAAAGAGTTTCAAAACTAGAGACAAGGATAGCTGAACTTGAGGCAGCAGCACAAAAGAAGCCATCTAGCTAACTAGTTCCATTGCAGCTACAATCTAGTTTGGTGACGCGCCCAGCTGATGCAGTCTTATTTTGGTGATGTGCCCTGCTGATGCATGTCAGATGTGAATATGTTTGTTATGAGTTAGTTTGCTTGGTGATGTGAACTTGTGATGCATGTCATATGTGAACATGTGATGTGATGCTATATCAACAGTCACACTTGTTTGCTTGGTGATGTGTTAGAGCCCATAAACAGCACCTAAAAATTCGTAAAAAATACGAAAAATTCATAGTTGGTAATTTAGTATATGAATAAAATATCAACAGCCACACTTGTTTAACCAAATTTCTTAAAATTACATTTTTGATCTCATGTTTATGATATAATAGCAGAGTAGTACTTGACTACATTACTCGTTTTAAGGCCCACACAAGCCCACTCGTGCTAGGTTAGTAGGGAAGGACGCCTCCCTCACGCAGTCTCCTCCCACTCTCCCCTCGCGCCGCCGCCGCCGCTTTCTCCCCCTCGCCTTCGTCCCCCTCACCTCCCCCTATGCCGCGACGCATGCTACACCCCTTCGCTGAGACGCGCGCCACACCACGCTCGGCACCACACCTCTGATAGTGAGATCTAGAGGAGGAGGGACCCAGCAGCGGCGACGACGACGACGACGACTAGAGGAGTGATCCAGTGGCGACGACGACGACGACGACTAGGAGGAGGAGGAGGGATCCAGCCACGAGGTCGATGCGAGGACGAGGACGTGGCGGCGAGCAGGCATTGACGAGGAGTAGAGATCCCTCCGCTCTGACAGTGACAAGGTCAGTGGCGAATCTAGGATTTGAGTTTATGGTATGCCGCTCTAAAAATGTCATACAATTCGGTAAATGCATTCTACCAACTCGGTAATAATTGTAAAATTAACAACAATTCAGTAATAACTATAAAATTAAAAATGTAATTTGGTATATTTGCTCGAGTTTATGAAATTAGGCCAAGCGAGCGTATGCAGCACACATGCGTTCAGATAATCAAGTATACAACATATGCGTGTGTATGCTTTTCTTTTTATATAAATGCGTATAAATATACTTGTACTTGTGGGAATTGCTGGGTATGCCGTGGCTCCTTTGTATAAGTACATGTGGACATACTTAGCTGTTGATGGTATACATACTTAGCATTTCCCTTTAGATTGACTCTTATATTTGGTTTTGCTCTTGTTCCTATGTACATGTGCACATTCTCTCCAAGTTGAATAAGTACCTCATCAGCAACAGAGGCAGCCTGCATCTTCCTCTTTAAAATGGTAAGGTCGCATTGCCTGAACTAATTTTTTGGTTACTGAATTTTGCATTTATGTTAATGGTTTACCAAGAACCAATGATATTACAGTGGGCTAAAGTAGTTACTGTAATTCCCTTGACTATTAATTCACAGGATAAATCTGACGAGGACTATAGACCTGGGCCACAAGATGAAGAAGAGGGTTATGGCACTGCTAGTGCACAACAAGACCAGGTGGGTGGGGCTCAGCGCCGAGGCAGAGCGCCAAGGACATCCACAAAGTGGCCAAGTGACACAATGATAGTCACTGAGGTCGACATAGGGGGGATGCCAGTACCATTGACTCAAAAGCGCAGGTTCAGGGCGCTTGTGGGGCTCGTTGCTAGACAAAAGATACTATTGCACTTGCCAGAATTCAAAGAACTAAGTAATGATGAAAAGTGGGACTTGTTTGATAAGCATGTGCAGAAACACTTGAAGTTCCAGGAAGGCGCGAAACCGCAGGCATTCAAGCTTTTCTGGAAGACGACAGCCAAGGCATGGAGACAATTCAGATTTCAGCTTAGGCGAGATTTTATCAGAAAAGGACTTGAGCCATTTACAAGGCACCCGTTTATCGTCCCGGAACAGTGGAAGGAGTTCATGAAACAGGAGGAAACCGAGCAAGCCTCATCTACTAGTGTCAAGTTCAAAGAACTCCGAAGCTGGAACACAAGCGAGCACAACATGGGTCCAGCTGGTTATACTGTGAAACTAGAACAATGGGAGGAAGAGGACAGACAATTAGCTGTAGCTGGTATCCCCAACCCATATGACGCCTACCCTGATGATCGTTCCAAGAATTGGCTGCGAGCAAGGAGTAAGCTAGTGATTAAAGACCGTGTTGCCGTGATCGTGTTCAACAACAAAGAGGCAGAAAAATTGGCTGCAGACATCAAGGAGAAGATTGTATGTGCAGAATCTTCAGGAATGGCAGGGCAGAGGGAGTATGATGTGCTAAGTCAGTGCTTGGGCCGCTCTGAACAACCAGGTCGCGTGCGTGGTGTCTCCAGCTACCAGGGCTGGAAGTATGCATGGTCTCAACACGCTTCCATGTACAGGAAGAGGAAGAGGACGAAGACCGACGCATCACTTGATACGGAAAAGATAAAGGAACAAATCAAGCAAGAACTGGTGGCTGAGATGCAGATGCAGAACATGCAGATGCAGAGGTGGTGTTGTCACCAGATGGTGTTGTCACCAGTGTCCAATCGCGCAAGCCCTTCACCCGCCACACTGAAGAGCAGTTGTGCGTCCGCAGATAATGTAGGTTTGATCGATGGCACTGCAGAGTTGGCGACAGAGGTGCGCTGTTACGATCGTACACAGGAAGACCTTATAGGCATGTTGACTGAACCCACACACTGTGGCCTATGGATCACGTGGAGGGGTCTTCAATGTGAGGCTGCAATTGGTCTTGTTCATCCAGAGCAGACTACGCTACAAACAGTCCCGATTCATGAAGACTGTGTTGTGGTTGAAGTGCTCACTATATATACTATCTTTGCGGATGAACTGGTGGAATACCCTCCTAATGACGAGGTGATGAAACTCGGACAAGCTGAAGGACAGAGGTTACAGTGGAGAAGGTGTCGGATTGACATCAAGGGAGCACCAACATGTAAATCTCGTTCACAGGCTACGGTAGAGATTCCTTGTAGTTCACAGAGTACGGTACAAGTTCCTTCCTCACATGGTTCCCCATATCCTCCTCCTCCTCAATCCCCACATCCGCAAGACGTTCCATTCGGACCTCCTCCTCGTCCTGAAAAACTTGCATCCCCACCTTCTCGTCATCCTGAAAACACAGAAAAACTTGCATCCCCACATCCGCAAGATACACCAAATATTTCATCCCCACCTACTACTAGTCCTGAAAAAATAGAAAAATTTGCATCCCCACATCCGCAAGAGACACCAAATATTCCATCCCCACCACCACCACCACCTCCTCCTCCTCCTCCTCCTCCTCCTCATGAAACAACAAAACCTACACCCCCAAACGAAAGTGCTCAAAACAATCATGCCAAAGCAGGTACATCTGAGCCTAATACCTCTGTAATAGCTCCTAGTGAGACACCACTGTTACCAGTCAACCAGAGTGATGTGTTGGCTGGTGCTGATAAATCTGTCGATGACATTTCGAAGAAAGCTGTAGGTACATCTGGGCCCAATACCTCTGTAATAGCTCCTGGTGAGACACCACTAGGCAAGAAAGCCCTTGAGAAACCTTCAGCCATTTCAAATCAGCAAGGAAAGAAACTTGCCGAAAATAAAATCTCTACACCACGTACAGCAGGCAAGAAATCCCTTGAGAAACCTTCAGCCATTTCAAAGCTGCAAGAAGAGAAACTTGCCAAAAATAAAAGCTCTACACCACCTACAACAGGAAAGCAAGCCCTTAAGAAACCTTCTTCAGCCATCTCAAAGCAGCAGGAAAAGAAAATTGCTGTAAATAAAACCTCTAAGATGCCTACTAGAAAGCGATCTGAGAGAAACACCGAGAAGCATCCTTGGGCTATGACTAACCCAAAGCGATCTGAGAGAAACACCAAGAAGAATCCTTGGTCTATGAGTAACCTAAAGCGATCTGACAGAAACACCCAAAAGAATCCTTGGGCTATGGTTAACCCAAATTACAAATTCGGAAAGAGCCTTCTCAGTGATGATGATCTCAAAAAGGCTGCTCCTTGTACCAGAAATCTCCACACATTCTACATGCAACGTGGTAAGTCAGATGATGAATCTTTGATTATGGTCGCACTTCGGCCCGGGACCAATGCATGGCCTAAGAGAGGAGATGAATCGTCAAACGGACTCGAGCAGATACCTGTGCAACTCAGTGATTTGTATGATCTCTTCAACTTGGATGCTTTGGATCTGACACTTCTCCGCTGCTTCATCCTGTAAGTTGCTTGAAAATTTAATCTGCTTCTCACTAATCATTCTCTATCGAAATGTGCTTTTTGCCTCACATCATCTTTACCATGTATTTTGCCTCCTTACACTTTGTTTTTTCTTACTAATAGGAATATGGCTGTAGAAGTTGAGAAGACGGGCGCTGCAGTTGACTTCCTTGATCATGAATGCCTTTGCTCGACAACGTTGACCAGCATGGATGACACTCTTGCTTTCTCTGTGTCCTATATGTGCAGTGCCTTCAGACTATATGCTAAAAAGAAACTCATCCTTACCGCTTATCTCAGTACGAACCACTGGATTGCAGTGGCGATCGTTCCGAAGCAGTAGAAGGTCTACTATCTTGATTCATTGAAGAGAGTTAAGACTGATACTACCCCTTTCGAAAAAATCATTAATGAGTAAGTTATTTCTTTCTTAACCTGCGGACGTTCCTCAACAAACTGTGCAGAGTATATTAATTAATAGTGCCCTAACCATTGTTGCATGTTTCGTTGTAGGGGTTGAGAACGTTACTGCAGCAAAAAGAAGTTGCGCCTTAGCACCTTGGAACATGTCAAAGATGTTAAGGTACATACCACTTATTTCCTTCCTGTGGAAGCTAGTACTAAAGCTTGAGTTTATTTCTTCTCGATCACCACTATTTTTCTTTGTACATTTATTGCAGTGCCACCAACAACCTACTGAATCCAAACTCTGCGGCTTCTATTGTGCCTATCACATGCTTAAATTAAAAGATAGAGGCCCAGATATGGAGGTACTTTCTTGGGATCTTCATTTGTAAAACCTGCAACTGAGCACAGTTCTTGCTTATTAGCACTGCACATGTTTGGTAACCACCTATATATGTGTGCTGACTGGTGACATTGTTATATCCAGAGATTAGGGCTAGATGAGCATCCTCTCCACAAATCCACGCTGGTCTATGTTCGTGAAAGAATTGCCACATTCCTCATGGAACAGGTGATCACAGTCAGAGGAAAATTTCATGCTGATGAAACTGTGTGGGCTAATATTATACATGGTGACTAGGAAATTTTTGCATTCCTCCTTGTCCCATGAATTTTGTGATATTGTTGTCAAGCTAGTTAACTATGGCTGGGATATTGTTGTCAAGCCAGTGATGCTTCTTTACTTGTGAGATGATGATGCTGAATTTTGTCATATGATGCATGTGAATTATGTGGATTTCTGTGAATTTGGATGCTGGATCTAATTTTTGTGAATTTAGTCATATCCTGACTGGTTCCAGGATGCAGCCCCTGATGGCTGCCAAATCCTAGCTGGTTCCAGGATGCAGCCGGCAAGCAGGCAGCAGGTTACTGTAGGGGTGGCCTACGTATCTGTAACGGGCGTTAATTAAAGCACGTTACAAACACTGAGCAGTGAGTAACGGGCTTCATTCGGAACGCCCGTTACAAACATGCCAACAATGTAATGGGCAGCGTAAAAGCCCGTTACCAGTACAGACCGGTGGGCCCCAGAACTTGGCCCGTTCGTCAAGACAGAAGAGACGCAGGTTCACAGCACGCATCTCCGATGTTGATTTCACAGTAACGGGCTCTGTTTTGGTGCCTGTTACCAAAGTTACCTTGGGCCCAGAGAAACAGTCATTTTCACGTGACCGGTGACTAGTTGTGGTAACGGTTGTTGTTTGATGCCCGTTACGAATCCTAGTTGTGCTGAGACGCGCGTGAAATAGACACGTCTCATTTCGTTGAGATATCGGAGACGCAGGTAAACAGCACGCATCTCCGATGTGGAGTTACTGTAACGGGCTCTGTTTTGGTGCCCGTTACCAAAGTTCTCTGTGGGCCCAGAGAAACAGCCATTTCACGTGACCGGTGGCTAGTTGTGGTAACGGTCGTTGTTTGATGCCCGTTACGAATATGTGTTATCAGTAACGGGCATCTGCCCGTTACCTTTCTTGGCTCATTTGTAACACTTGATCGGTAACGGGCGCTTTGCCCGTTACTAAAGGCCATCTATGCCCGTTACCAAAGTGAGTTTTTCACGTAGTGGGATTGAGTGTGATCGTTCATGTACCACATTGAACCTAATAGATGAAATTGCTTCTGATTGCTAATGATCTCAACCCTTATCTCTTGTTCTTGTACTTGTTTCAGCGGGCCAAAGGGTCAACATCTGTAGTCGCTCCTGTTCAGACCTGCTCCAAGGTAACAAACTCAACACCTTCTTTGTTTCCGATTGCGAATGATCTCAACCCTTACCTCTTGTTCATGTACTTGTTTCAGCGGGCAAAAGGGTCAATGTCTGAAGTCGCTCCTGTTCAGACCTGCTCCAAGGTAACAAACTTAACACCTTTGTTTCCTTAGTTCGAATCAATTACAAGGTCCTAATCTGATTTGGGATCCACTGTTGCTAGATGGAAGCTACCAAGTCAATGATGCTTCTTTCCAAACAAATTAAAACAGAGGCAGCCGAGTACTCAAGAATGGGTACCAAATCCTTATGTAGTAGTGTTGATGAAGAGCGAGTTGACGCTCCCAATCAGGATGGGGTACAACTATGACAACAGTTTGTTGCTCACCAGAAAGAGTTATGTAGCTTGAAGAAGAAGACCAAAGAATCAGAATCAACTCTGAAAATGCAGTCGGCTGAGATTAAGAGGTTGCAGAAGCTAACTGAAGACAGTGAGGACCTCCTTCGTCTACTACTTAGCAGTAAAAGATGAAGAGGTTAAGATCATTAGATCAAAGCTCCACTTTCTCTTGTGATTATGAACTGGATTTAGCTTTGTTAATCAATGCTCCTTGTGATACTGTTATCTTGTAATAGTTTGTGATATGTGATGAACAATATGGTTGTGCTTGATAATAAACAACAGTTTGCTTTATTGTATAAAGAAATATGTGCTGATTACTATTTTGCCAACCAGATCGGAATTATTCAAAAAAGGATTAGAATTGAAATGAAATCCATTAATACTGATACATGATTAGTTAATTTTATATTGTCCTTCAGTGGGCTTAGCCCACTTTTAATTGGGCCAAAAGTCAATTTTTTTCAAATTAACGTGACACAGAAGGCCGCAACAATGTGCACACCTGTTGGACTCGACCCAACCAAAACGGGCCCACCATAATCAAATTTCATCTGAAAAAGCTACAATTGGGCCCAACAGAATCTTTTTTGGGCTATATGAATAACGCCAGCCTATAGGAACTGTTTTGGGCTCAACCCAGCTACAAATAGGCCAAATTCGTTTTATGACGCATACGATTTGTCACAATTAGCATGCCACATCGGATGCCACATCAGATTAATATTAGGATATCAACACAGTGTAGCTCATTGGCTCGCTATAAATAGAATGCAATTAATATTAGGATAAATTTGAGAGGACTTGTTTTTTATCTTTGTCTCTATTATTAGACAAGGAATTTGCAAAATAAATTATGGTAGTCGTCAATGGACATCCCTATAAAATTGCTCAGGACTAAACTCAGAGCGTCTACTGGATGTAGTAATTTATATCCACTAGAGATATCTGCACCCAAATTAATGCGGACTAGTAATATTTGTAGTAATTTTGGAGGATTATTAATCACAATTCACAAGCCTAGGAGTTATTAATTATTGCTGATATATAGAATATATTCACCATCTATATATAGAAACATTGTGCAGGATGTGTATGGTACTGTGGGACACGCATACCTACACACAGAAGCAAGCTCCACGATACATACACCGTGATTGCTGTGATGGAGCGAAGAATGGCTACTGCAGTTGTGATGCTTATCTTGGGGTGTTTTGTGGTTCTCTCACAATGTAAGTGCACATCATAAAATCTATTGAACTATACAACTTTTCTGGAACTTTGAAAGATATTTTCTAGTATATATATAAATATAAAGAAATCCTTGTCGTTATTCATCTTATAACAATTAACTACTGTGCAGCTCAACACGCAAATCCTATCGAACCTCGTTGCTATTGCCAACGATACATCTGCTATAACGATAAGTGTGTCTGTTGTCAAGGCCTTGGTGCCCCGGATAAACTGCTATGCTACAAGACAGAAGATGAATGTGAAAGAAATTGCACATGCCTAGCACTTGAAAACGTGATGGCACCTACGCCGGGACCAGCACCGATTAAAAGTCCTTTTAGATAATGGAACGTATGATCGACTTCATCCTCTAGAAAAAGGTGGAAGTAGGCAAAAAGTTGTTACATTTTAACATCAGAGAAAGCAGTTAATAAATACTAGCATTATGGATGTATGTGATCAGTAAATGTCCAGTTGTCTAGTGATAATAAATATGAGATTGCAACATGTTCTTAGTTTAATGGGACAGTTTATATATTTTTCTCTATATATGTGTGTCGTCGGTTTCTTTGGAACTACTAGGCTACACCAAATTCAGATCCATGGAGAGTAAGGGTCCCGCACACCCAAAATCAATGCAGTAGAAACTTATTTTCTGCGAATCTTGTGGCCAAATTCGTGTATTTGGTAGTGCCATAGCGTTATTCAAGGAGTGTTTTTTAGAAAATAAGAGAGCATAATATATGTCAAGAGTTCTACCAATCAGGCTCTGAGGACGCTCGACCAATTAAGAAAAAGGAAACATGGAGTTCTATAGTCCGAGACATTAAAAAACGGTAGCATTGTTTTAAATTAAAAAAAAGGAATAGGTTTTTGCACAACCATGCTTAGTGGACGGTGATCCAAATGTCTGATATATTCGTAAAATCGTTGTCCCACGATTCCGGACTCTATGGCACTACCAAATAATATTGCAACATGTGTGCGAAAGCATATAAAACATCCAAGATCAAAAAACGATTGCAACATTGTCTGCATACAAGTGAAATATTTTGAACAAAATTCTTACAACATGCCTTTAAAACACATGCAACATAAACAACATGCGCAACAATCCCCCGATCTACTTTTGCAACATCTATGTGAATCAACTGCAACATACCTTTGAAGTTTCTGAAACAAAACAATTGAAAGAAACAATTGCAACATGGGGGGAGAGAAGAGAGCAGGAATGCGAGAAGCGCCATGGCCACCGGATCTGAGAGCATCGAGATCTCCTTGTGGGGAAAGATGTCATCCTGGGGGGAAGGGTGCCGCCAAGATGGGGGAGGAGGCCACCGGGGTGCGGGAAGGAGCCTAGGGTGCAGGAATCGACGCATCGGAAACGTCAGATCCAGAGAAGGAGGAGCAGCAGGAGGAGGAGGGCTCAGTCAGAACCGCCCCTCGTCTTCTTCTTCTCCGGTGGGAGGGGGCGAGCAGGATCCAGGTTGCTGTGAAGCTCTCGGGTCACATGGAGATGGAGTTCGCCGAGGTGGGCTGGAGCAATGACAACGACGGTGTGGCGCGCGACATCCGTCCCGATGAGCGGTGCGAGGTGCAGTAGAATTGGAGCGACGCAAGCGCTGCAGAGTGTGCAGTCGAAGGGATAAGGTTCGAACGAGATGGTTCGCGGGGCGGAGGAGCGGAGTCGTGGGCTGAGGACGCTTGGCCCAGAAAGTGGCGTCCGTCTGTCCCGACGAATTTCTTACTATAGTATAGTTATCGTATATTTCTATAGGGTTGTATGATCCTTTTTAAGGGCATAAACGTAGGAATTTTACAGCTAACATGAAGGAATTTCATAGAAACCAGCTTGATTTGATGAGAACAGAAAAAGCTCCCATGATGTAAACAAAACCTAACGTTTGGTACATCTCGTGGGGCCGGCCGCTAGCGGCTTCATGAGGATCAGCATGTCGTTTGGCTACCCTCTCTATCTCGACGAAGCTCGGCGACACGTCCTGCATGGGTTACTATTATAGGACGACAATAATACAAAGATATCAGACATTTGGATCACCGTACACTAAGCACGGTCGTGCAAAAATCTATTCTTTTTTTAATTCAAAACAATGCTACCGTCTTTTACTGTCTCTGACTATAGAACTCCATGTTTCCTTTTGTTAATTGGTCGAGTGTCCTCAGAGCCTGATTGCTAGAACTCTTGACATATATTATGCTCTCTTATTTTCTAAAAAGACACTCCTTGAAGAACGCTATGGCCCTACCAAATACACGAATTTGGCCTCAAGATTCGCGGAAAATAAGTTTCTACTGCATTGATTTAGGGTGTCCGGGACCCTTACTCTCCATGGATCTGAATTTGGTGTAGCCTAGTAGTTCCAAAGAAACCGACGACACACATATATAGAGAAAAAAAGTATAAACTGTCCCATTAAGCTAAGAACATGTTGGCAATCTCATATTTATTATCACTAGACAACTGGACATTTAATGATCACATACATCCATAATGCTAGTATTTATTAACTGCTCTCTCTGATGTTAAAATGTAACAACTTTTTGCTTACTTCCTCCTTTTTCTGGAGGATGAAGTCGATCATATGTTCCATTTTCTAGATGGACTTTTAATCGGTGCTGGTCCCGGCGCCGGTGCCAGTCCTGGCGCTGGTGCCAGCACATTTTCAAGTGCTCGGCATGTGCAATTTCTTTCACATTCATCTTCTGTCTTGTAGCATACCTGGCCGCCAGCAAGGCCTTGACAGCAGATACACGTACGGAAATAGCAGATGATTCGTACGCAATAGCAACCAGTTTCGGTAGGATTTGCGTGTTGAGCTGCACAGTAGTTAATTGTTATAAGATGAATAACGACAAGAATTTCATTCTATATATATACTAGAAAATATATTTCAAAGTTCCAAAAAAGTTGTATAGTTCAACAGATTTTATAATGTGCACTTACATTGTGAGAGAACCACAAAACACCCCAAGATAAGCATCACAACTGCAGTAGCCATTCTTCGCTCCATCACAGCAATCACGGTGTATGTATCGTGGAGCTTGCTTTTGTGTGTAGGTATGCGTGTCCCATAATACCATACACATCCTGCACAATGTTTCTATATATATATGGTGAATATATTCTATATATTAGCAATAATTATTAACTCCTAGTCTTGTGAATTGTGATTAATAATTCTCCAAAATTACTACAAATATTACTAGTCCGCATTAATTTAGGTGCAGATATCTCTAGTGGATATAAATTACTACTTCCAGTAGATGCTCTGAGTTTAGTCCTGATAAATTTTACGGGGATGTCCATTGATGACTACCATAATTTATTTTGCAGAATCCTTGTCTAATAATAGAGACAAAGATAAAAAACAAGTACTCTAAAATTTATCCTAATGATAATTATTAGTATTGATCTCCACCAGTTGGCCCAAAGGGTGGGCCAACTGGGCCCTTGACTCGGCTCCCTGATCGGGGAGCCACCCACTGGGGTTGCGGGCCCCGTGGTGCAGCACCATATAAGGGAGGTGGGGGCCACGAGGAATAGGAACCCTCTGAGAGTCAGTGCCCACTCGCCCCCACTTCCCTGCCCACCGATCAGGGGGGAGCTGTGAGCTGCGAGCTGCGGGAAGCACCGCAGCCGCCGCCGGTCGCCACTGCGCTTCACCGAGGATCTCCACGGCACTGCACAGCGACGACGGACTCCTCTGCACCGACGGGATCATCCTCTACTTCCCATACCCCACTGTGATTCTCCCTCGGTCCTCTCCTCTCTCCCTCTCGGTCAATCTCAAGAATGCCATGTTTTATCTACACTGCTAAAGAGAATACCCACCGATTTACACCTAGATGATCCGCAAGAACTAACAATGGTATCAGACGCCTACTCTAGCGAGTAGATCGAGTTGGGGAACGGGGTGCGGAAGAACAATGGAGAAGGAGCAAATTCGATGAAAATCGAAGAAGTGAAGATAAAATTCGATGCAAAATCGAAGCAGAAATGCGACCCTAACCCTAAATCCGCTCGGGTCAGGGGAAGAAATTCGATTCAGAGACCCCAAACCCTAGATCTCGAAAAGAGATATGGACAAGGAGGAGGGCCTACCTGTGGCTCACCTGCCGCCGCCACCACTGCCGCCGCGTGGGAAGAAGGGCAAGCTGTGGGCTCGCCGAGACTCCGCCGCGTGGTCAGTGCGAGAGACAAAGGGCACCGTCGCCCAGTCCGCTCGACGGCGGCGTGCTCAGCCGGAGACGAGCACGCGCACCAGTGAGGGGACCGGCAGTGGCGCCACCATCTCCCTCCCTGGCCGCCATGCATGCCGGCTCTCTGGATCTCGCGAACGGGGCTAGAGGATAAGAGGAGGGAAAGAGAAAAGAAGAAAGAAGGGGGAGAGGGCCGCGGGCAAGAGCCGGCGGCGCCGCTCCTCACCGTCGCCGGCAAGCCACCCGCCACGGGAGAACCACCCTCCACCACTGCTCCTCTCTGGATCTCGCCGGGATAGGAGAAGATCTGGGAGGGGAAAGAAAGAAGAAAGTAAAGGGGAGGGTCAACGGCCCTTGCGGCGGCGGAGTCACACCTCACCGCCGCCGGCGGACACCATCGGAGGCCGAAGAGTAGGTCCCTGCTGCCGCCGCCGCCGCAGCAGGGGGCGCATGTGCACGGGTCTGAAAAAATGGTGGCTAGGGTTTCGAAGGGGTGCTGCCGGCCGCTGGTTTTGATCACGCGAGAAGCGCGGGCAGCCGTTGGATGGAGATCAACGGCCAGCGGCGGCCGGCGGCATTGGGCCAGATTGAGCCCAAGAGGGAGGCAAGCGCTGGGCCAGAATGACGGCCTGGTGGTCGGTCCTTGGACTCCAGGCCCAGGCGGACGCGAGAGGAGTGGCCACGAGCCATTTTCTCTTGTGGGCCGCATGCAGAGCTGTTCGGCCGCAGGCTGATTTTCACGTGTGGGCCAAAAGCACAGTTGTTGCAGTAGTGACCTTGTGAATTATTTTCGTTAATTTTCAGCAGCAAGCGTGTAAGAAATCGGATGCTCGTAGCCTAAGAGGGGGAGGGGGTGAATTAGGCAATCTTAAAACCTTAACCTATGGTTCCACTACTTTTGCATAAAGTAAAACTAGAACATACTACCTAGATGTGCAACTATGGTTATTCTAGTGTGAAACTCCCATCCCAAAATAAGGTTTGCAACCTATAGCCAATCCTAGCATGATACTACTCTAGGAAAGTAAAGGCAAGAAGGATTGCAAGAGAGTAATGCGGAAACGAAAAGAGGGATGAGAGGAAGCAAACTCTTGACACGCGATTTATCCCGTGGTATCGGTAGGCACTAAGCCACCCCTAGTCCACGTTGGTGAAGCACTCACACAAGAGTATTGCTTCCCGGTCACCAAGTCTCTCCCAAGAGCACTACTTGACTCGCCACAAAAGGCTCGCCACTTAGGCACTCGCCAAGCTCTCTTGGTCACCTTGATGCCGCCTCCACTAAGGAGCTTCTCCACCAAGGAAGGGGGTCTCCACGTCCCCCGCACAAAGTGTCCTCGCCACTCCACACCAAGCCGGAGGGTCGATGACGATTGCCGGTGAGCCACTTAGGCCCCAAGGCTTCCGGTGCACCTTGTACAACTTGATTCACTCAAGAATCACCTCACAAGGTTGGCACAACCTTGCACTCACTCAGCTCTAAGCTAAGCCTAGCACTTAGCACATATACTAAGCATATGCAAGTCTATAGATGAGCAATTAAGCACTTGGATGGATTGGATATGATCTTCTAGGTGTCTTGCACTCCTCGACACTTCCACACAATCCAGCAACCTCAAATGGGTGAGTGGAGGGGGTATAAATAGCCCAAGGCACTCAAAGAGCTGTTGGCTAACAGCCACTGAAAAAGTAAGCGTCAGATGAACCGATGCTATCCTTTTCAGGGCGTCGGTTCATCCGGTGCCCCTCCCACGTCACTTAGCCATTGAGGTTCTCTGACAGAACTGCTCCGATGCTATACACCGACGGTGCGTCGGATCATCCTGTGCTGAAGGACTCCTCGCCAAAACCTTACTGTCCGCGTCTTCGAGAGCGTCGGATGAACCGCTGCCCTACCGTCGGTTCATCCGGTGCTGAAGTTCCAGTCTTAGCGCGTCTCTGTCTTGATTCAAACTGAGAGTCAGATAGACCGACGGTGTCCTCTCTCAGACCGTCGGATAATCCGGTGCTACTGTCTTCGCTGCTCCTCCTCTGCAATTCATCCGGCGCATCTAGAAACTGGACCGTCGGATCATCCGACGGTGTCATCTTCATTTTGCCTGTTGCGCAGTGTACCAAGTGCACCGACGCTTGCACTGATGGTACCGTCGGTTCATCCAACGGTGCCCTTTTTCTTCTTTTCCTTTGCATCTTCAACTTGGATCTTTGCTTCAACTTAACATACTTAACATACTTAACATGCCATCACTTATAGCCTCAAAATATATACTAAGTCCTCATGTTTTGCTATAAGTAACTTAACATGTGCATGGCATGTTAACTTGTGGTATGACATGTTAACTTGGGCATGGTATGTTAACTTGGTCATGGTATGCTAACATGTGGTAACATCCATGGGACCTAGGAATGCCTACAAAGACATGCTAGACAAAGTGGTTAGTCCCATTACTTGTGTTAGCATGAATCACCAAAATTAACTCGAACAAATGGCAAATGGGGCCATGTTCGCTACAATCTCCCCCTTTTTGATGATTTATGACAACACAAGCAAAGCAAGCATAAATTTGCGAAAATTGACAAAAATTGACAAAATTAGAGCCACTTACACTTGCTTGGATGCTTACCATCATCCAACCTCCCCTTAGATCAAACTTCTCCCTTTTTGATCTTCTCTTCCTATGTTCACACATAGCTTGCCTCTTCCCCTTTGGAAACACTAGCTTGCTTTGGTCCCACATTCTCCCCCTTTGGAATAAAATCTCCAAAAAGGTCCAAAACAAAAGGTCTCCAAGGAAATTAGCAAGTCCTAGCAACCATAGCTCAAAGAGAAATGTTAAATACAAGGGAGAAAGCCGCATGAACCATGATCCATATGTATGATATCAATGAAGATACAACATGTGCGAATAACTAAGGTGGATCACAAGCTCATGAGACTATCATGATACAAACTAAGCTCCCCCTAAGTGTGTGCACAATATGATAGTGTGAAAATAAAGTGCACAACTACAAACACTTGTAGGGCAAGGAAGCTTAGAGTATATCATGCAAGGAGGTAGCTTAAAGGACAAGAGATAAGACAAATGGGTTCTTGTTACATTACCACTTGTAGATATCACTTGTAGTTTTTTGATCATTGCACACCTCTGGGGTTTTGTTCCTCTCTACCTTGTTGGCACCACATTGAGATGAGGCACTTGGAAATGATATCACTTGAGGTGACACCACTTGAAAGAAGCTTGCAAAGAAGACACTTGGGGTACCACAAGGATTAGGAATGTATGAGTACGTTGCCTTTGAACTTATATAGAGACATAAGCTCACAAGGACATGACTTAATAGCATGAAGCTCATATTGCTATATTCACTCTTTTAGAGATGTTAGATCACATTGAGAGTGAAATAGCATTCTCTTAGAATGAAGTACCACACCGGAATACGTCGCCAAGGGACTACATAAGATAAGCTTGAAACAATGTTAGTCCCATAACCAAACCATAGGATGAGCTCCCCCTAAATGTGTGCATTTAGTGTTTGAATCACCAACCAAATGTATGTACATTGTTTATGACACCAAAAGGGAAGCTAACCCAATAGCTTGCTCATGATGCAAAGAGATATTTATCAAGAACATGCACCATGAAAGAACAAGTGTAGCTTTCCTACACACTAATCAAACCATGTAGTTTGCTCATGGGTTAGCACATGACACAAGCAACCTACCATAAGTAAACAACTAGGCAAAGCAACAAATGCAAACCTAGACCAGGCAATGGAGCTACAATGATACATGAGATAGGTTCTAGTTTCCATTACCTCAACCGGGGATCTTGGGCAACACATGTCCAACTAGCAAGCTTGGCTTCTTGGCTTGAATCTTCGCATCTTGTTTGTGCCAAGCCTCCCAAGTCCCCGCTCTCATGGCCTTCAAGTGGCCTTTGGAACCCAAACCATATGAGGCCCCTTCATGTTTGTGATGACTTCCTTGGGCACCCAAATGGGTTGGTTCCAACCCCGCTCCGTCTTCATCTTCCCAATCTTGTGTGCAACCACCTTGCCATTGGTCTTCTTCTTGATGACGTAGGTGTTGCTCTTGGTCTTGTTCTTGCGGTTGGGCTTGGTGTAGATGAGGGAGCTCTTGATGGTGGGTTTCATCTTCTTCTTCTCGCCCTTGTCCATCTTCTTGACAAATTGCGGGCATTTGTAGAACTTGTGTCCTTCTTCATGACACTTGTAGCAAGTCACGGTTGCACCCTTCTTAAGCTTCTTCACCATGGGATCACGGTTATCTTGAGAAGGTTGGACTTTGCTCTTCATGTCTTGAGAGATGTCCACTTGTTCCTCATTATTCTTACCCTTGCCCATCAAGCTTGACAACCTCTCTCGGAGCCATTTCACTTCTTGCTTGAGCTCATCATTTTTCTTGCCTATGAGACAATCACATTTTTCTACAACAACATTCTCATTGCAAGATGGTGAGCAAGATTTATCAATTAAATCAATGCAAGAAGTTGAAGCATCTACCTTGGAGATAGGAATTGCACAAGGGATAGATGATTCATCAAGCTCAAAGGAATTACTTGTTTTAGTCTCATTGCTCTCAAGCTTAGTTTTTAGCTCATCACACTCCTTGCTAAGCAATTTGAATTTGCACAACAAATGTTCATAATTTGTAGCAAGGGTTGCACTAAGTTCATTGAGAGCATTGAGTTCTTTAATTTCATTAACTTGTTTCTTAAGCATTCCTTTTTGCTCATGGACTAGCTCAACAAGATCATCGAGAGAGGTGGTGTCGGATTCATCATCACTTACATTGCTCTCCATACCTTTGGCCACAAGGCACATGTGTGGTGATGATGAAGGACCTTGCATGAAGCGGGTGGTGAAGTTCTTTCTTGATTCGTCACTTGAGCTACAAGAACTTGATTCTCCACCACTTGTCCATTCACGAACGGCGATAGTTGCTTCTTGCCTTGGCCTCCTCTCCTTCACCACCTTCTTCTTGGGCTTGTGCTCGATCTTGGTGAACTTGATGTGTTGATGATGACGCCATTCTCTCAAGTGGACGTTGTAGCCGTACATGTTGATTTTCTTCACATACTTGAAGATCTTATTCACGTACATGGCCACCATGGATTCGACCTCTTCATCACTTGAGGAGTCTTCATCATCACCATCATCACCATCATCTTCGCTTGAGCTTCCATTACCTCAACCGGGGATCTTGGGCAACACATGTCCAACTAGCAAGCTTGGCTTCTTGGCTTGAATCTTCACATCTTGTTTGTGCCAAGCCTCCCAAGTCCCCGCTCTCATGGCCTTCAAGTGGCCTTTGGAACCCAAACCATATGAGGCCCCTTCATGTTTGTGATGACTTCCTTGGGCACCCAAATGGGTTGGTTCCAACCCCGCTCCGTCTTCATCTTCCCAACCTTGTGTGCAACCACCTTGCCATTGGGCTTCTTCTTGATGACGTAGGTGTTGCTCTTGGTCTTGTTCTTGCGGTTGGGCTTGGTGTAGATGAGGGAGCTCTTGATGGTGGGTTTCATCTTCTTCTTCTCACCCTTGTCCATCTTCTTAACAAATTGCGGGCATTTGTAGAACTTGTGTCCTTCTTCATGACACTTGTAGCAAGTCACGGTTGCACCCTTCTCAAGCTTCTTCACCATGGGATCACGGTTATCTTGAGAAGTTTGGACTTTGCTCTTCATGTCTTGAGAGATGTCCACTTGTTCCTCATTGTTCTTGCCCTTGCCCATCAAGCTTGACAACCTCTCTCGAAGCCATTTCAATTCTTGCTTGAGCTCATCATTTTTCTTGCCTATGAGACAATCACATTTTTCTACAACAACATTCTCATTGCAAGATGGTGAGCAAGATTCATCAATTAAATCAATGCAAGAAGTTGAAGCATCTACCTTGGAGATAGGAATTGCACAAGAGATAGATGATTCATCAAGCTCAAAGGAATTACTTGTTTTAGTCTCATTGCTCTCAAGCTTAGTTTTTAGCTCATCACACTCCTTGCTAAGCAATTTGAATTTGCACAACAAATGTTCATAATTTGTAGCAAGGGTTGCACTAAGTTCATTGAGAGCATTGAGTTCTTTAATTTCATTAGCTTGTTTCTTAAGCATTCCTTTTTGCTCATGGACTAGCTCTACAAGATCATCGAGAGAGGTGGTGTCGGATTCATCATCACTTACATTGCTCTCCATACCTTTGGCCATAAGGCACATGTGTGGTGATGATGAAGGACCTTGCATGAAGCGGGTGGTGAAGTTCTTTCTTGATTCGTCACTTGAGCTACAAGAACTTGATTCTCCACCACTTGTCCATTCATGGACGGTGATAGTTGCTTCTTGCCTTGGCCTCCTCTCCTTCACCACCTTCTTCTTGGGCTTGTGCTCGATCTTGGTGAACTTGATGTGTTGATGATGACGCCCTTCTCTCAAGTGGACATTGTAGCCATACATGTTGATTTTCTTCACATACTTGAAGATCTTCTTCACGTACATGGCCACCATGGATTCGACCTCTTCATCACTTGAGGAGTCTTCATCGTCACCATCATCACCATCATCTTCGCTTGAGCTTCCATTACTTCAACCATGGATCTTTGGCAACACATGTCCAACTAGCAAGCTTGGCTTCTTGGCTTGAATCTTCACATCTTGTTTGTGCCAAGCCTCCCAAGTCCCCGCTCTCATGGCCTTCAAGTGGCCTTTGGAACCCAAACCATATGAGGGCCCTTCATGTTTGTGATGACTTCCTTGGGCACCCAAATGGGTTGGTTCCAACCCCACTCCGTCTTCATCTTCCCAACCTTGTGTGCAACCACCTTGCCATTGGGCTTCTTCTTGATGACGTAGGTGTTGCTCTTGGTCTTGTTCTTGCGGTTGGGCTTAGTGTAGATGAGGGAGCTCTTGATGGTGGGTTTCATCTTCTTCTTCTCGCCCTTGTCCATCTTCTTGACAAATTGCGGGCATTTGTAGAACTTGTGTCCTTCTTCATGACACTTGTAGCAAGTCACGGTTGCACCCTTCTCAAGCTTCTTCACCATGGGATCACGGTTATCTTGAGAAGTTTGGACTTTGCTCTTCATGTCTTGAGAGATGTCCACTTGTTCCTCATTGTTCTTGCCCTTGCCCATCAAGCTTGACAACCTCTCTCGGAGCCATTTCAATTCTTGCTTGAGCTCATCATTTTTCTTGCCTATGAGACAATCACATTTTTCTACAACAACATTCTCATTGCAAGATGGTGAGCAAGATTCATCAATTAAATCAATGCAAGAAGTTGAAGCATCTACCTTGGAGATAGGAATTGCACAAGGGATAGATGATTCATCAAGCTCAAAGGAATTACTTGTTTTAGTCTCATTGCTCTCAAGCTTAGTTTTTAGCTCATCACACTCCTTGCTAAGCAATTTGAATTTGCACAACAAATGTTCATAATTTGTAGCAAGGGTTGCACTAAGTTCATTGAGAGCATTGAGTTCTTTAATTTCATTAGCTTGTTTCTTAAGCATTCTTTTTTGCTCGTGGACTAGCTCAACAAGATTATCGAGAGAGGTGGTGTCGAATTCATCATCACTTACATTGCTCTCCATACCTTTGGCCATAAGGCACATGTGTGGTGATGATGAAGGACCTTGCATGAAGCGGGTGGTGAAGTTCTTTCTTGATTCGTCACTTGAGCTACAAGAACTTGATTCTCTACCACTTGTCCATTCACGGACGGTGATAGTTGCTTCTTGCCTTGGCCTCCTCTCCTTCACCACCTTCTTCTTGGGCTTGTGCTCGATCTTGGTGAACTTGATGTGTTGATGATGACGCCCTTCTCTCAAGTGGACGTTGTAGCCGTACATGTTGATTTTCTTCACATACTTGAAGATCTTCTTCACGTACATGGCCACCATGGATTCGACCTCTTCATCACTTGAGGAGTCTTCATCGTCACCATCATCACCATCATCTTCGCTTGAGCTTCCATTACTTCAACCATGGATCTTGGGCAACACATGTCCAACTAGCAAGCTTGGCTTCTTGGCTTGAATTTTCACATCTTATTTGTGCCAAGCCTCCCAAGTCCCCGCTCTCATGGCCTTCAAGTGGCCTTTGGAACCCAAACCATATGAGGCCCCTTCATGTTTGTGATGACTTCCTTGGGCACCCAAATGGGTTGGTTCCAACCCCACTTCGTCTTCATCTTCCCAACCTTGTGTGCAACCACCTTGCCATTGGACTTCTTCTTGATGACGTAGGTGTTGCTCTTGGTCTTGTTCTTGCGGTCGGGCTTGCTCAAGATATGAGATGGCTTCAATTCTTCGAGCTTCTTCTCATAGATGATTGCTTTCACCAAGTCATAATCAGGCTTCCGGAGACTTTGTAGGATCTTGCGGTTGATGCTCAAGTCCGTGATGTTCTTCACACCTAAAGCATTGATCTCATTGACAAGCACATTTAGGCGTGAGTACATTGATTCGGCATTTTCATTTGCAAGTTGCTTAAAGCTATTGAATTCCTCAAGGAGACAACCGTAGCGTTCATTAGCAACTTCTTTTGAACCCTCATTTTGCTCCTTGATGGTTTTCCATAGCTCTTGAGCATTTTCACAATTAAAAACTCTATTGAAAATGCCTACATCTAGTGAGGACAAAATGATACTCTTAGCAATCACATCAAATTGCTTTTCCTTCTTAGTACCATTTCTCATGCCCTCATCGGTGACTCTCCAAACATCAAGGTCCTTTGCTTGGAGATAGGCCTCCATGAGAACCTTCCACCGAGGATAGCCCGTGCCATCGAAGTGTGGAGCCAAACCTAAGGTATCCACCCCTTTCATACCTCTATAGAGCAACTCACTAGGCGGTGAAGCCTAACCGTTCCAATGAGCCGGTTTTCACAATTTGCCAATCGAATTGGCATTTCCTTGTGAAGGAAGTGAGTCCCGGCTCTGATACCACTTGTAAGGAATTGGATGCTCGTAGCCTAAGAGGGGGAGGGGGTGAATTAGGCAATCTTAAAACCTTAACCTATGGTTCCACTACTTTTTCATAAAGTAAAACTAGAACATACTACCTAGATGTGCAACTATGGTTGTTCTAGTGTGAAACTCCCATCCCAAAACAAGGTTTGCAACCTATAGCCAATCCTAGCATGATACTACTCTAGGAAAGTAAACACAAGAAGGATTGCAAGAGAGTAATGCGGAAACGAAAAGAGGGATGAGAGGAAGCAAACTCTTGACACGCGATTTATCCCGTGGTATCGGTAGGCACTAAGCCACCCCTAGTCCACGTTGTTGAAGCACTCACACAAGAGTATTGCTTCCCGGTCACCAAGTCTCTCCCAAGAGCACTACTTGACTAGCCACAAAAGGCTCGCCACTTAGGCACTCGCCAAGCTCTCTTGGTCACCTTGATGCTGCCTCCACTAAGGAGCTTCTCCACCAAGGAAGGGGGTCTCCACGTCCCCCGCACAAAGTGTCCTCGCTACTCCACACCAAGCCGGAGGGTCGATGACGATTGCCGGTGAGCCACTTAGGCCCCAAGGCTTCCGGCACACGTTGTACAACTTGATTCACTCAAGAATCACCTCACAAGGTTGGCACAACCTTGCACTCACTCAGCTCTAAGCTAAGCCTAGCACTTAGCACATATACTAAGCATATGCAAGTCTATGGATGAGCAATTAAGCACTTGGATGGATTGGATATGATCTTCTAGGTGTCTTGAACTCCTCTGCACTTTCACACAATCCAGCAACCTCAAATGGGTGAGTGGAGGGGGTATAAATAGCCCAAGGCACTCAAAGAGCCGTTGTGTAATGCCCTGGGTTTTCAAAATCGGAAAACCCAGCATTCTGTCTCGTGATAGTCCCTGGATCAGACGCTATCACGCACAGGCATTCATCACAGATAAATAACATAGTCATACATCGATATAAAGCATCAGAGTACGAATAATAATCTGATTATTACATGTCCTGATTATTCGGAGTACATCAATACCCGCCTCTTGGCGGAATAACAGAAATAAGAGCCTACGCAGCGGTAGCTATCTCCCAAAAGGTGTCTCCATCTTCAGGCATCTCCCACAGGCATCCTTGAGCGAAGCGTCATGCCCCCTCAGTCGTACCATCCGTCGGCATTGTTGTCGTAGTCGGACTCGTACCCTGGAAGCTCAGGGGCTA
The DNA here is from genome assembly GCA_036936925.1 of Cenchrus fungigraminus. NCBI lineage: Eukaryota > Viridiplantae > Streptophyta > Magnoliopsida > Poales > Poaceae > Cenchrus > Cenchrus fungigraminus. Next base: position 89,105,464 of record CM072780.1, read on the forward strand.
TCCCCAAGGATCGGGATTGGTCCATGTCACCAACCGTATGAAAGCTTTAAGTGGCCTATTTCTAAGGGGAAAAGAGTATATCAAGGTAGTAGCAGGGTTTCCTATGCAGCAGCAGCAAGAAAGTAGAGTAATATCTCCATAAGTTCACCATATCCCATACCTCTCATCCGCATACGGTTACATCTGGTCACCCAGATCACCGTCACCATCACCTATCTCCATCTAGGGTCGGTGCGAGAACTCCCACTCCTCGCACCTCAATGGTTGCACCCGGATCCGCGAGGTAGAGGGAGCAACTCTCCTCTCCCCGAATACAACCACGGCTCACCAATCACACTCATCCTATAAGGGGGAGGTAGAAAATCCCAAAACGTAAGAGTCGGAGAAACAACGGGCATGTCCATAACCGAGGACGCGGCTATACGTATAGATCTAAACTCTGCAGAGCGTGTACACCAGTACCCAACTCAGAATAGTACCCGGACGGTGTACGGCCGACCGAGCCTACCCTACCGGGCGAACACCTAGGAGTTACGGTTCCATCCTGCATCCGGGTCTCGATGCGCTCCCCCGCAGAAGACCACCCCAGAACTGTGAAAATGCCCCTGTGTGGCCACACGGGAGTCGCACTGAGAGGGTGGACTCACTACCACCTCTCCCCAACTGATACCCCGCTATCCTGCTGGCAGGTATGGTACCGCACTTGCTAGGGTAGAACGGCCCTATCCCCACTCTCGGCGAGGTGGTGTGTACGAAAGTCCCGTGTAACAGGCGACCCACTCGGTTTCAGACCGGGGCGAGCTCATATCCTCCAAGTCATCACAAAATCCCCAACACCTGTGCTCCTAAAACGGTGTACCCGCCATAGGTACCAACTCGGGCAACGTCCGAGAAGACGATCCCTGGCCCCTGATCCCAGATCAGGTTGTCTCGAGCTCACCCCCGCCACAATATCCCAAAACACCTTCTCCTGCCGGTTTTCCCAACACATGCCAAGAAACTACCACAATAATCCCAACACATGCACAGCAAGCTCAGCACATCATCTAGCTTAAGTAAACAGTAGTAGGTCAATCAAGGACAAGTATGTAAAAGAGGCTATGCATGGGTTCATCATATCCATCTCTATGCATTAAATAAAGCACTAGCAGTTCTAAAATAGCCATGCCTAATGGGCATTCAAAGATGGTCGGGCGTGAACCTGGGTACGAGTGGTCGTCGTAGCCGAGGTCGTCGTCGAAGTCCTGGTTCAGCTCTTCGGCTCCGGCAGCTCCTAGAAGCGTATTTAAATAAATAAACTCGGCTACTAATGGCAATAAATCCAAGATAAAGAGCAAATAAGATCCAAAAAGAGGCAACCTCTAGTCTAGCACGAAGTTTGGATTTTTAGAAGATTTTCAGAAGAAGTTTCATATTTTTCGGAGCTAAAACGGATTTGTTATGATTTTCCAAAGATAAAATACATTTCTGAAATTAAAATACGCATATACAATATCTCATACTTTAGGCCAACCTTTACCTAGCTCTAGCTATCTTTAAGAGGTCTTACAGCTAGCTGCAGGCCGGCTCCTGTGCTGACGCAACCGCCACTTGGGTGGCTTAAAGCCGGCTCCTGCCCACGTGGCGGCCTGCGTGGCAGCCATGCGTGGCGGCACGCGGCGGATCCGGGGCGATCCGCTGCGGCTCAGCGCGGCGCGGCGTGCATGTGGCCGGGCCGTGAGTGGCCGGCCGCACGGGATCCGCCCGGATTTCCTACGGTGACGTGCACGTGTGGGCGGCTGTGTGTCGAAGAACTCCAGGGGTTTAGCAGCGGCGTCGGCACGTGCTCGGCCAAATGCCGCTGAGGGAAGGCGGCGCGGGAAAGGGCTCGGTGGCGTCGTGCCTGCGTGGGCGCACGGCGGCGATCTCCGGAGACGGTGTGCGGGTGCCCCAAAAGCCCAGACGCGTGTGTGCGAGCATCAAGCAAAGCGGAACGACCCAAAAACTGGGGCTTTTGCCCCTTTGCCTAGGAGCACGGCGTGGCCGCCATGGCGGAGCTCGGGCCGACACACACGGCGGCGGTACTCAGGGCTCCCGCGGCCGAGCACGGGTGCATGTGGGGGCGTGCATATGCCGGCGGCAAGGCGATCGTGACGGCGTGCAAAAGGTGGACGGGGTGGTTTCCGGGGTGTTTGCGCATCGACGTGCATACCGGCGGCGAGGCGCACCAGAGCACGGCGGCGGCGATGCGCGTGTCGGCGAAGTGCGGGTGTGGATCAAGGGAGAAATGCGGAGGCGCACGCACGTGAGTGCGGCGACGGCGGCGGCACCTGCAAAAGATTCCCAGCACGGCACGAAGGCCGGCTTCACCAAGCGGCGTGCGCGGCGGCACGGTGGCGGTGGCGACGGCGAACTCGCGTCCTGCCACGGCTCGAAGGCCGGGTCGACCACAGGTGGGCGAGGAAGGTCGGCCTCACCTCGGGGGCCACTGGCCGATGTGCAGGCGTCGGTGAAGAGGACGGAGCGGGCTCGTCGGAGATGGGGAAGGCTCCGGCGCGGAGCAGAGGAAGCAGGGGAAGACGGTGTGCGCGGCGACAGCAGGTCCGGCTCCTCCTCTCGAACGGCTCCGGTGGCGACAACAGACGGCGTTCCCCCCGACGGCCTCCGGGCCTTCTCTTCTCCCCCCTTCTCCTTCTCCTCCGGCGGGCAGGGCGGTGTGGAAGGAGGGATCCTCCCGGCGGCTAGGGTTGGGAACTCCCCCGGGCGCGGCGGCGGCCTTCTTATAGGCAGTGAGCGGTGCGGGACGTGTGGACGGCGCGGATGCGAGGGCGGGGCGCGCGGCGGCATCGCATCGGCGCCATGGCTGGCACGGGAGCGCTTTGGCGCGCGACGCCAGCGAAAGCGGAAAAGGGGAAGATGACGACGGCGACGTCATGGTGACGTGGGCATGACGCCACGCGGGTCCCGTTCGTCAGCGACACGGTGCGGGCGCGGTTGGTGGGACGTGGGCCGGCGCGAGATGGGCTGCGACGGGCCGCTGTGAGGGAAAAACAGGGACGCGCGGTGAGTAAAGGAAAGGAGAAAGAGGTGGTCGGGTGGACTTCCAGGAGTTGGACTCGCGGCCCAGCAGCTATCCTCCCTTTCCCTTTTCTATTTCTTTCCAACCCTTTTCTATTTTAGATTCAAATTTGAATGTAAATTCAAATTTGAAATCCCACTCAAATAAACTCCAAATAAAACCAAAAGAACTCCAAGTTTCTCACACTAACATTTTTATATTTCCTAGAAATTTTATTTAGCTCAAAATAAATCTACGAATTAAAGGAGAGAAAAGGAAGACATCCTTACATAAGTTGATAATCACTCAAATAATTCATCAAAAATTTTAAATCCTCATTTTTATTAATTAACATTCCTCATTAAATTTGAGGGATGTTACAGACTCCCCCCCTCAAAAGAATCTCGTCCCCGAGATTAAGAACTTACCTCCGTCTCGAAGAGGTGCGGGTACTTCTCTCTCAAAACTGACTCTTTCTCCCACGTCACCTCTCACTCGGTGTGATTGCTCCACAACACCTTGCAGAGGCGAATGGTGGTGCTCCTGGTAGCCTTCTCGGCCCAATCCAGAATCTTTACCGGGTACTCCAAGTACTCCAAGTTGTCTTGCAGGTCGATAGCATCAGTGGAGACATGCTTGTCAAGCTTCAGGTCGAGGCACCTCCGGAGTTGCGATATGTGGAACACAGGATGCACTCCGGCAAGGTCAGATGGTAACTCCAGCCTATAAGCAAGTTTCCCCACCTTTGCCACAATCAGGAAGGGTCCAACGAACCTCGGGGCTAGCTTCCCCTTCACGTGGAACCTCTTCGTGCCTCTAAGCGGTGACACTCTCAGGAAGACGTAGTCACCAACTTCGAAGGAGACATCCTTCCGCTTAGGATCAGTGTAGCTCTTCTGTCTGCTCTGAGCTATCTTCAGGTTCTCTCTAACCTTGGCCACATTCTCCTCAGCCTCAAGAATGGAAGCAGGACCGAAGAAGATCCTCTCCCCCACCTCAGACCACATCAACAGGGTCCTACACTTTCTGCCATACAGGGCTTCAAAGGGTGCCATTTGCAAACTTGCCTGATAGCTATTGTTGTACGAGAATTCAGCGTAGGGCAGACTCTTCTCCCAATCATTGCTGTAGGTCAACACACAAGCTCTCAGCAGATCTTCTAGAACCTGATTCACTCGTTCAGTCTGTCCATCTGTCTGGGGGTGGAAAGCTGTGCTGTAGTTCAAGTGGGTGCCCATCGAAGCGTGCAGACTCCTCCAGAATTGAGCTGTGAACTGAGCACCACGATCTGACACGATGGTGCGAGGTGCTCCATGCAACCTCAGGATATGCTCAACGTAGAGATCAGCCAACTGACTCACAGAGTACTTGTTCTTAACCGGAAGGAAGTGCGCTACCTTGGTCAAACGGTCCACAATCACCCAAATCGAGTCATTCCCCTTCTGAGTGCGGGGAAGACCTACCACAAAGTCCATACTGATATCATCCCATTTCCACTGAGGTATCGCAAGTGGCTGAAGTAGTCCGGCGGGTCTCTGATGTTCTGCCTTCACTCTCTGGCAAGTGTCGCATCGGGCAACATACTCAGCTATGTCTTTCTTCATATTTTCCACCAGAACCGACACTTCAGGTCTTGGTACATCTTCGTGCATCCAGGGTGAATGGAATACCGAGAATCATGTGCTTCCTTCAGAATCGTCTTCCGGATATCCTCTCCACTGGGCACACATATGCGATCCTTCAACCATAACGTGCCTTGCTCATCAATGCGGTAGTCAGGGGTCTTGCCTCTTGTCAGAAGATCTTTCACTTCCTCAATTTGAAGACACTTCTTCTGGGCTTGTCTGATCTGGTCTTCCAAGGTGTACTTCACCCTCAACTCGTTGAGCTGACCTTTCTCGATAATGTTAAGCCGCAATCGCTCCATCTCCAGGTACAACTCTGGCTGTTCTTTCTGCACCATTAGGTTGTTGTAGTAACTTCTTCGGCTCAAAGCATCGGCCACGACATTCGCCTTACCCGGGTGGTAGTGAATGTCGAGGTCGTAATCCTTTATCAACTCTAGCCATCTTCGCTGTCTCAAGTTCAACTCCGACTATGTGAAAATATACTTCAGACTCTTGTGATCCGTGTAGATATCACACTTGTTGCCCATCAAGTAGTGCCTCCATATCTTCAAAGCATGGACAACAGCAGCCAACTCGAGGTCATGCGTCGGATAGTTCTCTTCGTGTTTTCGGAGCTGCCTTGAAGCATAAGCGATCACTTTGCCTTCCTGCATCAGCACACAGCCAAGACCTTGCCTCGAAGCATCGCAGTACACCACAAAGTCCTTGTTGTCATCAGGAAGCGTCAACACAGGAGTTGTGGTGAGTCGGGTCTTGAGCTCTTGGAAGCTTGCTTCGCACTTTTCTGACCACACGAAAGGCGTGTTGTTCTTCAGCAACTCAGTCATCGGCTTCGCAATCTTGGAGAAGTTCTCAATGAAACGGCGATAATATCCAGCCATTCCGAGAAAACTCCTGATCTCTGTCACCGTCTTGGGCGTCTGCCACTTTGATAAAGCTTCGATTTTTGAGGGGTCCACAGCAACTCCCTCTCCGGACAACACATGCCCAAGAAAAGCCACTTCTTCTAGCCAGAACTCACACTTCCTGAACTTGGCATACAACTGATTCTGCCTCAGCTTCTCCAGCACAATCCTCAGATGTTCTTCATGCTCTTCTGCAGTTTCCGAGAAGACCAAGATGTCGTCAATGAATACCACGACAAACTTGTCCAACTCGTCCATGAACACCTTGTTCATCATGTTCATGAAGTAAGCAGGGGCGTTTGTAAGACCGAATGATACAACAGTGAACTCATACTGTCCGTACCGGGTCACAAACGCGGTCTTGTAGATGTCCTCAGGGCGAATCTTCATCTGATGGTAGCCCGATCGAAGGTCAATCTTGTTGTAGTACTTGACCTTCTTCAACTGATCAAGCAGGTCATCAATGCGCGGCAACGGGTACTTGTTCTTGATGGTTACCGCATTAAGGGTGCGGTAATCGACGCACAGCCGTTGCGTCTCATCCTTCTTCGGCACAAACATCACCGGTGAAGCCCAAGGTGATGCACTCGGACGGATGTACCCCTTCTCACGGAGAGCTTCCAACTCTTCCTTCAGTGTTGCCAGCTCTAACTTGCCCATTCTATAAGGACTCTGTGCCACAGGTGCAGTTCCTGGCACAAGGTTAATCACGAATTCCACGTCGCGGTCTGGGGGTAACCCCGGCAGATCTTCAGGAAAGACATCAGGGTACTCACAAACCACTGGAACATCGGCCACTGTCTTGGTAGAGAGGTTGTACACAGCTGGTACTTCCCAAGACTTTAGCGGCTCGAAGGTGATCTTCGTTCCCTTCAGGTGCATCAAGGTCACTTGTCGGGGTGACGAGGAGATTACCCCTTTGTGAGCGGTGATCCAATCCATGCCCAGAATAACATCAATCCCATTGGACTTTAGTACGGTCAGATCTCCGAGGAACTTGTGACCCTTGATGAACATCTTCACTCCCTTGCATAGCAAAGTGCACCTAATATCTCCGAGCGGGGAGCTCGTTATGATGGGTTTCGGACGGGGAGTCATGGGGAGAGATTGTTTGTTTACAAAGTTAGAGGACACATAAGAACTAGTTGCACCAGTATCAAACAGAATCAAAGCCTTAGTGCCACAAACTAAAAACTCACCGATCACAACGTCTGGAGCGTCAGCAGCCTCCTCCTCGGTCAGGAGGTTGAGCCTTCCGCGATCTGCGGCCGGCTGGGAAGCAGCCTGAGGTGGCCTCCCTCCTGGAGCTGGTGCCCTGGCAGGTGTAGCAGTGGCCTTCTTGCTGGGGCAGTCGTACGACTTGTGGCCTTGCTTGCCACAGGCGTAACACGTCGGGGTGAAACCTCCAGTGCTGGGTCTCGACGCGCTCTGCTGCGGGCGGTTGTAGCCACCACCCTGCTGCTGGTAGTTGCTCCTTCCTCCTGGGTATGGTGCACGGTTCCCTCCGAAGCCTCGTCCGGGTTGGTTGTTCCCCGGGCGGTAGCTCCCGCGGAGCAGGTTACTCTGCCCGCTCCTCGGCCTCTGGAAGGATCGGTCGCCATGGTCCCGATCTCCGAACCTCTTCTTATCCTTCATGCGCTCCTCATGTCCCCTGCATTCTTCTTCGAGCGCGATAGCCCTGTTCACCAGGTGGCAAAGGGACTTGTGCTCGCTGGCCTTCAAGCTCTGGCGGAGACCATGGTGCAGGCCTCGCAGAAACCAGAACTGCTTCTTGTCATCAGTGGTGGTGTCGTCTGGGGCATAGCGCATCATCTTCATGAAGTGCCTCTCGTACTCCTCCACCCTCATCGCACCCTGAGTCATGGTGTGGAACTCCTGAGCCTTCTGGATCATGAGTTCCATCGGCAGGTATTGCTCACGGAACACCTCACAGAACTCCAGCTAGGTGATGAACGCTGGGTTCGGGTGAGTCCCGGAGTAGTTGTCCCACCAAGACTTGGCAGGACCCTCGAGCTGGTGGACGGCGAGAGCGACACACTCCTCGTAGGTGTAGGTGGTGAGGTCAAGCTTCGTCTCGATCACGCGGAGCTAGTCATCGGCATCAAGGGGATCGTCCGAGTAGCTGAAGGTAGGGGCCTTCAGACGGATGAACCTCTCGATCTTCTTGGCGAAGTCCTCCTCCACCGGGGCGTTGCGATTCCCACCGACTCGGTTCTCGACGGTGTCAGCCATCCTCTGCATCAGCTGTGTCTGCAGGGCCATCACCTCAGCTAGGTTAGGCGGTGGCGGTGGAGGTGCTCCTCCACAGCCACGACCACGCCCACGGCCACGACCCTGGGGAGCTGGGTGTGGCGCAGGCTCTCCTTTGGCTTCCTCCTCTTCTACTTCCTCATCAGCGCCTTGTCCGATGGGCGGAGGCGGTGGTGGTGGCACCATATTGCCTCAGCCACGTCCTAGGACAGGCGCGTGTCCACATCCAGGAGCGCGTCCACGTCCACGTACGGGAGCGCAGCCACGTCCACGGCCACGGACAGGCAGGGCTGGCGGGGCTTGCTCTTCCTCGGCAGCCTCAAAGCGTCCCAACAGACGACCGAACCTCCTGATCGACATCTTGCTGAAAAACACGACCAAGGGTACAGGAAAACCTCAGATACGTCTCTCACCAACAAATTGAGTCTGATATACAATCATGAACATATTTCTACTAATATAAATCCTACACTCAATGAGAAGAAGCAATAAGAACAAACAACTCCATTAAGACCAAACAACCAGCATCCATTAAGAGTACATAAGTTCCCTCGAGGCTGACTCAAGCCTTGGAGGTCACACACATCAACGATCTAATATAGCGTTACATGATCTCAAAAGGGTGTGCACATCTAGGTGTGAAAAGACTCATAACTCAACATGCACCGGAACAGGCTCTCGGCTGCATGGAACTCTTCATGAAGATTATCTATCTTACAAATCTACTCTTATTAGCGTGCTCAAACTCCGGCACGCTACTCGAAGTGGGACTTCTTGTACCTCACTGGGTAACGGTCCTCATCGGGGAAGTCCTTGGGGAACATCCGCGACAGCCGGGAGTGAGCGGCCCTCACCTCATCGGTCTCAACCGAAGTGGCCATGTCGGCCAGGGGACACAGGTGAAGCTTGAGGGCGGACGGGTGGAGCCTGAAGGTCTCCTTGTGGATCGCCCGCTGACGCTCGGGGGGTAGCAGACTGTTGAGCTCTTGAAGCTCGTCCACACGAAGTGAGTCAGCGTCCTCCCAAGTCCTCATCCGCTTGCACTTGTCCAGCAGGAACACGGAAGTCCTGGTGAGTGCGGCGATGTTGGCGGTGTTGTTGTAGTGGTCCTCCATGAGCTCTGTCACTCTGGCCTTCTCACGAACCAAGTTGCACCCCTGGGCAGCGAACTGGGCATCCTTCTGGTCCAGCTTGGCGAAGAGACGAGTGAACCTAGCCTCCTGCTTGCGTAGATCCTCCTGAGCGTAGATCTTCTCCCCTCGAGCGGTCACCCTCTCAGCCTTAGCCTGAACTGCCAATGAGTTGGCGTGGCGAAGTCTTCGCTCGAGCTGCTCAACTCGCTGGTGAAGGGTGAGGTTCTCCACGAGCAGGCTCTGGGTGCGGGGCTGAAGCTCCTTCAGCTCTAGAGTAGTGTACTCCAGTCTGCTGAAGAGTCCACTCGTCTGCTCACTCAGTCGGCGAGCGTGAGTGTCGAGGTCCACGAGGTAGCTCCCAGTGGTGACGAGCGTGTCGTTGGCCTCATGTAGGGGTCCCTGAACAACCTCCTCCTCGTAGAGTGCTGAAGGGTCTGGCAGTCCGTTCACCATCGGAGCCACTCTGTAGTAGTCCTGAGGGATCAGCCTCAGGTCTCCAGTCCTGTAGACGTCGCGGTACCTAGCCAGCAGGTGGCAAAGTACGTGGCTGCAGGCGGTGCCCACAGCGTTCCTGACGTTGAGTCCTGTGCTTTGCTCGAGCATCCCGGGAAAGCCTGGAAGCGTCGGGTGGGGTAGGACGGCCACCGTGCAAAGCACTAGTGGTCCTGACAGCGTGCGGACGTCCTCAGCGCGGTAGGTGACGTGCGTAGGGGGAATCCCTAGCCTGAGGATGACCCTGTCAACCCAACGGGCGAGTCCCTCCATGTGCTCCGGGAGCAACTCCACCTCCTGACGAGCCATCTCCTGTGACACGGAAGAAATTTTCTAGTTAGCGCAGGAGAGATAGAACTTTTCAAAAGAAGGATAAGTTTTGTAATATAAGTCAAGAATGGTATATAGCAAAAGAGTTTCGTTTAGAGTCCTAATTCCTAATGACCATTTCTAAGGGCACGTGCAACGGTCAACCTGGCTTTGATACCATCTGTAACGCCCTGGGTTTTCAAAATCGGAAAACCCAGCATTCTGTCTCGTGATAGTCCCTGGATCAGACGCTATCACGCACAGGCATTCATCACAGATAAATAACACAGTCATACATCGAAATAAAGCATCAGAGTACGAATAATAATCTGATTATTACATGTCCTGATTATTCGGAGTACATCAATACCCGCCTCTTGGTGGAATAACAGAAATAAGAGCCTACGCAGCGGTAGCTATCTCCCAAAAGGTGTCTCCATCTTCAGGCATCTCCCACAGGCATCCTTGAGCGAAGCGTCATGCCCCCTCAGTCGTACCATCCGTCGGCATTGTTGTCGTAGTCGGACTCGTACCCTGCAAGCTCAGGGGCTATCCCCAAGGATCGGGATAGGTCCACGTCACCAACCGTATGAAAGCTTTAAGTGGCCTATTTCTAAGGGGAAAAGAGTATATCAAGGTAGTAGCAGGGTTTCCTATGCAGCAGCAGCAAGAAAGTAGAGTAATATCTCCATAAGTTCACCATATCCCATACCTCTCATCCGCATACGGTTACATCTGGTCACCCAGATCACTGTCACCATCACCTATCTCCATCTAGGGTCGGTGCGAGAACTCCCACTCCTCGCACCTCAATGGTTGCACCCGGATCCGCGAGGTAGAGGGAGCAACTCTCCTCTCCCCGAATACAACCACGGCTCACCAATCACACTCATCCTATAAGGGGAGGTAGAAAATCCCAAAACGTAAGAGTCAGAGAAACAACGGGCATGTCCATAACCGAGGACGCGGCTATACGTATAGATCTAAACTCTGCAGAGCGTGTACACCAGTACCCAACTCGAAATAGTACCCGGACGGTGTACGGCCGACCGAGCCTACCCTACCGGGCGAACACCTAGGAGTTACGGTTCCATCCTGCATCCGGGTCTCGATGCGGTCCCCCGCAGAAGACCACCCCAGAACTGTGAAAATGCCCCCGTGTGGCCACACGGGAGTCGCACTGAGAGGGTGGACTCACTCCCACCTCTCCCCCACTGATACCCCGCTATCCTGCTGGCAGGTATGGTACCGCACTTGCTAGGGTCGAACGGCCCTATCCCCACTCTCGGCGAGGTGGTGTGTACGAAAGTCCCGTGTAACAGGCGACCCACTCGGTTTCAGACCGGGGCGAGCTCATATCCTCCAAGTCATCACAAAATCCCCAACACCTGTGCTCCTAAAATGGTGTACCCGCCATAGGTACCAACTCGGGCAACGTCCGAGAAGACGATCCCTGGCCCCTGATCCCAGATCAGGTTGTCTCGAGCTCACCCCCGCCACAATATCCCAAAACACCTTCTCCTGTCGGTTTTCCCAACACACGGCAAGAAACTACCACAATAATCCCAACACATGCACAGCAAGCTCAGCACATCATCTAGCTTAAGTAAACAGTAGTAGGTCAATCAAGGACAAGTATGTAAAAGAGGCTATGCATGGGTTCATCATATCCATCTCTATGCATTAAATAAAGCACTAGCAGTTCTAAAATAGCCATGCCTAATGGGCATTCAAAGATGGTCGGGCGTGAACCTGGGTACGAGTGGTCGTCGTAGCCGAGGTCGTCGTCGAAGTCCTGGTTCAGCTCTTCGGCTCCGGCAGCTCCTAGAAGCGTATTTAAATAAATAAACTCGGCTACTAATGGCAATAAATCCAAGATAAAGAGCAAATAAGATCCAAAAAGAGGCAACCTCTAGTCTAGCACGAAGTTTGGATTTTTAGAAGATTTTCAGAAGAAGTTTCATATTTTTCGGAGCTAAAACGGATTTGTTATGATTTTCCGAAGATAAAATACATTTCTGAAATTAAAATACGCATATACAATATCTCATACTTTAGGCCAACCTTTACCTAGCTCTAGCTATCTTTAAGAGGTCTTACAGCTAGCTGCAGGCCGGCTCCTGTGCTGACGCAACCGCCACTTGGGTGGCTTAAAGCCGGCTCCTGCCCACGTGGCGGCCTGCGTGGCAGCCATGCGTGGCGGCGCGCGGCGGATCCGAGGCGATCCGCTGCGGCTCAGCGCGGCGCGGCGTGCGTGTGGCCGGGCCGTGAGTGGCCGGCCGCACGGGATCCGCCCGGATTTCCTACGGTGACGTGCACGTGTGGGCGTCTGTGTGTCGAAGAACCCCAGGGGTTTAGCAGCGGCGCAGGCACGTGTTCGGCCAAATGCCGCTGAGGGAAGGCGGCGCGGGAAAGGGCTCGGCGGCGTCGTGCCTGCGTGGGCGCATGGCGGCGATGTCCGGAGACGGCGTGTGGGTGCCCCAAAAGCCCAGACGCGTGTGTGCGAGCATCAAGCAAAGCGGAACGACCCAAAAACTGGGGCTTTTGCCCCTTTGCCTAGGTGCACGGCGTGGCCGCCATGGCGGAGCTCGGGCCGACGCACGCGACGGCGGTACTCAGGGCTCCCGCGGCCGAGCACGGGCGCATGTGGGGGTGCGCATATGCCGGCGGCGAGGCGATCGTGACGGCGTGCAAAAGGTGGACGGGGTGGTTTCCGGGGCGTGTGCGCGTCGACGTGCATACAGGCGGGGAGGCGCGCCAGAGCACGGCGGCGGCGATGCGCGTGTCAGCGAAGTGCAGGTGTGGATCAAGGGAGAAACGCGGAGGCGCACGCGCGTGAGTGCGGCGACGGCGGCGGCACCTACAAAAGATTCCCAGCACGGCACGAAGGTCGGCTTCACCAAGCGGCGTGCGCGGCGGCGCGGTGGCGGTGGCGACGGCGAACTCGCGTCCTGCCACGGCTCGAAGGCCGGGTCGACCACAGGTGGGCGAGGAAGGTTGGCCTCACCTCGGGGGCCACTGGCCGAAGTGCAGGCGTCGGTGAAGAGGACGGAGCGGGCTCGTCGGCGATGGGGAAGGCTGCGGCGTGAAGCAGAGGAAGCAGGGGAAGACGGTGTGCGCGGCGACAGCAGGTCCGGCTCCTCCTCTCGGACGGCTCCGGCGGTGACAACGGACGGCGTTCCCCCCGACGGCCTCTGGGCCTTCTCTTCTCCCTCCCCCCTTCTCCTTCTCCTCCGGCGGGCAGGGCGGTGTGGAAGGAGGGATCCTCCCGGCGGCTAGTGTTGGGAACTCCCCAGGGCGCGGCGGCGGCCTTCTTATAGGCGGTGAGCGGTGCGGGACGCGTGGACGGCACGGATGCGAGGGCGGGGCGCGCGGCAGCATCGCGTCGGTGCCATGGCTGGCATGGGAGCGCTTTGGCGTGCGACGCCAGCGAAAGCGGAAAAGGGGAAGATGACGACGGCGACGTCATGGTGACGTGGGCATGACGCCACGCGGGTCCCGTTCGTCAGCGACACGGTGCGGGCGCGGTTGGTGGGACGTGGGCCGGCGCGAGATGGGCTGCGACGGGCCGCTGTGAGGGAAAAAGAGGGACGCGCGGTGAGTAAAGGAAAGGATAAAGAGGTGGTCGGGTGGACTTCCAGGAGTTGGACTCGCGGCCCAGCAGCTATCCTCCCTTTCCCTTTTCTATTTCTTTCCAACCCTTTTCTATTTTAGATTCAAATTTGAATGTAAATTCAAATTTGAAATCCCACTCAAATAAACTCCAAATAAAACCAAAAGAACTCCAAGTTTCTCACACTAACATTTTTATATTTCCTAGAAATTTTATTTAGCTCAAAATAAATCTAGGAATTAAAGGAGAGAAAAGGAAGACATCCTTACATAAGTTGATAATCACTCAAATAATTCATCGAAAATTTTATATCCTCATTTTTATTAATTAACATTCCTCATTAAATTTGAGGGATGTTACACGTTGGCTAACGGCCACTGAAAAAGTAAGCATCGGATGAACCGATGCTATCCTTTTCAGGGAATCGGTTCATCCAGTGCCCCTCCCACGTCACTTAGCCGTTGAGGTTCTCTGACAGAACTGCTCCAACGCTATACACCGACGGTGCGTCAGATCATCCGGTGCTGAAGGACTCCTCGCCAAAACCTTACTGTCCGCATCTTTGAGAGCGTCGGATGAACCGCTGCCCTACCGTCGGTTCATCCGGTGTTGAAGCTCCAGTCTTGGTGCGTCTTTGTCTTGATTCAAACTGAGCGTCGGATAGACCGACGGTGTCCTCTCTCAGACCGTCGGATCATCCGGTGCTACTGTCTTCGCTGCTCTTCCTCTGCAATTCATCCGGCGCATCTAGAAACTGGACCGTCGGATCATCCGACGGTGTCATCTTCATTTTGCCTGTTGCGCAGTGTACCAAGTGCATCGACGCTTGCACCGATGGTACCGTCGGTTCATCCGACGGTGCCCTTTTTCTTCTTTTCCTTTGCGTCTTCAACTTGGATCTTTGCTTCAACTTAACATACTTAACATACTTAACATGCCATCACTTATAGCCTCAAAATATATACTAAGTCCTCATGTTTTGCTATGAGTAACTTAACATGTGCATGGTATGTTAACTTGTGGTATGACATGTTAACTTGGGCATGGTATGTTAACTTGTGCATGGTATGCTAACATGTGGTAACATCCATGGGACCTAGGAATGCCTACAAAGACATGCTAGACAATGTGGTTAGTCCCATTACTTGTGTTAGCATGAATCACCAAAATCAACTCGAACAAATGGCAAATGCGGCCATGTTCGCTACAAAGCGCCTGCCCATAGTTGTCAGGCCTAAGGCCCAAGTGACGCGCGCATGGAGGCCATGGGCCGTCGGTTGTTGGACCGCGAGCCCAGGTGGAAAGGGGAAGACAGCTACGGGCTGTTTTCCTCCTGTGGGCCGCATGTATGTGCTATGCACAGTATTTTTTTAAGAAGTTGTTTTGGTTTTTTCAGAAGCAATTTTTGATGCACTATGTATGGAATTTTATCTCTATTCAATTTGAACCAATAGTGTAAATTGTTTAGAGAGTATATGAGAATAAGAAATGCATCTGAAAGTAAAGTTGTTCATGTTTTTTCATGAATTTTTTTCTCAAGTTTCCGCTGCAAAGTAAAGTTTCATCCTTTAATTTCAATTAAAGGAGTAGAAAGACATTTCTTTAAAGTTAATTACGATATTGTTATTTTCTAACCAAAGTTGATGATAACAGTATTATAAATTTATTTATGAGTTTAAGTTTGAAGTTTGTATCTCTGATAAATTTTGTATCTAAGTGATCAATTTTTTCAGAGAGAAGATTTAGATCAAGATGCGCTCTTGACGAAGGAAGGTTTATCAAATGCTTTTGAAAAGTAGAATATTATCATGTTTTTCATGCTTCCGCTGTAATAATGATTATGTTCCCATTAACATTTGAAAGTTTATTATGATCTTGTTGTCTTCTGACCAAAGTTGATGATAGCAGTATTACATATCATGCATTAGTTCTATTTCTGCCCAAAGGTGATGTAGAATTAATGTAGAAGAATGTTGTATGTTTTAATTTCGACCAAAGTTAAGTTAATGCATACAATATTTACTTGAGAGAAAAGATGTGAACGTTGATTTCTGTCAAAGAATGAGATCACTCAGTTGTATTGCTAGGGTAGGTGAATGGACAGACTTAAGCTAAGCAAAGTTTGGACATTTTTTATGCCAAAATGAGTTCATTTTTTTCTCTTATGTACAGCTTCCGCTGTTAATAAGTCAATTAATTTTTTGATTAAGTTGGAACCAAAGGGAAAATTTAATCAGGAAATAAAGTTTAAAGTGAACCCTTTATACGTCATGACTAAGTTTTACGTTATTGTAAATAGTATGATGTGAATTGCGATAAGGAAGATGCATGTTTAATTTTGACCAAAGTTAAATTAAACATGTGTATAAGTATTAAGAGATTTTTGCAAACACTTCCAGTGTCCGGAGAGAATATCCCTCATGATGGGAGAAGTTGAGCATAATACTTATGCTAGTTGATCCTGCATGACAGGAGAAGTTAATGATGACTCCAAAAATAAAGAAGATCATTACACAAGGGATTGTGTTCTCTCTAAATAATGGTCTGACAGATTGTATTTGTGGACATTGATCCAATGAAGAATGGCTGAATATAACACTTTTTTAATTGACTCACATCTATTGAAGTTGTGTATTGCAGAAGATCTAGATTTATTTCTGGATTTACTGAGTGAATACAAGCCAATTTCTAGTATTTATGGAGGTCACCCGCATGATGGGGAATAGTTTAAGTTAATACCCGCATGGCGGGGTAAGCTAGTACAGTGGTTTGCTCATCAGGAGTCCAATTTTAAGAATTTATTTATGATATTGTCATCTTCCAACCAAAGTTGTTAATGACAATGTTATAAACAGATTGTAATGAGTTCATGCATCAATTCTAGTTTCTGCCCAAAGGTGATGTAGAATTAATGTAGTAGCAAGATGAAGTGAGACAACCCTCATTTTCTTTAAGTATATCTTGCATTGCAAGAGAAGTTTGAGATAGTTCTTAAGCTATCTCAGAATTGATCGAGCACTTCCATAGTGTCATGGTGATTAAGCAATCAAGGGTTGATGCCAAAAGGGGAGAAATCCCAAAACCACATCATTTCTAAATATGAGGGTGTAGAGTTGATTAATTGACTCTATGCAAACGCATGCGAGCACTCTAAATGAGTTGCTTGTTGTGAAGTAAGTAATGGTGGAAGACACATATTTTAAATGTGTAGTGTGGCAAAAAGAAGGAGTCATTTTTGAAATTAAGTAAAAGGACAAAAGGAAGTTGTATACAAGTCATTATATAAGAAGATATGCAAGTTTAACTTGCAGAAGTGTAGCAAATAAGGCACTCTGTTAAGTTGTTGAAGTGCAACGAGGAATAAAGTGCTCCCATATGAGTTAAGAAATAACTTTGTTTGTATGACACAATTGTGTGAATGAAGCAAGTTAAGAAATACTCCTCGTTCACAAAATGTTTTGTTTTAAGTTTTGAAATTATGGCATTGAAGCTTATGCCATATTTCGAGGGGGGGGGAGTTGATCCCTATACTGAAGGCAATGCATAATATGCATTGAAAGAAAAGATATGATCTATTAAGTAATTGTGACCATCACGAGGAGTACAACGGTCATAATATTTGATACCCCTAAGAAAGAAACAGCTAAATTCCTGGTTTTTTCATATTTTCGATAGGAAGATAGCGTAGGCGCTCGGTATTTGTACTGATCAAGACAGATCAAACCCAAATAAGAAAGTTTAATGATATGCCGTCTTTACTAAAGATGGAACAATCTGGGGAGCATGGTACACGGAGACCTAACTCCATCTAGATGATGAAATGATGAGGAAAAGTGTGGTATCTTGAGAAATTTGTTTTGAGAAGTCTTTTTTCTCACTACATGTTGTAACTACACCAAAAATACATGACATTGTGGTGCTAGTGTTGTTGTTTTCACTTGTGAAAACTTATTGCCACACATGTAGGGAGCCTGGCATGTCCAGTACCTCTCGTAGTGACAAGAAGCAAAAGAGGAACCTGTCCTTCAGGATTCGATAGTTACCATTGTCGCATATGAGAAGTCTTGGAAAATAAAATGAGATATATGAGTGCCAATATTGTTTTGTGACTTAGAAGAAGTTGTTAATGGAGTCAAAATAGTGGACTGTAATGGGTCTACAAAACTACATGTGACTCCAAAGACAATGAGAATAAACATGATGCACGACTTATGTCAAGAGGCTTCATGCAAGAAAAGAAATAAGTTACAATGAGACATTTTCTCATGTGAGGATTCTTCGGAATCATAATATGAAGTCGATGTTCCTCAATAAAGGATATTAGGATATTTACATGACCTGACCCAAAAGGTTTTGTCATGGAAGGAAAAGGACATATAAGATGTTGTCCGAAGTAAGTTTTGGGTTTTAGTAGGAATCACTAGGACAATTGCATTTATGCAAAGTTTAAGAATTGGAAACATGTTTTCCTCATCACGTATGTTGATGACATCCTACTCTCTAGTAGTGATGTTAGTCTGCTATTGCAGACGAAGAAGTTATTGTCCTCGAATCTTACAAATTTGTATATCTCGTGAAGCATCATTCGTTCAAGGAATTGAAGTTCACTGAGATACAAGTAAAGGGGTATGATGATTATCGCAAAGTGCATACTTAGAGAAGAATTCTAAAGAAACATAGCCTGCATGCGAGTCAGCCTACGCCTGTTCATTTGAAGTCAGGGGTAATAGTTTTGAAATTTTTTAGTATTCCTGGAACCAATATAAGATCGATTGAATGAAAGTGGTTCCATGTGCTTCGGCTGTTGGAAGCAGACTCAATGCTCAAAAAGAA
The DNA here is from genome assembly GCA_036936925.1 of Cenchrus fungigraminus. NCBI lineage: Eukaryota > Viridiplantae > Streptophyta > Magnoliopsida > Poales > Poaceae > Cenchrus > Cenchrus fungigraminus. Next base: position 89,123,664 of record CM072780.1, read on the forward strand.
ATTTACCCTGACATAGCTTAAGTATCCGGGATATTTTTGGCAGAAGTCCAATCTAGCTATAGATCACTGGAATGGAATTAAAGAAAGACTTTGCAATCTAGCAAAGTGTTGTAAGCCTCATTCTAATTAAGAAAGAAACACGTACTCTCAAAACGTTGTGAGTAAAAGTAAGTGTGAAACAAGCAGGTACTCACAAAAGGTTGTGAGTAAAAAGAACTAAAGTTTTGGCGACTTGTTTAGTGAAGCCCACAGTAGTAGCTAACACTCGAGCTTGGAGTTTTATTGTGGAAAAGCTCCAAAGAAAAATAGTTGTGATATCATGGGTTATGTATACCCAAAGTTTTAGCATGATATGAGGCTACAGAACAGGCTAAATGGTTGAAGAAATCTTTACCCGGAGTTGATAATGGTAGACAACAGCAATATACCATTCAAGTATTTTTCTCTCCAAGGGCAACATGTCAAGTGTACTACCAAACACATTGAAAATGAGTTGTATGTTGCAAAGGAGAAAATCTAGAATCATTTTTGAAAGCATACAACATACGAGTACCAAGTGAGTACTCACAGATCTGTTTACCAAAGGTTTACCACCCAGTGTGTTGAGAGAACACACAGTCGACATGGGTTTTATGGTAGAGCCTATGATTTCTGGATTACTAAGGGCCCAAGTTAAGATCCTTTCAAAATGGATAAGTGTATTGTGGCTGGTTAATCTGATTGTGATTACAATTATGATGACCCATGCTCGGTATGTTTATTGGTGATGAAGTGGATGCCAACCGAAGGTTAAGAAACATAAGGTGAGATCAAGGGGGGAGAATGTTAGTATTGATCTCCACCAGTTGGCCCAAAGGGTGGGCCAACTGGGCCCTTGACTCGGCTCCCTGATCAAGGGAGCCCACCCACTAGGGTTGCGGGCCCCCGTCGCGCAGCACCATATAAGGGAGGTGGGGCCACGAGGAACAGGAACCCTCTGAGAGTCAGTGCCCACTCGCCCCACCTCCCTGCCCACTGATCAGGGGGGCTGTGAGCGGCGGGAAGCACCGCAGCCGCCGCCGGTCGCCACTACGCTTCACCGAGGATCTCCACGGCACTGCACAGCGACGACGGACTCCTCTGCACCGACGGGATCATCCTCTACTTCCCATACCCCACGGTGATTCTCCCTCGATCCTCTCCTCTCTCCCTCTCGGTCAATCTCAAGAATCCCATGTTTTATCTACACTGCTAAAGAGAATACCCACCAATCTACACCTAGATGATCCGCAAGAACTAGGCATTCTATTTATAGCGAGGCAATGAGAGCCACATTTTTTGCTACACTGTGTCCGTTCCCAATGCCAATAGGCCACCTTCGTTTCCTTCTCGCAGCAGCTACTCCCCGCCACCGCCACCGCTGTTGGGGTTCGGAATCAATCATAAAAGGACTCCTTTATTTTGTGGCACAAACCAGCAATAGCCCCTGGGAGTCATAACGTGGCGCCGAAACCCGGAGAAGTAAAAAGCACTCGCTTGGCGCTTTGACGAATATAGTTTCATTCAGCACCTTTCGGAGCAAATCCCTCCATTGCGAATGGATTGGCCCAACCCCTTTTGTCTTGTGCATCACCTTTCATGGTTTCGACCTTTTGCTCCATGGCTTTCGTTTCGCCTATTCCCCGGCCGAAAGCCATGGGACAAAACTAGAGACCAAAGAGGATCGCCCAACATCTTTTGGTTAAAGGATTCGATTTCTAATGTTTCACTATCACGTTTCCGTTTTTGCGCTCAACTACAGGAATGGGATCACTCAGAGGAAGGGACATCCAGGAAAGGTATTCACCAAACAGCTGCACGTGCTTTCTCCTGAACACGAGACGCGATCTACGGCGTGAATTTGTCAAGGTGTGGATTGCGTGAAGGCCATGATGTAAAATCCCTAGTTTAGTTTAGTACATTCTGAAATAATTCCTTTCACATAAGGGTATTTTCGGAATGTAAATAAAAGTCGGTCCGGCTCCATATAAAAGTAGGCCAAACCGCATAAAAGTAGGCCGACCCGCACTTGTAAGGGGGGTCACAATTTCGGAAAAAGTAAGAGAGTTCAAGTTTTCCATCCTTTGAGTCTTGTTCGTTTGAGTTTATCTCATATTGTTCGTGGTTTCTCTCTCCCGATCACAACAACCGCCACCGGCCTCGCCTTCTCCGCCCCCCTCCTATTTGTCGCTAGTGCCGACGACGGCCAACCCCAAGTACCACAACGCGAAGGTGGTTGTGGGCGATGATGACGTTAATGGGGAGGAGCTCTTGTGGCGGTTTAAGTGATGGCAGGTGTCCCGTGCGGGCGTCATGGAGGAGATCAATTAGGCAGTGGAGGCAAAAGAACATGTGGGACAGCCACAAGCGCAAGGCGTGGTAGGTGGTGCGGAAGTTCCGCCCGCTGTGTGTTCTTTATCGATATGTTTGTCGATTTGTGTGTATAATATAGTTTTCTTAACGAACTATGCATACGGTATTGTTGGGAACTTGGGATGATCGATTTGGTCTCTCCTTCTGTATGTGTTCTTTTCTTTGGAATTTTAGGTGCTACTAATAGAAAATGGTATGATTTACTGATTTTATGTAAGTGTTTTAGCGACAAATTTTAATGTGCATGTTCTATGTGCAAGTTGTTGTGCATTAACCACACCATTAGGATGCTACATGATCATATATATATATATATATAGAGAGAGAGAGAGAGAGAGAGTTTGTGAAGGACCGAATTGGCGACTAGAGACGGGGGGAGTGAATGGGAGCCGATAAAAATTCTTTTTAAGAACTCGACCTATGTCCCAAACTCACTGCCAAGATCTCCACACAAACTTGCTAAGATCACGTAGTCACAACGGACCTACCAATCCTAGGAACAAGTGCGAATGAGACTAGAAGTGGAACCGCAACTCAAGAAGCAAAAGACTTAGACAATCTACTGGGCCAGGGACGGACTGTCCGCAAGAGAGGTGCGGACCGTCCGTTGTTGGCATTTCTTAACGTCAATACTAACGGCGCTCAATTAGAGCAAACGTCAAGAATAGCCATAGGTAATCCTAATGATCATGAACAGATCCGCAAACGCACAGATATACCATTGTAGCATTTCCCCAGGGAAGTAAGTATTCCAAGGGTATCGGATCCGTGGAAGGAAATAGCGGATATGAAGACTTATGCTATTGCATTGAATATAAACCATGAGATAGAGAAAGAGACAAAAACTCAAATACAGGGGTAAGATAAATGATAAGATAGGGTAGTGTGACACACACATTGATTCATCTCCTACTAAAGAACACTCACTACGTGAAAACCTCAAATTGGTCACGCAGTATTTGTAATGGGCCCTTAACACCCGTTACATGCACCAACATCTGTAACGGTTGTTGTATGCCGCCCGTTACCCATAAGCGCAGCAGGCCGACCCCGGGGTTTGCCTCCACTACGCCCGTTACCAATGTGGACTTCTGGTAACGGGCTTCTTAAACGCCCGTTACATGAATTCGTTGTAACGGACGTTAAATTGAGTTCGTTACAAAAGTTAAACATAGCGGTAACGGGCTCGTAAAGTCCGTTACTGATCAATACCCTATCGGTAACAGGCTGTTTAAGTCCGTTACTGATCACTGCCGTATTGGTAACGGGCTATAAAGTCCATTACTGATAACTTTTGTACTGACGCATGTTTGTTAGGATGCGTCTCCTTTGGGGGCGACCCAATTGGATACGCTCATTTCTTAGGACTCATCTCCTTTGATTGCCACTCAGGGTCGCCTTTTTTCTCACACCGGAGACGAGCGTTGTTATTGTGCGTCTCTGTCTTCTCCTTCTGACACCACTCGCTTTCTCTCCTCAGAAGGCCACTCCCGTTCCGACAACACTCACTCTCTCTCCTCAGAAGGTCACTCGCTCGATCTCTCTACTCAGAAGTCCCCGCCGACCTACCTCGTTCGCCGCCGCCAGCTGCGCGCGCTCTGAGGATTGCGCTCTCTCTCCTCATAGAGACGGCGCTGCAGCAGGCCGGCCGAACGTGTGCGCGACGGCGAATGGGGCCAGCGGAAGTCAACCGCGGCGTCATCCAAAGCAGACGCCTCTGTGTCCCCTCCCCCTGGGGCTCAGCGCTGTGCTCCGCACTGTCTCCGCGGCCGCGACGCCGCCTCTGACCCTCCTCCTCGGCCGTGCTCGCCTCGTAGAAAGTGCTTGTCAAGGTGGAAATTAATTGCCCCCTTTTATTGAAATTCTTCAGCTATCCTAATCCTCTTATGTTATCGGTTTTTTTGTGTGATGAATTATGCTCATTTGGTGTATGGAATGCAGATGGCGGCTGCTGCTCGGGCTTGGATGTACAGACAGCCCTAAGAAGATTGGGAGAATTTCTTAAGCGGGGTCAATGGTTTTCTAAATCAAGCACAGGCGGATATGGGAAATCGTGATGTTCAGGCAATGCTTTGCCCCTGTATAGATTGTCTCAACCAGAAGAAATTCGGACAATGGGAAATCATTTTTCATCATTTGGTCACACGTGGTTTCACAAAAAATTACACGTGTTGGAATAAATATGGTGAGGAAGGCCTTAATGAACTCGAAGCAGGCTGCCTAAATGAAGGTGAAGTGCGACACCATGCTACCAACCATGATGAAGACCTTGATGAAGGTGGAGTTTTTCAGGAAAATGAACCATTATTCCCACCAAATGTGATGAGGCCTGAGGATATCACTGATAAGAAGTTAGGGGCTTCGATGATGGTGAGGTTTTGCAACGTGTGCACAATGTTGTCAGAAGCAGACTTAGAGGCTGCTGGACCAAATTGTGCCAAGTTGCATGCTTACGTCATGGAACACAATAAGGATAAATTTGCCTTTCCAGCAAAGGTGGATCAACACTACTTTCAAGGTGGTGGTGCTTTAATGTTAAACATTGCATTCAGTAGCGTGTATAACCTTATAACCCTGGCTTCTCTGGATGTTACCTTCTTGAGGTTGTGGACATTGTAAGTCCCTTAAAACCTAAAAAGATATTTCTTTAATTTTGACCACAAAGTTCATGCATGCTAACAATTTGATTTTTTGTAGGAAAATGATGGACAAGGCAGCGGAGATGCAGATCAGTGTTGGGTTTTTAGATCCAGATATTTTCACTTCCACAAATATTTATCAGCATTCTGGCCTTGTAATAAAAGCAATCGCAAATGCAATGAACAACGACTACATGGTGGGTGCCTACTACACTGGCCACTGGGTAACACTGATCATCTGTATGAAGTTCAAAGAGGTTTGGTATCTAGATTCTTCTAAACAACATCCCGTGTGAAAGTTCGCAGACCTCAAAGCTGGTGTGGACTGGTCAGTATCTTGTAGGTTTTGTTCACAAAAATTCAATCTCTTAGTGTTTCTAATCGGTATTGCTGATCATGCAGGGCCTTTGGTACATGTGCATAGGATGGAGTGACGAAAGGAAAGAAAAAAAAGCCAAAAGCCACAACACTCAAGCACAAACCAAATCTCGATGTAAGATCGAGGTTCTTTTATGGTCCCTTCTTACCTATTTGGTACTGCATTAACTTGTCATTTTGGTACATTGATGCAGTGTGCTCAGCAGCCATGGCGGCCCTCTTTGTGTGGATTCCATGTGGCATTCAATATATTAAGACTACTCGATGACATACCTGACATCAAGAAGGCTGCTGTAAGTAGATAATAATGCTCAACCTTGTCTCTGCTCATATTCTCCATTTGATTTTAGAAACTGATTTCTACTTGTATTCTCATAAATGATTGTATTTTATTTGCAGGATTTCAAAGCTGTCGTAGATGTTTCCACAGAAGATCTAAAGCGGGTCTGGGAGATGCTGTGTGAGTACATTCTTAAGGAGACCATCGACCGAAAGGGCAACTTCTATAATGGTGCACCGTGAGTTCATTGTAGCAAGAAACTTGAAACTTGCGGCATTCAGTCTTCTTTAGTCAGGTGTTGTTGCCTGATAAACCTGCTTGGCTTGCTTGGTTGGGGTCAGATGCTACCTGGTTCAGGTAGTTTTCTCGTGACTCCATCCAAACAAGCCCTGATGAGTAACTTGAAACTTGATGTGATCTTGCTTGTCTATAAATGTGATCTTGCTTGTCTATATCTGTGATGTGAGAATGTGTTTGTGATGTCTCCTTACTCTGGTGACTGCCATATCCTGGCTGGTTTCAGGATGGCAGGATGCAGCCCCTGATGGCTGTCAAATCCTGGCTGGTTCCAGGATGCAGCCGGCAAATAGGCAGGTTACTGTAGGGGTGGCCTACGTATATATAACGGGTGTTAATTAAAGCTCGTTACAAACACTGATCAGTGAGTAACGGGCTTCATTCGGAACGCCCGTTACAAACATGCCAACAATGTAACGGGCAACGTAAAAGCCCATTACCAATACTGACCGGTGGGCCCCAGAACTTGGCCCGTTCGTCGAGATAGAGGAGACGCAGGTTGACAGCACGCGTCTCCTTTAGTCGAGAGACAACAGACGCACGTGAAAATAGATGTGTCTCATTTCGTCGAGACAGAGGAGACGCAGGTTCACAGCACGCGTCTCCGATGTTGAGTTCACAGTAACGGGCTCTGTTTTGGTGCCCGTTACCAAAGTTCCCTGTGGGCCTAGAGAAACAGCCATTTCACGTGACCGGTGACTAGTTGTGGTAACGATTGTTGTTTGATGCCTATTACTAATCCTAGCTGTGCTGAGACACACGTGAAATAGACGCATCTCATTTGGTCGAGACAGAGGAGACGCAGATTTACAGCATGGCTCTCCGATGTTGACTTGATGTAACGGGCTTTGTTTTGGTGCCCATTACTAAAGTTCCCTGTGGGCCCAGAGAAACAGCCATTTCATGTGACTGGTGGCTAGTTGTGGTAACAGTTGTTGTTTGATGCCCGTTACAAATATGTGTTATCAGTAACGGGCATCTGCCCGTTACCTTTCTTTGCTCGTTTGTAACACTTGATCGGTAACGGGCGCTTTGCCCGGTACTAAAGGCAATCTATGCCCGTTACCAATGTGAGTTTTTCACGTAGTGACTACGGCGTAGGGGGGACTGTACGGAGTTAGCTCTAGGTTCTAAGGTACTAAACATACAAGAGTTAGATGATAAAGAAAGATGCGCAAAGCATTGCATGATTGAAGGTGTAACACCCAGGTACAAACAGGAAGATAGCACCGCGACGCTACACATACAAGCGGAAATCTATCCTTTAGCCTCCTACAGCAATACCCCAGCATTGAGGGTTACAAAGGGTCTAACGGCTGTCACTACCGCAGCCTACCTCAATCGTTACGGGGGGCAAGCTCATAACTAACACAGCTACACAACTCAGGCACCATGCCTACGTTACTACTGAACTCCACTGGGCCCGGGCTATTGTGACCCAGGGTGAAGCCACCAGAACACTGGCCGACTTAGACTGAGTACCGTAGAATAAACACAAACCTCATGCAACACAACAATGCAATCTAGCTAGATCAAACAGGGCTAGTCATACAAACAGATATGAACTCTCTTATGTCTAATCAATAAGATCAAAGGGTCGTGTTTGTGAAGAACATGAGCCTATAACTTATGAACAAACACAAAAGGTATGAGTAAATGATCCTTCAACTGGATCGAAGGGTAGTGTTCGTGATGAACATGAGCCTCTAAATGATGAACGGACAAAGAACTCAAGAACATATCAATCACATGAACTACCATAACTATATATGAAATAGCTAAATAACTGAAGTAGACCAAAGTCATACAAAGAAATAAAGATACAATAATCTCATACCTAGATTCTAAAGAAGACTTGGAACCTGAATAAAAGCTACTCTAGACTACCCCCTAGCCTTGGAAACTAAAAGTAAGAGAGGAGAGTCAAGTGTGAGTGTGAGAAATGGAGCCCCTCCCCTTCTATTTATAGGCAAAAGCCATGGTGTCCTCGGGCACCAAATGTTACCAAAACGCAACGGGATGTAGCAAATGACCAATCATGGACCAGCACGTGGAAGGCCAGGATGAGCCGACCAGAGGTCGTTCAACCGATCCTAGGATCGGCTGATCCTAGGGGGCCACCGTCTCTGTTGTGCTTTCTCTAGGTGGTTGGCAGGTGGGTCCCATGATCCATCCTCCGTGCATGGCAAGATTCCTGGCGGTTTGAGTCCCTTGTGGGCCCATGGATCCATGTGATGTCCACGTGTCGCTCTCTGATTCATCGACGAGTGCTTCACTTGGATCAGTGACGTGTTTGCCACCTAAGACCCATGTGGTAGCCATCTTCTCAGCTGAGGTGGTGTGGATCACTTCATAAAAGGTGAGTTTCCATCTCTTTTTGAGGATCGGAGCGTCCGACGACTGGTGGATGGTCGCTCCCTAGTGTGATGAGTGATTGACAATGTGGTGTGGACTGACTCTTGGCCGAGTATTGCAAGTGCAGGTTGCGGCTTGATTTGCATTGGTGTAGGTGAAGAGCGGGCGCGAAAGGTCTTAGCCTGGCGGGGCCTCCGAGGAGTGGAGAGACAAGTAGGCTCGGCTCGATGGACCCGGTGACCGAACGGGATCAAGTGCGGGCCGCGTGGTGGCAAGAAAAGCAAGACAAAGTCATGGACAGGAGCCGGTGCAGGGTAGTGACTCACGACCGGAGTTTGCACACGGGGTTTGCGGTGGTTCATCATAAAACCATCGGGTTACTTGGTTGAGCCACAAAACCAAGACCAGAGGCTCGGCAGGCGGAGACGGGATCCGGGTGCACCGAGAAGCTTCGATGCCGGGGGACACGCGGTGGGATCGCGAGGCTTGCGTCGGGAGGAAACGGACTGCGGTGAAGGCGTGGCCGCCTGATGAAAAGGATCACTACTTGACCATGTGGTTTTGTAGAGAATCTGACCTCTGCTTGTATGGAAGCATTCTTGGTTGCGTCGATTTCCTTCTCTTGGCTCGAGTGATTTTCGTGTCTTTTTCGGGCTATTTTGTGAGATTTTCGTGCGCAGCTTGTTCCTTCGATTCTGAGGCGGTTGTGTTCGGGTTTCTTTGTGGGGATCATGGATAGATGCCTTGTGCATCTTTGTGCTTGATCTTGACCCCTCAAACTCCAGATTTGGCCTCCGATTCGAGGATTTCAGGAGGTTCCCTAGCTTTGTTCTTGAGGACCGGAGCGTCCGAGGACCGGTGGATGGTCGCTCCTGGCTGTGACGAGTGATTGACAACGTGGAGTGGACTGAATCTTGGCCGAGTTTTACAGGTGCAGGTTGCGGCTTGACTCGTGTGGGTGCAGGTGAAGAGCGGGCGCGAAAGGTCTTAGCCTTGCGGGGCCTCCGAGGAGTGGAGAGACAAGTAGGCTCAGCTCGATGGACCCGGTGGCCGAATGGGGTCAAGTGCCGGCCGCATGGTGGCAAGAAAAGCAAGACCAAGTCGTCGACCGGCGGCTCACGACCGAAGTCTGCACGCGGGGTTTGCGACGGTTCACCACAAAACCGTCGGGTTACTTAGTTGAGCCACAAAACCAAGACCCTAGGCTCGGCGGGCGGAGACGAGATCCGGGCGCGCTGAGAAGCTTCGATGCCAGAGGACACGCGTGGCCGTCTGATGAAGAGGAGTGCTACTTGACCATATTGCCCCTGAGGGGATTGTATCTTAGTTTAAGTGCTAGGGGTAGCTTGGTCATTTGCCCAACCCAGAGGGACTCATATATAAAGCTCTAGGGTTTATGGGCAAACCATCCATCCGGACTGCTTCTCATTTCCCTGCTCCATAGGCTTAGATTTTCTTCACCGTTTTGTAGAGAATCTGACCTCTGAGTGTATGGAAGCTTTCATGGTTGCGTCGATTTCCCTCTTGTAGCTCGTGTGATTTTCGTGTCTTTTTCGGGCTATTTTCGTTGGATTTTCGTGCGTGACTTGTTCCTCTGATTCTGAGGTGTTTGAGTTCGTATTTTCTTGTGGGGATCATGGATAGATGCCTTGTGCATCTTTGTGCTTGATCTTGACCCCTCAAACTCCGAATTTGGCCTTGGATTTGAGGATTCGGGTGGAACCCTAGCTTTTTGGTAGAGATCAGTTGTGATTCGATTCCCGGCGATTTAGTTGGTTTGAGACCTCAATTTTTGGGGCATAGCATCCCCTAGGGACGCTTCACATCTCCCCCAAATCTTGTCTCAAGAGCTTAAGTCGTTTGGGAGATCCATTGATGGATAGGAGGGGTTGACTTCGCGTTTTGGTGCTCGAGCTGTTCTGTTCTGGGCCGGCGGACCATCCGCCAGTGGACCGTGGACTGTCCGCGCGCCTCGTGTTCGTCCAGTTCTTGCGAGCTCGCGCGTCGATCTTCCGAGGTGTTAGGGTTTTGTTGTGGGAGGTTTGTCGGACCGTCCGCCGAGGGGTGCCGGATTGTCCGCGAGCAGGACGGACCGTCCACTAGGGGTCCACGGACTGTCCGCCATCATCGGACTGTCCGGAGGCTTGGGTCGGACCGTCCGTATTTTCGAGGTGTGGTACTGGAGGTTCTGTTGGTTTTTGCGGACCGTCGGTCCGGAGGTTGCGGACCGTCCGCCGGGTGCTTGCGGACTGTCCGCCCCAGCCTTGCGGACTGTCCGCCTAGACCCTGCAGATTTGGTTAAGTCCTTTGCTTCTTGAGTTGTGCTTCCGCTTGGGATTTGTTTGGGGCTTGTTCCTAGGGTTGGTAGGTCCGTTGTGACTACGCTACCTTGGCAAGCTCGTGTGGGAATTCCTGGTTGTGGACTTGGGGCATAGGCCGAGTTCATCCTTCGGGAGAATTTTTATCGGCTCCCATTCACTCCCTCACGGTGGACGAGCTATTTTCCAAGCTCTAGTCGTCCGAGGTGGACCGTGGGTTGAGAGCAAGGATCGAGAACCCGACTGACCCTCATAGTCTGGCTCTCGTTTCTGGACCAAGGACTAATGCAAACATGTCTTTGAGATAGTTCTCTTTGTCTTGTCTTGTGTCCATGCCAGATGAGGAGTTCGAGGTGCTGAGCGAGGAGGACCTCGCACTGCTGAGCCGGCGGTTTGAGCGCATGTACATGAACCGTAAGAACGCTCGGAGGAGCTCGGGCATGTGCTACCGGTGCGGGAAGCGCGGGCACTTTATCGCTGAGTGCCCAGAAGCCATGGAGGTCAAGCCCGAGCACAAGCACCGTCCGAGGACTGACCACAAGCATCGCTCGAGGGACGACCACAAGGGCAAGAACAATTCCGAGCGGAGGCCGAGGAGGAGTGGTGGTCACAAGAAGAAGGAGCGCGCGATGGTTGCCGGAGCGAGCGACATCGACTCAAGCTCCTGCTACTCTTCATCGAGCTCAAGTGATGAAGATGAGAACCGGCACAAGGGCAAGCGGTCAAGCAAGAACACCAACGGCCTATGCTTCGCCGCCCAAGGTTTTTGCGGCATGGCACACAGCTCCGCAAGCAAGAAGAGCAACAAGGATGACTCGGACTCCGACTCCGAGGATGAGGTAAACAATGATCCATCCTTCTTGGTAGCGGAGAATGCTCGATTGAATGAATTGCTTGACAACCGTGATGATGTGCTTAGAAAGACCAACAAGGAGAAGAGGGAGTATAGGTCTTTGCTTGGAGAGGCCAAGGAGAAGGTGGTTGAGCTAGAGTCTTTGCTTGTTGATGCTAGGGCTCAAATAGATTCTCTGAAGTCTGCTCCTATTGTGACTGATTGACCCAAATGCACTAATTGTTCTACTTTCCTTGGTGATTTGACTGTGCTTAAGGAAAAGTATGCCTCCAAGGTTGAGGAACTAGATGTGCTTAAGGTTGAGCTAGATGAGATGAAATCTAGGCCCTCCTTGCTTGCTGCTTGTACTTCTTGTCCTGTTTGGCATGAGAAACTAGATATATCGGTTGCTTATGCTAGATCTCTAGAAGCTGCTTTGAAAGCTCCTATTTCTACATCATGCTCTACTTGTGAAGTAAATGCTGTGAAGAATTTGGAGCTTGCACACTATGTTTATCATTTGCAGGATGAGAATGATGAGTTGAGGAAGATGATGGGTTGGTTGTCGGGTCATGAGCCTCAGCTCAGGATGATGATTGAGGCATACAAGCGCTATGATGGGCAAGCGCTTGGGTCGGATAAGGTTGTTGAGGGAAGTGGTGAGAATGAGGGGAAGATCGGTGATATCCCAGAACCACCAAAAACCTACCACAAAAATGCCTATGCTCCTAAGCCAAACCCACTTAGGAACCGACTAGACTCAACCCCAGCTCCACCCGTGTTTCCTCCACACGCCGATGACTTCCAAAAACCCATCAAGTTCAAGAGTGACTTGGGGAACGAGTTCTTTGGAAGAAGGGAGAGAAACCGAGTGAGGAGAAGCCAGAGCCCAAAGAGAGCCCAAAACCAAAGCCAAAGCCAAAACCCTTCCATTGTGAGCATTGTGGGAGGGATGGGCACCTTGCTGAGTTTTGCTTCAAAAGGAAGCGTGAGGAGAGGTTTGCTAGGGAGATGGCAAACAAGGATAGGTACCACCCTTCTCGTGGTGTGCCTGAGCCTAGGATGGTGCCAAGGGGCGAGGGTGTGGTGCGTACCATTTACCCTCGGGAGAGGTGTGAGTTTGTGCCTCGAGGTGAGCCACCACAGAGAGATGGTGGTAGGCGTGTTGGGTTTGGGCGTGGTGAGTTTGCTGGACATTCCTTCGCTCGTGGCCAATACGAGTATGGGGGGATCGCAGTTTTAGGTCCTAGAGGAACTACGGGCCATGGTCTCCACCTCGTGGTACGCGTAGTCCTCCAAGGGGACGTGTGGGTGTTCCACCTAGGAGAGATAGGATGGATTTTGCTAACCCCACTTTTGAGCAAATGGCACGGCACTAGTTTGATTCATTTTGTACTAACCCCACTGCTGAGTCGTTTGCTCACTCTTGCTCTCATTTTTTATTTTCAAGTGGGAGGCTTGGAGGGCTTTTGGTTGATCGACTCCGGTTGCTCTCGACACATGACCGGAGATCGAAGGTGGTTCTCCAGCCTCACCCCAGTGATGACCAAAGAGTACATCACTTTTGGGGATAATGGGAAAGGTAGAGTGCTTTCAGTGGGCACGGTGAAGGTGAGTGAGTCTGTGACTCTTAGGCGTGTTGCTCTTGTCAAGTCTTTGGGGTTTAATCTTCTTTCGGTGTCCCAACTTCTTGATGAGGGTTTTGAGGTCCGTTTCAAAATGGGCGCTTCTCGTGTTTTGGATTCTCGAGGTGATCTTGTGTGCATGATCATCCCCGAGGGTCAGATTTTTAGAGCCGATTTTTCTCAGTATGTCGGCTCTTCTCGTTGTTTGGTTGCTGGTGTTTCGGTGGAGCTTTGGAAATGGCATAGGAGACTAGGTCACTTGAGTTTGACTTGTTGTCACGTTTGAGTGGGCTAGGTCTGGTCCGAGGATTGTCTAAGTTGAAATACCAAAAGGATTTGGTATGTGCTCCATGTAGGCATGGTAAGATGGTCGCCGCCTCTCACCCGCCTCTGACATCCATTATGACAGAGAGGCCATGCGAGCTGTTCCATATGGACTTGGTTGGTCCAGCTCGTGTGTGCTCGGCGGGTGGGAAATGGTATGTCTTGGTGATAGTGGATGACTATTCTCGCTACGCTTGGGTCTTCTTTTTGGATGACAAGGGGGAGACATTTGGTTTTGTGTGGGATCTAATCTTGAGGTTGAAGAATGAGAGGAATGGAGATGCTATTCGGGCTATTTGTAGCGACAATGGCACTGAATTTAAAAACTCTCGTTTTGAAACCTTTTGTCGTGATTTGGGTCTCGAACATCAATTCTCTTCTCCCTATGTAGCTTGTCAGAACGGTGTGGTTGAGAGAAAAAATCGTTCCCTTTGTGAGATGGCTCGGACGATGCTCGATGAGCATAGGACTCCGAGGAGATATTGGGCTGAGGCGGTGAATACCGCGTGCCATGTTGGGAACCGGATTTTCCTTCGGGCCTTCTTGAACAAGACATGCTATGAGTTCATGCACGGGGCGAGCACCTAGAGTGAGCCATTTCAGGGCTTTTAGTTGTCGGTGCTTTATTCTCAAGAAGGGTAGGCTTGATAAGTTTGAGTCGAGATCTTCCGATTGGATCTTTTTGGGTTATGCGAGTCATTCTCGAGCATTTCGTGTGCTCAACCTTGATACTAACCTAGTCATGGAAACTTGCGAGGTTACCTTCGACGAGACCTAGCCATGCAGTTCGTCTGTTTTTGAGTGTGCAGGTGACGACGAGATTGGCAAGAAGATCTTTGAGGACGAGGAGGAGGATGCTGGAGAGGATGATGGTGATGATGGTGAAGCTCCAGCCGAGCATGTACCCTCTACTTCCACTACGACGACTACGGTGCAGGATGGCCCTTCCCCTACACCGACTACGATCCAGCAAGATCAAGTGGAAGCAGCAGCTGAGGGGGAGGTTGTCTCCAGGCGAGAGGCACCGAGGCGCATTCAACTTGATCATCCTCCCTCAAGAATCATCGGCGACATCAATGAACGTACGACACGGTCAAGGTCCAGGAATGCTTCTCACTTTGCTCATTCGGCTTTTGTTGCTACCTTTGAGCCGAAAGACATTGGACACACCCTCTCTGATCCTAATTGGGTGAACGCAATGCATGAGGAGTTAGAGAACTTTGAGAGAAACCACGTTTGGGAGTTGGTAGACCACCACCACATTGCAAACCTATCGGGACAAAATGGGTGTGGAAGAACAAAGAGGGTGAGAATGGTGAGGTGGTGAGAAACAAATCGAGGTTGGTTGCTCAGGGCTATAGTCAGAAGGAGGGGATAGACTATGAGGAGACATTTGCTCCTGTAGCCCATTTGGAAGCGATTAGGATCCTTCTAGCCTTTTCCGTGGCTAAAGGGTTCAAATTGTACCAAATGGATGTGAAGAGTGCCTTCTTGAATGGGTTTTTAGAAGAAGTGTGAAGCAACCACCGGGCTTTGAGAGTACTGAGTTTCCTCACCGGGTGTATAGGCTGAGGAAGGCATTGTATGGGCTGAAACAAGCTCCCTATGCTTGGTATGGCCGTTTGAGGGGGTTCTTGTTCAGCAAGAGATTCAAGATGGGCAAAGTAGATAAGACTCTTTTTCTCCTCATGCAGTGCGATGATATCCTAATTGTTCAGGTGTACATGGATGATATTGTTTTTGGCGGCTCGTCTCACTCTTTGGTTGCGAGGTTTGAAGAGGACATGAGCAAAGAATTCGAGATGTCTATGATGGGAGAATTGCAGTTCTTTCTCAGGCTTCAGATCAAGCAGGCGAAGGAGGGAACCTTTGTGCACCAAGCCAAGTACACGAAGGACATCCTCAAGAAGTTCAAGATGGACAACTCGAAGCCTCTGTCGACACCGATGAGTACGACTACAGCGCTGGATGCAGACAAGGACGGAGAGCCCATGGACCAGAAGGAGTACCGGAGCATGATCGGCTCCCTCTAGTACTTGACGGCGACGAGGCCGGACATTCAGTTCTCTGTGTGTCTGTGTCCTCGTTTTCAGGCGTCGCCGAGGACTTCACATCGGCAGGCTGTCAAGCGGATCTTTAGGTATCTTCGATACACTCCTGAGCTCGGTCTTTGGTACTCGGCGTCCTCTTCTCTTTCGCTTCTTGGGTTTTCGGATGCCGACTTCGCGGGGTGTCGAATCGATAGGAAGTCTACTTCGGGGACGTGCCAGTTTTTGGGTTCTTTGCTTGTTTCTTAGTCTTCTCGCAAACAATCTAGTGTAGCTCAGTCTACAACAGAAGCCGAGTGCGTTGCTGCCGCTAGCTGTTGCTCCCAGCTGCTCTGGATCACATACAGGCTGAGTGACTTTAGTGAGGAGTGTACCCATGTTCCTCTCATGTGTGATAACACGAGTGCCATTAGTGTTGCCAAAAACCCCGTGCTACGCTCCAGAACCAAACATATAGAAGTGAGGTACCACTTCCTGAGAGACAATGTTGAGAAGGGAAACATAGACCACATCCATGTACCAACTGAAAAACAGCTCGCCGATATCCTAACAAAGCCTTTGGACCAAGCTACATTTACTCTTTTGCGAGGGGAGCTTGGAGTGGTTTTTCCTTTTTGAGCTTCGGTTGGGGGTTTGATGTACATAACATGTTGCATTTTCATTTCTGTATCATATCATGCTTGCATCTTTGTATCATAGACTGCATTTGTATCATATGCTTTAGAGATGTGCTTCTCCTATATACTTTGATCACCATGATATGCTGGATATGAGATTATGACTTTGCTAGTAATGCTCATGTGATGTATAGCGGTGCTCTTGATAGCTTTGGGATGTATATGCTTGTGGATGGCTTATTTTTGTGAAAATGCTATATATGATCCTCTCTTATGAGTTGAATGCCTTTCATGTTCAAATTGTGTGCATATGGCTATATCTTGCTTAATTGTGCTTGGGAACCTTGTTCTTTTCATTCGGGGTCAAAGACCCATTTATCATCATGAATGTTTAGCCTACACGCTACCTTGTGGAGAAGCCTAAGCTTCTTTTTGCCGCAAAGGCACTTCATGTACCATGCTTAATTTGTAAATCATGAAATTGGTACATGAAATGCTTGTGCTTGAAATATATGCTTCCATGTCATTTATGTTTTAAAATTCCTCATCTTGGGTGCTAAACCGTTGTATGATGTTCACCATTGAGAAGTCTCATATTTAGAAGTGGACACATGGCTCGGTGGCTTTGACATGACATGAGATAGCTTGTAGGTGTTTGTGATGATCTTGTGATGAGAAGTTGTGACCTTGCATGACGTCTGTGAGTTATATGTTGTTTGTGCTCATTTTGACCATGTTTCGGTCCTATGCTCATGAGAGAAATTTTGTGAAAATGCTTCATTTTGTTCATAGCTATGTCACATGCTTATATGTCCTATCTATCTTGTTGACGATGCTTGTACTAAATCTGTGGCTATCTTGCTTGTCTATGTCTCATTTTTAGCATGTTGTAGTGCTCTTTGTCTATTTGAGAAGCACATGCTTACATTTGCAGACTTGATTCATGCATTACCAACAAGGGGGAGAGATAGTATCCAATTCTTGCTTTGGGCATCCAGGGGGAGTTTTGCATCAAAGGGGAGAAAAATTGGCATATGCATTTGTTCAGGGGGAGCTTGCATTCATGTGCTTTGGAGCTCTTTGTCACCTGATTTTAGTTGTGCTCTTTTACCGATAGTGTCGAGCCCTTTTGCCTCACCTTGAGGAGTCAAAAATTTTGGAGCATTTTACCTCGGTTGTGTTGAGCCGTTGCCCTTGTCTTAGGGGACCGAGATTTTTCTCTCTCTAAAGTGTTCTTGTTTTGGCTTTTGTTTGGCTTTTGATCACTTGTTTGAGTTTTTCATTCGTTTCTTTTCTTTCTCTCTCTCTGAATTGGTTACTATGTGTGTTGTCAATGCACTCATCAAGGGGGAGATTGAGGACCGGAGCGTTCGAGGACCGGTGGATGGTCGCTCCTGGCTGTGATGAGTGATTGACAACGTGGTGTGGACTGACTCTTGGCTGAGTATTGCAGGTACAGGTTGCGGCTTGACTCGTGTGGGTGCAGGTGAAGAGCGGGCGTGAAAGGTCTTAGCCTTGCGGGGCCTCCGAGGAGTGGAGAGACAAGTAGGCTCGGCTCGATGGACCCGGTGGCCGAACGGGGTCAAGTGCGGGCCGCATGGTGGCAAGAAAAGCAAGACGAAGTCGTCGACCAGAGCCGGTACATGGTAGCGGCTCACGACCGGAGTCTGCACGCGGGGTTTGCGGTGGTTCACCACAAATCCGTCGGGTTACTTGGTTGAGCCACAAAACCAAGACCGGAGGCTTGGCGGGCGGAGACGAGATCCGGGCGCGTCGAGAAGCTTCGATGCCAGAGGACACACGGCGGGATCGCAGGGCTTGCGTCGGGAGGACGCAGACTGCGGCAAAGGCGTGGCCGTCTGATGAAGAGGAGTGCTACTTGACCATATTGCCCCTGAGGGGATTGTATCTTAGTTTAAGTGCTAGGGGTAGCTTGGTCATTTGCCCAACCCAGAGGGACTCATATATAAAGCTCTAGGGTTTATGGGCAAACCATCCATCCGGACTGCTTCTCATTTCCCTGCTCCATAGGCTTAGATTTTCTACACCATTTTGTAGAGAATCTGACCTCCGAGTGTATGGAAGCTTCCATGGTTGTGTCGATTTCCCTCTTGTAGCTCGTGTGATTTTCGTGTCTTTTTCGGGCTATTTTCGTTGGATTTTCGTGCGCGACTTGTTCCTCCAATTCTAAGATGTTTGGGTTCGTATTTTCTTGTGGGGGTCATGGATAGATGCCTTGTGCATCTTTGTGCTTGATCTTGACCCCTCAAACTCCGGATTTGGCCTTGGATTTGAGGATTTCGGGTGGAACCCTAGCTTTTTGGTAGAGCTCGGTTGTGATTCGATTCCCAGCGATTTAGTTGGTTTGAGACCTCAAGTTTTGGGGCATAGCATCCCCTAGGGACGCTTCACATCTCCCCCAAATCTTGTCTCAAGAGCTTAAGTCGTTTGGGAGATCCATGGATGGATAGGAGGGGTTGACTTCGCGTTTTGGTGCTCGGGCTGTTCTGTTCGGGGCCGACGGACCGTCCGCCAGTGGACCGCGGACCGTCCGCGCGCCTCGTGTTCGTCGCGTGTTCGTCCAGTTCTTGGGAGCTCGCGCGTTGATCTTCCGAGGTGTTAGGGTTTTGTTGTGGGAGGTTTGTCGGACCGTCCACCGAGGGGTGCCGGACTGTCCGCGAGCAGGACGGACCGTCCGCTAGGGGTCCACGGACTGTCCGCCGTCATCAGACTGTCCGGAGGCTTGGGTCGGACCGCCCGTATTTTCGAGGTGCGGTACTGGAGGTTCTGTTGGTTTTTGCGGACCATCCGTCCGGAGGTTGCGGACCGTCCGCCAGGCGCTTGCGGACTGTCCGCCCCAACCTTGTGGACTGTCCGTCTGGACCCTGCAGATTTGGTTAAGTCCTTTGCTTCTTGAGTTGTGCTTCCGCTTGAATTTGTTTGGGACTTGTTCCTAGGGTTGGTAGGTCCGTTGTGACTACGCTACCTTGGCAAGCTCGTGTGGGAATTCCTGGTTGTGGACTTAGGGCATAGACCGAGTTCATCCTTCGGGAAGAATTTTTATCGTTCCCATTCACTCCCCCCCCCTCTCTGATCGCCTAATCGGTCCTTCAGTTCTTGAGCTCGGTGTTTGATCGATTCCCGGTGATTTAGTGTGTTTGAGACTCCAAGTTTTTGGGTATAGCATTCCCTAGGGACGCTTCTCCTTTCCCCAAAATCTTGTCTCAAACCATGCAGTCGTTTGGGAGATCCATGGATGCCTAGGTGGAGTTGACTTACGTGTAGCAGGTTCTGTTCGTGCTGTTCGTGCACAATGGACGGTCCATCCTAGGGGCGCAGACGGTCCGCCAGTGTTAGGGTTCGTCGCGAGTTCGAGAAGAACAAGTTGAAAACACTTGGTCGGTCCGGTATGCACCTCTAGCCACCGCGGCTACAAGAGCACCATATGCAATCTATCTTAAGTATAGATTGAGGAAGAAGCAAAACCAAGGGAGAACAAAATCATAGAGAAGGCACTTGATCGCTAGAAATTGAATTCACTTAAATACTTCACCATGAATGATTACATGAACAAGATCACCACCGGGATCCTACCTCGATCTTGATCCTTGCTCCGGAGCTCCGACGTGGTCTTCCATGCAAGGTTCCCACGTCGGCTAGGGAAACCCTAGACAACTAGCACGACCCTCCTCTCCGAGATGGTGTCCCTCTAGCTTCTCTGCTCCTCGGCGGCGGATGACGAATGAATTGATGGATCAATCCCCCTCCTTGGGCGCCTAGGGGGTTGTATTTATACTCTTGAGGAGCCTTGGGGTGTGCTACACCTTGCCTTGCACGAGATCTTCCTTAGGAGAGAAGCAAACTTGGTTTCCATAAACTCAGCCTCGTCCAGATTTTCTGATTCGCAGCCCTTCCTTGCTGGCACCATATCTCCCACGTCCGGACTCCAAATAATGCAAATTCAGTGTTCAGGTTGTGTGCCACGAAATTATCTTCAACTTTGGTATTTATTACTTTGCTTGCAAAAGAAGATAAGATCACAAAAACAGCTTCGGAAGATATTCTGTCTGATTTCGGACTTGTCTGCGCAGCTGGCATTTCGGGGGTCATATCTCCTAGCTCCTTGACCTGAATTGGGCCTTCCATATGTCCAAATCGAAGCTATCGTCGAGGCCCACAACTTTGGTAGTCAAACTTTTGCCATTAGAGCAACTCCAACAGTTTGGGATAATTTGTTTGGCAAATATTAGCTTTTGGCAACTCCCCAAAGTTATGGCAAAGAAAAAAATGTTCATGTCCAACAGTTCCCAATAATTCACTTGGCAAAACAAAATTTAGTTCCACACTGCTATTTTTCCCGTGATCCCCAGCCATCCCCGCGCCAATTTTTTTTCCTGCGATCTGACGTCGCGCTTGCGCCAAAACGCCGCAGCCGCGATCTCCTGGGGTGCCCTCGCTTTTCTTCCTCCCGCCGGCGGCCATCACCGCGTCCCTGGCAGAAGGAGACGTCGGCAGTACCACACGACATCGCATCTCCCAGGTGATTGAAGTTGTCATTCTTTTTTTGACGGAGTTACTGCGTGCGATGCTAACAGGTGCAGGGACTTGCTCTTGGCAGTGTGGTTAATGGGCCATGCATCAAAAATTTTAGGTATGCCGTGGCACATATGGCCACCCTGTAGGTCCGCCACTGACGTGTTGCATAGTAAAATCAAACCGGCCAGGACCTAACTGCTTCGATCATTTAAACCATGACCTAGCTTCATTGAATTTCAGACGTGTTGAAGTTCAGACGTGTTGCATTGAATTTCAGACGTGAATTATATTTCAGATGCATCTACAACCCTAGCTAGCTGCCGCTGCCATCGAACAATCTCCTCGCAAGAACCAGGACCTTGCCTTGCCCTAGCACCGGCGACCTTGCCTTGCCGTAGCAGCGGCGACCTTGCATGCCTTGCCCTAGCGGCGTAAAGCCTACCGATGCAGCGGCTGGCCGGCGTCAACCCTAGAAACCATAGCAAACATAGCGATCATACCTGGCCTGGCGATCAGCTAGCAACTGGCGCATGATCCCCTCCTGGTCGATGATCGTGGCCTTGGCCGTGCCGGCGCCGTGCGGGAGAAAAAAAGAATTGGTTGTGGGAGAGAGACCCTCGCGTGGGGAGAAAAAGAGAAGTGTGCGGGCCACGGGAGAAGAGAGGCGCGCGGCTAACGCTTCGCGCGCGCGGGAGAAGTGGCGGCATCGCCAAAAAAACGCGATGCAAACGTGATGGCAAGTTGTTTTGCCAATCTGTTGGAGGCTATTTTTTCTTGTTTTGCTAAAATTAGATGGATGCCAAATTCATATGCCAAGCTGTTGGAGTTGCTCTTAGGGGCCGTTTAAGTCTCCGAATCTGCACCGAAAGATCATGCTGTTCTGGGCTGTGAGAATATCTCTCGGGCTGAGTTGATCTCGTTGGTAGACCTCCTAGTCGTGTTGATGCTTCGGTCCTTGGGTCATTTGGAGTCATGTTCACTTCATATCTTAACTTGTGACGGGCTTCATGATCTTCTCATAAAGTGCTTGATGAACTTATCCCGAAAGTCTACTCTTTAACATTGATTTCCTGCGTAAACAATAAACTCCAAAAACCACATGCGAGTGCGAACTTAACATATCATGAGGGTTAGGATCGTTAGTTTGGATATTAAATTAGTGCCAATGTTGACGGTAAACTTATAGCAAGGTATACCAAATTTGAGCGTCAACATACCCCCATGCTTAAACCTTGCTCGTCCTCGAGTAAGGTTTCAATGGATATCAGCGTTGCCTTTCATTGTTCATACCCTGCACTTGATCATACACGAGAAAACATAATGCTTTCTAAATTTATATTTATTAAAGTTCCATAGTGTACTAGCCTTCGTCCATACGGAGGTTGGATATCAATTAAGCTCTTCCCACAAGTAATTAGTCATGCTCCCATATTTCAAATGAATCTTAGAAATTTTGAAGTGTAGAGTAAGATGAATAAAAAGAGCTAAACCAAGTTCAAAAATTAAATCTTCTTGCATCTTGCTCATGAACTCTCATTTCATCTTCTCTCTCAAGACTAAGTGTTCTACTCCTTTCCCCTCTCAATATATATAAGTGGTAGGCTTTATATGGAGCTTTTGGGAAAAATTTAGTCCTACCAAGATATTATTATTGAGATATTATCAAAACAAGACAAGCTTCTCATGGTCTTACCAAGACTCGTCAAAACGGTCATTGCAAAATAATGTTGTTTCAAGGAGGGGGAAGAGAGAAAAATACACACTTGAGATAGGTGGACATGTGCCAATGACAAAGAGTGATCCCGAGGCACAAGCAAAGTCCTCGTTATCGGATTGCACATGGTTGGAAAGCTGAGTATGTGTCTTGATCTTGAATCCTCTTGAAACTCCTAATGCATCTAGAGAGCCGGAGAGCTTTATTTATATATATATTTATTTCTTTCTTTCTTTCTTTCTGTCTTTCTCTCATATTTTTTCCTTCTCTCCTTTTTCTTTCTCTTTTTTTCATACTTCTTCTTTCTCTCTTTTTTTTTCTTTCTTTTTATTTATTTTTATATACTCCCCTTGAATTTTAGATTACATTGTACCTACCTCCTTGGCAGCTCCCCCCATGCTTAGACGATTGCACGTCCTCGGGCAAAAAGGTGGAAAAAAATTTTGTTTCGTGCCAAGGTAGGTACTAATAGTTCTATGTTTTCCTAGAAAGGAACACTTGAAAACTTCTAGGGATCCTTCACGCAACCTTATGTCGTCTTGGAGGACTCCCAAAAATATACTTCAATCCTTGGCACCTTCATTCTTGTGATCTTTCTCGAAATATTCATCCATACTCAAATGATAGGTTGTGGTTAAGGAGGTAAACACAAAAAGATATATTAGGTTTTATGGGTGGATATCCGGCGAGGTTTGTGAAATTTCCGATGTGAAGATTCACAATGCATAGATAGAAAAGGCTAGCAATAAGATAGATACGCAAAAATGGAATGACCAGCTTCTTAGTCTCGAGCCAGAGAAATCAAGCCCTGAATTAACTCACTCAAAAATAAATCTTGTATACTAAGTTTTTGCACTCGAATAAATATAAGACTTTGGATAGGTAGAGCAACGTGCAAGATGTATTAATGACAAGGTTAGCATAGTTTTTAAGAATAAATTATATTTAACCCATCCAAAATTGAGAGCATGAAAAGAAAATTATGGGTCTTATTTTTATCATAACCTCCGCAAAGGATTAAGCTAGCATTTAATTTAATTTCAGATTTGCATTAAAGAGAGCATTAGCTTAATCATGCATAAAACAACTACAAAGATAAGCAAATAGGCAATGGTCATCATATATCAACTTGTCACAATTTACCATCCATATTAAATATCATAAAACGATGGTGAAATTATTCATGGTGATGGAAAACAAAAACTACTACTACCACACACATGCTGAAAACAAATAAAATAGAAAATGCTCGC
This sequence comes from Cenchrus fungigraminus, assembly GCA_036936925.1. Lineage (NCBI taxonomy): Eukaryota > Viridiplantae > Streptophyta > Magnoliopsida > Poales > Poaceae > Cenchrus > Cenchrus fungigraminus. Next base: position 89,147,271 of record CM072780.1, read on the forward strand.
GCACACAAATTTGCACATAACTGGAAAAATAAAGAAAAGGAGAAGGAAAAATCAAACCAAATTGGAAGCACTATTTCTTCTTCCTTCCTTCACTCTTCCTCCCATGGTTGATCCTTCATCTTTATGATGAAAACAAACTTGAAGTGTCTCGGAGTATATGGTGGCGGAGCATATGAACGAGTTGAGCGTCGAGGTCGAACGGGTGGCTCCTCCGTGTGCCCTTGCGGTTTGTCCCACATGGACAAGCTTCGTGTACTCACCATGCCTCCAAGGTGCAGCGTGTCGCTTCTCGACGGTGCCACGTCCTCCTCCATGCTTCGCGGGGACTCGGAAATAGAGTGCCTCCGCTAAGAGTTAGATGGCGCCTCCGACGATGATGACGTGTCCTCCTTCCGAGGAAGATGTTCATGGCCTTTTTCATCGTTCCTTGCTGCACAAATTCACAAGCAACACTCCCGGGGGTTTCTTTCCGGTAGAAAAAATGCACAAAGAAAGTATATGGAAGTGCAAAAATTGTAACAAATTTTCAGGGATTTTTAGAGGAGGAAATGAGGCATGAATTTTTCTGAGTGGTTTGTGAGGTCTCTGGACTATGAACTTGGGAGCATGAACTTGCAAATGAATGAGAGGCTTACCTAAGGAAGATGGACGCCGGGGGCCACAAAAAGAAGTCAGGCCGACCGAACCAGGCCGGCCGGCCTGGGGTCCCTGCTGCCCCAATTGCCTTGGCTCTTCTCCCACTTGCTCTTTGCTGCATTATGTCCTTGTGTCCTCATGCTCCACAAGAATCCATCGGCCAAACTCCCTCGGCCACTCCTTTGTTTTGAATGATGAGATCAATGCCTCCCTCCTTAACTTTGTGTCACTTCTTGTCTTCCATGGTTCATGTGCTTTCACTTATTTCCTGCAAAACAAAGTCATGTTGCCCTCCCCCATGCTTGTCCTTTACATGTGCCCAAGATGTTTTGATGATAAAGCCTTCCCGTGATGCATCATCGAGCACAAGGTGTTAAATAAACCTCAAATCCTTCCCTTGATCATGTTTAGATGCTAATTACTCCTCTAATTTTCATAAATTAAAGATTAACTCAGAACTAGTAATGAGTCCAAATATATTATTAGAGGAGTTTTTAAACATCAAAAACAATTTGTAAGTCGAAAACTTTTCGACTACCTTTATTTTGGTTGCACCGGGGTAATTTGCTTTCATTAATTGATAGCAAGCTCCTCCGGCTTGACCGTGAGGTTATGGGTTTAGGTTCTAAATTTGGCCAAACATGAGAGAGAGATTTTGAATAAATAAAAATAATGGGTCTTGGAAAAACTCTAGCTCTAGAGAAACCGGTAGATGTTAAGTGAAATCAAACCAAAAATCGAATTCCCTAGGTTCACGTGAGTCCTAGCATGCGTCAAAAGATTTAAAAACATTAAGGAACATAGCAAGGCTCTACTCGTTTGATTTTAACATGCAAAACAAAACTGAACCTACCATCATGGAGAGGATGGAAGGCTCAAATAAGATCTGAATTTTTGGTTTTAGTTTCTCGAAAAGAGGCAAATAAAGCATGGGATGGCTCATGTCATTGGTTTAAGATATAAAAATTCAAATATAATGACTGAGCAAATAAAAGGTTCTCTAAAAACTTGTTCAACCACTTAAGAGTTGATAAAATGTATTGCGTAGCAAATTCTATGACTAACTTACTTAGAATTCGGAAATTTACCGGGTTGCCCTCCCAGTAGCTTTTATTCTTGACTCGACGAACGGGTTGCCTCCCGCCTAGCGCTTCGTTTATAGTCCATAGCTAGACTTCTTCTCTTCTTCACTTCGGATCAACGCTCTTTTGTGGGTGTTGCAATCTTGGGTACCCACTTTCGCACCATCTTGGGCGCAGACTTATTCTTTGGCTTAGTCATTTTTTTGGTCTTCACAGGCTGGCTTTGTTCTTTGGTCTTGACAGATGCAACAACTTCCTTGATTTTTGTTTCCTTCTTCTCCGGCTCTTCCTTCTTCTTTGGCTCTTCCTTGATAAAGCGATGATGAGGCGGAATATATTTAATATTGAATGTGTTGCATACCTCGAAATGTGGTTGAAACTTGAATGCACTCCTCTCGCCGTAGATGTCGATCTTGATCTCTCCAACTTTTACAGGCGCATCTTTGGCGATTCCCACGGGATAGCGAATAGAGTTGTCTCCCAACTCTGGACATATGGCCATAGGCTTGAGCTCCGGTAGGCATAGCTTCTTGAACACGTCTCTTGGCATGACTCCCACACTTGCTCCAAGGTCGCATAATGTCATCTCGTGCTTGTTGGCAAGCATGTCTCAGAAGTAGCGTGGAGTCATCTTCATGTCTTGGCTCGGCATCTCAAACTTCGGTTGTTCGGTAGTGATCTCTAGAATAATGGTCACCTCCTCCTTAGTGTGATCTTCGGCGGCTGGCTTCGGCTTCCTTGCTCCGGCTCGATATTAGGGGTCTTCCGTCTCCTTTCCCGAACGAGTTTGAATAGACTTCGCCGTCTCGGGACCTTGGGGTTGTCCCGAAAATCTTCCTTCGTTAACCATCGGGCGCCCGGCAAGTTGTCCCACTGGCGTCTCTAACATCTTCACCATGTTGAGCACTTGAAGGATAGAGCTTTTGACCTCCGTCACCTTGTCACCTATATCCTCCAATACTTTTGTCCATAGCCTTGAACTTGGACATGGCCATACTCCTCACACTCCTCGCATGTGGATCTTGCCTCGGTAGCCTTTAGGTCTTGAGCCTCTTCCTTTTCAACCTCCATCTTCTCCATCCTCCTCTTAAGTAAACCGATATGCCATTCAAGGAGTTCGTCTCGCATGTATTCATTGAAACGCTCCAAAGCTCCGGCAATCGTCTCTGTTGGGAATTGAGCAAATGTATCAATCTTGTTGCGCAAATTTCAAGTCTTGGTCTTCCTCATCAACGCTTCCCAATCTTGTTTCGACTCCGCCGGTAGAGTGTGGAACCAACGCAAAGCTTTTCCAAGTAGTGAGAACGGAAAAAGTCTTGCCCTCATTTGATCTTGAGTCACCCCATCCTCATCGAAAGTATGACATAATTGAACAAATGCTTGGAGGTGAAGGTTTGGATCCTCTTTACCGTGAAAGGTGAGTGTTGCACCATGCGGACAGTTGAGACCTTGATTTTGAACGGCCTTCCGGCGTCTTGAAGGTTTATGATAGGTAGATCAACGACATCTGGGGTGCATAGCTCGATCTTGTGCTCCGGCCGTGGTTGTTCTCCCATTGGTGGTGGTTGATGTTGATCTCTCTTCGGACTTGGAGGTGGAGTTTCCTTTGGAGATTCCGGTGATCCTTCGGCCTCGGCTTTTGGATCTAGGGTTTCCAACCCTTTAGCTTGTGATGCACGTCTCCTTTGCTTGTAAAATTTTCCTGGATCATCCACAAAAGAAGTTTGGGTTTCTCGGAGAGGTAGCCGTCCATCTCCGGTTAGGGTTAGCAATAAACAAAAATCTAAAAAGAAAAATTATGGTTAGTCAAAAACTAGATTAGATTGATTTTTTTTCTTTTTGAGGATGATCAAAACTAAGATATGCAAAAGATAAATCAAAAGAAAAATTGAAAAAAAATTACAAGAAAGAGATACTAGATTGCATCTTGATTGCTTGTTCCCCGGCAATGGTGCCAGAAAAAGGGCTTGTTGACGGTTGATTGTCGTATCAAAGTTCGTTTGGATTTGCAAGCGGACAAATCCCCCGTCGTAGTCAAGGGACCCTTCTTCGCTTAAGTGTGAGAACCCAAGATATCGAATCCGTGGAACAATGTGCAATGCAAGGATTCAATCTAGTAAGGCAAGGAAACTCTTTCTTTTGAAGAACCAAGTTGCATCTAATCTAAAGGATCATCAAGAAAACACATCTAATCTAATCTAATCTACTAAACTCAAGAGGTAGCAAGAGAAAGCAAAGAGATAACCAATCTAGAGAGTCTATATCATGCTTGTGTTGTAGCTCCAAACAAGATAGATGAAGATAGAAAAGCGAATCTCATAAATAGCATCTTTAAATCGTGGCCTCCGATCCGATTCTGAAGACGTCCGCCTTTTGGAGCCACCGTCCTGTCACAACGCACTCCTATTCGTGCGGGTTAGCCTAGGGCGAGTTCGAGAAGAACAAGTTGAAAACACTTGGTCGGTCCGGTATGCACATCTAGCCACCGCGGCTACAAGAGCACCCTATGCAATCTATCTTAAGTATAGATTGAGGAAGAAGCAAAACCAAGGGAGAACAAAATCATAGAGAATGCACTTGATCGCTAGAAATCGGATTCACTTAAAGACTTCACCATGAATGATTACATGAACAAGATCACCACCGGGATCCTACCTCGATCTTGATCCTTGCTCCGGAGCTCTGACGTGGTCTTCCATGCAAGGTTCCCACGTCGGCTAGGGAAAACCTAGACAACTAGCACGACCCTCCTCTCCGAGATGGTGTCCCTCTAGCTTCTCTGCTCCTCGACGGCGGATGACGAATGAATTGATGGATCAATCCCCCTCCTTGGGCGCCTAGGGGGTTGTATTTATACTCTTGAGGAGTCTTGGGGCGTGCTCCACCTTGCTTGCACGAGATCTTCCTTGGGAGAGAAGCAAACTTGGTTTCCATAAACTCAGCCTCGTCCAGATTTTCTGATTCGCAGCCCTTCCTTGCTGGCACCATAACTCCCACGTCCGGACTCCAAATACTGCAAATTCGGTATCCAGGTTGTGTGCCATGAAATTATCTACAACTTTTGTATTCATTACTTTGCTTGCAAACGAAGATAAGATCCCCAAAACAGCCTCGGAAGATAATATGTCTGATTTCGAAATTGTCTGCGCAGCTGGCATTTCGGGGGTCATATCTCCTAACTCCTTGACCCGAATTGGGCCTTCCATATGTCCAAATCGAAGCTATCGTCGAGGCCCACAACTTTTGTAGTCAAACCTTTGCCATTAGGGGCCGTTTAAGTCTCCGAATCTGCACCGAAAGATCATGCTGTTCTGGGCTGCGAGAATATCTCTCGGGCTGAGTTGATCTCATTGGTAGACCTCTTAGTCGTGTTGATGCTTCGGTTCTTGGGTCATTTGGAGTCATGTTCACTTCATGTCTTGACTTGTGACGGACTTCATGATCTTCCCATAAAGTGCTTGATGAACTTATCCCGAAAGTCTACTCTTTAACGTTGATTTCATGCGTAAACAATAAACTCCAAAAACCACATGCGAGTGCGAACTTGACATATCATGAGGGTTAGGATCGTTAGTTTGGATATTAAATTAGTGCCAATGTTGACGGTAAACTTATAGCTAGGTGTACCAAATTTGACCGTCAACAGTCTGCTGTGACTACGTGACCTTGGCAAGCTCGTGTGGGAATCCTTGGTTGTGATTTTGGGACTTAGTCAGTTTTTCTCTCGGAGGATTTTTAATCGGCTCCCATTCACTCACTTTCTCTCTGGTCTCCTAATCGGTCCTTCATCATGCTTATTTCACCTACATTCAAATAATCTCCAAGGACAAGTGGAACTACATTATTCTTAATAAAATACGTGTAATAAATGCATACGGCTAAAAGTGGTACTTAATAGTCGTCAACAAACTCCCCCAAGCTAACCTCTTGCTCATCTCAAAGCAAGACATTAGGGACTTAGGTTGGTTGATCAAGAGTTTCTACAATGTTGTATTCTTAACTTATGGCAAGCATACACCAAAGTACTCTACCAAGAGTTGAATAAGTTGGCAATGATTTTACCACTCGATTGATAATATGGGGCATGTAGCTTCACCTACCTTGGGTGGTTGAGAGACAGAACGGTTACATAGATATTACTTAATCACTCATACCTTGATCAGCTATCAATCCGGAGGTTTTTGCAAGTTTTTCAAAAGAAAATCAGAGTTCCTCAAATGATACTCCCGGATCACTCAATGTGTATGGTTCCTCACTAAGGCATTGAATTGCCTTTGTTCACCACCTACTCCTAATAGGCTTATGTGGAGCTGTAGGTAGGGAAGATGTATGGCATACTTGTCTCTCATATGTTGCTAAGTCAAAGACCAGATCCTTGGAAGAAACAAGTCATACAACCTGATCAAGATGTGCATGTGTGCGTATGATAATGAGGGGTATGGCAAGGTGTATACTAGGCCCGGAATAGGTGCTAGATATTGCCATACTTTATACAAAATGGGGATGATGGTAAGGTGGACACTAACCCCGGAGTAGGCACTAGTTATTACCATCTATATGGTGGAACTCCTTTTGCAAAATTTAATCCCTTTCTCCTTTGAAATTTTCGAGACTTGGGCTAGCTTTCTTTTCTTTCTCTCTTTTTTCGCCATGCTTTTGAGCATGCTTTCTCTTTTTCTCAGCTAGCCCCCTTGTCTCTTTTGGAGATATTCGGAGAGGGATGAAATGATACAATGTTGCGTGGAGCTTTATTTTTCGTGGAAGAATGAAATGTTGGATGGAATGATAAATGCAGACTTCTAGTGTAGAAGTTTAGCATGATCGTGTATGTGATCTTGATCATGGGAGCATGACGAGTTTCTAACTAAGGGTCACAACAATTTGACAAAGCTCAATGAGAGAACAAGCAGCATATGTGGAGGCTAACAAGAGCTAGGATCTACATATATGGCCTCGGATAGGAAATGCTCATCATTGAGGAACTCATCATGTTTAAATTTTCGAAAAGAGAACTCCAGAAATCAAGCATCACTTGGTACAAGATCATAGAACTCTATTCTACCATATCATATCTCACAACAACCTAGACATGGATCATGCTTTTTGCTACCCACAAGTTTCAAGCTAAGGTTTGATCATGCAAGCCAACAAATTCAAAACTTAGGTAGGATACTAAGCTATAAGCAAGACATATGAGAAGAATAAGCAGAGTAACTATTCATCATTTCAACCATGGAGACAAAGCATTATTACTGCGTATACGAAAACAAACTAAAGCAAACCTGATTATGAAAGAAAATAAATATTTTGGTCTTTTTAGTTTTGCAAATTTTTATGGGTTTTTGTCATAAGAGATTCTGAAAACAAGTAAAGATACAAGTTACCTCAGGATGGGGGTCCTCCCCAAGCTAGCTTCAGGCTCACTGTGGTGGATGGTAGTAGAACCCCTGACTTGCGTAGTAAGCCATTTGCTCCTCTATCTGTCGCTGCTGCATCTGTTGAATGGTGTCGATCCTCTCGCCAGTCTGTCGCTGCCAATCCTGAGTGGACTGCATGTGCGTGTTCAGCGACTCCTCTACTTCGTGGACCCGAATGGTGAGCTCTCCAAGCTATTGTGCTAGATGAGTATGTCGGGCAGAGGCTGAAGAGTGTCGCCTGAAGGACAAAGTGGGAGGACCACCAAAGCTAGAACTAGTGGGCATAGCCCACTGAGCACTGCTCGCACTCACCCAAGCTGTACTACTCGCACCCTGCTGGTCGGCGGCTGGTCCCAACCAGGTCATATCCAGGGGTTACCTCGAACATGTACCCCGCAGGGGCCCCTCCTGCCATAGGTGGTGTAGTAGGTTGTGGCTGTGGTGGTGGTTGTGACTGCTACTGCTGCATGAGTGCTCTTCTCGATGCGCTCCTGGTGGCCCTGTGTCGGAAACACTAGCACAACGAGCTTCCTCTTGTGCAACAAGGGGAATGGTTAATAACTGAGAGTTATACAATTGAAACCCCGGGTTAGGTAACGGGATCTCATTTCTATAGCCTAGAAAGAAGAAAGTCGAGGAATCATTTGGACCCCTCTTAAGTATATGCCCTTGGATCAAGTATGTCACATCGATGAGAGCTCGGGGAGTCCCAATGAAGGGGACGGGGTTTCCACCAAAAATCTCGAGTCTCAGAGCGATACGAGTAACCAAAGATGTACACACAATAGGACCCATCATCTTAAAATTCGTCAACCATTGCCGAATCATAGCCTTAACGGGGGAGACCTTGATCTTATTGATGACATATAAAATCATCAACTCTTCGACGTGCCACTTGTGTCACAGACGAAGAGTCGGATGCAGAATGTCATTGCACCGAGGCACAATTTTGCCGCCACCAATTCAACCAGAGATATCACCCCAAAAAGACTCTCGAGTAAAACCACAGCAAGCCTTTTTGAGAAAAATAGCACAACGAGAACTAAAACCAAGGTGGCAACTAAGATCTTTCCAAGAAACCTGGTACTCGGTCCCAAAAAATCAGAACTTGATACCGTTCGCCTCCTTAACAAGATAGCAAAGAAACTGGATGGTGAGGGGCTGAGAGCCTAGCTCTGTGACTGGCACAAACTCCTCCCAACCAAGAGCATACCAAATAGAGGTGAACTTAGAGTCCATACCTGTCCTTTAAAGGAGAGCCGGGTCGAAGTCCCGAGTGTGGGCGAAGACTCGATCCTTCAGGATAGCGTAGGCTTGGTTCTCTCGAGCCCCTCGCAAGTCGAGGTAGGGGCCGTCATTGGCGGCTTCTCTAGGTGGCTGGCAGGTGGGTCCCATGATCCATCCTCCGTGCATGCATGGCAAGATTCCTGGCGGTTTGAGTCCCTTGTGGGCCCATGGATCCATGTGATGTCCACGTGTCACTCTCTGATTCGTCGACGAGTGCTTCACTTGTATCAGTGACGTGTTTGCCACATAAGACCCATGTGGCATCCATCTCCTCGGCTGAGGTAGCGTGGATCACTTCAAAGAAGGTGAGTTTCTATCTCTTTTCAAGCTTATTTCACCTACATTCAAATAATCTCCAAGGACAAGTGGAACTACATTATTCTTAATAAAATGCATGTAATAAATGCATATGCCTCCATTTATGTGAGAATATTGACGGCTAAGAGTGGTACTTAACAGCCGTCAACATCCGCCAAACTCACGGACCGTCCATAAGGGGAGGACGAACTATCCGAAATAAACACCCAAACCATCAGAAACTTCTCGGCCAATACGGACCGTCCGTCGGAGTCACACGGATCATCCGTCGGTGTCACGGACCGTCCATGGAGTCCAGACAGACCACCACTGCTGCTCTACACGCGCTACACGAACCATTCTGGACCTGGGTCGTTTCACTTCTTCTGAGAGCTTGTTCTTGGGCCGAAACTTGTTCTTGGGCTGAGGAGCTGCTAACATTGGTCAAACGGAAACTGCCTGAACGGCTAAAACGCTCATCTTCTATAGCTCGTTGTTTTGAAAGCTGCATGGCTGCATAACAACAAGAACGGTACTCCGTAATAATCTTCTAAGGCATCCTAGCTCATATCGCAAGGGAGTGAAAATTAAACAGGTGCATCCCATTGGTTGTGTGCTGTGACAGAGTTTCAACTCAGGAAATTAACGTCCGAGCTATGCGCCAGAATAAGAGCTAGCGTGCAGTTTTTGACACTGTTTATGGATTAAATAATTCTATGAACCGGCTTCGAGATGAGAGGGCCTTCACCGTTAATGCAAGGGAAGGCTGCACTGGACCTCATTCATCCGTACAAACCAGCAAAAAGATGAAGAATTTACACCAGAATCAAGCTAGAGCTTGCTAACCCCTTTGTGTCACAAATTTGATGAGTGTCTTAGATCCCTGATTCGTCTCCAAACTACTCTCTCTCTCTCTCTCTATATATATATATATATATATATATATATATATATATATATATATATATATAACCATTGCAATAGACTGAATTTTGTTGCCATTTTAATTATTCCCTCTGAAAGTTTAGTAAGTCTGGATCTGAAACATATACGCAGTCGACAGATACATCTCGAGTGCAGCTCGAATTTGTTGCTCTGGTTTGACATCCAACCGGCCGCTGGGATTGCTTTAGCTCTCCGGTGGCTGCCGTGCTTCTCTCTTTTTTTTTTCTTTTCAAAGTTGACGCTTGAAAGGAGGCTCCATGATTGATTTCACCAAAACAACTAGTTTACAAGATAAATAAATTGCAAAGATTTTTTCTTGCACAACAAATTACAGCTGTTCGTTTGACTGGTGGCTAATACTGATTTGTTGTCAGAGAAAAGTACTGCTGCCTGGTTGTTGGTGGCTGAGTTATTATAAGAGAAAAGTACTACTGGTCGGTGGATAAGCCACACAAACAAGACGTCCATTTCCAAGTGAAAATACTTACAAAATTCCCAAACAGTGCCTAGCTATCAGTTTCTCACTCAAACGCCGACACGCGCACAGCACAAAAGGCTAGCCTGTGGCGTGGTGTGCCTATTGCCTAACGTACACTGCAGCTGCTGTTTTGATCTTCGAGAAGGCTAACGCTACGCGCCTATAGCTAATTCTACCATGTGTTTCGATTCAGACCGCCAAAATCCTCAACAATCCAGCCTTAACTTTTCTAAGCTTTGCCCAAAGATTTCAGGAGTGATGGCCGGAGGAATCAATATTCAATGTACCGTGCAGTAGTTATAGTTTGAACCATGTTCATCCATTTCTGTACTGAGATCCGTGTCGCGGTTAGTGGGGTGCCAGTAGGTCTGTGTTTAGGTCCCATCGATGTATTTTATACGTGCACCCGGACTGTATGTGTACATATTCCATACCACATAAGTGTGCCCATCGGTTCGTCTCTCTCCTTCATTGTCATTTTGAATCTCGTCCCCCTCTCTCCTCCGACCTCCCCACCCTCTTCTCTCTCCGGCGGAGCTCCAGTCAGGTCCAACCAGATCCAATGGCGTTGGGACAAGATCCGGCAGCGGTTGTAATATTGATTCGATTAGTTTTCATTTAGTTATATTCAGATGAGTACATATTCAACACCTATACTTGAAAATATTATTGCTAATACCATGACACACACAAGAGGTATTATGAGTATATGATAGCATGAGTGATCGATCCATGGGCGGTTCCACCACGGTATTGCACTGACTGGAGACCTGATGATATGAGTATATGATAGCGACAAGGTGGTCAAGGGGAAACTGCCTGAACGGCTAAACGCTCATCTTCTCCAGCTCATTGTTTTCAAACCTGGAGAACAAGAAGAACAAAAATCTGCTAAATACGAAAAATGTTCGGAGCTCACTGCTCACCATCCTCGCTGTTAATGCAAGGGAAGGCTGCACTCCACGGCCACCTCCCTCATCTGAACAAACCAGTCAGAAAGATGAAGAATTAACACCAGAAACAAGAGCATGTTAAGTTGTTAACCCCTTAGTGTCACAGATTTCATGAAAGTCTTAGATCCCTGAGGCCTATCAAATTGCATTATGGTCGGAATGGATAGATATAATAGAAAAATCATAATGATACAACAAAAGATCAAGATTTACTCATGATAGACACTCATTTCCACCCGGATTTAATCCACTAGTCAAGAGGTGTGGAATAAATCCGGATCGTTTGGTGTAACTATCATGAGTAAATTAGTCTCCGACCCGGATTAAATCCGCGCCTCTTGTAATAGCTATCACGATTTTCTTATTATATCTATCATTCCGGTCGGAATCTAATCCGGTGGAAACGAACGAGGCCTGATTCGTCTCCAAACTACTATATCATACTCCCTCCGGATCAATTTAGATGTCGTTTCCGACATCTTTGACGAAATTAAGAAACAGTGATTTGACCCTTTTGCCCTTCTATACTCCCGAACGCCACATCCACCGGATGCTCCGCCGAGCTCCACCACAGATTGCCCCGCGCCGCCGCGCCCCGCCACGAACCCTCCCAGCTTACTGCCATCCATGAAACCCTCTCCGAGGCGGAGGCCACCCCCAGCACCCGACGCAGCAAGCAGCACCGCCATATCCAAAGCAACCTCCGGCACGCCACCTCCGGTAGAGCTCTCCCCCGCAACACTTGTCTCGGCCACCGATTGGGCCCCCGCCAGCCACACTACTCTCCACTCGGCGGCCGCAGCGGCGGGCATCAGGACCGTCCACCCGCCGTAGACTGCTCCAGGGAGGCCGACGCCTCCGGCCGCCTCCGCCTCCGCCGCCGCCACAGCGACCCGAGTCGGAGGCGGCGCGGATCCACTACTCCTCCCGAATGTGCCGTTGCCCGCCACTGCTCCTCCCGAACGCGCCGCCGCCCGCCGCTCCTCCTTGGCTTCACCAAATCGTGATGGCGCCGCTCCGGACTCCTTCCCCGTCGAGCCCGAGGCCCTCCCTGCCGCTTCTCCCCTCCAACACGCCTCCCTGCCGCTTCTCTCCTCTGCCACGGCCTCAGCACTGCACATAGGTGGGGCAGCAAGATCCCAGCTCCGCCCCGGCGCCGCTCCCCCCGCTGCGGCCGCGCGTCGTCGTCGTCCGGGAGCCGGGGAGGTCCCGCATCCGGCGGCCGCGCCGCCGAGTCGGGGAGGTCCTGCGTTTGCGCACCAGGCAAGACCGAGGCAAGGGAGAAGACGGTAAAGGTAGGGGCAAAAAAAGGAAAATCGTTTGAAGAGGTAATTGTGACGACAAATAAATCGATTCGCTTCCAGTTGAACTACGGGCAACATCTAAATCGATCTGGAGGGAGTACCATTTACAATACACCAGAGCAATCGACTGAATTTTTCTGCCATTTTATTCAAACTGAAAGTTTAGTAAGTCTGAATCTGTACTATGTACGAGGAACAAAAATCCTCTGTTCTGGCATCTACTACCCATCTTGCCATCTCAGCAATCAGACAAGAAAGATATTTTTAGGGGTCACATAAAAAATTCTTCAGAGTAGGGGAAAAAGCGGTCTTGCGTATCTGATGATAGAGACAATATATGGTCAGACCAACGCACTTGCGCATCACCAATCGGCTAGAATGAACTTGTCAGCACTGGTAAGCCTGCCGTATGATCTTACCAGAACCAAACAACCAACAGCCTCTGAAACATTGGACCAAACAGGAACATAGTGCGCTCGGAGGCAAGAAACATTGTGCTCATCAGTTTCTGAATCTTGAGAGTAACACACTGAAAACTCAGTCACAAACGACAATGCCAAACAGAGATGTGCTTGCTGGTCATCCAATATTCAGAAGAGGCAAAGGAACAAAAACAGGCTGAATGTCATTTTTTTCCCATCTGAGTTCTGAAGAAACAAACCTACTACCGGAACCAGAAACGAATTGAATGGTGTCAAATGACACAGCTCCAATGGTGAGCTTCATAGTCCACTACAATGGACTCTCCAATCCTTAACTAAAACTGCATACTGCTACTCCTGCACTACAACACTAGAACCAGACAGATATCAGCAGAAGTTATTTGGTTCCCTGAATCGAGAACAAATCTGAACTATTCACAGTCGCAGCTGCACCCCGGCCTCCTGGGTTGTCGGAGCGGAGCAGAGCACAGGTTCAGAAGAACGGGAAGCCGCCGTCCTGATACTCCGCCTTGGGGGCCACGGGCGACACGAGCATGTTGAAGTCGGCGTCCATCTGCAGGTCGTCGAGGTTGATCCCCGCGAGCCAGTCGTCGCCGCCGAGGCTGCCGAAGTCGTGCACCTCCTCCTTGGGCTGGACGGCGCCGGCGGGGGCGGCCGGGACCATGTCGGCGAACGCTGGAAACGCATCGTCGTCGATCTCCGACTCCGGCGTGCGCGTGTCGGTCAGAGACGCCGCCTCCACGACCTTCTTCTCCATGCGCCCCTGCATTTTCTCGTACTCGTTCTTCTTGTGGTACAGGCGGCAGAGCACCCAGTCGTCCAGCTGCAAACCAATCGATCAATCAATCAATCAGGAATTGGGGATGACGAATGAACAAAGCTAAATCCTTTAACAACAATACGCATCAAGAATGTGGCGGGGGGAGTAAGAAAAATTTCAATTTCAGTTTCTTACCCTGAGGGAACCGTCCTTGCCGGGCTTCTTGGCGCCGGCGTCAGCGAGGCGGTACTCGTGCATGATCCACTCGGTCTTGACCCCGCGGGGAGGCTTGCCGTGGTAGAAGACGAGCGCCTTCTTGATCCCCGCGGTCCGCCCCGCGTGCTCGATGGGCTTGTCGGCGCCGGTGGCCTTCCAGTACCCGGTGCCGGCGGCGCGGTTGGGGCGGGAGCCGTTGGGGTACTTGCGGTCCCGCGGGGTGAAGAAGTACCACTCGCGGCGGCCGAAGAGGGCGCGCTCGGGGAGCTCCCACGGGTCGAAGCGGTAGAGGTCGACCTCGGCGATGATGGGCACCGGCGGCGCGCGCCCCGCCGCCCGCGCGCAGAGGTAGTAAGCGACGAGCTCCTCGTCGGTGGGGTGGAACCGGAAGCCCGGGGGCAGGTTCAGCTCCGCCTCGGCGTCGCGGCGCTGCGCGGTCGCCGGCGCCACCATTGCTGCTGCTGCTGATGTGCTAGCGGTGGGTGGGATTGAGGTTGGGTGGCGGCTGCTGGGGATAGGCGGTGGGACTTGGGAGGGGAGTGGAGTGGGGGAGTTCTTGGGGAAGCGGGGAGCGGAGTGGGGAGGGGGATAAATAGGGAGGCTGGGAGGGTCAAGGGGAGGAAGGTTCGCCGCGGGTGAGGGGTCAAAGGGAGGTGGGATTGGGGGCGGCGGCGGGCCGGCGGCTAGGCCGGGGGGAAGGGCCGGGGCAAGCAGGGTAGGGGTCGCGATGGTTGGGGGTTGCGGTCGGCCGGCCGCTTGCGCAGGCACGACGACGCTGACATCCATTCATTTGACCGGAAGAACCTTGGGCACCGTTGGATGCAGAGCAGGGAGCGGCCGCTGTCTTGCATTTCTTTTTTTTTCTTCTTCAGTAAAATGCACAAGAGGTCCATCAATTTGTAAAGGTGTGTCACTTAGGTCCATTAACTCTGAAAATGCATTTTTGGGTCCATAAACTTGTTAGTTGTTCACTGCAGGTCCATAACCGTTCATATATGCTTCTACTGGTGTCATGACATGATGACTTGACTCCAGCAGCATCTTCTAGCTGAGGCATTTCAACAAGTAAGTTACATATGGGCGAGACAGACTTGTCATTCATTGAGCTGAACAATAGTAGCCTCCTCCCGTGTCACCGCACGCGATGAGGCTATCGCTGTTCAGCTTCGGAAATGTCAAGTATGTGCCACTCATAAGTTGTTCGATGATATGCCTCAGCTAAATTATACTTCTTCGAGACAAGTCATCATGTCATGTTAGTAGTAGAAGCATATCTAGATAGTTATGGACCTGCGGTGAACTACTCAACAAGTTTATGGACATAGAAATGCATTTTCGAAGCTGATGGACCTAGTGACATCCATACAAGTTGATGAACCTCTGGTGCATTTTACTCTTTTTTCTTTTTCAAAAAACTAAAAACGGCTGACAGTGACAGGGAGGATTCTTCCTACTGCTACGATTCTAGTCTTTCTCAAATTGCAGCAATGGTGTTGCATTCATTTAAATATTGTAGTAATTTGCCAATATTTATAAGGAACATGTAAGAGTTTATCAAACCTTGTGGTGTTGTGCAAATTATCCGATATGTCGAGTAGTTCATTGTTGTTTTGGAAGAGTTTTAACCATCGGTGTTTCATTTTCGTGTTGCTTCTCGGCTAGTTGTCTTTTCAGCGTATCGAAAAGGAACATGCATTTACATTTAAACCTAACTTTTTCAAAGAAATCGTCATCGAATCCGATCAGATCATGTTAGTTTGTCTATCTCGAAAAGCATACGACCAAGTTAATTTTCGACAAGTTATAACGGCCAATCTAAACATGTTGCTTGTCGGTAGTGATCTTTTCAATCAAGTAAATAAAACGGAAAAAAATGTGCATTTATCTTATCCTAACTCTGCCAATAGAAACCGCTGTTTTTTTCGAATTAGTAGGTTTTTTAGTAAAAACCCATAAATTATTCAGCATATCATTACTCTTAGTCTTGTGGATATACCTAGTTTCTGAACCTTGTTTTCTCTAAAAGGATAGCCTGCACGTGATCTCGTCATTAGGTGAGGTCAAGCTTATAATCAATTAATTTTTTTTCTTACAGGCACGTGCGGCGAGCCGAGAGCTACGGCGTAGTCTCGGTCGACAAGACGCCACGGCAACAGGGTCGCGCCTGCCTGCCCGGTTCTCCGAACCTGACGGCGTCAGGTCGCCGTCAAACGGGATCAAAAAAGCGAACGGGGACGGGGGCCCACAGGGGGGGGGGGGGGGCTGTTGCCGGGCGGGCGCGCGGTGACGCCAGTGACGACGTCATCCGCCCCGTTGCTGACAGGGGGGGTGGGTGTCCGCATCAGCCGGGCCGGGGTACGGCAGCGCGAGGTGGTTCCTCTGCGGCCGCTGGAATCGTGTGGCTCAGGATGTGGCTTGCGGATGAGGTAAAATCCGGTGCGGCGTGTCACGTCGTGTGGCTGGCTGGCTGGGGGGTTGCTGTTTGCGACGGTATGTAGCTAGGGGAGAGAGTAGGGAGTGCTAGGCTGTCAGTGTTGTGATGGTGATCATACACGAGGTTTTGGCGGGGGCCTTCAAAATTGTGATGACTTTTATCATGGAAATTGGATTGTGTGTGTATGAATTTTCTTTTGGAAAAAAAGAGTGGGATTAGAGAAATCGTACGGTTGCTAAGACAGAGAGGAATTTTGTACGGATATTCCATATTGACACGTATATGTTATAGGTTCATTAACAAAGCTAAGATGATTTCTAGTAAATAGCCTGCTGAAAAAGTTAAGGGTGCAAAAGTAAGCAATACTTTTTCAGCCACGCCCGAGCCAAAAAAAAAAATCTAGCAAGATCATCATTCAACATGATCCAATCTCACTCCATACAATAATTTTAGTTGAGGTATTCATAAGCTCATTGTGATGAGTGTGCGTGTGATTTTATTTTTTTTTATCTCTTTCGTTCCTTATGTTGTTGACGATAATTCGATCTATAGCACATATAAATTGGAAAAAAATATTTTGGAGAGGAGGGGAACCTGTGTTCAGTGGATCTTGATGGAGCTCCAGGGCGTCAGTGTAGCTGGTAGTGGACGGACTACCAAATCCTTGAGGGATGATGGTTATGCATCGGGCAAGAAAAAGGAAGAAGAAGTGCTAGGCCGGTGGAGGTGGCACGATAGCCTGATGAAATGGTGGTGAATAATGATATGCCTCAGACAATAAAGGAAGAAAAAGAGGCAGGCTAGCGACGATGCTAGCGGCGGCGCCCCAAGAGCCCAACGGGATGACAATTATCCATCAGGCAAGAAATCAAAGAAAAAGTAGTAGGCCGGCGGTAGAGGCGCCTCCAGAGCCTGCTATGATGGGGTTGCGGTGGCGGCGGTGGCGTGCAGCGACACTCCGTTGGCAAGAAAGGAGTGACACTCCCTTGGCAAGAAAGGATCGGAAGAGAGAAAGAGGCAGGGTACGCATGCCTCGGCGATGCCGTGGACGGCAATGGTGCCGGGGTAGGGAATTGCGACGCGTGAATGAATGAGGTGGAGATGGAGAGAAGGATTGCAGAGAAGATTTATAGACAAAAGACTAAATCTAAACCGTTGATCTCTAGATTCAAGGGTGCAGAATCCGGTCATTCTAAATCATTGATCTTTGATCTAAGGGTCTAGAATTCATATAAGAGGGGGAGGCATCGGGAGTACCGTAGTTGATCGATTTTAGCTACACTTTATTGTATCTTAGCTTTGCGCAAGACCCGAATCATTTAGGTAGCCTTTTTTTATCTTATATTTAAACTACATCCTAGACTCGGTCTAAAATGTCGATCTCAGATATGATGATATATAACTTAGCTATGAAAAAGGGGGAGCATGTGAGGGACGATACCCTATTACATTTTAAGTACGTAGTATCTATTTCATCTTAATTATCTTAACAAAACCCTAGACTCAATCTGATTCTTGTTGATCTCAGATCTGAGGGTCAAGAATTCATGAAAAAGAGAAGGCACAGGGAATACACTAAACTATTTTAGGTAGTATTTGTTGTATATTATCTGTAACCATATTGTGGGGGGCAGTCTTTCCCCCACCAGCCGAGTGGAACATAGACTCATTCTAAACCGTTGAGCTTAGATATGAGGGTCTAGAATTTAGGTGCGGAGGGGAGGCATGGGGAATAACCTTATTTCATTTAGGTATCCCTTTATTGTATCTTATCTGTGTACCAAACCCTATACTCAATCTGAAATCTTTTGGGTAACCTTTATTATATCTTATCTTCAAACATAATCTAAATTATTGACCTCAGAGCCAAAGGTATGGGATTCAGGTGCAGAGGGGAGGCGTGGGGAATACCCTATAGCATTTTAGGTAGCCTTCATTCATTGTATCCTTATTTTTACATGAAACCCTAGATCGATTTTGAATTTTGGATCTCATATCCAAGGGTCCAAAATTTAGGCGCGGAGGGGGTGAGTGGGAGGAATGCCGACCTTTTACACCAATCCCTAGACTCAATCTAAACCGCAAATCTAAAATCCAAGGGTAGATAATTCAAGTGTGAAGGGCGTACGGGTGGGTTGGGGGTGGGGGTGTGTTAATAAAATTACTCGAATGTACGCAGTAGGTGGACGGCTTGTACATGACATCATTCCACTGATCTTACTCGTTTGTGAACGCTTACCGCTTCCGCTGATCTTACTCATTTACGTCTACCTAGTAACAACTCACATTGCACAGATTTTTGAAATGGTTGCAACTTTTTTCTTTTGATTTGTGAGTAGGGAAGTAGTAATATGTTGAGGTCACGGCACGGACACGGACACGGAAGCTACCAAGCTAGCTGCCCACCGGTGGGTAGAGAGCCGTATGTAGAGGAGCGGGCGGACCGCAGCGGCGCAATGAATCCGGCGTCCCGTCCGCGCTCGTCCCAACCTCCGCGCACCGCACCAGGCTGCTTGCTGCTCCCGGCGGCCGTTTCTACCTTTTCCCTTGTTTATGATTTCCGGCTGTTTCCTTGCCGTCCCGCTGTCGTTGCTGTGTCTGTATTCGATCGCCGACGGTGCCTTCCTTGGCACGAGAACGAGCGTGGCTCCGTCGAGCCGAGAGCGAAGCGGTCGTTCGCTCCACCAGGTGCGTCGAACGAGCGGAGCAGAGGACGCACGCACGCCCCCGGCCGTGGTCAAAAGTGGGAGGGAGCTATAGATGTCCATTCCGGCCGCCCGGCCCGGCCCTAGCCCGGGCCCGGGGTGGCCCGCTAAACTTCGTGCCGGGCCAGCCCGGCACTGATCTTCACCGTGCCGTGTCGTGCCCGCCCACGGGCTGTGCCGACGGCCCAAGCCCGGGCCCGTCGTGCCGTTTCGGGCCGGGCCAGCACGAAGTAGCCCGGCCCTACGCGTGCCCGCAGGCAGCCCGAAGCCCGCGTCGCAGATCTGGGGGGCGGCGGCCGCCGCGCGCGCCGGAAGAAAGGAGGGTGGGAGGGGGCGGCCACCGCCGCGCACGCCGGCAGAGAGGAGGGGGCGCGCCCGCCGCCGCGCGCGCCGGCGAAGAGGAGGGGAGCGCAGGCGGTAGCTCCGGCCGACGGCCTCCGCACGCGGGGCAGCGCGGCGCCAAGCTGGAGGAGCAAGGTGAGGGCGGAGGGGGAAGCAACCGGGAGGCCTCGCCGTTCGCCGACAGAGGAGAGGTGGCGGCGTCGCAGGGGACCGCGGGCAGGGTCACATCGTCGCGGTCATGGCCTAGCGGGGGCCGGGGGAGCGCGCTCACGCCGCGCGAGACAGAGGCGGCGACGTGTTGGAGTAGCCGGAGGGAGAGGGAATTAGGGGAATTAGCGTTGGAAGGGGTTTTTTTTGCTTACTTATATGGGTGGGTGATATTTTGCGGGCCTGTAGCGGGCCGTCTTGCTGACTCCGTGCCGGGCTGGGCCGCCCGGCGTGCTGGAGTGGCAGCCCGCGCCCGGGCACGTTATACGGGCCGTGCCAGCCCAGACCCGGTGTATAACGGGCCGTGCCGTGCTTAGACCGGGCCAAAATCGCGTGCTTTCGGGTGGGCCGCCATGCTGCGGGCTAAATGGACATCTGTAGAGGGAGCTAGCGCGCGCGACGTCGATCGTCACGCAACTGACGCCTGCATCTGCATGCATCGGGATCGAAGCAGCCGCGCGCGCACGTGACGAATTGTTTTCTGGCCGCAATGCAGCATCTTAATAATCATCCGTTCGGGACCGAACCCTCGCGAGCGTCCGGCTCGTGTCCGGTTCGCAGGCCGGGAGTGAGGGAGGTCCGTCCGCTCTGGACTCCGGTCATCTGGTGCTGCTGGCCGATCGGCATGCATGCATCGGCAAGGACGACCGGCCGGTCAAAAGGCGAAACGGGCCGGGAGCCCGGGAATGCATGCATGGCGCATTGAAAGTGCTGAGTAACTCACCAGTCACCAGTCACCACCTGCGCGTATGTATATGCCAGCCGTGGGGGAGTCCAACACAGCATTCCATAGATCCACCACCACACCAGTCAGTCCAACACAGCACCACCTGCTGCCAACTCGAGCGATCGGTGGGTGTAGGCCGCCAAGTGTGCGCGGGGTGGGCGTCGTAATCCGCTCGCCGACTGGCCACGTGGCGGCTGGCCCGCCCTTTTCAGGCTGCCGCTGGCCGCTCTGCCATGCTGCCCAAGTGCGATTAGAAAAAAAGGAAACACGAGAGATGCCGTTCACACTGCTTTTTGCCTTTTCTCGAGCGCGCTCGACTTGCGATGGCCTCCCCTTTTGATCTTTTTGTCGTATATAAAACACGAGTCCCTTCGGCTCCTCTGGTTTCGGCTTCTTCTGCAATACGTTTCTCTTACATAAATCCGTCATATACAAATCAACACGTAATACTCCCTCCGTTCTTAAATATATAACACCGTTGACTTTTTACTCCAACTTTGACCATCAATATATGTGGAACAAGTTAGTTAACTAAAATAAAATATGTATCATTATGTCTATTGTCACATGTATTTTAGATTTAACTTATAAGTTTATCGATTTGGAAAAATATTTACAGAAAAGACGAATAGTCAAACCAATGAAAAAAGTCAATGGTGTCATATATTTAAGAACGGAGGTAGTAACAACAAATCTGTCGTACAAATCAACACGTACTATTTTTTATCCCACAACAAATTTGTCGTACAAATCTACATAAGATCTGCCAAACAAACTCAGAACGAGTATACGCGGTAAGTAGACCGCTTGTACATGGCATCTTTCCACCGGCCATACTCATTTATGACCGCTGACTACTTGATCGTACATCACATCCTTCCGGTAGTCTTATAAAGTCTACATCACCCCCAACCTATGAGGGGTGGACTACATGACAAGTTAATCTATGAAACAGTCTATATCCCCTCTGAACTTTCCAAAACCGATCAAATTACCCCCTAAAGTAGTTTTTAGAAATCATAGTAAATCAAAAAACTGTTTTAGGGGGTAATTTGACCGGTTTTGAAAAATTCAGGAGTGGTATAGACCGTTTCGTAAGTTGGGGTGATGGTGTAGACTTTTTCACTCATTTATGCATGGCGCATTGCGTAAGTAGCTTGTTGTTTTTTTCGTTTCTGGATTTGTATGTGAGTAGCGAAGTAGTCAAAGGTTGAGGTCAGAGAGGCGACCGGTGGGTAGAAGTGGTGTAGAGGACGGAGGGGGCGCAATGAATCCCGTCCGCGCTCGTCCCAACCTCCCGCACCAGGCTGCTGCATGCTCCGGCGGCGGTTTCTACTTTTTCTTTATCGTTGTTGTTTCCTTGCCTGCCCGCTGTCGTTGTTGTCTGTATTCGACGACGGGGGTGCGCGGTGCCTTGGGAGCAAATCAAACGCTGCGCCGTCAAGCCGTTCGCTCCAGGTGCGCCGAACGAGGACGCACGCCCGGCCGGCGTGTCCGGTCAAAGTCGGAGCGCGACGTCGTCACGCACTGCATGCCTCCCTCCCTCGGAATCGAATCTACTCCTCCTTGTAGCGGCGAGTGGAACAGAGGAGGAGGAGCCCCACACATGCCTCGCACGTGACGAATTGTTTTGCTTTTCAAAAATAAAGTTCGGCTGGCCCTGGCCGGGGACAACCTTGCCGTCTACCTAGCGGAGCTGGCGTTGGGGCCTCCTCCTCTCCCTCGCTCGTGGGCGTCGTCTGATCCGCCGCGTGTCCCGGCACCGGCAGGCAGGCAACTGCATGGTCTGTCGTGACGGGCTGCAGCCTGCATG
Source organism: Cenchrus fungigraminus (assembly GCA_036936925.1). Classification (NCBI taxonomy): domain Eukaryota; kingdom Viridiplantae; phylum Streptophyta; class Magnoliopsida; order Poales; family Poaceae; genus Cenchrus; species Cenchrus fungigraminus. The sequence continues at coordinate 89,169,317 of CM072780.1, forward strand.
CATATACGTATGCAGGTCTGGTCATCTGGTGGCTGCCCGACACGACGATCGGCGTCGGCAAGAACGGCCGCGCAAGGCAACCATCGATCGAGACGGGTCGGGGTGCCACGCACGCACGGACGCCGTCACGCCAGCTCTGGCCCCGCTGCTTTCCACTCATCATGATCATTCACTGACAGTCTGCTGGCACTACTGCACCGAAAGTTCGTAAACGGCTAGCGCGCGCGCTGTAATGTACTCCTGTACTGCTACCTGCTATGTGCCGCTGCTGGAGTAGAGCAGAGCAGGAGCAGTGAGCAACGTCCAGCGCCGCGGGGACCACCCGGACGTAGTAGTACACCAGTCCAATAACACAGGACGTCAGCACCGGTCAAAGAAAAGCTTGCTTGCCTCTCACGGAAACACAGCTCGTGCGCGATGACCGAGGTCGAGGCCACCAAGTGTCACCCAGCGGGCCGCCAAGTGTGCGCGGTAATGCCAAGGTACGTGCACGACTGCACACGTGGCGGGTAGCCCGCCCTTTCAGCCACCCACAGGGGCGGCTGCTCAGGCATCTTCCGCCGGCCGGCCGTTTTGCCACGCCGTCGTGCCAAAGTGCGATAAAAAAGGAACATGAGATGCCGTTCACATTGCTTTTTTGCCTTTTCTCGCGGGGGCGCGCTCGACTTGCGGCTGGCGCGGGCCACGCATGCACGCACGGGAACAAAACGGAGGACACCACAAATTCATTTTCACCCTGGGCAAAGCAAAGCTATCGTGTTACGTAGGATTTTGTCCTGTTTAGTGCTGTTGTTATTTCGATGAATATGTTGTGATTTTTTTTAACTAAGCACGTTGGTACACGTCAGCAGTCTCATAGGTCGTCCCATGCAGTGTCACGTAAGATTTTTGATGATGTGGAGGAGAGAGAGCGGGGGATAGAGAATGATGTCGTTGCTTCGCGAAACAACCACCTCATGAGCGAAACAACCACTTCATGAGAAGACTTCACAACCATTGTATGAGTTGTTGTTGCCATGCAACTCATAATATTCCTTTTTTATATGTGCAAATTAAGGAATTACATACATAGCTCTACCAGACGACTTACAAGACAACTCATTGTATAGGTTGTCTGTTTAGTCGACCTAAGATTATGTGTCAATGCATAAGACGGGCTATGAGACGACACTAATGTACCTGCTTAAAAAAATTGTAATTCAAGTACCGCAATGCGGAATCTTTCCTTTTTCTTGTATCTGTGAAAATTGCGGCATCATCCAGTTTGTCGGTTCAGATTGCACCTACCTATTTTGATGAATTGATGGAATGAGCTCAGGTCGCGCGTGCGGTGGGGCAGTTCATCAGGTCCATCATGCCGTAACACTCGTGCAATGCCCTTTTTTCTAAGGAAATGAACTAAGAGCAACTCCAACCAACCTCTCAAATTTGAACTCTCATCCACCTATATAAGGATTTCTCATCTACATTTGAGAGTCCTATTTTCCTTCTATCTCCAACCCAACTCTCATATACCACCCTACTTCTTACCAACATATTTTTTAATTCCACTCTTACATGTGGGGCCCACCTGTCAGCAAGTCTTTTCAATCCCAACCCTCTCTTCCCTAATCCCTCACTCCTCTCCCTTCCTCTTCCAACAGGCGCAATAGGGAGACCGCGGGATCTCGAAGACCGCCGCGAGCGGGGAGCCGTCGGGCCGCTGTTGGCCCCACAGGTGCGGATCTACTAGGTACGACCCCCTCCCTCTCCTCCCCTCCGGACTGCATCACCGTGGTGCAGGGAAACTTTGGTAGCGGCGCGGGAGTGTGGTGGTTGGGACTGTGGCCGGATGAGAGGTCGATTGGAGGAGTTGTTTTCGCCTCTGACTCTCAAATCCGAGATGAGAGATTCGATGAGAGGACGGCTGGAGTTGCCCTAACGAACTCATGCATGTTCCTCGGCTCCCATCTGCGCAACCGGAATTGAGTATTTTTTTTAAGGAACGACTACTAGCCAACAAAGAGTGGTTCAAAGATCACAATTGAGTAGTGCTGGTAATTTTTGCAATCTGTGCGAGTCCATATGTACAGTACAGTGCCTCACTCTCTAGTCTGCTGCTGTACATCCGAGATGACATTTTTCTTTAATCCTCGCCACGTGTCAGAAAATAGAAATCCATGGTTCTAAAGTTTCACATCTGGACGGTTCAACAAGCTGGGGAACCTGAGTTCCGCATCGCCCTTTCCGCCTTTGCTTGCCGGACAGCAGCAAAGTTGCTTGGCGGCCGCCGCATGTCCCAAGACCCCTGCAGGTAGTAGGGCCTCGGGGGCGGTGTCGGCCGGCGTATAACGTCCGGCGAGGTTTCCATCGACTGACACCACACGTACGTCGACATGGAGCTCGATCATCGAATGGGGAGAGGTTCGGTTAGTAGGCGGCGAGAAGTTATGGTAAAAAGTTGAGAACGTTTTGAGCACTTTGACACGTACGCTGTGTAGAAACCGGAACATCTCACGAGAAGTTTCAGAGAAACTGAACTAACGTCACTAGGTTTGGTACTTTAGAGAAATTTAAATTTGAGTTTGACCACAACAACTTTTTTATAAGTAATACACAACATATCTAGTGTCATGTTAAGTGTTGAAAAAAATTCAGATCTATTTGCTATTTTTTAAATTAAATTTGATGAAAATATTTTTCGCCGTGAATATTCCTGTCGGGGTTATCTACCGCCGGACAGTAAATTTGTATCGATCGTGTGCCGGGCTCGGATGGTTAGCCCAGGAGACAACGGGATTTATACGGGTTCGGGCCTCCGAGGAGTAATACCCCACGTCCAGTGTCGAGCTGCCGTGTTCCCGTGCTAGGGTTGTTTGTAGTAGGGGTTACAAACTGGTCGGGAGAGGGTGTCGAGCCCAAGTCCCTTAGTGTGGGTGTTCGGTTCGTCAGCCAGCCTTTGTGACGGTTGCCCTCCTCTCCCTTTTATAGACGCAAGGGGGAGGGGGCTAAAAGGGGAATAAGAGAAAAGTTACAGTGCTTGGTCGCTGGGATGTCCTCTCGTGCATCGCTGTCCGTCAGGGCGCATTGAAGTGGAGCCGCTCCACGTTGTCGTAGAGGTCGCCGCGTGGCCGGGGGCGGCTGTTCACTTCGGGACGCCTGGCGCTTCCTCCGAGCAGTTTGGTGGCGACTCAGCCCGTCCGAGCACAGGACGAGCCCGCCACATTAAGGCCTAATCTAGGCCTGAGCTCGCCGTAGGGGGCACTCGAGTGCCTCGGGTGGAGGTTGCGTGCTGCAGGGTCGGACGTGACGGCGATTTGATGGCTGCGCGGCTGATCAGAGCCGCATTAAGGCTTCTGTCGGGGCCAGCTGCTCGCGCGGGCCGCCAGCTGGTGCGTTTGCACGGCATGGGGAACCGGGGTCCCACGCGTCGTAGCGGACGAGTTCGCGTGCCGGGATCGCGCCACGTGGTACGACTTGCATCCTGGTCGGAGGCGGAGACTGCTCGTGCGAACGAGCAGCTTGTTGTGCGAGGCGGAGACTTGTCGTGCGAGGCGGAGACTTGTCGCGCGAGGCGGAGACTTGTCGCAGGGGGTTCCTCTAGTAGGGAACTTGTCGGAGAAGCTCCCAACTAACCGGGAACAAGACGTCTTGCCAGTGATGGTCTTGACAGGGGTCCTTTGTCCTCCTCGCCTTGAATCTTGGCCTTCACATTATCAGTGGTGTCAGAAGACTCCATCTCAAGAGAGATTATCTCGCCATCAAAGGGGGCCCTAATCTGGGCCCTCGTCAGTAGCCCCCGAGCCTGAGAGGGAGTCAAGGACTCGCACACAGGCTCAGTCGAGAAGGCTTTGCGTCGATCTTTGTTCTTGGTCTTCTCGGTTGGTGCGCGCGAGCGCATCCGCCGGATGTAGCCCCCGAGCCCACTCGTGGGGTTTTAAGCTTCAGTAATGTTGTCGTGGTCTCAAATTGTTCCATTGAGGTAGTCGTGCGCGTCGTGGGCGACGTGGATGACGTGGGCGGCGCGGGTGTCTCGGCCGTTGTGGCGGACGAGACAGTTTGAAGGGACGGAGCGGGGACGGTTCAGGCCCCAAGTCCCAGCAAGAATCGAGGCGTCGCGCGGGCGGGCGCCAGTCACGCCGGGGCACGCGCATGCAGACGAGCGTTTCTCTGACGCGGTGGGCCCGACATTTAGGGCTGGTGGCCGCGCCCCTTCCTTTTTAACCGTGCGCCGGCCGAAGATTTGGGACTTTTACTCCCCTGCCTTCTTCCTCTGCCCTTGCCTCCTGCTTCTCTTGCTTTCTTGCCCCGCAGCGCCGCCACCGCTCACGCCGGAGTCACGCGTGAAAGCTCACCATCGCCATGTCGAACTGGACGCGCTCCAATGTGACCCGCTCGATGCTGCGCCGCCTCGTCGAAGCCGGGCAGCTCCCTCCACTCACCGACGCCATGGAGTGGAAGGTGCCCGGGGAGGAGTCCGTGCCGCGCCCGCCTAGGGGGTACGTCGTCTCGTTCGTGGCCTTCCACGAGCGCGGCTTCTCCGTCCCCGCCAGGTGGTTCATCCGAGCGGTCCTCTTCGAGTACGGGCTTCAGTTGCAGCACCTCAACCCGAACAGCATCCAGCAGATGGCGGTGTTCGAGGCGTTGTGCGAGGGGTACTTGGAAATCAGTGCCCATTGGCACCTTTTCAAGTACTTCTTCATGTTCGCGTGCCTGAAGGACGGCTCCAAGGCGGCGACGATTGGCTGCGCCAACCTTCGGATGAAGCAAGCCCGGGGTGACAACTACATCCCGTCCTCGTTGACCAGCTCGAACAGCGGCTGGCACAAGGGGTGGTTCTATCTCAGGAACGACCCCGAGTTCGCGCTGCCGGCGTTCACCGGGAACTCCATCGCGCAGGGGCTGAGAAGTTGGACTGACGGCCCCCCGAAGGCAGAGCAGGAGAAGATGCTCAGGGATCACTGGGTGGTGCTGACCCACCTCCGAGAGGCTGGGGTCAACCTGGCGACCGTCATCGGCCAGTATCATGCCCGGGGAGTCGTCCCGCTCCGGAGGCGGCCGCTGCGCCTCTGCGAGATGACAGCCGACAGGGCCCCCTGAGAAGGGACCGTAACCGCACCCGAGCTCCTGTCGCTGAACGAGATCCAGCGTCACGTGGCGTTGGCGATCAGGAAGTCGACCTTTGTGTGGCCGCCGACGCGTCTTCTTCCGATGCTCCCCAACGAGGGGACTGAAAAACTTGTAAGTGATTTCTTCTTCCGACAAACTTCTCGATAAGCTTGGTGTCTTCAATTGATGTTGGTCTTCTCGAAGATTCTTAACGACCATTGACTCTTCTGCCCCTTGCTTTTTCAGTTGAAGTGCTCTCACCTCGTGCCTGCGAAGGCGCCTCTCCCGGAGGAGGCGATCTTCAAACGCAACCAGGCGGCCGCGGAAAGGCGGAGGGCCGAGCGTAAGAGGCAGCACAAGGAGAAAGAGATCGCCAAGCGCGATCGGAACAACGACCACATCAAGCGGTGCAAGGCGGGGGAGCGCAACGTCTCCTCCGATGATGATCCGTCACCGCCGCCGGCGTGGAACGGAGACGAGCCCAGCGCCGCGGTCGACTGGAGCGACATGTCTGAGTCGCCCTCGCCTTCGCCACACCGGGCGGCGGAGGTGAGCTCGTCGTGGTGGCCGGAGTTGGCCACTGGCGAGAAAGGTACGGGCTCGGGCTCGCAGTCGGGGGTCCGCCCCGTCCGAGAAGATCAGAGGGTGACCCGCTCTCATACGGCGCCTGGTGGCCCGCGCGCCTCCGAGGGGCGGAGGGATCCTCCGCGTCGGGACGATCCGCCCAGGCGGCCGGCGGAGCACGAGCCCTCTCGCCGCCATCTCTTCGATGGCTCCGACCGCCCGGATGCAGACTCCCTGAAGAGGCGTTCGTCGAAGGCGAGGTCGACTCCACCGGCGTCCGCACCAAGTGCGCCGCAGGGAGCGGACACGAGCGCTCCCCCGCGACGCCTCCAATCCTTGATCATCTGGGGCGGCGGGGCCCCGGACGTGCATGTTCCTCTCTCCGCCGGCGGGAGTCAGGGGCCGACTTCCGACGCAACGGAGGTCGAGAGGATAGTCCCCGAGCCGCCAAGGGGGCGAAGCGCCGTCCTCGAGCCCGAGGGGAGAGGTGGGCCAGCCCCCGAGTCGACGGAGTGTCGGGGGTCGGCTTCCGAGTCGGCCGGGCCCAAGCGATCAGCCCCCGAGCAGGGCTCATCGGACAGGCCAGCGAAACGGGCCCGCGTCCGATCCAACATGTAAGCTCCTGCCCGCTATCCTTTGTTGTTCTTGACTTCTTCATCTTGTTCATTTCTTGATCTTGATTCGTGTTTGCCTCAGCCGCGCCGACACCGGCGTGCTCAGCCTCGCGCCCCTGAAACGCGCAGCACTGGGCGCACGAGGCCCGCAGTTCGAGTCCCGCTCGCTGCCCCCCTTCACCGAGCCGTTGGCGGGGCAGGCCCAGAGCGGGCTGGTCGTGGCCGCCGAGGTGGTCGAGCCGGCGGTGCCGTCACCCTCGTCGGGCGCCGGCAACGTGAGCGGGGGTCAGGCGGCTCCAGAGACAGCCGCTGCCCAGGCGGCGACAGAGCCGCTGGTCGAAGCCTCCTCAGGGGGTGGCGACGCTGTGGCGGCGTCCACCGAGCAGATCGCGCCCCCGCCACCGCCGGCCAGGGAACATGAAGTCGAGGCATCGGCTGCAGCGGAAACTCCAGCACCCGCAGTGGCGCAGGCGGGTGGGGACGCGGCGGCGATGTCGATGAACGACGCCATGTCCGCTAGCATCCTCGAGATCATCGACCTTGACGCTCCCGACCTGCCGAGCAACGACCGGGACATTTATGAGGCCGTGCTGGAACGCATGCTGGCCGATCTGGTGGGGTCGGAGGTCGGGGCCTCTGGGTCCGCGGCGCCTGCGGCCGCGACCTCGACCGATGTTGCGGAGCCCACCAACGAAGAGCCCACGTCGGGCGCCACCGCGGCGGGGTAGTTGACGCCGGGTCAGGCTGGAGATGTCGGAGGCCCTGAGCCCTTGGCCGCATCGGAAGTGGTCGAGGAGGTCCTCGGGGAGCCCACGGCCGGCGCGGGATTGACCTTGGCCGTGTCCTCGCCCCCGACCGGGGGGGCGAACTTGATCGGTGCGGACGTACCGGAGTCGTCGTCTCCTCGGCCTGCCACCCCTGTTGAAGAGGCGGCACCCACAGCAAACCCATCCCTCCTGGCTCCACAAGAACACGATGTTCTCGAGACCACAGCGGGGGTCGCCTCCCCGGAGATCCAAGAGTTCGGGGAGGGCTCTGGCGCGGCCCGGCAGCCGGAGCTTGAAGAAGGCGACGTGCGAGTCTCCGACCTTGCCCGCTTCTCGTGGGCGGCCGCTTTCGAGGCGGGCGCGCCCGTTGACAAGGATGAAGAGTCCGCGGCGTGTCACAGTCTTGAGCGCGGGCTCTTGTGGGCGCGCCGCGCATTCGACGAACTCATCCTCCCCGCGACAACGGTAAGTCTTCTTGATGCGGTAGCCTATTCTTGTTTCTTTCTGTTTTTCCGAAGTTTACGATTGACGTTCTCCTTGCCCGGAACAGACGCTCGCGGAGTCCGGCATGAGGAGGGCGCGCGCCGTCGACGAGCTCCGAGCAGAGAGGGCCCAGCTGGAGATGCAGCTGGTGGTTGCCCGTGTGGCCGCCGCCGCGGCAGTGGTGAGCGAGGCGTCGTCGAGAACTGCGCTCGAGGCTGCGAAGCAGTCTGCGGAAGACTGCGCCACGGCTGCACAAGCTGCCGCTACTACCGCCACGACGGAGTGGGACTCCCTCGCGATGAGGTTGGCTCAGGCGGAGGCGGAGATCGAAAAGTTGCGGGCCGCCGTGACGACCGCCAATGATGCCGCTGAGAAGGCCACCACCGCCACCGCCACCGCTGTGGCTGCTGCCCGGGATGCCGCCCAGGAGAAGACGGCGCTCGAAGCGAAGGTGACGGAGCAGGAGCAGGATTTGGTCACCACCGGAGCTGACCTCAGGACGGTCAACCGACAGTTCTCCGAGGTGACCAACAGGCTCCAGGTGGTCTCGGAGGAAGCGACTCGGCTCCGGGAGGACAACTCCAAGTTGTCGCAGGACCTCGACGGTGAGGCTTGTCGCTTCCATCCACAACTTCATCTCCTCTTGCTCGTTCTTGGCCTGTGCTGACTTGTCTTCTCACGTTTTCAGGGATGCGAGCTTACTGTGCCGAAATGACTGTGAAACTCACGGAGAAGACACAGGAGCTAAACGCCGCCTTGCTCAAGGTCATCGAGAAGGACAGCTCGATCGAGTGGCTGCCAGAGCAACTCGAGAGTAAGCCCTTCACTTCGACTTCGTTCTCACCCTTCTTTTGAGCTGGTCATGACATGCTTGTGGATTTCAATTTGTTGGCTTTCTCAGAGACCAGAGCCGAGCTTGTGCAGTCCCAGATGGCTCAGGAGCAAGCCGCGGTCGAGTTGGAGCAGGCCAGGAACGCTCGGCGCGAGTCGGAGGAGTCCCGCAAGGTGAACATCCAGGACCTCGCCAAGCTAGCAATAGCTGTTGGCGCAGTCGCGACTGGGCTCGGCGTCCCCTTCGGGCCGATGCTGCCCGACAGGCTTGTCGAAGAGGTCGGGCGCCTCCCGGAGGTGATCAAGGAGCGGGAGTTGTCGACGGCTCAGAGGGCGGTGCACCGGGTGCTCGCCATGTTCGAGTCACACTACCAGGGGCTGGACCGCATGGCGTTGAGTGGCGGCTGGGCCCCTGGCATCTCCGACGCCCAGTGCGACGAGCTTGAAGAAGACTGCGCCGCCTTTGCCCGCGACATGGCCGACGCCGCCTTGAAGGACCTGGACCTGCTACCAGAAGATGCACCAGAAGACCCGGAAAGCTCCAGGCCTTCAACTTAGATGTATCATTCTTAAGTGTATGTAGTTTAAGAACAGATCGTACATGCAACACCATGAAACAACATCGCATTGTCGATAACTTATTCAAAAAGTGTTACGGCTCGAACGCTCCCGAGCACCCAGGGTCGACCGCTATAACGCATAGCAGGCCTTAGGAATTCAAGATGACCCAGCTCTACTCTGGAGCCGCGGGGGCGTTGGAGTCGAGAAGCTCAGCCCTCTCGAACCACTAAGGGGTGCCACACGTTCGCAGCCCCCGAGCACTTGGGAGGTTCGAGAAGTAACTCGCGAGGTTTGTCGTGAAAATTGTTTTAGACTGGAGTCTGGGCGGTTGCTCGAGCGCTTTTTGAAAAGAGGTCGAACGAAGGCCTGAGGACTCGTGCTGTGCCCGCAAGTCTTCGCACCGTAGCCGCGGAGGCGTAGTTGCTAGGAACTTTGAACGAGCAGCAACGTCTTGCCCCACGCAGGCCATCGTCTTTACTTCGCAAGGTTGAGCCTCCTGCCAAAAAACCTCTCGCTCGTGCGATCGGTTACAACATAGATGTCAGGATTTTTTTTGAAAAAATCGTAAAAAACGGAAGGAGGGCACCGTGCCCTGGGTAGCCCCCGAGCGGGGACCGTTTCAGCACGGATGCGGGAATGCTCGCCGCTCAGCCTTCAGGAAAGTTGCAACATACAGAAATATGGCAACCGAGAAGTTTTTCGAACTTATAGACATATGAACAAAGCATACGACATTTATTCACTGATGTATAAGATTTAAACGGTTACTCAAGGGTAAAATGGCCGCAGGTGTTCGATGTTCCACGCGTTGGAGATGACTCGTCCGTCCTCGTATCGGATCTTGTATGTTCCGGGTTGGAGCACCTAGTGGACGATGAACGGCCCCTCCCAAGGGGGCAAGAGCTTGTGTCGATCCTTGCTGCCTTGAACTCGTCGGAGGACCAGGTCTCCGACGTGGAACTCGCGAGAGCGCACATTGCGCTCATGGTAGCGTCGTAGAGCTTGTTGATACTTGGCGGAGCGTAGGAGCGCCACGTCTCGCGCCTCATCGAGCTGGTCGATCGCGTCCTCGAGCGCGACCTGATTGCCTTCCTCGGTGTAGGCTCGTACTCGTGGACTGCCGTAGTCGATGTCCGTGGGTAGGACCGCCTCCGACCCATGTACCATGAAGAAAGGTGTGAAGCCAGCCGCCCAACACGTCATGGTGCGCAGGCTCCATAGTACGGACGGCAGCTCGGCTACCCATCTTGCTCGGAACTTCTCGAGGCGCTTGAAGATGCGAGGTTTTAACCCTTGCAGGATCATGCCGTTCGCCCTCTTGACTTGCCCGTTCGTCTTTGGGTGTGCCACAGCGGACCAGTCCACGCGAATGTTGTTGTCATCGCAGAAGTTGAGGAATTTCTTCCCCGTGAACTGGGTGCTGTTATCGGTGATGATCGTGTTGGGTATACCGAAGCGGTAGATGATGTCGGTGAAGAATGCAACGGCTTCCTCGGAATGGACGTTCACAATGGGCCGAGCTTCGATCCACTTGGAGAACTTGTCAACCGCCACGAGGAGGTGTGTAAAGCCCCCGGGCGCTTGTCGGAGTGGCCCCACCATGTCGAGGTGCCACGCAGCGAAAGGCCATGTGATGTGGATGGTTTGAAGCGCTTGCGCCGGGAGGTGAGTTTGTCGAGCGTAGAACTGGCACCCCTCGCAACAGCGTACGATGTCCTTGGAGTCCGCCACTGCTGTGGGCTAGTAAAATCCTTGTCGGAAAGCCTTCCCGACAAGTGTCCTCGGACCAGCGTGATGCCCGCACGTGTCGGCGTGGATCTCACGAAGTAGCTCCCTGCCTTGATCTCCGAGGATGCACCGCATGTGTATGCCTGCCGCGCCGCGTTTGTAGAGCTCGCCCTCGATGAGGACGAACGCTTTGGCTTGCCGTGCGATACGGCGTGCCTCCGTCTGGTCGGAGGGTAGCTTCCCCTCAACCAGCCACTCGAGAATAGGAAAACGCCAATAAGGATCTTCGAGGTTCGGCTCGGGCGGCTGGTCGATCTCCATGACCTCTGATCCTTCCGCCTCTGGCGGCTTCTCCCCTTCTGCTCGTACAGAGGGCGCGTGTTGGTCGCTCGCGAAGACCCCGTGTGGTACCGGCTTGCGACTTGATGCAGTCTTGGCGAGGACGTCGGCGGCTTTGTTGTAGTCGCGCAGCACATGATGAAGCTCGAGCCCTTGGAACTTGCCTTCTATGTCACGAACAGCCTGGTAGTACGCCGCCATCTTCGGGTCAACACAGTTCTTCTCCTGCATGACTTGGTCCACGACGAGCTCTAAATCTCCTCTGATCTCGAGGCGACGGATCCTGAGCCCGACCGCTATTCGGAGGCCGTTGATGAGTGCTTCGTACTCGGCGACGTTGTTGGAGGCCGGGAAATGTAGTCAGACCATGTACTTCATGTGCACACCCAGAGGCGAGATGAAGACAAGGCCTACACCCGCTCCTTCCTTCATGACCGAGCCGTCGAAGTACATAGTCCACGTCTCGTGCTCGATCGGTGCCGGCGGAGTTTGGATCTCCGTCCACTCAGCGACGAAATCTGCCAAAACCTGGGACTTGATGGCACTGCGAGGTGCATACGAGATGTTCTGCCCCATCAGCTCGAGCGCCCACTTGGCTATCCTTCCTTCGGCCTCAGGGTTCTGGATAACCTCTCCGAGCGGGTACTTGGACACCATAGTGATGGGGTGCGCATCGAAGTAATGGCGGAGCTTGCGCTTGGTCATCAAGACAGCGTACACGAGTTTCTGCATCTGCGAGTAGCGGGTCTTGGAGTCGGATAACACCTCACTCATGAAGTATACCGGGCGCTGCACCTTTAGCGACCTTCCGGGCTCTTCTCGTTCGACCACCAGCGCGACGCTGACCACCTGGGTTGTCGTAGCGATGTACAGAAGCATTGGTTCTTCAGGTGTCGGAGCCGTGAGGATCGGCGGACTCTTCAGCATGTTCTTGAGGGAGTCGAGCGCCTCCTGAGCTTCAGGTGTCCACGCGAAGTGGTCGGATTTCTTCATCAGACGGTACAGCGGTAGGCTGCGCTCTCCGAGTCGCGCTATGAAGCGGCTAAGAGCTGCGAGACAGCCCGTGACGTGCTGTACGCCCTTTAAGTTCTGGATCAGCCCCATGTCCGTGATGGCCGAGATCTTCTCGGGGTTAGCCTCAATGCCGCGTTCCGACACGACAAAGCCGAGGAGCATGCCCCTTGGAACCCCGAAAACGCACTTCTCGGGGTTCAGCTTTACCCCGTGTTCTCTCAGTTTCGCGAACACCTCCGTGAGGTCTGGGACCAGATCGCCGGTCTTTTTTGACTTGACCACGATGTCGTCGACGTACGCTTCGATGATGCGTCCTATAAGTTCCCCGAAGACGCATCGCATGCATCTTTGGAACGTGGTGCCCGCATTCTTGAGCCCGAAGGGCATCGTCATGTAGCAGTAAGCGCCGAACGGAGTGATGAATGAGGTTGCGAGTTGGTCCGCTATGCACATCGCTATCTGGTGGTACCCGGAGTACGCATCGAGAAAACAGAAGGTTTCGCACCCAGCTGTCGAATTGCCTACCTGATCTATGCGAGGCAAAGGAAACAGATCCTTGGGACATGCCTTGTTAAGGCTCGTATAGTCAACACACATCCTCCATTTCTTATTCTTCTTCTTTACAAGCACAGGGTTAGCAAGCCACTCGGGGTGGAATACTTCTCGGATGAACCCTGAACTAAGGAGCTTCTTGATCTCCTCGCCAATCGCCTTGCACTTCTCATCATTGAAGCGGCAAAGGCGTTGCTTTAGCGGTTTCGATCCCGGCTTGATGTTCAGTTTGTGCTCGGCAACCTCTCTCGGGATCCCCTTCATGTTGGAGGGTTTCCATGCGAACACATCGAGGTTCGCTTTGAGGAAGTCGACGAGCGCGCTTTCCTATTTAGGATCGAGCGCCGTCCTGATACGGAGCGTACGGCCGTCATCGGAGACAGCCGCATGCTTGACGTCCTTGGCGGGCTCGAAAGAGCAGGCCGCTCGCTTGGACGACTCGGGGATCTCCTGGTCCTCGGATGGAGGCTCAGCAGGGAGCCTCTCAGACCGGACCAGTGCCTCCGCAAATTGGAAGCACTCAGCGTCGCACTCGAATGCGCGCTGGTACGTGGTCCCTACTGTGATGATCCCCTTCGGGTCGGGAATCTTCAGCTTTAGGTACGTATAGTTAGGCACGGCCATAAACTTCGCGTACGCTGGCCTCCCGAGGATCGTGTGGTACGTCCCTGAGAACCCCACCACTTCGAAGGTGAGGATTTCTGTGTGAAAGTTTTGCAGGTCCCCGAACGTGACGGCCAGATCGATCTGCCTGATCGGGAGAGCCTCCATTCCAGGGACGACCCCGTGGAACGGTGCGGTCGACGGTCGCAGCTTGGACCGCGGGATGCCCATGTCGTCAAGTGTTGATGCATAGAGCATGTTGATCCCGCTTCCTCTATCCATCAGGACCTTGTGGATCCGTTTGGATTTGAACAGAGGAGCTACCACTAGTGGGTAGGATCCTAGCTGCGGCACGTGGTCGGGATGGTCCTTGCGGTCAAAGGTTATCGGAACCTCCGACCACTTCAGATAGGACGGTGTCGCGGAGTCGGCGTTGAGGACTTCTCGTCGGATCAGCTTCTCGCGGAGTCTCGAGGGTCGCGCCGGTGACCCGCCGAAGATCGTGTGGACGGCGCCATCCTCACCCGGGTACTGAGCCCCTGCGTCGTCGTTGTCTGGAGGCGGTGCCGCCTTCTTCGGTGGATCTGCAGCCCTTGGCTTGAGGGTGCCGTTGACGTAGTTCTTGATCAGACGGCAGTCCTTGAGCGCGTGCTTCACGGGCACCTCGTGGTGCGGGCACGGCGCGTCGAGGAGCTTCTCGAAGTGGTCCTTGGGAAGACCGGCCTTGGCCGGGTTACCCCTTGGGCACGACGCCTTGCGCTCGACCGCCACAACCAAGTTGTCGTCACGACGGTGCTTGTCGTTCTTCTTCTTCTTCTTGAAGCGCGAGGACGTCCCCTCGCCATGGTCCACAACCTGCTTCCCCTTGCCCTGGGGGTGTTGAGTGTCACCGCAACTGCCTTCTCGCAGTCTGCATGGTTGCTAGCGATGTCGAGGAGCTCCCGCGTGGTTCGGGGTGTGCGGCGCCCGAGTCGGTGGATGAGGGAGGTGCAAGTTGTGCCGTTCTGGAACGCCGAGATGGCGTCTTTGTCCATTGCGCTGGGAACCTCGGTGCAGCGCTTGGAGAAGCGTCAGATGTACTCACGCAGGCTCTCCCCCGGCTTCTGCTTGCAGTTGCGCAGCTCCCACTGCTTGCCGGGGTGAGTGTACGTGCCTTGGAAGTTTCCGACGAAGACCCGGCGCAGGTCGGTCCAGTTGTTGATCTTGTCACGGGGCAGATGCTCGAGCCACGTCCGCGCGGAGTCCCCGAGGTAGAGCGGCAGGTTCTTGATGATGAAGAGGTCGTCTGTCGGTCCTCCCGCGTGGCACGCGAGCCAGTAGTCCTCCAGCCATACGCTGGGGTTGGTGTCCCCGTCGTACCTAGGAACAGTGGTCGAAGCCCGAAAACGCGAGGGGAACCTCGCATCCCGTACGCCTTGGCCGAAAGCTCGCGGGCCCCTCTGGTTCGGCGACCAGCTGCGGTCGCGATCGTCGTCGCTGTCGTAGCGTCGTCCGCGTCCTCGGTCGTTGTGGTGGCGTGCGCGGTTCTCGACGCGGCGATCGTGGTTGTCGCGGTCGCGGTGGTTGTCGACACTCGCAGCCCGTCGGCGAGCCTCGATGGTGTCCCGGGCATCACGGTTGGGCCCGAGCCGGCTCTTGACTGCCGACGCTGCTGCCCCTCCCCCTTCTCCATGGTCCTGATGCCGGGAGGGGGGCGGGTCGGGCCATGCGCGGAGGGCGCTGCCCCTCGACTGCGTTCCGACCACTGGCGTGAGGCGGAGCTCTCTGCTTGCTGCGCCGCCGCTGCTTCGAGTAGCGTCTTGAGCTGTTGGCGCACTCGTCTCTCCTCGGAGGTCGCTGCCTCCGGGCAGCCGCGCAGCAGCATGGCCGCAGCGGCTAGATTCTGCGACGCCCGCCTAAAGAGCGGCGGGGCGTCACCATCAGTGTTGGCGTCGACGTTCGCGCCTTCGTTGGCGCGTCGGTCGTTGTCGCGTGTGCGTCCTCGGGCCGGCGGCGTCGGGGCGCGGGCTCAGGGTTGCTCGGCAGCAGGACGGCTCTCCTGCCGCTCTCCGTTTCCCTCACGGCGTTGCTCCTGCACCGGGACCAATTGCGAGGCCGGCAACAGAGAGGGCTGCCGGTTGCGGGGCTCGCGGTCCTCCCCGAGCTCCCGGTGGAGGTTGGCCAGCTCCTCGTCGAGCTGGCACCTAGCCTCGGTGAGCTCATCGAGGCGCACCCTGCGTTGGGCGTCGGTGGCGCGGTGGCGTGGTGCTGGCTCCGGGTCGGAGGAGCTGCTTGAAGCCGACGCCACGCAGACAAAGCACTCGTGCGTGGAGTCGCGCGCGGGTGCTTCAGGTGCCCTCCGGGCTGTCGCGGTGCCGGAGGTGGCGCGGGTCGCTCATAGGTCGTTCACGTAGGCCGTCACCGGGTCGTCCGGGAGGCCTGGCTGTCCACAGGGGTACATCGCGGTGTACCGCTCCATGAACTCCCCCCAGGTGAGCGGCTCGGCCCCACTGGCCTGGAAGGCGAGGTCAGTGAGGTAGTAGGCGGCGAGCCTAAAACACTCCTGTGTTGGGTTTGGCACCAACATGGCCATGATCGTCTCATCCGAGAAACCTCGGACGAACACCACGCTTCCCGCTGCCCCCGTCAGGACCTTGGGACGGGTCGGCCGGGTGAAGGTGCGCCCGGCGACGGGCTCCGCCGGCCCGGTGTAGACGAAACCGAGGGAGCCGAAGCGCATGGTGGCCCCAGGGGTTAGCGAAACCCTGCGGCCCTCCATCCGAGTCGTTGGTGAAGTTCGTCGAGACACACGATGCTCCCCTACCTGGCGCGCCAACTGTCGGGGTTCTCTACCACCGGACAGTAAATTTGTATCGATCGTGTGCCGAGCTCGGATGGTTAGCACAGGAGACAACAGGATTTATACTGGTTCGGGCCTCCGAGGAGTAATACCCTATGTCCAGTGTCGAGCTGCCGTGTTCCCGTGCTAGGGTTGTTTATAGTAGGGGTTACAAACTGGTCGGGAGAGGGTGTCAAGCTCAAGTCCCTTAGTGTGGGTGTTCGGTTCGTCAGCCAGCTTTTATGACGGTTGCCCTCCTCTCCCTTTTATAGATGCAAGGGGGAGGGGCTAAAAGGGAAATAAGAGAAAAGTTACAGTGCTTGGTCGCTGGGATGTCCTCTCGTGCGTCGCTGTCTGTCAGGGCGCATTGAAGTGGAGCCGCTCCACGTTGTCGTAGAGGTCGCCACGTGGCCGGGGGCAGCTATTCACTTCGGGACGCTTGGCGCTTCCTCCGAGCAGTTTGGTGGCGACTCAGCCCGTCCGAGCACAGGATGAGCCCACCACATTAAGGTCTAATCGTAGGCCTGAGCTCGCCGTAGGGGGCACTCGAGTGCCTCGGGTGGAGGTTGCGTGCTGCAGGGTCGGACGTGACGGCGATTTGATGGCTGCGCGGCTGATCAGAGCTGCATTAAGGCTTCTGTCGGGGCCAGCTGCCCGCGCGGGCCGCCAGCTGGTGCGTTTGCATGGGACGGGGAACCGGGGTCCCACGCGTCGTAGCAGACGAGTTCGCGTGCCGGGATCGCGCCACGTGGTACGACTTGCATCCTGGTCGGAGGCGGAGACTGCTCGTGCGAACGAGCAGCTTCTCCTGCGAGGCGGAGACTTGTCGTGCGAGGCGGAGACTTGTCGCGCGAGGCGGAGACTTGTCGTGCGAGGCGGAGACTTGTCGCAGGGGGTTCCTTTACTAGGGAACTTGTCGGAGAAGCTCCCAACTAGCCGGGAACAAGACGTCTTGCTAGTGATGGTCTTGACAGGGGTCCTTAGTCCTCCTCGCCTTGAATCTTGGCCTTCACGTTGTCAATCTTGGCCTTCACTTTGTCAGTGGTGTCAGAAGACTCCATCTCAAGAGAGATTATCTCGCCGTCAAAGGGGGCCCTAATCTGGGCCCTCGTCAATTCCTCTCGGCGAAGACCTCAGGATGGGCTCGAAGCCCACAAACTAACGAACAGGCCGCCAAATCGGCCCGAGCTCCTCTCCCACATGGGCCGAATGCGAGCCCATCATCTCCGCCGGGCGCCTGGAGTCGTCGATCTCCGGATCGATGGCCAGCAGTCGATTTTGCTCCAAATAAAACGGCCTCCAACCCGCAAACCCTAGCCCGGCCTCCCAGCTCCCGTCCTCCCGGCGCTGCCCCCCTTCGCTCTCAGATCCGCCGCCCCCTTCCTCCCTCCCAGCGGCCGCGCCACCGTCCCCCATCTTGCCTCCCCTCCCCTCCCTTCCCCTCATCTCTAGCGGCCGTGCCACCGTCCCCCACCTCTTCCTCCCTTCCCTTCCCCACTCCGCTCGCCCCTCACCAGCGGTGAGGAGCAACGGCGGGGTGAGGTGCGGCGGCGGCGCAACTCGAGGGCGACGGCGGTCCGGCGAGCCCTGCAGCGACGGCAGCGGCGCTACACGGGAGGTGCCCTGGCGTTGGTGGCTCCGGATCTCTGGCCCAAGCTCCATGGGGTGGTGGCGGGCACCCTCCCTGCAGATCCGGGTTCTCTCTCTCTGTCTCTCTCTCGTTGTCTCTCACTCATTCTCTCTGGTGCGGCAGAGGCAGCGGCGAGCCTCCGGTGATGGTTATGGCGGCCTCCGGCGGCGGTGGTGGCGGCCTCCGGTCTCCCTGGTGGTCGGCCGGCCGGTGCCACCTCTCTCCGGTGCTGGTGGTGGTGGCCTCCGGCGATGGTGGCGACCACGGAGGTGGTGGCGTGCGTGGTGGCGTCGGTGGCCGGCGGTGGTGGTGGCAGCGGCGGTGGGGGCCAGGGCGGTGGGGCCAGGGCGGTGGGGGCAGCGGCAGTGTGGGCCAGAGCGGTGGGGGCGGCCGGCTGGCGTGGGATTTGTTTTTTTTATGAAAATGCCTTCGCCGAGAGATATGTGGGCCTCTCGGCACATGTCCGCCGAGAGGGGTCCCGCCTGCTCTCGGCGAAGACGCCTTCGCCGGTAGAGGTGTGCCTAGAGGCCTTCGCCGAGAGCTTCATCTCAGTGAAGCCTTCGCCGAGAGGAATACGCCCTTCGCCTAGAGGATGCGCGCTCTCGGCGAAGGCTCGGAATCCGGTAGTGGAGGTTCGGTTAGTAGGCGGCGATCACATGGACGGACGGACCTGCCAATCATATACTCCCACGTACATTCAGTTCTTGCACTGAATTTTCTACTTTATTTTCTGTTTTTTTTAGACCCAGCACTGATTTTCTTCTGAAACGGCTGGTGCCTTAATTTGTTGAAACGGGCCAGGTTCCTAGAAGGCTGTTCAAGTGAAAAAAAAGCAGAACAGTGATTAAAAAAGCTTTCAATTTGAGACACTAACAGCCCAGTACAAGCCCAATGCCATCTCTACCTGTGTGGCGGCCAGGTTAACGACCGTTTTTTATTACAATTTGAAACTCCACTAGCGTTAAGCTGTGTACTCTACAAGGGAAATGTGTAGAAGGAATTTTTTGAAGCATCACGGAGATGTGACCGTATAACCTCCCTTCATAATTGTTTTTTTTGCATTTTGATAGCAACGTGCACTAAGAAACACGAGGGTATGTAGCCGATCAAATCAAGTGCCCATTCATTGGTTCTCATTTTGATGGGAACATAGTGGTACTACGTCCTTGCTGATACAAACCTTTTACTACTAATAAATTTAGCTAGTATATATAATACATGTATGGAATCAAGTACCATTACAATTACAACGTATATACTATAGAACCTTTTTTTACCAAATTAAACTATATACTGACAACACACGTTAGCTTAGATGATATGTTCCTTGCCTCCTTGAGTTGTGGCAAATTCTTGGGTTTTACACTACTAGAGAATCAGACATTTATCCCTGAGCTGATTTTTCATTTGTACTGAGTATTTTTGCCTCTGGTACAAATAATGGTATTTGTACCGGTTGGAGTCACCAACTGGTACAAATGTCCCCTCACAGGGGCGCATCGGGACCTCCTCCTCCCAACCCGGTACAAATGCCTCACATTTGTACCGGGTGGTGGTTCCGCCCGGTACAAATGTGCTGGCCTCACATTTATACTGGGCGGAGCCACCACTCGGTATAAATGTGGTGACATTTGTACCAGGTAAAAAGAAGACCAGGTACAAATGTTATTCCATCAATCCCGCGGGGACGTAGAAAAATTTCTGCGAGCACTTCTCCGTGCGCGTCCCCCTCTCCTTTAATTCTCCATCACCGATCCTATATCTTTCTCCTCTCATTTTTCTTTCTCTTCCTTCTTACTTTCTCATTTTTCTTTTCTTCTCCAGTACTGATCCCTTCTCTCCCACGTAGGGCAGAGGCCGGCAAACGACACGGCGTGGGCGGTCGGGCCAGCGCGGGGCGGGCAGCCAGGCCAACGCGGCACGGCACGGGGCAGGCGGCCGGCGCGGCGGCGCCTGTGCGGCAGCAGAAGAGTTCGATGTGAGTTCTTGTGACTGTGAGTTCTTGGGTTCCTGCGAATCTTGACTCGGTGTGATGTGAATCTTATTGTGTTGTTGTGAATTTTGTGATTGAATCTTGATTTGAGACTTGTAAAATTTGTGATTTTGAATCTGGATGAGATGAGATGAGATGAGAAAAAGAAAAGAAAAGAAAAAGTGAAGGGAAAGAGGGCTCAGGGGGGGACATTTGTACCGGTTGGCAGGGACGGATCCAGCTCGAGTCCCCCCTACCGCTGGAAATTTAATGGAGCCCCCCTAAGCCTCCCCTACAAATTTGAGGAAGAAGAATGAGGGAAGGAGAGGCTAGAGGAAGAAGAAGAAGGAGAAAGCCCCCCTAAATTTATTCCTAGATCCGTCACTGCCGGTTGGTAACACCACCCGGTACAAATGTTCACATTTGTACGGGTATCTCGCCCGGTACAAATGCTCCCCCTCATTTTTACCGGAGAACTTGAACCGGTACAAATGAGGGTTATAGACCGGTATAAATGAGCGTTTTTCCAGTAGTGTTATGGCCGCACTTGTTTTGTGCGCCAAAGAACATTTTTAGTGTTTTTCATGTTCATATTACTATTTTTTAAGCATTTTCTTAACTTTAGAATGAAGTACCTGTCAGTTTGAGAAATCACTCATCCATGTGAAATAATTAGCTTGCTTCTCATTGTATATAGTTCTCATATCTCAGAAATCTTGAGAAATGTGAACTTCTGAATCGCTGAAATGGACCAATGTGTAGCCATAAAAATTGATGGACAAAGAATAATAACCGTGGTGACCATGTTGTCGTACGGACATCCCTGGGCCCACTACTCAGGTGGGTACTGGGACCGACTACTCCGTGGGCCCCTGGGACTACTCGACTTGGGCTGCACGACACCTGGTGGCGTGGAGTGCAAGGCCTACAGAGGATTAGTACTCGATTAGGAAGCTAGACATGTCCGGATCCATGTAGAGTACTCCTAGCCGTACATGACTAGTACTCCTCTGGCAAACCAACTTGTAACCCTGCCTCCCGGACTATATAAGGCGAGGCAGGGACCCCTATCTGATCATCCGCATCATCTTGTAAACACATTCAATCAATCCAGAGCTACGCAACATACAGGATGTAGGGTATTACGCACCTCGCGGCCCGAACCTGTCTAAATTGTGTGCCACGTGTCTCTCCTTCGAGTTCCCGATCTCGGCGAGGCCACAAACGTCTACCTCGGGTACTCCCCTTGGTAGGTTGCCGGGTTAAAACACCGACAGCTGACGCGCCAGGTAGGGGTTCTCGCCGAAGATCTCATGGCGAACTCGACGGCTTCAATCATCATCAGGCCAACCGCCGCCTTCAACCGTAGTGACACCTTCGTCTTCAGCTCCTGGGTCTGCACCGCTGACGGCGCTGGGTCGTTCCAGCGCTACCTCACCATGACCCCGGACCCGGAGACCGGGCTCGTGACGCTTCCGGAAGTTGTCATGGGCCAACTCGTCGAAAAATTCGGCGAATTTTCACTCTGCAACCAAGTCGCCGACTTCGAGATTGGATCCGACTCCAACTCGAACTCGATGTCACCCTGGATTGAATCATGCGAGTCGGCTCCTAAGCCATCGTGTGGAACGGTCCTCCCCCACGAGCAATTCCCGTACGACCTCTGCAACACATCTGCGGGCTACGTGGACGTGCTCGTCCCACGTCGGGCCGGTAAGGAGATCGTCTCCGAGTACTCCTCGGACTCCAACGCCGTGCCCGGCTACAACTCGGACTCTTCCTACGAGTTCGACTTCGGTTCGGACCCAATCGAGTCCGAGTCCGAGCTCAACACGACCGAGGAACCGCTATCAGG
The DNA here is from genome assembly GCA_036936925.1 of Cenchrus fungigraminus. Lineage (NCBI taxonomy): Eukaryota > Viridiplantae > Streptophyta > Magnoliopsida > Poales > Poaceae > Cenchrus > Cenchrus fungigraminus. The sequence continues at coordinate 89,190,736 of CM072780.1, forward strand.
TCCTGCCATTGGCTTGGTTATTACATCTATCCCCGCCGGTAGATTCGTCTACTGGCCCGACCGCAAGCCCGCAGACCTGGCTGACAACAACTCGCGCTATGTTGCCTACCTCGAGACACTCCCCTTCCAGGGGGGACACCGCTGGCTCCAAACGAAGACGAGCACACCCCCACCGAGGTGGCGACTACCGACTCCGACCTCTGCACCCCCGACCGTGAAGTCTTCATGGCAGCCGGGGATGCTGGAACCTCGGAAGAATGACCCGACCGGTACCTCGACGGCATCTCAGAGGATGAGTTGTCAGCGAACGCACCTCCAAACGAGACTACCGACGACAAGAATGCTCGGCGCGACCGCAATAGGAAGCGGGCCGATCGACACCGACGTCTCCGGGAAGCTCTCCCTATCCGGAACCTCAATGAGGCTCTGGATCAAGCCGCCAACCGGGTGCACACCACACCTGAGCAATGCCTCATATCTATCACCACGATAGCACGACAGGCCTAGGGGCACCGCGCAGGTGAAGTCATCGCCAAGCTTGCTGAGGACGCCTACTTCATGCGGGTCAACAACAGAGTCACTCCCGCTGGAAACCACGAAGCCACTAGTCGCAGCCGCACCCCAGCAGATGGCGGATGCAACCGCGTCCGTGGCGAACACCAACCAACACCCAACCACTCCAGAGCCTCTGCGGGAGGACCCTCACATGGTGGCCACAACAGTGGGGGCGGTGGCGGCAGTTCCTCCCACGGTGGCGGCAGAAGAGCTGGTGGCGGCGGCGACCGCGGAGGCCGAGGCCACACGAACAGCCACGCCACCGGCAATACACACGGTGGCTACGACGCCCGCCACAGGATTGACGAGATCCGCCGCGCCAAGAAGGCTACTGAAGTCAGCGACAGCGACGGCTTCCCCGCCTACTCTGCACGACTTCGCGATCTGCTTCTCCCCGAGAAATTCAAGCCTCTCGGGATCACCAAGTACGACGCGAAGCAAGTCCCAGTTCAGTGGCTCAGGTGCTATGCCCTGTCCATTGAAAACGTTGGTGGCAACAACGACACGAAGTGTCTCTATTTCCCCTTCTGCCTGGACCAGGCTCCACTCACTTGGCTCGAGTCACTTGACAAGAACTCGATCGACCAGTGGGACCAGCTGAAGGCCCAGTTCACCAGCAACTTCGCGGGCGCCATGGGGCGCTCGGGTACCCGCATGGATCTGGCGATGGTCAAGCAGGAGCAAGGCGAGGAGCTCTGCCAGTACATGCGCCGCTTCTTCGACAAGCGTGCGACCGTAGTCGACGTCACTAACAAAGAAGTCATAGACCTCTTCCAAGACGGGCTCTACCACCGTCGCACCTTAGAAGACTTCGGTCGCCGCCGCCCGAGTTCCATCACCAAGCTCAAAGACATGATCACTTCATGGGCCGACGAAGAGGACAAGGCGAACGCCAAGTACGACTCCATTCGCGGCAAGAGCAAGAACAACACGGGTGGCAACAACATCAACAAGGACCAAGGGGGTCGCAACAATAACAACTACTCGGGTCCTAACCGCAAGCGCAAGCCAGACAACACAGTCGCGACTATACAGCGCCCTACGAAGGACAACTCCAAAAAGACCTCCGGCGGCTTCAAAGACTTGCTCAAAGATAAGTGCCCGTGGCATCTGGATGGCAATTACACAACCGACCAGTGCTACCAACTCCGGCGAGCACTCAAGGACATTCCCGAGCCACGGCCTCCTCACGACAAGAAGGGCAAGAAGAAAGCCGACGAAGGCAACGGCGACTTCCAAGAACCTGACAAGACGGTGAATGTCCTCTTCGGCGGACTACCCACCAGACGATCGCAGAAGCTCACCCTATGGGAAGTCTTGAACATTGAACCAGCGGTACCAACACCTCTAAGGTGGTCGGAAGTACCCATCACCTTCTCCCGCGCGGATCAATGGACAAGCTTCTCCGAGCCAGGACGCTTCCCACTTGTGCTGAAACCAGTAGTCACGGGCTCCAAACTCAACAAGGTACTCATCGACGGCGGGAGCAGACTCAACGTCCTCTTCACCAAGACCTTGAAGAAGATGAAGCTCGACATCACTGACATGCTCACCAAGAGCACATCGCCTTTCTACGGCATCGTCCCGGGTAACGCGGCTATTCCACTTGGCTCAGTGGTCCTGCCAGTTACCTTCGGGGAGACAAGGGAGAACTACCGCACCGAGTACATCAAGTTCGAGGTTGCAGACTTCGAAACCTCCTACCATGCCATCCTCGGCAGACCAGCCATCGCCAAGTTCATGGCGGTCCCCCACTACACCTACTTGGTACTCAAAATGCCAAGTCCTGCTGGAGTACTCGCACTGCAAGGGGATTTAAAGATTTCTTACGACTGCGACACCGAAGCAGTGGAGCTCGCAGCCACTAATCAAGTACCCAATGCAGTGATGGAGATCTTCGCTGCCTCCAAGAAGCTTGCCCCAACTGAACTCGAGATACCTGAGAAGACCGACACTGCAAACAAGCCTCAACCAACAGAGGAAGTGCAGGTCAAGGTCATCGACCTTGGGACCGGCGACAGCAGCAAGACTAACATGATCGGCGCGGGGCTCGACCCTAAATAGGAAGACGCGCTCATCAGCTTCCTCTGGGCTAACCGAGACATCTTCGCGTGGAAGCCAGCGGACATGCCAGGGGTGCCCAGGAGGCTGATCGAGCATTCACTCAACGTCGACCCTAAAGCTACGCCCAAGCGACAACACCTTCGCCGCTTCGCTGACGACCGACGGGACGCCATCAAGAAGGAACTCGCCAAACTACTCGCGACCGGCTTCATCCGTGAAGTCTTCCATCCTGAGTGGCTCGCCAACCCTGTCCTCGTCTGCAAGAAGAACACGAACGAGTGGAGGATGTGCGTCGACTACACCGACCTCAACAAGCACTGCCCCAAGGACCCCTTCGGGCTGCCGCGGATTGATCAAGTCATCGACTCCACGGCGGGCTATGACCTGCTCTGCTTCCTCGACTGCTACTCCGGCTACCACCAGATCGCTATCAAGGAAGAAGACCAGGAGAAGACCGCGTTCATCACCCCGTTCGGCGCCTACTGCTACACGACAATGTCGTTCGGGTTGAAGAACGCCGGCGCTACCTACCAGCGAACTATCCAGGCCTACTTCAAGAAGCAGCTCAACAAGAACGTCGAAGCATATGTGGACGACGTGGTCGTCAAGACCAGAAACTCTGACACGCTCATCGCCGACCTTGAAGAGACTTTTGCATCCCTGCGAGAGAACTAATGGAAGCTCGATCCCAACAAGTGCGTCTTCGGCGTACCATCTGGGAAACTACTCGGCTTCATCATCAACCATCGCGGCATCGAAGCCAATCCCGAGAAGATCTCCGCCATCACCAACATCAAAGCTCCAACCTGCATCAAGGATGTCCAGAAGCTGACCGGGTGCATGGCGGCCCCGAACAGATTCATCTCGAAGCTCGGAGAATGAGGACTACCCTTCTTCAAGCTACTCAACCACCAAGAGAAGTTCGTGTGGACCGCGGAGGCTGATCAAGCTCTGGCGCAGCTTAAAGACTTCCTGTCGAAGCCACCGGTCCTCACGGCTCCTCGCAAAAAGGAGCTACTGCTCTACCTCGCTGCGACTACTCATGTGGTCAGTACTGCCATCGTTGTCGAGCGGCAGGAAGAAGGCCACGCCTACCCAGTCCAGCAACCAGTCTACTTCGTCAGCGAGGTTCTGTCAGAGTCCAAGGCACAGTACCAGCCAGTCCAGAAGCTACTCTACGCAGTACTCATCACCTCGCGGAAGCTACGACACTACTTCCAGGAGTACTCGATCGTCGTCATCACCAACTACCCGCTCGGTGACCTACTTCGCAACCAAGATGCTACTGGAACAATCTCCAAGTGGGCGGTCGAACTCGGCGCCCTCAACATCGACTTCAAGCCACGCACCGCTATCAAGTCCCAAGCACTAGTCGACTTCATGGCAGAGTGGCGGGAGAATCAGCTACCAACTCCAACAGAGCGACCAGAGCATTGGGTGATGTACTTCGACGGTTCACTCAAGCTCGAAGGCGCAGGTGCAGGAGTACTCCTGATTTCTCCAAAGGGCGAACAACTCAAGTACGTCCTGCAGATCTTCTGGAAGGTCTCAAACAACGAAGCCGAGTACGAAGCCCTGCTGCACGGGCTCCGCCTCGCAATCTCACTGGGCATCAAGCAGCTACTAGTCTACGGCGACTCCGCAGTGGTCATTAACCAAGTCAACAAGTCTTGGGATCGCAACAAGGAGAACATGGACGCCTACTGTCTGGAAGTTCGCAAGCTCGAGAACAAATTCTATGGTCTCGAGTTCCACCACGTCGTTCGCGACAACAACGTTGCAGCAGACGTCCTGTCGAAGCTTGGCTCTACTCGCGCACAAGTACTTGTCGGAGTCTTCGTCCACGAGCTTCACACGCTATCCATCCCGGAGCCGGCGCCAACGACCACTGACCTGGTGCCACCACAGCCCGGTCAGGAGGTCATGATGATCGATGTGGGCTGGAGACAACACTTCATCGACTACATCCGCGAGCAGAAGGTCCCCTCCGACAAGAACAAGGCTGAACAACTCGTCCGCCGAGCCAAGACCTACGTACTAGTTGGAGACAAGCTTTACAGGCGAGGTGCCACTTCTGGAGTACTCATGAAGTGCATACCTCGGGATGAAGGCAAGGACATTTTGGAGGAGATCCACAAAGGTGTCTGCGGCAACCACACGTCTTCTCGCATGCTGGTGAGCAAAGCTTTCCGACGAGCTTTCTACTGGCCCACAGCTCTGGCTGACGCTGAAGAACTCGTCAGAAAGTGCCAAGGATGTCAATTCTTCGCCAAGCAGCAACACGTCCCGGCCTACAAGCTAGTCACCATACCACCGACCTGGCCCTTTGCCTGCTGGGGGCTCGACATGATTGGGCCTCTACCAACTGCGCCAGGAGGATTCAACAGAGTCTTGGTGGCCATCGACAAGTTCACCAAGTGGATCGAGGTCAAGCCGGTTACCTGCCCAAAGGCCGACAGAGTACTCAACTTCTTGGATGAACTCGTGCATCGCTACGGGCTACCCCATCGCATCATCACAGACTTGAGTTCCAACTTCAACAACCATCAGTTCTGGGAATACTGCGAGAACAGTGGGATCGACGTCCGGTACATCTCAGTCACCCACCCACGTGCCAATGGTCAAGTTGAGCGCGCCAACGGGATGGTCCTCGACGCCCTTAAGAAGCGATTGCACGACGCACCTAACACCAAAGGAGGCAAGTGGATCAAGGAACTACCCAATGCACTCTGGGGGCTTCGTACTCAACCTTCCAAGCCAACAGGGCAGTCGCCCTACTTGCTGGTCTACGGCTCTGAAGCTATACTACCTGCCGACGTGATGTGGGAATCTCCGGCAGTAGAACAATATGACGAGGGCATCTCAGAAGACAGTCGACGGGTTGATATCGATAGCCTTGAAGAAGCCCGCTGTGCCGCCCTCGTCCAGTCAGCAAGGTACCTAGAAGGTATCCGACGCTACCATGATCGCAACGTCAAGGAACGCTCCTTCAACGTCGGTGATCTAGTCCTTCGTCACATCCAGAACACGGACGGACTACACAAGCTCAGCTTGCCATGGGAAGGTCCCTTCTCAGTCTCCAAGGTGACCGGACCAGGCTCGTATTGCCTCCAAACACTTGAAGGCGACGACATCAGCAACTCGTGGAACGTCGACCAGGTGTGTCGCTTCTACACCTAGTCGCTTGACTATCATCTACGGGTCCAGCCTAGACGGCTACTCACGGACTCTTCGCTGTAAGCGGCCTCTCGGTCCTAGCTCAAGTCTCTGGACTACCCCTCTCCAAGATCCAGCTTTAACGGCTACTAACGGATCCTGGGCCGCACATAGCAGAAGGACTGTGGCGGCGGTCTACGGACCATGTACTCTATAGATCCAGCCAATACGGCTATTAACGGATCTCCAGCTGTAAGCGGCTCAAGGGCCCTAGCAAACACTTAGCCGTAGGCGGCCTACGGGTCCTGGCGACTACTCACTTGTAACGGCCCTGGCCATCCAGGTGTACTTCTTCATCAGTAATAAAGTTTGATTTTACTCAACTCATTTACTGTGCCTTCTAACTAGGCAGATTCTACCGAGTACTACCACTCACGACTACTCCCACGGCTTGGTACTCCGCGCACTTCGCTGCAAGTGGCGGCCACGAGTACCCATTACATATACAAGCAGTGGACAACTTTCATTGATATTTCAAACAAGTCACCGACCACTTTGTTTGTTTTACATCAACTACTCTAAGCTACCTCTACAGGTACATCTACTGGAGATTCAGCTTCTCCGCCACCTGCTCAGCAATGGGCTCCATCTCTTCAAGGAGAGCCTTGTACTGCTCATCGCTGCAGTTCGCCGCAAGACCACCGGCTACCACATCCACTGGTGCTTTTGGGAAGTACGACTTCATGTACGCCAACACTTGGTTCGGGATGGACTTCGCCAGATGCTTGACGTATGTCACCAAGCGCCCGGGGGCTTCCTTCAGCCTGTCAACCAGTGGGGCTATCTTGGGTCCGCCAGGATGTGGCACCAGTAGCCTCGCAATGGGTAGCACGGCTTCTTCAAGTTCTTTCAGCTGGCCTTGAAGTTTCTCACAGTCTTCATTGAGCTTCTGCAGAGATTTATAACAATTGACAAGGTCATGGTCTGAGGCTTCACGGAGCTCCATGTGTGTGATGCACTCATGGCGCAACTGAGCGTACTCATATTCCAGTACCTCTCTCTTGTCGGTCTCACGGTACACGATGTTCTTGAGGTCCGTCTCAGATGCCTTCAACTGGTCGACCTTTGCCTCAAGATCTACAGACAACTCAATGCAATGTCAGATTACTCATAAGTACTACAATAGGTACTCAGCGATCTCGCCAGAAGACATACCTCTTTTCTTCTGGCGCAATGACTTGTTCTTCCCGATCAAGTCGTCCCTCTTCGCCTGCATCTCTTGTACTTCGTTATGGTACTGGGCGAAGGCGCCATCGAGCTTGGATTGGAGCAACGCGGAGTGCTTCTTCGACTTCTCTAGCTCCTTCTCCAAAGCCTCGGCGCGGAGGACGGTGTCACCATATCCCTTCAGAAGATCGGTCTTCGGACGAGATCTCTCCACCAAGCCCTGCGCAAGACACAGAAGCTAGTCAGTACTCGATATTCAGAAATGCAAGTAAACTCAGGGTACTCGCAGCATACCTTGATCCAGTTCTCTGTCCGGCGCCATGACTCCATGCTCAGCGACACAAAAGCCGGGTCAATGAGATCATCGTCCAGCAACTCAAGACCCCCGTGGCTTGAAGATCCTGTCTCTGGCATGGGCGCCGAGCGGAGCAGCGCAGCATCTTCTATCATCGCCTCACGAACGACGACTTGAGTACTCACCTCAGGTTGCAGATCAACCCGTGCCTCTGCGCTCGGCTCGGGGGCTATCGTAGTTCCCGACCCGGGGGCTGTTGCTATCGCTACCCCAACAACTGGCTCTGTGGATTCCATCTCCACAGCAGCCGTCTCCATGGCTATCGCCTCAGGGATCGTGGCCCCCTCGGCTTGTGCTCCTATCACGACCAGTTCAACAAGTCAGTAAGCGCCTACGACTACCCTACATGATGACTACTCGTGGTGGCAGGAAGCATACCTTCAACCAGGGTCACCTCTTCAAGTATCGGCTCCACCGCGACATCAACTTGTGGTGGCGGTGTGGGTTCTCACACTTCTGCCGAGCGGTCTTCTCCATCGGCCGGAGTGCTTGTCTCCCCACCATCCCACGACAAGTCTGTGGATTTTCTGCACCACGAAGTATCTAGTCAACAACGCAAGCTTGACGACTACATGACTAGTCGAGAGTTAAGGGAACTTACAGAGTTGACCGTACAATGGTGACGGTCAGAGCGCCTAGTATGCTGGCGATATCCACGATACCAGCTTCACTAGCGGTTTCGGCCTTAACAGGAGTTTCCTCCAGCTACTCCACAGCTACGCCTGCGGCCGGAGGGAGGCTCTGTCCTTCTTCAACCAACGCCTGCGCTTCTACGGCACAGGTTTGTTGTTGTGCCCCTCCCAACACGACATCTTTAGTGGCCGGAGGCGGGCTGGTGTTCCCCTCAACCGTCGCCCCCACCGTCTCCCAGACGTCCTCATCACCCTGATCAACGGGGTCCGAGGAGGGGATGTCCTGCAACATTACAAGTCATATTATCAGCACCAGACTACTCATTGGTAGTACTCGACTACTCTAGTCGTGCTACTCACCTCTGGCCTGGTGGCCTCTGACAGCTTTAACTTCTTTACGGCGCATTTCCGCGCCACGTTGCGCGGCCTCCTAGGCAGCACGGGCAAGCTAGGCTCCAAGCTGGATGGCTTCTCAATGACGGGGATGTTCGGCATCCCAGCTCGGCTGAATCTCGAGCGGAGCTGGAACCGCTGATGCAGTGTTTCCTCATCCTCGTCTTCGGAGCTATCTTCAATGACGACAGCATCGTCGCCTTCACTGACTTCATGGCGCTCCTTCGTCTTGGGCTCCCCCTTCCCCTGCGCTTGTCCTTCAAGTCGGGGCGGTGAAGGGGGGACGGAGAGGTACTTCTCCACATCGTCCTACAACATCAAGCAAGCATGAGTACGACTACGTCAAGCAAATCAGTACTCGGGGGCTTTTGTCACTACTACTGACCTGGTTTGGCGAGCGTGTCGCGGAGTATTCTGGCACTGGACACGGTGTGTACGGGGGCATATCCTTGAAGATCCTGCCTAGTCTCTCAATGATGACGTCGTCCTCGACTTCGAAGCCGGGCATCCGAGACGTATCCTCGTTGCTGGTGTACTGGTACCCGAGGGTGTCTCGCGCCATCAGTGGCTGCACCCTCCTCTTCATAAAACGGAAGGCCACGTGTTCGGCCCTCAGTCCGGCCTCTCGTAGGGCCTTGATTTTCTTCAGCAGGGGAGGTAGCTGAATACCTTCCTGCATGGTGGGCTCTGTGTTCCACCACGGCGCGTGCTTCGGCTGACGGCCGCTGGGCTTCGGCAGCTCCGGGTGGTGGTTGCTGATGTAGAACCACTTCACCTTCCAGTCTTGGTTGCTGTCGATGAGCTTGTACGGCAAGTACTGGCCGGCGGCATCTTCACGCATCTGAATCCCGGTGCCTCCAACTACCTGCGGATCATTTGTGCTCGGCTGCAGCTTCACCCGAAAGAACTTCCGAAACAAGATCCAGTGGGGCTTGATCCCCACAAAGGCTTCGCAGAAGTGCACGAAGATGGAGGTGTGGAAGATCCCATTGGGGTTGAGGTTGAGGTACTCGATGCCGTAGTACCTGAGCATTCCCTTGAAGAAGTGGCTGGCCGGCAGCGCGAGTCCACGCTCCACGAACCGCGCGAACATCGGAATCTCGTCAGGGTTCTTCTCCATTGGATACGGGTCGCCGGTGGCGGTACGCCAGAGATCCATCTCCTTCTCACGAAGGAATCCGCTATTGACCAGGGCAAGGAGGTCCTCGGTCTTCAACTTCACCTTCTTCCACTCCTTCATCGGACTGGGGCGGGGGAGGAGGGCGGCGACGACGACTGGCCGGCATCTTCGGCCTCATCGCGGCTCCTCTTCTTTGACGCGCCGGTCTTCGAGCTCTTTGCTGGGGACGCCTTCATCCTCCAAGTCACAGGAGTTTTCACTCGCATCCGCTCGGGGGCTACGGAGGTGGGCGTACTGCGGCGGCGGGTGCATGTAGATCTAATCTACACTCGCGGTGGCGGCGACAGCAGAGGAGCAAAGGGGAGGCACTCACTCAGATCTAATCTGTGGGAATGCAACCGCTGGGAATGAAAAACCCCTAAAAGGTTTCACCGGCTATTTATAAAACGTTGGGCGGCTCAGTTCTAAACGAGCGGATAAGCGCCAGACGGGTGACTCAGCGGCGGCAGCCTGACCCTTCACATTCCAGTACTCGATGCTCTCAGTCTCGGGGGCTCGACTACGTCCAACGGATTCAGTGGGCTACACCAGGTCCAGATCCCACTCAGGACACATTCTACAGTCAAGATGACCCTTCAATTCGAGAGAAAGTACTCGACTCAAGGCTCGGGGGCTCCGTGCCACGTGTCCTTCGGTTTTTTCTCTGGATTTTTGGGATAAGATTGGCAGAACTTCAGATTGACCCTCAGCTTGAATCTGCGATTCGACCTAAGGCTCGGGGGCTACATTCCATATGGAATGGGATTCTTCGAATCGCATTTTCCATATGGTTTTTCATCAAGACAACACGAGTACTATTGAAGACTTTCGAGAGAAGCACTCGGGGACGCTTGGGAACTACTCGAGAAGACTTCAAGATTACTCAAAGATCAGCTATAGTACCTTCCAACCTCGGGATGATTCAAGCATTCTTGAGGACTTTCGGCTTGTAGCACTCGGGGACGCTCGAGGACTACTCGCCAAGGCCGTCAAGACTACTCAAAGGCATCCTGCTCGACTACAAAGTACTCGGGGGCTTGTCGTACGAACATCCCTTGGCCCACTACTCAAGTGGGTACTGGGACCGACTACTCCGTGGGCCCCTGGGACTACTCGACTTGGGCTGCACGGCACTTGCTGGCGTGGAGCGCAAGGCCTACAGAGGATTAGTACTCGGTTAGGAAGCTAGATATGTCCGGATCCATGTAGAGTACTCCTAGCCGTACACGACTAGTACTCCTCTGGCAAACCGACTTGTAACCCTGCCTCCCGGACTATATAAGGCGAGGCAGGGACCCCTATCTGATCATCCGCATCATCTTGTAAACACATCCAATCAATCCAGAGCTACGCATCATACAGGACGTAGGGTATTACGCACCTCGCGGCCCAAACCTATCTAAATTGTGTGCCACATGTCTCTCCTTTGAGTTCCCGATCTCGGCGAGGCCACAAACGTCTACCTCGGGTACTCCCCTTGGTAGGTTGCTGGGTTAAAACACCGACACATGTAGCTTTCAAAGATGTCCAATGCGCACTAGCTCGTGTTCCAATTAAGTAAAGAAAGCATTTATAATAATGCTTCCAGTGGTATCATCATACAAAACTATATAAGAGCTCCCCACTAAGGAGTTCTCTCAACCCTCAACGTGCCACGTCACCATCCACTATGTCTTCTCTCAACATGCAAGGTGTCCACATCCACTGGTAGGGAGAGGGGCTTTAGTCCCGGTTGGTAAGGGGAATAGGTCTCTCAAGTCCAACCGAGATTAATGATGAGAGACAAAAGGCCCCCCCATTAGTCCCGGGTGAACCAACCTGGACTAAAGGGGTCCTTTAGTCCCGGTTCGTAATACGAACCGAGAGCAAAGGGGGGGGCACGCCAGCGCCTGCGCCCACCCCCTTTAGTCTCGATTGGTAATACCAACCGTGACTAAAGGGTCTCGTCTCTTTTTTTTGCTGTTTTCGATTTGACCGTATATTCTAATTATTGTCTAACCTGTATATGTACGTATATGTATTTGCACTTGTATATATGTATACCTGTCTATATATATCATATACGCACTTAGATTAGACTTATACATAAATTAAACCCTATATATCTACATATATAAACTTATAAATGTATATACACATAATAATTTATACACATGAAAATAAATAGTATTTTCTTAAACTAGTATATATACATCAAAACTCCATATAGTATATATACATCAAAATATCATTCAGTTCAAATTTCTAGTCTCAATTAGCTTTCCTCGGAGGTGAGTCGGTCAATTGGATGGTTGTCATAATAATGTTTTCCTTGTGGATTAACCACCTCGTCCATGAGGAATCCCATGAGAGCTTCTTGAATTGCCAAGAGACGATCCTTCTCAATGAGTGCGTCCCTTTTTATAATCCTCTGTAATTTGCAAATAGGTTGATATAATACACCAAGCGATTAAATATACAAAATAGGATAAAAATGATGTATTATTAATAGGTTTACTTTACTTACACTATCATCATCCGTGTTGCCACTGTAATGGTGTATGTGCTCACAGACGTAGTACCCGCATAAATTATTTCCTTGTTCTTGTTTCAAACACTAAACTGGAGAGGAGAACAGATTATGAAATACTAGTGTTATACATTTTAAATATTCCCAATCTGAAGTTGTTATTTGTATATGTACCGGAAAATCAGTGACCCATCTAATTTTTCCTTGAAATGGTCCTCGGTGATTTGCAATGAACATGGTCCAAGCTCTGAGGCAAAATAATAAAAGATACAATATGTTAGTATAAAAGCTAAATATATATATTGCATTAAAGAAAACGTCATAGATAGAATTATTACTCGTGAAATACATCTTGAAGGTCTTGGTATTCTGAGGGTCTTTTCTCAATGAATCATACACATTGATGTTGCTATTGTCGATAGTGATTATGACTAGAATCCAATGGAATCTGTATGCATGCTCATGGAGATTAGAATTGACTAAATAGAATTAACAAGGATAATTAGATGACAATCGTACTTACATGAAGTTGTAAGGCAGTAGTATAAGGTTCTTGTAATGAAACTCATCTAAGTGCCTATAAATTGTCTCGATTGTTGTTTTTCGTTGGTTCCGGATCTCCTGCTCGTTAACTTTTGATGGGTCCATGAAAGTAATTCTTGAATAACCCTTCCTTCGCATCTCAGTAAGTTGCAGGCTACACAAGAAGAAAACCAAATGTTAATTAGTAGATCGACAAATGTAATAAATTTATTAATAAACATATGAAAATATGTCACTTACAGACACCAGGCCATCATAAGATCGGTATTCACAGCGTCCAGATGGTAAATTTCATAGATATCAATGAATTGGAGCGAGACCACCTTCTCGTTTTGAAGGGCAAAATCTCCAAGTCTCACGAGCATACCAAACATCTCCAGGCCCTCAGCTGACTTCTTCAAGTACCAGTCATGAAATCTGCGCATCTTAGTTGGGAGCTTGTTGACCAATTCTGGCTTCACTAGAGGTTGTCCTAGCTGAAAGCGCCATCTAGGTACGAAATTTCTATCCACTGGTAGGTCTTCAAGGCCGAGAATACCACCAAGAGGCATCTTTGTTTGTTCATAAAAGTAAATGACCTGAGCCAGTTCTTCTGCAGACATGTTGTCAATTACTTTTTGTGCTTCTGCACTGAGGCCCGCAAACAAGTTAGTCCGATCGGTTGTGGATGCATCTATTTGCTTCTCCTCGTTCTTGTTTGTGGCGGTCCCCGACGTCGACGCAGGTATTTGCTCGATGTAACTATTCGGCGACCCTCGTTGTCTCTTCTTAGCATAAGACTTGTCCACCGAACGCTCATAGTCCGTTTTCAACGGCGGTTTCCTTCTCCTTATTGCTTCCTTCTCGTCTATGAAAGCCTTGAGTCTCTCCTTACGACCTTCATTTTTTTGGCCTCCAGCTCTTCCTATTTATTTTTTTCTTTCAATTTTGCAAAGAAGTCCGCGACTTCTTTATCGACAGCCGCGTTTGTTTCTTCATCTGTCATCTCCCATGCTAGCTTCTTTGGCTCGGGCTTTTTCTTTGCTGGTCGTTTTCGTTTTTTCTTTGGTGGTTGCACCGACTTGAAAGATTGCGCTCGAGACCTAGGTGGCTCTGCGGCCGATGGTTGCTGAGGTGAATTGGGAGGGATGTCATCATCGTGATCGCTGGAGCTCGCTTCTCCCGAATTGTCGTATGGTTCTTGCGGAGAAGGAGACGATTGTAAAGGCTCGCGAGTAGGTAGTGACGATGACGGCCCCGGAGACGATTGTACAGGCTCGCGAGCAGGTAGTGACGATGACGGCCCTGGAGACGATTGTAGAGGCTCGCGAGCAGGTAGTGACGTTGACGGCCCCGGCTCCAGGGGGTCTCTCAGAGATCCATCATTCTTGGGGATTATGATGATGTAACATTTCGGCCATAATATGATACATGACATGGCCGGTGAGTACTTGTGTACGCCCTCTCTTTGTCTTTTTTGATGTGGAGCCTGAAGCCTACAAGTTTCAGATTCGTTATTTAATTAATTAGTACCTAATAATTGATACTTCTGTGATATGAGATATATATATATACCTCGTGGGAACATTCAATACTTTCATTCACAGGACTTTCCTCATTGTTTCCAGAATTGTCCTCAATATTTGTTGCTGTGTCCTCGACAGGGGCGGCATCCTCCTCATTCGGAGGTATGTTCAAGTACATGTCCGCCTGACTACACTCCTCGTCGGTGAAGGTTGCAATCATATTTGTACCACTAGCAATAATGTCGGCCATAAAGTTGTCATGGTTGTCATCCATCTGGAATAAACAAAAATTTTCTATGTATTTCTAGAATAAATAAGAATTTTCTAAGAATTTCTTGAATAAATAAGAATTTTCTTTGAATTTCTAGAATAAGAACCAAGTTTTTTCTATGAATTTCTGGAATAAGCAACAAGTGTTTTCTATGAATTTATTGAATAATCAACAATTTCTAAAACTTTCTAGAATAAACAAGAATTTTCAAAAAAATTCTTTATTGAACAAGAATTTTCTTTGAATTTCTAGAATAAAAAACAAGATTTTTCTATGAATTTCTGGAATAAGCAACAAGTGTTTTTTATGAATTTATGGAATAATCAACAATTTCTAAAACTTTCTAGAATAAACAAGAATTTTCAAAGAATTTCTTTATTGAACAAGAATTTTTTTGAATTTCTAGAATAAACAACAAGATTTTTCCATGAATTTCTGGAATAAGCAACAAGTTTTTTCTATGAATTTCTGGAATAATCAACAATTTCTAAAACTTTCCAGAATAAACAAGAATTTACTAATAATTTCTTTATTGAACAAGAATTTTCTATGAATTTCTGGAATAAGCAACTAGTTTTTCCTATGAATTTCTGGAATAATCAACAATTTCTAAAACTTTCTAGAATAAACAAGAATTTACTAAGAATTTCTTTATTGAACAAGAATTTTCTATGAATTTCTGGAATAAGCAACAAGTTTTTCCTATGAATTTCTGGAATAATCAACAATTTCTAAAACTTTGTAGATTAAATAAGTATTTACTACAAATTTTCTTGAATAAACAAAGTCAAAATATTTCTACTAACTTGTGGACGAACGATGCTTGTTGCTGGCGGTGCCGTGTGGGAGAATGACAGAGGTGACGGGAAGTCACTTGTTCGAGACGACGCGGCAGTCGTCAACTTCAGAACTATCAAACTATGAAATTCTATATTAGAAAACAATTAAGAACTCAAATACACAAATAAGATTTTGGTCCATAGTCGTTGGTGCTAATAAATTTATATGTATGACTGTATATACACACAAAAATATACAAAGCATTACAATTTATTTCTAATTAAATTTTCTTTTCATTCCTATAAATTTAAAAACTTTCATGCATATCTATGAATTTTTTATAACTACATATATATCAATTGATAAACTAAATCAAATAAATTTAATTAAAAATGCTTGCTGACGCAAGCATTTCACGGGCTGGCGTCAGCAAGGCAAAACCCCAGCGCGCGGCCTGGCCGGCCATCGGGGCACACGCACGCCGGCCGGCGGCCGCACAGGGGGGGTGGCAAGCGGCGGCGGCGGCGGCGCGGCATACCGGTCGGGTTGGCCGGCTGGTACGGTCCTGGATCCGGATCGAGGGGCGACAGCGCCAGTGGAGTAGGGGCCGGCGGGGGAGGGCGCCGCGGCAGGGAGAGGGCGGTGAGTCGGGGAGGAGATGCGCGTCGGGGAGGGGCGGCGCGTCGGGAAGGAGCCGCGCGGCGGCGCGTCGAGGTCGTACCGCGCGCGGTGAGGAGCGGACGTCGGCGCGGCCGAGCTGGCCGGCGGCGGGAGACGACGATGCGCGCGTGTCGGGGAGGGGTGTCGCGTCGGGGAGGAGCGGCGCGTCGGAGAGGGGCCTCTCGTCGGTGAGGGGCGCGTCGGGGACGGGCGCGGCGAGGAGAGGCGGCGGCGACGACGGAGAAGAGAGGCGAGGCGGCGATTTGAGGGAAAACGGCTAAGTGCCGATCTGGAAGGCGACGGGGCTTATATAGAACCCCTCCCCTTTTGTCACGGGTCGTATTCTCAACCGTGACTAAAGGCCCTTTAGTCCCGGATTGTATTACGACCCGAGACTAAAGGCCCTCCTTTTGTCATGGGTGGTTTCACGACCCGTGACAAAAGGGATATTTCGCGCGGGAGCCCCCTAAAGGCAAATTTTCTCCTTTTAGTCCTAGGTGGTGTTACCACCCGAGACAAAAGGGGGTCCTTTTGTCTCAGGTGGTAACACCACCCGGGACTAAAGGGCATTTTGGCGCGGGAAGTTAACATTTCTCTTTTCCTTTCTCATTTATCTCATGCCTTTTTGCTTTGAACATTTAAAAAATCATTAGTTAAAATATTTGTGCCATGCAAAATTATATTAAGTTAAGATCAAAAAATACCTACTTTTCTATGCACATATTATTTCAAGAGTTCAAACAATTATTTCTAATTTTCGTTTACAATTTGAAGGGGAAAATAAATTAAATTGAAAATATTAGTAAACCAACTCAGAAAAATCTCTGCTTCAAACACATTTATGAATTCGCGTATTGTCTTCGAAGGATCAACATGCTCAGGCCTCCAGTTCTCATCATCCAGCTCATAACGGAATATATCATCAAACTAACCCTTCTTCTCATCTTTGTCTTTGTTTACTTTTTGATATAATGATCCATATAACTAATTATCAATTTTACATTTACCTAATTTTTTACAATCACTTACGTGTACATACAGAGGTCACTTGATGGCTATTACAAGGCACAACATTAATTAATAGCAATGAGTACAAGTCCCAAGCTGAAGCTGGTCAGCTTCTAGGTTTTGAACCTCTGCTTCAAACATATTTATGAATTCGCGTATTGTCTTCGAATGATCAACATGCTCAGGAAGAATGTAGGTAGGCCTCCAGTTCTCATCATCCAGCTCATAACGGAATATATCATCAAACTAACCCTTCTTCTCATCTTTGTCTTTGTTTACTTTTTGATATAATGATCCATATAACTAATTATCAATTTTACATTTACCTAATTTTTTACAATCACTTACGTATACATACAGAGGTCACCTGATGGCTATTACAAGGCACAACATTAATTAATACCAATGAGTACAAGTCCCAAGCTGAAGCTGGTCAGCTTCTAGCTTTTGAACCTCTGCTTCAAACACATTTATGAATTCGCGTATTGTCTTCGAATGATCAACATGCTCAGGAAGAATGTAGGTAGGCCTCCAGTTCTCATCATCTAGCTCATAACGGAATATATATCATCAAGCTAATTTTTTAGAATGACTTACGTATACACATATATAGCGCACGTAACCTCCAGTACCAACGGAGCAAGCTGTTCAAGCAAGATGTTGACATTCTCTCTCTCACTCTCTGGAAAAGGTGTCTAACAGCTAGTATATATATGCTGGAGCTGACCTCCTGAGAGGTGTCACCGAAAACACTATGCTTGGGCAGCTTGCTCCTATCGGTACTGGAGGTAGTGCAATATATGTCTGAATGCATGGTATTCATCAGAATCCCTCTAAGCGCAAATTCAATTAAATTGAAAATAATACCAAACCAACTCAAAATAATAAACATGCTTACTAAACATGTTGAAGACAATACATGAATTCATAATAAAGTAGCTAATTAATAATAATTAATAATAAGTTCATAAAGGTTCACATAGCTAGCTAATTAATACAAGTTCATATAATAGGGTACGGTACAAAGCATGATCCATGCATGCATAATGTTACTGAGCAGCACGCGCTTGTAGATATGAAATATGGTTAATGTCTGCAATCCTCCAGCCTAGAACTCCCTCAAAATAAGCTAGAGCGCGTACTAGTGCACTCTCCTCCGCTTTCGGAGGAGTGTCACAAACAGCACTGCAGACATCAAATAATGGAGCCTCGGGTTCTGCTGACTTGTAGAAAGTTAGAATTGCTTGACTCTTCCAATTGTTGGTGAAAAACGGCTCCCCACCATAGTAATCCACCCCAACTCTTTCCACGACTTGATTAAGAATCGCACGGAAGCTAATTGAAGCATAGGTAGAACCAGAGGGATCCTGTACACAATCAGATGATGATGAGATATAATAACCTTATGAAAGTTCAAAATATATATGTACTAGAAACAAATTAATTAAGAATGAATAAAAATTCTTTTATATATAAATGTATATTATACCACAACTCGATGAGCCCTGCAAAGTCTCTCCGTAGTCTCAATCACATTGCCTTCACCCGCCTCGAGTTGCCTTAATTTAAAATAGGAAAGGTCTGGTACAAAGCACCCAACATTATTCTGGAGCTGTTGTAGACAATTCTCCACGGCAGTCCTCTCTCGGGTTAACCGAATAGGTGATGTTGAGCCAACTGTTGCAATGGCAACCATCGGGTGTGGCGCGCCTACTGGCAACTGGCCGTAGTCTACATATCGAGCAGGTACGGTGAAAGAGATATACACTCTTGCCATGTGCTCATCAACGTGCTCAGTTTGCACTATAGGAGGAGTACCACTCATATCCCCGATAATGTCTCTAAGCCATCTAATATTATTGATAACCTACAATAATTATATATGTAACTAAAATTACAGATTTTCCATGTGAAATGAAAAAAGTTCTATGTAAAGCAAATTAATTTCAATTCCTATATTACCACGTTAGCTACACGTCCCGGATCACCCATTTGCAAGGTAATCTCGCGGTGAAAGTGCAATCCTGGACGTAGAGGCAACGGGTCCTCCAAAACACCTCCACGGCCACCAAGACCTCCACGGCCAATGCCACGGCCACCACGCCCTCCACGGCGACGGACTATGCCACGGCCACGGGCGCCATTATCAACACCACTTGACGACGACATTGTTAGCTCAAACTATATCCAAATCAAAATAACACACATTATTCACAATAAATAGGATTAGTTTACATATATAGATTGGATTCAATATATGCATAAATAGAAAAACAAAAGGGGCCATAGAATTCAACACTATTATTATTGTGCATAACCTTTATGAACCAGCGACTCAGAAGACCCAGATGCTCCGGGAACTACAACAGTCTCACCACACCGTCATATACACCTGGCTCTCCCACTTACAGTACTACACATGCCCTACACCTCCTATCTGGATACAGTCCAACATCACGGAGCTGCGGGCAGTCCCCACCTAGCCCGTGATGTTCGACTGTACCTAATTAGGACGTGGGGTTGTGTATCAAAAACAAGAAAAAAAAGAAAATGCTTACATTTATTGTATATAAAAATAAAAAAATACTTAATAAAAGAATTTAATCTTCTATTTCCTCCTATAGCTACCTAGAAATAAAAGCATTTCTAAACAATGAAAGAATGAAAATACATACCTAGTACATTTTCTGTATGTCTATTATTTTCTTTATGAGCATATATTTTATAAACTATATGTACAAGTAAAATTCAATTTTATGAAAAACACGAAAATAAGAGAATGCTTACATTTATTCTATATAAAAATAAAAAACATACTTAACAAAAGAATTTAATCTTCTATTTTCGCCTATAGCTACCTAGAAATATAATCATTTCAAAACGATGAAAGAATGGAAATACCTAGTACATTTTCTGTATGTCTTCCTTTATGAGCATATATTTTATAAACTATATGTACAAGAAAAATTAAATATTATGAAAAACAAGAAAATAAGAGAATGCTTATTAATACAAATTTAATGAAAGAAGGAACAATGCAAGTACCATCCTAACTACATGTTCACGTATATATACAAAATCTCATCTCTCTAATTTAAGCTCCTCCTACCTAGCTACAAATTAACATTTCTATTTTCTCCATCTCCAAACCATAAAAAAAATTTAATCACAACAAATGAAGGGATGATGAAGATTACAACCTTGACAACACTTTGGAGGAGAGAAATCTTCACAAACTAATGAAGAAAAAATTCGCAGCACCACCCTAGGCTTGAGTCGCCATGGAGGGGAGGAGCTTGAGCTCGCGGGTGAGTGGTACGGTGAATGGCTCGGGTGGCAGGAGGAAGAAGGAGGTACGGTGCTTATATGGATGCCAGCCATTAGTCTCGGTTGGTGTTACGACCCGAGACTAAAGGGTACCCCTTTAGTCTCGGCTCGTAACACCACCCGGGACTAAAGACCGGAGGCAATTATTGCCGGATGGAGCCGTTGGGAGCCCCCCTTTTGTCACGGTTGGTAATACGAGCCGGGACTAAAGGGGGGCCGGCTACAGCAGCCATTTTGGGTCACGTCGACGAAAGGCCTTTAGTCCCGGCTCCAAAGTTGAACCGGGACTAAAGACCCGAACCAAAGCCTCGCTCTCTACCAGTGATCACTATCCATTAAAATCATCAATTTATTTCTTCTATTGATTTTCTACGGCTAATAGCATCTATGCATGCAATGTGTTGTTGCAGTAGAATGTTGCGAGCAACCACTTTAGTTTCTACTTTCAAATTTTATCTTTAAAATTTATTGAAATTCCCGCAGCAGCGTGCGGGTATCACCTAGTGTATATATGGAGCAGACATAATACAACGCTACACAAAGTATATTGGTCAACTCCATTACATATATACTACGTATACGACTATATGAGGATTAGATATATAGTGTCCTCGTAGACACACATCCGCGCCCTAAAAGAGCAACTTATTCTTCATATACTAGTATATAGTTACTGTATATTATAGTGGTAGCAGTGTATGCAGCAGGAGTAAAACTCTCACGCTGCACGCATACACTTCAGTTACATACGACACGCATATATACTTGAGTAGTTGAGTTATATGCTTAGACCGTGACTGAGCCAAGATAGTAGGTGCTATCACTTGGGGACGACGACGACCCGACAAGCCGACGGAGTTACGGGTGCACACGCAAAGCTGCCAGGTAGGGTTTTGGCTTAGGATACCTGTCATCAGGGCACTAATGCTAGCCCCCGATTCCCATGCAGTTGAGCATTCTCCTGAAAGGCCTCAAGACTGTCGAAGCTTGCAGGACAGAAAGCTTCTGCTTGGGATGGAGGTGCAGGTGCCTGCTGGGCAGAGCAGAAGCTGGGAGCATGATGAGCACCATTGTGTTCGCACCCAAAATTGGCACAAAGTCGATCAGGCTGTCGCCACGGGTCAGACCGGTGTCCCTCAACGGTCTGACCGGTTCGGGCGTCTTGTAGTCGATCCGGCAACGGTCACACCGGTCTGACCGGTGGGCCTGACCGGTCTGACCGGTGGACCCCGAGTCCAAGCAGAATTGAGGAGTCCTAGCGAATTTCGACTTGTAAAAGGATTTCTTGCGGGGCAAGACCTCCCCACCCTATAAATATAAAGGGCCACGGCCGTTTGAGTGGGATCACCCAATCGTACATTACTTTCTACAACTTTTATCTCTCAAACCCTAGCTTTTCCAACCTTGTGCTTTCCTTGCTTGTCTCGACGACGATCAGGGACGTTCTGAGTGGCCTTGCCGACCTCAGAGCAACCCTAGGCGCGCCACCTCCGACGGGGTCCCTCCCGAGGCGGCGATCTTAGGTTTTCACCGTGCCTCTGCAGCCACCGGTCAGACCGGTCCGGGCAGGAGCTCGGCGAGTTCAGCGTTTCGACGTTCCGCGCGATCTAGCACTTGTGTGTGTTGACCAGAAAAGCGTCAACATACTTTTGGCAACTCCGCTGGGGAAGAAAGATCAGGTTACTAAAACCGTTCAATCTGACCTCAGCTTGATGGGTGCTCGGTGCGATCTCGACATGAATAACATTGTCACCGCGTCGCTGGAAGATCTCTCTCCGGAGGAGCAGCAGAAGTTCAAGGCGCTACAAGATTATATGCAAGTACAATTTCTAGCTGGCGTCAAGAAGGATCGATCCGGCAGGGTGGCAAGATTGAAAGAGTTTGAGCTGCCGGCGATCAGGCTAAACGATAGCAATATTGAGGTAATTCCCACTGTAAGTAAGAAACCCCCACCTGAAACTTCTCCTATGAAATCTACAGTGGAAAGTGATGAATTACTTGCTTCGTACATTGCTCGTTTAGAACGCTTAGAGGATCTTGAAAAAGATAGGACTTTAGGTTATGCTAATAATGAAACTAATAGTAGTACTCCTAAAGCTAATCCTCAGGGGTCTCATCCTAGCTTAGCGCCTTTGCCTGTAAATAATGGTAATCTTGCATATGGTTTGACACCAAATCCAGCATCTGGTCAGTACCATCAGTTTCAACCGCACAGGCCAAACATGGCCGCACCGGTCGAACCGATGCAGGGTACCGGTCAGATCCCCGACCAACCTTTGCCAATTTCTGTCGTGCCAAATCAGATGGTCCCTACTTTTTCTAATACAATCAGTAATGTTGGACCTCATTATAGTACGACAATGAATACATCGGCCTCCAAAAACATTATTCCGGACGATGTGTTTGAAAGTTACAGGCTAGCTCAAGCTAAGATAGCTCCCTATTTAAATAAGATAAATTTGGAGAATCCTCAAGCACAACAGCCAAATAATCCTAATTGGGCGGAATTTAATAGATTTAAGGAAGATTTGGCTAATGTGGTAAAAACCAAACTTGGTGTTGATATTGGTAACACAAATTTGTATCAAAAACCATATGATCTCGAGTTTGATAGATTTCCTCTCCCACGTGGTTGGCGTATGCCTGATTTGATTAAATTTAGTGGTGATGATGACCGAATCACATGGGAGCATATTAGTCAATACACTGCACAACTAGGTGAAGCTGGTGTCTATAATGCTTTGAAAGTACATTTATTTTCTCTATCGTTGACTGGCACCGCTTTTGCTTGGTTTTCTTCGCTTGCTCCCAGTTCTATTATATCTTGGGATATGTTAGAACGTAAATTTCATGATCACTTTTATAGTGGGAGCATACAATTAAAATTGATAGATTTAACATCGGTTAGGCAAGGGAGAGATGAGACTGTCTCTGCTTACATTAAAAGGTTTAAAGAAACTAAAAACCGGTGCTTTAATTTGTCAATCACTGATATGGACCTTGCAGACATTTGTCTGAAAGGTTTAAGGTCATCTATTAGAGATAAGATAGAGGGCACTGACTTTCTTTTGGTTGCACAAGTTCAAATTAGAGCTTTAGTTGTTGAAAACCGAATGAATAAAGAGAAAGATAATTTTAAATCACGTCGTTATAAT
The DNA here is from genome assembly GCA_036936925.1 of Cenchrus fungigraminus. Classification (NCBI taxonomy): domain Eukaryota; kingdom Viridiplantae; phylum Streptophyta; class Magnoliopsida; order Poales; family Poaceae; genus Cenchrus; species Cenchrus fungigraminus. Next base: position 89,214,035 of record CM072780.1, read on the forward strand.
GTTCATATTATTGATTATGATTCTGATAGCTTGGACGATAGTGATAAAGAAATTTATGCTACTGAATTTAATTGGCCCTCTAAAGAAAAATGTTATTCTTGTTCATCTCTTAAGCCGGCTAGTAAAGGTCGGCAAGAAGAAATTAAATTTACTTTTGATGTTCCCAAATGTGATTGCATATTTGATGAATTGCTTAAATCTGGAAATATCAAGTTAAATCATACTATTCCTCCACTTGAAGAGTTGAAAAGACGTGCAAATTGTAAATTCATAATTCATTTTCTCATGCTATTAATGATTGCAATGTGTTTCGTCGACAGGTTCAATCGGCCATAAACGAAGGTCGTTTGACTTTTCATGAGATGCAAGTGGACAAGGCTCCTTTTCCAATCAACATCATGGATTTACAGCAGCCTAAGGTACTGGTTCGGCCACATCAAGCTGAAGCAACTAAAGGCAAGAACGTGGTAATCGGGGAGCTTAAGCCCGATTTGAGAGGAAAAGAGCTAGTTCGCAAAGTTGAATATGAGAAGACTCCTGATGGCAAAGAGACCTTCAAGGTTACAGTGAGTGCCTCTGGACATGGGGGGCAAGGGTCGTCCACACCCACCGATCAACGATTGTCTGAGCTGTCTCTGGCCAGACCGGTCAGACCGGTGGATATGACCGGTCAGACCGGTGCGCCCCCAGATCGCCCGAGGATGATCAAGCCAAGCCGTCCGGAGATTGGAAACTGGAAACTTAATGTAGCAAAAAATCAGGGGAGTGGTCCTAAGCCAAAGGTCACTTTCGACATGCTATTTGATAAGTATTCCAAGCAAAAGGTCGTTACAAGTGTTCGGCCATTAAAAAAAGGATGAGATCACCTACACATCAAGGAGGGTCATCTTCACCTCCAAGGGTTGCTACAAGACTCAAGGGTGAATCATCACAGTATGGGCAACGCTTTACTCCACCATGGGCGTCATCAAGTTCAAATGCACCACGCCCGATTTATGATGACAATGGAGTGATGTGGGTGCCATATCAACAAGCCTTTCATCCTGGATGGGGAGGACAGAAATCAGCTTTTGACAGGATCTCCAGGCCTATCCAAGACCGATTGGCTCCTCATCGTTCTGGTCAGGGTCACCAGACCTGACCGGTCAGACCGGTCGCTACCACCGGTCAGACCGGTGCGGCCAGAAAAGCCGTGCCACCTTCCGTGAAGCAAGTCTACAAGCCGAAGCAGAAAGAGGAGGTGCAGAAGATGGAAGTTGATCCAGAGAGGACTACAAGTCAAGACATTATTCAGATTGGATCAATGGATGTCCCTATTGGAGAGGATGGCAAAAGACCGATTGTTCCAAACAATAAGGTTGTGACATCAACTCCAGGGGTGTTTGCTGCTGCTAATGACCATGAGGCCAGTGGGAGTGGTTCCAACTCCAAATACTTCTTGCCAAGGTGGTGTCCTCCCGGATTGACTCGCACACAAAGGAGGAAGCTTCAACGCCTGAGGTTTCAAGAGAACAGGGAGAAGGAGCTAGAGAAGCAAAGGGACGAAGCTTTCAACCAGTACAGGCCCATGGTACCTCAGGGGAAAGAATGGAGAGTCAAGACCAGCTCCTAGCCAGCACCGGTCAGACCGGTGGAGGGGTCGGTCAGACCGGTCACACCGGTCAGATCGGTGGAGGTCAACGGTCAGGCCGATGACTCAGAGACGCCGCCCGGTTTCTCCTCTTTGGTTCCCATGGTTTGTGATGACAAGTCCGCATCGGATCCTACACCAGAAGATGATGAGGAGCTTGTTGACTACAGTTCTTCGCCTGAGCGCATGAATTTGGACATCAACGTGATCCATATGTCTATGGATGGTTATGTGCTCTCGGAGGAGGACGTCGCGCATCTTGACTTTGGGCCAAAGGAAGCTATTTTCCAGAAGCCTAAAGATGTTGAAAATCATTTGAAGGCTTTGTACATGAAGGGACACATCAATGGGAAGCCTATCTCTCGCATGCTGGTGGACGGAGGAGCGATCGTCAACTTGATGCCGTATTCTTTGTTCAAGAAGCTGGGAGGTTCAGATGATGAGCTGATCAAGACCAACATGACCGTCAGCGGTGTGGGAGGAGGCGAGCCGATGGGAGCTAAAGGCGTCATCTTTATGGAGCTCACCGTTGGGAGCAAGATGTTGGCTACAGCATTCTTCGTCACTGAGACACAAGGTAACTTCAGTCTCATCCTTGGTCGTGATTGGATTCATGCAAATCAGTGTGTGCCTTCTACTTTGCATCAATTCTTAATCCAATGGGTAGGCGACGAGGTAGAGATTGTTCATGGTGATACATCGGCTTGTGTTGCAGTGGCCGATAGTCCTACTATGGATAATCATGAGAATCTTAAGTGCTTAACTGGTTTAGATTTATCTAATTTAAGGCTTATTGATTCTACCAAAGATGGCTTTGCTACTGTTGTCATGAGGCCGATCGTTGATCAGGCTAGAACCTCTCTGTCGATTTGATGGATGCAAATCTGGAGTGGTTACAACAAAGGCGAGAGCACTATCGGGCGCATAAGAACGATATGTGTGAGGCCATCGAAGACTTTGATTATTTGAGCAAGTTAGGACAAGGGTTTACGTCGGCTGATCCTTTAGAGGAGGTTGATATTAGTGATGGTCCTTTACCTAGGCTGATATTTGTAAACAAGAATCTTGATCCTTTGTTTAAATCTGAGTTAATAAAACTGTTAAAGGAGTATGTTGATTGCTTTGCATGGAATTATAATGAAATGCCTGGTTTAAGTCGTGATTTAGTTGAGCATCATTTACCTATTAAACCTGGTTTTAGGCCTTATAAACAACCACGTAGAAACTTTAATCCTGATATTTATGACCGAGTGAAAGAGGCAGTCAATCGGTTACTTGATGCAAAGTTTATTAGGCCTTGTCGTTATGCTGATTGGATCTCTAATATTGTGCCTGTTGAGAAAAAAGGAACAAAAAAGCTTCGTGTTTGCATTGATTTTAGAGATCTTAATAGAGCTACTCCTAAAGATGAATATCCTATGCCTATAGCCGATTTTCTTGTTAATGCTGCATCCAGACATAGAATTCTTAGCTTTCTTGATGGTAATGCTGGTTACAATCAAATCTTTATAGCCGAAGATGATATATCCAAAACGGCTTTCATATGTTCGGGTTTTGTTGGCTTATTTGAGTGAGTTGTTATGACTTTTGGATTGAAAAATGCGGGTGCTACTTATCAAAGGGCTATGAATTTAATCTTTCATGATTTGCTTGGCATCATAGTAGAAGTTTATATCGATGATATTGTTGTCAAATCGGCTGGAGATGATTCTCATTTAGCTGATTTAAGACTTGCATTTGAAAAAATGCGTCGGTATAAATTAAAAATGAACCCACTCAAATGTGCTTTTGGTGTATCGGCTGGGAAGTTTTTGGGTTTCATTGTGCATGAGAAAGGCATAGAGATAGATCCTAAAAAGATTGAGACAATCCGGAGTGTTAAAGCGCCTATTTGTAAAAAGGATTTACAAAAGTTCTTGGGCAAGGTAAATTACTTGAGGAGGTTCATTTGTAACTTGTCTGGGAAGGTGAATGCTTTTACTCCTTTACTTCGGTTGAAAAATGATATTGACTTCACTTGGAGGGCAAAGCAACAAGAGGCATTTGATGAGATTAAGAGCTATTTGACTTCGCCACCCGTTCTTCAAGCGCCCAAGAGTGGTATTCCTTTCAAGTTGTATGTAGCGGCTGAGAAGGATGTCATTAGAGGTGTTTTGACTCAAGAGACCGAAGGCAAGGAGTACATTGTTGCATATGAAAGTAGAAGATTGCTAGACGCCGAAACAAGGTACACTTTCATTGAAAAGTTGTGTTTATCGCTATATCATACTTGTACCAAGTTGATGCATTATTTATTACCTAGTACTTGCATAGTAGCATGTCAAACCGACATAATCAAATACATGTTGCATAAACCAATTTTAAGTGGTAGAGTCGGCAAATGGGTTTATGCTTTAGTTGAGTATGATTTGCATTGTGAACCATTAAGCTCCATGAAAGGTCAAATTGTTGCCGACTTTATTGTTAGACATAGAGTAGATAAGCAAATTGATTTGAATGTCGGTTATGCTATTTTTACTCCATGGAAATTGCATTTTGATGGATCGGTTTGCAAAGATGGTTGTGGTGTTGGAATTGTCATTATTTCGCCAAGTGGGGCTGTTTTTGAAGCTCTTAACCGATTGGATCATGATTGTACTAACAACCAAACCGAATATGAGGCTCTTCTATTTGGATTGGAAATTTTGCATGACATGGGGGTAAAACATGTGGAAGCATATGGAGATTCTTTATTGGTGGTGCAGCAAGTATCCAAGGTATGTCAATGTTTAAATGGCTTTTTAAATGCTTATCTTGATAAATGTTTAGACATCATATCTTGTATGGATGAATTTGTTATCTATCATGTGCCACGAGAGGAAAATCCTAGAGCTAATGCTCTGGCCCAGCAAGCATCTGGTTATAATGTTCGAAAAAGAAATTTTCAAGAACACAAACCGTTGCTTACAGCCAAGTGTTTTGCTCTAGAGGCACCAGTCAGGCCGACGCAGCCGACCGGTCTAACCGGTGACACCGGTCTGACCGATGTCACCGACCGGTCTGACCGGTCCCCTGGTAAAAGTTCCTCCTCAGTTTTTCGTGACAAAGATGAGGAGGAGGATTGGAGAAAACCTCTGGTTGATTATTTGCATAATCCTAGCAGTTCAGTTGATAGAAAAGTCCGACGATGGGTTCTTAAGTTTGTTCTTGATGATGGTGAATTGTATCATCGGACCGCAGATGATTTGCTTTTAAAGTGTTTGGGTTCTGATCAAGCTAGGTTGGCTATGGCAGAGGTTCATGAAGGTATTTGTGGTACTCATCAATCGACTCCCAAGATGAAGTGGCTCCTCAGGCGAGCTTGCTTTTATTGGCCTACCATGATAGCTGATTGTTTTAAGTACTACAAAGGGTGTGAAGAGTGTCAAAAACATGGAGATGTTCAGTTGGTGCCTGCTGCGTTGATGCATCCGATTATCAAACCTTGGCCCTTTAGAGGATGGGGTTTGGATTTTATTGGCAAGATTCATCCTTCGTCATCAAAGGGGCATTGTTTTGTGATCGTGGCTACTGATTACTTCACCAAGTGGACTGAAGCTATTCCTTTGAAGAATATGACACATAGAGAGATGATTGAGTTTATTACTGGGCATATCATACATAGGTTTGGCATTCCGCAGACTTTGACTACGGATCAAGGGACTTCATTCATATCCAAAGAGGTGCGTGAATTTGTTGATTCCTATGGTATTAAATTGCTCAATTCATCTCCATATTATGCTCAAGCCAATGGTCAAGCCGAGTCTAGCAACAAGACATTAGTGAAGCTCATTAAGAAGAAGATAGAGGACAATCCTAGAAGATGGCATGAGGTATTATCTGAAGCTTTATGGGCTCATCGTATTTCTAGACATGGTGCTACTAAGGTTACTCCTTTTGAGCTTGTGTATGGTCAAGAGGCCGTTTTGCCCGTTGAGGTGAATCTAGGAGCATATAGACTTGCAAAGCAGAATAATCTTGATGTTGAATCATATTATACTTTGATGATGGACAATATTGATGAAGTGACCGACAAGAGTATAGAAGCTTTGGAGGAAATTGAAAAGGACAAGAGGAGAGTTGCTAGAGCATACAACAAGAAGGTAAAAGCCAAATCTTTTCAGGTAGGTGACTTGGTTTGGAAGACGATTTTACCTATTGGATCTAAGAGTAACGAGTTCGGCAAGTGGTCCCCAAGTTGGGAAGGTCCATACAAGGTTGTCAAGGTTTGTTCTGGAAATTCTTACATGATCGAGACTTTGCAAGGACAGCGACTTCCAAGGGCTCTCAACGGGAGGTACTTGAAGAAATTTCATCCAAGTGTCTGGCAAGATGCTTGATAGGATATGGCCGATTTAAAGCAAAAATCGTCCTTAGACCAAAAAATGGCCGGTGAAGTGTCACATCGACCTTAGAATTATTTTTTAGACAGCAAACTTTACTAAAAAACAGGGGGACATATGTTCACACCCAAAATTGGCACAAAGCCGATCAGGTCGTCGCCACCGGTCAGACCGGTGTCCCTCAACGGTCTGACCGGTCGGGCGTCTTGTAGCCGATCCGGCAACGGCCACACCGGTCTGACCGGTGGGCCTGACCGGTCTGACCGGTGGACCCCGAGTCCGAGCAGAATTGAGGAGTCCTAGCGAATTTCGACTTGTAAAAGGATTTCTTGCGGGGCAAGACCTCCCCACCCTATAAATATAAAGGGCCACGGCCGTTTGAGGGGGATCACCCAATCGTACATTACTTTCTACAACTTTTATCTCTCAAACCCTAGCTTTTCCAACCTTGTGCTTTCCTTGCTTGTCTCGACGACGATCAGGGACGTTCTGAGTGGCCTTGCCGACCTCAGAGCAACCCTAGGCGCGCCACCTCCGACGGGGTCCCTCCCGAGGCGGCGATCTTAGGTTTTCACCGTGCCTCTGCAGCCACCGGTCAGACCGGTGCCCCTGACCGGTCAGACCGGTCCGGGCAGGAGCTCGGCGAGTTCAGCGTTTCGACGTTCCGCGCGATCTAGCGCTCGTGTGTGTTGACCAGAAAAGCGTCAACACATTGCAAGGAGAAGGGGGAGCGCAGGGGACGCCATGGAGGACTTGGATGTCAACGCCATTGCTAGTGAGATCGATCGATCGATCTGTGGATCGATGTGTGTGTTCTGGAGGATGATCTATCGTGTGTGCCTTCGATCAAGGGCCGGCGGGGATGGCAGGTATTTATAGGCAGCAGCTAGCTAGCAGCGCGCCGCCGCGGGCACATTTGTCAATGAGATTGCAAAAGTTTTCCATGCTGGCCGGGGCGTTCAAGACGATGCTAGTACATGCATGTACTCTAGGGCAGTGGCGGAGCTACAGCTTATTATCGCTGTCAACTGACATCGACTAATGCTGAAAATTTCAGTGTAAATTACTGTTCAAACACTGTTCAAAGTGTTAATGACCTCAGTAAAACGTGACGCTGACATCGGTAAAATCCAAGGCTGGCTTCGCCCCTGCTCTAGGGGTATGCATATTCTTACCCCTAAGTGCTAGACCTTGAAGATTTTGCTGTGCCTCCATGTAGATGGTACGACAAACAATCATACTCAGCTCCGTCAAGACCATAACGACCGGCCGTTTAATTTCTTACTCCTGTAGAGTCTGAACATTCCACAGTCTATATCACAGCCTGTTCGTTTGGCTGGTGGCTGATGGCTGATGCTGGTTTGTTCTGAGAGAAAAGTACTGCTGGCTGGTTGCTGGTGACTGATTTGTTCTGAGAGAAAAGTACTGCTGGCTGGTGGCTGATAAGCCAAGCGAACAGGGCGTCAGTCTGTACGTAGACGGTACCAAAACGTACATGGTCCCCCGATCATAAATGCTTGATATCATCGATTAATTTTCTGCTATCACTACCGGAAACCCACGGTTTGCTGAGTGCCTCATGCACTCGGCAAAGGGTAACTCTCGACAAAGTCCTCACGGCAAACAAGTTCTTGGCAAAAGGGACTTTGCCATGAGTTACACCTCGGGCCCACGGAAAACATCTACTGTGAGTGCTCGACAAACTTTTTACAAAAGAATAAAAAAAGAAAAGAAATCCTATAGGCCGGCCAAGCACTATGGCCCCCACCAGCCGGCCGCCGTGGTTTTCCACCGTCACCACCAGGCCATCACCACCACTCGTATGCCACCACCACCCGCACGCCACCACCAGGCCGCCACCACCACCCGCACGCGGCATGCCACCACCAACGCCACAACTACCACCAGACCGCCGACGACAGAGAGGAAGGAACCCTCCGCTCCTGCACTGGATCCGCCGTCGTCGTCTTGGTAGATCCCGCCGCCGTCATGGTCGCGCCGGGGAGGGAGCTCGAGGCTATGCCAAAGGAGAGGATGTCGGACAAAAGCAGGGCTCACGGCATTTTCAGGTTTTCCCATGGTGTATGATCATAAATGCATAATTGTGATAAGAGAGAATAGCAGTTTTAATAAACCTGTATACGGAGCTAGATATCCTATACTACGTTTGTGTGACCTATATATCCATGAATTCGTTGGTACGTATTTGAATGTTGCAGCCATTTTTGAAGATGCAAGTTGCAATCGTTAGGAACCCACGTGGAAATTAGTTATTAAAATGCCAAACGTAGAAAGTACCGAGGTCTTAGTCAGAAAATTCACTACTAGAGAATGGACTATATATACTGAGCCTCAAACTCCATTAGTATTTTTTTAACGCGAACTCCGTTAGTATTAGGTATTTTTGCACCCAATTCTAATTGACACATTTGTACCGGGTGAGAAGGGAGACCCTTGACCCCCCTCCCCCGTGAGGGCACATTAGTACCGGGTGAGCACGCGACCTCCCCGGCATGGGGCACAGCCGGGCGCAACAGCGGCAGGCGGCCGACCTCCCTGGCGCAGGCATGGTCGGGAGCGCAGCGGCATAGGATGGAGTATTATTGTGAGATTGTTGTTGTGATTGAGAAATTTTGAGATGTTTCTTGTGATTATTGTGAGATTGTTGTTGTGATTGAGAGATTGTGAGATGCATATTCTTGTAATTTTTGTAAGATTGCGATTGTGAAATTGTGTGATTGGAAGTTGTTTCATGGGATTGCAAACTTGTGATTCTTGTATGAGTTTGTTGATTGATGATGAGACGAAAAAAGAAAGGGAAAAAAAGAAAATAGAAAAGAAAAAGGGAAAGAAGAGGTGCATCAGTGGGATGCACATCGGTGGGAAGACCACCCAGTACTAATGTCACATTAGTACCGGGTAAAAAACTACTAATGCCCCCCTCACATTAGTACGACGGGACTATACCTTTCTTTAGCAGTGATTACGGGGTCAAACTGAACGATTCACAACCAAGCATGGTGATTTACTACTGTTTTTTCCTCTGAAAATCTTGTTTCCTTGGCTCTCTATACTTGGCAGCTTTTGCTTGGCGGCACACTATCAAGAATAATTACCTTGGCAGTATACCTATATGCCTTGGCGGTTTTTGGCCTCCAAAGTAAAAACTGTTTGGTGTAGTGCGGCCAGGTTCGGGTCGGCAGAGTCAGATGCCAAGCCCGAGCTCTGGCCGTGGCAAGACGTATGCAACACATTTTTTATTTATAAGAGTAGAATTACAACGATGCAGAGTGACAGAGATGTGCTTTTAGTACCGATGAAAGGTTTCACCTAGTATTGATGAGTGTTCGTTTGTACCGGGTAAAGCCTACACCCGGTACTAAAAGGGGCCAGACATATTAGTACCGACCGGTGGTACCGTGGAGGGAAGCCCCTTAATTAATGTGGGGCTTTTAGTACCGGATCTCACCCCCACCCGGTGCTAATGAGGTATCACAGATATGCCTAGGGAACTAGCCGTTCGACCTGGTAGTAATGCTAGCATTAGTAACGTGGGGTACCATAACCGATACTGATGCTTTTCGAGCTCAGGGAAGAAAGGTAGTTTCTCCAGTAGTGCGTCTAGACATCTAATAAACTATGTTTTCACCTCGGGAATAAGGTTAGGGTCATCACAATGCCTCCAACAAGGCAACCAACATCTCAAGATGTCGCCATTGTGTGCATCATCATCTCAAATAATGCTGCATAAGGTTTTTACCTAAGACCCATGAACCCATACCTCATACCTAACACCATACCACGCCCAGTGGGGAATAGAGCTGGAGAAGAATCAATTAATCAAGAGTAGCCATGTAGGGGTGAGGGAATTGCATCATAAACTAGAGGGGGCCCTAGAACTCCCACCACCAAAGCAACCAAGCGGCACGATGGTGCCATCATGATGAAGATGGGTACCGGCTACGGGCATCTACATGACCAAAAGATGGGGCAATGGGAAGCAGCCAGGGGGCTCAAGGGCACCCCAACACAACACAGTAGTGCAAAGAAGTGGCAGCGACTGTTGCAATAGCTCCCAAGTCCCGTGCAGGGCACTCCGGCGCAGGGAGGGGGGATGGGGAGTGGTGGAGGAAATTATTAGGGTTTAGAGGTAGGATCCGATGGGTAATATTATTTGCACGAATCTCAAACACCGGAAGTTAGTGTGGTTAATTACTTTTTTCCTTTTTTTTGAGTAAAGCATCCTCTCTATATATTAATCAGAGTAGCTGGTACAGACTCCATATGGAGGAGAGAAAAACCAAACATGTCTACCTACAGAATTATAAATGGAGCTCTTGGCTAACATGTGGGCATCGACGTTGGAGCTTCGCCGGTCGTGGATCACCTCCGCCAACGTCAAGCTCGCTCATTACTTTTTTCCTATTCAATAATTCATTCGGCCTATTGGTGTTTCTGGGCCACGGCCCATCTAACAATGGTCGTTCGACAGGTCCAATACTAATGTGGAGGCAAGTCACTGCCGACTTTCGGTTTCTCTGAGAGCAATGGCCGGCCATTATTGGCCACCGTAAGGCATGGCCATCCGTAGATTGGCGGCTTCCGGCTTGGTGCCCCGAAGGCACACCAAGCAGAACCACTCCATTTGCTTTGGTTCCTCACTTGTCAGGTATGCAAGTCGATCAAAAAGACTAGATCTGAATGGTAATGGTATGGAGCCATCAGCCATGTACGGAACTTATTTCACTTCACAACAGGTTAGTGTCTTAGAAAACCACAAGTTCAGAGCTCCCATCACAATGAAAAACTACAGAAGAAAATAGAATGTGCAGAGCCTAAAGTCTAACCACACCAAAACCATGTCTGGAATTCTGGATGAATTGGAAACCACAAATATCAGGCGCATCAACGATGTCAGAAGGCTGCCGAATTAAGCAAATGCTATATGCTCAGTCAGGGATCGGCTCAAGGTTTCGAGTCAGGATGCCGGCGTGCGTGAGGAGAGCCCAGATGTGCGTCAGGAACTCCCCACCTCGTGCAAGGCGCTCCATGTGAGCTGCAGCGTTGTCCGACGGCGCGACGTAGAGGATGGTCTCTACCCAGAACTCATCCATCAGCTTCCAGCGCAGGGAGCCTTCTCGTATGGTCTCTAGCTTTGCCCCAAGCTTGAGCCCTTTGGTGAAGATGGTGCCTGCATCTCCGGAACCTGTGAGGACTTTCCGCAATTGATCTCTTTTTCGCGTCTCAGATCCCAAAGTTTCTCTGGCTTCATACATGGCATGGTCGAAGATGAACTTTGTCTCTACCGAATTCCCTGGGAGCAGTTCTGGTGCCTCGGACATCAGGTACGCGCAGTAGCCTGACAATTTGGTGGCGACTTCACGGTGCTGATAGCTCAGACTCTGCCTGCTTCCCTTTGCATCGTCAGGCAATGCGATTATCAGGTAATCGGTGGCAATGTGCCAGATGAGCATGTTCTCTGCTTGAGTCTCATTCTGCAACTTCCATGACAACTGTCGGTAGACACCATTTCTCTGCAATGAAGCTTTCCCGTTGGTTAGAGGATGGCCATCAGTGTTTGATTTCAGAATGGAAACAATTTGAGGCTTCAGCATCTCAGGTAGCTCCACAAAATGCAGGCCTTTGCTTGTATTCAGATTCCCCCAAGCTCGACGGAGACACTCCGTGGTGACGGAGAACACTAACAAGGGCTGAAGTTCAGTTTCAAAGGAAAAGGCCTTGCTGCGCCTCAAGAACTGAGAACTTTTGATGACCGAGTACTGGCCTAAGCTGTTGTGCCAGTAGCCCAAGAACAACGGGCGCCTGCCAAGAAACCCGAATGATTTCCAGAGCGCAAATGGGAGGAACCTGTTGGTGTTTGCTGTCAGTCTGCAGCAGGCAAGTGATACCATGGCCCAATCTGATCCCAGGTACATCACGGTGTGCCATGCTTCCACCGCAACCAACACTCCAAGAACTAGTACTGTGACAATGATATCGACAGTTCTTGTTGTCGACTCGGCGATCGGGATATTTTTCAATAGAGAATCTGATTTCAGCAGCACGATTATTCCAAGCACGAATGTGAGGATGATCTTCGGAACCGCGGTGAAGAAGAAAGTCGTCTCCACCTCGAAGATGCAGGCGTGCTTGGTGTAGAAGAAATCGTAGAGGAATCCCAGCTCTACCTCGATAACCCTGAACACTTCAGTGTGCTCGTCGGCGTTGTCCTCCGACAGCAACCCGTCGAGGACGAACCGCCGTGTCTCGGCAAGGCCGGCCTCGGCGCAATCCAACCCGAAGAATCGTCGTTTCAGGAGGTGTGACAGGGAGTAGGAGAGGCAGGCGCCTCTGATCCGCGAACTCCCACCGCCATGGGAGGCGAAGGTGGCTTCTTCCCTGTCGCAGAGCTCCCAGACCATGTCGACGGTGATGACGCCATCCTTGGGCAGCTCACACCAGTAGGCGGAGGAGCCGGAGCTGGAGCTTCTTCCACCTCGGGCTACTCTGTGGCCAGGCCAGCGTACCAGGTACTTGCCGCCGGCGTTCATGGTGGCGGCGTGATCCTTCATGTGGTCGGCGACCGCCTTGCTCGGGCCGGGGTCGCCGGCGGCCCAGCTGGCCCGGACCCCGAACGCGTGGGAGGAGGCGACGGTGGCCGCGAGGAGCGCGAAGGGGACGGCGACGGCGCCGGAGGAGGAGGTGAGGTGCCGGCACAGCGTGGTGAAGAAGAGGTAGCACTGGATGTACACGAAGAGGCGCCGCGCCCACCGGCCGTTGTCGGCGAGGTCGTGGGCGGTGGGGGAGTTGGCGCCGCCGGCGACGAGGAGGAGGGAGAGCGCCCACACGGGGTACAGCGGGGCCTTCGCCGGGGAGGCCTGCATCAGGCCGAGGGCGTAGGCGGTGAGCGCGGGGAGGAGCGTGTGCGACAGCCACAGCGCCCCGTGGAGGAGCGCGCTGCGGCTGCGGCGCCGGGCGGAGCCGAACACGAGCTCGAAGAGCTGGAGCACCGCCGCGGCCGCCGTGGATCCCAGGACCAGCATTTCCGGCTGCTTTCTTGATCGATCTGCAAACAAGGAGCTTGATTTCTGGGAACTGGGCTGGGAGTAATTTCTTCAGGCATTGCCGAGGTGTTTCTTCAGACCGAGTATAAAAAAGTTTTTTTTAAAGAACAAAGCAGAGAGTCCAAACTTGAGTGAATTTGTGATGAAATCGACCAGACAGCGTTTCTCTGAAGAAAGAGAGAAGACACAGAAGTAGAAAGCGTTCACATGGGCTGAGTTGTGTGGTGGTGAAATGCATCTGTTATACGTATATATGCTTTTTTACTTTATCTTTTAGTTACACGGAACATCTTACGCTTTCTACTTTTCCCAGTCTCCAAGATGTAACTTTTGGTTTCACATTTTTTTTTGTCTTAACAAATACTCACAAAAAACAAGTCCAAGGAGCAAACTTATATTTTTATTAAGATTTGAAATTTGTCTCGCAAAATATGTCAGCTTTACAAATTACAAACAATATATTTTGTGAAACAAACTATAATCCTAAATATTATTATTTTATGAAAGCTTTTTCAAGATGTAATTGATGAAAGTTCTCAGCATTTCAATTTTTATCAAGATTGTGGACAGTTTACAGGATGTCAAAGAAGGAACAGAGGAGTATTATTCATGAACCGAACTGCAGCTACTGATTTGAGTGGATGATAGCCCAGCAGAGCATTACTGTTCACATGCACATGCGCGCTGCCGGAATGGTGCCTGCCGCAGCGAGAGGGTGCAGATGATACACTGATGGCCACAATGTAAGGGACGGCACAGTAGTTCTGAAATATGCCTTACAGCGCTAGTAAAAGCTATTGTTCAAGCAACTTGAATTTCCACTTAGTGACGATCATTCGTTGAGAAGTGTTTCGCCATTTGCATATGTAGTATCCGACATAGCATGACTAAAAAAAGCACACATAGTTGTTTGTGGTTTAGCTGCTTATTTTTCACCACCATAAAGGAACAACTATAAGGGTTCATGTCAACAAAAGTATCAAACTACTAGGATCGTAATTTCCTACTAGGCTACTAGTGCCACTGCTTCTACTCTCTAATCACAGCTAACAATATGGAAGGCAGGAACCTGAAGCCCTGCAGGAGTGCAGGCGCATATTCTTATAGGATTCCTACCAACTTGAATCTTTTCGGTTTGTGAGGATTTAGAGCATTGCTGGAGTACCTTAATGTGAAAAGCCACAAGGGTGCACTGAATAGATGGAGAAAGGGTGATATCGAGCATTCAGCAACGAGTGGCATCATCCACAATCTGGCACATCTTAGTGACCTAAAGAGCGAGCAATTAGACTTTTACTGAGATAGATATGCAGTATAGTTACCTCAAAACTATCAAACTATCAAAGGACTGCAGCACATTCAGAAAATGTCACGCATTCAGTCAGATTATTTTAACCAAGGCCGCACTGCAAGCATATTGTGTAAGAGGTGATGTGAGGTCAAGAAGGTTTTCTGCATCTTCTCAGCATTTATTTCGTATTATGTGAATTGTTCCAAGTGTACATCAGATAGTTCCCTTATCAAATTAAAAACATCAGATAGTTCATCAACAGGAAGTGACTTTTTTTGCTAGTAGAATGAACTATATCATTTCAGTCACTTGGGACACTTACAGACAATTGTGTGGAACCTATGGCATATATCAGCACACAGGAGCCTGACCAGGGACATGTGGGGCGTATACATTATAGAAGACTGTAAACATGTGAAAGTGTGAAACACAACGCACCACGATCTTCAATCAATATATTAGCCCAATCTGAGTATATAGCAGTCATGCAAAAGGGAGAGACAAATACAGCAAAAATCTAAGGACTATACTCCTGAACCTTCAGCATCGTTATGCTGCTGCACAAACTCCAGATAACTATTCTTCGAAACACTAGTATTCTTCCCAAAATTTAGCTAATTTGAACTGACACAGCTCACAAGTATCACCATCGATCAGCTTAATATTTCTTTTGCACGATTAGATATTTGTACGCACACATTGTTTTAAATTTCCCTCAAAAAACTTGGCTAGTTCGGCAATGCAGTTACAATGTTGACACCGAAATGCATTGAAAGAGGAAATTCAACAGGAAACATGGAAGAGAGGAACTAAAGTACGAAACCTTGAACAATGAAAATCTGAATGTTCTAACTATAACAACAATGCTTGTGATGGACTAATGAACTGCTACAGAAGTAAACTCCCTGATGTGTTTACCTTCTAGTGCCAGATTGCTAGGACCACAGCAATACTGAAAAGTATCAAGAGAGCGGCATTTCCACCAGGCAAAACATCTTCACAGGAATCAGGTGATCTAAAAGACGAAGCAGCATAATCAAACTAGGATCAATATTCAACAGATATAAAGATACAATGATGTTTGAACATCATATGGAGTCTGCAAAGTACAGATCAACAGTTTAAAACTTATGTTACCCCAACCACTTCTAAGACAATGATAAATTATATCATCCTTTGCAATAATATACGATTAACCAGGGGCAGCTCTAGAATGTAAATGAATGGCAGATTCACATCCAGAGAAGTAAAGGTCAACACCAGATAGCACAAGATTGTACAGTGCCAAAAAAATTGAAATGGATTATCCACGTGCTAATTTAATAGCAAGATTTGATATGAAATAAGAGCCCTGATTCTTGAAGTGGGAGTGTGATTTTAATGCCTTCTGAAGGAACAGAGAACCATTTAGCTACTCTATTAACAAGCACTAATCTGAAGGAAGAACTGATTAATGTTGCAAATGCTATAACTCTACACTTATTTGTCATCATTTCAGAAATTGACCATAATCCTAATTGATTTATTTGGATTTGAACAGTTATATAAATGTTGAAAACTAGAGATTCTATCTTCCAGCTTACCTCTTTCTCTTCTGTGACCGATGAATCCAGGCCATGACTGGAGGCAGGATCCCAAACAGGAAGCAGTTTGCATAAACTCCAGCAAAATCCAATGCCTTGGAGAAGGCTGCTGAGAAGAATGATGCAATAAAGATAGGAATGATTAACACCGCCCATGTCAGAATCACCCCATTTCTGTCATAACCACTACTAGAATCAGAATGCTGCATGCTTCCTTGCTTCAGAGAAAACCTCTGAACAATCAACTCGAATGTGTCTGCCAACTGCTTTGGGAAGCTCACTGCATATCCTATGAGGCTTGTTGCCAAAGCAGCAAAAGCAAAGCCTCGAACAGCAGGCAATGCAGCTGGATTCACCGAGAGAAGAAGCTTAATAGGATCACCTATTCCAGCATTGCCACCAGCACTTGCCAGGCCGAGAATGACCGCATTCCATGACAACACCATGGCCAATGGCACAGCTCCCCCAATCAGTATAGCTTTTCGAGCATCATACACCGAATCTCCCACAATCTTGCAGATGAACGGCGTGATGACATGGAACCCGAGAGTGAGCACGGTCACCGGAATGGCAGGCAAGATCGCTCCCGGGGTCCAGCAAGCATAGCCGAAAGATCTCAGCAAGCTGCTCCGGCCGACGGACACGCCGGTCACCACGAGCGCGGTGATGGAGACGAGCATCAGGCCACAGAGCGCACGGTTAGCGCCGTCGACGGCCTTGAAGGGGAAGAAGGCGATGAGGACGCCGGCGAAGCACGGGAACAGGGCATTGGCGAGGACCGGGTTGACGCTGGGGAACAGCTGGGCGACGAGCGAGCCGATGCCGGCGACGCAGGCGACGATGAGGGAGAAGCTGAGAGCGGCGTAGACGACGGCGACGACCGCGCCGAGGTCCGCCCCCAGGGTGCTCGACGCAAGTCCCGTGAAGCTGACCTCGTCAACGCAGTCGCGCTCCATGGCGGAGAAGCTGAGCTCGGCGACGAGGACGATGGAGGACACGACGTAGGCCCAGGAGAGAAGTATGGCGGCCGCGGAGGGCGCCTGGCCGGAGCAGATGGTGGCGGACGGCAGGCCCAGCATGCCCGGCCCGACCGCCGTGCCGATGATGAGGCTCACCGCCGCCCAGAAGCTCTTCTTTCCCCCACCAGTGGCGTTGGCATCGGCCTCGACTTGGGGAGGTCCCAGGACCTCGTCGCCGGCGCCGCTGGTGCTGCGCCGCCACCGCCATTGACGCCTCGGCGACGGAAATGGGAGCGGTAGGGGCGATGGCCGCGGGGCGTTCGCGGACGGAAGGGTTGGGGGGCGCAGCGGCCGGAGGCGGCGGTGATTGGGAAACGGGAAGGCCGCCGGCGGTGAGGTGGTGGGGGTGAATTTGTGGTGGTGGAGGTGGCGGCTGGAGAGGAGCATGGCTGGAATGTGTGAGGTCAATGGTTGGATTGGCAAGGTCAACGAAGGTGGTTATGAAATTTGACTCTTTGTTTCGAATTGTGTTTTTAGCCAAGATTTTCTTCGAAATGTTATGAAATTTGGCTTGACCGGGACAAGCAGCACACGGTTAGAACAAAAACTCACATGTGAACATACTAGGACCCGTAAGCAATTTAAAAGAAAACGTAACACTCCTTTCATATTAAAATATTTATCGATATTGACTTTTTTTCAACAACTTTAACAATTTGTATTATTCAAAAAAATTATTGTAATATGTGAAAGGTTAAGTCGAGCTCAACATAAAAGGGTCTAACAAACAAAATAAATACTACTCAACACCAACGGTTATATAAATTTTTGAATAAGACAAATGATTAAAGTTGTAAATCAAAGTCAATAACAACAAATATTTCGATAGGGAGGAGGGATTTTCTTTCCTTCTCAACACCAACATGCTGCAAGTTTCTTTTTCTTTCTGCGAATAACACGCTAGCAAGTTAGCAAGCTGGCCACCAACAAATAAAAAAAATATAACTTTTGATTTGTCACAAAAAAAACTACTCCTTCCTTTTTTTGTGCTTTGAAAAAAATTTCGTTCCCTATTTAACACCGAGATGAATTTTCATTTCTTATACGACAACACTTGATTTTCCCTTAGAGAACCGTGAAATTCTCCGTGAAAAGTCAATTTTGTCTCTTGTGAGTCCCACCACCCCTCTCCTTCCTCTCCTTCCTTTCTTCCTCCTCTGCTCCACTGGCTGCTCTGCTCTGTTCGAGTTGTGTTAGAGGACAAGAGGAGTTGAGGAGTGGCAGGGAAAGGACGAGCCTGCGCTGGTGCCGACCTATTCTCTTGCTGCAGTGCAGTGTTCAGCAAATGTGCATTGATCTCTGTAGAACCTGTTAGCAGTTAAAAGTAAAAAAACTTTTTTTTTGTCGTAGAAAACCTGTGAGAAAAAAAATACTTTGGACATCGAGGAAACTACAATGATCAATGCTGACTTTTTTCATTTGCATCGCGTCCTGCATTGTGCTAACCTCGTGCAAACTGATACCCAATGAGGAAAGAGAAAAATAAAGCATCGGCTTGAAGGCACACTGCGGGTTGCTCTTAGACCAGTCTAAGTGGAGTTTCATGACATTAAATATGCTGATGTGGCAAAGAGAGAGAATGTGAGAATTTCATAAGATGTGAGAAGAGTTTCATCCCCATGAAACTTTACTAGCACAGTTACCTAGTTTTCAGTCTAGGTAACTGTGTCCATGAAACTTACACTGAGACTGGTCTAAGGCCAATATCTCGACAAGTCATTTGTTTCGAGAGTTTCAGGATTTGAGGAATGAAACAATAATTCTCAATGTAATTCTTTATTTGTTATTTCATTGGTGGCTAGGATCTTTAGTACGGGAATAGACGGGAATGAAATTATAACCCTCTAAGAATACATGGAAGAGTTTCACAAGCAATTGTGCCTCTTCTCTACTTGATCACTGTACCACAAACATAATATAGCGTCGGACGTTAGTCGGTAAAAAAAATAAAAATACCAAATAACTGTTACTCATAAATTTCTATCAAATCATCAGTCGGTATATCAGTGTTGTAGGCCTGACCATCAAGAGGTACATATATATTCTAAGTTTAGGTAGGAGCATTGGTCGGCCGACTATTTTATTCTTAGTCTTTTTACGAAAAGTTCTTGACAAATACACCTCTGACATTAAGATTTCAAAAACTGGATCCTCACCTCAGTGGCGCCGACCTTACGCGTCTTGGCGCCGAGGTCGAAAACCAGAAGTACTTTCAGTTTTTGATCCCAACTCAAATGTGTAAACTCACTTTTTATTGATCAACAACTACTTTAAAATATTAATTAAGATTTATAGATTTCATTTTGTATGTTATTGTCCATATCTTACATACAAAAAATTTCATAAAATAATTTTAAAGTGGGTTGATTGACATAGTTTTCAGACTTAGATTTTTCAGCCTACAACTTTACTTTCAATTTTGGGGCTCCAATTTAAATATGTAAACTAACTTCTCCTCAATCGACAACTATTTTCAAATATGAACCAAGGTCTATGGTTTCCATTTTGCATTTTTCTTAAGACGTGCATACCACGTTTTTTATTAAGAAGAGGAGAGGTATGGATACAAAATCTTAACCAAACAACAACAACAAAACAGAAAGGCCACAAGCCTAGAAAAGAAATATTACAATTTAAGACGACTAAGGGAACCAATCCCGGTGAGTCCATCTCGACCCCACATCCGTGTTTCCTCGAGGATCAGTGGTGCAAGCGCCACGTGCTGAAGTGCGATCCTGTCATGGACATGACGATTTCTCTCCTTAAATAACGACCAAATTATCAGAAGGGTCAGAGAGTCAAACGCTTTGCGTTGAAGTTTGTGTACCTGTTTCCTATTACCTAACCATTACTTGAAGAAAGGCAGCTCCACCTGTTGTGCCAGATCCTGCAGGCCGAAGTAACGCAGAATCCTGAACCATCTTTCGTGACTATAGATACACCCGACCAGCAAATGGTCTAAAGTTTCGACATCCTGTGTGCAAAGCGCATAATCATCCGTATTCTGTAGGCCATGACGATGCAGCCAGTTCGAGGTCCAACAATGACCATGAAACACAAGCCAGCTAATGAAACGACACCTTCCCGGTGCCTATCTTCCAAATGTGGTCCGCACCCACAAGCTGGATTCTCCCCATGAACAACGAGTGGTATGCTGAACACGAGGAGAACTCCCCTGAAGACGACCACTTCCAGATGAACCTGTCTGGCTGGTCAGACAGGTGGAAGTCACTAGTGTGTCGTCATAGAGGTGAAGGTATTGGATGACCACATACACATTTCGGGCGAAGGCAATATCCCTCACCTAGTGCTTACCCTAGGGCGCATCCCGAACCGTACGAGACTTTCTAGTGCGAGGAGGAACCGCGTCCCAGAGATTTGGTGCTAAATGATGATTGGAACAACCGTTTAGCCAATGATCCATCCAGAACAGAGCGCGAGAGCCATCTCCCACTTGCACGGTAACCGAGATGTCGAATAAATCTTGCGACGACTTGTCGACCTGAAAGTTGTACCCCGACCAAGTTTTGTTCGAATCCACCCGAGCCAACCATAACCAATGAAGCCGTAGTGCAAAGCCCTGAGCTGCAGGTTTGGGATGCCAAGGCCGTCCTACTGCTTCGGACAAGCCGCATTGACCCAAGCGACAGCACACTTCCCTCCCACGACCACCTCCAAGCCACACCAGAAGAAGTCGTGGACGAGCTTTTCATTGGCTTGAATTTCCCAAGGCGCGATCCTCGTAGCCATGGATAATACGACCACTCTGGTTAAGCATCCTCGACCTTGTCAACGACCGGTTGCATAGCAGCGTTAGGTAGACGCCAAGGAGAAAGCGACACACCGAGGTAGGTACAATGAAAGTCTGCACACTGGCAGCCCAGGGTGCACATGATTAAGCCTAGCTGATCCGCAGAACAGGAAATCGGGAAGGTCTTGCTCTTGCTCTTGTTCATTTTGGCAGCAAGACTCGTCGCATGGTGGAATAGCGTCAGGATCTCTCTAATCATAGTCAGGTCCAAAGCGTCTGGGGATAATAAGAAGACCACATCATCCCGTCCGCATACAATGACACCCGCTGTCGAATAAATCTTGGCCGTAGAGGTCTAAACATACCCCTGGAATCCACGAGCTTGATCATAGCACTGAAGCACTCTATAACCAAAACAAAGAGCATCGGTGAAAGGGATCACCTGGCCTAAGCCCACGACCATGACAAATGCGACGACCGGGGACTCGATTCAAAAGGATCTTGGTGCTGGCTATTGAGAGTAATGTAGAAATCCAATCAGTCTAGCGAAGTGGGCAGCTGGCTGCCGCGAGCAACTCAATGAGGAAGACCCAGTTGACTGAGTCAAAAGCTTTGGCAAGGTCAATTTAAATAGGACGCTCGGGGTCTTTCTTATTGAAAGGGTTCTGGCCGTGCCGAGAACGTATTTGAAGTTGTCCTGAATTTGACGACCTTTTATGAAAGTGCTCTGGTTTGCTGATATCATGTGTGGAAGGTGCGGGGCGAAACGGTTGGCCATGATCTTATAGAAAATCTTCCCAAAGTTGTGTATCAGACTAATGGGGCATTAATCACTCGAGGCCACTGGGTTGTCAACCTTCGGATGTAGCATAAGCAGGGCTTTGTTAAGGTGGTGGAAGCTCTGACAATCTAGCACTGATATAGCCTGAAAGGCCCGAACCATGTCATCCTTGATGACCGACCATGCCGATCTATAGAAACGACCAGTGAAACCGTCCGATTCTGGTGCCTTGTGCAAGGGAAGGTCCCTGATGGCCTCCCATACCTCCTCCTTGGTGATTGGATGACCTAGTTCTGATAGGTCCAAACGAGGAAGACCGGAAGACCCAGTTCGTTGAAATTGAGGGTGGCACCCCTAGGAAGCTCGGAGCTGAGGATGGCCTCATAATACCTGAAGGAGGCCTCGGCCTTGTCCGACTCAGATACACGGGTGACCCCATCGACCTAGAGGGAGGCGATATGGTTCTTCCTCCTCCGCTGGTTAGCATGGAGTTGAAAGAACTGGGTACATGTGTCACCCTCCTTTAACCAGCGTATGCTCGATCACTCCCTAGCTATAGTGCGCTGTAGAGAAGTCAAACCTAGAAACCGCAGCTTGAGGAACTTGCGTAGGGCAAACTCCGCTGGGAAAGCGACCGATGATCTTGAGCTGTGTCGAGGTGAAAGATAACTTCTTTTGCGACCTGCACCTTGGTGCGAATGCTACAAATAGATTTAGCGCTCCATGTTTTCAAACCTTTAGCTGTTTCACTTAAACGCTGGTCTATGATATGTAGTGGATCAGGCAATCAGCTAAGTGAACCAGGGTCGACCAAGTCTTCGCCACAACCTCAAGGTAACCTCCGATCTGTGGCCAGAAGGCCTGAAATTAGAAGCACGCTTGGGATTAAATCCATCATCGAACAACAGCAGAAGTGGAGCGTGATTCGAGCATCTCGATGATAATGCTTGGAGGTAGGAGCGGGGAAAGAGGGACTCCCATTCATCAGAGACAAACATCTCGATACATTCTAATGTTGGGTGCACCCGCTCGTTACTCCAGCTGAACAAATGACCACTGAGATGCAACTTAGATAACTCAATATCGCTAAGGAACCTTCTAAAATGACCCATCATCCTCTGAGAGAGACGACCATTGTTGTTGTCTGCTTCCTGATAAAATAAGTTGAAATCACCACATAGCGCCCAGGGACCCGTCAGAGAGGGTCGGAGGGAACACAACTCTTGTAGAAATTCAACCTTCTCTACGTCGCCCTGAGGGCCATAGACAGTGGTGAGCCACTAGGTAGCCTCCGGGTTAGAACGAGGCACAACCTTGACAGATAAAGAATAGGAGCCTAGAACCGGTGAAGAAATCGACCAACAGGTGTTCCAAGCGACCAAAATCCCACCACAAGTATGCACGTATGGGAGAGCAAAATAATCAAAATCCAATAACAATGGAGTCATCGATTACATGAAGTTTAGCTTCGAGATGAGTGATGTGACAAGTTCACAACAAGACCCTCAGCGCCTAATAATAAAAATTGGCCCATCCAAAATTGAGCAATAAAGCAATTGCAATGAAGACTTGCCACGTGTGTAAATGGAGTTGCAAAAAGACCATGGCTGTTGATTACAAAGAAGTTGAACCTGCAGTTGCATTAAACGTTGATACACATCCTTTTTTGTAACAGTGACCGGATATGCTCTGCAATGTAGAGGCCGGGATATTTACTATTCCTTTATCTAAAAAAACATCATTTGGCCTTGATTCAGATGAGGACAAACGTATGCGTCTTTTTAGTTCTCAGCTGGATTCCATTTGTTCTCTTACAAAGAAAGAACATGGATCATCTATCAAGCTACAATTCTGTGCTTTGCCACCAACAGATAATAGAAACTACATTTCATCTCGTCCTGTCGTGTGGTTTCACCAGAGTTGTTGGAATTTCGTCGGGCTGGAAGATTTTGATGACCCGTTTATAGTTCTCAATCTGCTCAGAACAAAATTAATTGCAATCGTGCAGTGTTTGGGCAGTGAGAAACCATCACACTTTAAGAAATCAGCACCGCTCAATAGATACAGAGAAAGCAAAATTTTAATGGAAATTTGCCTTGCTTATGCGTACAGCAAATAGAGCTACTTGTCCTTCATAGAACTACAGAAGAATGGCTAGAACGACTGTAATGGGCTCCATGTTCCTTTTTCCCCTTTTCTTTCTTTTCCTTCTCTTGTTCGACCGATCTCCTGTGTTGTATATGTTTTTTAATATACAAGCAGTGTGAGAAATACCCCTCCTGTTTCATAAAAATGTTAACAATCTTGTCTATTCCTATATGAAGAAATGGAAGTAAATAAAAAAACTTTGGTATATGGTAGAGCGTTTTAACAAAATGAATGTTTATTTCATTATTTATGTAAGACCGCCTGGGTAGAAACTTGTTCGAACATCGTGTTAGTGTGTTACTCCCATCCATGCCACCTCCCACCCACTAAAAAACCTACCAAGTAATTAATGACTAGAGTGGAATAATGTTTATTGGAGAACCATGTGGTCGATATATAGTGCCATTAGTCTATCCTGAAGCATCATAGAGTATATGCTATCTGTGTCTCTTCTCCTTAAAATTCGCATTGTTGCATCATGCTATGCGCGAGAAGCAGTAGATGTATGAATGAAAGGCTTCAGGAAACAAGCTGTGCCACTCCGTACAAATTTCTCCCCGACTTTGCACGGTTTACACTCTATTCCACCCACAAATGCTTGGTTACAAAACATCTAAAGAAATTCCCAGTGGCCATTTTTTTTGAGAAGGGCGAGGATGTAAAAAGGCAACTGTAATGCTTGCTTTGAAAACCTCACTCGCCACGACTGTGCGAGAACAGGAATGCAGGTCATAAGCTGCGTGATGACATTGAACCCTATACTAAGCATGGCCACAGGTCATAGGCCGATGGTGGTGCTGACATCGGCCTCTACGTGAGGCATCTCCTGGACAATTATAAGTAACTTTTGCTAAACTTAATTTTGTCATATTTCGATCCTAACTAAGATGTGCGTGAACATTTATGTGCTAGCTACTAATCACTTTAAGCTTCAAGGATTGTTTTAATCATTTAAGTGATTATTTAAGTCATCGAATCTTAAAATGATTACTATTTTTTTCGTATCTCCGATTTAACTGAATCTTGTGGTCATGCGTTCGTAACAATGAGATTTATCTTTTGAAATGTTATTCATATTATTTTGTAACTGTTTGTTTATAGTTTTCTTATATTGTTGTTTTTACACAACAACATAAGAATAAGATAATAATTAATGATAAAATAGTATAAAGAACATTTTAATAGATAAAACTCACCATTTTGAACGTGTGACCGTAAGACACCTAAAGCGGAGATACAACAAAAAGTAATAATTATTTTAAGATCGAATGACTAAATTGTAAATAAAAAAATTAAACCATTAATCAAAACAGCCCGATGGCCAAGTTTTAACAGTTTTGATAGTTTGATGGCCAAAATACAAGGTTTTTAAGTTTGATGGCTAAAACCAAACTGGGGCAAGAGTTGGATGGTTAAAGACTTTGTTATTGTTTGAATGTTAACCACTGCTAACCGGATTAATGTGATATTACATCAGATAATTATAAAAAGTACTAGTAGCTTGTACCTGTATGAGGTTTTATTGACCTCTTACTGTTATCTCTTTGCCACTTAGACTAATTAGCCTAGACATGTAGAATATGGAGCCCGGGAGAGGAGGTAAATAACAAATGGAGTTACGGAGCAAAAAGAAAAATTACTAAAATGAAAATATTATATACCTAGGAATAGAAGGTATTAGGAAACGACCTTGTACACAGTGAGATGGTCTTCCAAGGATTAGCCCTGAAGAAGACTTGGTGAACTGAATAGAGAGTTTCGATCTTGAGCTACTACTGCGCTGCTACTGCCATTGACACCTTTGCCAGAAGAAATGCAAACATGAGTAGCAACGGCGATCAGGTTTTGGCACATTTGAAACGGTGGTAGGAACCCTGCCGCCGTTTCAAATGGCAGCATATGTATAGTTCTTTTTGCAAAATATTGAGAGGTGTGTATATTTTTGTAAATTCATAAAAAAAAATCTGGAAGGCAGGGCGAAGTTCTTGTGATTTTTTTTTGGGAGACTACAGAGATCAGTGCTGTAACACGTGAGATCAGTGCAGTTTAGGGAAAGCCAACGATTGTGATTAACAAAAACATATTCACACTTCCATCAAGACCCACTCCTGCTCTTGGTAAAAAAACAAACAGGTCACATGGTGACTCATTATTGAAAAAGGTTCTGTTCAAAAAGATTCTCATTATTGCATTATCCTATCAGTAGAAATCTTCCGTGTCTTGTATTTTAATATTTGCATATTCATATTTGGAACTAAGTCAGTATTACCTACACATATAACTATTCCTAAAATTCTACTAGGAGGAAGAGTTCATGCACGCAAAATTATACGATGGAATGCATGTGCACAGTACCATGTGGCCCAACTTGCTTCGACTGCAGCCCCTGTCCCCCGCGTCGCCCCCGAGGGGCGACTCGGCCGGAACCCGTCCGCCACCGGTTGCTCGCTGCCGGCATGATCCACGCCTCCAGTCCCTGTTTCCCCTCGTCTCCGGCCTTCCAGCCACTGGCAAGGGGAGCGGGGTCCATCCTTTAGTAAATCCTCTAGTTGATCTACTATTTTGTTAGGGTTTTTTTCTTAATTTTCCTTTCCTCCAGAATAATTAGGTTAGGTCTTGAATCGTCTCTTCGATGTTTTTGATCAGTCTTTTCGTGTCGTACTGGATCTCCTTCAGGGGATATGTCGGTTTCTTAGAAGATGTGCATGCATATGTTCACATGGGTAGGTATGCACC
Organism: Cenchrus fungigraminus; assembly: GCA_036936925.1. Lineage (NCBI taxonomy): Eukaryota > Viridiplantae > Streptophyta > Magnoliopsida > Poales > Poaceae > Cenchrus > Cenchrus fungigraminus. The sequence goes on from CM072780.1 coordinate 89,240,399, forward strand.
CTTTTAAGTGCTAGTCGATCTTTTTAATAAAGAGTTTTGCTAAAAAGAAGAGAGCAGTGTTTTAAAGACTTTTTTGTTGTCCGGAATAGAGCTCTTTTACGGTGGACCATTCAACCCTATACCACTATTGCAAAAGGATTAGTATGAAAGGATCCGACGGCTGAGATTAATTGTATACCACCACAACTTGCACTTGTGTTATAGGTTGGTATACATAGGTGGTATAGGAGTATTATTAGAAGTTTTATCTCGGTGGCATAAATGAAATATATGATTTCTTCATTTCATTTTTTTCATTTCCCTCCTGTGATATGGCCAATTTTTTCTTCAAATTTCAAACAGAAATTCTCATTTCAAATTTAAAAAATGAAAATTTTCAGATTTTTTCATTTCAAATTTTGTGGCATATTTCAATTTTTTCATTTCCCTCTATGGCCAAATTTTTTCAAATTTCAATTCAAATTTCAAAATCGATTTTTTTTCTATTTCCCTCGAGTGGTATGGCCAAATTTTTCAAAATTCAAAAACAAAAATTTTCAATTCAAATTTCAAAAATGAAATTTTTTCATTTCAAATTTTCCGTGTGGCATAAACGAATTTTTTTCTCGGCCTGAGGTTGCCAAATTTATTAAAAGATTGCAAAAATTACCTATTTACCCTTACCAAAAATGATCCACCGTAAAAGAGCCTCTGGAATATTAACAACCGATAACATGATTAACGTGACATAACGTCAATCTAGAGACAAAAGACTAGTCACTCAGTATAATTATAAAAAGCACTAGCTAGTAGCTTGTACCTGTAGTCGTTTGTTATATATACCTACACCATACTATATTGTGTTATTGAACTGTCACTGTTTTTTCTTTGCCACTTAGACTAGTTAGCCTAGACATCTAGAACATGGAGGGAGAGGAAGTAAACAACCAAAGGAACTATGGAGCAAAAAGAAAAATCAGCGAAATAAAATTATTGAATACCTAGGAATAGAAGGTATTAGGAAATGACCTTGTACAGTTTGAGATGATCTTCACTGTTTTTCCACATGTTCTTTCATCTTAGGCAAGATTTAATCGACAGAGAACGTGGGTGTTGGGTCAATGAATGGAGCAAGCTGTAGCAAACTAGAGCATGCTGAACCCACCGTTGCCGGTATCCAGGCTTCTTTGACTCCATCACTGGGCTTGAAAGCACGAAGGATATAGCTACACACTATACGTGTTACATGTGAGAACCAGGGCCAATGACTCCGAAGCTCTAGGAGCACCATCCGCCTCCTGACCATCCTCGGTTTGCTGATTGTATCAAAGGCCGAGTACAGCCAAGCAACACCGACTTAGAGTATCAAGTTGACAGTGACTGATGACAATTGTTTGGTATGTACAGTACGCAGTTAATTAGTTAATCTAGCACAGCTAGTATTTGACATGATATAATGTTATTGTTCTCTATTACATTCTGTTTGGTGGCATTTGGTTTGACTAGTCACCCTGATTAAACTTGGGAAAACAAACTAATGCTGTTGGATGAAAAACCCTTATGAGAAATATTTATCGACAGGAGAAAAAATAGTGCATGCAAGGATTTTTTTTTATGAAAGATGGGATCATATATGTCAGAGCTGTTGGTAGACATACTAATTAGTATGAATTCAATAGATGCACTTAAACTTGTACTCTAGTATGGAGTGACAGTATACAATTTTCTTACTGCCACCATTTATTTGACACTAGCATTTGTTAGCTCCTATATATATGATCCTGGGAAAATTGAAAAAGAAGAAGAGAAATGTGCCGTAATAAAGAAAAACATATAAAAATCTTCCTCTATGGGATGGAAGGTGCCAGGAATTATATTTCCACGAGCTGTCTTTCTTGTTTAGGCCTCGTTCGTTTCCTTAGGAAACGTTCCTGTTCATGAACAGTTCCGGGAGAGGATCGAGTGGATCCTGTTTCTCCACTCAATCCTGGTTTGATTCTAATCCTCTTCCAGAACCATTCCACTTCTAAAAAAAAGTGTGTTCGGTTGGACAGGAATAAAAATATGCAATTACTCATATATTTACACTTGTAAATCTATTTGTAGCAAAACAATGCTTCCAGAGGTCTGAACGTTAATGGTGCAGAACAAACACTCTAGCTTGTTTTTTACACTAGTACTTACTAGGTTATACCCCGCGCGTTGCTGCGGGTTCCTTTGGTGAAATTTGAAAATAAAAATACCAAAGTAAAATTTGGAAGCAGACACACTAAGGTGATTTCTTCGTATTCTTACATGTTGAGAGAAATAGAAATCAATGTTTTGTAGTGGGGTGTTTGTATATACTTTAATATAGATATGTAGATTTTTTAGATTGGATGGTGCCAACAATTAAGATGATGTGGCTGCACCGTATGCGAGAAGTATATAGTTTAATATAGATATAGAATTAGCAATCAATGCATCTTGGTGGGGTGCTTAGTGGAGGATGACGTGGCGCGCTGCGATAAATTAGCAATCAATGCATCTTTGTAGGGGTGCTTAGTGGAGGATGACGTGGCGCGTTGGTGGAGAATGACGTGGCGCATTGAGGATTAGAAGAATTCCTTAGTGGGGAGCGCTAATATAGTTTTGTATAGTTTTGTATGATACCACATCCCTCTTGCAGAACATTATGCCAATTCTCGTCCGACAAACTTCTTAGTTCTTACTTACATAAATCTACAATCTGGGAAGTCAGTCCTTGAAAAACCTGACGCACTAAGCCTAAAAACCAAGCATGCAGTAAATGAAAGGAGTTGTCATTTCCATTCTATAGCAAATTCACTTGCCAACACATACATGCCAGCGGCATCATGATTGATGACTTCACCTCTTTGGAGCTGCTACACATCAGGTTCCTGTGAACAAGAGTCATATTACATCATTAAATCAGTTTTACCATTTGCTGCAAACATTTGCTTTAAAGTTTGATCAACAGTAAGATGACATATACCCTCAACATATGTATATGACCTTTTCTGGTAAATAGATCAATTGACTGCACAATATCAAGTCTTAAAAAATGGATTCAAGATTTCACTAGTTTACTAACAGATGATCCAACTTGCATTTAACCACGACAGGAAATAAGTGTGACCAACATTGCTAAAAGATGCATTAAGGTATTTACAAATGAGGATTCTTGAAATTAACAGCAAGATTCAGAAATTGAATAGACCCCTCGACATTATTCAGCTATAGTTCCAGATAAAACTCATAACCTTCTTCAAACAAAATTATGACATGAATAATTTGGCAATTACAAAAGAGTAAACACAGCAAGCAGAGGCAGCCATGCACCGCGCAACTGTCACTGGCAGGGCATATCCCCGACGGGAGGAACCCTGGATCCTGAGGGAACATCGCCGTGGAGACCCCGGCCCGCACCGGACAGAACGGGAATGGCAACACGGCCCCCCTCGGCGTGCTCTACCTCACCATCATCAACTACACATTACACCAAGAACCTGACAAATCTGGGGCTGCGCAATCGGCCGGGAGAGGGGAAGGAAGACCGGTGAGAAGGCGTCAGAGAGGGTCCCCGTCGGGGCTGTGCCGCGCTGCTACGCTGTGACCTCGCGGCACCGCCTTGTCGCCTCCCGCGCTGCCAGTGCCGTGCGCGTCGCCTCCTCCCGCGCCGCCAGTGCCCCGGGTTGGATCCACAGGGTAGGAGACGGGGAACCGATCTGACTGTGGATGTGGAGAAGGGAATGAAACCAACTGTGGTTTAGTTCCCGGGCCGACCCAAACCGAACAGCATTTTCATCGTGGGCTTGGTTTAGAGTCAGCCCACCGTATTCCACTTGGATTGGGGCCATTCCGGGAAAACCGAACGAGGCCTTAAGCGGATAATGATGACAGAATTTTTATTGGGTTCGAAGATTGCACGAATTAGAGCATCCACAAACAGCTTCCAGTTGCAGCTACTGTACTCATCCTCCCTTTTGCTTCCAATTGCCGCTAAAGCCCTTATCCCTTTAGCTTCCCGTTGCTACTAATTTCAGTGTGCTTGACTATACATATTTCTCAATACTGAGTGGCCTGTCCCAGACAACAAGGACGACGGCGTGAGTTAAAATCCACTGTGTGCAAGCAAGCGGGAAGAAGAATGATGAATTAGCACTTCCCCACCCGGACCAATGTTCTTTATGAGGATTTTTAGAACCTCCTCATCTCTAATTTCATGTTTTTTAGACAATTCTGATTCAATGTGCGGCTAAAGGTGGAAGGATCATATTAATTATAAAAATTACTAGTAGCTTGTACCCGTCGGTCGTCGTTTGTTATATAAACCTACACCATATTATGAGGTCTTATTAAGCTCTCATTGTTTTCCCTTTACCACTTAGTGAAGGACCGGATTCGCAACCAGAGAGTGAAGCAGTGAATGAGAGCCGATAAAGTTCTTCGAAAAAAGATGAACTCGACTATGCTTGAAAATCAACTCTGAATCCTAGCACACACGGTGGAGAACAAAAGCACAACCCAATCGTCAAGGTCGCGTAGTCACAACGGACCTACCAACCCTAAGAACGATTCACGGAACACCGATCGAAAAAGCGGAAGCTCAACTCAAGAAGCAAGGCACCTAGCCAAATCTGCGTATCAGGGTCTGACTGTCTGACACGAAGCCACGGACGGTCCGTCGGGCTTGCGGACGGTCTGACCCAACAATACGGATAGTCCGTATTTAACTCAAAAACATCCGGGGACTCCCGAGCCTTATACGGACGGCCCGACCCAACACCATGGACGGTCCGAGCCGCACGGACGGTCTGACACTCACGGACGGACTGTCCGTCAAACCTCTCCAAACCAAACCAAAGTACTCTCACAGATCGAACATTACGTGCTCACGAACACTCAAGAACACGTGACAAACCAGGAGCTCACAAACAGTCTGTATGGACCGGATAGACAGTCCGTCGAACACGCAGAGAGCCAAAAACGAGCAGGCCGCGGGTCAACTCCTATCTTCCCTTCACCGGATCTCCCAAACCGCTCGATGGAATGAAGCCAAATTTTAGGCACAAGGGAAGCGTTCCAAGAGATGCTATACCTAAAAATTTGTGGCCTCTAACCCACTAAAACGACAGGAATCACAATCTCGGGGATGTACACCTAGAGCTCGAGTTCATCCAGAAAACCACAAATCAACAACGATTCCAAGCATTTGAGAGGTCAAGATCATCCACAAAGAGGCACAAGGCACTCACCCATGATCCCCTCAAAGAAATCCAGAGAAAAATGCCCTCAAAATCGACGAACGAAACTCCGAAAATGACACGAAAATCACAAAGAGCTAAGAAGGAGAAATCATCGCAACGCCGAATCCTTCCATACATCCAGAGGTCAGATTCTATGCAAGATCATCTAGCCTATGGAGCAAAGGAAATGAGAAGCAGTCCAGACGGATGAGTTGCCATCCACCCCCTAGAGCTATATATATGAAGTCTTCCGGTGCAGGCAAATGACCACACTACGACTATAACATAAAAGGAAGATACACACCCCTCAGGGGCAATTTGGTCAAGTAGCAGATATTCCCATCGAGCGGACACGCGTCCACCACAGTCTTGGTTCCCTTCGACGCAAGCCCCACGATCACACCGCGTGTCCCCCGCCTCGAAGCTTCCCGATGCGCCCAGATCCTGTCTCCGCCACATTGAGTCTTTGGTCTTGGTTTTGTGGCCAACCAAGGAACCCGATGGGTTTGTGGGTAAACAACAACAAACCCTGCAGACTTGGTGCAGCCTCCACGACAAGCTCGTCTTGACTTGGCCGCCAGGGTCATCCCGACTTGGTATTGTTTTTGTGGAGTAAACCAACAAACCCCGCGTGCAGACTCTTAGATGCTACCCTGCACCAGCCCCATATTCACGACTTTGTCTTGATCTTCTTGCCACCATACTTTCGAGGTGTGATTGCATAGTGACGCTACGAGGCCTTTACAAAAAGTTCTCATACTCCCTCCATACTGGTAATAGATGACGTTTAGGACAAGATTGTGCATACCAAGGAATGAATAAATAGGGTAGAGTTTTCCCTGTTTGCCCTCATTAAATAGAGTCACTGTTACTTCAAAGCATCATCTGCGTGGCATTTCAATTGGTTAGCACGGTTGGTCTCAAGGTCGGGGTCTCAGAATCGACTCCTGGTGCGCTCAAATTTTTTGCTGTTGCACCGCTCGTGTACTAGAGAACGACACCGCCGGCCAGGAGTACTCCAGACCATCGTTTCCTTTTGCATTTGATCTTTTTCCTTTTGCATTTGGCAATGGTCGTCGGCCTCCATTCTCTTATTAGCTTCTCATATCATCTTTTTTTTCACAGTACTAGAAAGATCAGAATGCCCCTGGAGGCTGACGACGACGAGCTCCGGCGCGAGCAGCTCCTCCTCCTACGACTCTTGCGCCGACTTTTGGTATTTGTTAAGCCTACAGAAATATTATGATAGATAATCCGCAAGTGCACGGATACCGGTGAGCACTTCACCCGGGAAGAGGGTTTTAAATATTGAATCCACAGGGAGAAGGGTAGAGTGATCCGAGATGTATAACTAATCCCTGAGTAGTTATTAAGGACTTGATAGAAAGAGAGATAAGGAAAACTTTAGGATGTCTAGTTCTTACTCGCACAAGCTATGCTATTATTGTTCTTATGGGGTGATTGTCTGAAGGCACACTTAGGAAATGGAAACTTCCGACAATCTATGGGGGGAGTCCTACGATTTCTATAGACGGGAGCTGCACTGCAAAGGATAGACGGGAATGAGGTCACTTCCCGCTTCTACCACACGATCCGGAATATAGAAGGCATTCACAAACTAGCTAGTCTAAGCACCACAGTTACACTAAACATGCAACTTTAACTCAAGAGCGACAGGAATTAAAGTACTCATAAAAGAGTTATGAACCGTAAGAATAATAATAACAATGTTACTCACTTGAATAAGAAGTTGATCTTTCCACAAGGTCTCAAGATCAGGCTCCAATGGAGTTGATCCTAGAGGAAGAAGATGAAGAGGAGGCACCAACAGGTCCGGGCCTTCCTTTCAGTTCCGCCTCTACCGCTCTCTAATTCTCTCGAACAAGATTAGCTAGATCTGAATAGATCGTGGCTCTAATATCTCAACTTGATACTAACTCTCCAACTATAATTCTACAGCCTGTTCGTTTAGCTGGTGGCTGATGGCTGGTGCTGATTTGTTCTGAGAGAAAAGTACTGCTGGCTGGTTGCTGGTGGCTAGTTTGTTCTGAGACAAAAGTACTGCTGGCTGGTGGCTGATAAGCCAGACGAACAGGGCGCTAGTCTAGAGCTTCTATCTCAGGTAGGCATTGATAATCTAGAATGAGTTGTTCCCCTACCCTGGGGTCAGGGGGCCTGTTTATATAGTCCTGAGGAGGTGCCTTGCCGCCATAGGATCAAACTGACCTAATATACGGTTTAGATTGCTTCTCATAGGCGGTGGAAGAACATTCCAAAAGTAGGGCTGAGTTGGCGCGGGGGGGGGGGGGTCCGATCGGCCCCACCATGGGACCGGTCGGCCTGTGGTGGGTCCCCCTCGGGGTCTGCCTTGGCCAGGACGGTTCTTCCCCCTTCCAGATGCTTCTTTCTTGCAAGCCGAGTCACATTGAGTTCGGGAGTGTTCTGTAACCTTCTAGACTTGTTTCTTTTCTTGTATTTCTGAATAGTCCCTGTAATTTTATGAATTCACCAAAACTCATGGAAATTGTCAGTGCAAACCCTAGTAAGGTGATCTAATTATATTTTAGCCCTTTTTCCAGTAAATATGAGGGGAAATATTTATAGATAAAATGTGTCAACAAACTCCCACACACTTAGGCTTTTACTCGTCCTCGATAAAAGGATGGTCTAACAACCATAGAGACAAAGAATCAACATAATCATACTCCTTAGTCATAAATGCACTTATGGTATATCTGAGCATGAAACAGTTAGAAACAGATTACCTTTATTTCTCAAATCAAGCCAATGGAGAGCTTTTGACTAAGTTTTGAAAAGAAAATATAGCCTTGCTTACTCCTTTGTGATACTATCAAAATATATCATATCCTTACTCGAGCATTTATTTCGAAGTATAATTGGAGTTTTTAGAATGTAAAGATGTAGCAAACTCACCTTGCATATATTGCCGAGTCAAAACCGGATCCATGGAGAGGTATGTCATGAGTCATAGATCAAGATATGTGTGTGTGTCAACTTTAAAACCACTGTTCTGACTTTTTAGAATCTTCTATCTTTTGCCCATATATATTTATTTTTTTAGAACAAGGTATTCAACTATTTTGTGGAGAGTTGGGTTCTACTCACCCTCGGACACGCGTCCATTATTACTCTCTCACTTTTATTAGAGAAGTGGGCCCTACTCACCCTCGGACACACGTCCATTTTTCTTCTCTTATTTATGCCTTTTTCTTTTTCAGAGAGGGGGGGGGGGGTTCTTCTAACCCGTAGAACACTTGTCCATTTTCTCCTCTCGCTCACTTTTCTCTCCACTCTGAATTTTTTTCGATCTTTGGCTTTTTCTCTTCTTTTTTTTCTTATAGCTGTACCTTTTTCACGATATGGGAGATAGAGATAAAAAATTTAGAGCATAGATACTTTAGTGAAAGCAGTGTACGTGATCTTGATCTTAGACTTAGACAAAACTTCAACATAGGTCGTAGATTTGACAAAGCTTAATACAAGTAAGCAGCAATTAAATTAAATTTATTTTCAATGATTGCTAAAGCTCTTCTGGGACATATTATTGATCACAAAGGAGAAGCATAGCTAATGATTTTAATCCTTTTGAAATAAAGAACTCTCCAGAGACAAGATAAAAGAAAGATGGTTCTCATTATTCTAAAGCATCCCAAAAGCAACAAAAATTTCTAGGAGAATAAATATGCAAAACTTTATCCTTTGGGTTACAGGACATCTTAACAAGGCATCTTTGTTTTAATTCGAAACGGAAAGTAATTTGCAAAAATTAAAAAATTTAGAAAGCAAACCGAGTGGTGGACGAAACTTGGCCGAAGTGGGCCCTGTAGCAGGCCGGCCGGCCCAGGGAGGGGACCGATCGGTCTCCCCCTGCCGTGGTTCAGGGTGCGTTTCATCGTGCGAGTCGATTGTTCCATTCTTTTTCCGTTTTTCTTGATTTTGGTTGTGGAAGATGCCATTTGGTCATCAATTTTTCTCCCCCACACTTGTTTTCTTCGTCGTCTTGAAGAGTGATGGCCCCGTGTGATGATGAACTCACCACCTTGTATGGTCCGTCCCACTTACTTCGTAGCTTCTCGTGCCCAAAGAGTCGTACCTTGGAATTAAAAAGTAGTACCTGATCGCCTGGGTTGAATTCCTTCTTCGTGATTCTCTTGTCGTGCCATCTTTTGGTTCTTTCCTTGTAGATCTTGGCATTGTGGTATGCCTTCTCTCTCCATTCTTCTAACTCGGACAGTTGCATTTTCCGTTTTGTTCCGGCTGCTTCAAAGTCCATGTTCCATCTCTTGATTGCCCAATGAGCCCTAAATTCTAGTTCAACCGGCAAGTGACATGTCGTCCCGTAAACCAGTTGGTAGGGAGACATTCCAATGGGAGTCTTATAAGCCGTCCGATAAGCCCAGAGTGCTTCGGGTAGCTTGTCCTTCCATTTTATTCCCATTTGGTCCACCGTTTTCTGTAGAATGTTCTTGATCTGCTTATTTGACGTCTCTGCTTGACCACTAGTTTGCGGGTGATAAGGAGTAGCGACATTGTGTTGGATCCCATGGTCCTTGAGGTATTTCTCGAAGCGCTTATCGATGAAATGGGATCCTTCATCACTTATCACTAGCCTTGGCATACCAAACCTTCGAAATATTGTCTCTTCAAACATTCTTATTGAGCTCTTGTGGTCAGCAGATCTGCATGGCAGGGCTTCAACCCATTTAGAGACATAGTCAACTGCCACCAAGATGTATTCAAATTTTCTGGACTTTGGGAATGGTCCCATGTAGTCAATTCCCCAGACATCAAAGAGCTCGACCTGAAGGTTGGTCGTCAGTGGCATGGCATTTCTGGAATTGATGTTTTCGTGCCTCTGACAAGAGTTGCACCTTCGTACGAAATCTTTTGTGTCTTGATACATGGTTGGCCAGAAAAATCCGCTTTGCCAGATCTTTGCATGTGTGCGAAAAGCTCCATAATGACCTCCATATGGTGATGAGTGGCACTTCTCAATGATCTTCGTTCCTTCTTCTACCGGTACACACCTCCTGAGTAACCCGTCAGAGTATACTCGAAAGAGGTATGGTTCATCCCACAGGTGATGGCGACTCTCGTAAATGAGCTTTTTCTTGTCGGCCCCTGGTCGTACATATCCTGCAACCATAAAATTAACAATATCTGCATAACAGGGGTCGGATCGGGCGATCCGATAGAGCATGTCGTCCCTCATTGCGTCATTGATGGGTAGTTCCTGCGGTTTCTCAAAATACATTCTAGACAAATGATCGGCAACAGAATTTTCTACTCCCTTCTTATCCTTTATTTCTAAGTCAAACTCTTGGAGCAGCAAGATCCATCTTATTAATCTAGGTTTAGCATCTTTCTTAGTGAGCAAGTATTTTAAAGCAGCATGATCAGTGTAAACAATAACTTTTGCTCCTACTAAGTAAGATCTAAACTTGTCAATGGCATAAACAACAGCTAGCAGCTCTTTTTCAGTTGTGGCATAATTAAGTTGAGGTCACATCAAAGTTTTACTAGCATAAGCAATGGCATGATGTTTCTTGTCTTTTGTTTGCCCCAAAACAGCCCCCACAGCATAATCACTTGCATCACACATAATTTCAAAAGGTAAAGACCAATTAGAGGGTTGAATAATGGGTGTAGAAATAAGAGCATTTTTCAGAATTTCAAAAGATTTAAGACAAGCATCATCAAAGTCAAGGGGAACATCTTTGGCAAGCAGGTTTGTAAGGGGTCTAGCAATATGAGAAAAATTCTTTATAAACCTTCTATAAAAACCAGCATGGCCAAGAAAACTTCTGATTCCTTTGATATTAACAGGTGGAGGTAGTTGTTCAATTACTTCTATCTTAGCTCTATCTACCTCAATTCCTCTTTCAGAAACTAGATGGTCTAGCACTATTCCTTCTCTAACCATGAAATGACATTTTTCCCAGTTAAGGACAAAGTGCTTTTCTTCACATCTTTGCAAAACCTTATCTAAGTTTTCTAGACAATCATCAAAAGTTTTTCCATATACAGAAAAGTCATCCATGAAAACTTCCATGATCTCTTCAATCATATCAGAGAATATAGACATCGTGCATCTTTGAAAAGAAGCTGGAGCATTACATAGTCCAAAAGACATTCTACGATAAGCATAAGTTCCATAAGGACATGTAAAAGTGGTTTTGCTCTGGTCACTGGGATGGATTGGGATTTGGTGATACCCAGAATATCCATCAAGAAAGCAAAAGAAAGAGTGATTTGCCAACCGCTCTAACATTTCATCAATGAAGGGCAGTGGAAAGTGATCTTTCCTTGTGGCTTTATTGAGTTTCCTATAATCTATGCACATATGCCAACCAGTGACAGTTCTTTGAGGAATCAATTTATTCCTCTCATTTTTCACAACTGTCATGCCTCCCTTTTTAGGCACGACTTGCACAGGGCTCACCCACTCACTATGTGGCACAAGATATATAATCCCGGTGTGTAAAAGTTTCAGAACTTCTTTCTTCACTACCTCTCTCATCGCATTATTGAGTCTTCGTTGAGGCTCTCTAGATGGTAGAACATCAGGGTCTGTAGGAATGCGATGTGTGCAAAGGGCAGGATTGATGCCCTTAAGGTCGTGGAGTGAGTAGCCAAAGGCTGAGCGATGTTGTTCTAAGATAGTTATCAGCCTATGAGTCTCTTCCTGAGTGAGCTTGTCATTAATGATCACAGGAGACTCAGGATCATTGTGCAAAAAGGCATATCTAAGACCAGGTGGTAATGGTTTGAGTTCAATGGGAGGTCTCGAGGGTTCCTCGAGTTCATCGAGGGGTTCAGATTCTGTAGGATTTTCTTCTTCCTCCTCGATGAAGAATTCAGCGACATCTTTTTGATTGGATTCTACAAAATGTTCTAGAGATGCTTCATTCACCTCTTCCATTGGGTCTGGTTCTGGACTGGATTCGGTCTTAGTATGGATCGAATGTGCGAAGTGTAAGGGAACTCTAATAGTTTTGCCTAGGCAAATGTCAAGTTTCCCTGTGTGTCCTTCCTTAAGGAGTCTTTCCAAAGGACGGCCTATTAAAAGGTCAAACTCCTTAATATCACAAATGTGAAAGCTCAGGTGAATTGGCATGTTGTTTACCGAAACGGGTAGGACATAAAGAATTCCTGAACTTTGAATAATTTGTCCTGAGGAACACTTTAATAATTTCGTTGTGGGGGATAATGGCGCGTTTTTAATAAACTGATGGAAAAAGGATAAGGCCATTATATTGATTCCTACAACTAGATTATAAAGGGCATCAAAGGGGGTTCCATAGATTGTACATTGAATAGGTGTAGAAGGTGAATCCAAACGGACCACGTCAGAGGAAAGCTCTGACTCTTCTAACCATTCCCCACTTATGATGGATGCAAGCTCCAAAGTGTGTTCTCTTGAGAAGGTCTGCTCAAAAGGGTCTATTTTGTCATGCAAAGACGATGTGTACTTTTGAGGCCTCTTCTCTTTATGATAATTCGAGGTGTTTCCATAATTGAAAAATAAATCATCCTCGATATCATTTATAAAATCAGGTAGAGGGATCGCTATAGGCTGAGATGGTTCTGGCATAGGCTCTGGTGTAGCTATCTCTGGAATCTCTTCTTTTAAAGTTTTCTCTTCTAATGGATCATCATTGGTGCTGGCTAGAATATTATCTAGGACGGTTATAGCTTCACTGGATGTAAGGTGTATGAATGATCCATGTGAGGAGGTATTTAAGTAGGCTCTAGATTCCCTGTTAAGACCAATATAGAAATGTTGAAGGAGAATATGGTCTTGAAGGCCTAGATCTGGTCCGGATTTGTAAAGGAGTTCAAAATGTTCCCAGGATGAACTCATAGACTCACTATCCCCCTATTTGAAGGATATGATCTTGGTTCTGAGGTTGACTACTCTGGATAAAGGGTAGAAATCCATGTAGAAATCCGCACGGAGAGTTCCCCAATCGCCTTTCTTCTTCTCTTTGGTTCTGTCATACCACTGGCGAGCTTTTCCTTTCAATGTGAATGGAAAACGCTTCCAACGGATGGTCTCGTCAGACATACCCTCTATACGAAGGCAGTCACAAGTTTGTTCGAACTGTTGGTTTGGACCATCTCTATTAACCGTGGGCGCAACTCATAGGCATCAGATAAGATTGGCTTTGATGAAGGTATGGGCCTAAGGCTGAGCTCTGAGGGTGCCGAAAAGTCTTTAATGAGGGTAGTATCCATAAGGATAGTAGAAAAGGAAAAAAAAATCTAAAACTACAAAGGAAAAGATAAAAGTATACGTACAAGATATAGTTATACTTACGAGTTCTCTCTTAACCATTCTCCCCGGCAACGGCGCCAGAAATGCTTGTTGGTATTTGTTAAGCCTACAGAAATATTATGATGGGTAATCCGCAAACGCACGGATACCGGTGAGCACTTCACCCGGGAAGAGGGTTTTAAATATCGAATCCACAGGGAGAAGGGTAGAGTGATCCGAGATGTATAACTAATCCCTGAGTAGTTATCAAGGACTTGATAAAAAGAGAGATAAGGAAAACTTTAGGATGTCTAGTTCTTACTCGCACAAGCTATGCTATTATTGTTCTTATGGGGTGATTATCTGAAGGCACACTTAGGAAATGGAAACTTCCGACAATCTATGGGGGGAGTCCTACGATTTCTATAGACGGGAGGTGGACTGCAAAGGATAGACGGGAACAAGGTCACTTCCCGCTTCTACCACACGATCCGGAATATAGAAGGCATTCACAAACTAGCTAGTCTAAGCACCACGCTTACACTAAACATGCAACTTTAACTCAAGAGCGACAGGAATTAAAGTACTCATAAAAGAGTTATGAACCGTAAGAACAATAATAACAATGTTACTCACTTGAATAAGAAGTTGATCTTTCCACAAGGTCTCAAGATCAGGCTCCAATGGAGTTGATCCCAGAGGAAGGAGATGAAGAGGAGGCACCGACAGGTCCAGGCCTTCCTTCAGTTCCGCCTCTACCGCTCTCTAATTCTCTCGAACAAGATTAGCTAGATCTGAATAGATCATGGCTCTAATCTCTCAACTTGATACTAACTCTCCAACTCTAATTCTAGTCTAGAGGTTCTATCTCAGGTAGGCATTGATGATCTAGAATGAGTTGTTTCCCTACCCTGGGGTCAGGGGGGCTGTTTATATAGTCCTGAGGAGGTGCCTTGCCGCCGTAGGATCAAACCGACCTAATATACAGTTTAGATTGCTTCTCATAGGCGGTGGAAGAACATTCCAGAAGTAGGGCTGAGTTGGCGCCGGGGGGGGGGGGCGGTCGGGCCCACCATGGGACCGGTCGGCCTGTGGTGGGCCCCCCTCGAGGTCTGCCTTGGCCAGGACGGTTCTTGCCCCTTCAGATGCTTCTTTCTTGCAAGCCAAGTCACATTGAGTTCGGGAGTGTTTTGAAACCTTCTAGACTATTTTCTTTTCTTGTATTTCTGAATAGTCCCTGTAATTTTATGAATTCACCAAAACTCGTGGAAATTGTCAGTGCAAACCCTAATAAGGTGATCTAATTATATTTTAGCCCTTTTTCCAGTAAATATGAGGGAAAATATTTATAGATAAAATGTGTCAACACCAGCACCGGCATGAACTCCATAAATGGCGAGCTGCTGCTGCTGCTTCTTCACGACCGTTCACCGGCGGAGCAGCGCGCTGGCCGACATCGAGCGTTGCGCCAGACGGCCGGAGAAGGAGCTCTGCTTCACCATGACAAGGGAGATGCTAAGTCCGTCGTGCGATTTGTTTTGCTTGGTGCGGGCGGAGTAGTACTGTAGTACTAGCAGGTTGGGGCTCGTACGTATTGACTAGAGGTGCGCACGAACGGGAACCGAGGCGGCGAGGACGGGAAACCGGCGTGCGAACAACTGCAGTTAAGGAAGGGCAATCCCGTCCGAAATCTCCACCGCGTGGGTTAAACGGCTTCCTTTGTGCAATCCGCCCAGCGCCCAGAACAGCTTCCTTTGCCGTTACGGAGGGAGTATGTGTATTAGTCAGTGTTATCCTAAACAGCCTAAACGGACGGTCTAAACGGGTTTAAACGATAGACGTAGGGTAACCGTACAGTTTAGCCCCTAGTCAGCCTCCTAAACGGTTAACCCATTTAGTTGGTAAAAAACGGTAAAAAACATGCAAAACGGGCTGAACGGAACGGTTTTGAGGCGGTATTAAATGATTTTTTTGCCTGTTTATGAGAACATTTAGGAAATAGCGCGCTTATGGACTCGTTTTCGGCCTTATGGGCCTGTTTAAGACCTAGGGTTCCCACTCCTTTCAGCCCACTGGTCACCCCGATGCCCTCCGCCTTCCAGTCCACCCCACATGCGGCGCGCCTCCTACTGGAACCAGGAGCGGCGGCGTGCCTCCTACCGGAACCAGGAGCGACTGAAACCAGGAGCTGCGCCCGAAACCAGGAGCGGCGGCGCCAGCACCGGTGCAAGATCCAATCCCAACGGGTCCAGAGGTGACGACAGCTCCAGGCGGGTGGCGGCACCAACTCCAGGTGTGCACGGGCACGGTTCAAGGCGGGCGGCAGCATTCTCTCCCTAGAGTGGGACCAGAGTAATGGACGCACGGCGACGCCCCCTCCTCCTTCCTCTCCCGCGTGAATCCAGTCCAGCTTCCTCCTCCCCTGTTCAAGTATGACACTATTGTTTCAAGCTTCCTCTATCAAATCTTCTACGGTTCTCCCCCATCCTCTGTTCATGTTCATCATTTAATTCTTGTTAGTGTTATGTTGTGATGGTTTATGCCATTGGTTGCCATGTTAATTTCTGAAATAGTCTTGAGTTTTGAAATTTGATCATTAATCATTGTGGTTCATAGTTTCTTGCTAACACACATATTATATTTCATTATTTTGTAGCCCTATAGGGCTATAGGTACACTGGTACATGCCTTGTTGACTGAGAATGGACATCAAGGAAAAAAAATGGTCTCCACTCTACAAAAGGTGTGCAAAATTCTCATTCATACAAGTAATTTATGTTTTTTATGTGGTACAATAGAAAACCATTTAGCCCATTTAAACACCATTTAAAACCGTTAAGATCGTTTAAACACTAAACGGTGGGTCACCGACTAGCCTCTGTTTAGCGTTTATGTTATCATTGTTATTAGTCCATAGTAGAACGTCCTAGAGGCAATCTTTCATACCCTCCTTCTACCCTTGGACCAGATCAACTTAGAAGAGAACTTTCGTTCCAATACCTGTCTGGAGTAGAATATTTATAAAAGCATTCCTCCGTACCCCTAGCTACCATGACTAATAGCCATACAAGACTTCCCTAATTAGTTATCCAAGACGAAAGCCATATAGGTCTTGTGGTTGTACTGTTTTCCTAGGTGGTGCTCCGTGTGGTCCAATTAATTCATAGTATTCATGGTTAGATTCTCTTGCCTTTCTGCAACAAAAAGATACTCTTATGCTCTTCTGCTCTTGCTCTTTTGAAACTCTTGATCTTCAAGACTTTCGATCAACAATTCGATCTTCTACTCGATGCAAACATCGGCACAAACATGCAAAGCAACAAACAAGAACAACTAAGAACAATACACCAATCAAGAAAGGCTTTAAAAGAGGACAGATTTTGGTTCTAGGATCGCGAACACAAGAAACTCGGAACTATCGAGATATTTGGATAATATCACACAAAGGCTATGTGCTTGATATATTTTAATTGAATAAAACAATGTCCATAGGTTATTTCAGAGAAATATCCTATTTAGAATTAAGCAAGTTGTATTTATATAAAAAGATGATGTAAACTTAGTCCAATTTTATTTATGAATATTCAAGTATGATTTATGGAAATTAAACATTAAATTTTAAAAGAAGAATGTAAAGCATCTAAGCTAAACTTTATGATTTCGAGTTGAACTAATTAAATTATAATTCAAAAACACATTTATATTCATATTAGCCAAATTACATTCAATTAATAAAACTCGAGATGTAACCCTATATGGCTTTTATTTATAAAAACATTAAAAAATAATTAATCATATTGAACTTAATTATGAAAACCGAGGTATACTCTAATTAGCTTTTAATTGTAAGGATTATTTGAATAAGTCTTAATCAAATTAACTTTCTCATGAAAACATGTGTTGAACTGTAATTAGATTTTATTCAAGAAACCAAGTTTATTAATAGGCATTAGCCAGGTTAATATTTCATTTCAAAAACCTTCTTGATGGAAAACATCACTACTATTGTGTACTTTATGTTGTTATGAAACTAACGCAACTAGAACGAGGTTAAACAGAGTTAACGAAGGATCTATGGACTAAATAAGGTTGCAAGGGTTGAAACGAGATTAACTCAAGATCTAGAGGGATAGATGATACCTTTTGCAAGACACTATAAATAGTGCTCATGAAAAGATCGAAGGTCAGGGTTGGATATGAAAAAGAGCTCGGGTTGGATTTATGTGCAAAGGTGGGATCTTTATATGGGGGTTATGAAATTATATGATTGTCAGATGTGTTCATGAGATTGTAATTCTTGGTTGCTTTGATTGAGAAATGTGATCTTGGTTGTTGTTGATTGAGAAAGAAAAGAAAGGAACAAAGAAGAAGAAAAAAAGAAATAAACAGAAAAGAAAAAAGAGGGTGGGAAGAACTCTGACGAGAGATGCTCCTTTAGTACCGGGGCACATGACCACCCGGTACTAAAGGGCCTATTAGTACCGGGTAAACTACCCGGTGCTAATGGCACCCTCCTCCCTTTAGTACCGACGTGGCAATACTAGTTCAACTCCCTGTACTAAAGTGGTATTTGGACCGGGTAAAAGACCTCAATAGGAGGGTTGTATAATTGTGTTAGATATTGCAGGCCCCTTTTTGTATCATATTTTTCCCAACCCTTACACTAGACGTTATACTAGTAGACCATTTATGCCAAAGCACGGCATGGGTTCGAGACATATATAATGAACGGGCCTGACTTAATTGGCTACCAACCATAAGCCTGCAACCAATATAAATATCATGCTTATGCACTTGTGTGTATGCTGCTTGTCCATCTTCTCCTAAAGACAAAGCAACAAAATGCCTTTTCTCAATCACCCACGACATGATGCTAGCACCTTATTAGTGAACAAACGAGACGATCGTGAGACAAAAGCTAGAAAATGGGTGACATGGAAACTTGAGGCATGGGGGAAAATATGTTAACAGCTGGTGCAGTAGAAAGCTAGAAAAGTTACATTGTGCAGTAGAAACACCCAAAAATGTGATGTTGGGCACATCATTCCAGTGCTGGTGATGAACACAGAAGGAGAGTGCATGTGTGGACGCCCTGCCTCTGCCTCTATCACTGTTCTCGTAGAAGCCATGGAGAACGGGGAGAGGAGTGGGTTGGGGGGTCACTGAGTCGATGGTATAGTCAGCCATATTGCAGGCGTCAGCAGCAGAGGGTAGGCAGAGGTGCTTGGCCGAAGCCTTGACGATGTTGTTACCAAAATGAATAAGCAGACTGCAGAAGCTGCTGGGTGGAACAAAGAGCGCCGCGAAGGGTGAATGTTACTAGCTTCAAGAACCAAATACAGACCCCGACCTATGCACTATTGTTTCTGTATAGTTTTCACCACTGCGACTCCGCTGTCAAGTTCAGAGAACAGAAAAATAACAATGGTTTTGCTTCAAAGCATGTTGTCATGGTTGATTGGCGGATCACAGTTTTGCATCGTCCCTAGACAATTGTTGATGGTCCATAGACAACTCGATGTACAGAACTGTGCAGCAGAATTTTACATGTGCAAGCATGAGTTCACATGCACACGCTGACTCGCATGCATGCATTGTGCCTGCACTGATGAAAAGCACAAGTGTTTCAGTTGTGTTTTCTGTGACACAAATAGCTGAGTTTTGGACCTTTATATTACTCCAAAGGTAATTAATTGAAAATTATGACTAATTTGAGCAATTGATGACTCGTACAATATCAGGTTACAGCGTGTAGACCTAACCCCTTTGGTGCTGGCTTCTCTGGTCGTAACTAGAGGAACAATTTGGTCGTATATATTCATCAAAGTACTGGAAAACTAGAAAGAATCAGTGGAAAGGAAAGTAGAACAAAATGAGGAACAACCAAGAACACCATATCAGAAGGACATGCCAATGAAGAGTGAACTATGAATGGCATTCAGTGGAGTAGAACTGTAGGATGTGTAAAAGTAGTAACGTAAAATCAGCAATAATAGACTAGTAGAATCTTGGAGGGGAGACACACATGCTTGTTTCAATTTATATCTTGAAGTTGGCACAAATTAATTGTCTTCTTCTAGACATAAGCCCATACTAATGCAAATAAAATAAGAGGTGACACACTTCCATATATGACCCAACTTCCTTCTACAGTAGCACAAAGAAAGTTAGCAGCCGCAGAAACCTCTGAAGAATTTTTGTAAATAGTTAGATTGTGTGGGAATTAGAGACATCAGTAAAGAGCCATATGCTGCTTCCTCGGCTGGATCTATTCCTGAGGCATATATATACATATACATATGGTAAATATTTGCTGGAATAGCACCAATGTCAAATGCGCCATTTATATATATGGCATATGGTTCTTGCTTACTATGGGAACCATGAAGCCTATGTTGCTGATGGTGTGGAATATGCAGCATAGAATACTCCTAGCGTTGTGAACCATCCATTCTAGCATCCTAACAGTGGGAACCGTGCAGCCTATGCCAATCTTGCTAACTTTCTTCTTCTGGATCCCCACGGGTTGCATGTGCTAGTACATTGTACCCAGCTCTTATCACCTTCCACTCTGCTTAAAGTTTGTAATCTTGCCGCAATGAAACTTTAAGTGGACAACGCGACATATATTCTAGAAAAGGAACCACGTGGTTATTCGTGTATCCCAAATGAAGCTAGGAATTCGGAGTTTGGTACTATGCTGTCCATTGTTGTAATTGCATTCATTTGTTAATCAATTTTAAGCATTCTTGACATGATATTTTTTCCTTGCAAAGATTAGTTCTGGCCACAAAGTCTTTTTTTACAATGATAATGATGACCCATAATCCAGATTATATAATCTAGGTGGGTTATAATCTGAAACAAACAGGGCTAGTTATAACATTGAAGGGAGGGAGACTGCATAATTGTTACAAGATTTCTCGATCAAGGCTCACTGCACTATTGAGAGGAGAACCATGGTGACAAATCTTTATCTGAAGAACTAGAAGCACAAGTAATAACCAAATGCATGTTTTGTGAAAAGATGGAAATATTTAAAATTTGACGTACGAGATATCAGTAGGATTGAAAGCAAGGAGCAGATATATGCACCTTTAAGGGTCCAGATGCTCCACAAGTTCCCTTATATATATTAGGCATAATAACATTCATCGCCCTAGCCCTACCCCATCAAAAGCCAACACGCTGTACAATGAGAAGAAGAATGGAACGAGCACTGGTAAAATGTCCACGCAAAGCTTCATCTGTAGGAATGGAAGGTGCAAGGAAATAGCCTACCACACAAACGGGATATCATCGAGTATTCCACATGCTTACTTCATCAATCATCTCTCACCTGTGATTAGACAAAAAACAGGGTTGGATCATTGAAATGATATCCAGGACGAATTGAAAAGGTGGCACCAGCAACTTGTTGCTAGCGAGATTGGACTGACACCAACTTTTATTGCCTAATGTTATTGCTCAGATTTGACGTGACAAGCGGAGCATAATATGCAGTAGCCATATGACATCTTCGTTATTTTGTTAATTGCCTTTGGTTAGACGTGTTGCGACAGCCGATTTTGCCTCCGACCAAGCAAAGTTTTTTTCGAACAAATTCGGGGGAGAGATACCCACCTACTTTTTCATTCATCGAAAGAGCCTCAAGGCGAGGCCATTACAAAGATCATCTCAGCAAGCCGAGGAGAACAACATGAGATCGGCAATGATGAAAAGAGAAAAAATTACATAAGGAGAGGTTACAGGGACGAAACAACTTCTAGTACAACTCAATAGAAGTCTACCCAAATGCATTCTACCAATCGTCCAGGGGACCAACGCCGAACAGCTTGCTTGCCAAGGTCACCGTAGCCAAACAGCCACCACAACACCCCTCGCAGCTACGCCGCCCTGTGGCCACCCTCCAACGAATTGGGAGGGCTTACCGACATAATGGGGGCTAAGGGTGAGCAAGGCATCTTGACCAAAATGTTGCTGGAAACGACGACCTCCCTTCAAGCTGATGCAATACCAACTGAGGCACATCTAGACACCGCATGCCTCCATCCAACACCCTTCGAGGAAAGGAAGCCCCAAAGGAGGGATGGTCGGCAAAGCTAACGACCAGCATTTGATTTTGGTATCTCATCAACAAGGAGAGCACCGACAATGGATACTTGTTGTGGAACCACGGTAGAATCCAAAGGAACAACAACAAGCTTCTAATATTGTTGGAGGCACGAAGCAGAGAGCGATGGTCTTCCGAGGGAGCCACTACCGAGATACTTACTTGCCAAGTTCACCGTAACCAAAGTGCCACCACCCCACCTGTCGCAGCTACACCGCCATGTGACCACCCTCCAACGAATTGGGAGGGCTCGCCGACAGAATGGGGGCTAAGGGTGGGGGAGCCAGTTGATCAAGATGTCATCGGAAACGACGACCTCCCTTCGAGCTGATGGTAATACCAGGGAGAGCACATCCAATCGCCGCATACCGCCATCTGACGCCCTTCGGGGGAAGGAAGACCCAAAGGAGGGAGGGCCAGTATAGTTGACACTCGGCATTTGATATGGTACCCCCATCAACAAGGAGAGCGCCGTCGAAGTAGAGGCATCAGCAACAAACACTTGTGGAAGACAGCGGTGGGGCCAATGATCATCTGTCACACCCTGAAATTTCCAAATTTCAGGATGTGAATAGAAAGAAAAATTTAACAATGATTTTCTATTAATTGTTATAATTTTCCCAACATTTAATTCTGTACAGGGAATATAGTACAGAAAAAAACATTATTTGTTTATCTAAAATTAAATAAATGGCTTGATGGTTGTTGCATACATGCTGCTGCATTATTTTGGTTGCTTTGAATTCAAATGTTTGCCTTTTCCAAAAAATAGCAAATTCCTTTTCCTTTCCCTCCCCTCTCTTCTTTTCCTTTCGGCCCTGTTCCACTTCTTAGCCCAGCGAAACAGGCTGGCCTAGCTCGCAAAGCCCCACTCCACCGCGCGGCCCGTCAGCCAGAAGTCCGGGGATGCTCCTAGGACTCCTTTGCAACTCCCGCGTGCCGTCCTTTCGGCCCAACAGCCCAGCACATCCCGCGCGAGCCTCCCTCCTCCACAGTCACTGCCAGGTGGACCCTACCCGTCATCTCCCACCTCCGGCCGGGTTCGACCCGAGCTCGGGGTCGCACCGTGCTGCACCCCGCGCCCGTGCCTATTCCCTTGGCCCACACACCAAGAAGGCCCCTCCGGCCTATATAAAGGTAACCGCCGCCGCGCGCCAGCCTTTCCCCCCTTAACCCTAGCCGTCGAGCTCCACCATGCGCGTCGCAAACCCTAGCACCGCCGCCGCGTCGATCTCCTTCTCCGCCGCCTACCCGCCGACAAGGAGCATCCCAGAAGCTTCGCAAGGAGGTGAGGAAGCCGTCGGTGCCGTTTGTTGGCGTTCACGTGTCCCTTCACGTCAGAGCGCTCGCCGGAGTTGGCGCCACCGTGGCCGTCCGCCTCGCTGAGCCGCACGTCGTTGTCGTCGCCCAGGAGCCCGCCTCAGTGCCCTAATCGAGTTCGCCGTGACCCCTACTTCGCTTTCGACCGAGTCCCGTCCCCAACCGAGTCCCGTCGAGCGAGCCGTGCTCGATTCCGGCGAGGAGCCCCTGTGCGCCGCCACTCGCTGCCGTTCGTCGTCGCTTACCGCACCGCCTCTAGCTGCGAGCTGTCCATCTACAGATCGACAGCCCAGATCGATCTGGCCCCAAGTCAAACTGGGAGGATACCGGTCAACCCAAGCCGCGCCGCGGCTCTTTTGCAAAAGAGACCCTCGGTTTTTCAGTTTCACATGTGTACCCTCCCGCAGTGTATAGATACGGATATGTCCTTTTCTTTCTGTTTTAGACCCAAGGTTCTCTGGTTTTAGCGCCTGAGGTGCATCCTTTAAGTTTTGCACCGCAACCCCTCTGTTTATATACGTAATCATGTTTTAGCCCTCGGTTTCTTGCTGTTAGGCCCCTGTAGGTTTAGTTTTCCTGCAGATAAGCCCCTGCAACTTGTTTTAGCCATAGATTACGTGTTTTAAGTCCGTTTTTAGCGTTCCTTATATCCATGTGTTCATCTTGACGAGTAGTTCAGTTTGGTGCTGTTTATGTTTGTGTGTTGCAATGATTGGTGTACTGTTTCTTATTCTATTGCATTGCTCCTTTGCATGTGAATGTGTGATGCGTAGAGAGCGAGCTGTTCCAGGAGTTTGCTGCAGTTGAAGACTTTCAAGACTTTGAGCAGCAGCAAGAGTTCGTGGAAGGCAAGTCCTTGCTGCATTCCCGTTTACCCAATACAACATGCATTTTAATTATATCGTTTATTTATTTGTTGCTTTGCATCAACATGATGGGTCCTATGTGACTAAGGTTCGACTAGTTTTGTTTACCCCTATGCCTTGATCAATCTAGGTTTATTTCAATGTTGGGTAGTACCTGCTAGCGCATACCTTGGTTTGGGTGGTTTAATGGAACATATATTAAACTGGATTTACTTCTGTTATGCATTCATGTAATACAAGAACACTCTACGTGTTAATCAGAACATAGAGAACCACCCACGAAAACTGTACTACCACAAGACATATGGCTCTGTCTTGGCCGAATAATTAGGGACCTTAGCTTGGGGTGGCCTTTACCGAAAGGACAAGGGGCGACGACAGATGGGGTATATCCCGGCCCTCGGTCTGATCTGCTCTATGGTAGCTTCGCAAATTTGAGAGAGGTTTATGCTTTGCTCTTGGTTCGGTAAGCCACACCTCGTTAGTGTGGTATTGTGCCTACTTTTGCACAACATGGTTGGGTTTAAAGTTCTTAGAACTTTTACACGACTTGTGGGTAAAGATGTACAACCTCTGCAGAGTGTAAAACTGACCGGTTAGTCGTGCCCACAGTAAAGGGCGGCATGGACCCTCACATGATTAACTTTATGGAAGATGGAACTTTAAACTTGTGCATTTCATCTTATGATATTGATGTTTATGTTAATTGGGTTTAGTATATACTTATACTTGTTAGTAAATAGCTGCTTAATAAAACTTTGACCAACTAAAAGTGCTGATCGCTTGAACCTTATCTGCCTTCCACTATAAAGCCTTGCATGTTGCTTACACGGATGCATTGAAGACTTTCCTAGAGAGTTCGACGAGTTCTAGGCGCACGTTCCCTCAGTCGACTGCCTGTGGAGACGTTCTTTTCCGCTGCTAGTACTCGCTTTTGATTCGATTACAAGACTTTCGGTCATGTAATATTGTTATAATACTCCCTATATGCTTTGACACTGTGTTTTGGTATTTACTAAGTCGATGCATGTGTGAACTTTGATCCTGACGCACATGTATTCAATGCATTCGAGTTTGCCTTCAAATTCGGGTGTGACATCATCGCATGCGGCAATGGTGCAAGGAAGTGAGGCCCTTTGATGACACCATTAGGAGAGTCGAGGTGGGTGGAGGAGGCGTAGAGGATGTGCGATGCTCCACAGTGGAGGTAGAGCTCTGGTGCGGCGTGCCGACTACCGAAGTGGAGGACCCGGACCGCCGGCCAGCAGCATCCTCCTCTCCGGCGGCAGCGAAGAGGGAGGCTGCGAGACCTGGCGCTGGTGCATCCGTGTGGAGATGGCCCCCGCCTCGCGTGCCGCGCCAGCCTGCTGCCGCAAACTTAGTGTCCATCGCCGCAGCAGCAGGCCACTACCCGCGAGTGCTGCGACGCCGCGGCCACTGTCTTGCGAGCTGATGTCGCCGCCACCACCGGCCGCCACACCTGCGTGCGCACACGCAGCTCACCTTGGTCGCCGCCGGGGCAGCAGATCAGGGTGCCCACTCGTCGACTGACTTGGACGAGCAACCACCCGGGGAGAGCAGATCCACCCATGTACGGTGCGGATCTGGCCACCACGGGACCGGATCTGGCCGCGGGCTTGCTGGAGCTAGCCGCAGGGGAGGTCCCCTTGGCCTCCGTCGCAGTCACTATAGATGGGGAGAGAAGGGAGAATAGACCCAAAAAAGGAGCAGGGAACCCCGCCGCCGCCTTCCTTGTGGCTGCCTAGGCTACCGGCTGCCACTCAGGCGACGACGAGGTGGGGGGAGAGCGCTGATGTAGGGCGGCGGCGCGGGCCGGGGCGCGCAGTGCCGCCCGAGTTGCCCCGAGGAGGAGCGACGCGGGGCCTCTTTTTCAGAAATCGCTCCCGACCAGCAAAGTTCGACTATTCCAATGCGTGTGTTCAGCTCAATAAGCCCAAATATTCATTTCCAATACACACCATCTATAGAGCTGCTCTAAGCTTATGTAAACTTGACAATTACTTGTGAAAAATGGTAGTAAATATTGTAGTACCCTACACAGTATATCTTTGCTTTGAAATCGAATAGGACGATAATAATGAAGATGGTGGATTTAGGATGCATGTAAAGACAACTAGCAGGATTGGAATGAATGGAAAATGGCATTTAGCTACGGTAGGAACTTGTTAAGCAATCACACAGCCTACATTCAACGCAATGTCTATATGAGTTCCAAATCTCTGTAACGAAATAGGAACGACTTCATTGTCTAACAACCGAAAGCTAGCCCACGACCAATATATACGGATACAATGATATGCAGTTCCATATATATATGCTGCCCCATCTTCTCCTGGACAATAAATAACACCTTAGTAAACATATATACTAGCTAGTATCTAAATATACATAAGAGAAACAGGTTAGCAGCGTCCGGTCCCCCGCCTGAACCACTAATCCAACTGTGAGGAAAGACAGTGATGACGGTGAGAGGAATGTCTCCGTGGCCGGCACATGATGAATCAATATGGAGACGCCATCCCACATGTTACAAAAAAAAAATGTAATGTGACAAAGCTCGGGAATTGGAGACATGGGAAAAAACACATGCACCTGCAGGTGGTCTCCCGCATCAGCAACCAAGTTGAGTGTAGCGAGCTAGAACATGCAGGGACGCGGTCCAGTATGTGATCCTGTTGCTGAAGACGAATGGGCAAACTGCTCCAGGTCTGTCGCCTTGGCATGCAGTTGGCTAAGTCAATGTAAATAGCAAAATTATTGTCCCTCTCGTGGCGTCAACCATGGAATCCGTGATAAACTTACAGTCCATCATATCAGTGATGATTCAAGATGTACTGTAGCGGAGGCGTATGGGCCTTTGACACATTTTAACTTTATGTATAAGAAGCGGGCTTTGCTCAGGTACTCTCTCAAATGACTGTGAACCGTCGATCTGAACACATATTACCTCCTAGGAGGTACGGTCACGCACGCACCCACGTCCGGCAACCGTGAAACAGGCTGCTACTGCTATTTTTCTTGACGTGACGCACGGTGTCGACAGCTGCTGCTACACGGTGTTGGGCTGTTGGCAGCTGCTGCTATTTTTGTTTACGTGACGCACGGACGTACGTGTGTACATTTTTTTTAACGCACCCATCTAACTGCCCTCACACTCCCATGTACCCACGACATCCGGCGACTGACACAGCTGCTGTTTTCCTGTACGTGTGAACGGTGAATTGCTGGCTTGACGCACGGACGTATGTGACGGAATAACGTTGCTGCAGAACTTTTTTTAACCCGGGACACGCATCCACGACGATACATGTGCTAGAGCCTAGAGGTACGTGTGCTATGTTTCCTTTTTTTCTAATATTGTGCTAAGCTGGCCTCTCACGTCTAGGCAAGCCACTTCGTTTTAAAAAGACGTAGAGGAGAACGAGATATATGGATATGACTTTTTTTTGAGAATATATGGATATGACTTTGCTAAAAAGAATGTGAGTTCATGTGAAATAAATGTGAGCTCTCCGGCGACGGCGCCGCTAGCCGGGCAGGTGCCACCGTCCGGGCCGTGAACTTCCTGAATGCCGACGATGTGGCCGGCAAGCCTTGCGGTGCTCACATCCGATGCCTGGACGCCGGGGGTCGTCCTGTAGGCCTCTGGGTAACGGACTGGTTGCTGCTCGGTCAATCTCCCGAAAGTTCAGCAAGAAGCCGAACGTGGGCATGATTAGGACCAAGAATCTCGGAGCCTAGTTTGCTTCTACGGAATGGGGAAGAAACGAATCCGACCCTCGGTCGGACATGGTTCAAGTTCGCCTCCGATCCTGGCACGAGGAAGACCGGCACGCGGAAGGCGGCGTGGGTGCGGCCGCGACGAAGGGGGCGGCGTCGGTGCGGCCGAGAGGCAGACAAACCGATAGGGGCGTGGGGACGTGGGGTGCAGCTGCTGTGATTTATCTATATTTTTAATTATCTAAATGTTTTTATCAATTATTTCAAGGTCTTACCTCCTACCAGGTAAGGGGAGTACCTGAGCAAAGCCCGAAAGCAGATATGTGAAGTGGTAGGAATCATAGAAAAGAAAAGGATAGAACCGATTAAATTAAGAAGCACATACCAAGTGATCACTGACTGTAGTTTGTTCTACTGATAAGGTTTCTTGTGGTGGAATTAACGTAACTCTCACCATGGTTTGAGTCGTTGAACCATGCTTGCATTTTCTTAGATCTATGGCACGATTTAAATGATGCTTTTCATTCGTTGGTAGCCCACGCTTGCCCGTTGACAGCAAAATCCCATTACTGACTTCGTCATTCTCAAGGATTTGACGACTTAGTTTTTGGATGTGTTCATAGTGGTAGGGTTGCGTGCAAGTGTGTATTAGTAGTGATGAGTATGCGTTCTTGTATGTGGGCGTCCAAAGATGAACTTCATGTCGCAATGGGAGCATGCTATAACATGCCAAGATGATTTGCGAATTGTAAGGCATTCACCGGGGTAGAATTGCAGAATACAAGAAGAATGCCTGAGATAAGTGCAACGCTTTATTAGGCCCTACACCATTTATTAAATGAAAAACATTAGATATAATGAAATTGGCACAGCTTAATTGTCTACCAACCATGAGCTCACAACCAATAATATAAATTTGATGCTATACACTTTCATATATACTGCTCTGGGTGTAACTATAGGCACTACAACTGATGCCAGTTTTGGAAAACTGCAAAGAACTAGTGGAAAGGAAGGTAGAACAAAATAGTACGGAAGAACCAGGAACACCATATAAAAAGGATGACACCATCATACAGGAATTCCAGAATACATATACTATGACATGCCAGAATACATATAAGCTTAATGTAGAACCTTACTGTGCTTAATGCCAGAATACACGAATTCACTGGACCTTAATGTGCTCAGCACCATGATATATAAGCAGCAAAGAACTCATCCAAGTGCTCAAGTGTATAACATGGGCAATTCAGTTTCCATTCCGCTGATACATGGACTTGATCCATGAGTCAGTGAAATATTTACTCTATATTTGACTTGATCCATGAGTCAGTGAAATATTTACTCTAAGCACGGTTTGCATAAAATTCACGTGAAACAAATTAAAGGAAAAGCTATCTGTCACCCACGCAAATCTGAGCTTCTGCTCACACGATTTTTATGACCGTCCGATCTGGCATCTGTGGCTGCCGCTCCCCCCTCTTTATCTGTGTATGTATGACGTGTTGGCCCCATCTGTCAGTTGCACAGTTTGTTTTTTGGGAAGCGCGCCGTTATCTCTTCTACTGCCGCGTCTCTTCCTCTTCATTTCTCGTTTGGCTTCCTCGGTCGCTTGTGTCTCTGGCGACGCGAGGCGATTTTCTAGGGTTCCGGCCGCCGCGGTGAGTTCGACGAGTTCCAGCCGCGGTGAGTTTTGTTGATCTGGTTTATCTTGTGCTCTACCTTGTCTGTGCGTTTTTTCTGGTTATGATTTGGGTGATTTTTGTTTTGTTTTTCTCAAATCGCGGTTTGGGTTTCATCGCCCGTCTGTAGATTTTGGACCATTTGTTGGGGATCTGTTGACGACCGGCTATTTTGTGTTGATCCTATTGATGTTCAGCTATTTTCTAGGGTTTGGAACACGATGGTGAGAACCACTTGCTCTTCCATGTTTGTAGCAATCCCCTTTTAGGTGGTGACTTTTAGTGACATTTGGTTCGGTGCCTGATTTTTTGTCTAGCGATTCAATTTCTCATGTTCTAGTATCGTCTGATTTAAGCCCGCTGTTAGCTATGTGGCATCCTACCCCTATTTCGATGGTATTTTGGATTTTTAGGGTATGTGGCATCCATCCCCATTTCGATTCCGTAGCTGTGTGTCGATTCAGTAGCTGCCGTGTGGTGTTATTCTAGGATTTTTTCTCTAATCCTGATCTGCGAGTCTGATTTTCATACCTGATTTATATTGGGGGTCCGTTTATATTGTGTTTAATTCATGTTCTTGGCCTGCAAGGTTGTGTATTTTTACTGATTATTCTTCCTTCACGTCCTGTTATTTTAGCTCATGTCTAGTACATGTTTGCATTGTAACGTCTGCAAGCTCAGATCCATTGGTGGAGGATGAGCTATGGTGCTTTTTTTTTATACCTTGATCCCATCTAAATACCCCCTGGTCCTTGCTAATCGTTGGTCACCCATGTCCATCTGGCATCCACGCCATGGCCGCCGAACAGGAGGAACTCGATCTGTAGGAGGAAGATGCTACTGTTGGGCTAGTAGAATCATTAATTATTTTATTTGGGCCAAATGTTTGCACCAATACACTACTGCAGCCCATCTGCGCATCCCTCCATGTTTACACTAATGGGCCATGGCATGTAGCTGCCTTTTGCTTAATTACCCTTTGCTCATTACTTTATTCTATTTGTTTAATTAGTTGCTTAATTTTGTTAGTTTAATACCTACAAAATTGGTTACATAAAGAAGGAAAATATAAAGGTAGCAAATCTGACACAAAAATGGTATGACAATTGCGTTCTTTATATGCATTAGGAAATGGGTGACGATGGATCACAAAACTGGAGGATCTTTAGGTTTGGTGGCAATAGCTCAAACGATTTGGATGTTGTAGCACGGGTGGAAGGAAAAGTACGATTTCAATGTGCTATTTTTAAAATACTCGCATGATTTATAATTGTGATTATATAAGTATATAAGTATACATCATATCTTGCCTTAGTACTTTATAGGGGTACATGTTTTCTTTTTGTCTTTTTAGTTATGACCGTGCATACTGCTTAATTCGACATCCCTCGTCACACTGTCATTTGTATGATTTGTGGCTGTCATTTTCATGTTACTATGTCTAGGATCCCGACAGTTCATAAGTTTCATGCATTTTTCAGTTAGTTTATATGGAGTCATCAGTGACGGGAATGTTTTCGCTAGCAAAGAACTTTGCGCCATCACTGCATATAGGCTCTCATTTTTCATTGTGTTTTTTATAAGGAAAAGCTAAACCTCACATGTGTGATTTGAGGTTGGTGCTCAAACGATTCTTCTGGCCATTGGATGGCGATCTGGTGCTCCTGGTTTTCCCCCGTGGGTCTTGTCGCTGCTTGTATTTGGTCTCCTCCGCTTCACCTTCAGTCGATTCATTTTTCTCCTCCCAGACCTCGATCCGCGGCGATGCGAGGCGGAGCTAGAGTTCCGGCTGCTTCAGTGAAATTTCTATTCCCTCTATCCATTTCACTTGAGTAGATTTGTTGATTTTGGTCACATTCCTTGGCGTTTTGATGATTCTGCATTGTAGTTTTTGATTTTCCCCTAGGGTTCGCCACTGGTATGCTTAGTCATTCAGCTTCCAGTTGATATTTAATTTGTTCCATTAGATGCGCGGATTTGGTTTAATTGCTCGACTCCCGCGCATCCCCAACAATCCTATATGCCTTCGTTGTACTCGGTTTGCTCACGTACGATTTGATGATATGGTATTTGTTTTTCTGATTCATTCATCCTCGTTGAATCCTTTTGGTGATTTGTCCCCTCTTCGAATCACGAAGCAGCTATCTCCCCCTATACTATTCGTTGATTTCATTCCCTTTTTTGTAGTTTGCTTGGAAAACTCAAACTGTGCATTTTCTGTCAGTATAACTAATTCATTATATTTTCAAGCATTTTATTCAGGTATTTATATATTTGTTTTCTCACAGAACTTATATTCTGTTTAGTGTGTGTGTCTTTCTATATGGGATGCTTTCGGTGTCTATTTCTATTAAGTCATCAATTATCCATAAGTCGAGGATTAGAATATATTTTACTAGGGATGCGTTCTAGTGAGTTATGTTTGATCCGATGGGAGAGGGGGTTTGTACTGATGATAAAGTGTATAATATTAGGGAAATGACTATACTACGTGGCTGCATATTTCAAGGCATAGGAGTTTAGCAACATTTTAGTTGTATCATTTTTATTCTATTTCCACACAATGTGGTGAGCAGTCATGACATTTGTAATGAATTTTTAGAATATGTAACACAGATATTATATTCAAGCCCTTTGTCTCTACCCGACACCCACCATTTTGCCTTCCTCTCCTATGATATCATCGTCTATGTCTCTTCTCCCACCATTTTTTCATTCTCCTTCATCGAGCTAGGCGTCTCTGGCCATCCGCCCACCATTCCTCCGAGCTCATCCAAGTGAAGGGATTTTGTTCCAATTTTCTCCTTATTCTATCTTCGATCACATCTGGCATATTATTTTCCCCTATAATGTGATAAAGTTTGTTATATATTGATTAGCATTCGAATGGTTTGTTGGGTTTCCCATTATAGTCATGTTTGTGATTTGAGATCAGGCCATGGATTTTTCCTGTGTGAATTGAATGCATATTTTCCCTCCAGCACAACTCGTTGTCCACCATTTCTGCTCCTAGGCGTGTCAGACTACGCCAGCGGTGAGCTTGTCCATCACACTCCAATAAGCAGGTGGCAGCCCTGATTTCTGTCATTTTTATTCTTCTCAGTTTCACTGCAGCCATGGACAGCAATGGCTCTTGGGAAGCACAACAGATGGTAAATTTTTCTCATGTCTGTGCATGGTTTAGATTTGTCTTGGACAATCAGATTAATCTAATAAGTGATCGCCAAGATATTTATTAAGATGTATATGTGAATTGGAGATAATGAACATGTGTAGAAAAATTCCAATGAGAAATGTGGCTTCATTTTGCTGGTTGTACTTAATTGCTTGAACTAATTGTTGGTTATTTTGGCTTGCTAAACTGATAATCTGATGCTACATACATGCTTGACCAGGCTTATCCATGAGATAATCAATGTTACTTGTTAGCTTACTAAATATCTGCTATTATCCCCCCCCCCCCTCAGCTCAAGATATTTGATATGAAAGGCCTTGAGGCACCAGCTGTAGTTATGTATCCACAAAACATTGTCGGATTATTGGTCGGGTCAGTTTTGAAAGCTTTCCTTTCTCTCTCTTTCATTTTACACAATCTACCCGGTGTATTCCAAAATGTCTGTTGTTCTTGCAACTAGTAATTTATATGCTCATGTACACTTGTTCAGTATGCAACACAGATTCCCATAGTGAGCCATATGGGTTTCCTTCCATAATTTATTTACATGAGTTTGTGATTTGTTGCCCTGATGGATCTGCTGTACATGCTGTATGATTATAGGAAGTTTGGCTCGATTAAACATGGTAGAATGGTAGGCTTGTGATCCATTTCTTGTCTGCATGGTAGATCACCATTTCTTGTTTTAATCTGAGTGAGTAACCTTTTTTATTAGGAAAAGCTATCTCTCACACGTGTGCTTGTTTATTCCAAAATTCTAGTGTGCTAATACTTGCTTACCGGCCAAGCCTTTTGATCTTAGTTTTGCTCTCATATGTCTTGAAATATCTCTTTCATTCTATAATGTGGTTATCTGTGTTTTAACTTTCAAGCATGAATCTTTCTCTTTACCTTGATCTATTAAACAGATATAGTAGCTTGGCCGTTACACACGCTAGGACCTTCTGTTTTCTGCAATTTGGATGTTTGTTCATTATGTCATTTGGTGGTTTCTGTTATGCCCCCAAATTTTATATGTTTACCTGCTATGATAAATGAAATTTCTGAGCTATTTGAGAAATCTGACTTCTGTTTTCTGCAATTTGGATGTTTGTTCATTCTGTCATTTGGAGGTTTTTGCTATACCCCCAAATTTCATATGTTAACCAGCTATGATAAATTTAAGTTCTGAGCTATTTGTGTAATTTGACTTTTGTTTTCTGCAAATTTGATATTTCTTGATTATGTCATTTGGAGGTTTCCGCTATACCTCCAAATTTCATATGTTTACCTGCTATGATGAATGACATTTCTGAGCTATTTGAGAAATCTAACTTCTGTTTTCTGCAATTTGGATGTTTGTTCATTCTGTTATTTGGGGGTTTCCGTTATACCCTCAAAATTTTTATATCTGATACTTTCAAAAAAGCTAAAGCTCGCTCGAGGGATTTGAGCTTGTGCGTCACTCGATTTTTCTGACGAACGAGATTTGCCCCATCTGATTTTACCTACGCCTCCTAGACCAATGGTTTGAGACATTTTTTCATTTTTGTTTCTCGTGTCTCTGGTATCCGGACGTAGGCTGAAACTACCTTGTTTTTTGGAAGTCGCTCGGTGGACCATGTCGCCTCCGCCCATCATTTGCTTGCGCCCTTTCACTTTCTTCTTCCACAGTTCCACGAGCGCATCCTGGTGAGACCTTCAATTTCTACACCAGATTACTTCACTGATTGCCTAATATGCTATTATTTGCTCCAAGTCGAATGCACATCTGATTGGTTTGATTTTTGACCATATTATTTTGTCTTTGGATCTGTTTGAATTGCCATGGCCTCTCACTGATAATGGATTGGCTCACTTGGAGGTCAGTGTGGAGAAGATTTAGTTTGCTAGGTTCCCCTTTATGCTTAACGTACCTCCTCCAAATTCCTACTGCTATTTGTGCAGTGGTGTTGATTTCAGACCTCGCCTGATTCGACAGCGAGACTGCGAGGCTGTTTGTGGCCGATGTGAGGCCAAGCCTAGAAGAACGCTGGTAGGAGGTGCGTACTTGGAGGCTTGGGAATCTGTCTGTTCATACTCGTCATGGATATTAGAATTTGATTTAGGAGATGTTAGGTTTTTTAGGTGGTCAGACTTTTTTTGAAATTGAAAGAATTAGCATTTGTGGGATTTAACTGGACGTCACAATATCTAATGTTTTAAAGTCCATATAATATTTTGAGTTGGAATGATCCTTTGTTATGCATGCTCAGACCTTTTACAGCTCATTATAATTTAATTGACACTTCTTTAGTAGTCGTAAATTGTAATATTATATCACGTAAATAAGTTTCTTTTCAATGCACTCTGCTAAGCTATTATAGGTTAGCTGACATCTTTGTGTGATGCACTGTAATTTCTGCAGCTTAGCCCAATGTACATTAACTTCGCCACTTCTTTGATCCTCGGCTGTAGGCTTTGCTCAAGGGATTCTTGGAAGGCCTAGATGCCAATAAAACTTTTGGTCAGACCCCATGTTGCTCATTTTCAGCATGTGTTCATTTCTGATTTATGTTGCATGTGAGTTCCTTCATTTTTACCACTGACTGGTCAGTTCTTTTTGAGCAGATGCTGGTTTGTCTTTTGCTAGGTGGATGTCCAATTTGTTTGAACTGGTAGCCATCTCACGATATCTCAATGTGATTATTAGTGTTCAATTGGTAATATTTTTGCATCTAAGGAATTTTTTGGCACCCCAATTTTTAATTCTATTATAATTGTGTATCATTGTTTTTCTTCTTACATCTAATTTGTTGTCCCTTAGAATAATAATGTGAATGAGCCTGTACGTCCATGCTAATAAGATTGTATAGGAAAATTTAATTTACATGGCAACCAACTCTTCACATGCCTTAATGTTATTGTGCATTAGCTCCATTATTGACCCTTCAACGATTGGCTGCCAGGTGGGGGTTGGGATGTGTAGATCCACCTAGCCAGCTCGAGGGTTCGAGAATTCAGTGTAGCTTCCCTAATTGTTGATCAACCTTAATTAATTTGATTATATCATTGTGATTGGGATTCACATGTTGCACGCTTTAAATCCGGCAATCTGTATTACATAGAAAAAACATCTGAGTTTTATCTATATATTGCTTTAGTATTTTTGAGATATTTCTTTAATCTATCTTAAATCTATTATACCATTATGCTCATGTCTTTTGTTCCAATTAGTGTATAAATGTATTCTTTCCATTTTTTAAAATCGTGAACATTCAGCGTATTCGTGATGCCAGTTCATAGTCTTATCTGAGTTTGGTTCCATCTTTTGCTGGCTAGGATTGATGTTTGGTCTGATTGGACAATGCTTGTCTAAAAATTTGCTCTCTTTATTACATTTCTATTACTGATTTCTCGAATGGTTGATGAGGACCCTCGTGTTCTCAATGGAGGGTTTTGTTTTGTGGGTAGGGTTCAGCATTGGTGTTTGCTAAAGGCTGCTGTGTAGCCAGATTTTAATTTTTCACTCCAATTGCGATGGGCATAATCTAGGTTCTTTGAGAGGGCAACTTGAATTGAAAGCCTCGTTCTTGGGAATCCTAATTCAAGTAGTATATATTAAGCTTGTTTGTACATTTTTTCCAATCACACACATAATGATTTAATCGCACACATGATATGTGCTTAGATACGACACTATATATATTTTTTACAATTTGCCTCGTATATGTTACTGCACTCTCCCACGAGTATGATGCTCTGCATAACATGTATGCTCCCACATATACGTATATTGTCAGGTATGACAGTGCATCCCGCTCAATTTGACAGTTCGCTTTGTACAATATGTTCATGTCAATGCTGTCATTTGTATAATATTATGACTTCTACTATCCATCATTGACTTAGTATCTTAAACAGGAATTTTCTTTTTTAGCATAACTTCAATTCAGTTTTGTTTACCTTGTTTTGTCAGTTCCAGTCTGAACATGAATTCAGCCATGTTCATTTTCTTGTTCAAATGATCCTTGTTAATATATTACATTACTTTCTTAGTATTATTACTGTAAACATTATGTGGTAATTTCTCCATAATGCATATGTAATATTTTAGTCTTGATATGTAGGATATATGTAAGCTTAAGATGATCCTCTTATCAAATCCCTCATTTGAGAGTCATGGATTTGTAGTTCCCCCAATTTGTTCTTCTCCTAAAGTTACCTCGAATTTTCTGATATTGATCTTAAAGGCTCAATTTTTTTGGGTGTTTTTTTCAAGTAGTTTGCCTATGATCTACTGAGGCTGTGGTTCAAAAATTTTGGTTTCAGTCAGAGTTGATTTGGTCGTCTTTCGAGTTTTCAGAGCTTGTACTTTGTGTTCTTCGGTTGCCGTTCTGTTTGAGCAGAGTCTCGTTTGATTCATTGAGCTATGAACTCAATCTTGATACACGGCTATGCTTGTGAGGGCCTGCGGCTGTATGTGCTCGACAGCTTGCAGCTGCATGCGCTCGACAGCCTGCGGCAGTAGTCGGCAGCACGCAACAACTCAAGCTCCAGGAACAAATCAGATTTTTATGTTAATTTCAGTTGTTAGCTTTTTAGTTTTCCTTGCAGCAGAAGCAGCTTTGTTAGTGCGCTTCAGGCTGGTTGTTTGTTTGCTTGATTTCTATGCAGATCTTTTCCAATTGCAACTTGTGCTTCATGGCAAGTTCGTGCAGGTACTAATCCACTTGTTTCTTTTGCAGCTCATTTGAGTGGACAACAACAATATGCTCAGTTTTTTTTCTCAGGTAAGCACGACAATAGCTAAGCCAAAATGTGAATATACTTGAGTAAAAGGTGTCTTTCATCCTACAGGAATAAATGATTAGGCAACCATTGCATGTTCTTTAGTTTATTTAAGGTCTCGATGGTTGGCCAGCTGTGGTTTTGATGAACTTGTAGCAAATCATGTTTTGTTCGAAGTCAGTCAGCTTGTGGTTTCAGTTCTAGCAGTAGAACAGTCCGCAGTTATATGCTTATAGCGGAGTGGCTCTTCTTGCTACATTTTATCTGTTCTCTGCCGGTATAGTGCTATAGCTTTTTATATCGATTTAATCCAGCAACTGTTTGTATTCTGTGAAGTGCCACTTGCGTACTACAATGTTCTAATTGTTGTGATCATTGCTTAGTTATTTCTAGAATCATTTTAATTAATCTCTTGTCTCAATATGTGTGGATGGATATTGTAACATTGCTAGTTAGTGCTTTCTTTAGCTACCCACTATTTTTACTGGGTTTACCGCATCTCATTGCAGTATAGTCAATTTAATTGTAAAGTCGAAGTGAAGTGAAAGATAGAAGAAAGGCCAGATGCTATCGCTGATCATATTTAGCTATTATTTTGTGTCCCAGATTTATGATCATTATAGCATATGCGCTGATCATATTTGTACTGATCTTATTAGCATCAGATGCTATCACTGAACAAAACACCTCATCTTATTTGTACTGATCATAACATATACTTGTAATTGTTTTTGTTTAACAATAGCATGATATTATTCTGCGTTTCAATGCTTATCATGGTCATTTTCAATTCATATTTCCACCATTCATATATTTCTTGGTATTATTACTCTAAATTGGTTGATGTATTTTCTTCATCTGGCATATGTAAATTTATCAATATCTAAATTTTCAGACAGAAATTTCTGGATTTGTTTATGGTGTTTCTGATCCAGAAATATTTTTTTATCTGCTTGATTGTTTGGGTATCTTCTTTCTATATCTATCTGATTGAAAACCGTGTGATGGCATTCAAAAAATCACCTAAATTTTTTTCCAACCAGATTTAGCTGATTTGGGGTCCAAAATAATTTGGGTGACAGCATCATACAAATCACACGAATTTATTTGGGATAGGATTTGGGTGATATGCCCACCCAAATCACACGGGTGAGGACTGGCCAAAATTCACACGGGTGACACATAGACAGACCCCAAATTAATGGTTGGTTTGCAGTCTTCTCCCTCCATCTCTAAATACCTTTCTTTAATTTATCTGATGTGAGTACATAAATTTTGATTGCACTCCGAGTATAGTATGTCTAGATAAATCGAAAAAGTTTTGTATATAGAAGAGCGAAAGCAAATAGCATAATTTGGCATTAAGGGACTAGATGATAGATGGTCGAAGACCGTGAGACGATCGCTCTGGAGAGAATACAAATAAACCTGTAGATCAGGGAAAAACCCATCCCATCTAATAGACGAATTATTCTGTCTGTCCAGCTAGGACTAGGACACAGGCCTCGGCGAGTCGTAGGCAGTTATAGCTGGTTTTTGTTTTATCCCATCAAATAGCTGGTTTTAAAGTGTTAGGCATAGTTGGCGGTGGAAATTTTTGTTCAAAATAGACATCCATTCCTAATTTTAATTTTTAAGGTTGTTTTGTGTCTTGATATCTTTTAGCGTTGTTGGTTATTTTTTTTGATAAATAATAATTTTTGTTAGAATCAAAACACGGAAGCGATAATACCTAGAACACAAAACTAAATCACAAGATCACAAAAACAAGAACGACACTGAGGCATGATATTTTAATGAGGTCCGTCCATGTGCCTACATCCACGGGATATGACTACACGCACTCCTCCAGATAAACATCAGCTCAACCGGCATCTGGGCACAACCGCGGAAACGCCGCCGCCCACACCAGCCGCTAAGTCGTCTCACGGTTACAACGGTAGTGCCTTAGTATTTATGGGCCGTAGAGATACAAAGTATGACCGAGACTCTATCCCTAACCTTCCAAATTACAACTCAAGTCCAATTGTAACCAAACTGTACACATATTTGACACCTATCCAACAGTTTTTTCCCCCTAAGCCGGCAGTTCTTTTCCAGTTAGTAAATGACACTCGGTTTGGCCAGGGAAGGGGCCAAGGGGGCTTCCAAATACTGAAGGCAGTAATAAGCAAGACTGCAGATAATACTCTAGTTTACTGTAACATCTCTTTTTCCTTCAGAAAATATATATCATTAAGTATGCACAAATTAATTGTCTATCACTACCGGCCGTAAGCCCATGCTCAAATAAATATGACGGACACACTACCATATACTACACTACACGCACATCTCTGAATTAGCCATACTATTTTCACAGTGTCTCTACCTGTCCAGTACAAATACTAGTATGCATCGAAACAAATGAGGTGACGGAGGAAACCTGAAAATGAATATAACAATGCTGTAGTTGGAGACACCAGGGAAGAGGCATGTGATGAAATTCCAGAACCTTGCATCCTAAATGGTATATGGTAAACAAGCTCAAGATGGAAAAGCATCAACCCCAAAGTCGGCATCCTATAACATCTGCGTGCTTCTGTGTTCCTGTGTGTAAAGCATGAAGCTATCTTGCTGAAAATACTTGATCAAAAACATCTTGCTGGAAATGAAAACAGCTTGCAAATGGTCAAAAGAAAACTGTCCCGGCCATAAAGCTTATCCAAGTGCTACTTTTCTGTTACTGTGCTGCTCGTAGGAAAACAAAGAGAGGCTGGATTTTTTTTTTAATTTTGTCGGTGATGTGTCCCAACATCGTTGCCAAACACAGCAACCAGTCAAGACCCTGCAGAGCCGTCATTTTCATTTTACATGCTGTGGAGCCGTATATTCCCTGGGCACGGTTTGAAGAAAAGTCGCGTTCAATAAATGACAGACCAATCCAACTGCTAAAATGAATCCAAACGAACCATCAGTTGAACATTCAAGGCAAGGTATGTGTTGACACTCAAATTTGGCACCTAGCCGACCAGACAGGACGGACCGGTCTGACCGGTCCTGGTTCCTGTAGCCTGTCCGGCACGCCACACCGGTCAGATCGGTGTGCCTAACCGGTCTGACCGGTGCCCCCGTGTCCGAGTTACAACAAGGAGTCCTGATAGGATTAGACTTGTAAAAGGATTTCCTTGCAGGGCAAGTCCTCCCACCCTAATAAATATAAGAGGTCGCGGCCGATTGAGTACCATCCAATCGATCAAATCTATTTACCTTTATTTGTCTCGTATTTACTTTTATCTCTAAACCCTAGCTTTTTCAATCTCATCTGCTGTTCTTCCTTCGTCTCCGCGACGTCTGAAGGCGTTCTAGGTGGCCTTGCCGACCCTAGAGCAACCCTACGTGCGCTAGCTCCGACGGGGTCCCTCCCGAGCCTGCGTTCTAGGTCTACCGCAGGAATCTCCCGGCGACCCGTCTGACCGGTCTACCCCACCGGTTTGACCGGTGTCGACGCAGAGGTGCTGCGACAGCTGCCTTTGCGTGCTTGTTGGCTCCAAAAGGTGTCAACAGTATGAGTTCGAAATATATCATAGACAACTATGTTTTTGGTACCCACTACAAGTCCCTCCCCTATTTCTCTCAATCCCCATCTCGCCACGTCATTCGCTGACGTCATCAGCAATTATGCCCCCCCGCCGGCTCGCACCCAGCGCCGCCACCACCCCCATCCAATCCCAGCGCCTCTTACCCCGACGCTGCCCCCTTGCCTCCCAGCCCTCTCAACTCCCGAACCTCCCACCGCCCCCTCGCCTCCCCGCCCACACCACGCCCACACCTAGAACCCCCCCGCCTCCGCCGCCGCCTCTCCTCCACGTCCCCTCCCCACCGCCCCCCCACCTCCTCGCCTCCCCAACTCTCCTTTCTCCATAAAACCGTGCTTGGAGGAGGCTGCCGCCGAGAGGAGGCCACCACTAGCCTGCACAGCCCCTACTCGACCCCGCCGCCGGATCCGGCCCAGATGAGGAGGCCGCCGCCAACAAGGAAGATTTTGGGGCATTATTGCATACAGGAACATCGATCGAGCTCAGAAACCCTAAACCTATGCGAGGAGGGTCTGACCTGGAGGAGGAAGCTGCCGCCGACAAGGAAGATCACCGGGAGGAGAAGGTCGCCATCAGCCCGCGCCACACCTCCTCACCCGGCATCAACCCCTCCACCATGCTCCGTCCGCAGGGGAAAATAGGAGGGACGAGGGAGGGAGGGAGGGAGGAAGGCGTCGTTGCGCTGACATGCACCGCCCGCGCCTCCATCGGGCCGCTCACGCCGGCGGCGAGGGGAGCCATGAGTGCTGGCGGCCGGATCTCGCATGCGCGGAGGGAGGCGGATAGGGGAACAGAGAAAAGGATATTGACTTTTGCGTAGCCACCGGTGCAGACGACATTGAGTATTTTTTTAATTAATTTTTGTAAAGTATGGAGCGGTAAATAGGATGTGTTGCCATATGGACCTATTAGCTCCAATACAGGCCTGTTTTGGAGTCCAACCATGTGTGCAGTAGCCCATCAGCGACCAACAGCAGCCTCTTCAAAAATCTTACAATAACCATTCTGAATTTTGTAGGTACATAAATTGATTTCACCTCTAAAAATATCAACATCAGCCTCCATCAGCCTCCTTGAGTTAATCAGGTAAGAAACTCTTTCCAAATTTAGTTTTTTTTATTAATTGTTGTGTGGAGTCATGGATATCTTTATTTTCTATCGGGAGAAGTTATATACAATCTTTGTGTTCAACATCACATTATGACAACATCATGAATATCATCTTGGTAATTTCTCTTGATAACATTTTTTATTCATTAAACATTCCATCAAGTAAAATATAATTTACCCTCATGTAAAGAAGAGCTCAAATCTTTAATTTTTTCCAAGAGCATCAAATAATTATTAAAAAGTTCTCAAAATTTCACTTTTTTCTTAATGCATCAAATAATTATAGAAAAATAAGCAACACATCCGCAACAACGCGCGGGGAATTCACCTAGTATAAGTTACATACTGCTCCGATCCATCTTCCCTTGAAGAAGCAACAATTTACCCTCTGTGATGGAATTGCTCCCATCGATGAACAAATATGCTAGCTTGTATCAACATACAAAAGTGAGACAATCATGCTAGTGAGAGGAACGGCTTGCCATTGTCGTCGGTAAGCCACTGGAAAATGACAGAGGACAAAAAAGGAAGGGAATGTGGCAAAATCCTTGTCGAACTTACTATTGACCAGTGAAAGATCGAAGATCTTACTAAGGCGTGTGGCCTTTTGACGCCTTCCGATGCTGTCTGAAGTCACCAATCACCATACCAGTGGTGCATTTCATGTTTTCAACCTGATGTACAAACAGCTACATGTTGGATTGATCACCACAGGTCCAATAACGGAGTCGGGCCTTGACTCGGCTCCCTGATTGGGGGAGCCCAAACCAACTGGACTGTGGACCCTTGTCGTGCCGACCCTATATAGAGGAGGTGGGGGCCGTAGAGGCATGCACGCCGAGATGGAACAGTCCTCGCTCACCCACATCTGCCACACTACTGAACAGTCCTCAATGCCCTGAGGAACCACCGTCAATCGTCACTGCACCTCACCACCGGCATCACTCGGCTCTGGCAGACTCCTCATCTCCCAAGCAGGCACCGCCCTCTACCCTCGGCATGCGCCACCACATTTGGGGAAGCTGTCATACCCCCGCCCGCCTCGACCACCTGCCTGGTAATCTCTCAATGATTCTAGGTCCGGTGATCCCATCACTCAATCTTGGACCCTAAAGTCTGAATCCAAAGGATGGCCATGGTGGGTATATGCTGCATCAGGTGTGCGTCTTTATATGCATCGCCATTGTGACGAAAAACAATCCATCGCCGCGTACTAACTATTCCGCTAAGCGTGCTGTATTGTTGGGCCGGAATGCGGCCCAATATTTTTGATCCCTTCCTATCTCTATGGTGCATGCATACAAAAAAGCAAAAGTGTTGATGTCATCCTTACCTAGAAGTTGTTTTAAACGTAAAAAACTATAAATGATAAACCGAGTATCAAAACTAAATTCTGATTTCACCATTAGATTTGTGACAATAAAAACTTTGAAACAAGATCCCACTTGACTATATTTTGACAAAGTTTTTTTATTTATAGCTTTTAGTTAAATTAATATATTATATGTAATACATAATCAGATTTGCTCTTCTTCAAATGCTTGAGATTTAAGTTTCTCTCAATCACTTTTGTTGCTAGCCCTCAAATCTCAAATGGATGGTTGATCTCATTTGTGTAGTTATTCTCTTTTCGGGTCCGCACCCCAGACCCGCGACTGTAGTTAATTTTTTTTTTCCTCACTCCACACCTGCAAACCTGTTTAGGGAGCTGAAGCAAGAGAGGTCACGGGCTCACGGCCTTCTCGTCTCCTGCTTTCTTTTCATTCCCCACTCCGATTGCGTCCTCGTGTTCGTCGCGGCGGTGACGGGCGGTAGTTTCCGATGGAGAATCGGATCCGCGAGGGAAGCAAGCGGCGAAGGCGAGTCAGGCGGCGATGCGGGGGAGCCGATGGCTTCGCGCCCGCCGGCGGCTTCGACGACGCTCCGGCGGCATCCAGACACCTGCGGAGCACACCCTGCATTTACCATCATTGGCTCGTGAAGGTTATCCCTTTCCCTTCCAAGCATCTTCATTCTAATCCAATTGATCTGAGATTTGAGTGTTTTTTTTTTTGTTGCACGCATGTGGATTCCACTGGTTAGTAGGTTTTGATGTGTGGTTCCATTCATGTTTCCTCGAGGTCTGCAGCGTCGAGGATTTCTGTGAGCACAGCATCCTATCGAGTTCGAGGCAGAAGAGTATTTCCTGTTGAACGGCTCTTAGCATTTTCTGTATCTGGTTTTTTTGGCACACCACAACTGTCGAAGGTTTCTAGTGTATAGAAATGCTCTGAGACAGCGCCTGCATATGTCAGGAAATGTAGCCATCTTTTTTTTTTAATTTCTTGCAGATGAATGTTTTTCCCTGCGTCATGATCCCTGTGCCTATGTGGATAGCAGCATCTTGAAAGTCATATGCCCCCCTGTTCCAAGTTTAATGTGTATTGCATTAAATTAGCTATATTTTTTCTGCACATGTCCGTAATTCCTTGATTTCCATTTTCTTCAAACACTGTCATTCTCGATTTTTCATTTTTCCTCCTCCCTAACCTATGTACATTGTTAGTGCCAAAAATGTTTCTTTCTTATAGATAACTAAATAAGAGAGTCCACTAG
This sequence comes from Cenchrus fungigraminus, assembly GCA_036936925.1. NCBI lineage: Eukaryota > Viridiplantae > Streptophyta > Magnoliopsida > Poales > Poaceae > Cenchrus > Cenchrus fungigraminus. Next base: position 89,284,837 of record CM072780.1, read on the forward strand.
TTATGCATTTAGATTTCAGCATTCAAAGTATCCTATGCTTTATGCCATTTAATAGTGGCTGTGCATAAACCATACTCATCATCTCATCTATCATTGTCGGTCTTCATCTGCAGAGTGCGGATATTATCTTATTATGATGTATCTTTAGTCCTTACTTTCTGGGCCATAATTGTTGTTATTATTGCCCTTCAGGTTATGTGAAGTGGTATTCCAAATTTCTGTGCACTGGCTCTAGCACTACATGACTTATGGTATGTCAAAAGGTCACATCAGTATCGTATAATTTAGGATGATTTGACTTTATAATAATTTCTTGTTTATAATTGGAAGCCATACTAATCGGGGACTGAGTAATACTTTTGTGTGGTTTGTTGCAAAAGAAGCTACAATATCTCAGTACTCAAGATTCTTTTGTGCTTCTGAAGTACAATAATTTGTTGCATATTTTATTACTTCTATTTTGGTTTGGTTTCTTAAATTCCCTGATATTTTTCTCAAATTCTAAACAAATCATTTTGCCTAAGCATATCTTCCTTTTTTTAGGTACAAGGCTCTGTATCACTTTAGAATTAGCACAGTTCAGTTCCATCAGCAGTTCTATTTATTATCTGATCTTATGCATGGTGCATCTTGTGAGTTCTAATGTTTCATTCAGCACTAATGATTTAAATAGCATTATTGAGTTTCTCATAGAAGTGCCACCCTCCACTAAAGAGTTGTCAGCTCTTTTTTTTCATACATTTTTTTCAATGATTGTATTACCTTCACTAGATGCCTGCAGGAAATACAACACCAATTGCACATGTAGTATTTCAGCTTCATCAGGCGCAACACTTTTTCTTTGTCTTTTGTATTGCAGGCATTATTATCTTTTCCCCCTTCACGCAAACAAACTGTGTATAATGCAAAATAAACTGTGTATTATGCAAAATAAACTGTGTAGATTCTTCCTTTCTTTTTCAGTTCGGAATAATGAAATTTATATTAACAATTTACATCTAGGGTTTATTATTGTGTCATTTTCCTTTGCTAGAAGCTTAGTTTCGATTTGTAAAAAAAACTTTCAAGTAATATGAATATTACATAGGTACCACTTCTGCAATTTAAATATAACATTGTTGCATGGCTCATGTTACAATTTTTCATCACAATATGTTTGATGGACTATTTGATGTTTGAATTGTTTATGTTGTTTTCTAAACATTATGTTTTTGTAACACTGATGTTGCAGGGATAAAGTATGAGAGTACAAAGATGAGTGTGAGAGGTTGGATCAGTGCTTTGTCATCTTTATGACTCCTCAATCTCGAATGCCAATTTTTTGAACTCCATGCAAGTCACACTGCTCAGGTTAAAAATAAACTGTCTAGGTTTGATTATTGTAGTATTAGCTGATAGCTTAACTCTTGATGCTGACAGTAGGTGTTCTGAAAGGGTAAAATTTTTCTTGTTAAATTTGGCATGTCATTTCAAATAGCTAAGAGTCACATGTAGATCTTTGTAAGCATTTGAAAATTTATTAGGTAGACCTACAAGTATTTTTTTCCTTTTCTTTCTTTTTTTGCGAAAGGTAAACCAGTAAGTATTGTGCACCCTCACTGTCATTCCCAGAACTCCAAAACGCTGTTGCTTTTCTTGGTTAGGTAAATTCTTTTAAGATTAACATTTCTCAAAATCCCCTAACATTTACACAATTTTTTTATGCAATTCAAAGTGTAGAACAACACTACCTCTGATCTCAGACTTATGCAATTCATAGTATTAAATTAAGTATTGCAAATTTTACAAATTTTCTTTTTATGCAATTCAAAGTTTTTTCTTTTCTTTTTTAGCGGTTCGGTGGTTTTCTGCTTTTGCACAAGTTGAATCAGTTAGGACAGACTGCTGAAATTTGTAGTGTATTTTTTCTCTTTTTTCCCTTTTTTTAGTTTATCTGATGCATGTCAGTAGATGGTTATTTCTGGTATATATGGAGGCATATTTTGTTGAATTCCCAGCAATAGCCTCTTAACACCAATCTGTTTGTGGGGACAATTAGAATTTTTTTCTTTTTAGAGGTTAAACTTTAGTGTTAGTTAGCACTTTTTGGAGGCAAAATATGAAATTGTGAGGTCTCTTTTCATGCCTTTTGAATAATTTTACAACTACCACTTACCTGGAAATACATATATTTCAGTTAGTTCAAGTCTTTTTTGCCCTATATATGATTTTTTTATTTTACCTATATAAAATCTGCTTATTAGCTACATATTTTTCTGAAGAAGGTACATATACACCGTACACACCTCTCCTTTCTCTCTCCAATATCCCTGAAGCTTTGAATCAAGTCGATTTGGGATCACACCCAACCCATTTAGGGTTATTTTATCAAGGATACAATCCTTGTGTGAGTGGGTTTTTCTTTCCATTTCCATTTGAATATGTGCATGTCCTTGATTTTTGTTGCCTGTTATATCCCATTTCCATTTATTTGTACGGATCTACTAGGATTTTCAGTCTCACACCCCCATCAGAACTTCAGGCTGTATTAGGTTTTTCTTTTAGCTTCGTTAGTTGATGCATGCACACACCGATTTTTTTGGTTGAGCGGCATTTGAGGGCGCAGGTGACATTATCTTAGTCTGTAGTCTTTTTCAAGTCCATGTGCATCTTCTTTATTGAATCTTGAAAATTTCGTGATATATATGCATGTTTTTATTTCAAACAGTAACATTAAGTAGCTGCTCTCAAGCAGCATGTGTGTATGATCCTTGAATTCTCCAGCAGTTCTGTAGCAAAATATGCATAAATATCATGACTTTTTGGAGGTTAAACTTTAGTGTTAGTTGGCACTTTTTGGAGGCAAAATATGAAATTATAAGGTCTCTTTTCATGCCTTTTGAATAATTTCACAAGTACCACTTATCTGGACTTATATATATATTTCAGTTAGTTTTAGACTTGTGTGCTATATATATGATTTTTTTATTTTACCTATATAAAGTCTGCTAATTAGCTGCATATTTTTCTGAAGAAACTTAGGGTCATCGTGTGCAATTTTGTTTGTGATCCTGTTGATGTCTGATGGTGGATTTATGTAGGATATGTTACAAAATGCCTCCTGATTATACAGCTCAACACGATTGATGGAGCAATAATATGCACAGGTCACGAACCTTAAGAATAAAGGATTTGTTACTTGTTTGTGTTTTTGGGTTTTTCAGTACATGAATAAAACTTGAAAAGTATTGTATAACTACTCCCTCCAGTTTGATTGGTGTGTTTTCAGTAAATATGTTCCTTAATTCATCATTTGTCACTTTAAAGTAATTCACAAAATACTCATGTTTCTAGAGAGAATTTACCACCCTTACCAGCACTGACACGGGGGAGATCTCTAGTTATGTTTTTATGCATCATACCTTTTTAATGCACATGTGATGTTTTTTTAATTACAGCTCTGGTTGCCTAGGAATTGTGAAATGTACTTTTTTATGCATTTTGCCAATCAGATTCTCATAATTTGTCATGTTTACTGGTGATGAGAAATTCATGTGTTTTTCTTGCAGGTGGACATTTTGGAGATGAAAAAGAAATTTTAGGGTGTCATTTGGATTTTGTAATCTCGAGAATTTGTAAGATGTAGTATCTGTGTATTGCACGACATCTTTTGTGCTGTGTACCTGTGTTATTTCAATTCATGTGCTTCCCGCTGTCATCTTTAGAGCTTTTTTTAGAAAAAAAATCGTCAAAGGCCCGTTCAAGAGTTTTCCTTTGAGAAACCGATAAAAGGGCCCACATGTGGAAAAAAATGTAGCCCAAAATAAACCACCCAGCCCATTAAGCTTAACGGTGTTGGGGGAAAAGTGATTGAGAAGATAGAAAATCTCAATCGATTCTAAGTAGATAAAAAAGAATAGCTGGTCCCCCCACCCTAGCTGTTGGATGCAGTATCTACGGCCCAAAAAAAAGTGTTAGACAGATTGATAAAAATCAATCATTTGATGTCTAGACAGATCTATACATAATTGCAGAACAAAATTTACAAACAACAGAACAAAACATATGTATACCAAACAAATTATATGAACTGCCGGAACAAATATGTATACTTGTCGAACAAATTCTACAAACTACCGGAACAAAACATTTGTACGTACCAAACAAATTATTTGAACTGTCGGAACAAATATACTCGTTCCTCCATTGAGCCTCCTCAGATCCGCGCCGGCAGTGTCCCAATTCTATGATCATGGCAGTAGAAGCATGGTACAACGGAGGTATGTGGCAGAAGCTTTGATGACGGTGCCTGTGGGTACCGTTTCCTCGTTGGAGGCATCTACAATACGCCTCCTTGTGCTCATGCTATTTGGGTAGGTGATTTTACTTTCAAAAGGGTGTTCATCAGGAGAAATACTTGCTCGTCATTACGCCAGTGCCAAAAATCTTGCGTCTAGCCCCGCAGCCCCCCCCCCCCCGCGTCGCTCCCGCGTGGGCGACTCGGAGGGCCAAACCCTAGCGCCGCCGCCCCACACCCGCAGCCGCCCACCGCTGTCGTGCCGCCATCGAGGGGGGCTCCGAGATCGTGAGGCCCTCGATGACGCCAGTGGCACGACCATCTCCCCCTCCCGGAGGTCCTGCGGCGGGCGCGGCCGCCACGGCTCCTCCAGGAGCTCGCCGGCGGCGACGTCTTCAGCGGCGGCAGCGGGAGGGGGGGGGCTTCGGCCCACAGATCTGGGATGCCCCCGTCCGGATCTGGTGGTCGTGTGGTCAGGGCAACTCAGGGTGCGTGGTGGCTGTGCTTGGTGCCGCCGATGTGGAGACGCGAGGGACGACGGTGGCGGTGGTCCGGACGGCGGCACGCACTGGAGACGACGGCGGCGGCCCGCGCGGGGGCATGCGGGACGACACCGGTGCCAACCACTGCGGCGTGCGGGTCTGCAACGACGTCGAAGGCGGCCTGTACGGGCTGTCGATGGCGGCGGTGGCGGCCGGTGCGGGCTGGCGGGGCGGCGGTCGCGGGCGGCCATGGCCAGCCCAGGCCGTTGGCTTCTGCCTGCCCACGGCCAGGCTTGGTGGCCGGCGGCTTCCTGCGTTCCCCTTCGTCGGCTCTTCACGTCTGGCGCCCAATGGAGGGGGGCCAGGGGGGGTCCGGTGTGTGCTGGTGGCGCCGAGGTGGTGCTAAGGGCTGTGCTGGGTCTCTTCTGGTGGAGGTGGTGCGGAGGTGACGGGGAGCGGGCTACGAGCGTGCGGCATGCATTGTGCAAATCGGGCGAAAGCCTTCACCGACGCTTTGTCGGTGGGCATGATGGCGGCGCCCTTGTGGCGTCGGTCTCCCCGCTGGTGGCATCATGGTGAGGCATCATGCTCTCTGCCTCGCGGGGCTCTCAAGGTGAAGACTTTCGTCCATCTATGGACATGCGATGGCGGCGTCTTGGCGTCGTGCTCTTCTTGAAGGCATCGTATTTGGAGTCACATCCCGATTTGTGGAGGTGGTGGTGGAGATCGTCCGGAGGTGTTACGAGTAGCGTGTTTGGTTCATGTTGCCGTTGAGGTGCAGAGGGCCCATGGGTGCTAGAGGGCTTGAGCCGCCACGCAAGGTGCACTGGTGAACTCGAGGACAGCTGGGCGAAGGTGATGCTCTCATATCGGTCTCAGATATCTGAGTCCTTGGCAGAGAAGTGTGAGGCAGTGGATGAGGCAAGGCCCCCACGCAGAGTGGTCAGGATCAGTGGTTTTCCATGGTGTTGAGATGGGAGTGTTCTAAAGCTTCTCTGGACTTGAGGGATCAACGATCGTGTTTGGCGGCCTGAGGGTGATAGTCTCATGGCGGACGAGTTCAGGGGCCGTTCGGGCTTGCAGCGAGCTACGGCTTTGATGTGGCACAGCGTTGGTAACGACGACGCGGGTGTTGATGGCTTGTTTCGAACTCCTCTCCCAAGTGGTCAGGGGTGGTGGTGTGCTCTGTTGGGTGCGTTTGTTTGTGTTTGGTGTTTGTTCGTGTGGTGGTGTCCGCTTCGATGTGTTATGTACTAATGCTTCTTCTTCTTAAATGACATAGCAATGCTCCTGCTTTTATTTCAAAAAAAAATTATGCTAGTGCCGTCAATGGAGACGCCCTCAGGTGCCGCAAACCTTCCTAAAGGCATTGACGAGAAATCACCTGTTCATTACTTGTATTGCCTGCTTCCGCATATGGATTTTTTTGGTGGCTCTATCAATGGTGGTAAGGAAGATGGAAGGCGAGTCTGTTGGTTCCATCCTCGGTCAAGTTACATGACAGCTAGCATATTGGACACGGTGACGTTCATTTTGCAAGACACCAGACTTGATCTTTTTTCATCAATGATTTAGTTCTAAGCCGATTGATGTTGTCATAAACATTTAGTGACCTTCTCATGGGTTTGAGATTTGTGCTAATGGTATTTAAAGCTAGCAAAATTGGATACCTGTGTAGATGTCAGTCTTGATGGTGGTAGCTCTGAACTATGATTAGGGCTAAGGTGCGCGGAACACCACCGTTTGATATGTGCTTATTGTCGCAGAAGATGTGTCATAACACCGAGTTGGACAAGACTTATTGGTGTTGGAGGCTTGGCGCTAGTGACAACCAGTTATAACACAACTAAGGCTTAGGTTAGACCTCGTCCCTTTTTGTTGTGATGGTAGTTACATAGAGGTAGTGGTTCGTTTGGTGGATACTCTGTAGGATAGATGTTTTTATTTCTGCTCCTTTTTCCTAGTCTTGTGTGCTACTAAGAATGGATCTTTTCCTCTTTTGTAATAATGATATAGATACATGCATCTTTTTGCATGCAGAGGCTTGAGTATCAATATATTCCTATTTCTAAAAAAAATCATTCACACATCGTCACATTGTAAAGGTAGATATTTTTTATTCCTAGTCTAGCTGCATGTTCTTTCATTTGCGACTGTTCTGACAAGACTTGTTTATGCACATTATGTTCGTCACACCAGCGACTTGGAAAAGTGAGGCAAGGTCCCTTTTTTAACGATTAGACAATTAAGTCCCCATTTTGCTAGCTGGACCGAAACAATCTTTAGTTCCCGAACCTTGCTAGTAAAATTTGACAAAATGTTGTGGCAATACATATACCACGACATGACAATGAAGCGTGAACTGTGTGAATGACATTCAGTGGAGAGTAGAACTGTATAAGGCCTCGATGGTTCGAAAAGAACATGTGAGATTAGTGAACCTCAATATGCTCAGCACCATGATATCCATGGGCTGCAAAGAACTCATCCAAGTGCTCAAGTGCAAAGCATGGGCGATTCTGTTGAGCATGGGCTATTTATCTGAGCATTGGAAATTCCATTTCCACTACTCTTATACATCGAGTGTTAATTGGCCAATATGTAACTTGATCAATGAGCCGGTGAAATATTTACTCTAAGAACAGTTTGCATAAGATTCACGTGAAACAAATTGATGGTTGGTTTGCAGTCTACCCCCTCCAACTCAAATTGCTATTCATTTTGGTTTGTCTAAGTACATAATTTTTTATATGCACTTAGATATATACTATGTCTAGCTAAATAGAAAAGGTTTTGCATATAGAAGAGCAAAAATGAACACCATGAACAACTAACAGTGAGACGGTCTCCGGAGAAAAAATTATCCTGTAAATCAGGGATGAGCCTATCCTATCTAATAGGATGACTTATTCTGTCTGTCCTCCCAGGACTAGGACACAGGCCTCAGCGAGTGGAGTGCAGGTGAGGTGAACGCAAGAAGCATGATGTGATCCTGTGAGAGGGAAATTGCTGCAGGTAGGCCCGAGCGTTTGGGTTACCCGATTATTTTTGGTCGAGTAATTTGTGTAATTGAAAATTTGGTTAATGAAAACTGCTACCCGATATTAGCCCCAAATTAACACTACCCGAAATAACAGATGCAGGAGTTGGAGACACTGAGTGAGGCTTGCATTCCTTAATGGTATATGGTAAACAATGCAAGCTGGAGTAGCATCTCCATTAGACACACGTCGACCAACTGCTTCGCCGTGTGTCGAGGTTCACTACACACGGCGAAAAGGGTCACGTGCGTTCCGTGTGCACACCGCAGGTGACAGACGTGAGAACTGGAGCTGACCGCTATTCTTTGCAGTGTGTCAAAAGCAGACACATAGTGACTATTCCTCTTTGTCGTGTGCTTTCTTCATGGCACACGGCGAACTACTAGTTCGTCGTGTGTTTTTCCTTGGCAGACGGCGAAGGAGCCCAAAAAAAACATCTTCCACCCTCCAAAAATTTTCTCCACTCCACAACATGTAGTAATCCATGTTAAAATTTGGAGAATTTTTGTAGTTGGTTGTTATATTTAACTAATTAATTACAATTCAAGCAACTTTTGACTAAAATCAAATTTTAATGGCAAGTGATTAAAATAATGGAAAGTGCCTCAGGGCCTTATGAGGAACCCGCCTTTTTCCATCACCATGTTCCCATCTAGATTCACCACAAATTGGGCACACTTCGAGCTTGGAATAATCCTTGTCAAACAACTTAGATTTTCGAAACAGCACACAGTTGTTCTTGCACACATGGATTGATTCATATGCAAGGCCAGTTCACCAAGATACTTCTTCGCCTCATCATAAGAACTTGGAAATTCACATTGAGGGAATGCTTGGGACAATAACTTCATCAATGCACTAAATGCTGTACTGCCAACTCGATAGCGAGACTTGATATAAAGAAGTCTCACTAGAAAGGAGAATTTGGAATGCTCTGATCTTGGGCACAGTTGCTACTTGGCATCAACAAGAACTTTGGTAAATCTTGGACTCCCTGCATCTGCCTCTAATGATGTGTACAAATCTGCGAGCATCTGTGTGACTCCGTGATCATCATCTCGGTCATCATCTTGGCCATCATCTTGGCCATCATCCTCGCCCAAATTTATCCCTTCATCATAATCATATATCTGTCATGGTGCACCTCCTCCTCTCTGGACTCAATAATTTCAGCACCTGGAGACTCCCCATGATGGATCCAACGAGTGTAAGCAGGCGACATTCCAAAGATGTGTATATGGTCATTCACTTCTTGATGATGCCGTAAAACTTGATTAACACATCTGCGGCATGGACATTTTATCTTTCTTTCTTCCGGGTATTTTCCTCTAACAAATTCCATGAACTCTTCCACTCCGTCCATGTAGGCAGGTGTGAATGGCTTCAAATGAACCCAACTTCGATCCATCTGTTTTGGCATACATGTGAAAATTCAGAAAACAACAACACAAGTAAACTTTGAGAAAGGCAGTATTATAAGGGAAAGGGAGATGCAACAACAAGTATACTTTGGAACACATCAACACAACAGCATAGACTCAATGTTAAAGAATTCAGCCATGGCACCTACAGATCACAGGTTTCCAAATCAAGGTACAAAACCACCCTACAGATCACAGGTTTCCATATAAATTTAGGCAATTGGAGGCACTGCAGCGGATTTCAGAGCTCCAAACTTCTGCCATTACATCTAAGGTTCAGAGTATGGATGCATGAAAATCTGCTGAATCTCTACAAATTTTATTCATTGACTATAGACCTTCCCAAATCGCCCAGCAAGCCCATGTCTTCCTACTAACTGGTTCTACTAGCTACATCTAAAGAAAAGCATTACTTTTGGACCAAAAGCATGAAAAGAAGTGCATTCCAGTACACAGGATACTAACTAGATTTGAAATCTAGAGTTGAACTCTAAAGTCGTGGGACCGAGCCGTCACCTTGCCGCCGCGGGGACGCCGCCGTCCGCCGGCTGGGGATGCCGCTGAAGTGCGCCGGGGATGCCACCGTCCACCCGCTAGGGATGCCGTCGAAGTGCGCCGGGGACGCCGTCGTCCACCTGCCGGGGACGCCGCAACGCAGCAGCCTCCGTCCGGCTGCCGGGGACGCCGCCACGCAGCAGCCTGAAGCGTCCCCTCATCAGAGGTGACTAAATGTGATACAAATACCAGTCCCAGGAGGCTGGTAACACATTTATTACATCAGATGGTTCATTACCGTACAACACGTCGAGGCTGTGGGCAAGGGAGCGCCACTGCCACGAGAAGCAACATAAGAACTACAGACCAAACTACGATAGCAACAGCATCTAGGATATCTTCAGAGTCTGGCACCATGGAAGCTTCCTGTGGAGACCCTGAATCCACAGGCACGGGTTGGGTGCAGGACAGCAACCTACTCGACGTCTTCGGGGACGAAGTCGGGATCCTCCTCTGGAAAACAGTTAATCAAGCAAGGGTGAGTACATACATACTCAACAAGTTCAACCCCACCCACGGAGGGGCTAAAAAGCAGGTCATGCACATGATATATCAAGGATCAGGATAAGGTTTATTTTGCAAACGCATTTACTCATGCAGGGGTTTGTTTGCGAAGAGGTTTTCGCAAACAGTTTTTATAACTCAAGTAACTCAGTTATTTCATGAAAACCAAATGAGGACTACCGGACTCCCCGTCCGCAGTAGCCCAGGCACACAGCCACACACTTTTCCAGAAATCAACTCACGCCATGAAAATCATCCCAAACCCAAACACTAGTTTTGTGACCACACCGTGACTCGTCCAATACCGTGGACACGGCTATTCGAATAGGTTTTACACTCTGCAGAGGTTGTACATCTTTACCCACAAGTAGGGTACCGCCACACGAACACCTTAGTGCCGGCGCGGATCCTATCAAAGCCATTACCCACCTTAGCTAACTCTACGAGCCACCACGGGAGCAACCAAGGGGTTATCTCACATAACCAGGGCATACCTCACACAGATCGTACCCCTACTCCTTGATCTCCCGCTGCTCACCCGCACTCCTGATGGCAAGTAGATTAACTAGTGGGATTTATGCTAAGCCGTTGCCACATACAACGGTCGAGTGGTAGTACGATAATTGGGTCAGGTGAGATGTCACGCAACTCGGTCCTTAACGACAGGATGGACATCTCCAACACGCTCAACCACAAAGGTACGAGCTCACCCTTACTCCTGACACACGCGTCCATCCCGTCTACCCAGTTCTTTTACTCATTTTCCCAAAATACCAAATTCCCATTTTTAAAGCACACACACATTTTAAAGAAATTATTTAGGGAAATCAAAGATCAATCATAGCAATCAAGGGTGGCTATCCTATCGGGTTTTAACAGTAAAACAATATGCAATTTATAAAACGGGTCATAGGGTTGTATTTATAAAACTGGGATCAAAGCATGCATCAAAGGATGAGATTGAACTTGCCGTCCTCGAAGTCCTCGGGGAGTTCCTGCTCGTGGTTCGGGACTCCGGTCTCCTGCTCGCAGTACTCGGCTCTGAACTCCTCCTGGGGCTGCTCCTCGTTCACTCCGTTGGCTAAAGCACACACAAACAAGCATACAATAAAGCAATGTCTACCGGCTGAGCTCGAGAGGAGAAATGCATGGAAAATATATAAATATTATTTCCAGTATATGGGTGGATGAGTCGGCGGAAATGGCTCCGGAAAGGTTATGGTGAGGTTGGGAATTTATTTGGATTAAAATGGCTCATAAAATGATGGATTAGGGGGGGGGTATTAGGGGAGGTTTAAAGGGTTTTGGACCTATTTGTAAAGAAATCTAAAGATCCAGGGGCTTCTTGGTGAAACAGAATATAAGAGAGGTGGAGGGGCCTCGGGTGCGGATAGAAAGGAAGGGAGGGGGGGTCTTGGCAAAACTGCCATCTCCTTCCTCCCCTTTGGTTTGAAACAGGGGAGGGGAGGCAGGGGCGGCCGGGCCGGCGGCCGGCGGCGCTCGCCGGCGCATGGGGCCATGGCGGCGACTGGGAGCTAGGGGAAAATGGAGAGGGGACCGCGGGGAGTCGATCCCGCTCCTCACCTTCGGCGGGGACGGCGTGTGGAGGCGGCTCCGCGGTGGTGGGGCGGCGGCCGACGGAGGCGAGCGGGGCGGCGGCGCTGTGAAGCAAGAGGAGGGGAGGGGAGTGGCCGGAGAGGCTTGGGGCGAGGCAGGAGTGGCGCGGGCTACTTATAGCCGGGGAAAGGCGGTTCGTGGGGGGATGGCGGTGGCGGCTCGGCTGGCGGGGCCGAGACCGGCCGGATTCGGGAGTAATGGCGCGGGGTCGGGGTGACGGGCGGCACGGCAGCTTGCCGGCCTGCCTGAGCGGTCTTGTCGCGGGGAAAGGGGGCGATGGCAGCGGGATTCCGGCCGGCGGCGCTGTTGGACAAGGCGGGTCGGGCAGTGGCAGTGGCGTGCGGTCACGTCTCGGCTGGCCGGAGCCGACACGGCACGGCAGTGACGGCCGTGCGCGTGCGTAGGTGAGGGGCCGGATGCGGCCGGGCGCGGTCGTGGCGCGGTGTGGCTGGTGCGGCACGGGCGCGGGCTGGCGCGCGTCGCAGGGAGGAGCCGGCGCACGGCGCGTCGAGGGAGGCCGGCGCGGCATGCGGCGCACCAGGGGGGGCCAGACAGGGGACCTGCGGGTCCAAGGTAGAAGGAGGGGAAAAGAAGAGAGAGGAAGGGAGGAAGAAAGAAAAGAAAAGAAAGGAAAAGAAAAGGAAGGAAAAAGAAAGAAAGAAAATAATTTTAGGAAAATAGGAAAATAGCTTAGGAAAATTCCAGGAAGATTAGGAAGACTTAGAAAAGGGTTAGGAAAATAAGAAAGGATTTTTGGATAAATGGGAAAAGATTTTAGGAAAAAAATCAGAATATTTAGGAAAAGGTTTTCGGCGGGTTTCCCCGGATTTCGAGCGCTCGCGACGCCGAGTGATTCCCGGTGTCGGCGGTGATTGCGAGGCCGGCGAATCCGAGGCGCTCACTGGGATGCGGGTCGGAGTGATGGTGTCGGGTGACTGTCGAGTGACCCGGGTAAAAAGGGAAAAGATGATGATGATGTCCAGGAAAGATCGAGCTCGGCGGTGGAGATTTTAAAAACTCGCATTGATTTATAAGGTGATTTACAGAAGGTTGAAAACACGGGTGTTACAAACCTACCCCACTTAAAATGAATCTCGTCCTCGAGATTCGGCTAGTTCTTGAACAAATGGGGAAACTCTTTCTTCAGTGCGTCCTCTCGCTCCCACGTGGCTTCTTCTACTCCGTGCCTGCTCCATTGGACTCTGCACACCCGTACTTCTGATGTCCTTGTCCTTTTGATCACTGTGTCCAAAATCTTGACGGGCACCTCCTGGTACCTAAGATCTGGCTGCAAATCAATTGTTTCTACCGGCACTCGTTTCTCTTCGATCACTTTCAAACACCTCCGCAGCTGAGAAACGTGAAACACGGGATGTATATCTGCCATTTCCTCTGGTAACTTCAACCGGTATGCTACTGCTCCAACCCTCTTCAGCACTTTGTACGGTCCAATGTACCGAGGGGCTAATTTCCCGTGCACTTGAAATCTTCGAGTCCCTCGGATAGGTGAAACCTTGAGATAAGCAAAGTCTCCTGGACTGAAGCTTACTTCTCGCCTCTTCCTATCTGCATAGCTCTTTTGGCGGGATTGGGCAGCCTTCAATTTTTCTCGGATCTCAGCTACTTGTTCTTCGGCTTCCTTTATAAGTGCGGGTCCAACCAAGGCACGTTCCCCCACTTCTGACCACATCAAAGGTGTTCTGCATTTTCTCCCGTATAGGGCTTCAAATGGTGACATGCCTAGGCTGGCTTGATAACTGTTGTTGTACGAAAACTCTGCATAGGGTAGGCTCTGTTCCCAATCTTTGCCATAGGTGAGGACACATGCCCTTAGCATGTCTTCCATGATCTGATTCACCCTCTCGGTCTGTCCATCCGTCTGGGGGTGATAAGCTGAGCTAAAATCCAACTTGGTTCCCATGGATTTATGCAAACTTTCCCAAAACCTAGAGGTGAACTGGGTCCCTCTATCTGAAACTATCCTGCTAGGTACTCCATGCAGCTTCACTATGTTTGCTATATACAGCTTGGCCAACTTCTCTCCGTCATAATTATTACGTACGGGTATGAAGTGAGCGACTTTAGTGAGTCGGTCTACTATCACCCATATGGAATTATATCCTTTCTGTGTCTTGGGCAAGCCTACTACAAAGTCCATGCCTATCTCATCCCATTTCCATACCGGGATGGGTAAGGGTTGCAACAGTCCTGCGGGTTTCTGGTGTTCTGCCTTAATCCTCTGACAAGTATCACAGTGGGCGACGAACTGTGCAATGTCTGCTTTCATTCCGTTCCACCAATACTTCTGCTTTAAATCCATATACATCTTAGTGGATCCCGGGTGGATGGAATACGCTGAGTTATGTGCCTCGTCCATGATGGTCTGCCGGAAATCTCCGTCTTCAGGTACGCATATCCTGTTCTTATACCATAGTGTACCGTGACTGTCCACCCTAAAGTCTGGGGCCTTATTCTCCCCCGTGTGCTTGTGGATCTTCATCAACTCCTTATCGGACCCTTGAGCTTTTCTGATCTTGTCTTCCAGGGTGGGCTGGACACTTAGTTGGCAGATGTAGCCCTGGGGAACAATGTGCATGTTGAGTCGTGCCATTTCTTCTTGCAACTGGGTACTCTTAGGCACTGCTTTTTCATAGGATTTTCTGCTTAAGGCATCTGCCACTACATTGGCTTTTCCTGGGTGGTAATGGATTTCTAGGTTATAGTCTTTGACTAATTCCAACCACCTTCTTTGCCTTAGGTTTAGGTCAGGCTGGGTGAAAATGTATTTCAAGCTCTTGTGGTCCGTGTAGATCTCACACTTATTTCCAATCAGGTAATGTCTCCAAATCTTAAGGGCATGCACTACGGCTGCAAACTCCAAATCATGGGTGGGATAGTTCTGCTCGTGGGGCTTGAGTTGGCGGGAAGCATATGCCACCACTTTCCCATCTTGCATGAGGACACATCCAAGTCCTTGTCGGGATGCATCGCAATAGACGACAAAATCCCGTTGAATGTCTGGCAAGGTTAGCACTGGGGCGGTTGTCAGTCTTCTTTTCAACTCCTGAAAACTCTTCTCACACGACTCGGTCCAGACGAACTTCTTCTCCTTCTTGAGCAACTCTGTCATGGGTCGGGCAATCTTGGAGAATCCTTCAATAAACCTCCGGTAATATCCTGCTAAACCAAGAAAGCTTCTGATTTCGCTCACATTGGTTGGTTGTTGCCAGTTGGAAACTGTTTCGACTTTCCCAGGGTCTACTGCTACTCCTTCTGCTGTCAGAATATGTCCAAGGAAGGATATTTTCTCCAACCAAAATTCACACTTGCTGAACTTAGCATACAGCTTGTGCGCCCTCAGTTTCTCCAGTACCACTCGAAGGTGTTGCTCATGTTCCTCCACACTTCTGGAGTAAACAAGTATGTCGTCAATGAAAACTACGACAAACTTGTCTAGCTCCTCCATAAACACCTTATTCATGAGGTTCATAAAGTATGCCGGTGCGTTAGTGAGTCCAAAGGACATCACGGTGAACTCGTATTGTCCATAACGGGTGACGAAGGCGGTCTTTGGGATGTCACTCTCCCTAATCTTGAGTTGATGGTATCCTGACCTTAAGTCGACCTTCGAGAAATATTTAGCTCCCTTCAGTTGGTCAAATAAATCATCTATCCTGGGGAGAGGATACTTGTTCTTGATAGTGACTTCATTTAGTGAGCGATAGTCCACGCACATCCTCAGGCTTTTATCCTTCTTTTCGACGAAGAGCACTGGGGCTCCCCATGGTGACGAGCTTGGTCTGATGAACCCATTTCACTGAAGTTCTATCAGCTGCTTCTTTAACTCTGCCAACTCAGGGGCTGCCATCCTATAGGGTCTCTTGGCTATGTGAGAGGTTCCGGGGATGAGGTCGATGCCAAATTCTATATCCCTATCTGGTGGCATTCCGGGGAGTTCTTCGGGAAATACATCTGGATATTCCCGTACTACCGGGATTTCTTCTAGGGACTTGGCCTCCATGCTAAAGACCATTATGTCTGGTCTGCTTCCTCGGGTACAGCAGGTTACTTGCACTCCGTCTGGGTTGGTTAGGTGTACTACCTTATCGGCACAACTTATAAGGCCGTGGTGAAGGCTTAACCAGTCCATCCCAAGAATCACATCTATCCCTTTGGACTTCAGTACTACCAGGTCTGCTAGGAACTCTACCCCACTTAAAATGATTCTCACCCGGGAGCAACCCAGTTGACACTTGATGTCACCTCCGGGTGTTCGGGTTAACAGGGGTGCTTTTAGTAGTACTGTAGGTATCTTATGTTTTTCCACGAAACTTGAGGATATGAACGAATGTGATGCTCCTGAATCAAATAATATGGTTGCCAAGACTGAGCTGACCAGGAACTCACCGAGCACGACGCCTTGTGCTTCTTGAGCCTCCTGTGCGTTGATGTGGTTGACGCGGGCTCGTCCATAGGACTGCTGGGGCTGCCTCATCTGCTGGTTGTTGTTGTTGCCGAAGTTGTTGTTGCTGCGAATCGGTACGCGGTTGGCTCCAGATACAACCGGTCTCGGCCCGTTCACTGAGTTGGAGAAGGCTGAAGCTGTTGGCTTTTTGGCGTATGGACAGTTGGCAATGAAGTGTCCGGTCTCACGGCAGTTGAAACATGCCCTGGTGTTGTTGTTGTTGGCAGTGACCTGGCTAGTGTTGTTCTGTGGGGGCTTCATGGTGCTCTGGTTGTTGTATTGCTTGAACTGGTTTCTGGGGCCCTGAGAGCTCGTGGCTTGTGACTGGGTTCTGTATTGCATGGGGGCTTGGAACCTGGGCATGGGGTGACCGAAGTTTCTCTGTCTCTGGGAACGTTCTTGCTGCTGAGCCTTGTTCTCCATGAATTTGCGCTTGTTTTCTTTCTTCTCCTCTGCCTTGGCTCTCTCGGTGAGGATGGCCATGTTCATGAGGGTATTGAAATCCGGATAGATCTGAGGGGTAAGTAGAGTCCTCAGTTCCGGAGTCAAGCCCTTCTTGAACATGTCCTGCTTCTTCGAGTCCTTGTCCACTTCTTCGGGGGCATAGCGGGCTAACTCTATGAACTGGTAGGTGTATTCCTCCACGGACTTGTTGCCTTGACGAAGTTCACGGAACTCGTCCGCCTTGCGCTTTAGTGTGGCTTCTGGGATGTGGTAGCGACGAAACTCTTCCACAAACTCATCCCAAGTGATGGTGGAGGGATCTTTGGCTGCTGCGCAGTAGTTTTCCTACCATGCTAAGGCTGTCCCAGTGAGCTGGTGTGTGGCCAAAAGAACCTTGTCCCGATCCTCACAGTTGAATGGCTCTAGTTCCCTTAGGATGGCCCTTAGCCAGTCATCTGCATCCAAGGGATTCACGGATCCGCCAAACGTGGGTGGCTTTGTCCGGAGAATTTCTATCAGCTTCTCATTCATGCCCAGAACACGGGGCTTTGGGCGGGTGATGGCATTGGCTATGGCTTCCAGCAACAGGGTCTGGTTAGCCAATACTTGCGCCAGGTCTACGGCTGGTGGTGGCGGTGGCGGAACCATGTTTTCCCCTCCATTTTCGTCCTGATTCACTTCTTGGTCGTTAGGGCGCTCCCTTCGTTCAGCATGCGATCCTTCCGCATTTGGGTCCATGCGACCGGAGCCTTGGAAGCTCCTGGTGGGACGCCTTGAAACCATCTGTAGGGGAGCGGTTTCTATTAGATTTTATGTGATGTTTAAGTTGATTAAGACGGTTTTTTTTTTGAAAAGACAGGATCTGATTTCTGCCGTCAAGCACACAACAAGCACACATGACAAACAAGCACAAACAACTTTATTTCAACCATGAGAGGAGGATACATCCCGAACTACTCGACTGGTACAACGCTGGTACCCTACACGACTTGGCACTTCGGCAAAAGCTAAGGGTGCGGTTCTAAGCTCGGACCAACACGACTTCATTCCTTGGCAAGGGCTTCTGGGGCATGCTACTCGCGGGGCGAGCCATCTTCCGGGACGGAGTGTGCTTCCAGTGGAATGAGCAGCTCATCACCATCATCATCCTGGGGGTTCCCGTTCTCTTGGGGCTGGGCGGAAGTTCCTTCTTCGGCGGTTGATGTCGGTTGCTCGGCGGCTACAGACGGTGTTGGGGTCTCAGGAACTCCTCCCCATCCTATGAGGGGTGTCCCAACTAGGACTTGTGCTTCTCCAACGGCCAGAACGGGTGTTCCACTGTTGGTCCATTCCTGTATGCGCTGATCCTGGATCCGCCTGAGGCTCTCATGGGCAACAGCTTCACTACTTATGGCGGCCGCGGTCCTTGCCTCAGCTTGGGCTACTCGAACTTGGTGCATCCTTACTGTGACTTCCGCTTGCTCAGCCCGACCAATTTGCTCTCTTAGAAACTAGGCCTGATCATCAAAGAGTTTATCCAGGGAGACGAGGTAGGCAACTACATGGTACAAAAGATCTTCTTGGTGATGGCGCCGTTCCAGGTTTCTCATGCGGGCCTGCCAGACTGGAGTCCGGATGGCGGGAGGATAAAGTCTCATCGGTGTGGAGACAAGGTGTTCCTCGTAGATCCTGCACAGGTAACGGAGAGTTTTCCGGAGGGCCAAGGGCGTATCCCGATGCTGAAAACCTGTGGCGGTCACGCGCCACGGCTCGATGTTGGGGTAGTGGGTGCTTCCGGCGATGGAGAGGACCACCCTACAGCGAAGAGTGCCGAGTTGCTCATACTCTCTACTGTAGTACCTTGGGCGCTCAGTGATACCGAGGCGCTCCAGGGAGTTGATGAGAAGGCGGGCAAAACCAGGCTCCTCCTGGCACACGCCTTGGGTCCATCCATCTTCGGCCATCTGGAACAAGGGTAGAGTTGAACAAGTTGTGCAAAGGGTAGGATACAAAAGATAGATAGTTTTATTTATTCACAAAGGTTGGGTACACTCCTCAGGGGTACACTTATTATTATTATACCATAGCTCTTTACTTAGGTACTCTACTCTCTTCTCATGGGGATTCTTCCTCATGCTGAATGCGATGCTTCTTCGGTGGGAGGTCTTGTTCCAACATTACATCCTCGGTCTGGGTTCCCTTATCCCAGTGGGTTTCTTCGGGTTCATCGTCCATCAACCCAGCTTCTTCTCTTCTCCTACGTTCCTTGTGGAGCTCATCCCATAGGTTCTTGTGGAATACTTCAGAGCGTTCCCTTTCTCTGGCGTAATCTTGCTGCAGGTTAGCTAGGGAAACCTCCGCCGCTCTCGTCTTTATCCTTTCTAATTCTATCCTTTGTTCTGCTCTTTCTGCCCTGTCGATTTGGTGCTTCAGCTGCTCGGTCTGTTCATGGAAAAGGTGGTCTAAGCCATTGAGGTAGATGGACAGGTGAGAAATGGTATCTTCTAGGTCTTCTTCTTCTCTTCCAAGTCCTCTCATTCGGGCGATCCATGAGCGTCCTCTTCCTCCAGAGGGTGGGAAAAATCCCATCGGAGTCCGTCGAAGGTGTTGCCTATAGACCACTCGTAGGCGTCGCTGGGCTTTTCGGGCGGCTTTTGGGTATGTGTCAGTGAAGCGAAACCCAGTGGTGGAGATGAACCAAGGATCTATGTCGGGGTAGAGTGTGCTCCTTCCCACGAAGATCATCACTTTACACCGAAGGGTGCCATTGTGTTCGTACTCCCGATAGATGTACTCCGGTGGGTCCCTTACTCCGATGCGCTCTAGGCTGAGTAGCAATAACTTAGGGAGGCCAGGCTCTGTGGGGCAGACGCCTCCACTCCATTCCAAGTTAGCCATCTAGAACCAGATAAGGACCAAGGTAAGAGATTTGTGGAAAGGTGAGCTAAGCAGGGAAAAGATTTAGAGAAAGGCTTAGAAACGGTCTCGGGTCCTAGGGGTCGCAACCTACGGCCAACCTACGGCTCTGATACCACTTGAAGCGTCCCCTCATCAGAGCTGACTAAATGTGATACAAATACCAGTCCCAGGAGGCTGGTAACACATTTATTACATCAGATGGTTCATTGCCGTACAACACGTCGAGGCTGTGGGCATGGGAGCGCCACTGCCACGAGAAGCAACATAAGAACTACAGACCAAACTACGATAGCAACAGCATCTAGGATATCTTCAGAGTCTGGCGCCATGGAAGCTTCCTGTGGAGACCCTGAATCCACAGGCACGGGTTGGGTGCAGGACAGCAACCTACTCGACATCTTCGGGGACGAAGTCGGGATCCTCCTCTGGAAAACAGTTAATCAAGCAAGGGTGAGTACATACGTACTCAACAAGTTCAACCCCACCCACGGAGGGGCTAAAAAGCAGGTCATGCACAGGATATATCAAGGATCAGGATAAGGTTTATTTTGCAAACGCATTTACTCATGCAGGGGTTTGTTTGCGAAGAGGTTTTCGCAAACAGTTTTTATAACTCAAGTAACTCAGTTATTTCGTGAAAACCAAATGAGGACTACCGGACTCCCCGTCTGCAGTAGCCCAGGCACACAGCCACACACTTTTCCAGAAATCAACTCACGCCATGAAAATCATCCCAAACCCAAACACTAGTTTTGTGACCACACCGTGACTCGTCCAATACCGTGGACACGGCTATTCGAATAGGTTTTACACTCTGCAGAGGTTGTACATCTTTACCCACAAGTAGGGTACCGCCACACGAACACCTTAGTGCCGGCGCGGATCCTATCAAAGCCATTACCCACCTTAGCTAACTCTACGAGCCACCACGGGAGCAACCAAGGGGTTATCTCACATAACCAGGGCGTACCTCACACAGATCGTACCCCTACTCCTTGATCTCCCGCTGCTCACCCGCACTCCTGATGGCAAGTAGATTAACTAGTGGGATTTATGCTAAGCCGTTGCCACATACAACGGTCGAGTGGTAGTACGATAATTGGGTCAGGTGAGATGTCACGCAACCCGGTCCTTAACGACAGGATGGACATCTCCAACACGCTCAACCACAAAGGTACGAGCTCACCCTTACTCCTGACACACGCGTCCATCCCGTCTACCCAGTTCTTTTACTCATTTTCCCAAAATACCAAATTCCCATTTTTAAAGCACGCACACATTTTAAAGAAATTATTTAGGGCAATCAAAGATCAATCATAGCAATCAAGGGTGGCTATCCTATCGGGTTTTAACAGTAAAACAATATGCAATTTATAAAACGGGTCATAGGGTTGTATTTATAAAACTGGGATCAAAGCATGCATCAAAGGATGAGATTGAACTTGCCGTCCTCGAAGTCCTCGGGGAGTTCCTGCTCGTGGTTCGGGAATCCGGTCTCCTGCTCGCAGTACTCGGCTCCGAACTCCTCCTGGGGCTCCTCCTCGTTCACTCCGTTGGCTAAAGCACACACAAACAAGCATACAATCAAGCAATGTCTTCCGGCTGAGCTCGAGAGGAGAAATGCATGGAAAATATATAAATATTATTTCCAGTATATGGGTGGATGAGTCGGCGGAAATGGCTCCGGAAAGGTTATGGTGAGGTTGGGAATTTATTTGGATTAAAATGGCTAGTAAAATGATGGATTACGGGGGGTATTAGGGGAGGTTTAAAGGGTTTTGGACCTATTTGTAAAGAAATCTAAAGATCCAGGGGCTTCTTGGTGAAACAGAATATAAGAGAGGTGGAGGGGCCTCGGGTGCGGATAGAAAGGAAGGGAGGGGGGTCTTGGCAAAACTGCCATCTCCTTCCTCCCCTTTGGTTCGAAATAGGAGAGGGGAGGCAGGGGCGGTCGGGCCGGCGGCCGGCGGCGCTCGCCGGCGCATGGGGCCATGGCGGCGACCGGGAGCTAGGGGAAAATTGAGAGGGGACCGCGGGGAGTCGATCCCGCTCCTCACCTTCGGCGGGGATGGCGTGTGGAGGCGGCTCCGCGGTGGTGGGGCGGCGGCCGACGGAGGCGAGCGGGGCGGCGGCGCTGTGAAGCAAGAGGAGGGGAGGGGAGTGGCCGGAGAGGCTTGGGGCGAGGCAGGGGCGGCGCGGGCTACTTATAGCCGGGGAAAGGCGGTTCGTGGGGGGATGGCGGTGGCGGCTCGGCTGGCGGGGCCGAGACCGGCCGGATTCGGGAGTAATGGCGCGGGGCCGGGGTGACGGGCGGCACGGCAGCTTGCCGGCCTGCCTGAGCGGTCTTGTCGCGGGGAAAGGGGGCGATGGCAGCGGGATTCCGGTCGGCGACGCTGTTGGACAAGGCCGGTCGGGCAGTGGCAGCGGCGTGCGGTCACGTCTCGGCTGGCCGGAGCCGACGCGGCACGGCAGTGCCGGCCGTGCGCGTGTGTAGGTGAGGGGCCGGATGCGGCTGGGCGCGGTCGTGGCGCGGCGCGGCTGGCGCGGCACGGGCGCGGGCTGGCGCGCGTCGCAGGGAGGAGCCGGCGCACGGCGCGTCGAGGGAGGCCGGCGCGGCATGCGGCGCACCAGGGGGGGCCAGACAGGGGACCTGCGGGTCCAAGGTAGAAGGAGGGGAAAAGAAGAGAGAGGAAGGGAGGAAGAAAGAAAAGAAAAGAAAGGAAAAGAAAAGGAAGGAAAAAGAAAGAAAGAAAATAATTTTAGGAAAATAGGAAAATAGCTTAGGAAAATTCCAGGAAGATTAGGAAGACTTAGAAAAGGGTTAGGAAAATAAGAAAGGATTTTTGGATAAATGGGAAAAGATTTTAGGAAAAAAATCAGAATATTTAGGAAAAGGTTTTCGGCGGGTTTCCCCGGATTTCGAGCGCTCGCGACGCCGAGTGATTCCCGGTGTCGGCGGTGATTGCGAGGCCGGCGAATCCGAGGCGCTCACTGGGATGCGGGTCGGAGTGATGGTGTCGGGTGACTGTCGAGTGACCCGGGTAAAAAGGGAAAAGATGATGATGATGTCCAGGAAAGATCGAGCTCGGCGGTGGAGATTTTAAAAACTCGCATTGATTTATAAGGTGATTTACAGAAGGTTGAAAACACGGGTGTTACACAGCCTCCGTCCGACCGTCGGGGACGCCGCCACGCAGCAGCCGCCGGGGACGCCGCCACACAGCAAGGTTGTCTTCACGGTGTTTCGGTCTGATTGAGTTTCAGTCTTCACGGTGTTTCAGTCTGATTGGGACTTCATGTTCTACACATTAAGTAAATAAATATGTACTTCTGTACCACAAAACATTGAATGGTGCATTGGTAAGACTTCCTCTCTGGTATCCTCCTGTCTCCGATTCGACTCCTGGGGAAAGCACCTTTTCTGCTGAATAAAAACATGGTTCCAATGCTACTAGGCTATAACGAAGAAGGCTGACCCAATGCTACTGGGCTGATGGCCCACCGTCTTTGAAAAGCGAAAGAAGGCCCGCGCAATGCACCTGGGCTGGTGGCCCACCATTCTTAGCAGTGGGACCAAGAGGCTGTGGGCCCACATTACCACATGGCAGTGGGACCGCAGTATAGGGGTCATGCTGACGTGTACTGCCACGTCGCCATACGACCGGGCCCACTTGTGTGGCCCACCGATTCTGTCTGGTGGGACCATATGCGGGACCCACGGTCGGACCCACAATTACACGTGTTGCAAGTGGGACCAACTCTGTCTTATTTTTTTCCAAGTTGTTTTGTGATGATAACATTTGTTGTTCTGTGACATCCAGTTGTGTTCGTCATTGGTTCCTATAGGGCAGAACTGGAACGATTCATCTGTGACGAACATATTCGTTGTTCAGTGACGATCCTCTGAGTTTCGTCATTATTTTTAGTGGCTTTGCACCGTCACTCGTTATCCGTGATGAAGTTACAAAATTCGTCACGGTAGAGACCACTTCCATGATGAATAAATGTAACGTCACTATAAAATCGTCATGGATATTAACGTTTCTACCACTACGTGAAAAACAGACATTGGTAACGGGCACGGATGGCTATTGGTAACAGGCATCGCGCCCGTTACCGATCAAGCGTTACAAATAACCCGTCATCGGTAACGGGCATTTTGCCCGTTTCCAGTAATCCAGACTGGTAACGGGCATAGATTGATGTCTGTTACCAATAGCAGATATTGTCTGCTATTGGTAACGGGGAACAATCTATGCCCGTTACCAATCTAGATTTTGAAATTAAAAAAAAGAAATCAGAAATCCTTATATTCTCTATTTTTATACATACATGTATACACACAAGTATACAATTACATACATACATGCTCAGTTACACACAATACACTCAGTTACATCCATACATGCTCACCAATCTGTAATTCAATCAATGGACAGAATAGAAGTTGCTTGTTCTATGTATTAGCTACTACTATCTGGCTGCGGTCAGTAAGCTATTGCATGATAGAGACTATTGGGGGATTCGGAATCGAGTCCAATATGGTCAAAACCATAAAATTGCCACAGTCCGGCAGAGGCAATTCGAAAGGTTAACAGCGAAGCCCCTAAAGCCCATCAAAACCTTTTTATTCCTTTATATGTCAGCTTTCGCTAGGTACCCTTCGTCGTTCGAAAGTTCTTGTACAGGGCGAACAGTTCAATTTGCCAAACTTCGGGTTTGACGCTTTCGGTTTTTCCAAGGACGAAACCCCAGGGCCGAATCCTCCTTGTTCAGTGAGCGTTATCCAAAATATCGCCTGGGGGTTTCGTCGCTACTAACGACTCATTCGTTTACATCTGGTTTGGTGTGTGCTTCAGTTACAGGAAT
This sequence comes from Cenchrus fungigraminus, assembly GCA_036936925.1. Lineage (NCBI taxonomy): Eukaryota > Viridiplantae > Streptophyta > Magnoliopsida > Poales > Poaceae > Cenchrus > Cenchrus fungigraminus. The sequence continues at coordinate 89,309,409 of CM072780.1, forward strand.
TCGCTAGGCAAAAGGGGCATCTCCAAAAATTGAAGGTCTTCACCCGACAGGCGCACGTGCTGATGCCGAGAAAAGCGCCGTGATTTGCGTCGTGACGTCAGGAAACGCTGATTACGTGAAGACCCAATGGAGAAATCCCAAAATTAGCCTAGTACATTCTTGTTTGATCCGTTTTACACGAGGAAAATTTCGGTATGTAAAAAGTCCGTTCGTCTCCCTATAAAAGGAGGCCGACCAGCACTTGTAAAGGGGATGGTCTTTTGAGAATTACACTATTGAGAGTTGGCGTTTTGTCTTCCTATTGTTTTGCCATCTTTCATGTTCATTGCTTGAGCCCTTTCGTTTCACTTCATTGTTTGTGTTAAGCTTTGCTATAGCACAACAATTGGCGCCCATCGTTTGTGTTTGGCTCGAGTAAGAAACCCAAGATGTCCACAAGGAAGAAGAGGACCACTGCTAAGTCCAGTAAGGGGGCTTCGTCATCCCTTGACGAGGAGTTGAACCTGTCCAACTTGCTCACTCAGGGAGAGGAGGTCCCAGAACCGAATGCTACTCAACCTAGGCCAAACCAGGACGCTACTGCGACCATGGCCAAGGCAGCGTACGAGGCCGAGCTGGCTAAATTGCGGAAGGAGGTCGATGAGCTGGCCAAAACTAAAAAGAAACTTTTGGCGGTGCAGCAAGAGGCTGAGGCAGCCAAAGAAATCCAAAGGCACAAGGCCAAAATCGCCAAGTTGCAAGAAGTGCTGCGTCTCATAAAAGCCAAACAGTCCTTAAGTTTCAACCAGCCTTCGCCTGAATACTCCGTACCCATCCAATCCACTTATACGGAGGGAAACATGCCTTTCAGTCAACCCCCTCCGTACACCACTTTCAGCCGTAATCCTTTCCTCAACCCTTTCGAGTTTGGCCCCTCGAACCATGATACTCGCACCATTCGCACGAGATCTTGGGACCCTAAATCGCCTTTGTCTCAGGAGATTCAAATCACTCCGTGGCCACAGTCTTACAGGCCTGTACCACTCCCTAGGTTTTCGGGCCAATCAGATCCTAGGCAATTCTTAATGAGCTATGAGGCTGCCATCCTTTCGGCCGGGGGCGATGATTCAGTGCTGGCAAAGTCATTCATTATCGCTACAGATGAAGCGGCAGCGCAATGGTATTCTCTACTGAGCCCTGGAGTGATACATGGATGGGAAGATTTGAAACAGCGGATCCTCTCGAATTTTCAGGGTTTCCGGCGTCCAGAGCTTACCGAGAGCGATATTTTCTCTTGTAAGCAAAAGGACAAAGAACCTCTTCAAAATTACTTCAGAAGATTCGTCCATCTCAGAGCCCAGGCACCAAATGTGTTGGACACCGTCGCTATCAATGCTGCAATCGTGGGTTTGAGGGCAGGGCAATTTCGCTCGCATCTCATGCGCGAGAGGCCCAAAACAATCCAGCGCTTGTATGAGGAATTCGAGAAGTACTGTCGCTCAGACAATGACTTCAGGATGTGTATGGAAGAGCAGTCTCAGCAAAAGAAATCTGTCAAAGCTAACCAGTCCAGCGAAAGGGAATGGTCCAATCCCAGGAACGCCTCGCACGCTAACCCTAGAAATGTTTTCGGCCTAGAGGGAGAAACCGCTCAGGAAAACTGTAATCCTCAGAGCGACGCTCCAAACCAAAACAATAGCCCACCCAGCCCACCGCATCAAAATCAAGGGGGCGGCCGCAGAGGTGGAAGGGGAGGCGGCAGAGGCAGAGGTCGCGGCAGGGGCCGAGGCCACCAAGAGAAAAGAAAGTGGTACTGCATTTTTCACAAAGAGAATGATGACCACAGTTCTAACTACTGTCCGGATAAGAAGAGGTTCGGGGCCATCTTAGAAGAAGAGAAAAAGGAGAAAGAGAGAAACAGTTCTGTAAATCACTCCGCCCCAGCTTGGCAAAACCCAAACTTTGGGAGGAACCCTTTCGTCAATCCTTTTCAGCCACCTCACTTCGCATCACCTATCCCAAATTACACTCAACCACCACCCTGGCAATCCCAGGTTTTCCAGGCTCAAAATGTTGAGCGCAGACCCATTGATCAACACCCCATCGCTCCTCCTCCTCCCCCATACAAAGGTCCAACCGCTCCACCTTTACCCGCGAAAGTCGAGGGCCAAAACGACCTGCTTCCTTCCGTCGGAACCATTCTCCCCATTTCGGGTGGCTCCGCTTTGGAATTTGATTGCAAGAAGGCCAGGAAAGATTTTTTCCGCAAAGTCCGTAACATCAGTGTGGAGGGGAAGGTAGAGAGAACTAGATGGTCGCACATCCCAATTACCTTCTCCGAGGATGATGTGAAACTCCAAGGTTTTCTCCACAACGATGCCCTCGTGATCGAAGCCAACGTAGCAAGCTGGACTTTGGGAAAGCTTTTGGTTGACAATGGCTCATCCGCGGATATAATTTTCGCAAACGCATACGACAAAATGGGCCTAAGCAGAAACCTGCTGCAACCTCCTGACACACCGTTGTATGGTTTTGGAGGCCGTGTCATCCACGCAGTAGGGAAGGTTTCGCTGCCAGTTTCTTTTGGCACCGTCCAAAACGCTAGGACGGAGTACCTGTCTTTCGATGTGGTGGAAATGTATTATCCTTACAATGGAATCCTGGGTAGAGGTTTCCTCAACAAGTTTGAAGCCATCATACACCAAGCTTATTTGTGCGTAAAGATACCAGCTGCGCATGGGGTTATCACAATCTGGGGTCACCAAAATGACGGCCGAAACCTAGAAAGGGGCAGAACCCCAGGCCAAAGAAATGTCAATGCTCTCGACGAGGCAGCCAAGGCCAAATCAGTGGAGCAGCTGCTGAAATTTGACAAAGAGAAAATCAATGTGCAGCCAGACTGCGACACTAAGAAGGTCCTGCTGGACGAAATGGTCTGGGACCAAGCTGTCGTCATTGGGTCAGACCTAGCACCAGCCGAAGAGGTGGAGTTAATCCAATTCCTTCAGAAGAATAGGGACGTGTTCGCCTGGTCCGCCAAAGATCTGACAGGCGTGGATCGTAATTTTATCGAGCACAAATTGAACATCGATGCTACTGTCAAGCCACGAAGGCAAAAGCTCAGAAAGATGTCTGATGACAAAGTGGTAGCAGTCAAGTCCGAGGTCCAGAGGTTGCTAGACGCCAGTGTCATTCACGAGGTCATGTATCCAAAATGGCTAGCTAACACTGTGCCAGTAAAAAAGAAAAATGAAAATGAAGGATGTGCATAGATTTCACAGACCTCAACAAGGCCACGCCCAAAGACAATTACCCACTCCCGATAATGGACCAGGTCATTGATTCAGCTGCCAGTGCTGCTATTATGTCTCTTTTGGATTGTTTCTCTGGATACCATCAATGCTGGATGGCGAAAGAGGATGAGGAAAAGACCAGCTTCATCACGCCTTTTGGTACTTTCTGTTTCGTGCGAATGCCCGAAGGTTTGAAGAATGCCGGCCCAGCTTTCACCAGAATGATAGGGGAAGTATTCAAGCCACTAATCGGCAGGAATATATAGGCCTACGTCGATGATCTCATAGTCAAAAGTAGGGAGAGGTCCAATCATGTCAGTGACTTGGCTGAAACTTTCGCCAACATGAGAAGAGCGGGATTGAAATTGAATCCGGAGAAGTGTTTATTCGGAGTCACAAAGGGAAAGATATTGGGATGTCTGATCTCAGCCAAGAAGATTGAGGCAAATCCAGACAAAATAAAGGCTATCAGGGAAATGGAAGAGCCAAAAACGAAGAAGGACATTCAGAAATTGAACGGTCGGGTTGCGGCTTTGAACAGATTCATCTCCAGATCAGCTGAGCGAAGCCTTTCATTCTTCAAAGCACTAAAAGGCAAAGGCAAGATTGAATGGGGTCCAGAGCAAAGCAAAGCTTTCGCTGAGCTTAAGGCTTACATTGAGAAGATGGCAATATTATCACCACCTCTCCCATCCGAACCACTCTTTCTCTACGTGGCTGCATCTAAAGCAGCGGTCAGCGCAGCTCTTGTGCGAGAGGTTGATGGTGAAAAAGGAAAACATCAAAGCCCAGTATACTTCGTTTCAGAGGCTTTATCAGGTTCCAAACTGCTATACTCGGAGCTAGAGAAAATTGCATACGCGGTAGTCATGGCCACAAGAAAGCTCAGGCATTATTTCGAAGCTCACAAAGTCATCGTGCTCACCGACCAGCCTCTCAATGATCTCTTCATCAACAAAGAAGCCTCGTCTAGAATCGCCAAATGGGCAACAGAGCTGTCGGAACACACAATCGATTTTGGGAAAAGATCAGCAATCAAATCTCAAGTTTTGGCAGATTTTGTAGCAGATTGGACTTCACCTTGCAATAGTACAAGGAATGAGGAGCTGGTTCCTGTATGGGAAATTAGATGCGATGGAGCATGGGGGCGCAAAGGCGCTGGAATTGCAGCTATCATTACCTCACCTGCGGGAGTCAAGCTAAGATACGCGGCTAAGCTGGATTATTCAGATGCGTCAGACAGATGTACCAACAACACCACCGAATATGAGGCTCTCCTTTTAGGCCTCAGAAAGGTGTGAGCCTTGGGAGCAAGCAATTTTCTGGTCAAGTGCGATGCTGAGGTCATCAAGGATCATGTTGAAAAGGAGAGCGAGGCCAAAGAGCCAGAGCTTATCAAGTACCTTGCCGAGGTACGGAAAATGGAAAGGCATTTCCGGGGTTTCACCATTGAGCATTTGCCAAGGAAAAGGAATGGGGAGGCTAATGAATTGGCAAAAAAGGCCGCGAAAGGGGAGGCGATGCCTCCAGATGTACTCTTTGAGATTCTCACTGCACCATCCATCAAACCGGATAGGCAACCCCTCAGCACAGTCAATGCAATCGCAAGCATAGATTGGAGAGCTCCCATCATTGCTTTCCTTCGCGGGCATTATGAGCCAGTCGAAGCTCATGACATGAAAAGAATGCAAGCTCGAGCGAAGGGCTACGTACTCAAAGATGATAATCTTTTCAAGTTGGGAGTGTGTGCACCGCTACTGAAGTGCATTACGCAAGAACAAGGCATTGAGCTCATGAAAGAAATTCACAGTGGAATGTGCGGATCTCACATTGCAGCGAGAGCTCTAGCTGGAAAGGCTTTCAGGCAAGGTTTCTATTGGCCAATGGCAATAAGAGACGCTGAGCAAATTGTCAAAACTTGCAAGGCCTGTCAGTTTGCTGCAAAGCACCAGCGAAGGCCTGGGGCTTTTTCGCAGCTCATCACACCTACTTGGCCATTGCAGCGCTGGGGCATGGACATTGTGGGACCATTGCCTACGGCTCAAGGCAATTTCAAGTTCGCTGTCGTAGCAGTTGAATACTTCACCAAGTGGATCGAGGCAAGGCCTGTCGCCACCATAACCTCAGCTACTATCAGAAAATTCTTCTGGCAACAAATCATCTGCAGATTCGGCGTACCCAAAGAACTCATAGTTGACAATGGGAAGCAGTTCGATTGCCAGGATTTCAGAGAGTATTGCCGCATGATTGGGACGAAGCTTCGCTTCGCTTCCGTATATCATCCTCAATCCAACGGTGCAGTTGAAAGGGCCAACGGCCAAATCTTCTCAGCTGTAAAGAAATGTCTCTTTGATCAGAAAAAAGGAAAATGGGCCGATGAGCTGTCCAGAGTGATTTGGTCGCATAACACCACCGAGTCGAGAGCTACCAAATTCACCCCATTCAGGCTGTTGTACGGAGCCGAAGCTATGTGCCTAGAAGAGGTAGCCAATGAAAGCGCCAGGGTTTTGATGGGGAGCTCTCGCGAGAACGAAGAGGCGGACAAGCACCTGGTAGAGATTGACAGGCTTGACGCAGTTGAAAATCTGCTGAAGTACCAAGAGGAAACCCGAAAATGGAGAAACAAGGAGGTTTCTTTGAAGAGCATTCAAGTCAGAGATTTTGTCCTAATGAGAAAAAAGAACACTGACTCAGTAGGCAAATTGCAATTCGCATGGGAAGGGCCTTACATTGTCGCGAGCAGTGTTAGAGACGGAGCCTTTCGTCTCAAGGACGAGGAAGGTGTGGAGTTACCACATTCGTGGAATGTGGATAACCTGTGCAAGTTCTTTCCGTAATGTAAATTGGTAGGAGCCGGTCGCATGGAACTATAAATGCGAACGACTCGTAACTTTTACTTTTTCTAGTTTTTACTTTCGCGCAATTTAAATTCAATAACAAGGTTGTACTCTTTTCCTCACATAGGGGGGACTCCATCCTGGAGCGTGAGGTTTTTAACGAGGCAATCTTGATGTAAAATTTCCTTTCCTCAAATGAATGGAATAATTCCTCCCTACGTTTTCTGTTTTTCACTTTCATGCATACTTTAAAGTGCTATCCACGAATAGCCCACTCCAAAAGTGAGTGAATTGAAGTGCTACGCGAAAGTAGCCCACCCACAAGTGGTGAAACACAAATGATTCACAAGAATCAATATTTTTAAAGAGTTGTTCTCGCAACGGCCCATCCGCAAAGGATGCTTCAAAAGCAATTCAATCTTGAATCGAAGCAGCAACGAAGAGCTGCAAAGTCTCAAATCAGTTTTTAATCTTGAAGTTAGCGAAGCCTGGTTTCAGGCCGCGGCACCAAGGCTAGGCAGTGGTAAACTTTCGTCGTCGAAAAACAGCTTCAGGGCTGCAATATTCGACAGTTCTTGCTCAGATCCTAGTCCTACAATGCGTCTCACACCTAGGCGTCGCATAGTAGGCTAGCATGTCTACGACGAAGGAAGCAATCGAAAAATAAACGAATTCATGCAATACCTTTCGTCAATATAAAATTTCTTAAGCAGAGTATTGTTTATCACAAACTGGCAAACAAAGTTTAAAGTACGAGGTTTCGCTCGTTACAACACGAAGTTTTTAGCTTACATTCTCCCAGTTTTCGAAGGGGGAAGACGTTTTCTTTCAGAAATATCAATCGAAACCAGCGAGAATGCTAATCTAAGCGCATCGCCTTCACGAGAAAGGTAGCTCGATGCAACTACCATCTGAGTACCACCCTCCGCGACTCTTAGCCATGTCGTACACGAAACAATAATCCGTGTCTTCCTCTTCATATGGCTCTTCTTTCACCTCCAGGGCTTCGTGAGCTTTCGGTTCCACCAGAGCAACCTTGCTAGTGTCGTTCATGGTCATAAAAAAGTGAAGGGGATAACTGTGCAACGAGTCGTATTGACAGCAGAATTCCCAAAATTCTTTGAAAGTTTTATTAGGGTATCAAAGTTGGAAAACCTTCCAAGATGCACCGCTGACGCAGGTGTTGGCACGGCTGAAAGTCTTAGGCATCACATCCAACACTACACCTTCGTTCGGCGACTGTGAAAACAATTCACACAAAATTTACACCACAGTTTTGAGAACCTAAACAAAGTTGCACTGATCAATTCCCTAAGAGTTTCGTTCGTTCTACACCTTCGAGGTTGGGTTGGCAGCCGGATCGGAAGGCGACCCTTCGTGCTGCAATGGAGAGAGGGTCTCGCCGGTAACTGGGTCTACATGCTCTCCTTCGGTGCTTGTGGCTTCGCGAACTGGGGCTCCAGGAACGACGGTCTCGCCTTCATCAGAGCTGGGCTTCGGCGGCCAATCCCTGTTGGGTCTGTAAGGTCCAATTGCCTCCGCTCCATGCGTTGCTTGGTGTTCACGAAGTTCTAAGGCTTGTTTCACCTGGCCAAAATAGAACTATGAGAAAGGAAATGTATCAAGAACCTCAAATATGGAAGTTAAAAATGAGTCGAAATCAATCAAAGCTAAACAAAGCGATTCAAAGGGTCTAACCTTAGCCAATCGATCCGTCGCCTTCTTGCGAGCGTATTCGCGACCACTCTTCATCCAGAAATTGCGGAGAACAATTTTGGTGATCGCGTCGACAGTTTTGCTTGGAGTTGGCATGGCATCTGAAGAAGGGAACACGAATTCACGAGTACCAAAGGCCTTGAAATGTTCACAACCACGCTCCTCCAACAAGTGAAAGATGGTTTTGAAACATGTCGCCGCCCCGTAATCCCCAACTTTAGACATAGTGTCAGGCAAAAGCTTGAGTTCACTATTCATCCACAAGCAGTAGCTAGCAATATTGTCCGTCACCTTGAACTTTTGGGTTTCGGCACCGTAAAGCTCAAGGGCACGGCGATAGGCAGAGGCCAGGTGCACCCCCCACTGATGGCGATAAGTCTCATTCTTCTCCAGGGTATCCTCCAATTCACTTTTCACTTTCTTCAACTCAGCAATCAAGGCATCGCGAGTTTGAATTTGTATCAAGTGAGCGTCGTTTTGAACAATGACGTCACGAAGCTCAACTCGGCATTCTTCATAGCATTTCATGCTCTTTTCCAATTCTTGCTTCAATGCGTCCATGGCCGTCTTTTGGTTTGAGCATTGCTCTGACAAATTCTGAACTTGGCTAGAAAGCTGCGTGGAGTGATTTTTCAATCTTTCATTTTCCTCACGCAACTTGCGATTCTCTTCTTCAAGCCGGGCCGATGCATCGCGAGAGCTCCTAGCTTCATTCGCAAGTTGTTCATATCCTTTTCGGCCTGCAGCTATCCCCTTGGAAAGAAAGGACTGCATCGCATCCAACAGTTGTCTTCCATCCAGGCCTTCCAGGGATTTGAGGAAATCTGTATCCAATCGGTAGCAAGAGTCAGGGCCAAAACTCATTCAGAGTAAATTGCTAAATCAGTAGCGCTTACCAGGCTCTACATCCGAAGGGCCAGTGTTCAATTCAAAAGAGCTCGAATCGCCTTGTTTCTTGAGTGGCTCTTTGTCTTTGTTGCTCATGGTAACCAAAGCGGTAGCCACTGGAAAAACACGGGAAGAGGTCAGTCTTCGTAAACAGGATTTATAAATGAATTAGGGAAAGATCAATTGTAAGAAACGCACCAGTATTTTCAAGTAGAAGGGCATCATCACCTTGTGAACCCAACATGTTTTCCCCTCTGGCCGATTCTTCAGTTTTTCGCTCAGCCTCCTCGAAGGTTGGAGGAGGGGATCGCGACTGGTTCTCTTCAGGTTTTTCAATCTCGTTTTTGGCCAGCACAATTGGATCGCTTGCTTTCGAACTGACGCCTTGTCCCTCATCAGGCAAAGGATTGATCTTAGGGCCTTCGAGCATCGAAACCGGCAGATTCTTTTCAGCGGCCTCCATTGGAGTGCCATCGTCAATATAGAATAGCTCTTCACTCTCGTCGATCACATCCATCAGACTGGCAACAGGATTTTCAGGAACGGGGTCTTTCACCAAAAACTCTCCGGTTTTCTCATAGTGTTCCCAATACCTTTTGCCTGCTTCTTCTTCTTCTGGGGTTTGCTTCATGCGTTCCCCAGGAGGACAAGTCGAGGAGAAATATATCCGTGCACGTTCACTTCTAGCCTCAATCTCCGCCGCTTCTGCAGGATCGAGCGGAGCAATTACGGGCTGTTCTTTCGGCTCTTGAGGCTCCTTGGCCCTTGGAGGATAATGACTTGACAGCTCAATCTGCGGCGTAGCTAAAACACCCATGCTTTCATCCGTCTCTGTGGTCGAGTCCGTCCGCGATTTCTTTCCCTGAGGTTTCGCAGCCTCGGGCTGTCGCTCTTCAATGACAACCCCCTTGTCTTTTTCGGACGCGCTTGGGGCTTTTCTCTTGGAAGATGTTTTCTTCTCGAGATTAATAGCCAGAGGCACGTCGTGAATTTTCTTTTTCTCTTCTCAGCGGCTGCCACTTTCGCTGCCTCAGTCTTTCGACGAATCAAATTTTCATTGACCTTCATTAGTTTAGAAGATTTCTCAGCAAGTGGAGGCAGCGTGGTTTTGGCAGCTTCAGCCTTGTGCTGCGCCAAAACTTCAGTAGCTTTCACACTTTTAGATGTGCCCTCCGTCGTAACAGCAATCTTGCCTGCTTTTCCCTTTTTAGAAGCCTCCGCTGGCTCGGACCCAATATTACCAGGAGGTTGCATTTTCTTTCCCGGGGCTGCAGGTTTCGGCCGCGGAGGGCACGCGACTTTCATTTCTTCCAAGACGCGGTTAACACGGCCTTCGTGCTTCAAAATTTTTTGGGCACACTCCCATTCCTTGTGAGTGTAGTTGCCGATCATTTGAATAACTTTCCTCTCAATTTCAGCCAAAATCTCCTCGTCAGTTTTCCCCTCAGGACGCTTGACGTTGAATTTGGGGCTGCGGGTCTCGAAGTCCAGTCCGGGCAGTTTCTTCATCCTGAAAGCCCACGAGCCCCATCGAGGCTTGCAAGGCCAAATATCAGCAGCCACGAATTCTTCGAGAGCATCTCGTGTGGTAATCACATGAGTGGCCTGGAAAAAGGCACTAGTGCTGGCGGAGCTGCGACTTGCCTTCGTAAGCTCCAGGGCTAATTCAACATCCAAATCAACCATACGACTGGCCAGATCATAGGTTATCACTTCTTCATGTTTCGCATTCATGCCAACCATTGGGATGGTAGCATAAAACCAGTAGGTGTTCCACCTGTTGGCCCACTTATTTTTGTAAGCATGGGCTAATTCCACAGGAGGTTGATTTTTGTTGATGCGACGGGTCTGGAAAGTACAGCAACCGTACTGAGCCTCCTTATCTTCCTCATCGACGGTGACTGTTCTTTTGGCCCAATGAATTTCAAAGTGACGGACGAAAGTATCCACGTCATTGTCACCAGCAAAAGACCGACAAGCCCACAAAAACTTCAGCACTTGGGGGAAGGAATTGGGTGTTAGTTGATGAATCTGAACCTTGTAAGCTGCCAAAATGTCAGCAAATCTTTTCGACACCGGCAAGCGCAAACCCGCTGTAAAAAAGTCACGAAACACAACACTTTCATTCTTCTTGGGTTTCGGTGTGGTTTCCTTCCCAGGCGGTCGACAGCTACCAGATTCAAAATAACCTTCTGAAACCATGGCGTCCAAATCAGACTGAGTCACCAAAGACCGCCCCATGAAACATGTACTGGGTTTGACCAAATCTTCAGGACCAGCATTCACGCCTGCCAAAGTTTCCCCCGATTCCTCGACTGCGGCAGTGCCACTTCCCTCAGCTACCTCGCCCTCTTCCACGCCGGCATCAGCTTTCTTAGCATCTGTGTCGCTCAATATTATTTCCACATCACCTCCACTATCGGAATCACTACTTTCATCGCTATTCGAGGTGGATGAAGAACTGCCGCTCTCACGAGAGCTAACAGACCCATCCAAGCCAGAAATCTTACCAGATTCCGAGCTGGATGACGACGAGGAAGATGCCGCGGCAGCCTCCACAGCTTCAGGGGAAGCAGGTCGGTCCTCGCGGTTTGAAGGGGAGCCTTCGTCTTCCATTGCTTTTGCAGTGTGCCTAACACGAGCCATGTGTCTATAAAGTCCCAATCTCAAAACATACCACGACGAAAGATGGGTGATCGAAAATATCGCCCATCGAAGATAAGAACTAACCTTTAAAGATGGTCAGCTTTCGTGGAGCGCGACTCGTAAGAGGCGAAGCCCAAGAGCTCAATCGCAAAATCTAAAAGAGAGAGGAGGTGGTGAAAGCGACAGCAGTAGGAATGCGACGTCGACCCCCTCTATTTATAGGCAGCGGACGGTAACGGACGAAATTTTGAACCTAACGGCTAAAAGCGGGGGCATATTGGTAACTCACGCGGTTTTCTTGGGAGTCGACACCGTGGAAGACGTTTTCTTTTGCCTCGATTCACGATCCTTAGGTTTCGGTGGCTTGAGTTTTCGGTCTCGCAAACGTTTCGCCTCCGAGGGGCTTCTGTTGGGGGATTCGGAATCGAGTCCAATATGGTCAAAACCATAAAATTGACACAGTCCGGCAGAGGCAATTCGAAAGGTTAACAGCGAAACCCCTAAAGCCCATCAAAACCTTTTTATTCCTTTATATGTCAGCTTTCGCTAGGTACCCTTCGTCGTCCGAAAGTTCCTGTACAGGGCGAACAGTTCAATTTGCCAAACTTCGGGTTTGGCGCTTTCGGTTTTTCCCAGGACGAAACCCCAGGGCCGAATCCTCCTTGTTTAGTGAGCGTTATCCAAAATATCGCCTGGGGGTTTCGTCGCTACTAACGACTCATTCGTTTACATCTGGTTTGGTGTGTGCTTCAGGTACAGGAATTCGCTAGGCGAAAGGGGCATCTCCAAAAATTGAAGGTCTTCACCCGACAGGCGCACGTGCTGATGCCGAGAAAAGCGCCGTGATTTGCGGCGTGACGTCAGGAAACGCTGATTACGTGAAGACCCAATGGAGAAATCCCAAAATTAGCCTAGTACATTCTTGTTTGATCCGTTTTACACGAGGACAATTCGGTATGTAAAAAGTCCGTTCGTCTCCCTATAAAAGGAGGCCGACCGACACTTATAAAGGGGATGGTCTTTTGAGAATTATACTGTTGAGAGTTGGCTTTTTGTCTTCCTATTGTTTTGCCATCTTTCATGTTCATTGCTTGAGCCCTTTCCTTTCACTTCATTGTTTGAGTTAAGCTTTGCTATAGCATAACAGAGACCAAATATACATAGAAAAATAGAGACCAAATGTATCTTCAGAGACAGAGTTCATACCCTTGCACGATAGGAACCTGCAGGTAGCCAAGGCATCACAATATTCAGTCAGCCACAGGTATGAATCAGGCATCTAATCTTTATGTAAATAAATGAAGAGAAAGCCTAGATGCTTTTCAATCTTGATGCTTATCTTTTAGCAAAGCCTAGTTGTGTTGTAACAGACATGGTTAAAATAATAGACAATTAGACATCATAGAATAGGCAGCATTGTTAAAATATGAAGGAGACATCTAGACATCCACCATCCAAGTTAGGTGAACTGACAGATAGGCAAGAAACTACCTTGCCCACCCAAAAACTTTGCTACTCTACTAGTTGCTTACATGCTTACCTGCAAGAGCTGTGGCTTCTACGTCGAGCTGCTGATGGTGTCACCGGTGTCACTGATGACTGTACTGCTGCCTGCCTTGCACCTGCAACGGAAAAAAAAACAGCATCACTTGCCATGGAGAGATATGACAGCATCACTTGCACTCAGCTTGATCCTCTTCCTCACCACATAGATACCATGGTTTGCCAGACAAGACATTTACCAGATTTTTGCAGCATAGACTAGCACTTTTGCACTCAAGGAATGATTCAGAGAGCATAGAACAAAAGCTTTGAACCTAAATAAACAAAGAAAAAAAGTACTGCAGTGATAAAAATAAGAAACAGTCAATAGAAAAATACCAGCAATGGGTTTATGGGTTCCCACTCATGCTTGGGTAGCCACTTCTCTAGAGAGATTCTTGTCTGTTCCGGTGTTGTGGTTTTCTGCGCACAATACATAGAAACATAAGGGCTATTGCCCAGTATCACAATTCATAGTAATGCAAATTTCTTATAAGAGAAGCAAACACAAACCAAATCCAAACTACCTGTTTTGTTCCTTCTCGGAAAACCCATCCCAGGCGGTTAGAGATGCGATGCACATGAGTGTCAACACAAATTCCTTAAGTATTCTTCCAAGCAATGCTCATCACCTACCAAGTTGAATTGAGCCTTTCTCTGATGGAATCCAACCTGACAACATAATAAACAATATTGTGTGAGACATCAATCTGAGAAGCTTCTTGTAAGCTTCTGGCTTCTAAGCATCTTTAGCCTAAACAATGTTCTGTTTCAGATAATGTAACTTCTGGTGTATATGCAAAGCCTATGATGTGATAACAAAAGCAGTTCTATGCTAAGTTCATTTTTTTTAGGTACATCCATCCAGCACAGTAATTATTGACATATGAACAAAGGTGAACAACCCTTGCAACTTACAGGTTTGATAATATTCGTTCGCGAGCGCTGCCTCATCAGTCCTGACTATAGCATCAGGATCAAGTAAACCTTTTTCAGAGAGATGTTCCACAGCAGCTGAGAAGATTGATTCCAAAATGCAATAGCACTTTTATAAGGACAAGTATTTATATTTAGTAAAAAAACAGCAACTAAATATAAAAGAAAAGATTTCCTGGGCACAGAGAGAATCTCCACCCCCCCCCCCCCAAAGTGATAATTATACATGCCTGAGTCGCTGAGTGCTCTCGCCAAAAAGACATAACCAATTCCAGATTTAAAAAAAAATTGAAGGCATACCATGTGTAACTTCATCTTTTGTTTGGCTTGACATCATAGTTGATATCAAAACTGCAAATCTTCTTTCCTGTCCAGGAAGAGAAGTATTGATTCATGGATGAGAATGACTCACATAACTTCATTCGATTCAATTGGACCTAAGCCTTTTACTAATGAAAAATTAGCGATAAACTAGATGGATTGAATAAACAAAATTGTTTCCTGAGAAAAAAAGGACATGAGTTCTACAATAAACAAGTGAATAAGTAAAGAACCAAAAATGTGTTGAATTTGCAATCTATTTGGAACAAAATTTATATGGCAACACAGCACAAGGAAATTAGGTGAATTGCACCACTTCAATGACTGAAGAAGGCCTAACCAAAGAGCCCCACTAAGTTTATATGGGATTTTTTATATGGCAATACAGATACAATACCAACACATTTTTTATGTGTAAGGCCTAACCAAAGAGCTCCACTAGGCAAATTAATATCCAGCATGAAAGAAATTTGCGACAGGTCATAGTGTCATACCAAAAATGCATTTTTTACAGAAAAATATGTACTTGCCTCTCTTGTATAGAATCTTTGTTCAACAAGAAGATGTTACAGGGTGTACTATAATCAAACCAGAGTCATTCTTTCTGCTAGCTCATGCAGCATATATTACATTAGAAGTGTTACAATTTCTCAAACTTTAAAATTTCATGTTTAACATCCATTAAAATCTAATCAAGTGACACTGACAGGCTCACACTCAAAGCCGCGCCAAGGTTTTCTAGTTTCAACTAATTTGCAGCACCGTCGGCATCTTCAATCCAATCTACCACAGTCGAGAACCACGATTCCAGCGCAAGAAATTAACAGCAAGAGAGGCAAGTAGGAGACGCAAACAAACCTAGTTCGTGCTCCATCTTGATGATCTCCAGCGGGCGGAGCACCGCCGCCTTCCCGCACGCGGGGAACGGCGCCCGCAGGCAGATCTGGCCTTCCCCCACGCGGATCCGGCCATCTCCACACCACGGCCGGTGCCGCCTTGACCGGTGCTCCACGCCACCGTAGTGGCTCCGGCGCGGGGAAGGTGAGGAAAGGGTGCACGGGAGGCGAGGAGGACGACGGATCTGCTCGCCTCGGATGGGAGTGAGACGGCGGAGGCGGCAGCGGCGGCGGCAGCGGGGTGAGAGAGAGAGGAGGCGTCGGGAACGGGGAAGAGGAGAGGGGGCGAGAGGCCGAGAGGGGGCGGCGAGTGTGGACGCGAGGGCTAGGGTTGGGCGGACACAAGTGAAAGAGAGGATAGGGTGCGGACGTGAGTGGGGAGTAAACGGAAATGAAACAAAAATTCGGGTCCGGGAAACTGCAATGGTAACGGACATTCACATGGTCCGTTGCACAAATATTAGGTAACGGGCATTAACTGATACGTGTCGCCAATAAAACTGAGTTGTGGTCTGCAAATTGTATAGGTAACGGGTGTAAATTTATTGGTAACGGATTTTAATAATGTCTGTTACCTTTAATATTTTTTGTAACGGGCTTTGTAGGTCCGTTACCAATATTGCGTGACCTATTTGAGGTTTTCACGTAGTGTACTAGTGCCCCCCTCCTCACTACACCGCCGACCCCCTCTCCCTCCTCAGCAGCTGCCCCCTCTCATTTCCAGCCGCCTCCCTCCCTCCTCCCTCCCAGTCGGCACCTCTTGCACTCTCCCTACTGCCGTTCTCCCTCCGCCCCTTTGCTTCCCCTCCCCTTCCCCCACCGGTCACCCGCAGTGGGGAGCATCGGCGAGGAGAGGGGTGTGGCAGTGACGGTGGGTGCGGACATGACAATGGGGCGGCGGAACCCGCGAGGGGACCCGGCGCCATAGGCTTGGCGGCAGATCAAGCGAGTGGATCGGACTCGACGGCGGATCCAGCGATGGTTCCTAGCGGCGCGGCCTCGACAGCGGATCCGGCGAGGGTGTACCCAGTACAACTCTCTCTCTCTCTCTCTCTCTCTCTCTGCTTGCCTCTCCCGGCGTCGGCGCCCTCCGTCCCTCCGTCTTGCTCGCGGCGGCGAGGCCGGATCCGGGGACCGCGACCCTAGATCCAGCGGTGCCTCGAGTTGCTCCCGCAGCGACGAGATTCGGTGAGGGAGGTACGCAGCGGCGGCCGGTGCGGTGGGCAACGGGACGACGCGGTGGTGGTAGTGGTGGTGGTGGTGGTGTCGTGGTGGTGGGAGTGGTGGAGGCGCGGTGGTGGTGGTGGCCGTGGTGCTGGTGGTGGTAGCGGCGGTGGCCGGTGGCAACGCGGGGTTGCAGCGGTGATTTTTTTATTTATTTGGAAAATAGTCATCGTGTGTATGATTTGGTACACAGCGAAGCCGCCCCCTCCCCCTCCCTGGCACCGCCTTCTCCGTCCCGTGTCGTCCACCTCCTTTATTCCCATGTGTCCCATATAACACACGACAACAATATCGCCGAGTGCCCGATAATGGACACACGGCGAAGAAGTGCTTCACTATGCATGTTGTCGTTGTGACCCCTTCGCCGTGTGCCCTTTTACGCACGGTGAAGCCGCCGCCGTGTGTTTTTTCATCCTTGCCGTGGCTAGGAGGCGGATTCATTTATGAATCCTATCTTGATGTAAATGAAAACAATGCTTCTTTTTTGTTAAAGTTCATCCAAGCGCTACTTTTCTATTACTGTGCTGCTCGAAGGAAAACAAAGAGAGGTTGGTCTTTTAATTTTGCTGGCATGTTACATGCTGTGGGGCCGTGTGCTCTCGGAGCATGGTTTGCGGAAAAGTCGCGTGGAACAAATGGTTGGTTTGCAGTCAAAATGTTAGACCCATCCAACTGCCAAAATGAATGGTCATCCACTTAAGAGCATCTCTAAGAGTTTGCTAAATTTTACTTGACAATCTTGTGTTTTGCCAACTTCTAAAGAGACATGCCAATTAAAAAATGAGCTCATATCCAACAGTTTCGCATAATTCACTTGTCAAACCTAGGTCTAACTTACATCAGGAACCTTGAGAGAGAAACAAAATTATGTTTATGTCCTTCCACCTCTCAAAAATTTGTATCATGAACCCTTCTCTATTCTTTGTTTTTTTTAACCCTCCCACCTGCCTTGGGCACGCCGATGCTAACCCGAATCGGCGCGCGTATATTTCCGCATGGGGAGGTGGGTTTTGCTAAGTTTCTATTTTTGCTAAGTTGGTTTGCCAAACTGTTCGAGGCCAAATTTTAATATTTTGCCAAAATTGGATGGATGTCAAGTTAGTATGCTAAAGTGCTGGAGATGCTCTAACATAATTAGTGCCAGCTATTTTAATTCGTTGGACATTGAAGGCAAAGGGCGTAGTTGGAGAACTAACCCAAAGCTATTTTGAGAGCTAAAGTTTAGCTTAAGAAAATAACCCTCATCTGACATAGCTCTTGTGTTGTTTGTATTCAAAAGCTATTTGACATTTAATACACTTTTCCAAGTACAAAGTACCCCTAACTCCAACAGTGCCGGCGCCGAGCCAGCGGTGGAGGTGTGGGTCGGCGACCTCCGTGACCGTGTCCTCGACGTGCTCGAGATTGTCGCCGCGCGGCTCGGCCCCCGCGCAGCGGCCACGGCCGTCAGGACGTGGCATGCCTAGGCGCAGCTGGAGATCCGCTCTCCCTAGAACGCGGGCTTCATCGATCGGGACTCAGGAGAAAGAGCTTCTCGAACTGGTGGGACTACTGGACGTTTCTCGCTACTGGAAGGAGAGGCGGTGGGGCTCGG
The DNA here is from genome assembly GCA_036936925.1 of Cenchrus fungigraminus. NCBI lineage: Eukaryota > Viridiplantae > Streptophyta > Magnoliopsida > Poales > Poaceae > Cenchrus > Cenchrus fungigraminus. The sequence continues at coordinate 89,327,281 of CM072780.1, forward strand.
CACGGTGGCGCTCCTGGATGCTCTGTAGCAGCAGCCGATGACTCAAACCCATGCAGGAACAGTGGCATGTCCGCGCCGCCGTCGGCGTGCATGCTGTGGGCCCGTAGCCGATGTGCTGCCTCCGCCGGCCTAAGGGCAAGTACAACGCTCGACTACGAGCCGTCTGCGAGCCGAACATTTAGCAAAAACGCCCCCGCCGGTGCCGAGCGACGAGCACGTCGTCCCTTCGCGAAAGGACGACGGGGGCTCTTGCTCCCAGGCCATATCGCCAAGGTCGGCAGCGTTGTACGCACGAGCTCGATCTCCTGCGGTCTCCGAGATTTGGCGCCCACGCGGGAAGATGCCGCCACAACTCCCTCTCCTGCAACAGCGAAAGGCCTTGGTGGCGCGGGACGGCGGCGGGGCGGAAAGCTGCTGCGAGTCGTCAACGGCGACTCAGATCCGATGCGCGTGTTTCCCCTCCAAATCGACCTCTCCACCGCGCGAGAGCTGCTCAAAGCAGATGATTCTCGGCAGCGTAGGACCGCTGCGCGCAAACGCGCATGGCTGTCGTGCCGTCGGTGGGGCGGAAAGCCGGCGGCAGCGCATCTGAAGAACATGGGTGGAGCTGTGGCCGCACCGGAGCAGAGGACCGGCAGCGTGGTGCCTGTGCCAGAGAAGAACGGCGCAGCTTCACCTCTCTCACTGACGGAGCTTTCTTTTCAATGGCCCGGCAGCTTCTTTAGAGTTCAGAGTCTTCAGACTACCAGACAGTGCTACCAGAGTATCTATTTGTAGGTGCTAAGATTAGTTTCAGTGTTTGGGTAAACTCTGAAATGCAATGTATTGAGCAGAAAGGAGTTATGTAAGTAATTTGACCTCGTACTCAGACTTGTTATGCTGGTTTATCAGACTTGTAATTTGGGTATAGTCTGGTTAGTTTTTTTAATATGCAATAGGTAGGATTAGGTGATATGGCACTCTCTTAATTTAGAGTCTGTTGAAGAAAAAAAAGAGGATATGATTGTATTGATATGCTCTTGCTGGATGTCTTTGCAAAACTCAATCAAGTTCTGAATGGTCATGCTCTTGCTGATAAAACTTCTATTTAGAAGCCAGCAGTTCATGAAGATGTTCTAAACAAGCTTGCTATGTAATCTTGCGCGCTGTTCACATTGAAGATGTTCTGAACAAGCTTGCTTTGTCAGTTAACTGTTTGAATGTTCTTTGCAAGAAGGGTGATCTGTGTCAGACCTTGTTGTTCAGTTTCAGACCTTGCCGTTCAGTTTCAGTTTTGCTGTTCGTTTCAAGCATTCGTGCCATGTGTGAAAGCTTGCATGAACTTTTCAATTTCAATACTTGTCAGAATGAACCGGAGATGTTGCATTGTTCTTTCATTTTTATTTTTCAGTAACCTTTCATTTTAAAAACTGATGCGAAATTAGATTTACATGATAATTAATTAGAATGCGATTTTTTCAACTCTTTTCATGTATTTCTAATCATATGTATATGAATATATATTTCTTATATTTTTCATGTGGCTTATTTAAATATAGCATGTATCATATTGTGCAAGCACAAATAAGGCTACAAAAACCAACTTCTTGTTTGATCATCATGATTCTTGTGATTATAGAGGTATTAAATGGCTTGCAGACAGCTAAATAGACAACCCACTGTATATGTTGTCTGTTTAACTGTCTGTGTATGCCAAATAGACAGCAGCTGTCTAGACTGTTGTACATGCCCTAAAGAGCTGGCCCTGCAGCGACGTTGGCCCCCGGTGGTGGTGGTGCTGCTGCGACTTGGCGGCTGCCAGATGATGGTGGTGATGGTCAAGGGCCGCACCAATGCACCGGCGTAGTCCCCGCACGGCGACAGCCGACGTCTGCGGGGCCGTAGGGGCCGAACGGAAGTACAGTGGGACGCGCAAGACCGCCGCCCCGTGGGCTTCGCGATCCGCCCGCCCCATCCCGGCTGCGCCTACGAGCATGTCGAGCAGCCCCCGACCCGCCGGACGTCGAGTGAGGGAGTGAGAGAGGTGACGGCAATTTTCAACAGGGCCCACTTAGAATAGCCCAATTAGCATCTATTTGGGGATAATTTTTTTTTGTGGGCTAGTTGCAAATAGCTCTAATATAGCCCACCTGTTTGGCTGCTTTTTTAGCTATTTGGACTAAAAAGAGGTGAGCTATAAAATAGCTCAAGAATTCAAACACCCCCTGAGTATGACTTTGATATATGTATAACCTAAAGAGCATGACTTACTTCACTACCAACCATTAGCCTAACCACCAGAAATTCGATGTTTACATACTGCTCCGATCTATCCTTCCCCTGAAGAAGCAACAAGGCCAATCAGTAAACATACTAGCTTGTTTCCACATGCAAAATTGAGACGATATGATGATGTCCATTAGAAAATGAAAAAACAGATAATATATATGTGTCATGGGAATTGGAGACATGGGGAAATAGACACACGTTAGCACCAGGTGGTCTCCCGCATGAGCAGCCAACTTGTGCTGCATGAACGTGCAGGACTGTTACGCCGGGCACATCATCCTAGTGCTGGAGAGGAAGGCAGACTGTTTATCCTCATGCAGTTGTTCTTCCTTCTCCATTGCAATGGCATTGTGTGGTCGGTAAGCCAATGGAAAATGGCGGAGAGCAAGGAGCGAGTGCGGCCCAAATCCTTGCGAACTTACTGAGGCGTGTGGGCTTTTGACCCCTTCCAATGCTAGCTGTCTGTAGTCATGCTAGCTGTCTTCAGACGAGTCACATTTTAACCCTATTTGACCTGTAGGAAATCATTTGCCACGAGCTTCGCATGTGCGAAGGTTTCATGTGTACAGGAATTGAGACTGCCTTTCTTATGCAGACTTGCATGCTACAATTTCACAATGTCTCCAACTCCCATGCTCACTCATGTTCCTGCGGATGCTAATATGTATGTTAACTATCATAGTGTTTGTGAATCTTTTTGTTTCTGTGAGCGGAGATGTAGCGCAACATAGATAGAAGTGCATGGCATCAAATTTATATTGCTTTTAGTTGACAACTAAAGTTATGCCTGTTTTATTGACGAACTAAGTTTAATTTCATCCAAGTCCACAGCGGGGCCGCTTCAGTTTAGTTTAACCCAACTGTCACATAGACATAGGTTATTTCTTTGCCAATATAATATGTAACGTGAACAAATTATTTTGTGTGGTACACGTAGTCAGGTAGTCAGCATTACGGAAGGTCATACTTGATATGGCAAGATTACGTTCAAAAGCTTGTTTCATTCTTATACACGTTGTGACGGTGTGAGATAGATATTTCTTTTACTAGTTTAATTAGGTGCATGTTGTTTCATTTGTGACTGCTGTGACAAGATGATTTCTCTAAACACAATATAGGTCCTACTTGCTAGCGACTTGAAAAAGTGAGGCTAGGTAGACATTGACTCGACTTTAATTGCCGAACCTTATTGCTCGAATTTGACAAAATGTTGTGGCAATACTGGACTAGTAGAATCTTCATGGAAACACGCATGTGTGTTCAAATATATATCATGAAGTATGCACAAATTAATTGTCTACAACTTACCAGGAATAAGCCCAAGCTCATATAAACATGACCAACACACTACGAACATCTCTAAAATGTCATACTATTTTCGCAGTTCCTCCCCTGTTCAGTACAAATATTAGTATATCCACCGAAACGAATGAGAGGTTGATGAGAGGAAACCTGAAAACGGGTACTACAGTTGCAGAATTTTGAGACACCAGGAAAGCGGCATGTGGTGAAGTTGCAAAGGTTTGTATCACTTAATGGAATATGGTAAACAAGCTGGACTAGCATCATCGCCAAGCAGGCGTCCTATGATAGCGACGTTACCCCCTCGAGGAGAAGAAGCACATACAGTATCTGTTTTATTGGCTATTTCAATTCTGCAAAGAGGACAACAATACTACTGTTACCATTTAAATTTAGCAAAGGTGCATGGTGCCATCTTCCCTTGTACATGATAAGCAAGTAGCCAGTAGGTCGTAAACCCTAATCACTTTGAAAGGTTTAACATCAAGATTGCTTGCCAGCAAATCAGGTCATTCGGCCGGGTTACTATTTGAGAAAAGTTTGCGGCAAGATTCACATACACTTGCCGAGTTGTGGGCTTGTGGCCAAGCTTTTGAGCACCTAGTTAATTTTAGCCAAGTTTAACAAACAGAATTGTTTCAAATGAATCAAACATGTTCAGTATTTGCCCTTTGGAATCAAGTGGAGCCCTAAGTGTAGCATTGAGAAACATGTTAATGCAATAACAAGCAAGATTTCGATAGTTGGATTGGAATGAGCGGCAGATGGCAGTAGCTACAATAGCGACTGATAACGTCAGAGGATCGCAGCCAGTTCTATATATGGAGCACAGAACGAAGCAATCACACAACATAGGGACGCTGAACCAGTAGAACCTTCAATGCAAAGCATGGCGCATGCGTTCAGCATACACTACCGGAAAACGATTTGTCGCCGTGTGCGAAGTTAGTCGCTGTGTGCTTTATATCGGGCACACGGCGACGTCAAGATTCGCTGTGTGTCACGAGGGACACACGGCGAACCACGAATTCACCGTGTGTCTCCATTAGGCACACGGCGAACGACGGATTCGCCGTGTGTCGTCGGATGTACACACGGCAAACAAGATCACGTGACTTGCACACGCTCCATGTGACGGACGACAAGCGGAACCGGCACCGGCCGTTAGCCTTCGCCGTGTGTCAACCCATGACACACGGCGACTAAGTTGATTCGCCGTGTGTTTTTCTTTGGCACACGGCGACTTAGTTGATTCGCCGTGTGTTTTTATTTGGCACACAGCGAAGGAGCCCCAAAAAAACCATCTTCCACCCTCCAAAACTTTTTCTCCACTCCACATGCAACATCTACTGATCCCAATTCATGATATTCATGTTATTTAGCCCAATTTAATATCTTACTCATGAAATCAAAAGAAATTTTGAACATCTTGACTAGTAACCACGATCGCGCCCATGTGTATGAAAGATTTTAAAATTAAAAAAATGCAAATGAAGTCCGAAAAGTATGAATTTTGTCAGCATCTCATGATATCATATGTGGATACTATAATAAAAAGTTGAGTCTGTTTCACATATATTTTCATGTACGATACTTACAAATAGCAACATCTCCGAAGAAGTTACGTAAATTTGAGAAAGGATATAATTAGGTTTGTAGTGAAAGTGACGATCAAATTTGAATTTGGCTTCGAAAGTTTTTCTATTCATTCACATACAACATGTTGTACTTCATGTAAAAATTTGATATTTTTTTGAATTTATTTGCTATATTTAACTAATTAAATACATTTGTTTTTTTTTTGAAAACAAAAGTCGCCCAAGGTGGGCCATTATTGGGCACACGTCGAATTGAAATTGGGCCAGCCGGCCCAAAAACCATTCCCCTGACGGCCCACCTTGCGCACTCCCCTCCGCTGATCTCAGCCGTCTGCGCACGATCCGACGGCCGAAAACGATCCATTATGGGCATAAAAAGCCGAAACCGCCGGGGGGAGGGGAAACCCTAACTCATTTCCCTCATCCCCCTTTTCCCGAGCTCCTGAGCCGTCGCCGGCGGCGAGCGCCGCCGCGCTCCACCGCGCGCCGCCACCCCTTTTCCCATCTCCTCCCCCAGATCCGGCGAGGACACGAGCTCTCCGCACCTGAGCCGGAGCTCTGCGGGCCTCCTCTGCGGCGCCGCGTGCGTCTCGCGCGCGCGGGCCATCGAGGTGCTCCGCCGGGGCTCCATGGCCGGCGGCGGCGCAAGCTGATGCGCACGTGCATGCGCGCGGAGGCCCTTCCTATCCCCCGTCGACCACCACCAGCAGGAGGTCTAGTGCGCCGGCCGTCCTCCGGTGATGAAGGTAAGATCCACTCCTCGTCCTTCTCAGATCCGGCGACGGGAGAAGATCCTGCGTGGCGGTGGCGGAGGAGTGGCGGAGGGCGTGCTACGGCGGGACGCCTCACAAGTGGACGGCGGCGGCGATGAGCTCTTCCTCTAGTGCTCGTCGTCGTTGGTGAAGGAGGAGAGGAGGAGAAGCACGGTGGCGGATTGGCTCTGGGCGAGGCCGGATCCGGCTACCACACGTCGGGCACTCCCTCCACTCATTCCCCGGCAAGAGTTCGCACCAGGCGTCACCGATCGACAGCGGTCTGGTGGTGGTGGCCGACGGTGTGGTGTGGCCGGCGGCCGGGGTGGGGCCGGCGTCGGTGTTGCTTTTTTTTATTTTTTCTAGAAAATGGTCGCCGTGTGTTGCCTCGGCTCACGGCGAGTCCCTCCCCTGCACCGTCAACCCGACCGTCTCCATCGTTGCGCCGTCTCTCCACTTTTTGTCACCGTGTGTCACGAATTACTCACGGCGAAAGTGGTCTCTGTGTGCCCGATGGACGACACACGGCGATGAGACCCTTCACCGGACATGGCTCCGCCGTGTCGTGGTCGCCGTGTGCAGAGGCCTTATACACACGGCGACCTCTTCACCGTGTGTTTTTTATGCATCGCCGTGTGCACTGGACACACGGTGACTTACCGGATTCCGGTAGTGATAGTGCATAGATGTTTTGAAATTGGCACGACATAATTGCCTACCAACCTTGAACTCGAAACCAATATAAACAGAATGCAATGCAGATCCATATATACCGATCCATCTTCTCCTCAAGATACAATGAGTTGCTTTTCTCAGTCGCCCGGCCTACACCGTCGCAGCACCTCATCGTGATCATGCGTGTATCCATAACCATGTATACAGTATGAGTCGATGATTGATTAGAGAATCTTCATTGGAATTGGAGACATGGAGAAAGAGAAATATATCGGCAGTGGGTGATCTGGGAGATTTCCCGCATCGGCCACCAAGGAACACGTGAGATAGGGATGTCGAGCCCGTCATTCTTGTTCTGGAATGGAACAGGAGAGAAGACAGCTTGTCCTCCGGGTGTCCGGAATCGGCCACGTTATAGCTTCCTACAGCAGCCATGTCCAGAGAATAGGGAGAGGAGCGGGTTGGCTTATGTTAGATATGTGTCGAATATGTGTGTACAGTTCGGTTAAAGTTGGACTTGAGTTGTAATTTGGTAGGATAGGGGTAGAGTCTCGGTCATACTTTGTATCCCTACGGCCCATAAATATGAGGGCACTACCTTTGTAACCGTGAGGCGACTTGGCGGCTGGTGTGGGCGGCGGCGTTGCCGCGGTGGTGCCCGGATGCCGTGTAGCTGCTGTTGATGGGGAGGAGCGCCCGTAGTCATGCCCCGAGGATGTAGGCACATGGCCGAACCTCGTTAAAAAACATCATGCCTCGGTGTCGTTCTCGTTTGTGTGATCTTACGATTTGGTTTTGCGTTCTTGGGGTTATCGCTTCCGCGCTTTGATTCTAACAAGTGGTACCAGAGCTAGATCCAGGGAGAAGATCCACGTGGAGGTGCGATGGGTGTGTTCCACACCACGCAAGGTCACACAAGCTGTCTGCGGAGGGGCAGGGCGCTAGGTGGAGCATGACGGCGATCGACAACTTCGATCGGTGGTGTTGGACATTTCGGGCGGGTGGCTCGTACCGTCCAATGAGTTGCAATCGATAGAGATGCGTCCAGACGTGGAGATCAGTTTATAGCGGCTGGTGGCTGCTGTTCGATAGAGGCCGGTCAGACGTGATGGCCAGGTTCGACGGTGCGGCTGGAAGACGTCGTGGATGAATATGACGACTTCGACTCGTGGTCAGATTGACAGGTGGTCGATCGTGATCAGGGTGGTCGTTGCGGGCTCAAGGTGGAGTTGCAACGATGGTGCCGAAAGCCATGGTGGACTCGTCCAATTATGGAGATGTTTTGTTCGAGGATTACGTGACGATGTCGTGGCTGTGCGGGTTGAATACGAGCAGTGGCTCGATTTTGATTCGACCAAGAGAAAGCGGCGGCATGATGGCACCATGCGTGCTAGCTAGGGCACGTGAGCTGGTGGCCTGGTATCGTGGGCCAAGGGCATCAAGATGTGGCACGGTCAGGAAACAAGTCACGTGCGTGGGTGCAACAGATGTGTGCGCGTCAAGTTAGAGGAGGCACGGGAGCAGGTACAAGGAAAATTTTATGCATGCATGGTCGTTACGTGCATGGATATGGATTTGTTTTTCTTTTGCTCGGTCAAACCTGTCTTTCTAGGACTCGGTAATTTGCATCACGTACGGTGTGTGTGGCTGTTTGGTGGACGTGCGTCATAGGAAAAGAAAAACCCTATGGAACAGGGAAAGGAAAGGTGTTGTGCAGGCAAGAGTCCGGTTGGGATTCGGGTCGCATCGGTTTTTCGTCAGGCTCCATAAAGAGGCAGAGAGGTTCACGGTAGATTGCATCGAAGCAATCGGTCGTTCGTGGAACAAGCTTGCGCAGCAGTTCAGAACGAACGGCGGGCGGCGCTCGCAGGTGGGTCGGCAACGTTGTGTGCGATGACGTGGAGGTCGACAAGGCTTGCGAGCGGCGTGGCTGTGTAAGGTTATACGGCGGCGACGACACGAGGAGTTCAGCACAAGCACACGTAGGAGGTGGGTGCTGCAGCGTCGTGCGTCGTCCGTGGCGAGACGTGAGGAATGAGATCACTCGACGTGTAGGAGGTACGTGGTTTGTATGGTACACGTGTGTGATTGATTTTCGGCGTGGTTTGTATGGTACACGTGTGTGATTGATTTTCGGCGATCTGTGGCAACAGGCAGATGGCGCCGATGGCTTCCAAGTTTAAAGTGGAGAGGTTCGATGGCACCGGAAACTTCGGATTGTGGCAGACGAGAGTGAAGGACCTGTTGGCTCAACAGGGCATCTCGAGAGCACTCGATGATAAGTGGGAGGAGATGCAGGCGCAAGCATGTGCAACGATGAGTTTGTTTCTCGCTGATCAGATCATGTACCATGTCATGGATGAAAGCTCGCCTAAGAAGAATTGGGACAAGTTTGCCGAGAAGTTTATGTCCAAGACTTTGACTCGGAAGTTGTATCTGAAGCAGAAGCTGTATGGGCTGAAGATGCAGGAGGGGTCAGATCTTGCTGAGCATGTGAATGTCTTCAATCAATTAGTTGCTGATCTTGGGAAGGTCGACGTGAAGATTGATGATGAAGACATGGCGATTGTTCTTCTGTGTTCATTGCCGGATTCTTATGATCACTTGGTTACTACGCTGACATATGGCAAGGAGAAGGTGCAAGTGGATGATGTTGTTGCGGCTTTGCTTTCTCATGAGCAAAGGAAGAAGAACAACTCACCTGAAGAGCCTTCTGGGAGTGCTTTTATGATCAGGAGTAATCAGAGTGGTGACGATAAGAAGGGCAACAAGAAGAAGAAGGGACCGCAGTGCTATAAGTGCAAGGAGTGGGGGCATAAAAAGGCTGAGTGTCCGGAAATGAAGATGGATAGTGGAACCGCAAGTGTGATTATTGCCAGACAAGATGACTCGGATAGCGATGGTGATGTTCTCACAATGTCAAGTGAAAAGTCTTGTGAAGAAGCGTGGTTGTTGGATTCAGCTAGCTCGTTTCATGTAACACCAAGGAAGGAGTGATTCTTGTCATACATTGAGAAAGAGGGTGATCTTGTTCACTTGGGAGATGATTCGTCTTATCGTATCATTGGAGTGGGCGATATCAAGTTCAAGATGTGTGATGGACAGGAGATACTACTCAAAGGTGTGAAGCATATGCCGGGGCTACGGACGAATCTGATTTCGCTTGGGATCTTGCATGAAGAAGGATGGTTGTATCAGGCGGCGCTTGATAAGAAGACCTTGAGAGTAATGCATGAAGGCAAGACGGTCATGGTTGGTGAGAAGTCATGTGCACACCAATACAAGCTGAAGGGAAGCGTTGTTGGAGGTGGAGTCATGGACGACTATACAAGTATGGCGGTGTTCTATCCGACGGCCAGCAAGGTGGCAGCAGTCTCGTCGGGCTGTTCTAAGTAAGCAGCAAAGGAGGCAACTCAAGTCTGGTACACGGAGGTTCGCGCATGGACAAGCTCAAGGTGGCGTGTATATTCGCCAAGGTGGAGATTGTTAGATATGTGTCGAATATGTGTACAGTTCGGTTACAGTTGGACTTGAGTTGTAATTTGGTAGGATAGGGGTAGAGTCTCGGTCGTACTTTGCATCCCTACGACCCATAAATATGAGGGCAGTACCGTTGTAATCGTGAGACGACTTGGCGGCTGGTGTGGACGGCGGTGTTGCCGCGGTGGTGCCCGGATGCCGGTGTAGCTGCTGTTGATAGGGAGGAGCACCCGTAGTCATGCCCCGAGGATGTAGGCACATGGCCGAATCTCGTTAAAAAACATCGTGCCTCGGTGTCGTTCTCGTTTGTGTGATGTTATGATTTGGTTTTGCGTTCTTGAGATTATCACTTCCGCGCTTTGATTCTAACAGCTTGTTGCCCGACGGGCTTTATGGCTGCCTCTAGAATCAAGTGTGGCAGCAGTGGGGATCTCTGGAATATGCAGTGGATCATTCACAAAGAAGCACGTAAAGGCAAGAGACCACCGTTGCATTATAATGAATGGCATGGCATTAATTGGTTATAGTAATGTCATGATCGTGAGTTGTGGCATACCTTGGCGACTAACATCTTCTTAACTGGGCGACTTATTATAAATAACAGGCACAACTTAATTTAGTACCTACCAAACATAAGCCCATAAGGCCAGTCTTAGTGGAGTTTTATGGAAAGTTTCATGATATTAAATATGTTGATGTGGCGAAGAGAGAGAATGTGAGAGTTTTATGGGATGTGAGAAGAGTTTCATCCTCATGAAACTCTACTGGCACAGTTACCTAGTTTTCAGTTTAGGTAACTGTGTTCATGAAACTTGCACTGAGACCGGTCTAACTAGCATATAAACGATGTTCCATCTTCTCCTGAAGAAGCAACAAGAAGCCTTTTCTCAGTTACCCAAACTGTGATAGAACTGGTCCTACCAGTGACTCGTACCGCTAGCTAGCATCCACATTCACACATGAGAAGACCATAACGAATAGACAAAAAATCAGAAAATGGGTGACATGGAAATTGGCAACATCAGGAAAAGGGCATGTGTTAGCGCCAGGCGGTCTCCAGCTAGCATCGGCGGCCATGTTCTGTTGAGGAACAGCTTCACAGGAGTTCGGGGTACCGGGACAGTCATTCCAGTGCTGGAGTGGAATGGGTATATGCTACTCAAAGAGAGGAGCATGTTGGCGTTGTAGTTTTTGTGTCAATGGTAAATTAAGTTGTCCCTCTCGTAGCATTGTAAGAAATCGGATGCTCATAGTCTAAGAGGGCGAGGAGGGAATTAGGTAACTTTAAAAACTTAGCCTACGGCTTCCACTACTTTGCACGAAGTAAACTAGATCACTTCTACCTAGATGTGTAATCTATGGTTGATCTAGTGTGAAACCCTCACCCCGAAACAAGTTTTGCAACCTATAGCCAATTCTAACATGATACTACTCTAGGAAAGTAAAGACAAGTAAGGATTGCAAGAGAGTAATGCGGAAACGTAAACGGGTAAGAGGAAGCAAACTCTTGACACGCAATTTATCCCGTGGTATCGGTAGGCACTAAGCCACCCCTAGTCTACGTTGTTGAAGCACTCCACACAAGAGTATTACTTCCCGGTCACCAAGTCTCTTCCAAGAGCACCACTTTACTAGCCACAAAGACTCACCACAAAGGCATTTGCCAAGCTCCCTTGGTCACCTTGATGCCGCCTCCACTAAGGAGCTTCTCCACCAAGGAAGATGGTCTCCACGTCCCCCGCACAAAGTGTCCTCACCACTCCACACCAAGTCGGAAGGTCGAAGACGATTGCCGGTGAGCCACTTAGGCCCCAATGCTTCCGGCGCACCTTATACAACTTGATCCACTCAAGAATCACCTCACAAGGTAGGCAAACCTTGCACTCACTCAGCTCTAAGTTAAGCTTAGCACTCAGCACATACACACAAAGCATGTGCAAGACTATGGATGAGCAATTTAGAACTTGTATGGTTTGGATATGATCTTGTATGTGTCTCACACTCCTCTTCACTTCCACACTATCTAGCAACCTCAAATGGGTGAGTGGAGGGGTATAAATAGCCCAAGGCGTTCAAAGAGCCGTTGGCTAAAAGTTGTAGGAACTCATACCGTCGGATGAACCGATGGTCCCTTTTTTCACCACCATCGGTTCATCCGGTGCCCCTCCACATCATCTAGCCATTGCACTTCTCTGACACATATCATCCGACCCTTGCACCGACGGTCTCCTCACTTAGTCGTTGGTTCATCCGGTGTTGAAAGCTTCGCGGCCAAAAACCTTCTGTTAGCTTAAGCCTGTGCAACCCGCTACTCTCTGTCTTGATTTCTTGACTCATTGGATAGACCGACGGCTCCTTCCAATGGACCGTCGTTTCATCTGGTACTAAAGACTCTACGGCCAAACCCTTACTGTCTTGCGCCAGTGAACCACCGGATAGACCGACGGTGCCCACCAATGGACCGTCGGTTCATCCGACGCCTTCGTCTTCGCTACTTCACCTCTGGCATTCATTCGGCGCATCTAGGAAATGGACCGTCGGTTCATCTGATGGTGCCTTATTCTTCTCTTTTGTTCTTCGGTTTAGACCCTCAAAATATATACTATCTTCTCATTTTGGTATGTGGCATTTTTGCATCCTTGGGACCTAGAAATGTCTACAAAGACATGCTCAACAATATGATTAGTCCCATTGATCATGTTGTCATGAATCACCAAAATCAAACTCGGACAAAATGGCTTATGAGGTCATGTTCGCTACAAGCATCAGTGATGGTGGACATGGTAGGGTGAGCTTTGCCGAATCATTGACGAGCTTACTATCTTTCAGTGATGATCCAGGATCTTGGCAGATGCGTGTGAGCCTTTATATGACCCATTTTAGTATTCTCTAGTCATTACCAGAGGCACATTTTGAACTGAAGGAAAATGACAGCGAATTTGTGAGAAGGAATGGTTGAACCGATTAAGAAGCAGAGACCAAACTTGAACTTCAGGTCATGGTAGTGACAGCTACAGCGGACCACAGATCGGAATAAGCGGAGGGAGGTAGGGATTCGCATAACAGTCAAGGATATTTTCAATACACAGCATAATAAGCTTATTTCATTATCTTACACATTGTGAAATTCTTAGATAGCCTTTACTTGTTTAGGTGCGTATTGTTATTTTATGACTTTTGTGACACGATCTTTTATACACCATAGGGTATACGCGGCACCGAACTGAAAAGGTGGCACCAACTTTTTGCTAGCGAGATATTGGACTGACACTAACCTTGATTTCCTATCCTTGTTGGACAGAATGGTGTGGCACAAATTAATTGGCTGCCGGCCATAAGCCAATATTGATGCACATATATATGGCACGATGCACTTCCATATATGACACTGTGTGCATCTTTGAACAAGGCACGCGTGCTTGGTAGTGCCCTCCTCCTTCCACAGTAGCAAAAAATTAGCAGCTGGAGAAACTTGTTAAAAATGAAATTGTGGAAAGGAAATCTGAAAATAAAAATGTCAGATATATAGATGATGTGGGGATTGGAGACATCAGGAAAGTGGCATAGGCCAATGTCTGAACAGGTTGTATCCCTTGAGCATATTTTGTAAATATTCAAGACTAGCATCAACCTAAAAGCTGGCCTTCCGTGACAAATGGTTCTCACATACTCTGTAAAGCATGTAGCCTATCTTGCTTATGTGGGGGATCATTCATCCTATGATGCAAACAGCCTGTAGGCTGCAGGTAGCATTCCGTGCAAGGCGCGAGCCAGAAACCAGGGCTAAGGTAACCTTGGCTGCATGCAAGTGCTACTTATCTGCTCTCTCAGCTCGGTGACTGTGGGATGGAGGCGCCTTGTGTTTGGATGCCAGCTTACCCGGCTTGGTCATTCTTTGGGCCTGTTTGGGAGCACTCCACTCCACCAATTCCACTCCATCAACTCCACTCCACTCCACCTCTTGTAGTGCATTGTGTTTGGGTATTCTACAGCTCCACTCCACTCCTCATGTTGGCTTCTTACATTTTCTTTTTAATATTAGCTGCATTCAGTCTTGTTGGCTGCTCAATGTGATTAAGTTGTGTTTCATCCCAAGTCCTTACCACCAACTAGTGACCAACAGCCAGCATCTAGTTTGCATTTTGAAGCAGCACAAAATTAAGTTGTGCCAAATTTTGAGAATAAAGGGGAAATAAATTTATTGTAACATGCAACTCGGTGCCATAATACAAAAGGGGGAGGTTTTTGGCATATCCATAGCCATAGAAGTAGGACGGCAAGGTTGCAGCATGTATTTCTAATCCAAATGCAGATGAAATGAGATTCTGATGATACTCTGACAGATACATTTTCAGCAACATCTCTTCTGAAGTACAGAAATGCAGATGAGCCTTTCTATAGAACCCAATAGTACAAGTTTCATTCGATAATCACAAAATGACAGCAAGAAATGACTGCTGGCAAATCTAATTAAGCTACAAGTGCTCTCTTTTCTGAACTTCGATTGCACTTGCAAGTTCAGCTGTAACAACCTGGAAGAAAGATTACACACACTAGCAACTGCACAGCACAAAGAGGGATGCTAAATTCTGAGATAAATTTGGCAGTCCCTATTGCAACTGACGACTAGTAATGTTAGCCCAGAATTGACTTTCTCAATTAACCCAGAAACATAGTTGGGGTACATATAGTAGCATATAGCTGCAGGGGTATTTAGGGAAATATAAATAACAAAAGGAAGCTACTAGACTTAACCATCAATCTCCCCCTAAGTCTAGCAGCTATTACATAACTGGATAGTCTATTACATAGATAGATAATGTCTTTATTCTAGTGATCTTCCCCTAGGTTTTGAGAGGAAGCTGCACCATCCCAATCCTTGAGCGAAGTTCCTGGAACTTGATCCGCCCAAGTGACTTGGTAAGGAAGTCAGCTAGCTGATCCTTGGTGCTGATGTAGTAGGCCTTGACGCTCCCTTCCTCGAGGCAGTCCCTGATGAAGTGATACTTCACTCGGATATGCTTGCTGCGCTCGTGGAAGACCGGGTTCTTCGCCAGAGCTAGAGCGGACTTGCTGTCCACCCTGAGATCAACTGCTTCAGCTTCTCTCCCAAGAAGGTCGCCGAGCAGCCGAGCAAGCCAAAGCGCCTGAGTAGAAGCGGAAGAGGCTGCGATGTACTCGGCCTCGCAGCTGGAAAGGGCCACCACCTGTTGCTTGACGGACTGCCAGCTGATGAGGCACTTGCCGAGGAAGAAGAGCATCCCACTTGTGCTCTTGCTGGTGTCGATGTCACCGGCGTGGTCGCTGTCGCTGTAGCCGATGAAGCGTGCCGCGCCGGGACTCCTCGGGTAGAACAAGCCGTAGTCGAGAGTCCCCGCGACGTAGCGGAGGATCCTCTTGATAGCCTGCTCGTGCTCCTTCGTCGGTTGCTACATGAATCGACTGACGTAGCCGACGGAGAACGCCAAGTCCGGCCGCGTGTGGGCGAGGTAGCGAAGGCTCCCCACAAGGTGTCGGTACTATGTGGCGTCCACCTCCTCAGCCGTACTGTCACAGCTCAGCTTCAGCCTCTCCTCCATCGGAGTGAGAGCTGGGTTGCAGTCAGTGAGCCCTGCCAGCTCCAGGACGCGCAGCGTGAACCCGGTGCTATCTTGGTGCACCTCGATCCCCAGGTAGAAGGAGAGAGGCCCCAGATCACTCATCTGGAAGGCGGCCTTCATCTCCTCCTTAAAAGCTTCCACATCCTCGTCCTTGGAGCCTGTGATGATCAAGTCGTCGACGTAGACGCCCACCAGCAGGACACTGCCACCCTGGCCCCGCCGGTAGACGGCCGCCTCGTGCGGGCTTTGCTCGAAGCCCTTTGCCTTCAGTGTACGGTCCAACGTCTCGTTCCACGCCCTCGGGGCCTGCCGCAGGCCGTAGAGAGCCTTGCGCAGGCGCAACACCTTGCCCTCCATGCCGGGGATCACGAATCCCGGCGGCTGGTGGACGTAGACCTCCTCCTTCAAGTCGCCGTTGAGGAACGCCGACTTCACGTCCATGTGATGGACGCGCCAGCCCTCCTGGGCTGCCAGTGCGAGGAGAAGACGCACGAACTCCATCCGTGCAACAGGAGCGAAGGCATCGTCGAAGTCGACCCCCTCCTGCTGCACGAACCCGCGTGCCACCAGTCGTGCCTTGTGCTTGACAAGAGCGCCAGCTTCATCCTTCTTCACCTTGAACACCCACTTAAGGGTGATCGCACGGTGACCGAGAGGGAGATCAACCAGCTCCCAAGTCCCATTCTTCTTGACCGCGTCCATCTCTGCTTTCATCGCGGCGCGCCATGCCGCATGTTTCTCCACCTCGGCGAAGGAGCGAGGCTCACCGTCGTCGTACGTGAGGTGGAGCTCCGCCTCCATGTCGTGCGGCACAGGTCCCGGCACCGGCTGGTCGCCAAGGATGTCCGCCACAGTACGGTACCGGAGGGGCTCGCCGTCGTGGTACGCGTCGACGCGGTCCTCGTCGTGGGAGAGCGGAGTGACGAACTCCACCGGGCTGTGCTCGTCGTGAGCAGGTGTCGCTGCAGCACCCAGTGGACTGGCTGTTGATGCGGCAAAGTGTGGTGTGGCCGGCGGTGGCGGTGGTGGTGTAGAGCTCGCCGCAGCCGGTGTACTTGCCGGAGTCGGTGGAGTGGAGCTCTCCCCAGCTGATGTCCCCACCGCGGTCGGTGAAGAGCTCGACGTAGTCGGCGAAGAGCTCGCCGGAGACCCGGGTACTGGGTGAGGCACGCTCGGTGAGGAAGCAGAGCTGCCCGCTCCCCCAGTCCCCTCGTAGTGGACGTAGTCAACGATGAAGTCGTCGTACGTCGGAGTCGAGCCGTCATCCACCATCTTGCCCCACGTCCAGCCTCGCCCTTCGTCGAACACAATGTCGCGCGCCGTGCGCACACGCTGTGTCACAGGGTCGAGGACGCGGTAGCCCTTCACTCCTTCGGCGTAGCCGATGAACACTCCTGGAGTGCTCCGATCATCCAGCTTGCCGACGTGGTTCAGCTCCTTGACGTAGACGAGGCAGCCGAACACTCGCAGGTGGCCAACCGCCGGCTTGCGCCCATGCCAAGCCTCATATGGAGTCATCCCGTCGAGCGCCTTGGTGGGTGAGCGGTTGAGTATGTACACGGCCGTCATCACCGCCTCACCCCAGAACCTGGACGGCATCCCTCGCTGCTTGAGGAGAGCTCAGGCCATGGCCACCACCGTCTGGTTGCGCCGCTCGACGACGCCGTTCTGCTGTGGACTGTACGGCGCGGAGAAGTGTCGCTGGATCCCCTCGTCGGCGCAGTACGAGGCGAACTCAGCCGACGTGAACTCGCTGCCGTTGTCCGTGCGCAGCACCCGGAGCTTGCTCCCGCTCTCGTTCTCCGCGGCCGCCTGGATGTGCTTGATGGCGTCCGCCGCAGCTCTCTTGGTGTCGAGGATGACCGCCCACATGTACCGAGAGACGTCGTCGACAAGTAGTAGGAAGTAGCGTCGTCCTCCCGGCGTGGCTGGCGTCACTGGTCCGCAGAGGTCGCCATGCACGAGCTCGAGCCGCTCCTTGGCTCGGAAGCTCGCCTGGCGAGGGAAGGAGAGGCGCTTCTGCTTCGTCATGACGCAGGTGTCGCAAAGCTGCTCGACGTGGTCCACGCGCGACATGCCCCGCACCATCTCCTTGGTGCCGAGCTGCCGCAAAGCCTCGAAGTTGAGGTGCCCGAAGCGCTCGTGCCATCGCCAAGCCTCGTCGTCGCGACGAGCCGCAAGGCAGAGAGGCTGCGTCACCTCGGCGTGGAGGACGTAGAGGTAGTCGCTCCCCCTGGCCACCCTGGCCAGAAGGTGCTGCTGTCGATCCCAGACGCGAAGCACTCCGTCCTTGATCTCCACGCGCGAACCACTCGCATCCAGCCGGCCAAGGCTGATGATCGAGTTGCGTAGTGCGGGGATGTAGAAGACCTGGGTGAGGAGTCTGTGCTCGCCAGTCTTGGCGACGAGGACGACAGAGCTGATGCCCTTGATGTTGATGCCTGAAGAGTCACCGAACTTGACGGAGCCTCGAACGTCGGTGTTCAGGTCGGAGCAGAACTCCCGCCACCCGGTCATGTGGTGAGTCGCACCACTGTCCAAGAACCAGCCGTGAATCTTGTCGTCGCTCGAGCCGTCGCCGAGGAAGACGCACGCGCGAGGCTCGTCGAGGTGGAGTAGAGCAGTCGCGGCCGATGCCGCTGGAGCGCACTCGATGCTCCCGTGAGCCAGGAACAGAGTCGGCTCATTGTCCACCACAGCCTGCGTGACGTGGGCCTGGCCGCACCTCGGCTGGCGGCACTCCCTGGCCCAGTGGCCAGCCCTACCACAGTTGCGGCAGTTGTCGTCTCGTACCGGCCTCTGCTCGCCGGCGGCGGCACGCTCGCCGCCTCCACGTGCACCGCCCCCGGCGCCGTGTCACGCCGCACCCTCGGCGCCTCCTCGCGGTCCGCCCTCAGCGCCTCCTCGCGCCTTGGGCGCTCTGCGCGGCCCACACTTGCGGCCGCCCGAAGAGGAAGAAGGCTCCCCCTTCTTCTGCTCCTTCTGGCAGACGTGGCAGTGGCAGTGCTCAGTGGCGTAGTGGAGCTTGCCGCCAACAGAGACCGCCGCGCCAGCCGCCAACGCCTCCTCATCATCGACGGCCTTGAACCGCCCTGTCACCTCCTCGATCGTCAAGGTCGAGATGTCAAGCATCGTCTGGATCGTGATCTTGAGCTGCAGGTACTTCGGAGGAGAGCTCCGGAGGAACTTGGCGACAGCTCGCTCCTCAATGATGTCGTAGTCGCCGTACTGCTCCATCTGCTGCCTCAGAGTGGTGAGGCGGAGAGCGAAGTCGTCGACGTCCTCGCCCGGCTTGAAAGCCAAGCGATCCCACTCCAAGCGAAGCTTCTGCAGCGTGGACTTGCGAACACGATCGCTGCCGATCCGCGCCGTAGCGATGGCGTCCCAAGCGTCCTTGGCCGTCGCCTTCCCGGAGAGGGCCGGCACCATCTCCGTCAGGACCGCGGAACAGAGCGCCTCCAGCGCCCGCCGGTCCTCGTGACGGCTCACGCCGCCCAGACGCACTGCAGTCCACATCTGACGCGCCTCAAGCTTCACCTTCATCATCGAAGACCACTCGGCGTAGTTGGTCTTCGTCAAGACCGGCCACTGTGTGTTGCCGGAGTCCCTGATGATGGTCTTGACCACCCTCGGGGGCGCGTCGTCGTGGTCGTGGTCGTAGTCGGAATCGGAGTCGTGGACGGAGTCGTGGACGAAGCTGTGGACGGAGCGCCTCTCGACACGAGGACGCTCGACGTCCTGACGACGTGGGTCTGGGACCCACCCGTGCACCTCCGCAGCCCGCTGCCGTGCACCGTCCCCTGCAGGCACCTCCTGCGGCGGGGGACGAGCACCCTGCGCTGCAGCATCGACGGGTGGTACGTCGTGCCCAGCCCCCTGTGCAACGTGACCCAGCTCCTCCAGGTCGCGCCGCACCACCTCAAGCGTCGCCTCCAACTCCTCCTGGAGCTGTGCCGCCTCCTGCTCCTGCCGGATGGCAACAGCCCTGGTACGCCGAGCTGCCTCGGCTGCACGCGCCGCCGCGGTCCGCAAATCCGCCGCACGTGCTGCCCGAGCTGCAGCCGCGCGCCGCCGCTCGGTCTCCCGCTGCCGGTCCTCTTCCTCCTCGCGTGCAGCGGCTGCGCGCCGCTCCCGACGCCGCTCCGCTGCCGCCTCCTCCTCGGCAACCATGCGCCGCTCCTCCTCCTCACGCGCTGCGTGTCGCTGCGCAGCTGCCTCCGCCTCCCGTCTGTCCGCTGCCGCATCAGCCTCCTCCAACTCCGCCCTCCTCCTCGCGCTGGACGTCACCGAGCCGAGCGAGGAGGCAGAGGAGGAGACGTAGGTGTGGACAGAGACCGGAGGAGGCGCGCCAGCCACCGGAGCTCCTGGAGCCAGGTCCACGGCCGCGCCACCCGCGCCGTGCGCGCTGGCGCCGCCCGCTGTCCGAGCTCCGCGCGAGCCCGCCATGGAGTCGAAGGAGGGAGGTTGCGTTGGGGATGGAGAGCCGCCGGGTCAGCACCACCACCTCCTCTGTTGAATCCTCGCGCACGCGTGCCTACGCACGCACGCCGCCGCCGGATCCGCTCCTCCCGCACGATGCGCGCGCGCTGAGCCGCTGCTCATGCGCACGCCTCGGTCGCCGCCGGTCCTCTGCCGCCCGCTCGCGCGAGCTACCGCCGTCCGCACACGCTGCGAAGCTGCTCCGCGCGCGCGCCGCCCGATTCCTTCGCTCGCAGGTCAACTCCGCCGCCGCGCGCTCGATCCGTGGAGAACGGAGCCGCCGGCACCCGATCCGCGTCGTGGGAGGAAAGGAGGGGCTGCCCGCCTGCCGGATTCGGCCGGGGAAGCGGTTCCGCCGCCGCGATTCGCGGAATCGCGCCGCCGGCAGGGAGCTCGGGGTAGGGTTGAGAAGGAGCACGCGGGAGATGCGGAAGAAAGGTAGGCTCTAGATACCACTTGTTAGCCCAGAATTGACTTTCTCAATTAACCCAGAAACATAGTTGGGGTACATATAGTAGCATATAGCTGCAGGGGTATTTAGGGAAATATAAATAACAAAAGGAAGCTACTAGACTTAACCATCAATTAATACTGCTTACAAGCCACACTGGAAGCTTTAAATGACATTAATTCAGTCTTGAAAACATAACACTACTGAATTCAGAGTGGTAATCTGAACAAAACAAAAAAAAGAATGACCTAAGGCACAGCTGTTCAGAACGCACAGGCACAGGCAAAACGAAAACAGAGCAACGCTTTCAACACTGCTACTAGTAATTTGGAGTGTAGATAGCAAGAGCATCAGTCAATCACCAGCCAGGCAAAAGGTGTCTTACACAGGTAGCAGAACACAATGCAATTCACTTGTCGAACTTCGGAGTTTTGGGTGAAATCAATTCACTTGCTGTTTGTACCCACCAGAAGTTTTGAGGTAAATTGCCAACTCACTCTTTAGAAATAGTGCAATTTGTTTTACTAAAGTTGCAGGAAAAAACATTTTCCTTTGTATATCAAAATGTGATGAAGTACTTAGTTGTAAAATAATAGGGCACCATTGGCTCATATTACATAATATTTGACTACTACAATAGGATATGCCGTCTTTAACATCTAAAATGCAAATGCTGACTGATGGACTTTCCTTCCTACTAGCTAGAACTGTCTTATGCAGATTGCCTATGTCAGTGTTTTACATGCAGATATGCACAATGATAGATCAGTACCATCGAGGTATAAGGAAATAATATATGAAAGGTAGTGGGGAAGCGGGGATATTTCAGCTGTATGATACTATTACGAGTATATGAATTAGTATTACTAAGTTATTTACATATTTGTGAAACATCTCTTGGTTATACCTTGATACATATTTTTCATTGAACGAGGACTTATCTGGCTCTGTCAGGTTAAAGTTGGCAAGAAAAAAACAGCAACTAGTTGTTAGTTTGATATACAATGGTACAGTACAATATGGAGTTGTGGCAGATTAATGGGATCATATTGGGAAACAATTCTTTTAGCTCCTGAGTGACCTATGAACACATTCTAGAACTATGTCACCAATTTTCAATTTCTCTGCAATCCATTCATTGCCGTCATTAGGATAAATATATGCAGATTACCTACTAGCTAGAACTTATGCAGATTACCTACTTACCTATGACCACATCTAACGATTCGACTAGGCATGCATGCATCCATGTGAGAAAGACCGGCAAGAATCTTAACCAGATCTTGTCCATGGTACTAGGATAATTATATGTAGTGATTGAACTCATCCATTGCAGCAATTCTAATAATTCCAAGACAGGGGAGAGCAATAATGCTAATCATCCATGTATCAAATCAGTGAACTAACCAATCTGCATCGAGGAAGAATTACGATACCTCAGTCCCTTTCTTTTTCGTTCGATTGGTTGTTGTAGGACGCGGTGGGCGAAAGGACTGGCTTGGGTCGCCGGCGGCATCGTGCTGGGTACCGTCCCCCTGGCCTAGGGTGACGGTTCCACGACCGGGGGCTCCATGGCCGCCATGGCCAGCAGCAGGACGGGAGGCCATGGCCATGTATTGGAGCTGCGCGGCGTGGGCTTGAGCAGCGATGTTGGGCATCTCGGAGGCGGCCCTTGGCGGAGGATCTCATTTCCCCTCCATTTTACCGGCGATGACACCGGTCCAACCAGCGGCGGCACGGGGTGGAGTGGGAGGGCGGCGCTAGGGTTGGAGCCGGGAGGGGAGGCGCGACGGGAAATTGGGGATGGGTCGCGGGAGGAGGACGGTCAACGCGGAGGCTGCGAACGTCTTTTCCTGTGTAACCGGTGGCATGGTGGGTAATTTTCATCCAACTCTACCAGCTGTCGCGGGAGGAGGACGGTCAACGCGGAGGCTGCGAACGTCTTTTCCTGTGTAACCGGTGGCATGGTGGGTAATTTTCATCCAACTCTACCAGCTCAAAAAAAAGGTGGAGTGGAGTGGAGTGGAGCTATTTGAGGTGTTTGGTTTTTTTAGTGGAGTCGAATTTGGTGGAGCAGAGTGCTCCCAAACAGGCCCTTTGTTTGTCCAATTGTCTCCATGGCTCAATAATATGATTAGAGGACAAATGACTGGCTACATATATTTCAATTAACAAAGAGGGACAATAATAATGATAAATAAACTTAACAAAGATGTTGGCATCTTCTCGTGTACTCCCTTTGTTCTAAATTGTCGGTCATTTTGGCTTTTATTTCCGGGAGCATAGTTTTTACTATGCACTTAGATATAGTGTATGTCTGGATGCATAATAATATTTATGAGTTTTCAGAAGCCAAAACAACCTACAATTGAAACGTTACCAACTTAATTACAACTTTCACCGGCTGAGCCAAGTGTTGGCTAACAGGGGCTGCGGTCCCCCTTCTCCGTTATTAATGTTTCTTCCCAACTAGAATTTTTCTTTTTGATATAATAGGCACCTCTCATGCTGGTTCGTTTAAGAAAAAACAATTTATAACGTTAAGGGAGCCAGTTCTAGGGTGCACAAAACAAAGCAATAACACAATATAGATGGACGTTGAACTAGTCAAACATTCAAGGCAAGACAAGGTACGAGTTCAAAACATGTATTATACGACTTAATTGTCTACCAACAATCAACCATGACTTCAAATATGAGGCAACGCACCTGCGTGTATATACTCCTGCATATCTTGCCGTGTAGAATCAAACAAGAGATGTCTTTTCTCCATCACTAAGCACCATAGTGGACATATATACAAATGATTCAACAATTGATGAGCCGTGTCATGGGAATTGGAAACATGGGGAAAGAGAAATGCAGTATGTTAGCAGCGGGCAGTCTCGGAGCAAGATCTTGTGAAGGACAAGTTGTGAAGAAGGAACGGGCAACATAAGGATGACGGGCAGGTCATACAGGTGCTGGAGTGGAACACAACAGATTGCTCATCAGGGTGTACCACGAGGCACATTCTGGCACGAGACATGTTGGTCAGTTGCGAATTTTTCCCTATTGTGCAGTCAAGAAAAGAGGGCACGAAGGGCGCACGGACCAATCCTTGACCAAGTACAAGTTTCGTGTATCATATATGTCCAATTTGTGCAATTGACTTGCGATCGATCAGTGAAACAACAAAGTTTCATTTCAATTGCTTTTTTCCAAACTTGAACTACATAGGTCATGGTAGTGACGGCTACAGCGGACCTTGGATCGGAATAGGCAGAGGGAGGTAGGGGGTTCGACTGTCGGATGATGACCATTGCTGCATGACAGTCAAGGATATTTTAAATACACAGCATAGTAAGCTTCTTTCATTCTTTTACACATTGTGAAATTGTTAGATAGTTGTTACTTGTTTAGGTGCATGTTGTTTCATTTATGACTTTTGTGACATGAGCTTTTATAAACCACATTGACCTATGACGGCACCAAATTGAAAAAGTGGTACCAACTTTTTGTTAGAGAGATATTGGATTGACACCAACCTTGATTGCCTATCCTTAGGGGACAGAATGGTGTAGCACAAATTAATTGTCTGCCAGCCATAAGCCCATACTGATACAAATATATATGGCGCGATGCACATCCATATATGACACTATGTGCAGCTTTGAACAACGCTTGCGTACTTGGTAGTGCCTCTCCTTGTTATTAAAAATGAGATGGTGGAAAGGAAATCTGAAAATAAAAATGTGAGATAGATGATGTGGAAGTTGGAGACATCAGGGAAGAGCCATATGCGAATCCCTGAACAGCTGGTATACCTCAAGCGTATTTTTTTTGTAAATATCCAGGACTAGCATCAACCTGAAAGTCGGCCTTCTGTGACATATGGTTCTTGCATACTCTGTGAAGCAGGGGTGGAGCACGCTCCAAGAACCAGTCACATTGCATTGATAAAAACCAAAAAATTAGTGAAAATCAGTAAAATTAGCCTATTTTGACTTCAAATTGATTGTTTGGCCCCCTCTATGGCTGATTGGCCCATCCTATGTTGGAATCCTGGCTACACCCCTGCAGCATGTATAGCCTATCTTGCTTACGTGGACAATTATGCATCCCATGATACAAACATCCTATTATGCAGGGTTAAGCTAACCTAGGCTGCATGCCTGCATGCACGTTCTACTTGTCTGCTCTCTTAGCTCGGTGACTGCGAGATGGAGTTTCCCCGTGTTTGGATGCCAGCTTAATTTCCCGGCTTGGTCATTCTTTGTTTGTCCAATTGTTTAGTTCACTTAATAATAGGTTCGGAGGACAAATGACTGGCTACATAAAATTTGAATTAACAAAGAGGTGATAAACAAACTTACCAAAGATGTTGGCATCTTCACGTGTACTTCCCTTTGTTCCAAATTGTATAGGTATATAAGATAAAACCGAATATATAAGAAGCACATAATACACGCGCTGAGGCGACTGCATCGTGAGTGCTGCACACCGTGATGTAGCTTTGTTAGGATAACATCAACGAATCGCATGTAGCAATTTCTTGACATTATTGAACCGGTATAGTAGAAATTGGCTCAACTTGAAGCTTCAGCATAGATATAATAAAGTTGGCACAATTTTTTTTGAACGAACCGCACAGGATAGTGCGTGTTGCATTGATATAGAATAAAATTACAAGACTATGATCCTGGGAGATCATAGGCAGGAAACAAAAAGAAAAAGAAATAAACTCACCCCGGTTGAATTGGGACGTCAACACAGGTTGCCACTCAAACTATACTCATTGGCCGGTTGGATTGAGACATCAACACAACCAAAACACTATACACGACGACGACAGAGGAGACGAAGTACAATCGCAACTTCCACCCACCAACTGCACCCTTGAGATCATCGAAAACCTCCGAAGTGATCCAGCGCTGATAGAGGAACAGAGGGGGCAGACACCACCACACTGAGAAGGCCGCTGCCTTGCAGGACCTGTCGTCGCAGCGTTGTCACACCAAAGCAAACCGCACGACAGAGTGAAAACACCGAGTCCGAACAACGCAACGCGTGGGGGCCTCGCCTCATACGCCGTTGGACGCCTCTCTCTCTCTCTCTTATGCGTGGGGACCTCCAAACCCGCCACACAGCTCCGCACTCCGGACTTGTTCCTTATATCGCCATCAAGAAAGCAAGATGAGGTGCCCACCCCCAAGGAGCTCTACCATGCCACCAAACCACCACCGTGGTTCGAAATCATTTTGTTGCTTTCCCCCTCGTGAAGCCACCACTAACAAACCAGTAGATCAAGGTTGTCCCATGCGCCGTCTTCCGACATTGTACTGCACCGGGTGGGTCCAACCATGCTGAACAACCCGCCGTGACCCGCTGCAGGCCAAGTCATCACCCATTGCCATTGCCTCAAGCGCCGTCTTCCGACGTTGTCCTGCACCGCATTGACGACTGCCAAGCAACGCCAGGCGCCGTGGTTCACTGCAAGCGGCCAAATAGCAACCAAGCGACGAACCTTCACCACCAACAAGAATGCAGATGTCTTGGAGAGAGGTAGGCAACCCCATGTTGCATGCCCTACGACGGAATCGTCACCATCGGACGAAGCGACCATAAGCAGTAGGTCGGCCATGCCACCGATCGAACGAGCCTCTAGAGACGACGCCTCTAAGAAGGTCACGACGTCGAATGGCGCCGCCGTCGCTCATCCAGGAGTTGGACAGGGTTTCACCCAGAGACCCCGTGCAACAGGGTTATAGCTCCAAAATGACGCCCTCAACAGGGAAAGCGACACCCGAGGGCGCCGCCGCCATTCCACTAGAAAGAATCTAGCGAGGGCTTGCGCTCAGAGCGTCGAACCCCGCTGCACACGTTCGACGTAGCAAGCCGACACCACCTCCATGGCCGACCCAGCCGAGGGTCGCCTTTGTCGCACCACCACACAACACGCTGCCGAAGCTTCGCAGCTCTGTCACCGACCTCGCGCCCCGGCACGCAGCAGCACTGACGCATCCTCCGTTTCCGCTCACCACTCGCCGCCCAGCTCTGTCGCAACAGAGGCCGACGGACGCCATCACGACGTCGCACCGCACACGCCAAGGCCGGCCGGCGCCACGCACGGGCCGGAACCATACCACCACGGCTCGCGCTGTTGCTCTTTCGCCGGAAACACACCCGGCACTCGCCAAAGCTGCCGTTGACGCAACGCGCCGCCACCTGACTGCGCACCAGCATGGAGGCCACAGGGGCGAGCAACATGCCCTACCATCGCACAGCCGCCGGCGCTGCCGCAGGCACTGACCACCATGCCGAAGCTCCGACCCGGGACGCCGCCTCTAGCACATCGCAGATCAGGCAACCGAAGGGCTGGATCCGGTCGACGGGGCCCCGCATCTGCCTGCCCGCGCCGCCGCCGCCACCATGGCTGGCAGAGCATCTGCGCCGCTCCCCCTCCCGGGACCTCCGTGTGCTGGCGTTGCTGCCCTACCGCCGCCGTCCTAGGGGCCCGTGTGGACTTCCCGCAGGCACCTCCAGCGGCAGCAGGGGAGGGGGTGGAGGGAGGTCGGCGTGTGGCACCTGCCCGAGTCGCATGGGCTGGCACAACTTAATTGTCTACCAACCATGAACCCAACCAATATAAACGTGATGCTATGCACTTCCATATATACTACTCCATCTTCTCCCGAAGAAACAACGAGACACATTTTTTCAATCACTGACACAATGGCAGCACCTTCAATCACTTCCATATAGTTGTATCCATAACCACAAATGCAAATTAGTTGATGATTGATGAGAGAAAAACAAAAATGTGTGTCATGGGAATAGGAAGCACGGGGAAAGAGAAATATATAAGCAGCCAGAGACGGATCTGGCGGTGGGGCGGGTGGGGCTCAAGCCCCCCCTACCACTAGAAACTCTTTGGAAATAAGAGGAGAGAAGAACGAAGAAGAAGAGGAAAAAAGAGGAAAGATACAGAAGAAGGAGAGACTGGAGGCAGAAGAAGTGAAATGAGCCCCTCCAACCATCCAATCCCGCCTACGTCCCTGCAAGCAGCGGGTGTTACATGACATTTCCAGCTTAGGCTGGCAAGTTGACGAGGAGCACACGCAAGATAGGGGGCATCGAGCATGTCATCCTGGTTCTGGAATTAAACAGGAAGCAATATTAAGGCTTCTCTGGGTGTCCTACGTCAGCCACGTACGTCGTCCAAATTGGGTGGATGTGCATGGCGGCATGCATTCGGCTTAATCTCGGAGGAGCGCAAAGTTCAGATGGTGGCTCAGCACCTGCATACCTAAATTTTAATCGAAAAAAAATTAATTGAAAAAAAGTTAACAGCCTGAACTGGAGTCAACAGTCCTAATAGTGGCTCAGCACCTGCATTAGGTGGCATTTTACCAGAGCAAGTTGTTTGACTGATATTTTGTGGAAGTCGTGATATAATGTATGGCAGATCGATAGCACACTGGTTTATGGTAATGTCGTGACTGTGTGTTGTGACATGACTTAACGACTAATAGTGTCTGAGGATCCAGTTATAGGGAGCACAAAGTCAAGCAATTTCATGGACACAGTGGCATAGCTAGGATTTTGCCACAGGGTATGCCACAAAACAAAATTCCATATATACAATTCGGTTCTACCAATATATTAACGGTACAATTCATATATAATTCGGTAAGCAATTTATAAATTATCAAAATGAACATATCAAATCATAAATTCAATATTTGAGCTAAGAAGTTACCCACAATATAATAGAAATAGTCCAAATTATGCAGAAAAAAGTTCCACACACCTTTATAATATAGTTTGAAGATGATTACCACACTACTTCGTGTTTAGCCTGCTTTGCTGTATGCTTTTGGAAAAGAGATACGATGTCTTCATTCCTCTTCATAATTCAATTAGCAATTCTACATATAAAAAACAAGATGCATCAATATTTGTTTAGTTACAAGCATACGAATGATTGAATTGGTGTTGGCGTGTGCATTGTAGTCCCGTACCTCCACTAGCAGACAGCAGGTCCATTGCCAGTCTGCCGTAGATCACAGCGGCGCAGTGCTGCTGGCAGAAGGGCGCCGGACGTCTAGACTGGACGGATGGCGGTGGCTGGCCGTGGCCGGACGGCGAACGGCCGGAGGCCAGACCGCCGGCGCCGGGCATCGGAGCGACAGGGATCGGCGGACGGGCGCCTGGCGGAATTGCAGGAGACCGATGCGGAAACCAAATGGCACCCGGCCGGTGTACGGCCGACCGAGCCCATCCTACCGTGCGAACTCTCGGTAGTTACGGTCACATCCTGCATCCGGCCCTCAAAACGATTCCCCCCTCAGAAGGAATTGCACCGGAACTGTGAAATGCTCCCGTGTGGCCACACGGGAGTCACTCTGAGAGAAGGTGGTCTCACTCCCACCTCTCCCCCACTGATACCCCGCTATCCTGCTGGCAGGTATGGTTCCGCACTTGCCGAGCTCAACTCAGCCCTAACCCCACACTCGGCGAGGTGGTGTGTACGTAAAGTCCCGTGAAGCGGTTGGCCCACTCGGTTTCAAACCGGGGCGAGCTCATGTCCTCCATACGCATGTAAAACCCCAACACATGTGCTCCGAAAACTGTAAAGTGGGGACACACCGAGGAGTGCACCCCCATCCCCGATCCCAGATCGGTTGTTTCGAGCTCACCCCGCCAAAGTACCCAAAACGCCTTCTCCTGCCGGTTTTATCCCACTCACGCCAAGAACCACTGTTCCCATCCCAACACATGCATCGCGTAGCTCAGCGTATATACACGCTTATAAACATATATAGTAGTAGTAGGACAATCAAGGACAGGGTAATTAAAGTAGGCGGTGCAAGGTTCATCAACATGCATATAAAGTAAAGCGCTAGAATACAACATAGCAATGCCTAATAGGTATTCAGAATCAGTCGGGCGTGAACCTGGGGTCAGGTAGTCCTCAACGGCGTAGTCGTCGGCGTAGTCGTACTCCAGGTTTAGCTCCCCGGCTCCAGCTGCTCCTATTAACGCGTAAAATAAAATAAAGACCAGTCCTAATGCAATTAACTCCAAAGGAACAGCGATTAAGAGCCAAAAGAGAGCAAACACTAGTCCTACACGGAGTTTAAGAATTTAGAAGATTTATGGAAAAGTTTTTGTATTTTTCGGAGCTAAAATGAATTTACTATGATTTTCCAAAGTTAAAATAGATTTCTGGGAAATAAAATACGGATAAACCATATTCAAGCAGGCTGCCACACAAGATCCCACTGGATCTGCTGCGGCCAGGGTTCCAAACAGCCACGCGTGTGGCTCGGCCGCCATTGGTTGGCGCAAAGGATCCGAGGGGATCCGCTGCGGCTTGGGCTCGTGTGGGTCGCGGTGAGGCGCAACGCAGGATTGGTCATCCACATGAGATCCCGGGGATCGGCTGCGGCAAGACCTACGCGTGGCCCAACGTGTGGAGAAAAACCCCACCGGGGCTTTGAGCTTGGCCAGGACGTGCTCGACGTAATGCCCCAAAGGGGCGGCGGGTCGGCTGAAGCTCGCCGACGGAGAGATGCTCTGGTGCCTCAACCACAAACGACATGGCAAGCAAGAGCAGGTCCTAGGGCTTCCCATGGGCAAAGAAAGGACAGACCTTGGCTTGTAAACCCGGCCCGGCGGCGACGGGGTGTTGCTCCGACGCGGCGGGTGGAACAGAGGATCTACGGCGACACGGCTGGGGTGGCCGGTTGCCGGCGAGACATTGCGCGGGGGTGCGCGCGAGCGTGTGCGTGTACGAGTGCGGCTCGACCGCAACGGGTACACCACGGCACGGCGGCGACGTGGGCAGACTGGGAACCCTTGGCGCCGCGGCTGGGGTGGCCAGCGCCGGGGAGGTCTCGCGTGAGCGCGCGTGCGTGTGTGTGTGCGTGTGTGCGTGCGTGCATGCACCGATGTCTGAGCATGCGCGACGGCGGTGGCTCGGCGTGTCTGCGCGCGGCAGACACCGGTGGCTCGGCCACGGTGGCGGCGCGGCGATGGCACGCAAGAGGGAAAAGATCACGGCGAAACGGGCGTACGAGGCTGCTAAAGATAGGTCCAGACGGCCAAAAAGGCCCGACCTTGGGTGCGTCCCTGCGACGTTCGCGTGTGCACCCGTGCGCTGGGGTGCGCGGCGGTGGCACGGCGGTGCGACGTGCTCACTGGGGGATGAAACAGAGACGAAAACAAGCGGTTGGGCACGCGCGGCGGTGAAGGTAGCGGCACCTGCATGATCGACCGGCTCGGCTCGATGGCCGGCAACACAAGCGACGGCGGGACACGCGGCGGCGCGGCGCAGGCAAGACCGACGTCGGGCACGCAAGGCCCTCGAGGGTCCAAGGCTCGAAGACCGGGTGCCACAGAAGAGGGAACAGGCGGTGCTCACCTAGGGCTGCAGGGTCAGCGGTGGAACGACGGAGACGAGGCACGACGACGCGGCGAACTCGGAGCAGAGGAAGCAGAGGAAGACGACGCGCGGCGACGGTCAGGTCCGGCTCCCTCCTCACGGACGGCTCCGGCTTCACGGCTCCGGCTTGACTCCCACGAACGGCCTCCCCCGCCTCCTTCTCCTCCTCTTCTCTCCTTGACGTCAGCGGTGGCGGCGGATTGGGGATTGGGGGAAGAATCCCCTGAGCGGCTAGGGTTTGGGGGCTCCCGCGGCAGGGCTTCTTATAGGCGGGGGTAGGTAGAGCGGACGGCGGATGGCAGCCCGCGATGCATGGAGACCATCCAGGGCGGCGGCCATGGCTGCATGGCCGCCCCCTTTCCATGGTGGCGCGGCGCGCCTCACAGCGGGAAGGAGAAAGGCGGAAAAGGGAGGAAGAAAGGAAGTGAGGTGGCGGCTGACGGCCCGGGCCCGCTTGTCGGCGACACGGGCGGTGCTAAGGAGGTGCAGGCTGCCTGGGCCGCGGGATGGATGGGCCGGCGGTTGTTAGGGGTGGTGCGGTACACACAGTGAAAAGGTGAGGGTGGTCCAGAAGACTTGGTCGGCGTGGACAAGGCCCAACAGCAGGTTGGGGTTTTTCCTATTTCTAAAACCCTATAAGATTTTATAATTCAAATTTGAATGGAATTCAAATTTGAACTTCACCCAATAAAATCCAAATAAAATCAATTGAAAATCCAACTTCTCACACTAGCATCTTTATAAGTCCTAAAATTATTATTTGACTCAAAATAAATCTAGGATTAAGGGGAGGTAAAATGAAGACAATCTTATATTGTTTCACAAGCACCCGTGAACAAATCAAAAATTTTTAATATCACAATTTCGCATTCAAACAAATTCTAGGATGGTACAGAACTCCCCCCTCACAAGAATCTCATCCCCGAGATTAAGAAGTTACCTCCGGTTCGAAGATGTGAGGGTATTTCTCCCTCATGACCGACTCCTTCTCCCACGTCGCTTCGCGCTCGAAGTGGTTGCTCCAGAGCACCTTGCAGAAGCGAGTGGTGGTCTTCCTAGTTGACTTCTCCGCCCAGTCCAGGATCCTGACTGCGTACTCCAAGTACTCCAGGGTATCCTGCACGTCGAGTGCCTGAGCGGGCACTCTCTTCTCAACAACCACACACTTCCGGAGCTGAGACACGTGGAACACTGGGTGAACTCCGGCGAGCTCCGGTGGTAGCTCAAGCTTGTACGCTACCTTCCCAATCCTCTATATGATCAGGTATGGTCTGACATACCTTGGAGCTAGCTTTCCTTTGACGTGGAACCGCTTTGTGCCTCGAAGGGGTGATACCCTCAGGTACACGTATTCACCCACTTCAAACGAGACATCCCTCCGGTTCGGGTTGGTGTAACTTTTCTGTCGGCTCTGAGCTATCTTCAGATTCTCTCTGACCTTGGCCACATTCTCCTCGGCTTCAACAATGGTGGCGGGACCAAAGAAAGTTTGTTCCCCCACCTCGGACCACATCAACGGTGTCCGACACTTTCTGCCATAAAGAGCCTCGAAGGGTGCCATCTTCAGACTTGCTTGAAAGATGTTGTTGTACGAGAACTCTGCATAGGACAAGCTCTTCTCCCAATCTGATCCGTAAGTCAACACACAAGCCCTCAGAAGATCTTCAAGTACCTGGTTCACTCTTTCTGTCTGCCCATCAGTCTGCGGGTGAAAGGCTGAGCTGTAGTGCAAGTCGGTGCCCATGGCTTTATGTAAGCTCCTCCAGAATTTGGTGGTGAATTGCGGTCCTCTGTCAGACACTATACTCTTCGGTGCCCCATGTAGCTTCAAGATGTTGTCGATGTACAACTCTGCTAGCTTGTGCGTCTCAAAGGTTGCCTTCACGGGTATGAAGTGAGCCACTTTGGTCAAACGGTCGCGATCACCCAAATGGAGTCATTCCCTTTCTGTGTGCGAGGCAGCCCTACTATGAAGTCCATGCTAATATCTTCCCATTTCCAGATGGGTATCTCAAGCGGCTGTAGCAAACCAGCAGGTCTCTAATGTTCTGCCTTTACTCTCTGACACGTGTCGCATCGAGCGACGTACTCTGCGATGTCTTCCCTCATGTTCTCCCACCAGAAACGTACCTTCAGATCTTGGTACATCTTCGTGCAGCCAGGGTCAATCGAATACCGAGAATCGTGAGCTTCCTTCAGAATCGAGTCTCGAATCTCCTTGCTTCGTGTTACGCATATGCGATTCTTTAACCACAGAGTGCCTTGCTCGTCGAGGTGGTAGTCAGCTGCCTTGCCTCTTGCCATCAGGTCTTTCACCTCTTCAATTTCTGGAAATCCCTTCTGATCTTGCCGAATCTGATCTTCTAGGGTGTACTTCACTCTCAGTTCATTCAGCTGCCCCTTCTCTACTATCTCTAGTTTCAGCTTCTCCATTTCCTCATACAGTGCTAGTTGTTCTTTCTGCACCATCAGATTATTGCAGTAGTTCTTACGACTCAGGGCATCGGCTATGACATTTGCCTTACCAGGGTGGTAGTGGATGTTGAAGTCGTAGTCCTTGATCAGTTCAAGCCATCTTCGCTGCCTCAGGTTCAACTCGGACTGTGTGAAGATGTACTTCAGACTCTTGTGGTCGGTGTAAATGTCACATTTGTTGCCCATCAGGTAGTGCCTCCATATCTTCAAAGCATGAATGACAGCAGCTACCTCGAGGTCATGTGTGGGGTAGTTCTCCTTGTGCTTCCGAACCAGTCGCGAGGCATAAGCAACGACCTTGCCTTCCTGCATCAGGACGCAACCGAGTCCTTGTCTCGATGCGTCACAGTACACCACGAAGTCCTTGCTCGCATCGGGAAGAGTCAGGACCGGTGTAGTGGTGGGGCGTGTCTTGAGCTCTTAAAAGCTTGCTTCACACTTGTCCGACCATACAAGCAGTATGTTGCTCTTCAACAGCTCTGTCATGGGCTTCGCGATCTTGGAGAAGTTCTCGATGAACCGGCGGTAGTATCCGGCTAAATCGAGAAAACTGCGAATCTCTGTCACTGTCTTGGGTGACTTCCACTTGGACACTGCTTCTATCTTGCTCGGGTCTACGGCCACTCCTTCTGCTGACAACACGTGACCGAGAAAGGCGACTTCCTCCATCCAGAACTCACACTTGCTGAATTTGGCATACAACTACTGTTGCTTGAGCTTCTCCAACACTATCCTCAGGTGCTCTTCATGCTCTTCTGCGGTCTTGGAGAAGACCAGTATGTCGTCAATGAAGACAACGACACACTTGTCTAACTCGTCCATGAACACCTTGTTCATCATGTTCATGAAATACGCCGGGGCGTTCGTAAGACCGAACGATACGACAGTGTACTCGTACTGTCCGTACCGGGTCACAAACGCGGTCTTGAAGATATCTTC
Organism: Cenchrus fungigraminus; assembly: GCA_036936925.1. NCBI lineage: Eukaryota > Viridiplantae > Streptophyta > Magnoliopsida > Poales > Poaceae > Cenchrus > Cenchrus fungigraminus. The sequence continues at coordinate 89,361,729 of CM072780.1, forward strand.
CGGCCGTATCTTCATCTAGTGGTAGCCTGATCGGAGGTCAATCTTGCTGAAGAACTTGGCTTGCCTTAGCTGATCCATCAGGTCATCGATCCGGGGTAGTGGGTACTTGTTCTTGATGGTTACCGCATTGAGTGCACGGTAATCAACACACAGACGCTGAGTCCCATCTTTCTTCGGCACGAACAGAGCTGGTGAACCCCATGGTGAAGCACTCGGTCGAATGAACCCCTTCTCAAGCAGTGAGTCCAACTCGGCCTTCAACAGCTTCAGCTCAACTTCTGCCATTCTGTACGAACTCTGAGCTATAGGAGCAGTCCCCGGTACCAGGTTGATCACGAACTCCACGTCACGGTCTGGAGGCAAACCCGGCAGCTCTTCTGGAAACACATCTTCGTACTCACAAACCACTGGCACATCTGAGATAGCTTTCGTGTGAAGACTGTACACAGCTGGTATGTCTCGAGACTTCATCTGCTCGAAGGTGACCCTCGTCCCATCGGGGTGTACCACGGTCACTAGTCGCGGTGAAGTGGAGATGACACCCTTGTGAGCGGTGATCCAATCCATCCCCAGAATCACGTCGATGCCATTGGAGGGCAACACTGTCAGATCCCCCAAGAACTTGTGGTTCTGAATGACCACGTCCACACCTCTACACAGTAAGGTGCATCCGATATCTCCGAGAGGTGAACTCGTGATGATAGGAATTGATCGGGTGGTTGTAGGGAGGGAGAGTTTGTTTACGAACCTAGACGTGACGTACGACCCGGTTGCATCGGTATCGAAAAGAACCAAAGCAGTAGTACCACAAACCAAAAACTCACCGATCACGACGTCAGGAGCATCGGCAGCCTCCTCCTCAGTGAGGTGGTTAAGCCTTCCACGGCCGGCAGTCGGCGGTGGTGCAGCCTGAGGAGGTCTTCCTCCTGAAGCAGGAGCTCTCACGGGTGTAGCAACAGTCTTCTTGTCCGAGCAGTCGTAGGACTTGTGGCCCGGCTTGCCACAGGCGAAGCAGGTCACAGTGAAGCCTCCAGTGGTAGGTCTCGTGGCGCTCTGCGGTGGACGGTTGTAGCCTCCACTCTGCTGCGGGTAGCCAGGGTTCCTCCCTCCGGGGAACTGGCCACGGCCTCCTCCGAAGCTGCGCCTAGGCTAGTTGTGCCCCGGGCGGTAGCTCCCCATCAGCAGGTTGCTCTGTCCGCTCCTCGGCTTCTGGAAGGATCGGTCGTGGTGATCCCGATCTCCCATCCTCTTCTTGCCCTTCATGCGGTCCTCGTGGCCCCTCCTCTCCTCCTCGATCGTGATGGCGCGGTTGACGAGGTGGCGTAGGGACTTGTGCTCGCTCGCCTTCAGTCCCTGGCGAAGGCTGTGGTGAAGGCCTCGCAGAAACCAGAACTGCTTCTTCTGGTCGGTGTTGGTGTCGTCAGGGGTGTACCGCATCATCTTCATGAAGTGGCACTCATACTCCTCCACCGTCATCGCACCCTGCGTCATGGTGCGGAACTCCTGAGCCTTCTGGATCAACAGCTCGCTAGGCAGGTACTGCTCGCGGAACGCCTCGCAGAACTCCAGCCAGGTGATGAAGGCTGGGTTCGGGTGGCTGGCAGAGTAGTTGTCCCACCAAGACTTGGCAGGACCCTCCAGCTGGTGCGTGGCTATGGCGACGCACTGCTCGTCGGAGCAGATGGTGAGGTCGAGCTTGGTCTCGATCACCCTCAGCCAGTCGTCGGCGTCGAGCGGGTCATCCGAGTAGCTGAAGGTGGGGGCCTTCAGGTGGATGAACCTCTCGATCTTCTTCGTGAGGTCCTCGTCCGGCGGGGTGTTGCGGTTCCCACCGTTGCCTTGGTGCTCCATGGCTTCCGCCATCCTCTGCATCAGCTGAGTCTGAACAGCCATCACGTCCACCAAGTTGGACGGTGGCGGTGGAGGCTGCTCCGGCTCAGGCTGGTCTTGCTCCAGTTCTTGCTCGGCTTCTCCATCCTCGACTTCAGCTTCAGGGTCCTCGAGCGGTGGTGGCGGTGCTCCGGCACCCCAACCTCGAGCTCCCCGAGCTCCTCCATGAAGGGGCGGGCGTCCACGGCCACAGGCAGGTGCACGACCGCGTCCACGAGCGGCGGCACGGCCACGACCACGGCCATGGCCCTGTGGGGCTTCCTCCTCCTCGGCAGCCTCCTCGAGGCGTGCCAGCAGACGACCGGACCTTTGGATCGACATCCTTCTGAAAACACGACCAGGGAAGAAAAGACTTTTACACAATGTCACTCACCAACACATATGAGTCTGAGACAAGCATGAAAATAAAACTAATTATATAACCAACACTCATTGAGAAAATGCATTAAGACACAAATAATTCCATTAAGATCCAAGCATACAACAAGCATGAGTAGTACATATGCTTCCCCGAGGCTGACTCAGACCTTAGGGGTAGCAGCTCAAATCAACACTCTAATACATCGTTACATGCTCAAAAGGGTGGTGCCTACATGGTGTGATATGAATCTCTTCATGCACCGGAACATGCTCGCGGCTGCATGGAACAACTCATGGAAACTACTATCTTACAACTCTACTCTCAGGCCATGTCCTCGCTCTGCACTCTACTCGGTGCGAGCCCTCTTGTACGAGACAGGGTAGCGGTCCTCTGTGGGGTAGTCCGGAGGAAAGATCCAGGACACCAAGGCGTGTGCCTCACGTACCTCCTCAGTCTCGACGGGGGTCGGCATCCGATCCATCGGACACAGGTGCAGCTTGAGGCTGGACTGGTGCAGCTCGAAGGTCTCCGTGCGGATCGCACGCTGGGACTCGAAGGGCAGCTCTCCATTGAGCTCCATGAGCTCGTCCACTCGGAGGGAATCGGCGTCCTCCCAAGTCCTCCTCAGTCTCTCGGCCTTGTCTCTCAGGTAGACAGCCGTGCGCGTGAGCCACGCGAGGTTGGCGACGTTCTCCGCCCTGTTCTTCTCCAGCTTCTCCACCTTGTTCCGCTCACAGCCGAGCAGGTGGGCGTGTACCATGAGCAAGTCGTCCTTGCTCTGAAGCCTGACTCTCAGTCGGCTCTGACTCATGGTCATCCTGCGAAGGTCCTCCTTGACGTGCAACAGCTCCTCGCGTGTGTCCACACGCTCCCTCTCAGACTGCAGTAGGGTGGAGTTCGCGCGGCTGAGCCCCTGCTCAAGCTGTCTAACACGGTAGCGTAGCGCGCTGTTCTCCCTCTCCAACTGAAGGCAGCGGGGTAGGTGAAGGCGGGCCTCTCCAATGGCGTCCTTGATCTCGCGGAAGAGGGTCCGCGACTCATCCTCCAGGCGGCGGGCGTACTTGTCGAGGTCGACCAAGTAGCTGGCTGTCTCCAGCAAAGTCTCATCAGACTCGCGGAAGGGTGCGGCATCGACATCGCCCTGGATCCCCTCGTGCGAAGGGACTCCGTCCACAAGCGGTGCCAGACGCCAGTAGTCGCGAGGTAGAAGGCGGAGCGTCCCGGACTCGAACGTGGCGCGGTACTGGGCGAGAAGGCAGCCCAGTGCCTGGCGGTAGGTGACGTCCATCGCAGTCGGGACAGTTAGGGTGGTGCTGTAGCAGACCTCCCCCTTGAAGCCTGGGAGCTTCGGGTGAGGAAGGACGGCAACTGTGCAGAGCACCAGCTGCCCCCGTCACGGCGGGCACGTACTCAGCGCGGTACGTGACGTAGGTAGGAGGGACCCCAAGCCAGAGAAGGGCCCTCTCCAACCAGTGGCAGAGCTCCCCGCACGTCTCGGGGGTGATCTCCGCAACTTGGCGCTCCATTTCATGTGACACGTAAGAAAGTTTAGTTAGCGCAGGTAAGGAAGAAGTTTTAAAGAGAGATAAGTTTTTATAACATAGCTCAAGGGTATACATATAGAAACAGAGCGTATAGAGTCCTATTTCTATCAGCCATTTCTAGGGATACGTGCTACGGTCAAGTATGGCTCTGATATCACCTGTAAAACCCCAGATTTTCAGAAGAAAACCCGAATCCCTGTACCTTCGCGATAGTCCCTGGATCAGTGGCTATCGCATACAGAACGCATCACAGATAGTAAAACACGGCCATACATCGCATCACACAAACATTAGTACATAAATTTATTACATGTTCATTATGGAGTACAACATCACAAGCCTCTTGGCTGAATCAGAGTGAAATTCTACGTAGCGGTAGCTAGCATCTCAGAAGGGTCTCCATCTTTTAGTCTTCTCGCCCACAGGCATCCTTGAGCGAAGCGACGCATCCCTCAGTCGTACCATCCGTCGGCGTTGTTGTCGAAGTCGGACTCGTACCCTGCACACCCAAAGTCTATCCCCAAGGAGTGGGATAGGTCCACGTCACCAACTGCATGCAGCTTTATGTGGCCTAACTTCTAAAGGGAAGAAAAGAGACAAGGTAGAAGCTTGGGATTCCTATGCAGCAGCAGCAGAGTAACAACAAGATATCTCCAACAAGATCCCAACCCATATCTATCAACACAGCTCGGAACCACCTGGTAACCCAGGGCCCCGTCTCCACAACCTACCTCCATCTAGGGTCGATGCGACAACTTTCTCTCCTCGCACCGCAATGATTGCAATCGGATCTGCGAGGTAGAGGGAGCCACTCTCCTCTCCCTGACTGCAACCACGGCTCACCACACTCTCACTACAGGGGGAAGGTAGAAATCCCAAAACATGAGAACCAACAATCCACTGGGCTTGTCCATGACCGAGGACGCGGCTATAGCTATAGATCGAACAACTCTGCAGAGCGTGTACACCTGTACCCAACCCGGTATGGCACCCGGCCGGTGTACGGCCGACCGAGCCCATCCTACCGTGCGAACTCTCAGTAGTTACGGTCCCATCCTGCATCCGGCCCTCAAAACGATTCCCTCCTCAGAAGGAATTGCATCGGAACTATGAAATGCTCTCGTGTGGCCACACGGGAGTCGCTCTTAGAGAAGGTGGTCTCACTCCCACCTCTCCCCCACTGATACCCCGCTATCCTGCTGGCAGGTATGGTTCCGCACTTGCCGAGCTCAACTCGGCCCTAACCCCACGCTCGGCGAGGTGGTGTGTACGTAAAGTCTCGTGAAGCGGTTGGCCCACTCGGTTTCAGACCGGGGCGAGCTCATGTCCTCCATACGCATGTAAAACCCCAACACCTGTGCTTCGAAAACCGTAAAGTGGGGACACACTGAGGAGTGCACCCCATCCCCGATCCCAGATCGGTTGTTTCGAGCTCACCCCCGCCAAAGTACCCAAAACGCCTTCTCCTGCCGGTTTTATCCCACTCACGCCAAGAACCACTATTCCCATCCCAACACATGCATCGCGTAGCTCAGTGTATATACCTGCTTATAAACATATATAGTAGTAGTAGGACAATCAAGGACGGTAATTAAAGTAGGCGGTGCAAGGTTCATCAACATGCATATAAAGTAAAGCGCTAGCATACTACATAGCAATGCCTAATAGGTATTCGAAATCAGTCGGGCGTGAACCTGGGGTCGGGTAGTCCTCAGCAGCGTAGTCGTCGGCGTAGTCGTACTCCGGGTTCAGCTCCCCGGCTCCAGCTGCTCATATTAACGCGTAAAATAAAATAAAGACCGGTCCTAATACAATTAACTCCAAAAGAACAGCGATTAAGAGCCAAAAGAGAGCAAACACTAGTCCTACACGGAGTTTAAGAATTTAAAAGATTTACGGAAAAGGTTTTGTATTTTTCGGAGCTAAAATGAATTTACTATGATTTTCCAAAGTTAAAATAGATTTCTGGAAAATAAAATACGGATAAACCATATTCAAGCAGGCTGCCACACAAGATCCCACCGGATCTGCTGCGGCTAGGGTTCAAAACTGCCACGCGTGTGGCTCGGCCGCCATTGGCTGGCGCAAAGGATCCGAGGGGATCCGCTGCGGCTTGGGCTCGTGTGGGTCGCCGTGAGGCGCTACGCAGGATTGGTCATCCACAAGAGATCCCGGGGATCGGCTGCCACAAGACCTACGTGTGGCCCAACGTGTGGAGAAAAACCCCACCGGGGCTTTGAGGTTGGCCAGGACGTGCTCAACGTAATGCCCCAAAGGGGCGGCGGGTCGGCTGAAGCTCGCCGGCGGTGAGGTGCTCTGGTGCCTCGACCACAAACGACACGGCAAGCAAGAGCAGGTCCTAGGGCTTCCCATGGGCAAAAAAAGGACGGACCATGGCTTGTAAACCCGGCCCGGTGGTGACGGGGTGTTGCTCCGATGCGGCGGGCGGAACAGAGGATCTACGGCGACACGGTTGGGGTGGCCGGTTGCCGGTGAGACGTCGCGCGGGGGTGCGCGTGAGCGTGTGCGTGCACGAGTGCGGCTCGACCGCAACGGATACACCACGGCACGGCGGCGACGCGGGCGGACCGGGAACCCTTGGCGCCGCGGCTGGGGTGGCCAGCGCCGGGGAGGTCTCGCGTGTACGCGCGTGAGCGCGCGTGCATGTGTGTGTGTGCGTGCGTGCATGCACCGGTGTCTGAGCATGCGCGACGGCGGTGGCTCGGCGTGTCTGCGCACGGCGGACGCCGGTGGCTCGGCCACGGTGGCGGCGCGGCGATGGCACGCAAGAGGGAAAAGATCATGGCGAAACGGGCGTACGAGGCTGCTAAAGATAGGTCCAGACGACCAAAAAGGCCCGACCTTGGGTGCATCCCCGCGACGTTCGCGCGCGCGCCGCTGCGCTGGGGTGCGCGGCGGCGGCACGGCGGTGTGACGCGCTCACTGGGGGACGAAACAGAGACGGAAACAAGCGGTTGGGCGCGCGCGGCGGTGAAGGCAGCGGCACCTGCATGATCGACCGGCTCGGCTCGATGGCCGGCAACACAAGTGACGGCGGGACGCGCGGCGGTGCGACGTAGGCAAGACCGACGTCGGGCACACAAGGCCCTCGAGCACACAAGGCTCGCAAAGCGTCCACGGCTCGAAGACCGGGCGCCACAGAAGAGGGAACGGGCGGTGCTCACCTAGGGCTGCAGGGTCAGCGGCGGAACGGCGGAGACGAGGCGCGGCGACGCGGCGAACTCGGAGCAGAGGAAGCAGAGGAAGATGACGCGCGGTGACGGTCAGGTCCGCCTCCCTCCTCACGGACGGCTCCGGCTTCACGGCGACGGCTTGACTCCCACGAACGGCCTCCCCCGCCTCCTTCTCCTCCTCTTCTCTCCTTGACGTCAGCGGCGGCGGCGGATTGGGGATTGGGGGAAGAATCCCCTGAGCGGCTAGGGTTTGGGGGCTCCCGCGGCGGGGCTTCTTATAGGCGGGGGTAGGTAGAGCGAACGGCGGATGGCAGCCCGCGACGCGTGGAGACCATCCAGGGTGGCGGCCATGGCTGCACGGCCGCCCCCTTTCCATGGTGGCACGGCGCGCCTCACAGCGGGAAGGAGAAAGGCGGAAAAGGGAGGAAGAAAGGAAGTGAGGTGGCGGCTGACGGCCCGGGCCCGCTTGTCGGCGACACGGGCGGTGCTAAGGAGGTGCAGGCCGCCTGGGCCGCGGGATGGATGGGCCGGCGGCTGTTAGGGGTGGTGCGGTACACACGGTGAAAAGGTGAGGGTGGTCCAGAAGACTTGGTCGGCGTGGACAAGGCCCAACAGCAGGTTGGGGTTTTTCCTATTTCTAAAACCCTATAAGATTTTATAATCCAAATAAAACCAATTGAAAATCCAACTTCTCACACTAGCATCTTTATAAGTCCTAAAATTATTATTTGACTCAAAATAAATCTAGGATTAAGGGGAGGTAAAATGAAGACAATCTTATATTGTTTCACAAGCACCCATGAACAAATCAAAAATTTTAAATATCACATTTTCGCATTCAAATAAATTCTAGGATGTTACAATATAATTGACTACCAACCATACCATAAGCTCATAACCAACATAAATACGACATTTATACACGGCTCCGTGCACCTTCTCCCAATGAAGCATAAGTTACTATTTTCTCAGTTTACCCACACTGTGACACCGCTTCTATATATCAGTGAACATAAGCTAGTATCCACATACACAAACGAGATGGTGATATCGAAGAGAAAAAATAAACCCAGAAAAATGGATTACATGGGAATTGGAGACATTGGGATAAATCATAAATATATATGTTATCACCAGGAGGTCTCCCGCATGAGTGGCCAAGCAACTTGTGGAGATTGGATGGGCAAGGTGGGGACGCTGGGCATATCAACACCTGCAGGAACGGAAAAACTGCTAGCTAGTTCGTGTGCACCACCATTGCGCTTGGTAAGTCGAGATGGAAAGTTATGCTCCTCTAGTGGCGTCAATGGCAGAAGGCCAACAGAATCGGAGCGAAACGCGTTGGGCTTCACAGTAGTTACTAAGGTGCTCGATCAGCTGCATGGTAGAAACAGCGTATAGGCACAACTCACCCAAAGTGCACAGCACACTGCACGAGTGTTTCAGTTTTCACCAAATTAAAATGGCAGAGTACGTGAAATGTTGGGTCCGTTTTGACAGCAGGCTACTCACTAAGCTTTGCTTCCAAACAGCACACACTAAGCATTGCTTCTACGCAATGTCACCTGTTGTTTCATTTTGAGTATCGTGACACTTAATATTTCTTTTGACACAATCTTATTAGTCGTGCGTGCCATTGTAGATGGATTTTTTATAGCGAGGCTTTAAAACACCAACGCAAGTTAAAACTTATACGATGAAGTAGGCCAAAAATGATGCCTGCTAGGTAGCCCATACTGATATATGTAGTAAGGACAACTTGATATTTAGTGCCTCTCCTTTTAGCGAAAATATATTAGGATCTAGGAAACAATGGATGATGAGAGGAAACTCGAGATAGGACGCAAAGAAAAAACGTGAGATGTGGGAATTGAAGACATCGGAAAGAGGTTTACGCAGAAAAAAACACCATGCAACATATTGCTACGGATTACCCTGTGAACCATGGGCCAATCTAGCAACTTACCTTAGTAGTAACTGTGTGAAACATGCATTCTTCGTTGCCATGCTTTGACCTCTCTTGATCTCCAGGTTCTAGATTTTTTTTCGCACTGAATACAATTTCGGAACCATGGCTCATCAGTTCAACAAATTTTGAAGTGGACAATGTGACACACTGAATATAAATTTGTACTACAAGTTTAACTGGGCTTAATGGGTTTTTTGGTGCATCCAAGAACTTCAAACGTTAGGTTGTCTCCCTGCGTTACTACAGAAAAGCATTACAATTATACCAAATTTTAATTGCCCTCCTAGGACATGAACATACAAAAGCTCCAAGCAAAGCACAAATAGACCACAAAAAATTGTTTCTCCGACAGGAATGAACCGTGAAATTGTGAGAACCAAATAAATGATCTATTAGGAGTTTCATTTTTCGAAAGTTCTGAACCGAATTACCAAAAGAAACAGTTCCGTCGGCATGAAGGGGTGAATATACCTCAACTTATACTGCCAAATTACAATGCAAGCTTCATCACATGAGAGCAATGGAACCACAAATATTGCTGCCAGAAGGAAGTTTTGTTCGGATGCTCGTTTGTAAAAGAATATTGCATAGCAATCTCCTTAGTTTATAATTTTAAATTTTCATCTTACAACTTTCTTTAAAAATTCCCACAGCAACGTGCTCGGTATCACCTAGTTTATAAAAGTTATGGAGTACAATAATTTGAAGTACATGGGCATGATATTTGGAACGGAAGGAGTACATATTATGATCCCTAGTCACTTTGAAAGGCTTAACATCACGATTCCTTGCCAACATAGTTAGGTCATGATGACAAAGGGATCCAAACTGTCGATTCCGTGATGGATGGACAAAAATGTTTGGGCCGTGCTTTCGTGCCCAGAAAATGGCACAATCTCGATTTTGTTTTTATTTTTAAATAACTAATTAAGACAACTTTGTGAAGTAAATTGCAAAACTAACTATTTTTTAGATCCAAATATGTTTTAAATATGTAATACACAACACCTAAGTTTTCATGTAGGCGATTCAAAAAACTCAAATATATTTAGTATATTGTATCATTTAAATGAATTTCTATGTGTTCATTGAAAATAATTCCAAGTTGAACTATTTCTACCTCCAATAAAATTAAACAAATGCATAAAAAATATATTTAGGCACATATGTTCAATTCTAGCTCATGTCTTGGAGCAAGATAAAAAACCCATTTGTCTTCTTGGGACAACTAAAAAACTTTTTTCAAAAGGACCATATAATAATTATATTAAAATAATGTCCACATTTGGTCAAAAAATTACAAATTTATGTGGCAACATATGTTTTGCCCATGGGTCTAGAATAAAAAATGTAACAAATTTTAATCAAGTGACACTATCCATTGTTCACAAATGGATGCACCTCTCCTATAGTTTCTTATAATTCAAGTCAAAACTTTTGTATTTGAATACCTCGTGACATTTTTGAACTCGTACGAACCTCAAATTTGGACTCAACCTTACATTTGCCTTCCAATTCATATTGTGTTTTTTGCTTTACCACTTGTTATGAAAAAAAATGGTTTTCTATTTTCTATATGGGAGGAACAAACCAAGGCATATGGAAAAAACCAAAAATCTCAATTAACGTAGAAATAAATGGCTTAATGAAGGAGCATGATTTTAGAAGAAACAACCTCATCAAATTTGGAGTTATATGGAGAAGAAATACTAGTTAGAAATTCAAATTTCGAATCAAAAAGAGAAATACATACTATTTATGTGTTCTTCATCTTAAATCAATCCTGTAGCACAACCTGATTGGTCCAACGCGCTGCACCGGTTACGATGCTATGCAACAAAAGAGCTTGAATATTCAATTCAATACCAGCAATTGAGTAGCCTGGTAGTAAGATTTGGACCAGAGTTTGAATCCCGCATGCCGCATCTTTATTTTTCACGATAAACAACATATAAAAAAGTAAAAACCGGGTTCAAGCCGTGGTAATTCTTTTTTTGGCATTAAATAAAGTCCTGTATACATAAGTTCCATTAGCACAACCCAACTCATGGTGGGGCGTGTGTCTTGTTGTCTAACGACCCAGGTTCTTATGCAGTGGGAACCCCACAATTGCCTCATTTTTTCCTTTATTGTTCACATAAAACATAATTCATATAAAATAATGAGAAATATGAAAGAAAAATGTAGTAGCTCAATGGTAATTCTTAATCCAACTCGTTCCACATGTCTCAGGTTTGATCCCTTGTGTTGTCAACTTATTTTTTCTATTTTCAGTTTAAAACATTTGATTTGCAAATACAAGAGAATATAGATAATAATATCGATACCAAAAATTGTCACTTGAAGATTGGAAGGCCTTAGGTTCAATCCCTCCCTCTTGTAATTTTTTTGTTTTGACTTTTGTTTTTTTCTTTGCAAGGCATCATACTTCTTTTCCTACTAACACTACACCTACATTTTTTTAAAAAAAAAGGTAAAACATCTTAAAATTAACTTGGCGGCTCATTAAAGAATAGCTAAGGAAATACCTTGTTTAAGTTGACGGTTGATGACAATAGCCAAAGAAATGTATGCTTTTCTTGGCACTTCGGCAAAATAGCCAAGTTAATCCATCATTTACTTGGCGGCTAACACGAATAGCCAAGGAAGCCCTTCTTTTTCTTAGCGGTTCATCAAAACAGCCAAGTTAATTCATCCTTTGTTTGGCAGTTTCCACGAGCAGCCAACAAAACCCATAGTTTCCTTGGCGGTTCATAAAAACAGCGAAGGAATTACATTCTCTTGGTGGTTTTCTGCCACTGCCAAGGAAACCTTATATTCCTTGGCCGCCAAGTTAAATCTAGTTTGGTGTACTGGGGTACAAAACATGTAATATTGCACGACCTAATTGTCTACCATCCATCAACCATGGATACTTGATGAAGAATGTCAAGGGCCTGAACGCCCAAGACAGCAGCTCCCCGGCTACGGAGCTCGTAGCCGGAGTTGGTAAGGGCGGTGGCGTTCCCGCACCCGCCTGCAATGGTGGAGAAGGGGGGAAACTAGAAGCAGAGGAGGAAGAGATAGATTAATTTCTTCTTAATCTCAAACCAAATCCCTAATCCAAGGCACTAACCGAATCCCTAACAAGATGCTGAAAATCCAAGGCGCTTAGCCCCTAATCCAAGGCACTAACCGAATCCCTAACAAGATGTTGAAAATCCTAACATCCCAATCCTATCTCCTAGCCACTCGGGCTCTGTTGGCCGGCGACGCCCGCGACGTGGCGGCGGCGCTGATACTGGCGGCCCCACATGACATTTGTCCCCCCCCCCTCGAGGAGCAGCTCGTCCTCGAGCTGAAATGTAGGGTAGCGCTCCACGAAGCTATCCATATCTTCCCTGGTCGACGAGGAGGCAGGCTCGCCCTTCCAACGGATGAGAACCTGCCTGATGCCGCGCGCAAGGCGAGCATGCACGGCCTGCTCCGGTTCCGGGACCGCGGCACCGTTGTGCATTGGCGGCAGGGCTAGCGGCGCGGCGGGAGGCTCACCGCGGTACTTCTTCAGTAGCCCGACATGGAAGAAATCATGCAACCGGGCGCCTCGCGGCAACTCAAGGCGGTAGGTGACGTCGTTGATGATGCCGGAGACGCAGAACGGTCCGTAGTAGCGAGGTCGCAGCTTGCCACTGGAGGCCACATGGAGTGAAGCCGGCGCTCGATAACACAGGCGGAGCAGAGCCCACTCCCCCACCGCGAACTTGTCCTCCCGGTGATGCTTGTCATACTGTTGCTTGTAGACAGCCTGGGCTGGCTCGAGGCGGACGCGAATCTCGGTGAGGAACTCGTCGCGTTCCGCCACGCTCCGGGCCACCACCGCCACGCGCGTGTCGCCATGTTCGTAGGAGCGGATGGACGGCGGCTCGCGGCCGTAGACGACGCGGAACGACGTGTCGCGCAGAGCTGACTGGTAGGCCGTGTTGTAGATGTACTCCGCCCACGGCAGCCAGTGCAGCCACTGACGGGGACGATCACCGGTGAGGTAGCGCAGGTACATCACGATGACCTTGTTGGCTGCCTCCGTCTGGCAGTCAGACTGCGGGTGGAAGGCGGACGTCATGTGCAGCTTGGTGCCCGTGAGCCGCAGAAGCTCCCGCCAGAACGCCAAGGTGAACACCGGATCCCTGTCCGAGACCATGGACTGTGGTACGCCGTGGAGACGGACGATCTCGGAGAAGAACACCTGCGCCACCGACTCTGGCATGTACGGGTAAGCGAGTGGAATGAAGTAGCAGTACTTACTGAAGCAGTCCACGATGGTGAGGATGACCGACTTCCCATTGACGCGCGGCAGAGCTTCGATGAAATCAAGGCCAATGTCCTCCCACAATGTCGACGGTACTGGGAGCAGCAGTAGGAGGCCCACCGGGTGAAGGTGCTCCGATTTGTTGTGCTGGCAGACGTTGCAGGCGCGGACGAAGTCTTGAACAGCGGTGTGCATGTTGGGGGAGTGGAAATCACGACGCAGGCGGTGCAGGGTGCGCTGGATCCCCTCGTGGCCGTCCCCGTGAATGGCGGTGATGGCGAGTAACTCCTGGAGAAGCGCTGATGCCGGCGGGATGTAGAGGTGGCCCGAGAATGCCACCATGTCATTGATGAGGGACCAGGGCGCCTGGCTTTGGCCCACGACAAGCTCATCCCGCAGGGCGCGTAGGGCCAGATCCGTCTCGTGCGCCGCGTGCAGGCGATCGACGAAATCGAAGCGCAGCCCCGAGATGGCCAGGATGGCGCCCTCCTCCGTGTCGCGGTGGGACAGAGCATCCGCCACGACATTGGTGTGCCCAGCCTTGTACTCGACGCTGAAGTCGAAGCAGATGGTGCTGCAGGATGGTGGCGAGGCGCTGGTCCAGCAGAAACTTGAGGCTGTACTGGTCTGTGCGGACCACGAACTGTCACCCCCAGAGATACGGCCACCAATGCCGGATTGCGAGCACCAGTCCGATGAGCTCCCGCTCGTATGCCGCCAGGGAGCAGTGGCGCGGCGCGACCGGCCGACTGAAGAACGCCACTGGGTGACCTGCAATAGAACAACTCCAAAACCATAGGACGAGGCGTCACACTCCACCATGAAAGGTTGTGCGAAATCCGGGAGAGTGAGGACAGGAGCAGAAGTGATGGTGTGCTTGAGAGCTTCGAATGCCGCAGTGGCCTCCTCGAACCAGGAGAAGCCGTCTTTGCGCAGCAACGCCGTCTGTCGTAGTCCTTGACGAACTTGCGGTAGTACCCCGCATGCCCAAGGAAACCCCGCACCGCCCGGGCGGAGTGTGACCGCGTCCAGTTCGCGACGGCCTGGACTTTGGCCGGGTCTATGGCGACGTTGTCGACGGAGATGACGTGCCCAAGGTAGGAGATGGACTCTGCCTCGAACTCGCACTTGGAACGCTTGACGAAGAGCCGATGTTGGTGAAGGACTCTGAGGTTGTGCGGACATGGCCCAAGTGCTCCACCCAGGAGTTGCTAAAGATCAGGATGTCGTCAAAGAAGACGAGGACGAAGCGGCACAGGAACGGGCGGAGTACGTCATTCATCAAGGCGTGAAATGTCGTCGGCACATTGCATAAGCCGAAAGGCATGACGAGGAACTCGTAGAGGCCATCGTGGTCCGAAATGCGGTCTTGGCGACGTTGTCGGCGAACATTCGGACTTGGTGGTAGCCCGAACAGAGATCCAGCTTGGTGAAGAATCGGGCGCCCTTGAGCTCGTCAAGTAGCTCGTCGACGACGGGGATCGGGTAGGCGTCCTTGACGGTGATGGCATTGAGCGCGTGGTAATCGACGCAAAAGTGCCACGAGCTGTCCACCTTTTTCATGAGAAGCACTGGTGAGTAGAAGGCCGACGAGCTCCGGCGGATGATGCCTTGTAGGAGCATGGCAGCGCACTGACGCTTGAGCTCTTCCTTGTGCGCCGCAGGGTACCGGTAAGGTCGCACCGACATCGGCACCGCGCCCGGGAGCAGAGTAATGCGGTGATCCCGCGAGCGTGGCGATGGCATGCCCGTGGGCTCGGCGAACACGGAAGTGAACTCGTCGAGGACCACCTGCATCCAGTTCTCGCCGGCTGTCGTCGTGAGGAGGGGCTAGGCTGTCGCGCCAGTCCCTGCCAGGACACATGATGATCCCAGTGCCAGAATGCCATACGCAGGGTGGCGAAGTCCCAGAGGATGGGTCCCAGCGTCTCTAGCCACCTAGTGCCCAGGACGACGTCGTAGCCCGCCAGTGGTAGCGTGTAGAAGTCCGTGGCGAAGTGTTCGCCTTCGATGGAGTAGGGTGTGGTGCGGAAAACGCCTGGCGACTCCACACGATCCCTGTTGGCAATAGTGACGCGCATGCCACCCTACGGCACCAGGACGAGATTGGTGCGGGCGGCGGCCTCCTCGGTGATGAAGTTGTGGCCGGAGCCGGAGTTGTGGAGAGCAAGGAACGAGGCACCGCCGATGGTGAGGCGGAGCTGCATTATCTCCCGTGTGCGAACGCCTGAGATTGTGAGCACTGAGATGATGGGCTGAACGGCAGACTCGTCGGTGGCGTCGGCGTCGTTGGCCTCGGCAAGGTTGATGAGGAAGAGGCGCTGGCAAACGCGATTGTGGTCGCGCCTAAACTTCTCGTTACAAATGAAACAGAGTCCCAAGTGGCGGCACTCTTCCATCTCCGCCTGAGATAGGCGCTTGCACTACGTGAAAAACTCACTTTGGTAACGGGTATAGATGGCCTTTAGTAACGGGCAAAGCGCCCGTTACCGATCAAGTGTTACAAATGAGCCAAGAAAGGTAACGGGCAGATGACCGTTACTGATAACACATATTCGTAACGGGCACCAAAACAGAGCCTGTTACAGTAACTCAACATCAGAGACGCGTTCTGTGAAACTGCGTCTCCGATGTCCCGACGAAATGAGACGAGTCTATTTCACGCGCGTCTCAGCACAACTAGGATTCGTAACGGGCATCAAACAACAACCGTTACCATAACTAGTCACCGGTCACGTGAAAATGACTGTTTCTCTAGGCCCACAGGGAACTTTGGTAACGGGCACCAGAACAGAACCCGTTACTGTGAAATCAATATCGGAGACGCGTGCAGTGAACCTGCGTCTCCGATGTCTCGACGAACGGGCCAAGTTCTGGGGCCCACCGGTCAGTACTGGTAACGGGCTTTTACGGTGCCCGTTACATTATTGGCATGTTTGTAACGGGTGTTCCGATTGAAGCCCGTTACTCAGTGATCAGTGTTTGTAACGAGCTTTAATTAACGCCCGTTGCAGATACGTAGGCCACCCCTACAGTAACCTGCTGCCTGCTTGTCGGCTGCATCCTGGAACCAGCCAGGATTTGGCAGCCATCAGGGGTTGCATCCTGGAACCAGCTAGGATATGACTAAATTCACAGAAATTAGATCCAGCATCCAAATTCATAGAAATCCATATAATTCACATGCATCATATGACAAAATTCAGCATCATCATCTCACAAGTAAAGAAGCACCACTGGCTTGACAACAATATCACAAAATTCATGGACAAGGAGGAATGCAAAAATTTCCTAGTCACCATGTATAATCTGAGCCCACACAGTTTCATCAGCATGAAATTTTCCTCCGACTGTGATCACCTGTTCCATGAGGAATGTGGCAATTCTTTCACGAACATAGACCAGCGTTGATTTGTCGAGAGGATGCTCATCTAGCCCTAATCTCTGGATATAACAATGTCACCAGTCAGCACACATATATAGGTGGTTACCAAACATGTGCAGTGCTAATAAGCAAGAACTGTGCTCAGTTGCAGGTTTTACAAATGAAGATCCCAATAAAGTATCTCCATATGTGGGTGTCTATCTTTTAATTTAAGCATGTGATAGGCACAATAGAAGCCGCAGAGTTTGGATCCAGTAGGTTGTTGGTGGCACTGCAATAAATGTACAAAGAAAAATAGTGGTGATCGAGAAGAAATAAACTCAAGCGTTAGTACTAGCTTCCACAGGAAGGAAATAAGTGGTATGTACCTTAACATCTTTGATATGTTCCAAGGTGCTAAGGCGCGACTTCTTATTGCGGTAGTAACGTTCCCAACCCCTACAACGAAACATGCAACAATTGTTAGGGCACTATTTGTTGAGGAATGTCCGCAGGTTAAGAAAGAAATAACTTACTCATTAATGATTTGTTCGAAAGGGTTAGTATCAGTCTTAACTGTCTTCAATGAATCAAGATAGTAGACCTTCCGCTGCTTCGGAACGATCGCCACTGCAATCCAGTGGTTCGTACTGAGATAAGCGGTAAGCATGAAATTATTTTTAGCATATAGTTCGAAGGCATTGCACATATAGGACACAGAGAAAGCAAGAGTGTTTTTCGTGCTGTTCAACGTTGTCGAGCAAAGGCATTCAGGATCAAGGAAGCCAACTGCAGCGCGTGTCTTCTCAACTTCTACAGCCATATTCCTATTAGTAAGAAAAAACAAAGTGTAAGGAGGCAAAATACATGGTAAAGATGATGTGAGGCAAAAAGCGCATTTCGATATTGAATGATTAGTGAGAAGCAGATTAAATTTTCAAGCAACTTACAGGATGAAGCAGCGGAGAAGTGTCAGATCCAAAGCATCCAAGTTGAAGAGATCGTACAAATCACTGAGTTGCACAGGTAGCTGCTGGAGTCCGTTTGACGATTCATCTCTCTGAGGTCATGCACTGGTCCCGGGCTGAAGTGCGACCATAATGTCAGAATCATCATCTGACTTACCATGTTGCATGTAGAATGTGTGGAGCTCTCTGGTACAAGGAGGAGCAATTTTGAGATCATCATAACTGAGAAGGCTCTTTCCGAATTTGTAATTTGGGTTAACCATAGCCCAAGGATTCTTCTGGGTGTTTCTCTCAGATCGCTTTGGGTTAGTCATAGACCAAGGATTCTTCTTGGTGTTTCTCTTAGATCGCTTTGCAGTAGGCATCTTAGAGGTTTTATTTACAGCAATTTTCTTTTCCTGCTGCTTTGAGATGGCTGAAGAAGGTTTCTTAAGGGCTTGCTTGCCTGCTGTAGGTGGTGTAGAGCTTTTATTTTTGGCAAGTTTCTCTTCTTGCAACTTTGAAATGGCTGAAGGTTTCTCAAGGGATTTCTTGCCTGTTGTACGTGGTGTAGATATTTTATTTTCGGCAAGTTTCTTTCCTTGCTGATTTGAAATGGCTGAAGGTTTCTCAAGGGCATTCTTGCCTAGTGGTGTCTCACCAGGAGCTATTACAGAGGTATTGGGCCCAGATGTACCTACAGCTTTCTTTGAAATGTTGTCGACAGATTTATCAGCACCAGCCAACACATCACTCTGGTTGACTGGTAATAGTGGTGTCTCACCAGAACCTATTACAGAGGTATTAGGCCCAGATGTACCTACTTTGGCATGATTGTTTTGAGCACTTTCATTTGGGGGTGTAGGTTTTGTTGTTTCATGAGGAGGAGAAGGAGGAGGAGGAGGAGGAGGTGGTGGTGGTGGTGGTGGGGATGGAATATTTGGTGTCTCTTGCGGATGGGGGATTCAAGTTTTTCTGTTTTTCAGGACTAGTAGTAGGTGGGGATGGAATATTTGGTGTATCTTGCGGATGTGGGGATGCAAGTTTTTCTGCGTTTTCAGGATGACGAGGAGGTGGGGATGCAAGTTTTTCAGGACGAGGAGGAGGTCCGAATGGAATGTCTTGCGGATGTGGGGATTGAGGAGGAGGTCCGAATGGAATGTCTTGCGGATGTGGGGATTGAGGAGGAGGAGGAGGAGGAGGATGTGGGGAACCATGTGAGGAAGAAACCTGTACCGTACTCTGTGAACTTCAAGGAATCTGTACCGTAGCCTATGAACGAGATTTACATGTTGGTGCTCCCTTGATGTCAATCCGACACCTTCTCCACTGTAACCTCTATCCTTCAGCTTGTCCGAGTTTCATCACCTCGTCATTAGGAGGGTATTCCACCAGTTCATCCGCAAAGATAGTATATACAGTGAGCACTTCAACCACAACACAGTCTTCATGAATCGGGACTGTTTGTAGCGTAGTCTCCTTTGGATGAACAAGACCAATTGCAGCCTCACATTGAAGACCCCTCCACGTGATCCATAGGCCACAGTGTGTGGGTTCAGTCAACATGCCTATAAGGTCTTCGTGTGTACGATCGTCACAGCGCACCTCCGTCGCCAACTCTGCAGTGCCATCGATCAAACCTACATTATCTGCGGACTCTTCAGTGTGGTGGGTGAAGGGCTTGCGCGATTGGACACTGGTGACAACACCATCTGGTGACAACACCACCTCTGCATCTGCATGTTCTGCATCTGCATCTCAGCCACCAGTTCTTACTTGATTTGTTCCTTTATCTTTTCCGTATCAACTGATGCGTCGGTCTTCGTCCTCTTCCTCTTCCTGTACATCTCGATGTGATGAGGCCATGCATACTTCCAGCCCTGGTAGCTGGAGACACCAAGCACACGACCTGGTTGTTCAGGGCGGCCCAAGCACTGACTTAGCACATCATACTCCCTCTGCCCTGCCATTCCTGAAGATTCTGCACAAGCAATCTTCTCCTTGATGTCTGCAGCCAATTTTTCTGTCTCTGTGTTGTTGAACACTATCACGGCAACACAGTCTTTAATCACTAGCTTACTCCTTGCTCGCAGCCAATTCTTGGAACGATCGTCAGGGTAGGCGTCATATGGGTTGGGGATACCAGCTGCAGCTAATTGTCTGTCCTCTTCCTCCCATTGTTCTAGTTTCATAGTATAACCAGCTGGACCCATGCTGTGCTCGCTTGTGTTCCGGCTTCGGAGTTCTTTGAACTTGACACTAACAGATGAGGCTTGCTCGGTTTCCTCCTGTTTCATGAACTCCTTCCACTGTTCCGGGACAATAAACGGGTGCCTTGTAAATGGCTCAAGTCCTTTTCTGATAAAATCTCGCCTAAGCTGAAATCTGAATTGTCTCCATGCCTTGGCTGCCGTCTTCCAGAAAAGCTTGAATGCCTGCGGTTTCGCGTCTTCCTGGAACTTCAAGTGTTTCTGCACATGCTTATCAAACAAGTCCCACTTTTCATCATTGCTTAGTTCTTTGAATTCTGGCAAGTGCAAAGGTATCTTTTGTCTAGCAACGAGCCCCGCAAGCGCCCTGAACCTGCGCTTTTGAGTCAATGGTACTGGCATCCCCCCTATGTCGACCTCAGTGACTATCATTGTGTCACTTGGCCACTTTGTGGATGTCCTTGGCGCTCTGCCTCGGCGCTGAGCCCCACCCACCTGGTCTTGTTGTGCACTAGCAGTGCCATAACCCTCTTCTTCATCTTGTGGCCCAGGTCTATAGTCCTTGTCAGATTTATCCTGTGAATTAATAGTCAAGGGAATTACAGTAACTACTTTAGCCCACTGTAATATCATTGGTTCTTGGTAAACCATTAACATAAATGGAAAATTCAGTAACCAAAAAATTAGTTCAGGCAATGCGACCTTACCATTTTAAAGAGGAAGATGCAGGCTGCCTCTGTTGCTGATGAGGTACTTATTCAACTTGGAGAGAATGTGCAGATGTACATAGGAACAAGAGCAAAACCAAATATAAGAGTCAATCTAAAGGGAAATGCTAAGTATGTATACCATCAATAGCTAAGTATGTCCACATGTACTTATACAAAGGAGCCACGGCATACCCTGCAATTCCCACAAGTACAAGTATATTTATACGCATTTATATAAAAAGAAAAGCATACACACGCATATGTTGTATACTTGATTATCTGAACGCATGTGTGCTGCATACGCTTACTTGGCCTAATTGCATAAACTCGAGCAAATATACCAAATTACGTTGTTAATTTTACAGTTATTACTGAATTGTTGTTAATTTTACAATTATTACCGAGTTGGTGGAATGCATTTACCGAATTGTATAAGACATTTTTAGAGCGGCATACCATAAACTCAAATCCTAGATTCGCCACTGACCTTGTCACTGTCGGAGCGGAGGGATCTCTACTCCTCGTCACTGCCTGCTCGCCACCACGTCCTCGTCCTCGCGTCGACCTCATCACTGGATCCCTCCTCCTCCTCCTAGTCGTCTTCGTCGTCGCTGGATCCCTCTAGTCGTCGTCGTCATCGCCGCCGCCGCTGCTGGGTCCCTCCTCCTCCAGATCTCGCTGTCAGAGGTGTGGTGCGCGTCGCACCGAGCATGGTGTGGCGCGCGTCTCAGCGAAGGGGTGTAGCGTGCGTCACGGCGTGGGGGGAGGTGAGGGGGACGAAGGCGAGGGGGAGAAAGCGGCAGCGGCAGCGCGAGGGGAGAGTGGGAGGAGACTGCGTGAGGGAGGCGTCCTTCCCTACTAACCTAGCGCGAGTGGGCTTGTGTGGGCCTTAAAACGAGTAATGTAATCAAGTACTACTCTGCTACTAGTATAGTATATCATGTTCTAAAAAAAACTAGTATAGTATATCATAAACATGAGATAAAAAACCTAATTTTAAGAAATTTGGTTAAACAAGTGTGGCTGTTGATATTTTATTCAATTACTAAATTACAAACTATGAATTTTTCGTATTTTTTACTAATTTTTAGGTGCTATTTATGGGCTCTAATATGACATGCATCACAAGTTCACATCACCAAAGCAAACAAGTGTGACTGTTGATATAGCATCACATGTTCACATATGACATGCATCACAAGTTCACATCACCAAGCAAACTAACTCATAACAAACATATTCACATCTGACATGCATCAGCAGGGCACATCACCAAAATAAGACTGCATCAGCTGGGCGCATCACCAAACTAGATTGTAGCTGCAAGGGAACTAGTTAGCTAGATGGCTTCATTTGTGCTGGTGCCTCTAGTTCAGCTGGCCTTGTCTCTAGTTTTGCAACTCTTTCTGCCAGCTCAGCATTCTTCTTTAGAAGTTCAATCTCCTGCCTCTTTTGTGCGGCTTTAAGCTGCTCATCCTGCTTGTCGATTCCTTTCCAGATGTAGTCAATGTCATCCCGAGTAACAGCACGTTCCTAAAACAAAGGAAAAAATTATATTGATGCAAGCTTCATAACAGTTGTAATTTACAAGAAAGCTGTTTAGCTCTAACTGGTTTCAAAACTTGCCTGCTTCTCTTCAGCCGATTCCTGGAGCTTGTTGATTTCAGTCCAAATCCTGTCAATGTCATGTGCAGCAACTTCCTACAACAAATGGAAATTGATGCATTAGAACAATTGATCAGTGAAGATGTGAAGGTACAAGGACAAATCGTGCGTGATGGTTTCAGAACTTGCCTCATGGTCTTCAGAATCGTCACCGGAGTTGTTGCCGGAGTCGTTGCCGGAGTTGTTGCCAGGGTCGTCACCGGAGTTGTTGCCGGAGTCGTCGCCGGAGGAGATGAGGTCTACCACCACTCTTCTGCCCGGGTCGTCGCCGGAGGAGTCCGCGCTCACCTCAATGCGCGTGGACCGCTTCTTCCTTCGTGTTGAGGAAAAAACCACTGCCTCTCCATGGCGGGCGTCGCTGGAGTCCGCCAACTTGGCCCTTGCGCGCGTGTACGGCTTCCTCCCTCGGGCCGACGAAGAACCGGCCTCTTCCATGGAGCGCCGAGGAAGACGCACGGGGGCGGCGTGCTGGGACGGCTCCTCTTCGTCGCCGCGGAACCTCACTCTCTTGGCGGGGGCGGCGGACAGCACCGAGGAAGACGGACGGGGACGTGGCCGCGGGGCCTCCTCCTTGTAGAACCTCCCCCTAGATTCACGGGCCATCCCTGCGACGGAGACGAGGTTGCGATAGAGACGAGGAAGGCGGAAGGAGGAGAAGGGGATAGAAGGCGGAAGGCGGGGCGGAGCGTTTATTAAAAAGGTTCGGATGCGCAAATGATACGATGATTAACAACCACCCGTCGCCAATGAAGGGGCGGGGCCAGGTCTATTCGAATGAAGAACAGTTTGTTTTTCCCCTTTTAATCTGTAATCAAATTTTGTATCACGTATTTCTCCGTCAACCGTAATCCAAATTTGATGATATTTGTTTCTGAATTTTTCTAAAATCAACATCTATTCATTTATGATATTTTTTCGTATGTAATTCCATTTCTTGGATGTTGTTTACACACCTTATATTGTTCCTTATAAGTACAACATAAAAATAATATTTGTTTTACACAACCATTACTAATGAAACTTTGTATTTCGTTATCTTATGGTGAATGTAAGGTTATGTTAAAATTTCAAATGCATATGAGTTCAAACATGTTTTAAAGTGTGAAAAACTTCAATGTTGAAGTAACATTCTAAGAAACTATGTGAGAGATGTAGACATTTGTACACAAGTATAATCTTCCGTTTTCGAAACCATTTGAATTTTTGTAGACAAGCTTAGGGACTTAAATTATGTCGCCAAGTCAGTTTGTAGAATTTTTAGAACACACTAAGACGTTATTATAATTATTATATCGTAAACAACAGATAAAAAAATCTAATTTTAAGAAATTTGGTTAGACAAGTGTGGATGTTGATATTTTATTCAAATACTAAATTACCAACTATGAATTGTTCGTATTTTTTACGAATTTTTTGGTGCTGTTTATGGGCTCTAATATTTGAGGGAAGCAAGTTTCAATTCAGAAAAAATAGTGTCGGGCCCACGCGTCAGCGTCTGAAGCCTATATAAAAAAAGATAACCGTAGCCTGCCCGACCGACAAAGGCGATGCGGGTAGACTAACCCTCGTCGCCAACAAGTGCTCCATTGTCCGAAATGCTCCTGGCCGAATGAATATGCATCCGCCCCGGCGACGCTGGTACACTAACCCTCGTCGCCAACAAGTGCTCCATTGTCAGAAATGCCCCTGGCCGAATGAATATGCATCCGCCCCGGCAGAGTGAAGGAGACGAGGCTGCGACGGAGACGAGGAAGGCGGAAGCCGGAGAAGGAGATAGAAGGCGGAAGGCGGGGCGGAGCGTTTATTAAAAAGGTACGGATGCGCAAATGATACGATGATTAACAACCACCCGTCGCCAATGAAGGGGCGGGGCAAGGTCTATTCGAATGAAGAACAGTTTGCTTTTCCCCTTTTAATCTGCAATCAAATTTTGTATCACGTATTTCTCCGTCAACCGTAATCCAAATTTGATGATATTTGTTTCTGAATTTTTCTAAAATCAACATCTATTCATTTATGACATTTTTTCGTATGTAATTCCATTTCTTAGATGTTGTTTGTACACCTTATATTGTTCCTTATAAGTACAACATAGAAATAATATTTGTTTTACACAACCATTACTAATGAAACTTTGCATTTCGTAATCTTATGGTGAACATAAGGTTATGTTAAAATTTCAAATGCATATGAGTTCGAACATGTTTTAAAGTGTGGAAAACTTCAATGTTGAAGTAACATTCTAAGAAACTATGTGAGAGATGTAGACATTTGTACACAAGTATAATCTTCCGTTTTCGAAACCATTTGAATTTTTGTAGACAAGCTTAAGGACTTAAATTATGTTGCCAAGTCAGTTTGTAGAATTTTTAGAACACACTAAGACATTATTATAATTATTATATCATAAACAAGAGATAAAAAAATCTAATTTTAAGAAATTTGGTTAGACAAGTGTGGCTGTTGATATTTTATTCAAATACTAAATTACCAACTATGAATTGTTCGTATTTTTTACGAATTTTTTGGTGCTGTTTATGGGCTCTAATATTTGAGGGAAGCAAGTTTCAATTCAGAAAAAATAGTGTCGGGCCCACGCGTCAGCGTCTGAAGCCTATATAAAAAAAGATAACCGTAGCCTGCCCGACCGACAAAGGCGATGCGGGTAGACTAACCCTCGTCGCCAACAAGTGCTCCATTGTCCGAAATGCTCCTGGCCGAATGAATATGCATCCGCCCCGGCGACGCTGGTACACTAACCCTCGTCGCCAACAAGTGCTCCATTGTCAGAAATGCCCCTGGCCGAATGAATATGCATCCGCCCCGGCAGAGTGAAGGAGACGAGGCTGCGACGGAGACGAGGAAGGCGGAAGCCGGAGAAGGGGATAGAAGGCGGAAGGCGGGGCGGAGCGTTTATTAAAAAGGTTCGGATGCGCAAATGATACGATGATTAACAACCACCCGTCGCCAATGAAGGGGCGGGGCCAGGTCTATTCGAATGAAGAACAGTTTGCTTTTCCCCTTTTAATCTGCAATCAAATTTTGTATCACGTATTTCTCCGTCAACCGTAATCCAAATTTGATGATATTTGTTTCTGAATTTTTCTAAAATCAACATCTATTCATTTATGACATTTTTGCGTATGTAATTATATTTCTTGGATGTTGTTTATACACCTTATATTGTTCCTTATAAGTACAACATAGAAATAATATTTTTTTTACACAACCATCACTAATGAAACTTTGCATTTCGTTATCTTATGGTGAACATAAGGTTATGTTTAAATTTCAAATGCATATGAGTTCGAACATGTTTTAAAGTGTGGAAAACTTCAATGTTGAAGTAACATTCTAAGAAACTATATGAGAGATGTAGACATTTGTACACAAGTATAATCTTCCGTTTTCAAAACTATTTGAATTTTTGTAGACAAGCTTAGGGACTTAAATTATGTTGCCAAGTCAATTTGTAGAATTTTTAGAACACACTAAGACGTTATTATAATTATTATATCATAAACAAGAGATAAAAAAATCTAATTTTAAGAAATTTGGTTAGACAAGTGTGGCTGTTGATATTTTATTCAAATACTAAATTACCAACTATGAATTGTTCGTATTTTTTACGAATTTTTTGGTGCTGTTTATGGGCTCTAATATTTGAGGGAAGCAAGTTTCAATTCAGAAAAAATAGTGTCGGGCCCACGCGTCAGCGTCAGAAGCCTATATAAAAAAAGATAACCGTAGCCTGCCCGACCGACAAAGGCGATGCGGGTAGACTAACCCTCGTCGCCAACAAGTGCTCCATTGTCCGAAATGCCCCTGGCCGAATGAATATGCATCCGCCCCGGCGACGCTGGTAGACTAACCCTCGTCGCCAACAAGTGCTCCATTGTCCGAAATGCCCCTGGCCGAATGAATATGCATCCGCCCCGGCGACGCTGGTACACTAACCCTCGTCGCCAACAAGTGCTCCATTGTCCGAAATCCCCTGGCCGGATGAATATGCATCCGCCCTGACCGCGGCCCCCTTCTTCTTCCTCGATCTAAGCTCCACCGCCGCCGTCCGCCCGTCCTTCCCCGCCGTCGTGCACATGTCGCACTACGCCGATTCGTCTGGAGGTGCACGTGAGAGGAGCAGGGTTCAAGGTTGCCAGAGCAACCGCAATCACTCCATCGGCTTGGATCCAGTCGGTGAGCTTAGCGGCTTTCCACTGGTCCCTTGCCCGGACTGTGGTATGGCTCCGGTGGTGGAGGGTCGGACGCAGAAGGAAGGTGAAAACCACGGTCGTCTTTATTTCAAGTGTACAAGGAACTCGGTGAGTAGTCTGCTGTGTCTCCCAAATCTGAGTTAGGGTTCTTATGTGCTTTTGATTCTGCAGTACACCAAGAATTGTGGATTTTATCGTTTCCACAAGGAGTATCTCCAGATGCTGAAGGATGCTGGCGTCATTGTTTTTTGACTGTCGAACTGGGCAGACGCGGTCGATGAAGTAGTTGATTCAGTGGAATGTCAAATTGGGAGCGGCGAGTAGAGGCAAGCACTGGAGGACAAGTAGAGGAAGAAAGCACTGGAGGAGAAGATGGACAATGTGATCTGGAAGATGAACTTGATTATTGTGGCTGTTGTTTGTGTAGTATTTGGATGTTTACTGGGGATGTATGCTGCAAAGAAGTAATTCTGATGTTAAAAGTGATGCTTTTGCTTCATCTGTGTGGATGAAGAATGAAAAATTTGTCACATATGACAAACTTAATTGTATGAATGAAGAATGGATGGAATGACAATTGGGTTACAAATCTTAATGTGTCACAAATCACAAAATTCATCAATTCATCTGTGCTGACATTTCATTGCAGCACGAGGCAAAGGAAACGCGGATTAACACAAACAGAGTAACAAACTTCTAGCATACACATTGCAATTCATTGTGAACTGCTGCCATATAATGACACAAACAGAGTAACAAACTTCTGGCATATACATTGCAATTCATTGTAAGCTGCTGCCATAGACAGTGCAAGTTCATCACAAGTTCATCACAAGTTCAACATACACACAGGAGGAACATATTGACAGAGGATCTACTAGTCCATCACAAGTTCAACAAACACACAGGAAGAACACATTAACAGAGTAACAAATTAATTAAGCAGAGGTAGTCGCCGCCGGAGGAGCCCCACTGTCGGAGTCGGAGTCGGAGCCGGAGCCGGAGCCGTCGAGGCTGCCATCATCGCCGCCGTCGTCGTCGACGGGGGCGAGCACTCCTCTCTCCAGGTCCCCAACCAAGATATTGATCTTGAAGGCGTAATCCTTCACGGTCATCTGCAGCGGATCATTGGGTACTGGGACCCCGAGACGAACGGCCACCTTTCGAAGCTTCACGAAAGCATCGCGGAACAAGTTCACTGACCAAGTGGCTTCGTCAGCATTTAGTGGAGGAGCACGCACGACCGCCACGGGCTGCGGCGCCAGCGCCTCCTCGGGCTCGTCGGGCGGGGGCGGCTTCACCTCCTCGGGCGGGGGCGGCGGCACCTCCTCGGGCTCGGCGGGCGGGGGCGGCGGCACCTCCTCCCTCCCCCGCTTCCTGGATGGCTCGCTTGACGATGCCATGCGCGCGCTTGAGGAAGAAGAAGCTCTTGGATTCACTTCTTGGTGACCGGAGACGGTGGTGCTGGGGTTTTCTTGGTGCCGCGGTTGACGAAGTTCTTGGCCGGCCGGGATTTATATTGACAAGACGGCGAACCGTCAGGCGGCCGGTCACGCACCTCGGAACCCGTGTCCGCTCAGGAGAGCTCTTGGCCACAAAAAGAATCATGTGGTCACAAGGAGACGTGTGATTGTTCATATTTTATTCAAAATACCAAATGCCCAACTACTCCTATGAGTTGTTCGATTCTTAAAAAAAACTATGAATTGTTCGTATTTTTATTAATTTTTAGGTGCTGCTTTATGGGCCCTAATTTTTTAGGGAAGCAAGTGTCATTTCAAAAAAAAGTGTCGGGCCCACGCGTTAGTGTCAGCAGCCTAGTATAAAGAAGGTAACCATTGCCCGCCCGCGCACCGACCAACAAAGCGACGCGGGTTTGCTAACCCGCGTCGGCATTGACTATCCATTTTGCAAAATGAATATTCAACCGCCCCCTTCTTCTTTCCGAATGGATAAGTGCAGCACTTTCCTTAAAAAAACGCAGAGGAGGCGTGAGAGGAGGCGTGGAGACAGAGGAGGCGATGAGCGCCGGCGAGGGGCCAAGCAGCGGACGACCCCGCGCACCCGGGATCGAGGAGAACCGGAACGCGAAGCGGTGCCGCAACTGGATTCGCACGCGTGCCGGTAAGATGGCGGCGAAGAGGGAGACGACGATGTGTGCCGGAGAGGGGCCAAGCGGCGGTGGAGTGAACCCAATGCCGGAGACGAGGGTCCTCGACTGGATCCTCTCGGATTCCGACGAGGGGCCAAGCAGCGGCAAGGAGGAGCGTGCCGGCGAGGGGGCAGCGAAGTGGGCGAGGGGCCTGCCTCACGTTTGCGAGCACAAGTGTCTGGCAACGACGAAGAGGGGTCGAGGGAGCGGCGAAGAAGGTGTAGAGGACCTCATCTCTGACTCTGGCAACGACCACGACGACGGCGAGGCAAGTTTCTCTGAATCTCACTGCCTTTTTACTTGTTCTATAGATGGAGCTTAAGCTAGCTTGAGCTTGAGCTTCATAAAGTTAATTAGTGCCTATGATGATGTCTTCCATGCTTGTCATGATCTTATACCAAGTTCTGAGGAAAATCAGTTCTGAACTAAGTTGTGCTTTTACTTGTCACACCCTGCTATGAAGCATAGGATAATTTTCAAGTTCTTATATAATTTTCCTATGACTGTTACTATACTGCTCCAAGTTCTGAGGCAAATTAGTTCTGAATTAACTATGTTATTCTTATACCATGTTTAACCCTGTTTCAGGCAAAACTCTTTGAGTCGCGAGCAGAGCTTGAGTTACTTCTAAACCTTAATGTCTGGGATTATGTGAAACCTGAGTTTGAAAAAATCACGAAAGAAGTGAACATCCTCATCAAAAAGGCTAAGCACATAAGGAGGTACAAGTATACTACTGAACAAAATCTCGAGCCCATTGAAGGTGCGCTCGAAGGGCTTCAAGAATCCTTGGTTGCTTACGAAGAGGCTGCAAAAAGAGCCAATCTTGATGGGGCATGATCTAGTTCAAGCTTGTTGATGTGCAGGGTCAGTAGCCATACTTTTGTGGATGTTCAAGGGGCATGCCTTTGTTGATGTGTATGGTCAGATAGCACGACCATAGTAAATAATGTGATGGACAAGTTAAGTCCTAGCCTGATGGACAAGTTAACCTTTTGTAATAATTATCTTTATTCCTGTGGACAAGTTATCTTCATCTTTGTGGATAAGTTATCTCTCTTATGATGTCTATTTTGTCTCAGAAGATATGTGTGTTGATTGTGCCTATGTCGAAATGAAAGCAATGAGAGATCGAGTTGACCTGTCAATGAGGACAGACTCAAGGGAGACGATGATTCACAAACCTCCGTCTCCTTTCTTAACAAAGGAGACACGGATTAACAAACCTCCATCTCATTTGTTCACTGCCGCCGTGCTCCCGCTTCACGGCAGTGACGAGTGCTATTAGACTTTAATTATTGAGCTCTCAGTCTAGTAACGTGCGTCAAATGCTCATCCGTAACGGACTTTATAACCCGTTACCAATACGGCAGTGATCAGTAACGGACTTAAACAGCCCGTTACCGATAGGGCATTGATCAGTAACGGACTTTACGAGCTCGTTACCGATAGGTTTAACTTGTGTAACGGACTCGATTTAACGTCCGTTACAAAGAATTCATGTAACGGGCGTTTAAGAAAACCGTTACCAGAAGTCCACATTGGTAACGGGCGTTGCGGAGGCCAACCCCGGGGTCGGCCTGCCGCGCTTATTTGTAACGGGCGCCAAACAACAACCGTTACAGATGTGGGTGCATGTAACGGGTGTTAAGGGCCCGTTACAAATGCTGCGTGACCTATTTGAGGTTTTCACGTAGTGTTGATCTGTCGGTTCTCGATCTGCGCGGGGGCCGGCGGCAGCGACAGTGCCTAGGACGCCAACTACGGCACAGGCACCGGAAACGCCAAGGACTTCTGCGGCGCGGGGAGGAGTCGAAGCTAGGAGGAGCGTGGTGGCGGTGCGGGCACGGCGCACTAGTCCTGCAACTCCAATTTGCGGGCGAGGCTCATAGCGACGGCGAGCGATTGGGGGTTGTGGATCTCGACGTCGAGGCTGAGTGGTGGCTGAAGTCCCGCCGTGAAGAGCTGAACCTTCTGCGCTTCGGAGAGGTGGTGGGCGCGAGGGAGCCGGGCCTCGAATCGCTCCCGGTAGTCGAGGACGGAGCCCGTGCGCTTGCAGGCGGCCAATTCAGCGAGTGGATTCGCCCGGAGGAGAGAACCAAAGCGGAGGTGGAGCAGCTCGGTGAAGCGCCGCCACGGCAGTGTGCCCTCGTCGCGCTGCAACTGGATGTACCAGAGCTATGCCACATCTTCGAGGTTGTAGGAGGCCATCCACACCTTCTCCTCCTCGGCAATGCGCTGCTGGTGGAAGAGCGACTCGCACCAGTTGATGAAGATGAGCGGGTTCGTCTTGCCGTCGAACTTGGGGAAGTCCATCTTCTGGAACCGCTGCGGCCGGTCAGTGTGTGCGCCCGCGCCTGAGGTCGGGCCCGAGGAGGCGCTGGAGGAGGCGCTCTGCTGGATCCCGTCAACCTTGATCCGGATGCCATCCACCTTTGCTTGGACGCTGGTGACCTGCTGTTGGACACCGTCAATCTTGGCGGTCAGGGTGGTGTCAAGGTTGCGGATGAGGGTGGCGATCTCAGACATGGTGGGTTCCCCCATTGGTGTGGCATATGGGGATGGAGACGGCGACGGCGACGGCGGTGTGGTAGGGCGGCTGGGTGGTGCGGAAGAGGAACGCCTGGATCGTGATACCAGGTTGTCAAGGGCCTCAATGCCCAAGACAACAGCTCCCCGGCTACGGAGCTCGTAGCCGGAGTTGGTAGGGGCGGCGGCGCTCCCGCGCCCGCCTGTAATGGTTGAGAAGGGGGGAGACTAGAAGCCGAGGAGGAAGAGATAGATTTATTCCTTCTTAATCTCAAACCAATTGATACACGAGTTTATATGGGCACTTAGCCCCTAATCCAAGGCACTAACCGAATCCCTAACAAGATGCTGAAAATCCCAACAACCCAATCCTATCTCCTAACCACTCGGGCTCTGTTGGCCGGCAGCGCCCGCGACGCGGCGGCGGCGCTGATACTGGCGGCCCCACATGACAAAGAAGTACAAATTTCTTG
This sequence comes from Cenchrus fungigraminus, assembly GCA_036936925.1. Classification (NCBI taxonomy): domain Eukaryota; kingdom Viridiplantae; phylum Streptophyta; class Magnoliopsida; order Poales; family Poaceae; genus Cenchrus; species Cenchrus fungigraminus. The sequence goes on from CM072780.1 coordinate 89,393,236, forward strand.
TATGATACGAGTAATGTCCAATTTGTGCAATTGACTTACAATCAATCATTGAAACAGCAAACTTTCATTTCAATTGCTTTTGTCCAATCCAGCGCATCACAATTAATATTTATCATTTTGCCTAAAAATCATGATATAAAATTCTGCATTGGTGTTATGGTGATTTGTCAAAAAATATCATTTTAGACTATGAGTTAGTCTTGGAAACTGTCAGAATGGCGTAAAAAATTAGAAGCAAAAAAAAAAGGTTGGATCCCTTCTGTTGAAGGAAGTGGAATCTACTTAATGGAGTAGGCTATTTATCTTAGAATGTGCCATTTCACAACTTTTCAAAGTTTAGATATAAACCACTCTTAAATTGATGTGGGTTGGAGATGGAAATTGATTCTATAAGTCCTCATGCTATGTTTGTTCAACTAATAATTAACAAGGTGAACATGTCATCTACTTAATGGATTAGGCTATTTGTGTTTTAGTTATGAATTTTATAATGTAATTCAATTCCAAGGATCCAAATGGAGTCTAGTAGCATGTGATCCTCCACGTTTTCTCCATGATGCCTCGTTTTATTTGAGTTGTGAAGAGGTTGTTCATCATCCTTAGAATCTAATGGGGTAGTGGAAATCTGCGGAATTTCGGTGGATTTGAGAAGCACTTCAAGGCAAGGTAAGAGACGACCATTGCATTAATTAGAATGGTAGGAAGATCTATGGCATTGGTTACGGTGATGTGATTGTGAAGTAGTGGCATGCCTCAACGACAAATAATGTCTGGAAATCCAGTTATAGGGACGTTCAAGCTGAGGTATAATTTTATAGTAGTATTTTCCTACCGACCATAAGCCCAGAAACTAACATAAATACGACATCTACACACTACTCCACCTAGCCTTCTCCTGAAGAAGCATAAGATACCTTTTCTCGTCAATTCACCCACACTATGATATCACAGCATCTATCAATGAACATATATACATCTAGTATCCACATACACTGAAGACACGATGTTGAAGAGGAAAAAAACAGAAAATGAGTGACATTATTGGAATTGGAGACATTGGGACAAAGATACATGTTAGCACGAGGAGGTCTCCCGCATGACTGGCCACTTCGGCAGATATGGAATGGGAAAGGTGGCCCGCCAACATGTTGCTTGAGAGGAACAACAGTACCGCTAGCTCCTGTGCACCACTGGTACCAAGGCGCTCAGTATTCATGATGCTGGACGGAGCGCGGTGGAATCCGCGACATAACTTAGAATCGTATGGCTGAGGCCTAATTTGACCCGTTTTGGTGCTCTCTAGTCATAACCAGAGGCACATTTTTTAACATATGTAGAAGTAGCTATGGAGAATGACAAACGTTTCGGTGGAAAGAAAAGGTTAGAATTTCGAACTGAACTGAATAAGAACACCAGCGGAGTGTACAATGCCTACAAGGACGGACCAGAACCAAGGATCACTGAGATTAAGTGAAAAAGCTTCAGGTGCTCGATCAGCTGTATGGTAGAAACAGCATAAAGTGAGATGTGGGAATTGAAGGCATCAGGAAAGAGGCGTATGCAGAGATACATCTTGTAGCAAATTGGTACTACAAGGCTAACTGTGCCATATGACTCCATAGTAGTAACTTTGGTGGACAAAGTTATTCCAAAGTATGGTTCGTCACAACTCACAACAGAGCAATTGAACAACTATTGCTGCCAACTAGAAGTTATGTTCGGATGCATTTTATTCAAAGGCAGAAGAGATTGTGACAAGATATATACAGGCCAATCATGCAACATTAAAATAGCAACACCGCCTACCAAAACGATGGGCACAGTTGGTAAATATTTGATTAAACAACTTTGGTTTGCAGAGGAGTATCTGTCACTCAATAAGCAAACAGGAAACCTTCAATAACAGACATACTCTGTTAGACATGCGCATTACAAGGGGCTTTAGTATTGAGAATTTAAGACATTCACATGGAATTTAATTGCCTAACCCTACCAAATTTGATAGAATTTTGTGGCAGCACTAGACTAGTAGAATCTTCAAGGCAACAGACATGCATGTTCAAATTTATATCACATGAAGTATGCATAAATACTGATATCTCTGAAACAAGCCACACGACCTTGATAGTTGCTCTGCTGTTTATTTAAAATAATAATGTCCCTACAAACAAATGAAATGACAGAACGAAAACTGAGAAAAAATAAGATTTAGGAATTAGAGATGTCAGGAAAGAGGCATATGAATGAAGATGTAAAAGGGTTTGCCTCAGTGCCATTCAGCTGGGCAGAATGCGCAGGATGCTTGCTATCAGGTTGTCGTGCTCAACTGTTACAGTACATTATACTTGGCTGCCGGCCTATTTTTCACAGCACAAGAAACTTTGAGGGGGCCATGGTGACAATTCAGACAACGGAAAATACATGTTTGCATTGCATTCAGTAGTTCATAAATCTTAGCAGAGCTAGATGTTTTTTTCAAATGCGTTATCACACAGAAATCACGAGTGGGAAAAATGAATTGCTCTCACAGAAATGGACAAACATTTAAAAGCTCCAAACATACATCATAGCTCTGGGAACGATTATCCATAAATGCATACCAGCAAATGAGCAAAACTGGGAACGATCTATCAGATCTGATAACAAAACATTAGACATGGAAGACAGTATCTCAATCAGTTGGGTACACATAATTCACTAACAAACAGGAAGAATGTTTTTTGCAAATCAACACACATTGCGTACAGCAGCCCTCATTGTTAACTAACATATAACAAAAATTCTGTATGAAGAAAAGCACCTCTTTCATCTGGCAGCAAGTGCAAGCATGGGTGAAATCATTCCTTGAATCCCCTGCAACGTGTGTTGTATCTGGATCTCTTCTCCAACCATTCTCTTGAGATTCCTGATGTGCATCCTCAGCTTATCATTGGATCGGATGTCCTCCTCTCGCATCTCCACAACTTTGTTTGCCACACCCAACAAGAACCTTGCATATCTTGGCAATGTCGCATTGCGGCGAAGGAACTCAAGCAGCAGCCCAAGTTCCTCTGTATCCAAATTCCCAATGCATCTCACCAGCTTTCTCCTTGCAACCAGCTCCTCCATGACAGCCACAGCACTTCTTGGATTGTTCTTAACCAAAGCGGAAACCAGAGCCTCTTTGTGCCTGAACTTTCTCAGTAATCTATCATGCTCTGCAATTTTAACCTTCTTAGCCTTCTCAATCACAAAGTCACCCTCCTTAGCCTTCTCATTCTGTCCACGGAGGAAGTACCGGAAGTAATTTGGCTTCAACACTGGCTTCTCAGGCTCAGGCGATACCCAATCAATATCACCACTGCCAGCCTTCTTCCCTTCATCCTCCTCATCAACAGCCATCTTCTTCCTCTTGCCCATATAAATCTTCCCTTTAGCAGACCCAGCCACCAGCACAGTGCCACAGGGCGAACAAGCCACAGAGAGGAGCGGCTGCGGGTGCCTCAAGGAGTGAGTGATCTTAAGCTTCCCAAAATCAAAGCACTTCACATACCCATCAATGCCCGCACTAAGCAGCCGCGTCTCCCCAGTGGTGGCCATCTTCCCAAGCGCCAGCGCCATCACCGTCTTGACATGGCTCTCGACAGAGTGCACGAGCCGGCCACCCCCAATGATGTCCCAAATCTTGACCACATTCCCTCCGGCCGTGGCCAGCAGCCCGCCGGACGGCAGGAAGAGCACGCTCTCCACCAATTCCCCATGGGAGAAGGACAAAGCCGGGCCGGCGTTCCCCGTGCGGGCATCCCACAATTTGACGCTGCGGTCATAGGAGCCGGTGGCGAAGAGGTTGTGGTCAGCCGGTGAGGCCGCACCGCCGCGGATGTAGTCCTTGTGGGCTGCGGGAACGGTGAAGACGGGCGTCTCCGAGGGCACGTCCCAGTAGGCGAGGAGCGCGTCGTCCCCGGCGGTGAGGAGGTGGAGCTTGTCCCCGCCGGAGACCGGATACCGGACCACGCGTGTCTCCGCGGCGTGGGCGCGGAGCGTGCGGAGGGCCGCGCCCGTCGCCGGCTTGTCGGCGCGGAAGACGCGGACGACGCCCCTCTTGTCGCCGGCGGCGAGGAGGGCGCCGTCGCAGCGGAAGGAGGGGGAGTAGGCGAGGTCGCCGGCGACGGAGACCCGGCGGAGCGACTTGAGCGGGTCGCCGGAGAAGAGGTGCAGCGAGGTGGACCACGAGGCGGCGAGGGTCGGGGAGGAGGCGGCGGGGGCGAAGGTGAGGTCGGTGACGGGGAAGCCCGCGTCGGAGACGAGCTCGGAGGAGCGGAAGGCGCGCCAGTAAGAGCCGTCCAGGGAGGCGCGCGCGGCGGCGCTGCGGGAGGAGGGGAGGAGCGCCTGGTGCGGCGCCGCGGGGAAGAATGGCTTGGATGTGTCGGCGACCGCCATAATTGCTACGGCGGTGGCGGCGGCGGCGGCGAATTGGGGTGAGAAACACTACGGCGGGTGGGGAACGGAGGGGTTTAGGGGTTTGGTAAATGGGCCGGTGGGAGGAAATGCTGTTATCAGACACAATGTTCTGTCGGCACGTCCAAAGTACGTAACCACTTCGTACAATTCGGCCCGGTGCGCTCTACGAGTTCAACCACATCGAAGATATGTGACGTAAATTGGCAAGGCCCACAAATGATGTGTATCCAATTCGGGTCGTCGTGCGGCCCGAAGAAGGTCAATAACCATATGAACTTCCAACCCACACCAAAGCCCCTATTTAAATGTATATTTTTTATTTTCCTACAAGACCACTTCATGATTAATAAATTAAAAATATTTCAATATTTTTTGAAAAATGTTACAAAAATTTATTCTTCAATATTTCTAGCATTTTTCGTCAAAATTTTACAAAATGTTGTAACATTTTTGGGACCAACATTTTTGTAATCAACATTTTTCAGAAATGTTCCAACATTTTCAAGAAATGTTGATTTCCTCAACTATTTTTTGTCAACATTTTGCAAAATATTGCAATATTTTTTAAAAATTTTAACTTTTTTTAACCCTTACACCGGCGGTCGGCGGCCCGCGGGACACCGGCCGCGGCAACACGACCCGCGGCGAGGGCCGCCATGGCCGGCCGCGGGCGGAGCAGGAGTGCGGCCATGGCGGGCGCGCGCGGGGAGCCACCCGCGGGGTGCGCGAGAGGTCGCGGTGTGCCACTCTTCTTTCTTTTAGCTCAATAGTAACAAGCAAGTTCCGGAAGTTTGCAGTCAAGTTTCCAAGTATATCCATGACCATCAAATCGTGCGTAAAGCTATCTGTTTTTTTTCTCGGCCTCTGGATCATTCCATGATATAATAAGGGCACAATATTTTATTTTTCTCTGTACATGCATTATACGAATGAAGAAAACTGATTGATATAATATGATGTGGCTAGCCTGACCCTGTTTTATTCATCTAAAGTACACAACTTGCCAAAATTTGAATAAATTCAACTATCAATGGTCTTATTATGAACGAATCTAACACATCTTCGGTCTTCCACTGACATTGCCAAGATTCAAATAGATGCCATCCTTAAATTAAAACACACTACCAAGTCCGTAATTATTATTGGCTCTACCATAGATGATTGTGTTTTTTTTTGGATTGATAAGATCAATGTATATCAAGATATATCTTGTCACAAATGAAAAATACCAGCCATCCATCAAAGTGTACTTTGCTGTACGAGCAGCAAAAAGTTTCAGCTATATGTATTTCACCTCTTAATTAGTGTTGTGGCATCTATAAGTGTCATCAGAAGTTATAAAAAGACCCACGCAAATCTATACCTGATCAGTTCTTAAAAAAACCATTTATTGTGTTGTGCACAGGCCCATGACTCGATCAAAGACCCACGCAAGCAATTGGCAAAGGGCCACAATGCACCTAAGCAAAGTTTTCCTTTGAGTTGTAAGCAAACCGACTGAGTTGAGAGTTCTTCGATGAAAACCCGTGGTACCTGTCTTTCGCCTACCCAAATAATCTATTTAGGGTGGAAATGATATGATATTTTTTATAAAAGGGAATATATTTCATTTCAATATGAAAAGCGGTGATATCCGAGGAATTCCCATCCCTAGGAATGAGTGTTTTTCTAAATAAACAGTTGAGAACGGCATAATAGGTATAAAGCTCCTTCACATGCGCCCAACCACTCCTTGCACTCCTAGGGTACATAAATGTCATCCTTTTAGCTTTAAGTGGACCTTCATCATAGAGCTTCTGTAGAGTCACATCATGTGGTAGTCTAAACAAAGTGAGAAAGGCAGAAAAAGAGAGCTGAAAAGTGTCACCCTTAGTCATCCAGAACATGGCTCTCTCATTTTCTCCTCTCTCATTTAGCACATAGACAAAGTAGACTGTAGCATAAAACTGTGCAATGAGCTCCTTGTTCAATGCTGCTTAAATCCCATAAGCACCTTAATCCCTTTTTCCTCACATGCATGTATGACCTCATCATAAATAGGGTTGTGCTTCTTTTCCATGAATTCCCAATCAATGTACTGAGCATCGTTGGTGATTTTGGCCTTCTTGGCACAGATGATGGCTGTGGTGTAATAATCCTGCTGGAAGGTAGTCCAAAACCTATAGTCAGCAGCTGTCTTACCCTCTCCAGCGGGATTAACTCTTCTCATTCTGATCACTATATCTGCCATCCCTGCCTGACAATAATCCACTGGACCTCTGTGGCTAGGATGGGTAGGCTCTCTGATAATAGGTTTACCAAGATTGTTGTCACCCCTTTGTTCCTCTTCCTCATCACTGTCATCACCATCACTATCACTACCTGCAGCTATTCCTCCTTCCTGACGGAAACTAATCTCATAATTTAAGGTCGGATCCTCCACATCATCATCGTTGTTCTCAACCCTGTCGCTCATCTCAATATCATCATCATAATCCACTGGTGGTCGCTGTTGTCCCCTTGGCCTCAAGTTGTGAGTACTTGGACCAGCGAACGTCCCGGCGTCACCACTGCCTCTTTTCTTTCTTTTTTGAGTGGCTGCTCCCCTAGGCATTGCTGCTGTTCCTGGATCACAAGAAGTGAGACAAACATGTATAAGATATGAGGAACAAGATTGGTTGTGAAAGAGCATCGAGGCTCAGCTTCCGAAGCAACTGGCACAAAATTGGCTAGGGCGGTCAGCCTGCCCTGGGCAGGCGGTTAGACCACCCCTGCCAAGTTTGAGCCAATGGCTCCTTTCGGCCAATCACAACACAGCAACACGAGATAAAAGATATTGATTTACTGTTCATGAGACATTTCTAGATAGATATGTGTTAAATACACTCCAGAAAATGAATTTTGGAGGGGGACTGCGTAGGGTGGTTAGATCGCCCTGCCCATGCGGTTAGACCGCCTGGGGCAGTTTCCCCCAAAAATCCATTTTCGATAATGTACCCTACGAAAATTTATTCTAGCTCTAGGAATGTCTTCTAGGGGTTGCCAGATGATGTTCTACCAAGGGAATTTTAAATCTACTCATGGAGTTGATAGATCGGGCAAAAACAAGATTTGAATACCATTGAAGAGATGAACTCGAGTTTAAATAGATGAAACTAGGTGGGGATTAGCCGCCCTTGGAGAGTCCTTCCCACGGATTGGATTTGATTTTTAATGGTGGAAACTTCAAATCTCCATTGGAGGGGTGTGAGATCTTGAGGAGGAGAAGGAGCATGATATGGCGACGAATGGATCCTGTTTCTGGTCGTGGGAGAGAGAAAGGGGTAAAAAGATAAGGTTGTGGCACTATTGAATCACGGGAGAGGGGTGAACTGTGAAAACCATGACCCCCGGTCTAACCGCGTGGGGCACCTGGTTAGACCGCCCCCTCCCCCCTGGACTGAGAGGGAAAACTTGATAGATATTAGATTTTGATCCTTTTCCACTTTCCACCTTTAGGTAACCAGATTTTGAGCCGTGGAACTATTTTAGGGGTTAAAAGAAGAAAACCTTGTGGGCCGGTCAAACCGCGCGCCTCCCCCAAAAATTCAAACAGAAAGGCTTTATCGGTAGTTCCGATGATTTTCCATAATTATGAAAGAGAACTCTTATCGGTAGTTCCGTCCTAGGGTCGGAAGTTCTGAGAACCACTTTTTCAGCCTTAGAGATTTTGACCCTTGAACTTCACCGAATATTTGGATAAAAGATAGAAAGATGATTTTGATCCAAATTTCACAAATCTTAGAAGAATATAAGATAATCAAAATTAATTCACATTCCTGATTCTTCCAAGATTGAGAGAGAGAGGGATCAAGATATGGATGTAGAGATATGCTATGGACTTGAGAAAAATATCACCACTTGTGACTAGCCATCAAACAATCAAGGGGAACTATAGTCACAAGTGGGTCAATAGGGTCACAAAAACCAAGAACCAAATGTTTTCAAATTAAGCACACCTCCTACACATGCTAGTTGGATTTTTCGAAAAATCTATCCTAAGCCACAAAATGCATGCATCCTCATCAAGTAAAACACCACTTTAGTATACTTAGTTCATACCCTACTCAAGAGACATTCACACGACACTAAGTCGAGTTTATGTGAAGGTATCAACCAAATATCTAGAGAGGCACACTAAAATTCACTTGAAGCAATTACATGCTAAGAAAGACACACTAGCATGGTATAATGGACTAGATGCATTTCGGTATTTAAAGAGGTTCATGAAGACATACCTTTGCTTTTAGACCATTTGAATTTGTGCATAAGTAAATTTAGGGAAAGGCTAGCTCTTACTTGATTCTTCAAATTTAATGGGGAAATCAAGAACTTGCTAATGATGCACAAATACATGAGACTACAAATTCACTAGAAGAAATTGTTAGTCTCACAAATGATGAAAACTTTGAAGTAAGCTCCCCCTTAATTAGTGCTTAGAGAATTTTTCAATTTCTCAAACTTAGCACATAATTCATTTGCGAACAAGGTGTAAAATGATTTAACAAATTGAAATATGCCAAGTAACTCAATACCATTGACTTGTAATCACCAAAGTGTTTGAAAATCAACTCCATGTCGGGTCACCCGGGCCTAGGGGCCGGGTCACCCGGTAGCCACCAGAGACACCTCGGGTCACCCGCTCCTAGGGGCTGGGTCACCCGCAAAAAGACATTTTTGGGGGCCAGGCGGTTAGACCGCCCTGCCCCTGAGAGGTCCATTTGGTGATTCTTCAGCTCTTGTTCATTGATACGCTTGTATATTACCTAAATAAATCCCTGCAAAGCTTATCACAACAAATGCTCTTCTAGAGAGCCGTTAAGAGCATCGAATGGTATGACAGACTAGATATTATGAAAGTGTCAAGGTCACTTCCTCATGCTTCACAAACCTAGGGCTAATGATCCATGAGTGTTCAGAAAGAACTGAGGGTGACCAAGGCACAAAATTAAGTACTTGTTACCGAGATTGCATTGGTTGAGTGATTTTCACTTTCTAGCTCTTCTCATGACAAAGCATCAACTATTCAATTTTTTCCTCATTGCCATGATTTCAATGCAACTCGATCACCCTACTGTGAGACATGGGTACCCCTGGGTCCCCACCGACCAGGCTCATAGTCGTTCCCGACAAGTGGGTCTGGCCCACCAGAAGACCCAGCGACCTGTCAGTAGGCCCGCCCGACATGACATGTGGGCCTAAAGACGAGAAGACAGATTGGTGTGCAAGCCAATGCAATCCAGATGGATTAAGGCAGCTCGGATAAGCCTTCCATGTTGTAACGGACTAGAGATAGATTTCCCTGTTGTAACCGACTTGGACTCCGGTCCGCCGACCTTGTCCATCAGCCAATATAAGGCTGGCAAGGGCGCCCTCCTGGGGGCAGGCCACGATCAAATCAATACAATCAAGAACTGGACGTAGGGTTTTACTCTCCAGATGCCCAAATCAGTATAACATCGCCTTGTCCCTTGTGTCTCGCCGTGATTTTCGTGTGCTACGCTAGCATAACCATCGCGTTCTTAGCTCCTGATCTCCCCCACCGAACAAATAAACCACCGGAACTAACCCCCCTGTGGACTGTTCAGATCTAAACCTCTGACACCTACAAGCTCAGCAAGTACTTCTCGGTACCCAACACTTGTTGGGTCCTACTAGGTTAGTCACAAGATGCTTAGGAACCCAAATAGCCCTTGTGCTAGTTTGAGGTGAACTAATCATTCCTAAGCTTATGAAAATCATAATGGATAAGGTTGGATTGAGGAGTGTTACCATTCGGACAATCCTTGCCCAAGCGACCCTTCTCATGACAAGTATAGCAAATGCGGCTTTTGGTACTTCTAGGCATAGGAGCTATCTGCTTGTCTTGTCTTGGCTTGCATGTAGGCTTCTTGCTTGAAGGGTGGACTTTCTTCTCCTTGTTGCGGAGGTTCTTCACTATGTTGGCCAGACCCGATCTAACCGCCCTAGGAGGGTGGTCTGACCTCCTCCACTGCTAGCTTGTGGGCAATCCGCAGCTGAGTGACCCTTTTCTTTGCATTGATAGCACAATATCCTTCTGATGGAGCTTCTTTTCTTCTTGGAGATTGTTTCTTGACCCTTAAGCTTGGTGGGGCAATGTGAAGCAATATGCCCCGTCTTCTTTTCTTGAATCTTGCTCTTGTTGATCTTGATGTGTTGTTGAGGAGTTGAACTCGTGATGGTTGAAACCTTCTCAAGCTTCTTCACCATGTCATCACAGTTATATTGAGAAGGTTGCACTTTGCTCTCTTCCTTCAACACATACAAGTCTCTTTTAAGCTTTTCGACCTCTTGCTTGAGTTCATAATTTTCTTCGGCAATGAGGTCGTCACTAGATTCTACAAATACATGCTCAATGCTAGATTGACTTGCTTGTGAACAACAAATTTTAGTACAAGCAAATTCATTATTGACAAGTGAGCATATGCATGTGGGTGTGAGAGGTTGCAAAAATTTTACCGATGAAACAACAACCTCATGAGAAATTTCTAGTGAGGCATATGAGTCTACAAGCTTCTCATGGGAACACACAAGTTCCTTGTGAGTTGCTTGCAAAGCCACATGCTTACTAGTGAGCTTTGCTAGTTTAGCTTCTAGCACATCATTGGCTTCTTCCTCTGCCTTTGCTATACATTAAAAGGATTTGATATCATGATCGTACTTGTTAGCCAATGTCTCATACTTACAACCCAAGGACGCAGGCTGGAATTTGAGAAGCTCAAGTTCTCTTGTCGGAGAGCTTGAGGCTTCGATCTTCTTACTCTTCGCTCCCATGGCCTGCCTCTTCTTCTTGCTCTTCTTCTTGGCCACGAGGCAAGCACCTTCACCATAGTAGGTTGAAACCCCTCTGTTGAGGGCGGTTAGACCGCCCCTGGGGGGCAGTTTGACCGCCTCCCCCAGAGAAGCTCCGCTTTCGCTTCTCTTGCCTTCTTCTTCAAGGTTGATGCTTGATGATCAGTGGATGTTGTAGAGGTTGTGGGCACATCTCCACTAGTTCATCTTCATCATCGCTCTCAAGTTCATCCCATTTGGTGTTTGCAATATTAAATAGCAAATCCCAAATGAGATGAGCATCTTCACTAATCTCCTTGCTCTTTAGGACGAGATGCTTCAGTTCTCTACACACAGAGCTACACAAAAGGTTAATAATAACGACATTGAGTTGCTTATTCTCCAATTCCTTTGGAGAGGCATACGTCTCATCCTCCAGAAGGATACTCGCAACCATAATGCCCTCAGCGGTGGGACCCAAAACCTTAAGTGCATGAGAACATTGGAACGCCAAGAAGAGTAGTTTGAGCCATCTAGAGCTAGCGGCTCAAACGGTACCTCACATGTAGTCGACATAAAAAAAACTCCGAGCGGCTAAGCTCGAACCGGAGCACCAAGCTCTGATATCAATTGAAAGGACCTTGATGTCAGCTAGAGGGGGGAAGGTGAATAGGCGAGACGACCAAATAAAGCTTTTCACCCGAAACTTGAGCTTCACTGGCACAAGTGGTTAGACCACCCCGGGTGCACCTAGCACAGAGGGGGCGGTTAGACCACGTCCTGGGGGCGGTTAAACCGCCTCCACGCAGTGAACCTGCAAAACACAACTCATGCTTCTCTTGACTTCTAGCACGAACCAAAGTTCTTGAGTGGCTTCAGTATACGATCACAAGCAGGGTAATGATCCCTGCACTAAAAAATAAGCACACCCAAGTAGATCGAGTGGAAGCAAAGTAAATATGCTAGAAATTGAACAAGTGAGGCAAACCACAAAGGAGAGACGAGGATTTGTTTCCCAAAGTTCACCTCCCACTAAGGAAAGGCTACGTCTCCGTTGAGGAGCTTGTAAGGGAACTTTCCCACAACAAGCCGAGTCTCTTTCAACCACTTTCCTCCTTTCCACTAAGGCGATCTTTTACACGAAGAGGCAAGATCACAGCCCTCACAAACTTGCCGCTGCTCACCACAACCTTGGGAGCTAGCCGGTGACGCCTAGCCGTCTAGGAGGCAAACCTCCAAGAGTAACAAATGCTTCAATGGCTTTCCGACGTGAATCACAAGTGCTCAAGCTATGGGATGCTCTTACTCAGCTCACACAAGCTCACAAAGGCTTAAACTCTCAACCCAACACTAGGATATGGCTTGAATCTCAAATCTCACAAAGAGAGGGTTGGGGAGAGTTCTTTGGCTTTGGCTTATGAAAAACAGCAGGGGAAGCACCTCAGCAACCCTAGAACCAGCAGCACCAACAAGTGGAGCTCGTGAGGTACTTATACCCCTCACAAGGGAAACTAGCCATTAGAGATCTGGCCAGGGCGGTTAGACCGTCTGCCTTGGCCAGTTTGAAAAACTAGCCATTGGCTGCCTGGGGTGGTCAGACCGCCCCTGGGGCGGTTAGACCGCCCTGGGCAGAGAGAGCCCAAAAACTATTTATTCTTCTAACAAACACTTCAAGACATGTTGAAGTGGCTAAGGTTGGGTTAGAGGTTTGTTAGATCACTCAGAGACTCTCTCAAGACTATTTATCACTTAGGTCAATTAATGAGCACTTTTGATCTTTTGTCTTAGAGTTAATGTTGCATCCCTCTTGATACTACGACATTCCTATACTCAAGAATAAATATAAAACCGAGTCAACCACTTGAGCTTGTAGATCTTCAATCTTGCCATATATACTTTTGCAATTCCAACTTGAGGGCTTCCAACATAGCCAATGTCTTGAGCAAATCCATACTTGAGCTAGTGACTTAGGATTTTTTCTATCTTAGCCTAAGAATGCACACTTTAATCCTTAAGTCACTCCATATTGTCAATCATAACTTATAGATGTGTTGCATTGCTTTCCTCGGTTAAGGCTTGAATATGATACTTCAAGACCCCACGGATGCTAGAACTTCACCCTAGCAAAACACCAATGGAAGCCTAGCTAGAACCAAAGATTTCTTAGTCCCTCGCCCTAGTCATCTCGGTTGATCTCTTCATCACTTTTCCAATCCACGTTTAGTTAGACATTGCTTCATCCACAATGAACCTTTATTTGAAATCCCGCTTCAAATGTCTGTTCTTGATTGACAACGATCATGCAAGCTTCCATTAGAGGACCATTAAATAGACACTCATCCTAATATCCTTTTTACAAATACCACATGAAGCCTTGCATTTAATTAGAGAGAATTACCAATTTCTCTCTTTATGATCCCTTTTATTTTTAGCCAAGCTACCACAGTCTTTGGAGACATGAAATTTATTCTTGCACAATATCCCCAATATATAAATCCATTTATTGCTTGACTTTTAGCTTTTTGCATAAGGATCACACACTTGCTTGCCTTTAATCAATATGAGCCAAATAATGTCCATTAAAATAATCAACAATTATAGCTCATGAATAATTCATAAAAACCTGCTCACAATCTTAGACAAACAAGTTAGACCTTTGATCACTTTGTCACTAAATTCACCAAAATCCACTTAGGGGCCTAGATGCACTTTCACTTATGGCATATGTCTCACTCCCACTTGATTCACTATGTAAGGAATCAGATGCTCGTAGCCTAAGAGGGGGAGGAGGTGAGTTAGGCAACTTAAAACACTTAACCTTTGGCTTCACTAATTTGCATAAAGTAAACTAGATCAAATCTATCTAGATGTGCAATCTAAGGTTGATCTAGTGTGAAACCCTCATCCCAAAACAAGTTTTGCAACCTATAGCCAATCCTATCATGATACTACTATAGGAAAGTAAAGGCAAGCAAGGATTGCAAGAGAGTAATGTGGAAACATAAAGAGGGATGAGAGGAAGCAAACTCTTGACACACGATTTATCCCATAGTATCGGTAGACACTTAGCCACTCCTAGTCCACGTTGTTGAACCACTCCACACAAGAGTATTGCTTCTCGGTCACCATATCTCTCCCAAGAGCACCACTTGACTTGCCATGAAGGCTCACCACTAAGGCACTCGCCAAGTTCCCTTGATCACCTTGATGCCGCCTCCACTAAGGAGCTTCTCCACCAAGGAAGGGGGTCTCCACGTCCAAAGTGTCCTCGCTACTCCACACCAAGCCGGAAAGTTGAAGATGATTGCCGGTGAGCCACTTAGGCCCCAAGGCTTCTGGCGCACCTTTTACAACTTGATCCACTCAAGAATCACCTCACAAGGTAGGCACACCTTGCACTCACTCAACTCTAAGTTAAGCCTAGCACTAAGCACACACACAAAGTATGCACAAGTCTTTAGATGAGCAATTTAGCACTTGGACGGATTGGATATGATCTTATAGGTGTCTTGCACTCCTCTGCACTTTCACACAATCCAGCAACCTCAAATGGGTGCGTGAAGGGGGTATAAATAGCAAGACATCCAATGAGCCATTGGCTAACGTCCACTAAAAAGTATAGTGTCGGATGAGCTGATGCTAGCTTTTCAGGGCCATCAGTTCATCCGGTGCCCCATCCATGTCACATAGCCGTTGTGATCTTCTTACACAATTGTTCCAATGCTTGCACCAATGCCTGCTTGCTCCGACCGTCGGTTCATCCAGTGCTGAAGACTTCGCAGCCAAAACCTTTCTGTTAGCTTCTTGAAGGCCATCGGATGAACCGATGCATCCACCGTCAGTTCATCTGGTGCTTAAGTGCAACCCGCTCCTCTCTATCTTGATTTCTGGACTCATCAGATGGACCGACGGCTCCTTCCAATGGACCGTCGGTTCATCCAGTGCTGAAGACACTGCGACCAAACCCTTCTGTCTTGCGCTAGTGAACCACCCGATAGACCGACGGTGCCCACCAATGGACCATCGGTTCATCTGATGCCTTCGTCTTCGCTGCTTCACCTCTGGCATTCATCCGGTGCATCTAGGAGATGGACTGTCGGTTCATCCGACGGTGCCTTGTTCTTCTCATTTTGGCATGTGGCATTTTTGCATCCTTGGGACCTAGAAATGTCTACAAGGACAAGCTCAACAATATGGTTAGTCTCATTGGTCATATTGTCATGAATCACCAAAATTAAACTCAAACAAATGGCTTATGAGGCCATTTTCGCTATACACTCCCCTAGCTGGTACATAGTCGTCACCTTGACAAGTCAATGTGAGGAATTTATTAGTGAAGAACCAACAACGTGCCAAGTGATATGGCAATTTAGTATTAAAAAGTGACAATGAATTCTTTATTCTAATTGGAATACATACAAATCTTACATTTCCGTTTCAATTGAATAACACCCCTACAAAAAAATTACCATTCGGGGAAGTTATAGTGGCCACTGGGTGCAGCCTGTTTATTTTCAGTTTAATCTCCTGCAATGACAGTATGTTTCAGCACTCAGCTATAGACTTCATTTTGCAACACTTTCCAGTATTCTTGGCACGTCTCACTCCCACTAGAAACACTTCTCCGTCTGATACATTACATGCTTTATTTGAATACAAACGAGACCAACATGAGTTCTCCCTCTCGAGTTCTTCATAAGGAAGTTAAAGCATATCAACATGCAACAGGCTATTTCCTGGTTCCTACCATTCCGAAGGATATTTTCTTTGCCCCCTCTCCTCCTCTCTCTTCTATTTGTTGGGTTACTCTTCTATATATGGTTGTAATAAACAAGTAGAAATATATATAGTTCCATAATGGTAGCATCAATAAAAACATGTGCACTGCTTTCACAAATGACAGGCCTGAGAATATATATGTTTAGCAAACTGAATGACTAATAAGTCATAACATTAAGTGATATTAATTATCTTTAGCAAGCGCTTTACATTATTGTAATGTACAAGTTGGAGGAGTTGTCTCTGGAAGCAGCCCTAATACTGCTCATCAGATTTGTTGGCGTGCAATGCACACACTAGGCCATAAACGATTTCTGTTGACACTTGGAAATTAGCGTGCTGGCGGATGCAATTGGCACCCGCCACCACAGTGGTGTACAGGGGCGCCGGGGTTGCGACTGCCAGCAGTGAAGGCACAGTGCTGGCGGGCGACATAAGCCATTCGCCAGCAA
Organism: Cenchrus fungigraminus; assembly: GCA_036936925.1. NCBI lineage: Eukaryota > Viridiplantae > Streptophyta > Magnoliopsida > Poales > Poaceae > Cenchrus > Cenchrus fungigraminus. The sequence continues at coordinate 89,409,717 of CM072780.1, forward strand.
AGATGATATCATTTGTGCTGGCGGGTGGCTTATGTTGCCTGTTAGCAGAGAGACACACAGTGCTGGTGGTCCACATTAGCCACTGCCAGCACAGATGGAACCATTAGTGTTGGCAGGTGGCTTATGTCGCCTGCCAGCACTGTGCCTTCTATAAGTATTCGACAACTTTTTCTTCCTAGCCACCTTCCGTTGGCGCTTTGCCCGAGAGGAGCTCGGGAAAAGCACCAAAAACACCAACTCTAGGGGGAAGGTTTTGCTCTTGATTTCCTTGGAGGAGGTGGCTATATAAGGTGAGTTTGTGCTATTTTAACCTTAGTTTTCACCTTTTATCCATCATTTGTAGGTTATCTAGAGATCTAGATCTAGACCTAGGGTTAGCTTGGAGAGAGAGGGGAGTGAAGAGAAAGAAAATGAATTATATATTTTTTTTTTAAATAGAATTATATGTTCATAATATAATCATTGCAATGCAAGGTTTGTCATTTTTGTTATTAGTTTCATAAATTAAAATTATAGAATTTAGTTTTGTTGTATTTTTTTACATATTAATTGAAGCAAGTTTACATAATTGAGTTTAGTTGAGTTATATATATCACTGAATTTGTTCAAAAATTGTAGAATTCAGTTTAGTTTATACGTGAGCTTATAATAGGTTTGTGTTTAATTGAGTTTTTAATTATTGTGACCTATATATTTAAATATATCAAAAAATTAGTTTCTAAGATGTAGAATTATATTTTATACGTTGTTTAAGATGGAACATAGAGCATGAGTGTATGGCCTATGAAGACATTCATCTACATTCTTGACAGAGTTGACAAAGTTTCTCGAGGTTGCGCAGAAGCATGCTCAAATTTCCAGGACAAAGCAAATATATTGTCTGTGTTGTGACTACTGCAACAGACTTGTGTGGGAAGATATTAATGCCATCAAGTTGCATTTGATAAAGCGCAGTTTTGTGAAAGGGTACAAAACTTGGTCCCACCATGGTGAAGTAGAAAGTACTTTCAACAATGCAGACATTGGTACCAGGTATGATGAAGTTTCAGATGAAAATGTTCATGTCCTGATGGATGATGCTTTTGACTGTGGAGATCAAAATGGTGATCAAACAAATGCACCACAAGCGGATGAGGAATGTGATGTTGATATGTAAGAAATGTTGCGCCACATTGAACCAGAGGTGTTGCTAGGGAGTGCTAAATGGTTAGAAAATTTCGAGACACTAAAGAAGACAGCAAAGGACCGTATGTATGAGGTTTGTGGGAAGGAGTGGACAGTGTTGTGTTTCATGCTCTATCTTCAGATTATGAAGGCAAAATTCGGATGGTCGGACAATAGTTTCAAGGAACTCCTTACTCTGTGGGTCAAGCTACTCCCGAAGCCTAACTTGGTGTCAAGAAACACATATGAAGCAAAGAAGATTGTCAACCCATTGAAAATGCGAGTGCAAAGAATACACGTGTGTAGGAACCATTGCATATTGTACTGGTACCGCGGTGACTATGCAGAACTACAGAAGTGTCCAAATTGCGATGCTAGTTGTTGCAAAAGTAATGTCGATTTTGCTGCGGAACGTGTCGTTACATCTAAAGGCACGAAGAGGAAGGTGGGTGGAAAGAAAAGTGCAGGTGCTCAAGTGGAGGAGGAGTCTAGTATTGGTACTGACACTGCTAGTCAATGTAAAGTCCCTGCCTTGGTGATGTGGTACTTGCCGGTGGAGGACCGTCTGAAGCGATTGTTCTTGAAGCCAAAGACTGCTAAACTAATGACTTGGCACGCCGATCGCCCAGAGAAGTTTGATGGGAAGCTTCGTCATCCTTCTCAGGCTCGGCAGTGGAGGACCTTTGATTCCAACCATTCAGAGTTTAAAGATGAAAAAATAAATATACGGTTCGCGTTAAGTACATACGACATGAATCCATTTGGAGAAAGAAGCAGCACGCACAACACATGGCAGTGTTGATGACCATATACAACCTTCCCCCTGGCTATGTCATAAGAGAAAGTTCCTTTTGCTTACCATTCTAATCCAAAGACCGAAGCAACCTGGTATCGACATAGATGTTTTCCTAGAGCCATTGATGGAAGAAATGGAGAAGTTTTGGTAACATGGGATTCAGATGTGGGATGAGTACAGACGGGAGACATTCACACTTAAGGCAGTTATCTTTATTACCATTAATGATTAACCTGCAATATTTTCTTTGTCAGGTCAGAAAAAAGGAAAGACATGTTGTGTAGTTTGCTTGAATGGTACAATATCTGTGTACCTGAAAGGATCTACGAAGACAGTGTATATGGGGCACAGACGTTAGCTAATAAGGACTCACAAGTACCGCAAGATGACAGACTCTTTTGATGGTAATGCATAATAATCTTCATTTATTGTGTTTACGTGCAGATGCCTACCCTCGAGGGATCGTGGGGGCAGCTTGGTGACAAGCAAATCGACAACATTTGTGTGGACATGGCGAGGTTCATCCTACGTGAGATTTGCCACGAGGATGGACAATTCTTCGATAACGAAGGAGTGTTGAGTTTGGACGATGCAGAAAGGTTACGTAGATGGGTGTCCTAGGGTTATATATTATGTACGATGTTTTTTAGTAATGTGATTTATGTATATATTATTATATTCTAGTTTGGATTATGTGGTTGACAAACATATTTGGATTTGGCGGTTAAATACAAATAATAATAAATTCAGTTGATGGCCTGCAAATATAAATATTAAAAAATACGACAAATATTGCTGCCAAATACAAATAATAAATGAAAATGGCGAATTATATACAAATAATAAATGATTATGGGGAATTATATAGCAAAATGGGGAAAACCTTTGTGCTGACGGGTGTCGTAAAGCACGATCAGCACAAAAAGTTTTTGTGCCGGCAGTTGGCATAAGCGCCCGCCAGCAGAAACCTACCTATGCTGGCAGGCGGGCAACCGCCAGCACAAAGGGCCATTTCTATTGGCTCAAAGTTGCTTGCGGGTGTTGCGTCCGCTAGCAAAGACCTGTTTTAGCCGCTAGGACAAATCGTTTCTAGCACTATACCACAGCCCAAGATCAACGACTACAAAGGAGTCGGTATAGGGCGTTATACTGACTCACCATCCGTCGGTATAGAGTTATACCGATGCACCCTATCAGTCGCTGTAACTGGCGTCGGTACAAAGTTATACCGATGGATAGGAGTTATACCGACAGATGTTCAGTTGCAACATTTTATACCGACGGACACTTTTGTACCAACCGATCTTCAGTTGCACAACCTTTAGACTGAATGCCTGTTAGCATGTTTTTGCACACATTAACTGTAGAACACGGCATCATTATCTTAAATCTTTAATCACAAATGCATCAACTATCAATCCATCAACAAACAATTGGTGACATGCTCACGATTATCATTCAAGACAACAACAATTGTACAATTTTTGATATTTCAATCAGACAGCAGTTCAACAGGTCAACAACAGTAGTGCAACCACAAAAATCAAAACACTCCTCAATCAGGTCACATGTTTGGCTTACAAAATGATTTATCTCTAGGAATGGTTAAATGCCAAATAACATCCAAAGGAACCAATACAATGTTGATCTGCCTGCTGTCAACATGCCTGTTGCCTTCCATGTCCATGGGCCATGCAACAACAGCCAATCCTACTTGGCACCAAAATGCCTCCTGGTTCTTGTAGAATCCGCATAGTCACAAGCATTCATTCCATCTGGTTATAAAAAAAACTGGATGTAAATAACAAGCATTCATTCTATCTGGTTATAAAAAACTGGATGCAAAGAGTCACATCAGTATAATTCATGATAAGATGCCCCAAAATGAATTATCACTCGCATAATGTTTTCTGCAACATAGGTCATGATCATGAATCAATAAGCATTTCAGTAAAATCAACTAGAAACACTGTCGGTGTTTTAGACCGGCAACCTACCAAGGGGAGTACCCGAGGTAGATGAATGTGGCCTCGTCGAGATCGGTAACTCGAAGGAGAGACACGTGGCACACAATTTAGACAGGTTCGGGCCGCGAGGTGCGTAATACCCTACGTCCTGTATGCTGCGTAGCTCTGGATTGATTGGGTGTGTTTACAAGATGATGCGGATGAAGAGATAGGGGTCACTGCCTCGCCTTATATAGTCCGGGAGGCAGGGTTATAAGTCGGTTTGCCAGAGGAGTTCTAGTCGTGTGCGGCTAGGAGTACTCTACATGGATCCGGACATGTCTAGCTTCCTAACCGAGTACTAGTCCTCTGTATGTCTTGCGCTCCACGCCATCAGGTGCCGTGTAGCTCAAGTCGAGTAGTCCCAGGGGCCCACGGAGTAGTCGGTCCCAGCACCCACCTGAGTAGTGGGTCCAGGGATGTCCGTACGACAAGCCCCCAAGTACTTTGTAGTCGAGTAGGATGTCTTCGAGTAGTCTTGATGGCCTTGGCGAGTAGTCCTTGAGCGTCCCCGAGTTCCACAAGCCGAAAGTCCTCAAGAATGTTCGAATCATCCTGAGGCTGGAAGGTACTCCAGCTGATCTTTGAGTAGTCTTGAAGTCTTCTCGGGTAGTCCCCATGCGTCCCCGAGTGCTTCTCTCGAAGGTCTTCAACAGTACTCGTGTTGTCTTGATGAAGAAACCATATGAAAAATGCGATTCGGAGAATCGCATTCCATATGGAATGTAGCCCCCGAGCCTTAGGTCGAATCGCAGATTCAAGCTGAGGGTCAATCTGAAGTTCTGCCAATCTTATCCCGAAAAATCCGGAGAAAAAACCGAAAGACACGTGGTACGGAGCCCCCGAGCCTTGAGTCGAGTGCTTTGTCTCGAATTGAAGGGTGATCTTGACTGTAGAATGTGTCCGGACTGGGGTCTTGATATGGTGTAGTCCACTGATTCCAGTAGCTGTAGTCGAGCCCCCGAGATGGATAGCATCGAGTACTGGAATACGAAGAGTCAGGCTGCTGCCGCTAGGTCACCCGTCTGGCGCTTTATCTGCCCGTTGAGAACTGAACTGCCTGGCCGGTTATAAATAACCGGCAAGCCCTTAGGGTTTTTCACTCCTAGCAGTTGCATTCCTCAGATTAGACCTGAGTCTTCGCCCCTCTGCTCCTCTGCTGCCGTCGCGCCGCTCAGGGAATTAGATCCACTTGCGCCCGCCGCCGGAATCCCACCTCCGTAGCCCCTGAGTGAATGCGAGTGAAGACTCCTGTCACTTGGAGGATGAAGGGATCTCCAGCAAAGAGCAAGAAGACCGGCGCATCGAAGAAGAGAAGCCATGAAGAAGCCGGGGATGCCGGCCAGTCGTCGTCGCCGCCCTCGTCCCCTCGCCCCAATCCGGCGAAGGAATGGAAGAAGGCGAAACTGAAGACCGAGGATCTCCTCGCCTTGGTCAACAGCGGATTCCTCCGCGAGAAGGAGATGGATCTCTAGCGCACCGCCACCGGCGAACCGTATCCGATGGAGAAGAACCCGGACAAGATTCCAATGTTCGCGCGATTCGTGGAGCGTGGACTTGCGCTGCCGGCCAGCGACTTCTTCAATGGTATGCTCAGGTACTACGGCATCGAGTACCTGAACCTCAACTCCAACGGGATCTTCCACACCTCCATCTTTGTCCACTTCTGCGAAGCTTTTCTGGGGATCAAACCCCACTGGATCTTGTTCCGGAAGTTTTTCCGGGTGAAGCCGCAGCCGAGCACTGACGACCCGCGAGTAGTCGGAGGCGCGGCGATTCAGATGCGCGAAGACGTCGCCGGCCAGTACCTGCCGTACAAACTTATCGACTCCAACCAGGACTGGAAGGCGAGGTGGTTTTATATCAGCAACCACCACCCCGAGTTGCCGAAGCCGAGCGGGCGCCAGCCAAAGCATGCGCCGTGGTGGAACACAGAACCCACCATGCAGGAGGGTATTCAACTACCCCCTCTGTTGAAGAAGATCAAGACCCTGCGCGAGGCCGGACTGAGAGCCGAGCATGTGGCCTTCAGTTTCATGAAGAGGAGGGTGCAGCCGTTGATGGCGCGAGATACCCTAGGGTACCAATACATGGGCGACAAGGACACCTCTCGGATGCCTGGCTTTGAAGTCGAGGATAATGTCATCGTCGAGAGGCTGGGCAAGATCTTCAAGGACATACCGCCGTACACACCTTGCCCAGTCCCCGAGTACTCCGTAGCTCGGCCTCCAAGCCAGGTCAGTAATCGTGACATAAGCCCCCGGGTACTGATTAGCATGAAGTAGTCGTACTCATATGTGTTGTATGGACGTAGGACGATGTGGCGAAATACGTCTCCATCCCACCCTTCCCTCCGCGGCTTGAAGAACAAACGCAGGGGAAGGGTAAGAAGAAGAAACGCCGCGAAGTCAGTGAAGGTGATGATGCCGTCATCATCGAGAGTAGTTCCGATGAGGATGACGAGGAAACACTACAGCAGAGGTTCTAGCTGCGCTCCAGGTTTAGCCGAGCTGTGATGCCAGACGTCCCAGTCATCATCGAGAGGCCATCGAGCCTTGAGGCTAGCCTGCCGGTGCCGCCGAGGAGGCCGCGCAATGCGACGCGGAAGCGCGCCGCCAAGAAGCTGAAAATCTCCGAAGCCACCAGCCAAGAGGTCAGTACCACAACCAGAGTAGTCGAGTACCATCAATAAGTAGTCTTGTGCTGACAAGCCCAGTTGAACTGTTGCAGGACATTCCCTCCTCGGACCCCGTAGATCAGGACGACGAGGGCGCCTGGGATACGGTGGGGGGCGGCTGAAAGGAGTGTCAGCCCACCTCCGACCACTGAAGAAGCCGTACCAGTGGCGGCACAACAAGAGACCGGCGCCGTGGAGTCACGGGCGTCGGTCGAAGAAGGACAGGGCCCCTCTCCGGCTGCAGCGGTAGAGCAGCCAGAGGAGGCTCAGACTGAAGCCGGAGCTGCCAGCGAGGCTGGCATAGTTGACATTGCCAGCATTTTGGGCGCACCGACCGTGACTGTGGTGCGGTCAACCCTGTAAGTTTTCTGAGCTCTCGAGTAGGCATGTAGTCATTAATCTTGTGTTGCTGACTGGATACTTCGTGATGCAGGAAATCCACAGACTTATCTTGGGATGGTGGGGAGACCAGCACACCGGCTGAAGGAGAGGACCGCTCAGCGGAGGCGCGCGAACCCACACCACCGCCACAAGCTGAAGCCATAACGGAATCAATGCTGGAAGAAGCCACCTTGGTTGAAGGTATGTAGCCTGGCACCAATGGTAGTCATCATGTGTAGTAGTCGTAGTCGTTGAAATTGACTTCGTGTACTCATTTGGGCAGGAGCACAAACTGAGGGAGCCGCGATCCCGGAAGCCGTAGCCATGGAGACGGCAACTGTGGAGGTGGAGCCCACAGAAGTAGTTGCTGGGGCGGCAGAAGCGATAGCCCCCGGGCTGGGAACTACGGTAGCCCCCGAGCTGGGTGCGGAGGCACGGGTTGATCCACTCCCCGGGGCGAGCACGGACGTAGTCGTCTGGGAACCCATCATAGAAGAAGCCGCGCCGCTTCGCTCGGCGCCCATGCCAGAGGCGGCGTCATCTAGCCGTGGGGGTCTTGAGCTGCTGGAAGACAACCTCATCGACCCGGCTGTAGTTGCCCAGAGCATGGAGTCATGGCGCCGGACAGAGCAATGGGTCAAGGTACGTTGCGAGTACCCTGAGTAGTCTTGCATTGCGAAATACAAGACACCTATTTGACTTGTTCTGTCTTGCGTAGGATGTTGTTGAACGGTCCCGCCAGAAGTCCGAGCTTCTGAAGGGGTTTGGCGACACGGTCCTCCGTGCCGAGGCCTTGGAGAAGGAGCTCGAGAAGTCGAGGAAGCATTCTGCTTTGCTCCAGTCCAAGCTCGACGGCGCCTTCGCGCGGTATCATAACGAAGTTCAAGAAGCGTAGGCGAAGAGGGACGACTTGATCCGAAAGAACAAGTCGCTGCGCCAGAAGAATAAGGGTACGTCCTCCGCCAGATCCTTTGAGTACTTATTAGAATACCTTGAAGTAATCTGACACTGCGTTGAGTTGTCTGTAGATCTTGAAGCAAGAGTTGACCAGTTGAAGGCTTCAGAGACGGACTTGAAGAATATTGTTTATCGGGAGACCGATAAAAGAGAGGTACTCGAGTATAAGTACACTCAGTTGAGCCATGAGTGCATCTATCACATGGAGCTCCGTGAAGCCTCAGACCGTGATCTTGTAAAATGCTATAAATCTCTGCAGAAATTGAACGAAGTCTGTGAGAAGCTCCGAGGCCAATTGAAAGAACTCGAGGAAGCCGCACTGCCCATAGCGAGGTTGCTGGTGCCGCACCCGGGCGGGCCCAAGATAGCTCCACTGGTAGACCGGTTGAAGGAAGCCCCCGGACGACTGGCAACGTATGTCAAGCACCTGACGAAGTCCATTCCAAACCAGGTGTTGGCGTACATGAAGTCATACTTCCCGAAGGCACCGGTAGATGTGGTAGCCGGCGGTCTTGCGGCTAACTGTAGCGATGATCAATACAAGACCCTCCTTGAGGAGATGACGCCCATTGCAGAGCAAGTGGCGGAGAAGCTCAATCTGCAGTAGATGTACCTGTAGAGGTAGCTTAGGGTAATTCATGTAAAACAAACAGAGTAGTTAGTAACTTATTTGAATTATCAATGAAAGTTGTCCACGCTTTGTATGTGAAATGAGTACTCGTGACCGCCACTTGCAGCGAAGTGCGCGGAGTACCAAACCGTGGAGAACTCGTGAGTAGTAGTACTCGGTAGTGTCTGCCTGATTGGAAGGCTCAGTAAAGAAGTTGAGTAAAATCAATCTTTATTACTGATGAATAAGTACACCTGGATGGCCAGGGCCGTTTACAAGTGTAGTCGCCAGGACCCGTAGGCCGCCTACGGCTAAGTGGTGCTAGGGCCCTTGAGCCGCTTACAGCTGGAGATCCGTTAGTAGCTGTATAGGCTGGATCTAGAGTACATGGTCTTATAGACCGCTGCTAGAGTCCTCAGTGCTCTGAGCAGCCCAAGATCCGTTAGTAGCCGTTGACGCTGGATCTTGGAAAGGAGTAGTCCGGAGACTAGTGCTAGGACCGAGAGGCCGCTTACAGCGAAGAGTCCGTGAGTAGCCGTATAGACTTGGACCCATAGATGAGTAGTCGAGCGACTACGCGTAGAAGCGACACAGCTGGTCGACGTTCCACGAGTTGCTGATGTCATCGTCTTCAAGTGTTTGGAGGCGGTAGGAGCCTGGTTCGGTCACCTTGGAGACTGAGAAGGGACCTTTCCATGGCGAGCTGAGTTTGTGTAGTCCTTCCGTGTTCTGGATGCGACGGAGAACTAGATCGCCGACGTTGAAGGATTGTTCCTTGACGTTGCGATCATGGTAGCGTCGGATACCCTCTAGGTACCGTGCTGACTGGACGAGAGCGGCGCAGCGGGCTTCTTCGAGGCTGTCGATGTTGACCCGTCTGCTGTCTTCTGAGATGCCTTCGTCGTACTGTTCTACTGCCGGAGATTCCCATATCACGTCGGCAGGTAGAATAGCTTCGGAGCCGTAGACCAGGAAGTAGGGCGACTACCCTGTCGGCTTGGTAGGTTGAGTACGAAGCCCCCAGAGTGCATTGGGTAGTTCCTTGATCCACTTGCCTCCTTTGGTGTTAGCTGCGTCGTGCAATTGCTTCTTGAGGGCGTCGAGTACCATCCCGTTGGCGCGTTCGACTTGGCCATTGGCGCGGGGATGGGCGACTGAGACGTACCGGACGTCAATCCCGTTGTTCTCGCAGTATTCCCAGAACTGGTGGTTGTTGAAGTTAGAACCCAAGTCTGTGATGATGCGATGGGGTAACCCGTAGCGATGCACTAGCTCATCCAAGAAGTCGAGTACTCTGTCGGCCTTTGGGCAGGTGACCGACTTGACTTCGATCCACTTGGTGAACTTGTCGATGGCCACCAAGACTCTGTTGAATCCCCCTGGCGCAGTTGGCAGAGACCCAATCAGGTCGAGCCCCCAGCAGGCAAAGGGCCAGGTTGGTGGTATGGTGACTAGCTTGTAGGCCGGGACGTGTTGCTGTTTGGCGAAGAATTGGCATCCTTGGCACTTTCTGACGAGTTCTTCAGCATCGGCCAGGGTTGTGGGCCAGTAGAAGGCTCGTCGGAAAGCCTTGCTCACCAGCGTGCGGGTGGACGCATGGTTGCCGCAGACGCCTTTGTGGATCTCCTCCAAGATGTCCTTGCCTTCATCCCGAGGTATGCACTTCATGAGTACTCTAGAAGTGGCACCTCGCCTATAGAGCTTGTCTCCGACTAGTACGTAGGTCTTGGCTCGGCGGACGAGTTGTTCGGCCGTGTTCTTGTCGGAGGGAACCTTCTGCTCGCGGATGTAGTCGATGAAGGGTTGTCGCCAATCCACGTCAATCATCATGACCTCCTGACTGGACTGTGATGGCACAGGGTCAGTGGTCGTTGGCACCGGCTCCGGGATGGATGGCGCGTGAAGCTCGTGAACGAAGACTCCGACGAGTACTTGTGTGCGAGTAGAACCAAGATTCGACAGGACGTCCGCTGCAACATTATTGTCGCGGACGACGTGGTGGAACTCGAGACCGTAGAACTTGTTCTCGAGCTTGCGGACTTACAGACAGTAGGCGTCCATGTTCTCCTTGTTACGATCCCAAGACTTGTTGACTTGGTTGATGACCACTGCGGAGTCGCCGTAGACTAGTAGCCGCTTGATGCCCAAAGAGATTGCGAGGTGAAGCCCATGCAGTAGGGCTTCATACTCGGCTTCATACTCGGCAGGACGTACTTGAGTTATTCGCCCTTTGGAGAGATCAGGAGTACCCCTGCACCTGCGTCCTCGAGCTTGAGTGAGCCGTCAAAGTACATCACCCAGTGTTCTGGCCGCTCGATTGGAGTTGGTAGCTGATTCTCCCGCCACTCTGCCATGAAGTCGACTAGTGCCTGGGACTTGATAGCAGTACATGGCTTGAAGTCGATGTTGAGGGCGCTGAGTTCGACCGCCCACTTGGAGATTCTTCCAGTAGCATCTTGATTGCGGAGTATGTCACCGAGCGGGTAGTCGGTGATGACGACAATCGAGTACTCCTGGAAGTAGTGTCGTAGCTTCCGCGAGGTGATGAGCACTGCGTAGAGTAGCTTCTGAACCGGTTGGTACTGTGCCTTGGACTCTGACAGAACCTCACTGACGAAGTAGACTGGTCGCTGGACTGGGTAGGCGTGGCCTTCTTCCTGCCGCTCGACAACGATGGCAGTACTGACCACATGAGTAGTCGCAGCGAGGTAGAGCAGTAGCTGCTCCTTTTTGCGAGGAGCCGTGAGGACTGGTGGCTTTGACAGGAAGTCTTTGAGCTGCGCCAGAGCTTGATCAGCCTCCGCGGTCCACGCGAACTTGTCTTGGTGCTTGAGTAGTTTGAAGAAGGGTAGACCCCGTTCTCCAAGCTTCGAGATAAATCTGTTCAGGACCGCCATGCACCCGGTCAGCTTCTGTACATCTTTAATGCAGGTTGGAGCTTTCATGTTGGTGATGGCGGAGATCTTCTCGGGGTTGGCTTCGATACCGCGATGGCTGATGATGAAGCCGAGTAGTTTCCCAGATGGTACTCTCGCAGGGATGCGAAAGTCTCTTCAAGATCGGCGGTGAGCGTATCGGAGTTTCTGGTCTTGACGACCACGTCATCCACATAGGCTTCGACATTCTTGTTGAGCTGCTTCTTGAAGCAGGCCTGGATAGCTCGCTGGTATGTAGCGCCGGCGTTCTTCAACCCGAACGGCATTGTCGTGTAGCAGTAGACGCCGAACGGGGTGATGAACGCGGTCCTCTCCTGGTCTTCTTCCTTGATAGCGATCTGGTGATACCCGGAGTAGCAGTCGAGGAAGCAGAGCAGGTCGCAGCCCGCTGTGGAGTCGATGACTTGATCAATCCGCGGCAACCCGAAGGGGTCCTTGGGGCAGTGCTTGTTGAGGTCAGTGTAGTCGACGCACATCCTCCACTCGTTCGTGTTCTTCTTGCGGACGAGGACGGGGTTGGCGAGCCACTCAGGATGGAAGACTTCACGGATGAAGCCCGCCGCGAGTAGTTTGGTGAGTTCCTTCTTGATGGCATCCCATCGGTCATCGGCGAAATGGCGGAGGTGTTGTCGCTTGAGGGTAGCTTTAGGGTCGACGTTGAGTGAGTGCTCGATCAGCCTCCTGGGCACCCCTGGCATGTCCGCTGGTTTCCATGCAAAGATGTCTCGATTAGCCTGGAGGAAGCTGACGAGCACGTCTTCCTATTTCGGGTCAAGACCCGCCCCAATCATGGTAGTCTTGCTGTTGTCGCCCGTCCCGAGGTCAATGGCCTTCACTTGAACTTCCTCTGATGGCTGAGGCTTGTTTGCTGTGTCGGTCTTCTCAGGTATCTCTAGTTCGGTTGGAGCGAGCCTCTTGGATGCAGCGAAGATCTCCATCATTGCATTGGGTACTTAGTTGGTCGCTGCGAGTTCCACGGCTTCGGTGTCGCAGTCGTAAGAGATCTTCAAGTCCCCTTGCAGTGTGAGTACTCCAGCGGGACTTGGCATCTTGAGTACCAAGTAGGTGTAGTGGGGTACCGCCATGAACTTGGTGATAGCTGGTCTGCCGAGAATGGCATGGTAGGAGGTTTCGAAGTCCGCAACCTCGAACTTGATGTACTCGGTGCGGTAGTTCTCCCTTGTCTCCCCGAAGGTAACTAGCAGGGCCACTGAGCCTAGTGGAATAGCTGCGTTACCGGGGACAATGCCGTAGAAGGGTGACGCGCTCTTGGTGAGCATGTCGGTGATGTCGAGCTTCATCTTCTTCAAGGTCTTGGTGAAGAGGACATTGAGCCCGCTTCCGCCGTCGATGAGTACCTTGTTGAGTCTGGAGCCCGCAACTACAGGCTTCAGGACGAGTGGAAAACGTCCTGGCTCGGAGAAGCTTGTCCATTGGTCCGCGCGGGAGAAGGTAATGGGTACCTCCGACCACCTTAGAGGTGTCGGCACCGCTGGTTCAATGTTCAAGACTTCCCGTCGGGTTGCCTTCTGAGACCGTCTAGTGGGTAGTCCGCCAAAGAGGACGTTCACCGTCTTGTCAGGTTCTTGGAAGTCGTCGTTGCCTTCGTCGACTTTTTTCTTGCCTTTCTTGTCGTGAGGAGGTCGTGGATCGGGAGTATCCTTGAGTGCTCGCCGGAGCTGGTAGCACTGCTCGGTGGTGTGGTTGCCATCCAGATGCCACGGGCACTTCTCTTTGAGCAAGTCTTTGAAGCCGCCGGAGGTCTTTTTGGAGTTGTCCTTCGCAGGGCGCTGTATAGCCGCGACCGTGTTGTCTGGCTTGCGCTTGCGGTTAGGACCCGAGTAGTAGTAGTTGTTGTTGCGACCCTCTTGATCCTTGTTGTTGTTGTGGCCGCCCGTGTTGTTCTTGCTCTTACCGCGGATGGAGTCGTACTTGGCGTTCGCCTTGTCCTCCTCGTCGGCCCATGACGTAATCATGTCTTTGAGCTTGGTGATGGAACTCGGGCGGCGGCAGCCGAAATCTTCGAAGGTGCGACGGTGGTAGAGCCCGTCTTGGAAGAGGTCGATGAATTCTTTGTCGGTGACGTCGACTACGGTCGTGCGCTTGTCGAAAAAGCGCCGCATGTACTGGCGGAGCGACTCGCCTTGTTCTTGCTTGACCATTGCCAGATCCATGCGTGTACCCGAGCGCCCCATGGCGCCTGCGAAGTTGCTGGTGAACTGAGCCTTCAGCTAGTCCCACTCGTCGATCGAGTTCTTGTCGAGCGACTCGAGCCAAGTGAGTGGGGCTTGGTCCAGACAGAAAAGGAAGTAGAGGCACTTCGTGTTGTTGTTGCCACCAGTGTTTTCAATGGATAAGGCATAGCACCTGAGCCACTGAACTGGGTCTTGCTTCGCGTCGTACTTGGTGATCCCGAGAGGTTTGAATTTCTCAGGAAGGAGCATGTCACGAAGTCGTGCCGAGTAGGCGGGGAAGCCATCGCTGTCGCTTGCTTCAGTAGTCTTCTTGCGACGGATCTCGTCGATCCTATGGCGGGCGTCGTAGCCGCCACGTGAGTTGCCGGTGGCGTGGCTATTCGCGTGGCCTCGGCCTCCGCGATCGCCGCCGCCACCAGCTCTTCTGCCGGCGCCATGGGATGAGCTTCCGCCGCTGCTGCCACCACCACCGCCGTCGCCGCGACTACCACCAGCACCGCCGCGGCTACCACCGGCGCCGCCCTAGCTGTTGCCGCCCTGTGAGGGTCCTCCAGCTGAGGCCCTAGAGCGGTTGGGGTTTGGCTGGTGTTCTCCACGGACACGGTTGCGTCCGCCATCTGCCGGGCTGCGACTAGTGGCTTCGTGGTGTCTGGCTTCATGATTTCTGACGGGGGGTACTTGGGCAACCCTGTTGTCAACCCGCATGAAGTAGGCGTCTTCAGCGAGCTTGGCGATGACTTCGCCTGCGCGGATCCCATGGGCTTGCCATGCTATCGTGGTGATAGACATGAGGTACTGCTCGGGGGTGGTGTGTACCCGGTTGGCAACTTGATCCAGAGCCTCGTTGAGGTTCTGGATAGGGAGAGCCTCTCGAAGACGTTTGCGTCGATCGTTCCGCTTCCTGTTGCGGTCATGTCGGGCGTTCTTGTCTTCGGTAGTCTCGTCGGGAGGTGCGTTAGCGGACAACTCATCCTCTGAGATGTCATCAAGGTACCTGTCGGGTCGATTCTCCGAAGTCCCGGCATCTCCGGCCGTCATGAAGACTTCACGGTTGGGAGTGCAAAGACTGGAGTCAGTAGTCGCCACCTCGGTGGGGGTGTGCTCGTCGTTTGAGACCAGCAGGGTCCCCTCCTAGAAGGGGAGTGTGTCGAGGTAGGCGACGCAGCGTGAGTTGTCGTCCGTCAGGTCTGCTGGCTTGCGGTCGGGCCAGTAGACGAATCTACCGGCGGGAGTAGATGTAATGACCAAGCCGGTAGCAGGGCTTGACAGCGGTTCCTCGGTCATGTTGAGCTCGGACTCGGACTCGATTGGGTCCGATCCGAAGTCGAACTCATATGAAGAGTCCGAGTAGTAGCCGGATGCGGTGTTGGAGTCCGAGGAGTACTCGGAGGCGATCTCCTTGCCGGCCCGGCGTGCGGCGAGAGCTTCCGCGTGGGCCCTGCTAGAGTTGCAGAGACCGTATGGGAAGTGCTCGTGAAGGGGGCCGCTTCACACGATTGCTCAGGAGCCGGCTCGCATGAGGCGATCTAAGGTGACGTCGAGTTCGAGTCGGGGGCGGATCCGAGCTCGAAGTCAGCGACTTGGTTGTAGAGCGAAAATTCGCCGAATTTTTCAGCGAGTGTGCCCGTGACGACTTCGGGAAGTGTCACGAGCCCGGTCTCGGGGTCCGGGGTCATGGTGAGGTAGCGCTGGAACGATCCCGCGCCGTCAGCAGTGCAGACCCAGGAGCCGAAGACGAAGGTGTCGCCGCGGTTGAAAGCGGCGGTAGGCTTAATGACGATTGAAGCCGTCGAGTTCGCCATGTGATCTTCGGCGAGATCCCCTACCTGGCGCACCAGCTGTCGGTGTTTTAAACCGGCAACCTACCAAGGGGAGTACCCGAGGTAGATGAATGTGGTCTCGCCGAGATCGGTAACTCGAAGGAGAGACATGTGGCACACAATTTAGACAGGTTCGGACCGCGAGGTGCGTAATACCCTACGTCTTGTATGCTGCGTAGCTCTGGATTGATTGAGTGTGTTTACAAGATGATGCGGAGAAGAGATAGGGGTCCCTGCCTCGCCTTATATAGTCCGGGAGGCAGGGTTACAAGTCGGTTTGCCAGAGGAGTTCTAGTCGTGTGCGGCTAGTACTCTACATAGATCCGGACATGTCTAGCTTCCTAACCGAGTACTAGTCCTCTATATGTCTTGCGCTCCACGCCATCAGGTGCCGTGTAGCTCAAGTCGAGTAGTCCCAGGGACCCACGGAGTAGTCGGTCCCAACACCCACCTGAGTAGTGAGTCCAGGGATGTCCGTACGACTAACACATTAATCATTGAAGTGCTACGGTTAAATAAATAACAATTGCTTCAATCAGTGAAGTGTAAGTGGGCAAATGACAGCTAGCAGTAGTATAGAAACTATTGAACAACTAGAGATTGTAACTTTGCTTGCAACCTTATTAATTTAAAACTGCATATAAGTGCATTACCACTTATAACAGTTGGAAAGGCATATCTGCATATTTACCATCCTAACTGAATTGAAGCAACTTACTTCATAACATTGAATTGCTAGCTGTGTCTAGTACTGAACCATAATCAACATGTACTCTTCTGCAGACTGCAACTGTAAGCCTCCATGTCCCTGTCCAAAAGTACAATGCAACTTAAAATCTATAACTTTCCACAAAGGAAATCTATAAATTCTAGCACTCATGGAAAACTTAAACAATTTTCGAAGCACATTCATGATGAATAAAGTCAGAAAACTATTCATTGCTCAACTAACAAATAGCAGATGTATAATAAACTGCAAGTCGGCAGCTTCATTCAGACCAAAGAAAAGGTCAGTTTTATTCGTAGCCTAATAGTCAGGTACTACAATTCCAACCCAAAAAGTGTAAGACAGTATTTCAATAGGTGGTATTTGGCATAAGCTGACCATGAATGCACAAGTACTGTACTTGTAAACATAGCTTCTACTGTTACCTCTTCACAGGAGTTCGTCGGAGAACACATGGCCAGCAGCAGTGGAGTACACTAAGGGGAAGCCTCGCTGATGCTTCTTGGCAGCTACCGGACCTGCGACGAATTGGATGAAGGAGGCAGCCGGCAAACAAGCTCAGCAGCGGTGCTTCTTGGCTGCTAGGCACAACGGCTGCCGGACCTGCGACGAATTGGATGAAGGAGGCGGCAAACAAGCTCAGCAGCGAATGGGGACAAATGGCGAGCACTAGGAGCAGCAGGAAAGAGAGAAGCTCGCACCTCCACACCAAGGAGCCCCCACCCTTGTGCCAAGAAGCGCAGCGTCCCCCACGCCGAGGAGTCCGCCGCTCTTACGCTGAGGAGCCCCGCGTCCAAGCGCCGAGGAGGTCGCCGCCCTTGTGCCGAGGAGCCTGGCGCTGCCCCACACCGAGGAGCCTGCAGCCCTTGCGCTGAGGAGACCGACGCTCAGCACCGCCGCACGTGCCGAGATGGCCGCCTGTGCCGTGGGAGAGGAGGTGAGGACCGGATCTTTGGGAGGTGGAAGAGATAAAGGAGAGAGAGAGTACGCCAGGGAGGAGGGGGAGAGATAAGAAGCGGACATGAGGAGATAAAAATGATCCGGGTGCAGAAGCGATGATTCCCTGAGTTTGGAGTGAGCCCGTAAAAAAATTGCTGGGCTTCCAACGATTTCTTTGTGTACGAGGTGGGCCGAGAGGGCGCGATGAGAAAATTGGGCCTAATACATGTATACCGACGGATAGTTCGAAGTATATATTGAGTTGTGCCGATGGATGGTTCAAAAGCACATCAAAATTAATATACCGACTGATAGTTGCTTGTTATAACTTGATATACCGACGGACAGTCCATTAGTAATCTATACCGACGAATGGTTGCTCGGTACTATCCTACTTATAACGACTAACATCCGTTGGTATAGAGGGACTGTGGTATAGTGTGGCGTAGTGACATGAAAGTAAGAACCAATCAAGGCTGGTTAATGAATGAAGCAACACAGCCAGCATGAGAGTTTTCTGTATTGTACTCTAACTGCTCACTCGTGCTATCTACAGTGCCACCCAGCAACACGCCATTATCAGTCAAGCTAGCCACTGAGAAATAAACAAGCACTAAGCAACACACCCAGCAGATCGAGTAGTTTCAAGATTCGCACTACCGTGAATTTCCAATAGAAATGAATGTTCTTCTACTCTGCTTTGCTTTCAAAATGCATAGTAATCAGCCAGGTTATCTCCATGCTGATGAACTGACATGAGAAATCTTTCGGCTTTCTAAAAAAGAAGTATATCGTACATGAGATATCTTTCTTGACACGAAATTAACATTCTTGTCCGTACTAGTTCTAAATATTTATGTGATGGCACATCCAGTGCCGGTGGTGCTCTTGGCAGTCTGCTGCAGGAAGAGGATGGAGCTTGAACGCGACCATGCATCATAAAGGAAATACGTCTGGCATCAGCTAGGAATTTGATGAACGCATAGAATTTGGGACTCGTGTACGGAACCAATTTCACAACCTGATCAAGCTGTAAATGGCAGAACTAGAACGATTTATTTTACTTTGATATGCAAATGGCTGTAAGAAAGGCCCATTTTACATAGTTGGTTCAACTAGAATGATTTATTTTAATTTGATTTGTAAATGGCACATTTTACATAGTTGAAGCACGATAAGGACACGCCTACGTTGCCCGGGGTTAGGTCCCAACCTTTCACGGTACTAGAAGAAAATACTTTCACTGAGTATTTATTTTCAAAATATAGCACATGCACAAGGTCATATACATGCTCATCAACCAGTAGCGATCAAAATCAATTAGCAGTTCTGCACTCTCACGGCAATTAAATTGAGAGCAATATATCTCACCAACCAATCACAAAGCAACATATAAATGTAATAGGGGCCTTTTACGGTGGACCACTTGGTGGTATGAAATATGGTTCCATTTTTTAGAAAGGGTTCAATGGTAATTGTTTCAAATTTACTATTTGGGTAAGCACCGGATTCAACCCCCCACCGTCCCAAAGGCCCACCAGCCAGGTCCTTTCCCTCTCCCTCCGGCATCCGCGACACCCCCGGCGCCGTACCCCGCGCGGTGGCGCCTTGCGTCCCCGCCATAGGCGGCGCACCCGACTCTGCCGCCGGCCCGACCCCGGCCGCGTCCCCGCCTCAGGCGGCGCGCCCGACCCCGCCACGCACAAGACCCGGCGCCGCTGCAGTTAGTGGCCGCCGCCTCCTCCTCCATTACCTGGCCGCCGTCTTCGCCCGCCTTTCGTTCGTGGCTGCCGCCGCCTCCTCTGCCTTCCCATTTATTGGTAGCCGTCGCCGATTCCCCTGTTTGCCGCCGACCCTAATCCTCGTTCCTCTACAGGACGCCGACGTCATCACTGTCCAGGTCACCTCCTCCTCCTCCTTCCCCGTTTGTTTCCATTTGCCTGTGTAGACTGCAGAACAAATTGCTTGGGGATGTTGGGATAAGTTGCTGTGACAATTTGTTGCCCATGACTGTTCTTGATTATAACCCCTTTGGGCTCCGGCTGGGATTTCGTTGTTGGGATTTGTAGGCGCCGCCGCTGTTGAGCTCTCAGTCTGAATCGGAGGCAGAGAGCAGCCTCACCGACATCCTCGTCCGGAAGCCCTCTACCTCGTCTGCTGCTTCGGGTGAGTGGCTGCCATGCTGCTACTTTGGTAGGCAAGTGTATTGCTATTCACGGGAGATTTGGTATAGTTATTGTGTAGTTGGACATGTGTACACTATCTGTGCCCATAGAAATTTTGCAGCAAACATTTTAATTATATACGTGTGTCTTGGTAATCAATTTGTAGGAAATCTGAACCCAAATGTCCTGGCTGAGCTTTTCTCGATGTACCGTGAATGGCAGGAAGAGAATTCCAAAAGAATTAGCCAAAAGCAGGTTAATCCCTGAAAGAGATTTCTCTTTGTTCGATGCCGTTGAGAATGAACAAAGAACAACATTTCTGGTCCAAGAACTTTTTCACTGTCAGGGCAAACATGTTCGTATTCATACTAGTTTGTGATTTTGGGTATGTTGGTGGTTCATTTACCAGTTTACACTTTACAGTTTATAATACGTCATCATCTGCCAACATAAAGCATCTTACTTCTTGTGTTTGCAATTGTTCTGTTTGGTGACATAACATCTTGGTGAAAAGGTGAATATCTTAGATAAATCTTCGTGCAATTATCTAAACCTTATTGTTCTCTGTGTAGCATGTGCTGCTGCCGCAATGCAAAGATGATAGTAGGATCTTGTGTATGTATATGATACATGTTTTGTACTAATATCAAAATAATAGGCAAAAACCAGTTTCTGTATCAGCCTAGAGCCCTAGGCATTGCCTTTTGGATTTGCTGCCACAAAAGTTGAAAGAAAAGATTTTTCATATTTTTACCTTCTGAACAACCAATATTTTCTGTGGTTCCTTTTATCCTCACTGTTCTGACTAATATTGTCCTTGGTAGTACTGATCATGCTTTTGCCATTTGTTGAACCTACAGTTATACCCATTAATTTGATTTCCCCTTTTGATTTTGCACTTGCATGAATATGCATGACTGCAAAGTACAATGCAGAACTTAACTGATGAATTAAAAAAACCTCGGCCAGTGGAGAAAGACTGCCCCACTACTAAGAAATTCTCATTTCTCAGTGAACTGGTTGAGAAAAGGCCCCAAACCCGGCCCCACCCCATAGGGATCGTTAGGGGTTGCTTGTGACTTGTGAGGGACATATTTTTGGTGCCACCGGGCTAAGTAGCTGGCCGTTATGCTACGAAAGCATTGGCAACTAATGAATTATAGATGCTCAATGTTAATGCACAAACTATACTTAGTTATTTACGAATGGATGGATTGCTTTAAGCATTGTACAGCTTCACTCCTATGATTTTGTAGTCATCTAGTTTATGATAAGGTCTAATGTAAGAAATACTGGTGCAGGAGGAAATAGAAAACAAGATAGAAACTTCTGATGCATTGGCTGTTAAGCTTCTCAAGCGCTTTAATTATTCCCTTTACAGTATGAGATTCACCTCCCACAACCTTGCTGAAGGTAACAATGGGCTGTTTTTTTGTCTAGTTCTTCATCTGTATAGTAAAAAAAAGGGTCATCCATCACATGTTGGACAGCTGAGAACAAAACTAGCGATTCTAACGTATTCTGTTACCATGGAAGCATCACAAATTACTTGCTGACATTGCTTTGCTCATTATCACAGTCCATCCGCTGCAGATCGAAGTTGGTGAGTTGAAGGGCAGGTTAACTGAAGTCATAAGCAACTGCGATGCATTGTGCAAGAGAATCGCTGCGGAAGGACCACAAAGCCTGCGATCATCGGTTGAACCTTTCACAGCTGGAAGAGCAGAAGCAGAAGGTAGCGGTTCACTTGACTCGAAACAAGAGACATGAATCGAAAAATCTAACAGAGTTGACGGCGCCAATAGCATACGAAGAAACTTTACTATGCAGGTCTTGAGGAAATACACTGGAGAGTGGAGGCTTGCTTGTCTGTGTATGTACTTTGCTAGACAGGCCAGATGCCTGAATTAGTCCATAGTTTCTCTTGATTTAGTGCTTGTCATAGCCATGCCTGCACATTGGACCGCAGGTGTTTGCGACCAATTTGTAATTGCTCCAGAATGTGCCTACATGAGAGTAATTGCTCCAGAATGTGCCTACATGTGCTTACTGTTGTCTTCATCACTGTATTTTGTTGTACCTGTGTGGATGCTTGGCCGCCCTTGTTGGTCGGTTCTTGGTTGTATTGGTCTGTGGCCTCAGTGATGCTGTTCTTTCAATGTAGGTTCAGATGTCGTTTGTTTAGATTTGGCTTTGTGAGTGGGATTCCTCCCCGCTCTCTTCGGTTGTTGCTTTGGTCATCTATATGTTGAGTTGTGATGCTCGTTTTTCATGTTTCTCTGTACTTCGTCCTTCGTGCTCTTGTTTCAGTCAAGCTCTGTTTGGCTGTTTCAAGTTGTGTTTGTAAAATGCTTTCTTCTCAATGAAAAATGTACTTAGGCACATTCGCGAAAAAAGTTACACTTTTGAAGTGTTCTAGCGTCCTGCATCGTATGGGACCACCATCAAAAGAATAATACTCCCTCCGTTCTTTTGAAGTGTTCTAGCGTCCTGCATCATATGGGACCGCCATCAAAAGAATAATACTCCCTCCATTCTAAATTATAGGTTATTGTTTTGCCTTTTCTAAATTCGCGGATTTTACTACGAATCTAGACAATAGGCATAGTGTTTATCTACATGTTTAGCAAAAAATATAGTTCTAGAAATGTTAAAACGAGCTATAATTTGAAACGAAGAGGGTAGCTGACAAGAGAGTAGCTCTCTCGGATTTAAATCCTTAGGTACTGCTCGTCAAGTATCTTGCATAAAACAAGCTGTAGAAACAAGAGTTGTTTCTTCATCTTACAAAATACTGTTAGTTAAACTTCATAATGTATATGATAATGCAAGAGCTAAACAATGAAAAAACATTAGAAATTCGTTCAGGGTTTTACAACACCAGCAACGAGACTTGAACCTTGATCATCGGTGATCAAAAGGAAGCAAAATATCATTCTGGAGACTTGAACCTTGTGATTGCTTGTTCTATGCAAAATGGTCCTTTCCTTCCATAAACATGCCCCCCCCCAACCCCATCCCAAAGTAACACACTAGGCCACAAACGATTTGTGCTGGCGGGTAAAAGGGGTCTTTGCTGGCGGGTGGAGCGCCCGCCAGCGACCTTGTGCCAGCACAAATCGTCTCAGTGCTGGCGGTTGTCCACCCGCCAGCACAGACCTAGTGCTGGCGGGCGCTTAAGTCACCCGCCAGCACTGAGGTTTTTCGGGTCAGCACTAAAAAACTGAAAATAAACAGCAAAAAAAATCTTTTTTAGAGGAGGGACCCCACCGGCCAGCCACCGAGAACTGAAAAAAACTGAAAATAAACAGCAAAAATTTTTTTGGCACTGAGGTTTTTCGGGTCGCAAGTCGCGCATTTTTTTCGCGTAAAGTCGCGACACTGCGCGGTTGTCATGGTTCGAACCCGTGACCTCTCCCTCGCGCGAAGCCTCCTCTATCACTACACCACACAGTCATATGCGTCCATATCCAGTTTTGGTTCTACTCATGTTATACTACACCGAGTGTAAATCGGTTTTTTAGGCACTAAACAGATTCAAATTAAAAACTTGTCAACTACAAAATTTCTTAACTTTCGGAGATCTACAACTTTCATGTTAGGAGTTTTTCCATTTGAGGTCATTTACGAAATTTGAATTTCATTGACAATATGATTTCAAATAAAAAAGTGTAAACTACGAAGTTTCATAACTTCTCAGGATCTTCATGTTGAGAGTTTCTCCATTTGAGATTGTTTAAAAAATTCAAAATTTTCAAGTGACTGTGTGCATTTATGCTGGCGGGCGACATAAGCCACCCACCAGCACAAATAGGACCATTTGTGCTGGCGGGTGGCTTATGTTGCCCGCCAGCATTGTGCCTGCACTGGTGGCGGGCGACATAAGTCACCCGCCAGCACAAATTGAACCATTTGTGCTGACGGGTGACTTATGTTGCCTGCCAGCACTAGACCTTCACTGTTGGCGGGTGTAAAGCCGACACCCCTTTGCACCACAGTGCTAACGGGTGCCAATTACACCCGCCAGCACGCTAATTTCTATATGCCAGTACAAATCGTTTTTGACCTAGTGACACGGTCCTTTTTCCTCCTTGCCACCGGACACCTTAGGAACCCCCTCATTTCAGGGTGGAACTCCCTCCGGTACAATCAGCATCATTCTCGCGGAGTCCTCCCAGAGCAAGTATCCATGATCCTTTCCGTGATCACATCATTGTTCAAACCATTCCTGCACAAAGGAAGCGGAATTAAGTAAACTGTTAGTTTACAAGAAAAATCCTACAGAGTGCAACGCAGTAAGCAAGCAGCAATCAGTTCCTACCCAGTTAATGTGAAAAGGCCAAGTTAATTGTCCCTGAAGCATATACTAGGACTAAAGCATCATTGCCTCTTGTAGTTATTCTCTTCAAATTTGAAATTTGACATCACCATCCATCATTTTTTTCCCAAAATGCTGACTTATATGCTATTTGTAATTCCATAATTTCTCGCACACATTCTACAAGATAAAGGACCTTACAAACTTCCACAACACATCTGTAAGTGTAAACATGCTAAGTAGCCAACTTTTGATGCCAGAATTAGCAAGGAGATAGTCAGCATATACTCAAGGCTATGCAGTTTGTGCATAAAGGACCAGTTGTGAATGGATATGAGACCCATTAAAAATTGAACCATGATACATCACTTATACTAGGCATTTGTGCAATGCAGTGGTACTGGATATGCCACCACAGTGCCATACTGCCATTACATTCCTGAATCCTCCTAGGGGTTTATAATAGCTCCCTGGACACCTCTAAACCCCAACTTCAGGGGCACACACACTATTAGCTGATAAGATATTTACCTCTATACCCTGAAATTTTAGCACAGTGAAAATAAAGCTAAACAATGGAAAAGGCAGTAAATGTTAATTCAACAAAGGAATTAATGACCCACAGCAAGAACTGCTAGACTTGAGCTCAAATCACTTGCAGTACATTTAAATTTTTCATTTTCTAATCTGGTGCATAACTATACATGATAGCAAAGAAACCATTACATGAAACAAGCTCATGATCTAGGCTTCGGTAAATTGCAAACATTGAAACGCAAATAAGGATATCATTACAAACAGAAAGCAGTATATTTAAATACCTAGTTCTAATTGAACCTTATAAACTCATGATCGATGAATCGTGTGCTAACCTGAACATCACACAACTTTGGTTACGTACAGTATGATCTTATCAGTGGCTAAGTATATGGTGTGCCGGCCTAATCTTCCAATTCACAATAATATGTAGAGGCAACTCAAAAGTAATTAGGTGAAGAAACATGGACTAATTATATGGATTAATTGTATGTTGCCGACACAAACTGCAAAGCCATTGGTCTAGTAGCAATTCGTGCTCTGTCGCATAACTGACAGGCCAAGATCATTCAGATCCAGACTGAAACACACTGCAAAACGATCAAACTGTCAGATGCGGCTTATTCACATGGGTCTTATCTTGGTCAATCCCAAGGGCGCTTGCATTACACGACTCAATGATTTTCAGATGTTCATCCAGAGAGGTACCAACTACGCATCTGGGTTCTTCAGGATCATGATACACATGAATGGGTTCTTCAGTATGTTCCCTAACAGCCCTCACAAATAACCACAAAAAGTTGAAGCCAATTATGGATCAGGTAGCAGTTAAACCATCTAGACTAAGCAAATATGTGACCTCTCCACTCGTGGGCATGGTTACCTGAACGGGGAAGAGGAGGTCAGCCGCCACCATCCCCGCGGCTTGCACGGCAACGTCCGTTGGAGCCCGCAGCCCGCGTCGTGCCGCACTTGGTCACGCGTGTCGCGAGGGTGCGCCTGCGGATCCCGCCGCAGCGGGGTCCCCACGGATCCCGTCGGCCGAGCCGTGCAGCACTTGGTCCCGCGGGTCGGGACGGAGGGCCTGTCCCACCGGCGCCGCCGTCCGCGCAGCCACGAGGGTCCCACGGACCCGGCCGCACGTGCTGTCCCCCATTTGCCCGCGTGGGTCGCGAGGGACCCTCTCCCCGCGCCGTCCCCCACTTGGTGCCGAGGGGCGCGCCTGGGCCGGAGGCGCCGGCGCCGCCGCCTGCGCAAGCGCCGCCGCCGCCCCGAAGAGAAGGGCTGACCGACTCAGCCTGTGAAATGAAAAGCACGGTGAAATATGAATGACAATGCTCTATACTAGATAAGGAGGGAAATGGAAAAAATGGAAAAAAGTTTAAATGAAAGAAAACATATATTTCATTTATGCCACCGAAAAAACTACCAATAATACCCGTATACCACCCTATACCACCTATGCATACCAACTATACCACAGCTTAAGTCGTGGTGGTATACAATTAATCTCAGCCGTCGAATCCTTTCATACTGGTCCTTTTCCAACAGTAATATAGGGTGGTATGATCCACCGTAAAATTCCCCATGTAATAAGTCACACGGCAATTACTTCAGATGCAATCTCGGATTGTACCAGACAGTAGAGTATTCCACAAGAACAAATATTTTCGTCTGATTGAACACCAGCAAAATTCAGCAGTAAAATAGATAAATGGATTTGCTTACAGCACAGGCTGCAAATCCAAACTCTAGATAGAACGTGCACCCGTGGCATCAACGAACCACGATCAGAAGATGGGGAATTCCGTAGAAATCCAGAGCACGCCCAAGACGAAGCTTGATTGTACACCAACACAAACTCTCACAGGGATCGACAAGTAGCTGGATGAGAGGAGCACGCCCTCCCTCCCATACAAGGAACGATCGTTCCTATATTATGTCCGCACAGGCACAAATCCCATTATTGGGCCCACTTACCTCCTAAACAGGCTCGACACAAGATATCAGGCCTACTTAAGCCATAGAGAAAACAGATTCTATTTTAAACCTAGGACACGTGATCATGCGAGGACTCAAATGACAGAACTAATATAGTATACCGGCCAGATTGCTAATAACTGATCAGTTAGTACTCCCAGTAGAATATGACTCTGAACCGTAGGAAAATAAAACATATCTGGCTTAAAATATTTTTGTTCAATGTTACCCAATTTCCACAGGCATGGAACCAATAGTAATAAAGCTACGCAACTTGCTTTGCTTCATGTGAAAATTATTTCCTTTAAAAATAAGCTTGGTCTCCAACGTTGCACTATTAGCTAGCACACTTCGTTCTCTTCATCTTGCTTTTCTTTCTGTCAAATAAAAATGAACCAACTAGAATAATGTGAGAAGCCATGGGCTCATCATCCTCTCCCACTTGAAGCAAAGCCGTCCTCTTCTTTGATACATCAGGCTCTTCTTTACCGTGATGCTGAATAGTACTCATTTTATTCTTGCATTTAGCATGGGCCAAGGTTTTCTGATCTTTCTTTCTGATACCAGAGAATGACCCAAACTGATTAGTAGTATTAGCTTTCAAGGAACTTCCAGCTAAAATATTGGGATCATTGTTTATGTATTCTGAAAAAATAAATGGAGAATTTATGGCCACATTGTCCTTGCCTCTATGAAACAAATCAATCCTTGGATCTGTGATGTCATTTGTAGCAGTAGTCATTTGTTCCATTGGCACACCTTTCTTTGAACTAGAGATGGAACAAAACTGAATAGATAACTGTTCCAGACTCTTGCATATAGCTTTAGAATCTGAAGCAGACAGCATCGGGTTATTTTCACAAGTGCTAGCTGCAGTTTTAGGATTCTCTCTAGAACTCTCGAAAGCAGTAGCTTTAGAATTTATAGCCACATCATTCGCTCTTGCACTTCTGGAAATTTCAGAGTTAATGCCAGCACAAATTGATGCTGAAATAGTCACATTGTTCTCTCCCTGTTGAAGCAAAGCCATCTTCGGCTTTGGGATAATTTCAGCAGCCTTTTTCTTCACTTTCACACTATCAAATACCTCAGCATTAATAGCATTCTCAAGCATCCAGCTGGAGCACATGAATAACTTCTTTGTGAATAAATGAATATTGCCATGGACGACCCAATAATAAGTGACAAGCACTCAACGGTGCAATATCACGTTCCACAGTGTCCACATAATTTCCAACACAAAATTTAACCCGCACCTTATGAGTAATTTGTAATGTACTACTTTCATTCACCCTTTGCATATAACACGGTGTTGGAAGTCTCCGAGTGGACAAGGATAAAGCATGAACAACATCTGAGCTAATGTCATTAGTGAAATTTCCGCCATCAATAATCAATTTGCATACCTTTCCTTTAATGTTGCACTCAGGTTGAAAAATATTGCTATGCTGCCCCATCACCTTAGCAATAGTTCCATCACGTTGTACCTCATGCGACATTAATGAAAAACCAGTCCTAGAGTCTTCATTAGATTCTGGTAATGGTTCATTATCTGCTCCATCACAAGAATCTTCACAAAATGCTGCTCAAGTGTACAAGAAATATCGCAAAAGGGTCTGTAGCCTAGTGGTTAAAAGAGCCCCGGTAGCACCTCAGGTCCTGGGTTCGACTCCCCGTGGGAGCGAATTTCTAAGGATTTAATGGCGTTTGTGCTTTCGGTGGTAGGCGACGTTCCCGTCGACAGCGAGGCGCCTGTGGTGACTTTGTCAATCTTGAGGATTTGCCGGACCAGTCTTCGAAGATATTCCTAGGGGTAGAGTTTGTGTGCGTGTGTTCATAGGGATGAGTGTGCGGGTATTGTGAGTGTCTTCAATGTACTGTGTAATTCGCATAAAACAAAAAGTGTACAAGAAATATCAGAAATACTAGCATTCACTAAGACATCTGCTTCAGCAATGGATGTAGCTCACTATGTGAAAACCTCAAATAGGTCACGCAACATTTGTAACGGGCCCTTAACACCCGTTACATGCACCCACATCTGTAACGGTTGTTGTTTGGCGCCTGTTACCCATAAGCGCGGCAGGCTGACCCCGGGGTTTGCCACCACAACGCCCATTACCAATGTGGACTTCTAGTAACGGGCTTCTTAAACGCCTGTTACATAAATTCTTCGTAACGGACGTTAAAGCGAGTCCGTTACAAAAATTAAACCTAACGGTAATGGGCTCGTAAATCCGTTACCGATCAATGCCCTATCGGTAACGGGCTCTTTAAGTTCGTTACTGATCACTGCCGTACCGGTAACCGGCTTTAAAGTCCGTCACCGATAACTTTCGTACTGGAGACGCATGTTTGTTAGGACGCATCTCCTTTTATGGCGACCCTGGATATGCTCATTTCTTAAGATGTGTCTCCTTTGATTACCACCCAGCGTCACCTTTTTTCTCACATCGGAGACGCGTTGTTATTGCGCGTCTCTGTCTTCGCCTTCCGACACCACTTGCTCTCTCTCTATTCAGAAGGCCACACACGTTCCGACAACACTCGCTCTCTCTCCTCAGAAGGTCACTCGCTCTCTCTCCTCAGAAGTCCCCGCCGGCCTGCCCCGTTCGCCACCGCCAGCTGCGCGCGCTCTGAGGATCACGCTCTCTCTCCTCAGAAAGCCAGCGCTGTAGCAGGCCGGCCGGCCGCGTGCGCGACAGCGAAGGGGCCAGCGGACGTCGACCGCGGCGTCATCCAAAGCAGACACCTCCGTGTCCCCTCCCCCTCGGGCTCGACACTATCCTCCACGCTGTCGCTGCAGCCGCGACACCGCCTCCGATCCTCCTCTTCGGCCGCGCTCAACTAGTAGAAAGTCCTCGTCAAGGTGGAAATTAATTGCCCCTTTTATTGAAATTCTTCAGTTGTTCTAATCCTCTTATATTATCAGTTTTTTTGTGATGAATTATGCTCATTTAGTGTATGAAAATTGTAGATGACGGCTGCTGCTCGGGCTTGGATGTACAGACAACCCCAAGAAGATTGAGAGAATTTCTTAAGCGGGGTCAATGGTTTTCTAAAATCTAAATTAAGCAGAGGCGGATATGAGAAACCGTGGTGTTCAGGCAATGCTTTGCCCCTATATAGATTGTCTCAACCAAAAGAAATTCGGACAACGGGAAATCATTTTTTCATCATTTGGTCATACATGGTTTCACAAAAAATTACACGTGTTGGAATAAACATGGTGAGAAAGGCCTTAATGAACTCGAAGCAGGCTGCCTAAATGAAGGTGAAGTGCGACATCATGCCACCCAATGTGATGAGGCTTGAGGATATCACTGATCAAGAAGTTAGGGGCTTCGATGATGGTGAGGTGTTGCAACGTGTGCACAATATTGATCAAATGTTGCGGGATGTTGAGTTTCAACGAGTGTACACACCTTATGAATTAGCGAGGCTGAAGCAGTTCATTGAAGATTTAAAGAAACCCCTCTATCCTGATTGCTAGAAGTACTCTCGCCTTTCTGGTGATCTAAAACTTCTGTAGCTTAAGGCAGATCATGGCTGGAGCAACAAACGTTTCAAACATATATTGGATGTGCTTAGAGACATGCTACCCGAAGGAAACCAAATAGCCAAGTCTGTCTATGAGGCGAAGAAGATGATTTGTCATTTGGGAATAGAGGTTGAAAAAATCCATGCATGCAAGAACAGTTGTGTATTGTTCTATGGAGATTATGCGGACCTTTACAAGTGCCCCAAGTGTGGCTACGATCGGTACAAGAAGAAAAATGATGGTGGAGATGATAATAATTCTGATGACGAGAACGAGCCCATGGAGATCAGAGGCAAGAAGAAGAAGGCTAACAGAGGGGCTCCTGTGAGGGTGGCATCGTATTTTTGCATCATTCCTCGGCTGAGAAGATGGTTCGCAACACAAAAGGAGGCCCAACTATTGTGTTGGCATGAGAAAGACCGAAAGAAGGAAGATGGCAAGTTTAGGCACTCCGCAAATGCAACACAATGGGCTAACACTAATAACCACTTTAAGTGGTTTAACGAAGACATAAGAAGCGTATGGTTTGCAATGAGCACAGATGGCGTGAACCCATTTGGTAACCAGAGCTCAACACATAGCACCTGGCCTGTCGTGTTGTCATTGTACAACGTTCCACCCTGGCTAGGCAAGAGTCATAAATATATAATGCTGACAATATTGGTCTCCGGGCCAAAGCAACCTGGTGACCGTATTGATGTCTACTTGAGGCCACTAGTTGATGACTTGAAGATACTGTGGAAGCCTGGTGTGAAGGAGGTTGTGATGAGTTCAAGCGTGAGGAGTTCACATTGCGCACCATGTTGTTCACCACCATCAACGACAACCCGGCTCATCACAACCTTTCTGGACAGAGTAAAGGGAAAGGTGCAGCTCGCCCATACTGCTTGGAAGATACTTGCGCAGTGTGGCTAAGACATTCAAAGAAATACATATTTATGGGGCACCGTCGTTTCCTCGGTAAGAAACATGCATACCGGGCCATGGATTGTCAGTTTGATGGGGAAATGGAGGATCGAGAGGCGTCGTTGCATGTGACTGGAGATCTCGTCCACTTGAAAGTCAAGGACGTCAAAACTATCGAGGAGTTACCCAAACTGACTGAAAAAAACCCATGGCAAAAGAAAGAAACGAGATGGTGAAGAAGAAGAAGGAATGTGGAACAAGAAGTCAATTCTATGGGAGCTAGAGTATTGGCCGATGTTGGATGTGCGTCATTCGATTGACAACATGCACGTCAAGAAAAATGTGTGTGAAGCTACTTGTGGAACATTGCTACAACAGAAGTCCAAAGCAAAAGATCATAAAAATGCAAGGGAGGATCTTAAAGATCTGGGCATTAGGACGGAGCTCTATGTAGAGGAAACAGAGACGGGGACGGACCTTCCCGTTGCTGCAACCACCTTGTCAAAGGCAGAGAGAAAAGAATTTTTTGAGTTTTTGCATGATTTGAAAGTACCTTCAGGCTACTCATCAAAGTTCAAGAGGCTAGTGTCGGCGAAGGACATGAAAATGAATTTCAACTTGATTGCTAGGTAATCCCATTATAACCGGCTGGTTAATAGAAGCATTCTTCTCAAATTGTGTAGCAGAAGCAAATTCAAAAGTAACCATATAAGAACTCCAACTGCTTGATAATATATTCTTCTCTTGCTTAAGAGCAGGAGCAAATCTTCATCGTAAGACCTCCTCATTACATACCAATAAGTGCAATAGTCATCACCATGTTCCATCTGCATTCTTCGAAACCATAATGACACAGAAAGAGAGAAGCTTTGTTTTACCAAATTTGACAACTGGTTTAATGGCATTTCATCAATAATATAACAATTTATTATAGCATCCTCCCACTCATAGTACCCAGATGGAGTTGGGGTTTTGCTTAGAATTTTCTGTCATCGACAGTCACCGTTTTTGGTTTGTGAAACCCCAACTTTGTGTGTTAATCATTCATTTGCGAGCTGCTTCTTTCGAGTT
Source organism: Cenchrus fungigraminus (assembly GCA_036936925.1). Lineage (NCBI taxonomy): Eukaryota > Viridiplantae > Streptophyta > Magnoliopsida > Poales > Poaceae > Cenchrus > Cenchrus fungigraminus. The sequence goes on from CM072780.1 coordinate 89,441,443, forward strand.
CTTGCTTGCGTTCTTTGTTTCGCATGCAGGGATTTAGCCTTCGCGGCGAGATCAACCAGATTGTGACATGGTTGATAATCGGAGCGGTTGTGGTGTTAACATTGCAGGACTTCGGGTCTCTAGATTTGAAGTCGGATCGATATGTCGCACTCCACCCAAACAAGTTAAGCATGCATCCTTAGTTTCACGGGGTCGAAATTCATTTTTCATATTTCATCATAAAGAATTAAAGACCTCACCACATCAGTAGAATTACTGATATGGCGTATAAAATGCGGCATCATAAAGACCCGTTGAAATTGTCACTTGCTAAATGTGGACTCGGATAAGCACAAAATTCACTTTAATTATTAGTCATTTTGTACACGATGAAATTTGACACATGTATTTACATTTCTATATACTAGTAAAGTGCACGTGCGACACACATGTGTTTTAGAACACATATTTTTGTTGACTAACATCGGCACCAACCGTTTCAACAAGCAAAACCGAATTTGCCAAGTTCTTATCTCTGTTCAGTAGTCTATCACATTGCACTCACCGAAATCTTTTGGAGCAGGATATCAAATGATAGGGGAACATCACCTATGTTTTCCACTAACTGATAAATCCAAAGCAGTATGCATGATATACACATGTATTGTCGTGTTATGGATTCATGGTTTACATTTTGGATTGTCAGTAGGTTCAACAAAGTTACTTACGTTGAAATGAAACCTTCCAACCAGCCATCTAACTACCAATCGAGAAGCACATACTCCTCACTTCACTACAGACAAATAAATTTGAATGACAAATGCCACAGAACTTTGATTACCTACATGCATCAACAGCAGCAATTCTTTCCTAGAAAGATCTACAACTAATTTTCAATTAATAAGTCACTGGAAATGTTCGATCGCATTGTTACTGAAATGTCGAATCTAACAGCTGATCACAGTTTTGTTGTGCGTTCTTCTTCATACTGCACCATGAATGAGTCATTGAAATTCTTGAAGCTCCACATTATCACGACATCCAGAGGGGTGCAACACTCTGTATCTAGAAAACATAGATCAAATCCATTGCTTCAGTTATGCTCACATACCAAATATATATCACAGATAAATCAAAGTAGGATGTTAAAATGCTACTAATATGTATGTAAACAGAATGTGTGAATAATAAGAGAAGAAGATTTTCCACTATCTGAAAGTTCAAATCAGAAAGAGTAATAGCAATGCACAATTGGCCATTATATTTAGGAACTGAACTTTGAAATAAGATGGCATTTGAGTATTTCACGTTCTAATTCTCTGGCTGGATAGTGGTTTCCTGGATTTGAAGGCTAGTAGCATAGCAAAGCAGCAACAGAGGTGCGTGCGAGCATCTCTTACCACTAGGTGATACCCCGCGCGTTGCTGCGGGAATTTTTAAACAAAATTTTAAGGTGAAATGTGAAAGTAGAAACACCAAAGCAATTACATGGCGATATTCATCTGTAAACAATATTATATATATGAAAGCATGTTAATTTTGTTGAGAGATGGTGTGCTACTTGCAAATACAACATGCTATTAGTCACAGAAAATCGACGAAGACATAAATATATGGTTTGGTGGATGTTGACATGACTTGGTGGATGTTGACATGGCTTACAGTGGATAGTGACATGGCATGTAGTGGGTTATGACGAGGCGCGTTGAGAGGCAAGAGAAATCGTTAGTGGGTACCGATTATATAGTTGTATATGATATGATATGATGATACGATGATTGGTAGCCAAGGAATTCAAGAGGCACAAAGGGTACGATCCCTGTCATAGTGGTGAAGCTGCCCATGATATTGGTACCCGCTCGTTTCTTGTACTCACACGCACACGCACAACACATTCTCCGATCAGCTTTTCGTGGCAATGCATCTACACGCAGATGCAGGCACCACTTAATACACCAATGGTACAATTCGTTAAACAGATTGTGGGCCAAGAATCAAAGCCAATTATAATATAGCACCCAACCTCCCTGAGATAAAGTGAGGAAGGCAGATGGGATCGAGCGTACGTCGGCTGGGGTAGAGAGGACAAAAGTTAATCTCGTCACACCTGCAAGCCGTGGCGGTGATTTTGCATCAGGGACTCGCCCGAGGAGACCGCTGCGGGCACGACCTCCGCGTCCACGCCCCTCTGCTCCTGCTTCCCCTTCACCACTTATGGCAGCGGCCCCACCACCGACGCCGACCACCACCTGGAGGAGGAGCAGGAGTATCCCACCTCTGCCTCTGCCTCCGCCTCCGCCTCCGCCTTTGCTGCCGCTGCCGAGCTGCAGCGGGAATTGGAGAAGGAGCGGAGCGCGGTGGCGTCGGCGGGTCCGCGTTCGAGATCAATGGACGCCAGCAGCGCCGCACCACCGACGAGAACTACGCTTCTACGAGGAGGTGGGGGGGGGGTAGGGTGGTGACTGGTGAGGACGGCACGGGTCGGGATTCGGTAGGGGATTCGATATGTATGCGAGCTGCGAGGTGGCGTTTGTTGGAGACTTTGAGTGCAGGAAGGAAGGATTGTGGTGGCGTGGCGTGATTGGCGCGGACTCAACGGCAGACGCTTTGTGCGCTGGCAGTGGGCCCGACGGGTACGGTCGGCAGGCACCGTAGGTGCGGGTGAGAAAAAAAAGTCCTTTTTGGCATAAACGCTCTCTAAATTGTGATTTTTATGGTCGTTCCACCTTTTCGGTCCATCAATTAGATGGCGGGTGGGTCCGGCGTGAGGGGTAAGGCGGGTCCAAATTGGGTGAGAAAAGTTTTCAATTGTCTTCGCTCCTTATAGTATATATATATATCACAATGAATAATCTAATTCACATACGGATACATTAATTTTTCAGTTTTTTGAATGACTAAAGTTCATAAAATGTAATTATGGCGTGTTCATCATAGTTGCCAGCTTGTAATTAACATGAACATAAGAGTGGACATTTGTCTAATGAAAAAGCTCAACCGCCTGAAAGTTTTCTCTAATTTTCTGAACATATAACAATGATAAGCACCGGAGTGACCTCTTAATTGCCTGTGTGCTTGCTTGTGACTGCGTCTAATATTTTCACCGCCGTTTCCGCGCGATGATGACTAGAACGACGAATTCGTCAGCGCCGCTGGTCAGGTCTGGGGAGCACTTTCTGTGTGTTTCGTAGACTCAGAGTGCCTGAATGAGGTCCAGCACTGCATGCGACTCCATGGACTTCATATGTGCGAAGCCTCGTGTATTCATTCTCCTCGATCCATGAACCTAAGAAGGACCCATGATACCAGTGGAATGAGCCGTTTTCACGTCTCCGTCGTGGTAGAGTACTTCCTGGTGCCTACCATTCTCACAAATGGGAGAGTTTTTTTAATATCCCCTTGCCGGTACTACCATCTATTTCTCTTATACTTCTGCCATTGTACTTGGTGGTGAAGGCCGGTTCCTGGTGGGTGGTGAGGCAGAACTAGTATCAAGAATATATAGTGTCGTGGCGGTATGTATGTTTTTTTAAAAATCTGAGTAATAACTCTTGTCATGTTTTGCAATGTCCATGGTGTTATGGCGTGGGAGGCCAGGCCACCAAACTCTCCTTATTAGAAACTAATTAAAACATGTGCATCGAAAAAATGGTTGAGTATATTGTTCGTGGAAGAAGCTCTACTCAAATGAGACACAATAGACTACTATTCCCAGTTGAACTAATAACCAAGAATAACTACAAATGGTCAGGTGTGTCGTTCCATTTATCTATGTTTGTATCATGTATGATTATGCACCTGTTGAAAACCCAGATTGCCCATAGAGAACTCTTAGTATAATATGGCATGCAGTTCCCGTACTAAAAGAGCGCACCCGTTTCATTTGCAGATAATCAGGTAGAAAATCCATGAGGATGCCAAGGGACAAAGATGAATACCAATGAAGAACTTAACTGAATTGTTCAGAGACCAACACAACAAAAGCATTATTTCATTGTACTACATGGTAATAGTTAGAGCTCTGTAAAATATTGTGCATGTCCCATATGTTGCCGTCACCGCCAGCGTAACCTCGCCGGAGTCCATGACGGATACCCCTGCACACACATTAACGCACGCAAAACACCCTGGAACACGAGGAACTCTGATTTGTGCTGCAAAGCGGCAGTGTTTTTTACTAGATTGCAAATATATAAAAAGTGTTTACAGACATGGCCGTGGCCACAACGCCACGACCACGCTGCACACCCCGCTCAAGTAACTGCGGTGCCATCCCACGGCGTGGAGGGAGTCGTGTGCCCGTGATGAACGAAAAGACTCGGATCCGCATGCGCCAACAACATGGGTAAGTTGAGCTCCTAGTTATTTGCCATGAACTGAAACCAAAGACTAACATGACTTAACCAACACCACATACATTACAATATTAATGAGAAATTAATCTTACCTGTGGTTGCTTGAAATTATTTTTGCCAACGTTTGTTCTGTTGCTCAAAAAATTTAGAAATTGTATTAGTAGCAGTAAAATCATCACTACATTTTACAGATTAGAAGTCCTTTGCTTACTCTAAGCTTGCAATGCAAATTCGTTGCAAACTTGCATTGCAACACATATTTGCAGTGAGCTTTCATCGAAATATGATGTTCCAGTAAGCTCTGACCCAAAGATCATGAGGGCTCAAGATCATAGTCTCGCAGACACAACAATCATCAGTGCTAGGGTGTCAAGGATAACTTGTGCGGCAGGAAACTCAAGTCTGCTTACGTATGCACTTCATGTGTCTCCAATGCCTCATGTATGTGGCAGACGCTAAAAGGACCAAGCATTATAACAATGAAAAGAGGCCAGTTCTTCTGCCAGTGCCAGTCCATTTCCTGGCGCTTACCGCCAGTGGCGGACCCAGGAAAAAATGTAGGTAGGGCGGACAAATTAACACAAGTTTTCAACCAGAGAACCTATATACCACAATACCACATACACCCACAGATAGAACATTAGAACTATAACAGTGATACAAAATATGCATATTGCATCAAATTTATCAAAGTTGGACAGTTGGTGAACATGATAATTGATAAAAATACATGATAAGGAAACAGAAAACCATATCCTTTAGTTACCGCCACTGAGAAATAAACAAGCACTATGCAGTAGAAATGAATTTTCTTCTACTCTACTCTGCTTTGCTTTCGAAATGCAGAGTAATCAGGTTACCTTCATGCTGATGAACTGAGTATATAGTACATGAGAAATCTTTCTTCACATGAATCGACATTCTTGTCCGGACTAGTTCTAAATATTGATGCGACAATGGCACATCCACTGCCGGTGGTGCTCTTGGCCGTCTGCTGCTGGATAACGAGGATGGAGTACTTGGACACGAACCCTGCAGGGGCGAGCATATGTATCCAATGTCGGCAGCCGCACTTCAGGTGTGTAGCTGGGTAGTACTGGGGTGCGTCTTCCGTTAACTTTCTGACAAACTCATGTATACTCGATAAAGGAAATACATCTGATCCTCAGCTACGAACTTGATGAACGCATAGAATTTGGTACTGGTGTAGAACCAACTTAACAACCCGTTCTTATAGCAAAGTAGCAGTAACAAAATACTTGGGTCAACTATAGACATTAACGGTGTGTAGCATCAGCGACACCTATTGTTTTCCGGTACAAACTCGGGTAACGATGTGTGCTTTTGCATGCACTTCAAGTTTCTCTTTGTCTTCTTGTATATGATCCTAGCGTCCAACATGAAGTGAAATACCAATATGGATCGTAGCATTGCAGCCGAGCCCCTTGCGACAGACTAATTCCTGATGCATACCAATTCCGTATGGGAGAAGATTTTGCTTTTAATTACCCCTCATTCGCACGCAGCGTGTTTGTGACATTTATTTGGTGGCTCTACGTCCTTGCAAACCAGTGCATGGCATTGGTTGCATAAAACTAATAGTAAATATATATACTGCAGGCCATTGATGCACTGCAGTCATTCCAACAAATACATTTAGTGCAACTTTATTTTCAACCTATTTTTAAAATGTATTCTATTCATGTGTACATAATAATGAATATGGAGCCCCGACATCGTCGCTTGAAAGAAAATTTAGGCATTATCTATTGCAATTGGGCTTGCTGAATTACCCACATGACAACCTTAATATATAATACCTAACATACTGGTATTAATTAAGAAACTTGATAAATGATTTACATTTATTGCAAAACCTACATTTATGATTTCCATTTTAGTGAAATTACTTCTCCCTGCAATTAAAGGGAAGTTCAGTTACCAGTGAAAAAGTCGTACTGCAGCGATGCAGCCTACGCTATTGATCTTTCAGTAGAACGTCCTGCCGTGCTAGTCTTCTTCCAAGACCCTGCGACTCATCATTTTATTTGCAACCCAGCTGCCCAGATACTCCTCCCAATGCAAGTGCTTCCTTTATCCTCATACTGATGAAACATGCTTTATTGGAACGTAACGGACTGCACGAAAGCATTGTCGATCTTTGTTGCAGTTTTCGTTGAAATGTGATGTTGCGGCATAAGCTCTGATCCAAAGATCGATCATAGTAAGTCTCATGGTGTTTGCAGCTGGAACAATTCACTGCGAGGGTGTCAAGGAGAGTATACCTGTGCACTTCATGTTTCTCCGAGGCCTCATGTCCTGGCATTCACCTTGCAACCAGACACAAAGGACCAAGCCTCACACCAATGGAAATTTTTGCCAGTGGCAGACCATTTATTCCAGGTGCTTACCATTCCCATAGCAGAAATGTTTGCTTTGCCCCCTCAATCGCTCTAGTCCCTCCTCACTTTTGTTTCTCCCCTATTTCTGTCTGCTCTACGTGGTGACGAACTAAAGCACCTTTGGTGAGGAAGTATATATATATAGTGCCTCAGTGGTAGTACTGATGGTGTTTCATTATTGCTTGCTCCATATAGCGGAGAATGGGGTGCTCCATGGTACATCTCTGAAATATAAAGTAGCTCAAGATGCTCGATGTTATCCAACACATTAAGCACACAAAATTCTATTTAACTTTTGGATGCCATGTGAAACTTGCCCGTAAATACATATGGACCTAGGTGGTTCTCTTATGCGATACGATGGGATTGTATAGATATCTCCATCGCGGAAGAGTTTACTACTGTGTAGTCATGGGCAGTTTCTTTCAGAAACCTCCAACTATATATGTAACCATTCACTTTTCATCCAGGGACGCCTAAAACATGTGAAACTTTTCAACCTTCGCTGAATTGATAGTATGATTTGGTCAGGTGGCTGTCATGCAAGGATGCAAATGAAGCTAAAAGTTCTTGCATTCTAAAACCTGGTGATTGTCCTAATAAATTTTAAATTTTTGCACTATCGAATACTTTTTACCTAGATATATATAGTTCATGCATTATTTGGAATGGAATATAATTCTGCCGAAACAAAATGAACCAATCTATTTTAAGGTGATCATGCATTAAGTCCCCATAGAGCAATTTGAAAAATAAATTTTAAATACACATATAAGTGTGCATGAGATTATTTCAGAATTAGGGAATGAGTTCCTAAATTTGGGCCATAATTGTCTTGGTGTCAACTGTCAACTCCCATCTCGCCAACAGATCAGAGTAGGCGTTCCCGGCCTGTCTAGCGGGAATCCACAAACTGACGAAGCCTGCTTAATCAGAACCGAACTCACGAGGACATCGTCCTGTTGTTATGGTTCTTATCCAAAAATTATTTGTTCCAGCAAGCATCAAGCAATGATTGTAGTGGATCCCATCTGTAGCGCAGCCACTAGCCATAACGATAACCAACGTGAGGCTGTCGAGGACAGTGCCTGTGCACCCCAACGGCTAGGGTTCGAATCCTCTTCGGCCCTGGTTTCTCACAAAAAAATCCCCTCGCCGGTGTTCCGGGGTTCGGGAATTTTCTAGACCGGGTGTCGGTTCCTTCTTCTTATTGAAAACCAGTGGGTACTCACCTCCACCAGCCTAGTTTTAGGACAGTGCGTGTAGGATGAGAAGTTCAGTCAGCTTCTGCATGCATACTGGATGCTTCTCCCAGGCCTCATGTGTGGCCCTGGAAATAAACTCGCAGCCAGACGCACAGAGGACAAAGCACCCCACCACAGGAGAGACGCGTGAGGGGTTCCGCCAGTGGCATACCATTTCCTGGTGCTTACCATTCCGACCGGAGCAAACTTTGCTTTCCCCTTCTCTCCCTGCTGCCATAGCCTTACTTCACTCTATTTTCTGGCTGCCCAACGTGGTGACAAACTAAAGCACTCTTGGTGAGCTGAGGCAGCATATATATGTATAGTGCCTTAGTTGTACGCATAGTTCTATGAAATAAATACTTCCACCGCTTATAAATGTAGGCCATTGATTTTTAGATACATAGGTTTTGCTACTATCTAGAAATAACTTATATCTATGGGTTATGTGGCATGTCGTCCAATGTCTGCAGTTGAACTATATATGCTATATAGTAGGTTACATTTTCCTTTTTATCAAGACGTGTTCTGGCAAGCTCTCTGATGAGTAGGATCGACTCATATTCCGATGTGTTCATTCTGATCGCGGCCACTAAACTCTACCACATGTAGTATGTGGATGTCAAGGTTAGTAGGATACCCCATTTATTAATTTTTTGGTCCCCATAAAAAACACTGAATTTCGTGAAATTTCGGTCAAAATTTGGAATAAGAAGTGTCGTTCGTTGAAGAGACAAAAATTTAAGGCAAAAAGTAATTTGAGTCACCACCAAAAATACCGAAAATTTATGAGATTACCAATGATCCAGGATGCTCCCGTCTACTGCTTGTTCATGCCCATCATGTTTGTCTAAGGTCTGAAGTGCACATCCCATCTATAGATGAACCTCACAACGATTCCTACCATTCAGATTACGGAAGATTTTTCTTAGAATCCACTTGCTAGCGTGCCTTACCCTCTACTTCCTGCGTCACATGAAAAATGCAATCGTAACATTTGAAGAGTATCCCACAAAGAGTGCAATCCTAGAAAATAGATGTAAGTATCCAACTAATTAAGTAATCAGATTTAATTTGCATGCCAAAACTCACTGCATGTGGCTAAAAAATAGGGGTACTAGAGTCTTTTCGCACCACCACTGATCTGTCATAGAAAACTAGAATTACACTTTTTATAAGATGGCGGGAGTATTTCTAGATCATCTATCATACCAAGGCTCTGGTGCAGGACAGCCGCGGCTGTTGTACCGTCGAGAAGACACGTTTTGCGGTCACGCTGTCAAGCAGGCTAAGGAGTTTGTGGTCATTAATTCTGGTGAGATATTGGATTGGAGGTAACAAAGCTAATAGTTTTTTTTGCTTCATTTGTGTCGTCATGGCGCCTTCACCATCATTATTGTGGTGCTCTCTGGTCCTGCATAAATGTTGTTCTGATTGGGCTATTCTTCATTTCTCAACAGCTCCCAGTATCCTTAGGAGTTAGGACACATCTTAGTCCGACTTGGTGCACTCCTCTAAGAGTAACTCCAAGAGACTCACTAAAAGTGACTAGCTAAAATCCTGATTTAGCTAGTATGTAAAATGAAATAGTTAGCAAAAAGTTGTTGAAATCTAATAGCCTCTCTAAAGTGATATACATGCATGATCTATTTATTTACAAATGAGACCTACTTAACTGCAGTAAGCATGACGCTGCCTCTTGCGCTTTTCGCCAGCAAGCCTCAACGAGTCAACCTACATAGACCCGAGCCATGCTCTGTGCGACCTTTCTGCATCAAGGACATACTGCTGTTCTGAATCAGTAAATGTCAGCAACCTTCTTCAAGGTCGCACCCAGAGGACGAAACATCATATTAGTGGAAATGGTGTCAACCAAATCTCCTTGCAACAGGCTATTTCCTTGTTTCTACCATTCCGGTCGTTATTTTCAAGGCCACCAATTTGCTGCATCACCATAACCCCTCCTCGATTGTTTGTCTTCTATATACCATAATAAACAAGTAAGAAATATATGTAGTGTCAATAAAAACCTTCGCACCACTCCCTTAAAAAAAGGTCCATTTTGGTTCTCAATGTACATAAGTTGGCCCCACCCTCTTTTAGGACTCGTTCGGCTAGCTCGGAATGAGCATAGGAACCATTCCAGTTGATGCATGGTTAGAGCAAGTTTAATAGTTTCGCCCGCGGCGGGCTGCAACACGCGCTGAGGTGGCGCACCTTTGGTGGTGGGTCCTGCCGTATTTAATGCATAGTAACTGCGTCAGCCAATACCAGCAGCGCTCGCGCCTCTGCACCGCCTCGCAGCGGGCGAGTGGTGAGACGCCTGCGCGGTTCTCTCTCTTCTTTTCTCTCTGCTACACGTCGGATACCGCCCGCTTGCAGCCGCTTAATATACTTGCTCTTATACAAATTGACTAACCATTCCGGCTAGGAGTTGTTCTAGGGGTTCAATGCAAGGGACGAACGAGCCCTTATAGTATATGCATCCCCTTGGATCCATCCATCGAGGCATCGACCTCCAGGCATTTAACAAAGTATTATACTAGTTCAGAGATTGGTCTTCTATGCTCGCGACAGACTATTTTCTGGTGCCTGCAATTCCAACAATAGAAAATTTTGCGACGTTCCCCTCACACATGTTTGGTTTCTGTTCTATTTTTCAATTGCATAGACAGAGACAACTAGTAGCTAGCAGATTTATAATACTGCAGACACCGTGTCTTGGGAGAAACAAATTTGCTACATATATCGAATGCATCACCGTGGGTGCTCTCCACGTATCGCGGACAGGCGAAGTTGTCATGGCAGCGGAGCGGGCTCTCTCTCTCTCATAGTCTCCTGATAAATGGAGAGAGCTAGGGCTCAACTCCGCCACGAGCTAGGGTCGGTGGCTGCTGCGGTCAACTGTGTCGAGGTGAAAGCTGCGGCCTTTGCGCCAGAGACGCTCGGCACGGCGACGGGAGGAGCACAGCGGTGACTCAAAGAAGGCGGGGTGACGGCGGCAAGCTCAAGATCTTGGCTTGGCTGCCCAAGGGCATGGTTTCGTGCGCTGACACGGGGTTTACCCCGGCCGCGATACGGCCGTCGCGTGCGCAGGAATCCGGCACCCAGGAGCCACGACACGGCGCACGGCGGCAAAAAAAGCGGCGGCACGATGGAACGGCAACACGGTGCGAGGCCAGCCAAAAGGCCAAGCCTTGGCCTTGCGCTTGGGGCGCGCGGGCTGGCTGCACGTGTGCCGGCACGGGGTTCTCCTCTGTCGCGACACGGTTGGCCGGTGCGCGTCATCCGGTTCACCGGAGTCGCGGCGCGGCACGACGGCGCGGCGAACGGCGATCGCGACAAGGATCCTGCACGAAAAACCCCACGGCTGGAAGGCCGAACACAGGAACGCCAGCGAGCACAGGTGCAGTGGCACGACTATCATACAGAGAGCATCGGCGCGCGGCGAAGGCGAACGCACCGGCATGGCGGGGAAGAACAGGGTCAACGGTGTAGTCATGACCAGCCTGGTGAAGAATCGCGGTTCAACGGCGGTGTTCACGATTTTTTTTAAGACATGCATAGCACGTTTTTCATTAAGAAGAAGAGAAGTTTGGTACAAAGCATACAAACGTGAGAGACACTGAACGAAAAAACAAGGCTAAAAGCCTAGAAAAGAAGATTACAATCTAAGACGACCGAGGGACCTAATACCGGCGAATCCAGCACGAACCCACCTCTGCGCTTCCTCTAGAATTGAAGGTGCAAGTGCCACCGGCTGAAGCGAGTCCCTTTCATGGATCCGACGATTTCTTTCCTTCCACGGCGACCAAGCTGCCAAAAGGGCCAGCAAGTCGAATCCTTTGCGTTACAGACTAGATTCTGGGAGGATCTGTGGTTAGGGAAAGATCCTTTGATGGTAAAATATCCAAGTCTCTACAAAATAGTGAGAAAGAAAAATATGTCGCTTGCCCAAGTGCTAAGTACTACCCCACTGAATGTATCTTTTAGATGTGCCTTAGTGGAGGACAGTTGGGACAAGTGGCTCGAGCTAGTGGGGAATGTCCTGATGGTAAATCTTAATGATCGCAGGGACTCCTTCATTTGGACTGCCAATAAGAATTTTTCGGTGAAGAATATGTACAATGACATAGTTTTGAGAGAAGGGACTCCGGTCAATTGTTGGGCGTGAAAAGCTAAAATCCCTTTGAAGATTAAAATCTTCCTTTGGTATCTTAGAAATGGGGTTGTGTTGACTAAGAACAATTTAGTTAAAAGACATTGGAAGGGGTGTACAAAATGCTGCTTTTGTGCGGAGCAGGAAACAATTCAACACCTCTATTTTGATTGTCCCATAGCTCAACTTACGTGGGGAAGTGTGTGTTTTACTTTTGGGGTTAAAAAACTGGAGGGAGTGGAACATCTTTTTGGTACTTGGCTTAGAAGTTTTTCGAGTAAGCAAAGGAACCTTGTGCTGATCGGTTTGGCGGCGATATGCTAGGCCTTGTGGATCAGTAGGAATGATTTGGTATTTCAAAAGTCACAATATAAATCTATTTTGCAGGTGATATTTAGGGGGACGTTCTGGATCAGGAGTTGGTCTATCCTTTCTAAACAAGATGGGAGAAGTATTTTGAAGGAGGGTTGTCGTGCATTAGAGGTTGCGGCTTTGGAGATATTTCATAAGTTTGGGTGGAATGCTCTTAAGCGTATTGAAAACTAGTTTTACTTTGTGTTGTAATCTGCGTACTTTGAGTGTTGTCGTGCATTGTAAGGGTGCATGGTTGAGTCGGTGTGAATTGTGCGGCCTATGTGCTGCTATGATTATGGGAGTTGTATCTGTTTGGGTGCAGACAGTTCCCTGAATTGTTGAGGCCGGAACTTTTGTTCCTTTATTAAAAAAAATAGGCTCAGTGGGACGTGGACGCTGTATGTCGGTTGCTATGAGTAATGTATACGCCTTAGGACTTGCTATCATCTTGGTTCTTGGCACTTTTTTTTTACATCCCAAACTATTAAATCTAGTGTATAAACTGCATCTGGAGACTGAGTTTATATTACCTTTTTTTAGACTCTTTTACGGTAGACCATACCACCAGGGTAAGTTTTGGTAAGGGTAAATAGGTAATTTTTTCAATCTTTTAATAAATTTGGCAACCTCAGGTTGTGAAAAAATTCGTTTACGCCACAAGGAAAATCTGAAATGAAAATTTTTGAAAAGATTTCGTTTTTGAAATTTGAATTGAATTTTTTTTTGAATTTTGAAAAAAATTGGCCATACCACCAGAGGGAAATGGAAAAAATTGAAAAAATCGATTTTGAAATATGAATTGAAATTTGACAATATTTGGCCATACCACCAGAGGGAAATGAAAAAACATTGAAATATGCCATGAATATTTGAAATGAAAAAATTTGTAAATTTTCATTTTTGAAATGAAAAAATTGAAAATTTTCATTTTTGAAATTTGAAATGAAATTTTCCTTTTGAATTTTTTTTAAAAAGGCCATATCACCATAGGGAAATAAAACTTCGTTTATATTTCGTTTATGCCACCGAGATAAAACTTCCAATAATACCCCTATACCACCTATGTATACCGCCCTATACCACAAGTGCAAATTGTGGTGATATAGAATTAATCTCAGTCATCAGATCCTTTCATATTGGTCATTTTCCAACAGTGGTATAGGGTGGTATGATCTACCGTAAAAGAGCCCTTTTGTTAAGAACTTTTCATGATATTATATATTCAGATATGCATAAGCTACCTCTGCATTTTCGACTGGATCCTCCCATGGATTTATCTACGGGTGAATAGGTTCTGCGGTTACATGATTATTACTTGATGCAACTAGTTGTATGACACACCATCTTTAATTTTTATAGTTCAAGGCGTATAGAACACATCATATTTTGAAGGCGTCTAGTGCAGTTACCACTGGGCCAGTCACAAGCCCTTTTTGCAGATCTTCTAGAGTTCTGATCAAGATTCGAAATTGGTTAGTTGCAAACTTGAGCTACTGATTAACAGGACTGTGCATTCAGTCTTCACGGTTTACCAATTAATAATTAAAGAAAGCTGACAGTTGCATTCAGGCAATTCCAGAGTTACGTACCACCTTGTTCTGCTGATACTAATGTGTCTGTTAGAGCAACTCCAGCAAGGGCCTCCATATGGGTATCTACTCCAAAATTTGAAGGTTTGGTTAAAAAAAATAACTCCAGCAGGGCCTCTAAATAGACCTCCAGTTTGCATGCTCCTCCAAATTTCCCCTCCAAGCCTCCATTCCTGGAGGGCCTCTACTCCCCCCTCCAAAAAGTGGGTCCCACTATTTTCTTTTCTTTTCTTTTCTTTCTTATCTTCTCCTCTACCCCTCTCCACTCCTCTCTATGTCTCGCCGCGGGGACGGGCTCCCCGCCGTCGCCCGGAGGAGCTCCTACGCAACATGGCGAGGCCGGCTGTGCCTGTGCTGGAGGAGCTCAATCCGTCGCTGCCGGCCTCGCCGTCCCCAGGATGCGCTCGCGTCCTTTGCCGTGCCGGTGCTGTCAAAAGCGCACGCTCGCGGATCCTTGCCGCTGCCACCACGCGTGCTGGATCCACTGCGGCTCTGCGCCGCCAACCGCGCCATCTCCCTCACCGACAGCGGCAAATCAGAGGATCTTTGCAACATCGCCGGGCTCTCTCCCCCTTCCGTCCGCCCGTCCATGCGAGGTTGCGACCTGCCCCGATGGACGCGCTCGAGCAAGGAGCTCCCTGCCCCGGCGGGCATCTTGGCCGCGTCCACAGCGTTGGCGATCACGGCGGCACCGGCCAGCGGAGGCTCCCGAGCTCCGAGACCGCTGCCCGCCATGGCCCCGACGATGCCGCGCTTCCCGCCACCCCGGCTGGTGGTTCCGACCGCGACTGGAGCCCGCGGCTGGTTGACGACGCGCTGCGTTGGGTTACCTCGGCTGCCGTCGTGGAGCGGCTCATGGAGAAGCTCGGCTAGAACGGCGCCGACAAGTGCGGCGTGCGGGCTTCCGTGGCGCTCGTCGTGTTCGGCGGGGCGTGCTTGCGGTGGGCAAGGATGCGAGCAGGGAGGGGGTGCTCGCGGCGGCTGGAGCTCACCGGTCGTGGTGTGGCGGCCGGAACTTGCCCGCCAGGGCATAGCGGTCGAATCTAGCTGGCGGGGGCACGGCGTCCTGGACTCGTCCGAGGGGACGGCGGCTGGAGCTCAACCACCTGGGCTCGTCGCCGTCAAACCTACACGGCGGGCAGGGGTTCTCATGGTGAGTTCGCGGGTTTGGGCGCGGCATCCAGAGCTCACTGGTGACTGGCCTGGGCGCAGCATCCTGAGCTCGCCGGTGTGGGCGCAGTGGGCGGCGGCGCTGCTCCTCCCTCTCCTCCCTATGCACGAGCGGCGGCGCTGCTCCTCCCCCTCCTCCCCGGTGCGCGAGCGGCGGCGCTGGACATCCCCGTGCGCGGAATTGAGGTCGAGGAGGTCGACGAGCCGGACCTGTCGTTCGTCGTGGGCTCCCCCGTCGAGGAGTTCGAGTGAATGCCGACGCTGGAGAAGGGAAGGAGTAGGAGGAGAGAAGTGACGGCGGCTGCGGCGAGTGGAAGCCCAGGAGGCCAGGAGAGGTGCATGAAGGGCGGGGCGGCGGCGGTGGCGTAGGGGCAGAGGAGCTCCGTGCGCATCAGGATGAGATCATCTCTCTCTGTGTATGACACACGAGGCCCACATCAAAATAGAGGCCTCTATTGCTTTCCCCACTGGAGTTGAGAGTTCATTTGGACCTCTATATTTTGCAGTTGGGCCTGCAAAAGGGATTTGGAGGCCTCAATTTGCAGGCCCTTGCTCGAGTTGCTCTTAAGCTGTACCTTTTAACTTGATGATTTCTACCAAATGCAATCTGGTTCACTAGGATGGAGTACGTATAGTCATTATAAATGCAAATGATGAAGTGCAGAGCTAAAAAGAGAAAGCTGCTTCTAGGATAAACAAATATTATCGTGGATAGATGACCTGAATTATGAAATTGAAGCACGCCTGTTCTTCTATTTGCAGCCGGAGTGGAAGGACCGAACAAAAGCATATGGAATTGGCAAAGGCCGAGATATAGATTCTGCCCGATCAACTTTTTTTTTTGGCACCGGTATGGGCAATGCACCTTGGACATGAGCTCCTGATGCCTCATGTTCCTACTAGCAAGATATTAAACCTCATATCTTGCTTTGCTTGTTCAGTGCTCTATGGTCAAGTTTTGTGTAAAACTAACATATCCATTTGGCGGTTGGGCTACATACAACAAAGGTGTTCTAAAAACAACCATGGCCAAAACAGACCTTGTTCATGTCTAATATATATAGCATGGAACTGTAGTAATGTGTGTTTAAAACGTATGTGGCTGACAACAAAATTAATTGGCCGAACTTATGATGCTCCTCCCATGAAATAATGTCTTAGTCTAACTGGAGATATGTGACTAAGTCCCCTTGAATGCGTTCTTTAGTTCCAGTGCCTCTTTTTCCTACATGATGCTACAACCACAACGGGAAAACCGTATGTTGCTGTGTGCTGAGAAGTTTGCCATGGGTTTTCTATCGGGCACACGGCGACCAACTTCTTCACTGTGTGTCGAAGTCACTACACACACGACGACCAACTCTTCGCTTCGCCGTGTGTTTTCGTTCGACACACGGTGACTATTCCTCTTCGCCATGTGTTTTCGTTTGACACATGGCAATTGTTCGCCGTGTGCTTTTTATGGCAAATGGCGAAAGAGTCCAAAAAAATGATTTTTAAACCTCCAAACTTTTCTCCCCTCCATATGAAACATCTAGTAATCTATGTTAAAATTTGAAGTATTTTTTATTCATTTGTTATATTTAACTACATAATTACAATTCAAGCAATTTTTTGAATCAAATCAAATTTCAAATGCAAGTGATTGAAACAATAGAATAAAATGAGTGAAAAAATGATGTTCATGTAATTTAGCCCAATTTAAGGTCTTACCCATGAAATCAAATGATAATTCGAACAACTTTACCAGGAAACAGGAACACGTCCGTGTGTCCAAATGATTTTTAAATTCTAAAAAATGCAAATGAAGTCCAAAAATTATGAAATTTGTCAATACCTCATCATATCATGTGTGGAGACTATGGTAAAAAATTGAGCGTGTTTCACACATTTTTTACGTACGATGCTTACAAACACAAACATCTTTGAAGAAATTTCATAGAGTTGAGAAGAATGTGGTAAGATTTGGAGTGAATGTGACGGTTGAATTTCAGTTTAAATTTGAAAGTTTTTCTACTCTTGACATACAATATGTTGTGCTCCATGTTAAAATTTGGTAGATTTTGTATTTGTTTGCTATATTTAACTAATTAAATGCATTTGCAACAATTTTTCAAAAAAAAACCAACGTTCCCTGGGCTGAAATATTGACACACGGTGAAGCCAAATT
Organism: Cenchrus fungigraminus; assembly: GCA_036936925.1. Classification (NCBI taxonomy): domain Eukaryota; kingdom Viridiplantae; phylum Streptophyta; class Magnoliopsida; order Poales; family Poaceae; genus Cenchrus; species Cenchrus fungigraminus. Next base: position 89,458,865 of record CM072780.1, read on the forward strand.
GGGCCAGTCAGCCCATCATCCTGCCCAACAGCCCACTGTCCCCTCCCCCAACTAACCCTATCAATAAAATCCCCTCCCCCCTCCCTTCAACCGCAGCCACAGCCGGCTTTCTCTACCTCCCTCCTCCTCCCTGACTCCGGTGCCGCTTCCTCTCTCCGCCGTAGCTCCCTCTCCCTGTCTCCACCACCACCCCTCCCTCTCTCCACCGCCGCCCAGTCGCCTCCTTCTCTCGTCCTTCCTCTCCACCTTCGCTTGCCTCTCACTCACTGCAGCGAGGAGCGGTGGCGGGGCGAGAGGGAGAGGCAGCTCGTCCGGCATCCACGGCAGCGGATCCGGTGGCGGTGAGCTCGTCGCCGCTACCTCTCCTCTCAGCACGTACAAGTCCGGCGGCGGCGGATGCGGTGGTGGCGGGTTCCACCTCGGCGGATCCGGTGGCGGTGAGCTCGTCGCGACAAATTCTCCTCCCAGCTTGTACAGGTCTGACGGCGGGCTCCCCCCCCCGCCCTCTCTCTCTCTCTGCCAGATACAGCCGGTCCACAGCGGTTTGATGGCGGGACGGGCGGAGCGCGGCGGCCTCATCCACATGATGCCCGGCTAGCCTCCTCCCCACGGCGTGGTGGCAGTAGAGGAGCGGCGTGGTGGTGGCTGCCAGCCGGTGTGGTGGGCGGTGGTGACGGCGTGGTGGTTGTAGCAGCAGCGATGGATGATGGCGGGTGGTGTGAGGAAGGAGGCCTACGGGGCTGCAGCGTTGGCAGCGAGCTGACGCCTGGGGTGCGGCCGCGCCGGCCGATCGCGGGGCGGGTCCGTGTTTTTTTGGTTTTAAATTGGTCGCCGTATGTATGGTTTTAGGCACTCTGCGAAGCTGCTGTCTAACCCCGTCAGCACGTCTCCTAACCGTCCCTTCGCTTTATTTCGCCGTGTGTCCTATATTACACACGGTGACCTCGTTGTCGTGTGCGCGACAAAAGACACACGGCGACTAGCAGCTTCACACACGGCGACGGACGAAAAGCCTACACGGCGGCCACCGGCATGGTGAAGCTGCTAGTCGCCGTGTGTCTCTGGCACACGACGACTATGCGGATTCCGGTTGTGAACCCAAATAGATCGTGGAATTTGGGCTATTCATATTATCCTCTAATATCCTGGCCATCACCCTAGGAAACAAAATGATTCTGTGTGGTTGAAACCAGGGCGCAACACAAAACTATAGCTTAGGATTTGATCCTATATAATGTCTGTACAAATGGTACAAGCGTGATATGTATGCTTGAATAGGTTACGAGTGATATGACATAGAAATTTTGATCCACCAACCATCTGTCTGTATGTACCCGCAAAAAAAAAAAAAAACCATATGTCCGTATGAGTTGACTGCCCTGCAGTGTAGTCATGTTAACCCATGCATATCTCTATCTGGTGCAGAAACAAAAATGATTCAGTGTTTTCCTTCAGTACGGTGCCATTACTGTTTGTTGTTTCCCATATTCATGTGCATGTGCTCAAAATTCAACAAGTGCAAAACATGCGACCCTATATATAAATAAATGGAGAATTCTGGCCTTTTCCAATAAATATGAACGATATATACATCCACTTGGGCATGGATAGCAGGCTGACAAAAACACATATGTGTCAAGTACAATATGTGCCCCGCCAAAAAATCTTGGCACGAGACCACTTGTTGTCTATTAGGAATGAGTTCCTGTTTTGGGGATTAGGGGTATGGCCATCTTCTTCAGTCTTCATCTTTGTCAACCAACACCACCCAGCGACTAGAAGTAACTTGCTGCAAAGCTGGGGTTGGTCCTTTTGGTTCCTTTGCTAAGGTTTGCTAGCTGGGAAAGGCTTGCCTAGCCTAGCTCAGCAGGCAAATTAAAGGCTCTCTGAAGTTGTTTAGTTCGTCAGTTTGGTGAGCAAGCTTGCTAATTATGCGCAGGAACGGAGGGAAGTGCCACTACACACTACTTTGTTCACTCTCTTTCCGGGCAAAGAAGTCAAGCATAAGTTTCCGGTGCCTCCATTTCCAACCTAATTCTACAACCGACCTGGATTGCGCCCTTTCCTGTCAGCTAGAGATTGCACCCCATTCGTTGCGCTCCATTATTTAGTATCGCAATAGCATCCATTGTAAAGCCCTGGATTTTCGGTGAAGAAAACCCGAATCCCTGTACCTTTGCGATAGTCCCTGGATCAGTGACTATCGCGTACAGAACGCATCACAGAAGGTAAAACAAAGCCATACATCGCATCACACAAATATCAGTACATAATTTATTACATGTCCATAATGGAGTACAACATTACAAGCCTCTTGGCTGAATCAGAGTGAAGATTCTACGCAGCAATAGCTAACATCTCAGAAGGGTCTCCATCTTTTATTTTTCTCACCCACAGGCATCTTTGAGCGAAGCGACGCATCCCTCAGTCGTACCATCCGTCGGCGTTGTTGTCGTAGTCGGACTCGTACCCTGCACACCCAAAGTCTATCCCCAAGGAGTGGGATAGGTCCACGTCACCAACTGTATGCAACTTTATGTGGTCTAACTTCTAAAGGGAAGAAAAGAGACAAGGTAGAAGCTCAGGTTTCCTATGCAGCAGCAGTAAAGTAACAACAAGATATCTCCATCAAGAATCCCCAACCCAAACTCTCAACACAACTCGGAAACACCTGGTACCCCAGGGCACCTGTCACACCCAGTTTTAAAGGCAAAACCGAATGCATTGATTACATGTGCGCCAGGATCAAGTTACAGACACGTAATGACATTGTGAATACCAAGATCAGTGCCACACGAATATAGAGTTATTACATGACAAAAAGTCTTAAACGAACATAAATAACGAGTTCTCGCAGCGGATAGAGATGCCTCCACAGGCAGCTAACTGAAGACACGCACACCTAGAACTCCTGGAAGTCACCGGGATAGTCTTCAAATCTCTCCAAGTCTGAGCAGCAATCCGAGTGTTGTAGATACAAGAAATAGACAAGCGTGAGCACGTGCCGTACTCAGCAAGGGGAAATCAACATATAACATGCAAGACCATATGGTGGATGGCTAAGGTTCAAGCAGATTAGCATTTTAGTTGCTCAAGTTTTATTTGCAACGTAATTACTAGAGAGTATAAGTTTATACCAACCCACATTTAATATAAAGCATAAACATCATAAATAAAGATAAAACAACGATTTAATGTCATGTTCCATAACTTAGTCATGTGAGGGTCCAGGCCGCTCTTGACCATGAGCACGGCTAACCGGTTAGTTTTACACTCTGCAGAGGTTGTACACTTTCACCACAAGCAGTGTAAAAGCTCCGAAGAACTTTGAACCCAACCATGCGGTGTTTGCAAGGCACCATAACACACTACCGAGGTGTGGTTGCATAGGGACGCTACAAGGCCTTTACAAAGGTTCCCCAACAAGTTGCGACCCATAAAGTCCCCTAGCAGGTCAATACCCCACCATAGAAAATAACTCACCCAACCCCCTGCTAGAGCGAGTCCATACCCCACAGTACCGCCGATCCCTTGTCCTTATCAGGTTAGATCACCCCAAGCTAAAGTTCCTAATTACTTGGCCAAGACCATTTCCCATTTAGTTCTTCTGGTTGTACTGTTTTCCTGGGTGGTTCTCCATGTTCCAATTAACATAGCAAAGGTGGTCTTGCATTTAAAATAACATAAAACGGAACATAGAGCATAAAGGTATCCATGTAGATTAACACCATCCCAGTTAAGCATGCTAAGCAATAGCTACCATCAAGATTAATTTAATAACCCGGTTACAAGGCAAAGGTCATAAAATACTAGGCATGATCCTTAGTAGGTACCCATCAAAGTTATTGCAAGCAATAAAAATAAATACGATGAATTAAGTGCATGTTATATAGGACAAGCGGGTATGCATCAAGGGAGACTTGCCTTCAACAAGACCTGCTGCTGCTCAAACTCTGGCGCGTCTTGATCTTCAGATCCTTCGAACGCATCACTCTCTACGTACCACAACATTCACATACAAGCATACAACGAGAATAAATGAGAAATAATCATCAAACAGTACTAAAAGAACAAAACAGAGACATAAAACTAATCTACGCTTCGAAACGATCGCGTGGACATAAAGAACGCTAAAAACAGAGCTAAAACGATCAAGTTATGCACTAACGAAGGTACAAGGACTTATCTATAAAGAAAACTAAAGCTTTAGGGCATAAACGTAACAAAAGGACCTAACTGTAAAGAAACTTGATACTGCGGGAGGGTATTTTTGTAAAATAGAAAGAACTAGGGGCTTTATTGCAAAATGGCGAGGACCGGGTCGGTTTGACCGGTATTGACCCCAGTTAACTTGATTTGATCCGTTGGATCTAGATCCAACGACTGGCAACGGCTGCTGGCGCAAGCGGCGGCGGGCTGCGACGGCGGGCGGCCGCGCACGGCAGTGCTCTCGCCGGCGAAGATCGATCTCGCGCTGCGGTGCACGGTTTGGCGCACGGGCGACACCAGGAGGTAGCGCGCGCAACGGCGAAGCTATCTAGGGCGGCGCAGACGACCTAGATGCGGCGGAGATGGTGCCTGGCTCGTCGGGGCAGAGCGGAGTGGCAGCGCAACAACGGCGAGCGCGCGCGGTCAACATGAGGGACGGGAATGGCAACGAGCGGCACCGGGAGACTCCTCACCTCCTTGCGCAGCTCCGGGACGGCTTCTTGACGGCGGAGAGGCGACGGCGGCGCGGATCGATGGCGACGGCTGAGCTAGGGTTTCACGGGCAGCGCGGGGGCTTGCGGGGTTTAGGGTTTGGGGCTCCTAGGGTCGAGGGGGCAGCGGCGGCGCCTTAAATAGGCTGGGGAATCGGCCTTGGCGTGCGGGCCAAGACGAAGAGGCAGCGCAGGGGCGCGGTCGGACTCGTGCTCGAGTCCGGCTCGGCGATGACCCGAGGTGGGGGATTACAGGTAGGGTCCCCCTGTCGGCGGCTGTGGGAGAGGGAGGGGCGATGCGGGCCGGCACGGCGGTTGCTGGTCCGAGCTGGGCCATACGGAGCGGCGCGGGCGCACTAGGCCGGAAAGATCAAGGGGCGGCGGCGGACTTCTGCTAGCTGGGCTGCACGCGAAGCTGGGCCAGAGAGATGAAGGGCTGGAGGAGAAAGGGGAAAAAAAGTTTTGACATTTTTTTGAAAAGGCAACAAGCAAATGAATTCAAATTCAAACTTGAATTCAAACAAGGAAAAGCAATGCATCAGCATGAATGCAACAATAAATTCCAATAATTCATTTATTTAATTTTAGAAATTCTTAAATGCCTAAAAGAAATTAAATGCAACCCTATAATCCCCAAAGCACAAATAAATGTTGCTAGCCAATTTTATTAAAAGCCAAACTTTGAAAATTAGGGTGTTACAGCCCCGTCTCCACAACCTATCTCCATCTAGGGTCGATGCGAGAACTTCCTCTCCTCGCACCTCAATGATTGCAATCGGATCCGCGAGGTAGAGGGAGCCACTCTCCTCTCCCCTACTGCAACCACGGCTCACCACACTCTCAACTACAGGGGGAAGGTAGAAATCCCAAAACTTGAGGAATGAATATGTCTTCAAGGTATGTCCATGACCGAGGACGCGGCTATAGCTATAGATCGAACAACTCTGCAGAGCGTGTACACCTGTACCCAACTCGGAATGGAAGCCGGCTGGTGTACGGCCGACCGAGCCCATCCTACCGTGCGAACTCTCGGTAGTTACGGTCCCATTTTGCATCCGGCCCTCAAAGCGATCCCCTCCGCAAAGGGAATTGCACCGGAACTGTGAAATGCCCCCGTGTGGCCACACGGGCGACACACTGAGAGAAGGTGGTCTCACTCCCACCTCTTCCCCACTTATACCCTCTATCCTGCTGGCACGTATGGTTCTGCACTTGCCGAGCTCAACTCGGCCCTAACCCCACGCTCGGTGAGGCGGTGTGTACGAAAGTCCTATCGACAAGTTGATCCACTCACTTTCAGACCGGGGCAAGCTCATGTCCTCCATACGTAAGTAAAACCCCAACACCTGTGCTCTGAAAAACCATAAAAGTGGGGACACACTGAGGAGTGCACCCCCATCCCCGATCCTAGATCGGTTGTTTCGAGCTCAACCCCGCCAAAGTACCCAAAACGCCTTCTCCTGCCGGTTTTTACCCCACTCACGCCAAGAACCACTATTCCCATCCCAACACATGCATCGCGAAGCTCAGCGTATATACACGCTTATATATAAGTATAGTAGTATTGGGCAATCAAGGACAGGGTAATTAATGAAGGCAGTGCAAGGTTCATCACCATGCATTTAAAGTAAATCACTAGCAACCTACATAGCAATGCCTAATAGGTATTCAGAATCAGTCGGGCGTGAACCTGCGGTCGGGTAGTCGTCGGCGACGTAGTCGTCGGTGTAGTCGTACTCCAGGTTCAGCTCCCCGACTCCAGCTGCTCCTAAAACGCGTAAATTAAAATAAAGACGCATCCTATTGCAAATAACTCCAAATGAACGGCGATTAAGAGCCAAAAGAGAGCAAACACTAGCCTAACATGGAGTTTAAGATTGTAGAAGATTTTCGGAAAAGGTTTCATATTTTTCGGGGCTAAAATGGATTTACCATGATTTTCCAAAGATAAAATAGTTTTCTGAAAATAAAATTCGCATATACAATAACATTAACTTTAAGCTATCTACTGGCTAGCTCTAGGGGTCTTTAAGTCAGCTGCAGGCTAGCTGAAGCCAACTCTTGCAGCTGAGGTGGCTGCCACGCAAGCGGCTTATAGCCAGCTGCAGCACACATGGCAGCACAAGGGGCTGCCTGCGTGGCGCGGTACAAAGGATCCGGAGGGATCCTCTGTGACGTGGTTCGGTGCGGCTCTGCGTGTGGCTTGGACAGGCAGTGGCCGGGCGCATGGGATCCGGAGGATCCGCTGCGGCCAGCGGCCGGTGCGGACACTTTTGTGAAGAGGGACCCCTCTGGGTTTTGGGTGCGGCCTCCCGGCGTTTGATGAAATGCTCCAGAGGAGCGGCGGCTGGGAAAAACTCGCCGACGGCGAGGTGGTGCGGTTGCTTGAGCAACACGCGACATGGCACGCGAGAGCAGGTCCTAGGGTTTCCCGAAGGCAAAGAAAAGGCGGCTCTTGGCTCGGGATTCCGTCTCGACGGCGTCGAGGCGTTGAAGGGCGGCGGAGGAAAGAAACACGCCGGCGGCGAGGTAGTGTGTCGACCGGCCAACAAACATCACCACGGCGTACGGGACGTCCAAGGGTCCTATCTAGCCCGAGCAAGCCGTGACCTTTGGCCGGCCCTCGGCCCTCGACAGTGAGAACAGGGTCGGCGGCGATGTGGCGAACCGAGAGCTCTCGGCGTCGTGGCTAGGGTGGCTAGCGCCGGTGAGTGCGTGTGTGATCCGAGCGCCTAAGCGACACGCATGCGTGCATGAACCGGGCGCCTGAGCGACGCGCAACAGCTGCGAAATGGTGGCTCGGCGTGTCTGCGCGCGGCGAACGCCAGTGGCTCGGCCACGGCGGCGGGCGCGGCGATGGCACGCAGGGAAAAACCCCTGGAGAACAGACAAACAAGGCTGCCAAAAAGGGGTCAAGGCAGCCAAAAGGCCCGACCTTGGGTACGTCCGCACGATGTTCGCGCGTGCGCCGGTGCGCTGGGGTGCGCGGCGGCGACACGGCGGGGCGACGCACTCGACGGCGAATGAGACAAAGAAGGGACCAAGCGGTGGGGCGCACGCGGCGTTGTAGGCAGCGGCACCTGCAAGCGGACGGGGCTCGGCTCGAAGGCCGGCATCACAAGCGACGGCGAGAGCGCGGCGGCGTGGTGCGACTCGGAACGATAGCGGGCACACAAGGCCCGGCAGGCACACAAGGCTCGACGCGCTCACGGCTCGAAGGCCGGGCGCCACAGCAAGGGGGGACGGCGGTGCTCACCTAGGGCTGCAGAAACGGCGGTGGTTCGGCGGTGAAGACGTGCGGTGGCGCGGGAAGGCTCGTAGCAGCGGGAAGCAGAGGAAGCAGGGGATCAGGTCCGGCTCCCGGCGTCACGGTGTGCAGCACTTCCCGCGGGCGGCCTCCGTCTTCGCGGCGACCTCCACGAACAGCCTACTCCACCTCCTTCTTCTCCTCTTCCCCCCTACGTCAGCGGCGGCGGGATTGGGGAGGAATTCCCCCGGTGGCTAGGGTTAGGGCTGCGGCCGCGAGGGTGCTACTTATAGGGCGTGGTAGGTGAGGCGGACGGCGGATTGCGGCTTGGGACGCGTGGAGATCATCCAGGGCGGCGGACATGGCCACACGGCCAAAGTTTCCACAGCGGCGCGGCGTGGGTGAGAGCTGAGGAAGAGAAAAGGGAGAAAAGGAAGAAGAAAAGGGGGTGAGGTGGTGGCTGACAGGTTGGGCCCGTCTGTCGGCGGCACCGGTGTGGTTAAGGAGGAGCAGGCCTACTAGGTCGCTTGGTGGATGGGCCGACGCTAGGTTAGAGGTGGTCCGGGGTTCACAGCGAGGAGTCCAGGGTGGCCTGCTACACTTGGTCGACAAGGTTGAGGGCCCAAGACAGGTTTGAGGTTTTTCCTATTATTCTACACCCTTAACTCCTAATCAAACTTTGATTCAAATTTGAATCAAGATTCAAATTTGAACCTCACACAATAGAACCCAAATAAACCCCAATAAAATCCAACTTCTCACACTAACATTTTTATAAGCCCTAAAATTATTATTTGGCTTAATTTAAATCTAGGAATAAGGGGAGATGAAATGAAGACAATCTTATATTGTTCCATAAGCACTCAAGATCAAATCAAAATTTTTAGAATTCACATTTTTGGAAATCAAACAAATTCTAAGATGTTACATCCATAGTGGCCGCGCAGAACGCACCAGAGTCAAGAGGCAGCACTGCAGAGACGTAGGGGAGGCCGGGGGCTTGAGCGGAGCAGCCGCATTAATGTTGTAGAAAGCAACAGGGCTACGTTATGGAATAGGGGGCTGCAATTCCCCGCGCTTCTCCCTCATCGCGCAATATGTGCATCTTATCCCAGCTAGTATGCAGAAGAGCAACTAATAGTGTGGATGGTGTGTTTCTTCATGTGCTCTCCGATGTCTTGACACCTTTCATTCCTCCTTAGGAGTATACTGTTATTTTTACATGCCTTCTCTTCTTCATCCATTTATGCAGCTTTCCACTTTCTACACCACTACATGTTGGATGTTCCTGCTGCTCTCTGAATAGTCTGGTATTTCTCCAATATTCTACTTATACGCTCGTGCTCCTGAATCGTTGTTGATTAGTCGTGAACACTCTGAGTGCAGACTCTACGTAGTCTAGACTAGTTATTACCTCAAAGGATTCATAGACTTGAAGTATAAATAAGACTTGGAGTCTCGTTTTTTCTCCATCTCTTTTCCATAAATATACTGCCACATAAGCGTCACATCAATAAAGTACAATAAATATGATAGCGATAAATAGGCTTAGACTATATGGTAGAGTCTGCATCGTAAGTGGTAGGGGTACAAAAGTAAGATGGTGGTTACATATTATGTGTATAAATGGAAGCCTAAATAATGTAGTGATATTAATGTTCGTTGATGGGCGACGATTGCAATTGCATTTGTGTCGCACTTAATAATGTTTACCAATATATAATTATAACAATCTAATCTTGTATGTTTTTATATAAACTAGTTTGTAGTGTTATGATATTTGGATCATATAAATTTCACTTTGTTCTACTTTCAATTTCAACGATATGGTTTCACAGTTCAAATCTAAACATCAGAGCCATTACACCTCTTTACTACTAAACATAGTTAGTAGTGTTCGTATGGCAGTCCTCGTTCTGCTACCAGAACCACGGGCACTCCGCACTCCACTCACCAAACAGATTTGACAAGTGGGCCTTGGCAACTTGGCCTCACACTTTTATATTGCAAAAAAAAATTGAATATTTACATTTCAATGAAACTACTTCTCCTAGTAGTTTTCTCTAGTCTAATGGGGGAGTTTAATCACTTACTACATAAAAAGTTGTGCTACAGACCTACAGTGATGCACTCGAGTGACTCAGGACAGTATTATGCAGCGAGACAGAAACAAATGGAAAGAGACACCAGGTCTTATAGACATGTGTATACCTGCTGCGTGTTGACCATGCCATGACAAATTCAATTTGTTGTTACTTCGGTTTTTCTTTTTTTACACTACTACAGAAAATATTTGTAAAAGCGCCTGTTTTTTTTGAGGAGTGGGCGGTTTTGCCGCCCGATCTAAGAAAAACGCGCGGCACTGTAGTAGCTAGACCCGCACCTAGAAATCATTTTTAGGTGCGGGTGACGCCATGAACCGCTCCTGAAAATCATTTTCAGGTCCGGGTGACGCCATGACCCGCTCCTGGAAATATTCTCATTTCTAGGTGCGGGTGATGGTGTCACCCGCACCTGAAAATGATTTCTAGGATGATGTTACCCACTCTTAGAAATGGATTTCTAGGTGCGGGTGATGACATCACCCGCTCCTGGAAGTGGTCTGGTGGCAAAAAATTCATAACTTCTTCATATGATCTCGGATGAAGACAAACTTTATGTCAAAATTGTATAGCTCAACGAGACCTAAAACTGTGTACTTGACAAGTTTTTAATTTTAGATTGTTTGCAAAACCTATATCTCTCTAATATAGTTTCATGAAACTATATGAGAGATGTATAAGATTTGTGAAGAATGTTACCACCACATTGCCAGATGATCAAACGACCAAAATAAAAGTTGTTCATCTTCAAAAGTTATAGAACTACGGTTGAACCATTAATAATTTGAATTACTTTTGTCACGGTAAAATACGTCTGAATTTTTAAATTTGATAATTCGAATTCTTCAAACGACCCCAAATGGAGAAACATTCGAAATAAAAGTAGTAGATCTTGGGAAGTTACGAAACTTTGTAGTTTACAACTTTTTATTTGAAATCATATTGTCAACGAAAAACTAAGCTTGAATCTCTCAAATTTGAAATTCAAATTTCGTAAACGACCTTGAATTGAGAAACTCCCAACATGAAAGTTGTAGATCTTGAGAAGTTATTTAACTTTGTAGTTGACAAGTTTTTAATTTGAATCGGTTTCTATCATAAAAAATGAATTACAATTGGTGTAGTATAATATGAGTAGAATGAAAACTGGATATGGATGCATATTAGTCTGTGTTGTAGTGGCAGAGGAGGCTTCACGCAAGGGTGGCGGTTGCGGGTTCGAACCCCGCTGACCGCGTAGCGGCGCGACATTATGCGAAAAATTGCACGACTTGCGGGTGGGGTCCCTCCCCTAAAAAGTTTTTTGCTATTTATTTTGAACTTTGTAACGCAACCACGTTTTTTTTGTTTTTAATCGATTAGCAGGTGTGGGCCACCCTGTCACCCGCTGTCCGTGTTTTAGACCTGCAACCTACCAAGGGGAGTACCCGAGGTAGACGTTTGTGACCTCGCTGAGATCAGGAACTCGAAGGAGAGACAAGTGGCACACAATTTAGACAGGTTCGGGCCGCGAGGTGCGTAATACCCTACGTCCTGTATGTTGTGTAGCTCTGGATTTATTGGGTGTTGTTACAAGATGATGCGGATAGGATATAGGGGTCCCTACCTCGTCTTATATAGTCCGGGAGGCAGGGTTAGAAGTATGTTTAGGAGGGAGAGTACTAGTCGTACACGGCTAGGAGTACTCTACATGGATCCGAACATGCCTAGTTTCCTAACCGAGTACTAGCCCTCTGGTTGCCTTGCGCTCCACGCCGTCTTGCACCGTGTAGCCCAAGTCGAGTAGTCCCAGGGGCCCACGTAGTAGTCGGTCCTGGTACCCGTCTGAGTAGTGGGCCCAGGGATGTCCATACGAGAAGCCCCCGAGTACTTTGTAGTCGAGCAGGATGTCTTCGAGTAGTCTTGACGGCCTTGGCGAGTAGTCCTTGAGCGTCCCCGAGTTCCACAAGCCGAAAGTCCTCAAGAATGCTTGAATCATCCCGAGGCTGGAAGGTACTCCAGCTGATCTTTGAGTAGTCTTGAAGTCTTCTTGAGTAGTCCCCAAGCGTCCCCGAGTGCTTCTCTCAAAGGTCTTCAATAGTACTCGCGATGTCTTGACGAAAAACCATATGGAAAATGCGATTCGAAGAATCGCATTCCATATGGAATATAGCCCCAGAGCCTTAGGTCGAATTGTAGATTCAAGCTGAGGGTCAATCTGAAGTTCTGCCAACCTTATCCCCAAAAAATCCGAAGAAAAAAACCGAAGGACATGTGGCACGGAGCCCCCGAGCCTTGAGTCGAGTACTTCTCTCGAATTGAAGGGTCATCTTGATTGTAGAATGTGTCCGGAGTGGGTCCTTGATCTGGTTTAGCCCACTGATTCCGTCAATCGAAGTCGAGCCCCCGAGTTTGAGAGCTTCGAGTACTGGAAGATGAAGAGTCAGCCTGTTGCGCTGAGTCAGCCGCCTGGAACTTAGCCGCCCGCTCGGAACTGAGCCGCCCGGTGGCTTATAAATAACGGGGCAACCCCTTAGGGTTTTTCACTTCCAGCAGTTGCAGTCTCTGAGTTTAGATCTGAGTTTCCTCCTCCCTTCACTCCTGCTGCCGCCACCGCCGTTGGGTAGATTAGATCTACCTCCGTGCCGCTGCCGTAGTGCTCCCTCCCCCGCAGCCCCCGAGCGAATGCGAGTGAAAACACTCGTGACTGGGAGGATGAAGGCGTCACCATCAAAGAGCACCAAGACCAGCGCATTGAAGAAGAGGAGCCGCGATGTGGCCGGTGATGCCGGTCAATCGTCATCGTCGCCGCCCCCCTCCACTCCGCTGAATTCGTCGAAGGAGTGGAAGAAGGCGAAGTTGAAGACGGAGGACCTCCTCACCCTCATCAATAGTGGTTTCCTCTGTGAGAAGGAGATGGATCTGTGGCGCGTCGCCACCGGCGGATCCGTACCCGATCGAGAAGAATCCGGATGAGATCCCGATGTTCGCGCGATTTGTGGAGCGCGGACTCGCACTGCCTGCGAGCGACTTCTTCAAGGGTATGCTCCGGTACTATGGGATCGAGTACCTCAACCCCAATGGTATGTTCCACGTCTCCATCTTTGTCCATTTTTGTGAGGCGGTTGTGGGGATCAAGCCCCACTGGATCTTGTTCCAGAAGTTCTTTCGGGTGAAGCCCCAACCAAGCGCGGATGACCCCCGAGTAGTTGGAGGTGCCGGGGTGCAGATGTGCGAAGATGCCGCCGGGCAGTACTTGCCGTACAAGATTGGAAGTCGAAATGGTTCTACATCAGCAATCACCACCCTGAGCTACCGAAGCCAAGCGGACACCAGCCAAAACATGCACCGTGGTGGAACTCAGAGCCCACCATGCAGGAAGGCCTCCAGCTACCTGCGTTGCTGGAGAAGATCTAGGCCTTTAGGGAGGTTGAACTGAGGGCCGAGCATGTGGCCTTCAGTTCCCCATGAAGAGGAGAGTGCAGCCGCTGATGGCACGAGACCACCTCAGCTACGAGTACACCAACGACGAAGATTCTTCTCGAATGCCCGGTGAGGAGATTGAAGATGACATGATCATCGAACGGCTGGGGAAGATCTTCAAAGACATGCCCGCGTTCACACCATGTCCTATGCCGGAGTACTCCGCGGCCCGCCCGCCGAATGAGGTTAGTAGTCATGGCCAGAGCCCTCGAGTACTAATTGTATATGAAGTCGTACTTATGCTTGGCTGGTCTTGTAGGACGACCTGAAGAAGTACATCTCCATCCCGCCACCCCCCGTAGCTTGAGAAGCAACCGCAGGGGAAGGCGGAGCCGAAGCCGAAAGAGTGCCGAGTAGTCGGCAAGGATGATGATGCCGTCGTCATCGAGGACACTTCTGACGATGAAGACGAAGAGACACTGCAGCAGCGCTTCCAGCTCCGCTCCTGATTTAGCCGAGCTGGGATGCCGCATGTGCCAGTAGTCGAGAAGCCGTCCAGCCTTGAGGCGGACTTGCCGCTCCCGCCGAGAAAGCCCCGCAACGTGGCGTGCAAACGCGCCGTGAAGAAGCTGAAGGTGTCCGAAGCCACCAGACAAGAGGTGAGTACCACCACTAGGGTAGTCGAGTATTTTGACGAGTAGTCTATTGCTGATGACTTGACTTGTGTTGTTGTAGGACATCCCGTCCCCGGATCCTGCTGCCTGGGATGAGGAAGAAGCATGGGATACAGTGGGGGTGACATCTGGGAGAAGTACCTCCCCGCCTCCAGCTGCTGAAGATGTTGGCCCGAGGAAGCACAAGAACAAGCCGCGACGGTGGAGAGCCAGCCACAGCTGCCGACTGAAAAAGTTCAGGGCCCTCCTCCTGCTGCGGCCGTGGCCATTGAGCAGCCAGAGGAGAGGGAACAAGAGCCTCCTGTTGAGGTAGGAGCCGCCAGCGAACCTGGCATTGTAGATATCACCAGGTTGCTGGGCGCCCCGACCGTTGCTGTAGTGCGGTCATCGCTGTGAGTACACGGGATCCCCGAGTAGTCATTTTCAGTCAATTTCGTGTTGCTGACTCAGTACTTCACGATGCAGGAAATCCACTGACTTGTCGTGGGACGAGGCGGAGACTAGCGCGCCTGCCGATGGTGAGGACCGCTCGGCGGAGGCACGAGAACCCACGCCGCCGCCACAAACCGAAGCCGCAACAGAGCCACGGCTTGAAGAAGCCACCCTGGTAGAAGGTATGCACCCTGTTGTCATGAGTACTCATTATGAAGAGTAGTCGTAGCCGCCACATGTTGCTGAGTTGATCTTGACAGGAGCACAAGCTGAAGGAGCGGTGATCCCTGAGGCAGTAGCCATGGAATCGGCTACTGTCGAGACATCAGGTACTAAGCCAGCTGTCGGGCAAGCGACAACTACAGCCCCCGAGCTAAGGGTAGAGGTTCGAGTGGACCCGCAGCCTGAATCAGGGACCGAAGTCGTCGTCCGTGAGGTGATGGTGGAGGACACGGCATCGCTCTGCTCGGCACCGATGCCAGAGACTGGGACCTCGAGCCGCGGAGGCCTCGAGTTGCTAGACGACGATCTGATCGACCTGGCTGTCGTGTCTCTGAGCATGGAGTCATGGCTTCGCACGGAGCAGTGGGTCAAGGTACGCTATCGATACCCCGGAGTAGTCTTGCATCATTGAGTACTGAGTACTGATTGAGCTTTGATCTTGCGCAGGGCCTGGTACAGAGATCCCGTCAGAAGACCGAGCTCTTGAAGGGGTACGGTGACACGGTCATCCGGGCTGAAGCTCTGGAGAAGGAGTTGGACAAATCAAAGAAGCATTCTGCGCTGCTCCAATCCAAGCTTTATAGCGCCTTCGCCCAATACCATAACGGGGTACAAGATATGCAGGCGAACTGGGATGACTTGATCAAGAAGAAGAAGACTCTGCGTTAGAAGAACAAAGGTAGGCCTTCCGCCGCAGTGATTGAGTACTTGTTTCGGTGCTTATATGTAGTCTAACATAGTTGACGAGTTGTCTGCAGATCTTGAGGCGTCGGTTGATCGGCTGAAGGCTTCCGAGACGGATCTCAAGAACATCGTGTACCGGGAGACCGACTGCTGAGAGGTAGCCGAGTACCAGTACGCACAGATGCGCCATGAGTGCATCATGTGGATGGAGCTCCGTGAAGCCTCCGATCTTGACCTTGTGCGTTGTTACAAATCTCTGCAGAAGCTTAATGAAGATTGCGAGAAGCTGCGGGCACGACTGAAGGAACTTGAAGAAGCCGCACTTCCCATTGCAAGGTTGTTGGTCCCACACCCGGGCGGGCCTAAGATAGCACCTCTGGTAGATAGGCTGAAAGAAGCTCCCGGGCGCCTGGCGACGTACATCAAGCACTTGGCGAAGTCGATACTGAACCAGGTACTCGCCTTCATGAAGTCGTACTTCCCAAAGGCGCCGGTGGATGTGGTAGCTGGAGGTCTTGCGGCGAAATGCACAGATGAGCAGTGTAACATCCCGGATTTTCCCGGAATGTTAATGATTACAAAAATGTGGATTTCAAAATTTTTGTTTGAATTTGAGTGCTTACCTAAATTATAAGGATGTCTTCTTTGAATCCTTCCCTAAATTCCTAGATTTATTTTGAGCAAAATAATAAAGTTTAGGAATTATAAAATGTAGTGTGAGAACTTTGGAGTTTAATGGATTTTATTTGGATTTTACTTGAGTGTGATTCAAATTTGAATCTTAAATTCAAATTTGAATTGTGTGTAATTAAGGTTTAAGGAGAATAGGAAATAGGAAAACCTACCTGTGCAGTTGGGCCATGACCCACCTGCTGAAGTTCGCCGGCACACCCCCAACTTTCACAGCCGGCCTGCCCTTCCCTTTCAGCCCACCGAAGCCCGTCTACCACCTACCCATCTCCTTGTCTCGCTGCCAAGTGGGGCCCGCACGTCAGTCACCCTCTCTTCCCTGTTTCTCTTTCTTCCTCTCTGCTTTTCCTCCGTGACGCACTGCGATGGAGACAGACGTCGCGGAGCACCGTGCTCGCCTGCGCTGGCACCAGTCGGATGCGCGCCGCGTGCCCCTGGGCACGGATGCCGGAGATCGTCGCCGTCCGCCTGCGCTCAAACCCTAGCCGGCCGCCCTATAAATCCCCTCCAATCCCGTCCGCCGAGCTCATCCCTGTTCCGCCGGCCTCCCTGTCCGCCGCCGCCTGGGGGAATTTTTCCCCAAATTCGCCGCCACCAGAGAAAGGAGTAGGAGGGAGAAGAAGGAAGGGGGCGCAGGAGTGGGGGAGGGGACCGTGCTGCTGCCCTGGGCGTCGAGGAGCCCTGGCCGTCGGCGCCATGACGCCCAACCTGGAGCCGCCACACTGCTGTTCGTGAAGAGGAAGGAGGCTTGGAGGAGAAGAAGAGAAGAGGAAGAGGGAGCCGGGGGCGCTGCGCCGCAGAGCTGAACCACGCCGTCAACATCGCTGCCGTGCGTCCGTGCGCCTTGAAGCCGGAGGCCACCGTGTGCCGCGCCGTGAAGACCGGGGAGTCGAGCCGAGCAGACGCCGTCACCGTTCCCGGGCTGTCCGTGCGCGAACATCGACGTTGCCTCGCGCCGCCGTGCTGAAGCCCGGAGTCCGCCTGTGGGAGCCGCCGGGACGCCGGAGGTTGCTGTGTACCGCGCCGCCCGGGACCTCCATGCTCGACGCCAAGGACCTGGAGCACCGGCCTTCGAACCCGTCGACCACGCCTTCACACTCGCCATGGTGAGCGCTGCCCTCCTCAGTTCATCCCCTATCTTGTGCACGATGAAACGGTGGACCAAGCCGCCACCTTGCTCCTGTCTCTGAAACCGGCCTTCGTGCCGAGTTCGATGCCTGCAGGGTTCGAGCCAGTGGCTTGGCAATCGCCAAGCTGCGACCTCCTATCCTCGACCAAGAGCACGCGCACAAGGTGCTTGATGGTATGGGCCAACCAAGCCGCTGTCTTCATCCACATCGCCCTCGACGTGTTCGTCGAATTGCCTGAACCAGCAGCATCGATCTGTTTCCAGCACCGCCGTCTCTGCTCCGCGTCTTCACCGCCGTCCACCACCGCAACCAGAACCTCAAGGTGAGCACCGTCGTCCCCCTCGCTGCTGTGGAACCCGGCCTTCGAGCCGAGGGGAAAAATCGGGCCTTGCCCGTGGTGATGTGCTCTACTCTGGTTGAACCGCACCGCTGCCACCGCGCGACCGCCGACGCTTGTGTGCCGACCATCGAGTCGAGCCTTACGCCTGCAGGTGCCGCTGCCAACGATCCGCGCGCGCGCCCCGCTTGACCTTTATGTCCTTCTCGCCGTCGAGTGCGCCGCCCTGCTTGAGTCGCCGTCGCGGTTAAACCGCCGGCTTGCACATGCGTGCACGCACGCGTAGGGAGGCGGAAGGTTTTGCCTTTAGCTCGCCATACCCAGCTGAACCGCCGCTCCTTCCGTGTCTTGTTGTCGTGCGCTCACCGGGTTGAGGTGCCGCCGTGTGCTTTGTACACGCGTCATCACCCAGCTCGCCGCCGAGGTCAAGCCGTTGGCTTGCGCACGCTCACACGCTTGGAGGCAAGGCCTTGCCTTTAGGGGCTCTTAGCCACACTCGTGCACATCCTGGCGCGCTTATGCGCCGGTGCGAGCACACCGACAACCTGAACGCAGCACCGCCGCTCTGGTGTTTCACCGTCGTGCGAGCTGCGCCCAGAAACCGACCAAGGCTCCACCTTTAACCGTGCTGTCCTCTGTCGAGCTCGCGCAAGGTCGAGCTATCGCCTTTGTCCGTCCCGCCTGGAGCTCGCCGCCGAGGGTCTCCCTTTGGCATACACCCGCGAGCGCCAGCATGAACCTGTGCACACGTTTGTCCACACGCACGCACGCGAGCAAGCACACCGGCGCTGACACCCCAGTCAGCGACGCCGTCCTGCTTTGCTTCGCCGCCTGGAAACCAGTTGCCGCCGTTGAGCTGGATTCCGGCTAATGACCGAGCCTTTCTGTGCCAAGTCCGAAACCATAGGTGCATCCCTAAGCTACCTGAAGCTCTTTTAATCTCTCAGTCGGCCTTCCAATCTTTCCCTCGGCTCTTCTTTCTTCCACCCGAGACGCAGAGCAATAGCCTGCAATTATTTTCTCCACCGAACCGCAGCCTCAATCTTCTTTCTTCCACCAGGAGCAGCAAGCCGAGCTTCCTGCTCTGTCCATCGTCTCTTCCCTGTTCCCAAATCAACCGCTATCCTCTTTTGCACCGTTCAGCTGCCGACCGTCCAGGATGTGCTCCCGTATGCACCTGTGGGTGGGAGTTCGGCAGAAATTCGCTGCCACCCCTACCCAGGTGCTGCCACCAGAGAGCCGCTGGCCATGCTTGCGCCGCCAGCGAGAAGCCCCACATGCCGTGAACCAGCACAACAGAGTGCAGCCATGAGACGCGTGCCCTTGTGGCGTTTGATCGAGCGCTCTGCACACAAAACCGGGGAACCTTTGCTATGCCCACAACCCGCTCGACGATATGCCGAAACGCCCAGTCGAGCCGGCCATGCCATCGTCTTTTCTTCTCTGAAGCCGACCTTCGATGTTGCGACCGAGACGTGATCCGGAGTTGCACTTTGCTCTGCTTGCCACCGCAGCGCGTGCGCCGACGCCCCTCTGAGAAACTGGCCTTCGCGCCAGGTTTTGAACTGCAGATGCCGCAGCCTACAATAACGCGCGCCGCCGCTTGCTACTGGATCACGAATCGCGCTCGCACGTCGCATCATCGGTCTCTGTTCTCCATGACAAGGCCAAACCTCGGCCAAAGACATGACGTCCTTACCCTTGCTTGTGCGCCCCGCCGATCGGGCAATCGATCTGCCCATCGCCTCGTTGTCTTTGCGCCCAGCCGGTGTGATCACATCCACCACCCATCGCTGTTTACCATCTGACAAACCTTCGAGGCATGCCCTACCTGTCCGGCTACCTTGTTTCAGCCATGCTGGGCATATGATCTTTCTGTCTCAGACAAGGGAGCTACGCCTAAGCAAGAAGCACGTACGACTGATGCCACTCGTGGTTGGTTACGTGCCATGGACGTATAGCTCTAGAGATCTTCCTGGAAGTTCAGATCCACCACGAGGGCACGCTGGAGCTACAAACCTGTAGTGTTTGTTCTCAACCACACCACATCTCTTCTAGCTGATCTACCCTGCTTAATCTCTCTAATCTGACCAAAGGAGCCTACGGACTTACCGTTGGGGTCCACTAACATGAGAGCCGCTAACTATCCAGTCTGGTCCTATCTGTCATACGGGGCCCACAGGATGACTTGTGGGGACCGGATGACCTTTGACCTTTCCCTTTTGACTTGGTCAACAATGATCGTTGACTAGTTATCTTAGCCTGCAAATCTATCCAAGACCTAGCTTTTGGTTCTCTAACTTGCTGACTTGTGTTTTCTGTACTTTATCGCAATTAACTAAATCTATAAAATATTTTTTTATTTGAAAAATCAATATTAAAGTGATCCTACCTTAGAAAAATATGAAATCGATTTCTTTATTCTTCTAAAATCATGAAGCACCCGTTAGACTAGCTTTTGGAGTAATTTGGTTCTTTATTGCTTCTCTTTGGAGTTATTTGCATCTAGACACCGTGTTTATTTATATTTGCGAATCTAGGTTTTCCCGGAGTCGAGGAGTCAAGCCAGAAGATCGAGAACAACTACAGAAACTTCGACGACTACTTGAACACAGGTGTTCACGCCCGACCATCTTTGAATGCCCATTAGGCATGGCTATTTTAGAACTGCTAATGCTTTATTTAATGCATAGAGATGGATATGATGAACCCGTGCATAGCCTCTTTTACATACTTGTCCTTGATTGACCTACTACTACTACTTTACTTATGAGTGATGATACGCTGAGCTTGCTATGCATGTGTTGGGATTATTGTGGTAGTTTCTTGGCGTGTGTTGGGAAAACCGGCAGGAGAAGGCGTTTTGGGATATTTTGGCGGGGGTGAGCTCGAGACAACCTGATCTGGGATCGGGGGCCAGGGATCGTCTTCTCGGACGTTGCCCGAGTTGGTACCTATGGCGGGTACACCGTTTTAGGAGCACAGGTGTTGGGGATTTTGTGATGACTTGGAGGATATGAGCTCGCCCCGGTCTGAAACCGAGTGGGTCGCCTGTTACACGGGACTTTCGTACACACCACCTCGCCGAGAGTGGGGATAGGGCCGTTCGACCCTAGCAAGTGCGGTACCATACCTGCCAGCAGGATAGCGGGGTATCAGTGGGGGAGAGGTGGGAGTGAGTCCACCCTCTCAGTGCGACTCCCGTGTGGCCACACGGGGGCATTTTCACAGTTCTGGGGTGGTCTTCTGCGGGGGACCGCATCGAGACCCGGATGCAGGATGGAATCGTAACTCCTAGGTGTTCGTCCGGTAGGATGGGCTTGGTTGGCTGATCACCGCCGGGTGCCATTCCGAGTTGGGTACAGGTGTACACGCTCTGCAGAGTTTAGATCTATACGTATAGCCGCGTCCTCGGTTATGGACATGCCCGTTGTTTCTCCGACTCTTACGTTTTGGGATTTCTACCTCCCCCTTATAGGATGAGAGTGTATGGTGAGCCGTGGTTGTATTTGGGGAGAGGAGAGTTGCTCCCTCTACCTCGCGGATCCAAGTGCAATCATTGAGGTGCGAGGAGTGGGAGTTCTCGCACCGACCCTAGATGGAGATAGGTGATGGTGACGGAGATCTGGGTGACCAGGTGTATCCGTTTGCGGATGAGAGATATGGGAATTGGTGGGAACTGGAGATTCTATTCTTTATGAGATGCTGCTGCTGCTTAGGAAACCCCAGCTCTTACCTCATACCTTTTTATACCATTAGAGGTAGGCCACTTAAAGCTTGCATACGGTTGGTGACGTGAACCTATCCCATTCCTTGGGGATAGTTTATGAGTGTGCAGGATTGGACTTGAAGCGAAAGTCCACTTTCGAAGAATCCATGGAGGAAGGGTTCGCTGCTACGCTCAAGGATGCCTGTGGTGAAGATCGAGGATGAAGCCCTGAAGCCTTAGCTACCGCTGCGGAGTTTCTTCTTGTCGTTTAGCCCAAGGGGCAGGTACTTTAAATCGTATACCGAGTTGTAATCGGTTGTAAATACTATGTTTTGTACTCTGATTTCGCTGTATGACTGTGATATTTATCTGTGATGAATGCCTGTGCGTGATAGCGTCTGATCCAGGGACTATCACGAGACAGAATGCTGGGTTTTCTGATTTTGAAAACCCAGGGCGTTACAAGCAGTACAAGACCCTGCTGGAGGAGATGGCGCCTATCGCGGAATAAGTCGCTGATAAGCTGAACCTTCCGTAGATGTACCTGTAGAAGTAGTTCATGTACAGGGTAGTTGATGTAAGACAAACAAATAAGTTAAGGATTTGTTTGAATATGATTGAAGTTGGTCCACTTCTGTGTTGTGATGGGTAATCGTTCCTGCAGCTTGCATCGAAGCGTGCGGAGTACCAAACCGTTGAAGAGGCAGTGAGTAGTAGTACTCAGTAGAATCCGCCTAGTTAGGAGGCACAGTAAACAAGTTGAGTAGAATCAAACTTTATTACTGATGAAAGAGTACACCTGGATGGCCAGGGCCGTTACAAATAGGAAGTCGCCTGGACCCAGAGGCCGCCTATGGCTAAGTGATAGCTAGGGTCCTTAGACTGCTTACAGCTGGAGATCCGTTAGTAGCCGTTGTAGCTAGATCGAAAGAGTACATGGTCCGTAGACCGCCGCCAAAGCCCTTAGGCTATGTGTAGCCCAGGATCCGTTAGTAGCCGTTAGCGCTGGATCTTGGATAGAGGTAGTCCATAGACTACTGCTAGGACCAGAAGGCCGCTTATAGCGAGAAGTTCGTGAGTAGCCATGTAGGCTGGACCCGTAGATGAGTAGACGAGCGACAACGCGTAGAAGCGACACAACTGGTCGACATTCCACGAGTTGCTGATGTCGTCGCCTTCAAGTGTCTGAAGATGATAGGAGCCTGGTCCGGTCACTTTGGAGACTAAGAAGGGACCTTCCCAGGGCGAGCTGAGCTTGTGTAGTCCGTCCATGTTCTGGATGCGACGGAGGACTAGATCGCCGACGTTGAAGGAGCGTTCCTTGATGTTGCGATCGTGGTAGCGTCGGATACCCTCTAGGTACCTTGCTGATTGGACGAGGGCACACAGCGGGCTTCTTCGAGGCTGTCGATGTCAACCCATCGACTGTCTTCTGAAATGCCTTCGTCGTATTGTTCTACTGCCGGGGATTACCACATCACATCGGCGGGTAGAATAGCTTCAGAGTCGTAGACCAAGAAGTAGGGCGACTGCCCTGTTGGCTTAGTAGGTTGGGTATGAAGCCCCCAGAGTGCATTGGGTAGTTCGTTGATCGACTTGCCTCCTCTGGTGTTAGCTGCATCGTGCAATCGCTTCTCGAGGGCATCAAGTACCATCCCATTGGCGCGTTCCACCTGGCCATTAGTGCGTGGGTGGGCGACTGAGACATATCGGACGTCGATCCCGCTGTTCTCACAGTACTCCCAAAACTGATGGTTGTTGAAATTGGAACCCAAGTCTATGATGATGCGATGGGGTAGCCCGTAGTGATCCACAAGTTCATCCAAGAAGTCGAGTACCCTGTCAGCCTTTGGGCAGGTAACCGGCTTGACTTCGATCCACTTGGTGAACTTGTCGATGGCCACCAGAACTCTGTTGAATCCTCCTCACTCAGTTGGCAGAGGCCCAATCATGTTGAGCACCCAGCAGGCAAAGGGCCAGGTTGGCGGTATGGTGACTAACTTGTAGGCCAGGACGTGTTGTTGCTTGGCGAAGAATTGGCACCCTTGGCATCTTCTGACGAGTTCTTCGGTGTCGCCCAGAGTTGTGGGCCAGTAGAAAGCTCATCGGAAGGCTTTGCTCACCAGTGTACGATAGGATGCGTGGTTGCCGCAGACACCCTTGTGGATCTCCTCCAACATGTCCTTGTCTTCTTCCCGGGGTACGCACTTCATGAGTACTCCAGAAGTCGCACCCCGCTTGTAGAGCTTGTCCCCGACTAGTAGGTAGGTCTTGGCTCGGCAGACGAGTTGTTCTACCTCGTTCTTGTCAGAAGGGATCTTCTTATCGCGGATGTAGTCGATGAAAGGTTGCCTCCAGTCCACGTCGATCATCATGACCTCCTGACTGGGCTGAGATGGCCCAGGGCCAGTGGTCGTTGGCGTCGGCTCCGGGATGGATGGTGCGTGAAGCTCGTGGACGAAGACTCCAGCAGGTACTTGAGCGCAAGTAAAACCAAGCTTCGATAGGATGTCCGTAGCAACGTTGTTGTCGCGGACGACGTGATGGAACTCGAGACCATAAAACTTGTTCTCGAGCTTGAAGACTTCTAGATAGTATGCGTCCATGTTCTCCTTGTTGCGGTCCCATGAGTTGTTGACATGGTTGATAACCACTGCGGAGTCGCCGTAGACTAGTAGCCACTTGATGCCCAGTGAAATTGCGAGTCGGAGCCCATGTAGCAGAGCCTCGTACTCATCTTAGTTGTTTGAGACCTTCCAGAAGATCTGCAGGATGTACTTGAGTTGTTCGCCCTTTGGGAAAATCAGGAGTACCCCTGTGCCCGCACCCTCGAGCTTGAGTGAGCCGTCAAAATACATCACCCAATGCTCTGGTCGCTCTGTTGGTGTGGGTAGTTGATTCTCCCGCCACTCTGCCATGAAGTCGACTAGTGCTTGAGACTTGATAGTGGTGCGTGGCTTGAAGTCGATGTTGAGGGCGCCAAGCTCGACCGCCCACTTGGAGATTCTCCCCAGTTGCATCTTGGTTGCGGAGTATATTGCCGAGCAGGTAGTCTGTGATGACGGTGATCGTGTACTCCTGGAAGTAGTGTCGTAGCTTCCGCGAGGTGATGAGTACTGCCTAGAGTAGCTTCTGGACCGGTTGGTATCATGCCTTGGACTCAGACAGGACCTTGCTGACGAAGTAGATTGGCCACTGGACTGGGTAGGCGTGGCCTTCTTCTTGCCGCTCGACGATGATGGCAGTACTGACCACATGAGTAGTCGCAGCGAGGTAGAGCAGTAGCTGCTCCTATTTG
The DNA here is from genome assembly GCA_036936925.1 of Cenchrus fungigraminus. Classification (NCBI taxonomy): domain Eukaryota; kingdom Viridiplantae; phylum Streptophyta; class Magnoliopsida; order Poales; family Poaceae; genus Cenchrus; species Cenchrus fungigraminus. The sequence goes on from CM072780.1 coordinate 89,483,492, forward strand.
CGGGGAGCCATGAGGACCGGTGGCTTGGACAAGAAGTCCTTAAGCTGCGTCAGAGCTTGGTCAGCCTCCGCGGTCCACGCGAACTTCTCTTGGTGCTTGAGTAGCTTGAAGAAGGGTAGTCCCCGTTCTCCGAGTTGTGAGATGAATCTGTTGAGGGCCGCCATGCACCCGGTTAGCTTCTGGACATCCTTGATGTAGGCTGGAGCTTTCATGTTTGTGATGGCGGAGATCTTCCCAGGGTTGGCTTCGATGCCGCGGTGGCGGATGATGAAGCCGAGTAGTTTCCCGGAAGGTACGCCGAAGATGCACTTGTTGGGGTTGAGCTTCCACTAGTACTCTCGCAAGGATGCGAAAGTCTCCTCAAGATTAGCGATGAGCGTGTCGGAGTTTCTGGTCTTGACGACCACGTCATCCACATAGGCTTCAACGTTCTTGTTGAGCTGCTCTTTGAAGCAGGCCTGGATAGCTCGTTGATAGGTAGCGCCAGTGTTCTTCAACCCGAATGACATTGTTGTGTAGCAGTAGGCGCCAAACGGGGTGATGAATGCGGTCTTCTCTTGGTCTTCTTCCTTGATTGCGATCTGGTGGTAGCCAGAGTAGCAGTCGAGGAAGCAGAGCAAGTCGCAGCCCGCCGTGGAGTCGATGTCTTGATCAATCCGTGGCAACCCGAAGGGGTCCTTGGGGCAGTGATTGTTGAGGTCGGTGTAGTCGACGAACATCCTCCACTCGTTAGTGTTTTTCTTGCGGACGAGGACGGGATTGGCAAGCCACTCAGGATGAAGACTTCTCGAATGAAGCCGGCCGCGAGTAGTTTGGTGAGTTCCTTCTTGATGGCGTCCCGTCGGTCGTCAGCGAAACGGCGGAGATATTGTCGCTTGGGCGTAGCTTTAGGATCGACGTTGAGTGAGTGCTCGATCAGCCTCCTGGGCACACCTGGCTTCCACGCGAAGATGTCTCGGTTAGCCCGAAGGAAGCTGACGAGCGCGTCTTGCGCCGATCATGGTAGTCTTGCTACTGTCACCGGTCCCGAGATCGATGGCCTTCACCTGTACTTCCTCTGTTGGCTGAGGTTTATTGGAGGTGTTAGTCTTCTCATGTATCTCGAGTTCGGTTGGAGCGAGCTTCTTTGAAGCAGCGTAGATCTCCATCATTGCATTGGGTACTTGATTGGTTGCTGCGAGCTCCACGGCTTCGGTGTCACAGTCGTAGGAAACCTTCAAGTCCCCTTGCAGCGTGAGTACTCTGGTGGCACTTGGCATTTTGAGTACCAAGTAAACGTAGTGGGGGCTCGCCATGAACTCGGCAAGAGCTAGTCTGCTGAGGATGGCATGATAGGAGGTTTCAAAGTTCGCAACCTCGAACTTGATGTACTCGGTGCGGTAGTTCTCGCTTGTCCCGAAGGTAACTGGCAGAAACACTGAGCCAAGTGGTATAGCCGCGTTGCTTGGGACGATGCCGTAGAAGGGCGACGTGCTCTTGGTGAGCATGCCGGTGATGTCGAGCTTCATCTTCTTCAAGGTCTTGGTGAACAGGACATTGAGTCCACTTCCACCGTCGATGAGTACCTTGGTGAGTCTAGAGCCTGCGACTACTGGATTCAGGACAAGTGGGAAATGTCCTAGTTCAGAGAAGCTTGTCCATTGTCCATTGTCCATTGTAGGCACCGCTGGTTCAATGTTCAAGACTTCCCGCAGGGTGAGCTTCTGAGCTCGCTTGGTGGGTAGTCCGCCGAAGAGGACATTCATCGTCTTGTCGGGTTCTTGGAAGTCGTCGTTGCCTTCGTCGACTTTCTTCTTGCCCTTCTTGTCGTGATGGTGTCGTGGCTTAGGGACATCATTGAGTGCCCGCCGGAGCTGGTAGCACTGATCGGTGGTATGATTGCCATCCTGATGCCACGAGCACTTCTCTTTGAGCAAGTCTCTGAAGCCGCCGGGGGTCTTCTTGGAGCTATCCTTCACAGGGCACTGTACAACCACGACAGTGTTGTCTGGCTTGCGCTTGCAGTTAGGACCTGAGTAGTTGTTATTGTTATTATTGTTGTGGTGACCCCCTTGATCCTTGTTGTTGTTGCCGCCCGTGTTGTTTTTGCTCTTGCCGCGAATGGAGTCATTCTTAGCATTCGCCTTATCCTCCTCATCGGCCCATGAAGTGATCATGTCCTTGAGCTTGGTGACTGAGCTTGGGCGGCGGCGACCGAAGTCTTCGAAGGTGCGATAGTGGTAGAGACCATCTTGGAAGCAGTCGATGACTTCTTTGTCAGTGACGTCGACTACGACGCACGCTTCTCGAAAAAGCGACGCATGTACTGGCGGAGGGTCTCACCTTGCTCCTGCTTGACCATCGCTAGATCCATGCGAGTACTCGAGCGCCCCATGGCGCCCGCGAAGTTGCTGGTGAACTGCGCCTTCAGCTGGTCCCACTCGTCGATCGAGTTCTTGTCAAGCAACTCGAGCCATGTGAGTGGAGCCTGATCCAGACAGAAGGGGAAGTAGAGACACTTGGTGTCGTTGTTGCCACCAGCGTTCTCAATGGCCAGCGCGTAGCACTTGAGCCACTGAACTGGGTCTTGCTTCGCATGGTACTTGGTAATCCCGAGAGGCTTGAACTTCTGGGGGAGTAGCAGAGTGCGAAGCTGTGGAGAGTAGGCGGGGAAGCCGTCGTTGTCGCTGACGTTGGTAGTCTTCTTGGCGTGGCGTATCTCATCGATCTTGTGGCGGGCGTCGTAGCCACCACGTTCATAGCCGCCAGCGTGGCTGTTCGCGTGGCTTCGGCCTCCGCGATCGCCGCCGCCGCCGCCTCTCCTGCCGGCACCACGGGAAGAGCTACCACTGCTGCCGCCACCGCCGCCGCCGCTTGCGCCGCACTATGAGGGTCCTCCCCCCAAGGCTCTGGAGCGGTTGGGGTTTGGTGCGTGTTCACCACGGACGCGGTCGGGTCTGACTTCCGCTGGGGTGCGGCTGCGACTAGTGGCATCATGATTTGCGGCTCCGGTGATCCTGTTGTCGACCCGCATGAAGTAGGCGTCTTCCGCGAGTCTGGCAATAAGGTCGCCTACACGATGCCCCTAGACAGCCCGCCCTATCCTGTTGATAGACATACGACACCCGCACCTGGAAACATTTCCAGGTGCGCGTGTTTTACCCGCTCCCAGAAACCGCTATTTCTAAAAGCGACAGCTAGGAGCGGGTTTCGCGCCCGCACCTAGAAATGTTGTTTCGCAAGCTCCTAAAAACCGTTTTTTGTAGTAGTGTACAATACTGGAACTAATGGCAAGGCTGTACATCTTGTAAGATTGGACGAAGGTCAGGAAGAACCCGAAGATGAGAAGTAGTAGAAAAAAACAAAAAAGCAAAGATTTGAGGGGGATGAAAAAAGAGCTAAACCATTGCAGCACATGAAAAGAATAAAGCACAGCGAAGACGCAACTGACAAAATGATAATCATCTCTAAGGGTTTGAACGAAAGAAGAAGAGGAATAGGTGCATTGTTTGCGAGACAACCAAGATGTCTTCGCACAGATAAAAATAGATCTGAAAGAGATATCCTGAAATGTTATCGAACACAAGCTAAATGGAGACCACAAAGTGCCACCGGAGGGAAAAAGTTAAGAGTCATATCTCCTGAAAAAGAAGCCGCTGCGCAGCGCGAAGTGCATAAGCTGTTAGAAGCGGGGTTTATACGAGACGTGCAATTCACAACATGGTAATCCAAAATAGTCATTGCGCTGAAGAAAAATGATGATCAGAGGATGTGCATTGATTTCACTTCCCTGAACAAGGCTTGCCCGAAAGATGCTTATCTCTTGCCCAGAATCAGTGTCTTAGTAGACGCATTAGCAGGCTGTGAAAGAATGTCGATACTTGATTGCGTAGACCTTCGGGCATTCTAACAAACAATACACTCCTGTTCGCACCCAAAATTGGCAGGTCTCATCCGACCGGTCAGACCTGTGGGCCTCACCGGTCAGACCGGTGTGGTTAAAGTCCATGAAATCCTATTTGGACTTCACCATTGGATAGGTCTCGTCGAGTAGATCAAAATCCATATGTGGAACGTCCAAATCGGAGTCCGGATGAGGGAGATATGACTTCTCCAAGATCTACACGCGGTCAGACCGGTGCCTCCCCGATTCCGAGCCAAATTGAGGAGTCCTGATAGATTAGGCTTGTAAAAGGATTTCCTTGTGGGGCAAGACCTCCCCACCCTATAAATATAAAGGGCCACGGCCGATTGAGGTTCATCATCCAATCGATCAAACATATTTACCTTTTATTGTCTCGTATTTACTTTTACCTCTTCCCAACTTTTCCAATTTACTATTTGCTGTTCTTCCTTCGTCTCCGCGACGTCTGAAGGCGTTCTAGGTGGCCTTGCCGACCCTAGAGCAACTCTACGTGCGTCTCCCTGACGGGATCCTGCCCGGGCGACGTTCGGAGGTCTACCGCCGGAAATCTCCCGGCGACCGGTCTGACCGGTCTACCCCACCGGTCTGACCGGTGTCGACGTAGAGGCGCTGCGACAGCTGCCTTTGCGTGCTGTTGGCTCCAGAAGGTGCCAACAAATTGGCGACTCCGCTGGGGAACGAAGATCTGGCTATCCTAACCGATCTATCTAACTCCGGCGACATGTCTCAATGTGAGCTAGACAAGGGAAACATCATCGATTTCACGGATGAAGAGCTCTCGTCCGAGGATCGTCAAGCCATGGAGGACTTCATGAAGCAAAGGGCCGAACGAGATCGCCAAGAAGTAGAAAAGCTCATGAAGCATAAGGCTGAAGAGGATCGACTTCACTACTTGTCGCACTTCAAGAAGACTCGCGAAGGCAAGGTGAAGAAGATCAAGGACATCACCTTCGACACTCCACCGCCTGAGGTACCACCCAATGTGAGCACATCATCGTCTCCATCCTCTTTTGTTATCGTCAATGATCTTACTACTATGATGGATAGCTTTCGTTTGTCTATGATTGAAAATATGCAAAACATGGTAGATAAGAGTCTAGGTAAACGAGTAGAGGGTGATGATAATGTTGCATCTGGTTCTAAAACCGTGGCACCTCAGACGCCACCTATTAATTCATCGGCTGCACAAATAATTAATCCTCAGTATGGTATGTCGTTGAATTATTTTGCGGGACAAACACCACCGCCGCCGTTTGGTCAGAACAGACTGGTCAGACCAATGGGTCCGACTGGTCAGACCGGTGCCGGCGCTATGGTGCCTTTTCCCTCGTCTTCGGAACCTATAGCTACTATTCCTCCCGTTCAGGCCGCTTCTGGCCGATCTGGTGGGAATACCTCAGTAGCTCAAGGTATTCTGATTATGGTTCCGTTTGAGACAGGCGTTGGGTATGGTTACGCACCTAATCCCCAAGTTAATAGCCGTTTGCAACATCATACTTCTGGCTCGTACACGCAGCCAAATATGGTGGAATCAAATGCTTCCACTACGCCAATGCCAACCACCATCCAGGAAGTCATCGATAGGTTTAATGCTAATCTTGCTAAACAAATGAAAGATGACTATGGGATAGAAGTGAAAAATAAAAATCTTTCATATAGAAAACTTTATCCTTCTAGTTTTGATTCGGTTCCCTATCCTATTGGTTGGCATTATCCTGAATTTGTGAAGTTTAATGGGGATGATAGCAAAACTACGTGGGAGCATGTTAGTCAATATCTTGCTCAACTAGGAGAAGCTAGTGCCATAGAGGAAATAAGAGTGCATTTATTTTCTTTATCTTTAACTGGCAATGCTTTTTCATGGTTTGTTTCATTACCTATTAACTCTATTCACACTTGGGAACAATTAGAACAAAAATTTCATGACCACTTTTATAGCGGAGATAATGAGTTAAGGTTGAGTCATTTAACATCGGTTAAGCAAAAGCATGATGAACCTATTACTAGTTACATTAGGAGGTTTAGAGAAACCAAAAACCGTGGTTATAACCTTGTTATCTCCGAAAGGGATCTTGCTGAATTAGCTTTTAATGGTTTGCGATCCCATATTAGAGAAAAATTAGAGGGTCATGAATTTATTGATGTTGCCCAAGTCTTAGTGAGAGCTTTAGCTCATGAAAGCCGAAGCAAAGATACTCGGCTCAAATCTGATCGTCCTAATATACATATGCTAGATTATGAATCATCGGACGATGAGAGTAAAGAAGTGTGTGCTGCTGAATTTACTTGGTTACCTAATGATAAAGCAAACACTTGTGCTTCTCTTAAGCCGGCTCATAAGAGTCGGGATGAGATGAAATTTACTTTTGATGTGGCTAAGTGTGATAAAATATTCGATGAGTTATTTAAGTCGGGTAAAATTAAAATGTCTCACACTATACCACCTATTGATCAATTAAAAAGACGTGCATATCGTAAATTTCATAATTCTTTTTCTCATGCTACCAATGATTGTAATACTTTTCGTCGGCAAATACAATCGGCCATTAATGAAGGTCGTTTGAAATTCCATGAGATGCAAGTCGACGAAAATCCTTTCCCTAATAGTGTCTTTGTTAATGCTCTTGAGTTGTCAAATCCTAAGGTGCTTATTCGGCCGGATCAAGCCGAAAACGCTAAAGGAAAGAATGTGATCATTGGAAAGCAAAGACACGATGAGAGGCAGCCTCTGGAGGTGATCCCCAAGGTTTCAGTGACTTCAACGCTTGGGGGGCAAGACAAGATCAAGACGGCCGGTACTGCGTCGACCGGTCTGACCGGTGCCCAGACCGGTCTGACCGGTGCCTCCAGAAAGGTTCAAGATGGTCCAAGCCCAAGAAAAAAGAAAGGCCGAGTTTTAATGAGCTCCTGGCCAAATATAAGAGGGAAGGAGCTATTAAGGATCGAAGTAATCAGCCAATCGGTGCTAAGGGCGTAAAAGCACCACTAAGACATAAAGGTATTCATCACCAACGAGGTAACTTTTCACAATATCCTTTTGTTGGATCTGTTATGCCATCGTCTTGGTATTATCCTTGCTATTATTCACCTGCTGATTATAGTAGTATGTACATGAATTCATATATGATTCAATATCCTGTTGCATACTCAAATTATAATGCATCACAAAGACCGATTGTTTGCAATAGCAATCTGGTCAAAAATAATGTATGTACTACTATTAAGCAAGGTGAGAATAGCAACAAGCAAAATGCTAAGGAGATGCAGCCGAGGTGGTGTCCCTCAGGCTTGTCTCATACTCAAAAAAGGAGGTTGCAAAGATTACGTAAGCGAGGAGTAATGGAGCAGCAGATTGAAGAGAAGCCAGCCAAGTCAACACGGACCCGGAAGGAGTGGAGACCGAAGCAGGCGTAATCCTCGACTTGAGTAAAATATGCGTACGGCCGTTGTTTTGTTAAACATCGTCCTAAGTATTTTTTTAGTTTAGAAAGATATTTTTTGGCACGTATCCTTTGCCAAAAAACAAGGGGGCATATGTTCGCACCCAAAATTGGCAGGTCTCATCCGACCGGTCAAACCTGTGAGCCCCACCGGTCAGACCGGTGTGGTTAAAGTCCACGAAATCCTATTTGGACTTCACCATTGGATAGATCTCGTCGAATAGATCAAAATCCATATGTGGAACGTCCAAATCGGAGTCCGGATGAGGGAGATATGACTTCTCCAAGATCTACACGCGGTCAGACCGGTGCCTCCCCGAGTCCGAGCCAAATTAAGGAGTCCTGATAGATTAGGCTTGTAAAAGGATTTTCTTGCGGGGCAAGACCTCCCCACCCTATAAATATAAAGGGCCACGGCCGATTGAGGTTCATCATCCAATCGATCAAACATATTTACCTTTTATTGTCTCGTATTTACTTTTACCTCTTCCCAACTTTTCCAATCTACTATTTGCTGTTCTTCCTTCGTCTCCGCGACGTCTGAAGGCGTTCTAGGTGGTCTTGCCGATCCTAGAGCAACCCTACGTGCGTCTCCCTGATGGGATCCTGCCCGGGCGACGTTCGGAGGTCTACCACCGGAAATCTCCCGGCGACCGGTCTAACCGGTCTACCCCACCGGTCTGACTGGTGTCGACGTAGAGGCACTGCGACAACTGCCTTTGCGTGCTGTTGGCTCCAGAAGGTGCCAACAACTCCAAACAGTGCGAGACGGCTCGACTATGGCAGCTTATTTCTTGGTGCCTACCATTCCTATGTTTGTCCCATCCATTGTGGCTGCACGTCATTCCTTCGTCCTCAAATTTCCCTGTGGTCTAGCTGTTTTGTGGCGAGACAACATATATGTTACCATTTCAAGAATAAAACAGTTTGGCTATACTGTGGGTGCGTAGAAGGCATAACCGGTTACATAATGTAGTTACATGTTGAGCATAACCACGCACAATATTTTCTTCAGGATTTCCGTTAGCTTCAGATTTGCTTATTGGGAAACAAGAAACAACTCCGAGTAGCATTTAAAACCACGGATGAAAAGTCAACAAAAATAAGTTGGGGGACAAATAATTCAGACTTGTAGCTAAAAATTATAAGTTAACACACAATTTTTTTTTTGAATTCACAATTTTGCACACATAAAAACCTCCAGAAAATACGGGATGATACAGAATGCATGAATAGTACTCCTAAATTTCCTGCAGCCTTTCATTTCAATAGCATGATTTAAAAATGCGTTTTTCTTCTTCTTCTTCTTCCTCCTGCATTTCTACAGCTTTCTCTTTCGCTTCTATTGCATCATGCTTTCTCATTGGTTTCAAACTAAACGGCTGCTCTATCTCCATTTTATATTATTCTTTTCCTCCTAGAATGTGGTGGTGGATAAGTACGATGGGCTTGTATTAAATGTTTGATAATGATGTTGGTGTTGACTTGTGGGTGTTGGAGATGCTAAACACTATTATATATCTCCTTATCACTGCTAACCGTCAAACCCCCATTGCCGCCAGCTTGGAGGTTCGGTGGATATAGGTCAGCGGTGATGTGTATTAAGAAAGTAAAAGAACAAGCAAAGTGCCATATCCGGCCACCACGCCCCATGGCTGCAGTGAAATAGTGCACATTAGAGATCATAATAATTTATCCTGACTGCTTATTAAACGTGTCAACAAGTCACAGGCAAAATGGTGTCATGCATGATTCAGGAACACTGCATTCATGCACGTTACACTAACAAAATATATATACAACATTGATCCTTTCAACGCATAGAAGTACAAATGATGAAAATAAAATCTTATTCCTAATTTAATTACAAATTTGACCAGAGCCGCAACAGTCACGTTCTTTTCAGTAGTTTCAAGCTCCCATGAATCTCATATCCAATGGCGGAACTGGAGAGAAAAGTCAAAGGGGGGCGTATAAACATTCAACGACTCAAGCATTTAGCAATTAACGCTAATTTCTCAATGTTCATGCAAGTATACAATACCTAGTCATGACTATATAAAGTAATTAAAAAATCCTTAATGATAATACACAAAAGCAAATAGTTTGCAAAGGTCAATATACCTTGTTCGTTTAAATTTCAAGTGAGATTCTTCACCTTATTGAAATAATCAATAATTGAATTTCTGTGACCTTCATTGCAATTTCTCTCAGTATAGGATAATAAATTAAATCGAAAATAGTTGGATTATAGAGTAGGGAAACAGACTTGGTTACATTACTTTGAGTTTGGGGAGAAACATAAGAGGCTTGTTGATTATCGATGTCGATAATAATCAGGTAGTAAAAGAAAATTAGTTTGTTGGGGGTAGTCATGGTCCGTGCCCCCCCCCCCCCAACCACCACCGCCACCCAGTTCCGCCCCTGCTCGCGTCCATGATACGGGGAGGTTACATCAGTAGTTGTTTAAATCTTTCATTGTTATTCAAACTAGCAAATGTGTCCGTATGTCATTGCTATTTGGTGAAGAGTATTCATCGGAAAGGGATTATGATCGACTTGCATAGCATGAAAAGTCAAACGACCTTCATTAATGGCCAATTGCACTTGTTGACGAAATACATTTCAATCATTAGTTGCATGAGAATAAGAGTTATGTTATTTACAATAAGCACATCTCTTTAACTCTTCTAGTGGAGGTATAGTATGAGTTATTTTAATCTTCCCAGCTTTCAACAACTCATCAAAAATTCTATCACACTTGGCTACATCAAAAGTAAACATAACTTCTTCTTGTCCATTCTTAAGGACCGGCTTTAAAGAATCACAAGTGCTAGATTTATCTTTATTTGACCATACAAATTCAGCAGTTAAAACATCATTGTCTTCATCCTCCGAATAATCGGATGCATAATAAACAGGACGATTAGACTTTTCATTAGTTTTTTGTGAACTCTTAGATTGCTTAACTCGGTTTTCATTAGCTGAAGGACCGATTAGGCGAACCAGAGAGGGGGGAGTGAATGGGAGCCGATAAAAATTCTTCTCGAAGGAGATGAGAACTCCAACAAGACGAACACGGCTTCCAAATCACGTCTCCGACTCAACTACCCAAGTTGGCCAAGACCACGCAGCCACTGGAGTGCTACTGGTCCTAGGAACCAACAACCACCTACACCTACTCGAGAACGCAGCGGAAAAACCAACTCGAGCAGCTACTGGGCTACACCGGTCAGGCCGGTGAGCAGCACCGGTCAGACCGATCCCTGCTGGCAAAATCTGAGAACTTCCACAGAAGGCCTCTACACCGGTCAGGCCGGTGTAGCTCGCCGGTCAGACCGGTCCAAGCCAGGAAATCCCAAATCCGCCAAACTGACCTACGGAGCTCCAAACAGGACCAAACCCGAAACAGCAGCAACACAGGGTAACAGGGAACTCACCAAGACGTTCACCTGAGCAAAACTCAACAAAGAGTCTGCACCGGTCAGACCGGTGAGAGGCACCGGTCAGACCAGTGTGACCTGAGTTCTTCGGGATGAACAGCGCCCGCGGGTCAACTCTCCCAAATCCAACTCCCGATCTCCCGAATCGCTCCACGGTTTTGCACAAGACTTTGGGGATAGTAGGAACACCTCATGGGCACTCCATAGTCAAGATTTGGTCCACCAAAACTTGTCAAATCAAGAGGAATCGAAGAAATCCCACCAAGAATGCCTCTAACCCTAGAGCCACGAAAACCCCAAAATCGAGCCCTTTTGCTCACGGATTTGGGAGGGGAATCAAAGGGAAAATAACCACGAAGGGTTCATGCATACATCCCCCACCAAATCCCAAAGAGAAAGGCCTCGAAATCGCTCCAAGAAAATCGCCAAGAAAGGGCTCCGAAAATCACCAAAAAGGAGAAACGGGAAAGACACATCCAAACCTTGAGGAACCACGCTGAATCATCTATACATACCAAAGAGGTTCATACAAGGTCTAGCTTGCCGCCCGATCATCCTTCCCTCTCACAAGATCTCACCATGAAGCTCTCAAGCTAGTCCTAAGAAAATCCTAAGGAAAATAGGAAGAGAAAATAGGAAAGCAAATGAGCTAGGGTTCCAAGAGATGGCTGCCATCCTCTCACCACTTGGTTTATATGGAGGCAACCGAAAGATGAAAATACCCTTACTAGCTAACTAGGGATACATGCCCCTCAAGGGCGAATTCGGAAATCTTTATCTTCGCTCCATCGGACGGATGCCCAGCGACCGCAAACTTGCTTAGCCTCGACGCAAGCCTTGCGATCCCGACGCATGTCCTCCGCTTCGAAGATTCCGGACTGCGTCGTCGCACACCGGTCACACCGGTCAGACCCACCAGTCAGACCGGTCTGGAGCTGCTGCACCTCCGTCTTCGGTTCTTCGGTCTTGGCTTTGTGGATCAACCAACGAACCCAGTGGTTTTCTGGTGAACCACCGGAAATCCCGCGAACTCGGTGTAGCCTCCGCCAATCACCACTCATGACTCGGCTCCCATGTAGTCCCGGCTCGACCTTGGTTTTGAGGCTTAACCAAGAAACCGTCCATGACTTCATCTTGCTGTTCTTGCCACCATGCGGCCCGCACTTGACCCCGCTGGCCACCGGGTCCCTCGAACCAAGCCTACTTGTCTTCTCCACACCTGGAGGCCTCACCGGCAACGACCTTTCGTGCTTGTTCTTCACCTGCACCTGCACCAGTCAAGCCGCAACCTGCACCTGCAATACTTAGCCAAGAATCAGTCCACACCACGTTGTCAATCACTCATCACACCAGAAAGCGACCATCCACCGGTCCTCGAACCACACCTGGCTCTCAATCTCCCCCTTGATGAGTGCATTGACAACACACGTTTTGGTAACCAAGAGAAAAGGAAAAGAAAAGAAACGACTAAAAGAAACTCCAACAAGCGATCGAAAGCCAAAGAAAAGGCAAAGAGCAAGATCACTTGAAGAAGACAAGTCTCGGACCCCTTAGGCAAGGGCAACAGCTCGACACATCCGAGACAAAACATGCTCAAGTAAAGAGCACAAACCATCAAACCAAAGCTCAAAAACCACAAAGAGCTCCCCCTGCACACATGCAAGCTCCCCCTGAACCAATGCAACTCCCCCTGGACGAATGCATGCAAACCTCCTCGCAAAACAGAGCAGCTGCTTCAGCTTTGCTCTGACCGGTCCGACCGGTCACCCTCACCGGTCAGACCGGTGGACAAGATCGTCCAGCACCTGGGAACTACACCGGTCAGACCGGTGTACCTCACCGGTCAGGCCGATGCCACCTAGCAAACTGCCCGAGCTCAAAAATAGCCCGAAACCACTTGGAAACCTTCTAAATGCATGCAACAAGCCAAAACATGCTCAAACTTCTCCCCCTTGTTGACAATGCATGAATCAAGCCAAAAATGCAAAAAATGCAACCTAGAGCTTCTCAAATAGACAAAATTCAACAAAGGATGCTACACATGTCCAAATGAGCAAGTTAGATACTCTATAGCTTCGTAGTGACATCAACTACAAGATCACCAAGTTTCACAACCATTGGGCGAAGCTAAGATAGAATTGAGCAATTTTGCGAAAAATCACCCTCTCATGAGCAAAGTCCTAAACATGAGCAAAACATGTCAAAATGGCAAAGTCACACAAACTTCATGCTAGGACAACCATTCTAAGCATAAGACCATCATAAACACCCACAAGCACCTCATGTCATGTCAAAGCCACCGAGCCATGTGCCTACTTCTAGATATGAGACTTCTCATTGGTAAGCAACATGCAACGGTTTAGCACCCAAAAGCAAATTAAAATTAGCACATATGACATGGGAGCACATTTTCCAAGCAATTTACATTTCATTTTCAGATTTATAATTGGTACATGAAATGTCTTTGCCACAAAAAGGAACTGATGCCCCTCCACAAGATGAAGTATGGGGGCTAAACATTCATGATGGCAAATGAGTCTTTGGCCCCATATGATCAAAATAAGCTATCCAACCACAAATTAAGCATAGCCAAGCAATAAAAACATGTCAAGATCATGTAAAGGTATTTACTCCCAAGAGAGCATATATATGAAATTTTTCAAAAACATAGCCATCAACCATGGATATAAACCAAGATTATCAAGAGCTAAGCCAAACTAACCATAGCTTACCAAATTAGCTCACAAAGACATATATATCATTCCATGGTGAACAATGTATATAGGAGAAGCCTTTCCTAAACAATGCATATGATACAAAATGCATGCAACCTAAGATACAAAGATGCCTATACATCATGTTACATATGCCATGCCAAAAGCAAGAAATGCACAAAGGAAAGCTATACATATGCTACAAAAGAGCTCCCACACGCCAACTCAAGAAATCAAACAAACACCAAGCTCCCCTCGCAAACGAGTGAAAGTTGCTTGATCTAGGGGTTTGGTGAAAATATCGGCTAGTTGGTCATGTGTGGGTACATGGATCAAAGCTATCTTCCCTTTCTCTACGTTGTCTCTCAGAAAATGATACCTCACTTCTATGTGCTTGGTCTTGGAATGGAGCACTGGGTTCTTTGCAACGCTTATGGCACTGGTGCTATCACACTGAAGTGGGACATGGGTATACTCCTCACCAAATTCACTCATGGTGTATGTGATCCAAAGGAGCTGAGAGCAACAACTAGCTGCGGCCACATACTCTGCCTCGGTAGTGGATTGAGCAACACTCGACTGTTTACGGGAAGACCAAGACACCAAAGACGAACCCAAGAACTGGCAAGTCCCAGAAGAGGACTTCCTATCCAACAGACACCCGGCAAAATCCGCGTCTGAAAAACCATGAAGCGCCAAAGAAGAAGACGCAGAGTACCAAAGGCCGAAGTCGGAAGTGTGTCGCAAATACCTGAATATGCGCTTGACAGCTTGCCGATGCGAAGTCCTCAGAGACGCTTGAAAACGAGCGCACAGACATACCGAGAATTGGATGTCTGGCCTCGTCGCCGTCAAGTAGAGGAGTGACCCGATCATGCTCCGGTACTCCTTCTGGTCCACGTGTTCACCTTCCTCGCCCGCATCAAGAGCTGTAGTCGTACTCATAGGCGTCGCCATGGCCTTGGAGTCCTCCATCTTGAACTTCCTCACAATGTCCTTGGTGTACTTAGCTTGGTGCACAAATGTTCCTTCCTTTGATTGCTTGATTTGTAGCCTGAGGAAGAACTGCAACTCGCCCATCATGCTCATCTCAAATTCCCTGCTCATGTCTTCTGCAAACCTTACAACAAGAGAGTTAGACGAGCCACCAAAGACAATATCATCCAATTATACCTGCACAATCAGGATATCTCTGCCCTGCCTGAGGAGAAACAAGGTCTGATCGACCTTCCCCATCTCAAACCCTCTCTCAAACAGGAACCCCCTCAACCTACCATACCAAGCTCTAGGCACCTGCTTCAACCCATACAGCGCCTTCCTCAACTTGTACACCCGGTGGGGGTACTTCTCACTCTCAAACCCCGGTGGTTGCCTCACAAACACCTCTTCCTCCAACACACCGTTCAGGAAAGCATTCTTCACATCCATCTGGTACAACTTGAACCCTTTAGCCACGGAAAAGGCTAGAAGGATCCTGATCGCCTCCAAACGAGCTACAGGAGCGAAAGTCTCCTCGTAGTCGATCCCCTCTTTCTGACTATACCCTTGAGTAACAAGCCTTGACTTGTTTCTCACCACTTCTCCTTTCTCTCCCTCTTTGTTCTTCCACACCCATTTTGTCCCAATCGGCTTACACCCTGGGGGAGGGTCAACCAACACCCAAACTTGGTTCCTCTCAAAATTCTCCAACTCCTCATGCATCGAATTAACCCAATTATGATCTGATAGCGTGTGTCCAATGTCTTTGGGCTTAAAGGTGGCAACAAAAGCAGCATGAGCGAAATGAGAATTGTTCCGAACCCTCGACCGTGTAGTACGTTCATTCATGTCGCCGATGATTCTCGAAGCTGGGTGATCCACTTGCACTCGTCGGGGAGGTTCTCGCCTTGATGCTACCTCCCCCTCAACAGCAGTTTCGCCTTGATCTAGATTTGTCATTGTAGGTGTGGGAGAGGGTCCGTTCTCGATCGTCGTCGAAGTAGTAGGTACATGTTCAGCCGCGGGCACCACACCGCCATCTTCATCATCTCCATGTTCATGCTCCTCCTCCTGAAAGATCTCCTCGCCAAGTTCGTCGTCACCTGCACACTCAAAAACAAGCTGACTACGTGGCTGTGTCTTGTCGAAGGTTACCTCGCAAGTCTCCACGATTTGGTTAGTTTCAAGATTGAGCACACGAAATGCTCTAGAATGAGATGCACAACCAAAGAAAATGCCATCGACAGACCTAGCCTCGAACTTGTCCAACTTCTTCCCTTTCTTCAGAATGAAGCATTTACAATCAAAGACATGGAAGTGACTCACCTTGGGTGTGCGACCGTGCATCAACTCGTAACAGGTTTTCTTCTTGTGAACCCTGAGGTAGATCCTGTTCGACACATAGCACGCGGTATTGATCGCCTCAGCCCAGAACCTTCTCGGAGTCCTATGCTCGTCGAGCATCGTCCGAGCCATCTCGCACAAGGTTCTGTTTTTCCTTTCCACCACGCCATTCTGGGGGGGCGTATACGGACTCGAAAACTGGTGTTCAAGACCCAAGTCATGGCAAAAGGTTTCGAAGCGAGAGTTTTTGAATTCCGAGCCATTGTCACTGCGGATCGCTCGTATGGCATCTCCGTGCCTCTCGTTTCTTAACCTCAAGACAAGATCTCGAACAAAACCAAACGTCTCCCCCTTCTCCTCAAGAAAGAACACCCACGCATACCGAGAGTAGTCGTCCACCACAATAAGGACATACCACTTCCCACCAGCAGATCGCACACGAGCTGGGCCAACAAGGTCCATATGGAGCAGCTCGCATGGACGCTCAGTCATCACATCGGTGAGAGGCGGGTGAGAAGAGGCTACCATCTTGGCATGCCTACACGACGCACAAACCAACTCTTTCTCAAACCTCAACCGTGGCAATCCTCGGACCAAATTGAGTTTACTCAAGCGAGACAAGAGGTCAAAGCTCAAGTGACCCAACTTCCTATGCCACTTCCACAACTCACTCGAAGAACCAGCCAAAAAACAACGCTCCACACCAGAAGACTGAGAGAAATCAGCTCGGAACACTTGACCCTCGGAAACGACCATGCAAACAAGGTCCCCTCGAGAATCTAAAATCCGAGAACCACCAGGCCGAAACAACACCTCAAAGCCCTCATCCAAAAGCTGGGACACCGAAAGCAAATTGAACCCGAGCGATTGAACAAGAGCAACACGCCTGAGAGTGACCTTGTCACTTACCTTGATCTCACCTTCTGATAGCACACGCCCTCGCCCATTGTCCCCAAAAGTGATGTATGTCCTGGACACCACCGGGACGAGACTTGAGAACCACCCCTTGTCTCCGGTCATGTACCTCGAGCAACCGGAGTCAATCAACCAAACGTTTCTCAAGTCTCCCACCTGAAATTCAAAAGCGAGCACGTGAGTGAACAAACGACTCAGCACTGGGGTTAGTACCAAAAGAGTAAAACCAGTGCCGAGCCATTTGCTCCAAAGTGGGGTTAGCACAAACAAAATCATCACGCCTATCAAAGCTACCACCACGAACACCACCACGGTAACCACTACGAGGGAACCAACCCTCTCTAGCTGGAGGAGGACGAAAGCCACGAAAGGAAAACCGTGGATCGGACCTCCTCTCCATCTCAAAGCTACGACTCCTCCCACCCCCGTATTGAGCACGAGGTGGAGAACGCCTAGCACACTGACCACCTGCAAACTTTCCAGACCAACCACCAGAACCACGACCACCAGAACCAAACCGAGCATCCTCACGAGCACGAAACCCAACTCGCTGTCTGCCCAGACCTGCATCGGTCTGACTGGTGTAGTGCACCGGTCTGACCGGTGTAGCTCGGCCAGCAGCTCCACCTGCTGCCTTCCGGTCTCCCCAAGCCGGAACCGTCCTCACAATCGCCTTGGCCCTGGGCATCTGCATACGAGGCTCAGGTACACCATTAGAAGGGTGGTACCTGTCCTTGTTAGCCCACTCTCTAGCCATTCTCTCCTCACGCTTCCTCTTGAAGCAAAACTCATCCTTAAGACCATCTCTCCCACAATAGCCACAATGGAATTTTATGGGCTGTGGCTTAGGCTTAGGCTTGGGTTGGGGCTGCCCACTCGGTTTCTCACCCTTCTTCTCTCCATCCTCACCTCCCTTTGGGCTCACAAACTTCACCGGTTTCTGAAAATCATTTGTTGGGTGAGGGAATATGGGTGGATCTGGAGTAGTGTCAAGTTTGTTTCTGAGATGGTTAGGCTTGGGCTCAAACTTGTTTTTGTATCTGTTTGGTGGTGGGATAGGAATCTCTCCAACTCTCTCAACTCCCTCACCACTGTTCTCTCCAAGCTTGTCAGCCCCAAGTGCCTGACCATCATAGCATTTGAAAGCCGCTATCATGATACCAAGCTGAGGTTCCTGACCCGACAACTAACTCATACATTTTCTCAGCTCATCATTCTCATCCTGCAAGCGATCAACATAATGCGCAAGCTCCAAATTCATAACCGCATGCAATTCACAAGTAGAGCAAGAAGTGGGAATAGGCTCTTTCAACTTAGCCTCAAGCGAAACAGTGTAAGCATGCATCTCATCAATCTTTCCATGCAAAACAGGGCAAGAAGTACAAGCACCTAGCAATGCAGGTCTAGACTTAAGCTCAGCCACTTCAACCCTAAGCATGTCTAGTTCATCACAAGTAGAAGCATGCTTATCCTTAAGAGCAGTAAGATCAGCTAGGTACACAGAGCAATCACAGCAATCAATCTCATCAGAAACCACAGGAGAAGCCTTAAGCGAATCAATCTCAAGCTTAGCATCTAGGTTCTGGGTTTCTAGCTCAGCTACACGGTTCCTAGCATCTTCTAGAGAGGCCCTAAGCTCTTTCCTCATCTTCTTGGCCTCTCTAAGCATGTGATCGCGATTATCAAGCAAGTCAACCAACTCATCATTCTCCTTGCGCAAAGAAGAGAGCTCATCACATACCTCATCCTCGGAGTCGGAGTCCGAGTCGCTCTGGTGACTCTTCTTGCTGCCGGAGCTACGAGCCATGCCGCAGAAGCCATCTCCCGCGAAGCAGCTCAACCCGCTCAAGTTCCTGGATGACTTCTTGTTCTTGCGCCGATCACCTTCATCTTCACTGCTACTCGAGCTCGAGGAAGAGTAGGCGGAGCTGGAGTCGACGTCGCTCGCTCCGATCATCGCTCGGGCCTTCCTGCCGCGGCCGTCCTTCTTCCTCGATCATCGCTCATCCTTGTGCTTGTTCTTGTGCTTGTGATCGCGCCTCGATCGGTATTTGCCGTCCTTGCTCGACCGGTGCCTGTAGCCGTCCTTGTTCTCCGTCTTCTCCGGGCAATCAGCGACGAAGTGTCCTGGCTTGCCGCACTGAAAGCACGTCCGTGCTGTCCTCCTCGTGTTCACCCGGTTCTCGTGCAGCCTCTTGAACCGCCTGGTCAGCAACGCCAGCTCGTCCTCTCCAAGCACGTCGAACTCCTCGTCTGGCAAAGACATCAAAGAAGACAGAGAGTACATCCTGGAGGATGCGTTAGCGTTAGACTTAGCTCCTTTGCCACCAACGAGAGCGAGACTATGAGAATTAGTCGGGCTCTCGATCTTGGCTGTCATACCACAGTCCAACTCAGCCGACTTGAGCTTCGAGAACAGCTCGTTCACTGTCAAGGTGTCATACTTCTCGGACTCAACAATGGCCTCAAACTTCCCGTCCCATACGGTACGATCCAACGAGTGCAAGAGCTTCACGGCTCTATCATGATCATCGTATGGGAGCATGGCCACATTGGCTCCCATGTTGTTCACAACGACCGTAAACCGCTGGAAAAGGGCATCGACGGACTCGCCGGGGAGATGAGTGAAGTTCTCGTACTCTCTTCGGTAAGTCGCGTACATCCGAGCCTGAACCTAAGCATTCCCAGTATGAGCATCCTTCAACTGCTCCCAAATCCTACAAGCTAAGTCCTCTGTCTGAACCCGATCGAATTCAGGCTGACACAGAGCACGAAACAAGTAGTCGACAGCCTTGTTGTTGGCTTCGAACATATCCCTCGATCCTGGAGCAAGGAAGTTCATCGGATGAACATAAGCTGTGTTCACCGTGATGTCCCAAAGGATCTGACCCTTTCCGCGGAGGAACGCTGCCATCCGCCTCTGCCACATCTGGTAGTTCTTCCCATCGAAGTGCGGAGGACCCGAACCCCGTTCTTGGTACGCCATCTTTGGATCTTAGACTGGTAAGAGTCAATAAAGACCCGAACCAGCTCTGATACCAATTGAAGGACCGATTAGGCGAACCAAAGAGGGGGGGAGTGAATGGGAGCCGATAAAAATTCTTCTCGAAGGAGATGAGAACTCCAACAAGACGAACACGGCTTCCAAATCACGTCTCCGACTCAACTACCCAAGTTGGCCAAGACCACGCTGCCACTGGAGTGCTACTGGTCCTAGGAACCAACAACCACCTACACCTACTCGAGAACGCAGCGGAAAAACCAACTCGAGCAGCTACTGGGCTACACCGGTCAGGCCGGTGAGCAGCACCGGTCAGACCGGTCCCTGCCGGCAAAATCCGAGAACTTCCACAGAAGGCCTCTACACCGGTCAGGCCGGTGTAGCTCGCCGGTCAGACCGGTCCAAGCCAGGAAATCTCAAATCCGCTAAACTGACCTACGGAGCTCCAAACAGGAACAAACCCGAAACAGCAGCAACACAGGGCAACAGGGAACTCACCAAGACGTTCACCTGAGCAAAACTCAACAAAGAGTCTGCACCGGTCAGACCGGTGAGAGGCACTGGTCAGACCGGTGTGACCTGAGTTCTTCGGGATGAACAGCGACCGCGGGTCAACTCCCCCAAATCCAACTCCCGATCTCCCGAATCGCTCCACGGTTTTGCACAAGACTTTGGGGATAGTAGGAACACCTCATGGGCACTCCATAGCCAAGATTTGGTCCACCAAAACTTGTCAAATCAAGAGGAATCGAAGAAACCCCACCAAGAACGCCTCTAACCCTAGAGCCACGAAAACCCCAAAATTGAGCCCTTTTGCTCACGGATTTGGGAGGGGAATCAAAGGGAAAAGAACCACGAAGGGTTCATGCATACATCCCCCACCAAATCCCAAAGAGAAAGGCCTCGAAATCGCTCCAAGAAAATCGCCAAGAAAGGGCTCTGAAAATCACCAAAAAGGAGAAACGGGAAAGACACATCCAAGCCTTGAGGAACCACGCCGAATCATCTATACATACCAAAGAGGTTCATACAAGGTCTAGCTTGCCGCCCGATCATCCTTCCCTCTCACAAGATCTCACCATGAAGCTCTCAAGCTAGTCCTAAGAAAATCCTAAGGAAAATAGGAAGAGAAAATAGGAAAGCAAATGAGCTAGGGTTCCAAGAGATGGCTGCCATCCTCTCACCACTTGGTTTATATGGAGGCAACCGAAAGACGAAAATACCCTTACTAGCTAACTAGGGATACATGCCCCTCAAGGGCGAATTCGGAAATCTTTGTCTTCGCTCCATCGGACGGATGCCCAGCGACCGCAAACTTGCTTAGCCTCGACGCAAGCCTTGCGATCCCGACGCGTGTCCTCCGCTTCGAAGATTCCGGACTGCGTCGTCGCACACCGATCAGACCGGTGCTCCTCACCGGTCAGACCGGTACCCACCGGTCAGACCGGTCAGACCCACCGGTCAGACCGGTCTGGAGCTGCTGCACCTCCGTCTTCGGTTCTTCGGTCTTGGCTTTGTGGATCAACCAAGGAACCCAATGGTTTTCTGGTGAACCACCGGAAACCCCGCGAACTCGGTGTAGCCTCCGCTAATCACCACTCATGACTCGGCTCCCACGTAGTCCCGGCTCGACCATGGTTTTGAGGCTCAACCAAGAAACCGTCCATGACTTCATCTTGTTGTTCTTGCCACCATGCGGCCCGCACTTGACCCCGCTGGCCACCGGGTCCCTCGAACCAAGACTACTTGTCTTCTCCACACCTGGAGGCCTCACCGGTAACGACCTTTCGCGCTTGTTCTTCACCTGCACCTGCACCAGTCAAGCCGCAACCTGCACCTGCAATACTTAGCCAAGAATCAGTTCACACCACATTGTCAATCACTCATCACACCAGGAAGCGACCATCCACCGGTCCTCGAACCACACCTGGCTCTCATTAGCTAACCCTTTTTACCACAACCGACTAACATCTAAGAAATCTTGGCCATCAAGCTTCTCTTTATGGATATCAAGCAAACCAGAATAAGCAAGATCAGCTAGGTCTCTATCAGAAATTGTCAAACTATAGCATCGGTTTCTAGTATCTCTAAATCTTCTGATGTACTTAGAAACAGATTCATTAGATTTTTTCCTAACCGATACAAGATGTGACAATTTCAACTCAGTTTCACCAGTAATGAAATAATCATGAAATTTATTTTCTATATCCGAAAAGTGTAAACTGAGTTGGGTGGCAAAGAAAAAAACCTTGTAAATGCAGCACCCGATAGTGATAAAGGAAACAATTTCATTTTGCAAATATCGTTAGAAGCAGCTGCACCACACTGTATAGTAAATTGGCCTATATGCTCTAATGTACTTCTACCATCATCCCCACTAAATTTAGTAAACTCTGGTATTTTAAATCCTTGTGGGTATGAGTTATACTCATAATTCTCAGGATACGGTCTTTGATACGACCGACTCTTAGTTTTAGGCTCTGTACCAAAAGTTTGTCTAAATATTTGGAGCATCTCTTCTCTAAATCCCTCCATCCCTAAAGCGGTTCTAGGTCTAGCCGATCCAGGATGTGGTGCTCGATTTATAGTAGGTTGTGGTGTGCTATATGTTGATGCTTGGTTCGACAATGTATTAGGAACATGCTGCAACGAACTATTAGGAACATATGCACTTATGGGTGGCTCGCCATATACAACCGTATGCGGCATCATGGCATTAGTAGCGGCCATTGTACTCCCTCCACCAGCCGAAGCACCAATAGTGCTATGGCTATGTATGTGGTGGATTGGAGGTACACCAATAGGGACTTTAGGTATATGCAAGTCTGAAAAATTATCTAGTGTGCTATCTTTAGAATTTTCGGTATTAGAAGTAGATGCATTAATATCATTACCAGAAAATTGTTTACCAAATTTGGCTTCTATACAATATAAATGAGAATTAATCGTAGATTCAAAGTTTTCACACATGGCAACAAATTTGTTATTTAAGCTAGCACTAACAGCCTCATCAATCATATTTGCAATATCTGAATTATCTTCAGGAGGAACATCAGATTGTACCTTGAGCGCAAGAACATTGATGACGACATCCTTGTCCTTCTTGACGTTCCCTTGTCGATCCATGGAGACCTGCGAGATGTATTACTTCATGGCTTCTTCTTCCAACTCTAGGATCTCCTACTCCTTTTGTTCACGAATCTTCCTCCTGACTTCAGCAAATGCTTTTTGCTCTTCAGCCGATGTTTGCTCAACATTCGGCCTTGCAATGGTTTGGGCGTCAACCTCAGAAGGTACAGGTTGTTTAGCGGCCATGGTAGTCGATTGATCTTCCTTCTTCCCCAGCGGAGACGCCAATTTGGTGGCACAAGTGTCCGACCAACAAGCACGCAGAGGGGCTCGTTGTAGCACCTTTGTGTAGGCACCGATCAGACCGGTGTGGGTCACCGGTCAGACCTTTGCCCACTGGTCAGACCGGTGAAGGTCACCGGTCAGACCTTTGCTGGGATGAACCGGCGAAAGACCTCCGAACGTCGCTCGGGCAGGATCCCGTCGGGGCGACGCAAGTAGGGTTATTCTAGGGTCGGCAAGGCCAACTAGAACGCCCTGAATCGACGTAGAGACGAAGGAGAAACAACAAGTAATAGATTGGAAAAGTTTAAGGCAAAGGGAAAGGTAAAAATATAAAAGTAGATTGATTTGATCGATTGTCCCTTAAGAAAATCCTTTTACAAGCCTAAATCTATCAGGACTCCTTGTTTCGGTTCGGACAGGGGAGCACCGGTCAGACCGGTGCACTCGGCGTGCAGATCTTATATAAGTCATATCTCCCTCATCCGGAGTCCGATTTGTACATTCCACATATGAATCTTGATCTACTCAACGAGATCTATCAAATGGTGAAGTCCAAATTTTGGGTGCGAACAAATACATTGTTAAATTTCTTTGGAGATCTGCTCTGGTCTGATCGAAGAAGATATTGCTACATTCTTTTGAAAATAATGGTATGCTCATTCTAGATAATTGTAATAATTTTAATATAAAATTTTAAAATGCTAGCGCAATTATATTCGAACTTGGCTGTTACATTACTCGTCATGCAAAATAGAAGATGTATACAAGAAAGAACTTGGCTGTTACCACATGACGCTCTTTATACCGCTCAAAAAACTCCACCGCTTGCAACATACTATTCCCGGGTGCCTGACATTCCAAGAGGAGTGAAAATTTTTCTTTTCCTCTCACATGCTGCAGTGCTTGGTTCGGCAGAGCTAGTGGCAAATATATCTAGTGGTATAGTAACCTTGTCTGAGGAGAAACAAAAGGCACTATATATATGCATGCATCACATCATACCAGCTACTAGACCATATCCAGCTGTCATGCAATAAAAAGACTGCTGTGCCGAGATCCTCCGCGTGTCTTCATTTCAGATAAATATTGATCGATTGACAGTTCATGTAGCAAGATATGCATAAGAGACTTTGTTTATTATTCTGGGTTCTGAATGTTTCTTCTACAGCAGCTAGTATGCAAAAGAAACATTTTGTGGATGGTGGGTTTCTACATGTGTTTTCCCATTTACTATAACCTTTTATTCCACGCTATACTATGGTTTTTACATGCCTTTTCTTCCACCATTTCTGCAACTGCATGTTGGATGTAGCGTCTGCACTGTGACAATTATGCTGTTGCTCCTCAATAGTAGTGGTCAATTAAATGGCAGGGGTACAAAAGTATTATAGTGTTTAAATATTATTAGGTGCATAAATGGAAACCTAAAAAATATATGCAGATATTAACGTTGATTGGAGGGCAATGATGATGGAGCCATATATGTAACTGCATTTGTGTCGCACTAACTCATCTATATCAATGTATAATTAAAAAAATCTGTACAACTTTTCCAAAAACTAGGTTGCAGCGTTATGATATTTGCATCGTATAAGTTTCACGTTGTTCTACTCTCAATAACATTGATATGTTTCACAGTTAAAATAAAAACTTCGTGGACATTACACTGGTCTCTACTAGTAAAAAATGCTAGCAATGTTAGCATTGACACGGCACCAGGCGTCAAAATGGTTTGACAAGTGGGCTTTCGAAAGGACCTTCTCAGGTCGCAAGACTCTCAGCGTGTTCGTTTGGCTGGTGGCTGGTGCTGATTTATTCTGAGAAAAGTATCGCTGGCTGGTTGCTGGTGGCTGCTTTGTTCTGAGAGAAAAGTACTGTTGGCTGGTGGCTTACAAGACAAATGAACAGGCCTAGCCCACAGCTGGGTCCCGGAGTGTGTTGCTTGGCGCCAGACCCAAACTTCCAATTGTCGTGTGGCATGGAGTGCGGCTGCCTACACAACAGGACCGTACCAAAGTTTTGGAGACCCAGGTGCAAAATGCAAAATGAGGCAAATATTTTTTGGAAATATAATCGATAATGTTATTGCAAAAGGTACGAACATTATCAATCGTAATTTCTAATTAATAACTCTTAAACACATGAAACAACAATGATCTTACTATTTCACGATTGATAAATAGAACAAAACAAAATTAATAATGAAGATTTTGATTAACCAATAAGGAGGGAAATTTTGGCTTACAATTGAACATGCAAATGTGATGACCCTGTGTAATAAGTTAATACTCCACGCATCCATAAGGTGACTAGACACACTCTAATTGAGAAATAAGAAATTAGATGAGAGTGCAGAGGGTGCGACTTTAGAACACGAATCGAATCATGGGGAGACACTGATGAGATGATAAAACACGGATGTGACTCATCATTTCTATTGCTTTTCGCTAAAAAAGTGGGTGGAAAGTATTAGTTAATTATTAATCAGATGGTCTAATTTCAGATTTGGAGACCTTTCATGTTTGGGCACCTGGTGAGGGCACTCTACTTGCACCATGCCTTATACAGCCATACAGGCCTGCAACCCAGATCCGCACGCGGTCGTAAAAGCTCAGGTCTGCCACGGGTTTAGCAGCCTCGAACGCAGAACGTGGCCATGTTCCGCGTTTCGGGTGGGGACGACAGAGAACTATGTCCCCAGAACATATAACATCGATCTGATGCTGCCGGAACTTGGAGACAATTTGAAAAAGAGCCAAGCCAGGTTCCTACCTCAAGTCACTGCGTCAAGGGGCGAAGGTTTCGCCGGCATTGTAGCTAGCGTGTTTGGCTCCTGGTGGACATTTGGGCTCTAGCATCGTGGTGACCATGATAGCACGAGGCTGCCTGCTGTCGCTGGCGGCGGCCTGCAACCCAGCCGCCATCATCGTCTGTGGCTTTGCTGGTGGGGGTGCAGGGCCTCGCGGTGCTTCTCGCGGTAGCTTGACCTCGGCGCCGTTGGGTGCAGCATGGGCACGACAGATCCACCATCGACGAGCGTAAGTCTCGTGGAGAAAAACGGCGGAGGTTGGGTGGGAATGAAAGGATAGGGTAGGGCTTTCTATTTGTCTCGGTGTGTAGCTGACAAACGGATTCATGTCATTGGCACATATAACTGATAAAAAATCAGCACGACTTGAAAAAACAGAAAAAATAGCACAAGCCAGGTTTTACTTGCATCCGTTTCGGGGACATCATTCCGGAGAGATTTTGAACGTGTTTCATCACCGATGGGAACACACGTAATAGGTATATGTTCCCGTTGGTTTTACAATTTGTCACTATTGGAAAAATGCTCATTTGTACCGGTTGATAACCCTCATTTGTACCAGGTATCCAACCGGTACAAATGCTTCACATTTGTACCAGGTGGAGCTTCGGCCCGGTACAAATGTCCCTTGCCCCCTCCGACGTGGCAGGGGGGCATTTGTACAGGGTGGAGGTACCACCCGGTACAAATACTTATTTTATTTTTTATGTTTCTTTTCTCTAACGTATTTGCTTAATGTACTAATACTAATCTTAATATGCTGTAATATAAAGTCGTGTGGTATATTAAATGTTATATTTGAGATAATATTCTACATACATTCGTATATATTTATTTGTATAATATTACATCTAATATTATACAAATAAAAATATACGAATGCTTGTAGAATATATCATCTCAAATCCTGAAATTGAAGAACTTTGGAAATAATATTACACATTAGCATATTGTGCATACTGAAATTTAGATTAATAATATACATTGTATGAAATGTTAGCAGAGTTTAATTTTTGCTTCCAGGTGCTTGGTCTTTGCTTCCAGGTGCTTCTTTGTTGGCATGACTTGTCCCTTTCCCGGTCGTCGCTCCCGTTACAAGAATAGAGGATAAGCCTGCATAAAACTCTCCCCCCTGGATTAATAACCCCATCTAGAAGAAATCCGCATAATTGTTCTTGAATCAATTGAATTTTTTCTGTCTCGAGGAATCCTTCCTTTATGTTGCCAATCTAACAAGGAATATGAACAAAAGTATAAGAACCGGATCAGAGCATATGAACAATAAGAACTACACGTAGTCACAGTTGTGTGTGCACGCACCTTCTCTTCGAATTTGCTACCATCAACGCCGGCTGTAACATGGTGCATGTACTCGCACACATAATATCCGCATAGATTGGTGCCGGAAGGCTGCGTCATGACCTGCACATATGGGAAAACCAAGTCATGAAATAAGTTTTTATTGTAATGTAAGAATTGAAGAATAAGCAAAGACACGTACTGGCCAATCATAGTGGAAATAAAGGTTTTTGTTGAACTTTCCGGGGTACTTTTCACAGAGACAAGTCCATGCAGTTTTAATCAACTCTACGATATCTTGGTATATACTTTTATCTGTAGTCTTGTACAAAGAGTCGAAGACAAAGATCTTGCTTCGTGCCATACAAAAACTTAAGAGAATCCAGTGGAAGCTATCCATAGATGCAGAAGTATTAGTTTCTTAAAATATGTAATGTAATTTGAAAAAGATAAGGAGATGATATACACGTTGCTCACCCGAAGTTGTATGGCAGCTCTATGACAACCTTATCACGGTGTTTGTCTAGAAAGTTGATGATGTGATTAAGAGTTTCCCTCTCATTAAGTTTGAGAGTGTTCTGAGATATCATCAAAGGATCCATGTAGCCTACACATGATTCCTTTCCTCCTGCTCCGTTGCATCTCAAAACTGTATGACACCAAAAATATAGAAGTTTAGATATGGGATAAAGTGGCTAGAGCATTGATTTTTAACTTATAGTAGAATAAACACTTACAGAGTCCAGCAACTGACGAATGAGACATCAAGTGCATCCATATTGAATAGGAACCAGAATTCCTTCATGGGAATAGTGAAGACCTGGTGCCCACGAAAATAATGATGGTCCTCAATGCGAACATACAGCAACTCCATCCTGCCAGTAGCTTGGAATATGTGCCAGTAGTGCAATTCATACATCCTCGTAGGAAGATACTAGAGCAATCGCGGCAACACAAGCTCATGCCCAGGCACATAGTTCGGTCTATTTGCCCCTTTGTGCGGTGCAATATCTCCCTCCTCCTCGAGTGCCTTGATTTAGGTGACAAAGTCTCTCTACAGTCGTGGTCATACTTTCTCCCTCCTCGAGTGCCTTGATTAGAAAATAAGAGTAATCTGGCAGAAAGTACCTATTAGCGCTAAGTTGTTCTAATCACTTCTGCACGGCGATCCTTTCAAAAGTCCTCTTAACCGGTGAAGGGCTACCCCACTCAACAATCGATAGCATTGGAGTGGGGTTTCTGATGACAACGAGGAGCGAAATGGTCCTCGAACAGGTATGTCAAAAGAGATTTCTAATTGAATGTTGTTGTTTGGACCGACAATCGCACATTGTATAACAGGAGGGGTACCACCAATATTATTCAGAACATGTCGGAACCACTTCATATGATCGATATTCTGCATGTTATGAAATGAAAATTATTATTCTTGTAATAAAAATCCGGTTTATAGATGGAAAGAATATTACTATGTTTGGAGCAGATCCTTGACGTCATCACCGTTAGGCAAGTTAATGACGCCACGGGTGAAGTGTATCCCTGGAGGACGAGGCAACAGTGGGCGATCGTCAACAATGTGTAGTCCACGACCGCCTCCATGGCAACGACCACGGCCACCTCGACGGCCGCCACCACGACCAAAAAAGTGGCTTGCCATTGTTATACCTAAAATATGCACGGAATTTTATTTAATAATTCTAGACAAACAACCATCCCCACTCCCACTTGCTACTTATTCGCACATATAATTAAAAACTATGCAAAAATTGTGAAGAACTAAACTATGAAATTTAATATCAATTATACCTAATTATTAAATACTAGTGAAAGACAAAACTATGAAATATTATTTTTTCTTATGAATATATATATATATATAAGGAAACTACTTTTCTAAATATATAAATATTCTAATGATGAAAACTTTTAATAAGGAAACTACTTTTCTAATAAAGATATCAATTCTCTAATGATGAAAACTAATTTTCTAATAAGGAAACTAATTTTCTCATGATGAAATCAATTGACTAATTTTCAAAATAAATAAATAAATCAAAAAATCTATCATCACATACAACATCTCATACATCTATCATGATACTTTCTTTCTATTAGAACATAGACTAGTATGCATCTAAATAAAAAAAACACCATTCT
The DNA here is from genome assembly GCA_036936925.1 of Cenchrus fungigraminus. Lineage (NCBI taxonomy): Eukaryota > Viridiplantae > Streptophyta > Magnoliopsida > Poales > Poaceae > Cenchrus > Cenchrus fungigraminus. The sequence goes on from CM072780.1 coordinate 89,512,850, forward strand.
TAGCTCATTTGGGAATGTAATGAAATACTCTAAGTACAAAGAATATTACTTAAAATGGCAATGGTATATGAAGGTAGGATGAAGTAACTAACCTCTACACCACTTCAATGAGAAATCATCGCAAATCGGGCAAAAGCTCCCTAAGGCGCCATTGGGGAGGGGGAGCTCGAGTTGGAGAGAGGAAGAAGAAGAGTGGGGAGGGGGGCTCGGGCAGGGGAAGAAGAAGAAAAAATAGTCGTTGCACATTTGTACCGGGACACCACACAGGTCGATACAAATGTGCTCACATTTGTACTTGGCTGTGGCTCCGACCGCTACAAATGTGCTGGCTTCACATTTATACCGGGCGGAGCCACCACCCAGTAAAATGTGAAGCATTTGAACCGGCTGGGTGGGAGATGGCGCCGACGTGCCCCTGTGAGGGGGCATTTGTACCGGGCAGTGGCTCCACCTGATTCTCTAATGTGTTGTTCCACGTACCGGTTCCTCATTCCTCATGTTCCGAAAACATGGCTGCTAAGGGGCGGACCGGTAGCACATTACTAGTGTGGGCTCAGGTCTACTGCTTGTCCTGCATCTCCCGAAGCCACACCGCGTGTCGAGGCTGCCGGAGTGGTGGCGCGTAGCGAGGCAGCTTGAGTGTGGCTGCAGGGATCCATGATGTCGGAAAAATATGACACAATCGAGCTTTAGTACCTAATTCACGTTATTAGCAAAGTGATCAAGGCTTTCTAACGAAATGCTACCTTTGACACCCATGTTGCGGAATTTTCCGGCCGGTGATGGTCTAACAAGACACCTTACAAGTTTACATGGTATGCTATTCTCTGATGTCTTCCGCTCCTAAAACCGAAGAATACATAGTAATAATAATCAGTTGGTATTCTTTCGCATGCTTCTCTGTTTTTTTTCCTCATCGACTATCTTGTTGCTCTGGGTAGCGTCAGACACAACTGATCAGAAAGCTTCGTTGTGCTACGGTCCTGGGTTGGCCTATATATTCTTGATGGTTTAGGTCATTAATTAGGTGTAGTGTAGTCACTCCATGGTACACCTGGTTTAAAAAAACAAACCAAGTGCATACCTATATGTATGCCAGGATCAAGTTTCATACATATAGTAGACATAAGTGAATAACAGTAACAGTATCACGTAAAATAACATAAACAAACTTACAAATCTATCAGAGTTATACAGCTCAATCCTGGAAACGGAGGCGCCAACTCCACAAGCAATCGACTGGGGGCTGCGTACGCCTAGCATCAACACCATCTTCAACAGCTTCACACCTTTTTCTTCTGAGCAGCAGTAAGCAAGGATGAGTACACTTATGGTTGGTACTCAGCAAGGCCACAAGAAATAACCAGAAAGCGATTTAAAGTCCATCTTTAAGTTTAATTTATCATGTGAGGGTCCAGGCCGCTCTTGACCGTGAGCACGGCTAATCGATTAGTTTACACTCTGCAGAGGTTGTACATCTTTACCCACAAGTCGCGTAAAAGTCCCGAAGAACTTTAGACCCAACCATGCGATGCTTGCAAGGCACCATACCACACTACCGAGGTGTGATTGCATAGGGACGCTACGAGGCCTTTACAAAGATTCCCTAGCACGGGCTGCTCGCTAGGTTTCCTGATCAGTGCAGCGCATAAACCTCTCTCAGCTGCGAAGCTACCATAGAGCAGATCAGTCTGAGGGCCGGGCTATACACCATCTACCGTCAGCCCCCAACCCCTTTCAGGTAAAGCATACCACATACTAAGGTTTCTAATTAATTAACCAAGACAGAGCCATATGTCTTGTGGTTGTACGGTTGTCCTGGGTGGTTCTCCATGTTCCAATTAATGCAAAAGTATTCTTGTAAATAAGCATAGGTAGAAGGTGGTTAGGGACACTTGACTTTCTCCGACGAAAAGCTACTCTTACTGCTCTCTCTTCATCTCTTGCTTCCTTGGAACTCTTCATCTTCAAAGCAAACGAACAACGTTCATTCTACTCGTAGCAATCATCGGGCACAACATACAAAGCAACAAGTACAACTAAGAACAATACACCTATCAAAAGAAAACTTTAAAAGAGCGCACTACAAGATGTGAATCGATTTAGAAATGTGTGAATTCAAGAAACAATGAAATCAGAATTGAATTGAAAAAGATATGGGTTTAAAGAATAATAAGATAGCTATTGAACATTGAACATAGTGTATGGATGATGACAACGGAAGCAATAATCAAGAAAAGAATTGAAATGATAGATAGACAGGTTCTTGCTGAGCAAGGATTTCATAGATAAATAAAGGATTAATATATATATGGATCAAAGATAGCCAAGGACAAAGTATTAGCAGATTTTAATATACTAGAAAAGAAATACTGTTAGCAAGCATTCCAAATATTTTTTCTGTGGAAGAAAAGTTTCTACTTACATAGGCATGACATCACCATGATGTCATCACCGGCAAGAGAACACATGCACGAACCATGACTTCTTTGCTTCATCTTTTTGGACTTCAGATCGCACAACAGGCTCATGCACGTAGAAGCAAACACGTAGCATGCATGTAGAAAGAAGAGAAGATGCACATGTATATGCGCTGCAATCGACGAGGGATACAGATGAGCGGCAAAGCTGAGACTATGATACAGATGGCCAGGAACATGATAGAGTATACTGGTATGCTCACCTATGACAAACGTCGGACAACGGAAACAACGAAGACAGCAGAGATCGAACTCGTAAAGGACAGTATGTGCATGGTTGATCGTTCACATACATGGACGATCGACGACGGCTGCAGCAGATTGAACTTGGAGATGGCATCTACGGTTCGACCTTGCCTTCTGCTCGTCTTGCAAAAACAGCGTGAAGTAGTCCTCCTCGATCGACCGGTTGCCGGCGTACAAGGACGGTGGACGGCGAGCTGCAGGCTGGAACTTCTAGAACGACGATTTTTAGCCTCCGGCGCGCGACCGCATGGATGGACAGCAAATAGCGGTGTCAGAGTACGGCAACAACGATCATCATGGAGAAACGAGAGAGATAAACTGGAGGGAAAAGACGGACAGATTCTCACCGAGATGAATATGATCGAGTCGGAGCAGTGATCAGGATGGAATAGATGGGCGGCAGCTCAGCCTACTACGGCCTTCGCATCGTCGGCATCGAGTAGCGCTGGACAGGTTCAACTCGGAGAGACGAAGCTCCTGGTGACGGCATCTTCGTCCGGCAGTCACCCGGTGAGGCGAACCGATCGACGCAGCCGGCCAAGACCATGGCGAAGGCTCGGCATTGATTTGTGTCGACGGGAACTTCCTCGAGCGGCTGCGGCGGCGAGCAAGAGAGTGGACGGCAACGCCGGCGTGTCACTGATGGGTTTGCCGGTCTGCACAAGGAAACAACGAGGCCTCCTCGTACCCTTGCAACGGCGCCGGAGGTGTACATAGCTGGAGATGCTTTGACAACAGTGCGGTGGCGGCGGCGGCAGCTTGCGAAGGGGTTAGGGTAAGCAAGGCGCCGTGGTTCTGTTGCCGAAGGATAAGCGCACGTAGGTATACAAGTTGGGTATATATATATAGAGAGATATGGCCTGGTCGTGCAAAACCCAAACAAAGATGAGCCTATCTTGGAGTCTAAGTTGACGTCGAGTTGGACCTTTATCTTGTATCTTGGAGGAGGCAAACTGATTGCATTCCGGCCCGGCGTGCTAGCTGGACCTCAAGTCCTCAACGCCAAAACTAACTGGCTGCTCGGACTGAAAAATAAGGAAAAGAACAGGCCGGGAAACAACAAGGAAATTGAGCATGAAGTCTGTCTTCTTTGGGAGAATATTTGGAGTCGACCAAATTGTAGAAGTTTCGGGGGCACTAGGAGTATACGACGGTTCAGAGATAGTTTCAGACACGATGATGAGTCCAAATAAAATATTTGAAGTTCGTGAGAAAGATTATATAGCCTTCTAAGAAAAAGATTTAGCTCCAGGAAAAATGAGAATTGATTACAGAAAAAGTTGGAGAACTCTCAAAAGACTTGGTCAACACCTACACTCAATTTAAAACCTTTTGCACTCAAGAAGCACCAAGATGCATCGGCATGAATGCAACACACATAACTATTTTATTAAATTTAGAAAACCAAACAAGGGCTTTTTCCTACACTATATTTCCTGTAAAGAAAATAAATGTTGAAATTTTTTTAAAATTATGAGAAAATTATTATTTAATTTTCTTTCTTATTCACATCTTGAAATTGGGAAATTTCAGGGTGTGACACTCCAACTGACACTTCTGCCGCAACAATATTACTTTTGTAGCTGGGCAGTAAGCCCAAGTATAGTGATGCCATTTAACTGGGCTGGGACATGTACACGTCAAATAAAATCCTTGCTGGCGGAGAGAGAATAGAACAGAGAGAGAGGGGGCGGCCGACTCACCGCATGCCCTCTCAACCAGGTGGAATGGACCCTGTACCATGGCAACAGGAGCATTTAATGTTAGCCTTGCTCTAAGGTGTGTGTTTGTGGTCTACCTTCTTTCATCACCTTTTTTTGTAGCAATGGAAATGGAGTTGAGTCTGGTTGGGCTTATGTATAGTAGTTTGCTGAATAACCAACGTAACAACCAGATATCTAGCAGAACATCATTTAAAAAGTTAATATTATATTGCAAAACCTACATCTAATATTTACATTTCAATGAAACTACTGCTCCCTCTAATTTCTGTAATCATACGGGGCAGTTTGATCAGCTACCACAGAAAAATTTTGTCTGCTTCCAGAACCCTGCAGTTCTTCATTTTGCAACTCGATCAGATGCAGAGACATTTCTCAATCCCACTTGGCACCTCTCCCAAGTGCTTGCTTGGGCCTTGTTTAGGCTGAGTCCAACAATGAAAGGCATTTTGAGGAGGCAAATTGGCGTTTGCTTCTTGTGCACAGTGTTTTCCATTCTCCTCTCTTCCCACCGTCTCCAACAACAGAGGCAAAAGGCATTTGCAACTGCCGTGCCTTGCGCGCCTCGCCTCCTCCGCCAGAGGAGAGGGAGCCACTGCTCCGCCTGCTCGCCAGCTGCAGCCTCCACCGAGCTGCCAGGAGGGAGGGAGGCCCGTCGCCGTCGCAGGGGAGGGGGAGAAGGGAGGCTCGCGCGCGCCCGGCCATGGACACGGCGGATGCGCCGGACGCGGGGATGGAGAAGCGGCGCCGCAGCCAGATCGCCACAGGGCACGGCCGTGCCCAGACCCAGGCTGTCGACGCTCGCGGCCGCCAGGGTGCCGTGCAAGGAAGGTGCCGGATCCACGCAGAGCTTGAGGGACGGGGCCATCTCGGCCCGCAACGCGCGTGTCCGCTCCTCCACGTCCCCGGCACGGCGGGGCGGGACACCACCGGCGACACCCACCTCCGGCGCCGCTCAGATCCGATCCGTCTGCGGGGTCTTCCATCGCCGACCGCGTCGTGGAGGACGCAACCGGCTGTGCAGCTCTGCCCCACCCATCTCCTCTGCCTCGCGCCGGCGCGGGAGAAGAAGCCGCGGGTGGGTGGCGGCTCGGTGGAAGCCGCGGCGGTGGAGGACGGCTTGTTCTCCCGTGCCGCCACCGTCTCCTCTTCTCCCGCATCGCCGCCTCCTCCTCTTCTCCCTCGCCGGCCGGCCCTCTCCCTCCCCTGCGCCGGATGCATTTGAGGAGAGAGGAGATGCAATTTTGCATCTGTAACATCCCGTATTTTTACGTGATGTTTTAAAATATGAAAAATGTGGATTTCAAAAATTTTGGTGAAATTGTGTGTGCTTTTAAAATTTATAAGATTGTCTTCTCACCTTATCCCAATTTCCTAGATTTATTTTGTGCTAAAATATAAAATTTAGGAAGTATAAATGTTAGTGTGAATATTTTTGGAGTTTAATGGGTTTCATTTGGATTTTAATTGTGTGGAGTTCAAATCTGAATTCAAATTCAGATTTGAATTATATTTATATGTGGATGCTTTATAAACCAGAAATAGGAAAAACCCCCTCAACCACCGTTGGGCCTAATCTGGTTCAAAGTTGGGCTTAACCTCGTCGTTGAAGTTCGCCGGACCACCTCGAACTTTGCCGTCAGCCCGCCTGTGCTGCTAGGACGCCGGCCTGTTAAGGCCCGCCTAACCCTTTACCTCCACCCTCCACCTTGAGTCACCGCCACCCGGTCCCCACCTGTCAGCGCCCAATCTCTTTTCCCCTTCATCTTTTCTTCCTCCCGTGACGCCACCGTGGGGCAGAGGGCGCGGGCGCTGCGTGCTCGCGTCGGCCTCCCATGGCCTCCGCCCCTGCCGCGCTGGAGCCCTGGATGCGTGCCGCGTCGCCTCGCGCTGCTGCCCAGCCGTCCGCTCCACGCTGCCAAACCCTAGCGCGCCCCTATAAAATCCGCCGCCACAGCCCTGTCCCTGCATCCGCCGCCGCCAGGGGCCCTTCCCCAAATCCGCCGCACCAGAGAAGAGTAGGAGGGGGAAAGAGAAGGGGAGGAGGAGAGGAGCACGCCTGGAGCCGGAGCAGTGGAGCATCCGCCGCCACCCCTGCGGATTTCCCCCTTGCTCGATTGCTGCCAGAGAGGTGGAGAGGAAGAAGAGTTGGAGGCGCAGGGGGCGGGGAGGAAGCCCGACGCCGTCACCGCCGGGAGCCGGAGCTGCTGCTCGTGGACGCCGTCCTGGGGCCGCTGGCGCGCCGACCTGAAGCGGAAGCCGCCGCCGTCGGGGACTTTCTGAAGACCGGAGGGAAACGCATCGTCATCGACACCGCCGGTCGGACCGTCGCCGCCGAGGGCCCCCTGAAGCCGGAGGCCGCCGTGGACCACGACGTCGTACCTGAGCACCGCGCCGTGAACCGCGAGCCGAGACTGCCGCTGCTCTGCTTCCCCTTCGCCGTGCCGTGACCTTCCTCTGCTCTGCACCGCTCCGCTTCACCGCCGCACTCATCTCTGTCTTCTGCCGTCATCCAGGTGAGCTCCACTATTTCCCTCACCTAGGTGATGGTGTGCGACCTTCGAGTCGCTTGTTTCCGCTGCGGCCGGAATTTGGTTCCGTACCCGCGCACATGTCTGTCATCTCTGCACCGCGCCGCCGCGCTCACCGCCGTCGCCTCTGTGTGCCATCCTTCGAGATGAGCTTTTCGCGTTGCAGGTGCCGCTGCCGTCGTCGCCGCGCGCCGCTCATTTTCCGCCTCGCTGCTTGCAGCACCTTGCTTGACGCTGCGCCGCCGCGGCCCAGGAACGCCGGGACGCCGCGCGCGAACGTAACCGTGACGCGCCCGTGGCCATGCCACTGGCTCGCGCACGTGCACGCACGTTCAGGCGACCCCAAAGCTTCGCCTTGACCCCTCGTTGTTGCAGCTCCACACCGGCAAGATGCCATTTTGAACCTGTCACCTCGCCGTCGTGCGAGCCTTCACCATAGCTGACCTAAGGCCGATCTTTCTCAAGTCTCGAGCTATCCCTGAACCTCTGAGACCTCACCACCGAGTTCCTTCGCAAGCCGACGCCAAACCCGTCGTCGGCCAGCCGTTTCCCATCACGGAGTGCCACTGGCACATTCTGTCGAGCACTCGCTGTGCGCCCAAGCTTTTGGCCTTGGGCCACACCAAAGCACAACAACCCGCACGCAGCTGCACACCTCACCATGTCAGCACCATAAGCAGCCATGGGGCATTGGCAGGTGTCTTTGTGGCTTTTGATCGAGCACTGCTAGCGATCCTCAGGGTTGCGCTCAACCTGTAGTGCCAGCTAATGTTTCAGACCACACCCCGTCAAGCTCTGCCTTTTGCCTGTGATCCTTTAGGCCATGGACGCACTGGTTGTATCTTGTCTTCCCCAATCTAATCAGCAGCCAGCTAACAACCAATCTGCAGTTCAACAACCGTCATCCTTTAACAAGCTATCCAGCTAACAAGCTGGGCATCTCCTGTTTTGTTTCCAAAGGCATATAGGCTTCAGTGTTGAATCATGAGCCTATCCTTCTTTGCTTGTGCATATCGAGCTGTGAGCAAGACCCTAACCTCCAGTTTTGTAGAGTTCTTTGGTGTTCACCAAAACCCTCCTAGTTCTGGCCTTCCTGCTTGTTTGTGCTCACGAGAGCACAAGACCCTGTAGTGCTAAGTCTTGGCCACAAACCATGCAAGCAGTAGCTAATGTCTTTTTCCCATAAGCCATGTGCTATCTAACCTTAGCTCAAGTACGTGCTAGCTGGGCGGAATTGTGCTAAATAAACCTTTGCGCCATGGTTCTATACAATCAGCAGGCCGTCTTGATCTTGTAGCACAAACCATATGCAATACCGACCCTTTTATCCGTGTTCTGCATAATTTGCACTTCCAACTTATGCAAAAGCAAAGCTTTGCTGCACGGTCATATCTTGAGCCCGTGTGTTCCACAGTTCCATGCACCTAAAGCTCCCAGCCTTCCTTTGCGAGCAATCTGTGCACTTGCACAAACCTGTAATGCATAGTGGGCAGCCACCTCCTCCCTACCGCCGCTTGCAGCTTGCTGCAGCTACCTTCGTGGCAGCCATGCGAGCGGCCATAGCTAACCTCCAGCCAGCTAACAAGTAACCAGCAGCCCACCTACAGCTAGTTAACAGCTCCTCTGACCTTGCAGCCGCCCTGCAGCCAGTCTGCAGTTAGTTTGCAGCCAACAGCAGCTCGGTTTGACTTCTAACATCTCCGTTGCAACCAGCCAAAAGAAGGTCTTTACCCCTTTTTGGTAGCCCTGCAGCTAACCTATAGTTAGCTTATAATCCTATCTGCTGCGATAATGATTTTAATTTCAGAAATGGTTTTCAACTTCAAAAATTCATAATTAATTAATCTGAGCTCCGAAAAATACGAAATCAGTTTCATAACCTTTCTAAAAACATGACGCACCCGTTAGACTAGTATTTGCTCTCTTTTGGGCTCTTATTGCTTCTCTTTGGTGTTTATTTGCATTAGCTTCGATATTTATTTATTTATGCGAATCTAGGAGCTACCGGAGCCGAGGAGTGAGCCAGAAGATCGAGTAAGACTACGGTGACTACGACGACTACTCGCTCACAGGTGTTCACGCCCATCCGACTTTGAATACCTATTAGGCATTGCTTATTAGAATGCTAGCGCTTTATTTATTCGCATGATGATGATGAACCTTGCATAGCCTATTTTGATATCCTGTCCTTGATTGACCTACTACTACTAAACTATATATGCGTGTATATACGCTGAGCTTCGCTATGCATGTGTGGGATTAGATGTGGTTTTAAACCTCTTGGCGTGAGTTGTGGGTTGGGAAAACTTGGAGAGTTTCGAACCCCCGACTGGAGTAAGCAGACAACAACCGACTTTCGGGTCGGGGACAGGAGGTGACTTTGGACGCCTCCTACGGATATGAGATGAGGAGTTTGGAGCGGCGATACCTGTGATGGGTGCCGTAGCGGACCACGTGGTGGAGACGCATTGGTAGACTTGCTGCTCTGGTCTAGATGTATCGGTGGAACCTATGCTTCGTGGGAATATGTTGACGTGCGCACCACTTACCCTATGGGAAGGGTTCCAGCCATTCTCTAGTTAGGCGGTACCAGCTCTGCGGGAGAAGCGTGTTAGGATTGGGCTTGCCGTTTCACGAGGGTGTGCGGAGCCTGGCTGCTGTTCAGCCCTTGTTTCCGAGACCCTCGACACCACTGTTTGGCCAGGTTAGAGGTTCACGATCCCGGGGCCGTTCGGTCTTCCGAATGGGTCCAGACCCGGGAATACAGTCTGGTACCGTTCTGCTAGCGAGTCTTGGTTGTGGGTTGTGTCTCAAGACGGCGGCCACCGTCTGCAGCCCGAGTGGGTCCAGGTGTACACACTCTGCAGAGTTTTGATCTATACGTATAGCCGCGTCCTCGGTTATGGACACTCCTACGTTCTGTTACACTGATTAGTGTTTTGGGATTTCTATCTCCCCCTCTTCTAAAACTGTAGGTTGGGATATGAGAGCTACTAGTTCAGGAATAGGATCCGGCGTTGGCCGTTGAGATGGGAAGGATAGAAGCTTTCCCATCGACTCGAGAGGAGTTCTGGAGGTGAGGTTGAGACGGAGCCCTGGAATGCCAGGGAGAGCCGTGGTGTTGTGATATAGTTGGGATGATGGATATTTACTCTTGTACTTGCTGCTGCTGCTGCATAGGAAACCCGAGCTTGCTCCTTGACTACTTTTCTCACCTTTAGCTTTAGGCCACTTAAAGCTTGCATACGGTTGGTGACGTGAACCTATCCCATTCCTTGGGGATAGTTTGTGAGTGTGCAGGATCGGACTTGGAGTGAGTTCCGAGTCTACGGATTCCGTGATGAAAGGGTTGCGTTGCTTCGCTCAAGGATGCCTGTGGTGAAAGATCGAGGATGAAGACCTGAAGCCCTAGTTACCGCTGCGCAGGATTTCTACTTGTCGCTTAGCCCAAGGGGCTTGTACTAAAATCGTATGCCGAGATGTTTCGGATGTAATATATTTTATTTTGTGCTCTGTTTTCGTTGTATGGAAATGATATTATTCTGTAATGAGTTCTGTACGTGATAGCTACTGATCCAGGGACTATCACAAGGGTACAGGGAGTCGGGTTTTCCTCACCGAAAACCCGGGTCGTTACAGCATCCCCTCTCTCCTCCATAGCATTTTTGCCTCACCGTTTGCCTTCCCTGTTGGAGGCTTTCCCCGCCATGCACAGTAGCCAGCGGGAGGCAAAAATGCATTTGCCTCCCGCTGTTGGACTCAGTCTTAGTTGGCTAAATTTTCCAACTTTTTCTCCACTCTCTCTCCATCACATCACATTAAATACGCCAAAAGACATATGTTCGGAGTATTAAATATAGATAAAAATAACTAATTACACAGTTTTGATGTACTTTGCGACACGAATCTTTTGAGCCTAGTTAGGCCATGGTAGAATAATATTTATCACAAACAAACGAAACGTGCTACAGTGTGCTACAGGAGTTCCAAATGTTGAAAAGGCAAAATTTTCACCGAACTAAACAAGGCCTTGATCCACAAAATTATGAGACCTGCATGATTGGAAGTTTGGAGCAGGACTGAAAGAAGGTGTCGACTCCTCATTGTGTTTTTTTTATAATGTTACGATGTTGTTTCAGCGAGCTCGGACCTATGATGAAAGACTTATCTAGTTGAACTCATATAGTCGGACCCCCAGAACAATCATCTGTGTGACGCACTTAAAGTTTCTCGGAGGTATCATTCTGATTCCAGCATTACGCTAGCAGTGAGATGCGAGCAGATGGAAAGAGGGGTAACCAGTCTGCTTGTGGCAGACCATTTCCTCGTTCTTACCATTCCCACTCCGACGGGAGGAAATTTTGCTCTTCCCCTCACTCGCTATGTACTTCACCATACCCTCACTTCTGTTCTCAACTTTGGCTGTCATACTTTCTGAGCAACTAAAAGAGCCAAGGTGAGGCAGAATATATATACTGCCTTTATTGGTATACATGAGGGGGAGACTAATTAGCGATCGCGCGCTAGGAAGTCCCCTAGCGATCGAATCTGATGCCACGACTTTCCTTCTAAGGAAAGTTTGCAATCCCGCCACTTTTCATTTTGGGAATACTATAAATTATGCATACAACTTTGATGTATAACTTCAAGATATAAATTTTATGAGATAAATTTTTGTCACAACTTTGACACTAGCCCGCGTGCAGAACTTATGCATACAACTTGTTTGCACAATTTTTTGAAAAATGATACTCGTAATTTTTTTTCAAACATCAGTTTTATCTTTTTATTTTTGGAACTTATACACACAACTTCTACGCATAAATTTTAGACAGATAATTTTTTGAGCATAAGTTTGATGACGCGTAGAACTTATGTGTACAACTTATATGCATAATTTTTGAAGAATAACTTGTGCGTATATTTTTTCGCTAACGACAAATTGTGTGCATAACTTTTTTTTAAACGACGAGTTATGTGCATAACTTTTTCTGTAACATCCAGTTATGCGCATAACTTGTGCAGAAGAGAAAATAGTTGAAGGAAGAGAAAAAAGAGAAAAAAGGAAAGAAAAGGAAAAAAAGAAAGAGGGGAGCCCCCACGTGAGCGCGCGCGAGGAGTCCGGTCGGACCGATCGCTCCAAGCGGTCGGTCGTCAAATTGATTTTTCGATACATGACTGTGTGAAAGTAAATGTTGAGTGAGACACCACTGTAGGTAGCCCAAAACTATTAGTCAGGGCAGTCCCAACACTAAACATTAGATGGTTTGTATACCATTAATTGCATTGTCACGTATGACTTTTAGCTCACGTGGCACTATCCTAAATACCCAGCGCATTGCTGTGGGAAATTTTTAAATAAAATTTTAAGGAGGAATATGAAAGTAAAAACATCAAATTAATTGCATGGCAATATTATTTGAAATTTGAAAGTAGAAACTCTAAGATGATTGCATAACAACATTTTTTGAAATTTGACATTTGAAATTCTTTTGCAAACAACTTTATACATAAAAACATATTCATCTTGTTGAGAGAGAACATCTTTTAAATGATTGTTCTTTCATGTATTTCGACTATGAAAATTTTTTAGCGTGGTACTCGTAAAGATTAATAATTTGAATGCATGGTTAAGCGAGAGTGCTCTAATAACTTGTTCCGTGTATTCTACTTCACCAGTCAAAATGTTGTAGAAGACATATAAAGGTGATGTGCCTAAATCCCCAAACACCACCAAGGCTTCGGAATGATAACTCTGACAGCAAGTGTTAAGTATGTGTACACATGCAATGAAGGAATATAAGAAGGCAAAATTATTAAACATTTATTAGCAAATCAGGTACATAGAGGCTCATAATATCACAACTGTACAGTGAACCACACAGCATTTAAAGTAGACTGTCAAAATTTAGGTTGTCAAATGGCAAAGACCTTTGTCCTTTTCCCTGTACATGTTCCCCAATCTCCCGGCCTCTGCATCAATGGGCTGATCGAGATTCTGGTCCAGCTAGATCCACTATGTAAGAACCCAAGATAGGAGACGCGGGTTAAGTCTCAAAGGAGACGCATAAAAAACGCATCTCTAAGTTTGCGTCACTAATGACAAGTCATAGGAGACGCGTTTTTTATGCATCTCCTTTGAGAGGAGTCAAAGGAGACACGTTTTTACTAACCCGTGTCTCCTATGTAAACCATTCGAGACGCATTTACCAACCCGCTTCTCCTATGTAAACCATTTGAGATGCATTTTACCAACCCGCGTCTCCATTGTCAGTCATTGGAGACACTTATTGTCAACCTGCGTCTCCTTTTATTAATTAAAAAACAAATAAAATAAAATAGCATAGATTACAAATTGGTCCCTACTCATTTATTACCCCATGTCTTTTTACAAACAGCTCCCTAAAGAAATAAGAAATTACAACACATGCCTCAAAACACATCTCTAGGGGCTAAAACACATCAATTTGAGAACTCTTTTACAAACAACTCCCTATAGAAATAGAAAATTACACCACATGCCTCAAAACACATCCTACAACCTTTCAATTTAAAACTACCAGAGAGGAGACCATTTGAACTTCAATTTATATCAGAAGCCAGAACAAACACAAAAATGAATGACAGGTTTAGTCTTCGAAGACTACACAAGGCATGAATAAAAAACGAGAGTTATAAATTTGAGCTAGGCTCTACACGACTGCATATAGAAATGAACATCGATATTCATGAGTGTAGACAAAAGAAGGCACTAAGGAACACATAATGTATTGGCATCGACATGACTAATCATCAGATACATGGATATTGGCATTAGAGTTAGTCCATTACATGCATGAACTGAAACAAAATGAACACAAGACCATTACTGTTAAGAGAGACTCAAGGTTACATATAGTGTTTTCTAGATGATGGAGTAGCAACAAAATGGTAAAAGGCAGAGACTTCAGTAGAAGGCACTAACCTTGGTTCTTGTAGTTCTCATAGAGATGGACAATCTCAGTGATGTTGGAGTTAGTTATTCCACTGAAATGAGTAAACACAAGCAGCTATTATTTTACGAAATACATAAAAAAGCCTAAAGGCACTCATGTGGCTTGTTTGGCTGACACTCATTAAGACAGTAAAGGACTAAAGGCAGTAAATAGCAAGAAACCTGAAATGATAAGTATGTGAAGCAAGCTAGATGACAAGTATGCTGGATGATAAGCAATTTAGCACATGGCTGAATGATTAGATAAATAAAATGTTGCCTTGTCAGAATATAGGATTTCAGCACCCAAATTTGTTAACAGTGTACTATATGAATAGGCCAAAGCAATCCAATCTAGCAACAGTTTGCAGCATTCGTGTACAAAATGGCATATAGGTGGTAAGGCTTAGATGAAAGTCCTAGTTAAGCTGTCATATTTAGAAAAAAACGGCATATGTGCATTAATAGTTCACTCATTTCATACAGCTCTGGCGATCACTGACTTGCTAAATCTGATCATGGTCATTCAGGATGCTCAATCTACAAGTAGCAAATTCTGATACAATATTTCATATGCAACTACCTGAGTAACAAATTAAAAAATTTCTGCAAGAGTTTTGGAGGGCACAGGACACGGCTAGATGAAAAGTAAGATGACGAGAGGCAATTTCAGTTAAATCAGTAATGGCATTAGTGATGAGACAATTTCAGTCGAGTAACAACAAAAATACAAAAATATGTTAAATCCTCAAAAATATTATTTAACTTCATGACCAGGGTGTGCGAGAGGGTTAGGGTTGGGGCTTAGGCTGTTAGGGTTAAGCTGCGGGACTTCGTTGCAATTTTTAGAGAACAGAGGGGTCTTTTTGCAAATTAGCTAGGCGAGGGTGCGGGATCAAGCGCTACTCACCGTGTGGCCCGTGAAGCCCGGAGAGCGAAGGAAACCTCAGGTTCGAGATGAGTGTTGATTGGAGACACGTTTTTAGAAGTGTGTCTCCTTTGTTGCTCCACAAAGGAGACATGTTTGGTAAACCCGCGTCTTCAATATCTGGAGAACTCAAAGGAGACGTGGATTGATAAAGTGCGTCTCCTATATGTGTACATAGGAGACGCGGGTTAAAAGTGCTAATTTTTCACAGAGTCATTGGAGATGTGTGTTCTTAACACGCGTCTCCTATGAGTTATTGGAGACGCGCTTTAAAACCGTCTCTCCAATGATAATGTCTTCTTTCTTTGATTCTTACATAATGATCCCACATTATCCCCCTACGAGTATCCTCATTTGTTGGGGTATTACTTGCCATGGATTCAGACAAATCAGGAGGCTAGGCATTCAAAACATATCAGTCGGTTTCCAAAAACTACAAGATGAACATGATCTATGAACTTGAGCAGAACTGAAAGGGATATGGATGCCAGTTTTAAATTGTCTCATGATGAAACATTCATAAACAGATATAAACTTGTTAATCAATTAAAAACCAGAATTCAAGAAAGCTGATTTCCACAGTCAAACAATTTCCGAATGATGCAGGTCACAATGTCTGGAGGAAAAAGGTCGTCGGATAAATTTTTTTGTAAATTGCGGCAAGTGCTTTGCCAATATGTACTGATAGAAGAGCGGTCATCAACTAAAATAAGCATGCATAGTTTACGGCATGCAATCAAAATAATATAAAAACAGAAATAATCATGTCATTTCCAAGATCCAGACTTCTCGTTTCTCATCGTATTTTTGTGTTACTCTTCTACCCGGAGGAAATATGAGCAGGAAATATATGTAGTGCAACGGTGGTACTGTCGATAAAAACTGGTCCACGTTGCAGCAGTAGGTCAACCAGCACTTATTAGGTTTACTCGAAAGAGGACTGCCGTGTCTACATGTGCTTCAAAATATTTGGTGCTTCGTGCCAGACTTTTCCTATTTTCAATTAAAGTAACTCGAGGCGGGTAAAAGCAATGTGGTTCATACTGCTGAGAGGCTTTGCAGAGCTCATCAAGATGTGGTATAAGATATATCCTTTTTCATTCATTATTATTTATTTTTTTTGTGTTACATATTTGTAACTTTCATAAGGTTATTATATCTCATCATCATCTTATTGTGTAGGATCTCTTTGGTTCAACCTATACCTCAATAAGCTTCCGTGCGATTCTTAATCAAGTTTTGGAAAGAATTGGATTGGATTGTTATGGTGGCCAGCCATTCTTCACCAAAAAAGGGAAGCACAAAGTAACTAACTTTGTACAGGCCAGAAGAACCCGATGCTCCATTGTTTGATACTTGCAGTGTTGTGTGTGATAGTCATTGGGAAGCGGAGGAGAGTGCACTCCTACACGCTCTAGCTTATTTTGATGGAGTTGTAGGCTGGACAATTGGAGAGATTAATTATGTTCCATTTCTATGTGCGCGTGCCGGACCTGGACCTATGTAACATTATGCATGCATGTTTCATGGATTGTACCCTATTATGAACTTGTATGAAACTTAATTATTAATAAGTAGTAGTGGTTGATGTGTGAACTTTCACTATTGTATATACTATTTATTTGTAAATCTAGCATTCACTACGGGAGAAGCAAAATTCCCCGAGTGTCACATGCTTCCCCGAGTGCCAAAAATCGGGCACTCGGGGAAGCCAATCTTCCCCGAGTGTTGCACTCGGGGAAGAATTGCACTCGGGGAAGGGAGGCTTCCCCGAGTGCCTATAGGTACATGACACTCGGGGAAGCATGGCACTCGGGGAAGGCCATCTTCCCCGAGTGCAACACTCGGGGAAGAGAGGCACTCGAAAAAGAAAAGGTGCATTTGACGGCGCGGATGGACGGAACCGTATGAAAAAATTCTTCCCCGAGTGCCTCCACCTAGCACTCGGGGAAGCTAGCCTCTTCCCCGAGTGCCTCACCCTAACACTCGGGGAAGCACACTCTTCCCCGAGTGCTCCTTTTTGGCACTCGGGGAAAGGTCTCTTCCCCGAGTGCTAGGAGAAGGCACTCGGGGAACTAATTATTTTTTTTAGTTTTTTTGGTCCATTTTTTTGTGAGGCCTTCCAACATTATTTAAAACTCCTTTCTCAAATTTGGCCTAATTTTGAATTTTTTAAATATATTTCGTTAGTTTTTTCGTTTCGTTGAATTTTTGTGCATACTTCAAATTTGAACTGCAGGTGCATGAAGTAATGAAATTTCTTGATTCAAAAAATGATAGTCATGATATTTGGTGTATATTGAGGCCGTATCCAGGAACTCACATAAAATATCGAGCATCTTATTGTCATGACATGACGAACAACTTGCGGAAAAGGTATTTGTAAATTACATAAAATCCGAACGAAGTCCGAAAATCATGAAAGTTGTCGTGGAGTCATGTTATCACATGTAGAGGTTGTGTGCAACAATTGAGAAGATTTCGAGTAAGTTGCGACGTCGGATGCCTAAAACTGAGACATCTCCACATGTGATCAATGTGATAACACACACGGAGATGTCTGGGTTTTAAGCATCCGACGTCCCAACTTGCTCGAAATCTTCTCAATTCTTGCACACAACCTATAAATGTGATAAAACGACACCCCAACAAGTTTCGTGATTTTCAGACGTTGTTCGGATTTTCTGTAATTTAGAAACACTTTTCCCGCAAGTTGCTCATCATGTTACGGCAACAAGATGCTCGATATTTCATATGAGTTACTGGATAAGGCCTCAATATACACCAAATATCAAGAATATCATTTTTTGAATCACCAAATTATATTATTACACGCACCTACAGTTCAAATTTGAAGTCTGCAAAAAAATTCAACAAAACGAAAAAACTAACAAAATATACAAAAAAATTCAAAATCACCCCAAATTTGAGGAAGGAGTTTCAAATAATGTTGGATGGCCTCACAAAAAAAATGGGACAAAAAAACTAAAAAAATAAAATTATTTCCCCGAGTGCAATAATTAGCACTCGGGGAAGAGGCCCTTCCCCGAGTGCCAGATCAGGACTCTCAGGGAAGAGGCATTCTTCCCCGAGTGTTAGGCTGGCGGCTCTCGGGGAAGAAAATAAAAAAAATCGCTAACTACAAGCCCCCCTACCGGCCCATAAGCCGCCCCCCCGAACCCTATCGTCCCTCACCCGCGCCCCTGCCCCTGCGCCCGCCCCTGCGCCCGCCGCCCCGCCCCCGCCCCCGCCGGCGCGCCCCGCCCCCGCCCCCGCTGCCACGCCCCCGCCCCGCCGGCGCGCCCCGCCCCCGCGGCCGGCGAGCTTCCCCGCGGCGGGCGAGGTCCCCCGCGACCGGCGGGCGAGCTTCTGGCGGTCGGCGGGCGAGCTCCCGGCGGCCGGCGAGGTCCCCTGTCCCTCTCTCTCCCCCCATCTTCCTTACGGGCTCCATCTCCCCTCTTTCAGATCCGGATCCCCACCCATGGCGAGCACCTCGATGAGAGGGCGATGGTGCCTCCCGCTCCTCCGGCCCTCACAGCTGTTGAGACCCCGCGCCGGCCGCCGCCGGGACCCCGCGCATCACCGACCGCCGAAGAGCCCCCAAGCCGCCAGCCGCTGAAGGTAAACGCATGCCCGTGCCCTCCCTCGAATCCCCCTTCCTTTATAAATATACTAGGATCAAACATTTATACTGCAATACAACATTCAACAAGATAATGACCGGGATTACAATTCTCTAGTCCTAAAAGAAACATGAAACCAGTATCACACCTCAGATTTATTGTCCTTCACACAAATAAACAGTGTTAGTGTTCTCAACTGCTATATGGTGTTTTCAGAAGCCTACATTTGTTTGCGGTACATACATGATAGGAGCCTATCTCAGGTGGCTATAACCTCAGCGCCTCATATCTGTCATTCAGGTCATTAGCCCACCATGCATTAGCAGCAGCAGAAAAACTGAGTTACCTGTTCCCTGTTACTTAGGTCTGTGCCCTGTTATGCAGTGAGGTTGTGTACTCATGACAATGGTTACCTGTATACCATCACACCTTAAATGTAAAATCAGAAGGTGTCTTAGAGTAACTACACTCCATGTGGATTGATGGTGATTTGCATGCTTATTGTTCTGTTGTTTCTTTGTTCTCTGAATAAAGAAGATCATTACTGTCGCTTATCCAACAGTGTATTGTATTGTTGTAGAGCCTATCAAAGCCAAGAATCCGAAGATAACGTATGCAGACCTTTATCAGGTAAATTAGGATGTCTTGAATTTGCTAATTTAATTTGAGTTATCTGGCTTATTTTTCTTTCATTTGGTTAGTTTTTTTATTAACAAACATGCTGGAATTTCTCGCAGCTTGCTGGAGTGGTTGCAGTTGAAGTGGAATTTTGTCATTGAGTTCATTTAGGTACCCATCCAGTCTTTGCGCTCCTTTTGGCTATGAAAAGTTGATATATATGTGTGTGCATCTGTGTATAAAAATTAGGTGCTAACTGAATGGCCAATGTATTGACTGAAATTAGCAACGCAAAATAGCTTAGCTTCATGCCTTCATGTGTGTGGCTTTCATTAACCAGACATATGGATGTTTGTTTCAGTAAGAGTTCTGATGTTTCCATGAAAGCTTTTTTTTTTAGCAGTGAAAGCTAATATTTTCTTTAATAGTCAGACTCACTTCTTTGTAGTTCAATGTGAAAAATAGTACTGTTGAGTGTGCTTTGAGTCTTTGAATGATTGATTCACTATTGAAATTTAGTACGTTGGCTATTGAAATTTATAGATTCATGTACACAAATTTCAGCTTTGAGTCTTTGAATGATTGATTCCCCTCTTTGTCGCTCGCAGTTGCAGCTCCGCCGCCGGCCACCTCAGCGGCCCTCTATCATGCAATAGTTGATTGGTTTTTTCGCTCATGGGTCACACCATCAAGAAGGCCAAATCCAAGACGACGATCTTCGGTCGTTTCAGTATGTTCTTTGCTTCACTTGCTTATTTGCACTATAATTATGCCCTGATGATGCAATCTCTCTTCTTATTTTGTCTTTTCCTGCCTTTGTGCTTACCTTTCCTTCATATTGGTTTGCTTAAAATGACTAAAATGGAGTATAAAAATGCTTAAACTGTAAAAGGGAGTCCTTCATATTGGTTTGCTTAAAATGGAGTGCAATCTCTCTTCTTATCTTGTTGCAGCAGCTACCTCCCTTCCTCCATCTGCAATTTTTACAGTATGCATGTTCTGTATTGTTCATGATATTATTACATATATGTATGTAGCTAGGTTAAGTCTAGATTTGAGGACTGATTTGACAGTGCTCCCGCTCATTTCATTCATAATTTGCTTCTTCTTGTGCCTTCCAAATGGACTCCTTTATAACTCTAGCATATCTTCATAGGGTAGTGATTATATGGGGACCAAGACTGCAATTTGTTTACAACTTATATTTGTCTCGTTGGTGCTAAACCAAACTTTTAGTGCAATACCTCCTACCTTGGGCTTGGATGTGTGAAATCCCTGCCTCACATTCATCCTTTTGTCACCTTTTGACATTTCTATGAATCAATATATAACCCTTCTCAGTACGTAGCTTAATCTAGCTGTCCATGGTACTTCCATTTATCAACTCTTCATTGGGCTAGCTAGATGCTCGCATAGCATTTCTCCCCTGAAAGGGGATAGTCTTTTCTGCACAAAGAAGAGTGGAAAGCTTGTAGAAATAATCAATTCTTTGTGAAAGAATAGGGAATAATTTTGAACGCTTGTTTTTAGTGAAGGACAAATCTGAATGCTTGAACCACCTTTTCCAAGTTCCTGTCCCGTCCCACAGCTGGCTGTTGGGTCCACTAGCCACCACGCCTACATTGCATTTTAGGGCAGATAATAAATACCCAGCTAGGTTTTCTTTATATTTTGAGAAAAAAAATATGTGGATATCATTTTTGCAGGGATACTTTGGTTCTGAAGACTAGTTATTTATTTGCAAAGAATCAACAGTGTATATGGCCACTTGGGAATATTCAAGTCTTAAACTAACCTTTGTCTTTGCTGACTACATGCTATACTTCCAGTTGTGCAATTGCAGTTCTTGACCACACAACTAATGAGTTAGGTTTTTATCTAAAATACTATAATTCACAGGTTAAATGCTCATACTATCAAATGGTTTTATATATGTCATGGAGGCCATCTGATTTTATTTATCTCTTATTCTTTTCAGCCAGTGTCAATTTAGTTCTAGCTTACTATTTTCAAGGCTGATTTAAAGTGGTTCTAATTTCACATGGTTGCTGTCTCTTTAATTTTCTACAGCATGCTTTGTGTTTGAGCTGGCAATACCCTCTGTTGCATAAAGATTGTGGTTCCCCGGGATGCATGTGTGACTTGTGTGTTAATTGATGTTTCCAAACACAAATCTTATCTCTAAAATTTCACATACCATGTCTGCACTTTACTGATAATTGAAATTCTATTTTTCAGGAAGTTAGTAGACCCTGCTAGCTACTCAAGCTACTGTCTTCTATTGGATCCATGCAATTTTTTTTGGATTTTGAGTCAGTCCTGAAGTGATTTAGCACACAGGTGCAAGATAATCTAATATACAGCCTGCTGTTAGATCCAAACGTTGCTTTTTGTTGTTGAGTTTCTAGAAATGATTGTGTAGGTCTTAAGACAACTATGGGTGTGTGAGAAATATATGGAGCTTGCTGTCGTGAGATGTTTCTAGTGAATGAATATTTGAATTGGGTACACACCTTTTTTTTGTTATGCTTTGCTGTTTACATGGAAAAGCAAAAAAAAAAAGCTTCCCCGAGTGCCTATGCAACGGCACTCGGGGAAGAGGCCTTTTATAAAAACCAGCCAAATTTCTTCCCCGAGTGCCTTGGGCAAGCACTCGGGGAAGAGGGGTTTTTTTTAAAAAAAATTCTTCCCCGAGTATAACACTCGGGGAAGTGGGTTTTTTCTTAAAAAAAAATTCTTCCCTGAGTGTTGCACTCGGGGAAGAGGTTTTTTTTAAAAAAAAGCCGGACGGCGCCTACGGCGTCAAATCTTCCCCGAGTGTTAGGACGGCACTCGGGGAAGGCTTCCCCGAGTGTACGATTTTTGGCACTCGGGGAAGACCTCTTTCCCGTGAGAGGCATCCCCGGAGGCTCTTCCCCGAGTGTTGCACTCGGGGAAGGCTTCCCCGAGTGTTTTTGCCCCTTCCCCGAGTGCATTTGGCACTCGGGGAAGCACGTGTCTCCCGTAGTGATTGTCGTGTTTAATTTGAATAGGTTATTAATTTGAGAACTGCATTTTACAAATTTGGCGAGAATAATTTTTCTAGGAACGGAAGATGCTATCGCCCGCACCTCGAAAACCCTTTCCAGGAGCGGGTGACGCCTTCACCCGCACCTGGAAAGGGTTTTCTGGGTGTGGGTGTTGTACCTGCTCCTGAAAACATGTATTTGTAAAAGCGACAGTTGGGAGCGGGTCCGCCGTCCGCACATGGAAATACTAAACACCTACAAATCGTTTCTGTAGTAGTGTCTCATGCTTTGAATCTGTTGGTGATATGCTCAATAGGCCATCATAACAATTCTGACTAAAGGCCCAAAGGATAAGTGATCAATGAGGGACTAGGATAACTAATAGGTCTTCAAAGTGGAAGCCCATGAGGGTGCACCATAAATATGAGGGGAGGGGCTAGGATAGCATTGATCCACCACGCCACAACCCTAGCCGCAGCTCCCTCTCGTCCTGAGTCTGAGACCCGTGTCACCCATGCTGTGCTAGTACACTGGGGCACGGCATTTTCTCCTCCGTGCTTGTGGACTCCGTTGCTTCGACAACTGTGACCCTTCTACCCACCTATTCTGGGAGGGTATGCAGGAATGTGTGGAGGACCTAGTGGCCAGTGATATCGTTGAGCCCTTAAGTTAATGGAAAGCTCTTTTCTACTAAAAAAGGATCCACAGTTTTTACACAGGGTTGTGTACTTTTGAATAAATTCAACAGTATTTTTTATGCAAAACCTCTGGGATGATCTCCATTTTGATGGCAGGCTCCTCCAACTTGGCAGTGGGGTTGGTTCCCTCTAAGACGGTATTGTTGGCTGTCGTTAAGGCAGCAGGGTTGACTCCCTTATTTGCATCGATCATATCCCAGTAGGTTGATCCTGATTATGACCACCTTGGTCTAAGTGATATTACTGTAGCACTTTGGCCACACTAAATTAAATCATTTTGGTACATATATAGTAACAATCCCTTATTTTTTTCAAAAAAGTAATATGTTGTAGCACTTCGTCACATTTGGATCCATGATTATTGCCTTTGGTTATGTTTTTGGAAGGACATTTATTTGTTTCCTAGTTTAACTGATTCTTTACTTGATGCTAGTACTAGATGTATGGTGCAGCAAATAGGAGTTGCATACTTGCTAGAGCTTCCTACTGCATTCAATTTGCAGCCAGATACCAAGAGGACCAAGCATTATACCAGTGGAGAGAGACCGGCGATCAGCTCTCCCCACATTCCTGCTGCCATCCTTGTTTATTTTGTAAACAATACTATAACGCCATGCCCCCTCCTTGTTTTTCCTCTATTTTTCAGTTGCTTTTTGTTTGGCAAATATATATAGTCACGTTATCACCTTGTCTGTGGAGAAACGAAGGCACTATAGTTTATATATACTAGGTCCCCACACTTTTCAATAAACTAGGAACCAATACCGGTTCTGCTTAATACAAAGCAAAAACGTCCAATAATATATCTGATGTCTGACCAATTCGCACCCACATAACAAGTTACTGTAGTGACCAGAGTATACTACAAGATATTGGACTAATCCGCACCCACATAGCAAGCTGTATGATGAGCACAGTTTACTCTCTTTTAAACTATTTGTGGGCTGCCTTGAATTCGAGTAGTAAAGCATTGTGGCTGCCGATACATGTTGATCGATTCCAAGTTAAACTAGCAATATATGCACAGTTCATTGGTACCACCTAAAATGCATGGTGACCGCGCAGAAAAAAGCACTCAACCACTATGGGAATACCCAAATAGCTGCTTTGCCGAGTGCTGAAACAAAAACACTCGGCAAAGAGGGGGTTCTCCGTGTGTTTTTTACACTCGGCGAACAACTCTTTGTCGAGTGTTTTTCCCCGGCACTCGGAAAAGAAATAACTTCTCCCAGTATTTTCTTCGGCACACGGCAAATAAATAATTGCTTTTTTCTACCCTCAAACTTTTTCTACTGTCCATATATAATATGTGGTACTCCATGTCAAAGTTTGGTAATTTTTTGTATCTTTTTGCTATAGTTTAATAATTAATTGCAGGTCAAGAAATTTTTTGAATGAAGTCAAATTTGAACTGCAAGTTATTTAAATAACAGAACAAAATGAGTAGAAAATTGATATTCATATTATTCATCCATGTTTAAGGCCTTACTTTTGAAAGGAAATGGAATTTTTAACATCTTGTTCATAAAACATGAGTACGGAAGTGTGGTTGTAAGGTTTTAATTTTTTTTAAAAGTAAACGAAGTCAGAAAATCATGATATTTATCATGATGTGATGATATTAGACGTGGAGGTTATGGTAAAAATTTGAGAATGTTTCGAACATTTTGTCACAAACGATGTTTAGAAATCGAGGCATGTCACTCGAAGAATCTTAGAGTTGAGCAGGATTCTATAAGATTTGGAATCAAAGTGACGGTCGATTTGTGATTGGACTACAAAACTTTTTGTATGGGCAAAAGAGAAGCAAGTTTGCTTTATGTGATTTTTTTGGCAATTTGTTGGAGTCTGTTTGATAATTTCAATGTATTAAGTGCCATTATATTATTTTAATTTATTTAATTAATTTTGAGCTATAACTACATAAAATAAAAATTACATGAGTAGAAAAATCAAATACATATTGTTACCTGAATCTAATAGGGTATTGTTGAGGTAATTGATATGAATTTAAAAGAATACATATGGAAAAAAATGACAGAAGAAAAAAGAAAATGGAAAAACCTTGCCGCGTGTTTAATGCAGCACTCATGGAATGTTCTAGGTTATCGATCCTACATGTTGAAACGCTCCTCTCCCATTGGCCCGTTCCCATCCCGCACCGTCGGTCGCTCCACCTTCTTATTCTACCCCTCTCTCTCCCTCCCCTCCCCTTCACTTCTCTCTCCCGCCTCCTGCCGCCGGATCCGCTCAATCTCCACCCCCTCCCCTGTGGGTGTCGGTGTCCGCCACGGCCCTGTCCCCTCCTTCTCTAGCCGCAGCGCCCGACGCCCACCACGCGACCTCGAGCGCGGCCGGCGACCATGCCGCCAGATCAGCGCCCGCGCCGGCCTCCCGCCACCGAATCCGCTCAAGCTCCACCACCCCGGTACTCCTTCCCTCCTCCCCCCGCGCTCCTTCCCTCCTTCCTCGACGCTGGTAAATGATTGCTCCATAGGATGCTAGGGCTGCATTGGTTACTGATCCAGTTTCCCGACGACAGATAAAAAGGGACGGGGGGAGTAGTAACTAAACAAACGTGTGAATTTTCATTTTCTGTTTTCTAGAAAAACAAACATGTGAATATAAGCATATAAACATACACAATATTTAAATTAATGCATACAAACATCTAATCATCTCGAAAACAACGAAAAGCTAAAATGACCTGCAATTTAGAATTGATGGATTAGTTTCTCACCTCTACCACTGAAAAATACTACACAGACCAATTAACCTTTTTTTTATTCAGAAAAGATTAAAGCAATAGTTGTGTTCATGTGGCTGAAGGTGCAAATAACGAATACATCCGGGAATGTAGAGAGTAATCGAACTGAAACAAATGTATCATGTCAGGACGTGTCTATACCGCGTACCACAGAGACAATGAGGTCGAATCCACGAGACAAGACAGCGTGTCCAGGCTTATAGTAAGCTAGCTAGTGTCTTGTCCTCGCTGTATCCCCTGCTCTCTACACATGTGTCCACGCACAAGGAGGTCCACTGTCCACTCTGGTGTAAGGAAGAACTTCGACAGTAGCTCTAGAGGTGGACCACATCAGAGAAAGTTGGTCGGTAGCTGCCTCAGCTGCAGTTAAGTGCCGCTCAATCACAGGAGCCGCCATTGGCGTTGGCACGGGCGCCTCAATGTCTGGTCGAACTTGGACATAAGCTACTGATGCCTCATGTTCCTACTTGCAAGATAACCCTTATAGACATTTAAAACAAGGAGATCATGCATGCATGCTTATCTGTGTTGGAATAGAAACAAGCTCTGCGTGAAATTAACATATCAACTTGGAGGTTAATTGGGCTACATACAAGTGCAACACAGGTTCTCCTGAATACATCGGCCAGAGACCTTGTTGGCATCCAAATATATAGTATGTAAATGTAGTAGTCCCTATATGTTTATAAAAAGTATATGGCTCACGACAAAATTGATCGACAATCCTTATGAGGACCCTCCCTTGACAAAGAATGTCTTTGCCTAACTAGAAAAAAAAGTGACTGAGCACAATTCCTGGATGCTTTCTTTTCTTATAGATATATTGGCTGTTATAAACATACTACTAAAGGCAAACAACAGAAAGACACAATATTAAACAATGCGGAATCAGATAATGAAATCACCAATTTTTTTTTTTAATCTGAACTGGAGCGGTGGAGCCTAAAGATTAAGGATGTACTGGGAGGCCTCTTCCGGTCTAATTAAGCTACTTTCTTGATGCTTTGCATTGCAAAGAACATTAATGAGTAAGAGCAACCAAAACGATTGGGTCTTTTGGGCTTGTGTTGCTTCACGCATTGGACCTGCCGTATTCTTCCTTCAGATCCCACATCTTCTCAGAGCATGTACCAGCGTGAACATATACATTTCTAATATGTAAAACCTTGGCCCCTGTAGGATAAGTTGCATTCAACAACCAGCTTCTTGTCCTTTTCATGTTCTAAACGGAGATGTTAAGCTCAGCTTCTATTTTGACTTCGGCGTAAGGTCCCGATGCCTCGTTTTCCTATGTTATTTTGCAACCCACAGTCCGCGACATTTTCTATTTATATTCTACTCTGTTTTCTTGGCTATCAATATTGAAAATAAATCATTTCAGTGGTTTGTGATGCGAATACACACAAAAACAACAGCTTGGGTATTCATCATATGGAATGCCTAATAAAGTGTAGAAAGTATGCGTGGTGTATATTTGCAAGGTCGATATGTTTCACTGCCCTATAGTACAGTCATGTTTACTCATCTAGCTTGTAATAACATGTGAAAGGAAAATGATTCTTTTTTACTTTGGCCACAATACCATTAACTCTTTCTTACATTCACATCCTTAAAATTCAACTATAGAAAATAACATATGTGACTAGATATATGAATAGACAATCCAACCCAATAAACAAGGTTATTAGGTTCAGTGGGACGTGGACGCTGCTTGTCGCTTGCTATGAGTAATGTATACGCCGTAGGACTTGCTATCATCTTGGCACTTTTTTTTTACATCACAAACTATTAAACTGACCAGCAACCCATTTGGAATCTAGTGTATAAACTGCATCTGGAGACCGAGTTTATATTACCCTTTTGTTAGGGCTCTTTTACGGTGGTGGTATGCAGTACATGGCTATTTTTCGTAAGGGTAAATAGGTAGTTTTTTCCAATCTTTTAATAAATTTGGCAACCTCTGGTTGAGAAAAGAAATTTCATGTACGCCACAAGGAAAATTTGAAATTAAAAGTTATGAAAAAATTTCATTTTTGAAATTTGAATTGAAAATTTTGGTTTTTGAATTTTTTTAAAAAATTGACCATACCACCGGAGGGAACTGGAAAAAATTGAAAAAAATCAATTTTGAAATATGAATTGAAATTTGAAAATATTTGGCCATACCACCAGAGGGAAATAAAAAAATTGAAATATGCCACGAATATTTGAAATGAAAAAATTTGTAAATTTTCATTTTTGGAATTTGAAATGAAAAAATTGAAAATTTTCATTTTTGAGATTTGATATGAAAATTTCCGTTTGAAATTTTTAAAAAAGGCCATATCACTAGAGGGAAATAAAAAATTTGAAATGGAGAAATCATATATTTCGTTTATTCCACCGAGATAAAACTTCCAATAATACCCCTATACCACTTATATCACCTATGTATACCGCCCTATACCACAAGTGCAAGTTGTGGTGGTATACAATTAATCTCAGCCATCAGATCCTTTCATATTTGTCCTTTTCCAACAGTGGTATAGGGTGGTATGGTCCACCGTAAAAGAGCCCTTTTGTTAAGAACTTTTCATGATAATATATATTCAGATATGCATAAGCTACCTCTGCATTTTCGACTGGATCCTTCCATGGATTTATCTACGGGTGAATAGGTTCTGTGGTTACATGATTGTCACTTGATGCAACTACTTGTATGACACACCATCTTTAATTTTTATAGTTCAAGGCGTATAGAACACATCATATTGTGTAGGCGGCTAGTGCAGTTACCACTGGGCCAGTCACAAGCTCTTTTTGGAGATCTTATAGAGTTCTGATCAAGATTCGAAAGTGGTTTGTTGCAAACTTGAGCTACTGATTAACAGGACTGTACATTCAGTCTTCACGGTTTACCAATTAATTAAAGAAAGCTGACAGTTGCATTCAGGCAATTCCAGAAAGCTGTACCTTTTAACTTGATGATTTCTACCAAATGCAATGTGGTTCACTAGGATGGAGTACGTATAGTCGTAATAAATGCAAATGGTGATGTGCAGAGCTAAAAAGAGAAAGCTGCTTCTAGGATAAACAAATATTATCGTGGATAGATGACCTGGATTATGAAATTGAAGCACGCCTGTTCTTCTATTTGCAGCCTGAGTGGAAGGACCGAACAAAAGCATATGGAATTGACAAAGGCCGAGATATAGATTCTGCCCGATCAACATATTTTTTGGCACCGGTATGGGCAATGCACCTTGGACATGAGCTCCTGATGCCTCATTTTCCTACTAGCAAGATATTAAACCTTATAGCTATTTGTGTCAAGATCTTGCTTTGCTGGTTCAGTGCTCTATGGTCAAGTTTTGTGTAAAACTAACATATCCATTTGGCGGTTGGGCTACATACAACAAAGGTGTTCTAAAAACAACCATGGCCAAAACAGACCTTGTTCATGTCTAATATATATAGCATGGAACTGTAGTAATGTGTGTTTGAAACGTATGTGGCTGACAACAAAATTAATTGGCGGAACTTATGATGCTCCTCCCATGAAATAATGTCTTTGTCTAACTGGAGATATGTGACTGAGTCCCCTTGAATGCGTTCTTTAGTTCCAGTGCCTCTTTTTCCTACATGATGCTACAACCCACAACGGGAAAATTGTATGTCGCTGTGTGCTGAGAAGTTCGCCGTGGGTTTTCTATCGGGCACACGGCGACCAACTTCTTCACTGTGTGTCAAAGTCACTACACAGGACGGCCAACTCTTCGCTTCGCCATGTGTTTTCGTTTGACACACGGCGTCTATTCCTCTTCGCCGTGTGTTTTCGTTTGACACACGGCAAAATAATTTTTCGCCGTGTGCTTTTTATGGCAAACGGCAAAGGAGTCCAACAAAAATCATTTTTAAACCTCCAAACTTTTTCAACCCTCCATATGAAACATCTAGTAATCTATGTTAAAATTTGAAGTATTTTTGTATTCATTTGTTATATTTAACTACATAATTACAATTCATGCAATTTTTTTGAATCAAATCAAATTTCGAATGCAAGTGTTTGAAACAATAGATTAAAATGAGTGAAAAAATGATGTTCATGTAATTTAGCCCAATTTAAGGTCTTACCCAAGAAATCAAATGATAATTCGAATAACTTGACCAGGAAACAGGACCACGTCCGTGTGTCCGAATGATTTTAAAATTCTAAAAAATGCAAATGAAGTCCAAAAATTATGAGATTTGTCAATATCTCATCATATCATGTGTGGAGACTATAGTAAAAAATTGAGTGTGTTTCACGCATTTTTCATGTACGATGCTTACAAACACAAACATCTTTGAAGAAATTTCATAGAGTTGAGAAGAATGTGGTAAGATTTGGAGTGAATGTGACGGTTGAATTTGAGTTTAATTTTGAAAGTTTTTTACTCTTGACATACAATATGTTGTGCACCATGTTTAACATACAATATTGGGCTGAAATATTGACACACGGCGAAGCCGAATTGGGCCAGTCAGCCCACCATCCTGCCCAACAGCCCACCGTCCCTCCCCCAACTAACCCTAACAATAAAATCCCCCCCCCCTCCTCCCTTCACCTGCAGCCACAACCGGCTTTCTCTGCCTCCCTCCTCCTCCCTGACTGCGTCACAGCTTCCTCTCTCCGCCGTAGCTCCCTCTCCCTGTCTCCACTGCCACCCCTCCCTCTCTCCACCGCCGCCCAGTCGCCTCCTTCGCTCGCCCTTCCTCTCCACCTTCGCTTGCCTCTCACTCAGCTCCAGCGAGGATGTAACATACCAGAAATTTGAGTGTTTTCCCATGAGTGAATTTCCTCAAAAATTTAAAACTTTTTGTTTGAACTTGTGTGCTACCAATTTTTGACCCAAATTGCTAGCCACTCATCTACAATCCCGTATAAGTTAAAACCACATAAAATTATTTTCGAACTCTTGTGTAATTTGTGAGTTGGAGTTCCTTGGATTTTAATTTGGATCTTAAAATTGAGTGAAGTTTGAATTTGAAATCTATTCAAATTCAAACTATACGGTTTAGGTAAATACAAAACCTATTTTACTAACTTGTCTAACATCTAGCCCGATCTACCAAGTGGCCTGTTGTAACCCAACCAGTTCAGCCCATCATATCTCCCCAGCCGGCCCGTTTCACCTTCACCCGCGAAGCCCAACCGGCAGCCCAGCCAGCCCAGCACGTGCCCCTTTTTCCTCTCTATCACCGCCAGGCGGGACCCACTTGTCGGTCTATCTGTTCCTCTTTCTTCCTCCTTCGTCCGTACCCGGTCGTCACGCGCTGCGTGCGTGCACACGCGATGGGATGGCCGGTGCCGCGCTGGCACGCACGCCGAGCCGTGCGGGCACCCTAGCCCTGGCCTCGGATGCTCCTCCAAGGGAAATTGGACTCCTTTGCCCTCGAGCTCACCTCTAGAACCCTAGGAGCGGGTCGTTGGATGGCGGCCACGTCGCCTCACGGGGCGGACGCCGATGACGAGCGGCGGGCAGATCCTTGCCCTTGCCTCGCCTTTGCCGCCACTATAAGAGGCCGCCGAACCCTATCCGCCCTCTCTCCCGAGCCCCTTGTCCCTGTGACCGCCGCCGCCTGGGGACTTTTCCCCCAAATCCTCTGCCTCCGGTCGAAGAAAACAGAGAAGGAAAAGAAACGGAGAAGAGAAGGAGAGGGAGGAGAAGAGAAGAAGGAGGGGATGGAGTTGGACCTGCCGGACCAAAGGGAGGTCGCTGCGGAGCGCTGGAGCGCTGCCCTTGACGCCGTGAAGGCCGGAATGACCGCGCCCGCCCTGCTCTGTTCCGCATCACCGTGCCGCGCCACGCCGAGAGAGGAGGCCGTCGCCACCGATCGAAGCCATGGACACCGCCGCCGTCGCTGAACCAATCAAAGGAAGAGGTGGTGCTGTGCCGCATCGTGACGAGGACCCACGCAGTGGAGCAGCTGCCGTCGCCGTCATCTACCAGCAGTCCAAGAAGATGGAGCGGACGCTTCCGTGTACGACACCGTCCGGCCGCAAGACAAACCACGACATCGAGCCGGCCCGCGTCGCCTCGCCACGGCCACGGTTTCTCCCTGCGCCACCGTGACCTTCCCCAAGCCCTCGGTGAGCCCGCTTCCAAGTTCCCACCTTGCCCTCTAGCTGTTCGATGTTTTGCCAGTGTGTATCCTTGAGCTGTATGAGATCGAGGCCCTCCTGCTTGCTTGCTGTATCGCCAGCCTTCGTGTTGTGACGTCATAAAATGATTAAGGCCCAACTGATATTGGACCCAGCCCACCATTTGCTGACGTCATTTTTGATACGGCCCATTTTATTAATAAATCGTTTTTGAATTCGTAAAAAAATAATGGGCCGATGGGGCAAGGCCACATATTTTTCCCTATTATTTTGGGCTGCACTCCAGGTTGAGCTTAATTAAATATAATTCAATCTCATATTACATGCTAATCAATTAAGTAATAGACATCACAGATA
Organism: Cenchrus fungigraminus; assembly: GCA_036936925.1. Taxonomy (NCBI): domain Eukaryota; kingdom Viridiplantae; phylum Streptophyta; class Magnoliopsida; order Poales; family Poaceae; genus Cenchrus; species Cenchrus fungigraminus. Next base: position 89,544,924 of record CM072780.1, read on the forward strand.
ATATTTCCATACCACTGATACAAATTAATGTTTCGGATCACACTTGACACATTATTATCAATGAACACAGAACAACCACAAGCAGATTGTAAGTAGGAGCTCACAAACCAATACACATGATATCTCCATGCTCACAAATAAAGCTGGTATTGAAATAGAACCCACTAAGATAACAAAGCTTCGTACTCACAAACAAGCACAACTAGCTGGGAGGACACAAGCAGAAGACTAAGAAACACAGTGGATTTACCCAAGGCGCGAGCTTAGCAGTTGACGAAGGAGGGTCTCTGTAGTTTCTACTTGTTTCTTCAACCTCTCAATCTCATCAGTCTGCACTTTCATTGCTACATCTGATGCTTCTGCCTTGATCTTCAAGTCTGTCAAAACTTGGTCCTGTTCAACAAAGATTTCACCAAGGTCAGCAGCTGCATCGAGCCCTCCCAACGAAACTTCAGGTCTTGAGCATGTAGCAAAATTTGGATAATCTGGAGGCATGTAATCAATGAATGGCTTTGACTTCACATTGGAGGGACAAGAATTTGATATTTGAACCGCAAGGATTGTCATCAACATTTGAGCCTAAAAATGAAAGGAGAAGTCAAACTTGAACCTTAAACGAAGCAAGCAAATAAACTTAAGAATAATCCTAAGAATAAAGTAGCAGGATTATCATGCGTTCTGTTACATACCACGACATGTCATTGATTCTCAGCAATGCAGGAGTGGGATGCTAGGCCCTGCAGAAAGAGTTACAAATCAGGAACTGGATCTAGAGCGGTCAAGGTAAGAGAAGGATCTGAAATCTAAGACAATAAACAAAGTAAATTACTTTCTAAGCATGGCTCATCTATTAAGTTGTGTTACAAATCAGTAACTGCATCTAGAGCGGCCAAGGTAAGAGAAGAATCTCCAATCTAACACAATACACAAAGCAATTTACTTTCAACGCATGGCTCATCGATTAACTTGTGTTCCAAATCAGTGACTGCATCTAGAGCGGCAAAGTTAAGAGAAGAATCTCAGAACTAACACAATTCACGAAGCAATTTACTTTCTAAGCCAACGAAAATACTACTAGGGGACTAGAAAGAAAAGGAAATGAGATTCTCACTTGTGAAGCTCCAAGATTTAGGAGCCCATGGATTGAGGGGGCATCGGGAGCCGGTGCTTGCGCCGTATCCTCGCTCAACTGCTCAGCTTGGCCAGCACAACAGACGCAAGCAGAACACCGATATCTGCCGCTCACCATCTGCTAAGATACCCCTCCCCCTCCACCGGTGACGGCGAGGTCGGACCGCCACCGCAGATCTAGCTGAGCAGAGTGATGCTTTTTGGAAATGGAAGGCGGGAGTTTAGTGGTGCAACGCGGTAGCAATGGAGTAGAGTATTTATTATTTCGGGGTGGAGAGGGAATACAGAATTTGAAAATCCCGCTTTCGACTTCCTGACCGCAAAATGAAAATTTGGTAATCCGCACTTGCTTCGGGGCCACTGACAAGTGAGGCCGTGCAATGGCGGCCCCATATTGTCAATAACAAACGGTCTTTGTGTTGAACCATGATTTACATATGTAGGAGGATATTGAATCATATATGAATGCATATGTAAATTAGCATAATCCAAAGGTGAATAATAGCAAGGATATGGCCAAGACCATGGTGAGGTCAGTTCAGCATATGAATAAGGTGCAACATCATAATTTTCTTGAGATTTGCAAGAACAAGGTATATTTTGATTTTTTGGTGAAAGTTTCGAATTTTTACCTTTACTTGGCCAACTCCCTTGCTTTTGGCTTGCTCCTTTCTTCTTGTACTTGGCCAAAAGCTCCTCGTAGGTCGGCTTCACCTTTTTCTTGAGCTTGGGAAATCTCTGGGGGCACTGGTCAGACCGGTCTGGGACACCGGTCAGACCGGTCGATGTGCTGCTGGTCTTCTTTGTCTTGCCTTGCCCCCCGAGCGTTGAAGCCTTCGCTGCAACATTAGGGGTATCCTCCAGTAGCTTGTCCTGCACCTTTATTTCAGAACTTTGCTCACCAATGATTACATTCTTTCCTTTAGTTTTTTCGGCTTGATCCGGCCGAATTAGCACTTTTGGGTTGTTTAGCTCAAGAGTATTCCTCGGAAAGGGATTATGATCGACTTGCATAGCATGAAAAGTCAAACAACCTTCATTAATGGCCGATTGCACTTGTTGATGAAATACATTTCAATCATTAGTTGCATGAGAATAAGAGTTATATTATTTACAATAAGCACATCTCTTTAACTCTTCTAGTGGAGGTATAGTATGAGTTATTTTAATCTTCCCAGCTTTCAACAACTCATCAAAAATTCTATCACACTTGGCTACATCAAAAGTAAACTTAACTTCTTCTTGTCGATTCTTAAGGACCGGCTTTAAAGAATCACAAGTGCTAGGTTTATCTTTATTTGACCATACAAATTCAGCAGTTAAAACATCATTGCCTTCATCGTCCAAATAATCAGATGCATAATAAACAGGACGATTAGACTTTTCATTGGTTTTTTGTGAACTCTTAAATTCCTTAACTCGGTTTTCATTAGCTAAAGCTTTTTGCAACAACCGACTAACATCAAGCAAACAATCGGTTTCTAGTATCTCTAAATCTTCTGATGTACTCAGAAACAGATTCATTAGATTTTTGCCTAACCGATACAAGATGTGACAATTTCAACTCAGTTTCACCAGTAAAGAAATAATCATGAAATTTATTTTCTATATCCGAAAAGTGTAAACTGAGTTGGGTGGCAAAGAAAAAAACCTTGTAAATGCAGCACCCGATAGAGATAAAGGAAACAATTTCATTTTGCAAATATCATTAGAAGCAGCTGCACCACATTGTATAGTAAATTGGCCTATATGCTCTAATGTACTTCTACCATCATCCCCACTAAATTTAGTAAACTCTGGTATTTTAAATCCTTGTGGGTATGAGTTATACTCATAATTCTCAGGATACGGTCTTTGATACGACCGACTCTTAGTTTTAGGCTCTGTACCAAAAGTTTGTCTAAATATTTGGAGCATCTCTTCTCTAAATCCCTCCATCCCTAAAGCGGTTCTAGGTCTAGCCGATCCAGGATGTGGTGCTCGATTTATAGTAGGTTGTGGTGTGCTATATGTTGATGCTTGGTTCGACAATGTATTAGGAACATGCTGCAACGAACTATTAGGAACATATGCACTTATGGGTGGCTCACCATATACAACCGTATGCGGCATCATGGCATTAGTAATGGCCATTGTACTCCCTCCACCAGCCGAAGCACCAATAGTGGTACGGCTATGTATGTGGTGGATTGGAGGTACACCAATAGGGACTTTAGGTATATGCAAGTCTGAAAAATCATCTAGTGTGCTATCTTTAGAATTTTCGGTATTAGAAGTAGATTCATTAATATCATTACCAGAAAATTGTTTACCAAATTTGGCTTCTATACGATCTAAATGAGAATTAATCGTAGATTCAAAGTTTTCACTCATGGCAACAAATTTGTTATTTAAGCTAGCACTAACAGCCCCATCAATCATATTAGCAATATCTGAATTATCTTCAGGAGGAACATCAGATTGTACCTTGAGCGCGGGAACATTGATGACGACATCCTTGTCCTTCTTGACGTTCCCTTGTCGATCCATGGAGACATGCGAGACGTATTACTTCATGGCTTCTTCTTCCAACTCTAGGATCTCCTGCTCCTTTTGTTCACGAATCTTCCTCCTGACTTCAGCAAGTGCTTTTTGCTCTTCAGCCGATGTTCGCTCAACATTCGGCCTTGCAATTTTTTGGGCGTCAACCTCAGAAGGTACAGGTAGTTTACCGGCCATGGTAGTCGATTGATCTTCCTTCTTCCCCAGCGGAGACGCCAATTTGTTGGCACAAGTGTCCGACCAACAAGCACGCAGAGGGGCTCGCTGTAGCACCTCTGTGTAGGCACCGGTCAGACCTGTGTGGGTCATCGGTCAGACCTTTGCCCACTGGTCTGACCGGTGAAGGTCACCGGTAAGACCTTTGCTGGGATGAACCGGCGAAAGACCTCTGAACGTCGCCCGGGCAGGATCCCGTCGGGGCGGCGCAAGTAGGGTTATTCTAGGGTCGGCAAGGCCACCTAGAACGCCCTGAATTGACGTAGAGACGAAAGAGAAATAGCAAGTAATAGATTGGAAAAGTTTAAGGCAAAGGGAAAGGTAAAAATATAAAAGCAGATTGATTTGATCAATTGGATACCTCAATCGGTCGTGGCCTTTTATATTTATAGGGTGGGGAGGTCTTGTCCCTTAAGGAAATCCTTTTACAAGCCTAAATCTATCAGGACTCCTTGTTTCGGTTCGGACAGGGGAGCACCGGTCAGACCGGTGCACTCGGCGTGCAGATCTTATATAAGTCATATCTCCCTCATCCGGACTCCGATTTGGACATTCCACATATGAATCTTGATCTACTCAACGAGATCTATCCAATGGTGAAGTCCAAATTTTATTTTATAGTCTTTGGCCACACCGGTCTGACCGGTGGGACCCACAGGTCTGGCCGGTCGGACAAGACCTGCCAATTTTGGGTGCGAACAAATACATTGTTAAAATTCTTTGGAGATCTGCTCTGGTCTGATCGAAAAAGATATTGCTACATTCTTTTGAAAATAATGGTATGCTCATTCGAGATAATTGTAATAATTTTAATATAAAATTTTAAAATGCTAGCGCAATTATATTCGAACTTGGCTGTTACATTACTCGTCATGCAAAATAGAAGTTGTATACAAGAAAGAACTTGGCTGTTACCCACATGACGCTCTTTATACCGCTAAAAAAACTCCACCCCTTGCAACATACTATTCCCGGGTGCCTGACATTCCAAGAGGAGTGAAAATTGTTCTTTTCCTCTCACATGCTGCAGTGCTTGGTTTGGCAGAGCTAGTGGCAAATATATCTAGTGGTATAGTAACCTTGTCTGAGGAGAAACAAAAGGCACTATATATATGCATGCATCACATCATACCAGCTACTAGACCATATCCAGCTGTCATGCAATAAAAAGACTGCTGTGCCGAGATCCTCCGCGTGTCTTCATTTCAGATAAATATTGATCGATTGACAGCAAGATATGCATAAGAGACTTTGTTTATTATTCTGGGTTCTGAATGTTTCTTCTACAGCAGCTAGTATGCAAAAGAAACATTTTGTGGATGGTGGGTTTCTACATGTGTTTTCCCATTTCCTGTAACCTTTTATTCCACGCTAAACTATGGTTTTTACATGCCTTTTCTTCCACCATTTCTGCAACTGCATGTTGGATGTAGCATCTGCACTGTGACAATTATGCTATTGCTCCTCAATAGTATTGGTCAATTGAATGGCAGAGGTACAAAAGTATGATAGTGTTTAAATATTATTAGGTGCATAAATGGAAACCTAAAAAATATATGCAGATATTAACGTTGATTGGAGGGCAATGATGATGGAGCCATATATGTAACTGCATTTGTGTCGCACTAACTCATCTATAATTAAAAAAGTCTGTACAACTTTTCCAAAAACTAGGTTGCAGTGTTATGATATTTGCATCGTGTAAGTTTCACGTTGTTCTACTCTCAATAACATTGATATATATGTTTCACAGTTAAAATAAAAACTTCGTGGACATTACACTGGTCTCTACTAGTAAAAAATGCTAGCAATGTTAGCATTGACACGGCACCAGGCGTCAAAATGGTTTGACAAGTGGGCTTTCGAAAGGACCCTCTCAGGTCGCAAGACTCTCAGCGTGTTCGTTTGGCTGGTGGCTGGTGCTGATTTATTCTGAGAGAAAAGTACCGCTAGCTGGTTGCTGGTGGCTGCTTTGTTCTGAGAGAAAAGTACTGTTGACTGGTGTCTTATAAGCCAAATGAACAGGGCGCTCCCTAGCCCACAGCTGGGTCCCGGAGCGTGTTGCTTGGCGCCAGACCCAAACTTCCAATTGTCGTGCGGCATGGAGTGCGGCTGCCAACACAACGGGACCGTACCAAAGTTTTGGAGACCCAAGTGCAAAATGCAAAATGAGGCAAATATTTTTTGGAAATATAATCGATAATGTTATTGCAAAAGGTACGAACATTATCAATCATAATTTCTAATTAATAACTCTAAAACACATGAAACAACAATGATCTTACTATTTCACGATTGATAAATAGAACAAAACAAAATTAATAATGAAGATTTTGATTAACCAATAAGGAGGGAAATTTTGGCTTACAATTGAACATGCAAATGTGATGACCCTGTGTAATAAGTTAATACTCCACGCAGCCATAAGGTAACTAGACACACTCTAATTGAGAAATAAGAAATTAGATGAGAGTGCAGAGGGTGCGACTTTAGAACACGAATCGAATCATGGGGAGACACTGATGAGATGATAAAACACGGATCTGACTCATCATTTCTATTGCTTTTCGCTCAAAAAGTGGGTGGAAAGTATTAGTTAATTATTAATCAGATGGTCTAATTTCAGATTTGGAGACCTTTCATGTTTGGGCACCTGGTGTGGGCACTCTACTTGCACCATGCCTTATACAGCCATACAGGCCTGCAACTCAGATCCGCACGCGGTCGTAAAAGCTCATGTCTGTCACGAGTGGACCTTAGCAGCCTCGAACGTAGAACGTGGCCATGTTCCGCGTTTCGGGTGGGGACGACAGGGAACTATGTCCCCAGAACATATAACGTCGATCCGATGCTGCCGGAACTTGGAGACAATTTGCAAAAGAGCCAAGCCAGGTTCCTACCTCAAGTCAATGCGTCAAGGGGCGAAGGTTTCGCCGGCATTGTCGCTAGCGTCTTTGGCTCATGGTGGACCTTTGTGATCTAGCATCGTGGTGACCATGATAGCACGAGGCTGCCTGCTGTCACTGGCGGCGGCCTGCAACCCAGCCGCCATCATTGTCTGTGGCTTTGCTGGTGGGGGTGCAGGGCCTTGTGGTGCTTCTCGCGGTAGCTTGACCTCGGCGCCGTGGGGTGCAGCATGGGCACGACAGATCCACCATTGACGAGCGTAAGTCTCGTGGAGAAAAACGGCGGAGGATGGGTGGGAATGAAAGGATAGGGCAGGGCTTTCTATTTGTCTCGGTGTGTAGCTGACAGACGGATGCATGTCATTGGCACATATAACTGATCAAAAATCAGCACGACTTGAAAAACAGAAAAAATAGCACAAGCCAAGTTTTACTTGCATCCGTTTCGGGGACATAGTTCCGGAGAGATTTTGAACGTGTTTCATCACCGATGGGAACACACGTAATAGGTATATGTTCCCGTTGGTTTTACAATTTGTCACTATTGGAAAAATGCTCATTTGTACCGGTTGATAACCCTCATTTGTACCAGGTATCCAACCGGTACAAACCATCTGGTACAAATGCCTCACATTTGTACCGGGTGGAGCCTCGGCCCAGTACAAATGTCCCTTGCCCTATCCGACGTGGCAGGGGGGCATTTGTACAAGGTGGAGGTACCACCCGGTACAAATACGTGTTTTATTTTGATGTTTCTTTTCTCTAACGTATTTGCTTAACGTACTAATACTAATCTTAATATGCTGTAATATAAAGTCGTGTGGCATATAAAATGTTATATTTGAGATAATATTCTACATACTTTCGTATATATTTATTTGTATAATATTACATCTAATATTATACAAATAAATATATACGAATGCTTGTAGAATATATCATCTCAAATCCAGAAATTGAAGAACTTTGGAAATAATATTATACATTAGCATATTATGCATACTGAAGTTTAGATTAATAATATACATTGGATCAAATGTCAGCAGAGTTTAATTTTTGCTTCTAGATGCTTGGTCTTTGGTTCCAACTTCCAGGTGCTTCTTTGTTGGTATGACTTGTCCCTTTCCTGGTCGTCACTCCCGTTACAAGAATAGAGGATAAGCCTGCATAAAACTCTCCCCCCTAGATTAATAACCCCGTCTAGAAGAAATCCGCATAATTGTTCTTGAATAAATTGGATTTTTTCTGTCTCGAGGAATCCTTCCTTTACGTTGCCAATCTAACAAGGAATATGAACAAAAGTATAAGAACCGGATCGGAGAATATGAACAATAAGAACTACACGTAGTCACATTTGTGTGTGCACGCACCGTAGCTTCTCTTCGAATTTGCTACCATCAACGCAAGTTGTAACATGGTGCATGTACTCGCACACATAATATCCGCATAGATTGGTGCCGGAAGGCTGCGTCATGACCTGCACATATGGGAAAACCAAGTCATGAAATAAATTTTTATTGTAATGTAAGAATTGAAGAATAAGCAAAGACACGTACTGGCCAATCATAGTGGAAATAAAGGTTTTTGTTGAACTTTCTGGGGCACTTTTCACAGAGACAAGTCCATGCAGTTTTAATCAACTCTACGATATCTTGGTATATACTTTTATCTGTAGTCTCGTACAAAGAGTCGAAGACAAAGACCTTGCTTCGTGCCATACAAAAACTAAAGAGAATCCAGTGGAAGCTGTCCATAGATGCAGAAGTATTAGTTTCTTAAAATATGCAATGTAATTTGAAAAAGATAAGGAGATGATATACACGTTGCTCACCCGAAGTTGTATGGCAGCTCTATGACAACCTTATCATGGTGTTTGTCTAGAAAGTTGATGATGTGATTAAGAGTTTCCCTCTCATTAAGTTTGAGAGTGTTCTGAGATATCATCAAAGGATCCATGTAGCCCACACTCATGATTCCTTTCCTCCTGCTCCGTTGCATCTCAAAACTATATAACACCAAAAATATAGAAGTTTAGATATGGGATAAAGTAGTTAGAGCATTGGTTTTTAATTTATAGTAGAATAAACACTTACAGAGTCCAGCAACTGACGAATGAGACATCAAGTGCATCCATATTGAATAGGAACCAGAATTCCTTCATGGGAATAGTGAAGACCTGTTGCCCACGAAAATAATGATGGTCCTCAATACGAACATAGAGCAACTCCATCCTGTCAGCGGCTTGGAATATGTGCCAGTAGTGCAACTCATACATCCTCGTAGGAAGATACTGGAGCAATCGCGGCCACACAAGCTCATGCCCAGGCACATAGTTCGGTCTATTTGCCCCTTTGTGTGGTGCAATTTCTCCCTCCTCCTCGAGTGCCTTGATTTAGGTGACAAAGTCTCTCTGCGGTCGTGGTCACACATTCTCCCTCCTCGAGTGCCTTGATTAGAAAATAAGAGTAATCTGGCAGAAAGTACCTATTAGCGCTAAGTTGTTCTAATCACTTCTACACGGCGATCCTTTCAAAAGTCCTCTTAACCGGTGAAGGGCTACCCCACTCAACAATCGGTAGCATTGGAGTGGGGTTTCTGATGACAGCGAGGAGCGAAATGGTCCTCGAACAGGTATGTCAACAAAGATTTTTAATTGAATGTTGTTGTTTGGACCGACAATCGCACATTGTATAACAGGAGGGGTACCACCAATATTATTGAGAACATGTCGGAACCACTTCATATGATCGATATTCTGCATGTTATGAAATGAAAATTATTATTCTTGTAATAAAAATCCGGTTTATAGAGGGAAAGAATATTATTATGTTTGGAGCAGATCCTTGATGTCGTAACCGTTAAGCAAGTTAATGACGCCACGGGTGAAGTGTATCCCTGGAGGACGAGGCAACAGTGCGAGATCGTCAACAATGTGTAGTCCACGACCGCCTCCATGGCAACGACCACGACCACCTCGACGGCCGCCACCACGACCAAAAAAGTGGCTTGCCATTATTATACCTAAAATATGCACGGAATTTTATTTAATAATTTCTAGCCAAACAACCAGCTCCACTCCCACTTGCTACTTATTCGCACATATAATTAAAAACTATGTAGAAATTGTGTCAGTTCTCTAATGATGAAAACTAATTTTCAAATAAGGAAACTAATTTTCTCATGATGAAATCAATTGACTAATTTCTATATAAATAAATAAATCAAAAAATCTATCATCACATACAACATCTCATACATCTATCATGACACTTTCTTTCTATTAGAACATAGACCAGTATGCATCTAAATAAAAAAACACCATTCTTAGCTCATTTGGGAATGTAATTAAATACTCTAAGTACAAAGAATATTACTTAAAATGGCAACCGTATATGAAGGTAGGATGAAGTAACTAACCTCTACACCACTTCAATGCGAAATCGTCGCAAATCGGGCAAAAGCTCCCTAAGGCGCCATTGGGGAGGGGGAGCACGAGATGGAGAGAGGAAGAAGAAGAGTGGGGAGGGGGGCTCGGGCAGGGGAAGAAGAAGAAAAAATAGTCGTTGCACATTTGTACCGGGACACCACACGGGTCAGTACAAATGTGCTCACATTTGTACTTGGCGGTGGCTCCGACCGCTACAAATGTGCTGGCTTCACATTTATACCGGGCGGAGCCACCACCCAGTAAAATGTGAGGCATTTGAACCGGCTGGGTGGGAGATGGCGCCGACGCGCCCATGTAAGGGGGTATTTGTACCGGGCAGTGGCTCCACCTGATACAAATGTCATTATTTGTACCGGAGCCAAAAATACCCGGTACAAATAAAAAAAGGGCCAGGGACAAATGCCCGATTCTCTAATGTGTTGTTCCACATACCGGTTCCTCATTCCTCATGTTCCGAAAACATGGCTGCTAAGACTGACTCCAGCAATGATTCGCATCCCCATCTGCATATACCGAGTTTTGCGGCACACGAGACACGCCGAGAGCACTCGCAAAAAGGAAGGCTTCCAGCAGCTCCGCGCAAACCGGTCACGCATCTCCGAAGCAGTTGGCTCCCGCGGGTGGTGAGAACCGAGCGGGGGTGGAAAATCCAATTGTGTTGGATTCTAAATGAGTACATCTACACAATGAACATATAATATGGTATATTTAGTACATTTTTTTGCAGTTATGGAGAAAAGCATAGATCTAAAGTTACAACAAAAAATATGTACTAAAGCATTCCATATTGTATGTTCACTGTGTAGAACTACTAATTTGAAGTCCAACACAATTTGATTTTTTATTTTATGATTTTTCTGTGATTTACTATGATTTTTCAAAACTGCTTCAGGGGGTGATTTGTCCTGTTTTAGAATGTTCAGGGGGTAAAAAATCCATTTTCATAGGTTGGGGGGTGATGTGTTCTAACCCTCATAGGTTGGGGGTGAAGTAGACTTTTTCCTAGCAATGGAAATGGAGTTGAGTCAGGTAGGGCTTATGTATAGTACTTTGCTGAATAACCAACGTAACAACCAGATATCTAGCAGAACATCATTTAAAAAGTTAATATTATATTGCAAAACCTACATCTAATATTTACATTTCAATGAAACTACTGCTCCCTCTAATTTCTGTAATCGTACGGGGGAGTTTGATCAGCTACCACAGAAAATTTTTGTCTGCTTCCAGAACCCTGCAGTTCTTCATTTTGCAACTCGATCAGATGCAGACATTTCTCAATCCCACTTGATGCACCTCTCCCAAGTGCTTGCTTCATCCACAAAATGATGAGACCGGCATGATTGGAAGATTGGAGCAGGACTGAAAGAAGGTGTCGACTCCTCATTGTGTTTTTTTATCAAGTTACGATGTTGTTTCAGCGAGCTCTGAACTATGATCAAAGACTTATCTAGTCAATCTCATATAGTCGGACCCCCAGAACAATCATCTGTGTGATGCTGTCAGGGACAGTATCTGTGACATAGGAAACTCGATCAAGTCTGCTTCTGTATCCACTTCAAGTTTCTCCGAGGTATCATTCTGATTCCAGCATTACGCTAGCAGTGAGATGCGAGCAGATGGAAAGAGTGGTAACCAATCTGCTTGTGGCAGACCATTTCCTCGTGCTTACCATTCCCACTCCGACGGGAGGAAATTTTGCTCTTCCCCTCACTCGCTATGTACTTCACCATACCCTCACTTCTGTTCTCAACTTTGGCTGTCATACTTGCTGACAAACTAAAAGACCCAAGGTGAGGCAGAATATATATACTGCCTTTATTGGTACACATGACTGTGTTAAAGTAAATGGTGAGTGAGACACCACTGTAGGTAGCCCAAAACTATTAGTCAGGGCAATCCCAACACTAAACATAAGATCATTTGTATACCATTAATTGCATATATTTGCTATGGGAAATTTTTAAATAAAATTTTGAGGAATATGAAAGTAAAAACATCGAAGTAATTGCATGGCAATATTATTTGAAATTTGAAAGTAGAAACTCTAAGATGATTGCACAACAACATTTTTTGAAATTTGACATTTCAAATTCTTTTGCAAACAACATTATACATGAAAACATGTTCATTTTGTTGAGAGAGAACGCCATTTAAATGATTGTTCTTCCATGTATTTCAACTATGAAATTTTTTTAGTGTGGCACTCGTAAAGATTAATAATTTCAATGCATGGTTAAGCCATAGTGCTCGAATAACTTGTTCCGTGTATTCTATTTCATGAGTCAAAATGTTGTAGAAGACATATAAAGGTGATGTGCCTAAATCCCCGAACACCACCAAGGCTTCCGAAAGCTAACTGTGACAGCAAGTGTTAAGTATGTCTGCACATGCAATGAAGGAATATAAGAAGGCAAAATTTTTAAGCATTCATTAGCAATTCAGGTACATAGATGCTCATAATATCACAACTGTACAGTGAACCGCACAGCATTTAAAGTAGATTGCCAAAATTTAGGTTACACGTCTCCTTTTCCCTGTACATGTTCCTCAATCTCCTGGCCTTTGCATCAATGGGCTGATCGAGATTCCGGTCCAGCTAGATCCACTATGTAAGAACCCAAGATAGGAGACGCGGGTTAAGTCTCAAAGGAGACGTGTAAAAAACGTGTCTCAAGTTTGCGTCTCTAATGACAAGTCATAGGAGACACGTTTCCTACGTGTCTCCTTTGAGAGGAGTCAAAGGAGACGCATTTTTACTAACTCGTGTCTCCTATGTAAACCATTCGAGACGCATTTTACCAACCCGCGTCTCCATTGAGAGTCATTGGAGACGCTTATTGTCAACCCGCGTCTCCTTTTATAAATTAAAAAACAAAAAAAAATAAAGCAACATAGATTACAAATTGGTCCCTACTCATTTATTACCCCATGTCTTTTTACAAACAGCTCCCTGAAGAAATCAGAAATTACAACACATGCCACAAAACACATCTACAGGGGCTAAAACACATCAGTTTGAGAACTCTTTTACAAACAACTCCCTATATAAATAGAAATTTACACCACATGCCTCAAAACACATCCTACAACCTTCCATTTCAAAACTACTAGAGAGGAAACCATTTGAACTTCAATTTATATCAGAAGCCAGAACAAACACAAAAATGAATGACAGGTTTAGTCTTCGAAGACTACACAAGGCATGAATAAAAAACGAGAGTTATAAGTTTCAGCTAGGCTCTGCACGACTGCATATAGAAATGGACATCGATATTCATGAGTGTAGACAAAAGAAGGCACTAAGGAACAGATAAATGTTTTGGCATCGACATGACTAATCATCAGATACATGGGTATTGGCATTACTGTTAGTCTGTTACATGCATGAACTGAAACAAATTGAACACAAGACCATTACTGTTAGGAGAGACTCAAGGTTACATATTGTGTTTTCTAGATGATGGAGTAGCAACAAAATGGTAAAAGGCAGAGACTTCAGTAGAAGGCACTAACCTTGGTTGTTGTACTTCTCATAGAGATGGACAATCTCAGTAAAGTTGGGAGTTAGTTATTCCACCGAAATGAGTAAACACATCCAGCTATTATTTTACAAAATACATAAAAAAGCCTAAAGGCACTCATGTGGCTTGTTTGGCTGACACTCATTAAGACAGTAAAGGACTAAAGGCAGTAAATTGCAAGAAACCTGAAATGATAAGTATGTGAAGCAAGCTAAATGACAAGTATGCTGGATGATAAGCACTTTAGCACATGGCTTAATGATTAGATAAATAAAATGTTGCCATGTCAGAATATAGGATTTCAGCACCCAAATTTATTAATGGTGTACTACATGAATAGGCCAAAGCAATCAATCTACCAACAGTTTGCATTCGTGTACACAATGGCATATAGGTGGTAAGGCTTAGATGAAAGTCACAGTTAAGCTGTCATATTCAGAAAAAAAAGGCATATGTGCATTAATAGTTCACTCATTTCATACAGCTCTGACGATCACTGACTTGCTAAATCTGATCATGGTCATTCAGGATGCTCAATCTACAAGTAACTAATTCTGATACAATATTTCATAGGCAACTACCTGAGTAACAAATTAAAAAAAATTGCAAGAATTTTGGAGGGCACATGGACACAGCTAGATGAAAAGTAAGATGACAAGAGGCAATTTCAGTTAAATCAGTAATGGCAATAGTGATGAGACAATTTCAGTCAAGTAACAACAAAAATATGTTAAATCCTCAGAAATATTATGTGACTTCATGACCAGGGTGCGCGAGAGGGTTAGGGTTGATGCTGAGGCTGTAGGGTTAAGCTGCGGGACTTCATTGCAATTTTTAGAGAACAGAGGGCTCTTTTGCAAAATAGCCAGGCAGGGGCGCGGGATCAAGCGCTGCTCGCCGTGTGGCCCGTGAAGCCCGGAGAGCAAAGGAAACTTCGGGTTCGAGATGAGTGTTGATTGGAGACACGTTTTTAGAAGTGTGTCTCCTTTGTTGCTTCACAAAGGAGACACACGTTTGGTAAACCCGCGTCTTCAATGTCTGGAGAACTCAAAGGAGACGTGGATTGATAAAGCGCGTCTCCTATATGTGTACATAGGATACGCGGGTTAAAAGTGCTAATTTTTCACAGAGTCGTTGGAGATGTGTGTTCTTAACACGCGTCTCCTATGAGTTATTGGAGACGCGCTTTAAAACCGTGTCTCCAATGATAATGTCTTCTTTCCTTGATTCTTACATAATGATCCCACATTATCCCCCTACGAGTATCCTCATTTGTTGAGGTATTACTTGCCATGGATTCAGACAAATCAGGAGGTTAGGCATTCAAAACATATCAGTCGGTTTCCAAAAACTACAAGATGAACATGATCTATGAACTTGAGCAGAACTGAAAGGGATATGGATGCCAGTTTTAAATTGTCTCATGATGAAACATTCATAAACAGATATAAACTTGTTAATCAATTAAAAACCAGAATTCAAGAAAGCTGATTTCCACAGTCAAACAATTTCCGAATGATGCAGGTCACAATGTCTGGAGGAAAAAGGTCGTCGGATAAATTTTTTTGTAAATCGCGGCAAGTGCTTTGCCAATCTGTAGTCATCAACTAAAATAAGCATCCAAACAAAATAATATAAAAAACCGAAATAATCATGTCATTTCCAAGATCCAGACTCACCAAGATCGATCGCCAAGCATCGAGCACCCAACCATCCCAGAACAATTCCAATCCAAGGCAAAATTCACCACTGCACAGTGAAGAGATTAACGTGCGGAGACCGGAAGAAGAGAAGCCACCACGCGGTCCTCACTCTTGGACCACGACCAAAGATGAGTTTTAGCTAGGACATTTTCTATTCATCCCTATGGATCCATCCACCTATAGTCCTATAGATGTGTGACTTGCTGATCAAATTCACGCGGATGACGCATCATACTAATGCAGAGATGTGTTATTTTGTCTCCACGGGGCAGACTATTTCCTGGTCACCAACGTCCTTGCTACTTTATTCAGCCTGTTAGTTCCAACTATAGTAAAAATCTTGAACCTAACGTTGAGGACACAAATAGGTCTATATTGCTGAATCTTAGTGGCATTTTCAATTTTTGGAATTAAAGTAACGATCCCAAAGTTGAGGCTAAAGAGGTCAAGAGTGTCCTTGTGGAATTCATGGAACATAGCCAAAAGGTCATCTTTGATCACCCCCAGAACACTTGATAGAATTCAGCTGGGAAACCATCTGGTCCAGGAGCCTTATTATGCTTCATTTGGAAGACTGCCTCTCTCACCTCATTTTCAGAGAAATCGGCAATGAGGATCTCGTTTTCCTCATCGGATACTTGTGGAATATCATGAATCTGATCCTCCATCAAGGTGATTTCCGTCTGTTCTGGGATCCCGAACAGATTTTTGTAATAATTCGTGATGTGGCATTTAAGACGGTCAGAACTAACAACAACACCACTGTCATCTTCAAGCCTATAAATATGCTGCTTACGGTGTTTGCCATTAGCAACAAGGTGAAAGAACCTTGTATTAGCATCCCCTTCCAAGAGAGTTTTGACCTTAGCTCTTTCATACCACTTAAGCTCTTCCTCCCTCAAAAGCGAAACTAGCCGCTCTTTAAGATAGTGCTTTAAATTGATCTCATGATCAGATAGCCTATCAATTTCTGCTCTTTTATCAAGATCCTGCAGAAGGGCCAGAAGAGTATTTTTCTCCTTTTTATAGGAGCCCACCATATTAGACGCCCAGCCTCTAAGATGCTGCCTTAGTCTGCGGATCTTAGACTGCCACCGCAGTAGTGGAGAAGATCCAGAGTTTTCTGATCGCCAAATATTTGCAACCATATCATAAAAACCCTCCTTTAGGAGCCATCCCCTCTCAAATCGAAAAGGTCTGGATCCGGACTGGTGAGTGGATGCGCCTGTGGACACAACCAACACAAACTGCCTTCATGCCTGGTAGGAATATCATGGAAGGTGTTGTTATTCTACACGAGACCATCCATGAACTTCATACCAAAAAATCTAATGGTGTTATTTTTAAGATTGACTTTGAAAAAGCCTATGATAAGGTTAAGTGGTCATTCCTCCAACAGACTTTACGCATGAAAGGCTTCTCACCTAAATGGTGTAGATGGATCCAAAACATGGTTTCGGGAGGAAGTGTGGGAATCAAAGTTAATGATGACATTGGACCCTACTTCCAAACGAAACGGGGGCTCAGACAAGGGGATCCTATGTCCCCTATCTTATTTAACATTGTCGCTGACATGCTAGCCCTGCTCATTAATCGAGCGAAAACAGATGGGCAAATAAGAGGGGTGCTACCCCATCTAGTTGATGATGGTTTGTCTATCTTACAATACGCAGACGACACCATAATCTTTCTAGACCATGACCTTGAGCAAACTAAAAATCTTAAGCTCCTTTTATGTGCTTTTGAGCAGCTTTCGGGGTTGAAGATTAACTTCTACAAGAGTGAAGTCTTCTGTTATGGTGCGGCCAGAGAGATGGAGTCTTCCTATACTTCTCTCTTTGGCTGTAATTCGGGAAATTACCCTTTCAGATATTTAGGTATTCCGATGCACCATCGACAACTCCTAAATTCCGAATGGAGTAAAGTCGAAGAACGCTTCCAGCAAAAGCTCTCGTGTTGGAAAGCAAAATATCTATCCTATGGGGGGAGGTTGGTCCTGCTAAATTCGGTGTTAAGTAGCCTACCCATGTTCATGATGTCCTTTTTTGAGGTCCCTAAGGGAGTTCTTAAAAACCTGGATCATTTCAGATCTAGATTTTTCTGGCAAGGTTCTGCTAATAAGCACAAATATAGGCTTGTCAAATGGGACATCTTGTGTCGCCCCAAAGATCAGGGTGGCCTTGGGATTTTGAACCTCCGGCTACAAAACAAATGCCTGTTGGCAAAGTGGTTAGTGAACCTCTTGAACACTGATGGGACCTGGCAATCATTGCTAAGGAACAAATATTTGCGAACCAAAACCCTCACGCAAGTATCATCAAAACCAAATGACTCTCACTTTTGGAGATGACTCATGCGTATTAAAGATGAGGTTCTGTCTAACGGTTCTTTCGTTATTAAAGATGGAACCAACACGAGATTTTGGGATGATACGTGGATAGGGGATAAGCCGCTCAAGGATACCTACCCATCCTTATATCATATAGCGCGGGATAAGCATGTCACGGTTTCTAAGGTTTTGTCTTCTAGACCCCTTAATATTTCTTTCAGGCGGTCGTTGGTGGATAATAACCTAAGTCATTGACTTCACCTAGTAGCTCGGGTCTCTAATGTTGTTCTGGTGGATGCTAAGGATTATTTTAAATGGCGGCTGACAAAAAGTGGTTTTTTCACTGTTCGGTCATTGTATCTACATGACATAGATACTCATCCACCTTTTCAGCATAGGAAGATCTGGAAGTGGAAAATACCTCTAAAGATCAAGATTTTTCTTTGGTTTCTTCAGAAGGGGGTCGTTTTGACAAAAGATAACCTTGCAAAGAAAAATTGGAAAGGGAGCCAGCAATGTGTCTGCTGTAATTTGAATGAAACCATTCAGCACCTGTTTCTAGATTGCCCTTCCGCAAAAATGATTTGGAGGATTATTTTCTATGCTACTAATTTGACCCAGCCTAGATCTATTAGCCATATGTTTGGTACGTGGCTTAATAATCAACATAAGGACCGTAAGCCCCTGATTTGGGTTGGTGTCGCTGCCATTTGCTGGGCTATTTGGAATTGCCGGAATGATATAGTTTTCAAAAAGACGAAGTTTAATTCGATTTTGCAGGTTATTTTCAGGGGAGCTTACTGGCTACGCTTCTGGGCCCAGTTGCAGCATAAGGAGCAGGCTAAGGATACACTCATCGCTATGAGCAGGAAATTAGAAGTCGTTGCTCTGCAGTTTGCTAATGGAGGATGGAACAATTTTTTTCGTTTACCTTAGTCGGGGGCTTGTTGCCCGTTGCTGCTTATTTCTACCCTTTTGTGGACGGTTCTTTTGAACTCTGTAATAATTGGCTGTGTACATCTTCGGATGTAGAGGCCGGATTTAATTATCCAATATCTAAAAAAAGACTATTTCCTGGTGCCTAGTATTCCAATAACAAAATAAATTCCCTCTCTTTCTGCACATTTTACAATGCCAATTTTACTCTGTGTGGAGACAACTGGACAGCCCTTGGTGAGACAGAAGCAGAACTAGAAGCAAGTATAAAGATTTTACATTTTTCATCACAAATTCTAAAGAGCGAACACTTTAAAGGATTCCATTACAATAAGGTACGCTGTTCATTTGTATTTTATTGTAGGTGGGCCCATTTTTTTTTTTTTGAATCGTCGAACAGATATTGTGAAGGCAATGAAAAACCGAGCACGTGAAAATGACAAATATAATGGCTGGCCAGAAGACTTCTGCAGCAGGTACACGCTGGAGGATGTACGAAACCATCAAATGCTATTGCAGAGGTTGATGGATACCTAACGCTTATAGTTGTAGTGCCTTGTCAGTTTAGCTCACCTTTGCTTGGACAATTTTTGGTAGTTTTATTTAATGGACGATGTGTACTTATCCATGGCAATATCTTAATAGTTCGGTACCATATAGAAATAGTGAGATCCCGTGTCATGTTGCACGTACAATAAACGGGGTTCAGTGATGATTTATTAATACACTATATTCATCATAGCAACCAGAATAAATCATGGATTTTTTATCGTCAAATTATATTTACTTGTTGCTTTCTTACTCTATTTTTCTTTGAATGTGATGATAGGCAGGTTTCCTGTCAACAAATGATCAATTTGTGCATCTAATTTCCTTGCTTGATTTACATACACACATGGTAGGTTATCATTGATTGTCGACGAATTTGTAGTTCTGAAGCATGCCACCACTTTTCTGGCTGGTGATGCGCTGCTCCTGAAACAGAGTCCATGATACAGATGCTTAAACATAGTCCATGCGCTGCTAGCTCAACTCCGCACGAGGATATCAAGTGTATTAGTTGTTGCAACCAGGAATCTTCGGGTCTCTGTACGGCAAGTACATTAGTCAGTTGCTGCAAGCTTGGGACCATATGTGTGTTCTCGTCTATAAGTAGACACTGAAGTGCTCAACATGCATTGAGACAGTCTAATTGAGCGAAGCTTACCAGTACAATGCGGCAGCGGACTATTTCCTGAAGCCTACAATTCCTACAGAACAACATGTATATGCAAGTTTTCCCCCCACTTGTGCCTCGCTCTTAGGTGCGAACAATTAATCTCTATTTCGCTCTATCATTTTCCATTGGTCTACGAGGTTGGTCTATATTTTGCACCACTCAATGATACTGATACATACAGCTCCTCCCCTACATATGTGTGTTACTTATGTAAAATGATAAAGATGAGGACCCATTGTAAAACAATATGGAACGGCATGACATGTACAGAGGACAGTAATGTAGGTCTGGAAGTAACACCTCAAGCATGTTCACCTAACTCTGCCACGGCTTGAGGCCTGGAGCGTAATCCTAAAATGCTACGGTACTGCAGCCAAATTTGAGCTAAAGTCAGTTTAAGTACCTCTGACCTGTCACATGTGACTCCTCGAACTTTGTTGGGACAATTGGGGTTTTCATGTCTCTACACAACTCTTCTGTACTCCCTCATGTGCCGGTGATGTATCAACCTGTGTTTCATTAATTGCTAAAAGTAAACAATAATTTCTCAAAAAATAACTGCTTATGTCCATTGTGCATCCTTGGCATTTCACCTGCATTTCCCGTTGCATCATAGCAGTAACTGAACAGGTCCGGCATGTCTGTGTGGTAAACCGCGGATTAGAAACCCATGCATCTCTTAATAAATATAGAGATTCTAGTTGTCAGGTAGCTTTTGATCAGTTTGTTGTTCCTAATTATTAATCATGTGAAATCAAAGAACCGTGTTGCAATGTTTATGTGAGTGTTGTACCAACTCTCAACATTGCTTGATTTATCACGCACGCCTTGGAAACCAGGTTCGAGAGTGGTTGATTGATATGATGCTCCATGTCGATGTATTTCTAGCCCACCAGAAATATCGCTGACACAGGGCTTCAGATGGACCCATCATATGGCTTGCATAAGTTAGGAGAATCTAGTCCCTGTCTGTTGTCTGAAGCACTGCATGTTTCTCCCAAGCATCTCCTGATCATTGCCTTACTGCATCAGCCTTCAGGTGCTCAACCATTCGTATGAGACAAAATTTATGGTTCATCTCACTTGCTGTTCTTTCTCAACCGGTACCCTCACGGCCAGAACACTCAGTTGTTCTTGGCTCTGAAGCACAATGCCAGGAAGTCAGCAATTGCCAGTCTGCCCCAGTGCCTCTGCAGCCACTTCAACCTTTTGTCATGCTTCTTGTGGGTTCATGGTGTTCAACTTCCAGTGATATGACTTGAGGATGAAGCATAATACTAGTGGAAATTAAAGAGGCTTCTTGTGGGTCAGTCTATTTCCTGATGCCTACCTTTCCAATGCGAGAAAAGTTTGCTTTTTCCGGCACGTGCTGATGCTACAGCGTAGCATCTCTAGTAGCAATAGCATACAAAGTATACCGTAGAGGTACACATATCCTACGAAATCAGCAGTTAGGATCCCTCCGTGTTTGCTTGTTTGGATTTATATATACACGTCGTCTTGGCCTGGGAGGCTAGGCAACCCAGTCGACTTTTCTAAATCAATTAAAACATGGATAGCTCTGCTTTATATGTTCAGAGCTCTCTGCGAAGATGTTTTGTGGGTCCAATAACTATTTTTATTTATTAAATTAGCTGTTGGAAAAATCATAATACAAGGTACTACACATTACCTTCGGGTACTATCCATGTACGGTGAGGACCTATGTGCGTCCGAGGACCGGTGAATAGTCGCTCCTTAGTGATAAGTGATTGACAACATGATGTGTACTGACTCTTGACCAAGTATTGCAGGTGCAGTTGCGGCTTGTTTTGCGTTGTTGCAAGTGAAGAATAAGCGTGAAAGGTCTATGCCTGTGGAGCCTCCAGGTGTGGAGAGCAAGTAGGCTTGGTTCGTGGTAAGGATGGAAACGGATTGGATTCGCATGGAATCGGATTCGGATAACACATTTTACCACATTTTTACTCGAATACGAATGCGGATTCGAATATTCTCGAATACGAATACAAAACGGATGTCTCGAATTCGGATACACATTCGGATATCTACTCGATTTGGAAGACAACATTTACCAATTTTATTCATTGAAAGTTTACAATTACAAAATCATGTAATGACTAAAGTATTAGTACATAATAGAGATCGCTCATTAAGAATATCACATTCATCCATATTTATTTTAATAATTAATCATATGATAAATAAAACTATTATTAAATACATTTTTTAAATATATATATACACATTTATCAAACAAATAATAAAAAACATGAATAAACTAGAATAATTAACATTAAACTTTATATTAATGTAATCTTATTATTAAAAATAATGATACTGGTCATTAAATTTAAGTATAACTTTTAAATTGTTTTATGGATGCAATATTTTTAATATTAAAGTTAATGTCATAATCATTAGTTATGGATATAATTTTTTTCAATTCTACACTGTCATTATTAGTATTCCATTGAACATAATTTGTCATTAGTTATAGACATAACTTACAGTTTTACATAGTCGAATACAGATAGTGTCGGATATTGCCGAATACGCATGGAATCGGATAGAGAAAAATCGACAAAAACGAATTCGGATGTATCCACTTTACTACCACATTTGAATTTGAATACGGATACATATATCCATATTTATGTTTTAGCGGATACGGATATCGGATAATTCGGATTCCATTTCCATATTTCCATCCCTAGTTCGAGGGACCCGGCGGCCGAAGGGATCAAAGTGTGGGCCGCATGGTGGTAAGAAGAGCAAGACGAAGTCGTGTATGGTACCTTGGTTGAGCCTCAAAGCCAAGATCGAGCCGGGACGACCGTGGCAGCCATGTCATGAGTGGGATTGGCGTGAAGGTCGCCCATGTCCACAGGGTTTGCAATGATAAATCACAAAACTACTGGGTTCCTTGGTTGAGCCACAAAGCCAAGACCGAAGACCGGAGAGCTGCAGATGACACTGGGCTGGTCTGACCGGTGGACCTGACCGGTATGACCGTTGGACTAGTATGGCCGGTGGGGTGCACCGGTTTGACCGGTGTGAGCCGTGGGCTTCCGAAGACTTCGAAGCGGAGGACACACGGTACGATCACAAGGCTTGTGTGGAAGTGAAGAGGACTTGCGGTCGATGCACATCCGTCCGATGGTGATTCAACGAAAATTCCCAAAGTGTCCTTCAGGGGCGTGTATCTTAGTATTATGTAATAGAGGTATTTTAGTCTTTCGGCGGCCTCCATATAAACTAGTGGACTGATGGATGACAACCATCTCTTGGAACCATAGTTCATTTGCTCCCTTGTTTTCCCCCCTTCTTCTTACTTCCTAGGGCTAGCTAGTGTTCATGCAAATCTTCAAGTGGGTAGGATGACGGGAGGTTTCTAGACTCTTTTTAAAGAATCTTTCCTCGAGGAGAATGAAAGGTTTGGAGTTCATCCTTGTGCCTCCTTGTGATTTACTTGTGGATCCCGTTTTTCTTTTTCGGTGATTTTTGGAGGCATTCTGATGGATTTTCGTGGAAAGGTTTTGGAGGTGTTTCGTTGCGGAATTTATGCTGGGAGTCACACATGAGGTTGGTGTGTCTCTTTTCTTAGTGATCTTACCCCTCAAAACCCGTGGAAAAACCTTCGATTTTGGTGGTTTTCGTGTTCTTGGTGTTCTTGAGGTAGAGGCACAAAATTTGCATTTCCTCGTTTTCTAAAGAGTTTTGGGACTTGAAATTAGAGTTAAAGATCACCCATGAGGTGGTCCAACCTTCCCCAAAGTTTCTCTTAAAACAGTGGAGCGAATCGGGAGATCGAAGGATTTTGATTCTTGGAGTTGAACCGCAGATGGAGTTCATCCCGAGCAGCACTGGCGTGACCAGTCTGACTGGTGCTCACACCGGTCTGACCGGTGCAAGCCTTTGTGGGTTTTTGGCTTGGGTTGACCCGCAACTGTTGCTTCGGTTGGGAGTTTTTTGGCTCGAGTTGACCCGCAACTGTTGCTTCGGTTGGAGTTGCTGTGAGTTTCCCAGGGTCAGTTCTTGGCAAGAATCATGTTGGTTTGCCTCAGTTTGTGGAGCTTCTCGTTTCCCTTGGTTCGTGTTTTTGAAGTGGTTTTTATTTCAGAGTCTAGAGGAGTCTTTGAGGCTTTTTGAAACGTTTCTGTGCGGCTGCTGAGTTTAACGGCCAGACCAGTGCAGCTGACCGGTCTGGCTGGTGCCATCATGAGTGTGTTTGGACTCTGCCGGCGTGGTTGGAGGAGGCAGCAGTCCAGGACTTGTTATCTTCTTCATCTGAATAATGAATGAAAGCTCTCGCATTTCTAAAAAAAAATTCAGACATTGGAGGCCGCGGAATCTTGGAGATATTTTGTCCTTTAAAAAATTAAATTCCTAGCTAGCTTAATTAATCGTACGATATTACATTATGTAATCCGTTCATTGCTCGAGTACCAAATTAACAATACTCCAAACAGACCATAACTACTCAAGCTATGGTGTTCGTCCTGAACAAAATGAACCAATCTTAACTCCAACTAGTCCGAGCTAGGGAATATGTCGAAGTAGTTACCCGCAAAAATAAAAAGGAATATGTAGAAGTAGTTGTCACTGCAGGAGTTCGTGCCTCCAGAGCTCGCAAGGTTTAAGCACTGCCTTCAGGATTGAAAGCTTTGTGCCTGCATGAACCATCGGGTTTCTTATAGCCAGTGTTCTTGCGCCAGACAATTTCCTGATTCCTGACATTCTCAAGGGAGAAATTTTTACCTTTTCGCTTCACTTGCCGATACTGTGTCATGCCCTGTCTCTGTGAATCGTCTATTTTTTATGTTGCACAAAGTGGTGACCAACCCTATGCGAGACAGAACTAGCAATACCAGGTATATAGTACAAACTGCAAATTTTTTGTTGTAGAATGGAGATGCTGATCCATATAAAAATATATTGTACTATGTCTAGTAGTCCCTGGGTATAGAATGGCGACACAGTACAATATGAAGCAAATGAAATTTTCACAACTGCAACTCTCAAATCAATAGAGAAGAATTGAAATACAACGACCCCACCCCACTCCCTAAATACATATAGAGACATTATTCATTATCCCTCACTCCAGACATTATTGAAATGAGTGAAGTAGTTTATATATTCTATCAGCAAGCTTTTGACATATCGAAGGTTGCACCAGATCTATCCTATGTCTGGGAGGAAGGTACAAAAAAATTCACCCAGAGAATCTTGTATGCATGGAGTACGAAATGAAGTATATTTGCAAAACCTTTTCATGGATAAACGCAATTTTGTATGACGAATCTAATGAGCATAATTAATCCATAATTTGCTACAGTAACATTATAGTAAACATCATCTAATGATGCGGTGAAAGGCCTCATTAGCTTCGTCTCGCGATTTTACCCGGGGTTGGGAAGGTAGTTTTGTAAACTAACTTTATTTATATTAGTATCCCTAATTAATTAGCGGTCAAAGGTGGAGTAAAAATTTTTTTCTCCTCCAACCAAACACAACCAGGTTCCAAGGGTTCCCACAAATTAAAAAAATTATTTCCCCCTTACTCGCTTATGCTGTGCCATACACTCTGTTTCTCCTCTGTTTTTTTACTAAAAATCATATCTGATACGATGGAGACAATCCCCTCTATTTGACACCGGAAAAGTTACTCATTCCTTTCTTGGCTCTCAAAAAAATTCGTTCTTTATTTGACATCGGGTATAAATTTGGTTCCTTACATGACATTCTGTTAGGTTTTTCGTCCGATCATCGTGAAATGCCATGTGAAAAGATGATTTTGCCCATCTGTAAGAATGTGAGCCCACCGCAGTCACCCTTCTGCTTCCTCTCCTCTCCGACCGTGCGGGCTGGCCGCGAGATGCTTTCGGGACGGCTACACCCTGAAGCGACCCAGGTCAGCAACACTACCATGTCGAGGAGGCATCGTAAGTAACGCTGCCTAGGGGATACACAGCGGACTCAGCTCGGTGCTCGTAGTCATACTCCTGTGCGGCGCGGCAGAAAAGCTTGACGATGGGCGAGCGGATAGGAACTCCGCAGGGACAACGAAGCATCTGTCTCCTCCACCCTTGATATGTCCATCTAGATGGAGCAGCCTTGACCAAAATTTTTAAAAAAATTGAACTGAAATCGCAGAGTGATCTACCGATTGATTCAGCCCCTGATGGGAACCACGAAATGAGAGAACTGGATAATGCTCCAATCGATGGAGCCGGCGGAGTTTGATTGGCCCATGAAGCAATACAAGGGAAAAGAGTTCAAGCGTATCAGGTGGACGCCTACTGAATGTCGTCTTCAATCGATGTCTCACACATCCATCAACTCAACTGATCATGCTCATTTAATAGATGATGGTTTATCAGTGCTACAATATGCAGATGACACCATTATCTTTATTGACCACGACCTGGAGCAAGCAAGAAATTTGAAACTTCTGCTTACTGTCTTCGAACAAATGTCTGGTCTCAAAATCAACTTCCACAAGAGTGAGATATTTTGCTATGGACAAGCTAAAGAGTTCGAATATGAATATGTTGAACTCTTTGGTTGTGATGTGGGAGAATACCCCTTCAGATATCTAGGGATCCCGATGCATCACAGACAACTCCTTAATGCGGAATGGAGTAAGGTAGAAGAACGCTTCCAAAAGAAGTTGAGCTGCTGGAAAGCCAAGCACTTGTCATATGGAGGTAGATTAATACTCCTAAATTCAGTGCTTAGTAGCATTCCCATGTTCATGATGTCCTTTTTTGAGATACCAAAATGTGTTCTCGAAAAACTAGATCAGTATAGATCTCGTTTTTTCTGACAAGGTGGTAAAGAGAAGAAAAAATATCATCTTGCAAGATGGGATATCTTGTGCCGCCCTAAAGATCAAGGAGGACTAGGAATTATCAACCTACAACTCCAAAATAAATGTCTGTTAAGTAAGTGGATTGTAAACTTACTTAATATACAGGGCTTATGGCAAACTATGCTTAGAAGCAAATATCTAAGTAACAAATATCTAACACAAGTTAAAGCAAAACCAACCGATTCTCATTTTTGGAGAGTATTGATGAAGGTTAAAGATGAAGTGTTAGCTTGTGGTTCCTTTCAAATAAAGAATGGGACACAAACGAGGTTTTGGGAGGATATATGGGCAGGCACTGGGTCTTTCAAAGATATTTTCCCTACTCTATATAATATTGCACATTATCCACACGCTACAGTGGCAAATGTGATGTCAACTGTACCGATCAACGTCTCCTTTAGGAGAGCGTTGACCCAGGACAAACTCATAGATTGGCACAAACTAGTAACTTTGATTTCCAACTTCAGGTTACAAGAAGGAAATGATAGATTCAAGTGGAACTTCGTAGTGATGGAACCTTCTCAGTGCGCTCTATGTATCTTCATAGATTGGATAATACTGCGCCCTACTGTAACAAAGGGATTTGGAATTTAAAGATTCCTCTAAAGATAAAATTTTTCCTTTGGTTACTTAATAAAAGAGTAATACTAACAAAGGATAATCTAGCGAGGAAGAACTGGAAGGGCAGTCAAAGGTGTTGTTTTTGTAATAATAATGAGACAATATAACATCTTTTCTTTGACTGCCCTCATGCTAGGGAGATTTGGCGCATAGTTTTCTATGCTACAGGTTTATCCCCACCCAGATCGGTATCACATATGCTGGGGAGACGGCTTTCTAACCAAGATCATAACATTAAAAAGTTGATTTTGGTGGGAGTCGCTGCTTTATGTTGGGCTATTTGGAGATGTCGAAATGACATGATATTTAACAAAACCAAGTATACTTCATTTTTACAGGATCTTTTCAGGGGAACTTATTGGTTGCGCTTTTGGTCGCAAGTACAGCTTGACGACAACACAAAGGAGATGTTCCGGAAGGCGAGCTCGATGCTAGAGGTTACAGCCTTGGAACAGGCCAATCACGGATGGAAACATAATAATAGATTGGCGCCCTTTTGATCTCTTTTGATGTCTTTTGTTCCCTTTTGTGTTCAGCAATGCAAGCTGATAAATTGTCAAACTTGTAATAAGGTGGCCGTATACATTTCGTAGAGGCCACATTTTAATCTATTATCTAAAAAACTGATCATGCTCACCCCCTCATATCTTCGGCATGAACCGGAAGAAGAGTTTCGGCAGAGGTAGGGCGAAGATGCGGGCTAATCCAGCAGCAGCAGGAGGCCGCCAGATGGTGCGTGCTGCGGGGTTGTGTGGCGGTAGTGGTGGGTAGGGACGAGGAGGCAGTGGAACGAGTTCGGTACTGCAGATCCCTGCCCCGCCACGAGTAACGCCGCGCTGTTGCAGCAGACAGCCACAGGTGCGGAAGGCGGTAGAGCCAGCGATCGACAGCTTGGCCAGTGAGGTTGGCAGGGGCAGAGAAAAGGAGAGGAAGGAGAAGAATGGCTGCGGTGGGCCCACGTTCTTTCAAAGGGGGCAAAACCTTCTTTTCACACGGCATTTTACGGTAATCAGATGGAAAGTGTAACAAAATTTCAGGTAAGAAATCAAAGTTATACACAGTGTCAAATAGGAAACAAAAAAATTTTGAAGGTCAAAAAAGTATGAGTAATTTTTCTGGTGTCAAATAGGGAATCATCTATGCGTGTTAGGGGTGGTAATAGATCATGACCCTAATGCATCATTCACAATCCAACTAGACCCTTTTATTTTTTAGTTCAAAATTGAATAGAATTACGACCCGATCCTTAAATTTCTTAGTACAAAATGATGGGCCCGTTACCACCCCTAGTTACACATTATTATGCACAAAATCAGTGTAGACCTAATAGTTTAGTTTGCTTGTTAGTATTGGTATTAACGACGAATCAAAATAACTTTTCAGGGTTCAAATTATTAAACTACTAAAACATGTTATATTATTAGTCAGACTTCGTTTCTTTACAGGAATGAGTAACTCTTAAATTTGTAGCGAACATGACCTCTTTAGCCATTTGTTCGAGTTTGATTTTGGTGATTAATGACAACATGATCAATGAGACTAACCATATTGTTGAGTATGTCTTTGTAGACATTCCTAGGTCCCATAGATGCAAAAATATCACATGCCAAAATGAGAAGATACCTAAAAGAGAGTATCAAAACCGAGATGAACCGACGGTACCTAGAAACCGAGAAAGGAAAGGAAAAGAAAAGACACCGTCGGATGAACCGACGGTACATAGAATAGAGTGTTAGTGTATGTGTCGGAGTACTTGGAACACTGCGTGAAAACTGAAGTCAGCTGGCACTGTCGGATGAACCGACGATCCAATTCCTACATGCACCGGATGAACTCAAGAGGAGAAGCAACGTCAGCTCCAGAAGATAGTAGCACCGGATGAACCAATGGTCCAGGCAGAGGTTCATCCAATGGTCACGAAGAAGCTAACAATGAGGTTTTGACACGGAACTCTTAAGCACCGGATGAACCAACGGTCAAAGGAAGTCAAGCTGTGGTTCATCCGACGGGTACGAAGAAGCTAACAATAAGGTTTTGGGAAGGAGCCCTTCAGCACCGGATGAACCGACGGTGCGTCGGATGATTTGTTTCAATGGTCATGTGTGGTGGAAGGAAACAGCTAGTAGCACCGGATGAACCAATGCCCGGAAAAAGCATAGCGTCGGATCATCTGATGGTACTACTTTCTGCAGCTTTGGCCCAACGGCTAGTTTGATGCCTTGGGCTATTTATACCCCTTCCACCCCGCCATTTGAGGTTGCTGGATAGTGCTGGATTGTGTGAAAGCACAGAGGAGTGTGAGACACACACAAGATCATATCCAAGCCATACAAGTGCTAAATTGCTCATCCATAGACTTGCACATACTTTGTGTGTGTGCTTAGTGCTAGGCTTAGCTTAGAGCTCAATTAGTGCAAGGTGTGCCTACCTTGTGAGGTGATTCTTGAGTGAATCGAGTTGTACAAGATGCGCCGGAAGCCTTGGGACCTAAGTGGCTCACCGGCAATCGTCTTCGACCTTCCGGCTTGGTGTGGAGTGGCGAGGACACTTTGTGCGGGGGACGTGGAGACCCCCTTCCTTAGTGGAGATGCTCCTTAGTGGAGGCGGCATCAAGGTGACCAAGGGAGCTTGGTGAGTGCCTTAGTGGCGAGCTTTTGTGGCGAGTCAAGTAGTGCTCTTGGGAGAGACTTGGTGACCGGGAAGTAATAATCTTGTGTGAGTGGTTAAACAATGTGGATTAGGGGTGGCTAAGTGCCTACCGATACCACAGGATAAACCGCGTGTCAAGAGTTTGCTTTCTCTCATCCCTCTTTACATTTCCGTATTACTCTCTTGCAATCATTACTTGTCTTTACTTTCCTAGAGTAGTATCATGCTAGAATTGATTATAGGTTGCAAAACTTCTTTTGGGATGAGGGTTTTACACTAGATCAACTTTATATTGCACATCTAGATAGATTTGATCTAGTTTAATTTATTCAGAGTAGTGAAGTCATAGGTTAAGGTTTTAAATTGCCTAATTCACCCTTCCCCCTTTTAGGCTATGAGCATCCGATTCCTATCAAAAGTGCATTTCTACGGCTTGCTCTAAAATGGCAATGCGTTGACGAAGAGAAAACACCTTTTTTAGAAACTAAAATGAATAAGAGGTTGACGTACTTTTAGAGCATTACAGCACCCACTTTTATTATTCTCGACCCCACACTGAACTGACAAGAAATTCGAATATTAAAGGCTTTCTATACATTCCATTTGAGCGGATGTTGTAATGGTGAGAGATCAGAGGCCATAAACACCGATCCGGTGGGGAGCTTTTAGGTGTCGCTTCACCGACAAAATGACATTGTGTCGCTGAAGGAAACCAGTATGCCGGGGAAATAAGCAGCTGCAGTGCGGGTGGGTAAATGCATGCATGTAAAAAATCAAAGGTAATGATGTCATCGTCATCTAAACTTATTTGAAACTTAAAAAATTTATAAATCACAAACCAAATATCAGAATTATATTCTGATTGCACCATTGGATTTCTGACAATAAAAACTTCGAAACAAGATCCTACTTGACTATATTTTGACAAACTTTTTTTATTCGTATTTTTAATTAGAGTTATATATTCTATTATCTTCAGAACAAAACAAATGAAGTGTCAGAGCAAATGAGAACAACTACCAGAACAAGTTAGTCTAAGGATTACCTTTATGTGTTCTAATTTGCACCGAGCTCTAGCTCGTGCCTAATGGCGTTTCTATGTGTTCATTTTGTCTTATCCAATTAGAGTGCACAACATGCTGTGTGAGGCTATCAACTTGAACTTCTTCCCATGCCTCTTTTATGATCCAGCAAAAGACACTGTTACAAAAGTACTTTGTAGGAGCAGTTGGATTCGCATTTTCAGATTCGGGTGCGAAACCCTCTCCTAGCGGTCTCTTATAGAAATAGTTGTTTGCAGGAGTGGGTAAACAAGCCCCCACCTGGAAATCCATTTCCAGGTAAGGGTGACGAGTTGGCCCACACCTGCTAATCAATTAAAAACAAAAAAAATCTGGTTGTGTTAAAAAGCTCAAAATAAATAGCATAAAAAGGTTTTTCTGGAAGGACCCCGCTAGCTAGGCAGCCACCCGCCCGTCTCCGTCCTTTTCGCGCAAAGTCACGACGCTACGCAGTCGACGTGTCGTGAATCTCGCTCCTAGCCGTCGCTTTAAATAGATGTTTCTAGGAGTGAATAAATGGCCTGCACCTAGAAATCCATTTGCAGGTGCGGGTGATGGTGTCACCCGCACTTGGAAACACCATTTCTAGGTGCGAGTGACGGGTGGCCCACACCTGCTAATCGATTAAAAACAAAAAATATGACTGCATTAAAAATCTCAAAATAAATATCAAAAATTTTTTTATGGACCCCGCTAGCTAGGGAGCCAACCACCTGTCTCCATCTTTTTCGCATAAAATCTCGATGCTGCACGGCCGACGAGGTTCAAACATCGTGACATCTCCCTCGCGCGAAGGCTCCTCTACCACTACACTACACACTCATATGTGTCCATATATGATTTCATTATACTCATATTATACTACATCGAGTGTAAATTGCCTCTTTTAGACTTTAAACGTATTCAAATTTAAAACTTGTCAACTGCAAAGTTTTATAACTTTTTGAGATCTATTACTTTCATGTTGGGACTTTCTCCATTCGAGGTTGTTTACAAAATTTGAATTTCAAATTTGAAAGATTCAATCCTAGTTTTTCGTTGACAATATGATTTGAAATAAAAAAAATTATAAACTACAAAGTTTCATAACTTTTGAAGATGGACAACCTTTAGTTTCGTCATTTGCTCATCCGGTATGGTGGTACTAATATCCTTCACAAATCTTATACTCCTCCCATGTAGCTTCATGAAACTATATAAGAGATATAGGTTTTGCAAACAATCTCATAGTAATTAAATGGATATTTTGAAATATTAAACAATCTCAAATGAAAAACTTATCAACTACAAAGTTTGAAATATTAAACAATCTCAAATGAAAAACTTATCAACTACAAAGTTTCAGGTCTCTTCGAGCTATACAATTTTGATATAAATGTTGTCTTCATCCGAGATCATATGAAGAAGTAATGAATTTTTTTCACGAGATCATTTCCAGGAGCGGGTGATGTCATCTCCCGCACCTAGAAGTCCATTTCTAAGAGCGGGTGACATCATCATCCACACCTAAAAATGATTTTTAGGTGTGAGTAATGCCATCACCCGCACCTAAAAATGAAAATATTTGCAGGAGCGGGTCATGGAGTCATCCGCACTAGAAAATGATTTTCAGGTGCGGTGATGGCGTCACTCGCTCTCAAAAATGATTTCTACATACGGGTCAACTTGCTATAGTTTCATCTCATTTTGTTAGATCGGGCGGCAAAAATTCGCCCGCTCCTGAAAAAAATCGGGGCGATCTTACAAATCATTTCTCTAGTAGTGAGAACATACACGGACACACCCAAATAACCAAGCATCAGTGGTAGGAAGAGGGGTCACATGTGGCCCTCGTGAGACAGAGTATTTCCCGATGCCTACCATTCGAACGGGATGAAATTTGCTTTTGTCCTCCACTCTCTCGTATACCACACCCTATTTTTCTCTACTATTTCTCACCGGCAAACTGAAGTGTGGCTGTGAGGGCAGAACTAGTCATATTAAAACCCATTAAGGTTGGAGCGGGGGCGCGCACGGGGAGGGGTGCCGCGTCACTTGGGGATTGTCCGCCGCAGGATCGCGCAGGGGCATGTGGACGATCGCGTCGCGTCGCGCGTCCGCGTCCTCCCTTGCGCTCGCTGACCGACCGGGTCCGCGCGGGCAGAGCCTCCCCAGCCCCCAGGTCGCCCTCTCCCCTGAACTGCTCCTCTCTTGCCCCCGTACACGCGCGATTTGACAGAACCGACGGCGGCCATCCCTCCGCTGACGTCTCCGGCGTTGCGGCACGGCATGGCTTCGTGCCTTCTAGGTGGCCGCAGCGTGCTGCTACATTCGCCCCCGTGCGGCTCCCTACCATTTACCTCCTCGGCCGTGCTGGGAAGTAGCTGCTCTCTGCTTTTCGCCCCGGTTCGCCTCTCACTGGGAAGCTGCTGCTCTCTGCTTCGCCCCGGCTAGCCTCTCAGATCTACTGGCGCCCGCTTTCTTCTGTGTTTCTGTGCGTGCCCCTCTACCTCGCTGACTCTATTCTGCAATTCGTTCTGTTAAGACATGCCCATTGCTGATGATTTGTTGTTGTGCGTAGGTCGCCATGGAATGCGGATAGATCTTGGTTCCTGATTGGTCCTGCCTGAGGATCCGCCGGTCATTGGTTGTTGTGTCCAAATCCTTCTGTCCACATTCTGTTGCCGGTGATTGCATCGAAGACCTGTGCCGGGTTCCCTTCTCCGAGGAATTTGCTGATCTGGTGGAGGTTCGCTCCTTTCGATTTGTTGTTTCGTAAAGAGCACTGCTTCAAGTACTCTGTTTTTTCTTTTTCTCCTTTCATTGTTGTGTCTTTCTTTAGTTCTTTTTTTCGTGAAATGTTTGCTGCCCCATGCATCATACTATCTGCCGCCGTCTTGATTGCATAAGTGTTAGCTGCCTCACAGAAATTTTAGAAGATGGCTCTGTCGTCCATGGATTGGAGATAGAAATTTCGAGCCAGCAAAACCTCGGTAGCGGCACCATTAGGATATTTTGGGATTGCCCTGTGGTCGGATGTTTGGCAGCATTTGAATGCACGGCTCTTCAGGCAGTTGCCTTCCTTCAAGGCGTGTATGGTGCACACATCCTCGATTCAGCGCTACCGGGCTTGCAGTCGTGAAGCTCCCAGAACACCTTGATCTTCAGGGGGATCGAGATGTGCATGGGATGCTGGCTTTGATAACCGCTGCAAGTGGCTAGCTCCACACCTGCTGCTCCAACGAATGATTTTCTATTTCTGTGAACGAATGATTTACATAATCATTTACAAGAAAACAAACAAAAACAGCAGTTCCTAGAAAGAAGAACGCATGGTACTTTTTTCAGGTAAAAATAACGAATATCAGGGTCGTTCATGCCCTAGAATTGTAAAAAAAAATTATATCAGTTCTATCACTAAACAGTCATCAGATATGCGTTCTCAGTATAATTGTGCTGATCACTAGGATGTAGCAAAACATCATCGACCGTACCTTGCTGACAGCAAGATTTCCTCCTCCATGTTGTACTGTCTACTTGCTTCATTCGCAACCGCTTGACCTGGCATGTAACGAGTTGTGATTTCTGTTCTGCAGGCTGTTGTGTATTTGCAGAGCATATACGGATTCACTATTTTTTACTATAGTTACAGTGGGATGGTGCAGTGCCGATCATCATTTTCGTGTGCCGTGGACACTGCTAGGAGCGCCCTTCGCGTCTGCAAGTATGTTCTCAGCCAAGGTACCTATAACGAGGCTGCAGTTCGCTGTTGCCTTCTGATTTTGGCTCCAGTGGTCTTTGCATTGGTTAGGAGAATGTTGCTTATGTTGTGCGTTTCTGCCTTTTGTGCGCAGTGCTTTATCAATTTCCTCTACTATGGAGGGTGCTACAGGAACTTCTCGGCGTTCCCGGCGTCGCAGGAACCAGCACGCCGGCCTTCCTTTGTTTCAGTCATGTTATGATGCTCCATCAGCCTCCGCCGAAGAAGCTCTTGCAAGAATTCAGCATGGCAAAAGAAACAGTAATAATTCTATGCTTTCTGTTGACTTTTGGTCAGGAGTGATTTTGCCATTTATTCCGGCGATCATTGCTATATTGTCTTTCCTTACATATGTTTTTCTGCTGCCATGGTCTTATGCAGGAGATCATTTCTGCCCAATGTTGTCATCGCAACTTTGCAAAAAACGCCGTCTTTCAAGGATCAATGCTAGAAGACAGCGTGGTTTGGTTGGTGCAGGTACAGACTGAAAATGACTTTTATTATATGTTTCTTCTGTTGCTCATCCTTTTCTCAGTGGTTTTTCACGTGCTTTTCGATGTTCTGTAGGACTTGCTGTCTTTGCCGCTTCCTCTGCATCTAGGGATATAGTTCCAAGGGAGTACGCTGACGCACTCAAAGGTATCCATTTTATTTACCTCTTCTACTTTGTTGCTTCTCTTTCTCTGTAAATATTATTTGGTTACGATGGCCAATAGGTTTACTCAATGATTCAGATACTTATCCTGGAAGATCTTACATTGGCCGACCTGAGTGTAAATGTCAGTACTGTGGTGCTGTGTTCTGGTATCAAGAGAGGGTTAAATCAGAATCTTCGTTCAGTCAGAGAAGAATCATTTACAACATGTGCTGTAAAGGCAGCAAGGTTCAGTTGCCATCTTTTACTCTGCCGCCTGATTTTCTAAGAGAATTGTTAAGATTTGATGGTGGTCGCCGATCAAGAATGTTCCTCCAAAAGATCAGACATTACAATTCGCTGTTTGCATTCACATCAATGGGTGCTTCTGTTGACCGCAGCGTGAACAATGGTGGTGGTCCTCCTGTGTTCAAGATATCTGGTCAAGTCTGCCACAGAATAGGTTCTCTTCTTCCACCTGGTGACGCGGCGCCGAAATTTGCTCAGCTATATGTTTATGACACTTCGAATGAGTTAGCAAACAGGTTTGGAGCAATTGTTCCTGAAGGTACCGGAACCGATGGTATGTGTCCAACATTGCTGCTGATCTCATGGATATGCTAGATGAAGTTAATCCATTGGTGCGGCAGTTTAGAATTGCTAGGGACAGGTTGGCTGAACATGGCAATGAAGAGATTGGCATTCGTATTGTTGGTGCTAGTGAAAATGATCCAGTGCAATATGAAATGCCAACAGCTTCTGAACTTGCTGGTCTTATTGTTGGTGACTTTTCTCAGGAAAATTACAAAAGAGACATAATTGTACACGGCACAGACGGCGCACTGCATCGAGTGTCCTGTTTGCACCCTGCTTACATGCCTCTCCAGTATCCTCTGTTGTTCCCGTACGGTGAACGTGGTTACCAGCTTGGAATTCGTTTCCAAGGGATGGATATTTCTGATCAAAACTGCAGATCAAAAGTGACAATGCAGGATTACTATTGCCACCGCTGTCACTATAGAATGGATGAACCAAATCCATATCTTTGTTACGGAAGACTTTCAGAACAAGCGAAGGTGGACGGTTATGCTTGCGTTGAAGAGAGCAGGCTGAAGTACATAAATGATCATCAGGATGAACTAAGGTGCGATTACTTTCAAGGAATCGTCGACGCCGTTGGCAAAGGAACCTTGGATGGTGGCAGCACTGGGAAGAAAAAATTCCTGCCTGCAAGTTTCACTAGTGGGAAACGCTACATGGCACAGAATTATCAGAATGCTCTAGCAATCTGTCGAGTTTACGGATGCCCAGATTGGTTCGCCACATTCACAGCTAATCCTAAGTGGAAAGAAGTCGTTGAGTCACTGGAGACTGAACCTGGTCAGCAGCCCTGTGATAGGTCAGATGCCATTGTTTGCATCTATAAAATTAAGCTTGATGAGATGCTAGACGATATCGAAGATGGTACTGCATTCGGACCTGTTCTTGCTGGTAAGCTGCTCCTATGGTTTATTGGAAATTAAGTATTCACTCTTTTTTTCCTCTTTTTTTTGACGTTTGTATTTCTCATGCTGTGATTTTGCAGTTTTGCAAAGTACTGAGTTCCAGAAGAGAGGATTGCCCCATGCCCACATCTTTGTATGGCTGCAAAAGGATGGAAGAGAAGGTACGGTTTCTGCTGTAGACTCATTTATTTCTGCCGAAATTCCTGATCCTGCTGTGGATCCGTTAGGCTATGCATTAGTTGAAGAATTTATGGTGCATGGTCCATGTGGCAAATATAATCCTAAATGCGTGTGTATGAAAAAAGGCTCATGCTCAAAGCATTACCCTAAGGCCCCCTTTGGAAGCACCGGACTGGGGTGCCCCGGGATAATAACAACGCAGGGGATTTTTTTGGATTTTGAAATCCCCCCACCCACAGGGCAGTGGTGCCCCCCTCTCCCCCGTGGCTGTTTGGAGACAAGGGGCAGCCCTGTCCGTCGGAAGTACAGGGGATTTTTTTTTTATTTTGTAATCTAAACCACCGTGTTGCAGCTAGAGCTGCTTAAACCAAAGTTTTTTTAATAAAAAGACTGTCAACCAAAAAATACATATATCTAGCAAAAACGACATCATTTTTCAGCTCATGAAAAATCCATAACCAACCAGGTAATCGCATAGCAATATACATGATTTTTCATAAACTTAGACAATACAATTATTACATCAGGTGGGCCAGCGGTGCAAGGCCAAGCCTAGAACTTGGCGTCCTTTGCTTTAAACCACTTCTTGTCAGAACAGGATTGCCACAAGAATCTATGTAATATTTCACTCACCACCAAATGCCTTCCTGTCCCAAACAAATGAGTAACACAGGTATGCAACGGCAAAGGATCCTATCAGTGAGCCCACATGTAGCCAGCCGTCATTTCTGCTGCAGAAGCATGAAATTAAGTATGAATTATCAGGTCTGGTAAACAATGAATTGCACATAAACCATTTGCAAAGTGTAAAGGCTTTATAAAAGAGGCAGGCTTATAAGAGTTCCTTACAAGATCTGCAGGCTATTGCCCTACCAAAATATAAGAACTGAAGTTATCTCATGTACAATGTGAGAGACACCAACTGACGCACAAAAGAGAATAAAATCTAGGAAGACACAGATTTCACCAACAAAGCAGGAAACAAGGAAGGGCAGGAAACAAGAACAAAGCAGGAAACAAGATGCTGAACAGCCCAACAGGAAATGACTTAACCACCATGCATCAAGCTCATAGTTTTCATGCATCAAGAGCATCTGTGCACATGGATCATCTATGTTTTTCACTCCATTCCTGAATAAGCATAACTGAAAATGCAACCAGCAAATATCTAATAGTAGATATATTTTCGGGGACTGTCACTTGAATTATTCACAACAACCCAGTATAGTTTAAATTGCACTACAAACATAGTTTGATAAGAGCCTTGACCTGCAACTTTACATGTAGGTACCTAGCTGCTAAAATTCGATAAACTCCAGGCTACTCTCTAGCTAGATACAGGAACAACATCCAATGCTTATTCACTTAAAATTGCTTTTCTATGGTCGAAGTCACTGATCCAATGACTAGCATTCTGAATACAACGAACTGCAACTATCAGGCCATATGAGCATCGGCTTATTGTGCACAGATTGTCATTTTTGAGTCAACTATGATATACTGCATAATTTAGTTGTCATCACCATATCAGGCCATACGAACAGAGGTGTTTTGTTCAAGAATCAGGACACACTTGGAGACAATTTTTGGGAGGCGAAAATTAGTGAGAGAAGAAGAGCACATATAATGCCGTTGATCCAATTTTTGGGAGGCTGGAAGTGGTAGGCAGTCCTGTACTTGGTGCTCACGATAGAGGAGACCTTGGGAGACTGCGGGTACAGCAACACCCTCTGGCTCTGCTGCGTCGCCTCAACACCAGATTCACCGTGTGCATTCACATGAATGTTCCTGATGAATTGAAGGAGCCAGATTAATAGCCATTGGAAACAGGCAAATGAACGGTCCACTTTTTTAAAACCAGACCCATCAATTCCAAACATGATGATAATAAAGTACTATATTAAAACCAGACATGCATTAGCAAAGTATTCACAATGGTATGGTACTACTGGCTGGGTCTGACTCACTACTTGGCAGAAAATAATGTAGACTGGCAAATCTATCTCCTTTTGTTATCTAAGAAATGACTATTTATCTACCAACTAGAAACATAAAGAAAATTATTCAGCAAGTGGTGGTGGGCTCGAAAGCAACTACAATTATTGGTGAAGCAGCAGCAATCAAGCTCATCAGAATCTCATATACGGATATACCCAACGGCAAGTATCAAGTGCAATAATCTTGACACTTGCATTCAGTTAAGCACACTAAACCTACAAGAATTAAAACAAAGTCTATTGAGCTAATTAAAACAGGAGAATTTGCTCTGACACATGCTAAATAGACCTCATGCGTGCACAACATCGCTGATTAAGGCACTGCAATTTAAATAAATTCAGTAAAGCACATCCAAGTCACAGGCACCGCTGATTAAGGCATTTCTTTAACCATCAGACAAACCAATCACGAGCAAAAAAAAAAAAAATCCAAGTTACAGGCACTGCTGATATTCTCGGCATGCTATACAAGCGCATCCAATGAGTAAAAGTTACACATCAAGTAGTAGGAGCTCGATTTGGGGAGGATAACGAGAAGGAGAGAGGAAGGGCTCACCAGATCTTGGGACGAGGCAAGGCGGCCAGGTGCAGGCAGTCACAGAGCAATGGAGGAGATCGAGCCGGCGTGGTCGGGTCGGCGGGCAGCGGTGGCGAAGGCACTGGATCAGGATTAGACCTCAGGCAGCCAGGGAGAGGAGGTAGACGAGAAGGCACCAGGGACGGCGGGCGGCGACGGTGGCTACTGGATAGGGATGGAGAGGTGAAGGGCCAGCTGCACTTGGACGGAGACAGGATGTCGGCGCCTGGACGGAAGCAGGGCGACGGTGAGGTGATGTGCTGATGTGCTCCTCTCGCGATGGATGGGGAGGATCGGCGACGGCGGCGGCGCTCGTCACCTGGATGGGGAGGAGCAGCGACGGCGGCGAGGAGTAGTGTTGACGTGGTGGAGTGGACGGGGAGGGGTGTGGTGGAGCGGCGGCGACTCGCGAGGGAAACGACGGGGTGGCGGCGCCAGGAGTCGGGAGGTGGGGAGCGAGCACCCCGGGGAAAAGGGGTGGCTAGGGTTGAGATGTCCCGGGTTCGTGGGCTTCCAAAATGGCGTGGCAGGTTTGGCCCGGATTAAATTCGACGTGGGATCTTAGCTCGGGAAAAAGGAGAGGAACCCGGAGGGATTCTGGGCTTCCAAAGGGGGCCTAAAGATTTTAATAAAGAAACAACCATTGATGAAAACGGATTTGCAGTATATCGAAGACGTGACAACGGACGCTATGTTACAAAAAACGGAGTGCGATTAGATAACCGATGGGTTGTTCCTTACAACATGTACCTACTTAAGAAATTTCAGTCACATATTAACGTTGAGTGGTGCAACAAGAGTAAAGTTATTAAATACCTCTTCAAATATGTTACAAAAGGACCTAATTTTGCCAAAGTTGGCTTCAAACGAAAAAGAAACTTCACAAATAATGATGACCCCAACAACGCCGAACAAATAGATGAAATTGAAGAGTACCTAGAATGTAGATATTTATGTGATAAAGAAGCACTTTGGAGGCTATATAGTTTTGATATACATAGCAAAATACCCTCAGTTGAATGCCTTGCTGTGCACCTGCCTAATATGAATTCTGTCCTGTTTAGAAAGAAAGCTAGACTGTCTGATGTCGTCACTAATGAATTCTTACAAAGAACCACCTTGACTGAATGGTTTAAAACGAACCAAAAATTCCCTAAAGCTAGAAACTTAACGTACACCAACTTCCCTAATGAATGGCGATGGGAAAAAGATCAGTGTGCTTGGATTCATAGAACAAGACAGAAAAAAATTGGAAGAATTTACTTTGTGCATCCTTCTGAAGGCGAACGATACTATCTAAGAATGCTTCTGACTCTGGTGCCAGGAGCACAAAGTTACGAGGATCTAAGAACCTACAAAGGCACAATTTTCCCATCATTCAAAGAAACATGCGCAGCTAGAGGTCTTTTAGGTGACGATAAAGAGTGGTATAGCGCATTCGATGAAGCTGTAGTATGGGGATCCGGACGTCAGCTTAGAAATCTGTTTGTCACTATGATGCTTTATTGTGATGTGATAGATGAAAGACACTTCTTTGAAAAATACTGGAAGGCTATGTCTGATGATTTTGAATATAATCTTCAGAGAGCAATGAACAATAGCAAATATAAAATTACAGAAAACGAACTTCAAAACAAGCTTATAGAAGAACTTTCTTTGTTGTTTTCGCGTAATGGAGCAAGAATATCGTCATATAACATACCTGCTATTGCTAGAAGAACAGAAAATGACAGTATCAATAGTCTTATCGACGAAGAGAGATCATACGATATTGAGCAGCTAATGATAGATTCAGCAGAATTGTTTAGAAAACTCAATGATGATCAATTGAATGCGTTCAACAGGATTGTAGACAATGTAAATTGCAACAACCCATCATTTTTGTTTGTATATGGTCACGGCGGCACTGGGAAAACTTTTCTGTGGAACGCTATAGTTTCTCACCTGCGGGCGGAAAAAAAATTTGTCCTTACAGTGGCATCATCTGGAGTTGCCTCTTTGTTGTTGCCTGGAAGACAGACTGCTCATTCACGCTTTAAAATTCCTTTACAAATCGATGATGAAGCTATATGTGATATCAAAAGAGGAACCATTTTAGCTGAGCTCATGCACCAAACTTCACTTATAATATGGGATGAGGCTTTGATGACTAACAGAAAATGTTTCGAGGCACTAGACCGCTCATTGCGTGACGTGCTATCTGTTGACGATGATTCGGCAGCCGATAAGATCTTTGGGGGCAAAGTAGTTGTACTTGGAGGGGATTTTAGACAAATACTTCCTGTTGTTGAGGGAGGAAACAAAGACAAAACCATCAATACTTGCATATTGAATTCGCCTATTTGGGAATTTGTTGAAGTGCTTCACTTGAAAGAAAACATGAGATTAAAGGATCCATCACTTAATGACTCTGAACAACTAGAACTGCAAAACTTTAGTGACTGGATTTGGCTGTAGGAGATGGACGAGTTCCTACTGTAACCAAAGATGGAGAAAACGATACTAATTTGATTGAAATACCACGCGAGCTTTTGCTGTGCACCGATGATGACAAGATTAAAACAATTGTTAATTCTGTGTATGAAAATTTGAACATTATGTACAAAGATCAGAAGTATCTGTGCGAGCGTGCTATTTTATCACCAACAAACTCAGTTGTGGATGAAATTAATGCATTTGTTTTGAGCACCATACCCGGTGAGTCTAGAGAATATCTAAGTTATGACACAATGGCGAAAACTAATGAAAGATCTTATGATATGGATGCATTGTACCCCATTGAATTTTTAAACTCGATAGCAGTGCCAAACTTCCCTGACCACAAGATAGTTTTGAAAAAGAACACTCCAATAATGTTATTAAGGAATTTGAACCAAAATCAGGGATTATGCAATGGAACAAGGTTGATGATACAGACACTTGGTGATAACGTTATAGAAGCAACCATTATTACCGGATCGAATTTGGGTGATATAGTCTACATTCCTAGGATTGTTTTGTCGACAACCAATCCGAAGTGGCCTTTTGTCCTGCACAGAAGAC
This sequence comes from Cenchrus fungigraminus, assembly GCA_036936925.1. Classification (NCBI taxonomy): domain Eukaryota; kingdom Viridiplantae; phylum Streptophyta; class Magnoliopsida; order Poales; family Poaceae; genus Cenchrus; species Cenchrus fungigraminus. Next base: position 89,587,756 of record CM072780.1, read on the forward strand.
AATTTCCAATTAAAATTTCCTATGCGATGACAATAAGCAAAAGCCAAGGTCAAACGCTGACAAATGTGGGTGTATATCTCAGGAATCCAGTTTTCACACATGGACAGCTGTATGTCGCAGTATCTAGAGTTACATCCAAGAAAGGGCTGAAGATACTAATTGAAGATGAAAATGGCAAGTGTTCATCAACTACTAGGAATATAGTTTTCCATGATGTTTTTGCCAACGTCAGGTAATAAAGACCAATGGTTGGAGTTTATGTTTTCCCTTACCCAAGTCATCAGTACCTGTTTAGAGGTTTATTTTTACCATATATGTATGGTTCTTACACAGGCCTTGATCTGCTGGAGTTTGCTCACCAAAATCATCTGGAGAACAGCCACTGTCCATGCCGAAACAAAACACATGTAAGCACCTATGTTCTGGGTCTGCGTCGATCTTTTCTTCTCCCTGCCGCTCAATCACTGATCCAATGTTGCATATAGGTGCCCTCTACGAACTGAATGATCCGTAGTTGCTTTACTACCAGCTCCGTCTCTCCACAAGCTGTGCGCCTCTTCTCTGACTTATTTAAGCTCAGCCTGATGTTCGGCACACCAAACAACAGAGAAGTGTTTCTGTAAAAACATACGCTGCAATGTATCCTTACAACATCCTAGGTGTAATTTAAGACTCTGTGTGTAACATGTTCTGTGCTATTTCGTTTCCTACCATATCGAACTATTAGCAAGGCATTGAGACATGGAATTCTGGGAATTAGCATGCTTCACTACAAGGAAAAAGTACATGGCCATAAACACTACAGCTGTTCCATACAGGTTTCAGCTAAGTACATATGTCTTCCATAGACTAGAGTTTTTTTTTTTTTTTACATTTCCACTAGGAGTGGAGACAGGAAGGTCAAATGACGTAGTGATAATGAATTTCACAGCAAAAAACTGCTGCTGCCATGTACTGCTGGATTGCTTAGATAAGTACCGCCGGGGGTACAAATAGACCTCTCCAAAAACAACAAGAAGAGCAGCGGACGATTGAAACCCACAAAAAAAAAAAAGCGTCCAGCCCATTGGACCGTTACCATCCGCACCATAATGGGCCGGCGCGCAAGGGTGCGCCCCATCTGCTAGTATAGCAAGTATACATACAGGTGCCATTGGCACTAGAACATCTCTCATTGTCATGGTGCACACTGCATGTGCACCACTGTGTTCGCATCCCTGATGATGTATTTTTAAAAAACTAATTAAAACAACAGCTACCAACACACCCACACTTTATGTGGCCCCTTTGAACAGTTCCTCACGCTTTCTCCTCCGTTGCATGTATTGTACATATCCCTCACTCGACATTGAAATGAGAAATGAGTGGAAGTGGTTTAGTCTATCAGTAAGCTTCTCACAGCAGTTATTCCACAAGCAAAACTGAATTTGTCTGGGTGATAAGAAGAAAAATTACTAACTTATTTGCATGATGCAATGTAATCAATTGTTATTTTTGGATAAAGGAATTTTTATTCCGGCCTCCGCAAGTGTTTTACACACAACTAACCCTTATTACATATAGTTCAAGCAACTGTTAGAAACCAACACGGTCAAAAAGCACTACCTGATTCAGCTTAGTTGCCGTGAGCCGGTTCCTCACGGCAAAGAGCGGTCCACCGACGGCAACACCTTTGCCGTGAGTTGCCACCGGCAAAGGGCTCACGGCACAGTTCGGCCGGCAAACAGCATAGTTGCCGTGAGCCTAGCGGTTGACTCACGGCAAACGTGTGCCGTGAGTGGTCAATACCTCACGGCAAAGGTCCTTAACGGGACTCACGAGAGGCGTCTTAACGGCTCATTGTGCCGTGAACGTGACGGCGAGCTCACGGCAAAGGAGCAACACGTGGTAGCTTCCTAGGTGAGGTGAAAGAACCGTGTTGCCGTGAGCCGCTACTCTGCTAACGGCACACAGTGGCTGGTTGCCGTGAGCCGCTCCACTGCTCACGGCAAAGAGGCCACACGTGGCAGCTTCCCAGGTGAGGTGACGTCACGTGGTTGCCGTGAGCCGAGCCCTTCAGCTCACGGCATAGGGTAGCTTGTTGCCGTGAGCCGAGCCCTTTGCTCACAGCATAGGGGCTATCCCCCAGCTGCCAGGTTTCACACCTTTGCCGTGAGCACAAGCCGAAGCTCACGGCATAGGTGCAATAGCTCACGGCAAAGTACCCTCTTTTTTTTCCAGAACCATATATGGCACCTCACATTCGATACAACATCACAGGCAGTTCAAATATCACCATAACCATCACAGACAGTTCAAATATCATCATAATCATCACAGGCAGTTTAAAATATCACTATAACCATCACAGGCAGTTCAAATACCACCATAACCATCACAGGCAGTTCAAATATCACCATAACCATCACATAAGTTCACATAGGCATCACATAAGTTCACATAAGCATCACAGACAGTTTAAAGTTCATAAGTCCACAAATGCAACATAAGTCCACAACCACTAGTCGAAATGCATGTAAAGCATCACATAAGTCAACTGCAAAAAAAAGAGTGAAGCAAGTATTAGTATATGTATTAGACAGCAAAGAGTACAAGTACTAAATAAAAATATAATTAATGTAGTAAGTACAACTATTAAATTAATGTCATAATGGGTATAGTTCTTACATGTTTTAGAAATACTCATCATGATCCGTATTAGCTGGATCATATGTCTCATCGTCACTATCACGCATGTCCATATCCTCAACACCGTGCTCCAAAGGAGGAAAGACGTCATCATCACTATCACTTCCCAAACCTAATCGCTCCAGTAATTGTAAGTCATCCTCATCATGAACATCTTCTCCGGCATCGTCCATCTCTACTTCCATTCCGATCGCTTCGGTTAAGTCTATCTCAAAACTCCCTTCCAGCCCATCTTCTTGAAAGAACTCGCCAACATATGTGTTTGGGTCTAGTAGGTTGTAATCTTCGTTGACAGGGGCAGGTAGTTTACTATGTGGCGAAACCTTGTACACAACTTCCCAACCCTGGAGACGCTTGTCTTTTTTGCAAGGGTATGATAGATAATAAACTTGTGTGGCATGTTGAGCCATAATATAGACATCGTCTCCTGTGTACACAGTTGACTGACGAATTTCGACTAGCCCAAGATTCGGGTTCCGCCTCATAGCCTGAGGATCAAACCAATGGCACTTGAATACGGCAGGTTTTAGAGGTTTGGAACCATGAAACTCGAGTTCATATATTTCTTCAAGTCTTCCATAGTACTCAAACCCATCGACTGTTGTCATACAAACTCCATAATTTGTGGTTCTTCGATTGGGACGACTGTCCTCGTGACTTTTTGTGTGAAAGCGATATCCATTCACATCATAAGCGGCGTATGACTTGACCCTAATGGCATAACCATCGGCAACCCGTCTCAAGTCGGGACTCATAGACGAATCGATTTGCCCCTGCAAGACTAGGGAGGATAGCTCATTATCATACATGACATGCCGTGCTAAGTACGATCTTACAAAGAAGGTGGGTTAAAATTACCTTCTTTTTGAACCAAGATATGAAATCGGGGATATTGTGTCGCGCATCCTGTCTACCCTCACTAAGTAGGGTATCTTCTTCCTCCTCGGTAGGTGGCCTTGAATGACGCCAGTATTGTGCAAAGAATTCACTGCACCCAAAAAGAAGAGGAGGTTGGATGCAGAAAGAGCCAAGATGCGAGATCTTACGTGAAAGGAAAAAATGAGGTTTCATGAGAACTTACTCTATGTACGGCTTTACTTCATCAAGGTTGCGCAACACATATATCATGATAGTGTGCCACTCTTCATCCAGCAAGTACTTGGTCCTCCCAAGACTTGCACTTCCAAGTTGTCCTCGAAAAAGGCTGAGGTTCGAATCATTTTCCCCAACATTGTAACGAGGAGGTGGGTTATGGATGCTGGGAAGGTTCTCAGCATAATATTTAGTTGTGAAGTTTGACACCTCCTCCAGAATGTATGCCTCTGCAATGGAAGCTTCAATTTTGTTTTTGTTGCCAGTTTTGTATCGAAGAAACTTTTGACATCTCTCAATTGGATAGCACCAATGGTTCTGCACGCCCCCCAATCGTGCCTCACGCGGGAGGTGCAAAAGCATATGCTGCATCAGATTGAAGAAGCCGGGTGGAAGGATCTTCTCCAACTTACATAGCAACACAGGCGCATTTGTTTCCAGTTTTTCAATCACAGCAAGAGATAACTCCTCAGCACAAAGCTGACGGAAGAAATAGCTCAACTCTGCCAGCGCTTGCCACACATGTTCAGGTACATAGCCTCGAACCATCACCGGAAGAAGCCGCTCGATCCATATGTGGTAGTCATGACTCTTCAGCCCGTGTATTCGCAAAGTAGCTAAGTTCACCCCCCTCCTCAGATTCGCAGCATACCCATCAGGGAACATTAACATTTTGAACAATTCGCAAACTTCCTTCCTTTGATCCCTCTTCAGGACAAAATCATCCTTAGGCCGAGACCATGTCTTGCCCGCTACAGGTTTCTTCATGGCTAGCTTTGGCCTATCGCATAACGCTTCTTGATCGACTCTAGCCTTAACGTTGTCCTTTGACTTATCTGCCCATTCCATGATTGTACCCAAAAGTGCCTCCCCCCAATTCTTTTCGGTGTGCATCACATCAATGTTATGTGGAAGAAGAAGATCTTGCATATAGGGTAGCCTCCACAAGCCCGACTTCTGAGCCCAGGCATGTTGCACACCGTATCCCTCAAAACGAGTTTCTCTTTCTTTGAGCACGAGAGCCTCTACCTGGGCACGAACCTCATCTCCCGTCATGATGTGCGGTGGTGGGTCATTAACTCTCACACCTTTCGTGAAGTTCTTCGAAGTTTGTCTGAATTCATGCTCAATAGGGAGGAACTGTCGATGTTTGTCAAAGCAAGAATACTTGCCACCTCTCTTCAACCAAAAGAACAACAGAGCCTCCTTGCATAATGGGCAGGAGAACTTCCCGTGGACACACCAGCCGCAAAATATCCCATACGCCGGCATATCATGCATGGAGTACATGTACCACACATGCATCTTGAAGTTTCTCTTCGTAGCTCGGTCGTATGTCCGCATCCCCGTCATTCCAAGCACGGATCAAATCATCAATCAGAGGCTCCATGTACACACTCATATTATCCCCCGGGTATCCAGGAATTATCAGTGACAAGAATATGTGTTGTCTTTGAAAGATGCCACCGGGGGGTAGATTGAGGGGGATGACAAACACAGGCCAACAATTGTATGAGGCAGCCATTCGCCCATAAGGATTGAACCCATCGGTTGCCAACGCCACACGTACATTACGAGGCTCAAGAGCTTTTTCACGATGTTTCTCATCAAATTTGGTCCATGCTAAGGCATCGGATGGATGTGCAAGCTTATCACTGTTTCGGGTTCCCGATTTGTGTCAAGTCATTTGCTTCGCAGTTTCCTCGGTCATGTAAATCTGTTGGATCCGCTCTATGAACGAAAGGTACCGTAGGATACTAACCGGGACCGTGAGCTGCCTCTTTTCGCCCTCACTAGAGTCTACCTCCACGAACCGAGACGCTTTACATTTCGGACAGTACTTTGCATTCTCATGTTCTTTCCTGAATAAGACGCATCCATTCGGACAGGCATGTATCTTCTAATATGGCATCTTGAGTGCACGAAGGACTTTTCTTGCTTCATACATGTTCTTGGCCAGAATGTGACCTTTCGGAAGCATATTGCCGAAAACTGTCACCAAGGCATCGAAGGCCGCTCGGCTTAGGTTATGTTGGGACTTTATGGCCATTATTTGGGAGATGGCATCCAGTTGAGAAATCTGGGTATGCTCGTGAAGGGGTTTCTGTGCTGCAGCCAACATGTCATAATACGCCTTAGCACTTGGCTCTGGCTCCTCCTCCGAAGGTTCTCCTTGGAAATGTGCTTCGTGAAAGTCATCTATCATGTCTGCTACCCTGGCATCACCATCAAGTTCCTCAATGCGTCGTCTCACGACCTCATCTCTCATACGACCGGTTTCAGTATGGTAGGTCCACTTTGTATAGTCTTTCGTAAAACCATACTTGGCAAGATGATCAAGCATGTCACGCTTTGTATGCCGATGCGTGTTTCCGCATTTGCTGCAAGGACACCAGATGGTAGATTCCCTGGGAGTCTCCCTTTTAAGCTTTTCAAATGCTTCTCTCACGAAAGTTTGGGTGTTCGCAATCCATTCAGGTGTCAGACGACCCCCACTTGCCCACCCGTTGTACATCCAGTCACAGTCACCCATTCTCTATCATACCAGGAAGTTATATAAAATGCATTGCATAAAAACTCTACGATGCCTAGACACTCTACTAGGTAAAGATAGGTCCTAATCCCACCCGTGGATGCGTAGATGGGGTGATTGATTCCTATGGTCTACTCTGATCCTAGACAGAATTTTGGCAGCACCTCCCTGCTGTTCTCCAAATACACGTCCAGGTAGGGAGATTGTGTATCCGGAGAACAACGAGGAGGTGCTGCCGAAATTCTGTCTAGGGTCGGAGTAGACCATAGGAACCGATCACCCCATCTACGCATCCACGGGCTGTCCAAAAAACGTGGACAATTCGAAACAGATACAACCTTAAATATGCAAAGTTCTGGATATGTCCAACTGTATCTCTTCCGAACGGGAGACGCCTAACTAGGTTTCATGATCTACGACATCAACTGGAAAGAGAGAGAAATGTGCCTCACCTCGCTGGCCTGAAGAATGATGAAGGGGTCTGTGGACCGGTGGCAGAGGAAGGCGGCAAGAAGCAGATGGCGGAGGTCGACGGCTGAAACCTGCAAACAAATGAACATAACAGTGTAAGTTGCAATTTTGGGTAGCACCTCCCCTACAAGGTGAGGTTCTAAAAACCTGCAACTAAACAACAGTACGATGGCGACAACCACATTCCAAATTTATAGAAACAGAAATTTGTCTCAGATATTTTGTCTTTTCATATGACTTTGAACACAGAGCATAGATCATCAAAAGAACTAAAAAGGGTGTTCATGGCAACATCAAAGCATGCGAGACATCCATATGGATGTCTCGCATGCTTTGATGACAACCATGAGAAGCATATAATTGAACAACAGAAGCTCAAGGTCACTATATGTTACCCAACACGAAATTTAGGTAAGTTTTGATATCATCATATGTATGAGTAAAGTTGAATTTAAAATGAAATAAATTTCAACAGCAACTCCCCTACATGGAGAGGTTTTCAAAACCTACAACAAAACAACGACACGATAGCCAACAACCACAGTCCAAAATAGTAATTTGCCTCAGATATATTTTTTTTCTTGCATGAACCTTGAACTTAGAGCATAGATAATCAAAAGAGGGTTCATGACAGCCATGGAACCGTGAGAGACACCCATCCCCACCAAGTTGTTACTTGGGAATGGATGTCTCCCATGGTTTGATGACAACCATGAGAAGCATATAACCGGTACAACACAAGCTCAAGGTCAACATATGTTACCCAGCAAGAACACTAGGTACAATTCATATCATCATCGGCATATGAGAAGTTACATTTCATATCATGCAAAATCTAAGTAACAAACTAAATCCATTTCCTAACTAAAATCAAACAAAACTGCATGCTCAGCAACTAAAAATTGACAAAGTACATGTTCCTCACCTTTAACAGGGGCGCGAGCTAGGGCCGGCGAGGCTCACGGCGAGGGGCCCCGGCGGTTGGGGGCAGCGACCGGGGCCGGCCTCTCCCCCGGCGGCAGTGGCGAGGCACGGGCCGGCCTCTCCCCCGGGCCGCGGAGGTGGTGGGGAGGCACGAGCCGGGAGAGGAAGGGGCCGCGGCCGGATCATGCACGCCGGGGGAGAGGAGGTGGAGAAGCGACGGGCGGCGAGGCTCACGGCGAGGGGCCCCGGCGGTAGGGGGAAGCGGCCGGGGCTGGCCTCTCCCCCGACGGTGGTGGGGAGGCACGGGCCGGCCTTTCCCCCGTGCCGCGGCGGTGGTGGGGAGCCACAGGCCGGGAGAGGAGGTGGCCGCGACCGGATCTTGCACACCGGGGGAGAGGAGGTGGAGGAGCGACGGGTAGCGGCCCACGTCGGGGACCACGGACGGCGCGGCCGGCGTCGGGGGCGGTCGGGGCGGGTCCGCGCGGCCTGCGTTGGGGAGGACAGTGACTGCGCGGATGGGAGTCGCGGCGGGGACGGGGCACTCGGCGGATGGGACGACGACGCTCGGCAGAGGGGAGGACAACGTGCGGTAGGCGGCAGCGGTTGTGTTTGTGCACGTGTGTGTGTCTGGTGCGTGTGTGGAGTGTGTAGCGTGTGGTGCGTGTGTGAAATGTGCGCGTGTGCAGCTGACGAGTGGGGCCATCAAACCTTTGCCGTGAGCTAGATCTGGGGCTCACGGCAAAGAACCGGTGGGCCCACACGTCAGCCGCCAGCAATCTAGGGTTCAGGACATATGTTTGCCGTGAGCTAGATCTACAGCTCACGGCAACGGGCCCGCCTTGCCGTGAGCCAGATCCATGACTCACGGCAACCAGCCGGCAACCGTGTGTATTTGTTGTGTGCCGTGAGCTACACACGGTAAACTGTCAATTCACAAATTTCGTTTATTTCCCTCTTGTTTTTTATTGATTTTCCTTAAAAACAAGTTGAGTGTATTATGATATTTACCTGCTAAGCTAACTCTACAATATCAATTTTAAACTTTGATGAATTAAAAATATTAGTTTGATTGTACTCTCAACTAAAATTCTATCATTTCGTGCGGTACGATAATGTTCGAAATTATAAAACTACACAAATTTTGCCATTAACCAACATAAGACACTCAAAGTTGTTTAATGATCCCAGGGAAAGTTCCAAGGTCAAATTTGAATCAAAACATCACAAAGACCACCAAATCTAGTCACATGAGTCAACATCTCAGAAACTTCCAGTGAGATGCTTCAGTTTGTAAACAGTATATAAGTTGAGTAATTCGAAACCATCTCAATTCTTCACCACAGCCTCCATACATGATATGATGATGTCCATACAAATTTCATGATGTTTAAAATTTGTATGGATTTTATACAATTAAAATACTATTGGACGAAACCTTCATAATCATGTGTCGAGTCTAAATGTTTGAAATTCTCTCTCATTTCATGGTATATGTATGAAAAAGGAATGAAGAACACGAAATATCATTATTGCACTAACTTTAGTCTATGATTTTATGCACTTCCAGTTCAAATCCGACGTATCTGAAAAAAATACGAAGAAAAAAATTACTAAATATATCAAACTGAGTTATAATTACCCCAAATTTGAATATGTAGTTTGTAGAGATGTGGTTTTAGGGTGGAAAACTTTTGGAGGGCAAAGAGTAATTTTTTTGGCATATTTGCCGTGAGCCATGGACCTAGCTCACGGCAAACAACGAAAACACACGGCTTCAGGTGGTGTTGCCGTGAGCTGCCAAGGGCTCACGACAAAGAGCCCAATGCCGTGAGCCGTATATCCGGCTCACGGCACAAGCGCGATATGCACCGTGTGTCTTAAGATGTGCCGTGAGCTAGGCGTCTGGCTCACGGCAACATTAACGGCCCAGGCCGCCGGCCGTGACGGGGGAGGGTGTCAACGTGCGCCGTTTTCTTTGCCGTGAGCCTGGTACACGGGCTCACGGCACCTAGGGACTGATGTCATGTTTTTGTTGTACGCCGTGAGCTAGGGCTAGGGACTCACGGCAAACAGGGCTGTACACCGTGAGTTTTCTAGGTGTCGTGAGCCTGGTCAACCGGCTGACGGTATACAGTGGTGGCGCCGTGTGTCTTGTGTCTGCCGTAAGCTACCGAGACGGCTCACGGCAAACGGCCCTGTATGCCGTGAGGCCGATGTTTGGCCCACGGCAACTAAAAGGCTCACGGCAGCCTTGCAATTTCCGGTAGTGAAGTGAACTAAGCAAAGGTTCAACTAATTCAGCACTAATCCTTTTAAATGACAACCACCCGTGCTTGGCGGAAATCTCCATGTACATAGTCTCCATGCTGCGGCAAGCCACATCAGTAGTGGTTTGTTGTGAACTTGTGCTCCCTTGCATTTGTGCTCCAGAAACATATTCAGTAAGTTGCCCTGAAAATAACTTGCAGAGTATAATTTCTTTTTATCAAATATCATATCATCTCTAGAGAGTCAAATAGAACAGAAAATTGCACTTGCTCCCAGACAAATTTGAGAACGTATTTGTTGGCCTATTTGATCGAGCCATGCTCGTGACAAATCGTCTATTGTTTTAGGGGGTTGCAAACCAAATGCCATTATAAAGATTCTCCAAACGAATCTTACCATATAATTTAATTGTGTAGTAAGATGGTAAACTAAGTGGCTGATAATATAATTTCCCGCAGCAAGCACTCAACAAAGTATGCCAGTACCGTACATGTTCTTGCGATCCTTGAATGTGCAAAAATAAAAACGGATGGAAAGAGTTTCCATGCGCCACCACCTGTACTTGAGGCTGTAGGCTATTCCAAGTTGTCTTCAATTCCAATATACTAAACAAGATTAAATGAAGTAACCCCTTGCATACTAAAGCTACCTTTTCTTTCACCTGCATCTTGTGTTTGCGTTTGCGTATAGCTTGTTATTCTGAGCAGCGAGGACAAGGTGGTGGTGACAATTTATAGTCTTACCATGTAAAGGAAGCATGCATGTGAGGAAGCAAAGTAAGCAAGCATGTGAATGCATATTTGTAACACACAATTGCAATGGTATATGCAGTTTGCAACAAAACATAAAGCTGGCACAACAAAGAGGCGTAGCGAAAACTATCTAAGGACCAACTTCCCGGAATGCAACCAAAGACGACGTTGTAACTCCTAAAATATGCAACCGATGAAAGTTTAGTACGACTCGGATACATTGTCCCCATTGAATTTAGATAGACACACGACTGTCTGGTGACAGCATGCTAGCTATGTGCACAATCAGGGTTCTCCATCCCAATGTCTCCTATTAGGCTATTGTACCACTCGTTAAAATGTTGTATCTGTAAGGTTCTAGGTAGCGCAAGGTCCTGGAGTAGTAGCCATGCACCACATCCAGAAGCATGGCTCCGAGGCATTCACAAGGTAGCTTTTTTTTTTAGAAAATAGAAATATATCGGACCTCCACGAAAAATGCACACAGCAGCCAGAGTTACAAAGTCCACATCTCATGGTCACAAATAGATAAAAGAGGAAAATAAACACAAACAAAAGGAAGAACACATATGCAATGTCTAGTACAGCTTATCCATCTGTACTTGGTGAAAATATTCACAGGGTGGCTGGCTGTCAAGGATACAAGGTGAATTCCCTGCGCGTTGCTGCGGGATATTTTGCATTCATTTATATGATTATGTGATACATTTATTTTTGAAGTTTTCAACCTTTTGACATGAAGGTGAATTATTCTATTAATTTTATTTTTTAATAAATAACTGAGGACGATGCATCTGTGGTTTATTGATGAAGTAACATGCATTTGCAATGAAATGATTTTTTTTTCTTGCGTTGGTGCAAACCAATCAGTCGGCCGGAGTACTTGCTGCTGACCGAAATCCAAAAACACTCAAACATAAAATTATATTCGATCTTCAATGGGAACACCCTAAAAAATACTAAACTACCTCACCAGGTAGACACCCGGCCAACTCGTTTGCAGCCGGAAAAAAATAGATCACGGCTTGCTTCAAAATAGAAACCGGAAAAGTAGATCACAGGATTAGTGTTGCTACCTGGCTGGCTGTCTGATCTCCGCGGCACACAATTTGGGCAGCTTTGGCGGGCTTTGGGCGGCTGCGACGCTCGAACCTAGCTGCTGGCTCCTCCAGGCCGGCAGCGGCTACAACCTTCGATTCTGGTGGCAACGCCTACTTCAGGTGGCCGTAGAGCTCAAAGCCAGCAGCGGCCCCCTCCAGGTGACCATGACCATCAATTCTAGCAGCGGCATCCACTCTGACGGCAGTCGTTCTCGATTCCAACGGCGCTAGCCTCTCCCATTGACGGCCTCGCTCCCCAACAGCGACGCATGCGGGCAGCTGGATGGCGAGGAAGGCGACGGGCTGCAAGTCTGGATGGCGAGGGTGGAGGTCTGGTGGGGGAGTTGAGTGACATGTTCTATAAATAAGAGTGGAGGTTGTTCATCTCCACCATTAGTGAGACATGCAGCTGCCGTGCTGACTGGTGAGTCACTTGAGCTGCCATGCATGCTGCGATAATGCCTTGTAGTGGGCTGCTGGCGGAAGAGCAGGGAATGAAGGGGGAGATGAGTGGAGCAGGGAGACGAAACATGTGTCAGGCGATGGTGCAGGATGAGTAACTATTGATGATGCCATCCTATGACGTGGCAAGCTGAGAGTAGAGAAATTGACTAGTGGGGTGCTCTTATTAAGTTTTGTATGATGATTGTTTGAATCCGAGGATCCACACAGTCAACTGCTGCATGGACTTCCAGTTTTTCCAAGACCTCTTCATTCATCCATATTACTCGAACCTTCCCAGCTGTGCCCAGCTTCTAAAGAGGAACACACACGGCACAGTAACAAATACCTGAGTAATAAGAGGGAAGAGACAAAGCTTCTGCAGTAACAGATTTCCAAGTGCCTACCATTTCTACAATAAAAGCTTTGTACTTTCTCCTACCTTGCCCTGAAGCACTTTACCCTCCCTTGCTCTTCCATACTAACTTCAGTGCGTTGCTATTGGTACCGACATCTAAAGGGCATATATAAAGAACTAGTAATTAAGATCATGTCACTGGCGTGATAGATAATCAAATACTATTAATTTGGTGTGGATATAAAAGTCTCACACGGTAGCCTATTTCCTTCAGGAGTTTCTATGCTTCCTTTGACTGTGGTTTTGTCATATGTAATGCAAGTACAAAAAACTAGAACAATCGGCACGCGATGCGCCCCCTATCAAGATCACCAATGAACAACACAACTATCAGAGAACAATTAGGAGAACAGGGACCTATGTTTGTGCAATGCCTTTTACATGATCACAGACAAAGATCTGTGCCTTTTGAAAGAACCTCTACTTATATAGAAAGCATTTGTTTAAGGTTACAAACGGAGGAACTGGGATTGCCAGTTTTCTTGCTCGATTTTAACAGCGGGCGCTATTTGTGCACAAAAGAGAGACCAAAATAGATGACTTGAATTGGAGTGTTAGGAAATGTCCTCAATAGCCATCTTGTTGCCAGCTTCCTATAAAGCCCATGCAAAACCTGCAAATAAGAAAAGAATACAACACTTAAGGAGATTAAATTTCACAACCAGCCAGCTTCCTTGTAGTTCGGCCCAGGAAACTGGGAAGTGGGAACCTGTCCCAATAAAAAAATGATTTGATCTGTCTAATGGCCATTCAATGGAAAAATGCCTCCTGATGTTTGATTAAAAAACATTCAACATTATCAGGTTTCGAGCAATCCATCTGTACACCTTGTAAATTTTCGAGTAAATCAGTTGAGGCCACACTTCCATCTCATTAGCAGAAAGACTTCGTCTAAAAATACTACCCCCATTCTCCATTATCACAATATTGGAACTACAAAGCCAATAGCATATCAGAGCAGGCTGTGTCCCAGGCACTGTGTGGGTACAACCCTGCCATAAGATCAATGATAGGATTGATTACCAACAAAAAGGTAGAGATAGGGGGAGCACATAAATGAATTGGTGAAGTGCAATACCAAATCTAAGTTTGTCCAGAATTTTAACAATAAATTATGGCTTCGAGTCATCATCTGATCTGCCGATAACATACCGCAAAAGAAAGAAAACTTTATTAAGGATGAGCTGGTTCATATTACTCCATGTACAATCAAACAATATGTGACATGAAAATTTGAAGAAATTTCTGACTATACAATGTTCAATCCAATATTCAATTATATCCCGGACGTCTCCGCTTATCATGGGCAGCAATATTGGACATTCTGGTTCTTATGTTTTGTATGGCAAATTTGGGCTCCACAAAAATGTAATTTTTTTAATGGCTGGCAATTCAAGACAGGATTTGGACAAAAGAGCAACTCAATTCAGGGGGATGACCACGCAATCAGGTTTGTGCACTTTGCCGTAGGGTGCCTAGTCTGGAGAACGTCTTTTTTTTTCGAGTGTCATTTCACAAGGCGTATTTGGATCCTGCTGGTTCGCTAAAAAAATTCCTTTCCTACATACAAATGCATGACTACTGTAAAATCCAATCCTGCCAGGGATTTTAGTCTAATTTTTGAGAGATAAAGACAAGGACCCATGACCCATGACATTCTCCGTCACCACCAGTCTGCTTCTAGCACCATACTATAATTCATTTTGCAACCTGCTCAGTATTCTCCATCTCAAGTGAAACGCTGCATTCTGTATGTAAAAATAAGACATGCTACATTGGAGCCAACATTAGAAGTCCACTCTCATATTGTGCTTTATTATCCACTCAATCCAGCGAAGATAGTCCTAGGACCAAGCTCATTATTGCTGTCAGGCACATTCCACTGTCTGAGGTTGTCAAGGACACAGCTAGGAATTACGATGGCACCTGCTGTCCGTGTGGACTTCATCATTCTCCCGGGCTCGTATGTTAAATGTGTTCAACTTCCTGGAAGATGTCTGGAAAAAAAAAGCATCATATACCCAGATATCCCAGGTTTACAAGATCTACAAGAGACACACCAATTCCTCGTGCCTACCACTCCCATGGTACAAAAATATCGCTGACATATAAACACACAGCTGCATCCCCAGAAAGCTTGGCCTACTGTTTTGCAGTATGCCAGTATATATACGCAGTGTGTTGGCCTCGAAGGCAAAGCCAGCCAACCAGCATTATCAAAATAGTAAAAGAGGTCTTTTACGGTACACAATACCATCCAACGTGAGAGACATGAGTAACCATGGGTCCCCACCGACCAGAGTCCCAGAGGTCCCAGTCAAGTGGACCCGACCTGCCAGAAGCCCCGCGGACCTGCAGGTGGGCCTGGAGACCTTATCCACAATCCCGACGATCTTGGAAGACTCCAGAAGACCTTATCCGGATCCCGGAGGATCCGCCGGACTTGGAGCACAAGACGAGCTACTAGGTCGTGGCTGGATGCCGGCAGTAGGTCCGCAGATTGCGGGATTCTCCCTGTAATCGAGGTAGATGGCCTTCCTGATTTGTAGCCGACCCTGATGAGGGTCCACCGACATCGAATGGAAGCCCTAGCCCGCTCACCATATAAGGCGGTCTAGAGCTCCATTCGAGGGGACTTCCCTTCCACGCATAATTCCACCCCATACTAGACGTAGGGTTTCACTCTCCGGAGGCCCGAACCAGTCTAAACCCTTGTGTTCATCACCATTCTTGCCGTGTTCCGAGTTCCACACGCGAACTACCACCTACGCTCTTAGTTCCCGATCCCCTCCATTAACCTTCAACCGCTTGGGTCACCCCCCTTGCGGATCTGTCCAAGTCTCACCCCCTGACAGTTGGCGCGCCAGGTAGGGGAGATCGGGAACTCGCTGTGCAGTATGGTGGCCTAATCTGGTGTCGTCTTCCCGGCAAGCATGGCGGCCATCCTCGCCAACCCCGTGGAGATCTGCTTCGGCTCCTTCACGGCGACCTCGTCTGTTCCGGCGGCCACGACCTCTCCGATGGCAGCTGTGCAGATTGCGATGGTGCCAGTCGCCACCCCCGTTTCCAATCTAGTGTCGGAGGCCCACCCGCCCAGATCCTATGACATCGTTCAGGGAATGGAGCGCGTCATCAACATGATGGAGGACACCCTCCAGATCTGCGAAAGAGCCCAGCGCTCAACGCGGACGGCGCCGCGCCCTGGGGCCTTCCCCTTCGGTTTGCGACCACCTAGCGATTTCTACGCTTGCCAGGCGATCAAGTCCTCCCAGATCCAATCTGGGTGGCGGCGGCCCGCTGGAGACCTAAAGCCCGAGCCTCGCGCACGCCGCGATCCGCTCGACGTAGCGTGCACCTACCATAAGGGTGCACGACATACCACGCGAACTCCTGCGTCTCTAGATGGCGGTGAGTTTCAGAAGGTCTGGGTCCACGTCTCCCCCAATGACTCGGGTTCCATCTTTCGCCGAGTCTTGGTGGTTTCTGAGAACGAACCACCGCGTCACGGTGCGACGAATTCCGAGGAGGCACAGCGGATCCAGGGAAACGCCAACCGCGCTAAGCGACGTGCGGAAGAACAGCGCCGTGCAGTTCCCCCTTGCGCTCGAGACCTTCGTCTCGAGTTCGAGGAGGCAGGGCTACCGACGTTCAACAGCCCTCAGGCTAACCTGGGCGCTGCCATGGCACGTCTCCAGCAAACCGACCCCACACCCAAAGCTGAAGCAGCCATGGCCTACCTCCGGGTCGCCACGGCCCTGGTGGAGGAGAAGAGCGCGGCTGCCAAGTTTGCTGCATCTTCGTCGAGCCATCATTCACGCAGCCGATCCAATCGACCTGCGTGCAACAACCTCCCTACCATCCAGGAGGAAGTCGACCAGAACAACCCCGACCAGCCTCAAGGTCAGGCTAATGGTGCCAAGGACGGCGACCTTCGCCACAACCTCGACAACAACAGGCGTGCCCGCGATGCTCGCGGCTACATCGACCAGCGCCACCATGAGCGTGAGGAACGCGAGCTGCGATGTCGCGCGGAGTATGACCGCGAGTACGGCCCCCCCGGCACCGTCCACCGCATCATGGAGCGCGAGGAGCGCGACCGCCACGACGTCGAGAACAGGCGTCGCGCTCAGTACGAGGCGGACTACGGCCACCCGGAGGGTGGTGCCCCGAATCCAGATCGTCAACCCCAGTCCTAGGTCATCACCCCTGCGCAAAGCAGAGGCGGTGCTCAAGCCGGAGATGGTGCTGACGACATAGCCATCACCACCTTCCCCGCGCTGGCTCCTCGTCTTAGGTGGGTGGCCTACCCCGACAACTTCAAGCCTAACATCCAGAAGTACGACGGCCGCTCCGACCCCAACATCTGGCTGTCGACCTACTACGTCGCCGTCAAGGCGGCCGACGGCAACTTCGACCACATGGCGGCGTACTTCCCGCTGGTGATGGGTGACGCGCCGTCACTCTGGCTCAACAACCTCCCGGCTGGCAGCATCACCTCCTAGGCCGACCTGTCCCAGGCCTTCACGTCCAACTTCCAGGCGACCTACAATCACCCTGGGAACGCCTTCAACCTCGGGAGGGTCACCATGAAGCCCAATGAGTGGCTCCGCGACTACACCAACCGGTTCTTCGAGAACCGCAACACCTACGACGGTGTCAGAGATGACCAGGTCGTCGATAGCTACAAGAAGGGCGTCAGGGATCGCAAGATCTTTGAGAAGATCCACGAGTCAGGGGCCACCACCGTCGTAGCCCTTATGGAGGTCATCAACAAGCTCATCGACATTGATGAGGCGTTGGTCAACCAGTCTGACTACAACGCCAAGCGTGACGCGGGCACATCCGGCACCGCCGGAGACTCTAGCTCCAAGCTGCGCAAGCGACCTTCCGAGGTGCTTGCAATCGAGGGATGTCGACCTTCGACATTCAACGTCGACGAATTCAACGCGGCGCTCGACAGCCCCTGTGGGTTCCATGAAGGAGCCACTCACACCGTTCGCAAGTGCTCGCAGTTCAAGAGGGCCTTCCGCACACCCGAAGACCCCAAGCGACCAAGAGGTGATGGCGATCGATCCTCCTCGCGCCGCTACAACAACAATGGACTTCGCGACGACCGACGTGACCACCGTGACGACCACAACGACCGCCACCGCGACGACCTGCAGCCAGAGGCTCACCGCGATGAGCATGACCTACCTCCACCACCAAAGACAGGCAACCCCAACGGCACCTTTCAGCAGGTCAAACGATCGATCAACATGATCGTCGGAGGCCTCAAATCTCACGTGAGCAGGAGGCGCTACCGCAAGGACAAGCGCGAGATCAACCTCATCCACACACAGCCGACGCAGCCTGAGCAACTGATCACGTTCTCTAGAGCTGATCATAGGGTCCACATCCCAGACCCTGGGTCCTACCCACTCGTCGTCGAACCCACGGTGGACGGAGCCCTTCTTCCCCAGGCCCTCATCGATGGGGGGAGCGGGCTACCCCCTGGGTCGGGTCTCCCTCCCCGTCACCTTTGGCACGGAGGATAACTTCTGCACGGAGTACCTTAGCTTCGAGGTTGCTAACTTCAAGTCCTCCTATCACACCATCCTAGGTCGGCCAATGCTGGCTAGGTTCATGGCCGTCCCGCACTACACCTACTTGGTGTTGAAGATGTCGGCTCTGAATGGGATCCTCTCCGTCTATGGTGACCTCATAGTCTCCTTCAAGTGCGACAACGAGGCCCTCGACATCGCCATGACGAACGCCTGCACCGACGCCTCGGCCGTCCTGGTCGCCGAGGCCGCGAAGGTCGCTCCGAGCGACCTGACCATCCCGGAACAGCAACACACCGACACTGCCCTGGACTCGACACCGTCAACAAAGAGGGTCCGGCTCGGCCTGCCCGACCCAGAGAAGACGGTGGTCATCGGGGACAACCTCGTGGAGAAATAGGAACTCGCGCTCACCAGTTTCCTCAGGGACAACGCGAACATATTCACATGGACCCCATCGGATATGCCGGATGTTCCCAGGGAGCTGGCTGAGCACTCCTTGGATGTAAGCAAGACGGTCAAGCCTGTCAAGCAGAAGCTGTGCTGCTTTGTGAAGGATCGCAAGGAGGTCATTAGGGTAGAGATACTAAAGCTCCTAGCTGCCGGATTCATCTGTGAGTGTAAAAACCCGGTTTGGCTCGCCAACCCGGTGCTTGTACCCAAGAAAACCGGTCAATGGAGAATGTGTATCGACTACACCGATCTCAACAGGCACAGCCCTAAAGACCCCTTCCCTCTTTCGCGCATCGACCAGGTCGTGGACTCCACGGCCGGAAGCGTCCTGCTATGCTTCCTCGACTGCTACTCAGGGTATCACCAGATAGCCCTGAAGGTCTCTGACCAAGACAAAATGGTGTTCATAACGCCGCACGGCATCTACTGCTACACGGCCATGATGTTTGGCCTCAAGAACGCTGGAGCGACCTATCAGAAGGCCATCTAGAAGTGCTTGGAGTCTCAGATTGGCGACAAAGTTGAAGCCTACGTCGACGACGTAGTTGTCAAGACCACGGTGGAGGACAACCTCATCACCGACCTTGCCCAGACCTTCGCCAACCTTCGACGCTACGCTGGAAGCTCAACCCAGAGAAGTGCGTCTTCGGTGTACCATCTGGCAAGCTCTTGGGCTTCATGGTCAGCCACTGGGGCATCGAGGCGAACCCCACCAAGGTCGACGCCATCCTCAAGATGAAAAGACATACCGGGAAGAAGGACATTATGAAGCTCACATGCATGATGGCCGCTTTAGGTCGCTTCATCAGCAAGCTGGGAGAGAAAGGTCTGCGCTTCTTCAAACTACTAAAAAAGTCAGACAAGTTCGTCTGGACGGACGAGGCTAATCAGGCCCTAGAAGACCCGAAGACCTTCCTCACGACGGCCCCGCTCATGGTGCCCCCAGCTCCGAAAGAGACCTTGCTACTCTATATCTCCATGTCCACTCAGGTGGTCAGCGCGGTTCTGGTGGCAGAGCGACCTGAGGAAGGCCAACGCTACCCCGTCCAGCGACCCGTCTACTACGTCAGCAAGGTCCTCTCTGATAGCAAGATCAGATATTCACAACCTCAGAAGATGCTGTACGCCCTCCTCGTCACTTCGCGCAAGCTTCGGCACTACTTCCAGGCGCACAAAATCAAGGTCGTCTCGGCCTTCCCCCTGGGAGAAATCCTGCGCAGCCGCGACACCGCGGGGCACATCGTCAAATGGTCCATCGAACTAGGCGAGTTCGAGCTTGAGTTCTGCCCATGGCAGGCTATCAAGTCGCAGGTCATCGCGGATTTCGTCTCCGAGTGGACGGAGACCCAGCAACCTCCACCGGCGGAAAAAACTGAGCATTGGAAGATGTACTTTGACGGTTCCCTGAACCTCGAAGGAGCGGGAGCAGGCGTACTCTTCATCTCGCCTCAAGGCGATCACTTGAAATATGTCCTGCAGATCCACTACAAGGCATCCAACAACGGTGCCGAGTACGAAGCCCTCATTCATGGGTTGTGCATCACCGTCTCCCTGGGGATAAAGCGACTGATAGGCTACGGCGACTCCAAGGTCGTCATCGACCAGGTCAACAAGGCGTGCGACATCAAGAAGGACACGATGGATGCGTACTACGCAGAGGTACGGAAGCTGGAAGCCCACTTCGATGGTCTGGAGTTCCACCACGTCTGCCACGATAACAACGTAGCAGCAGACGTCCTCTCCAAGCTGGGCTCCAAGCGGGCGCTGGTTCCGGCCGGCGTGTTTGTCCAAGACCTACGCAAACCATCTATCAAGCTCCTCAGTGACCCAGAGCCGCCAGCCGGTGACACGCCTCCACAAGGCAGCCGCAACATCCTTATGGCCGAGGCCGAAGACAACTGGCACCTTGACATCATCGCCTACATCTTCGAGCATCGGGTCCCTGAAGATAAAGTAGAACGAGAGAAGGTCACGAGGTACAGCGCCAACTACGTCATCATTGGCACAGAGCTCTACCGGAGGTCCACCTCCAACGGCGTGTTGATGAAATGCACCCTAAGGTCAGAGGGCCTCTGGCTACTGCAAGAGATCCATGGTGGCTACCGCCTTGGCTGATGCGCAAGACCTAGACCGGCGGTGCAAGGGGTGCCAGTTCTTCGCCAAGCAACAGCACGTCCCACCTCAGGCCCTGAGGACTATTCCCCCATCGTGGCCCTTTGCCATATGGGGCCTCGACTCAGTAGGACCCTTCAGAACCGCCCCCGGCGGCTACAAGCACATCTTAGTAGCGGTGGACAAGTTCACCAAATGGATCGAGGTCCGAGCTGTGGCAAGCATCACGTCAAAGGAGGCAGCAAAGTTCATTGAAGACATCACCTACCGCTTCGGGGTTCCCAATAGGATCGTCACCGACCTGGGTTCGGCCTTCACAGTTGCCGACTTTTGGGATTTTTGCCAGGACAACCTCATTGACGTCTACTACTTCTCTGTGGCGCACCCACGCTGCAATGGTCATGTCGAGCGTGCTAACGGCATGGTCCACCAGGGTGTCAAGGATCGAATCTTCGACGACGCCTCTCCCTATGCCACCAGATGGCTAGCGGAGCTCCCACACGTGATCTGGGGTCTCCGGACCCAGGTCAGCTCAGCTACGGGGTACTCCCCGTTCTTCCTGGTCTATGGTTCGGAAGCCATCCTTCCGACCGACCTTGCCTTCGGCGCCCCTCGCATCCAGCATTACGAAGAAGGCGCGGCAGAAGAGACGCGCAAGGTCGACCTCGACAGCATCGAAGAGCATCGCGTGGCCGCATTAATGCAGCACACTCGTCACAAGCAGCTGATACGTCGCTACCATGACCGTAATGTGCGGGAACGATCCTTCAACGTCGGCGACCTAGTCTTGCGACGCATCTAGGACACCAAGGGCATGCACAAGCTCTCTACACCCTGGGAAGGTCCGTTCATCGTGAAGGAGGTCATTGGACCGGCGACCTATCGCCTCCAGTGGGCCGATGGCCAGGGCGTCCCGAACGTCTGGAACATCGAGCACTTATGTCGCTTCTACCCTTAGAAGATCTGTACCAAAATAAAAGCTATGTATTCTCCCCTCTTGTAATTTATAGTTAATAAAGATGAGATTCCCATCGGCAGTCCCTCTGTCAACCTCCATCTGGGTATCCCTTTTACTTTCTATTGTGTTCGCCCTCCCCCCCCGAAGCGCTCGGGGGCTTAGTCTAAGTTAGTCCCGATACGCTCGGGGGCTTGGCTTTGCCAATCAAAGGGTCTCACGACCTGAAGGGGTTTCGTGTGTTTTGCTTTCCCTGCCGCATCCTCTCGTAGCGTAGCTCTTACTCTTTTTATGCGCGTTCCTAAGTTGTGCGACTGCGAGACCTAGGGTCCAAGACCCCCCTCGCGCGCCGGCTGCATCTAAGCCTCCACGCTGAGCAGTGCAGTCAGTAAGCCGTTCCTCCACTGAGTTGGGTTAGCGGAGGGAATGTTTTGCAATCCTGCTACTCTTGAACCTTCACAACAAGTGTTTTTGCTGCTCAAAGAGGCTACATGCTTTAATTAATGTTGCATCCTTTTTATTCAACTCAAGGTCATTTTTACAATATAGGCCACTAGCCTAACCTACATCTACTCGTTAATGCATCTTGAGTCTTGATTTTCAGAGGTCGAACTTCTTGATGACCTCCTCCGCGGAGGCTTGAACGTCATCACTGCCCACTAGCTCAGACAAATCGACATCCTCTGCGACCTTCAGCAGGTCGAACGATGGCTCGTGGAACTTCACCGTCGCCAACGCCGCGGGCGCCGCGAGCTTGCTGGTGTCCAGCAGCAGGGTCTTCATTTGACCTTCGGCCTCGTCCAGGCGGTCAACCAGCTCCTTCGGCTCCGCCCCCTCTTCCTGCGGGACGTAGATGTCCATCAAGTACTGGGCGGCCTCCTTAAGGTCGGCGAGCTGCTTCTCTAGACCTGCGTCAACAGAAGAAAGCTCACTTACGTATTTAGTGCTACAACGGCAACGACCACAAGGAGAAAGGGTCACTTACCTTCTCAGACCTCCGTGGTCCTCTTCTTGAGGACCTTCACCTGGTCCTTAGTCTCCGACAGCTCCTTCTTCAGAGCCTCTTCCACCTCCTTGGCGCCTGGATGTTTCAAATGTCGAAATTCAGAACAGACGTAAAAGGCGAGAAGATAACACCGAACGACCAAGCAAACGCGCCATCAATGACGGCTTGGAGGTCATCCGCGGCGTCCTTAGCCTTCTATTGGGTAGCCTCCAGTTCCTTCTTCAAGGTCCTCATCTCATTCTCCGCCTGGCGGGCCATGGCGTCCTTCACGCATCGAATCTCCTCCGCGGCCTCGACCCTGGCTCGCAGCACAACCTCTTGAGCCGCGGCCGCCTCCGCGTGGGCATTGGCGGCCTCTCGGACCAAGGTCGCCCGAGCCTGCGCCTGCTCGGTGAGAGACTGAAACAGACGAAGGTCCATCCCACTTCAAGATCTCTAAACAACCAAAGCAAAAGCCTAGTAATGAAAGAAGCAGTGATAGGTCCTTACCGAGAGGGTCCGCGTGATTGTCCGCGACACCGCCTTAAAATCGTCAATGTCACGGCGGTCGGCGACGACGTCATCTTCCCAAGGAGTTCTGACGTGCAAGCACCTGTTGTCCCCCTCCTCGGGCCTAGGGCCGCCAGTCTCCGCGGTTTGTTGGGGCTGCGTTGGCGGCGGGGCGGACATGCAAAGGTCGTCTTGGCGACCTCCAACCTGCTGCGTGTCGCTGGCAGCGACCCTCTCCGCCTCCGTCGCCGTCGCCGTCCCGGCTCGAAGGGCCTGACTCGAGACATCCGCAGCTGAGGCCGTTTGTGATTGCTCCACCGGCGCCTTCCCTCCTTTGTGCCCGAACGCCACTTGACCTAAGGCATTCTTCGCACTCTCCGACGTCGCCGATGTCGTCCTACACATAGGCAACAACCCTCAACAAAAGACAAATGGGGATCCAACGCCAAAAGCGAAACACACATGGGCTTGGTGGCTTACTTGCTGGCGGACCTCAGCCCGGGCTAGATGGGCTTAGGCGGGGCCTTTCTCGCCCTCTTCTGCGACCCTGCATCGCCCGGGACGTCCGCGCCTGACCTCGAGCGCTCCTCCCCTGCCGCGACCTTGCGGGGTGTCTACGTCGCCTGCCCGGTCGACACATCAGGCGACTTGGCGTCGTCTTCATCATCAATGTCGATGGTCTCGACATCAGTGCTGGCCGTCGCCATGTCCACTGACACAGCTGGGGCCATTCTCTTCCTCTTCTTCTTCGTTTCTGCCGCCTGGGTAGCGGCGATGGTCACCGCGGCCCGGGACGCAGATATTTTGCCTGTGGTCTGCCGCGTGCGCCGTGGCGGTGGCATGGCGACCCTCGCTGGCGCTCTCCTCGCCGCAGGTTCTTCGTCATCGCTACCCACCGACGAGTCGGAGAGGTAGTCTTCAATACATTGCTGCGGAGGGGCCTGTACATTCTCCGCAGCACGGACCTTGAAACTCCGGTCCTCTTCATTGCGCAATGGTGCCGGTCACCAGTACATCCCTTCGCGACCCTAAAAACAAAAAGACCTACGTCAGAGTCATTCACCTATTCAGATAAGCAAAGGATCAAGGTCGATCTAGAGCTTGAAGACTTACGGCCTCAGTGGGCCGATACACGCTGAGTGCTTTGGGGCATGTCCTGTTGAGGATATGCCCGACGAAGATGCCCTTCACCCGCGCCACCATCTCCTCCTTGGAGACCTTGCACCGGATGACCCGGGTGGGGTCAAACTGCCCCCAGTACTCGTAGGTAGGGTGTACCCGATCCTGGATGGGCTGCAGCAACCGCTGGCTGAAGCTGATCACCACGGCGCCGCCGGTTAGCCCCTCCGTCTTCAGCCTCTTGTGGTCTTCCAGCAACGGCCGCAGGTCATCGGTCTCCCGCGACGTGAGCTGGTTGGACGACTCAGGTCCCAGCACGGGAGCGTGCCCAGACCTAGCAGGGAGCGCCGGCGCCGGGTTATCGAGGTAGAACCACCACTTCTTCTAGCCTGTGGTGTTGTCGGGAAGCACCAGGTCGATGTACACCGACTTCATAAACCGGCGCAGCATGAACCCGATGCTCCCCAAGACGTCGGACTTGCCCGTCTTCTTCAGCTCGATGAAATGCCGCCACAAATGGAAATGCGGCGGTATCCCGAGGTAGGCCTCGCACAAATGGATGAAGGAGGAGACGATGGTAATAGCGTTGGGGATGAGGTGTACCAGGTCGATCCTGTAGTAGTAGTACAGGAGCCCGCGAAAGAAGTTGTCAGCCGGGACCCCAAACCCACGCTCGACGTGCGCGAGGAAGACGACGGCCTCCCTGGTCCCCTCGGTGGGGAACACCTTGCTTGCCGCCGGCCTCCAGGCCACCTCCGCCTTGAAACAGGGCCTGGATCTGCTCCTCCGTCACCACGGACGGCTCCCAGATGGTCTCTGGTGCCGGCGCAAGTGCGGGCTCCATCTCCTCCTCCTCTACACCGGTGGATTTTGCTATAAACACAACAAGCGACTTTGCGCGCATGCGAGGTTGCGAGGTGCGGCAGACCTAAGCACGGCGGTGCTGCGGATTTGGCTGGAGCAATCAAGCGGCGGTGTAACCCTAAGCACTACGCGGAAATGAAAGCAAGTGGAGGTCCCAGCCTGCGTTCCGGCCTTTTATAACTGGGCCCTAGAGGCGCCGTGGCCCGCTACGCTCAACATCTCTCTCGCGGATTTCACGGCGACCCAACGGATCTGCGCTCCGCGGATCTATTTCTCAACAGCTCTTTCACCCTAACGGATAGAAGGCAGTAACGGCTAGTTCCGTACGGGAATCTGCGTCTGTCGATTTTCCATCAACGTCCAAACAGCTGTGGACTCGTCATGCCCTACATTTAAGCCCCCAAATATGATACCTCTGATGTGAACCTCAAGGTCGCCATGGCCCCCAGACGACCTATGGACCAGCTCCGTCATCTCCTCGAGGTCGACAAGAGCTCGATAGCTTCCTAGGTCGCCTCGGCCTACAAACGGCAGGTTCATACCACGTCTCCTAGGCCCAGCTGCCTACTTGCCTTCTAGGTCGCCCCGACCTACAGCGGCAAATACTACCAACGACCTCGTGCTTAAAGGCTTTACTGCCCGTTGGCGACCTCCTGGTCCTGACTACATCTCTTCGTTGAGGCCCTGCTGCCTTCTGGGTCAATCATGACCTACGACTCTCAGGTTGACGCCCTGCGTTGTGTCACTACACAACGGCCATGTTGACTCAGGTCGGCACGGGTTTCTCGTCGATTTCTATGGCCTTCTGAAGGTCGGCACGCTGTTACAGCTCTGCTGGGACCTTGGCCATGCCATTGCCACCTGGGTGCCTCAAACACAATACTCAAGACACACTGTTTGCCACGCAAACGCGTGCATTAAAGCCTCGTAAGCCACAAAGGACTTTGGCCCATGGCCAATTACAAGATACAAACATGTTAAAGGTCCTGATCTACCTTACATGATGCTTACGACGCAACCTAGACTGATGAAGCGCATCGCAAGCTTTCTTCTAGCTTCAGGACCTACTTGGGGACCTCCACCGCCGCCGAGGTCGCAGCTGCCACACAGCAACCTCTACTCTAACCCCAAAAGGTTTCCTGTGGCACCCTTGTCTACATTAGGGTCCCCCCACAAGATTCCAAATTGAGCCAGCATCACCTCGGGCCTTTCCCGATACAACACAGTAATCTCCAGCATGGCCTCAGGGCTCCGCTCACAAGGCATGTCAAGGCATGTACTGCCCCATGCTGCACCTGGACTCCTCGCTGGGCGCGGGTGAAGCGGCTGATGGAGTTCCCCCAACTTCGCAAGCATTCTTCAAGCTCCAGATGCTGGTGGCCTAACTCTACGCTCTGGTGGATGGATACAAGCCCAAAGCACTGAAAAATTACTACGCAGCTGCGCTATGGTTCTCTTGGTTGGCTCAAGTGACGAGCTCGACGGCGTGCTCCTCTATTTATAGCCTCGGCGCACGGTCTTGGATCTTATCCGCAGCCCAGCCGGTGTGGCATCCTTATCGGATGACTGTTGCCACGTGAAAGAGTAAGGTCCCTGTTCACCCATGGATGTACAGTCACACCTGTCCCCCACCCTGACAGTGTCCTGGTAGCCTTTGTCTTTTGCGGGCAGCGACTGCAGCTCTGTTTGGAGGAAGGTCCCATGACCGTACAGTGCATCTGAGACACAAGATATGACAACCGTTGACGCCAGGCACTTTACTCGAAGATTCCAACTATCTTGTCCTACTCGGTGGACAGAGCATCTCAAAGGGAAGCAGAAGGCCGTAGGTTCTCTATTTCCTTTTTCGAGCATCAAACCGACCATCCTGGTCGTCTTACTGCTCGGGGGCTACTCCACGAGTGCGTCTTGCGACGCCCTCTTCTTCTACGTCGCATCGACCTACTGGAAGCCCGCTTCCACTACTTCTCCGCTCGACCTACCTACGGTCGGCAGAAAGACCTTCCTCAAGGTCATGATGATTCCTTCCCGATTGCCTAACTCAGGTCGGGTCGGCGGTTCTTCAAGGACAGCGCCTTGCCTTCACTTCGACCTTCTGGACCTACGTTTCAGGAGCTCGATGTTCGACTTCGTGCGCGCTGGAGGGGTTTTCTTTCTTCTTTGGATCCCCGTGCACCCTTCACGACCTTGACGATGCCACGTCTTCGCCACGTCTCGGCGTCACTTCGTCTCGGCCGCTACACCTACACGTCGATCGAGGGCTTGAGAGACATGGTACCCATGGGTCCCCACCGACCAGGGTCCCAAAGGTCCTTGTCAAGTGGACCCGACTTGCCAGAAGCCCCGCCGACCTGCAGGTGGGCCCGGAGACCTTATCCACAATCCCGACGACCTTGGAAGACTCCAGAAGACCTTATCCAGATCCCGGAGGATCTGCCGGACTTGGAGCACAAGACGAGCTACTAGGTCGCGGCTGGACGCCGCCAGTAGGTCCGCAGATTGCGGGATTCTCCCTGTAATCGAGGCAGATGGCCTTCCTGATTTGTAACTGACCCCGATGAGGGTCCACCGACCTCGAATGGAAGCCCTAGCCCGTTCACCATATAAGGCGGCCTAGAGCTCCATTCGAGGGGACTTCCCTTCCACACATAATTCCACCCCATACTGGACGTAGGGTTTCACTCTCCGGAGGCCCGAACTAGTCTAAACCCTTTTGTTCATCGCCATTCTTGCCGTGTTCCGAGTTCCACTCGCGAACTACCACCTACGCTCTTAGTTCTCGATCCCCTCCATTAACCTAAAACCGCTTGGGTCACCCCCCTTGCGGATCTGTTCAGGTCTCACCCCCTGACACAACGGTAGTACGGTGGTATTATCGGTTTTTTTTCAGTTTTTTACTATAGGTAAAATGGTAATTTGCTTGATGTATATTGTTTGGAAAAAATTTCCCCGCTGCCAAGGTTACATAAAAAGACTTGATTTCATATATTACAACAATATTATTTTGTATATTTCCGATAATACCAATGTACTACTCATACCACCTATGAATACCACCCATACCACGCTAAAAAAACCGGTGGTACAGAATTAATCTCAACCGTCGGATCTTTACATATAGGTCCAACCGGTGGTACAGGGTGGTACTCTAGTAAAAACATTCCTTTGCTCTGCTGCGTTCACATCATTAATGGTGTGACGGTGCTTTAGCCAACCAAATGAATATTAAATTGCAAAATAAATTATATTTGTAAGATAGTACCATATGGTTAACACGTGTAGGTTTAGTGATTCAAAATGTATATCAGAAGTGCATGGACAGTCAGATACTCGGACTGACATGTCGAATAAATATTTACATTTCGAGCGAGCTATGCAACTTGTTCTTTGTATGTTGGCTTCTTTATATAGATCAAGGGTCCAAATGTCCAATGGACAGAAATCCTTCGTTCTTGACCTAATGGTTTAATTTTCTTTCCGAGATAGTAATTAATGACGGAAAAATGACTTTATGGATTATCAATTAATAAATCATTAAACTGAAATGTTTTACACTTAGATTTTATTTTCTTTCTCAATTTGGGGATGCACCAGAACAGGGAGGATTCGCGTGTGGTGAGGACGTTGCACAGCTTTGTACTTAAAATAATTTATTTGAACTAATAACTCCTAGGAAAGAATGGGAGTACTGTAGCAAAGCTTTATAATATATGTGAGACTTTATTGAACCATGTATATATGTACGATCTAACTGAATGTTGGACAGAAAAAAGAACAAACTGTGACATCCAGCCTAATTTGAACGGCCCAATAGTGGCTCATGAGCACAGGTGTGCATGTTTAGTACTACATTACTACTTGAGCAACAGTGGAGCCAACAATGCTTGATTTCTACCCAAGACTGAACTAACTAGAGAACTAACTGAGCCATACGGATCCTTCATTGATATGATGACCTAACGGTACAATGGACATGCTCAGTTTTGTACTTTTGTGTTACTCCCAGTTGGTGGTCGTGCAGCATATATGCTCCGATCCATACCAAATATATAGTGCTTCCTCTAGACATCAGGTGTGTCGCTGTCTTCGTGAACATGCATGTACATTCATTCATTTCTTCGAACTCGGCCCACATGGACAAATTTATATATTCACAATTACTACAACACTCAAACAAATGGACTTATGGACATACTATGGTCAACATGTCCTTGTAACTTTTAAGACGCAGGCAGATCAGCATGGCAGGGTGGCATCGATCTGGCGCGGAGAGGGAAAGAGCTACAGACTACAGTGCAGCAGCTAGCTGCGGCAACTTACCAAGGCTGAGGAATATACAACAGTGGTGGCGTCCTCTGCTCTCTTGTAGTGTTGTTGCGTATATGGTAATTGAGGATAGAAAGAAGCTAAGGGCTGCAGCTTTTCATACTGAGTCCATAAGCATCTTCATCTTTAGCTAGGCTTGAGAAAGATGTATATTAATCTAATTCCTAGAGGCCTTCCATTCCTATAGATGATGAGTTGCATTCACCTTTTTTTTTGTCTTCTCCATTCCTGAACCTCAACTAGTCTTACTCCTCCATTGTATGTACGTATAGGTGTTGCTCTCCATATTGTGATGGATGATGAAGCTTCTCTTTCTCCTGCGAATCATGGTTGGTGAACTAAATAAATAGTGGAGGCATGATATATATAGGGTGGTGGTCTGTTATTGTAACTAAATGTATATTGGAACGATCTATGAATAAAAGTATAGTACAGGATTATAGTAATGTTTTTGGGAGGGTGCTAGCAATGTGTAATGTTTAATTGCATTTCTTTGGCACTTTACCTAGTTGGCAATTATATAGTACATAGTACATATGATTTTTGTAACACACCCCACTCTCGAAATCCGCAAGGAGTGGGCATGCGTAAATATAGCATCGTACTTACACTTTCGTCACCACTTCATATAAAAGGATTAACCCGGACGGTGATGTGGTTGGTATGCAAACATTATAAGTTGTGCTCCACCCTTGCTCAACTAGCAAAGTGGTACTACACATGCACACCTACACTCATGGGCCACTACTGGTTTATATCAATTATTGGGCAGGTGTCCCAATTCATATATTCCAGTTTTATGGAAACTTTGTTGCAACACTCTACTGTCATCTCTCACTTTATTGTCAACACCCAGCCGGAAAGAATGAAGGCATCCTCTCATTGTGCCTTTTTTTATCCATTTGCATTACAGAAAACTTAAACCAAGGATGCCTCTGTATTCACCCCTCCAGCTCTGGTATAAGATTGTACATGTGACAAAATTTTACATGGCAAATCCTTGCGTGAAGAAACAACGGATGGCAATCAGACATCTTGACTATAATAGGAGAGTTACAAGGCAAGGAATACATTGAGTCCTCTTACCTTCCTTTACAGCTAACAAGATGTAAATGTAAGGTGGACAAAACTGAATCTAGTCCAATTCGGAAACAAATCCTCTAACAAGACAATCCGAATAATGATCCTCTAGATATCCCCAAAAAATCACATTGTAACTCGGACCATATTTAGTAATTAAGTTGTTAATCAGTTTTGATTCTTGTTAAACTAAAAGCATGGCTTGGGTATGACTTTATATTTATAACGTACCTGATGCTTGCGACTTCACAAGGCGATGCACCAGGCCATGTGTGGCAAGATTGTGGTCTTGACATGCTGCGATCACCTTGCTTTCATGCTGCACATTAAGAAAATAGTTGGCTGCCCTGGTTTTAGCTCCCGGCAATGTAATACACACCAAGTTCTAGCTCGTGCCTAAACGTAATTCTGTGTTCATCGAGTTTGATCCGTTATGAGCTCCGCCGCAGCAAGGATCATAGGCAACATACAACATGCTATGTGAGGCTGCTACTTGAACTTTCTCCCATGCCTCTTTTATGCTGCAACTGATGGACATGTATCGACTATCGACACACCCAAATGACGACCAAGCATCATACTAGTAAGAAGAGGCACCACATCTGATCGTCAAGACAGAGTGTTTGGCGCAACCAGGAGCAACAAGATACTGGAATAGGAACAGAAAATACAGTGAAGCATGCGAAAGAATACATGTTGAATATTCTTACAATGTTTTCTTCGTTTTTAGGAGTGGAAGATGTCAGCAGTACCATACCGTGTAAACCTGTAGGATCTCCTGTTTAGACCATCACCGGTCCGCTAATTCTCAAACATGATGGAGCAAAGGCTAGCAGTTCGTCTGAAAAGCCTTGATCACTTTCCTAATAAAGAGAATTAGGCAAGAAAATTGCAATTTATTTGAAAGTTGCGAACGAAACTATACTGTAGTGGCTAGCTTCGCCTTGAGATTCTCCATAGTCCATACTTCTCTTTAGGAATAGTATGAACCACGAACTAATCAGTCTGTGGATACACCAAGCACTTGCAAGTGGGATTGTGAAGTATCTTTGCATCTGAGTTACAAACTGAAGAACTCTAGGGTTCTAGAAGCAGAGACTAGCATGGCAGGAGGTTCTACTGAAAATCAACGGGCTGCACAACTTTTTGTGGTAACTGATCAAACTTCTCATAAAGATTAGAAAATTTCAGGGACAAGTAATTTCATTGAAATGTAAATATTAAATATAGGTTTTGCAACATAAAAGTAACTAATTTGTCATCATTTTTAACTGCTGTTCTGCTAGATCCGGTTGTTACCTTGGTTATACAGCAACCCAATTGCAATTCTTACATTTTCTTTCGAGCTGATCGATGGTCAACACACGGTGGATGATCTCGCGGTGGATAAGCTTGCGGAGGGGCCGCTTTAGCTGCGACCTGACCTTGCAACCTTCCAACTCTGTGCATGTGCTACGCTGCCGTGGCCCACAATTGTCCGTCGCTATGCCGCGGTACTGGTCGTTGCACAGCCACTCCCCATCAACGCGGATACCTGCAGCCACACCCAAGCGGCCTCGCTACACGCCACTGCTCTGGCAGCATTGTCACATGGCGTCGCTACGTGAGACAGATGGCAAAGAGCAGACCTGAGCTCACTCAACTAATGTTCTAGTGGTCCGCTGCGTAGTAGACCTGAGCTTTGACGACCACACAAGATCTGGGTTGGCAACCGCACTCTGTGCCGCACAAGTAGCGGCCATCGAGGTCTGGGTACGGTGCGGCGCCCCGCAATGCGCTCAGGGCCCCAATGGTTGGTCAAGGGGTCTTGTGTCCGATGTGTGAGGCTCGTTGGCAGAGCCCACACATCCAACCAGTTTGTGGCTCCATGACAAACCCCGTGGCTCTGGCAATAGCAGTAGCATGGGGTGTCGATGCGAACATTTCTAACTTTTTTTAGTAGTAGAGACTAGTGCAATGTCTACAAATTCTAGATTTGAACCATGAAACATATCAATGTTATTGATAGAGGAACAAAGTGAAATATGTATGATGCAAATATCATAACACTGCGACATAGTTTCTGAAAACATTGTACAGGATGAAATTGTATTAATTATATAATGATAAACATGATTTAGTGTGATACAAACCCAATTACATATATATGCCTCAATCATCATCACCCACCAATCAACATTAATTAATATCACTGTATTATTTTGGTTTCCATTTATGCACCTAATATGTATCGTACTTTTGTACCCCTGCCATTTAATTCACCACTACGATTGAGGAGCAATAGTAGTTACATCCAACATGTACTGGTGGAGAAAGTGGGAAGTTCAGAAATGGAGGAAGAAAAGGCTTGTAAAAAATCACAGCATAGTGAGGAATGAAAGGTTACAGGAAATGGGAAAACACATGTAGAAACCCACCATCCACATAATGTCTTTTGCATGTGAGAATTGGTAAAGCGTGTTGCCCCATAGGGTCACGCCCTGCATGTTTATATAGGCCAAGAATCACCCTTGGCGTGGTTTACAAGTTGAGCACGTTGGTTAGGATATTCTGGCGAACCTGATTACAATCAACAGCTAACAGCTATCTACAGCCAGCTCATATCCTAACCATCACGTGCATACAGAGATATACATACAGATATTGACTACAAGTTGTTTTTCCAACATTCCCCCTCAATCACAACTTTCCTAGGTTGAGATTGTTCCTGAATAGCTGAAGCTTTCCTGCAGGCAATGCCTTAGTGAATCCGTCTGCAACCTGATCCTCAGTTGATACAAACCGAATAGACAATAACCTTTGTGCTACCCTCTCACGAACAAAGTGATAATCCACTTCTATATGTTTTGTTCTAGCATGAAACACCGGATTCGCGGAAAGATAGGTAGCACCAATATTATCACACCATAGTCGGGCAACTTTAGGGGCTTGAACTCCTAATTCCTCAAGCAGCTTTTGTACCCACATTATCTCAGCTGTGGCATTAGCAACTGACTTGTATTCTGCTTCAGTTGAAGATCTTGACACAGTGGCTTGCTTCCTAGCACTCCAAGATATCAAATTGTATCCCAAAAATACTGCAAAACCTCCTGTTGACCTTCTGTCATCTAGACACCCTGCCCAATCTGCGTCTGAGAATGCACTAACTAGCATAGAGGGAGACTTTTGTATTTTGAGTCCAACACCAAGTGTACATTTTAAATACCTTAATATTCTTTTAACAGCCGTCCAATGCACCAGTGTTGGAGAATGCAAATATTGACATACCTTATTTACCGAGAAGGATATATCTGGTCTTGTCAATGTTAAATACTGAAGAGCGCCAACTATACTCCTGTATCTGGTTGCATCTTGTGGACCAAGCACTTCTCCTTCATATGCTGAAAGTTTCTCAGAGGTTGACATAGGTGTATTCACAGGTTTGCATTGCAACATGCCAATTCGTTTCAACAAGTCAGTAGTATATTTTTCTTGAGTGAGCAAAATACCATTGGTTGTCCTTTTAACTTCAATTCCTAGAAAATAATTTAGATCTCCCAAATCCTTGAGAGCAAACAACTCACCGAGATCCTTGAGCAATGCTTTAGTAGCCTCTGGTGACGAGCTAGCTACAATAATATCATCAACATAGATTAATAAAAATATTGTTACTGAGCCTTTTCTGTAATAGAACAAGGAGATGTCAGCTTTAGAAGGTCTGAAACCAAGTTCCTGAAGCTTCATACTTAGCCGTGCATACCATGCTCGTGGTGCCTGTTTAAGGCCATATAAAGCCTTATCAAGCTTGCAGACATAACTTGGTTTATTTTTATCTTCATAGCCTGGTGGTTGTTTCATAAAAACATCTTCCTCAAGAACACCATGAAGAAACGCGTTCTGTACATCTAGTTGGCGTAAGCTCCATCCTCTAGAAACAGCAATGGATAAAACCAATCTAATGGTTGCAGCTTTAACGACAGGACTGAAGGTATCTTCATAATCAATGCCATAGCGTTGTTTATACCCCTTTGCAACTAAGCGAGCCTTGTATCTATCTATAGAACCATCAGCTTTCCTCTTAATTTTGAATACCCATTTACAATCAATAATATTCATGCCCCTTTTTGAAGGTACTAGGTGCCATGTTTTATTTTTCTGAAGAGCTTGAAATTGACAGTCCATAGCATGTCTCCAATTATTATCTCCTAATGCTTCTTCCAAATTACGAGGCTCACCTAGAGCTGTAAAAAGACCATGACCATACCTTACAGTACCGTCAGTGTATTGCTTGGGTCGATGAATTCCTCTTTGAGCTCGTGTTATAGGCCTGTTAGAGACATCTGGTCTAGGATCAGTAGGAGCAGCTTCAGGTTGATTCACCAGGACTTGTGTAGATGCAGCAGAAGCCGGATCAGCGGCCGCAGTAGAGGATCCAATTGTGCCCCCTGTGTGCGGACGCGGAGAGGCGGAGGCGTCCCGTACTTGTGACGTGGCAGGCACAGACTGGGTAGACGGATCGGAGATGCCTGCTGCCGTCCCTGACGGAGCCACACACGGAGACGTGGCAGCCGGAGATTGAGCGGAAGGAGACGCTGCTGTTTCAAATGCTGATTCACCTGACACCGGATCAGTGGCAGCACCTGAATCTTCCTCGTGCTCCATAGGAGAGCTCCCCTGCATAAAATGTCGCCCAAAACTGATGTTTGGAGCATCAGGTGTTTCTGAAATTTCTGGAGGAGCTGCATCATGGTCAGATGTATTAGTAGAACAATGATGCAAGTGATCAAGCACCGTGGTATTCCCAGAAGCATTAAGAAGTTCAGGTGGAAGGAGTAAAATTTCAGAGCGAAGTAGAGCACCGGCATTAGGATGTAGTTCAAAAAAGGGAAACACAGATTCATCAAAAACTACATCTCTCGAGATATAAACTCGACCAGTAGAGATATCCAAACATTTGAACCCCTTGTGCAAGTTACTGTACCCAAGAAAGGCACATCGCTTGGAACGAAATTCAAGTTTCCTTGTGTTGTATGGTCGAAGGTTTGGCCAACAAGCACAACCAAAGATTCGCAGGGCGGAATAATCAGGCTTCTCATGAAACAAAGTTTCTAAAGGAGTAGAATAATCTAGGACTTTTGTTGGGGTTCTATTAATTAGATAGGTAGCAGCAATGATGGCTTCATCCCAAAACTTTAGAGGCATGCTAGCTCGAGATAAAAGGGAGAGTCCAACTTCGACAATGTGTCTATGCTTGCGCTCAGCAGAGCCATTCTGTTGATGCGCGTAGGGGCAGGAAACATGATGAGTAATTCCTACTTGACGAAAGAACGAGTTGAGTTTCTCATACTCGCCCCCCCAATCTGTCTGCATGGTTAGGATCTTGCGATTAAAATGGCACTCGACTAAACTCTGGAACTCATGAAAACACTTGAAGACTTCAGATTTATGACGCAACAAATAAATCCAAGTAAATTTACTGAAATCATCTATAAAGCTAACATAATAGCTCTTCCTTCCAACAGAATCAGGAGCAGGACCCCATACATCAGAAAAAATGAGTTCTAAAGGAAATTGCGACACACTCGAAGATCTAGAGTACGGAAGTTGATGACTCTTGGCCTGCTGACAGGCATTACAGACCGAGTCCTTATTCTCAAAGCCCGAACAAGGGAGATTATTTTGACTAATGACACGACGAACAATCTGGGAAGATGGGTGTCCTAGACGATCATGCCACCTTGAAGAAGAAGGCTTGGAAGCAACTAGGGCTTGTCCGCTGCTGGATGCGTGCGTCTCGGAAGGAAGAGAATAGAGGCCACCTCTACACTTGCCTCGAAGGAGTACCTTCTTCGTTGCCAGATCCTTGATCAAGAAAAAATCCGGATGAAATTCGAGAAAGGCTCTATTATTTGTAGCAAGGCGATGAACGGATATTAAATTTTTACGAGCATCAGGAACATGCAAGACATTTTTAAGATGTAAATTGCGACTGGGAGTACATACGATAGCATGACCAACATGATCAATGTTCATACCTGCCCCACTAGCAGTCCTGATCTGCTCGTGGCCATTGTAGGTGTCATGCATGGAGAGCTTGTTGAGGTCGCTGGTGAGGTGGTCCGTCGCCCCAGTGTCAACATACCAATTGGTGTCAACACCGTAGGCGTTCATGGCAGCTCCAGCACTTCTTTCATCAGGGACGTAGTCCTCGTCATACCTGTACCAACAGTCAACAGCAGAATGGCCTTCCCGAAGGCAGACCTGGCACTTCACCTTGCTTTTGCCTCGGTTGCCTCCATTGTTGTTGTTGAAGCCACCCCTGCCGCTGTAGTTGCCACGACCACGGTTGTTGTTGCCACCGCGGCCACGACCACCGCCACCACGACCACCACGGTTGCCATTGCCGCGGCCACCGCCACAGCCACCACGGGAGGTGATGTTGGCGGACGACTGGGAGCCGCCGTTCTGCAGATTGACGCGCTGCTCGAAGGTGAGGAGTTGGGTATACACCTCACCCAACGTGATATCCCCACCACGCGCGAGGATGGCGGACACCACCGGGTTGTACTCGGAGTCGAGGCCGGCGAAGATGTGGCTGATGATCTCTTCATCCTCAATTGGTTTCCCAGCTGCAGCCATCTCATCTGCTAGAGACTTCATCTTGTTGAAGTATTCTGCCATAGACATACCTCCTTTTGAAGTGGTGGTGAGCGCGATCCTTGTAGTCACCGAGCGTGCTCGGGTTTGGGATGCCAGCAACTCCTCGATGCTGGCCCAGGCCTCGGTCGCCGTCGTCTTGTTGGCGACGTGCGTGAGGATGTCCTTGGAGAGGGCGGAGAGCAGATAGCTCAACACCTGTTGATCAGATGCCACCCACTTGCCGTAGGCTTCATTGGGCACCTTGGTCTTCTTCCCGTCAGTGCCTTGAACCTCGATCTCTAGGGGTGGTTTCACCACCGTGCCGTCCAGGAAGCCCTCAAGCTGGGCACTCCGGATCGCCGGCAAGACTTGCGCTTTCCATAGTGGAAAGTTGTTGCGCGTGAGCTTCTCTGTGACAGGATGACCCAACGGCGCAACGAACAGAGGTGAGGAGGATGAGCTCGCCATAGATTAGATGGATTTGAGGCAGGCTCTTGATACCATGTGAGAATTGGTAAAGCGTGTTGCCCCATAGGGTCACGCCCTGCATGTTTATATAGGCCAAGAATCACCCTTGGCGTGGTTTACAAGTTGAGCACGTTGGTTAGGATATTCTGGCGAACCTGATTACAATCAACAGCTAACAGCTATCTACAGCCAGCTCATATCCTAACCATCACGTGCATACAGAGATATACATACAGATATTGACTACAAGTTGTTTTTCCAACATTGCATACTAGCTGGGATATGATTCACATATTGCGCCATGAAGGAGGAGGGAATTGGAGGTCCCTATTCCAAACTAAAGCCTTGTTGATTTCTAGAACGCGGCTGCTCCGCTGAAGCTCCCGGCTTGGCCTATGTCTCCGCATTGCTGCCTCCTGTCTCCGGTCAACTCTGCACGGTAACTATATAGGCTACTGCAATATCAATTAATGAGTGCCATCTCTAGCAGACAAGAAACAATCGACTTTAGAAAAAACATTCAGGACCCAGAATAGATAAAGTCTCTTATGCATATATTGCTACATGAACTGGCAATCGAGCAATATATATCTGTGAAAGCAGTTCAGAGGCCATGAGCATATCAGCGGTATAGGATCAACGTAGCAGGGAGCTGAGCTTACACCGCCCCTCAACTGCGCTACCGACAGGAGGTCGATTGTGCGTGCAGAAACGGGAGCAGCCAGGCTTCTCCAGGTGTGTGGATCGACTGAGAAAAAAAAATTCTCTCCTCATAATGTTAGGCACCTGGGAAATTGCGGGGAGAAAACAAGTGCCTCCCGTTCCTTTCCATCGCTAACCAAGAACACCCTCACTGTCCACGTCCTAGTTAAAATCGGATACAATAATGCATGCCCCTCTCGAAATCTCTCCTTCCCTGAATTACCCGTAATTTCTTCCTCTGTCGTTACTCCCTCCCTGTTTTCACAAGGACACAAGATGCTGGCCATCTCCTTCACATCCCTTCCTAGCACTCTCCCTTTCTCGTTACTCCCCTTGAGCTCGTCCTCGTCCCATGGGCCCTCGTCCCATGAATAGTGCATCCCCGGTCTTAACTACCAAATTTTGGACACCACAATTACCTCAGGGCCGGGACAGGGATAGGGAAACCCTGACCCCATGTTGCTGATGGTTGGTATATGTGATCTCATCACACTACTTATGATCTCATCTCCTCTCCTTCTGGATCCATTGGCGAAATTTAGGAGCATTATTGCATCTCCAAGGCCCTGTAGTGTATTCTCTCTTGCTAATTCTCTAATAGATCAACCCTATTGTTCATTCCCAGTGCCTTGCAATATGCAATGTCAACCCTTATCTACGTCGTGCTAGGGGTGACCATTGGTCCTTTTCTTAACTTAAAGTTAAAGGTGTGTCCTTATCTTATCCATTGTTAGTTAACTCACGATGTGATTGCCGCAACGACTGTTAGTTAACACAGACAAAAGTATTAGTTGGCACCAACTACCAAGCATTGATTGTTTAGTTCAAGTAGAATCGTAGAGTTCTTTTCCTAGAAAAGCGCCTAATGATAGACTCATATTTTATCTTGGGATTCCAATGATTGAGATTATCAAAATAATGAATTTGGTGCTTAGTCTCGATCAGATCCAGTCATCCAAGGACTATGTATATCAACAGCTAGCTGCTCATATAACATAGTATGCACAACAGCTCTACAAAGTGAACGACCCAGATGGAGACCAGGCAGAGCACGGAAGGGAAATGGTCACATGGAAACACCATTCCGGTGAGGAATGTTCAAGCACTTGCGGAGAACTTGGCGGAGCTCACGGCGGATGCTATCAAGCAGTACATCAGGCCGGCGATGATCAACGATAGGGTTGGCCATGCAGATAGCAATACTGAGAGCATTCCTATAATTGACTTTGGCAAGCTCCATCATTACCAGATCTCTCAACTGGAGGCTGCCAAGCTCAAGTCCGCGTGTGAAGAGTGGGGGTTTTTTCAGGTAATATTTTGTATTGAATAACTTTTTTTATAACTTGGTATTGTAGATGTTATCACAATGGTTAATTTGATAAAAATTAAATATGTTTGTTATATAATGTCTTATTTATTTATTGCTCAGGAAAGTCCTGAGCACTTGTTTAAGCCGGTAGTAAGATATATTATTTGGCGTTTTCTCGAAATTAATAAGAGATACTTATATTGCATATGGGTAGACTTTATACATTTATTGTTCTGGATTTATCCGTATCATATTTTGTCCTGAAATGTTTTTGATAAGTGTGACCCCTGAATTAAATAGGTCCTAAAACCTGGTTGTTCTTTTTAGTTATAACATTGACACCGTGTTTCCTTTAGTAAATGGTGTGAGTTGCCGAGTTTGTGTCCCTACATGCCACATCTCCATCAGAACTTCTCACAATTATGGAATAATCTCATAGTACACGAACTCGTAACACATCCTGAAGTAGCTGGCTGTGTGCGGTTGCAGAGGCCAGAGATAATTGCATTTTCTAAAAAAAATCCTAAAGTAGCATTATAAGTTTTTTGAAAAGAACAACCGGAGCTTATCAAGAGTTATATATAGCCTTGGTGATTCGTCTAATGGAAAGGAAATACTCCTGATCCCCAGCATCCTTGACTGGATTGACAAAATTGTTATGGAATTTTCTTCCTTTTTGGTTCCCATAACAAAATATGGCAGTTCCTCTCCAATGGTCCAATACATGAAATACATAAAATTTACAGGTGGAAAACCATGGAATTCCTTCCACTGTTCTGGAAAACATGAGGAACAACATGGAGAACTTCTTCAGACTACCCCTCAACAAGAAGAACGAATTTTGCCAGCTCCCTGGAGACCTCCAAGGCTACGGACATGCGTTTGTGGAATCGGAACATCAAACCCTGGACTGGTCTGATAGGCTTTACCTGGTCACCCAGCCACCTCACGATCGTGACATGAGACCGTGGCCAACTACTCCTGTTAACTTCAGGTATTATCACAGTTAATTAGTATGTATATATATATATATATAAGTCTCATACCATTATTACCGACCTAAATCAGAAAAAAATAAAAGGAGCTATATGGCTGATATGAATTGTTTTAATGCAACAGGGAATCCATTGAATCGTACTCCTCTGAAGTAATGAGGGTGACTGGCGCACTCGTGGAGATCATCGCAAAAAATCTAGGCACTGATCTTGAACAAATTAGAGATACATTTGTTAGCCAGGCATTAAAGATGGCCTACTACCCTGCATGCCCCGTGGCACATGATAATGTTTTGGGGTTTTCACCACATTCTGACATTTCTACTTTAACGCTGGTTTGGGAGCTGAATATGGTAGAAGGGCTCCAGATTAAGAGAAAAGGTGTATGGGTGCCAATAGAACCCCAATCTAAAGCACTGGTGGTCAATGTTGGTGACTTTCTTGAGGTATGCACAATAATCGATCATATGTTATGTTTTCTTAATGATATGTTTCTGCTGAACATCCTTGATCTGGTTAAGTTTTCATGAGATTGTGATAACTAAAATGCAGTGCTCACACTCTAATGAACCTCACAATGATGAACATATAGAACTTGTTATTTGTTGATATTGTCAAATGGGAAGTACCAGAGCATTGAACACAGGGTCACGGTTAATCCTCATAAGGAGAGGATGTCCATTTCTGCGTTTCACCTCCCGAAGTTTGATATGAGTGTGGGCCCACTATCTGAAATTGTTGGGAAAGACCTCAAGAAATACAAGACGCTGAGAGTTGATGAGGTTGCGAAGCTTGTTTTCTCGAACAAACTTGATGGTAAGAAAACCAAGGAGTATGCCATGTTGAGCATCTGAGACTATAAATAGGAGGAGAATCTTCTCGTATGATCCTACAAGAACAGAAATAAATAAATTGATCCATAAATACAACTATAGCTAATAAATATATGAAGTAAAAAACGTATTGGTGTCAATGTGTGTTATCAATAAAAAACAGTTTGACATGGTCACAAGTGCCAATAATTCAATGGTCTCGTATGTCTATCAAAAGGATGCATGAATAGTTTGCCATGCCAATTAATAATGAAAGCAAGGAAGAATGAGCATTGTATTAGTAATATGTGTGACAGTATGTGAGGGTGAGTGTTTTCTTGTTTGCCTCCACGTTGTACTCCAGTAGGCAGTAGCCGAAGGGACTCATGCTCCAGCGGGAGTAGAAATATAGTTGGACTATAAATGAAGTAGTTACACTGAGGTGTAAATAGAACTTGAAAACTTAGCAATGTTATTGCAAACAAGAACTTTAATGTAGTTTTGCAATGATGAAATAGGATCAGAATATCAGATGGACCAAAACTGTTAGTGGATGACAGGAACGTTGTTCTCTTTTCTCATGACACACTGAGTTTTGGACAACTCAAGCTGTGCCTGCCCCCAATGAGGAACCTTCCGAGCAGGCATTCAATGGACTTTGGTCACGGAAACAATCATATTGGCCTTACCATTTGTTCAAGGCGGTACTGCAAGGAGCCTACCGCATGCCACACATAACGTTCTTATGTGATGTTGCGTTATTTTTCAGCAAAGGAGCAATCTTATGTGATAACTGGATCAGATCGATGTATTTGTGGATGGGATGTATTTTATTTTAACTGATTCATATGGACCCTCATCATGGGGCCAATGACCTCAAGGCACGGGTAGTATAACCGTTGCTAAAAAGAATTAACACAAATCACTTCTATTTCCCTTTGTATTTGCTATTATGCTTCGACATGGGACTCTCTGGTTGCTAGTTCCCAGTTGATTGTGGATGGATTTCACGGGAATGCATTGAAAAGAGGAGGGACGGAGAAACTTTATGTGCTTGCGGTGTCACATATTCCATCATGTCCCAGGTGATTACAGGCGACATCCTTGATGAACTAACAGCAGGGAAGAGCTAGAGGGCAAGAGAAAAGCGGACTATGCCTCAGACCTTAGTCTTGAACTCTGTCCCAGTCCTGCGCATCATCACTTGTTCCACATAGTGCTAGAAATTGATCTGCATATGAGAGCAACACATTGGTCGAACATACTGAATCTTGCAGGCAAGCAAAAAAAGTTTACAGAAATCGAGCAAGTAAGGTTGTTGGATATATTACCCTTCTCGAATTATTCAACCATGATATATCCATGACTTACATGATTGCCAGAGAGTGCGCAGAATCTGATATGAACAGTATGAGATATTTTACCAACAACCCTTATTTCACACACCTAAATAATAACTACCAAGTACAAATGAGAGCAGCAGCTAGCTCACAACTTGCATTTAGAGCACTACGTGGTAGCGCAAGTGCGCAATGGTACAACCATGCATGAACCGTACTCTAACATCAATGTAACCCACCGAACATAATTGGCACGTTGCCAATGCCTTTTTCCTATTAACGTGATAGTACACGGATGTAGAATCCATGAGAACCTATTCGTTAGGTGCGTTAAAAATAGTAAAATAACTTTGTACCATCTTCGTTTCATAATCTTCTATGTAAATATTTGTTCTATATATATAACTCTGATATTCTCGAATACAAGCAGAGGCCATATAGTTCATCCTTCAGACTCGAATCAACATTTGGTTTCTAGTTGGTATATACTTCTGAAAACTACTCTTTCATGTACCGATGATTTTGATAAAGAGAAATCATACATGTTGAGAGACCGAACTGAATACATATGCTTGAAATTATATAATTTCACTAAATTTTAGAGTGCTTCAAATTAATGAAAATCATATATCCGGTGGAAATATAACGGTTGAAGTACAAATTTGGAGCAAGTGCCAAAATAGTGGGACCTGCAACCAAATTTATTTATTTGTTT
Organism: Cenchrus fungigraminus; assembly: GCA_036936925.1. Taxonomy (NCBI): domain Eukaryota; kingdom Viridiplantae; phylum Streptophyta; class Magnoliopsida; order Poales; family Poaceae; genus Cenchrus; species Cenchrus fungigraminus. The sequence continues at coordinate 89,631,349 of CM072780.1, forward strand.
ATATTGTAACTTTTCATTAAATCAGTTGGTGGTAAAATCATAATAATAGGTACTTCCAATTACCTTCGGGTGCACAAGTACCATAACAAAGACTTATGGTACTTGTAAAGTACCGCAAGGTACTTGGAAACAATTTGTTATGATTTTCCCACTAGCTGATTCAAAAAAATATTATAACTTAATAAAGAAATAAAATTGGTTGTTGGTCCCATTATCTTGATACTTGGTACCACAAAATTAGTACTTCCTAGTACCTCTGTTTAGGTACTTACTGGTACCACTTCTTTTCCACCATTGGATTTCACCTGATGGAGGGCTCTCATTAATTTCAAACAATCTAAAATAGTTAGGGATACAGCCTTTATACAGTAGAATTTGGGCCACTTAAAAGTCATTGTAAATGTCATTAGTCACATTAATAAAGATTGATGTCAATTTTGTATTAAAATTAATCTTATTAGTCATTTTAAATTAACTAAAATAAGTATTTATGCATTTGTCATATTAAAAGGTTCATATAGACATTCATTTCGTTATGTTACATAAACCACCCTATCATGAAATTGATCTCTCATATATAAATGGAACAATCCATTAAGTAGGGGTAAGTGCTCTACCACTTGAATAGTAGTGATGGTCGCTGAGTAGTGATTGAACATACATCCTGAGTACCAGGAGCGTCCGAGGACCGGTGGATGATAACTCCTTAGTGATAAGTGATTGACAATATAGTGTGGACTGAGTCTTGGCCTAGTATTGCAGGTGTAGAATGAAGCTTGGTTAGCGTTGTTGCAGGTGAAGAAGAGACAAGTAGGTCTTAGCCAGGGTGGCCTCTGGTGATGGAGAGACAAGTAGGTTTGGTTCCATGGACCCGGTAGACAACGGGATCAAGTGCGCTCCACATGGTGCAAGAAGAGCAAAACGAAGTCGTGAACATGGAGCCGGTGCATCGATCGCGGCCAAGTCAAGGAACATGGCAAGACCAAGTAGACCATTTGGGCACCAGAGGTCAAAGGCTTGGCATGCTGGAAGCTTGGTGTGGTTCGGTTGTGCCATGTACGCAGGGTTTGTTGGTTTGGCCACAAAACCAGCACAGTTCGATGACCCAGCGTGACGAAGACGGCGCATCGGCTTGACTTGTAAGGATAATCAGTCTGACTAGTGAGAAGAACTAGTCAGACCGGCACACCGATCTGACCGGTGTGGACCATGTATGACAGGAAGCTTCAAAGCGGGGGACACGTGGCATGATCGCGGAGCTTGTGTCAGAAGGAAGCAAGGCTGCAGTGGATGTGTGTCCACTCGATGAAGATATCCACAAGTTTTCATATTTGCCCCAAGAGGTATGTATCGACTATGATAGTTTAGTCTTTTGTCTCCACCAAGTGACTTGATATAAATAATCTCTCTAGGGTGGATGGTTGCAATCTCTGGGACTCTTTGTTCGTTTTCTCTTCTCTAGGCTAACCAAATGCTTCATGTGGTGAGGGAGAGAAGGGGAGGTCTCTCCACTTCTATTTCTTCCACTTTTCAGTGGGTAGGATGAAGGTAGGATGCTAGCCTCACTTTGTTAAGAATCATTCCTCTGGTGTATGGAAGATTTGGCGTTGTTTCTTTGTCTTCGATTTGTCTCCCATGCATTTTTCTTTTTTGGTGATTTTCAGACCATTTTTGGAGGAATTTTCGTTTATAGGATTTGAGGGAGTTTCCTTGCGGTTTGGCTTGAGGGATTCATGCATGAGTACTTGGTGACTCTTTTCTTGGTGATTTTGCCCTCTCAAGCACTAGGAAATCTCTTCAATTTGATGATTTTTGGATGAACTTGAATTTTGGTGTTCTTGGCTTTGATTCACTATTTTGCAAGATTTATTGTGTTTGCGGACTTGTCCTTCTAGCTATGGCTTGCCCATGAGGCAATTCTACTATCCCCAAAGTCTCACTTGAATCCGTTGTGCGAATCGGGAGATCGGTAGATTTGAAGTTGGGAGTTGACCCGCGGGTGTAGTTCTTCCCGAGGCTACCGTCCTGACCAGTCTGACCGGTGGGGGCTAAATGTCTAACCGGTGCTGGTCACTTGTGGTTTTCCCACGGGATTTTGAGGGTACTCGCTGGTTGTGTTCAGAGCTGGTTGTTGTCCTAGTTTCGTGCAGTTTCGACCTCATTTACTCTGACCGGTGTCTTGCCTCTAGTGGGATTTCTAGGGGTTTTGCTAGAGTTTGGCTGGCTTTAGTCTAGGAGAGTTTCTGTCCTAGTTTCGCTCAGTTTGGTCTTTGTTTGCCTGAGTTGTGGCATATTGGCACCGTAACAGGCAGAAGTTCTTAGAACGGGGGATACGTCCGTTGATTGCATACGAGAAGAGTGAGAAGAGGAGAAAAAGGAAGAGAAGTGGAAGGCATCGACAGAGAGGGTGAAAAGGACAAGGGAAATGAAATAAATGCAGAAGAAGGATGTGGAGGCTCAGATGGAAGCTATGAAGGGAATGGATGAAGCGGCAAGACAGTCACAGGCGGACAAAAAAAAGGTAAAAGGATTGTGGGAGGATGATGAATGGACCTCAAGTGCCAATTGCATATGTTGTAGTGGACTATTTATCGATGAACATTTGTGTTTGGTTGTGTTGTATTAAACGAAAACTTTGTTATGTGTGATGTAGTGCTGAAAATTTCTATTTGCCAAGGTTGTATGAATGGATGTTTTATTTATGATCTGTGTTGGTGGTAATGTTGATTCTCATCTCCAATGTCTGAGTGTTTATTCACAAAATTGGAGAAGCAATCCTCAACCAGGCGGCTTGATTACAACTTTCCCCCTCTAGGAAGTTGCGAGCCAACAAAACCCAGTTGTTCAACCACTTTTGACACTCATGATTCCTTTTTTGGATCAATTAGCAGTCCAAGGTCAGAGCACCTAATGACAAACTCTGAAATCTTTGTTCGACAAGCTTTAGATTGTTTTCAACCCGCAAATTGACTTTTAGAGAACCTTGGTTGCTCAAGGATAAGGGATTGTTTCTGCACGTTTTTCTGTGCTTCTTGCAACATAGCCTTGGGACACACTGAAACCATCCAACAATTAAAATTCCATCAACAATGGGACTTCCTCATTCATGTTAAAATTACCAATAGGCCCAAGAGTAATATCTAACACAACCTCCAGACATGACACATTAGCTTGCCCAACTACCTTTTTATACCGATTACAATTTTCTTCGCTAGACAAGCTCATCAAAACATAATGAGCTCTAGCCTTCCCACAATCAAAATGACCTCTAAATGTCACCTCATGCAATCCAACTTCATACTTCACCATTGCACAATCAACTACATCCTTAAAGGTTAGTTGACCATCAAATATTTCCACTACCTCTGTCATATTCTCAAACTCTCCATTATCTTTAACTATGCCCCCATGAAACATGCGAACTAGACAATACATCTACAAAATTTAAACAACTACATGAACCTGATGTTTCAAACTATATGTTATTGAACTAGGCATTTTATAAGAACAACAAATGCATAACTAGAATTGTGAAGTACGATATTCACATGTCAAGTAAACATTTTCAGATTGGATACCTAACAAACACTCAATTTATCTCAATAAATATATATATATATATATATATACTATTTTGCTATAGTGCACCTGGGTGCATTCTGTATAGAGAATGCACCCACCCTTGTTGCAACTAGTTCTTGTCCAGTTGCAACTGGGCTCATTCTGGTTGCAATTTGTTCACGTCGGGTTGCAACTAGGAGTCTAGTTGCAATTGGTTCGTATCTAGTTGCAACGGAGTCAGATCTGTTGTAATTAGTTCCGTCGAGTTGCAATTAGTTTAGTGTCACAGTTGCAATCGGTTAGTCTCTTGGTTGCAATTAGTTCGTGTGTAATTGCAACTGTTTCGCGCCTAGTTGCAGCTCAGTTGGGTCTAGTTGCAATTAGTTCGCGTCGAGTTGCAATTGGTTCAGCTGCGAGGTTGCAACCGCAGGGTCTGTGCATTTGCTATACAGAATGCACCTGGGTATGCAACAAGGTGCAATCAACTGCACAGACCTCACAGTTTGAAGCAATTGCAACAGGTTGACTAGAGCAATTGCAACTATAACACCATACCGATTGCAACTCAACGGAAAAGCATTTTGCACAACAAATGTATACACTCTCGAAGTTAGGAATGTGCGACTGCACTAATTGCAACTAGTCAGACCAGTTGCAATTGGATGCGGACCAAATGCAATCATGCCCAACTAGTTGCAACTAGACGCTCACTGCGTGTAAACGAATTGCAACAATGACACTATACTAATTGCAACTCAACGGAACTAATTATAACAAATCTGGCCCGCTGCAAGTAGATACCAACGAATTGCAACTAGACCACTCAATTGCAGCCTGACGCGAACCAGTTGCAACTAGAGTGAGTCCAATTGCAACTGAGCAAAAATCAATTACAATCACGGTGGGTGCATTCTCTATACAGAATGCACCTAGGTGCATTATGGCAAAACACTATATATATATATATTGGGAGCCCAGGGCTTCCAATAGCTATTGGAAGCCCCGGTCAACCCAGCCAACCAACCAGCCATGTGCCCACCTCCATCTCCCTCATAGCAAACCAACTAGCCATGTGCCCACCTCCCACCTCCATCTCCCTCCCACTTGACGCATGCATGCATGCAGATCCATCTTTTGCTTTTTAGTTTTTCTGTGATAATTCTTCACACGAGATTCCAATTCAGAAACGGTTTTCGCCATAAGATTCGTGACATTTTTATGCACAATTTGAGATCCATTGTGAATATTTTTTTTGAATTTTTTGAATTCAAAATTTTATATGACCATAGATGGCCGGACGGCAGGTTTGTATGACCCGGACTACATGTTTGTATTACCCAGCCGACATGTTTGTAAGATCTGGACTATGAGTTTGCATGATTCGGACTGCAGGTTTGTATGATCCATGATGATAGGATTCTATGACCCGGACTACAAGATTCTATGACCTGTGAGGCTGCGACAACAGGTTTCTATGCCCTAGATGATAGGTTTCTATGACATTTGACAAATGTTTTTTTAACATGGACGACAAGTCTAGACAAATATTTCGTTAACATAAACGGGAAGTCTGGATGGCAGATTTATATGATAGGACTGCATGTTTATATGACCCAGAACGATACGTTTCTATGACACAGACAACAAATTTCTATGACACAGATTTTAAATTCATTGACAAACTTTGATGCGAGGGTCAAAATCGTTTCTATGACCTAGATGGTATGTTTCTATGAACTCGACAACATATTTATATGACCTGGATAATAAGTTTGTATGACCCCAATGAAAGCTTTTTTTTGCAGACGACAAGTTTCTATGACCCATATGGAAGGTTTATATGGCTCGGACCACATGTTACTATAACCCCGCAAAAAGAAATTCCTTTGACATGGGCAACAAGTTTCTATGACATTATGGACCATAGAAACATGTCTTCGGATCATAGAAACCTGCCACACAGATCATCGAGCACAGAAACATATAGAAATTAGCATATAAACCAACAACACGAGCATCATATAATCCTGGTAGGTCAGTCATACAATCCTAAAAAAATGGCTCCATGGCCGCACAACAGACACAGAGATGTTTGTAAGACCCGGACGACAAGTTTGTAAGACCCGAACTGCAGGTTTGCATGATCCGCACTAAATGTTTGTATGACCCGAACTACAGAATTGTATGACCCGTGACGATAGGTTTCTATGACCTGGACTATAGGTTTTTGTGACATGCGACAACAGGTTTCTATGACCAAGACTACATAGCCAGCAAGTTTCTATGACCTAGATGGTAGGATTCTATAAACTGGATAACATGTTTCTATAATCCGGACAATAGGTTTCTATGACCCCAATGGAAGATTTTTTATTTTGACACAGATGGCAAGTTTCTATGACCCGGATGGGAGGTTTATATGGCTCGAACTACATGTTTCGATGACCCCCCCCCCCGCAACAAAAGTTTTCTTTGACACGAACAACAAGTTTCTATGACACTACGAACCATAGAAACATGTCTCCGGGTCATAGAAACATACCATACATATCATATAAATATATGGATTCGAGCGCAGAAACATATAGAAACGAGCATATAAATCTACAAAGGGAGCATATAAATGTTAAGCTGCTTGTTTTTCTAGATTTCAAATTTGAATACAAGTGGACAAAACTGACACATACCACCTGATGCACCTGCCACCTGACACATGCAGTCATATAATGAGCCTGATGTATGCAGTCACAGAATTTGAAATTTGAAAACAAGTGTTGGTAATCATATAAAAAAGTGAGAACCATCATATAAACATGAAATTTGCATTCATGAACAAAAGCAAAATTCAAAATTTGAAATTAATCAGAGCTCATCCATGTAATGTCTAACGAACCGCACGGCAAAAGTCATAGAAAAGAATATTGACAGTCATATAAACCAATGAAGGCCATCGTATAAACATAGCGATACAAGAATAGAAATGTGCAAACATGTGCATAGATCTTTTAATTATACTTTCACATGGCATACAAAACTCCCAATGGAAGCATAGAAGCTAATATCCATATAGAATTTGAACCAAATACACATGTGCACCACCATTGGTAGCCATATAAATCAGTAAGGCCCACCATATAAACATAAAATTTGCATTCATACACAATTATTTTGAATTATATGACAAAGTGTACCAGCAGATTCCAAACAGCAAAATGAAAACCAGCAAAAATTCAAGACAAACAACCCTCCGGTGTGCTCCGGCAATCAGCTCGAGGTTCTAGCAACTGCCGGCAACATCCCTGCAGAAAAACACGGCTCGATGGCCGGACACAGAGGCTTTGTGGTTGATCTGGTGTTGAGGAAGAGGAACTGCGGCATGGCATCCACGGCCAGCTCCCGAACCATGGAGCTGCAGGGCTACAACTTCCTTGCAATGATGAAAACCAATAGCACGAACGCCGGACATGAGCAACAAGGCAGCCGTGTGCAACATAGAAAATAGAGAAAAAAAGCATAGATCACTGTTTTCTATCTCCTCACAAGCACTTCATCGAACATGTTACCTCTATGCTAGCACAAATGAATCAACTGAAGCTATAACCACCACCGAAGGTAAAATCATGCATGTGCTCCAGTTGCAAGATGAGCAGGGTTAGCAGCAGTACCTGCTCTGTTTAGGTACGGCGACACCCTCTAGGCTCCTGCTCCAGGAGTGTCTCGTCGCAGACCGTAAGGCCGACCACACGGGTGAGCTTTCACTAGGCGGTAGCTTGCCGGGGAGGCCGTCTGCGCCGCTTGTCCACCCGGGCGGTAGATCGACGAGGAGGTCGTGGTCTCGCAATGGGAGTAGGAAAAGGGGGGAAAATGGGGGAAATCAAGCGGCAGGGCGCACCTGATGAGCTGCGAGGTAGGACACGACGGCAATTGCGTGCTGGCCCTGCGCCTATTGCTGGCGATGACTATCGGGTAGGCAGCCTGCACGCCACCACTGCGAATCCTCGCCAGCCACTCCTCCTGGGCGTCTCGCGACGGCGGCTGAAAAAGAGCTCCGCACAGTGGGATCTCGCCGCCTCCGCGCCGCGGCTCACCGGGAAGGCCATCTTTGCGCCGCCAGTTGCCAGGGATGCGGCCTCCGCACCACGGCTTGCCGGGGGAAGCCCCCTACGTGCCCATGCCGCCGCTCCCCTACAGTCCTCGCCGAGGTACAGGCCCACACCGTGTCCGCGAGGTCTGTGCGCCGCCGATTCGCGCCAGGAAGCTCGCTGGTCCCGGCGCCCTTGAGCTCCTGCACAGGGAGCTGGTCAGGCGCGCCGCCGTGTGCAAATGGCGTGGGGGAGGAGGAGATGCGAATGGCCTAGGGGTGCCCGGGTGGGTGGGAGGGTGTGGCCGTGTGGGGTGGGGTAAAGGGATAAGGTGGGGTCCACGCACGTGGAGGGGAAGCACAAACACGATGGCGTGCAGGCACATGCTGGGTGGGGTGGTGGTTGGGTTGGATCAAATGTGGTTGGGTTGGTTGGGGCTTCTAATAATTCTTGGAAGCCTTAGGCTCCCAATATATATATATGTATATATATATACATATGTATATATATAAGTATACATATGTATATACATATACATATATATATATATATAGAGAGAGAGTAAGACTAATGGGAGCCCAGGGCGTCCAATAGCTATTGGGAGCCCAGGAAGCCCTGACCAACCCAACCAACCAGCCACGTGACCCAACTCCTACCCCCATCTCCCTCCCACCTGACAAAACTCACCTCTTCTTTTTATTTTTTTCGCGATAATTCTTCGCACGAGGATCCGATTCACAAACGGTTTTCACCATAATATGCGTGACATTTTTATGCACATTTTGAGATCCATTGTGAATATATTTTTTGAAAATTTTTTGACGACAGATTTGTATGACCTGGACTGCAGATTTCTATGACCTGGATGGCAGATTTTTATGACCGGACTACATGTTTCTATGACATCGTAATGACATGTTTCTATGACACGGATAACAGATTTCAAATTTGAATACAAGTGTTGGCAGTTATATAAACAAGTTACACCATTCATATAAACAAGAAATTTGCATCCATGCACAAAAATTTAAAGATCCATGACAAAAGCAAAATTCAAATTTTAAAATTGATCAGAGATCAACACGTAATGTCTAACGCACGACATCGCAAAAGTCATAGAAAACAATATTGACAGTCATATAAACTAGTAAATACCATCATATAAACTTACAATTTGTATTCATGCACAAGTGTTTTGAGATATATGGTAAAGAGTACAATTTGTATCCTTAGCAGCGCCACCTACAACAAAAGCTCGACACGAAGGCCGGCACACATAGACGACGATGAACACATCCTCGGCATGTTCAGGAGCTTATAGTCATTCTTGCCGCGGGTCGAGTAGCACCTCTGGCAGCTTCGACTATGCACCAGCACCAGTCAAATGTCATAGAATCCTGTTAACACAATCATTGAATCAAGCAACTGAGATTTCTATGCTCAAAACAATGACGAGCCTATATATCACATCATTATTCAGGGGCCTAATTAAAAAAATCTCAAGAATAGATAGTATCTATGCTCATATGCTAGCACATATAAGATCAACAGCTAAGACACAAACAAAGTTATTATCGTAGGCAATGAGGTTTCTATGCTCAGGAACAAGCATATATATGATATCCAAACAAATTCGACAAAAAATCGACTATGCATTGGTTTCTATGACAAAAACAATAGGTTTCTACGACAACTTCTACGGAATCCGTTGTGCCTACCGAAAGTCTTATAATCTTGTTATCACGGTCACAGAATCATGCATATATGAGATTTCTATGCTCAAACATAAACATATATATGATAAAAAAACAAGTGTAAAGAAATGTTGGCAGTCATACGTATATATGATATGAATGTCACATCTCATAAAATGTTGGCAGTCATATAAACCAGCGAGGATGATCATATATACTTGGAGGAAATCATGTAACACATCACAATCATAGAATCAGGCAACTAGAGATTCTATGCTCTGTCACAAGCGTATATATTACCCAAAAGACAAGCCTAACTGATGGATACTTATGGTCACCAGCATAAAAACATGTAGCCATAGGCATATAAATGTTGTGCAGGTTATTTTTCAACATTTGAAATTTGAATCAAGTAGACTAGGGTTTATATGCTCAAACATAAATGTATATATGATCTCAAAATACAAAATCAATCATAAAAATTAGTGAGGACCATTGTATAGATCTGAAATTTACATGCATAAGATTTTCTATGCTCAAACAAAAGTATATATATGATCTCAAAATACAAGTTTATATGATCCGAACGGCAGATTTCTATGACAAATGACAAGTTTTTATGATCCAGACGGTAGGTTTCCGATGTGATAGAAACCTATCGTCCGGGTCATAGAAACTTGTTGTCCGAGTCATATAAACCTGTTGTTCGAGTCATAGAAATATGTAGTCGAGATCATAGAATACTATTAGCACAATCATATATAATCATGCAAATGTCAAAAAATTCATGTAGAAAAATACAGGTCGATGGTCCGCCACAGCCCATGCACGAATTCAAAATCAGAAGGGTGTGGATGGGCATGAAAAGAGAGAGAAAAAATAAAAATTTCACTGTTTGCTATCTCCTCACGAGGCAAAGCAAAGCACTGAGCAGATATGAAAGAACAGGCAGAATTTATGAATGGTCCTAGCACCTACGATTACGAATCTCACCAGGGGAATTTATTTCGCGTCTGCACTGCTCTGCTCTTCGTCTGAACTCCAAAAAAAACAATAAACAGAAATCTTTAGCAGCTGCTGCCATTAATTAACCAAGGGCGTTCAACGCCCAAAAGGATTGCAGGAATAGGAAGCTTCCTCACCACGGGACCGGCCGCCATCTCCTCTGGACAAGGGGCAGCGCTGCAGCCGGGGAACAGGCGGTCCTACCGGGAAAGAACGTGCCCGCCGGGAGCCAAGGGCAGGCCGCGCGCCCGCAGGAGACTGTGTGCCGAGACCCTCGCGGAGCTCGCCACCGGGAACACGCCTGCGCCAGCCATCTCGCCGGAGCTTCTGCTGGGTACAGGCCGCGCATGCGCCGCTCCTCGAGGCCGGCAACTCGCCCCGCGCGCCGAGGCCGGCAGCCACCTCCTCCGCCGGGGACAGGCCGCATCGCAGGCAGCTGCTCCTTGGGGGCCGCACCGGCGCCGCCGCTCCTCGAGGCCCAGGCGCTCGCCGGGGAGCCCCACGGCCGCAGGGGAGACAGAGAGAGAGAGAGCAGGAGGAGGAGAGAGAATGCGGGATTTGAAATGAAGAGACTAGGCAGAGGGGGGTGGGCACGGGTGGATATTTTGTGGCTGCCGCTAGGCTCTAGTGGGCCCCACACAGAACTCGTGGTGCTGGTGCTCCACGCCGGTGAGAGAGAATTCAAAATTTTTTGAAATAAAGAAGAGAGATGGGTAGGCTCCCAATATATATAGACATTGTGCATATTGTATTCTTTGTCAAAATTGTTGGGTATTCCCACTAATAAACATGCATCCATGTACCTTCACCCATTATCATGTACACTAAACATTTCCACCACCGACAACAATAAATCGAATCATGCAACATGGTTTACACGTCAATAACACGGGCAGAGATACTAGTGCATATGAAATAATTATCATTTACACTAAACAAAATTGAATTTCGTCTAAACTTGAATAAACTTGAGCTAACCCTAGGTCACCTAAATCTCCTCCGATCTACATAATGCAACGGTGAAAGAGGGAAAGAAGTAGAGGAATACCTTCCGAAAGGTGCGCGGATCGATTCCCCCCACTTTTCCCACCCCAAATCGACGGATTTGGGGCCGAAATTGGGGGGCCGCGGCCGACGGTGGAGGGGTCGGACTGTGGGAGGAAGAAAGGGAGGAGGGAGAAGAAAGAGAGGCCGCGGCGCGGCTGTAGGCCCTCCGCTGCCGCGCCAGGCGGGATGGCGCGGCAACGCTGCCGCGCCGTTGCATGTGGCGCAGCAGTTCCGGCACACGTCACCGCAGCGCTCCCCCGCCGCGCCAGCGTGGCACAGCTGCCGCGCCCCTGCATGTGGCGCGGCAAAGGTTGGCAGCAGCGCCACACGTCTCGGCGCGGGCAAAAGGGTCACCGGGTGCATATAATGTTCGCGGGGGTTATTTTTAAAAATAATTTTTAAAAATGTTAAAATGTAAAAAAAATCCGCCAAGACCTGAGCGCATGCGGACTTCCTTCCGCTCGCTCTCCTTGACATGCGGCCTTTGAGGCTGTTGTAATTTATGTTCCTAGCTTTATCGCTGTGTGTTTTGTTCTGTTTGCTGGGCTTGCCCTTGTAATGCTTGAACTCGAACTCGATTTTGTTATTTCTCCTTGTAATGAAAAACGTGATTTGCACGTACGTTAACGTAGGGACTGTGACTTGTTGTCTAGCTGACGGTAAACAGCACATCAGTAAAGCTCGACCGAGACAATTTTGATCACATTTGATTATGTGAGAATACTGCTGGCAGATGTTTGCATGGTTGATAGCATATATATCCTACTATTGTACTGGCGGGTCCACCTATGCCGTGGCTGTCTTTGTCTCTAACCATTCGAGCAGTATCAGTGATTCGAAGAAAGGCAATCATCATTGTTTCCACAAAACCTTTATTGGGTTACGTTGGGTGCAGAAATTAAATGAAGCATCGTGACACATCGTGCTTATTACTGAAGCAAATTAATTAATAGCCATTTAATTTTGCCACTTACTGGTCATTTATATTCGTTCGATAAAGCAGCAGTGCAGAAATGCGACTTGGGTAGCACCCCACGCCATGATGACCTGCACATTTGAGTAGTGCTTTTCCGCGGCACTACCACAGCACTATATATATTAACTAAGTGGAGCAACAAAAAAAGTAGAGAAACAAACATGAGGGTATGGTGTAGCGAGCGGGCGACGGAAAAAGCAAAATTTTCCCCGGTCGGAATGGTAAGCACTAGGAAATGGTCAGCCGCAGACGGAAGCGCTGCCGGAAGTTCGGACGGAAATAGGCAGCCATAGTTGATTAGAGGAGCGGGTGTGGAGGAAATAGGAAGCGCTGCGGGAAGTTCGGTCGAAATGGTCAGCCGCAGCCGTAGTCTTTCTTTCTTGCACTATCCCACGGTAGTCATTCTTCGTCGTAGGATCAGTATCTTCAGAAGTTGAGTAGAGGAGTGACGTAGGAAATTGGTACTGAGCAATACATGAGCGGGTGCAGATCCTCAGTGCCCTAACATACTCCCCACGCCACTATGAATTCGAGTAGCACTATCAGTGGAGGGTCATTGTTGCCTTGCGTTGCGTAGATCACATCGTCAGAATACACGAAGCACAGAGCAATGAGCAAGCTCTACTGGTTGCCCGCACCGATGCCTAGCTCACTGCAGTTTCAGGTCAGCTGAATCAGAGAAGCATTTGAAACCTCTGCCGAGGCGCCAGACAGGCAACGCCAATGCTGGAAGAGACGCACCGCCACGAAAATATAATCCAACAGTCCATGGTTAATTTACACACATATTTTAAGTTAGGTAACAGTCATACATATATCTTGGTCTCTTGGTGAACATTGATTTGCTCTTATTGCAGTTGCACATGTGGACAGAGCAAATAAGGCTCCAAATAATCTCGTGTGCAGTTTTCAGTGAATATAAGGGAAACCCTTAATATCATCTCTAACAGTTGAAGAAGTGGACATATTAATAGTTTATATGAAGCAGATAATTATAAGTTTTATTAACATTGATCTAAACTAGATTCTTCCTCCACATAAAAAATAAGCATTACACTACATATGGTACTATACACATGGTACTCCCTGTAGGAAGATTATATTTTTTAGGTGACTATGTCTATTGGTTTCAGAGTTTTGGTTGCCAACATATTTAATATGTGCTAAATTATACTGCCTTCCCTATTTAATATTTGACACAATTAAGCTTCTTAATTGTTTGAGTTTTCACGTTTCCCATGAATACTTATACAAATAGGTAAATTTACAAGTTAAACCTAATAATTTTTGAGGTAGATCTAGTGCGACTCATTTCACTTAACTTACTAAATAAATAAATATTATTGGTCAGACTTTAGAAAAAACAGTAATACCATATATTTAAAACTGAGAGAGTACTATGTATCCATGTGGGCAGAGTGCTACATATGAAATCACCAGCACATTCAGGAACCCATAGTAGTCTTTAATACGGATACCTTGAGATAACACTCCAACATATTTGATATATATACTTCGCACCACCGCCATCCTCCACTACTATTACTCCAAGCATCACAAGTAGTTATAACGTAACAAAAGGAGAAATAAAAAACAACACATATGTTCACTCAAATTTGAATGGAAGGCATAGGGAATAGCTAGCCTAGATGCCGAGCCCATCATAGTTTTGGGTCAGCCAAACTAGAGAGCAATATGATACATTGATACGCTGAGGTGCAAGACACACACCAGCAATAGTAGAAGTGATGCACCACCATGGCGCATGCGACTATGATCCAACTGGCCAACAGCCATAGGTATATCATGGCCCCTTGGGCAACAACTCAGCATTGATGTGCTGTTATTTCTGCTCCACATGCCGAAAACCGGAATCAGGCTTCAAAGAAATTTGTTTGTGATTCTCAGTGAAATAATAGGTTGAATGTCTGAATGAAAGAGATACTGAATACACCTCGATCTTGGCCTCAGATGCAAGTCCTGTACTTGCAATCTTCTTCTATCAGACCATAGCAGTTCCCGAATGAACTTGAAAGGCACAGAATCATATCAGTCAATTGTACATGTCAAACATGGCTTTGTGGATGTCTGCAAATCAAGGATGGGGCATGGTATATTATTTTTGAGAAATTTTAGAGTGCTTGTTTTTTTACGAGGCGTCCATTCAAGGAAATCTAACGGCAGAAGTACTAAAAGTATTTGGAAGTTTCTACAAGGAAGTATCACGAAGTACTAAATTGGTGGGATTCACAACAAAATTTAATTAGTATTATTTTAATTCAGAAAAAGTATATGAGTAATTTCGCATGCTTAGCCAGACCGTCATGGCCATGGACTTGCCCTGGCAGCTCCTCCAGACGGCCCCGAATGGCACGAGCCGGCTGTGTCGGCCCGAGCACGGACACGTCTTGGGCGTTGCCGTCGCGAAGGAACCTCTCGTGCTAGCGGGTGTTGGCTGTCCTGCTCGCTCTAGCGACCGCCACCGCGCACAAGCTCTGCCATCGGCCGCCGCCGGCACCGTGGCCTCGCCGGACGCCGGTGGGCCTAGGCGCCGTTAACAAGTCCCGTCCGTCCGACTCTTCTCCATCCCTCCATCTGTTCTTCCTCCCGACGGCTGCTCGCTCCAGCGTCCTGCTCCTGCACCAGCAGGCAGCAGCTAGCTCAGCCATCTTCTTCTCGCTTCCTTTGTGGCTTTGTCTCGGCTTCTTCGGCCGTCGTGCCTGTTACTCTGCCGCTGCTGTCATTGGTGCGGCCTGAGAGAGACGACCGGTGGATCAGGGGCATCGTTCTCGGCACACTCTGTATTGACATGTTCGTTCATGCGGTTGAAGCTGCTTGTTTGCTTGCTAGTAGATGTGAGGCACATTGTTTCGGTTTCTCCACCCAACCCAAATCATGAGGCATAGATGGAGGCCATGCGTGGCGGTGGCTCGGAACCCACTCGTGGCCTTCACTTTCGCAAAGCTCCGAAAGGTGGCCAGTGACTTCCGCAAGCCGCTCGCGAGGCTGTTCGCCAAAGCTCCGTGTCGCCTCGTGCGACAACTACCACCGCCACCAGTCCAACAAGACCAGCCGCGCCGCCACTGGCCGTGCTACCACCATCGTTCTCGGTGAGAAGCCAACCACACTACGCTCGTCTCGCTCACGCTTCACCCCTGCCCACCCGCCATACCTTGTAGCTACACACCTACTTAGGCTCGGCAAGGACAGCTGTCCCTGCAGCCACCGGCCCCGACGAGGACGGCCGCACCCATGCTTTGCATCGCCTCACCTCGCCTCGCCGTAGTGTTCCATGGCGGCCACTATCACGAGCAGGCGGGGTCAGCAAGGCCCATCTGAGCTGGAGCTCACTGGTAGAGGGACGACCTTTAGTCCCGGTTGGTAAGAGTCATATAGGACTCTAAAGTCCAACCGGGACTAAAGGTGAGAAACAAAAGGTCCCCTTTAGTCCTGAGTAAACGAACCTGGACTAAAGTGGTGGCACGCCAGCGTCTGCGTCCACCCTCTTTAGTCTCGGTTGGTAACACCAACCAGTACTAATGGTCCCGTCTCTTTTTTTTATTTTTCAATTTGAGCGTATATTCTAATTGTTGTCTTACATGTATATGTACATATACGTATTTGCATTTAGTATCTATGTATACGTTTCTATATACTATATATGTACTTACACTTATATATCTATGTATATAAACTTATAAATATATATACACATCAAAATAGATAGTATTTTCTAAAACTATATACATCAAAATATCGTTCAATTCAAATTTCTAGTCTCAACTTTCAATGTCAATTGGACGGTTGTCATAATGATGTTTTCCTTTTGGATCAACCACCTCGTCTACGAGGAATCTGATGAGACATTCTTTAATCGTCAAGAGGCGATCCTTCTCAATGAGTGTGTCCCTAACTATATCCATCTGTAATGTGCAAATATGTTAATACATTATACCCAACAATTAAATGTATAAGTGGTTAAAAAAGGATGTTTTATTAATAGGTTTATTTTACTTACACTATAATCTCTAGAGTTTATTGTAGAGAAACGATGTATGTGCTTACAAACGTAGTATCCACATAAATTGTTTCTACGTTCCTATCTTAAACACTAAAGTGGAGAGGGGAATATATTATGAAATACTAGTGTTATATAATTTAAATTTTCTCAATCTGAAGTTGTTCTTTGGATTACGTACCGGATAATCAGTATAAAATCTAATGCTGGTTTAAATGGTCCTTGGTTCTCTGCAATGAATCTTTTCCAAGCTCTAAGAAAAACATAATAAAAGATAGTGTGTTAGTAAAAGGAAACTATATTGCATTAAAGAAAACGTCTTAGATAGAATTATTACTCTTGAATCAGATATTGATGGTCATGCTATTGTGATGGGTCTTTTCTCCACGAATCAAACACCAAGATGTTGCTGTTGTCGACCATCATTATCATAATAATCTAGTGGAAACTTTATGAATGCTCATAAAGATTAGAATTGTCTAAATAGAATTAACAAGGTTACTTAGATGGCAATCACACTTACTTGAAGTTGTAAGGTAGTAGTATAGAATTCTTGTAATAAAACTCAGACGAGGTCCTATAGATTGTGTCGATTTTTTTTTCTTTTGGACCTCGTGTTTGTTAACTTTTGATGGGTCTATGAAACCAACTCATTCATAATCCTTCATTCTCATCTCATTAAGTTGCAGACTACAAAAAATGAAATACAAAGTTAATTAGTAGATCGGCAGACTTAATACATTTATTAATAAACATATGGAAATATGCCACTTACAGACACCAAGTGATCATAAGATAGGTATTCAAGGTGTCTAGTTGGTAAACTTCATAAATATCTTTGAGTTAGTTTTTGCATCAAACCTCCAAATTTTGGAGTAAAGGCCCATTTAGAGGCTCCCACTTGAGTGGCTCTTATAGATGGCTTCTTCGAAAATAGAAAAGATTATGTACTTTCATGTTGTGCCTTATCATAATAACAAAAGCCTATATAAGTGAGGACCAGAGCTTCCGAGGACTGGTGGATGGTCGCTACTTAGTGATGAGTGATTGACAACGTGGTGTGAATTGACTCTTGGTGGAGTATTGTAGGAGCAGGTTGCGACTTGAATTGCGTTGGTGCAGGTCAAGAGTAGGCACGAAAAGTCTTAGACTTGCGGGGCCTTCGTGGAGTGGAGAGACAAGTAGGTTTGGCTCGATGGACCCGATGCGGGGCACATGGTGGCAAGAAAAGCAAGACGAAGTCGTGAACATGAGTCGGTACAGGATAGTGGCTCACAACCGGAGTCTACATGCAGGGTTTGCGGTGGTTCACCACAAAACTGTCGGGTTCCTTAGTTGAGCCACAAATCCAAGACTGGAGGCTCGGCGAGCGGAGACGGGATCCGAGTGCACCGATAAGCTTCGAAGCGGGGGACACACGGTGGGATCGCGGGGCTTGCATGAGGAGGACGCAAACTATGGCAAAGGTGTGGCCGCCCCGAGAACATCCAAGTCTTGACCATATTGCCCTTGAGGGGTGTGTATCTTCCTTTAAGTTGTAGGGTAGAGTGGTCATTTGCCTCCACCGGAGAGACTTCATATATATAGCTCTAGGGTTGGATGGCAACACATCCATTCGGATGACATCCTAATTCCTTTGCTTTATAGGCTAGAGTTTCCATGTTTTTGTATAGAATCTGAGCTATGGATGTATGGAAGCATTCATCGTTGTGGTGATTTACCTCTCTTAGCTCGTGTGATTTTCGTGTCTTTTTCGGGCTATTTTTTGGGGATTTTTGTTCGTTGCGTATTTGTCGGATTCTAGGGCGTTTCTCTCCGGATTTCATTGAGGGGGGTCATGGGTGAGTGCCTTGTGCTCTTTGTGGATGATCTTGACCCCTCAAATGCTGAGATTGTGGTTTTTCAGATGAACTCGAGCTATACATTTCCTCCATGTGATCCGCGATTCCGGGAGTTGTAGGGAGTTAGAGGCCAAGATTTTTGGGGCGTATCCTCTCCTTGAGGTGTTCATCACTTCCCCAAAGTTTTGCCTCAAGGCTCCAAGTGGTTTGGGAGTTCCAGATTCGAGAAGGGAGTACACTACAAGAAAATCGCCGACTAGTGACGCAAAAAAAAAGGTCGTTTCTCATCATAAACCGCGATTAATGACGCCGGTGTTACGAAAACGCGCCGTCATTAATCGAGCGTCACAAACCATGATTAATGACGAGACCTTATTTCCCGGCGTCATGAGTTTAATGACGCGTATAAATTCGTAACACAAAGGCATCATAAGGTACATGCCACGTCGGACCGAGATCCATCGTGGCTCCGACGTGGCAGGGGGTTATGACGATTTCGGTTCGTCATAAATTGAGGCCCGATCCATGTAAGAGCCTTTGTGCGCCTAATATTGTTGGGCCAATTTTAGCCCATTTCAGGTTTCGTATTTTTTTTTGCCATTCCTGAAATGTTTGTTGCACAGTATATTGGGTTATTTTATATTGGGCCCTAGCAATCTAATGAACTTGGCCCATATTGCATTATGCTTGGACATTTGATTTTGGGCATTATCCACAGGGCCTTTCCTGGGCCTCGGCCCATATTGCTTTTTTTAGATCAGCCCATATTGCATTTCGCAGGGCACTGTATACTGTTCTGGCTGCTGCTGATCGCCAGCACATAACCAGACAACAAAACAAAACATTTCCCACTTCCATATAATTCACACCACATTCAGGGAATAGTTCAACCAGTACAATTGTGCAATATACATCAAGTTAGCATCTAATCGAATGAACATACAACAAGTCATCAACAACACAAGTTCACTAGGACCACACTTCAGTTGAGAGGAGGATAAACCTGGCTGAAGTTTATCAAGCCTTGGATCAGATTATGCATGTCAGTTGTGCTCTTCTTCAAAGCTTCAAGCGCTTCTGTTTGAGACTTCAATGTTGTCTCCTGTTCTTGAGCCTTCAATCTCAGTTCGCTCATCTCGGTCTCCTGTTCAACAATCTTCTGCCGCAGTTGTGCCCCCCCTTGCTTCTCATTGTTAAGTCCAGCTCGTATTTCCTGAACCTGAAGTGCAGTAGTAACCCTAGTTTTTTTCATGGAGAGCGAGCGAATGCCAGCAACCTCCCGAAAAGTCCTAGATTGGACAACTTCCGCTGCAGCTTCAGCAACAGTCTTTCTTAGTTGGTCGCCTTGAGGTTCAGCCACAATTTGTTCCATGCGGGCCTAAAAAAGGAAATAAAATGAAAGTAGTCACACATGTTTCTAGTATTGTTGCATAGAAAAATGCAAAAGCAGACAAGTACTTACAATGGCTGCCTGTACTGGAGCGATGAAGCCATTCTTGCTGCAGTGGAAGGACTTGAAATAATCAAGTGGACTTAGCCCTTCTCCTTCAGCAGTATACTTCTGCCTCTAAATATGTTTCAAAAACTGGCATAATTATCAAAGTGCTAGCATTGTAAAATGGTTCATGAAATGAACTACAGAGCAAAAACAAGACTTGTTCATCTGCTTACCACAAGATTAGCTTGTACAATGTAGCTTCGAGATCCCATGCACTGATGGTACTTGACCTTTCCTCGATTACCGGTGTTTGTACTACACCTCGCCTTTACAATAATAAGAACTCGTGTAAGAAATAAGATTAAGAACAATATATAAGTATATAAAAATGTGGTAGTGGCAAGTTGAAGTTCTATCATACCCTGTGCTCAGTGGAAGACCACATGTTAACCAGTGCCTTCTATTGGGCGTCGGTCAGATTGGGCACAGGAGATTTAGTTGGGACTGCATTTGCTGGAACATCATTGAAGTACTTTTGCTTCAGGCGATACCTCGCCTGTCTCTGTATCGACTTCAGCATGTCAGTGCATGCCACCCTTACAGGCTCACTGGTGGTGTCAATGTCGAATTGCCCCTAGCACAAGACAATTTTCAGAAAAATGGATGACAAGAATGGATGCAAAGAACTATGGTAGTAGATGAGTGGACATATGCACACCACTAGTTTGCCCATGTAGTTCTTGAGATGGTCTTCAGTCTTTTCACCATCTTGCTGGTTCTTCTTTGTCTTGTAGTCCTTCCAGCTAGGAAGGATCGGTATGTGGCCACGCACTATGATCCCACCTTCTGATGCAAACTTTGCAGCTTGCATTGGTGCCTCTGGGCGTTTGAGCCCTTCTTGAATGTGTATAGGGATCTTGCCATTTAAGCCTCGGCTAATTCGGTCCAGATCTCTGCCCAATCTTCTTTAATCCTGCGGCCCCGTTGTGCTCTGGAAGGGTGTGCATCACCAAACAAGTTTGTTACAGCTATACAAGTTAATAATTATTCGGTTGGTAATTAGGACATTCAAATATGAGATCAAATGACTTGCCTTCTGCAGTCATCATGTCAATGATGTTCTCATCGTGGGTTGCTATTGCTTGGCCTTCAGTGGGCAATTCTTGTGTATCAAGAGTTGTCCCACTTCCATCAGCTAAAGCCAATTCCCTTGCCTTGGTCCTAGTCAGTCTAGGAGGCATTTTGGTAGTGTCATCCGGTGCCCGAATTCTCTTGGTCCCTCTTCCTCCACTGACAGGTAGGCTATGAGTGACCTGATTACACAAAATTCAACAAAGAAAGAGAAGATCAGAAGCAATCCTGCATAACTAGTACATGAAATGAGTTCATGATAAGACTACCTTTTGTTGACATGTCTCTGGGTCAGATTCATGTTCATCAGAAGGGTTGTACTCCGGATCCGAATCATGTATTGTTGTATCGTTGGTACCCTTTCTACTTGGTCGGTGAGCTGCTAAAAGTGCTTTCATTTTCTCGATGCCAAGACTAGAGAAGAAATTGTGATTCTTCAAAACATTCATGTCCCTCTGCTGCTCGTAATCGCCGCGCTTGTCTACTTCTGTTAGGAAAGCAGAGAAACTTCTATAAGGTTGGCCTACCACTGTAAATAAAACTAGATCTAAACACTTCTATAAGAACCAGTAGGATGTTCCTAGCCAAAACAAGATCCTAAAAAAGATGTTCCTAGTCAAAACAAGATCCTGAGAAGAAGTAGTGTAGACATGGGATCGGTCAGATCTAAAAACTTCTATAAGAACCAGTAGGATGTTCCTAGCCGAACAAGATCCTGAAAGGATGATCCTAGTCAAAACAAGATCCTAAAAAGAACTAGTGTAGACATGGGATCTACCTGATAAAAAAAACTAGTGCACACATGGATCTGCCACATGGGAAAACACGCAAGTACGAATCCACCGGGGAAGCTGAACTGAGGAGGAAAACATTGTACCTTGTTCTGGATATTTCCTTCGTACGACCTTCCCTCCTGGTGCCATTGTGTCGTCGCCGCTGCTACTACAGAGGCAGATGGGAAAGGGGCTGAAGCTATGAGTGGTAGATTTGAGATGATGGAGGAGAGGAGGCGAAGATTTGGGCTGCCGGTGAGGAGGGAAGGTGAAATGGGGGTGGAAAGATTTGAGATGGCGAGGAGAGGAGTAGAAGGGAGGGGAGGGACGGGGGCGGGGGTAATTTATCCAATTCGGTGAAGGGCCTTGTCAGATTACCAATATACCCTTTCATTATGGTGGTGACTGAAACGGGGTGCATTGGGAAGGGGGAAGCAAAAATGACATTTAACATCTGCTTTGCCTGGGCATCCGAAATTCCGAATATTTGAATCGCACACCGGTTTGTTCTGAGGGCTGGTTAGCGCTATATACTGAGGCAAAGGATGTTCCTCTAATCAAGATACTACTAGATAGGATATTCCTTGACTAGGAACTACACATTTCGTTTATGTACTGCTCCCCTTATATTGATCAACACATCCCTTCCTTCGTCGATTCGATTCACCTAGTACTACATGATCATGAGCACGTCACGTTGCATACTCCTCGATCATGCCCACATTGGAGATCAACACATCCCTTCCTTTGTTGATTCGTTCGCCTAGTACTACATGATCATGAGCACGTCACGTTGCATACTACTCGATCATGGCCACATTGGAGATCAACACAGCCCTTCCTTCGTCGATTTGTTCGCCTAGTACTACATGATCATGAGCACGTCACATTGCATACTCCTCGATCATGCCCACATTGGAGATCAACACATGCCTTCCTTCGTTGATTCGTTCACCTAGTACTACATGATCATGAGCACGTCACATTGCATACTCCTCGATCATGCCCACATTGGAGATGAACACATCCCTTCCTTTGTAGATTCGTTCGCCTAGTACTACATGATCATGAGTACGTCACGTTGCATACTCCTCGATCATGCCCGCATTGGAGATCAACACAGCCCTTCCTTCGTTGATTCGTTCGCCTAGTACTACATGATCATGAGCACGTCACGTTGCATACTCCTCGATCATGCCCACATTGGAGATCAACACATCCCTTCCTTCGTCGATTCGTTTGCCTAGTACTACATGATCAAGAGCACGTCACGTTGCATACTCCTCGATCATGCCCACATTGGAGATCAACACATCCCTTCCTTCGTCGATTCTTTCGCCTAGTACTACATGATCATGAGCATGTCACGTTGCATACTCCTCGATCATGCCTGCATTGGAGATCAACACATCCCTTCCTTCATCGATTCGTTCGCCTAGTACTACATGATCATGATCACGTCACGTTGCATACTCCTCGATCATGCCCACATTGGAGATCAACACAACCCTTCCTTCGTCGATTCGTTCGCCTAGTACTACACGATCATGAGCACGTCATGGTGCATACTCCTCGATCATGCCCATATTGGAGATTAACACATCCCTTCCTTCGTCGTTTCGTTCGCCTGGTACTACAAGATTATGAGCATTTCACGTTGCAAACTCCTCGATCATGCCCACATTGGAGATCAACACATCCCTTCCTCTCATCAAACATCGGTATTGTGACATGAATCAAAATTACATTGAAAATTACAAGCAAAAGCATGCGTAGGGAGTGTTGAGTTTGTTTTATGCATAGCACGACTCATGCATTGCGTGATGTCGAGGCCGTAGAACTCTCCGTTTTGGTTGTAGGAATCCCGCATTGATCCAAGCCATTAATCCAATCAGAGGATTCAATCGTATTGAAGTCGCAGTCTTCAACGTCACGACACAAGTACGATGTTCTATTCTGCAAACGAAATGTTGGTGCCTGTATCTCATTCTGCAACCCGGTACAAGAGTATTGGGAGTCTTCTGACTCCGGTACAATTTCATCTTGGTCAGCAATTGTGAAGACCTGAGCACAAAGCCCAGGCAAAATGATTATTTATGGCTGGTTCGCACACGTGAAGAAAAATGTATTGTTCAACTCGAATACAACAATCAAATGGAATCAATGACAATAAAAGGAATGTTTAACATTCTACCTCTTTTTCGTTGATGTTCGAAGGAGCCGATGTAACAGGATTGTGAAGAGGGTCATCAGGAGCCAGAGCAGGAGCAGGAGCAGGAGAGCCTTCTTCGGTAGCAGGAGCAGGAGCTAGAGCAGGAGAGCCTTCTGAGGTATCAGGAGCTGGAGTAGGAGAGCCTTCTGAGGTAGCAGGAGCAGGAGCAGGAGAGCCTTCTTCGGTAGCAGGAGCAGGAGCTGGAGTAGGAGAGCCTTCTGAGGTAGCAGGAGCTAGAGCAGGAGAGCCTTCTGAGATAGCAGGAGTAGGAAAGCCTTCTGACGTAGTAGGAGCTGGAGCAAGATCAGCTGGACGAGAGCCTTCCGAGGTAGCTGGAGCAGGATCTTCCGGACCATTTGCTGTTGCCGCCAAAGGATCTTCCTTATTCGTTTCCTCTGCTGCAATATCAAATAGAACCTTGAGTATTGTTGCATCTGCTTCCTTTTCTTCTTTGGAATCCTTTTCTGTCATCCATTGTGAACTAATTGCTGAACTGTGAGGCAGCTCATAGACTTCAGATGATTTACCCAAGTTAGCAGGAGGCATGAGTTGCAAGGGAGTCTGACCAATAGGTGCGAGTAGAGCGGGCGGTGGCGGCAAGTCGTTAATTTGGTGCAGGTGACTGAGTGAAGCATTCACAAAATTCTCCATAGTGCGCTGGTGCTGTGTTACCATTTGTGCTATCTGCTCCGAGTGTGCGTGGTTTAACTCCTCCTGCTGTGCCATCCTCATCTCCATCATTGACTGGAACTTTCTCTGGTCGCACTAATTTTCAAGGATCAGTTTGACAAAGAAGGAAGAGTCCATTGGCTCACTGGTTGTTGCTGGAGTGACTGGAACTGTTTCTGTTTTTTCAGTGGGTAGTGATGCACCATCATGTACTCGGGGATGTCTCACTGGAGACGCCTCATTGCCTTCACTGTCTGAGGAACAAATGTCATCAGGAGATGGCTCAATTGTAGCCCTTAGGCCACGACGTCTGTCTCCTGGTCTCGCAAGCCTGTATTCCTTGAAATGTGTCTCTGACATCATGTACTCGGGACGCCAATCTTTGGGTCCGGTTCGCACCCTTTCCCCATCTTCATCTACTCTGGTAAGACTACTCAGCATGAAGGAGATCCAGTGAGCATACATATTTCGGGCCACGGTCAACCCATCAAAGATAACATCTTCAATCTCGGCTATAATGAAGTCCACGATGTCGAAGGGCCGACCAGTCATGACGTGAAGGAGAAGCCACTACTGAAGACTAGTGATCGACTCTGGATTGCCAATCCATGGTAATAATGTCTTCCGTAGTGCCCGGTGAACTACATTTGCCTCAGGGGTAAGCATGTCAGGCGTGCGATATGATCGCCTACCTGTGAACGACTCAACAAAAAGTCTGGCCATCTCCTTGTCGGACGGGAATGACCCACCGAGCAAACTACGCCGAGGTGGTTCACGATCCCTGTAGACAATATTATGTTGGGATGTCTTATGGTCGTACTTTCCTATTTCAAAATCCGTCAATCCAAGTTTGTCAGCAATATGGTGTTGGAAAAGAGTATACTGGCGTCCCTGAAACATGAACATGATGTACACCCTAGTATCGGCAATGTACACAGTAGCATAAAAAACTCTCACACAATCCTCAACATACTTATGATGCATTGAGACCAAATCAGCCAATCCGGGATGATCATCGAAGTATGCCTTAACATCCCCTCCCGCGGCCAACGTCATATGATCCCAATTTATAACCCTGTGCTGGTACAATTTCATGGGCAGGTATTTGTAGTTGTAATGGAAAGTTTGCTGAAGGACATTCCTAAATCTTGGTTCGACCCGTTGTCCTTGGTTTTGTCCCACCAATGCTTCTCAGGCACCCATCTAAGACCTTTAATCATTTGGTAGGTGTGGTTGCGCAGGTCCATCATCTCAAGCGGCTCTTCCGGTGGAGGGTGAAGTTGTACTTGTTTCTCCTTCCTGGTATCTGGCGTAGGAAACTCTGAAGGGCGGGGCGGGCGACGGCCTGCGGTTGACCCACCCTGTGTGCGGTAGGAAGGTGCCACGGTTGACCCACCCCGTGTGCGGCAAGAAGGCGTCGAGCTTGACCCAACCTGTGTGCGGCAGGAAGGCACCGAGGTTGACCCACCCCGTGTGCGTCGTGTAGGGGCAGAGGAAGAATCCCGTGTCGCAGGCCTGCACCTTAGCCTCGTCTGAGGACCAGACGTGCCTTCAGAAGTGAGCTGCGACTTTCGTTGTCGCTTCGCCGGAGGAGGATCAAGCGCCTTTCCATCTCTCTTGCCACCATCTCGTCACATCTGCAATGAATTTCTTGAATTAGTGCCATTCCAAGAATTCGGCGGTGGATTGCGGTATCCGCTGGAGCCTGGATGCGGTCGCATACCTCTAATTTCAGCGACGGATTGAGGTATCCGCTGGAGGCTGCTGCAGGCGGCGGCAGCAGCGGCAGTGGCGGAACCCTACCAAGGGGTTGCGCCTCAAGTGAGGAGACAGTAAATGGGGGGATGGCGGGTCAGCACGAGTGACACGCCGTTGGATAAAACCATAAAGGTGTGTGTAGTGCGTTGTTGGCACCCTGTGACCAGGAAATGGGAAGCGCCTTTCGTACCTGTAGTTTACAAGGAAGTTCCTCTGTTCCGATGTATACCAGACCGGACCATCCTCCGGACGTATGTCGATGAGTATGAAAGTCATAACAGGATGGTCCTGTCATACATAATACAAAGAACCGGACATTGGAGATCAACACAGCCCTTCCTTCGTCGATTCGTTCGCCTAGTACTACATGATCATGAGCACGTCACGTTGCATACTCCTTGATCATGCCCACATTGGAGATCAACACATCCCTTCCTTCGTCGATTCGTTCGCCTAGTACTACCTGATCATGAGCACGTCACGTTGCATACTCCTCGATCATGCCCGCATTGGAGATCAACACATCCCTTCCTTCGTCGATTCGTTTGCCTAGTACTACCTGATCAAGAGCACGTCACGTTGCATACTCCTCGATCATGCCCGCATTGGAGATCAACACATCCCTTCCTTCATCAATTCGTTCGCCTAGTAATACATGATCATGAGCACATCACGTTGCATACTCCTCGATCATGCCCACAATGGAGATCAACACATCCCTTCCTTTGTCGATTCGTTCGCCTAGTACTACATGATCATAAGCACGTCACGTTGCATACTCCTCGATCATGCCCGCATTGGAGATCAACACATCCCTTACTTTGTCAATTCGTTCACCTAGTACTACATGATCATGAGCACGTCACGTTGCATACTCCTCGATCATGCCTGCATTGGAGATCAACACATCCCTTCCTTCGTCGATTCGTTCGCCTAGTACTACCTGATCATGAGCACGTCACGTTGCATACTCTTCGATCATGCCCGCATTGGAGATCAACACATCCCTTCCTTCGTCGATTCGTTCGCCAAGTACTACATGATCATGAGCACATCACGTTGCATACTCCTCGATCATGCCCACATTGGAGATTAACACATTCACGTAGCCCAATAGGACATTCCGTTGTTTTATAATACAACGTACCAGATAATCGGCATCCCCATGTGTGATCGTATATTTTGTAAAGACGCAACAGGAAGTTCCGATGCTACATAATACAGTGAACCGGATAGTAGGCACCTACAACAGGTTTAATATTAAGGAAAGTGCACTTCAACTACATATAAATTACATATAAATCATAAGGTCCACAGGATTTCAGTTCGGATCTACTTAAACATTTACTGATTTGATATCCTAGTCGTCGTCACTTTCATCGGCAGCATTTTCATCTTCATTGACGTATTGCCATAGAGTGTCGTCGTCCTCATCTTTAGAATTGAATCCATCCACATCAGACAGCTCCTGCTGGCGAATTGCGTCAACTTCAGCGGCTGCAACCACAGTCTCCTCGCCAGTAATAGGCACCGGAACCTCCGAACCATCACCGAGACCATCATCAAGTATAACATCATGCAAGGTTTGGTCAATTTCATCATCTTGATATGCAAGTACCATGCCAGTGGGAGCTATGTCCTCCTGATTTTCATTATAGCTCCACAAATGCCTGTGCTCAAATTTTTGCACCACTCTCCATGGGTGTTGTAGTAGGGTGTCTGGCAAGTAAAAGACCTTCGTTGCTTGTTCAGCAAGAATGTAGGGATCATCTTGGTACCAATAATCTCCAGTATTGACGCTTGTGAAGTAACCATCATTTCTAATCTTCGGTTCCTTCTTGGCCCCTTCCAGATCATACCAGTCAACCTGGAATAAAACAACAGTTCGATCTCTGTCAAGCCCCGAGTTGTACCGCGGCTCAATAATGTCTCTTAGTGAACCATAAAACTCAATTTCTTTAATGTCTTTATGTTATCCTGTAGTCATGATTCCACTATTCTGTGCCTTCCTATTTGCCTCTCGGGCCTTAGTGTGGTACCAGACACCGCCTACAATACATGCTGTATAAGTTTTTGCTCGCCGGTCTGGTTCAGCTGATAATGCATATAGGTTGTCGTCGCTCACTGGATTGTTTGTAATCTGTACAGAAGAGCCATAGTTTTTTTAATATAGTCTTATGTAAAGGTCCTCACAAGGTAATATAAGCTAGCTACCAAACAAAAAAAATGAATACTAACATGCAATCTAAACCAGTGCCGAAATTCTGTAGCAATTCGACGATCAATATCCTCATCCGACACACCTTTCGCTTTTAATTCATTCTTCAACACTCTGCAAAGCAGTACCATCTCAAAGTTAGAACGAAATAATTGTAGTTCTATCATTGCAATGGTGATTTACTTACTCGATATATGACTTCACCTCTTCGCAATTGTTTAGCACATACCAAACCACCTTGTCGTACTTTGACCCAAGCCAACAAGTGGTCTCTGCTCCAAGTACTTGAACATTGTGATCGAAACAGGATGTTCTGTCTACAGACAAATCAATATTCTCTCTGTTCCTTCCAACCTGATTGAATTGTGTGGCCACATCATCAGCCGCGAAGTACCTAGAGCAAAATGTTAAGGCCTCATTAGCAACATATGCTTCTGCAATGGATCCTTCAGGCCTAGCTTGGTTTCTCACTGAACGCTTCAATGTGCATAGCCTTCTTTCGACGGGATGCATCCATCCATATTGTACTGGACCTCTCAGGATTGCTTCCTCAGGCAAATGGACAGCCAAGTGGAACATAACATCAAAGAAGGCAGGAGGGAAAATTTTCTCAAGCTTGCACAAAATTATTAGGATATCTGTTTTCAGTTTTTGCAAAACATCCAACTTCAGAGTTTTGCAACATAGTTGCCGAAAGAAGTTTCCTAGTTCTGCAATAGCTGTGTATATCTCTTTGTCCACTAAACCGCGAAGACAAGCCGGCAAAACCCTTTGGAGTAGGATATGACAATCATGAGTTTTCAGTCTTTGTAGTTTGCATCCATCTGCAGCAATACACCTAGCTAAGTTTGAAGCATATCCATCTAGGAACTTCACCGAACTTATAAAATCATAAAACAGCTTCTGTTTCGTTTTTGAAAGTACATACGGAGCTTCTGGCATTTTGCATGACTCACCATCCTCAGTTGCCACCATGTGTAGATTTGATCTTACGCCCATCTCTTCCAAATCAACCCTAGCATTGATGGTGTCCTTTGTCTTCCCAGCAATTTTAAGCAACGTTCCAATAAGGTTTTCGCATATGTTTTTCTCAGTGTGCATCACATCAAGGTTATGTGCCAACTTCAGAGATGACCAGTACGGCAAGTCCCACAAACAAACCCTTCGGCTCCAGCACTGTCCGGATTCTCGCTTCCTTTTCTTTCCTTGAGGTAGAGGATGCTTTCCTGGTCTAACATCTTTAACCTTCTCCAGTTGCTACTTCAGCTCCTCATGGGTAAACTGCTCTGGCTTTTCTCGATTTTCAACAGTACCATCAAAATCTGCTCTCTTTCTTCTCCATGGATGGTTAGTTGGAAGGAAACGACGATGCCCAGTGTAACATATCTTGTTCTTCAATCTCCTTGAGCAAGGATCCTTGTCGCAACGCACACAGGCAAAATAGCCTTTCGTGACTCGCCCAGACAACGTGCTCAATGCTGGATAATCATGTATGCACCAAAGAACCACAGCACACAGTTTAAATCTTTTACGGTCAACAGCATCGATTGCCCATACACCCTTCCAAAGTTGTTGCAGCTCTTCGACGAGAGGTTCCATGAAGATGTCAAAATCCTTTGATGGAGAACTCGGCCTAGGGATCAATAAGGCCATCATGAAGTTTGATTCTTGCATGCATACCCATGGTGGCATGTTATACGGCACAACAAATACTGGCCACATACTATATGAGTTGTTCATGTTGCCAAATGGATTGAAACCATCGGTTGCAAGACCAAGTCTAAGGTTCCTAGCATCTTCTGGAAATTTTGGCCAACTTTTATTGAATTCTTTCCATGCCTCACCAACAGCTGGATGGCTAAGCTCATTGTTCACCGGTTTTCGCTTCGACTGGTGCCATCGTGCATCCTTTGCTGTTTTTGATGAAAGAAACATCCTCTTCAGCCTGGAAATCAGCAGAAAATGCCTCAATACCTTTTGAGGAACGCACTTGTTGGTGTCTGCATCCTTCCATGTTGAATCCGCTTCACAACATACTAGGCACACATCAAGTTTGACATACTTCTTGCGAAACAATATACAATTATTTTTGCAAACATGGATTTTTTCATAGTCGAGACCCATGGAACGTATGTACTTCATTGCCGCATCGAAAGAGTCTGGAAGACACGCTTCTGGAAATCCTTTTTGTAACAAATTCATCATTGCATTGAATGCGATGTTGCTCATCCGACTGAAAGACTTTATATGAAGTAACTTGACAACAAATGTAAATTGTGCGTATGAAGATGTCGGTGACACCTTACGGTTCAGATGTTCCTTTACAAATTTATACATTTTCTCACCGAGCACCTGACCCTTGCCCAAGTCAGTAGTCAATTCAGACATCCCATCGTCTCCAGGGCCTTCATCCTCCTCCATACCCGATATGTATTGGTTTTCCTGGACCGTTTCCTGATCACCACCATCCCGTGGAGCTGCATTATCCACATCCCCCTCTGCATCCGGCAGAATTGCGTTATCCTGTACATTTTCATCATCGTCAACCATATCCTCCAAAGCTTCTCCATGATGGATCCACCTAGTGTAAGTGGTTGCCATCCCACTCACAAGTAAGTGAACTCCAATTCGCTCTATAGTCCCTGTAGAGTTATTGAGGCATCGACGACACAGGCATAGTATTTCTTTGTCCTCAGTGTATCTTGTCCGAAGAAATGCCAAGAAATCCTAGACCCCTTTCTGATGATCGGTGGTAAAACCAGTACAACCGGTTATCCAGCGTCTATCCATCTGGAAAGTTTTTGGTGAATTCAACTCAAAATTACTGACCACAGAACAAATCGAAAAGGAGAACATTCTACGAAATGAAATTTTCCGGATTGAACACAAAATTACTTACCAGATTGACACGCCGCTGCAGCAAGTATCACCCAGGTTGCGGCCGTAGGAGTGAGCAGCTATTGGAAGTCGCAAATCACCGCCGGAATGATCCGTTTTGGTAGCCTACTCACCTCTCTGTTCTTCGTTTTCCCATTTCGGGGCAGCAGGCTGCGGGAAAACTATTTTTTTGCTACAGCGCGGGCTTTTCTCCCGCCAACTTATCAGAACAACTGCTCCGTGCTGTCGTTGGGATGGAAAGTGTTTCTCATTAAATTGACACAACCAAGAGGTGGTGCAGTGGTAGATACTGCTATCTCGTTCCTATAGGTCTCTAGTTCGAACCCTTGCTATGGCAAATTGTTTTTGCAACATTTCGTGACCAACAGTAGGAAACAAGCAGTTTCGCGATCGTTACTCAGGAAGGTCCTTCCAGCAAAACATCAACAGAATGGACCAGCAAAACATCAGCAAAATTAATTCAGAATGGTGAGTATGCCCGACTCAATTTGAAACAGATTAAACCAAATCGGCATAATAAGATGGAATCTAATAGCACTCATCACCACAAAGTTCACACCACCAGCAAGTAGCAAACACAAAAATACAAACAAATTCATCACCACAAAGTACACACCACCTCTGAACTGTCTAGCTAGCAGTAACACCAAACATGTTTTATCGATTGTCTGCAGCTCAGTCAGAGTATATTTGCTCTTTCTTTCAACAGGGCATTCTCCGTTAACAATTGCTGATTCTCTTTCTGCTGGTCATGCTGCTGCCGTAATAATTGATTAACATGGCCCCTCTCTTTGGTCAGCTCTTCGATCAGGGCATTGTTCTCCTGCTGTAACAATGCCATTTGATTCAGATCGTCTTTCTCCTGTTGCAGCAATTGATTCATCTCTTTCAGTTGTTCATTCTGCCGCTGTACCGATTCCTCATACAGGTGCTTGTAATTTAGAGCCTCTTGCAGGTCTCTCTTCACCTTCTGCAGCTCAGCTTTAGTGGATTCAAGCACTTCCAGAAGCTAGAAAAATACAAGAACCTATCAATCCATCAAACGATGCAAACTGAAAACTAACTGAATCAACTTCTAACACCAATTGCAATTCAAATCTGAGTGTACGATGAAATATGAATCTATTGTATATGGTCATCCATCCTCTAGATCCCCAAACTAGAAATCGCCATCCCTAGGTCGATAGGGGAAAATATAGTGGCTCAAACCAGAGGACTGACCTTGTCGTCCTGTTTCATGAACTCGTAGCCGGGAGATGGCGCATAAACCACCCTCTCATCACCGCCAGAATCCGCCATTCCTACCACGAGCCGTTGCAGATCTGCGCGTAGCAAAAATCGAGAGTCTTTGCGAAGGCAGTGAAGCGTTTCGCCTGCAAATTACTAATTTATATTAAAGATTCAAAAAAAATTCTTACATGTGGGACCCAACTAATTTTTATGACGACTTGGAACACTCTATTTTTAAAATAATGCTTACATGTGGGACCACAGTTGGTTTATGACGCCGCTGACATGGCGAAAATGCTTACATGTGGGACCCTGAAAAAATTTATGACGACTTGTTACACTCTATTTTCGAAAAAATGCTTACATGTGGGACCCTACTGAATTTTATGACGACTTGGAACACTCTGTTTTTAAAATAATGCTTACATGTGGGACCGGTGTTGGTTTATGACTTTTTTCAGAGCTTATGGCGTCACAAAACAGCATGGAACAGTGAAAGCCCGGCTATAGTACCAACCGTAATGATGAAAGTTTTTTTTGTCACTAAATTTGCTCAGAAGTGAAATATTATGACGAGATCAGCCAGGAACGTCATAAATCAATGACGCTAAAATGTGGTTGCGTCACTAGTCAACGATTTTCTTGTAGTGGTAGTTGATCCGCGGCTGCGCTCTGGTTCACGTTCTGGAGAACGGACGAACGGTTCGTCCTAACCTCATGGATGGTCTGTGAATCTAGGGTTCGTCCTGTGTTCTTTGCGTTTTCCTAAGTCACATTGTTTGATCCGTAGGAGTCGGGTGTTTGGATTCGAGAAGGTTTGTCGAACAGTCGGTAGCAGAGGCTCAGACAGTCCCTCTAACCATCTAGGCCCTTTCGCACCTTTAGTAAGGGTGTGTTTCGGTGATAAATGACAACCACATACTTGTCATAAGTAATCAATGAAATTAGACCTCTCAATTTGAAATTATGGATGATCAATGGACAGATACTACAAGGCTAAGGACTTTGTTAGTTCCAAGTGTCGTAAGAAGATGAAGGACACTTGGATTGCTAGTTTGTAGTGTTTGACTGTACTATTAAGAGGGGATCATACACTAGTAGCATGACCATGAACCAAATGCCATGAATTATATGCACACTCAAGTTCCTTGGATGCTAAACAGCTCAAAGTACTCATGGAAACACATTAGAAGCAAAAGAATTGACGGAAAACTCAAATGCGATTGAATTGGACGAGTTGTTCTGGAATTGGTAGCGTCGGATGATCCGACGCCCCCTTTTCTAGTTGCGTCGGATGATCTCAGCGGCAGTGGAAGACAAAAGAAACCGTCGGATGAACCGACGCCTAAGTAGCGGTTCATCCGATGCCTTAGGATTTCGCAACAGTAAGGTTCGGCGTCAATGGCTTCAGCACCGGATGAACCAACAGTCAGAGTAGCGGTTCATCTGATGCCCTCATTTAAATCATTCAGAGACGCGCAAAGGATTTTGCTTCAGCACCGGATGAACCGACGCTTCAGTGTATACCCAACAGTTCATCTGACGCTTGTGTTTAAGTCAGACACAGACGCACAAAGTGGATGGCCTTCAGCATCGGATAAACCGACGATGCGTCGGAGTATAGCGTCGGTGCATTGACTGTGATAGTTGGCTCCAGCGCCTATATGGCTGGTTGTGAGACACCGGATGATCTGACGCTAGGCACAGGGGGAACCGTCAGTTCATCCGTCTGTACAACTTTTCAGGGGACTTTTCCAACGGCTAGCCCCCCTTGCTAGGCCTATAAATATGACACCCCTGCGTCTCTTGAGCTACCTTTGCCACTCTGAAGATCTATAGTAGCCAAGGAGAGAAGGAGTTAGTGTTTTTCTCAGTTGGGATTAATCTTCCTCTTGTTTGGGGAACTCTTTCTTAGTGATCAATGGTTTCAAGGTGCATAATGGCTTAGCTGAGTGCTCAGGTCAAGTAAAGGTGTGTGGTCTTGTTACTCTTGGAGATTGACGACTCCTATACGGTCTTGGTGTTTGGAGGGTTCTTGGTGAGCCCTTGGAGATTGTGGGAGCCTCAAGAAAGTCTTGGTGTAAACGGTTCGAGACCTACCGTTCCGGAGATGGAGAACGGGTACTCTTAGTGAGCACTAGAGTCTTGGTGACTTGAGGGGGAGCAATACTCTTAGTGAGTGCTCCAACATGGATTAGGGGGGAGCGTCAACTCCTCGATACCACGGGAAAAAATCCGGTTGTCTCTTGTGCCTCTCTCTACTTCTTTGCACTTCTTTTCAGCACTTACATCCTGCATTTAAGTTTCCTTGCTCTAGTTCTTCTTGTGTAGCTTGCTTGCTTCATATCTTGACTAGGGTGTTTCATATTTGTTAGTGTGATATTTGCTAAGGAAACTCTTACTAGTGTGCTCGGGGTGTTTCTGGTGGTTCGAGGTGTTTAATACGGACGGTCCGTCCCGTAGCTGACTACATGTTCGGGCTTGCTCCTAGGGTTGGTAAGTCTGTTGTGACTACGCGACCTTGGCAAGTTTGCGTGGGAACTTTCGGTTGTGATTTTGGGACTTAGTCGGTTTTCTTCGGAGAATTTTTATCGACTCCCATTCACTCCCCCCTCTATAGTCGCCTAATCGGTCCTTCAATAAGCCTTTGCTCTAGGAGCTCTAGCAACAAAATATCTCCATATATCTTACATAGGGCAGTTTTTGTTTGCTACATAAGACTGCCATTTTTACTTATATCTTACACAGGAGACCTGATTATCCAGGTCAATGCATGGCGCTATCCTAGACAGACTCAAGGTCACAATGTAGGAATGCAGGGCTCCAAGAAATAGGCTAACACAATTACATTTCAATCCACTTACATCCTTTATGATAAAAATATCTAAGTGGATGGTGAGGAAGCTAGGGAGGCCAAGGATGAGGGGTCAGTCAGCTCAAGAAGCATAAATCGCAGGGAGAAAATTCACACCCAAAACAACAGGAGAATGGGAAGTACATCAGTGTAATGTTTTTTTACCATCATTTTTTTGGAACATCTCATTGGCATTGAGTTTTTTAGGTAGCGATTGTAGATATAGTAAAAGAACAATCATACTTTGTGGATCGGTCATATAGTTGTGGCGTAATGATTAGGAAAAACTTTACTCTTATACATTGCAAAAGTGTGATATTCACACCTCATTTTTGTCGAATAGTTACGAAGATCGATAAATAGCTTTATCAACAATATAGTTGCCTAACCAAATACAGCTGTCTAGCATCAAGATTTTATTGAAATTTGTGTATGTATATGTCTTTTATATATCATAACATGCAATGTATTGAGAAGTAGTATTGATTGGCTCGGTTGTCTGCATGCTGCGGCGGGGTGTTTTGTGCATGGCGCACGTTGATTTTGGTTGTTTGCATGCCGCCCACGCAGGGCGGAACCGAGGAAGCGCAGCATGTGTTGTGGACTTTTAGCAGACGCGGGGCAGAATGGCATCCTTTGTGTGATCATGACGCCTGAGTAGAATGACGTCTAATAGGGATACGGAAGGAGTATATAGAGTCAACATGATTGAGCAAGACAGAAATGCATCAAAATATACATCACACTGTCACCCACCACTCAACGTTAACATCACTGTACTCATGCTGTACTTGGAGGAAACCATTTTAAATTAAATATATACTAGCTTGCAAGCACCGTCATACTCTGTTTAGATCATATTCACCACCAGGAGCACATAGCAACATAGAACGGAGGAGCAGCAGTGGGGGAGGTGCAGCAATGGAGAAAGGATAAAAAGATATACCAAATCTACATTTGGGAATGGAAGGTACTAGGAAATAGACCAACACTTCGCCTTCGGACCAAACTGGCACAATTTATACAATAATCAGGCAACCGACAATGGAGAATATAAATTGGACGAGGTGTTGCTGTGGATTATTGAGGGGCGGTGCTCCTGCTTTGTTTTCATCTCGAGCAGCTGGCAGCTCCAACTCACAGCATTTTAGGAGCGAGTCAGTACTTTGCTCTGCTTCCTCATTTCCTCGGATCTTCCATGTCTCCACGGCAAGTCCCCAATATCCATTGAGGACTTCCTGTGTGCTGCTCCATAGGATAGACCCTGACGGTTTGTTATGTGGGTGTAGTGTAAAATATTTCGCAGGTTGAACGGGTTCTGATTCATTCTAGGATGTTACCTCCTACCAGGTAACTAGAGTACCTAAGCAAAGCTTCATCATTAATAATTAATTAAAAAATGTACCAACATCACTTCATACAACAGAAATGCCACAGTAGTATCATTTTGTCAGGGACCATTAATTGCACGCCATGCCCTTGCTTTGTATTTAGAACCCCTTCTGTTGATGTAATTTTCCTCAGAAAAGATAAGAGGCCCACCTGTCAGTCACCAGGACATAAGGAACTTGATGATGTCACGAAGTCAGAAACATGAGGCTGGAATAATCATATCGGCACTCAAAGGGATTCTTAGCACTTTGGAACCTGACGACCGTGCTTTGATCACGCGCCAATTATGTTTTGTCACACATGACGCCATCTTCTTGGAAGGCCTCCCTGTAGGCTGCAGCAGCACGCTTCGTTGAGCAGAAAAATATAACAGAGGAAGATAAAGTTGCAGCTCTTGATATAAGGACCTATTGCCACCTTTACGCACAGTTGCACAAATAGAGTTAAGTGTTTGCGGTCCTTAAAGCAAACATTTGACCGTCAACATTATTCAAATAAGAGTGCATTAACATCTCTAACAAACATATTATCTAGTATTCTATCAATGATGTATTTCAGGGACGAGAAACCGGAAACAGGGGAAAACCGTGCGGAACCACGAGACTTACATGAAGACCAACAAACGGTTATTCTGCATGGTCAAGAATGGACCCAAAACCAAAGCAAAACAAGTGAATACAAGTGGGGCCCACAAGATAAGGTGACTACAGCACCCCAGGGGCCCACCAGCCAATAGCGGTGGCGAAATGGGTTGGGCCTGGTTCGGCCGAACCGCCCCGCAGCGCTGTTCGCGACCATCTTTCGCGCCAAGAAGCTATAGGCAGTGGAGGTGGAGTTGGCACCAAAAAGCCCCGGGAACGACCTCTCTACCCCTATATAAGGAGGCCTCCACCCCCTCATTCACAAACACCACACAAGAAGCCTCTCTCTCTCTCTCTCTCTTTGTAATCCTTAGCCTAGTTAGTGGAGCTTAGGCCTAGTGCTTTATCGCTAGTAGTGCTTAGTGATCGCCTCGGGTCGGTTGGCTATTTGTCAAAAAAGGAGCACATAGCAACATAGCAACATAGAACGGAGGAGAAGCAGTGGGGGACGTGCAGCAATGGAGAAAGGATAAAAAGATATACCAAATCTACAATTGGGAATGGAAGGTACCAGGAAATAGATCAACACTTCGCCTTCGGACCTGACTGGCACAATTTATACAAGAATCAGGCGACCGACAATGGAGAATATAAATTGGATGAGGTGTTGTTGTGGATTATTGAGGGGCGGTGCAGCTGCTTTGTTTCCATCTCGAGCAGCTGGCAGCTCCAGCGCACAGCATTTTTGGAGCGAGTCAGTACTTTGCTCTGCTTCCTCATTTCCTCGGATCTTCCATGTCTCCACGGCAAGTCTCCAATGTTCATTGAGGACTTCCTGTGCTGCTCCCACGGTTTCTTATGTGGGTGTAGTGTAAAATATTTCGCAGGTTTTACAGGTTCTGATTCATTCTAGGATGTTACCTCCTACCAGGTAACTAGAGTACCTAAGCAAAGCTTCATCGGGCTGTGCTTAGGTACTCCCCTTACTTGGTAGGAGGTAAGACCTTGAAATAATAATTGATAAAACATTTAGATAATTAAAAATATAGATAAATCACAGCAGCTGCACCCCACGTCCCCACGCTCCTATCAGTTCCGTCTGCCTCGCGGCCGCACCGACGCCTCCCCCTTTGTCGCGGCCGTACCCACACCGCCTTCCTCATGCCGGTCTTCCTCGTGTCAGGATCGGAGGCGGACTTGAACCATGTCTGACCGAGGGTCGGATTCGTTTCTTCCCCATTCTGTAGAAGGAAACTGGGCTCCGAGATTCTTGGTCCTAATCATGCCCACATTCGGCTTCTTGCTGAACTTTCGGGAGATTGACTGGGCAGCAACCAGTCCGTTACCCAGAGGCCTGCAGGACGAGCCCCGGCGTCCACGCGTCGGAGGTGAGCACCGTGAGGCTTGCCAGCCACATCGTCGGCATTCAGGAAGTTCACGGCCCGGATGGTGGCACCTGCTCGACTGGCGGCGCCGTTGCCGGAGAGCTGCGGAGCACGTTGTGGCAATAGGTAAGGAACCGTGTGATTTATGTTTGTGAATTGCAAAAGTGGTCTGGTACTTGTTACATTAGGACTCAAAATTGTTGGGTTTCATCAATGTAATGCCTTGATTGAATTGTGCTTCTATCTACTAGATTCTCGGAATCCCTCTATTACTAGGACAGCCCTGTTATTTAAGCTATGGATTCTGGTTTAGTTCATATAGCAGCACTAGGCATCATGGAATTCTACTTTCGACAGTAAAGCTACATTGCATATTATGCTTGATGACCATATGGGCAAGAGGCTAAAGTGTTGACTTTAATTACAAATTTATAAGAGTTGGTGAATCATATGCGTGTGTTGATCAAAGATGGTATGTTATTCTGTACAATATACTATGTACATGGCCAAATTTTTTTAACTTTGATGATCTCTTCCTTATTTTCTGTTTGTTTGATAACCAGGTTGAAACCGTGTGTATGCCAGGAAAATTTAATGCACTATGCAAGAAATTGACAAACTATCAAAGGGGTATTGTTGAAAAAATAGGACTAGGCAGCTTACTTACTATTCCGGCGATGCCTATCCAACGTATGCAAGCGGAGAAACTTGTTGAAAATTTCAATGTGGTAGATAGGACCTTTACTATACAGGGCAATGTGTTTTCTATTTCCCCATGGGATGTGTACTGCATTTTAGGTCTACTTGACAAAGGAGAAGGAATTGAAATTAGTAGAAAGCAAGCAGACCCTAAATGGTTCAGTCTTTATAAACAAAAGGGTGACACGGCAATCACATTCAAGTACTTGGAGGAAAGAATACCAAGGGAGACTGATGATGATCACTTTGATAGGTTGTTTGTGCTGTATGCTATAGGAACAATTTTAGCGCCTAGTTCAAAGGGATATGTTAGCAGCAACTATTTAGAGGTGGTAGTTGATGTTTCAAGAATCAAGGGACTCAACTGGGCACGTTTCACATTAGAGCATTTGTTGCAGAACCTGGTAGCAGTCAAGGCTTGCAATAGAACTAGACTTGCTGGAAATTTGGCACTATTCCAGGTGTTTTCTTTTTCTCTGAAATAGTTGAAGTGTTGTTCATAGTATCATCGAACACTCTAGACAATGAGTTTCCAACATGGGCAGGTATGGTTTTTTGAGCATTTTCAAGCGGCTGGTGATGGATTAGATTATGAATTTCATCAGCATCCTTTCATAAGAAACTGGGATCAAGAAAAAGTTATCAAGCGGGCACGCCTTGAAGCCCTAAAGAAATTTGGGGCTGAAAAGGTGATTCATACTGTGTTGTTTTTTCTTTTAATCTCCTAATGGTTTTGAAGCTGTATATTGTCAATATGCAGGTGGTCGTTGAATTGGAACCGAATGAGTCTAAAGTGCGCACTGGTAAAGACGCTTCAGATCAGGAGATGGGTGATCAGTATAATGAGGGAACGGGTTATGAGTACTTTGAAAATGAGGATTCGAAGGTGAATGTAGTAATGTTTTAATTGCATTTAGCTGGACAGTAATATTGTTTGTTGGACAAATGTCAGTACTCAGTAGTCTATTTGTAGTAACTCTGGTATCTTTTTTAGGTTGAACAAGAAGAGGTAAATCGTGATGACCGGGATGATTCTACGAAGGATGAAGAAACCAAAACTAAGGTGCTTATAACATAGACTAATTGTATATATATTTGTAAACAAACAAACAAACTTGAGTCATATATTTATGTAACTGCATTATATTTCAGGAATCAATGGAAGCAATGAAATTGCTGTTGAAAAGGTGCCAGGAGTTTCATACTAGTCTGCAGGTTATTATCTACCATATTTTTATTTATACTTTGCATGTACATGAATGATTATTGTACTAAAGTTTTACTAGATTTTCATTGAAAATAGATGCTTGTTGCTGGAAGTAATATGTCCTCAAATTCTGAGGAAAAATGGCACGGTTCATCGGGTGGTAGCAAACCACGAGAATCCCATTCAAATGGTCATAACAAAAGTGAGAGGGCAGGTCCTGCCAACACGAAGGATGAACCGGAGAAAGCAAAATCATGGACGCAGCCAGGTACTGCTGCTGAAACAGAAGAATTTGCATCTGACTTGTCTGCAAGAACAAAGAGGAAAATTGATTTCGGTTCAAGTCCTACACTTTTTGAAAAGGTCAAAACCAGGACAAATAGGCGACCAAGCAGCTTCTGCAGGTCCCCGTATGCAGGCACAAAGCAGAAGATGTTTTCTAAAACAAAATCAAGTGGTGCAAAGGAGAAGAGTGTATCTAAAAAAAAATAGTGCTTGTATCGGTATGTTATCATGCATTGTTTTTGTTTGCATTGAGATTTTCGATGTCTTGATCACCTAACACTAATGCAGATTCGATTACAAAAGGACTTAAGTTAAGTGACTTGGAACTTGATGCCATTTCATATGTAAAAGGAAGAGGAAATGTAAAAGGTACTAACCTTTATTCCCTCGTCTGATGCTCCAACCCACCTCTTCACTCCTCACTTTAGGCACTTGGCCTCTGATGCTGCAAAATTACATATTGTCACAGAACCGAATGGTAAGTAACCTTGAACCGAAAGGTGGAAATAAAGAACCGAAGAGGGCAAAGAAGTATCGTGAACCTCGCCGCACGATCTATACGAAATGCTTGCAGCTTCTTTCCGGAGAGGGGAATCGCGACGAGGTTCTTCTTCGTCGGGCGTCCGCGCGTGCGACTGGCCTGGAGATCGCACGGAGGCCGGCTGTCGCGCCTTTCGTAGGCGGGGCCTACGGCGGCCGTGTGCCCGTGTAGCCTTGGCGCCAGCCGGCACTACAGCCTGTTGCTCTTCTCGGGTTGAGGGTGGCGGACCGGCGGTACTGCGGCTGCAGATCGTAACGGCAGCGGCAGGGGAAGGGAGATCAGGATTCGGGAAGGAGATGTTTCCAGTAGGGAGGGGTGTGGCCTTCGCCTGTGTTCGAACTGGGCTGCGAATTTGGCCACCAGATGGCCATTTCAATTGCGTCGGTGTTCTGAAATTACACGCCACTTACACGTGGGCCTACCTCGTATTGAATAATTAAAAAAAAATTCATAAATAAATATAACAAGTCATCAAATTTTGGTACTACCTCCTAAGAAAATATGTTTACTAACTCACACACCACTAGTGAACAATTAAATACGGGAATCACTACACCCCTCGAACATTTAGAAAAATTAGCTACAACCACTAGCAGAGCTACATGTTGGCCAAGGAGGAGTGGAGAATCATGATCCTCCTTGCCAATTGCAAAGACCATTAATTAGTGTCGGTGTTTCGAACCGTCAACTAGTGATTACAGATTGTGTGTCAGGGTTGGATGGTGTGCAATGATGACACGAAGATGTATATTGATTTGAGTGGAAAACCTTACGCCCAATTCGACATGAATTGTGTACTGCATTGGTTTATAGTAGGGGTTACGAATGGATGACAGAGGGGCAACACCTAGGTCTCTGGTATGTGTGGAGTGAAGTGTGGGTTCAAACAAGGTGAAACTCCTGATGGTGGATGTGCATGCGCCGGACCCCAACACCTCGAGGGTCGGGCAAAGCTGAGATCCTATTGGCAAGTACGAACGCGTCAGACCCCCAACATCTCAGGGTCAGGCGAAGCGAAACCCACCAGGGGGTTTGTTTCGAAAATGTTGGGGATCTTCCAAAGGTTAAGATGTTTGATATGTAGTCTTTGGGTACCTCTAATACTAAAACCCGACAACTAGTTATAAATTAATGTTTAGAATTGTCCCCTCTTGATTTGTGTTTAGCTCCGCCACCGGCAAAACTCACACGTGCATAACATTTTTTTGTGCAACAGTTTATTTCACGAGATGTCACGTTCTTTTTATTAGCAAAGTCATATCCGTATCACGTTCTTCTGCATATCCTTTTCAAACGGAGTGGCCAATTGCAACCTAAAACATGAAAGGGTTAAATAAATAAGAAACATAGAAAAATATTTTAAGAAATTACGTAGCAGTTCTACGTACTGTCACGCTAGCAGTTCTTCCGATCCGTTATGCGAGCTGTTCTTCCGATCTGTTATACGCTAGCATCCGCCGGCACTTAAATAAAAAACGTACAAAAATATTCAATCTAAAAAGAAGTAGCCAGTTAATTGTTGGGTTTCATCAAATAGGATGCTTGTCCTTCTATCAGGTACTGTCACGTTCCGGCTGCTTGTCACGTTCGTTTCCACCTGTGCTGTGGCCGTGGTCGGCAGTTAAATAAGAAATGTATCAACATTTTCAAAAAATAAAAGTAGCACGTCAAATGTTACGTACAGGCTCCGATTCCTGCCAGACACGCGAGCTTTCAGCCTCGTACGTGCATCCCGACAGGCCTGAGCAAAGCCCATCTTTAATGGCACTAATAAATGCACTAACATTCATCTTGACAAGCCGCGAGAGCATATATATTTGATATACTGCACTGTATTACACTAACTTCCTTCTTCCTATCTTGAGCTTTCCAGAACATCAAGCAACGAGCACATGCAAAACAACATATATTTAGCATGTATTCTTCTTCAGTTTGTTGGAGTAGAAGGCATCAGGGAACAGCCCAATACAACACCTGGTGAACCAGCGTAAAACTTGTTCTTCATCTGCATTGCTTTCGGTCATTTTTTATGCTTGTCTGCACAGACTCGTACGGGTGCTTCATCCTTCAAGCATCAGGAAATACTCTCCTAAGAATAGTAGGCATGAGGAAATACTCTGACACGGGGACACCTCGTTGTCCATGTGAACCTTACTAGTCATGAGAGATTCACGAACACACATTCAAATACAATGAACGCAGTAGGTGTTTCTAGACGTGCTTGTGTTGAATATTTGTAAAATCAGGTAAACAACCAAGATAACAACTTTTTCCGTACATGTTTCCACCTACCTAGATGCTTATTACTCACATGCTA
This sequence comes from Cenchrus fungigraminus, assembly GCA_036936925.1. Taxonomy (NCBI): domain Eukaryota; kingdom Viridiplantae; phylum Streptophyta; class Magnoliopsida; order Poales; family Poaceae; genus Cenchrus; species Cenchrus fungigraminus. The sequence continues at coordinate 89,675,161 of CM072780.1, forward strand.
TGATCGGCGTGCACAATTCTAGAGGCAGGGGTGCAGCTGCGGAGGGGGAACAGATGCCTCCTCCTTCCTGTATGAATGGTAGGCGTCAGGAAATAGGTTACTGCTAAATTGATACAGTTATGATGCTTGCAAGGTTAGACGTGAGCACTAGGAGGATGATATTTATACAGACGTGTATTGGGCTCTGCTCATCAAGACCACAGGCCAGGGTGTATGTAACAGATGTAGTGCAACATAATATATACCTAATTCTGATGCGAAACTGAAAGTGAACTTAAACAATGAAATACTAGATCTCTAGTACGCTGTCAATTAAGTTAACATGAATACTGGTGTTTAGAATATTTTAGCATTAGCAGAAAAATAAACAACGCCTAAAGGAGCAACGAGAATGCATGAAGCGATGTTGCTATCTGGCGTTTCACATTAACACTACTGTGTACATATTTCGTTTTCGTGAGTCCATATTCTGTACAAAAACATAGATGTACATATGGTCCTGTAAAGAAACGAAGTCTGACTAATAATGTAACATGTTTTAGTAGTTTATAATAAGTTGAACTCCGTGAAGTCATTTTGATTATATTCATTAATACCGACATTATTAGCAAGCAAACTAAACTGTTAGGGGTCTATAAAGCACTTCGCTTATTACTCATCTCACGATGGACTATGGAGTCAGGGATAATGGATAATGTCTCTACATGTATTTTTTTAGTGAATGTTATTCACTATTGATTTCAGAGTTGTAGTTGGAACATTTCATTTGTTTCAAATTTTATCTTGTGTCCCCATGTGGCCGTAGTGCTACAGATGGCCATTCTATACCCAATGGCTAGAAATAGTACAATATGTTTTTATATGTAGCAGCACCTCCATTCTACACTACTAGTCAACAATTTATATGTTTTTATACTGGTCAGTGGTCACCACACAGTGAAACATAAAAATTAACGATTTGCAGAGAGAGCATATGACCCAGTATCAAGAAGTGAAGTGAAAAAGAAATTTTTTATCCCGAGAAATAGTCTGGCGCAAGAACACTGGCTATAACAAACCTGTTGGTGCATTTTTTTTTAGAAAAAGGAAATTTATTCCTGCCTCTGCAACAGCACACAGCAAAGTTTTTACATAATTCTCAGCATTAAAGCTGATAACTAAACAGGAAAAGAAGCACACACATAATAGGGAAAATCAAAAGCATTCAATCATGACAGCTACATCCTGAAGGCAGTGCTTAAACCTTGTGAACTCTGGAGAGGCAGGAACTCCTGCAGCGACAACTACTCACATATTCTTTTTCTGCGCCACACACGATTACAGTCCCATTTTTACAATTACTTCACATATTATTTGCTAGCTTGGACTAGTTGGAGTTAAGATTGATTTTCTTGTTATGAACACAAGCTTGACTATTTATGGTTTGTTTGTAGTGTTGTTAATTTGGTACTCGAGCCATGAACAGATTATATAGTGGTATATCATGTGATTAATGAAGCTAGAAGTTTAATTTTTTGAAAGACCACATATCTCCAAGAGTCCATGGCATCTCTAAAGTCTCGCCTTTACAATCTTCACTCCAATCAATTTGTTCATCAGTGTGCAGTAATTAGTTTGGTGCTATTCAGTGTTCAGTGGGTAGTGAGGATGATACCGGTGTGATCGGGTTGTACAAATGAACTCACATGCAAGCTCGATGATCAACTACTATGCCGAATGCCCTGGAACTAGCACTATTTATTTGCACTACCATCTTTTTGGCTGCTCCGAGCTACATCCAAAAATTACAGTGGAGGAGAAATTAAAGAGAGGTTGAGGTGCAGCTGCGGACGGGAAATACATTTCCTCCTCCTGCCTGTATGAATGGTAGGTGTGAGGAAATAGGCAATTGCGTCGTTCATCCGCCCTCGGTTATTCTGCATTTCTGCTTGAATTGTGAGACCGGAGCACTCAGAGGATGTTATTTTGATACCGATACAGATGGTATTTTGGGTAGTTTTAGCTGCAGACCATAGGGTTGTATTTGCCAGATGCACACCAACTTCATATTAAGAGCTCACAAGTGAAATTAATGTGTGCAATACTGGATTTAGTCCTCTGTTTGTCAATCGAGTTATCCAGTGGATCAGTAAATGATGCAGCTTCGATGAGCACATATATAGTTAATCAGTTGAACAATCTTTGCAGAAGTAGCACTGCAGAGCAGAAGATGAGTTATAGGCACCAGGATTCGGCCACGACAAGAGAGCACATCCCCTGGTTCCAGTTTATTGTTATTCGCACAATTTATTGCCTTGTCATGGGAGTGTGTCCGAATGCAATTTCAGCATTTGATGGAACAATGTGGCATGTACATTCCGAGATGCAATCACTAATTTAATTGACAACATCACAAAGTAGAAAATGCTGGAGCTATTTCATCCGTGTCAACAGCTGCCAGAATGATGGTGGCATGCCTCACGGATATCAGACGATCAACAGACAAGGGTGCAGGAGAAAAATGGACGAAAGGTAGTGTCCTTCCCATTGCTATTGCCTGGCTTCCTGAAATTATGATTCATAAAGATTTTACATAGCTAGGGTTCAACGCCATAGAAGTGGACCATATTTACGGGGCATTTGACCATGTCATTTCAATTTAGATTTTAGAGTTGTGGTTGACTGGTTGTGAATGTATATTAATTTGTTTCGAATTGTACTACGTATGCATGTTGGCAGATTTCAGAGAAATTAATGCACCTGCACGCGTTCAACACAGTGGCGTAGCTAGGATTTTATCACAGGGTATGCCATATAAATTTTTTCATACACAATTCGGTTCGTTAAATATATAAATGGTACAATCCCATATATAATTCGTCAAGCAATTTTAAAAATTAACAAAACTAACAAACCAAATCTTAAATTAAACACTTGATTGCAAAAGTTGCATATATATAGTATAATACAAATAGTACAAAATATGTTTTGTTCCTCTTCACAATTCAACAATTATACAATTAAAAAAATGTATGCATCCATATTTGTTTTAATGACAAGACCAAATCCCATTGACATAGTAAACAGAAGTGGCCAAGTGGGAGAAGAGGGATTACTGTTCCATAAAAAAGAAATAGCGAATTAAATTTTAGTTGAAATTTATAGTTCAAGTTTCTATAAAATAGAATTGTTTCCCATTCACCAAACCTACTCTTATCGCTCTCTAAGTATGAATGGATAAGAACTGAGGAACATCTTACTGCATGCATCAATATTTCTTTTAATTGCAAGAGTGCGGTTGTTGAATGGAGAAAAGAAGCACCACAAGAATACTACTTCGCACCTGCATTAGATGATGATGGGGCCATGGGGGTATTGGGGTGGCTCCTCTGGCTCTGGGCGGCTAGGCAGTGGGCAGGCGGTGGTGGACAGCAGTCAGCAGGCGGGGCACCAGAGACCGGACGACGGCGATGCGCAGCACCAAACGTCGCGAGAAGGAGGTGGCGGCGTCCGTGACGGAAAGGGTTTGACGTTTTTTCTTTTGTTGTTGGCCTGATGGGCTTATCTATTGCTCTCCTGGGCCAAAATACAGGGTATGCCGCGGCCCACCCGGCATACCCTGTAGCTACGCCCCTGGTTCAACAACAAGACAGAAATATACCGTACGCATAGAGGAAGCACTATATATATATTTTTTGTTTGGGGCATGCTGCACCACCACCAACTAAGAGCAAAACGAAAATGTAAAAATGAGGAGAAGAAACAGTAAAGCTTTATGTATTTTATTGGAACGGAAGGCACCCAGGAATAACCAAACTTGTGAAGATGGGTGAGCAGTTCCTGGCCAAGAAGTGTGGTCACTGTCCTCAGTGCTTGTGCGCAGAAGTAGGAAGCAGGACATAGACTGCCAGTCGTACACTTACTGAAGCCTCCTTCTATTATGGTGCTTCATCGGCGTCTCATTGCTCGTGACCGTGGAGAAAGAATAAAAAAGTATTGCTTTTTCTGTGTGTCAAAAAATAAAAGCACACAACGAAGTAATAGTTCAACATGTGTCAAAAAACACATAACGAACAATTACTTCACCATGTGCTATATGAATCAGGCACACGGCAAAGTCCGATTTTCCGGTTGTTGGTATATGAATCTAGATTACACCTCAAGCTATGTTTAGCGATCCAAATCAACAATTTATGATTTCGGGACCGGGATAACACCCAAAGCTAACTTTAGGGAGCTAAATCTGCCATTTGCATGTTTAAAGACTGCAGTGACACACCCGAGAAAGTTTAATGACCAGCCATGCACTTTACTTCATCCCACGCCGAAGCAAATCAGGTTCTCTCACTATCAGCAAATTGTTAATTATTATGAACATTTAGAAAAATATTCTATCACACATGGCTGTTATAAGAGCAAGAAATTCCAAGAGACTCATTAAATTAGACTAGCTAAATTCAGATTTTACTAGTTATTTAGCTAGTATTCCCTCTTTATATTTGTCTAGATTCCAACAGACTAACCAAAATCTTGTTCTTCATGTCCAACTTCCTCTCTCTCCAACTCAATGATGCGTGGACCCCGCAACCTTATATGCTGCCTACTCCTTTCTCCTCCCCATCCATGGCGGATGGAGCACCCTACTGTTGCTGCCGAGGGCTCCGCGGCCCCACCCCGCCTGCTTCGCCGCCCAGCGCGGAGGACCTCGGCCTCACGGCCGGTGGCACGGCTCACGGCGGAACTCCGCTCGCGCAGCCCGCGACACGGCCTCGCGGATGGCGGTGCGGCTCCCGACGGACCTCCGCTCGCCCAGCCCCGCCCTCCCTACCCTCCCCGCCGGCATCCCTGCGCCTGCGCCGCCGCGAGTCATCCACATGCCCAAGGCCAGCTCTTCCCCGTCCTCCCCAGTGGCAAGCTCCTTCGCTCCCATCCGGCGGCACCCCGGCGCCGGTGCCTCCTCCGCCATCATCCGCCGCATCCACGTCCTCCCGTCACAACCAGCTCCTCTCCGTCCTCCTCGATGGTCAGCTCCTCCCCATCCTCCACCGTGGCGAGCAACTCCGCTCTCAGCCCCCAGCGATGGCCTGCACCCCTCCTCCAAGCGGCGGTGGTCGCACGGTCCTCCTATGCTCCCAGGTGATGGTGGCCGCCCGACCTTCCTGTGCTCTGCGCACGAGGGATGGTGAGAGAGAGAGAGAGAGGCGGGAGGAGGGCAGGAGCGGAGATACCGAGACAAGGTGCTAGCTAAATATGGCTTGCACACACTCAGGAATAGCTAGTGGGAATAGCTATGGGGGTGTTTGAGGAGTCTGTCGGATCTAGTTTTTAGAGAAGTTTTCCATTTTTTAGCTAACAAGGTCAAGATAGCTAGTCTCTTGGAGTTGCTCTAATGTGCACAACTGAATTTTTTTAGTTTTCTGCTAAGTATAACATCGATGCCAAATGCTGAACCTCAGCGCTTCTATTCTTTTTAGTTGATCCATCCTAATTTTTTGGCACCCATCATTCACTTAGTGTGACACCCCAGGTTTTCATTTAGGGTAAATCTAGTTTTTGCTCGCAAAAATTCACAGCCATAGCTTCTACAAATCTCAAGTTATGCCCAAATTAGTGAACCGATGTCATGCTGTTTTTCCTGAGGACCTACTCTGAACTTTCGATTAAAGTGAGCATCTTCCTAATCTTTCTAGATCAACCTTTGAACACCAAAAATGTGACTCATAACATTGTTAAGTTGCTACCAAAAATTGGAAATTTTTGGGGTCATAGGTTCTGAGTTATGAATTTTTGTTCACGACCTCCGAACTTTACGCCATTGTGTATGTACGCTCGTTTCGAGTGCCGACATACCTTTGTACCTTGTACAGATGGCCACCCCAAATTTTACCCATATGAGGATCAAAGTTATTCCATTATACTCCCTGAGATCTTGTTGAAAGTATGGAATGTTCCAACTTGGTCTCTTTTCATCCAATCTCAAAGTTCTCTGAGCAGCAAATCAAATCAACCGGATAAGTTGAAGAATTAGGAGCAGAGTTTTTCATGAGCAGTCAAGGTTCTCTAAAAATCAAGATATGAGAGTTTTTCAGTGCTCATCAATCCATAATCCGTTGATCATACCCTCCAAATCCTAGGAATCAAGAAACAAGCAAATGAAGGATCGGTAGAATCTTTTGCTAAATTCTCCTCGTTACGATCTCGAGCCTAGAGGGTGGATACCCTGAGCTCTTCTCGTTATCCCCACCGTCACGGTCAGTTCTTCGTGCCGTTAGACCCCATCCTTTTCAGTGCCACAACTGTACAACGTCGTGGCATCGCTCTGCCATCTCTTTTCCCCAGCCACGATCCCGTCGCCAAGACCTCTCAAGGCCGACCATTATCGAGCCCCATGCTGCCATCACCGGATCGCTCCGCCGACCCCTACCTCGGATGGTTTTGGTTGACCGTTGCGGCCTGCGACCATAAAAAGGAAGCCCTCCCGCAATGTCGCCATTACCAAGTCTCGCCTCCTTTTGAGCTCGACATCACCATCGCTCTTTGTTCTCCCTCCGGCTAGTTTTTGGCCAACCCGCCACCAAACCATGTCCGTCGTCCGCTCCGTTCCTCGCCAAGCAAGCTGTCCCTCCATCTTCATCGACGATGTTAAGAAGAAGCTCGGAAGTAGGTCAGGAGAAGAACTCAAGTCTGCGCTGCCAACCATGGAGTCGGAAGTGTTCAAGTCACTTCGCTGGACGCTGGTAGGAATGTACCTTTGCATTGCAGGCGGAATCTGTCTGCTCTTAGTTTTTCATGTACACATTCATCGCCCGCTTCCTCATGAGCGGTGTTGAGGCAGTGAGGAGAGCACCATGTATCTTTTGTCCTATCTGAATTCTCGCTGTCGAGAAGTGTCAGCGGATATGTCTTCCTCCCTTTGTAACCATTGTCTTGTTGGAAGGAATCGCTCTAATCTTGTTGTCGAATCTCGGGACGAGATTCTCTTTAAGGGGGGTAGGATGTGACGCCCTAGGTTTTCATTTAGGGTTAATTAACCCTAATGACCTAGTCAACCAAGTCAAACATGTTGACTTTGGTCAAACCTTGGTCAACCTGGGTCTCCTCGAAAACCTAGCCAACAATCATTACTGGTCAAACCTTGGTCAAAGATCTAGTCAAACCCTAGTCAAACCTCTTGACATCCAAGAACCTCTCTAGAACTTTTGCCGCGTTCTCCAAATTTCACTTAAACACTTCAAATTCTCCCAATATAAAAGTTGTCTAGTTTTTCATGGGACACAACTTTCATGTTGAGTGGCATTTCAAATTTGAAGTGGAAAGTGGTGAAAAAGCACGGTCAACGCCTCCTGTCACTGTTCACCGGCGCCATGAAATGTCCCAAGTTGGCAAGCAGTTTATGCGAATTCTGTTGCTCAAAAACCCTATGAGGTTTTGTAGAAGTTGTAGAGGGTAATGAGATGTACAAGTTTGGTATAAACTTCTTGGAGCACTTTAGTTCAAATTTTGGGAGGAAAAGTGTGGTCAACAGTGCTACACCAAAATGATTTCATCTCGGAACGTGCCAGCGCACGCGACTTCGCGTGGGCGCCACGTCGTCCACCGCCGTACGCCAACGTACCGCACGCCAAGCCAGGACAACGACCACCGGTCCATGCTGTAACGACTCAGGTTTTCGGTGAGGAAAACCCGACTCCCTGTACCCTTGTGATAGTCCCTGGATCGGTAGCTATCACGTACAGAACTCATTACAGAATAATATCATTTCCATACAATGAAATCAGAGTAGAAAATAGAATATTTACATCCGAAACAACTCGGTATACGAATTTAGTACAAGCCCCTTGGGCTAAGCGACAAGTAGAAATCCTGCGTAGCGGTAGCTAGGGCTTCAAGTCTTCATCATCGATCTTCACCACAGGCATCCTTGAGCGAAGCAACGCAACCCTTCCTTCATGAATTCCTCAAACTCAGACTCTCACTCCAAGTCCAATCCTGCATACTCACAAAACTATCCCCAAGGAATGGGATAGGTTCACGTCACCGACTGTATGCAGCTTTAAGTGGCCTATCTCTAAAGGAAAAGAAAAGTGGCAAGGTAAAAGCTGAGTTTTCCTATGCAGCAGCAGCGAAGCATAAATGGAAAACATCTCCATATAAGTCCCAAACCATACTCTCAACACCGCTCGGAACCACCTGGTACCCCAGGGTCCCGTCTCCACATCCTATCTCCATCTAGGGTCGATGCGAGAACTTCCTCTCCTCGCACCTCAATGATTGCAATCGGATCCGCGAGGTAGAGGGAGCAACTCTCCCCTCCCCGACTGCAACCACGGCTCACCACACTCTCATCTATAGGGGGAGATAGAAATCCCAAAACATGAGGACAAAGCTATCAGAGGACATGTCCATGACCGAGGACGCGGCTATAGCTATAGATCGAACAACTCTGCAGAGCGTGTACACCTGTACCCAACTCGGGATGGAGCCCAGTCGGTAGCGAACCGACCAAACCCACCCTACCGTGCGAACTCTCAGTAGTTACGGTCCCATCCTGCATCCGGCCCTCAAAACGATTCCCCCCGCAGAAGGAATTGCACCGGAACTGTGAAATGCCCCCGTGTGGCCACACGGGAGTCGCTCTGAGAGGGTGGTCTCACTCCCACCTCTCCCCCACTGATACCCCGCTATCCTACTGGCAGGTATGGTTCCGCACTTGCCGAGCTCAACTCGGCCCTAACCCCACTCTCGGCGAGGTGGTGTGTACGTAAAGGTCCCGTGAAAAGGTCTGTCCACTCGGTTTCAGACCGGGGCGAGCTCATGTCCTCCAAGCGTACAGTAAATCCCCAACACCTGTGCTCCAAAAACCGTAAAAGTGGGGATACACTGAGGAGTGCACCCCCATCCCCGATCCCAGATCGGTTGTTTCGAGCTCACCCCCGCCAAAGTACCCAAAACGCCTTCTCCTGCCGGTTTTACCCCACTCACGCCAAGAACTACTATTCCCATCCCAACACATGCATCGCGAAGCTCAGCGTATATACACACTTATATATAACACAGTAGTAGTAGGGCAATCAAGGACAGGATAAATAAAGGAGGCTATGCAAGGTTCATCATCATGCAAATTAAGTAAAGCGCTAGCATACTACATAGCAATGCCTAATAGGTATTTCAGAATCAGTCGGGCGTGAACACCTGTGTGCAAGTAGTCGTCGAAGTTTCCGTAGTTGTTCTCGATCTTCTGGCTTGACTCCTCGGCTCCGGGAATCCTAGATTCGCAAATATAAATAAACACGGTGTCTAGATGCAAATAACTCCAAAGAGAAGCAATAAAGAACCAAATAAACTCCAAATGCTAGTCTAACGGGTGCTTCATGATTTTAGAAGAATAAAGAAACTGATTTCATATTTTTCTAAGCTAGAATCAATTTATTATTGATTTTCAAATAAAGAAAGATTTTATGAATTTAATTATTTGCGATAAAGCACAGATAACACAAGTTAGCAAGTTAGAAAACCATAAGCTAGGTTTTGGGTTGATTTGCATGGTAAGTTGACTAGTCAACGATCAGTGTTGACCGGGTCAAAAAGGAAGGTCAGAGGTCAACCGGACCCCACAAGTCACCTTGTGGGTCCCGTATGCCAGGTGGGACTAGATTGGACAGTTAGCGGCCTCTCATGTCAGTTGGACCCATCGGCAAGTCCGTAGGCTCCCTTTTGGTTAGATTAGAGGGTTTTGCAAGATGAAACAGCTGATCAAGGTCACAACACTCGGTCTCACCAGCCAGAGCTTGGCTAAGGATTGGAAGAGCAGTAGTGCCACGGTTACTAGCTTTCTGTACTGAAAGGATTTGGTGGAACAGGGAGCAAGCTAGCATGTCCATGGCCTACAGGAAAACGTGCATTAGGTGCTGCTTGAAAGGCTGAGACCAAGCACTTGCAAGGTTTAAGCTCAGAGGGTCAAAGCGGTAGCTCAAAGGATGGTGATAACAAAGTGAGACAAAGATAAACTAGAAAAGGCATCACCATGCCAAGATATGCGGCGACAGCTCAAAGGGGATGAACGAATCAACTTGTAACCGATATCGGGTGACAAAGCGGAAAGGTATGCTTAAGAGCGCTACGAGGCATGTACTCGCGATGCGGCAACGTCCATGGCAAGACAGCTAGGTTGCGGCTCGGGGTTGCCGTTCGTGAAGCAGAGGCCTCTGCTCACGACACGACCGTCCATCACGGGCGACATCCTGGTTTCAAGCACACGACACGGTACACGCTTCACAGCACGTAGCAACGTAGAGCGGGAGTGGGCTATGCGCGAAGCAGCACAAAGCGGAGGCAACGGTGTGGGAAAGGTAAGCGATGCGAACATGGGGTAGGATTCCTGTCCGCGGCACGCCAGTGACTAGTTACGGGGCTCCGGCGTCCCAGACCCATAATAGCGAGTGGCGGCAATGGCCACGAGTTCTACACCAAGAACGCGGGGCAAAAAGGGGCTCGGTTCAAGGGCTAGAGCAGAGAAGGATAGGATAGCAGCGAGCGTCTCGGAATTACGAAACCAACGCAATTGGTTTCATATTTTTCGGAGTTCCCGATAATTAGTTATGATTTTTCAAAGGGAAAAGCATTTACAAAACATTTACTAAAACCTTTATTAAAACAGAAAAGGAATTTTATTAAAAACATGCTGACGTCAGCATGACGTCAGCGATGGGCCCAGGTCACGGATTAGTGGGCCACTAATGGGCCCAAAGTGGTAGTGGGCCACAGGTGGCCCAATGGACTTGGCCCAACCGGCCCAATGAACCAAGTCCCACGAACCACCCTGGATTCTACCCTGAGGTTCGGTTGGGTTCTTTGGTCATACGTCGATGCACCCCAGGTGCTCGATGGTTTGCCGGCGACGCCAGGCGGCGACTAAGTATGGCCAGGCGGCGGGTTAGGGTGTCCGGCGACAGGTTAGAGACAGGGGGAGGTCGATGGTTCACGGCCGACAACCAAGCGCGGCTAAGGTCCAAGCTTTGGACCTCTACGGCCGGCGCTCGACGAGGCGGCGGCGCAATGCGAGGCTGGCCATAGGTCAAGCCTTGGCTTTGCAACCTAGGTGCTCGGCCTGGCTGCACGTGCGCGGGCACGGGGTACTCCCCGGTCGCGACACGGCCGGCGCACGCTCGCGTACATCCGGCTTGCCGAAGCCACGACGCGGCACGGCGACAGCAAAGCAGAGCAAAGCTGCGGCCACAACTCCTGCACAAGAACGCGGGTCGAAGCCCGGACAGAGGACGATGCAAAGGCACCGACGTGAGGATGTGTTCACCTCTCGCACAAACCATGGAACAGGTTGAGGGCGCACAAAGGCGCAGCTAAAGAACAGCCAACCATGGTCACTAGCTTTCGAGAGGACACGGGCACAAGCACGACACGAAGGCTGTTGACTCAGGTAGGCAAGGCAGCGGCCTAGAGGGTCACAGATCGATGGGCAAGCTAAAGGGTTAGAGAGCAAGCACGTCGGGTTCACCAGGACAGGTTTGGCCCATGCGCAAAGCGTCGAGCAGGTCATGGGCATGCCAAAACTTGTATCTCCGGCATGCCATCCAAGGCTTCGGTGCTCCGGGGAAAAACAAAGACGAGCACGGCTCGATGGCCAGCGTCACAGGTAGACAAAAGAGGGGCAAAAGGAGACGGCTTGGGCGAGCTGCTCACCGAGGGGCTCGTCGCGGGTCTAAGCGCTGCAGGGAGACGTCGTGGCCGCGGCGGCTTGGTGCAGTGCAGTGCAGGCCGGTGGTCGAGGTTCGTCTTGCGGCCGGACAATGTAGGTGTCGATCTCCGACTTGGTTCCCCCCACGTGCTCGCGGTCGTCGATGTTGTCGTCGTTCCCGGCACGGCGCAGTTCCTCCTCGGTGTGGCGCAGCACCTCTCGGCACGGTGCGACGCGACGCGGTGTTTCCTCGGCGGCGGCGTGGTCGTCGATGCAGCAGTGATCCAGCTCCCCTCTGCGGTGGCGTCAGGGCGTCGTGGTACACGGTGACGAGGATGCAGCGCTCCCTGTCCTCGGCGTCGGCGCGGCGCGGTGACGCTGAACAGAGCAGAGCGGGCGCGGTCGTTCCGGCCTTCACGTCGTCGTGGGCGGCGCTCCAGCGCTCCGCAGCGACCTCCCTTTTGTCCTGCAGGTCCAACTCCATCCCCTCCTTCTTCTCTTCTCCTCCCTTTCTTTTCCTTCTCTGATTCATTCGACCGGTGGTAGAGGATTTGGGGAAAAGAATCCCCAGGGCGGCGGCGGCGCAAGGGATAGGAGCGGCTGGGGCACGGATGGTTCTTATAGGAGGCGGCGCTCTCGACGCAATGGCGAATTTGCCCCACGGCTATCCATGGCGCCTGAGCCATGGCAGCGACGTGGCTGCAATCCTGCGGCCCGCCCCTAGGGTTTGGGGGCGCGGTACATGGGGCAAGGGGTCAAATCCCCCCCAGGGGAGCATCCGAGGTCAGGGATTAGGGCGCTCGCGCGGCTCGGCGTGCGTGCCAGCGCGGCCCGGTTGTCCCATCACGTGCGCATGCGCGCGGCGCGTGAGGGCGGTACAGACGGAGGAAGAAGAAGCAAAAACAGGGCTGGCTGACGAGCGGGACCAGCCAGGCAGTGAGAGCAAAGAGGATGAAGGACTGGCGGGCTAGCTGGGCTGATCTGGGCCGACTTGGACTGCGGTGTGGGAAAGTGGGCCGGCCTGGTGGAGTTAGCGGGTTGGGCTGGTTAGAGTGTTAGAGTTAGTTTAAAGGTTTTCCAAAATAGATGATGGTTATAAGTATATAAGTTTGAATTTGAATCTATTTCAAATTCAAACTCCACACAAGTGAACTCCAAATAAAATCCACGAAACTCCGACTCACAATTTACCATAGTTTGAAATTAATTTTTATATGGTTTTATTTTATAAGGGATTAAAGGTGAGAGGCTAGCAATTTGGTCCAAAATTTGGTAGCACACAACTTCAAACAAAAAGTTTTAAAATTTTGCGAAAATTCACACATGGGAAAACAATCAAATTTGCAGTATGTTACACATGCGCAACGCCGAAGCACTCCTGTGCGTGACGCGAGTAGGGCCCGTGGTCGGCGCCACGGGGCTTTTCCTCATATGCCGGCGCCCGCACCGCCATTGGCCGCCGCTCGCGCACACGTCACCACTGCCCCACCGCCCATGCCGTGACCTACTGTAGTCGACGACCGTCGTGACCCCTTCTCCACGACGCCCTCGCGTAAATAAACCCCCTCCTCCATCGCGCAGGAGCACGCACTGCCGCCGCCCGCCATTGAAGCCACCTCGGTGAGCTCCCTTTCTCACTCGCTCCCTCGGCCACCTAACCCCTCGAGCAGCTTCCCTAGACCTCGTAGGAGCTTCCCCGCTCATTTGTTGTCGAGCACCACCCCTATCCTCACCGGAGTCCGACCCGCAGCGGACGCGCCGCCACTGCTCCGCTGACGCCGCTCACCGGCGATGTATTCGGCCAGGCCACCACCGCCAATCGGTCAGGGGTGAGCCCAATCGCATCCCCGGCTCATTTGTTGCCCACCTCCGGCTCCACATCATCGGCGGCGACCTCACCTCCGCCACCGAGGGTACCCTTGTGAGGGTTTTCGTGTGCGAGGGCCTAGTTGTTAGTTCTGAGGGTATTTCTGTGAAGCCGAAAATCTTTCCAGGGACCTTCATGCGAATAGATTCTTCAACCTTTGGGAGTTTTGGCTGAATCTTGGAAAACTCGTAGAAAATCACAGAAAATAAGAAAAATGCAAAACTAATTTTGTTGGTTTCCCTGCGAGCAAATCTACAAGTGTTGCAAAGCATGACCATACTTTTGACTGATAATTTTTTGCATGAAAAACTGAAATCAGTTTAACCTAGATCTGCTGTAGTTCAAAATCTACATGTGATCTTGAGCTGCTTTTTGGATATGTTGTGAGTAATGTCATGTATAGTCTCTACACCAAAATTTGCTCAAAGTTGCTGAGTAAATCTTATAGTATGATTTATTTTGTATTTATGATGAATCTGCCTTAATGAATTGTATAGCTTAAAATAAATATATTTTTGTGCCCAACTTCTGTATATGGTTTTCTTATGCCTAAATACACCTTTTGTGATTTAATTACGATTTTAGAACCAGCAAATATATTTATTCTTGATTTATGCTTAGTTTAAAAGGAAATTTCATAGTTCAAGATCTAGAAAGGCCCTGGACCTATTTGTTGTGTGCATAGTCTTGTTTTGAGTCAGAGAACAAGTGGGAGAAGGCTGGGATCCATAAGTTGTTTATTTATTTTTATATGCATTTATCTTGTTTGGGTAAATAAAAGTTGTTATTTGCGGTATAATTAATTCATGGCTCTTTTAATTGTGCACTTATTTTCAGTGGCTTGGTTTAGAGCTAAAGAGCTTTAGAGGTGACACCCACTGCATTTTATGAATTTATTTTATGCATAAAAACTTTGGGAACCAATTTAAGCTTAATATTAAAGTTAAATTGGAAAACGACCACTACACACCTAATGACTCTATGTTTGTGATGTGAAGCATGCTAAGGAGCTTAAGACCACTCCCTTGCTATTTTGTGAATTTAAATTAATTTATATATATAAATATGTACACAGTCACCATCAAAAAGAATTATTAATAAAGTACCGCATATTGTTTCTTTATTGGAAGAGTATGCTGAATTTATTATTATCCAGGTGAATGTGCTCAACCATGCACCCCATGGTTGTCATGTGTTGTTTTGAAATTAGTTAAATCAAAACCGTCAATTAAATCTTGTATATGCATCCTCGTGTAGATCTTCCCGACGGTAGCTATACGCTCATGCAGGATGGAGGAGACGAAGGAGTTGACGGGGACGTGCACTACGTCGTTGTAGAGCAAGACCTGGACCAAAGTCCAGAAGGGCCCAAGGCCAACCTTGCCAACGAAGGCAAGCCCTGAATCATTTACCCATGTTTTATTTAAATTTATGCAACTACCCTTGCTATGAATGTGCATTTACGTTCAGGAGTTGATATGAAACCCTAGTTGCATGTTCCCTAGGTGCCTATGTTCTTTTACTAGTATGCTAGGTCGTTAGATGCTATGCTCTAAGGACCCGATACAAGTTGAGTGATGCTCATCACTCGCGAGAATAGGTCCTTATGTTGGAATCATAAGATCTTTATAAATGGATTGCTCATGTGGTAAGAGCATATGATTTGGGCTCCGGTCCAGTGGTTTCGTGGCCTAAGCTTTTGAACATACTATGCACTTGTCGGGAATGAGACCGGCAAGCCTAGTACCTGAGTGAGGCGGGAAGGGATTTTCCATTACTAATCTTGAGCATTCACCTGACCGGCTCATAACCGGGAGGGAGTACATGTGTGAGGCAGGATGTACTAAGTGGGGGGCATACCAGATAGCCTTGTACCCAGGACTGTAATATGTATCCCAAACCGAAGATCGACGGGAACCGCCTAGTCGGTGTCAGCTCGGTTGGGGCACCGCTCCGTGTGTTTAAGTTTACCTTGCAAGGGTTTTAATCAATCGATTGTCGGCCTCTCACCGTTATCTGAGACTGCTTAATCAACTGGCCATGATATCTCTTAATGATGGAACTATGTGAATTCTTCTGCGTGAATTAATTGTATTGTACAATTCTTGATTGCATTAGTTTGCTTATTATAGTAATGGTAACTCACTAGAATCTGAGCTAAAATATTGAAAGTAAGGATCCATGATCCAAGTTGCTTTTTGGAAAAACAAACCCACAAGCCAAAAGCCTTACATATATAGAGGTAACTTTTGACGGGTAAGCACTACAAGAAAAACGCCGACTAGTGACGCAAAAAAGGCTGTTTCTCATCATAAATCACGATTAATGACGCCGGTTGTTACGAAAATGCTCCGTCATTAATCGAGCGTCACAAACCGCGATTAATGACGAGACCTTATTTCGCGGCGTCATGAGTTTAATGACGCGTGGAAAATCGTCTATACAATGCGTCATAAGTTCGGTCCTGCAGCTTTGCCACGCTGGACAGAATCTGATGTGGCATCTGATGTGGCATGCCAATTGTGACAAATCGTATGCGTCATAAAACGAATTTGGCCCATTTGTAGCTAGGTTGAGCCCAAAACTATTCCTGTAGGCTGGCGTTGTTCATATAGCCCAAAAAAGATTTTGTTGGGCCCAATTGTAGCTTTTTTAGATGAAATTTGATTAGGTCGGGCCCGTTTTGGTTGGGTCGAGTCCAACAGGTGCGCACATTATTGCGGCCTTCTGTGTCACGTTAATTTGAAAAAATTGACTTTTGGCCCAATTAAAATTGGGCTAAGCCCACTGAAGGACAATATAAAATTAACTAATCATGCATCAGTATTAATGGATTTCACTTCAATTCTGATCCTTTTTTTGAATAATTCCGATCTGGTTGGCAAAATAGTAATCAACACATATTTCTTTATACAATATAACAAACTGTTTTTACTATCAAGCACGACTATATTGTTCATCACATGTCACAAATTATTACAAGATAGGGTAACAGTATCACAAGGAACATTGATTAACAAAGCTAAATCCAGTGCATAATCACAAGAGAAAGTGGAGATTTGATCTAATGATCTTAACCTCTTCATCTTTTACTGCTAAGTAGTAGACGAAGGAGGTCATCACTATCTTCGGTTAGCTTCTGCAACCTCTTAATCTCAGCAGACTGCATTTTCAGAGTTGATTCTGATTCTTCGGTCTTCTTCTTCAAGCTACGTAACTCTTTCTGGTGCGCAACAAACCGTTGTCGAAGTTGTACCCCATCCTGATTGGGAGCATCAACATGCTCTTCATCAACACTACTACATAAGGATTTGGTACCCATTCTTGAGTACTCGGGTGCCTCTGTTTTAATTTGTTCGGGAAGAAGCATCATTGACATGGTAGCTTCCATCTAGCAATAGTGGATCCCAAGTCAGATTAGGACCTTGTAATTGATTCGAACTAAGGAAACAAAGGTGTTAAGTTTGTTACCTTGGAGCAGGTCTGAACAGGAGCGACTTTAGATGTTGACCCTTTGGCCTGCTGAAACAAGTACAAGAACAAGAGGTAAGGGTTGAGATCATTCGCAATCGGAAACAAAGAAGGTGTTAAGTTTGTTACCTTGGAGCAGGTCTGAACAGGAGTGACTTCAGATGTTGACCCTTTTGCCCACTCAAACAAGTACATGAACAAGAGGTAAGGGTTGAGATCATTCGCAATCGGAAACAAAGAAGGTGTTGAGTTTGTTACCTTGGAGCAGGTCTGAACAGGAGCGACTACAGATGTTGACCCTTTGACCCGCTGAAACAAGTTCAAGAACAGGAGATAAGGGTTGAGATCATTAGCAATCGGAAGAATAAGTTGACTTGGCAGAATCTCTTGCCATAGGGAACAGAAGATCCACAATCACCGAAGCATGCAACAACAATATTCAAAGGCAAAAAGCATGGGGAAGCAGTCCAACAATTTCATCTACAAATTTCTACAAACCACAAATAAGTTGACTTGGAACAATCTCTTGCAATAGGGAACAGAAGATCCATAATCACCAAAGCATGCAACAACAATATTCTGCGGCAAAGAGCATGGGGAAGCAGTCCAACAATTTCATCTACAAATTCCTACAAAGCTCAAATAAAATGACTTCTAACAAACTCTTGCGATAGGGCACAGTAGATCCACAATCACCCAAACATGAAAGAATATTATAGAAAGCCAAAGAGCATGGGGAAGCAATCTAATTGAATCGATCAATACAGGGAGGAGACCGCAGACCTGACGAATAGGATGGGAAGAAGGTGCCGCTGCCGAATGCCGTCTCGATTTAGCAGCCCGACCTTGCACCTTCAGCATGATGTTCTGCACAACTGTTGCAGATCTGCAGCCGCCAGGGTGAGCCTCGGGGGAGCCAATGGAGCAATGAGTTCGAACCATCTTGCAGCTTCAAGGATGTTGCTGAGGAAGGCCGCCACTCGTAGAAGAGGAAGGCCGCCGCTCATAGCAGTGGAAGCTGTCGTCGGTAGCTAGGCCGCCGTTGCTGCTTCCGCCGCAGATCTAGGTCTCTTCGGCGGTCGAGGAGAAGATCCCTTGATTTTGGAAAATTGCCAGGAGGGAATTGGGAGACCTGGTTTCCCTCTTTGTTTTATATATAAACGAGGAGGACCAGAAGGATGAGCGGGGAATTCAAAATTTCAAGTCCCGCCTTTGTGGTCCAGAGCGGGAAATGAAAGACTTTGGATCGTGGACCCAAACGTCAGTGACCCAAACGAAAGACCTCTTGGGTGTCGGACCCAAACGTCAGTGACCTTACGTAGAGAGGCAAGTTGTTGACTGGGTTGTCCGTGCCACCATAGATCATGGAATTGACAAACACACACAGGACTATACTCTACTAAATATTCACGTTAGACGGATGATCCGATTTTAGCATTACAAATGTACTCACTGCAACAAAATAACATACTGTTTCAACTGTTTATTACATTACTAAAAACATTTAAATAAAACATTAAAACTACAGGGGACCCTGGTACAACCCTTTAGGTAATCTTCTACGGAGATTGTGCATAAATTCGGGATGATTAGTGCATACAACCGCCCAATCATATGTGAGTATTCCGTGAGGAAAGATTCGCTCTAAGAGAGATATGCACTTGTCCTGCAATTGTGTGCAGTTAGCCTGAATTGCCCATCGTAGAAATGAAGTCACAGTTTACTCACTTGCCATGTCCCACATCTTTGACGCACAGTGCAGCTTCAACCTTTCGACTTGGTACATATCGGCGATCGAGAGTAAATAAGGCCAGGCATTGGTAGGAGTGTCCCATAAATCAGCCTCCTCCCGGAGTGATCCTTCACTAGCATATTTGATCAGGACCGAGAAGCCATTAGGGTGTGTGTCAATAATTGTAACAGTTTCAGAGCTAGACTCCACTCCTGGGCTGTAGAGCAT
This sequence comes from Cenchrus fungigraminus, assembly GCA_036936925.1. Taxonomy (NCBI): domain Eukaryota; kingdom Viridiplantae; phylum Streptophyta; class Magnoliopsida; order Poales; family Poaceae; genus Cenchrus; species Cenchrus fungigraminus. The sequence continues at coordinate 89,694,130 of CM072780.1, forward strand.
TGCCTCCATCACACAAGATACTTTCGCCACATCGGCACGTATCGCTCGTATCACCCGGCATTCCGCACCTACGTGGAACACAACTTCCACAGGTGCTTGGGCTGCAATGGTTTGGCATATACTTCTTTGCACTGATGGAGGAGGAACTTCAGTGCAGTCGTCCTCCAGTACTGAAACAACACATGATATGTGTATGTGATCTTCACTGGATGTCACGCGCTCAATGTCATGATGCTCCACCAGACATTCAAATCCTCTTGCTTGTAGATCCTGATTCATGAACCAAACTTCTTTTGTAGCTTGAACTCAAAACGTATCATCTTCATCTTTGGGTCTCCAGCCATCGCACGCAACAATACTCGCACCTACGTGGAAGCAGTCACAGGTTTGACAAACAATAACATAATGCGACCGTATCGCCATGTGTGAGTGTGTGTCTTCATAGCAGCAACGAGACATGTACCATTTGGGATTTGTGCAGAGGAACGAGGATGATGGCAATGCTGTCTGGAACATCCATCCACTGATGATCATTCATACCTGTAGGATAGCAACGTAGTTTCCATTGACGGCATCCCACCATGAATGTACCGGATTCCTTGAAGTTGCCCGAGGTTCCTTCGGCTTTCGCTTCCTGGCTTGAAACTGAGAAGTCGACTTGCATGGAAGGAATCATTTTAGCGTCTAAAGCTGTTAACACAAATGGCCTACATTGATCGTCTCGTGCCTAAAGTGTCTCTTATTATAGTGGGCGGGGAGTGAATGTGTCATTCCGAAACGTCTGTTCGTGGACATCAATTACCACTCGGAATGGACGCGTCCCTTCAGAGTGGGTGTGGCCACGTTCGGGTCATGAACTTCCTGGTTCTAGTCCTTAAGTGCGATTCACAATGATCGACATGTCCGTTCAGAGGGGGTGTGCTGCGTGTGCACACAAGTTTGTCGGTTAACGCCCGGTGCCAGTGCTTAACTGCAATTCTCAATGATCGACACATGGATCAACTTTTGAGAGCGTGTCGTTCCCAAACGCCCATTCGAGATGCCCTTCTGTGCTTATATGCATGTTAATATTACACACACACACACAAACAAACAAACAAAAATAAAAAAACATATATTGCTATTCCAATTCCAGCTTCTTCCGTTTTGGTCTTGTCGCGTCAACAAGTTCACCATGTTTCTCAGTCTCCAAGGCCTGCGGGAATCATCAAGTGTGAATCCAGACCATTCGTAGACCTTTACAGTCATGACTAACGCAGCGTACCTGATCGAGGAGGACTTGTCAAGTCATCCCGCACCCTGCGTGTTGCAATGCAAGGACCATCCGGTCCATCTAATTACAGCACCCAATCTTGTTCTCCAGATGCAACTGACACCTAAACCATTACATAAATAAACGGTAGAGAGTTGTCTCGTTGTTGATGCGGCATGAGCTGATGCAGTGAGACGGCCATTAGATGCAGCTGATGCAGCGTGATTTGTCCGCAGGACTTTCTCGTGCACTAGAGAGGAAAGTCCGGAAGTAAACACATACTACCTAGACACGTTGGGCTCATCCCGTGATACCCATCGTCCACACATGTAATCGATACACGCCACTGAAGATTCTGACCTAGATAGATTCCTATCACGCGTAGGCCTGACTATATTCCGAGCATCTCACATTTTCCATAGTAACTTTAGCAATGCTACACCGAGCTCACATGACCGTTGTAGTCCTCGATAAATAGGCGAGTGCAGCAGAGCGTTCTTGAAAGGCAAGGCCAACACTCATTAGTTCCCCGTCTTGCATTTCTCTACTTCAGTGGGATACAAGGGTGAGATCATTTTGTTGGCTAATCTTGTTTACTTTATGTATGCATGGTATCGAGACGGTCACATTGTTAGCTTATGTAGGGTTTGTTCTTCGTTTGTGTATGCAGTACGTGGGGAACGGCAGGGCAAGGAAGGGACGGAGCATGGAACTTGGAGGAGTCGGGGAAGGGGGAGCTGTCGGGCGCAATAGCACCTCACTGCCACCCGGTTCAACCGCTGCCATCGGCACCGCAGCAGCACCCGGCCCCAATGGCACCTCCACTTCCACTGGTATTGGCACCTCAACAGCAGCACCCGACCCCAATTGCACCTCCACTTCCGCTGGCATCGGCACCTCAGCAACACTCGGGGGTGATGCCACCTCCAGTTCAGCCGCTGGCAACGGCAGCTCAGGATCAACTGAACCTCATGGCACCACCTTTTCGTCCACGACCCAGGCCGCCACCTCTGCTGTTGCCTGTTGAAATGCCACCCCCGTGGCCAGTGCTCATTGAACAAGACGAATCACATGACCTGAAATGGTCTATGTTGCTTTGGCTTCAGCAGGGCGGGCCCGCCCGTTTTTATCACGGAGGAATGTGGGTGTGCCCTTTTTGCCAAAGGGGTCATAGGCAATGGACCATTCGTGACCTGCTGTTACACGCGCACAACATCGCCATTTCGCCTGCCTAGATTTGGGATGCAAGGGCGAGGCATCGCGCTTTGGAGGAGTATCTGATCCAGTTGACACGTTTTGCTGCACTCCGTGCAGCGGCTGGATTTCCATGAGCCCGTGATGGTAGTAGTATGAGCCGTGATGGTAGATGGTAGTAGTATGTGGTGATGGTAGTAGTATATGAGCCGTGATGGTAGATGCTAGTAGTATGTGGTGATGGTAGATGCTAGTAGTATGTCGTTCAGAGTATGTCGCTGTAGTTCGAACTATGGTGGATCGATCCATCCTCATGTGTAATCAATGCGTATACATGCATTTGTGTCGTTTGTATTTGGATTGTGTTGTTTCTAATAAAAATGGTATTTTGTGTGTACTCCCTCAGTATAAATTCGTTGTATACGGAAAGTCCGTTCCGTTGATTTCTTAAATACCAGAAGAACACTAACGAAAGTCTGGTTTGTAGTTTTCAGTCGGACCGGATTAAACTGTCACTGCTACGCAATGAGAAAACCAACATCTTACAAGGAAAAAACAATAGTTGTAGTATTCAATCAGACCAGATGAACAAAAGGCGAATCTTCGTTCTGCTTCTTCTACTCCTACTTCTACTAGTAGCAGTTACCACTAATCCACTAATCAAGGTGCCACTTCTTTGTCGATGGTGACTGAAGTTAGGATCCAAATTGCTAGGCAAGGTCATGCTGAAATGCTGTTGAAATTTCTGAGTTAATCTGAAAACTCGAATTTTTGCATATAGTTCCTAAATGATTTTGACCAGAAAATCTATAGCAAAAGTGTTCTTTATCTAGCTTAGATCATGCTGTGAAAATCTCATGGTAATTGGGTACTCAATTTTTGAGTTATGGTCTTTTTAGTGAAGCTCTGTCCTGCTGAAATTTCTGGGCAACAGCACTCTGAAAATGAACCTTTTACACCCTTTTACAATCTGATTTAATTCGACCCTTGAATACCAAAAATGCTTCTTAGGTATCTATCTACCTCCTGTAGAAATCTCAAGGTCACTAGATTTTTAGTTTGGGAGATATGCCCAAAACATTAGGTCTCTGCCCTGCTGAATTTCAGAACTAGTGATCTCTGAAATTCAAATTTTTAGGTCATCTTCCTTTGAAATCCAGAGCAAACCTTGAATACCAAAGTTGTTTAGAATTTCATATTCTGCATGCTCGTAAAAGTTCAGCATCATTGCAGTTTTGAGCTGAGAGATATGGAATTTTTAGTGACCCTCGGCCTGCTGTCCAACAGCCCTGACAGCAAAGCGATATCTGAATTTTCGGGCATGATAGCCTCAGCTTTATCTCTAAGTTGAATATCAATATTGGAAGACACGAGATTTTACATCCCCTGCCTAAAGATGATGATATTTAGGTGGTGGAAGAATGCTCCACGTATGTTTTTGAAGTTTCTATCCACAGATGAATACAATCAGTGCAAGATCCATCTATCCCCTTCTTCTCTTAGGATGGTTTCTAATAGAAGCATAATCATATCCTTATCAAGTCAACTGGAATCCCGTTGTACTCTTTTTGTTGCTTCTATACACTTTCACTAGTTTATAAGCATTTCCTCAATTTCCTTTGTCCAGGAAATGTCGATCACCCAAATTTTCTGGCATTGATTTCTCTACGCTTATCACTCTCACTTTTCTATCCTTGACCATGAAATCCTTATGCTTGCTCACAAACAAATAAATGAGAACATGGTTACAAGGCATCAAAAATCTGTTGGTATGCATAATGAGCATCATTCCAGCATGCATATGCTGCATCTCTAACAACATAATTCATGAGCATGGAAATGCATTACACGACATGTGCATCTGGAAACCTGGGTTGGACTAACATGCATACACACTGAAAGTTTCACCCTTTCTACTCTATTCTCTTTATGGTGGTGATGTTGTTGATCCATGAACGAAGGTGCCGCGATGGAACCTAGTGTATCATGTGTGCTGCAGCCATGTGATAACCACTAGGAGCACGCTAGGTATCTTTGTTTGTGAGAATGCGACTCACCCCGGATCCTAATTTTTCTCAGTCCTCCAAGCCACTGTCTAATTTCGTGAATAATGCAAATCATGCTGACACTGCATCATGAGCACCATATCTCATGAGCATACGCATCACGCATTCATAAACATGTGCATCATCATGCATGCACCTCATCATATACATATCATGTGTAGCTCTCACTATGCACCATGACATATACACTGTAAGTTCATATGCATAAACATCATATGCTCATATACATATACATCATACTATATGCACTGCATCATGAGCATCCACATGTGCACCATCCCATTGTTGCACGAGTCATTTCCCATATGCATAAGCATTGTCATCCCATGACTCATCAAGTGCATGAGTTCCAGCTCAAAATCATTACTCCCTGGTGTGGTGCATAAAGTAATTAAAATACTTCATTAAGATAAACCTTGAGCAAGGGTATTTTCCTCACTCCCATCCCCATTTTGTTTCCAAAATCTTGTCATTTGCCATTGACAATTGTACTTTCCAGGATACACTAGGAGTTAACCTTTTTATTGATCTCCTAAAAGCAAATTCATGAACCTCTGTAAACAAATTTACCCAAATATTTGAGGTTTCCCTTCTTTATGGGAATCTTTTTGGAACCTTTCAACTTGGTCTTCTTCCTTCTAAATTTCAAAATTCACTTGGTAGTGACTCAACTAAGCTGGTTGAAGGAGTATGAGCAAGTTCTCCAAAAGTTAAGATAAGAAGAGCCTTCTACTGAGTCAGTAATCTTTGGTCCTTTAGCACGTTTCCTCCTAATCAAAGGAACCGGGATACCAGTAAATAAAGGATGGGCAAAATCCTTTGATAGGTTTTCCTTGGTACAATCCCAATTTAGGATGGTAGTTACTCCAACTCTTCTCTTTCTCCCAAAGTCACGGTCAATCCTCTCGAGGGCCAATTTGACTCCTCCTATCCATGCTTCGCCTGTTCTGTGCTGCGGCTGATCGTGGCCGTCTTGTCGTCAAGGCATCCAATGCCGGCCACCATCGTGCCACATGCCACCACCATACCTCCTTGCCACTGGCCCCTACCCAAGTGGCGCGAGCACCACTGCCACTACACCACGGTGAGCATCAATAAAAGGGGCATCTCCCCGTCGACATTCACCGCTCAGAGTTGCATCCACTTGAGCCACCATATCTCGTCGCCCTCCCTTCTCTCTAGTTGTTTTCTTTGAGCACACACCGGCTACTTTCACCGCTTACAGTATTCCTCGTAGATTAAGCTCTTTCATCTATCTTCCCCAGTAATGTGAAGGAGAGTCAAGCTCCTCCAGCTATAGGTGTCAAGTCCGAGCCTTTCCCTGAAGCTCGTCCACTGAAGGTTGGTGCCAACATCACAAAGAAGAAGCTCGAGAAGAGAACCACAAGAGGGAGCCAACCCCACATCATCAACTATGGGTTGTTTTCTGGAGATGTTTGATTCCATCTGCTGGACTCTAGTAGGACTGTACGTCTGCTTTGTGTTCCAATTCTTGATGATTTTAGCTTTTCATGTGTACATTCATCGCCCGCTTCCTCACGAGCGACATTGATGATGTGTGAGGCAGCCCATGTACCTTTTATCATCCTTGAGATTTAGATACGGAAGAGTTTATCTTTGCTCTGTAGTTTCCTCATGAAACCCGTTATCTCCCCAAGAGGTTTTCCTCTAATCTTGTGTTGAATCTCGGGACGAGATTCCTTTTAAGGGGGGTAGACTGTAACACCCTAGGTGTTTAATAAAGATAAATACTAGTGTTAATCATGTTTAATTGGCTCATAAACATGTTTGACATGATCTTGCACACCTTTGCACAAATGACCTTGGTCAAAATTCAAATTCCCGGTCAAACCCCTATAGATCCTAAAGAGCTGATTTGGTTTTCTTCCGCGTTCTCCAAATTTCTCTATAGAAGTTCAAAATCGGCCAATATAAAAGTTCTTTGTTATTTCCGGGAACACATTTTTCGTAATTGGCGGACATTCCAATTTTGAGTGCAAAGCCGCGTAAACTCGAGATGAAGTTCCTGTGCACAGTAATTCCGGGCCGAGTTTTGCTAGAAGTTCAACACGTTTTTCACACAAATCTGCTGATCAAAACATAGGTCACCCTTTGTGAAAGTTGTAGTTCTATAGTTTCTATACAACTTTTGTATTTGGGGATTTTCGAGTTGTATTCAAGAATTTGGTTTTTCGCAATTCTAAAAAGGGCTAAATGAAATAAAAACTGGCGCCTTGCGCCAGCACTCGTGCCCTCGCGCGCCAGAGCGCGGCGCCGCCCCAGGCCGCGTCGCCACGCGTCGCCGTCCGCTGGCTCCGGTGTACGGACGTCTCGTCCTACCCGTGATAGACCCGCACGCACCGTGAAGACTCCGCACGACCCATGGGACCGTGCGCCGCGCCCATGAGCGAGGCCGCCGACCGGCCGCGGGCCTTTGGCCACGCGCCGTCGTGCGCCCGCGCCGCGTGCCATGTGTGCATGCGGCTAAGGCCACTTGGCCGCCCGTGCGGGCACCAGTAGGCCGATGCCCCCTCGTTCTCTCCTCCCTGTTCGCAAAAACGAGCTGAGCAAGCCGGAGAAGCCTCTGTCCGCTCCGCCGCTGTTCCTCGGTCCGCCGCCGCTGCCCTTTAGCGTCGCCGACGAGCACCAATTTCCGCATCAATCCGAGCATCATGTTTGCCTCTACACTCTTCCTCTAGTACAGCCGCATCTTCTCCGCACTTTTCCGCCACCGAATTTAGCCGCCGCCGCCGGAATTCCACGCTCCGGCGGGCGCAGACCTGCGCGCCGCCGCTGGAGCTCGCCGGCGCCAGCTCCGGTCGGGCAGGCCACCCCGGCGACTCCAGGTAAGCCTTCAGGCGCTTCCCAGCAACCCGCCCGAGCCGGTCCGCCGCTCCTCCGTCCGCCGGAGATGGCCCCTGCGCCGGCGAGGACGTGTTTGTGAAGATTGGGTTTTTAGTAAGGTCTGCTGTGTAAAGTAAGGGCATGTTTATAATTTAAGAAAAGTATGCGAGGGTCTAGCTGTAAAAGTCTCTTTAGGGTTTTCAGCAGCAAATTCAAAAATCCTTAGAAAATCGTAGAAAAATCAGAAAAATACAAATCCAATTTTGTTGGGTTCCTGGTGAAGAAACCTATCTTTTCTAGAAAGCATGTATAGGGTTTTTCTGTGCAGTTTTTGAATGAAAATTCAAACCCAGTTTGAGATGTTTTTAGTGTAGTTTAAAATATACACATGATATGGACTTGAATTTTGGATATGTTGCTCTTTATGGCATGTCTAGATCTGTGGCAAAAGTTTGCATGATTTTGATGCATATATTTTCAGTTATGATTTATTTAAGCTTTATGCTAGAATAAGTTTGATGCTTTTTATAGCCCCTTCAATGAACTTTTCTTTAAGCACCAGTGCACCCTAGGGCTCTGTCTTGATGAATAGTACCTCTGGTAGAATGGATGTGATTTTAGGATATGTTTTGATATGTGTTTTGGATTTAATCTTGTGTAGGAGTTTAAATTCAAAATCTGAAAAATAATTTGAATCTGCAACCATGCTTTGGTCAGAAACTCATTCTTGGCATACATGACCTGTAGGAGAAAGTTGAGATCAAAAAGTTTATTAAATCTTTTTATATGAATTAATGTTGATTTACTAGGCTGAAATTTGTCTTTTTCGTATAAATTAATTTATAAATGATCTTAAGCTATATTTTGGTTTGAGAGCTTAAAATAGGCATATGTTGCTGTGTGCAAAAGATTAGGCTAATTTGAAGTGTTTTCGATTTAATTTGGATTTATGGTTGAAAGGCTTGTTTTATGGAATTAAATAAAGAAATGGAGATTAAAGTGTTAAATTGTGAAATCATGTTTGCTCCTGTTTTTATTAATTTAAACACACCCCCCTGCTGTTTGGTGTAGTTAAGTAACTTAAATTGCTTAGATGTGCACACAATCACCATCAAAGTAGTGTTTTGCTTATCATCACACACCCTAATAATCTCTGTGAGAAAATGATAATGTTTGGATGGATGTGTCCAACAAGAGTTGGTTTTGTGGTAATTCTCCCACCTCCACCATAATCTAATGCATGTGCATGTAAACGTGTAGATCTTCCCGACGGGACATACACGCTCACCCAGGAGGAGGAGGGAGCAGCTACTGGAGAGTTGAATCAAGTTAGTGTGCAGCAAGACCTGGACCAAAGTCCAGAAGAGCCCAAGGCTAGTGTTAGTGTTGAGTCAGAGGAAGGCAAGCCCCGGATACATCTAACCCTTTTTCTAAACTCATATCTTTACTTTTCGTATTTATGTTATGATTTGTGCATTTAAGTTTCAGGAGTTGCTTTGAAACCTAGATGCATGATCCTTAGGACTCCTATGCTCTTTTACTAGTATGTTAGAAACGCTAGTGCCATGCTTTAAGGACACGGTACAAGTCGAGTAATGACTCATTGCTCGCGAGATATAGGATGCTTATGTTGGAATCATAAGTTGGTTAAAATGACTCGCTCATGTGGTAAGAGCAATGGGTTCGGTCTCGACCGAGTAGCATTGTGCTGGTTTAAGCTATTGAACGTACCAAGTGCTTGTCGGGAATGGGACCGGTAAGCCTAGTACCTTCTGAACCGGGGCGGGATCTTTCTAGCTACCGGCTTGGGTTGCGTCTCCGGGCTAGCTACCCGTGGTATAGTGTGTGAGTCCGGACTGGTCGGGTTAGACCCTCCGGATAACCGTGTACCAGAGTTTGTAGCGTCTGATCCCAAACTGTGGGATGTTGGGAACCGCCTGGTTGGGGTAGACACTGCACTTGGTCTACCTTCTCCCGTGTATCTTGGGTTTACCTTGCAAGGATATAAATCGATCGATCGTCGGTCACTCGCCGTTATCTGAGTCGGCTTGACCACTGGCTACCCCATATTTATTTATGAAACATTTTGGATTAATATTGTTACCTGTTTAATATTGTTTGCACAACATGCTTGCTTAGCTAGGTGCTTACCTAGAATGGTTAACATACTAGAACTTGAGCTAAAATTTGAAAGTAAGGATCAACTCTTAGTTGCTTTTGGCAAAACAAACCCACCAGCCAAAAAGCCTTGCATGTCTAGCTGGGTCTTTTATTTTTGTCGGGTAAGTCTTGCTGAGTATTAGTATACTCAGCCTTGCTTTTGTTGTTGTTTTCAGGTAATCCCATCTGGCCTGGTTCTATTCCAGATGGTTGGGAACTTGAGTGGGAGAACGATGTTGATGAGTGATACTCTATGGATGGCCTCCCATGTGTATCTTCCTCTAGATTTATTTCCGCTGTTTAAACTCTGAATCACCTTTACTTTTATGTACTCAAAACTTGGTTTGTAATTTTAAGTACTTGATCTTTTATGTAATGTAATGTTGTACTCTGGTCCCGCCTTCGTGTGGGCTTAGCGCATAATTCGATCCTGTGTAAGTGATTTACCGGGCATGACCCGGCAGAGGCGACAGAATAGTTCTTTATTATCGCTTAATGGCCACGTGGACAGGCTTAGGTGATAATACAGAATTATTTTGGGCGGTTCTGTCTTGAGCTAAAATTTGAAAGTAAGGATCAACTCTTAGTTGCTTTTGGCAAAACAAACCCACCAGCCAAAAAGCCTTGCATGTCTAGCTGGGTCTTTTATTTTTGTCGGGTAAGTCTTGCTGAGTATTAGTATACTCAGCCTTGCTTTTGTTGTTGTTTTCAGGTAATCCCATCTGGCCTGGTTCTATTCCAGATGGTTGGGAACTTGAGTGGGAGAACGATGTTGATGAGTGATACTCTATGGATGGCCTCCCATGTGTATCTTCCTCTAGATTTATTTCCGCTGTTTAAACTCTGAATCACCTTTACTTTTATGTACTCAAAACTTGGTTTGTAATTTTAAGTACTTGATCTTTTATGTAATGTAATGTTGTACTCTGGTCCCGCCTTCGTGTGGGCTTAGCGCATAATTCGATCCTGTGTAAGTGATTTACCGGGCATGACCCGGCAGAGGCGACAGAATAGTTCTTTATTATCGCTTAATGGCCACGTGGACAGGCTTAGGTGATAATACAGAATTATTTTGGGCGGTTCTGTCACACACCCGGCGCCTTGTTGCAGCTGCTCACGGACGAGGATGTCGCTCTGTTGCTGCCGCCCGTGGAAGATGGTGGCGGACCTCCCATGGCGCCGCCCGCGGATGAGGCTGTCCCTCCAATGCCACCGCCAGATGATGATGTCGCCGCTCCTTGGCGGCCGGTCGAGCACGGCCTTGGCGCCGCTCCATGGTGGATGATGATGGCCGGTCGATGATGGCGTCTGCTCGGCGAGGATGGCAGAGATCGACTGCCGCCAACCGATGAGGATGAGAGAGGATGACGGCGCTTGGAGACGACAGTTCCCCGGTGAGTGGCGGTGCTTCTGCGCCCCTCACCCCTGGCACCTCTTGCTGACTTGCGAGGGGTGCGATGTTTCAGAGGCACATGATCTTGCATTTCATTTTGTTCCACAAACTCCGAATCATCAGAGGATGTGTCAACCACCACCCGAATGGGCCTCCGCTTTGCCTCCTCTTCATCAGACCACTGGAGATCCTCCCTTTCATCAGAAGAGGAGGAGGATGTGGCTTGCGCCGCACCTCTAGGAGACAATGGCTCCATGGGGAGAGGAAGGGAGCGCTGTGCGAGGATGGGGTTTTTTGTTGGTTGCAAGAGTTGGGAGAGGAAGGGAGCGCTGTGCGAGGATGGGGTTTTTTGTTGGTTGCAATAGTTGGGAGAGGAAGAGGGCGCTGTGCGAGAATGAGGTTTTTTGTTGGTTGCAAGAGTGGGGAGAGGAGAAGAGGACACTGGGAGGAAGGGGGATATTTATGGCCAGAGGAACCCATTCAGCCATTATTGAAAAACTGCTCCCGAAAAGATTAGAGTAGTTGTGGGATCCGTTCAGTTCAAACTAATTCAATTTTGACCAAATTTACACTTTTATCTTCATATAAACTAATTGGGAAGTGAGAATTGCATTCTTTTGTGGATGGAGGGAGGACATTCTGAGGAAGGGGGAAAGGCCGTTCAGCGAAATGTTAACGGACCGGAAGAAATAATTGTAGTCCAGAAGGTCCTTTTAGCAAGACATCAGTATACCGGACCTTCTGGACTACCTTTTCCACTCATTTGTCTTTGTTAGAGCTGTAACTCCTCCATTGTTCTCCCACAACCTTGTTCTTTGGCTATCCTGTCAATGATGCCTCGTCCTTGGGCAAATCTTATTCCTGACATTGTTGTGAGCGTCGCTAATAAGATCAGTGATGCAAGAGATTTCATCATGTTCAAAGCTGTCTGCAAGGCTTGGAACTGCTCTCGTTTAGGTGAGGCACACCAGATTGACCATTGGATTCTGAAATCTGAATTTATCGGTGAATCTGAAGCAGTGACATTCGCATCCGTCACTGATATGCGGCTTTTTGAGGTCTCCTTAATTTCCTGTATTGGCTGGGAAAAGGACCAGATTGATTGGTTGCGGCGGATATGGAAGACTAGTCGCCTTAGATTGCAGAGATTGGTGCAACGCGCTCATGCTGAATCCTTTGTCTCCTCGGAAGCACATTCGCCTTCCTCGACTTCCGAAATGGAGCCAAATGGCTACTCTCCAAGCTTGTATCTTGTGCCTTGAAACAGCAACTGGTGCAGAGTAATTTGTCGTGATTACTTTCTTTTGGCCAGAGAAATCTTTTGCAGCGCTTGAGTCATTGCCCGTTTCCATGTGGCATTTGGGTAGCCAATCCGACTGGACTACACTTCCTTCGGAAGATTTCTGGTGCAGTTCTTCTGAACATATGCGGATCTACTTGGGGCAGGATCTTCTAGCACCTCCCCATCCCGTTGGACTTCAGTTGTCATGGGTTATTGGCATGGGCAACTCTTCTCTACTCGAAGGTGAAGACCGATTGTTCTTTGTTGTTCTGGAGGAGAAAGAAGCTGAGGTGGTAGAATTAACTTTGCATTCATTCATGGGGGACATTTGGCAGCCTATTCCCTGGGAGAGAGCTCCTGAGTTCCATAATAAGATCATCTTATTTGGTCCTGGCAAGTGCATTGTTACAGAAGAGCATGCCATTTCTGGTTTGGCTGACCTGAGGGCAAGTCACATTTACTTCCTATGAACTTATCATCACGATGAAAAGAATGAGTACTGGATCTACCAGTAGGGAATAGGTATTGTTCCAGGCATCAACACTACTCCGGCGATCCGCATTAAGCAGGTTCGTGGGGACTGGATTTGGTCGAGAGGAACATGGCTGTTGCCTAGCTATCCGTAATGAGGAACTTCGATTGTGTACCACCTATAACGCAATTCAATGTACAAATATCTATATTATCATCCTTCGTCAATTATTCCGTGCATATGTATGAGTTTCTACCACAATCACTGTAGGGAACAAGTAGTTAACATTCGATAATCAGGAAGGTCCTTCCTGCAAAACATCAATAGAGCAGACAAATATGTATCAAACATCATAAGATGGCATCTCACAGCTACTCATCACCACAAAGTTCACACCACCAACAAGTAGCAAATACCAAAATACAAGCATGATTAGCACCTCTAAACCGTCTACCTAGCAATAACACCACGATTCACATTATTCCTCATTGTTGTCCTTGCTGAGCGACCTCTTATATGAGGCCTGTCTCAGCAATTCCCTCACCTTCTTCACCACAAGTGTTGGAGAATCCAGGAGCTGCTTGACCGTCTGCATCTCAGCGGCAGTCTCTTGAATCTCCCTCTTAGCCTTTGCACATTCTTCCTTCCACATCATTGCCTCCCTTTCAGCTTTTAGGTACCTGTTGGCTTCACCCTTTTCTATAGGAGACAACAGAGCATCATTTCTCATTTTCTTTCTCGTCTCAAACAGGTTATGGGTTACCACCCTGTAGTATCGTGTTATCGTCTGCAGCTCAACTGCTTTGACGTTGGCCTCCTCCTTAGCAGCTGGACATGCTTCTTTCCATGACCTTGCTTCCTCTTCTGTTTTTCCCTTCATTTCCATCAGTTTCTCTAGAACTTTTAGAGTCCTAATATCCCATTCAGGATCTATCCACCTAAATGACGCGCACTTCATGCCATCAGTCTGTAGTCACCGATTTCGTTCATATAATTAGCGATTGACCACACTAACATCAAACGCAGAAGCAACATTTATTAGAAGTGATACAGGTTATCGTTTACCTCGCAGCAGCATACATATCGACACCCAGGGTTGCCGCCTGTCCAGTCATAGTTCAGATGGACAGGCAACCCGTCCTAGCACTCGTTTTCATTAGGATCTATAATGATGACTTCACGAGGACCAAGCGTCGGTGATCTGGAGCTTTCGGAGTCTACTCCAAACACCTTTAAAATACATGAATATAGTCTGTTAACCCAGATCCCCAAATCCAGAATTCCCCTAAACTAGTATGATAGATCAAAGTAGTCTGACCGGAGCGAGTCCTGCTTCTCCGTTCGCCGCTAGGGTCGCTACGATTCGCCATTCCCGCCACGGGCAACAGCAGATCTAAGCACCGACGCTAGCTCTAGTCTTTACCACAAGGAAAAGGAGCGTGGTGCCGGCGAGTCTCTTGCAGAGTTGCAGTAGTGTACGCCGCGTCGTTGAGAGAAATGAGATATATACACTTGTCTGCGGGAAAACTTTTTTTTGGCTGTCGCGCGCGCTTTTCTCCCGCCAACTTACCAGAACCGCTCTATGCTATTGTTGGGGCAGTTACACAATTGTTTCTCAAGAAGGTCCTTCCTGCAAAGCATCAAAAGGACGGACGATCCGATTCTGGATCAATCCAAATAAACAGCATCTTAGCTTTTCCTCCCTTTTTACCACTAGGAAGGTCCTCCTTGCGAAACATCAACAGGCCGGAGTTTCCTCAATCAAAACTTCCCCCTTCTCCATCTATTACCACTATACCTCCATTGTTCTTCCTCTACCTCCATTGCAACGCGTATGAATTCTGAATGGTGAGTATGCTCGAAACGAATGAGTTTGGATCTTCTACGGAGATTGTGCATAAATTCGGGATGATCAGTGTCGGGGTTCTCTACCGCCGGCAATGAATTTTTATTGATCGTGTGTCGGGCTCGGATGGTTAGCGCAGGAGACGACGGGGTTTATACTGGTTCGGGCCTCCGAGGAGTAATACCCTACGTCCAGTGCGTTGCGGCCGTGTTCCTGAGCCAAGTGTGCTCGTAGTAGGGGTTACAAGCTAGTCGGGAGAGGGAGTTCGTTCCTAAGTCCCGGATGGTGGTGTCTGGTCATGTGAAGGTCTCACCCTTGTGACCGTTGCCTTCCTCTCCCTTTTATAGTCTCAAGGGGAGGGGCACAAGGGGGAATACAAAAGAGTTACAGTGCTTGGCAGCTGGTACGTCCCCTCGTACGTCGCTGTCCGCCAGGGCGTATTGAAGCCGAGTCGCGATGCCTTGTCGGGGAAGCCGCCGCGTGGCCGGGTTGGACTGTTCCCTCCGGGACGCTTGGCCTTCTCCCCGAGTAGTTTGGGCTTGTCTTAGTCTTCCCGAGTACTTGCCTAGCTTGCCACGCCCGAGCCTAAGCCTAGGCTCGTGCGCGTCGTAGAGGGTGCTTGAGTGCCTCGGGTTGAGTCTTGCGTGTGGCAGAGTAGGAGATGATGGCGATGTGATGGCTGAGCGGCTTCTCAGACCTGCATTAAGGCTCTTGCCGGGGCGGGCCGCTTGCATGGCCTCCAGCTGTTGTTTCCGCGTGACGTGGAGATTCGCTCCTCCCCGCGCATCGGTAGCGCCGCTCGAGTAGTGCGCCCGGGTCCACGTACCAGTCGGAGCCTGGACTTGTCGTGCGAGGTGGAGAGTACTCGTGCGAGGCGGAGACTTGTCGTGCGAGGCGGAGACTTGTCGTGCGAGGGGGAGACTTGTCGTGCGAGGTGGAGACTTGTCGTGCGAGGGTTCCTCTAGTGGGAAACTAGTCGGAGATGCAGCCGTCCGGCCAAGGACTGGTTGACTTGCCGGTGAGGGTCTTGATGAAGATCTGCATGCCTTCCCTGAGACGCAACTCCAGATGAAGGGTGGACTCCTTCTAGATGTTGTTGTCAGCAAGGGTACGACCATCCTCGAGCTGCTTGCCAGCAAACGGTTGACTCCACCTCGAGGGTTGTGGTTTTACCATTGTTTTTAGGAAGATAATCTTGCCGTCAAAGGGGACCCTAATCTGGGTCCTCGTCAGGAGCCCCCGAGCCTGAGTGGGAGTCAGGGAGTCGCGTTCAGGCTCAGTTGGTGGATCTTGGAGTTGGAGGTGTTCTTCGGGTTCTCGGTGGGTGCGCGCGAGCGCATCCGCCGGATGTAGCCCCCGAGCTCGTGAGTGAGTTGGAGACTCGCTCGCGAGCTTTTATTTGTAATTGTAGCCGTTGTAGCCTTGGAGGTTTCGTCGGGGCAGTTTCGGCCGTAGTGATGACATGGGCGTGGTCATGGGTGCGGGTATCTCGGCCGACGTGACCGATGTGACCGCCCTATCGAGACCGCGCTCAGGCTCTGCAAGTCTGCACGTCGTGGGAATCGAGGCATCGCGGTTGCGTGCGGCTGTTTCGCCGGGACGCGCGCGTGAGTGGGCGAAAATCTTGCTGACACGGCGGGCCCGGCGCTGAAGATGAAGAGTCAGGCCTGTCCTCTTTTAAAACTGCGCGTCGTGCGCTGGTTCGGGACTTTGCTTTCCGTTCGCTTCCTTTCTCCCTCGCGCTTGCCCCTTGAGCTCCGAGTTCTTTCACCTCCACATTGCCACCGCCGCTTGCGTTCCCAGCTCGCTCGAGACTTCGCCGGCGTGATGTCGAGCTGGGCGCGCTCCAACGTCACCCGCGAGCAGCTCCTTCGTCTCGTTGAGGCAGGCCAGCTGCCTCCCCTCACCGAGGCTGTCGTGTGGATCGTCCCTGCCGATGAGTCCGTGCCACGCCCTCCCAGTGGGTACGTGGTGTCGTTCGTGGTCTTCCATGAGCACGGCTTCTCCGTCCCCGCTGGCAGGTTCATCCGCGGGGTGCTGTTCGCGTACGAGCTGCAGCTTCAGCACCTCAACCCGAACAGCATCCAGCAGATGGCCGCCTTTGAATCGATGTGCGAAGGGTTCCTGGGCATCGGCGCGCACTGGCATTTGTTCCAGTACTTCTTCAGGTTCACCTGTCTGAAGGAAGGCTCCCGCGCGGCGACGATTGGCTGCGCCAACCTTTGAATGAAGTAAGGCCGCGGCGACGACTACATCCCGGCGCCGCTGACCAGCTCGAACAGTGGCTGGCACAGGGGGTGGTTCTCCTTGCGGAACGACCCCGAGCACGCGCTCCCATCGTACACTGGGTGCTCCATCGCGAAGTCGCAGCGGAACTGGGCTGATGGCCCGGCCAAGAAAGAGCAGGAGAAGATGCTCAAGTCTCACTGGGCCGTGCTCGGGCGTCTTCGGAACGCCGGGATCAGCTTGGCGGAGGTGGTCGGGCAGTACCACACCCGAGGTGTTGTGCCGCTCCGGATATGGCCGCTCCGGCTCTGCGACATGACTGCTGACAGGGCCCCGTGGGTCGGCGGAGCTTCCGTCGCCACTCGAGGTTCAGCGCCGTGTGGCACATGCGATCGGGAGAGTGACCTACTCGTGGCCGCCGCCGCGGATGCTCCCGATGCTCCTCAACGTGGCGACAGAGAAATTTGTAAGTTGTCCGTCTTCTCGGCCAGTTTCATTCGCCTTTTGTCGTGGGAAGATCTTCTCGGATTTGACCTTGGTGCGTTCTTGTTGCGGCAGTTGAAATGCGCCCACCTCGATCTTCAACCAGAACCAGGCCGCGGCGGAGAAGAGGCGCGCTGCGCGTAAGGCGCAGCATAAGAAATGCCAGATCGCCAAGCGCGATCGCAACGATGACCGCAACAAGAGGCGGAAGGTGGGGGAGCAGGGCGTCTCCTCCGATGAGGATCCGTCGCCCGAGCCGTCGTGGAGCGGCGATGTCGCCAGCGCGGTGGTCGACTGGAGCAACATGTCGGGGTCATCCTCGTCGTCGCCGCGAGAGGCGGGTCACGACAAGACTGTGGGCTCGAGCTCTCGTCCGGCGGCTCCCCCTGCCCAAGTGGACCCGCGGTCGACCCGCTCCCGTACGGTACCCAGCGGGACGGGCGCTCCCGAGCCGCAGAGATCCGCGCCCCGTCAGATCGATCCCCCGAGGAGGTCGGAGGAGCGATTGGTGTCCGTCCGCAAGTTCTATGACGGCTCGGACCGCCCGGACTCTGACTCCTTGCAGAGGCGCCGGTCGCGGGGGAGGTCGTCGGATTCGGCGTCGACGCCGAGCGCGGCGCCGGTGGCGGAACCGAGCGCTGCCCCGCGGCGCTTACAATCATTGCTTATCCGGGGTGGCGGGGCCCCGGATGTTCATGTACCCCTAATCGCAGGCGGGGGCCGAGGTCCAACCCCAGCTGTAGCGGAGGCCGGAGGGACAGCCCCCGAGCGAATGGGGGAGAACGTTGCTGCCGTAGAGGCGGCCGGCCGAAGCAGAGGAGCGCCCGAGACGGCGGACTCAAGCCACGCTGTTCCCGAGCAGGGCTCGAAGCGCGCCGCCCCCGAGCAGGGCATATCGGACCGCCCAGTGAAGAAAACCCGGGTGCGCTCCAAGATGTAAGTCTCCGACTTCAGCTTTTGCCTGTCATGTCTCTTCCGACTAGTTTGTTGATGCTAGCATTTGTCTTCTCGCAGTCATGCTGATACTGGCGCGCTTAGCCTGGGGCCCCTGAAGCGACTGGCACTGAGGGCACAGGTGATCTCTCCCGAGCCTCAGCCCTAGTCCCCGAGCGCCAGGCCGGTGTCGTTACAGGCCGAAGAGGCGCCGTCGGTGGTCGTCGAGACGAGGACGCCAACCGCGCTACCTCCACCAGTCCCCGCCACCGCCGTCGAGGAGGGTGAGGCGGCCACGGAGGCGACCGTCACTCAGGCGGCCCTGGAAGCGCCGTCCGAGGCTGGCCTAAGCATCGAGGGGGTGGTGGTGGTCTTGGATGAAGACTCGGCGCCTCCCCCAGCTTCGGAGAGTCACGATGCCGCGGCGACCCTGGCGTTGGAGCCGGCCCAGGCGCAGGTGGTGTCGAGCCTTCTCCCGGCTGTGGAGGTGCTGGTGCCCTCTCCGGCAGCGGCAGTTCAAGGTCCTCCCCCGACCGTGGAGGTGGCGGAGTCCTCTTCGGTCCGAGCTTCCCTTACGGTCGTGGAGATGATGGATCTTGGGACGTGCCGGTTCATCGACTTCCCCGGTGTCGGGGTAATTGACATCGAAGCAACCCAACTCCCGGAGAAGGAGTACGAGGTGGCGGCGGAGCGGAGGTCCACCGAGCCGACGACCATGGAGGCGATCGCGTCGGTCTCGAAGGTGCTGCAGGAGTACGAGCGCGCCGGCGGCTTCGCCTCAGCCGCTGCAACAGACGCGGAAGATGTGGCCCTCGCGGCGCCCGCGGCTCGTGTGGAGCCGACAGAAGACGCGTCCGCACCGCCGCATGTCGATGAAGGTCGGGAGGCGTCGTCTCCCGAGTTGGTGGAAACCGCCGAAACTCCAGCCCCTGTGCCGGAGCCTGGCGTGGCGGAGCCCGTTGTCGGGGAAGAGGGGGCATCATCGCCCGGTCCGGTCACCGCTGAGGCCGAGGGTGTCGAGGCTCGCATGCTTGACGAGCCGGCCGCCGTTGCACAAGAGTCGGCCGTCCCCGAGACGGTGGCCAGGGCCACCACCTCGGAGATCCAGGTGGCCGAGGAGACGGGGGCGTCTCTTTCTCAAGGCGCGGCAGGCGGCGAGGCCCGAACGCTTGAGCTCACGTGCCCTTCGTGGGCGGCTACCTCCGGGCCTGACTCCGACTTCGAGGATGACGAGGAGGCCGTGGCACGCCACACCTTGGAGCGTGGGTTGACCTAGGCGCGCCGGGCCTTTGACGAGCTCATCCTCCCCGCGACTTTAGTGAGTTTTCTTGTCAAGGATTCTTTTTTGATTCCGCGATCTTCTCGAGCTACGCCAGTTAATTCGGTTCTGTTGGCTGTAGACCCTCGAGTCTTCAGGTCGGAGACGCGCCCGCGAGGTGCGCCAACTCTGCGCGGAGCAGACCCAGCTGGAGATGCAGCTTGTCGTGTTTCGGGTAGCGGCAGCCGGTGTCGTGGCGAGCGAGACGTCCGCGCGGGGGTCCCTTGAGGCCGCCCGTCAGTCCGCGGAAGACCGAGCCATCTCCGCCGAGACTGCCGCCGCAGCAGCTGCCACCGAGCGGGACTCGCTGGCGTCGAGGCTCACGCTTGCCGAGGCTGAGATCGAGAAGCTCCGAGCGGCCGCAGCGTCCGCGGAGGAGGCGGCTGAGAGAGCCAAAACCGCCGCGGCCACGGCGGAGACCACCGCCCGAGAAGCCTCCAAGGCCGCCGCTTGTGAGAAGGCGGCCCTCGAGGCAAAGGTGTTGGAGCTAGAGAGTGACTTGAGGACGGCCACGACGGACTTGGCGACGACGAGCTGCCAGTTTTCCCAGGCCACGAACCAGCTCCAGGTGGCAACCGAAGAAGCGTCGCGGCTTCAGAGCTCCAATGCCAAGTTGTCGCAGGATCTCGAGGGTAAGTCGGACGATCTCCGGTTCTTGTCCAGTCCAGTTCTTGCTTCTTGTCGGGGCTTGACTTGATTTCCTTGGTTGCAGGGTCGCGCGTGATCCGCGCGGGGATGGTGGTGCAGCTGATGACGGTCAAGCAAGAGCGGAACGCCGCCATCCTCAAGGTTATCGAGAAGGACGGTGTCCTTAAGCGCTTGTCGGAGCAGCTCTAGAGTACGTATCGAACTTTGGTGTTATCTTGTTGTCCTTTTTCTTCCTCTCGAGCTCTCCGTGACTCCCTGTCTCCGCTTGTTCTTCAGAGGTCCAGGCCGAGTTGGAGCAGTCCCGGGCATCTGGAGAGCAGGACGCGTCCGCCCTGAACCAGGCCCGCGAGGCCCGGCGCAAGTCGGATGCCATTGCCGAGAAGGCCATCAGGGACATCGCCAAGCTGGGCAAGGCGATGAGTTCGGCCATGGCCACGCTCGGTGTATTGCTTGGTCCGCGGACGCCCGAGATGCTGATCGAGGAGGCTGGTCGCCTTCCCGGCGTGGTGCGAGAACTTGAGTTGTCGACGGGTCGTCGTGCGGTGCACCGGATCCTCGCCATGATCGAGTCGCACTACCAAGGGCTGGACCACATGGCGCTGAGCGGCGGCTGGGCCCCTGGCATCTCCGACGACCAATGCGACGAACTGGAGGTGGACTGCGCCGCCTTCGCCCGCGAGATGGCCGACGCTGCATTGAAGGATCTGGAACTGCTGCCACAAGACGAGTCAGAGGCTCCAGGAGTTCCCGGGCACCCGAGTTAAACATGCCACAAGCTATTTGTAATAATTTGAACATGTTGCCAGGTTATCGCGTAGCTAGGCTATTCATCTGGCGTTATCTCTCGATCGCTTCCGAGCGCCTGAGGACGATTGCAGCCACGCGTAGTCGAACTTAGAGAAACGAAACAGTCAAACCGTGCTCCGGAGCCGCGGGGGCGTAAGAGTCGTAAGGCTTGGCCCCTTCGAATCGCTAAGCTCAACCGTTCGTTCGCAGCCCCCGAGTCCTCAGAAGGTTCGGGAGATAACTGAGGTTTTAGTTGCGCAAACTCCTCTTTTGGACCGGAGCCCGAGTGGTCATTCGAATGTTCTCGGAAAGGGGTTGGATGAAAGCTGGAGACTAGAGAAGTACTCGCAAGTCTTCGTGCTGTAGCCGCGGGGGCGTTAGCACTAGGAGCTTTGAACGAATAGGTGACTCGCCATCTCATGCAAGCTGTCATCTTCACCTTTCCCGAGTTTGAGTTTCCACCAAAAAACTTCTCGCTCGTGCGATCGGTCTCGACAAAGTTGTCGGAATTTTTTGAAAAATTTCGAAAAAACGTTGAGGACCCGAGGGCATTGTGCCCTTGGTAGCCCCCGAGAAGGGAGCGTCTTTGACTTGGTGCAAAGACGCTGCCTGCTCAAGCATAAGTATTGCTATAAAGAAATAAAGCGCACAACCGAATATAAACTTGAACTCGGAGACAGGTGCACAGAGGCAAACATCATGTATTTATTGACGTACGAGTTCAGAACATTTACTCAAGGGTAAAACGGGCGCAGGTGTTCGATGTTCCATGCGTTGGTGACGACGCTCCCGTCCTCGTACTTGATCTTGTATGTCCCTGGTCGGAGCACCTCGTGGATGATGAAGGGCCCCTCCCAAGGTGGCGACAGCTTGTGCCGGTCCTTGCTGGCTTGAACCCGTCGGAGAACGAGGTCGTCGACGTGAAACTCGCGCGGGCACATGTTGCGCTCGTGGTAGCGTCGTAACGCCTGCTGGTACTTGGCGCTCCTCAGCAGTGCCACGTCGCGCGCCTCGTCAAGCTGGTCGATCGCGTCCTCGAGCGCGACTTGGTTCTCTTCTTCAGTGTATGCCCGCACCCGTGGGCTGCCGTAGTCGATGTCGGTTGGCAAGACCGCCTCGGAGCCATGTACCATGAAGAATGGCGTGAACCCCGTGGCCCTGCTTGGCGTAGTGCGTAGACTCCACAATACGGACGGCAGTTCGGCCACCCATCTTGCTCAAAACTTGTCGAGCCGCTTGAAGATTCTCGGCTTCAAGCCTTGCAGGATCATACCGTTCGCCCTCTCGACTTGCCCGTTCCTCTTCGGGTGAGCTACAGCTGACCAGTCCACACGGATGTGGTTGTCGTCGCAGAAGTTGAGGAATTTCTTCCCCGTAAACTGGGTGTCGTTGTCGGTAATGATCGTGTTGGGGATGCCGAAACGGTAGATGATGTCGGTGAAGAACGAAACGGCCTCCTTGGAGCGGACGTTGACTATGGGTCGAGCCTCGATCCACTTTGAGAACTTGTCGACCGCTACGAGGAGGTGTGTGAAGCCCCCGGGTGCTTGTCGGAGCGGTCCCACCATGTCGAGGTTCCAGACGGCGAAGGGCCATGTGATGGGGATCGTCTGCAGCACTTGCGCCGGGAGGTGAGTTTGCCTTGCATAGAATTGGCAACCCTCACAACGCCGCACAATGTCCTTTGAGTCGGCGACCACTGTGGACCAATAGAAACCTTGTCGGAAAGCTTTTCCTACAAGGGTTTTTGGCCCGGCATGGTGACCGCAGGTGCCAGCGTGTATGTCTTGCAGCAGCTCGCGGCCTTGATCTCCGGGAATGCACCGCATGAGTATGCCGGCCGCCCCACGCTTGTAGAGCTCGCCATCAATGATGACGAAAGCTTTCGCGCGGCAGGCGATGCACCGGGCTTCTGTTTGGTCGGAAGGGAGCTTCCCCTCGATCAGCCACTCGAGGATGGGGAAACGCCAGTCGGGATCCTCAAGGTTTACCTCCAGTGGCTCGTCGATTGCCATGACCTCGGGCCCCGGCTCTTCAGGTGGTTTCTCGCCCTCTTCTTGTACGGACGGTTGATGTTGATCGCTCACGAAGACGCCGTGTGGAACCGGGCTGCGACTGGATGCCGCTTTCGCAAGCACATCAGCCGCTTTATTGTAGTCGCGCAACACGTGGTGCAACTCGAGGCCGTGGAATTTGCCCTCCAGATCTCGGACGGCTTGGCAACATGCCGCCATCTTCGGGTCAACGCAGTTCTTATCCTTCATGACTTGTCCCACGACCAATTCCGAGTCACCCCTGATCTCGAGACGCTTGATCCCGAGCTCGACAGCGATCCGGAGACCGTTGATCAGGGCTTCGTACTCGGTGGCATTGTTTGACACCGGGAAATGTAGTCGGACCATGTACTCCATGCGCACGCCCTGGGGCAAAATGAAGACAAGGCCTACACCAGCTCCTTCCTTCATGACTGAGCCATCGAAGTACATGATCCAGGTCTCGTGCTCGATTCTTGCTGGTGGAGTCTGCATCTCCGTCCATTCGGCCACGAAGTCTGCGAGTACTTGGGACTTAATCGCGCTGTGCGGAGCATACGTGATGTTTTGCCCCATCAACTCAAGCGCCCATTTAGCGATTCTTTCTTCGGCCTCGGGGTTCTGGATGACCTCCACGAGTGGATACTTGGACACCACAGTGATGGGGTGTGCGTCGAAGTAATGCCGGAGCTTGCGCTTGGTCATCAAGATCGCGTACACGAGCTTTTGCA
Organism: Cenchrus fungigraminus; assembly: GCA_036936925.1. Classification (NCBI taxonomy): domain Eukaryota; kingdom Viridiplantae; phylum Streptophyta; class Magnoliopsida; order Poales; family Poaceae; genus Cenchrus; species Cenchrus fungigraminus. The sequence goes on from CM072780.1 coordinate 89,717,797, forward strand.
TCTGTGAGTAGCGCGTCTTGGAGTCGGAGAGTACCTCGCTGACGAAGTACACTGGTCGCTGCACCTTCTGGGACCTCCCGGGCTCTTCCCGCTCTACCACCAAAGCCGCACTGACGACCTGGGTCGTGGCTGAGATGTACAGTAACATTGGCTCTTCCGTGGCCGGAGCAGTCAATATCGGGGGACTCTTGAGGAGGTTCTTGAGCGAGTCGAGTGCCTCTTGCGCCTCGGGGGTCCACGTAAAGTGGTCGGACTTCTTCATTAGCTTATACAACGGCAGGCTACACTCTCCGAGCCGCGCTATGAAGCGACTCAAAGCCGCGAGACAGCCTGTGACGTGTTGTACGCCCTTCAGGTTCTTGATCGGCCCCATGTCCATGATGGCTGAGATCTTCTCGGGGTTAGCTTCAATGCCGCGTTCCGACACGACAAAGCCGAGAAGCATTCCCCTCGGAACCCCAAAAACGCACTTCTCGGGATTCAGCTTCACCCCGTGTTGTCGTAGCTTCACGAAGACTTCAGTGAGGTCGGGGACCAGATCCCCTATTCTCTTTGACTTGACTACAATGTCGTCGACGTACGCTTCTATGATGCGGCCGATCAGCTCCCCGAAGACGCGTCGCATGCATTGTTGGAAAGTTGCGCCCGCATTCTTGAGCCCGAAGGGCATCGTTTGATAGCAGTACGCGTCGAACGGTGTGATGAACGAGGTTGCGAGTTGGTCCGCTACACACATCGTGATATGGTGGTACCCGGAGTACGCATCGAGAAAACAGAGGGTCTCGCACCCTGCCGTTGAATCGACTACCTGATCTATGCGAGGCAAAGGAAACGGATCCTTGGGACATGCCTTGTTAAGGCTCGTATAGTCAACACACATCCTCCATTTTTTATTCTTCTTCTTTACAAGTACAGGGTTTGCTAACCACTCGGGGTGGTAGACTTCACGGATGAACCCTGCACTAAGGAGCTTCAAGATCTCCTCGCCAATCGCCTTGCACTTGTCATCGTTGAAGCGGCGTAGGCGCTGTTTCACCGGCTTCGATCCCGGCTTGATGTTGAGTTTGTGCTCGGCAACCTCTCTCGGGATCCCCTTCATGTCGGAGGGTTTCCACGCGAACACGTCGAGGTTCGCTTTGAGGAAGTCGACAAGCGTGCTTTCCTATTTAGGATCGAGCACCGTCCCGATACGGAGCTTGCGGCCATCGTCGGAGACGACCGCGTCCTTGACATCCTTGGCGGGCTCGAAAGAGCAGGCCGCACGCTTGGACGACTCGGGGACGTCCTGGTCCTCGGAACGAGGCTCAGCATGGAGCCTCGCGGACCGGACAGTTGCTTCAGCGAACTGAAAGCACTCAGCGTCGCACTCGTATGCGCGCTGGTACGTAGGCCCTACTGTGATGATACCCCTCGGTCCGGGGATTTTCAATTTCAGGTACGTATAATTAGGCACGGCCATAAACTTCGCGTATGCCGGCCTCCCGAGGATCGCATGGTACGTCCCCGAGAACCCCACCACTTCGAAGGTGAGGGTTTCTGTGCGGAAGTTCCACACATCCCCGAACGTGACGGGCAGATCGATCTGCCCGAGGGGAAGCGCCTCGATTCCAGGTACGACCCCATGGAACGGTGCCATCGACGGCCTCAGCGCGGACCGCGGGATGCCCATCTCGTCAAGTGTTGACGCGTAGAGCACGTTGATCCCGCTCCCCCCATCCATCAGGACCTTGTGGACCCTTCTGGTTTTGAACAGGGGGGCTACCACTAGTGGGAAGGATCCAGGCTGGGGTACGATGTCGGGATGGTCCTTGCGATCGAAGGTTATTGGAACCTCCGACCACTTTAGGTAGGACGGCTTCGCAACGTCAGCGTTCATGACTTCACGCCGGATGAGCTTCTCGCGCTGCCTCGAGGGCTTCGCCGGTGATCCTCCGAAGATCATATGCACCGCTCCGTCTTCACCGGGGAACACAGCCCCCGTGCCATCATCGTTGTCGTGGGATGGGACTTGCTTGTCGGGGTGGTTCGCCGTCTTCGGCTTGAGGGTGCTCTTGACGTAGTTCTTCATCAGCCGGCACTCCCTAAGCGTGTGCTTGACGGGGACCTCGTGGTGTGGGCATGGTGCGTCCAGGAGCTCCTCGAAGTGGTCCCTGGTCGGTGCAGGCTTACCCGGGTTGCCCTTTGGGCGCGTCGTCTTGCGCTCCACTGCCGCGACAAAGTTGTCGTCGCGGCGGCACTTGTCATTTTTCTTCTTCTTTTTGAAACGCGAGGACGTTCCTTCGGCATGGTCCACGACTTGCTTCCCCTTGCCCTGAGGGGTGTTGAGTGTCGCAGCCACTGCCTCCTCGCCATCGGCGTGATTGCTCGCGATGTCGAGGAGTTCCCGCGTCGTGCGCGGCATGCGACGTCCGAGTCGATGGATGAGGGAGGTACACGTCGTCCCATTCTGAAACGCCGAGATGGCGTCGTTGTCGGTTGCGCCGGGGAGCTCGGTGCAGTGCTTGGAGAAGCGCCGTATGTACTCGCGAAGACTCTCCCCGGGCTGCTGCTTGCAGTTGCGCAGCTCCCACTATTTGCCAGGGCGCGTGTACGTGCCTTGAAAGTTGCCGACGAAAACCCGCTGCAGGTCGGTCCAGTCTTGGATCTTGTCGCGGGGCAGGTGCTCGAGCCACGTGCGTGCAGAGTCGCCGAGGTAGAGTGGCAAGTTCTTGATCACGAAGAGATCGTCGGTCGCTCCTCCGGCATGGCACGCAAGTCGGTAGTCCTTGAGCCATACGCTGGGGTTGGTGTCCCCGTCGTATCTTGGCATATTGGTCGGGGCCCGGAAGCGTGAGGGGAACTTCGCGTTGCGAATGCCCCGACGAAAGGCCCTCGGACCACGCTGGCTTGGCGACCAACTGCGCTCGCGGTCGTCGTCGCTGTCGTGGCGTCGGCGGCGCCCACAGTCGTCGTCGTGGCGCGAGTGGTGGTCGTGATTGCCGTCGACGCTTTCCGCTCGTCGCCGGGCTTCTAGGGTATTCCGAGCGTCGCGGTTGGGTCCTAGACGACTCTTGACCGCTGATGCCGCGGCCGCAACCCCGCCCCCGTGTCCTTGCTGCTGAAGAGGAGGCGGGTTCGGACCGTGGGTGGATGGTGCTCCAGCTCGTCCGTGCTCCGAGTGCTGGCGCGAGGCGGAGCTTTCCGCTTGCTGCGCCGCTGTAGCTTCGAGCAGCGCTTTCAGCTGCTGGCGTACTCGTCGCTCTTCTGAGGTTGCTGGCTCCGGGCAGCCGCGCAGCAACATGGCCGCGGCGGCCAGGTTCTGGGATGCCCGCCGGAAAAGCGGCGGTGCGTTGGCGTCGGCGTTGACGTTCGCGCCTTCGTTGGCGCGCTGGTCCTTATTGGGCTCTGGCGCGCGCGCGGGTGGTGTCGGCGCACGGCCGTGTGGCTGGCTTGCGGCCGGACGGCGCTCCCGCCGGTTTCCGTTCGCGTTGCCGGGCTCGCCCTGAACAGGTTGTCGATCGCGAGGCTCGGCGTCAGTGGCGAGTTCTTGATGCAGAAGGACCAACTCCTCATCGAGCTGGCGCCTTGCCTCCGCTAATTCGTCGAGTCGGGCCCGCCGCTGGGCATCGGCACCAAGATGGCTTGGTGCATGCTCTGATTCGGAGCTGCTCGACGCAGTGGCCACGCAGACGTTACACTCCCATGTAGGGTCGTGACGTCGCGCAGTTGGCGCCCTCCGAGTGGCTGCAGACCCGGGGACGATGCTCGTGGCGCGGAGGCTGTTGACGTAGGCCGTCACCCGGTCGTCCGGTAAGCCGGGTTGTCCACGAGGGTACATTGTGGAGTACCGCTCCATGAATTTCCCCCAGCCCAGCGGTCCGTCTCCGCTGGCCTGGAAGGCGAGGTCGGTGAGGTAGTAGGCGGCGAGCCTAAAACGCTCCTGCGTTGGGTTTGGCCCCAACATGCCGATGATGATGTCGCCCGAGTAGCTTCGGACGAAGGCCTCGCACGCCGCAGCCCCCGAGAGGACATTGGGGCGAGGCGGCCGGCCGAAGGTACGGCCAACAACGGACTCCACTGGCCCGGTGTAGACGCAGCCGAAGGAGCCGAAGCGCAGGGTGGTCCCGGGAGTCAACGTGACCCCGCGACCGTCCATCCGATCCGCTGAGTTCGTCGAGACACACGATGTGCCCCTACCTGGCGCGCCAACTGTCGGGGTTCTCTACCGCCGGCAATGAATTTTTATCGATCGTGTGTCGGGCTCGGATGGTTAGCGCAGTAGACGATGGGGTTTATACTGGTTCGGGCCTCCGAGGAGTAATTCCCTACGTCCAGTGCGTTGCGGCCATGTTCCTGAGCCAAGTGTGCTCGTAGTAGGGGTTACAAGCTAGTCGGGAGAGGGAGTTCGTTCCCAAGTCCCGGATGGTGGTGTCTGGTTATGTGAAGGTCTCACCCTTGTGACCGTTGCCTTCCTCTCCCTTTTATAGTCTCAAGGGGAGGGGCACAAGGGGGAATACAAAAGAGTTACAGTGCTTGGCAGCTGGTACGTCCCGTCGTACGTCGCTGTCCGCCAGGGCGTATTGAAGCCGAGTCGTGATGCCTTGTCGGGGAAGCTGCCGCGTGGCCGGGTTGGACTGTTCCCTCCGGGACACTTGGCCTTCTCCCCGAGTAGTTTGGGCTTGTCTTAGTCTTCCCGAGTACTTGCCTAGCTTGCCACGCCCGAGCCTAAGCCTAGGCTCGTGCGCGTCGTAGAGGGTGCTTGAGTGCCTCGGGTTGAGTCTTGCGTGTGGCAGACTAGGAGATGATGGCGATGTGATGGCTGAGCGGCTTGTCAGACCTGCATTAAGGCTCTTGCCGGGGCGGGCCGCTTGCATGGCCTCCAGCTGTTGTTTCCGCGTGACGTGGAGATTCGCTCCTCCCCGCGCATCGGTAGCGCCGCCCGAGTAGTGCGCCCGGGTCCACGTACCAGTCGGAGCCTGGACTTGTCGTGCGAGGCGGAGAGTACTCGTGCGAGGCGGAGACTTGTCGTGCGAGGCGGAGACTTGTCGTGCGAGGCAGAGACTTGTCGTGCGAGGGTTCCTCTAGTGGGAAACTAGTCGGAGATGCAGCCGTCCGGCCAAGGACTGGTCGACTTGCCGGTGAGGGTCTTGACGAAGATCTGCATGCCTTCCCTGAGACGCAGCTCCAGGTGAAGGGTGGACTCCTTCTAGATGTTGTTGTCAGCAAGGGTACGACCATCCTCGAGCTGCTTGCCAGCAAACGGTTGACTCCACCTCGAGGGTTGTGGTTTTACCGTTGTTTTTAGGAAGATAATCTTGTTGTCAAAGGGGACCCTAATCTGGGTCCTCATCAATCAGTGCATACAACCGCCCAATCATATGTGAGTATTCCGTGAGACATGCACTTGTCCTGCAATTGTGTGCAGTTAGCCTGAATTGCCCATCATAGAAATGAAGTCACAGTTTCCTCGCTTTCCATGTCCCACATCTTTGACGCAGAGTGCAGCTTCAACCTTTCGACTTGGTACATGTCGGCGACCGAGAGTAAATAAGGCCAGGCATTGCGATTCACAATGATCGACACGTCCGTTCAGAGGGGGTGTGCACACAAGTTCATCGGTTAACGCCCGGTGCCAGTCGTTAACTGCAATTCTCAATGACCTCCATTGCAATGCGTATGAATTCCGAATGGTGAGTATGCTCGAATCAATTTGGAATAGATTAAACAAAATCGGCATAATAAGATGACATCTCATAGCAACTCATCCCTACAAAGTTCACACCACCAGTCCACCAACAAGTAGCAAATATCATACGATGATCCGGTAGCCAACACGAAAACACAATCATGATACAAGTTTCACAATAATCATCACTACTCATTCATAATCATAACTCCATCTCATGTTTGGCCTCCTGCAGCTGTTCCTTCATCTTTTGCACCTCCTACCGTGAATTTTGTGGCCTTGCGAGACTCTCTTGCATTTCTTAATGTCCTTTCAGAAGATCTGGATGTCTCATCTCAGGACGAGGACTCTATAGGATCTTGAAAGAGATCGAAAACATCATAGATCAATTAGCAGAAAAAGAGAAAGAGCTTCAGTACACACCTAAGGACAAGACAACTGAGGGCGGAGATCATTCTTCTTACCATATACATTGGAATAAAAGCGTCAATGAATGGGTAGGATATTGAGTTTGTTTGGTCAGTCTTTTCTTTTAAATTTTCAAGAAGTTCGTTGTCTGTTGGACTGAAACGGGGACTAATAGGCAAGGGTACCCGTTTCAGTCCAACTAACAACGAACTTCTTGAACATTTAAAAGAAAAGACAGACCAAACAAACTCAATGTCCTACCCATTTATTGACGCTTTTATTCCAATGTCTATGGTAAGAAGAATAATCTCCGCCCTCAGTTTTCTTGTTCCTAGGTGTGTACTGAAGCTGTTTCTCTCTTTCAGCTAGTTGTTCTATCATGTTTTGGATCTCTTTGGAGATCCTAATAGAGTTCTCCCCCGAGATGAGGCATCCAGATCTTCTAAAATAACATTAAGATGTTCTTGTAGAACTAAACTAATCCTTGGAGAAAACTCATCTTGATCTGAAAAATAAACTCATCTCAGTCTATAAAAAAACCTGAATCCCTTGAACCCAATAGTATGAGTACAGTAAAACAACCACCACACGCCACAAAACCTGGTTGTTTGCTACCTACATAAACTCAGCAAGGGCATGGTTGTCCTAAATGAACCTATCGATCCATTGAACGATGCAAATTGGAAACTAACTGAATCTAACACCTGTGAATTGTGCAAACGCTAACAATCGTGGCAGAATCCAGATGTCCCTTCAACGGTCTGCAGCTCCGAAATAGTATCTTCAATCTACCAATTCATAAAACGATGGACCTATCAATCCTATCAATTGTGCACCTCCACAAAAATCCATAAAGCGAGTGGCTTGAAGCACATATAGAAGCTACTAAAATACAAAACCTACTGTAAGACGATGCAAATTGAAAACTAACTGAATCTAACATGAATTGTCTATATCCTATCAACTTCTAACACCTATCGAAGTGCAAATCTAAAGGTACGATAATGTAATCTAAATCTACCAAATATGCTCATCAATCCTCCAGATCCCCAAATCTAGATATCCCCAACCCTAGTAAGATAGGGGAAAATATAGTGGCTCAAACCAGAGGACCAACCTCGTCTTGCTGTCTCATCCTCTTGTTGCTGGGATGTGGCGGTGCAACCATCTTCCCCTCACCGCTAGGATCCGCCATTCCTACCACGAACTATTGCAGATCTGCATAGCGAAAGTCAAAAGTCTTTGCGAAGTCTGAGTGAAGTGTCTCGCCAGCCATTCGATACGTTATTATATACTCAACTGAAACTTACATGTTGGACTTGGTCACAGTAAAGAATTTGCATGAACTATTAGTAGAGTTTCCCATAAACGTATCACAACCAACAAGTGGTGCAGTGGTAAACAGCACACTCTTGTTCCTTCAGGTCCCTGGTTCGAACCCATGCCATGGCAAATTATTTTTGCAACATTTCGTGACCTATGCTTACACGTGGGACCCTGGAATATTATTTTTGCAACATTTCGTGATCTATGCTTACACGTGAGACCCTGGAATTATTTATGACGACTTGGAACACTCTATTTTCGAAAAAATGGTTACATGTGGGACCCAACTGAATTTTATGACGACTTGGAACACTCTATTTTAAAATAATGCTTACATGTGGGACCAAAGTTGGTTTATGACGCCGCTGACATGGCTAAAATGCTTACATGTGGGACCGTGGAAAATTTTATGACGACTTGGAACACTCTATTTTCGAAAAAATGCTTACATGTGGGACCCTACTGAATTTTATGACGACTTGGAACACTCTGTTTTTAAAATAATGCTTACATGTGGGACCGATGTTGGTTTATGATGTTTTTTCAGAGCTTATGGCGTCACAAAACAACGCCAGGCTACAGTACCAACTGTAATGACGAAATTTTTTTTGTCACTAAATTTACTCGGAAGTGAAATATTATGACGAGATTAGCCAGGAACGTCATAAATCAATGACGCTAAAATGTGGTTGCGTCACTAGTCAACGATTTTCTTGTAGTGAAGTCTTGCTGAGTATTAGTATACTCAGACTTGCTATAATTATTATTTTCAGGTGAAGTTGTTTGGCCTGGAGAGATTCCACCCGGTTGGGAGTTGGAATGGGTGGATGACGACAAGTGATGACATCACGGATGACCTCCTGTGATGTCTATCATATCGTAGTTTAATTTCTGCTGTTCTAAAACTCTGAACCTTTACTTATCATGTCATGAACCATGGTTTGTAATAATTAAACCCCTAAGGGTAAATTTGGATTTAATTTGTGTAATGTACTCTGGACTCGCCTTCGTGTGAGTTTTAATGCATATGTTCGATCCTTTGTTTCAAGTTATTTATCGGGCTTTGACCCGGCAACACTCGACGGGATGGTACTTTACTATCGTTTAATGGTCAAAGTGGATTGGCTTGGGCGGTAGTACGGCATTTTCCCGGGCAGGGTTGTCACACTTAGAGCATACATGTCATGTCCTAATTTTATTTGTTTGGACTCGTGAAGCCCAAGAAATTATTATTTGTTTGTGATCTATTTCATCAAGAAAACTAAACTTGTTACAAATGAATTGTGTCCTTCATATATATTTGTAAACAAGCATGCACTGGTAGAGTCCGAGGCTTTTGTATGCCCCTTTAGTCCCGGTTCAACTTTGGAGTCGGGATTAAAGGCCTTTTGTCGACGTGGCCCGAAATGGGGGCGGGAGGCCCCCCCTTAGTACCGGTTGGTAACAAAAGGGTAGGCTCCCAACGGCTCTGTGAAGCAACTATTAGCGCCAGAGGGTACCCCTTCTGCCTCCTACTGTTGACGCGAAAATAGGACGTCATCCACGCGCGCGACACACATGACTCCCCGGTCTGTAGCGAGGCGTGCCGGCCAATCTGACCAGTTGATTGACAATGGAAAATCTAAAACGTTAGATAGCAGGTTAATTGGCTAGAGAGCCGATGTCTCTTTTGATAAAATCGTAACAGGTAGGTAGCCGATACGGGGCAGAACAGGTCGGCTAGATCAGCCGATATGATGACATAGGCAAAGCGTAAGCTACCAGAGGCAACTTAAATAGAGCAACGTGAGCAACACCTGAAACAGATCTAGCCAGCTATATAATAATTAGAAATAATAGTAATAATAATGCGAAAAGCCGACAAGAAACAGTGTCAAACCGGATAATTGAGATAAAAGCTAAAGCAACAAGAATTAAGGTAAAACTTGCTAATCTAGCTGATATCGATAAATTATGAATAAATCTAGACGAAACCACAACAATACGCCCACAGGTTAAAGCCTAGATATTACTCGGTAAAGCGGAACTCACCAGCAAGCCGGAGCTCGAAGCGATGCAGCCCGACGAGTTTGCGAGAACTTGTGAAAAAGAAAAGGTATGAAGGCGAAGTCACCGAAAATTAGATGCGGTAAAGTAGATGCAAGAATTGTGAAGGGGTTTGCCCGGAGGCGGTTTTGATATTGATCGTGTGATAAAACATTACAATAACCCTGGGTACATATTTATACTCCGAACCCACGACTCCTGACTAGCTAGGACTATGACTCGCACAAGACTTCTCTAATACAAGATATCTAGATAAAAGGAAATATTAAAATATATGAACTCTACTTTCCCTTCCATAGAACCCTCGCTAATGACGCTTCCTGCCGAGCCATCCGTATACATATGCATAATTAGCTCAGACTCTCTTCTATGCAGCAAAACGAACAAGAATTGGCTTGCATCTCCTTTCTTTATTTTACTTTGCCTTCACGCGTGAGACCCTCCTTATACGTGATTTGCCTCCTTTTTTAATCATCCTCATGTGCTGATCGCATTCTTCTTTAAATATTATTTCCTTATGCATATACGTAAATTTGGTATCCCACATGCAGTTTGCTTTGTCTGGCCGATTGTCCCTCTGACCGATTGATGTGTTCTTTGGCCGATCTTCTCTCTTCTTCATTCTTTCTATATTCTTTCTCCCGGAGTATGATTGGGCCAATATATTAGGAAATATACTATTTCCAATAGCCCGAATCATCATCTCGTAGCTGGAAAGTATTTTAACCTCTTTGAGCTCTTAGGAACGTAGTCTTGTAGCCTGTGTATATACAACATGTTGGTGGCCGATCGTCCCAAGCTGCTATCCAGTCAATTGCCTCATGCTTGCTCTTGCCGATTCTTCATCAGCTGGTCAATTTTTCTCTTCCTTTAGAATAAAATAATCCGTCCAGCTAGCCAATGAAGTTAGCTAATGAAGACAAATATATAGTTGATCGATCTGCAGATCACATCGATTTTACTGACCACCAATTGAGCCTCCTCTACCTTCAATTAATTCTACTACTTTCGCCTTCCATCGGCCCCTCTACCTCATTTTGACTTCAGCCTTGACACATGCCAAAAAACGGTGTCAACACCTACTAATGGTCGGGTGGTAACACCAACCGGGACTAATGGTCGGCATCCATATAAACACCGTACCTCCTTCTTCCTCTTACCACCCGAGAGCCATTGTTCACCATACCGACCCGAGCTCAAGCTCCTCCTCGTCATGGTGCCTCAAGCTAGGGTGTTGCTGCGAATTTTCTCTACATTAATTTGTGAAGATTTCTCTCCTTCAAAGTGTTGTCAAGGTTCTAATCTTCATCCTCCCTTCATTTGTTGTGATTACATTTTGTTTTATGGTTTAGAGATGGAGAAAATAGAAATTTTAATTTGTAGCTAGGTAGGAGGAGCTTAGAGAGATGAGATTTTGTAAATATACGTGAAAATGTAGTTAGGATGGTACTAGTATTGTTCCTTCTTTCATTAAATTTGTATTAAGCATTATCTTCTTATCTTGTTTTTCGTATAGAGAAAATTGAATTTTACTTGTACATATAGTTTATAAAATATATGCTCACAAAGAAAATAATAGACATACAGAAAATGTAATAGATATTTTCATTCTTTCATTGTTTAGAAATGGTTTTATTTCTAGGTAGCTATAGGAGGAACTAGAAGATTAAATTCTTTTATTAAGTATTTTTTATTTTTATATAGAATAAATCTAAGCATTCTCTTATTTTTCTTGTTTTTGATATACAACTCTACATCCTAGCTAGCTACAGTCGTATATCACTGCCTAGGTGGGGACTGTAGCTCGGTGATGTAGGTCTGTAGCTAGATAGGAGATGTAGGGCTTTAGCTTAGTGATGTAGTACTACAAGTGGGAAGCCAGGTGTATATGGTGGTGAGGTGAGACTGGTTCATAAAGGTTATGTACATCAATAATAGTGTTGAATTCTATCCCCTTTTGTTTTTCTTTTTATGCATATATTGAATCCAATATTATAATTTGTGTACACTAACCCTACTTTTCGTGAATAATGTGTGTTATTTTGATTTGAATATAGTTTGAGCTAACAATGTCATCATCAAGTGGCTTTGGTAATGGTGCCCGTGGTCGTGGCATACTCCGTCGCCATGGTGGGCGTGGTGGTTGTGGCCTTGGCCATGGAGGTCTTGGTGGCGTTGTTTGGGAGGACCCATTGCCTCGACGTCCGGAATTGTACTTTCACCGCGAGATTACCTTGCAAATGAGTGATGTAACACGTGTAGCCAATGTGGCAATATAGTAATTGAAATTAATTTGCTTTACATAGATCTTTTTCATTTCACATGGAAAATCTATAATTTTAGATACATATATAATTATTGTAGGTTATCAACAATTTCAGATGGCTCAGAGATATTATCGATGATATGAGTGGTACTCCTCCTACAGTGCAAGCTGAGCGTGTTGATGAGAAGATGGCAATAGTGTATATCTCTTTCACTGTACCTACTCGATATGTAGACTACTAGTTGTTGCGAGTAGGCGTGCCACGCCCGATGGTTTCCATTGCAACATTGGGCTCAACATCACCTATTCGGTTAACCCGAGAGAGGACTGCCGTGGAGAATTGTCTACAGCAGCTCCAGAATAATGTTGGGTGCTTCATGCCAGACCTTTCCTATTTCAAATTAAGGCAACTCGAGGCGGGGGAAGGCAATGTGGTTTAGACAACAGAGAGGCTTTGCAGGCTCATCGAGATTTGGTATAAGATATATATAAGATCTTTTTATTCATTCTTAATTAATTTATTTTTGTTACATATATATCTTTAACTTTCATATTTGTTATTATATCTCATCATCATCTGATTGTGTGTAGGATCTCTCTGGTTCTACCTATGCTTCAATTAGCTTCTGTGCGATTCTTAATCATGTCGTGGAAAGAGTTGGGGTGGATTACTATGGTGGGGAGCCATTTTTCACCAACAATTGGAAGAATCAAGCAAATCTAACTTTCTACAAGCCAGCAGAACCTGAGGCTCCATTATTTGATGTTTGCAGTGCTGTTTGTGACACTCCTCCAGAAGCAGAGGAGAGTGGACTCGTATGCACTCTAGCTTATTTTGAGGGATTTCTGGCCTGGACGATTGCTGACATTAACCAAATTTCATATCTACAAGCGCGTGCTGATAGATTTGGTCCAGGTCCTCAGTAACATTATGCATGCATGCATCGATCAGGCTTTGTACCGTACCATACCCTATTATGTGAGCTTGTATGAATTAGCTAGCTATGTGAACCTTTATGTACTTATTAATTATTAATTAGGGTAGAGTTGAAAACGGACTATGACCGTTTTGTGGACAAGTCTTATCAAAAGAAGAGACGATGAGGGTCGCTGAATAGTTACATCGAGCAAATATCTACGTCGACGTCGGGGACTGCCACAAACAAGAACAAGGAGAAGCAAATAGATTCATCGACGACCAATCCGACTGACTTTGTTGCAGGCCTCAGTGCAGAAGAAAAAGCAGCTCTTGAAAACATGCCTACAGAACAATTGACTCATGTCATTAGTTTTTATGAACAAACAGGGATGCCTGTTGGTGCTATTCTCGGCCTTCAAGATCTACCAGCGGATAAAAATTTTGTACCTAGATGGCGCTTTGAGCTAGGACAATCTTTAGTGAAACCAGAATTGGTCAACAAGCTCCCAACTAAGATGCGCAGATTTCATGATTGGTACATGAACAAGTTATCTGATGGCCTGGAGATGTTTGGTATGATCGTGAGACCTGAAGATTTTGCCCTTCTAAACGAGAAGGTGGTCTGGCTCCAATTCAAAGTTATATATGAAGTTTACCAACTGGACGCCATGAATACTGATCTTATGATGGCCTAGTGTCTGTAAGTGACATATTTTCATATGTTTATTAATAAATTTATTACATTTGTCGATCTACTAATTAACATTTGGCTTTCTATTTCTGAAGACTGCAACTTACTGAGATGCGAAGTAAAGTTTATTCAAATGTTGCTTTCATGGACCCATCAAAGTTAACCAATCTGAGATCCGGGACCAACCAAAAACAACAATCGAGACAATCTTTAGGACCTTATCTAAGTTTCATTACAAGAATTGTATACTACTGCCTTACAGCTTCAAGTAAGTGCGATTGTCATCTAATTGTCCTTGTTAATTCTATTTAGTCAATTCTAGTCTTTATGAGTATGCATACAGTTTCCACTATATTCTAGTGATAATCAGTGTCGACAACAACAACATCATGGTGTGGGATTCATCGAGAAAAGGTCCCTCACAATACCAAGACCTTCAAGAACTACTTTAAGAGTATTAATTCTATCTAAGATGTTTTCTTTAATGCAATATATATTTAACTTTTACTAACACTCTATCATTTTTTTGGTTTTCCTCAGAGCTTGGAACATGTTCATTACAAAACACCAAGGACCATTTAAACCATCAATTAGATGGGTCACTAATTTTCCGATATGTAATCCAAATAACAACTTCAATTTGAGAATATTTAAATTGTATAACACTAGTATTTCATTATTTGTTTCCCTCTCCACTTTAGTGTTTGAGATAGGAATAAGGAAATAATTTATGCAGGTACTAGGTTTGTGAGCACATACACGCTTTCTGTGACAACTCGACAGATGATAGTGTAAGTAAAATAAACCTATTATATTTAATCGTTGTGTGTAATGTATTAACATATTTGCAAATACAGATGTATATAAAAAGGGATGCACTCATTGAGAAGGATAGTCTCTTGGCAATTCAAGAAGCTCTCGTGGGATTCCTCATGGACCAGGTGGTTGATCCAAAAGAAAAACATTATTATGACCACCATCCAATTGATCACCTCACCTACGATGAAAGTTGAGACTAGAAATTTGAATTGACTAATATTTTGATGTATATATACTATAGGGTTTAGGGTTTTGATGTATACTAGTTTAAGAAAATACTATCTATTTTGATGTGTATAAATTATTATGTGTAATATTTATAAGTTTAAATATGTAGATATATATGTTTTTATATAAGTCTAAGTACGTATATGGTATATATATAGACATGTATACATAAATATTAAGTGGAAATACATATACGTACATATACGGGTGGGACAACAATTAGAATATATGCTCAAATTGAAAAAAAAAGACGAGACCTTTTAGTCACGGTTGGTATTACCAACCCAGACTAAAGGGGCTAGGCGCTGGTGCTGGCGTGCCCCCCTAGTCTCGATTCGTAATACGAACCGAGACTAAAGGGGATGCCTTTTGTCTCTCATCATTAGTACCGGTTGGGCTTCAGAGACCTAAGGCTTCTACTAACCGAGCCTGAAAGCCCTCACGCTACCAGTGATGCTCGGAATCAGCACCCAATGCATCACCCCGACATGACTTACATTTTATATAAGCATTGATGTGGACCAACCAAAAGTATGTAATCATACCTGTTGCCTGGAGGGATGTCACCATATATATTTTGTATCAAACAAATTGCGTTACACAGTCCCTTTTTTTTTACTTCCAAGGAACAAGGGGAAACAAGCAAATTAAAATACCAAGTGCAAGAGTACTTAATTTTATTGGAGTGGAAGGCATCAGGCAATAGCTAACTCAACCTAGCCTGGGCAGTGCTAGCTTGTCACCGCACCACCATACGATTATTTTCAATAGGAGATGTGGCTAATTTATTATTAGTGCAACCAGTTATTGTCTGATGGAATGCGGTTCTCTGACTACTTTTCAGATGCTGCTTGTTATCCACTTAATTTTCTTTCGCCTTTTCCATTTGGGCTCAATATAATGAGGATTGGAAGGGAGCCTTCTGTGTCAATTTGTCGTTGTTGAAGGTTCCTAGCCTAACAAGTGGGTAATCGAGCACCTATACATTAAATAAAGGAATAGTTTTATTTGGCTAAAGGTCGTTCTGCTTGCAGCATCACAAATCACCGCATGTCAAGTGGATAAAGAAATATTTTTGTGCATATGGTTCCGATCGGGTGGCGTGAAAAGTACATTGTAAGCACCGCATGTCATCCATGGCACATATATGAGTGCCTTCAGTTTCTTTCCATGAGTAGAAAACCCAGTGGAAATAGAAGAGAAGGATCGGTAGCAGTAAGAAAGGGAAAACCCTAAATGTTCTCGTGTGGGAATGGTAGGCAACAGCTACAAATGGTCACTGTCCCGTGGGTACGATGCAAGCTTTGATGTTATATGTGTAAGCTTCGATATATGTTAGCATGAATTAATACTCACCCCTAATCAATGTGGCCTGTATTAGTTATATTCCTGTACAGTAACTTGCGTGGAGGAGAAGGTGGTACTCCCTCCGTCCTGGTATATAAGCACTTGGAGCCTTCAAAATTTTTCTCAGAACCTAAGAATTTGAGGTGCCATGTGGGCCCGACATATATTCCCAAACAAAAATGTCTCTCGCCTCCTTCTCAGCCGCACGAGGCAGCCAATTCCATTAGTCCTTCACCACTGTTTTCGCGTCCCTTGGCCGCCGGCACTACTGGAATTCGGTATGTTGCCGTGTGTCCCAAGCACATGGCGAAGAATAAAAAACACACGACCAAGACTTCACCGTGCGTTTTTTACGACACTCGGCGAAAAAAAGAGGCTGCCAATTCCATCAGTCATTCGCGACTATAGTTACCAAGACTGTAATCTTAAGAACTGTGCCCTCATCTCTGATACCATGACACTCCCCCACCTTTCTCTTCATAAATTTGCCGATGTGGCATGATATTTAGGACTCTTTTACAGTGGACCATACCACCAGTGGTGTGCTGTATATGACTATTTTTTGTAAGGGTAAATAGGTAATTTTATCAATCTTTTAATACATTTGGCAACCTCGGGCTGAGCAAAAAATCAGTTTATGACACAAGAAGAATTTGAAAAAATTTCGTTTTGAAATTTGAATTGAAAATTTTTGTTTTTGAATTTTGAGAAAAATTTGGCCATACCACCAGAGGGAAATGGGAAAAAATGAAAAAATCGATTTTGAAATTTGAATTGAAATTTGAAAAAATTGGCCATACCACCTGAAGGGAACGAAAAAAATTGAAATATGCCACAAAAATTTAAAATGAAAAAAATTGAAAATTTTCATTTTTGAAATTTGAAATGAAAATTTCCGTTTGAAATTTAGACAAAAAATTTGGCCATATCACCATAGGGAAATGAAAATAATGAAATGAAGAAATCATATATTTCATTTATGCCATAGAGATAAAACTTCCAACAATACCCCTATACGACCTATGTATACCACCCTATACCACAGGTGCAATTTGTAGTGGTATACAATTAATCTCAGCTGTCGGATCTTTTCATAATGGTCTTTTTCCAACAGTGGAATAGAGTGGTATGGTCCACCGTAAGAGCCTGATATTTAATCCTCATGACCCTCCTATGACACTCCTCATTGAGACTGGCCTTACAGATACAACATTTGTTTCAAAAGTGGGGTGGGGTCCTTGTTTTTAAATTGTTTACTATTAATTTCAGAGTTCTAGTTGTGAAATTGTGAGCTATAATGCACCTGCACTCACCATTCTATACCCGATATTACTAGTTCTTGCTAACCGAAGGGTTGTTAAGTTTGTCACTACATAGTGCAACATGAAAAATAGAGAAGGCACACGCAGTGATAGAGTATGGCGCACGATCGAGTAAAGGGAAAAGCAAAAGTTTCCTCCCGTGAAAATAGGAGTCAGGAAATAGTCTGGCGCAAGCACACTGCGTGCAGGCATAATGCATTCAATCGGAACTACAACCTGAAATAGTCTGGCGCAAGCACACTGCGTGCAGCCACAATGCATTCAATCGGAACTACAACCTGAAGGCATTGCTTGAACCTTGCGCCCTCTGAAGATGCTGTAGGTCCTGTAGGAAAAACACCTTTGCAATGTTAATTAGTTAGAGTCTGATTACGTTAACAAAAAATAATATTGGTTTGTTTGTTCAGGACACTAGAGCATGAGCCTTGTTCATTTGACGATACTCAAGAGAAGAACAGATTATATATTGTAATATTGTATGATTAATGAAGCTACTAATAATAACCTAAAAGTTAAAATTTTAAAAGGCCACATATCTCCAAGCATCCATGGTCTCTAATGTCGCACAGTTACAACCTTTGAATCCAATCGATTTGCTAGCTGTGACATGTCAAATATCAAGTCTTTTCAGTGTAGGATAGATGATGATATATATGAATGGAAGTCGGTGGCAGGGTGCTGTAACGCTTAAAAAAGCATATTACACTGAAGTAAAAAAAGGTTTTTCTAGGATAAATTACTTCGGTTAGAAGCTTGCTGATACCATATATCAACCAGATCACTCATTCATCATATCACGATGAATAATGTTGCTAAATGTGCTTAGCGATCGGAATGGGGTGGGGTACTTGTATTTAAATTCTTGATTATTGATGTCAGAGTTGCAGTTGTGGACATTTAATCTGTTTCAAATTGTACTGCCTCCTTGCGGCCTGAGGTACTAGAGATATGTTTTTGTATGTAGAACCACCACCATTCTACATTACTAGTTGGAGCCACCAAAAAAATGCTGTTCATACGTATATGCCTATTATTACTTGTTCTGCCTAACCAAATGTTGTTATGTTCGTCACCACATAGTTCAACATAAAAATAGATGATTCACAGAAAGAGCATATGGTGCAGCATCAGCAAGTGCAGCGAAAAACAAAATTGTAATATCCCTGAAATTTGGATGTTTTTCCATGAGTGAATTTTCGCAAAATTTTAAAACTTTTTGATTGAACATATGTGTCCCCAAATTTTATCCCAATTTGCTAGCTCTCAACTCAAATTCCAAATAAAATAAAATCATATAAAAAATTATTTTCAAATTAAGGTGTAATTGTGATTTGGATTTTCTTGGATTTATTTTGGAGTTCAATTGTGTGGAGTTTGAATTTGAAAGTAATTCAAATTCAAACTATAATTGAAACTATATTTAAAACTAATTGCAAAGGCTAACAACTAACTTGGGCCTCAACCTCAGCAGCGGAAGTCCATCAGCAGCCCCTCAATCCTTTTTCCAGGCAACGGGCTGCACCCCTATCTTCTCTGCACACAGGCCCACCTAGTCGGCCCAGCCAGCCCGCCGGCCACTCACCTTCCTCCTCTCTCTGACCCGCAGGTCCCACCCGTCAGCGGTGCCTGTGCCTCTTTCTTCTACCTCCGGCCGTACAGGGCGCGGCGTCACGCACACGCGCCCGATGGGACAGGCTCCCCGGCCGATTCCGAGCCGGTGCGCGCCCGTGAGCCCTCCAGAGGCTTCCTCCAGCGGGAAATCCCTTTTCTACCCCTGCGCCGAACCTCCAAACCCTAGGATCGAGCCACCGGATGCCGTCCGCGTTGTGCCCAAGCTCTGAGCACCATGGACAGTCGCGGGGCAATTTCGCCCCTGCTACATGTCCGTCGCCGCCCTATAAAGGTCGCTCAACCCTACCTACCGCCTGGTGTTCCTCTCTCCCATCTTGCTAGCCGCCGCCCCACTGGGGAATTTTTTCCCCAAATCCTCTGCCCCAGTCGAAGGAAATAGAGAAGAAAAAAAAAAGAAACGGAGGAGAAGGGAAGAAGGAGAGGGAGGAGAAGGGAAGGAGGGGATGGAGTTGGACCAGCAGGACCAAGGGGAGCTGCGCAGTGAGGAGCCGGTGCTAGGGATGACGCCGTGGAGGAGGGCGCTCACCGGGGGCAAGCCACCCGAAGACCTGCGCGTGGCGCGCTTGAGGAGCGCTGCGCCGCGCTGAAGCTCTGGAGCGCGCCGCACCACGACGCCACGGGAAGACTCGAAGACGTGCCGCGCCCGAAGCCCCGCGGGTCGGCAAGAAGACGAGGTCGCCCACGCTGTCACCAGCAAGCCGTCGTCACCGTTCTGAAGTCCTCACCGCCGGGTACGACGCCGGCCAGGGAACCGCGAGCACCAGCCTGCCTACCCGCGCCGCACGCACTCGCCGCCCGCTTCACCTCGCCGCGGGACACGAAGCCCCTGCGTGTGCGCGCAGCACACCGAACAGAAGACCGGCCGCCCGCCTCGTCGCCGAGCTGAAGCTGCCACCTTGGAGCACCGCACCGTCGCCATGGTGGGGCACTGTGTCGTCACCACAAGGGAGCACCGTGTTGTTGCCGTTCAGGAACGCCGTCGCGGGTGAAGAAGCAGAGGAGGGCCAGAACGCCAAGGACGCCGCCGCCCAGACCGCGAGCTCGCATCGCGCCGGCCACGACTACACCGCCGACCCGCCGTGAGTGCCGTCGTGCCCCTCTCGCCCTTAGACTGCTGAGTCGCGTGCCTTCGAGCCGCCAAACCGGAGCACGCCGCCGTTTCCGCCTCTGTCCGGCCGTCGTGCCGTGGCCTTCTGCAGGTGACGTCGCTGCCCCTGCTTGTCGCAGCCGTGGCCTTAGGCCAGCCTCGCATCGTGCTGCCGCCTTTGCATCGCCACCATGTCACACGCAGGCCGTAGAGGTCCAAAGCTTGGACCTTGGCCGCGCTGGGTTGTCGGTCGTGAACCATCGACCTTCCCCTATCTCTAACCTGTCGCCGGACACCCTAAACCGCCGCCTGGCCGTTCTTTGCTAGCCGCCGAGCCGCCCTTGCCTTCGCGCCGTGCCGCGCAGTTTCGCCTCGCGCGCGCCGCCTTGCTGCGCCGCACCGAACGTTTCTGTTTGTCCACCTCAGGCCAGGACGCGAACCGTGCACACCGCCGTCCGCCGATGCGCCGTTTCGCTCTGCGTTGCTGGCCGCCGAGCTGCCCGCCGGTGGTAGAGATTGCGGGGTCTTGGACCTTGGCAGCAACCGGATGGCCGCGCATGACCTCCTTAACCTCGCCATGTCACCCATGATCCCCACCTCCGCTCGCCGTGCGTCGCTGTTCACCGGAGCCCCGCGCCAGGCCGCGTCGTCGGCGCCCTGCCGCGACGAGGAGGGCCAGCGCGCCCCAGCCAGGTCCAGGGGGATGGACCGGACTTCTCTGTGAAGGGAGAAACCACGGCTTGGGCCTCAGCCCACTGAAGCCCAGCTGAGCTATATCAACGACCAGGCCGGACCGATGCATAGTTCAGGGTGCATCCCTGAACTTGCTCGCATAACCTCTGGGTGGGTTTCAGCCCACGAAAACCTGCTAAGCCCTTGAGTTAAACAGGCCAGATCTGATAAGAATATAAGGTGGTTTTCTAGACTTGTTCAATTTTGGGCCAATCTGGGCCAGCCCATTGGGCTACTAACACTTTGGGCCCAGTTCGGCCCACTAACCAACTGATCGCTGACGTCATGCTGACGTCAACATTATTTTAATAAAATTATTTTCTGATTTTATAAATGATTTAATAAATGTTTTATAAATCCTTTTTCCTTTAAAAATTCATAACTAATTATCCGGAGCTCCGAAAATTATGAAACCACTTGCGTTGGTTTCATAATTCCGAGACGCTCGCCACTACCCTATCCTTATCCGCTCTCGCCCTTGAATCGAACCTCTTTTGCCCCGCATGCTTGGAGAAGAATTCGTGGCCGATGCCTGCCACTGCGCTATTGTGGGTCTGGGACGCCGGAGCTCCACAACTAGCCACTGGCTTGCCACGGACAGGGATGACTTCCCCGAGATGCGTTCACACTATTTTCCTTGCTTGCACCGCCTCCACCGCCTTGTGCCGCAACCCGCATACCCTCTCTCTCTTTGCCTTGCATCGAGCTGTGTAGCACGCGACGTACCCTGCGTTAGTAACCCGGAAGGCCGCATGTGATGGACGGTCGTGCCTTGAGCAGAGGCCACTGCTTCAAAGCACGGCAACCCCGTGTTGCAACCTAGTTACTAAACCATGGATATCGTCGTATTGCTAGCACTTGCTCCACCGTGCTCCCGAGCACGTCTTGCTGCGTCACCATCCTTTTATCGACCACGAGTCGATCCTTTCCTTCTCTCGGTGCTGCCACCGCACACCTTGTTCTGATAATACCTTGCCTAACTCGTTTCGCCTTACTCCTCTCTCTTCAACCTCTGAGTTTCCGTTTAGTTGCATCTATCTGTTGCGCTAATACCTTGCAGGCGCAATCACCAAGGCCCTTAGCCTTTGACCGGCAACCCAACCTTAAACTAACCCTTCTCTCTAACTTGTTTTCTAGTAGACAAAACTAGTGGCTAAAAACGATTTTAATATAAAACTAATTACTTTGATTTCCTTAATTTAAACTAGTACTGCTTGTAGTTAGTTTGGATTTATTTGGTTCTTTAATGCTTCTCTTTGGAGTTTATTTGCAAATACATCCTCGTTGTTTATTTATATTTCCGAATCTAGGATTTCCCGGAGCCGAGGAGACAAGCCAGAAGATCAAGTACGGCTACGGAAACTACGACAACTACTTACACGCAGGTGTTCACGCCCGACCATCTTTAAATGCCTATTAGGCATGGCTATTTTAGAACTGCTAGTGCTTTATTTAATGCATAGAGATGAATATGATGAACCCATGCATAGCCTCTTTTACATTCTTGTCCTTGATTGACCTACTACTCCTGTTTACTTAAGCTAGATGATGTGCTGAGCTTGCTATGTATGTGTGGGGATTATTGTGGTAGTTTCTGGGCGTGTGTTGGGAAAACCGGCAGGAGAAGGCGTTTTGGGATATTTTGGCGGGGGTGAGCTCGAGACAACCTGATCTGGGATCGGGGGCCAGGGATTGTCTTCTCGGACGTTGCCCGAGTTGGTACCTATGGCGGGTACACCGTTTTAGGAGCACAGGTGTTGGGGATTTTGTGATGACTTGGAGGATATGAGCTCGCCCCGGTCTGAAACCGAGTGGGTCGCCTGTTACACGGGACTTTCGTACACACCACCTCGCCGAGAGTGGGGATAGGGCCGTTCGACCCTAGCAAGTGCGGTACCATACCTGCCAGCAGGATAGCGGGGTATCAGTGGGGGAGAGGTGGGAGTGAGTCCACCCTCTCAGTGCGACTCCCGTGTGGCCACACGGGGGCATTTTCACAGTTCTGGGGTGGTCTTCTGCGGGGGACCGCATCGAGACCCGGATGCAGGATGGAACCGTAACTCCTAGGTGTTCGTTCGGTAGGATGGGCTCGGTCGACTTGCTACCGTCGGGTGCCATTCCGAGTTGGGTACTGGTGTACACGCTCTGCAGAGTTTAGATCTATACGTATAGCCGCGTCCTCGGTTATGGACATGCTCGTTGTTTCTCCGACTCTTACGTTTTGGGATTTCAACCTCCCCCCTTATAGGATGAGTGTGATTGGTGAGCCGTGGTTGTATTCGGGGAGAGGAGAGTCGCTCCCTCTACCTCGCGGATCCGAGTGCAATCATTGAGGTGCGAGGAGTGGGAGTTCTCGCACCGACCCTAGATGGAGATAGGTGATGGTGATGGAGATCTGGGTGACCAGGTGTATCCGTTTGCAGATGAGAGATATGGGAATTGGAGATTCTATTCTTTATGAGATGTTGCTACTGCTTAGGAAACCCCAGCTCTTACCTCATACCTTTTTATACCATTAGAGGTAGGCCACTTAAAGCTTGCATACGGTTGGTGACGTGAACCTATCCCATTCCTTGGGGATAGTTTGTGAGTGTGCAGGACTGGACTTGGAGCGAAAGTCCATTAAAGAAGAGTCCATGGAGGAAGGGTTCGTCGCTTCGCTCAAGGATGCCTGTGGTGAAGATCGAGGATGAAGCCCTGAAGCCTTTGCTACCGCTGCGAAGTTTCTTCTTGTCGTTTAGCCCAAGGGGCTTGTACTTAAAATCGTATACCGAGTTGTAATCGGTTGTAAATACTATGTTTTGTACTCTGATTTCGTTGTATGACTGTGATATTTATCTGTGATGAATGCCTGTGCGTGATAGCGTCTGATCCAGGGACTATCACGAGACAGAATGCTGGGTTTTCTGTTTTTGAAAACCCAGGGCGTTACAGGTGGTATCAGAGCCGTACTTGACCGTAGGACGAGCCCTAGCAATGGCTGATAGTTCAGGATAGCCTAAACATCCTTGATTGAGTATATACTCCTTGATTTCTATATAAACTCCTTGAATTCTACTATTACAACCTTGACTTTTCACTAACTGACTAACTTACTAACAACCCCTCTACGTGGTTGCTGACCTATGAAAAACAACAGACGTCGCCTGATCAAGACCAAGCCTTACTACAGAAGGAGGCCTCGTACAAGACAAAGGCAACCACTACAATGACAGCTATGAAGATTGGGTACAGGGAGAAGATGAAGATGACTCTACAGGACTTAACTGGACCATCCCCTGTTAAACCCTCAGTACAAGTTTACACCATCACAGCTGCCCTTCAATGAAGTTCGGACTACCGAAGATGGAATAGACTACCACCATGGTGCCACATGAAGTCAGCGTACAAGGGAAGCCACAAGACCAATAAGCACCCTTCCGTTCCCCATCTCCGCTCAGGACGAAGCTTGGATAACACCCCTTTGAAGATAATGATGAGTTAAGATTCTAATTCCAAGTACGCCAACATAAGGAATTGGTGATCTACTACATGGATTTGGCACACGAAAGCCTGGTTGCAAGAGTCGGAACCCCTGAGGTGTTCTTAGTTCAGCCTTTGGATAAAGACCCATCGACTTGAAGCTACAAGAATAACCAAGTCAGACTAGATTAAGGTAACGTGACAAGCTGCAGCTACAAAAGGCAAATATTGGATTGAACAGCTACGACCACCCTGGGAGCAAGCATCAGATACTTGGAATCAGGATTTGATAAGTATATGGAATTCCCCATTGACCAGAATTGTGAAATTTGGATGCTTGAATATGAATCTCCCTAACCGACCAGAGATGACGATGGATCAAGATCAACAAATGAGAAGCACGGGGCATGGATAAAATGATAAACATGGAGCACCCCTTTGCAAGGATAAGCCACGAGAACTATGGACGAAGAAGAGTAGTCCAACTAAGATAGAATGTCTGAACTTGAAGAATTGGACAAGAAGCATCGGGTAAAGATCAAGAAGATTTTAGTTTTCTCCCACAGGACCCCGTGATCCTCCTCGGCTACGAATGGAACCTCAGTCAGAAAGATGATTTCGGTAATTCGACCTTAACCCGGAGGAATGTGAAGGAAGCAATAGCTACAGGATGTAATGTCAGTACTTTACGAGTCAGATGGATAACAATAAACCGTGTGACCCGAAGAGGATTATGGAACACAACTTGCGGATCCTCGAACAAGCCAACATGGAGAAGAATTTCACCAGCTTGTTTCAGAAAGTTTAACACCGAGACAGCAGAAGGGATGTATCCTTTACAAGTGATGTAACTCTAGTGATAGAGAAATCCCCAAATACCCACGATATACTAGTAAGCTTCTACCTGGTGTAATCTCGGAGGTCATAGGAGTCAGCCTCGGGATACACATTTATTTGGTGCATTTCTTGAGTGATTGGATCTTTATGATCTTATGGTTGTTATGCCTCTTCATGTTTGAGTGAAGTTGTATTGAGTGTTTATGCTTGCTAGATCTTTAGATGACTCCTTTAGAGACCTTGGCATCCCATCCTACAAGATCAAGAGCTTGAAGAATGAAGACTGGTGTGTCAAGCATACTCTCGTGATCATGCTCCAGAAGAAGAGAAGAATTTCGTGCGATCTCGTCAAATCAAATCAAGACTTCAGAAGAGATACCTAATGATCATTGGGATCGGGATTCACAAACCAGAAAATGAGTACCAGAAAATTTGAAACCTTGAAAGCTCAGGAGTGCATGTACCTCTATGGAAGCATATATTGGTTAAGAGCAGATGAGTACCCTAAGGTGTCAGCAGTGCGATTTGGATAAGATTAGTTGATCCCGCTTTTGGGATAAGCCATCAATAAGGGAGCTCTACTGGACACCGTATAATGAACTAGAGGAAAGAACTACGTCAGCAACTACTGGACACAAGTTATCTGCTCAACCTCGCAGTTGGAACCTACCTATTGGAAAATATGTCAGAAGAGTTGGTTAAGCATACAAGAGTAAGATAGATGTAACTCCCACGTGAAGATCCATCCCAAGGAGTTGGAACCAAATTGACTAGTGTCAGATTTCGGGTGGGAAGAATTACTCGCACAGTCGAGGGAGTTGCAGATAACACCTCTTAACATGGAATATCATGAATGGGAAGTAACCATTCATAGTGTTTACGACCAAGAGCTAATTAGACATGTCTGATGTTGCTAGCCCTCTGGCAAGAATCGCCGAAGACGAGATAAACCAACAGATGGATTACTATAAGTATGGCACCCAAAGAGTGATAGGGATTACTGGGCACACAGAGAAGTTCTGGACGATGAAAGATCACCCTGAAATATGAGGAACTTTGATTAACACAAGACCCTATGAAGGAATTCAAGTACTGCAATAGGGCCCACTTTTTGGATAAGCTTAAATGAATAAGCTGAGATATTTCCTAAGTCACGGGATGACTGACTACGTAAAGGAAGATGTGTTCACCTAAGTGTGACTAATTGCTGAGAGTGCACGCTGTAAGAGGTGCGACTGCACTAATGATTTGAGAAGATCAGTATATCTACCTTCAGAACAAGAGATAATATTGTATACCTTCTACATATCCGAGATGGATATGGCTTCAAGAAGATATCTTGGATAAACTAGGGAAACCTAGAGGAAATATGAGACCAGGGATGAAGAAAAGATATTTCTGAGACTCCACTTCTGCTAGGCGTACCTCTTATGGATAAGCCGTCAAATTTGGATCAAGATAGTAATATACCTCTGGGTACGTTAAGAATACAAGCTTCGGTATATGACGACTTTGGATAAGAGCTTGCTATAGACAAACCATCTACGTACCGGCTGCAAGTTAGGCTCAGAGATACCGCCGGAGATATAGACCTCTGCTAGGCATAAAGTATACGACTCCCTCATATGGAAAGAAGTGGGAGACTCGTGCCTAATTGGAATAAAAGCACTTAATGGACGCCCTGAGAATATGACCTTGTTCATGTGGAATCATATGAGAATAAGCTGGGTTGATAAGAAGAAGTAATCTCGAGTGGGAGGACTGGAATAGTATGAGACAGTCATGCTCTGACTTGTTCTAAGGTCACCAGACTTGCTTGGCATTGCTGGAAGAGATAGATTGAGGTAAAGGAAGCTCTAGCCGATACTTGGAGCTTGTTGCAAGTTGGGACAAGAGTATAGCTCCCAAGATACCCGGATTGTACACCGCAAGTGCTCATGGATGCTAACGCACGAGAACCTGCAGTAGCACTTGGCTTCGAAAGCTTTCACGGGAATAAGAGAAGCGGAACCTAAGAAACCTTGTCGACTAAGCGTTACGACGTCAATGACATCTACAACTTGAAGACCTACCGGAGGGAAGACCCTCACCACCCCCGGAACAAGCTTAATCTCGAGGACGAGATTCTTTTGAGGGGGGGAGTCTGTAACATCCCTGAAATTTGGATGTTTTTCCATGAGTGAATTTTCGCAAAATTTTAAAACTTTTTCATTGAACATGTGTGTCCCCAAATTTTATCCCAATTTGCAAGCTCTCAACTCAAATAACAAATAAAATAAAATCATATAAAAAATTATTTTCAAATTAAGGTGTAATTGTGATTTGGATTTTCTTAGATTTATTTTGGAGTTCAATTGTGTGGAGTTTGAATTTGAAAGTAATTCAAATTCAAACTATAATTGAAACTATATTTAAAACTAATTGCAAAGGCTAACAACTAACTTGGGCCTCAACCTCAGCAGCGGAAGTCCATCAGCAGCCCCTCAATCCTTTTTCCAGGCAACGGGCTGCACCCCTATCTTCTCTGCACACAGGCCCACCTAGTCGGCCCAGCCAGCCCGCCGGCCACTCACCTTCCTTCTCTCTCTGACCCGCAGGTCCCACCCGTCAGCGGTGCCTGTGCCTCTTTCTTCTACCTCCGGCCGTACAGGGCGCGGCGTCACGCACGCGCGCCCGATGGGACAGGCTCCCCGGCCGATTTCCGAGCCGGTGCGCGCCCGTGAGCCCTCCAGAGGCATCCTCCAGCGGGAAATCCCTCTTCTACCCCTGCGCCGAACCTCCAAACCCTAGGATCGAGCCACCGGATGCCGTCCGCGTTGTGCCCAAGCTCTGAGCACCATGGACAGTCGCGGGGCAATTTCGCCCCTGCTACATGTCCGCCGCCGCCCTATAAAGGTTGCTCAACCCTACCTACCGCCTGGTGTTCCTCTCTCCCATCTTGCTAGCTGCCGCCCCACTAGGGAATTTTTTCCCCCAAATCCTCTGCCCCAGTCGAAGGAAATAGAGAAGAAAAAAAAAGAAACGGAGGAGAAGGGAAGAAGGAGAGGGAGGAGAAGGGAAGGAGGGGATGGAGTTGGACCAGCAGGACCAAGGGGAGCTGCGCAGTGAGGAGCCGGTGCTAGGGATGACGCCGTGGAGGAGGGCGCTCGCTGGGGGCAAGCCACCCGAAGACCTGCGCGTGGCGCGCTTGAGGAGCTCTGCGCCGCGCTGAAGCTCTGGAGCGCGCCGCACCACGACGCCACGGGAAGACTCGAAGACGTGCCGCGCCCGAAGCCCCGCGGGTCGGCAAGAAGACAAGGTCGCCCACGCCGTCACCAGCAAGCCGTCGTCACCGTTCTGAAGTCCTCACCGCCGGGTACGAGGCCAGCCAGGGAACCGCGAGCACCAGCCTGCCTGCCCGCGCCGCACGCACTCGCCGCCCGCTTCACCTTGCCGCGGGACACGAAGCCCCTGCGTGTGCGCGCAGCACACGAAACAGAAGACCGGCCGCCCGCCTCGTCGCCGAGCTGAAGCTGCCACCTTGGAGCACCGCACCGTCACTGTGGTGGGGCACTGTGTCGTCACCACAAGGGAGCACCGCGCTGTTGCCGTTCAGGAACGCCGTCGCGGGTGAAGAAGCAGAGGAGGGCCAGAACGCCAAGGACGCCGCCGCCCAGACCGCGAGCTCGCATCGCGCCGGCCACGACTACACCGCCGATCCGCCGTGAGTGCCGTCGTGCCCCTCTCACCCTTAGACTGCCTGAGTTGCGTGCCTTCGAGCCGCCAAACCGGAGCACGCCGCCGTTTCCGCCTCTGTCCGGCCGTCGTGCCGTGGCCTTCTGCAGGTGACGTCGCTGCCCCTTCTTGTCGCAGCCGTGTTCTTAGGCCAGCCTCGCATCGCGCCGCCGCCTTTGCATCACCACCATGTCACACGCAGGCCGTAGAGGTCCAAAGCTTGGACCTTGGCCACGCTGGGTTGTCGGTCGTGAACCATCGACCTTCCCCTATCTCTAACCTATCGCCGGACACCCTAAACCACCGCCTGGCCATTCTTTGCTAGCCGCCGAGCCGCCCTTGCCTTCGCGCCGTGCCGCGTAGTTTCGCCTCGCGCGCGCCACCTTGCTGCGCCGCACCGAACGTTTCTGTTTGTCCACCTCAGGCCAGGACGCGAACCGTGCACACCGCCGTCTGCCGATGCGCCGTTTCGCTCAGTGTTGCTGGCCGCCGAGCTGCCCACCGGTGGTAGAGATTGCGGGGTCTTAGACCTTGGCAGCAACCGGATGGCCGCGCATGACCTCCTTAACCTCGCCATGTCACCCATGATCCCCACCTCCGCTCGCCGTGCGTCGCTGTTCACCGGAGCCCCGCGCCAGGCCGCGTCGTCGGCGCCCTGCCGCGACGAGGAGGGCCAGCGCACCCCTGCCAGGTCCAGGGGGATGGACCGGACTTCTCTGCGAAGGGATAAACCATGGCTTGGGCCTCAGCCCACTGAAGCCCAGCTGAGCTATATCAACGACCAGGCCGGACCGATGTATAGTTCAGGGTGCATCCCTGAACTTGCTCGCATAACCTCTGGGTGGGTTTCAGCCCACGAAAGCCTGCTAAGCCCTTGAGTTAAATAGGCCAGATCTGATAAGAATATAAGGTGGTTTTCTAGACTTGTTCAATTTTGGGCCAATCTGGGCCAGCCCATTGGGCTACTAACACTTTGGGCCCAGTTCGGCCCACTAACCAACTGATCGCTGACGTCATGCTGACATCAGCATTATTTTAATAAAATTATTTTCTGATTTTATAAATGATTTAATAAATGTTTTATAAATCCTTTTTCCTTTAAAAATTCATAACTAATTATCCGGAGCTCCGAAAATTATGAAACCACTTGCGTTGGTTTCATAATTCCACGCTCGCCGCTACCCTATCCTTATCCGCTCTCGCCCTTGAACCGAACCCCTTTTGCCCCGCATGCTTGGAGAAGAATTCGTGGCTGATGCCTGCCACTGCGCTATTGTGGGTCTGGGACGCCGGAGCTTCGCAACTAGCCACTGGCTTGCCACGGACAGGGCTGACTTCCCCGAGACGCGTTCACACTATTTTCCTTGCTTACACCGCCTCCACCGCCTTGTGCCGCAACCCGCATACCCTCTCTCTCTTTGCCTTGCATCGAGCTGTGTAGCACGCGACGTACCCTGCGTTAGTAACCCGGAAGGCCGCATGTGATGGACGGTCGTGCCTTGAGCAGAGGCCACTGCTTCAAAGCACGGCAACCCCGTGTTGCAACCTAGTTACTAAACCATGGATATCGTCGTATTGCTAGCACTTGCTCCACCGTGCTCCCGAGCACGTCTTGCTGCGTCACCATCCTTTTATCGACCACGAGTCGATCCTTTCCTTCTCTCGGTGCTGCCACTGCACACCTTGTTCTAATAATACCTTACCTAACTCGTTTCGCCTTACTCCTCTCTCTTCAACCTCTGAGTTTCCATTTAGTTGCACCTATCTGTTGCGCTAATACCTTGCAGGCGCAATCACCAAGGCCCTTAGCCTTTGACCGGCAACCCAACCTTGAACTAACCCTTCTCTCTAACTTGTTTTCTAGTAAACAAAACTAGTGGCTAAAAACTATTTTAATATAAAACTAATTACTTTGATTTCCTTAATTTAAACTAGTACTTCTTGTAGTTAGTTTGGATTTATTTGGTTCTTTAATGCTTCTCTTTGGAGTTTATTTGCAAATAGATCCTCGTTGTTTATTTATATTTCCGAATCTAGGAGCCGAGGAGACAAGCCAAAAGATCAAGTACGGCTACGGAAACTACGACAACTACTTACACGCAGGTGTTCACGCCCGACCATCTTTGAATGCCTATTAGGCATGACTATTTTAGAACTGCTAGTGCTTTATTTAATGCATAGAGATGCATATGATGAACCCATGCATAGCCTCTTTTACATTCTTGTCCTTGATTGACCTACTACTCCTGTTTACTTAAGCTAGATGATGTGCTGAGCTTGCTATGCATGTGTGGGGATTATTGTGGTAGTTTCTGGGCGTGTGTTGGGAAAACCGACAGGAGAATGCGTTTTGGGATATTTTGGCGGGGGTGAGCTCGAGACAACCTGATCTGGGATCGGGGGCCAGGGATCGTCTTCTCGGACGTTGCCCGAGTTGGTACCTATGGCGGGTACACCGTTTTAGGGGCACAGGTGTTGGGGATTTTGTGATGACTTGGAGGATATGAGCTCGCCCCGGTCTGAAACCGAGTGGGTCGCCTGTTACACGGGACTTTCGTACACACCACCTCGCCGAGAGTGGGGATAGGGCCGTTCGACCCTAGCAAGTGCGGTACCATACCTGCCAGCATGATAGCGGGGTATCAGTGGGGGAGAGGTGGGAGTGAGTCCACCCTCTCAGTGCGACTCCCGTGTGGCCACACGGGGGCATTTTCACAGTTCTGGGGTGGTCTTCTGCTGGGGACCGCATCGAGACCCGGATGCAGGATGGAACCGTAACTCCTAGGTGTTCGTTCGGTAGGATGGGCTCGGTCGACTTGCTACCGTCGGGTGCCATTCCGAGTTGGGTACTGGTGTAAACACTCTGCAGAGTTTAGATCAATACGTATAGCCGCGTCCTCGGTTATGGACATGCCCGTTGTTTCTCCGACTCTTATGTTTTGGGATTTCTACCTCCCCCTTATAGGATGAGTGTGATTGGTGAGCCGTGGTTGTATTCGGGGAGAGGAGAGTCGCTCCCTCTACCTCGCGGATCCGAGTGCAATCATTGAGGTGCGAGGGGTGGGAGTTCTCGCACCGACCCTAGATGGAGATAGGTGATGGTGACGGAGATCTGGGTGACCAGGTGTATCCGTTTGCGGATGAGAGATATGGGAATTGGAGATTCTATTCTTTATGAGATGTTGCTGCTGCTTAGGAAACCCCAGCTCTTACCTCATACCTTTTTATACCATTAGAGGTAGGCCACTTAAAGCTTGCATACGGTTGGTGACGTGAACCTATCCCATTCCTTTGGGATAGTTTGTGAGTGTGCAGGACTGGACTTGGAGCGAAAGTCCATTAAAGAAGAGTCCATGGAGGAAGGGTTCGTCGCTTCGCTCAAGGATGCCTGTGGTGAAGATCGAGGATGAAGCCCTGAAGCCTTAGCTACCGCTGTGAAGTTTCTTCTTGTCGTTTAGCCCAAGGGGCTTGTACTTAAAATCGTATACCGAGTTGTAATCGGTTGTAAATACTATGTTTTGTACTCTGATTTCGTTGTATGACTGTGATATTTATCTGTGATGAATGTCTGTGCGTGATAGCGTCTGATCCAGGGACTATCACGAGACAGAATGCTGGGTTTTCTGTTTTTGAAAACCCAGGGCGTTACAAAAATTGTCCTCCCTTGAGAATGGAAGGAATCAGGAAGTAGTCTGACCAGTGGGGGAGCTAGGAGGTTTCATTGGTGTCACTTCACACCAACGGCATCCTGCAAATTCGTTTAGAAATCACTGCTCTGAGCTGGCACCGGTGTGCAATGGAGGTGCCGCTGGTGGCTCCATGTGCGAACTCTGCCCATGATTCAGGCGCAAGCAGACAGGGTAAAGGAAACCCGATGCTGCGTGCCGCCACACCTTCAGTCAGGACTACAACCTGAAGGCAGTGCTCAAACCTAATCCTGAGGCGAAAACTTCATGATCATGTTAATTGGAGTCTGTAACAGGGAACTAGAGCTTGTTTGGTTAAGGCTAGTTTGGAGCATTATTGTTAATTTGGTACGCAAAAGAAGAACAGAATATAATATAATACCATATGATTCGTGAAGCTATAGAATACCATACATGTAGGTTTCTTGGTCACAGCGTATAGTAATTTATCACGTGGAGGAAGCATATACGAGAATCCATGGAACAGGGCATGTAGAAACTTGCAGAGAATACCATACATGTATGTAGAATACCATACATGCTACTGCTGGAAAGAAGATGGATGCGCTTCTCGCAACGGAATGATGCATATGTATAATTTGAGAACGAGATCACATTTCATTAAAATAGTAGAAACCTAGGCGCGGCATTGCTGCGCCCTACTTGAGTTAGGCCAGTTTGCCACCTTCGGATGGAAGGTATAAGCGTGTCATGCTTATTTAGTTACAATCTCCCGATGGATATGTTGCCGATGCAATGGTTGGAGTATACAAGAGTTTAGATAAAGATGTATGGAGTACTACTTTAATGTTAACATACCACTTTTGACAAATACAACTCTAATCTTTCATCCATGCTAAAATAAAGTTGCACAACTGAAGAGGTTGCTTCATAGAAAATCTTTCAAGGAAGACGCTGCAGTTGTAATCTTTCATCCTTGCTTCCACCCGCCGTTGCACAGTCTGTGCGTCTGTGCCTCCTCGCAAGGGATGAAAACAATCGGAAATGACGAAAAACATTTCCTAACCATATTTTTATTTTTGGAAATGAAATGTAAACGATACACCTGAAAACGATAATGATAACAGAAAAGCCGTTCCATCAGAAATAGAACATTTGGATAGGAAAAATGTCGATACCGATTGATAGCGGTAACTAAAATCAAAAGTCATGCAAGCATGAATATGCAAACAGAGTAGTGTATGAATTGTATAAACGTAGAGAGATCTCCTATAATAGAAGCCAATGTAAAGAAAAATTCCAAATAACTTATCTGCAACTGAAAAGCTATCACACAAAGGACTTCTTTACTTGTCTAAAGGACCTTCTATACTTTCTACATCAACTGAGGGCTATGCTGTAAAATAGCAAGGATATTTCTGTTCTTCCCACATTTCTCTTCCGTTGACTTGTTTCTTCTCTTGATCCTCGTTTTCTCTCTGATCCAGCAAGCCATCGCTCGGCGCAGAGCTGCAGCTTGCAGGTCACTGCTCGGTGTGGGCTGCTGAAGGCGGTGGCTGCTGGGTGCAGGCAGTGGGTCAGCGCACTGCAGCTCTTCCTGTGGCGGTCGGCTCGAGGGAGCGAGTGGCGGCACTGCACGGGCAACTCTGCCGGCCAGCGAGATGCTCCGCGCAGGCAGGTGGCTCGCTGGTTAGGAGCTATTTCAATTCGAAACCGCCGCAGATGCTGGAGGCCGCCACGCCATGCCGCGCTGCGCCACCTTCGGTCGGCGAGACCGGGCTCCCCACGCGCACGTCGGCGGAGGACGATTGCGCCGCCCGCACCGCAGAAATCTACATCCCGCGCGAACCATTGAGAAGATGGAGGAGTGATGGCGGCCCGCACCTAGGTTCTTGTTTTAGCGCTACCTCCGGCCAGTGAGGCCGGCCTCCCCGCGAGCCGCCGAGGCCATCGCTGCCACTAGAGGCAGTCCGCACGCCGTTGCGAGGCACTGGAGTAGTGGAGGACGGCGGATGGGATTTCAGTGAAACTCGAGGGCTCTTTTGCAAATCGTCAGTGCTCGCCCGATCCGAGCCGTCGGTACGCTCGATCCGACGGTAGTGGGCTGCGCGTGACGTGGCCCTATGAGGTGCGCGAGCTTGGTTGCGCTTTCGTTTTGTAGAGATTACCACTGTTACAACTGAGACCTCAATATAAAGAAAAATTGCATTGAAGTACCGCACTAGGTCTCTACCATTCATCTTCCTTGCAACTGGCGCCGTTCACTGCTTCGGGAAAATCCATTGTCATGGAACAACACCAGATCCGAGCTGAGACGTAGTCCCAACCAACAGAAGACTCCACAGACGTGGAGGTCGCAAAAGTGACGATGTATGCTCAACCACTGCAGGGAGTAAAAGGCGTCAAAAGCACATCAACCAAATCTTCTGAATGTTGAACCGAACATAATATCCACCGTCATTTTTAGTAAATACCAACGACAACCGGAAAAACAGATCCGCCGCCACCAATAGTAACACCGGCGATCGGAAAGTCGATTCCATCCGAGGGGGAAACTGATCCAATCCCTCCGAAGAGAATTAGGTCAACATACTTCGATCCCTCAATGAGGAGCACGAAGTCTCTGAAGGAATCGACACATCCTTTGAAGGAGATCTAGTACGCCATGGAAAGCCAGATCGAAAGCATCGAAGAGACGATCCAAAACCTAACCTAATTATTCTGGAGGAAAGAAAAACTGAGGAAAAAACCTAACAAAATATTAGATCAATTAGGGGATCTATGTTGGCATGTCTTAACATCGCTGCTAAGTTTATGAGTTCCTAACGATCACAAACGAATCCACAAGCGCATGGATAAACCACTATAGCATTTCCCCATCCAAGTATTCCAAATGCTATCGAATCCAACGAAGGTAATGGCGGATAACAAGACTTATACTGTTGTGAATATGGATCATAGATAGAAGTAGAGGTAATACTCAAATACAGGGGTAAGGATAAAGTTATGATAAGGGTAGTGTGACACACAGAGCTTACTCTAAAGAGACACTACGGCATAGGGAGCAACATACGAGTTAGTTCTAGATTCTAATGTACTAAACACACAAAGGGTTAGCAAAGCAAGAGAGACTAAACAAACATTGCATGAAAAGATTGGTCCAGCACCCAGGTACTACGAGAGATAGCCCCCGTGCCGGTTTTATACAGCAATAGCTTGCTACTTTCAGAACTCCTACAACAACATTCGAACGCAAAGGAATACAAAGGGTACAACGACTGTTTCTATCGTGTCCTACCTCTATTTAAACGTGGGATGAGCTCATAACCAATGCAGCTGTCCAATCCAAGCCCCTTGCTTGCATTGTCAACTAGACCCTGACCAGACCGGGCTATTGTGACTCAGGTCTGAAGCCACTAGATAACTGGCCACTTGATCATGAACCGTAGCTGGGACTCAAACATCATGCAGCAAGATCATGCAAACTAACTAGATCTAACTAAGGCTATGCACAAAAACAAATACGTGATTTCGACGTCTATACCATAAGATCAAAAGATCATGTTCGTGACGAACATGAGCTTCTAACTTATGAACAAACACAGAACACAAGCTCAAATCATCTATCAACTAGATCAAAAGGTTGTGTTCATCAAGAACACAAGCCTCTAAATGATGAACAAATGAAGAACACATGAACATATCACTCAAACATGCAAGCACTACTTTATATGAAATAGATAAGTAAATGAAGTAGATCAAAGTCATACAAAGAAATAAAGATACAAGAGAGCTCATACCAAGGTCCCAATAAAGACTTGGAACCTGAAAAAGAACTACTTTAGCCTACTCCCTAGCCTTGGAACCAAATGAAAGAAGTGAACCAAAATTGTGTCTGTTCAGAAGTGAGATGGGCATCTTCTATTTATAAGCCATAAATTTCACTGGGTAGCCGCGAAGGCACCCTGGAATTGGGACCTTGGACCAAGTATAAGCATCCACGTGGACGACCGAGATCAACCGACACAAGGTCAGTTCGGCCGACCCCATGGTTCGGCCGAACCCTTGTGGGCCCGGTTGGTCCACGTTGAGGACCAGGAGCATCTGAGGACCGGTGTATGGTCGCTCCTTAGTGATGAGGGATTGACAACGTGGTGTGGAGTAACTCTTGGCTGAGTATTGCAGGTGAAGATTGCGGCTTGATTTGCGTTGGTGCAGGTGAAGAATAGGCGTGAAAGGTCCTCATATGCGTGGAGAGACAAGTAGGCTTGGTTTGAGGGACCCGGTGGCCGAATGGGATCAAGTCCGGGCCGCATGGTGGCAAAAAAAGCAAGATGAAGTCATGAACAATGTATCCGGTGCTGAGTAGCAGATCAACCGAAGTTTGTACGCGAGGTTTGGTTTGTTTACTTCATAAAGCCAACACCGAGCCGGAACGACATGGTTGTCGAGTCAAGAGGAGCTTGGCGTGGAGGTTACACCGAATCCACAGGGTTTGCGACGGTTCTCCAAAAAACCATCAGGTTCCTTGATTGCTCCACAAAGCCAAGACCAAAGGCTCCGTGGGCGGAGACGGGAACCGAGCACGCCGGGAAGCTTCGAGGTGGGGGACACGCGGCGGGATCACGGGGCTTGCGTCGGATGGAAGCAAGATTGTGGCAAAGGCATGTCAGCCTGATGGGAATATCCACTTCTTAACCAAAGTGCCCCTGAGGGGTGTGCATCTTCTATTTAAGTTGTAGGGGTAGCGTGGTCATTTACCTGCACCGGATTACCTCATATATATAGCTCTAGGGGGTGGATGGCAACTCATCTGTCTGGACTCTTCTCAATACCATTGCTCCATAGGCTAGATTTTTCATGTATTTATATAGAATCTGACTTCTGGATGCATGGAAGAATTCGGTGTTGTGATGATTTTCCTCTCTTTGCTCTTTGTGATTTTCATGTCATTTTCGGGGCTATTTTTGGGGGGTTCGTTCATCTCTTGATTCGTTGATTTGAGGGTGTTTTTCTCCATATTTCTTTGAGGGGATTATGGGTGAGTGCATTGTGCCTCTTTGTGGATGATCTTGACCCCTCAAACACGTCGGGAATCGCTTTCGATTTACGAGTTTTTGGTGAAGCTCGTGGTGGTGCCTTGTGTGCACGAGGTTTGCGTTTCCAGTTGATTGGAGTGGTTTGTGGTCCTAAGATTTCAGGCATAGCTTCTCTAAGAGATGCTTCCCATCTACCTAAAATTTGGGCTTAATTCACCCTACGGTTTAGAAGATCCGTGGTTGAGTAGGAGGAGTTGACCTCGCGGCTAGGCCTGCGCGCGCGTTCTGGAGAACGCACGGACAGTCTGTGAGTCACGTACGGATAGTCTGTCTTTGCTATATTTCGTCGAGTTCGTCTGTGAGACCATGACGGGCTGTTAGTGAGTGCTGGTTTTCGTTAGCGAGTTTCTGGTGGTTTCTGTCAGGGTTTACGGACAGTTTGAACTGAAGTGTCGAACGTTCCGCGAACTGAACAAACGGCCCGTGAGGAGACGGATCGTTCCTATGGCCCGGTGTGCTTCTGGAGGTTCTGTTAACAATTATAGATGGTCTGCGGAGCCCGTATGGACAGTCAGTGGTGACTGACGGGCGGTCCGAGCTGACCTCTCATATTTGCCTAAGTTCTTTACTTCTTGAGTTGTGCTTCCTTTTTGCTTTTGAGTTTGGACTTGTTCTTATGGTTGGTAGGTTTGTTGTGACTACGTGACCTTGACAAGTTCGTGTGGGAATCCTTGGATGTGATTTTGGTACTTAGTCGGGTTTTCTTTCTAAGAAATTTTTATCAGCTCCCATGCACTCCCCCCTCCTCTGGTCGCCTAATCGGTCCTCCACACGTCTTCCTCCAGTTGGCTGACATGTGGGCCCTTGGGTAGATTCCAGGTGTGTGTAACTTTTTGAGTCGGTTTCCTTCTCAAGTCGACCCATGAATCTTCCACATGTCGTCGTCTGATTCGCCGGAACTTGTCTCCCTTGGATCAGTGAGGTGGCATTGACATATGGATACCATGTGGCTGCCACTTCTCAGCTGAGGTGGCATGACCTTTCTCATAGATGACACCATTCTTACTCTTTTTATGGGTATTTTCCTGCAATCACAATTCTTCCAAGGAACAAGTGGAACTACATTATTCTTAACTAAAATGTGCGTAAGAAATGCACTTTTCTTCAGTTTTCTTGAGAATATTGACGGCTAAAAGAGGTACTTAATTAACAGCCGTCAAAAATCTACTAGGGGACGGACCCCCGCTACTATTGCTACCGGCCAGAAGGCCGGAGACGAGGAAAGACGGGATTCAGAACTGACGACGGCTGCAGTGGGCACTTGGGCGAGGGCAGTGTCCGCCTCAGTCGCCCAGGAGGCAATGCGGGCGTCGGTTGGGTGAAGTTGTGTGAAAGCTCTCTCAACCACCAAGCAATGTAACATATGGTATTCTAATCAAAGGGTGTGATGCAGAGGGGATGACACATAAGCCATATGAGCTATGTCGTCAGATGGTAGAGCAGGGATTTCTGCCAAGCACGTGTGAGTTGCATTTGTTGATATAAGAAACCTTGAGACAAGAGCGGTGGGGGGATGCCATCGGCTTGCTTGAGGTTGTGGTTGACACTGGTGCAGGATGTCTTCACATAGAATTGTCTAATTCATTGGCTTCGTTAGTGTCACAAACTCCACGAGGCACTCAAGTTATGGGATAAGAAGAAGGAAGCAAAATCAACATTTTTCTCAAACATGTTGTCAATAAGACTCTGATGTGTCGTTGTGTGTACCTAAAGGATAAGAATAGCAACTCTTTCTTTGCATAATCCAACATCTTGATAAGCTTCATGTGGACAAGAGGTCTTGGGTTCAAATCCTTTATGCCACGCATATATCACACAAAAAATCATGTATAGGTGTCCTTAAATCTGAAATATTTTTAGTTTTCTAGTAAACCAGTAGACATGCTTTATCATGTATCTAGGAGTTTGTCTCTATATTTATTCACACATAATAAAGCGTTACTATAATACGTAACTATGCCACTAAGCATGTTACAAATGTGTGTCTATAAAATTGTATCAATGTAAGTACAAATGCATCAAATGTGTAAGTAAAGTGTTGCTTTCATTCTAAGACACACTTAACTATTTGTCTCTACGAAGCTTGACGCGGTCCATATAAAGATGCTTCTAACATGCTTTTGGAAAGCGTGTCTATAAAGCTATAAAAATGAAATAAAGTGTGTCTAAGTCCAAATCTAGCGTAGCTGTAGGGGGTATTCTAGTAGCGACTAGGAACAAAAGCAAAACGTCATCTCGTAAGAATGGTAGGCATCGGGTATCCATTTGGCGCTTCGACCTTCGACCAACAAGCGTGTTCTAGTGGCTTGACCAGGCCTTGGCCTTCTCATTGGCTATCCGGTCAGTACGGTTGCTTCGAGATTTGAGTAGTTCTTAGTGCTGTGACTGTCACTTTGCGGTCAAGATAGGACGATGTCCTTGCAACATTTGTCTTGCAGTAGTGGCAACCTATATATATGAGCAAGCAATGAATAAGCTCTACACGTACGAGGGAGTTAAATTATAGGCATGTATAGTAGGGACCATGTTTAATTGGGCAGTGGTTGGGTGTATACAACAATTAGAGACAAATGCAGTCACATGCACGCTCACTGATCGACTAATAACACTCAATCCTTTGAGGGTAGAACTATAAATTTCCACCACCACCTTCTCTGCTAATTAACTATATGCAAACACAAGATTGAGGGGGAAGAACACGTAGCTTAGCGCATAGGAATGGAAGGCAACTTGGAATAGTCTGTTGCGTTGGAGTTGGGTGGTGCTTGTTAGAGCAGCAAATACTAGCCATGTTCCTGGGTTTTTTTGTAAGAGATTTTGATCCCTTACCCATTCAAGGGATAGGAGATCTGGTTCCATTACATGTAGACAAGCTACTTCATCCTGGGTTATGCTACGAATTGTGGCTCTGCTCGAGGGCTGTATTTTGGCTTATGGTCGTGGCCTGACATATCCTTTGTAGCGTATGGTCGTGCAGCCAAAAGGTAGCTAGAAATCTTCATCAGCAGGCCCTGCGACAGACACAGCTCTCTGCGTGGATCAATCACATGAGGAAGCAGCCGGCTAACAGTACGTAAACAAAGCAACCATGATATTGATCAATTATTACCAGCTATCACTGTCCTACTTTATCACCTCCACAGGCTAGGAGCAAGAGCAACATAAAATGGAGGAGCAAGAGTGGGAGAGGTGCAGCAGAGCAAAACAAAACAGATCTAAATCTATTTATGGGAATGAAAGGCACCAAGAAACAGTACAACCACTTTGTTTACAGCTCTCCCTCAGAGGAGCTCGAGCTGCATGTCGCCAGAGTAGACGGCATCAGTCCGCCCGGCGCACGAAGATCAATTTCACCAGCCTCCTTCACGACGGCAGTTGTATCTTCAACGTCACCGGCAGCAACAAAAGGAGTTCATAGATGGCCAATGTAACTATATTGATCTCCCAGTTAATATATGTAATCTGCAGCAGAAAAAAGGAGTCCAGGGAGTCACCTGTTAAGGATCGGAGCGTCCGAGGACCGGTGCATGGTCGCTCCTTGGTGTGATGAGTCATTGACAACGTAGTATGGACTGACTCTTGGCCGAATATTGGAGGTGCAAGTTGCGGCTTGATTTGTGTTGGTGCAGGTGAAGAGCAGGCGCGAAAGGTCTTAGCCTTGCGGGGCCTCCGAGGAGTGGAGAGACAAGTAGGCTCGGCTCGATGGACCGGGTGGCCGAACGGGATCAACGGCGGGCTGCATGGTGGCAAGAAAAGCAAGACAAAATCGTGAACAGGAGCCGGTGCAGGGTAGCGTCTCATGACCGGAGTCTGCACACGGGGTTTGCGGCGGTTCACCACAAAACTGTTAGGTTACTTGGTTAAGCCACAAAACCAAGACCGGAGGCTCGGCGGGCGGAGACGGGATCTGGGCGCGCCAAGAAGCTTTGACACCGGGGGACACGCGGCGGGATCGCAGGGCTTGCGTCGTGAGGATGCAGACTGCGGCGAAGGCTTGGCCGCCCGATGAAAGGGATCGCTACTTGACCATCTTGCCCTGAGGGGTGTGTATCTTCCTTTATGTTCTAGGGGTAGCTTGGTCATTTGCCCAACCCGAAGAGACTTCATATATATAGCTCTAGGGTTCCAGGGCAACTCATCCATCTGGACTGCTTCTCATTTTCCTTGCTCTTTAGGCTAGATTTTCTTCATGATTTTGTAGAGAATCTGACCTCGGGTTGTATGGAAGCATTCATGGTTGCGTTGATTTCCTTCTCTTGGCTTGAGTTATTTTCGTGTCGTTTTAGGGCTATTTTGTGGGATTTT
This sequence comes from Cenchrus fungigraminus, assembly GCA_036936925.1. Lineage (NCBI taxonomy): Eukaryota > Viridiplantae > Streptophyta > Magnoliopsida > Poales > Poaceae > Cenchrus > Cenchrus fungigraminus. The sequence continues at coordinate 89,759,349 of CM072780.1, forward strand.
CGTGTGAGGCTTGTTCATTCGATTTTGAGGCGTTTGTGTTTGGTTTTATTTGTGGAGATCAAGGATAGATGCCTTTTGCACTTTTGTGCTTGATCTTGACTCCTCAAACACCGGATTTGGCCTATGATTCGAGGATTTCAGGTGGTTCCCTAGCTTTGTTCTTGAACTCGGTTCATGATCGATTCCCGGCGATTTAGAGTCTTTGAGGCTCCAAGTTTTTGGGCATAGCATCCCCTAGGGACGCTTCAAACCTTCCCCAAATCTTGTCTCAATCTGTTCGGCCGTTTGGGAGATCGATGGGTGCCTAGGGGGAGTTGACTTCCCATTCGCAGGTTCTGTTCACGTCCCGCGTAGGGGACAGACTATCTGCGCTGAAGGACCGATTAGGCAACCAGAGAGGGGGGGAGTGAATGGGAGCCGATAAAAATTCTTCCCAAAGGATGAACTCAGCCTATGCCCCAAATTCACAACCTAGGATTCCCACACAAGCTTGTCAAGGTCGCGTAGTCACAATGAACCTACCAACCCTAGGAACAAGCCCCAACTCAAAGCAACATGGAAGCCAAACTCAAGAAGCAAATGACTTAACCAAATCTGGTAGACCCTGGGCGGACAATCCGCGGGCTCCTGGCGGACGGTCTGCGAGCCTGTATGGCAGACAGTCCGAGCCTGTATGGCAGACAGTCCGTAATAAGCAACTGAACCTCCAGTACTGCACCCCGGAAAATCAGACAGTCTGTGGGGGAACCGCGGACAGTCCGTGCTCGGCGGACAGTCCGAGATCTACTGGCGGACAATCCGCAAACAGCCTCCAACAAAACCCTAACCCTTTCTCGGATCGAAATGACACTTGCTCACGAACTCAAGAACACGCGACGAACAACCGACGAACAGAGGGCGCACGGACAGTCCGCGGCCACCAGGCGGACAGTCCGCCGGCCACGAACAGACCAGAAACAGCCCGAGCTCGAGAGGTCAAATCTGCAAATCCATCACCCGATCTCCCAAACGACTTCAGCTCCTGAGACAAGATTTGGGGAAGATGAGAAGCGTTCCTAGGGGATGCTATGCCCCAAAACTTGTGCCCTAAAACCAACTAAATCTTCGGGAATCGATCACGAACCGAGCTCTACTAAAAAGCTAGGGTTCCACCCGAAATCTTCAAATCCAAGGCCAAATTCGGAGTTTGAGGGGTCAAGATCAAGCACAAAGATGCACAAGGCATCTATCCATGATCCCCAGAAGAAAATCTGAACTTAAACACCTCAGAATCAGAGGAACAAGCCGCGCACGAAAATCTAATAAAAATAGCCTGAAAAAGACACGAAAATCACACGAGCTACAAGAAGGAAATCGACACAGCCATGAAAGCTTCCATACAATCGGAGGACAAATTCTCTACAAAACGGTGATGAAAATCTAAACCTATGGAGCAGGGGAATGAGAAGCAGTCCGGATGGATCGTTTGCCCAAAAACTCTAGAGCTATATATATGAGTTCCTCTGGATTGGGCAAATGACCAAGCTACCCCTAGCACTTAAACTAAGATACAATCCCCTTAGGGGCAATATGGTCATGTAGCACTCCTCTTTATCAGACGGCCACGCCTTTGCCGCAGTCCGCGTCCTCCCGACGTAAGCCCTGCGATCCCACCGCGTGTCCTCTGGCATCGAAGCTTCTCGGCGCGGCCGGATCCTGCCTCCGCCCACCGGGCCTCCCGTCTTGGTTTTGTGGCTCAACCAAGTAACCTGACGGTTTTGTGGTGAACCAATGCAAACCCCGCGTGCAGACTCTGGTCGTGAGCCGCTACCCTGCACCGGCTCCGGTCGATGACTTCGTCTTGCTTTTCTTGCCACCATGCGGCCCGCACTTGATCCCGTTCGACCAACGGGTCCATCGAGCCGAGCCTACTTGTCTCTCCACTCCTCGGAGGCCCCGTAGGGCTAAGACCTTTCGCGCCCACTCTTCATCTGCACCAACACGAGTCAAGCCGCAACCTGCACCTGCAATACTTGGCCAAGAGTCAATCCACACCACATTGTCAATCACTCATCACACCAGGGAGCGACCATCCACCAGTCCTCGGACGCTCCGGTCCTCAATCTCCCCGTTGATGAGTGCATTGACAACACACATAGTAACCAATTTAGAGAAAAAGAGAAAAAGAAAAGAAACGAATAAAAAACTCAAACAAGTGATCAATAGTCAAACACAAGCCAAAACGAGATCACTTGAGAGATAAAAATCTCGGTCCCCTAAGACAAGGGCAACGGCTCGACACAACCGAGATAAAATACTCCAAAATTGCCGACTCCTCATGGTGAGGCAAAAGGGCTCGACACCATCGGCAAAGGAGCACAACTAAAATCAGGCGAAAAAGATCTCCAAAGCACATGAATGCAAGCTCCCCCTGGACAAATGCATTTCTCCCACTTGATGCAAAAACCCCTGAACTAATGCATTTCTCCTACATGATGCAAAAACTCCACCTGGATGCATGAAATGGATACTTTCCTCCCCAAAGCAAGAATTGAGTACTATCTCTCCCCCTTGTTGGTAATGCATGAATCAAGTCTACAAATGCAAGTATGTGCTTCTCAAATAGACAAAGAGCACTACAACATAGATAGGGACATATAAGTATCTGACATAGCCATGATCAAAATGAAGCATTTTTCACAAAAATATCCCTCTCATGAGCATAGGACCTACACATGGCCAAAATGAGCAAAAACAACATATAGCCCACAACTTCATGCAAGGTCACAAATTCTCATCACAAGATCATCACAAACACCTACAAGCTGTTGACACGAAAATAGGACGTCACCTCCGCACGCGACACACGTGAGTCCCCGGTCTGTAGCGAGGCGTGCCAGCCAATCTGACCTGTTGATTGACAATGGAAAATATTAGGGATCGGCTAGAGAACTGATGGCCTTTTAGCGACACGTGTACCAGCTAATCGGCCGATACGAGTAAAAGCGGGATCGGCCGGCTCGAAGGCGACCGAAGCGCGGGTGCGATCGGCTGGATCGGGCGATCGTGACGTCAGAGCTTGAACAGGTCAGAATCGGCTGTGGTAGAAGCCGATAGGATCTAGATCGAACGGATGATAATGATAATAGCTAAAACCACAAGAATTGGTATGAAGACTTGTAGATCTAGCTAATATCGGTAAGGGATGAATAAAGAACTAGATGAAACCTTAGCAATGCGCCCGGAGGTTAAAGCCTAGGGTTATTCAGTAAAACGGTACTCACAAAGCTTACCGGAGATCAGTTGATGCAGCCCGACGAACTCGAAGCACAGCGTTGTAGAAAAGAGAAAAAACGCAATGGCGAAGTCGCCGAAAAGTAGATGCTGTAAAGATAGATGTTGTAAAGTAGATGCAATAAAAGTAAAGGGTTTGCCCGGAGATAGTTTGTTTGATATTGGTGTGTACACTTTTTTCCGACCACGCAGGGTCGCTATTTATGTCCTAGAGACAAACCCGACTCCTAGCCGATCACGGCACTGTTTACTTGTTTCTAAAGACAAAAACTACTAAAAATAGAAAAGGACTCTCGTAGGAGTATAAGACTTTCTAAAAACTAACTCTTGACCCGTTGTCAATCGTGGATTGACCCGCCTCCTCCGTACTTTCCATCTGGCGTATTCCTTTGAATACCGCCTTCTTCATGCCCATCGGTCGATCCTCTGGTTTGCCATCGGTCGATTGCTCTGACCTGTTGGCCCACTGTCAGGGCTGAACCCTTCTGACCATCGGCGGATCTCGTTGACTGCTCTGTTCTTCCTTCAATCGGCTGATTACGCTCTGCTTTTCATCAGCTGCCTCTCTTCACCCTTTTTTGACCTGTTTTTCCAAAAATCGGTGTCAACACATGCCCCCCAGTTTCGAAGTAAATAATCCTTTTGCTCCGAAATTTCCTTGAATTCGTTATCTCCCTTGATTCGAAGTCGGCCACAGGATCCCAACAAATCTTCGAGGTCATAAATACAGCCGTCCCGGTTCTTTCTTTTCCCCAAATCTTGTTTGCTTCAACAGCTTCAAGCTTCCAAGCGATGAACCCTAAGCTTCAGAGCTTTTGCTGATCCATGGTGTCTTCAAGCTCCAATGAAGGTTCTGGCTCTGTTCCTACACCTCCGAAGGCATCCTTTTCTCCAGTTCCTCCGGTATTTTCTCAGTCCCTCGCTTCTTATTTTCCTTTGAATACTGCCGTCTTTTTCCGCCTCGAAGCTCAGATTCGTCTGTCTTCTCCAGGAACTTAGGTCTCATCTTACCATTCCCGTCGATGATAAACCCGGGTTCACCTTCCTTGGGCCAATGGGCGATACTGATCCCACCGAGATGATCAATCTTGAAACCGGTCGAATCCCCTTTAAACACGCTTCTCTGAACTTGACCGATTGGGATGGTTGCTTCAGGTCTTGGACAGGCTATGTCAAAGGGTGGAGAGATTGGTACCGTAGGGTATCTGCCAAAAATAGAGGCTTCTGGGAGAAGTATAAGATCAACCAATGCATTACCCTATCTTTATCTGACATGTCTCGGAACGAATCTCTCCTGATAGCTGCTTCTTACTTTTGGTCCGATGCACTCAATGCGTTCTTATTTGGTCATGGGCCGATGACCCCGACTCTGGCTGATGTTCTTCTGTTGACTGGTCTGGACATATCCTCTTCAGATACTCTCTTCAGTTATCGTGGTGTCAAACCTTCTCATCGTCTGAAAACCAAAAATGTGGGCGGCTGGGCTGGATATATCACCGAGCATATGAAGGATGGTACTGTCAGTGACAGAGAACATGTGGCCTTCCTGAATATGTGGCTTGAAAAGTTCATCTTTTGTGGAAAATCTTTCGGCCCTACCTCCAATTGTCAGATTATAGCTGAGCGATTGGCCCACGGTTCCTCCATCCCTCTTGGCAAATACCTCTTAGGGGTTGTGTATAATCTCCTTCATCAAGTGGCTGTTAGCTTGTCGACCAATTCTCCAATAGGTTCCCCGGGAGGCCCTTGGTGGTTCACCAATTTGTGGTTGAATCTCTACCTCCGAGACAAACTAGAACAAGATATTTTCAGCATTCGCTTCCCCGGGGACCAACCAGATGGTGTTCCAATTGTCAAATGTCGATGTATGAACTTTGGAGAAGCTGCCTCCATGTTCCCTGGACATAAGAAAACCCCATCCCGTATAGCAGAACACTTTAGGAGCTTTTACCTTGGCTTCAACCCGGGATCCATCATCTGGTTTGCGTACAGAGATGATGATAACAATTTTGAGACCTTGTTCAGTTTTGATGACATCCATAGATATGATGAGAACAGGATTGCCTTCGTGGAGATAATTAAACCAGGAATCCTTCCTTCCTGTGTCTTTGGTAAAGATCAACCAGCTTCTTATGAATTTTATAACCCATCAGCAAGTGCTCGTCAGTTGGGTTTTGGTCAGCTGCCGATTGGTCTTTATTTCTCTGATTTGATCAAGCCGCGAGAGATTATTCCCGACGATATCCATTATCGTCGTCTTTTAGATTGGGTTCCTGACTCCTCTACCATCAATCTTGATTCTTGGAGATTTTCTAGTTTTTCTTCTCCCCTTTTCAACATCTGGTGGGCAGAATGGTATGATCATCTTTTCTGTGTGTCCCCCAGAATTTATTGTGAAAAACTGGACCCTGATTACGTGGCATCGGCTGATGAGGTATTTGACTGCCTTATATGTCCTTTTCATCATACCTTTTAACACATGCTGACTTGCTTCCTTTTCTTTTTCAGCCTGACACCACTGAACCTCCTGCCACCAGCAAAAGTGGCAATAAGATCTACTACTAGCCACCGAGACGAACTCTATATATTGGTTAAAATGCCCCTTCAATCTTTTCAGTTATGCAGGGCCCCAAAATTAATCCTCCTTCGGATAGTATGCTTTTGTCGACCCTTAAGAGAAAAAGTGGATCTAGCAAGGTCCTTACTCATAGATCCAAGAAAAGGCTTGATACCAAAGTCCTCAATGTCTCAGATATGGCAGAAGTACTAGCAAGTGCTTTTCAGGTACTGACTCTCAGTTTTTTCTCTTTCTTTCTGTATCTGCGATTAATCATCTCTTTTTTGCAGTCTTCGGGATTGATCGGCCAGTCAGAACAAACCAATGTTACTGATTCCGACAAAGGTCTAATATTGGAGCCAATTCAAGAAGCTTCAACTGATGATACCTTGGTTGAGTCTTCTGAACAGGCTGAACCAGACAAAACTGTGGAGGATATAATTGATGCTGTCTTGATTGAACAACCTGATCTTCAACCAACTGAGGTACAATCTTTGTTGGCTATCCTTCTAACATTTTCATTTTCTGACCTTTTGCTTTTGCTTCAGGATATTGCTCACGACAGGTCTTTGAATGATCTTCCACAAGATGTTGATGATCAACCACAGCTGCCGATCGTTGAAGCTCCTGAATCATCATCGGCTGAAAATCCATCTGCTCATATTCGAGCAACACCTTCTGTAGAGGTAAATGCTTTGACACATTTCTCTTTTAGCTTCCGTACTTCTTCTGCATATTTTAATAACCTTGTTTTTCTTCTCAAGGTACATCAGCAATCATCCTTCCAGATGAAGTGAAGGCTAAACTGATTGAGGTGCTGCCATTGCTGAACTAGAATGTTGGTCAACTTGTGCAAGATGCCGAGCCGATCAGAACTATCTTTAAGCAGATTCAGAACTAATTGCCTAGAGATCTCAAAGCGAAGATGCTCCAGGTTGCTTTCATTGAAAATCGGCAGCTCATAGTCCAAGAGGCTCAAGATCGACTGGAAGAAAGGCAGCGTCAAGAACAACTCACCCAGGATAGGAATAAGTTGGATACCAGCATGGCCGATCTTGATAATAGGATTAAATTCCTATCTTCATCTCACCCTGATATTGTCAGCAGCATTGACCGCTTGAAGAAGCGTCGTGCTGAGTTGATGAAGGAGCTTGATCAGGTTGGTCAAGATTTGTCAACCGAATAGCAGAAGTTAGCCGACCTCCCAAGCACTATTGCTACCATGCAGGAACAAAGGGACTCTGTCGCCCGTCAAGCTCAAGCCCTACGAAGTCAGGAGCAGCCGATCCCTGGTTCGGCCGATGCTGACCGTCAGGAGATAAAGGCGATTGACCAGCTGCGCCTGGATCTTATTAATGCCATCCATCTTTTAGGCATAGTTTAAATTTTATCTGCAATTTGTAAACTGTGATCGGTCTTTATTGGCCAACTTCTAACGCTCCGTGTTGAATGCTTTGACCGAACGTTTCAATCGGTCTTTATATATTACTGTCCTCCCTTTAGTCCTTCAGAACTACCATCTTTCTTTTTGCCATGGCTTCCTCTTCTTCTTCCTCCTCTGTGAATCAGGTTGGTTTCTTCCTTCTTCTCTCGTTTTCACGGTCTCTTTCTCCTGATGTTTCTCCCTTTATCAGTCTCCAAACCGTGATGCTGTTGAGAAGATCGTTTCGAGCATCAATGCCTTTGGCGCAGATCGGCCAAACCACCCATCCAGGCAAGAATGTGGTCTCCGTCTGGTGATTGCCAACAAGGAGGAGAAGCTGGAGGTTCTTGAAGCTAGAAGGACAGCTCTTCTTCGAGAACTAGATCGTATAAACGAAGAAATAGCCCAGACTAGGGTAGAGTTAGATAAGGCCAAGAGCCTCCTTTAAACTCTGATGTATTGTTAGCCGATGCAATCGGCCTTTTCTGAATGAGGACCTCCACCTCTTGATTGCTATTTGATTCAATGTATCACTCCCTGATGATAAATTCACATCCATATTTGTGGGTGCTTCTTTATGACTTGGTTCAACTTCTCTGCTATAAAAACTCATTTTCTTTGTGTAGCACTATCACTTTTCATCCATGAACCAAATCGCCCTTCTGTTAGGAATGAGAGGCATGCTCCTCCAAGAGAACCTTCAGGAAAAAACAATTACTTCCACTCCTTGACAAGTTTCTTCTTGAAGATCCATTGTATCCTAATGATGCATCAAAGCTTGTCGTTGTTGCTGGAAATTTAGAGAGAGAGGAATCTTGAGAGTTTCTTCTTCTGGAGTACAGAGTAGGGTCACTTCTCTATTATTTTAATTCCCCTTCAACGCCAGCTCCTATATTTTGGGAAACGTATCACTACATGCCTGCCCACTGTCCAGTCTGAGACTTTCACGGGGAAACTATTCTTGCTTTGACCGCATCGGATGCTCTTTATTTCCCCTTTTCCAATTCCCTCTTGTAGTTATCTCTTCTGTACCTTGAGGCTATAAATAGGCCTGAAGCCTGATGGAGGAAACTCACTCTCATCGGCCATGTCTCAATTAACTCAGATAGATCACAGGCTCTTGTAGTATGATTGTTCTTCTCTTCCCTTTCTCCCTTATAGCTAGAAGAATTCTTGTGAAGTTGTGTAGTACACCCTCTTCTTCTTCGTCTCCTTTTGAAAATCCGGGAGGCATCACAGCCAGAAGAACCCTTGTGAGGATCTATCTTTGAGAAAAGGAGACAGGTAGGGTGTCTTGCTACACATTTATCAGCGGAAGAGCGTGCCAAAGGAACGGCCATCTTGGTCATCAACTCGGGCTCTTTCCGGTGGAAGATTACAGAATCAGGTGAAGATCTTAATCTTTTGTTTCCTCTTCGCGTGTGTCTCTCTCCCATTCATCGATTCAATATCCTCATCATATTGGGAGTTAGGACAGTACCCTTCTTGTAATCTCTTGAGAACATATGTAACCTGTAGATCTGAGTTGTAATATCATTGTAATCCAAAGCAGAAGAGATAAACATGTATTTTTTATTCTGAAGGCGATATATGTATCAGCTATAACTGAATATATTGATTTTGCATATTGGTTTTATATTTTTTGTTCTAAAGGTGATTCTTTACAGATATCGGCTATTCTACGATTACATCAGCAATCGGTTGTAGCTCGAAAACTCATATCGACCGATAGGCACGATAAGACAATCGGCTCGTACAACTGTCGATATACTTGGGCAACCAATCCATCGGTCGTCATGACTTTGGGCGCCAGACCTTAGACCGAACCTTCTTCTTGTCCAGCACAAGTCTCTCTGCTTTTTCATGTTGTTCTAGCTGACGTAGGCGCTGGACTCTTCTCTTTTGGGATTTGGTCAAGCCATCTGGACACCATTGTGGATTGGGCTTCTTACGTGTTTGGCTTGATCCTTCATCATCCAGTTGTAATGTGCGTTGACGTTTAGGAGCCCGGCACATAATATCCTCATCAGGGACCAGACAATCGGCCATCTCTTCTAGCCGATCATTTGACTCTTCATTGACTCGGCTTCCCAGCCGATCATGAACGCTGGCCTTGCCCCCCAGCCGATCGTGGATGCTGGCTCTGCCCCCCGACCGATCGTGGATGCTGGCTTTGCCCCCCAGCCGATCGTGAACCGAGACACGTTGATTGTCAAATCCACGGTGATCCTTGGCCGCAGGTCTTCTGTCATCAAAGCAAGCCCTTTTAGATGAGTTACCATTATTGTAAGCCCCGTTGCACTCTGGATAGTTCTCTGCTGTCGGCAGCTTGATCCCTTCTTCCCAACAGTATTTGAAGAACGGACATTTCCAATGTCCTTCATTACGCCGTGCCCAATCTTCTCTTTCCTTCGCCTTCTCTTGTCGGCGTTGGAATTTGTTGATCAACATTTGGGACGTGACAGGCCAGCGTGGCTTCAAATCTCCTTCTTCAAGCAGTAACCCTTTTCCTTTGACATCGGCAGCAGTTACTTGCACTTTGGGATCAACGGCTCCTTTATTTTGAGCCGAATCGGATGTCAGCAACTTAACTCGTGATGTGTCTTTACTAGACACCTCAACCATATTAGTTGGGAAGGAGTGCTGATCAATCTTCATCGGCTTTTCAGCTTTGGTAGGAGTTTCAAATTTAAGCCTCCCTTGCTCAATAGTTGATTGGATCTGTTGTCTGAAAATCTTGCAATCATTGGTGTCATGTGACGTTGCATTGTGCCACTTGCAATACTTCATCCTCTTCAGTTCTTCTGCAGATGGTATGGTATGGAACTGAGAGAGTTTGATTTACCCTTGCTGAAGCAACAGATCAAATATCTTATCAGCCTTAGTAATATCAAAGTCGAATTTCTATGGCTCTTTCTTGCCAAAGGGACAGGACACTGTCTTCTTGCCTTTGACCCACTCTACGAGCCCTATCATATTGTCTTCATCTTCTGAGTCAGAGTAATCCACATACGATACTTTCTTCTGAAAACTCCTTCTAGGCTCATAGGACTTTGTTGTTTCTTGACTCATCCGACTGACCAACTGGCTGAGGCTTTCAAAATCATGTGACACATATTTCTCCCTCAAGGTTGGCAAGAGACCTTGGAAAGCCAACTCAGCTAGTTGCTTGTCCCCTAGATTCAGACTATAGCACTTATTTCTGACTTCTCTAAACATTCAAACGAATCCAGCTACTGGTTCATCGTTCCTTTGCTTGAGTCTGGTCAGATCAGTGATCTTCATCTCATTGATGCCAGAGAAGAAATAATTATGGAACTGTTGTTCCAAATCGGACCACTTGATGATGGAATTGGCCGGCAGTGATGTAAATCATGAGAATGCCGGTCCTGACAGAGATGAAGAGAACAATCGTATCCTGAATGCATCAACATTCCCTGCTTCTCCACATTGGATGATGAACCAAGTGATGTGCTCCATAGTGGATGTTTCATCCTGCCCAGAAAAGTTGGTGAAGTCTGGCACCTTGAACCTTGGAGGGAACGGTATCTGATCATAACCAGAAGGATACGACATCCTGTACATGCAGGACTGCTGCTTGGGCTTTATCCCATATTGCTTCAGTAGCGTCTTTGAAAGGTGGTCAATTAACTCCTGCTTCATATGAGATTTCAACTCTGTAGCCACTTGCTCAATTGCTTGAATCTCAGCTGGAGTTTCTGTAGGTCGTTCTTCTAAGATTCTGGCCTTTGGATTTGAAGCTGTCTTGCCTCAGCAGAATCTTGAGCGTTTGAATAACCTGTAACAGGTGTAACCTGTTCAATCGGCTGGTTAGCCGATGGGGCTATTTGCTGCGTATTCAACTGGCTTGAAATAGCCAATTGATTCAGAAGTGTTTGCAGCAATTGTGCAGAATCTATTTGTGGAAACATTGGTTGCCCTGCTGCCCTTGGTTGATTGGCTGTTGAGGTGAAGACCTTGTATGAGCCACCGCATTAGCTGGGGTTAAAACAGCCTGCATTGTCGTTGACTGTCGAGGTGGGGCTGTCTGCATGGGCATCCCAAGCGTTGGTTGCTGTTGTGGAGCAGTTTGCATAGGCATCCCGAGCATCGGCTGCTGAGCCGATCTCTGAGGTGGAGTAGGATCTGGCCTTTGAGGTGGAATAGGATGTCTTTTTTCTGTTGGTATGACCATGTGGGCATGAGCTGGACTGATCTTGAATCTTTCAAAGTTCTTGCTTGCATGATTGAAGTAGACAAACACTACTCCTTCCCCCGTCATGTGCGCAGTCCCTGGCTTACCTCCAAATGTAGCTTGGTAAGACTGTGGATAATTCACTTCTAGAATTTCTTCAATCACGAAGTGATCACGAGGTAAGTCCCATCCTGCAAGCTTCCCATCTGAAACCCTTATAGCAGGATATTTCTGTTGATTCTGCACTGGAAGCACCTGATTCTGGACAACAGATTGCACTAGTGATGTGACGGCAGGATCTCTCTTTTTCATCACCACTTTGATTCTGAATCGGCTGGGTGTCCGATGAAGAACTAGCAGCAACTTGTGGAGATGGTGAAGCTTTCGCCATTGGATCATCAATCGGCGGTATAGCCGATTGGTCTTGCTGGGACACTGGAGGAGTTTGTTTAGGTTGGTAATATGCAGGTCCTAAATATCCTCCTGCTGCTCCCTGCTTGAGTGCATCAATTATGGCATTCTGAATTGTGTTCTCGAATACCTTAGATTGATCAATCATCGTTTGATGCATTGCCTTGGTCATCATGTCTTGAAGTCCTTCAGGATGGGCTGAGAAGGTGACTTGCTTCGGTGTTGGCAAAGGATTCTTCTTGAAAACACCACTTTTAGTCTGACCATATGATGCCAGACAAAGTTCTTCATAATGCTTCATGTAAGCCTCGAGCTCAGCTTTGTCTGAATCTTTCAGCTGATCCTTGGTGATTGGTTGAACATTCTCTGGATCGACTTCAGATGGGCCATTCTTCGTAGATTTCGTCATTGTTAACTTTTTCGTGTCCCACCGGGCGTGCCAAAAGTGTGTTGACACGAAAATAGGATGTCACCTCCGTGCACGACACACGTGACTCCCCGGTCTGTAGCGAGGCGTGCCAGCCAATCTGACTTGTTGATTGACAATGGAAAATATTAGGGATCGACTAGAGAACCGATGGCCTTTCAGCGACACGTGTACTAGCCAATCGGTCGATACGAGTAAAAGCGGGATCGGCCGACTCGGAGGCGACCGAAGCACGGGTGCGATCGGCTGGATCGGCCGATCGTGACGTCAGCGCTCGAACAGGTCGGAATCGGCTGTGGTAGAAGCCGATAGGATCTAGATCGAACGGATGATAATGATAATAGCTAAAACCACAAGAATTGGTACGAAGACTTGTAGATCTAGCTAATATCGGTAAGGGGTGAATAAAGAACTAGACGAAACCTCAGCGATGCACCCGGAGGTTAAATCCTAGGGTTATTCGGTAAAACGGTACTCACAAAGCTTGCTGGAGATCAGTTGATGCAGCCCGGCGAACTCGAAGCACGGCGTTGTAGAAAAGAGAAAAAACGCAATGGCAAAGTCGCCGAAAAGTAGATGCTGTAAAGATAGATGCTGTAAAGTAGATGCAGTAAAAGTAAAGGGTTTGGCCGGAGGCGGTTTGTTTGATATTGGTGTGTACACTTTTTTCCGACCACGCAGGGTCGCTATTTATGTCCTGGAGACAAACCCGACTCCTAGCGGATCACGACACTGTTTACTTGTTTCTAAAGACAAAAACTACTAAAAATAGAAAAGGACTCTCGTGGGAGTCTAAGACTTTCTAAAAACTAACTCTTGACCCGTTGTCAATCGTGGATTGGCCCGCCTCCTCCGTACTTTCCATCTGGCGTATTCCTTTGAATACCGCCTTCTTCATGCCCATCGGCCGATCCTCTGGTTTGCCATCGGCCGATTGCTCTGACCTGTTGGCCCACTATCAGGGCTGAACCCTTCTGACCATCGGCGGATCTCGTTGACTGCTCTGATCTTCCTTTAATCGGCCGATTACACTCTGCTTTTCATCGGCTGCCTCTCTTCACCCTTTTTTGACCTGTTTTTCCAAAAAACGGTGTCAACACAAGCTATCTCATGTCATGTCAAAGCCACCGAGCCATGTGTTCACTTCTAAATATGAGACTTCTCATTGGTGAACATCATGCAAAGGTTTAGCATCCAAGATAAGGAATTTAAAGAATAAAAGACATGGAAGCACATTTTTCAAGCACAAACATTTCATATACCAATTCCATGATTTACAAATCAAGCATGGTACATGAAGTGCCTTTGCGGCAAAAAGAAGCTTAGGCTTCTCCACAAGGTAGCATGTAGGCTAAACATCCAGGATGATAGATGGGTCTTTGACCCTAAATGAAAAGAATATGGTTTCCAAGCACAAATTAAGCAAGAAATAGTCTTATGTGCACAAATTTAGCATGAGAGGCATTCAGCTCACAAGGCAGGATCATATGTATCATTTTCACAAAATTAAGCCCTCCACAAGCATATACATCCCAAAGCTACCAAGAGCATCGCCATACATCACATGGGCATCACTAGCAAAGTCATAATCTCATATCCAGCACATCATGGTGGTCAAAGTATATAGGAGAAGCACATCTCTAAAGCATATGATTAAAATGCAGTCTATGATACAAAGATGCAAGCATGATATGATACATAAATGAAAATGCAACATGAGTATGTACATTAGACTCCCAACTGAAACTCAAAAAAGAAAAACCACCCCAAGCTCCCCTCGCAAACGAGCAAATGTAGCTTGGTCCAAAGGCTTGGTTAGGATATCGGCGAGTTGGTTTTCGGTTGGCACATGGATAAGGTTTATGTTTCCCTTCTCAACATTGTCTCTCAGGAAGTGGTACCTCACCTCTATATGTTTGGTTCTGGAGTGTAGCACGGGGTTTTTGGCAACACTAATGGCACTCGTGCTATCACACATGAGAGGAACATGGGTACACTCCTCACCAAAGTCACTCAGCGTGTATGTGATCCAGAGCAGCTGGGGGCAACAACTAGCTGTAGCAACATACTCGGCTTCTGTGGTAGACTGAGCTACATTAGATTATTTGCGAGAAGACCAAGTAACAAGCGAAGAACCCAAAAACTGGTACGTCCTAGAAGTCGACTTCCTGTCGACTCGACACCCCGCAAAGTCAGAATCCGAAAACCCAAGAAGCGAAAGAAAAGAGGACACTGAGTACCAAAGATCAAGCTTAGGAGTGTATTGAAGAAACCTGAAGATCCGCTTGATGGCCTGCCGGTGTGAAGTCCTCGGCGACGCCTGAAAACGAGTGCACAGACACACAGAGAAATGAATGTCCGGCCTTGTCGCCGTCAAGTACAAGAGGGAGCCTATCATGCTCCGGTACTCCTTCTGGTCCACGGGCTCTCCGTCCTCGTCTGCATCCAGCACTATAGTCGTACTCATCAGTGTCGACAGGGGCTTCGAGTAGTCCATCTTGAACTTCTTGAGGATGTCCTTTGTGTACTTGGCTTGATGCACAAAGGTTCCCTCCTTCGCCTGCTTGATCTGAAGCCCGAGAAAGAACTGCAATTCTCCCATCATAGACATCTCGAATTCTTTGCTCATGTCCTCTGCAAACCTCGCAATAAAAGAGTGGGATGAGCCACCAAAGACAATATCATCCATGTACACCTGAACAATTAGGATATCATCAACCTGCCTGAGGAGAAAAAGAGTCTTATCTACATTGCCCATCTCAAACCCCTTGTTGAACAAGAACACCCTCAAATGGCCATACCAAGCATGGGGAGCTTGTTTCAGCCCATACAACGCCTTCCTCAGCCTATACACCTAGTGGGGAAACTCAGCACTCTCAAAGCCCGGTGGTTGCTTCACATAAACCTCTTCTTCCAAAAAAAAACCCATTCAGAAAGGCACTCTTCACATCCATTTGGTACAATTTGAATCCTTTAGCCACAGAAAAGGCTAGAAGGATCCTAATCGCCTCCAAACAGGCTATAGGAGCAAATGTCTCCTCATAGTCTATCCCCTCCTTCAGACTATAGCCTTGAGCAACCAACCTCGATTTGTTTCTCACCATCTCACCATTCTCACCCTCTTTGTTCTTCCACACCCATTTTGTCCCGATAGGTTTGCAATGTGGTGGTGGCTCTACCAACTCCCAAACTTGGTTTCTCTCAAAGGTCTCTAACTCCTCATGCATTGCGTTCACCCAATTCGGATCAGATAGGGCGTGTCCAATGTCTTTCAGCTCAAAGGTAGCAACAAAAGCTGAACGAGAAAAGTGAGGAACATTCGTGGACCTTGACTGTGTCGTACGTTCATTGATGTTGCCAATGATTCTTGAGGGAGGATGATCAACTTGAACGCGCCTCGGTGCCTCTCGCCTGGAGACAACCTCCCCCTCAGCTGCAGCTTCCACTTGATCTTGTTGGATCGTAGTCGGTGCAGGGGATGGGCCATCTTGCACCGTAGTCGTCGTAGTGGAAGTAGAAGGTACATGCTCGGCTGGAGCTTCACAATCATCACCATCATCCTCTCCAGCACACATCCTCCTTGTCCTCAAAGATCTTCTAGCCAATCTCGTCGTCACCTGCACACTCAAAAACAGACGAATTACATGCCTGGGTCTCGTCGAAGGTAACCTCGCATGTTTCCATGACTAGGTTAGTATCAAGGTTGAGCACACGGATTGCTCGAGAATGACTCGCATAACCCAAAAAGATCCCATCGGAAGACCTCGATTTAAACTTATCAAGCCTACCCTTCTTGAGAATAAAGCACCGATAACCAAAAGCCCTGAAATGGCTCACTCGAGGTGCTCGCTCGTGCATGAGCTCATAGCACGTCTTGTTCATGAAGGCCCGAAGAAAAATCCGGTTCCCAACATGGCACGTGGTATTCACCGCCTCAGCCCAATATCTCTTTGGAGTCCTATGCTCATCGAGCATCGTCCGAGCCATCTCACAAAGGGAACGATTTTTCCTCTCAACTACACCATTCTGACAAGCCACATAGGGAGAAGAGAATTGATGTTCGAGACCCAAATCACGACAAAAGGTTTCAAAATGAGAGTTTTTAAATTCAGTGCCATTGTCGCTACGAATAGCTCGAATGGCATCTCCATTCCTCTTATTCTTCAACCTCAGAATTAGATCCCGTACAAAACCAAACGTCTCCCCCTTGTCAGCCAAAAAGAAGACCCAAGCATAGCGAGAATAGTCATCAACTATCACCAGGACATACCATTTCCCACCCGCCAAGCACACACGAGCTGGACCAACCAAGTCCATATGGAATAGCTCGCATGGCCTCTCTGTCATAACTCATGTCAGAGGCGGGTGAGAGGCGGCGACCATCTTACCATGCCTACACGTAGCACATACCAAGTCCTTTTGGTATTTCAACTTAGGCAATCCTCGGACCAAACCTAGCCCACTCAAGCGTGATAATAAGTCAAAACTCAAGTGGCCTACTCTCCTATGCCATTTCCAAAGCTCCACCGAAAGACCAGCAACCAAACAACGAGAAGAGCCGACACACTGAGAAAAATCGGCTCTAATCTGACCCTCAGGGATGATCGTGCACACAAGATCACCTCGAGAATCCAAAACACGAGAAGCGCTCATTTTGAAACAGACCTCAAAACCCTCATCAAGAAGCTGGGAAACCGAAAGAAGATTAAACCCCAAAGACTTGACAAGAGCAACACACCTAAGAGTCACAGAAAGCACTCTACCTTTCCCATTGTCCCCAAAAGTGATGTACTCTTTGGTCATCACTGGGGTGAGGCTGGAGAACCACCTTCGATCTCCGGTCATGTGTCGAGAGCAACCAGAGTCGATCAACCAAATGCCCTCCAAGCCTCCCACCTGAAAATAAAAAATGAGAGCGAGAGTGAGAAAACGACTCAGCACTGGGGTTAGTACAAAATGAATCAAACTAGTGTCGTGCCATTTGTCAAAAGTGGGGTTAGCAAAATCCATCCTATCTCTCTTAGGTGGAACACCCACACGTCCCCTCGGAGGGCTACGCGTACCACGAGGTGGAGACCGTGGCCCGTAGCTCCTCTGGGACCTAAAACTGCGATCGTTCCCCCCATACTCGTATTGGCCACGAGCGAAGGAACGTCCAGCAAACTCACCATGCCCAAACCTAACACGCCTATCACCATCTCTCTGTGGTGGCTCACCTCGAGGCACAAACTGACGCCTCTCCCGAGGGTAAATGGTACACACCACACCCTCGCCCCTTGGCACCATCCTAGGCTCAGGCACACCACGAGAAGGGCGGTACCTGTCCTTGTTTGCAATCTCCCTGGCAAACCTCTCCTCACGCTTCCTCCCGAAGCAAAACTCAGCTAGGTGCCCATCCCTCCCACAATACTCACAATGGAAGGGTTTTGGTTTTGGCTTTAGTTTTGGGCTCTCTTTGAGCTCTGGCTTCTCCTCACTCGGTTTCTCTCCCTTCTTCCCAAAGAACTCATTCCCCAAGTCACTCTTGAACTTGATGGATTTCTGGAAGTTGTCTGTGTGTGGAGGAAACACGGGTGGAGCTGGGGTTGTGTCTAGTCGGTTCCTAAGTCGGTTTGGCTTAGGAGCATAAGCATTTTTGTGGTAAGTTTTTGGTGGTTCTGGGATATCTCCGATCTTCCCCTCATTCTCACCACTTCCCTCACCAGCCTTATCCGACCCAAGCGCTTGCCCATCATAGCACTTGTATACCTCACTCGTCATCTTGAGATGAGGCTCATGACCAGACAACCAACCCATCATCTTCCTCAACTCATCATTCTCATCCTGCAAACGATCAACATAGTATGCAAGCTCCGAATTCTTCACAGCATTTACTTCACAAGTAGAGCATGATGTAGGAATAGGAGCTTTCAAAGCGGCTTCTAGAGATCTAGCATAAGCAACTGACACATCTAGTTTCTCATGCAAAACAGGACAAGAAGTGCAAGCACCAAGCAAGGAGGGCCTAGATTTCATCTCATCTAGCTCAACCCTAAGTACATCTAGTTCCTCAACCTTGGAGGCATACTTTTCCTTAAGCACAATCAAATCACCAAGGAAAGTAGAACAATCAGTGCATTCAGGTTCATCGGTCACAATAGGAGCAGACTTAAGAGATTCTATTTGAGCCCTAGCATCAACAAGCAAAGACTCTAGCTCAACCACCTTCTCCTTAGCCTCTCCAAGCAAAGACCTATACTCCCTCTTCTTCTTGTTGGTCTTTCTAAGCACATCATCATGGTTGTCAAGCAATTCATTCAACCTAGCATTCTTCGCTACCAAGAAGGATGGATAATTGTTTACCTCATCCTCGGAGTCGGAGTCCGAGTCATCCTTGTTGCTCTTCTTGCTTGCGGAGCTGTGTGCCATGCCGCAAAAGCCTTGGGTGGCGAAGCACAGGCCGTTGATGTTCTTGCTTGACCGCTTGCCCTTGTGTTGGTTCTCATCTTCATCACTTGAGCTCGATGAAGAGTAGCAGGAGCTCGAGTCGATGTCGCTCGCTCCGGCAACCATCTGTCGCTCCTTCTTCTTGTGACCACCACTCCTACTTGGCCTCCGCTCGAACTTGTTCTTGCCCTTGTGGCCGTCCCTCGAGCGGTGCTTGTGGTCGGTCCTCGGACAGTGCTTGTGCTCGGGCTTGACCTTCATGGCTTCCGGGCACTCAGCGATAAAGTTCTTGTGCTTCCCGCACCAGTACCACATGCCCGAGCTCCTCCAAGTGTTCTATCGGTTTGTGTACATGCACTCGAACCGCCTGCTCAGCAACGCGAGATCCTCCTCGCCCAGCATGTCGAATGCCTCATCTGGCATTGACACAAGGCAAGACAAAGAGAACTGTCTCAAAGACATGTTAGTGTTAGTCCTTGGTCCAGAAGCGAGAGCCAGACTATGTGGGTCAGTTGGGTTCTTGATCGTTGCTCGCACCCCACGGTCCACCTCGGATGACTTGACCTTGGAGAACAGCTCGTCCACCGTGAGGGTCTCATACTTCTCCGACTCGAGAATGGCCTTGACCTTCTCACCTACACACGGTACGATCCGGGCCGTGCAAAAGCTTCACAGCCCTGTCATGATCATCGTATTGGAGCACAACCACATTAGCCCTCATGTTGTTCACAATCACAGTGAACCGCTGGAACATGGTGTCAATAGACTCACCGGGGAGATGAGTGAAGTTCTCATACTATCTCCGCTAGGTCGCGAACAGCCGAGCCTGAACCTGAGCGTTCCCAGCGTGAGCATTCTTCAATTGCTCCCAAATCCTACAAGCCAAGTCCTCTGTGTGAACCCGATAGAATTCGGATTGACATAGAGCACGAAACAAGTAGTAGACCACCTTGTTGTTGGCATCGTGCATATCCCTCGATTCATGTTGTTAAGTGCTTGTTGACGGCTGTTAAGTGCTTACTTTAGCCGTCAATTTACTCATGAAGAATAAAGGAGCAAGAGGCATTTCTCACATGCATTTTAGTTAAGAACAATGTAGTTCCACTTTTTCTTGGAGATCTTGTGGTTGCAGGAAAATAAGTGCAAAAGAAGTAGCAAACTCACCTTCTATGATTCATGCCACGTCACCTCTGCCAAGGAGGGGCTGCCACCTCAGATGCCATGCATGCAAGCCATGTCACCAATCCAAGGGAGGCAAGCCCCGACGAATCAGAGAATGACACGTGGACTTCACATGGATCCATGGGCCCACCAGAGCATCTAAATCACCTCAAGAACATGTGTACACTAGGGACCGACCTAAGGACCCACAGGACAGCCACCCAGAGGAAACACACCCTGAGTGGGGCCCACAGGGGGTCAGCTGACCCCACAGGTCAGTCGAACCGACCTTGATCCCTCCACTCAGGGGCTTCCACATTGTGTCTTCCCATTGGTCCTAAAGGCCATTCCCGGGGTGTTTGGCTCCTCTTAACGCCGGTGCTCAGCCTATAAATAGAAGGGGAGGGGGCTCAATCTTAGACAACACACCGTACTCCTCTCTCACTTCTGGTTTCTAAGCCTAGGAGGTAGGCTAGAGTAGTTCTACTTCAGGTTCCAAGTCTACTTTGGGATTTAGGTATGAGTTCTTTTGTATCTTTATTTCTTTGTATGACTTTGCTCTACTTCAGTTATATAACTATTTCATATAAAGTTGTGCGTGTATACATGGGTGATTTGTTCATGTGTTCTTCACTTGTTCATCATTTAGAGGCTCATGTTCTTGATGAACAAGCCCTTTCGATCTAGTTGACAAGTGACTTACTCATGTTTTCGGTGTTTGTTCATAATTTAGAGGCTCGTGTTCTTCACGAATACGACCCTTTGATCTTGTTGAATAGACATAGGAAAGCACAAATCTGTTTGTGTACCTAGACTAGTTTGATCCAGTTAGATTCCATGTTCATGTTGTATGAAGTTCGTGCTTAAGCTACTGTGCTTGGTGTAATTGGCCGGTTTATCTGGTGGCTCTGACCTGGGTCACAATAGCCCAGGCCGGTCAGAGTCTTGCTAATAACGTAAGCGTGGTGTTTGGGTTGCGTAGCTACGTTGCTTATGAGTGTATCCCACGATTTGTCTTGGGGTTGGCTGCGGTAGTGACAGCTGTTGGACCCTTCTGGAATCCCCCACATTCGGATACACTATAGGAGTCTAAAGTCTAACAACTGAAGTAATCCGTAAGCGACGCGGGAGGTTAGCTCCCCGTTTGTACCTGGGTGCTTAAGCCAACATTCATGCAATGCTAGTGTGTATCTAATTCGTCTTACTGACTTCATGTGTATAGTACCTTAGAACCTGGAACTAACTCGTATGTTGCCTCCTAACCCTAGGACCTTTAGAGAGAGAGTGTTTGTGTGTTCACACTACCAACTTATCTATCATACCTTACCCCTGCACTTGAGTGCCTGGTTTGTTTCTGTCTATGATTTATACTCATTGCAATAGTGTTGAACTTGTTAATCCGCCCAGCCTTCCTTGGATTCGACACCCTTTGGAATACTCCTTTAGGGAAATGCTACAATGGTACTTCCGTGTGCTTGCGGACTCTTGTAATCCTTAGGATTACCATTTGGTCATTTTTGGCATCGTTGCTAGGGACTCCTAAACATAGCATCGACGTTAAGAAATACCAACAATGCTTTGGTTCTTGAGTTGTGCTTCTGCTTTGCAACTTGTTTGTGCTTGTGCCTAGGGTTGGTAGGTCCGCTGTGACTACGTGACCTTGGCAAACTTGTGTGGAAATCCGTGATCATGATTTTGTGATTGTGCTGACTTTTCTTTGAAGAAATTTTTGTCAGCTCCCATTCACTCCCCCCCTCTCTGGTTGCCTAATCGGTTCTTCACCTGTGACTAGGAAGTCTATGTTGGTATTTCTTAGCATCGTTACTAGATAGCAACAGCGCCAGAAATGCTCGGTAAAACACACGTCACAGAAAAGGTTCACAAGCGCACGGATTACCATTGTAGCACTTCACTCGGTGGTATTTGGGTTATCATATTTATATTTTCCCAAGGGAAGCACTACGGCATAGATAGTCGAATAATAAATGAGTGGAGAGTATCGAAACTCGGTAGAAAGCTATGGTGGGGGTAACGGTAAAGATATTCGGGTAAATTGACACGCAAGGAGATTTTGATAAAAGGATAGAGAGGTCCTAGTGAGTTGGGAGGACAACGAGACGAGAAAGGATCGTAGTACAATCTATCTATTCTTGTCAACTTCGGGAAAAGAATTAAGGTAAGATAGAGTCAAGGTAAGAGAACTTCGTTAAGCTCTTCTAGTGCTGCAGGGGCATGTGAAGCCGTGCTCTCAGACTGGGATGAGAAGGGAGAACTACAATGCGTTGAATCCTACCGACCCGGACTAATGTGGTGGACTACAAAGCCCGTCCGGAGCTGTCACCTCCCTAGGATACCACAAGTATTCCGTTGAACGGAACACCAATCTAAGACTAAGACAAGCTCTGAGCACCGCACTCACAACGAATCAAAGTACCTTCCCCTGCATGTGACAAAGGAGGATCTCTCCCTACTACTAAGCACAAAAGCACTCGGTAGAAGGTCAAGCGAAGAACGACCACAACACTATAGGGTTCAAGAGAGCTTAAACTCACCAAGACTAAACTCACTTTAATCTAAACCAAGAATAAAGCTACTAGAGCTAAGTAGAAGCTAAATATACTTGACTCGAAAAGTAAGATAGAAAGATAACTTGATATTGAACTTGAGTCTTACAAAGAAAAGGATACAAGAGTAGTACCGGAACTCTGAAGAAAACTCTTCTGGAACCCCGAGACTAGCTCGACTCGACTCTAACTCCCAAACTACACTAATCCTACTCTAAGGTAGAATTGAGGCTTCAAGTGATACTCCTGCTTCGTGTGTGTTGTTCTAGCAGGTGAGGGGTGCCTTTTATAGCTTTGGAAGGTCGGTGGAGCAGTGTGGAGGACGGTTGTAGGTGCGGGCGCACCTATGATCAACCGCCTCTCGCCATGGACGGCCCTGATCCTTGGTCCTTGGTCGGTTGCAAGTCGGTTCCCAAGTCGGTGGTGCGAGACTCCACTGGTCACAGGTGCGGGCACACCTCACCAATCGCCGTGTTATGCACCGACAGTGTGCAGGGACGTCCAAAATGGCTCCTTGATGGCGGTTGTGGAGGTTATGTCAGTTGGTTGCATGCATAGGTGGACCCATGGATCCAAGTGCTTCCAACCTTGTCCCGTTGATCAAACCGACGTCAAACCGACGCTTCTCATTCATCCAAGATGTGCTTGTGCCATTGTTGATGTCCAGGATCCGAAACGTGGCACTTGGCAAGTGCGGGCGCACCTGCCATGTGTGGCCAGGTGGTCCATGCAGGTCCCCTAATGGTGTACCTGCATATGAAATTCACACACAACTCGTGGAACTTTAATAGCACCTAAAAATGTGCATGAAACTTGTCATATACTCCTCTCTTTCCCGAGATAATGACGGTCAAATTTTCGTTGTAAGGACCGTCAATAGTCTAATAGCTAGAAATCAGTTCCCTCCGTGATTGGTCCCTCGGTGCATTCTCGGGGTGCTTCTGGCGATCCTCCGTTACCCTCCCGCCTATAATTAAAAGAAGCACTTCTCACTTTTAGAACACACACTTCTTCACCACCTTCTCACTTTTGCCTTTTGGCTTCTCTCTTTAGAAAAGGAGAGCTTCTTGGATAGGATTAGTGCTGGCTTGCTGGTGCTTTTAGAGATTTAGGAGAGTGAGGGGGATCTTGAGGCGATTCCATGATCGTTGGCATCTCTCCCCAAGAACAAACCTCTTCGAATGTTGTTGTTCTTCATTTAGTGTAAACTGAGTATTTATGAAATTTCTATTCAGACTAAAGTGACACTCACGCATAGGTGAGTATGTTCTTATGTTCTTGGCAGTTCATCATTTAGAGGTTCATAAGTTTGCATCAATTTATGTAGTTGTTGTCTAATAAACTATAGTGAGAGTGCTTGCATTTCTCTAATTACATCAAAGTTGCATCTGTGATCCTTGCGAGTAATAGAGTGTATCTGAGCTAGTTCTATCTTCTCCCTCATGGGTTCATCGCTTCGTATTTATATGAAGTACAATAGTAGGGCTAAGAGAGTACTATACGTAGTTCGCTATAATAGTAGTCTGTGGCGTGGATGTGGTGTCCAGACTACTGGTTATCCTTCGTTTGCTGTGTATCTCATGATTAGATAGAGGTATGCCGCAGTAGTGACAGTCGTTGGAACCTTTGCGTTCCTCCGCATTAGGATATGGCGTAGAGCCAAATACTGAAACCAACTGTTAGAGCCAGGCGGGGTCGGTGCTCGAAGTGAATCCGTTCGAGACTATGTTTCTACCAACTGGATCATTTCCACCCATCTTATCCTATAGAGTGGTGTCCTTAGACCACAGCTAGGCCTAGAACTAGATCTCTCCCATTCCTTAGATTCGATATCCGTTGGAATAAACCTTTGAGGAAGTGCTACAACAGTAGATCTGTGCGTGTGTGAATACGTTCGTACTCATAGGTGTACCTAGGTGGATCTTATGCTCACACTAGGTGCGCAATTAGTGGTGAGGTTAACATATACCAACAACGCCACACCGTCGAAAGCTCGCCCTGTCCTTGCACTGCCCGCATAACTGTTGTTGGGCTGCGCGCTAGCGAGGCCGAGCCCCAAGGCTAGCCTATTAGCCACATGCTCCGAAGGCCAGGTGCCGCCAAGCTTGGCCGCCATGCTGCCGGCTGCGCATGGGGCACCGTCTCTCGAACAGCACACCACCATCACAACCTTCCCTTTTCCCAGTCCCTTCCATGCCCAACCCAAGGCCTTTGCGCCGTGCTGCACAGGTGTCACAAACGGCCAGCGCCGACCACACCTATCACACCCGGTTACCAAAACGAACCAAGAGTGACATATATGTATGCTAGGATCTCGTTTCATACATATAGTGTCATCATTAGTGAATAACAGAAACAACGTAAAGAAAGAGAGATTATCAGAGATTTATAGCAGAATCCTAGGAAACAAAGGTTCCAAACTTTATAGGCAATCGACTAGGGGTTACATACGCCTAGCACCATCTTCTAAACTTCATAGACCTTCTTCTTCTTCTTCTTCTTTTTCTGAGCATCGGTTTAGTAAGGGTGAGCATAGTTGTGGTTGGTACTCAGCAAGACCACAAAAGTTAACTAGAAAGTAATTTAAGTCCATCTTTAAGTTTATTAATAATGTGAGAGTCCAGGCCGTTCTTGACCGTGACCACGGCTGATCGATCAGTTTTACACTTTGCAAAGGTTGTACACTTTCACCACAAGTCGCGTAAAAGTTCAAAAGAATGTTAAACACAACCATGTTATCTGATCAGGCACAATACCACACTTCTGAGGTGTGATTGCACAGGGACACTACGAGGCCTTTATAAAGATTCCCTAATAAGAAGCAGCCCACTGGAGTTTCAGAATAGAGTGCACCATAACCCTCCCCAATGGTCAGCACCTTAGAAAAGACTGCATCCAGAGCATTGGGACGAGCCGCACGTGAAGGTCATGAAGCATGAGACGTGAGCAACTGCACTTCCTACTACCCTGGATGTGTTCGTCCACAACGAGATGGTTCCGCTGCAACTGTGCGTCTAGTGGTAATCCGGTGATCTTTGATAGCAGCGATTTCTTGGTTATGGGGTAGATAATTTGTTTTCCGCTACCGCAGGCGCGTATTTCCCTTCACAACCGGCGCTGGCACAATCTCGGCTGCCTGGGTTGACGGCGCCGCTAGGACCACAGTGTCCGGCGCGGCCACAACTTCCGTGGTGGCTTGGATTCTCAGGGTGGCCGGCGCTGGCTGGGCAGAAAGCTCTGTCATGCCCTGAGCAGACGGCTCCACCAGCTAGGGACAAAATGGCAGATTCTTCTCCTTCCCTGGCCATCGGCGCAGTAGCCATGAGGAGGCGGCGGTGTCTCGTTCTGGATGAGGGCGGCGGCGGTGTTTTGTGTCGCTGAATCGATCAATTTGATCGAATTGCATGCCATGACGTATTGCACAGGCAGAAGGGTAAAGGAGTCAATTCGGTGGACAAATACATGTATAATGATTAAAAAAGGAGAAATACCCAAAATGGCATGAGAAACGAGTGCGACATGTTTGAAGTCCCGATTTTACGTGTGCAATGTTACAAATGGCAAAACTGTGAAGCCATGATGATAGGAGTCCTAAGTTTGTAATTTCTCGTGTAAACGTGGGTTCTTAACTCTGTATCAGGATAATTTGTTATATACATATATTTACTTTGAAGATTATCTTGTCATAATAATAACCTTCAAAGATGCATTTCTGTGAGCTTGCTTCGAACGAACTCTTTTTCTACAAATAGTAAAATGCACGTGCGACACGCACGTATTTAAATAAAAATATTTTATATTTTTTTGAATACATACTGTACAATCTATCTTTTTATTGAAGTGACACATGTTTTGGAAAACATAATAAACAAGATTTTGTATTAATAAAAACTATAACAATTACTTTTTTTATATAGTAAAACTTATTTGAGATATTAATTTACTAACCAAAAACAAGTGTCGTGCCACATTTTTTTCCTTTCTTTCTGCAGATGATTATATTATATATATAATGAAAGAGGAACATGTGCAATGATAAGCATGACAGATCTCGTTGCACTCATAATGTTCAGATCTGTGTCATCAGGAAGCATCAATCGGAAGCATTCTTATAAAGAAACAAATTAGGGACACTGCTGGGGCTGGTCTGCTGCAGTTCGTTCTCCATCAACAGCCTTCTACTAAACAGATGAGTGCAAAATATAGATATCAACTTATTGAAATCGAAGAATCTTAATCATTCAAAAAATGATTTTCTCCTATTTTCATTTAACTAAATTTACCATTGGTGTGGGTGTACAAGTTCACTTGGCATCTAATATTAGCAAATGAATCGAATTTGATTACAACATACAATAGTATGAATGACGTCCTTTGCATAAGGAAAAAACTCAACTCCCCTCGAGTAGTTTGTATAGCCTCCTAAAGTATTTCTTAGTTCAATTTACCCCCTAAATTATGTTATTTAGTTTATTTTACTCCTTAACAGAATTTGTCTTTTTTGTTTCTCTATGCACAAGTGGAGTTTTAAGTTACATTTTTTTCAAGATGACAGCAGAAATCATAAGATGTGTTAAAAAAATATATCATGATTTTTTTCATTATTTGATAGGGTATGCATTTAATAAAAAAATATCCCTTGGATAAAAAAATTATGTAAAAAGTAATGATAAAAATTCGTACAATATTTTTGAACTATAGATTATGATATCCACTACCATTCTGTAAAGTCTCAAATTAAAATTCAATTCGTACATGGAGAAATAATAATGACAAATTTTGTTGTGGGGGTAAGTTGCACCAAATAGTACAGTTTAGAGGGTAAATTGAACCAACTTTCGCTATACTTGAAGAGAGTAATTTGAACTTTTTCCTTTGCGTATTTACATTCAAAATTAACCCTTTTACATATAGCTGTATAAAAACTTTGCACCAAACATGTGCAGCGTTAATTCGTTCCTCTTTTATTCCAGTAATTCCCTCGCAAAAGAATAAATAAATACCTCTGCTGGATGTTTAAGTTATTCCTCATATAGTTGAATCGAATGTGTACAATAGCATGAATTGGGTTGTGTATTTGAAGCCGCATGCATGCACAGCTGGATGGACATGGATCCATGGTTGTGCAAGTGTCGTGGAGGATGCTGCTGTCGGAGTTGTGCCTCATTGTAACGTGGCTGATGATACGGAGTACCTTTCCACGACATGGCGACGAACTCACCTTAGTCGATGCGGTCATCGTTGTCTTGGTCGACCTCCCTGACGATTTCGAAGAATGATGCGCATGGTGCGGCAGTCATCGAACGTGGGGCACACAACACGAAGGGACGCGATGTAGAGCACGATGCAGTCCTCGTGACGACGACGATCGCCGCCGCGGCCTCCGCGAACGACTTGCACGTGCGCAGCCAGGACGCCCACGAAGGGACGCGATGTAGAGCACGATGCAGTCCTCGCGACGACGACGATCGCCGCCGCGGCCTCCGCGAACGACTTGCACGTGCGCAGCCAGGACGCCGACCGCACGCGGTGGAGGATGCTCTTGCCGATCGAGCCGGCGTCGCGTCATCGAGGACGGCACTCATGACCTGGTAGTCCATGCTCTGGCGGACCCACATGGCGACCACATCGCCGACGGCTGCTTCTTGGCTCTGATTCGAGTGTGTTCAAAGAGGAGTGGATACGAGGGGCATTGTGAGCTCGTGCATGCGCGCGCATCAGTGGTTCCCCTGCTGCCGTTTCTCCCATGGCAGTGCAGGTGCTTTGCCCGGCGCGGCGCCCGTGACTTGGTGGATATGCCGACGAGGATGAGGGCGGCGTCATCAAGGCCGAGCTGCCCGAGCACAAGCGCTTCGGCGAGACCGGGGAGTCAATAATGGGAGCGGCCGCTGCATCACCTCCACCCTATGAATATGTGATGGGCCCATATACGGGAAGGGAAGGGTGGTCACAGAGGGCGGTTGTGCAGCACGGACATATGACGGGAAACAGAAGACACACCAGTCGTGAAACGATGGGAGTCAAGCGGGTATATAGGAGGGTATGGTGGTGACGTGGCGAGAAAAATAATTCATTTTTGGTAGAAACACTCTCCAAATTACGATTTTTTGTCCTTTCATAGTCCTTCCACCCTATCCACTCCTAAAAACATATGACGGGTGGGTCCATCGTGAGGGGTACGGTGGATCCGAATTGGGTGAGAAAAGTTTTCAATTGTCTTCGCTCCTTATAGTATAGATTAGTCTAAAATGTTAGATAGCATGGTTGGATGTTACAAAAGCGAGACATTATATGTTGGGGAAGAGTTAAATATTTGGCGTCCATACTATGGGACAATATGTAATTGTGGCGTCCGTCCACAAATCTTCCAACTTGGTTGGGTGGTGCAAATGCACTGACATGCATGCACGCTTACTGAACTAATACAGTATACCCCAATGCCTCGAGGGTAGCACAGTACAATTTATTTGCACCACCATCATGTCCGCTGCTTGGTGCTCCCAAATGCATAATTTGAGGAGAAATAGATAGGCTGAGGTGCAGCTGCGTAGAGGGAAACAGATGCCTCCTACGTGTATGAATGGTAGGCATCAGGAAATAGGCTACTGCGAATGTGATGAATTTTCGGTCCCAGAGGCAGATGTAGGAAACAACTGCATTTTTGTTACTGCCTGTATGCGACAGATGTACTGCAATCTATTTATCACGCTCAACAGAAAGTGACATTGCCGCTGGGAAAATGGGTAAAAAGTAAGCTGGAGAGATATGACATTCTTACTACGGCTCCATCTTGGGCCGGAGCTTGCTAAAATGCAATGGATAGAATGAAAGGAATCGTGTAAATGTGCCTTTTCAGCTGTGTTTGAAAGTAAGAATATTTAATTTCAAGATTTATCTTTCCGTAATGATAGCCTTCAGAGATACATTCTTAAGAGCTAGCTAGGAATGAACAATCTTTGCTTACGAATTAGTCCAAAATCGTACACAGGGTTGGATGCAACAAAGTAAAACCTGTACTTGTTCAGGAGAAGTTAAATTATTGGTGTCCATAGCACGGGACAACGTGTAGTTGGGGAGTTGATCATTAAATCTCTTGACTATGTCTATTTGTTCTACCAACGTTCATATTATTTTTTTTTTTTTGCAATTTGTATATACCCGTGAGTTGGGTGGTGCAAATGCACTGACATGCACACTCACTGATCAACTAATATACCCAATGCCTGGAGGGTAGCACTATTTATTTGCACTACAATTTTTCGCTGCACTGAGCTACAATCAAAGGCTAAGGGCAACTCCAACCGGCCCCTCTTCTCCCCCCTTACCTTATCTTTGAGAGCTCAAAGGGAAAAAAAACCCTCTCCAACCGAACTCTTATCCGTCCCCCGACGGATGAGGGGCTCTCATTCCGCCCCTCTCGACCCTCACATGTAGGAGCTCCTTTTCCACCCCCTCATCCAGCGACAGCGCCAACGACCAGCCCTGCCGTGCGTCCCCGGAGATTTCCCCGCGCCGTGCACGGCGGTATCCCTGCACGAGCTACATCGATTTCATCTCCGATGGCGATGCAGGCTAGGAGAGGGAGGTGAAATACCTGTCCGGCGGTGACCTATCCCACGACGACAGCCATGGGGTCCGGCGGCAGCCGCTCCCGAGGTGGCCGGCAGCGGCTCGCCTCGCGCCCGCGGCCGTAGGGGGCCGGTGGCGCCCCGCCTCGCGCTCGCGACCGTGGGGGGCCGGCGGCGCTCCGCCTCGCGCCCGTGGCCGTGGGGGTCGGCGGCGCCCCGCCTCGCGCCCGTGGTGGCCGGCGGCGCCCTACCTGGACGCCGCGACCGTGCGGGCCGGTGGCGCCCTGCCCCTGCGCGGCTTGCCGTTGACTGAGGAGGAAAGGAGAACAGACGAGAGGAGATGGGATCTGGAGAACCGGTGGAACAGAGAGACCGGTGGGGGTTAAACAGAGGTGGGTGGGAGCTGACAGGCGGGCCCCACGTGTAGGAAGAGGAATAGAAAAAGATTTTTATTGTAAGTAAGGGGGTATATGAGAGTTGGGTTGGAGTCACTGGTAGAGAGGGAGGCTTTGGTTCGGGCCTTTAGCCCCGGTTCAACTTTGGTGCCGGGACTAAAGGCCTTTCGTCGACGTAGCCCGAAATGCTGGTTGGAGACACCCCCCTTTAGTCCCGGTTGGTATAACCAACCGTGACAAAAAGGCTGCCTCCCAACGTCATTTTCCCGCAATGATTGATGTGGGCTTTTAGCACCGGCTGGAATTACCAACCGAGACTAAAGTACCCCTTTAGTCTCGGTTGGTAATTCCACCCGGTGCTAATGCTTTAGTCCCGGGTGGAGTTACCAACCGGGACTAAAGGGTACCCTTTAGTCTCGGTTGGTAACTCCACCCGGGACTAAAAGCCGGCGCCCTATAATTCAGCTTCTTCTTCCTCTTTCTCTTGCCCGAGCCATTCTTCACCAAGAGCTCAAGCTCCTCCTCCATGGCGCCTCAACCTTAGAGAGGTGCTGCTGAATTTTTTTTTCATGTATTTGTGAAGATTTCTCTCCTCTAAAGTGTTGCCGAGGTTTGATTCTTCTTCCTCCCATCATTTGTTGTGATTAATTGTTTTTATATATTTTAGAGATGGAGAAAATAGAAATCTTAAATCCTAGGTGGGAGGAGCTAATGAGAGATGAGGTTAATTATATAATTTAGATTTAGAAAAAAGTAGTTGGCTAAACACTAGCATTGTCTTGTTATCTTTTATATTGATGTAGAGAAAATTGAATTTTACTTTTTGATATAATGATACATAGAACTAATGATGATTTTACATTTAGCTAATTTTATAGAAGTTAGTTTATTAAAAATATGGTCATTAATAATGAAGATCAAAATGGCCATCAGGTGACCTCTGTATGTCATTGTATCACAAGTCCCAAGCTAAAACTAGTCAGCTTCAAGCTTTTGAACCTCTGCTTCAAACACATTTATGAATTCACGTATTGTGTTGAGATGACCAACATGTTCAGGAAGAATGTAGGTAAGCCTCCGGTTCTCATCATCTAGTTCATAACGGAATACATCATCAAATTCACCATTCTTCATCTTTGTCTTTGTTTACTTTTTGATATAATGAAACATAGAACTAATTATAATTTTGCATTTAGCTAATTTTTTAGAAGTTAGTTTATAAAAAGTATGGTCATTAATAATGGAGATCAAAATGGCCATCAGGTGACCTCTGTATGTCATTGTATCACAAGAAATGGCCAGATGTATGTAGTTCACATAGGATGCAATGATTGTCGCGGTTGTGGTACAATGACATACATACAGATGAGGTCACTTGATGGCTATTACAAGGGACGACATCAATAGCAATGAGTACAAGTCCCAAGCTAAAACTAGTCAGCTTCTAGCTTTTGAACCTCTGCTTCAAACACATTTATGAATTCACGTATTGTGTTGAGATGATCAACATGTTCAGGAAGAATGTAGGTAGGCCTCCAGTTCTCATCATCTAGTTCATAACGGAATACATCATCAAACTCACCCTTCTTCATCTTTGTCTTTGTTATTTTGATTTAAAGGAAATAATTTGTGGACTTAATATGATGCAGATGAACCGGTAATGGATGAACGCCGACAGATGATCCCCGGAGTACATTGCTGGCATGCAAGCTTTTCTCGAAGTGGCCAAAGCCAACAAGAACCCAAAGGGATTCATGTGTTGTCCATGCTCTTTGTGCAGAAATGACAAAGACTACTCTGACTGGGGGACTCTTCACCTCCACTTGATTAAAAATGGATTCATGGCGAACTATGTGCTTTGGACCAGGCACGGTGAAAGAGGGGTTGTGATGGAAGAGAACGAAGATGAGGAGGATGATAATAACATTCCTGACTGGGTCGCGGGGCAAGATTTTGCGGATATTTTAATGGAAGATGCTGACGAAGAAGAGATACCGGAAGATGGCCATGTTGATGATCTTGGTCAAGTTCTAAAAGATGCACAAAGGGACTGTGAAAATGATAATGAAAAGGCAAAGTTGAGTCATATGATAGAAGATCATAGAAAACTATTGTACCCAGATTGCAAACAGGGTCACAAAAAGCTTGGTACTACACTTGAAATGTTGCAATGGAAGGCAAAATATGGTGTGTCTGATAAAGCATTTGAGGGGATGCTAAAAATTGTGAAGGACAAGCTTCCCGAGAACAATGAATTACCGTCGACAACATATGAAGCGAAACAGACTATGTGCCCTCTGGGGTTGGAGGTTCAGAAGATCCATGTCTGCCCTAATGATTGCATCCTATATCGAGGCAAGGAACACGAGAATTTGGAAGCTTGTCCTGTGTGCAAAGCGCTACGTTATAAGATCCGAAGAGATGATGATCCTGGTGCTCTCGAGGGGACACCTCCCAAGATGACGAAAGTACCAGCGAAGGTTATGTGGTATTTTCCTATAATACCACATTTGAAGCGTTTGTTCAGGAACAAAGAAAATGCTAAGTTGATGACATGGCACAAAAGCGATCGTAAGCAAGACCACATGCTGAGACATCCGGCAGATGGGTCTCAATGGAGAAAGATTGATAGAAAATACAAAGATTTTGCTGGGGAAGCAAGAAACATAAGATTTGGTTTAAGCACAGATGGTTTCAATCCATTTGGTGAGTTTAGCAGTGGTCATAGCACTTGGCCTGTGACACTATGCATGTTCAACCTTCCTGGTTGGATGTGCATGAAGCGAAAGTTCATTATGATGCCGGTGCTAATCCAAGGTCCAAAACAACCTGGCAACGACATTGATGTGTATCTAAGACCATTGGTTGATGAACTATTACTGCTATGGAAGAAAGAAGGTGTACGTGTGTGGGATGAGAATAAGCAAGAGAACTTCAACCT
This sequence comes from Cenchrus fungigraminus, assembly GCA_036936925.1. Lineage (NCBI taxonomy): Eukaryota > Viridiplantae > Streptophyta > Magnoliopsida > Poales > Poaceae > Cenchrus > Cenchrus fungigraminus. The sequence goes on from CM072780.1 coordinate 89,792,690, forward strand.
ACGAGCATTGTTATTCATTACCATCAATGATTGGCCTGCTTTAAGTAAACTATCTGGGCACTCAAACAAGGGATATCGGGCCTGCACCCACTGTTTACATAAAACAGACGGTATTCATCTGAAAAATTGTAAGAAGGTTGTGTATATGGGTCACTGTCGCTTTCTTCCTGAGAAGCATCCCTTAAGGAAGAAAGGTTTGCATTGGAAAGGAAAGGCTGATCATCGTACAAAGCCCCCCCATTTTAAAGGAGAGGAGATATTTGAGATGGTAAAGGATCTAAGGGTTGTCTTTGGAAAGGGTGACGGTAGTGAACCTGTTCCACATGATGCTAATGGGCGTGCACCAATGTGGAAGAAGAAATCTATATTTTGGGAGTTACCTTATTGGGAAATTCTTGAGGTCCGGAACGCTATTGACGTGATGCACTTGACGAAGAATCTTTGTGTGAATGTCCTAGGCTTCTTGGGTTGTTACAATAACTCTAAGGATACATTGGAAGCACGACAGGACCTGAAAAATATCCATAGGAATGAAGCACCTCTGATAGAGGTTGATGAAGAAGCAGATCCTGAAGAGGTTGAGGAGGAAGAACAAGACTACTTAGGTCCTACTAGTTACACCCTGAGCAAGGAAGAGAAGGACATCATGTTTGATTGCCTAAACAGTATGAAGGTTCCATCTGGCTACTCATCGAATATAAAAGGGATAATAAATATGAAAGATAAGAAGTTCACAAATCTAAAGGCCCACGACTGCCACATGTTGATGACACAGTTACTTCCGGTTGCGTTGAGGGGTGTTCTACTAGAGAAAGTACGATTAGCGCTCGTAAAGCTTTGTGCATTTCTCAATGCAATTTCACAGAAGGCAATAGATCCAAAGTGAAGCTACAGAATGATGTTGTGCAATGTCTTGTCAGCTTTGAGTTGGCATTTCTACCTTCATTCTTCGATATTATGACTCACCTCCTGGTGCACCTTGTGAAAGAGATTACTATTCTTGGACCAGTATTCCTGCACAACATGTGGCCTTTTGAGAGGTTCATGTCAGTCCTCAAGAAATATGTTCTTAACCGCGCACGTCCGGAAGGAAGCATCGCCAAAGGATATGTAACTGAGGAGGTCATTGAGTTTTGTGTGGACTTTGTCGACTCAATTGACTCGATTGGGGTTCCAGTATCACGACACGAGGGGAGGCTACTAGGAAAGGGCACCATTGGAAGGAAAGCATGTTTGAGCAATGATACTGATTTGTTCAATAAAGCACACCTAGCTGTTCTGCAACAATCAACCTTGGTGACTCCGTATATTGAGGAACACAAGCAGATTATTTCTTCACAAAATCCAACCAAAACCGAAGCATGGGTTACACGCCATCACTTGGAAAATTTCCCCTCATGGTCGAGTGAACAAGTTATTGGTGATTCCACAATTCACCCACAACTCGCTTTGTTAGCCAGGGGACCTTCTAGCACAATTGTGAAATTCCAAGCTTACGATATAAATGGTTATACTTTTTACACAAGAGACCAAGATCGGAAAACCACACACCAAAATAGTGGTGTCCGTATAGACGCCATGGACAGGAACAATAACAAGAACTCGTATTATGGTGTCATAGAAGAGATATGGGAGCTTGAGTACGGGCCACTTAACATCCCTCTGTTTCTTTGCCAATGGGTAAAACTAACTGGAGGTGGCATAAGGAAAGATCAATATGGAATGACAATAGTGGACCTGATCAAGATTGGTTTCAAAGATGAACCATTGGTCCTTGCCAAAAATGTGCATCAAGTTTTCTATGTCAAGGATATGACTAGCAAACCGAAGAATAAAAATCCCGAAGAAGGACCACAAGAGCCAAAGCGACACATTGTTCTTCCAGGTAAAAGAGTAATCGTGGGAGTCGAGGACAGAACAGACAAATCAGATGACTATGATCAGTTCGATGGCATGCCTCCATTCGCTGTCGAAGTTGACCCAAGCATACCGCTTGGAAATGAAGAGACACCGTACTTACGTCACGACCATGACCAAGGAACTTTCGTCAAGAAAAGAAACTTCAATACTATACTGTAATGATTAATGTTCAAATCATTTGTGTAATGTTGTATGAGTGTATTCCTTTATTTATTTGAACTAAACTTGTTAAAGCCTTTCAGATGCCCTGTGAGAAGTAACCACAAAGTTTGAGATTTTTCTGAATTAGTTGAGCATTTTTCTTATGTCTTAGGAGACAAATATTGTCGAGTCCAAAAAGAAAGTAATTATTTCAACTATTAAATTATTTTTTATATTGGAAAGTTAAGGCTGTTAACACTTAACGAAATATAATTTTGCATGGTTCAAATATTAAACTTACCATTTTTTAAAAATGTTGTAAAGAGAAAGAATGAGAAAATGAGGAGGGAAAATGGGAAAACAATTAAAGTCCCTCGCAAAATAGCCCTTTAGTCCCTCGCAAACACCACCCGGGACTAAAGAGGGAAATTTTCCCTTTTGGGGGCTCCCGCGCGAAATCACCCTTTAGTCCCGAGTCGTCTCACCAACCGTGACAAAAGGCCCCCATTTTGTCACGGTTCGTTACACGACCCGGGACTAAAGGGGTGTCTATATATAAAAGCAGCGACCCTCCCCCTCCAGCACTTGGCCACTTTTTCGTCCCCGATCCGCCGCCATCGTCGTCGTCGTGTCCTCCTCCTCCTCCGCCGCCGTCATCCTCCCCGACCGCCGCCTTCCGTGGCGCCCCCCGTCCTCTGCCCCCCGGGATTCTCCGCCGCCGCCGGCCTCTCGGAATCCGCCGTCCACCGACCCGCCGACGCCCTCGCCCCCCGCCACGCTGCCGGTCCGCCGCCGTCGGCCCCCGGAACGCGGCTGGCTTCCTCCCCGACCTGCCCCGGCCTCCGGGGCTCCTCCTCTCCATCCTCCTCGCATCGGCCTCCTCCCCATCCTCCTCCTCCGCGCCGTCCTCCCCGGCCTCCGGGGCTCCGCCGCCGCCGCGCGCCTTGCCGCCCGGCCGGCCTGCGCGTCGTCGCCTCTGCCTGCGCATCAACATCGCCGCCTCATCCTGCTGCCTCTGCCTTCAGCCTCACGGTTGTCCTCCCCAACGCCGGTAGGGGCGCGCCCTCCCCCCCGCCCCGGCCGCCGGCGTACACCGGCCCTGCCCGGCTGCCCCCAAATTTTAATTGGGTCTTGCTGACGCAAACAAATTAATTGTTTGCATCAGCAATTTTTTTAATTTCATTTGAAGAATAAATTTATGTATAAAATTATACTAAATATGTGTATAATAATTCTAATTAAATATGTTTCTCCCCAGCATCACCGACCGCCATCTCTCCCCGACTGCGGTAGGCGACACTACTGATTTTAGAAATAAATAGAAATTATTGTATATTCTCATAAATTCGTGTCGATTCATAGAAAATTACTGTTTATTCTAGATGGATACTAGAAATACATAGAAATTATTGTATATTCTCATAAATTCATGTCGATTCATAGAAAATTACTGTTTATTCTAGATGGATACTAGAAATACATTGAAATTATTGTATATTCTCATAAATTCGTGTCGATTCATAGAAAATTACTGTTTATTCTAGATGGATACTAGAAATACATAGAAATTATTGTATATTCTCATAAATTCGTGTCGATTCATAGAAAATTACTGTTTATTCTAGATGGATACTAGAAATACATAGAAATTATTGTATATTCTCATAAATTCGTGTCGATTCATAGAAAATTATTGTTTATTCTAGATAGATACTAGAAATTAGAAATTATTTTATATTCTCATAAATTCGTGTCGATTCATAGAAAATTACTGTTTATTCTAGATGGATACTAGAAATACATAGAAATTATTATATATTCTCATAAATTTGTGTCGATTCATAGAAAATTACTGTTTATTCTTGTTTATTCCAGAAATAGATAGAAATTCTTGTATATTCTCATAAATTCATGTCGATTCATAGAAAATTACTGTTAATTCTTGTTGATTCTAGAAATTGAAAAAATATTGTATATTCTCATAAATTCGTGTCGATTCATAAAAAATTACTGTTTATTCTAGATAGATACTAGAAATACATAGAAATTATTATATATTCTCATAAATTTGTGTCGATTCATAAAAAATTAGTGTTTATTCTTGTTTATTCCAGAAATAGATAGAAATTCTTGTATATTCTCATAAATTCATGTCGATTCATAGAAAATTACTGTTTATTCTAGATGGATAATAGTGGCAACGATGAAAGGATTATGGAGGACATTATTGCTCGCGGTGCAAATGCCTTTGCAACCTACACGGACGAGGACATTATTCTAAATATGATCGGTGAAGGAGGCGTCGCCGCTGATGACTTTGCAAATAACGAGGAAGACATAGCCGCCGACTCAGAAAACAATGAGGACCTTGAGGATGCTAATGCAGAAGGTTCCAACGAGGTATACATATCATGCATTAAGTTCATTAGTATTAATTCGATAACCCCATTTCTTACGTAAATAAATATCGAATATGATGGTACTTGTAGGCTTCTGGATCGACGACGAAAAAGTCCAAGAGAGGTCGTACACAACTAATCGTCGGTGATGTGATGTATCGTATCATGGAGGTGTCAGAGCTTGGCCAGCCTTGTGCTCCAAAAAATCAAGGACAAGTTCATGTCTCAATGCGGAGCCATTGTAAGGGACAACGTGCCCATCAAGTATAGAGAATGGAAGGGAAAACCAAGTAATCCATACGTGGTTCCAGACTCAGTAAAAGACCAGCTGTGGAATGATGTGCTAAAACACTTCACACTTCCTGAAGGCGTCGACGCAAACCTTGTTAAAGGTTGGACTCTAGCGAAGATGGCAACTCAAATTCAGAATTTCAAGAAGAAGTTGACTAGAGATTTTATCAAGAACAACCGAACTCCAAATTGGGATGAATATCCGAAGATAAAAGATCACTGGAAGTCCTTTGTTAAATACAAGAAAAGTAAAATTTTTGCCCAAAAAATTGCCCAAGGGAAGAACAGTGCCAGTAAGAAAGGGAAGTACAACCATCATCTTGGTCGAGGTGGTTACGCGGTAGCAATTCCCAAGTGGCGAAAGATGGAACAAGACCTTATCGCCAAAGTTATCATATCAGCAGTCTTTCACTGGCCCGATCGATCGAAGAATTGGTATTATGCGCATGGAGGCAGATTAAACCCGGATGATGGTACCCTTGAATTCCCGCCCACGTTACGAGAGAAGGCACTTAAGTTAATGAAAAAAATAGAAGATGTCAGAGCTGGTAGATTGAAGGTTGACAGAGAAATGGATGAGCTCACTATGGCGCTCAGGAATCCAGAACACCCAGGACGTTGCAGGGGCTACGGGGTGGTGCCATGGATGTATGCTTTCAAGGGAAACCTCGATAGCTATAAAAGTCACAAAAGAAGAAAAGAGCGCGAAGAGGAGCATTGGCGCCAAATGATGGAGTAAAGACTTAAAGAACAAGAAGAAAAGATGCAGGTAGAGATTGAACGGCGACTCGCCGTAACGATATCTCAAATAGCCCAAACTGGAGCACTGCCCGAAGTACCTCTGGATCCCGTCATTAGCCCTTCCGCTCGCAAAAGCAGTTGTGCTTCTACCGAGGTTGCACCAGGTGCTTGCATAGAGGTCGCACCAGGTGCTTGCACAGAAGGCCCTGAAGAGCCGAGGGCAATCGAAGGAGTTCCAGTGGATGACAACCAACAATACCCGGTGGATTTTCTCTGTCGGTGCACCCCATGTGAGCTGCACAAGCCATTCGGCAACATCACAATGCAGGTGGCGTACGGAAGTGCTTTTGCGCATTTTCCTGGATAGACTAGCCACGGCATGTTGATTCCACCCAGCTACGCCTCGGTTTCTGTGGAGGAGATTTGTCAGCCACAATTTGAAGATCTAGAGCTAGACATCCCAGGAGTTGACGGGAAAAGGACACTCAAGGATGCGGTTCACGGTATCATATTGTGGCCCAAACGTTACATTATAATCCCCCAGACGGAGGGATCAATCCCTCTACAGATCCCCCGCAGCCGCGACCATCGTCATCTCCTAGGTCGTCCTCACGACCTTCAATATCACCTCGCTCACCGTCTACACAAGAACCATTATTCAATTCCGGAGGTGCGAGTTCCAGCCATGATATTGACATCAATCCCGAATCACCTCCAAAAAAGCAGAAAAAACCAATGGCGGCAAAGCAAGCGCCATCAAAAGCAGAAAAAAACACCAAAGCACCACAGAAAAAACCGCCCAACCACCAAAGCACATCAGAAAAACCGCCCAGCCACCAAAGCACATCAGAAAAAACCGCGAAACCACCGCAGAAGAAACCACCGCAGAAAAAACCACCAAGCCACGAAAGCACAACCGAAAAAACTGTCAGAGCACAGTCTTCCAACCCAGTGCAACCACCAAAGCTGAAAAAACCACCAACGATAAAGAAAATGGTTGAGCCCATCAGCAAAAGGAAGGTAGCATGGGAGACGACAGAAGAAGAAGGAAAAACGACGATCGGTGCCCAACATGTGCATGAATTTTTCAACAATCTGAATACAAAACAGCAATGGAGGGAGCTCGAGAAGACCAAACAAGTAGATCCGACCAAACTTGGGTTTTTCAAACTAATGAGTGAAAACAGCAAGAAACTGATGCCCATACTGGCGCCGACGTCGTCTAAAGAAGATGCGTCGATGAGCAAACAGACTTACGTTGCCTCCGGCCTCAATGCACATGAACGAGCTCTAGCAGAAATGCCTACACAAGAAGTAGTGCAGCTCCTTGATTTCATGGAACAAACAAGGATGCCTTTAGGTGTTGCACTCGGCCATGAAGAACCACCCCGGGATCCAAGTTTCGAGTATAGATGGCCCTTTCAGCTAGGAAAACCTCTTATCAAACCAGAACTAGTACTTAAGCTCTCACCTAAGATGTACAAATTTCATGAGTGGTACATGCGGCAATCACTGAAAGGCGTACATAGCATAGGTATACTTGCTCCACCCCAAGATTTTGCCACTGAAGGCAACAAGGTGGTCTGGCTGGAATTCAAAGATATTTATGAAGTTTACCATCTAGACGCCATGAATACCGATCTTATCGTCACTTGGTGTCTATAAGTGGCGTCTTTTTTTTATGTTTATTAATTAATTTATTACGTATGTTGATTTACTAATTAACTTTGTATTTCATTTTTGGTAGCCTGCAAAAACAAGAGATGCAAAAAAAGAATATTTCCAGTATTGGTTTCATGGACCCATCAAAAGTCAACGAGTTTGAGGTCAAGCATCAACCAGACACAACAATCGCGACAATCTATAGGACCTTGTCTAAGTTTCATGACAAGGATCTCATACTACTACCTTACAGCTGCGAGTATGTGCGATTGCCATCTAATTGTCTTTGCTAATTCTATTTAGTTCTAATTTGTATGACTATTATGACCATGTATGTACAGTTTCCACTGGATTCTTATGATCATTCAAGTCGACAATAGCAGCGTCATGGTGTGGGATTCATTGAGAAAAAACCCCGCAAGTTACCAAAACCTTCAAGATATGTTTCAAGCGTAATAATTCTATCTAAGATGTTCTTTTAAATGCAATATTTATTTATATATATAGATTGCTTTTACTAACACATTATCTCTCATTAATTTTCCTCAGAGCTTGGGAAAAATTCATTGCAGAGAAAGAAGGTGAATTTAAACCAACAATTACATTCTATACTGATTATCCGGTACGTAATCCAAATAACAACTTCAGATTTGAGAAAATTTAAATTTTTCACACTTATATTTCATAACATTTTCTCCTATCCACTTTAGTGTTTGAGACAAGAACAAGGAAATAATTTATGTGGATACTATGTCTGTGAGCACATACGATATTTGGCAAGTGCAAAGTCCGGAAATTATGATGTAAGTTAATTAAATAAACCTATTAATAATACATCATTTCCTAACCGCTTCTATATTTAATTGTTGGGTGTAATATATTAACATATTTGCACATTATACAGATGGATATGGTTAAGGACGAGGTCATTCAGAAGGATCGTCTTTCGGCGATTCAAGAAAGTCTCTTGGGATTCATCCATGAGGAGGTGGTTATGCCAACAGGAAAACATCATTATGATGGATCTAAAAAATCCAATAGAGACTAGAAATTTGAAGTGAACAATATTTTGATGTATAAATACTATCTATTTTGATGTGTATATTTCTAAGTTTATGTAAGTTTATATATAAGTCTAACTGCGTATATGGTATATATAGACAGGTATATACATATATACAAGTTCAAATACGTATACGTGCATATACGGGTTAGACAACAATTAGAATATACGCTCAAATCGAAAACAGAAAAAAAAGAGAAACGAGACCCTTTAGTCTCGGTTGGTATTACCAACCGAGACTAAAGGGGGTGGGCGCAGGTGCTGGCGTGCCCCCCCTTTAGTCTCGGTTCGTAATACCACCCGGGACTAAAGGATCCTTTAGTCCCGGTTGGTTCACCCGAGACTAAGGGGGGGGGCCTTTTGTCTCTCATCATTAGTCCCGGTTGGACTTGAGAGACCTATTCCCCTTACCAACCGGGACTAAAGGCCCTCTCCCTACCAGTGAGTTGAAGGGAAATAAAAACCCTCAAATGTAGATAAGAGATCCTTATATGTGTGAATAGGGGCTCAAATATAAGAGATCGGTTGGAGTTGCCCTAAGGGCAACTCCAATGGAACCCTTATAATTGAACCCTTATCCACTCATAGAAGGGCCTTTTATCTAGATTTAAGGGTCCTCTTTTGAGTCCAACTCCAACCCAACTCTCATATACCTCCTTACTCTTCATTCACCTTTTTCTTTATTCATATCATGTAACTAACAAGCTAACCATTATTTGTGTATTTGTAATTCAAGCAAATTGTTCACTGCAGACTACAATTAATACAAAATGTTCACATGAATACCGCAAAATTCAAATAGCTCATACACTGCCACAAATAGTTCATGCAACACAAATTGTTCACTGGATACCATAAATTAACACAATTTGTCCATTGGATACCACAATTAACACAAATTGTCCACTAGATACCACAAATTAACACAAATTGTGCACTCCATACCACAAATTAACACAAGATCCACAATCTCAAATATTGCCGCTGTCCAAACATCGAGCAATGATCTCTTGTTGCAGCCCACGATAGAACATCTGTTGCACCTCACTTAGTGCACTTAGATCCATGTTAATTATTTTCTCATCAACCATCCTTTGTTTCAGATGCATTTCTTGTTGTAGTAGATCAAGGTGTCTATTCTCTACTTGTTCCTTAATAGCAAGTTTCTTAGTCGCTACTTCTAGCTTCATTTGAATCCTTTTATTTTCTAGACCAAGTCTCTCATCATTGCGCTCTTTTTTCCTAAGCTCTTTTATCTCATCAGCCTTTTCTCTCTTAGACCAACTATATTCTACTGCTTCTACGTAGAGAGTTTCACCATTAGGTATAGGATTTTTACCTCGCCTTTATTTCTCCTTCTCCTTCTTCTGACCATCTGGTCTGCTACCTTTTGTTGGTGAAGTATGACTTGGACCGTCCTCTTCATCACCATGGCAACTTTCATTTGTTCGAGGAGTAGCTGATCTTGGGTTTGCTTTAGATGATGTCTTCTGTTTTTTGTTGTCGTTGCTGTTGTTACAAGGAAGGTCCTTCCACTTCTGGGCATGGTGTAGCAGGTTCCAACAATGAAGTAAAGTGAATGACCTCTTATATTGGTCGTGATCCTTGTACAGCACACATGCTTGTTGAACCTACACATATGACAATGTGTTTGGTAACCATACACACAGCATGCATATACATTTCAAAATAAGTTGAATAAGAAGAATTATACCCTATCTTGCTCTGTGACACCACTTTGTTTTGAACGAAGTACCTGACTGTACCATGAACAAAATTTTCTAACACTTGCTTGAATGATACCCCAATGATGTGAGAGAGAACTGACATTACGATCAGATTCAAATGTCCTGTTCTTGTGGAAGTGCTCATGAATTCACTACCAATAAGTACTACGAGTTTGATCAACATTTTGAACAGTATCCACGCTGATTTCTAGCCATGCTGACGCCAACAAAATATCCTCCTTCTCATTGGAATTTCTTGTTCTCTTCCTATTTGTGTTTCCCATCTTCAAGGGGTGAGAAACCTCTGCAGATGCTTCTGTCGCTTCTTCTTCATCGGGCATTGCTCCAAAATTGAACTCATCAGCATTAAGATCGATAGTTCCAGCCTTGTTTTGCACCAAATCCATGAAGGTTTCCATGTTGATCTTCTGCAGTTGAGCATGAATAATAAGATGAAAGCAGTACAAATCACAGGCAAGCATGCACACAGGGAAAGCTCAGCAGAGAAATCAGTACAAACGAGCCAACAGGATTATATTCTAATAAGATGCCACATATACTCCAAAGCACCTAATTAAACTATAGGTGCACTTCACTACCTTGACTTGTCGTTGCAAAAAGCAGAGCAGCAGGCATGCAGAGCAAAGCAACGACGACCAGGCAAAGTAGAGCAGCAGGCACAAGTGCGAGAGCACAACAGCAGACAAGCAGAGCGGCGCGGGCAAGCAGAGGAGCCCAACATGGGGAGGGAAGCCGCCACCTCCTCTAGCCCCCTACGGCATGGCGGGCATGACATCTGCATGTGCGGCAGGGCGCGACGTGGTCACGCGGGGAGGGTCACCGCAGCCCCCTACGGCACGGTGGGCGCGGCATCTGCGCGCAACATGGTGCGAAGCGGGGAGGGACGCCGCCACCACCACGAGCCGCCGCCGAACAGGACGTTGCCGGATCTACAACTACAAGTAAGATTTCCCCTCCCTCCCCAGATGTACTGCTATAGGTACAGGACGCCGTCGGAGATGACAAATCGGACGTACCTGGCCTTGGAGACCTCCGTGGCTCCGTGGATGGCAGGAGGAGACCTCCGTCTAGGCGCGGGAGGCCGGCCGTTGGTGGCGTCGTTGGATGAGAGTGAGGAAAAGGGACTCCTACAGTTGAGAGTCGGAGGAGGGAAAAAGAAGGTGTCTCATCCATCGTGGCGCGGATAGGGGGTGGGTTGGAGATGTTTTTTCACGTTTTCACCCTTAAAGATAAGGTGAGGGTCTAGAAAAGAGCCTGGTTGGAGTTGCCCTAAGGTGCAGCTGCAGAGGGGAAATTTGTTCCTCCTCCAACCAGTATGAATGGTAGCTGTCAGGAAATAGGCTATTGCATCGTAGATCCGCCATTGGTCATTTTATATAGTTTTGCTGCTTGGGCACTAAGGATGATGTTTTGACACCAATACTGATGTATCTTGGGCACTGCTAAAGGCAATAGGGGTGTATGTGCCAGATGTACACCAACATAATATGTAGTGTTCACGATGAACTGTACTTCCAGTGAACTTATACTAAGTGTTAGATATTGTGTCGAATATCTTTACAGTCCGGTTACGATTGACTTTAGTTGTATTTAGCAGTATAGGGTAGAGTTTGTGTCATACTCTGTAACCCGAGCCTCCTCATAAACATGAGATGGGGGCTGCCGTTGTAACCATGACGACATAGCGACAGGCTCGTAGGGGGAAGGCGGCGCGATGCCGGGATCCTAAAACGGCCGGTGTTGCGGTTGAGGAGGAGCGCCCGTAGTCATGCCCCTAGATGTATGCTTTGGTTGAACCTTGTTAACAAAGATCGTGTCTCCACTGTCGTCTGTGACCGTGCAGGTGTGTTTCGGTAAATCCAACCGTCGTTCTGCTGCGTGGAGATTAGCGGGCGGCTCATTGCCGCGAAGGAATTGAATGCATCAGGAACACCACACGCATTGCACTAGCCATGTTGGTATCTTGAGTTTTGCTTGAACACTGTTGTGTACACTAGAATGAACACTGTGGCTCGTTCTCTTAAGTCCATATTCTCTACAAAAGCGACATGGTCCTGTAAAGAAATGAAGTCCCACAATAATCTACCACGTTTTAGTGGTTTAATTATTGAATCCCATATCAAGCCATTTTGAATTGCTAATTCCCATACTATCAAGAGAACTAAACGGTCCATTGATTTCGTAGATTAATAATGTGTACCACTACTACGGCATTATAGAACATATGCGTGTCAGTGTCACTATATAGTTCTGCCTTGCCAAGGGTTCTTTAGTCTGCCCCAGCATAAGCAACCGAAAAAAGAAACAGAGGAGAAACAGAGTGTATGGCACAACATAAGGAAACGGTAGATAGCAATGCATAGTTCTGCATAGTTCCGAAAATCCTAGGCAAATGCTTCTTTATTGTCAAGCAAATTCATCAATCTCACTTATCCATAGTTGGCACAGCAACTACACTAGCAGGATCGGTCGAGCCTTTGGCTTCAGATCCCTGCAGAACCACAACGGCTTCACGGACTTTGGCCCGGAGAGCCTCCTGAGACTCCAGGAGGTATAGGATCTCCAACTTGCTTGTCATCTTGCTGGAGTGGACACATGCTCGATCTCTTCCACCAGTGGGTACAGCTTGCTGTTGCCCAACATCAACACCAGTTCACGAGGTACCCTGCGCCCACGCCGCCCCACAGTCGACCGTCGCGAGGGACCACTGCACTCGCGCCGCATCACAGTTGGCCGTGGGGGGCGAGAGGATCCCCTGCGCCCGCGCCGCCACGCAGTAGGCGGCGGGGAGTCGTTAGGGACCGTGCGACTGCAAGCGGCAGTTGACCGTGGGTGGCGTGAGGATCCCTGTGCCGTGCCAGGTGCACCGCCGTCACCGTCGACACCACCGCCGCCAGAATGCGACTGCAAGTGGAGAGATAGCGGAATTGAAATAATTGAAGAGAAGGAGATAGTTTTGCTGGGAAGTGAAAAATAAATAAAAGAAGAAATCCGATATTTCGTCAATGCCAAAGAGATAAAACATCCAATTACCCCTATACCACTTATATCACCCGTGTATACCACTCATACCATAGTTGCATGTTTTAGTGGTATACAATTAATCTCAACCGTGAGATCCTCTCATACTAGTCCTTTTCTAACAGTGGTATTGGATGATATTGTGTCTATCTATACTATAAAGATCGAATAATTTGAAAATCTTTCTCACCGAATCTGGGTCCGCCTTACCCCTCACGCCGGACCCACCCATCAGGTAATTGTTGAGTGGATAGAGTGGAAGACCCATAGAATCGCAATTTAGAGAGCGTGTCTGTCAAAATCTTAATGTTTTTTTTTGTACTCAACTTCATCTTACCCACCTATGGGCGTACCCACGTTTGGCCCACACACACGTACTCACGTAGGACTCGACCTGGGTACCTAGACGCCGATAAATCCAGTGATGCCGTCAAAGACGTCCAGCTAGAGTACGTACGTTCCTGTCATCGGTAACATAGCATGCGATGTCGAACGGGTGTGGCGGCGAATCTGCGAATCGTTTTCCGTCAAGCTCCAGCTAGCCGGCGCCACCAGGCAGAAGCGCTGGTACTTGACTCTGGAGTAGGAAGCAGAACGCCGCAGCTAAGCCCTAGGTCCGTATGTGTTGCGATCAACGACGGAGGCACTGACCCGGCCGTCGTGTGCCAGATTTGAGGAGGTGAACAACATAACGATCTGTTCCGCAAGACCGCCATCGCCATGCATGGGCCCTGTCAACAAGGCGCTGCATGCGGGTGCAGGAAACGTAGGGCAAGCAGCCAAGCACTCTGTTCGATCTCAACACAGACCTCTCTGGCATTCCACACCAACTCGCCAAGGTGCGTTAGATGCTACATATACAAACGTGTAGAACATGAAGAACACACTATCGGCGACAAGGACTTGCTGTCGAGGGCGAGCTACGAGAAGCAAAAACCGGAGGAGGACCTCGAGTGCCTGGACAAGACGACCACCAGACGTCAGTCGAGACCCGTGCTTGTGTTGGTCAATGCAGAGATGGGGCGGTAGCTCGTGACGGTGTCTCCCTGTGTGCTGCTCGTGGAGGAAAACATAGAGGACATTAGAGAGAAGAGGTTGTGGGCGCTTGCTGATTTGGGATCGAGTACAACAAATTAAATAGGAATGATTTGGTTCTTCTGACTCAGGATGAAGCCGTGATCCCCTCATCTTCTGTTGGTGTTTTTCTAAGAAATTGAAGCTTTATAGCATTAATTCAGTGCTTGGTATTTGTCGTTAAAATTGTGATGTTTGATGGGCCACCGAATTATATTGAAAAGGAGGGCAACAGATAAACGATTGTCGCTCGACGTCAACACACAAAAATTAAGACTGCTAAAAAACACACAACATTAAGATGAGAGGGGGTTACATGTTTGGTTATAACTTATACGTACTAGAAAAAACTGCTAATACCAACTGTGTGCTACTGTAGCGTTGGTGCAGGGCTGCAGGAAGTTGCTAGGGCATAGGAGAGCAGCTTCTCTTGCCGGATTAGTGGATTACACACATTTTCTCCTAATTGTAATCATAAAAATTATTGGTTACTAATTTGCAAGTAGATTTGAAATTATTTAGTGCCAATTCTCTTTATATCATGTGCGTGTCGCACGTGCATTTATGCTAGTATCATAAATGATCTCTAAGTGAAACAGGATCAAAAACACAAAACCACAGTTAAAGGAATCATGGGAACTACTAGGAAACAGGATAAGGTGTGAGACTTTTATATCCACATGTTATTGTATTTTATTATTCCCCTGTTTTCTTCCTAAAAGTTTCACCAACTACACGTTACATCAACCTCCCGACATTAATTAGGAGTATTAAATGTGGATTACTGACAAAACTCATTCCACACCCCTACCTTACTTTTCGAGACGAATCTAATGATCCTAATTATGCCATGATTAGACAACGTTGTGCTACATCAACCAATCTCTAATGACGGATTAATTAGACTTAATGGATTAGTCTCGTAAATTCCGGTCCAATCATTTAATTATTTTTGTAACTAGTCTACACTTTCAATACTCCTAATAGACCTTGGAAGAGGACCCAAAAGTTTCACCTCACGAACTAAACGGGGTCATACATATATCACGCCAGTGACATGATCTCTTAATTACTTATCCTTTATATATGCCCTTTAGATGTCAGTACCAAGAGCAACCGCACTGAAGTTAGTAATGGAAGAGCAAAGAGATGGTAAGGTGCTGCAGGGAGAAGTATAGGAAAAAGCACGTCAAAACTTTGATTGTAGAAATGGCAGGCACAAGGAAATTGGTTGCTGCAAAACTTTGTATCCTCTTACTCCACAGGTATTGTTGCAGTATCATAGGGGTTCCTCTTTAGAAGCTGAGCCCGGCCGGCCGGAAATGTTTGATCAAAGTGGATGCATGAAGAGGTCTTGGAGAAATTCGAAGTCCATGCAGCAGCAAACTGTGTAGACCGTCCTTTTCGTTTCAAACAATATCCTTGACAGCCAGCTACCTTGTGAATGCCTGGGAGGCAGCAGGTTGTGGTGTAATCATGCGCACGCTACTCTTTCACAAAGTTGATCGATGTAGAACCTTACAGATACAGCATTTGTTTCAAATATGGGGTGGGGTCCTTATATTTAAATTATGTACTATTAATTTCAGAGTTCTAGTTGTGAAATTGTGAGCTATAATGCACCTGCACTCACCAATCTATACCCGATGTCTAGAGGCAATATTATATGTTTTTATACGTCGCAAAAAAAAGTTCCTACTATATACCTGGTATTACTTACTGGTCTTGCTAACCAAAGGGTTGTTAAGTTTGTCACTACATAGTGCAACTTGAAAATAGAGAAGGCACACACAGTGATAGAGTATGGCGCACGATCGAGTGAAGGGAAAAGCAAAAGTTTCCTCCCTTGCTTGAACCTTGCATTCAATCGTCTGGCGCAAGCACACTGGGTGGAGCCACAAAGCATTCAATCGGAACTACAACCTGAAGGCACCCTCTGAAGAAGCAGGAGGTCCTGTAGCAACAACAACTTTGTCACGTTAATTAGTTAGAGTGATTACGTTTGTTTGTTCAGGACACTAGAGCATGAGTTCAGGTTAGTTTGGAGCCTTGTTCATTTGACGATACTCGAGAGAAGAACAGATTATATATTATAATATTGTATGATTAATGAAGCTACTAATAACCTAAAAGTTAAAATTACACTGCCGTAAAAAAAGGTTTTTCTAGGGTAAATAACTTCGGTTAGAAGCTTGCTGGTACCATATTTCAACCACATCACTCATTTATCATATCATGATGAATAATGTTGCTAAATGTACTTAGCGATCGGAATGGGGTGGGGTACTGGTATTTAAATTATTGATTATTGATGTCAGAGTTGCAGTTGTGGACATTTAATCTGTTTCAAATTGTACTGCCACCTTGTGGCCTGAGGTACTAGAGATATGTTTTTGTATGTAGAACCACCACCATTCTACATTCTAGTTGGAGCTACACCAAAAAAATTGCAGTTCATACGTATATGCCTATTATTACTAGTTCTGCCCAACCTAGTGCTGTTATGTTCGTCACCACATAGTTCTGCCCAACCAAGTGTTGTTATGTTCGTCACCACATAGCATCAGCAAGTGCAGGGAAAGACAAAATTGTCCTCCCTTTAGAATGGAAGGAATCAAGAAGTAGTCTGACGACCAGTGGGGGAGCTAGGAGGTTTCATTGGTCTCACATTACACCAACGGCATCCGGCAAATTCGTTGAGAAATCACTGCTCCGAGCTGGCACCGGTGTGCAATGGAGGTGGTGCTAGTGGCTCCATTTGCGAACTCTGCGCATGATTCAGGCGCAAGCAGACAGGGTAAAGGAAACCCGATGCTGCATGCTGCCACACCTTCAATCATGACTAATACCTGAAGGTAGTGCTCACCTTAGGCGACAACTTCGTGATCATGTTACTTGGAGTCTGTTACAGGGAACTAGAGCTTGTTGGGTTAAGGCTAGTTTGGAGCTTTGTTAATTTGGTACGCAAGAGAAGAACAAAATATAATATAATACCATATGATTCGTGAAGCTATAGAATACCATACATGTAGGTTTCTTGGTCACAGCGTATAGTAATTTATCACGTGGAGGAAGCATATACGAGAATCCATGGAACATGGCATGTAGAAACTTGCAGAGAGTATGCAACAGACGCTGGAGCTAGCAACTCAGGTTAAAAGAATTACTGTCCTTGTAGAAAAGAGAATTCATCATTACACCTTGGTCTTAGACTCTGATCGTCATCATCTCGGACCTAATGGGATTGGGTTGTGGCTATACGTGGGCGTGGTTCGGCTCGGCCCAATGGTTCGTCGAACCGGCCCACGAAAGCTATCCTACTCACTGGTAGAATCGGAGGCTTTGGTACACCCCTTTAGTCCCGGTTCAACTTTAGAGCCGGGACTAAAGGAGTTTCATCGACGTGGCCCGAAATAGTTGTGAGATCTGCCCCCTTTTAGATAATAATTGGCGTCAACCTTTAGTCCCGGGTGGTGTTTCCTTTGGGAACCACAAAGCCACAAGTTGCTGACTTCTTGCCTCTGATCTCAAAGTGTGAAAGACATTTGATCAGTGCTTCCAAGTTTCTTTCACAAGCAGGGCAAGCTCCAAATGACCAATGTTGTTCTTTCTGCTCTGCCAACCTTTCTTCTTTGCACTTTCAAGATGCACAAGACAGTCATCAAACAGATCGATAAGTACAGAAAACATTGCCTATGGAGAGGTGCGGACATTAATGCTAGAACACCTCCTAAGGTGGCCTGGGAAATGGTGTGCCTCCCTAATTCAGAAGGAGGACTTGGGGTTCTTCAGCTTGAAACTCACAATGATGCTTTGTTGATTAAAAATCTCCACAAATTTTTCAATAAAGCAGATATTCCTTGGGTACAACTAGTGTGCGAAAAATTCTATAGCAATGGCAAGCTCCCTAATCACACATTGAAAGGTTCTTTCTGGTGGAGGAATATTCTATGTCTTCTGGACAAATTTAAAGGTTGTGCTTCAGTAACAGTTCAATCCGGGTAACAATTGCTTCCTGTGGCATGATCTCTGGAATGGTTCAATTGCTAGTCAGGCCTTCACTACGTGAAAACCACAAATAGGTCACGCAGCATTTGTAACGGGCACTTAACATCCGTTACATGCACCCACATCTGTAACGGTTGTTGTTTGGCGCCTGTTACAAATAAGCGCGGCAGGCCGACCCCGGGGTTGGCCTCCACAACGCTCGTTACCAATGTGGACTTCTGGTAACTGGTTTCTTAAACGCCCGTTACATGAATTCGTTGTAACGGACGTAAAATTGAGTCTGTTACAAAAGTTAAACCTTTCGGTAACGGGCTTGTAAAGTCTGTTACCGATCAATACCCTATTAGTAATGGGCTGTTTAAGTCCGTTACTGATCATGCTGTATTGGTAATAGGTTATAAAGTCTATTACCGATAATTTCGTACTGGAGACGCATGCTTGTTACGATGCGTCTCCTTTGCTGGCGACCCAAATGGATACACTCGTGTCACCTTTTTTCTCTCATCGGAGACGCACGTTGTTATTGCTCGTCTCTGTCTTCACCTTCCGACACCACTCGCTCTCTCTCCGCAGAAGGCCACTCCCGTTCCAACAACAATACTCGCTCTCTCTCCTCAGAAGGTCACTCGCTCGATCTCTCTGCTCAGATGTCCCCGCCGGCCTGTCCCGTTCGCCGCCACCAGCTGCGCGCGCTCTAAGGATCGCGCTTAATTTCTCTCCTCAGAAAGTCGGCACTGCAGCAGGTGTCACACCCTGAAATTTCCAATTTCAGGATGTGAATAGAGAGAATAATGAAACAACAATTTTCTCATAATTTTGAAATTTTCTCCACATTTATTTTCTTTACAGGAAATATAGTATAGGAAAACGCCTTGTTTGATTTTCTAAATTAAATAAATGGTTGTGTGTGTTGCATTCATGCCGATGCACTTGATGCTTCATGAGTGCAAAAGGTTTTAAATTGAGTGTAGGTGTTGATCAAGTCTTTTGAGAGTTCTCCAGCTTTTTCTGGAATCAATTCTCATTTTCCTTGGAGCTAAATCTTTTTCTTAGAAGGCTCTATAATCTTTCTTACGAGCTTCAAACATTTTATTTGGACTCATCATTGTGTTTGAAACTATCTTTGAACCGTCGTATACTCCTAGTGCCCCCAAAACTCCTTGGGCTTCTACAATTTGGTCGACTCCAAATATTCTCCCAAAGAAGACAGACTTCATGCTCAATTTCCTTGCTGTTTCCCGGCCTGTTCTTTTCCTTATTTTTTTCAGTCCGAGCAGCCAGTTAGTTTTGGCGTTGAGGACTTGAGGTCCAGGTAGCACGCCGGGCCGGAATGCAATCAATTTGCCTCCTACAAGATAAAGGTCCAACTCGACGTCAACTTAGACTCCAAGATAGGCTCATCTTTGTTTGGGTTTTGCACGACCAGGCCATATCTCTCTCTTTACATACCCAACTTGTATACCTACGTGCGCTATCCTTCGACAACAGAACCACGGCGCCTTACGTACCCTAGCTCCTTCGCAAGCCGCCGCCGCACTGTTGTCAAAGCATCTCCATGGCTCCAGCGATGTACACCTCCGGCGCCGTTGGAAGAGTACGAGGAGGCCTCGTTGTTTCCTTGTGCAGACTGCAGACCGGAAAACCCATCAGCGACACGCCGGTGTTGCCGTCCACTCTCTTGCTCGCCGCCACAGCCGCTCGAGGAAGTTCCCGTCGACACGAATCAATGCCGAGCCTTCGCCATGGTCTTGGCTGCGTCGATCGGTTCGCCTCACCGGGTGACTGCCGGACGAAGATGCCGTCACCAGGAGCTTCATCTCTCCGAGTTGAACCTGTCCAGCGCTACTCGATGCCGACGATGCGAAGGCCGTAGTAGGCTGAGCTGCCGCCCATCTATTCCATCCTGATCACTGCTCCGACTCGATCATATTCATCTCGGTGAGAATCTGTCTGTCTTTTCCCTCCAGTTTATCTCTCGTTTCTTCATGATGATCGTTGTTGCCGCACTCGGACAAGGCTATTCGCTGTCCATCCATGCCGCTGTGCGCCGGAGGCAAAAAATCGTCGTTCCAGCCTGCAGCTCGCCGTCCACCGTCCTTGTACGCCGGCAACCGGTCGATAGAGGAGGACTACTTCACCATGACGAGCGCTAGCGAGGTGATCCTGAAGCCCCTCTTATGGTCGTGGTACCTGCGACCGAGCTGTTGCAAGACGAGCAGTCCACGGCAAGGTCGAACCGTAGATGCCATCTCAGTTCAATCTGCTGCAGCCGTCGTCGATCGTCCATGCATGTGAACGATCACCCATGCACATACTGTCCTCCACGAATTCGATCTCCGCTGTCTTCGTTGCTTCCGTCGTTCGACGTTTGCCGTAGGTGAGCATACCAGTATACTCTATCATGTTCCTGCCCATCTGTATCATGGTCTCAGCTTTGCCGCTCATCTGTATCCCTCGTCCCTTGCAGCGCATATATATGTGCATCTTCTCTTCTTTCTACATGCATGCTACGTGCTTGCTTCTACGTGCATGAGCCTGTTGTGCGTTCTGAAGTCCAAAGCAAGATGACAGCAACAGAGAGCCGCGTTTTGGTACAGAAGCAAGGAAGTCATGGTTCGTGCATGTGATCTCCTGCCGGTGATGACATCATGGTGATCATGGTGATGTCATGCCTACGCAGTAAGTAGAAGCTTTTCTTCCAGAGGAAAAAAATATTTGGAATGCTTGCTAATAGTATTTCTTTTCTAGTAGTATATTAAAATCTTCTAATCCTTTATCCTTGGCTATCTTTGATCCATATATTAATCCTTTATTTATCTATGAAAACCTTGCTCACGTCAGAACACCATGTTCAATGTTGATTATTCCTTCCGTTGTCATCGTCCATACACCATGTTCAATGTTGAATAACTATCTTATTATTCTTTAAACCGATATCGTTTTCAATTCAATTCTGACTTCACTGTTTCTTGAATTCACACATTTCTAAATCGATTCTTATCTTGTAGTGCGCTCTTTTATAGTTTTCTTTTGATTGATGCATTGTTCTTAGTTTTACTTGTTTGTTTGTTTGCATGTTTGTACCCAATGATTGATGCGAGTAGAATAAACGCCGTTTGAGATCTTTAATGAGCAAGAAGATGAAGAACTCTGAGCAACATCATTACTCTGGTTAAAGGCAAGTGTGTCCTTGTTCTTTTGTCCCAATAAAAGCTTGCATTAATTTCGATGGGTTCCTATTAAGGATGATGACTAGTATTCTTTTTACTATTACCTTGTATAGCTGGGTTGTTTAATCAATTTGATGGTAGATGATGCTTAGCTTGCACAACTGGGTTGGTAATAATTAACATTGATACCCTTTTTATACTCTTGTTCCTTTATGATAATTTAAATTACAAGACCATATGCTTAATCAGAACATGGAGAACCACCCATGAAAACAGTGCAACCACAAGACATATGGCTCTGTCTTGGCCAAGTAATTAGAGGACTCTAGTGTTGGACCGGTGATTAGGGGGGGCAGGACTCGCGGAACCTCGTGCACTGGAACACACTAGGGAAGTCTTTGTAAAGGCCTCGTAGCGTCCCTATGCAATCACACCTTGGTAGTGTGGTATGATGCCTAGCTAGCATCGCATGGTTGGGTTCAAAGTTCTTCGGGACTTTTACGCGACTTGTGGTGAAAGTGTACAACCTCTGCAGAGTGTAAAACTAATCGATTAGCCGTGCTCACGGTCAAGAGCGGCTTGGACCCTCACATGATAATTGAACTTGAAGATGGACTTAAATCGTGCTCTCTGGTCATGTTAGTCATATGCTTATGGCGTATCTCTTACCTTTATGCTTAATGTGGGTTGGTATAAACTTATACTTTATTAGTAATCAGGTGCTAATACAATTTGACCAACTAAAATGCTAAATGCTTAGAGCCCAGTCCACTATAAAGCCTTTGCATTCATCCTTTTCCCACACTTGCTGAGTACGACAAGTGCTCACTCTTGCTATAAATAATGTTGCTCAGAAATAGGAAGCTACCATGGAGTTTACTGAAGATGTTGCTGAGTTCTAGGTGTGCGCAACCCCCAGTCGATTGCTTGTGGAGTATGGTGTCTTCGTTTCCAGGAGTAAGCGTAAATCTCTGGTAATCTCCCTTTATTCACTTATATGTCACTATATGTATGAAACTTGATCCTGACATACATATAGTTATGCACTTGGTTTTCTTTGGAAAAACAGGTGTGACAGCAGGCCGGGCGGCCGCGTGCGCGACGGCGAAAGGGGCTAGCGGGCGTCGACCGCGGCGTCATCCAAAGCAGACGCCTCCGTGTCCCCTCCCCCTGGGGCTCGGCGCCGTCCTCCGCGCTGTCGCCACGGCCGCGACACCGCCTCCGATCCTCCTCCTCGGCCGCGCTCGCCTCGTAGAAAGTCCTCATCAAGGTGGAAATTAATTGCCCCCTTTTATTGACATTCTTCAGCTGTTCTAATCCTCTTGTGTTATCGGTTTTTTTGTGTGATGAATTATCCTCATTTGATGTATGAAATGCAGATGGCGTCTGCTGCTCGGGCTTAGATGTACAGACAGCCCCAAGAAGATTGGGAGATTTTCTTAAGCGGGGTCAACGGTTTTCTAAATCAAGCAGAGGCGGATATGAGAAATCGTGGTGTTCAGGCAATGCTTTGCCCCTGTATAGATTGTCTCAACCAGAAGAAATTCGCACAACGGGAAATCATTTTTCATTATTTGGTCACACGTGGTTTCAAAAAAAAATTACACGTGTTGGAATAAACATGGTGAGGAAGGCCTTAATGAACTCGAAGCAGGCTGCCTAAATGAAGGTGAAGTGCGACACCATGCTACCGACCATGATGAAGACCTTGATGACAGTGGAGTTTTTGAGGAAAATGAACCATTATTCCCACCAAATGTGATGAGGCCTGAGGATATCACTGATCAAGAAGTTAGGGGCTTCGAGGATGGTGAGGTGTTGCAACGTGTGCACAATGTTGATCAAATGTTGCGGGATGTTGAGTTTCAACGAGTGTACACACCTTCTGAATTAGCGAGGCTGAAGCAGTTCATTGAAGATTCAAAGAAACCCCTCTATCCTGATTGCCAGAAGTACTCTCGCCTTTCTGGTGATCTAAAACTTCTACAACTTAAGACAGATCATGGTTGGAGCAACAAAAGTTTCAAACATCTATTGGATGTGCTTAGAGACATGCTACCTGAAGGAAACCAAATAGCAGAGTCTGTCTATGAGGCGAAGAAGATAATCTGTCCTCTGGGAATAGAGGTTGAAAAAATCCATGCATGCAAGAATAGTTGTGTATTGTTCCGTGGAGATTATGCGGACCTTGACAAGTGCCCCAAGTGTGGCTATGATCGGTACAAGAGGAAAAAGGATGGTGGAGATGATAATAATGCTGATGACGAGAATCAGAGGCAAGAAGAAGAAGGCTAACGGAGGGGCTTCTGTGAGGGTGGCATGGTATTTTTGCATCATTCCTCGGCTGAGAAGATGGTTCGCAACACGAAAGGAGGCCCAACTCTTGCACTGGCACAACGAAGGCCGAAAGGATCTTAAGAAAGATGGTAAGTTTAGGCACCCCGCAGATGCAACACAATGGGGTAACATTAATAACCACTTCCCGTGGTTTGACGAAGACGTAAGGAGCATACGGTTTGCTATGATCACATATGGCGTGAACCCATTCGTTAACCAGAGCTCAACACATAGCACCTGGCCTATCGTGCTGTCGTTGTACAACCTTCCACCCTGGCTATGCAAGAAACAGAAATATATGATGCTGACAATATTGGTCTCCGGGCCAAAGCAACCTAGCGACCGTATTGATGTCTACTTGAGGCCACTAGTTGATGACTTGAAGATACTGTGGAAGCTTGGTGTGAAGGAGGTTTGGGATGAGTACAAGCGTGAGGAATTCACAATGCGCGCCATGTTGTTCACCACCATCAACGACAACCCGGCTCATCGCAACCTCTCTGGCCAGAGTAAAAGGAAAGGTGCAGCTTGCCCACACTGCTTGGAAGATACTTCTGCAGTATGGCTAAGACATTCAAAGAAATACGTATTTATGGGGCACCGTCATTTCCTCGGCAAGAAACATCCATACCGGGCCATGGATTGTCAGTTTAATGGGGAAAAGGAGAATCGAGAGGCGCCATTGCATGTGACTGGAGATCTGGTCCACTTGAAAGTCAAGGACGTCAAAACTATCGAGAAGTTACCCAAACTGACTGAAAAAACCCTTGGCAAAAGAAAGAAACGAGATGGTGGAAAAGAAGAAGAAGAAGGAATGTGGAACAAGAAATCAATTCTATGGGAGCTAGAGTATTGGCCTATGTTGGATGTGCCTCATTCGATTGACAACATGCACGTCAAGAAGAATGTGTGTGAAGCTACTTGTGGAACAATGCTACAACAGAAGTCCAAAGGAAAAGATCATAAAAATGCAAGGGAGGATCTTAAAGAACTGAGCATTAGGCCGGAGCTCTATGCAGAGGAAACAGAGACGGGGACGAACCTTCCCGTTGCTGCAACCACCTTGTCAAAGGCAGAGAGAAAAGAATTCTGTCAGTTTTTGCATGATTTGAAAGTACCTTCAGGCTACTCATCAAACTTCAAGAGGCTAGCATCGGTGAAGGACATGAAAATGAATTTCAACTTGATGAAATCTCATGATTGCCATGTGTTGATGACAGCTCTTCTTCCTATTGCACTTAGAGGTATCAAGACAGAACTGGTTCGCGACGCGGTCACGAGCTTGTGTTTATTCTTCAGTGCAATAGAACAGAAGGTGATTGATGAGGAAAAACTATTGGACTTAGAGAGGAGGCATTTCGAGACCCTATGCCTGCTTGAAGCTACCTTCCCACCATCATTCTTTGATCTAATGCTGCATCTAACAGCACACCTCGTGAGGGAAATCCTATTCCTTGGCCCATCTTACCTTCATCAGATGTTTCCATATGAGAGGTTCTATGGATTCCTGCAATCATTGGTACAAAACCGGTTATTTCCGGAGGGAGCCATTGTTCGTGGCTACGAGACCATCGAAGCAGTGGAGTGGGCCATGGGTTATATGGACCCCCAAAACCCCATTGGTGTGCCTCGCTCACGGCATGAAGGTAGGCTTTCAGGTGTTGGGACCCTGGGGAAAAAGTCAATCACTCCGGAACCAGATGCCTTCCAAAAGGCTCATTTCACCGTGATACAACAGCTGCACCTAATTACACCGTTTGCCAATGAGCACAAGCGACAACTACGTGAAGACAACCCTAACTGTGGTAGGGCTTGGCTTGCAAAGATGCACATGCAAGGTTTCAGCAGGTGGCTCCGAGATTATGTCGAGACATGCAACAATAATGCTGTAATAACCGACGAGATAAGGAATCTAGCAGCGGGGCCATTGTTCACTGTTACAAGATACCAAGCAATGGATATCAATGGATACACGTTCTACACCATGGCCCAGGATAAAAAGAGCGTCTATCAGAATAGTGGTGTGCATGTATGGGCCGTCGTCGACGACAGTCATGATGATGATGACACGGAGACAGACACATATTATGGTCAAATAGAGGAGATATGGGAGCTTGATTATGTAGGATTGAAGGTAGCCTTGTTTCGGTGTAGATGCGTCACCAATGGGAAGAGAGCTGTTAGCAAGGACAAATATGGTTATGTTAGTGTTGATCTCCGGGTCTTTGGTTACAAAAACGAACCGTTTGTCTTCGCTAACGATGTTAAGCAAGTGTTCTATGTACCTGACCTTGCAAAGAAGAACAGGTTTATGGTTATGCCTGAAAAAAAGGATTGTTGGGGTTGAAAATGTTGTTGAGGAGGAGGAATACAACCAGTTTGACGAAATTCCATTCTTTGACACTTCATACAAGCACCGACTCTTGGAAACTAACAAAACACCGTACTTGCGAAGCGACCATAATGAAAAAAATCCATATACAGAAATCAAGGAAGAAAAAGCAAGACTGATTTCTGCTGAATCCTTTTTGTAATGCAGGATGTGTCTATTGGTGGAAATGGAATCCGTTTTGTAATATAAAGGATGTGATGTATTGGTGGAATTTGAATCCTTTTTGTAATATATAGGATGTGGTGGAATTTGAATCCTTTTTGTAATATTTTCTGCTTCAGTTCAGTAAGTATGTTGCAGGCTGCTTTAGTTCAGTAACGGGCATTAATATCAAAGAGACGAGGATTAGCCAACCCGCGTCGCCTTTGTTACGGGCAAGAGACGAAGATTAACCAACCCGTGTTGCCTTTGTTATGGGCAAGATATGCTAAAACACACAAACAAATTACATCAAAAGAGACGCGGATTAGCCAGCCCCCGTCGGCTTGTTCTTCTTCATGCTTGCAAGTGAGTAGGTAAATCATACAAAAAATTGTACTGCACACAGATAATCACACAAGCATGTCTCTTGAGATGCAAAATCACACACACAAAGATTGCAGTCATCATTGATACATCAGAAGGTTACAAAGCGGCCATCTATGTTCATCATCACTAAGCACTACCAGGATGAGGAACATAGATCTAAACTAAGCAAAAGAGATATACTTCCGTCAGCTTGTTCTTCATGACGAGATATGCAAAATCACACACACAGATTATAGTCATCATTGGTACATCAGATAGGGAGGCCTCGGGATCTTGGCCAGCTCGGCAGCCTCGAACTTGGGTCTGGCTCCAGCTGAATCTCCGGCCGGCCAGAGGTAGAAGACCACTGCGGTGGTGGGTGCTGACTTGGCGATGTTGAGGCTCAAATGTCGATTTTGCTCGCCTTCCCTGCCCGTCGGTCAATCGTCGGAGGTGAAGAGGAAGGAGGCCACCGTCGGCTTGTTCTTCATGACAAGATATGCTCTAGATTCTGGCTTCTTCTTCATGCTTACAAGTGAGCACAAAAGAAAGATACAGAGAGGGTGGAAACATATCCCTTCAAAAATCCTCCTCCTGGAGGAGGGAAAGCAAAAGGAAGCGCAAGTTTGACGGGAAAGCTGCAGCATAATGGTTCTGGCTTTCTGTCGGCTTGTTCTTCCTGATGCCAGGAGGTTCTGGGCTACCTTCCCCTGACAGCTGATATATCACAAGGATTTTTCTAGCAGCTGTGCTAGAGGGATGAGCAACCCAATCACCCATTTCACAAGAATTCTTCTAGCAACTGAGAGATCGAGGAGGAAGAAGAGAGAAAAGCAAAAGCTTGCACCCTACAAGATCTATTCTTTGTGCCATAGCTAGATCTAGATCTAGAGAAGAAGGAAGCAAGTGAGGAGGACCGATAGGCGTCGGTGCCTTTTTATAGCAAAAACAAGGAAGGGATAACATCAGTTGTAAAAAAAAGAGAGGAAGGGATAAGATCAAAAGCACAGGAAACGGGAAGGTTCCCAAGAAATTGATGCCAGATCCGGTCAATGGGGGAACAGTTGCCCAGTAAATGGCTGAGAGCAGAGGTAGTGATTCCAATGTAGAATTAAATGATACGTGGATTAACGAAATGTCGTCTCCAATGTACTCCCTCCGTCCCATAAAAGATGCAATTCTCACATCCCGAGGAGTCAAACTATATGAAAAACTACTAACAATTACAAAATAAAACATGCAATTCTCACATCTGGAGGAGTATATTTTTATAAAAAAGTTATTTCAAGACATAAATGCTAATATTTTTTGCTGTAAACTTGGTCAAAGTTGTAATAGTTTGACTGGCATGTTTCCCATAACTGCATGTTTTTTGGGACGGAGGGAGTAGAATTAAAGCATACGCGGATTAACCAAACGTCGTCTGCAATGGAGAATTAAAGGATACGCAGATTAGCCAAACGTCGTCTCCATTGCTTACTTAAACCGTGTTTGGAAAAAAATCTGATGTATCTTCTCCTTCCAAAATAATTTAGATCCCCTGCCCCTTCATCTACCCTCGAAAAACAGCAACTTCCTACTCCTCATCGTCACCATTCCCGGCCGGAGATGAATAGCATGCCGGGAAGAAGCAGGCGGCACCAGCCGTCGTCGCTGCTGGACCTCCCTCAAGACCTCTGCATTGAGATTGCGGGGTGCGTCAGTGCAACCTCGGAGCAGCCCTTGGCTGACCTCCGCAGCCTACGCGGTACTTGCTCGACCATGCGCCGCGTGTGCGGCCACAGCGACATCGGTCGGCGTTTGTCGATAGAGGGGATACGAGATGAGATTTCTTGGGTGTGGGACCCCACCGCCTACAAAGCCTTCCTTGCTATGTTGACCGATCTCGGGAAACCGGAGGCTTGCTTCTTCTCCAAGATCAAAGCCATCTTCATGGAAAACAGGGGATGCAATGATCTCCGGCGTGCCGCCGAGGGTGGGCACGATACGGTGGCCTATCTATACGCCATATTGCTCTACAGGGACAATGGCGGTGCCACCGCTGATGACACCGCGAAGCGGTACATGAGGCGGGTCGCGGGCGGCGGCAGTACGACGTCGAGAGGAGCCAAGTACTTCTTAGCGATGCTGAAGTACCGTTGCAACCCGGCGAACCCCGAAGCCATGGCACTGCTCCAGGAAATAAACGGTGGCCCGTCGCCCCCTGACGGGCGGTGGAATAACCACAACCTGCGGCGGCTGCGCTACCTCGTCAACCAGGATCTCGAGAACATTGCGTGGTGGTACTGGCTTGATGACGGCGACGACGACATTCCGTTGCGGCCCGTCCAGAATCCCCACATCTGCATTTGGGCAGCGGGATGTAGGCGCTACGGGCCGGATACCAAAGAGATCATCCACTACTGCAGCGCCGAGTGTCGCATCCATCATGAGTTCGACCTCTGGACGCGTAACTTCCGCCCCGCCGTGGAGTACGCTGTCAGCAGGATGAACATCGGGATGTAGGCGCAAGCATCAATGAACATTATCTATCTTGAATGTAAATTATTAGATATTGCTAAACACGGATTTGATTTTATCGGGATGTCGGTTTTTAATCGGTTTTTGATAGACAACATTTGATTTGTCACGTTGGCGAGTCAAATCGAAGGTTGCGGTGGTCTCATTTGCTACCGACGAGGCCTAGGATGCCCTCTTGGGTGTCAAAACTGCCGAAGCGGGCACGGCGGGGGCGGCGGCGGGCGGCGGTGCCCTCTGCTTCCTCCTTTGTTCTATTGGAGAATGAAGAACAGTTTATCCGTCCCACGTCGCCAACGGCATTTCTCTTTTTGATCCGCAATCAAATTTTGTAACATGTATTTCTCTGTCGTAATTAGTCAAAATTTGATTATTTTTTTCTACAATTTTCTAAAATCACCGTGTTTTCATTATTTTCATTGTTTAGTGTATATTCCGTTTCTTGAACAATGTTTATATGCCTTATCTTGTTCTATGTAAGTACAACATATAAATAATATTTGTTTTCCACACCTCCTGTAAAGAAACTTTGCATTTTCGTAATCTTAAGGTGAACCAAAAGATTTTGTTTAGTTTCCAAATGCATATGAGTTCGAACATGTTGCAAAGTGTGGAAAACTTCAATGTTCAAGGAACATTCTAGGAAACTATGTGAGAGATGTAGATATTTGTACACAAGTATATTATTCCTCCATTGAAACCATTTGAAATTTTGAAGACAAGTCTAGGTACCCAAATTATGTTGCCAAGTCAATTTGTAGATTTTTTAGAGCACACTAGATGGTATTAGAATTATTATATCATTAACATGGGATGTAAAAACGAATTCTAAGAATCTTCGGCACACAAGTGTGACTGTTGATATTTTATTCAAATACTAAATGTCCAAATACAAATTGTTCGTATTTTTATGATTTTTTAGGTGCAGTTTTATGGGCTCTAATATTTTAGGGAAGCACGTTTCATTCGAAAAAACAGTAGCTGGCCCACGCGTCAGCGTCAGCAGCCAAAATAAAAAGATAACCGCTGCCCGCCCGCCGGACCCAACTGCCAACAAAGGCGATGCGGGTTCACTAACCATCGTCGCCAATGACACTGGCCCACGCGTCAGCGTCAGCAGGCAAACCGTGCGCGGACTGCTCAAAATTTCCCACCTATATTGACAATAATGCCCATGGAATTCCAATTCAACCAGAGAGCCGTCAAGGGCACGCCAGTAATTTCCTTAAACACAGTTACACGAGCAGTTCATATTCGGCTCCTCGCTAGATAGATCCACAACGCTCGCACTCTCCCCACCGCCGCCGCCACTCTTCCCGCTCGCCTTCGCCACTCTCTCCCCGCTCGCCTTCGCCGCTCTCTCCCCGCCGCAGCCCTGCTCTTCTCCAGCCCCACCGCTACCTGCGTGACGACAGTGACGAGGACGTGGTTACTGGTGTGCGGATGGCTTCCCGGCCAACCTAAAGACGGTTGACGCGGATCCGTCATCCCCGGCCATGACGACGAGCCGGCCATCTCAGGCCACGAGCCGATGTGGATCCGGCCCCTCCGACCATCACGAGAACAACTACTTCATTCATGACAGAGGTTAGTCCTGCTTGAACCCCCAATGACCTCTCTCTGCTCGGCCACCAAATCTGCTATATATTCATGTCAATGTGGATTAGGGAGACATGCCTTGATAGTTCATCTTTAATTGATTGACTGTGGATTTGATGGATGGATTTTGTTGCTCCAAGTCTGTTTGAATAAATTGTTGCTAACAGATGAAGTTATATGAACTGATGAAATTCATTTTCATATTCCTGGTGCTACAATTTTTGCACTGTAAATTCATGAAAAGCATTGAGGATGTTAGATACATTAATTCTGCTATGCTTTGAATGTACCATATTGACAGTTATGCCTTGGACCTGTTAGCATACTTTAATTCTGCTATGCTTTGAATGTACCAGATCGACAGTTATGCTTTGGACTTGTTAGCATATTTTAATTCTGATGGCCACATAATGTTGGGAATTGCATCACAGTGGTTTATAATGTAGTCCACCCAATCTGCTATATATTCATGTCAAGGTGGACTAGGGAGACATGCCTTAATAGTTCATCTTCAATTGATTGACTGTGGATTTGATGGATGGATTTTGTTGCTCCAAGTCTGTTTGAATAGATTGTTGATAACAGATGAAGTTATATGAACTGTTGAAATTCATTTTCATGTTCCTGGTGCTACAATTTTTGCACTGTAAATTCATGAAAAGCATAAAGGATGTTAGCATACTTTAATTCTGCTATGCTTTGAATGTACCAGATCGACAGTTATGCTTTGGACCTGTTAGCATACTTTAATTCTGATGGCCACATAATGTCAGTGGGAATTGCATCGCAGTGGTTTATAATGTAGTGATAACTAGACTGTACTATGCTTTGTTGTGAGTGTTAATTGTTTCACTACTGTCATATATATTGTTATTGTTGGTATCATGATGTGTTGTGAGTGTTGTTTCACTACTGTCATATATAATGTCATGACCATTGCTTTATCCTCTTGTTGCATGTACACATGGAACACACAATCCATTGCTGCTGAAGTTGGACAAGGAAGCAGTTGAAGAAATTTATTCTCTGTTGTGATATATAAGCATATTGTTGTGTCCCTGTCGAAATGGTTAGCACCTATCCCTGTATACTAATTAAGTAAAATATGAACTATGTATGTCTATGCTGATTTTATTTACGACTTGTAATGATTTCTAGTGTAATATCAGCTATTTTGCCTGTCAGAGAAAATGAATTTATCTAATAAGAATTTTGTTTAGATTTTCAGTCTTGCTCATATTGCTCTACTGACAACCTGACATATCATCTATGCAGTCTCCCACAACAACAAACTCCTCTACCTCCAGTGCACCATCACAGCCCATCGTCGGTGAACCTTCTTCACAGGGTTACTCAGCACAGACTGCTGCGAGTAGTACTCGATCCCGCAGGTCAAGGACACAAACCAAATGGCCAGAAGACAAGTTGACTGCAACTGGACTTGATGCCAATTTTTGGCCTACCCCAGATGCTGTGAGGGATAGATTTGTATTGGTCTGTGGTCTCATTGCTCGGGAGAGGGTGCCAATCAACAAGGCGGTTGATGATCTCTCACCAATTGAGAAGGACCATTTGTTCACAGTTTTAGAGGAAAAGCTAGATTACCCAGCCAATCTGGAAGAATTGGTTTGCAAGAAGGCAGTTAAGGCAGCTATATCACAGATTGGAACCTTGCAACGGCAGTTCAAGGCCCATTTAAGAAAAAAATATGTGAGTGAAGAGGAAACTCCCTTTGTGAAGCATGCCTTTTTGCAGTAACAAGACTGGGACATGTTTGTGCAGGAAACCAATTCTCCTTCGTTTCAGCAATTGAGCCAGGAGATGAAACAAAAGAGAGCATTGCATAATAAGCCACACTAGACGGGCAGAAAAGGTTATCGTGGTAAAAGGAAAGAGTGGGAGGAGGAGGATGCAAAGCTAGCTGCAGAAGGAAAACAGAACCCTTAGGACCAATTTCCTGGACGTTCGAGACCTTATTTGCGGGCAAGGGTAGGGAAGAAGAGGAAGAATCCTAGTGAAGGAAGCAGGGGCATAACATTCAGTAACCCTGCGGTGGTGGGGGTAGCAGATAGGGTTAAAACACTTGCAGCTCAGGGTAGCGATGGTTCTTTCTCTAGGGTTAGGGAGGATGATATCCTCACTGCAGCACTTGAGACTCCAGAGCATCGAGGTCAGGTCCGAGGCGTGTCTAGTTCACTTGGCTGGGGTAAAGGGTTTGGTGAAGAGTTCGCTTGAATGTACAGGAAGAAGAGGAGGAACAAGAGGTCTGATGCTCATGATATGATGGACATAACATTTAAATCAGTTGTCCATGCTCTAAGACTATCAGGCATCGAAATACCGAAAAATGCACTTCTTCCTTCCCAATTACCAGCGCCTGTCAGTAGCAGCGAGGAAGAAGATGTGCATGACAGCGAGGAAGAAGATGCGCATGACCGCGAGGAAGAACATGTGCATGACAGCGAGGAAGATGCGTGTGGCAGAGAGCAAGACCATTGGAATGCCAACGAGGACGAAGCGAATCAAGTGCACAGTGATAGTCGATCACCTATGCTGGACACAATAGATAAGCTGACAGAGCCAACCGCGTGCAGCCTTTTGGATGGCACCGGGATTAATGTAGAGCTCGCACTAGCGAAAGTCTTTCCATTTCAAAAGGCTTGCCATTCAGTACCGGCGCAGGATGGGTATGTTGTGGTGCAACCTACTTATGTGTGGGCCAATGCGGGCCACTACCCTTTGCCTGTACCAATTGATGGGGGTGACATAGCAACCCTAGCTGAGGCTCTCATTCAAAGGATCCAATGGCCAAAGGATAGGATCCTGATACCACCCATGACGAGACATCCCAACCCTGAAGACGCAACAGGTAGCAGGGGTACAACATCAGATGGAGGTACTGCAGCTCAGTGTCAGCAAGAGAAGGCTCAATAGCAGCAGCAGCAGCAGATCAGCAAAACTACGCAGCAGAAGCGTCGACAACAGCCGGAGGAGGCCAGGCAAACTCCGCCTAAGCAGCAGCTGTAACATGCGGATAAGCAACAGACGAAACAGCAGGCTCTCCAGCAGCAGGAGCGTCGACAACAACCGGAGGAGCCCAGGCAAACTCCGCCTAAGTAGCAGCTGCAACATGAGGATAAGCAATAGACGAAACAACAGCCTCTCCAGCAGCAGGAGCGTCGACAATAGCCGGAGGAGCCCAGGCAAACTCCGCCTAAGCAGCAGCTGTAACATGAGGATAAGCAACAGATGAAACAGCAGCCTCTCCAGCAGCAGGAGGAGGAGCGCAGACAATCTCCCCCTAAGCAGCAGATGCAACATGTACAGCAGCCTCTGCAATAGGAGGAGGAGCCCAGGCAATCTCCACTGCAGAAGGGGAACCAAGCCAGGAAACCTCTGTCTAAAGATGAGATTCTTAACTGTATTATTGGGACAGAACATGAACGACCAAAATACAAACCTGGTGCACCTATGTTGTCAGAAGTAAACTTAAAGGCTGCTGGACCAAATTGTGCCAGGTTGCATGCTTACATCATGGAACATAGTAAGGATAAACTTGCCTTTCCAGCAAAGGTGGATCAAGACTACTTTAAAGGTGGTGGTGGTGCTTTAATGTTAAACATTGCATTCAGTAGCGTGTATAACCTTATAACCCTGGCTTCTCTAGATGTTACCTTCTTGAGGTGTGGACATTGTAAGTCCCTTAAAACCTAAAAAGATATTTCTTTAATTTTGACCACAAAGTTCATGCATGCTAACAAGGTTCTCAGACCTCAAACCTGTTGTGGACTGGTCAGTATCTTGTAGGTTTTGTTCACAAAAATTCAATCTCTTAGTGTTTCTAATCGGTATTGCTGACCATGCAGGGCCTTTGGTACAGTATCTTGTAGGTTTTGTTCACAAAAATTCAATCTCTTAGTGTTTCTAATTGGTATTGCTGATCATGCAGGGCCTTTGGTGAACATGCACATGACGGAGTGACGAAAGAATAGAAAAAAAAGCCAAAAGCCATACTCAAGCACAAAACAAATCTCGCTGTAAGACCGAGGTTTTTTTATGGTCCCTTCTTACCTATTTGGTACTACATTAACTTGTCATTTTGGTACCTCGATGCAGTGTGCTCAGCAGCCACAGGGGTCCTCTTTGTGTAATTTCCATTTTGCATTCTATATGTTAAGACTACTCGATGACATACCTGACATCAAGAAGGCAGCTGTAAGTAGATAATAATGCTCAACCTTATCTCTGCTCATATTCTCCATCTGATTTTAGAAACTGATTTCTACTTGTATTCTCATAAATGATTGTATTTTGCAGGATTTCAAATCTGCTGTAGATGTTTCCACAGAAGATCTAAAGCGTGTCCGGGAGATGTTGTGCGAGTACATTCTTAAGGAGACCATCAACCGAAAGGGCAACTTCTACAATGGTGCACCGTGAGTTCATTGTAGCCAGAAACTTGAAACTCATTCAGTCTTCTTTAGTCAGGTGTTGTTGCATAAGAAACCTGCTTGGCTTGCTTAGTTGGGGTCAGATGCTGCCTGGTTCAGGCAGTTTTCTCATGACTGCATCCAAACAAGCCCTGATGAGAGTAACTTGAAACTTGATGTGATCCTAGCTTGTCTATAAATGTGATCTTGCTTGTCTATAAATGTCATCTTGCTTGCCTATATCTGTGATGTGATAATGTGTTTGTGATGTCTCCTTGTTGTGGTGGCTGCCATATCCTGGCTGGTTCCAGGATGGCGGGATGTAGCCCCTGATGGCTGCCAAATCCTGGCTTGTTCCAGGATGCAGCCGGCAAGCAGGCAGGTTACTGTAGGGGTGGCCTACGTATCTGTAACGGGCGTTAATTAAAGCTCGTTACAAACACTGATCAGTGAGTAACGGGCTTCATTCGGAAAGCCCGTTACAAACATGCCAACAATGTAACGGGCAGTGTTAAAGCCCATTACCAGTCCTGACCGGTGGGCCCCAGGACCTGGCCCATTCATCGAGTTATAGGAGAGCAGGTTGAAAGCACACGTCTCCTTTAATCGAGAGAAAGCAAACACGCGTGGAAACAGATGCGTCTCATTTCGTCGAGACAAAGGAGACGCAGGTTCACAGCACACGTCTCTGATGTTGATTTCACAGTAACGGACTCTGTTTTCATGCCCGTTACCAAAGTTCCCTGTGGGCCCAGAGAAACAGCCATTTCACGTGACCGGTGACTAGTTGTGGTAACGGTCGTTGTTTGATGCCCGTTACGAATCCTAGATGTGCTGAGACGCGTGTGAAATAGACGCGTCTCATTTCGTCGAGATAGAGGAGACGCAGGTAAACAGCAGGCGTCTCCGATATTGAGCTACTGTAACGGGCTCTGTTTTGGTGCCCGTTACCAAAGTTCCCTGTGGGCCAAGAGAAACAGCCATTTCACATGACCGGTGGCTAGTTGTGGTAACGGTCGTTGTTTGATGCCCGTTACGAATATGTGTTATTAGTAACGGGCATCTGCCCGTTACCTTTCTTGGCTCATTTGTAACACTTGATCGGTAACGGGCGGTTTGCCCTTTACGAAAGGCAATCTATGCCCGTTACCAAAGTGAGTTTTGCACGTAGTTCTTTCCACAATTGTTTTCCTTTGCAAGGTCGAAGTCCGTCACAATTTGCAAACCATGAACAATGGACATCAGCCAACTTTTTCAGCTACCTCTCTCGGACGAAGCTTTTGATCAGCTTCTGATACTTGCACAAGCTTTGGAAGACCTACAAATATCAGACCAAAAGGATGTGTGGAGTTATAGTTGGGGTACCTCTTTCTCCC
Source organism: Cenchrus fungigraminus (assembly GCA_036936925.1). Taxonomy (NCBI): domain Eukaryota; kingdom Viridiplantae; phylum Streptophyta; class Magnoliopsida; order Poales; family Poaceae; genus Cenchrus; species Cenchrus fungigraminus. The sequence goes on from CM072780.1 coordinate 89,829,086, forward strand.
CAAAAAGAGCGTATTATCACCTTATTGGCTCAAGGCAGGTTCACCCGAGTTTTAATTGGCTTTGGAAAGCCTCAGCTCAGAAACGACATAAGGTATTCTTCTGGTTGCTACTTAAGGATTGGCTGAGTACGAGAAACATTCTTCGGCGCAAAAATCAAGTCCTACCTTCTTATGACTGTGTTCTTTGCGTTCCATGTATTGAGGAGACTTTGGACCATTTATTCCTCGATTGCACCTTCGCACGTATCTGTTGGTCATCACTGAACTTAAACATTCCTCCTGGGGACCCTTTTGATGTCCTCCTATCTTTTCGAAATCAGCTCAATGTTCCTTTCTTCATGGACATCATATTCCTCATGAGCTGGAGTATATGGATGGCTCGCAATGATTTAATCTTTCAAGGGCAACAACCCAATTTGCATTCAGTTAAGGCACGCTTTCGGAAGGAATTTGCTCTAGTTATCCTTAGAGCAAAAACTAGTCTCAAACAGCCAATGTCTTCATGGCTAGAAGCTCTTCTGTAATTCGTTTGATTTTTTCCTTTCCTTTTTTGTTTCTTGATTTCCTGTCTTGTACTCGGTTTCTTAGCTTAATATATATATAACCAGTAGGGGCTCCCCCCTCGTGTTTCATCAAAAAAAACAGACACTGGAACTAGCAACTCAGGTTAAAAGAATTACTGTCCTTGTAGAAAAGAGAACTCTTCATTACACCTTGGTCTTAGACTCTGATCGTCATCATCTCGGACCTAATGGCATTGGGTTGTGCATATGCGCAGGCTGCTCATGCAGTCCAAAACTGAGTAGCAATCCTACCTTCTTCCACCAACCCATAAAAATTTACATGATGGACACAGGGACATCATGCAAATGTGGTTTCACAGTTGTGTTTCAACATAAGATCTTCTTATACGTACTAAATAGATTTATCTTCTCCTAATCATAGCATCCAAAGCTATAGCCTAGTGAGCAAGGAATGAACAATATCTGTCTCTGGATTAGTGTAAAATCTTACACAGGGTTGGATACTACAGAAGCAAACCATAATATATATCTAAAGGAGGAGATAAGTTATTGATGTTCATCCTACAGGACAATGTGTACTTCTGGACCCGGTCCTTCAAAATTTTTAAAGTGTCGATTGGTTCTGAAAACAATCTTTCCTTTTTTTTTTTGCAAATTGTATATATCAGTGCGGTTGGGTGGTGCAAATGGACAGGTCTAACCGGGCCTGGACCAGTTGAGCTGGCCAGGCCAGCGGCGGCCAGGGTTGCAAACACGCTCAAAGCATGCTCACTGATCAATTTATATAGGCAATGCCCTAAGGGTAGCACTATATATTGGAACTATCATCTTGTCCGTTGCACAGAGCTAGTAGTAGCTTGCAACGGATTGCTTCATCAAGCACGGGTACACTAGCAAAGACTGGCCATTTTTCACAGAAAAACATGGGTCAAAAAAAAATGGTGACACAGGAGAGAGTGAGTACAAAATCAAATTTTCACCGGTTAGAATGGTAGGCATGAGGAAAGACTCTACCTCCATGTGGTCGTGCCATCCTTCTTTTCGCTGGGTGGTTGGTAATTCTAGTTAGTTAGCACATGTGGTACGGTTGGATTATAGAAGAGGTTCCAATGTTGCAGCCTCAAGCAAATAACATCTCCCTTATGAAAGGTGGGGACGCCGGAGGCCATCTAATAGGTCCACGTTAGCAAAATATTATTTAGTGCGCTAGATCCGCATCGTGTCTCTGGTACTCTGCTTATAACTCTCTGAAATCTTTTGCACTTGTGAGCCACGTGTCGGTTTCTAGACTCATCTCCAGCGTGCGCACCTCCAGCTGCCAAAAAAATCTCCTCGCAAAACATCTCCCGCTGCAGCGCGCCGCCAGAACATTCCACCGCCCGGCGAATGGGCTTGTAGTCCAATGGTAGGATGGTCTAGTGGGACGCTACCCACCAGGGTTCAAATCTTAGTGTTCGCACATTTTCTTGGATTTTCTAGGATTTACAGGCGTTATGTGTTAAGTGGTAAGCGACGTTCCCGTCGACGACGAGACGCCAATGGTGACTTTGGGAATCTCCAGATCTGCCGGTGCTCAGTCCTTCGGAGGTGCTCATAGGGGTAGGGTTTGCGTACGTGTATTCATAGGGGTGAGTGTGCGTGCGTGTTGTGAGCGTCTGCGTTGTACTGTGTAATTTAAAAAAAAACATTCCACCACCCGGACGTCGTTGATGGCCTCGCGTGCACGTCACTTCTTCGCCCACCGACCCGCGCGCTTTCCGTAGAGCTGGCTGTGCGCCCTCCCACCATCGGACACGCTTGACGATGCCAACCTCTTTGCCACTTATGTCGGCTCGCCGGCCGCGATTGCGCTCCTCAGCAGCCTCCTCTCCTGCCTCGGCAGCCGCAGCCGCGTACGCCGGCATGGTCGCCAAGGGCGTGGTCCCGGACGCCAAGTCCCGCACCGACCTGCCCGTCATCAACGCTCGGAGCACGTCGGCAGCTAACGCACTTGCGCTGTTCGACGTGTTGAGGGAGAGAGCCAGAGAGGTATCATGTGAGCCTACGTCAAGGGAGGGATGCACACGACGTGCCTCATCGACTACGAGGGTTGGCCTCGTACACACATAGGGCGTGTTTCTAGTATAGTCTGGTTAGATCTAGCGTGCACACTTAGTGTGCGTGTGGTGTGGTGTGAGTGCGTGCGTGTGGTGTGTGTCTTAAGTGTGTATGTTCAGATACTACAACTCTACTGTAGTAGGAGAGTGCAAAAAAAAAAGGGGGGGAGGGATGCACGGGGACGCCGTCAAGCTGTTCAACGAAATGACCAGGGCCGGTGTCAAGCCAACGATGGCGTGTATTCCCTCACAAAGTCACAATCGCGGCCTTGTGTAAACTGCGCCATGTAGACAGACAGGGCGGTCCAGGCGCTGGAGGAGATGAGGCAATCTTCAGGCCATGGGACTTGAGTACAGTTCGTGTGGTCCATGTGCTCGTGAAGGCAGGAAGGACGGACGAAGCGCTGCAGCCTGGAGGTGAATTAGGATCAGATGCTGCTTACTGCTGTAAAGAAGATGGATGTGCTTCTCGCAACGGAATAATGATCCATGGGTATAATTTGAGAACGAGATCAGATTTCATTAAAATGTAACCCCTGTTACAACTGAGACATCAATATAACGAAAAATTACATTGAAGTACCCCACTAGGTCTCTACCCTTCGTCTTCCTTGCAACCGGCCAGCGCCGTCCGCTACTTCGGAAAAATCCATCGCCATCAAACCGAGCTACAGTCCCCGCCAACAGAAGACTCTACACATGTGGAGGTCGCAAAAGTGGCGTTGTATACTCAACCACTGCAAGGAGTAAAAGGCGCCGAAAGCACATCGACCCAAATTTCAGAAGGTTGAACCGAACATAATATCTGCCATCATTGTTAGTAATTACCAACAACGACCGAAAAAATAGATCTGCCGCCACCATTAGTGACACCGGCGACCGAAAAGACGATTCCACCCAAAGGGGGAAACTGATCCAATTCGTCCCTCAATGAGAATTAGGTCAACATACCTCTATCCCTCGATGAAGAGCACGAAGTCTCCGAAGAAACCGACACATCCTCTGGAGGAGATCTAGTACGCCATGGAAAGCTAGATCGAAAACATCGAAGAGACGATGCAAAACCGAACCTAATTATTCCGGAGAAGTAAAACCAAACAAAATAGTAAATCAATTAGGGGATCTATGTTGTGGTTGCAATCCTATAGTCTTACACAATGTTCAGTTATGAGTGCTACAAATAGGATACACTCACGTCCTCTTTCACCCATGAGAACTAAGAAGTAATACAAAAATTCAAGTTACTCACATGTAAACGACCTCAGTGAATACCAAATACCAAACAGAAACAAAAGCTACACTAAACTAATCTACTCATGGAGACAAACACATGGATATAAAGAACACTAAAAACGGAGCTAAAACGCAAAAGATATGAGCTATACAAGGTCGAAGGGCTTACCTGCAGGAAAACTAAGCTTCCAGGGGTCTAATTGCGAAAAGCTGAAGGCTAAAACAAGATTACGCTCATATACACAAGGTCTATGGCGCAAAACTAGCAGGGCTGGACTTTAGGCACAAAACCTAGAAAGGTTAGGGGCCAAAACATAAAGAAAAATGACCTAAAACTAAAGGTTTTTGAATTGACTTGATTGTGGTTGTAAAAAGGGATAACTACAGGGGTGCTTTCGCAAAAGGGACATGGCTGATGTTGGGGAATTGGGCAAAACCCTTTCACCCTCGAAACGTCGAAGTTGCCGAATTTGTGAATATATTCATGAATGTGCCCCAGGGTGGAAAATTCTGTTTCATGACAAGGAAACGTTCATGAAGATATCCTGATAAATTTCACACAATTCGCTAACCTTCTAATGTTGTGCGAAGTAATAGCCGAATTGGCTTTGGTTCGCAAGTCTGCTATCTGTTTCAGGATGATTAGAATCTGGCGAAATTCAGGAGATCAAGAACCCGCGAATTTCGGGAATCTTGAGGAGTCTCAGTTCGGGAATCTTGATAAGTGATGATTTTCACGAATGAAGCTTCGGAGGTCAAGGGAAGGCCAAGTCAAAGACGTCACCTCAAAAGTCCTGGTTTGAAGTGTGAACTAGTGGTAGGCTTGTAAATATATGAAATTAGCCCCGCAAATCACGGGATGAAAAAGACGTTCGTGTACATGTTCACACTAGGAATATTCTTTAGATTCAAAGGGTAATCTCGGAATGTAAAAGTCCCTTCGTCTCCCTATAAAAGGGGGCGTGAGGGCACGTATAAAGGGGTTCACAACTTTTGAAACAAGTACAGACTTACGGGGATTCCTTGTCCCCCATCTCTTCATGACTTTCGTGTGTTTGGTTCGGAATCTTGTGTTCGGGGACTCCATCCGATTTTCGGACCCCCCAACATTGGCGCCCACCGTCGTTTCAGCCGAAAAACAACTCACGATGCCTCCACAGAAGAGATCCAAGAACACACCCACTGAGGCCGACCAAGAACATCACTACACTGAAGAAGATAACGGAATCTCTCTCACTGCAGAACTTTCGCAAATTACAGACCAGGAGAGAAGAGCAAAGCTGGAAGCTCTACAGAAAGCACGAGCTGAAAAAGTGGCGCACACTCTGGAACCATTCACTGAAGAGGAAGCTGATGAAGAAGATGATCAGGCTATAGACAGAGAACTGGAAAGAGTACAACAAAAAGTACAGCAGCTTTAGAAAGAGAAAGACAGATTCGCGAACCAGCTGTAAGCAAAAAGAAGTGCTTCGGAAAAGCTAGAAAAACTTAACTAAGCAAAAGAACAAATAGAAAGAATGCAAAGAGAAATCGAAGAAATGAAAGAACAAGAAAACAGTTCACTGTGGCATGACTCACCACATCAGAACTCTGGCCAGAACAGAAGAACGCCGAAAGAAAACTTCTTCATGGGTAACGGAATCTCGCAGATCGCGGATCCATATTCACCACTCTCAATTGGTTGCAAACTGCACCATGGCCACCAAAGTTCAAGCCTTCCCGAAGTACAACGGCTATGGAAACTCTAGACAGTTCCTCATGAGATATGAATCGGCCGTGAATTCAGCAGGAGGAGATGATGTCGCACTGGCCAAATCCTTCATCATTGCTTGCGAAGGCCCAGTCCTCAACTGGTACTCTCTACTACAACCACACTCAATCTGCAGCTGGGTTGATCTCAAGACAAAGTTCATTCAAACATTCCAAATATTCCATGAAACAACAACACAATCATCAGATCTGTACAACTACAAGCAGAAAGATAGAGAGCCATTGCGGAACTTCGTAAGAAGGTTCATGCAACAGAGATCCCAGATTCCGGAAGCAGATGACAAAACAACCATACAAGCGCTGATCAAAGGTCTGACTCCAGGACCGACAGCCTCACATTTTACCCGAAAGGAGCCTAAAAGCATTGACGAACTCTTTCACGAACTAGAATAATACATCAAGTCTGATGAAGATCATCGCAGAAGAGTTGCTGAGCGAAATGAAGCAAGGCAAGGCAACAGAGGAACAACATGGAAACTTCACTTTCAAACCCCACGAAACATCAACAACGTCGAAAACCCTCAGTTCAATCAGGACAATAGACCGAGCACAAGAGGAGGTCTTGCATCTAGGGGAAGAGGAAGGGGAAGAGGACCCCCAAAAATTTAGAATCATGACCCAAAAGACCCATACTTCTACTGCCAATATCATGGAAGAGGCCATAGCACCGAAGCGTGCCCAGAAACCAAAAAGAACATAGCTAGAATCCAGCAAGAGAAAACCATGATGAGCATTGCCTCCACAATGCCGAACCAATTTCGCCCAAGCTTCTGGCAACCACAATTCGTGGGTCCTCAACCAAATCCAGTCATAGTGCAACAGTTCCAGCAGTCACAGCCATCCTGGCAGCCTTCTCAGCAGTTCTGTCCTCAGTCTCAGGCAATTCAAGCCATCCAGCAGTCGCAGCCAATTCAAGAAATATTGCCGCCACCGCCCGATAATTCATCAAGGCCAGAGTCGATTTCAAGAACTCACAACCCGAAAGCATTGCCCTCTTTCGGAACTATCATGCCCATTACAGGAGGCTCAGCCATGGAGTTTGAAACCAAGAGGCAGATAAACAACTATTTCAGATCTGTGAACACAATTATCAATGATGGTCCAGCAGCGCGGCCAGAGTGGGCCAAAGTACCAATAACTTTCACCGAACAAGATTTCAAGCTCAAGTCAACGAACCACAATGACGCTATGGTCATTGAGGTGAACATAGCTGGATGGGTTATAGGCAAAATACTGGTAGACAATGGAAGTTCAGCAGACATCTTATTCATGAAAACTTTTGAGAAGATGAGCTTGAGTCAACACATGCTGCAACCACTAGAATACCCACTGTTGGGTTTCGGAGGAAAACCAATCAAGCCAGTGGGAAAGATAGCTCTACCTGTATCCTTCAGAGATCTTGACAATGCCAGAACCGAAACCCTTACTTTCGACGTAGTCGACATGTATCATCCATACCTCACGATTTTCGGTAGAGGATTCATCAACAAATTCGATGCAGTCATAAGGTAGCAGTTCTTATGCATGAAGATCCCAGCACCCAAAGGGGTTATCACAGTTTTCGGTGATCAATAAGAAGCCAGAAATATTGAGAAAGGCTTCACACCAGGCCAAAGCAACGTGCATCAGCTGAACTCTACCGAAGACAGGAAAGAACCCTATATTGAGGCCAAGCGAGACAAAGAAAAGATCGACATAGCTGCTGATGGTGAAACCAAGAAAGTGTACTTAGATGACATGCCCGACAGAGCAGTCGTGATAGGGGCTCATCTTAGCCCCGGAGAAGAAAAAGAGCTTGTGCAATTCTTGAACAAGAATAAAGATGTCTTCGCATGGTCAGCCAAAGACCTGCAAGGTGTCGACAAAGATATCATCGAGCATGCTCTGGAGACAGATGAAAAAATAACCCCGAAAAAGTAAAAACTCAGGAAAATGTCCGAAGAAAAAGTAAAGGTAGTAGAAGCTAAGGTGCAGAGACTTCAGGATGCCAAGGTGATCAGAGAAGTCATGTATCCTGTATGGCTAGCCAATACTGTACCAGTTAAGAAGAAGAATGGAAAGTGGAGAATGTGTGTGGACTTCACAGATCTAAATAAAGCTTGCAAGAAAGATGACTTCCCCTTGGAAAGAGTGGACAAAGTTGTTGCCGATGCCGCGAATAGTGAAATGTTATCACTTTTGGACATGTTCTCAGGATATCATCAAATAAGGGTACGAAAAGAAGATGAGGAGAAAACAAATTTCATAACTCCCTTCGGAACCTTTTGCTTTGTTAGAATGCCAGAAGGGCTGAAAAATGCAGGATGCACCTTCTCAAGAATGATAGCAATAGTTCTCCATCCCCAGCTTCGGAGAAATATCCTAGCATATGTCGACGATATAGTCATCAAGAGCATTCAAAGGAAAGACCACATCAGCGATCTGGCAGAAACTTTCGCGAACCTCAGAGCAGCGAATCTCAAATTGAACCCTGAAAAATGCGTCTTCGGCATTCACAAGGGAAAAGTTCTGGGATGTCTTGTTTCGGCAAAAGGCATAGAAGCAAATCCTGACAAAATCAAGGCTCTAATCGAAATGCAAGATCCCATTTCAGTGAAAGACGTGCAAAAGTTGACAAGAAGAGTTGCTGCCCTTAACAGGTTCATCCCTAGAGCTACAGAGAGAAGCTTGCCTTCTTCCAAGTTCTCCGAAGTTCCAAGAACTTTCAGTGGTCCGAATCTCAGAAACAAGCTTTCCAAGAACTCAAAGACTATCTGTCAAACATGACTAAGTTATGCCCTCCAGAGCCAAAATCACCACTTCTGTTGTACGTGTCTGCTTCAAATTCAGCAGTAAGCGTTGTGCTAGTGCAAGAGAAAGAAGAAGAAGGAAAGCTAAAACAAATTCCCGTATATTTTGCTTCCGAAGCTCTTTCAGGCTCTAAACTCTTCTACTCTAAATTAGAGAAGATAGCGTATGCTATTGTGATGACTGCAAGAAAACTGAGGCATTACTTCGAGGGTCATAGAATAAGGGTTATCACGAACCAACCGCTGAATGACCTCTTCACAAACAAAGAGGCATCAACCCGAATCATCAAATGGGCTGCTGAACTCTCAGAATATATAGTTGATTTCGAGAGAAGAAGTGCAATCAAATCGCAGGTCCTGGCAGATTTTGTCGTGGACTGGACATTGCCAACACATAATCCTAGCGAAGACATAGTCACACCTTGGGTAGTACATTGTGATGGGGCTTGGTGCGATAGAGGAGTTGGAATATCAGCAATCATAACATCTCCAGCAGGAATCGTGATAAGATATGCTGCTCAGCTCGATTTCGCGGATGATGTCCACTCTACGAACAACACAACTGAATATGAGGCTCTACTGCTAGCCTTGAGGAAGATGAAAGCTCTGGGTCAACAAACCTTCATCATAAAGATGGATTCTAAAGTCATTCAGGAACACATTGAGAAAGAGAGCGAAGCAAGAAACCCTGTTTTGATGAAATACCTTGAGAAGGTCAAAGAGATGGAAAGGCACTTCAGGGGCTATTCAGTCCAGCACATACCAACAGATGACAATAACGAAGCAGACAAATTGGCGAAAGCAGCAGCCAGAAATCATCCAATGCCTCCAGATGTGTTCTTCGAAATCATCAAAGAACCGTCCATCAAAGAACCAAAGCCAAAAATCGTGAACATTGTGGAGACTCGCAATTGGAGAGCCGAAATCATGGCATACTTGAGGGGTCACTATGAACCACAAGATGAATTGGAGGAAAAAAGATTAAAGCAAAGGGCAAGGGGCTATGCTGTGGTCGACGGAGAACTCTATAAGTCCGGGGTTACCGAACCTTGGTTGAGATGCATAACCTCCGAAAAAGGTCTAAAACTTCTCAAGGAAATCCATAGTGGATTATGTGGTGCACACATAGGCACAAGAGCTCTAGCAAGCAAAGCAATAAAGCAAGGATTTTACTGGCCTTCTATAAACAATGATGCAAAGAAGCTTGTTCAAGAATGTGAAGCATGTCAAAAAACAGCGAATCAGCAAAACTTGCCATCCATGCCAGTTCACCTAATTCCTCCATCATGGCCTTTGCAAAGGTGGGGAATGGATCTGGTTGGCCCATTGCCGACAACTCAAGGAAACTGTAAGTTCGCAGCAGTAGCGTTTGACTACTTCACCAAGTGGGTGGAAGCAAAGGCATTGGCGAATATCACAGCATCAACAATCCAGAAATTCTTCTGGCAAAACATAATTTGCAGATTCGGGGTACCAAGAGAGCTGACTGTCGATAATGGGAAGCAATTCGACTGCTACTCTTTCAAGGAATACTGCAGAACTCTGGGCACTCATGCGAAGTTCTCTTCAGTTTATCACCCGCAGTCTAATGAGGCTGTCGAAAGAGCAAACGGGCTGATATTTTCGGGAATCAAAAAATGTTTGTATGATCAAAAGAAAGGCAAGTGGACGGATGAATTGCCGAAAGTGATCTGGTCACATAATACTACAGTGTCAAGAGCAACGGGTTTCACACCTTTTCGCCTACTGTTTGGCACCGAAGCAATGACACCAGAAGAAATCAAGAATGAGAGCATGAGAGTGCAGAAGGCAAAAGAAATCGAAGAAGTTGACATGAAGGTAGAGAAAGATATGATCGAGCTAACGATCCTCGAAGCTGCCGAAAACATCAAGAAATACCAAAAAGAAACCAAGGCATGGAAGGATAGAAAAGTGGTCAGGAAAGACATCAAGACTGGTGATCTGGTTCTGAAAAGAAAGAAAAATTGGGAGAACCCTGGGAAACTCCAAGAACCGTGGGAGGGGCCATACATAGCAAAGGAAACAAACATGCCTAGGGCTTTCCGCTTGATAGACCAAACCGGCGAAGAGCTGCCGCATTCGTGGAATGCTGACATCTTGAAAAGGTACTACCCTTGAGAATTTCGAAAGTAGTTAGATTTATTTTTCAGCATTTCTTTTCATAAGTTCAAATTTCATGAAAATGTAAAAATCCGAATCATGGATCTATAAGTGGTTTCGGGAACAAAAAAATTTTACTTTTCGCACTTAACTTAGAATAAGGAGGACCGTACTCTTTTCCTTGCAAAGGGGGCCCTAAATCAAGGGGCAAGGTTTTTAATGAGGCGGATCCTATGTAAATACTCTCTGTGATATATATGAAAAGTGTCTTCCCCCACACCGTGTGTCTTCTGAAATTCCATCAAGTGAAAGAGAAATTCGTGAGATGGCTCCGTTATAGCCTAAATTCCATCAAGTGAAAGAGAAATTCGTGAGAAGGCTCCGTGATAGCCTCGATTCCGTTGTGAGAAAAGAAAAGTTCGTGAGAAGGCTCTGTGATAGCCGAAATTCCATCGTGAAAAAGAGTAGTTCGTGAAAGGCTCCGTGATAGCCTCGATTCCGTTGTGAGAAAATAAAAGTTCACGAAAGGGCTCCGTGATAGCCGAGATTCAAGAAGAGAAAGAAATGTTTCGAGAAAGAGGCTCCTTGATAGCCAAAGGCTCCGTGAAAGCCTAAATCCCACCGTAAAAGGGATTTCCCACCGAAAGGCCAGAGACAACAACAAGTTGTGGCCTAAATCCCACCGTAAAAGGGATTCCCACTGAAAGGCTCGAGACAACAAGTTGTAGCCTAAATCCCACCGTAAAAGGGATTCCCACCGAAAGGCTCGAGACAACAACAAGTTGTAGCCTAAATCCCACCGTAAAAGGGATTCCTACCGAAAAGGCCTGAGACAACAACAAGTTGTGGCCTAGATCCCACCGTGAAGGGACGTCCTACCAAAAGTTCGGGAACAATTGAGAATTGTGACCAAGGAAGTATATACGTTTTTGTTCAGAATTTTATGTGTGAAAATGTGTGGAGTAAAAGTCAAGATCACATTTATGATGATTTATATGAACGTCGCCAGAAAAATCTCCTCCCAAGGGCCAAGGGGCTCAATCATCTCCGAAAGTTAGTGTTCGTAAAGGATGGTTGAAGCAACTGAGGGTTGCGATATCAACCAGGGCAAGTATGCCAAGCATACGCAAGTCCACAAAATTCGTGAAACAAATTTTGTCGACTTACATTTCAAGGAAATTATGAATCCCTGGGTTTTTACGAAATTTTTGCATGAAAACGGCAAGGTGGGGAGGGTGACGTTTTTTCTTAAAAACGAGTTTATTGCCTTATTTCCATTCAAAAATTTCAAAAGAATTAAATTACATAGCTTCCAAAGAGCTAGAACTTCAGAAAGAAAGTTCGACAATGTGGCCCGGGTTGCGACCACTGTTTTTCACAGTATCGCTAGCATAAGCGAAGTTGTAGTCGTCAGCCTTTGGGCTAAGGGGCTCCGTCTTCACGAACGTCTGAGAAAAGCTTCGGTGGCAAGAGCATAGCCATCGCGTTGAAGGAAGAACCAAGTCTGCTGAAAACTACTCATAGAGAAGAATTGGCAACAGTCAAGCCAAAAGTCAGAGAATTTACGTCTGGGATAAACCTCTTTGAACAATCGCCAAGCTTCACCACTGACTACTTGATTCCCACGATGAATTCGTAAAGGTATCACATCCTGCGCAGGCCCACCTTGCAGGACCTGCGCAGGTTAAAGTTTACAAAACAATTGTTCAAAGAAGGGGACACAACCCACGAATTTACAAGTTTTTACAATGACATCAAAAGCGAATGTTCCAACAAGTGTAGATTCAGCCGACGACATCAACCTTCGGGGAGCTAGTTTCGCGGTCAGAGCTCGCTTCTTCCCCATCGTCTTGGCCGTCATCGCTACTGCTACTGTCACTGCTGCCCTCATCACCCGAACCACCCTCTTCATTATCAGCATCATTGTCCTCCTCAACTTCAGAAGAAGATTCTTGAACTTCAGCCTTACCACGAACTTCACTCTAGATCAACTGAAGAAACACCAAAAGAGAAAAGACTTAATAAAAATCAAGATAGCAATGTTCGTGAGATGCCAAAAAACTGGCAGCGTCTGCCAGAAACTAACCAGGTCTAGTTGGGCGCGAGCAATCTTTTTCGCGAACTATTTTCCTCTTGCAAACCAGAACTCCCTTGCGAATCTGATCTTTATGACTTGAACGTCCCCATTGGGGTGAATAATTGAGGTGCTCCCGACGTCAGGAAAGCATGAAAGATTCTCACGAAACTTCACGAGATCAACGCAGTCGAAATCATGGAGAAACTTCAAGATACTTTCTACTGAAAAGGCAGCGGCGAAGTCACTAGCCCCTGAGATAACGTCAGGAAGAGCCCTGAACTCATTTTCAATCTAGTGCATCAGATCAGAGATCTCTTCACTCTCAGGGAGGGGGCCAGGACGAACACCGAAGTCTCTCAAGGCTTTTCTGTATTCCTCGAACAAGAGTTTCAACTTTTTCTTAATTTCATCGGCGTCCTGTCCTAAGGCTTGGCTTCGTTCGGATAAAGCCTTCTCGAGATCTTGAATTTGTTGTTCTTTGCTACTCAGAGTCTTCGCAAGATCGGAATTCTTTGTTGAAAGCTCAGCATTGCTAACTCGAAGGTCGTCAACAACTTTGGCAGTTTTGTCACAATCCTTGCGAAGATTTTCAATCAACTTTAAGTCATCTTCGTGAGTCTTCTTCAATTTCTCAAGATCATTCTTTGAATTTTCAAGGGCATCTTCGGCGATTTTCTTGTCATCTTGGCATTTCTTCAGAGTATCGGCAAGATCAGCGATTTGTTTTTCTAAATCAATACTTGCAACCTGAGCCAAGTTGAATTCACGCTTTAACTTCTTAGACTCACTAGAAAGTTTCTTAATAATTTCATCCTTCTCTTGCAAACGCTCAGCAGCAACTTTCCCGACGATAGACGCTTTTAAATGATAGGTCTTGCGAAAACTTACAAGCTCAGATGATGAAAGCTTACGAACAGCCTCTTCAAAACCTGCGAAAATCATAACAAGTCACATAAAAGAAACAAGAAAAAACAGAAAGATATAGGAAATTAAAAGCAGGAAAATAAGAAAGAAGAAAATAGTGTGCAAACCTTTTCTGTCAAGTGCCTCTAGAGGAGCCTGGGTAGCACGGTCAGAAAACGCAGAAGATTTCTTCAAGGAAAAGGAAGGTTGCTTCTCCAAAACACAAACTGCCTTGCTAGACAATTGAAGCGTCTTCGTTGGAGCATCTCCTCCTGTGTCATCCATGAATTTAGACGATTTCCATAGCAAGGAAAGCTTAGAAGCACCACCATTCGCAACAGCCGTTTCACAGCTAACACTTAACAGTTCTCCCCTAAAAGACATACCAAAACTCTCATTGAAGGCAGCAACTGAAGGAGAGGGGTCTTGGCCTTCGGGAAGTTCTTCACGTGTCTCAACCAGAGGTAGGTTTTCAACAGGATCATCACTTCTTTGTACAGTCCTCTCCAAGTCCTTGGTAAATTCGGGAGAAGCTCTGTCTTTAAGGGCAGAAGCTTGGGAGGCATCACCCTCAGCATCAGCAGCAGCAACAGAATCAGTGGGAGCCTTTTGAACTTCGATGACATCATCTGAAAAAGATTCAACATCGACAAGTTCATTTTCAGAACCGGGGGAATAATTGCGGCGAACATTGAATCTCAAGTCACACCATAAGCAAGAAGAGAAACCTTTGGGACGAGGTTTGTCAATCATTTCATCATCTGAAAAGACTGAAGGAACACACTGAACGGTGGCAATAGCAATCTTCTTAACAGCCTTCTTAGCTTTCTTCTGTCCCAGCTGAGCAAGACTCGAAGCTGCCTGGACCTCAGCGTCGGAAACACTATCAGAAGCCTTGCGCTTCCTCTTACTGGACTCCAGGGACTTAGTCCTTTTAGGACGAATAGTAGAGGAAGAAATGTCGCCAGCTTCGTTCATTCCTTTCCTTTTCTTTGAAGATTTCCCCCTTGGAGCTTTGGGCGGAGCGGCTGAGCAGGTAGCCACGGCAACAGCCGGAACTTTCTTGTTAACACCTGGAGGGCGGGAGCGGAGTGCAGTCTCAGTGCCAAGCTCTGAAAATACACGATTCACTCATCTCTTGTGCTTGACGAGTGCCTTGAAAGACTTGTATTCGTTGAGAGTCGATTCGCCAACCATGGCGTCAACCTTTCCTTCAACTTCAGCAATAAAATCTTCAAGACTCTGACCTTCCTTTAATCGCAAGTTGAATCTAGGAAAAGGCACTCGCTGCGTCGCCCAATCCACAGTCAAGTGAATGATGCTAGCAGGTTGCCATCCAGCAGATATGGGCCAAATTTCGACTGCAATAAACTCTTCAATGACATCGCGACCGCCGACAATGGTGCTGGCCAGCAAGAAAGCGTTTTCGTAGGTCTCAAAGTCGGCAGCACGCTTGTTGTATGAAGCAGTGCACACTGCAGTTATTGGAGCCATTGGCGAATAGAAGGGGTAAGCTGGCCCGTTGTAGCCAGCAACCTTAGACATGTCGACTTTCACGTAAAACCAGTATAAGCTCCAATCTTTAGCGAAGTTGGTCTTGCTGCTGGGTGCGAGCTGGATCCGGTTAAGACCTTTTCGCAAGTTCTGTCTTCGGGTGTTAAAAGTGCAACACAAGTAGTGCGCGTCATAGTACTTCTCGTCGTCGAGCTTTAGTATATCTTTCTCGATTACATGCTCGAATAAACGAGCAAAAATATAAGCACCAAAGGTACAACCAAAAGTCTTCATGACCCAGAAGAACTTGGAAACCTCCAAAAAAGAGTTCGGTGCCAGTTGATGCATCTTCACAGAAAACTTATCAAGAATAGAGGGCAGAGCGGGGTCGCATGGGAATCTAAGTCCACAAGTAAAGAAATCTCTGAAAACGACCACTTCATTTGCTTCGGGAGCAGGGACTTGTTCACCAGAAGGAGGGCGTGCGTCACCAACAGGAAAGAATCTGGCTTGCTCATATTCCTTGATAAGATTAGCTGTAACCTTGGACTCGCCGAACACAAAGGCCGGGGGATAAGATTTAACACTCCTCAAAGTGACGAGTTCACTGGGGTCAGCATCAAAATTGGAAAGATCCTCTTTGCCGCCAGACTTGTTCCCGGGTATTATTTCCCCATCTTCGTGACTCTCAGAGTCGTGAGCGGTACCAGGAGCCGGATCATCCACACGAGACGAAACATTCTCAGAATCGTGAATCCCTTCTCTGGTTGGCGAAACACCAGCGACGGCCAACTCCTCCGAAGTCATTGGTCTAGCAGTGCTTTTTGTACGAGCCACCTGCTTAAGAATAATGCGAACAGAAAACGTGAGATAACTCATAAGAAATAAAAAACACACAAAATTAGAAGTTCAAAAGCTAAAAAATATAAGGAAAAAAAGAAAGAAAATAATACCTTCGGAAACAGAGGAAATCTCCAAACTTCAGATTTCTTTTCGCGAAAAGCTCTTCCGCGAAAACGCCTGGAAACTTTCGAAGAAAGCGATGGAACGGTGAAAAAAACTTACGGCACCCGCCCTCTATTTATAGGAAGAAGGGGGGTAGTTTCAAGAAACCGCCTCGATATGACCGTTGCGAGTTTTCTGGGGGATGCGTGTCCACTCCGACGTTCCGAGGGTGACGTTTTTTACCGAAATTCTGAGGATTTTTCGTGGAAACGGATCGTCGGAGTCAACCCGCTTCCCCGAGGGGCTAGTGTTGGGGAAGTGGGCAAAAACCTTTCACCCACGAAATGTTGAAGTTGCCGAATTCGTGAATATATTTATGAATGTGCCCCAGGGTGGAAATTTCTGTTTCATGACAAGGAAACGTTCATGAAGATATCCTGATAAATTTCACACAATTTGCTAACCCTCTAATGTTGTGCGAAATAATAGCCGAACTGGCTTTGGTTCGCGAGTCTGCTGTCTGTTTCAGGATGATTGGAATCTGGCGAAATTCAGGAGATCAAGAACCCGCGAATTTCGGGAATCTTGAGGAGTCTCAGTTCAGGAATCTTGATAAGTGATGATTTTCACGAATGAAGCTTCGGAGGTCAAGGGAAGGCCAAGTCAAAGACGTCACCTCAAAAGTCTGGGTTTGAAGTGTGAACTAGTGGTAGGCTTGTAAATATATGAAATTAGCCCCGCAAATCACGGGATGAAAAAGACGTTCGTGTACATGTTCACACTAGGAATATTCTTTAGATTCGAGGGTAATCTCGGAATGTAAAAGTCCCTTCGTCTCCCTATAAACGGGGCGTGAGGGCACGTGTAAAGGGGTTCACAACTTTTGAGACGAGTACAGACTTTCGGGGATTCCTTGTCCCCCATCTCTTCGTGACTTTCGTGTGTTTGGTTCGGAATCTTGTGTTCGGGGACTCCATCCGATTTTCAGACCCCCCAACAGCTGACTAGAGGTTGACCCCGGTTGACCGGTACGCCAGCGATTAGACTAGATCTAGGCCGCAGATCGGCGGATAGACGGCTGGCGGCTGGTGACGACACGCATATGGCGTCGAGCGGCAGCGGACTTCGCTGGAGTTGCTCGAAATCGAGCATCCTGGCATCGTTTTGGACACGGTTTGGCCCTGGAGCTAGAGGGGGGGATCGTGAACACAACCAGGGGATCCTTGCAGCAGCCGGAACGACGAAGACGTTGCGCGGTTGAGCGAGGCGGACGGTGGACTCTGGCGAGCGGAGGTGCGCGACGCAAAGCACGAGAGCGAGCGGGAACTCCACCAACGGCTTCCTCAAGTTCTCACCTTCCTCCTATGTCACTCCTCTTCGATCGGACGGCTGTGCTCGAGGAGATCGACGGTGGCGGCGGCGTGCTAGGGTTTTAGTTTGGGTGGCGGCTCTTGTGCTGCGAACTAGGGCGAAAGAGATACGGGAGGAGGTGGCGGCGGGTCTTATAGGCGCAGGGGGCGGCCTCGTTGTATGGGACCACGGCTAGGGGCGTGGGTGCTGGCTCGGTCGGACTCAAGCTTGGTTGCGGCTTGGGGTCCAGCCGGAGGTTGGGGATGACCGCCGGGCCCCACCTGGCGGAGGCTGCGCGAGGGGAGGCGGAAATGGGCCGAACTGGGCCGCTAGCTGGTTGGGCTGCGCGGCTGTCGCAGTAGCGATACGGACCGAAAGCAACAGCGTGCAGAAGAATGGAGGAGTCCGGGGGGCATCGCGCGCACTTCTGGTGTTGGGCCGCACAAAAGAAAAAGATTAGGGAGAGAGAAAAAGAAAGATCTTTTGCATTTTCAAAAAGGGACAAACAATTGAATTCATATACAAATTGGAATCCAAGCATCCAAAAACAATGCATCTGCATGAATGCAATAAATAAAACTTATGATTCATTAATTAAAATTTGTAAAATATTTAAATGCCTATAAATCACATTAAACCTTAGAAAAACCTTAAGCAAGCTCAAATTAAATTCTAAAAATTCTAATAAATTTTATTAAATTACAAAACAGTAAATTTAGGGTGTTACACCACAATATATTCCCACTATATATTCATGTCCTGTAGAACCAGGCACCCCTCCAACAAAAAAAATCAAAATGGAGGCAAAATAAAGAAGTGGCGTTAGTATGGAAAACAACTAGGTGATTCTTCCCCGCGCGTTGCTGCAGGGTTTGAGAGAGTTTTTAATGACACTTAGGATGGCTCAGGTTTATAGATAGATTACTAATCGTGCTAATTACACGTTTAATTGCGTTATTAAGGTAGTTGATCAATAATTCTGGTAATTCACAGCAGAGCAAAACCATTAGTTTTACTGACATAAATTAAGGTTCGGCGGGGCATTCAATTGTATTCAACGCGCTGCATAATGAATAGACACAATATATAAGCAAGCCACTAATTCTTCACGTTAATACCAAAATTTGCTAACAGAAAGCCTTAGGGCACTCCCAATGGAGCATTAATGGTAGTTTCTATCCCTATTAAATAGCTTGCCAACTAAGCAAAATGATGATGTGGCACCCTAATTAATGAGGAAAGAGAGCACAAATCATAGAAATGGTTTCCTCGTGGAGAAACCATGTCTACTCTTGAACCAATGCATAAGAAACCATGAATTTGCCATTGGGAAGAAACCACTAGTTTCTGTGGGGTTAATGCAATGCTTCTCATTGGTGAAATTAGGGGAGAGAAAGAGAAAATAATTATTACTCGAAGACACTACCAATGTGTAGAGTAGTTTCTATAGATGATTTCTTGTGCTATGGAAACCGTGTTAGTTTCCACCATTGAGAGTGCCCTTATAAGAGAACCATGTATACATTAATAAAGATATAGAATATTTTCTGTTGAATCTAAACTTGCACGACGAGCGATTGAAAAGAAAAGAAAAATCCGAGAGAGGGTGGTTTTCTTATGTACCAAAATTTTCCTCACCAGAGACTGAAAAGCGGTGGTATTCGCTTCTGCCCCGCAGCAGTAGCAGCCAAGCACCACGCAATTGCCACACACTTTGCCACAAATATATTGCTCGACAGAAAAGAAAAAGGGCTAGCCTTATCTCTTCTTCCCCAACACCAGCCGTCGCATCTTCCAGTCCCGCCTCACGCATCCAACTGATGCCTCCTTAACTTGCTTGGAGCCGTGGCCGGCCGTTGGCGCCATCCAGCGGTGGCCTTCAGTGAGTGCTAGCTGCGCCCTCTTGGCTCCCAGCCGCGACCACCGGCGGTGCCGGTTCCCGGCTAAGCCGCCGCTCCTGCAGCGACGCTGGGTCCCAACTGGCTGCGTCCTCGTAGCGGTAGCGACGGCTCTAGGGGAGCCTTTCGTGGCCGACGTGCCTCCAACCAGGCCACGACCCTCGCGACCAGTGGTAACTGAAGGCCACGCTCCCCCGCCCCTGCCCTGCGAGATTTGGGAGATGGAGATCCACTTCTCAAAGGAGGTGGTCGACATGCAGATTGGAAAGGAGAGGTTGCCGACGGGCAGACAGGGGAGGTGAAGGTGGCCGGCATGCAATCAAGAAGGTGAAGTTGCCAGCATCGATATCAGGAAGGGGAAGCCGGAAAGGTACCCGACGTGCAGGTGCGGGATTGAGCGCGTCGCCGGTGTGGGTCGGTGTTAGCACTCTATCTCTATCATCTGAAGATACCCACAAGGAAGCTCGTGGGCCGCGAAGGGGACAAAGGGTTCGCCGGCCCAACTCGCATGTCTCTGGGCCAGAATGGGTGTGACAGCTAGTTGACGTGTGTAGCGTGTGTGGCTTAAAAGGGTGTGCATGTGAGGATGCCAGGCATCTTGTAATCGAACATTAAACAGTACCGACGAATCATTCATCGTCGAGTTCCTATCCCCTGTTCTTCTCTTCCTCGATCCTCCTGCTGTTCTCACCTCTCCCAATTTCTACCTCAACCCCTATCCTAACACCTGGTATTAGAGACTATGATTCTGCCCTAAGCTCGCTGCGTCTCGCTCTCTGGATTGTGTGTGGTGAATCGTTGTGGTGAGCGCGATTCGTCGTGGCCATAATCGATCCCCAACTCAATTTCAGTGGGAATTCGTAGTGTTGTTCGCTCGAGTCTGGATCCGCCATCTAGCATCCACTACACGAGGTCTCAGAGGAAGTTGGGAGCCATGAATACTAATTCCAAGTTGCTTCTCAAGGAAATTCGCAAGGAATTCACAGATCACAAGAGCCACATCGATAAGCGATTGGCTGATCAGGAGGCGAAGTGGGAGCAGCGACTCATGGAAGCAGACGGGAAGAAGGATGAGCGCATGGATGCGCTTGAAGTGGCAGCGGCCGCGTTCGAGATTTGGAAGCCCACCATCGAGTCGTCAGTGGAGACCGTCAAGACCGAAGTTCAGAAACTCAGCACCCATTGGAACCGCGCTGTGAAGGACAAGTCCACGGCGGATCAAGGCCTGTATCTGCCTCTAGGGTCCAATCCGGCGTCGGGTACCACTCCACCGATGGGGACTGCTACTCCGTCGAGGTTGGTGTCACCGCGCCCATCTGCTGGTGGCCAAGCCGACGGCCCTGATGGGCACCGCATGAACAAGCAATTCCAGGATGTGGGATATGGGTCAGTCCTAACCTACACCCAGATCCCGGGCAAGGGTACGTGCAAAGTACCACTCCCAACTCCTAATCCTCCTCCTCCTCCCCTGCCTCGCTATAATTTGAATAGGAGTTTTGACATTGGGGGCTCGAATGGGGGAATTAGGGGTCGATCTGGGAATTCCACAGGTAGATTGCCTAAATTGAACTTCCCTAAGTTTTTTGGTGATAATCCTAGATTGTGGATCTCCCAGTGTGAGAATTATTTTGATATGTATGAAGTAGAACACCATCGTTGGATTCAAATTGCTTCGATGTACCTTACTGATGCTGCAGCTCGCTGGTTCCAATCTGTTGAGCATAAATTGAGGGGTGTTCCATGGGGAATTTTTGCTGATATGTTACTAGATCACTTTGGTAGGGAGCAGAAGGAGTTACTGATCTGTCAGTTGTTCCACATTCGTCATTCAGGCTCTATAGCTGATTATGTGGAACGTTTCGCTGAGCTAATGGATCAATTAACTACCTATGGTCATGTTACTGAACTTGTGTATTATGGCGCCATGCGTTTTGTTGATGGGCTGAGAGAAGACATACGTGTTGCTGTATCTTTACATCGTCCTGTCGATTTCGATACTGCTGCATCTCTCGCCTTGTTGTAGGAGGATATCAGCACCAATCACAAGTTCAGAAGGCATGAATCTTCCAATGCAGTCAAGTCTCTACCCCAGAGCCCATTGCCATTCCCTCCTCCTCCAAGAAGTGACAAAATTACTCCAGCTAATTCCACAGAAGAAGTGAAGCTGAGTGAAGGCAAATCACCAGAAGAAAGGATAGGAGCGCTGCAAGCCTTTCGGAAATCAAAAGGCTTATGTATGAGATGTGCTGAAAAATGGACAAAGTCTCATAGATGTGGTGCTTCAGTGCAGCTGCATGTTGTACAAGAAATGCTGGAGTTATTTGGGATAGATGATGAAGAACAACTTTCTGTTGCTTCTGAGCAGCAGGACCATCTGTTTGTTGCTATATCCAAGGAAGCAATTAGTGGGCAGGAAGGACCTCGTGCTATGCGCTTATCTGGGGTTATTCAAGGCCATTCAGTACAGATACTGGTGGACTCTGGTAGTACTCACACGTTCATCAGCCAGAATTTAGCTGCCTCTCTGTCTGACATACCACAACACTCTGATGTTAAGGTTCAGATTGCCAATGGGGGGTTTCTGCAGTTTTCTGGTCTGTTTAAACAAATGGAATGGTCTGTCCAGGAATTATCATTCTCTTCTGATATGAAAATCCTTCCTCTAGGCCATTTTGATATGATTCTGGGTATGGATTGGCTTGAGGAATTTAGTCCAATGCAGGTTCATTGGAAGCTTAAGTGGATGGCCATTCCCTATAATGGAAGCACTGAATTGTTACAGGGTATTACTCCTTCCTTACCTAATGAAATGGTGGTTCATGTGTGCAGCATTTCTCACTCTTCTGCTGAATCCAAACCTGGGATGCATCCAGATGTGGCTGTCATTTTGGAGGAATTTGCTATGGTCTTTGAGCCACCATCTTCTCTGCCTCCTGAGAGATCCTGTGACCATGTTTTCCTCTGGTTGCAGGGGCTAACCCTGTGCAGATTCGACAATACAGGTATTCTCCAGCTCTTAAAAATGAGATTGAGAAACAGGTTGCTGATTTGCTGTCTAAGGGAATTATTCAACCCAGTTTTAGTGCATTTGCTTCCCCAGTTTTATTGGTCAAAAAGAAAGATGGTACCTGGCGTTTTTGTGTGGACTATAGGTACTTGAATGCACTTACTCTGAAAAGCAAGTTCCCTATACCTGTTTTTAATGAATTGATGGATGAGTTAGCTAATGCTAAGTGGTTCTCTTGTTTGGACTTAAACTCTGGCTATCACCAAATTAGAGTATAGCAAGGAGAAGAATTTAAAACTGCTTTTCAGACTCACTTTGGGCTGTTTGAGTTTAGAGTCATGGCCTTTGGTCTTTGTGGGGCACCAGGGACCTTCTTGGGGGCTATGAATACAACCTTGGCTCCTTTACTCAGAAAATGTGTGCTTGTGTTCTTTGATGATATCCTTGTTTGTAGTGGTACATTATCTGAACACTTGCACCATCTCAAGCAAGTGCTGCAGTTGTTGGCAAAGGATAAATGGCAAGTAAAGTTGTCTAATTGCTCCTTTGCTCAACAGCAATTATCTTACGTGGGGCATATCATCAGTGGTGCTGGTATTTCTACTGACCCTGCTAAGATAAGTGTTATTCAGTCTTGGCCCCAACCTGCAAATGTGAAGGAGTTAAGAAGTTTTCTAGGACTGGCTGGATACTATAGGAAATTTGTTAAGCATTTTGCTATTATTGCGAAGCCCCTCACAGCTTGGCTCAGGAAAGAAGCTCTGTATGTCTGGACACCAGCACATAGTGAGGCTTTCAACACTCTCAAAACTGCCTTGATGACAGCACCTGTCCTGGCTATGCATGATTTCTCCAAGCCTTTTGCATTGAGACAGATGCCTCTAATGGAGGAGTGGGGGCTGTGCTGCTCCAAAAAGGTCACCCCTTAGCCTTTATCAGCAAACCATTGGGACCCCGCACTCAAGGCTTGTCCACTTATGGAAAGGAGTATATGGCAATCCTTATTGCAATTGACCAGTGGAGATCTTATCTGCACCTAGCTGAATTTACCATTTTCACTGACCAGAAAAGCTTGGTTCATCTTAATGAGCAAAGGCTTAACACCCCATGGCAGCAGAAGATGTTCACTAAGTTAATTGGCCTTCAATACAAGATTGTGTATAAGAAAGGATTGGAAAATGGGGCTGCTGATGCTTTATCCAGGAGGGTGCATGGTGCCCATCAATTGTTGGCCTTCCCTGGTTGTACTCCTAGCTGGATTGTTGAAGTGCCAAGAGTTATGAATTAGATCCTGAAGCAGCTACCATGATCCAGAAGTTGTCTGTGGATCCTACTGCTTTGAGTCATTTCTCCTTTGTGGATGGGTTGCTGAGATACAAGTCTAGAATTTGTGTGGGTCAGTATCCTGAATTACACAACAGGATCATTGCAGCCATGCATAATTCTCCTATTGGTGGCCATTCTGGTGTGCCTGTTACCTTGAGGAAGCTTAAGCAATACTTTGCTTGGAAAGGTATGAAATCTGCTGTTCATACTTTTGTCACTGCTTGCACTATTTGTAGTCAAGCTAAACCTGATAGATCCAAGTATCCTAGGCTGCTCCAACCCTTACCCATCCCTGAAGGGGCATGGAATACTATATCCTTGGATTTTGTGGAAGGATTACAGAAATCTTCTGGAATGGATGTGATTTTGGTTGTGGTGGATAAGTTCTCTAAGTACAGTCATTTTCTGGGGCTGTCCCATCCATTCTCGGCTGCTACTGTCGCTAAACTTTTCATGACCAATATTTACAAGCTTCATGGGATGCCAGCTATCATTATCTCTGATCGAGATAGGATCTTTCTCAATCAGCTTTGGCAGGATCTGTTTAAGTTGTCTGGAGTTACATTGAAAATGAGCTCGGCATATCACTCGCAAACGGATGGTCAGACTGAACGTGTCAATCAATGCATGGAGACTTTCCTTCGTTGCTTTGTTCACGCCGGTCCCAAGCAATGGTTTCAATGGCTGCATCTGGCAGAATTTTGGTATAACTCTAGCTGGCACTCAGCACAGGGAACTTCTCCTTTTCAGGCTCTTTATGGACATTCTCCTCGCTCTTTTGGCATTTCAGCAGCTGATGCTTGCAAAGTGACTAACTTGTCTGACTGGTTGGCTGAAAGGAACATGATGCAGCAATTGATTAAGCAACATTTGGCTAGAGCGCAGGAGCGTATGAAGAAGCAAGCTGACAAGAAACGTTCAGAAAGGTAATTCAAAGAAGGTGATATGGTCTTTTTGAAGCTCCAACCATATGTTCAGTCTTCTGTGGCCACAAGATCTAGTCAAAAGCTAGCATTCAAATTCTTTGGACCCTTTCGAGTCCTCAAACATATTGGCAGAGTTTCTTATAAACTCCAACTGTTGGAGTCTTCTTCTACGCGTCCTGTTTTCCATGTATCACAACTGAAGGCAGCTCCTCCATCAAACCAGCAGGTACTACCTGACCTTCCTGACCAGGGCAACAAGCATTAGATTCCGGAGCGTATCCTTCAGTACCGTGGCATTCCAGGAGGACCTGAACCTCATTTTGAAGTGTTGATTCAATGGTCGGGTTTGTCTACTGCCTTGGCTACATAGGAGAACTTGGATGATCTTCGACGTCGTTTTCCTGACAGTCCTGCTTTGGAAGTAGCAGGTTCTTTTGCAGGGGGGGTGTTAGCACTCCATCTGTATCATCGGAAGATAGCCACAAGGAAGCTCGTGGAACTCGCATGTCTCTGGGCCTGAATGGGTGTGACAGCTAGTTGGCGTGTGTAGCATGTGTGGCTTAAAAGTGTGTGCACGTGAGGATGCCAGGCATCTTGTAATCGAACATTAAACAGTACCGACGAATCATTCATCGTCGAGTTCCTATCCCCTGTTCTTCTCTTCCTCGATCTTCCTGCTGTTCTCACCTCTCCCAATTTCTACCTCAACCCCTATCCTAACAGTCGGAGACAGAGGAGGGACAGCGCAGTCTCGAATCTCAATGGCAGACGAGGGGCGCAACGGACACCTTCTGACGGCGTAGCGGAAAGGCACATAGGGGCGATTTTATGGAGACAGGTGAGCAGTGGGAAGGTGAGGCGGCGGGGAGGCGAGAGGGTGGCAGGGACGTGAGGTGGAGGCGGCTGCGGCGAGCTGAGTCGTGACGGTGGAGAAGGTGAGGCGGCGACTCGTCGGTTGGAAGGCGAGGTGGTGGCCCTGCGAGTGGAGAAGTCGAGAGGGACGGTTCGGAGGCGAAGAAGGGGCGCGGGGTGAACGCACGGCAAGGAGTGGTAGCTGACGTCGACAGACGAGAATTGAGGGATTGGTACCGATTATAAAGTTTTGTAGGATAGCGCCTACCATTGGAATAGAAGGAATCAGGAAGGAAACAGTAGTAGCCTACCAATCTGACATGCAACAGTCCTTTCGGTAATTCTCGCAGATTGATTTGAGGAAATGTAGCACATGTTCATCGTCCCTTGCTTAACTTAATTTGGTATTATTAGTAGTAGTGATTCATACTCGCTGGGATGGTAATACATACTAGTGTGGCAAATTGGCAATATACACAATGTTAACGATTCTGCCTAAGGGCCTCCCATTAATTTTCCACCACATAGCAACAGAATTTGAAGATAGAGATACCTTTCCCCAGATCAAAAAAGAAAGAAAAGAAAAGAAGTTGACGGCAAAGTCAACATACAAGATTTTGGCAATGCCTAATTAGGATGACCATTTGAATCTAACTTAAATGTATAGGCTGACGTACTCCCTCCGTATCGAAATACTTGTCGCTATTGACTTTTTTCTATAACTTTGACCATTCGTCTTATTCAAAAAATTGTGCAAGTACAATTTGTTTTGTTTGGTATATGTTTTATTGTCGTATGTCACTGATAGGGAGAGGGGCTTTAGTCCCGGTTGGTAAGGGGAATAGGTTTCCCAAGTCCAACCGGGACTAATGATGACAGACAAAAGCCCCCCCTTTAGTCCCGGGTGAACCGACCTGGACTAAAGGTGTCCTAAGGGGGGGCACGCCAGTGCCTGCGCCCACCCCCTTTAGTCTCGGTTGGTAATACCAACCGTGACTAAAGGGTCTCGGCTCTTTTTTTTTACTGTTTTTGATTTGAGCTAATTGTTGTCTTACCCGTATATGTCTGTATACGTATTTGCACTTAACATCTATGTATACCTGTCTACGTATATACCGTATACACACTTAGACTTATATGTAAACTTATAAATCCACATAAATAAACTTAGAAATATACACATCAAAATATCGTTCACTTCAAATTTCTAATCTCTATTGGATTTTTTAGATCCATCATAATGATGTTTTCCTGCTGGATTAACCAACTCCTCCAAGAGGAATCCCAAGAGACTTTCTTGAATCGCCGAAAGACGATCAAAAATATTAATATATTACACCCAACAATTAAATATAGAAGCGGTTAGGAAATGATGTATTATTAATAGGTTTATTTAATTAACTTACATTATAATTTCTGGAGTTTGCACTTGCCAAACATCGTATGTGCTCACAGAGATAGTATCCACATAAATTATTTCCTTGTTCCTGTCTCAAACACTAAAGTGGATAGGAGAAAATGTTATGAAATATAAGTGTGATAAAATTTAAATTTTCTCAATCTGAAGTTGTTATTTGGATTACGTACCGGATAATCAGTATAGAATGTAGTTGTTGGGTTAAATTCACCTTCTTTCTCTGCAATGAATTTTTTCCAAGCTCTGAGAAAAATTAATGAAAGATAATGTGTTAGTAAAAGCAATATATATATTGCATTAAAAAGAGCGTCTTAGATAGAATTATTACTCTTGAAACATATTTTGAAGCTCTTGGTAAATTGTCGACTTGAATGATCATAAGAGTTCAGTGGAAACTGTATATACTTGGTCATAATACTCATACAAATTAGAACTAAATAGAATTAGCAAGGACAATTAGATGGCAATCGCACATACTTGCAGCTGTAAGGTAGTAGTATGAGATCCTTGTCATGAAACTTAGACAAGGTCCTATAGATTGTCGTGATTGTTGTGTCTGGTTGATGCTTGACCTCAAACTCGTTGTCTTTTGATGGGTCCATGAAACCAATTCTGTTGGCAATATTCTTTTTTTTGCAACTCTTGTTTTTGCAGGCTACCAAAAATGAAATACAAAGTTAATTAGTAGATCCACATATGTAATAAATTTATTAATAAATATAAAAAAATATGCCACTTACAGACACCAAGCGACGATAAGATCGGTATTCAGGGCGTCGAGATGGTAAACTTCATAAATATCTCTGAATTCCAGCCAGACCACCTTGTTGCCTTTAGTGGCAAAATCTTCCGGTCTAGCAAGTATACCTATGTATCTACGCCTTTCGCTGATTGCCGCATGTACCACTCATGAAATTTGTACATCTTAAGTGAGAGCTTAAGTACCAGTTCTGGCCGGATAAGAGGCTTTTCTAGCTGAAAGGGTTATCTATACTCGAAACTTGGATCCCGGGGTGGTTCTTCATGGCCGAGTGCAACACTTATAGGCATCCCTGATTGTTCCATGAAATCAAGGACCTGCACTACTTTTTGGGTCTTCTCGAGCTCCCTCCGTTGCTGTTTTGTATTCAGATTGTTGAAAAACTCAAGCACATGTTGGGCACCGATCGTCGTTTATCCTTCTTCTTCTGTCGTCTCCCATGCTAGCTTCCTTTTACTGATGGGCTCAACCATTTTCTTTATCGTTGGTGGTTTTTTCTGCTTTGGTGGTTGCTCTGGATTGGAAGACTGTGCTCCGACGGTTTTTTTGGTTGTGCTTTCGTGGCTAGGTGGTTTTTTTTGCGGTGGTTTCACGGTTTTTTCTGATGTGCTTTGGTAGTTGGGCGGTTTTTTTTGCGGTGCTTTGGTGTTTTTTCTGCTTTTGACGGCGCTTGCTTTGCAGCCATTGGTTTTTTCTACTTTTTTGGAGGTGACTCGGGATTGATGTCAATATCATGGCTGGAGCTCGCACCTTCGGAATTGAATAATGGTTCTTGTGTAGACGATGTGCGAGGTGATATTGAAGGTCGCGAGGACGGCCTCGGAGATGATGATGGTCGCAGCTGCGGGGGATCTGCAGGAGGGATTGATCCCTCCGTGTGGGGGATTATAATGTAACGTTTGGGTCACAATATGATACCGTGAACCGCATCCTTGAGTGTCCTTTCCCGGTCACCTCCTGGGATGTCTAGCTCTACATCTTCAAATTGTGGCTGACAAATCTCCTCCACAGCAACCGAGGCATAGCCGGGTGGAATCAGCATGCCGTGGCTAGTCTGTTCAGGAAAATGCGCAAAAGAACTTCCGTACACCACCTATATATGTAGAGAAATAAGGAATTTATTACATTTTCTATGTGATGCATCAAAAGTTGAGCTAATTGCATGTAATAATTATATTTATATATACCTGCATTGTGATGTTGCCTAATGGCTTGTGCAACTCACATGGGGTGCACCGATAGAGAAAATCCACAGGGTATTGTTGGTTGTCATCCACTGGAACTTCTTCGATTGCCCTCGGCTCTTCAGGGGCATCTGTGCAAGCACCTGGTGCGACCTCTATGCAAGCACCTGCTGCAACCTCTATAGAAGCACAACTGCTTTTGCGAGCAGAAGGGATAATGACAGGATCCAGCAGTACTTCGGGCAGTGCTCCAGATTGGACTATTTGAGATATCGTTACGGCCACACGTCGTTCAATCTCTGCCTGCATCTTTTCTTCTAGTTGTTTAAGTCTTTTCTCCATCATTTGGCGCCAATGCTCCTCTTCGCGCTCTCTTCTTCTTTTGCGACTTTTATAGGTATCGAGGTTTCCCTTGAAAGCATACTTCCACGGCACCACCCCGTAGCCCCTGCAACGTCTTGGGTGTTCTGGATTCTCTAGCGCCATAGTGAGCTCATCCATTTCTCTGTTAACCTTCAATCTACCAGCTCTAACATCTTCTATTTTTTTCATTATCTCAAGTGCCTTCTCTCGTAACGTGGGCGGAAATTCAAGGGTACCATCATCCGGGTTCAATCTGCCTCCATGCGCATAATACCAATTCTTCAATCAATCGGGCCAGTGAAAGACATCTGATATGATACCTTTGGCGATAAGGTCTTGTTCCATCTTCTGCCACATGGGAATTGCTACTGCGTAACAACCTCGACCAAGAGGATGGTTGTACTCCCCTTTCTTACTGGCACTTTTCTTCCCTTGTGCACTTTTTTGGGCAAAAATTTCAGTTTTCTTGTATTCAACAAAGGACTTCCAGTGATCTTTTATCTTCGGATATTCATCCCAATTTGGAGTTCGGTTGTTCTTGATAAAATCTTTAGTCAACTTTTCTTGAAATTCTGAAATTGAGTTGCCATCTTCGCTAGAGTCCAACCCTTAACAAGGTTTGCGTCGACGCCTTCAGGAAGTGTGAAGTGTTTTAGCACATCATTCCACAACTGGTCTTTTACTGAGTCCGGAACCATGTATGGATTACTTGGTTTTCCCTTCCATTTTCTATACTTGATTGGCACGTTGTCCCTTACAATGGCCCCGCATTGAGGCACGAACTTGTGCTTGATTTTTTTGGAGCACAAGGCTGGCCAAGCTCTGACACCTCCGTGATATGATACACCACATCGCCGACGATTAGTTGTGCACGACCTCTCTTAGACTTTTTCGTCATCGATCCAGAAGCCTACAAGTACCATGCATATTAGTTATTTATTTTTGTAAGAAATGGGGTTATCTAATTAATTCTAATGAACTTAATGCATGATATGTATACCTCGTTGGAACCTCTGCATTAGCATCCTCAAGGTCCTCATTATTTTCTGAGTCGGCGGCTATGTCTTCCTCGTTATTTGCAAAGTCATCGGCGGCGATGCCTCCTTCACCGATCATATTTATGTTGAGAAACCTGTCTGCCTGGCTACACTCCTCGTCCGTGTAGGATGCAACGGTATTTGCACCACGAGCAATAATGTCCTCCATAATCCTTTCATCGTTGTCACTGTTATCCATCTAGAATAAAAAGTAATTTTCTCTGAATTGACAAGAATTTATGAGAATATACAATAATTTCTATCTATTTATAGAATCAACAAGAATAAACAGTAATTTTCTATGAATTGACATGAATTTATGAGAATATACAATAATTTCTATCTATTTCTAGAATAAACAAGAATAAACACTAATTTTCTATGAATCGACACAAATTTATGAGAATATACAATAATTTCTATCTATTTCTAGTATCCATCTAGAATAAACATTATTTTTCTATGAATCGACACGAATTTATGAGAATATACAATAATTTCTATCTATTTCTAGAATCGACACGAATATACACTAATTTTCTACAATAATTCATATTAATTTCTATCAATTTCTAAAATAACCACGATTTTATCGGTAGTGTCGCCTACCGGAGTCGGCGAGGAACCGGAGCGAGACGGCGACGGGATCCTGGGTGCGTCGAGGGAGGCAGCGGGGAGCTGGGGAGAGATGGCGGTCGGCGCCGCTGGGGAGAGACATATTTAATTAGAAATATTATACACACATTAATTACAATTTTATACTTAAATTTAATCTTCAATTCAAATTAAAAAATTACTGATGCAAACAATTCATTTATTTGCGTCAGCAAGTCCCAAAACTCCCAATTAAAATTTGGGGGCAGGCCGGTGTACGCCGGTGGCCGGGGGGGAAGGGTGCACCCCTACCGACATTGGGGATGACGACCGTGAGGCTGAAGGCAGAGCGCAGCAGGACGAGGCGACGGAGTGGGACAGACGATGTTGATGCGCGGGCGGAGGTGACAACGCACCGGCCGGCCGGGCGGCAAGGCGCGCGGCGTCGGCGGAGCGCCGGAGGCCAGGGAGGACGGCGCGGAGGAGGAGAATGGGGAGGAGGCCGACGCGCGGAGGAGCCCCGGAGGCCGGGGCAGGCCGAGGCGATCGGGGAGGAAGTCGCCGCATTCCGGGGGCCGACAGCGGTGGACCGGCGTGGCGGGTGGCGACGACGTCGGCGGGTCGGTGGACGGCAGATTCCAGGAGGCCGACGACGGCGCAGAATTCCGGGGGGCTGAGGACGGGGGGCGCCACGGAAGGCGGTGGTCGGGGATCGGAGGATGACGGCGACGGAGGAGGAGGACACGACGACCACGATGGCGGCGGATCGGGGACGAAAAAAGTAGCCAAGTGCTGGAGGGGGGCCTTTTGTCACGGTTGGTTACACGACCCGGGACTAAAGGGCGATTTCGGGCGGGAGCCTCAAAAAGGGAAAATTTCCCTCTTTAGTCCTGGGTGGTGTTACCACCCGAGACAAAAGGCCCCCCTTTTGTCTCGGGTCGTAACACCACCCGGGACTAAAGGGTTATTTTGCGCGGGACTTTGATTTTTTCCTATTTTTCCTCCTCATTTTCTTATTCTTTCTCTTTGCAACATTTTTAAAAAATGGTATGTTTAATATTTGAACCATGCAAAATTATATTTCGTTAAGTATTAACAACCTTCACTTACCTATATAAAAAATAATTTAATAGTTGAAATAATTACTTCTTCTTTTTCGTTTATATCCACCTTATCCTAACCCAATTTTTAGTGATAAAAATGCTAATTTCATTTCATATAAATTTTAAAAATAATAATTACACATCGGACTCGACAATATTTGTCTCCTAAGACATAAGAAAAATGCTCAACTAATTCAGAAAAATCTCAAACTTTGTGGTTACTTCTCACAGGGTATCTGAAAGGCTTTAACAAGTTTTAGTTCAAATATATAAAGGAATACACTCATACAACATTACACAAATGATTTGAACATTAATCATTACAGTACAGTATTGAAGTTTCTTTTCTTGACGAAAGTTCCTTGGTCATGGTCGTGACGTAAGTATGGTGTCTCTTCATTTCCAAGCGATATGCTTGGGTCAACTTCGACAGCGAATGGAGGCATGCCATCGAACTGATCATAGTCATCCAATTTGTCTGTTCTGTCCTCGACTCCCACGATTACTCTTTTATCTGGAAGAACAATGTGTCGCTTTGGCTCTTGTGGTCCTTCTTGGGGATTTTTATTCTTCGGTTTGCTAGTCATATCCTTGACATAGAAAACTTGATGCACATTTTTGGGAAGGACGAATGGTTCATCTTTGAAACCAATCTTGGTCAGGTCCACTATTGTCATTCCATATTGATCTTTCCTTATGCCACCTCCAGTTAGTTTTACCCATTGGCAAAGAAACAGAGGGATGTTAAGTGGCCTGTACTCAAGCTCCCATATCTCTTCCATGACACCATAATAGGAGTTCTTGTTATTGTTGCTGTCCATGGCGTCTATACGGACACCACTATTTTGGTGTGTGGTTTTCCGATCTTGTTCTCTTGTGTAAAAAGTATAACCATTTATATCGTAAGCTTGGAATTTCACAATTGTGCTAGAAGGTCCCCTAGCTAACAAAGCGAGTTGTGGGTGAATCGTGTAATCACCAATAACTTATTGACTCAACCATGAGGGAAAATTTTCCAAGTGATAGCGTATAACCCACGCTTCGGTTTTGGTTGGATTTTGTGAAGAAATAATTTTCTTGTGTTCCTCTATATACGAAGTCACCAATGTTGATTGTTGCAGAACAGCTAGGTATGCTTTATTGAACAAATCAGTATCATTGCTCAAACATGCTTTCCTTCCAATCGTGCCCTTTCCTAGTAGCCTCCCCTCGTGTCGTGATACTGGAACCCCAATCGAGTCAATTGAGTCAAAGTCAACACAAAACTCAATGACCTCCTCAGTTACATATCCTTTGGCGATGCTTCCTTCCGGATGTGCGCGGTTAAGAACATATTTCTTGAGGACTGACATGAACCTCTCAAAAGGCCACATGTTGTGCAGGAATACTGGACCAAGAATAGTAATCTCTTTCACAAGGTGCACCAGGAGGTGAGTCATAATATCGAAGAATGAAGGTGGAAATGCCAACTTAAAGCTGACAAGACATTACACAACATCATTCTGTAGCTTCACTAGGTTCCTTAGGTCGATTGCCTTCTGTGAAATTGCATTAAGAAATGCACAAAGCTTTACGAGCGCTAATCGTACTTTCTCTGGTAGAACACCCCTCAACGCAACTGGAAGTAACCGTGTCATCAACATGTGGCAGTTGTGGGCCTTTAGATTTGTGAACTTCTTATCTTTCATATTTATGATCCCTTTTATATTCGACGAGTAGCCAGATGGAACCTTCATACTGTTTAGGCAATCAAACATGATGTCCTTCTTCCTTGCTCAGGGTGTAACTAGCAGGACCTAAGTAATCTTGTTCTTCCTCCTCAACCTCTTTAGGATCTGCTTCTCCATCAACCTCTATCGGAGGTGATTCATTCCTATGGAAATCTTTCAGGTCCCGTCGTGCTTCCAATGTATCCTTAGAGTTACCGTAACAACCCAAGAAGTCTAGCACATTCAAACAAAGATTCTTCGTCAAGTGCATCACGTCAATTGCATTCCGGACCTCAAGAATTTCCCAATAAGGTAACTCCAAAAATATGGATTTCTTCTTCCACATTGGTGCACGCCCGTTAGCATCATGTGCAACAGGTTCTCTACCGTCACCCTTTCCAAAGACTAACCTTAGATCCTTTAGCATCTCAAATATCTCCTCTCCTTTAAAATGGGGGGGGGGCTTTGTACGATGATCAGCCTTTCCTTTCCAATGCATACCTTTCTTCCTTAAGGGATGCTTCTCAGGAAGAAAGTGACGGTAACCCATATACACAACCTTCTTACAATTTTTCAGATGAATACCGTCTATTTTATGTAAACAGTGGGTGCAGGCCCGATATCCCTTGTTTGAGTGCCCTGATAGGTTACTTAAAGCAGGCCAATCGTTGATGGTAATGAATAACAATGCTCGTAGGTTGAAGTTCTCTTGCTTATTCTCATCCCACACACGTACACCTTCTTTCTTCCATAGCAGTAATAGTTCATCAACCAATGGTCTTAGATACACATCAATGTCGTTGCCAGGTTGTTTTGGACCTTGGATTAGCACCGACGTCATAATGAACTTTTGCTTCATGCACATCCAACTAGGAAGGTTGAACATGCATAGGGTCACAGGCCAAGTGCTATGACCACTGCTAAACTGACCAAATGGATTGAAATCATCTGTGCATAAACCAAATCTTATGTTTCTTGCTTCCCCAGCAAAATCTTTGTATTTTCTATCAATCTTTCTCCATTGAGACCCATCTGCCGCATGTCTCAGCATGTGGTCTTGCTTACGATCCCTTTTGTGCCATGTCATCAACTTAGCATGTTCTTTGTTCCTGAACAAACGCTTCAAACGTGGTATTATAGGAAAATACCACATAACCTTCGCCGGTACTTTCGTCGTCTTGGGAGGTGTCCCCTCGAGAGCACCAGGATCATCATCTCTCCGGATCTTATAACGTAGCGCTTTGCACACAAGACAAGCTTCCAAATTCTCGTGTTTCGCTTCATTAGGGCAGGTATGGATCTTCTGAGCCTCCAACCCCAGAGGGCACACAGTATGTTTCGCTTCATATGTTGTCGACGGTAATTCATTGTTCTCGGGAAGCTTGTCCTTCACAATTTTTAGCATCCCCTCAAATGCTTTATCAGACACACCATATTTTGCCTTCCATTGCAACATTTCAAGTGTAGTACCAAGCTTTTTGTGACCCTGTTTGCAATCTGGGTACAATAGTTTTCTGTGATCTTCTATCATACGCTGCAACTTTGCCTTTTCATTATCATTTTCGCAGTCCCTTTGTGCATCTTTTAGAACTTGACCAAGATCATTAACATGGTTGTCTTCCGGTATCTCTTCTTCGTTAGCATCTTCCATTAAAGTATCCGCAAAAGCTTGCCCCGCGGCCCAGTCAGGAATGTTATTATCATCCTCCTCTCCTTCGTTCTCTTCCATCACAATCCCTCTTTCACCGTGCCTGGTCCAAAGCACATAGTTCGCCATGAATCCGTTTTTAATCAAGTGGAGGTGAAGAGTCCCCTAGTTAGAGTAGTCTTTGTCGTTTCTGCACACAAAGCATGGACAACACATGAATCCCTTTGGGTTCTTGTTGGCTTTGGCCGCTTCGAGAAAAGCATGCATGCCAACAATGTACTCCGGGGATCGTTTGTCGGCGTTCATCCATTGCCGGTTCATCTGCATCATATTAAGTCCAAAAATTAT
Organism: Cenchrus fungigraminus; assembly: GCA_036936925.1. NCBI lineage: Eukaryota > Viridiplantae > Streptophyta > Magnoliopsida > Poales > Poaceae > Cenchrus > Cenchrus fungigraminus. The sequence continues at coordinate 89,864,560 of CM072780.1, forward strand.
TTCCTTTAAATCAGAATAACAAAGACAAAGATGCAGAAGGGTGAGTTTGATGATGTATTCCGTTATGAACTGGATGATGAGAACTGGAGGCCTACCTACATTCTTCCTGAACATGTTGATCATAGCAACACAATACGTGAATTCATAAATGTGTTTGAAGCAAAGGTTCAAAAGCTAGAAGCTGACTAGTTTTAGCTTGGGACTTGTACTCATTGCTATTGATGTCGTGCCTTGTAATAGCCATCAGGTGACCCTCATCTGTATGTATGTCATTGTAGCACAACCACGACAATCATTGCATCCTATGTGAACTACATACATCTGGCCATTTCTTGTGATACAATGACATACGGAGGTCACCTGATGTCTATTTTCTATCTCCATTATTAATGACCATATTTTTTATAAACTAACTTCTAAAAAATTAGGTAAATGTAAAAATATAATTAGTTCTATGTATCATTATATCAAAAAGTAATCAAAGACAAATATGAAGAAGGGTGAGTTTGATGATGTATTCCGTTATAAACTGGATGATGAGATCTGGAGGCCTACCTACATTCTTCCTGAATATGTTGATCATCTCAACACAATACGTGAATTCATAAATGTGTTTCAAGCAGAGGTTCAAAAACCAGAAGCTGAATAGTTTTAGCTTGGGACTTGTACTCATTGCTATTGATGTCGTGCCTTGTAATAGCCATCAGGTGACCTCATCTGTATTGTGTGCCATTGTACCACAACCACGACAATCATTGCATCCTATGTGAACTACATACATCTGGCCATTTCTTGTGATACAATGACATACAGAGGTCACCTGATGGCTATTTTTTATCTCCATTATTATTGACCATATTTTTTATAAACTAACTTCTAAAAAATTAGCTAAATGTAAAATCATAATTAGTTCTATGTATCATTATATCAAAAAGTAAAATTCAATTTTCTCTACATTAATTTAAAAGATAACAAGAGAATGCTAGTGTTTAGCCAACCACTTTTTTTAAATCTAAAGTATATAAATAACCTCATCTCTTATTAGCTCCTCCCAACTAGGATTTAAGATTTCTATTTTCTCCATCTCTAAAATATATAAAAAAATTAATCACAACAAATGATGGGAGGAAGAAGAATCAAACCTTGGCAACACCTTAAAGGAGAGAAATCTTCACAAATAAATGAAGAAAAAATTCAGCAGCACCTCTCTAAGGTTGAGGCGCCATGGAGGAGGAGCTTGAGCTCTTGGTGAAGAATGGCTCGTGCAAGAGAAAGAGGAAGAAGAAGCTGGATTTATAGGGCGCGGACTTTTAGTCCCGGGTGGAATTACCAACAAAGACTAAAGGGTTCCCTTTAGTCTCGGTTGGTAACTCCACCCGGGACTAAAGCATTAGCACCGGGTGGAGTTACCAACCGAGACTAAATGGGAACCCTTTAGTCTCGGTTGGTAACTTCACCCGGTGCTAAAAGCCCGCGTCAATCATTGTGGGAAAGAGACGTTGAAAGCCAGCCCTTTTGTCATGGTTGGTTATACCAACCGGGACTAAAGGGGGGTGTCTCTAGCCAGCATTTCGGGCCACGTCGACGAAAGGTCTTTAGTCCCGGCTCCAAAGTTGAACCGGGACTAAAGGCCCGTACCAAAGCCTCGCTCTCTACCAGTGTGTATTTTAAACTTGACTTATCATTTTACATATTTGCGATAATTTTTTAATAAGACGAATGGTCTAAGTTGCAAGAAAAAGTCAACAGCGACAAATATTTTGATAAGGAGGGAGTATTTCACATTATTCCCACATCATGTTGTGTCGGTTCACGTTGGACGGTTGGCGCATAATAAAGATGCCTGGAAGATGTTTCCAGTGGACAAGCTATAACTAGAGGCATATCGAATCACACTATTTATTTGCCCCACCATCTTGTTCACTGCTTGGCGCGGATCCGAGCTACAGATAAACATATAATGGAGGAGAAAGAAATAGTAGCTCCAGTATGCAAACGACTAGCTAGTTCATTTATTATTATTTTGTCATAGCATATTCGAATAGAAGGCAACTTGGGATTGCTAAATAATAATATCTACAACTACGGCATTATAGAACATATGTGCGTGCATAGAGCAACTGAAAAAAACAGAGAAAAGACTGTATGTGCGTGCATAGGAAAGAAAAGGCACCTCTATTTATCCTTAGTAGTTCTGCCTCACCAAGGATTGTTATGTTTGTCACCACACAGTGCAACATAAAAATAGACCATTCACAGAGAGAGTGTCTGGTGCAGCATCAGCAAGTGAAGGGAAAAGGAAAAACTTCCTCCCTTGAGAATGGCAGGAATCAGGAAGTAGTCTGGCCAGTGGCGAAGCTTGGAGGTTTCATTGATGTCACATTACACGGACAGCATCCTACAAATTCAGTGAGAAATGACTCTTCCCAGCTGACACCGGCGTGCAAAGGAGGTGACACTGGTGGCTCCATTTGCTGCCTATGCACCTGACGCAAGCACACAGGATAAAGGAACCCCGATGGTGCGTGCCGCCACACAACATTCAGTCATGACTATAACCTGAAGGCCATCACTGCTTAAACCTAACCTGAGGCGACAACTATTTCATCATGTTAGTTGGAGGCTGTTCAGGGCAGTAGAGCTTGAGTTGAGGCTAGTTTGAAGAATTGCTAATTTTGTACCGGAGAGAATTAAGAACAGATTATATACAGTAACGTCTTATGATTAATGAAACTAGAAGTTCAAATTGTAGAAGAACACATATCTCCTAGCATCCGTGGCCTCCAATGTTTCTCAATTACAACCTTCACTCCAATCTACTTGCTAGTCTGTTAAGTGTGAGTATTTTTTCTAGAATACGCGCACAACGTATCATTGTATTGCGATTGGGCTTGTAGTCCAATGGTAGGACGGTCTAGTGGGACGCTACCCACCAGGGTTCAAATCCTGGTGCTCGCACCTTTTCCTGGATTTTCCAGAATTTACAGGCTTTATGCGTTAAGTGGTAAGCGATGTTCCCGTCGACGACGAGACGCCAATGGTGACTTCGGGAATCTCAATGGTGACTTTGGGAATCTCCAGATCTGCCGGTGCTCAGTCCTTCAGAGGTGCTCATAGGGGTAAGGTTTGCGTACGTGTATTCATAGGGGTGAGTGTGCATGCGTGTTGTGAGCGTCTGCGTTGTACTGTGTGATTCTAAAAAAACGTATCATTGTATTAAGAAGACAGTAATTTGGCAAAATTTCGGTTACAACCCAAATGGAACGGACTCTAGGTGAACGCAAGCTGGCAAGCCAGTTGAACACAACCCGAACTAAAACTCTAGTAAGAACTACTCACATAGAAGACGACCTAAACAACTAGCTCTACACGTAGCCCTCAGCCAACACTCATACCCATGAAGGGAGAGGTCTTACTCTTGTTCCTCAACACCGGGAAAATATCTGCCAATGCCTCCATGTTACTCGGCGAAGGCCCTTCGTTGAAGAATTGCTCGACCGCTGCACGTGTAGCCATCGGCAAAGGCAGTGATGCGACGGCTTACCGAAACAGCGCATTCGAACCACCTCTCCTCACATTGCCACCTTAGCGGCAGAAAGAGGATCCACAGCTTGGCGATGGCTTCGTATGAGACCGAATGCCTCAGACGAAGACAGCTAAGGAGGCGCGTCAACAAGGATAGGATCAACGCGACAATAACGAGGTGGCTTCTCCAAGAGAGGCGCCGGAATGACCTTCGTGACATTGGCGACGAAGTCCTCCAAAGCCGCGGAATCCTCGACCTCCAGCGCCACAACCATGGCAGTTGCATCCGAAGTTGGAACCACAATCGTTGTCGATGGTGGCGCCATCGAGCGGCCAGCAAGCGCCACCGCAGGGGGAGGGGTGGCAGCCCGCTCAACCGCACTGTCACTAGGGAGTTTGTTGCAAATGGTAGATGGTGACGCCTCCCGCGAAGTGCCGCCACTGATGCTCAATCTCGGATCACCTGAGACCGAAAGGTGGCCACGAGCAACTCGGGAAAGGCAAACTCGAGAGTGAAGTCCTCCTCCTGGACGTTCAGCACAGCCCTAATGGCGGATTTGGCTGCCTCCACAGCAACCATGGCCAAGGCATCAGTGGCGGAAAGGGTGAGGATGAGGTTACCGTCAGCAGCAGTAGCAACACACAATGCGCACCCGCTTGAGGTTGAAGTGCGAGCATGGCAGTGCCCAATCCCAGAAGGGGCAGCACGACCGTCCAGGCGAGGCTGGTCCGAGCGAGGCGGTGGGCGGCGAGGTCGTGTGCAGTCCTAGGCATGGTGTTGAAGACCATGACATCGCATGCACCGCGACGGTTGCTGACACGGAGCAACCCGATTCTTGAAGGAGCATCGTCCGTCGAGCTCCTTGGGGAATCACCTCCGTGGCGGCACTTCCGGCGGAGGAGCCTGTTCGACCCACGATGGCATGCGCTGCCTCTGAACACACTGCCAACCGTCAGGGTCGACACGGGGTGCATAGGCAGCACGACCAGCCTTGTGGGAGTGGTCGTACTGTCGCAGACCCACCACCATCTCCGTCGCTCCACACCAGCGGGTGCTGCGCTGTGAGCGACGCAGGGGAGGCGGAGAGGGTGGGCGGCGGGGAAGAAGGGCTCTGACACGAGCGAGAGCGCGGAGGGAGGAGCCGCCGTGCCAGAGCACCGAGGGGTGCCCGGCTCTCCCTGCCCACCGCCGCAGCTTAAGGCGACGACGAGGCAAACGCACAGGGGCACGGAGATTGGGGAACCAGATTGCCCGTGTCCACCACCGCGGACGCAGAGGGAGCCGGTACACAAGAGTGCGGGGAGGCGAGCATGGAGCACAGAGCAGCGGGGAGGGAGGCCATGGGGTCAGGCCCATCAGAAGGAGCAGCAGGGACGGCGACCCCGTCGCCGCTGGTTATGGTGCAGCACGTGTAGGGGCGCGGCCACGACACCCCAGATCTGGACGGGGCGCGATGCAGGGGGTGGAGAGGATGCTTGGGAGGGTGGGGCGTGGTGGCAGGCCAACGGCCCGCCGGCAGCGACGGCAGGGGAACCCTAGGCAGGTGTTGTGTATGTGCAGCTGCACCTAGCGTTGGTACTAGCCAGACTGAGAGCACAAGCCAAAATTTAGAAACAGAGAAACATTGGAGGATCCATATGGATGGATAATGTTAAACCCGGGCAGCAAGCTGTAAGTATATTAAGAATCCACCATTAGGAACAATTACTACCTTGGTTCAAGATTAATTGACTTTCCCAACCAGACACTTGTACTGGAATCAGACAAAAGTTTATATCAGAATGTCATATAAAGAATAACAGAGGAAGTACAATTGTACTTTTTCTAAGGATATATTTAATTTTGTTGCGGCCAAAAGATATATTTAAATGACAATATAAGCAGTACGTATGTTTGACTTAAACTCGAGTTTCTTTTTGTCAATTTCTCCACCGGCCCTCTTGTCGAAAGATAGGAACAACATACTATTGGGATGAAGCTTTGTAGTCATGGCAGGTTGTAACCATATAGAAAGCCCATCTATGCAGGTTTTTTCTGTACGATCAACAAACAATGACAAATAATGTTCACAATCAGCACCGGTCATAAGATTTAAAGCCCATCTCTCAATATTTAGTGCTTTCAGAGTTGTGGTTGTTAACATATTAATTGGTTTTCAAGCTGTACTGTGTATCCATGTGGGCTTAGTTACAAACTTACATGGACGTTCAGCGACCTAGTAATATCGCCATGTGACGGCAGCCATGAGGCCTTGTTTAGTTGGTTGAAAATTTATACTTTTTAACTGTTGGAACTCCTATAGCACACTGTAGCACGTTTCGTGTGTTTGTGGTAAATATTATCCTACCATGGCCTAACTAGGCTCAAAAGATTCGTGTCGCAAAGAACATCCAAACTGTGTAATTAATTATTTTTTTACCTATATTTAATACTCCGAATATACGTCTTTTGGCGTATTTAATGTGATGTGATGGAGAGAGAGTGGAAAAAAAGTTAGAAACTTAGTTCACCACGAGTAGCGCAAGAGCAATATAAATGGAGAAAGAGCGTAGCTACATTTCAGTTTGTTACCACCAAAAAGAAGACTAATGGAAATCGCAGCAATAAGGGATGGAGAAAGTCCAGCAAGCTGTAGAGAAGGGGGCAAACATCAATCGTCTCACGTGGGAATAGTAGGCATTAGGAAAAAGGCTATCACATTGTGACACAGTTTCTGACCTGGACAATTTACTGCTAGTACTGTGTGCACTGGAATACCTAACTGGGGAATAGGCCATCACATGATGAAGCTCTGTCCTGGTAATATGTTCTCTGGAAACTGAGTGTGTGAAGGACAAGCACAAAGCCTTCTATCCATGACAGCCAAAAAGAGCGCAGTCTGCTGGAATTAACCATCCTGGACTGTTCCAGAACAAGCAGGATATACATATATTGCCAGCCTTGTTCTTTGGATCCCCTTGTTGACGAGGCAGACACTGGCTACTAGTTGACCAACATGAAAGGGGCATCCACCCGAAAAAAAAAAGAGCCATATATTCTTGGCAATGTAGCTGTGTTATTAAATCACTCTCTCTCCCAAAAGTAGAATGAGTCATATCGGACATAGATTTTATAGTTAGCTTTTTGATGGAACCGAACATGTTGTACTCAGTACAGTAATTTGTCTCGGTACTTCTTTTTTGTCCTCTATGCTGCCTGTAAGTTGTCTGTAATTTAGCATGCTGCAAACGAATAAAGAAGGAAAACATGTCAGGCGTGATATCAACGGACTCTACGGCGGGTATAATGGCTGGTGCGCAGCGAGGGGAAGTTTTTTTCTTGCCGATGTGAATTTGGGTGGGCCCGGTAGGTACACGCAGGTGGGTACCTGAGGCGTTGGTGAGAAAATAATTAGCTTTTTGGCAGAAACGCTCTCCGAATTGCGATTTCTATGGTTCTACCTTTTATTCGGTCATTAAATTAGATGATGAGTGAGTCCGACGTGAGGGATAAGGCAGGCTCGAACTGGGTGAAAAACGTTTTCAATTGTTTTCGATCTTTATAGTATAGATTTTCATTTACATAAGTACTTGACTTATCAGAAATTATATAATCAGTTGTTCGCCTGGTTGCTTTATTAGGCACTAATATGGTTTGATCAAACAAAGATCTATCTGAAAAATTCAGGTTTTCATCTGTACAATTACAAGGGCGGCAACATGATTTCGCTTTTCGTCTAATCCATGCATCCCAAATTACTATTTGTTTTGGCATTTCTTGATACATAGTTCTTGCTCTGGACCTAGATATATATTAGGTCTAAGTAAGCAGAAAAAAAAGATGTACTTAAAAAAATCAAAATAAATAGTAATTTGAGGCGGAACGAGTAACATGCTATAGGTTGTTCAACGTCTGTATGCGAGGAGACTTCAAGAGGTCCTATGAGAAGACTTTGAACGGATCATTGTGAATTGGATACATTGAGAGGTCCACATACTGCTATGTATTGGGACACATCGAGAACAGGTTGTTCAATGTCTGTATGCGAGAAGTTCCTTCTCACATCATAACACACGGCTCGATGCGGACTTATTTGCTAAGTTTTCACTCTATCCCTCGTCGACCATATCTCCTCGGTGGTCATTCCCTCCCTCTCCCTCTCCCTCTCCTCTCTCCTCCACTCACATCCTCACTCTCGTGTGGCGTTCCAAGATTGGCGGCACATGGTGCACCCTGCGGGTCCACAACACGGGCGCGCCCTGCCTTGGCGAGAGTGTGATGACCGGTTGGAGGTGGTGCTGGCACGGACTTTACAGCCTGGAGAAGCACGACGCGCGGGGCCCACAGGTCCCGAAGAGGGTGTACCCTCCCCGGCGCCCGAGCGGGGACCTAGTGGGTGGAACAGCTGTCCTGAAGATTTCCCCGCGGCGCGTAACTTTCTATGATAATTGTGTAACTTATGTGATTCCACTAAAAAAATCATGTTGTGATTCTTGTGAATTTGTGATTGTAATCCTACTGCAAAATTTATGTTGTGATTGATGTAAAACCTTGGAGGTGAAACGTTGTGTTGGGAATGTGGTTGTGATTCTTGGAGAAGACATTAGGAAAAGAAAAAAAGAAAAGAAAAGAAAAAAGGGAAGGGATGGGAATGGGACGGGAGAGGTGGTACAAACAAATTGCACTAAAGTGGGCTTTTAATACTGGTTATTGAACCAGTATTAAAAGTTCATCCCTATAGTACCGAATAGCTAGTACTGATAGCACAATCAGTACAAAAGGGGGTTACATCCGGTATTAAAAGTCGTTTCCCTAGTACTACTGATCATATCTTTTTACTTCACGGTCAATCATACAAAACTTTGTTTTCGGTATCATTCTCTGGCCTCTCAGCCATCCACGTCATCGCCACCCCAATCCCCACCCACCTGACGCCCGGCGACGCTTCCTTCTCCACTCGCGGGGTCGCGACGCTCCTTCTTCTCGCCGCTGCGCCTTCAATTCGGCCGCCGGCCCCTCGCCTCCCCACTGCCACCTCCATCCCCATAAAGTTGCCCCACCCCTCCAACCAATCCCATCGGATTCTCCTTCGAACCACGCGAGGAGGGTGAGCGCCGCGCGCCATCGCACGGCGCAGGGGCAGGGGAGGAGAGTAGCGGGAGAGGCGGAGCTCCGGCGGCCAGCGCGGCGAGAGGAGCCGCACGCGTTGGAAGCCCGTCGAGGAGCTCCGGCGGCCGAGGACCTCGAACCTGGGCCAACGCGCGCGAGCAGGGGGAGGAGTAGCCAGAGGGAGTCGCACCCGTCCTTCTCGCGTGCCGGCGTCCCTCCGCACCGCGGTCCTACGCAGCTCCTCCTACCGCGCTCCGTCGTCGCCGGGCTGCGCTGCAGGACAATTGGAGGGAGAGGAGGAAAATGGATTAGGGCTAGCAGTGGCAGCCACGGTTTTGTTCCTGGGGTAGGCGCTCCTGACCGTCCATGGCGATGGATGGCCAGCGTTATGCGGGCCAGTTTTGGCCCAAGAGGGGAGGTGCCTGCGGACTGAATTGGCAGCCCGGTGATTGCCTGCTGGGTTGAGGCGTCAAAGCTACATATTTTGCTAGCAAATAGAGCTGCTGGATTGGAATTTTTATCATCTTTGCAGTGGCTTGGCAGCTGTCATCTTCTTGTGCAACAAACTGCCACCGAGCAGTTGTTCCGGAACCAAACCAGCAAGGTTTGAGCGACTACACATGTTATATTATTATGTCGGCATTTTAATTCTACCAAAAATCTCTCTCCAATCCCGCAGCAACGCGTGGGGCCTCACCTAGTATTCTATGTGGATACCACAAATAATTTTACTCACATTCATCTTGACCAACCGAGAGTATACATTATACCCGGTGCCTCCAGGCTAGCACTTATATATATGTTTTGTATCCCGCACTGTGTTACATACATCCTTCTTCGCTCGAATTTTCCGGAACATGCAGCAACTAGCGAATGCAAAATAATATTTAAAAATGTACTCTTCTTCATCTTGTTGGAGTAGAAGGTGTCAGGGAATCTAGTATCAAGTAGAAGTACTAAAGCTGCTGGGATTCGAGATCTCTCAGGGGGTCGAGCTTCTGTAGCTGACACTGGCAGGTGGGCCATTGCACGAAGACGCAGTGATGTTCTCTCACGACAGGAGGAGCTGAACCTTGAAGCTTCAACCAACGTTTCCGTCTCCTCTTTTACATCAAAGAAGAGGCATCAAAGCCGCTGGCAGTTCCGGCTTCCGGGTGCTCCCACAAGCCCAAGCTACCGCCCGCTCCACCTGAGCAGCCTGGCATAGCTTGTGACCCTGCTGAGCCGCTCCGCGCCTGGTGGCCCTGGCTGCGCTGCGCCCCTCCGCCAACGGCCGCCTGTACTGACCGATCGGTGGCTCGATGCTATTCTGCTTCACCTGGCTGCGCGGGTGGTAACACAGACAAGAGAGAACAAGGATATGACAGGAATCACGATGAGCCCTTTTTTGATGGTGGGTAGTACCGGGACATGGGTATACGTGGGACCTTTGATTTATCAACGAATTATTTAAGTAACGAAACTATATTTGCAGAATTGTACACCCTTTCCTTCCATTTTTTTTCTCGAACACGCAGGGAAACTACGTACCATTATATTAAAAGAAGAAGTTTTGAGTCCAAGAGAAAGACTCCTACAACACTTACCTTCCATTTTTTTACCGATCTGACTAGTAACCTATTATAGGCTTTACAGCGGATGCTGATCCTGATGCATAGCGCTTGTATTTTCGCATTGCTTTTAGTCATTTTCGATGCACATGTCTGCACATCCTGGAACTCTAACGGTGATCAGTAAGCACGTTTAATTTGCAGTAGTAGTTCCAGAAAAAAAATCTTATTTCACATTGTTAGTAACTAATAAATTAGCGTACCATGGAAATTTTCAAGGCTATGTGTCACTATATTTCTACAGAGAAGTCTGCACTATTAGTCCAACAACCAAATTTGAAGCAAAAATAAAGACTCGAGAAACGGTTGTGTGTGGTTCTAAGTTGCGTGAAAGTATATTATATGATGCAATATAATTAATAATGTGTTCTATTCCCTTATTTAGAGTTTCTTTTTTTCTTCACTACGACGCACAATAAAATTAAACTAACCAGGACAAGGTATCATACAAAACTTAACAAGAGCACCCCACTAGCCAATTCTCTCAACTCACAGCTATCTACGTCATACCCTCGGGTGCTTACGTCATCAAAATTCAATCCCCCAGCGTACCCCACCCACTTCGCGTCGTCCCCATCCACCCCCGCCGCCCCGCGACTCCCCCGGATCTCGCGCCGCCGCCTCCCCACCAGCGCTCCCTCGCCTCCCCGTCAACGCCCCTTCCTCTCCCCACCAGACCGCCGCCACTTCGTCGGTCACCATAAAACTGCCCCACCGTGCCTCCACTCTCCTGCCTCAACCTGCCGACTGCGCCCCTCCTCCGCCTCCCCTCGACCTACGGTGTCCTAGGTCCGAATCCCGGCCGCTGGTGCCACCCAGGTGCGAATCCCGACCACCGGCGCCACCGAGATGCGAATACTGACCGCCGGCGAGACCAGATGCGAATCCCGGCCGCCGGCCAGACCATCGGCGGCCTTCAGTTCGACTGTCCGCTGGGGCCGCCTGCCAGCTGCCAGCGACGGCCTTCTATGTGTGTGTATGTTGCGCCCCTGCCTCCCGGCGGCAACCACCAGCGGCGGAAGCTCCCGGTCGAGCCCCCACGTAGCAGCGGTGGGTCAGGTAGAGGTAGCCCTATGAAGGATACTACGAACTATTTCTGGATGAAGAGTGTTGTTCCCATTTTGCGCCTTCACTTGCAGGTTTGATGATTCCAACATGCAGAGGATTATCGCAATAATGAGCAAAAGAGACAGAACTGATCCCCCTGTGATACCAAGTTCATCAATTGGGAGAAGTACCTTATGGAAACTCATATATCTGGTGTCATGGAGTATGAATCCAGCGAAGCAGCAAGGGCTAGGCTAGAAGACCGCACGTTCAGAAGGTCGATGTCAAAGAAGTAAGTTTCTCTGAAAGTCACACAGAACTCCCATTTTATATTAGTCAGATGTACTCACGATGGTATTACTGTACAAAGGCACTATGGTGTGCAATAATTTTGTGTAGCCTTTGAACTATTGGATTGAAAATGCACACAGACTCATGATGCACAATGTACTGATTGAGAACAAATAATCTGACGCCAGACCTAATTTACAATGACTAATACCATGACTTTTCTTAATGCAGCAGCCGATACTCAATCACTCACCCCAACCATAGTGGTCGACACCCCCTATTCTGATAATCTATAATCATCTTGCCTGCAGATCTGAGGATGCAAAACATGATCTAGTCTTGAGTAGTGTAGAATCTACTGGTACAAGTTAATTCGAGGAGAAGCTTGATAATCTCAACAGATCAAAATTAAACTGTATCAGAGATTGTTTCATTGACCATATTAGAGATTATTTCATTGTTTTCTCAGTTTTATTATAATCAACAAACACTTCAAACTTAAGTTTATACCATTCCCATATGTAACATAATTGTCATGAAATCGGTTGTATCATCCCAATTAGCCGTCACATTGGTTCATAGTTTGTCGGGAAAAATCTCTTAAATCCCGCAGCAACGCGCGGGGAATCACCTAGTATTTGATAGAAAACTGAGGCAGACATTGGCCACTAAGTTACTATTATATATGCATATTAAAGTGAGGATAACGTATATTTGTTACAATGTACCATATATTGCAATTACTACATGATAGGTACGAGCATTAGTGGTCCACATACTGCACTGGGATTACGATACATCGACAACAATCAACTTGTTCAACTGCTGTACTACGTCACAAAACTCCTCCGGCTCTCCATCAGTTTAGGTTCTGTTCGTCACACATGGGGGTAATTGACTACAGAGAGAAGGAAAGTCACCATGGACCGAGACTCATTTCGCTGCATCTGATGGTCCACCATGTGTGCTGAAGAAATCATGGCACTACAGTACAGTTACATACCTTTTGTTTTGGTGACCATGTCGATTGAGTTTCAGAGCTGTGGTTTTCAATATATTAATTTCTTTCAAAGTGTACTATATAAATGCATCCATGTTGGCTGAGTGCTACTAGTGAACCCACCTATTAGTAGTACCTGATGACTTGAGGTACCATTGTATATATTGATATGTGACGACCACCCTTAGCTTGTCCACTGCATATTACTATCCAAAAGAACACATACATTATTTTTACTATGTCATCTATTGGAATGGAAGGCGTCAGCAGGCAATATCATACCTTGTGAACCTCGGGCAGCACTTGCTCCGCCAACTGTGCGTGGAGGCTATGGTGTGTAGGGTGACAGAATACAGGGCCAGCCCTAAACATGGGCGACCAGGTGCGACCGCCGAGGGCCCAAGCCGGAAGAGGGCCCAAGCCCATGTATGTATACAGTACATGTACACAAATTTGTATATACACACATAGATAGAGAAGGCCCAAAAACACAGGAAAGGCGAGTGTCACGGTCGCGGCAGCGTTTCGCGGAGTCACGTGGGTCAGATAAGGATTCACGATCATGAAGGGACGGCCGGACGGGCGACGCCGCGACGGATGGCGCGGACGGCAGATCGCACGCCGCGCCGGCACGTCCACCGGCCAGAGGGCAACGACGAGTCAACAACAAGGAGGCACCGAGGCAGCCAGGCAGGAGTCTAGGACTGGAGATCGAATTTCAGGTTCACGAATCCACTTCTGACTTCTCCAATCTCCAGTTCTTCGGTCTCCAATCTGCATAGTCTGGGTATTGTAAATTTTTAAATTGTTATGTATAATATTTCATACTCTAATGATCTAATCTAGTACTTATGTGGCCGTATTATTCTTCTAATTTAGGTGTCACAATTTAAGAATGCTACCTAAGAAACATTTGTCAGGGGCTCAGAAAAGGAAAAGGCAAAAACAACAAGAACAATTTATTCAATCACAAAAAGGTGCTTTGCATAAATTTTTTCAACATCAAGTAGTGTTGTACCTGCTGATAATGTAGTAGATACACCTGATAGTGAAGAAGGGCAACAATAAATTGATGATAGTCCAGTAGATGCAACAGAAATTATATAACATCTAGATTTTAGAGGGGCCGGTACAATGAGTTCGCCAGAGGACCCTCGAAATCATAGGGCCGGCACTGACAGAATAGCGCTCACATAGGTGCAGCATGTCATCATGATCGATGATGTTTGCAGCACAGGGTTGGAACAAGACAATCGTTATTGTTGCAAGTGCTCACCTTCTCTTCTCCGTTTCCCTGATGTAAAGGGGTTATACTGGTATGAAGCTATATACGTTAATTAATTATGGACACATGATATATGTTTTAAGTTATTGTGATTGATTACTTTGCTTGCATTTTGTACATATTTATAAACCTGTACGGTTTTTCGTTTTAGAACGTCTAGTTTTCTTTTTTCAGAAAATAGTGCCTGATATTAGAGCTCAGAAAAAAGTTACAATCGTTTTGCCAATTTGAACCACAAGAGGATGGGGCACTAGTAACGACCATATATAGTTTAACTTGTTCTACTGCTGCTAGCCAGAAGACTCCTTCTCCGGCTCTCTATATATCAGTTTAGGTTCGGCTCATCACAGCGTGAGGAGGATTATCTAAACACACATCGTAGAGGACCGGATGCACGATGGCCTACCTGCACTGAGTCTGTCTTGCCTTCTCTCTCTAACGTCACTAAAAGTAAAAGTAAAACAGAATAATTTGTGGTCCAATCTCAGTTGGGTTTTAGATTTGTGGTTTTCAATATATTAATTTGTTTCAAATTGTACTATATATGCATCCATGTTTGCTAAGTTGTACAAGTGAAATGAATTGAGGTTCAGCTACCCGAGTAGTAGTGTACCCGATGACTACAGATAGCATTGTATATATTGATATACGTGGCCACCACCCTTCTCCACTGCATATTACTATCCAAATGAGGAACACATACATTTTTACTATGTTGCTTAGTTACCAACGATGTTGCTTGTGGGTGATGGCTATGGTGTGTATGGATCACAGCATACCGCTTGCGCTAACAGGTGTAGGGTGTTATACTTCTGTTTCACTGATGTTTGGTACAGCTGTAGTGGATATAGAAATTTTGCACTGAGTTCACTGCTTTCACTGATGTAAGGTGTTGTACTGGTATGAAGCTATATATGTTAATTAGTTGTGGACAAGATATATCTTTGAAGTTAGTGTGCTTGATTACTTTGCTTGTATTTATGTACATATTTGTTAAACTTGTACGTGTTTGGAGAAAACAGGGCCTTATATTAGATCTTAGAAACAAACACTAGTAGGGAATCGACTTTCTATTCCAGCCAAAAATATTGGTTATGTTTTCACCCAGTACTAAAAGGGTGGATTACTACCGGGTGGGAAAGTAGGATGCACCCCCGTGATACTAGTCATCATACTTAATAGGAACCCATCAAAATTAATGCAAAGCAGTGCGATGAGTAATTAAATAATTATTGGGACAAAAGAACAAGGCCACACTTGCCTTTAACCAAAGTAACAGTGGCGGAGCTAGGATTAAAATATAGCTGGGGCGAACTTTAGAAAAGAACTAGATTGAAAGTGAAAGCAAAAGAAAAATACAAATTATATGCACAATCCATATCACATTTACATATTGCGGCATATTTGCACAAATTTATAAAAAGTGAATCAGATGTTAAATAAAATTTAAAGATCAACAGTTTCGTCAATGCCGATATGGGCGTGGGCATCAGCCATTGGTGACTCCTACTCCAGAAGCTTGTCCGGTGCACGGCAATCCCTAGAGCAAGGGTTCCAATACTCTTTCTCCTCCTCTCCCCACGCAGGGCGGCCGGGCACTCTCCTGATGCAAATAGCTAGCCTCGCACCACAGCATTACAAGCACATGCGGACAGATGGAGTTGGATTAGATGGGGATTTGAAACCGATTTTAACTCACTCTTGGGCCTTCACCTACCGGCTGCTGCTAGGCTGGCCTGACAACAACACCGTCATGCCCAGTCGCTAGCTGATATTCTTGGGTTTGCTCTCGTTCGGTCGTCGTTAGGCTGGATATCCAGGTCTTCACAAAGGCAACAGATGCTCGGTAGAAACAAAGTGGCAAGGAGCCAAGGACTGACGGAGGAATGAGAAGTCAGAGGCGAGCTGGGGCGGCCGCCCCAACGTGGCTCCGCCACTGCAAAGTAATGTTGCTCAGTATATCTTCAACCTCTTGCTCTTCAAAGCTTCTTGATCAACGTTCCTTCTACTCGTATCAATCATCGGCACAAGCATACAAAGCAAACAAACAAGAAAACTAAGAACAATACAACAAACAAAAGAAAAGCTTTTAAAAGAAGGCACTAAAGGATAGGCTCGATTCTATGGATCACTGAAGCACACAAGCCGTGCTTAGAAGAGAAAGACGTGATTAGAAGCATATGGTTTGAGCTTGAGCTAACACTAGAAAGGTTTAGAGCTTCAGATAAACTTGATCAAAAGAGATATCGAGATAAAGCTAATAAAAAAACGTCTAACGAATGATTTACATTTATGAGAGAACATAACTATGAGGTTAGGTTCATTTTAATTAACAAAATAGGTGTTCAGGATATTAATGAAATACCCTGAGTTAAAATTAAAGCAAGTTAAACTTTATTTAAAAAACGATGTAAAGAACTAGTCAAGTTTTATTTATAAATATTTATGTATAAATTATACCAATTAAATATTTAACTTAGAAAAGTTAAACTATGTGAATCATCTACGTAACTTTATGATACGAGTGGATCATATTATTATTGAAAACGTCATGACATTGAGATTATCAAATTAACATTTATTTATAAAAGCCAGTGTAATAACCTAATCAACTTTTAAAATTAGAAAAGTGAATTAATTATTAAGCAAATTAACATTAGTTTAAGAAAAACCGAGATGTGACACTAATCATCTTTTATTAATAAAAACATATGAAGTAAATTTTAATCAAATTAACATTGATTATGGAAAATGGTGTATACCCTACATAGCTTTTATTTAGAAAAACATGTTTAACTAAGCATTATCAAAATTAATAACAAATTAATTTTCAGAAAACATGCATAAAGATAACTCACCACTAACGTGTACTTTGTATTATTATGAACCTAACGCAACTTGAACGGATAAAAACGGAGCTAAAACAAAGGATCTATGGATTAAACGAGATTGTAAGGACTTAAATGAGATTAACTTAGACAACAGGGACTAGCTGATAACATTGGCAAGGCACATCCAACAGTGCTCGCGAAAAGGATAAATGATAGGGTTAGATCTGAAAAAGAGCTCGATTGGATTTATGTGTGAAAGGTGGGATTTTTGTAGGGAGTTTTCCACAAAAGTTACAAGACACATATCTTTGGTGGGGATTTTCTTTTTCTTGAGAGATCTAATCGCAAAACAGGTATCTGATCTTCTTCCTCTAGACAGAGGCGGACGGACGAACAAGAAGCTCCTGGGCAGCGGGGATTGAGGGGTTCGGCCGGAAATTCAATTGAGAGGCGCAGAAGGTAGAGGAGGTCGAGAGGAGCTCCTAGGAGTGCTCACCATGGACAGATACGGATGGTGGTGGCTGGAATCATCGCCGGGGTGGAGGACAGCGGTGGACGACGGGCAGCTCTGTCTCCCGTGCAGAGGCGGCGCTTCGGCTTGACATCGCGGAGCTCCAGGCGGCGTCAGAGTGCCCCGCTGGCTGACAGACACGGCGAGACGGCCGGTCAACGACTGCAGTTCCTGGCGTCGGTGGTGCTGGCAATGCGGGCGACAAGGGGCACGGGTGAGACCAGGAATCGGAAGAGGAGATGAAGGGTATCGCGTAGAGGTCCTCACCGGCGATGGAGGACAAGGGAGGGGGCCGGAATTTGCAGCGAACCATGGCAGCGGTCGGCTCTGCTCCATGACGGCGATGGCGTTGCAGGCGGTGGCACAGGTGGAGGCGGCGGCTAGGGCAGCGCGCGGGGCTCAAGTGGCCGCTATTTATAGGGCGCGGGGCACGGGGCTGGCTTGGTGTGCAAGCCGAGGACGGCCGGCGGCAGCGCAACGCTCGCGTGCTGCTCCTGGACAGCAGCCGCAGCTCTGGGCTAGGCCTGAGATTGGGCCTTAGCGGGTTGGATTGGGCCAGAGTGGTGCGGGTAGGCCTTCGGACTCGGCCCGGTTAGATAGGATTAGATATTTTCGGAATTTAGTTTTAATGCAAAACAAATCCAGAAAAAGTCTAGAAATGTTTAGGACCCACGAAAAATTCTCAGAAAATTCCAAAACTTTTAGAAAAATTCTCTGAGATAGATTGAGACACGAATAATCCAAGTAAAGTATTTGGAGCTCATGAAAAGAATGTTAGAGCCTTCTAATAAATAGAATTAGATCAAGGAAAAATGAGAATAAATTCCAGAAAAAATCCGGAAATTCCTAGAAGGATTTGGTGAGCACCTAAATGCCTTTTAAAACCTTTTTGCACGCATGAAACAACAAGTGCATCGACATGAATGCAACACTCACATAATTATTTATTTAATTCAGAAAATCAAAAAAGGCTTTTCCCTATACTATATTTCCTGTAAAGAAAATAAATATTGGAAAATTTTAAAATTATGAGAAAATGTTTAATTATTGTTTCTATTCACATCCTGAAATTCGGAAATTTCAGGGTGTGACATTTGCACATCGGGTAGCATGGTGTGATCCAGAGCCCCTTATTACTCACTGTGTTGAACCTGTAGAACGAGCTAAGTTATTAGGTTCAAGAATGTGTGATGCCACGTAAGAGGTGGTTTTGGAGAAATCTATTGATCCATATCGTGGTCACAATCCTTGCATATGGTATTAGTCCTTACATTATTGTTTGTGAAACCGGTTAATACATCGCTAGCAAATTTACCATATACAGTAGAATTGTGTACAGACATGAAAAACCCAATTGTCCAAACAAAGTTCAGTTGAGTCACATGTGACAGATGAGTTCATCTATCAGACAAACTACCGCAATAATTGGCAGGTCCGACGTACTTAAACTGACAATGGCAGCTCACATTGTGGCTACAGTACCGTAGCCTTTTAGGACAACGCTCCAGGCCTCAAGCCATGGCAGAGTCAGGTGAAATTGCTTGAGGTGTTACTTCCAGAAGTAATGAGCAGCACATCGAATGCCCATGCTGAATTAAACCCATGTTGCTGTCCTCTGTAGTCTGATGTATGAGAGGAGTTGTATGTATCTGTATAGAGTGGTGCGAAATATATATCAATCTCAAAAACCAATGGAATATGATAGAGTGAGATAGAGATTAATTGTTGATCTAAGAGCCAGGCACAAGTGAGGGGAAACATGCATATACACCATGTCTTATAGAAATTGTAGGCACCGGGGAAACTATCTTTCTTAGTCCTCTTGTTTCATGTAAAGTCCAGAAAGAAGTGGAGCAAAAATCATTAAATGATTTACTTGAAATTTTACAGCACGCTATGCCAAATGGTGCCAATATTCCGAAAACGTTTGCAGAGGCTCATAAAATCATTGCAAAACTTGATATGTGTTATGAGTTAATTCATGTATGCCCAAATAATTGTCAACTATATCGAAAGGACAAGAAAGATCATGACTTCTTTCAAAATGTGGAGCTTCAAAGTGGAAACATAAAGCAGACAACACAATATTGATAAAGAAGGAAAGAAGAAAGGCAATCCCAAATAAGGTGTTGCGCTACTTTCCAATCAAACCTAGGCTTAGGAAGACTTTTATGCACAAAGAAACAGCGTTAACTAGATGGCATGATGAGGAACGTACAAAGGATTGGGCATTGCACCATCCCTCCTGATTCAAAAGTTTGGAAAGCCATTGATAGACAACACCCTAACTTTGCACTAGATTCTAGGAACATGAGATTTGGAATAGCTAGTGATGGATTCAAGATTCAACCCATTTGACTTGTTGTCTTGGTCCCCACATCCATTTGGAATAGCTAGTGTAACTCAACCCACAGATGTTGGCTTGTTGTCTTGGTCCCCTAAAGCTTTCCTCCATGGTTATGCATGAAACCTTCTTCTCTTATTCCTGGTTACCCTTGGAAAAGACTTCCATACATTTATGCAGCCCGTTTGTGATGACTTAAATGAGCCTGTTGACATTGGTATGCCCACATATGATTAAGCTTAAAATGAGGTGTTCCAGCTTCATGCTATATCATTGTATACTGTTATCGACTACCCTGGAGCCGGGATATTGTCCCAATACAGCACTAAGAGCCTGATGGGTGCCTTTCTTATGAAGAAGAAACAAGTTGCATATGCTTGAAGCATGACCACAAGAAGTGTTACATGGGACTATAAAATTCCTGTATAATACAAGGCTACCCACCGTCTCCATATTTTATAGCTAGAAGTCTGAATTCTGTATTTGTCCTCTAACTTTTTGTTGGTTAACTTACATACATGGTTTTTAATTATAATGGTAGTGATATTGAAAACGCATTTCCCATCTGAACAACACACAACCTTTTGCGGAGTAGTGTCGTCAGCAAAAGGCGCTTCAGTTTGTGTCCACGGAAAGCAGCAAGAAACAGAGGAGAAAGTTAGCTGAACAACATAGTCAGTGCGCAGCATATAAGGTTCTGAAGTGTGCATAATGATGCAGCTGTGCACAATGCGAAACAGTGATAGGTGATTTGGTCGACCTATGGCATAGGAGCAAATGTGGGACAAAACAAAAATTTCGCCCCCGGTGGTGGAGCGGGCAGGCACGCGGCGACGCCCCGGCGCGACCCCGGCGGCGGAGCGGCCGGCGCGGCCCCCGGCCTCCCGCGGCCAGGCACGGCCAGGCGCAGCCCGCGGCGGAGTGGGCGCGTGGCCCCGGCGGAGCAGGTCCGCGGCCCCGCGCGGCCCCTGCGACGCATGCATGGCCCCCGGCGCTCGTGGCCTGCAGGGAGGCCACCGGCACTCGCAGCCTGTAGGCAGGCAAGTTTTTTTTTCATTTTTTCCTGATGAATGGAGTTGTATCGCGATGATGATTTTTCTGGTGATGGATTGAGTTCTATGATGATAAATTGAGTCGCATGACGATGAATTGTATGATGATGAGATTGAGATGAGCATGTGTGATAGTGGCATGATTTGATTCGATTTGGGTATGTGGTGATGAATCTAAGTTGTATGATAATGAATTTGTGAATTGTCCGTTTATTGTTCTTGATTTGAACTCGAGCTAAAAAAATGGGAGATGGAGAACGGGATGAGGATGGGGACAGAGGAGGGGTACAGGGGCGGGGAGTTTTTTTTTAATTTTCTAAAAAACGCTTTAGTCACGGTTGGTATTACCAACCGGGACTTAAGGGGGTGGGTGCTTGCGCTGGCGTGCCCCCTAGTCCCGGTTGGTAATACGAACCTGGACTAAAGGACCCCTTTAGTCCAGGTTCGTTCACCCGGGACTAAAGAGAGGGGCCTTTTGTCTCTCATCATTAGTCCCGGTTGGACTTGAGAGACCTATACCCCTTACCAATCGGGACTAAAGCTCCTCACCCTACCAGTGATTTTTATACGTAGCAACACCACCATTTTACATTACCTGTCGGAGCTACAATAAAAAGAAATTGTAGTTGTATTATATGCCTCGTATTACGAACATAAAAATAGAGGATTCACAGAAAGAGCATATGGTGCAGCATCAGCAAGTGCAGGGGAAGGCAAAAATGTCCTGCCTTGAGATTGGAAGGAATCAGGAAGTAGTCTGACCAGTGGCGGAGCTAGGAGGTTTCATTGGTGTTACTTCACACCGACGGTATCCTGCAAATGCAGTGAGAAATCATTGGTCCGAGCTGGCACCGGTGTGCAGTGGAGGTGACACCGGTGGCTCCATTCGCCACCTCGGCCCATGAGTCTGGTGCCTGCCGCCACAAATTCAATCATGACTACAACCTGAAGGCGCTGCTCAAACCTTATCCTGAGTCTGATTCTGGGAAATAGAGCTTGTTGGGTTGAGGCTAGTTTGGAGCATTGTTAATTTGGTACGCAGTAGAAGATCAGATAATATAATACAATACCATATGATTTGTGAAGCTATAGAAGTAAAAAAATTTAAAAGAGCACATATCTCCAAGCATCCACGGGCTTCAATGCCCCACAGTTGCAATCTTCACTCCAATAAATTTGCCTGCCATGAGATTTGAAATCTCTTGTCCATTTAGTTTGGGGTCCAGGATGATATCGATGGAAGTGTGTGGCTAGGTGCTGGTAAGCTTAAAGCACACTAACCATGTAATTTCGCTACATATTATTCAGTTTAATTTTGAATTGGTGAACACATCACACACTGCTCATTAGTTAATACTGCATCCTTGCACATGCCAGGAATATTTCGATGTGTTTCCTGACTGCTCAGACATACATGTACGGTTTCTTGATCACAGCATATAGCGATTTATCACATGGAGGAAGCATATATGAGAATCCATGGAACAGGGCATGAAGAAATTTGCAGAGCATGCAACAGACACTGGAGCTGGAGCTAGGAACTCTGGTTAAAAGCTATCATTACTGTCCTTGTAGAAAAGAGAACTCATCATTACACCTTGGTCTTAGACTCTGATCCATCATCATCTCGGACCTAATGGGATTGGGATGTGCATAAGCGCAGGTTGCACATGTAGTCAAAAACAGAGTAGCAACTTAACTTCTTCCACCAACCCATAAGTATTTCAAGATAAGATTATGTATTTACTAGATTTATCTTCTCCTATTCATAGCCTCCAAACCTATAGCTCAGTGTAAAAACCTCGAACAACATTATGCTAAAAAAAAGGTCGAACAATATCTACCTCTGGATTAGTGTAAAAATCTTACATAGGGTTGGATGCTACTGGAGCAAGCCATATATATCTGAAGGAAGAGTTTAATTATTGGTGTCCTTAAATATTTTCAGAGTGTCTATTTGTTCTGAAGATTGTCTTTTCTTTGCAAATAGTATGTATCTAATTGTATATATCCGGGCAAATGCATTCACATGCATGCTCGCTGATCAGTTCATATAGCCAATGCTCTGAGGGCATCACTAAATATTTGCACTACCATCTCGTCGATCCATGGTATAGAGCTAGTTTTAGGTTGCAACGGATTGCTACATTTATTCTTATTTAGTAGAAATGCATTCGAAAGGAAGGCACCTTGGAATTATCTACCGTGTCAAGCACAGGTGGTGCTTATTACACGAGCAAAAACTGGCCATTTCCATGATTTTTTTTCTTGTAACCATTCAAGTAACAGAGCGCAAGTGCTGGATTTTCCTTATGGAATATTATGGAAAACCACAATTTTGCATCTTAATAGTCATTTATATTGCAAAATGCAAATAATCTAGAAAACCATGCATCTTCTCCCATAACCATGGGTAGTTCTTCTATTCGCAATGGGAAATGGAGAAGAAAGAGAGGAAACCACGAGACTCTCCTTTATGAAGGGCAGGCATGGCTGATTTTAGCATGCGGGCTGGGCCGTTGAGGCGCCAAAAGACTCGGACCTACTATTTGTAGACGGAAGCCCAATTCATCAACTATAAACCAACGGACCGTACGAGGGTATTCATGTTTATTTTCACACATGGATAGTAACTTGATGAACCATGTATTAGCGACTGAGATTTCAAAGTAAAGCTTTACCAACGGAATTCCTGATGGCCATTATAGATTTTTAGCCACTGAAGTACGTCCATATTTATTAGTTGTGGACTTGTGGTCTACTCCCTCCGTCACATAAAAAAGTGCAATTCTAGTTTTTTCTAGGACAGATTAGTGGTAGCGCGAAAAGACTCTGGTACCCCTAGTTTTTAGGCACATTCAATAAGTTTTGGTATGCAAATCAGATCTGATTACTTAATTATGTAGGTAATTAGATCTATTTTCTAGGATTGCACTCTTTGTGGGATTTTATTCAAATGCTAGGATTGCAATTTTTTACAGGACGGAGGGAGTAGTGTATAAGGTTAACATTGTGTGTGTGTGTGAACACAGTGGTGCAGATGCAGTGTACACCATGACGCCGTTCACACTACTGCTAAACAGTGAGAGATGTTCTAGTTCCACCCTGTATATATAATTGCTACAACTAGTTCTGCATCTCAAAGTGACTAGTTCGATCAGAAACCATTTCCCAGTCCCCAATATGAAAAATAGAAGCTCTCAGAAAATCTCAAGTAAATGTTGTGTGTGAATCTGATTGACGTGAAACTAAAATATATACAACCTTATGTCTTCAACGTAATCAAATTATTTAGTTACTGATAACGTATATATTTTCCCACCACAAAGTGCACCTAGTTCGCCTTGGCTTCGTTCGACGGGTCACCACGAAAAAGGAAAACCAAGGAGAAACAGATTCGGCCTTAAACATTCAGGAATGGTAGGCACAAGGAAACAAGCTGCCGCATCAATGACTGGAGGGCGTGAGTGGAGAACACAAGAAAGGCGAGCTGCAGGGAAGTGGACTGGAAGAAACTTTTGAAGAAATATGCCATAGTAATCAGCATTATTAGAAGAAAGCTCAAAGTGTAAATAATGATACAAAGACAATAAAGCACTGCCACTATGTAAGCCACTCAGATCGGAGACGCGTTTTAAGGCTCATTAGAGGCGCGTAAAAAACGCGTCTCCCACCTCACGTCTCTAATGACTCGAGATTGGAGACGTGTTTTTACACGTCTCTAATGAAGCAACAAGGGAGACGCGTTTTCACGCGTCTCCTTTGTCCAAATAAATGGAGGCACGCATAATACGCGTCTCCTTTGCTGAGAAGAAGCGAGATGCATATTGTACGCGTCTCCGTCCTATTCCTCCAGCGTCTTCTTTGAATGATTCCACAGACGCGTTTGTGTAGAAGCGTCTCCTTTGTTGTAAGCATCGGAGACGCTTCTATTCGGTACGCGTCTCATTTGGTGTAATCATCTAAGACGCGTCTCTGTGAGACACGTCTCCTTTGTTGTAAGCATCGGAGACGCTTCTATTCGGTACGCGTCTCATTTAGTGTAAGCATCTAAGACGCGTCTCATTTGTTGGAAGCATAGGAGAGGTTTCTCACTAAGATGCGTCTCCTTTGTTGGAAGCATAGGAGACGCTTCTCATTAAGACGCGTCTCCTTGTTTGGAAGCATAGGAGACGCGTCTCACAAGAGACGCGTCTCGTTTGTTATAAGCATAGTGTGCAGTAATGAAACTTTGTAATTGAATATTTTTTATTTGAATTAATTTACTGCTTCATAATTTGGTTTCGGCAAAGATCATTTTCCCGTCAGCCAGAAAAAAGGCTCACAGTAAAAATTTCGTTGCCGTGAGCAACGAAAGGCTCACGGCAAAAACATTTTTTACCGTGAGCCGCTCTATTTGCCGTGAGTTTTTCTATTGGCCGTCGGGAAAAAAGTATTTTGCCGTGAGCCCGACTTTTGGCTCGATTGGTTTCCGGTAGTGAGACGTCGTGACTTTGGAGAACGGGGTGTGTTACAAAAATCTTATGTTCTATGTACTATATAAATTCTATTATACATTCTTATCGCCCACAAAAATATTATTCATAGATGGTCCCAATATACACTTA
This sequence comes from Cenchrus fungigraminus, assembly GCA_036936925.1. Lineage (NCBI taxonomy): Eukaryota > Viridiplantae > Streptophyta > Magnoliopsida > Poales > Poaceae > Cenchrus > Cenchrus fungigraminus. The sequence continues at coordinate 89,889,752 of CM072780.1, forward strand.
ATTACTATTACAGACCACCGTCTTATATATATCGTGCCCCAGTGCCCCACTATGTATTTAGTTCACCAGCCATGACTCACAAGAGCAACATAAAACCGAGGAGAAAGAGCAGTTTCGTATGTCACCATCTGGAGAGCAACACCTACTATACGTACATACAATTGAGGAGTAATTAAGACTAGTTAATGGGGCATCAATTATAGGAATGAAAGACCTCTTGGGATTAATTTGATGCATGTACCTCAAAGCTAGCTGATATACTCTTGCATGGTGCAAATTTTTCTAGCACACAGTCACAGCACATTCTCAGGCCACTGACCCAATGATAGTCACGGGTTTAGAGCTTCCTGGACTTTTAATTTGAATAAGAAACTGTTTATGGCGCACAATGGAAACCTGTTTTCGTTAAACTTTAGCTGAACCATTTTAAGGTCTTGCAAAACATGTTGGCCCCAAAAAGAATGAACTTGCTCGAAACTTTGTTTGGAAATTTTCATGTACCTTTGTTCCACACACATGCCTGAAGCACTTTGGGATGAGCATATGCTCTCTCACAATAAGAACTGTTCGTCCATTGTCGACAGCCTACGTGCGCCAACGCATGGCAAACCAGGCCGCACGATAGAAATTTGCCCGGTAAAGACCGTTTGCCGTGCGCTTTTTATCGCATGCACGACAATAATTCTTTGCCGTGCATCAGGGAAGGTGCATGGTAAAAAAAGTGACTGACGGCGCGCGCGGTCCTAACGGGGTCCATGGATCTTTGCCGTGCGCTGGCCATGGAAACGCATGACAAAGATTGACACCTTTAAATGCGCCGGGCTAAAAACGCACGGCAAAGATTGACACCTTTGTTGTGTGCCAAGAAAAACGCACGGCAAAGGGCCTGTGCCAGCTGCCAGATATGGCCACTTTGCCGTGCGCCCCCCTTTTTGCTCACGGCAAAGTGACCTATTTTTTCTGTTTTTTGTTTTTCGCTTTCAAAATTCCCCATTCAACCAAAAATCACAGGCATAATACATATTTCATAATATTCATCACAGGCATCATATATATACCATAATAAGCATCACATAACCATCACAGACACTTAATATAGATAAATCCACAAGCTACTCATCACAAGTCCACTAGTACTATCCAAGTTCATCCACACGTCCACAAGTATTATCCAAGTTCGTCGACAAATCCACAAAGTACATATTCAAATTAAATAAACAAGCTCACTAAGAAGGAGGTGGCTGTGAGAATGGTGGGAACAACTGCTGTGCGGGAAACGTCGGTGACATGCACGAGGACTCATGGAGATTATTCGATGCCACCGATTGATTCTTCCAAAAAAACAGTAAATGGCATGTGAGACAAGAATCAAGTTCTCTAAGTTAAAATCTAAGTTTTTATCTAGGTTTCTAAGTGAGTCTAAGTCTCTAATGATTGACATGAAACAACAAAAAAGTCAAGTAACTCACAATCACAACAGGAGTCCCAGGAGCTGTAGCAACAGTCGTAAGTGTCGGAACGATTACGACCGAGGGCATTGGGGAATCACGGGAAATGGTGGCATCGACCGACCATTCTGGAGAGCTAACATGCAAGCTTGCATGTGCTGGGCCATAAGTTGCTGCTGCAACGCCACGTAATGTTGCATCTGTACCTGCTGCACAGCTAGCTACTGCTGCGTCACGGTAAGATGAATCAGCCACACACTGCTCAACCGCGTTGTGTGCCACTTCTTCCTCATCCAGCCGGGCCTACAATTGTTCATCCCAATGTTACAATGCAACAAAAACATATGAACTAGTCCAATATCGATGAGTAAACAGAAATAACCTGAAGTCGCTCCATGTGTGCCAGTGCCACGGGCGGCCGTGAGAGTATGGGATGGGTGCCGCTCGTGTCCCTTGCTCGGAGTGACGCGAGAGTGGGAGTAGAGGTCGTGTCCAAAATGATGCCACCCATATAGTAATGGCCATGCTTCTTTCCTTGTCCCATCCTCATGACCACCTCTCCATCAAGTGGCGCACGGATCGGATCCCACTATGGCCAGTGGATCTGCCTTCCCGTCTCGTCCGTGTACGCATTGAGCCGGTTGTGGATGGAGGGATTGCTATACGCCTCCGGCGGGTCGTCGGGGTTGTAGGTGGTCTCAGACGCGGACGCCTTGCCCTTGTGGGACAAGACCCATCCCACCTACTCACTGCACTCAGTGCCTCCATGTGAGCACGAACATCGGCAACTGTCAACATCGGTGGTGGCGGTTCTTCAACCATGACACCTTTTGTAAAGTTCTTGGTGTCTCGTCTGAATGGATGGTCCATAGGGAGGAATTGTTGGTGTAAGTCGAAACAAGAATACTTGGTACCCTTCGCCAACCAGATGAAGTGGAAAGCTACCTTGCATACTGGGCATGGGTACTTCTCGTGGACACACTAGTCGCAGAATAGCCCATACGCCGGATGGTCATGCAGGGAGTACATGTACCACACGAGCATTGTCAAGTTTGTCTTTGTAGCTCGATCATATGTATATACCCCCTCCTGCCAAGCACAGAAAAAATCATCAATCAAAGGCTCCATGTACACACTCATTTTATCCCGGGGTACCCAGGAATAACCAACAACACAAATATGTTTTGTCGCTGAAACATGACGCCGGGATGGGGGTGATTGAGGGGGATAACGAACACGGGCCAACAAGTGTGTGGCGCAGCCGTCATTCCATAAGGATTGAACCCATCTGTTGCCAGCGCAACACGTACATCAATTGGATGGTATCATATGCCTTTTTTGTGCCATGTCATCTGTTTTGCGGATTCCTTGGTCATGTAAAGCCATTGGATCCTCGGTATGAATGGAAGGTACTATACGATTTTCACTGGGATGTCAAGTTGCCTCTTATGACCATCAACGGAATCTACCTCCAGGTACCTAGAGGATTTACATTTAGGGCAGTACTTTGCATCTGCATGGTCTTTCCGAAACAAGATGCATCCATTCGTACAAGCATCTATCGGGTCGTATGGTATCTTAATTAAATGAAGGAGTTTCTGTGCCTCGTACATGTTCAGTGGCAGATTGTGATCTTTCGGAAGAAGGATGCCAAAAACTAACATCATTTCATTAAAGCCGTCTCGACTGATGCCAAATTTACACTTTAGGGGCCATTAAGCGTCCGATGGCATCCAGTTGAGACACATTGGTATGCTCGTGAAGTGGTTTATGTGCAGAAGACAACATGTTGTAATAAGCCTTCACGGTTGGCTCTGGAGCTTCCTCCATAACATGGTTAGGCTCTTCAGCGAAGTTTGCTTGATGAAAGTCTTCTAACATGTCTCCGCACTGTCACACCCTAAAATTTTCAATTTCATGATGTGAATAGAGAGAATAATTAAACAACGATTTTCTCTTAATTTTAAAATTTTTCCCAAAATTTAATTCTTTACCAGGAATATAGTACAGGAAAAAAACATTATTTGTTTTTCAAATTAAATAAGTGGCTTGGTGTTTGTTGCATACATGCTGGTGCATTTATTCTTGGTTATTTGAACTCAAATTTGAATGGAATTCAGTTGCTTGAGCTCTTTAAAAAAACAAAACCCTTTCTTTTTCTCCATCCCCTTTCTTTCTTTTCTCTGCGGCCTGTTAGCTGAAGTCTGTCGGAGGCCCTTGAAGTTTCCCATTCAGTCGCTGGCCACCCCTCAGCTCTGCGGCTTGTCGGCCCAGCTTCACCGGTGCCCCGATAACCGGAAGTCCGTCGTCGCTCCCCAAACTCCTCTGCCCTCTCCTCGCGTCGCTATCAGCTTTGCAGCCAAGGTGGCCAGCGGCCCAGCGCAGCCGCACACCTCCCTCCGCTTGCTCTCGCTGACAGGCGGGGCACGCCTGTCATCCCCGTCCTCCCGCCCGAGCTGGACCCTGGCACGAGTCCGACCTCGCGCAGGGCTCCACGCCACCTTTTCCCTTGGCCCGCACGCCAAGAAGCCCCCCGACCTATATAAAGGTAGTTGCCGGTGCGCGCCAGCCTTTTCCCCCCTAACCCTAGTCGTCGAGCTCCACCGCGTGCGCCGCAAACCCTAGCGCCACCGCCGCTGTCGATCTCCGGCTCCGCCGCCTTTCCGTCGACAAGGAGCTACTCTGGAGAACCGCAAGGACGAGGGGAAGCCACAGGTGGAGCACTGTAGCTGCGGGATCCAGCAGCGGCGGCGGTCACGAGATCGATCGGGCGCCGGTGGTGCAGGTGGTTGAGCGGCAGTGTGTTTTGGGGGGGGGGGGTACCCCCACATGGCTTCCCTGGTTCGCTTCTCCACTTGCTCTCCCTCTCTCGCTGCCTGTCTTTCTCTAGCAGCAGCACAGAACAGGAGCGCCGTTGGCGTGGGAAGCTAGGTTTGGGTGGCAGGATTTTTATTCCTTTAATACGCATGACCGCCGGATCCAAATCAGGTATGATGCGTAGCCCCACCACCGCCAAATTTGAAACTAGGGATCCCAAACTGGCGGTGATGGAGGTCTGTAGTTACCATGTCCATTTGTTTGAGTGTTGTATTTGTGAAAATATTTTTTTTTTCAAATTGTATTGTGTTCATGTTGGCATGGAGTTCAGAGAAATTAATGTGCATGCACGTTCACCAAGATAGCAACACATGGGATGCCTTGAGGAAGCACTATATATTTGGTATGGATCATATATGCTGCACCACCACCAACTCAGAGTAAAAATAAAAAATAAAACCGAGCAGAAGAAATGCAAAAGCTTTATGTGATTTATTGGAATGGAAGGCATGCACCCAGGACTTACGAACACCTGAATTTACAGTGTTGTCGTTATTCTCCATGCTTGTATGCACATTTTGGGGCTTACAAAGTATATGTGATCAACAGCATGTGGTAGCAGCGAAACAGGCACCCCTTCGATGGGGCTGTACTGGTCAACACGATATTGTACACTTGAATTATTTGGTACATGACATGGCCTATACTACAAGTGGCATTTGTCACAATGAATGTCCAAAACTTCACCGCCGCCATTGCTTTTAAGCAGGATGAGACGCAGCGGTCATGTGCATTTTGTCCTAGCTCTCTTTTCAGCTGCTTCAGTGTCTGTTTATTGTTGTTTCCCAGTAGTAGGTGGTTGTTCAATTCAGTACATGATGTGAACTGATGTGTAAATTTTGATTTGATTTTGTTTTGTTTTGTAATTTCTTCTCAAGTTATTCATTTGGATCCAAAAAAATCTAAAGGTAAGTGCGGAGATAGAGAAACCATTCATGTCTATAACTTTAAGGATTCACGGCTTCATGTTGTCTCTCCCAGGCGACTCGGGGGGCGACCCAGGCGCCGCCGCGACAAGCCCCCACCCCCACAAGCCCCGACGGCCGTCGTCGTCGCTGCCGGCTGGCGGGCGGCGACAGTGGCCCCGCCCTCCACCCCCCTCTCTTCCTTCGCCCTCTCCTCTCCTCCCCTTCCCCTCTAACCGTCCAGACCGTCCTGGGTCTACGTCAACCACCAAACACCTCGCCTGCTCCCCTTCATCGGGCTTTCGCCGGATCTACGGCTGCCGGGTCCGGATCTTCACTTTCCCGGGCTGGATCTTCGACTTCTGGACTTGGGGCCTTCATCTCCGGCTACCGCTGGAGGGACCTCCGCTTGTTGCTGCCCGTGGCTGTGGGGCTCCCCTCCCAGCATCGCATGGGGATCCAGGGGGATCGCCTGCCGCTATCGAGGCGCACTGGATGGTGGCCTTTCCTCCCCGCTCCGTCTCGTACCACGGTCTAAGGTAGTGGCGGTTTGCTGCGCCTCGGTCGTCCTCTCTGGTTCTGGGGAAGCCATCTCCTGCCAAGGAGCTTCCTTTCGTCGCCATGGGGGTCGTGTTGGTCATTTCTGGCGTCCCTCCAGATGTGCTCTGGATCTTCGGCTTCTGAACCTAGAGCCTTGGGGGCCGCCGCTCGTCGCTGTTGCTGGGGCGGGTGTCGCCCATTCCCAAGACCTTCAGGTGAAAACCCTGCCCGATGTTGGGCCTTCAACAACGACGTTTGTGGGTGTCGTTCCCCTCCCTGGAGGCGCTGATGCAAAGTCTTGTGGGGCGGTGCCCCTCTGATGGCGACCAACTCCTTTTCTTGGGGATGGGGCAGAGGCGAAAGCCTTTGCTTGCTTCCACGCTGGTGATGTGGACACCTTGGGGTGTTGTTTTCTCCTTGGAGACATCATTCATTTGCCCCCCCTGTCGCTGGCTGGTGTGGTTGGCATGGTTCCCTTCTCTATACCTACTAGTGCTCGATTCTTTGCATTGTTGCCCTGGTTGTTGTGGTCGTGGCGGATACTTTGCCATCCTATCGTGTTGGTTGTCAATGATGGTTTGTCATTTTTGTTGCAGATGGTGGTCACTTGGCTGTCGTGCTCTGGCGGAGGCTTTGTCATCGTGCTCGCGGTTGTGTTGCTAGTGGATGCTTTGCCACCATTGCGTGCTTGGCGGATGCTTTGCCGATGTCTTCCTTCTTTGGCGGATGCTTTGCCGCCGTGGTCGTGCCACTTCTTGGTTGTTACTCGTTGTGATTGCTCTCCCTAGGCTTCTTCGGTGGCAGTGTGCTTCTTTCTGTAGATTCTGCTCTTCGGTTGGTGTTGTCATGCGGTTAGGTTGGGAGTTCCTCCCCCTTGTGCTTCTTTTGTTGTTTCCTTGAGTCTGTTCGCGGCTGCGCCCGCCTCTGTTCGTGCTGTTCTCTTCCTCTTTGTTCCGTTCTGAGTCGTCTGTGTTGTCCTTTGTATCTGTGCACATTAGGGGTTCTCCTAAAGTCGCTTATGTGTAACTCTCTCTCTTTTTCTTAATGAAAAGGTGTCATGCACGTCTTAGAAAAAAGGATTCACGGCTTCATTGAATCTCTACTCAATTAAGTCTTAGAAAAAAGGATTCACGGCTTCATTGAATCTCTACTCAATTAAATCTTGAATCAAACATGAAAGATGTGGGTATTGTAATAGATTTGCTATAATACATGCATTAGCCATCATTGTTGCCTCGCACTGAGTAAAAAGGGAAACGCAGGTCAGTTCCATGCCCACAAAAATAAACCATTTCTGGATGCCTTCTAAAAGATAAGAACCCGCAGATTCATATGATAATTTTTTTCATAACAGCATCCTCCAAAATCATTTGTTCGTTCTAGGATATATATAGTAGCATCAATGAACCTGTTCATCTCTTTAATTATTATTCCACCAAGGCACCAACTTATACATAGGGTCGAATGCTACACGTGCAGGCCTGGGTTTCGTTCTAGGAATTTTACGGATGTCACTGGTGACGCCATGGGTTTCGTCGCAGATTGCGGCCTGCTGCAGATCGTTCCGTCAATAAAATCGTACGAGGAGGGCGCATGCTGAAACTACTACACTCCGTCTCATTCAGTCGCAATATAGGCAAAGGCACAAAAACCGACAGGCAGTAGAAGACATCGATGGCCGGCGGCGAGGAGGCAGCAGGGGTGACCTGGAACAAGAAGGTTGTGCTGAAGAGGTATGTGACGGGGTTCGCCACGGAGGAGGACATGGAGGTCGTCGTCGACACCGTCCAGCTGCGCGTTCCGGCGGGGTGGACGGCGTCTGTGCTTGTCAAGAACCTGTACCTGTCGTGCGATCCATGGATGCGCGGCCGAATGAGCAAGCATGAGAATGGCACCGTCGTGCCTGCCCCAGACTTTGTCCTTGGAGAGGTACTAAAAACTTTGTACCTCTATGTGAATTGCTCACTTCGAATCCCAACAACTTTTTCTCGACCTAGCTAAACGATATTTGTCTCGGCAATATGCTGTTTGATTATTTGATCAGGCCATGGTCAATTTTGGAGTGGGTAAGGTGATCGATTCCACGCACCCAGGTTCAACACGGGCGACCTCGTCTGGGGGATGAGTGGATGGGAGGACCGCACCCAGGGTTCAACACGGGCGACCTCTATGGTTTAATTATTATTCCACCAACTTACACCGCAAAACAGTAGACCAGCGTAAGCAGCTCCACATGTTTAAGTAGACATTGACTAGTATCGTGCCCATGCGTTGCTACGGGAGTCGACTAATTCATACAAGTATAACATGTCAAAGTTAAATAAATGAACTCATCAAATTCCAAATCAATTGTATATAACCGCCGTTCTATAAGCAAAGGAAGTGCAGATTTTATCTCTGTTTTCTCAATTTTCTAAAATTGTGCCATGTATATTCTTGATGATTTTGCAAAAAGAAGATATAAATTATTCAAAAGGCAAACTTTATTAATACAGTTTTTAAGATGCAGTATCTGATGTCAGAACTTTGTTGCTGATCTTTATTTCTCCTTGCCCACCCAAAAGTCTTCGCTAGTCACCACTTGCTGAACGACAGTTTTGCCACAGGCTATGGCCATGGTCGCTGTTTGGTTGCAAAAAAAAAAAAACACACACACACACAGAGAGAAAACCTAAATCACAATTCTATCTTTACAATCTAGCAATATAATAGTATAATAATTTGCCGAAATAGAGGAAGTAACAATGCAGAATTTTCTTAATCGAGTTTAGATACTTAATGAGTCTTTATAACTCAGGTATTTACCAGAACAAGCATAAATGGAAACTGGAAGCGCTCCTTCATCCACGGACTCATACAGACTAAGTGCCATACAAAGAGACACTAATCAACGAACAGTGAAATTGCGATGGCCAACTGATGAAACTTCGCTGGTACATTTCAATGGAAGTAGTCCTGGACATACTTGTTCTCATTACACAGCCTGTGCTAATTAAAAAAGGAAAATGAATAGTGACCAGCCTGTTCACAAAAAGCATTATGACATGCAATCATCATTAGTATAATATCATAACATAGCAGATGTTTGGTGCTATTTTCTGCATATTTTGTATTTTGACTAGAAACTATAGGGACATCATATACATAGGAGATTGCTAAATAGATTCTGAAACCATGGATGCATTAGTCATTGGAAAAAAAATAACAACCATGAGTCTGTCCAAATTAATGGGCCAACTCAAGATTTCATCTATTAGCAGCATGAACATCCCACTTCCTACTCTAAGTATACATTTTACATTGGCGGAGAGGGCCCATAAGCATTCTCCAACATGCAAGAGCATAAGCATTTCAAAGTACCAATTAAAATCAATTCTAGTCCTAGTTAAAGAAATTCAATGAGCACAAACTGGAGAAAGTTGTTACTTTCTTAACTCAAAAATTCAGTCAATAGCAGGATGCAGAGGCAATGTACCAGAGGCCAACCAAATTTTATCTACATCTACATCGCAGTTTTGCCTTTTTACCATGCACACACTTTCACTGGATGATGTTGCACCCAAAATCATTTCATGTTTAAGTAGAAGATAGGCAGAGCAAACAAAGAAATTAAAAAATTTAGCATAAGGGGCCATATGAAGTGATTTTATGACTGAAACATAGCATTCTTGTCATAAACTTGAGAAATCAGTTATCTATATAGATGGTCTTTCGAATGTTCATACACTTTTCATAGTGTTTATTAGTGCTAGTAGGATAAGCTGAAACCCCTAGGGGATAATCAAATTAAAGGTAGTAAAAATGATAACAGTGTGACAAAAAAAAGTGATAACTGTAACCTAGTGACCTTTGCATTCAGTTGTTACTTCTGATGGTGGTGTTTGACAGGTATTCGAAAAAATTTGCAACCACTGTTTATTTTTCATAGGATCCATCTTACAAATAATCTGTATATCACACAAGTGAATAGCAATTAAAGAGGCATAGAACAAAAAGTTAAGCAACCTGTATAAGAAAAATTGCTACTTGTAGAGTAGAGTACAAGGCACACTGAATTGATCGAATAACCAAACATATTGGCCTCCTGAATAGATGAGCAACTTACAGAAGAAAACTTACTTGATTAATTAGTTATATTCTACAAGTTTCCTACCATGATGGGCTTCTTTGATGCTTCAGAGATTTGCAATAGAAACCCAATTTGCAAGCCTTCTCTCCTGTAAAGAAAACCAACAAACATTTTTTATTTTTAAGAACTAAGTGGCTAACATAAATTTCAGCCATGTGTACTTCCTAAATTCACCAACAGATTTTGTTTTTCCATTATCTTACCTAATCTTGATGGGGAAAAAGAAAATCTATATTGGATTGGCGATGAGATAAAATTGAGGATTTGAGTCGTATGACAAAGATGGGAGGCAGTAACAAAATGAGCATCATGCTATGGTGGTCCTTTTGGTGCCGCTGAATAGGACGACCAAGAAAGAGCCAATCAAGATTAAGTGTTGGAAAATCAACAAACAGACCCTGACAGCTTATTTGCTAGCAGCAAGCGTGCTGGCCAAACTCCAACCACGATAAATGTATACAGCCAGATTGCAAGATGGCGCGAGGGGTGCTGCCGCACCAATCCGCGGCACCACCAATCCATGTGCTTGCGCCGGCTGCACTGTGGGATCGAGAAAGGAATCCTAGCTGACTGAATCCCTCTGGATTTTTGAGGAGGTCTTGAGAATCTCTTGTTGTGGGTTAGCAATTACTGAGCGGGACATCTCAAATCAGATAAAAAAATCACCTGAGATGGAGAGCGCAATCTGGAGGGGGCGGATGGAGGCCCTGATGTGCACCGAGATCCCCGGCCCTGCATCAGTACGCTCGATGCCCTGCACACGAGGGAGTCTACACGCCCTGCTGGCCGCCGGCGCCGCACTTGCTGCAGCTCGCTCTCGGGGACGCCAGACTCCGCTGCCCTGCCGGCCTTGACCCTCCGCTCCCGTACTCGTCTCCTTGCTGCGCCGACAAAGTTCGCGCTTGCCCCGCGCGTGCCGTTGCTGTCTTTGCTCCGCACCGGCTCGAGCTCGCGCCTGACAGTAGGGAACGACGTCCTTGCCCACACCGCCGTGCTGGGACCCTGCGCACGCGCCGCTGCGCCCCGACAGATTAAGGGAGGGGGGGGTGAACGACACCACCGTAAATAATAGATTGGTATAGATTACCATGGAGTCCAAGCCTCCTGGGCACACTATACATATAATTAGCTACTAGTTCTGTAGGGTTCTACGTTTCTACCTCACCAAAGGTCCTTCAGTTGGTAGCCCCATAGGAAAACAAAACCTATAGAAGCATATAGATGGCATGGAAAGCATCAGCGTGTGACGGGAAAATCAAACTTTTACACTATGGGAATGGTAGGCAGCAGGAATTAGTTTCTCTCTGATACATCATGTAAAGCCTGGCATCTTCCAAATGGAGCATAATAAAGCTCTAGGCCCTGATGGATTTCCTGCAGAATTTTATCAGGTCTTTTGGGGATCATCAAAGAGGATCTTCTACCTCTCTTTGCCTATCTGTATAGGGAGGCTCTAGATCTGTACAGTCTGAACTTTAGAATCATTACGTTAATTCCTAAGATTCATAATGCGACCAAAATCCAGCAATATAGACCGATTTGTGTCCTCAATGTTAGTTTCAAAATCTTCACTAAAGTGGGAACAAATAGGCTTAATATTGTAGCCAAGAAGGTGGTGAGCCCAACACAAACCACCTTCATGCCTGGTAGGAACATCATGGAAGGAGTAGTTATACTACACAAAACTATCCATGAGCTACATACTAAGAAAAGGGACCGTGTCATTTTCAAAATTGATTTTGAAAAGGCATATGACAAGGTTAAATGGTCTTTCCTACAACAAACCCTTCGTATGAAAGGCTTCTCACCTAAATGGTGTAGGTGGATTCAAAGTATGGTCACTGGTGGAAGTGTGCGGATTAAAATAAATGATGAAATTGGTTCCTACTTCCAAACCAAACGTGGACTCAGACAGGGTGATCCTATGTCACCAATCTTATTCAACATCGTTGCCGATATGCTAGCTCTTCTTATTAATAGAGCAAAAGCCGATGGTCAAATAAGAGGAGTCCTCCCCCATCTCATTGATGATGGTTTGTCAATCCTACAATATGCAGATGACACCATTATCTTCATTGATCATGATCCTGAGCAAGTAAAGAATCTAAAACTTTTGTTATGCGCTTTCGAGCAATTATCTGGGCTTAAGATAAATTTCCATAAGAGTGAGATTTTTTGCTATGGGGCAGATAAAGAGATGGAGGAATTCTATACTTCTCTCTTTGGTTGTAACACAGGGGAATACCCTTTCAGATACTTAGGGATCCCAATGCACCATAGACAGCTCTTTAATTCTAAATGGAAAAAGGTTGAAGAACACTTCGAACAAAAACTTTCTTGCTGGAAGGCAAAATACCTATCTTACGGGGGGAAACTTGTCTTACTCAACTCAGTCTTAAGCAGCCTACCCATGTTTATGATGTCCTTTTTCGAAATACCGAAAGGGGTTCTTAAAAACTTGGATCATTTTAGATCAAGATTTTTTTGGCAAGGATCTTCAGAGAAACATAGATACAGACTTGCCAAATGGGACATCTTATGTCGTCCTAAGGAACAAGGGGGTCTAGGTATCCTTGATTTGCAACTACAAAATAAATGCCTTCTCGCAAAGTGGTTAGTTAATTTACTAAACACAGATGGTATATGGCAATCGTTGCTTCGGAACAAATACTTAAGATCAAAATCTTTAACACAAGTGGCAGCCAAACCTTATGACTCTCATTTTTGGAGAGGCCTCATGCATATAAAAGATGAGGTGTTGGCTAAAGGTTCCTTCGAAATCAAAGATGGGACCAATGTGAGGTTCTGGGATGATACTTGGGTAGGAGACAAGCCTCTCAAAGTTCAATATCCAAACTTATATAATATAGTGAGGGATCCTCACGCAACTGTATCCAAAGTAATGACCACAAGCCCTCTTAATATCTCTTTCAGAAGGACTTTGGTGGATAACAAACTTAGAGATTGGCTTAGTTTAGTGGCACAGATCTCACATGTAGAACTGGCAGAAGGCTCAGATTATTTTAAATGGAGCCTAAACAGATCCGGCTTATATACCGTCCGGTCTTTGTATCACCATCTCATTGATACACAACCACCTTTTCATCATAGGAAGATCTGGAAGATGAGGATTCCACTAAAAATAAAATTTTTTCTCTGGTTTCTGCAAAGGGAGGTTGTTCTAACCAAAGACAATCTGGTTAGGAAAAATTGGAAAGGTAGTCAGAAATGTATCAGCTGTAATAGGAATGAGAATATCCAACACCTCTTCCTTGACTGTCCCTTTGCTAAAACGATTTGGAGAATCATCTTTTTTGCTACTAATCTGAACCAACTTAGATCTATCAGCCATTTGTTTGGTACATGGCTGAATAATCAACCTAAGAAGATGAAAGGTTTGATGTGGGTGGGTACAGCTGCGTTGTGTTGGGCTATCTGGCAATGCCGGAATGATGTAATTTTTAAGAAAATGAAAACTAACTCTATTATGCAGGTTATTTTCAAGGGAACATACTGCCTACGCTCTTGGGCCCAACTACAGCGTGATGAGCAAGCCAAGGACGCCCTCACTCTGATGAGCAAGAAATTAGCGATTATTGCTTTAGAGATATCAAATAGAGGGTGGAAACACTTATATCGTTTGCTTTAGTCCGATTATCTCTTTTAAAGACTTTGGTTTGATTTTATTCACCAAGAACGGTTTGTAATAATTGGCTGTGTACATCCCTGGATATAGAGGCCGGATTCTGTAATCCCTTATCTAAAAAAATGTAAAGCCTGGCATGTCCCGGCATATGATGCTTCATCTTCAGAAGTTGGGTGGATGTTGAACTGATGAAGTGCATAAAGACTGGGACACTCAATGACCAGCAGTGTTCTTGACAATGCCACATAGCAGAATGTGCTGGCCAAACGGCAATGGCCTCGGTCCTAGGATGGTCTTTCCTGTAATGAGGGATTGAAAAAACATAATATCAGAGTGCGCTCCTAATGCTGCCTACAATAGTTGGGAACTGAAACTTGTTCTATAATTTTGGAAATTACGCCCTAATGTTTCTAAGCAATTTAAAATTTCTCATTTAATAATCACAGATTTATGTCAAAAAATCCAAATAACAGTTTTCATAAGGGAAACAATGTATAACTGTCAAAAATCAAAAGCTTATTCAGTTTGAACAACTTGAAGGATTATAATTTATTTTAAAAGTACTGATATTTATTTAGTTTATAAATACTTCCTCCGTCACAAGTGATCGATTTGTCGTTTTGGCTTTTCTAGATACATTCTTTTTTACACTTAGATATATACTTATGTCTACATAACAAAAGGAATACAACTACAAAAGCTAATATAAAACGACAAATAATTTGGGACGCAGGGAGGAGTGCTCTGTAGTGCCTGAAGTTCGTTAAGAAAAATAACAGTTTTGTCCAATGGCATACTGTTTTGTGCGATGCGTAAACAGTGCACAGCTCGCTCCCCTAAATGTGCAGGATCCCCTAGATGTGCAAGATCCTCCACTCCCTCCTTCCTGTAGAATTTTCTACAGGTGTATTGGGATATTCCATGCGAGGGTGAAATATTGAGCATACCATTGAGAAAATTAACTTAAAAATAGCTCATATCTCCAAGTCTTTAATTTCTCGGTATCGCCGTCCAGAAGAGCACCACAGTGGATCGGTGTCCGTGGCCTTTGATCTCTCACCATTACAACATCCGCTCAAATCGAATGTTTAGAAACCATTTAATACTCAAATTTCTTGTCAGTTCAGTGTGGGGTTGAGAATAATGAAAGTGGGTGTTGTAATGCTCTAAAAGTACATCAACCTTTTAGGTTTGCAACTAATTATTCAATTTATAGTTTCTAAAAAACGTGTTTTCTATTCGTAGACACAGAAAGGAGCACGGAGCAACAAGGAAAACATTCTGTCTATCAGGCTGGTGCTGAGCAATCGGGTTGTTTTGTGTGTACCCAACGAGAATGATAGCTCTGCCAAGGCCCCAAATAGCGGCAGAGGTGCCCACCGGCGTAGCCCACCCAGCACACGTACTTGGCGGGTGACCTTGCTGTATACTGGATGGTAGTATTGTGTGAATGTCGCTTCCGAGCTTATGGACTCTGTTTCAGGATAAGATCATTTACATTCAAGATTATCTTGTCATAATAACAGCCTTCAAAGGTTCATTTATACATGATGAGCTTTTGGAGGAAGAATCAAACAGGAGAAGAGATGTGTCGTTGTAGCACCAGAGGCCCAAGAGTAGGACGCCAGAGAACCTCCAGTCAGCGGGAACCGAGGTTGAGGGTTCACCAGAGCAACGGAGTGGAGTGCGGCACGGAAGTTGGACAGTAACCCTAGCCGAGCGCGCCTAATCCCCTGGACCGCGCCATCTCTCGCGCTTGCCCCCAATAATCCCACCAAGCACCATCCCGTCTCGTCTCGCGAGGGAAGCTCGAGGCGAAGTGACGGTCTCGTCCGGGACGGTGTGTGTGTGTGTGGGGGGGGGGGGCAGGAGAATGAGGCGATAAGTGATGCGAGGAAGGAACCTAAACACGAGCCAAATGCAACCTATCGTCCTGGATGGGCCTTGGCATGGCCCGGTCACAGCAACCTAACCCCCTAATATACCCCAATGCCGCCAGTGTAGCACTATTTATTTGCACCACCATCCTGTCTGCTGCTCGGAGCTCCCAAACGCATGATGGTGACAAACAGAGAGGATGAGGTGCATGTTAGGAATAAGCACGCCATGGCGCGTTCTAGGCGTGCGTGCGTGTGTCTGTGTATGTGCGCGGCGTGCTCGTGCGTGTGTGGGCGCCAGCAGAGAAGCTGCGGCGCGGTCCGACGCGAGCACGACGTGCTCTGGGTCCAAGTCAGCGGCAGCGAGGATTGGCTCCGCCGTTGGCGCGTCGTGTGAGTCGTAGGTGGCTGTTGGGCGAGTGGTGTGCGTAGAATAGGTCGTGCAGGAGGAGGCCGCCAAACCCGGGAGGAGCGAACGGCTCTAGGGTGAGGTTGAGCAGGTCCTGCGGACCGTGAGTGGTGGGCGCGGTGGAGGCGAGCTCCCCGGCCTACAAGTAGCCCCTGTGCTCCCCATTGTACACCTGCCGGTTCCATTTTGATTGTGAAGAGGGCCAAGATACAGGAGCATTTGGCTCCGCGGCGTTCGTCGCCGTTCATCTACTGTTCATCTTCAACCTCGGGCTCCCGGCGTGTGTGCGAGCTGTAGAGAGCGAGGCGAGGGGGGAGCTCCGGGAACGCGTGTTCCCGGTTGATTCCAACAGTGCAGTTGTGTGGAGAGAAACAGCTGCCTCGTCCAGCTTGAATGAATGGTAGGCATCAGGAAATGGGCTATTGCGAAAGTGAAGCGTGCTTGGTTCCGGGGGCAGATGTAGGAAACAGATGCATTTCTGTTACTGCCTGTATGTGATAGATGAACTGCAACACAATATATATCTAACTAGGTGAATTCTCTGCGCGTTGCCGCAAGATATTTTGTATAAATTTTTATGAGAAATATCAATAGTTTGTAAGGAAGAAGATTCAATACTTTGCAGCTGAGTTGATACACACGGAACAAATGAAATCATTTCGGGGGGGGGGGGGGCGGAGGACAGGACCATGTCCCTGGTGCAGCTGTTGAGCCAGTAGTGTCGTCCTCGCGGAGGAACCCGGCCTTCTCCAATTACTGCGACACCCGTTGTCAACATCCACCAGCACCTCGATGCGTCACAGGACCTCCACCTCTGCGAGCACATCCCTTGGTCAACGTCCACCAGCACCTCGATGTGTCTATAAATTCCTGGGAACTAGAAATGAGCTACTATGTGCCTTCACTCACCATTCTATACCAGATGACAAGAGATAGTACAACATGTTTTTATACATAACTAGAACCACCACCGTTGTTCTTTGTTGCTAGTAGGAGATACACCAAAAAAAAATTGCAGTTCCAACTAAATACCTGGTATTACTAATTCAGCCTCACCAAAAGTTGGTAACCACATAGTGCAACATAAAAATTTACGATTCGCAGAGAGAGCGTATGAAGGCAGTGCTTAAACTTAACCTCGCACACTCTGGAGAGGCAGGAACTCCTACAGACCCATCCCGCCCGGAAAAGGAAGCACCAAAGGCAGGGCCGGCTCTATAATTTTAAGGACCTACGAGCGGACTCCTACAGACCCATCCTGCAGGAATTGCTTAACTTGCGAACACCGGGCAGCAGTTCCATGCTTAGAAATTACATTATCATTATTCTTGATCCGGGGCTTACAAAGTATTTCTGATCAAGACAAGTGGTAGCAGACAAACAGGGCGCCCCTGGCATGTCGTCCCTGTCAAACCCTATGACATACACTTGAATTACTTGGTAGATGAGATGGCCTATACTACCAGTGGCGTTTTTCATAATGAATTTCCAAAACTTCACCACCATTGAGCAGGACGAGACTAGAAGCTAGCTTAGCAGTGTGGTACATGATGTGAACTGTTTATTGTTGCTTCCCGTGTTTTTCAGGGACTGTTTATTGTTGTTTCCCAGTAGTTATATTAGGTAGTTGTTCAGTACATGAGGTGAACTGATGTGTCAATTTTCATTTTGTTTTGTTTTCTTGTGTTTTTAGTATATTGCTTCTTCATTTAACCTTCTTGCCAAATCTCCACGTCATTCATTCGGAGCAAAAAAGAAAAAAAAAATCTAAAAGTGCGTGAAGAGATAGAGAATCCATTCACGTCTATAACTTTAAGGATTCACGGCCTCATTGGACAGTCAAATCTCTAGTCAGCTCAATATTGAATCAAACAGGAAAGATTTGGGTACTGTAATAGCTATGCTGCAGTACTTTCGGAGCAAATGCCTTTGTTCAAGGATGTAGCAACCATGGATTTCTTCATGTCTTTATTATTTGTTGGAGAAAGCGGATTGGCTGGCTTTGCCTTCCGGGCCTCCAGAAACAGCTGCACATGTTTTAGTAAACATTGATACCACAGAATCCTGGCCTCTTGGGCACCACTATGGCACTATATATATTAGCTACTTATTCTGCAGTCCTGCCTCGCCAAGAGTCCTTCAGTTTGTAACGCCATAGGGCAAACAAAAACTAGAGAAACATAGAGAGGATCTGGCAAGCATCAGCGTGTGATGGGAAAAGCAAACTTTTTGCACCATGGGAATGGTAGGCACCAGGAAGTAGTGTGTCTCTGGTAGATCATGTAAAGCCTGACATATCTGGGCATATGATGCCTGGTCTTCCAGATGTTCTCCTGGAAGTTGAACGCCTTCAGCAGATGAGCCTCCTGAATCACCAGCGGTGTTCTTGACAACATCAAACAGCATGATGTGCTAGCCAACTGGGCAGTGGACTCGATCCCAGGATAGTGTTTGCTGTAATGAGTGCATAAAAAGGCACAATATGAGAGTTTGACTCCTCAACCTGGCTCCAATTTATTTGACTGAAACTGTTCTATAATTTCGGAAATTATGCCCTAATTTTTCCAAACACTTCAATTATTCTGATATAACAATAAATTTATTATGTGTGCGAGTAAAAATTCCAAATAAAGGTTTTCATAGGGGATACAATGTATAACAGTCACAAATCAATAGCTTATTCAGTTCAAAAAAAACTTGAAGAATTACAATTTATTTCATATATAAATACTCCACGGTGCCTGATGTTTTTTCAGACATTCACCAGTGTTGTCAAATGCATATTCTGTTTATTGCCTGGAGGTTGCAAAATTGAGGTTATACAGCCGGAAAATTTCAGAGTTGCATGTGGAATAACTTCACTAGTTTCTCAGCACAAGTGATGTGTACATTTTTTACATAGAGCTACACGATCCATGAAAATACCCATGTACTACTATTTGATTGGGGTGCATCGAGAGCCATTTCTTCTATGGCTGTATGTCCATGGACTCCACTTCTTGCAATCTACAGAGCCACGTCAGGACGGATTGTAAAGGGGCATCATCCTCAATGACTAGGGGATAGAAATCTATGGAAGCTTACAGTTGCAAAACCATGGAGTTCCAGAAATTGTGCTCGAAAATATGAGGAACGTCATGGAGTACTTCTTCAGTCAACCACTCTATAAAAACAATGAATTTGGCCAGCTTCCTGGACACCTTCAAGGCTATGGCCAAAGCATTTGTGGAGTCGGAGCATCAAACACTGAACTAGTGTGACAGGCTTTACCTTGTCACGCAGCCACCTCACGATCATGAGATGATACAGGGACCTACAACTCATGTTAGCTTCAGGTAATTGTCAACATTAATTATGTGCATGCCCGTGACCTTATTAGTAAATTGATGTGATCAATAATGCCTGCATCAGAAGCAGCACCACCATTTTCATTGATAAAATTATTATGTAACATTTGTGTGTGTAAGTGTCTTAACATGATTATCTAAATCATGAAAAAAAAAGCATTGTGTGAGATCAATTGTTTCGATGTAACAGGGATTCCGTTGAATTGTACTCGTCTGAGGTGATGAGGGTGATCATGACATGCACACTCATGGAGATAATCGCGAAAAACCTAGGCACCGATCTCAATCATGTTAGAGACATATTTGTTAGCCAGGCATTAAGGATGACTTACTACCCTGCATGCCCTGTTGCACACGATAATGTTTTGCGGAATTCTTCACCACATTCTGACATTTCTACTCTAACACAGGTATGGGAACTAAATATGGTAAAAGGACTCCAGATTGAGAGACAAGGTGCATAGGTGCCAATAAAACCCCTGTCGAAAGTATTGGTGCTTAATGTTGGCGACTTTCTTGAGGTATCAAACAATCAATCATATGTTCTGTTTTCTTAATGATATGTTTCTGGCAAACCATTGAACTGGTTTATTTTTCATAAGATCATGATAACTAAATAAAATGGCAAACTCACACTCTGATGAAGCCCTCAAAGATTTACAAAAGCACTTGTTATATGTAGATATTGACAAATGGGAAGTACCAGAGCATTGAGCACAGGGTCACCGTTAATCCTCACAAGGAGAGGATGTCCATTTCTGCACTTCATCTCCCAAAGTTTGATATGAGTACGTGTGGGTCCACTATCCAAAATGAGGTTTTTTACGGTACACAATACGACTCAACGGTCGTATGGTCGTATTATCGGTTTTTCTCTATGGGTAAAATGGTAATTTGATAGATATATATTATTTGGAAAAAAATTTCCGCTGCCCCCTTATACTATCTAAAATATTTCATATATTTCATTTCCTATATACAACAATACCATTTTATATTTTCGATAATATCCTTATACTACCCATACGACCTTTGAATACCACCGTACGACATCTTAAAAAACCAGTCGTATAGAATTAATCTCAACCGTCGGATCCTTACATATAGGTCATTTTCTATTACATACGAGTCCTTTTTCAACCGGTCGTACCGGTCATATTGTGTACCGTGAAAAACCTCATCCAAAATAGTTGGACGAGAGCTCAAATACAAGATCCTGAGAGTGGATGAGGTTGCAAAGGTTGTTTTCAAAAGCAAACTTGATGGTAAGAAAACCAAGGAGTATGCCATGTTGAGCATATGAGACTACAGGACGAGAAGCTCCTGGTACGAGCCTACAATAGAGAAAATAAACAATTTGATCCATATATAAAACGGTAGCTAATAAATGTGTCAAATAAAAAGGTACTGGTGTGTATGCAACTTCCCAAAACAATGTGTGATTTGACATGATTGTTACCTTATTTTAGTGATCGTGCTAAATGCCAATAATTGAATGGTCTTGTATCTCTGTAAATAGGGTTGCGGGTTTTCGTATATTGGCCACCAAGTCCGCCAAATAATAGCGAGTGTTACATTTGTGGTTGCGGACAGCCACTAAACCCGCTTAATTAGTTTGTGGCAACCTCAGTGGCCATGCGGCTGTCCGCAAACCGCCTCACCTGCATCGCTATTTATATAGCAACAGCAAATGTCGGAGATTGTGAGAGGAACGGTGTAGCTGTGAGGGGAAAGAGAGTGAATGTGCAGTATTAAGTGTGGGTGGGAGTACCTATGTCTTAAATTAATTTGCAAAAAACATAATTTCAGGGATGTGAAGTGCACATGTCGTATGTCTTGTGACACCGCGCACATTGCCAATCTGAGGGATGCTTTTGCGGCAATGAGGCCTATATATATACTTGCTATGATTAGTTCTGCCTCAGCTAGGGCCTTCATCAATGTGTCACTGAAAAATATCGGACAAAAAGGGGACCGTATGTCCCAGGAGCATGTGAGGGTAAAAGAAAATATTGCTCCTGTTGGAATGGTAGACATCATGAAATACTCGATCAGGAGGAGCCATTGTGATCACTCTTTTGCTCCCCTGGGCTGCCCTGAATGAGAGGGGTATGCTTTGACCGTGATCAGGACTGATCTGACTAGTATAGTATACAAGCAAGACCAGAGCCTCAGAGGATGTCTCATTTGTGGTTTTAGCAACCAATGTAGAAACAGTGAAATTGGATAAGGGCCATTGGGATTGGGATGTGCGAAATTTGTTTGTGGTTAAAGCAGTGAATGTAGAAGAGGTGCTGGAAGCCAACTAGAAGGATTATCTACTACCGAAGTCAATCAGTTACAAAACTTGAGCTTTTCCAATAATATACATGCATTCATCGTCATATTATTCATCATGATAGCTGCACTCTCAAACACCTTTAACAGTTCCTCATTCCATTTGACAAGATTGTTCAATTCCGGAAACTATTATGCAGATCAGTGGCAGAGCATTGATGCAGTTTCCTAATTTCTGAAAGTTTACTACGTCTTCTACTTCACCTTGATCTGACCTCGATATCATGTTACAATTCATCTTTTATGATACACGTACTGCCTTTAAGGTCAAGTATGTATGGCAGTAAAGACTGTTTATAAGTATTACTCTGTACCGAACAACAGGCCCAATGCAACACAAACTGTTGCATCGTCGCTCATGACTTCTAGTCTTCCTTAATGCCAAATCTAGTTTTCTTTATAGAAGTCCACTCTAATATGGACTACTCTATATATTTATGTGTCCACAATTTGAATCACAGCTTCTATACATATTTTCTTTATAGAAGTCCACAGTAACAATCTTGACTATCTGCACGTGTGCAAACTGTTTGATGACCTTTTCTTTTTTTCCAAATAAATACAGAATCAAAAGAAAAGATGACGACCATATATATAACATATATATACCACACATGCTAACTTATATATAGTCAAACCATGGTGAACTCTCTCCGATTCAGATGTATGTAGTGCTATGGCTGTAATACCACAGTTTCGCTAATTCCCTGTTAACTTCCTGGATAATGTAAAGAACAATAGGATTGGGAAGTATCAGGAACATTGCGTTGACTGAAGGTAGAAAACAAACAAGTCAGATTAAATTATCTTGCATTATGGATCTGCCTGTTATAAATTTCCAGGAGCTCAATTCCACTTCCACCCCCTGTTGAAGGAATTATCTTGAGGTCCCCCATTTCAAGATTTTTTTTTAGAAAGAAACAATTTCAAGATGTTTCCCTTGGTTAAAACACCAAGTGTACCAATCTGGTCAGGGCAGGCTAAAGCTATATTTTGGTACATTTCTGTATTCAACCTATCTAATTTTTTGGCTTCTTTTCTTTTATATTCAAGATTTTGCGATGTAAATTAGAAGCCATGTCAATCAACAAAAATAAAATGAACACAACGTTTCCAAATATACTTTATTTTACTCAAACTCTTCAATAAATTTGGAAATGGCGCCCCATTTTTTAAATTCTGATCTCTCCATACACAATTGTATATTAATCCCAGATTTATATATGTGGGGAAACAAATCAAATAACACTTTTCATGGTGGAAACAATGCATATCCGTCATTAATGAATAGCTTTATTCAGTTCAAAAAGTTTGAAGAAGTATAATACATTATAATACATTTCAAACGTACTGATATTTCGTTCATAAATAGTCTGCAGTGTCTGGACTCTTTTAAGACATTTACCAGTTTTGTGAAACTCAAATACTGTTTTAGCTTGGTCATACTCCCCTCGCGCGCACAAAACCACTCTAAATGTTGAAGTGGCTTAATATTGCTTGAATATTGAAGTTAGAGCATGCAACCTGAAAATTTCATAGTAGTATACCAATACACTAGTTTCTCGCCTCAAGTCAAGTGATGTGTACTATCTTAACTTAACAGACAAATTGAGCACGCCATCCATTATGATACCCACATACTTCTATATATAGGATTGGGATGCATCAAGAACCATTTGTTCTGGGGCTGTATGTCCATGGACTCCACTCCTTGCACTCAATCAACATACAGCCACTCTGCTAGAAGGCTTGAAAATCATCTAATATCGCAATGTGTGGTGTTATGTCACTTGCCCTATATGGTGGACCACCGATCGAGGTTCATCCTCACTTCATGGGCCTTAGAGACTCAGAGATGGTTTTGCCACAATGGTTGTGCAAGTATTTCTCATCATTGATGTCCTTACAGCCTCTCACATACACTACTACAAAAATCATTTTTAGGAACGGGCGAAATGACATTTATAGGTGTGGGCGTGAGACCCGCTCCTAGCTGTCGCTTTTACAAATAGCGGTTTTTAGGAGTGAGTAAAATGACCGCACCTCGAAAAGCATTTGCAGGTGCGGGTGAAACTTTCGCCAGTTCGTAGAAAAAATGTTCCCGCCAATTTTTCCGCATCAAATTTCTAAAATGCAATTTTCTCGGTTCTAAACAATTAACCCCTTCAAATTGAACACGACAATGCTAATTGACTAGTGATACATCAACCACTACTACTCTAGAAATCCAAGTTCATACATCAATCGTACCACTACTACATATAAATATGTTCATACATCAACCACTTCTACTTGTAAATAAGTTCATACATCAACCACCACTACTTATAAATAAGTTTGTACATAAACTACTAGTTAATGCATTTGTAGAAACGGAACATAGTTAATGTCTCCAATGATCTAGCCTAGAACTCCGTCAATATAAGATAAAGTGTGTGCTAATGCACTCAGCTCTGCTTCCGGATAACTGTCACACACAACACTGCAAATATCAAACATTGGTGCAGTGTCTTGTTGGTCTGTCCTGTAGAAAGTTAGAGTTGCTTGATGCTTCCAATCTCTGGTGAAGCACGGCCCACCATAGTAATCCAACCGAATTTTTTCCACAACTTGATTAAGAATCGCACGAAAGCTCATTGAGGCATAGGTTAGGTTGAACAATACATATAATCCTATATAGTAACATGATGTGATGAGATAATAAACATATGAAACTTAACAATATATGTAACACAAACAAATTAATTAATAATGAATAAAAAAGATATATTTTATACCATATCTTGATGAGCCCTGCAAAGCCTCTCAATAGTCTGAATCACAGTGCTTTCACCTGTCTCGAGCGGCTTTATTTTGAAATATGACAAGTCTAGCACGAAGCACCGCTATTTTGAAGCGCCACTAGAAATCTCTCCTAGAGCAGCTATAGAGAAAGAGATATGCAGTCTTGTGGAGTTATTCCCAAGTTCATCTGTTTGCACTACAGGAGGAGTACCACCCATGTCATCGAGGATATCTTTAAGCCATCTAATATTATTGATAAGCTACAATAATTTATATGTAACTGCAATTAGAGGTTTTGCATGTGAAGAGTTAAAACATATATAAATATAAAGGAAATGGCGATCATTACCAAAAGGCACAGCCATCTCGCGGTGACATTGAAGGCCTGAATGGCGAGGCAACGGGTCCCCGTAGCCACCACCACCAACACTGCTAAGGCCACGGCCAAGAACAACACCCCGAAGGCCATGGCCACGACTACGGCCACAGCCACCACCAACACCACTTGACGACGACATTGTTAGCTCAAACTATATACAGAGATCAAATACCTCACATCATTATTCACATTTCACCGAGAGACATCATATACACACACTGTGCATTTGACCAAAACAAAAATAGACACAAACACCTATATATCTCAACATACAAGGGCTACATACAGTACGTGATAGATGCATAATTAGTGGCGGGGATCGTAGATCAACGACGTACCATCGGGAGGAGATTGAGGCTCGTGGCGACCGGTGGCAACGGCGGCGGCAGGGACAGACGACGGCGGCATGGGCCGCGCCGGGCACGCCCACACGGGGCCCAGCAGGTGAGAGTGTGGCGATCGGCGGCAGAGGCGGCGGTAGGGACAGACGACAGTGGCACGGGCCGCCCCGGGCATGCCCACACAGGTCCAGCAGGTGAGCGCCCGCGCGGCCACGTGCGGCACCGACTGGACTGGATGGTGGCGGAGCACAGCAGAGCGCAAGGACGGTGGCGGAGTGGGCCGAACGGAGGGACGGCAGGGAACGCGGGTCGGGAGCAGCGAAGGCGGCACGTGGAGGTTGGCGGCGCGTGAACTACGTGAAAACCTCAAATACGTCATGCAGCATTTATAACGAGCCCTTAACACCCGTTACATGCACCCACATCTGTAACGGTTGTTGTTTGGCGCCCGTTATAGATAAGCGCGGCAGGCTGACCCAAAGGTTGGCCTCCACAATGCCTGTTACCAATGTGGACTTCCGGTAACGGGCTTCTAAAACGCCCGTTACATGAATTCGTTGTAACGGACGTAAAATCGAGTCCGTTACAAAAGTTAAACCTATCGGTAACGGGCTTGTAAAGTCCGTTACCGATCAATGCCCTATCAGTAACGGGCTGTTTAAGTCCATTACTGATCACTGCCGTATTGGTAACGGGCAATAAAGTTCGTTACCGATAATTTCGTATTGGAGACGCATGCTTGTTACGATGCGTCTCCTTTGCTGGCGACCCAATTGGATACGCTCGTGTCGCCTTTTTTCTCTCATCGGAGATGCACATTGTTATTGCTCGTCTTTGTCTTCTCCTTCCGACACCACTCGCTCTCTCTCCACAGAAGGCCACTCCTGTTCCGACAACAACACTCGCTCTCTCTCCTCAGAAGGTCACTCACTCGATCTCTCTACTCAGATGTCCCCGCCGGCCTGTCCCATTCGCCGCCGCTAGCTGCGCGCACTCTGAGGATCGCGCTTAATTTCTCTCCTCAGAAAGCCGGTGCTACAGCAGGCCAGCCGGCCGCGTGCGCGACGGTGAATGGGGACAGCGGATGTCGACCGCGGCGTCATCCAAAGCAGACGCCTCCGTGTCCCCTCCCCCTGGGGCTCGGCGCCGTCTTCCGCGCTGTCACCGCGACCGCGACGCCGCATCCGATCCTCCTCCTCAGCCGCGCTCGCCTCGTAGAAAGTCCTCGTCAAGGTGGAAATTAATTGCCCCCTTTTATTGAAATTCTTCAGTTGTTCTAATCCTCTTATGTTTTCGGTTTTTTGTGTGATGAATTATGCTCATTTGATGTATGAAATGCAGATGGCGTCTGCTGCTCGAGCTTGGATGTACAGACAGCCCCAAGAAGATTGGGAGAATTTCTTAAGCGGGGTCGATGGTTTTCTAAATAAAGCAGAGGCAGATATGAGAAACCATGGTGTACAGGCAATGCTTTGCCCCTGTATAGATTGTCTCAACCAGACGAAATTCACACAAAGGGAAATCATTTTTCATCATTTGGTCACACGTGGTTTCAAAAAAAATTACACGTGTTGGAATAAACATGGTGAGGAAGGCCTTAATGAACTCGAAGCAGGCTGCCTAAATGAAGGTGAAGTGCGACACCATGCTACCGACCATGATGAAGACCTTGATGACGGTGGAGTTTTTGAGGAAAATGAACCATTATTCCCACCAAATGTGATCAGGCCTGAAGATATCACTGATCAAGAAGTTAGGGGCTTCGATGATGGTGAGGTGTTGCAACGTGTGCACAATGTTGATCAAATGTTGTGGGATGTTGAGTTTCAACGAGTGTATACACCTTCTGAATTAGCAAGGCTGAAGCAGTTCATTGAAGATTCAAAGGAACCCCTGTATCCTGGTTGCCAGAAGTACTCTCGCCTTTCTGGTGATTGTTGACGGTGAATTTCCGTCAACCTAGCCATGAGTTTACTGTTGGTATTGATTTGATATCCTAACTAATGATCCTAACCCTCATGATATGTCATGTTCGCACTCGCATGTGGTTTTTGGAGTTTATTGTTTACGCAGGGTTTTAACGCTAAAAGGAGACTTCCCAGGAAAGTTCATCAAGCACTTTGTGAGCAGATCATGAAGCCCGGCACAAGTCAAGACACGAAGTGAACATGACTCCAAGTGGCCCAAGGACCGAAGCGTGAAGCCATGAAACTCCGAGGACCTGGACAGAAAATGCTGAAGCTTGCGCGACAAGGAGCCCTATCCAAACCGCGGAGAAACTGACGCCAAGGGCCCACACGCAGGAAGTGGAAAGTTCCAGAAGACACGAGAAGCAACCGGGAGGAAGACGGGGCCGAACTGGGCCGAAACGGACCTAGGCCGGTCGGCCCAGGCCAGCCGGCCCAGCCCATTCCGGGCCTGGTTCGGCGCCCCCTTTGACCTAGACGCCATTCGGACTATTTATAGCCCCCTCGCCAAGAGCCACACATGAATTCATTCGTCATCCACCGCCGAGGAGCAGAGAAGCTAGAGGGACACCATCTAGGAGAGGAGGGTCGTGCTAGTTGTCTAGGGTTTCCCTAGCCGACGTGGGAACCTTGCATGGAAGACCACGTCGGAGCTCCGGAGTGAGGATCAAGATCGAGGTAGGATCCCGGTGGTGATCTTGTTCATGTAATCATTCATGGTGAAGTTTTATAGTGAATCCGATTTCTAGCGATCAAGTGCCTTCTCGATGATTTTGTTCGAGAAGATACGCCTACCGCTCAAGCCTATCGCCATGTGTCTAGAGTTGGGAGACAACTCTATTCACTATCCCGTGGGAATCGTCGAAGATGCACCCGTAAAAGTTGGAGAGATCAAGTTCGACATCTACGGCGAGAAAAGTGCATTCAAGTTTCAACCACGTTTTGAGGTATGCAACACGTTCAATGTTAAATATGTTCTGCCTCATCGTCGCTTTATCAAGGAAGAGCCAAAGAAGAAGGAAGAGCCAGAGAAGAAGGAAACAAAGATCAAGGAAGTTGTTGCATCCGTCAAGACCAAAGAAGAAAGCCAGCCTGTGAAGACCAAAAAAATGACTAAGCCGAAGAATAAGCTCGCGCCCAAGATCGTGCGGAAGTGGGTACCCAAGATTGCAATGCCCATAAAGAGCGTTGATCTAAAGTGAAGAAGAGAAGAAGTCTAGCTATGGACTATAAATGAAGCGCTAGGCGGGAGGCAACCCGTTCGTCAAGTCAAGAATAAGCTATCAGGAGGACAACCCGATCAAGAATAAAAGCTACCGGGAGGGCAACCCGGAAAATTTCCGAATTCCAAGTAAGTTGGTCATAGAATTTGCTACGCAAGACATTTTATTAACTCTTAAGTGATTGAACAAGTTTTTAGAGAACCTTTTGTTTGCTCGGTCATTATATTTGTATTTTTCTATCTTAAACAGATGACATGAGCCATCCCATGTTTTATTTGCCTCTTTTCGAGAATCTAGAACCAAAAATTTAGATCCTATTTGAGCCTTCAATCCTCTCCATGATGGTAGGTTCAGATTTGTTTCGCATGTTAAAAACACACGAGTAGAGCCTCACTTTGTTCCTTAATGTTTGTAAATCTTTTGATGCATGCTAGACTCGTGTGAACCTAAGGAATTCGATTTTTGGTTTGATTTCACTTAACATCTACCGGTTTCTCTAGAGCTAGAGTTTTTCTAAGACCCATTGTTTTTATTTATTCAAAATCTCTCTCTCATGTTTGGCCAAATTTAGAACCTAAACCCATACCCCCACGGTCAAGCCGGAGGAGCTTGATATCAATTAATGAAAGCAAACAATCCCGGTGCAACCAAAATAAAGGTAGTCGGAAAGTTTTCGACTTACAAATTGTTTTTGATGTTTAAAAACTCCTCTAATAATATATTTAAACTCATTGCTAGCTCTGAGTTGGTCTTTCATTTATGAAATTTAGAAGAGTAATTAGCATCTAAACATGATCAAGAGAATGAAGGATTTGAGGTTTATTTAACACCTTGTGCTCGATGATGCATCAAGGGAATGCTTTATCATCAAAACATCTTGGCCACATGTAAAGGACAAGCATGGGAGAGGGCAACATGACCTTGTTTTGCAGGAAATAAGTAAAAACACATGAACCATGGAAGACAAGAAGTGACATGAAGTTAAGGAGGGAGACATTAATCTCATCATTCAAAACAAAGAAGTGGCCGAAAGCATTTGGCCGATGGATTCTTGTGGAGCATGAGGACACAAGGATATAATGCGGCGAGGAGCAAGTGGGAGAAGAGCCAACTCAATTGGGGCAGCAGAGACCCCCGGCCGGCTGGCCTGGTTTGGTTGGCCTGGCCCCTTTATTTGGCCCCCGGCGTCCATCTTCCCCAGTAAGCCTCTCATTCATTTACAAGTTCATGCTCAAAAGTTCATAGTCCAGAGACCTCACGAACCACTCAGAAAAATTCAAGTCTTACTTCCTTCTCTAAAAATCCCCGAAAATTTATTACCATTCTTGTCTTTCCATATACCTTTTTTGTGCGTTTTTCTACCGGCAAGAAACCCCCGGGAGAGTTGTTTGTGAATTTGTGCAGCAAGACACGATGAAAAGGGCCATAAACATCGTCCCCGGAAGAAGGATATCATCATCATCGGAGGTGCCATCTAGCTCTTCACGGTGGCACTCTATCCGAGTTCCTGCGAAGCATGGAGGTGGACATGGCACCGGCAAGGAGCGACACGCTGCTCCTCGACACTCAACTCGTTCATCCGCTCCGCCACCATATACTCTGAGGCACTCCAAGCAAGTTTTCATCATAAAAACGAAGGATCAACCATTGAAGGAAAAGTGAAGGAAGGAAGAAGAAGTAATGCTTCAAATTCGTTTTGATTTTTCCCTTCTCCTTTCCTTTATTTTTCAGTTATGTGCAAATTTGTGTGTGCGAGCATCTTCTATTTTATATATTTTCAGCATGTGTGTGATAGTAGTAGTTTTTGTTTTCCATCACCATGAATAA
Source organism: Cenchrus fungigraminus (assembly GCA_036936925.1). NCBI lineage: Eukaryota > Viridiplantae > Streptophyta > Magnoliopsida > Poales > Poaceae > Cenchrus > Cenchrus fungigraminus. The sequence goes on from CM072780.1 coordinate 89,919,788, forward strand.
ATTTCACCATCGTTTTATGATATCTAACATGGATGGAAAATTGTGCCAATTTGATATATGATGACCGTTGCCTATTTGCTTATCTTTGTACTTGTTTTATGCATGATTAAGCTAATGCTCTCATTAAATGCAAATCTGAAATTAATTGAAATGCTAGTTTAATCCTTTGCGGAGGTTATGATAAAGATAAGACCCATAGTTTTCTTTTCATGCTCTTAATTTTGGATGGGTTAAAGATGATTTATTATTGTTCTTAAAAGTAATGCTAACCTTGTCATTAATACCTCTTGCATGTTGCTCTACCTATCCATAGCCTTATATTTATTTGAGTGCAAAAAAACATAGTATACAAGATATATTTTTATGTGAGTTAATTCAAGGCTTGATTTCTCTGGCCGGAGACTAAGAAGCTGGTCATTCCGTTTTTTGCGTATCTATCTTTTTGCTAGCCTTTCTATCCGTGCATTGTGTATCCCCACATCGGAGATTTCACAAACCTCGCTAGATATCCCCCCAAAAACCCAACACATCTTTTTGTGTTTACCTCCTTGACCACAACCCAACATTTGAGTATGGATGAACACTTCAAGGAAGATCATAAGAATGAAGGTGCCAATGATTGAAGTATGATTTTCGGAGACCTCCAAGACGACAAGGTTGCGTGAAAGATCCCTAGAAGATTTCAAGTGTTTCTTTCCAGGAAAACATAGAACTTTTGGTACCTACCTTGGCACAAAAACTTTTCCACCTCTTTGCCCGAGGACGTGCAATCATTTAAGCATGTGGGGAGTTGCCAAGGAGGTAGGTACAATGTAATATAGAGTTCAAGGGGAGTATATAAAAAATGAAAAAAAGAAAAAAGTATGAAAGAAAGAAAGAAAGAAAAAAGAGAAGAAAAAAATGTGTATGTATAAAAAAAAGAGAAAGAAAAAATAGTAATAAATAAAGCTCCCCGGCTCTCTAGATGCATTAGGAGTTTCAAGAGGATTCAAGATCAAGACCCATACTCATCTTTCCAACTATGTGCAATCTGATAACGAGGACTTTGTTTGTGCCTCGGGATCACTCTTTGTCATTTGCACATGTCCACTTATCTCAAAAAGTGTGTGTTAATCCCCCCCCTTGTAACATTATTTTTCCAATGACCTTTTTGACGAGTCTCGGTAAGACCATGAGAAGCTTGTCTTGTTTTGATAATATCTCGATTATATTATCTTGGTAGGACTAAACTTTTCCCAAAAGCTCCATATAAAGCCTACCACTTATATATGTTTTTGAGAGGGGAAAGGAGTAGAATAAATAGGCTTTGAGAGACAAGATGAGTTGAGAGTTCATGAACAAGATGCAAGGTGGTTTAAATTTTTGAACTTGGTTTAGCTCGTTTCTTCATCTTGCTCTACACTTCAAAATTTCTGAGATTCATTTGAAATTTGGGAGCATGACTAATTACTTGTGGGAAGAGCTTAATTGATATCCACCCTCCGTAGGGATGAAGGCTAGTACACTATGGAACTTTAACAAATTAAAATTTTGAGAGCATTATGTTTTCTCGTGTATGATCAAGTGCAGGGTTTAAATAATGAAAGGCAACACTGATATCCATCGAAGGCTAACTCGAGGACGAGCAAGGTTTAAGCATGGGGGAGATGTTGACGATGAATTTCCGTCAACCTAGCCATGAGTTTTCCTTCGGTGTTGGTATTGATTTGATATCCTAACTAACGATCCTAACCCTCACGATGTGTCATGTTCGCACTCGCATGTGGTTTTTGGAGTTTATTGTTTACGCAGGGTTTTAACGCTAAAAGGGAGACTTCCCGGGAAAGTTCATCAAGCACTTTGTGAGAAGATCATGAAGCCCGGCACAAGTCAAGACACGAAGTGAACATGACTCCGAGGACCTAGACAGAAAATGCTGAAGCTTGCGCGACAAGGAGCCCTATCCAAACTGTGGAGAAACTGACGCCAAGGGCCCACATGCAGGAAGTGGAAAGTTCCAGAAGACACGAGAAGCAACAGGGAGGAAGCCAGGGCCGAACTGGGCCGAAACGGGCCCAGGCCGGTCGGCCCAGGCCGGCCGGCCCAGCCCATTCCGGGCCCGGTTCGGTGCCCCCTTTGACCTAGACGCCATTCGGACTATTTATTGCTCCCTCACCAAGAGACACGCATGAATTCATTTGTCATCCGCCGCCGAGGAGCAGAGAAGCTAGAGGGACACCATCTCGGAGAGGAGGGTCGTGCTAGTTGTCTAGGATTTCCCTAGCCAACGTGGGAACCTTGCATGGAAGACCACGTCGGAGCTCCGGAGCGAGGATCAAGATTGAGGTAGGATCCCGGTGGTGATCTTGTTCATGTAATCATTCATGGTGAAGTTTTATAGTGAATCTGATTCATAGCGATCAAGTGCCTTCTCGATGATTTTGTTCTCCCTTGGTTTTGCTTCTTCCTCAATCTATACTTAAGATAGATTGCATAGGGTGCTCTTGTAGCCGCGGTGGCTAGAGGTGCATTCTGGACCGACCAAATTTTTTCAACTTGTTCTTCTCGAACTCACCCTAGGCTAACCTGCACGAATAGGAGTGCGTTGTGACAGAACGGTGGCTCCAAAAGGCAGGCGTCTTCGGAATCGGATCGGAGGCCACGGTTTAAAGATGCTTTTAATGAGATTTGCTTTCTATCTTCATCTATCTTGTTCGGAGCTACAACGTAAGCATGATCTAGACTCTCTTTGCTTTCTCTTGCTACCTACTGAGTTAGTAGATTAGATTAGATTAGATGTGTTTTCTTGATGATCTCTTAGATTAGATGCAACTTGGTTCTTCAAAAGAAAGAGTCTTCTTGCCTTACTAGATTGAATCCTTACGTTGCACATTGTTCCACGGATTCGATACCTTGGGTTCTCACACTTAAGGGAAGAAGGGTCCCTTGACTACGACGGGGGATTTGTCCGCTTGCAAATCCAAACTAACTTTGATACGACAATCAACCGTCAACAGTGATCTAAAACTTCTGCAGCTTAAGGCAGATCATGGTTGGAGCAACAAAAGTTTCAAACATCTATTGGATGTGCTTAGAGACATGCTACCTGAAGGAAACCAAATAGCAGAGTCTGTTTATGAGGCGAAGAAGATAATTTGTCCTCTAGGAATAGAGGTTAAAAAAATCCATGCATGCAAGAACAGTTGTGTATTGTTCCGTGGACATTACGCAGACCTTGACAAGTGCCCCAAGTGTGGCTATGATCGGTACAAGAGGAAAAAGGATGTTGGAGATGATAATAATGCTGATGACGAGAACGAGCCCGGCGAGATCAGAGGCAAGAAGAAGAAGGCTAACAGAGGGGCTCCTGTGAGGGTGGCATGGTATTTTTACATCATTCCTTGGCTGAGAAGATGGTTCGCAACACGAAAGGAGGCCCAACTCTTGCGTTGGCATGACGAAGGCCGAAAGGAGCTTAAGAAAGATGGCAAGTTTAGGCACCCCGCAGATGCAGCAAAATGGGGTAACATTAATAACCACTTCCCGTGGTTTGACGAAGACGTAAGGAGCATAAGGTTTGCTATGAGCACAGATGGCGTGAACCCATTCGGTAACCAGAGCTCAACACATAGCACCTGGCCTGTTGTGCTGTCATTGTACAACCTTCCACCCTGGCTATGCAAGAAATAGAAATATATGATGCTGACAATATTGGTCTCCGGACCAAAGCAACCTGGCGACCGTATTGATGTCTATTTGAGGCCACTAGTTGATGACTTGAAGATACTGTGGAAGCCTGGTGTGAAGGAGGTTTGGGATGAGTACAAGCGTGAGGAGTTCACAATGCGCCCCATGTTGTTCACCACCATCAACGACAACCCGGCTCATCGCAACCTCTCTGGCCAGAGTAAAAGGAAAGGTGCAGCTTGCCCACACTGCTTGGAAGATACTTGCGCAGTATGGCAAAGACATGCAAAGAAATACTAATTTATGGGGCACTGTCATTTCCTTGGCAAGAAACATCCATACCGGGCCATGGATTGTCAATTTAATGGGGAAAAGGAGAATCGAGAGGCGCCGTTGCATGTGACTGGAGATCTGGTCCACTTGAAAGTCAAGGACGTCAAAACTATCAAGGAGTTACCCAAACTGCCTGAAAAACCCTTGGCAAAAGAAAGAAACGAGATGGTGAAGAAGAAGCAGAAGAAGAAGAAGAAGGAATGTGGAACAAGAAATCAATTCTATGGGAGCTAGAGTATTGGCCGATGTTGGATATGCGAGTAGTACTCGATCCCGCGGGTCAAGGACACAAACCAAATGGTCAGAAGACAAGTTGACTGCAACTGGACTTGATGCCAATTTTTGGCCTACCCCAGATGCTGCGAGGGATAGATTTGTATTGGTCTGTGGTCTCATTGCTCGGGAGAGGGTGTCAATCAACAAGGCGGTTGATGATCTCTCACCAATTGAGAAGGACCATCTGTTCACAGTTTTAGAGGAAAAGCTAGATTACCCTGCCAATCTGGAAGAATCTATTCGCAAGAAGGCAGTTAAGGCAGCTATATCAGAGATTGGAACCTTGCAACGGCGGTTCAAGGCCCATTTAAGAAAAAAATATGTGAGCGAAGAGAAGACTCCCTTTGTGCAGCATGCCTTTTTTCAGCAACAAGATTGGGACATGTTTGTGCAGGAAACCAATTCTCCTTCATTTCAGCAATTGTGCCAGGAGATGAAACAAAAGAGAGCATTGCATAATAAGACACACAAGACGGGCAGAAAAAGGTTATCGTGGTAAAAGGAAAGAGTGGGAGGAGTAGGATGCAAAGCTAGCTGCAGAAGGAAAACAGAACCCTTGGGACCAACTTCCTGGACGTTCGAGACCTTGTCTGCGGGCAAGGGTAGGGAAGAAGAGGAAGAATACTAGTGAAGGAAGCGGGGGCATAACATTGAGTAACCCTGCGGTGGTGGGGGTAGTAGATAGGGTGAAAACACTTGCAGCTCAGGGTAGCGATGGTTCTTTCTCTGGGGTTAGGGAGGATGATATCCTCACCGCAGCACTTGAGACTCCAGAGCATCGAGGTCGGGTCCGAGGCGTGCCTAGTTCACTTGGCTGGGGTAAAGGGTTTGGTGAAGAGTTCGCTGGAATGTACAGGAAGAAGAGGAGGAACAAGAGGTTTGATGCTCATGATATGATGGACATAACATTTAAATCAGTTTTGCATGCTCTAAGACTATCAGGCATTGAAATACCGAAAAATGCACTTCTTCCTTCCCAATTACCAGCGCCTGTCAGTAGCAGCGAGGAAGAAGATGTGCATGGCAGCGAGGAAGAAGATGCGCATGACCGCGAGGAAGAACATGCGCATGACAGCGAGGAAGATGCGTGTGGTAGAGAGCAAGACCATTGGAATGCCAACGAGGACGAAGCGAATCAAGTGCACAGTGATAGTCGATCACCTATGCTGGACACAATAGATAAGCTGACAGTGCCAACCGTGTGCAACCTTTTGGATGGCACCGGGATTAATGTGGAGCTCACACTAGCGAAAGTCTTTCCATTTCAAAAGGCTTGCCATTCAGTACCGGTGCAGGATGGGTATGTTGTGGTGCAACCTACTTATGTGTGGGCCAATGCGGGTCACTACCCTCTGCCTGTACCAATTGATGGGGGTGACATAGCAACCCTAGCTGAGGCTCTCGTTCAAAGGATCCTATGGCCAAAGGACAGGATCCTTATACCACCCATGACGAGACATCCCAACCCTGAAGCCACAACAAGTAGCAGGAGTACAACATCAGATGGAGGTACAGCACCTCAGTGTCAGCAAGAGAAGGCTCAATAGCAGCAGCAGTAGATCAGCAAAACTACATCGCAGGAGTGTCGACAACAGCCGGAGGAGCCCAGGCAAACTCCGCCTAAGCAGCAGTTGCAACCTGCGGATAAGCAACAGACGAAACAGCAGCCTCTCCAGCAGCAGGAGCGTCGACAACAGCCAGAGGAGCCCAGGTAAACTCCGCCTAAGCAGCAGCTGCAACATGAGGATAAGCAACAGACGAAACAACAGCCTCTCCAGCAGCAGGAGCGTCGACAACAGCCGGAGGAGCCCAGGCAAACTCCGCCTAAGCAGCAGCTGCAACATGAGGATAAGCAACAGATGAAACAGCAGCCTCTCCAGCAGCAGGAGGAGGAGCGCAGGCAATCTCCCCAAAAGCAGCAGATGCAACATGTACAGCAGCCTCTGCAACAGGAGGAGGAGCCCAGGCAATCCCCACTACAGAAGGGGAACCAGGCCAGGAAACCTCTGTCTAAAGATGAGATTCTTAACTGTATTATTGGGACAGAACAGGAACGACCAAAATACAAGCCTGGTGCACCTATGTTGTCAGAAGCAAACTTAAAGGTTGCTGGACCAAATTGTGTCAGGTTGCATGCTTACGTCATGGAACACAGTAAGGATAAACTTGCCTTTCCAGCAAAGGTGGATCAAGACTACTTTAAAGGTGGTGGTGGTGCTTTAATGTTAAACATTGCATTCAGTAGCGTGTATAACCTTATAACCCTGGCTTCTCTGGATGTTACCTTCTTGAGGTTGTGGACATTGTAAGTCCCTTAAAACCTAAAAAGATATTTCTTTAATTTTGACCACAAAGTTCGTGCATGCTAACAATTTGATTTTTTGTAGGAAAATGATGGACAAGGCAGCGGAGATGCAGATCAGTGTTGGGTTTTTAGATCCAGATTTTTTTACTTCCACAAATATTTCTCAGCGTTCTGGCCTTGTTACCAAAGCAATCTCAAATGCAATGAACAACGACTACGTGGTGGGTGCCGACTGCACTAGCCACTGGGTAACAATGATCATCTGTATGAAGTTCAAAGAGGTTTGGTATCTAGATTCTGCTAAACAACATCCCCCGCTAAAGTTCTCAGACCTCAAACCTGTTGTAGACTGGTCAGTATCTTGTAGGTTTTGTTCACAAAAATTAAATCTCTTAGTGTTTCTGAAGGAACGATTAGGCGAACCATCTATACATACCAAGATCTAGCTTGCCGCCCGATCATCCTTCCCTCTCACAAGATCTCACCATGAAGCTCTCTAGCTAGTCCTATGGAAATCCTAAGGAAAATAGGAAGGGAAAATAGGAAAACAAAATGAGCTAGGGTTCCAAGAGATGGCTGCCATCCTCTCACCACTTGGGTTATATGGAGGCAACCGAAAGTCTAAAATACCCTTACTAGCTAACTAGGGATACATGCCCCTCAAGGTCGAATTCGGAAATCTTTGTCTTCGCTCCATCGGACGGATGCCCAGCGACCGCAACCTTGCTTAGCCTCGACGCAAGCCTTGCGATCCCGACGCGTGTCCTCCGCTTCGAAGTCTCCGGACTGCGTCGTCGCACACCGGTCAGACCGGTGCTCCTCACCGGTCAGACTGGTATCCACCGGTCAGACCGGTCAGACCCACCGGTCAGACCGGTCTGGAGCTGCTGCACCTCCATCTTCGGTTCTTCGGTCTTGGCTTTGTGGATCAACCAAGGAACCTAGTGGTTTTCTGGTGAACCACCGGAAACCCCGCGAACTCGGTGTAGCCTCCGCCAATCACCACTCATGACTCGGCACCCACGTAGTCCCGGTTCGACCTTGGTTTTGAGGCTCAACCAAGAAACCGTCCATGACTTCATCTTGCCGTTCTTGCCACCATGCGGCCCGCACTTGACCCCGCTGGCCACCGGGTCCCTCGAACCAAGCCTACTTGTCTTCTCCGCACCTGGAGGCCTCACCGGCAACGACCTTTCGCGCTTGTTCTTCACCTGCACTAACACCAGTCAAGCCGCAACTTGCACCTGCAATACTTAGCCAAGAATCAGCCCACACAACGTTGTCAATCACTCATCACACCAGGAAGCAACCATCCACCGGTCCTCGAACCACACATGGTCCTCAATCTCCCCCTTGATGAGTGCATTGACAACACACACATATAGTAACCCGAGAGCAAAAAGAAAAGAAAAGAAACGAATAAAAGAAACTCCAACAAGCGATCGAAAGCCAAGAAAAGGCAAAGAGCAAGATCACTTGAAGAAGACAAGTCTCGGACCCCTTAGGCAAGGGCAACGGCTCGACACATCCGAGACAAAACTATGCTCAAGCAAAGAGCGCAAACCACCAAACCAAAGCTCGAAAACCACAAAGAGCTCCCCCTGCACACATGCAAGCTCCCCCTGAACCAATCCAACTCCCCCTGGACGAATGCATGCAAACCACCTCGCAAACAGAGCAGCTGCTTCAGCTTTGCTCTGACCGGTCAGACCGGTCAACCACACCGGTCAGATCGGTGTGATAGATCGTCCAACACCTGGCACTCACACCGGTCAGGCCGGTACCACCTGGGAAACTGCCCGAGCTCAAAAATAGCTCGAAACCACTTAGAAACCTTCTAAATGCATACAGCAAGCCAAATCATGCTCAAACTTCTCCCCCTTATTGGCAATGCATGAATCAAGCCAAAAATGCAAAAAAATGCAACCTAGAGCTTCTCAAATAGACAAAATTCAACATAGGATGCTACACATGTCCAAATGAGCAACTTAGATACTCTATAGCTTCGTATTGACATCAACTACATGATCACCAAGTTTCACAACCATTGGACGAAGCTAAAGATAGAATTGAGCAATTTTGCGAAAAATTACCCTCTCATGAGCAAAGTCCTAAACATGAGCAAAACATATCAAAATGGCAAAGCCACACAAACTTCATACTAGGACAACCATTCTAATCTTAAGACCATCACAAACACCCACAAGCACCTCATGTCATGTCAAAGCCACCGAGCCATGTGCCTACTTCTATATATGAGACTTCTCATTGGTAGGCATCATGCAACGGTTTAGCACCCAAAGCAAATTAAATTTAGCACATATGACATGGGAGCACATTTTCCAAGCAATTTATATTTCATTTTCAGATTCATATTTGGTACATGAAATGTCTTTGCGACAAAAAGGAACTTATGCCCCTCCACAAGATCAAGCATGGGGGCTAAACATTCATGATGGCAAATGAGCCTTTGGCCCCATATGATCAAAATAAGCTATCCAACCACAAATTAAGCATAGCCAAGCCACTAAAACATGTCAAGATCATATAGAGGCATTTACTCACAAGAGAGCATACATATAACATTTTTGAAAAACATAGCCATCAACCATGGATATAAACCAAGATTATCAAGAGCTAAGCCAAACTAACCATAGTTTACCAAACTAGCTCACAAAGACATACATATCATTCCATGGTGAACAATGTATATAGGAGAAGCTTTTCCTAACCAATGCATATGATACAAAATGCATGCAACCTAAGATACAAAGATGCCTATACATCATGTTACATATGCCATGCCAAATGCAAGAAATGCACAAAGGAAAGCTATACATATGCTACAAAGGAGCTCCCACACACCGACTCAAGAAATCAAACACACACCAAGCTCCCCCCGCAAATGAGTGAAAGTTGCTTGATCTAGAGGTTTGGTGAAAATATCGGCTAGTTGGTCATGTGTGGGTATATGGATCAAAGCTATCTTCCCTTTCTCTACGTTGTCTCTCAGAAAATGATACCTCACTTCTATGTGCTTGGTTTTGGAATGAAGAACTGGGTTCTTTGCTACACTTATGACACTGGTGCTGTCACATTGAAGTGGAACATGGGTATACTCCTCACCAAAGTCACTCATGGTGTATGTGATCCAAAGGAGCTGAGAGCAGCAACTGGCTGCGGCAACATACTCTGCCTCGGTAGTGGATTGAGCAACACTCGACTGTTTGCGGGAAGACCAAGACACCAAAGAAGATCCCAAGAACTGGCAGGTCCCAGAAGTGGACTTCCTATCCAACCGACACCCGGCAAAATCTGCGTCTGAAAAACCATGAAGAGCCAAAGAAGAAGACGCGGAGTACCAAAGGCCGAAGTCGGGAGTGTGACGCAAATACCTGAAAATACGCTTGACCGCTTGCCGATGCGAAGTCCTTCGAGACGCTTGAAAACGAGTGCACAGACATACCGAGAACTGGATGTCCGGCCTCATCGCCGTCAAGTAGAGGAGTGACCCGATCATGCTTCGGTACTCCTTCTGTTCCACGTGTTCACCTTCCTCGTCCGCATCAAGAGCTGTAGTCGTACTCATAGGCGTCGCCATGGCCTTGGAGTCCTCCATCTTGAACTTCTTCACAATATCCTTGGTGTACTTAGCTTGGTGCACAAATGTTCCTTCCTTTGATTGCTTGATCTGAAGCCCGAGGAAGAACTGCAACTGACCCATCATGCTCATCTCAAATTCCCTGCTCATGTCTTCTGCAAACCTTGCAACAAGAGAGTTAGACGAGCCACCAAAGACAATATCATCCACGTACACCTGCACAATCAAGATATCTCTGCCCTACCTGAGGAGAAACAAAGTTTGATCGACCTTCCCCATCTCAAACCCTCTCTCAAACAGGAACCCCCTCAACCTACCGTACCAAGCTCTAGGTGCCTGCTTCAACCCATACAGCGCCTTCCTCAACTTATACACCCAGTGGGGGTACTTCTCACTCTCAAACCCCAGTGGCTGCCTCACATACACTTCTTCTTCCAACACACCGTTCAAGAAGGCACTCTTCACATCCATTTGGTGCAACTTGAACCCTTTAGCCACGGAAAAGGCTAGAAGGATCCTAATCGCCTCCAAACGAGCTACGGGAGCAAAGGTCTCCTCGTAGTCGATCCCCTCTTTCTGACTATACTCTTGAGCAACAAGCCTTGACTTGTTTCTCACCACTTCACCTTTCTCTCCCTCTTTGTTCTTCCACACCCATTTTGTCCCAATCGGCTTACACCCTGGGGTAGGGTCAACCAACACCCAAACTTGGTTCCTCTCGAAATTCTCCAACTCCTCATGCATCGAATTAACCCAATTATGATCAGATAGCGTGTGTCCAATGTCTTTGGGCTCAAAGGTGGCAACAAAAGCAGCATGAGCGAAATGAGAATTGTTTCGAACCCTCGACCGTGTAGTATGTTCATTCATGTCGCCGATGATCCTCGAAGCTGGGTGATCCACTTGCACTCGCCGGGGAGGTTCTCGCCTTGATGCTACCTCCCCCTCAACAGCAGCTTCGCCTTGATCCGGGTTTGTCGTCGTAGGTGTGGGAGAGGGCCCGTCCTCGATCATCGTCGAAGTAGTAGGTACATGCTCAGCTGCAGGCACTACACCACCATCTTCATCATCTCCATGTTCATGCTCCTCCTCCTGAAAGATCTCCTCACCAAGTTCATCATCACCTGCACACTCAAAAACAAGCTGACTACGTGGCTGTGTCTCGTTGAAGGTTACCTCGCAAGTCTCCACGATTTGGTTAGTCTCAAGATTGAGCACACGATATGCTCTAGAATGAGATGCATAACCAAAGAAAATACCATCGACCGACCTAGCCTCGAACTTGTCCAACTTTTTCCCTTTCTTCAGAATGAAGCACTTACAACCAAAGACATGGAAGTGACTCACCTTGGGTGTGTGACCGTGCATCAACTCGTAACAGGTTTTCTTCTTGTAGACTCTGAGGTAGATCCTGTTCGAAACATCGCACGCGGTATTGACCGCCTCAGCTCAGAACCTTCTCGGAGTCCTATGCTCGTCGACCATCGTCCGAGCCATCTTGCACAATGTCCTGTTTTTCCTTTCCACCATGCCATTCTAGGGAGGCGTATACGGAGTCGAAAACTGATGTTCAAGACCCAAGTCATGGCAAAAGGTTTCGAAGCGAGAGTTTTTGAATTCCGAGCCATTGTCACTGCGGATCGCTCATATGGCATCTCCGTGCCTCTCGTTCCTCAACCTCAAGACAAGATCTTGAACAAAACCAAACGTCTCCCCTTTCTCCTCAAGAAAGAACACCCACGCATACCGAGAGTAGTCGTCCACCACAACAAGGACGTACCACTTCCCACCCGCAGATCGCACACGAGCTGGGCCAACAAGGTCCATATGGAGCAGCTCGCATGGACGCTCAGTCATCACATCGTTGAGAGGCGGGTGAGAAGAGGCTACCATCTTGGCATGCCTACACGGCGCACAAACCAACTCTTTCTCAAACCTCAAACGTGGCAATCCTCGGACCAAATTAAGTTTACTCAAGCGAGACAAAAGGTCAAAGCTCAGGTGACCCAACTTCCTATGCCACTTCCACAACTCACTCGAAGAACCAGCCAAGAAACAACGCTCCACACCAGAAGACTGAGAAAAATCAGCTCGGAACACTTGACCCTCGGGAACGACCATGCAAACAAAGTTCCCTCGAGAATCCAAAATCCGAGAACCACCAGGCCGAAACAACACCTCAAAACCCTCATCCAACAACTGGGACACAAAAAGCAAATTGAACCCCAGCGATTGAACAAGAGCAACACGTCTGAGAGTGACCTTGTCACTTACCTTGATCTCACCTTCTGATAGTACATGCCCTCGCCCATTGTCCCCAAAGGTGATGTATGTCCTAGACACCACCGGGATGAGACTTGAGAACCACCCCTTGTCCCCGACCATATGCCTCGAGCAACCGGAGTCAATCAACCAAACATTCCTCAAGTCTCCCACCTGAAATTCAAAAGCGAGCACGTGAGTGAATAAACGACTCAGCACTGGGGTTAGTACCAAAAGAGTAAAACCAGTGCCGAGCCATTTGCTCCAAAGTGGGGTTAGCACAATCCAAAGCATCTCTCCTATCAAAGCTACCTCCACGAACACCACCACGGTAACCACTACGAGGGAACCAACCCTCTCTAGCTGGAGGAGGACGAAAACCACGAAAGGAAGACCGTGGACCGTTCCTCCTCTCCATATCAAAGCTACGACCCCCCATCTTCGTATTGAGCACGAGGAGGAGAACGCCTAGCAAACAGACCACCTGCAGACTTCCCATACCAACCACCAGAACCATGACCACCTGAACCAAACCGTGCCTCCTCGCGAGCACGGAAACCAGAACCCTGTCTGCCCAGACCTACACCGGTCTGACCGGTGTGGTGCACCGGTGTAGCCCGGCCAGCAGCACCGCCTGCTACCTTCCACTCTCCCCAAGTCGGAACCGTCCTCACAATCACCTTGGCCCTGGGCATCTGCACACGAGGCTCAAGTACACCATTGGAAGGGTGGTACTTGTCCTTGTTAGCCCACTCCTTTGTCATTCTCTCCTCACGCTTATTCTTGAAGCAAAACTCACCCTTGTGACCATCTCTCCCACAATAGTCACAATGAAACCGCACGAGCTTAGCTTTAGGCTTGGGTTGGAGCTGCTCACTTGGTTTCTCTCCACTCGGTTGCTCAACCGGTTTCTCCTCACTAGGCTTCTCACTCTCTTTCCCAAAGAACACATTCCCCAAGTTGCTCTTGAACTTGATAGGCTTTTGGAAGTCATTTGTGGAGTGAGGGAATATGGGTGGATCTGGATTTGTGTCGAGTTTGTTTCTTAGTGGGTTGGGTTTAGGAGCATAGGCATTTTTGTGGTAGGTTTTTGGTGGAGCTTGGATATCACCAATCTTCTCTCCTCCCTCACCACTAGACTCTCCAACCTTCTCCGACCCAAGCGCTTGCCCATCTTGGCGCTTATAGGTCTCCATCATCATCCTGAGTTGAGGTTCATGCCCCGACAACCAACCCATCATTTTTCTCAACTCATCATTCTCATCCTGCAAGCGATTCACATAGTGTGCAAGCTCCAGATTTTTCAAAGCATGCACTTCACAAGTAGAACAAGAAGTGGGAACAGGTTCTTTCAGCTTAGCCTCAAGCGAAACAGTATAAGCATGCATCTCATCAATCTTTCCATGCAAAACAGGGCAAGAAGTGCAAGCACCTAGCAAAGCAGGTCTAGGCTTAAGCTCAGCCACTTCAACCCTAAGCACATCTAGTTCATCACAAGTAGAAGCATGCTTATCCTTGAGACTAGCAAGATCAGCTAGGTACACAGAGCAATCAACACAATCAACATCATCAGAAACCACAGGTGAAGCCTTAAGCGAATCAATTTCAAGCTTAGCATCTAGGTTCTGGGTTTCTAGCTCAGCCACACGGTTCCTAGCATCTTCTAGCGAGGCCCTAAGCTCTTTCCTCATCTTCTTGGCCACTCTAAGCATACCATCATTGTTATCAAGCAACTGGCCAAGACGCTCATTCTCCTCACGCAAGAAGGGAAGTTCATCACGTACCTCGTCCTCGGAGTCCGAGTCCGAGTCACTTTGGTGACTCTTCTTGCTGCCGGAGCTACGAGCCATGCCGCAGAAGCCATCTCCCGCGAAGCAGCTCAACCCGCTCATGTTCTTGGATGCCTTCTTGTTCTTGCACCGATCACCTTCATCTTCACTGCTACTCGAGCTCGAGGAAGAGTAGGCGGAGCTGGAGTCGACGTCGCTCGCTCCGACCATCGCTCGGGCCTTCCTGCCTCGGCCGTCCTTCTTCCTCGACCGTCGCTCGTCCTTGTGCTTGTTCTTGTGCTTGTGATTGCACCTCGATCTATACTTGCCATCCTTGCTTGACCGGTATTTGTAGCCGTCCTTGCAGTCGTCCTTGTTCTCCGTCTTCTCGGGGCAGTCGGCGACGAAATGTCCTGGCTTACCACACTGAAAGCACGTCCGTGCTGTCCTCCTCGTGTTCACCCGGTTCTCATGCAGCCTCTCGAACCGCCTGGTCAGCAACGCCAGCTCATCCTCTCCAAGCATGTCGAACTCCTCGTCTGGCAAAGACATCAAAGAAGACAAAGAGTACATCCTGGAAGATGCGTTAGTGTTAGACTTAGCCACTCTGCCACCGACGAGAGCAAGACTATGGGAGTCAGTCGGGCTCTCAAGACAGGCTGTCAAAGCCCGATTGACCTCAGCAGACTTGAGCTTCGAGAACAGCTTGTTCACCATCAGAGTGGTGTACTTCTCAGACTCAAGAATTGCCTCGACCTTTCCATCCCACACGGTACGATCTAGCGTGTGTAAGAGCTTCACCGCTCTATCATGGTCATCGTACGGGAGGACGTCGACGTTGGCCCTCATGTTGTTCACAACCACCGTGAACCGCTGGAACAAGGCATCTATTGACTCACCGGGGAGATGAATGAAATTCTTGTACTCTCTCCGGTAAGTCGCATACAACCGTGCCTGAACATCCGTATTCCTAGCATGAGCATTCTTCAGCTCCAACCAGATCATGCATGCCAAATCCTCTGTCTGAACCCGATTGAATTCGGATTGACACAGAGAACGGTATAGGTAGTCGACTGCCTTGTTGTTGGCATCGAACATGTCCCTCGATCCTGGAGCAAGGAAGTTAATCGGATGAACATAAGCTGTGTTCACCGTAACATCCCAAAGGATCTGACCCTTTCCGCGGAGGAACACCGCCATCCGCCTCTGCCACATCTGGTAGTTCTTCCCATCGAAGTGTGGAGGACCCGAACCCCGTTCCTGGTATGCCATCTTTAGATCTTAGACTGGCTAGAGTCAATGAAGACCCGAACCGGCTCTGATACCAATTGAAGGACCGATTAGGCGAACCAGAGAGGGGGGGAGTGAATAGGAGCCGATAAAAATTCTTCTCGAAGGAGATGAGGACTCCAACAAGACGAACACTACTTCCAAAACACGTCTCCGACTCAACTACCCAAGTTGTCCAAGACCACGCAGCCACTGGAGTGCTACTGGTCCTAGGAACCAACAACCACCTTCATAGACTCGAGAACGCAGCGGAACAGCAACTCGAGCACCACTGATCTACACCGGTCAGGCCGGTGAGCAGCACCGGTCAGACCGGTCCCTACTGGCAAAACCTAAGAACTTCCACAGAAGGCCCCTACACCGGTCAGGCCGGTGTAGCTCACCGGTCAGACCGGTTCAAGCCAGGAAATCCCAAATCCACCAAACAGGCCTACCGAGCTCCAAACAGACCCAAACTCGAAACAGCAGCAACACGGGACAACAACGAACTCACCCAGACGTTCACCCGAGGCAAAACCCACTGAGCCTCTACACCGGTCAGACCGGTGAGTAGCACCGGTCAGACCGGTCAGGCTGGGCCGCTCAGGGATGAACATCACTCGCGGGTCAACTCCCCCAAATCCAACTCCCGATCTCCCGAATCGCTCCACGGATTTGTGCAAGACTTTGGGGATAGTAGGAACACCTCATGGGCACTCCATAGCCAAGATTTGGTCCACCAAAACTTGCTAAATCGAAAGGAATCGAAGAAATCCCACCAAGAACGCCTCTAACCCTAGAGCCAAGAAAACCACAAAATCGAGCCGTTTTGCTCACGGATTTGGGAGGGGAATCAAAAGGAAAAGAACCATGAAGGGTTCAAGCATACATCCCCCACCAAATCCTAAAGAGAAAGACCTCGAAATCGCTCCAAGAAAATCGGCAAGAAAGGGCTCCGAAAATCACCAAAAAGAACAAACGGGAAAGACACATCCAAGCCTTGAGGAACCACACCGAATCATCTATACATACCAAGATCTAGCTTGCCGCCCGATCATCCTTCCCTCTCACAAGATCTCACCATGAAGCTCTCAAGCTAGTCCTATGGAAATCCTAAGGAAAATAGGAAAACAAAATGAGCTAGGGTTCCAAGAGATGGCTGCCATCCTCTCACCACTTGGGTTATATGGAGGCAACCGAAAGTCTAAAATACCCTTACTAGCTAACTAGGGATACATGCCCCTCAAGGGCGAATTCAGAAATCTTTGTCTTCGCTCCATCGGACGGATGCCCAGCGACCGCAACCCTGCTTAGCCTCGACGCAAGCCTTGCGATCCCGATGTGTGTCCTCCGCTTCGAAGTCTCCGGACTACGTCGTCGCACACCGGTCAGACCGGTGCTCCTCACCGGTCAGACCGGTCAGATCCACCGGTCAGATCGGTCTGGAGTTGCTGCACCTCCGTCTTCGGTTCTTTGGTCTTGGCTTTGTGGATCATCCAAGGAACCCAGTGGTTTTTTGGTGAACCACCGGAAACCCCACGAACTCGGTATAGCCTCTGCCAATCACCACTCATGACTCGGCTCCCATGTAGTCCTGGCTCGACCTTGGTTTTGAGACTCAACCAAGAAACCGTCAATGACTTCATCTTGCCGTTCTTGCCACCATGCGGCCCGCACTTGACCCCGCTGGCCACCGGGTTCCTCGAACCAAGCCTACTTGTCTTCTCTACACCTGGATGCCTCACCGGCAACGACCTTTCGCGCTTGTTCTTCACCTACACCAACACCAGTCAAGCCGCAACCTGCACCTGCAATACTTAGCCAAGAATCAGTCCACACAACATTGTCAATCACTCATCACACCAGGAAGCAACCATCCACCGGTCCTCGAACCACACATGGTCCTCAGTTTCTAATCGGTATTGCTGACTATGCAGGGCCTTTGGTACAGTATCTTGTAGGTTTTGTTCACAAAAATTCAATCTCTTAGTGTTTCTAATCGGTATTGCTGATCATGCATGGCCTTTGGTGAACATGCACATGACGGAGTGACGAAAGGAAAGAAAAAAAGCCAAAAGCCATACTCAAGCACAAAACAAATCTCGCTGTAAGACCGAGGTTTTTTATGGTCCCTTCTTACATATTTGGTACTTCATTAACTTGTCATTTTGGTACCTCGATGCAGTGTGCTCAGCGGCCATGGGGGTCCTCTTTGTGTGGATTCCATGTGGCATTCCATATGTTAAGACTACTCGATGACATACCTGACATAAAGAAGGCTGCTGTAAGTAGATAATAATGCTCAACCTTGTCTCTACTCATATTCTCCATCTGATTTTAGAAACTGATTTCTACTTGTATTCTAATAAATGATTGTATTTTGCAGGATTTCAAATCTGCTGTAGATGTTTCCACAGAAGATCTAAAGCGTGTCCGGGAGATGCTGTGCGAGTACATTCTTAAGGAGAGCATCGACCGAAAGGGCAACTTCTACAATGGTGCACCGTGAGTTCATTGTAGCCAGAAACTTGAAACTCATTCAGTCTTCTTTAGTCAGGTGTTGTTGCCTGAGAAACCTGCTTGGCTTGCTTGGTTGGGGTCAGATGCTGCCTGGTTCAAGCAGTTATCTCATGACTCCATCCAAATAAGCCCTGATGAGAGTAACTTGAAACTTGATGTGATCCTAGCTTGTCTATAAATGTGATCTTACTTGTCTATAAATGTGATCTTGCTTGCCTATATCTGTGATGTGAGAATGTGTTTGTGATGTCTCCTTGCTGTGGTGGCTGCCATATCCTGGCTGGTTCCAGGATGGCAAGATGCAGCCCCTGATGGCTGCCAAATCCTGGCTGGTTCTAGGATGCAGCCGGCAAGCAGGCAGGTTACTGTAGGGGTGGCCTATGTATCTGTAACGGGCGTTAATTAAAGCTCGTTACAAACACTGATCAGTGAGTAACGGGCTTCATTCGGAAAGCCCGTTACAAACATGCCAACAATGTAACGGACAGTGTTAAAGCCCGTTACTAGTCCTTACTGGTGGGCCCCAGGACCTGGCCCGTTCATCGAGATATAGGAGACGCATGTTGAAAGCACGCGTCTCCTTTAATCTAGAGAAAGCAGACGCGTGTGGAAACAGATTTGTCTCATTTCGTCGAGACAGAGGAGACGCAGGTTCACGGCATGCGTCTCTGATGTTGATTTCACAGTAACGGGCTCTGTTTTCATGCCTGTTACCAAAGTTCCATGTGGGCTCAGAGAAACAGCTATTTCACGTGACCGGTGACTAGTTGTGGTAACGGTCGTTGTTTGATGCCCGTTACGAATCCTATATGTGCTGAGACGCGCGTGAAATAGACGCGTCTCATTTCGTCTAGATAGAGGAGACGCAGGTACACAGCAGGCGTCTCCGATATTGAGCTACTGTAACGGGCTCTGTTTTGGTGCCCGTTACCAAAGTTTCCTGTGGGCCCAGAGAAACAGCCATTCACGTGACCAGTGGCTAGTTGTGGTAATGGTTGTTGTTTGATGCCCGTTATGAATATGTGTTATCAGCCCGTTACCTTTCTTGGCTCATTTGTAACACTTGATCGGTAACGGGCGGTTTGCCCGTTACGAAAGGCAATCTATACCCGTTACCAAAGTGAGTTTTTCACGTAGTGGTGGCAAGTTTTGGTAGCCTGTCGGCGTCCTCTACGCGCGTCACCTGACAAAATGGTCTAACTCCTCAAAGAAGCAGGATATATACGTGAAGATGTTTCTATGTGCGGGTGACGCCAACACCCGCACCTTGAAATGGTTTTCATGTGCGGGTGTTATGGTCACCCGCACCTGAAAATCATTTTTAGTTGCGGGTGTTATGGTCACCCGCACCTGAATAATTCATGTCCCTATTTTCTTTTTAAGAGAAAATATTTTTTCGACCTACTAAATGACCCGAAAAGAAAACATCATTACTTCAATTTTGTATGTCTCATCGAGGCCTACAATTTGGTATAAGTTTTGTATGCATATGAATGAAATAGAAAAGTTAGTACGTAAAACGTACATCCACCAAGACATGCACGTATAACTCCATGTCACCCTAATGGTGCGTTCCGGCACTAAGGGTTATATGTAAACTGTTCAAACAGTATTCAGGAGCGGGTGACGCCATCACCCGCACCTGAAAATGACAACCAATTTTCAGGTGTGGGTGACGGGGTCACCCGCTCCTGAAACACATTAAGAGGTGCGGGTGGCAGAGCTACAGTGCCGCGCATCTTGGCAGCATCGGGCGGCGATTTCGCTCGCTCGTAAAAAACAGGGCGCTCTTACAAATGTTTTCTGTAGTAGTGATAGTTTTTAGGACGTGATCTTAATAATGGATTTGGATTATGGGTGATCCTAATTAGGATAAAAAAGCACAATAAAATGACATGCATGCCTTCGAGCTGTCTGGCTCCATTTGGTAGGAGCGCATCTAATAGGATTGAGAGATGTATCCTAAGAATACTAGGCAGGATAGCATAATTAGAATAAAATGGTGTTAGATGCAAACTAGTGTGGCATGAGAATAGGAGATTATACTGAAAATCGAAGGCCTACATCTCTGCACGTAACATTTTCAATAGAGGCTAGAACTTCCGCACAAGATAAAAAAAATTTAGGTAGATAACCAATAATTTCATTAAAATACAAGTATAAAACAAAAAATCTTTCTAGTGGTTAAAGGCTAGATGACAAATCACGAGGTATATTGTAATGTCAATATGATCGAAACTTTGACAAATAGCTAGTATTTCACACCAGTCGAGACATATCCGAGCTTGCACCCCATGACATTGTTGGTGACATCCAGTGGCGAATCTAGGATTGGGAGGTAGGGGGCTCTCCTTCATCTTCTTTCTCCTCCCTCCTTCTTCTTCCTCTTCCTCCTCCTTCCTCCTAAAAATTTCTATGAAAAACTTGGAGGATTACCATTGGATCCAGGGTGGTAGGGGGGCTGGATAACAATAATTAATAGTTTTAGACTCATATATCAAGGTTTTATAGCTGCAGTGAGCCGATGGCCTACTCAACCTTCATTATTGGTGGAGTTAGAAAAGTTGTTGGCTAATAAAGGCATCCATGCAGTTACATATATGATTCAAATGGTCATCACTGAATCTGTGGTACACCCGGCCGGACATTGCTTTTTACTGTTAATTATGTGGGCAGATACATGGTGAAGCCGCAGCAGAAGCATCTGATCCACTACATTGCCGGAACAATCACCTATGGCATTGTCTACACCAAGCGCAGCAGCAGCAAGCTGTCTTGAGGGGTACAGCGACAGTGATTATGCAGGTGATGTGGATGACAGGAAGAGTACTAGCGGCATCATCTTATTCTTGGGAACTATGCCAGTGTCCTGGAACTCGTAGAAACAGAAGGTAGTGGCACTCTCCTCCTGTGAAGCTGAGTACATTGCCGGAACGGCAGCTGCGGCTGATGCGGTATGGCTCGGGCAGCTACTGAAGGATGTGCTAAACATCAAGGTGGAGCTGCCCAAACTGAAGACAGACAACATGTCCACAATTTCAATGAGTAAGAACCCTGTGCTCCATGATAGAAGCAAGCACATTGAAACAAAATTTCATTATATTCGTAAGTGTGTGGAGCATGGGAAGATCAAGGTGGAGTTCACAAGCTCTCAGGAAGAGCTTGCAGATCTCCTGACGAAGCCTCTTGGCCGTGTCAAGCTCTTGGAGCTGCGTGACAGGATTGGAGTCGTCAATGTCAAGTGAACGGTGCGCAAATTTGGGGGAGATTGTTAGATAATTGAGCACGTTCACATGTTCCTAGTTGTTAGAGTCTGTTCCAAATAAACAGGGCTTGATCGTTGTGTTCTGGCGCGTCATGTAAGTGCCTGATGCATGCTTGTTCATGCAAAGGTTGTCCGAGTCTTCAGGTCTGTTAGGGAACACACTCCTCACTCTGAACCGTGGGATCGCGCGGTCGTTTTGGAGCGAGTAGTAGTGTGGGGCGTCGTGTGCATGTTCATGGCCACGACTGAGTCTGTTAGAAAGTCTTTATATTTGCAATAGAGTCTACAGAAAAGTCCGCCGGGGAGTTCGTCATCGACTCTGGCGAGGTTGCGCTGGCGGTGATGGCAACAATAAATGAAGGTAGACCACAGACATTACTTCCCAGCAACAGATCGTGATAATGTTGCAGCAAATAAATTTGTCCGTCCGGGTGACTGCACTACACCTAATGACCTAAACCATCAAGAATATATAGGAGCCTAACCTAGACCGTAGCACAAACAAACTTTTCCCATCAGTTGCGAGTTTTTGATGATGCAACCAGGAGCAACAAGATAGTGGAAGAGGAACCGAAAATATTGTGAAGCGTACGAAAGAATACTAGTATATTATTACTATGGTTTCTTCGGTTCTAGGAGCGGAAGACGTCAGGGAATAGTATACCGTGTAAACCTGTAGCCTGTAGGGTCTGTTCAAAGACCATCGTTGGTCGGCCAGTTCTCCAACATGATGGTGCAAAAGCTTGCAGTTCGTCAGAATGCATTGATCACTCTGCTAATAAAGTGAAGTAAATACAAGATTTTGCAACTTATTCGTCAGTTGCAAAAGCAAGCATACTGTAGTGGCTAGCTTCGCCGTGAGATTCGTCATACTTCTCTGTAGGAATGGTAGGAACCAGGAACTAATAAGGCATGGTGAAAAGTGAAAACCGACCTGTGCCTGCTCAGTATCACAGTTGGGTATGCTATGATGCTCCGTACTGGCAAATTCTTCACTGGAAGATGAGTGAGTGGGCGACAATAAGAGCAAAAAAAGAGCACGCAGCAGGATAGTGGAGAATTATTTATTACATGCCTAAGCTTGTCAGCATAAAACAGAAGGGTGCGCTCGTGCTAATTGGAAGATTTAGCGTGTGCTAGAAAAAAATTGTCATGCCTAAAAATGAGGTTCTCTACGCTATCGTAATAGTAGGTGTAGTTGCTGAAACCAGCCTATGTTTAGTCACAACTACCTTTTTGGCTTTCCTGTCGAAACCATCCTATGTTTAGTCTTGGGACTGCCTGAGTAATAATGGTTTTGCAGAATGCATGTCTTACTCGCCATTTATGTCACACAACATGCATACCACTAAGCTAGGCACTATATGTATTGTGCCTAGCCAAACACTTCTTGGAACAGCCAAACATTGAGAAGAACAAAAGTGAGGGTATGGTAAGAAGCGATAGATCGAGGGGAAAAGAAAAAAATTCTATGGTCGTAATCGGAATGGCAAACACAAGGGAATGGTCTGGCACTCGCTGATTTGGTGACGCCTCTTTTCAATTGTATGATTCTTGGTTGCCTTAGCGTCTGGCTGCAAGTCAATTGTAGTATGATTCTAGAAGACACTCGCCGCACTCACTGAATCCTGTTCCAAACTTCTAATTAACTGGGATTGAGAAGTATCTGCATCGGAGTTGCAAAATGAAAAACTGCAGGGGCTTGAAGCAGACAAGCAGCACACATCATGAGGCTCCACTGAAAATCAATAGGCTTTATCGCTGCAGCACAACATTTTTTTTTGTGGTAACTAATTAATCTCCCCCATAAGAAGTGTAATGTCATTAATGTTAATATTACATATAGGTTTTGCAATTAAATTTACTCACTTATAACTGTAGTTCTGCTAGATCTCTGGTAGCTACGTTGGTTATACATCAACCCCAATTGCAATTCTTATTTTTTCTTTCAAGCTGATCGAGGGTCAACTGGCAGAGAATGATCTCGTACAGGATGAGGTCGCCGGATCTTCTCGTCATTGTCGCTCCCTGTCGCTGCGGGTCCCTGCAGCCACAACGTCAGCTACGTCCTGGCCTTGCAACATGCCGCCTCTGTCGCTATTGGCAGCGGACCTTCTCGTCATTGTCGTTCTGCTCCACTCCGCTGTGGTCTTTACAACTGAACTTCATTGCCTTCCTGCGTGCGAAACGAATGGGAGAAACTTCCTTTAGGCTTCGTTTGGTAACGGTGGGACACAAATCACGTGTGAAACAAACCATCCGAGGATTTGGTGGAACCCCCTTCCCACCGAATCCCTCCCGGAGTGGAGTTTTAACCCCTAGCGCAATAATATCATTTGGGATTGGTTTGATTGACGTGGGTTGACCCATGACATCGCTCCAGTACCTTCATGTTATACACCATGCAAGAAAGGAAAGTGTGATTCGGTGGCTCTACGTCAAGAAATATGAAAGAACAAAGTTTAAAGGAACGAGCACAAAAATTCAAAAACATATCACATTTTTTATAATAAAAATCATAGATATCCGAAAACTTGAAAACCACAAGCCAAAATGATATGTGTATTACTCTGTTTCAAATGGAGGAAAACTCATAGCAGAATAAGACAACCTCAAATAGCAGAATGTTCAGACATAAGAGTAAAGCTTACATATAAAGTTGCAAGTTAGATCATATATTGAACAAAATCATAGCTGTCAGTCTTGAAATCAGTACATCTTGCAACCCAATTTCTTGTCTACAGTATGATAGCTTTCACAATCATCTTCCATAGGTTTTCAACACCAACGTATAACTTTCACAGATTTAAAGCTGAGTACATAGTAACTGAAACATGCATCAGTAGGACCGTCGAATTTACACTATGCTAGTTAGGACCCACTGTAACTCCACAAAACTGCACAAAGAGTCTGTAGGATCAGCGCATTACAGTGCCCAGCCCTTTTCCCCTCCCTCCATTGATAACTTAAATGGTAGGTACATGTTTGTAATAAGATAATGAGCATTATTTCATTATCATCCTTCCTACTCTTCGTAAATAGATCCTCCACTGTTGAATCCATTTTTCTACAAAATAAAAAGTATGTATTTTATAACTAAGAGCATGCACATTTCACATAAGTTTGTGAAGAAAACTAAAAGCAGGAATATATAGAATAGAATGGTACCCTGCCACTAATAGCTCAAAATTAACTTTGAAAACAACATGGGCAGACACATAACTGTAATCTGGCAACATTGGGTGCTTTTTATTTTAATGCTACAAGTAGGAAGCCATGACAACAAAAACTACAAGATGCTTATTGTGTTTTGTGCTTATGTAACTATAGTTAATATGTTAATGCCATCTTGAATGGGTCTTGAATTAGCTAGTACAGATAAACTTTCAAGACGAGATCCTCATTAGAGTTAGGCACAAATCACTTGCATGCTGTTACCGGCATCCAACACAAATTTCGTAGTTAAAGAACAGAAGTATCATAGGAATTATGTTCCAATAAATCATACATGATGCATTAAAAGATACACATACCGATTCAAAGGGGGGAGTGAGATTAAGCTGATGCACTTAAATTGTATAATCTTATAAAAAACCACACAAGGGATTTTTCTATGAAATGAGTAGTTCAATATGTTTGCTCAAGGATAGTTGATCTCAGTACCTATCAGTACATCTCAAATTTTGTTTTGCTTGAGCATTGAAATAACTACACAACTATGCAGCTACACGAATAGAAATTTAGCAAGAACCCTATCCTGTCTCCTCGCGGATCTAGCACTGCACAGGAACATGGGATTTACCTGCCACGAGGAGAGAGGGAGAGGCACCGTGGGAGTCGCCGCCGCCGCCACTGTCCCCGCCGCCATCTGCGGAACGGCGGAACCCTAGCAAGAAAAAAGGGGGTGATGAGAAGAGGAATGGGAAGGGGATGCGGCGGAGGAGGAGATGAGGGAGGGGAGCTGGAGGAGGCGGCGAGGCGCACCTGGATCTCGTCGCAGGCGAGGCAGCGCGAGGGAGCGGCGGCTGCGGCGTCGTCTTTGCGGGGGTCACGCGAGCCGCGCGAGTGGACGGACTCCCCGGTGTGCGGTGACGATGCTGGATTCCCGCGTGGGTTGAAGGGGATTGAGTTGGGCCGAATTCCAATCCTGCTGGAGCCAAATGCGTTTTCTTACTAGGCCGGGGAGATCACCCGGACGTGGAGTTCGGCCCACGCGGGACGGGGTTTCGGCGCCAATCCACGCCGAAACCTGTGTTGCCAAACGAAGCCTTAGGAGCAGAAGAATTTGCAAGCCGCAGGACAAAGCTTCCATTCTCCAAGAAACTAGCCAAGTTTCCGTCACCGCTCCGGCAGCCTCGTCACGGATGGAAACCAGCGCATTCTATGGCTTCTCCATGGCTGCTTGTGACACTGCTGGAGAATTAGCTTATAGTAGGTACGGCTATGTCTGTAAAAAACGGGAGGGGTATTTAATTAGTAGTAGATCAAATAACTGGTAACTTTAGTATTTTAAAAGGTGGTCATTAGTACGGGTACTAACTTGTTTTGCCCCGATAAATAAAGGGAAAGCTTTTTGAGCAATGCTGACAATGATCATGGGTCCTCTCTGTCTCTTGGTTAGTCTAAAATTAATGTTACATTGCTATGTTGGATGCTACTAAAGTAAGGCATTTATTTGCACAAATAAATGGGAGATAGAGTGTAGTTGAGTAGTGGGTCTTTTTTCATCATATATATTTGTTGCAAACTGTGTGTAACCATATTCACACTAACTACTCAATATATAGTCTGAAGCTGAATGGACAGGTAGAGGTTCAAGTAGCGGCAAATGAGGGAAAACACAAATGTTGCCCTGTACGAATGGAAGGTATCAGGAAAGAGTATGTGGCTACGATGAAAGATGTCACGTGTGAAGATGCAAGGGGCAGCGGGCCGTACGAATAGGTACGGCTACTGGCCTGCTCCATGGCTGCTTGTGACACTGCTGGAGAATTAGCTTATAATAGGTACGGCTATGTCTGTAAAAAAGGGGAGGGGTATTTAATTAGTAGCAGATCAAATAACTGGTAACTTTAGTATTACTAGCATAGATTCACCTGCGACACGCACGTGTTAAAAAATCCACTAAGCAATTTTTCTAATTCTAAATATAACAAATCAGTAACCAACATATTTTAGCTAAACAAACTGTGACTACCTTTTGAAGTTTAGGTAAGATGTGAATTAGTAATAAATGCAGGATGTCAGATGCTTACAAATGGATGTGCATCCAGCAGGGACGTGAGCTGGTGGCCCATTTTTCCAAATGGGAGTACTTGAAGCATTTTCTAAGATAAATAATACATCAAACCGATGCACAAATTTTGATATCTTAGACCAGTCTCAATGGAGGAGGTTATCACACAGTTACCAAGATTGGAACCTTAAGGGCATGTACAGCGTGTCTGTTGGGCGCGTCTACAGAGCGGCATTTTTGCGAAAAAGACCCCGCGCGTCGCAATCGACGGGCTCTGCGTCACTAGGTCTGGCGACGCCCGCGTCCCGTTCCCCGAGGCTCAGCAGACGCGCGGTGTCGGGCTGTGGAAGCCGTCTCCACCAAGCGACGGCGGCCTGGATCCCGCCACGCTCTTCCCCCGCCAACTGCTTCCCGCGCTTCCCCTGCATCTGCTTCCCGCGCCATGGCTGAAGCTCCGCAAGGCCGCAGGGGAAGGAGAGACGGGGCTCGCGCAGATCCAGAATGGTGGTGTTGAGGACCATGGTCGGCAGTCGCTGTCGCCTCCAGCTCCGCGACCGCCTTCTCCGTCCCCGGCTCGATCCACAACGCTCTCTTCTTGCGTCGCCTCATAGCTTGATCCAGTGGCAGCAGGCCTCGAATCGACGGTGGCGGAGGCCGGTTCGGTGGCTACGAAGCTCGATTCGGTGGCTCTGAAGCTCGATTTGACGCCTATGATGGTTGATTTGGTGGCAAAGGAGCAAGCTGCCACTGCTCGGACGTCGTCGTCGCGAGCGGATGGAGGCCGCCGGCGCACGCGAACGGAGGGAGGCCGCCGCGGGCAGGCCGGCCTGCTCCTCACTCCTCTGCAGCCTGCGGCGGCGCTGTGTTGCTCGAGCGGAGGAGGATGCGCCCGCCCCGCACGGCGCACGCACGGCAAGCAGCGACCGAATACGAGAGAGAAAGATGGAGAAAGTGGATGAGAACGGCAGTGAAAGCTTAGCCTTGCTTGCGCCACGTCAATGTCCGGCGGAGGAGCTCTAGAAGTCTGGCACAAGATCAGGTAGCACCGTAGCAGGGTAGTTTTGTCTTTTCCCGTTGCTATCCAATTGAATTGAGTAAAATGTGTTGGAACCAGCCCTAGCTCACTCAAACTCACACACGGACGCAAGAAGGAAGATGAACAGAGATTTCCGGCGACGAACACCGCGGCCGCCGAACGGCCTGTATCTTGGCTATCTATTCATCTCAAAGGACTGGAACAATTCTACACACAAGGAATACATGGCCTTTTGTAGCCTCTGGACGACGCAGTGCCCGCACAACTCACACCAACGATCTCCATGCGCACGTACGCTCCCTGAAGACCCGGCCTTCCCGTTCGTGAGCACGTACTCCGTGAGAACCGGTCTTCCAGTGTTGATCCCGTGACTCATCGTGCTCCTCCGCTACTGCCGCCGATCGCCACCTCTCGGCCATCCCTGCTCCTTTGTAACAAACCGGCCAGCACGCGCTGCACAACATGCTGGACGTGACCTGAATGCTGGACGCGATTGCGAGCACACACGCGCCATCGCCGTCCATCTTAGCCTGCACGACGCGCCCCAACGCGAGCTCAGACTCGCGCACGCCATCGCACATGACACACACACGACTACACGAGCACGAACTCTTGGACCTGCTACTCTACAGACTCAACACCCACACGCATGTCACGGCCACGAACACATGACGTGGTTTATTTCTAACAAACTCCCCCTAAACCACGACATGGCCGCCCATCCTGCCGTACAGGACCCCGGCTCCTCGTCGGCTGTCATGGGGAGTTCCTGTTCTCCATCTACAATGCCGCCGCACGCTCACCATTGCTGGAGTTGATGCCGCTGCTCCCATCGTCGTCGCCGCCGCGACCGCCACCACAGCCAGCAGACTCGACACGAACCTTGCAGTGTGCCTCCGCGACGCCGCGGCCTTCTTCCTCCCTCAGCGACACACACGAGCTCCTTCTCCATTCGGCGACACACGCCGTTAGCCATGGGAGCAGCGCCACACGCTGCAGCCCCATCTCCTTTCTCGTGGGGACAGCGGCACACACCGCCACGGCCACCATCTTCTTCCTCCGGCGCCGCACGCCATTGATGCCGTCGCGCTCGAACACGATCTGGTTGACGCCTCCACCATCACTGCAAGAATCGCCACACGATCCCTTGCGGTGGAGCCACGCGCCACCACTGCTGGCACGCTTACAAACTGCGGGCGCCAAACACCCTACACGCCGCTGAGGCACCACGCCGAACATGGAGCCTTCACGACGCCTCTGCCTCACCAAGGCAGCAGGACCGCGCACCTCCAAAGGCAACATACGGCCGGAGCTTCAACCCATCGCAGCTGCCGACGAACGCCGCCTTGTGCCGGCCACCACCAGCACGCCTCTAGCGAACGTCGCCACCGCCGGCACGCCACCAGCGAGGGGAGCGAGCCCACGACGAACCTGCTCTTGATACCAAATGTTGGAACCAGCCCTAGCTCACTCAAACTCACGCACGGACGCAAGAAGGAAGATGAACAGAGATTTCCGGCGACGAACGCCGCGGCCGCCGAACGGCCTGTATCTTGGCTATCTATTCATCTCAAAGGACTGGAACAATTCTACACACAAGGAATACATGGCCTTTTGTAGCCTCTGGACGACGCAGTGCCCGCACAACTCACACCAACGATCTCCATGCGCACGTACGCTCCCTGAAGACCCGGCCTTCCCGTTCGTGAGCACATACTCCGTGAGAACCGGTCTTCCAGTGTTGATCCCGTGACTCATCGTGCTCCTCCGCTACTGCCGCCGATCGCCACCTCTCGGCCATCCCTGCTCCTTTGTAACAAACCGGCCAGCACGCGCTGCACAACATGCTGGACGTGACCTGAATGCTGGACGCGATTGCGAGCACACACGTGCCATCGCCGTCCATCTTAGCCTGCACGACGCGCCCCAACGCGAGCTCATACTCGCGCACGCCATCGCACATGACACACACACTGACTACACGAGCACGAACTCTTGGACCTGCTACTCTACAGACTCAACACCCACACGCATGTCACGGCCACGAACACATGACGTGGTTTATTTCTAACAAAATGATCTGTTTAGTGTCCTTTAGCTAATGTACAAAATTAGGTTCTTCCCTACACGGTAAACCAAAATTGCCACACAATGGTATAAAAAATCCACTTGTAGTTGATCCTAATAACATGCGAAGCATTAAACAGCTTACAGACGACCTCTCCGTCTAAGGGCTGTATGAGCTGTCTGTACATCTGTCTGTATACGTAGTTCGAGATTCTACAGACGACCCCATATCTAAGGGCTGTACATGCCCTAAGAACCATGCCAGTGGAGGGTCATGGTGATGACCCTCCTCTCTCATTTCATGACATTCCCCATTCTCTCTCCTCATAAATTTGATGATGTGGCAGAAAATTTAATGCTTATGACCCTCTCATGACCCTTCCCATTGAGACTGACCTTATTTAGAATAGACTATCATGCATGTAAATAATTAAATGCATTCAGAATAAATGTCAACAAGGTGAGGCCGAGGGTGCATACTTCCCACGTGCAGGCCTGTGGGGATCCGAAATCCTATTTAATTAAAGCCCAACAACAGCCCAATATAATGTCCTTATATATATTTGCACAGTTAAACCCTAATTCATTCACTCCACTCCTCACCAGTCACCGCCGCCGCCGCCTGACTCTACTCTCTCTCTCTCTCTTCCTGGCGGGGACTCCCAACGCATGCAACGCAACACCCGTATCCCAAGTCCGGCGAGATCTGAGGCTCCTCTCCGTCCTTAGCCCACGCCACTCTTTCCTCTGCTATACAACCATTCAACGTGTCAATCTGCAGCATGCAATTGCCACTTTGTCGCTGACGACCTGTCCGGAGGCTAGACATCCTGGCATGCTTCTAGTTCAAGACTTGTACATGCAGATCGATATGTAAATCTTGGATTCTAGTTGTGATAATTGAATGTTGGCCCATGGGATGTGAATCTTTGATTTCTTTTCTTGTCGTGAGCTCATGCTTTCAGAAATCTTTGCTTTGGTTTGTTTATTAGAAGTTTTGGACTACAAATTGTTCCATTCTTGTTGCTGTGACCCATTCTTCTTGAATCATGCATGTTCTTCGTCACAAAAATTAGTGCACATAATCTCAATTTCCTTTGATTTTGCATGAGTCGGGGATCAGGGATTTGACGAGACCGGGGGCGGGGCTAATTTGTGCCCTGATTTAAAGTTTGGATTTCCCTTCTTTCCCTTCTCGAGTGTGTCACGATGAGAAGTTGGAGCCGGGTGGGACTGCAGGTTGCTACGTGGACCCAGCGGGTACAAGAGGTGGGTACGCGCGGGGTGGGTGAGAAAAATAATCCATTTTTGACAGAAACACTATTCAAATTGCGATTCTATGGGTCTTCCACCGTATCCACTCCCGAATTACCTGACGGGTAGGTCCGACGTGAGAGGTAAGACGGACTCCAATTGGGTGAGAAAGGTTTTTCAAATTATTCGATCTTTATAGTATAGATAAAAGGTGGTCATTAGTACCAGTACTAACTTGTTTTGCCCCGATAAATAAAGGGAAAGCTTGTTGAGCAATGACAATGATCATGGGTCCTCTTTGTCTCTTGGTTAGTCTAAAATTTTACATTGATAGGTTGGATGCTACTAAAGTAAGGCATATATTTGCACAAATAAATGTGAGATAGAGTGTAGTTGAGTGGTGGGTCTTTTTTCATCATATATATTTGTTGCAATGTATCCATATGCACACTCGCTACTCAATATATAGTCTGAAGCAGAATGGAATGGGAGATGTTCAAGTAGCGGGGAATCAGGGAAAACACAAATGTTGCCCTGTACGAATGGAAGGTATCAGGAAAGAGTATGTGGCTGTGAAGAAAGACATTACGTGTGGAGATGAAAGCAGCAGCGGGCCAGGCAGCACCGCCAGCCCACGTAGTCCAGCATCTCAGCTCACTTTGCCAAAGCGGCCCTACAAAAGAGTCTTTCATGTTGACCCATGCCACATGACATTTTTTTTTGTTAATTACTTAATCTTTTGGTTTTAGCCAAACGTATCTACCTTGCAGCCATTATCAATTATTATGCAAAATTTAATATAGTGCGAGGTCGGTAAGCTAAAACCCTTATGTGACAATATAATCAACGCTATCCAAAGTGTATGCTTAATGTTGGGACTGCGTGCCCGGAGCAATGGTTTTGTGGGATATACAATGCACGTCTTACTCACCATTTATTTTCACATAAATCATGCGTTCCCCTAAGGCACTATATATATTCTGCCTCACCTCGGGTCTTTTAGTTTTTCACCACGTAGAACTGCCAAAATTTGAGAATAAAAGTGAGTGTATATAATATAATGGTGAAGCAGCAAGCGAGGGAAAAAGCAAACTTTTCTCCCGTCGGAGTGGGAATGGTAAGCACTAGGAAATGGTCTGCCACAAGCAGATTGGGTACGGTGATGCCTCTTTCCATTAGCTCCTGTCTGGCTACAAGCTAAACTCTAGAATAAAAAATGATACCCTGGAGAAAAATGATACTCCGAGTGGACGCAGAAGGAAACTTGAGTGTCCTGTGTCACAAAAGCTGTCCCTGTCAGCCCCACACAGGTGATTGTGTTGTGGGTCTAATTCGATGGGATTCACTAAGTGATCCTTCGTGGGGACTATCCGCTTTCGTGTTAGGTCGGAGCTCACAAGGACAACACCGTATCTTGATAAAGACCAGAATAAGATGATGACACCATCATTCTGCTCGGTTCCAAAGATCCACTTAAGCTGGTCTCGTGAGTTTGTGGATAGAGCTCGACGCCATCTGAGTTTCAAAATGGAATCATGCAGGGTTCCGGAAGCAGACAAGCATGGCAGGAGGTTCCACCGAAAATCAGTACTTTTTCTGTGGTAACTGATCGTGTTACCCCATAAGATTAAACAAACTACTGGGAGAAGTAATTTCATAAAAATGTGAACATTAAATGTAGGTTTTGCAATATAAAAGTAACTCGTGTTTATCATCATCTTTTTAAAT
This sequence comes from Cenchrus fungigraminus, assembly GCA_036936925.1. Taxonomy (NCBI): domain Eukaryota; kingdom Viridiplantae; phylum Streptophyta; class Magnoliopsida; order Poales; family Poaceae; genus Cenchrus; species Cenchrus fungigraminus. The sequence goes on from CM072780.1 coordinate 89,952,375, forward strand.
GATGTCCTGCTATATATATCTCTGGTTTTTACGTTGGTTATGAAGCAAACAACAATGCCTACATTTCAAGCGGAACAAGACACAATACCAACGTTTCAAGCGGAACCAGACTCAACTCTGTTCACATTATCAAGTACTCATAAATACAATACTTTATCCCAAAAAATTGTGATAAATAATGAAGGTAGACCACAGACGCTCACCTTGCTGCCCAGCAAAAGAGGTGATAATGTTGCAGTAAATAAATGTGTCCGACGCGATGACTACACTTCACCTAATGACCTAAACCATCAAGAATATGTAGAAGATCAACCCTGGACCATATCACAAACAAACTTTTCTCATCAGTTGCGAGTGTTTGAAGCAACTAGGAGCAACAATAGAGTGGAATCGGACCAGAAAATACAGTGAAGCATGTGAAACAATAATAGTTGAATATTATTACGTTTTCTTCGGTTTTTGGAGCGGAAGAAGTCATGGAATAGCATACTGTGTAAGCCTGTACGGTGTCTTGAAAGACAAGCGCTGATCGGCTCCTTCTGCAATATGATGGTGCAAAAGCTGGCAGTTTGTCAGAAGTCCTTTATCACTTTGCTAATAAAGTGAATTATAAGTACTAAATTTTGCAAATAGTTCGTAAGTTACAAAAGCGCAGGCATACTGTAGTGGCTAGCTTCGCCTAGAGATTCGCCATACTGCTCTGTGGGAATAGAATGCTAAGAACCAGGAACTAATAAGGCTACAATGGTGAAACCCTGTGCCTCAGCATTGGCCGGTTATGACAAGGTGATGCGTCCTGGGAAGTCGATGAGTGAGTTGATGACAAGGACAACGAAACAGCATAGCAGCAGAGTGGAGCACTATATGTTACATGTGCCTAAGGTTGACAACATACAACAGAAGGTTGTCACTGGTAGGGAGAGGGGCTTTAGTTCCGGTTGGTAAGGGGTATAGTTCTCTCAAGTAAAACCGGGACTAATGATGAGAGACAAAAAGCCCCCCTTTAGTCCCGGGTGAACCAACCTGGACTAAAGGGGTCCTTTAGTCCCGGTTCGTATTACGAACCGAGACTAAAGGGGGGGCACGCCAGCGCCTGCGCACACCCCATTTAGTCTCAGTTGGTAATACCAACCGTGACTAAAGGGTCTCGTCTCTCTTTTTTTTGCTGTTTTCGAATTGAGTGTATATTCTAATTGTTGTTTACCCGTATATGTACGTATACATATTTCCACTTAACATCTATGTATACCTGTCTATATATATACCATATACACACTTAGACTTATATATAATCTTATATATCTACATATATAAACTTAGAAATATACACATCAAAATAGATAGTATTTGTACATCAAAATATCATTCACTTCAAATTTCTAGTATCTATTGGATTTTTTAGATCCATCATAATGATGTTTTCCTGCTGGATTAACCACCTCCTCCAAGAGGAATCCCAAGAGTCTTTCTTGAATTGCCGAAAGACGATCCTTCTGAATGACCTCGTCCTTAACCATATCCATCTGTAATGTGCAAATATGTTAATATATTACACCTAACAATTAAATATAGAAGCAGTTAGGAGATGATGCATTATTAATATGTTTATTTAATTAACTTATATTATAATTTCCGGAGTTTGCACTTGCCAAACATCGTATGTGCTCACAGACATAGTATCCACATAAATTATTTCCTTGTTCCTATCTCAAACACTAAAGTGGATAGGAGAAAATTTTATGAAATATAAGTGTGACAAAATTTAAATTTTCTCAATCTGAAGTTGTTATTTGGATTATGTACCGGATAATCAGTATAGAATGTAATTGTTGGGTTAAATTGACCTTCTTTCTCTGCAATGAGTTTTTTCCAAGCTCTGAGGAAAATTAATGAAAGATAATGTGTTAGTAAAAGCAATATATATATATATATATGAAAAAAAATATATATAGCATTAAAAGAACGTCTTAGATATTTTTATTACTCTTGAAATAGATTTTGAAGGTCTTGGTAACTTGCGGGGTTTTTTCTCAATGAATCCCACACCATGACGCTGCTATTGTCGACTTGAATGTTCATAGGAATCCAGTGGAAACTGTATATACATGGTCATAATACTCATACAAATTAGAACTAAATAGAATTAGTAAGGACAATTAGATGGCAATCGCACATACTTGTAGCTGTAATGTAGTAGTATGAGATCCTTGTCATGAAACTTAGACAAGGTCCTATAGATTGTCGCGATTGTTGTGTCTCGTTGATGCTTGACCTCAAAATCGTTGACTTTTGATGGATCCATGAAACCAATTCTGTTGGCAATATTATTTTTTTCCATCTCTTGTTTTTGCAGGCTACCAAAAATGTAATTTAAAGTTAATTAGTAGATCCACATACATAATAAATTTATTAATAAACATAAAAAATACGCCACTTACAGACACCAAGCGACGATAAGAACGATATTTAGGGCGTCTAGATGGTAAACTTCATAAATATCTTTGAACTCCAACCAGACCACCTTGTCGCCTTCACTGGCAAAATCTTCCAGTCTAGCAAGTATACCTTTGGTATCTACACCTTTCGCTGATTGCCGCATGTATCACTCATGAAATGTGTACATTTTAGGTGAGAGCTTAAGTACCAGTTCTGTCTGGATAAGAGGTTTGCCTAGCTGAAAGGGCCATCTAAACTCGAAACTTGGATCCCGGGGTGGTTCTTCATGACGAGTGCAACACTTATAGGCAGCCCTGATTGTTCCATGAAATCAAGGACCTGCACTACTTGTTGTGTAGGCATTTCTGCTAGAGCTCGTTCCTGTGCATTGAGGTCGGAGGCAACGTAAGTTTGCTTAATATGGGATCGCAAACCATTAAAAGCTAATTTAGCAAGATCCCTTTCGGAGACAACAAAATTATAACAACGGTTTTTTGTTTCTCTAAACCTCCTAATGTAACTAGTAACATGTTCATCATGCTTTTGCTTAACCGATGTTAAATGACTCAATCTTAATTCATTATCTCCGCTATATTAAAAGTGGTCATGAAAATTTTGTTCTAATTGTTCCCAAGTACGAATAGAGTTAACAGGTAATGAAGCAAACCATGAAAAAGCATTGCCAGTCAAAGATAAAGAAAATAAACGCACTCTTATTTCCTCTATGACACTAGCTTCTCCTAGTTGAGCAAGATATTGACTAACATGCTCCCACTTAGTTTTGCTATCATCCCCATTAAACTTCATAAATTCAAGATAATGCCAACCAATAGGATAGGGAACCGAATCAAAACTAGAAGGATACGGTTTTCTATATGAAAGATATTTATTTTTCAGTTCTATCCCATAGTCATCTTTCATTTGTTTAGCAAGATTAGCATTAAACCAATCGATGACTTCCTGGATGGTGGTTGGCATTGGCGTAGTGGAAGCATTCGATTGCCCCACATTCGGCTGTGTGTATGAGCCAGAAGTGTGGTGTTGCAAATGGCTATTAACTTGGGGATTAGGTGCATAACCATACCCAATGCCTGTCTCAAACGGAACCATAATTGGAATACCTTGAGCTACTGAAGTATTCCCACCGGATCGACTAGAAGCGGCCTAAACAGGAGGAATAGTAGCTATAGGTTCTGGAGACAAGGGAAAAAGCACCATAGCGCCAGCACCGGTCGAACCGGTCGAACCCATCGGTCTGACCGGTCTGTTCTGACCAAACGGCGGCGGTGGTGATTGTCCCGCACAATAATTCAAAGGCATACCATACTGAGGATTCATTGTTTGTGCAGCTGATGAATTAATAGATGGGGTCTGAGGTGCCACAGTTTTAGAACCAGATGCAACATTATCATCACCCTCTACCCGTTTACGTAGACTCTTATCTACCATGTTTTGCATATTTTCAGTCATTGATAAACGAAAGCTATCTATCACGGTAGTAAGATCATTAACGGTAACAAAAGAGGATGGAGATGACGATGTGCTCACATTGGGCGGTACCTCAGGCGGTGGAGTGTCGAAGGAGATGTCCTTGATCTTCTTCACCTTGCCTTCGTGAGTCTTCCTGAAGTGCGACAAGTTGTGAAGCCGATCCTCTTCACCCTTCTTCTTCATGCTCTCTTCTAATTCTTGGCGATCTCGTTCGGCCTTTCGCTTCATGAAGTCCTCCATGGCTTGACAATCTTCAGGTGAGAGCTCTTCATCTGTGAAGTCGATGATGTTGCCTTTGTCTAGCTCACATTTAGACATGTCGCCGGAGTTGGATAGATCGGTTAAGATAGCCAGATCTTCGGTCCCCAGCGGAGTCACCAATTTGTTGGCACCTTTCAGAGCCAACAGCACGCAAAGGCAGCTGTCGCAGCGCCTCTGCGTAGACACCGGTCAGACCGGTGGGGTAGACCGGTCAGACCAGTGGGGTAGACCGGTCGCCGGGAGATTCCGACGATAGACCTCCGAACGTCGCCCGAGCAGGATCCCGTCAGGGCAGTGCACGTAGGGTTGCTCTAGGGTCGGCAAGGCCACCTAGAACGCTTTCAGACGTCGCGGAGACGAAGGAAGAATAGCAGATAAGATTGAAAAAGCTAGAGTTTGGAGATGAAAGTAAATACGAGACAAATAAGGTAAATATGTTTGATCGATTGGATGATGAACCTCAATCGGCCGGCGTGGCCCTTTATCTGTACTAAAAGGAGCGAAGACAATTGAAAACTTTTCTCACCCAAATCGGACCCGCCTTACCCCTCACACCGGGCTCACCCGTCATATGTTTTTGGAAGTGGATAGGGTGGAAGGACTATGAAGTACCAAAAAATTGCAATTTGGAGAGCGTTTCTACCAAAAACGAATTGTTTTTGTCACCCAACCATGTTTTACCCACCTCGAGTACCCACATCAGGCCCATGCACATGGGCATCCACGTCGGACACGCCGCACCCCTATGCAACCGCGGATGCGCCCCGCACCGCGCCGGATCCACTTCCATCCCATGCAGAGTCCAGGCCCGCCAATCAAGCGACTCCTCCCCCTTTTCCTTTTTCCCTTCCTTCTTACCACCACCTCGGCACCTCGCATACCCCCAACCGGCCGACACTATCCCCACTGGTGCAGGTGCGGAGCTACGTTTAGGCGAGTTGGGGCGGCAGCCCCAGCCCCCCGCACCGGCGAGGTCGTCCTACTACCTCCCTTCCTCTGTTAGTCCCGTTAGTCCCTGGATGCCCTACCACTCTGTTTTTTCGGAGCAGCCGTCAACTGGCATGGCGAGGACGAGTGACCTGCGAGCCGGAGGAAGAAGAAGATGTGTGTCGTGGTCTATTTTTTTTCTGGGTCGGCCCAACAGCAACGCATAGGTGAAGGCTCAAGTAAAAAAACAACCCAATCGATCCCACTTGTAAGCAATGTTGCTGAGGACGAGGAATCATCTCCTCGAGGAACCAGCCGTCGTGGACTGAAAGGGAGGCCCCAGCTCCGCGGCGGTGACAGCCAGGTTCTTCAGATCCCTTCTTGTCCGATCTTGCCTCTGAATTCCACCCAAGAGCAGGCAGCACCTGCTGTAGCCTGACTGCCCGAGAGTAGGAGAATAGCATGAGGCTAATGCTAATTGATTATTTTTGTTTGTCATTCATTCACGCTACTCGGTTTCAATTTGCAACGAAGACGATGTCAAGTAGGCGGGTTCATTTCATTTGGTTGATGTGTTGTTTCGGCACACTTACCGAAAGGATGCTGGATGTGGGTACGTACTCGTATGCTACTAGCTGTTCTTCGATCTTGCTTGTCGATCCATCACTGCAACAAGTAGTAGTTTTAAGGTGTACATGCAGGTTTGTGCCCCATGCCTCCAATCTCCATCATGCCTTTTATTGCAGGTATAAGTTCCAGATGCAGTACGGCTCCATCAGTTGGTCGGTGGGGGTGTTTCTCGGCTACGAGCAAGGCGCCGCCGGCATGCAAGAGGGTCATCGCCTGCATCGGCGATGGCAGCTTCCAGGTATGTTGTTTTTTTTTTCAATCAGGTACGTTGGTTGTATGAGCGTTGTTGCTGCTCTGAATTGATCATCACTGAATTGAGCAATAATAATTATGCATGTGGTATTTTGCAACTGTTGAGATCTATAATAATGGTGGCTAACCAATAATGTCCTGGACATTGACCACACAGAAGATATGATTGATTTAGAAGGCATGAATGGTAACACTGTGTGCCTATCTTTTACTGAAAACTAACTGGTAGGGAGCTTGGCACATGTTTTTAATTGGATGCCCATGGCTAGAAAGTCATTTTTATATGAGGGAGCTCCGATTTGTCAATCATATAACTTATAAGCATAAAAGAGTTTAGCAGATTGTACAAAGAGAGGTGGAAGGAGACTACAACCTGATCTATAATGGCGCATGCTCTTTAATTTGGCATCTCAGCTTAGCGCAGCGGCTAGCTGATAAATAATCTCGAGAGATCAGACCTTCTGAAAAAGGTAGGTATACACATCCTATGTCGAACATTCTCTTTAGAGAAAAAGATCGGCCTTGTTATGAAGTGACTCGGTAGTTTTTATTTTAATCCTTGACATTGTCAAGGGATGGTTAATTCCATAGTGTTTTTTCATATGCTTAATTGCAATAGTGTTTTTTCATATGCTTAATTACAATAGTGTTTTTTTCAGACACTTAAAAAAACTTGACCTGCGAGGGATGAGGGTGGGAAGACAGCCGCCGAGCATTTTTTACATAGGCACCATAGCCCATGTGAGATGACCAATGACTTGGGCCGGGCCTTAGACCCATGCTTTGACCTGGGATAGACGGAGATTTTTTTTAAGTCCAACCTAAAATTCGCTCCCACGGGGAGTCAAACTCAAGACCTAGGGAGGTGTCACTTAGCCCCAGAGGACCTTATGCATTTTCAGATACTTAGAGCTTCCTCACAAGATTGTTTAACGGACAGTGTGCATGATACGAGGTCTTCAAGAATATCAGTAACATAGATTACGAGTAATTAACTATAGAATGAACAAAAATATCTCTCCTAATCAAATTGGATACATAAGTTAATTATTTGACCTCATATTTCCTAGCATAATTTTATTTCAGACAACTAATAATATCACAAAATATCGTGATGCATCATAGAAAGAGGTTATAGCTTGTGTAGTTTGTTTGTGTTACCGATCAAAGAAGAATACATCAGGATTCAGTCAATTGGAATAGGGGGTTCTAAATGGTATTTGAAGGATAAATTAATGCACAACTCAAGAAGACTTTCAGTTCAAGCTTATTCTGCTCTGAAAATAATATTAGATTTGGTTGATTTTAAATCCTTAATAGTATCTAAATCACTAAATGTGATCGTGCACATGTTTCAATAGCTAATCCCTAATTTATTGTCTCTATATATGTCAGAAAGCTACACGGTCCGCGTGCATTTTATCTATGCTTCAAAAAGTTAATACATTTTGTTCAGTTTCTAACTAGCTGGTCATGATGGAATATTATGCAACATTCAGTTGTAGTGCTGGTTCTGTTAAGAGGCCAAGGATGGATAAAGTTCAGGTACAACACAAGCTAACCGAGCAAGGAGGAGTTTTTCTTTGGCGACATGGGTAAAGTAAGTTAAATTGGATGCTTGGTGTGGAACCGCAAGTGTAAGCTGGCAGGTAATTCTGAACCTTGGTAACAAGTGACGGATCTTTTTGTTGAAGACATAATGAGTTCAAAACCGAGCATGATTGTTTTATCGTATTGAAGTTCATTTAAACAACGAATATCAAACTTTAATTCAATAATGTGTGTTCAGTATAACTTCACGAGTGATGTGAATGTAAAACGCGTGTCCAAAATTTTTCTAAAACACGTGCGTGCCGCACGTGCACTTTACTAGTATTTATAGGGTGGGGAGGTCTTTACCCGTAAGGAAATTTTTTTACAAGCCTAATCTATCAAGACTCCTCAATTTGGCTCGGAATCGGGGGGCACCGGTCAGACCGGTCACGGCACCTGATGTGTAGATCTTGGAGAAGTCATATCTCCCTCATCCGAACACCGATTTGGACGTTCCACATATGAATCTTGATCTACTCGACGAGACCTATCTAATAGTGAAGTCCAAATTGGATTGGGTGGACGTTGACCACACCGGTCTGACCGGTCTGACGAGACCTGCCAATTTTGGGTGTGAACAGAAGGGTGCCCTGTTGGTAATTGGAAGATTTAGGAATTTAGCGTGTGCTAGAAAACAATTGAGTCATGCCTAAAAAAGAAGGGTGCCCTCATCATCAGAGGTATAGTTGCTGAAACCATCCTATGTTTAGTCACAACTACTTTTTTGGCTTTCCTGTTAAAACCATCCTATGTTTAGTCTTGGGACTGGCTGAGTAATAGTGGTTTTGCAGAAGCTACAGTGCATGTCTTACTCACTATTTATTTCAAACAACATCCATAGCACTAAGATAGGCACTATATGTATTGTGCGTGGCTAATCAGCGGTCTTTTAGTGAGGGTATGGTGATGCAGTGATAGGTCCTCGTGGGGAAAGAAAAAAAATTCTATGGTCTGCCACTCAATGTTGGTGACTCCTCTTTTCAATTGTATGATTCTTGGTTGCCTTGGAGTCTGGCTTCAAGTTAAATGTTGGAATCAGACATGCATGATGCCAACTTGAAGACACTCGCCGCACTCAGTGAATTCGGTTCCAAACTTCTAATTAACTGGGATTGAGAAGTACTCCCTCCATTCCTGTTTATAAGGCGTACACGCATAATGAGATTCAAGCTTTACGATCTTTGGTCAACAATGTCCCTATCATTTTTTGAGTGATGTTACGGTGTTTGGAATTTCCTCCCATTTCCTCTCATTTCCTCCCTTAACTTTTATTTTTTGTAACAAAGGGTAATTTGGTCATCCAATTCGCACAAACATCTGCCTGCCGCCCGAACCCCTCCCTCCCAGCCCGAACCCCTGACCCCGACCGCAGCTGCTCACATCTGCCGCCTCCATCCCCCTCTCCTCCGCCGCCCCGCAAGGCCGCAACCCAGCCTTGCCATGCCGGAGCCGCCACCATCGCCACCGGACTGGTACCCCAATCCCCACGCCCTCCTCTCCCAAACAATTCCTCCGCCGCCGCCGCCGACGCCGCCGCCCCCGCTCGTGGACGCTGTCGACAGCAGCCCCTGCCCGTGAACGCCGACGGTCGCAACCCCCACCGGAGGACGCCGCCCCGACCCCAGCTCGCTTCAGCCGCCTCCATCGCCCTCTCCGCCGCCGCCCCGCAACCCTAGCCTGCCACGCCGGAGCCGCCATCCCCCTTCCACCACACCGGTACCCCAATCCCCACGCCCTCCTCTCCCGATTCCTCCACCGTCGACACGGCCACCCCTGCCTGTGGACACCGTCGGTGGCAGCCCCTGCCCGTGAATGCTGACGGTCGCAGCCCCTGCCGGTGGACTTCGCCGGACGCTGCCCCGTCCGTGGACACCGCCGGCCGCCGGCCCCGCCCGTGCTACCGCGTCCTCCTCTGCCCGGACCGTGCGTCCTCCGTGCGCCGCCACACTGGCCCTTCTCTTCCCGGTGAGTATCCATCCTCGATTTGCTCGATTGATTGTGTGCTCGGGATTTCGTATATTGGATCCGAGGTTGTTCTGAATGCTTACTGAATTTTACGTTGTTCTGTACTCCACGATGTGCACGGCATATCCGAACAACCCATTTACTTGGGAGCTCTTGGTTATTATAGGATAATGGATTGGATGTGTGCATCTGAATTGAATGTATCCATTGCATATTAGGATGATCCACTCAATTTTTCAGCCACCGTGTAACTGTTTACGTCAAATTTCAAGTGGTCACGAGCGTAGGCCAACAATTTTGTGATCGTGCTGACATTAGAGATTATAGCATTCTTTACTATTTTTTTCTAGTTCCAGTTGCCTTTTGCTTTGTATCTAACAACGGTGAGATACAGTAATGGCTGTGCTTTTGATCCTATTCCAGTTCAATGATTTTCAGTATGTGTGTGCCTAATTCCAATTCAATGTTTTTCAGTATTTGTGTGCCTAATGCAGGCGAACAGCTCCATTCGTTTCAGCTTGTGTAAAAAATAACAACTGATAAGCCTATATTTCTTCTTTATGCTATATGCAGTTTAATTCATTCATGTAGAGGAACTACATCTGTCCATCAACACACATATCATCGTGGTCCAGTGTACAAATTGTAATTCATTCCTGTAGAGGAACTACATGTATCCATCAACACACATATCATTCTTGTAGAGCTAGGAGTGAACCTAAGCGGGGGCCAGTGCTTCAGTAATTACAGGAATATAGTGTTGCCTCATCACCTGCTCATGCACAAATTAGATTAATCTAATACTTGACTAGTTCGACGGACCGAGTATTCCACATTGGTTGTTCTTTTACCCTCTTTGTACCCTGAATACGCCACTGAGCCAATTGGCCACCCATGGTGATAGAGGCATCTGCATTAACAACCCCAAAGGCTCATCTTGCCTAGTTTCCTGGATATACCTTTAATACATGAAAATATTTACATAAGCCTGTTATACATGCACCTCTTGTTTGGCCAGCTCGAACTGATTTGTGAAAATGTTTAAAGATGCATGTTCTGATGCCCTTGAAGATTCGGCTGCTCGAATAACTAAATGGCGAGATGACTCTGGCCAGCATACAGTTAAGTATGCATTGTAGTTCGGGATACTCACATAGAGGAATTTTCATGTCCTATGCTACAGTTCATCATTTTTTTCTTGTTCTTACTGACTCCTTTTGCAGGCTTTGAACTTGTCCCATGGTCCTTTTGGATGCTATGATGATGTACTGAGCATTTCTTCTGGGACCTTACATATCTCTTGTACCTCGCTAGTACCTGAATGTGTGACCAGAACTGCTTCGAGTTGGCCATGGTTTTGTTGCAGCTGGCAAGAAATTTATTCCGGTCATATCTGGGAATACTGTCCTCCTTGTTGATCAAGTTCACTTTCTCTTTTCGCAAGGGGTCAGGTTCATAATTGTGCCATTATTTTTAAGGGTTTGGTACCATGGTTATGGACTCGTGGCAAATGGTAATAGATTCTAGCATATTATATATTCCTGTTTTTTGTCCGGAACAATCATGTTATGAAAACAGTAAGTATTTACTGGTGCATGCATTTGGAGCAGTCAAATAATGGGCAAATGTTCATGCTGTGTATCAGTAAATGCATTTTTTATTCAGGAAACCTTTTAGTTAACTTTATTATTACTGCTGTAAATTCAACTACTTTAGGGAAATACTTTTGGATATTGCTAATTGGAATCAAACAGTTTCAAATATGCCCTAAAATTTGAATTACATGTCCCAAACAAAATGATGAACATGCATTTACGTTCATATTCATTCAGAGCTAGGTAATACATGTGATGAACTACTGATGGAATGCTTTTGTTTTCAAAAGATTTAGCAAGCTTTCCACCGGCGGTTCTACAAGACGAACGGGCACGGCCAGTGCTACGGCAACAGCACGGGGCTGTGCACGGGGTGGGTGGAGATGATGGTGCCCTTGTTCTCGTGCGCGGCGGTGATGGACTACAAGCTCAGGTACAGTGCGAAGGGCGACCGGCGGTGCAACGTTAGCATCATCGACAGCCAGTACCGAGGAATCCCCACTCAGGACGGTGACCAAGAAGATACTGCCCTTGAATGATTGAACAACTGTATGTCATAGTTTGTTAGTTGTTATGCTTAAGCGGCTGGTAAGCCATCCTTCACAGCCATGGCCAGGCATTGTATTCTACTGCTTATATGAGATGGATGTTCCATGCATGGACTGTCGGATCACAGAGTTTCTGCCTGTGGGAGCTATTTGTTTCCTCAGCAGTTAATTATGTTGTAGTATGATCCTTTAACTCCTTTTGCCCCAAAAAAATCACTTGACTTGTTTCTCATTATTTCTGCATGTATTGCTACACTACTCATGCAAGTGCAACCATTGAAGTATAACTCAAGATCGAACAGGGTAGCAGAATGATTAGATAGTTTGAGATAGAGTACATGGTTGTACTCGAGGTACTCTCAAAACATCTCCCATGCAAGTTCTTGCCCTATAGATATCTCAATACTGTCAACAGTAGGTCTTGTAGACAACGGGACAATGTTTGCATCCTGCACATGCCCTGTCATACAGTAGTTGTGTGGGCCATGTTTGGGTGATGGCCACAGCAGTTAGTTCCTTCACAATCTCTTATTTTTTTTCTCTTTACATTACAACAATAAAAACAAGCAAAAAAAATGACCCTTTGCTTAATAAGGTACACACCATAAGGTTGCGTGCCACTGGTATTAGCATACAACTCAGCACGACGTCCCTAAGCTTAAGCTAGCTACCGAATAATAACAATGAAACCTCTGCAACACCCACCTCTGCTGCCAAGGTAAATCAAGCACCTTCACAGGTAGCAACCCAGTGATGACGCTAATGTACACAACACCCGACTGATGGAGTGGCAAGTGCAACACAGTAATTGCGTTTGTCCAATAATACGCACACGAACTCTCTCTTTGTTCGATTATAGCTCCCACCACTTCTTGTTCTTCATCGTTTTCGCAAGCTCCTAGCTAGGGAATCAAAGTTTTCTGCACCGTTCTGAAGCTTTGCGGTTTGCTGGCTTATTCTCTGTAAAAACAAAGCGAAATACAACTTCACAAGAATTGCTCGGAGTAAGGGCTACAAGAAACAATATAATGACTGTAATGAAATCGAACTATTTACCTCCTGTTTCTCCTGCCTTTGCATCAGCTTATCCTTCGCATGGGCCGGAGCTCCCGCCGCATCCTGCAATGGATCTACATTTAGCTCCCATACACGGCAAACCATGACTGATTGCAATGTTCCATGACATTAAGTACCCCACCAAATTTATATTTTGTTAGAATTTCATGCGGAGTTCTCATTCTTTGTTTACCAATATCGGTTGACCCTTCGAATAGCTTCTCTCTCTCCTCTTCTACAACCAAAAAAATAACAGAGTTTAAACAAGTATAACCTTCAATAACTGAAACAAAAAGATGCACATGTATTAGGTCGGACCTGCTGTTTTCTTGCTCCCATGGAATGTAGAGGATGATGCTAGTGCCTGGGCAACTGGTACTTCACCATCAATCTCTATGTCATCTACATCGAATACTCTCAAGTTAATAGGGACAAATTCAGATAAATGTTTGCTTGAAAATACGTGAGGGAGAAGAAAGAGAACCGATTGACAGTTCTTCTATTGGGTCATAAGATTGGGTATTGATGGTTCTAACAAATAAATCTTTCAAGAAAATTGACTCCAAATGTTCGCTAGGAACGACGGCTTCGACGACAGCAGGCCCGCTCCTGAACCGATGACGGCAACGTCTCCCCCGTCGGCGACGGGACCCGCGACTGCACCGGAGGAGGCGATGCCGAAACCCTGCCTAGGCGGCGCGCAGGTAGGCGATTGGGATGAGGTGGCGGCGCGCAAGGGGATGCCTCGGCTAGTGCGATGCGAGGGCGGGATGAGACCTCGTGTCCCCTCGCGACGAAGCAAGGGCTGCGGAACCCTAGCCCCGCCGGCGGCGCGGGTCGTGCGAGCGAGGGATGAGGGTGCGGCGCGCAGGGATGCTGTGTGGGAGGAGAGGGGCGACGGCGCCGACGGATGCTGTTTTTTATTTTATTTAGAAACGACCCCGAGGATTGTAGGCCAGCCGAACGGCTGATGATGGCCTGCCGAACGGCTGGGCTGAACCCAGTCGCTACAAGCCAGCCCAGCCAACTTATTTACCTAATTTTGTAATTATTTGATGGTAAATTGAACGATAAATGTTAAAATACCCTAAGTTAGGTAGAAAAATCTAAAAATTTGCATGGACAACTTATTTTTGTGTATGATCATGACATAAAAATTTCAAATGATTTTGAGAATGTGGTCATACACATCCTTCGCAACCATGAACATGTCTCACATAGACTCATGTGACTAAATGAGAGTCGTTCATGGTTGTAATGGATGTATAGTGGTACATTGTCAAAATCCTTTAAAATCCTGTATTTAAATTAAAACTAAGTTAAAAACCGGCAAAAAAGAAATAAAAATAAAGAAAGTGAAATAGGAACAAATAACAAAAAATGTTGTAAAAAAAAGCCTCCTATAAGTTTCAAACTTGGGACCTCACGTTCAAACTCTAAAGGCTTACCATTATGCTATTCAAGTGTGATTGTTTTGAGGTCAGCACTTAATTTTTTTAACCGATCTCTCATCGTTAGTGGGATGGCTGGGCCATTTGGGCTGCTTCTCTTTTCATCCGCCTAGGGTCTCGGATCTGAAAATGCCCATCAACAGCCCACCGGCCTCTTTCCCACCTCCCTCCCACCATATCCACTCGCTACGTGGTGCCACCCATCCTGTGGGACAAGAAGCTGGCCCGGCACGCGCGGCGGTGGTGCAACTCCGTGCGTGGCCACTACACACTCGTCCACTCCGTCACTCAGGAATAAGAACCAACAAATTTGAAGTTACTATGACCGAGAAATACCAGTTTGAAATTTTCATTGTAGATTAAAACAAAAAATGATGCCGGAAACAGCCTCGGCGTGCGCCACGTGATCCCAGTGAAGCAACTCGACCATTCTAGTCTGCCACGTGATCTCAAAACTCCAATACTATGTATATAAACTAAACTATCATCAATTTACCACACATGATGAAGTGGCCTAGTGGCAGTAGTTGTCCTCTTGATATGTGATGTCGTGGGTTCAATTCCAGTGCCACACAACTTCTTTTTTGTTTTACATTCCATCGTGTGACGTGGCGACGTGACCGGTGAGCTAGCGGCATCACGACTGGGTGACGTGTCCTACGGTCGGGTGGTGCGGCTAGTGAGCAGTTGAGCGATGCGGCCTGGCCGGGTGACGTGCCAGCCCGTGAGCTGACTGGGTGACGTGGCCCGCGGTCTGGTGGTGTGGTTGGTGAGCAGTTGAGCGATGCGGCCCGGCCAGGTGACCTAGTGGGTTGAGGTACTAAACATATATAATTTTGATTAGCAAATTTGCAGCACAACCCAATTCATGGTGCAGTGGTAGCACTTTTGTCTAGATGTCTTAAGGCCCAGGTTGTTGGGTTTTTTTCAAGTAAGCAAGAACTTAAGAAATAATATAAAGGGCTCAAGTTTGATCCTTGGTGATTTTTTTATTTTTCTTATATCTTTATACAAGATATGATGATTTTTAATTTGTCCCCCCATTTGCCATCACAACCACGAACGACTCTTACTTAGTCTCATGACTACATGTGAGACGCATTCATAGTTGTGAAGGATGTGTGTGACCAAATCCTCACATGACTAAACTTGGTAGAAAAATCTAAAAACTTGCATGGACACACCATTATGGTGTATAGTCGTGAAAAAAGTTTCAATTGATTCTGACAAAGTGGTGGTGCACATCCGCACAACTGCATACATGTCTCACTACGACCAATGTGGCTATGTGAGAGATGTCGCCACATGTAGGATATGTGTATCACAACTATCTCTAAATCATCTGAAACTTTACTAGGATGTTCATGGATCCAAAATAACGTGTTTATGAAAAATGCAAAAAGTAACAGAGACAAAAAAAACAAAAGTAAAAAATTTAATACAAACACTATTCAATAAATATGCCCCACGTAGGTATCCAACCTAGGAGTTGGGGGTTTAGAATCAATTGGTCTTACCATTAGGCTGTTTAAGTATGCATATGAACAGAGAGATTTTATAAGATATCAGCTCTATGGAGCCTACGATGTTTTTTTTTTCCGAATTGGAGCCTACAATGTTTGATAATCGCTGCACGTATTTTTCAGATGGAATAGCAAATACGGGGAACGTTTCGTTCCCTGGCCCACGCAGCATATCACAGAATTCTCATCAGATACATATATATAGCATCGGATTTGTGCTACGGCAGCCTTTTGACAAGAAAAGCCGTTGGATTCCAGCTTCTGTAGAAGAAACATCGGATTCCAACCTCCACAACGATCAGCAAATATGCCTCCCATTCCCTCAAAATTACGGCACCTTTTTCACTACCCGTTTTTTCCTTCAAAATACCAAAAGGTAGCAAAGTTAGGTGATGGCCAACATTTGATACGCACAACTTATAACACTTGTTTCTCATAACAGAGCGCCATTCACACACAACATAAGCCTCGAGCAAGCCCTTCAGTTGCATCTGCCCAGCCGAAGCATTCACTCTCTGCATCTTGACGATTTATTTGTTAAACGATCAAAACAATAGAAATTTATAACCATTGAGAAGTAAATCATGCAGAGGAATAACTCTTTGGCTATCACTTATTGTCATTATGTCACGAATTTTCATAGTAACCATGCCAGTTGGTGATTAAACAGCCAAAGCCCCAGTGACATGCTACACAAAATGTAAACCAAAAGCTCGAAGCTTGCAAACCTTTGGGACAAGTGTATCATCCTCATCCAGAATGTAGGCAAGGACACTAGTCATTCCAGCTGCAATGTTCCTCCCAACCCTGTATATCAAGAAATATGCATGTCTAAGGATTTGTGGAAAAGGAGGCAATTGCAAAAAGAGAACTCTGTAAGGACATGATTGATCGTCTACACTGTTGTCCATGGAAGCACACGAAAATGTCAAATTTCCAAGACACCCAAATAGGTTGCCGGTATGAACAGATATAATTAACTGCACAACATTTATTCAGTAAACATCAGAACAACCTCAGTACTTGACCTGCATTTTGTGGTAAATATTCAAGGTCTCAGCCAAACAGAAAAGAATGTAAATGTAAATTTCTGCACGTCAACCTCGACAACTTGAACAATCAGGACATCCTTCCATGAAAGCATACACCCGACATATGTTGAGCCCATGGCTAATCAAAGCATACACCCGACATATGTTGAGCCCATGGCTAATCAATTACTCCCTCCGGTCTTAAATATATGACACCGTTGACTTTTTACTCAAACTTTGACCACTAATATATATTGAACAAATTAGTTAACTAAAGTAAAATGTATATCATTATATCTATTATCCTATGTACTTTAGATTTAACTTGTTGGTTTATCGAAGTACAAAAAAATTTGTAGAAAAGACGAATGGTCAAACGTACGACAAAAGTCAATGGTGTCATATATTTAAGAACGGAGGTAGTAGATTGACGGGCAATTAGTAGTAATCAGTATCATTCATTTAGTTCTTTGAATCCATCACTTGCAAATGATTTAAGCCCTCACCAAGAATGGATCATCATTTGAAAAATTCAGTCCTCAATGTTTGCACTGGTGGAGAGAGGACCTTCAGTCCCGGTTGGTAAGGGGTATAGGTCCCTCAAGTCCAACCGGGACTGATGATGAGAGACAAAAGGGGGGTCCTTTAGTCCCGGGTGAAGGAACCGAGACTAAAGGGGGGCCTTCAGTCTCGGTTGGTAATACCAACCGGGACTAAAGGGGCGGGCACGCCAGCGTCAAAAAAAATTTGAAAATCCCCGGGAGGCCCTCACACACGCGCACGTCGCAAGTTACAAGTCACAAGTCACGCAATTTTTCACGCGAAATATACGCGTGCGCGGGTGTGGGGATTCGAACTCGTGACCTCTAACCTCGCGCGTAGCTTCCTCACCATCTCACCTACACCGCACATCTGACTGAGTAGAGAATGCTATCCTCTTATAGTAACTCATGGGAGACCGTTTAGTCCCGGTTGGTAACACCACCCGTGACAAAATGCCCCCCTTTAGTCTGAGTTGGTGTTACCAACCGTGACAAAAGGGTCAACCCCTTTAGTCTAGGTTCGTGTTACGAACCGAGACTAAAGGCCCCCTTTAGTCTCCCCCTTTAGTCTCGGTTCGTAACACGAACCTAGACTAAAGGGGGGTGACCCTTTTGTCACGGTTCGTAACACGAACCTAGACTAAAGGGGAGGCCTTTTGTCACGGTTGGTGTTATCAACCCGGACTAAAGGGGGTGAACACTCATGGCATTAGTGGCCACGTCGATGAAACCCCTTTAGTCCCGGCTCCAAAGTTGAACCGGGACTAAAGGGGCGTACCAAAGCCTCTTTGTCTACCAGTGTTGATGACACTACCACTAGCACAATTTGTCAAACCAAAAATGTTGTTTGAGTTTGGATAACAAATGGAAGCACCACAACAGTCATCAGGTGCTAAGTATTCTTGAAAGCAAGAGCAAATTACCAGAGGATCGCCAGGCTACCGCTTCCCCCTTCTTCTTCCGAAACTGTTGCAGCCCGATCAGAAATCGCATGAGAGAGAGTTCCCCACAGAAAAATGGGGAGAAGGAATTCGCGGGACTCAGTACCTTCTTCCGCTCGGCAGCGAGGAGCTCGGTGCAGCTACTGTTGCCGCCTCCTCCTACCCCCACCTCCTGCTCTGCCGCCACCGCCGCTGCCGCAGCAGCCGCCCCTGTGATCCATGCAGAGGAGATCTCCAGCCCCGGGGTAGCAGCGGTCACGCGAGGCGGGGAGGCATCAACCAATCCCGCACCCAAGGTGTCCTCGCTCGACGGCGAGGCGCGGACGGCGGCGACGGCGCAGGCTCGGGCGGCAGTGGCGCAGACGCAGGACGCAGGCGCAAGTGCGGAAGGCGGGCGGCGCAGACGCAGGATGCCGGTGCAAGCTCGGACGGCGGGCGGCGCAGGTGCAGACGGGTGGACCCGGCAGGGAGAGGGCGGCGAAGAGGAGGAGGGATGGCGGTGGCGGCGAAGACCCGTCCCCTACGAACCCTAGCCCTCTTAAAAAAACTTTAGCATACGAATGATACATCTTAGCTATATAACTCGAAATATTATTTTCACATTTATGAAGTGACCATTCTATCCTTGTAAAAAAATAAGAACCATAAAAATGCAATTAATGTCATGTCTTAATCCCCACATTTGTGGAGGAAATGAGAGGAAATTTTTTCCTCCAAGGCCCACTCGTCATAGAGATAGATGGAGGAAATTTTTTTCTCCCTCCCATTTCCTCCCATTTCCTCCTACCCTCGTAGCTCTCCGATCGTCGGCTCTCGGTCGACGTGAGCCACTCATTTTTCCAAAATGATAATAAAATTTTTCTCATTTTTTTCGTCTTGTCATGTAAATTTGAAATGGTTGGATTTGTAATGAAATGTACTCCCTCCATTCATTTATCCAAGGCCTATTTTGAAATCTGAAAAATCCATTTATGCAAGACCTATTTGTGTTTATGCATTGGGAAACACTAAATCATCGCTTTGGCACCTGTGCGAGGAATAAATTCCTCACATACTTTTTGAGTTAAGTACAAATATGTCTTGGATAAATGGACGGAGGGAGTACTTTTCAATAAGTATAAATTCATAACCATAAATAATATAATATAAAAGAAATTAATGTTCAAAATATGATTTGTGGGACTGTGCCATGTTATCTCATGCCTTATAAACAAAAACGGAGGGAGTACCTGTACATCGGAGTAGGAAAATGAATAACTACAGGGTTTTGAAGCAGACAAGAAGCACATCACGAGGCTCCACAGAAAACCAATAGGCTGCGTCGCAGCAGCACAACCTTTTTATTGTGGTAACTAATTAATCTCCCCCATACACTACGGAAACAGAAGGTTTGCAGTGCGTCCCGCACGCACAACAAAGGCCAGGAAACGCATGGCAACACCTTTGCCGTGTGTTTTCTGCCAACGCGCACGGCAAAGGCCGCACGGCAGTGTTTTACCCGACAAAGGGCCTTTGCCATGCGCCTTTTGTTGGGATGCACGGCGAACCCTTAGCCGTGCGCTAAGGTTGCTGCACGGCAAACAGTTTTGAAATTATCTAAAACACTGCCATGCGCCAAAGTTGACGCACGACAAACTTTTTTAAAAGCAATAAAAAATCATCTCAACCCACCGCCGCCGCCGCCGCCACCACCACCACCATCACGAATAAAAAAATGTTCCACGGCCGCTGCCACCATCCGGCCGCCACCACATCCACTGTCGTTTGGCCCCTTCCTCCACATCCACCGCCGCACTGCCACCACGTCACCGCCCCGACCACCTATGGAAGAGAGAGAGAGAGGGAGAGAGAGAGAGAAAGGGAGGGAGAGAGAGAGAACCTGCCATGTACATGTGAGGAGAGGCAGGAGAGAGAGGCGGCACACCGCCAGATCTGGTGCCTCCGCCGCCACCGATGGGAAGACGAGGCCGAGCTCGGTCGTTGCCGCCCCCACGCTCTTCCTCTGGCGGAGTTCTGACCTGTCGACCTCAGGGCCGTGTGGATCTGCTCGACGAATCTCGATGGTGGTGGCCGCAATTTCTACTCCTCCCAGAATCTCGGGGCTGACGGAGACAATAGCTGCCGCGTTCGTCGGTGCCGGTGCGGCATCAAGGGGGAGAGAAAGGCAAAGGAGGGGGCTGAGGCGGGGGAAAGGAGAGGGAGGATATATAGGGTTTGGGGGGAGGAGTGGTTTTTATATGGTCCCGACAAATCTCAGCCGTCGGATCATTGGATCGACGGTCTGCAGTGAAGAAAATGTTTGTCGTGCGCTACGGGTCCACGGCACACGACAAAGTATGTTTGCCGTGCGTCATGGGTCCACGGTGCATGACAAAGAATGTTTGCCATGCGCCCGGGGTCCACGATGCACGACGAATGCTATTTAATCAAATGCAAATCTTACATAGAAAAACATTAAAATTATCAAATGGCTTCAAAAAACAACAAAATTTTACATAGAACAATCTATGTTGTATATTTCCTACATAAAAAATTTTGAATTCAAATTCAAATTTGAACTTTACTACGGTTACAAACCTAATCAAGTGGCTCTTAACACTCTGAGACTTTTAGTGAGATACTTCAGTTTCTAAAAACCATCCATGACGACTTGCTTAAAACACTCTATATGATTTATCACAAGCTTCACATAGGATATCATGAGCTCATGACGAATCTGATGATTTTGAAACTTTGTTTGCATTTTATACAATTAAAAAACATTGCAACCGCATCTGGATTTTCATAATCCGCAAACAAAATGTTCAAAATTTCATTAAATTTCATGGATAAGGTATTAAGAATGATTCAATTACATGAATACCATTTTTCAACAAACTTTACTCCATTACTTTATGCACTTGTAGTTCAAATTTTGACGTATACGGCAAAATTTCTTTAAGTGACACATAATTGTTAAATATAGTAAATTTATCGTGACATAACTGTAATATAAAGTACAAAATAATATTTTTGTAGTGGAGAAATAAAAAGAAGTGCAAAAATCAAACTCTTTAAAAATACATATATGTTTGCCATGCGCCAGAGGGAAACGCACGACAATGGGAATTTCTTTGTCGTGCGCCTCCAAACGACGCACGGCAAAGGCTAACGACTGTTTACTGCCAAGGTTGGGGGCGAATAAAAATTAATTTGTTGTGCGTCAAGAAATAAAATGCACGGCAAAGATTATTTGCCGTGCGCCGACAAAAACGCACGGCAAAATGGGTGGTTTGCTGTGCCCCCAAAATAAAGCGCACGGCAAACATCTAGGCGCACGACAAAGAGGGAGTTTCCTGTAGTGATAAGAAGTGTAATATCATTGAATGTTAATATCACATATAGGATTTGCAATTAAATTTACTCACTTATCTCGTCATTGTACTGGCCTGCTCCATGGCTGCTTGTGACACTGCTGGAGAATTAGCTTATAGTAGCAGGTACGGCTATGTCTGTAAAAAAGGGGAGGGGTATTTAATAGCGGATCACATAACTGGTAACTTTTGTATTAAAAGGGTTGTCATTAGTACCGGTAATGATCATGGGTCCTCTCTGTCTCTTGGTTAGTCTGAAATTTTACATTGCTAGGTTGGATGCTACTAAAGCAAGGCATATATTTGCACAAATAAATGGGAGATAGAGTGTAGTTGAGTGGTGGGTCTTTTTTCTCATCATATATATTTGTTGTGTATCCATATGCACACTCACTACTCAATATATAGTCTGAAGCTGAATGGACAGGTAGAGGTTCAAGTAGCGGCGAATGAGGGAAAACACAAATGTTGCCCTGTACGAATGGAAGGTATCAGGAAAGAGTATGTGGCTGCGAGGAAAGATGTCACGTGTGAAGATGCAAGGTGCAGCGGGCCAGGCAGCGCCGCCAGCCCCCTAAGTCCTGCATCTCAGCTCACTTTGAGAAAGCGGCCCAACAAGGCTAACCCCTATCTGCCCGGCATCGGCATCGCAGCCACGACCGGCCATGGAGAGCGATAGCTGAGCGCCTCCGCGTGCACCCTCGAGCTTCTCCGGCGCCTCCGAGGCCGAGGATCGAAGGTCACCCATCGGCACACGTGCGTCGAGCAGCCACGGTTGAATTTGGCGATGGTGCATGTGCTATCTGGTCCGTCGTGGTGTGCATGGCTGTGGGCGACGTCTCTGCCGAGCTCGCCGCCGAGTTGATGCGCTGGAATTTGACATCAACTCCTTGGCTTCGGTGAGGAGATTCGCCTCCCCCAGTTCGAATCTGTGAACCTGCCCCTCAACAAACCAATTTCGTCCTCACCGCCTCCTGGTCGCCGCCGCGGCGGCTGCTTCGCGGCTCGGCTGTGACTACGTTGGGAACATATGCGCAGACTCAGGCGAGAATCAGCCAGGTGCTCACGTCGCTCGTCCTGCGCGTCTTGGCTGCCTACTTCGCCACGTGCACGGCCTATGTAGGTGGTACGGCGATAGTGTACCAGCACCATGCATGCCTAAATTATTAGTTCAAATTAGAGCAGGAGGAGCTAGCTCTAATAACGAGTATTTCTGTAGCGCACAAACTAACATAGCTATCATATAGCTAGGATTAACATTACTGTTCCCTTGTTGACCGGCCGGGGTGTTTAAATTTGGTACTAGAGGGCAAATTCGTTGAACTAGATGATAATGCGATTTTGAAATATATCCGGAACTCTCTAGACATATTATTGCTCCATGTGTGTGCTATATGTAAAATGATGGGATAAACATCGTTGCCCCGTAGGGTCGCGCCTGCGTGTTGATATATAGCCAAGAATCACCCTCGGCGTGGTTTACAAGCTAGTGAACAACCTTTGCCGATACATCTCCTTTTTACAAGGGATTAGCTCTATCTCATCTAACTAACTTACATCAAGGTTGTTCACAATATACACATACACATTAACATTGTTAATACCCCTCCTCAATCACACCCTATCTAGGTTGAGATTGTGTCTAAAGTCTTCAAGTTGTCGAACTGATATGGGTTTTGTAAAACCATCTGCAACTTGATCCTTTGTAGATATAAATCTGATTTACAAAAGACCTTGTGCAACTCTTTCTCTGACAAAATGGAAGTCGACCTCTATATGCTTTGCTCTGGCATGAAAAACAAGATTAGCTGACAAGTGTGTGGCCCCAAGATTATCACACCACAACCTTGCAAACTTGGGTCCCTTAACTCCTAACTCCTTGAGTAAAGTTTGAACCCACATAACTTCTGCCGTGGCATTTGTTAAGGACTTATATTCAGCTTCAGTACTTGATCTTGACATTGTTGCTTGTTTCCTTGAACACCATGATATCAAGTTAGATCCAAGGAATACTGCAAAACCACCAGTGGACCTCCAATCATCTGAGCACCCGGCCCAGTCAGCATCAGAAAAAGCATTCACAAGTGTAGATGGTGACCTATGTATTCTAAGCGCCATGTCAACCGTATGATGTAATTATCTCAATATACGCTTGACTGCACTCCAATGAACAGTGGTCGGCTTATGCAAGAATTGACAGACTTTGTTGACTGCAAATGATATTTCTGGTCGTGTCAAAGTCAAATATTGTAATGCCCCAACAATACTCCTATATTCAGTTATATCCTTTGGTCCAAGAGGATCACCATCAAGAAGCGATAGCTTATCAGTAGAGGACATAAGAGTGTTCATAGGTTTACAATTCTTCATACCTACTCGATGCAACAGATCTGATGTGTACTTCTATTGTGTCAACAAGATTCCATTGCGTGCCCTCTTGACCTCAATGCCTAAGAAATAATGGAGCTCACCAAGATCTTTAAGGGCAAAGTCAGCTTGAAGATCTTTCAGAAGAGCCTCTGTAGCAACATAAGAGCTTGCAACAATAATATCATCAACATAAATCAGCAGATATATAATAACTCCCCCTTTGTTGTACACAAACAAAGACACATCAGCTTTGGAGGGACGAAAACCAAGACTTTGAAGCTTTGTACTCAGTCGAGAATACCACGCACGCGGCGCTTGTTTCAAACCATGGAGGGCTTTATCAAGTTTACAAATAAATTGTGGATGAGTTTTGCTCTCATACCCAGGAGGTTGCCTCATGAACACTTCTTCTTCAGGATTTCCATGAAGAAACGCATTCTGAACGTCTAGATGTTGAAGACTCCAACCAAAAGAGACTGCAAGCAAGAGAACAAGCCGAATGGTAGTTGCCTTTACCACAGGACTAAACGGGTCCTCATAGTCAATGCCATAGCGTTGTTTGTAACCTTTAGGAACTAAGCGAGCTTTATATTTATCAAGGGTGCCATCAGCCTTGCGTTTCTCTTTAAATACCCGGCGACAATCAATAATATTGTGAGCATGACTTGGAGGAACTAGATGCCAAGTTTTGTTTTTCATAAGTGCTTCATACTCAACATCCATTGTCTTTTTCCAATGTTTAGTAGCCAAAGCATCAACAATAGACCTGGGTTCAGAAGTAGCAGTAATGCCATACCTGATTGTGCCATCCGTGTACTGTTTTGGCTTGTGAATTCCATCTTGGGCGCGTGTACGGGGCCGAAGAGAAGGCTGAGGCTGCTCTGGCACAGGAGAGACATTAGGTGGAGGTGCAGCACCAGATTCCGTGGCCACAACATATCCGGATGAAGCCGCTAGAGTTTCTGATTGGGCAGGCATGCCAGAGCCCGTAGCATCGAGGCGCATGGCGGTGTTGTCGGCCGCCTGCACATGGGGAGCGCGCGGGGACGCCGGTATCGCATGCGTGGCGCCTGCTGTCTCGTCCGCAGGTGCCGAGGCGGATTCGTGAAACTACATTATATAACACCTTATGCCTTCCACGCACCCACGATATAGCCAAATTAATTTATTCTTGCATTGGTAGCATATACATTGTCCCACCACAAAAGTACGCCTACTTACATATCCTTGACACCCTTCAATTTGTCACCACAAAACAGCAAGGCCAAGGGATTTGGAAGAAAAAATGACCATGTCCAGCCATTAACATACGGAAGGCACTACGGCAAAGAGACTATTACGCACGGCAAAGACATCGCTCGGGGGCTCGTGAGACATGGGTACCCCTGGGTCCCCACCGACCAGGCTCACGGCTGTCCCCAACAAGTGGGTCCGGCCTACCAGAAGACCCGCCGACCTGACAGTGGGCCTAACCGACCTAGTTGGTGGCCCACACGACCTCTTGAAGACCTTCCAGAAGATTCCTAGACGACCTTATCTAGAACGACTTCAAGACTTGGCGTGCAAGACAAGACAAGCGGTGGATTCTGACAAGCAGTCTGACGTATATGGTAATGGTTGTAATCAACTAGATTTAGGTCTCCTGGTTGTAACCGACCAGGAGTCTGGGCACCGACCTTGTCCGCTGGCCAATATAAGGTGGGCTAGGCGACCCCTTGTAACATCACGCAATCCTCAAGCAATCTACACTGACAACTGGACGTAGGGTTTTACTCTCCAAAGGCCTGAACGAGTATAAACTCGTCGTGTTCTTTGTATTCTGTGTGCTCATGCGCAACCTTCGAGTTCTTAGTTCTAGATTCCACCCCGCCGAACAAATAAACCACCGGGGTTAACCCCCCTGTGGACTGTGCAGATCTAAACATCTGATAGCGCTTTCCTACGAAACACACAGCAAAGGCCACACAACACACAATTGCCCGTAAAGGAACTTTGGTGTGCGCTTTTTATAGGCACACACGCGGAAGGCTTTGTCGTGCGTCGATTTGGATGCACGACGGAGAATTTCCAAATCAATTAAGTTGTGCCCCGAAATTGACTCACAACAAAGGCCAGAGACCTCCCCTGTCGCCGCCACCACCAGCTTCTCCGGCCATCTGCCTCTTAGAAAATGCACAATAAGGGCGCACGACAAAGATTTTTGTTTGTCGTGCGCCACTTAGAAAACGCATGGCCAAGACATTTTGGGGGTATATGTGAAAGGTTGGGGGCATGAATCAACACTTATCCTAGGTACTAGGGTATGGTCGTTGTTCTTGCCTTTCGTATGGGAAAAGTTGTACACCCCTGTAGGGTTATAATCAATTGCAATAGCCTCTTTCCAGGTCACGGAGCATGCTCATGAGTTTGGAATCTCAAAGTGAAGTTATTGTTTTTGGAGTTCATGGAAGATTGAACTCATATACTTTGATCATCTTTATTTTATGTAATTGTTTGATGTTTGGCTTAGAGATCATAGATTGCTAGGTCTTTACTAGTTTCTATCACCTTAAATTTGGTTGATGCTTTTATGCAAATGAATTACCTATTACCTTCCTTGCTACTTAGCCAAATGCATAATCCTTGAGAGTCCTGCTTGGTGCTGCCGTTAAGTTCTGTGCAGGAGACCAGCAGCAGGAAGTAGTCTTTGGCTACTTCTTTCCCGCGGACGTTGGTGCGGGGAGGGAGTCATGGCCTAGCTTCGAGGATAACACTATCTTCATATAGTGTCAACCCTCTTTTGTGGTGATCGTGAGTGCCAACTTGTTGTAATTTAACTTGAACCTATTTATGTAAGTGAATGGTTATGTTGGATTTCTATGTGGTTGTGGTGTAATTTGTTGTGCTTATTGAGGTGTGTATAAATCCTGGGCATTGCTTATGACACATCTTAAGGACTACTAGGCTTATTCCTTTTTAATTGGGTTGATCAGTGGTGATGACTCGATTAAACGGGATTAACTTGGGTGGTTCCTCACATACAGTCCCTCAATCAAACATCACCTAAGTATATTAAGGCTTCTTGTAAAAAAAATAATATCACATAGTGACCATATGCAAATTCTTATAATCAGAAAGAACAACGACAATGATCATGGGTCATCGTCTCCTTTAAACTCTTACATTATTGCTAGCTAGGTTGGATGCTATTTAGGTCAGCCATATATGTGCACAAGAGGAGTTCAACTACGTGGGACAGAGTGTAGTTGGGTGGTGGGTGGTTTGCCATCATATGCATTTGTTGCAAAAACCGTATGTGTCCATATATATGCACGCTAGCTACTCCATATATAGTCTTGTGCACAATGGAGAGGGAAATTCTCAAGCAGTGGCGAGGGAGGGAAAACACAAATGTTGTCGTCTATGAATGGTAGGTATCAGGAAATATTCTGTGGCTCCGACAGAAAATGTCACGTGGTTATTGTCACCTGGATGTGACATGATGCTCCATCTTGGAACTGTGAGTGCAAGTTGAGCACTTCAGCATCACTGGGTCAACAGGGTACGCACATGGGAGACCAGCACTATTACAGAAAACGTTTGTAGGAGCAGGCGAAATCACATTTTCAGGTGCGGGCGCGAAAGCCGCTTCTAGCTGCCGGTTTTTAGAAATAGATGTTTATAGGAGCGGGTAAATGACCCGCACCTTTGCAGGTGCGGGTGACGGGGTGACCCGCACCTGCTAATGGATTTGCAACAAAAAACGTAGCTCAATTAAAAAGCTCAAATAAATAGGAAATAAATTCTTTTTTAGGGGAGGGACCCCACCGGGCAGCCACTCAGCAAGTCGCGCCATTTTCAGCGTAAAGTCGCGACGCTGCGTGGTCGCTAGAACTGTCCGAGTGCAAGTTGAGCACTTCAACATCACTGCGTCAACAGGATACACACATGGGGGACCAGCACTACTACAGAAAACGTTGTTTCTAGGAGCTAGTAAATGGCCCGCACCTGCTAATGGATTTTGAAAAAGAAACGTGGCTGCATTAAAATCTCAAATAATTAAAAAGCTCAAATAAATAGGAAAAAAAATCCTTTTTAGGGGAGGGACCCCACCGGCCAACCACCCGGCAAGTCGCGCCATTTTTCGTGTAAATTCGCGATGCTACGCGGTTGTCCATATCCAGTTTTCATTCTTATTATATTATACTACACCAAGTGAAAATTATTTTTTGAGGCTATAAGCGGATTCAAATTGAAAATCTGTTAACTACAAAGTTTCGTAACTTCTCAAGATCTGCAACTTTGATGTTGGGAGTTTCTCCATTCGAGGTCGTTTACGGAATTTGATTTTTCAATTTGAGAGATTCAAACATAGTTTTTCGTTGACAATATGATTTTTAAGAAAAATGTTTTAAATTACAAAGTTTCATAAGTTCTCAATAACTACAACTTTTATTTTGAATGTTTCTTCATTTGAGGTCGTTTGAAAAGTTCAAATTTTAAAATTTCAAAAATTGAGACGTACTTTACCTTGACAAAAGTTATTCAAATTAATGATTGTTCAACTATAAAGTTATATAACTTCTGAAGATGAACAACTTTTATTTTGGTCATTTGCTCATCCGAAATAGTGGTAGTAACATTCTTCACAAATCTTATACACCTCTCACATAGTTTCTATAAACTATTTAAGAGATATAGGTTTTGCAAACAATCTCATAATACTTAAATAGATATTTTAAAATATAAAACAATCTCAAATGAAAACTTGTCAACTACAAAGTTTTAGATCTTGTCGAGCTATACAATTTCTATGAGCGGTTGACACCATCACCCGCACCTAGAAATGAGAATATTTTTAGGAGTAGGTCATGTCGTCACCCGTACCTGAAAATGATTTCCAGTTGCGGGTGATGACGACACCCGCACCTGAAAATCATTTCTAGGTGCGGGTCTAGCTGCTACAATGCCGCGTGTTTTTCTTAGATCGGGCAGCAAAACCGCCCGCTCCTGAAAAAATTAGGTGCTCTTACAAATATTTTCTGTAGTAGTGCGGGTTGAAAATCGAGGTTCTGGCCGCAGCATATCATGTCAAGATTTTTATCTGAGTCCTACTCCGTCCCGCAGTGACCGTCGCTCGGGAAGGGACAGATGGAGTATGTGTAAGCTACAGCAAGGTCGCCCTCCTCTCGTTTCCGCGAGAAATAAAGATGCCAGGACCATGCCATCCATGAACCATATATAAGATCGTCAGGAAACCCCGCCGTACGTTCTATTCTTTACGGTTCGATGGAGACATGGAGTCAGGACGGTTTTTGAGTGCTCGATGATTAAACAACCGGCGCCGTCGATCGGGAGATTTTTATTTGTCACCTGTTGCAACTCGCACATGTGACCTTTGTCCACTGCCAACACGGCCCACGGCCCACGGGGTCACAGCAGGGGAATTTCTTCGAGGATGCAATGCAACCAAGTCATGCAGTTTTTTTTAATATATAATCGATGGAAAAGAAAGGTGGCGACAGTTTGTTGTTGCAGCGTTTCCCTTCCAGCCAGGATGGCGATACCATAGACATACTCGAGGATAGCAGTAGTAGAACGAACATTTCGGCCCTTACCAACTATCTCTACCTAATATTAAAACAAGAACTGCTTCTGTCCCTTTTTTCGTCCGTCAGGTGGGACTCACCTGTCAGAGACTCAATCTCTATCTCTCACGCTTTCCCCGCCGCCGTCGCGTGCCTGCCCGTCCGCCTGTTCTTTTTTTTTCTGAGTCATGCGTCCGTCTGTTCCTCCCCTGCTCCCTGCATGCCTCATCCTTCCCATCTTCGACCTCAATCACAACAAAAAGAAACACAATGTCGACCTGAATCTGAAGCTAATGTCAACGTGCATGTCCAGGGAACCGACCAGCATCAGCATCATCGAGCATCCTAGCAATAGGCTCCTTGGTCCTTGTTCGAGGCCCTGGACAAGGACGACGATGGCAAGGTGTCGGCGTCGGAGCTGTGTGGCTGGATGGCAGCGGCGCTCGGCGAGGAGGAGTCCGCGGCCTTCGTCGCGACGGCGGACGCGGACGGCGACGGCCTGCTAGCCCGAGTTCCTCAAGCTGGCCCACGTAGCGGCGGAGGCCGACGGCGGCCACTCATGCTTTCCCCGCCGCCGTCGCGTGCCTGCCTGTCCGCCTGTTCTTTTTTTCCTGAGTCACGCGTCCGTCTGTTCCTCCCCTGCTCCCTGCATGCCTCATCCTTCCCATCTTCGACCTCAATCACAACAAAAAGAAACACAATGTCGACCTGGATCTGAAGCTAATGTCAACGTGCATGCCCACGCGGCGGCGGAGGCCGATGGCGGCCACATGGACGACAGGCAGTGGTGCATGAGGGTGGCGTTCGGGATGTATGTGGACGACGCGGCGACGGAGGAGGAGGACGATGGGGGAGCAGGAGAGCAGTACATCATGCCGGCGTCACCTAGAGGAAGGGAAGGAAGAGGAGGAGATGCTCGCCTGTGCCGGCGTGCCGCCATGGATGGAGCCGCGCCCCGGAAATGTCGTGCCGGCTAGGACGCCCTTGCCTCTAGCTGCGCCAGGGGCCCGATAGGGATGCCGACCTCCGCCATTGGGAGTGGCGACACGGCCGCTGGCCTGCCGGGAGAGCTCTGTCAGCAGTAGCCACAGGAGCACAGGTGGGGGAGGGTTGGGGTGCGGAAGAGGCTGGAGCCGGTGATGCCCATGCCGCGATGCACGCGCGCCACCGCCCCTGTCGCGACCTACAGACGTCGCCCTGGTCTTGCCCCATCCTGTCCTCGATTTTTCCGGATTTCTCTCCGTCTTTCTCACAATCTCTCTCGCACGCCCGTCTCTCCGACACCGGCAGGTGGAAGTCCGGCCGAGCCTCAGAGGGGAGGTCGGTGCTGCTCGCAGCCCGCCTGCCGCTGCTCAATCCCACGCCGCCCGCCATGGGAATCCCCGGGCTCGGTCTACCCATCTCTCCGGCTCTTTCCTCTCTCTCTCTCTCTCGGCTGCCTCTTCATCTTCAGTGACAGGACAGGCTGACGGCGCGGGCAAGCCAAGGCAAATGAGTGAGCACGGAGGTAGAGAACTAGACATGAGATAAGATAGGGTTGTTTTTGGTTTGCCCCTTCTCTTTATAAGTTATTATATTTTAGTGCCTACATTGGTAGAGAGCGAGGCTTTGGTTCGGGTCTTTAGTCCCGGTTCAACTTTGGAGCCAGGACTAAAGGCCTTTCGTCGACGTAGCCCCGAAATGGCTGCTGTAGCCAGCCCCCCTTTAGTCCCGGCTCGTATTACCAACCGTGACAAAAGGGGGCTCCCAACGGGTTAGACAACAATTAGAATATACGCTCAAATCGAAAACAGAAAAAAAAGAGAAATGAGACCCTTTAGTCTTGGTTGGTATTACCAACCGAGACTAAAGGGGGTGGGCGCAGGTGCTGGTGTGCCCCCCTCCCCTTTAGTCTCGGTTCGTAATACCACCCGGGACTAAAGTATCCTTTAGTCCCGGTTCGTTCACCCAGGACTAAAGGGGGGCCTTTTGTCTCTCATCATTAGTCCCGGTTGGAGTTGAGAGACCTATTCCCCTTACCAACCGGGACTAAAGGCCCTCTCCCTACCAGTGCTAGAACATATATTTTCACGCTGTTTATTGTAAGTAAAGATGATAATTAGAGGTGATAAATAAATATATGGTTGTTGCATATAGAATAAGTATGGTAACCGGAGCTCGAAAGAAGCTTATGTAAAGTAAAAAAATTTGCTTGGAATGACAGCCGTTCATAGAGATAAGGTGTCATTAATTTTGAGTCATTCAAAAGTATTATTTATTTAATATAAATTCATATTTTAAAACAAAACAAGTGCAAGAAAAATAAACCAACATTATTGCTAATGTAGTGTCACCACTATCTACGTATTGTTGACTCGGACTCGGATGTACACCTAAATTGTATAGGTGAACCATAAATTATATATTATAAATAATGCATGTGGAGTATGAAATATAACTTATCTTCTGAGTTTTGTGCATATTCATTCAGCTAGCTTTATGATATGATTTTCTTTCTCCCGTTGTAACGCACGGGCATATTTGCTAGTACCGTAAAAACTCAATAAGAAGTAGCTTACACATGCATGGTTGACGAAATTATTATTATTATTTCGACCGTATAGTATTGTCGGTAAACTCTATAATTAGATGACGATCGAGCACGCGCAATATTGTGTTATGGAGTTTGATTTTCAATTGCAGGCCTCCCGACTAACACGCAATCTGATTATTATTTAAAGAGCCATGTCGGCTACCCAGCAAGCTGCAGTAATTAAGTGTTACTACAGCAGGCCATAAGCATTGCCACGAACCATCAGATGACCCGAGAGGGTTTACGGTTTAGTGGTGCACGTGGTACAAATAAGCTGAGTGTGAGTGTCCCCCTCCATGACATGAATCCTTATACTGTGCTTGCTGAATCACGGTCCAAATTGAAAGTTGTGTGCTGTGCCGCCCATCAATTTATGGTTACGCATCATGCATGTTTGGGCTGATGCGCCAGCATGGCCCAAAATTGGGTGCGGTATGCAATGGAACATCCTAAAATATATTGTTTCGTGTAACACGTAATTAAATAATGTGGCCCAATTCGAGATACCAAAGCCCTCTAGTCCTAGTTGGTTAGTGGAGCTAAGGTATGGTCGCAACCACCTAGGTTTGATTTCTTGTTAGAGCGAATTATGAGGTTGATTTTTTTTAAAAAAAATCCCCTCACCGGTTTTCTAAGTCGGGAGAAGGTTTCTTCTTCTTAATGAAAACCGTGGGGACGGTCTTACCCACACCGGCTTAGTTTTTTTTTCCAATTCGAGATAACCATGCTTCATACATAAGTGTAGACATGCATGTTGATCATGCCACAACACATTCAATTTTTTGTTCTTTATGCTTTTTTTTAGAGAAACATGTCAAGCCCTTCTTACCACCCAATGCAAAATTTAATAGCACCTCATCTCTCCATTTTATTTCTATTTTAATATAGTGTCACCTAAGCTAAAAGTCTTACCTAGTAATATAATTAATTATTAAAAAACATCATTGTTTATTGTTGGGACTGCCCTGAGTAATGGTTTTGCAGGAGCTACAGTGTGTCTTACTCATCGATTTCACACAATAATGCGTACCACAAAGCACTATATATATTCTGCCTCACCAAGATTTTTTTCGGTCGCTCACCACATAGAACAGCCAAAAATTCAGGACAAAATAATGTCAGGGTATGGTGATGCAAATTTTGCTCCTGTCGGAATGGTAAGCGCACCAGAAGTAGCTTACACATGCAAAGTTGGTGGCCTGTTGATAGACGAGATTATTATTATTGGTCTAGTGTTTAATGCTTGTGAGAGAATCCCGAAGTGCATGAAGAAGACTGGGCCCATCTATATGGGATTGACTAGGTCGTTCATTCTAAAACCAGAAGACGACATCGTATCTATATCTTTATCTATACCTAATATTAAAACCTAATATTAAAGTGTGGTAGTTTCCGTTAATCCACCGTGACTTTTTGCCAAAAAATCCCTCACTTTGTTATTAATCAACCCGCAATACTAGAAGTTACATAGTCACAACTTTGACTATTTGCAAGAAAGTCACTTCAAGCCCGTTCACTGCTGGCCTCACCATCTGCCACGCTCGCCTCCACCCTCATGGCGCCGACCCCGAGGTGCACGTCGCGGCGGCACAGGACCAGCTAGGGGATGGGCCCTCCATTTTGTACTAAGAATTTAAGGATCGGGCCCTATAAGGATCGGACCATAATTCTATTCAATTTTGAACTAGAAAATAAAAGGGCATAGTTGGATTGTGAATGATGCATTAGGGCCATGGCCCATTACCACCCCGGCAGCTCCTCCATGTCCGCACCGACGCGGAGGCCCTCGATCTTGAGGCTGCATGAGTAGGCAGACCCCACCGACTTGGACCTGTACACCACATCCTCCCGCCGCGGCGACCTCGTGGCACCGAGCCGATGATCGACACCACGCTACTAAGAGGGATGCGTTGATCGACGTCGACTTGCGTGGATTTCTCACGGCGAGCTTCCAGACACCAAACGGTCGCTGTGCATCGACTCACCATGGAGCACAAACCATGAGCCGCAAGGCAAGACCACACCCCAGTGCCTAGACTCGCGATCCCACAAGTCTATGGTCTTGCTGCATGCACTCATGTTGCACCTATACCGCTGATCACAGTACCCCGCATCTGGATTTAGCAAAGGAATTGGAAAACATGCACATGAACGAACTGGGAGTAGATGCGGAGGACGAGGGGCGTGCAGAGACGGGGAATGGGCGGAGTGGAGGCGTGTGCGATGTTAGGTAGGTGAGTGGAGGAGAGAGCAGCGGTGCAGGGGCTGACAGCGTCAGCCTCCGGAGCCTGGTAAGCGGCGAGCCAAGTAGTGGGCGGTGAGTAGTTTTTCTATTTTTGTTTTTTGAGAGGAACGTATCAAGTAGATGTGCGACCGCTTTGGAAATGATGGACATGACGTCAAACGAGTGGGGTCTGATTTGGACCAGCGCCGTCCATTTGCATAGTTAGATAGATTTTGGTGGGTCGATTATTATAACTAATATTGTGTTAAAAAAGTTATTATAAGTAATACATAGTAAAAAAAGTGGGCTACAATTTAAATTCATTATTTAGATAAACATACGAGATATATCGATAATTGAAATTTATTGGCAAACAAACAATCAAAACTTACTAAACAACAACAAATTATGAGCCAACTTTTGCACCATTTGTACGGAGACGTTCGACGGGCATATATTTGCTAGTTTTGATAAAAAATCACAACGAGAGAAGACGACCTCCTCATTCAGTCCGGCTTCAAACTTCGAATTATGCAGGTCTCATTCAGTCCGGCTTGAAACTTCCAAGTGCATCTTGTGCAGCTGGTTTGCGAAATGAAAAAATGAAGGGTTCTGGGAAGCAGTCTTGCACGGCATTCCAAGTGCATCTTGTGCAGCTGGATTGCGAAATGAAAAAATGAAGGGTTCTGGGAAGCAGTCTTGCACGGCATGTGGTTCCACTGAAACTCATTAGGCTGGTCTCACTGGGTGCGGTATGCCGAACGGGACGGCGTGCTGCAGTAGGCGTTTAGAGTATTTTCCTCTGCACCGGGGGACGCCATCAGCTATGGGACGTCCCGTTCGGATCCCGTATCCCCCAAATAGAGCGCATTCCAGAACGTGCGCTACGCTGCGTGTGGCCCCACCTCGCGGTCGGCAGTTGCTGCTCCGCGCCATCGCAGCGAGGAGGAAGGAAGAGATGACGTCGGGAGCAGCAGAGGGAGAGGAAGATGGCGCCGGCGACGTCGACGGAGAGGAGCACAAGGAGGGAGATGGGACGGTGGCCGGAGACGGGAGAAAGGGGTCCCGCCGTGGGCCTGTGCTCGAGCCGCCGCCGCCGCAGATCTCGCCGCGCTACGCCATCGAGGAGTGGCGGACGGCCGGCCAGGCGAGCTGCAGGGAGGGAGGGAGAGCGGAGACCTGGCCAGGGGCGCCTCAGCGCCGGAGGAAGGGGGCGGCAGACGCGGATTTGACCGGCTGCGCCTCCCGGCCCCACCTCCTCACCGGGGATCTCGAGGATGGGCCGCCACGAATTTGGCCGGCCGCGCCTCCCGGCCCCACCTCCTCACCGGGGATCTCGAGGACGGGCCGCCGCGGATTTGGCCGGCCGCCCCTCCGAGCCCCACCTCCTCGCCGGGGACCTCGAGGCCGTGCCGGGGATCTCGATGCCGCGCCGGGGGGAGAAGCCGACGAACTCCGCCGAGCCGCCACGCCGCCGCCGCCGCCACGAACTCCTCCATGCGCGCCGCCGCGAAGGAGCTCCCTGCTCCTGCTTCTCCCGTCCTCGGGGCTCCTCGCCGCCGGGGCCGCTTTGATTCGCCCGCGCCGGGACCGCAGCGAGCGCGCCTGCGACCTCCGCCGCCGGGACCGTGGCCGGCGAGCTCCGCCCTCGGGAGGGAAAGAAGGAGCCGATCCGGTCGCCGGTGTGGATGAGTGGAGGGGAGGAGGAGAGAGAATGGGAGGGAGGGGAGACCGGTGGGGGTTAAAAATAGTAAACATGGGTCCCACAAGTGGGAGTTGGTATGGAGTAGGAGATATTTGGGATGACAGGTGCGGTGAAATTGCTATAGTACTGCAAAATCTCGGTGACCAGGCGGAATATTCTATTTTAGGGGATGTATTTGGAGTATGACGAGTGCTACCCGTCTTAGCCTGCATCTTTGCTGCACAGCTTTTTTCTGTAGAAACTGACTTCCCCGTAAGATAAACAAAGTACATGGAGAAGTACTCGAACTGAAATGTAAATATCAAATTAAATGTAGGTCAATAAAAGTAACTCATTTATCATGAATTTTTCAAGTGCTAGTCAGCTAGCAGATCTGTGGTTGTTATACTTTGGTTATACAGCCAACTGCAATAGCTACATTTCATTCAAGCCAAACGAGGCTTCACAACAGTTCACATAATACAAGAGTTTGTAAAAAAAAAACATAAAAGAGAAAAGCCCACAGACGCGCACCGTTACTGTCAAGCTACAGAAGTGATAATGTGGCACCAAACGTTGTAAAGCCTAAACCATTAAGAATAAGGAGTCTGCTACAGGGAGAGGGCTCTCCCGATAGTGTTCGGTCGAGAGCCCCCTCCCCACCCCACGCGGAAATAGCGACGCGGGCCCCACGACCAAAGCACCGCAACCTTATCCCTTCACGCGCGTGGGTGGAGCCGGTGGTCATCTTCTTCCTCCTCCTGGATCCTTCCGTCTTCTTCTCTCCTCCTCCCGGCGTGCGCCCCGCCACCGCCGGCCTCCACCACCACCCGCGGCCGGCCGCCGGCCGTCCGCCCACTAACCGCCGCGGCCCCCTTCCCCGCCCTTCCTAAAGCTCCGACGACCTGCGCCCCCGCCCCGCCCACCTCCTCCGTCTCCGGCGGCTTCCGCCGCCGGATCCGCCACCACCGGCCGCCGCCGCGCTAACCCGGCTTCGCCGGGATGTCACCGTGACGCCCCCGCCGCCGACCCTGCCCAACCGCCTTCCTCCACCACCCCGGCGGGCGGCGCCGCCGCCGCCCGCCGTCCCGCCCGCACCCCACGACCACCACCGGTCCGGCGGCCGCCCCAGACCTCCCTCTAGGTCCGGTGGGCATGGAGAATCCCCCAACCCCCGAACCCCCAAACCCTACCCCCGAACCCCCAAACCCTAACCCCGAACCCTAAGGCCGCCGACCTCCACTACCGCCCGCGCCCGCCGGCGACCCGCCGGCGGACGCCCAGCCCACCAACCGCCGGAGACGGAGGAGATCGCCGGAGAAGACGAAGTTACTTTCTTCTTTTTGATTTGTTACTTTTCTCCTCTTTCCTTTTCTGTCTTCGATTTGGTTTTCTATTTCTCGGATTGCCAAATCGGGAGGGCTCTCGCGATAAGGCTAAATGGAGAGCCCTCTCCGTTTAGCTTTTGCGTAAGAATAAATATACCTACTAGCTTGATCCGTGACGTTGTGTCAGTGACACACAGACGAACTTCTCCCATAATTAATTTGCTGATACATGGACCAAACATGTCAGTTGGTGTGACTGCAGTACCTAACTATCAAAAATAATATGTAGGCAAACCTTCAGGGTGGCACTAGTAAACTTCTCCCATCAGTTACGAATATTTGTGGCAACCATGAGCACAAAGAAAATAAATAGTGGAAGTAGAACAAAAATAAAGTTGAACCATACTACTTGACTATTATCAATCAAATATTCTTTCGTTTTTAGGAGTGGAAGGCATCACGGACTAGTGTACCAAGTAAAACCTCTAGGGTCTATTGCTCTGCCATGGGCCTTTGGCCCATTTTGCCACATGATGGCGCTTTGGTTCTCTTTCAGGTTTATAGCAGTAGTCGAGCAATGATCCTTTAAATGCTCACTTAACAAAAGCTTGATCACTTTGCTAATTAAATGAATCATTGGGCACTGAATTTTGCAAATTATTTTTCATTTGCAGAAGCGTACTGTAGTGGCCAGCATGGCATCGTTGTTGGTGACTTGCCCAAGAGAAAATTGTAACAATTCAGACTAAAAGCTCAGGTAATATAAAATAGATCCATGAGGGATTAGGGTAACTATAATGTTCTCAAAACAGTCAAGCACGGCAGGAGGTTCACTCAAAATCAATAAACCGAAGTCCAAGCTCTCGGCTCCGATACAGTGAATTAGAGCTGATTTAAAATAACCATGCTCCGTAGATATGTGCAGACCTGCATGTTGACCATGCCATAACACATTTAATTTATTGTTACTTATTCTAAGCACTTGGGAGAAGCAAGCAATTGGGAGAAGTACCCTTGCAGCTGCGTTGCAAAATGAAGAACTACAGGGTTGTGGAAGCAGTCTTTCATGGTATGTGGTTCCACTGAAAATCATTAGACTGCATCGCTGCAGCATAACTATTTGTGTGGAAACTGAAACTTGCCCATAAGATAAAAAAAGTACAAGAAGTAATCAAGCTAAAATTTAAATATTACATGTAGGTTTTGAAACAAAAGTAACTCATTTATCATCTATTCTTTAACTTATGGTCTGCTAACAGATATGTGGTTGTCAGCCAACTGAAATACCTACATTTTCATTAATGTCAAGGGAGGCAACTCCGTTTCCATTTGTAATGGACCATTACGAAAGTTCCACATAAATACAGGAGTTTGTCAAAAAAAAAAGGCTGCTATAACACAAAAAAAGGTAGACTAGAGATACGCACCGTTACTGCCCAGCTACAGAAGTGATATTGTTGCACCAAACGTGTCAGTTACAGTGACCGCAATACAAAGCTAAAAGATCAACAATATATATAAAC
This sequence comes from Cenchrus fungigraminus, assembly GCA_036936925.1. NCBI lineage: Eukaryota > Viridiplantae > Streptophyta > Magnoliopsida > Poales > Poaceae > Cenchrus > Cenchrus fungigraminus. The sequence continues at coordinate 89,991,238 of CM072780.1, forward strand.
AAACCTGGACTATATATTCTGCCTCGTCAAGGGTTTGTTCAGTTGCTCACCATATAGAACTACCAAAATGGAGCAGAAAAAAATTGAGGGTATGGTGAAGCAAAATTTGCTTCCGTTGGACTGGTAAGCACCATGAAATGGCCTGCCACTAGAAGATTGGTTGAGCCCTGTTTCCATTAGTATGATGTTAGATGAAATAGATGTGGTTGTTGATATATTGTAAAGTGGCACACGTGTAGGTTAGGATTCAGGCTGGAGTTTGGTTATGTCTGTTGTATGGTTATTGGATAGATATGTAGCTTGTTGTATAAGTCATGTATCTCAACAAACTCCAGCCTAATCCCCACCGTGATGCGCATCTTGTAAACACCACGCGAGAGGTTGTTTCTCACCCTATAAACACGAAGCTGCCGTGATCGAGGGAGGTACGGCGTTCCACCCAATTGCTTCTGCCCTCTGATTTTCTACATGGTATCAGAGCCTAAAACCCATCTACATCTACAACTCCTACCCATCTACATCGACATCCTCCTCTCCGAGCCATGGCTTCCTCCTCTGCCGTCCCTGGAAACCCGTGGTTTGGCATCGCCGTGACCGAGAAGCTATCTCGCACGAATCATGCAATGTGGAGGGCTCAAGTCCTCGCTGCTATTCGAGGAGCTCGCCTTGAAGGACATCTCACCGGCTCTACACCAGCACCTGCCGTTGAGATCGATGGCAAAGACGCCGACGGGAAGGCCATCAAAGTGCCTAACCCTGTGTATGAAGACTGGTTCGCCAAGGACCAGCAAGTGCTCAGCTTCGTCCTCGGGTCATTGGCCCGTGAGATCTTGTCCCAGGTCGCTGCAAAGGAGAATGCAGCGGCTCTCTGGGCAGCGATTGAAGACATGTTCTCGTCGCAGAATAGAGCTCGCGCCCTCAACACTCGCCTCGCCCTCGCAACTACGAAGAAGGGCAACACGACGATCGCTGAGTTCGTCGCCAAGGTGAAGGCGCTTGGAGACCAAATGGTGGCTGCTGGAAGGCCACTTGAAGAAGAAGAATTGGTCGAGTACATCCTCACGGGGCTCGACAGTGATTTCAATCCTATCGTCTCTGCCCTCATCGCCAATAAGGAGACAGTTACTGTAAGTGAAGCTTATCAGTAATTGCTTGCATTTGATACTCGCATGGATATGTTAGGCCTTGGTCAATCTGGATCTTCGGCCAACTCTGCAAATCGTGGTGGTCGCGGCAATGGTGGTGGACGTGGCTACAACAATGGTGGCCGCGGTGGTGGCGGCCGTGGCTACAATGGTGGTGGTCGTGGCAACGGTGGCCGTGGCAACTTCACCAACCAGCGCCAAGGCAACAATGGCGGTGGTGGCCGCGGAAACTTCTTCAACAGAAACTCCAACAACAGCAAACATGTTTGTCAGGTGTGCTTCAAAGCGGGACATACCGCAGATCGGTGCTAGCACCGGTTTGAGGAAAACTATGTTCCTGAAGAGAAGCACGTGTCGGCGGCTATGAACTTGTACAACGTCGACACCAATTGGTATACTGATACTGGCGCCACAGATCACATCACAGGCGAATTAGAGAAGCTGGCGGTCCGTGACAAGTACAATGGTGTGGATCAAATTCACACTGCAAATGGTGCAGGTATGCACATTAGCCACATAGGTCAATCTACAATTCAAACTCCAGCTCGCCAATTGCATCTTAAAAATGTTTTACATGTTCCATCTACTAAAAAGAACCTTGTTTCTGTTCATCGTCTTGCTTCCGACAATAATGTATTCCTTGAATTTCATCCTGATTACTGTCTTGTTAAGGATCGGGACATGAGGAGCACACTTCTTGAGGGGCCATGCCGCAAGGGGCTATACCCTCTTCCATCCTCGTCATCGTCGAAGCAGGCGTTTGGAGTCAATAAAGTGTCCATTCATAGGTGGCATAGTCGCCTTGGGCACCCTGCTATTCCCACAGTCGAGAGAGTCCTTAGGAATAATAATCTTCCTTATTTGATAGAGTCGAATAAACAATCAGTGTGTGGTGCTTGTCAACAAGCAAAGAGTCATCAGCTTCCATATCCTATCTCTACGAGTGTTTCTACCCAACCTTTAGAGCTTATTTTCTCTGATGTTTGGGGACCTGCTATTGATTCGGTTGGGAGATATAAATATTATGTGAGTTTTATCGATGACTACAACAAGTTTACCTGGATTTACTTGCTGAAATATAAATCTGAGGTGTTCCAAAAATTTCATGAATTTCAGAATCTTGTTGAACGACTCTTTGATAGGAAGATTGTTGCCGTTCAATCTGATTGGGGTGGGGAATATGAGAAGCTTAATTCCTTCTTTACTAAAGTAGGGATAACAATCTAGTTTCCTGTCCTCACACTCACCAACAAAATGGCGCCGCTGAAAGGAAACACAGGCATATTGTAGAAGTTGGACTCTCCTTACTTGCGCATGCACACATGCCCCTTAAGTTTTGGGATGAAGCATTCCTCACGGCTACTTATTTGATTAATCGTATGCCTAGCAAAACAATTGAATTTGACACACCTCTTGAACGCCTCTTCCATACCAAGCCTGACTATTCATCTCTTCGCACCTTTGGTTGTGCGTGTTGGCCAAATTTGCGACCCTATAACACTCACAAGCTCGCCTTTCGATCCAAAGAATGTGCTTTCTTAGGATACAGTAATCTTCATAAAGGCTTTAAATGACTTGATATATCTACAGGTCGAGTGTATATCTCCAGAGATGTCACATTTGATGAAGAGATTTTTCCCTTCTCCAAGCTTCATCCCAATGCTGGAGCAAGGCTGCGATCCGAAATCCTGCTCCTTCCATCGATCAGATCTCCTTAATCCTTTCGCGGGAATGAATTTGTAGATTGTTCTATGACTAATGATGCTAATCCTGATGTTTTTGGTGCAAGAAATAACGTTGTACAGGATCAAATAGAAACAATGGAGCCAGGCGCATCTTCCCAGGGTGATCTTCTGGGCGGATCCTTCTCGGGATCTGCTCCAATCATTGGCGCAGGAGCTTCCTCAGGCGACGCACTGCAGGTGCCCGTGCCGCTCCCGTCGTGAACTGCCGCGTGTTCAGTCGACCCGGCAGCCCCTGTGTCGCCTTCCTCTCCAGGCCAACCATCGGCTGCCGCACGGCGCGCGCCGGCGCCAGGGGGAGACAGCGCCCGACAGATGTAGACGACGTCGACAGCTGCTGAGCAGACAGCAGCCGCGCCAGCAGCATCCACTCCGGAGTCAGCGCCGGCATCTCCTGGATCCTCTGCGCCGGCGCCAGCCCCTGGATCTTCTGTGTCGCCCTCTCCACAGCATCAGCCACCACCTCGCACACGCCTTCAAGCAGGTATTCGAAAGCCAAAGGTATACACCGATGGTACAATTCGTTATGGCATGTTTACCTCTACTGGTGAGCCACAAACAGTAGAAGAGGCTTTAGGAGATAAGAATTGGAAAGAAGCTATGGATATAGAGTATAATGCTTTGATGAAAAATAACACCTGGCATCTTGTTCCACCTAAGAAAGGAAGTAATATTATAGATTGCAAGTGGGTACATCGAATTAAGTACAAGGCTGATGGGAGCTTCGATAAGTACAAGTCACGATTAGTAGCAAAAGGATATAAGCAACGATATGGGATAGATTATGAGGATACCTTCAGCACTGTGGTTAAAATGTCTACAATTCGTATTATTTTGTCTATTGCTGTCTCACAAGGATGGAACTTAAGGCAACTTGATGTGCAAAATGCTTTTCTCCATGGAGTCTTGGAAGAGGAAGTGTATATGAAACAACCACCGGGGTTTGTGAATAAAGATCTTCCCAATTATGTGTGCAAACTTGATAAAGCTCTTTATGGTCTGAAACAAGCTCCTCGCGCCTGGTATGCTCGACTCAGTACTAAACTTGTTGCTCTCGGTTTTGTTCCTTCTAAGGCAGATACTTCGCTCTTTTATTTTAACAAACATGGAGTTACAGTGTTTGTGCTTATATATGTTGATGATATCATAGTGGCAAGTTCAAATCCTAAAGCTACAGATGGTTTGTTGCATAGCTTGAAGTAAGACTTTGCCTTAAAAGATCTAGGAGAGCTGCATTATTTCTTGGGAATTGAGGTAAATAAAGGAAGTGATGGTCTAGTATTAACACAAGACAAGTATGCATCAGATTTGCTTAAAAGAGTTAATATGTCTAGCTGCAAACCAGTCAATACTCCTCTCTCTACTAGTGACAAGCTTTCAGCTTTTCAAGGAACATTACTGGGGCCAGTTGATGCAACAAAATACAAGAGCATAGTAGGTGCACTACAATATCTGACTCTCACTAGGCCAGACATTTCCTTCTCAGTAAACAAAGTTTGCCAATTTCTTCATGCTCCAACAGAGATACACTGGGCCGCGGTCAAGAGGATCTTGCGATATTTGAGACAGGATACAAAGGTTGGTCTCAAAATTCGAAAATGTAATTCTATGTTGATTAGTGCTTTCTCGGATGCTGATTGGGCAGGCTCAGTGGATGATAGAAGGTCAACAAGTGGTTTTGCAGTATTCCTTGGATCGAATCTGGTATCGTGGAGTGCTAGAAAGCAAGCCATGGTCTCTCGATCAAGTACTGAGGCTGAATATAAAGCTGTTGCAAATGCCACAGCAGAAATCATGTGGATTCGGACACTGCTCAAGGAAATAGGAATTTCTAGTCCAAGGATGGCAAGGCTGTGGTGTGATAATATGGGAGCAAAGTACCTATCTGCAAATCCTGTGTTTCATGCAAGAACTAAACATATAGAGGTTGATTTTCATTTCGTTAGAGAAAGAGTATTAAGTAATCAATTGCAAATAGACTTTGTGCCAACAGGAGATCAAGTTGCTGATGGTTTCACCAAAGCATTGGCGGTACGACAATTGGAGAACTTCAAATACAATCTCAACCTAACTCGGTTGGGATTGAGGGGGAGTGTTAGATGAAATAGATGTGGTTGTTGATATATTGTAAAGTGGCACACGTGTAGGTTAGGATTCAGGCTGGAGTTTGGTTCTGTCTGTTGTATGGTTATAGGATAGATATGTAGCTTGTTGTATAAGTCATGTATCTCAACAAACTCCAGCCTAATCCCCCCGTGATGCGCATCTTGTAAACACCACGCGAGAGGTTGTTTCTCGCCCTATAAACACGAAGCCGTCGTGACCGAGGGAGGTAGGCGTTCCACCCAATTGCTTCTGCCCTCTGATTTTCTACATATGATACTTGGTTGTCACTTGTCTGGGCGTCTGGCTGCATTTTCTTCGTTGGAAACGGATATGATGACCGGGAGATACTCGAAGTACATGCAAAAGCAGACCAGCAGCCCGGCTGATGGTTCCACTTGAAATCAGACATTGTGGGTCCTGAATGGCATAAAATTTAATTTTAGAGGAATTCCCTGGGCCCGGGTTGGGATATTGGAGTTGGTTGCCACCTGGAGGTTTTGCAGTGCTAGTAAACATTTATTTAGCATAGAACCGTGCAGCGGTACAACCGGTGCCCAGACTGTCTCCGTGTTCATTGAAGCATCCTTTCTGCACAAACTGCGGGTGCTCTTTTGCAGGAACTGTAACACTCTTGCTGAATAGAAATAGTATCCACTTGATGTAGCTACTTATTACTCATTTGGTTTTATTTCTAAGCATTTTCACAGGGTTGTGAACACAGTACACATGACGTCATTCCCAGGTTTCTGTTGAAGTCACTGACAGGCTTGGCATTGACCCCAATCATATATATATACAGAGCTGTAGCTTGAACACAGTAGTGCCCATATATTTGCTACTTGTTTATTACCACGTTTATGAAGTGAGATTCAAACTTGCAGGTATGGACACGTTGGTGCCATACCTGCAAGTAACGAGGGAGGAAAGCAAAATATTTGCCTTATGAGTAGTAGGCACCTGGAAATAGTCTGTTGCAGCCTAACGAGGTTGATTCCTCTTTGCACTGGAATGATGCTCTGCAAGAACGAACTCCTAGAACACAGAAGAGTGCTGGGAGAAGATTGAAATGTATGCAGAGGTAGACTGGAATTTCCATACCCAGCAGACTGTGCTCTCTGGGAGCTGCATCTGCTCAGAGCATGCTGCAACATCATATACTGATGAAGCGCAAGAATGATCAAATCCGTGCATGGTGCAGTCAGCAGAAGTCGACAATTAAGCATCATGAGCAAACAGATCTGTTGTCACAAATTTAGTGAAACCTGCCTCTATTGGATTTGAAAACAAAATCCTGGAGGTGGACGATCCATAGATGGAAAACTCAATAATAATCAATTGGTGCACAAGCACCAATGGAGATTGTGCAGTGGACCTTGACACGGTGCATTAGAATGTTAGTGGCAACTCATGAGCAACACTGTCTCAGCACCATATGATAAATTAGAACAAGTTAAGTTTCTTTCAAGCTGATCATGGGGCCAACTCTGTTTTCATTTTCCATAACACATAAATCCATGAGTTTTTCAATAAAAATAAGATCGACAAAAGAAGGTACACCGTACCACAGACGCAAACCAAGCTCCAGACCTTCTGCTAATAATGTTGCACCAAAACGTGTCAGTTGGTTTGAGTGCACCACCTAAATTTATAGGCCACACCTGCAGCGTGGCACTAGTGAAATTCTCACACCACAAGAAAATAAGAAGCGGAAGAGGAACAAAACCTATGTTGAACAATGCAAAAGAATACTACTTGATTATATTATCAATAGATATTCTTAAGTTTTAGGAGTGGAAGGGTTCACGGAATGGTGTACCATCTCAACCTCTAGGATCTCTTGTTAGATCATGATGGTGCATGAAGCAATCGAAGAACAACAATTCCTGAAGTTCTTACTCTTCGAAAGCTTGATCACTTTGTTAAGTAGTCTTAAGCATTAAATTTGTCAACATACTTGTCAGCTAGGGAAAAGCAGGCATATTCTACTGTCTCGCTTGACTTAGAGAATCTAATGACAACATTACAACGCACTGTGAGAATGGAAAGCGGTTAGAGCAACGAGCAAGGATTCCAGTTGGTCAGGTAAGCCATTATGCTGCTGCTGAGCCTTTGTTTGTGATTTTGGTGATTGAATGACAACATAGTTATTGAAAGTAATTGGTTTTCTAGAATGTAACCTTGCAGGTTTTATAAGTCCCAACAATGCAAACCATATACCATGGTAAGGTACAAATGATGGTTGTCCGAGGTCTAATGGCCGGCTCGGCAGGCCCATTAGGGTTAGGTTTAGGGATAAAATTAGATCTTTCTTAATGGTCAAGTAAGCCTTTTTATTTAAAAAGAGGAGGACCATATACCATGGTAAGGTCCAAATGATGGTTGTCCGAGGTCTAATGGGCTGGCTCGGCATGCCCATTAGGGTTAGGTTTAGGGATAAAATTAGATCTTTCTTAAGGGTCAAGTAAGCCTTTTTATTTAAAAAGAGGAGATGTATCAATCAAAGCAAGCAAGAGATCAGAAGGAAGACACTTCTCTCTTCTCGGCTGTGTGGGCGAAGACCCGCAGCCAGCGTTCCTCACGCCCCCGCAACCCTAGCCGCTTCTCTCTCCCTCAGCCCTAATTTTCCACAAATCAGCCCCAAATCGTCTCATTCTCTTCCCTGCGCACCAACGTTCATAACAATTTGGTAGTAGAGATGCTAGGTTACGATGACCTGCTGCCGGTCTCTTCGACGCCCGCTGCATCCTCTCCGATGTTGCCGGAGCAGTTCTCTAAGTTCATGGCCACGCTCTATCAGTCGCTGCCATCCCCGTCAGCTGCGATTTCAGCGCTGCCGTACAGGGTGCCAGGGTACGGCACAACACTACTACCTTTCCACGCCGTCCAGTCAAACGTGCCGCCGTTCGGGGGCATGCAGCGATCTACTCCACCGCTACCATGTTCCGGTAATCCAATATGGGATTATTTCGTTGATCTGCTGCCGGGTCTCAAGTCGCCGTTGGCCGCCATTCATGCGGCGGTTGCACGCCAAGTGTCGGCGGCAGTGTGGTTGTAGGTTACTGCACGCGGCCTCCTGGCACGTCAGCAGGTGCGGCGCCTGCTTGATCTGCCACTGATTCAGTCCCGCACACCGTCGCAATTCCTTCATGCTGTTCGTCACCAATCTCTATTTTTCACGTAGTGTTAACTAGTGGTTCAGTAGACAATGAAGCATTGATTAATTAACATGTATACTTAAATTGAAAAATCTTGCTTTACACTACTAGAGAATGGATTTTATATCCCGGGCCTCAAAGTCCATTAGTACTAGGTATTTTTGCACCTGGTACTAATGGGTGCATTAGTATCGGGTGGGGAGTCAAACCCCCAACACGCCTACTGTGAGGGACCTTAGAAACAGGTGGGGGCTAGGCCCGGTACTAATGTGTCAAATTAGTACCGGACGGAGGTGAACCCCAGTACTAATGTCCCATACGCCAATTTGTACTTGGCGAGGAGAAGTTCGGTCCTAAACAGGATGCATTAATAGCGGCTTGTGTAGGGCACCGGAACTAAATGTTAGGATCGCTCTTTTTTCCCTACCTGCGTACCGCAGGCGTACCGCACCCACCCTACTGCCATCTCCCAACTTACCCACGCCTCCCCCTTATCTAATCTCATCCAACTCTCTTTCTTCTTTTTGTCAAAAAAAAAAACTCTCTTTCTTCTCACACCATTCATTCTATCCTTATCTAACGTTTTGAAGAAATAAATTTAATGCAAATTAAAAAAATTCAACTGCAAAGTTTCAGAACTTTTCAAGATCTACAACTTTTTATTTAGGTTAATTATTCATTTCACAATGTGATAGTAATTTTATTCACTCTCAATTTTGAAATTCAAATTTTGTAAATGACCTCGAATAGAGAAACTCCCAAAATAAAAGTTGTAGATCTCATAAACTTATGAAACAATGTAGCTAACAACTTTTTAATATGAGTATATTTAAAGCCTAAAAAGTAATTTACACTCTGTATAATATAAAGGAGAATGAAAACTAGTTATAGAAGCATATGAGTGTGTGGTATAGTGGTAAGAGGGGTGACACGAGGGGAGAGGTCGCAGGTTCGAACCCTGTCGGCCACGTAGCGCTGCGACTTTGCGCGAAAAATGACACGACTGGCCGCTGGGGTCCTCAAAAAAATTCTGCTATTTATTTTAGGCTTTTCTGTACGACACAAATCGAAGTTTGCCATGGGCCGCGTAGGCCGGCTCTTGGCAAAGGGTTGTTTGCCGTGAGGGCTTTGCCGAAAGCTACATATGGCAAACCGTTTCCGAGGGGATTTCGGACTTTGCCATGAGTATCGGGTTCATGGCATTCTCGCAGTTTCCCGTAGTGCATGATGTGAACTGATGTGTGAATTTTTATTTTTCTTTGTCTTCTTGTATTTTTTTTATATCTTGCTTCTTCATTTGATATTCTTGGCAAATCTCCACGTCATTCATTCGTAGCAAAAACAAAACACAAAAGTACGTGAAGAGATAGAAAATCCATTCATTTTTAAGGATTCACGGCTTCATTGAGCAGCCAAATCTCTAGTTAGTTCAATCTTGAATCAAACAGGAAAGATGTGGGTACTGTAATACCTTTGCTACAGTACACTAGCCAACATTGTTGCCTCGCACTGTGTAGAAACGGGAATGCAGGCCAGTTCCATCCCTACAATGAAAAAGAGTTCCAAGCTGCTAGCGCCCGGACGTCCGTTCCGGGCGCTAGCATCGGACATCTTCGTGGCCATCAGATGGGAAGCAAATCAACCGTCAGCCGTCTGATTTAAAGTTCAGGGAGCAATGTTGCGAGCATGTTGCGAGCTATGTTGCGTGCAACATCCGGGGTCTCCACCCTCCTCCCTGGCACAACATCCAAGCAACCCATGTTGCGACCCGTGTTGTGTGCAAAATCCAACATCAGGAGCTCTCCTCCCCTTCCTCTTCGACACAAAATAAAACATCACATGTCTGCAACATCGAAACTCAACATCCGCAATATTGAAAATTAATGTTTGCAACATCCAACATCAGGGGCCCTCCTCCCCTCCTCCTCGACACAACACCCAACATCACATGTCTGCAATATCGAAACTCAACATCCGCAACATCGAAAACTAATGTTTGCAACATCAAAATTATTTAGATCTAATTTTGAAACATCCATATAGACCACTCGCAACATGTAAGAACACAGATGCAACATGATCACAACGATTGCAACATGAAGACAAACGATCGCGTCTTGAAGGCGACCAATTGCAACATGCCAAGAACACTGGTACACCATCGCATGAAACACTACGAAACATGTCAAGAACACATGTGCAACATCGATTGCTAGTGATTACGACATATGTAGACAACATTTGCAACATCCTAAAAAATTCAAGCTCTGAGACATTAGAACATTAGTGTGAAAAGGAACATTGATCACACCATCAATATACATTGATTGCAACATTTCAAGTGGCGATTGCAACGCTCGCTGAGGTGAGGACGAAGGCCCAGGTCCTGTGCACACTCCTTGCCTCCGAGGAGAACACAGCTCGCCGGCCGGTGGGCAGAGCAGGGGAAGGGTCGGCGGTGCGGCTCGCTGATGAGTGGAGCAAGGGAGGGCCAGCGGCGTGGCTCGCCGTTGAGTGGAGCTCGGGGAGGGGGCGGTCGCGCATTCGCCGACGGGTGGATCAAGGGAGGGGCGGACCCTGCACGGCTCGCCGGCCGGTGGGCGTAGCAGGGGAGGGTCGCGCAGCGCAGCTCGTCGGCGGGGTGGAGCATGGGGAGGGGGCAGTCGCACATTCGCCAGCGGGTGGATCAAGGGAGGGGCGGACCCTACGCGGCTGGTCGGCCGGTGGGCATAGCAGGGGAGGGTCGTGCAACGCGGCTTGCCGACGAGTGGAGCAGGGGAGGGAGGGTGTCGTGGCTCGTCGGCTAGTGGAGCACGGGGAGCGCGCGGCCTGGGCTTTGCAAGCTCCGCCGCCCTAGCTTCGAGGAACGGGTGCTCATACCACCAGCGAGCTCCACCGCCCGCGCTAGGACCACGCTCGGTGAGCTCCTCCAGCGACCCGCATCTCGGCGTTCACCAGCGCATCAGCTCGATCTACGGCTGCCGCGCCTCGGTCTGGGTGCTCCGCGACAGCATCCACGCCGCGCGAGGGAGAGGAGGTGGGTCGGCCACCGGATCTGCGCTGGGGAGGTTCGCGGGCGTGGCTCGCCCCCTAGCCGCAGGGGAGCGCGACCCGCGGCCAGATGCTCGCGTAGGAGGTCCTCCGACCCGCTCCTTGGTGTTTACCAGCACCGCCGGTTCAATCCGCGGCCGTCGTGCCCCCGATCTGCAGCCGTCACGCCTTGATCTGGGCGCTCCGCTGCCGGATCCACACCGTGGGAGGGGGAGAGGGCCCAGTGAGGTTTGTCGGTGGCACATGTGGAGGATTGAGCGTGAGAGGGAGAGAATGGGATGCCGGTTGAGCACAGAAGTTAGGGGAAATGGCGAGACGCAGCACGTGGGGCAGCGTGCAGGTGGAAAAAAGATGAGAGGAAGCCGTGGAGGAAAATGACGTGGGGAGGTGGTGCCACGCAGCATCCGGACGGAGGACACGCGTCTCGACGTCCGCGTCTAAGCATTAATATGACGAATTATTTTCATATGATGAATTATAATAAAAAAGAGTTATGGTTCCGATTTCGAGATCTTTATGGAGTGTACCAACTAAATGCCCTCAATTCCGATCTAATCACCGCAAGGAGAGCATAGAGGGTATCACTATTTATTTGCACTACCATCTTTTTGGTTGCTCCGAGCTACATGACCCAAATGTATAAGGGAGGAGAAAGAGATGCTGAGGTGCAGCTGCATGCGGAGGGGAAATACGTTCCTCCTCCTTCGTGTATAAATGGTAGGTGTCAGGAAATTGGCTATTGCATCGTTGATCCGCCCTCGGTTATTCTGTTTAGTTATATTGATTGGAAGGTGAGGCGGGAGCACCCAGAGGATATTATTTTGACTTTGCTAAATGCCATTGGGGTGTATGTGCCAGATGTACACCAACATATTATCAAGAGTGCTCACGACGAAATGAACTCCGAGTGAATTTAAAGTATGCAATACTAGATTCTCTCTTCTGTTTGTCAATCCAGATAACCAGTGGATCATTAATACTAAGCTTGGATAGCAAATTAATTTCTCTAACTCTTCCAGTCTCTGGTCACTACATGCTGAAGACAAATTAAATAAGGTGAGGTTGCACATTAGTCATTAATTTTATTGCTAAATTATAAAGAGGAGTAATCGCCATATTGGAGTTCAGCAAAACCATCGCATCCATTTTCACCACTAAAATGTTCTTGTCGAAGGATAGGAATAATGTACTTTTGGGACATAGCTTTGTGGTCATAACAGGTTTTAACTATGGCATTCTCTCTACGAGAATGTGGGCAGAGTTCAGAGAATTGAATGTACATGCACGTGCACCAAGACAGCAACACACCCGATGTCTTGAGGAAGCACTGTATAAATATGCTGCACCACCACCACCACCAACTCAGAGCAAAACAAAAATATAAAACTCAGCAGAAGAAATAAAAAAGCTTTATTGAAATGGAAGGCACCAAGGAATTGCTTAACTTGTGAACACCGGGCAGTAGTAGCTGATAGAGAAATTACAGTGTTGTCATTATTCCTGATGCTTGTGTGCGCATTCCGTGGCATACATAGGGTAATTGATGAAGAGCATGTGGAAGCAGAGGTTGTGGTATCTGATGTTTTCTTGTATTTTTGTTATCTTACTTCTTCATTTAGCTAGCCTTCTTGGCAAATCTCAAGTCATTCATTCCGAGTCAAAAAATCCAAAGGAACGTGCAGAGACATAGAATCCATTTATGAAACTTATGGATTCACGGCTTCGTTGGTCTGTCAAATCTCTAGTGAGTTCAGTAATCTTGAATCAGGCTGGATAGATGTGGGTAGTGTAATAGCTTTGCTACATTGTTGCCTTGCATTGTCCTGAAACGGTAATGAAGGCCATCTTCCATTATTCCCTCTAAAAGATAAGGCCACGCACATTCATATGATGAACTAGGTGATACCCCGCGCGTTGCTGCGGGAAGTTCTACAAATTTTGAAGATAAAATTTGAAAGTACAAACACTAAATTGATTGCATCGCAATATTCTACTGTAAACAACACATTACATACATGGATGGTATTAACCATAGAAAATCGGTAGAAGAAATACATTGATGATTTTAGTGGATGGTGATGTGGACAGTTTGGATGTTAAGAGACGACATAGTGGATGGTGACGTGGGACGCTAATTATAAGAGTTGAGAAAAATCCGAAGTGGAGTTTTGTATGATTTTGTCATAAGAGCATCCTCCAAAGCATTTGTTGAATGATGTAGAAATCATGAATCTCTTCAGCTCTTTATTAATTAATCACCATCTTACATAGGGTCGAATGCTACACGGGCGGGAGCAGCATGTTTTTATTAATTGGATAAAGCGGGTTGGCTGGCTTTGGCTTCCGGACCAACATAACGCTTATGTATATTGCAAAACAGTAGGCCAACTGAAGCAGTTCCACATGTTTAAGTAGATCGACATCCGGGCCTCTTGGGCACCACTAAGGCACTACATTTAGCTACTAGTTCTCCGGTTCCTCGCGAAGGGTCCTTTATTAGTTTTAACCCCGGCCCGGCCCGGCCCATGGGGCAGAACAAAACTAGAGAAACATATATTGGGAGGGTATGGCAAGTATCAGCTAGCGTGTGATGGGAAAACCAATCTTTTACACCTTGGGAATGGTAGGCACCAGGAAGTAGTGTGTCTCTGGTAGACTATGTAAACCCTGTCATATAGGGGCACACGATGCTTCCTCTTGAAGATATCTTCCTGGACGTTGAATGCCTTTATCAAATGAGGCCGGGAGAAGGATGAAGTGCATACGGACTAGAGACACCAGAATCATCAGCGGTGTCCTCGACAACATCACACATGGGAATGTGCTGGATCCTATAGGATGGTGGTTGCTGGAATGAGTGAATAAAAACACACAATATATATGAGGGTGCACACGTCATGCTGGATCCAGTTTTTTGGCTTTGAAACTGTTCTATATTTTCAGAAATGACGCCCTAAGTTTTGAAGGACTCTAAAATTTCTCATATATTAATCACAGATTTATGTATGTCTGTAGAAATTTCCAAATAACCGTTATTATAGTGGAAATGTTGTAAAACCATCGTAAATCATCAATAGCTTATTCAGTTCGAAAAACTGGAAGGATTATCATTTATTTCAAACGTACTGTAAGAAATTAGCCTTCCGCGGCGACGAGCCGCCTGCTAATCTCCACGCAGCGGAACGACGATTGAATCTACCGAGACGAAGTTGCACTGATCATAGACGACAACGGAGACACGATCTTTGCTAACGAGGTTCAGCCGAGCCTACATCCCCGGGGCATGACTACGGGCGCTCCTCCCCAACCGCCACCGGCCGCTTTAGGATCCCGGCATCGTGCCGCCTTCCCCTGCGAGCCTGTCGGTATGTCGTCATGGTTACAACAGCAGCCCCCCTCTCATATTTATGAGGAGGTCCGGGTTATAGAGTATGACATGGACTCTACCCTATACTGTTAAATACAACTCAAGTCCCATCGTAACCGGACTGTACAAATATTCGACACAATATCTCACAAACTCCACCTTGGCGAATATTCCGCTACCTTGAATTTGTCTTGCGCGAACCTCCATATACACCAGACTTGAGCTATCACCTTTGCCGCTCTATCAAGAGCTGCCCGAAGAAACACTGCTATCTCTGCAATTCCTGACTCCGTGACTCCACCTGCAACTGTGCACCCTTCTCTTCTATCATCACAATCTCTGTCAAGCAAAAATCAGATTCATCTCCAGCTAAACAGCAACTGAATCTAATACCATGCTCTATCAGACTGTACCCATGATACTGAGAACCTCACAATCGCCACTGAGTCACATATCAGAACTGCCACATTAGCATTGCTCTTCCATTACCGCTGCCATACTACGCCGGACGTCTTACACCGTAGTCTCCTGCAGTCATGTCCAACCAGATTACTCCAGTTGCAAGTACAGACATCACCGTCTATACTTCCTTCCAGTTCAGCCCTTTGGTACCATCACGCCTTTCGATTCATGCTTCAGTAATCCCGCACGTGCAACTCGAATCAATCCGCGCCCTTGCTGATTTGGAAGTACGCAAACTCCTCCTATGCAAACCTGCATCCTGAGCTCGCGCCACGTGTCGCCACACCACAGAGAACGACAACCCATCAGCCCCTACGCTCCTATGTCGTCATCGCTGATCCAGTCGTTGCCTCTGACCACGGTATGACTAGCCTGTTGCCGCCGGTCTCTCCGCCATGCACCACGGTATGTTCACCCTCCAAGTGAACTATCCGCCAGCCATCCTGAACTGTCCGCTATGTGCCCCGCGAACTGTTCGGCCCAGTCTATCCATCACAGGTAGACCACCAGTGAGCCGCTCCACTTCGACCCTGTCAGCCTGCCACCTGACTCCGCCGATCCTGAGCACCCACTGAATCGCCATCGAACTCCTATCAGTTGCCATATGCACCACAACTGAACACCGTCGATAGCTTCCGCTCGTTGCCAACGAGCCCGCAACACCAGCTTGAGGTCTGGTCGCCAACTGCTACCTCTCCTCGTTGCTTGTTGCAATTTTCCATCAGCTTCTTGTGACATCCTGTCATGTCTTGTAGCTTCGTTGTGCGTACAACCCTGTTAACTCCCGCACGACATATCATCACATTAAACCGATCCGACCAGCTTGGCTTGCTAATCGCTAGACTGTCCACCCATGTTGTGAACGGCCTACTTCGGGTTCATAACCCAACCCACTTATCATCAACCCGTCCTGCGTGAACTCCACATCATCACATGTCGAGACCCCTTTGCGTCTGCCAATTGTAGCTGAACGCTAATCTTGTACACATCACACGCTTATGCATAGTGGCTTCACAAATTGGCTGCCAAAAAAAAAGAAAGAAATACCTGAGTCCATGCGAGGTAAGCCCACCAACACACGTAATCATCTCGATGCTCGAAGTCACGAGTGTCCCCCTGGGCTGGCTGCCTCACCATGTACTCCCCATCCTTTATTTCTTTTCCTTGCTTGCTTGTGATCCACTTCCAAGCCCAAGCGCCTGTACAAACATCAGCAACACCCATGTAGACACACTAGCTACAGGGGCCACGTGCAAGTCGCCTCGTCTCGCACACGTCTCGTGTGCAACACGAACTCCAGCGCCTCACGTCGATGAGCCCTGGGCCTATCGTCTCTCGACCTGATCTCTGCTCGAGTATCCGCTTCCTGTCAACTGTCAAAAAAAACATACCGCTTGCATTCAACTCCGTGTCCCTTGCCGGCACGTCTCCAACAAGCCTCGTAATGTGTTTCCAAGACAGAAACTTCCAAACTCGACGTTCACGCCCGCCTTGACGATAACTCGCAGCTAGCAACAATAGCTGCCGTCGACAATTACATCGACCCATCGTGATCACGATCACGACCATGCTCCACCTTACATCGTGTCCGCTTCGTACCGACCGTACGTTGCACGATGTCTTGTAGATGCATAACCCTCGAATCTCCAGGTGATTTGCACAGTCTCTAGATCCAATCCAAACCATAGCTTTGATACCAATTGTAAGAAATTAGCCTTCCGCGGCGACGAGCCGCCTGCTAATCTCCATGCAGTGGAACGACGATTGAATCTACCGAGACGAAGTTGCACCGATCACAGACGACAACGGAGACACGATCTTTGCTAACGAGGTTCAGCCGAGCCTACATCCCCGGGGCATGACTACGGGCGCTCCTCCCCAACCGCCACCGGCCGCTTTAGGATCCCGGCATCGTGCCGCCTTCTCCTGCGAGCCTGTCGCTATGTCGTCATGGTTACAACAGCAGCCCCCCTCTCATATTTATGAGGAGGTCCGGGTTATAGAGTATGACATGGACTCTACCCTATACTGCTAAATACAACTCAAGTCCCATCGTAACCGGACTGTACAAATATTCGACACAATATCTAACACGTACTGACCATGGAATATTGTAGACGTGCTAGAACTATCTGATTGTCTTACATATCGATCGTTTATTTAAATATAAAATCCACAGTGCCAGAACTGGCGGGCAGGCCTGCCCTGACATAGTGACGGGCATGTCCTGAAAGCGGACTAGCAGGAGCAGGTTTATCAATAGGATAAAAACTTGAGCCTTTGCAATAAAATATAAGCATTCATCACTGTACTTTACTGCTAATTTGCTGTTTATACATCGACTTTTGGAGGCGAGGAGGAGTCCTTTTTCATTATCAAGTAAAATTAAACAATCCACTAATTTGGAAGAAAACAGACACAAGCAAACCTGTACTGCTTGGCTACTGACCCTATTCATGCATTCCAGACTACACACTATAGCTGCTGCAGACATTATAAGATCGCAAATAGCCAAATAGGCCCTGGTACAAGAGATGCTCACACTCTACCGGGTACAACGGGCAGTAGCATCGGATGGCCAGCTAACATGGCCAGAAGGTGGTTCCACCATTCATTTCACTTGCTTAAAAAGTTGGAATTTATTATTAATGTTTTCATGTTCACTACAACTCAAACACATGTAACAGTTCGTAATTTCAATTCGAGAAACTACCATGAGGATCAGTTGCGGAGCAAAGAAGGCAGATTCTTAGTTTCTGAAAGTTTACACCGTCTTGTACATCACTATATATGTGCTGGCCCTCATTAAGCAGCTCATTGTCACTACGCTCAAACCTTCATCAATATGACTTTAGTATCAATTGAGCAGCATAGTATGGCATCGATATCATGTTACATTTTATCAATTAAAAAACACCTACTGCTATTAAAGGTCAAACAACAGAGTTACATGACTTTCAGTACTCCTTAGTTCCAAGCTTGTTTACATGTTTTCTTTATAGAGGTCCACAGTAATCTTGACTCTATATTTCTGTGTCCACAACTAGAACTGAAGCCTGTACTCTCCCAATGTCTAAACTCTTATCGGCAATTAAAAAAGATCATAATGAGTGCAATTCAATCACAGTGAGGCAGTGACTTCACTACAGGAAACCCGAAAGACGCCAAGTATCGCGGAAGACGCTGAGTGTTTCCCGTCAGGCACTCGGCATCTAGCCTTATTCGTCAAGTGTACACGAAAAACACTCGGCGTCTAGCCTTATTCGCCGAGTGCCGGACACAAAACACTCGCCGTTATTTATTCGCCAAGTGTCCTAGTTAGAAACTCGGCATTTATCCATGTGTACGCTGAGTGTCTTCGCCAGCACTCAGCGTACACTTATTTGTCGAGTGTCTAAATATGACACTTTGGCAAAATTTGAATTTTTTTCTTCCTCTTGGCTTCAAACTTTTCCTTTAGTTCTCATTAAGTACTAGATACTCCATACTCAAATTTAATACATTTCTCGATCTATTTGCAATACTTAAATTATTAATTTCATTTCAAGGAATTTTTTTTTGAAAAAGTCAGATTTGAACTGCAAGTGACTACAATAATGGTATCAAACTAGTCAAAAATGTTATTCATGATACTTAGTCTATTTTGAGACCTTGCTACTTAAATCAAAGGAAATTTTACAAGTCTTGTTCAATAAACATGATCACGAGGTTGTGGCCAAATTGTTTTGAAATTCTTAAAAATCCAAATGAAGACGGAAAATCATGAGATTTGTTAAGATGTCATGATATCATACATGAAGGGTAAATATTTGAAAAGATTTGGAACATCATTTTGTCAAATACAATGTTTAGAAATCGAAACATCTCACAGGAAGAATCTTAGAGTTGAGCAGGATTCAAAAAGATTTGGAGTCAAAGTGATGATCAAATTGTGATTTAAGTACAAAAGTTTTTGTACAAGCAATAGAACAAAGATTGCTTCATGTAATTTTTTGGTACAATTAATCTTAAACGTTTTATCCATACCGGTCCTTTTCTAACAGTGGTATTGGGTGGTATGATCCACTATAAAAGAGCCTAAATATATTTGGTGCAATAATGAATCTGGCTCGAGCCATAATGTGTGACGTTTTTAAAACAAATAAATACTCTCTGCTTCTCAAACTGCTGGAGAATCGGCTTTAAGTACGTAGACACCACCATGTCAGTATGAATAGGGGAGGGGTCTTTAGTACCGGAAAAAATAACTGATATTTAGTACTATAGGGGGTCATTAGTACTTATTGGTAACACCAACTGGTACTAATTTTTTTCTCTGATAAATAAAGGGAAACTTTTTGAGAGCAATGACAATGATGGTGGTCCTCTCCGTATCTGGATTAGTCTAAAATCATACATTGCTAGGTTGGATGCTACTAAAGTAAGCCATATATATGCACGCGAGAGGAGTTATATTACTGGTAAGTAAAATGTGGGACGGACTGTTGTTGAGTCATGGGTCATTTGTCATCATATGTATTTGTTGAAAACTGTATGTATCCATATGCACACTCGCTACTCAATATATAGTCTGAAGCTGAATGGAAATGGAGATGTGTATTCAAGTAGCCGCGAATGAGGAAAAACACAAATGTTGCCCTTCACGAATGGAAGGTATCAGGAAATAGTTTGTGGCTAGGAGGGAAGACGTCCCGTGGTTCCTGTCACGTGTGATATGAGGGCCCATCTTGTGACTGTCCGAATGCAAGTTGACCACTTGAGCGTCAATGGGTCTACGGTGTACACACACGAGAGGCCAGGGAGAAATTCGAGGTTGTTGCTGCAGCAATCAGGATTGGAGCATCTCAGGCCAAAAGTTCTATGATTCAACATAACCCGGAAGAGCTGTCTATGACCATACACTCTGTTCCAGCCGGCTTCATCATGTCACCGGCTTTGAATGGCTAATGGTGGATACTTCAAGCCTCAGGGCTGGGAATTTGTTGATAGCCGAGCATCATAAGGATCAACCAAATCCAACCTTTCTGCCAATGTGTTGCAGAATTGAGCAAGAGTGTGTTGTTGGTAGAGCGATAGTGTGCAAGCGACATAATTCCTCATGAACAGTCACAGAAATATACTACGACTGATCATTGATTTATCACCTCATTCGCTCAAATAAAAGACTGGATCGGAGGACACACAAGCAACAGTAGCCATCATATATAATTTAACATTATTGTTCCCTACTTGATCGTGGTGTTTTAATTGTGTTTTGTAATAATATCAAACATCTATAAGCTAGATAACCTGGATAATAAGGTAGTGGATGGTAAATCCATTGAAGTAGATGATAGTTAAATTTTGAAATAAATCCTGAACTCTCTAGAGATATTACTACGCTCCATGTGCGTGTCCTATAGATGAATCCGCATGTTCAGCAAAAGAGTGATAATACTATTTATTTTTCTGTGGAAATTAAAGAGTTGGTTGCCCTTAGGTGAATATCAGTGTTTTAATGGAAATTAAACATTGGTTTCTGGTTAACAATGAAGCAATGTTCCTTTTCTCGAAAAAAAATACCGGACTCGTAAGATTAGCATTATTTAACTTGAGAAATTTTACGAATAACTTGTTAGGCCTGATTTCCTGATGCTTCACAATGAATAACATGTTTAGAACAGAAAAAAAATGAAACCTTAAGTGTTTTTATTTTGTTAGCATTCTCTATACTTCCCATATCCGAAGAGAGAGTTACCAATAGAAGTTTTTACTTAGAAGACAAGCAGTCTATTCCAGCACCATCTCCTTGCTGTTTCCTCTTCGAATGTAACTAAGCACGACATTACCAGACATGGCCTGGCAGCCTGGATTATTGCATTACATAGAGCCCATGCTTTTCATCCGAGCTCTTCTAGTCACCAAGACCTGACACCAACATGCATGGGAGGGACTAATCAGCGCGCGCTTAGGGCACCCACAATGGTGTCTACAAGCTCTCTACAAGGCTTCCACGTAGGAAAGAGAGAGGAGGAGAGAGAATCAGCTGCCGCTACGCTTGGCGAGAGTCACCAGCGCGACTCCCCGTGCGAGCAGGTCTCACCACCACGACGGGCTCCCATCTTCGTCTCTCTCCCCTTGCCTCGCGGTCTGGCCGAGCCTCGACCTCGCGCGAGATGCCAGCGGACTGAGCATGGCCATGGCGCGGAGCGCGCAGATGAAGTCGATGAGCGCAGGGTAGGGGCGCCGCCGCCACTCGAGGGGGCAAAGCAGGTGAATGACCGGCTAGCTGGGGAGTGGTCGTGGCGGCGGAGCTCGTCCGCACGAGCAGGCAACTGGTGTGGGGAGCAGGTGCACCGGGTCAGCGAGCTGGATGGCGCGTCCGGTACCACTCATGAGAAGAGTGGAGGCAGCCCTTATCGCGCCGCCGGCGGATCTAGCCTCTGCAGCTGGGTGGCGGCCTGATACGGAAGGCAAGACGAGGTGTCGTTCTCCGTGGAGGTGCGCGCAGCGCGCAGGCATCTGCTACCGGCGGCCGCCGCACGCATGCGCGCAAGCCAGCAGCCCGTGCTCCACGGGCCACACAGTGCTATCTACAAGTTGAGCTGGCAGCGCTGTAGATAGCACTATCGGCAACCCTTCCATTGGTTCATCTTTAGTAGATAACAGTGGGTAGATAGCACTATCGGCAACCCTTCCATTGGTTCATCTTTAGTAGATAACAGTGGGTCCCACAAGCTATTAATTTACACCGTCTTCTTCCTCATTCGAGAGCACATAGCACCGTGTGGCCCGTGGAGCACGGGCTGCTGGCTTGCGCGCATGCGTGCGGCGGCCGTCGGTAGCAGATGCCTGCGCGCTGCGCGCACCTCCACGGAGAACGACACCTCGTCTTGCCTTCCGTATCAGGCCGCCACCCAGCTGCAGAGGCTAGATCCGCCGGCGGCGCAATAAGGGCTGCCTCCACTCTTCTCATACGTGGTACCGGACGCGCCGTCCAGCTCGCCGACCCGGCGCACCTGCTCCCCACACCAGTTGCCTGCTCGCGCGGACGAGCTCCGCCGCCACGACCACTCCCCAGCTAGCCGGTCATTCACCTGCTTTGCCCCCTCGAGCGGTGGCGGCGCCCCTACCCTGCGCTCGTCGATTTCATCTGCGCGCTCCGCGCCATGGCCATGCTCAGTCCGCTGGCATCTCGCGCGAGGTCGAGGCTCGGCCAGACCGCGAGGCAAGGGGAGAGAGACGAAGATGGGAGCCCGTCGTGGTGGTGGGACCTGCTCGCACGGGGAGTCGCGCTGGCGACTCTCGCCAAGCGTAGCGGCAGCTGATTCTCTCTCCTCCTCTCTCTTTCCTACGCGGAAGCCTTGTAGAGAGCTTGTAGACACCATTGCGGGTGCCCTTACAGGCTTCCTAGCGACCGCTTTCCCGACAGGTTCGGCCTCTGCACATGGGTGGGCGCTCACGACTCCAGGCGTCATGCTATCATTTTCTTTTTCTTTTTCTTTCATGCGTTGGGTGGTTGGTCCGTGGTAAATTTTTTTCCCTTTGCATTTTCTTTTCACATCCATGCCAGCACTGCCTGCCAAGTGCGAACCCATTTTCTTTTACTCTCGCATATCATTCGGGGCCATTTGATAAGAAGGGAAAAATTGGGTGGGAAATTTGAGATAAAATTTAATTTTAACGATATTTTTCATATGAGAAGATATGCTTATTTACATAATTTTGATCCATAATCTTTTCATATAAATATAAATTCGAAGCATAATTTTTTTCTATGAACAATTTATGTGTATAACTTTTTTTCAACAACTTATGTACATAACTTCTTCTTATGATAATTTACGTGCATAACTTTTTTTCCTAACGACAAGTTATGCACACAACTTTGACCCCAACGACGAGTTATGCAGATAATATTTTCCTAAAGACGAGTAATTTACAAAACTTTAACCCTGACGACGAGTTATTCAGATAATTTTTCTCTAACGACGAGTTATGCACATAATTTTGACCCTGACGATGAGTTATTCAGATAACTTTTTCCCAAATGACAAGTCATGCACATAACTTTGACCCTGACGATGAGTTATGCAGATAACTTTTTCCCTAACGACGAGTTATGCACATAACTTTGACCCTGATGACGAGTTATGCAGATAACTTTTTCCCTAACAAACAACTGGAGGTATTGTTGTTTGCTACATTTCAATACTATTGAAATGTAGCAAACAACAATACCTACATTTCAAACAAACAAGACGCAATATATACCAACATTTCAAGAGGAATGAGACTCAACTCTGTTTCCATTATTAAGTACTCATAAATACAAGAGGTTATCTCAAAAAAGGTGATAAATAAAAGGTAGACCACAGACCTTACTGCGCCCAGCAACTGATCGTGATAATGTTGCAGCAAATAAATGTGTTCATCGGGGAGACTGCACTACACCTAATAACCTGAACCATCAGTCATACAAAACTTAATAAGAGCACCCCACTAGCCAATTCTCTGAAACCACAACACGCCACGTCATCTGTTGATGTCACCTGTCCTTAATTCCCCCCTCCCCACCGCGCGCCTCGCGCCAACCCCGGATCGCGCGCACGTCATCCCTCCCGTGGTCCGACTTCTCCGTCGCTCACCTACCCTTCCCCCGGATCCCACCCGCATCGTGCCCATCCAACCGCTGCCGCTCCTCGCCTCCCTGCCTCCACGCTGCCTCCTCACATCCCCCCCATCCCCATAAAGTTCCCCAAGGCCCGCTAGGAAGGAGAGGAGGCGAGCGATGCGCTGCCCTCGCCGGTAGCCGCCCATCAAGCCAGCGGCGTCCCTCTCTCTGAAGCCGGCGAGATTCCTCCTCCGCCTTCCCTCGAGGCTGCAGCATCCCTCCTCACCTACGACCCACGCCGACGATGTGACGCCGCTCTTCCACCTCCTCTCGATCCTGCCATTATGAAATCGATCCAGTGGCGCACCAGCTCCACTTCCTCCCCACGCCGGCCAACTTCCTCTTCCGTATCTTCACACTGGCTACTTTCCCCTTCCTAATGTGCACGTCAGCAACCTCTTCTTCTCGATCTGCACACCCGCCACCCCTTTCTTTCGTATCTTCCCGCGGGCAACCAGTCCGTCCCGATCTATAGGCCGGCCGGCCACCACTCCATCCCGATCTACAGGCCGACGACCTCCTGCAGCTAATTATATTGCTTCTTTGCTTTCGCAGGATTCTTCTGATTCATGAATGTGTGCTAGGTTCTCCAGAAGAACTTCTCAGGTTTGAAGCTTCCTCCCATTCAATCTGTATGCTGATATTATCCTGAAAGCTTTACTGAGGAATGACCATGCCGAGGGGATCATCATTCTCTGATAACTTTAACAGAAGGAAAGGAAAAGTAAATAGCCCCGGTTTGCTGTCCATTCTTTATTGGATTCTTATTTGCTTTCTCAGAATGACTTCCGTTGGTCGAACTGCAGGCCGGCCAGGAGCAGGTAATGATATCCCCCCTCTTTCTTCTTTCTACTGCTAAATGGGTGATTTTGTAAACAAATTAGTTCAGAGTTAAATAGATTTGTTATGTGAGGTGTTTTTTTTGCTTTCGCAGGATTATTCTGACATCACTCAAGTTTGAAGCTTTCTCCTGTTCAACTTCTTATAATAGCCAGAAAGCTTTGCTAAGAAATGACCATGATTAGGCGATCATCATTCTCTAACAACTTACTTTGCAAGGACGAACCTCTATTTTCATTAATAGAAAGAATGGAAAGGTCATGGCGTGCAGAGGAACTCACATGGGATGGATGAAACAAGTGATGGAAGATAGGTAACTCCTATATAGGTATAGATGACTAGATGGCTGGTATTGTAAACAAATTAGTTCGGAGCTAAATGTCTTACTGATTACGCTTAAAATGACCTATATTTGCGGATTTATCTTTGCTTTTGCAACAAACTAAGGAACAATTTTTTGTCCAGATTGTTGACCTTTGCCCGCATTGCAGTACTAAAATATTTATGTATATGGTGAATCATTGCATATTGATCCAAGAGGAACTTATATATACACCATTATATATAGTATCATTGTCATGAAATCATTATTCCAACATACAGTGTCCTACCATCTTAAGCAGCCACTGCATTGGTTCATAGTTTATAAAAAAACTCTTTCAAATCCCGCAGCAACACACGGGGAATCACATAGTAATATATAGGAGCTCAACCCTGAACTGCAGCACAAACAAGATTTTCCCACCACTTGCGAGTGTTAGACGCAACCAGGAACAACAAGATAGTGGAAGAGGAACTGAAAATATGGTGAAGGGTGCAAAAGAATACTAGTTTAATATTATTACAATGTTTTCTTCGGTTCTAGGAGCGGAAGACATCACGGAAGCATGCGAAAGAATACTAGTTGAATATTATTATAATATTATTACAATTTTTTATTTTAACCCTTTTTTAACTAATGCTTTAAAAATAACCCCTCCTGAACTATATTTCTAAGAAATAACCCTTTTGGTCATGCCAAACTCCGAGGCGCTACTACTAGTTGAGTCACGCCACATAAAGTAGAGCGACTAATATACACAATGGCATTGAAAAAGATGCAGTTTACGTGACAAACTAAGTCACGCTAGACGAGTTGGCGCAACTCAGTAGCGAGTCACGCCACGATACCTGGCGCGACTAAACTCACGTACAGGGTGAGGCCTCCCTCTCACTCCCATTTAGCCGTGTTTCGTTATTCATTTTAATTAGCAAATGAGATCCTAAATTTGTGAAACTCGGGATGTATAAAATGTAAAATCTAATTTTGAAATAGCCTAAGTGTTATTGGATCAACACATCACTTGGGAGTGGTGCATCAAGTGGGATTGAGATGGATCTGTGCATCTGAATTGCGAAATATAGAACTGCAGGGTTCTGAAGCTAGGGGACAAGCAGCACAGCATGGCTGCAGCACAACTTTTTCTGTTGTAACTAATTAAACTCCATCATAAGATAAAGAAAATACTTAAAGAAGTAATTTCATTGAATGCAAATATCAAAATATAGTTTATGCAATAAAAGTTACTCATTTATCATCAATTTTTTAACTGTTGTTCTGCTTGCATTGTTGTAAAAAAAAATGTTTTTCTGCTAGTTCTCTGGTTGTGACGTTAGTGCTACAGCACCCCAACCACAATGCTTACATTTTCTTTCAAGCTAATCACAAGTTTCCATTATCTCATAAATACATGAGTTCGTCAATAAAAAGAAGATTGCAAAAATAAGGTACACCACAGACGCACACTGTTACGGCTCAGCTACAGACCAGCTGATATATAAGCCAAACCTATCAGTTGGTCCGACTGCGGCCCCTAACTATCAGAAATATATAGGCTAAACCAGCAGCATACATGGCACTAGTGAACTTCTCCCATCAGTCATGAGTTTTTTGGCAACAACGACCAATAAGAAACTACAAAGTGGACGAGGAAAAAAACTTAAGTTGTTGAAGGATGCAAAAGAATACTAATTGATTATTATCAATAGATATTCTTAGGTTTTAGGACTAGAAGGCATGAGGGAATAGTGTACCATGTAAACCTGTAGTGTACCATGTAAACAGATTTGAGAGCCGAGGGAGACAGAATAAAATGGTCAAGAGTCCCCTCTGTATCAGGGAGGAGAAGATGGTTGTTTATACTATCCTCATGGTAGTATTGAATATGACAAAAAAGTCTGAATTTTTACAAAGAGATCCGTAAATATTATACTAAGTCCTTACTAAGCCTCACAAAACTTCCCTTAGATCTCTATTTCAGGCCTCTTTATACAAAGGAAATTCCTAGCCTTATGGGTGCATTCCCAACATTAACCCCTCAACTATTCGGTCTTAACCAGTACAACAAAACCTAATAGTTGCTAATGTTAATAGAGACCCACAATTACAACTCAAACTCCAGTGAACTCTGTATGTGACACCTCCTAGGGCCTTGAACAATGGGATTAGATCCTTGTGCGGTTCCACTCCTAAGCCTCGATCAGCTAGCCTTGCTTCAAGAGCCAACATAGTGCAAGCAGTCGTTGCTGATGATTGCTGCAATATCTTCCAAACAATATAATTAATATGAACTGTCTCTCGTAAGCACCAAACAATATAATTAATATGAACTGTTCCACGAATACACCGCTAGCAACTCTTGGCTAGTGTTCGTGAGAGAACTTCGCATGTAGTGGAAGTAGCACTAGGCCAGAAATGATTTGTCCTGGCATAAGCAAATTAGCGTGCTGGCGGGTGTAATTAGCACCCACCAGCACAGTGGTGCGCATGGGCGCCGGGCCAGCAACAGCCAACATTGAAGGCTTAGTGCTGGCAGGCGACATAAGCCACCCGCCAGCACAAATGGTCCCATTTCTCCTGGCGGGTGGCTTATGTCGCCCGCCAGCGTTGACCTTTACTACTGGCGGCTGGCATAAGCACCCGCCAGCACAGTAAATATGTATGAAGTTGCAAATAGAACATGTTATTTCTGTCACCAATAGTTCAACATGGACAACACCAACAAGTCAAATTGATTCACCAACAAGTCAAATTCAAACTGAAATATCAACACAAACTGCACCTTAGAAAGGTTTATTTCACCCAAACAACATGATCACAAATGTTTCAAAGCACACTTAACCAACACAAATTAAAGTACACTACAATAGGGGCCTCACTCACAAGTCAACTACAACTTGCCTCACTCAGTTCCTAGACAGTCCACCAGTGAGATAACCACCAGGCACTACACCTATTATCAAGATCACAAAAGCAAGGATGGCACCCTGATTGCATAATCCTTTATTTTTCTTGGGCTTCTTCTTCCCACAACCATTCTTCGTCAAATGTTCAGTAAACTGCCCTCGTAGATCTGCAAGGTCCAGCCTTGTTTCATTTTGCGACATCTTCATATCACTAAACCCCAACTTCAAATCAGAAAAGACAATCTTTAGCTGATTCAATTGCTCCATAATTTCAGCCACGGGTTGCACCTACCCCGGCGAATACACTACACTAGACTGTGCATGGCCAGCACCACCCGGTTGTGGTGCCGCTGGTGGCGGTGCAGCTACACTGGCGTATATCTGATAGTTTGCCGGCACCAAATGTGGGTAATTTGATCTCAAATGCTGGAGCTATTGAGCTTCCCACAAAACTTGGGTAATTTGATCTCAAATGCTGGAGCTATTGAGCTTCCCACAAAACTTCCGGACATGACTTAGGGTCGTCCTACAAGAATAATCAACAAATGCAACTATGTTATTAGGGCAGTAACAAATGCAACTATGGCAAGATTGATTTCGGAGTAACATCATCTACAAGAACAATCAACAAATCATAAGGTGGCTGCCATCAATAAAATAGTGGATAATTAACTAGACATAAACCGAACCAACTGAATCACTAATAATCAACAAATCTTAAGGTGACTACTAATATAATATCAATCAAATCAACACGGTTTCTTCTAGCTATTAGGGCAGTGTTGGCGGGTTGAATTAGGGCAGGATATGAAATCAAACCTGGTGGTTGTTCGGACACTTGTATATGATGTTATTTGCCTTGCTCTTGAACCAAACCACCCGGAACCGGCAGTACTTGCATTCCACCAGGGGGAGAGGCATGAAACTGCTAAGGTTCTGCGCGGAGCTGCTCGCCATGCGGCGCTGATGGATCTCGACGTCCGTCGTGGAACTTGAGGTAGAAGATTGGGTCGACAGCTTGCCTCCGAGCTCCTCCTCCACCGCAAGCAGTGACGGCGGCAGCGGCAGCGGCGCACGAGTGCTGATGTGTGCGGTGGCGGGGCTCAGGCGGCTGCTTGCGACGGCGGCGGTGGCACACAGGCGAAGCTCACGAGCGGCGGTGGCAGGGCACGGGCAGCGTGCGGCCGAAGCTCACGAGCGACGGTGGTGGGGCATGGGCGGTTGCGGCTGCGGCGGGGCTCGCGGCTGCTAGGGTTGGCAGCAAAGCAATGAGTGTGTGAGTGAATGTGAGTCAAACCGTTCCGACCGGGAGTTATTCCGACCAGTGTGCTGGCGGGTGGCTTAAGTGCCCGTCAGGAGAGATATTAGTGCTGGCGGGTGGCTTAAGGCGCCCACCAGCATAAACGTACACAGTGTTGGCGGTTCACATAAGGCACCGCCAACACAGAGCTTACTACTGGCGGTTGGCTTATGTCACTCGCCAGCACTATGCCTTCTATAAATATCCAACAGCTTCTTCTTCCCAACAACCTTCCATTAGCGCTTTGCCCGAGAGGAGCTCGGGAAAAGCTCCAAAAACACCAAATCAAGGGGGGAAGGTTTTGCTCTTGATTTTCTTGGAGGAGGTGGCTATATAAGGTGAGTTTGTGCTATTTTAACCTTAGTTTTCTCCTTTTATCCATGATTTGTATGTAGTTAGAGATCTAGATCTAGACCTAGGGTTAGCTAGAAGAGAGAGGGGAGTGAAGAGAGATATTGAATTAGAGATTTATTTTTTAAATAGCTTTAGATTTTCATAATATAATAATTGCAATTATAGAAGCAAGTTTACATATTAAATTATTTAAATTATTGGTTTGTCATTGCAAATTATTTAAATTTTCATACTATAATCATTGCAATTATAGAAGCAAGTTTACATATTAAATTATTTAAATTATTAGTTTGTCATTTAAATTATTAGCTTCATAAATTAAAATTATAGAATTTAGTTTTGTTTCCGTTTTTTACATATTGATTAAAGCAAGTTTACACAATTGAGTTTGAAATTGTAGAATTCAGTTTAGATTATACGTGAGTTTATAATAGAATTATATTTTATAGGTTGTTTAAGATGGAACATAGAGCATGGATGTATGGCATACGGAGACATTCGTCTACATTCTTGACAGAGGTAACAAACTTTCTCGAGGTTGCGCAGAAGCATGCTCAAATTTCGAGGACAAAGCAAATACGTTGTCCATGTTGTGATTGTTGCAACAAACTTGTGTGGGAAGATATTAATGCCATCAAGATGCATTTGATAAAGCGCGGTTTTGTGAAATGATACAAAACTTGGTCCCACCATGGTGAAGCAGGAAGTACTTTCAACAATGCAGACATCGGCACCAGGTATGATGAAGTGGGTGATGAAGATGCAGATGAAAATGATCATGTCATGATGGATGATGCTTTTGGCTGTGAAGATCAAAATGATGATCAAACAGATGCACCACAGGTGGACGAGGAATGTGATGTTGATATGGAAGAAATGTTGCGCCACATTGAACAGGAGGTGTTGCTAGGGAGTGCTAAAGGGTTAGAAAATTTTGAGACACTAAAGAAGGCAGCAAAGGACCGTATGTATGAGGGTTGTGGGAAGGAGTGGACCGTGTTGCATTTCCTGCTCCATCTTCTGATTGTGAAGGCAAAATTCAGATGGTTGGACAATAGTTTTAACGAACTCTTACTCTGTTGGCCAATCTACTCCCGAAGCCTAACTTGGTCCCAAGAAACACATATGAAGCAAAGAAGATTATCAACCCATTGAAGATGCGAGTGCAAAGAATACACGCGTGTAGGAACCATTGCATATTGTACCGCGGTGACTATGCAGAATTGGAGAAGTGACCAAATTGCGATGCTAGTCGTTACAAAAGTAATGCCGATTTTGTTGTGGAATGGGTCATTGCATCTAAAGGCGTGATGAGGAAGGTGGGTGGAAAGAAAAGTACATTTTCTCAAGTTGAGGAGGACTATAGTATTGGTACTGACACTGCTAGTCAATGTAAAGTCTCTGCCTTGGTGATGTGGTACTTGCCAGTGGAGGACCGTCTGAAGTGATTGTTCTCGAACCCAAAGACCGCTGAACTAATGACTTGGCACGCCGATCGCCCAGAGAAGTCTGCTGGGCAGCTTTGACATCCTTCTGATGCTCGGCAGTGGAGGACCTTTGATTCCAACCACAACGAGTTTAGAGATGAAAAAAGAAATATACAGTTCACCTTAAGTACAAATGGCATGAATCCATTTGGTGAAATAAGCAGCACACACAACACATGGCCAGTGTTGATGACCATATACAACCTTCCCCCTGGCTATGTCACAAGAGAAAGTTCCTATTGCTTACCATTCTAATACAAGGACCGAAGCAACCTGGTATCGACATAGATGTTTTCCTGGAGCCATTGAAGGAAGAAACGGAGAAGCTTTGGAAACATGGGGTTGAGATGTGGGATGAGTACAGAAGGGAGACATTCACACTTAAGGCAATTATCCTTGTTACCATTAATGATTACCCTGCCCTATTTTCTTTGTAGGGTCAGAAAAAAGGAACAACATGTTGTGTAGTTTGTTTGAATGGTACAATATTTGTGTACCTGAAAGGATCTAAGAAGACAATGTATATGGGGCACAGACGCTGGCTAATAAGGACTCACAAGTACCGCAAGATGGAAGACTCTTTTGATGGAAAGATTGAGAAAGACTCTTTTGCCCCACAATTGGCCACCGGTAGAACCGTATTTGAAATGTGTCAGAAGGTCAAGTTAAAACTTGGTAAGAAGTCAAAAGGTGATGTTGATGATAATTCAAAAAGGGGAAGGAAGGAGGGTGAAACTACAGAAAACATTGACGTGCCTTTAAAGAAGATGTCTATATTTTTCAAGTACTTGCCATACTGGGAAGAACTGGCAGTGCGCCATGCCATCGATGGGATGCATCTTCAAAAGAATGTGTTTGAAAGCACAATCGGATTCTTAGGCTTAACAAGAAAGGTAAAAAATGGACTGAAGTCACGTAAGGATCTTGTTGACCTAAAAATTAGGCCAGAACTCCACCCGCAACAATGCCCTAATGGTAAGCAGTACCTTCCACCTGCTAGCTACAACTTAACACAACATGAGAGGTTGGTTATCTGCAAATGCTTGCGTGGGCTGAAAGTGCCTACCGGATTCTCATCCAACATCCGATCACTGGTCTCGTTGAAGGACATGACGCTTACTGGTTGTAACTCTCATGATTGTCATGTGATGATCACTGTTTTTCTCGCGATTGCGATCCGAGCTGTCAAACCAGTATTCCTTAAGATGGTTATCACAAGGATGTGCTACGTTTTCAACATCATTTCGCAGAAAGTGGTAGATTGTGTAGAGTTGGCAAGGCTTCAGCTGTTTATGTCAGAAACTCAAGCCCAGCTCGAGACGTGCTTCCCTCCGTCATTTTTTGATATCATGGAACATCTAATGATCCACATGGTCTAGCAAATTACTGAACTAGGACCTATGTACTTTCATCAGATTTGGACGTACGAATGGTTCATGTCGATTCTCAATGGATACATGAGAAACAAGGCATTTCCAGAGGGAAGCATGATCGAGAGCTACCATACAGAAGAGAGTGTTGATTGTTGCATAGATTACATAAAAGATAAGAGAGCGATCGGTTTAACAGAATCTCGACACGAAGGCAGATTGTCAGGGAAAGGGACCATTGGAAGGAAAAGATTTATTGACGAGGACAACCAACAACTGGAGAAAGCACATGCAAGTGTTCTACAACAACTTGCAATAGTGGAGCCATTTATCGTGCAACACAAAAATGAGATTCGTGAAGAAAATGATAGTCGGTCCGAGGATTGGGTCATCAAAGAGCAAAAGCGTCATTTCCCATCATGGTTAAAGGAACATGGGCATCTATTTCAAGGAAATTCCATAGACGACACAACATTGACCAGGTTGGCGGCTGGTCCATCAAGGAATATGACCTCATGGCAAGCATACCAAATTAATGGGTACACATACTATACCAAGGCAAAAGACAACAAGAGTGTCGCGTATCAAAATAGTGGTGTTCGCATAGATGCGATTGATAAATCCGGAAACAACATCATTTACTACGGGTTCATAGAGGAAATATGGGAACTTGACTATGGAGAGAATATCAGGTTCCCCGTGTTTCGGTGCTAATGGGTCAAACACCCGAATGGCGTCACAGATGACAATTATGGGCTGAAACTTGTAGACCTTGCCAATGTAGGTTACAAAGATGATCCATGGGTACTCGCTGAGCGTATTGCACAACTTTTCTACATAACTGATCCTATGAATGTAAAGAAGCACATTGCCGCCTCCGGAAAACAAGAATTCTAGGAGTAGAAGGTGTAATTGATGTTGAGGATTACAATCAGTTTGAGGAACTAGTCTTGTTCAAAGATCATGAGAAAAGAATAAAAAAAATTAAAGCCAGCATTCCTAAATCGGAGAAGTCATGGTTACGTACAGATTGTGAAGGGAGAATTGCTAAAGGATAAATTTGCACTTCCTATTAGTCGGGCTTGATGTATCACTTGTAAGACTTTATACAATTAATGTTGTTGTAAGACTTTCAATCATTTTAGGAGACTTTTTGAAGTTTCAATGAAATGAGGCTCTAGGGTCAAACAACCTATGACTCATTAGGTGTATGACCCTAAAGTCCCATTTGAACTAACCTTTTCAAACTAGGACTTCTTTTATAAGAGACACACCTCCTATACTTAAATTCAATCATTTTAGGACACTTTTGGAAGTTTCAATGAATTTTGAACTTTTTAAGCCAGGATTTCAAATTTTTCAAATTCTGGAAAAACACTGTACTGGCGGGCTTCTTAAGGGACCGCCAGCGGTGAGACTCACCGCTGGCGGGTACCATAAGGCGACCGCCAGCACAGTGGTTTGCCATAATCTGAAAAATTTGAAATCCTGGCATAAAAAGTTCAAAATTAATTGAAACTTCCAAAAGTATCCTAAAATATTTGAATTTAAGTATAGGAGGTGTTTTCTCATATGAAAAGGTTCTGATTTGAAAAGGTTAGTTCAAATGAGTCAAATTCTTAAAAAACACTGTGCTGACGGGTGCTTAAGATACCCGCCAGCGCTGAGCCTCAGCGCTGGCGGGCACTTAAGACGCCCGCCAGCACTGAGCCTCACCGCTGGCGGGTGGCTAATGTGGCCCGCCAGTGTTGCGTTCCCTTATATATAGCAACCAAGACCTGAAAATTTTCTAAGTCCCGCCGCGAAAACGAAATGACGCCGTCAGGCTGCCAAAATTTCGCGCCGTCCACCCCGAGTGCTGCCGCCGTCCTCCCCGAGCGCCGCCGCTCCTCCGACTACCACGCTGTCCTCCACGAGCGCCCCGCCATTCTCCGTGAAGCCGCGACCGCCGCCGACCTCCACGAGCGCCCCGCCGTCGTCCGCGAGCGCCCCACCCCTTCTCCCAGTGCGACCGCTGCCGTCGTCCGCGGGCGCCCCGCTGACCTCCTCCCCGAGCGCCGCCACCCCTCTTTCCCTAGCAGGATGACGTCCTTCCTGCCGCCCGCTTCCCTAACTGCCGCCAACGAATCCCCCGCCCACCAACTGCCGCCGCCGACGGCTCCCCCGCCCCCGGTCGCCACCGACGGCTCCTCTTCTCGGCGTGCGCGACGGCGAAAGGGGCCAGCGGACGTCGACCGCGCAATCCTCCGCGCTGTCGCCGCGGCCGCGACGCCGCCTCCGATCCTCCTCCTCGCGGCCGCGCTCGCCTCGTAGAAAGTCCTCGTCAAGGTGGAAATTAATTGCCCCCTTTTATTGAAATTCTTTAGCTGTCCTAATCCTCTTGTGTGTTATCAGTTTTAATTTTTATGTGATGAATTATGCTCATTTGGTGTATGGAATGCAGATGGCGTCTGCTGCTCGGGCTTGGATGTACAGACAGCCCCAAGAAGATTGGGAGAATTTCTTAAGCGGGGTCAATGGTTTTCTAAATCAAGCAAAGGCGGATATGAGAAACCGTGGTGTTCAGGCAATGCTTTGCCCCTGTATAGATTGTCTAAACCAAAAGAAATTCACACAACAGGAAATCATTTTTCATCATTTGGTCACACGTGGTTTCACAAAAAATTACACGTGTCGGAATAAACATGGTGAGGAAGGCCTTAATGAACTCGAAGCAGGCTGCCTAAATGAAGGTGAAGTGCGACACCATGCTACCGACCATGATGAAGACCTTGATGACAGTGGACTTTTTGAGGAAAATGAATCATTATTCCCACCAAATGTGTTGAGGCCTAAGGATATCACTGATCAAGAAGTTAGGGGCTTCGATGATGGTGAGGTGTTGCAACGTGTGCACAATGTTGATCAAATGTTGCGAGATGTTGAGTTTCAATGAGTGTACACACCTTATGAATTAGCGAGGCTGAAGCAGTTCATTGAAGATTCAAAGAAACCCCTCTATCCTGATTGCCAGAAGTACTCTCGCCTTTCTGGTGATCTAAAACTTCTGCAGCTGAAGGCAGATCATGGTTGGAGCAACAAAAGTTTCAAACATCTATTGGATGTGCTTAGGGACATGCTACCTGAAGGAAACCAAATAGCAGAGTCTGTCTATGAGGCGAAGAAGATAATCTGTCCTCTGGGAATAGAGGTTGAAAAAATCCATGCATGCAAGAACAGTTGTGTATTGTTCCGTGGAGATTATGCAGACCTTGACAAGTGCCCCAAGTGTGGCTATGATCGGTACAAGAGGAAAAAGGATGGTGGAGATGATAATAATGCTGATGACGAGAACGAGCCCGGCGAGATCAGAGGCAAGAAGAAGAAGGCTAACAGAGGGGCTCCTGTGAGGGTGGCATGGTATTTTTGCATCATTCCTCGGCTGAGAAGATGGTTCGCAACACGAAAGGAGGCCCAACTCTTGTGTTGGCATGATGAAGGACGAAAGGAGCTTAAGAAAGATGGCAAGTTTAGGCACCCCGCAGATGCAGCACAATGGGGTAACATTAATAACCACTTCCCATGGTTTGACGACGCAAGGAGCATACGGTTTGCTATGACCACAGATGGCGTGAACCCATTCGGTAACCAGAGCTCAACACATAGCACCTGGCCTGTCGTGCTGTCGTTGTACAACCTTCCACCCTAGCTATGCAAGAAACAGAAATATATGATGCTGACAATATTGGTCT
Organism: Cenchrus fungigraminus; assembly: GCA_036936925.1. NCBI lineage: Eukaryota > Viridiplantae > Streptophyta > Magnoliopsida > Poales > Poaceae > Cenchrus > Cenchrus fungigraminus. The sequence continues at coordinate 90,027,226 of CM072780.1, forward strand.
CCGGGCCAAAGCAACCTGGCGACCGTATTGATGTCTACTTGAGGCCACTAGTTGATCACTTGAAGATATTGTGGAAGCCTGGTGTGTCGGAGGTTTGGGATGAGTACAAGCGTTGAGTTAAACATTGCATTCAGTAGCGTGTATAACCTTATAACCCTGGCTTCTCTGGATGTTACCTTCATGAGGTAGTGGACATTGTAAGTCCTTTAAAACCTAAAAAGATATTTCTTTAATTTTGACCACAAAGTTCATCCATGCTAACATTTTGATTTTTTGTAGGAAAATGACGGACAAGGCAGCGGAGATGCAGATCAGTGTTGGGTTTTTAGATCCAAAATTGTTTACTTCCACAAATATTTCTCAGCATTCTCGCCAAGTTGGCAAAGCAATCTCAAATGCAATGAACAACGACTACGTGGTGGGTGCCTACTGCACTAGCCACTGGGTAACAGTCATCATCTGTATGAAGTTCAAAGAGGTTTGGTATCTAGATTCTGCTAAACAACATCCCTCGCTAAAGTTCCCAGACCTTAAACCTGTTGTGGACTCGTCAGTATCTTGTAGGTTTTGTTCACAAAAATTCAATCTCTTAGTGTTTCTAATCGGTATTGCTGACCATGCAGGGCCTTTGGTACAGTATTTGTAGGTTTTGTTCACAAAAATTCAATCTCTTAGTGTTTCTTATTGGTATTGCTGATCATGCAGGGCCTTTGGTGAACATGCACAGGACAGAGTGACGAAAGGAAAGAAAAAAAACCAAAAGCCACACTCAAGCACAAAACAAATCTCGTTGTAAGACCGAGGTTTTTTTTATGGCCCCTTCTTACCTATTTGGTACTGCATTAACTTGTCATTTTGGTACCTCGATGCAGTGTGCTCAGCAGCCATGGGGGTCCTCTTTGTGTGGATTCCATGTGGCATTCCATATGTTAAGACTACTCGATGACATACCTGACATCAAGAAGGCTGCTGTAAGTAGATAATAATGCTCAACCTTGTCTCTGCTCATATTATCCATCTGATTTTAGAAACTGATTTCTACTTGTATTCTCATAAATGATTGTATTTTGCAGGATTTCAAATCTGCTATAGATGTTTCCACAGAAGATCTAAAGCGTGTCCGGGAGATGCTGTGTGAGTACATTCTTAAGGAGACCATCGACCGAAAGGGCAACCTCTACAATGGGGTCAGATACTGCCCGGTTCAGGCAGTTTTCTCATGACTCCATCCAAAGAAGCCCTGATGAGAGTAACTTGAAACTTGATGTGACCCTAGCTTGTCTATAAATGTGATCTTGCTTGTCTATAAATGTGATCTTGCTTTGCCTATATCTTTGATGTGAGAATGTGTTTGTGATGTCTCCTTGCTGTGGTGGCTGCCATATCCTGGCTGGTTTCAGGATGCAGCCCCTGATGCCTGCCAAATCCTGGCTGGTTCCAGGATGCAGCCGGCAAGCGGGCAGGTTACTGTAGGGGTGGCCTACGTATCTGTAACAGGCGTTAATTAAATCTCGTTACAAACACTGATCAGTGAGTAACGGGCTTCATTCGGAAAGCCTGTTACAAACATGCCAACATTGTAACGGGCAATGTAAAAGCCCGTTACCAGTCCTGACCGGTGGGCCGCAGGACCTAGCCCGTTCATCGAGATATAGGAGACGCAGGTTGAGAGCACGCGTCTCCTTTAATCGAGAGAAAGCAGATGCGCGTGAAAACAGATGCGTCTCATTTCGTCGAGACAGAGGAGACGTAGGTTCACGGAACGCGTCTCAGATGTTAATTTCACAGTAACGGGCTCTGTTTTCATGCCCATTATCAAAGTTCCCTGTGGGCCCGGAGAAACAACAATTTCACGTGACCGGTGACTAGTTGTGGTAACGGTCGTTGTTTGATGCCCGTTACGAATCCTATATGTGCTGAGACGCGCGTGAAATAGACGCGTCTCAGTTCGTGAAGATAGTGGAGACGCAGGTGCACAGCAGGCGTCTCCGATATTGAGCTACTGTAACGGGCTGTGCTTTGGTGCCCGTTACCAAAGTTCCCTATGGGCCCAGAGAAACAGCCATTTCACGTGACCGGTGGCTAGTTGTGGTAACGGTTGTTGTTTAATGCCCGTTACGAATATGTCTTATCAGTAACGGGCATCTGCCCGTTACCTTTCTTGGCTTATTTGTAACACTTGATCGGTAACGGGCGCTTTGCCCATTACCAAAGGCAATCTATGCCCGTTACCAAAGCGAGTTTTTCATGTAGTGACCACAACCTTCGGGTACTACAACTTCTAGTAACCTGAAAAGGAAACGTGGTCATAGAAGAAGAAACCAGATCCCTTTAAGAGGACAACTTGTTATAGAACAATTGAGTGACAAAGGTGAGCCCGTCGAACCTAAGGGGATAGCTGCTAGGTTTCGGAACATAATTGGTGCAATTGTCAGAGACCAATTGGGGTCTTGGATCACAACTAGTAATTGGAAGACTGTGCCTAAGGCTACGAAGGATGTATTATGGGCCAAAGTGATAGAAAAGTTTGCTTATCCGGAAGGAACAGAAAATGTAGGTAGAACTTTTGCTGAGGGCCTCTATGGAAGAGCTCTTAGGAATTGGAGGTCTACACTTAATACTGAATTTGTCCAGAAAGGCAAGGATGCTAGGGATGTGTATGGTAACATTCCGCTAGCAGTGTGGGAAGAATTCATAGAACAGAAGAAGATGGCAGATGCAGTATCTTTGAGTGTCCAACAAAAGTAGAAGGCTATGAAAACTGCTGAGAACCCCCATCACTTGGGTTTGGGAGGATATGGTGCCAAAATGGCAAAATGGAGGCAGGAGGAAGAAGAAAGGAGGGTAGCTGGTTTACCAGCTTTGTTTGAAGGCATGGATGAGCATAGCAGGAGTTGGTGCCTTGCTCGAGTTCCGGCTATAGCACCTGACGACAAGGTTAAATTCCAGAAGCCCACAACAGAACAAATTTATGAGAAGCTGGAAGGACTTGCGGAAATGTAAAAGAATGGTATTTTCATGCCCGACAGGGAGAAAGGTATGCTAACCGCCGCGATCGGAACGCCTGAGCACTCTGGCCATGTTCAAGGGATTTCATCTACCTTGCCCTGGGGTAAAGCATTTCGTGAACACTGAGCAAGTTATAAGAAGCGGGACCGTTATAAGAAGCACCTTGAAGACAAGATGAGAGAAATCGCCAAGCAAGAGTTGATAGGTTTCTTCATACAACAACAAGTTTCTATTGGGCCTAGTGCAGAGAATGCAATATCTGGTGGTTCTGGACAGGTCCCTCCAAACTAGCTGCTTGCCCAGATCGGAACCATCCCGACTCCAAGTAGTGCTGATTCTATTGCTAACGCCAAGCATCCTGTAAATGACATTGTAGAGGATACACCATGCATGTTGGTTATTTCATATGGAAGAAAACAAGATAAGTCTTGAGAAGTTGGGACAGCCATGGCACTAACGGGTCATGTGTTTCCGAATCCACCACCGCCAGAGTACGCATGGGTTCAAGTTGTTTCGGTGTCTGATGAGTCGTGCGAGATTGATATCCCTACTGAGGATGGGATCGATCTTCTCGGTGATGCGAGGAACCAATACATAATGTGGCATCGTCGAGATATCATTCTTAATACATCACCAAATCCCTTACAACCTAGCCAAGAACAAGTACCTCCCCCCCAAGATTCAGATGTTGCAATGGTCAAGTACCACTACAAGAAATGTGTGGCTTTTTGACGTATTTAGTATGACAATGGGTCATAATGTCATTATATCATCCAGTTTATGACATTATATTTTTGGCCCTCGGATTTTGTGACAATAAAAGGTTGCATGTCATAAAAAATGTCATACAGGTAGTCCAAGTTCATCTAATGACAATATTTGCTACGTCACTGAGACATTTTCTGTGTCATAAAGTCTAATTTACAAATGCTATCAACCAATGACGAACTTTGTGTGTCACAAAATATTTATTAATCTTTTAAAATATCACAAAATAAAAAACTTCTTTACAATGAAATGTTGAAGATGAAAAATTTAACGTGAAAGAAATCTAGATGTTGTTGAAAAATCTGCACAAAAAAATAAATATATTTTATTTTTATTATTTTCAGCTCATATCACATTAAATCACGGGCAAGTGAGAAAATAAATCTGAACGTGAAAGAAATCTAGATGTTGTTGAAAAATCTGCACAAAAAATAAATATATTTTATTTTTATTATTTTCAGCTCATATCACATTAAATCACGGGCAAGTGGGAAAATAAGGAGAAAAAGAAAAAAAAAACATGCAGAACAAGAATCGAACTTTAGACCCCCAGCGTATAACACAATTTACTTACCACCAAGCTACTTGTCTTTCTGTAGCTAATCTCGGTATTTAGAACTTTTTGAATTAATATCTTACACTGTTGCTTGCGTGGCAACACATGGCAAGGACAACACGGCCGCGCTCCCACATCACCGGCTGCCGCGCGCCACACGAATTGAGAAAAAAATCGACGTAGGGTGAGAGACCTGGGATTCGAACTCTAGCTTTGGAGGCAAGACTCAAGCACCTTACCACTGGGCTAAACGTCTGGTTGTGATGATTTTTCGGGTTTTATATCTTTATAAGTCATATTGTATTTCGGAAAAATGCATCGCAGGGGAATCGAACCCAGGTCCTCAAGGACCGCCTCGAGTTACCTTACCAGCACGCTACGTATTTGTTTGTGACATGGTGAACAATTCGACGCCTAACAATTGGCTGAGAGGCGTTGCCACGGCCACACCTAGGCGATCTGCGTGCGGCCGGTTAGGCCAATCTAGTTGTGCCACGTGGTTAGATTGAAGAACACACCACCAGTTCGTGTTTCTCCTTTTAATCGCGAATTTAATCTTGTATTTGGTATTTCTCCTTCATAGCTACTCCAAATTTGATGATTCTTTTTTCTGAATTTTTCAAAAATCAAACTCTTTCATTTAATGGTGGTTTTTAATATGTTAATTCATATTTCTTAAAAATTTTATATGACATGTTTTCTTCCAACTAAATGTTAAACACTGAAATATACTGAGACCAGCCTGATTTCGGCCCGTCTAAATGATTCGGCCCACGAAAACTAACCGTTTTTAGCCGTTCGATCGAATTGAATGGTTACGATACTCCGTGATCCGAATAAATACCGCGGCCACGGTGAAACCCTAGCCCGCCGCTCTCTCCCCCTCCCCCCCTCAGTCTCTGATTCTCCTCTCCGCCCTCTCCTCAGAGCCCCTCCCGGGCCCTCAAACCCTGCCGCCTGGAACCACCACCTCGTCTTCCCTCACCCGTCGAGCACCATGGCTGTCCACCTCCCTCCTCGCCCCCACCCGCTGTCGTCAGACCAGAGGCCCCACGGTGCGGCTCTGCCGACGGCATTCGGCCTTGGTGCCCCATGGTGCGTCGCAGTCGGCGGCGCTCGGCCTGGTGCCCGCGGTGCGTTGCGGCCAGCAGCACACGGCCCGGGTGCCCTGCGGCACGCACGGCCGGCGGCGCTCATATCCGGCGCGTTGCAGGCCGTGGTGCTACCGGTGGCGCCCGGATCCGGCACGGCGCTGCGTTGGCCGCCCTCCTGCGCCGACTCCGTCGCCGCCTCCCTCCTCTCCCACGGTGATGTACATGTGGTTCTACGGTGAGGTATGCGTAGTCGCATCGCGCAGAGCTTCTTCACGGTGGCCGTGAAGGTACATCTCGCTTGCCTCCCACTCCTGCGAACGCAATGTCACCTCTCATGGCCCCAGCGGATTTTGTGCTCTGAACGAATTGCGGTACACGAGTGGTAGAAAGCTCCGTGAGATGAATCTGCTAGTATTTGTAGTTGTTGATTTGTTACCTATCTGTTGATTTTAGGCAGTTGTGTTTGGGGAGGGGTCGGATTTGTGGTTGTTGGTGGGAGGAGTCGCCGTGAGGTGAATACTCATTAAGTCACCTCATGTACCCAATTCATTTAGTATCTTACATTTTATTTTGCATTCCTTTTCATTCAGAGTCTAAGCATTTCGTCTTGTATATTTCGTCTTGTATATTGGGCTTTGTTTGTACCAAGTCTAAGCATGGCAAGTCTAGACATTTGGGCTTGTTGTCAGGTTATCAAGTTTTTTCTCGGATGTAGCCTGGCTCTGTTAAGATGTTTCACCAGTTGTATTTAGCCTGATTTGATTTTAGTGATTTTGCATATCACTGTTTTGTAGAGTAGCATTTTTTATTTGTCAACTCTTGAGTTGGCAGAGAAGATGCACAGATAGGTCTCAATTCATTCCCCTTTGCACATAACTCCTGGTACTCAAATGTATTGCACTCAATCTGAGAGATGTCGATTGGGTATGTGCCTCTGCGGTTTGCTCTTGTCTGAATATGCTGCACAAAGGTTCAGACTTCCTGTTGCCTGCATCAGACCATAGTCGCAACTGAAGTTTCTTTGCTCTCTGTGTCGATTTGCCACATGTGATTGTGCTTCTCTATGGTCCTTAATTTGTGCAGGTCTACAAGGCTTTGGTCTTAGGTTGTAGTGTCTCTTTCAATCTACAGTAACTCAGTAACCAATCCTTGCCTTGGTAATTACAGTTACTTGTTCTGGAAGCTGTAGCTCAGTTTAATTGTTCCTTGCAAATTTAGTATGCGTGTCAGGTTGCTCGATAGCTACGCAGTTTATATCTCTTGCATAAAACCTTCTTGCTTGCTTACTTGAAGAAACAGCTAGCTATTCTTTACATGTCGAGTGAATTTATTGTGAGATCTTATATTTAAATCACTCACTTGTTTTGATCAGTGGCCTGGTAAATCAGTAGCTCATGTGGCCTCAGCTTGGTTTACACACTGACTGTACTATGTTAATCTGACCACTTGAAAATATGACACATCCAGGCATAACTACACTGCCACATGCAGTAGCAATGTTAGACTTTTGCTGGCTGTTTCCATATCTGATTGCGAACTCACTGCAGGTGCCCCCGTTGCTCGAGTCTCACAATGAACTTGAGAAGACTTGCTGAACACTTGGGTGCATTTACTGGCCTCATGTCCTCATGTTTTTTTTTCATGCGGACAAACTCTATCTGTACAGTTTATCTCTAAAACTTATAGCTATTGGAGAACAGTATCTGTAGTATTTAAGTGAACGCATATACTCTTAAGTATTGTTTGCACACTGAATAATTGGCTATTTTTGTTGCATTGTAAAACTGTAGCAAGAAGAAGAGGGTATTTGAGGATCAGATGCCCTTCTCATATCGAGGATCATGTCATAAGCTGTAATAAGGAATAGTGAAGATCCCTTGCTGATTCATGCGTGTGGTTAGATTCAGTGGTTAGTTATGGGATGCTTGGATTCGTTGCTGGTCCTTCCTTTGCTTAGCTAGGAAAAATATGTATATTGGCTGGAATTTGCTACGTGTGGGCTTTAGCAGGCCAAATTTCATTTTGTGACGTTTTTTTACTCTGCCATGTCAGCTCCACATCAGCTTTTGATCCTACGTGGCGTTTGCTTATGTGGCAAGCTCTAAAATTTTGTGACACTAAAACTAATGTCATACAATTATATGACAAAAAACTAATGTCATAAAGTTATGACATTATATATACATACGTCACATAATGAATTTATGACGACGGCTTTTTGACGTTTAGATTTTCGTCAACTAGATGTCATAAAATCTAATTTGTGACATAAATTACATATATTATGACGTAATAGAATGTCAAAAAGCCACACATTTCTTGTAGTGTACACGGAACAACCTACGATGGGTGGGAGCATGGAGGTAACAATGACAACAACATGACCCTCCAAGATGTTGCAGTCGTCGAGAACACGGAACAACCTACGATCGATGGGGAGCATGGAGGTAACAATGACAACAACATGACCCTCCAAGATGTTGCAGACGTCAGGAACACGGAACAACCTACGATGGGTGCAGAGCAGGGAGTTAACAATAATGACAACAACATGCCACAAGCACCCCTCCAAGCAGTCGTCGAGAATATTGAACAACCTACGATGGGTGGGGAGCAGGGAGGTAACAATGAGAACAAATCACCCGTCCAACAAACTCTCGATGAAGGGGCATCATCACCGAAATTTGTTCCAAGACCACCATCTCCTCCGCCATGTCCACCAACCAAGACGCCAACAATACACCAGATGATAAACTCATATGAACCAAAGACGTAATCATCTGATGTTGTCTTGTTCTTGAAAGTACTGAAGAATAAACCTAAACAGGCTCCAGCATCTGATAAAGAATCATCTGATGTTCAAGTACTCAAGAAGGTACCAGATGAAAAATCTTTAACCCACACCTCTTTTTGAAAACAAAAGGAGGAGCAAATAAATATGTTTTCATCGGATGAGGTGCCCGACAAGTATGAGCATGGCAAACCATTCTATTTTTGGTGGCAACTGAATAAAGGGCCGTCAGAATTGATGAGGCTGCATGGATGGATCATTCACACCATGAAGCTAGGCATTCACACTATCACCGCGAATGTCCCGACATGGGTGTTCAGTAGCACTTTAGAACGGACGGTTGCAATCAATTTCCCCGATTTGCATGCGATGTACCGTCGTGACAAACTCGACGTCAATCTCGTCACCGTTTGGTCCATGTAAGTCAACATCCCTATACCACATACAAATCTATTCAAATCCATATGTATTGTTATTACCATCCTAAGTACAATTTTTTGCAGGATGCAAGCGTTGGATGAAAGGAAGACAAATGGGAGGTGGAAGGTAGCATACCTGGACCCGCAACAAGTAAGCAAGCCGCAACACACGTTCATAATGTCAGCTGAACTAAGAAAGAAAATAGATGAACAAGCAAAGACACCACATGAGAAAGATGAATTAACCAAGAGTTACGAGAAAGCTAAACTTCATGAGGTGGTTGTATACATTGCAAGGGTAATGAAAAAAAACCAACATAAGGATTCTATCAAGTGTGCTTACAATTTTGAGTAAGATCCTTTAAATAACTATTTCATTTGCTTTCAATTTTGAGTCTATTTATATTAATTATTTTAATTTTATGCAGCGACCATTTCATTTGCTTTCACATGTGTCCGAAGTTTGGAACTGTGTGGATCTACGACTCATTACACTTTTCAGAGGCTTCTTACCGGAAAATCATTGAGATTATAAGAAAGTAAGACAACTCAGTGCAATATATAATCACAATATATAATCACTATTGCATGTATCGGCTATAGTTCAAATTGTATTACTAATAACTTATGTCTTAGTATTCTTAAAGTGCGTATAGGCTATACACAGTCAATGGTGGGCAGCACCCTCCAAAGAAGAAAAAATTGGTGGTACGACATGCCAAATGGGTAAGAACACTTCTGTTAATAAATACCAATCATTTTTATCAGAGTTGTACACTTCTGTTAATAAGTACCGATCATTTTATTTGTTTGCAGTGCTACAAACAACCCCTTGGCAGTGTGCTATGTGGATATTATGTGTGCGAGATTTTGAGAAATAATGGGAGGTATCGGACGAATCCTGAAGACGTAAGCCTCTTGTTTGTACACAACCATGCATGTGCTAATTATGGTCTTAATGGTAATGCATTACAATCTTTATTTATTGTGTTTACGTGCAGATGCCTACCATCGAGAGGTCGTGGGGGCAACTTCGTGACAGTGAAATCACCAACATTTGTGCGGACATGGCGAGATTCATCCTACGTGAGATTTACCACGAGGATGGAGAATTCTTCGAAAAAGAAGGAGTCTTGACTTTAGACGATGCGCAAAGGTTACGTAGATGGGTGTCCTAGTGTTATCTATTATGTACAATGTTTTTTTGTAATGTGACTTATGTATACATTTTTATATTTTAGTTTGGATTATGTGTTTGACAAACATATTTGGATTTGGCGGTTAAATACAAATTACAATAAATTAAAGTGAATTTGGCCTATAAATGCAAATATGAAAAAAATACGGGCGAATATAGCAGCCAAATACAAATAATAAATGAAAATGACAAACTATATATATACAAATAATAAACGATTATTAGGAATTATATAGCAAAATGGGAAAAATGCTTTCTGTGGCGGGCGGCCCAAGCAACCGCCAGCACAGATGGCCTTTGTGCTGGCGGGCTGCTTAAGAAACCACCAGCACTGATGGCGTTTGTGCTGGCAGGCTTCTTAAGTAACCACCAGCACTGATGGCCCTTTGTGCTGGCAGGCGTTTAAGCCACCCGCCAGCACAAATTCCTCTGTGCTGGAGTGCGGGGCACCCGCCTGCACAAAGGGCCATTTCTACTGGCTCAAAGTTGCTGGCGGGTGATGCGCCCGCCAGCAAACACCGATTTTGGCCGCCAGGACAAATCGTTTCTGGCCTAGTGTAGTGGATGTAGTAATGGTGGCCGAAGGTTGAATGGTACATGTAGTAGGTGATGATGTCCAAGAGGACATTCAAACCCTCGAGGCAATGTAGTGATGGCTAGGTAGATGGCGATATCAAAGATGACAGTGATGTCGAGGTTGATCCCCTCGGACTAATGTTGTGGAGGCAAAGTCTAGGGTGATGCCGAGGTTGAGCCCCTCGAGCTGACGTACCAGTAGACACGATGTCGAGATTGATCCCCTCAAGTCGTTGCAGCAAAGGATGTGAAGTCAAATGAGGATGCCGAGGTTGAGCTCCTCAAGTGCCTAGCCTTGTTGAATATAGTGCCACATTGAAATTTATTTAAATGAATTATTTTTATAATGTGTTGAGATATATTTGAATGAATTTGTTGAAAAGCCTAGCTATTTCATCGGAGGTTGCGCATATGCTATTAGTGTGACCATTAGCCATACATTCACTTTTTTCTGTTACACCCCGAAATTTCTGAATTTCATGATGTGATTAGAAAGAGCAATTGAACAAAAATTTTCTCAAAATTTTAAAAAATTTCTAACATTTATTTTTTTACATGAAATTTAGCGCAGATAAAAATTGATTGTCTTCGCGAATTAAATAAAATGATTCTATGCCTGTTGTTTTTATGCTGATGTGAAACGTAGGAGTCACAATGTGAGGGCATGCTTTGTTTACTCCAGTTGGAATGGTGAGCATCCGAAATGGTTTGCCACGGCGAGAAGAGCTGTTTCCTGCCTGCAAGTTTGACGCTTAGCTGCATGCAGAACCAGACCTGAGATTCATGTCTCATACCAACCTCATAACACTAATGATTGTTCTGGCTGCGAACACCATGGGCAGGAGCTTACGAGAAGATCACGCAGTCTGGTTCCGATTAGCACTCACTTTAGGTGCCTTATACTACTTGGTTTGTGTTATATATAGCATAGATGATCCAAGTATGTACTCATCCATTGATATGGGGCCTGTAGTTATGCCATTTGCATTCTATTTTCGTCACATCATACCCACATACTACATTAACGTCCAGCCAGCCATAACACTTATTAATGGTCTATTTGGTTTCTAAGTGCTAAAGGAATGTTTCTAAAGTTTAAACAATTTAGGATCTATAGTACCAAACCCATGGATAGCCCATAGATCTATGTGACCTTCAGTAAGAAATAGTATTAAAAGTTGACTTCTCCAAACAGTTTAACTCATGTGACGCATCTAAAAATGTTGGACTGACCATGTATTTAATAGAATCACACGTAACCCACTACTGCAATATATATGTTAGCTACGTAGACAAACAGATGTACAAAGAAAATGAGGGTAAGGCGTAGCAGCCAGCGAGGGAATAGGGAAAATTTTCCTGGGCCGGAACGGTAGGCACCAGGAATTAGTGTGCCGCGGACGTGAGTGGTGAAGGCTCTTTTGTTCTTTGCATTAGTATGATGCTTGGTCCTCTGGGGAAGTGGGCAGCCATTCTTGGTGGCCTGACGGAGGGCGACGCCCGAGATGGAACGGGCCGCCCCGCTTCTCCTAGACGATTCCTCACGTGTGATTCGAGAGCAACGAACGGGCTGCCTCGGATTCCCCTCTGATGCTCTCACGAATCCTGTAATGACAGAGATTACGGTAGCTTTACTTCGAAACAGAGCTTCAGATCGCAATAATAAGCATAGACTGCTGCTGCGTCTCCTGTACGTGTGAAGCACTAGCGCCCAGACGTCCAGACGACAGTAAAAAATGGGACACATGCGGGATGAAAGCATCACAACCATGAGATCTACTTAAAAAATTCCCACTGGAACATAGGGCATGTTACCAGCAACATGTACGGATCGGAAGTTAAATTCTCAACGAAACATTAGGGCATGTCGCGTGCAACATGTACACTTCAGATGTTCCCACCCCAACATCTAACAAGTGTTTCATGCAACATTTTGCCAACACGATGAAACACCGGTACACAGATGTCGCAACATTTGCCAAAACACGATGGAACAATGGAACACAGATATTGCAACATGAAGAAGCAGCAGATAAAACACAAAACAACAACTGCTGCAACATCAATAGCATGATGAAACACTGAAATAGAGAAATTGCAACACGACAGATTAATAGATGAAACATGTTGTAACAATTTTGCAATGCGAGCGGAGGGGGCGGGGGGGGGGGGGGTGGGACCGGCGCCACGCGGTAGGCCACACCGCCGACTACCGCGGGGAGCTCCGTCCGTGGCTGTGGCGAGTTCCACCCAAGGGTTGCAGGGATGTCTGTTGCTGGCGTTTGGAGCGGCGGCCTGCGCCTGGCCGCATCGCCTAGCCGCGGCAGCCAGTCGGCGGGGACGGGGCTCCACCTGCACACAGGGCACGCTCACCCACCTTCCGACCACATGGGTACCTGCCTCAGCCATGGAGAACTACGTGCGTGCCCACCGCACGGCTCGACCGCATCCGGCAGTCCGACCGCATGGGACGGCGACGTAGCACCGGCAGCTCGGCCGTGGCCATAGGGAGCAACAGCCCACGCCCAGACCCTCGTAGAGGAGCTCCTCCAGCGGCCTGCGCCTCGGCATTGACCAGCGCAACCCGCTTGATCCGCGACCGCCGCGCTCGGATTCCTATGATCTGCTGCCGGATCCACGTCGTGCGAGAGGGAGGAGCCGGTCGGCAGCTGGATCCGCGCCGGAAGAGTCACCGGCGGCTCCATGGGAAGTTTGAGCAAGGGAGAGGGGAATGGATGCACTGTACACGTGCGGAAGGAAGGAAATGATCGATAAGATTCTTCGGTGGGACCCTCTGACATGGAGAGAAAAATAGGAGTGGGGCGCGAGGCATGTGAAGCGTCCCGATGGGTCCAGACGTCTTCATTGTAGCATTTGCACAACACGCAAAACTCACGACGGGCGTTGGGTGGTCGCCATCAGCCCGTGATCGGGATCGTGTAATATAGTGCCACATAAGCTAAGAATCTTAGTTGGCAATATAATTAATGCTATAGAAACCATCCTATATTTAATGTTGGGACTGCACCTAGTAATGGTTTTGTGGCAGCTATATATATTGCATGTCGTCTTACCACTAAGGCACTATATATATTCTGCTTCACAAAGGGTAGTTTAGTTCCTCACCACGTAGAACAGTATTGAGAAGAAAAGTGAGGGTATATATGGTGACACAGTAAGCGAGGGGAAAGGCAAAAAATTTCTCCCATTGTAGTCGGAATGGTAAGCACCAGGAAAAGGTCTGCCACCAGAAGATGATTCGGGTTTGGCTACAATTTCAGTGTATGTATCCAAATTCTTTGCCGTGCATATTTTGGAAAGCGCACGGCAAACGTATGGTGGGAGAAAGGTTTTTGAATAATAACACACTTTTTATTCAAGGTGTTGAATGGTGGGAGAATTCTTTACCGAGCAAATAGGAAAAAACGCACGGCAAACTCTTTGCCGTGCATCTTATAAAAAGTGCACGGCAAAGAAGCTCTTTGTCATGCGTCTGAAATTAAGCACACGGCAAAGAGCGCGGTGCACGGCAAAGAACAGTTTTCCCGTAGTGAGTCTGGCTTAGAGATAGAATGTCGCAGGGTTCTGTCAGCTGTATCACTGTATGTGATATGATGCTCCGTCTTGGAACTATCCGAATGCAATTTAAGCACTTGAGCAATTATGAAATAAATGCACCCATCAACCAAGTTCATGAAGTGATCATGCATGTGGTCCTTTTACATGACTCTTGACCGGGGAAAAATACCACGGGATTGGAGTAATTAACTTCGACCTGATGCTGTCAGCAGGGCAGCGTGTCTGTGAACATATCAAACTGATTTTGCAGAATAATGATGTGTACCACTACGGCATTATAGAACATAATATACGTGCATGTTACGCCTTGGCAAGGGTTCTTTGTTTGTCACCACATTAGCAACTGAACAAAACAGAGGAGAAACGGAGTATATAGCGAGTAAGGGGAAAAACATTATTACTCCAACGTTTCTTTGTTATTTTTAAGTCGTTCAATGGGGTATGTCTGAAGCAAGCTTCGATGATTAAGACCCACCGCACAATTTCAGAATTGCTTGTGGTAAAACCTGTTTCAGAAGCTTGTTGATAGAATAAATAAACCACTTCACTCTGTCACGATGGAGTGACAAAATGGGTGGGGTCCTTGTACTCAAATTCTTGACTATAGATTTCAGAATTGTAGTTATGAATATATTCTTGTTTCAAATTGTAATCTGTCTCCACGTGGCTTGACTGCTAGAAATGAACGACAATAATACAACTTCACTGACCATTCCATACCCGATGACAAGTTGGAGCTAGAAAAAAATTGCAGTCGTACTATATAGCACATAGTGCAACATAAAAAATAGAGGATGCAGAGAGAGAGAGCGCGCGTGCGCGATGGCACAGCATCGGCAAGTGAATGGAAAAGCAAAAGTTTCCTCACTTGAGAATGGCAGGAATCAGGAAATAGTCTCGCATAACCACGCACGGAGTGACAACTCGTTGATCATGATCACTAGCGTGGACTAGTTGGAGTTAAGATCGGTTTGTTTATTCAGGATGGAAACTAGAGCCTGAGTTGAGGTTTTTTTGGAGTCTTGTTAATTTGATACTCGAGAGATGAACAGATAATATAATGTACTATCATATAAAACTGGACAGTAGCTTGTGATCCAAAAACGGAACAGCAATGCCTGCATCTGTGTGTAAATCAGGTACGTGAACGGTAGTGCCAGTACCTCTATGACTTGTTTCTAGCTCATGCTAACACTGTGGGTATCATATATATAAAACAGCATATGTTTTTTCTAAATATAAAACTCAAGCCTGTGTAATTATATAACTTGTGGTCTTAATATTCATTTTTTTACCCATGCAAATAATTAAAATTGTAAAAACTATCTTTTCCTAATGTGACGGAGGAGTCTTGTCTTTAGCAGCCTCGAAGGATCTCCTTTTAAGAGATATGAAGCGGCTTACTTTAAGAGGAGCATCTCCAGCAGTTTGCCAAATTTTACTTGACAAATCTTGTGTTTTGCCAAGTTTCTAAAAGATATGTCAAGTAAAAAAATAATTCATCTCCAATAGTTTTGTATAATTCATTTGCCAAATCTAGATCTAACTTACATCAGTAACCTGAGAGAGAAACAAAATTATGATTTTCCCCTTCCACCTCTTGAAAACTTAAATCACGAACCCTTCTCTTTTATTTATTTCTTTTTTTAGGATTGTTATTTATTTCTTTTTCACCCTTCCACCTGTCTGGAAACGATTATACCAAGCGCGCGTCGTGCGTATATTTACGCGCTGGAGGCTCGTTTTCCCTAAGTTGCCTAAAATTGCTAAGTCTTTTACAAACTATTGGAGGAGTATTTTTAACATTTTTGCCAAATATCAGAGATGGCAACTCGATTTGGCAAACTGCTGAAGATCACTGGTAGGGAGAGGGGCTTTAGTCTCGGTTGGTAAGGGGTATAGTTCTCTCAAGTCCAACCGGGACTAATGATGAGAGACAAAAGACCCCCTTTAGTCCCGGGTGAACCAACCTGGACTAAAGGGGTCCTTTAGCCCCGTACCAAAGCCTCGCTTCCTACCAGTGGATGCTCTCCGGTGTTGAGGGATCAGATCGTTTGTTGATGAGTAGCCTCCTATGATTTGTTTCTTTTTCTTCTTTGAGCATGTGGCCCTTGTATTTACCCTACCGTTCTACTCAAAACATCTTTCCCTAATGCAACCCAAGCAAATAAGGGAGACTGGCTGCAACACTCATTGATTGTAAAAATGAGGGTTTTTTTTCCATCTGTCATTTACTATGTAAAAAATCAACAAAGAAGACACCCTAAGTAGAAACAATGAATCAAACGCTTCACCCATGTAAAATTAGACATGTGCATAGAATAGACTCGTCTCCCAAGTGTTTTTTTTCTCCCAAGTGTTTGGTTCCAACGAAATGTGTCTCCAACCGGTTACATGGAACAGCCCATTAAGGAGGTGTGTCTCCAATAAGTTGAGCGGGTGATAGGAAATGTGTGTTAGGAGAACGTGTTTACTTGTTGGGTACTCCCTGACCAAAAAAAATTATGGAACACACTTTACATGTGACTTCGCGTCCACCATCCTATGCCCCACTGCCGCATGCGTCCCTCCCCCAACCCAGCAGAAACACACGCGACATATCTCTTTCTCTCTACCTCTTGTCTTGCTTCAACGACAACCAACAGCCTGTGTGCATGTTTCTGTGGGTCGACCCAATTACCCGTCACCCAAAATAAAAATTTTGGTGGAAAAACCCAATCGGCCGACCCATAAAACATTAGTGTCAAGTGGTGCATAATATTGTGGGTCAGTTGGGTAAGCCAATAGGCGAGCTTTTCCCGTCTGCCTCCGCGCCGCGCCGTTCTCCGTCTCGCTTCCCTCCCGAGACGCTCGCTGCCGCCCCCAGTGGCGGATGCAGGATGGAGGACAAGCGGGGGCTGAAACAATGGAGATGTTGATTTTCATGAAGATTTAATAGTGATTTAAGGCTTTTGCTACAGTGATTAGTGAAGAAACCAGGGTCATTAGGGGGGGCTGGAGCCCCCTAGACCCACCGGTAGATTCGCCACTGGCCGCCCCTCCCCTCTGGCCCAGTCGCCGCCGCCCCTTCCCTATGTCCTGCGTCGCCCTACGCCGTCCTCCCATCCCCTCTGCCTCGGAGCGAGGAGGCCGCGGGGCCTGCTTCTTCCCGGTGCGGACGCCGCCACCGCCAAGAGGAGGAAGGTGGGCAGGGTCGTGGACTCGGGGAGCGTGGCAGTGGCAGCTCCTAGCCGCCGCGTGCGCTGTCCGTCGTCGCGAGGCCCGTCACCGGGGACGGGTGCGGAGGGGAGGGCGGTGCGGATGGGCGCAGAGCAAGGAGAGGTCAGGACCTCCTCCGGCAGAGTGGAAAGGGGAAGGCCGTCCGCCGCCGCCGTAGTGCCGATCATCCTGCGCCGTGACCACCGCACACAACTTGGAGTCGCAGTCCCAGCGTCCTTCTCCTCGTTCTCCATCCGATCGAGTGCGTTTGTGCAGTCGGAGGACAGCACTGCCGGCGTTCTAGCAATCTGCTGTAGGAGGAAGGGCAGGGATGCTCAGGGCTGGTGGTTTTGGTCAATCCATTGGGTCAGTTAGGTCGGGATGTGATTTGTCGGGTCAACCCAAAACCAAAAATAGGATTGATGGGTCATGGAACTAGTTGACCCATTACCGACCCACTTGCATCCCTGTGCGCCCATGAGCATCCTGGTCGCCCCAGCACTGCCACACCACTGCGTGAGGAGAAACAGAGTGTATCGCATAGCATAACCGAAGAACGGAAGAGGGGAAGGCCATGATTCGATGCAACCTGGAGATCTCAGGGCATATGGCACAAAATAACCGAGGAAGTGGAAAAGCAATAGTCGACCATTAGTACATCCGAAGCATCATGGAAGTGCTAGATCGTCCTTTGATACTCAACACCTCCATCCCTTCTTTGTTGTTAATATGTTAGTCCTTGCTGTAAGCATGGAGTAAGCTGCAATGATTAGGATCCACTGGACAATTTCAGATTTGTTTGTGGAACAACTACTTTCAGAAGCGTACCGATAGAATAAAAACCAGTTCACTCATTTCTCATCACACAGTGGAGTGAGGGATAATGATGAACTACAGCACAAGAAACAGGAGTTATATGGGCAACATAAACACATAAAGTATGTGTGTGTGTGTGTGTGTTGGGTAGCTCTTCTTTTAATTAGTTTTCCAAAATCACATCATCAGGGATGCGAACACAGTGGTACACATGCTGTGTGGGCCATGACACCGTGCACATTATTGCAGAATTTGACTTAATCTTTTATATGAAGTGATGACAAAAATATTAGTATGCTATGTGTACGCGGACCCGCTCCTCAGAAGGGGTTGGGCACTGCGGCTTTGGTGTAACACCCTAAATTTCAAAATTTGAATTTTAATAAAATTTATTAGCAACCTTTAATTTTAATAAAAATTTTTTAGGCATTTAATAATTTTCAAAATAAAATAAATTAATCATAGGAGTTTAATGTTGCATACATGCATGCTGATGCACTTGCTTTTAAGTGTTTGAAGAACTGGTTCGCGACGCGGTCACGAGCTTGTGTTTATTCTTCAATGCAATAGAACAGAAGGTGATTGATGAGGAAAAACTATTGGACTTGGAGAGGAGGCATTTCGAGACCCTATGCCTGCTTGAAGCTACCTTCCCACCATCATTCTTTGATCTCATGCTGCATCTAACAGCACACCTCGCGAGGGAAATCTGGTTCCTTGGCCCATCTTACCTTCATCAGATGTTTCCATATGAGAGATTCTATGGATTCCTGAAATGATTGGTACATAACTGGTTATTTCCGGAGGGAGCCATTGTTCGTGGCTACGAGACCATCGAAGCAGTGGAGTGGGCCATGGGTTATATGGACTCACAAAACCCCATTGGTGTGCCTCGCTCACGGCATGAAGGTAGGCTTTCAGGTGTTGGGACCATGGGGAAAAGGTTAGTCACTCCGGATGCAGATGCCTTCCAAAATGCTCATTTCACCGTGATACAACAGCTGCACCTAATTACACCATTTGCCAATGAGCACAAACGACAACTACGTGAAGACAACCCTAACCGTGGTAGGGCTTGGCTTGCAAAGATGCACATGCAAGGTTTCAGCAGGTGGCTCCGAGATTATGTCGAGACATGCAGCAATAATGCTGTAATTACCGGCGAGATGAGGAATCTAGCAGCGGGGCCATTGTTCACTATTACAAGATATGAAGCAATGGATATCAATGGATACACGTTCTACACCATGGCCCAGGATAAAAAGAGCGTCTATCAAAATAGTGGTGTGCGTGTACGGGCCGTCGTCGACGACAGTCATGATGATGATGACACGGAGACAGACACATATTATGGTCAAATAGAGGAGATATGAGAGCTTGATTATGTAGGCTTGAAGGTAGCCTTGTTTCGGTGTAGATGGGTCACCAATGGGAAGAGAGCTGTGAGCAAGGACAAATATGGTTATGTTAGTGTTGATCTCCGGGTCTTTGGTTACAAAAACGAACCGTTTGTCTTCGCCAACGATGTTGAGCAAGTGTTCTATGTACCTAACCTTGCAAAGAAGAACTGGTCTGTGGTTATGCCTGGAAAAAAAAGGATTGTTGGGGTTGAAAATGTTATTGAGGAGGAGGAATACAACCAGTTTGACGAAATTCCATCATTTGACACTTCATACAAGCCCCAACTCTTGGGAACTAACAAAACACCGTACTTGCGAAGCGACCATAGTGAAAAAAATCCATATACAGAAATCAAGAAAGAAAAAGCAAGTTTGATTTCTGCTGAATCCTTTTTGTAATGCCGGAGGATGTGTCTATTGGTGGAAATGGAATCCGTTTTGTAATATAAAGGATGCGATGTATTGGTGGAATTTCAATCCTTTTTGTAATATATGGGATGTGGTGGCATTTGAATCCTGCTTGTAATATATTCTGACTAAGATACTCTATATATTCTGTTTACATTCTGCTTCAGTTCAGTAACGGGCGTTAATATCAAAGAGACAAGGATTAACCAACCTGCGTCGCCTAAGTTACGGGCAAGAGACGAGGATTAACGAACCCGCGTCGCCTTTGTTACGGGCAAGAGACGAGGACTAACGAACCCGCGTCGCCTTTGTTATGGGCAAGATATGCGAAATCAAGAACATATTACATCAAAAGAGACACGGATTAGCCAGCCCCCGTCGGCTTGTTCTTCAAGCTTTGCAAGTGAGTAGGTAAATCATACAAAAAATTGTACTGCACAGAGATAATCACATAAGCATGTCTCTTGAGATGCTAAATCACACACACACAGATTACATCAAAAGAGACACGGATTAGCCAGCCCCCGTCGGCTTGTTCTTCTTCATACTTGCAAGTGAGTAGGTAAATCATACAAAAAATTGTACTGCACAGAGATAATCACACAAGCATGTCTCTTGAGATGCAAAATCACACACACACAGATTACAGTCATCATTGATACATCAGAAGAAGGTTACAATGCGGCCATATCTTCATGACGAGATATGCAAAATCACACACAAAGATCGATCTTGCTCGCAGGTCATCGATCTTGCTGCACGTGGTCATCGAACAAGCTCCATTTCTACTAACGTCTTACAGACTTGATTCCTGGCATGACTAAAGAGAGCTTCTGTCTTGCAATGAGACCACAAAGCATCCTGAACCTGCACTTTTGGTTTGCAAGAGCCTTCCGCGAGTGGAGGGAGAAAGCATGGTGGTAGGAAAAATAATGAGATATGCTCCATCCAGATTCTGGCTTCTTCCTCATCTTTCAAGTGAACACAAGAGAAAGATACAGAGAGGGTGGAAACATATCCCTTAAAAAAATCCCTCCTCCTGGAGGAGAAGGGGAAAGCAAAAAGAAGCCCAAGCGTGACGGAAAAGCTGCAGCATGCTTTCCGTCGGCTTGTTCTTCCTGATGCCAGGAGGTTCTGGGCTACCTTCCCCGGACACGGCTGCGAGCAAGGGGTATGTCACAAGGATTCTTCTAGCAGCTGTGTTAGAGGGATGAGCAACCCAATCACCCATATCACAAGAATTCTTCTAGCAACTGAGAGATCGAGGAGGAGGAAGAAGAGAGAAAAGCAAAAGCTTGCGTCCTACAAGATCTATTCTTTGCGCCATAGCTAGATCTAGATCTAGAGAAGAAGGAAGCAAGTGACTCACTTTATTGTATCAGAAGAAGGAACCATATAGCTAGATCTAGATCTAGAGAAGAAGGAAGCAACTTGAAGTGAGGAGGACCGATAGGCGTCGGTGCCTTTTTATAGCAAAAACAACGAAGGGATAACATCGGTTGTAAAAAAAAAGAGAGAGGAAGTGATAAGATCAAGAGCACAGGAAACGGGAAGGTTCCCAAGACGGTCAATGGCGAAACTGTTGCCAGTCAATGGCTGAGAGCAGAGGTAGTGATTCCAATGTAGAATTAAATGATACGCGGAGTAACCAAACATCGTCTCCAATGTACTCATCGTCTCCAAAAAAAAGAGAGAGGAAGGGATAAGATCAAGAGCACAGGAAACGGGAAGGTTCCCAAGATCGGTCAATGGGGAAACTGTTGCCAGTCAATGGCTGAGAGCAGAGGCAGTGACTCCAATGTAGAATTAAATGATACGCGGATTAACCAAACATCGTCTCCATTGGAGAATTAAAGGATACTACGCGGATTAGCCAAATGTCGTCTCTAATGGAGAATTAAATGATAATGCGGATTAGCCAAACGTCGTCTCCATTGCATACTTAAACCGTGTTTGGAAACAAATCTCCTGTATCTTCTCCTTCCAAAACAATTTAGATCCCCTGCCCCTTCATCTCTACCCGCGAAAAACAGCAACTGCCTACTCCTCATCGTCACAATTCTCGGCCGGAGATGAATAGCATGCCGGGAAGAAGTAGGCGGCACCAGCCGTCGTCGCTGCTGGGCCTCCCTCAAGACCTCCGCATTGAGATTGCGGCACGCATCGGTGCGACCTCGGAGCGGCCCTTGGCTGACCTTGCGCTGCTCTGTTTTGCAGCGAAGACTGTAGGCTGCGCTGCGAAATGGTGAAGTTCGCATGGAGTATTGGAATAGGAAATCAGTAGTAGATTAGCTTTTGTATGATGCTCGAATTATCTGTGTAAAATTTTGGGAGAGCAGCAAATCCGACGCGGGTTATCAGCCCCGCGTCGCTAATGACTGTGGGGCCCAGTTCTATTCAAATGAAGAACAGTTCTCATTTCTCCTTTTAATCTGCAATCAAATGTTGTAACAAGTATTTCTTCGTCGTTATTAGTCCAAATTTGATATTTTTTTCTCATATTTTCTAAAATCACCATCTTTTCATTAATTTCATTGTTTAGTGTACATTTCGTTTGTTGAATAATGTTTATATGCCTTATTATGTTCTTTGTAAGTACAACATACAAATAATATTTGTTTTACACAACCATTAGTGATGAAACTTTACATTTCGTAAGCTTAAGGTGAACACAAGGTTTTGTTAAGTTTTCAAATGCATATGAGTTCGAACATGTTGCAAAGTGTGGAAAACTTCAATGTTCAAGCAAACATTCTAGGAAACTATGTGAGAGATGTAGACATTTGTACACAAGTATATTATTCCTTCATTGATACCATTTGAAATTTCGAAGACAAGTTTAGGTACCCAAATTATGTTGCCAAGTCAGTTTGTAGATTTTTTTAGACCAAATTTGATGTCATTGGAATTATTATATAATTACCATGGGGTGTAAAAACGAAATATATGAATTTTGGGCACACAAGTGTGACTGTTGATATTTTATTCAAATACTAAATGTCCAAATACGAATTGTTCGTATTTTTATGATTTTTTAGGTGCTGTTTTATGGGCTCTAATAATTTAGGGAAGCAAGTTTCATTCCAAAAAAATAGTGACGGGCCCACACGTCAGCGTCAGCAGCCAATATAAAAAAGATAACCGTTGCTTGCCCGCCCGGACCCAACTGCCAACAAATGCGATGCGGGTTCACTAACCATCGTCGCCAATGACACTAGCCCACGCGTCAGCGTCAGCGTCAGCAGGCTAACCTGCATCGGCAATGACTATCCATTGTCTCTAAGATCTAATTCATCACAACAGATCTCCAGTTCATCAAAACAGATCTCCAGTTCATCACAACAGAACACAGTTCATCACAACGCGGATGGATCTACTCGCGTCTATTAGATCGAGTTCATGACATACAAAATCTAACAACCAAACTAATTAACTAAGCAGTTCATGATCGACAGACAAACTAAGCAGTTCATGTCCAAGAACCTGACGAAGACACAAAAGCGCACACACATTGTTACTAATTGGTAGAGGAGTCTATCAATTAGTCGGAGTCCCGCCGTCATCGCCGCCGTGGCTGCCGTCGTCGCTGTCGTCGCCGCCGTGGCTGCCGTCATCGCCGTGGCTGCTGTCGTCGCCGTCGGAGCCGCCGTCGTCGAAGACGAAGTGGCGGCGGGTAGCCCGCTTGACCACGGGGAGGTTCTCGAGCTTCTCAGCCAACCCGTGGATCCTGAAGGCGAGACCCTTCACGCTCGGGTCCTTGTACACATCATGATGCGCCTTGATGTCGAAGGCCGCGCCAACACCTTCAAGCTTTCTGAAGGCGCTCTTGAGCAGCTCGACGGCGAACTTAGTGTCGTCGAAGAACGGTTCCTCGTCGGCGTCCTTGGTCGCTGGCTCCTTCCCCTTCTCCAACTTCTTCTAACGGCGGCTTTCGTCGTCGTCGTCCTCCCTTCGTCCCCGCTTCGACGGTGGCGGGCTCCTCGACGCCATCTCCTCCTTCTCTCGGTGACCGAAGATTTGTAGTGGTGGATCGCGAGGAGGAAGAATAAGTGAAAAAGATGATAAGCTTATGGAAGAAGTAGGGGAAAGCAGGGGAGGGCGAGGGAGTTATATTGACAAGATGCGGAACCATCAGGCGCCTCTGCCCCCACCCACTACTCCATTACTGCCAGTACGTGCCACTCGATTGTGCATCGGGCTTCGTTTCGGGCGCAAAACCGTCCAAAACCACACGTCGCCTTTCAATTACGCGGGAAGGAGAAGGGGCGGGGCAATGATGTCGGGCCCACTTGTCAACGGCAGCAGCCAAACTGCGACGCCTTTTCAATTTCCATTTATTGTTTTATTACATGGCCGAGGCGTCTTCTTCAACCTTCAACCCTCGTCGACTTTTTCAACTTCAATCCTCGTCGCCAACTTCATCCCTCGTCGCCTTCAACTTCATCCCTCGTCGCCAACTTCAACCCTCGTCGCCTTCAACTTCAACCCTCGTCGCCTTCAACTTCAACCCTCGTCGCCTTTCAATTTCCAAACCCCGTCGCTTTTCTATTTCCTCCCCTTCTCCTTGATGGCCGCGGTGTGCTTGATGCAGCTGCTGCCAGATGAACTTGTCACCCAGATCATCATCCACTCCATCAAGGATGAGCCCGTCTTCCATTTTCTGAACCTTCGCAATAAAATCTGCGGCACCTTCCGGCGCATCTGCGACTCCGATGAGGTACTACTGCACGTGTCGCTGCGTGATATTCGTGAGGCGTGCAAGAATCGCTACGTCAGGTCATGCTTTGAGCGGCGCTTCCGCGAGGCCAATCATCCGGAGGCATTGTGCTTCGAGGGGATGGAGAGGTTGATGAGGCGGCGGAACCCCGATAAGGGTCTGAAGCTCATCGGAGATGCCGCTGCTGAAGACTGTTGGCACATTTTATCTATAAATATTTCCCCTCACATTTACTGGAAAAAGGACTAAAATATAATTAGATCACCTTATTAGGGTTTATATTGACAATTTCCACGAGTTTTGGTGAATCTATGAATTTACAGGGACTATTCAGAAAATATGCAAAGAAACCACTCTAGAAGACTTCAGAAGGCTCCGGAACTCAACGTGACTTAGCACCTAAGAAAGAAGCATCTCGAAGGATCAAGGACCCACCTCGCCGAAGTGGACCCCGAGGGGGGCCCACCCCAGCCCGATCGGCCTGGTGGTGGGGCCGGTCGGCCCCCCTAGTGCCAAATGGGCCCAGCTTCTGGAATGTTCTTCCACCGCCTATGAGGATCAATCTAAACCACAAGTTAAGGTCGGTTTGATCGTACGATGCACGTCGTCTCCTCCGGGCTATATAAGCAGACCCCCTGACCCCAGGGCAGACAATAATTCATTCTATCAGATCCTCCATGCCTATCTGAGATTAGAGCTCTAGATTAGAATTAGAGTTGGAGAGTTAGGATCAAGTTGAGAGATTAGAGCCACGATCTATTTAGATCTAGCTAATCTTGTTCGAGAGGATTAGAGAGCGGTAGAGGCGAAGCTGAAGGAAGGCCCGGACCTGTCGGTGTCTCCTCTTCATCTTCTACCTCTGGGATCAACTCCATTGGAGCCTGATCCTGAGACCTTGTGGAAAGATCGACTTCTTAATTCAAGTGAGCAACATTGTTTTTATTGTTCTTACGGTTTATAACTCTTTGAGTACCTTAATTCCTGTCGCTCTTGAGTTAAAGTTGCATGTTTAGTGTAAGCGTGGTGCTTAGACTAGCTAGCTTATGAATGCCTTCTATATTCCGGATCGTGTGGTAGAAGCAGGAAGTGACCTTGTTCCCGTCTGTCCTTTGTAGTCCACCTCCCGTCAATAGAAACCGTAGGACTCGCCCCATAGATTCTTGGGAGGTTCCCTTTCCTAAGTGTGCCTTCAGACAATCACCCCATAAGAACAATATAGACATAGCTTGTGAGAATAAGAACCAGACATCCTTAAGTTTTCCTTATCTCTCTTTCTGTCAAGTCCTTGATAGTTACTCAGTGATTAGTTATATACCTCAGATACTCTCTTTACCATTCTCCTTGTGGATTCGATATTTAAAACCCTCTCCCAGGTGGAATGCTCACCGGTATCCGTGCGCTTGCGGATTATCCATCATAATATTTCTGTAGGCTTAACAAATACCAACAAAGACTCCGGTGCCAAGTACTTCTTAGCGATGCTGAAGTACCGTTGCAACCCGGCGGACCCCGAAGCCATAGCACTGCTCCAGGAAATCAGCGATGGCCAGTCGCCCCCTGACGGCCGGTGGAAGAACCACAACCTGCGGTGGCTGCGCTACCTCGTCAAGCAGGATCTCGACAACATTACGTGGTGGTACTGGCTTGATGACGGCGACGACGACGACATTCCGTTGCTGCCCGTCCAGAATCCCCACATCTGCATTTGGGCAGCGGGATGTAGGCACTACGGGCCGGGTACCAAAGAGATCATCTACTACTGCAGCGCCGAGTGTCGCATCTGTCATGAGTTCGACCTCTGGACGCGTAGCTTCCGCCCCGCCGTGGAGTACGCCATCAGCAGGATGAACATCGGGATGTAGGCGCAAGCATCAATGAACATTATCTATCTTGAATGTAAATTATTAGATATTACTAAACGCGGATTTGATTTTATCAGGATGTCAGTTTTTAATCGGTTTTTGATAGATAATATTTGATTTGTCACGTTTGTGAGTCAAATCGAAGGTTGCGGTGGTCTCATTTGCCGCCGACGAGGCCTGGGATGCCCTCTTGGGTGTCAAAACCGCCGAAGCGGGCACGGCGGGGGCGGCGGCGGGTGGCGGTGCCCTCTGCTTCCTCCTTTGTTCTATTGGAGAATGAAGAACAGTTTATCCGTCCCGCGTCGCCGACGGCATTTCTCTTTTTAATCCGCAATCAAATTTTTGTAACATGTATTTCTCCATCGTAATTAGTCCAAATTTGATTATTTTTTTCTACAGTTTTCTAAAATCACCGTGTTTTCATTATTTTCATTGTTTAGTGTATATTTCATTTCTTGAACAATGTTTATATGCCTTATCTTGTTCTATGTAAGTACAACATATAAATAATATTTGTTTTCCACACCTCCTGTAATGAAACTTTGCATTTTCGTAATCTTAAGGTGAACCACAAGGTTTTGTTAAGTGTTCAAATGCATATGAGTTCGAACATGTTGCAAAGTGTGGAAAACTTCAATGTTCAAGGAACATTCTACGAAACTATGTGAGAGATGTAGATATTTGTACACAAGTATATTATTCCTTCATCGAAACCATTTGAAATTTTGAAGACAAGTCTAGGTACCCAAATTATGTTGGCAAGTCAATTTGTAGATTTTTTAGAGCACACTAGATGTTAGTAGAATTATTACATCATTAACATGGGATGTAAAAACGGATTCTAAGAATCTTGGGCACACAAGTGTGACTATAGATATTTTATTCAAATACTAAATATCCAAATACGAATTGTTCGTATTTTTATGATTTTTTAGGTGTTGTTTTATTGGCTCTAATATTTTAGGGAAGCACGTTTCATTTGAAAGAAAATAGTGGCTGGCCCACGCGTCAGCGTCAGCAGCCAAAATAAAAAGATAACCGCTGCCCGCCCGCCGGACCCAACTCCCAACAAAGGCGATGCGGGTTCACTAACCATCGTCGCCTATGACACTGGCCCACTCGTCAGCGTCAGCAGGCAAACCGTGCGCGGGCTGCTCAAAATTTCCCACCTATATTGACTATAATGCCCATGGAATTCCAATTGCTGCACAGAGTCGTCAAGGGCACGCAAGTAGTTTCATTAAACACAGTTACGTGCGCCGTTCATATTCGGCTCCTCGCTAGACAGATCCACAACACCCGCATTCTCCCCACCGCCGCCGCCACTCGCCCCGCTCGCCTTCGCCGCTCTCTCCCCGCTCGCCTTCGCCGCTCTCTCCCCGCCGCAGCCCTGCTCTTCTCCAGCCCCACCGCTCCCTGCGTGACAACGTTTGACGAGGACACGATTATTGGCGTGCAGACGTACGTCTTCCCGGCCAACCTAAAAACGGTTGACGCGGATCCATCGACGTCGTCCCCGGCCACGACAACGAGCCGGCCGCCTCAGGCCACGAGCCGACGTGGATCCGGCCCCTCCGACCATCACGAGAACAACTACTTCATTCGCGATAGAGGTTAGTCCTGCTTGGACCCCCAATGCCCTCTCTCTCCTCGGCCACCAAATCTGCTATATATTCATGTCAATGTGGATTAGGGAGACATGCCTTGATAGTTCATCTTTAATTGATTGACTGTGGATTTGATGGATGGATTTTGTTGCTCCAAGTTTGTTTGAATAAATTGTTGCTAACAGATGTAGTTATATGAACTGTTGAAATTCATTTTCATGTTCCTGGTGCTACAATTTTTGCACTGTAAATTCATGAAAAGCATTGAGGATGTTAGCATACTTTAATTCTGCTATGCTTTGAATGTACCAGATCGACAGTTATGCTTTGGACCTGTTAGCATACTTTAATTCTGCTATGCTTTGAATGTACCAGATCGATAGTTATGCTTTGGACCTGTTAGTATATTTTAATTCTGATGGCCACATAATGTCATTGGGAATTGCATCACAGTGGTTTATAATGTAGTCCACCCAATCCGCTATATATTCATGTCAAGGTGGATTAGGGAGACATGCCTTAATAGTTCATCTTCAATTGATTGACTGTGGATTTGATGGATGGATTTTGTTGCTCCAAGTCTGTTTTGAATAAATTGTTGCTAACAGATGAAGTTATATGAAATGTTGAAATTCATTTTCATGTTCCTGGTGCTATAATTTTTGCACTGTAAATTCATGAAAAGCATAAAGGATGTTAGCATACTTTAATTCTGCTATGCTTTGAATGTACCAGATCGAAAGTTATGCTTTGGTCCTGTTAGCATACTTTAATTCTGATGGCCACATAATGTCAGTGGGAATTGCATCGCAGTGGTTTATAATGTAGTGATAACTAGACTGTCTTATGCTTTGTTGTGAGTGTTAATTGTTTCACTACTGTCATATATATTGTTATTGATGGTGTCATGATGTGTTGTGAGTGTTGTTTCACTACTGTCATATATAATGTCATGACCATTGCTTTATCCTCTTGTTGCATGTACACATGGAACACACAATTCATCGCTGCTGAAGTTGGACAAGGAAGCAGTTGAATGAATTTATTCTCTACTTTGATATATAAGCATATTGTTGTGTCCCTGTCAAAATGGTTAGCACCTATCCCTATATGCTAATTAAGTAAAATATGAACTGTGTATGTCTATGCTGATTTTATTTACGACTGTATTAGCTATTTTGCCTGTCAGAGAAAACGAATTTATCTAATAAAGATTTTGTTTACATTTTCAGTCTTTCTTATATTGCTCTACTGACAACCTGACATATCATCTATGCAGTCTCCCACAACAACAAACTCCTCTACCTCCAGTGCATCATCACAGCCCATCGTCGGTGAACCTTCTTCACAGGGTCACTCAGCATAGACTGCTGCGAGTAGTACTTGATCCCGCGGGTCAAGGACACAAACCAAATGGCCAGAAGACAAATTGACTGCAACTGGACTTGATGCCAATTTTTGGCCTACCCCAGATGCTGTGAGGGATAGATTTGTATTGGTCTGTGGTCTCATTGCTCGGGAGAGGGTGTCAATCAACACGGCGATTGATGATCTCTCACCAATTGAGAAGGACCATCTGTTCACAGTTTTAGAGGAAAAGCTAGATTACCCAGCCAATATGGAAGAATCTGTTCACAAGAAGGCAGTTAAGGCAGCTATATCAGAGATTGGAACCTTGCAACGGCGGTTCAAGGCCCATTTAAGAAAAAATATGTCAGTGAAGAGGAGACTCCCTTCGTGAATCATGCCTTTTTGCAGCAACAAGACTGGGACATGTTTGTGTAGGAAACCAATTCTCCTTCATTTCAGCAATTGAGCCAGGAGATGAAACAAAAGAGAGCATTGCATAATATGCCACACAAGACGGGCAGAAAAGGTTATCGTGGTAAAAGGAAAGAGTGGGAGGAGGAGGATGCAAAGCTAGCTGCAGAAGGAAAACAGAACCCTTGGGACCAATTTCCTGGACGTTCGAGACCTTATCTGCGGGCAAGGGTAGGGAAGAAGAAGAAGAATACTAGTGAAGGAAGCGGGGGCATAACATTCAGTAACCCTGCGGTGGTGGGGGTAGCAGATAGGGTGAAAACACTTGCAACGCAGGGTAGCGATGGTTCTTTCTCTGGGGTTAGGGAGGATGATATCCTCACTGCAGCACTTGAGACTCCAGAGCATCGAGGTCGGGTCCGAGGCGTGTCTAGTTCACTTGGCTGGGGTAAAGGGTTTGGTGAAGAGTTCGCTGGAATGTACAGGAAGAAGAGGAACAAGAGGTCTAATGCTCATGATATGATGGACATAACATTTAAATCAGTTGTCCATACTCTAAGACTATCAGGCATCGACATATCGAAAAATGCACTTCTTCCTTCCCAATTACCAGCGCCTGTCAGTAGCAGCGAGGAAGAAGATGTGCATGGCAGCGAGGAAGAAGATGTGCATGACCGCGAGGAAGAACATGCGCATGACAGCGAGGAAGATGGCAGAGAGAAAGATCATTGGAATGCCAACGGTGATGAAGCGAATCAAGTGCACAGTGATAGTCGATCACCTATGCTGGACACAATAGATAAGCTGACAGAGCCAACCACGTGCAGCCTTTTGGATGGCACCGGGATTAATGTGGAGCTTGCACTAGCGAAAGTCTTTCCATTTCAAAAGGCTTGCCATTCAGTACCGGTGCAGGATGGGTATGTTGTGGTGCAACCTACTTATGTGTGGGCCAATGCGGGTCACTACCCTCTGCCTATACCAATTGATGGGGGTGACATAGCAACCCTAGCTGAGGCTCTCGTTCAAAGGATCCAATGGCCAAAGGACAGGATCCTTATACCACCCATGACGAGACATCCCAACCCTGAAGCCGCAACAGGTAGCAGGGGTACAACATCAGATGGAGGTACTGCAGCTCAGTGTCAGCAAGAGAAGGCTCAACAGCAGCAGCAGCAGATCAGCAAAACTACGCAGCAGGAGCGTCGACAACAGCCGGAGGAGGAGCCCAGGCAAACTCCGCCTAAGCAGCAGCTGCAACTTGAGGATAATCAACAGACGAAACAGCAGCCTCTCCAGCAGCAGGAGCGTCGGCAACAGCAGGAGGAGCCCAGGCAAACTACGCCTAAGCAGTAGCTGCAACATGAGGATAAGCAACAGACGAAACAGGAGCCTCTCCAGCAGCAGGAGGAGGAGCGCAGGCAATCTCCCCCTAAGCAGCAGATGCAACAAGTACAACAGCCTCTGCAACAGAACGAGCCCAGGCAATCTCCACTGCAGAAGGGGAACCAGGCCAGGAAACCTCTGTCTAAAGATGAGATTCTTAACTGTGTTATTGGGACAGAACAGGACCGACCAAAATACAAGCCTGGTGCACCTATGTTGTCAGAAGCAAATGTAAACGCTGCTGGACCAAATTGTGCCAAGTTGCATGCTTATGTCATGGAACACAGTAAGGATAAACTTGCCTTTCCAGCAAAGGTGGATCAAGACTACTTTAAAGGTGGTTGTGGTGCTTTAATGTTAAACATTGAATTCAGTAGCGCGTATAACCTTATAACCCTGGCTTCTCTGGATAATACCTTCATGAGGTTGTGGACATTGTAAGTCCTTTAAAACCTAAAAAGATATTTCTTTAATTTTGACCACAAAGTTCATGCATGCTAACAATTTGATTTTTTGTAGGAAAATGATGGACAAGGCAGCGGAGATGCAGATCAGTGTTTGGTTTTTAGATCCAGATTTGTTTACTTCAACAAATATTTCTCAGCGTTCTCACCAAGTTGGCAAAGCAATCTCAAATGCAATGAACAACGACTACGTGGTGGGTGCCTACTGCACTAGCCACTGGGTAACAGTGATCATCTGTATGAAGTTCAAAGAGGTTTGATATCTAGATTCTGCTAAACAACATCCCCCGCTAAAGTTCCCAGACCTCCAACCTATTTTGAACTGGTCAGTTTCTTGTAGGTTTTGTTCACAAAAATTCAATCTCTTAGTGTTTCTAATTGGTATTGCTGACCATGCAGGGCCTTTGGTACAGTATTTGTAGGTTTTGTTCACAAAAATTCAATCTCTTAGTGTTTCTAATTGGTATTGCTGATCATGCAGGGCCTTTGGTCAACATGCACAGGACGGAGTGACGAAAGGAAAGAAAAAAAAGCCAAAAGCCATACTCAAGCACAAAACAAATCTCGCTGTAAGACCGAGGTTTTTTTATGGTCCCTTCTTACCTATTTGGTACTGCATTAACTTGTCATTTTGGTACCTCGATGCAGTGTGCTCAGCAGCCATGGGGGTCCTCTTTGTGTGGATTCCATGTGGCATTCCATATGTTAAAACTACTCGATGACATACCTGACATCAAGAAGGCTGCTGTAAGTAGATAATAATGCTCAACCTTGTCTCTGCTCATATTATCCATCTGATTTTAGAAACTGATTTCTACTTGTATTCTCATAAATGATTGTATTTTGCAGGATTTCAAATCTCCTGTAGATGTTTCCACAGAAGATCTAAAGCGTGTCCGGGAGATGCTGTGTGAGTACATTCTTAAGGAGACCATCGACTGAAGGGCAACTTCTACGGTGGTGCACCGTGAGTTTATTGTAGCCAGAAACTTGAAACTCATTCAGTCTTCTTTAGTCAGGTGTTGTTGCCTGAGAAACCTGCTTGGCTTGCTTGGTTGGGGTCAGATACTGCCCGGTTCAGGCAGTTTTCTCATGACTCCATCCAAACAAGCCCTGATGAGAGTAACTTGAAACTTGATGTGATCCTAGCTTGTCTATAAATGTGATCTTGCTTGTCTATAAATGTGATCTTGCTTTGCCTATATCTGTGATGTGAGAATGTGTTTGTGATGTCTCCTTGATGTGGTGGCTGCCATATCCTGGCTGGTTCCAAGATGCAGCCCCTGATGGCTGCCAAATCCTAGCTGGTTCCAGGGTGCCGCCGGCAAGCGGGCAGGTTACTGTAGGGGTGGCCTATGTATCTGTAACGAGCGTTAATTAAAGCTTGTTACAAACACTGATCAGTGAGTAACGAGCTTCATTCGGAAAGCCCGTTACAAACATGCCCACAATGTAACGGGCAGTGTAAAAGCCCATTACCAGTCCTGACCGGTGGGCCCCTGGACCTGGCCCGTTCATCGAGATATAGGAGACGCAGGTTGAAAGCAAGCGTCTCCTTTAATAGAGAGAAAGCAGATGTGCGTAGAAACAGATGCGTCTCATTTCGTCGAGACAGAGGAGACGCAGGTTCACGGAACGCGTCTCTGATGTTAATTTCACAGTAACGGGCTCTGTTTTCATGCCCGTTACCAAAGTTCCCTGTGGGCCCAGAGAAACAGCCATTTCACATGACCGGTGACTAGTTGTGGTAGCGGTCATTGTTTGATACCCGTTACGAATCCTATATGTGCTGAGACGCGCGTGAAATAGACGCGTCTCAGTTCGTCAAGATAGTGGAGACGCAGGTGCACAGCAGGCGTCTCCGATATTGAGCTACTGTAACGGGCTTTGCTTTGGTGCCCGTTACGAAAGTTCCTTGTGGGCCCAGAGAAACAGCCATTTCACGTGACCGGTGGCTAGTTGTGGTAACGGTCGTTGTTTAATGCCCGTTACGAATATGTCTTATCAGTAACGGGCATCTGCCCGTTACCTTTCTTGGCTTATTTGTAACACTTGATCGGTAACGGGCGCATTGCCCGTTACCAAAGGCAATCTATGCCCGTTACCAAAGCGAGTTTTTCACGTAGTGAAGGCGACCCTGGGTGGCAATCAAAGGAGACGAGTTCTAAGACACGAGCGTATCCAATTGGGTCGCCAACAAAGGAGATGCATCCGAACAAGCATGCGTCTCCAGTACGAAATTATCGGTATCAGACTTTATTGCCCGTTACCAATACGGCAGTGATTAGTAACAGACTTAAACAGCCCGTTACTGATAGGGCATTGATCGGTAACGGACTTTACAAGCCCGTTACCGATAGGTTTAACATTTGTAATGGGCTCTATTTAACGTCCGTTACAAAGAATTCATGTAACGGGCGTTTAAGAGTCCCGTTACCAGAAGTCCACATTGGTAACGGGCGTTGTGGAGGCCAACCCCGGGGTCGTCCTGGCGCGCTTATGGGTAATGGGCGCCAAACAACAACCATTACGGATGTGGGTGGATGTAACGGGCGTTAAGGGCCCGTTACAAATGTTGCGTGACCTATTTGAGGTTTTCACGTAGTGGTCGGTAGTGGTCGGGATGGAGGGTAGGGAGTTAGGGTTGGGTTGGGAGAGTGGGACTCTTTTATACGAGGTTGCGGCATATCTGGGACGTCGGATCTCGAGATCGATGACCCATAACGAAGAAGGAAGTGTTTGTCGTGTGCCACACAAAAAACACTCGGCAAACTTTTGTACAACAATGAAAATTTTGTAATTGCACTTGATATATTAAAATTATCAATCGGTTTCAAAAAAATACCAAATTTTGCCATGACAAAAGATATGTTGTCTATTGCCTATAAGAATAATTTCAATGTGAAATTCAAATATGATAGTCACTTTCACTTCAAATCTAACCACATTCATCTCGATTCTCTGATTCTTCTCCAGAGATGTTTCCATTTGGAAACATCGTACATGATATAATTGCAAAACTCACTCAATTTTACCACAACCTCCACATATGATATAATGAGATGCTGACAAATCTCGTCATTTTCAAACTTCATTTGCCTTTTTTAGAATTTGAAAATCATTAGGACGAACGTACACGGTCATGTTTCCTAGTCAATATTTTCGAAATTTCTGTTGATTCCATGGTAAAGGTCTTAAATTGGGCTAGATAACATGAATATCATTTTAACCTCATTTTATTCTATTATTTGAATCACTTGCAGTTCAAATTTAATTGATTCAAAAAAATACTTGAAATGTAATTAATTTGTTGACTATAGCAAACAAATATAAAAATGTTTAAACTTTTAACACAAAGTACTACATGCCGTGTAAGGTCTGGAGAAATATTTTGAAGTGTAGAAGATGATTTTTTGTCACCTTTGACGTACTACACAAAATTTAATTGATTTTTTTGTCACGTTGCTAACGGTTGCAGCGGGTCACTAACGAACGGTGGGAAAAAATAGTTTGTTGTGTGAAAAACGAAGTGCATGGCAAACTCATGTTACAGTGCGTCACAAAAAAGTGTACGACAAACTCATTGTTTGCCATGAGCCAAAATAAAGAGGACGACAAACTCACGAATTCGCATTGTGTTTTTTCTTGGCCGTGCGCCCTAAAAAAGCGCACGGCAAACGGCGTGGCACACAGTAATTTGGATTTTCCGGTATTGAGCGTGGCACATCTTGGGCACCTCTCACTTGAGTGGATTGTAAACATCATAGTTGATGTTACTAGGCGTGGTCGTGCCATATGTAGTAGCAAGCTCTCGCCTATTTATTTTTGAGTTTGAAAGACCTGTGTGGTGGCAGTGAATTGTAGATTTGAACTGTGAAATAAATCGACAATAATTTGATCAAATGATGGTAAACGCTGCAATATATAGTTTTACTGAAAGATGTTGAAGTATTAGGCAATTTTCAGATTAAAATCATAACTTAAATCATGACGAACTGAATAACTAGATAAAGCATGTTTAGCAAACTCATATCACATATTATAGCAACTAGTGTAAGCACGATTCGTACACTAGACAGATTAAGCACGATGAACCAATAAAATCACAATAAAGTGAGACTGTACCCAAAGCGGGGTGATTGCCGGGGACAACCGATGCGCCGTTGTCCTCTGGATTAGTCATACTAATTGTGGAAGTACCTCAGTTGATGTAATCGTACAATGTCGATGCAGGAAGATGTACGCAGTGTAGTCCGTCGAACGAACGACGGGAAGTAGTTGTATAGTAGGCCACCAAGAAGTAGATGAAGTAGTGGTTTGGGAGTAGTCGCGCGAAGAGCGCTTCCCAAAAAACCTTATTCGCTTTCTCCCGGTACAGGATCGCAAAGATGACGGTTCCGGAGACCTGCTCGCCCGGTCGCTTGTGCACGCTAACGATCGGGTTGGAGTCTTAGCGACTCCGGCACGGTAGTAAGAGGAGACAAAACTCTAGATTAAATGGATCACCTTAGGAATACCCTTACTTGGGGATTTCCCGTATTGTAGTATATATTGCGTTCTTTCCATGAGGGGTTGGTTCGTATTTATTGGGAGGAAAACTCGCCACACCCTTGTTTATTAGCAAACGAGACTAATAGATGGTGTAACCCTTTTAAACGCTAATGGGCCTTTGAGATATATTAGGAATTTCTGAATTTGTTATTGGGCCAAGCCCATATACAACATAAATTCCAACAAAAGATAGTATGGGATCCAATTATTCAAATTGCATATACAAAAACATGATTTAGTGTAACAAAAATGCAATTACATAATCACTGTCAAATAAACATTTGGATTGCGTTGGATTATATGATCCTTGAAGGGTTCACTTATGCACTTAATACAAGCACCATCGTCCTTTGTACCCCTGCCATTTAATTCACCACTACAACTGAAAAGCAAGAGGGATATACTATATATAATGGACAAAGAGCACACCATACGGAGAACAAGAGGCCAACAGCAACGTAACATGCAGTGGCAGAGAATGTGGGAAGTTGCAGAAATGGAAGAACAGGAACAACAAAGAAGCAAGTAAAGATCACAGGATAGCTAGGAATTGGAGGTTACAGGAAATAGGGAAACACAAGGTGAAAGTCACTACCCACGGATAATCACTTGCATGCTAGCTGGGAGAAACTTCATGCATCGCACAACAAAGGGTGTAGAAACTCCACTGCTACTCACACCAGTCTTTGCTTTTCATGTTGAGTCGACACCAATATAAACAGAGCTTCAACGACTCGTTCTGTGTTGGAAACAAGGGGGTGTGCAAGGCTGTCACCTCAATAGTTAAGGGCGTGCAGCTTCGTCCAGACATATCACACAGCGAACTTAAGAGAAACAGCTACCTGATGTAAACATTGGGTGCTCATACTTTGAGGCTTTGAACCAAGAATATGCCTTCGAACTCCTTAATGGCTTCTGCCTGTGTCTGTGTCGACATGGTTCCCTTGTGTAATAGTATATTATTACCAACAGCCCTGTTATGTTAAAGTTCCACCTGTTACGTTATCATTTCCACACTTACACGGTTAGTAATTTAAGTACTATGCATCTTTTGCTGGCAAATAACATATAAGCCTAGAACAATTGCTATATATAATATATGACGCTGGTTAGCTCAAAAAATGAACCAACCATCGTACCGTCATATAATGCAGAACGGAGTGGTATTATATGACATACTCCCTCCGTCCTATATAAAAGTGCAATCCTAGCTTTTGAAAAAATCACACAAAGAATGCAATCCTAAAAAATAGATCTAATTACGTTCCTAATTAAGTGGTCAAATCTGATTTATATGGCAAAACTTACTGCATTTGTCAAACAAATGAGAGTTTTAGAGTCTTTTCATTCCTCTATTCATTCATCTACTAATTTGTCTTAAAAAAACTAAAATTGCACTCTTTTATGGGACGGAGGGAGTAAGTGGTATTATATCATAAAATACCGTCATATAGTACATGAGAAACCATACATGCATAACCAAGGATCAGAGTCCCCAGGTTTTCTGGTTGCTGCGAGAAGTATGATGCAATAATTAACATATCTACCGGACAGTTCGAGACTTGGACACGTGAAACCACTGATGGCAGAGGCTTGCTTGATACATCAATTTAGTTATTTCTCATCACATTGCTCCGTAACATATATCACATAGTATAGTGAGGATGTCATCCATGGAGCTCTCCTCTTGCTACTACGGGATTGTGAAACGTCAAGGACCATATATTCAGTGGCTGTGTGCCAGAGGACTGCACTTTCTTGGTGATGAATATAGAGCCTTCTCCGATGCTCATTTATCTATCATGAGACGAGAGCCAGTGGCACTTCTTTCCATCAGTTCTACCCCTTTACGTAAAATGCATGGTTCCAAATTGTTGTTCATTCCAAATTAATTTTCATTCAGTTTCGTAACACAATTCTCTAGAATGTTGAAATTAATTTGTAAAGCACATTGTTGGACGGCCTATGTGTCCCTTATTCCAAAAACAATAGATGAATGAATATATATATATATTTGCGACTACTGTGTTGCCTCACCAGCGCCCTACGGAGCCTTTAGGTGGTAACTACCCAAAAGGGACTAATAGAAAAATCGATAAATAGGGGATAAGGAGGAAAACATAAA
Source organism: Cenchrus fungigraminus (assembly GCA_036936925.1). Taxonomy (NCBI): domain Eukaryota; kingdom Viridiplantae; phylum Streptophyta; class Magnoliopsida; order Poales; family Poaceae; genus Cenchrus; species Cenchrus fungigraminus. The sequence goes on from CM072780.1 coordinate 90,065,511, forward strand.
CCATGACCGCAGGAATGGTAGACGCCAGGACATAGTCTGCTGCAAGAAAACCTCCTTGAGGCACAGATAGAGTAGGCTTGCAAAAGTGAATTAATAATCAATTGATATACAACTGAGTTATACAATTAAATTCGCAAATTGTTGTTTGTTCAAGAGTAATTTTCGTTTAGTTTGGTAAAACAATTATCAGGTATGTGAACGGAGAGTACGGAGATGTGTTCAAATTATTTTCATAAAGCCGGTAGTTTGATGGCCACGTGCAGATCCTAAAACAAGAGATGAGACTACATGAGTGTGTTTGATTCAATGCACCACATATTTTATTTGTACAATACGGTGCACTTTTACTAGTAGAATAATTAATTAGATAGGATGGCTCAATCCTGGATGAATTAGTACAATTCACCCAACCAAACAAATGAATCATTATTATTTTGAACCATTTCATACATGAATGCAATGATTTAAGCAACCAAACACACCTATATTTCCTACTAGTGTGTTGGCTCACCAGTCCGCGCCACTACAACACTCCTTTAATTTGTCACTACCCACTACACAAAAGGGAGAAATGGAAAAATGGAGAAATAGAGGATAAGGTACACAATCTTATATCGTGCTTGATCACGGGACTGTGACTGAACGTTGAGTGGTTGAACGTTAATGGATCAATGGGCCCGGAAGAAAACTATAGACCATGCGATGGTAGATCCGATCATCCTAGCTAATGTGACCTATTCCATGAAGCAAGCACTGGGTGGCACCCACCTTATGCTGGGGCTGGTGTGTGTGGGGCGCTCCAGCGACGGCATGCCGAGATCCAAGTGTGGTCAAGCTTCAAGGTCGGTGGAGGGCCGCCACAACAGCAGCCGCCATGAGGGAGGCGTGAGCAGCTCGGCCCCTGCCACAAGGAGCCAGCCGCGCGTGCGAGCTTCTCTGCAGCGGTCTAACCCTGCCGCGCGTTTGAGATTCTCCATATTGAGTTGCATGCACCAACCAGTTCAACCCAAAAGCTTAAGCTGATGAGGAAAGGTGGACAATTCACTTATACTCCAACACTCTCCCTCACGTGCAGGCTTCCCCAGGCCGTATACATGGATATTGGAGTGGGTTGTAATTATTTTAATTAACGCGCCCGCCAGGATTCGAACTCGAGACCTCTGGCTTTGATATCATATTGAGTTGCATGCACCAACCAGTTCAACCCAAAAGCTTAAGTTGATGAGAAAGGTGGGCAATTCACTTATACTCCAACACTCCACACGGGGGCCGCCAAGGGCTTCGTTGGAGAGAGAGAGAGATATGCTACATGGATGGTGACGAGCTTGTGGGGGCTCTGGCCCTTGCATCTGAGGCCACAGCCCACAGCCCTGACCCCGCCAGCAGCACCCAAGCTTAGGGCATGCGCCAATGATTGTGCCAGAGATAGAGAGAGAAGAGGGGTGAAAAAAGTTAAAAGTAAATATGACATGTAGGCCCCACATGATGGTTTGGTTGGTAATTGGTATAGAGTATGGTTGGTGCGAGAGAAATTGGAATAGAGGAGAGAATCTCGATGACCAGACAAAATTATTCTTTTTAGAGATTGGAAATAGAGTATGACAAGTGTAGCCAACACCTTATGAGGTCAAATCAAAGTCTATAACTCTTTTATGTATGAAAAATGAGTTTCATCCCCATGAAACTAAGGATGCTTAACTGTGGAATGAAGTTATGCACTGAAATGACCTTAATGTGTCATAATTAGAGTTAAGGGGAAAAAAGAGGAGAATGAAATATCATTTTGGAGGTACAGATTAAGGTTGGAAACCAAGACTTGAAAACACTAAGTGCCAACATGGTAGTACATATATATTACATAGTTGCTAGTTCTCTGCAATCAATGCCCTTCGGTACTTTGCTAGCACGTAAAGCAACCAAAAAGTGGAGTCCAAACAAAGTGGCGGGTACTGTGCCTTGTTCTCTCGCGGTTCAGTTTACAGGGCCGGGGTATGCATAAATCCCCGTTTAGGAAAGGAAGGTTTCGGAAAATGGGCCAACACGAAGTGAACATTCCAGTCCAGTAAATTCGAGGAGTCGTGCTATGGCAGTACTACTACTAATCTACTATGCCTGCCTCATGCTGTAGGAACATCTGGCTTTTTTTTTTTTGGTTACTGGACAGGCCGAGGACCCTACCAGGTTCAAAATGGAAATTTCAGATACATTTCACGAATTCTGCAGTTTTTGATGGCGGGAGAGAGATATAATTTTGTTAAAATTTATGAAATTTTGAATTTATATTTAACTGTATATGTTTTATAGTGTAACATATTTACATATGAACCTAGTATGGAGAGCTCCAAAGCACTGAAATACACGCCTAGTATTGAATACCAATTCATAACCTTCAAAATAGTTTCAATATTTAAAATTTTAGTGAATATTTGCAAGAAAAAAATATTGTTAACTGGCAATTAGTCATAGAGACAACCTCAGTATCAGTTATGTTAAGTCGACCCTATGTCAATATAGTTGATGTGTAATATATATGATCATTAATTACATGCAGATTGTCACCACCACGAGCTTTCAAGCGTCTGTCGTACTCTGTAGCCCCTTGGAATGGTAGGCTCTAGGAAATAGCCTACTGTAGATAGGATTTGTCAGTCGTTGCTTCGTAGTCATGATGCTTCGTCCTTGAGCTGTTAGTCGTGCAGAATCATTCATCAGCACTGATGCAAACTGAACCGCGAGAGAACCGGCGTGAAATCCTTTCCTCTCGCAGGCATATTATTAGGCCTTGTTCGGTTCCACATGATTGCATTCCGGCCAAGATTAATTCGGTTCCACAGGATTGCATTCCAGCCAAGATTAATTCCAGACCTGGTTTGAGTGATTCCACCCGTCACTCAATCCGGCCAATCCAATCAAAACGAACAGACACAAATGAATGTTGTCCAGATTCAATCCAGCAAACAAAGCTAAACAGAGGTGAACTGAGAACAACATGTGTGACATTGATCTTAAGCAAACAGCTTCATCAAGCACAAATGAGACATGAGAATGTTGTATCTGAGACGACTCCAAGTTATCAGTGACATATGGTTGTCTTCAGTGGCGGAGCCAGCTTTTGGAGACGACTAGGGCCAAAATTTGGCAACCAAAACAAGCATCCAACAAGCCAGATATATATCGCATGTAGAGTTACAGTAACAGTATAGAAAATGGCCCGATTTGAGACGAAGTTAAGAACAACATGTATAATCATACTAAATACCTAGTGAAATAAGATACCAAAGTTCCAACAAATTACAAGCCTAAATCTTTAATTTCAGAGAATATATGATTCAACTTTCAATTAAAATTACCAATTAATGAATTGAATAGAACTACACAGGGAAAGATTAGAGAGAAGAGGCACATAACAGGTTTAGAAAAGGGAAGCCAGTGGGTTGCGGCAGCGCATGTCTCCTTCGAGGAATCAGGCAGCTCGCACATCAACGTGCGGGGAGGACCGGAGGAACAACGAGTAGTCCTACTCTTAATTTTGTACTATCAACCGCAAATCTGAAATTTCAGAAACGGAGAGGCGTGGGAGATTAGAGAGAAGTCAGAAGATTAAGGATAAACACCTGAGGGAGTGAGAGGACGTTGGTGACACACCGGACCTTTGCTTGTGTTGCTTACTCTGGCCACCCGTCAGCACCCGGCGGTGACCGGTAGCTGCCTGCATGACTTCGTCTGATCCTCCTTCCAGCCGGCAAGAATCAAGACTGACTCTAGGAGGCAACGCCAGGCCCAGGCTACCACGAGCGGACTCGCGCCCTAGCGTGGCGGGGGGCAGCGGCCGCGTGGGGATCACGCATGGAGCACGAGGCGGCGGCGGCGGGGGGATCCCTTGCCCTGACGCTCGTGGCCTTGCGCTATCACGGACGGGGGCAAACATGTTTTCTTGTCTTCCTGCCCTATCTGATGTTGGCCTGGGCCGGCAAAACTAGTTTTCGGGCCAACAACTAATGGGGGTCGTGGGCTGCCACGACTAGGGCCGCGGCCTAGGCGGCCCTAGGTGCAGCTCCGCCTCTGGTTGTCTAAACTTTGCCTACCCTCTCTGAATTGAGCATTACAAAGTAAAGGTGTTCTTCTTTCAACCCAGGTATATGTAAACAAGAGAGGGAACCATCCGAAGAGCATTTGTGTCCATATGGCCATATCCATGATCCATGTACGAGAACAAAATTGAAGAGCTTCCAGTTTTGCATAACATTCTTGCAAGTAGTAACTACTTCACCTCCATTGCCTGCTCCCTGCAACAACCACTAGTTGATCATAACAAAGGGAATGATGACTAAAAAAGAAAACATGGATAATTAACGATACTACAATCTATCATCTTATAATTAACAATAATTAAGAACTCATAGTAATTAGCCAGGTCTAACAGGTTGCTAATAGTTTCCAGAAATACAATGGTAAAATGAATTATTCTAATTATATAACTGTCTGACCAAAGCTATCATCTGATAATTAAGAAGTGCTGAAAAGAATTGTATAGCAAATTGTACCACCAGATCTTTTTTTCCAACAAGGACAGGGCATTTAAACAAACATACATGTCAATTCAACATTCATCAGCTATTTTCTGTCTCACTCTCAAGAACAATAATAAGCAACAGTATAGTTGCAAGTATATTACGATTCGAAGAATCATGTATGGCAATGGACAGTATGGAAAAGAAAAATCACAAGTTACATGGCAGTACATTCTATATCAATCAAGTTTAGAAGAAAACAACACATGGTAGGATTTGAAACAGCAAAAATGCATTCAGAGTAAGAACAGACAAAAATACTACAGATTTCAGTCTGGGCAAATAAATTCAGAGTAAATATGCAAAAATACTACAGATTTCAGGATTTGACCCAACCATGTGATGCTTGCAAGGCACCATACCACACTAGCGAGGTGTGATTGCATAGGGACGCTACGAGGCCTTTACAAAGATTCCCTAATGCAGGCTGCTCGCTAGGTTACATGACAGCGCAATGCATAAACCTCTCTCGAGACTGCGAAGCTACCATAGAGTAGACCAGTCTGAGGGCCGAGCTATACACCAACTACTGGCATCCCCAACCCCTTTCAGGTAAAACATACCAAACACTAAGGTTTCTAATTAATTGGTCAAGACAGAGACATATGTCTTGTGGTAGTACTGTTTTCCTAGGTGGTCGCTCCATGTTCCAATTAAGACACAATATTCTTGTAAATAAAGCATAGGTAGAAGGTGGTTAGGGACACTTGCCTTTCTCCAATGAAAAGCTACTCTTACTGCTCTTTCTTCAGCTCGCTTTCTTGAAAATCATTTTGGAAGAATATTTCAGATAAATACTCTATGTTAGAATTAAACAAAGTTACATTCAATTGTAGAAAACACGATATAAACCTAATCATATTTTATTAGTAGATATTTAAGTATAAGTTACATCAGATTTACAATTAACATTAGAAACATAAGGCATGTATAAGACATCTAATCGAATAACTGTTCAACTAAACAAATTTATATTGAAAAGACATTTATAATATCATTAAGCAAATTAACTTTATTATGAAAAATGATGTTTAACACTAAGCATCTTTTATTTACAAAAGCTAGTTATAAATAAGAATTAATCCAATTAACACTAAGAATTAAAGAAAATTGGGATAGAACGAAATCACTTTTATTTAGAAAAGCAATGGAATAAGAATTAGTCAAGATTAACATGCAACTTTAGTGTTAAAACAAAGTAACAGGTGATACACATGCTAACGCACAATTTAAGTTGAAACGAACTAGAACAATAAAGTCAAACTATCAAACCAACAAGAAACCTTAAGCGAGGGTTTAGGAGGACTAGGTTGTAGGGACAATATCTAGTAGAAGCTAAAATGAACTAGCTGGAAAAGGAAACTGATAACAAGATTGGCTGTAAAGAGACTGTTGTGGAAGGTTGACCATGAACTAGGACTAGAAAGATTTAGAACAAGACACACTGAGACAAAGCTTGATAAAGAATGACTAACGAACGATTTGCATTTATGAACACGAAAGACTATAAGCTCAGGTTTATTTTAATTTGCAAAACAAATGTAAATGATATTTCAGAAATAAAGTACCCTATGTTGACATTAATGCAAATTAAACTTTATTTGCAAAACCGGTGTATATAACCTAGTCAAATTTTATTTATAAATGTTTATATATAAGTTATATCAATTAAACATTTTACTTTAGAAAGATTACAACAACTAATCGAATTAAAGCATGTGCCCTGTTGAGCTAAACAAACTTTATTTAGAAAACATATACCTGCTGTCATTAGTCAGATTAATGTTTATCGATAAAAGCTGGTGTAACACTACGTGAAAAACTCGCTTTGGTAACGGGCATAGATTGCCTTTGGTAACGGGCAATGCGCCCGTTACCGATCAAGTATTACAAATAAGCCAAGAAAGGTAACGGGCAGATGCCCGTTACTGATAAGACATATTCGTAACGGGCATTAAACAACGACCGTTACCACAACTAGCCACCGGTCACGTGAAATGGCTGTTTCTCTGGGCCCACAGGGAACTTTCGTAACGGGCACCAAAGCAAAGCCCGTTACAGTACCTCAATATCGGAGACGCCTGCTGTGCACCTGCGTCTCCACTATCTTGACGAACTGAGACGCGTCTATTTCACACGCGTCTCAGCACATATAGAATTCGTAACGGGCATCAAACAACGACCGTTACCACAACTAGTCACCGGTCACGTGAAATGGCTGTTTCTCTAGGCCCACAGGGAATTTTGGTAACGGGCGTGAAAACAGAGCCCGTTACTGTGAAATTAACATCAGAGACGCGTTCCGTGAACCTGCGTCTCCTCTGTCTCGACTAAATGAGACGCATCTGTTTCTACGCGCGTCTGCTTTCTCTCTATTAAAGGAGACGCTTGCTTTCAACCTGCGTCTCCTATATCTCGATGAACGGGCCAGGTCCTGGGACCCACCGATCAGGACTGGTAACGGGCTTTTACACTGCCCGTTACATTGTGGGCATGTTTGTAACGGGCTTTCCGAATGAAGCCCGTTACTCACTGATCAGTGTTTGTAACGAGCTTTAATTAATGCCCGTTACAGATACGTATGCCACCCCTACAGTAACCTGCCCGCTTACCGGCGGCATCCTGGAACCAGCCAGGATTTGGCAGCCATCAAGGGCTGCATCCTGGAACCAGCCAGGATATGGCAGCCACCACAGCAAGGAGACATCACAAACACATTCTCACATCACAGATATAGGCAAAGCAAGATCACATTTATAGACAAGCTAGGATCACATCAAGTTTCAAGTTACTCTCATCAGGGCTTGTTTGGATGGAGTCATGAGAAAACTGCCTGAACCAAGCAGTATCTGACCCCAACCAAGCAAGCCAAGCAGGTTTCTCAGGCAACAACACCTGACTAAAGAAGACCGAATGAGTTTCAAGTTTCTGGCTACAATAAACTCACGGTGCACCATTGTAGAAGTTGCCCTTTCGGTCAATGGTCTCCTTAAGAATGTACTCGCACAGCATCTCCCGGACATGCTTTAGATCTTCTGTGGAAACATCTACAGGAGATTTGAAATCCTGCAAAATACAATCATTTATGAGAATACAAGTAGAAATCAGTTTCTAAAATCAGATGGATAATATGAGCAGAGACAAGGTTGAGCATTATTATCTACTTACAACAGCCTTCTTGATGTCAGGTATGTCATCGAGTAGTCTTAACATATGGAATGCCACATGGAATCCACACAAAGAGGACCCCCGTGGCTGCTGAGCACACTGCATCGAGGTACCAAAATGACAAGTTAATGCAGTACCAAATAGGTAAGAAGGGACCATAAAAAAACCTCGGTCTTACAGCGAGATTTGTTTTGTGCTTGAGTGTGGCTTTTGGCTTTTTTTTCTTTCCTTTCGTCACTCCGTCCTGTGCATGTTCACCAAAGGCCCTGCATGATCAACAATACCAATTAGAAACACTAAGAGATTGAATTTTGTGAACAAAACCTACAAATACTGTACCAAAGGCCCTGCATGGTCAGCAATACCAAATAGAAACACTAAGACATTGAATTTTTGTGAACAAAACCTACAAGAAACTAACCAGTTCAAAATAGGTTGGAGGTCTGGGAACTTTAGCGGGGGATGTTGTTTAGCAGAATCTAGATACCAAACCTCTTTGAACTTCATACAGATGATCACTGTTACCCAGTGGCTAGTGCAGTAGGCACCCACCACGTAGTCGTTGTTCATTGCATTTGAGATTGCTTTGCCAACTTGCTGAGAACGCTGAGAAATATTTGTTGAAGTAAACAAATCTAGATCTAAAAACCCAACACTGATCTGCATCTCCGCTGCCTTGTCCATCATTTTCCTACAAAAATTCAAATTGTTAGCATGCATGAACTTTGTGGTCAAAATTAAAGAAATATCTTTTTAGGTTTTAAAGGACTTACAATGTCCACAACCTCATGAAGGTAACATCCAGAGAAGCCAGGGTTATAAGGTTATACACGCTACTGAATTCAATGTTTAACATTAAAGCACCACAACCACTTTTAAAGTAGTCTTGATCCACCTTTGCTGGAAAGGCAAGTTTATCCTTACTGTGTTCTATGACATAAGCATGCAACTTGGCACAATTTGGTCCAGCAGCCTTTACATTTGCTTCTGACAACATAGGTGCACCAGGCTTGTATTTTGGTTGGTCCTGTTCTGTCCCAATAACACAGTTAAGAATCTCATCTTTAGACAGAGGTTTCCTGGCCTGGTTCCCCTTCTGCAGTGGAGATTTCCCGGGATCCTCCTGTTGCAGAGGCTGCTGTACTTGTTGCATCTGCTACTTAGGGGGAGATTGCCTGCGCTCCTCCTCCTGCTGCTGGAGAGGCTGCTGTTTCGTCTGTTGCTTATCCTCATATTGCAGCTGCTGCTTAGGCGTAGTTTGCCTGGGCTCCTCCTGCTGTTGTCGACGCTCCAGCTGCTGGAGAGGCTACTATTTCGTCTGTTGATTATCCTCAAGTTGCAGCTGCTGCTTAGGCGGAGTTTGCCTGGGCTCCTCCTCCGGCTGTTGTCGACGCTCCTGCTGCGTAGTTTTGCTGATCTGCTGCTGCTGCTGTTGAGCCTTCTCTTGTGGACACTGAGCTGCAGTACCTCCATCTGATGTTGTACCCCTGCTACCTGTTGCGGCTTCAGGGTTGTGATGTCTCGTCATGGGTGGAATAAGGATCCTGTCCTTTGGCCATTGGATCCTTTGAACGAGAGCCTCAACTAGGGTTGCTATGTCACCCCCATTAATTGGTATAGGCAGAGGGTAGTGACCCGCATTGGCCCACACATAAGTAGGTTGCACCACAACATACCCATCCTGCACCGGTAGTGAATGGCAAGCCTTTTGAAATGGAAAGACTTTCTCTAGTGCGAGCTCCACATTAATCTCAGTGCCATCCAAAAGGCTGCACGCGGTTGGCTCTGTCAGCTTATCTATTGTGTCCAGCATAGGTGATCGACTATCACTGTGCACTTGATTCGCTTCGTCACCGTTGGCATTCCAATGATCTTTCTCTCTGCCATCTTCCTCGCTGTCATGCGCATGTTCTTCCTCGCGGTCATGCACATCTTCTTCCTCGCTGCCATGCACATCTTCTTCCTCGCTGCTACTGACAGGCGCTGGTAATTGGGAAGGAAGAAGTGCATTTTTTGGTATGTCGATGCCTGATAGTCTTAGAGCATGGACAACTGATTTAAATGTTATGTCCATCATATCATGAGCATTAGACCTCTTGTTCCTCTTCTTCTTGTACATTCCAGCGAACTCTTCACCAAACCCTTTACCCCAGCCAAGTGAACTAGACATGCCTCGGACCCGACCTCGATGCTCTGGAGTCTCAAGTACTGCGGTGAGGATATCATCCTCCCTAACCCCAGAGAAAGAACCATCGCTACCCTGAGCTGCAAGTGTTTTCACCTTATCTGCTACCCCCACCACCGCAGGGTTACTGAATGTTATGCCCCCGCTTCCTACCCTACCCTTGCCCGCAGATAAGGTCTCGAACGTCCAGGAAATTAGTCCCAAGGGTTCTGTTTTCCTTCTGCAGCTAGCTTTGCATCCTCCTCCTCCCACTCTTTCCTTTTACCATGATAACCTTTTCTGCCCATCTTGTGTGGCTTATTATGCAATGCTCTCTTTTGTTTCATCTCCTGGCTCAATTGCTGAAATGAAGGAGAATTGGTTTCCTGCACAAACATGTCCCAATCTTGTTGCTACAAAAAGGCATGCTTCACAAAGGGAGTCTCCTTTTCACTCACATATTTTTTTTCTTAAATGGGCCTTGAACCGCCGTTGCAAGGTTCCAATCTCTGATATAGCTGCCTTAACTGCCTTCTTGCGAACAGATTCTTCCAGATTGGCTGGGTAATCTAGCTTTTCCTCTAAAACTGTGAACAGATGGTCCTTCTCAATTGGTGAGAGATCATCAACCGCCTTGTTGATTGACACCCTCTCCCGAGCAATGAGACCATAGACCAATACAAATCTATCCCTCGCAGCATCTGGGGTAGGCCAAAAATTGGCATCAAGTCCAGTTGCGGTCAACTTGTCTTCTGGCCATTTGGTTTGCGTCCTTGACCTGCGGGATCGAGTACTACTCGCAGCAGTCTGTGCTGAGTGACCCTGTGAAGAAGGTTCACCGACGATGGGCTGTGATGATGCACTGGAGGTAGAGGAGTTTGTTGTTGTGGGAGACTGCATAGATGATATGTCAGGTTGTCAGTAGAGCAACATAAGCAAGACTGAAAATCTAAACAAAATTCTTATTAGATAAATTCGTTTTCTCTGACAGGCAAAATAGCTGATACAGTCGTAAATAAAATCAGCATAGACATACACAGTTCATATTTTACTTAATTAGCATACAGGGATAGGTGCTAACCATTTTGACAGGGACACAACAATATGCTTATATATCAAAGCAGAGAATAAATTCCTTCAACTGCTTCCTTGTCCAACTTCAGCAGCGATGGATTGTGTGTTCCATGTGTACATGCAACAAGAGGATAAAGCAATGGTCATGACATTATATATGACTATAGTGAAACAACACTCACAACACATCATGACACCAACAATAACAATATATATGACAGTAGTGAAACAATTAACACTCACAACAAAGCATAAGACAGTCTAGTTATCACTACATTATAAACCACTACGATGCAATTCCCACTGACATTATGTGGCCATCAGAATTAAAGTATGCTAACAGGTCCAAAGCATAACTGTCGATCTGGTACATTCAAAGCATAGCAGAATTAAAGTATGCTAACATCCTTTATGCTTATCATGAATTTACAGTGCAAAAATTATAGCACCAGGAACATGAAAATGAAATTCAACATTTCATATAACTTCATCTGTTAGCAACAATTTATTCAAAACAGACTTGGAGCAACAAAATCCATCCATCAAATCCACAGTCAATCAATTGAAGATGAACTATTAAGGCATGTCTCCCTAATCCACCTTGACATGAATATATAGCAGATTGGGTGGACTACATTATAAACCACTGCGATGCAATTCCCAATGACATTATGTGGCCAATAGAATTAAAATATGCTAACAGGTCCAAAGCATAACTGTCGATCTGGTACATTCAAAGCATAGCAGAATTAAAGTATGCTAACAGGTCCAAAGCATAACTGTCGATCTGGTACATTCAAAGCATAGCAGAATTAAAGTATGCTAACAGGTCCAAAGCATAACTGTCGATCTGGTACATTCAAAGCATAGCAGAATTAAAGTATGCTAACATCCTCAATTCTTTTCATGAATTTACAGTGCAAAAATTGTAGCACCAGGAACATTAAAATGAATTTCAACAGTTCATATAACTACATCTGTTAGCAACAATTTATTCAAACAGACTTGGGGTAACAAAATCCATCCATCAAATCCACAGTCAATCAATTAAAGATGAACTATCAAGGCAAGTCTCCCTAATCCACATTGACATGAATATATAGCAGATTTGGTGGCCGAGGAGAGAGAGGGCGTTGGGGGTTCAAGCAGGACTAACCTCTGTCGCGAATGAAGTAGTTGTTCTTGAGATCGTCGGAGGGGCCGGATCCACGTCGGCTCGTGGCCTGAGGCAGCCGGCTCATCGTCGTGGCCGGGGATGACGTCGACGGATCCGTGTCAACCGTCTTTAGGTTGGCCGGGAAGACATCCGCACGTCAGTAACCGCGTCCTCGTCACCGTCGTCATGCAGGGAGCGGTGGGGCTGGAGAAGAACAGGGCTGCGGCGGGGAGAGAGCGGCGAAGGCGAGCGGGGAGAGTGGCGGCGGCGGTGGGGAGAGTGCGAGCGTTGTGGATCTGTCTAGCGAGGAGCCGAATATGAACGGCACGCGTAACTGTGTTTAAGGAAACTACTGGCATGCCCTTGACGGCTCTGTGCTGCAATTGGAATTCCATGGGCATTATAGTCAATATAGGTGGGAAATTTTGAGCAGCCCACGCACGGTTTGCCTGCTGACGCTGACACGTGGGCCAGTGTCATAGGCGACGATGGTTAGTGAACCCGCATCGCCTTTGTTGGGAGTTGGGTCCGGCGGGCGGGCAGCGGTTATCTTCTTATTTTGGCTGCTGACGCTGACGCGTGGGCCAGCCACTATTTTTTTCGAATGAAACGTGCTTCCCTAAAATATTAGAGCCCATAAAACAGCACCCAAAAAATCATAAAAATACGAACAATTCGTATTTGGACATTTAGTATTTGAATAAAATATCAACAGTCACACTTGTGTGCCCAAGATTCTTAGAATCCGTTTTTACATCCCATGTTAATGATGTAATAATTCTACTAACATCTAGTGTGCTCTAAAAAATCTAAAAATTGACTTGCCAACATATTGGGTACCTAGACTTGTCTTCAAAATTTCAAATGGTTTCGATGAAGGAATAATATACTTGTGTACAAATATCTACATCTCTCACATAGTTTCCTAGAATGTTCCTTGAACATTGAAGTTTTCCACACTTTGCAACATGTTCGAACTCATATGCATTTGAACACTTAACAAAACCTTGTGGTTCACCTTAAGATTACGAAAATGCAAAGTTTCATTACAGGAGGTGTGGAAAACAAATATTATTTATATGTTGTACTTACATAGAACAAGATAAGGCATATAAACATTGTTCAAGAAACGAAATATACACTAAACAATGAAAATAATGAAAACACGGTGATTTTAGAAAACTGTAGAAAAAAATAATCAAATTTGGACTAATTACGATGGAGAAATACATGTTACAAAAATTTGATTGCGGATTAAAAAGAGAAATGCCGTCGGCGACGCGGGACGGATAAACTGTTCTTCATTCTCCAATAGAACAAAGGAGGAAGCAGAGGGCACCGCCGCCCGCCGCCGCCCCTGCCGTGCCCGCTTCGGCGGTTTTGACACCCAAGAGGGCATCCCAGGCCTCGTCGGCGGCAAATGAGACCACCGCAACCTTCGATTTGACTCACAAACGTGACAAATCAAATATTATCTATCAAAAACCGATTAAAAACCGACATCCTGATAAAATCAAATCCGTGTTTAGTAATATCTAATAATTTACATTCAAGATAGATAATGTTCATTGATGCTTGCGCCTACATCCCGATGTTCATCCTGCTGACGGCGTACTCCACGGCGGGGCGGAAGCTACGCGTCCAGAGGTCGAACTCATGACGGATGCGACACTCGGCGCTGCAGTAGTGGATGATCTCTTTGGTATCCGGCCTGTAGCGCCTACATCCCGCTGCCCAAATGCAGATGTGGGGATTCTGGACGGGCAGCAACGGAATGTCGTCGTCGTCACCGTCATCAAGCCAGTACCACCACGCAATGTTGTCGAGATCCTGCTTGACGAGGTAGCGCAGCCACCGCAGGTTGTGGTTCTTCCACCGGCCGTCAGGGGGCGACAGGCCGCCGCTGATTTCCTGGAGTAGTGCCATGGCTTCGGGGTCTGCCAGGTTGCAACGGTACTTCAGCATCGCTAAGAAGTACTTGGCACCGGAGTCTTCAGCAGCGGCATCTCCGATGAGCTTCAGACCCTTATCGGGGTTCCGCCGCCTCATCAACCTCTCCATCCCCTCGAAGCACAATGCCTCCGGATGATTGGCCTCGCGGAAGCGCCGCTCAAAGCACGACCTGACGTAGCGATTCTTGCACGCCTCATGAAGATCACGCAGCGACACGTGCAGTAGTACCTCATCGGAGTCGCAGATGCGCCGGAAGGTGCCGCAGATTTTATTGCGAAGGTTCAGAAAATGGAAGACGGGCTCATCCTTGATGGAGTGGATGATGATCTTGGTGACAAGTTCATCTGGCAGCAGCAGCATCAAGCACACCACGGGCATCAAGGAGAAGGGGAGGAAATAGAAAAGCGACGGGTTTGGAAATTGAAAGGCGACGAGGGTTGAAGTTGAAGATGACGAGGGTTGAAGTTGGCGACGAGGGATGAAGTTGAAGGCCACGAGGGATGAAGTTGGCGGTGAGGGATGAAGTTGAAGAAGGCGACGAGGGTTGAAGGTTGAAGAAGGCGCCTCAGCCATGTAATAAAACAATAAATGGAAATTGAAAAGGCATTGCAGTTTGGCTGCTGTCGTTGACAAGTGGGCCCGACATCATTGCCCCGCCCCTTCTCCTTCCCGCGTAATTGAAAGGCGACGCGTGGTTTTGGACGGTTTTGCGCCCGAAACGGAGCCCGATGCGCAATCGAGTGGCATGTACTGGCAGTAATGGAGTAGTGGGTGGGGGCAGAGGCGCCTGACAGTTCCGCGTCTTGTCAATATAACTCCCTCGTCCTCCCCTGCTTTCCCCTGCTTCTTCCATAAGCTTATCATCTTTTTCACTTCTTCTTCCTCCTCACGATCCACCACTACAAATCTTCGGTCACCGAGAGAAGGAGGATATGGCGTCGAGGAGCCCACCGCCGTCGAAGTGGGGACAAAGGGAGGACGACGACGACGAAAGCCGCTGTCGGAAGAAGTTGGAGAAGGGGAAGGAGCCGGCGGCCAAGGACGTCGTCGAGGAACCGCTCTTCGACGACACTAAGTTCGCCGTCGAGCTGCTCAGGAGCGCCTTCAGAAAACTTGAAGGTGTTGCCGAGGCCTTCGACATCAAGGCGCATCATGATGTGTACAAGGACTCGAGCGTGAAGGGTCTCGCCTTCAGGATCCATGGGTTTACTGAGAAGCTCGAGAACCTCCCCGTGGTCAAGCGGGCTACCCGCCGCCACTTCGTCTTCGACGACGGCGGCTCCGACGGTGACGACGGCAGCCACGGTGGCGACGACGGTGACGACGGCAGCCATGGCGGCGACGACGGCGACGACGGCAGCCACGGCGGCGACGACGGCGGGACTCCGACTAATTGATAGACTCCTCTACCAATTAGTAACAATGTGTGTGTGCTTTTGTGTCTTCGTCAGGTTCTTGGACATGAACTGCTTAGTTTGTCTGTCGATCATGAACTGCTTAGTTAATTAGTTTAGTTGTTAGATTTTGTATGTCATGAACTCGATCTAATAGACGCGAGTAGATCCAACCGCGTTGTGATGAACTGTGTTCTGTTGTGATGAACTGGAGATCTGTTGTGATGAACTGGAGATCTGTTGTGATGAATTAGATCTTAGAGACAATGGATAGTCATTGCCGATGCAGGTTAGCCTGTTGACGCTGACGCGTGGGCCAGTGTCATTGGCGACGATGGTTAGTGAACCCGCATCGCATTTGTTGGCAGTTGGGTCCGGGCGGGCAGGCAACGGTTATCTTTTTTATATTGGCTGCTGACGCTGACGCGTGGGCCCATCACTATTTTTTTTGGAATAAAATTTGCTTCCCTAAATTATTAGAGCCCATAAAACAGTACCTAAAAAATCATAAAAATACGAACAATTCGTATTTGGACATTTAGTATTTGAATAAAATATCAATAGTCACACTTGTGTGCCCAAAATTCATATATTTCGTTTTTACACCCCATGGTAATTATATAATAACTCTAATAACATCAAATTTGCTCTAAAAAATCTACAAATTGACTTGGCAACATAATGTGGGTACCTAAACTTGTCTTCGAAATTTCAAATGGTATCGATGAAGGAATAATATACTTGTGTACAAATGTCTACATCTCTCACATAGTTTCCTAGAATGTTTGCTTGAACATTGAAGTTCTCCACACTTTGCAACATGTTCGAACTCATATGCATTTGAAAACTTAACAAAACCTTGTGTTCACCTTAAGCTTACGAAATGTAAAGTTTCGTCACTAATAGTTGTGTAAAACAAATATTATTTGTATGTTGTACTTACAAAGAACAAAATAAGGCATATAAACATTATTCAACAAACGGAATGTATACTAAACAATGAAATTAATGAAAAGATGGTGATTTTAGAAAAATTAGAAAAAAATATCAAATTTGGACTAATAACGATGAAGAAATACTTGTTACAACATTTGATTGCAGATTAAAAGGAGAAATGAGAACTGTTCTTCATTTGAATAGAACTGGGCCCCACAGTCATTAGCGACGCGGGGCTGATAACCCGCGTCGGATTTGCTGCTCTCCCAAAATTTTACACAGATAATTCGAGCATCATACAAAAGCTAATCTACTACTGATTTCCTATACTAATACTCTGTGCGAACTTCACCATTTCGCAGCGCAGCCTACAGTCTTCGCTGCAAAATAGAGAAATTCGAAGCCATCCTTTTTCCACGCCGCAGCCACCGCCGTTGCCTGCGCACGGCTGATCACCGCGCACCTGTGCCGGAGGCGGCAGCGGTTCACCCCAAATGCGCCAAGTCGAGTAGTGGAGTGCACGCGCGGCCTTCTCGCGCAAAGGCAGACACCCCTCGTTGCTCAGCCATCTCGACGTCGTACTGCCGCCGCCCGCGACCTGCCTCATGTACCTCTTCGCGGTGTCATCGGCGGCGGCACTGCCATTGTCTCTGTAGAGCAAGATGGCGTATAGATAGGCCGCTGCATCGTGCCCACCCTCGGCGGCGCACCAGAGATCATTGTATCCCCTGTTTTCGATGAAGATGGCTTTGATCCCGGAGAAGAAGCAAGCCTCCGGATTCCCGAGACCGGTCAGCATAGCAAGGAATGCTTTGTAAGCGGTGGGGTCCCACACCTAAGAAATCTCATCTCGTATCCCCTCTATCGACAAATGCCGACCGACGTCACCGTGGCCGCACACGCGGCGCATGGTCGAGCAAGTACCGCGTAGGCTACGGAGGTCAGCCAAGGGCCGCTCTGAGGTCGCACCGACGCGCGCCGCAATCTCAATGCGAAGGTCTTGAGGGAGGCCCAGCAGCGACGATGGCTGGTGCCGCCTGCTTCTTCCCGGCATGCTATTCATCTCCGGTCGGGAATGGTGACGATGAGGAGTAGGCAGTTGCTGTTTTTCACGGGTAGAGATGAAGGGGCAGGGGATCTGAATTGTTTTGGAAGGAGAAGATACAGGAGATTTGTTTCCAAACACAGTTTAAGTATGCAATGGAGACGACGTTTGGCTAATCTGCGTTATCATTTAATTCTCCATTAGACACGACGTTTGGCTAATCCGCGTAGTATCCTTTAATTCTCCATTGGAGATGATGTTTGGTTAATCCGCGTATCATTTAATTCTACATTGGAGTCACTGCCTCTGCTCTCAGCCATTGACTGGCAACAGTTTCCCCATTGACCGATCTTGGGAACCTTCCCGTTTCCTGTGCTCTTGATCTTATCCCTTCCTCTCTCTTTTTTTGGAGACGATGAGTACATTGGAGACGATGTTTGGTTACTCCGCGTATCATTTAATTCTACATTGGAATCACTACCTCTGCTCTCAGCCATTGACTGGCAACAGTTTCGCCATTGACCGTCTTGGGAACCTTCCCGTTTCCTGTGCTCTTGATCTTATCCCTTCCTCTCTCTTTTTTTTACAACCGATGTTATCCCTTCCTTGTTTTTGCTATAAAAAGGCACCGACGCCTATCGGTCCTCCTCACTTCAAGTTGCTTCCTTCTTCTCTAGATCTAGATCTAGCTATATGGTTCCTTCTTCTGATACAATAAAGCGAGTCACTTGCTTCCTTCTTCTCTAGATCTAGATCTAGCTATGGCACAAATAATAGATCTTGTAGGGCGCAAGCTTTTGCTTTTCTCTCTTCTTCCTCCTCCTCGATCTCTCAGTTGCTAGAAGAATTCTTGTGATATGGGTGATTGGGTTGCTCATCCCTCTAACACAGCTGCTAGAAAAATCCTTGTGACATACCCCTTGCTCGCAGCTGTGTCCGGGGAAGGTAGCCCAGAACCTCCTGGCATCAAGAAGAACAAGCCGACAGAAAGCATGCTGCAGCTTTTCCGTCACGCTTGGGCTTCTTTTTGCTTTCCCCTTCTCCTCCAGGAGGAGGGATTTTTTTAAGGGATATGTTTCCACCCTCTCTGTATCTTTCTCTTGTGTTCACTTGAAAGATGAGGAAGAAGCCAGAATCTGGATGGAGCATATCTCATTATTTTTCCTACCACCATGCTTTCTCCCTCCACTCACGGAAGGCTCTTGCAAACCAAAATTAGGGTTGCAAGACAGAAGCTCTCTTTAGTCATGCCAGGAATCAAGTCTCTAAGCCGTCAGCAGAAATGGAGCTTGTTCGATGACCACGTGCAGCAAGATCGACGACCTGCGAGCAAGATCGATCTGCGAGCAAGATCGATCTGTGTGTGTGATTTTGCATATCTCGTCATGAAGATATGACCGCATTGTAACCTTCTTCTGATGTATCAATGATGACTGTAATCTGTGTGTGTGTGATTTTGCATCTCAAGAGACATGCTTGTGTGATTATCTCTGTGCAGTACAATTTTTTGTATGATTTACCTACTCACTTGCAAGCATGAAGAAGAACAAGCTGATGGGGGCTGGCTAATCCGTGTCTCTTTTGATGTAATCTGTGAGTGTGTGATTTTGCATCTCAAGAGACATGCTTGTGTGATTATCTCTGTGCAGTACAATTTTTTGTATGATTTACCTACTCACTTGCAAAGCTTGAAGAACAAGCCGACGGGGGCTGGCTAATCCGTGTCTCTTTTGATGTAATCTGTTCTTGATTTCGCATATCTTGCCCATAACAAAGGCGACACGGGTTCGTTAGTCCTCGTCTCTTGCCCGTAACAAAGGTGACGCGGGTTCGTTAATCCTCGTCTCTTGCCCGTAACTTAGGCGACGCGGGTTGGCTAATCCTCATCTCTTTGATATTAATGCCCGTTACTGAACTGAAGTAGAATATAAACAGAATATATATAGTATCTTAGGCAGAATATATTACAAGCAGGATTCAAATTCCACCACATCCCATATATTACAAAAAGGATTGAAATTCCACCAATACATCGCATCCTTTATATTACAAAACGGATTCCATTTCCACCAATAGACACATCCTCCGGCATTACAAAAAGGATTCAGCAGAAATCAGGCTTGCTTTTTCTTCCTTGATTTCTGTATATGGATTTTTTCACTATGGTCGCTTCGCAAGTACGGTGTTTTGTTAGTTCCCAAGAGTTGGGGCTTGTATGAAGTGTCAAAGGATGGAATTTCGTCAAACTGGTTGTATTCCTCCTCCTCAACAACATTTTCAACCCCAACAATCCTTTTTTTCCAGTCATAACCACAGACCAGTTCTTCTTTGCAAGGTCAGTTACAAAGAACACTTGCTCAACATCGTTGGCGAAGACAAACGGTTCGTTTTTGTAACCAAAGACCCGGAGATCAACACTAACATAACCATATTTGTCCTTGCTCACAGCTCTCTTCCCATTGGTGACCCATCTACACCGAAACAAGGCTACCTTCAATCCTACATAATCAAGCTCCCATATCTCCTCTATTTGACAATAATATGTGTCTGTCTCCATGTCATCTTCATCATGACTGTCGTCGACGACGGCCCATACACGCACACCACTATTTTGATAGACGCTCTTTTTATCCTGGGCCATGGTGTAGAACGTGTATCCATTGATATCCATTGCTTCGTATCTTGTAACAGTGAACAATGGCCCCGCTGCTAGATTCCTTATCTCGTCGGTAATTACAGCATTATTGCTGCATGTCTCGACATAATCTCGGAGCCACCTGGTGAAACCTTGCATGTGCATCTTTGCAAGCCAAGCCCTACCACGGTTAGGGTTGTCTTCACGTAGTTGTCGTTTGTGCTCATTGGCAAACGGTGTAATTAGGTGCAGCTGTTGTATCACGGTGAAATGAGCCTTTTGGAAGGCATCTGCATCCGGAGTGACTGACCTTTTCCCCATGGTCCCAACACCTGAAAGCCTACCTTCATGCCGTGAGCGAGGCACACCAATGGGGTTTTGTGGGTCCATATAACCCATGGCCCACTCCACTGCTTCGATGGTCTCGTAGCCACGAACAATGGCTCCCTCCGGAAATAACCGGTTATGTACCAATGATTTCAGGAATCCATAGAACCTCTCATATGGAAACATCTGATGAAGTTAAGATGGGCCAAGGAACCAGATTTCCCTCGCGAGGTGTGCTGTTAGATGCAGCATGAGATCAAAGAATGATGGTGTGAAGGTAGCTTCAAGCAGGCATAGGGTCTCGAAATGCCTCCTCTCCAAGTCCAATAGTTTTTCCTCATCAATCACCTTCTGTTCTATTGCATTGAAGAATAAACACAAGCTCGTGACCGCGTCGCGAACCAGTTCTGTCTTGATACCTCTAAGTGCAATAGGAAGAAGAGCTGTCATCATCACATGGCAATCATGAGATTTCATCAAGTTGAAATTCATTTTCATGTCATTCACTGACACTAGCCTCTTGAAGTTTGATGAGTAGCCTGAAGGTACTTTCAAATCATGCAAAAACTGATAGAATTGTTTTCTCTCTGCCTTTGACAAGGTGGTTGCAGCAACGGGAAGGTTCGTCCCCGTCTCTGTTTCCTCTGCATAGAGCTCCGACCTAATGCCCAGCTCTTTAAGATCCTCCCTTGCATTTTTATGATCTTTTCCTTTGGACTTCTGTTGTAGCAATGTTCCACAAGTAGTTTCACACACATTCTTCTTGACGTGCATGTTGTCAATCGAATGACGCACATCCAACATCGGCCAATACTCTAGCTCCCATAGAATTGATTTCTTGTTCCACATTTCCTTCTTCTTCTTCACCATCTCGTTTCTATCTTTGGCCAAGGGTTTTTTCAGTCAGTTTGGGTAACTCCTCGATAGTTTTGATGTCCTTGACTTTCAAGTGGACCAGATCTCCAGTCACATGCAACGGCGCCTCTCGATTCTCCTTTTCCCCATTAAACTGACAATCCATGGCCCGGTATGGATGTTTCTTCCCGAGGAAACGACGGTGCCCCATAAATACGTATTTCTTTGAATGTCTTAGCCATACTGTGCAAGTATCTTCCAAGCAGTGTGGGCAAGCTGGACCTTTCCTTTTACTCTGGCCAGAGAGGTTGTGATGAGCCGGGTTGTCGTTGATGGTGGTGAACAACATGGCATGCATTGTGAACTCCTCACGCTTGTACTCATCCCAAACCTCCGGCACACCAGGCTTCCACAATATCTTCAAGTCATCAACTAGTGGCCTCAAGTAGACATCAATACGGTTGCCAGGTTGCTTTGGCCCGGAGACCAATATTGTTAGCATCATATATTTCCGTTTCTTGCATAACCAGGGTGGAAGGTTGTACAACGACAACACGACAGGCCAAGTGCTATGTGTTGAGCTCTGGTTACCAAATGGGTTCATGCCATCTGTGCTCATAGCAAACCGTATGCTCCTTGCGTCGTCAAACCATGGGAAGTGGTTATTAATGTTACCCCATTGCGCTGCATCTGCGGGGTGCCTAAACTTGCCATCTTTCTTATAATGAAGCTCCTTTCGGCCTTCGTCATGCCAACGCAAGAGTTGGGCCTCCTTTCGTGTTGCGAACCATCTTCTCAGCCGAGGAATGATGCAAAAATACCATGCCACCCTCACAGGAGCCCCTCTGTTAGCCTTCTTCTTCTTGCCTCTGATCTCGCCAGGCTCGTTCTCGTCATCAGCATTATTATCATCTCCACCATCCTTTTTCCTCTTGTACCGATCATAGCCACACTTGGGGCACTTGTCAAGGTCTGCATAATCTCCACGGAACAATACACAACTGTTCTTGCATGCATGGATTTTTTCAACCTCTATTCCCAAAGGACAGATTATCTTCTTCGCCTCATAGACAGACTCTGCTATTTGGTTTCCTTCAGGTAGCATGTCTCTAAGCACATCCAATAGATGTTTGAAACTTTTGTTGCTCCAACCATGATCTGCCTTAAGCTGCAGAAGTTTTAGATCACCAGAAAGGCGAGAGTACTTCTGGCAATCAGGATAGAGGGGTTTCTTTGAATCTTCAATGAACTGCTTCAGCCTCGCTAATTCAGAAGGTGTGTACACTCGTTGAAACTCAACATCCCGCAACATTTGATCAACATTGTGCACACGTTGCAACACCTCACCATCATCGAAGCCCCTAACTTCTTGATCAGTGATATCCTCAGGCCTCAACACATTTGGTGGGAATAATGGTTCATTTCCCTCAAAAAGTCCACTGTCATCAAGGTCTTCATCATGGTTGGTAGCATGGTGTCGCACTTCACCTTCATTTAGGCAGCCTGCTTCGAGTTCATTAAGGCCTTCCTCACCATGTTTATTCCAACACGTGTAATTTTTTGTGAAACCACGTGTGACCAAATGATGAAAAATGATTTCCCGTTGTGCGAATTTCTTTTGGTTGAGACAATCTATACAGGGGCAAAGCATTGCCTGAACACCACGGTTTCTCATATCTGCCTCTGCTTGATTTAGAAAACCATTGACCCCGCTTAAGAAATTCTCCCAATCTTCTTGGGGCTGTCTGTACATCCAAGCCCGAGCAGCAGACGCCATCTGCATTCCATACACCACGAGAGCATAATTCATCACACAAAATTAAAACCGATAACACACAAGAGGATTAGGACAGCTAAAGAATTTCAATAAAAGGGGGCAATTAATTTCCACCTTGACGATGACTTTCTACGAGGCGAGCGCAGCCGCGAGGAGGAGGATCGGAGGCGGCGTCGCGGCCGCGGCGATAGCGCGGTCGACGTCTACTGGCCCCTTTTGCCATCACGCACACGGCCGGCCGGCCTGCTGCAGCGCCGGCTTTCTGAGGAGAGAAATTAAGTGCGATCCTCAGAGCGCGCGCAGCTGGCGGCGGCGAACGGGACAGGCCGGCGGGGACATCTGAGCACACAGATCGAGCGAGTGTCCTTCTGAGGAGAGAGAGAGCAAGTGTTGTTGTCGGAACAGGAGTGGCCTTCTACAGAGAGAGAGCGAGTGGTGTCGGAAGGAGAAGACATAGACGAACAATAACAACGTGCGTCTCCGATGTGAGAAAAAAGGCGACCCTAGGTGGCAATCAAAGGAGACGAGTCCTAAGACACGAGACGCATCCAATTTGGTCGCCAGCAAAGGAGACGCATCCTACAAGCATGCGTCTCCAGTACGAAATTATCGGTAACGGACTTTATAGCCCGTTACCAATACGGCAGCAATCAGTAACGGACTTAAGCAGCCCGTTACTGATAGGACATTGATCGGTAACGGACTTTACAAGCCCGTTACCGATAGGTTTAACATTTGTAACAGGCTCAATTTAACATCCGTTACAAAGAATTTATGTAACGGGCGTTTAAGAAGCCCGTTACCAGAAGTCCACATTGGTAACGGGCGTTGTGGAGGCCAACCCCGGGGTCGTCCTGGCGCGCTTATAGGTAACAGGCACCAAACAACAACCGTTACAGATGTGGGTGGATGTAACAGGCATTAAGGGCCCGTTACAAATGCTGCGTGACCTATTTGAGGTTTTCACGTAGTGTATAAGCCTAATCAACTTTTAATTAGAAAAGTTAATTAAATATTAAACAAATTAACATTTGGTTTTTGAAAAAGAGAGGTGTGACACTATTTAGATTTTATTTACAAAAGCATATGAAATAATAATTAATCAAATTAAAATTCATTGCAAAGCGGTGTAGAACACTATATAGCTTTTAATTAAAGGAAACATGTTTAATAGGCATTAATAAAATTAATATCAAATTAATTTTCAGAAAACATACATGAGGAAAACTCACTATTAACGTGTGCTTTACACTATTATGAACCTAACGCATCTTGAACCGATTAAAACGGAGATAAAACATGGATTCTATAAGATAACACAAGTTCATAAGGACCTAGGTGTGATTAACTGAAGAACTAGAGGGCTAACATAAAGGATTCACGAGACACATCAAATAGTGCTCACAAAAAGGGTGAAGGACAGGGTTAGATCTATAAAAGGTTCAGGTGGGGTTTATGTGTGAAAGGTGGCATTTTTCTAGGGGGTTTTCCATAGATTGGTCAAGACACAAGAATAGATCTAAAGATTATAGAAAAGCTTAGGGGCCTAAACACAAAACAGGGAGTCTTCCCCTACCTCAGTACATGGACGGACAGGAGGTCCTGGACGCACAGGGACTCAAGGTGCATCAAATCGCCAGGGCTATGGGCGGCTAGGAGCTTGGGTGAAATGTGGAACGGAGAGAGGAGATGAAGGGGAACTCATGGAGGTCCTCACCTGCGGCAGGGAGTGGCGGTAGCGGACGGATTTCGGAGGAGAGCGTTAGGCGGTCGAGCTCGGAGGCTCGGAGGTGACGCGACCCGGGAAGCCGCGCAAGGGACGACACTGGCGCACGGGAGAAGTGGGTGTGAAAACTAAGTTGGAATGTACTTGTGAATTTTTTGAATTTGAAAATGTATTTGACAACTATTTAATTTGAAGTTTTTTGGAATGTTTAAATATTTGAATGCATTTGTTGCAATTAAAAAAAATCCTTTGCTGTGGGCTAAACATGGGCTCACGGCAAAGCCTTACTGGGCCAGCCGACCCATCTAACCCGGCGTATATAAACTCCCTCCCCCTCCTGCCAAACCCTAAGCCTCCACAGTCGCCCCCCTCCCCCGGCCGCCCACCCCGCCTTCCTCTTCTCCCTCCCTCAGATCCACTGCCTCCCCTCCGATCCAGCCGCGCGGCGCAAGGGGCAGCGTATGGATCAGCAGCGCGGCGGCCCCTCCTCTGCCTCCCCTCCGATCGCCCCTCACCGGCAATTAGTAGCAGCAGCGGGCTGAGGTGAGGCGGCGGCGCATCGACGACCCAGCGACCCCCTCTTCCTCTCCTCTGACGAGGTGACCCGGCGCCCCCCTCTTCCTCCCCTCCAATGAGGTGACCCGGCGTACCCCTCTTCCTCTCCTACGACGAGGTGACCCGGCAGCTTCTTCTTCTTCCCCTCCGGCGAGGCGGGCTCTGGATCTGCGGCGAGCTCCTCTTCCCCAGCGGTGCCCTCAGATCCGATGGACGGCGCGAGATCCGACGATGGGATCCACGTGGATGGCGTGCGACGCCGGGATCCACAAGGCACAGGCGTGCAGCCTCTTCCTCCGGCGCGCACGCCTTCTTCTCCTTCCTCGGTGCACTCCTCTATCTCTCTCCCTCCCTCTCTCTCTCATCTCGGTCCTCCATTTTTTCCCACAGGTCGCAGCGGCGGCGGCCGGGTGTTCCTGGTGGTGGCGTGTGGCGGCGATGGGGTGTTGGTGGCGTGCGGCGGCGGCCGGGTCTTAGTGACGTCCTGGTGATGGCATGCGGTGGCCGGGTGGAGGTTTGGTCGTGGCGGTGGTGACGAACACGGAGGTCCGGCGGCGGAGCGCCACAGCGGCCGGCCAGTGGGCCCGTGCTGTTAGATTTGATTTTTTTATTCCTTTCCCAATCTTTGCCGAGAGCTAGATATGACTCATGGCACACCTTTGCCGTGAGTACTTTTTGTAACTCACGGCAATGAGCTCTTTGCCGGTAGAACTTTGCCGTGAGCGCTCTGCCGGCGATTACTCACGACAAAGAGTTTGCCGTGAGTAGACCGTTCTTTGCTGTGAGGAACCGGCTCACGGCAAAGAGGCCGAATCCGGTAATGGTTGATGGGAGCTAGGGTTATCGAAACGGGATGAGGTTGGCGGAGTTGGGAAGAGGACGCGTGGGACGCTTCTTTTTTCTAATTTCGATAATATATACGGCTAACATACATGGGTAAATGTGCAGTATAAGGGTAACATGGTAAAATAACACAAATGGCATACTATAGTACCTTTTACAATAGAATAATGTCTACAAGATTATTGCATTTGCAATCTCATTTTTTCAATGCAATAGGTACTAAATGTCTGATAATAACGCACAATTGGATCTTATTGATACTATATACTAAGTAGTAATATTATGTATCGCAAAAAAAAATTGCCAACAAATAGTCTATTGTTGTATGTGTGTCACTGGTAGGGAGAGGGCCTTTAGTCCCGGTTGGTAAGGGGAATAGGTCTCTCAAGTCCAACCGGGACTAATGATGAGAGACAAAAGGCCCCCCCTTTAGTCCCGGTTGAACCAACCGGGACTAAAGAATCCTTTAGTCCCGGGTGGTATTACGAACCGAGACTAAAGGGGGGGGGACGCCAGCACCTGCGCCCACCCCCTTTAGTCTCGGTTGGTAATACCAACCGAGACTAAAGGGTATCGTTTCTCTTTTTTTTCTGTTTTCGATTTGAGCGTATATTCTAATTGTTGTCTAACCCGTATATGCACGTATACGTATTTGAACTTGTATATATGTATATACCTGTCTATATATACCATATACGCAGTTAGATTAGACTTATATATAAATTAAACCCTATATAATATCTACATATAGGAACTTATAAATGTATGTATACACATAATAATTTATACACATGAAAACAAATAATATTTTCTTAAACTAGTATATATACATCAAAACCCCATATAGTATATATACATCAAAATATCATGCAGTTCAAATTTCTAGTCTCAGTTAGCTTTCCTCGGAGGTGAGTCAGTCAATTGGATGGTTGTCATAATAATATTTTCCTTGTGGATTAACCACCTCGTCCATGACGAATCCCATGAGAGCTTCTTGAATTGCCAAGAGACGATCCTTCTCAATGAGTGCGTCCCTTTTTATAATCCTCTGTAATTTGCAAATAGGTTGATATAATACACCAAGCGATTAAAGATACAAAAAAGGATAAAAATGATATTATTAATAGGTTTATTTTACTTACAGCATCATCATCCGTGTTGCCACTGTGTTGGTGTATGAACTCACAAACGTAGTACCCGCATAAATTATTTTCTTGTTCTTATCTCAAACACTAAAGTGGAGAGGAGAATAGAATATGAAATTCTAGTGTTATACATTTTAAATATTCCCAATCTGAAGTTGTTATTTGTATACGTACCAAAAAATCATACACCCATCTAATTTTGGGTTGAAATGTTCCTCGGTGCTTTGCAATGAACATGGTCCAAGCTCTAAGGCAAAATAATAAAAGATACAATATGTTAGTATAAAAGCTAAATATATATATTGCATTAAAGAAAATGTCATAGATAGAATTATTACTCGTGGAATACATCTTGAAGGTCTTGGTATTCTGAGGGAGGTTTTCTCAATGAATCATACACATTGGTGTTGCTATTGTCGATACTGATTATGAGTAGAATCCAGTGGAATCTGTATGCATCGTCCTCATGGAGATTAGAATTGACTAAATAGAATTAGCAATGATAATTAGATGACAATCGTACTTACTTGAAGTTGTAAGGCAGTAGTATAAGGTTCTTGTAATGAAACTCATCTAAGTGCCTCAAAATTGTCTCGATTGTTGTTTCTCGTTGGTTCCGGATCTCATTCTCGTTAACTTTTGATGGGTCCATGAAAGCAATTCTTGAATAACCCTTCCTTCCCATCTCAGTAAGTTGCAGGCTACACAAGAAGAAAGCCAAATGTTAATTAGTAGATCGACAAATGTAATAAATTTATTAATAAACATATGAAAATATGTCACTTACAGACACCAGGCCATCATAAGATCAGTATTCACAGCGTCCAGATGGTAAATATCATAGATATCAATGAATCGGAGCCAGACCACCTTCTCGTTTTGAAGGGCAAAATCTCCAGGTCTCACGAGCATACCAAACATCTCCAGGCCCTCAGCTGACTTCTTCAAGTACCAGTCATGAAATCTGCGCATCTTAGTTGGGAGCTTGTTGACCAATTCTGGCTTCACTAGAGGTTTGCCTAGCTCAAAGCGCCATCTAAATTCTTGATTTTTATCCGCTGGTAGGTCTTCAAGGCCGATAATACCACCAACAAGCATCTTTGTTTGTTCATAAAAGGTAATGACCTGAGCCAGTTCGTCTTCAGACATGTTGTCAATAGCTTTTTGCACTTCTGCACTGATGCCCGCAAACAAGTTAGTCCGATCGGTCGTGGATGTAGGTATTTGCTCGATGTTTGTGGTGGTCCCCGACGTCGATGTAGGTATCTCCTTGTTCTTGTCTGTGGCGGTCCTCGACGTCGACGCAGGTATTTGCTCGATGTAACTATTCGGCGACCCTTTCTTAGCATAAGACTTGTCCACGAACGCTCATAGTCCGTTTTCAACGGCGGTTTCCTTCTCCTTTTTGCTTCCTTCTCGTCTATGAAAGCCTTGAGTCTCTCCTTACGACCTTCATTTTTTTTGGCCTCCAGCTCTTCCTATTTTCTTTTTTCTTTGATTTTTGCAAAGAAGTCCTTGACTTCTTTATCTGCAGTCCCTTCTGTTTCTTCATCTGTCTTCTTTGGCTCGGGCTTTTTCTTTGCTGGTCGTTTTTGTTTTTTCTTTGGTGGTTGCACCGACCTGAAAGATTGCACTCGAGAGCTTTGTGGCTCTGTGGCCAATGGTTGCTGAGGTGAATTGGGAGGGCTATCATCATAGTGATCGCTGGAGCTCGCTTCACCCGAATTGTCGTATGGTTCTTGCGGAGAAGGTGAGCGAGCAGGTAGTGACGATGACGGCCCCGGAGACGATTGCTCGCAAGCAGGTAGTGACGATGACGGCCCCGGAGATGATTGTTGAGGCTCGCGAGCAGGTAGTGATGATGACGGCCCCGGCTCCAGGGGGTCTCTCGGAGATCCATCATTCTCGGGGATTATGACGATGTAACGTTTTGGCCATAATATGATACCGTGTAGCGCATCCTTAAGTGACTTTTCCCCATCACCTCCTGGGATCTCTAGCTCTAGCTCCTCAAATTCAGGTTGACAGATCTTCTCTATGCTAACTGAGGCGTAGCCAGGTGGAATCAGCATGCCGTGGCTCGTCTGTCCAGCAAACTATGCAAAAGCACTTCCTTCCGCCACCTGAGAAATAATAATTAATTAGTTATTATTAGCATTGTGAATGCCTGTCCACAAAAATCAAAGTAATATATATGCATCAATTATTGAGGTAATAAAATCATGAATTATACATACCTTCATTTTGATGTTGCCGAATGGCTTGTGAAGCTCACATGTGGTGCGCCGACAGATGTCATCCACAGGGTACCGTTGGCTCTCCACTTGAACTCCTTCTATTGCCCTTTGCTCTTCGTGAACCGCTGCGGAAGCACAACTTCTTTTGTGAGCAGAAGGAACTTGTACTAGAGGTAGTCCTCCAGATGGGGCCATCTCATTTATAGCGGCGGCCACTCACCGTTCAATATCGGCTGTCACCTTTTCTTGGTGTTCTTTAAGTCTTTTCTCTATCTCTTGCCGCCGTTCCTCCTCTACGCGCTCTCTTCTTCTTCTGCGGCTTCGATAGGTGGCAATGTCTCCCCTGAAGGCAAATTTCCATGGTACCACCCCGAAGCCCCTGCAACGTCCTGGGTGTTCTGGATTCTTGAGCGCCATAGTGAGCTCATCGATCTCTCGGTCAACCTTCACTCTGCCCGCTCTGACATCATCAATTGTTTTCAATATTTCAAGTGCAGCCTCTCGTAACGAGGGTGGGTAATCAAGAGTACCATCTTCGGAGTTAATTGTGCCTCCATGAGCATAATACCAATTCTTCACTCACTCGGGCCAATCAACGACCGCTGGTATGGTACCTTGTGCGAGAAGGTCTTCTTCCATCTTCCGCTAGTTGGGAATTGCAAATGCGTAACCACCTCGACCAAGATGATGGTCGTGCTCCTTCTTACCATGACTTTTCTTCCCTCGTGCACTCGCCTTGGCGAAATCTTCACTTTTCTTGTATTCCACAAAGGACGTCCAGAGTTCTTTTAACTTGGGATATTCAATCCAATTTGGAGTTCGATTCTTCTTGATATAATCTTTATCGAGTTGCTGCTTGAACTTCTGAAATTGTGTTGCCATCCTCGTGAGAGTCCAACGCTTCACATTGGCTGGTTCAACACCTTCAGGAAGTGTGAAGTGTTTTAGGATTTCATCCCACAACAAATTTTTCACTGAGTCTGGAACCACGTGTGGATTATCTGCTTTTCCCTTCCATTCTCTGTAGCTGATGGGCACGTTGTCCCTTACAATGGCCCCACACTGTGACACATACATGTCCTTGATTTTTTTTGGAGCACATGGTTGGCCATTATCTGATACTTCTGTGATATGATACATGACATGGCCGGTGAGTAC
This sequence comes from Cenchrus fungigraminus, assembly GCA_036936925.1. Taxonomy (NCBI): domain Eukaryota; kingdom Viridiplantae; phylum Streptophyta; class Magnoliopsida; order Poales; family Poaceae; genus Cenchrus; species Cenchrus fungigraminus. Next base: position 90,096,230 of record CM072780.1, read on the forward strand.
TTGTGTACGCCCTCTCTTTGTCTTTTTTGATGCGGAGCCCGAAGCCTACGTGTTGCAGATTCGTTATATAATTAATTAGTACCTAAGAATTGAGGTTAGAAAAATAAGAACTATGAAGTTAATGAATGAGATATATATATATATATACCTCGTGGGAACATTCAATACTTTCATTCACAAGACTTTCCTCATTGTTTCTAGAATTGTCCTCAATATTAGCTGTTGTGTCCTCGACAGGGGCGGCATCGTCCTCATTCGGAGGTATGTTCAAGTACATGTCCGCCTGACTACACTCCTCGTCGGTGAAGGTTGCAATCGTATTTGTACCACTAGCAATAATGTCGGTCATAAAGTTGTCATGGTTGTCATCCATCTGGAATAAACAAGAATTTTCTATGAATTTCTATAATAAACAAGAATATTCTATGAATTTATGTAATTTTCAACAATTTCTAAAACTTTCTAGAATAAACAAGATTTTTCAAATAATTTCTTTATTGAACAAGAATTTTCTAAGAATTTCTTTGAGTTTCTAGAATAACCAACAATTTCTAAAACTTTCTAGAATAAACAAGTATTTACTAAGAATATCTTTATTAAACAAGAATTTTCTTTGAATTTCTAGAAATAATCAACAATTTCTAAAACTTTCTAGAATAAACAAGTATTTACTAGGAATATCTTTATTAAACAAGAATTTTCTTTGAATTTCTTGAATATGCAACAAGTTTTTTCTATGAATTTCTGGAATAATCAACAATTTCTAAAACTTTCTAGAATAAACATGCATTTACTAAGAATATCTTTATTGAACAAGAATTTACTTTGAATTTCTAGAATAAGCAACATGTTTTTCTATGAATTTCTACAATAAACAAGTATTTACTACGAATTTTCTTGAATAAACAGTCGAAATATTTCTACTAACTTGTGGACGAACGATACTTGTTGGTGGCGGTGCTGTGTGGGAGAATGACAGAGGTGACGGGAAGTCACTTGTTCGAGACGACGCGGCAGTCGTCGACTTCAGAAGTATCAAACTAATGAAATTGTATATTAGAAAACAATTAAGAACTCAAATACACAATTAAGAACTCAAAACTACATATATAAATTGTATATTGCAACTCACAAATATACTCAAAACTCAAATACTCAAAACTATGAAATTGTATATTACAAAACAATTAGATTTTGGTACACAAATATACACACAAAAATATACAAAGCATTACTATTTAATTAAACTCAAATACACAATTAGATTTTGGTACACAAATATACACACAAAAATATACAAAGCATTACTATTTAATTAAACTCAAATACACAATTAGATTTTGGTACACAAATATACACACAAAAATATACAAGTTTCTAATTAAATTTTCTTTCTATTCCTATAAACTTTCATGCATATCTATAACTACATATATAATATCAATAGATAAACTAAATCAAATTAATTTAATTAAAAATGCTTGCTGACGCCAGCATTTCACGGGCTGGCGTCAGCAAGGCCAAACCCCAGCGCGGCCCGGCCGGCCATCGGGGCACACGCACGCCGGCCATCGGCCGCACAGGGGGGCCGGCAAGCGGCGACGGCGGTGCGGCATACCGGCTGCAGGTACCAAATGGAGCTCAGGGGCGGCGACACGGCGCCGCCGCTCGTGGAGGAGGAGAGCCGGGGATCGGCGGGGGCGGCGAGTCGGGGAGGAGATGCGCGTCGGGGAGGGGCGCCGCGTCGGGGAGGTGCGCCGCGTCGGTGAGGGCGGGACGGACGTCAGCGCGGCCGAGCTCGCCGGCGGCGGGAGACGGCGATGCGCGCGTGTCGGGGAGGGGCGTCGTGTCGGGGAGGAGCGGCGCGTCGGAGAAGGGCGGCGCGTCGGAGAGGAGCCTCTCGTCGGGGACGGGCGCGGCGAGGAGAGGCGGCGGCGACGACGACGGAGGAAGAGAGGCGAGGCGGCGATTTGGGGGAAACGGCTAAGTGCCGATCTGGAAGGCAACGATGCTTATATAGAACCCCCGACCTTTTGTCACGGGTCGTATTCACAACCATGACAAAATGCCCTTTAGTCTCGGGTCGTATTATGACCCGAGACTAAAGGCCCCCATTTTGTCACGGGTGGCCTCACGACCCGGGACAAAAGGGGCATTTCGCGCGGGATCCCCCGAAGGCGAATTTTCGCCCTTTAGTCCCGGGTGGTGTTACCACCCGTGACAAAAGGGGGTAACACCACCCGAGACTAAAGGGCAATTTTGCGTCGGAAGTTAATATTTCTCTTTTCCTTGCTCATTTATCTCATTCCCTTTTGCTTTCAACATTTAAAAAAATCATTAGTTAAAATATTTGTGCCATGCAAAATTATATTATGTTAACAACAAAAAATACCTACTTTTCTATGCACATATTATTTCAAGAGTTGAAACAATTATTACTATTTTTTATTTACAATTTGAAGGGGAAAATAAATTAAATTAAAAATATTAGTAAGCCAACTCAGAAAAATCTCTGTTACAAACAAATTTATGAATTTGTGTATTGTCTTCGAATGATCAACATGCTCATTTCCTTGCTCATTTATGTCATTCATCTCATTCGCGGGCTTTTTCTCTTTTCCTTGCTCATTTATCTCATTCCTTTTTGCTTTCAACATTTAAAAAAATCATTAGTTAAAATATTTGTGCCATGCAAAATTATATTATGTTAACACCAAAAAATACCTACTTTTCTATGCACATATTATTTCAAGAGTTGAAACAATTATTACTATTTTTTGTTTACAATTTGAAGGGGAAAATAAATTAAATTGAAAATATTAGTAAGCCAACTCAGAAAAATCTCTGTTTCAAACAAATTTATGAATTCGCGTATTGTCTTCGAATGATCAACATGCTCAGGAAGAATGTCGTATAGGTAGGCCTCCAGTTCTCATCATCCAGCTCATAACGGAATATATATATATATATCATCAAACTCACCCTTCTTCTCATATAACTAATTATCAATTTCAATTTACCTAATTTTTTACAATGGCTTACGTATACATACAGAGGTCACCTGATGGCTATTACAGGCACGACATTAATTAATACCAATGACTACAAGTCCCAAGATGAAGCTGGTCAGCTTCTAGCTTTTGAACCTCTGCTTCAAACACATTTATGAATTCGCGTATGAATTCTAGTATATATATGCTTAATAAACATGCTTACTAAACATGTTGAAGACAACACATGAATTCATAATAAAGTACCTAATTAACAATAATTGATAATAAGTTCATAAAGGTTCACATAGCTAGCTAATTAATACAAGTTCACATAATAGGGTACGGTACAAAGCCTGATCCATGCATGCATAATATTACTGAGCAGCACGCGCTTGTAGATATGAAACATGGTTAATGTCTGCAATCCTCCAGCCTAGAACTCCATCAAAATAAGCTAGAGCGCGTACTAGTGCACTCTCCTCCGCTTCCGGAGGAGTGTCACAAACAGCACTGCAGACATCAAACAATGGAGCCTCGGGTTCTGCTGGCTTGTAGAAAGTTAGAATTGCTTGACTCTTCCAATTGTTGGTGAAAAACAGCTCCCCACCATAGTAATCCACCCCAACTCTTTCCACGACTTGATTCAGAATCGCACGGAAGCTAATTGAAGCATAGGTAGAACCAGAGTGATCCTGCACACAATCAGATGATGATGAGATATAATAACCTTATGGAAGTTCAAAATATATATGTACCAGAAACAAATTAATTAATAATGAATAAAAATTCTTTTATATATAAATGTATATTACCACATCTTGATGAGCCCTGCAAAGCCTCTCCGTAGTCTCAATCACATTTCCTTCACCCGTCTCGAGTTGCCTTAATTTAAAATAGGAAAGGTCCGGCACGAAGCACCCAACATTATTCTGGAGCTGTTGTAGACAATTCTCCACGGCAGTCCTCTCTCGGGTTAACCGAATAGGTGATGTTGAACCAACTGTTGCAATGGCAACCATCGGGTGTGGTGCGCCTACTGACAACTGGCCGTAGTCTACATATCGAGCAGGTACGGTGAAAGAGATATACACTCTTGCCATGCGCTCATCAACGTGCTCAGTTTGCACTATAGGAGGAGTACCATTCATATCCCCGATAATGTCTTTGAGCCATCTGATATTGTTGAGAACCTACAATAATTATATATGTAACTAAAATTACAGATTTTCCATGTGAAATGAAAAAAGTTCTATGTAAAGGAAATTAATTTCAATTCCTATATTACCACGTTAGCTACACGTCCTGGATCACCCATTGGCAAGGTAATCTCGCGGTGAAAGTGCAATCCTGGACGTAGAGGCAACGGGTCCTCCAAAACACCTCCACGGCCACCAAGACCTCCACGGCCAATGCCACGGCCACCACGCCCGCCACGGCGACGGACTATGCCACAGCCACGGGCGCCATTACCAACACCACTTGACGACGACATTGTTAGCTCAAACTATATCCAAATCAAAATAACACACATTATTCACAATAAATAGGATTAGTTTGCATATATAGATTGGATTCAATATATGCATAAATAGAAAAACAAAAGGGGATAGAATTCAACACTATTATTACTGTACATAACCTTTGCGAACCAGCGACTCAGAAGACCCAGATGCTCCGGGAACTACAACAGTCTCACCTCACCGTCATATACACCTGGCTCTCCCACTTACAGTACTACACATACCCTACACCTCCTATCTAGATACAGCCCAACATCACGGAGCTGCAGGCAGTCCCCACGTAGCTCGTGATGTTAGGCTGTACCTAATTAGGACGTGGGGCTCTGTATCAAAAACAAGAAAAAAAGGAAGTACTTACATTTATTGTATATAAAAATAAAAAAAATACCTAATAAAAGAATATATGTATACATATATAGATTGGATTCAATATATGCATAAATAGAAAAACAAAAGGGGATAGAATTCGACACTATTATTACTGTACATAACTCAGAAGACCTAGATGCTCCGGGAACTACAACAGTCTCACCTCACCGTCATATACACCTGACTCTCACACTTACAGTACTACACATGCGCTACACCTCCTATCTAGCTGCAGTCCGACCTCACGGAGCTGCAGGCAGTCCCCACGTAGCCCGTGAGGTCAAACTGTAGCTAATTAGGACGTGGGGCTCTGTATCAAAAACAAGAAAAAATAAGAAAATGCTTACATTTATTCTATATAAAAATAAAAAAATTAATAAAAGAATTTAATCTTCTATTTCCTCCTATAGCTACCTAGAAATAAAAGCATTTCTAAACAATGAAAGAATGGAAATACATACCAAGTACATTTTCTGTAAGTCTATTATTTTCTTTATGAGCATATATTTTATAAACTATATGTACAAGTAAAATTCAAATTTATGAAAAACAAGAAAATAAGAGAATGCTTACATTTATTCTATATAAAAATAAAAAACATACTTAACAAAAGAATTTAATCTTCTATTTCCTCCAATGGCTACCTAGAATAAAATCATTTCTAAACAATGAAAGAATGGAAATACCTAGTACATTTTCTGTATGTCTTCTTTTATGAGCATATATTTTATAAACTATATATATGTACAAGAAAAATTCAATATTATGAAAAACAAGAAAATAAGAGAATGCTTATTAATACAAATTTAATGAAAGAAGGAACAATGCAAGTACCATCCTAACTACATCTTCACGTGTATATACAAAATCTCATCTCTCTAATTAATTTAAGCTCCTCATACCTAACTACAAATTAACATTTCTATTTTCTCCATCTCTAAACCATAAAACAAAATTTAATCACAACAAATGAAGGGAGGATGAAGATTCCAACCTTGACAACACCTTGGAGGAGAGAAATCTTCACAAACTAATGAAGAAAAAAATCGCAGCACCACCCTAGGCTTGAGTCGCCATGGACGGGAGGAGCTTGAGCTCGCGGGGTGAGTACGGTTGAATGGCTCGGGTGGCAGGAGGAAGAAGGAGGTACGGTGCTTATATGGATGACTACGGCCTTTAGTCCCGGCTGGTGTTACCACCCGAGACTAAAGACCGGGGGCAATTATTACCGGATGGAGCCGTTGGGAGCCCCCCTTTTGTCACGGTTGGTAATACGAGCCGGGACTAAAGGGGGGACGGCTACAGCAGCCATTTCGGGCCACGTCGACGAAAGGCCTTTAGTCCCGGCTCCAAAGTTGAACCGGGACTAAAGACCCGAACCAAAGCCTCGCTCTCTACCAGTGTGTGGGTGTGTATATAGTGCCTTTGTTTCTCATCAGACAAGGTGACCATGACACTGTATATTTTGCCACAAGTTCTTGCTAACTGCGAGCAAACTGAAAAATAGAGGAGTAACGTAACAAAGAGAGTGTATGGTGCAGCGGCGTATGAGGTGAAAAGCAAACTACGTTGTGGGGGTCTAGTAGCCCATTCTTCCAGGGCCATCTGGCTGCAAGGTGAATCCAATTGGAAGGTTTTGGATGCATGCAATTTCAATTTTGCAGAACTAGCAATAAAGCAGTGGCATGAAACAATATATTAAACTAAAAAAAAATTACATGTTCTCATGGAATATATTAAAATAAAGTATATGGGTTTTGAAATATATGGCTGGCAGATGAATGCAATTGGAAGGACTTGGATGTATGCAATTTCTATATTGCATGACTAGCAATAAAGTAGTGGCAGGAAATAATATATTAAAATAGGAAATAAATAAGTAAACGTTCTTCAGGAAATATAGCGATAAAGTGGACATTCAATTGTGAATGGTTGATGTCGAGTGCTGTTATCGTTAATAAATCTAAAATTGTATCAACATGACTTTATAGGACAAAAATACAACTGAAGTATCATTTTGTCAGGCACCATTAATTACACATCATGCCCCTGTTTTGTATTTTAGAACCTGTTCTGTTGATGTAATTAACCTCTGTTAGTTAATTCTGTATAGAAAAGTTGGGTGCCGTGGCATCCCACGGCGTGGCGCAATGCACACCAAGCAATGCTTCCTCGTGAAGGGTGCTTTTGTTTGTCACCACGTAGGGAACCCAGAAATTGAGGAGAAACCAAAGTGAGGAGGAACAAGAGCAATTGAGAGGGGAAAGCAAAAATTTCTCCAATCGGAATGGGTAAGCACTAGGGAATGGTCTGCCATTGGCGGAAGTGCTGAGGCCTGTTTGCATTGGTAAGATACTTGGCCCTCTGAGTATCTGGTTGCAAGGTGAATCATGCATGAGGCCTGGGGAACATGAAGTGCACCCCGGAAGGTGACATGAGTTTCATACTTTCATGCCTCAGTGCTACTATTTGTCTTGGCAGCCTGGCACTCATGATTGTTCTGGCGTCGAACACCATTATGATGATCTTAGGGTCAGAGCTTTCGGGAATATCATTTTTTACAAAAACTACAAGAAAGATCGACGATGCTCTGGAGAAGTCCGGTTCCGATTCAGCAATTCTCGTTAGTAGGTTGCTAAAGCAAGAACTTGCATTGGGAGGAGTATCTTGGCAGCTGGGTCGCAAAATGAAGAATTGCAGGGTCTTGGAAGAAGACTAGCACGGCAGGAGGTTCTTCTGAAAATCAACAGCATCAGTTAAGTGCCAGGCCCATGCTAGGGGCAGGGGGGTGACCAAAAGGGCCATGCTGTGGAAATAAAGTCTGGGAGGGGTTATTTGTAAAAAAATTAAAAAGGGCTAAAAATAAAATATCGGGTCCTGTTCTTGAGTAATCTGTTGAACTAAGCATCATAACAAAAAAAAAAGGAACCATCTATTGAAGGAGAAATAGTGAGGTAATGTAATAATGCTCAGTGAACTGATGTCCACTTAATGTAGCAACGAGTCATTCGATTTATTAATACATATTCACAGTTTCGCAGGGTTGTGAAATCAATATTGCTATAAAGCGAGTTTGTTGACGTCAGTCACAGGAATGTGAACACATATTTTTTACTTGTTTAATAACACATTTAGCAGGGCAACAAAAGCACATGGAGGAGCAACCAAAAGGAGGGGAAACCAAATATTGGAATAGTACGCACCTAGAAATAGTCTGCCGCAGGGTAAAGAGATCATACTTTTTCCCCTTGAATGATGTTTCGTTCTACATATTGGTACTAGTTCTGCAGCGCTCCCAAGGTCGATGGGTGCCATTCATTGGGCCAGCCGACGGCAGTGGCGGCATGCCAACAGCTAATGAATTTGAAGATGATTTCTTGACAATGGTTTCTTCCATTGGAACTGCCCTCATGCCCACTCTTGAAAATCAAATTTGTGAGGCCATGCTAGGTGGTGGTCCACATTTGAATAATCTGTGCAGAGGCAGATGGATGCCCGCGCTCCTGCAAGCAACCATTTTTTAGGTGGGGGAAATGCAAAAGGAGGCACCGGAGCTGCACTTCCATTGCTATTTAACCCAGGAATTAGGGTTTATTTTACTCAGGAATTGGGGTTTATTCAGGCAACCGAACCATGTTTCGTTGAATTCGATAGTTCAGACGATCTTGTCACAAACGGTGCTTGATTCTTATTTCTGCTGCACCGTAGTTCAGATCTCTGGACGCTTGCGAGTTTAACCACATTCAAGACAAGATATCATCTTTCATCATGAGCCAGGTGATCCCTAAGAAGGCAGAATTCCACTGTGATGTTGCTGTGTAATGTTGGCTGGAAATAGTGGATGTGATGAACTTGTTGGTGTGCCCATGAACTTGGTGTACTGGTGATGAACTTGTTGGTGTACTGGTGATGAACTTGTTGGTGTAGTGCAAATGAACATGTGTGTACTGCAGATGATGAACTTATTCATTTTCTTGTGATTTTGTGAGATTTATGCATGTGATATACATTCTGTCTGTTTTGCTGCTGATGATGTGAATTTTCTGTGATTTTGTGAGATTTATGCCTGTGATGGTGGGTGGGGGGGCTAAATATTGGATGGAGCTAAATATTGGCTCATAGAGGTAACATACAAGACGCGTGTTAATACAATGCGTCGCCTTTCGTTTTTCTAATAGGAGACGCGCCTTGGTGAGGAGCGTCTTCTATGCTTCCAAAAAAGGAGACGCGTCTTAATGAGAAGCGTCTCCTATGCTTCCAACAAAGGAGACGCGTCTTAGTGAGAAGCGTCTCCTATGCTTCCAACAAAGGAGATGCGTCTTAGATGCTTACATCAAATGAGACGCGTACCGAATAGAAGCATCTCCGATGCTTACAACAAAGGAGAGGCTTCTACATAAACACATCTGTGGAATCATTCAAAGAAGACGCTAGATGAACAGGACGGAGACACGTACAATACACGTCTCGCTTCTTCACAGCAAAGGAGACGCGTATTATGTGCGTCTCCCTTGTTGCTTCATTAGAGACGCGTAAAAAATGCGTCTCCAATCTCGAGTCATTAGAGACGCAAGGCGGGAGATGCTTTTTTTACGCGCCTCTAATGAGTAAAACGCCTCTCCGATCTGGGTGGCTTACATAGTGGGAGTTGGCTGCCACATGGAAGCGTTGCAGTGCAATGAAACATTTAGATCATTGAAATAATTTTTTTTGAACACATTACAGAGGCCACTGACGTCATTCACATGTTTGCATTGACTTTAATACAAAGTTTAATATACCAAGAAGTGAGACCAGTGCACATATATATTACCACATGTAGTAGAGCAACCAAACACATTGCGAAGGAACGAAGAGAGGCTATGTTGCTGCAGTGATGGGGAATTATGCACATAGAGAAGGAGCACAATATTGTCCCTTAGGAATAGTAGGCACCTGGAAATAGTCTGCCGCTAGAAGACGAGGTGATTTCTCTTCTTGCATTTGATTGGAATGAATAAATATGATGCACCACTTCAGCATCCCGGCCATTCTCATGGAAGAAATTTTCGCTATTCCTTTCACTGTGGTAACAGGGGAGACTGACATCTTCATCCGCCTCTTGAAAAAAATTTGGGAGGTGCCCCACAAATCGTTTATGTAGTTGTGTAAAGTACATTGCTGTCAGACGCTTGCTAAAGTGGGTTAATAACAACTTAATTTTGTAATTTAATATGCATTGGGTTTGGTAAAAGCATCTCCACGCAGGGTTGTGAAATGCAATATAGCGCTGCATGCTTTACATTAATTTGGTAAAGCGAGTTTGGTGGCTGAAAAAATTGGCAAACTCTGACGGATGGTTTTATGGCAGCGGGTGTGTACGTCTTACACATTACTGATATTGTATAATACTGGCACCAGATATATACTTGCCACTAGTTCTCTTCCTCACCAAGGGTTGTTCTTTAGTTTGCCACAACATAGTGCAACAGAAAATTAGAGGAGAAACAGAGTACATGGCACGGCATCAGCAAGTGAAAGGAATAGCGGAAATTTTCTTCCTTGAGAATGGTAGGAACCAGGAAGTAGTCTGGCGTCGGCACACCGCGTGAAGCCTCTCTGCACTAGCATGATGCCTCGGCCTCGGAGTATTCCGCTGCAACCTGAACAACTTCACCACACAAGACCGTGAGAGCCGTGGGAGAAGGTTCAAATGCATGCAAAGGCAGACTGCCACTTCCTCACATCCTGGCAGTGCCCTTAGCAACTTCACGCAGAGTTGTTGTATAATAGTCAAATGGAACCGAAGGTCATTACGATCATGCATCTTTACCAAGGAGATATGATGTATTCAAGTTATAAACTTTGGAGCAAGTGTGAGTTGTCCTGCAAGTCCCCCAGATGCAACATTATTTTCAAAATTGAAAAGGAAAATGGAGTAAGACCGCAAACTCTAGAAAACAATATGTAATGCATGTCATCTCGCTAGTGTACTCGCAATATTTATCCTGGTGCTTCACTTTTCAGTTTTTTCGGAAAGAAAAAAAAAATCCCAATTTATCACCGTGCATTATATAAAATGTTTGACTCTACCGCATAGCTGACCTTCTAGACAGCATAATCAACTTCAATACTTCATCGAGTTCCTTTATATTTATATAGCAGAGTAGTAGCAAGTTTGAAGCTGGTGGTGAGGCCTGTGAACGACAATTGTGGTTAATATCATGGCAGTTGAATGGTGGTTGGTGAATGAGAATGGGGCTTCATTTGGGAATGCGACACATTTGGAATTTCGAAGTTAAGGTGTGTGCACACACAACTGCAATTACATGTAGTTCTTACGGTTCATATTCTCCTGTTCTTATTCTTTTGTTCATATTCTTTGGTAGATTGACAGCATCAAGGAAGGATTACTTGAGACAGAAAAAATCTGATTGATTCAAGAACAATTATGCATATTTCTACTAGATGAGGTTATTACTTCAGGGGAGAGTTTTATGTAGGCTTATCATCTATTATTGTAACGGGAGAGACTGAGGAAGGGACAAGTCATGCCAACACAGAAGCATCTGGAAGCAAATACTAAGCATGCGGAAGCAAAAATTAAACTTTGCTAACATTTCATCCAATGTATATTATTAATCTAAATTTCAGTGTCCACAATATGCTAATGTGTAATATTATTTCCAAAGTTCCTCAATTTCAGGATTTGAGATGATATTCTACAAGCATACTCATATATACATATAATATTAGAGTCAATATTATACAAATAAATATATACGAATGCATGTAGACTATTATCTCAAATATAATATTTTATATGCCACATGACTTTATATTACAGCTTATTAGGATTAGTATTAGTACATTAAGCAAATACGTTAGAATAATAAACAAACATAAAAGGAAAGAAAAAAGGAAAGAAGAAAGAAAATTTGTACCGGGTGGTGCCTGAGGGGGGAGGCATATTTGTACCGGAGAACCTATACCCGTTCAGTAATCGGTACAAATGAGGGTTATGGATCGGTATAAATGAGCGTTTTTCCATTAGTGTGACCTCATTTTTTAGCAGAAGGCTAAAAAAATTTCAACATGTTTCTTTATGTTGCAAACACTGCTTTGTAGGCTAACCTTCCGCAAAGGACGTCATTACATTAAATCATTTATCATCAATTTTTTAATTGCTAGTCCGCCTGATTGCAGGTTAATTATGACGTTGGTTAAATGCTTTCTTTCAACCACAATTGCCGTGCCTTCATTTTATTTCAGCTGAGCGAGGCACAACTCTGTCTCCATTATCAATTGTACATAAATACATGAGTTTGTCCAAACAAAAACAATGTTCACAAAAGAAGGTATACCAAACGCATTTTGCTGCGAAATGGCATGTAGCCTAGTGGTTACACGAGTACCGGTAGCACCTGAGGTCCTGGGTTCGACTCCTCGTGGAACGAATTTCTCATAATTTAACGACGTTTGTGCTTTCAGTGGTAGACGACGTTCACGTTGACAGCGAGGCGCCTGTGGTGACTTCGTTAACCTTGAGGGTTCGCCGGCCCAGTCTTCGAAGATGCTCCTAGGGGTAGGGTTTGCGCACGTCTGTTCATAAGGATGAGTGTGCGTGCGTTGTGAGTGTCTCCGATGTTCTATATAATTCGAAAAAAAAGAAACACATTTTGCTTTTTCACAGCTACAAACTTGATAGTGTTCATTATCTCGAAATATGTTGTCCGAATGTCTCAACAAAATTAAAGGTTGCGTGTGGTTTTGAGTCACATGATACTACATTATGTATCCTACATTAGGTGTTCAAATTAATTCATTCTAGGTAACTTATACTATCTCATCGCAAAGGGTACCTATGCTTCCACTACGTGAAAAACTCACTTTGGTAACGGGCATAGATGGCCTTTAGTAACGGGCAAAGCGCCCGTTACCGATCAAGTGTTACAAATGAGCCAAGAAAGGTACTGATAACAAATATTTGCAACGAGCATCAAACAACGACCGTTACCACAACTAGCCACCGGTCACGTGAAATGGCTGTTTCTCTGGGCCCACAGGGAACTTTGGTAACGGGCACCAACACAGAGCCCGTTACAGTAGCTCAATATCGGAGACGTCTGCTGTGTACCTGCGTCTCCTCTATTTAGACGAAATGAGACGCATCTATTTCACGCGCGTCTCAGCACATCTAGGATTCGTAACGGGCATCAAACAATGACCGTTACCACAACTAGTCACCGGTCACGTCAAATGGCTGTTTCTCTGGGCCCACAGGGAACTTTGGTAACGGGCATGAAAACAGAGCCCGTTACTGTGAAATCAACATCGGAGACGCGTGCTGTGAACCTGTGTCTCCTCTGTCTCGACGAAATGAGACACAACTGTTTCCACACGCGTTTGCTGTCTCTCGACTAAAGGAGACGCGTGCTTTCAACCCGCATCTCCTATATCTCGACGAACGAGCCAGGTCCTGGGGCCCACTGGTCAGTACTGGTAACGGGCTTTTACACTGCCCGTTACATTATTGGCATGTTTGTAACGGGCTTTCCAAATGAAGCCCGTTACTCACTGATCAGTGTTTGTAACGAGCTTTAATTAACGTCCGTTACAGATACGTAGGCCACCCCTACAGTAACCTGCCTGCTTGGCGGCTGCATCCTAGAACCAGTCAGGATTTGGCAGCCATCAAGAGCTACATCCTGCCATCCTGGAACCAGCCAGGATATGGCAGCCACCACAGCAAGGAGACATCACAAACACATTCTCACATCACAGATATAGGCAAGCAAGATCACATTTATAGACAAGCAAGATCACATTTATAGACAAGCTATGATCACATCAAGTTTGAAGTTACTCTCATTAGGGCTTGTTTGGATGGAGTCATGAGAAAACTGCCTGAACCAGGCAGCATCTGACCCCAATCAAGCAAGCCAAGCAGGTTTCTCAGGCAACAACACCTGGCTAAAGAAGACTGAATGAGTTTCAAGTTTCTGGCTACAATGAACTCACGGTGCACCATTATAGAAGTTGCCCTTTCGGTCGATGGTCTCCTTAAGAATGTACTTGCACAGTATCTCCCGGACACGCTTTAGATCTTCTGTGGAAACATCTACAACAGATTTGAAATCTTGCAAAATACAATCATTTATGAGAATACAAGTAGAAATCAGTTTCTAAAATCAGATGGAGAATATGAGCAGAGACAAGGTTGAGCATTATTATCTACTTACAACAGCCTTCTAGATGTCAGGTATGACATCAAGTAGTCTTAACATATGGAATGCCACATGGAATCCACACAAAGAGGACCCCCATGGCTGCTGAGCACACTGCATCGAGGTACCAAAATGACAAGTTAATGCAGTACCAAATAGGTAAGAAGGGACCATAAAAAAACCTCGGTCTTACATCGATATTTGTTTTGTGCTTGAGTATGGCTTTTGACTTTTTTCTATCCTTTCGTCACTCCGTCCTGTGCATGATCACCAAAGGCCCTGCATGATCAGCAATACCAATTAGAAACACTAAGAGATTGAATTTTTGTGAACAAAACCTACAAGATATGTACCAAGGCCCTGCATGGTCAGCAATACCGATTAGAAACACTAAGAGATTGAATTTTTGTGAACAAAACCTACAAGACACTGACCAATCCACAACAAATTTGAGGTCTAAGAACTTTAGCGGGGATGTTGTTTAGCAGAATCTAGATACCAAACCTCTTTGAACTTCATACAGATGATCACTGTTACCCAGTGGCTAGTGTAGTAGGCACCCACCATGTAGTTGTTCTTCATTGCATTTGAGATTGCTTTGGTAACAAGGCCAGAATGCTGAGAAATATTTGTGGAAGTAATAAAGCTTGGATCTAAAAATCCAACACTAATTTGCATCTCCGCTGCCTTGACCATCATTTTCCTACAAAAAAATCAAATTGTTAGCATGCATGAACTTTGTGGTCAAAATTACAGAAATATCTTTTTAGGTTTTAAGGGACTTACAATGTCCACAACCTCAAGAAGGTAACATCCAGAGAAGTCAGGGTTATAAGGTTATACACGCTACTGAATGCAATGTTTAACATTAAAGCACCACCACCACCTTTAAAGTAGTCTTGATCCACCTTTGCTGGAAAGGCAAGTTTATCCTTACTGTGTTCCATGACATAAGCATGCAACCTAGCACAATTTGGTCCAGCAGCCTTTAAGTTTGCTTCTGACAACATAGGTGCACCAGGCTTGTATTTTGGTCATTCCTGTTCTGTCCCAATAATACAGTTAAGAATCTCATCTTTAAACAGAGGTTTCCTGGCCTGGTTCCCCTTCTGCAGTGGAGATTGCCTGGGCTCCTCCTCCTGTTGTAGAGGCTGCTGTACATGTTGCATCTGCTGCTTAGGGGGAGATTGCCTGCGCTCCTCCTCCTGCAGCTGGAGAGGCTGCTGTTTCGTCTGTTGCTTATCCTCATGTTGCAGCTGCTGCTTAGGCGGAGTTTGCCTGGGCTCCTCCAGCTGTTGATGACGCTCCTGCTGCTGGAGAGGCTGCTATTTCGTCTGTTGCTTATCCTCATGTTGCAACTGCTACTTAAGCGGAGTTTGCCTGGGCTCCTCCGGCTATTGTCGATGCTCCTGCTGCGTAGTTTTGCTGATCTGCTGTTGCTACTGCTGTTGTTGAGCCTTCTCTTGCTGACACTGAGCTACAGTACCTCCATCTAATGCTGTACCCCAGCTACCTGTTGCGGCTTCAGGGTTGGGATGTCTCGTCATGGGTGGTATAAGGATCCTGTCCTTTGGCCATTGGATCCTTTGAACGAGAGCGTCAGCTAGGGTTGCTATGTCACCCCCATCAATTGGTACTGGTAGAGGGTAGTGACCCACATTGGCCCACACATAAGTAGGTTGCACCACAACATACCCATCCTGCACCGGTACTGAATGACAAGCCTTTTGAAATGGAAAGACTTTCGCTAGTGCGAGCTCCACATTAATCCTGGTGCCATCCAAAAGGCTCCACTCGGTTGGCTCTGTCAGCTTATCTATTGTGTCTAGCATAGGTGATCGACTATCACTGTGCACTTGATTCGCTTCGTCCTCGTTGGTATTCCAATGGTCTTGCTCTCTGCCACACGCATCTTCCTCACTGTCATGCGCATGTTCTTCCTCGCGGTCATGCGCATCTTCTTCCTCACTGCCATGCACATCTTCTTCTCACTGCTACTGACAGGCGCTGGTAATTGGGAAGGAAGAAGTACATTTTTTGGTATTTCGATGCCTGGTAATCTTAGAGCATGGACAACTGATTTAAATGTTATGTCCATCATATCATGAGCATCAGACCTCTTGTTCCTCCTCTTCTTCCTGTACATTCCAGCAAACTCTTCACCGAAACCTTTATCCCAGCCAAGTGAACTGGACACGCCCCAGACCTGTCCTCGATGCTCTGGAGTCTCAAGTGCTGCGGTGAGGATATCATCCTCCCTAACCCCAGAGAAAGAACCATCGCTACCCTGAGCTGCAAGTGTTTTCACCCTATCTACTACCTCCACCACTGCAGGGTTACTGAATGTTATACCCCTGCTTCCTTCACTAGTATTCTTCCTCTTCTTCCCTACCCTTGCCCGCAGATAAGGTCTCGAACGTCCAGGAAATTGGTCCTAAGGGTTCTGTTTTCCTTCTGCAGCTAGCTTTGCATCCTCCTCCTCACACTCTTTCCTTTTACCACGATAACCTTTTCTGCCCGTCTTGTGTGGCTTATTATGCACTGCTCTCTTTTGTTTCATCTCCTGGCTCAATTGCTGAAATGAAGGAGAATTGGTTTCCTGCACAAACACGTCCCAGTCTTGTTGCTGCAAAAAGGCATGCTTCACAAAGGGAGTCTCCTCTTCGCTCACATATTTTTTTCTTAAATGGGCATTGAACCGCCGTTGCAAGGTTCCAATCTCTGATATAGCTGCCTTAACTGCCTTCTTGCAAACAGATTCTTCCAGATTGGCTGGGTAATCTAGCTTTTACTCTAAAATTGTGAACAGATGTTCCTTCTCAATTGGTGAGAGATCATCAACCGCCTTGTTGATTGACACCCTCTCCCGAGCAATGATGCCACAGACCACAGTAATGTAAGGAAGACTGAAAATCTAAACAAAATTCTCATTAGATAAATTCATTTTCTCTGACGGGCAAAATAGCTGATATTACACTAGAAATCATTACAAGTCGTAAATAAAATCAGCATAGACATACACAGTTCATATTTTACATAATTAGCATACAGGGATAGGTGCTAACCATTTTGACAAGGACACAACAATATGCTTATATATCAAAGCAGAGAATAAATTCCTTCGACTGCTTCCTGGTCTAACTTCAGCAGCGATGGATTGTGTGTTCCATGTTTGCATGCAACAAGAGGATAAAGCAATGATCATGACATTATATATGACAGTAGTGAAACAACACTCACAACACATCATGACACAAACAATAACAATATATATGACAGTAATGTTGACACCGTTTTTTGGAAAAACAAGTCAAAAAAGATAAGGAAGAGTAGCCGATGAGAGCAGAGTGCAATCGGCCGATTAGAGAAATAGAAAGGGTGGTCAACAGGATCCGTCGATGGTCAAAAAGAGTTCGACTCTATTAGTGGGCCAGCAGGTCAGAACGATCGGCCGATGAATAACTAGAGGATCGGCCGATGGAGACAAAGAAGGCGGTAATCAAGGAGATATGCCAGAAGGAAAAGCATGGTGGAGGTGGGTCAATCTACGATTGGCGACGGGTCAAAGAGTCAGTTTTAGGAAGTTTCGACTCCTGCGAGAGTCCTTTTCTATTTTTAGTAGTTTTTTGTCTTTAGATACAACTAAACAGTGACGTGATCGGCTAGGAGTCGGGGTTGTCCTCGGGACATGAATAGCGACCCTGCGTGGTCGGAAAAACCGTACACACCAATAACAAACAAACCGCCTCCGGGCAAACCCTTCACTTTACTGCATCTACTTTACAGCATCTACCTTTACAACATCTACTTTTCGGCGACTTCGCCATTGCGATTTCCCCTTTTCTACAACGTCGTACTTCGAGTTCGTCGGTGAAATGAACCGAATCTCCGTGAATGGAAACCCGACCCTCTGCACTCCGTGATAGTCCCAGGAAGAGGCTATCACGTGCAATCCCTGTCTCAAGTGGTACAAATCCATACAACACGGGAATAAAAGAAGATTTACATAATATTATTACAACATCAGAGTACAACTCTTCGGCACAAGCTGGGTACAAGTCCATCAGGACTGAATCAAGAAAGGTAAAACATCTACGCAGCAGATTTATCGAAGTGAAGCGTCTCCAGCTCCACAAGCAAACTCGAGTATAGGACCAGCTCTAGACTTCACACCTTCGTCGTTGAAGTTGTAGTCGTAGACGGTCACCAAGTCTGAAACGCCAGCGTCTACCCGATAAGTGGGTAGGTCATGTCAGCTTCCCAACAAAGAGCAAAAGCGGTGGTTGAATCTAATATGCATGGATAAAACCTATATTTGGTTGTAGAAAGCTATGCATGCAGCAGCGCGGAAGCAACAATCAAGGTATGCAGAATAAGCAGCGAGGTCCACACCTCCGGGAGGTCCACACCTCTAAGGTCCACACCTCTGGGGTCCACACCTCTGAGGTCCACACCTCCGGGGTCCACACCCCTCAACAAAGAAGTCCATGCCAAAGCAGTGAATCACTCCCACGATCTAGCTCCCAACTCTCATCTACGATGTGGGGCCCACCTACTCCTATCCCCACATCTCAATGGCCTCAGGCCAGGCTCACTCACTCGGGGGAGAGAAGAAGCACAAGAAAAGAGTCTAGCTAGAATAACAGATCTCAGGACTGTCCATAACCTGTGGACACGGACTATAGCTATAGGTTTAAACACACTGCAGAGGTTGTACAACTGTACCCGACCGAATAGAGCCCGAACGGTAGCGAACCGCCCGAAACCCTACCATACGACTGGAGTCCAAGTAAGTGGATAGCACTCTCCTACGTCTCCGTGTCTGGCGCAGCCCTACAGCACGTACTGCCAGCGAGGGGTCCCTCGAAGCTGTGGAACCCTTCCCCGGCCTCGCCGGGGCGAAGTCTTCTAAGGAGGAACGCCGTCTCCCATCACGATCACACCGATCCGCCTACAGGCGGAATGCTATCCACTACGAGTCTCACCCCGCACTCCCGCCCCTAACAAGGCGGGCAGTTTGTACGGTAGGAGTCCAAAGAAGCATGGTTAGACTGACGATCGGTCCTTAAGGCCCGAGAGCGAGCACTCCCCATCTCCATCACGTCCGACACGCCGCTCGGGCGAGAGGCCAGATCGCATCTCCCCGAGGTAGGCGTTCACAAGTAACCAAATGGCTCGCTCCCGCCAAACACGTCAAGGGGTACACACCCAGAACTCACGCTAGAACACACCGAGATCTCCCACATCTCAGTCCAAACCCAGAATACCATCCATAATCAAGCAACAAAAGTATGGATAGTGAGTATATGGGACTAGCTAGGGGTCTGTAGCTAGTCCCGAGGTATGTAAAGCAAGGAAACAGGATATATCAAATATCAAGGCATGGCTAAACAAATGGCTATGCAATCCATCAAATCAAACAACATAAATATAGCACTAGCAACTAATAGCATGCATGGGTTCTACATGGTTGGGAGTGACATGACACCTGTGCGTAGTCGTCGTAGAGTAGTAGAGGTTGAGCATCCTCTCGGGCAAAGTCGAGGTAGAAGGGTCGTCTCAGTCGTCGCAGCTCGGGTCTTCAAACATAAACACAAGCCTACACGAGGTGCGACGTGAAAAATAAATAACGAGCATTCATCTAATGCAAAAACATCAATAAGAACCAATTTAGAAGATCCAATTAAACTCCAGACTTAATACAAGCAGCACTGGTTTATATAATGAAAATAGAGCAATTGGTTCCAAAACAAAAGTAGTTTAAGCAACTAGTTTTATATACTTGAAAACAAGATAGGAGTAAGAGTTAGTTTAAGGTCAGTTTACGGGTCCCTCGGCTAGGATCTTCGGGTAGCCGTGCTAGCAAGGTAAAAGCTCAACGGATGGTTGTAGCAAAGCGGTAGCTTAAAGGATGATGATAGCAAAGCGAGGCAAAGACAACTAGAAAAGGCATTACCATGCCAAGATATGCGGCAACCACTCAGAGGAGATGAAAGGATCAACTTGTGACCGATAATGATTGGCGATGAGGTAAGGTGTGCTTAAGAGCACTACGAGGCAGGTACTCGCGATGTGGCAACGTCCATGGCGAGGCAGCTAGGTTGCGGCTCGGGGTTGCCGTGCATGAAGTAGAGGCCTCTGCTCACGACACGGCCGTCCATCACGTGCGACATCCTAGTTTCTAGCACATGGAACGGTACACGCTTCACAACACGAAGCCAAGTAGAGCGAGAGCAGATATGCGCAAAGAAGCACAAAGCGAAGGCAGTGGTGTAGGAAAGGTAGGCAAAGAGGACTTGGAGAAGGATTCATGTCCGCAGCACGCCAATGGCTAGTTGCGGGGCTCCGGCGTCCCATACCCACAATAGAGTAGAGGCGGGCAGCGGCCACGATTTCTACCCCAAGGACATGGGGAAAAATGGGCTCGGTTCAATGGCAAGAGCAGAGAAGGACAAGGTAGCAGCGAGCATCTCGGAATTACGAAACCAACGCAATTGGTTTCATATTTTTCGGAACTCCCGATAATTAGTTATGATTTTTCAAAGGTAAAAGCATTTATAAAACATTTATAAAAACCTTTATTAAATCAGAAAAGGATTGTATTAAAAACATGCTGATGTCAGCATGACATCAGCGATGGGCCCAGGTCGTCGGTTAGTGGGCCGATAGTGGGCCTAAAGTGTTAGTGGGCCACAAGTGGCCCAATGGACCTGGCCTGAAAGAACCTAGTGAACAAAGTCCAGAGAACCACCCTGGACTATCCTCTGGATCCGGCTGGGTTCCGATAGGCTTGAATGGGCTCCGATGGGATAGAGCTCAGCAAAGCCTGTCTAGGGTTTTACTCGCAGAAGTCCGGATCTGCCCCCTGGACTTTGCTGGAGTTCAACGGCGTTCCCTGACGCGAGAGTGCGTCGTCGGCGCGGTCGGGCGCAGCGCTTCGCCGGTGGTGGCGCAAGACAAGCGGTGGTTAGGTCTCCAGTGACATGGCGGGGTTAGGGATTCGTCACTTAGGTGATGACCGGCCACAAGACGCGGCCAAGGTCCATGCTTTGGACCTCTATGGCCCGTGCTCGACACGGCGGCGTTGCGTAGGCGGCAGCACAGTGCGAGGCCGGCCTTAAGACAACCCCTTTGGCCATGCGATGGGGTGCGCGTAGCCGTGGCTGCGGGCTGCGCGTGCGCGGACACGGGGCTGGTCCCGGTCGCGACACGGCCGGCGCGCGCATCGCGAACATCCGGCTTGCCGAATCCACAACGCGACACGGCGACAGCAAAGCAGAGCAAGGCTACAGCCACAACTCCAGCACAAGAATGCGGGTCGAAGCCCGAAAAGAGGACGTTGCAAAGGCAATGATGTGAGGATGTGTTCACCTCTCACACAAACCATCGAACAGGTTGAGGTCGTGCAAAGGTGGAGCTTCATAACATGCATCCAAGGTCACTAGCTTACACAGGGAGCAAGCACAGCACGAAGGCTGGCACCACAGGCAGAAACGCACGGTGAGAAAAGATGTTGGCTAGATTGGGTGCCTCACCGGGGGCTTGTGGATGGTCACGGCGGCGCAGGGGTGGCTCGTCGTCGTGGCGGGTCGGCGCGAGCAGGACGGCGTGACAAGTCTCAGGGTGTTGGCGTCGATCTCCATCTTCAGCTTGTGGTCATTGTCCGTGGCGTTCGGGTACCCGGCGATGAGGACGCAGCGCTACCGGTCCTTGGCGTCGCTGCAGTCTAAGACGGCAACTTCAGCTCGGCGACGGTGCAGACGTGGCAGGCGGCCGGTCTTCTGCTCGGCGATGACGGCGTAGTGCTCCCGGCGGGCAGCGGCTCCTCCGTCTTGGCCTTTGAGTGCAGGACGGTCGTCATCGACAGCAGCGTTGTCGTGGGTGTCGTCACGGCCGGTGGCGACGGCGTCCTTGACGAAGGGCAGCTCCTGGTCGGTGACGGCGCGGTGATCCCGAATGGCAACGGCGCGGCACTCCTTGTTGGCGACGACGCAATGCCACGCCACAGCGACGACGCGACAGTGAAGATGCGGCCCCAAGGCACCACAGCGCGGCACGGGACCTCTAGCTTGGTCAAGTGATGGCACCGGCTCCTCGATGTCGTCTTCGCGGTGCCCGGTGCCCGGCGTCCCTGCCGGCGCGGTGGTGCCCACGCGACACGGTCTCGGCGGCTTGGGCGTCGTGGCGCCCGGCTCCAGCTCCTCTCCGCGGGCACCTCCCTCTTCTACTCCTCCCCTCCTTCTTTCTCTCACAAGCGGCGCAGGGGTTGGGGTTTTCCCCTGGGCGGCGGCGGACACTGGGAGAAGGTGTGGGTGCGAGGCGATTTTATAGGAGCGCCGCTAGGGTTCGGCGAACGCGAGCGGCCAGGATACAGCGCAGGGCGCATGGCTTCCATCCGCGGCCGCCAGCGCAGCGAGGGGCGGCACCATGGGCGAGATCGGGAGAGCTCGGGGCGCTGCACCCACGTCGCAATCGCGTGACGCCAGCGAAGGGGAAAAAAGGTGGGCGCTGACGAGCGGGACCCGCTGGGCAGTGAAAGGAACAAAGGGAGAAGGCTGGCGGGCTCGGTTGGGCTGATTGGATCACGGTAGATGGGCCGGCCTGGTTAGCATTACGGGTTGGGTTGGATAGGAGTTAGAGTTTTGCAAAAAAGGTTTGGTTTTTATTCAAAGTAACTTTGTACTCATATATAGTTTGAATTTGAATATAATTCAAATTCAAACTTCACTCAATTTGAAGATCCAAAATAAAATCCAAGAAACTCCAACTCACATTTTATACTATAATTTGAAAATAATTTTATATGGTTTTATATTATATGGAATTTTAAGATGAGATGCTAGCAAATTGGGATCAAATTTGGTAGCACACAAGTTCAAACAAAAAGTTTTAAATTTTTTATGAAAATTCACACATGGTAAAACATTCAAATTTCTGGTATGTTACATTCTATCCCCCTCACGAGAATCTCGTCCTCGAGATTAAGCTCATACCAGGTGTTGTGAGGGTCTTCACTTTAGTATGGTTTCCGTTTCTTCCTTAAGTTCAGCTTCCAAATGTTGATAACGTCGACGATGTGGGTCTTCATCGACGGTGCCTCTATTCCAAGGTTCCACTTGTCCTTAGTCTCAACATATCTGGTTTCCAGGCGAGGGCCTCCGAAGCTAAGTGCCATCACATGTCCTTTTCCGTTAGCATCCATAAGAACTCTCCGAAATAATCCATATATCTCACAACTATTCTCTGGTTCAAGCACGTGAGAAATTCCAATTACGGGCTAGATTTCCCTTAACACAATCCTTCTTATCTAGCTGTGTTACCTAAGCTTGATCAGCTTAGGGTTAAGTGCCATGTGGTAGAATATGGCCTTCTCATGTTATTCCAATCCTCGCGTTCGAGTTTTCATACTTCTTATTAATTGGCTTATTCCAAAATTATCACTTATGAACCTGGCCATATTCTCATGGCATCCATTTTGTACCAATAATCCAAATTGGCACGATTCTCCCACTTCTTTCCATATGAGGGAGTCGTATATCTTATGCCTAGCAGAGTTCTGCAAATCCGATATAACTCAGCCTATCTCGTGGCATGTATATAGTTGGATTGCATATGGCAAGTTCTTATCCGAATTGTTGCCATATACCAATCTTGCATTCTTAGTGTACCCATAAGATTATCTTTGCCCAAAATTGTTTACTTGTCCATATTCGGCACACTAAGCATATACTGAGCCTTATTCCAAAGTTTTCAACAATTTATTCCAAGAAATCTTCTTAAAGCCATATCCATCTGGGATATGTCGAGGATATATAAAAATATTATCTCTTGATCCATAGGTAGATACCTTGGTTTTCCAAAGTATTTGTGCAATCGCGCCTCCTATGGCGTGCACTCTCAGGAACTAGCTGAACTTGGGTGAACATAACTTCCTTCCAACTTCCTTCCTCTGAAGATCCAATAATCCTTACCAACTTCGTACGTCCCTCATGTTGTGATCCATTTGTTGGTTCAGCATGTCTGCATCGATTCCCGTCAGAGTGTTGGCATCATCCGACATGACTGATTAGTTTCTGGTCATAGACACTATGAATGATTACTTCCCATTCGTATTCGTCCATGTTAACAGGGGTCATCTACAACACCCTCGACTGTGCGGGTGACTCTGTCCATCCGAAACCTCACACTAGTCCTTTCTGGTTCCAATTTCTTCAGATGGATCTTCTCGAGGAAATCACATCCATCTTACTCATGCATGTTTAGCAAACTCAGGATACACACATGATGTTAACTCTTAAGAATACCATCAAAGCTCAATCAAGTCTTCATAGAGTCCGCAGTTGCCATAATCTCGAGGAGGGATCAATTCTCCTTTCCATCCGGGGTGTAAAGCATGATCCTTCACAATTCCTTTATCTTACTCCTCATGATGGTATTCTTGCCATTAGGTATCCTGGAAATATTCATAGCTTCATGGCCTTGCCATGCTTATTCAACAATTCCAAATAATGTCACCTGTTTAAGTGAGCAATTTTCCTCACTTATGCTCACAAACTCTTATTACCTATTTTCCAATAGGGTGGTAGGTTCCACTGTGAGGTTGAACTGATCACTTGAGTCCAATAGTTGTCAGAGAAATTCTCCTTCCCACTGATCCAAAAGGTAGTGTCCCGTAGAGTTCCTTTGTTACTTGTTTATTCCGAAGGTGGGATCGACTGATCTCGCATCTTATTCCAAATATCGACCTTGTGATTGCTTTAGATACCATTTAGGTATCCTATTCCAGAAGCACAACTTGCGAAGCACAGCTATTTACTGCTTACACAGTAATTCCGAAACAACTGCTTAGGGGTGTAAGAGGGATTAATCCAATAAAAATGACTCTAGGATGACTACTCGTGTAGGGCAAACCTTGTATCCTTTGAGTTTAGTCATCCGAGTCAAATCCAAAACCTCAACAATACCTTCTAATCGAGGTACTATCTACTTAGGGGTGATCCCTTATGCATGGATTCGTTACTTTCGAATACATGGTCGGGGGCGCAATTCCATAAAATATGCGTGATTGTCCATCTGTGGAGAGTTCGATGTGCTTATATCCACTCCCTCGTTATCTTGGGTTGTCTTCTGATATGTTAGTCTCTCTCATCGATGGATCCATTACCAAGATACAGGGTTACCATGTTCCTTCGAGTCCCCACATGGGTCAATTCACATTTAGTGCGAAGAACCTTATCGGCAAACTCTGTATTCCATTAGCAATTTCCAAAGGTGGACATTCATAAGGTACCTTACAGAAGCTAAAGTACTCGAATAAAATTTTTGTATTGATTGTGGTTCCATATGGGGTACTTCATCTTTATCCGATAATTGAGTTCCGACTGAAATTATCCAAAATGTGTCACTGACATCTTAGGGTACTCAATTGATCTTAACCAATATATGCTTCCATAGAGGTACATGCACTTCCGAGCTTCGAAAGTTGCAAATTCTTAAGGTACTCATTTTCTGGTTTACGAACTTGAGTCCAATGTTCATAGGGTATCTCATCCATAGTCTTGGTCTGATTTGCCGAGGTTGCAAGAAATCCTTCACGTCTTCTAAAGCTTGACCTTGTTAAGTCGGCTGGAGCACGTCGGTCTTTGTTTTGTTAGCTTGATCTTGCAGGATGGGTAGCTAAGGCCTCTAAAGGAGTCATCTAAAGATCTAGCAAGCACATGCACTCATTACAATTTCACACAAACATGAAGAAGCATAACAACCATAAGACCATAAAAGATCCAATCACTCAAGCAATGCACCAGACAAATGCATACCTCGAGGCTGACTCCTGAGACCTTCGAGGTTACACCGGCGTAAGCACACTAGTATATCGTGGGCACTTGAGGGACTTCTCCTAATGTTAGTGATATAACACTTGAAAGAACACATGCCATCTGGTGTTTCGGTACTGATCTTTCCGAAGCAAGATGGTGGAACTTTTCTTCGTGCTGGCTCTCATGGCTTTGTCCTTGGAAGAAAGGGGGTTACTCTATATTTATTGCTTTATCCATGCCCCTTGTTCCTCATTTGTTCATCTTATTCCAGTCGTCGACCCTGGTAGAGCATCCAAGTTTCATACTACTTGCCGAGGGGAAGTCCATAGGGTCAATTATCCAGCGGTTATTCAGAGTATGTGATGCTCACTTGTAAGCTGGTGTTAACTTGATCATTCAATCCATTGGTTGCCTCATGTAGCTACAACTTGTTCTAATATCTTAATTCTCTGTGACTCGGCTATCCGTATAGCTTCGAGTCTTTGGGTCTTCATCCAACTGCTAAGCTATGGGCATCTCAGGAGTCTCCGACTCCCACATCCAAGCTTATGCGTGCCAGTTCCATATATTAGACCACCAATTTCTTACTTTGGCACACTTGGAATTAAAATCTTAACTCCTCATTATCGTCCTCGGAGTAGGCAACTCGTGTTATCCAAGCTTCATTTCGAGCAAGAGGTGAAAGGGTGCATCCTGTTGTTGTAGCTTCATCTGTATGCAGACTTCATGTATCACGGGGCAGTCTGTTCATTCTTCGGTGGATTGAGTTCCAAAGTAGAGACAACCATGTTGGCATAAACTCACACTGAAAAGTCAACAGGGATAATCCGATTGAATCCTGTAGATTCTTCTTCATATATTCCCCGTACTCTATGTTCATAGGTGTCACTGCAGTAGTTGTCTTTCTCTTGTGTCAGACATTCTTCCGTAGAGATGCAAAGCCATGGAGACTCCAACCGTGTAGAGGGGTTGTTAATAAGTCATTTAGTGAGAAATCAAGGATGTAAAAGTAGATTTCAAGGGGTTCATATAGAAATCAAGGAGTATATACTAAAACAAGGGTGTTTAGGCTATCCTAGACTATCGGCCATTGCTAGGGCTCGTCCTACGGTCAAGTACTGCTCTGATACCACCTGAAACGAACCGAATCTCCGCGAACGGAAACCCGACTCTCTGCACCTCCGTGATAGTCCCAGGAAGAGGCTATCACGTGCAATCTCTGTCTCAAGTGGTACAAATCCATACAACACGGGAATAAAAGAAGATTTACATAATATTATTACAACATCAGAGTACAACTCTTCGGCACAAGCCGGTTACAAGTCCATCAGGACTGAATCAAGAAAGGTAAAACATCTACACAGTTGATTTATCGAAGCGAAGCGTCTCCAGCTCCATAGGCAAACTCGAGCATAGGACCAGCTCTAGACTTCACACCTTCGTCATTGAAGTTGTAGTTGTAGATGGTCACCAAGTCTGAAACGCCAGCATCTACCCGATAAGCGGGTAGGTCATGTCAGCTTCCCAACAAAGAGCAAAAGCGGTGGTTGAATCTAATATGCATGGATAAAACCTATATTTGGCTGTAGAAAGCTATGCATGCTGCAGCGCAGAAGCAACAATCAAGGTATGCAGAATAAGCAGCGAGGTCCACACCTCCGGGAGGTCCACACCTCCGGGGTCCACACCTCTAAGGTCCACACCTCCAGGGTCCACACCCCTCAACAAGGAAGTCCACGCCAAAGCACTGAATCACACCCACGATCCAGCTCCCAACTCTCATCTGTGTTGTTCGGCCCACCTGCTCCTATCCCCACATCTCAACGGCCTCAGGCCGGGCTCACTCACTCGGGGGAGAGAAGAAGCACAAGAAAAGAGTCTAGCCAGAATAATAGATCTCAGGACTATCCATAACTTGTGGACACGGACTATAGCTATAGGTTTAAACACTCTGCAGAGGTTGTACAACTGTACCCGCCCGAATAGAGCCCGAACGGTAGCGAACCGCCTGAAACCCTACCATACGGCTGGAGTCCAAGTAAGTGGATAGCACTCTCCTGCGTCTCCGAGTCTGGCGCAGCCCCTGCTGTAGAGCTCGTACTGCCAGCGAGGGGTCCCTCAAAGCTGTGGAACCCTTCCCCGGCCTCACCGGGGCGAAGTTTGCTAAGGAGGAACATCGTCTCCCATCACGATCACACCGATCCGCCTACAGGCAGAATGCTATCCACTACGAGTCTCGCCCCGCACCCCCGCCCATAACAAGGCAGGCGGTTTGTACGGTAAGAGTCCAAAGAAGCATGGTAAGACTGACGATCGGTCCTTAAGGGACGAGAGCGAGCACTCCCCATCTCCATCACGTCCGACACGCCGCTCGGGCGAGAGGCTAGATCGCATCTCCCCGAGGTAGGCGTTCACAAGTAACCAAATGGCTTGCTCCCGCCAAACACGTCAAGGGGTACACACCCAGAACTCACGCTAGAACACACCGAGATTTCCCACATCTCAGTCCAAACCCAGAATACCATCCATAATCAAGCAACAAAAGTATGGATAGTGAGTATATGGGACTAGCTAGGGGTCTGTAGCTAGTCCCGAGGTATGTAAACCAAGGTCCATGCTTTGGACGTCTATGGCCCGTGCTCGACACGGCGGCATTGCGTAGGCGGCGGCACGGTGCGAGGCCGACCTTAAGACAACCCCTTTGGCCATGTGTTGGGGTGCGTGTAGCCGTGGCTACGGGCTGCGCGTGCGCAGACACAGGGCTGGTCCCGGTCGCGACACGGCCGACGCGCGCATCGCGAACATCCGGCTTGCCGAATCCACAACGCAGCACGGCAACAGCAAAGCAGAGCAAGGCTATGGCCACAACTCCAGCACAAGAACGCGGGTCGAAGCCCGAAAAGAGGACATTGCAAAGGCACTGATGTGAGGATGTGTTCACCTCTCGCACAAACCATCGAACAGGTTGAGGTCGTGCAAAGGTGGAGCTTCATAACATGCATCCAAGGTCACTAGCTTACACAGGGAGCAAGCACAGCACGAAGGCTGGCACCACTGGCAGACACGCACGGTGAGAAAAGATGATGGCTAGATTGGATGCCTCACCGGGGGCTTGTGGATGGTCACGGCTGCGCAGGGGTGGCTCATCGCCGTGGCAGGTCGGCACGAGCAGGACGGCGTGACAAGTCTCAGGGTGTTGGCGTCGATCTCCATCTTCAGCTTGTGGTCGTTGTCCATGGCGTTCGGGTACCCGGCGACGAGGACGCAGCGCTCCCGGTCCTTGGCGTCGCTGCAGTCCAAGACGACAACTTCAGCTCGGCGACGGTGCAGACGTGGCAGGCGGCCAATCTTCTGCTCGGCGATGACGGTGTAGCGCTCCCGGGCGGCAGCGGCTCCTCCGTCTTGGCCTTTGAGTGCAGGGCGGTCATCGTCGATGGCAGCGTTGTCGTGGGTGTCGTCGCGGCCGGTGGCGACGGCGTCCCTGACGAAGAGGAGCTCCTGGTCGGTGATGGCGCGGCGATCCCGAACGGCAACGGCGCGGCACTCCTTGTTGGCGACGACGCAATGCCACGCCACAGCGACGGTGCGGCGGTGAAGACACGGCCCCAATGCACCACGGCGCGGCACGGGACCTCCAGCTTGGTCAAGTGATGGCACCGGCTCCTCGACGTCATCTTCGTGGCGCCCGGTGCCCGGCCTCCCTGCCGGCGTGGTGGCGCCCACACGACACAGTCTTGGTGGCTCGGGCGTGGTGGTGCCCGGCTCTAGCTCCTCTCCGCGGGTGCCTCCCTCTTCTACTCCTCCCCTCCTTCTTTCTCTCACAAGCGGCGCAAGGGTTGGGGTTTTCCCCTGGGCGGCGGCGGACACCGAGAGAAGGTGTGGGTGCGAGGGGATTTTATAGGAGCGCCGCTAGGGTTCGGCGAACGCGAGCGGCCAGGATGCAGTGCGGGGCGCGTGGCTTCCATCAGCGGCCGCCAGCGCAGCGAGGGGCGGCGCCATGGGCGAGACCGGGAGAGCTCGGTGCGCCGCACCCACGTCGCAATCGCGTGACGCCAGCGAAAGGGAAAAAAGGTGGGTGTTGACGAGCGGGACCCGCTGGGCAGTGAAAGCAACAGAGGGAGAAGGCTGGCGGGCTCGGTTGGGCTGATTGGATCATGGTAGATGGGTCGGCCTGGTTAGCATTGCGGGCTGGGTTAGATAGGAGTTAGAGTTTTGCAAAAAAGGTTTGGTTTTTATTCAAAGTAACTTTGTACTCATATATAGTTTGAATTTGAATATAATTCAAATTCAAACTTCACTCAATTTGAAGATCCAAAATAAAATCCAAGAAACTCCAACTCACATTTTATACTATAATTTGAAAATAATTTTATATGGTTTTATATTATATGGAATTTTAAGATGAGATGCTAGCAAATTGGGATCAAATTTGGTAGCACACAAGTTCAAACAAAAAGTTTTAAATTTTTGCGAAAATTTACACATGGTAAAACATTCAAGTTTCTGGTATGTTACAGTCGGGCTGCATCAACTGACCTCCGGTAAGCTTGTGAGTACCGTTTTACCGAATAACCCTAGGCTTGAACCTCCGGGCGCATCGCTCAGGTTTCGTCTAATTCTTTATTCACAACTTACCGATACTAGCTAGATCTGCAAGTTTTCGTACCAATTCTTGTGGGTTTTAGATATTATCTTTATCATCCACTCGATCTAGATCCTATCGCCTTCTAACACCGTAGCCGATTCCGACCTACTTGAGTGCTGACGTCACGATCGGCCGATTCCAGCCGATCCGTCTATCTACGCACCCGCGCTTCGGTCGCTCTCGAGCCGGCCGATCCCGCTTTTACCTGTATTGTCCGATTGGCTGGTACAAGTGTTGCTACAAGGCCATCGGTTCTCTAGCTGATCCCTAATATTTTCCATTATCAATCAACAGGTCAAATTGGCTGGCACGCCTCGCTACAGACCGGGGAGTCACGTGTGCTGCGCGCGGAAGTGACATCCTATTTTCACGTCAACACACTTTTGGCACGCCTGGTGGGACCCGAAAAAGTCAACAATGACGAAGCCTACGAAGACTGGTCCTTCTGAGATTCATCCAGAAAACGTCCAAGCGATCACCAGAGATCAGTTGAAGGATACAGACAAAGCTGAGTTCGAAGCTCATATGAGGCACTATGAAGAGCTTTGCCTGGCATCATACGGTCAGACTAAGAACGGGATCTTCAAGAAGAGTCCGTTGCCCACGCCTAAGCAAGTCACTTTCTCAGCCGATCCTGAATCACTTCAGGACATGATGACTAAGGCGATGCACCAGACAATGATTGATCAAGCTAAAGTTTTTCTAATACGGTGCAAAATAGTCTGATTGAAGCACTCAAGAAAGGAGCAGAAGGAGGATATCTGGGACCTGCATATTTTCAACCAAACCGAACTCCTCCAATGTTCCGACACGATCAATCGGCTGCACCGCCGATTGATGACTCAACAGTAAGGGTTGCACCATCTCCACAGGTTGCTACTGGTTCTTCATCGGACTCCCAGCCGATTCAGAATCAAAGTATTGGAGAAAAAGCCAAAGACCCCGCTGTTACCATGCCTGTGATTCAAACACAGGCAACACAGTCTAATGCCCAAGATCAAGCATTTTCAGTGCAGAATCAAAAGTATCCTCCCATGAGGAATCAAGATGGGAAGCTTGCAGGATGGGATTTACCTCGTGATCATTTTGAGAATGATATCTCAAACTTTCTTGAGCCTCAGCCTGAGGAAATTCTAGAAGTGAAGTACCCACAGTCTTACCAAGCCACATTTGGGGGTACTCCAGGGACTGTGCACATGAATGGGGAAGGAGCGGTGTTCGTCTACTTCAATCACGGGAGCAAGAACTTTGAAAGAGTCAAGATCAGTCCAACTCATGCTCATATGGTCATACCGACAGAGAAAAGAGCTCTCATTCTACCTCAGAAACGAACTCCTGTTCCACCTCAGAGATCGGCTCAACAGCCGATACTAGGGATGCCCGTGCAAACTACTCCACTACAGCAGCCAACATTGGGGATGCCTGTACAGACTGCCCCACTACAGCAATCAACATCAATGCGGCCTGTCTTGACCCCGGCTAACACAGTGGCTTATGCAAGATCATCGCCTCAGCAGCCGATCAATCAAGGGGTAACAGGGCAGCGAATAATTCCACAGGTGGATTCTGCATAGTTAATACAAACACTTATGAATCAATTGGCTATTTCAAGCTAGTTGAATCTACAGCAACCAAGCCCATCGGCTGGTCAGCTGATCGGACAAGCTCCACCTGTTGCAAATATGCAAGGTTCTTCTGGGAAACGACCGAGAGCCGCCATCATTCCTGTGAGCTTAATGACGTCTTTCTTGCAAGATGTGGCTTGGCCATGTTGTGTATAGCGTCGACCTTCATGGGGTTGGCTTCAATGCCTCGGTGTCCGACCATGAAGCCCAGGAGCAATCCGGAGGGTACACCAAAGACACACTTGGTCGGGTTGAGTTTCCACTAGAACTCCCGCAGGTTGGGAAGGTTTCGGTGAGGTCGGCGATGAGCTGGTCTTCCTCGGTGGTCTTGACGACCACATCGTCTACGTAGGATTCGACGTTTCTCCCAATTTGCGACTTCAGGCACTTCTGTATTGCCTTCTGATATGTCGCTCCAGCATTTTTTAGGCCAAAGGTCATGACCTTGTAGCAGTAGATGCCATGGGGCGTTATGAACGCTGTTTTATCTTCATCGTCGGGGTTCAGGGCTATCTGGTGATATCCTGAGTAGCAGTCGAGGAAGCAGAGTAGGACGCTGCCGGCCGTGGAGTCTACGACCTGATCGATGCGAGGAAGAGGGAAGGGATCTTTCGGGCAGTGCTTGTTAAGGTCGGTGTAATCGATACACATCCTTAATCCACCAGTTTTCTTTGGTACAAGAATCGGGTTTGCGAGCCAAACTGGGTGTTTACATTCTCTGATGAATCCTGCAGCTAAGAGCTTACAGACTTCTACTTCTATGGCTTGCTTTCTATCTTTTGCAAATCGCTGGAGCTTTTGCTTGATAGGTCGTGCAGTCTTGTTTACTTCAAGGGCGTGCTCAGCCAGCTCCCTGGGGACACCGGGCATGTCGGACGGGCTCCATGCGAAGATGTCAGCGTTGTCCCTGAGGAAACTGGTGAGCGCGAGTTCCTATTTGGGGTCGAGGTTGGCCCCGATGACGACTTTCGTGGATGCGTCGGGCAGGCCGAGGCAAACTTTCTTCACAGCTGGGCTTGGGTCCAAGGCTGTGCTTGTACGCTTCTGCTCTGGCACCTCCAGAGTGGTTTGGTCGATCTTGGCTGCCTGAGCGACCATGACCGTTGCTGCAGCTTTGCAAGCGGAGTCTTTGGCGAGCTCGATGGTGGAGCTCTCGCAGTTGTAGGAGACCATGATATCCCCGAGGACGGAAAGGATTCCGTTTGGCGCCGGCATCTTCATGATGAGGTAGGTGTGATGAGGTATGGCCATGAACTTGGCCAGCATAGGTCGGCCGAGGATGGCATGGTAGGAGGAGCGGAAGTCCGCGACCTCGAACGTCAAGTACTCCGTGCGGAAGTTCTCCTGTGTGCCGAAGGTGACCGATAGGCATACACGACCTATGGGGTATGCAGCCTTGCCGGGCACAACCCCGTAGAAGGGTTCGTCGCAGGCGGTCATCTTGTTGAAGTCAAAGTCCATCTTTTTGAGTGTCTCTGTGAAGATGATGTTCAGGCTGCTGCCCCCATCAATGAGAGTCTTAGGCAGGAACGCCCCATCTACTTTGGGATTGACGATCAGCGGGTTGGTCCCGGGGTCAGGTATGTGGACCCAATGATCTTTCCTGGAGAAAGTGATTGGGAACTCCGACCAACGCAGAGGTTGTGGAGTTTCAGTGTTGACGTGGCCGATCTCGCTTGCGTTTGATCGGAGCTGCCTATTGCTTTTGGTTGCTTGGCGACCTCCGACGATGAAGTTGATCTCTCAGTTGGCCGTCTGGAACGCACCATTGGGGTTACCTCCTTTTGGCGGTGGTGGTGGAGAGCGCTCCTTGCGGTTGTTGTCGTTGCAGTTGTGGTCGTCGTGACGACGACGATCATCACGCCAGTCGTCGTGGCGATCGTTGCTCTGATCGTCGCGGCGATCATCCCTCCGGTCATTGCGGTTGTCCTCGTGACGATCATTGCGACGGTAGTCATCGCGTTGGTCATCGCGACGGTCATCGCGGTGGTAGTCGCGATGATAATCACGTCGATCCCTGTCGTCGTTGCGATGGTAGGGTCGACGGTCACGGTAATCACGTCGATTAGGTCGATGGTTACCATTCTGGTTGTCGTTGTTGTCGCTCTTGGCCTTCTTGGATTCTGAGGGTACCCCGAGGGCACACTTTAGCTGTTCGCACTCCCTCATGGTATGCTTGGCATCGCGGTGGAACTGACATTGGTCATCCATGACCATGTTGAAGTCCCCCTCGAGGAAGGTGGAAGGTCTTGGTGGGTCTGTTACGTAGGCTTTGCCAGATCGCTTGCGTGACCTGTTTCCGCGGTCGTCGTGATCTTCTCCGTTGAAGTCGTGCATCACCGCGTCTTGAGTGTCGACTAGCTTATCGACATAAGCCATGAGGTCGGCGATGGTGTGGGCGTCAGCTTCGTGGATCTTCTCGAAGAGCTTGATGTTGGTGACTCCCTTCTTGTAGTAGGCGATGACGTCCTCATCCTTGACACCCGCAAGTGTGTTGCGGTTCTCGAAGTAGCAGTTGGTGTACTCCCGGAGGGTTTCATCGTGTCTCATCCGCACTCTTGCGAGGTGATGAGTGTTACCAGGTCGGTTGTAGGTCGCCTGGTAGTTGGTCGTGAAGAGCCGGGACAATGTTGCCTAGGAGGTGATGCACTCTGCGGGGAGATTGTCGAGCCATAAGAGTGGTGCCTTGCCCATCACAAGGGGGAAGTATCCCGCCATGTGGTCTTCGTTGCCCCCCGATGCACGTGCTGCGATGCTGTACATCTTGAGCCATATACTCAGGTCGGAGCGACCGTCATACTTCTCAATGGCGGGTTTGAAGTCTTTGGGGTATCTGATCGTCCTGAGACGTCGTGAGAACGCTGGAAAGTTGTTGACCGCTCCCGGACTAGCTGATGGGGCGTAGGCCGTCGGGATGATGTAGAGGTCATCGTGAGGACTGTTGTCTTGGTCGTACTGAGCACGTCGTAGAAGCTCTTGGTCATGCATCTGCCGCAGCTCTGTCGCCTGAACGGGGTTGTTGGCGTCGAGGGCGTCGAGGACCCCGTGATCGCGGTCGTAGTTAGCACGACGTGCTATCTCCACTTCGTCTCTTACGTGTCGACGTTGGCTTCCTTCAGCATGGTTAGCTTGTACTGGTGGAGGTTGAGCTCCTGCGTTTTGTCTTGGGTTGGCGGCGGAGTTTGGTTGGGCACCAGCAGCATTAGCTGCATTGTTGGCGACGTTACCTGCGGCGTTAGTGGCAGCATTGGCTGGAGGATTGGCTACAGCGTTGGCTGCGGCGTTGGTAGCGGAGTTGACCGGCTGCATTACTTCGTTTTCACCTCGTCCCTCTTCAGCTACTAGCTCAAGGGGACCATTGCCACGACGTCGCTGGCGAGGATGTTCCGATCTGCTCCTAGAGTAAGAGCTTGCGGCCGATCTGTTGTATCCTGGGCCTCTTTTTTCGACTTGAGCGGTGGCGATGCGTATATGAGCTTGGAGACACTGTATTGCAGGAGTGTCCTCATGTTGACCCAGTGCAGCAAGAGCGGCTCCCAGGTTGGCTTGGGGAGAGTTGTAGACCTCATGGCCGTCCTGCTCAAAGTCCCTCAGGAGGTCTCTGGCGCACGGCTTCGTCGAGGCTCGTGTTGCTGGTGTGGCTGAGGGGCAGCTGCTGCGGGTGCTTGCATACCGACGTTGTCATCGTCCTAGCTGGCATTGCCTGCATGCTGACCTGCAGCCGGGGCGGCTGCAGCTAGCTCTTGCTGCTGACGTACCGCTCTTGCAGCGTTGGCGTTCTCGCGCTCCATGCACTGTTCGTTTGTCTCTCCGTCTTGAGGTGGTACATCCGCGGAGACGACCAAGACCTCGCGATCTAGAGTCTCGAACTCTTCTCCCGGATAGTTCAGGGAGATGGTCGTGTGGGCGAACTGAAAGGCGAGGCGGTCCGGAGACGGCTCCCGGTTGATCTGGCGGCGATGAGCCGCGGTTAGAGGTCGTTGAAGCTTCTTGAGGACGCGGCACTGGCGAGCCGTGTGTTTGGGATTCTTGTGGATGGGGCAGGGGTCGTCAAGATGACTCCTGCAGTTCCCACGATCTGGTGTCTTGGGTCTAGATTCGATTTGGATCTTGCGCTTCATGTAGCGGGACGCTACGTGAGCTGCGTTCCGCAATCCAAGAGGCATGCTGGAGGATGACGTTGGGGTCCTGCGAGGGCGCTTGACGTGTTCGCAGACCTTGATCGTGTCGGAGAGCATGCCTTCAACACGATCGAGCCCCGCGATCAGGTCGCTAGGAGTGGGTGGGTGGGTTTCTGTCTGCAGAACTGTCTCGACCTGCTGGTTGGAGGTGACCGCATTGCTCTCGATGACGAAGCAAGCGGCTGGAGCAGTGGATTTTGCCGGCATGGAGCCGAAGCAGATGTCGACGGGATTGGCGAGGATGTCTGCCATGCTCTCCGGGAAGATGACGCTGTTGGTCGAAGCCATCGAGTTGCACGAAGAACCTTGGATTCCTCCCCTACCTAGCGCGCCAACTGTCAGATGGTGAGATCTAGACAGCCCACGGGGGTGTTAATCCCTGTGGTTTAGTTGTTCGGCGAGGTGGAATCTATGGCTAAGAACTCGAAGGTTGCGCACGAGCACACGGAACATAGAGAATACGACGAGTTTATACTGGTTCGGGCCTCCGGAGAGTAAAACCCTACATCCAGTTGTTGGTGTAGATTGCTTGAGGATTGCGTATGATACAAGGGTCACCTCGCCCGCCTTATATTGGCCAGCGGATGAGGTCGATTCCTAGACTCCTGGTCGGTTACGACCTGGAGACCTAAATCTATATTACAACTCTTGCCATATCCATCGATCTGCTTAGTCGGAATCCACCGATGTCTTGTCTTGTACGCCAAGTCTTGAGGTTGTTCAGAATAAGGTCATCTGGGGAATCTTCTGGAAGGTCTTCAGGAGGTCGTGTGAGCCGCCAACTAGGTCGGTTGGGCCCACTGACAGGTCGGCGGGTCTTCTGGTAGGCCGGACCCACTTGTCGGGGACGGCCGTGAGCCTGGTCGGTGGGGACCCAGGGGTACCCATGTCTCACAGGCATCAATGGTACCAAATCCACAGCCAAGAATCTTAGAAGAACAACCTCCAGAAACTCCAGCTGAGATACAAGCAATTGAACATGTATCTGCTGAATTGAAGTCTCACATGAAGCAGGAGTTGATCGACCACTTCTCGGAGATGCTGCAGAAGCAAAATGGGATAAAACCGAAGCGGCAGTCCTACATGTACAGAACATCGTATCCATCTGGCCACGATCAGATACTGTTCCCTCCGAGATTCAAGATGCCAGACTTCACCAAGTTCTCTGGGCAAGATGAAACATCCACTATGGAGCACATCACTCGATTCATCATCCAATGTGGAGAAGCAGGGAACATTGATGCACTCAGGATATGTTTGTTCTCTTCATCTCTATCAGGGCCAGCATGCTCATGGTTCACATCACTGCCAGCTAACTCTATCATCAAGTGGTCCGATTTGGAACAGCAGTTCCATAATTACTTCTTCTCTGGCATCCATGAGATGAAGATTACTGATCTGACCAGACTCAAGCAAAGGAATGATGAAACAATTGCTGGATTCGTTCAGAGATTCAGAGAGGTCAGAAACAAGTGCAATAGTCTGAATCTGGGAGACAAACAACTGGCTGAGTTAGCTTTCCAAGGTCTCTTGCCAACCTTGAGGGAGAAGTATGCATCACATGACTTCGAGAGTCTCAGCCAATTGGTCAGTCGAATGAGTCAAGAAACTGCAAAGTCCTACGAGCCTAGAATAAACTTTCAGAAGAAGGTATCCTGTGTGGATTACTCTGATTCAGAAGATGAAGATAATATGATAGGGCTTGCAGAGTGGGTCAAAGGAAAGAAGACGGTTTCCTGTCCCTTTGGCAAGAAAGAATCAGAGAAATTCGGCTTTGATATCACTAAGGCTGATAAGATATTTGATCTGCTGCTTCAGCAAGGGCAGATTAAGCTTTCCCAGTTTCATACCATACCATCTGTAGAGGAGCTGAAGAGGATGAAGTATTGCAAGTGGCACAATGCAACATCGCATGACACCAATGATTGCAAGATCTTCAGACAACAGATCCAATCAGCTATTGAGCAAGGGAGGCTTAAATTTGAAACTCCTGCCAAAGCTGAAAAGCCGATGAAGATTGATCAGCACCCCTTCCCAACTAACACAGTTGAAATGTCTAGCAAAGACACATCACGAGTTCAGTTGCTGACATCTGATTCGGCTCAAAATAAAGGAGCCGTTGATCCCAAAGTACAAGTAACCGCTGCCGATGTCAAAGGAAAAGGGTTACTACTTGAAGAGGGAGACTTAAAGCCACGCCGACCTGTCACTTCCCAGATGCTAATCAACAAGTTCCAGTGTCGACAAGAAAAAGCAATGAGAAGAGAAGAGTGGGCACGATGTAACAAAGGACGTTGGAGATGTCCGTTCTTCAAGTACTACTGGGAAGAAGGGATCAAGCTACCAATGGCAGAAAACTGTCTAGAGTGCAATAGGGCTTACAATAATAGCAACTCATCCAAAAGGGTTTGCTTTAATGACGGAAGACCTGGAGCCAGAGATCACCGTGAATTCAACAATCAATGGGTCTCAGTCCATGATCAGCTGGGGGGCAAAGCCAGTGTCCACGATCGGCTGGGGGGCAAGGCCAGTGTTCATGATCGGCTGGGAGGCCGAGTCAATGAAGAGTCAAACAATCCGCTGGAAGAGATGGGCGATTCTCTGGTCCCTGATGAAGATATCATGTGCCGAGCTCCTGAACGTCGACATACGTTGCAACTGGATGATGAAAGGTCAAGCCAAACACGTAAGAAGCCCAATTCGCAGTGGTGTTCAGATGGCTTGACCAAGTCCCAGAAGAGGAGAGTCCAGCGCCTACGTCAGTTAGAATAACATGAAGAAGCAGAGAGACATGTGCTGGACAAGAAGAAGGTTCGGTCTAAAGTTTG
This sequence comes from Cenchrus fungigraminus, assembly GCA_036936925.1. Taxonomy (NCBI): domain Eukaryota; kingdom Viridiplantae; phylum Streptophyta; class Magnoliopsida; order Poales; family Poaceae; genus Cenchrus; species Cenchrus fungigraminus. The sequence goes on from CM072780.1 coordinate 90,135,413, forward strand.
GCGCCCAAAGCCTAAGGCTGATGAAGAAAAAGATGACAAACCACAAGCTGATATAAACATGGTTGTCTTCCTACCAAAAGAGTTCATGGCTCCAGTTGATTCGAATGTGTCCGATGAAGAACTTGGCATGGCTCAGTTGACACTGGAACCTAGACAAGCAATAATCTTTGAGAAGCCAGAAGACGAGAAAAGACAACATTTCAAGGCTTTGTTTCTCAAAGGATTTGTCAATGGGAAGCCAGTCACCAGGATGCTTGTGGATGGAGGAGCAGCAGTCAACCTGATGCCGTACACCATGCTACGCAAGATTGGGAAGTCTGATGAAGACTTGACCCAAACCGACATGATGTTGGTGGACTTCGAAGGCAACGTCTCTCCGGCTCAAGGAGCAATCTGCGTGGGGCTTACCATCCGTAGTAAGACCCTTCCGACCACTTTCTTTGTCATTAAAGGGAGGGGATCTTATAATCCACTGCTGGGTCGAGATTGGATACATGCCAATTGTTGCATACCATCTACCATGCACCAATGCATCATCCAATGGATCAGAGATTCAGTGGAAGTGGTCCAAGGAGAAACTCCTTAACAGTAGCAGCTACAGAGGCACAAGGATGGACTTATGATCGGGTAAGCTGCATATCTGGAAAAGCCTAGGATAGCAAGTATCTCAAAGTGTCTGATTCCGGACTAAAGCCGGTTCAAGCAATCGGCTCCGATGACAAGATTTAATGGATCAGTTCATTAAAGACAAAGGGAAGCTTGGGTTCGGAGTCACAGCAGCCGATGGATTGGTCACCCAAGTGTATCAATAGTTGTACAAGTCGATTGTCTTATCGTGCCTATCGGCTGATTGAGTTTTCAAGCTACAGCCGATTGCAAATGTAATCATTTCTAGTAGAATAGTCGATATCTATAAAGAATCACCTTTAGTGCAAAAAATGTAAAATCAATGTACAAAATCATTATTCGGTTATAGCCGATACATATATCGCCTTCAGAACAAAATGAATACATTTTTGTCTCTTCTATTTTGGATTACAATGATATTGCAACTCAGATCTATAGATTACATACGTTCTCAAGAGGTTACAAGGGGTGCATTGTCCTAATCTGAAGTATGATGAGGATATTGTATCGATGAATGAGAAAAGGACACAGCGAAGAGGAAACGGAAGATTAAGATCTTCACCCGATTCTGCAATCTTCCGCCAGAGGGAGCCCGAGTTGATGACCAAGATGGCCGTTCCTTTGGCACGCTCTTCCTCTGATAAATGTGCAGCAAGACACCCTACCTGTCTCTTTTTGCCAAAGCCAGGTCCTCACAAGGATTCTTTTGGCTATAATGCCTCCTGGATTTTCCAAAGGAGGCAAGGAAGAAGAGGGGTCACTACACTACTTCACAAGGATTCTTCTAGCTATGAAGGAGAAAAAGGAGAAAGAAACAGTCATACAACAAGAGTCTGTAATCTATCTGAGTTGGTTGAGACATGGCCGATGAGAGTGAGTTTTCTCCATCGGGCTTCAGGCCTATTTATAGCCCCAAATGGCAGAAGGGATAACGACAAGAGGGAATTGAAAAAGGAGAAATGAAGAGCATCCGATGCAGTTAAAGCAAGAACAGTTTCCTCGTGAAAGTCTCAGACTGGACAGTGGGCAGGCATGCAGTGATACGTTTCCCAAAAATCAGGGGTTGGCTTTGAAAGAGTATTGAATAATGATGTGTGGCCCTACTCTGTACTCTAGAAGAGGAGACTATCTGGATTCCTTTCTCTCAATATTCCAGCAACAACGACAAGCTTTGATGCATCATTGGGATACAAGAAATCTTCAAAGAGAAACTTGTCAAGGAGTGGAGATAGTTGTATTTTCCTGAAAGCACTCTAAAGGAGGCTTGCCTCTTATTCCTAATGGAGACTAGTCTGGTTCATATCAGAAGATTATGGTACTGCGTGAGGAGTAGGCTACATTTTATAGCAGGAAAGATGAACCAAATCATAAAAGCAGCACCTACAAATATGGGTGGAAATTCATTGCTGGAAGATGGTGAATTAAATTAAATGTCAATCAAGAGGTGGTGATGTTCATTCATAAAAGGCCGATTGCATCGGCTGATAAGTACATCAAGATTCAAAGGAGGCTCTTGGCCTTATCTAGCTCCACCCTAACTTGAGCTATTTCTTCACCCATACGGTCAAGTTCCTGTAGGAGAGCTGTCCTCCTGGCTTCGAGTACTTCCAACTTCTCCTCCTTGTTGGCAATCACCAAACGGAGACCGCGTTCTTGTCTAGATGGGTGGTTTAGCTGATTCACACCAAAGGCATTGATGTTCGAGACGATCTTTTCCACAATATCGCGGTTCGGAGACTGAGAAAAGAAGAAACATCAGGGAAAAGATCGTGAGAATGAAGGAAAAGTGAAAAACAACCAACCTGATTCACAGAGGAGGAGGAAGAAGAAGAAGCCATCGCAAAAGGAAGATGATAGTTCTAAAAGACTAAAGGAGGCTTGCGATATATAAAGGCCGATTAAACGTTCGGTCAAAGCAATTAATACGGAGCGTTGAAAGTTGGCCAAGAAAAGGCCAATCACAGTTCACAAAATTACAAATAAAGTTTAAACTATGCTTAAAAGATGGATGGCATTGATGAGATCTAGGCGCAGCTGGTCAAACGCTTCTATCTCCTGACAATCGGCATCGGCTGAACCAGGAATCGGCTGCTCTTGTTCGCGAAGAGCTTGGGCTTGCTGTGCGATGGAGTCCCTCCGTTCTTGCATAATGGTTATAGTGCCTGGAAGATCTGCAAGTTTCTGCTCTTCAGTGGTTAAGTCTTGATCGATCTGGCTTAGCTATTTCATCAACTCAGCACGACGCTTCTTCAAGCTATCAATGCTACTGATGATATCAGGACGAGAAGAAGCTAGGAATTTAATCCTATTCTCAAGATCGGCCATGCTGTTGTCCAACTTCTCCCTGTCCTGAGTAAGTTGCTCTTGACGCTGCCTTTCCTCCAGCCGATCTTGAGCTTCTTGGACTATGAGCTGCCGATTCTCAATGAAAGCAACCTAGAGCATCTTCGTCTTAAGGTCTCTAGGCAACTGGTCCTGAATTTGCTTAAAGATAGCTCTGATCGGCTCAGCATCTTGTACAAGTTGACCAATATCCTGGTCCAGTATTGGCAACACCTCAGTCAGCTTAGCCTTCACTTCATGTGGGAGAACGACTGCCAATGTGCCCTGAACAAAAGGCGAGTTTGTTAGAACCCACAAGGAAAGCAAAAGAGCTGAAGAAGAAATTTGAAGAAATCAGGAACTTTACCTCCAAAGCAGAAGATATTGCTCGAAACCGGACAGTTGGGTTTTCAGTCGATGATGATTCAGGGACTTCAACAGTCGGCAACTGTGGTTGGTCACCGGTATCTTGTTGAAGATCACCCAAAGACTTATCATGAACCTCAATTGATGTCTCGACAGTATCTTGGAACAAAGACAAGGAGTTAAGGAGTGAGAGTAATAAGGAGACAACTAATGAAAATTATACCTCAATTGGTTGTTCAGCTTGAGGATCGGCTTGTTCAGGAGAACACCGAGGCTGATTAATAGGAGCATCTGAGACATTGATCCTCTGAATATCAGGTTGTTCGATCAATAAAGTCAAGGTATCGTCAACCGGGTTCTCCGTGACTTTGTCGGGATCAGGCTGCTTGGACGGTTCAACCAAAATATCATCAATTGGAATTTCTTGAATTGGCTCCAGAACTGGACCTTGGTCAGGGTCAGTATTACCAGTCTGTGTTGACTAGCTTGAATACTGGATAGAAGAAAATGATCAATCAAAGAATACAGAAAAGGAAAAGAAGAGGGCAAAAAAATCAGTTCCTTGAAGGCACTCGCTAATACTCTGGCCATATCAGGGATATCAACAACCACAGTGTCGATCTTCTTCTTTTTTCTATGAGCAAGAACTTTGTGAGATATGTTCTTCCTCTTGAGCGTCGACAGAGGTAAAGTATCTGAAACGGGGTGAGTCTTGGGACCCTGCATGACTGAAGAGATTGAAGGAGCATTATAGCCGATATACGGAATTCGTCTTGGTGGCCAATAGTAAATCGGCTTGCCACTTCTGCTGGTAGCAGGAGGTTCAGTGGTTTCAGGCTGAAAAGAAGGGGAAGTGAATCAGCATATATTAAAAGAATGAGCAGTCAGAATATGTTGAAGATACATAAGGCAGTCAAGTAAAAAATACCTCATCAGCCGATGCCGCATAATCAGGATCCAGCTTTTCACAGTAAGTTCTGGGAGACACACAGAAAAGATGATCATACCATTCTGCCCACCAGATATTGAAAAGAGGAGAAGAAAAGCTGGAAAACTTCCAGGAATCAAGATTGATGGTGGCAGAATCAGGAACCCGGTCCAAGAGACGCCGATAATGTATATTATCGGGAATAATTTCCCGTGGCTTGATCAAATCAGAGAAATAGAGACCAATCGGCAACTGACCAAACCCCAGCTGACGAGCACTTGCTGAAGGGTTATAAAATTCATAAGTAGCTGATTGATCCTTGCCAAAGACGCAAGAAGGAAGAAGCCCTGGTTTGATTATCTCCACAAAGGCAATCCTGTTCTCGTCATCTCTATGAATATCGTCGAAGCTGAATAAGGTCTCAAAATTGTTATCATCGTCCCTGTATGCAAACCAGATGATGGATCCTGGATTAAAACCAAGGTAGAAGCTCCTGAAATGTTCTGCTATACGAGATGGAGTCTTCTTATGTCCTGGAAACAAGGAGACAACTTCTCCAAAGTTCATGCATCGACATTTAACAACTGGAACGCCATCTGGCTGGTCTCCCGGAAAGCACATATCAAAAATATTCTGTTCCAGTCGATCTCGGAGGTGAAGGTTCAACCACATGTTGATAAACCACCAAGGACCCCCCGGAGTGCCTATTGGAGAGTTGGTTGACAAGCTGACTACCACTTGATGAAGGAGATTGTACGTAGCCCCCAAAAGATATTTGCCAAGAGGGATGGAAGAACCATCAACTAAACGTTCGGCTACGATCTGATAATTGGAGGTGGGACCAAAGGATTTGCCACAGAAGACAAACTTTTCAAGCCACATGTTCAGAAAAGCCACATGTTCTCTATCACTAACGGTGCCGTCCTTCATATGCTCAGTGATATATCCGGTCCAACCACCCACATTTTTAGTTTTCAGACGATGAGAAGGTTTGGCGTCATGATAGCTAAAAAGGGTATCCGAGGAAGAAATGTCCAAACCAGTCAACAGAAGAACATCAGCCAAAGTGGGGGTCATTGGCCCATGACCAAATAAGAAGGCATTGAGTGCATCAGACCAAAAATAAGAAGCGGCTATTAAAAGAGACTCATTCCGAGACATATCAGACAAGGACAGAGTAATGCACTGGCTAATCTACTGTACGATGCACTGGCTAATCTACTCTACTCTCCCAGAAACCTCTGTTCTTGGCATATACTCTACGATGCCAATTTCTCCACCCCTTGGCGTATCCTGTCCAAGACCTAAAGCAACCGTCCCAATCGGTCAAATTCAGAGAAGCATGCTTGAAGGGGATTCGGCCGGTTTCAAAGTTGATCATCTCAATGGGGTCAGTATCACCCATTGGTCCAAGGAAAGTGAGCCCGGGCTTATCATCAACAGGAATGGTGAGATGGGATCTAAGTTCCTAGAGAAATGGATAAATCTAGGCTTCAGGCAAAGCGGAACGGCGGTATTTAGGGACAAATAAAAGCAAAAGATCGAAAGAATAATACCGGGGGAATTGAAGAAAGAGACGCCTTCGGGGGTGCAAAAGCAAAGCAAGAACCTCCAGCGGAACTTGAGGACGCCATGAATCAGCGGAAGATTTGGAGCTTAGGGTTTATCGTTTGAAGGCTTGAGCTGTTGAAACAGCGAAATTTGGGGAGAAAGAGAGAAGCCAAGGCAGTTGTATTTATGGCCCCTAAGATTTGTTGAGATTCTTCGGCCGTCTTCGAATCAAGGAAGATAACAGATTCGAGGAAATTTCGGAGCAAAAGATTATTTACTCCGAAATTGGGGGGCATGTGTTGACACCATTTATTGGAAAAACAAGTCAAAAAAGATAAGGAAGAGTAGCCGATGAGAGCAGAGTGCAATCGGCCGATTAGAGAAAGAGAAAGGGTGGTCAACAGGATCCGCCGATGGTCAAAAAGAGTTCGATTCTATTAGTGGGCCAGCGGGTCAGAACGGTCGGCCGATGAATAACTAGAGGATCGGCCGATGGAGAGAAAGAAGGCGGTAATCAAGGAGATACGCCAGAAGGAAAAAGCATGGTGGAGGTGGGTCAATCTATGATTGGCGACAGGTCAAAGAGTCAGTTTTAGGAAGTTTCGACTCCTGCGAGAGTCCTTTTCTATTATTAGTAGTTTTTTGTCTTTAGATACAAGTAAACAGTGCCGTGATCGGCTAGGAGTCGGGGTTGTCCTCGGGACATAAATAGCGACCCTGCGTGGTCGGAAAAACTGTACACACCAATATCAAACAAACCGCCTCCGGGCAAACCCTTTACTTTAGTGCATCTACTTTACAGCATCTACTTTTCGGCGACTTCGCCATTGCGATTTTCCCTTTTGTACAACGTCGTGCTTGGAGTTCGTCGGGCTGCATCAACTGACCTCCGGCAAGCTTGTGTGTACCATTTTACTGAATAACCCTAGGCTTTAACCTCCGGGCGCATCATTGAGGTTTCGTCTAGTTCTTTATTCACCCCTTACCGATACTAGCTAGATTTGCAAGTTTTCGTACCAATTCTTGTGGGTTTTAGCTATTATCTTTATCATCCACTCGATCTAGATCCTATCGCCTTCTAACACCGCAGCCGATTCCGACCTACTCGAGTGCTGACGTCACGATCGGCCGATTCCAGCCGATCCGTCTATCTACGCACCCGCGCTCCGGTCGCTCTCGAGCCGGCCGATCCCGCTTTTACCTGTATCAGCCGATTGGCTGGTACACATGTCGCTACAAGGCCATCAGTTCTCTAGCCGATCCCTAATATTTTCCATTGTCAATCAACAGGTCAGATTGGCTAGCACGCCTCGCTACAGACCGGGGAGTCACGTGTGCTGCGCGTGGAAGTGGCGTCCTATTTTCACGTCAACAAGTAATGAAACAATTAACACTCACAACAAAGCATAGGATAGTCTAGTTATCACTACATTGTAAACCACTGCGATGCAATTCCCACTGACATTATGTGGCCAACAGAATTAAAGTATACTAATAGGTCCAAAACATAATAGTCGATCTGGTACATACACAGCATAGCAGAATTAAAGTATGCTAACATCTTTGATGCTTTTCATGAATTTAAAGTCCAAAAATTGTAGCACCAGGAACATGAAAATGAATTTCAACAGTTCATATAACTTCGTCTTTTGCAACAATTTATTCAAACAGACTTGGAGCAATAAAATCCATCCATCAAATCCACAGTCAATCAATTAAAAATGTACTATTAAGGCATGTCTCCCTAATCCACCTTGACATGAATATATAGCAGATTGGGTGGACTACATTATAAACCACTGCGATGTAATTCCCACCGACATTACGTGGCCATCAAAATTAAAATATGCTAACAGGTCCAAAGGATAACTGTCGATCTGGTACATTCAAAGCATAGCAAAATTAAAGTATGCTAACAGGTCCAAAGCATAACTGTCGATCTGGTACATTCAAAGCATAGCAGAATTAAAGTATGCTAACATCCTCAATGCTTTTCATGAATTTACAATGCAAAAATTGTAGCATGAAAATGAATTTCAACAGTTCATATAACTTCATCTGTTAGCAACAATTTATTCAAACAGACTTGGAGCAACAAAATCCATCCATCAAATCCACAGTCAATCAATTAAAGATGAACTATGTTGATGGTTCAAAACCGTGCTCAAGTTCACCGCAAGCCTATGGGTGACGTGGTGCCCTTTTCACCAAGGAGGGTCCTCCCTAGATTTGTTAATCCAAGGATCGGAAGCAAACTCCCAGGATTCTCCATCTAACCTATCGATCTATCCTAACGCGAAGCATTGATTGCATAAGAAGATAAACCTTAAAGATATATGAGTTATAGCATAAGGTTGATCGCATCCATGAACGTCGACAAGGTAAGGAGCAAGCAAGGGAAACTAAGGCCTATCGTCTTCTAGTCGTAGTACTAGACAAAAGAGCAAGCGCGACACACTACGTGAAAATCTCAAATAGGTCACGCAGCATCTGTAACGGGCCCTTAACACCCATTACATGCACCCACATCTGTAACGGTTGTTACTTGGTGCCCGTTACAGATAAGCGCTGCAGGCCGACCCCGGGGTTGGCCTCCGCAACGCCCGTTACCAATGTGGACTTCTGGTAACGATCTTCTTAAACGCCCGTTACATGAATCCTTTGTAACGGACGTTAAATAGAGCCCATTACACAAGTTAAACCTGTCGGTAACGAGCTCGTAAAGTCCATTACTGATCAATGCCCTATCGTTAACGGGCTGTTTATGTCTGTTACTGATCACTACCGTATTGGTAACGTGCTATAAAGTCCGTTACCGATGAGCATTTGATGCCCGTTACTAGTCTGAGAGCCCAATAATTAAAGTCTGAGAGCACTCTTCACTGCCGTGAAGTGGGAGCGTGGCGGCAGTGAACAAATGAGACGGAGGTTTGTTAATCATCGTCTCCTTTGAGTCTGTCCTCATTGACAGGTCAACTCGATCTCTCATTGCTTCCATTTCGACAGACAGGCACAATCAACACACATATCTTCTGAGACAAAACAGACATCATAAGGGAGATAACTTGTCCACAAAGATGAAGATAACTTGTCCACAGGAATAAAGATAATTATTACAAAAGGTTAACTTGTCCATATATCAGGCTAGGACTTAACTTGTCCATCACATTATTTACTATGGTCGTGCTATCTGACCATACACATCAACAAAGGCATGCCCCTTGAACATCCACAAAAGTATGGCTACTGACCCTGCACATCAACAAGCTTGAACTAGATCATGCCCCCATCAAGATTGGCTCTTTTTGCAGCCTCTTCGTAAGCAACCAAGGATTCTTGAAGCCCTTCGAGCGCATCTTCAATGGGCTCGAGATTTTGTTCAGTAGTATACTTGTACCTCCTTATGTGCTTAGCCTTTTTGATGAGGATGTTCACTTCTTTCATGATTTTTTCAAACTCAGGTTTCACATAACCCCAGACATTAACGTTTAGAAGTAACTCAAGCTCTGCTCGCGACTCAAAGAGTTTTGCCTGAAATAGGGTTAAACATGGTATAAGAATAACATAGTTAATTCAGAACTAATTTGCCTCAGAACTTGGAGCAGTATAGGAACGGGTAATCATCATAGGAAAATTATATAAGAACTTGAAAATTATCCTAGGCTTCATAGCAGGGTGTGACAAGTAAAAGCAGAACTTAGTTCAGAATTGATTTGCCTCAGAACTTGGTATAAGATCATGACAAGCATGGAAGACATCATCATAGGCACTAATTAACTTTATGAAGCTCAAGCTCAAGCTAGCTTAAGCTCCATCTATAGAACAAGTAAAAAGGCAGTGAGATTCAAAGAAACTTGCCTCGCCGTCGTCGTGGTCGTTGCCAGAGTCAGAGATGAGGTCCTCTACACCTTCTTCGCCGCTCCCTCGACACCTCTTCATAGTTGCCAGACACTTGTGCTCGCAAACGTGAGGCAGGCCCCTCGCCCACTTCGCTACCCCCTCGCCGGCACGCTCCTTCTTGCCGCTGCTTGGCCCCTTGTCAGAATCCGAGAGGATCCAGTCAAGGACCCTCGTCTCTGGCATTGGGTTCACTCCACCGCCACTTGGCCCCTCTCCGGTGCTCATCGTCGTCTCCCTCTTCGCCGCCATCTCGCCGGCACGCGCGCGGATCTAGTTGCGGCACCGCTTCGCGTTCCGGTTCTCCTCGATCCTGGGTGTGCGGGGTCGTCCGCTGCTTGGCCCCTCACCGGTGCTCATCGTCGTCTCTGTCTCCACACCTCCTCTCATGCCTCCTCTGCGCTTTTTTTTAAGGAAAGTGCTACGCTTATCCATTCGGAAAGAAGAAGGGGGCGGTTGAATATTCATTTTGCAAAATGGATACTCCATCCGTTCCAAAATATTTACACCCTTTGACTTTTACAAATCACATTTGACCATTCGTCTTATTCAAAAAATTTGTGAAAATGTAAAAATAATTATGATATACTTAAAATATATATTATGATAAAACATGTCATAGTAAAATAAATAATACTTTCACAATTTTTTCAAATAAGACGAATGGTCAAACGTGAAGCACGGAAGTCAACAAGTGTAAATATTTTGGGATGGAGGGAGTAGTCAATGCCGACGCGGGTTAGCAAACCCGCGTCGCTTTGTTGGCTGGTGCGCGGGCGGGCAATGGTTACCTTCTTTATAGGCTGCTGACGCTTTTTTTTTGAAATGACACTTAATTGCTTCTCTGAAAAATTAGGGCCCATAAAGCAGCACCTAAAAATTAATAAAAATACGAATAATTCATAGTTTTTTTTAAGAATCGAACAACTCATAGGAGTAGTTGGGCATTTGGTATTTTGAATAAAATATGAATAGTCACACGTCTCCTTGTGACCACATGACTCTTTTTGTGGCCAAGAGCTCTCCTGAGCGGACACAGGTTCCGAGGCGCGTGACCGGCCGCCTGACGGTTCGCCGTCTTGTCAATTTAAATTCCGGCCGGCCAAGAACTTCGTCAACCGCGGCACCAAGAAAACCCCAGCACCACCGTCTCCGGTCACCAAGAAGTGAATCCAAGAGCTTCTTCTTTCTCAAGCACGCGCATGGCATCGTCAAGCGAGCCATCCAGGAAGCGGGGGAGGGAGGAGGTGCCGCCGCCGCTGCCCGCCGTGCCCGAGGAGGTGCCGCCGCCCCCGCCCGCCGAGCCCGAGGAGGTGCCGCTGCCCCCGCCCGCCGAGGTGAAGCCGCCGCCGCCCGAGGAGGTGAAGCCGCCCCCGCCCAAGGAGGTGAAGTCGCCCCGGCGCAAGGTGGCGCTGCAGCCCGTGGCGGTCGTGTGTGCCCCTGCACTAAATGCTGACGAAACCACTTGGTCAGCGAACTTGTTCCACGAGGCTTTCGTGAAGCTTCGAAAGGTGGCCGTTCATCTCGGGGTCCCAGCACCCAGTCAATGTCTTGGTTGGGGACCTGGAGAGAGGAGTGCTCGCCCTCGTCGACGACGACAGCGACGACGATGGCGGCCTCGACATCTCCGGCTCCGGCTCCGACTCCGACTCCGACAGTGGGGCTCCTCCGGCGGCGACTACCTCTGCTTAATTAATTTGTTCCTCTGTTAATGTGTTCTTCTAGTGTGCTTGTTGAACTTGTGATGGACTATTAGATCCTCTGTTAATATGTTCCTCCTGTGTGTATGTTGAACTTGTGATGAACTAGTAGATCTAAGAGACGCGGTAGATCAGTCCATGTCTCCTATTTTGGAAGGCATTGTAATGTCTATGGCAGCAGCTTACAATGAATTGCAATGTGTATGCCAGAAGTTTGTTACTCTGTTTGTGTCATTATATGGTAGTAGTTCACAATGAATTGCAATGTGTATATATGCCAGAAGTTTGTTATTCTGTTTGTGTTAATAATCCGCGTTTCCTTTGCCTCGTGCTGCAATGAAATGTCAGCACAGATGAATTGATGAATTTTGTGATGTGTGACACATTAAGATTTGTGACCCAATTGTCATTCCATCCATTCTTCATTCATACATTTAAGTTTGTCATATGTGACAAATTTTTCATTCTTCATCCACACAGATGAAGCAAAAGCACTACTTTTAACATCAGAATTACTTCTTTGCAGTATACATCCCCAGTAAACATCCAAATACTACACAAACAACAGTCACAATAATCAAGTTCATCTTCTAGATCACATTGTCCATCTTCTCCTCTAGTGCTTTCTTCCTCTGCTTGTCCTCCAGTGCTTGCCTCTGCTCGCCGCTCCCAATTTGACATTTCACTGAATCAACTACTTCATCGACCGCGTCTGCCCAGTTCGACGGTCGAAAAACAATGACGCCAGCATCCTTCAGCATCTAGAGATACTCCTTGTGGAAATGATAAAATCCACAATTCTTGGTGTACTGCAGAATCAAAAGCACATAAGAACCCTAACTCAGATTTGGGAGACACAGCAGACTACTCACCGAGTTCCTTGCACACTTGAAATAAAGACGACCGTGGTTTTCACCTTCCTTCTGCGTCCGCCCCTCCACCACCTCAGCCATACCATAGTCTGGGTAGGGGACCAGTGGAAAGCTGCTTATCTCACCGACTGGATCCAAGCCGATGGAGTGATTGCGGCTGCTCCGGCAACCTTGAACCCTGTTCCTCGCACGTGCACCTCCAGACGAATCGGCGTAGTGCAACATGTGCGCGACGGCGGGGAAGGACGGGCAGGCGGCGGCGGTGGAGCTCAGATCAGGGAAGAAGAAGGGGCAGGGGTCGGGCCGTCGGGGCGGATGCATATAAATTCAGCAAGGGGCATTTCTAACAATGGAGCACTTGTTGGCGATGATGGTTAGTGTACCACCGTGGCCGGGGCGGATGCATATTCATTCGGCCAGGGGCATTCGGACAATGGAGCACTTGTTGGAGACGATGGTTAGTCTACCCGCATCGCCTTTGTCGGTCGGGCAGGCTACGGTTATCTTTTTTTATATAGGCTTCTGACGCTGACGCGTGGGCCCGACACTATTTTTTCTGAATTGAAATTTGCTTCCCTCAAATATTATACCCCATAAACAGCACCAAAAATTCATAAAAAATACGAACAATTCATAGTTGGTAATTTAGTATTTGAATAAAATATCAACAGCCACACTTGTCTAACCAAATTTCTTAAAATTAGATTTTTTATCCCTTGTTTACTATATAATAATTATAATAACGTCTTAGTGTGTTCTAAAAGTTCTACAAATTGACTTGGCAACATAATTTAAGTCCCTAAGCTTGTCTACAAAAATTCAAATGGTGTCGAAAATGGAAGATTATACTTGTGTACAAATGTCTACATCTCTCACATAGTTTCTTAGAATGTTACTTCAACATTGAAGTTTTTGACACTTTAAAACATGTTCGAACTCATATGCATTTGAAATTTTAACATAACCTTATGTTCACCATAAGATTACGAAATGCAAAGTTTCATTAGTAATGGTTGTGTAAAACAAATATTATTTATATGTTCACTACGTGAAAACCTCAAATAGTTCACGCAGCATTTGTAACGGGCCCTTAACGCCCGTTATATCCACCCACATCTGTAACGGTTGTTGTTTGGCGCCCGTTACCTATAAGCGTGCCAGGACGACCCGGGGGTTGGCCTCCACAACGCCCGTTACCAATGTGGACTTCTGGTAACGGGCTTCTTAAACGCCCGTTACATAAATTCTTTGTAACGGATGTTAAAGAGAGCCTGTTACAAATGTTAAACCTATCTGTAACGGGCTTGTAAAGTCTGTTACCGATCAATGCCCTATCAGTAACGGGCTGCTTAAGTCTGTTACTGATCGGTGCCGTATTGGTAACGGGCTATAAAGTCTGTTACCGATAATTTCGTACTGGAGACGCATATTTGTAGGATGCGTCTCCTTTGCTGGCGACCCAATTGGATGCGTCTCGTGTCTTAGGACTCATCTCCTTTGATTGCCACCCAGGGTCGCCTTTTTTCTCACATCGGAGACGCACGTTGTTATTGCTCGTCTATGTCTTCTCCTTCCGACACCACTCGCTCTCTCTCCGCAGAAGGCCACTCCTGTTCCGACAACAACACTCGCTCTCTCTCCTCAGAAGGTCACTCGCTCGATTTGTGTGCTCAGATGTCCCCGCCGGCCTATCTCGTTCGCCGCCGCCAGCTGCGCGCGCTCTGAGGATCGCGCTTAATTTCTCTCCTCAGAAAGCCGGCGCTGCAGCAGGCCGGCCGGCCGTGTGCGTGACGGCGAAAGGGGCCAGAGTGGACGTCGACCACGCCGTCCTCCGCACTGTCGCCGCGGCCGCGACGTTGCCTCCGATCCTCCTCCTCGGCCGCGCTCGCCTCGTAGAAAGTCCTCGTCAAGGTGGAAATTAATTGGCCCCTTTTATTGAAATTCTTCAGCTGTCCTAATCCTCTTGTGTGTTATCGGTTTTTTTGTGTGATGAATTATGCTCATTTGGTGTATGGAATGCAGATGGCGTCTGCTGCTCGGGCTTGGATGTACAGACCGCCCCAAGAAGATTAGAAGAATTTCTTAAGCGGGGTCAATAGTTTTCTAAATCAAGCAGAGGCGGATATGAGAAACCGTGGTGTTCAGGCAATGCTTTGCCCCTGTATTGATTGTCTCAATCAAAAGAAATTCACACAATGGGAAATCATTACACGTGTTGGAATAAACATGGTGAGGAAGGCCTTAATGAACTCGAAGCAGGCTGCCTAAATGAAGGTGAAGTGCGACACCATGCTACCGACCATGATGAAGACCTTGATGACAGTGGACTTTTTGAGGGAAATGAACCATTATTCCCACCAAATGTGTTGAGGCCTGAGGATATCACTGATCAAGAAGTTAGGGGCTTCGATGATGGTGAGGTGTTGCAATGTGTGCACAATGTTGATCAAATGTTGCGGGATGTTGAGTTTCAATGAGTGTACACACCTTCTGAATTAGCGAGGCTGAAGCAGTTCATTGAAGATTCAAAGAAACCCCTCTATCCTGATTGCCAGAAGTACTCTCGCCTTTCTGGTGACCTAAAACTTCTGCAGCTTAAGGCAGATCATGGTTGGAGCAACAAAAGTTTCAAACATCTATTGGATGTGCTTAGAGACATGCTACCTAAAGGAAACCAAATAGCAGAGTCTGTCTATAAGGCGAAGAAGATAATCTGTCCTCTTAGAATAGAGGTTGAAAAAATCCATGTATGCAAGAACAGTTGTGTATTGTTCCGTGGAGATTATGCAGACCTTGACAAGTGCCCCAAGTGTGGCTATGATCGGTACAAGAGGAAAAAGGATGGTGGAGATGATAATAATGCTGATGACGAGAATGAGCCCGGCGAGATCAGAGGCAAGAAGAAGAAGGCTAACAGAGGGGCTCCTGTGAGGGTGGCATGGTATTTTTGCATCATTCCTCGGCTGAAAAGATGGTTCGCAACACGAAAGGAGGCCCAACTCTTGCGTTGGCATGACAAAGGCCGAAAGGAGCTTAAGAAAGATGGCAAGTTTAGGCACCCCGCAGATGCAGCACAAAGGGTAACATTAATAACCACTTCCGATGGTTTGACGAAGACGCAAGGAGCATACGGTTTGCTATGAGCACAGATGGCGTGAACCCATTCGGTAACCAGAGCTCAACACATAGCACCTGGTCTGTCGTGCTGTCGTTGTACAACCTTCCACCCTGGCTATGCAAGAAACAGAAATATATGATGCTGACAATATTGGTCTCCGGGCCAAAGCAACCTGGCGACCGTATTGATGTCTACTTGAGGCCACTAGTTGATGACTTGAAGATATTGTGGAAGCCTGGTGTGCCGGAGGTTTGGGATGAGTTCAAGCGTGAGGAGTTCACAATGCGTGCCATGTTGTTCACCACCATCAACGACAACCCGGCTCATCGCAACCTCTCTGGCCAGAGTAAAAGGAAAGGTGCAGCTTGCCCACACTACTTGGAAGATACTTGCGTAGTATGGCTAAGACATTCAAAGAAATACGTATTTATGGGGCACTGTCATTTCCTCAGGAAGAAACATCCATACTGGGCCATGGATTGTCAGTTTAATGGGGAAAAGGAGAATCGAGAGGCACTGTTGCATGTGACTGGAGATCTGGTCCACTTGAAAGTCAAGGACATCAAAACTATCAAGGAGTTACCCAAACTGACTGAAAAACCCTTGGCAAAAGAAAGAAACGAGATGGTGAAGAAGAAGAAGAAGGAATGTGGAACAAGAAATCAATTCTATGGGAGCTAGAGTATTGGCCGATGTTGGATGTGCGTCATTCGATTGACAACATGCACGTCAAGAAGAATGTGTGTGAAGCTACTTGTGGAACATTACTACAACAGAAGTCCAAAGGAAAAGATCATAAAAATGCAAGGGAGGATCTTAAAGAGCTGGGCATTAGGCCGGAGCTCTATGCAGAGGAAACAGAGACGGGGACGAACCTTCCCGTTGCTGCAACCACCTTGTCAAAGGTAGAGAGAAAAGAATTCTGTCAGTTTTTGCATGATTTGAAAGTACCTTCAGGCTACTCATCAAACTTCAAGAGGCTAGTGTCAGTGAAGGACATGAAAATGAATTTCAACTTGATGAAATCTCATGATTGCCATGTGTTGATGACAGCTCTTCTTCCTGTTGCACTTAGAGGTATCAAGACAGAACTGGTTCGCGACGCAGTCACGAGCTTGTGTTTATTCTTCAATGCAATAGAACAGAAGGTGATTGATGAGGAAAAACTATTAGACTTGGAGAGGAGGCATTTTGAGACCCTATGTCTGCTTGAAGCTACCTTCCCACCATCATTCTTTGATCTCATGCTGCATCTAACAGCACACCTCGCGAGGGAAATTTGGTTCCTTGGCCCATCTTACCTTCATCAGATGTTTCCATATGAGAGGTTCTATGGATTCCTGAAATCATTGGTACATAACCGGTTATTTCCGGAGGGAGCCATTGTTCGTGGCTACGAGACCATCGAAGCAGTAGAGTGGGCCATGGGTTATATGGACCCACAAAACCCCATTGGTGTGCCTCGCTCACGGCATGAAGGTAGGCTTTCAGGTGTTGGGACCATGGGGAAAAGGTCAGTCACTCCGGATGCAGATGCCTTCCAAAAGGCTCATTTCACCGTGATACAACAGCTGCACCTAATTACACCATTTGCCAATGAGCACAAACGACAACTACGTGAAGACAACCCTGACCGTGGTAGGGCTTGGCTTGCAAAGATGCACATGCATGGTTTCAGCAGGTGGCTCTGAGATTATGTCAAGACATGCAGCAATAATGCTGTAATTACCGACGAGATAAGGAATCTAGCAGTGGGGCCATTGTTCACTGTTACAAGATACGAAGCAATGGATATCAATGGATACACGTTCTACACCATGGCCCAGGATAAAAAGAGCGTCTATCAAAATAGTGGTGTGTGTGTACGGGCCGTCGTCGACGACAGTCATGATGATGATGACACGGAGACAGACACATATTATGGTCAAATAGAGGAGATATGGGAGCTTGATTATGTAGGATTGAAGGTAGCCTTGTTTCGGTGTAGATGGGTCACCAATGGGAAGAGAGCTATGAGCAAGGACAAATATGGTTATGTTAGTGTTGATCTCCGGGTCTTTGGTTACAAAAACGAACCGTTTGTCTTCGCCAATGATGTTGAGCAAGTGTTCTATGTACCTGACCTTGCAAAGAAGAACTGGTCTGTGGTTATGCCTAGAAAAAAAGGATTGTTGGGGTTCAAAATGTTGTTGAGGAGGAGGAATACAACCAGTTTGACGAAATTCCATCCTTTGACACTTCATTCAAGCCCCGACTCTTGGGAACTAACAAAACACCGTACTTGCGAAGCGACCATAGTGAAAAAATCCATATACAGAAATCAAGGAAGAAAAAGCAAGCCTGATTTCTGCTGAATCCTTTTTGTAATGCCGGAGGATGTGTCTATTGGTGGAAATGGAATCCGTTTTGTAATATAAAGGATGCGATGTATTGGTGGAATTTCAATCCTTTTTGTAATATATGGGATGTGGTGGAATTTGAATCCTGCTTGTAATATATTCTGCCTAAGATACTATATATATTCTGTTTATATTCTGCTTCTGTTCAGTAACGGGCGTTAATATCAAAGAGACGAGGATTAGCCAACCCGCGTCGCCTAAGTTACGGGCAAGAGACGAGGATTAACGAACCCGCGTCGCCTTTGTTACGGGCAAGAGACGAGGACTAACGAACCCGCGTCGCCTTTGTTATGGGCAAGATATGCGAAATCAAGAACAGATTACATCAAAAGAGACATGGATTAGCCAGCCCCCGTCGGCTTGTTCTTCAAGCTTTGCAAGTGAGTAGGTAAATCATACAAAAAATTGTACTACACAGAGATAATCACACAAGCATGTCTCTTGAGATGCAAAATCACACACACACAGATTACATCAAAAGAGACACGGATTAGCCAGCCCCTGTCGGCTTGTTCTTCTTCATGCTTGCAAGTGAGTTGGTAAATCATACAAAAAATTGTACTGCATGGAGATAATCACACAAGCATGTCTCTTGAGATGCAAAATCACACACACACAGATTACAGTCATCATTGATACATCAGAACAAGGTTACAATGCAGCCATATCTTCATGACGAGATATGCAAAATCACACACACAGATCAATCTTGCTCGCAAGTCGATCTTGCTCGCAGGTCGTCGATATTGCTGCACGTGGTCATCGAACAAGCTCCATTTCTGCTGACGACTTAGAGACTTGATTCCTGGCATGACTAAAGAGAGCTTCTGTCTTGCAACCCTAATTTTGGTTTGCAAGAGCCTTCCGCGAGTGGAGGGAGAAAGCATGGTGGTAGGAAAAATAATGAGATATGCTCCATCCAGATTCTGGCTTCTTCCTCATCTTTCAAGTGAACACAAGAGAAAGATACAGAGAGGGTGGAAACATATCCCTTAAAAAAATCCCTCCTCCTGGAGGAGAAGGGGAAATCAAAAGGAAGCCCAAGTGTGACGGAAAAGCTGCAGCAGGCTTTCCGTCGGCTTGTTCATCCTGATGCCAGGAGGTTCTGGGCTACCTTCCCCGGACACAGCTGCGAGCAAGGGGTATGTCACAAGGATTCTTCTAGCAGCTGTGTTAGAGGGATGAGCAACCCAATCACCCATATCACAAGAATTCTTCTAGCAACTGAGAGATCGAGGAGGAGGAAGAAGAGAGAAAAGCAAAAGCTTGCGCCCTACAAGATCTATTCTTTGTGCCATAGCTAGATCTAGATCTAGAGAAGAAGGAAGCAAGTGACTCACTTTATTGTATCAGAAGAAGGAACCATATAGCTAGATCTAGATCTAGAGAAGAAGGAAGCAACTTGAAGTGAGGAGGACCGATAGGCGTCGGTGCCTTTTTATAGCAAAAACAAGGAAGGGATAACATCGGTTGTAAAAAAAAGAGAGAGGAAGGGATAAGATCAAGAGCACAGGAAACGGGAAGGTTCCCAAGACGGTCAATGGCGAAACTGTAGCCTGTCAATGGCTGAGAGCAGAGGTAGTGATTCCAATGTAGAATTAAATGATACGCGGAGTAACCAAACATCGTCTCCAATGTACTCATCGTCTCCAAAAAAAAGAGAGAGGAAGGGATAAGATCAAGAGCACAGGAAACGGGTAGGTTCCCAAGATCGGTCAATGGGGAAACTGTTGCCAGTCAATGGCTGAGAGCAGAGGCAGTGACTCCAATGTAGAATTAAATGATACGCGAATTAACCAAACATCGTCTCCAATGGAGAATTGAAGGATACTACGCGGATTAGCCAAACGTCGTCTCTAATGGAGAATTAAATGATAACGCGGATTAGCCAAACGTCGTCTCCATTGCATACTTAAACCGTGTTTGGAAACAAATCTCCTGTATCTTCTCCTTCCAAAACAATTTAGATCCCCTGCCCCTTCATCTCTACCCGTGAAAAACAGCAACTGCCTACTCCTCATCGTCACCATTCCCGGCCGGAGATGAATAGCATGCCGGGAAGAAGCAGGCGGCACCAGCCATCGTCGCTGCTGGGCCTCCCTCAAGACCTCCGCATTGAGATTGCGGCGCGCGTCGGTGTGACCTCGGAGCGACCCTTGGCTGACCTCTGCAGACTACGCGGTACTTGCTCGACCATGCGCCGCGTGTGCGGCCACGGCGACGTCGGCCGGCGTTTGTCGATAGAGGGGATACGAGATGAGATTTCTTGGGTGTGGGACCCCACCGCTTACAAAGCATTCCTTGCTATGCTGACTGGTCTCGGGAATCTGAAGGCTTGCTTCTTCTCCGGGATCAAAGCCGTCTTCATGGAAAACAGGGGATACAATGATCTCCGGCGTGCCGCCGAGGGTGGGCATGATGCGGCGGCCTATCTATACGCCATCTTACTCTACAGAGACAATGGCGGTGCCACCGCCGACGACACCGCGAAGCGATACATGAGGCGGGTCGTGGGCGGCGGCAGTACGACGTCGAGATGGCTGAGCAACGAGGGGTGTCTACCTTTGCGCGAGAAGGCCGCGCGTGCGATCCACTCCTCGACTTGGCGCATTTGGGTTGAACCGCTGCCGCCTCCGGCACAGGTGCGCGGCGATCAGCCGTGCGCAGGCAACGGCGGCGGCTGCGGCGTGGAAAAAGGATGGCTTCGAATTTCTCTGTTTTGCAGCGAAGACTGTAGGCTGCGCTGCGAAATGGTGAAGTTTGCACAGAGTATTGGAATAGGAAATCAGTAGTAGATTAGCTTTTGTATGATGCTCGAATTATCTGTGTAAAATTTTGGGAGAGCAGCAAATCCGACACGGGTTATCAGCCCCGCGTCGCTAATGACTGTGGGGCCCAGTTCTATTCAAATGAAGAACAGTTCCCATTTCTCCTTTTAATCTGCAATCAAATGTTGTAACAAGTATTTCTTCGTCGTTATTAGTCCAAATTTGATTTTTTTTTCTAAATTTTTCCAAAATCACCATCTTTTCATTAATTTCATTGTTTAGTGTACATTTCGTTTGTTGAGTAATGTTTATATGCCTTATTTTGTTCTTTGTAAGTACAACATACAAATAATATTTGTTTTACACAACCATTAGTGATGAAACTTTACATTTCGTAAGCTTAAGGTGAACTCAAGGTTTTGTTAAGTTTTCAAATGCATATGAGTTCGAACATGTTGCAAAGTGTGGAAAACTTCAATGTTCAAGCAAACATTCTAGGAAACTATGTGAGAGATGTAGACATTTGTACACAAGTATATTATTCCTTCATCGATACCATTTGAAATTTCGAAGACAAGTTTAGGTACCCAAATTATGTTGCCAAGTCAATTTGTAGATTTTTTAGAGCAAATTTGATGTTATTAGAATTATTATATAATTACCATGGGGTGTAAAAACGAAATATATGAATTTTGGGCACACAAGTGTGACTGTTGATATTTTATTCAAATACTAAATGTCCAAATACGAATTGTTCGTATTTTTATGATTTTTTAGGTGCTGTTTTATGGGCTCTAATAATTCAGGGAAGCAAGTTTCATTCCAAAAAAATAGTGACGGGCCCACGCGTCAGCGTCAGCAGCCAATATAAAAAAGATAACCGTTGCCTGCCCGCCCGGACCCAACTGCCAACAAATGCGATGCGGGTTCACTAACCATCGTCGTCAATGACACTGGCCCACGCGTCAGCGTCAGCGTCAGTAGGCTAACCTGCGTCAGCAATGACTATCCATTATCTCTAAGATCTAATTCATCACAACAGATCTCCAGTTCATCACAACAGATCTCCAGTTCATCACAACAGAACACAGTTCATCACAACGCGGATGGATCTTCTCGCGTCTATTAGATCGAGTTCATGACATACAAAATCTAACAACCAAACTAATTAACTAAGCAGTTCATGATCGACAGACAAACTAAGCAGTTCATGTCCAAGAGCCTGACGAAGACACAAAAGCGCACACACATTGTTAATAATTGGTAGAGGAGCCTATCAATTAGTCAGAGTCTCGCCGTCATCACCGCTGTGGCTGCTGTCGTCGCCGTGGCTGCTGTCATCGCTGTCGGAGCCGCTATCGTTGAAGACGAAGTGGCGGTGGGCAGCCCGCTTGACCACGGGGAGGTTCTCGAGCTTGTCAGCCAACCCATGGATCCTCAAGGCGAGACCCTTCACGCTCGGGTCCTTGTACACATCATGATGCGCCTTGATGTCGAAGGCCGCGCTAACACCTTCAAGCTTTCTGAAGGCGCTCCTGAGCAGCTCGACGGCGAACTTAGTGTCGTCGAAGAGCGGTTCCTCGTCGGCGTCCTTGGTCATCGGCTCCTTCCCCTTCTCCAACTTCTTCCGATGGCGGCTTTCGTCGTCGTCGTCCTCCCTTCGTCCCCGCTTCGACAGCGGTGGGCTCCTCGACGCCATCTCTTCCTTCTCTCAGTGACCGAAGATTTGTAGTGGTGGATCGCGAGGAGGAAGAAGAAGTGAAAAAGATGATAAGCTTATGGAAGAAGCAAGGGAAAGCAGGGGAGGGCGAGGGAGTTATATTGACAAGACGCGAAACCGTCAGGCGCCTCTGCCCCCACCCACTACTCCATTACTACCAGCACGTGCCACTCGATTGCGCATCAGGCTCCGTTTCGGGTGCAAAACCATCCAAAACCACGCGTCGCCTTTCAATTACGCGGGAAGGAGAAGGGGCGGGGCAATGATGTCGGGCCCACTTGTCAACAGCAGCAGCCAAACTGCGGCGCCTTTTCAATTTCCATTTATTGTTTTATTACATGGCTGAGGCGCCTTCTTCAACCTTCAACCCTCGTCACCTTCTTCAACTTCATTCCTCGTCACCTTCAACTTCATCCCTCGTCGCCAACTTCAACCCTCGTCGCCTTCAACTTCAACCCTCGTCGCCTTTCAATTTCCAAACCCCGTCGCTTTTCTATTTCCTCCCCTTCTCCTTGATGCCCGCGGTGTGCTTGATGCTGCTGCTGCCAGATGAACTTGTCACCCAGATCATCATCCACTCCATCAAGGATGAGCCCGTCTTCCATTTTCTGAACCTTCGCAATAAAATCTGCGGCACCTTCCGGCGCATCTGCGACTTCGATGAGGTACTTCTGCATGTGTCGCTGCGTGATCTTCATGAGGCGTGCAAGAATCGCTACGTCAGGTCGTGCTTTGAGCGGCGCTTCCGCGAAGCCAATCATCCGGAGGCATTGTGCTTCGAGGGGATGGAGAGGTTGATGAGGCGGCGGAACCCCGATAAGGGTCTGAAGCTCATCAGAGATGCCGCTGCTGAAGACTCTGGTGCCAAGTACTTCTTAGCGATGCTGAAGTACCGTTGCAACCCAGCGGACCCCAAAGCCATGGCACTGCTCCAGGAAATCAGCGACGGCCCGTCGCCCCCTGACGGTCGGTGGAAGAACCACAACCTGCGGTGGCTGTGCTACCTCGTCAAGCAGGATCTCGACAACATTGCGTGGTGGTATTGGCTTGATGACGGCGACGACGACGACATTCCGTAGCTGCCCGTCCAGAATCCCCACATCTGCATTTGGGCAGCGGGATGTAGGCGCTACGGGCCGGATACCAAAGAGATCATCCACTACTGCAGCGCCGAGTGTCGCATCCATCATGAGTTCGACCTCTGGACGCGTAGCTTCCGCCCTGCCGTGGAGTACGCCATCAGCAGGATGAACATTAGGATGTAGGCACAAGCATCAATGAACATTATCTATCTTGAATGTAAATTATTAGATATTACTAAATGCGGATTTGATTTTATCGAGATGTCGGTTTTTAATCGGTTTTTGATAGATAATATTTGATTTGTCACGTTTGTGAGTCAAATCGAAGGTTGCGGTGGTCTCATTTGCTGCCGACGAGGCCTGGGATGCCCTCTTGGGTGTCAAAACCGCCGAAGCGGGCACGACGGCGGCGGCGGCGGGCGGCGGTGCCCTCTGCTTCCTCCTTTGTTCTATTGGAGAATGAAGAACAGTTTATCCGTCCCGCGTTGCCGACGGCATTTCTCTTTTTAATCCGCAATCAAATTTTTGTAACATGTATTTATCCGTCGTAATTAGTCCAAATTTGATTATTTTTTTCTACAATTTTCTAAAATCACCGTGTTTTCATTATTTTCATTGTTTAGTGTATATTTCGTTTCTTGAACAATGTTTATATGCCTTATCTTGTTCTATGTAAGTACATCATATAAATAATATTTGTTTTCCACACCTCCTGTAATGAAACTTTGCATTTTCGTAATCTTAAGGTGAACCACAAGGTTTTGTTAAGTTTTCAAATGCATATGAGTTCGAACATGTTGCAAAGTGTGGAAAACTTCAATGTTCAAGGAACATTCTAGGAAACTATGTGAGAGATGTAGATATTTGTACACAAGTATATTATTCCTTCATCGAAACCATTTTAAATTTTGAAGACAAGTCTAGGTACCCAAATTATGTTGGCAAGTCAATTTGTAGATTTTTTAGAGCACACTAGATGTTAGTAGAATTATTACATCATTAACATGGGATGTAAAAACGGATTCTAAGAATCTTGGGCACACAAGTGTGACTGTTGATATTTTATTCAAATACTAAATGTCCAAATACGAATTGTTCGTATTTTTATGATTTTTAGGTGCTATTTTATGGGCTCTAATATTTTAGGGAATCACGTTTCATTCGAAAGAAAATAGTGGCTGGCCCACGCATCAGCGTCAGCAGCCAAAATAAAAAGATAACCGCTGCCCGCCCGCCGGACCCAACTCCCAACAAAGGTGATGCGGGTTCACTAAGCATCGTCGCCTATGACACTGGCCCACTCGTCAGCGTCAGCAGGCAAACCGTGCGCGGGCTGCTCAAAATTTCCCACGTATATTGACTATAATGCCCATGGAATTCCTATTGCTGCACAGAGCCGTCAAGGGCACGCCAGTAGTTTCATTAAACACAGTTACACGCGCCGTTCATATTCGGCTCCTCACTAGACAGATCCACAACACCCGCATTCTCCCCACCGCCGCCGCCACTCACCCCGCTCGCCTTTGCCGCTCTCTCCCTGCTCGCCTTCGCCACTCTCTCCCCGCCGCAGCCCTGCTCTTCTCCAGCCCCACCGCTCCCTGCGTGATGACGGTGACGAGGACGCGGTTACTGGCGTGCGGACGTACGTCTTCCCGGCCAACCTAAAGACGGTTGATGCGGATCCGTCGACGTCGTCCCCGGCCACGACGACGAGCTGGCCGCCTCAGGCCACGAAACGACGTGGATCCGACCCCTTCGTCCATCACGAGAACAACTACTTCATTCGCGACAGAGGTTAGTCCTGCTTGAACCCCCAACGCCCTCTCTCTCCTCGGCCACCAAATCTGCTATATATTCATGACAATGTGGATTAGGGAGACATGCCTTGATAGTTCATCTTTAATTGATTGACTGTGGATTTGATGGATGGATTTTGTTGCCCCAAGTCTGTTTGAACAAATTGTTGCTAACAGATGTAGTTATATGAACTGTTGAAATTAATTTTCATGTTCCTGGTGCTACAATTTTTGCACTGTAAATTCATGAAAAGCATTGAGGATGTTAGCATACTTTAATTCTGCTATGCTTTGAATGTACCAGATCGACAGTTATGCTTTAGACCTGATAGCATACTTTAGTTCTGCTATGCTTTGAATGTACCAGATCGACAGTTATGCTTTGGACCTGTTAGCATACTTTAATTCTGCTATGCTTTGAATGTACCAGATCGACAGTTATGCTTTGGACCTGTTAGCATATTTTAATTCTGATGGCCACATAATGTCATTGGGAATTGCATCACAGTGGTTTATAATGTAGTCCATCCAATCTGCTATATATTCATGTCAAGGTGGCTTAGGGAGACATGCCTTAATAGTTCATCTTCAATTGATTGACTGTGGATTTGATGGATGGATTTTGTTGCTCTAAGTCTATTTTGAATAAATTGTTGCTAACAGATGAAGTTATATGAAATGTTGAAATTCATTTTCATGTTCCTGGTGCTATAATTTTTGCACTGTAAATTCATGAAAAGCATAAAGGATGTTAGCATACTTTAATTCTGCTATGCTTTGAATGTACCAGATCGACAGTTATGCTTTGGACCTGTTAGCATATTTTAATTCTGATGGCCACATAATGTCATTGGGAATTGCATCGCAGTGGTTTATAATGTAGTCCACCCAATCTGCTATATATTCATGTCAAGGTGGCTTAGGGAGACATGCCTTAATAGTTCATCTTCAATTGATTGACTGTGGATTTGATGGATGGATTTTGTTGCTCTAAGTCTGTTTTGAATAAATTGTTGCTAACAGATGAAGTTATATGAAATGTTGAAATTCATTTTCATGTTCCTGGTGCTATAATTTTTGCACTGTAAATTCATGAAAAGCATAAAGGATGTTAGCATACTTTAATTCTGCTATGCTTTGAATGTACCAGATCGACAGTTATACTTTGGACCTGTTAGCATACTTTAATTCTGATGGCCACATAATGTCAGTGGGAATTGCATCGCAGTGGTTTATAATGTAGTGATAACTAGACTGTCTTATGCTTTGTTGTGAGTGTTAATTGTTTCACTACTGTCATATATATTGTTATTGTTGGTGTCATGATGTGTTGTGAGTGTTGTTTCACTACTGTCATATATAATGTCATGACCATTGCTTTATCCTCTTGTTGCATGTACACATGGAACACACAATCCATCGCTGCTGAAGTTGGACAAGGAAGCAGTTGAAGGAATTTATTCTCTGCTTTGATGTATAAGCATATTGTTGTGTCCCTGTCAAAATGGTTAGCACATATCCCTGTATGCTAATTAAGAAAAATATGAACTGTGTATGTCTATGCTGATTTTATTTATGACTGTATCAGCTATTTTGCCTGTCAGAGAAAACGAATTTATCTAATAAGAATTTTGTTTAGATTTTCAGTCTTGCTTATGTTGCTCTACTGACAAACCTGACATATCATCTATGCAGTCTCCCACAACAACAAACTCCTCTACCTCCAGTGCATCATCACAGCCCATCGTCGGTGAACCTTCTTCACAGGGTCACTCAGCACAGACAGCTGCGAGTAGTACTCGATCCCGCGGGTCAAGGACACAAACCAAATGGCTAGAAGACAAGTTGACTGCAACTGGACTTGATGCCAATTTTTGGCCTACCCCAGGTGCTACGAGGGATAGATTTGTATTGTTCTGTGGTCTCATTGCTCGGGAGAGGGTGTCAATCAACAAGGCGGTTGATGATCTCTCACCAATTGAGAAGGACCATCTGTTCACAGTTTTTGAGGAAAAGCTAGATTACCCAGCCAATCTGGAAGAATCTGTTCGCAAGAAGGCAGTTAAGGCAGCTATATCAGAGATTGGAACCTTGCAACGGCGGTTCAAGGCCCATTTAAGATAAAAATATGTGAGTGAAGAGGAGACTCCCTTTGTGAAGCATGCCTTTTTGCAGCAACAAGACTGTGACATGTTTGTGCAGGAAACCAATTCTCCTTCATTTCAGCAATTGAGCCTGGAGATGAAACAAAAGAGAGCATTGCATAATAAGCCACACAAGACGGGCAGAAAAGGTTATCATGGTAAAAGGAAAGAGTGGGAGGAGGAGGATGCAAAGCTAGTTGCAGAAGGAAAACAGAACCCTTGGGACCAATTTCCTGGACGTTCGAGACCTTATCTGCGGGCAAGGGTAGGGAAGAAGAAGAAGAATACTAGTGAAGGAAGCGGGGGCATAACATTCAGTAACCCTGCGGTGGTGGGGGTAGCAAATAGGGTGAAAACACTTGCAGCTCAGGGTAGCGATGGTTCTTTCTCTGGGGTTAGGGAGGATGATATCCTCACCGCAGCACTTGAGACTCCAGAGCATCGAGGTCGGGTCCGAGGCGTGTCTAGTTCACTTGGCTGGGGTAAAGGGTTTGGTGAAGAGTTCGCTGGAATGTACAGGAAGAAGAGGAACAAGAGGTCTAATGCTCATGATATGATGGACATAACATTTAAATCAGTTGTCCATGCTCTAAGACTATCAGGCATTGACATACCGATAAATGCACTTCTACCTTCCCAATTACCAGCGCCTGTCAGTAGCAGCGAGGAAGAAGATGTCCATGGTAGCGAGGAAGAAGATGGGCATGACCGCGAGGAAGAACATGCGCATGACAGTGAGGAAGATGGCAGAGAGCAAGATCATTGGAATGCCAATGGTGACGAAGCGAATCAAGTGCACAGTGATAGTCGATCACCTATGCTGGACACAATAGATAAGCTGACAAAGTCAACCGTGTGCAGCCTTTTGGATGACACCGGGATTAATGTGGAGCTCGCACTAGCGAAAGTCTTTCCATTTCAAAAGGCTTGCCATTCAGTACCGGTGCAGGATGGGTATGTTGTGGTGCAACCTACTTATGTGTGGGCCAATGCGGGTCACTACCCTCTACCTGTACCAATTGATGGGGGTGACATAGCAACCCTAGCTGAGGCTCTTGTTCAAAGGATCCAATGGCCAAAGGACAGGATCCTTATACCACCCATGACGAGACATCCCAACCCTGAAGCCGCAATAGGTAGCAGGGGTACAACATCAGATGGAGGTACTACAGCTCAGTGTCAGCAAGAGAAGGCTCAACAGCAGCAGCAGCAGATCAGCAAAACTACACAGCAGGAGCGTCGACAACAGCCAGAGGAGGAGCCCAGGCAAACTCCGCCTAAGCAGCAGCTGCAACTTGAGGATAATCGACAGATGAAACAGTAGCCTCTCCAGCAGCAGGAGCGTCGACAACAGCAGGAGGAGCCCAGGCAAACTACGCCTAAGCAGCAGCTGCAACATGAGGATAAGCAACAAACGAAATAGCAACCTCTCCAGCAGCAGGAGGAGGAGCGCAGGCAATCTCCCCCTAAGCAGCAGATGCAACAAGTACAGCAGCCTCTGCAACAGGTGGAGCCCAGGCAATCTCCACTGCAGAAGGGGAACCAGGCCAGGAAACCTCTGTCTAAAGATGAGATTCTTAACTGTATTATTGGGACAGAACAGGAACGACCAAAATACAAGCCTGGTGCACCTATGTTGTCAGAAGCAAATGTAAAGGCTGCTGGACCAAATTGTGCCAAGTTGCATGCTTATGTCATGGAACACAGTAAGGATAAACTTGCCTTTCCAGCAAAGGTGGATCAAGACTACTTTAAAGGTGGTTGTGGTGCTTTAATGTTAAACATTGAATTCAGTAGCATGTATAACCTTATAACCCTGGCTTCTCTGGATGTTACCTTCATGAGGTTGTGGACATTGTAAGTCCTTTAAAACCTAAAAAGATATTTCCTTAATTTTGACCACAAAGTTCATGCATGCTAACAATTTGATTTTTTGTAGGAAAATGATGGACAAGGCAGCGGAGATGCAAATCAGTGTTGGGTTTTTAGATCCAGATTTGTTTACTTCAACAAATATTTCTCAGCGTTCTCAGCAAGTTGGCAAAGCAATCTCAAATGCAATGAACAATGACTACATGGTGGGTGCCTACTGCACTAGCCACTGGGTAATAGTGATCATCTGTATGAAGTTCAAAGAGGTTTGGTATCTAGATTCTGCTAAACAACATCCCCCGCTAAAGTTCCCAGACCTCCAACCTATTTTGAACTGGTCAGTTTCTTATAGGTTTTGTTCACAAAAATTCAATCTCTTAGTGTTTCTAATTGGTATTGCTGACCATGCAGGGCCTTTGGTATAGTATTTGTAGGTTTTGTTCACAAAAATTCAATCTCTTAGTGTTTCTAATTGGTATTGCTGATCATGCAGGGCCTTTGGTGAACATGCACGGGACGGAGTGACGAAAGGAAAGAAAAAAAGCCAAAAGCCACACTCAAGCCCAAAACAAATCTCGCTGTAAGACCGAGTTTTTTTGTGGTCCCTTCTTACTTATTTGGTACTGCATTAACTTGTCATTTTGGTACCTCGATGCAGTGTGCTCAGCAGCCATGGGGGTCCTCTTTGTGTGGATTTCATGTGGCATTCCATATGTTAAGACTACTCGATGACATACCTGACATCAAGAAGGCTGCTGTAAGTAGATAATAATGCTCAACCTTGTCTCTGCTCATATTATCCATCTGATTTTAGAAACTGATTTCTACTTGTAACACTTGATCGGTAACGGGCGCATTGCCCGTTACCTTTCTTGGCTTATTTGTAACACTTGATCGGTAACGGGCGCATTGCCCATTACCAAAGGCAATCTATGCCCGTTACCAAAGCAAGTTTTTCACGTAGTGGTTGTACTTATAAGGAACAATATAAGGTGTATAAACAACATCCAAGAAATGGAATTACATACGAAAAAATGTCATAAATGAATAGATGTTGATTTTAGAAAAATTCAGAAACAAATATCATCAAATTTGGATTACGGTTGACGGAGAAATACGTGATGCAAAATTTGATTGCAGATTAAAAGGGGAAAAGCAAACTGTTCTTCATTCGAATAGACCTGGCCCCGCCCCTTCATTGGCGACGGGTGGTTGTTAATCATCGTATCATTTGCGCATCCGAACCTTTTTAATAAACGCTCTGCCCCGCCTTCCGCCTTCGATCCCCTTCTCCGGCTTCCGCCTTCCTCGTCTCCGTCGCAGCCTCATCTCCATCGCAGGTATGGCCCGCGACTCTAGGGGGGTTCTGCAAGGAGGAGGCCCCGCGGCCACGTCCCCGTCCGTCGTCCTCGGTGCTGTCCGCCGCCCCCGCCAAGAGAGTGAGGTTCCGCCGTGACGAAGAGGAGCCGTCCCAGCGCGCCGCCCCCATGCGTCTTCCTCGGTGCTCCATGGAAGAGGCCAGTTCTTCGTCGGCCCGGGGGAGGAAGCCGTACACGCGCGCAAGGGCCAAGTTGGCGGACTCCAGCGATGCCCGCCATGGAGAGGCAGGGTTTTTTTCCTCAACACGAAGGAAGAAGCGGTCCACGCGCATTGAGGCGAGCGCGGACTCCTCCAGCGACGACCCGGGCAGAAGAGTGGTGCTGGTAGACCTCATCTCCTCCGGCGATGACTCCGGCAACAACTCCGGCGACGACTCCGGCAACAACTCCGACGACGATTTTGAAGACCATGAGGCAAGTTCTGAAACCATCACGCACGATTTGTCCTTGTACCTTCACATCTTCACTGATCAATTGTTCTAATGCATCAATTTCCATTTGTTGTAGGAAGTTGTTGCACATGACATTGACAGGATTTGGACTAAAATCAACAAGCTCAAGGAATCGGCTGAAGAGAAGCAGGCAAGTTTTGAAACCAGTTAGAGCTAAAACAACTTTCTTGTAAATTACAACTGTTATGAAGCTTGCATCAATATAATTTTTTCCTTTGTTTTTGGACCGTGCTGTTACTCGGGATGACATTGACTACATCTGGAAAGGAATCGATAAGCAGGATGAGCAGCTTAAAGCCACACAAAAGTGGCAGGAGATTGAACTTCTAAAGAAGAATGCTGAGCTGGCAGAAAGAGTTACAAAACTAGAGACAAGGCTAGCTGAACTTGAGGTAGCAGCACAAAAGAAGCCATCTAGCTAGCTAACTAGTTCCCTTGCAGCAACAATCTAGTTTGGTGATGCGCCCAGCTGATGCAGTCTTATTTTGGTGATGTGCCCTGCTGATGCATGTCAGATGTGAATATGTTTGTTATGAGTTAGTTTGCTTGGTGATGTGAACTTGTGATGCATGTCATATGTGAACATGTGATGCTATATCAACAGCCACACTTGTTTAACAAAATTTCTTAAAATCAGATTTTTTTATCTCATATTTATGATATACTATACTAGTAGCAGAGTAGTACTGTACTTGACTACATTACTCGTTTTAAGGCCCACACAAGCCCACTCGCGCTAGGTTAGTAGGGAAGGATGCCTCCCTCACGCAGTCTCCTCCCACTCTCCCCTCGCGCCGCCGCCGCCGCTTTCTCCCCCTCGCCTTCGTCCCCCTCACCTCCCCCACGCCGCGACGCACGCTACACCCCTTCGCTGAGATGCGCGCCACACCACGCTCGGCGTGACGCGCACCACACCACGCTCGGCGTGACGCGCACCACACCTCTAACAGCGAGATCTGGAGGAGGAGGGACCCAGCAGCGGTGGCGGCGACGACGACGACGACTAGAGGAGGGATCTAGCGACGACGACGACGACTAGGAGGAGGAGGAGGGATCCAGCCACGAGGTCGATGCGAGGACGAGGATGTGGCGGCGAGCAGGCAGCGACGAGGAGTAGAGATCCCTCCGCTCCGGCAGTGCGAAGGTCAGTGGCGAATCTAGGATTTGAGTTTATGGTATGCTGCTCTAAAAATGTCTTATACATTTTGGTAAATGCATTCTACCAACTCGGTAATAATTGTAAAATTAACAACAATTCAGTAACAACGTAATTTGGTATATTTGCTCGAGTTTATGGAATTAGGCCAAGCACGCTTTTGCAACACACATGCGTTCAGATAATCAAGTATACAACATATGCATGCGTATGGTTTTCTTTTTATATAAATGCGTATAAATATATTTGTACTTGTGGGAATTGCAGGGTATGCCGTGGCTCCTTTGTATAAGTACATGTGGACATATTTAGCTGTCGATGGTATACATACTTAGCATTTCCCTTTAGATTGACTCTTATATTTGGTTTTGCTCTTGTTCCTATGTACATCTGCACATTCTCTCCAAGTTGAATAAGTACCTCATCAGCAACAGAGGCAGCCTGCATCTTGCTCTTTAAAATGGTATGGTCACTTTGCCTGAACTAGTTTTTTGGTTACTGAATTTTCCATTTATGTTAATGGTTTACCAAGAACCAATGATATTACAATGGGAGGAAGAGGACAGACAATTAGCTGCAGCTGGTATCCCCAACCCATATGACGCCTACCCTGACGATCGTTCCAAGAATTGGCTACGAGCAAGGAGTAAGCTAGTGATTAAAGACCGTGTTGCCGTGATAGTGTTCAACAACAAAGAGGTAGAAAAATTGGCTGCGGACATCAAGGAGAAGATTGCATGTGCAGAATCTTCAGGAATGGCAGGGCAGAGGGAGTATGATGTGCTAAGTCAGTGCTTGGGCCGCCCTGAACAACCAGGTCGTGTGCGTGGTGTCTCCAGCTACCAGGGCTGGAAGTATGCATGGCCTCAGCACGTCGAGATGTACAGGAAGAGGAAGAGGACGAAGACCGATGCATCAGTTGACACGGAAAAGATAAAGGAACAAATCAAGCAAGAACTGGTGGCTGAGATGCAGATGCAGAACATGCAGATGCAGAGGTGGTGTTTCACCAGATGGTGTTGTCACCAATGTCCAATCGCGCAAGCCCTTCACCCGCCACACTGAAGAGCAGCTGTGCGTCCGCAGATAATGTAGGTTTGATCGATGACACTGCAGAGTTGGCGACGAGGTGCGCTGTGATGACCGTACACACGAAGACCTTATAGGCATGTTGACTGAACCCACACACTGTGGCCTATGGATCACGTGGAGGCGGCTTCAATGTGAGGCTGCAATTGGTCTTGTTCATCCAGAGGAGACTACGCTACAAACAGTCTCGATTCATGAAGACTGTGTTGTGGTTGAAGTGCTCACTGTATATACTATCTTTGCGGATGAACTGTTGGAATACCCTCCTAATGACGAGGTGATCAAACTCGGACAAGCTGAAGGACAGAGGTTACAGTGGAGAAGGTGTCGGATTGACATCAAAGGAGCACCAACATGTAAATCTCGTTCACAGGCTACGGTACAGATTCCTTGTAGTTCACACAGTACGGTACAGGTTCCTTCCTCACATGGTTCCCCTCCTCCTCCTCCTCCTCCTCCTCAATCCCCACATCCACAAGACGTTCCATTCAGACCTCCTCCTCATCCTGAAAAACTTGCATCCCCACCTCCTCGTCATCCTGAAAACACAGAAAAACTTGCATCCCCACATCCACAAGATACACCAAATATTCCATCCCACCTACTCCTAGTCCTGAAGAAATAGAAAAACTTGCATCCCCACATCCGCAAGAGACACCAAATATTCCATCCCCACCGCCACGCCCACCACCTCCTCCTCCTCCTTCTCCTCCTCATGAAACAACAAAACCTACACCCCCAAACGGAGTGCTCAAAACAATCATGCCAAAGCAGGTACATCTGGGCCTAATACATCTGTAATAGGTCCTGGTGAGACACTACTATTACCAGTCAACCAGAGTGATGTGTTGGCTGGTGCTGATAAATCTGTCGACGACATTTCGAAGAAAGCTGTAGGTACATCTGGGCCCAATACGTCTGTAATAGCTCCTGGTGAGACACCACTATGCAAGAAAGCCCTTGAGAAACCTTCAGCCATTTCAAATCAGCAAGGAAAGAAACTTGCCGAAAATAAAATCTCTACACCACGTACAGCAGGCAAGAAATCCCTTGAGAAACCTTCCGCCATTTCAAAGCTGCAAGAAGAGAAACTTGCCAAAAATAAAAGATCTACACCACCTACAGTAGGCAAGCAAGCCCTTAAGAAACCTTCTTCAGCCATCTCAAAGCAGCAGGAAAAGGAAATTGCTGTAAATAAAACCTCTAAGAGGCCTACTAGAAAGCGATCTAAGAGAAACACCAAGGAGAATCCTTGGTATATGACTAACCCAAAGCAATCTGAGAGAGACACCGAGAAGAATCCTTGGGCTATGGATAACCCAAATTACAAATTCGGAAAGAACCTTCTCAGTGACGGTGATCTCAAAAAGGCTGGTCCTTGTACCAGACAGCTCCACACATTCTACATGCAACGTGGTAAGTCAGATGATGATTCTGAAATTATGGTCGCACTTCGGCCCGGGACCAATGCATGGCCTCAGAGAGATGAATTGTCAAACAAACTCCAGCAGCTACCTGTTCAACTCAGTGATTTGTACGATCTCTTCAACTTGGATGCTTTGGATCTGACACTTCTCCGCTGCTTCATCCTGTAAGTTGCTTGAAAATTTAATCTGCTTCTCACTAATCACATCCTCTATCGAAATGTGCTTTTGCCTCACATCATCTTTACCATGTATTTTGCCTCCTTACACTTTGTTTTTTCTTACTAATAGGAATATGACTGTAGAAGTTGAGAAGACGGGCGCTGCAGTTGGCTTCCTTGATCCTGAATGCCTTTGCTCGACAACGTTGAACAGCACGGATAACACTCTTGCTTTCTCTGTGTCCTATATGTGCAATGCCTTCAAACTATATGCTAAAAAGAATTTGATGCTTACCGCTTATCTCAGTACGAACCACTGGATTGCAGTGGCGATCGTTCCGAAGCAGCAGAAGGTCTACTATCATGATTTATTGAAGACAATTAATACTGAGACTGACCCTTTCG
Organism: Cenchrus fungigraminus; assembly: GCA_036936925.1. Classification (NCBI taxonomy): domain Eukaryota; kingdom Viridiplantae; phylum Streptophyta; class Magnoliopsida; order Poales; family Poaceae; genus Cenchrus; species Cenchrus fungigraminus. The sequence continues at coordinate 90,170,641 of CM072780.1, forward strand.
AGCGAATCATTAATGAGTAAGTTATTTCTTTCTTAACCTGCGGATGTTCCTCAACAAACTGTACAGAGTATATTAATTAATAGTGTCCTAACCATTGTTGCTTGTTCCGCTGTCGGGGTTGGGAATGTTACTGCAGCAAAAAGAAGTTGTTGTGCCTTGGCACCTTGGAACACGTCAAAGATGTTAATGTACATACCACTTGTTTCCTTCCTGTCGAAGCTAGTACTAAAGCTTGAGTTTATTTCTTCTCGATCACCACTATTTTTCTTTGTACATTTATTACAGTGCCACCAACAACCTACTGGATCCAGACTCTGCAGCTTCTATTGTGCCTATCACATGCTTCAATTAAAAGATAGTAGCCCACATATGGAGGTACTTTCTTGGGATCTTCATTTGTAAAACCTGCAACTGAGCACAGTTCTTGCTTATTAGCACTAAACATGTTTGGTAACCACCTATATATGTGTGCTGACTGGTGACATTGTTATATCCAGAGATTAGGGCTAGATGAGCATCCTCTCGACAAATCAAAGCTGGTCAATGTTCGTGAAAGAATTGCCACATTCCTCGTGGAACAGGTGATCACAGCCGGAGGAAAATTTCATGCTGATGAAAATGTGTGGGCTCAGATTAAATATGGTGACTAGGAAATTTTTGCATTCCTCCTTGTCCATGAATTTTTTGTGATATTGTTGCATTCCTCCTTGTGAGATGATGATGCTGAATTTTGTCATATGATGCATGTGAATTATGTGGATTTCTGTGAATTTGGATGTGGATCTAATTTCTGTGAATTTGGATATGGATCTAATTTCTGTGAATTTAGTCATATCCTGGCTGGTTCCAGGATGCAGCCCCTGATGGCTGCCAAATCCTGGCTGGTTCCAGGATGCAGCCGGCAAGCAGGCAGCAGGTTACTGTAGGGGTGGCCTACGTATCTATAACGGGCGTTAATTAAAGCTCGTTACAAACACTGATCACTGAGTAACGGGCTTCAATTGGAACACCCGTTACAAACATGCCAACAAAGTAACGGGCACCGTAAAAGCCCGTTACCAGTACTAACCGGTGGGCCCCACAACATGGCCCTTTCGTTGAGACATCGGAGACGCAGGTTCACCACACGCGTCTCCGATATTGATTTCACAGTAACAGGCTCTGTTTTGGTGCCCGTTACCAAAGTTCCCTGTGGGCCCAGACAAACAGTCATTTTCACGTGACTGGTGACTAGTTATGGTAACGGTTGTTGTTTGATGCCTGTTACGAATCCTAGTTGTGCTGAGACGCGCGTGAAATAGACGCGTCTCATTTCGTCGAGACATCGGAGACGAAGTTTCATAAAGTGCGTCGCTGATATTGAGTTCCTGTAACGGGCTTTGTTTTGGTGCCCGTTACCAAAGTTCCATGTGGGCCCAGAGAAACAGCCATTTCACGTGACCGGTGGTTAGTTGTGGTAACGGTTGTTGTTTTATGCCCGTTACGAATATGTGTTATCAGTAACGGGCATCTGCCCATTACCTTTCTTGGCTCATTTATAACACTTGATCAGTAACGGGCGCTTTGCCCATTACCAAAGGCGATCTACGCCCGTTACCAAAGTGAGTTTTTCACGTAGTGACATGCATCTCATCCAAAGCCATCTTTAAACTACTATCCTCCGGTCTGATTCCGAAGACGCCCGCCTTTTAGAGCCACCGTCCTGTCACAACGCACTCCTATTCATGCGGGTTAGCCTAGGGTGAGTTCAAGAAAACAAGTTGAAAACACTTGGTCGATCCGGCATGCACCTCTAGCCACCATGACTACAAGAGCACCCCAAGCAATCTATCTAGAATAGATTGAAGATGAAGCATAGCCAAGCGAGAGCAAAATCATAAAAGGAGGAATCTGTTGGTGTTTTAGACCGGCAACCTACCAAGGGGAGTACCCGAGGTAGATGAACGTGGCCTCACCGAGATCGGTAACTCGAAGGAAGAGACACGTGGCACACAATTTAGACAGGTTCGGGCCACAATGTGCGTAATACCCTACGTCTTGTATGCTGCGTAGCTCTAGATTGATTGGGTGTGTTTACAAGGTGATGCGGATGATGAGAGAGGGGTCCCTGCCTCGCCTTATATAGCCCGGGAGGCAGGGTTACAAGTTGGTTTGAGGAGAGAGTTCTAGTCGCGTACGGCTAGGAGTACTTTACATGGATCCGGACATGTACAGCTTCCTAACCGAGTACTATTCCTCCATAGTCCTTGCACTCCACGCCAACAGGTACCGTGTAGCACAAGTCGAGTAGTCCTAGGGGCCCACCGAGTAGTCGGTCCTGGTACCCACCAGAGTAGTGGGCCCAGGGATGTCCATACGACAAGCCCCCGAGTACTTTGTAGTCGAGCAGGATGGTTTCGAGTAGTCTTGATGGCCTTGACAAGTAGTCCTTGAGCGTCCCCGAGTTCTACAAGTCGAAAGTCCTCAAGAGTACTTGAATCATCCCGAGGCTGGAAGGTACTCCAGCTGATTCTTGAGTAGTCTTGAAGTCTTCTCGAGTAGTTCCCAAGCGTCCCCGAGTTCTTCTCTTGAATGTCTTCAATAGTACTCGTGTTGTCTTGACGAAGAAACCATATGGAAAATGCGATTCGGAAATCGCATTCCATATGGAATGTAGCCCCTGAGCCTTAGGTCGAATCGTAGATTCAAGCTGAGGGTCAATCTGAAGTTATGTCAATCTTATCCCATAAAATCCGGAGGAAAAACCAAAGGACACGTGGCACAGAGCCCCCGAGCCTTGAGTCGAGTACTTCCTCTCGAATTAAAGGGTCATCTTGATTGTAGAATGTGTCCTGAGTGGGTCTTGAAGCTTGTAATAACCCACGGAATCGATCTGACATAGCCGAACCCCCGAGGTGAGGAGCATCGAGTACTGGAGGGTGAAGAGACGGGCTGCCGCCGCTGAGTCACCCGCTTGGCGCTTATCCATTCGGTCAGTGTATCGCTGCCCGATAGCTTATAAATAAGCACTGAGCCTCTTAGGGTTTTTCTTTCCTCGCAGTTGTAGTCACCGAACAGATCTGCACCTGTGCCCTTTTGCTGCTCTGCTGCCGCCACCGCCGCCACCGCGCAATAGATTAGATCTGTACGCGCCGCCGCAGTTCGCCGCCAGTGTAGCCCCCGGGCGAATGCGAGTGAAGACACCTGTTACTTGGAGGATGAGGTCATCCCCAGCCAAGAGCATGAAGACCAGCACGGCGAAGAAGAGGACCCGCAGTGAAGCTGAAGATGCCGCCTAGGAGTCGTCGCCGCCGTCCACTCTGCGCCCCAATCCGGCCAAAGAGTGGAAGAAGGCAAAGCTGAAGACCGAGGATTTGCTCGCCTTGGTCAACAGTAGATTTCTTCAGGAGAGGGAAATGGATCTGTGGCGCGCCACCACAAGCGACCCGTATCCAATGGAGAAGAATCCGGACGACATCCCCATGTTCGCCCGGTTCGTGGAGCGTGGACTGGCACTGCCCGCCAGTGACTTCTTCAAGGGCATGCTCAGGTACTACGGCATCGAGTACCTCAATCTGAATCCCAACGGTGTTTTCCACGTCTCCGTCTTCGTTCATTTCTGCGAGGCATTTGTGGGTATCAAGCCCCACCGGATTCTGTTCCGCAAGTTCTTCCGGTTGAAGCCGCAACCCAGCACCAACGACCCTCGAGTAGTCGGAGGTGCCAGCATCCAGATGTGGGAGGACGCTGCTGACCAGTACATGGCGTACAAGCTGATAGAGTCGAACCAGGACTAGAAAGCCAAAGTGGTTCTACATCAGTAACCATCATCCGGAGCTGTCGAAGCCAAGCGGGAAGCAGCCGAAGCATAGGCCGTGGTGGAACAAGGAGCCGACGATGCAGGAGGGTATTCAACTACCCGAGCTGCTGAAGAAGATCAAGGCCCTTAGAGAGGCCGGGCTGAGGGCCGAACATGTGGCCTTCAGCTTCATGAAGAGGAGGGTGCAGCCACTGATGGCTCGCGACACCCTCGGGTACCAGTACATAGGCGACGAGGACACGTCGCGGATGTCCGGCGACGAGGTCCGAGATGATGATATCATCGAGAGGCTAGGCAAGATCTTTAAAGACATGCCGCCGTATACGCCGTGTCCGGTCCCCGAGTACTCTGCAGCGCGTCCACCAAGCAAGGTCAGTAGCCGTGACCGAGGCCTCTTAGTACTGATTAGCCTGATGTAGTCGTACTCACATATGTTGTGTACAGCAGGATGACGTTGTGAAGTTCATCTCTGATCCACCCTCTCCCCCACAGCTTGAAGATGTACCAGCAGAGGGGAAGGGCAAAGCGAAGGAGCGCCACGAAGTCAGTGAGGGTGACGACACCGTCACCATCGAAGATACCTCGGACGATGAGGATGAGGAGACACTCCAGGAGCGATTTCAGCTTCGGTCCAGGTTCAGCCGCCCTGGTTTGCCTAACATTCCACTCATCGTCGAGAAGCCAGCTAGCCTCGAAGCTAGCATTCCTGTGCCGCCGAGGAGGCCGCGCAATGTGGTGCGGAAACGCACCGCCAAGAAGTGGAAGATCACCGAGACAACCAACCAGGAGGTGGGTACCGCGAATGGTGTAGTCGAGTACGTTCCAATGCATACTATGCTCTGACAGTTGAATCTTGTGTTGTCGCAGGATATTCCTTCTTCTGACCCCGTGGACCAAGGGGAAGAGGAGACCAGGGACAGTGGGAGCGGCAGCTGAGAGGGATATCAGCCTGCCTCCAACCACTGGGGAAGTCGTGGCGAGATCGGCACAACAAGGAGCTGGCGCCGACAACTCGTAGACGTCGGCGGAAGAAAGAAGGCCGAATCCTTCGCTAGCTATGGTGCCAGAGCAGCTGGGGGAGACCCAGCCAGGAGACGAGGTGACCGCGGAAGCTGGGATTGTAGATATCGCCAGCATTCTGGGTGCCCCGACCGTGACTGTTGTCCGGTCAACTTTGTAAGTTTTGCTCATCTCCCAAGTAGTCGCGTGGGTTACCAATCTTGCATGACTGACTAATGGACTGTGTGATGCAGAAAATCCACGGATCTATCATGGGACGGTGTTGAGACTAGTACGCCAGCTAGTGGAGATGACCGTCCGGCAGAGGATCGGGAACCCACACCGCCGCCGCGGACCGAAGTTGTGGTGGAGGCCACGCTGAAAGAAGCTACCCTGGTGGAAGGTATGTGTACTGCGCCACTGGTAGACACCAAGCATAGTAGTCGTAGTCGTAGGAATTGACTTCTTGTACTCTGTGTTGGCAGGAGCACAAGCTGGAGGGTCCATGATCCCTGAAGCCGTGGCCATGGAGACGGCTGCGGTAGAAGCCGAGCGCTCCGTGCTGGCAACCGATGTGACGGAGGGGACAGCCTCCGAGCCAGGAGCTGCAGTAGCCCCCGAGGTCGTGGTGGAGGCACATGTTGAAGCACACCCGACGACGAGCACGGAGGTAGTCGTTCGCGAGCCTGAGGTGCGAGAAGCCGCGCCGATCCATTCGGCCCCTATGTCGGAACGGATGTCGACAAGCCGTGGTGGCCTAGAGCTGCTGGATGATGATCTTGTGGACCCGGCTGTCGTTGCGCGTAACATGGAGTCGATGCGCCACACGGAGCAGTGGATGAAGGTACGTCACGGGTACCCTGAATAGACTTATATCTGCTAGTGGCGAGTACTCAGTCAATGTGTTGCCTTGTGCAGGGTGTCATTGAGAGATCCTGACAGAAGTCGGACATGCTTCAAGGGTATGGTGACACGGTGCTCCGCACTGATGCCTTGGAGAAGGAGCTGGACAAGGCCAAGAAGCACTCCGCCTTGCTACAATCCAAACTGGATGGTGCCTTTGCCCAATACCACAATGAGGTGCAGGAGATGCAGGCGAAGAGTGATGACTTGGTCTGGAAGAACAAGTCTCTGCACCAGAAGAACAAAGGTACGTTGGCCGCCGGAAGTAATTGAGTACTTATTGACATGCCTTGTTGTGTTCTGACGTCTTGATGAGTTGTCTGCAGAACTCGAAACACGTGTTGACCAGCTGAAGGCATCGGAGACCGACTTGAAGAACATCGTGTACCGGGAGACCGATGCCCGAGAGGTACTTGAATATGAGTACAAACAGCTGGCTCATGAGTGTATTCATCACATGGAGCTTCGTGAAGCCTCAGATCGTGATCTTGTAAACTGTTATAAATCCCTGCAGAAGCTCAATGAAGACTGCGAGAGGCTGCAGGGCCAGCTGAAGGAGCTTGAAGAAGCCGCTCTCCCAATTGCTAGGCTGCTGGTGCCTCACCCGGGTGGTCCCAAGATTGGTCCGCTAGTGGACCGTTTGAAGGAAGCCCCCGGGCGTCTGGCAACATACGTGAAGCACTTGGCGAAGTCGATCCCGAACCAAGTCTTGGCGTTCATGAAGTCGTACTTCCCCAAGGCTCCGGTGGATGTAGTCGCAGGAGGACTTGCAGCCAACTGCACGGATGACCAGTACAAGGCCCTGCTGGAGGAGATGGTGCCAATTGCCGAGCAAGTGGCGGAGAAGCTCAACCTTCTGTAGGGGTACCTGTAGGATTAGCTTTTGGTAGTGCATGTAAGATAAACAGAGTTGTTAATAACTTGTTTGAATTATGAATGAGAGTTATCCACGACATGTTTGTGAAATGAGTACTCGTTACCGCCACTTGCAGTGAAGTGTGCGGAGTACTAGGCCGTGGAGGTCTCGCGAGTAGTAGTACTCGGTAGTGGGTGCCTGATCAGGAGGCGCAGTAAATGAGTTGATTGGAAATCGAACTTTATTATTGGAGAAAGATTACACCTGGATGGCCAGGGCCGTTTACAAGTGTAGTCGCCCGGACCCGTAGGCCGCCTATGGCTAAGTGACGCTAGGACCTGAGGCCGCTTACAGCTAGAGATCCGTTAGTAGCCGTATAGGCTGGATCTAGAGTACATGGTCTTGTAGACCGCCGCTAGAGTCCTTAGTGCTCTGAGCAGCCCGAGGTCCGTTAGTAGCTGTTGACGCTGGATCTTGGAGTGGAGTAGTCCGTAGACTAGTGCCAGGACCGAAAGGCCGCTTACAGCAAGGAGCCCAGGAGTAGTCGTGTAGACCTGGACCCTTGGAGTAGTCGAAAGGCTACGCGTAGAAGCGACATAGTTGGTCGACGTTCCACGAATTGCTGATGTCGTCGCCTTCAAGTGTCTGGAGGCGATAGGAGCCAGGTCCAGTCACCTTGGAGACTGAGAAGGGACCTTCCCATGGTGAGCTGAGCTTGTGCAGTCCTTCCGTGTTCTGGATGCGGTGGAGGACTAGGTCGCCAACGTTGAAGGAGCGTTCCTTGACATTGCGATCATGGTAGCGTCGGATACCCTCGAGGTACCTTGCTGATTGGACGAGGGCAGCGCAACGTGCTTCTTTGAGACCGTCGATGTCAACTCGTCTGCTATCTTCTGAGATGCCTTCGTCGTACTGTTCTACTGCCGGGGACTCCCACGTCATGTCGGCAGGTAGAATAGCTTCGGAGCCGTAGACCAAGAAGTAGGGCGACTGCCCTGTTGGCTTGGTAGGTTGAGTACGAAGCCCCCAGAGTGCGTTGGGTAGTTCCTTCATCCACTTGCCCCCTTTGGTGTTAGCTGCGTCGTGCAGTCACTTCTTGAGAGTGTCGAGTACCATCCCGTTGGCACGCTCGACTTGTCCATTGGCATGGGGATGGGCGACTGAGACATACCGGATGTCGATCCTGCTGTTTTCACAGTACTCCCAGAACTGGTGGTTGTTGAAGTTGGAACCCAAGTCTGTGATGATGCGGTGAGGTAGTCCGTAGCGATGCACGAGCTCATCCAAGAAGTCGAGTACTCTGTCAGCCTTTGGGCAGGTGACCGGCTTGACTTCGATCCACTTGGTGAACTTGTCGATAGCCACCAAGACTCTGTTGAATCCTCCTGGCGCAGTTGGCAGAGACCCAATCATGTCGAGCCCCCAGCAGGCAAAGGGCTAGGTTGGTGGTATGGTGACTAGCTTGTAGGCTGGGACGTGTTGTTGCTTGGCGAAGTATTGGCACCCTTGGCACCTTCTGACGAGTTCCTCAGCGTCACCCAGAGCTGTAGGCCAGTAGAAAGCTCATCGGAAAGCCTTGCTCACCAGCGTGCGAGAAGACGCGTGGTTGCCGCAGACGCCTTTATGGATCTCCTCCAAGATGTCCTTGCCTTCTTCTCGGGGAACACACTTCATGAGTACTCCAGAAGTGGCACCCCGCCTGTAGAGCTTGTCTCCGACTAGTACGTAGGACTTGGCTCGGCGGACGAGTTGCTCGGCCAAGTTCTTGTCTGAGGGAACTTTCTGCCCGCGTATGTAGTCGATGAAGGGTTGTCGCCAGTCAACGTCGATCATCATGACCTCCTGACCAGGCTGTGAAGGTGCTGGGTCAGTGGTCGTGGGTGCCGGCTCCAAGATGGATGGCGTGTGACGCTCGTGGACGAAGACTCCGACGGGTACTTGTGCGCGAGTAGAACCAAGCTTCGACAGGACGTCCACTGCAACGTTGTTGTCGCGGACGACGTGATGGAACTCGAGGCCATAAAACTTGTTCTCGAGCTTGCGGACTTCCAGGCAGTAGGCGTCCATGTTCTCCTTGTTGCGATCCCAAGACTTGTTGACTTGGTTGATGACCACTGCGGAGTCGCCGTAGACTAGTAGCCGCTTGATGCCCAATGAGATTGCGAGGCGGAGCCCATGTAGTAGAGCATCGTACTCGGCTTTGTTGTTTGAGACCTTCCAGAAGATCTACAGGACGTACTTGAGTTGTTCGCCCTTTGGAGAAATCAAGAGTACCCCTGCACCTACGCCCTCGAGCTTGAGTGAGCCGTCGAAGTACATCACCCAATATTCTGGCCGCTCAGTTGGAGTTGGTAGCTGATTTTCCCGCCATTCTGCCATGAAGTCGACTAGTGCTTGAGACTTGATGGCTGTGCGTGGCTTGAAGTCGATATTGAGGGCGCCGAGTTCGACTGCCCATTTGGAGATTCTTCCAGTAGCGTCTTGATTGCGCAGAATGTCACCGAGCGGGTAGTCGGTGATGACGGCGATCGAGTACTCCTGGAAGTAGTGTCGTAGCTTCCGCGAGGTGATGAGCACTGCATAGAGTAGCTTCTGCACCGGCTGATAGCGTGCCTTTGATTCTGACAGGACCTCACTGATGAAGTAGACTGGTCGCTGGACTGGGTAGGCGTGGCCATCTTCCTGCCGCTCGACAACGATGGCAGTACTGACCACGTGAGTAGTCGCAGCAAGGTAGAGCAGTAGCTGCTCCTTTTTGCGAGGAGCCGTGAGGACTGGTGGCTTGGACAGGAAGTCTTTGAGCTACGCCAAGGCTTGATCAGCCTCTGTGGTCCACACAAACTTCTCTTGGTTCTTGAGTAGTTTGAAGAAGGGTAGCCCCCGTTCTTCGAGCTTCGAGATGAATCTGTTCAGGGCCGCCATGCACCCGGTCAGCTTCTGCACATCCTTGATGCAGGTTGGAGCTTTCATGTTGGTGATGGCGGAGATCTTCTCAGGGTTGCCTTCGATGCCGCGATGGCTGATGATGAAGCCGAGTAGTTTCCCTGAAGGTACGCCGAAGACGCACTTGTTGGGGTTGAGCTTCCACTGGTACTCTCGCAAGGATGCGAAAGTCTCTTCAAGATCGGCGATGAGCGTGTCGGAATTTCGGGTCTTGACGACCACGTCATCCACGTAGGCTTCGACATTCTTGTTGAGCTGCTTCTTAAAGCAGGCCTGGATAGCTCGCTGGTAGGTGGCACCGGCGTTCTTCAACCCGAACGACATTGTCGTGTAGCAGTAGGCGCCGAACGGGGTGATGAACGCGGTCTTCTCCTAGTCTTCTTCCTTGATGGCGATCTGGTGGTACCCGGAGTAGCAGTCGAGGAAGCAGAGCAGGTCGCAGCCCGCCGTGGAGTCGATGACTTGATCAATCCGCGGCAACCCGAAAGGGTCCTTGGGGCAGTGCTTGTTGAGGTCGGTGTAGTCGACGCACATCCTCCACTCGTTTGTGTTCTTCTTGCGGACGAGGACGGGGTTGGCGAGCCACTCAGGATGGAAAACTTCACGGATGAAGCCGGCCGCGAGTAGTTTGGTGAGTTCCTTCTTGATGGCATCCCGTCGGTCGTCAGCAAAACGGCGGAGGTGTTGTCGCTTGGGAGTAGCTTTAGGATCGACGTTGAGTGAGTGCTCGATCAGCCTCCTAGGCACCCCTGGCATGTCCACTGGTTTCCATGCGAAGATGTCTCGGTTAGCCCAGAGGAAGCTGACGAGCGCGTCTTCCTATTTCGGGTCGAGACCTGCCCCGATCATGGTAGTCTTGCTGTTGTCGCCTGTCCTGAGGTTGATGGCCTTCACTTGCACTTCCTCTGATGGTTGAGGCTTGTTGGTTGTGTCGGTCTTTTCTGGGATCTCGAGTTCGGTTGGAGCGAGCTTCTTGGATGCAGCAAAAATCTCCATCATTGCATTGGGTACTTGATTGGTCGCTGCGAGTTCCACGGCTTCGGTGTCGCAGTCGAAGGATATCTTCAAGTCCCCTTGCAATGTGAGTACTCCGGCAGGACTTGGCATCTTGAGTACCAAGTAGGTGTAGTGGGGTACCGCCATGAATTTGGCGATAGCCGGTCTGCCGAGGATGGCATGGTAGGAGGTTTCGTAGTCCGCAACCTCGAACTTGATGTACTCGGTGCGGTAGTTCTCCCTTGTCTCCCCGAAGGTAACTGGCAGGACCACTGAGCCTAGTGGAATAGCCGTGTTACCGGGGACAATGCCGTAGAAGGGCGACGCGCTCTTGGTGAGCATGTCGGTGATGTCGAGCTTCATCTTCTTCAAGGTCGTGGTGAAAAGGACATTGAGCCCGCTTCCGCCGTCGATGAGTACCTTGTTGAGTCTAGAGCCCGCGACTACTAGTTTCAGGACGAGTGGGAAACGTCCTGGCTCGGAGAAGCTTGTCCATTGATCCATGCGGGAGAAGGTGATGGGTACCTCCGACCACCTCAGAGGTGTCGGGACCGCTGGTTCAATGTTCAAGACTTCCCGTCAGGTGGCCTTCTGAGACCGTCTGGTGGGTAGTCCGCCGAAGTGGACGTTCACCGTCTTATCGGGTTCCTGGAAGTCGCCGTTGCCTTCGTCGACTTTCTTCTTGCCTTTCTTGTCATGAGGAGGTCGTGGGTCTGGGGTGTCTTTGAGTGCTCGCCGGAGTTGGTAGCACTGCTCGGTGGTGTGGTTGCCCTCCAGATGCCACGGACACTTCTCTTTGAGCAAGTCTTTGAAGCCGCCAGAGGTCTTTTTCGAGTTGTCTTTCGCAGGGCGCTGAATAGCCGCGACTGTGTTGTCTGGCTTGCGCTTGCGGTTAGGACCCGAGTAGTTGTTGTTGTTGCGACCCCCCTGGTCCCTATTGTTGTTGTTGTTATTGCTACCGCCCGTGTTGTGCTTGCTCTTGCCGTGAATGGAGTCGTACTTGGCGTTCGCCTTGTCCTCTTCGTCGGCCCATGACGTGATCATGTCCTTGAGCTTGGTGATAGAACTCGGGCGGCGGCGACCGAAGTCTTCGAAGGTACGACGGTGGTAGAGTCCGTCTTGGAAGAGGTCGATGACCTCCTTGTCGGTGACGTCGACTACGGTCGCACGCTTGTCGAAGAAGCGCCGCATGTACTGGCGTAGTGTCTCGCCTTGTTCTTGCTTGACCATCGCCAGGTCCATGCGGGTACCCGAGCGCCCCATGGCGCCCGCGAAGTTGCTGGTGAACTGAGCCTTGAGCTGGTCCCACTCATCGATCGAGTTCTTGTCGAGCGACTCGAGCCAGGTGAGTGGGGCTTGGTCCAGGCAGAAGGGGAAGTAGAGGCACTTCGTATCGTTGTTGCCACCAGCATTTTCAATGGATAGGGCATAGCACCTAAGCCACTGAACTGGGTCTTGCTTCGCGTCGTACTTGGTGATCCCGAGAGGCTTGAATTTCTCCGGGAGGAGCAGATCGTGAAGTCGAGCGGAGTAGGCGGGGAAGCCGTCGCTGTCGCTTGCTTCAGTAGCCTTTTTGCGACGAATCTCCTCAATTCTGTGGCGGGCATCGTAGCCGCCACGTGAGTTGCCGGTGACGTGGCTGTTCGCGTGGCCTCGGCCCCCGCGATCGCCGCCGCCACCGGCTCTTCTGCCAGCGCCGTGTGATGAGCTCCCGCCGCTGCTGCCCCCGCTGCCGCCGTCGCCGCGACTAGCACCGCCGCGGCTGCCGCCAGTGCCGCCCTGGCTGTTGCCACCCTGGGAAGGTCCTCCAGCTGAAGCCTAGAGCGGTTGGGGTTTGGTGGTTGTTCTCCGCGGGTGCGGTTGCGTCCACCATCTGCTGGACTGCGGCTGGTAGCTTCATGGTGTCTGGGTTCATGAGTTCTGATGGGGGGGTACTTGGGTGACCCTGTTGTCAACCCTCATGAAGTAGGCGTCTTCAGCGTGCTTGGCGATGACTTCGCCCGCGCGGACCCCCTGAGCCTGACGTGCTATCGTGGTGATAGACATGAGGCATTGCTCGGGAGTGGTGTGCACCCGGTTGGCGACTTGATCCAGAGCCTCGGTGAGGTTCCGGATGGGGAGAGCCTCTCGGAGACATCTACGCCGTTCGTTTCGCTTCCTGTTGCGGTCACGTCGGGCGTTCTTGTCGTCAGTGGTTTCATCAGCGGCTGCATTGGCAGACACCTCGTCTTCTGAGATGTCGTCGAGGTATCGGTCGGGTCGGGTCTCTGAAGGCCCTATGTCGCCGGCAACCATGAAGACTTGTCGGTTAGGAGTACCGAGACCAGAGTCAGTAGTCGCCACCTCGGTTGAAGTATGCTCCTCGATTGGAGCCAGCGGGGTTCCCTCCTGGAAGGGAAGTGAGTCGAGGTAGGCGACGCAGCGTGAGTTGCCGTCTGTCAGGTCTGCGGGCTTGCGATCGGGCCAGTAGACGAATCTTCCGGCAGGAGTAGATGTTATGACCAAGCCGGTAGCAGGGCCTGACAGTGGTTCCTCGGTCGTGTTGATCTCGGACACGAGCTCGATAGGGTCCGACCCGAAGTCGAACTCGTACGAAGAGTCCGAGTAGTAGCCGGAGGCGGGGTTGGAGTCCGAAGAGTAGTCGGAGGTGATCTCCTTGCCAGCCCGGCGTGCAGTGAGAGCTTCCGCGTGGGCCCTGCTGGCGTTGCAGAGGCCGTATGGGAAGTGCTCGTGGAGTGGGACAATCTCACACGATGGCTCTGGAGCCGGCTCACATGCGATGACCTAGGGGGACGTCGAGTTCGAGTTGGAGGTGGATCCGTACTCAAAGTCGGCGTGTTGGTTGTAGAGCGAAATTTCGCCGAATTTTTCAGCGAGCATGGCCGTGACGACTTCAGGAAGCGTCACGAGTCCAGTCTTCAGGTTCGGCGTCATGGTGAGGTGGCGCTGGAAAGAGCCAGCGCCGTCAGCGGTGCAAACCCAGGAGCCAAAGACGAAGGTGTCACCGCGGTTGAGAGCGATGGTTGGCTTGATGATGATCGAAGCCGTCGAGTTCGCCATGAGATCTTCGGCGAGAACCCCTACCTGGCGCACCAGCTGTCGGTGTTTTAGACCAGTAACCTACCAAGGAGAGTACCCGAGGTAGATGAACGTGGCCTCACCGAGATCGGTAACTCGAAGGAAGAGACACGTGGCACACAATTTAGACAGGTTCGGGCCGCAATGTGCGTAATACCCTACGTCCTGTATGCTGCGTAGCTCTGGATTGATTGGGTGTGTTTACAAGATGATGCGGATGATGAGAGAGGGGTCCCTGCCTCACCTTATATAGCCCGGGAGGCAGGGTTACAAGTCGGTTTGAGGAGAGAGTTCTAGTCGCGTACGGCTAGGAGTACTTTACATGGATCCGGACATGTACAGCTTCCTAACCGAGTACTATTCCTCCGTAGTCCTTGCGCTCCACGCCAACAGGTACCGTGTAGCACAAGTCGAGTAGTCCCAGGGGCCCACCGAGTAGTCGGTCCTGGTACCCACCAGAGTAGTGGGCCCAGGGATGTCCATACGACAGAATCGAGTCGCTAAAAGATTGGATGACATGAAGTACTTTACTCACATAATAAATATGTTTAGATCATCTCCATCCGAGTACATACCATTGATGACCTCAACTAGCTCCGGAACTCCGCCACGGCTCAACCGTGCAAGGCGGCCATGGCGGCTAGGGTAGGCCTAGGCCATCTCTTAGACAACTTCGAGGACTCGCGACGGCCGTCGTCTGCCTCCCGGTGCTTCTCCTTCGTTTTGGCGACTCTCTGATGAATGGATGGATGTGGCGGCCGACGGAGGCGGAGGAAATTTATAGAGAAACACCTAGGTCAAAGGGCGTCGCGAACCGGGCCCGAAACAGGCCAGGCCGGCCGGCCTGGGCCGACCGGCCCAGGCCCGTTTCGGCCCCGTTTCGCTCCCCGATGCTTCTCGGTCAATTGTTGACTTGCTCCCTTCTGCGTGTGGGCCCTTGACGTCGTCTTCTCCACGGTTTAGATAGAGCTCCTTGTCGCACAAGCTTCAGCATCTTCTGTTCAGGTCCCTGGAGTTTTGTGCCTTCACGTTGTGGTCCTTGGGTCATTTGGAGTCATGTTCACCTCGAGTGTTGACTTGTGCCGGGCTTCATGATCCTCTCATAAAGTTCTCATTGAACTTCTCCCGGAAGTGCTCCTTTTAGTGCCTAAATCCTGCGTAAACAACATACTCCAAATACCACATTCACAAGTGAACTAGTTACATCATTAGTATGCCTAGTGGTGGGTTAGTTGCAAATCATAATCGAAACCAATGTATAACAAGTACTCTAGGTTGACGGAAATTCACCGTCAACATCTCCCCCATGCTTAAACCTTGCTCGTCCTCGAGTAAGTTTTCAATGGATATCAGCATTGCCTTTCATTGTTCATACCCTGCACTTGATCACACATGAGAAAGCATAATGCTCTCCAAGTTTATATTTGTTAAATTCCGTAATGTAACTAGCTTTCATCTCTATGGAGGGTAGATATAATTTAAGCTCTTTCCACAAGTAATCAATCATGCTCCACAAAATCCGAATAGGTCTTAGAAACTTTTGAAGTGAAGAACAAGGTGAATAAAGGAGCTAAACCAAGTACAAAAATTTAAACCTTCTTGCATCTTGCTCATGAACTCTCTCATCTCACAACTCTCTCAAGCCTACTTGATCTATATCCTTTCCCTCTCATGTTTGTAGGTGGAAGGGTTTTATTTGGAGCTCATAGGAAAGTTTTTATCCCTACCAAGATGTTAAAGTTGAGACTATTATCAAAACAAGGAAAGCTTCTCATGGACTTATCATGACTTGTCAACAAGGTCATTGGAAAAATAATGTTAACAAGGAGGGGGGACAGAAAGAACTCACACTTTTAGATAGGTGGACATGTGCAAATGGCAAAGAATGATCCCGAGGCCCCAATGAAGTCCTCATCATCGGATTGCACATGGTTGGAAAAATGAGTATGGGTCTTGATCTTGAAGTCCTTGAAAAATCCTTAAGCAACTAGAGAACCGGGGGAGGTTATTATTACTCTCTTTTTTTCTTCTTTTTTTTCTTTTTGACATGTGCGAGGTGCTTTGAAATTTTTTTTCTCCTCTCATCTTATTCATTTTTTTATCTCCCCTAGAACTCTAATTTGCATAGTACCTACCTCCTCCCTCATGCTTAGACATTTGCTCGTCCCCGAGCAAAGAGGAAGTGGTGTTAAGGTAGGTACCGGATGTCTTGATGAGAGGGAACTTGAATCTTCCCTTTGAAGCACCTTCTTTTGACGTGTCATCTCCATACTCAAGTGATAGGTAGGTCAAGGAGGTTAACACAAAAGATGATGTTGGTTTAAAGGGTGGATATCTGGCGAGGTATGCAAAGCTTCCGATGTGGGAGCTCACAATGCACAGATAGAATAGGCCAACAAAAGATAAGTTACGCAAAAAATGGAATGACCAGCTTCTTAGTCACGAGCCAGAGAATCAAGCCTTGAATCAATTCACCCAACAATAACTCTTGTAATCTATGGTTGCACTCAATATATAAGGCTTTGGATAGGTAGAGAAAATGCAAGAGGTATTAATGACAAGGTTAGCATGACTTTCAAAAGCAAAAAGTAATATGTCCTTCGACCCATCCAAAGTTGAGAGCATAAAAGAAACCATGGGTCTTTATTTTTATCATGACCTCCACAAAAGATTAAGCTAGCATTTAATTAATTTCAAATTTGTATTAGAGAGAGCAATAGCTTAATCATGCATAAACAAGCACAAAGTTTAAACAAAGCGGCAACGGTCATCATATATCAACGAGCAAGATCAAGCCAAAATTATTTCATCATGGTGAGCACAAGGTGATGACAATAAACAAAAACAAAAACTAGGTTGTACTCCTAGAAGACATGTTATTTAACAAGAGAGACATACAAAAGTTGCATCTAATGTTGTTGAAGGTATATACATATATACTAGCATTTAGAAAGACAAGGACAAAAAGAGGGTTGAGGAATTGTTACCGTCCTTTGATGCTTGTGATTTAGCGCGCCCTCCCCCATGCTTAAGCATTGTGCCTAGCACAGAAGAAGGAAGATCGGCATCCGCAGCAACCGTGATCCTTGAACTCCATGCGGTCTTCTTTCGTCCACAAAGTCTTCCCCCATGCTTAGCATGTTGCTAGGCACAGAAGATGATGAACCTATCTTAAAATTCTTGAAGTCCTATCGCCGTGCAAGGAGATCATCATCACATTGTTGCCTTTGTTCATCCTTCAATGTCCGCCCTTTGCCACAAGCCTTGATCCCAATTGTTTCTTATCCCATCTTCTCCTCCTTCCATGTTGTCCCTTATCGCTGGTTCATCTTCCACAAGTTTTTCTTCTACTTCCAGAGCTGAGTATGTACTGAATCATAGCTCCATTGCAAAGTCCTTGAAATTATCTTTCCAACAAGTGGTCATTCATCCCGATCGGACTCCGAACAAGAGAGTTGCGCCCTTTTTACTTTGTTGGTGCAAGCTGTCCCGGGCTGATTTCAGAATGTGTGACGCCCAAAGATTTGGTTGTAACTTTTTGCACGGGTCTCCTAAAATGTTGATTCTTGATGCATTGGAAAGTAGACTTAATGGACCACTTGAATATCCAATTTTCCCCTTTTGTACATCTCTGAACATGTGCTTAATCTTGATGAAAACAGCAGTGCTCCTTTCGAGATTTTGGAGGTGTTGATGATCTTGATTTCAGCTTTTATTACGAACTCATGGGAGTGATTCACCATGCCTGCAAAATAACTATAATGCACAAAGTACCCCCGAGGTGACGGTCGGGAATACTCACCCTATGCCAACAAACCATGACATCCCTAAGATCTTCACTTGTGGCATAATTAATCTAGTGAAAATCCTAATGGGTGTACGTGAGTGCAAGTGTGCATGCAAATGATAGGATGGTATAAAAACAAAACAATATTTACACCAAATTCTAAGCTCCATGCTTACAAAGTGGTTGCCAAACTTTCTATTCCCATAGAGATTTATTAACCAAGGTCAAAACACCATGTTCATCCCAAGATCAACAATTCTTTATACTGCAAGAAAAGTAGAGTGCATTGCTAAGTTTATAAACCAACCAATGCAACATGATAGCTCGGGATATAAGACTAAATGATGGTGGTCTCCAATCATGTCTAAACACCATGTTTACACAAGATTGCAAAAAGTAGTAACGCATGCTGACAAGCATTAACATAGATATGAAAGCATTCATCATAAAGTTTCACAAAAAGGTTCCAAGCTAACATAAAGTGGATGATGACAAAGAGATGGATGCAAAATGCAAATGCAAAAAGTTAGCACAAACAAGCATTAGCAAGGTTTGAAAAACACTTTTGTTGTGGTCTACAATAAGCAAAGGATAAAGCTTGATCTCACACTTCATACGAAGTAAGCATTGTCAATAAGGAAGTCACCCATCGAAAAGAATCAATCAACCAAACTAACAAGGTTCAAGGGTAGGTTATGGGTATCCTATATTTTTGGCTCAAACAAGGATTTTGAAGAGAGGAAGTCAAGTATAGATATTCTAACTAAGGTGGTGCTAGAGTCTTTCTACAAACCTATGGTTTTAGGATGTCTATAGGTAGGAGAAGTTTTCCTAAGGGTTTTATAGGGAGGCTAGTCAAAGTTTATGACGATGAGTTCTACGGGGCTAGAGCATGATTCACCCCGAAAAGTATGGTGGCCGGCCATAATCATCAAAGCACCATCGTCTTTTTAGTTAGATAGGGGAAGACTTGGCCGACCCGGAGGGTGACAGCCCCCGGTCAACTCAAGCAATACTACCTCTATTGGTTATGGTTTTTGGTGGAGGTTATAGGAAGGCTTAGATTGGTTGGACAAAAAGTTAGATCAAATCAAACATGAAGTGCGATGCAAAGTGGATGAACAAAATGATATGACATGATATGCGGTGGTCTAAAACAAAAACAAATGTTAGCCTAATTTAACTAGCCACAAGTTTAGAATCAAAGGATGGTGCCAACTTCATATATCTCTCTAAAAAGACACAAAAGAAAAAGACTCTAAACTCTAATAGGCACACAAAAAAGGTCTACAAGTTTTCCAAGATCAAATAACAAAGTGCTCCCTCAATAGCAATTAGAACATACAATATGGTGTTGTGGTTTTTATTAGAGCATTGGTACAATGTTACTTGATGGTTTGATTAAAGAGCACAATGTAGACGGTCATGTATATATATATAAATAAAAACCGGGTTGCCTCCCGCGAAGCGCTTCATTTAAAGTCGTAGAGCTCGACTTTCTCACATACCTTCTTGTTGTTGCGAAGCCATGATCCTTCATGCAAGATTTGAAGGTGTTCATGCAGCCTTGATCCACTCTCCATGCTTGACACAATCACTTATGCTCGATGAGAGGCTTGCCCCATCGTCTCCTTGCATCATCATCATCACCTTCTCCATCGCACTTTATCGCTGCCTCTTCTTTCACAAATTTTCCTATCTGTCCAGATCAGACCATGTAGAAAACAATAGCTTCCATGTGTGGTGCATGAAATTGTCTTTCCATCAAGTATTTATTCACCCCCAACGGACTCCGATCGAGTGAGTTATGCCCGTTCTACTCCGGCGCTGCAATCTGTCCAAAGCTGATTTCAGACTGCACGTCGCTCAATGTTTTTGCCATATCTCCTTGTACGGGTCTTCAAATTCATCAATCTTGGATGCGTTGGAACCGGCACTTGATGGAGCTTCTGATTTTCAACTTTTTTCTTCCTTGAACATGTCTGACCAGGTCCTCAAAATTGGTGAAAACAGCGACATCCGTTTTTGAGGTTTGGTGACGGTGATGCACGGGTTTGCAATTCCTTTGGGTATGACTTCTCTCCTCTTAATTAATGTTTAATGCCCTGCATGGTTAGTGAAACTTGGGATTTCTCCCACAATTTGCTCTTTTAAGGTCACTAGCTTGACCGAGCACAAAGCAAGTCCAAGATTTACAAATCATATCGCAAACAAACGCATCCATAACCACAATTTATGACAAAGTAAGTTGTGATTAATTGTAGCATAAGTTTTCTTGCTCAGCGCTAAGCTCTCATTAGGAAAAGGTTCATTAGGCATGTAACAAAGTTTAAGCACAACAAAGCCTCTTTATCACTCTCAAGAAATTCTGGCCGATCAAGATCATCATAAGAACAAGGCATAGAATTGAATCAACCTCACTATTGGATATGAATCATAGATATATCAAAGGAATATTATCAGCTCCAAAAGTATCTTGAGAGGTTAATTTGTACCTTGGCCTTTGAGCTTTTCATCGTGAGTGGTCTCTTGGAGGTGAAAGCAAACAATCTTCAATGATCAGTGGCTTGCATCGTCTTTTCGCAATTCCTTCGTTCGTGCCACACATCATCAAAGTTGCCTTCTGTGGACTCACTCTTCTTATTCATTTGAGGGACTTCACACATGTCTCAAATATCTTCATGTAACTCCATGATCCTTCATGTGAGAGCCCAGAGTATCCGCGCCATTAGATGCCATCATTTATGTGTAATCCATCGTGATTTGCTTCTAACATCTCCTAGCGTTGGATGTTGCCAACTTGTGCCTTCTTTTGCCAATGCTCTTGGGATCTTTGTTTTGTTCCAAACTTCTGAATTTCATCTCGTGTGGTCCAATGGAAGCGTTGCCCAAGCACCTTTTCGTTGTCGTCGTCCTCATCTCCACTATCTTGTTCTCATCGTGCTGCTGCTGCCTCTTTTTCGTGGATTTTCCCCTGTGTACATAACAGAACATATACCAAAATATTGTTCCATTGAAAACTTTATAAAATTACCTTTCCAACGGGTACTCATTCATCTTAATCGGAGCCCAAATGAGGGAGCTATGGCCGCTTTGTTTCCGCTCTTGCATGCTATCCAGAAAATTTCAGAACGTGCAACCTTCGGTAATTCGGCCATATCCGCTTGTAGGAACCTCCGATTGACTTGATCCTGGGTTCGTTGGGAGCGTAACTTCATGGGGCTTCTAAATATCCAAAGATATCCTGTTGTTCTCCCTTGAGGTTGTGCAGAGATTGATGCAAACATAGGCTTCTTGCGAATCGATCTGAAGATGTTGACGGCCTTGATCTTGTGATCTTCGGGGCGTTACGTCGCGTCTCCTTCGGCTTTAAGTCATCGCCATTGCTGGACCAGCGAGTAGCATGATGGCAATGGTGTGTCTTCTTCATGATTTTGCTTTAGCCAAAGTGACGGGTACTTCTTTCGCAACGTGATTGCTTCCAACACCTATTGCTTGGACAAACAAACCTCCACGAAACATTAGTCTTAAATCTTTAATTAACACATTGGCATACCTTGTTTATCATCGCTCGTGTAGGGTGTGGACTCAATAGCGGATGATGGGCCACTAACAAAAGTTAGCACCTACCACTAAAGAGTGAATCTTGATGTAGTCATCATCTCGTCGGAGTGGATTGTGAACTTCTCGAACGTCTTGTGTCTAGCTTTTCACCTACTTTCAAGGACACAAACAAGAAAGCAAGCATATATGCAATAATAGAAATTAGGGTTAGTCAAAGAGATAGATGGATCGCCCTAGGGTTTGAGTTGCCGATCCCCGGCAACGGCGCCTGAAAAAGGGGCTTGTTGACGGTTCAAAACCGTGCTCAAGTTCACCGCAAGCCTACGGGTGACTTGGTGCCTTTTTCACCAAGGAGGGTCCTCCCTAGATTTGTCAATCCAACGATCGGAAGCAAACTCCCAGGATTCTCCATCTAACCTATCGATCTATCCTAACACGAAGCATTGATTGCATAAGAAGATAAACCTTAAAGATATGAGTTATAGCATAAGGTTGATCGCATCCATGAACGTAGACAAGGTAAGGAGCAAGCAAGGGAAACTAAGGCCTATCGTCTTCTAGTCGTAGTTCTAGACAAAAGAGCAAGCGCGACATGCATCTCATCCAAAGCCATCTTTAAACTACTATCCTCCGGCCCGATTCCGAAGACGCCCGCCTTTTGGAGCCACCGTCCTGTCACAACGCACTCCTATTCGTGCGGGTTAGCCTAGGGCGAGTTCAAGAAGAACAAGTTGAAAACACTTGGTCGATCCGGCATGCACCTCTAGCCACCATGACTACAAGAGCACCCCAAGCAATCTATCTAGAATAGATTGAAGACGAAGCATAGCCAAGCGAGAGCAAAATCATAAAAGGAGGAATCGAGTCGCTAAAAGATCGGATGACATGAAGTACTTTACTCACACAATAAATATGTTTAGATCATCTCCACCGAGTACATACCATTGATGACCTCAACTAGCTCTGGAACTCCACCATGGCTCAACCGTGCAAGGCGGCCATGGAGGCTAGGGTAGGCCTAGGCCATCTCCTAGACAACTTCGAGGACTCGCGGCGGCCGTCGTCTTCCTCCCGGTGCTTCTCCTTCGTTTTGGCGACTCTCTGATGAATGGATGGAAGTGGCGGCCGACGGAGGCAGAGGCAATTTATAGAGAAACACCTAGGTCAAAGGGCGTCACGAACCGGGCCCGAAATAGGCCAGGCCGGCCGGCCTGGGCCGACCGGCCCAGGCCCAGTTCGGCCCCGTTTCGCTCCCCGACGCTTCTCGGTCAATTGTTGACTTGCTCCCTTCTGCATGTGGGCCCTTGACGTCGTCTTCTCCACGGTTTAGATAGAGCTCCTTGTCGCGCAAGCTTCAGCATCTTTTGTTCAGGTCCCTGGAGTTTTGTGCCTTCACGTTGTGGTCCTTGGATCATTTGGAGTCATGTTCACCTCGAGTGTTGACTTGTGCCGGGCTTCATGATCCTCTCATAAAGTGCTCATTGAACTTCTCCCGGAAGTGCTCCTTTTAGTGCATAAATCCTGCGTAAACAACATACTCCAAATACCACATTCACAAGTGAACTTGTTACATCATTAGTATGCCTAGTGGCGGGTTAGTTGCAAATCATAATTTGAAAACTTAACAAAACCTTGTGGCTCACCTTAAGATTACGAAAATGCAAAGTTTCATTACAGAAGGTGTGGAAAACAAATATTATTTATATGTTGTACTTACAAAGAACAAGATAAGGCATATAAACATTGTTCAAGAAACGGATTATACCCTAAACAATGAAAATAATGAAATCACGGTGATTCTAGAAAATTGTAGAAAAAATAATCAAATTTGGACTAATTACGACGGAGAAATACATGTTACAAAATTTGATTGCAGATTAAAAAGAGAAATGTCGTCGGCGACACGGGACGGATAAACTGTTCTTCATTCTCCAATAGAACAAAGGAGGAAGCAGAGGGCACCGCCGCCTGCTGCCGCCCCCGCCGTGCCCGCTTCGGCGGTTTTGACACCCTAGAGGGCATCCTAGGCCTCGTCGGCGGCAAATGAGACCACCGCAACCTTTGATTGACTCACAAACGTGACAAATCAAATATTGTCTATCAAAAACCGATTAAAAACCGACATCCTGATAAAATCAAATCCGTGTTTAGTAATATCTAATAATTTACATTCAGGATAGATAGTGTTCATTGATGCTTGCGCCCACATCCCAATGTTCTTCCTGCTGACGGCATACTCCACGGCGGGGCGGAAGTTACGCGTCCAGAGGTCGAACTCATGATGGATACGACACTCGGCGCTGTAGTAGTGGATGATCTCTGATGTCTTCGGCCCGTAGCGCCTACATCCCGCTGCCCAAATGCAGACGTGGGGATTCTGGACGGGCAGCAACGGAATGCAGTCGTCGCCGTCATCAAGCCAGTACCACCACGTAATGTTCTCGAGATCCCGGTTGATGAGGTAGCGCAGCCGCCGCAGGTTGTGGTTCTTCCACCGCCCATCAGGGGGCGACAGGTCGCCGCTAATTTCCTGGAGCAGTGCCATGGCTTCGGGGTCCGCCGGGTTGCAATAGTACTTCAGCATCGCTAAGAAGTACTTGGCACCGGAGTCTTCAGCAGCGGCATCTCCGATGAGCTTCAGACCCTTATCGGGGTTCCGCCGCCTCATCAACCTCTCCATCCCCTCGAAGCATAATGCCTCTGGATGATTGGCCTCGTGGAAGCGCCGCTCAAAGCACGACCTGACGTAGTGATTCTTACACACCCGACGAAGATCACGTAGCGACACGTGCAGTAGTACCTCATCAGAGTCGCAGATGCACCGGAAGGTGCCGCACATTTTATTGTGAAGGTTCAGAAAATGGAAGACGGGCTCATCCTTGATGGAGTGGATGATGATCTGGGTGACAAGATCATCTGGCAGCAGCTGCATCAAGCACACCGTGGCCATCAAGGAGAAGTGGAGGAAATAGAAAAGCGACGGGGTTTGGAAATTTAAAGGCGACGGGGGTTGAAGTTGAAGGCGACGAGGGTTGAAGTTGAAGAAGGCGACGAGGGTTGAAGTTGAAGAAGGCGCCTCGGCCATCTAAAACAATAAATGGAAATTGAAAAGGCACCGCAGTTTGGCTGCTGCCGCTGACGAGTGGGCCCGACATCATTGCCCCTGGCCCTTCTCCTTCCCGCGTAATTGAAAGGCGACGCGTGGTTTTGGACAGTTTTGTGCACGAAACGGAGCCCGATGCACAATTGAGTGGCACGTACTGGTACTAGTGGAGTAGTGGGTGGGGGCAGAGGCACCTGATGGTTCCGCATCTTGTCAATATAACTCTTCTGCCTTCCCCTGCTTTCCCCTGCTTCTTCCATAAGCTTATCATCTCTTTCGCTTCTTCTTCCTCCTCGCGATCCACCACTACAAATCTTCGGTCATCGAGAGCTCACCAAGGAGGAGATGGCATCGAGGAGCCAGCCGCCGTCGAAGCGGGGACGAAGGGAGGACGATGACGACGAAAGCCGCCATCGGATGAAGTTGGAGAAGGGGAAGGAGCCAGAGACCAAGGACGCCAACGAGGAACTGTTCTTCGACGACACTAAGTTCGCCGTTGACCTGCTCAGGAGCGCCTTCAGAAAGCTTGAAGATGTTAGCGCGGCCTTCGACATCAAGGCGCATCATGAAGTGGACAAGGACCAAAGCGTGAAGGGTCTCGCCTTTAGGATCCACGAGTTGACTGAGAAGCTCGAGAACCTCCCTGTGGTCAAGCGAGCCGGCCGCCGCCACTTCGTCTTCGACGACGGCGGCTCTGACGGCGACGACGGCTCCGACGACAGCCATGGCGGCGATGACGGCGGGACTCCGACGGCGGCGACTGACTAAATGATAGAGTCCTCTACCATGAATAGTAATAATGTGTGTGTGTTTGTGTCTTCGTCAGGTTGTTGAACTGCTTAGTTTGTTTGTCAATCATGAACTACTTAGTTAATTAGTTTGGTTGTTTGATTTTGTATGTCATCAACTCGATCTGATAGACGCGAGTAGATCCATCTACGTCTCCTATAATATGTGTTCTATTGTGATGAAGTGGAGATCTGTTTTGATGAACAAGAGATCTATTGTGATGAACTGGAGATCTGTTGAGATGAATTAGATCTTAGAGACAATGGATAGTCATTGCCGACGCGGGTTAGCCTGCTGACGCTGACGCGTGGGCCAGTGTCATTGGCGACGATGGTTAGTGAACCCGCATCGCCTTTGTTGGCAGTTGGGTCCGGGCGGGCAGGCAACGGTTATCTTTTTTATATTGGCTGCTGACGCTGACGCGTGGGCCCGTCACTATTTTTTTTTGGAATGAAACTTGCTTCCCTAAAATATTAGAGCCCATAAAACAGCACCTATAAAACATAAGAATATGAACAATTCATATTTGGCCATTTAGTATTTGAATAAAATATCAACAGTCACACTTGTGTGCCCAAAATTCTTATATTTCATTTTTACACCCCATGGTAATTATATAATAAGTCTAATAACATCAAATTTGCTCTAAAAAATCTACAAATTGACTTGGCAACATAATTTGGGTACCTAAACTTGTCTTCAAATTTTCAAATGGTATTGATGAAGGAATAATATACTTGTGTACAAATATCTACATCTCTCACATAGTTTCCTAGAATGTTGCTTGAACATTGAAGTTTTCCACACTTCGCAACATGTTCGAACTCATATGCATTTGAAAACTTAACAAAACCTTGTGTTCACCTTAAGCTTACAAAATGCAAAGTTTCATCACTAATGGTTGTGTAAAACAAATATTATTTATACGTTGTACTTACAAAGAACAAAATAAGGCATATAAACATTATTCAAGAAACGGAATATACACTAAAAAATAAAATTAATGAAAAGATGGTGATTTTAGAAAAATTTAGAAAAAAATATCAAATTCGGACTAATTACGACGAAGAAATACTTGTTACAACATTTGATTGCAGATTAAAAGGAGAAATGTGAACTGTTCTTCATTCGAATAGAACTGGGCCCCACAGTCATTAGCAACACGGGACTGATAACCCGCGTCGGCTTTGCTGCTCTTCCAAAATTTTACACAGATAATACAAGCAACATACAAAAGCTAATCCACTACTGATTTCCTATTCCAATACTCTGTTCGAACTTCACCATTTCACAGCGGAGCCTACAGTCTTCGCTGCAAAACAAAGAAATTCAAAGCCATCCTTTATCCACGCCGCAGCTACTGCCATTGCCTGCGCACGGCTGATCGCCGTGCACCTGTGCCGGAGGCAGCAGCGGTTCACTCCAAATGCGTCATGTCGAGGAGTGGATCGCACGCGCGGCCTTCTCACGCAAAGGTAGACACCCCTCGTTGCTCAGCCATCTTGACGTCGTACTACTGCCGCCCGCGACCCGCCTCATGTACCGCTTCGCGGTGTCGTCAGCGGCGGCACTGCCATTGTCCCTGTAGAGCAAGATGGCGTATAGATAGGCCACCGCATCGTGCCCACCCTCGGCGGCGCGCCGGAGATCATTGCATCCCCTGTTTGCCATGAAGACGGCTTTGATCCCGGAGAAGAAGCAAGCCTCCGGATTCCCGAGATCGGTCAGCATAGCAAGGAAGGCTTTGTAGGCGGTGGGGTCCCACACCCAAGAAATCTCATCTCGTATCCCCTCTATTGACAAATGTCGGCCGACGTCGCCGTGGCTGCACACGCGGCGCATGATCGAGCAAATACCGCGTAGGCTGCGAAGGTCAGCCAAGGGCCGCTCTGAGGTTGCACCGACACGCGCCGCAATCTCAATGCAGAGGTCTTGAGGGAGGTCCAGCAGCGATGACGGCTGGTGCCGCCTGCTTCTTCCCGGCATGTTATTCATCTCTGGCCGGGAATGGTGACAATGAGGAGTAGGCAGTTGTTGTTTTTTCGCGGGTAGATGAAGGGGTAGGGGATCTAAATTATTTTAGAAGGAAAAGATACAGGAGGTTTGTTTCCAAACATGGTTTAAGTAAGCAATGGAGATGATGTATGGCTAATCCACGTGTAACACCCTGAAATTTTCAAATTTCGGGATGTTAATAGGAGGAATAATTAAACAACAATTTTCTCATAATTTAAAAATTTGTCCAACATTTATTTTATTTACATGAAATTTGTCCAACAAAATTTCTCATAATTTCAGCCCGCAACCGCAGCAGGCTGCCGGCCCATCTCCAGTTCCGGCCCAATACCCCTTCCGCCGGCCCAAGTCCCTTTCTCCCTCCTTTCCACCGCCGACAAACGGGGCCCGCCCGTCAGACCCGTCCCCTACCTCCCACCGGCCATCTCTCTCCCATGGCTGCCGCACCGCACCGCACCGCTGCCTCCCCGGCATCCCCTGCTCTTTCCCCTCCCCACTGAGCGCAGTCTTCAATGCACGCCGGCGCACTCACCGCGCCGCCTCGCATCCTATCCCACCCGTAACGCCCAAGCTCCACCGCCCCTAAGCATTGCCCCCACCGCCTTAGGGCCCCCTCCCCTACTCCCTCTCGGCCCTATAAAAGGAGAAGCCCAAGCTCCCCTCCAACCCGCACCTCCTCTCCGCCCTCTCCTCGTGCGCAGACGCCGCCACGAACAAGCCCGCCGGAGCTCCGCCTCTGGCATCGATCTGCTTCCCCTCTGCCTCTCTGTCATCAAGGTGTCCAGCTGGAGCTTCGTGTGAAGGTGAGCAACACGCCCATGCTTTCCTTTTTGGTCCTAGGGTCTTCTAGCACCCGCGCGAGCTCGCCGGCGAATGGCCCTGTTCCGCCGTCCGCCCCGCCGGCCATAGTGCTTCCACCACCACCAAATCCTCCCTCCCAACCCTCTACCTGTGTTCGCAAGATCCTTCTCTATCTGTAGGGCTTTTCCATGCTCGAAACCGAGGCCGGATGCTCAATTTCGAGCATCGCCGGCGAGTCGCGCCGCCC
This sequence comes from Cenchrus fungigraminus, assembly GCA_036936925.1. Taxonomy (NCBI): domain Eukaryota; kingdom Viridiplantae; phylum Streptophyta; class Magnoliopsida; order Poales; family Poaceae; genus Cenchrus; species Cenchrus fungigraminus. The sequence goes on from CM072780.1 coordinate 90,198,522, forward strand.
GGCGCCGCCGCGCGCCCCCTGTCTCCGGCGTGCCGCCGCCGCCCGTCCGCTTGCGCCGCTCGCAGCCGTCTGATCGCCATCCAAGGGCTCAGATTCACCCGGCCCGCGGGTCAACCAAACCTGGTAATGGTCAACCCAGAGCCCCGCCGCCCTTTTTGCTTAAAAGCCCCTGTAGTTTCAGCTTTTCACAAGCCGGTCCTTCCACCAAGAAAGATCCTTACATTCAGGTCCTGTTTCTTTTGTTTAGGCCCTTAGGCTTTCTAGTTTTTCTGCCCTAATGTCCTTAGCCGCCTCTTCTGCACCCTAGCCCTCAGTTCGTTTGCAAGTTTAGGTTTTGGCCCCTAGTTTCTTGCAGTTAAGCCCCTGGTAGTTTGTTTCCCTCACAGTTTAGCCCTTGTAGCCCTGTTTAGTGCGTGGTTTATGCGTTTTAGCTCTGTTTCGATCGGTTCAAGTTGCATTAGGTTCATATAAACTCAAAGCACGTGTTAGTTGCAATGTTGGACATGAACTCTGTTTTATAATATTTATAATATTTAAATATGATTAAGTACTTATATACACACTTTTCCAATTAAAATCTAATTAGAGTATATCCCGGTTTTCATAGTCAAATTTAAAACTGGATAATGCATATTCAATTTGCTTTCTAATAAAAGCAACATAAGCTACATTTCGAGCTTTCTTAATAAAATGTTAATTTGACTAATATGAATACAAATATGTTTTTGAATTATAATTTATTTAGTTGAACTCTAAATATAAATCTACACGCTTAGATGCTTTACACACTTCCTTCGAAATTAAATATTTAATTTGCATAAATCATACTTAAATATTTATAATAAAATTTGACTAAGCTCTACATCACCTTTTATATATAAATATAATTTGCTTAATTCTAAATAGGGTATTCTCTGAAATAACCTATGCACATTAATTTATTGAATTAAAATGTACCAAGCACATAGCCTTGTGTGATATAATCTAAATCTCCTGATAGCCATGAGCGTTTCTTGCGTTTGCGTTCTTAGAACCGAGCCTTTCCCTTGTCCGCTCTTTTAAGCCTTCTTGTTTGGTGTATTGTTCTTAGTTGTTATTGTATGTTTGCTTTGCATGTTTGTGCCATTGTTGCTTCGACTAGAATATCAAGCTGCTGATCGAAAGTTCAGAAGTTTCAAGAGAGCAAGAGCGGAAGAGCATAAGAGTAACTTATCGTTGGAGAAAGGCAACTGACCCTAACCATCCTTCTACCTATGCTTTAATACAAGAATACTATAAATTAATCGGAACATGGAGAACCACCCAGGAAGACAGTGCCACCACAGTCCATATGGCTCTGGCTTAGCCAATTAATTAGGTGTGCGATTGTACTGGTGACCTTATCCGAAAGGAACACAGGGGGCTCGGGGTTGCAGGGGTATAGCCCGGTCCTCTTGGGGTAGCAGCCTTTGCTAAGGTGTTGACCACTAGGGAGGGTTATGGTCCGCCCTTAGCTGTAACTGTCGTGGGTTGTTGGTGCTTTTGCATGTCTTTGTAAAGGCTTCGTAGCGTCCCTATGCAATCACACCTCGGAAGTGTGGTATGATGCTTGGCCAGCATCGCATGGTTGGGTTCAAAGTTGTTCAGAACTTTTACGCGAACTGTGGTGAAAGTGTGCAACCTCTGCAGAGTGTAAAACTGATCGATCAGTCATGCTCACGGTCAAGAGCGGCCTGGACCCTCACATGATTAATGAACTTAAAGATGGACTTAATTTGCATTCTGGTTAACTTTTGTGGCCTTGCTAAGTACCAACCATAAGTGTACTCATCCTTGCTAAACCGCTGCTCAGAAAAAGAAGAAGCAGGTGTATGAAGTCCAGAAGATGGTGCTAGGCATACGCAACCCCCAGTCGATTGCCTGTGAAGCCCGAAGCCTTTGTTTCCCAGGATTCTGCTGTAAATCTCTGATAATCTTTCTTTCTTTACATGATATTATTTCTGTTATTCACTTATGATGTCACTATATGTATGAAACTTGATCCTGGCATACATATAGATATACACTTGGTTTTCTTTGGAAAAACAGGTGTGACAGAGTGGTATCAGAGCAGTATCGACTGTAGGACGTAAGCCTAGATAGAAATGGTTGCTTCTTGAAGATCTGTTTTACCTCAAAAACAAATTCAGCTTTATCCTTGACATCCCTGATGAATATTCTCATTCTTTGATCTTTTTCTTCTCTCAATCCTTCATGATAACTGATCTTTCCCCCCTACTGCACTCCTTGCTTCTCAAGCATTGTTACTTTGGATTCTCTCCCTTAACCTTTTAATCCAAAGTGTCATTCTTGTTTTAAAAAAGTGTTTAGATAATCCCTGTTGTCTTACCTAAAGTTTCCTCAAGTAATCCGAAGAATGGAGCTATCAGGTCATCGCTTGAAGTTAACCTTCAGTGACCGAAGAAGGCAACATGTGCGAAGGAAGTTGAAGTCTGACATCTCACCCAAGATTAGGAGGATCCCTTGTAACCCTAAAAACAATGTGTAGCATCGTCCCTTTGACAGTATGCTGACTGGTGAAGTTCTGTGTTTGCTTGATGATATTTGTCTTTATGGCCTTGGTTGAGTTGGTTCTTTGTATTGATTGTTGGTGTATCGTGGGTCTTATACCTACAATGACATCAGTTGCTTAGTTGGGTTCTTTAGTTGTATCTTCCTCCTCCTTGTTTTCCCCTTTCTTTCTACCCAAACCTTTGAAGGATGTCAGAAGATGAAAGTGGAAGGCAACACCAACATTGATGATAAAACTTACAATCATTTGCAGTAATCGACACATGAATGAAGTTGAAGCTAAGAATACTTTTCTTATTTGCATCACATGCCTCAGTTTGACAACAATCAAAGAAAAAGATGATATCAAGAATTCTACCATGCTCTTCAATTTGTTTATTCTCGTTCTCTTCTAAACTTATCTTTACTACCAAACCAGATGGCGAGTCTCAATGACAATCATGAGGATAAAGACAATGAAAGAAACACCAACGTCTCACCTGCAGCCTCATCGTTTGAGTGCAAGATGCTGGAATGTACGGCAGCACAAACTCAGGCTCTACAAGCAATGGCTCAAACCATAGTTAATATCCATCAGTATATTACAGAGCAAGCCACATCCCCGAAGAACCACAACCCTGTTAGTGGTAATAACCATCAAATCCCATCTATTCCGCCACCGTTTGATAAAGAAAAGCTATCAAACATGCAAGCTCAAGTCTTACAAGGACAGAAGCAGACCAGCACGTCACCCCCTCGTAACACAGAGATGACCAAAGCTGGAATTCCCACTGGACCAGTAAAGAAGCAAGTTGTAGAAGCATGGAATAATCAAAAGAATAAGAGAAGTCACGGAGTACTAGAGATGCTCACGAAGAAACATGATGAGGTTATTAATACTATTGTGACATGTCAATGTTGTGAGTATTATGGTCATTCATGTTTTCAAGAAGAAGCTAGTCTAATGACACCAGAGGCAAAACAACGTTATCTTTTGGACATCAATAGGAAGAGAAAATTGTCTACCCAAGACCCAGCCCCAGAAGGAGTTGCTGAAGCTGAGGATAATACTCAGACTATAAACCTTGAAGATTGGAGTATCTCTTTCAAGGAATATCAACCTGTTAGAAGCAAGCAATCAAAGAAACAAACCAGTAAAGCAAGTCAGGAGAAGAAAGAGTTATCACATACAATGGCAGGTAGCACTACACAACCTAGTTCTAACCAACCACAGCCTAAAGTTGTTCAACCTCCACATGACGTTTCAATTAGTGAGAATACTGACGCAAAAGCCATTCCACCAAGAGCTATGGTTGAGCAGGAAGGAAGCCAAGATGGATGTCCTGCTATTTCATTCAAACAGAGGGATAATCTGCAACAGTGCTGCAATCATAGCAAGTCAGGTCATCACACTAGAAGGTGCCCAACAAAGCAAAATGTGGACAAATCCCAATGGTCATGCCACAATTGTGGTAAAGAAGGACTACTAGCTGAACAGTGTCCACTAAACCAAGAGTATAGAAAGAAAAGTCTGAATGCCTTGGCAAGAGAAGAAAGTTGTGGTAAAACTATCCAGTCCCCCAAAAGGAGTAAGTTACCCACATCAAGAAAACAGGAGCAATTCGGAGGTGATGTTTATGAAAAGGCTGATAAATAAGTGTCTTCGATATCAGGACGACCAAGTAAAGACAATTTTGGGAAGTGAGGACACTTCCGAAAGAAACAATCACGGGTTCAATTCAGCTCTATTCAAATCACTTTATCAAGATATGAAGGAATCTCTTCAAAGATGAGCCAACGAAGTCGAGGAAAGGAATGATAGTTACAAGTGGAGCTAGTATCTCTGAGGTGTTTTACTTATGAGTTGTGAAGAATAAAGAAGTGTGTTTAAGGAGCTTATGTAAGGGTGATCTACGTGGAAACAAGTTAATAAGTGTTGGATGCTACCCACCTAAACCTTTGTTTCTTGCTAGCCTTTGCGAATCTCGGGACGAGATTCCTTTTAAGGGGGGTAGTTTTGTAACACCCTGAAATTTTCAAATTTCAGGATGTTAATAGGAGGAATAACTAAACAACAATTTTCTCATAATTTAAAAATTTGTCCAACATTTATTTTATTTACATGAAATTTAGTATAGGAAAATCAATTGATTGTTTTTCTAAATTAAATAAAATGAATGTGTGTGTGTGTTGCATTCATATTCGTTGCATAGTTTTTGGTTAATGTGTGTTGTAGTTTTCAAAATAAAAAAAAGATCAAAGTTCAAGTCCCCAAAACCACCCTCAAACTTTTTCTCTCAAACTCCTTTCCCCCTCCTTTTAGCCCAACCCGCAGCCTCCTCTTTCAGCCCAGTCCACCTTTCCCCTCTTCCTTTTCTTTCAGCCCGCAACCGCAGCAGGCTGCCGGCCCATCTCCAGTTCCGGCCCAATACCCCTTCCGCCGGCCCAAGTCCCTTTCTCCCTCCTTTCCACCGCTGACAGACGGGGCCCGCCTGTCAGACCTGTCCCCTACCTCCCACAGGCCATCTCTCTCCCATGGCTGCCGCACCGCACCGCCGCCTCCCCGGCCTCCCCCGCTCTTTCCTCTCCCCACTGAGCGCAGTCTTCAATGCACGCCGGCGCACTCACCGCGCCGCCTCGCATCCTCTCCCACCCATAACGCCCAAGCTCCACCACCCCCAAGCATTCATGGCCGCCGCCCAACGGAGCTCGCGCCCACTGCCTTAGCGCCCCTCCCCTACTCCCCCTCGGCCCTATAAAAGGAGGAGCCCGAGCTCCCCTCCAACCCGCACCTCCTCTCCGCCCTCTCCTCGTGCGCAGAAGTCGCCACGAAGAAGCCCGCCGGAGCTCCGCTGTCAGCATCGACCTGCTTTCCCTCCGCCTCTCCATCATCAAGGTGTCCTCTTGGAGCTTCGTGTGAAGGTGAGCAACACGCCCATGCTTTCCTTTTTGGTCCTAGGGTCTTCTAGCACCCGCGCGAGCTCGCCGGCGAACGGCCCTATTCCGTCGTCCGCCCCGCCGGCCATAGTGCTTCCACCGCCACCAAATCCTCCCTCCCAACCCTCTACCTGTGTTCGAAAGATCCATCTCCATCTGTAGGGCTTTTCCGCGCTCGAACCGAGGCCGGATGCTCGATTTCGAGCATCGCCGGTGAGTCCCGCCGCCCGACGCCGCTCGCAGCCGTCTGATCGCCATCCAACGGCTCAGATTCGCCCGGCCCGCGGGTCAACCAGACCTGGTAATGGTCAACCCAGAGCCCCGCCGCCCTTTTTGCTTAAGAGCCCCTGTAGTTTCAGCTTTTCACAAGCCGGTCCTTCCACCAAGAAAGATCCTTACATTCAGGTCCTGTTTCATTTGTTTAGGCCCTTAGGCTTTCTAGTTATTCTGTACCAATGTCCTTAGCCGCTCCTTTGCACCCTAGCCCTCAGTTGTTTTGCAAGTTTAGGTTTTAGCCCCTAGTTTCTTGTAGTTAAGCCCCTGGTAGTTTGTTTCTTTCGTAGTTTAGCCCTTGTAGCCCTGTTTAGTGTGTAGTTTGTGCGTTTTAGCTCTGTTTCGATCGATTCAAGTTGCGTTAGGTTCATATAAACTCAAAGCACGTGTTAGTTGCAATTTTGGACATGAACTCTGTTTTATAATATTTATAATATTTAAATATGATTAAGTACTTATATACACACTTTTCCAATTAAAATCTAATTAGAGTATATCCCGGTTTTCATAGTCAAATTTAAAACTGGATAATGCATATTCAATTTTCTTTCTAATAAAAGCAACATAGGCTACATTCTGAGCTTTCCTAATAAAATGTTAATTTGACTAATATGAATACAAATATGTTTTTGAATTATAATTTATTTAGTTGAACTCTAAATATAAATCTACACGCTTAGATGCTTTACACACTTCATTCAAAATTAAATATTTAATTTGCATAAATCATACTTAAATATTTATAATAAAATTTGACTAAGCTCTACATCACCTTTTATATATAAATATAATTTGCTTAATTCTAAATAGGGTATTCTCTGAAATAACCTATGCACATTACTTTATTGAATTAAAATGTACCAAGCACATAGCCTTGTGTGATATAATCTAAATCTCCTGATAGCCCTGAGCGTTTCTTGCGTTTGCGTTCTTAGAACCGAGCCTTTCCCTTGTCCGCTCTTTTAAGCCTTCTTGTTTGGTGTATTGTTCTTAGTTATTATTGTATGTTTGCTTTGCATGTTTGTGCCGTTGTTGCTTCGAGTAGAAGATCAAGCTGCTGATTGGAAGTTCAGAAGTTTCAAGAGAGCAAGAGCGGAAGAGCATAAGAGTAACTTATCGTTGGAGAAAGGGAAGTGACCCTAACCATCCTTCTACCTATGCTTTAATACAAGAATACTATAAATTAATCGGAACATGGAGAACCACCCAGGAAGACAGTGCAACCACAGTCCATATGGCTCTGGCTTAGCCAATTAATTAGGTGTGCGATTGTACTGGTGACCTTATCCGAATGGAACACATGGGGCTCGGGGTTGCAGGGGTATAGCCTGGTCCTCTTGGGGTAGCAGCCTTTGCTAAGGTGCTGACCACTAGGGAGGGTTATGGTCCGCCCTGAGCTGTAACTGTCGTGGGTTGTTGGTGCTTTTGCATGTCTTTGTAAAGGCTTCGTAGCGTCCCTATGCAATCACACCTCGGAAGTGTGGTATGATGCTTGGCCAACATCGCATGGTTGGATTCAAAGTTCTTCAGAACTTTTACGCGAACTGTGGTGAAAGTGTGCAACCTCTGCAGAGTGTAAAACTGATCGATCAGCCGTGCTCATGGTCAAGAGCGGCCTGGACCCTCACATGATTAATAAACTTGATCCTATATGAAGTCACTATATGTATGAAACTTGATCCTGGCATACATATAGATATACACTTGGTTTTCTTTGGAAAAACAGGTGTGACACCACGTATGCTTTAATTCTCCATTGCAGACGACGTTTGGTTAATCCGCGTATCATTTAATTCTACATTGGAATCACTACCTCTGCTCTCAGCCATTCACTGGGCAACTATTTCCCCATTGATTGGATCTGGCATCAATTTCTTGGGAACCTTCCCATTTCCTGTGCTCTATCCCTTCCTCTTTTTTTTACAACCGATGTTATCCCTTCCTTGTTTTTGAAATAAAAAAGACCGACGCCTATCGGTCCTCCTCACTTCCTTCCTTCTTCTCTAGATCTAGATCTAGCTATGGCACAAAGAATAGATCTTGTAGGGCGCAAGCTTTTGCTTTTCTCTCTTATTCCTCCTCCTCATTCTCTCAGTTGCTAAAAGAATTCTTGTGATATGGGTGATTGGGTTGATCATCCCTCTAGCACAGCTGCTAGAAAAATCCTTGTGATATATCAGTTGTTGGGGGAAGGTAGCCCAGAACCTCCTGGCATCAGGAAGAACAAGGCGACAGAAAGATCATGTCTGGGAGAGAGAAGCCCAGAACCATCTTGCTGCAGCTTTCCCGTCAAATTTGCGCTTCCTTTTGCTTTCCCTCCTCCAGGAGGAGGATTTTTGAAGGGATATGTTTCCACCCTCTCTGTATCTTTCTCTTGTACTCACTTGTAAGCATGAAGAAGAAGCCAGAATCTGGAGCATATCTCGTCATGAAGAACAAGCCGACAGTGGCCTCCTTTCTCTTCACCTCCGACGATCGACCGACAGGCAGGGAAGGCGAGCAAGATCGACCTTTGAGCCTCAACATCGCCAAGTCAGCACCCACCACCGCAGTGGACTTCTACTTCTGGCCGGCCGGAGATTCAACTGGAACCAGACGCGACTTCGAGGCTGCCGAGCTGGGCAAGATCCCAAGGCATCCCTATCTGATGTACCAATGATGACTGTAATCTGTGTGTGTGATTTTGCATATCTCGTCATGAAGAACAAGCCGACAGAGGTATATCTCTTTTTCTTAGTTTAGATCTATGTTCCTCATCCTGGTAGTGCCTAGTGATGATGAACATAAATGGCCGCTTTGTAACCTTCTGATGTATCAATGATGACTGTAATCTGTGTGTGTGTGTGATTTTGTGTCTCAAGAGAAATGCTTGTGTGATTATCTATGTGCAGTACAATTTTTTGTATGATTTACCTACTCACTTGCAAGCATGAAGAAGAACAAGCCGACGGGGCTGGCTAATCCATGTCTCTTTTGATGTAATCTGTGTGTGTGATTTTGCATATCTTGCCCACAACAAAGGCGACGCGGGTTGGTTAATCCTCGTCTCTTGCCCGTAACAAAGGCGACGCGAGTTGGCTAATCCTTGTCTCTTTTATATTAACGCCCGTTACTGAACTGAAGCAGCCTGCAACATACTTACTGAACTAAAGCAGAATATAAACAGAATATATATAGTATCTTAGGCAGAATATATTACAAAAAGGATTCAAATTCCACCACATCCTATATATTACAAAAAGGATTCCATTTCCACCAATAGACACATCTTGCATTACAAAAAGGATTCAGCAGAAATCAGGCTTGCTTTTTCTTCCTTGATTTTTGTACATGGATTTTTTCACTATGGTTGCTTCGCATGTACGGTGTTTTGTTAGTTCCCAAGAGTCGGGGCTTGTATGAAGTGTCAAAGGATGGAATTTCGTCAAACTGGTTGTATTCCTCCTCCTCAACAACATTTTCAACCCCAACAACCCTTTTTTTTCCAGGCATAACCACAGACCAGTTCTTCTTTGCAAGGTCAGGTACATAGAACACTTGCTCAACATCGTTGGCGAAGACAAACGGTTCGTTTTTGTAACCAAAGATCCGGAGATCAACACTAACATAACCATATTTGTCCTTGCTCACAGCTCTCTTCCTATTGGTGACCCATCTACACCGAAACAAGGCTACCTTCAATCCAACATAATCAAGCTCCCATATCTCCTCTATTTGACCATAATATGTGTCTATCTCTGTGTCATCATCATCAAGACTGTCGTCGATGATGGCCCGTACACACACACCACTATTTTGATAGATGCTCTTTTTATCCTGGGCCATGGTGTAGAACGTGTATCCATTGATATCCATTGCTTGGTATCTTGTAACAGTGAACAATGGCCCCGCTGCTAGATTCCTTATCTCGTCAGTTATTACAGCATTATTGCTGCATGTCTCGACATAATCTCGGAGCCACCTGCTGAAACCTTGCATGTGCATCTTTGCAAGCCAAAACCTACCACGGTCAGGGTTGTCTTCACGTAGTTGTCGCTTGTGCTCATTGGTAAATGGTGTAATTAGGTGCAGCTGTTGTATCACGGTGAAATGAGTCTTTTGGAAGGCATCTGGTTCCGGAGTGAATGACTTTTTCCCCAGGGTCCCAACACCTGAAAGCCTACCTTAATGTCGTGAGCGAGGCACACCAATGGGGTTTTGGGGTCCATATAACCCATGGCCCACTCCACTGCTTCGATGGTCTCGTAGCCACAAACAATGGCACCCTCCAGAAATAACCGGTTATGTACCAATGATTTCAGGAATCCATAGAACCTCTCATATGGAAACATCTGATGAAGGTAAGATGGGCCAAGGAACCAGATTTCCCTCACAAGGTGTGCTGTTAGATGCAGCATGAGATCAAAGAATGATGGTGGGAAGGTAGCTTCAAGCAGGCATAGGGTCTCGAAATGCCTCCTCTCTAAGTCCAATATTTTTTCCTCATCAATCACCTTCTGTTCTATTGCATTGAAGAATAAACACAACCTCGTGACCGCGTCGCGAACCAGTTCTGTCTTGATACCTCTAAGTGCAATAGGAAGAAGAGCTATCATCAACACATTGAAATCATGAGATTTTATCAAGTTGAAATTCATTTTCATGTCCTTCACCGACACTAGCCTCTTGAAGTTTGATGAGTAGCCTGAAGGTACTTTCAAATCATGCAAAAACCAACAGAATTCTTTTCTCTCTGCCTTTGACATGGTGGTTGCAACAACGGGAAGGTTCATCCCCGTCTTTGTTTCCTCTGCGTAGAGCTCCGGCCTAATGCCCAGTTCTTTAAGATCCTCCCTTGCATTTTTATGATCTTTTCCTTTGGACTTCTGTTGTAGCAATGTTCCACAAGTAGCTTCACACACATTCTTCTTGACGTGCATGTTGTCAATCGAATGACGCACATCCAACATCCGCCAATACTCTAGCAACCATAGAATTGATTTCTTGTTCCACATTCCTTCTTCTTCTTCTTCTTCACCATCTCGTTTCTTTCTTTTTCCAAGGGTTTTTCCAGTCAGTTTGGGTAACTCCTCGATAGTTTTGACGTCCTTGACTTTCAAGTGGACCAGATCTCCAGTCACATGCAACGGCTCCTCTCGATTCTCCTTTTCCCCATTAAACTGACAATCCATGGCCCGGTATGGATGTTTCTTGCCGAGGAAACGACGGTGCCCCATAAATACATATTTCTTTGAATGTCTTAGCCATACTGCGTAAGTATCTTCCAAGCAGTGTGGGCAAGCTGCACCTTTCCTTTTACTCTGGCCAGAGAGGTTGCGATGAGCCAGGTTGTCGTTGATGGTGCTGAACAACATGGCGCGCATTGTGAACTCCTCACGCTTGTACTCATCCCAAACCTCCTTCACACCAGGCTTCCACAGTATCTTCAAGTCATCAACTAGTGGCCTCAAGTAGACATCAATATGGTCGCCAGGTTGCTTTGGCCCGGAGACCAATATTGTCAGCATCATATGTTTCTGTTTCTTGCATAGCTAGGGTGGAAGGTTGTACAACGACAGCACAACAGGCCAGGTGCTATGTGTTGAGCTCTGGTACCGAATGGGTTCACGCCATCTACACTCATAGCAAACTGTATGCTCCTTACGTTTTTGTCAAACCACGAAAAGTGGTTATTAATGTTACCCCATTGTGCTGCATCTGCGGGGTGCCTAAACTTGCCATCTTTCTTAAGCTCCTTTCGGCCTTCGTCATGCCAACGCAAGAGTTGGGCCTCGTTTTGTGTTGCGAACCATCTTCTCAGCCGAGGAATGATGCAAAAATACCATGCCACCCTCATAGGAGCCCCTCTGTTAGCCTTCTTCTTCTTACCTCAGATCTCGCTGGGCTCGTTCTCGTCATCAGCATTATTATCATCTCCACCATCCTTTTTCCTCTTGTACCGATCATAGCCACACTTGGGGCACTTGTCAAGGTCTGCATAATCTCCACGGAACAATACACAACTGTTCTTGCATGCATGGATTTTTTCAACCTCTATTCCCAGAGGACAGATTATCTTCTTCGCCTCATAGACAGACTCTGCTATTTGGTTTCCTTCAGGTAGCATGTCTCTAAGCACATCCAATAGATGTTTGAAACTTTTGTTGCTCCAACCATGATCTGCCTTAAGCTGTAGAAGTTTTAGATCACCAGAAAGGCGAGAGTACTTCTAGCAATCAGGATAGAGGGGTTTCTTTGAATCTTCAATGAACTGCTTCAGCCTCGCTAATTCAGAAGGTGTGTACACTCGTTGAAACTCAACATCCCACAACATCTTATCAACATTGTGCACACGTTCACTACGTGAAAACCTCAAATAGGTCACGCAGCATTTGTAATGGGCTCTTAACACCCGTTACATGCACCCACATCTGTAACGGTTGTTGTTTGGCGCCTGTTACAGATAAGCGTGGCAGGCCGACCCTGAGGTTGGCCTCCGCAATGCCTGTTACCAATGTGGACTTCTGATAACGGTCTTCTTAAACGCCCGTTACATGAATTCTTTGTAACGGACGTTAAATCGAGTTCGTTACACAAGTTAAACCTATCGGTAATGGGCTCGAAAAGTCCGTTACTGATCAATGCCCTATCGGTAACGGGCTGTTTAAGTCCGTTACTGATCACTACCATATTGGTAATGGGCTATAAAGTCCGTTACTGATGAGCATTTGACGCCCGTTAATAGACTGAGAGCTCAATAATTAAAGTCTAATAGCACTCTTCACTACCGTGAAGCGGGAGCGCGGCGGCAGTGAACAAATGAGACGGAGGTTTGTTAATCCGTGTCTCATTTGTGAAGAAAGGAGACGGAGGTTTGTGAATCCTTGTCTCCTTTGAGTCTGTCCTCATTGAAAGGTCAACTCGATCTCTCATTGCTTCCATTTCGACATACAGGCACAATCAACACACATATCTTTTGAGACAAAACAGACATCATAAGAGAGATAACTTGTCCACAAAGATGAAGATAACTTGTCCACAGGAATAAAGATAATTATTACAAAAGGTTAACTTGTCCATCAGTCTAGGACTTCACTTGTCCATCACATTATTTACTATGGTCGTGCTATCTGACCATACACATCAACAAAGGCATGCCCCTTGAACATCCACAAAAGTATGGCTACTGACCCTGTACATCAACAAGCTTGAACTAGATCATGCCCCATCAAGATTGGCTCTTTTTGCAGCCTCTTCAAAAGCAACCAAGGATTCTTGAAGCCCTTCGAGCGCATCTTCAATGGGCTCGAGATTTTGTTAGTAGTATACTTGTACCTCCTTATGTGCTTAGCCTTTTTGATGAGGAATGTTCACTTCTTTCGTGATTTCTTCAAACTCTGGTTTCACATAATCCCAGACATTAAGGTTTAGAAGTAACTCAAGCTCTGCTCGCGACTCAAAGAGTTTTGCCTGAAACAGGGTTAAACATGGTATAAGGATAACATAGTTAATTCAGAACTAATTTGCCTCAGAACTTGGAGCAGTATAGGAACATTAATCATCATAGGAAAATTATATAAGAACTTAAAAATTATCCTAGGCTTCATAGTAGGGTGTGACAAGTAAAAGCAGAACTTAGTTCAGAACTGATTTGCCTCAGAACTGACAAGCATGGAAGACATCATCATAGGCACTAATTAACTTTATCAAGCTCAAGCTCAAGCTAGCTTAAGCTCCATCTATAGAACAAGTAAAAAGGCAGTGAGATTCAGAGAAACTTGCCTCGCCGTCGTCGTGGTCGTTGCCAGAGTCAGAGATGAGGTCCTCTACACCTTCGCCGCTCCCTCGACCCCTCTTCGTCGTTGCCAGACACTTGTGCTCGCAAACGTGAGGCAGACCCCTCGCCCACTTCGTTGCCCCTCGCCGGCACGCTCCTCCTTGCCGCTGCTTGGCCCCATGTCGGAATCCGAGAGATTCAGTTGAGGACCCTCGTCCCCGGCATTAGGTTCAATCCACTGCCGCTTGGCTCCTCTCCGGCGCTCATCATCGTCTCCCTCTTCGCCGCCATCTCGCCGGCATGCGTGCGGATCCAGTTGCGGCACCGCTTCGCGTTCCGGTTCTCCTTGATTCCGGGTGCACGGGGTCGTCCGCTGCTTGGCCCCTCGTCGGCGCTCATCGTCATCTCTGTCTCCACGCCTACTCTCATGCCTCCTCTGCGCTTTTTTAAGGAAAGTGCTCCGCTTATCCATTCGGAAAGAAGAAGGGGAGACGGAATGGGCCGGGGCGGTTGAATATTCATTTTGCAAAATGGATAGTCAATGACGATGCAGGTTAGCAAACCCGCATCGCTTTGTTGGCTGGTGCGTGGGCCGGCAATGGTTACCTTCTTTATACTAGGCTGCTGACGCTGACGTGTGGGCCCGACACTTTTTTTTTTGAAATGACACTTGCTTCCCTCAAAAATTAGGGCCCATAAAGCAGCACCTAAAAATTAATAAAAATACGAACAACTCATAGTTTTTGTTTAAGAATCGAACAATTCATAGTTTAGTTCCCAAAAGTTTCACCAACAACCCGTCACATCAATCTTCTTTCCACTAATTTGGAGTATTAAATGTAGATTAATGACAAAATCCATTCCACGACCCCTACCTTAATTTTCGAGACGAATCAAACGAGCCTAATTACATCATGATTAGACAATGTCGTGCTACAGTAAACAATCTCTAATGACGGTTTAATTACACTTAATGGATTCGTCTCGCAATTTCAGATCCATTCCTGTAATTATTTTTGTAAAAAATCTACGTTTAATACTCCTAATAGACCTTGAAAGGGCATTTAAGAATCGAACAACTCATAGTTGGGCATTTGGTATTTTGAATAAAATATGAACAGTCACACGTCTCCTTGTGACCACATGACTCTTTTTGTGGCCAAGAGCTCTCCTGAGCGGACATGAGTTCCGAGGCGCGTGACCGGCCGCCTGACGGTTCGCCGTCTTGTCAATATAAATCCCGGCCGGCCAAGAACTTTGTCAACCGCGGCACCAAGAAAACCCCAGCACCACCGTCTCCGGTCACCAAGAAGTGAATCCAATAGCTTCTTCTTCCTGAAGCGCGCTCATGGCATCATCAAGCGAGCCATCCAGGAAGCGGGGGAGGGAGGAGGAGGATGACGACGAAAGTCGCCGTCGTCGGCTCGTCAAGGAGGGGACGCCGCTGGCGCCCGAGGAGCCCGAGGAGGTGCCGCCGCCCCCGCCCGATGAGCCCGAGGAGGTGCCGTCGCCCCCGCCCGACGAGCCCGAGGAGGTGCCGCATCCCCCGCCCGATGAGCCCGAGGAGGTGCTAGCGCCGCAGCTGGAGGAGGCGCTGGCGCCACAGCCCGTGTCGGTCGTGCGTGCTCCTCCACTAAATGCTGACGAAGCCACTTGGTCAGTGAGCTTGTTCAGTGAAGCTTTCGTGAAGCTTCGAAAGGTGGCCGTTCATCTCGGGGTCCCAGGACCCAATGACCCGCTGCAGAGGACCGTGAAGGATTACGCCTTCAAGATCAATATCTTGGCTGGGGACCTGGAGAGAGGAGTGCTCGCCCCCGTCGGTGACGACGGCGGCGACGATAGCAGCCTCGACGGCTCCGGCACCGACTCCGGCTCCGGCTCCGATTCTGACTCCGACGGTGGGGCTCCTCCGGCGGCGACTACCTCTGCTTAATTAATTTGTTCCTCTGTTAATGTGTTCCTCCTGTGTGTTTGCTGAACTTGTGATGGACTAGTAGATCCTCTGTTAATATGTTCCTCCTGTGTGTATGTTGAACTTGTGATGAAGTAGTAGATCTAAGAGACGCGGTAGATCAATCTATGTCTCCTATTTTGGAACACATTGCAATGTCTATGGCAGCAGCTTATAATGAATTGCAATGTGTATGCCAGAAGTTTGTTACTCTGTTTGTGTCATTATATGGCAGCAGTTCACAATGAATTGCAATGTGTATATATGCCAGAGTTATGCCAGAAGTTTGTTACTATGTTTGTGTTAATAATCCGCATTTCCTTTGCCTCGTGCTGCAATGAAATGTCAGCACAGATGAATTGATGAATTTTGTGATGTGTGACACATTAAGATTTGTGACCCAATTGTCATTCCATCCATTCTTCATTCATACATTTAAGTTTTTTATATGTGACAAATTTTCATTCTTCATCCACACAGATGAAGCAAAAGCACCACTTTTAACATCAGAATTACTTCTTTGCAGCATACATCCCCAGTAAACATCCAAATACTACACAAACAATAGCCACAATAATCAAGTTCATCTTCCAGATCACATTGTCCATCTTCTCCTCCAGTGCTTTCTTCCTCTGCTTGTCCTCCAGTGCTTGCCTCTACTCGCCGCTCCCAATTTGACATTCCACTGAATCAACTACTTCATCGACCGCGTCTGCGCAGTTCGACAGTCGAAAAACAATGACGCCAGCATCCTTCAGCATCTGGAGATACTCCTTGTGGAAACGATAAAATCCACAATTCTTGGTGTACTACAGAATAAAAAGCACATAAGAACCCTAACTCAGATTTGGGAGACACAGCAGACTACTCACCGGGTTCCTTGCACACTTGAAATAAAGATGACCGTGGTTTTCACCTTCCTTCTGCGTCCGCCCCTCCACCACCCGAGCCATACCACAGTCCGGGCAAGGGACCAGTGGAAAGCCGCTTAGCTCACCGACTGGATCCAAGCCGATGGAGTGATTGTGGCTGCTCCGGCAACCTTGAACCCTGCTCCTCGCATGTGCACCTCCAGACGAATCGGCGTAATTCGACATGTGCGCGACAGCGGGGAAGGACGGGCGGGCGGTGGCGGTGGAGCTCAGATCAGGGAAGAAGAAGGGGGTCGGGGTCGGGGCGGATGCATATTCATTCGACCAGTGGCATTTCGGACAATGGAGCACTTGTTGGCGACGAGGGTTAGTGTACCAGCGTCGCCGGGGCGGATGCATATTCATTCGGCCAGGGGCATTTCGCACAATGGAGCACTTGTTGGAGACGAGGGTTAGTGTACCAGCGTCGCTGGGGCGGATGCATATTCATTCGGCCAGGGGCATTTCTGACAATGGAGCACTTGTTGGCGACGAGGGTTAGTCTACCAGCGTCGCCGAGGCGGATGCATATTCATTCGGCCAGGGGCATTTCGGACAATGGAGCACTTGTTGGCGACGAGGGTTAGTCAACCTGCATCGCCTTTGTCGGTCGGGCAGGCTACGATTATCCTTTTTTATATAGGCTTCTGACGCTAACGCGTGGGCCTGACACTATTTTTTCTGAATTGAAACTTGCTTCCCTCAAATATCATAGCCCATAAACAGCACCAAAAAATTCGTAAAAAATACGAACAATTCATAGTTGGTAATTTAGTATTTGAATAAAATATCAACGGCCACACTTGTCTAACCAAATTTCTCAAAATTAGATTTTTATCTCTTGTTTATGATATAATAATTATAATAACGTCTTAGTGTGTTCTAAAAATTCTACAAATTGACTTGGCAACATAATTTAAATCCCTAAGCTTGTCTACAAATATTCAAATGGTTTCGAAAACGGAAGATTATACTTGTGTACAAATGTCTACATCTCTCACATAGTTTCTTAGAATGTTACTTCAACATTGAAGTTTTCCACACTTAAAACATGTTCGAACTCATATGCATTTGAAATTTTAACATAACCTTATGTTCACCATAAGATTACGAAATGCAAAGTTTCATTAGTAATGGTTGTGTAAAACAAATATTATTTCTATGTTGTACTTATAAGGAACAATATAAGGCGTATAAACAACATCCAAGAAATGGAATTACATACGAAAAAATGTAATAAATGAATAGATGTTGATTTTAAAAAAATTCAGAAATAAATATCATCAAATTTGGATTACGGTTGACGGAGAAATACGTGATACAAAATTTGATTGCAGATTAAAAGGGGAAAAGCAAACTGTTCTTCATTCGAATAGACCAGGCCCCGCCCCTTCATTGGCGACGGGTGGTTGTTAATCATCGTATCATTTGCGCATCCGAACCTTTTTAATAAACGCTCCGCCCCGCCTTCCGCCTTCTATCCCCTTCTCCGGCTTCCGCCTTCGTCGTCTCCGTCACAGCCTCGTCTCCTTCACTCTGTCGGGGCGGATGCATATTCATTCGGCCAGGGGCATTTCTGACAATGGAGCACTTGTTGGCGACGATGGTTAGTGTACCAGCATCGTCGGGGCGGATGCATATTCATTCGGCCAGGAGCATTTCGGATAATGGAGCACTTGTTGGCGACGAGGGTTAGTCTACCCGCATCGCCTTTGTCGGTCGGGCAGGCTACGGTTATCTTTTTTTATATAGGCTTCTGAAGCTGACGCGTGGGCCCGACACTATTTTTTTCTGAATTGAAACTTGCTTCCCTCAAATATTATAGCCCATAAACAACACCAAAAAATTCGTAAAAAATATGAACAATTCATAGTTGGTAATTTAGTATTTGAATAAAATATCAACAGCCACACTTGTCTAACCAAATTTTTTAAAATTAGATTTTTTATCTCTTGTTTACGATATAATAATTATAATAACGTCTTAGTGTGTTCTAAAAATTCTACAAATTGACTTGGCAACATAATTTAAGTCCCTAAGCTTGTCTACAAAAATTCAAATGGTTTCGAAAACGGAAGATTATACTTGTGTACAAATGTCTACATCTCTCACATAGTTTCTTAGAATGTTACTTCAACGTTGAAGTTTTCCACACTTTAAAACATGTTCGAACTCATATGCATTTGAAATTTTAACATAACCTTATGTTCATCATAAGATTACGAAATGCAAAGTTTCAATAGTAATGGTTGTGTAAAACAAATATTATTTCTATGTTGTACTTATAAGGAACAATATAAGGCGTATAAACAACATCCAAGAAATGGAATTACATACGAAAAAATGTCATAAGTGAATAGATGTTGATTTTAGAAAAATTCAGAAACAAATATCATCAAATTTGGATTACGATTGATGGAGAAATACATGATACAAAATTTGATTGCAGATTAAAAGGGGAAAAGCAAACTGTTCTTCATTCAAATAGACCTGGCCCCGCCCCTTCATTGGCGACGGGTGGTTGTTAATCATCGTATCATTTGTGCATATGAACCTTTTTAATAAACGCTCCGCCCCGCCTTCCACCTTCTATCTCCTTCTCTGGCTTCCGCCTTCCTCGTCTCCGTCGCAGCCTCGTCTCCGTCGCAAGGATGGCCCGCGACTCTAGGGGGAGGTTCTGCAAGGAGGAGGCCCCGCGGCCACGTCCCCGTCCGTCTTCCTCGGTGCTGTCCACTACCCCCGCCAAGAGAGTGAGGTTCCGCAGCGACGAAGAGGAGCCGTCCCAGTGCGCTGTCCCCGTGCGTCTTCCTCGGCGCTCCATGGAAGAGGCCGGTTCTTCGTCGCCCGGGGGAGGAAGCCGTACAGGCGTGCAAGGGCCAAGTTGGCGGACTCCAGCGACGCCCGCTATGGAGAGGCAGGGTTTTTTTCCTCAACGCGAAGGAAGAAGCGGTCCACGTGCATTGAGGTGAGCGTGGACTCCTCCGGTGACGACCTGGGTAGAAGAGTGGTGGTAGACCTCATCTCCTCCGGCGACGACCCCGGCAACAACTCCGGCGACGATTCTAAAGACCATGAGGCAAGTTCTGAAACCATCACGCACGATTTGTCCTTGTTCATGTCTTCACTGATCAATTGTTCTAATGCATCAATTTCCATTTGTTGTAGGAAGTTGCTACACATGACATTGACAGGATTTGGACTGAAATCAACAAGCTCAAGGAATTGGCTGAACAGAAGCAGGCAAGTTTTGAAACCAGTTAGAGCTAAACAGCTTTCTTGTAAATTACAACTGTTATGAAGCTTGCATCAATATAATTTTTTCCTTTGTTTTAGGAATGTGCTGTTACTCAGGATGACATTGACTACATCTGGAAAGGAATCAACAAGTAGGATGAGCAGCTTAAAGCCGCACAAAAGAGGCAGGAGATTAAACTTCTAAAGAAGAATGCTAAGCTGGCAGAAAGAGTTGCAAAACTAGAGACAAGGCTAGCTGAACTTGAGGCACCAACACAAAAGAAGCCATCCTAGCTAACTAGTTCCCTTGCAACTACAATCTAGTTTGGTGATGCGCCCAGCTGATGCAGTCTTATTTTGGTGATGTGCCCTGCTGATGCATGTCAGATGTGAATATGTTTGTTATGAGTTAGTTTGCTTGGTGATGTGAACTTGTGATGAATGTCATATGTGAACATGTGATGCTATATCAACAGTCACACTTGTTTGCTTTGGTGATGTGAACTTGTGATGCATATCATATTAGAGCCCATAAACAGCACCTAAAAATTTGTAAAAAAATACGAAAAATTCATAGTTGGTAATTTAGTAATTGAATAAAATATCAACAGCCACACTTGTTTAACCGAATTTCTTAAAATTAGATTTTTTATCTCATGTTTATGATATACTATACTAGTAGCAGAGTAGTACTTGACTACATTACTCGTTTTAAGGCCCACACAAGCCCACTCGCGCTAGGTTAGTAAGGAAGGACGCCTCCCTCAGGCAATCTCCTCCCACTCTCCCCTCGCGCCGCAGCTGCCGCTTTCTCCCCCTCGCCTTTGTCCCCCTCACCTCCCCCCACGCCACGATGCACGCTACACCCCTTTGCTGAGACGCGCACCACACCACGCTCGGCGCGACATGCACCACACCTCTGACAGCGAGATCTGGAGGAGGAGGGACCCAGCGGCGGCAGCGGCGGCGATGACGACGACTAGAGGAGGGATCCAGAGACGACGACGACGACGACTAGGAGGAGGAGGAGGGATGCAGCCACGAGATCGACGCGAGGATGAGGACGTGGCGGCGAGCAGGCAGCGACGAGGAGTAGAGATCCCTCTGCTCCGATAGTGAGAAGGTCAGTGGCGAATCTAGGATTTGAGTTTATGGTATGCCGCTCTAAAAATGTCTTATACAATTCGGTAAATGCATTCTACCAACTCGGTAATAATTGTAAAATTAACGACAATTTAGTAATAATTGTATAATTAACAACGTAATTTCGTATATTTGCTTGAGTTTATGGAATTAGGCCAAGCGCGCTTTTGCAGCACACATGCGTTCAGATAATCAAGTATACAACATATGCGTGCGTATGGGTTTCTTTTTATATAAATGCGTATAAATATACTTGTACTTGTGGGAATTGCACGGTATGCCGTGGCTCCTTTGTATAAGTACATGTGGACATACTTAGCTGTTGATGGTATACATACTTAGCATTTCCCTTTAGATTGACTCTTATATTTGGTTTTGCTCTTGTTCCTATGTACATCTGCACATTGACTAATTTTTTGGTTATTGAATTTTCCATTTATGTTAATGGTTTACCAAGAACCAATGATATTACAGTGGGCTAAAGTAGTTACTGTAATTCCCTTGACTATTAATTCACAGGATAAATCTGGCGAGGACTACAGACCTGGGCCACAAGATGAAGAAGAGGGTTATGGCACTGCTAGTGCACAACAAGACCAGGTGGGTCGGGCTCAGCGCCGAGGCAGAGCGCCAAGGACATCCACAAAGTGGCCAAGTGACACAATGATAGTCACTGAGGTCAACATAGTGGGGATGCCAGTACCATTGACTCAAAAGCGCAGGTTCAGGGTGCTTGCGGGGCTCGTTGGTAGACAAAAGATATCTTTGCACTTGCCAGAAATCAAAGAACTAAGCAATGATGAAAAGTGGGACTTATTTGATAAGCATGTGCAGAAACACTTGAAGTTCCAGGAAGATGTGAAACCGTAGGCATTCAAGCTTTTCTGGAAGACGGCAGCCAAGGTATGGAGACAATTCAGATTTCAGCTTAGGCGAGATTTTATCAGAAAAGGACTTGAGCCATTTACAAGGCACCCATTTATTGTCTCGGAATAGTGGAAGGAGTTCATGAAACAGGAGGAAACCGAGCAAGCCTCATCTGCTAGTGTCAAGTTCAAAGAACTCCGAAGCCGGAACACAAGCGAGCACAACATGGGTCCAGCTGGTTACACTATGAAACTAGAACAATGGGAGGAAGAGGACAGACAATTAGCTGCAGCTGGTATCCCCAACCCATATGATGCCTACCCTGACGATCGTTCCAAGAATTGGCTGTGAGCAAGGAGTAATATAGTGATTAAAGACCGTGTTGCCGTGATAGTGTTAAACAACAAAGAGGCAGAAAAATTGGCTGCGGACATCAAGGAGAAGATTGCATGTGCAGAATCTTCAGGAATGGCAGGGCAGAGGGAGTATGATGTGCTAAGTCAGTGCTTGGGCCGCCCTGAACAACCAGGTCGTGTGCGTGGTGTCTCCAGCTACCAGGGCTGGAAGTACATGGCCTCAGCACGTCGAGATGTACAGGAAGAGGAAGAGGACGTAGACCGACACATCAGTTGATACGGAAAAGATAAAGGAACAAATCAAGCAAGAACTGGTGGCTGAGATGCAAATGTAGAACATGTAGATGCAGAGGTGGTGTTGTCACCAGATGGTGTTGTCACCAGTGTCCAATCGCGCAAGCCCTTCACCCGACACACTGAAGAGCAGCTGTGCGTCCGCAGATAATGTAGGTTTGATCGATGGCACTGCAGAGTTGGCGACGGAGGTGCGCTGTGATGATCGTACACACGAAGACCTTATAGGCATGTTGACTGAACCCACACACTGTGGCCTATGGATCACGTGGAGGGGTCTTCAATGTGAGGCTGCGATTGGTCTTGTTCATCCAGAGGAGACTACGCTACAAACAATCCCGATTCATGAAGACTGTGTTGTGGTTGAAGTGCTCACTATATATACTATCTTTGCGGATGAACTGTTGGAATACCCTCCTAATGACGAGGTGATTAAACTCAGACAAGCTGAAGGACAGAGGTTACCGTGGATAAGGTGTCGGATTGACATCAAAGGAGCACCAACATGTAAATCTCGTTCACAGGCTACGGTGCAGATTCCTTGTAGTTCACACAGTACGGTACAGGTTCCTTCCTCACATGGTTCCCCACATCCTCCTCCTCCTCCTCCTCCTCCTCAATACCCACATCCGCAAGACGTTCCATTCAGACCTCCTCCTCGTTCTGAAAAACTTGCATCCCCACCTCCTCGTCATCCTGAAAACACAGAAAAACTTGCATCCCCACATCCGCAAGATACACCAAATATTCCATCCCCACCTACTACTAGTCCTGAAAAAATAGAAAAACTTGCATCCCCACATCCGCAAGAGACACCAAATATTCCATCCCCACCACCACGCCCACCACCTCCTCCTCCTCCTCCTCCTTCTCCTCCTCATGAAACAACAAAACCTACACCCCCAAACGAAAGCACTCAAAAAAATCATGCCAAAGCAGGTACATCTAGGCCTAATACCTTTATAATAGGTCCTGGTGAGACATCATTGTTACCAGTCAACTAGAGTGATGTGTTGGCTGGTGCTGATAAATCTGTCGACGACATTTCGAAGAAAGCTGTAGGTACATCTGGGCCCAATACCTCTGTAATAGCTCCTGGTGAGACACCACTAGGCAAGAAAGCCCTTGAGAAACCTTCAGCCATTTCAAATCAGCAAGGAAACAAACTTGCCAAAAATAAAATCTCTACACCACGTACAGCAGGCAAGAAGTCCCTTGAGAAACCTTCAGCCATTTCAAAGCTGCAAGAAGAGAAACTTGCCAAAAATAAAAGCTCTACACCACCTACAGCAGGCAAGCAAGCCCTTAAGAAACCTTCTTCAGCCATCTCAAAGCAGCAGGAAAAGGAAATTGCTGTAAATAAAAACTCTAAGAGGCCTACTAGAAAGCAATCTAAGAGAAACACCAAGAAGAATCCTTGGTCTATGACTAACCCAAAGCAATCTGAGAGAAACACCGAGAAGAATCATTGGGCTATGGTTAACCCAAATTACAAATTCGGAAAGAGCCTTCTCAGTGATGGTGATCTCAAAAAGGCTGCTCCTTGTACCAGAAAGCTCCACACATTCTACATGCAACGTGGTAAGTCAGATGATCATTCTTCGATTATGGCCGCACTTCGGCCCGGGACTAGTGCATGGCCTCAGAGAAATGAATCGTCAAACGGACTCCAGCAGCTACCTGTGCAACTCAGTGATTTGTACGATCTCTTCAACTTGGATGCTTTGGATCTGACACTTCTCCGCTGCTTCATCCTGTAAGTTACTTGAAAATTTAATCTGCTTCTCACTAATAATTCTCTATCGAAATGTGGTTTTTGCCTCACATCATCTTTACCATGTATTTTGCCTCCTTACACTTTGTTTTTTCTTACTAATAGGAATATGACTGTAGAAGTTGAGAAGACGGGTGCTGTAGTTGGCTTCCTTGATCCTGAATGCCTTTGCTCGACAACGTTGAACAACATGAATAAAACTCTTGCTTTCTCTGTGTCCTATATGTGCAATGCCTTCGAACTATATGCTAAAAAGAATTTCATGCTTACCGCTTATCTCTGTTTGAACCACTGGATTGCAGTGGCGATCATTCTGAAGCAGCGGAAGGTCTACTATCTTGATTCATTGAAGACAGTTAAGACTGATACTAACCCTTTCGAGCAAATCATTAATGAGTAAGTTATTTCTTTCTTAACCTGCGGACGTTCCTCAACAAACTGTGCAGAGTATATTAATTAATAGTGCCCTAACAATTGTTGCATGTTTCGTTGTAGGGGTTGGGAACGTTACTGCCGCGATAAGAAGTTGCGCCTTGGCACCTTGGAACATGTCAAAGATGTTAAAGTACATACCACTTATTTCCTTCTTGTGGAAGCTAGTACTAAAGCTTGAGTTTATTTCTTCTCGATCACCACTATTTTTCTTTGTACATTTATTGCAGTGCCACCAACAACCTACTGGATCCAAACTCTGCGGCTTCTATTGTGCCTATCACATGCTTAAATTAAAAGATAGCGGCCCACATATGGAGGTACTTTCTTTGGATCTTCATTTGTAAAACCTGCAACTGAGCACAGTTCTTGCTTATTAGCACTGCACATGTTTGGTAACCACCTATATATGTGTGCTGACTGGTGACATTGTTATATCCAGAGATTAGGGCTAGATGAGCATCCTCTCGACAAATCAACGCTGGTCAATGTTCGTGAAAGAATTGCCACATTCCTCATGGAACAGGTGATCACAGCCGGAGGAAAATTTCATGCTAATGAAACTGTGTGGGCTCAGATTATGCATGGTGACTAGGAAATTTTTGCATTCCTCCTTGCCCATGAATTTTTGTGATATTGTTGCATTCCTCCTTGTGAGATGATGATGCTGAATTTTGTCATATGATGCATGTGAATTATGTGGATTTCTGTGAATTTGGATGCTAGATCTAATTTCTGTGAATTTAGTCATATCCTGGCTGGTTCCAGGATGCAGCCCCCGATGGCTGCCAAATCCTGGCTGGTTCCAAGATGCAGCCGGCGAGCAGGAAGCAGGTTACTATAGGGGTGGCCTATGTATCTGTAATGGGTGTTAATTAAAGCTCGTTATAAAGACTGATCACTGAGTAACGGGCTTCAATGGGAACACCCATTACAAACATGCCAACAATGTAACGGGGACCGTAAAAGCCCGTTACCAGTACTGACCGGTGGGCCCCAGAACTTGGCCCGTTCGTCGAGACATCGGAGACGCAGGTTTACTGCACGCGTCTCCGATATTGATTCACTATAACAGGTTCTGTTCTGGTGCCCATTACCAAAGTTCCCTGTGGGCCCAGAGAAACAGTCATTTTCACGTGACCGGTGACTAGTTGTGGTAACGGTTGTTGTTTGATGCCCGTTACGAATCCTAGTTGTGCTGAGACGCGCGTGAAATAGACACGTCTCATTTCTTCGAGACATCGGAGATGCAGATTCATAAAACGCGTCTCTGATGTTGAGTAACTGTAACGGGCTCTGTTTTGGTGCCCGTTACCAAAGTTCTCTGTGGGCCCAGAGAAACAGCCATTTCACGTGACCGGTGGCTAGTTGTGGTAACGGTCGTTGTTTCATGCCCGTTACGAATATGTGTTATCAGTAACGGGCATCTGCCCGTTACCTTTCTTGGCTCATTTGTAACACTTGATCGGTAACGGGCGCTTTGCCCGTTACCAAAGGCAATCTATGCCCGTTACCAAAGTGAGTTTTTCACGTAGTGGTTGCAACACCTCACCATCATTGAAGCCCCTAACTTCTTGATCAGTGATATCCTCAAGCCTCAAACATTTGGTGGGAATAATGGTTCATTTTCCTCAAAAACTCCACCGTCATCAAGGTCTTCATCATGGTCGGTAGCATGGTGTCGCACTTCACCTTCATTTAGGCAGCCTGCTTCGAGTTCATTAAGACCTTCCTTACCATATTTATTCCAACACGTGTAATTTTTTGTGAAACCACGTGTGACCAAATGATGAAAAATGATTTTTCATTGTGCGAATTTCTTCTGGT
This sequence comes from Cenchrus fungigraminus, assembly GCA_036936925.1. NCBI lineage: Eukaryota > Viridiplantae > Streptophyta > Magnoliopsida > Poales > Poaceae > Cenchrus > Cenchrus fungigraminus. The sequence continues at coordinate 90,224,806 of CM072780.1, forward strand.
TGAGACAATCTATACAGGGGCAAAGTATTGGCTGAACACCACGGTTTCTCATATCCACCTCTACTTGATTTACAAAAACCATTGACCCCGCTTAAGAAATTCTCCCAATCTTCTTGGGGCTGTCTGTACATCCAAGCCCGAGCAGCAGACGCCATCTGCATTCCATACATCAAATAAGCATAATTCATCACACAAAAAAACCGATAACACAAGAGGATTAGGACAGCTGAAGAATTTCAATAAAAAGGGACATTTAATTTCCACCTTGATGAGGACTTTCTACGTACGAGGCGAGCGCGGCCGAGGAGGAGGAACGGAGGCGGCGTCGCGGCCGCGGCGACAGCGCGGAGGATGGCGCCGAGCCCCAGGGGGAGGGAACACGGAGGCGTCTGCTTTGGATGATGCCACGGTCGACGTCCGCTGGCCCCTTTCGCCGTCGCGCACGCGGTCGGCTGGCCTGCTGCAGCGCCGGCTTTCTGAGGAGAGAAATTAAGCGCGATCCTCAGAGCGCACACAGCTGGTGGTGGCGAACGGGACAGGCCGGCGGGGACATCTGAGTAGAGAGATCGAGTGAGTGACCTTATGAAGAGAGAGAGCGAGTGTTGTTGTCGGAGTAGAGAGCAATGACAATGTGCGTCTCTGATGTGAGAAAAAAGGCGACCCTGGGTGGCAATCAAAGGAGACGAGTCCTAAGACACGAGCGTATCCAATTGGGTCGCCATCAAAGTAGACGCATCCTAACAAGCATGCGTCTCCAGTACGAAATTATCGGTAACGAACTTTATAGCCCGTTACCAATACGGCAGTGATCAGTAACGGACTTAAACAGCCCATTACTGATAGGACATTGATCGGTAACGAACTTTACAAGCCCATTACCGATAGGTTCAACTTTTGTAACGGACTCTATTTAACGTCCGTTACAACAAATTCATGTAACGGGCGTTTAAGAAGCCTGTTACAAGAAGTCCACATTGGTAACGGGCGTTGTGGAGGCCAACCCCGGGGTCGTCCTGGCGCGCTTATGGGTAACGGGCGCCAAACAACAACCGTTAAAGATGTGGGTGCATGTAACGGGTGTTAAGGGCCCGTTACAAATGATGCATGACCTATTTGAGATTTTCACGTAGTGTTCTTCTCATTCACACCCTTGAATCTTGATTGGGAAGGATTGTAACATGATTCCTGAGTAATTAATATAATTCTATTCTTCTGCACAAAAATAAGCATAGCACTCAGTAAAACAAACCATATTTTTTAGCTACAAGTCTGAATTATTTGTCCCCCAACTTCTTTTGTTTTACCTCTCATCTGTGATTTTGAAAGTTACTCAAAGTTATTTCCCGTTTCCCAATAAGCAAATCTGAAGCTACCGGAAAGCCTCAAGAAAATATTGTGCGTGGTACTGAGGGACATGAAACTACAATATATAACCCCTTTTGCTTTCCACATACCCAAGGTACAACCAAATTATTTTATTCTTGAATCAGTTAAATATATATACATATATAATATCCCGCCAAAGGCACTTACTTCTTGTCCCACTTCAATTTGTCGCCACAAAACAGCAAGACCAACTGGAAATTTGAAGACGAAGGAATGACCTCTAGCCACAAAAGAGGGGACAAACGTAGGCATGGTAGGCACTAGGAACGCCACAGTCGAGCCTTCTCGCACTATCTCATGGTTGTGATTCGCACCAGCAACCATTGGAAGTATATTCACTGGAAGGTGTGGGTCAGTGGAGGATGTACAATGGCCGTGAGGCAGGAAAATGGCAGATAAGCAAGCTGCACATGATGTACCAGCAGACCAGAGCACTCTCTGTTACAACCTCAAAGAGGAGTCGCTACCGGAGATTAGCGTGCAAAATGGACTATGCGTGCCTCCTGCCCATGCGTAACTCCGCAAAGCCTCAACCCAAGCGAGACAGCTTGTGTGCAGGTTTTGTTGCAGTCAAAAGCTACGTAGGAAGCTAGAGTACGTAGTGAAATCTTTACAACTAGCAGATATGTTCAAAATTGATAGTTTATATACTAAGTTCAAAATAAATGAACCTCCCAACTCAAATAAAGTCTGATTTTAGTAAGATATAGCCCTGTCATTTTTAGACTGCCGCCAGTAGCATTAGAATTAGGTTTCTCCAGTCTTGTTGCTCTACTTTCTCATACATCTCAATGATTCTTTCCACTCTAACACTGAAATCATCACTATCCTCCTCTTACTCATCATATTTATCAATCTGGACTTTGCCACCTTCTTCATGATCACTCTCTTGGGAAATTATTTCATCCTCTGTCTCAGTATTATTCTTTTCACCAACATTGTTCTCAACTTCCTTTTGACTATGTTTCTGCCCCTTGGAGCCACTCCCCATGTTTGAAACTCCACCACCTTCATTTCTTTCAACATTTTTCTGCATTCTTTCATTTGTGATGTAACAAGTTCATTTGTGCATGTGATTTTCGAAGTGTTATGTTTATGTAGGAAATCACGCAATTAATGGATAGTTTCACATTAAGTTCGGAGGATGCTATACAAGAGGGTCAAGGAGCTCCGTTCGTGTGCGAAAACAAGATGAACTTACTTCCAAAGGTGGCAAGGACCAAGATGCAACCGCAAGATATTCCCGAGGACCGAGATAAAAGACTGGAGTTCACGCGACAAGTACCCTTATCTTGATCGCGGGGATAATGATGTCTAAAGCCCACATGCAAATGAGCAGAAGTACCTGTCGACGAGAGAAGCTTGCACGTAAAAGATGGGACCGAGGCGGGCCAAAAAAGGGCCTAGGCCGATCTGCCTGTGCCGGCCGGCCCACCCCCCTTTTGGGCCGGTTCAGCCCCTCCTTCGGACTAGGGTTGCCTCGGGGGATTAATATTCTCCAGCCCCGACGACCGGCACATCCATTCACTAGAAGTCGACATGATGAGGGAGACACATTAAAGTAGCCGACGGACACCGCAAATCCTCGAGTTGCCTAGGAGATGGCTTAGGCCATGCCCTAGCCGCCATAGTTGGCCCTGCGTGGTGAAGCCTTGGCAGAGTTTCGGAGCCATGCCTTGAATTCATCAAGGCATTTGTACATTCAACATTGTCCTTACTTTGATCTACTATAAGTCATGCTTATTCGTCATATGTGTAGCTACCACAAGCCCTTAGTAGGAATAGATGTAATCATGGTGATTAGTCTATGTCTTGCGGATTCATCGTAGTAGTGCACGGGAAGTCGGTAGTTGATTACCCTCATGTGGTGACAGCATACGGGAGGGAAAAGGTCGAAAGAACGTGTAATGTTGAGTTTGATCTAAGTCTAGTATCATGAGTGTCACTAGTTAAAGGTTTGGGAAACCTTAGGCATGTCGCCGACACGCACCTCGCAATGGCATTCATAGGAAAGTACTAGGTTACCTCTTTACCAAGGTATGAGATTAGATTGATTTTCATCTTGGCCGGAATTTCAACTAGAAGACGATAGGCTTAGGTCACCTTAGGTCGAGTTAACTTGTGTTGTCCGAATGCGTTCATTCATCCATGCACACTTATGTTCACCCTCATATGCAATCTATGTCTAATGTTGGGATTAGATCCATTAGCTAGATTGAAAACCTTAGGTATTTCAATGTTGATCCACGGATTGATAAACCTTGCATGAATACTCTAAGGGAAGAGCTACAATGATTCGTGTGCTTGCGGTTCGAGCTTGACGTGCTTTTGAGCCATCAACAGGAACCAGTCATTTTGATCTCTCCAAAATTCAATACATGTTCCTTGCTATTCCGATAATAAACATGACACATATCGGTATAGAAAGTTTTACAAGAATATAATCGTAAGGTTTCCAAAAACATACCAATCAATAGCAAGCTTATGAACCTGTTCAAGTACATAATCATCAAGCCACTAAACATTCCTATTGGAAAAAACTAGGAGCCTTTCGTTGCCACGTGGAAACTGAGGGTACCACATTTGAAGAAACTAGCTCCGGCTTCTTAAAATGTTGAAGGTCTTTACTAGCACCCTTTTCCCCTTCAACTCCCCTCCAACATGATAACAGGATTTCCATCATAGCACTTGGCAGGCTTGAACAATAAAGCTATCGATGTTAGAACTTGTAAAAAATTATCACTCTGTGATAACAAAAGATGCATTGAATATTACACTTGGCCTTCCACATGGTAAGCAAGTTGTACCTCCACATTTTTAGAGTGTCTAGTTGTTAGCGTGAAGCATGTTCTTAGTCATATAGGGAGGTCCCATAATTGGAGAATATCATATGTTATAAAAGCTTGTAAAGGTGTTATGGATGACCCCATGCTGCAAGTCAGGCTGTATTTAGCAGCTATGTTCAGCTTTGCAGTTCTTACAACCTCTTCAAGTTATGTCACTCGTGACAGTATGAAAGCTGTTGAGGATATAAAGAAGCTAGTTACCACTGACTTGTGCGGGAAATGAATTGATAACATGTCAAAATGTCTAAGAAGTGTCTAGGAAACTATGAAAGTTAATAGTCCAGTGGCCTTTCTTGTAACCATCTGAATTTTTTCTTTTCTTAGAACAACAATGTTGTATGACTATATAATAGTAGCTGTCAGCTTTTTTGCATGGACAATATAGATTGTGACGAAACAACTAGCGAATACCCCATGAAGACCCCACACTAGAAAAAATTATACGAAAACAAATTTGGAGAATATTGTTGCAGCAATTGAGAAAGGCTCCATGGTATGTAGAAAATATGCATATGCATTCATAAATTTCATAAACATCTAACAATAAAATTCCCTTCCATGCCCTTTTTTGCTAAAATATTGGAATATCATGGTGTATTACTATAACAACATTGTGGAAGTTAAAGCTGACGAGATTGATTATATCGATAATTACATCGATGTTGTAAGTATAAGTCTTACCATATATGTACTTTGTAAGCTTTTTTACCGCTATTGATGTTGCTAGTATAAGTCTTACACATCCCAAACCGCTAGAAAACAAAGGAGGAAGTGTCGAATGAGGAGCAGGCTAAGGGTCTTTCGAAGAGGATCAGATTGGTTAATAAGTCCAATGATGAGAGGAACAATCATGATGAGCTTCAACGTAATGCATCTTCTGAAGAGGGTAGTGATGATCAATTATCTTGTGCTGGTATAAGCAGGTAAAGAACAGGTGGTCTCTGCTATTTTCGAACTCTATTGATAGTCTTATTAATTAACATCTTTTGAACTCTTCAGGGATGTTCTTCAAGCTAGAATAAAACTGGATATGTTGAGCTTTCAAGTGTCAGAATTAGATTATGGAGAATGTTTCAAGCTACGCGGACATATGAAAAAAATCCATAATGTTCTTAAAATGTGAACTGCAGAATCTAAAGTGGAAAGAAAAAGCTATAGATAAAGTTATTTTGTCTCAAAAGACAGTTGTTGATTGTTAGATCCGAAGCGTGGAACAAGTGAGTTAGCTAAGGAACTTGGAGCCGGAGCTATGAAACAAGTATGTTACTGACTTTTCATTCATTTTCTTTTTGTTACATAGTTCTTTTATTGTAGAGTTATGGACAAGGGCACTCTACTAGTATGCGCATGGATCTCCTCCCATATGATTTCCTTCCTTTTTCGTGCTTAGTTTCTAGGTGATTTGTGCCGACTAAATGTTAGTCTCTTGATAGCTGAAGATGTCTTAAAAATTTTGTCCCTGAAGCTATTGTTGGTATGTGCTTATGATATTTACAGCAACTTGCACGACACATCAGTAGTAGTAGTAGTAGTGATTATGAAGAAAGAATAGTGATCGTCTCTTTGTCTGAAACTTCAAAAATGAGCAGATAACTTGTGCTATGACTTTTACCATAAACCCTACTGAAAGGCTGAGTTAGAGTTTTTGTCACTAGTGTAGTGTGTGCCTTTTTGGATGGTGTTCCTCTGCCCTTGCTGGATGCCTGGGATATACTGTATTTTCTAATAGATGTTACAGACAGTTTGTGCTTCTTTCTTTTTAGTCATCAGATTACATATTTCAGTATTTGAGCTCTGTCCTATTTGCAACATGCTAAGAATTACTAGAGATTAGTTGAAACTAGTAGAAAAGCCTTTTCCTTTTGTCATGCAGATGAAGACTTAAAGTCTCATTGAAGGGCTTGTTATATAACATTTTTGGTACATGTGTTCCATCTCTTCATTCTAGTGTATTGGAGCCTTGGCCATTATAATGATGTTGCTTGTGTACTTATTGCTCTGATTTATAAAGTTGCAAGCTCATGACAATGGGATATTTTCCCCTGTAGATATTTATACCTATTGTTCACGGTGAATATTTGTTCATATTCGTGATCTCATGCGATAAAATCATTTATATCATAGATTTATTTCAAAGCCAGTCTGAACAATCAGTGATATTTGATATTCTATGGACAAAATTACAAATCCAACGTACTACCAGTTCAGCAACATAAAAACAAGTATGCCTCATTTACCAAAATATTATTTGTTGCTTCTATTGCTGCTGCTTTCTCACATTTGTGAATGATTTTTTTTAGTTATTATTCTGATTTCTACATGTTATTGTATATCAAAAAATCTGATGACAGAAAGAAGATACCTAGAACTGATCAACAAGGATATGTTGAGAAAATTTCGGATTAAAATTTCTGCAGGCTTGGCAAACCACCATCTTAACAAAGCATCTAAGGTCATAATCCTATATGATGATGATGATGATGATCAGATCGTGGAAAATAAGTTCTCATATGAGAACAATGTTTTCAATATTGCACTTCATGAGGAATGGGAAAATAATGTGCCCTTCGTGGGTGAAAACACAGAAGGACATGTCGAGAATAGGGTTATCTCTGGATAAAATGTCAAGGATGACAAAAATTTGAAGGGTGCTCGTAAAGAAGAGCAATCCAGGACAAAAGGAGATGAAGGGGAAAAGGTTGCTGGTAAAGACCTTCAACATTTTAAGAAGCCGGAGCTAGTTACATCAAATGTGGTACCCTCAGGTTCCAAGTGGCAACGAAAGGCTCCTATTTTCTTCCACTAAGAACGTATCATCAGCTTTCTATTGATTGGTATGTTTCTGGAAATCTTATGATTATATTCTTATGAAACTTGCTATACTGATATGTGTCATGTTTATTATCTGAAAAGCAAGGAATATGTATTTGAGTTTTGGAGATATCAAAATGACTAGTTCTCAATTAGAACAATCCTTCCGAGGTGTGGGTGCCAAGAATCTTATGATATTCTTATTGAAATGCCTGAAAGGTAAAATTTGTAATGGCCACAAAACAATATTTGTCCCACCACTGGACAAGGTAAAAGGTTTCTCCATGTTATCTCAAACAATTGTACTTAAGAACATAAAACTATCTTGTACTTATGTTTCCCCCTAAGTGCAGGATGACAAAGATTTGAAGAAGATTGAGAATGCACTCTCACCTTTGGCACCTCTACATCGGTCAACTCGTAGTAACCGTGCCTCCTACATTCCACAAACAGTTATATGTTGTGCATCAATACTTTTATCCTCCACTTCATCTGCAATGTATTGAATCTGCATGCAGAAAACAACATATATATACATCACCATTAATCCATTACGATCCATGTAGCATAAAAGCATCAACTAATTATTTCCTTCATAGTAGATTGGGTTGGAGAACAATGAATAGAGGTCTCAAGGACCAAGTGAAAGTCCACAGCCATGTAACATTGTATTTCACCAATCCTAACGATAATTGGAAGGTATATCAATAGAAAGAAATGCTCACATAGAAGGAGGAGGAAATAGTTGTGTAGTTAATGTTTCTAAAAAATAGCATGCATGCAAAATACTTGTAAATGGGCATAGCATTCCTGCTGCCAAAGCTGGAATTTAATTCTTTTTTGGTTAACTGGACACATCACATATGCTTACGATCATGTTTGTTACATTATGATCCATGCCGCCAAGAGAATCTAGATACTGAAATGTATGTTCCTTCAAATCCATAATCGCTTAAACTCCAATGCACATCTTTACAGACAGGGACAAAGATCTACAAAGAAATTAAAAATTCACTTTGAGAAAAAGCAAGCGAAAGGGACAAAGGGTGAAAATAGCTAACAATGTAAAGAATAATTAAAGGAGCAATCACTTTACTTTATCGCATTCAGTGACCTCATATCCCAACTTCCTATAGGTAGTCCACATTTTAACACATTTGTAGCCATAACCATTTTTCCGGCAAGCAAGACGAGCAACAATTCAGGAAGTCAATACAGATGCTCATATGGTAAAAATAGTTCTTGATAATGAAAAATAAAGGCATAAATGCAACATTAAAGTCACTGATTTCACTAAATACAATTAAGTTACACCCAACAAATATAAAAAGAAAAATAAATTTAGTGAAAAATAGCATGAACAGAGTCGGTCAAATATATCTGCAAACATTTCCAAACCAATGTGCAAATAAAGTAATAATACATAATACAATCTAAGGATTTTGAAAAAGAACAATACAATCTCAGGGAACCATAATGGCAAACTTCACATGCACAATATCAAATTCATGTGTCTACAGATGCATGCCATTGCAAATTGGTTGCATTAAAATTGTAGAAGTAAATTTATCTGCCTAAAGAATACTGCTATGTATAGTATGTATTGACTGATATAGAATAATGATGCAGGATTAGCAACACACATTGATAAAATGCTCGACGTGATACATGTACATAAACTACTATAAAACTAAACTATCATTCAAATTTTTATCATCGTATATAAATTTCTTACAAGAACCAATTCAGAAAATCCAAATCAACATTGACTAGTTACTGACGAAACAGAACAAAAGAATTGCTTAAGGGAGAATCTTTAATATATGCAAAAAAAAAAGCATACCAATTTTAGTACAGAAAAGAGATGTCCTGCAGATGAATATATAATCGAAGGATAAAGAAGCATACAATCTAACCTTCTTATAAAAGAATGTATTAAAGAAATGGCATTTCAGATACTTTTTGGCTCTCTTTTTTCTCTCTCCTTCAACAAATTCAAGGTATAAGTTAATAACCTGGCAACAAGAAATTTATCATCGTGATGTACAGAAATATGCAATCACTAATCCGTGTATATAAGATAGAATCATCACTACGTGAAAACCTCAAATAGGTCACGCAGCATTTGTGAGCCCTTAACGCCCGTTACATCCACCCACATCTGTAACGGTTGTTGTTTGGCGCCCGTTACCTATAAGCGCGCCAGGACGACCCCGGGGTTGGCCTCCACAACGCCCGTTACCAATGTGGACTTCTGGTAACGGGCTTCTTAAACGCCCGTTACATAAATTCTTTGTAACGGATGTTAAATAGAGCCCGTTACAAATGTTAAACCTATCGGTAACGGGCTTGTAAAGTCCGTTACCGATCAATGCCCTATCAGTAACGGGCTGCTTAAGTCCGTTACTGATCGCTGCCGTATTGGTAACGGGCTATAAAGTCCGTTACCGATAATTTCGTACTGGAGACGCATGCTTGTAGGATGCGTCTCCTTTGCTGGCGACCAAATTGGATGCGTCTCGTGTCTTAGGACTCGTCTCCTTTGATTGCCACCCAGGGTCGCCTTTTTTTCTCACATCGGAGACGCACATTGTTATTGTTCGTCTATGTCTTCTCCTTCCGACACCACTCGCTCTCTCTCCGCAGAAGGTCACTCCTATTCCGACAACAACACTCGCTCTCTCTCTCCTCGGAAGGTCACTCGCTCGATCTGTGTGCTCAGATGTCCCTGCCGGCCTGTCCCGTTCTCCGCCGCCAGCTGCGCGCGCTCTGAGGATCGCGCTTAATTTCTCTCCTCAGAAAGCCGGCGCGGCAGCAGGCCGGCCGGCCGTGTGCACGACGGCGAAAGGGGCCAGCGGACGTCGACCGCGCCGTCCTTCGCGCTGTCGCCGCGGCCGCGACGCCGCCTCCGATCCTCCTCCTTGCGGCCGCCCTCGCCTCGTAGAAAGTCATCGTCAAGGTGGAAATTAATTGCCCCCTTTTATTGAAATTCTTTAGCTGTCCTAATCCTCTTGTGTGTTATCGGCTTTAATTTTGTGTGATGAATTATGCTCATGTGGTGTATGGAATGCAGATGGTGTCTGCTGCTCGGGCTTGGATGTACAGACAGCCCCAAGAAGATTGGGAGAATTTTTTAAGCGGGGTCAATGGTTTTCTAAATCAAGCAGAGGCGGATATGAGAAACCGTGGTGTTCAGGCAATGCTTTGCCCCTGTATAGATTGTCTCAACCAAAAGAAATTCGCACCACGGGAAATCATTTTTCATCATTTGGTCACACGTGGTTTCACAAAAAATTACACGTGTTGGAATAAACATGGTGAGGAAGGCCTTAATGAACTCGAAGCAGGCTGCCTAAATGAAGGTGAAGTGCGACACCATGCTACCGACCATGATGAAGACCTTGATGACAGTGGACTTTTTGAGGGAAATGAACCATTATTCCCACCAAATGTGTTGAGGCCTGAGGATATCACGGATCAAGAAGTTAGGGGCTTCGATGATGGTGAGGTGTTGCAACGTGTGCACAATGTTGATCAAATATTGCGGGATGTTGAGTTTCAACGAGTGTACACACCTTCTGAATTAGCGAGGCTGAAGCAGTTCATTGAAGATTCAAAGAAACCCCTCTATCCTGATTGCCAGAAGTACTCTCGCCTTTCTGGTGATCTAAAACTTCTGCAGCTTAAGGCAGATCATGGTTGGAGCAACAAAAGTTTCAAACATCTATTGGATGTGCTTAGAGACATGCTACCTGAAGGAAACCAAATAGCAGAGTCTGTCTATGAGGCGAAGAAGATAATCTGTCCTCTGGGAATAGAGGTTGAAAAAATTCATGCATGCAAGAACAGTTGTGTATTGTTCCGTGGAGATTATGCAAACCATGACAAGTGCCCCAAGTGTGGCTATGATTGGTACAAGAGGAAAAAGGATGGTGGAGATGATAATAATGCTGATGACGAGAACGAGCCCGGCGAGATCAGAGGCAAGAAGAAGAAGGCTAACAGAGGGGCTCCTGTGAGGGTGGCATGGTATTTTTGCATCATTCCTCAACTGAGAAGATGGCTTGCAACACGAAAGGAGGCCCAACTCTTGCGTTGGCATGACGAAGGCCGAAAGGAGCTTAATTATAAGAAAGATGGCAAGTTTAGGCACCCCGCAGATGCAGCGTAATGGGGTAACATTAATAACCACTTCCCATGGTTTGACGACGCAAGGAGCATACGGTTTGCTATGAGCACAGATGGCGTGAACCCATTCGGTAACCAGAGCTCAACACATAGCACCTGGCCTATCGTGCTGTCGTTGTACAACCTTCCACCCTGGCTATGCAAGAAAGAGAAATATATGATGCTGACAATATTGGTCTCCGGGCCAAAGCAACCTGGCGACCGTATTGATGTCTACTTGAGGCCACTAGTTGATAACTTGAAGATATTGTGGAAGCCTGGTGTGCCGGAGGTTTGGGATGTGTACAAGCGTGAGGAGTTCACAATGCATGCCATGTTGTTCACCACCATCAACGACAACCCGGCTCATCGCAACCTCTCTCGCCAGAGTAAAAGGAAAGGTGCAGCTTGCCCACACTGCTTGGAAGATACTTGCGCAGTATGGCTAAGACATTCAAAGAAATACGTATTTATGGGGCACCGTCGTTTCCTCTGGAAGAAACATCCATACCGGGCCATGGATTGTCAGTTTAATGGGGAAAAGGAGAATCGAGAGGCGCCGTTGCATGTGACTGGAGATCTGGTCCACTTGAAAGTCAAGGACATCAAAACTATCGAGGAGTTACCCAAACTGACTGAAAAAACCCTTTGCAAAACAAAGAAACGAGATGGTGAAGAAGAAGGAATGTGGAACAAGAAATCAATTCTATGGGAGCTAGAGTATTGGCCGATGTTGGATGTGCGTCATTCGATTGACAACATGCACGTCAAGAAGAATGTGTGTGAAGCTACTTGTGGAACATTGCTACAACAGAAGTCCAAAGGAAAAGATCATAAAAATGCAAGGGAGGATCTTAAAGAGCTGGGCATTAGGCCAGAGCTCTATGCAGAGGAAACAGAGACGGGGACGAACCTTCCCGTTGCTGCAACCACCTTGTCAAAGGCAGAGAGAAAAGAATTCTGTCAGTTTTTGCATGATTTGAAAGTACCTTCAGGCTACTCATCAAACTTCAAGAGGCTAGTGTCAGTGAAGGACATGAAAATGAATTTCAACTTGATGAAATCTCATGATTACCATGTGTTGATGACAGCTCTTCTTCCTGTTGCACTTAGAGGTATCAAGACAGAACTGGTTCGCGACGCGGTCACGAGCTTGTGTTTATTCTTCAATGCAATAGAACAGAAGGTGATTGATGAGGAAAAACTATTGGACTTGGAGAGGAGGCATTTCGAGACCCTATGCCTGATTGAAGCTACCTTCCCACCATCATTCTTTGATCTCATGCTGCATCTAGCAGCACACCTCGCGAGGGAAATCTGGTTCCTTGGCCCATCTTACCTTCATCAGATGTTTCCATATGAGAGGTTCTATGGATTACTGAAATCGTTGGTACATAACCGGTTATTTCCGGAGGGAGCCATTGTTCGTGGCTACGAGACCATCGAAGTAGTGGAGTGGGCCATGGGTTATACGGACCCACAAAACCCCATTGGTGTGCCTCGCTCACGGCATGAAGGTAGGCTTTCAGGTGTTGGGACCATGGGGAAAAGGTCAGTCACTCCGGATGCAGATGCCTTCCAAAAGGCTCATTTCACCGTGATACAATAGCTGCACCTAATTACACCGTTTGCCAATGAGCACAAACGACAACTACGTGAAGACAACCCTAACCGTGGTAGGGCTTGGCTTGCAAAGATGCACATGCAAGGTTTCAGCAGGTGGCTCCGAGATTATGTCGAGACATGCAGCAATAATGCTGTAATTACCGACGAGATAAGGAATCTAGCAGCGGGGCCATTGTTCACTGTTACAAGATACGAAGCAATGGATATCAATGGATACACGTTCTACACCATGGCCCAGGATAAAAAGAGCGTCTATCAAAATAGTGGTGTGCGTGTACGGGCCGTCGTCGACGACAGTCATGATGATGATGACACAGAGACAGACACATATTATGGTCAAATAGAGGAGATATGGGAGCTTGATTATGTAGGATTGAAGGTAGCCTTGTTTCGGTGTAGATGGGTCACCAATGGGAAGAGAGCTGTGAGCAAGGACAAATATGGTTATGTTAGTGTTGATCTCCGGGTCTTTGGTTACAAAAACGAACCGTTTGTCTTTGCCAACGATGTTGAGCAAGTGTTCTATGTATCTGACCTTGCAAAGAAGAACTGGTCTGTGGTTATGCCTGGAAAAAAAAGATTATTGGGGTTGAAAATGTTGTTGAGGAGGAGGAATACAACCAGTTTGACGAAATTCCATCCTTTGACACTTCATACAAGCCCCAACTCTTGGGAACTAACAAAACACCGTACTTGCGAAGCGACCATAGTGAAAAAATCTATATACAAAAATCAAGGAAGAAAAAGCAAGCCTGATTTCTGCTGAATCCTTTTTGTAATGCCGGAGGATGTGTCTATTGGTGGAAATGGAATCCGTTTTGTAATATAAAGGATGCGATGTATTGGTGGAATTTCAATCCTTTTTGTAATATATGGGATGTGGTGGAATTTGAATGCTGCTTGTAATATATTCTGCCTAAGATACTATATATATTCTGTTTATATTTTGCTTCAGTTCAGTAACGGGCGTTAATATCAAAGAGACGAGGATTAGCCAACCCGCGTCGCCTAAGTTACGGGCAAGAGACGAGGATTAACGAACCCGCGTCGCCTTTGTTACGGGCAAGAGATGAGGACTAACGAACCTTTGTCGCCTTTGTTATGGGCAAGATATGCGAAATCAAGAACAGATTACATCAAAAGAGACACGGATTAGCCAGCCCCCGTCGGCTTGTTCTTCAAGCTTTGCAAGTGAGTAGGTAAATCATACAAAAAATTGTACTGCACAGAGATAATCACACAAGCATGTCTCTTGAGATGCAAAATCACACACACAGATTACATCAAAAGAGACACGGATTAGCCAGCCCCCGTCGGCTTGTTCTTCTTCATGCTTGCAAGTGAGTAGGTAAATCATATAAAAAATTGTACTGCACAGAGATAATCACACAAGCATGTCTCTTGAGATGCAAAATCACACACACAGATTACAGTCATCATTGATACATCAGAAGAAGGTTACAATGCGGCCATATCTTCATGATGAGATATGCAAAATCACACACACAGATCGATCTTGCTCGCAGGTCGATCTTGCTCGCAGGTCGTCGATCTTGCTGCACGTGGTCATCGAACAAGCTCCATTTCTGCTAACGGCTTAGAGACTTGATTCCTGGCATGACTAAAGAGACCTTCTGTCTTGCAACCCTAATTTTGGTTTGCAAGAGCCTTCCGCGAGTGGAGGGAGAAAGCATGGTGGTAGGAAAAATAATGAGATATGCTCCATCCAGATTCTGGCTTCTTCCTCATCTTTCAAGTGAACACAAGAGAAAGATACAGAGAGGGTGGAAACATATCCCTTAAAAAAATCCCTCCTCCTGGAGGAGAAGGGGAAAGCAAAAAGAAGCCCAAGCGTGACGGAAAAGCTGCAGCATGCTTTCCATCGGCTTGTTCTTCCTGATGCCAGGAGGTTCTTGGCTACCTTCCCCGGACACAGCTGCGAGCAAGGGGTATGTCACAAGGATTTTTCTAGCAGCTGTGTTAGAGGGATGAGCAACCCAATCACCTATATCACAAGAATTCTTCTAGCAACTGAGAGATCGAGGAGGAGGAAGAAGAGAGAAAAGCAAAAGCTTGCGCCCAACAAGATCTATTCTTTGTGCCATAGCTAGATCTAGATCTAGAGAAGAAGGAAGCAAGTGACTCGCTTTATTGTATCAGAAGAAGGAACCATTTCGCTAGATCTAGATCTAGAGAAGAAGGAAGCAACTTGAAGTGAGGAGGACCGATAGGCGTCGGTGCCTTTTTATAGCAAAAACAAGGAAGGGATAACATCAGTTGTAAAAAAAAGAGAGAGGAAGGGATAAGATCAAGAGCACAGGAAACGGGAAGGTTCCCAAGACGGTCAATGGCGAAACTGTTGCCAGTCAATGGCTGAGAGCAGAGGTAGTGATTCCAATGTAGAATTAAATGATACGTGGAGTAACCAAACATCGTCTCCAATGTACTCATCGTCTCCAAAAAAAAGAGAGAGGAAGGGATAAGATCAAGAGCACAGGAAACGGGAAGGTTCCCAAGATCGGTCATTGGGGAAACTGTTGCCAGTCAATGGCTGAGAGCAGAGGCAGTGACTCCAATGTTGAATTAAATGATACGCGGATTAACCAAACATCGTCTCCAATGGAGAATTAAAGGATACTACGCGGATTAGCCAAACGTCGTCTCTAATGGAGAATTAAATGATAACGCAGATTAGCCAAACGTCGTCTCCATTGCATACTTAAACCGTGTTTGGAAACAAATCTCCTGTATCTTCTCCTTCCAAAACAATTCAGATCCCCTGCCCCTTCATCTCTACCCGCGAAAAACAGCAACCGCCTACTCCTCATCGTCACCATTCCCGGCCGGAGATGAATAGCATGCCGGGAAGAAGTAGGCGGCACCAGCCATCGTCGCTGCTGGGCCTCCCTCAAGACCTCCGCATTGAGATTGCGACGCGTGTCGGTGCGACCTCGGAGCGGCCCTTGGCTAACCTCCGCAGCCTACGCGGTACTTGCTCGACCATGCGCCGCGTGTGCGTCCACGGTGACGTCGGCCGGCGTTTGTCGATAGAGGGGATACGAGATGAGATTTCTTGGGTGTGGGACCCCACCGCTTACAAAGCATTCCTTGCTATGCTGACCGGTCTCGGGAATCCGGAGGCTTGCTTCTTCTCCGGGATCAAAGCCGTCTTCATCGAAAACAGGGGATACAATGATCTCCGGCGCGCCGCCGAGGGTGGGCACGATGCGGCGGCCTATCTATACGCCATCTTGCTCTACAGAGACAATGGCGGTGCCGCCGCCGACGACACCGCGAAGCGGTACATGAGGCGGGTCGCGGGCGGCGGCAGTACGATGTCGAGATGGCTGAGCAACGAGGGGTGTCTGCCTTTGCGTGCGCTCCACTACTCGACTTGGCGCATTTGGGGTGAACCGCTGCCGCCTCCGGCACAGGTGCGCGGCGATCAGCCGTGCGCAGGCAACGGCGGCGGCTGCGGCGTGGAAAAAGGATGGCTTCGAATTTCTCTGTTTTGCAGCGAAGACTGTAGGCTGCGCTGCGAAATGGTGAAGTTCGCACAGAGTATTGGAATAGGAAATCAGTAGTAGATTAGCTTTTGTATGATGCTCGAATTATCTGTGTAAAATTTTGGGAGAGCAGCAAATCCGACGCGGGTTATCAGCCCCGCGTCGCTAATGACTGTGGGGCCCAGTTCTATTCAAATGAAGAACAGTTCCTATTTCTCCTTTTAATCTGCAATCAAATGTTGTAACAAGTATTTCTTCGTCGTTATTAGTCCAAATTTGATATTTTTTTCTAAATTTTTCTAAAATCACCATCTTTTTATTAATTTCATTGTTTAGTGTACATTCCGTTTGTTGAATAATGTTTATATGCCTTATTTTGTTCTTTGTAAGTACAACATACAAATAATATTTGTTTTACACAACCATTAGTGATGAAACTTTACATTTCGTAAGCTTAAGGTGAACACAAGGTTTTGTTAAGTTTTCAAATGCATATGAGTTCGAACATGTTGCAAAGTGTGGAAAACTTCAATGTTCAAGCAAACATTCTAGGAAACTATGTGAGAGATGTAGACATTTGTACACAAGTATATTATTCCTTCATCGATACCATTTGAAATTTCGAAGACAAGTTTAGGTACCCAAATTATGTTGCCAAGTCAATTTGTAGATTTTTTAGAGCAAATTTGATGTTATTAGAATTATTATATAATTACCATGGGGTGTAAAAACGAAATATATGAATTTTGGGCACACAAGTGTGACTGTTGATATTTTATTCAAATACTAAATGTCCAAATACGAATTGTTCGTATTTTTATGATTTTTTAGGTGCTGTTTTATGGGCTCTAATAATTTAGGGAAGCAAGTTTCATTCAAAAAAAATAGTGATGGGCCCACGCGTCAGCGTCAGTAGCCAATATAAAAAAGATAACCGTTGCCTGCCCGCCCAGACCCAACTGCCAACAAATGCGATGCGGGTTCACTAACCATCGTCGCCAATGACACTGGCCCACGCGTCAGCGTCAACGTCAGCAGGCTAACCTGCGTCGGCAATGACTATCCATTGTCTCTAAGATCTAATTCATCACAACAGATCTCCAGTTCATCACAACAGATCTCCTGTTCATCACAACAGAACACAGTTCATCACAACACGGTTGGATCTGCTCGCGTCTATTAGATCGAGTTCATGACATACAAAATCTAACAACCAAACTAATTAACTAAGCAATTCATGATCGACAGACAAACTAAGCAGTTCATGTCCAAGAATCTGACGAAGACACAAAAGCACACACACATTGTTACTAATTGGTAGAGGAGTCTATCAATTAGTCGGAGTCCCGCCGTCGTCGCCGCCGTGGCTGCCGTCGTCGCCGTCGTCGCCGCCGTGGCTGCCGTCGGAGCCACCGTCGTCGAAGACGAAGTGGCGGCGGGCAGCCCGCTTGACCACGGGGAGGTTCTCGAGCTTCTCAGCCAACCCGTGGATCCTGAAGGCGAGACCCTTCACGCTCGGGTCCTTGTACACATCATGATGCGCCTTGATGTCGAAGGCCTCACCAACACCTTCAAGCTTTCTGAAGGCGCTCCTGAGCAGCTCGACGGCGAACTTAGTGTCGTCGAAGAGCGGTTCCTCGTCGGCGTCCTTGGCCGCCGGCTCCTTCCCCTTCTCCAACTTCTTCCGACGGCGGCTTTCGTCGTCATCGTCCTCCCTTCGTCCCCGCTTCGACGGCGGTGGGCTCCTCGACGCCATCTCCTCCTTCTCTCGGTGACCGAAGATTTGTAGTGGTGGATCGCGAGGAGGAAGAAGAAGTGAAAAAGATGATAAGCTTATGGAAGAAGCAGGGGAAAGCAGGGGAGGGCGAGGGAGTTATATTGACAAGACGCGGAACCGTCAGGCGCCTCTGCCCCCACCCACTACTCCATTACTGCCACTCGATTGCGCATCGGGCTCCGTTTCAGGCGCAAAACCGTCCAAAACCACGCGTCGCCTTTCAATTACGCGGGAAGGAGAAGGGGCGGGGCAATGATGTCGGGCCCACTTGTCAACGGTAGTAGCCAAACTGCGGCGCCTTTTCAATTTCCATTTATTGTTTTATTACATGGCCGAGGCGCCTTCTTCAACCTTCAACCCTCGTCGCCTTCTTCAACTTCATTCCTCGTCGCCAACTTCATCCCTCGTCGCCTTCAACTTCATCCTCGTAGACAACTTCAACCCTCGTCGCCTTCAACTTCAACCCTCATTGCCTTTCAATTTCCAAATCCCGTCGCTTTTCTATTTCCTCCCCTTCTCCTTGATGCCCGCGGTGTGCTTGATGCTGCTGCTGCCAGATGAACTTGTCACCAAGATCATCATCCACTCCATCAAGGATGAGCCCGTCTTCCATTTTCTGAACCTTCGCAATAAAATCTGCGGCACCTTCCGGCGCATCATCTGCGACTCCGATGAGGTACTACTGCACGTGTCGCTACATGATCTTCGTGAGGCGTGCAAGAATCGCTACGTCAGGTCGTGCTTTGAGCGGCGCTTCCGTGAGGCCAATCATCCGGAGGCATTGTGCTTCGAGGGGATGGAGAGGTTGATGAGGCGGCGGAACCCTGATAAGGGTCTGAAGCTCATCGGAGATGCCGCTGCTGAAGACTCCGGTGCCAAGTACTTCTTAGCGATGCTGAAGTACCGTTGCAACCCGGCAGACCCCGAAGCCATGGCACTGCTCCAGGAAATCAGCAGCGGCCCGTCGCCCCCTGACGGCCGGTGGAAGAACCACAACCTGCGGCGGCTGCGCTACCTCGTCAGGCAGGATCTCGACAACATTGCGTGGTGGTACTGGCTTGATGACGGTGACGACGACGACATTCCGTAGCTGCCCGTCCAGAATCCCCACATCTGCATTTGGGCAGTGGGATGTAGGCGCTACGGGCCGGATACCAAAGAGATTATCTACTACTGCAGCACTGAGTGTCGCATCCGTCATGAGTTCGACCTCTGGACGCGTAGCTTCCGCCCCGCCGTGGAGTACGCCGTCAGCAGGATGAACATCGGGATGTAGGTGCAAGCATCAATGAACATTATCTATCTTGAATGTAAATTATTAGATATTACTAAACGCGGATTTGATTTTGTCAGGATGTCGGTTTTTAATCGGTTTTTGATAGATAATATTTGATTTGTCACGTTTGTGAGTCAAATCGAAGGTTGCGGTGGTCTCATTTGCCGCCGACGAGGCCTGGGATGCCCTCTTGGGTGTCAAAACCGCCGAAGCGGGCACGGCGGGGGCGGCGGTGCCCTCTGCTTCCTCCTTTATTCTATTGGAGAATGAAGAACAGTTTATCTGTCCCGTGTCGCCGACGGTATTTCTCTTTTTAATCCGCAATCAAATTTTTGTAACATGCATTTCTCCGTCGTAATTAGTCCAAATTTGATTATTTTTTTTCTACAGTTTTCTAAAATCACCGTGTTTTCATTATTTTCATTATTTAGTGTATATTCCGTTTCTTGAACAATGTTTATATGCCTTATCTTGTTCTATGTAAGTACAACATATAAATAATATTTGTTTTCCACACCTCCTGTAATGAAACTTTGCATTTTCGTAATCTTAAGGTGAACCACAAGGTTTTGTTAAGTGTTCAAATGCATATGAGTTCGAACATGTTGCAAAGTGTGGAAAACTTCAATGTTCAAGGAACATTCTAGGAAACTATGTGAGAGATGTAGATATTTGTACACAAGTATATTATTCCTTCATCGAAACCATTTGAAATTTTGAAGACAAGTCTAGGTACCCAAATTATGTTGGCAAGTCAATTTGTAGATTTTTTAGAGCACACTAGATGTTAGTAGAATTATTACATCATTAACATGGGATGTAAAAACGGATTCTAAGAATCTTGGGCACACAAGTGTGACTGTTGATATTTTATTCAAATACTAAATGTCCAAATATGAATTGTTTTTATTTTTATGATTTTTTGGGTACTGTTTTATGGGCTCTAATATTTTAGGGAAGCACGTTTCATTCGAAAAAAATAGTGGCTGGCCCATGCGTCAGCGTCAGCAGCCAAAATAAAAAGATAACCGCTGCCCGCCCGCCGGACCCAACTCCCAACAAAGGCGATGCGGGTTCACTAACCATCGTCGCCTATGACACTGGCCCACGCGTCAGCGTCAGCAGGCAAACCGTGCGCGGGTTGCTCAAAATTTCCTACCTATATTGACTATAATGCCCATGGAATTCCAATTGCAGCACAGAGCCGTCAAGGGCATGCCAGTAGTTTCCTTAAACATAGTTACACGCGCCGTTCATATTCGGCTCCACGCTAGACAGATCCACAATGCTCGCACTCTCCCCACCGCTGCCGCCACTCTCCCCGCTCGCCTTCGCCGCTCTCTCCCCACCGCAGCCCTGCTCATCTCCAGCCCCACCGCTCCCTACGTGACGACGGTGACGAGGACGCGGTTACTGGCGTGCGGACGTCTTCCCGGCCAACCTAAAGACGGTTGACGCGGATCCGTCGACGTCATCCCCGGCCACGACGACGAGCCGGCCGCCTCAGGCCACGAGCCGACGTGGATCCGGCCCTCCGACCATCTCAAGAACAACTACTTCATTCGCGACAGAGGTTAGTCCTGCTTGAACCCCCAACGCCCTCTCTCTCCTCGGCCACCAAATCTGCTATATATTCATGTCAATGTGGATTAGGGAGACTTGCCTTGATAGTTCATCTTTAATTGATTGACTGTGGATTTGATGGATGGATTTTGTTGCCCAAGTCTGTTTGAATAAATTGTTGCTAACAGATGTAGTTATATGAACTATTGAAATTCATTTTCATGTTCCTGGTGCTACAATTTTTGCACTGTAAATTCATGAAAAGCATTGAGGATGTTAGCATACTTTAATTCTGCTATGCTTTGAATGTACCAGATCGACAGTTATGCTTTGGACCTGTTAGCATACTTTAATTCTGCTATACTTTGAATGTACCAGATCGACAGTTATGCTTTGGACCTGTTAGCATACTTTAATTCTGCTATGCTTTGAATGTACCAGATCGACAGTTATGCTTTGGACCTGTTAGCATATTTTAATTCTGATGGCCACATAATGTCATTGGGAATTGCATCGCAGTGGTTTATAATGTAGTCCACCCAATCTGCTATATATTCATGTCAAGGTGGATTAGGGAGACATGCCTTAATAGTTCATCTTCAATTGATTGACTGTGGATTTGATGCATAGATTTTATTGCTCCAAGTCTATTTTGAATAAATTGTTGCTAACAGATGAAGTTATATGAAATGTTGAAATTCATTTTCATGTTCCTGGTGCTATAATTTTTGCACTGTAAATTCATGAAAAGCATAAAGGATGTTAGCATACTTTAATTCTGCTATGCTTTGAATGTACCAGATCGACAGTTATGCTTTGGACCTGTTAGCATACTTTAATTCTGATGGCCACATAATGTCAGTGGGAATTGCATCGCAGTGGTTTATAATGTAGTGATAACTAGACTGTCTTATGCTTTGTTGTGAGTGTTAATTGTTTCACTACTGTCATATATATTGTTATTGTTGGTGTCATGATGTGTTGTGAGTGTTGTTTCACTACTGTCATATATAATGTCATGACCATTGCTTTATCCTCTTGTTGCATGTACACATGGAACACACAATCCATCGCTGCTGAAGTTGGACAAGGAAGCAGTTGAAGGAATTTATTCTCTGCTTTGATATATAAGCATATTGTTGTGTCTCTGTCAAAATGGTTAGCACCTATCCCTATATGCTAATTAAGTAAAATATGAACTGTGTATGTCTATACTGATTTTATTTACGACTGTATCAGCTATTTTGCCTGTCAGAGAAAACGAATTTATCTAATAAGAATTTTGTTTAGATTTTCAGTCTTACTTATGTTGCTCTACTGACAACCTGACATATCATCTAAGCAGTCTCCCACAACAACAAACTCCTCTACCTCCAGTGCATCATCACAGCCCATCGTCGGTGAACCTTCTTCACAGGGTCACTCAGCACAGACTGCTGTGAGTAGTACTCGATCCCGCGGGTCAAGGACACAAACCAAATGGCCAGAAGACAAGTTGACTGCAACTGGACTTGATGCCAATTTTTGGCCTACCCCAGATGCTGTGAGGGATAGATTTGTATTGGTCTGTGGTCTCATTGCTCGGGAGAGGGTGTCCATCAACAAGGCAGTTGATGATCTCTCACCAATTGAGAAGGACCATCTGTTCACAGTTTTAGAGGAAAAGCTATATTACCCAGCCAATCTGGAAGAATCTGTTCGCAAGAAGGCAGTTAAGGCAGCTATATCAGAGATTGGAACCTTGCAACGGCGGTTCAAGGCCCATTTAAGAAAAAAATATGTGAGTGAAGAGGAGACTCCCTTTGTGAAGCATGCCTTTTTGCAGCAACAAGACTGGGACATGTTTGTGCAGGAAACCAATTCTCCTTCATTTCAGCAATTGAGCCAGGAGATGAAACAAAAGAGAGCATTGCATAATAAGCCACACAAGACGGGCAGAAAAGGTTATCGTGGTAAAAGGAAAGAGTGGGAGGAGGAGGATGCAAAGCTAGCTGCAGAAGGAAAACAGAACCCTTGGGACCAATTTCCTGGACGTTCGAGACCTTATCTACGGGCAAAGGTAGGGAAGAAGAAGAAGAATACTAGTGAAGGAAGTGGGGGCATAACATTCAGTAACCCTGCGGTGGTGGGGGTAGCAGATAGGGTGAAAACACTTGCAGCTCAGGGTAGTGATGGTTCTTTCTCTGGGGTTAGGGAGGATGATATCCTCACCGCAGCACTTGAGACTACAGAGCATCGAGGTCGGGTCCGAGGCGTGTCTAGTTCACTTGGCTGGGGTAAAGGGTTTGGTGAAGAGTTCGCTGGAATGTACAGGAAGAAGAGGAACAAGAGGTCTAATGCTCATGATATGATGGACATAACATTTAAATCAGTTGTCCATGCTCTAAGACTATTAGGCATCGACATACCGAAAAATGCACTTCTTCCTTCCCAATTACCAGCGCCTGTCAGTAGCAGCGAAGAAGAAGATGTGCATGGCAGCGAGGAAGAAGATGTGCATGACCGCGAGGAAGAACATGCGCATGACAGCGAGGAAGATGGCAGAGAGCAAGATCATTGGAATGCCAACGGTGACGAAGCGAATCAAGTGCACAGTGATAGTCGATCACCTATGCTGGACACAATAGATAAGCTGACAGAGCCAACCGCGTGCAGCCTTTTGGATGGCACCGGGATTAATGTGGAGCTCGCACTAGCGAAAGTCTTTCCATTTCAAAAGGCTTGCCATTCAGTACCGGTGCAGGATGGGTATGTTGTGGTGCAACCTACTTATGTGTGGGCCAATGCGGGTCACTACCCTCTGCATGTACCAATTGATGGGGGTGACATAGCAACCCTAGCTGGGGCTCTCGTTCAAAGGATCCAATGGCCAAAGGACAGGATCCTTATACCACCCATGACGAGACATCCCAACCCTGAAGCCGCAACAGGTAGCAGGGGTACAACATCAGATGGAGGTACTGCAGCTCAGTGTCAGCAAGAGAAGGCTCAACAGCAGCAGCAGCAGCAGCAGATCAGCAAAACTACGCAGCAGGAGCGTCGACAACAGCCGGAGGAGGAGCCTAGGCAAACTCCGCCTAAGCAGTAGCTGCAACTTGAGGATATTCAACAGACGAAACAGCAGCCTCTCCAGCAGCAGGAGCGTCGACAACAGCAGGAGGAGCCCAGGCAAACTACGCCTAAGCAGCAGCTGCAACATGAGGATACGCAACAGACGAAACAGCAGCCTCTCCAGCAGTAGTAGGAGGAGCGCAGGCAATCTCCCCCTAAGCAGCAGATGCAACAAGTACAGCACCCTCTGCAACAGGAGAAGCCCAGGCAATCTCCACTGCAGAAGGGGAACCAGGCCAGGAAACCTCTGTCTAAAGATGAGATTCTTAACTGTGTTATTGGGACAGAACAGGACCGACCAAAATACAAGCCTGGTGCACCTATGTTGTCAGAAGCAAATGTAAAGGCTGCTGGACCAAATTGTGCCAAGTTGCATGCTTATGTCATGGAACACAGTAAGGATAAACTTGCCTTTCCAGCAAAGGTGGATCAAGACTACTTTAAAGGTGGTTGTGGTGCTTTAATGTTAAACATTGAATTCAGTAGCGTGTATAACCTTATAACCCTGGCTTCTCTGGATGTTACCTTCATGAGGTTGTGGACATTGTAAGTCCTTTAAAACCTAAAAAGATATTTCTTTAATTTTGACCACAAAGTTCATGCATGCTAACAATTTGATTTTTTGTAGGAAAATGATGGACAAGGCAGCGGAGATGCAGATCAGTGTTGGGTTTTTAGATCCAGATTTGTTTACTTCAACAAATATTTCTCAGCGTTCTCACCAAGTTGGCAAAGCAATCTCAAATGTAATGAACAACGACTACGTGGTGGGTGCCTACTACACTAGCCACTGGGTAACAGTGATCATCTGTATGAAGTTCAAAGAGGTTTGGTATCTAGATTTTGCTAAACAACATCCCCCGCTAAAGTTCCCAGACCTCCAACCTATTTTGAACTGGTCAGTTTCTTGTAGGTTTTGTTCACAAAAATTCAATCTCTTAGTGTTTCTAATTGGTATTGCTGACCATACAGGGCCTTTGGTACAGTATTTGTTGGTTTTGTTTACAAAAATTCAATCTCTTAGTGTTTCTAATTGGTATTGTTGATCATGCAGGGCCTTTGGTGAACATGCACAGGACGGAGTGACGAAAGGAAAGAAAAAAAAGCCAAAAGCCACACTCAAGGACAAAACAAATCTCGCTGTAAGACCGAGGTTTTTTTATGATCCCTTCTTACCTATTTGGTACTGCATTAACTTGTCATTTTGGTACCTCGATGCAGTGTGCTCAGCAGCCACGGGGGTCCTCTTTGTGTGGATTCCATGTGGCATTCCATATGTTAAGACTACTCGATGACATACCTGACATCAAGAAGGCTGCTGTAAGTAGATAATAATGCTCAACCTTGTCTCTGCTCATATTATCCATCTGATTTTAGAAACTGATTTCTACTTGTATTCTCATAAATGATTGTATTTTGTAAGATTTCAAATCTCCTGTAGATGTTTCCACAGAAGATCTAAAGCGTATCCGGGAGATGCTGTGCGAGTACATTCTTAAGGAGACTATCGACCGAAAAGGCAACTTCTACAGTGGTGCACCGTGAGTTTATTGTAGCCAGAAACTTGAAACTCATTCAGTCTTCTTTAGTCAGGTGTTGTTGCCTGAGAAACCTGCTTGGCTTGCTTGGTTGGGGTCAGATACTGCCTGGTTCAGGCAGTTTTCTCATGACTCCATCCAAACAAGCCCTGATGAGAGTAACTTGAAACTTGATGTGATCCTAGCTTGTCTATAAATGTGATCTTGCTTGTCTATAAATGTGATCTTGCTTTGCCTATATCTGTGATGTGAGAATGTGTTTGTGATGTCTCCTTGCTGTGGTGGCTGCCATATCCTGGCTGGTTCCAGGATGCAGCCCCTGATGGCTGCCAAATCCTGGCTGGTTCCAGGATGCCGCCGGCAAGCGGGCAGGTTACTGTAGGGGTGGCCTACGTATCTGTAACGGGCGTTAATTAAAGCTCGTTACAAACACTGATCAGTGAGTAACGGGCTTCATTCGTAAAGCCCGTTACAAACATGCCCACAATGTAACGGGCAGTGTAAAAGCCCGTTACCAGTCCTGACCGGTGGGCCCCAGGACCTGGCCCGTTCATCGAGATATAGGATATGCAGGTTGAAAGCAAGCGTCTCCTTTAATAGAGAGAAAGCAGACGCGCGTAGAAACAGATGCGTCTCATTTCGTCGAGACAGATCGCAGGTTCACGGAACGCGTCTCTGATGTTAATTTCACAGTAACGGGCTCTGTTTTCATGCCTGTTACCAAAGTTCCCTGTGGACCCAGAGAAACAGCCATTTCACGTGACCGGTGACTAGTTGTGGTAACGGTCGTTGTTTGATGCCCGTTACGAATCCTATATGTGCTGAGACACGCGTGAAATAGACGCGTCTCAGTTCGTCAAGATAGTGGAGACGCAGGTGCACAGCAGGCGTCTCCGATATTGAGCTACTGTAACGGGCTTTGCTTTGGTGCCCGTTACGAAAGTTCCCTGTGGGCCCAGAGAAACAGCCATTTCACGTGACCGGTGGCTAGTGGTAACGGACGTTGTTTAATGCCCGTTACGAATATGTCTTATCAGTAACGGGCATCTGCTCGTTACCTTTCTTGGCTTATTTGTAACACTTGATCGGTAACGGGCGCTTTGCCCGTTACCAAAGGCGATCTATGCCCGTTACCAAAGCGAGTTTTTCACGTAGTGCATTAAAGTCTGTTTAGCATATCCAGCAAGACTATTACCTCATCACTCAACCAGCAACCGGGTCTCAAGCACTGGAATTTCTCTTTGCTAACTTCAATGTTGGATGGTTCCTACAGCACTAGGAGTTTGCTACTTATACGAGAAAACAAGGCAATCAATTGAGCTTAAATGGTATAGAAATATAATTGACAAGAAAGCAGGGTAGTCGAAAATACCTGGGACCGCTTCCAGCATGGAAAGAGCCATGAACGAATAGTTCAGCAAAATGCTAGAAAGAATAGTGCAAGATTAATGCAACAAACCAAGAATTAGATAGAGCATAGAAAATTGGTATAGGGCTGTGCCATGAAACATGTTCATAAAATGGGAAAGTAGCTCTTTGGACAGGTACGTAGCTTTTATCCAAAATTTTCTTAAAAAAGAATACTCGTGCTTTGTATGTCAATTATAAGTTCCTAAGAAATCTCTTTTCATATGCAATTCGCTAGATGAATGCTCTTTTCATATATGTAGCAAATTAAATCTAGGGTTGTTTTGGTGACAAAAGGCTCTAATAAATCCTACCTCTGTACTGCAGACAATTTAAAACGAATCAATACAACTTGAAAACAACTCACTTAAGAATAATATTGTGTTCCAGCGCAAGGTCAATTCCAGCAAAATCTTCATTAATTCAGTGCAAGACGCAAACTTGATCACTGATTCTATATCTTCCAATCCACAGAGCGTGATAAAAGCAAAGATGAGGAAGACAAAGAAAGGATCAAGTTATCTCCTCGGCAAACATCCGTATGTCAGCAAGCTCTTCCTCTTGGATCCTCACCTCGATCCCTACTATCTCCTCTAACCTACTGTCGTCGTTCTGTCTCAACTTCTGGAGCATCTTCTTGTAGTGCGGTTCGCTCTACTGATGCCTCAGCTTCACTGCCTCCAGGTCTGCCTTCCTCGACCAATCCTCACTCGTCCGGTACAAGTGCTGTCCGAAAATTACGTTGCCCATGTCAAATGCGAAAAAATTCTCTGGCAGTAGCGGGGAGAAGGGCCAGCGGCGGTGGCGGTGCCTGACTTGGGCGGCTTGAGCTGTGTTGGCCGTGGAAGCGGCGGAAGGGTAAGATGTCGGGAGTGGCGGGGTTCATGGCCGGGTGGAGGAGGGGCTACTAATACGAGGGGGACAGGGCGGGAGAGAGAAGGCGAACCGGCTGGGGAAGAAGAAACGAGGGGACGGCGGCCCGACTCCTCCTGGAGCCCGATGCTGCTATATTCAATGTCGACTCGAAAGATCGAAGTTTTTGGTTCACGGCCCGTAAGATCCTAGCTGGCGAGCGGGAGGGGGCGGATGCCGAGCTGGTGAGCGCGGACGCCCCGGTCGCTGGATCGGACGAGGGGCGGCGCTCTGGATCGGCGGCTGCGGCTTGCGGGATGGAGAGAATGGGTGGGTTGGAATTAG
Organism: Cenchrus fungigraminus; assembly: GCA_036936925.1. Classification (NCBI taxonomy): domain Eukaryota; kingdom Viridiplantae; phylum Streptophyta; class Magnoliopsida; order Poales; family Poaceae; genus Cenchrus; species Cenchrus fungigraminus. The sequence goes on from CM072780.1 coordinate 90,253,017, forward strand.
GGTTTAACTTTTATATATACATTGGATGGATTCGTGGGCTGACCAGGTTACTGGGCTAGCAGTGGGCTGGCAGGTCGGAGCTTAGATGGGCCACCATCGTGTTTAGATGGGCCGCCCTTTTTGTATTGTGTTCGGGTTGGCACTGCGTGTCGAGATCATATCTCAGACACGACCCATCATCGTGTCGTACCGGTAGGTATTGACACTATGCCCATCGTGTTGTGTCGTGTTTTTAGTGTCGTGCGTCGTACCGCCCATGGTGTCTGGCCTATATGGACATCTATACCGAGAGCCTAGCCAAACTTAACTCTCTGTATTCTTATTTAGCTAGTCATTTAGACAAAATCTTCTCTATATATTTGGTTAGAGTCCAATAGACTAGTCAAAATTCCACCTTCATATCAACTCTCTCTCTCTCTCTCATCTACTATCTTTAACTCACTGACGGGTGGCCCCACAACCTCATCCCTCCTCACGTTCCTCTGCTTCCCGTCCATGCAGGAAGGACTGGAGCACCCAGCCACCATCGCTGAGGGCAGCGGCCGCCCGCTCCGCTGCCTCGCGCCGACTAGCGCCGTCCAATCTGCTACCTCGCGTCACCTAGCGTTGGTCGCCGCTCGGATTGCACCGCCGCGTCGCGCCACCCAGCGCCGTCCATTCCACCGCCCAACATTGCGCTCCACCAGGCGGGACATCGCCCTCAGCAGGTCGGGATCTCGCGCTCCACCATCCGGGACGTCGCCCTCCATCGGCTGCCACCTCCAAGCTATCTGCCTGGACCGCCAAGCTCGTAGCCTTGAGTTTCTCGCCGGTGGTGCGCCACCGCGCCTGAGCGGGAGAGCCCGTCCGGAGGGAGACGCGGGAAGGAGAGATGCGCGGGAGGGGGGATGTCGAGCGAAAGCGGGCTCGTCAAGGATACCAAGTCAGGAGGGACTTGTTCCTAGCGGGATGACAAGCTGAGGCGGATAGGTGGTCTGTTGGATCTTAATTTTTGTGTTTTTTTCTAAATTTTAACTAATTTGTGAGTTTTACCGAGACTGTTGGAGATGCTCTAAGACCCAAACCTATGAATCCCACGTGACTCTCACTTGCGGATTGCGCCCCGCCGCATGCAAGATTGAGCGAGCACGCTAGAATGGTCGCACCACGGCCTGGAAAGGGCACGGAACGACAAATATGCTAGTTAAAGCTCTGCATTGCAAACCTGGGAAAGGATTGCTATGCTCCAGCACCTGCATGCTCAGCGTTTTTCACTCTGCCTCTACACTCTCTCTCCGCGGGCCCCACAGGCGACACCACCTTCCCCAACCTCTCGCGCCATGCCTCGGAAGTGTCTGACCCGGCGTTTCGGAGGACCAGTGAGGCCGCGCCGGGAAGAGGAGCAGTGAGGCCGTGTAAGGCGCTAGTACTCAGCCTCCCACTTGGATCCCTGCAGGAGGGAGGGAGGCCGCGCCGGCGGATCTAGGGAGGCCGCCATCACCGGGAAAGTTTCATGCTTGAGCTCGATGCGGCGGAGAGCTTGGGGACGACATGCACGGCCCCATCCGCTCCCTCGACCGCGGCGGCGAGCTTGAGAACGGCGACCTCAAGGATGATGTGTGTGGCCTCCTTCAGTCCCCTGACCGCGGCGGCGGCGACCTCGAGGCCGGATCTCACACCGTGGTTGGAGACTACTCCGGCCGGACCAAGCCGCGGGCACAGGAGGGAAGGACGCGGTCGCCCGTCCCCTCATCCTCCGCCGCCGAATCGACTTCCTCGAGGAAGAGGAGGCTGCCGCTCACCTCGACCACACCGTCGTGCCCGATGGGACTCCGCCGCCCGCACAGGTGCGCTTCTGCTACGTCAGGGACCTCCTGTGGCGGCGCGCTCAGTGGGGTGTCGTCGAGGAAGAGGCCGGCAGGCTGGAGCAAACAGCCCAGGAGGCGGAGAAGGAGGTACTCGGGGGCGAAGAGGATGCGGCGATGCGCGGAGGCGGAGGAATTGCGAAGCGACCGGAGAAGAGGATGTGACGAGGCACGGAGGTGGGGTGGGAGAAAGAGATGGGTGGTGGATCCCATGGTTGATTTACAGATAAGAATAGAGGCCTCCTATAAAATGTGTTATGTCACGTGGGTTGTGCCCGTTTGCAGGTTGTTTTAGGAACGGCACGGTGCGACCAGCCTTAATACGCGCAGGGCCGTCCCAGGGGGGTGGGCAGCCAGGGCGACGGTCGCGGGCCCATGCCACGAGGGGGCCCATGGTGTATGTATTTGTAGAGTAATTAGTATATGTATTTTGCTCATTGTGATGAATATTCAAAAGCTCATATATATGCATGTTGTCCCTTTCCGAGGATTAAGCTTGTTGTCGCCTCCTATTTCAGTATTTAGCTATTCTCTTTTGCTTTCAAAATATGCCGCATGTTAACTCTTTCGTAGTACTATGAACTTTAATCATCATATTTCATGCTTGTTTGACATGAGTCTTGTTTGAGTGCTATAGAGAAGAAAACATTAACGCCTCCGCTATTCAACAAAAAAAGGTCTTCTTTATACTTGTTGGTCCGTCACCATTTTCTCGTCCGCAAAAACTGACGCTGGAGCTGGAGCCGTTGCAAACAGGTCCTAAAAAAAGTAGATTGCTAGGCTCTTCTTGCTTATTTGCCCAAGGACCCATAGAACTATTGGGACGGCCCTGAATACGCGATACGGACTGTTCCACTGGTGAAGCTAACACCTACTCCACAACGAGTGTCTACGAGCCGACGATTTGCAAAGATGTCCTCGTCTCAGCCAGGCGACGGTTTGAAATCGAGTGCATCTTGGCCTCAATCAATATTCTCAACATGGAATCGAGTGCTTGTTCCAAGATCTTAGCTCTCCTCTCCGAGATGCTTAATTACCGTGAGAATACAAAGTACATACCGACAACAGCTGTTTAAACCGTCGAACACACCCTTATGTGCACGTTATAGGGGAATGAAGTAAACCGTTCCCCAGTAGATGCAGACTTCAGAAGCCAGCCAAAGGAGAAGCTGCTGAAATAAGACCGTCTCCAGCAAAAAATCTGCAGCGCAATGTGCAAAAGGCCGTCTCCACTTAGGAGAGAGATTGGGCCCTTTGTGCAAAAACTGGAGGTTTCCAGCAATTTCTCGTATCTGCTTCTTCATCTCAACCTCCTCCCGGGCTGCCGCCTCCACATCCAGCTGCTGCCCCCGTGTCTGCTCCACCCCCTCAGCGTCCCGGTTGCCGCCGAAATGCCGCCTCGCCGCTTCGATCCCGGTACACCCTCACCCCTGAATCTCACCGCTCCCGCCAGATCCGGCCGCGCCGACAAGATCTAATTGGGAAACACGCGGATCACACGCACACAAAGCTCTGATCTCATCTCGCTTCCGCCGCCGCTCGATTCTGTATGTGCTCAGCGCGATGCAACCTCCTACGGGGAATGAGAGGCCGCCGCCGCCGGGCCGTCTTGTGTCAGCTTTCATGCCCGGAGGCCCCCGCCGCCGGGTCCCCCGGCCTTGATTTCCTCCCCGGCGGCGTGCTCCTCGCCGGCCAAGCTCCTCCCCAGTTCATGCGCCACCTCGTCCTCCTCCTCCTCCTCTCAGGCCGTCAGATCGGTGCACCAGGGCCGGCGGAGTTCAGGATCTTAGGTGGAGCTCTCCCTCCCGACGAGCGGCGGCGAGGTCGAGGCCGTGGCGAGCGGGCAACAGGTCTTCCTCCGGCCTCCTGCTAGGCAAGCTCCTCACCTGCGCTCCGTCCAGCCCCTTCCCTGGGATGGCGCAAGAGAGGATGACACATGAGAGAGGGATGAAGAAAGGAGAGAGAACCACTAGATATGGGGGTGTGGAGGCTAGCAACTGCAAAATGCAGAACCGGTTCCAGCAGCTGCTGGAGCAGGTGTTTTGATCTGCATTTTGGAGATGCAGATGGTGCTTCAGCAGCTACTGGAGACGGTCTAAGGCATCTAAAAGGGGCTCCAATTTCTCCACTACTTGGAGCTACATGCTGGTACTAAACAGTGACGAAAAAATCTGTTGTGTTATCAGGGAATACATCATATTTATTCCCTAATAATAGGGGAGTGTATCATGTGGAAACCAACCACTTGTGCAAACTATGCAAACTCCAATCAGGAACGCTAGATCTAAATCCAAAAGCCACAGAGAGAGATGTGAGCATTTTACAATGAAACACCCGCCAGCCCCTTCCAGTCTCGGTACTTTTGCAATAACCCCCTCCCCGAATCCCCAGCGGTCGGGCCCACTGATCCCATCCCAGCGGGCGGACCCCCTGGATCCCATCTCTGCACCCGTTAGCCGCGCCGCTGGGATCTCGTCGCCGCCGCACGTGAGCCACACTGCTGCCCTCCAGTCGCCGTCGCGCTGCCCCCCTTCCCAGTGCCGATGCCCCTTGCAAGCGGAGACGAAGAGCTCCGAGGGAACGGCCGCATGGGTCGAGTTGGAGTTGCAGGAAGGAGGATGGCGGGCAACCGTAGCCCGTAGGACTGCCTCGCGCCCTACGAGCTGATGTTCGCCGATGCCACCAGGGCTCTCCCGGGCTACTCCATGCATCCTGGTACGTGCAGCTGGCCGAATTCAAGATCATCAATCTAGTAAATTGGATGCAGGTGCCATAGAAGCTGCTCTACATGTGAAAGAAGCCTGGAAACAATGTTACTGGCACTTGTTTCTTCTCTTGTTGTAGTGGTGTACATCAGTTTGGTTTCGCTGCTTCCTCAGCACTCCAAAGTGTAATCTGGGGTCATTTCGACCTCATCTGTGTACAATGTGTTTGAGTATGAACTGAAAGTTCCTTATAAAAAAACAGCAGACAACAACACAGATTCATGTTCAGCTCCAATGGCGCCGGCGTGTCCTCCTTCCTGCAGCTCTCGGCCTTAACTATGCCAACACCGGCAAGCCCGTACTGCTCTCTGTCTCCTCACCCTCCTCCTAGTGCAGGTCCCTTTTTCTCGAGGAGCTGTGCCGCGCACATACGAGGTGGCGAGCGCGGTCGGGAAGTAGCTGTGACGCGCGCGGACGAGTCGGCGGGCACGGTTGGGGAGGAGCTGCCCAGACCCATTCACGGCGGCATGGCACAGATGTCCCTAGCCTGCGAACGGTGACGCGGCGAAGAGCGCGATGAAGGGGCGGCGGCGTGAGGTCGTATGGGAAATGACGGGCTGGCTGGCGTTTCTTTGTAAAATACTCCTACCTTTGTTTGTGGTATTTGGATCTAGATCCAGCGTCCCTGATCGGACTTTGCATAGTTTGCACATGTAAGTTGGTTTCCACCTGGTACGCTCCTTAATAATAGTTAACAACTAGTCAAATTTGTAATTTCTTTAATATAATTGTTCAATTTGCTATATATTCCCATGCATGTTAATGCACATGTTTTAATTAGTTTTCCGATGAGAGTTTGGTGGTCTGGCACCCACGATATGACGCCATGGACATGAGAGCCTTATATGCGGCAGCAGCTAGGTGCCACAGTTATTACTCACCTTAGCTTAGATACCGCCATGGACCTATATATTCTTGATACTAGTTCTGCCTCACCACCACTCATCAGGTTCCCTTCAGCACCAAGTACAATATTTGAAGAAGTATAAGAGAAATAGAGGGTGAGGCACACCAGCAAGGGGATATAAAAAAATTCTATCATATAGTCAGAAAACTCGGAATGGCAGTCACCAGGAAATAGTCTACCACAAGAAAGAGCTTGCGACTACTCTTTCCACTGGCATCATGCATCTTGTTCTTATATTCATGGATCGATGTGAATGCATTCATGGGGCTTGACGGATTAGATGTCTCTGGAGAAGCAACTGGGGATCTTTTTGGTCGCGGGCCCTATCGGCCTTGACATCAACCACACACAGTTGAGTTGTTTGCCGCCGCGAAATAAACGCATTGGATAATGCATTGATATGATCTAGGTCAACCAGCAGTATGCCAGTGTCAGTGGTTATATTGCGCCATGAATTGTCTATAGCTTGCTCTTATATTCATATATGTACATTGAAGGATGACATACCAGTTTGGAGTGGAGGAAGTCTAGGAGAGATAGAGGGTAAGTTACTGTAGCAAGGGGATGTTAAAAAGAATCTCCCATAGTCGAAATGATAAGCATCAGGAAATAGGCTATCAAGTGGTGACTGCTGATTCCACGGGTACAATGCATCTTTATGACGTTCACCGATAGATGGGGATGTATATATACAACGGGCCTGGGAGAAACGTGAACACAACGGGAGCATCTGGGTGTCAGGGACAATCCTTGACATCCTTGACACTACTTGGGGCTACATGCTGGTACTGAACGGAGACCAAAAAAAAAATTGTATTCTATCATCATTTCCACTAATATGAAATTTGTGTACTAGTTATTCAATTTGCTAGATATTCTCAGGCATGTCAATGCACATGTTTCAAATAGTTTTCTAAGGAGAGTAGGTGGCCTGGGCTGCGAACGCCATGACGCCATGGACATTGCAAAATAAAACATGAGAGAGCCTTATGCCGCAACAGCTGTGCGCAAGTTATTTACTCACTGTAGATTTCATAAAACCATGCATACCGCCACGGCACTATATATTGATCATGATACTAGTTCTGCCTCACCATTCACCAAGTACAATATATAGTTGCAGAAGTATAAGAGACATGGAGGGTGAGGCACGCCAGCAAGGGGATATTAAAAAAAAATTCTCCCATATAGTCAGAATGGCAGTCACCAGGAAATAGTCTACAACAAAGGAGAGCTCGTGACCGCTCATTCCATTGGTATAATTCATCTTTCTGAGGTTCACCAAGAAACTTGAATGGCCAGGAGCAACTTGGTGTGGACCAAGAACAGTACTACAGAAGCATCTCGGTCACACAAAGGGAATTAGCGTTGACATTTCTTATTAAGCAAAGCAGAGTTAAGGAACAGTCATTTACATTTCATATTCACGTTATTAGCCCTACACGTGAGACATCAGCTCCAGCGTCGCGTAGTGTTTGTTCCTTAATGGCTTGCTTGACTGATGCTGGTGTGCCTGGTCTTTCCTTTTACATGAGAACGACGGCGTGTTGGGTTACACACTTACACACCCAAAACCAAGTATGAGCCGGTGGGAGCACAATAGAGCGGTTGGAGTATAATAACTAAATTTTCCGTGATGGATGCCGCACTCATTGACTACAATTCCCTTTTATAGTAATGTACATTGCACGCTCAAGTTAAATCTGATGAGCAGAAGTAGTGTTTCATCAACCAGCAAGATTCGGCCATTTTTTACATATTCTTATGTGATCATTATATAGAAATGAAATAAACCTTTGTACACATTTGCGTCCCACATTAAGTACTCACTACTGCTGCACTACAGCAATATAAGAGAAACAGGAGAGAGTATGGTGGTGCAGCAAGTGGGGGCTGTGAAAATAACCATCGGAATGGTAGGAACCAGGAAGTAAGCTGTCGCAGGGAGATTTGGATGACACCATTTCCACTAATATGAAGTTTCGTTAAGACTTGTGAGGTCCACCGGTAGAATATCATGTGGCCATGGAGAAAATCCTGGTCGACTATCCTTGACATCCTCATATGGTGGAGTGTGGTGGCCGCGATCTGAATGAACTCATCAGAACATGGTTCGATGATAGTCATCACAGGCTTCACAGCTTTCTGGAACATATCCGGATAAAAGGAAAATGTAACATACTGGCATAGTGCTACCGCAGACATTGGATAAAAAGCCCCACAACCCAGATAGAAATCGTTGTTATTTCTAGATAGTAGCAAAATCTATGTATTTAAATTTGAAAATTGCCAAAACAACCTATTTTGAAAAGGGGGAGTATTTATTTCGTATAATTATATATATGTGAAAACTAAGGCACTAGATATATATGCTGCCTTGCCAAGAGTGCTTCAGTTTGTTATCACATAGAGCGCAGCCAGAAAATAGTGTCGCAGCTGTGAGGGAAGGGAAAAGAAAATTTTGGGAAAAATTCCTTATGTGCCATTAGCATAAACTTCAATCCCGTATCTGCCACCTAAAAAACATTATTCCTGTACAAACCATTGGAATTAAATTATAAAACATTTTGTGCCATCACCGTTAGCTCTGTTAGCCCTCCATCGTTAGAAGATATCAAAAGGTCAGTTATACCCCTACATGTTTATCCCAATCCCATCGTCATGTTCAACTTCCCCTAATCACCGCCGCCTCTGCATCTCTGATCCGCTGCCCCCCTCCTGTTGCGCCAGGGTGCTCCCTGCATTTAAGAGATCCGCGTGGAACTGGGGACGGACGAACGAGCGTGGGTGCTGTCGGGCGGATGGACGCAGGTGCTGCCGGTCGGACGGACGCCACGGCACGGGCTCTCGCATCCTCTCCCAATGCAGCATCGGCGACCAGGTTTACTCCTCCTCCTCCACCTTGGTCTCGATCCCTCCGCAACATTCTGTATAGAAAAATTTTAAGGGATGCATATGTAGCATTTAAATTGAATGATTAGTCACAAAATTAATCTGTTTACGTAGTTGATTGATGTTATTTTTGTGCAGGATGGATCCACAATACACTGGAATTGGTTCTAGTAGCCAACCCAATCCTACAAATATGTCTGACCTTGCAATTTCTGCCCCCGATCCGCGTACCAGCCAACCAAGTCATGGCACTGTTTCTCTCTGTGATACTTATCTAGTGAACCCATTTCCTATGTTTGAGCACGTTGGTGTCAATGAAGAGGTACTGTATGGTGAACAAAACCTTGATGAGGAGGACGATGAGGGTGAGGAGGACGGCGAGGATGATGGCATGGAGGGCACAGAGGAGGAAATAAATGGTTCTAGTGAAGCTGAAGATGCGAATGTCAATGATGATGAGGATTGGGTTGCAAAAGAGGTAGAACAGTATGACATACCTAAAGTTTCGTATGACAAAGACGATCCACCTATGTCCGAAGGATCAATCTATTCTTCCATTGAAGAATTTAGAATTGCACTATCTCAGCATGCTATTAAGCATGAATTTGAGTACCACACGGAGAAGACAGATCCTGAGAGGCTTAGAGCTTATTGTACAGCTAAGGAGAAAGGTTGTCAGTGGAGAATTCATGCCTCTACATTGGAAGATAGGAAAACAATACATGCAAGATTTTCCTAACTTGTATTTGCTATTTTATTCCACTTATATTGTTAAAAAACAGCCAATGCTAAAATACGTCATACGATTTTGTAGGTAAAGGTGAATCCATTTGAACACACATGTGCTAGTAGACAAAGAAGCAAGAAAGTTAAGAATGCAACAAAGGCTTGGATTTGTGACAAAGTGATGGACTGGGTGAGGGATAAACCAGACATTGGTGCTAAAGAACTACAAAATAGGCTTCTACAGACCCACTTTGTGGAGATTAACTACAAGAGAGTGCATGCAGGGTATCAGCTTGCACTAGACAAAGTATATGGTGATTGGAAAATTAGTTTTGATGGCTTGTATAGTTGGAAAGCTGAGGTGGAGAAGAGGAGTCCTGGCAGTGTTATCATCATTGAGCATCATTTGGTGAGGGAGAAGCACCACTTTAAAAGGATGTTTGTTGCTTTCAAGGCTTCTGTTGATGGATTCCTCAAGGGTTGCAGGCCATACCTCTCCATAGATAGCACATTTCTTACTGGAAGGTTCAAAGGCCAGTTAGCTACTGCATGTGCTGTGGATGACCACAATTGGCTCTTCAGTAGTGTTTGCAATAATGGAGTGTGAAGACAGTGATAACTGGGAATGGTTCATGGAAAAACTTCATGACTGCATAGGAGATCCATTAGGCTTGGCAATATGTACTGATGCAGGAAAAGGGCTTAGTGCAGTGAAGACTGTATTCAGAAATGCTGAGCACAGGGAGTGCATGAGGCACTTAGTAACCAACTTCAAGAAGAAGTTTCGCGGGAAGGTGTGTGATGAGAACTTGTGGCCAGCAGCCTATGCATGGCAGCCAGAGCAATTTGATGAGCACATGTCCAAGATGATTGAAGCAAATCCCGATGTCCACACATACCTTACTGAGAATCACCCTAACCTTTGGATGAGGTGCAAATTTAGCGAACTAACTAAGGTTGACTATGTGACAAACAACTTGGCTGAAAGTTTCAATAGTTGGATAAGGAAGTTCAAAGAAATGCATGTAGGTGATCTAGCTGACAGGATGAGGCAGAAGCTAATGGTTAAGTATGATCAAAGGAGGAGAATCGGCAGGAGCATGTCTGGTCTTATATTACCACACATTTATAACGATCTGAAGATGAGAAGTCATGGATTAAAGTACAGAATCCAAAGGAGTGATGATATAGCTGAAGTATACGGGAAGCACTGGACCTTCGCAAAGGATCAACTTGTAGACTTTAAACATGTGGTTGATTTGAAACACATGACGTGCACATGTAGGTCATGGCAAATATCAGGGAAACCATGTCCTCATGCTATAGCATTCATAACATATCTCAGGGAAGAAAATCTTCAGCTTTATGTCGATAAGAGCTACACAATTGAAAAGTTCAGGGCTGCATATGAGGGAGGAATACCTGCTCTCACTGATAAGAAGCAATGGCCCAAGCCTGACAAGGGTTTCTTTTTGTATCCACCTTTGCTGAGGAGGCCTCCTGGTAGACCAGTAACTCATGGATACAAGGCTGCTCACGAAGGGGGATGTAAGAAGAAAAGGAGAGGAAGTGCACATAAGTGCCCAATCTGCCACAAACATGGGCATCACTGGAACACTTGTAGAGATGGAGATCCGGAAGCTAAAGAAGCACTTGCATTGCTAGCAGCCCAAAGGTCTGTATTTTTTCACATCCCTTTCAAAACTTTCATCCGTTTGTTGTTTCATACTTGTACTTTTCACATTATTACATTGTAGCAAAGCTGAGAAGAAAAGGAAAAAACAAGAAGAGCCAGCCACTGAAGGAGGAAGTAAAAGAGATAATACTAATCTCCCTAAGAGGTAAATGGCTACGCTCATCAATGATTGTTCATGTTAATTTCCATGTGAATTGCTTATTTTACTCGCTTTTTTTGCAGGCCAAGAAAAGCTCTTGTACCAAAGAATATTCAGAAGAATGGGAAAGCAAAGGGGACTGGTCAAGCAACAGCAACCCAGGCTGCACCTGATAGTCCTGCCATGGGGACTAGGAGCCGAACAAGGGCTGGAGATAGTCCGGCCTTGGGGACCAGGAGCAAAAGGAAGGGAGAATATATTGCTGCCACTGGAACTAGGACCAAGAAACGGCTCAGCGACCTTCTATGAATATTTTGAAACTTTATTTTATGTGTTTTGGGAAGGAACCTTGACCTTCGGTGACCATTTTGGATCTGTGTAAACGAAACTTATGCTGTTTACATATTTGGGAGTGTTAGGATGCTGTGTTATGTGACTTTTAAAATTCGTCGCATCAATGAAAGTGGTCGTGGTATTCATTTGATATAGTTTATTGCCATATTTATATGCAGATTGCTTAAATTCAATCAGTGGCATAAAAGAGATCGGTTAGGATTTGCATTGAACTAAGACCAAGGGCAAAAATGCCATTTTACCCTGCCGTTAGCTAAAACAAACAGAATTTAGTCAATATTGGCATGGACGAGATTAGAATTTATACACAATGGCAGTTAAAGGATTTAAGTTTTTTAGGTGGCGGATTAGGGATAGAAGTTTTATACAATGGCAAATAAGGGAATTGCCCAAAATTTTGCTCACGTCGGAATGGTAAGCACTAGGAAATGGTCTGCCACTAGAGCGTTAGATAATCCAAGCTCGGAGTTTGATCTTAGTTACAGATTTAGTTAAAATAAAGGAGCACTCCACTAGCTCTGGTGAACGCGTCGTTGTACAGGCTGTGTGTGTGCATGCAGCAGAGTCCCCTGTTTTCCTTCGGAGTCGTAGGAGTAGCGGAGGTGAGGGCCTGGTGTCCAGATCGTGGGATGGCGCGGTCGTTGCGGAGGCGAGAAGTTCGCCGCGTCGTGGCAGTTTTTGGCCACAAGCTTTACGTTGTAATTGGAGGATACTCCGTAAGTTCTTAATAGATGCAGAGAAAACACCGGTTCTGTTATACGGCACAAAAAAAAAACACTCTGTTTCCTTCCTCTGTTTCGCGTGCGTTTCAGGTGCTCGGGATGTCTTCCTCGTCTCCGGCGATGGGCGCCAGTAGCTGAAGGCAGGGGCGGAGCTACGTTGGTAGTTGTGGATGTCCATGCACCCACAAAATTTTGAGAAACCATTATGAAAAACAAATTTTCACCATGTTTGATGATCAAATTTTCACATCTACAAAAGAAAGGCACCCCCTCTAACTTGCTTTAGCTTCGCCCCTGGCTGAAGACCAACATAGAGGAAGTGTTAATGCTTGGTCCTGTGGGCGCGCGTGTGGCTGCGAGTATAGTTCGAAGCCTGTGAGAAGCATCCAGTGCATACCAAAGCATGAAGCATTACCACATATAGCAGAGTAACCAAAAGAATAGTGGAGAAATGTGGAGAGGGCTTGGTGCTGCAGAAATTTGGAGGCCAGGAAAATATCCCATCGGAATGCATGGTAGCCATTAGAAAATAGCTTATCCCAGCACGTCACAGTTGACCTTATTTACACTGGTACCTACCATATTTCATCCTCTAGGCTTCCTGCTACAACTAAGTTATTTTTTAAAAAGATGAAGACTATGTAAAAAGCATGTAATTAGTGAAGGGTCCCAAACTAATACATGAGTTCGTAAAAAAAAACATGATGCTGAAAGGCATATGACAAATGAACACCTTGTACAAGGGCACAAGTATGGTGTCCAGTTCTTCCAGCAAGTTTGTCCTGAGGAGCGATATATGGACAAGGTGATAGATGACAAGTGGGTCCATGGGCATATCACAGCGGAGGAGAGAAAATTTTACTGTTAATTCTTTATCATAACATTTGACAATTCGTCTTATTCAAAATTTAGGTAAGGCATAACACAACATGACCGCGCGGCATTATATTATATTGCTACTAGTTCTGCCTAACCAACGGGCAGCTGAAAATAGATGAGAAATCAAACAATAGAGAGTGGTCTCTACAGCTATAGCAGCAGTAAGGGAAAAGATTTTTTTTGCTCTTGTTGGAATGGTAGGCAGAAACAAATAGTCTATCACCAAAAGATACAGAGACCGATCCTTCCACATTAGGGTGCTCTCCCAGAGATCCATCTTTTGGAGCTCTTCCAATGCTGCCGGGCCGAGTCCGTGCCTTGCATGTGGAGATGAGACGAGGTGTCCGCGTCTCGACTCTCAGCAAGTCACGCCGTGCATCACCCCCATGGATGGTGCCGGAGGGTATAAGCAAAACAAATCGTGATACTCCATGAACTCCGGTTTACTGGTGCTAGCACGGGGCTCCAGGTAGCTTGTTCGGTGAGAAGCACTATCCTTGAAAACCGTCTTGTTGGAGATGTGACGAGGAGTCGGCGTCCCGTGAGCAAGAGGGCAGAGGGTCGGTGAGCAAGTGAAAAACCAATCGCGGGACTCGCTCCTGGCTCATCATTTGGATACTCTGCGTATGTGTAGTAGGCTATTCCCTGATGCCTTCTACTCCAAATAACTGAAACAGAGTACATATGTGCAAAATAGTTTGGCATATGCCTTCTCCAAATTCAGCGTCCCTCTTTTACATTGCCTTTGCTTTTTTGTTGCTCCGTGTTCTGGAAATAAAGCTGCTACACTGGAAAAAAGTGTGGAATACGGTGTTGTTAAAAGTATGCATATATAGGGCTCATACCCTTAGGCACTGGGTATAGAATAAGAATAATGTCGAGATGAATGTGACTGCATTTATTTGTGGCAATGTACGTACAATATGGTTGGTACTCCCTTCATTCCAAATTACTTGTCACTATTGATTTTTTATGACAACATTTCATCATTAGTCTTATTTAAAAAAACAGTATAAATGTGAAAAACTTCAATTTATACTTAAAATACCTTTGATGATGAAGTAAGTCACAAACAAAACAAACGATGTATGCACAATTTATCGAATAAGACGAATGAGGTTTGTTATGGTGCTTGAGAGGAACTAAGAGGAACTGTTAATATTTAGTTCAGAATTAGTTCCGGGCCCACAAATATTTGGTTCCGGTCCACAATTTTGGTTCCTTGTAACAGGTTCCTCTTATTTTTAAACCATCCGATCTGGACCGATGGACGTCTCCTAAAATCTTCAAGCATTGGAGAAACTGTCAAGACGAATGACCAAACATTGTGATCAAAAGTCAGCAACAAGAAGTAATTTGAAAGGGATGGAGTAGTACAGAATTTAGGATCGCCCAATCTAAATACAATCTAAGTTCTGCTGTAAGCTTGCAAAAGTAAGTCCTTTTATTTGGCATCAATGCCATGAAAATATCTATGCAGGATAAAACTGCTAGCTGTAACAATTTAATATATATTGCAATGTTGTAGTTAAAAGCCGTAATAATTGTAAACTGGTAAAGGTTGTTTCTAAATATTACTGTACAAATCATAGAACGAATGCATTGCACACGAATTCTTCCATCCCTCTTGACTTTTCATGTTTCTTTGCTGTAGAAGATATCCAGCATCCAAAATTTGTAGTCACTAGGCTGTCTACAAGTTTTGTTTTCTAGAAGTCCAGAATAATCTTGAAGCTGTATTTCTAGTCCACCACTAGAAGTGACAAGCCTTATTCCCCGTACATGACCTATTGTGAACTCTTAATAACCAACTAAGGCATCAAAATTTTTCAAATGACCTATTTTTTTAAAGAGTCAGGACCATATATATAATAGACATTAGTGCAGCTAGCTAAGTTACATATATTCCAACCATTGTGAACTCTCCTGAAATTAAGACACGGTGCTACGCCCATAATACCGCAAGTTTGACAATTTCCCACAAATTTATCTGCACTAAATGCAATCAAAGCCACCCATAGCTATAACAGAATAGAGAAAGTATTCATGACGAGCATTTGATTTTTATTCTTCTATTGCTAAGCTTGCCTGATGATTTGAAAGTGATGAGCATCATACACGAAAAACTTCTGATAGTCCCTTTTAAAACTGAGTTCAGCTGGAAACTTGCAAAAAAAAAAGTCATTTTTATTTGGTTTCAATGCCATGAAAATATCTCTGCAGAATAATACTGCTAGCTGTTACAAACTGTGATATATGCAGTGTGGACCTTAGTAATAAATAATTGGAAAAACCTGTAATGGTTGTCCCTAAACAATATTGTACAAATCATAGAATAAGTGCATCACATATAAAATATTGCATCCCTCTTGACTTTTCATGCTTCATTTCTATAGAAGTGGTCCAGCATCCAAAATTCCAAATCACTAGGCTCTCTACAAGTCATGCTTTCTAGAAGTACATAATCATCTTAAACCAAATTTTTATGTCCACAACTAAAACTGAACATTCTTATTGATGTGATTCCCCATGCATTGCTGCAAGAATAGAGAACTTTTGATGACAGTGTGACACGCGGATAGTTTGATTTTAATAGTCATACCCCGCGCGTAGTTGCGAAAAATGTTTTTAAGCAAAAATTTAAGGTGAAAATTTGAAAGTAGAAAAGCAAGGTGATTGCAAGGCAATAATCTCTTGTAAATGGCATTGTACATAAAAATACGTTCATTTTATTGATAGAGAATTGTTATTAAATTATTGATCTGTCATGTATTCTACTGTAAGAAATTTGTAGCGTGGCACTCGCAAAGACTGATAAATTACATGCATGGATTTATTAGTCACCGAAAATCGGTATGAGACATAAATAGATAATCCTAGTGGATGGTGATGTGGCACCTAATGAATTGTGATGTGGCGTGAACATAATTAAATAGCTTGCATGTTGGAGTTGTGATCCCTAGTGGGGTGCTTCTCTCTCTCTCTATATATATATATGTGTGTGTGTGTGCCAGCGCTATTCAATACCCAGGGTATGGAATATTATTCCATACCCGAGGCAGCCGCGTACCCGCGCCACGAGGGCGAGGCCGAGCGGAGCCGTTTTTTTTCACCGCGCCTTGGCCCACCCATGTAGCTGCGTGCGTGCCTCTCCCGCAGCGTGCGTGGTGGGCCACAACCAGCAACTGCACAATGACATTTCCTGCACAAACGATCAGCCAGGAAGAATAGAAAAAAAGGGAAAATACTATGCTGAATTTTTTTTTGGAAGTGGTACTAGGCTGATTGTTGATTTGCATGCTCACCTATAAAATGAGTCACAATATCCTTTATTTTTCACAGGAAGATATCGTGGAATGTTTAACTATAAGTTATGTCGCTGCAAATAATATAATGTCATGCGCGAACACAAAATCTTCATTCTATCCATTGTAGATTCTATCGATTGAAGCATCGAATTAGCTAATGGAAAAGGCTCTTTGTCCTGTAAGAGCATCTACAACAATTTGCTAAATCGAGTTGCCATCTTTGATTTTTTTTCAAAAATTTAAAAATACCCCTCCAACAGATTGCAAAACACTTGGTAATTTTTAGCAACTTGGGAAAAACCAGTCTGTAGCGCGTAAATATACGCGCACGACACGCGCTTGGCATTGGCATTTCTAGACAAGTGGGAAGGTGAATAAATAAATAAATAACATAGAAGATTCCTGATGTAAGTTTTCAAGAGTTGGAAGGGGATAAACATAATTTTGTTTCTCTCTCAGGATTCATGATGTAAGTTAGATATGGATTTGGGGCCTGTTTAGATGGCAAATTTTGAGCAAAAGTAACTTCTGAAACTCCTATAGCACACTGTAGCACGTTTCGTTTGTTTGTGGTAAATATTGTCCAATCATGGACTAACTAGGCTCAAAAGATTCGTCTCGTGATGTACAACAGAACTGTGTGATTAGTTAATTTTTTTACCTATATTTACTGCTCCGAATATATGTCTTTTGGTGTATTTAATGTGATGTGATGGAGAGAGTTGAAAATTTAGCAAATTTTTGGCAAATTTCTAGCCAACTAAACAGGGCCTTGGCAATTGAATTATGCCAAACTGTTAGAGATAAACTTTTTTTTACTTAGTATATTTTTAAAAGTTGGCAAAACACAAGATTTGCCAAGTAAAATTTAGCAAACTGTTGTAGATGCTCTAAGACAAAATTGATCATATTATTGCGAACTAGGATACCATTATAAGACTATAATAGCAACTCATTTAGCCTGATGAAAAGCAATGACATGCGACTGTAAAGGATTCAAATTTATACAGTCAAGCATCGAGTTGTTTTCTAGGCAAAAAAATAATGACATTGTCATTGCAAAAACAGTGTAAACTCAAACTTCATGTTGACCTTGTCACAATGAGTTTAATTGAGTGCATACCACACTATACTGCAAATTAGAAAAGATCGTAACATCACCTAGAAAGTCTTGTGCACTCATAAATTACAACAAAAACGTGCAGTGATCCACACCTGACACCACCTAAGCATGTAAATGACTACTAGGTACTTCAGCACCAGAGCGACACTCCAGCTGTTGCTGTACTGCAGTGTTGACAATCTGAATGGGCTGATGGGCTTCATCAGCTCTAAGAACAAAATCAAACTAGTTGCTCCCTGATGTCACTGAATCTTGGACTGCTAACTGCTTGAGGATAACACCAGCAGGTTTTCCCACTTCTCGATTTATTTCATCAACCTCTATCCATTGTCACATTGACTGTCACAACACACCATTGTACTGCAGAAGGAATTACTGGATGTAGTTAGATGTTCTCACAAACAAAGCGAAATCCAAAGGATACAGACACTGACATGGGTAAGGGATAACACAAATCCTCAGTGTAAGTAGAATCAATTTTCTTCACTACTAGGATTATCGAAATTCAATATAACTTGAATGAAGTCTGAGCTCATGTTCTAACGGCACACCCAGCAAGCTATCAAATTAAAGTGGCCAAAACAGGGTACTAATTGGTAAATAGCAGGGCAGCCGATACAAAAACAGGATTCCTCTTAGTATCTTATATTATATTATATACAAACTTATTAACAGTCAATTGGCCAGAACTGGGGTGAGATGAGTAAAGAGAAAGGTGTATGGTGTCCTCACCATTAACTGGTCAAACATGTGGCCATTGTTTCCAAGCAGCAGCAACCCCACAGTACATCTAAGGAATCAGCAAGATATCAAAGATAAATTCACTTAATCTAGTCCCAGCCTCCCAGGCTATGTTTCCTGTCGATTATTTGCAAACGATTGACTCAATGGCACACAGACGGTGATACATCCGAATGTCACTGACCTGAAGAGAAAATGACAATACTACTGTAAAATATTGTACAGCGATGCTAACTGCTGAGACTAAAAATGCAAAAGAAAGTTACTTCAATCAGAAATTCCTTTTAATAGTCCATACAACTGAAGGGGTGTCCGCAGCAGGATCAATGTTGTCATCCCTGCAGAAAATGCTTCACGGGACAAATAGCCACCAGCAACCAAGCCACACCAACAAATATACTTCCCACCTTCAGGCCATGATGTATCATGTATCAAATGAAAAATCAGTAACTTGTGGAAGGGAAAGCATAAAGTGGCAGCCAATCTAATTGCAATCAGACAGCAGCAACAAGGGCACTGCATAATCACCTTCGCACAAAAATGAATCTCACTGACCATGGAAGTAACTTGAGGAAGAAAAACTGATAAGTTGTTAAATATAATCATATAAGTGGTCTAGGATTTCCTTTCCATCATAACCAATGTGGTCCCAAAAGGTATTGCAAAAATCCTACAGCCTGAATCGCAAAACCCAAAAATTAGTCATGACTTCTCATTTATGAAGTCAGGAGCTGAAATGTAGATGGCTTACATAGCAAAACAAAAGCTAACTAATTTAATTCAGCACAAATTGCTAGCCAAGGGAGAAAATTTAGTTCTCACATTTGAGCTGCAAGACGCTGGTCCGATATGGCAAGACGAAAGATCGATCTGAACTGTTCCATACCAGTTAATGATGGTAAATTAAACATGCGTCAACCAAAAATGAGCTAATAATTGGACAAATTGTCCACATCTACTACAGGAATCGAACAAAATCTTAGGGAATGGAACAGGGAAATGGGAAGGAGGGCACCTTGCACAGCACTACAGCAGGGGAATCTTCGAAGAACTACACAGTCCACCGGGAGAGGGAGCAGGTAGCCGGCAGCTCAGGGAACAATGGTGGCGTACCTAGAACACGGTGACGGGGCTGCGGGACGGCAGGGTCGGCCTGGTGCACAGTGCTGGTGGCCGGTAGCTGGAGCATGGCGTGGACGACGATGGCATAGAGGAGCCAATCAGGCGGGTGGACCTGAAGCGGTGTGTCGATACGGCCGGCAAGGCTTGGTGGGCGGCGTCGGTGCGCAACGCTCGAGCGTACGGGACGGCGTTCCAGCATGGGATCTCGGCCTCTCGGGTACGGATAATGCTCCGATGGTGGGGTCAGGCTGAGAAGAACTCGCAGCGTCGGAGGCCACCGCCGGCGGTGTCGGGGCGCAGCCACGTAGGCAATCAAGCGGCTAAGGTACTGTGTGCCGGAGGCGACCGACGATGCAATGCGTCGCGACGAGGAACGGCATGGCAAGGGGCGGCGACGGTGCGCACGCGGCGGAGACTCTCGCCGACGGTGGTTAAAAGGGGAGCTGCGACCTCGCAGAGTCGGCGAGCGAGCCGCGGCGCACGGGGATGGGGGCGATGGAACTGAACGGGTGGACCCACGATCTAAATTGGTTCTGCAGACGAAACAACCGAGGAAATAAACTGACGGCGCGGTTCAATTCGCAGGCGCGCGCGGGTTCCGGCTCGGTCGGATGACTCGGGTATGGAATACCTTATTCCATACCCAGGGTATGATATAGTATTACTATATATATATATATATATATATAACTTGGAGGTGGTATCATTAGTGGCACGGGATACTTACAGCACACTTTTTGACCTAGTAATATTACGTCGTCCCTTGTCCCTGCACCCAAATTCCTACAAATTGGAGGAGAAAGAAAAAGTAGCTGCAGTATGTATATAACAAGAAAAACAAGGGAAATTTGGATTTGTACCATTAAAAGATTGTAACTTTAGATATATACCATTGCTATCTCACTTACATGTGGGGTTCACATGAGTCAATGACATGTGGGATTAATGGTACAGATCCAATCATTTCGAAAAACATTGGCAAACAATAAAAAGAAGGCAAGAGTGAGGCACAACAGAGAGTAGTCAGCTAGGTAAAACATATGTCCTGCACGAATGGTGGGCAGCAGGAACTGGTCCCTGGTTGATCTCATCCCTGGTTCCTCTTTCCAGTGGTACGATGTTTAGTAAAGTTGAGCGCTTGAAGTATCGATATCATCGGCCTGGGAGAAACTTGAAGTGCTCAACCCCCACCGCCGGAGCTCTCGAGGGCCGCCGCCGCCATCCCCGGCGGCGGCGGCGGCCAGCGTCCTCTCCCTCTCCTCCTCCCCTCCTTCCTTGCCCTCTCCCTTTCCCTCCTCCGAACCACACCACCACGAGGTCGCACCCCGGTCGGCGGCGGCCGTTGTGCCCGACGGCCTCTCCCTCCTCCTCGGCCTGCGTCGGCGCGCGTCTGGTGCCAGCGGGCTCCCCACCCTACCCCCGTGCGCTCTAGATCCAGATCTAGGGTTGACGCCGCCGTCCTGTCTCCCCGGCTTCGATTGGCGGTGCTCTGCTTCTCTACCCCTGCTGGGAGGCAGCTCTACCTCGTCGTGCCGGCCGCGGCCCGTGGTGGAGAAGGCCCCTGTCGTGGTCGCGGCTCCGAACTGGGTGGCGGCGGTTCCTGTGGGCGTGGCCGCTCCGGCGTCCCCCGTCGGACCCACCGCGCCACGCCCCGCCAGCTGCCACCCTGGGCTGTCCCGGCTCCGGGGTCGATGGCTCCATGCTCCTGCGCCCTGCAGCACTACCGACTGGCGCCGCCGCGTCGCAGGGGCGGGGCTGGAGGCTCGGACTCGTGATGGGGCCATGCCGTCATGCCGACGACGTCCCCGCGTCGTCCCTGATGCGGACGCGCCGCCGTCTCCCCGCCGCGGCCGCAGGCGCTGGGCGGGTGGGCCCGGCGGTGGTGCCCCTCCTCCCCTCGCGTCATCTCCGCCGGCGTCGCCGGCTTCTCCCCCATGCCGCCGCCGCCCCTCCTCCTCCTTCGTTCCTACTGGAGGGGTGGCCACCCCTACCCGTCCTCACCACCCAGCGTTGCCCGTCGAAGACCCCCGAAGACCCTGTATGAGACCATCCTTCGAGGCAGGCCCTGCTGCGTCGCGCCGGCCTCCCTCACGTCATCTCGATGGCGGCCTCGGCTCCTCCTCGCCTTCGCGTGCCATTTGAGCCCCCTCCCTGCCGAACTCGTTGACTGCGCCCGCTGACCGTTCCCCGCCGTCAGCCGTGGCCCCTCCCAGGCGGTCGGCTCCCCCCTGCCGGCGTCCTTCTCCTGGCTGGCGGCCGCGGCCCCTCCCCCCGTGCCGGCGGCCGCTGTGCCCCCCCTCTGCTGGTGGCCGCTACCCTTCCTCCCGTCGGCGGCGCCAGGCCCTCCCTCTTCTCGGGGCTCGTGGTCTGACGGCTTGTTTGCGGTCCTCCGTCGGGTTGCAGTCAGCGCTTTGACGGCGATATGGTTCGGACGGCCCTGTCTGGTCCCGGAGGCGTTGATGTCGTCATCTTGGTGGCGGCGGTTCTCTACACCCGTCCTCCTTTGCCATCGCCGAGGCTTCCTGCTGTGTTCTCTATCACTTTGCTCTCACCTTGTTTGTTGTCACCGGTTAGGTGGTTTGGCTTTCGGAGCCGGGGTGAAAGCCTTGTCTAGCTTCTCCTAGGCTGGCAATGATTGCGCTCTTTCCGTGACTAACCCTGTTGGGGGCATTGTCGCGGCCTCCAAACGCCTTGGTTAGCCAGGTGAAGACCTGGCCTGCCCCTTTGTGGGTAGGCGGACGCTGACGGTGTCCTCGTCGCTCCCTTTCTGAAGGCATCGTCTTGCGGAACCGCCACTTCAGTCGTCGATCCTACAAGCTGTTTGGCAAGTGGTGATGTGCGGGTCTTCTCGGTGTTTGCCTGTGCAGACCTTGGTTGTCCGTGGGGTCTCTTTACTTCCTGGTGGTCGTCTCCCTTGTGTTGGTGGTGTGGGTTCTGTTCATTCTTCGTTTCAGGTGTAACCTTCTTGTTTCCTCGCCTTTTGGGGTTCTCCCATTGTAGCGCTTTGTAACTCTCTTCTCTTAATGAAAAACGTGCTTTGCACGTCTTAAAAAAAAAGTGCTTGTTGCAGCAAACCGGACCACACCGGCCTCCAAGGGGTATTTGAGGCAGCAGGTGCTGGGATTACAGGAGCACTGTGCAACCTGTGGGATAGGGTAGAGTTTAGGGGTGTGCGGTGCAGCTCCTCCACCCGTGTATTTGTCGTTCAGGCGCATGGTCGTCGTGCGGATACGCTAACATATGGGGCTGGAATAATCATATCAGCACTCAAAGGGATCCTACACATTTGAAACTGACTTCATGCTTTGATCATGCGCCGATTATGATTTGTCACACATGATGCCGCCTTCTCATAAGGCCTCCGTGTAGACTGCAGCAGCACGCTTGGTTGAGAAGAAAAATATAACAGAGCAATATAAAGTTGCAGCTCTTGATATAAGGACCCATTCCGGCATTCCACCCTTAGGCACAGTTGCACTTGCACAAACAAAGCTTGCAAAAGCAAAATTAATAATCACTTCATATACAGCTTATTATGTAAAATGCATGCATGGTTCGAAATTGTTGCCACTCAAGCAGTGGCGGAGCCACGTTGGGGCGAGCTAGGGCGGCCGCCCCAGCTTAGCTCCCTGCCGGACTCACTTCACTAGATCCTTCCGTTGCAAGACCCTGTCTACACATCTCTCTACATTTGTTTTTCTGTCAGACGAGCTAGCATCAAGGAGTAGATGTTGTGCCTGATGGTTTTACTGCTTCCTAGGCTAGACTGCAAGAAGTAAGGCAACATCCATAGGTGTGAGTAAATGAAAACAATAGACTTACATGCATATATACTCACTCAGCCCACTCGCAGCATCTTGCATCTCCAATCTTCAATTTTCTAATTCTCCATCGATTCGCTAGCCATTCTATGCTCTCGTCGTCATTTCCAACCCCAGCGGCCTTGCCGAGCACATATATGCCAGCGCTGGCACACAAAGCACAAAAGACGAATGCGGCAGGGTGTTGCAGCTGACTGCGCAAGTTGCGAGCACATAAAGGAGCAGTAGCCGACAATAGTACGTGAAGCAACATTAGACTTTAGACAATCCGCAATATGTTTTGTATTTTGCAACATAGTGTATTTGCAAAATTGTTCTTCAAATTTGAGGTCGCGTTATTCCTTACTTTTGTGCTATATTTTTATACATGTGGTGTGAATTGATGCATTTTTCGTTAAATTTAGTCTCTCCTTATATAACTCGCTCCAGCTATATATTTTTTCTGGCTCCGCCACTGCACTCAAAATTATTATTCATTCAGTTTGGTAAAACAATAATTCCCCGGGATTTGAACAGAGTACATAGATGCGTTCCAGTTAATTTTGTAATATAGCGAGTTGGATTGCCTGGCCCACGTCCCAAAAACAAGAGATGATTCAGTGGCATTGATTTCTTAAACTCAAAGGTATCACAAGGGCAGTACATATATTTCCTACTCTGTCTGTCGCAACGGGCATTGGAAAAACAGAGGATCAGGTGCACCAGCGATCTTAGTGGGGGCAAAACATAAACCTTGTCCCGTACGAATGGTAAGCACCAGGAGCTGCGAGAATGTCTTGTGGTGTCTATTTCCTTTACCATCTTATATGATGCTTCATCCTGCGACTGTGAACGCATGTTGAGCGGTTGAACATTAATGGATCGATGGGGATTAGTGCAATAGGACGTCTAGACCATGCGGTGGCAGATTAGAACATCCCAGGTTACAAGCGCCATTCTTGATGGTGTCAAGTGGCATATTCAGCTAGTGATATGAGCGAAGCAGACTACCGCTCCATTTTCCGCTGCATGCAGCGACAATGAAATACAACAGCAAGTGTCCTTGCAGCTACATATGGGTTTCTGATAAACTAAATTAATTAATATAGCCACCTAATATTGCTAGTCATTGCATTGGTCAACAGGGCCGTAAACTGAGTTGTGAAAGGTGTGTGTTAGTTAATTTTAGAAATAGAAGTTGGGTGCCGTGGCATCCCACAGCACGGAAAGTAATGCTTCGTCATGAAGGGTGCTTTGGTTCGTCACCACATAGAGCAGCCAGAAATAGAGGAGAAACTGACAAAGTGAGGAGGAACAAGAGCGATTGAGAGGGGAAAGCAAAAATTTCTCCTATCGGAATGGTAAGAACTAGGGATGGTCTGCCATTGGCGGAAGCGCTGAGGCCTGTTTGCATTGGTAAGATTCTTGGTCCTCTGAGTATATGGTTGCAAGGTGAATCATGCATGAGGCCTGGGAACATGAAGTGCATCGGAAGGTGACATGAGTTTCATACTTTCATGGCTCAGCGCTACTATCTGTTTTGGCAGCCTGGCACTCATGATTGTTCTGGCTTCGAACACCATGAGGCTGACTATGATGATCTTAGGGTCAGAGCTTTCTGGAACATCGTTTTTTACAAAAACTACAAGAAAGATCGACGATGCTCCAATTCAGCAGGTCTCATTAGTACTCCGTATGTGGCTAAAGCAAGAACTTGCATTGGGAGGAGTATCGGGGCAGCTGGGTCACAACTCGCAAAATGAAGAATTGCAGTGTCTTGGAAGAAGACTAGCACGGCAGAGGTTCTTCTGAATATCAACAGAAGTCTGGGATGGGTTATTTGTAAAAAATAAATAAAAAGGGCTAAAAATAAAAAATTGGGTCTTGCTCTTTAGCTCTGTTGAACTAAGCATCATAACAAGAAAACAAAAGAACTATCTATTGAAGGAGATATAGTGCAGATAATGTAATGCTCAGTGAACTGTCGTACACTTAATGTCATTCGGTTTGCTAATACATATTCACGTTCTACTTGTTTAATAACACACGGAGGAGCAACGAAAAGGAGGAAACAAAATATTGTCCCTTACGAATAGTATTGTGGGGGATATACCCCGGTACCATAGATACGTAGATAGTACAGCTCTTCCGGGACTGCCCAAATATTCTGTTGTAATCCAGATAGATCTTTTGTATAGTAACCGACTAGGGCTTTCCATGTAACCCAACCCTACCAGACTATATAAGGAGGGCAGGGGTCCCTAGATCAGGGCGAGCCGATACAGATGCCACGCCCTCTCACCCAACATTCATGAGCGCGGGACGCAGTACAATTCACCAAACAGGACGTAGAGTATTACATCAATATGATGGCCCGAACCTGTATAAATCACTGTCTTTGTGTTCCTGCGTTACCATCTTGCTCCTGATCCGGCTACCCCTCCACACAATCTACTACCATAGCCTACCCCGTGGTGGACTGCCGGGATCATTGTACCGACAAGTATGCACCTAGAAATAGTCTGCCGCAGGTTAAAGAGATGATACTTTTTCAGTTTTTTCCCATGAATGATGTTTCGTTCCATATATTGGTACTCAGTGGCGAATCTAGCGGTGGGGCGGGGGGGGGGGGGCCTACCGCCGCGGAATCCCTGAAGCCCCCCTTAGCCCCTCCTAAAATTTCTGCCATGATTGGAGAGGATAGGAGTTGCTGGAGGTTGAAGACGAAGGGGTAGGAGGGGCTGGACTTTGACGAAGCGTTACGTGAGAATGAGACGATGGGCCAGCGGGCTAGAATGATTGTTTACTTCTTCTCCGGCCCAATAAAACAGCCCAATACTTCTCTCCACCCTATAGCAACAGGCCCACACACGCGATTCTGCGAGAGGCAGTCAAGGCACAGGCACAACCGGCCGCAGGAGGAGCGGTGGCGAGCCGGCGGCGGCCACACGCGCGCGGCGCACGAGAGACGGAGCCAGAAGTCGACGACACGAGCTTGCTTTCAAGTTGGAAGTCCGCAGATGTGCTAGGTAAAAAATGAAAATGTTATGTTGATTTCTTAATTATGGATATTTTTATAGACGCTAGTATCGTAATTTTTGATAGATGCTAGTTTCATTTATAAATTAGAAGCCGGGTGAATACAATTTTTGGATATTCAGCTAGTAAAACTGTATTTAGACTTGTAGAGAAATCCTCCCAAACGTCCTCATAGTCCCACACATGAGATAGAATTTCATTTTCGATTGCCGGCAAAAAGACCGAATTTTGCGATTTTTTGGCAAAAATGTAGATTAAAGAAGTGAATCTTTTCATAAATTGAATGAAATTCCGAGAAAACAATAATTTGTCACCATGAAAAAAATCGCAATCAGCAAAAATTTTGAACCCTGATCCCACACCATCGCATATGGTTTCTTCAGCCCCCCCTACGCCAAAATTCTGGCTTCGCCACTGTTGGTACTAGTTCTGCAGCGCTCCAGCAGCGGATGGGTGCCCTTCAGTTGGCCAGCCGACGGCGGTGGCAGCACGCCAGCTGGCGCGGAACGTGGCTGATGGGGCACAGGATATCTGAGGACCCACTCTTGAAAATCAAATTCGTGAGGTCATGGTAGAGCATGTTTAAGAGCCTTTCTAAATTTTACTCTCTAAATACTCATTTAGAGAGTTATTTATATAAAAATTGTTTTCTATATATTTTCATTTTTCAACAACTTTTCTATTTCTTATGTGCACCCTAGAGAGACATTCTCGTTTACTATATTTGATTAGCGAACAATCTGGAATAGAAAAGGGCTATATTTGAATGACCATTTAGATAAGCTGTGGGAAGACTTTTTTTTCACCAAAATCTTTATTGCTGCCATTTAGAAAGGATATAGAGAGTCTGTTGGACATGCTCTTAGGTCGGGGTCCTGTAAGGAATCAGATGCTCGTAGCCTAAGAGGGGGAGGGGGTGAATTAGTCAACTTAAAAACTTATCCTATGGCTTCCACTACTTTACATAAAGTAAAATAGATCATTTCTATCTAGATGTGCAATCTAACGTTGATCTAGTGTGAAACCCTCATTCCAAAATAAGTTTTGCAACCTATAGCCAATCCTAACATGATACTACTTTAGGAAAGTACGGGCAAGCAAAGATTGCAAGAGAGTAATGCGGAAACGTAAAGAGGGATGAGATGAAGCAAACTCTTGACACGCCATTTATACCGTGGTATCGGTAGGCACTAAGCCACCCCTAGTCCACGTTGTTGAAGCACTCAGACAAGAGTATTGCTTCCTGGTCACCAAGTCTCTACCAAGAGCACCGCTTGACTCGCCACAAAGGCTCGCCACTAAGACACTCGCCAAATTCCCTTGGTCACCTTGATGCCACCTCCACTATGGAGCTTCTCCACCAAGGAAGTGGGATAAGGTTTTAGTCAAATATTGGGAACATAAATCATGAATAACTTTTAAGTTGTTGAGTTTGCAAATGTGAAAACTATATGAATAGATTTGTCTTGCAAAATATTTTCATAAAAGTATACATATGTCAGTTTTTAATAAATATTTTTATAGAAAAAAGAAGTCAAAGTTATACTTTGGGAACCGTGTCGTTATCCTAAACGACTTGTTTTACAGGTACGGAGGGAGTATCAAACTATACATCACGGCAGGAACAATAATCCATTTTACATTAAACACTAGCTAGCTAGCACTGTCACACCCGTCTCATTCACCACCAGGAGAACAGTAGAATGGAGGAGAAGAGTGGGGCGACGACGTGCAGCAGTGGATGATGAAAAAAACACATATAAATCTACATATGGGAATGGAAGGTACAAGGAAATAGGTCAACACTTATCCTTAGCTGGAGACTGGGTAGAGTAGCAGGCATTGAGGGGATCAGTTCCGACTACCACTGCAGAGTCAGGACCACTTCACCATTGGGATGGTCCTGCTGCCCCCACCACAAAGAGGGTGCAATGCAGACGCATCTGCTGCTGTGTGTGACCATGGTTAGCTTATTGGCAGCATACAACCAAGTGTGTGCGAATTAGTTTACCTTCTGAGAGCTTTTATTCTGAATGCAAAGGACAGCTTTTATTCTGCTCTTCAACACTACTATGATATGAAGGAAGTACTAATCTAGCCGCATGCAGTAAAATAAAGTTGGACTATAAATGAAGCAGTGACCCTGAGGGAAACCTATTGGAAAATACTCCAAACATGGCAAAAAAGGACTGCAATGTAGTTTTGCTAAAAATAAAACAGGATCAGATGGACCAAAACTATTGGTGAATGACAGGATCATTGTTCTCTTTTTGCCACGACACACAGAGTTTTGGACAACCTAATGGGTGCCTGTCCCCAATGAGGACCCTTCACGGGAGGCATTCATTGGATTTTAGTCGTCGACACATTCAAATTGGCCTTACCATTTTTCTCAAGAAGGTACTGCAAGGAGTCCACTGCATGTCTGCATGCCACACACAACATTCTTATGTGATGGCGTGTTATTGTCGACAAGGAGCAATGTTATGCGATAACTGGATCAGATCGATGAATATGTGGATTGGACGTATTTCATTTCAACTGCTTTATACGGACCCTGATCATGGGCCAATATTCTGACCTCAAGGCATGGGTACTATAAATCACTTAATTTTACAACCTGTGATTAGTAATTAAGTTTGGTAATTTTTTCGGAAGGTAATTAGGCTGTGGGTAGATAGGTTTAAATTAATTTGGTAAAGCGAGTGAGACATGGGCTTGTCTACCTTCTCAAAAACAAGGAATTATTTCTTAAGTACCATGATGGCTCTCTATATATATTTTTCACTAGTACCACTTCACTAGTCTAGGGGGTCCTCTAGTCTTTGATGAACTCACTGCAGGGATGATTCATCTAGACCTAGACGTCATGAGAAAAAGGGACTATGGCTCAGTCTTGAACTCTTCCAGTACTGCACATAATCACTTGTTCCACATAGTGTTAGAAATTGATCCGCATATGAGAGCAACACGTCAGTCGAACATACTGAACTTAGCAGGCAAAACAATTTACAGAAATATAGCAAGGATGAGTTGGACACATTAATCTTCCCTAACTATTCGACCATGATAGATCCTTGACTTACATGAATGCAGAGTCTGGTACGAGCAGTATGAGATATTTTACCAATAACCCCTTATTTCACACACCTGAGTAATAACTAGCAAGTACAAATTAGAGCAGAAGCTACCTCACAACATGCATTTGGAGCACTACATGGTAGCACAATGGTAGAACCATGTGTGAACCCTAGCATCAATGTAACACAATTAATATAACTGGCGTGTTTTCAAAGCCTTTTCTTATTAACATGATAGAATAAGGCTGTAGAATCCATGAGAACCTATTTGTTTGGTGCGATAAATACTAAAATAACTTTGTACCTTCTTCATTTCATAATCTGCTTTGTAATTATTTTTTCTAACATATATAAATATCCTGATATTCTCAAATACAAACAGAAACCAGATAGTTCATCCTTCAGACTCAAATCAAAATTTGGATTTTAGTTGGTATACACTTCTGAAAAGTTTTCTTCCATGCACTGATGATTTTGTAAACGAGAAATCATACATGTTGAGATACATTGAACTGAATACATGTTCTTGAAATTATAAAATTTCTCTAAAATTTTTGAGTGCTTGTAATCTATCTGGTGAAATGTAACAGTGGAAGTAAAAGGAAGTAAGGGAAGTTCCAATTTGGAGGAAGTGCCAAAATAGTGGAACCTACAATCAATTTATTTATTTATTTTGTAACTTTGCATTAAATCAGTTGGTGGGAAAAACATAACACTAGGTACATCCAAGTACATTCCAGTACTCCGCAACGTACTTGGAAGGAGCTTTTGTTATGATTTTCGCAACTGCTGATTTAAGAAAATATTAAGTGACACTACTACAGAACTCACCATCACCAACGCTTTATCACCACCGGTTTTTTTTTAAATCCAGTGGTGATAGGTCATTACCTCTGGTTTTCTACATGCATTGGAAGTGATACTAATATTTGTGGTGATAGTTTCCCATGACCACCGGTTTGTATTACAAGCCAGCACTGATAACTATGGCTGTCGGTGGTGATGAGAGAAGACATGGATAAAAAAAATTTATACAATGGAGTCCATCCCGTTGGAGATATTCCCTAGACGCAATCATAGAGATGATTATGTTCCATTGTATCCATGATTTATATTGTATTATGTTCTTTGAATATCCATGATTTCTCACCTGTAGTGATGCTTAAATCTATTCGGATTATTCTAGCTATAGCTGCATATTTTGATTATGAGATATGGCAGATGGATGTCAAGACAACTTTCCTGAATGGGAATCTGTCTGAGGATGTGCATATGACACAACCTATGGGATTTGTCGATCTGTCCTATGCTAGGAAGATATGCAAATTTCAAAGGTCCATGTATGGATTGAAGCAAACATGTCGGAGTTGGAACATTCGCTTTGATGAAGTTGTTGAAGACTGTAGCTTCATCTAGAGTAAAGAAGAGCCTTGTGTTAGAAGGCAAGTTGGAGCTCTGTGGTATTCTTAATCTTATATGTGGATGACATATTACTGTTTGGAAATGACACTCCTTTGGTTGAAGCCACTAATACCTCATTGAAAAAAATATTTGGTGGTTTGCTCTTGGAATAACCTGGGATGAGCACTCTAATATTCACTAAAAAATCTACATAGCTAGAGATGAATTTAGACAACCTTTCTTCGTGGAGATATTTTTGATTGGGGCTTGGTGTCTTTCGAATGAAAGGAGCGACTTCATGGTCAAGAGTAAACCACCAAGTATTTCGGCTTGGAGAGCTTCTCTCAAAGATTTTGTCGTTGGTCATCTTATCAGGATCAAGAGCCGTTACCATAATTCTATCTTAATCTAGTTGGATACCTTGTAATGCTTTTCTTTGTCTCTTCCCTCCCCTCTCTTCTTAGTTGTTGTGTTTTTATTTTTTGTTTTTTCTGGCTTCTCCACAATCGCTAGTTGGGTTGTGAGTAAGTGGTTCTCTTTTGTAACTCCTTGTCCCACGGTTTTTGCTAAAAATCAAAGACTTCATTGAAAAATAGTTTTTCAATGAAGGACTTAGGGGAGGCAACATACATTTTGGGTATCAGAATCTATAGAGATAGATCAAAAAGGCTTTTATTAAGCCAAGACACTTACATTGACAAAGTGTTGAAACAGTTCGACATGGAAGAGGTGAATAAAGGGTTCTTGCCTATGTCACATGGTATGCACCTTAGCAAGACTCATTGTCGTTCGACTACATATGAGCAGGGATGCATGAGTAGAGTGTCGTATGCTTCGATTACCGGATCTATTATGTATTCCATAATATGTACACACCCAGATATTTCATATACACATAGTGTTACAAGAAAATTCCAATCTGATCCAGGTGAAGGTCACTAGACAGCGGTTAAAAATGTCTTTAATTACTTAAGAATGACTAAAGATATGTCCCTAGTCTATTGGGGTGAGGAGCTCGTTGTAACTTGTTACACCGATGCTAGTTTCCAAACTGACAAAGACAATTCAAAGTCACAATCTGGATTTGTGTTTATAATAAACGGTGGTGCTGTTAGCTAGAAGAGTTCCAAGTAGGAGACGGTGGCTGATTCTACAACAGAAGCCGAAAACATCACGGCTTCGGAAGTTGCAAAGGAGGGTGTTTGGATAAGGAAGTTCATTTCTGAAATTTGTGTGTTCCGAGTGTCTCTAATCTAGTGGATCTCTATTGTCAAAACAATGTGGCCATTGTGCAAGCCAAGGAGCCAAGGAATCATCAAAAGAATAAACATAATGCGGAAATTTCATCTGATACGAGAGATCGTTGGCCATGCCCCTCTCCTCATCGCGCCTGCGGACCTAGCAATGTGGATACCTTGGAGGTGCTGCATCTGTAGCACTCGGATGAGACGCGCGTGAAGGACGTCAGGAACCTACTCTCGACGCGTTCATCTCCATCGAGACGGTTCAGCTGCATCTGGGCGTCTAGTAGTTATCCCGTGATCTAAAACAACAGTAGTTCCTGGGTTATGGGGTAGAAAATTTTTGTTTTGCGCTTGCGTAGCCACCCCGTTTCCCTTCACATCCGACCACACACGTGTGCTCCCGTGACTCCACCTGGACCCAAACTTGACCCGCCCCCTTCCTCCTCACTTCACCTTCTCCTGGTCAACTCGCACACCTCCCTCTCCTACTCACCACACCACTCACTTCTCTCTCTCTCTCTCTCTCTCTCTCTCTCTCACCCCACGCCTCGTCCCTCTCACCATACATGAGGCCCAGTGAAAGCTTGAAGTGCATGCAGAAACACTGGATTTTCATGTTTCACAAATACTGTCGTCCTTGACTTGTTTTGTCCTTTTTATTTACTCTGCGGGATATCTTTGCTTGACACCTCGTCGATAAGAAACACAAAAAGCAAGGTGATGCCTTCCTGCAGTCCTGTTCCAATTGAGCACATCCTATCAGTTTGTGGATAAAGAAAGTATTTGGGATAGTATGTTTTCAGGTTGAGTAGAGGGTGAGCAGCTGTTTGGACGCGGAAAAGTGTCATGGAAGCAACACATGAAGCAGCATACGTGGGCCATCCGGGTTCCAAGCACCATCTTTGAATACTTGTGTTACATTCTATTTTATTTATTTTTTTTTGCCAAAGGAATACTCATGTTTTAGGGGTCTGCCAGCAGCGATTGTCTCCAGATGTTGAGGAAATCATTAGGAAATAGATCAATTATCTGCACCACTATTGGATATATATATAACCGAAAACATTCAAGTGCCACATAGGATGTTTTGTTAGGCTAATCTCATTGTGGTTTTTGCGAGGCATATTAAAGTATATGCCCCATAAGCAATTCTTGGGACATGGCAAGATCTTTATACGATGAAATATAATGTCCGAAATAGGATTCATCACCATGACACTAAGGCCCTGTTTGGGACCGCGGGTGAGAGACGTGCGGCGCTTATACGCGATAAGCCAGTGGGAGGTCGCTTCTGCGATTATGGGTCGCCTAGTTCATTTCTCCGCTTTTTGCGTTGCGGGCGGCCGGCGGACGCGCGGCAGTCACGCTCCTTTGGCGGGTTTATTCGGCGTATTCTGCTCATAAGCCTCGCCAACGCCGTCCCAAACACAGCCTAAGGAGGTTTAATTGTGGAATGATACTATGCACTGAAATGGCCTTAATGTGCCATAATAAGAGTTACAACTTATTAAGCTCTAAATCTAAAACTAAAAAATAGAGTATCACTATATCACTAGAGGTCTTTTACGATACACAATACCACCCAACGGTAGTACGGTAGTATTATCGGGTTTTTCTTCAGTTTTTTACTATGGGTAAAATGGTAATTTGCTCGATGTATATTATTTGGAAAAAATTCCCGACTGCCAAGGTTACATAAAAAGACTTGATTTCATATATTACAACAATATTATTTTGTAAATTTCTGATAATATCCATATACTACAATACCACCTATGAATGTCACTCATACCACACGAAAAAACCCGGAGTACAGAATTAATCTCAACTATCAGATCCTTACATATAGGTGCTTTTTTATTACATACAAGTCATTTTCAACCGGTGGTATAGGGTGGTATTGTGTACCGTAAAAAACCTAATGCCACTATGTGTGTGTGTCTATATATATATATAGGGAGAGTATACTCTGTGGCCGGCTATAGAATAGGTTATTCTATAGCAGGCCATCTGACCACACATCCACCGAACCAGGCATGCTCCTAGGCGCGTTGTTGCATGCGTGAGCTGTTGGAACATGCATTAACTACAGTGATTATGCTAAATAAATTTAACTACAGTGATTATGCTAAATAAATTTACAAGGGTCCCGTAGTTATTTCAGGTTGACTAGTTGACGTTTGTTTCCGGAATTTCGAGTCACGGTTTGTGAGCAAGCAAGGTTTGGGTACGCGTGCTTGCATGTGTACTATGTGAATTTATTTTTAATCAGGCATCGTGGCATATATTATAGTAAATAATT
This sequence comes from Cenchrus fungigraminus, assembly GCA_036936925.1. Taxonomy (NCBI): domain Eukaryota; kingdom Viridiplantae; phylum Streptophyta; class Magnoliopsida; order Poales; family Poaceae; genus Cenchrus; species Cenchrus fungigraminus. Next base: position 90,287,101 of record CM072780.1, read on the forward strand.
TCCCAAAGTCTGGTAAATAGCTAGATTGGGTTATATTAATTTCGAAAATAGTAAATCACGTAATGCATAGTATATATTCTAGTAAATCACTTCCAAATGCAAGTGTTACGAGAATTCAAGCTGCAGGAGCAAGAGGAACCAGTTACCGTGTAATAGTGTACATATAGTCAATCTAGGCATAGTAACTTGGTTACTCCATAGTGCTAAATTACTTTTGTAGTATCTCAGTGGCACATTCCGGTAAATTGACGCCTAATTACCGTAACTCTCCATATCATGGCGCATGTAGAATTCTAGTAAACGGCTTTTCACTTTCACCCGTGCATAGATTGATAGATAAAAGAAAAATAATAGATTATTCTAACTATTGTGCACTCTCGTATGCACGTGTGCGCAAAATTACAAGGGCCGGCCGGCCAGGCATGTGTAGTAAATGCCGCTAATCATGTGCTGCCTTTTTTTTTACGGAAGCCTGGTATAGTAGCTGTCAGGTTGCATCGCAGTAGTAAATAGCACACTCAATCAGCTTATCTCCAATTAATTACCGTCATTATTACTAGAGCAAATGGGCACGACCTGTGCGGGCACACGTTGGGTCTGAGTGGGTTCGATCGGTTGAGTCTGGCTACAAAATAAGATATTTTGTGGCTGGTAACGGAGTATGTCCTCAATATATATATATATATATATATATATATATATATATATATATATATATATATATATATATATATATATATATATATATATATATATATATATATATGTGATACTAGTTCCGGCTAACCAATGCCCTTTGGTACTTTGCCAACACGTAGAACAAGCAAAAAAGTTGAGGAGAAAACAAGAGAATAGGGTATGGTACAATGCTGCCATGGACGAGAGAAGAAATAAAAAAGCAAAATTTTCAACCATAGGATTGGTATGCACCAGGAATTAGTCTGTCACAAGTGTACCTGGTGACCCCTCTTTCTACTCGTACCATCCTTGATCATATTTATGTTTGTCTGCAAGTTTTGGAGAAACTTGAAGTCTTTGCAAAAGCAGATTACGGAAGTTTTTTGGCCACGACCACAACATTGATCGGAGTAGGACTCGATCCTTGGTCCAATGAAAACCACAACACGTAGTTTGCTCCATTTGAGAAATGTGCGTCAAGTGGGTTTCAGAGATGTATCCTATGAGTACCGTGCTGGGTTGCATAGAGTACCAGGATGGCTGGGTGCTAGTATATATGGCTAGAGTTTTGACTGGAAATCATTGGGCGGCACTGATGCTGCACACAGTTTCCATTAGCAGCTAGCGCTTCCTGGTAAAAAAATGTACAGAATATAGCATTTGCAATAAACATAAATCATTCTAGTTAGTTGAACGATGTAATTTTTTACTCTGACATGAAGTTAGTTCTACAACTGTGTCCAGATTCTTGTGCCTGCATGTTGTTCCTTGTTGAGGCTTAGCTCTATATCGTTTATCGTGTATATAGGAGTTTTTCATGGACAGGCTGTCCTCGTCTCCACATAAGGACAGCGAGGATGTGTTTGGTTGCTTGAATCATGAGGTTCATGTACAAAATAATATAAAATAAATTTCGACCTGCGAGGGCTTGTGCTACCGCTACCGAGTGGCCGTGGTGATGACGTTCTCGCCGGCCCACATGACGGGGAGGTGAAGGAGAAGGCAGTGGCTGCACAGGGATTATAAGGGTTGCAAATCGAGGGGCAGGGAAGAAGGGGTTGGCGGCGTGCAGGGGCTGCGGATCGGGGATTAGAAGAGGAGGAAAGGGCGTCGATGGAAGGGATAGGGCTGGCGGCGTGATTGGCATGGGAGTTGAGGGAGCCTCCGATTGAACAGCGCGAGGCACACAGATCGGAGGGCTGAATAATGGCGTGTGCGAGGCGACGCTGCGCCGTCGGCCCCGCTCGACGGACCGTTTTTTCGCTATGCTACGCTTTTCGGTTGTAGAGAAACGTTTTCCAAGGTCAGTGTAGTCAGAACAGATGGCCATGGTCTCTTGATCTGAAGTTATAATCATCAAGATATTGTACTACGCATGTAATTTGAGGCAGTGATACGATGCATATTTTTTTACCAATGTAACAATATTCACACTGGCCCATAATATGGCCATGAACACGAGACGGTTGGTGAATACATAATCAAGAAAGAGAGTCATTTCGACGTAAATGAAATTAACGCTAAATTATCAAGAGCATGAGTACGTCATTTACGTGAGTGCTACAAATGAACTCGTGCATGTTCACCAACAATACTCATCGACCCCTTGCATTGAGGTCGCACAAGATATTTGATACTACGTGGTAGCAATCAAAAATAGAGAAACAAAGTGCGGGTACAGTGTAGCAGCAAGCGAGGGGAAAAGAAAATTTTTCTAGGGTCGGAATGGGAAGCAGTGAAGATTTGGTGGATCTTTTGGCGTATACATTGGTATGATGCTTGGTCCTCTGGGCATGTGCCTGCAAGTTGATAGCTAGAACTAAATATACATGTGGCCTGGGAAAAACAGACTTGAATTTCTTGTTTCACAGGGTCTGCCCTTGGCGTTCTTAGATCCTGGGTCGGAGCTTATTCGAGGCACATCATACGTTCATAAGAAACACAAGAGGAACGGAAGACGATGATGCCTTCGTGCAGTCCTGTTCCAATTGAGCCTTCGTGCATTAGTTTGATTTTTAAAGATGGAATTGTTTTGTGCATTATTTTTAGATAGTAGAAAAACCTATGTATCTAAAAAAATCAAAATGCCTACATCTATAAGCGGATGGAGTATTTATTTCATAGAATTTTGCGTACACCACTACAACTATTGCAGTGCACATATATATGCCGCCTCGCCAAGAGTGCATTAGCTTGTCACGAATTAGAGGAGCTAGAAAATATAGTAAAAGTGAGGGTATGATGCAGCAGCAAGGGAAAGGAAAAGCAAAATTTGCTCCAGTCGGAATGGTAAGCATCAGGAAATGGTCTGCCCCCGGTGGAACTGGTGGCGCCACTTTCCTGCAGAGGGATATATCCTTGGTCCTTTGGGCGCCTGGCTGCCAGATTAATTCCAGGGACATACATGAGGCCTGGAGAACCGTACGTCCAGTATTGCATGTGGAAAGCAGACCATAACTTCTCATCTTACAGGCACTGTCCTCCACAGCCTCACCCTGCTAGTTGTCTTTCTCCCAATGGGATCCACTAAGATCTTGGCATGCATGATGCTTACTAGAACATAATATTTTTGGATACGAAGCACAACAATAGGACCACGCCCTTGTGAGTCTGGTTCCGAGATGATGCAGCTCTCGTCAGTCTGTGGAATCCCGTTAGCATGTGTGCAAGAAGAAGGACGGGCCGGTGAACGCCTACTTTGTTGTCGAGATAGCAATCAAAGGTGCCTTGGTTCGTCACCACGTAGAGCAGATAACCAGAAATAGAGGAACAATAAAAGTGAGTGGAGGAACAAGAGCCAGCGATTGTGGTGGGTCACTTTAATTTCCATTATATGACCATGTGGTTAGTGGTACAAATGTAGACACATGCACACTCATGGATGGAGAAATGATAAATGAGGAACTCAAAGATACACTCAAATTAGTATAAAATGAAATGGAGGAGAAAAGGAAAGCAGACGCAGTATGTGTTGAGAGAGAGAGAGAATGAGAGAGAGATGCACAATTGCACAGGAAGCAGCGAGTGAGGGGAGACATCAATTGATCTTGTAATATGCGAATGGTGCGAATCATGAAGTAGTATTTGGCCATGCATAATGCTTTTCATCGTTCCAGTGGTATGATGCTTGGTTTGTCGCGAGGAAAACTGGTGGCCCCTCTTTTCACTCGCACCATCCTTCATTAGCATCTTGATGTTTGTCTGCAAGTTGGATGCTAGAACCATACAAGAAGACCAGGAGAAACTTGAATTTTTGCAAAAGCAGATTTCTGGTGTTTTCCGGCCTACAAAAAGTTTCCTGACAGCGTCACACAGAAATGTTTTCTTGCCGCCAACACAATGGAGATAGGACTATGGCTCGATCCGTGGTCAAATGAAAACCCACATGTGCCTCCATATGGGAAGCGTGTGACACGAGGGTCTCAGAGATGTATCCTACGAGTACCGGGCTGGGTTGCATATCATCATCATCATACAAAACTATATAAGAGCTCCCCACTAAGAAGTTCTCTTAACCCTCAACACGTCACGTCACTATTCACTATGTCTTCTCTCAACATGCAAGTAAGGTGTCCACATAACTATCCACTAAAATCATCAATTTATTTCTTCTATCGATTTTCTATGGCTAATAGCATCCATGTTGCAATGTGTTGTTTGCAGTAGAATGTTGTGAAGTAATCACTTTAGTTTCTACTTTCAAATTTTATCTATAAAATTTGTTGAAATTCCCGCAGCAACGCGCGGAGTATCACCTAATATAGAATTAATAGCTGGGTGCTTGAAAAGCAGACTGATCCTGCGCACCATTTCCAGTAGACAGCTTGTCATTCCCGGTTTAAACCCAAGTAATTTTATTAAAACCAAAATATACAAAATATAGCATTTGCAATAAAAATCAAAGAGCACCGCGCCGTTGTAGATCAGAAACAGTAGCTAGTGCGCTGTGCTCACTACTACACAACCAGGCATTCATCCCAAACACTTAGTACCGGGCGCAATTTCGCCCGGTACAAAGTGGAGAAATTAGTGTCGGGCAAAGTGAACAGTAACCAGCAGGCAGATTAGTACCGGCCGATGTAACGAGCCAGTACAAAATGGCGCTGCGGACCACGCCTGCGCAACCGCCAGTGGGCCCTGTGGATGCAATCAATACAAGCTGGAAACACCAGCTAGTACTAACGTGCTTCTAAGCAATTTAGTACCGGCCGGTGTTTCCAGCCAGTACTAAGTGCCGCCGCATACCCCGGCAACGCTAACGGCTAGTGGGCCCGGCGTAAAGTTTTAGTACCGGCTGGAAACACCGGCCGGTAATAATTGTCTTGTGGGGGTAGTGTAGCCCGTTAGTACCGGCTGGTAATACCAGCCGGTACAAAACACTACACGTTAGTACCGGCTGGTACTAGCACCCGGTACAAATCTGTTCTCCGGCTATATCTACTCTTCTTCCTCCCCGAGCCCGAGCTCAAGGTCTCATTTCCCGGCTCGAGCTTCACATTCCTCCCATGGCACCCTAGGATGTGATGTCCATTTCTTCCACAAATTGAAGGTGTTTTGCTGCTCCAACATCTTCAAAAGGTTAGGAATCGAACCCTCTCTTTGCTAATATGTATAATGTTAGGATTTGTGCTTTGTAGTTAGAGAAATTAGAGTTTTTTTAGATTATGGACTTTGAGTTGGAGAAATTCGATTTAGATACATGATTTAGTTGGACAATTATTTTTTATTAATTAGTGAAGTACTATAGTTACTTTTTATTATATTATTTTTATTAATTAGTGAATTATGATACATAATTAGTGTGTTCTATTTAGTGTATTTGTTAGAGACATAATTGATATTAGAGATAATTATATTTTATTAATTAGTGAATTATGATAGTTACTTTTTGTAGTTTTTTTATTAATTAGTGAATTATGATAGTTACTTTTTATTAGTTTTTTATTAATTAGTGAATTATGATAGTTACTTTTTATTAGTTTTTTATTAATTAGTGTATTATGATAGTTACTTTTTATTAGTTTTATTTTTAGATTTATCTGAAATAGTTAGAGGTAGTTAAATTCAGTAAAATATGTTAATTTATATTTTTTGAAGGTTTTTAGCTTCTTTGTGTTTGCAAATGGACCAATAATTGATGTACGGTGATCGGTGCAGCGGCACCTAAGAAGAAGCAACCAGCTAAGCAGAAAGAAAAGCCTCCACAGAAGAAACTTCCATGGGAAAGAACTCTAGAGGAAAATGAGGCTATATCTATGGCTAAGGTTGATGCTCACTTCGTGCCAAAAAAGAAGCCATTGGAGCAACCAATTGATGAAAAAACGAGGCAATACTTTAGATCACTCAGACAACCCAAAGTGGTGAAAGAGCCAATCCCTGACTATCATCGTCATATCAGAAAGTCGTGGAACCAACAACGAAGCTCAAAGACGGTCAAAAAAGTTCCTCGGCTTGGAGAACAATCGCTCCCACTGTTCAGATTGTTGTCAAACGAAGATGAGGAATTGGCTAAGTTTATAGAGGAGACAGACCTCACAAGAGAGCAACTCCTGGAGGGAGACGATATCCCCCGACACGAAGGTGCTAATAGAAAGCCGTTTGTGCTCGGGGAACCTCTTATGTGGCCACAGCTGGTGGATCTCCTGCCAACATAATTGCATTTATTGCATAATTGGTACATGGAGCAATCTAACGAAGGACGTGAGATGTTCGCTGCTCCTCTCCATGATCGTGATTTTTTAAGGGGGACCAGATGACTTATGGATTGAATTTGAAAGTCTATGGTTTTTCTATAATCAAGACATTGTTGACAAATCGCTAATGACTGCATGGGTTCTGTGAGTGTTTCCTCTCATTTCTAATCATACATTAATTGTGTGTTGGCTCATCTGATATATTTTATTTTATATCATGCAGAATGGAGATTCAGTTGTGCCGGAAAAAAATATACTATCATGTGGGCTTCATGGACCCCAGATTGTTAACAACAATATGTTAAAGAACCGGGCAAATAAGACCATGAAAAATATCTTTAACTACCTGGAAAAGCAGCATCACATGCCTTACATACTTCTCTCGTACCACTTTGGGTGAGTCAATGATCCCAATTATTTATACTTTCAATGAATATGATACATGTAATATCTCTATTATGTATATGTATATGAACATGTTTCACTAGATATTGATTGTTATCGAGATTGATCGTGCTGAAATCACAGTTATGGACACAAAGCAATACCCCACCTCAATGTACCCAGAACTTGTGGATGCACTTCGCTTAGTATAGGCCCGCTTTGTAAAAACATCCGGGACAATTCAAGGAAGAATTTTACTTACGCGACAAATTTCATGTATGTATTTACTTTCATTCTATTTTAGGGATTGATAACAAGAATTTTATTATCCAAAGAAAATGTTTTAACTTGTTCTTTCCTATTTAGTGCTTGAGACAGGAACATGGTAACAATTTATGTGGATTTTATATTTGTGAGTTCATCCACAACTTCACGGTTGACCCGAAAAATAGCAATGATCAAAAAAAGGTACGTATAGTAAATTAATTCATTTGATGACTTTTGTACTTTAATTTCCATATATATTAATTCCTTGATTTCTATCTTGTGATTTTGCATGTGACAGATGAAAGAAATTAGAAGTCAGATCCTCCCCCAAGAACGAATACGGGCGACTCAAGAACAACTATGTGGATTTCTATTATCTGAGGTCGTAAATCCAAAAGGAGAATTTTATTTCGATGGAAAAAGTGTGGGTAGAATTAATCCAATCAGGGACGACCCTGATAGCTTTGGTTGAGTCGATGTTGGTCAAACTTGTGAGTTGAGGCCACTTTTGAGTTGTATCAAACTTGTCAAACTCAAATAGTTGACCCAAGTTTAATATTTGTAATATATATATATATAACATAAACTAGATCTATATGTAATATTAATTGTAATATATATGAATATGACTACAACTACGAATGCGACTACGAATGCGACTACACAAATACAAATACGAATACGAGTATGAGCCGAATACGAATATGAAAATAATTAGCAGCTCGCAGGTTTGTACCGGGTGGTATTACCGCCCTGTACTAAATTGCTCAGCAAACCACGTGGGGGGTTGTTGCAGTTTAGTACCGGCATTGTTATCGACCGGTACTAAATTGTAACTTAGTACCAGGCGTGGCGGCCGGTACTAATTGACGTGGCAATTAGTACCGGCCAGCTTATATCGGGCAAACGCCCGATACTAACCGGGCTTTTTGCCCGGCACTAATGCCTGGATCTGTAGCTGTGGCTAGTCCCGTCAGCATGGAAGGAGGAGGGACAGGGAAACTGTTGTCGAGATGGGAGTTCACACCAAGACAATTATGGTCGAAATTTTGGAAATGATGCCTTAGGGCCAGTTTAGTTGCCCAAAAATTTGGCGTTGTAATTAGGAGGACTGGACATAAACTAATTACAAAATTAATTACACCAATGGATAGCAAATCACGAGATGAATCCATTAAGCCTAATTAATCCAACATTATAGATTGTTTAGCACAATATTATCTAATCAAGGCATAATTAGTCTCATTATATTCATCTCGCAATTTGATATGAGGGTTATGGAATGAGTTTTATCATTAATCCACATTTAATACTTTAATTAGTGTTATTAGTTTCGATGTGAAGGTCAAATTTTTTGGTGACCCTTAATTTTTGAGGACCAGGAGCGTCTGAGGACCAGTGGTTGGTTGCTCCTTAGTGACGAGTCATTGACAACGTGGTGTGGACTGACACTTGGCCAAGTATTACAGGTGCAGGTTACGGCTTGATTTGCATTGGTGCAGGTGAAGAATAGGTGCGAAAGGTCTTAGCCTTGCGAGGCCTCCGAGGTGTGAAGAAACAAGTAGGCTTGGTTCAAGGGAACCGATGGCCGAACGGGATCAGGTGAGGGCCGCATGGTGGCAAGAAAAGCAAGACAAAGTCATGAACATGGAGTCGGTGCAGGGTAGCGGCTCGCAACCGGAGTCTGCACGTGGGTTTGGTTGGTTTACTCCATAAAACCAACACTGAGCCGGGACGACGTGGCGGCCAAGTCAAGAGGACCTTGGCATGGAGGTTGCACCAAGTATGCGGGGTTTGCGGCGGTTCACCACAAAACCTTCGGGTTCCTTAGTTGCTCCACAAAGCCAAGACCGAAGGCTTGACGAGCGGAGATGGGATCTAGGCGCACAGGGAAGCTTCGAGGTGGGGGACACGCGACGGTGTCGCGACGCTTGCGTCGGATGGAAGCAAGACTGCGGCAAAAGTGTATCTGCCTGATGGGAATATCCACTACTAGGCCAAAGTGCCCATGAGGGGTTTGTATCTTCTATTTATGTTCTAGGGGTTGCGTGGTCATTTGCCTCCACCAGAAGACCTCATATTATAGCTCTATGGGGTGGATAGCAACTCATCCGTCTAGACTGCTTGTCAATTCCTTTGCTCCATAGGCTACACTTTTCCTATGTTTGCACAGAATCTGAACTCTGGACGTATGGAAGAATTCAGCGTTGCGATGATCTTTCTCTCCCAGCTCTTTGTGATTTTCATGTCATTTTCAGGGCTATTTTCTAGTGATTTTCGTTCGTCAATTTTGAGGGCTTTTTCTCCGGATTTTTTTTGAGGGATCATGGGTGAGTGCCTTGTGCCTCTTTGTGGATGATCATGACCCCTCAAACGCTAGAAATCGCCATTGATTCATTGTTTTCCGGATGATCTCGATTTCTAGGTTTTCATGACCGAGATTTGTGACTCCTCTCGTTTTGGTGGGTTAGAGGCCACGAACTTTTAGGCATATATAGCTTCCTCTTGGGACGCTTCTCATTGTCCTAAAATTTGGCTTCAATCCATTAAGCAGTTTGGGAGATCCGGTGAAGGGAAGGTTGAACTTCACCCTGTGGCCTGGTCCGGTTCGCTGTCTGCGAGCCTCCTAGACCGTCCGTGAAGCCCATACGGACCATCTGTGTCTTATGGAGTTCATCCAATTCATCACATCTTCTAGCGAGTTCATGGTTTGATCCGTTGGGTTCGTCTCGTTTTTTGCAGGTGTTTGACGGACCAGTCCGTCTGAGGGTTTCGGATTGTTCGTCTAGGTTGGGTCGTCCGTGGTGCCAAGACGGACAATCCGTATAGGCCCGATGTGGTACTGACTAGTTCTGCATTTAATACGGACCATTTGTACAGCCTTGACGGACTGTCCGTGGCTAGGTGTCGGACCGTCCGTCCTCCTCGAGCAGATTTGGCTAAGTGTTGTGGTTCTCAAGTTGTGCTTCCGCTTTGCATCTAGTTTGGACTTGTTGGTAGGTTAGCTGTGACTATGTGACCTTGGCAAGTTCGTGTGGAAATCCTTGGTTGTGATTTTGGGACATAGCCGATTTTCTTTCTGAGAATTTTTTATCAACTCCCATTCACTCCTCCCCCCCTCTAGTCGCCAATTTGGTCCTTTAATTTGGAAACAGTCTCATGCACACTTGTATGAGTATTTCTAATGTAGTACTTTTTCAAATTTCTCTATTGGGAATTAATGTAGGATCACCTGACAATATATTGGTTCAATTAATTTCAGTAGAATTATAATCCGTTCCACATAATGTACAAAATACATATACTTAGGTAAAAATATTCCATAGTACAAGAATTTATTATTGTTTTAAGGCATCTACTGTTGGGGGCTCAAAAATCGGATAGGAACCCCCGAACAAGAAGGAAGGAAACTCAAGAACTACTGAGCAAAAGAGAATCCTCGAAAGCCTTTTTCTCCTCAAAAGTTGCGACCCCCTTTACACGTGCCGCTCGGCCCCCTTTTATAGGAAGACAGAGGGACTTTTACATTCCAGTAATACCCTCGGATCTAGGGAATATTCCTCATGTGAACACGTACAAAAGTGTCACAAGTGATCACGCCATTTGTGTGACTACCCTCGGAAATTACAAGTTCGCCATCTATTCACACTTCAACTCCCAATCTTCAGCATCACGCCATTGACTTGGCCTGTTCATAGCTTTCCTTCGTCTTCGTAGATCGTAGGAGAGACTGAGTTTTCCGACTTCGGAAGTCTGAACTGAGCCTTGAAGACGAGTTTCCCGAATCGCTTCACTGAAGCAATCACTCTCCTGAAACGGCTCATAAAACCTCAAGAATACATGTTACTTCGGTGAATATTTCCTTCGAAGATTATTAGTTGGCTAGAAAGTCTTTAATTCATGCATTCTGTATGCTTCGGATCATAAAAATAAAGAAGGAAACTTCGGAAATCATGAAACAGTTAATGATTGTTGACGGCTGATAAGTACCTACTTTAGCCATCAATATACTCATAAATAAAGGAGCAAAATACATTTCTTACATGCATTTAGTTAGGAATAATGTAGTTCCACTTGTCCTTGGAGCTTTTGTGATTGTAGGTAAAATAAGCATAAAAGAAGTGACAACTCACCTTCTATGGGCCAAGCCACGTCACCTCAGCCAAGGAAGGGCTGCCACCTAGGATCCCATGCAGGCAAGCCATGCCATCAATCCAAGGGAAGCAACCCCGACGAATCAGAGGGCGACACATGGACATCACAAGGATTGAAGGGCCCACGGGAAGGCAAACTGCCTCAAAACTAGATGGACACCGGGGATCAACCTAAGGACCCACCTGACAGCCACCATGAGAAAGCACAACGCCATTGGGGCCCACAAGGGGTCGGCCGACCTCACAAATCGGCCGAACCGGCCTTGTGGCCGCAAGTGAGTTGCTGCCACGTGGTGCTTCCTGGTGAATCCACGATCCAATCCTGCGGTGCCCACGCCATTCTCCCGAAGCTGTCCTAGGCCTATAAATAGATGTGAATGGACTCATTTCTTACCCAACTCACTTTCCAACTCCTCTCTCACTTTTGGTTTCTAAGGCTAGGAGGTAGGCTAGAGTAGTTCTACTTCAGGTTCTAAGTCTACTTTGGGATCTAGGTATGAGTTCTCTTGTATCTTTATTTTATTATATGACTTTGATCTACTTCAATATTCATCTATTTCATATAAAGTAGTGTTAGCATATATGGGTGATTTGTTCATGTGTTCTTCGTTCGTTCATCATTTAGAGGCTCCTGTTCTTGATGAACAAGACCTTTCGATCCACTTGATGAATGATTTACTCATGTCTTCGGTGTTTTTTCATAAGTTAGAGGCTCGTGTTCTTTATGAACACGACCCTTTGATGTTGTTGAATAGACATAGTATAACACGAATCTGTTTGTGTGCCTAGCCTAGTTTGATCCAGTTAGATCACGTGTTTGTGTTGTATGAAGTTCGAGTTCAAGTTACGGTACTCGGTGTAAGTGGCCAGTTATCTGGTGCACTGACCTGGGTCACAATAGCCCGGGCCGGTCAGTGTCTAGTTAACAACGCAAACATGGTGCTTGGGTTGAGTAGCTTCGTTGAGCGTATCCCATGGATAGTTAGGGGTAGGCTGCGGTAGTGACAGCCGTTGGACCCTTCGTAATCCCCCCCCCCCCGTTCGGCTACGCTATAGGAATCTAAAGTCGAACAACCGACGTCGTGCGGAAGCGACGCGGGCAGTTAGCTCACCATTTGTGGCTGGGTGCTGAGCTAATATTCATACAATGCTTATGTGACTGACTGGCTTCTACTAACTTTATATGTTTAGTACCTTAGAACCTAGAGCTAACTCGTATGTTGCCTCCTAAGCCTTAGTGTACCATAGAGAGAACGAGTTTAGGTGTGTTCACACTACCCCACCATTATCTATCTTACACATGTGTCTGGGCTCTGACTTATTCTCGTCATTGATCTATACTCATTGCAATAATGTTGCGCATGTTAATCCAACCATGCCTTCCTTGGATTCAATACCCTTTGGAATAATCCTTTGGGAAAATGCTATAATGGTATATCCGTGCGCTTGTGGATTCTTTGTAATGTTAGGATTACCACTGAAACATTTCTGGCATCGTTGCTAGGAACTCACGAACTTAGCAAAGATGTTAAGGAAAGTCGTCCGCCATTTCTGGCACCGTTACTGGGGATACAAACCTAGTGATGACGTTAAGAAATGTCAACAATGATGTTGAGCCCTTTTCACTTATATCATAACTTCCTGAACTCCGTGCATTTTCCGAAGTTCCGAGGGTGATGGCTTTTAACCAAATTCCCCAACAGTAGCCCCTCGGGGAAGCGGGTTGACTTCGACGATCCGTTTCCACGAAAACTTCTTGAATTGAGGTAAAAAAACGTCACCCTCGGAACATCGGAGGATACACGCGTCACCTCCTGGATAGAGTAACGGCTATATCATGGTGTCTTATTTCGCCGTCCTGGGCTTTCTTTGATTCTTAAAAAGTTTCAGCTAGTGTGCCTTGCGATTCATTTTTCTGCACTTCTGCTATTCTGCGACCTTTCTTCTTCTGAAGGTAACCTGTATTCCTCTTGTTTCGATATTTATGGTTTTTCTCTTTTACTTTTCATATTCTTTGTTTTATTGATTTAGACTTTCGAACTTTTGACTTAAAAGGTGGCTCGGACTAAAAGCACCGCCAGGCCGATGACTACCGAAGAGTTGGCTGCGGCTGGTATTCCTTCGTCGTCTGAGAATGTTCCTCTGATTTCTTTGAATCTGTCTGTTCGAGCTGTTCGTGAATCTAAAAGTTGTGAGGATGGATTAGATCTGGGAATGATTCTGGTGACGGTGAAGATCTCTCCAACGTTGATGCAAATTTGAACGAACTTGTGGGTCCAAAATCCTCCTATCCTCCTACTTTTGTCTTTGGTAGATCTGAAGTTACTGCTGAATTGATTAAGGAGTATGAAGATGCGTGTTTCTTTCCTTCTGGCGATGGTCACCCTCCTATTGACGAAGAAATCTGGCTCCGAAGCCCGACGAGATTGTCGTTTTCAGAGATTTCTTCACTGCTGGTCTCAAGTTCCCTTGCAATAGTCAACTACCTACAATTCTTGATAGATTTTCGATGAAGATGCATCAATTGACCCCTAATTAATTCTTGGAACTTTCAAAGTTTTTCTGGATTATGGAGACCTTTGAGTACCAAATAAGTGTGGACATCTTTGCGCGTTTGTTTGAGCTCCATACTCAAAGAAAGATTATCAAGCTTGATGATGGGAAGCTTTACGAAGCTCAATATAGCTGTTGTACCTTTAATACTCGAGGAAAAACGCAAATCAGAATATCGCTCAGATTCAGTTAGCCCCTTGCAGCAATAACAAGTGGCGCAATGATTGGCAAGAACATTGGTTATATGTTAAAGTTGACATGTTGAAGGTGCCTGATCACTCTGGTCCTCTTTATCCCTTCTACTCTCCTCTTGTTCTAGTGACCGCGGTCACTACTACTACTTTCAATCACAAGATTGTTGGATTTAAAGGTACCAAAAATGGTTTCTTTTTCACTTGTACTTTCCTTGGCAGTCGCGACGTTATTGAAGAATATGTTTGTGCTTGCGTGTGGCCTCTATCGCATGGTTGGAAGCCTTCGGAGATAATTTACCTTGATGTCGACAAGACTTCTCAAAAAGTGTCGTTTCCTCTATTCAAACTGCGACTTTGAGATGGTCAAACTCTGGATGACTTTATTTTGTAAGTCGAGCAGAAAGTCAATGAAATGGTTGGTGAATTCACTTTGAATGGATATAAGGCTTTTAAGTTCATTGTGAAGCACAAGAAAAGGGTGAACCGTGTTTTTTCTGAGCTTGGTGCCGATTTGGCCCTTCATTATAGGCCGCCTGGTCCGGACAAGAAAATGCAACCTCCCGGAGCCACAGGTTCTATAGCTATCGGGGCTCCCTCTAAATCTCGAAAGAGGAGAGCTTCGAAGAAAGAAAAATGCAAGGAAGTTAGTGGCAGTGTCCCCATTTATGTTGTTTGTCCTTCAAAAACCAAATCCTTAGAGTCCAGAAAGAAAAAAAAGGGACAAAAAAGGTTTGTGGTTGCATTGATTTTAGAGATCTCGATAGAGCTACTCCTAAAGATGAATATCCTATGTCTATAACCGATTTTCTCGTTAATGTTGCATCTGGACATTTGATATAGCAAATTATAGATTAGCAATGCTCATTGGATTCATTTTGCAAAGTTGCACTCATTTATGAAAATGTTTTGTAAATAGACATCATTTAGTACTTCATGCATACAAGATTCCTAGGGAACAATATTTTTACCATTGCATCCAAACACGGACATATGAAGCCAATGTCCTGTTAGGTAGGGCTCTATCCATATGATTTTGATTCTCTACGGGAGTTGGTTCTCCGAGAAAAGTGATCCAGTGGTTGAAACTTGAAAGTGTTTTTTTATGGTTCTTTGTGAGATAAACTTAATGTATAAAGAGTTTTCAGAAGTGGATCGAGGAGAAGCTACTTGCTTTTCAAGGACCAAACACCAACAGTCATTTACCTTGTCTTCAGCTGCCACTTAGGTCCATATATAAAGTCTCAAAATCGAAGGTGGCCAGCTACTTCAGTTGGTTCAGTCACTGTTGCCTTCCCTCCCCTTCTTCAGTCAGCTATTCCTGTTGCAGCAGCTTCATGGAACTGTGTGACACTCCAGTGAAAGAGCACGCAAAGCATTAGGGAGACCAAACCATTGGAGTGTGGTGACAGTTTAGGATCCACAATAGGGAGTAGCAGTACGCATCCAATGCGATTTGGGATGGATGATGACATGCTTTTCTTAGCAACACCAGCTGCTTCCTTCCTAATGTCTCCCATTCCCATCACACACAATGTAGGCAGTTTGGAACCACGAAGGATGAAAATAACAAGTTTTAATTTTTTTTGGAATAAGTTCAGGGTAGTGCATATATATAGGATACATATAGGAAATGAAGTATCATTAACATACTTGGCGGCCACTATTAATTTGTTTTGGATTTATTTTATATCATGGTAGATGTTGACACCGTTTTTGGCATGTGTCAAAGGATAAGGTGAAGAGGCACAGTGAATACTACAAGAAGACGAAACAGAGGAATCGGCTGAGTTGTAGCCAGCCGATGTGACGTCAGCCGATGAAGGAATCGGCCAATCAGAGGAAGATAGCGGCAAATGGAAATACACCAAGGGGCGATGCAACGGGGGCAGGTCAACGATCGTTCGGTAACGGGTCAAAGTTAGTTTAGGGAGTCTGACTCATGTGTAAGTCATTTCATAACCTCTGGTAAAATCGCAAGATGAATCTAATGAGTCTAATTATGTTATGATTAGACATTGTCATGATATAGTAGACAACCTCTAATGAGATATTAATTGTGCTTAATAGATTTGTCGCATGATTTCCAAAGGAGTTAAGCAATTAATTTTTTATTAGTATCTAAATACCCCTTCTGACATCACATTTTAATTTCGCAAAAAATTTTAGTTTACAAACTAAACAAGGCCTAACCAAAGTTAAAACAAAATAATAATTCAACATGAAGGAAGTATCTTTCCGCAAAAACAAAAACACTAAGGGCATGTACAACCCGTCGGTTTGGCCCCGTTTGTATGATGATGTTTTGCAAAAAAGCCCCCGCGCGAGCCGACCGACGGGGTCTGTGTCGCCTCGCGAGGCGACAGGGTCGTCCCGTTCTCCCACGCGCGGTAGACGACCGCGGCAGCGCTGTACGGCCTCGTCTTTCCCGGGTGATGGCTCACTGGATACCGCGCGGGTTGCGCTCGCGCTAAGCAGATTTCCGCGCCAAATCCACCTGGGTCGCGCTGGGGACGGAAGAGGAGGCGGGCTGCGCCGCGCTGGAGGAGACTGGTTGCGCCCCACCGCCACGCAGGACCGCGAGTGCGAGAGCTCCGCCGCCGGCCGAATTGCTTCGGCCTCGGGCGAGCCCGCAGCCGCGCGATCCAGAGCATGGCCGCGACGGGGAGGAAGAGGCCGCCATGGCCTGTCCTTCACCTCAGCTCAGAGGAACAGCTCTCCTTGCAGCGGCACAGTGAGGAGAAGCAGCTCGACCTGCCCGCGCGCGTTGTTGGGGTGGGAGTAGCCGGCTGTTGGAGAGAGAAGAGAGATTCGAGGGAGAAGCCTCGAGCTCGCCGAAGCTCTGTACCGTGCAGACCTCCGAGAACGGACAGAGTGGTGGAGAGGATGAGGTGCCGTGCTGCGTGCTTGCTGGGTACTACTCAGAGCTTTACGCAGAGCTGTCTGATTTTTTTCCACCGCCCTACGCAGAGCTTTACATGGTGGTCGCAGGAAGAAGGCAGGAGATGGTGTGAAGCATGTGGACATCCGTTTGCCACGTAGTGTCAAATTTTCAACCCGCATCACACGGTCGGTTAATAGGAATTTTTTATAAAAAAAGATAAATGAGAAAGGAATAAAAAACAAGAAAGAAAACAAATATTATAAGAAAAGAGGAAAATATATGGTGCAAATGACAACTCTAATCCAAACTTTGCAGTGTAGAAATTCGGCTATCCAAGGTTTGAATGTGGAAGGTGAATGTGAATAGTGATCGTGAATGTGAGAGATGAATCAAATTGGCACACAATGGTATACACAAATACACTTATAGTTGATCTTAATCTACATGCAAAGCAATAAATATCTTACAAACGACTTCTCTGTCTGTGGGTTGTATGAGTTGTCTGTACCTCTGTCTATATGCTAAAATCGAGGTTCGTACATGCCCTAAGGCCAGTCTCAATGGGGGTTACATGGACATTAAATAGACCGTCATGTAAGCACTTTTGATGATGTGGCAGTATATTAATGAAGAGAGAGGTAAAATGAGTTTCATGAGGATGAAACCCTCCCTACACAGTTACCTAGACAACTTGTAGCATTCAACCTAGAAAACAACAATAGATGAAACTATGCATTGAGAGGGAGGTGTTTCATTATAATTTCAAATGTTTTTAGATGATGTGTCACTCTAGGTAATCGTGTTCATGACATCTCCACTGAGACTGGCCTAAGGGAATTAATATACTATGTCTGTTGCTACCTGGGTCAACTCCCTCAAACACATAAAGGTTGTTCCCAAGACATGTGCTGTAGAAGAATGCCCAAGATAGCTAACTTAATAAATGCATGATCATAAATATAAATAACCAGTTACTTTTAGAAAGGCGGTAAATGACAATACTGTTGCTTGACTACTATAAAAACAAATGCACGAAAGGAGCATCACAATCACAGTAAAACCAAGCTATGCCATTAGTATCGAGATGTTGTGTGTGTGGATGAGATCTCCTAGTCTCACATGTTGTCACCTAGTAGGATTGAGAAACATTGGGAAATTTCGGGAACCCTCATGTCAAGAATCTGGTAAGACAATAGTAGCTCTAGTTATTTAATCACCCTAAACTTTTCATTTCAGATTAATTAGGTAGCGGAAAAAAGACAACACTGAGAGATGATACGATGCATAGTAAGTATCTGGTAAGAGAACATACAGTGCATAAGACAATCCCCTAGGCCTCGGCATGCTCGCTCGCTGTGTGCCTGGGCGACCGGTGGTGCTGGGCTACACGAGCACGGGACAGCAGTCAAGCGGGGCGGGCGGGCCGGGGTAGCAGCTACCCTCGAATGCACAGGGACCCGCAAATCTTCTTGACAGGAGGCGCATGCAATGTTAACGTATGAACGATCATGACGTGTTATTCAGCATGGATGGTCTACACTGAATCACTGAACAAAATGGTATAGTATATACTAACTATAGCAATAGCAGACATCGATATAAACCACGGGGATATGATGTAGCTCGATCAGATGGTAGAGGGTGTTCGTTTAGCATGCGAGAGGTACAACTACGGGGATTTCAAAACGAGAAGGGATGTGTATCCATCAGTCAGCCCTCAGATTTAAGATTTCCTTTGCTGTTCTCTTCCTAAAATATGCCATGTCTGCCTGGAAAGAAGAAGCAATTTCTTTTAATTTGGATAGTTATCGTCATTATGGTAAACACACCAGAACACATGCACTTTATTCTTCTACTATGCTGATGACTGATGAGTAAAAACAGGAGTTTCATGCAGGCAAAAAAGCACATATCTAAACTTACCCTACCCAGTCTGATAAAAAAATTGTAAGTAAGCAATGCCTACCCACCTGACTAAAAGATAGGCTCAATCCTCTGCTGTGGAAATCAATGTACTTGAGCATAAACATACCAGCATCCCACCTGTTACACAACAAAAAGACACTTGTCATACACTGCATATTATAACCATCCACCTAAAAGAAGATTTTGAACAATTTCCTCGCAATTTGGTGGCACCCAACTTACTAATTAACAATTTCAGGAATAAAACATAGAGGCGCATGCACCTCACAGTTTACTCAGAAATGCCAAAAAGGAAAAGCAAAAAGAAAAGGAAAACCACTTAAAGTTCAAACAATTTATGCTGACAGTACTAAAAATGATCTAAAGTTACACCGAAAAGGGGACAAGTATTTATTCACTTAAAACTAGCCTTCTTGTTGCTTCTAACAAACATGACTGTAAAAGTTCCTAAACGGTGCTACAAAACTCCCTGACTGTATCAGTAGGGTTTATGTTGGTTTTGGCCAAACGTGCCAGTATTCCATCTCTCCAGTACAGGTTGACATGCATGTATGTGGGTTATTGGGGAGGGATAAGCAGAAGGTGGCCATCGATAAGCCATGGAGGAGGCGCAGAGGGAGAATGGTGGCAGCTAGCTAAGGCTAGTGTAATTACTGTTGGCGTGTGGATATAGTAGCGTGAGGAGAGGCGCCAGAGGTTGGAGAGCTGTTTTAGATTACCTTAACGAAAAGGTAGGATGCGACTAAGCTCCTATCCTACTTGATTGAATCCATTGCCCTTCCTCTCATATTTATGAGGAGACAATTTGGCTTACAATTAAGCAAATCTATTTTGACTTGAATTACCTATTTTCTAGACTTTTCCTAGACCCTAACAGGATTGGCTCTTGATGGTAATCGGTAGTGTTGGGCCTCTTGGCCCACGTTATGACCCTGATGGGCTGGCCTCAAGGTCCAAGTGACCAAGATAACATAGGTGGATTTGTAATAGTTGTATGCAGTTGTCTTTATAGTACAAGGTTATCTAAGTGGGGGAGCCACATACTAACTACTCTACTGATTTGGTACATGATTCCAAAGAAAAGTCATCGGTATAAACAAGCCATACCCATTCTGTTGTAAGGGAATAATATCACGAACAGTCTCTTTATGCCAAGAACTCGTGTCCATTTCTTGGTTACTTTTATCCTTCACTTCATCTGCAATGTATTGAGTCTGCATGTCGAAAAAAGCATCTACTAATTTTGTCCTTCACTCAAGGACCATGTGAAAGGGCATAACATATATGCCACAGTCCACAGACATCTAACTTTGTATTTCACCAATGCTAATGAGAATTGGAAGGTATATCAATAGAAAGTAATGCTCACATAGAAGGAGAAAATAGTTGTGTAGTTAATGTTTCTAAAAAATACTGTGCATGCAAAATACTTGTAAATGGGCATAGCTTTCTAGCTGCCAAAGCTGAAATTTAATTCTTTTTTGGGTTAACTGTACACATCACATATGCTTACCATCATGTTTGTTACATTATGATCCATCCCACCAAGAGAATCTAGATACTGAAATGTATGTTCCTTCAAATCTATAATCGCTAAACACCAATGCACATCTTTGCAGATAGGGACAAAGATCTACAAAGAAATTAAGAATTCACCATGAGAAAAAGCAAGCCAAAGGGAAAAGGGTGGAAACGGCTAACAATATAAAGAATAATTAAAGAAGCATTCACTTTACTTTATCGCATTCAATGAGCTCATATCCCAACTTCCTATAGGTAGTCCACCTTTTAACAGAATTGTAGTCATAACCATTTTTCCGGCAAGCAAGCTGAGCAACAATTCAGGAAGTCAATGAGGATGCTCATATGGTAAAAATAATTCTTGTAAATGAAGAATAAAGGCATAAATGCAACACTAAAGTCCACATCTGTCATGTGAAAGGTAGCAAAGGACACTGATTTCACTACATACAATTAAGTTACACCCAACAAAAATAAAAAGAAAAACAACTTAGTGAAAAATAGCATCAACAGAGTCGGTCAAATATATCTGTAAACATTTTGGCACCAAAGTGCAAATCAAGTAATAATACATAATACAACCTAAGGATTTTGAAAAAGAACAATATACAATCTCAGGGAACCATAATGGCAAACTTCACAGAAACTCACAAGCACAATATCAAATTCATGTGTCTACAGATGCATGCCATTGCAGATTGGTTGCATTACAATTGTAGAAGTAAATTTATCAGCCTAAAGAATACTGCTATATATAGTATTTATTGATTGATATAGAATAATGATACAGGATTAGCAGCAAGCATTGACAAAATGCTCGACGTGATACATATACATAAACTACTATAAAACTAAACTACCATTCAAATTTTCATCATCGTATATAAATTTCTTACAAGACCCAATTCAGAAAATCCAAATCAACATGGACTAGTTACTGACGAAACAGAACAAAAGAATTGCTTAAGGTTGAAACTTTATTATGTGCACAAAAAATCAAACCAATTTTAGTATGGAAAAAAGATGTCCTGCAGATGAATATATAATTGAAGGATAAAGAAGCATACAATCTAACCTTCTTATAAAAGAATGTATTAAAGAAATGGCATTTCAGAAACCTTTTCGGCTCTCTTTTTTCCCTCTCCTTCAACAATTCAAGGTATAGGTTAATAACCTGGCAACAAGTAAGAGAAATTTATCATCGTGATGTTAAGAAATATGCAATCACTCATCCTTGTATATAAGATAGAATCACTAAAGTCTGTTTAGCATATCCAGCAAGACTATTACCTCATCATTCAACCAGCAACCGGGTCTCAAGCACTGGAATTTCTCTTTGCTAACTTCAATGTTGGATGGTTCATGCAGCACTAGGACTTTGCTACTTATACGAGAAAACAAGGCACTCAATTGAGCTTAAATGGTGTATAAAAATATAAATGACAAGAAAGCAGGGCAGTCGAAAATACCTTGGACCGCCTCCATCATGGAAAGAGCCATGAACTTCGTTTTCCTCCTCCGCAGTGAGAGGTTTAAATAGTTCAGCAAAATGCTAGAAAGAATAGTGAAAGATTAATGAAACAAACCAAGATTTAGATAGAGCATAGAAAATTGGTACAGGGCTGTGCCATGAAACATGTTCATAAAATGGGAAGTAACTCTTTAGACAGGTACGTAGCTTTTGTCCAAAATTTTCTTAAGAAAGAACACACGTGTTTGTATGTCAATTATTAGACGGCTCAACCATCTAAAAAAAATTTAAAAGTTCCTAAGAAACCTCTATTCATATGCAATTCACTAGATAAATGTTCTTTTCATATATGTAACAAATTAAATCTGGGGTTGGTTTGGTGACAAAAAGCAGTATTGCAGTAATAAATCCTACCGCTGTACTGCAGTGCCAAAAATGCTAATGAATGGCAGAATCATATATAAAACTGTTGAAGGTTGCAACGACTCAATACAACTTGAAAACAACTCACTTAGGAATAATATTCTGTTCCAGCGCAAGATCAATTGCAGCAAAATCTTCATTAATTCAGTGCAAGAACCAAACTTGATCACTGATTCTAGATCTTCCAATCCTCCGAGCGTGATAAAAGCAAAGATGAGGAAGACAAGGAAAGGATCAAGTTACCTCCTCAGCAGACATCCGTAAGTCAGCAAGCTCTTCCTCTTGGAGGCTCACCTCGTTCCCTACTATCTCCTCTAACCTACTGTCGTCGTTCTGTCTCGACTTCTGGAGGATCTTCTTGTAGTGCGGTTCGCTGTTCGCCGTCCTCGACCAATCCTCACTCGTCCGGTCCAAGTGCTGTCCGGAAATTACGTTGCCCATGTCAAAGGCTAAGAAATTCTCTGGCAGTAGCGGGGAGAAGGGCCAGCGGCGGCGGCGGCGCCTAACTTGGGTGGCTGTGGCTGTGTTGGCGGTGGAAGCGGCGGAAGGGTAAGAGGTCGGGAGTGGCGGGGTTCATGGCCGGGTGGAGGAGGGGCTACTAATACGAGGGGGCCAGGGGGGGGGGGCGAGAAGGCAAACCGGCTGGGGAAGAAGAAACGAGGGGACGGCAGGCCGACTCCTGGAGCCCGATGCTGCTACATTCAATGTCGACTCGAAAGATCAAAGTTTTTGCTTCCTGGAGCCTATGAATCGCACATGACTCTCACTTGCCGTTGCCGATCGCGTGTGCGCTGGATGGAGAGGGTACGTTACTGTAGCAAGGGGATGCTGAAAAGAATCTCCCGTAGTCGAAATGATAAGCATCAGGAAACCATGCATACCGCCACGGCACTATATATTAAGACATAGAGGGCGAGGCACGCCAACAAGGGGGTATTAAAAAAATTCTCCCATATAGTGAGAATGGCAGTCACCAGGAAATAGTCTACAACCAAGGAGAGCTTGTGAGGTTCACCAAGAAACTTGAATGGCCAGGAGAAACTTGATATGCACCAAGAACAGTACAGGTCCTTGACATTTTTTTTAAGGAAAGCAGAGTTGAGGAACAATCATTTACATTTCATAGTCACGTTACACGTGATACATCAGCTCGAGCGTTGCGTAGTAGTTGTTCCTTGTTACTGGCTTGCTTGACTGATGCTGGGAGCACAATAGAGCGGTTGGATGAGCAGAAGTAGTGTTTCATCCACCGACAATATTTTGTCGTGATGGATGCCGCGCTCATTGACTACAATTCCCTTTTATAGTAATGTACATTGCACGCTCAAATTAAATCTGATGAGCAGAAGTAGTGTTTCATCCACCGACAATATTCGGCCATTTTTTACATATTCTTATGTGCTCATTATATAGAACTGAAATAAACCTTTGTACACATTTGCGTCCCACATTAAGTTTCGTTGAGACTTGTGAGGTCCACCGTTAGAAGGTCATGTGCCCTGAAGGCCAGGGAGAAAATTGATGTGCATGAAGAAGCATTACAGGAGCATCCTGGTTCTCTTGGGACAACTATCCTTGACTCCTCATATGGTGGAGTGTCGTGGCCGCGATCAGAATGAACACATCAGAATATGGTTCGATGACAGTCATTATCACAGCTTTCTGGAACACATCTGGATAAAAGGAAAATGTAACATACTAGCATAGTGCCCCACTGTAGCGAACATGGCCGTCATAGCCATTTGTTCAAGTATGATTTTGGTGATTCATACACAACACAATCATGGGACTAACCAAAATGATTGAGCATGTCCTTGTAGGCATTCTAGGTTCCATGGATGCAACCACACACAATGCAAAGCATGACAAAAGAAAAATATGAAGCCGGGACAAAGAGAGGAATGAATTGGACTTGTCCTATGAATAAATTATTCTTAGATCAATCAAATGGCATGAAATGCTACAGAATCATGAAGATTATTCCACAAGCTTTCCATAGAGTCCAAGATCATCAAAATCGGAATCCGGAGTGAAAAGTTATGCCCAAAATAAGATGTGCTGAAAACAGGGCATAGGATGATCCGACGGTCAAGTTTTTGTAAGCACCGGATGAACTCCCGAGAAGAAGTAAACAAGTTTATAAGCACCGGATGATCTGGTGGTACCATCGGATGATTGCGTCGGTTCATCCTATGCTTTTTCGGGAAACATACAGAGAGGTATTCGCGCAGAAATGGCTAGCACCGGATGAACCGACGCTACCATCGGTTCATCCGACACTCAAAAATGCTCAAATGCTCAGGATTTTTTCAGAATCATGTAGAGAATTTCATAAGCTTTCCAACAAGTACAAGATCACCCAAAACGGAGTTCGGAGCAAAGAGTTATGGCCAAAATACCGAAGGGCAGCGATGTGGGTGACAGGATGATTCTCTGGTACCGTCGGTGCAACTTCAATAATCCGACGCTCAAAAATTGGTCAAATACTTAGGATTTTTCCAGAATCTTGTGTAGAATTTCATAAGCTTTCCAACAAGTATAAGCTCGTCGAAAACGGAGTTCGGAGCAAAGAGATACGGGTAAAATACGGAAGGGCATATGGCAGCACAGGATGATCTGACGCTACATAAAATGACACCGTCGGTTCATCCGACGGTATATCTTAACTAGCCGTTAGAGCAACGGCTATATTGATGTGTTGGCCTATTTATACCTCTTCTACTCTCCCATTTGAATGTGCTGGAGTGTGTGGAAGTGCAGAGGAGTGCAAGACACTTAGAAGATCATATCCAAGCTATCCAAGTGCTAAATTTGCTAATCCATAGACTTGCACATGCTTTGTGTGTGCTTAGTGCTAGGCTTAGCTTAGAGCTGAGTGAGTGCAAGGTGTGCCTACCTTGTGGGGTGATTCTTGTGTGGATCAAGTTGTACAAGGTGTGCCGGAAGCCTTGGGGCCTAAGTGGCTCACCGGCAGTCGTCTTCGACCCTCCGGCTTGGTGTGGAGTGGCGAGGACACTTTGTGCGGGGGACGTGGAGACCCCCTTCCTAAGTGGAGAAGCTCCTTAGTGGAGGCGGCATCAAGGTGACCAAGGGAGCTTGGCGAGTGCCTAAGTGGCGAGCCTTTGTGGCGAGTCAAGTGGTGCTCTTGGGAGAGACTTGGTGACCGGGAAGCAATACTCTTGTGTGAGTGCTTCAACAACGTGGACTAGGTGTGGCTTAGTGCCTACCGATACCACAGGATAAATCACGTGTCAAGAGTTTGCTTCCTCTCATCCCTCTTTACGTTTCCGCATTACTTTCTTGCAATCCTTGCTTGCCTTTACTTTCCTAGAGTAGTATCATGCTAGGATTGGCTATAGGTTGCAAAACTTATTTTGGGATGGGAGTTTCACACTAGAACAACCATAGTTGCACATCTAGGTAGTATGTTCTAGTTTTACTTTATGCAAAAGTAGTGAAACCATAGGTTAAGGTTTTTAGAAGCCTAATTCACCTCCTCCCCTCTTAGGCTACGAGCATCCGATTCCTTACACCCACAACCCAGATAGAAATCGCTGTTATTTAAATTTAAAAATTGCCAAAACAATTTATTTTTGAAAAGGGGGAGTATTTATTTCGTATAATTATATATGTGGAAAACTAAGGCATTAGATGTATATGCTGCCTTGCCAAGAGTGCTTCAGTTTGTTATTACATAGAGGGCAGCTAGAAAATAGTGTCGCAGCAGTGAGGGAAGGGAAAAGAAAATTTTGCTCCTGTCGGAATGGTAAGCACTAGGAAATGGTCTGCCACTAGAGCGTTAGATAATCCAAGCTAGGAGTTTGATCTTAGTTACAGATTTAGCTAAAATAAAGGAGCACTCCACTAGCTCTGGTGAACGCGTCGTTGTACAGGCTGTGTGTGTGTGCATGCAGCAGAGTCCCCTGTTTTGCTTCGGAGTCGTAGGAGTAGTGGAGGTGAGGGCCTGGTGTCCAGATCGTGGGATGGTGCGGTCGTTGCGGGGACGAGAAGTTCGCCCCGTCGTGGCAGTTGTTGGCCACGAGCTTTACATTGTAATTGGAGGATAAGTTCTTAATAGATGCGATCCAAAAAAAAAGTTCTTAATATATGCAGAGAAAACACCGGTTCAGTTACGGCACAAAACAAAACACTCTGTTTCCTTCCTCTGTTTCGCGTGCGTTTCAGGTGCACGGGGTGTCTTCCTCCTCTCCGGCGACGGGCGCCGGTAGCTGAAGGCCAACATAACGGAAGTGTTGATGCTTGGTCCCCTGGGCGCGCGTGTGGCTGCGAGTTTAGTTCGAGGGCCGGCCATACATGAGGCCTGTGAGAAGTATCTAGTGCATGCCAAAGCATGAAGCATTACCACATATAGCAGAGTAACCAAAAGAATAGTGGATAAATGAGGAGAGGGTTTGGTGCTGCAGAAATTTGGAGGCCAGGATCGGAAAGGGGCGTAGTCAGGATTTGAAGATAGGGGGGCCGAGACACCATATAGAAAAACATTTTTTTCTAATTTTTTCTACTAATTTAAGCTTGTCCAGTTTGTAATGGTGCATGTGCATTTCCTATTCTAATTCTGAATATTTCATTTCAACCAATTCAGGGGCTTGATTATTTTTTGACATTAGGATCAACTGAGTGACTTATACCACCTATAGGGTCCATATCCTCGTCAATTTATTAGCTAACACAATCAGTTATAGCTCAAACATTAATAAAAACCGTACGTAGTTTGAGAAAAAAAATAAGGAAACAGCTAACTGCAGGTTTTTAATCTAATCTTAAAAAAATATGACGGAGCACCAGAGGACATTGTTGGCTTGCGCTGTCGCACGGGAGGGGAACCACGGAACATTCAGTCACGCATGGGCCAAATGGGCTAATGCTGGCCTATAAGACTGTAATTAGCAAAGTAATTAGTAGCTTATCTATGGGTGTTGCGGAAGTATGAGGGGGTCAGGCCCCTGCGCACCCCCCTTTGGCTCCGCCCCTGCATCGGATTGCATGGTAGGCATTAGAAAGTAGCTTATCCCAGCACGTCACCGTTGACCTTAATTATTTACACTGGTACCATGTTTCGTCCTCTAGGCCTCCTGCTATAACTAAGAGCAACTCCAACAGACTCTAAAAAGGATGAAATTGGCAAAAATAGAAAAAGAGTTAAAAACATCGATACAATAGAATCGCCATCTCCTTCACTTCCCTATAACGCTCGTGATCCCTCCTTCTTCGCTAGCCATCTTTGTCGAGTCGTGCGCACTCGCCATATCGTGATTCCCGCGTGCACGGCCTCTTTCCACCATATCGTCACAAAACCACCATGTAATAAGGAATGACGAATTCTTTTTGGCTATAGTGCCAACCTTTATGATATTTCTTAACTTTGTCACTAAATTTGCTCGGAAGTGAAATTTTATGACGATATCAACCAAAAACATCATAAATCAATGACGATAAAATTTCGGCCACCAAAGTTGCGTCTCTAGTTGGCGTGTTTCTTGTAGTGATAGGTACCTGGGGCACAAGAAGGGAATGAACCTAGACGTCAGCATTTAAGGTAGGCAATAAATTGTTTAATCATCGTCTCGAATATTCCTTGGTTTATTTCCTTCAACGGTAAAAAGGAGCATCCGCCCTATTCCTTGGTTTATTTCCTCCAACGGTACTAAAAAGAGCACCCGCCCTTCCTTAATCACCATTTTAATTTAATAGAATTTGAAATAATAAATTCTTTAAGTTCATAAGCAAACAATTACTTCTGAACAAAGCATTTCTTTTCTCATATTGGTACTACAATAGCAGCCAATGATGGCATCAGGGTGGCGCACCAACGGTGCACAAATTTTCAAGTGTTCATCCACATTGTACGGGTCGGACCGTCGGAGCCGTCCTGCTGGGTGAACATTATTCTTGCTCTCCCGCTAAGTACCTTGGGAATACAGTTCCCTCTTTCCCATCGGATCAGCCCTTTTGCTTAAGGTCTATGTCTAACCTTTCCTTAAAGCTCAGGGGGGCAGCGATTCTCTATTATAGCTTCTTGATGAATGTACAGAGAAGGGGTTAAAGGGTCTTTTTATTGAGCTAATCAAAATGGTGGACATTTCCCTAAAACTTGCGCCTCCTGGCCGCGCCCAGTCTGTCGCAAATATTAGCTTAACACAGTAATGGGTCACATTGATCCTGAATAACACATTTGTTGTATGGACTGAGATAATTTACCCAGTTACACAAAGAAAAGCACTCTTTGTCTGGTGGGTGGCCTGATGAAAGTGGCATGCATCATGGTTCATGACAAAAGAATAAATGGTCGTCTTTAGCATCTATCCTTTGAGTGTTGTGCATGCCATGGTAATAGGACAATGCATCCCTGTTCTTCGGGTCACCTCTATGCCTAAGATAAGAAATGATTCGGGTCTCATATGCAGGGCCAACACAGCATCTGGTGTTTTCTTGGAGCACTTGCAAAGTACTACCTACGGTTTCAGTCATCCTGTGCTGGCAAGTCTTAATTTAAAAAGAAGACGCGAAGCAAGGTCGGCTCATTCCTCTTCATTGCAAATCCATCGACGACCCAGCTAGCCACATAGGAGCTGAGAGGAGAGAAGAGCAATCGTCAGTAATGGAGGCGGTGGTGAGCGTCGGCAAGTCGGTCCTGAACGGCCTGCTGAGCGGGGCCAAGTCTGCGATCGCCGAGGAAGCCGCACTGACGCAGTCTGTCCAGCGCGATGCGGTCTTCCTCGCCGACGAGCTTGCCGCCATGCAGTCTTACCTGAGGGACGCCGACGAGGAGCGCAACCGGCACAAGGTGCCCAGAAGCAGGGTGAAGCAGGTCCGCCTTCTTGCATATGACGTGGAGGACTGCCTCCAGGAGTACTCTGTCCGCCTGGAGAAGCAGTCCGGGTGGCGCCTCGCCCGCACGGTGCTCGACCGGCACCGGATCGCCGAGGAGATGAAGGGGCTGAGGTCCAGGGTGGAGGACATGAGCCACAGGAACCTGCGCTACCGCCTCTTCGAAGACACCAACAACTCCAATGCCGAAATGACCTCCGCTAGGAGGTTTGGCGAGAAGCGCCAGGTGGATCTTTTTCTGGAATCGGAGCAAGTGGATCTCCTTCCGCTGATCCGGGAGAAAGACCAGGAACTTCGAGTGATTGCAGTGTGGGGAGCAAGTGGTGATCCCCGGAAGATGTCCATTGTCAGAAGAGCCTACGATGATCTCAACAGACACAAGAAGTTCGGATGCTACGCCTGGATCAGGGTCACGCACCCCATCAGCCCATCCGAGTTTCTCCATCGCATCATGAGGCAATTCTACATGAATTATTTCCTTGAAGAAGAAGGCAAGATGAAGACACAAGAAGAAACAACAGTTGGGGCTCAAGTTCTTAAGAAGATGGAGATGATGAAGCAAGATGCTTTGGCTGATGAGTTCAATAACCATGTCAGCAAGAAGAGTTATCTGATTGTGCTCAATGACCTATCCACCATTGAAGATTGGGACTGGATTAAGACCTATTTCCCAAATAACAAGAAAGGGAGCCGGATCATAGTGTCCACAGAGCAAGCTGAAGTTGCAAGCTTATGTGCCGGTCCAGATAAGCTGGTAGTAGAGCTCAAGCAATCGTCTGCTAGTCAAACTATTTATGCTTTCTGTGAGAAGGTACGTAATATCCAAAATTATGACATCTACTTACTATTCTCTCTGTTCAATTTGCATAGGTTAACATACGACTAGTGTTATTGTCATCAATTAGATTGTTCTAGTTTCATGAACTAGATAGATGCACATATATATATATATATATATATATATATATATATATATAGTTATAGCTAGTGTGCTCCGAGGACGTAGTAATTAATTAAGGCAACATATCTAGTGGAAGCCACAACCTTCGTGAAAATCAGTGCAAATCACAACAACAAAAGTCATCTAAATTCATCCAAAAAATCACACATATAGATGATATAATGATACACAACCTTGTAAAATATCTTGTCCAAATTCGATTTTGTGAGATATAAAAATAACAAATTTATGTCCAAATGATTTGTTAGAAACTAGGTGATACCCCGCGCGTTGCCGCGGGAACTTTTAGACAAAATTTTAAGGTGAAATGTGAAATTAGAAACACCAAAACAATTACATCACGATATTCATCTGTAAACAATATATTACATATGAAAGTATGTTAATTTTGTTGAGACAGAACCTTTTTTAAATGATTGATCCTTCATGTATTTCAACTACGAGAATTTTATGACGTGCTACTCGCAAATACAACATGCTATTCATCACAGAAAATCGACGAAGGCATAATATATGGTTTGGTGGATGTTGACATGGCTTGGTGGATGTTGACATGACTTATAGTGGATAGTGATATGGCGTGTAGTGGGTTATGACATGGCGCGTTGAGAGGCAAGAGAAATCATTAGTGGGTACCAATTATATAGTTTATATAGATTTGTTATTTTTATATCTCGCAAACGAAATTGAGTTTGGACAAAATATTTTACAAGGTTCTGTATCATCCACTATAGGAAACCCTGAAGACGTCGATTGCAAAAATATACGCCGAATCTTTTCCGTCGGGCACTCGGCGAAGGCACTCGTTGTCGAGTGTCGTGAGGAAAACACTCGGTCTAGAAAAACACTCGGTAAAGAGGGGGCTTTGCCGAGTATTTTTCGTGACACTCAACAAATAGTTCTTTGCCGAGTGTTTTTCTTCCCGACACTCGCAAATAATTAACTTTGCCTAGTGTTTTCACTGATACTTGGAAAATAAATAAGTGTTTTTTCTTTTCTACACCTCAAATTTTTTCTACAGCCTACATATAACATGGGGTACTCCATGTTAATGTTTGACAAATTTTTACCATTATTTCCTATATTTAATTAATTAATTGCATTTCAAGCAATTTTTTAAATCAAGTCAAATTTGAACTACAAGTCATTTAAATAATAAAAAATGAGTAAAAAAATAAAATTCATGTTGTTTAGCTTACTTTTAGGCCTTATCAGTGAAATGACAAAAACATTTGAACATTTTGTTAAGGAAACACGATCACGAATGTGTGGCTTAATGGTTTTCAAATTCTAAAAAAAATCAAATGAAGTCTAAAAATCATGATATTTATAATGGTGTGATGGTATCTTAAATGGATGTTGTGCTAAAAAATTGGGAAGATTTAGGACATTTTGTCACGTATTATGTTTACAAACCGAAGCATATGAGAAGAAGATCCCAAGTGTTGAGAATGATTTAATAAAATTTGAGGTCAAGGTGATGGTACAATTGTTATTTGATTACAAACTTTTTGTAAGACAATAAACAACATAGATTGCTTCATGTGAAATTTTGATATTTGTTTTGAAATCATTTGATAATTTTAATACATTAAGTGTCATTATAGGATTTTAATTTATATACATTGAGATATAAGTACATAAGATTATTGAATTATATGAGTAGAAAAATCAAGGACATATTATCGAGTGAATTTGATAAGGTATCGCTGAATTAGTTAATATTAATTTAAATTCATGTTGTGGAAAAGATGGAGAAGAATAAGAAAATTGAAAAGGGAAAAAATTGGGGCTTCGCCGAGTGTCCCTAATCCGACACTCGATAAACATTATAGCCGTCGAGTGTTAGATCTGGGACACTCGGCGAAGCTAAGGTGTCCACGTCACCAATCCTTTCCATTCAAATCGTGCATTGCCATTGGTCCAAATACTTCACTTGGATCTCCTATCTCTCTCACCTCCCACCCCATCCCCGTGACCCCATCGGATAAGGCCAACACGCCTCCCTCCCTCCCTCCCTCGCGCACCCTCTCTCCATCCGCCGGCCTAGGCGGTGCAGTGCGGTGTGACCGGCTGGCCCAGGCGGTGGCGCGACTCCGAGCGTGGCGGCGGGGGGATATTCGGCCTCCACCGCCCCCGAAGCTCGTGTTTCCTCCCGGGACTGGCCTCCCAAGTGGCAGCCAGCTCTCCTCCCTTCGACAGTGGTGCGGTGGTGAGATCCGGCACGACGAAGCCGCCCCCTCCCCTCCTCTGGTGCAGGAGGCTGCCAACCCCGCTGCTGCTCCAACGCGTCGTGGCACCCACGGGAGGCACGACACAACCACCCACGGGAGGTGCAGCATGACCAGCATGGGCGGCGCGACCACTTGCGGTGGTGGCGTCGTGGCACCCAAGTGAGGTGCGGCCACCAGCAGCGGCGACACGGCGTAGTGCAGTTGGGACACAGGGAGCAATGCGGCCACGGCACCCGCGGTGGCGCGGTCTGCTGGTGCTCGGCACCAGCGACGGCTTGCCCTGACGGGCACTAGGTGGCGGGGCAAATTTTTTTTATTGTTCAGAAAATGTTAGCCGAGTGCTGAAGCACTAACGCTCAGTGAAAGTTTATAAAGCTTATAAAGGACACTCGGGGAAGCTTCGCCGAATTCCTGATGTCTGACACCCGGCATCTTCCTCTTCACCAAGTCTTAGGTTCCTGAGTGCTTGTTGTCGAGTGCAACACTCGGCGAATACAGCGCCGAGTGTTTTATGGGCTTTGCTGAGTACCCCAAGCACTCGACAACTTTGGGGTTTCCTGTAGTGATTATATCATCTACATGTGTGATTTTTTTTTGCTGAATTTAGACGATTTTTTTGTTGTGGTTCGCATGGATTTCCACGAAGGTTGTAGTTGCCAACCGATATGCTCCATTAATTAGACACTTCACATGTAGATACATTATTTTACTCTCGTAGAGACATTTTATGTTGTGCCAAGAGGGTTATAGAGTCATTTTCCAATATGTCATAAAGGTACGCCTACAAACAGACGTCATTATAAGTGTCCCTATATTTATTCAAACAAGTTGTAGTGGCACAATATTATGCCTCTATCTTCTACATTACTTAAAATATATTGTAAAGATATGGTAACTTTGTAGTGATGGGTCTTGGAACCGTAAGGAATCTGTGCTTGTGGACTAAGAGACGAGGGGGTGAATTAGTCAAACTTCAAATCTACACCCTCTGTCCCAGAAAGAGTGTCGCTAGAAAACCATGTTTGTCTCACAAACACGCTTCCCGGACGACACTCTTTCTGGGACGGAGTAATAAACTCCTATGGCATACAATTTGTTCAAAACATAAACTAGAACATACTATTTATATGTGCAACTAAGGCTTGTTTTAGTGTGAAACCCTCATCCTAAAGAGTTTTGCAACCTATAGCCAATCCTAGCAGGATACTGTTGTAGTACGAAAGTAGAGGCACAAAAAAGATTGCAAGTATGAAATGCAGAAACATAAAGAGGGATGAGAGGAAGCAAAACTCTTGACACACGATTTATCTCGTGGTATCGGTAGACATACTAATAAGCCACCCCTAGTCCATGTTGTTGAAGCACTCCACACAAGAGTATTGCTTTCCGGTCATCAAGTCTCTCCCAAGGCGCAAGTTGACTTGCCACTTAGGCTCGGCCACAAAGGCACTCGCTAAGCCCTTGGTCACCTTGATAACATCTCCGCTAATGAGCTTCACCACCAAGGAAGAGGGCCTCCACGTCCCCTGCACACATTGTCAACATTGCTCCACACCAAGCCCGAGGGTCGAAGACTTGCCGGAGAGCCACAAAAGCCACAAGGCTCTGGCACACCTTGTACACCTTGATCCACTCGAGAATCATCTCACAAGGTTGGCACACCTTGCATACACTAAGCTCTAACCCTATGCTTGCACTAAACACTACCGATAAGCATGTGCAAAGCCTTCAGATGAACACTTAAGCACCATGATCACATGGATGTGATCTCAATGTCTCTTGCAGTCCTTTGGAATTCAGCACTCTCCAGCACCTCAAATGGTCGGGTAGAAGGGGTATAAATAGCCGAAGGCATCAAACTAGTCATTGGCTAAAAGCTGAAGAAACTAGTACCAATGGATGAATCGTTGGTAGTATTTCTGGGCCATCGGTTCGGTGCCCCTCCACATCGCTTGGTTGTTGCAACCTTGTTGACAAAATTGATCTGACACTTACACTGACGCCTTCTTTGCTAGCCATCAGTTCATCTGGTGCCACCTTCTTCGTGAACTAGCATTTGGGTCTGCTGACAAAATTGGCCTGATGTTCAACCGCAGCCACCATCGGTTGGTCTGGAGCCCACTGTTCGCAGCCAAAACCTCTCTGGATGTTTCAATTAGAAATATGCTTACACCGACGCCTTGCTTGTCACATCGTTGGTTGATCTGGTGGTCCGCTGCTCCACTGCTGCACAATGTAAAAGTTACTCCGACTCTTGCACTGCTGCCTCTCTAGGGGAACCGTCAGTTGATCCAACAGTGTCAATTCATCTTATAGAGCATGTAGAAATTAGGCGCAACTAGAATGAGGGCCAGCAGATGATCTGACGGTGACCTTTTTTCTCTCTTTGAACTTCCCGACATTTAGACACCCAAAATATACACCATCTCTGGTTTTTTCTACGATATCTTTGATTTGCATTGTGGTTGCATCCATGGGATCTAGAATCTCTACAAAGACATGCTCACAATGTGATTAGTCCCATTGATCGTGTTGCCACGAATCACCAAAAATCACACTCGAACAAATGGCTTTGATGGCCATGTCGCTACAAGAACTCAAAAACTCATACTGAGGTGATTAATACTCCACGTACTAGACAACTCAACCTCACACAAATTGTTGCCTGTTTCCTTAGTATATTCTATATTATAAGTCTGTCTTAATAGTCTAAATAGTGTCTCAAGATATTATAGTGAATATCTCAAATATTAAGATATTCTATGTATGTCTTAATAATCTATATCTTTAAGGGGTAAGGTCAATTTTTAAGTGTCTCAAATATTTCTTTAATATTATATACTTGCATTTTACAAAAATAACTTGAGAAAATGTCTGTATGATTGAAAATGCCTCAAGCAATGCATATGACACTTTCTAAAGTGCCACAAAAAGTTTCTTCATAATCCTTTAAGACATTCATAAGGACAAATCGTAAAATATCTATATAAAAGTGTCTTCACCTGAGGTTTATGTTGTAGTGATGCTCTATTAGTTCCCGAATAGCATAATGTTCAGTTATTAATATTTTTCCCATATAAATTATATGAGTAAATTAGCCATGAAAAAAGTATTATCTTAGTACGTATTATGCCAACAAAAGAAGCCTCCCTGTTCGCTCTCAAGCCTAGAAATTTCCACGTTAATTGGAGAAAAAGAAAAATTAAAAATTACCCAAAGTACCCTTATACCTATTTACGAAATATTTTTTCAAGAAACTATGTACTCGATGATATCACACAGCAAATACTTTTTTCGAGAAAAGAAGAGAATCGTCCAAATGAGGGCATTACTAAAAAAACGTGTCATGGGAATCAAAAGGAACCTGACCATTGTTTGTTTGTGCTTAGGGTACAACGGAGCCTGGGGCTAGCTCAACTGCAGTCGCTGCTGGTAGTATTAGCCCTCCAGAAGGAAGTGGAAGCAGACCCAATAATCTCATAGAGACGACGATGGATGTTGATGCTCTAAAGGAATCTCACCTCATCGGACGACAAGAACTAATCTCAGAAGTAATCAACCTACTTTGTCATAAGCAAAGCCAAGATCAACGTGAGGTGATCTCTATATGCGGAAAGAGTGGTCTTGGGAAAACCATTCTTGTCAAACATATCTACCAACATTACAAACTTGATGGCATATTTGACAAGCGTGCTTATGTCACCATCAAGCGCCCTTTTGATCGTAGGGAGCTTATCAGTAGCTTAGCTACGCAACTGCTTGATGGTAATAAGGTGGATCAGATCGAGGCGGGTGCAAAAACAAAACTAGGGGATCTGCGGTGGTCAGAAAAAATTTTGAGCGACAAGAAATACTTGATTGTTCTTGATGATTTATCATCCACCACAGAATGGGATGCCATAAGTAAGTATTTCCCTAAAACAAATCAAGCAAGTCGGATCATAGTCACCACAGGAGGAGATGACATCGCTAAGTATTGTTCACAGAAGGATGAAAACATATTCAGACTCAAAAGTCTGGAAAATGGGGACGTGCGTGATCTCTTCATAAAAAAGGTACTTATATCAACCTATTGTGCTCCATTTATGTGAATGTCTTGGATATAACTGCATTCTAGGCATATATAATCATAATGAAAGAAACTGTGTGGTTCTTCCTTGATTGCAACCAACGTCTTTTTGTATGGGTTACTTTTTTAGTGACATAGAGCATTGCTACGGGCAAAAAATATTTTTATTAAAATACATAGAGCATTCAACAAGACAATAATAGTGTGAAATAAGTACACTAATTAATAGTACAGGCTATGATCACTACGTATTATTGATGCACACATTGATCTAATTGCTTCAATTTCTCGGAGTGCTATACTCTACATACACCACTATTGATATTTATAACATACATGTCTGATGCTGCTACTTTCTACTCCAACTGTATAGCAACTCACCCATTCTTAAAGATGCATTTATAATATCGGATTTTGGCATTATCTGCATCTACAAAACACAGCGCAGCAGCAGCCCTGCCTCCCATATCTTTAGGGTATCTGCAATGTATAGGAGCGCAACTGCGCAACCCATTTCTACTCCCTCCGTCCCCTTATGTAAGCATTTAGAGCATTCAAATATGAGAAATAAGATAGAGTTGAAATGTCGAATGTGCCCCTTTCTCTCTCCAACACCCCTTCCCATTCCCAGCCTACCTCCCGCCCCTCTCCTCTCCTTCACCGAGGCAAGCAGCGCCATCTTGGCCGAGATCTACGACGCCGGATCCCACCTCCGGCCTTGTCGCGCCTCCCTAAATCACGGTGCGAAGGCATCTGGCCGGCGGGCGGCCTCCCGATGCTTGGCGATGTACGGTGAGCTCGTCGAGCGAGGCGGAGCAGACAAATTTAGTGGCCTCCTCCACGGGGCCAAGTGCGGGCGCTCGGTGGCTCTCCTTTCCTTGGCGGCGGTGAGGTTGTAGCCTCCTCCTCCACCCCGACGACGGCAAGAAGAGCACGGTGAGCGGCAGCGCAACCTCTTCCTTGTCCAGCGCAGCGGAGTCAAAGCCTCCGCTTCCTCCTCCGCATGCACTATGGTGCGCGGCCTCCCCAAGCTTGACGCCCACCACCCTGGCCTCCACGGCGCCATCCCATCTCCAAAAATTAGTCGCCGCCTGGGTTTCGACCTCCTTCACGCCGCCTACACTTCCCCACCGATGTTGGCCTCTATGGGATCGAACGGGGGGGGGATGGAGATTAGGGAAATTGTTTCGCTGTAGGGGGAGGCGTTGTGTGGAGGGAAGGATGCAAAGGAGATTTTTTCGCTGCGGGGGGGGGGGGGGGGGTCGTCGTGCGGCTGGGAGGAAATGGGACTAGGATGTTTTGGTGTGTGGGGTCCATCAGACTGCCACAAGTACTTACGTATTGGGAAAAAATTTGAATGCTCTGAATGCTAAGATTGTAGGACGGAGGGAGTATATAGGACTGGCTGATTTTGTAAAAAAAAATCCAGCAATGTCTAGACCCAGAAATTCCATAATTGAAAGTGGCCCACTTCTAAACAAAAAATCAATTCCTCCCCAACCACTCTTCTCTGGACTGCAAGAAGCATTACTACATAACCACCTATCGGCAACACTTCATCACCAACGGTTTTTGAAAGAGGTTTTTTACGGTACACAATACGACCGGTTGAAAAAAGACTCGTATGTAATAGAAAAGGACATATATGTAAGGATCCGACGGTTGAGATTAATTCTATACGACTGGTTTTTTAGCTGTCGTACGGTAGTATTCAAATGTCGTATGGGTAGTGTAAGGGTATTATCGAAAATGTAAAATGGTATTGTTGTAATATAGGAAATGAAATATATGAAATGTTTAGATAGTATAAGGGGGCAGCGGGGAATTTTTTTCCAAATAATATATATCTATCAAATTACCATTTTACCCATAGAGAAAAACCGATAATACGACCGTACGACTGTTGGGTCGTATTGTGTACCGTAAAAAACCTCTTTTTGAAATTGGGCAGTGATAAGTCATCACCGCCGGTTTTTTGACAAACCATCGGTGAAAGTAAAACCGGTTATGATAGGATGTTCTCTCCACCGGTTTGCAAATGAAATCGGCGGTGATACCTATCAGCATTGGCTCCATTTGCAAATTGGCGCTGATATTAAGACCGTGGACCCGAAATAGACCTCCATTCCAATTAACTCTGGACTCACACCTCCCCCCCTCCTCTCCT
Organism: Cenchrus fungigraminus; assembly: GCA_036936925.1. Lineage (NCBI taxonomy): Eukaryota > Viridiplantae > Streptophyta > Magnoliopsida > Poales > Poaceae > Cenchrus > Cenchrus fungigraminus. The sequence continues at coordinate 90,325,526 of CM072780.1, forward strand.
CAATCTCTCCCCATCTCGCGACTTATCCGCCTGCAGTCCCCTCCTCCTCTCTCCCGCACAACCTTTCTTTGTCTTTCCTTTCCACCTCCCTCCACCATCCTCTTCTCCTTCACCCACACCATCTCCAGCCTCCTTACTCCCTCTCTCCCTCTGTCATCCAACCTTCGGGCCCTCTTCCTACCTGGCCTCCCCTCACCTCCCCCTCCGCTCACCCCTCACCTCATGCATGAGGCGAGGAGCGGCAGGTTCCGTCGAAGACAATGAGATCCAGCAGCTACCTGGGTATGGAAGCCTCCCATTTGTACCTCTCCTCCTCCTCTCAGATTCAACACTGACCTTGCGGCATGGGCAAGTAGTGGTCTCTCTCTCTCTAGGTCCTGGGGGAGATGCTCTCCGGTAGCGCCCGTTGGATCCGATGTTGCGACGGCGGCTAGGGCAGGGTCAGCTGATTAGCTACGGCGGTGGGGTAACTGGAGGTGCAACGGCGACGCATGGGACGGACGGAGGTTGTGACCGACGGGGCGACGCATGGGACGAATGGAGGCTGTGACCGACAGGGCCAGTGGTTTATTTTTATTGTTATTATCAGCATCAACGGCGGTCTAAAACCATTGGTGATGCAAGCATCCTCACCACCATTTGGTCCACAACCGTTTCTAAAACCGTCGGTGATGGGGCTTTAAAATCGGTTGTGATAGCCAGATCTATAGTAGTGAAACCTTAAGCACTCACACTGATGCATGCCTCTATCATCTCCATCCTCCTTCCTCCCCCCTCTGATCCGCTTTAGATCCCACCTTCCTGCTCCCACAAAGCCACAAATCAAACTGCTAGTGTCCGAAACTGAAGGCATTGGTGGCAGATTTGGAGACGACTGCCTCCAGTGAAGAAGCTCCTTCGTTCTAGATGATGGTGGCCGCTGACCAAGGTCAAAAGCGTACATGCGATGTTGCATCTCCATCCTCCTCCAGTGAGGTCACCCGACCTTCATGCTCCAGCAACACAGCTCGGCATGCGAGCGCAGCCGGACAAGACCCCATGTGCAAGAATGGGGTGTCAAGGACGCCTAATGCCCTGTCAGTCGTTCTTTTCCTATGCCACCACTTCCCCTGCCTCTCCGCGGCATGGGCAGCCCAGAGTGGCACTAGAAGTCGCCACCATGGAGTTTTAAGGTTTAAGGTTTGGACCCAACAACATGGAGAGAGGTCTCCCTGTAGTCTTATCTGGAGATCCCCTCTCCTCCAAATATTCTCTTTGTGGGATCCACCAATATCATCCCCACTCCCTCCCTCTCCTCGGCTCATCCCTCCTTAGTCCCACCACCCTGCTCTCGGTCCACGATCATGCGACCCCCGACAACAGCCACCTAGCCGACGCTGATGTTGCTGTCCCCATGGGTATGGCACTCGCCTCCTCCTACCTCTTCCTCTTCCTCTACCTGTTCCTCCTTCACCTTCCCCTCCGACCACCTTCCTCTTCCTCTTCCTCCTGCACCTTCCCCTGCACCACCGGCATCCACCACCACCCATGGCTGGTGGCCACCAACCACCCCTCCCCCTTAACCCCACCATTCCTAACCACTACAGTGGTTTTCCCGCACTGCCAACCCAACCCACCAGTTGTCCACCACCGCCCAATTGTTTGCATGGTTTTTTTACCGTTGCAAACCGCAATTTATACCGCGGTAACCGCTCAAACCACTGCGGTCCGGTATAAAAAAAATTGCGGTAAAAAGTATCTAACCGAACCTACAAAACCGGAGCCAATGGTTTACCGCTCGATTTTTTCCTCGATGCGACCGCTCCAACCACGGCTTAAAAACCCTGATTGTTTGCGCCATCGCCTCCCACACCCCGCCTTCTCTGTCAAGCCGTCCATGGAAGGTTCCCCACTTTGAATCCCCAAACATAAATCCTCACTCTAACCCCACCGGCCTCTGACAGGGCCCACGCCTAGCGGTGATCCGCCACCGGCCGCTCCTCCTATAACTCACCAGGGATGGAGGAGATCGTCGAAGAAGGTGAGACACTTGATGGCTACTTCCTCTTTTTGATTTTTTTTACTTTTCTCTTGCCCCCCTATTATGGCTTTCGATCTCTTCTCCCTTCCTCTGATGCCAAATCGGGAAACCTCTCACGGTAAGCTTAAATCGATAGGCCTCTCGGTTTAGCTTTTGCATTAGCGGTGCGGGCCCCCGCCCTCAGTCGACTAGTGAGCTACAATGCGGCAGGGGGGCTCATGGATGTTGCAAGCTGTGTGATGCGGGGTCTGGAGTGGAGTAGGGTAAGGCTGCCGGTGAGGACGAGCATGGAGGCGCGGTAGGAGGAAGCAGAGGGACCGATTGGAGGGTCAAGGTTAGCTTTGTTGGGTCCTTGTAGGGTGGAGAAGGGCGAGGAGGGATCAGATGGTAGAGCTATGGTATTTTGCGCGCATGCCACAGCAGCAGACGGTCGGCAGCCTTTTTTTGCGGGACCTAAACAGTGTGAAGGCGTGGCACTACGACATTTTTGCCTTTTCACTTTTTATTGTTGTAGTGATGATTTAAATGTAAAAGACAGGGGCTCCTCAACTATATAGTATTTTTCTATGGAATTTTATTAAAGTATATTAAAGGCTTATAAATATTGACACTCTTGCATGTACAAATGGTAAAAGTTTGTACATATGTATTGCTTACCTTTTATAATGATGTTTATTTGAAAATGATGGGAGTCTTACTATATAAACACATGCATACATATAGTATTAAAATCTCATTAAGTTTTTTGCCTAACAATGGCATAATATGCATCTTTCTATAGTTATAAGCTAAATAGTGTAAGATTTTAGGCAGTTGAGGAGTTAAATAAGGAGTCTGAACATAAGTGAATATATTTTATATAGATAATGTAGTATAAAAATTACATATATCGTCATATCAGGGAACAAAAGCCTATTCATAACTATTTTAGCATGTTATAAATATTAATTTTGCCACATTTAAAATTTGGGCACCTAAGAAAACTTAAATTAAACCAATTTCAGGTATTTGGGAGCATTATAAAGTTGGATGAGCAATACCCTGAGTTGGCTGGAGAGGCTAAATCAATCCTGAAAAAGTGTAATGGCTCACCCATTGCAATAATCGCCATTGGTGGACACTTGGCAAAGCGACCAAAAACTGTTGCCGAGTGGAGGAAATTGAATGAGTATATAGGTGCAGAGGTAGACATAAATCAAGGACCTGTGACGACAAGAACCATCCTCACCAAGTGCTATGACAGTCTACCTTATGACCTCAAGTCTTGTTTTCTGTACCTATCCATCTTCCCAGAGGACTACAATATTAGTAGGAGACGCATGGTGCGTCGCTGGACTGCAGAGGGTTACTCAAGTGAGGTCCATGGCGGCAAGGATGCCAAGGAGACTGCTGATAGCTACTTCATGGAACTCATGGAGAGAAGCATGATCGAACCATTTGCCGAGTCAATCGGTAGTACAAAAGTAATCAACTCCTGCAAAGTCAATGATCACATCCACAAAATCAGCACCTCTAAGTCAATGGAGGAAAATCTTGTTTTCAGGCTGGAGGAAGGTTGCAGCCTAAATACCCATGTCAAGATACGTCACCTGGCTGTTGTCAGCGACAAATGGGAGGGACGTCAGACTGAGTTTGAGAATATAGTTAACCGGTCCAGTATTCGTTCATTGACGGTGTTTGGGAAGTGGTGTCCGTTCTTCATTTCTGAGAAGATGAGGATGCTGAGAGTGTTGGACTTGGAGAGCACATCAGGTCTAAACGACCATCACCTTGAGCACATCGGGAAGCTTCTGCAACTAAAATACCTTTCTCTTAGAGGGTGCAGAGATATTTGTTACTTGCCAAATTCTTTTGGTAACCTGCGGCAGCTAGAGACAATGGATATCAAACATACAGCCATCATTAAGTTGCCCAAGGCCATCACTAAGCTTAGGAAGCTTCAATATCTTCGTGTGGGGGGCCTTGGAGCTTTTGGTGGTCGTTCATATGAAGAACTTGTAGACGAGCTGGATCTGCCAAAGCTGGTGCGGAAGAAACTATGCCTTTTAGCTATCTTCTTCGTTGCATGCTGTGTGTCATCTTGTGCACCTCAGATAAGCATGAGCACTTGGGAGACAGGTGGCCGCCCGAACAGGCGTGATGTGTGCACCGCATGGTGCTGCACTGGGTTCCCTTTTCTGACGATGCGCCTAGATGCCCGTGGTGTTGTAGTGCCCAGTGGGTTCAACAAACTGAATGCCCTGCACACACTGGGTGCTATAAACATCGGGCATGGAAACGCCGTCCTACAAGATATAAGGAGGCTCACCCGGTTGCGCAAGCTTGGAGTGGTCGGTGTCAACTTGGGGAACAGGTAAGAATTCTGCTTGGCGCTTTGCACTCTCAGCAATTTGGAATCATTGTCTGTGCGTTCAGTCGGGGCTCCAGGTCTAGATGGCTGCTTGGAGTCGGATGGCTTGGTGTACTCGCCTCCGGTAAACCTCAAGAGCCTTAAGCTGGATGGCAATCTGGTCAAGTTTCCGAAATGGATCAGCGAGCTACGGAATCTAGTGAAGCTGAGTCTAAGGAATTCCAAGTTAGAAGAGCACGAGAATTCCATGGGGATCCTTGGCCGGCTACAAAACCTAACGATTCTACGGCTGCAGCAGAAATCATTCCAGGGTGAAGAGCTCTCTTTCACGTTCCATGGCCGTGGGGGAGCATTCCCGAGCCTCAAGGTATTGCAGCTGATTCTCGTCGGTGGTCTCAAGTCGGTCAAGTTCCAAGAAGGAGCCATGCCTAAGCTTGAGCTGCTGCAGTTCTGTGGTTTGCCCTGGATAACCGGTGCCGACTTCTTTTCTGGCCTAGATTCTCTCCCAAGCCTCAAGAGATTCCTGCTGGACGACGACGCCATGTACCGCAAAGATTTCGTGGAAGGCCTGCGGAATCAGCTTGACAAAAACACCAAGACCAAACCCACTTTGAAGAGGTACAGCTGAGCCGATGAGTGTCCATCGAGGGTCCACCAGTCATGTTATTAGTATGTGCATGTTATTAGTATCTTATACGTACGAGATACAGTAGTAGTAGTTGATGTGTGTGATGATAATATCATGTATTGTTTATGAACTTATATACAATTAAAGGTTCTGCGTTTAATTTGTCCTGATCACGATTACCAAATCTGTCGCTGTGATCTTCTTTCTCTTAGGTGGCATTTGGATTTTGGATTATGGCATTTCCCTTGTTTGGTTGGTGTGAGGGATAAGCTGTGGGTGCAGGATTGGGATAACAATGCACACTTTCCGAACAATCCAAACCCAAGGGATATTTGTCTTCTTCCCTATTACTCACACCACTTTGAGTTCTTTTTACACAACTCTGACAATAAGTGAACTTTTTTAAATGGAATAGATTGTTGGGCTCAACATGCTTACATTGGTCAGCCATCAGGTATAAGCTTGTCTCAAAGACTCACAATACAAATTATTTTCAGAACTCGGACTAGAACTGAACTTTTTAAAAACTGGAAAATGTTGAGCTCAACATGCTTACAAAATAGTTGGCAATGAAGATGAGAAAAAAAAGAGACACCAATTGATTAATATACAAAAAGTTGGCATCAAAACAAGTAGGCTACACTGAGTGATAATCTATGTGTAAAAAATTAGTCCTCCGCGGCGACGAGCCGCCCACTAATCTCCACGCAGCGGAACGATGATTGGATCTACTGTGACGAACTTGCACGATCACAGACAACAACTAAGACAAAATCTTTGTTAACGAGGTTCAGCCGAAACCTACATCCTGGGGCATGACTACGGGTGCTCCTCCCTAACCGCAACACCGGCCACTTTAGAATCCCGACATCACACCGCCTTCCCCCTGCAAGCCTATCGCTTTGTGAGGAGGCCCGGGTTATAGAGTATGACACAGACACTCTACCATATACTGCCAAATACAACTCAAGTCTCATTGTAACCAGACTATACAAATATTCGACACAATATCTAACAAACTCCACCTTGGAAAATATTAGGCCATCCTGAAGCTGTCTTGCGCGAACCTCTGTGTACACCAAACTTGAGCTATCACTTTTGTCGCTCTATCAAGAGCTGCCCGAAGAAACACTGCTATCCCTGGAATTTCCGACTCCATAACTCCACCTGAAATTGTGCACCCTTAACTCTTCTATCACCACAATCTTTACGAAGCAAAATTAGATTCATCTCCAACTAAAAAAGTAACTACATCTAACACCATGTTCTACAAGATTGCATCCACGATACTGAGAACTTCACAATCGCCATTAAGTCAAATATCAGAATTGTCACATTAGCATTGCTCTTCATTACCGTTGTCATACTATGCTCGACGTCTTACACCGTAGTCTCATGCAGCCATGTCCAACCAGATTACTCCAGTCGCAAGTACAAGCATCACTGTCTATACTTCCTCCCAATTCAGCCCTTTGGTACCACCACGCCTTTCGATCCACACTTCAATAACCTGCACGTGCAACTTGAATCGATCTGCGCCCTTGCTTATTTGGAAGAACACAAACTCTTCTCATGCAAACCTACATCCTGAGCTTGCACCACGTGTCACCTTGCCATAGAGAACAACAACCCCACCAGCCTCCATGCTTCTATGTCGTTATCGCTGATCCTATTGTCACCTCTGACCCACGGTCTGACTAGTCTGTTGTTGCCAGTTTCTCCGCCATGCACTACGGTATGTTCACACTTCAAGTGAATTGTCCGCTAGCCATCCTGAACTATCCGTTATGTGCCCTGCGAACTGTTTGGCTCAGTCTATCCATCACAGGTAGACCACCAGTGAGTTGCTCCGTCCATACTCCACCCTGTCAGACTTCTGCCTGACTCCGTCGCTCTTAAGCACCCACTAAACCCCTATCTAATTCTTTTCAGTTGCCATGTGCATCACGACTGAACACCGTTAATAGCTTCCGCTCGTTGCCAACGAGCCCACAAAACATTGGTATGTTATCTGGTCTGCCAAAGCTACCTCTTCTCATCTGCTAGTTGCAAATTCCATCAGCTTTCCGTGACATCCTATCATGACTTGTAGCTCCATTGTGCACACAATCCTTCTAACTCTCGCACAACACACCCTGTCACCATAAGCTGATCCAACTGACTTGGCATGTCGATCACCAGGTCACTATCCACCCTCACCGCAGACTGTCTGTTTCGGGTTTAATCTGACCGATCCTGCTAACGCACAACATGCACCGAGCCCTGAAGCCGCTCACTGAGTTGTTTAACCAATCATGAGCCTATGTGACAACTTTGGTTCCAACCTCAGAGTCATCTTGAGCCGATCCACAGAGCTGCTCCCACATGCAACCGACCTTTTCACCAGCTTGTAATTCAATATACTTGCACCGTAGGCATCTTACCATTTATTTTAATGCCTTTGTGCTACTGAACTCTCTACGTGGCCGCCCTTGCATGTTTCATCAGATGGTAGCCTTCAGAAATAAAAAGTCAGTAGCCTCAAGTAAGAAAATCCCACCGCAACATGTACCGATGTTGCGTGCAACATTTGAACTCAGAAATTTGTTGCAACATTCAGATATATTGAATGCAACATCAGGAAACTCCTTCAACAACATATCAAAATGTAGTTTGCAATATAAAAAATTGTTGAAAAATAAATGTTTTCGGCAACATTATTCATGCAAGAATGTCATGTCCCGCAACATCCTAAACAAGACGAAAACAATAATGAAACATCAAATGGCAACAAAGGAACATCTTAAATTACTTCATGCAACATACCAGGAATGCTTAATGCAATTGCAACATGATGAAAACAACAATGAAACATCAAATGGCAGCAGAGGAAACATCTCAGATCACTCGACGTAATAGCAGAAATTACCACCGCAACATTGCAAACAACCTTGGTCGATGCCTGGCCGCGCCGCCGCCGAGCTCCGCTAGTCATGGAGGAAGGGAGACATGACTCGTGCCGCTAGAGAACTCAGCTGCTCGCGCCCCTGGCCGTAGGCCGGGGAGCGGTGGTTGATGCCTAGCCACACTGCCGCCAAGCTCCGCTGGTCGTAGAGGGAGCTATGGCCCGCACCGCTAGCGAACTCGGGTGCTCACACCCCTGGCCGTGAAGGGAGCCGCAGCCCATGATACTGATGTCTCCGATGCTCGCACCCCTGACTGCGGTGCGGTTGTCGGTGCCTAGGACGCCCCGGGTCATGGAGGGAGCAGGGAGCAGGCTATCAAGGGAGCGGGCCGCACCTGGCTACGCCGCCTGGCTGTCGAGCTCGTCATAGCATCTAGTGGCAAGCTTCGAGGCTGAGACGAAGCTCGCGTTGATAGAGGAACAAAGAAGTTAACAGATAGGATTGAGAATGTGTGGATAGGAAAAAAGAGAGCAGACACTAGGACGAGCTATGATCTCATGGGCCCACAGAGTAGCAATCATCCGATGCGCATCAGGCGCTTGGATACTAACATTTCCATTCTTGCAATCTTGCCTCGGTCTTCGCTTGCTCAAATACTCCGACTCTCTGAACACAATCCAAATCACACGCAAATCCGTTCAAGCCCACGCACACACGTGATCAAAGCAGGTCCCACAATATCAACCCAATGCCTCGTCCGAGTTCACCTCGATAATGTCGTGTCCATCATGGACTCATCCACGTCTAACGCATGCCATCCTTGCTTCAAGCTACTACAGTTCCCCACGTCATGCACCGTACCTTGGTCAATGAACCATGTCACATCTACCCTTCTGCGTCACATGTTTCATGTGCTCTGCATCGAACTTCATTGCGATGGCCTTGCTCTTGATCAACGACAACATACGCGGTCAGAAACCGCCATCAACGTTAATGATGTCGACCCACCACGACCATACATCCTGGCCACGACTATATGCTCCACCTTGTGTTGTATCCGCACCGCACCGATCGCATGTTGCATGGTGTCTTGTAGATGCATATTCCTCGAATCTCCAGGTGATCTTCTACACTGTCTCTATATCCAATCTAACCATATCTCTTTGATATCAATTGTAAGAAATTAGCCCTCCGTGGCAACGAGCCGTCCACTAATCTCCATGCAGCGGAACGACGATTGGATCTACAGAGACGAACTTGCATGATCACGAGGTTCAGCCGAAGCCTACATCCCGAGGCATGACTACGAGTGCTCCTCCCCAACCGCAACACCAGCCGCTTTAGGATCCCTGCAATCCTGTCACTATGTCGTCATGGTTACAATAGCAGCCCCTCTTTCATATTTACGAGGAGGCATGGGTTTCAGAGTATGACACGGACTCTACCATATACTGCCAAATACAACTCAAGTCCCATTGTAACCAGACTGTACAAATATTCGACACAATATCTAACACTATGAAAGTAGCATACTGGAGGGCAGCTTCCCTGGCAGCATCGCGAACCTCTGGTTTCTCAGTTCTCTTCTTTTGGATTACTTCAAGGGTGGCACCAACAATTGACCTGGACTATCAAACCAAATGATTTAGTTTTTCACAATTTGTTGGGACTTTGCAGTGTAACCAGAGTTGTAAGTTTTTCATAATCCAGTGCAAATAGATTATATTGCTACAACAATTATTCTCAGCTGGCCAATACCTTCTTGTGTTGCTTCCTTACATGATGGTCCATGTGAGTTTGGCTGGCTTCAGACGGTTGTGGAAATAGCACTTGCACTTTGAGTTTGAAAAAGGAACACTTGAAAGGCTTAGCAAAAGAGGTTTAGACTATTTAGTTCCCACCCTCTATCCCAAATTTTACAATGTAAAGAAAGCACCTGTGAACCTGCATGGATAAATCTGATACCCTTCCCGGGGTAGATCTTGGCACCACTGAAACGGCACGGCTCTGTCCTGCGGTACAGAATGTCCGGTGCATAAGAAATATTTACGTATCAAAGTATCAAAATCTCCCTCGAAAATAGGGGACATAACAAACAATATAAATGAGCAAAGAAGGTAATTACATACTTAAGAACCATCTTGACTGTTGCCTTGAGAAATCATCAATGTTCCTTGCTCTGTAGATTGCAAAGACAAAATCGTAATAAGTGGCCATAAAACCAAATGGCATCAGACACTACAATGTACACATTGCAAACATAAATTACATGTATCAATGTTAAATTACAAGGCTGTGTTTTCTTCTGATTACAGGTGGTGCTACCACCAACAAATGAAAATAACACAAGAATAGCCGAAAAGATGCGCAATTCCACATCCTGCACAGCACAAGACAGCTACAGATACTCCATAGCGTAAAGCAGCAACATTTGAGCAATCTGACATCGCAAGGAATGCAGAATTACCGACCACAACCAGATCCATCCATAGTTCTTACTAGCCCGCTATAGCTCCGCTATAGCTTTTTTAGAGAGTTGACACTACGTTATTGACAATTGTTCCGCTACGGCCGCTAAGAAAGCTTTACCTCTGCTAAACAATGCTATTTGGCTTAGCCGCAAAATCTATTTAGCACCGCTAATCTTATTATAGCTTGTGTAGATTAAGGATGCTTAAAACTATGATAATAGTAAAAAATTCTAACATAATCAATAATTTTGAAGTGGTAGACACGCATAGATGTTCTCCTATAAGCCCGAACATGCATAAACTTCATACTTTTTTCTTAGATCCATATTTCTATGCATGATTAATTGAAACTTCTCATATTTTTATTAAACCGCTAAATAAAATAGCTTCCGCTATAGCACGCTATAGCTTATTATAGCTTTTGGAAAAGGTCGCCGCTAAATAACTTAGCGCTCTATTTAAAACATTACACAAAATTCCCCATGGCAGCGTCAATTTGGGCCAAGAACAATCAACACTGGGTCCTTTACACTTGTGATGTGTTCGATGAAATGCCTGTTAGGACATTCATACGTCTCTATTGGATATGTTAATTCAGCAAATAGTGAGTCTCATCATTGCTTCTCACTAGGACAGCACATCTTCGCTAATTTATTGCAATAGTGCTTTGTTTGCTGTCATATAGTGTTGACCATGTAATTGATGTTTCTGCAGTTAACTATAGCCTAATCTGTTCAATTATTGAATTTTCTTTAGTCATTTTTTCTTGCCTCATATCCTTGCTGTTACAGTGATTCCTAGAAACGTAATGAGGGTGAATAACACTACGTGAAAACCTCAAATAGGTCACGCAGCATTTGTAACGGGCCCTTAACACCCGTTACATACACCCACATCTGTAATGGTTGTTGTTCGGCGCCCGTTACAAATAAGCGCGGCAGGCCGACCCCGGGGTTGGCCTCCGCAATGCCCGTTACCAATGTGGACTTCTGGTAACTGTCTTCTTAAACACCCGTTACATGAATTCTTTGTGACGGACGTTAAATTGAGTCCGTTACACAAGTTAAACCTATCGGTAACGGGCTCGTAAAGTCCGTTACTGATCAATGCCCTATCGGTAACGGGCTGTTTAAGTCCGTTACTGATCACTACCGTATTGGTAATGGGCTATAAAGTCCGTTACTGATGAGCATTTGACGCCCGTTACTAGACTGAGAGCTCAATAATTAAAGTCTAAAAGCACTCTTCACTGCCGTGAAGCGGGAGCGCGGCGGCAGTGAACAAATGAGACGGAGGTTTGTTAATCCGTGTCTCATTTGTGAAGAAAGGAGACGGAGGTTTGTGAATCCTCGTCTCCTTTGAGTCTGTCCTCATTGACAGGTCAACTTGATCTCTCATTGCTTCCATTTCAACATACAGGCACAATCAACACACATATCTTTTGAGACAAAACAGACATCATAAGAGAGATAACTTGTCCACAAAGATGAAGATAACTTGTCCACAGGAATAAAGATAATTATTACAAAAGGTTAACTTGTCCATCAGGCTAGGACTTAACTTGTCCATCACATTATTTACTATGGTCGTGCTATCTGACCATACACATCAACAAAGGCATGCCCCTTGAACATCCACAAAAGTATGGCTACTGACCCTGCACATCAACAAGCTTGAACTAGATCATGCCCCATCAAGATTGGCTCTTTTTGCAGCCTCTTCGTAAGCAACCAAGGATTCTTGAAGCCCTTCGAGCGCACCTTCAATGGGCTCGAGATTTTGTTCAGTAGTATACTTGTACCTCCTTATGTGCTTAGCCTTTTTGATGAGGATGTTCACTTCTTTCGTGATTTTTTCAAACTCTGGTTTCACATAATCCCAGACATTAAGGTTTAGAAATAACTCAAGCTCTGCTCGCGACTCAAAGAGTTTTGCCTGAAACAGGGTTAAACATGGTATAAGAATAACATAGTTAATTCAGAACTAATTTGCCTCAGAACTTGGAGCAGTATAGGAACAGTAATCATCATAGGAAAATTATATAAGAACTTGAAAATTATCCTAGGCTTCATAGCAGGGTGTGACAAGTAAAAGCAGAACTTAGTTCAGAACTGATTTGCCTCAGAACTGACAAGCATGGAAGACATCATCATAGGCACTAATTAACTTTATCAAGCTCAAGCTCAAGCTAGCTTAAGCTCCATCTATAGAACAAGTAAAAAGGCAGTGAGATTCAGAGAAACTTGCCTCGCCGTCGTCGTGGTCGTTGCCAGAGTCAGTGATGAGGTCCTCTACACCTTCGCCGCTCCCTCGACCCCTCTTCATCGTTGCCAGACACTTGTGCTCGCAAACGTGAGGCAGACCCCTCGCCCACTTCGCTGCCCCCTCGCCGGCATGCTCCTCCTTGCCGCTGCTTGGCCCCTCGTCGGAATCCGAGAGGATCCAGTCGAGGACCCTCGTCCCCGGCATTGGGTTCACTCCACCGCCACTTGGCCCCTCTCCGGCGCTCATCGTCGTCTCCCTCTTCACCGCCATCTCGTTGGCACGCGCACGGATCCAGTTGTGGCACCGCTTCGCGTTCCGGTTCTCCTCGATCCCGGGTGCGCGGGGTCGTCCGCTGCTTGGCCCCTCGCCGGCGCTCATCGTCGTCTCTGTCTCCACGCCTACTCTCACGCCTCCTCTGTGCTTTTTTTAAGGAAAGTGTTGCGCTTATCCATTCGGAAAGAAGAAGGGGAGACAGAATGGGCTGGGTGGTTGAATATTCATTTTGCAAAATGGATAGTCAATGCCGACGCGGGTTAGCAAACCCGCGTCGCTTTGTTGGCTGGTGCGCGGGCCGGCAATGGTTACCTTCTTTATACTAGGCTGCTGACGCTGACACATGGGCCCGACACTTTTTTTTGAAATGACACATGCTTCCCTCAAAAATTAGGGCCCATAAAGCAGCACCTAAAAATTAATAAAAATACGAACAACTCATAGATTTTGTTTAAGAATTGAACAATTCATAGTTTAGTTCCCAAAAGTTTCACCAACAACCCGTCACATCAATCTTCTTTCCACTAATTTGGAGTATTAAATGTAGATTAATGACAAAACCCATTCCACGACCCCTACCTTAATTTTCGAGATGAATCTAACGAGCCTAATTATGTCATGATTAGACAATGCTGTGCTACAGTAAACAACCTCTAATGACATATTAATTAGACTTAATGGATTCGTCTCGCAATTTCCGATCCATTCCTGTAATTATTTTTGTAAAAAATCTACGTTTAATACTCCTAATAGACCTTGAAAGGGCATTTAAGAATCGAACAACTCATAGTTGGGCATTTGGTATTTTGAATAAAATATGTACAGTCACACGTCTCCTTGTGACCACATGACTCTTTTTGTGGCCAAGAGCTCTCCTTAGCGGACACGGGTTCCGAGGCGTGTGACCGGCTGCCTGACGGTTCGCCGTCTTGTCAATATAAATCCCGGTCGGCCAAGAACTTAGTCAACCGCGGCACCAAGAAAACCCCAGCACCACCGTCTCCGGTCACCAAGAAGTGAATCCAAGAGCTTCTTCTTCCTCAAGCGCGCACATGGCATCGTCAAGCGAGCCATCCAGGAAGTGGGGAAGGGAAGAGGAGGATGACGACGAAAGCCGCCGCCATCGGCGAGTCAAGGAGGGGACACCGCTGGCGCCCGAGGAGCCTGAGGAGGTGCCGCCGCCCCTGCCCGACGAGCCCGAGGAGGTGCCGCCGCCCCCGCCCGACGAGCCCGAGGAGGTGCCGCCGCCCCCACCTGACGAGCCTGAGGAGCCGCTGGCGCCGCAGCCCGTGGCTGTCGTGCGTGCTCCTCCACTAAATGCTGACGAAGCCACTTGGTCAGTGAGCTTGTTCAGTGATGCTTTCGTGAAGCTTCGAAAGGTGGCCGTTCATCTCGGGGTCCCAGGACCCAATGACCCGCTGCGGAGGACCGTGAAGGATTACGCCTTCAAGATCAATATCTTGGCTGGGGACCTGGAGAGAGGAGTGCTCGCCCCCGTCGACGACGACGGCGGCGACGATGGCAGCCTCGACGGCTCCGACTCCGACGGTGGGGCTCCTCCGGCGGCGACTACCTCTGCTTAATTAATTTGTTCCTCTGTTAATGTGTTCCTCCTGTGTGTTTGTTGAACTTGTGATGGACTAGTAGATCCTCTGTTAATATGTTCCTCCTGTGTGTATGTTGAACTTGTGATGAACAAGTAGATCTAAGAGACGCGGTAGATTAATCCATGTCTCCTATTTTGGAACGCATTACAATTTCTATGGCAGCAGCTTACAATGAATTGCAATGTGTATGCCAGAAGTTTGTTACTCTGTTTGTGTCATTATATGGCAACAGTTCACAATGAATTGCAATGTGTATATATGCCAGAGTTATGCCAGAAGTTTGTTACTCTGTTTGTGTTAATCCGTGTTTCCTTTGCCTCGTGTTGCAATAAAATGTCAGCACAGATGAATTGATGAATTTTGTGATGTGTGACACATTAAGATTTGTGACCCAATTTTTTTGAGCAAAAACTGTGGGGCAACGCCCCCCAGCAACTTTAATTAAAGAGGAAAGTTCCAACAAACTTACAGGATTACAGACAAACACTCCTAACCAGCAGTTAGGAGGCAGAGAAAAAAAGAGAGAGGAAACTAGGGGAGGAAACTGCACAAGAGAGGGCACGCCACAAAACCAACAAAAAGCACAGCTAAAGGGCCTCTAGCCAAGCAATGATGGACTGATGCAAAGAACTTTTAATTCTAATCATGTGGCGAAGAACTTCCTCCTTGAAAGAGAACTTCCATGAGGAGAAACCAGGGGGCTTGTTGCTGAAGATGAACCTATTTCTCTCATTCCAAATGCACCATGCAGCAATCATGAAGATTTCCATGAAGAAAGGGTGAGGAAAGGCTTGTTTAGCAAGGTAAATCTTCTGATGGGAGTTGTGAGAAGTGCTCCAAGAGATGCCCAACGCAAACCATCTACATGCTGCAGCAGAACACTCAAAGAAAAGATGGTCAGATGTCTCTTCAATCCCATCTTGGCACAAAACACAGCTATAGCCTTCCTCAAGAAATTTCCTTCTCCTTCTCAGAACATTTCTAGTATTAAGCCTGTCATTCAGAAGGAGCCAAGAGAAAAACTTCACTGTGGGAGTGCATTTTGACTTCCAAACCCATAGGACCACTCTGCTGGGTTGCAAGTTCTTGTACTGATATTGATAGTATTTACTTGAGGTGAAGATTTGCTGCCCCAGATGAAATGCCATGAGTCCTTCTCACAGAGATCAAGAGCAGGCAGTGAATCAAAAAATTGCTGTAGAAGAAGAAGCTCATTATAGGCTACCCTCGACATTGGGATATTGAAGCAGTTGATCAGACTGCCCTCATTTCTAAGCTTCCAGAGGGAAGCCTTGGGATCCTTTGCATAAGCAACAAGGTTTGGGAAAATTTCAGATTACAGGGCTCCATTGATAATATCCTCCCAGAAGGCCACTGTATCTCCCCTGGAAGGTGAGCAAACAGCCACACCCCTATAGAGCACATGCAACCTGAGGATGTCTCTCCACCAAAAAGACCTTTTTTCTCTAGCAAGGTGAGGAACAATATTCTGATAGTATTTATGCCATATGAGACTCACCCATTGCACATCAACTTTCCTGTAAAACTTATCCAATTGTTTTAGCAGAAGAGCATCATTCTGAACACAGAGGTTAATGACTCCAAGGCCACCTTTGTTCTTTGGCCTCCTAACCAAATCCCACGTAGCAAGGTTATATTTCTTCTGGTTGAAGTCTTTGCCCCTCCAAAGGCAGTTCTTTCTGTATTTATCTATCACTTCTATAACTGTAACAGGAAGCTTTAGGGAGCACATATAGTAAGTTGGCAGGCAGGAGAGCACCGAGTTGATTAACTGAAGCCTACCAGCATAAGAGAGGAACTGAGATGAAGCAGCCAGTCTTCTTTCCACTCTACAGATCAGGGGAGCATAATCTCTGACCAAAGGCTTGGTGAGCCCCAAAGGCAAACCCAAATAAGTAAAAGGGAAGGAACCCACAGTGCAACCAAAAGATGAAGCTAGCAGCTCAGCCTTCTGAGAATCAACATTAATAGGCACAAGACAAGACTTATGGTAGTTCACTTTCAAACCACTGGAATCAGAGATTTTTTGGAGAATGTCCTTGAGAAAAAGCAACTGCTGCTCATCACCCTGCATGACAATTATGGTGTCATCTGCATACTGAACCACAGGGAAGGGGAGATCAGCATTTTGGGGAAAAGGGGGGCAATCCTTCCAAGCTGATACTCATGGTTAATAACACACTGGATTAAATCGGCAGCAATGGCAAACAAAATGGGAGAGAGAGGATCCCCCTGATGAACCCCTCTTTTACACATAAACTCTTTGCCAGCAGTACCATTAAGCAACACAGAAGTGGTGGCTGAATGCATAAGGGACTCTACCCATTTGATCCATTTGTAAGGAAAGCCTTTAGCTCTGAGCATGTCTAACACAATGGAGAACTCCACCAGATCAAAAGCCTTTTCAAAGTCTAGCTTTAGGATGACAATTTCCCTTCTGGATTGATGACACTGATGCAAATATTCAAAAGCCCACCCCAGGCAGTCCTGAATGGTTTTTCCTTTGATGAAGCCATATTGATTCTTGTGGACAACTCGAAGAGCCACCTTCTACAATCTGTTTGCAAGGAGCTTAGCAACCAGCTTGGGAGATGAATTTATAAGAGAAATAGGCCTGAAGTCCGTAACCTTTTCAGGATTATCAACCTTGGGGACCAGAGTGATATATGAGTGGTTTATACTCTTCAAATCAACAGCATGGTGATAAAAATCTGTGCACAACTTATAGAAATCCTCCCTTATGGTGTGCCAGGCTTTTTTGAAAAACAGGTTGTTGAACCCATCAGGACCTGGGACTTTATCAGTGGGGAGATCTAGAATGACACTATCAATCTCCTCTCGGCTAAAAGGAAGACAAAGATGATCCATGTTGTCCAAGTGGGGCACAATGGCAGGCAGATCAAACTGCAAATTGGTAGGGACAGAGCATCCCATTCTGTTTTTGAATTCCTGATAGAAAAGAGCACTCTTCTCTGAGTGATCAGTAACCATCCTACCAGTGTTGTCAACAATCTGACTAATGACATTCTTTCTGTATCTTTCTGAGGCCATTGCGTGAAAAAACTTGGTGTTCTCATCTCCAAACTGAACCAAATGTTGGGTGTATCTTTGTCTCCAGTATGCATTTTGCATAGCAAGAAGATTCTGAATCTGCCCCTTAATAACCAACTTGAATTTATGTTCATGGGGGAGCAAGTTCCTGAGCTCTTCAAGTTTGTCAAGGAAGGCAATCGTCATATTGCAGTTGGCAACAAGGACAAAAAGATTGGAGAGTTTCTTAGTCCAATTCTTTAAGATTCTTCTAAGCAGCTTAAATTTTGCACTAATGATCCTGGCACTATCCAAAGAGCCAACAGAAGGAATAGACCAGGCATTGGTGATCTGCTCAATACAAGAAGGATGACTAAGCCAAAAATTTTCAAATCTAAAGATATTAGCCTTGGGTATGTTTGTTCCAATCTGAATCTTACAGGGCAAGTGATCAGAAGTGGTCCTCGCCAGAGGGAGAACCACAGTCATGGGGAACTGAGTTGTCCACGAGGGGGATGTGAAAAACCAGTCTATTTGTTCAAGGAGAGGATTTGACTGCATGTTACTCCAGGTGAAACTCCTGCCCTTGATTGGAAGCTCAACTAAACCCAGGTGGCTAATGATGTTGTTGAAGATAAGTGAATCATTGAAATTCCCTCCTGGTCTGCTTCTATTTTCAGCATATCTGTAGAAGTTGAAGTCACCCATGAACATCCACAAATCCTCATCATCTATACTCAGGTTATAAAGCCAGTTAACAAAAACATCACGTGCTGGCTGCCTACAAGGTCCATATACCACAACCAAATTCCAGGAGATTGAGTTGATTACGGAGGTAACAATAAGTTTGATAGCGAAACTGTGCTTCTCTTGAACAGAAATAGAGAAATACCTGGAGACCCATGCAATTAGAATGCCACCAGATGCACCAACAGAAGGACAAAATTCAAAACTATCAAATCTCTTTGGAGCAAAGTTTCTTAAAAAACGAATATCAATGTGCTCTTTTTTGGTCTCCTGGAAACAAAATAAATTTGCCCCACTTTCCTCAATTTTATTCTTCAGCAAGTTCCATTTATCTTTATCATTAAGGCCTCTAACATTCCAGCACAGGATATTCCAAGATCTATTAATCATTATGAAAAATTGGAAGAAAAGCAATCAGCAAGGAGGCATAGCCTCCAAGACACCTAATAACAGAAAGATCTGCAAGCATAATTACAGCCACCAGCAGAATAATCCGGACCATCCAACCAGAAAATTCACTATCACCAGACAAAGCGCAAGTTTTAAGCCAATCAAAGGCTACTGAGGACCATGTGTAGTTCGAGGACCGGTGGATGGTCGCTTCCTGGTGTGATGAGTGATTGACAACGTTGTGTGGACTGATTCTTGGCTAAGTATTGCAGGTGCAGGTTGTGGCTTGATTGGTGTTGGTGCAGGTGAAGAACTAGTCCGAAAGGTCGTTGCCGGTGAGGCCTCCAGGTGTGGAGAAGACAAGTAGGCTTGGTTCGAGGGACCCGGTGGCCAGCGGGGTCAAGTGCGGGCCGCATGGTGGCAAGAACGACAAGATGAAGTCGAGAACGGTTTCTTGGTTGAGCCTCAAAACCAAGGTCGAGCCGGGACTTCGTGCGAGCCGAGTCATGAGTGGTGATTGGCGGAGGCTACATCAAGTTCACGGGGTTTGCGGTGGTTCACCAGAAAACCATCGGGTTACTCGGCTGAGCCATAAAGTCGAGGCCGAAGACCGGGCGTGGCTGTCAGGCCAAAACCGGCCTGACCAGTTTGGAGAACCGGTCTGACTGGTTTGGGGTCGCAGGGCGCCGGAAGCTTCGAAGCGGAGGACACACGTCGGGATCGCAAGGCTTGCGTTGAGGTTACGCGAAGTGCGGTCGCCGGGCATCCGTCTGATGGTGCTACGAAGACAAATTCCCAAAGTGCCCTTGGTGGGCGTGTATCCTAGTTTAGGCTTTAGGGGTATTTTAGTCTTTCGGCTTGCCTCCATTTAACCCAAGTGGTGAGAGGATGGCAGCCATCTTTTGGAACCCTAGCTCATTTTCCCTTTGCTTTTTCCCTTCCTATTTTCCTTAGGATTTCTAGGACTAGCTTGAGAGCTTCATGGTGAGATCTGTGAGAGGGAAGGATGATCGGGCGGAAGCTAGACCTTGTATGAACCTTTCATGGTTTGTATAGATGATTCGGCGTGGTTCCTCAAGGCTTGTTTGTGTTCCCCCCGTTTTTCCTTTTTGGTGATTTTCGGAGCCTTTTCTTGGAATTTCTGTGGGAAGTTTTGGGGGTGTTTCTTTGAGGGATTCTTGTTGGATGTCACGTATGAGGACCTTGTGCCTCTTTGCTTGGTGATCTTGCTCCAACAAACCCTCTGAAACGACTTCAATTTGGGAGTTTTCGGTGGTTTCCATGGGAAGGTGTTCTTGAGGGTTGACTTCCGATTCCTCTTGATTGAGTGGGTTTTGGGGACCGAGCTTCTAGCCAAAGGTAGCCCACGAGGTACCCCAGCTATCCCCAAAGTCTCATTTTGATCCATGGAATGAATCGGGAGATCGTTTGGTTGGAAGGTTGAGTTTTTCCCGCGGGCTGAGTTCTTCCCGACTGTCCAGGCAAAACCGGCCTGACCGGTTTCCCAAATCGGTCTGACCGGTTTAGCCCTGTGGGCTGTCGTGAAGGGTTTTTTAGCAGGAAAGTCTTTGTCGTGCTATGGCTTTTCTTGTTCAAAGGAGGAGAGGTTCTTGAGGTGTTTTGGGGCAATTTTGGTCTCGAAGGTGTTTTGGGGATTTCCTGGACAAAACCGGCCTGACTGGTTTCCCCTGCCTGTTGAGAGGCTAAGTCCCAAAGAGTCGGTCTGACCGGTTTCAGAAACCGGCCTGACCGGTTTTGGTTGCCAGCAGCTAGGTCGTGTGGTTTTCTGCTGCGTGTTTCGAGTGGCTGTTGGTTGTGTCTTGCTCCTAGGTCCAGTAGCACTCCAGTGGCTACGTGGACTTGGCAAGAGAAGCTAGCGGAGGTGTTCGAGTGAAATTGGGTTCATAGGCCGAATTCTTGAGTAGAATTTTTATCGGATCCCATTCACTCCCCCCTCTCTGGTTTGCCGTTCCGGTCCTTCAAGTGGTATCAGAGCAGGTTACGGGTCTTTATTGACTCTAACTAGTCTAAGATCCAAAGATGGCATACCAGGAATGAGGATCGGGTCCTCCGCACTTCGATGGAAAGAACTACCAGATGTGGCAGAGGCGGATGGCAGCGTTCCTCCGCGGAAAGGGTCAGATCCTTTGGAATGTTACGGTGAACACAGCTTATGTTCATCCGATTAACTTCCTTGCTCCAGGATCGAGGGACATGTTTGATGCCAACAACAAGGCAGTTGACTACATGTACCGTTCTCTGTGTCAATCCGAATTCGATCGGGTTCAGACAGAGGATTTGGCGTGCAGGATTTGGTTGGAGCTGAAGAATGCTCATGCTCGGAATGCGGATGTTCAGGCACGGTTGTATGCGACTTACCGGAGAGAGTACGAGAATTTCACTCATCTCCCCGGTGAGTCTATAGATGCCTTGTTCCAGCGGTTCACGGTGGTTGTGAACAACATGAGGGCCAATGTCGACGTTCTCCCGTATGATGACCATGATAGAGTGGTGAAGCTCTTACACACGCTGGATCGTACCGTGTGGGATGGAAAGGTCGAGGCCATTATTGAGTCCGAGAAGTACACCACTCTGATGGTGAACGAGCTGTTCTCGAAGCTCAAGTCTGCTGAGGTCGATCGGGGTTTGACAGCCCGTCTTGAGAGCCCAACTGACTCCCATAGTCTTGCTCTCGTCGGTGGCAGAGTGGTTAAGTCTAACGCTAACGCATCCTCCAGGATGTACTCTTTGTCTTCTTTGATGTCTTTGCCAGACGAGGAGTTCGACGTGCTTGGAGAGGACGAGCTGGCGTTGCTGACCAGGCGGTTCGAGAGGCTGCACGAGAACCGGGTGAACACAAGGAGGACAGCATGGACGTGCTTTCAGTGCGGCAAGCCGGGACACTTCGTCGCTGACTGCCCAGAGAAGACGGAGAACAAGGACAGCTACAAGGATGGCTACAAGCACCGGTCGAGCAAGGACGGCAAGTACAGATCGAGGCTCGATCACAAGCACAAGAACAAGCACAAGGACGAGCGGCGGTCGAGGAAGAAGGATGGCCGAGGCAGGAAGGCCCGAGCGATGGTCGGACCGAGCGACGTCGACTCCAGCTCCGCCTACTCTTCCTCGAGCTCGAGTAGCAGCGAAGATGAAGGTGATCGGGATCGCAAGGCTTGCGTCGAGGCTAAGCAGGGTTGCGGTCGCTGGGCATCCGTCCGATGGAGCGAAGACAAAGATTTCTGAATTCGCCCTTGAGGGGCATGTATCCCTAGTTAGCTAGTAAGGGTATTTTAGACTTTCGGTTGCCTCCATATAACCCAAGTGGTGAGAGGATGGCAGCCATCTCTTGGAACCCTAGCTCATTTTGTTTTCCTATTTTCCTTAGGATTTCCATAGGACTAGCTTGAGAGCTTCATGGTGAGATCTTGTGAGAGGGAAGGATGATCGGGCGGCAAGCTAGATCTTGGTATGTATAGATGATTCGGTGTGGTTCCTCAAGGCTTGGATGTATCTTTCCCGTTTGTTCTTTTTGGTGATTTTCGGAGCCCTTTCTTGGCGATTTTCTTGGAGCGATTTCGAGGCCTTTCTCTTTAGGATTTGGTGGGGGATGTATGCTTGAACCCTTCATGGTTCTTTTCCCTTTGATTCCCCTCCCAAATCCGTGAGCAAAGGGGCTCGATTTTGGGGTTTTCTTGGCTCTAGGGTTAGAGGCGTTCTTGGTGGGATTTCTTCGATTTCTTTCGATTTAGCAAGTTTTGGTGGACCAAATCTTGGCTATGGAGTGCCCATGAGGTGTTCCTACTATCCCCAAAGTCTTGCACAAATCCGTGGAGCGATTCGGGAGATCGGGAGTTGGATTTGGGGGAGTTGACCCGCGGGTGCTGTTCATCCCCGAGCGGCCCAGCCTGACCGGTCTGACCGGTGCTACTCACCGGTCTGACCGGTGTAGAGGCTCAGTGGGTTTTGCCTCGGGTGAACGTCTGGGTGAGTTCGTTGTTGTCCCGTGTTGCTGCTGTTTCAAGTTTGGGTCTGTTTTGAGCTCGGTAGGCCTGTTTGGTGGATTTGGGATTTCCTGGCTTGAACCGGTCTGACCGGTGAGCTACACCGGCCTGACCGGTGTAGGGGCCTTCTGTGGAAGTTCTTAGGTTTTTCCAGTAGGGACCGGTCTGACCGGTGCTGCTCACCGGCCTGACCGGTGTAGATCAGTGGTGCTCGAGTTGCTGTTCCGCTGCGTTCTCGAGTCTGTGAAGGTGGTTGTTGGTTCCTAGGACCAGTAGCACTCCAGTGGCTGCGTGGTCTTGGACAACTTGGGTAGTTGAGTCGGAGACGTGTTTTGGAAGTAGTGTTCGTCTTGTTGGAGTCCTCATCTCCTTCGAGAAGAATTTTTATCGGCTCCTATTCACTCCCTCCCTCTCTGGTTCGCCTAATCGGTCCTTCAATTGGTCTCAGAGCCGGTTCGGGTCTTCATTGACTCTAGCCAGTCTAAGATCCAAAGATGGCGTACCAGGAATGGGGTTCGGGTCCTCCGCACTTCGATGGGAAGAACTACCAGATGTGGCAGAGGCGGATGGCGGTGTTCCTCCGCGGAAAGGGTCAGATCCTTTGGGATGTTACGGTGAACACAGCTTATGTTCATCCGATTAACTTCCTTGCTCCAGGATCGAGGGACATGTTCGATGCTAACAACAAGGCAGTCGACTACCTGTACCGTTCTCTGTGTCAATCCGAATTCAATCGGGTTCAGACAGAGGATTTGGCATGCAGGATCTGGTTGGAGCTGAAGAATGCTCATGCTGGGAATGCGGATGTTCAGGCACGGTTGTATGCGACTTATCGGAGAGAGTACAAGAATTTCATTCATCTCCCCGGTGAGTCAATAGATGCCTTGTTCCAGCGGTTCACGGTGGTTGTGAACAACATGAGGGCCAACGTCGACGTCCTCCCGTACGATGACCATGATAGAGCGGTGAAGCTCTTACACGCGCTAGATCGTACCGTGTGGGATGGAAAGGTCGAGGCCATTCTTGAGTCTGAGAAGTACACCACTCTGATGGTGAACAAGCTGTTCTCGAAGCTCAAGTCTGCTGAGGTCGATCGGGGTTTGACAGCCTGTCTTGAGAGCCCGACTGACTCCCATAGTCTTGCTCTCGTCGGTGGCAGAGTGGCTAAGTCTAACACTAACGCATCTTCCAGGATGTACTCTTTGTCTTCTTTGATGTCTTTGCCAGACGAGGAGTTCGACATGCTTGGAGAGGACGAGCTGGCGTTGCTGACCAGGCGGTTCGAGAGGCTGCATGAGAACCGGGTGAACACGAGGAGGACAGCACGGACGTGCTTTCAGTGTGGTAAGCCGGGACATTTCGTAGCTGACTGCCCCGAGAAGACGGAGAAGAAGGACGGCTGCAAGGACGGCTACAAATACCGGTCAAGCAAGGATGGCAAGTATAGATCGAGGTGCGATCACAAGCACAAGAACAAGCACAAGGACGAGCGACGGTCGAGGAAGAAGGACGGCCGAGGCAGGAAGGCCCGAGCGATGGTCGGAGCGAGCGACGTCGACTCCAGCTCCGCCTACTCTTCCTCGAGCTCGAGTAGCAGCGAAGATGAAGGTGATCGGTGCAAGAACAAGAAGGCGTCCAAGAACATGAGCGGGTTGAGCTGCTTCGCGGGAGATGGCTTCTGCGGCATGGCTCGTAGCTCCGGCAGCAAGAAGAGTCACCAAAGTGACTCGGACTCCGACTCCGAGGACGAGGTACGTGACGAGCTTCCCTTCTTGCGTGAGGAGAATGAGCGTCTTGGCCAGTTGCTTGATAACCATGATGGTATGCTTAGAGAGGCCAAGAAGATGAGGAAAGAGCTTAGGGCCTCGCTAGAAGATGCTAGGAACCGTGTGGCTGAGCTAGAAACCCAGAACCTAGATGCTAAGCTTGAAATTGATTCGCTTAAGGCTTCACCTGTGGTTTCTGATGATGTTGATTGTGTTGATTGCTCTGTGTACCTAGCTGATCTTACTAGTCTCAAGGATAAGCATGCTTCTACTTGTGATGAACTAGATGTGCTTAGGGTTGAAGTGGCTGAGCTTAAGTCTTGACCTGCTTTGCTAGGTGCTTGCACTTCTTGCCCTATTTTGCATGGAAAGATTGATGAGATGCATGCTTACACTGTTTCGCTTGAGGCTAAGTTGATAGAACCTGTTCCCACTTCTTGTTCTACATGTGAAGTGCATGCTTTGAAAAATCTGGAACTTGCACACTATGTGAATCGTTTGCAGGATGAGAATGATGAGTTGAGAAAAATGATGGGTTGGTTGTCGGGGCATGAACCCCAACTCAGGATGATGATGGAGACCTATAAGCGCCAAGATGGGCAAGTGCTTGGGTCTGAGAAGGTTGGAGAGTCTAGTGGTGAGGGAGGAGAGAAGATTGGTGATATCTTAGCTCCACCAAAAACCTACCACAAAAATGCCTATGCTCCTAAACCCAACCCACTAAGAAACAAACTCGACACAAATCCAGATCCACCCATATTCCCTCACTCCACAAATGACTTCCAAAAGCCTATCAAGTTCAAGAGCAACTTGGGAAATGTGTTCTTTGGGAAAGAGAGTGAAAAGTCTAGTGAGGAGAAACCGGTTGAGCAACCGAGTGGAGAGAAACCAAGTGAGCAGCCCCAAGCCAAGCCTAAACCCAAGCTCGTGCGGTTCCATTGTGACTATTGTGGGAGAGATGGTCATAAGGGTGAGTTTTGCTTCAAGAAGAAGCGTGAGGAGAGAATGGCAAAGGAGTGGGCAAACGACAGGTACAACCCATCTCATGGTGTGCCTGAGTCTCGTATGCCACTGCCCAGGGGTAAGGCCGTTGTTCGCACAGTTCCGGCTTAGGGAGAAAAGAGTGCTTTGGGAGGAAGGGACCCTGCTGGAGGAGTTAAACCGGTCAGACCGATTTGGAAACCGGCCAGACCGGTTTGGGGTGCTCGTACAGAGAAACTGGTCAGACCGGTTCCAGAACCGGTCAGACCGGTTTGGAGGCAGTAGGGGGACCAGTTTGGTTTTCGTGCTCGTGATGAGTCTCGGTTCAGATCCTTTGGTCGTGGTCCAGATGGTTGGCATGGTGAGTCTGCAGGTGGTCAGTTTGCTAGACGATCTCCACCTCGTGCTCAATACGAGGGTGGAAGGAGTCGTAGCTTTGAGATGGAGAGGAGGAACAATCCACGGTCTTTCTTTCGTGGTTTTCGTCCTCCTCCAGCTAGAGAGGGTTGGTTCCCTCATAGCGGTTACCATGGTGGTGTTCGTGGAGGTAGCTTTGATAGGAGAGATGCTTTAGATTGTGCTAACCCCACTTTGGAGCAAATGGCTCGGCACTGGTTTTACTCTTTTGGTACTAACCCTAGTGCTGAGTCGTTTGTTCACTCACGTGCTCGCTTTTGAATTTCAGGTGGGAGACTTGAGGAACGTTTGGTTGATTGACTCCGGTTGCTCGAGGCATATGACCGGAGACAAGGGGTGGTTCTCAAGTCTCGTCCCGGTGGTGTCCAGGACATACATCACTTTTGGGGACAATGGGCGAGGGCGTGTGCTATCAGAAGGTGAGATAAAGGTAAGTGACTAGGTCACTCTCAGGCGTGTTTCTCTTGTTCAATCGCTGGGGTTCAATTTGCTTTCTGTGTCCCAGTTGTTGGATGAGGGTTTTGAGGTGTTGTTTCGGCCTAGTGGTTCTCGGATTTTAGATTCTCGAGGGGACCTTGTTTGCATGGTCGTTCCCAAGGGTTAAGTGTTCCGAGCTGATTTTTCTCAGTCTTCTGGTGTGGAGCGTTGTTTCTTGGCTGGTTCTTCGAGTGAGTTGTGGAAGTGGCATAGGAAGTTGGGTCACTTGAGCTTTGACCTTTTGTCTCGCTTGAGTAAATTCAATTTGGTCCGAGGATTGCCACGTTTGAGGTTTGAGAAAGAGTTGGTTTGTGCGCCGTGTAGGCATGCCAAGATGGTAGCTTCTTCTCACCCGCCTCTCACCGATGTGACGACTGAGCGTCCATGCGAGCTGCTCCATATGGACCTTGTTGGCCCAGCTCGTGTGCGATCTGCGGGTGGGAAGTGGTATGTCCTTGTTGTGGTGTACGACTACTCTCGGTATACGTGGGTGTTCTTTCTTGAGGAGAAAGGGGAGACGTTTGGTTTTGTTCGAGATCTTGTCTTGAGGTTGAGGAACGAGAGGCACGGAGATGCCATACGAGCGATCCACAGTGACAATTTCTCGGAATTCAAAAACTCTCGCTTCAAAACCTTTTGCCATGACATGGGTCTTGAACATCAGTTTTCGAGTCCGTATATGCCTCCCCAGAATGGCGTGGTGGAAAGGAAAAACAGAACCTTGTGTGAGATGGCTCGAACGATGCTCGATGAGCATAGGACTCCGAGAAGGTTCTGGGCTGAGGCGGTCAATACCGCGTGCTATGTTTCGAACAGGATCTACCTCAGAGTCTACAAGAAGAAAACCTGTTACGAGTTGATGCACGGTCGCACACCCAAGGTGAGTCACTTCCATGTCTTTGGTTGTAAGTGCTTTATCCTTAAGAAAGGGAAGAAGTTGGACAAGTTCGAGGCTAGGTCGGTCGATGGTATTTTCTTTGGTTATGCATCTCATTCTAGAGCATATCGTGTGCTCAATCTTGAAACTAACCAAATCGTGGATACTTGCAAGGTAACCTTCGATGAGACACAGCCACGTAGTCAGCTTGTTTTTGAGTGTGTAGGTGACGACGAACTTGGCGAGGAGATCTTTCAGGAGGAGGAGCATGAACATGGAGATGATGAAGATGGTGATGTGGTACCCGCGACTGAGCATGTACCTACTACTTCGATGACGATCGAGGACGGGCCCTCTCCCACACCCACAACGACAAATCCAGTACAAGGCGAAGCTGCTGTTGAGGGGGAGGTAGCATCAAGGTGAGAACCTCCCCGGCGAGTGCAAGTGGATCATCCAGCTTCGAGAATCATCGGCGACATGAATGAACGTACTACACAGTCGAGGGTTCGAAACAATTCTCATTTCGCTCATGCTGCTTTTGTTGCCACCTTTGAGCCCAAAGACATTGGACACGCACTATCTAATCATAATTGGGTTAATTCGATGCATGAGGAGTTGGAGAATTTTGAGAGGAACCAAGTTTGGGTGTTGGTTGACCCTCCCCCAGGGTGTAAGCCGATTGGGACAAAATAGGTATGGAAGAACATAGAGGAAGAGAAAGGTGAAGTGGTGAGAAACAAGTCAAGACTTGTTGCTTAGGGGTATAGTCAGAAAGAGGGGATCGACTACGAGGAGACCTTTGCTCCCGTAGCTCGTTTGGAGGCAATTAGGATCCTTCTAGCCTTTGCCGTGGCTAAAGGGTTCAAGTTGCACCAAATGGATGTGAAGAGTGCCTTCTTGAATGGTGTGTTGGAGGAAGAAGTGTATGTGAGACAGCCTCCAGGGTTTGAGAGTGAGAAGTACCCCCACCGGGTGTACAAGTTGAGGAAGGCGCTGTATGGGCTAAACAGGCACCTAGAGCTTGGTACGGTAGGTTGAGGGGGTTCCTGTTTGAGAGAGGGTTTGAGATGGGGAAGGTCGATCAGACCTTGTTTCTTCTCAGGCAGGGCAGAGATATCCTGATTGTACAGGTGTACGTGGATGATATTGTCTTTGGTGGCTCGTCTAACTCTCTTGTTGCAAGGTTTGCAGAAGACATGAGCAGGGAATTTGAGATGAGCATGATGGGTGAGTTGCAGTTCTTCCTCGGGCTACAGATCAAGCAATCAAAGGAAGGAATATTTGTGCACCAAGCTAAGTACACCAGGACATCGTGAGGAAGTTCAAGATGGAGGACTCCAAGGCCATGGCGACGCCTATGAGTACGACTACAGCTCTTGATGCAGACGAGGAAGGTGAACACGTGGACCAGAAGGAGTACCGAAGCATGATCGGGTCACTCCTCTACCTGACGGCGACGAGGCCGGACATCCAGTTCTCGGTATGTCTGTGCGCTCGTTTTCAAGTGTCTCCAAGGACTTCGCATCGGCAAGCGGTCAAGCGCATTTTCAGGTATTTGCGTCACACTCCCGACTTCGGCCTTTGGTACTCTGCGTCTTCTTCTTTTGCACTTCATGGATTTTTAGACGCGGATTTTGCCGGGTGTCGGTTGTATAGGAAGTCCACTTCTGGGACTTGCCAGTTCTTGGGATCTTCTTTGGTGTCTTGGTCTTCCCGCAAACAGTCGAGTGTTGCTCAATCCACTACCGAGGCAGAGTATGTGGCCGTAGCTAGTTGTTGCTCTTAGCTCCTTTGGATCACATATACCATGAGTGACTTTGGTGTGGAGTATACCATTGTTCCACTTCAATGTGACAGCACCAGTGCCATAAGTGTAGCAAAGAACCTAGTTCTTCATTCCAAAACCAAGCACATAGAAGTGAGGTATCATTTTCTGAGAGACAACATAGAGAAAGGGAAGATAGCTTTGATCCATGTACCCACACATGACCAACTAGCCGATATTTTCACCAAACCCCTAGACCAAGCAACTTTCACTCGTCTGCGGGGGGAGCTTGGTGTGTGTTTGATTTCTTGAGTTGGTGTGTGGGAGCTCCTTTGTAGCATATGTATAGCTTTCCTTTATGCATTTCTTGCATTTGGCATGGCATATGTAACATGATGTACAGGCATCTTTGTATCTTAGGTTGCATGCATTTTGTATCATATGCATTGGCTAGGAAAAGCTTCTCCTATATACATTGTTCACCATGGAATGATATGTATGTCTTTGTGAGCTTGTTTGGTAAGCTATGGTTAGTTTGGCTTAGCTCTTGGTAATCTTGGTTTATATCCATGGTTGATGGCTATATTTTTGAAAAATGTCACATGTATGCTCTCTTGTGAGTAAATACCTTTATATGATCTTGACATGTTTTAAGTGGCTTGGCTATGCTTAATTTGTGGTTGGATAGCTTATTTTGATCATATGGGGCCAAAGGCTCATTTGCCATCATGAATGTTTAGCCCCCATGCTTTATCTTGTGGAGGGGCATAAGTTCCTTTTTGTCGCAAAGACATTTCATGTACCAATTTCAAATCTGAAAATGAAATGTAAATTGCTTGGAAAATGTGTTCCCATGTCATATGTGCTAATTTTATGTTGCTTTGGGTGCTAAACGGTTGCATGATGCCTACCAATGAGAAGTCTCATATATAGAAGTAGGCACATGGCTCGGTGGCTTTGACATGACATGAGGTGCTTGTGGGTGTTTATGATGGTCTTACGTTTAGAATGGTTGTCCTAGCATGAAGTTTGTGTGGCTTTGCCATTTTGACATGTTTTGCTCATGGTTAGGACTTTGCTCATGAGAGGCTAATTTTTTCGCAAAATTGCTCAATTCTATCTTAGCTTCGTCTAATGGTTGTGGAACTTGGTGATCATGAAGTTGATGTCATCACGAAGCTGTAGAGTATCTAACTTGCTCATTTGGACATGTGTAGCATCTTGTGATAAATTTTGTATACTTGAGAAGCTCTAGGTTGCATGTTTTCAAATTTGAGCCTTGATTCATGCATTGGCAACAAGGGGGAGAAAGAACGGCTGAGAAAAGTTGCATTGCATCCCTAGAACCTATTCCAAGAGTCAAGGGGGAGCTTGTACATTTCTTTTGCATTTTTGGCTTTTGGGGGGTGTGGTCTGCTGTGTCAAATCGGACCGATTTTGACAACCGGCCTGACCGGTTTTGCAAACCGGTCAGACCTGTTTTGTGCCCAGTGTTGGCACTTGTTCAGGGGGAGTATGCATATGTGCAGGGGGAGCTCTTGCATGCTTTGGTGGTTTGTGCTCTTTGCTTGAGCCTGTTTTTGACACGATTGTGTCGAGCCGTTGCCCTTGCCTAAGGGGACCGAGTCTTTCCTCTTTCAAGTGATCTTGCTCTTTGCCTTTGGTTGGCTTTCGATCGCTTGTTTGAGTTTCTTTGGTCGTTTCTTTTCTTTTTCCTTTTCTCTTTGATTTCCAAATGTGTGTGTTGTCAATGCACTCATCAAGGGGGAGATTGAGGACCATGTGTGGTTTGAGGACCGGTGGATGGTCGCTTCCTGGTGTGATGAGTGATTGAC
This sequence comes from Cenchrus fungigraminus, assembly GCA_036936925.1. Lineage (NCBI taxonomy): Eukaryota > Viridiplantae > Streptophyta > Magnoliopsida > Poales > Poaceae > Cenchrus > Cenchrus fungigraminus. The sequence goes on from CM072780.1 coordinate 90,356,335, forward strand.
AACGTTGTGTGGACTGATTCTTGTCTAAGTATTGCAGGTGCAGGTTGCGGCTTGACTGGCGTTGGTGCAGGTGAAGAACAAGCGCGAAAGGTCGTTGCCGGTGAGGCCTCCAGGTGTGGAGAAGACAAGTAGGCTTGGTTCGAGGGACCCGGTGGCCAGCGGGGTCAAGTGCGGGCCGCATGGTGGCAAGAACGGCAAGATGAAGTCGAGAACGGTTTCTTGGTTGAGCCTCAAAACCAAGGTCGAGCCGGGACTTCGTGGGAGCCGAGTCATGAGTGGTGATTGGCGGAGGCTACATCAAGTTCGCGGGGTTTGCGGTGGTTCACCAGAAAACCATCGGGTTACTCGGCTGAGTCACAAAGCCGAGGCCGAAGACCGGTCGTGGCTGTCAGGCCAAAACCGGCCTGACCGGTTTGGATAACCGGTCTGATCGGTTTGGGGTTGCAGGGCGCCGAAAGCTTCGAAGCGGAGGACACGCGTCGGGATCGCAAGGCTTGCGTCGAGGCTACGCGAAGTGCAGTCGCCGGGCGTCCGTCCGATGGTGCTACGAAGACAAATTCCCAAAGTGCCCTTGGTGGGCGTGTATCCTAGTTTAGGCTTTAGGGGTATTTTAGTCTTTCGGCTTGCCTCCATTTAACCCAAGTGGTGAGAGGATGGCAGCCATCTTTTGGAACCCTAGCTCATTTTCCCTTTGCTTTTTCCCTTCCTATTTTCCTTAGGATTTCTAGGACTAGCTTGAGAGCTTCATGGTGAGATCTTGTGAGAGGGAAGGATGATCGGGCGGAAGCTAGACCTTGTTTGAACCTTTCATGGTTTGTATAGATGATTCGGCGTGGTTCCTCAATCCTTGTTTGTGTTCCCCCCGTTTTTCCTTTTTGGTGATTTTCGGAGCCTTTTCTTGGAATTTCCGTGGGAAGTTTTGGCGGTGTTTCTTTGAGGGATTCTTGTTGGATGTCACGTATGAGGACCTTGTGCCTCTTTGCTTGGTGATCTTGCTCCAACAAACCCTCCGAAACGACTTCAATTTGGGAGTTTTCGGTGGTTTCCATGGGAAGGTGTTCTTAAGGGTTGACTTCTGATTCCTCTTGATTGAGTGGGTTTTGGGGACCGAGCTTCTAGCCAAAGGTAGCCCACGAGGTACCCCAGCTATCCCCAAAGTCCCATTTTGATCAGTGGAACGAATCGGGAGATCGTTTGGTTGGAAGGTTGAGTTTTTCCCGCGGGCTGAGTTCTTCCTGACTGTCCAGGCAAAACCGGCCTGACCGGTTTCCCAAATCGGTCTGACCGGTTTAGCCCTGTGGGCTGTCGTGAAGGGTTTTTGAGCAGGAAAGTCTTTGTCATGCTATGGTTTTTCTTGTTCAAAGGAGGAGAGGTTCTTGAGGTGTTTTGGGGCAATTTTGGTCTCGAAGGTATTTTGGGGATTTCCTGGACAAAACCGACCTGACCGGTTTGCCAAACCGGCCTGACCGGTTTCCCCTGCCTGTTGAGAGGCTAAGTCCCAGAGAGTCGGTCTGACCGGTTTCAGAAACCGGCCTGACCGGTTTTGGTTGCCAGCAGCTAGGTCGTGTGGTTTTCTGCTGCGTGTTTCGAGTGGCTGTTGGTTGTGTCTTGCTCCTAGGTCCAGTAGCACTCCAGTGGCTACGTGGACTTGGCAAGAGAAGCTAGCAGAGGTGTCCGAGTGAAATTGGGTTCATAGGTCGAATTATTGAGTAGAATTTTTATCGGCTCCCATTCACTCCCCACTCTCTGGTTCGCCGTTCCGGTCCTTCAGCTACAAAAGACAAAAGAACAGATAACCAAAGTTCAACAGGACAAAATAGGCTGCAGTCCATTGGATCAAACATCAGAAGGGGGCTGCAGGGTGGAGATGTTCAGCTCCATAGGAGGAACTCCACAAAAACCAGTACCCAGTTCCACAAGCAAGGGGGCAGGGATGTCTTCAATCTCCCAGTCTTCGGCATCTTGATGCTCAATTTGCCTGGTGATGATGGCAGACTTGAGGTCCTCTACTTCAAAGAATCTGACCGTTTTTACAGCAGCTCCCCTCTTCCTCCTAGGCTCATTCTCCAGCTGGATGTGAATGGCACCAGCATCCTTCCTGAGTCTAGCACTTCTCCTCACCTCATCCTCCACAATAGGTGTCTTGGCTCGAGCTTTTCTTTTGTGGTATTGGGGAGGGGTGGACAAAGGGGGAGCAGATTCCAGAGGCATGTCCCATCCGTTGTTTGCTGCAAATGGTTCCTCCTGCAACACCATATCCCCATTCAAATTATCGCCTTCCATCAGGCAATCCCCATTTCCTGACAAAGACTGGTTAGAAACAGCAGCAAGCTGTTGAATGCCAAGTAATTCATTCACAACTCTTGGGGGTCTTGCTCATTGGAGCCCAAATGCTCATCAGCACCAGTGTGCAGCTGGTGAGTGCTGCCAATGTTGGCAACCTCAATGTGTTCCATGAACTGGTGAGTGCTCTAAGAATTGAAATCACTGCTATGAGGTTGCTGCTCATTGTGTGCTGTCCTCCGAAACTCACTTGGGGAGCTTAAAAGCTGCAGCCTAGGCACTCTAACCCCTGCAGAACTGGAAGCCTCTGCATTGTTCCCCCAACTAGGATTATCAACATTAAAGAACCAACTTTCTGGCACAAACCATGACTTAGGAAAGGAGTTCCATTCATGAGCCTTCATGGGCGCCTTTAGAGGGAGCAGAGCCTGGATAGAAGAGGCCCTTTGGGCCAGTTCTCTGACAAGCATATCCACTGATGGTCTTGGGCCAAAACTAGGATGGAGCCCAAGCCTTTCTGCTATTTGTCTGATGAAAAGTCACTGTCAAATTCAAAATTGGCCAGCTGAGGCACATTAGCAATTCTTGAAACAGCACCATTTGCAGGCAGAGGAAGTTCAAGAGTGACAGGGACCCCCTGAGCTCTGAAGAATGTAGCAGCTTCACTACTGACAGAGCTACTGTCCTGCGGGACATCAGGATGCTGCATGATACCATTGGCCAGAGCATTCACCACAACTTGATTGGCAAGATTGTTGACAATTTCTAGCTCATTGTCACCCACAAGCTCTCCTTCTTGTTGTGGCCATTGATCCCAGCCATCGTTCTGAGCAGGGTGGGGTGGAGACGGGGCCTGCCAACCTTGATCAATGTTGGCTTGCTGCACTCCCTGCAAATCTCTGACATCTTCGAACTGCCCCGGTTGATCCTCTTCAGGCTGCTCATTAACAACAGGATGAGGGTTCCCATTGGGGGGATGGGGTCTTCATCTCCTGGCAGATTATCATTCAGAATGCTGTCCAGGACAAAAACCGGGACAGTCCATGAGTGACCACCATCAGCAACCGTGCCACTCTCAGAAATAACAATGCTTCTGGGAATCCTACTAACAAAAGTAACCCGGCATCTGAGCAAGATTCTTGAGCGGAATCTGGAGTTGTCAGTCCAAGTTACAACAGAGCCAAATAGACCAACAGCTTGCAGCACAATATCTCGAGTCTGAAAATCCAGAGGAAAAGCAAGAAACATAACCCAGCAGGTGCGAGTAAAAGGAGAGTTTCTCAGGTTAATCCCCCTGTCATGCTCCACAACCCTCAGCTCTCTACCATTTCCAAAGTGATGGGGACTCAAGTTGATCATTGCCTGCCGAGCAATGGCCGAAGGAAACTGTGCCAGACAAAGCCCCAAAGGAGACGGACAACAAGAACGGAAACGAATGCGATGCACATCCTCAAAAAATTCCAGAACTTCATCGATTGCATCATAAATCTGATTCGCTGGAGGAGGGGGATCAATCGAGATAATAGCATACTCATCATGTCAACACGGGGGGTTGGCCATGATGATGATCCTCCCACGAGCCGAACGAGCCCAATCTTCCACATTCATCCCCTCTGGGACAAACGGCTCGGGGTCGACTTCAAAGTTTGCCATCTCCACTTCAGCCCGATCACCAGCAGCTTCAGTGCCAGAGGAACTAGCGAGCTCTGGCTCCAATGGCGGAGCAGGGTCTTCTGTAGCACAGGGGCAGAATGCGCTGGGGTTTTCTGCGGGAGTACTGTGCTTTGGGGGCAAAACACTGTTAACCCCGGACGCATCGTCTTCCGCTCGCGACTGCTGAACTGCCTCCGTGGGCCTAGAAACTTGGATGGGCTTGGGTCGCCAAAGAATCCTGGGCCGGGCTGCCGTTGTACAGAATTTGAAAATGTGCCCATATTTGAAACACGCCGCACATCTAAACGGTGCACGACATCCCGCCCGCCGGTGATTAATGCCAAAGCACCGTGTGCAATTTCCTAAGCGGCGTGCTTTGTCAACCACCTCGAGAAGATCAGAAGCCCCATTAACTCTGTTGGCAGCTGATTCGTTGTACTTCAGGAAGCTTCTAGAACTTTCCAGATGCACAGGAGGAGATGAGACCTTCCGATTTTCCGGAAGCTCAGCACGATCTGAAGCCTGATACTGAGCAGCGCCACAGTCATCGTTACTACACAAAACTTCATCAGTATCAACTGAGGGTTTCTTGAGAATGCCATAAACTTCCTGAGGATGATGCTCATGCCCAGCTTCATTGGAGAGATCAAAAACAAATTCACCAAACTTAATAGTGGACTGCCTCACAGCAGGACTGGATTTAGCCACCGGGGAATCAACCACAATTTTTTCAGCAAAACGAACTTTCTTAACACGATTATTGGAAGAACTAGAGGATCTAGAGATCAGACATTTTTGCCTTTTTGACATGACCTTCTCCCATTTTCTAGCTTCCTCAGCTTCCCACAATCTTTTTTCACGCTCCCAGTAAGGAGCACCATTACTCCAGAGATGAAAATAAACATCAAAAGAAGACCCAATGAATCTCCGCAGCTTATAGATGGCAAAACCCACTTCCTTACAAGAGACCGTGAATCTGAAATGGTTATGGCTCTGATAGGTCACACAGAAGTGATGAGCAAGACCGCCGAGGCAAGATTGAAGAGCAAGAGCGACCGACTCTTCATTAAGCTGAAAAAGATACCTCCGAAAGGTAGCCAAGAGATGAAAACCAGAACCATTGCCCTTTGAATCATGAATGCATCTACCGGTTGAGCGATGGATATCCTTTTCAAAAGCCATACCAATCTCATCGACCACAGGAAGTCCATGACCATAACCAGGAGAAGAGCCAACAAAACCAGCAGGAAGAAGACCGGAGACAAGGAACCGAGAAGAGAACCGGAGATGACAAACCGAAAGACCAGGGGGAACCTGAAGGAAAAAACCAGCAGCACCAGAGAGCGAGAGGAGGCGAGGGAGATCTCACAAGGAAAGGGGCTTCGCTTGGAGTCCATCATGGTGCAGGCCACCGCGGAGTCGCACTGCGGGAGCACGCTCGCCGGGGGAGGGGAGGGTGGAGAGCGATTGTCATTCCATCCATTCTTCATTCATACATTTAAGTTTGTCATATGTGACAAATTTTTCATTCTTCATCCACACAGATGAAGCAAAAGCACCACTTTTAACATCAGAATTACTTCTTTGCAGCATACATCCCCAGTAAACATCCAAATACTACACAAACAACAGCCACAATAATCAAGTTCATCTTCCAGATCACATTCTCCATCTTCTCCTCCAGTGCTTTCTTCCTCTGCTCGCCGCTCCCAATTTGACATTCCACTGAATCAACTACTTCATCGACCGCGTCTGCCCAGTTCGATGGTCGAAAAATAATGACACCAGCATCCTTCAGCATCTGGAGATACTCCTTGTGGAAACGATAAAATCCATAATTCTTGGTGTACTGCAGAATCAAAAGCACATAAGAACCCTAACTCAGATTTGGGAGACACAGCAGACTACTCACCGAGTTCCTTGCACACTTGAAATAAAGACGACCGTGGTTTTCACCTTCCTTCTGCGTCCGCCCCTCCACCACCCGAGCCATACCACAGTCTGGGCAAGACCAGTGGAAAGCCGCTTAGCTCACCGACTGGATCCAAGCCGATGGAGTGATTGCGGCTGCTCCGGCAACCTTGAACCCTGCTCCTCGCACGTGCATCTCCAGACAAATCGGTGTAGTGTGACATGTGCGCGACGGCGGGGAAGGACGGGTGGGCGGCGGCGGTGGAGCTCAGATCGGGGAAGAAGAAGGGGGCCGGGGTCGGGGCGAATGCATATTCATTCGGCCAGGGGCATTTCGGACAATGGAGCACTTGTTGGCGACGAGGGTTAGTGTACCAGCGTCGCCGGGGCGGATGCATATTCATTCGGCCAGGGGCATTTCTGACAATGGAGCACTTGTTGGCGACGAGGGTTAGTCTACCAGCTTCGCCGGGGCGGATGCATATTCATTCGGCCAGGGGCATTTCGGACAATGGAGCACTTGTTGGTGACGAGGGTTAGTCTACCCGCATCGCCTTTGTCGGTCGGGCAGGCTACGGTTATCTTTTTTTATATAGGCTTCTAACGCTGACGCGTGGGCCCGACACTATTTTTTCTGAATTGAAACTTGCTTCCCTCAAATATTAGAGCCCATAAACAGCACCAAAAAATTCGTAAAAAATACGAACAATTCATAGTTGGTAATTTCGTATTTGAATAAAATATCAACAGCCACACTTGTCTAACCAAATTTCTTAAAATTAGATTTTTTATCTCTTGTTTACGATATAACAATTATAATAGCGTCTTAGTGTGTTCTAAAAATTTTACAAATTGACTTGGCAACATAATTTAAGTCCCTAAGCTTGTCTACAAAAATTCAAAAGGTTTCGAAAATGGAAGATTATACTTGTGTACAAATGTCTACATCTCTCACATAGTTTCTTAGAATGTTACTTCAACATTGAAGTTTTCCACACTTTAAAACATGTTCGAACTCATATGCATTTGAAATTTTAACATAACCTTATGTTCACCATAAGATTACGAAATGCAAAGTTTCATTAGTAATGGTTGTGTAAAACAAATATTATTTCTATGTTGTAATTATAAGGAACAATATAAGGTGTATAAACAACATCCAAGAAATGGAATTACATACGAAAAAATGTCATAAATGAATAGATGTTGATTTTGGAAAAATTCAGAAACAAATATCATCAAATTTGGATTACGGTTGACGGAGAAATACGTGATACAAAATTTGATTGCAGATTAAAAGGGGAAAAGCAAACTGTTCTTCATTCGAATAGACCTGGCCCCGCCCCTTCATTGGCGACATGTGGTTGCTAATCATCGTATCATTTGCGCATCCGAACCTTTTTAATAAACGCTCCACCCCGCCTTCCGCCTTCTATCCCCTTCTCCGGCTTCCGCCTTCCTCGTCTCCGTCGCAGGGATGGCCCACGACTCTAGGGGGAGGTTCTGCAAGGAGGAGGCCCCGCGGCCACGTCCCCGTCCATCTTCCTCGGTGCTGTCCGCCGCCCCCGCCAAGAGAGTGAGGTTCCGCGGCGACGAAGAGGAGCTGTCCCAGCGCGCCGCCCCCGTGCGTCTTCCTCGGCGCTCCATGGAAGAGGTCGGTTCTTCGTCGGCCCGGGGGAGGAAGCCGTACACACGCGCAAGGGCCAAGTTGGCGGACTCCAGCGACGCCCGCCATGGAGAGGCAGGGTTTTTTTCCTCAACCCGAAGGAAGAAGTGGTCCACGCGCATTGAGCTGAGCGCGGACTCCTCCGGCGACGACCCAGGCAGAAGAGTGGTGGTAGACCTCATCTCCTCCGGCGACGACTCCGGCAACAACTCCGGCGACGACCCCGGCAACAACTCCGGCAATGATTTTGAAGACCATGAGGCAAGTTCTGAAACCATCACGCACTCCTTGTTCACATCTTCACTGATCAATTGTTCTAATGCATCAATTTCCATTTGTTGTAGGAAGTTGCTGCACATGACATTGACAGGATTTGGACTGAAATCAACAAGCTCAAGGAATCGGCTGAAGAGAAGCAGGCAAGTTTTGAAACCAGTTAGAGCTAAACAGCTTTCTTGTAAATTACAACTGTTATGAAGCTTACATCAATATAATTTTTTCCTTTGTTTTAGGAATGTGCTGTTACTCGGGATGACATTGACTACATCTGGAAAGGAATCGACAAGCATGATGAGCAGCTTAAAGCCGCACAAAAGAGGCAGGAGATTCAACTTCTAAAGAAGAATGCTGAGCTGGCAGAAAGAGTTGCAAAACTAGAGACAAGGCTAGCTGAACTTGAGGCACCAGCACAAAAGAAGCCATCCTAGCTAACTAGTTCCCTTGCAGCTACAATCTAGTTTGGTGATGCGCCCAGCTGATGCAGTCTTATTTTGGTGATGTGCCCTGCTGATGCATGTCAGATGTGAATATGTTTGTTATGAGTTAGTTTGCTTGGTGATGTGAACTTGTGATGCATGTCATATGTGAACATGTGATGCTATATCAACAGTCACACTTGTTTGCTTTGGTAATGTGAACTTGTGATGCATGTCATAATAGAGCCCATAAACAGCACCTAAAAATTCGTTAAAAAATACGAAAAATTCACAGTTGGTAATTTAGTAATTGAATAAAATATCAACAGCCACACTTGTTTAACCAAATTTCTTAAAATTAGATTTTTTTATCTCATGTTTATGATATACTATACTAGTAGCAGAGTAGTACTTGACTACATTACTCGTTTTAAGGCCCACACAAGCCCACTCGCGCTAGGTTAGTAGGGAAGGACGCCTCCCTCACGCAGTCTCCTCCCACTCTCCCCTCGCTGCCGCCGCTTTCTCCCCCTCGCCTTCGTCCCCCTCACCTCCCCCCATGCCGCGACGCACGCTACACCCCTTCGCTGAGACGCGCGCCACACGATGCTCGGCGCGACGCGCACCACACCTCTGACAGTGAGATCTGGAGGAGGAGGGACCCAGCAGCGGCGGCGACGACGACGACGACTAGAGGAGGGATCCAGCGATGACGATGACGACTAGGGGAGGGATCCAGCGATGACGACGATGACGACGACGACTAAGAGGAGGAGGAGGGTTCCAGCCACGAGGTCGACGCGAGGACGAGGACGTGGCGGCGAGCAGGCACCGACGAGAAGTAGAAATCCCTTCGCTCCGGCAGTGACAAGGTCAGTGGCGAATCTAGGATTTGAGTTTATGGTATGCCGCTCTAAAAATGTCTTATACAATTCGGTAAATGCATTCTTCCAACTCGTTAATAATTGTAAAATTAACAACAATTCAGTAATAACTGTAAAATTAACAACGTAATTTGGTATATTTGCTAGAGTTTATGCAATTAGGCCAAGCGAGCGTATGCAGCACACATGCGTTCAGATAATCAAGTATACAACATATGTGTGCATATGGTTTTCTTTTTATATAAATGCGTATAAATATACTTGTACTTGTGGGAATTGCAGGGTATGTCGTGGCTCCTTTGTATAAGTACATGTGGACATACTTAGCTGTTGATGGTATACATACTTAGCATTTCCCTTTAGATTGACTCTTATATTTGGCTTTGCTCTTGTTCCTATGTACATCTGCACATTCTCTCCAAGTTGAATAAGTACCTCATCAGCAACAGAGGCAGCCTGCATCTTCCTCTTTAAAATGGTAAGGTCGCATTGCCTGAACTAATTTTTTGGTTACTGAATTTTCCATTTATGTTAATGGTTTACCAAGAACCAATGATATTACAGTGGGCTAAAGTAGTTACTGTAATTCCCTTGACTATTAATTCACAGGATAAATCTGACGAGGACTATAGACCTGGGCCACAAGATGAAGAAGAGGGTTATGGCACTGCTAGTGCATAAGACCAGGTGGGTGGGGCTCAGCGCCGAGGCAGAGCGCCAAGGACATCCACAAAGTGGCCAAGTGACACAATGATAGACATTGAGGTCGACATAGTGGGGATGCCAGTACCATTGACTCAAAAGCGCAGGTTCAGGGCGCTTGCGGGGCTCGTTGCTAGACAAAAGATACATTTGCACTTGCCAGAAATCAAAGAACTAAGCAATGATGAAAAGTAGGACTTGTTTGATAAGCATGTGCAGAAACACTTGAAGTTCTAGGAAGATGTGAAACCGCAGGCATTCAAGCTTTTCTGGAAGACGGCAGCCAAGGCATGGAGACAATTCAGATTTCAGGTTAGGTGAGATTTTATCAGAAAAGGACTTGAGCCATTTACAAGGCACCCATTTATTGTCCCGGAACAGTGGAAGGAGTTCATGAAACATGAGGAAATCGAGCAAGCCTCATCTGCTAGTGTCAAGTTCAAAGAACTCCGAAGCCGAAACACAAGCGAGCACAGCATGGGTCCCCAGCTGGTTATACTGTGAAATTAGAACAATGGGAGGAAGAGGACAGACAATTAGCTGCAGCTGGTATCCCCAACCCATATGATGCCTACCCTGACGATCGTTCCAAGAATTGGCTGCGAGCAAGGAGTAAGCTAGTGATTAAAGACTGTGTTGCCGTGATAGTGTTCAACAACAACGAGGTAGAAAAATTGGCTGTAGACATCAAGGAGAAGATTGCATGTGCAGAATCTTCAGAAATGGCAGGGCAGAGGGAGTATGATGTGCTAAGTCAATGCTTGGGCCGCCCTGAACAACCAGGTCGTGTGTGTGGTGTCTCCAGCTACCAGGGCTGGAAGTATGCATGGCCTCAGCACGTCGAGATGTACAGGAAGAGGAAGAGGACGAAGACCGACGCATCAGTTGATACGGAAAAGATAAAGGAACAAATCAAGTAAGAACTGGTGGCTGAGATGCAGATGCAGAGCATGCAGATGCAGAACATGCAGATGCAGAGGTGGTGTTGTCACAAGATGGTGTTGTCACCAGTGTACAATCGCGCAAGCCCTTCACCCGCCACACTGAAGAGCAGTTGTGCGTCAGATAATGTAGGTTTGATCGATGGCACAGCAGAGTTGGTGACGGAGGTGCGTTGTGACGATTGTACACACGAAGACCTTATAGGCATGTTGACTGAACCCACACACTGTGGCCTATGGATCATGTGGAGGGGTCTTCAATGTGAGGCTGCAATTGGTCTTGTTCATCTAGAGGAGACTACGCTACAAACAGTCCCGATTCATGAAGACTGTGTTGTGGTTGAAGTGCTCACTGTATATACTATCTTTGTAGATGAACTGTTGGAATACCCTCCTAATGATGAGGTGATGAAAGTCGGACAAGCTGAAGGACAGAGGTTACAATGGAGAAGGTGTCGGATTGACATCAAAGGAGTACCAACATGTAAATCTCGTTCACAGGCTATGATATAGATTCCTTGTAGTTCACAGAGTACGGTACAGGTTCCTTCCTCACATGGTTCCCCACATCCTCCTCCTCCTCCTCCTCCTCAATCCCCACATCCACAAGACGTTCCCTTCGGACCTCCTCCTCGTCCTGAAAAACTTGCATCCCCACCTCCTCGTCATCCTGAAAACACAGAAAAACTTGCCTCCCCACATCTGCAAGATACACCAAATATTCCATCCCCACCTACTACTAGTCCTAAAAAAACAGAAAAACTTGCATCCCCACATCCGTAAGAGACACCAAATATTCCATCCCCACCACCACGCCCACCACCTTCTCCTCCTTCTCCTCCTCATGAAACAACAAAACCTACACCCCCAAACGAAAGTGCTCAAAACAATCATGCCAAAGAAGGTACATCTGGGCCTAATACCTCTGTAATAGGTCTTGGTGAGACACCACTGTTACCAGTCAACCAGAGTGATGTGTTGGCTGGTGCTGATAAATCTGTCGATGACATTTCGAAGAAAGTTGTAAGTAATCTGGGCCCAATACCTCTGTAATAGCTCCTGATGAGACACCACTAGGCAAGAAAGCCCTTGAGAAACCTTCAGCCATTTCAAATTAGCAAGGAAAGAAACTTGTTGAAAATAAAATCTCTACACCACGTACAGCAGGCAAGAAATCCCTTGAGAAACCTTCAGCCATTTCAAAGCTGCAAGAAGAGAAACTTGCCAAAAATAAAAGCTCTACACCACATACAGCAGGCAAGCAAGCCCTTAAGAAACCTTCTTCAGCCATCTCAAAGCAGCAGGAAAAGGAAATTGTTGTAAATAAAACCTCTAAGAGGCCTACTAGAAAGTGATCTAAGAGAAACACCAAGAAGAATCCTTGGTCTATGACTAACCCAAAGCGATCTGAGAGAAACACCGAGAAGAATCCTTGGGCTATGGTTAACCCAAATTACAAATTCGGAAAGAGCCTTCTCAGTGATGATGATCTCAAAAAGGCTGCTCCTTGTACCAGAAAGCTCCACACATTCTACATGCAACGTGGTAAGCCAGATGATGATTCTCCGATTATGGTCGCACTTCGGCCCGGGACCAGTGCATGGCCTCAGAGAGATGAATCGTCAAACGGACTCTAGCAGCTACCTGTGCAACTCAGTGATTTGTACGATCTCTTCAACTTGGATGCTTTGGATCTGACACTTCTCCGTTGCTTCATCCTATAAGTTGCCTGAAATTTTAATCTGCTTCTCACTAATCATTCTCTATCAAAATGTGCTTTTTGCCTCACATCATCTTTACCATGTATTTTGCCTCCTTACACTTTGTTCTGTAGAAGTTGAGAAGACGGGCGTTGCAGTTGGCTTCCTTGATCCTGAATGCCTTTGCTCGACAACGTTGAACAGCACGAATAACACTCTTGCTTTCTCTGTGTCCTATATGTGCAATGCCTTCAAACTATATGCTAAAAAGAATTTCATGCTTACCTCTTATCTCAGTACGAACCACTGGATTGCAGTGGCGATCATTCCGAAGCAGCGGAAGGTCTACTATCTTGATTCATTGAAGACAGTTAAGACTGATACTAACCCTTTCGAGCAAATCATTAATGAGTAAGTTATTTCTTTCTTAACCTGCGGACGTTCCTCAACAAACTGTGCAGAGTATATTAATTAATAGTGCCCTAACAATTGTTGCATGTTTCGTTGTAGGGGTTGGGAACATTACTGCCGCGATAAGAAGTCGCACCTTAGCACCTTGGAACATGTCAAAGATGTTAAGGTACATAGCACTTATTTCCTTCTTGTGGAAGCTAGTACTAAAGCTTGAGTTTATTTCTTCTCTATCACCACTATTTTTCTTTGTACATTTATTGCAGTGCCACCAACAACCTACTGGATCCAAACTCTGCAGCTTCTATTGTGCCTATCACATGCTTAAATTAAAAGATAGATGCCCACATATGGAGGTACTTTCTTGGGATCTTCATTTGTAAAACCTGCAATTGAGCACAGTTCTTGTTTATTAGCACTGCACATGTTTGGTAACCACCTATGTATGTGTGCTGACTGGTGACATTGTTATATCCAGAGATTAGGGCTAGATGAGCATCCTCTCGACAAATCAACGCTGGTCTATGTTCGTGAAAGAATTGCCACATTCCTCAGGGAACAGGTGATCACAGCCGGAGGAAAATTTCATGCTGATGAAACTGTGTGGGCTCAGATTATGCATGGTGACTAGGAAATTTTTGCATTCCTCCTTGTCCATGAATTTTTGTGATATTGTTGCATTCCTCCTTGTGAGATGATGATGCTGAATTTTGTCATATGATGCATGTGAATTATGTGGATTTCTATGAATTTGGATGATGGATCTAATTTCTGTGAATTTAGTCATATCCTGGCTGGTTCCAGGATGCTGCCCCTGATGGCTACCAAATCTTGGCTGGTTCCAGGATACAGCCAGCAAGCAGGCAGCAGGTTACTGTAGGGGTGGCCTACGTATCTGTAACGGGCGTTAATTAAAGCTCATTACAAACACTGATCACTGAGTAACAGGCTTCAATCCGAACACCCGTTACAAACATGCCAACAATGTAACGGGCACCGTAAAAGCCCGTTACCAGTACTGACTGGTGGGCCCCAGAACTTGGCCTGTTCGTCGAGACATCGGAGACGTAGGTTTACTGCACGCGTCTCCGATATTGATTCACTGTAACGGGTTCTGTTCTGGTGCCCGTTACCAAAGTTCCCTATGGGCCCAGAGAAACAGTCATTTTCACGTGACCGGTGACTAGTTTTGGTAATGGTTGTTGTTTGATGCCCGTTACGAATCCTAGTTGTGCTGAGACGCGCGTGAAATAGACGCGTCTCATTTCGTCGAGACATCAGAGATGCAGTTTCATAGAACGCGTCTCTAATGTTGAGTTACTGTAACGGGCTCTGTTTTGGTGCCCGTTACCAAAGTTCTCTGTGGGCCCAGAGAAACAGCCATTTCACGTGACCGGTGGCTAGTTGTGGTAACGGTCCTTGTTTCATGCCCGTTACGAATATGTGTTATCAGTAACGGGCATCTGCCCGTTACCTTTCTTGGCTCATTTGTAACACTTGATCGGTAACGGGCGCTTTGCCCGTTAACAAAGGCCATCTATGCCCGTTACCAAAATGAGTTTTTCACGTAGTGTAAGGGCATCTCCTCAAGGTCAATAGTGAGTTAGGATCTAGAATTACCTTAGCAATCTATGTGTTCCTCATTGCAAATTTGTATGGCACACTAACTTCACATGGTTGTGAGCTCTACATTTGTAACTTCATGTTTGTATTCTTTGCTTATGCTATTGGTCTGCAAGCTGCCATGGTTGCTACTGATGGAGAGCCAAGTTCTAGACCTGTTGACACCCAACATTAGCAAGACTACGTAGGCCGGTCTAACCAGTGGTCCCACCCGATCAGACCGCCCTGACAAAAGTCCTCAAAAGGCACTTTAGACTTCACCACTGGATAGTTCTCATCGAGTCGATCAAGATCCATATATAGAACGTCCAATTCAGAGTCCGAATGAAGGAGATATGGCTTCTGGAAGATCTGCACATCACGTAGGCGGTTAGACTGCGTCCCCTAGGCTGTTAGACCGCCCTGTCCAGCCAAAGTCAGAGTTAGCAGTTGTTTTTGACACGATAAGGGTTTCGACTCCTAATGGGGCAAGACCTCCCCTCCCTATAAATATAAAGGGCCACGACCGATTGAGGGAATCTAATCAATCAAATCAATCTACTTTTATATTTTTACCGTTTCCCCTTGCCTTAAACTTTTTCCAATCTATTACTTGCTGTTCCTCCTTCATCTCTACGTCAATTGAGGGCGTTCTAGGTGGCCCTGCCGACCCTAGACTAGAGCAACCCAACGTGCACCGCCCCTTGCCCGGGAGACGTTCGGAGGTCTTTCGCCGGTTCACCCCGGCAAAGGTCTGACCGGTGACCTTCACCGGTCTGACTGGTGGGCAAAGGTCTGACTGGTGACCCACTGAGGACCAGAGCGTCCGACGACCGGTGGATGGTCGCTCCTTGGTGTGATGAGTGATTGACAACGTGGTGTGGACTGACTCTTGGCCGAGTATTGCAGGTGCAGGTTGCGGCTTGATTTGCGTTGGTGCAGGTGAAGAGCGGGTGCGAAAGGTCTTAGCCTGTGTGGCCTCTGAGGAGTGGAGAGACAAGTAGGCTCAGCTCGATGGACCCGGTGGCCGAACGAGATCAAGTGCAGGCCGCATGGTGGCAAGAAAAGCAAGACGAAGTCGGGTACGGTTTCTTGATTGAGCCTCAAAACCAAGGTCGAGCCGGGATGACGTGACGGCCAAGTCATGAGTGGTATTAGCGTGGAGGCTGCACCGAGTCCGCGGGGTTTGCGGTGGTTCACCACAAAACTGTCGGGGTTCCTTGGTTGAGCCACAAAGCCAAGACCGGAGGCTCGGAGGGCGGAGACGGGATCCGGGCGCGCCGAGAGACTTCGAAGCGGAGGACACACGTCAGGATCGCAAGGCTTGCGTCGAGGTGAAGCGAGGTGCGGTCTTCGGGCATCCGTCCGATGGTGCTACGACGAGAATTCCCAAAGTGCCCTTCGGGGGTGTGTATCTTACTTTCATGTAATAGGGGTAGTTCCGTCTTTCGGTTGCCTCCATATAAACTTAGAGGAGAGAGGATGGTAGCCACCACTTGGAACCCTAGCTCATTTCCCTTTGCTATTTTCCCTTCCTATTTTCCTTAGGTTTTCCATAGGACTAGCTTGAGAGCTTCATGGTGAGATCTTGAGAGAGGGATGGATGTTGAGGAGGCAAGCAAGACCTTGTATGAATCTTTCATGGTGTGTATAGAAGGTTTGGCGTGATTCCTCAATTGTTCTTGTTGCTCCTCCCATTTCTCTTTTTCGGTGATTTTCGGAGCCTTTTCGTGGTATTTTCGTTCGTCGCTCGATTCGTCGATTTGAGGGCGTTTCTCTCCGGATTTCTTTGAGGGGATCATGGGTGAGTGCCTTGTGCCTCTTTGTGGATGATCTTGACCCCTCAAACACTGGATTTGGCCTTCGATTCGTTGATTTTTGGATGAACCCTAGTTCATAGTGTTCTTGGCAAGGATTCGCGATTCCGGAAGTTGTAGGAAGTTAGAGGCCGAAATTTTTGGGGCATAACTTCTATTTGGGGTGTTCATCATCTCCCCAAAGTTTCATCCCAAAGCTCCAAGTGGTTTGAGAGATCCATCGATCGAAAGTTTGGAGTTGACCCGCGGGCGATTTTTCTGGGCTGTTTCGGATGATCCGACCTTGAGGGTGGATGAGTCGGTAGGGGCTAGATGACCTGGTAGTGTGTCCCAGTGAGTCTCGGTCTCATCTCGGATGATCCGACCTTGAGGGTGGATGATCCGGTAGGGGCTAGATGATCCGGTAGTGTGTCCCGGCGAGTCTCGGTCTCATCTCGGATGATCCGACCTTGGAGACGGATGATCCGGTAGGGCACAGCTAGACCCTGTTTTGCTCTGTTTTGTTCGAGGTTGCTTCCGCTTTGCTTCCTAGCCTTTCAAGCTTTGTTCCTAAGGTCTCGAGAGAGGTTTGTGTGTGCTTTCGCTTGTTCGTGTGTGACCCTCGGAGTTGCGATTGGGATATAGGCCGAGTTCTTTCGAGAAAGAATTTTTATCGACTCCCATTCACTCCCCCCCCTCTCTGGTCGCCAATCCGGTCCTTCAATTGGTATCAGAGCCGGTTACGGATCTTCATGATTCTAACCAGTCTAAGATCCAAAGATGGCGTACTAGGAATGGGTTTCGGGTCCTCCACACTTTGATGGTACAAACTACCAGATGTGGCAAAGGCGGATGGCTGCTTTCCTCCGCGGCAAGGGTCAGATCCTGTGGGATGTCACGGTGAACACAGCTTATGTTCATCCTGTGAACTTCCTTGCTCCAGGATCGAGGGACATGTTCGACGCCAACAACAAGGCGGTCGACTACCTGTACCGTGCTCTGTGTCAATCCGAATTCGATTGGGTTCAGACAGAGGACTTGGCGTGCAGGATTTGGGAGCAGCTGAAGAATGCTCATGCCGGGAACGCTCAGGTTCAGGCTCGGCTCTTTGCGACCTACCGGAGAGAGTACGAGAATTTCACGCATCTCCCCGGTGAGTCGATTGATGCCATGTTCCAGCGGTTCACGGTGATCGTGAACAACATGAGGGCTAATGTGGTTGTGCTCCCGTACGATGACCATGACAGGGCTATCAAGCTCCTGCATTCCCTGGATCGTACCGTGTGGAGTGAGAAGGTCGAGGCCATTCTTGAGTCGGAGAAGTATGAGACCCTCATGGTGGACGAGCTATTTTCCAAGCTCAAGTCGTCTGAGGTGGACCGTGGAGTGCGAGCAAGGATCGAGAACCCGACTGACCCCCATAGTCTGGCTCTCGTTTCCGGTTCAAGGACTAATGCTAACCCATCCTCCAGGATGTACTCCTTGTCTTCTCTTGTGTCCTTGCCAGATAAGGATTTTGACGTGTTGGACGAGGATGACCTAGCACTGTTGTCGAGAAGATTCGAGAGGATGTACGAGAACCGGATGAGCTCAAGGAGGAACTTGAGGACGTGCTTCAAGTGCGGCAAGACCGGACACTTTTTCGCCGAGTGTCCGAAGTTGAACGACGACGCCAAGCACAAGTCCAAGGACAAGAGGTGGAAGTCCAAGAAGAAGGATCATGGACATGGGAGGAAGACACGGTCTCGAGAGAAGATGAAGAAGTCGAGCGACGTCGAATCCGACTCCGAGGACACATCATCAAGCTCGAGTGATGAAGAAGAAGAGGGCAACAAGAAGAAGAAGAAGAAGAAGAACCTCAGCAAGTACCTCAACGGCCTCTGTGTGATGGGCCTAAGCTCCAAGGACAATTTCTGTGGCATGGCTCGCAGCTCTAGCAGCAAGAGAAGTCAGAAGGACGCCTCGGACTCAGATTCCGAGGATGAGGTATGTGATGAGCTCTCTTCCTTGCGCAAGGAGAATGAGGAGTTGGTTGACTTGCTTGATAACCGCGATCACATGCTTAGAGAGGCCAAGAAGCTTAGGAAAGAGCTTAGGGCTTCACTGGAAGATGCTAGGAATAGAGTAGCTGAACTAGAAACCCAAAACCTTGAGGCCAAGCTTGAGATACATTCGCTTAAGGCCAATCCTGTTGTTTCCAATGAGGTTGATTGTCGTGATTGCTCTGTCTTCCTAGCTGATTTGACTGCTCTTAAGGAAAAGCATACCTCCAAGTGTGAGGAACTAGATGTGCTTAGGGTTGAAATGGCTGAGCTGCAATCTAGACCCACTTTGCTTGGTGCATGCACTTATTGCCCTACTTTGCATGAAAAGATTGCTGAGTTTCGCTCTCGCATTGTTTCGCTTGAGGCTGATTTGAAAGTTCCTGTTCCTACTTCCTGCTCTACTTGTGAATTGCATGCTGTGAAGAATTTGGAACTTGGACAATGTGTTGATCGCCTGCAAACTGAGAATGATGATTTGCGAAACTTGTTGAGTTTGTTGTCTAGCCAAGAACCTCAACTTGGTATGATGATTGCAGCATTTAAGCGCTTTAATGGTCAGGCGCTAGGGTCGGATAAGGTAGGGGAGTGCAGTGGTGAGAGAGAAGGAAAGTTTGGGAAAACTCTAGTTCCACCACACACTACACCCAAGAACCAGTTTGCCCCCAAGCCAAACCAGACACATAAGCCGAGAGAAAAACCAAGTGAGAAGCTGAGTGTGCAAGGCAACAAGCATGAGAAGAAACCACAACCAACACCCCAAGCAAAACCAGTCCGCTTCCATTGTGAGCATTGTGGGAGGGATGGTCATAAGAGAGAGTTTTGCTTCAGGAGGAGAAGGGAGGAGAGGCTTGCTAGGGAGATGGCAAACAAGGACAGGTACCGCCCCTCTCGTGGTGTGCCTGAGCCTCGTGTTGTGCCTCGGAGTGAGGGTGTTGTGCATACGGTCCCATCTTGGAGGGATCGGGGCTTTCCTACCCGAGGTGCTCAGAGTTCCCGCTTTCGGGGTCGTGGTGTTGATCGGTTTGGTTCCTTTGGTCGTGGTGCAGGTGATGGGTATGTTGAGTCTGGCGGTGGTATGTTCGCTGGACGTTCTCCACCTCGTGATCAATACGAGTTTAGGAGAGGTTGCAGCTTTGAGTCTCAGAGGGGCTGCGGACCACGTTTTCCCCTTTGTGGTGCTCGTGCTCCTCCAGCGAGACGTGAGGTGATTTCTAGTGGTGGTCATAGCTCTGATAGGATGGATTTTGCTAACCCCCACATTTGAGCAAATGGCTTGGCACTGGTTTGACTCTTTTTGTGCTAACCCCAGTGTTGAGTCGGTTGCTCGCTCTCACTCTTGGTTTTGATTTTGCAGGCGGGAGGCTTGGAGGACTTTTGGCGGATCGACTCTGGAGGATCGCGACCGGAGATCGAAGGTGGTCCTCAAGCCTCATCCCGGTGGTGTCAAAGGAGAACATCATTTTCGGGGATGATGGACGAGAACGAATGATCAAGGTAAGTAGTTTGGAGACTTTGAGATGTGTGGCTCTTGTTAAGCCACTTGGTCTCTTTTGCTCTTTGCCCTTACGCGTGTACTTAGGATGAGCTTTGTATGCTCTTTGATCCTAGTGCATGTATTTAGGGGGAGCTTGTAAGCTTTGTGCTCTTTGCTCTATATCATGTACTTAGGGTGAGCTTTGTATGCTCTGTGGCCCTAGTGCATGTGTTTAGGGGGAGCTTGTGAGATTTGTGCTCTTTTGCCTTTTTGAGTTTGGGTTGGGCATCTCATGTACATATGCATGTTGCATTTTCATATCATGTTTGCATCTTTGTATCATAGACTGCATTTGTATCATATGCTCTAGAGATGTGCTTCTCCTATATACTTTGATCACCATGATATGCTGGATATGAGCTTATGACTTGCTAGTGATGCTCATGTAATGTATAGCTGTGCTCTTGGTAGCTTTGGGATGTATATGCTTGTGGATGGTTTTCTTTTGTAAAAATGATATACATGATCCTCTCTTGTGAGTTGAATGCCTTACATGTTCAAATTGTGCGCTTATGGCTATATCTTGCTTAATTTGTGCTTAGAACCATGTTCTTCTCATTTGGGGTCAAAGACCCATTTGTCATCATGAATGTTTAGCCTACATGCTACCTTGTGGAGAAGCCTAAGCTTCTTTTGCCGCAAAGGCACTTCATGTACCATGCTTAATTTGTAAATCATGAAATTGGTATATGAAATGCTTGTGCTTGAGAAATATGCTTCCTTGTCATCTATGCTTTGAATTCCTTATCTTGGGTGCTAAACCGTTGCATGATGTTCACCAATGAGAAGTCTCATATCTAGAAGTGGACACATGGCTCGGTGGCTTTGACATGACATGAGATAGCTTGTAAGTGTTTGTGATGATCTTGTGATGAGAACTTGTGACCTAGCATGAAGTTTGTAAGTTATATGTTGTTTGTGCTCAATTTGGTCATGTTGAGGTCCTATGCTCATGAGAGGGAAGTTTTTGTTGAAAATGCTTCATTTTGATCATGGCTATGTCACATGCTTATATGTTCCTTCCTATCTTGTTGGCGATGCTTGTACTGAATATGTGGCTATCTTGCTTGTCTATGTCTCATTTTTAGCATGTTGTAGTGCTCTTTGTCTATTTGAGAAGCACATTCTTGCATTTATAGCCTTGATTCATGCATTACCAACAAGGGGGAGAAATCCGCATCCAATTCATAACAAGGGGGAGAGATGCATTTTGTAAGGGAGAGTCATCAAGGGGGAGAAAAAGAGGGATACTCAGTTCAGGGGGAGAACTTGAGTTTGCATGCATTTGTTCAGGGGGAGCTTGCATTCATGCTTTGGGAGCTCTTTGTGTCGCCTGAATGTCGCCTGAATTTGCTTTGTGCTTTGCTCTTTTGCCGATGGTGTTGAGCCCTTTTGCCTCACCTTGAGGAGTCGGCAGTTTGGAGTATTTTGTCTCGGTTGTGTTGAGCCGTTGCCCTTGCCTTAGGGGACCGAGACTTGCTCTTTCAAGTGATCTTGTTTTGGCTTTTGTTTGGCTTTTGATCACTTGTTTGAGATCTTTGTTCGTTTCTTTTCTTTCTCTTATGAATTGGTGACTATGTGTGTTGTCAATGCACTCATCAAGGGGGAGATTGAGGACCGAAGCGTCCAACGACCGGTGGATGGTCGCTCCTTGGTGTGATGAGTGATTGACAACGTGGTGTGGACTGACTCTTGGTCGAGTATTACAGGTGCAGGTTGCGGCTTGATTTGCGTTGGTGCAGGTGAAAAGCGGGCGCGAAAGGTCTTAGCCTGTGTGGCCTCCGAGGAGTGGAGAGACAAGTAGGCTCGGCTCGATGGACCCGGTGGCCGAACGAGATCAAGTGCGGGCCGCATGGTGGCAAGAAAAGCAAGATGAAGTCGGGTACGGTTTCTTGGTTGAGCCTCAAAACCAAGGTCGAGCCGGGACGACATGGCGGCCAAGTCATGAGTGGTATTGGCGTGGAGGCTGCACCGAGTCCGCGGGGTTTGCGGTGGTTCACCACAAAACCGTCGGGGTTCCTTGGTTGAGCCACAAAGCCAAGATCGGAGGCTCGGCGGGCGGAGACGAGATCCGGGCGCGCCGAGAGACTTCGAAGCGGAGGACACGCATCGGGATCGCAAGGCTTGCGTCGAGGTGAAGCGAGGTGCGGTCTCCGGGCATCCGTCTGATGGTGCTACGACGAGAATTCCCAAAGTGCCCTTCGGGGGTGTGTATCTTACTTTCATGTAATAGGGGTAGTTTCGTCTTTCGGTTGCCTCCATATAAACTTAGAGGAGAGAGTATGGCAGCCACCACTTGGAACCCTAGCTCATTTCCCTTTGCTATTTTCCCTTCCTATTTTCCTTAGGTTTTCCATAGGACTAGCTTGAGAGCTTCATGGTGAGATCTTGAGAGAGGGATTGATGTTGAGGAGGCAAGCTAGACCTTGTATGAATCTTTCATGGTGTGTATAGAAGGTTTGGCGTGATTCCTCAAGTGTTCTTGTTGCTCCTCCCGTTTCTCTTTTTCGGTGATTTTCGGAGCCTTTTCATGGTATTTTCGTTCGTCGCTCGATTCGTCGATTTGAGGGCATTTCTCTCCGGATTTCTTTGAGGGGATCATGGGTGAGTGCCTTGTGCCTCTTTGTGGATGATCTTGACCCCTCAAACGCCGGATTTGGCCATCGATTCGTTGATTTTTGGATGAACCCTAGTTCATAGTGTTCTTGGCAAGGATTCGCGATTCCGGAAGTTGTAGGCAGTTAGAGGCCGAAATTTTTGGGGCATAACCTCTCCTTGGGGTGTTCATCATTTCCCCAAAGTTTCGTCCCAAAGCTCCAAGTGGTTTGGGAGATCCATCGATCGAAAGTTTGGAGTTGACCCGCGGGCGATTTTTCTGGGCTGTTTCGGATGATCCGACCTTGAGGGTGGATGATCCGGTACGGGCTAGATGATCCGGTAGTGTGTCCCAGTGAGTCTCGGTCTCGTCTCGGATGATCCGACCTTGAGGGTGGATGATCCGGTAGGGGCTAGATGATCCGGTAGTGTGTCCCGGCGAGTCTCGGTCTCGTCTCGGATGATCCGACCTTGGAGACGGATGATCTGGTAGGGCACAGCTAGACCCTGTTTTGCTCTATTTTGTTCGAGGTTGCTTCCGCTTTGCTTCCTAGCCTTTCAAGCTTTGTTCCTAAGGTCTCGAGAGAGCTTTGTGTGTGCTTCCGCTTGTTCGTGTGTGACCCTCGGAGTTGCGATTGGGATATAGGCCGAGTTCTTTTGAGAAAGAATTTTTATCAGCTCCCATTCACTCCCCTCCTCTCACGTCGCCAATCCAGTCCTTCATCCACACCAGTCTGACCGGTGCCTATGCAGAGGTGCTGCAGTGAGCTCCTCCGCATTGTTGTTGGCCATACACTTGTGCCAACAAATTGGTGACTCTGCTGGGGAACAAGAAAAGTCAATCGGCTGCCATGGCCGGTAAACTGCTTGTGCGCTCTAAGGTTGGCCCAAAACATTGCAAGGCCGAATGTTGAGCAAACATCAGCTGAAGAGCATAAAGCACTTGTTGAAGTCAAGAGGAAGATTCGTGAACAAAAGGAGCGGGAGATCTTGGAGTTGGAAGAAGAAGCCATGAAGCAATACATCTCGCACTTCTCCGTGGATCGACAAGGGAATGTCAAGAAGAATAAGGATGTCGTCATCAATATTCTTGCGCTCAAGGTACAATCTGACGCTCCTCCTGAAGATAATTTAGATATTGCTAATATGATTGATGGGGTTGTTAGTGCTAGCTTAAATAACAAATTTGTTGCCATGAGTGAAAATTTTGAATCTATGATTAATTCTCGTTTAGATCATATAGAGGCCAAATTTGGTAAACAATTTTCTGGTAATGATACCAATGCATCTACCTCTAATACCGAAAATTCTAAAAATAGCACGCTAGATGATTTTTCAGAGTTACATATACCTAAAGTCCCCATTGGTGTACCTCCAATCCACCATATACATAGCCATACCACTATTGGTGCTTCGGCTGGTGGAGGGAGTACAATTAATGGCTGCTACTAATGCTATGATGCCGCATACGGTTGTATATGGTGAGCCACCCATAAGTGCATATGTTCCTAATAGTTCGTTGCAGCATGTTCCTAACACAATGTCGAACCAAACCTCAACATATAGCACACCACAACCTACTGTAAATCGAGCACCACATCCTGGATCAGCTAGATCTAGAACCGCTTTGGGGATGGAGGGATTTAGAGAAGAGATGCTCGAGATATTTAGGCAAACTTTTGGTACAGAGCCTAAAACTAAGAGTCGGTCGTATCAAAGACCGTATCCTGAGAATTATGAGTATATCTCGTACCCACAGGGATTTAAAAAACCAGAGTTTACTAAATTTAGTGGGGATGATGGCAGAAGTACATTAGAGCATATAGGTCGATTTACTATACAATGTTGTAAAGCTGCTTCTAATGATATTTGTAAAATGAAATTGTTTCCTTTATCTCTATCGGGTGCTGCATTTACATGGTTTATTTCTTTGCCACCCAACTCAGTTTACACTTTTTCTAATATAGAAAATAAATTCCATGATTATTTCTTTACTGGTGAAACTGAGTTGAAATTGTCACATCTTGTATCAGTTAGGCAAAAAAATCTAATGAAGCTGTTTCTGGGTACATTAGAAGATTTAGAGACACTAGAAACCGATGCTATAGTTTGACAATTTCTGATAGAGACCTAGCTGATCTTGCTTATTCTGGTTTGCTTGATATCCATAAAGAGAAGCTAGATGGTCAAGATTTCTTATATGTTAGTCGGTTGTTGCAAAAAGCTTTAGCTAATGAAAACCGACTTAAGGAATCTAAGAGTTCACAAAAAACTAATGAAAAGTCTAAACATCCTATTTATTATGCATCTGATTATTCGGATGATGAGAGTAAAGAAGTATATGCTACTGAATTTACATGGTCATTTGATGATAAACCAAATACTTGTGCTTCTCTCAAGCCGTCCCATAAGAGTCGGCAAGATGAAATAAAATTCACCTTTGACGTGGCTAAGTGTGATAGGATCTTTGATGAATTATTAAAATTGGGTAAGATTAAAATATCTCACACTTTGCCACCACCTGATGAAATAAAGGAGTGTGCATATTGTAAATTTCATCATTCTTATTCTCATGCAACTAATTATTGTAATAGTTTTCGTCGGCAAATACAATCGGCCATTAATGAAGGTTGTTTAGTACTTCATAAGATGCAAGACGACCAGAATCCTTTCCCTGTTAATGCTTTTATGAATACTCTTGAGTTGCTAAATCCCAAGTTACTCATTTGGCCGGATCAAGCTGATAAAGCGAAGGGGAAGAATATAATCATTGGAGAGCAAAGGCCCGACGAGAAACTATCACTGGAGGGGACCCCCCAAGATTGCAACGAAGGCTTCAATGCTCGAGGGCAAGGCACTGTAGAAAAAGCTGATGGTGTATCGACCGGTCTGGCCACTGCCCAGGGCAGTCTAACCGAGTCCAGGGGTGGTCTAACCACGTCACAGGGCGGTCTAACCGCGTCCCAGGGTGGTCTGACTGCTATTTCTAGAAAAAATGGAGATGCTCCCAAGAAAAAGGTAAGGCTGAGTTTTGAAGAACTCCTGGCCAAATATAAGAGGAAGGGAGCTGCAAGGAAGCGAAGAAATCAGCCAATAGGTGCTAAGGGTGAAAAAGCACCACCAAGACATGAGAAGCGAGAAAGTATGCATCACCAACAAGGTAATTTTGTTTATCCTTTTGTTGAATCAGTTACACCATGTTCTTATTACTCACCTACCGATTATAGTAGTATGTACATGAAACCATATATGATTCGATATCCTATTGCACATTCAAATTATGGTACATTGCAAAGACCGATCGCTTACAACAGCAATCTGGTCAAAAATAATGCATGTGCTACTATCAAGCAAGGTGAGGGTAGCGATGAGCAAAGTTTTAAGGGTATGCAGTGTTGACGGTGCAAAACCGTGCTCAAGTTCACCACAAGCCTATGAGTGACTTGGTGCCTTTTTCACCAAGGAGGGTCCTCCCTAGATTTGTCAATCCAAGGATCGGAAGCAAACCACTAAGGTTCTCTATCTAACCTACCGGTCTAACCCTATGTGAAGTATTGATTGCATAAAGGTTAATCATACATGAAAGGATGTATGGATCACATCCACCTAGCCATAAGGTAAGCAAACCAAAGGTAACCTAGCCTATCGTCTTCTTATTGCCGCTCCGGCCACAATGACAAACCAATCTAATCCTATACTATGATAAGGAGTACACTTGATATGGAGTAACCCGATATGGAGTGGTCCGATGCACGTTCATTCGCCGCTTTCTCCTCCACCGTACTGTCACTACGCAAGGACAATCATCACCGAACGACAACCTAGGTCCGTGCACTACAACGATGTATCTGCAAGAGATAGACTAACCACCACGATTAGATCTAATCCTACTAAAAGCATATGGTAGCTACACATATGAATAAGCACAACTCGTAGTAGATCAAAGTAAAGACAAGAATTGATTTATATCACCATCGAATGTTGAAGGTACAAACGACTTGACGAATTCAAGTCGCGGCTCCAGAACTCCACCATGGCTTCACCATGCAGGGCCAACCATGGCGGCTAGGGCATGGCCTAGGCCATCTCCTAGGCAACTCGAGGACTTGCGGCGGTCGTCGGCTTCCTCCCGGTGCTTCTCCTTCGTGTCGGCGGCTCTCTGATGAATAGATGGATGTGGCGGCCGGCGGAGGCAGAGGCAATAAATAGAGGAGCACCTAGGTCAAAGGGGGGTGCGAACCAGGCCCGGAACAGGCCAAGCCGGCCGGCCTGGGCCAACCGGCCTAGGCCCGTTTCGGCCCGGTTCGGCCCCGTCTCGCTCCCCGATGCTTCTCGGTCAATTGTTGACTTGCTCCCTTATGCATGTGGGCCCTTGACGTCGTCTTCTCCACGGTTTAGATAGAGCTTCTTGTCGCGCAAGCTTCAGCATCTTCTGTCCAGGTCCCTGGAGTTTTCCGGCTTCATGCTTCGGTCCCTGGGCCATTTGGAGTCATGTTCATGAGGTGTCTTGACTTGTGTCGGGCTTCATGATCTTCTCTTGAAGTGCTTGATGAACTTATCCCGAAAGTCTCCTCTTTAACGTTAATTTCCTGCGTAAACAACAAACTCCAAAATCGACATGCGAGAGTGAACTTGATACCTCCAGGGGGTTAGTACCATTGGTTAGAATATCAAATACGTGCAAATGTTGACGGTAAACTCATAGCTAGGTGTACCAAAATCGACCGTCAACATACCCTCATGCTTAAACCTTGCTCCTCCTCTAGCAAGTCCAAGATCTTTGCTTAACTTGGAAATCAGCGTTGCCCTTCAATGTCTTCCCTGCACTTAGTTATACACAACAAGACATATTGCTCTCTCAAGTATTTAGCATTTAAGGTTCAAGTTTTGTCCGGCTACTTCATTATGGAAGATAGACTATCATTAAAGAACATGCCACAATAAAACAAATATAGCGCTCTCAAACTTAAGCAAACTTTAAACCTTTACCTTGTTGCATCGTGAAGAGTTTTCAAAAAGTTCCACATCTAACATAAGTGAGGTTCTCTTGCAAAAGCTCATGGAAACACTCATCTCGTCAAGTCACTCAAGCTTACACTAGATTATTCTCAACCTATTCTACTCATATATGAAAGTGGAAAGCTTATGTGGAGCTTGGTAGGTAAAAACAATCCTAGCAAAACATTACACTTGAAATATTGTCAAATTAAGAGAGAGATCTATTGGAATTACCGAGACTAGTCAAAAAGGCCATGGAAAATAAATGTTGGAAAGAGAGAGAGATGGAACACACGCATTTAGAAAGGTGGACATGTGTAAGTGGCAAATTGTTGATCCCGAGACACAAATTAAGTTCTCGTTATCGGATTGCACATGGTTGGAAAATATTGAGTATGGACTTGTCTTCAAAGCTCTCTAAAATTTTAATGAAAGCGAAAAAGAACCGAGAAGCATTTTTATTTTTCTCTTTTTTTGTTTTTTTCTTTTCTTGTTTTTGTTTCTTCTTGTTTTCTTTCTTTCCTTCATTTTTTTCTCTTTTTTTCTTCTTTTTTTTATTCATCATTTTTTATGCTCCTCCGAACTTTTAAGCAACATAGTACTTGCTATAGCAGTCCCCTCCCCCATGCTTAAATGATTGCTCGTCCTCGAGCATAGAAGTGAGAGGACCTATGGCTGCTAGAGAAGTACAAAATCCTTGTATTCCTTTATAAATCTTTTGAAATCTTCAAGGGCATCCTCCATGTCGAAACTCGCATAATCATTGATGAGTCCCTCCATATGTTATATGTCTTGAAATCTTGCCAGAAAATCTCCAGAAAATTTGTTGAAAGATCATCCATACTCAATTTGGGTTTTGGTCAAGGAGGTAATCACAAAAATATGTTATGGGTTTAGGGTGGATGCCCAGCGAAGTTTGTGAAATTTCCAGTGTAGAAACTCGCAATGCATGGACGAGAATGGCTAGAATGAAAAAGATACGCAAAGGAATGACCAGCTTCTTAGTCTCGTACAACAGAAATCAATCCTAATCCAACTCATCAAGATATAAGTTTGCAAACTAAGGGTTAACATCATAAAAGTACTTGTATGTGTATAGGCTTTGGTAGGTAGAGCCTTGCAAGAGATTCACAAATGTAGATAGCATATTGATTTTAAATAAAACAAGTACAAGGCATAGGTCATCGGTCAACTTAAATCAAAGAGCAACATAAAGAATGTGGGTCTAAAAATTAGTCATTTAACCTCCACAAATGGAAGAGCCGGTATTTAATTCAATTTAAGTTCCTTTTAATAGAGAGCAAATAGTCATGTTATATAAAACATCATGCAAGTAAAACAAAGCGGCAACTTTCATCATTTTTCCATAAGCAAGACATACAAATGATATCATCGTGGTAAGCTCAAAAGAGATGGTGATTCATTTATTGAAAAATAAAACTAACAAACCTAGGTTGTCCTCCTAGTAGCCATGTTATTGATCGAGAGATAGATACAAAGGTTGTCCATGGTTGAAAGCATATATATGTGCAAGCATTTAAAAGGAGATGAACAAAGATAAAGTTAAGAGCGAGTTACCGTTCTTTTCGATGCTCGTAATGAAGTGCAGCGATGCCTCCCCCATGCTTAAGCATTGTGCTTGGCATGGAAAAAGAATGATGAGCATCTTGTGGTGAAGGTGATCCTTGAACTCCATGTGGCCTTTCTCCCCTTCGTCCTTCAAATCCTCCCCCATGCTTAGCATATTGCTAAGTGTGGAAGAACTTGAATTGCTTGTAATTCCCTATTGCCATGTGTTTGAGAATCATCTTCACTTCTTGTCTTTGTTAACTCAGTTGTCCTTCAACTTCTTCTTATCATCATCAAGCCATGGTTCCAATCCTTTGTCATATCGTCATCACCGACTTCCATCCCGTCCTTGTCGCTGCCTCATCTTCCACAGATTTTCTTTCACTTCCAGAACAGAACATGTACTAAAACACCCCTCCAAGTTGAATTTTATGAAATTATCTTTCCAACGAGCCATCGTACGCATGAAACGGGTTCCGAACAAGAGAGTTGTGCCTATTTTACTCCGGCGATGCAATCTGTCCAAGGCTGATTTCAGACTGCGCAGCGCTCAATGTTTCTGCCATATCTCCTTGTACGGGTCTTCAAAATTGATGATTCTTGATGCGTTGGAAAGAAGATTTGAAGGAGCTTCTGAATATTAAATTTTCTTGCATTGTACATCTCTGAACACGTGCTCAAATCTTGATGGAAACAGCGACTTCCCTCTCAAGCCTTGTAGATGACTAATGACCTTAATTGCAATCGGTCAAGAACTCATGGGAACACTTCTTCATGCCTGCAAAACAAATCAAATGCACATTCTACCCCCAGGGTTATGGTCGGGAGTAGAAACAATTGCCAACAAACCAAATACATCCCTAAGATCTTAACTTGTGGCAAAGCTTACCTAGCAAGAAGAAAAGAAAAATCTAATGGGTGTACGTGCGTGTAGGTGAAAAATGCAAATGAAAGGAAGGGATATAAACAATTACAATGTTTGCACCAAGTTCTAAACACCATGTTTACAACTAGATTGTTTTATTTCTATATAACCATAAAGATTTAACCAAGGTCAAAACACCATGTTCATTTCAAGGTTAATAATTCTTTATGCCGCAAGAAAGTTAAAGTGCATTGCAAAGCTTATAAATCAACCTAATGCAATATGATAGCAAGGTATATAAAACTGAATGATGGGGGTCTCCAATCATGCCTAAACACCATGTTTACACAAGATTGCAAAAGAAAATGCCTCGTGCGCACGAAGCATCATTATGGAAATAAAGCATTCATCAAAAAGTTTCGCAAAGAAACCAAGCTAACCTATGCATGATAGAACAAAGGGGTTGATGTAAAATGCAAATGCAAAGGAGTTAGTAAAAAGGGCAGCAATGTTTGAAAAAGTCTTTCGATGTTGTTCCTTAATAATGACAAGCAAGCTATGAGAGGTGAAGTCTTGTCAACAAAATCTTTATCAAAAGACCTAACCAAACATGCTAACAAGGTTTTAAGGTAAGGATTATGGGTATCCTACATTTTTGGCTTAAGATAAGAATTTTGAAAAGATATGTCGGGTGAAGAAATTCTATCTAAGGTGGTTTTGAAAAAGAAGAAAAGGAAACAAGGGTTAGATTTTTTGGGTGAAAAACAAACCTATGGTTTTAGGATTACTAAAGGTATGAGGGGTTTTCCCTAAGGGTTTAGGATGAGGCTAGTCAAAATTTTAATTAGAAAAGGATAGAGATAGACTTGGTCGGATTGACATAAGTCGATTCCTCCCTTTGTTGGCTTGGGTGCTAGGTGTGGTTTGATAGGAAGGTTTAGGCAAAGGTGATTTTTTGTTTTTCACAAAAAGGGTCTTAAATATGATATGCATCATGCAACAAAATGCAAGGGTGAAGAACAATGTTGAAAGAAGTGCAACATGATATGAATGAACAAAATGACATGACATGATAAGGTGGTGGTTTAGACCAAAAGCAAAAATTAGCCTAAGTTAACTAGCCACAAGTTTAGAATCAAAAGGGATCATGCTTCATATTTCTCTCTAAAAAACACAAATAAAAAGACTCTAAACACTAATAAGCACACAAAAAAAGTGGTCTACAAGTTTTCCAAAATTCAAGTAGCAAAGTGCTCACTCAATATCTATTAAAGCATACAAGATGTGGTTGTGACATTTACTAGAGCAATGGTACAATGTTACTTGAAGTTTTCAAATAAAGAACACAATGTAGACTTGTCATAGTTTATATAGATATATAAAAAGATCGGGTTGCCTCCCGCAAAGTGCTTCATTTTAAGTCTTAGAGCTCGACTTTCTCACGTACCTTTTCATCGTCGTGAAGCCATGGTTACTTGTGCGAGAATCCAAAGTATCCATGCAGCTTGATGTTGCCTTATGAAATCGGTAGCGGTTCGCTTCCAACATCATCATGTGTTGAGTGGTGCCTCTTGTGTCTTCATTCATCCAAGCTCCAAAGGGTTTGTTTTAGTCCTTAGCTTCTGAATTTCATCATGTACGTGTTGTGGAACCGTTGCCCCATCTTCTCTTTATTGACACCATGTCCATCTCCTCCATCTTGTCTTCATCACCTTGTTGCTGACTCTTCTTCGTGGATTTACCCCTGCATACAGAATTAATTATGCTTAGCCCAATTAATTAATTTAATTGATAATACCACCCGATTATGCTTGCATTATAGTACTTGAGCAAGATTCTACAGTGTTGTAAAGTGGATTAGTTCTTACTTTAATTTTCTAATACCTGCTAGGCATCGTATGGCAGTATCATTGACCGGTTGCCCCTTCTTGTGTTGGTTTTCTATCTCCGTCAGTAGTGTAGCACATTTGGCTTACTCTATCTATATCTTTATCAAACAAAAGATTCTCTTGAATTTGGTACCTCCAAAGGCAAGGAGAAAAGTCATTTTTGACAATAAATCAAAAGCACCATCAGCATCAATAACGACCTATATAAAAGGGAAATTTTAGCCAGACGTGATTTGGGCAGGTACTCACCAATAATGAAGCACCACTAGAATTCTCGGCTAACTTCAACCACAATATTTACACCTATTATGAAAAAATACCAAATAAACAAGAATTTTACATGTTCATAGAAAAATATAGTAAACGACGTATAGCACTTGGTTAACTTTATAATTTTCAAATGATTGGCGTCACCTAAGACTTGCCGCAAAAAATAGTTTCTTTATAATATGAAGTGCTCTTCTTTGAGGTGGTGCGTCCTTAGTTTCTGTTAAAGTTTGATCTTGTCATCATCAGAGTATTGCATGTTTATTTTGTCATCCGTATAGACGTAGAGAACATTTTGTATAGGACTTTGCATTTGTTAGTGGTGTGTAGTGGTGTGCATTTGTTAGCAGCCTAGTACGGCAGAACGTGCGATGCGAACAAGCCCGAGTACATGCGAACGAGCCGGGCGATACGACCGGATTACTGGCGCCAATATCTACTACATCACTTCAGTTGCAAATAAAATAAATGGTCAAAGTCATGAAGTGATTTCGTGGCTGGAATACCGTCGCTTGCGGAAGCATATCTTCTTAAGTTCATTGATGGGTAGTAGACAGGAAGTACATCGGAAGTTCATGTGTTTGTGTCCACCAGGGAGAGAGTAGACAGGTGTTTGTGATAAACAGTTATCTCACCATATCAATTCCTCTAATTCCTAGCTCCATGACCACAAGCACCGGCGGAGCTGCGGACCACTTGCAAGGCGAGGCATTGCTCTGGTGCCACGCCTTCGGCTACCTCAAATCCATGACGCTGCAGTGCGCGGTCAAGCTTGGGATCCCCAACGCCATCCACCGCCGCGGCGGCACGGCCTCCCTGCCCGAGCTGCACGACGCCATCCCCGTCGCCGCGAGCAAGCGGCCATGCCTGTCTCGCATCATGGCGTTCCTGGCCGCGTCGGGGATATTCGGGGTCGAGACGACGACCCCGGCGGACGGCGAGGTCGCCGGCGGCGGTGTGCGCTACCGCCTCACCGCAGCTTCTCGCCTCCTCGTCGACGACGAGGATAACGGCGGCGGCCGCACATGCCTGTCGCCGTTCATCCTCCTGTGCTCCACGCCTCTTCATTTCATGGCGTCCCAGAGTCTGGCCGAGTGGCTCACCAAGGACGAGGGGGACGCCGCGGCGGCGGCGGAGTCGGAGTCTACGCCGTTCGCGATGGCGCACGGGGCGGCTTTCTACGATTTCGTCAGCCGGGACGCGACGTTCGGCGCGTGCTTTGATGCGGTGATGCATTCCGACAGCCGCTTCGTGTCGGAGATCCTCGTCCGCGAGTGCGGCAAGGTGTTCGCGGGGGTGACGTCGCTGGTGGACGCCGGAGGCGGCGACGGGACGACGGCGATGGCCATTGCCAGGGCGTTCCCGAACGTGAGGTGCTCGGTGCTGGAGCTGCCACACGTTGTGGACGCCGCGGCGGCTGCTGGTAGCTGCACGGTTGAGTTCGTTGCGGGCGACATGCTGGAGTTCATCCCTTCCGCAGATGCTGTCCTGCTCAAGGTATGTGTGTAAACTCTTACCAGGTAAAATACACGAGCTCTATTAACATGTAAGGATCTGTTTTAGGTTCACGAACTTGGAAAGAGTAATTTTGAATTCATAATTTTGCTAAGTCATTCATCATATGTTCATACTACCCCACACGGGCATCTAGCAGTGATATTGGCATGGTGATAAAGCATCTTCTCTCTTATCGTTCTCATCCTCCTCTCTCCCTCTTGCATTTCGTTGAACATGTTGGCGGCATTTCGTCCCACACATGCATGTTGATAGTGATGGACGGTCAGAAGGTGAGCAGATGAAGAGCTTCGTGCCGCTGCCACCGGCATATTCGATGAAATGCCAGGGTAGGAGTAGGAGAGGGGGGAGAGATAAGGATGAGATGACCGGATAGGAGAAAAGATGCTCAGTAGGCCAGCCATGTCAGCACTAGATGACTACATGGACGAGTTTGGACCTATGATGAACTACGTAACAATTTTATATATACTAAAAAATATATTTTGAGAGTTTGTGAACCAAACTGACGCCCGTGCATTTTACTCTTATTTTGTCATAAATGATGCATATGTGTTACTCCCTCCATTCAAACTTACAATTCATTTGATTTTTTGTACTTCAAGTTTGATCATTCGTCTTTTAAAAAATTGTGCAAAATATCATAATTTTTTACTTGCTTTATTAATAAAAAAATATTTAAAAATAACTTAAATTTGACTGATTGCACAAATTTTTTGAATAAGACGAGCTGTCAAACTTGAGCTTAAAAAAGTCAAACGGCTTATAATTTGGAACGGAGGGAGTAGATGACTTAGATTATGCCCAGCAGATTCCCGTCGCGCATCTACAATATGCAGCATGAGAGGGGGCAATCTCATGCTGCAAAAGAGGAGAGTCTCCAGCAGTTTCTCGTTCCCTTCACGCAACGTCGAGGCAGTTGGGGCTCCCGCGAGCGTTCGGATCGAGCGGAGGCGGAGGAGCGAGGCGAAGATCGGGAGGACGCGGCGCGGGGGCGATGGCCGGAGGAGAGACGAAGGGCGAGCTGCCTCCGGCGCCGACGACATTGCTCCTCGCGGGAAGATCCAGTCCCCTGGCCCTGCGCTCCCCGGATCCGGCACTCTGCGGCGCAGGCCCGCGGTGGCGGCCTCGCGGTCGGCTCGGGCGAGGTCGACGCCTCCTCTGCTCCGCCGTCACGACCCCGAGGCCGCCACGGCCTCGAGCTCCAAGCGATGTTGCTCGCCTGTGCCTGGCCTCAAGCTCCAGGCGTTGCCGCACCGCGGGCGCCCAAATCCGTCGGTCCTCAGCCCGTGCCGGCGCCCAGCTGCGCCAATCGACGGCCGCGCCGGCGGATTTCGCCGGATCGGGGGCGGCACGTCAAACCCAAAGGTCAACGTCGTTGTGGATGGGAGGACGGCGGAGCGGAGGCGTGTGGAGGAGCCGGAGGCGCGACGGTGGACAGGAGGCAACGCTGATGGCAGACGTGACGGCGGACGGGAGGCAACGCTGGTGGGAGACGCAGCGGCGGACGGGAGGCGCGGGCAAGATCCAAACGAAGGGGAGGCGACGCGGACGGTAGAGGGAGGCCGAGGAGCGAGGCCGGCCAGAGGAGAGCAAGGGGTTGTGGTGCTCGCGAGGCCGGCGGAGGAAGGAGGCCACCGGCGTCGCGGCTCCCTCTAGGCTGAAGGGAGGAGGAGGGCGACGGAGGAGGGAGCGGTTCGGTGGAGGAGGGCGACGGTTGGTTTGCAGGAAGGCAGGAAATCCCCAAGAATGTGGGGGGGGGGGGCTGCGCTCATTTTGCAGCTTTCGGAGCCGGCACAGTAGCTTTTCTTTCCCCATTTTGCGGTAGTGGAGTGGGATAGGGAATCTACTGGAGAGCGTCTTAGTAGTTTTGGTTGTTGACGGAGATATAAGAAATTTTCATGCTACTAAAACTAATTCCTCCCTCCCAATTTATTATTTGTGATACACATATGTTTTGGGAAATTTCAGCTTATGTTGATGATGATGTCGTACAATCATATGCCTTAATTTGTTACTTACGCGATTATTGAACAATCTTTTTTGACAGTTTGTGCTTCATAACTGGAGTGATGAGGATTGTGTTCGGATCTTGAAACGGTCCAAAGAAGCTATCTCGACTCGAGAACCAAAGGGAAAGGTGATAATAATCGATGTCGTGTTACGGTCATCTGCGTCTAAACAGACACTCGAAGCTCAGCTCTCGCTGGATCTATGCATGATGGTGCTATTCCCCGGTAAACAGAGACATGAGGAGAAATGGCACAAGATCTTCCTCGAAGCAGGGTTTACACGGTACAAGATTAGCCATGTCTTAGGATCTCGGTCGCTCATTGAGGTCTATCCATAACTGGCCTTCAGATGTGCTAACAAGGACAAGTTCGTCCTAGGGGAGTGAAAAAGACTGAAAGTCTTTAGTACATTGCAACTTATGCAAAATATATATTTGTCTTTCACCATCAAGCTGTATGTTATTAGTTTCCAGTTATATTAGCATTTTTTTATGCAAGGTATAAGATCACTTTGCTTGCCACCGTGCGATGTTGTGGAGAAACACTGCAGCTATTCCAGCAGGTGAAGGCTTAGACGGATAAACCACACATGCCTTCCTATTGCTTCATAAATCGAGCTTTTAGCACAGCGTACTAGAAAAAAAAAAGGCCGAATCGTCCCCCACGTCGCCTCCCAGGCGACACGGGCGAAACGCCCGGCGCTGGGTGCCTGCTCGCCGCCGCCAGATTTCTGGTCCCGTTCCTCCTCGTCTCCGGCCTTCTAACCGGTGGCAGGGGGACGTGGTCCATCTTTTAGTAGATCGAGTCCTCAATCGAGTCCTTTTAGATTTAGGGTTTGCTCGCCGCCGATGTTCGGTAGTGGAGTTAAGTTCTGCCGGTGGAGCGTGGCTCCTCTGCGGTTTGGTTTTCCTGGCGGCGGCGGCGATGCGGAAGCGACGGCGGTGCAGAGGAATAATTTCTCCCAGCTTCTTCCTTTCTCCGATGACGATCTACTCCGACGTCAACGGAGAGGCTGTGGAGACTTGTCTAGGAGTCAAGGGCCGGCGCATCATCGTCTTTTTCAGGTGATGATGTTGTTGACCCTGTTAATCTCAAGAAAGATGATCTTTGGAGGAAATCTGAGCATTACTCGGGTTGCCGACGGTGGAATCGAAGGATGCGTCGTGGGTATTGGAGTTGGCCGATGTGCCTGGGAGGCATCGTACTCGGCTGATTCGCCTAGCAGTAAGCCCTCCTCTGCGGCCTCCACTTTATGGAGTTTGGCTTTGGTGCCCGACGACGATTGGGAAACGGCTTCGACGGCGGCGACGAACGGACCGCTGAAGGCTTCGAGGAAGATGCACAGGAGTTTTGAACTTCATTGTAATTTTTCTTTTCCTTCAGGTCCTGTTTGTAGACAGACCGGTGTAATACGCTAAGATCAATACATATTCCTTCTAAAAAAATCGAGCTTTTAGCTAGCCTATCAGTGCGGACATTTGATCCTTCATGGACGAATTCTACTGCTGAAAAGTTAGCTCTAATCCTCCAATCTCCTGGATGATGTGGCCATACTGCCCCCATCCCAATATACCTTGCAAATTCCTGATCACATTAACGGAGTCACTGGCTACCCCTAATTTCCCAAGGAGAGACCCCAACGACATGCCGTCGTTTGTGCCACGGGATCAAATACTCATTCCGCCACCAAGGCAGATCCATAAATTTCGAAGTATCATCCTATCACTTCCGAAAGAGATTCATCACGAATACCATCAATATCAACTGGAGGAGATCGTATGCAAGAAGCTCTTTCCAACGACAATTTTTCTTCGAAAGGAGTACCAGCATGAACCTAGGTCGCTCAAGAGGTACTAATTTTAAATCAAGGAAATTTTTTTGGGGAAGAGGGGGAAGGATAAGGCAAGATGTTATCCTTATTTCTAAGAAAGCAAAACTGAGCTACTATAAAACTAGTAAGTACTACTAACCTTGGCATGCAGTGCACTACAGATGGCATTTACAGTCACTTAAACCGCGACGGATGATCATAATAGGGGTGCAGGTCACTACAAGCACACTACAAGGAGCATAAGATTCATTCTCCCTTCTTAGACGCCGCCAAAAACCTAGTTGATACGATAATCTAATACAACGACACTGCACGCAACGAGGGGCACACTTATTGGATGGTCCATGGAACACCTTCGGGAACCTCTGCGGCTCCACTCCTTCAACAGTGCGACGACATGTTTCTGCAGGTAACGACAATTCAGTTCATCCGAAACGGAACTCTTTGAAAAACTTGTCAACTAGCAGAGATGCACAGGTGTATGTGAAAGAACAGAGACGCAGCTTCAATTCTGTTGATCCTATTGCAATAAAATAAATGGGCACATTTTATAAATAAGCTCATTAAGTAAACTGCTCTTACAGAGGCAGAATTTTAAGAAAGGTCCTGAAGGTAGTCCATGAATGAGTACAAAACAACAATACATCACATCTGGTGCATCTTTGGAGTTTGGTCACATTATTTGTACATGATGCTACAAAAAACACTGCATTCACGGGATTGGATTTTTATTCCCAATCTATCAGCCCGTTACAAGTAAACAGTCCTTTTTAGAACTTATATTATACATATTTGTTTCGATTTTCTACAACTCCATATCCAAATAGCATAGATCAAGCAGTTCATAAATCATCACAAAAAGGGTAAATAAGAACTTGTGTTCATTGGCTACATTTTCTGGAGATCTTAGTGGCTGATAGTAGTATATAATGATAAGAGATATTCCATATTTCGAGTTTCCAACTCCTAGAGTTTGCCTATCAGCCAATAAATATGATCACACAGATCAAATCACATTTCAGAAATGATAAACACATAGGGAACATAAATAGCAGCCAACTCCCACATATCGAGAGTTTCCTAGAAGGGTGTCAAGACCATGCGGAACCAAATTCCAATTTATTACCCGAATGTACTAAATATTATCTCCTAATCGGAATGTATTATATGCATCATCACACCAACCCCAGAATGAAAAGGTGGAGCAGTTTTATTAGCAATGAACTCTGAAGCCGGACTGTGGTAACTCAGGATATTTTGGGAAAGGATTGCAGATGAAGGAAATAGAAATCACCAACCTTGTCTAGCCAAAAGAACCTCTGCACTTACGGGACCAACAGAAGCAACTTTTAGGCTTCCAATAGCCAGAACTAGATCCCAGTGGATTATTACCTTGGCTCTGACCATAATCATATGTGAGCTCTGTCATCGGGGGAATGTGCTTAATTGCAAAAAATGCAATATGTGGATATCCTTCGTCACCATGATCATACAGGACTGGTTGCCAAAAAACATTAGGTGAGCAACTGTGGTTCATAAAGCGAGCCACATTCCCTGTTCGCTTTGCACTAATGATGATTGGAAGTTGCTTGGGTGTCTCATTTGAGTCAGAAAGACTAGGTTCGCCCAGCAATTCTGGTGCATAGTTCCATCTCAAATTCTGTTTTGAAGGAGAGATCTCAAAGATAAAGTCATCTTCACCATTCACACTATTTCTGTCGATGATTTCACCTGCATATTCACAGATAAATGTCCCTGCACGGATTGGATCCCAACTACGGAGGCCCCAACCACGATCTCCTGTCTTAAACACTTCAAAACGAATCTGGGTGCCTTTCTGTACAACTCGGTTCCGGCAATTTTGTGAACAAGAGCAGTAATCATTACACTCATATAGCATAGGCATGCGGCTAACAAGTATGCCTGAAGCACTGTAAGGAAGGTCACCGGCATTTCGATGCATACAAGAGCAGTTGTTATCACCAGGGAGGCATACACTTGTGCATTTGCAACCTTGCATCTTTCTCATGGAGCTCAGAGAATTTCCATAGGTCAATTTAGTGGTATATGTGAAATTGGTAGGACCCTTCTCATCGTCAACCTCATTTACAAGGCAAATAGGCTTACTTTCCACACCAAATGATATGTCAAGCAATATAACACGGTCCCTAGATGATGGATTTTCCCTCCATTTTTCAGTCTTCTTCCACACTGCAATGCCATCAGGTTGGCCAGGTTCTCTGAGCAACTTGTGTTTAAACACATTGAAACCAGATTTTCCTTTCTCCATCCAGGCTTCTTTAATCTTGTAAAGGCCATCATATATGTATATCTTGCCAGTTGGACAAGCCAAATCTTTTACACTACGAATGACTCTAATTGGATTACCTCTATGCAAACTCCTCTCCAGTGCAAGATTACCCCTTTCAAGTTTTTGGTCATCCTTGCCAGACATGCCCTGTCCAGTGTAAACTAGAACATCTGGATCGTCTTCACTGTTATCATACACACCAGCTGACACAACACTAATAGCCACAGGGTCCTCCTCATTACCAAACTTGGCTGACATGTAATCTATCCCTGCCATGCTCTGACTATTCAGCCCCACTAGGCACATCTCAATCCTGAAGTAGAACATATCGCCAACCTCAACACCTGGTATCTCTCCAATCCTCTTGATCTTATTGACACGAAGTTCACCATTAGTCATGATGCTCCCAGCCTTCAAGTTATGCTGCTGCTTTGCAACTTGCTTCACATCATCCAGCTGCGCAAGTCTCCGCCGCAGTGCGTCAAACATCATGAGTACATTATCTGCAGCTTCCCTAGGATCATCTGAAGAAAAAGATGGAAGCTGCAACAGATTGGTGTCAATTTTCCTAGGTCGTCCACGGCTTTTTGTGTCAACAGCATCATCATCCATTGAATGACCTGAATGATTTGATGGAGTCACTGAACCATCAAGAATGCGCTTTGGACGTCCCCT
This sequence comes from Cenchrus fungigraminus, assembly GCA_036936925.1. Classification (NCBI taxonomy): domain Eukaryota; kingdom Viridiplantae; phylum Streptophyta; class Magnoliopsida; order Poales; family Poaceae; genus Cenchrus; species Cenchrus fungigraminus. The sequence continues at coordinate 90,396,685 of CM072780.1, forward strand.
CTTCCTCTTACCACTTTCAGGTGACATGGCTGCAGAAGGTAGCTGGGGAAGGGGTTCACTATCTTTTGACTGAATTGGGGGAGTTGTAATATCTGAACTATCCTGCAAACGTTTGGGTCGTCCTCTTTTTCTCATACCAGATTCATGTACAGTGGGCTCAGGAAGTGCCTGAACAACAGGTGTACTATCTACTTGAGAAGCCGAAGGACCCAGTACAGGAACATCTTGTACACGTTTGGGCCGCCCCCTCTTCCTTTTGCCAGATTCCTGTGGGGTGGCTGAAGGACTCAGGGAAACATTGTCACTTTCCTGAGGAGCTGAAGGAACCGAAGGAAATGAAGTAACTGGGGGCACCGTAGGAGCCAGAGGAGCTGAAGAAGCGGAAGGAGCCAAAGGACCAGATGCAGCATCTGGCACACGCTTTGGCCTGCCCCTCTTCCTCTTACCAGATTCCTGCATGCCAGCTGACAGAGGAGTTTGCAAAGGAGTGACCAAACTGTTGACTGCAGTACCATTAGCTTGAGCAGATCCATTCATACTAGCAGTATGCAGCTGTGTCTGGCTGGGCTCTGTAGCAGGTGTTGATGCTGCAAATGTTGATGGAACAGCAGCCGCACCAAATTCAGTGCCTCCAGCATATGGTCCAAATGGGGTCACACAGATAAATGAAGGGGAGTTTTGAGGAGTGAAGGTGTGGAGCCCTAGTGGTGCAGGGAACATGGGAGTCAATGTACGCAAGGGTTGGGCATCAAGAACTGTGTCATCCAATGGAGTTGAAGCCATCTGCTGAGCCATTTCAAGACACCAATTGATCTTTTGACAAGTCAAAGCTCTATGTCACTATTTCCTTCTTCACTTCCTGTAACACTATTTCACAGCTCATACTTTGGAGAAATCTGACAAAAAGAGGGAGCAAGGGAAGACCCATCAGTAGTGTGGTATGAACATGAACAAGAATTTACACATATGATTACTTATTGCTTGATCCATCAGTTTGGGAGAACTTTCTAGTACTGTCCAGGAAGAAATATCAAATTAAGAAACATTAAACCAACTGTCTGTTTTACATGTTTCTATCTTGCTTAGTAGGGAACAGAAGATAGCAACACCAATAGCATAGGCGAGTTAAAGATGCTATTTCAATTGTGAGTACCAACTTAAAATCACATCCGCCAAAGATTATCTAAAGCAATAGGATATACAAATGTCACAAGGTATGCTTGCCAGATGAGTCAGTTTCAATAACCAAGAGCTGCACAGAACATAGATTTCCATAAGCAAGTAGGGGCAGATCAGACCAAAATTGTTGCTGCAGGCACCTTGGCACTAAGTAACTACTACTTCCAGTATATAACAAATTGAATGTTGCATTTGTACATGCATTTGTCAAACTATTTTACCTCAGTTTCTCTGTTTGCAAGTACTGAGGTTGTATAATAGAAACTGGCACAGGTATAATATCATAAAAAATACTTTCATAACATTAACAAATGTTTATCACTTTCCTAATTTTATAGCAACAAAAATACCAACTATGAGCTGAGATAACTTTCTCATCATTACAATTTTAGAACAAGTTTTTGGTTAGAACCTTCATATAAATATAAGTTTACTGTTTAACTTTTGCATAAGTACAAAACCAAGATTAGGAATATTTTCCCATTTTTTGTACCAGCATACGAACAAGAATAACAAATTGTGATAAGCAGCAATATAAAGAAAGACTGAAGATTGTTTGAACACAATAAACAAAGGTACAATGTGGTTGGTAGTAACAGAGGGGGCCAGCAAGTTCTTCGTCAAATTTATCAAAAAAGTGTAACTAGGTGATAAGTTTCCCCGCTTCCATTGTTTGGGGTGCAATGGTTCCACAATGCTATGCAGCATTCGTCATATGCCAATGGGCCCAGGAAGAAGCATCATGTGTCCAGCATGGAAAAAATGATGCCTTTCCTGAGGCTGGAATGGTGCGACAGTGGGTGGTTATGAGTCGGGGTGCAGCCAATAGGAGCATAAATAGAAATAACACTAGACAACTAAATGAGTGGTATGATTTTTCCCTGACGTAATCACAGGAGCATACCGACAAGTTTGTGCAACTTTACATATAAATACACAAAAAATGCCTTTTCCTCTGGCGCTATGGGCTAAAAGTTTCCTAATTTCCGCCTTCCCCTGCTAACGTTCATTTTATTTGAATACTTCGCGCCAAATACTGAACCAAAGAGGCTCTGGCACATGCATCTCGCTCCACTATATCTAGCTAGCACTTGCAGGACTAGAGCTGACTCTAACTTGAGTTTTTCACCACAAATTTAACCGTGCAATGTCTGGCGCCTAAACCATCACAAGATTCGGCCGATACGTGCGGGGGAGCACACGCGCCCTAATTACCACAAACTACCAATGCCCTCATGCTTGAACCTAACAGCAAAGATTCAGGAATTAAAAACATCCAATCCATACCCATACAGTTATGCTCAAATTTACTCCCTTACAAACAACAAGTAAATTGGGCGGTTAGGCTAGTTGGTGCTGTGCAAACGAGAGGGGTTCAGCACAAAAACCTACGGATGACAAACTAAGTGCTATCAGCATCCCTACACAGAAAAAACGGATCCGCCACAAAGCGTCTGGATGGACTGAAGTACACAATCCCAGGAACGACTATCCGGATTCGATTGCTATTAGCAAAAAACTAAAGGTCCCGCGGAACGGCACCAACAATCCATCCAGGCGAGAGGTAGGTTAGCGGATGCTTACCCCCAGCAGTAAGGGTGCCGGCGAAATCCGCGCGGATCTCCCCCACCCCTAGGACAGCGCGACCGAGGGCGAGGAAGAGGAGGCCACGAGCACGAGGACGCCTGCTGCAGGAGGAGAGTAACTGCCTCCGTGCGCACGGCGCGCCGCGCGCTCCGGCGGACGGAGGAGGGGGAGTGTCGAGTGTGGTCGGCGGCCGATCTGCTCTCGGGGAGTTCACAAGGACCTGGATTGAGAAGGTGCGTTGTTCAGGGGGTCAAGAGTAAATGTTCCCTCTGCCTTCCTTCCAGAAACGTCTGCTGCCGATGCCGAGCCCCACGTGCGCGACAACTGAAATCACTCGACTGCGTAACTTTCGGCGCGTGGCGGGCCAACTGGGCCGTTGTCTGATAGTAGGCCTCCATCGTCAGCGAGACCAAAGACGCCTAAGCCCGCCCCACCGGGATCCCCCCCACTCATGACGGACGACAGGCCCTGTTAGCAATGGGCTGGCTTTGCAGGCAGGCCGTTGACACTTGCCACTTGGTGAGACAGTAATAAATAGTAGCAATGCATGTATTTGAAAGGATTTTTCAACTGGCGAAATATACTAAAAATTGGTACCTTAGGGCAGTCCTAATGAGACGGTTTCACAACACAAGAAATCATCTATAGAAATTATTCTTCGCAGTGGTAGTGTCTTCGAGTAATAATTGTTTTCTCTTTCTCTCTCTCAATTTCACCAATGGTGAGCGTTGCATTAACTCTATAGAAATTAGTAGTTTCTTCCCAATGACAAATTCATGGTTTCTTGTACATAGGGTCAAGAGTAGATATAGTTTCTCCTTGAGAAAACCATTTCTATAATTTGTGTTTTCTTTCTTCATTAATTAAGCTGCCACATTACCATTTTACTTAGTTTGCAAACTATTTAATAAAGATAGAAACTATCATTAATACTCCATTGGGAGTGCCCTTAGTTCGGTATTGATTGAGTTACTGGATGTAACAGATTTCATGTGTGAATGGGCCGAAGGGAGAACATTTATACAATTTCTATTTTGCATAATCTATTTTGAGTTGTGGATAATTTTGTCTATCATAAAGTTGACTGTGAGAACAGGAGGAATAGGCTATCCAGCAATTAGCACAACTGCTAATTGCAACAGCTCAGTGCTTGGACACCACACATTACCTGTCATGGTGATAGGGGTCTCTCCTGGTGATATATCATGTGAAATTCTGCAACATTTCTTACAGAATTCATGTATGCAATCAGAATTTAAATAGAGTCCCAAAGCAGAATTCTTTCAAGAAACCTATGAAACCTATGAAATGCACATTTCTTTTCCTTTACTGATTCAGTTGTGCACCTTGTCAAGATAACACTATGAACAATGACCAAAATGCTACTAGGGAAGAAGGAACTGGCAGCCTAAAGCTAGAGTAGAACCAAGTTACTAAAGAACTAAAGAACTACCAACTTCGTTTTCCTTGACAGCTCAGATAAATGAGTCCCGAAACAGAGGTCTGAAAAATGGACCATACTGAGCAGGAAAACAAGTCCCATGGCATAAACAGATGTGCAACATCAACACTCAACTGTTCTTTCTGAAACCAATCGGGCTCAAGTACGCCTAAACAGAAATGGCGCTCCACAATGGCACCACGACTCTTGTAGCCTTGTGGATAGTTAGTGCCATCTCTGCTAATGTGCCAATCTCCTTTTGTCGGGCCACCCCCACTGGTTTGTGAAATGAACTTTGCACTGTACAAATATCTATGCTTCAAAAAGAACGATAGCTACAGGACTTCGGTTTGCAAAATAATCTGTCTTCAACGTGAGCCCTAGGGATTCAGGGGTCTTCTTAGTCCACTTTCCACCTGTTCAAGAAAAGAGTCAAAACCATGTCAGGATGTGAAAATATGTCTGGGCAAAATAAAATTGCTCCCTAAATAAAGGCAAAAAAAGCAATCTGATTTTACAGTGTACTTCAAATCCAAAATTCTAAAAATATTGAAGAGGGTAATCCATGTAGTATCATAGAAGTAGCACAAAAAATGATTTTTTTATTTATTAAATGAATATAAAAACTGCACCTGCTATGTTGCCCTACACAAATGCTTGCAAATAAAAATACATATTCTTCACTTCAACTATATGTGCAGCTCCAACTGCCTAAGGTGTCAATGAAAATCTGCTTTTGCCACTAAGCCTCTGTTCGTCATTATGCCATTGAAATTTCAGTCATTTCCTTTTTATAAGTAAGTCGGGGTTCCCATAAGAGCTAGTTAATAGTCTCCGGAATAGTGCCTAGCGGGGCAAAGCATCCACATAGGGGAATACATCGTCATTCTTTGATTATGCGCTAATTTGTTTTATTTTCACTGTCAGTTTGACTGAAGAAAAGCATGCAAAATTTTGATCATTAGGAGTGCAACCAAGATACCCTCCATAATTGACAAAAGAACCACCCAATGCATTGTTTCTGTTCATAATTAATGGATGTTCTTTTATAAGTTCAAAATAGTCTTATGCCACCATGACAGACTACAGCCGAAAATGGTGAAAAATGCTGAAATCAAAAGGAGCAAATAAAGGAAGTGTAGCAAAAGGAAAATGAGCAAAATTTTAGATGCAAAATGGACAACTAGTAAAAACACAATTCTCTATTTGTCAATGTGAGCAGCATAAAATAGGTGCATTCTCATGAAACTCTTAGCCAATGCCCAATGGGCAGGTATGATATAGAAGATGGCTTGATACTCAGAGAGCACGTGATTCAGATTGGATTAGCGAGCAGTGGCTCACTACAGAATGTGGCTTATTTTTCCAAGAAAACTTACAAAGAATACTGAGATGACAGATAGGCAATCACAAACATTGATGAGCCAAAGAAAAAAAAACACACCTATAGCACACTTTGTATATGTCAAGGAAAAAATTAGCACTGGATATTGATAAACTAATGAAATAATTCATGAGAACATCTGAGACCCATAGCAATAACATATTAGCATCATAGGTTACTTTGTACATGTACATTAAGTTCTCATACTACTATACTGATTTATTAAGAATTCAAGACTAGGGTTCAAATTTTTTGCAGAACCTAATGAATTCATAGAATCAACTCAACCTTAAACTTATTTATATAAGGTTCCTAACATGGATATATAGACATCGACTCAGAACAAATAGGTTCTTTTGTAGTTTTAATGATCAGGCATCACTTACATCATTAGCCAGAAGAGATCTACAAGAGAAAGACTTAAGTCGAGGAGATTGTCCCGCCGATGTTGAACCACTGTCATTACTACCACTTTGTTTATCACCCTGCAAATGGAAAGGTATTTGTAAAATAACACTCCAAACTTGTAAATGTAGCAATGTTTACAAGAGTTGCAGCATTGATAAATGCCTGAAAAGAGTGGCGTACTCTAGACGATACATTTGCCACATTTGTTACAGAAGACTACAAAAATTTCTCATGAAAAATGCCTTGACAATACTTTTGCCCACATTTGCTCCAGAAGACCATTTGCAACTTAGGGAGTGGAAACTACCAACCTCAGCCTTGGCTGATGTAACATGAAAACATTCAAATTTGGCATTGTGCTTGTACTAACTATCAAAAGGCAATGAAAACCTTGGTGGCAATGAGAATACTGCCAGTTAACAAATAACATAAATGAGAGAGAATTTGTGCAGTCTATTGCATGACACAAAATTTGTGATAATCCTCAAGTTACATCCAGTCATAAAGGTAAAACCTTGTTATCTACAATTCAGTAACTAAGATAAATCCATGGCGTAACTAAGAAAAGACATTGATTTTATTTTTTATTTTATTTTTTTTGGTCTTGTTTCTGTAATATGTACCATAAAGAATTCCTGACGAGTTTTCCGGTGGCCACACTGAAGCTCCCTCCTCTATCCCATGTAAGGAAAATTTGACTGGAGAAGTTATAAATAATGTTCTTGCATCTTACCAGAGATCAACTGTATTTAGAAAATCAGTGAACTACATACAATTAACTGTTGCAGACCAGACAACTAACCAAATCTTATTACGGCAGCTGAAAAGCTCTAAATGGTAGAAGCAATCCAAAAGTATAGTTTAAACATGTATTATCTAATCTTAACTGTTATGTGAATATCTCACCAAAGAAAGAGCCACTTACATGAAAATGGTGCTATTAATTAAAGTGTTACTATAACAATTAAAAAGCTATTTTATACTCTGTAACTATCTCATCAGTACTTAGTACTTCTTCAAACAAACAAAGGCGTGGAATTGTGTTATGTGATACAGTGATAATTTAGGAGTGAAAGGGGGATATTATTCATTTACATTTGAATTTCTAAGACTCTGAGAAGATATAAACTGCATTTTCTAAAGTGCTTATAGCATATTCAGTAAATGCTGCATTCTACAAGACTTAGATTCTTAGTTTATTTGTTGGCTTGTCGCTAAGATTAAAGGTAGACAGTCCAGAGAAAAGACAGATTTATTGAGGTAGCAAGACACACAAATTTGGCAGAGGTACTTGGTTATCCTATGCTTTGCTCAGCAAGTCCAAAACAAAAATTGAACAAATGACAGATGGAGTAACATCAACTAGATGGTACCTGATGATTGCATGCATTGTTTCGACCATCCTCAAAGAGTGACGAGTAATAAGAAGGATCATAAATTGAACCACCCAATATATCGTCTGCCATGGAACTCCGTCTAACTGAATCAGATCTTGGGCTTAAGAAGCTATTTCGTACTTCATGATTTGAGTCAAAATATGTTGGTGTGCTGGAAGAGGCCCCTAACCTATATATCTGGATCCATATGAATGAAGACAAGAACCTGACTGAAAACCCAATGATTTGCATCCACAATGCTAATCTGAGGGAGAAAACAAAAAGTTCACCATACTTTTCATCGGGAGTAATAGTCCTGTACAAGCAGATGAGAGAGTTATGGAAACAAATATGGTACTAGAACATTTTCATTGTTGCGCGAGAGGAAGATATCCAAGCAAATATTTCTACATTCATCAAACAGCACTCATATGCTCTTCCCAGTGACAAATAAGTAGCTTTGGATATTGACACATTGTGCCAAACTCATATCCAACCACTAACCACTATTGTGACATCTTTACAAAACTTGGTAAAATTAAAATGTTGCAAAAATAAACTTTGAAAAGAATCTACACGCATCGTTATGAAGTCAAATCTAAGTACCCCTAAATATATTGCCGCAAAAGGTTAGACAAATATAATTACAAGAATAGTAATGTTTTACTTGATGGAGTGCCAAATAACTTTTGATCCGAAGTTCTATGGTTTAATAATCATAGTAACAACCAGTTGGATAGGAACCAAAACCCATATAGGTACTTGTTGCATTAAAAAATATTGGAAAATCAATTATTATGCAGCGCTGAAATTCAATGCAGCATACAGTAGAATTAACTTCAGATGATTAACTACGCCACAGTGAAAGAATGATAAAAAACACACAAAAACATTTTTAAGTCAATTAGGCATAAGATGAGTTACTCTTCATAAGATTCAAGGACAAGGTTAAGCATAAGCCTCCAACAAAATCCAATACCATGTCCCAGTATAGAAGAAGGACAGGAAAACTATCATGGGAAACAGTTTGGCATGGCAATTCAGTATGTTAGGCTCCAACAGATGAGATTAAAACTTGCAGATGGTTAGTACTTGTGCCAATGGATGGTTTCATTAAAACACGTATTTTACAGGTATTCCATTCATTAAAACATACAAAAGTATTAACACAAAACAACACCATCCAAAGTCACTAGAATATTGATACTGAAAATCATATTCCTTTCTCTATGCATACATGCACATTACATGAAAAGCCAACTAGATTAAAAGATGTTAGTTGCAGACATACCAGATAGCATGTGAGAAGAGTATAAACCAAGCAACATCAAGGACGACAGCGAAGAAGAGAAGGACTGCATATGTCCGGCCAAGTCTCTGGCTACTGCTCTCAATTGCAACAACAGCAAATAGACCAATCACCAAGTTGATGACAAGAACCCCATTGAACAATGCACCAAGTGATCCAATAAGTGCACAACCAATCTAAAACGAGAATTGAAGAAATATTTAGGAACATGAATACCACAGCTTCATAAAATTCAATTTCTGATGAATGAGGGTCCTTCAACATTATAAGCACTAAAATCACATAATAATCAAGGGAACCTAACATAAAGCTAAGTATCAGCTGAGATACAAGTTTCCCCTTATTGTCTTATTGATTCACCAGTTTGATATGATGCTAATTGAACAAAACCATGTCTAAGAGATGAGCTAAGTTGCATCCCAACAAAAGCTAACATGTTTGATTGTTTCCAACAATGTAAGAATCACAAAGGCAACAACAGGAACTGCCCAAATTCGGAGCAAAAAAAAAAGCAAAATTAAGCTGCAAGGCATAGTTATTATTCATAAAGGCAACTGAACGTTGAAGCTTCATCCAGAAGAGTACTAGGTGTCAAAACCCAAGCATCAAGTTATGGCCCCTTCCTCTCAATTCACGCCTAAAAGAGGAAAAAAGTGGAGCCCCATCTGAATCGCACTCAACCAACACTACAATTTCACCCAAAACTACAATTTCACATCGTTCTTGGGTCAGCCAAAAACCGCGGAACTAAAATTTCACATCACCAAGGTTTCACATCGCGGATACTAACAGCAGCACCAGCAGCGAGAACACGAGCTATAAGTAGGCTGATCTCGTGGGGGCCGGGCAGGGCACCCGAGCGGGGCCAAGGCCGATCCGACCGCCGGAGGCGGCGACAAGAGGGGAGGAGGGGAATGCGCACCTGGAGGTAGATGAGTGCGAGGGCGAGGGACTGGAGCGCGTCGTAGTCGCGGAGGAAGGAGCGCAGCCGCGGCCCGACTCCGAGCAGCGGCGGCGGGCAGCAGGGCATCCCGGAACACCTCCGGGCGGGTGGAGGGAACGGGGCGCGCGACGGAGCCCGGTGGCCTCTCGAGGGCGGCGGCGGCGGGGGAGGCGAGGAGGGATTCCGCCGCGGATTCGCGTCGGGCGGGCGGGCGGGGGTGGTGGTGGTGGAGGAGGAATCTGCCCTCCGGAGTCCGGCGGATGGTTTGGTTTTTCTTCTCGGCTAATCGAGGGAGTGATGGCCGAGATGGAAGGTTGCCTCGAGGCTTTGTCTGATTTGTTAGGGATCTTTAATTTGTCTTTATTTTTCTTTTCTTTTTTCACAATATCACCACATTGCCAAACCAACGAGCATAACGGGCCACACTCATGTTAAAACCAATCATCGAACAGGAATAAACAAAAATTTCCAACGTATAAAATTTGGTTTGTATTTTACATATTAGTAATATATTTTTACTACTAGAAGCAAACTGTATTACGAGAGGAAGATACTCGAACTGAAATCTTATTAGCGTGTTTATCTTCTCTATAATACTATTTTTAATCGTATGGCACAAAAGGTAATTTTTATCGATGTCACGATGAGTTAGAACTAGGACTTAAATTTGGAGGTTGAAGCATAGCATATCAATCCAATGAGATTAAAAAAAGATAGGTAGAAAGAATGAATTGGTACAAGATAGTGGAGGAACAATAGTGAGTTTAAGATGGGAATCATCAAATCAAATCGAGATGGGTTAATAAAATAATTATAATAAAAGTAGATAGTCACGTGTCCACATATGTGTTCAAAAGATATAGAAGTAGATGTATAGTGAGAATTAAAATAGCCTGTGCAAGGAGGAAAGGGCTATTCGTGCTCAAAGAAACCTCGGGGTCGACGGTGGTGATCGCTAGCATCAAAAAGAGGTGATGACCAGGTAAATGAAGACATAGGAAATCCAAGGAGTGTCAAATTGAAAATTGATTGTATAGAAATATTTAGAGTTTAGGTTTTTGAGATATGATCCATTGCCACCTTATATGTTGGGTTATTGTATTATTGAACTTTGTGTCTTTGTCTATCAAATTTTTTTTGCGCATTCTAATGTAGTCTTTACTCAAAACAACCTCTGTTGTACTTTCAATATTTACAATTATCATTTCCAATATAAGTGTCATAATTTTTGCTTTTGCTGCTATATGACAATTCGACTTTTCTAGATTATGTACTCATAAAAGTTAAAACGAATACTATTTTAGTATGGTGGGGGTGCTTTATCTAATTATAATTACTTGCATATTGTGAAGTGTCGAGATAGTAGTTTATACTTTTCTTTTTTTATTATTTTCTTTTTTCTTTTTTTCCTTTTTTTTTTGCGAGGAAGCTTATACTTCTATGAACTACCATGAAATGTTTGGAAAGGAATCATGCCTTCTCATCAGCATTAGAGCAATTCCAAGAGACTAGCTAAAATGACTTGGCTAGCTAAATTTTAGAAAAATCTCAAAAACACTCTTCCAACAGACTAGCTATCTACCCAACTAGCTATCCTGACTAGCTAAATTCATTGCCCCACTAGCTATCTTTGGCTAGTGGTTAGTGACTAGCTATCCTGGTTTTCATGAGTATGTCAGGCGGGGCCCACAAGCGGTGGAGCATATAGAGAGTTCAATTTAGAGAGATTGTTGGATGTCAACAACTTTTTGCTAGTTATTTCATATTACATACTAGTTAAATCAGGATTTTAGCTAGTGATTTTTAAAGAGGCTCTTGGAGTTGCTCTTAGTTCACACAACTCATAGTCATACCTGCACAAGTAAAAAGTTTAGAACATGCTTTTTTCTAGCCTAACCTACACAACAGGTGTCTCTCCCTCGATGATGACTCGAAGGCCCAGCTCAACTGCTCAAACGTACACACGCCGTTTTTTCTTGGCAACTGGCCACAGCTTGTCCCGACTCGTGCACCAGGCCACGGCCGATGATCGCGCGCGACTTTTCAACACGTGTGAGCCCAGCGTCCAATGGCGAGGCGCCACCCGTCCCGAGTGTGTACACGTCTAAATAAATAAAATAAAAATAAAAACTAATATAACGAGCGTGTTGCACTTGCACACACACGGGCAAGGCGTGGAACGGATCGACGAATTTACCATGCAGTCAAATCTATTCACAAGCATCTTCTTAGGCTAGTCTCAGTGGAAGGGGTCATGGAGGAGTTTTCAAGAATGACACATCATCTTTACTATATTGGTTTGCGTGATGACCTACCATCTCTCAATGCACAGGGTCATAGCACAGTTTCATAGGTTCCTGTAGATATTTAATTGCTGCATATCGGTTGGTCAATTGTGTTTAAAAATTGTGTCAACTTGTCTCAGTGGGAGGGTCATGAGGGTGTCATTCCTAGGACTCCGCGCCGACTCGGGGTCATGAGGATGACCCTGATTTCCTCTCTCTCCTATTAAATATCATGTCATGTCATCTTGTTTACATATGTGGCACTCTATTTAATACCTATGACCCTCCCATTGAGACTGGCCTTACGGCTACTTTAAAAACAATTTCATAGATCATACATAGCATATTTTTCAATAAAAAAAAGAAAATTACAAACGATATAACTTTAGAAAAATCTTTAGAAAAGTGTAGAGTTACAAGGGCGGCGACCAAAGACATTCAGACAAACAAGATATAAGGCGGGTAAAATATGCAGAAAAATGTACACCAAAAATACTCTTACCGAATGTTATCAACTCCTAGTCCGCGAAAGTAGAACGAGGATTGCGAAATTCACAATGTTTTTTTTAGATCATAGATAGCGAGTGTCTTGGGCATCATATCAAAAGAGACAACGTTAACCACCAGCAGCAAAGCATAAGCATATCACGGGGTTTATTTGGACTCTTCCTGTGACCTGATCAAGATCGTGGCGAGGCCTCCAAACTACCGACACTCGTCGTGACACGCAAAGCTGAAAGCGACCTGTCATAAAGCCATGCGGGTGCAGTGCGAGTGTGCGACAGTATCCCAACGGAACGGCTGAAGAGCTTTTTTTCGGTGATTTTTTTTAGATCCTTTTTTTCTTTTCGGTGGTGGCCAGGTGGTGGGCATATAGTTGCTACGCTAGCAGGCCGATAAGCCACCTGATCCAAGGCCCATAAAAATTCAATAAAAGATTGGGCCAACGAAAAATTATATAGTTGCTACGAGATTATCCAGAATCCTGATTTTTTATATTTTTCATCAATTTTCACAAAAAAATGTCAGAATCAAAATTTTTCAAAACTTGACCATAGTCACCGTTTGAAATGACGGTTGGGTCCGGTCACACAGCGGTAGAAAAAAGGAACTGTCGTGGCAAACAACGTTTGAATCACCCGCCAACATTAAGTGGGTTGTGGCTCCTACTGCCATTTGAACAGGCGGTAGGAGCCTGCCACACACAACCGGCGGTGTGGGAGGGGAGGGGGCTATAGAATGGCGGTAGCCCCCCCCCTTCCGTCGACACCCTCCCACTCTCCTCCCTCCTCTCTCAGTTGTTCGTGCGTGCGTACAAGCGAACCTTTGTTGCATCTGCACTTCAACTCAGGCATTTGCTTCATCCCAAATGATAAGAGATGTTTGCTGAATAAGTTCTGACAGGTGTGTATCTTCGTCTACTTTGCACATAGAATTCTCACGTATGTCTAGAGGGATCTTGAAACGGGAGTAAGAGTGCTGCAATTCCTGATGATGCAACAGCTAGAGCAATCTTGCATTTGCTTCTTATGAAGTTCAGCAAATTTGTCCATAAGAAGGTCTTACCAGTTCCTCCATACCCATATACAAAAAATGTTCGGTCTTCATTAGTCATGACAGAATTGCAAATGGCATCAAATATATATTTCTGGTTGTGATTTAGCTTAGGAATATCATGGGCTACAGATTCTGCCAAGGTGGTAACATCATAGCTAAACTCATCTAACATGAGTCTATTGTTTGCGGAAGCACTACCAATATTATCTGGGATTGGTAAACTGAAATGAGATAGACAATATCCAGCATCTCTTAGCAATTTGTCCAACTCAAAGAGGAGAGAAGAATTGACAAAGAGGTCTGCAGCTGAGCCGTTTGGAATGGAAGAGTTTCTATTCATGCAGTATCTAATATCCTCGCTCATGTTTTCTGCATGGTCATGGAAAAGCCTTGTAGGATTTGTTACTTCACAAAACAACAATAATGTGATGAAGAGTTGTCGTAACTGGTAAGCGAAGGCCCATTGTGCAGCATCATTCAGAGCATGGGACTACTCTTGATCATCACCAAGGAGACCTAAAGCTTCACATGCTGAATGAAAGGTAGAATTTTCATGGTCTACGATAGTTCGAATTTTGCGGAAAGATGTCGCACCTTTGAGAATGTGGAGCAGCATGCGTAAATAATAAGGTTCTCCCTGGGCAGGGTTAACATGAGCTATACGACCAATCTTATTGTGGGCTCCACGACGCATACCCCAATATTTTCCATTTGAAGGCCATGTAAAGTGCTCAGGAAATTCAATATAAGTATAATCACGTGCTGAAGAGAATTTGTTGTTGGCCTCTAACCAGCTAGTCAGTTTAGTTCTTAAATTGTTTGGGTCTTCAATGACTTCTTCAAGATCATCTTCTTCTGTAAAAAAACATTATTTTCAAGAGGTAGATGGACAGGAAGGCGTTCTACTGATGGTTGTGTATAGTGAATGTCATATTGAAGGAGTCTCCAAGCTGCATCGTTTGGTGTTACATAACGACATTCCAGATAATTGTTTATTTCATTGACTGTGTTACTTGATGAGGCTGGAACAGAAGGATTAATCTGGAATCCAATTCGAGCACAATCAAACCCTTTTTTCACATACTTGAAGAGGTATTTGTGCATACCATCATGGTTAACTCACTCTACATTTATATGAGCTTGATACTTGACTAACAAATCTACATTGTGAGGAACAATAAATCTGTTGTCAATATGAACTCCATTTTTTGTGGCAACTAATCCATTATTAGGTCGGGCATACTGGGCCAAACCATTTTCAAGGATGGTGGCCGCACAAAATTTCTTTGGGTAGAATTTGGAGCATTTTCCTTCAGACATACATGGTGAATATGTGCGGAGAACGCCGCAAGGTCCATGGACCATGAATGATGTAACCGCATCATATCCAATTGGATCAATTGTAGGATCTGGCAGTTGAGCAGAGATGAAAGTATCTATCATTGCAGCATCCCAAGGTGCTTGTTTTGCCAACCATATAATAATATGAGCATGTGGTAGGCCACGTTTCTGAAATTCTATTGTGTAGACAACTGTAAAAAGATAGATACATGTTTTTTATGGGTATAATTAAGGCCAGGTAGTATGAGTATAAAAGGTAGGCTAGGTAAGTTAGTACCTGCGTTTATAGGGCCAAAATTTTTTTCTTAATACCATCCATTAAAATATTCAGCTTCATTTTGAATACTCGATCGACGATTTCTGGTCGGTCCGAAGGACGCAACCCTTGAGGCAGAGCCTCTACAATTTCAGGCCAGGCTGCATTAAATGTAAAAGTCACAAATAAATCTGGACAGCCATATTTTTTGCAAATGCCAATGCAGTCTTGGTATTTTTGGTACAAATAGCGAGGACTTCCAGTAAATGATGCTGGTAGAATAATTCTTTGGCCAGCTGATGATCTAGACCTAATTCCACTTGAAACGGCGTTGGATAAAGAATTATATGTTGCTGATCTATATTTTCGTTGAAAACTTGGTGTTCGATAATGGTCTATTCGCTCTTTTTCAACGCAGCAGTAACCATCAACTTCATAAGCTTGTGTCCTTCTTCCACAGCGCAATGGAGTGTTAAAATCATTTGGTCTATCATGTAACCTATAAGCAAAGTATTCAGCCATAGTTGCTTTTTGACGGCGCCTAGATGCAGAAGTTGAGATCTGATTATACATTAGAGCATCATAGAAGCCATCTTCTCCATATGGAAATAAGACATGATATTGCATGGCCATGAACTTGCGGTGTTTTTCATCAATCTGTTGTAATCTTGAAGAGCGATCCCCTATGATAAGATCCCTTCCAACATCAGTGTGCCAAATATCGCCAACTACCAGGCCTACAACCTCAGATGAAACTGGGAAACTGTAGATGTCACCATGTGCATCCACATCACCAAATAGCCTGATGCTATATTGATCATCTGAATTCTCAGATAATCTTTCTCTTGCAGTTCTAAATAGTTGGACGATAGGATTATGTGTGTGTCCAATATTTGTATCAAAGAGCATACAATGTCTTCATTAGCATGAAATGGAGTTGAAGATGAGGCTACACCTATTCTGTTTGAAACCTCGTGGTCTGTATTAAAGATGTAAAGTTGTGCATATTCTGGTCGGCGACCTTGGGACGGTATCAAAGAGCCTACTCTATGGCAAACCTGACCACTGATCTTGAAGACATATGGACCATGACCATCATTTATGGAATTAATGACCTTTGCTCCCATCGAAGTCATTGCAAACATGGAATTGTACTGTCTGATGTGTTCGAAGAAGTGTCTTGAAAGAGATGTGGTATGTGAAGTCAATAAACTAAGAAGTGGTTGAGGCGGCGGCTGGTAGGGTGGCAGGAGAATTCTACCCCCTTGGCAGCACAAATTATATGTTGGTTTGATGTGTTCCTTTCTCGCCGAATACGCTCTTCATACCAAAAAAGGCACCACAATGTGAATAGGAAAATGTAGGTGCTCCCAAGTTTAATGCAGTGAAGATAGTTCCTAGAAAATAGAAAAACAGAGAAGGTTTAGGGAAAGAAAGGAACAGATGGTTGTATGAATGGCTGAATACTGGTAATATGAGAAATTGGATCTTACTTCTATGGTTAAAACAATTGCCATAAGTACGAAATAATTGTGTTGATATTGGTGATTGTGTAGACTGTATTGGCACAGATTGTGGAGGAACTGATCACATGCATTTGAAAATAAGCATGTGGAAATAGATGATTTGTAGAGGGGAAATGAAATAAGGAGTACAAATTTGTTGGAAGCAACCTGTGCTTCTGGTGCGACCCATTTTTGCTCTCATTCGTGCTTTACGTCTACGTCGATTCTCACGAGCCGTGTCACGATCAATTTGAGGAGTGAGAATAAGGGATGGACAACGTCGTGGCCGTCCACGGCGTGAAGAACTCTCCCAGGGATCCATTGTATATATTCGTACAATTGCAAATGTAGGATACCAAGATCACATAAAACTTAAACGAAACTGATTGGTTGCCCAAACTAAGGATGTGCGAACAACAACTAATCATCGAAACTAAAAGGACAGACTTAGAGATGGTAATAAAGTTGGAGTAGAGGATGTTACCTGGTTTGCTGAAGTAGGCTAAGGCACTTGCAATTTTCAGAGAGGATAAATCAAATTATAGGAACCTGCAATGCAAGATGATTGAACATTCAGTCTTTTCATTCAGTCTTATAGGCTAATGTGCTAGCAATTTTTAGAGAGGATAAATTTACGGCCAGATCTTGTAAGTGCAATCAAGCCCTATGAGGGTTTTGGTGATGTTGACCACACAATTAAAGAGCTATTGAGCCCTTGAGTTTATTGTGCAGTACAAGAATGTTTTACAGGTGCAAAAGAAAGAAAGGAGACCCCTCAATTACATGAAGAAGGCTTCCTATGCTCTTTGGAGGATTTTATCTATTTTATCTTTTGAATTTGAGTATATGACAAGCCGTACTATCAAGAGGGATACTAATGGTGAGTTAGGGTGGATTCAAGTGCTCATAGAACATCTATCCTAATCCTAACCCATTCCTTGAGGAGAAAGACCTGCTGCTGTTTTGCCCCTGTTGTTTCCTTGTTCGGAGGTTCCGAGTTTAATCTCGGAGGTTCCGACCGTACGGGCTTCAGTCAGCAGAGGTTTCAGGGTTCGGAAGTTCTGAGATTTTTCTCGGAGGTTCCGGACTTTGAAATATTACCGTTACAGTTCTGGATCTGGGGGTATTTATACCCCTTGGTCCCCCAACGGTCATTCCTTCTTCTCCCCCGAATAGTAACTCGTTCTAGCTTCATTCTCTCACCTTGCATTGACTCCCAACCTACTCTCTTCCAAATCCTTGCCTAGCATTGATTGAGTGGGGATTCAAGTGAGATTGTGAGCAAAATCTTCCATTCCTAGTTCTTGAGCACTTGGAGAAGCTCTAGCAAGCTTGGTGGATCTTTTACTCTTGGAGCCTTACTCCTAGACGGCTAGAGGTTCTTGGAAGCTCTCCAACCCGATTTGTGGAAGCTCCAAGGTGTTTGTATTACCCTTTGTGATTCTAGTGGAAAGTCTCCACCTATTACCTAAAGTGATAGGTGAGAGAGAGGAGTGGATCTTTG
This sequence comes from Cenchrus fungigraminus, assembly GCA_036936925.1. Classification (NCBI taxonomy): domain Eukaryota; kingdom Viridiplantae; phylum Streptophyta; class Magnoliopsida; order Poales; family Poaceae; genus Cenchrus; species Cenchrus fungigraminus. The sequence continues at coordinate 90,414,760 of CM072780.1, forward strand.
TGGTCCTTAGCCTTTGTGGCTTCCTCAACAACGTGGATGTAGGCAAGCCTTTGTGGCGAGCTGAACCACGGGATAAATCCTTGTCTCGTGTGTGCTGTGATTTATATACTTGCTCATCCTCGTTCATGCTTGTTCTTGACTAGATCTATTAGGGTTTGTTTCCGATCTACTTGTTGGTAGTTCTCTAGTTAGTTCCTTGCTTTTAAATTATCTTGCTAGGTCCTAAGGATCTCCTAGATTTTGCTAGATCTGTTTTTCATCAAGTTATTCACAGCTTTTATCGTATCCTCTCTGTTCTAACAGATCTCGGAACTTCCGTGATTATTTTCGGAGGTTGCCCCGTTCGGAGGTTCCGGAAATAAACTCGGAAGTTCCGAACCCTGACAGTCACTTTGCAGAAAAAGTTTAAATTTGTGTGCAGGCCTATTCACCCCCCCTCTAGGCCACATTGCCTCGATCCCTTCAATTGGTATCAGAGCGGGTTATCCTTGCTAACACTTAACCGTGTGAGGATATGGCAAGTGGTGATGACAAGCAAGAGGAAGAGGAGTTCGAAGACATACCGAGTGAAGTTGATGGTGATGCCTCGGAGGTAGGCAACACCTCAGCCCAAGAGAAGTTCGATAAGCTAAAGAAGGCTGTCAAAGAAAGCTCTAAGGAAAACAGCAAGAAAAGCAAGAAGGAAGATAAGAAGAAAGAGAAAGAAGAAGAAAAGAAGAAAGAGGACAGCAAGCAAGAAAAGAAGAAGAAAAGGAAGAAGGAAGAAAAGAAGAGAAGAAAGAGAACACCTTCACCATCTCCATCACCATCTTCATCATCCTCATCGTCATCTTCATCTAGTGAGAATGGAGATGGGGATGATGAGTACTATGGCACAAGAATTCCCAAGAGAACAATCAAGCCCAAGCCCAAGGCCAAGTCAAAGAAAGACTATAGAAGCGTATCCTTTAACTATGATTCTTTGGATACTAAATCCAAGGATGATGTGACTATACCCGTTGGCAAGTTACCCCAATTTGATGGGACTAACTTTGCTAAATGGAAGCATATGATGAAAGCTTATCTAACCGGCTTGAGTTTGGAATTGTGGAATATTGTGTGTGTAGGTTTTGATGATCCCGAAAACTTTGGAAACCTCACACCACGTGATCGTCGCAACATTAGGGGGAATGCTCAAGCTACAAGCATACTCCTTAGTACCTTGAATGCCCAAGAGTACAATCATGTTAGTGGACTAGAGATTGCCAAAGAGATTTGGGACATCCTCCACATTGCTCATGAGGGTGTTGACAAGGTCAAGAAATCCAAGATCAACATATTGATGGCCGAACTTAATAGATTCACTATCTTTGATGGAGAAGGGCCACAAGAGATGTTTGATAGGTTGATGGTCATAGTTGAGAAGATAAGAGGCTTAGGTGGTGATGAGTTGGATGACCACTTTGTTGTGAAGGTGATGTTGGAGGCCTTTGCTCCAAGAAATCCTACTCTAGTCACCTTGATTAGAGAGAAGAAGAGATTTGAGGAGTTCTCTCCAAATGATGTTCTTGGGAGAATTCTTACTCATGAGCTTATGGACAAGGAAATCCAACATAGGAAGAAAATTGGTGAACTAGAAGCCAAGTTGAACAACTTGAAGGTCAAAGAGGTTGCTCTCCATTCTAACAAGTCAAGCAAGCCTACTACCTCATCCAAGCACTCTACTTCATCCAAGCCCTCCAAGTCAAAGTCAAAGAAAGTGGAAGTAGAGAGCTCTACAAGTGACTCAAGTGAAGATGATGAAAGCGCTCACGTTGAGATTGGAGATATGGCTTTATTTATGAAGACATATAAAAGAGGCTTGAAGAAGCAAGGTTACAAGTTTGCCAAGAGGAAGTTCCCTAACAAGAAAAAGAGAACTTGCTACAATTGTGGAAGCACCGAGCACTTCATTGCGGATTGCCCTAATGAGAAGAGAGAAAACAAGAATGACAAGGGCAAGGGAAGTTACAAGAGAGATCAAAAACCACATCACAAGAAACTATAGTGGAGAAGCTCATATTGGTCATGAATGGAATTCCGGAGATGAGAGCTCTAGTGAAGGAGAAGAGAAGAAGGTTGCAACCGTGGCTATCAAGAAGCTTCCCTCCACTTCAAGGTTGTTCAATAACTTGACCGATGATGAAGAGAGCTCATCCATTCATTGCTTCATGGCCAAGGGTGAGAAGGTAAAAACTAGCTCAAAACCCTCTCCTCCACCTAGTGATGAGTCGGAAATGGACTCTAGTGATGAATCTAGTGATGAGGAAGCAAACCAACTTGTTAGTAAGATGGATGAGCAATCTAGAGATTTTATGGCTAGGTTGATAGTGGAACTAGAGGAAAAACAAGACATTCTTACATCCGAAAGAAGTGAGCTTGAGGCTTTGCGCTTGGAAGTGAGCCAAGCGGAGAGCGTCATAGCTACTCTCAAGGAAGACCTTGCTGCCTCCCAAGCTCAATGTAATTCTCTCAAGTCGAGGAATGAAGAGCTTGAGGAGCAATATAGTCTCCTTTGGAGTAGCACCTCACATCCTTTGAAGGTTAAGGGTGACTCTAGTGCTTCTACTAGCAAGGGCTGTGATAAATGCTTCAATGTTGATCTTGAATCCTATGCTACTAATCTTGCTAACATGGAAGCTATGAAAAAGGAAATTGCTAGGTTAAACTCAATCATAGCTAGAGGATGCATGAGTGAAGAGAACAAGAAGGGAAAGTTCTCCAAGAGAAAGATGTTGGAGAAAAGTGAGAAACCAGGTTTTGGCTATGTTGAAGGTGGCAAGACCAATGAAAGAAAGATCATCAAGGAAAAAGAGTGCCTAGAATTCAAGAGTACTGGGTTTCTGTTTACCCAGACCCCGGAGGTTCCGAGCTCAAAGCCCGGAGGTTCCGGAGTCTGGAAGCCTCGAGCCACACAGACAGCAGAACTCGGAGGTTCTGAGAAAATTCTCGGAGGTTCCGGAGTCTGCAAAGACAGAACTAAGAAGAAAGGCAAGACTCAACCTCAGCAAGCTTCCAAGGCATCTAACACTCGTTTGCAGGTTCAGAACCATCCAATCGTGCCTAGAAGGAACTTGTCCCCCAACAAGAACAAGGCTCATGCATCTAGAGACATACCCCCTAGCTATGTGTTGAGACGCAACAATCTTGGTAAAGTTGTTGCCACGTATGTTGGAAATGAGTCTAACATATATGTGAAAAGATCACTATGGGTTCCTAAAATTTTGGTTGCTAACGTTGAAGGCCCCAAGTCAAATTGGGGACCTAAAAGAAGGAACTAAATTGTTTTGTAGGCATACTCCTCCGGTGGATCAAGTTGGGTGCTTGATAGCGGATGTACACATCATATGACCGGAGAAAGGAGTATGTTTTCATCCTACCTCCATTTGGAAGGACCAAAAGAAACAATTGCCTATGGAGGGGATACAAAAGGAGAAGTCATCGGTGTAGGTGATATCCCTATCTCTCAAAAATATTCGATTACCAATGTTTTACATGTTGATCCGTTAGGTTACAATCTACTATCGGTCTCACAACTTAGTGAGATTGGTTTTGATTGTCACTTCTCAGATAAGGGTGTGTCCATCATAAGAAGGGAGGATTCCTCTATTGTCCTTACGGGTCGCTTGAGGGGGAGGCTTTACCTAGTTGACCTCAACAAAAGTAAGGTTTTTCCCAAGACTTGTTTAGTGGCAAAATCTAGCATGGGTTGGCTATGGCATCGCCGACTAGCCCATGTTGGCATGAGGAACTTGGCCAAACTTTTGAAAGATGAACACATCCTTGGACTAACAAATGTACATTTTGAGAAAGATAGGATATACAAAGCATGCCAAGCCGGAAAGCAAGTAGGAGCACCTCACCCACCAAATAGCATCCTCACTACATCAAGCCCGTTGGAGCTCATTCACATGGATCTATTTGGACCGGTGGCCTACATAAGTATTGGTGGTAACAAATATGGCTTGGTTATTGTTGATGATTATTCTCGCTTCACGTGGGTGTTCTTTGTGTTTGACAAGAGTGAAGTACAAGGGAAGGTGAAGACCTTCATAAGGAGAGCACAAAGGGAGTTCGAGCTACCAATCAAGAAAGTGAGAAGTGACAATGGCTCAGAATTCCGGAACACCAATGTTGAAGAATTTCTTGATGAAGAGGGCATCAAGCATGAATTTTCAGCTCCTTATACCCTCAACAAAATGGGGTGGTTGAGAGGAAGAACCGGAATCTTATTGAGATGGCAAGAACCATGTTGGACGAGTACAAGACTCAAGACATCTTTTGGGCCGAAGCCATCAACACGGCTTGCCATGCTATCAACCGCCTCTATCTTCACAAGTTTCACAAGAAGACCTCCTATGAGCTCATTATCGGTAAAAAGCATAAGGTGTCTTACTTTAGAGTGTTTGGGTGCAAATGTTTCATTCTAAACAAGAGACCCCGAACTTCTAAGTTTGCACCAAAGGTTGACGAAGGATTTCTTCTTAGTTATGGTCCAAATGAGCATGCTTACCGAGTCTTCAATCTAACCACCGGGAGGATTGAAGTCACGGTAGATTTAACTTTTGATGAATCTAATGGCTCTCAAGTGGAGCAAGTTGACTTAAATATTGTAGGTAATGAGAAGCCATCTTGTGAAGCAATCAAGCAATTGGCCATAGGTGATGTTAGACCAGTTGAAGCACAAGAGGAAGATGAGAATCAACTCCAAGCTTCAACACCACTCGAAGGGCCTGAAGTCACTGGTTCAGCAGATGTGCAGACTTCGGAGGTTCCGAGAAAATCTCCGGAGGTTCCGGGAACTGGCACTGGAACTCAACCTCTGGGAAATTCTCTAGAGGTTCCGGGGTCTGGAAACTCAGCACCACAGGACACTGTGAACCAGCAATCTAATCAGCAAGGGGCTGCTCAAGCAAGTACATCTGAGCCACAAGTTGATAAAGATGATGAAGACCAACCTCTACACCAACCTCTTGGACCATCACATCCTCGTGTACATCAAGTCATACAAAGGGATCATCACGTTGACAATATCCTTGGGAGCATAAGGAGAGGGGTAACAACACGATCTCGTCTTGAGAATTTTTGCGCATTTTACTCGTTTGTTTCCTCTCTTGAACCCATTAAGGTAGATCAAGCTCTTAAGGATCCGGATTGGGTGGTGGCTATGCAAGAGGAGTTGAACAACTTTGAAAGAAATCAAGTGTGGGAGTTGGTGGAAAGACCAAAGACGAACATCATTGGCACCAAATGGGTCTTTAGAAACAAGCAAGATGAGTTTGACATTGTGATTAGGAACAAAGCAAGATTGGTCGCTCAAGGGTACACTCAAGTTGAAGGACTAGACTTTGGAGAAATATATGCACCGGTGGCAAGACTTGAAGCAATACGATTTCTACTCGCTTTCGCTGCCCATCATGACTTCAAGCTATATCAAATGGATGTCAAGAGTGCATTTCCAATGGACCACTCTCCGAAGAAGTCTATGTTGAGCAACCACCGGGTTTTGAAGACCTCAAGCGTCCTAATCATGTCTACAAACTCCGTAAGGCGCTCTATGGGCTCAAGCAAGCACCAAGAGCATGGTATGAATGCCTTAAGGATTTCTTGCTCAAGTAAGACTTTGAGATAGGCAAAGCCGATGCTACCCTCTTTACTAGAAAAGTTGATGGTCATATCTTTGTGTGCCAAATATATGTCGATGACATAATATTTGGTAGTACTAATGAAACTTTTTGTGAAGAGTTTAGTAGGGTGATGACAAAGAGGTTTGAGATGTCCATGATGGGTGAGCTCAAGTTCTTTCTTGGATTTCAAATCAAACAAGCAAAGGAAGGGACGTTCATATGTCAAACCAAGTACACAAGGGATATGCTTAAGAAGTTTGACATGGACAAGGCAAAGCCCATCAAGACTCCAATGCCTACCAATGGACACTTGGATCTCAATGAAGAAGGGAAATCTGTGGACCAAAAGGTATATTGCTCCATGATCAGCTCTCTTCTTTATTTATGTGCATCTAGGCCGGATATTATGCTTAGTGTGTGCATGTGTGCTAGATTTCAAGCTAACCCGAAAGAGTGTCATCTCATAGCCGTAAAGAGAATCTTGAGATATCTAGTGAATACCCCTAACCTTGGCTTGTGGTATCCTAAGGGCTCCACTTTCGATCTACTTGGCTATTCGGATTCCGATTATGCCGGTTGCAAGGTAGATAGAAAGAGTACATCGGGGACTTGCCAATTCCTTGGTAGGTCTCTAGTGTCTTGGAGTTCTAAAAAGCAAAACTCTGTAGCCCTTTCCACCGCCGAGGCCGAGTATGTTGCAGCCGACGCTTGTTGTGCTCAACTACTTTGGATGAAGCAAACCTTAAAGGATTACGGATGTCACTTTACCCATATCCCACTTTTGTGTGACAATGAAAGTGCCATAAAGCTTGCAAATAACCCCGTAAGCCATTCTCATACAAAACATATAGACATCCGTCATCATTTCTTGAGAGACCACGAAGCCAAAGGAGATATCGCTCTAAGTCATGTGAGCACCGATCAACAACTAGCCGATATCTTCACTAAACCTCTCGATGAGTCAAGGTTTTGTAGTTTGAGGAATGAGCTAAATATTCTTGATTCTCGTTGCGTGGTTTGATCTCTAGCATGCCTTGGTTGTTTGCTTCATATTGCTGATAATCTCTGAAAATTCTTTTAAAAAAAACTTTTGTAAAAACTTTAATTTAATAGTGCTTCAAAATCTATTTTCATATCCCTAACTTATCTCAAGTGGCTATAGTTGTATGTGTGATTGCTTGTTTTCTAGCCACTTGAGTCAAGGAAACCATGACCTAAAGATCTCAGTTGATAAAAGGTTCAAAATCTCAAAAGGAGCAAAAGTTGACAGTCTCTGGAATTCAAGTTTCGGAAGCTCCGGAAAAATCTTTGGAGGTTCCGAGCCTCGGAAGCTCTGAAAAAATCTTCAGAACTTCCAATCTTTATTGACTCAGCATTCAGTTCATCAGAGGGGCAGTTTAAAGGGAATCAGGCATCTCCCCTAGAATATTCTTTTTACCCCTAGGGTTAACTCGCCTCTCCCTTTCACCACGCGGTTACTCTTTCAGATCCATTTTTCACCGCAACCTTTCCCTCTCTCTCTCGATGGCGCCTGCATCGCCTACTCTCTCTCTCCACCGCCACGCCGCCGCCTTTCTTCCAGGCCGCCGGTGACCGCACATCCTCGTGCGTCGCGCTTGAGAGGCCGCGCATCCTTCCTTCATTGACGGGCCGCGGAAGCTGAAGATGGAGGGGGAGCCGCTCAGGGTTTCGACCTAGTTTCACCCCGTTCCAGTGAAGGAGAAGGAGGAGGACGTCCTGATTTGCATCAACACCTTCCTCCCTCGCCGACCTCTTTGTGAAGCAGAGGGGAACGACATTGCACCGCTCGAATTCATTTCAGCGAGTTGTTCCTCCTCAGCGCCACCAGATCTCTCTGTGATCTGGAGGGGACCTCTGGGCTACCTCCCCTGGCGTCAAAAGCTTCTCAATCTCGTCGGATTCATCCTTCTTCCCTCTAATCCAAGGTAACCCTGACCCTAATCTTAACCCTAATCTCCAGATCTGTCGGTTACCTTAGGGTTCTAGGCTTCTTAGTGTAGAGATGCTATCCTGTGCCTTGTCTTGGATGTTGTGATACCTGTTTTGATTGAACTCAATTGAAGGTTGAATCAAAGTACAAAATGCAGGAAGGTTCAAAGAGTCTCGGAGGTTCCGAGAAAATTCTCGGAGGTTCCGAACTCTGTAGCCAACTGTAGGTTGATTCTGATTCAAAGTTCCACTGAGTTACAATTCACTTGCATCACTTCAGCCATTCACTGTCAGTCCTTTTATATCTAGTTTGCATCTCTTGGCTAGGTTTCAGTTGAAGGTTGAATCAATAAACTGTTCTTTGTCAGTGCCCAGACTCGGAGGTTCCGAGAAAATCCTCGGAGGTTTCGAAGTCTGTATTGACAAGGGACAGTCTGTGATTCAAAATTCCACTGAACCTTAACCATTTGATCTTCAATCTCTGTCTTTAATTCTCTGCACCAACCTTTTTTGATCTATTCCTTATCTGTTACATATCCCTTATCTGGTAGATGTCTGGAGGGTCTGCTGACAAGACTTATGCTAAGAGGCAAAGGCAGCCCTATGAAACTGCTGCAGGAGAAAGAGCCTTCAAGATTGCAGCCAGAGAGGTAGTTAGTGGCAGTGGCAGCAGGGGCAAGGTAACCCCTAGAAGAGGCAAAGGTGGTAGCTTGTCTGGTGGCAGGGGCTCTGGATCAGCAGCTCATGTTGAGGATAATGGGGGAACAGAAGGAAAAACTATTCCCATTGAGCTAGAAGATGATATGCTTCTTGGAGAGATTGACTCCACATACCTGAAGTATCACAAGGCTTTGCTCAAGAGGCGTCCTCCAACAAAGTATGACAATTCAGTGTACATTGAGCATCATAATTATGATGGAGCAGGATACCTTGTCAAGAAGGTAAGAGAAGAGAACCCTTATGTCAACTCAAAGATGGCAGCTATAGACTATAGGTTCTGGTCAGTATTTCACTTCAAGTTCTATGAGACTGTGTTGAACATCAAGATGAAACTGATCAAGATGAAGTGGATTGATTTCACTCACTTGGAAGCAGCAGAAGAGCCTGAAAAGCAGGATGTACTTGACTTGGTTGACAGATACAAGATGAGAGATATGTTGAGTTTCAAGTATGACTGGAACATTGAAGTGTTGGCACAGTTCCATGCAACATTCTTCTATGAAGACACAAAAGAGACCATTCACTGGATGACTGAGGGGGTACATTACAAGATTGACTTCACCACTTTTGCCAGACTGTTTGGGTTCAGCAAGGAATACAGAGATGCTGAGGTGATTCACTATGAGCAGCACATGAACCACAGTATGATCTCATCAGCTTATGAGTATGAAGACCTTGCAGATGGCTCTACTACAGCTCTCAAGTCTGTCTACTATGTGCTGAACAATATGTTCAGAGAGACCATCTATCCCAAAGGTGGGAGTGACTCTACCAGTCTCAGGAGATTTGCTTCAAATCTGCTTGCTAGGATGCTGCCTGGGGCAAAGCCCTTCTCTGTCAGTAGGTTCATCTAGTTCAATCTGATAGAGGTGACTGAGAGTGGCAAATGCAATCTGCCCTATGCACCCTACATTATGTACATGATTGAGATGGTGTCAGGGATCAGTTTCAAGAAGGATGTGGAACATGCATCTTATCAAGTAAAGCAATGGCAGCATCAGAAGAAGCAACAGGTGGTTGAAGATTACATCATCAAGAAGGCAGGGTCTGAGCAGCAAGGGGAACCCAGCAGGGCACCTATGCCTGCTGATCTACACAAGCTGAGGGGCATGGTGAGGGACACCTGGAGGTTCTGCAACTGGACAGCAACACAGATGTATGAGCTGAGGCAGGACATGAACAAGCTGCTGAAGCATCAAGGGCTGTCCTTTAATGTCATGCTGCCTCCTCCACCCATCTTTCCAGATTTTCCTGAGTATACTACTAGTGAGGGTGAAGATGAGGGTGAGAAGGACAAAGACAGCCCACTGCCTGAAAGAGACATGCCAGAAGAAGAAGATGATGTTGAGCCCCTTAGTGCTAAGATGGCCAGGCTGAGGAAAGAAGCTGCTGGAAAGAAAGCCATGGGGACCTCCACTCCTGTCAGAGCAAGGAAGAAAGCCACTGCTGGAAGACCTGTCAGAAGGCCTGCTGATCTCTCTTCTGGATCTGACACTGAACTAGAGTCTGACAGCACTGTTCCTGAGGCTGAGGAGGAGGAGTCTGGCTTCAGTGATGAGGAATGATTTCCTGCAGGTCCCAATCTAACTTCCTCTCTTCTTTTCTTCCCTTTTTGTTAACTGTTGACAAAGGGGGAGAAAGATGAAGATTGAGATGATCTAAAGACCTAAAGCTGACCTAAAGCTTCTTTGGTGGCTGGCTGCTAACAAAATCTTTTGTTCTTTTGGTGAGATGAGAGTGCTGACTGTCTTTTGGGCCTCTCATGAACTCTGGTGGTAATTTGTTGAACTTGCTGTAAACTGTTTAGCTTGCCTCTGTTGGCAAGTATGGATTTGGTCATGGTTGAACTTATGGGATGTGAAAACTTTAAAACTCATGGTTGATGTGTGTAATAGGGCTAGATGTTACTAAATGTTTCTATCTATCTAGCTGCTATTTCTGGTTTATGTTGTTGCAATGCCTGTGTGAATGAATGTTGGAGTATCTGTCACAGACCTCGGAGGTTCCGAGAATTTTTCTGGAAGTTCCAACTCTGAGTTCATCCTGGAGGTTCCGGAAACTTTCTCGGAGGTTCCGAACTCTGTTAACAGATAACTCTCTGTGTGTATGACATGCCATATGCATCACGTATTACTTGTTACACTTCTTTTGCACCCCTCGATGATATGAATACAACATATCCTGTCACTTTACTCACAATGTATGCAACTCAAATGTCATAAGAGACATATCACTCTATTCAAAAGGGACATGCATACATTGAGGGGGAGACTTGTATTCAAAATCATCAAAAGCTCAATCTTTCAAATTAAATTGTAAAATTTAATTGGGTTGTCAACATTTACCAAAAAGGGGGAGATTGTAAGTGCAATCAAGCCCTATGAGGGTTTTGGTGATGTTGACCACACAATTAAAGAGCTAATGAGCCCTTGAGTTTATTGTGCAGTACAAGAATGTTTTACAGGTGCAAAAGAAAGAAAGGAGACCCCTCAATTACATGAAGAAGGCTTCCTTTGGTCTTTGGAGGATTTTATCTATTTTATCTTTTGAATTTGAGTATAGGACAAGCCGTACTATCAAGAGGGATACTAATGGTGAGTTAGGGTGGATTCAAGTGCTCATAGAACATCTATTCTAATCCTAACCCATTCCTTGAGGAGAGAGACCTGCTGCTGTTTTGCCCCTGTTGTTTCCTTGTTCGGAGGTTCCGAGTTTAATCTCGGAGGTTCCGACCGTACGGGCTTCAGTCAGCAGAGGTTTCAGGGTTCGGAAGTTCCGAGATTTTTCTCGGAGGTTCCGGACTTTGAAATATTACCGTTACAGTTCTGGATCTGGGGGTATTTATACCCCTTGGTCCCCCAACGGTCATTCCTTCTTCTCCCCCGAACAGTAACTCGTTCTAGTTTCATTCTCTCACCTTGCATTGACTCCCAACCTACTCTCTTCCAAATCCTTGCCTAGCATTGATTGAGAGTGGGGATTCAAGTGAGATTGTGAGTAAAATCTTCCATTCCTAGTTCTTGGGCACTTGGAGATGCTCTAGCAAGCTTGGTGGATCTTTTACTCTTGGAGCCTTGCTCCTAGACGGCTAGAGGTTCTTGGAAGCTCTCCAACCCGATTTGTGGAAGCTCCAAGGTGTTTGTATTACCCTTTGTGATTCTAGTGGAAAGTCTCCACCTATTACCTAAAGTGATAGGTGAGGGAGAGGAGTGGATCTTTGTGGTCCTTAGCCTTTGTGGCTTCCTCAACAACGTGGATGTAGTCAAGCCTTTGTGACGAGCTGAACCACGGGATAAATCCTTGTCTCGTGTGTGCTGTGATTTATATACTTGCTCATCCTCGTTCATGCTTGTTCTTGACTAGATCTATTAGGGTTTGTTTCTGATCTACTTGTTGGTAGTTCTCTAGTTAGTTCCTTACTTTTAAATTATCTTGCTAGGTCCTAAGAATCTCCTAGATTTTGCTAGATCTGTTTTTCATCAAGTTATTCGTAGCTTTTATCGTATCCTCTCTGTTCTAACAGATCTCGGAACTTCCGTGATTATTTTCGGAGGTTGCCCCGTTCGGAGGTTCCGGAAATAAACTCGGAAGTTCTGAACCCTGACAGTCACTTTGCAGAAAAAGTTTAAATTTGTGTGCAGGCCTATTCACCCCCCTCTAGGCCACATTGCCTCGATCCCTTCAGATCTAAAATTCACTTTTCATTCAGTCATATAGGCTAATGCGTTAGCAATTTTCAGAGAGGATAAATGGAATCGTAGGAACCTGCAAAATTGAGGTGAAATCATCTATATGAACCTGCGGAATTGAAGATGTTTGGATGTTTGAAACTCAATCAAACTGAGTGTACAAAATCAAACGGTTGTACAAGAAAATCAATGAATCTCAATCAAACCGAGTGTACAAAATCAAACAGTTGTAAAGCAAAATCAATGAATCTCTCGCACCTGTAGCACAATGAGGAGGGAGGCAGTCCGGCGGTGCTGCCTGGACGGTGAGGTGGGCAACGGGATGGCAAGGGAGGTGGTCGGCCTTTGAACTGCGGAGCTGACCAGCCATTAAAGAACATGGGAGGCTCTTCGGCTGCCATCCCGAGCCGTTTGTGGTGCATGCAGGCGCCTGAGGTGGGGAGGCGGCGAACCGGCACGGAGCCGTTTCAGGTGCCTGCGGGAACCTGAGGTGCGGAGGCGGTAGACAGGCACGGTGCCTTCGGCGGGAAGGCGAGGGGCTGCGGCAAGGAAGGGAGGTAGCGGGGAGGCGAGAGGGCGGGCGCGCTATTGAAGGCGTGGTGGGTGGCGGCGGGTCGAGAAGTAGGGGCGGCGCGGCGTGGCGCGTACGACGGAGAAGTGGGCCGCGGGGATGATGTGCGGGACCGTTTGGTGGGGCCAATATGCGGTGGCGCACTTGAAGGCGTCGTGGGCGGCAGCGCGCTTGAAGGCCGATCTGCGCAACGGGGTGGAGAATCGGGGGAGGGGCAGCGCGGTGTGGACTGTGGACGGAGGGCTGAGCGGTGGGACCAGTTACTGATGTGGCTAGCTGAGAGCTCAAAGAATTCCTTAGTGGGGATCACTAATATAGTTTTTTATGATTAGTATTTACTTTCTGTTAGAAATTTTAGAAATTAGTGTAGACAAACTAGACAATTAGTTTAGAAATTCTAGAAATTAATTCAAAAACACTAGAAAATAGCTTAGAAATTTTAGAAATTAGTTTAGAAATTTTAGAAGTTAGTTAGAAATACTAGAAAATAATATACTCTACGGATAGAGGAAAACATAAAGTTGAACATGATAAAATAATTAGAAATTTTAGAAAATACTTTAGAATACTAGAAATTAGTTTAAAAATTCTAGAAATTATTTTTGAAATACTAGGTTTCTTAGAAATCCCGAAAATACTTTAGAAATACAAGATTTTCTTTAGAAATTCTAGAAATTGCTTTAGTAATACTAGATTTTTTAGAAATTCTAGAAAATATACTTTAGAAATACTATGTTTTCATTAGAAATTCTGAAAAATACTTTATAAATACTAGATTTTTTTAGAAATTCTGGAAAATACTTTTCAAGTACTAGATTTCTTTAGAAATTCTGGAAATTGCTTTAGAAATACTAGATTTTTAGAAATTCAAGAAAATACTTTAGTAATACTAGATTTTCTTTGTAAATTCTAGAAAATAATTTAAAAATATTAGATTTTCTTCAAAAATCTGGAAAATACTTTAGAAAATACTAGATTTTCTTTAAAAATTCTGAAATTGCTTTAGGAATACTAGATTTTTATTGAATTTTTGGAAAATAGTTCTGAAATACAAGGAGTTTTTATAAATTCTAGAAAGTAGTTTAGAAATAATTTATTTTCTTCAGAAAACTAGAAAATAGTTTATAAATACCAGAAATTTCTCATTTACCATATCCCGGCTGTACCGTAGTAGGATTGACCGATAACACATTCTGAGGTGACTGATGGATGGAGTAAAAATAGATTCCATGGATGAATGCAAGTTGGGGCGGAATCTTGAATTTATCTATGTGGATACTTGTACACATTTTTCTTTTATGTAGGTTCTCTGTAAAAATAATAATTGTTAAGGATTACTAGCGATGACTAAAATTTAATTTAGTTCTTCACAAGAGTGCTTTTGTGATGCGTGGTTTGGCAGCAACAATAAGGTAAAATTGCATACACACGCCACAAATCACTTCAAGTTTCACATTGCCCCATAAGTTATTTTATCACAAACACCCACACCCATGTAGCACTTCATTTTGTTGCTAATAACTACCCAGCACTCACAAACTTAACTAATTTAACTTGTTTTAAAATAACGAGCTATCTTTATCCAAATTTCTATTTTTGATATTTTTCAGAGATTTCACAAAAATGCGAGATCCTTTGCATGAAAATATTTATCGTTGTTCACTTTCTCATTGATCGTTTGACTATTCATCTTATTCGAAAGTTTATTAAAAAAATATGAAAAGATAAAGGATTAAAATAGCTAAAATGGTAAAATAAGTCATGAACAAAATCAATGATACTTATAATTTTTAACTAAAATGAATAGTACTAATTACTAAATTACCACACGAAGTTTCACTATTTGTACAAAATATTTCAATGCAAAATGAAAAATGAACCTAGTCCACACACTTATGCAATTTGACCACGCTAGCGCAGCTTGTAGTAGCTCTGTCTCGGTGAAAATGGGTTGATTCAGTTAAATTTACTCGCAAGGTTGGTTATTTAAATAGCTATTGAGTAGGTCCGTTTATGCAATTTTACCCGGTAATTAAAGGCACTCCCACTCCCAGAGGCAACTCGGTCCCGCACTTGCTTCCGTTCTGATTCGCCGCTTAACCTTCCATAACCACCAGTGGCAGAAAACCCCACCCCAATGCCCGTCGGCCGCTCGCCGGCGCCTTCCGGCGGGCGCCGGGGCCGCAAGAAAGGCACCCCGACGCCCCTACGCCACGAGCTGAACCCGCTGCCTCCCGGCACCGAGGTCGAGGTCCGCATCGACGACGAGGGCTTCTACGGCTCCTGGTACGAGGCCACCGTCATCGGCTTCGAGCCCGCCGGCGGCCGCTGGATCCCGGCGCAATACACCGTCTCCTACTCCCACCTCGTCGCCCAGGACGGACCCGACTCCGTCGCCGCCTCCCTGGTCCGCCCGCGGCCCCCGCCTCCCCCGGTCCCGGGATCATCGTCGGCCCCGCCGCCGCCCCGCTTCCTCCTCCACGACATCGTCGAGGTGTTCGACTGCAACGGCTGGTGGTCGGGCATCGTCGTCGCGCCCGCGCCCGCCGACCCCGCCTCCCCCGTCACCGTCGCGTTCCCCATCACCCGCGAGGTCATCCCTTTCCCCCCAAACGTCCTCCGCCACCGCTGCGACTTCGTCGGCGGCGAGTGGGTTCCGTCGCGGGACGTGGTTGCCGTCCGGCCGAGGGGCAGTGTTAAGGTTTACAAGGCCGGGGAGAAGGACGAATTGCTGAGGGAACGGGCGGTGTACGGCGATTCCTGGTTCCCCGCGACGGTGGCCAAGGCGGTCGACAAGCTGAGCTACATCGTGGAGTACCTAGATGATCGAGCGGGCAGGGGGAAGGTGGCGGTGTACCGGCATTGGGGGTACATCAGGCCGGCCGAGTACCATCAGCCGCGGCAGAGCAAGGTGCTTCTTTGTCCTGGCGCCGAGGTGGAGGTGTACTGTGATGGGGCATGGTCGCAGGGAGTGGTGCACAGGGTTGTACAGGAGGGTTGTGAGTACGAGGTCAGTGTCGATGGCGAGGAGGTGAAGCAGCTGCTAACCAAGGCGGTATACCAGATCAGGCCGCTGTACATGTGGAACGGCAAGCATTGGACGATTCCGAGCGATAAGGTAATACAGTGAACACATTCAATACCTGTGCTTTCCTATCTTTGCAATTCACATTGTTTGTTGCCATGCTGTAAGAGTTACTTCTAAGGGCATTCAACTACTTCATATGAGTTTGGATGACTATGGTTCAATGTATTGGTTCCTCTGAAATTTTCAACTTTACATCCTACTGCATAACTGAATTTGCATGATCCATTCTTAGTATTTCTTTAATTATGCAGAGACGGGCTAACTTGAGGCAGCAATCTGCATCTGGGAAATATCCAAGCTCACCTGTTGATGCCACATCTGGTG
Source organism: Cenchrus fungigraminus (assembly GCA_036936925.1). NCBI lineage: Eukaryota > Viridiplantae > Streptophyta > Magnoliopsida > Poales > Poaceae > Cenchrus > Cenchrus fungigraminus. The sequence goes on from CM072780.1 coordinate 90,430,747, forward strand.
ATCATGAACATAGTAGTGATCCTGAATCCCCAACAGCCAAAAAGCCAAGGAAAGAACCACAGCAGCAAGAGCTTATGTTAGATGAAGGGTCACACCATGCTTCAGTATCTGAGACGGATGTTTCTCTAGGTGCATTGGGCAAGTCTCTGACAAGGGATCATTGTCTGAATTCACGCCCTCTGCTATCTGAAAAGAATAGTCTTTCTGTACTTCCACCCAAGATAGTGAGTATCAGTTCAATGTCAGAGAATGAGCTTCTTTGTGCTTCTACAGGGCAGACAGCACCTCCAATGGCAAGCAATCATCTTCTGGATTCATGCCCTCCACTATCTGAAAAAAATGGTCTTTCCAATCTTGCAGACAAGACACTCAGTATCTGTTCAGTGTCAAAGAACGTGATTCGTTGCGCTTCCTCAGGAAATTCAGCACATCCAGAGGTATCGGTACCAGATGTTATTTGCGAAACAGAATCTAGTCGAGATGCCCAATCTGTGCCTTCTGATGGTCAGCTTAATACACTTGTCTGCGGAAGAAATGTTGATGAGGCCTGTGATATGCTTTCCATTCCAGAATTAGAAAAGAACATCACTTCATCTCTCAGAAACCAGCAGATACAGGAAAGACCAAAGGCACTCAGTGTGAAGAAAGGCATTACCTACAAAAGGGGGAAAACACACCCTAAAGCATATCAAGGGAAGAATGATGCCTCTGATCATGTGAGTTCCCTTCGTGGTCTACTAAATTAAAGCAAGTTACATTGGCTATTGACTGTGCTTGTCTATATCAATATCTTTTGCAGGTGCAAACTCAGTTGAAGGAAAACAAGAGTTTGTCTGGTGAAGAAATTATTTGTGCTTCGAGTGCCTCTCCAGAATGTTAGAAAACTTCACCCTGGACTCGACAGGTAGAATCTTCTGATTGGAAAGTTCTGTGACTATTTAACCCCATCCTTTCTATATTTATTATATTCATGCGTATCTTCTGTTTGTCAATCTATGTGAAGGTGTCAGGAGGGACAAGTACAAGTAGTGGTTCAGATACTGAAGGTGTTAACTTTAAGAAATGTGAGTAGCTCCTCTTATTATTTTTTCATTATTGTGATGGTTTATTAAATCTGACAACTGCTGTGCAATCTGCAGTGGCTAGAAAGGAAGGTACTGATCTGTTGGACAAAGAGCTGGATGCTATGATCAACAGGGTTTGTCAAGGGAACAGAAATGCAGATGTGTGCACAGATACTGCTGCTACACAAGTGACAAAAGGCAGCCCTCTTACAAATATATCTATCCTATCTCTTGATCATCTAGTTCAACAGGATGGGAGCCAAGTGGATGAGGGGTCAATTGCACTACCTTTACAGAGTGCCGAGAGCTCAGAGTTGACCACTGATAACATTTCATTGAGGAGGTGCTCCTTTTCTGGGAGCTCTATTCCTTCACACTTGCCTCTCTCACAAATATCTGGTTACCAGGTTCCATTTGTAAAGTGCTCACCTGCATGGCCTATAATCAATGCAATGGATGCGTTTAAGAAGGTACCACAGCAACCACATTTCCACCCACTTAGGCAGTTTATGCATGGATTGCGTGAAGGAATGGCTTTAGGTCTGATGGTGTCATTTGCCAACTCAGTGGAGGCTATAAGTAAATCAAGCATGGCAGACAGCATTGCATCATTCGACGAGAAGATCGCTACACTGCGCCTTCTGAAGGAAAATGGATTCAATGTTGAGTTTTTGCAGCGCAGCTTGATTAGACTGCTTAAAATCAAACATGATCATATCAGTTACCTAACAGAAAAAGACCAGCTGAAAGCACAGTTGCTAGAGAAGACAACTTCATTGTCCCAAATTGATGAACAACTTGACAAAAAGGAACAAACTATAGCCAAGCTTGAGGAGGAACTTGGGCGCGCTCGCTGTGAAGCGCAGAAGATAGCAAAGGAGAAAGAACGTGGAGATGAAGAGCTCTCAAGACTGAATGCTGCCAGCAGCAGCATTGATGAAGCATGTGCTGGTGCTGAACTGCAGTTTCAGAGCATCTTGGCTGAGCTGTGTCACAAGAGCCTAACTTGATAAGTGACCAATGAATCATTTTGATGTGTCTAGATTGGCTCCTGTTAACTAATGCTCCAGGGCAGTACTTTAAGGAAAAAAATGTTCCAAGGCTGTAGGTCTTAAATGTTATCTAGTCGGTATCACTTACCTCTTGTTTATTGGCAAGATGCACATGATGGCTGACTGATGGATCGAGCCTGATGCAATTCAAACTATTTATACTTGCTAGGTGAATCATACTTCTTGTTTCCAAGCTTCAATGCGCTAGCTGGTAACTTGGTGTGATTGTGATATCCTTTCCAAGTCAGTGACTTTTGTCGTGTTGTAGCTTGCAGTAGTAGTAGTGAACTGACTGAATCTGCTACATAATTTCTCTCCTTGTCTTGATTATTCGTTTCTTTTGTGATATGTAACTTTAAAATGAACTGTAGGGAAACATCCCGTTGCCTTTACCTGATTAAAAGGTGCCTTGATTCTGTTCATGTTAGATCTTGATCTGGGCTAGGAAGCTGTGAAGTTGTGATACAGGTTGATGAAAAGAACCAACTTTTGTTTGGATCCCTCTCGGATTGCACAATCCAGCTGTTACATCCACAAAACTTTCAATGAAATAGGTAGATTGCACTGCCTTTTCCTTCAGATTGTTGCAAATATAGCATAGATCCAAACAATCCGGGATTGTGCAATAATGTTAGTATAGATCAAAACATGATCGTACTCCCACATCCTTTGTGCCTCATGTATTTGTGCGATTCCCAATGTGTGTCCAGCTGTCGAACTTTATAAATGTTTACTGAATTTTGGTGATAATAAATATTCCTTCATCCATACTCAATTGCCAATGCCAGTTCAGTCTCCCAGAAAACAGAGGAATGTTTGGCCAAATTATGAATTTTGAAGACTTTTTTTTTGTGATGCTGAGCTTTACAATGTTAAAAAATAGTGAATTTTTATTGGTCCATTGGCTTACAATTCGGTCGTGCACGGTCGCTCTACCTCGCCAGGTTCCTCTCCCCCGCGCACGTCGCCGGGGCCGACGCCCCCTGGGGCCTCGCCACCCGTGTCCTCCAGTGCTTGTGCTAGGCCGCCACCGCGCTCAATCACGTGGATCTTCATCCGCCACTACATGGACGTCGACGGGGTCTACGTCGTCAAGTTCGATCCGCCGGTGACGGCGACCGTGGTGGAGCAGCTCCCGCCTCCTCCGCCGGAGATGGACATGTGCTAGGTTAGGTTTGGCCCCGTTAGGTAATGTGCTTCCTGGCCCGGATTGCCTTTGCTAACCCCGATTGCAGGTAGCTCTCCTTGCTCAAGGTATGTCCATTGCCACGTCCCCTTGCCCTGCCTTTGATTCAGCATTTAGTACTGTGCAACTTTGTTCTTTGATCGTCGCATTGCTTAATTGTGCAGCTGCAACTGTTAGCTTTTCGTGTGCGTTAGGTTTTCTGTAACTGAGTTCTGAAATACTGCATTTCCAACAGAAAGGCATGGGTTTTAGCTAGGTTCTTTGTAGTCATCTGTGTTGCAAATTGTAATTAGATTGGTTGGCACACATTTCTTTGATTCAAAATTGTTGCTGCACACATCTTGTCGTATTGCTTAATTGTGCACATGTGCAATGATATTTCTGTAACTGAGATCTGAAATATTGCGTTTCAATAGAAAGGATCTGAATTTTAGGTTCCATATAGTTCCTCTGTCCCAGGTTGCAACTAGATTGGTTTTGCACAGATTTCTTTGCCAATGCTAGATTGATCTAATATGTTTCCATTGAGTTAGTACCGCAGTAAGTAAACGATGTGAAAGGTGAAACATGACCAATGTGAACATACTGAGTTACTGCAACCGAAACCTGTTGGCATAATGCTAAAATCATTCTGAGTTTAAAAAGAAATTGTTTTAACAAAATGTTTAATGTCCTAGCCACTAAACTATTAGTTCATCTAATGATAAAGAAACATCTTGGATCGATCCTTTGGTGTCCATAAGTGTGGTGTGATGCCATAGAAAGTTAAAACTACGTTATATTTCTTAATGATCCCACAATTTTCTTTGACAAATAGCAGTTATGATTGTCATTTTTTTGTGAAATACATTCTTGTCATAATTGATTGCACGTGCATGAAATAGAAGTTATGGTTATCATCTTGTGCAGTTCTGCTAGACATTGCTTTTCTAACCCATACTTGAAGTTTATGCTTACTGCAAGATTGTCTCCTTTGTTCCAGGTACGTGCACTTCCCTTTTCTGCTTGAGTTACAATTTTGTTCTCTTATCAATTGCAAAGATAAAATATTAGGTTTTCATATGCAATATATGTTCTGTAATTTATTGGACTACTAAAAGATATAGGTTTGAACTCTACTGGTTGATGGATTCAGCATGTCAATTATCCTAGTTGGGTAAATGAAAACTGAAATATAGTGTATCTGTCCAAAATATTTTATATCCTGTAGAGTAACTAGAGATCTTCAAATCTGAAATGGCAATTAGATGGTTTGATGGAATTGCCTTTGCCTCTGGTAGATTGAATGAAGTATTGTTCCATTTAGTCGTTTCCAGTAGCTATGGAACACACTTTTGTGAATTGCAGGTGTAGATTAGTATATGTTCCAAAATTTTGTTAGCTGATGCCGATGTACTGTTGGGGATTGGTACTTTGGTTTTAGGTCAGTTTGCTTACATTCTTTGTAGGTTTAATGTTTTTACGAGGGCATGCTTGCTTTGTTTCTTATTTGTGCACGATCTTCTCCATTGCAGTGCAACAGAGGTGATGATTTGGCTTCGCCAGCTGAAGCGAGTGCAGTACAAAGATGCGAAGCCAAGCTTGGAACGTATCGACTGATGACGTACTGCTCGATTCAGACGCCAGCTGAGTGAAGCTGGGTGCGAGTGCAACAGAGATGGCCATCGGGCTTCACAAGCTGAAGCGAGTGCAATATGAAGTCACAAAGTCAATCCTGGAACGTATTGAGTGATGTACTGCTCAATTCAGACATTATCACACCAATGGAAAGCTGATGTGAGTGTAACATAGCTACAGAGGTGTGGATCTGGCAGCACCAGCTGAAGCGAGTGCAATACGAAGACGTGAAGCCAAGCCTGGAACGTATCGAGTGACGATGTACTGCTCGATTCGGACTCCAACAAAGTCAAGCCAGAGCAAGGATGTCGAGCTCCGTCTTTTAAAGAGTGACAATGGCAAAGCAAACTGGTGAAGATGTAATCATGCAAGGAGCTGTGTGGAGTAAGAGTAACTGAGTTATTCAGACAAGGAATGGAAAATAGATTGTTTGGTGGAATTGTCTTTGCTTCTACTAGATTGAATCAAAACTTGAATAAAGTCTTGTTCCATTTAGTCTAGTGTCTAGTTCCATGTTTATCCATGGAACAAACATTTGTGAACTGTATGTGTAGAATGTATTCATTTTCACAAAAAAATGTTTACAGATGCTGAGTTACTACAAACTATGAAAAACTACAACTCTGTAAATATCCCATGGCTTGTGCTTTTCATCTCTCACCTCCCCCTGTTGCTTTCTCAGGTGCCTATATACATGCATGGGTCCATGACCCTGTAGATGGTACCAATAGTAAGTGTTTGCAGCCGAGAGCTGAGAAATGTGCACACAGGCAATGTGCTACGGTAAAAAGGGCAACAAACAACATAAATGTAGTTTCACAAATCAAAACAACAATTTCAAACTTAACAAAATAAACTCAGACCAACATAAATGGAATATAGCACCAGTTATCAAAGCAATGATAAAAAACAGCTAAAACTAAAATCACCACAAGTTCTCAACGAAACCGCGAACGAGTCTTAGATAATAATGAAATTAAACCTTACATCTCAAGTTCTGAACGAAACTGTCAAAAAGCTTAGAAATTCGAAGTAAATTCTTTGAAAGCAAATAAAGTAAACTTAAATGGTCAGATTTCCCTGCCTATATCAAAATCGTCAAAAAAGGTGCTGCTCATGTCCTCTTCCATGTACCAGGGACGGCCTTCCACGTCATCGACCTGATGGACTTCTCCGGCCACCTCTGCCAACATTTCGTCGAGCAGCTGATCCATATCAGCTGCTTCGCTGGCGTCGTCAATGAGAAGTATGTCACCATGCTGCTCTGGCTCTGCTGCCACCTGGTGGACGTCGTCGTCATTACCATGCGGTGGCTGGACGAAGCAGAACACCAGCAGGCCGACGGCCATCTCGTCGTGGCCGGTGACCTGGAGCACCACGGGGACGAGCAGGAAATGCGCGGTGGTGGGGCCGCCGATGCCGGCCGTTGCTGGCGGTGGCAGCGCCGCCGCCCTGTTCACCGCGCCCAGCATGGCGCTGTTGGATTGCGCAGTGACGGCGGCCATGGGGAACACCACCACCATGGCATTGCTCGCCGCGTAATGTAGCAGCACGATGGGGCCGGTGGTGGTGCCATTAAGGTGCACAGTGACGTTGAGGTTGCTGGACTGGCCGGCCATTGCTCGTGCTTCCTGCATAGATTCATGACTCAAATTATCTTTGTTCAGAATAAACATATACAGTATAAGTTAGAAATGCGAATTTTGTTTACGATTTTCACCACAATAAAAGGATGCATGCTTGCAATAGTTTGATCGACTCTTGGTATTCATATTGATCCAATCTTTAAAGGTGCTCAATTCATCCCTCCAAATCCAATTTCAAGCCCGCAACGACTATTGCTAGTTTATATGTAACCAGTACTACCAGAGATTAGGAAGGACAGGTGGGGAAAATAGGTTGCTAACAGCACGCGGCCCCTCTTCCCAGACTTGAACTTAACGAAAAAGGGAAAGGTTCGTAGGCCCTAGGTGAAAAACATGGTACGAAAATGGAGGATACTGGAACTAGCTAGCTTCTAGGGTCCAAGGATACCTCCGCCTTTCACTTTCATCTCTTGATACCGAAATTCGCTTGTGTCGAGAGAACCATGTCGAAGGAACTCGGCAAAATGACCCCGTAACTTCGGGAGAAGGGGTGGTTCTACATTAGGTTCATGAAACGGATACCTATCTACACAACAAGCTTCTTCAACAAAATCCACAAAAGAAGGGTTGAAGCTACAAATAGTGATATGAATCATCATAAAAGTAATTGCCAAAATTGCCAATATCTGTCATTCATCATTTATAAATAAAAAACAAAGTTCGAAAGTATTTATTTGACCGCCATTTAATAATCTAGTTGAAAATGATTCATGCTTATAAATACTGTTTCTTGTACTGAACTTAATTTGCGTATGTGTAGCATGTGATTCTTGTAACGCCACTGATTTTCCTTAACAGTTTGATCTGCGGGAGGGGTGGATGAAAATAAGGAGCTCCCTGACTAGATGGAAATCTAAGACGACGGGTGGATCTAAACATTCATCACAAACGAGAAACATATGTACTCACATGTCTATGCAACTTAGCTGCAATCACACACTATTTTGTATTCTTTAAGGCAAGCCTATATTAAAATCTTAGCATACGGAAAAGAAGTTCCATACCTTTCGAGTGCACCGCTCAAACTTTATTGACGCGTCGTAAACCTTGAATAAAACTTAGATCTCTGAGAGAAGAAGATGGCTCAAGGCAACTATATGTAGGAGAGCGAGGTGCGACACACATCAGAAACATGCACCATCGTCGATGCAAGTCCAGCCTCCCTCTAGTGGAAGGTATTCAATGATGATTTTTTTATTGTTCAATCCATTGTCTCAATATGGTATCTCTTAGCAGCATTTATAATGATGAGCAGATTCTCCGTGCTGGATTATAATCATCGTATAAAATGCCACAACGGTAATATCTGCAGATAGTTCATTCATGGCTGAATATGAGGCTTCCAAGTCTGGCTATTTGGCACATCAAGAGTGCTAGAATATTAGAGTGACATACATTGGGGGTCCTTAAAAATTTCGTGCATTCTCATTATTAGGTCAATCACCTTTAAAAGTGAAGATCCGAGTCTATGATATATGTATCTGCAACACTTCAAATATTTGTATTATTCAATCCACTATCTCAATATGGTATCTCTTAGCAGCATTTACAAATGATGTGCAGATTCTTCGTACTGGAATATAGCCAGCGTATCAAATGTCAACTGATACGCCACATCTAATGCCACAACCGTAATATCTGCAGATAGTTCATTCATTACCGAATATTAGGCTTCCAAGTCTGCCTATGTGGCACATCAAGAGTGCTAGAATATTAGAGTGACATACATTGGGGGTCCTTAAACTTTCCGTGCATTCTCATTATTAGCTCAATCACCTTTAATTTTAAAGTGAAGATACGAGTCTTATAGCAAACACTTCGAATGAAAGATTTTTTTTTGCCTAGGTGGATATCTTGGGTGCAATCTTTTGTTTCGGTGGGAGCATCTCAATCAATGTCAACGGTGAAGTCGGACCTTACTTTCAAACAAGAGAAGATCTTCGGCAGGGAGATTCCACAACACCCTTATTGTTTAACATTGCAGTAGATATGTTAGTCATCTTAATTAAAAGAGCAAATGTAGATGGTCAAGTATATGGTGTGGTGCCCCATCTAGTAGATGAATGTTTGTTCATACTACAGTATGCTTACACACTATCATTTTTATGGACCATGGCCTTGAAAAAAGTAAATTTTCATATATGAGTGAGATTTATTTTCTGCATAGCACGAGATGCAACATCCCAATACACAGAGCTATTTGTTTGTAATCTAGTGGCTTGTCAATGAGATATTTGGGTATCCCTATAGGGTTTAGGGTTTAGGGAGCACCTTGAAAAACAACTCAGCAGTTGGAAGGGTAAGGACATATTAACAGGTGGGCGACTGACTTGTGCTTAGTAGTTTACCCATGTACATACATGATGTCTTTTATTTTTACCGTTCCTAAAGGAGTACTTAACAAACTGGATTATGCAACCTAGATATGCAGAGGTCGGGAGTATTTCAAGATTTTTTTATATCAACTTGATGTAACAATCTTGAAATTAATAAAACTTCCTTTATCGAAAAAATTTATCTGCAACAAAACAGTACAAATGCGCACATATTCCCTTGAAACTGTCCCTCTTGTTTGGAACGTAATATTTTCAAAGGAAAAGTGTAGGAAACAAAAATGGAGGAAAGTTTTGAAGAGATGGTGTTTGGAACAAGGGAAAATGGTCTCATAGCATTGAAAGATGATCGAATCCAGAAAATACCATCAGAAGTTCACCGTTCCGTGAAATAGCATCAAAAAGTTGTAACGTTACAAGAAAATAGCATTTTGTCACGTCATGTTGAAAATTCCGTCAACGCCATCTGTCTCTTTCTGTTTCCTTCCCCGAGAAAAACAGATCACTGCCACTCCTTCCTTCTAGCTCAGATGCTCTTCCTCCTCATCCCTGGCTCCGTCCGGGACCCCACATCATCCTCCTTCGCCGGGATCCGCCTCCTTCGAGCTCCCCGACCCCCAATCCCGTCCGGGATCCTGCCTCCGCCGACGGCAGCGTCAAGCACCTCGTGCTCGAGGGACTCGACCTCCCCGCGGCGACGAGCGGTACCCGGTGAGCACCGAAGATGACGATGGTGGCGCGGTGCGCACGCTCGTAGGTTTCGTGCCCAACAGATTCGCACCCTCGCTGCCCCGCTGATTCGCGCACGCTGCAGGAAGTGGTGGTGCAAAACGACACGAACAACACGCAGGTCGGCGAGCTGGTGCTGCGGCACATGGCGTGGCTATGACGCAAGCGGTAGCAGGTGGCAGTGCCCAACAAAATCTTAATTGTATGAGCTGGGCTGCATGTTCTTAGGCCCTTGGTGGCTGTTTTGAGCGTCAGTCGAGCAGGACGGTGGCATCACGACACAAGCAGACTCGGAATGTTGATGATCGTCGAGCAGGAAAGGGTCCATCAGGAGGTCCGCCATTGACGGCCTCTTGGACATGGCGACAAGGCACCTGCCGATGAACCTGCGGACGTCGTCATCTTGGACGCGGCAGAAGGCGTCGGGTAGCTTGCTGGCGGTGACCTTGTAGATCTGGGTGGGGTTGGTGCAATCTCAGGTGCCATGTGCCAGGATCCACCGTTGCGGCGCCCACCCCTCCACCACCAGCCCAAGCGATGGCATGAATCCACAGGGCAACATGTGCACCGCACCGTCGTCGTCGTCGCTGGTGCTCTTTGGGAACCGCGCGTCGCCACCGGAGAGGCCGAGTCCTTCTCGAGCACGAGGCGCGTGATGCAGCCATCGGCGGAGGCAAGATCCCGGACAGGATCGGGGAGCTCGAAGTATGCGGAGCCCAGTGAAGAGGAGGATGTGGGGTACCGGATGGGGCCAGGGAGGAGTAGGAAGAGCAGCCGAGCTAGAAGGAAGGAGCGGTGGCGATCCATTCTGCTCGGGGAAGGAAACATAAAGAGAAGGATGGCGTTGGGCCATTGACGGCATTTCAACGGGAGTGACGGAATGCTATTTTCAGATAACGTTACAACCTTTCGATGCTATTTCACGAAAACACGAACTTTTGATGGTATTTTCCGGATTTGGTGATCTTTCAATGCTATGAGGCCAAATTTCCCTTGGAATAAAGGGTTCACCAATTCCTTTCTTATGGAATACTATTGCAGGATTCTCATTTCAAAGGAAAAAAAGAATCCAGTCTGAGCTCTTGGTTTTTATTCCTTCAACGAGTCTAAAAACAACCACACACACAGCTTGCTGTCACCATGTACAGAGTACTATGCCCTATTGCCAAGCACCAGGAGAGCATCAGGGTAGCACCGAGCTTTGTTGGGTGGGCCCACATGTGTCCCACGTTATATAAGTTAGCAATAATTTGTGATAGAAAATTACCCATAATTATAATTAACTTGGACTAATAGATTCATATAGGTATATAGGGTGTATCATAATTTCTATAATATTTTCATTAGTAACATTTGGTTGGTGCAGCAGGTGATCAGGAAGCACTGGCTTGACATGAGAAAGATGTGAGGTCCCTCAGGCATTCTTTGCATGCATTGGTGATGTTAGTGAGGATGCACTGTGCACTATGACTGCCCAGAGTGTCTGGTGAGTGCCACTATAACCTAATCCTTTATGAAATTGATGTTTTTGTGATCTACGTTTGCATAGGTGATGTTGATTTTCAAGTATTTAATTTTTACAGTTAGGAATTCTTTTTACCAAAATCAAGTTGAAATTTACTGACCATTATTGTAATAATTGGGATTCATGCAACTGGCTGGAACATTTCCATTATCTAAAAAAGTTGGCCAGATTTGTGCGGCTGCAGAGGCCTTGTTCTACTTAGTTTAGTGTAGAGGTACATGACAGTGGTTTTTTTTATTGCTGCCAATCACCGTACTAACATAGATCATATGGAAGTAGATTTTGGAGTTCCAGGGAATGATGAGTGCCTGATTATGGTTTGGGGAGGATGAAATTTGAGACACAACTGGTTATTGCCTTGTAGGGATCTATCAGATGGGCTGCGAATTGTTAAGCTTGACTGAAAGATACTTTAATCATGAAACAAGTGGTTGATAACATCAAAAAAATTATGCTGTACTATGTTAGCCACTATGATATATCAAAGAGAAATTTGGAAGATATTGTGGTTGATCCAATTGCAGTATTGCACAAAGTACTTGACGGTGGTCAAACACCATGAGCAAGGATTCGACATAACCCCTTTATGAGAATTGGCCTGGGGAGAAGTAAATGAGGAGAAGATCATGATTTCCAAGTATATACGATGTGTGAGGCAGGGGTTTAGATAGGTTCAAGCCGCTCAGAAGTGTAGCACCCTACATCTTGTGAGTGATGTGTACATGCTATGTTCTTTCTGGAAGGTAAGCCATTTGATGCTTCGTTCCACCCTTTTCTCCCATGCCCCAAAAGTCCCTCAATTGTCCTATGATGGGTTCTTATACACTCCTCTTTGTATTGCCTTGGCCAGGGATGATTAGAGTTACCTCAATGAAGGGACATCCGCGGATGCGACATCATGTGAACGGGTGATGTTGAGTCAGTGGTGCCTAGCTTGGACACTTCCAGCAACCATGACCCGTTGGCTCTGTTTGAACGATCGATGCTGCCCCTGCCGACACACCATCCAGTGGGGGTAGACCATGCCGTGTCACACCCGTTTTTCCGAAGAAAACCGAATGCATCTCATATGTGTGCCAGGATCAAAATTTCACACATATGATAGACAAATGAGTGTAATATCACAAGACATTGCTCAAAAACGTACAGAAAAGGTTTATTAACTTTATTACACTCACGAGGGTAGACTCGAAGGTATTTACACGAACAACGATAACTATGAAAACGCGACTCCATCTTCATCTTCATCTTCATCTCCCACATGCATCTGACTGGTGGATCGCATTCCTCAGAACTCCTCGTAGTCGTTGAAGTACTCCACTCCGGGGTTCTCCTCTGAACAGCATAAGCAAGGATGAGTACACTTATGGTTGGTACTCAGCAAGGCCACAGAAATAACCGGAAAGCAAATTAAGTCCATCTTTAAGTTCATTAATCATGTGAGGGTCCAGGCCGCTCTTGACCGTGAGCACGGCTGATCGATCAGTTTTACACTCTGCAGAGGTTGCACACTTTCACCACAGTTTGCGTAAAAGTTCCGAAGAACTTTGAAGCCAACCATGCATGTGCTGATCAGGCACAATACCACACTTCCGAGGTGTGATTGCATAGGGACGCTACGAAGCCTTTACAAAGATATGCAAAAGCACCAACAACCCACGACAGTTATAGCTCAGGGCGGACCATGACCCTCCCTAGTGGTCAGCACCTTAGCAAAGACTGCTACCCCAAAAGAACCGGGCTATACCCCTGCAACCCAGAGCCCCCTGTGTTCCTTTCGGATAAGGTCATCAACACAATCGCACACCTAATTAATTGGCTAAGCCAGAGCCATGTGGACTGTAGTTGCACTGGTTTCCTGGGTGGTTCTCCGTGTTCCGATTAATTTATAGTATTCTTGATTAAAGCATAGGTAGAAAGGTGGTTAGGGTCACTTGCCTTTCTTGAACCAAAAATTACTCTCCTTTCCTTCAAAGCTCTGCACTTGATCTTCCTCGAACGGCGTGTTGTCTACGATCATACAAGAAAACATGCAATAAATAAAATAATACATCAAACATTACCAAAAGATTAAAACAAGCTTCTAGAACTAACGTGCTTGTTGAGACGATCGCGTGAACACCAAGAACGCTTAAAACGGAGCTAAGACGGAAAAGATACGCCTTTAACAAGGTTCAGGGGCTAGATTGTAGGAAAACTTGGCTTCCAGGGGCTTAACTGTAAGAAACTAGGGACCTAAACTTAATTATGTGCAAAAACAGAAGGTCTAACATGTAAAAGATCAAGGGTGGACCTCGGCTGGAAAAACCTAAGAAGCTCAGGGTTCTAAACGAGAAAACAAGGACTTATATGTGAAGATCTTTTATAGGTGGAAGGACCGGCATGTTATATTAGAAAGTGCAGGGACTTTTTTGTAAAGTGGCGGTGGCCAGCTTCTGGTTGACCGTTACGACAGGTTTGACTCGGGGGTGCGGCTAGATCTGAGCCGTCAGATCCAGATCGAGCGGCGGCCGACAACGACAGGCGGCCGGTGACGGCAGGCGCGGCGGCGCTAGGCGGCGGAGGTCGCCGGAGATGCTCGAACTCGAGCTCTGGAGCTCGGATTGATGCTCGGCTTGGCTCTACGCAAAGAGGAGGAAGCGGCGAACTTTACTAGGGGCTCAAAGAGGCATCTAGGGCGGCGAAGCGAGCACCAAGGCTGGCGGGGCGGACGGAGGAACAGGGCCAACTCCGACGAGCTACTAGCAGCAGGAGACCAAAAGAAACGCGCGGGAAAAAAGGGGAAGGCTCCTTACCTTGCTGCGGAGCTCCTGGTAGCCTCCTTGGCAGCGGAGAGGCGGCGGAGAGGGAGATCGACCACGGCGGCTTCGGGCGGCGCTCCGAGCCGGGCTGCTGCTGTGCGTGCGTAAGGAGAGGGCGGGGAGGTGGTGCGGGAGGAGCAGGGGCTCGAGGGTGCCTTTTATAGGGCCGAGAGGGAAGGGGAGGGGGCGCGCAAGGTGGTGGAGGGATGCTCGGTGGCCGGCGGCCATTAAAGCTCAGAGGCGGTGGAGCTCCAGTGGGGGGGGTGGGGCGTTACAGGCGGGGGATGAGGCGGCGGTGGCATAAGTGCGCCGGCACGCAGCGATGGTGGCTCGTGGGAGGGGAGGGGAAAGGCCGGGGGCACGGCAGTGCACAACACAGCCATGGGGGCGGCCGACTGAAGGTTGGGGACGGCGGGAGGTAAGGGACGGCCCTGACATGCGGGCCCCGGCCATCGGCGGGTGAGAGAAAGGGGGAGAGGAGGTGGGCCGCGGGAGAAGAGTGGGCCAGGTTGGGAAAGGTGGGCCGCCGGGAGATGAGTAGGCCGCAGGTTCCAGCTGGGCCCAGCGGGAAAGAAAGAAATAAAAGAGAGTAAAATGCACCGGAGGTCCATCAACTTGTAACAAGGTGTCATTTAGGTCTATCAACTATGAAAATGCATTTTTAGGTCCATAAACTTGTTGAGTCGTTCACCGCAGGTCCATAACTATCCACATATGCTTCTACTGGTGACATGACATGATGACTTGGCTACAAGAAGCCTATCCTAGTTGAGGCATTTCATCGAGCAGCTTATAAGTGACACATGCTTGATATTTCCGGAGCTAAACGACAACAGCCTACTCCTGTCGCACACGCGAGGAGGCTACCGTTATTCAACCCAAGAAATGTCTAAGTACATGTGTCGCCCATTTGTAACCTACTCATTGAAATGCCTCAGCTAGAAGATGCTTCTTGAGCCAAGTCATCATGTCATGTCACTAGTACAAGCATATCTGGACAGTTATGGACCTGTGGTGAATGACTCAACAAGTTCATGGACCCAGAAATGTATTTTGAGAGTTGATGGACCTAAGTGACGCCGCCTTACAAGTTGATGGACCTCTGGTGTATTTTACTCAATAAAAGAAAAGGAAGGAGAGGATGTGGGCCGTGTGGGGAAAAAGAAGGAAGGGCCAAGTTGGGCCACAAGGAGGATATGGGCCGCGACTGGGTTTAAAGAAGAGATGTGGTCGGGTTGGGCTAGAAGAAAAGGGAGGAAGGGAGAGATAGAGAGAGAGAGCTTAGGGTGGGTTTTCAGACTTTGAACTTTTGAACTTTTTTTAAACCACACAACAATAAACTCCAATGCAAAGGCATGAATGCTTTCAAACACTTGGTGAATTCTAAAATTAATATTGTTTAATTTAATTAAAGGAAAATTTATTTAGTCAAATTTATTAAATCCTTAGAAAATAAAAACTAAACCATGTTTCTAACTTTATTTTATTATGATGGAATTTTCGGGTGTTACATGCTGTCTGCCCCTTGATGCACCAGGGTATTTGCCTGCACCCTTAGCCCCATTGGCCTTCGTGGTTGTAAGAAATTAGCCCTCCGCGACGACGAGCCACCTGCTAATCTTCACGCAGTGGAACGATGATTTGATCTACTGAGACGAACTTGCACAATCATAGACGACAACAAAGACACGACCTTTATTGACAAGGTTCAGCTGAAGCATACATCCCCGGGGCATGACTACGGGCGTTCCTCCCCAATACATCAACACCAGCTGCTTTAGGATCTCAGCATCGTGCTGCCTTCCCCATGCGAGCCTGTCGCTATGTCGTCATGGTTACAATAGTAGTCCCTCTTTCATATTTATGAGGAGGCTCAGGTTATAGAGTATGAAACAAACTGTAAATATAACTACTAAACACAACTCAAGTTCCATCGTAACCAGACTATACAAATATTTGACACAATATCTAACAGTGGTGCACAACTAGAGATTCTGGGCAAACGAGGGAGCTTTCTTGGTGGCTACTCTTCCTCTTGTCTACTATGCCAACTCATCGCCTGCGCCGGCCATAAAGAGCTCCTTAGGTTGAGTTTTACTACTTGTCCTAATTGGGCGGCCTTGGTCCTCCTTGTGACAATCGGGACCAGAATTTCCCTTCCCGTTTCTAGTGGCACATTGCTAGTTGATAGAACCGATATGACGATAACTTTTATCAGGGTTCAAAATTTCAATACAATTTCTCCAACACTCCTGAATGTAAGAAATTTGGATCCAAAGATACAACCATTTGGTAGGAAAACAAAAACCTATGCCAGAGATTCAATGAAATTTTGCAAAATTTGGTGCCCTCTGCTGATGAAGAAATATTACGAACTTAAATCTCAATCTAGCTGTTATTTTCTTGCTCACCTGAACCACTTATGCAAGTTTGATGATCTAGATGAGATTTTTGCATTTGGGGGGCCACCTGAAGCAACAGTACAAACTACTCTTTTTTTATTGAGCAAATCAAACTACTCTTCCTTTATGTAGCTTATTTGGGTTATACAGGGTGTAACATCCCGGAATTTTTCCGGAATGTTAGCAATGCAAAAATGTGGATTTCAAAATTTTGGATTTGATATTGAGTGCTTAATTAAAATATAAGGATGTCTTCTTTGATCCTTCCCTAAATTCCTAGATTTATTTTGAGCAAAATAATAAAATTTAAGAGTTATAAAATGCTAGTGTGAGAACTTTGGAGCTTTTTGGATCTTATTTGTGTGGGATTCAAATTTGAATTCTAAATTCGAATTAGAATCATATGTGTGTTTAAGGTATAAGGATAATAGGATATAGGAAGAACCCCTTTGCAGTTTGGGCCTCAGCTCAGCCCGACAAGTCTACCAGCGACCCCTGGGCTCATTGCCGAAGTCCGCTGGACCACCCTTAACAGCCAGCCAGCCAACCTTTCAGCCCACACAGCCCAGCTACCACCTACCACGCCACCGCTGCCGCTTCCATGTGGGTCCCGCTCGTCAGCGCCCTACCTTGTTCTTCTTCTCTGCTTTTCCCGTGCGGGCGTCACCGATGGTGACAGGCGCGGCGCCGCACCGAGTGCCACCCTGTTGGTATTTCTTAAGTCACAGCCAACAACGCCTTGTTAGCGTGAGCGTAATATCCACCTGGATATATCGACGGGTACGAAAGAATCTGCAAGCGCACGTAAATACCGCTATAGCACTTCACCTCAGGAGTATTCCAAAGGGTATCGAATCCAAGGAACGGTATGTTCTACTTCCTTGCCTAGTTATGGTCCACGGACACCACCCTATAGGGCGAGATAGAGATGGGAAGGATCCTACTAGTGGGCAGAGCTGAGAACAACACCTCGGTTAGGGACTCTCGTTTCGGACACCGGACCCTCCTGGCTATACCAGTTGGTTCACGACAAAGGGTTGCCTACACCTGTATCTGGACGTGGGGGATCCCGTAAGGGTCCAACGGCTGTCACCACTGCGGCCTACCCCAAGACAAACCGTGGGATACAGGGCAATCGAAGGATAACCCGTTGTTCAGACACCACGTCTGCACCACCGGTTACTACTATAGCACGGCTACGTCTGTCGACCCGTAACAACACTATAGCACTCCGTACGAAGACGGAGCGATGAACCCACAAGAGAGAGAGAGAGACCAGAACTCACTCGGGTAACACTATCTAAACAAGGATCACGAAAGGACATTGGTCTAAATTAGAATGCGGGAGCATCCACTTTACTCTAATTGGACTAAAAGGCATACAAACGGAATTAGCAACTTATGCACTACACCAACAGATCAAAGGCTAAGCTCATGAAGAACACAAGCCTCTAAATCAAGAACAAGTGAAGAACACAAGAACTATTCACCTATGCATGAAGGCTACTTTAGTCTAAATAGAGAATGTCGGAATACTCACTTTATTCTAAATGAGGAATAGAAGCTTCCGCTGAGGTATGTTCTTGGGAAGAGGTGCCAAACACCATGGCACTTCCCAAGTCACCCCTCACCTTCCTTCTAATCTCTAAAACACTAGCAAGCAAGCTCTAATCCTATGCATAAGCACTCCTCTCCTAGAGAGGTAGGAGCCCAAAGGCAAAATGAGGAGAAGAGGTGTGTACCTATTCCTACCCCCCTCTACTTCTATTTATAGGCTTTGACACCGGTGTGAAGAGCAGCGAGACACCCCGGGGATGGCCTCTAGGACCAATATACAGGCACCACGTGGAGGCCTGGGATCAGCCGACTAAAGGTCGGTTCGGCTGATCCCAGGGTCGGCCGACCCCCACGTGGACCCTCTCGGCTTGTGCTTCCTCTGAGTGGCTGATTGGCGGGCCCTTAGGTCGGTTCCTGGTGTACACGTGTGTTGGAGGCGGTTTAGGCGCTTTGGTGGGCCCATGGATCCATGTGTTGCACGTGTGGCGGCTTCTGATTCGCTGAAGTCCTTTCTCTTGGATTGATGACGTCATTGGTCCAGGGAACGCTTGCATGGCAGCCTCTTATTGGCTGAGGCGGAGAGGCTTGGCTTGATGAGGTGGAAGGATAAGGTGTGCTTTTGCTTCATTTCTCACACTGATTCCCTGTATTCGAATATACATCACAACTTGTGGAAATCGTTAGCATAAACCCTTATTCTACTATAGATGTACATTCGTTATGCAAGAATGCAGGGGTTGACGGTCGTAAATTTGGTGTTTAACAGCCGTCAACAACTCCCCCACACTTGACCTTTGCTCGTCCTCGAGTGAAGGGGTAAGGTTTAAGGTGGAAAGGAACATGGTGAGCACCGAGTCATACCCCACTTTTACCCTGCATTTACGAGCTCTGTAGAGTGTCTAACATACCATCTTGGGTAGTTGAAGAATGAAATGGTCATGAATCAAATCACTTCTGCTCATCATGTCAAGTAACTTGGGGTTTTGCAATAAGTTTCCAAAACAAACCTTGCTTAGCTCCTCATTTGATTCTCTCAGATCGCTCAATGTGTATATGTCCTCACCAAGGCATTAGATTGCCTTTCTTCACCTACTTCTAATGATGGCTATATGTGGAGCTCAGGGTAGGATAAAGGGTAAGGCATACTTGAATCACATATATTGTAAAGTCAAAAACTAGATCCACAGAGAAAATCAAATCAAGATGTGCACGTGTATGGGTGTGGTGAGTATGGTAAGGTGGATACTAGGCCCGGAATGGGTGCTAGATATTACCATACATATATATGATGAATCTGGGTTGATGGTAAGGTGGACACTAGCCCTGGAATGGAGACTAGTTATTACCATCTAAGTTATGGAACTCCTTTTTGCATGACCATATCTCTCCTTTTTCTCCTTTATTCTGGACGGGCTATTCTTTCTTCCCCCCTTTTTTTATCATGCTTTTGAGCATGTGTCTCCCTCTTCTTTTTTCTTCTTCTTTTTTTATAGCCCATGTCTCTTTTTGAAGGACACTTTTGGAGAGAGAGGTCACACCACATATGGAGCTTCATTTTTATGAAATGGATGAATGATACAATGCTAACTTCCAGTGTAGAAGCGTAGCAGGGGGAAAGTGGTGGTGTGCACATGATTCTTGATCATGAAAGTGATGAACAGAATTCTCACAGGGGTCACAGAATTTGACTAAGCTCAATGCAATAACAAGCAGCATATGAGTATAAGGTTTTCAATTATGAACATCATATGGCTTTGGTGACGGTGACATATCAAAGCGGAGCTTTGCAAAGGGTTTTCAAGTTTTCAAATAAAATTCCCAAGCACTCAAACATAAAGAGCGAAGATCATATCATCAAACCATATCACAAACACCAACCACTTAGATTAGCATGAGTTCCCTAAGCTTTATTTTGCTTGTAAATGCCAAGATATAAGCAGGGAATGATACTAGCTACCAGAACCTAGAGGTTAGGCAGAAAAAGAAGTGTGGATTATGGAGGAGTAGCTTTTATTTGATTGGGGTGAGAGCATATACCTCAAATGCATTCTATTGACGAGCATGTAGTTGGGGATTTCCCCCACACTGGTTCCTTACCTGTTGTTGCGGGAGATTGTTGTTGTGAACTTATAGTTCCTTTGCGAACTTGATGATCTCATATTCTCTTCTGTTAGGCTCCAAGAAGACTTTTAAGCGCTGGCTATTCACCTTGAAGGTTTCACCTTCATCATTTTGAATGGTTACTGCTTCGTGCGGTACAACTTCGACGACCGTGAATGGTCCTTCCCATTTACTTCACAGTTTTCCATGTCCAAACAACTTCACTCTGGAGTTGAAAAGCAGCACTGTGTCTCCCATGGTGAACTCTTTCTTCTTGATCTTACTGTCATGCCACCTCTTGGTCTTTTCTTTATAGATCTTGGAGTTGTGGTATGCTTTGTCTCTCCATTCCTCCAGCTCTGAGATCTGTTGCTGCCTTTGCTTCCCTGCTTTGGCAAAGTTCAGGTTGAACCTTTTAATGACCCAGTATGCTTTATGTTCAGTCTCTACGGGTAGGTGGCATGTCTTCCCGTAGACCAATTGAAATGGTGACATTCCAATTGGTGTTTTGAAAGTAGTCCTGTATGCCCATAATGCGTCGGGCAGATGCTTCTTCCAACATCTACCTGCTTCTGTTACTGTCTTCTGCAGGATGTCCATGATTTGCTTATTGGATGTTTCAGCCTGACCGTTAGTTTGGGGATGGTATGCAGTGGCAATACTATGGTGTATCCCCAGATCTATCAGGAAAGCCTTGAATTTCTTGTCAATGAAGTGTGAACCCCCATCACTGATTACCAACCTTGGTACACCGAACCGAGGTAGAATGACTTCGCGAAACATCTTCTTAACATGTTTTGAGTCTGCTGAATGACAAGCCATTTGTTACAACCTGCCTAGGAAAATACCGTACTATCGCCTAGACCAATCCACTTGGGTCGATAAGCAATAATAAAGTACCATCCCGTCGTTAGTTGCTGGGTTAACGCCCGGTAAATCACTTGGAAATCACAGAGAGGATCGAACAAATGCATTAAACTCACACGAAGGCGAGTCGAGAGTACAAACACAAATCAAATCCAAGTTATAGCCCTAAGGGTTTATTATTACAAACCAATGTTCATGACAATAAGTAAAGGTTCAGAGTTCGAAAACAGCGGAATTAAATAAACTAGCGCAACGGTAAACATCACAGGAGGCCGTCCGTGATGCCATCACTCATCGTCATCCACCCAGTCCAGCTCCCAGCCGGGTGGAATCTCACCAGGCCAAACAACACCTGCAACAAAATTTTTAAAGCAAGGCTGAGTATACTAATACTCAGCAAGACTTAACCGTCGGGTGATAACTACATCACCAAACTCTAGACATGTGAGGCTTTTTGGCCGGTGGAGTTCTTTTGCTGAAAAGCAACAAAGGGTATGTCCTTACTTTCATTATTTTAGCACAATTTCTAGTTGATTATCATCTCTTGGTATGCCAACTAATTCAATCAAGAATTGTACAATACAATTAATTCAAGCAATAATATTTCACAAAGTTCCATCAATAAGGGATATCATGGCCAGTTGATTAAGCAGTCTCAGATAACGGTGAGAGGCCGACAATTGATTGGTTAATAACCTTGCAAGGTAAACCTAAACACACGGTTGGGTGCCCTCACACTGGACAACCACCAGGCGGTTCCCAAAAGTCCTCGACTTGGGATCGAATCTTACAGTCCCGGGTACAAGGCTATCTGGCGTGCCCCGCACAGTACACCCAGCTTCACACATGTACCCACCTCCCGGTTGCAAGTCGGCAGGTGATTACTCAAGATTAGTAATAGTAAGTTCCCGCACCGTCTCCTTAAGGTACTAGGCTTAACGGTCCCATTCCCGACAAGTGCTTAGTACGTTCAAAAGCTTAGCCCATGAAAGCCACTGGACCGGAGCCCAAATCCCATGCTCTTACCACATGAGCAATCCATTTATAAAGATCTTACGATTCCAACATAAGAACCTATTCTCGCGAGTGACGAACATCACTCGACTTCTACCGGGTCCTACAGCATAGCAGCTATCGACCTAGCATACTAGTGAAGGAACATAGGTACCTAGGGATCATGCATCTAGGGTTTCAATTCAACTCCTGAAACGTAAATGCACAATCATAGCAAAAGATAATTGCATAATTTTAAAAGACGGGGTTAATGATCCGGGGCTTGCCTTCGCTGGCAAGGTTGGCCTTGGGCCCTTCTGGACTTTGGTCCAGGTCTTGAGCTACGTCCACGTACTGCAGCTCTTCGTCAGCACCTTCGTCTCCTCCTTCCGGCACGAGCGTATATCTACCGTCGGGAAGATCTACACGAGGATGCAATGCAAGATTTAATTACCGGTTTTTAATTCAATTAATTACAAACAACAAATGACAACCATGAGGTGCATGGTTGACCACATTCACCTAGATAAGAATACATTCAGCATACTCTTCCAAAAAGGAACAATATGCGGTTCTTTCTTATTTATTCTTTTTGATAGTGACTGTGTACATATTTATGTAAATAAACTAATTAAATTTCACAAACAGCAAGGGGTTGGTCTTAAGCCTTTTAAAATAATTTACATCACACACATAGGGTTGTTAGGGGTGTAGTTGGTGATTTCTCATTTACTTTGATATTAAACTTTAATTGCCTCTATTGCTTTTATTCTTAATATAAATTAATAAATTCAGTGAGGTGCTTTATGAAGTACTACAAACCAAAACAAAGCCACTGCACACACATGCACTCTTAGGATAGCTATGAAATTAAATATACCGAAATTAACAAATGCTAGCTACTAAAGCAAGATAAATGCATATGAAAATAAATACACATCAAAATGATTCCAACTTTCTCACACATGGCCTCTGGTCCAAAACTAAGCTAGGAATGCAACATATACATCTAGAGCTACTATAGATCTTGGGTTATGCATTTAGAAAGAAAATTAGGCATATATCAAGAATAAATATTTCGGACGAATATAAAATTGAGATTAATTCACCAGAGGTGCATTTTGTCATAAAAATATCACATCCAAAAGTTGAGCACAAAAATCTAAATATGTTTGGCTACAAAAATCATTTGGACAGATTCATCATAAATACAAAACAATTCATCATAAAAGATCTACAACATAAATTTGTGTAATTTTTGGTAAAGAAACTAGGAATGACATAGAACACAACATATCCAAAATTCATCCACAGATCTCTTGTAGATTTTGAGATACAACAGATCAAGGTCTAATAGATTTGTATTTTTCATGCAAACAATATGAGGAAAAAGCTTGGTCATGCTTTACAAAAGTTGTAGGGGTTTTCACAAGGAATCCAACAAAATTGAGTTTGCATTTTTATGAATTTTATTTTATTTTCTACGAATTTTTCAATATTCAGCAAAACTGCCACCACTATTCAAGATCCACTTTACACTGGGGTCCCTGGAAGTTTTCCTGTTCTTACACATATGCCCTCAGATCACGGTTCAGACCCTGGAAAGAATGAAATCAAAGCAATTGGGTCCTTGGCCAAGGGGAGGCGGCGGGCTCGCCGGATTCCGGTGAGGCCGGCGGCGCTCTCGGCCGGGGGAGGAGTGGGATGCGACCGGAGGCTCACCATGAGGCCTTTGGTGACCGGAGTTGGGGCGGAAGGGTTGGCGGCGAGCTTGTGCGGCGGAGCAGGACGACGGCGGCCGCGGGAGCTCCAATTCCGGCGAGGGAGCGGCACGTCCAGGTCAACAAGCGGTAGTGCAAGCTTCAGTAGGACCTAAAGGAAGGGCAGGGGTGTTTGCACGGCTGCGGGAGGGAGCGGAGGCGCAGCTCGTCGGCGGCAGCTCTAATGGCGTCCGGCTGTGGCGTGCTCGCGCGAGGGGAGGGATAGCGGCCCCTTTATAGGCGAGAGAGGGACGCAAGCTTCGTGGCTAAGTCTTCCCTGGCCATTAAGCCGCGGGTACGGAGGCCTGGCCTCGGCAGGCGCGCATGGCAGGGGGGGCACGGTCGGTCCAGCGGGGAAACGGCGGTGCGGCCGGCCGGCGAGTGCGGGCACGGCGCGTGGAAGGGGCTCACCTACATCACGCGAAGCGCGGCGCACGGACCGGTGGTCGCGGGCCTGCCTCGGCGTGCGCGTACGGCGGCGTACGGCGGCGGCCGACGTGGCGGCGCGCGCGCGGGCGCGCTCTGGAGCGCGGCCACGACACCGTGGCGCGGCATCGCCAAATATGTTTCGGGCAGCCTTGTTTTGACCACGTTTTTGTCAAAATTTTGCAACCAAAGTGCATCAAGGTGTTTATACCAAAGTTGTAGATCTCACTGCCCTCTACAACTTTTACAAAGGCTCATAGGGGTTTTTCTTCACGGATTTTGCAGAAACAGCTCACCAAGTTGGAACTTTGCTCGGCGCCGGTGAACAGGAGCTGCTGGCGTTGACCAGGCTTTTACACCAATTTCCAATTCAAATTTGAAATGCTGCTCAACATGAAAGTTGTGTTCCATGAAAAACTAGACAACTTTTATATTGGTAGAATTTGAAGTGTTTAGGTGAAATTTGGAGAACGCGGCAAAAGTTCCAGAGGAGGTTCAAAGACATTGGGGTTTGACTAGGGTTTGGACCACACCTTTGACCAAGTGTTGACCACAAGTGTGTGTTGACTTGATTAAGAGGGTCATTAGTGATTGTTGACTAGGTTTTCGGGGTGATGACCCAGGTTGACCAAGGTTTGACTAGAGTCAACGCGTTTGACTCGGTCATTAGCACTAATGATGCTAATTAAAACCTGGGGAGTCACACCCTACCCCCCTTAAAAAGAATCTCGTCCCGAGATTCGAAAGTAAAAGACGAACGTAGGTAGGTGCTCTCGGATCGAGATGTTACCCATGAAATTAATCTGGCCTTGTTTCACTTGAAAAATTGGCTTCTTGCCGTGATTGCCTTTAGCTGCTCCGGGGTTCTGATTCTGCTGCTGGGGCTTCTGCTGCTTAGGGTTCGGGCACTCATTTGCATAATGCCCGGGCTGTCTACAGTTGTAGCAAATGCGGGGCAGAAGTTCCTTAGGCTTTGAAACTTGTTGATGATCCCTCCGGTACTGGAAATTTCCCGAAGGTTTATCCTGGGATGGGGTCACTCTCCACTGCCCAGATGGCGAGGACTGTGAAGACCCATGCGTATGCTTCTTGACAAAACGGAACTTCTTGCTCGACCCACTGCCCGGAGTGAAGTCAGCTTGTCGCTTTCTATCTTTCTGTGCCTTCTTCATGGCATCTTCCTGAGAGATAGCTTTGTTTACCAACTCATGATAGCTATTGAGCTCCAGTAGATTGAGCCTTTCGTACAAGTCACCATGAAGGCCATCACGGAAACATTCCATCTTCTTGTCATCAGTGTCCACGTGATGTCCTCCGTACTGGCAGAGACTGTTGAACTTCTGTGCATATTGATACATAGTATCAACTCCCTGCTTAAGAGCCAGCAACTCTTTCATCTTTCTATCCATGAGTCCTTTAGGAATGTGGTGGTCCTTGAAAGCTTTCTTGAATTCAGCCCAAGTGACTTCGTGTTCGGCGGGTTGCGTTGACTTGAAATGCTCCCACCACATCAGTGCTTCGCCACGAAGCTGCAAGGTCACAAAGTTTGCCTTGCGCTCCTCAGAGCAAGTCTGGGTAAAAGCAAAAAATTTGGCCTTTATGGCCCTGACCCATGCATCAGCATCAAGTGGTTCTTCTGCCTTAGCGAACGTTGGGGGCTTCATTCCAATAAATTGAGTGTAGGTGGTGACCGTATGTGGCCCCTCCTGATTTGCCCCATGCGGAGGTCTCTACTCCAGCTGCTGTATCCGTTGGGCCATCTGCTGCTGCATCTACAGGAGCTGGCGCAATACGTCAGTTTGCGCTGTTAGGAGCACCTCCGTCGGTGTCATGGGTGGTGGTGGCGGTGGGTCACCACTACTTGAGGCACCAAAACCATTGGGAGTACTGCGTGTTGGTCCGACCATCTGAAAAATTGAGTTTTCATTAAACACACATTCATAAGCTTGCTCATAAAATTAACAAGTAGAATATGTACAACGAAAACTCATTTATGGTAAGTTTTACGGAACCGGACAACACAGCGGTCATAAGCACAAAATTCATACATCGATGCTCATGTACCGAAAAATTCTCATTTTTGGTTAGCAGGCGTAGGATTTCATAAGCTACAGGGTTGGTATTCAACTCGAGACCCATATTTGATAACAACTAGCTCCATTCAACATTCAACACACCACAACCGAGGTTGTTCGACCATAGCATTACATCGATGAAGGGTTTTCGGGGTTACCACAACCACACTTGGGATTACAATGCAGACTAGCTGCACAAAAGAAAGCTCCTAGCTCAGCCTACCACAAAAACTAATCAAACGCGGCTGCACACACTAGGGGTTCCTTACAACTACTGCACTAGTACGACTCAGAACTCTATTACCAACACACCAACTTCCAACTAGATAACAAGCTAGCCTTAGGTTTTCTCCCTATGGGTGGAGTCTTCCATGCCGAAGAAAAGCTACGGTGAAGCGGGTCCAGACTCTACTCCAGATTCCCCTTGAATCTCATCAGCATCTTCTTCTTCTTCCGGCCCGGGAATGACAGGTTCCGGATGTGGAGCTGCTATAGCTTCCAGTTGATTCTCTAGTTCCAGCATATATTGGTCATTATGCTGCAACATGAAATTCTGCTCATGGATAACTTCACTTAATTCTCATATCTTTGCCTTATCCTTGCGTCTTCCCTTCTTGAGAGTAGCTATCATTGCTCGGGCTTCCTTCAACGCTTGAGCGGTATTCTCCACTTCTTTAACTCGATGCCTATAGATTTGACGTCTATAGAAAGCACTTTCTCCCACCATCAGTCGGTAGGTGTCATACATGGCTTCGGAAAAACGAACTGAGGTGACAAGATTAGGACTATAGTGAGAGTTGCCCTGAGCTGAGAGATAAGCTTCACGTTCGACCCATGGTCCAGCGTGTCGCTCAGGTACCGGAATCACTTGGGCTGCAGTGTCGGCTACCACGTCATGGTGCTTCCCACAAAAAGTTGTGAGCGCTTCAAGAGCAGCCTTCTGCACAGTGTCAGCCAAGTTCAACCCTTGTGCCTTACACTCCCACTCTTCCCAAGCAGGATTGGTCGGGCACACGGGAACCTTCACCTTCACTTCACAACGAAGGAGTTGGCCGGTGGTCATGATCTCACGTGTTGAGTACTCTGGGTAAGTGGTGTACCCAAGGTCCTTCAGGGTGTCCCACAGGAGCGCAGGAAATCCACCCTCCTCGATGCAATTCACGAGAGTCCATGCTTCCACATCAGCCGACGCAGATCCGATGTTGTCCATCTGGACATAACGACAAAAGTGAGAACCAGATGGATGTCAGCGTACACGATAGACTCGGACAATGATAACAGACTCGTGGTTAAGAAATGGGGTAATCATGTGTACAAAGGTATAATCGTATGTGAGAACTCGAAACGAGCACACATACACAATGACTTAAAGTTCTGGCAGTTGTGAACCAAAAATTCATAACTTAAAAACCAGATCCCCCAAAATTCCCAGATTTGTGGTAGCAACTCAACCAGGTTATGAGGCACAGATTCGGTATGCAAGGGTTGATCTAGAAAGGTTAGGATGGTGCTTCAACTAAGCAAGGTTTCAGGTTAGGTTTCTGGAAAATCAGCAAGACAGATGTTCACTAAACTGAGCACAACTTGAGGTAGACAAAAGCTATGACCGTGAAGTTTTGCGAGCAGGAACTAGATTAGGTATGGAGCAACTTTGGTAGAGATCACCTGGTCAAAATGATTCTTGAACAGGGTGCAAAAATCTGTGCAAACAGCTACAACAGATTTTTGGACAGCAACACACCTGCACACGAGTGGCTAAGCAAGACAATGCACACTAGCAAAAATTCCCTTAGAGAGCACGTAAACATGTATGGGTTCAGTTTTAAGTTTCACGATTTTTAACATGATGCAAAGACATCCTATTCGTCCTCACAAGGCAATCAAGCCGAAAATCGAAGTTAGAGCCGGTGGCAAGGCAAATACACGTTTCTCCCTATAATAACTAGTCGAGAGCTACTCGGTACTCACTTAGCGTCTAACGAAGCGCTGTTATGTACCTGCAGAAAAGAACCTTCCGTGCCAGCACGTCACGGAAGCGTCCACATACATTACCGTTCACTTATAGAAACGGTATCCATGCGTCAAGCCGCTGCATGGACAACGTCCAACCTCAGATACGCTCCTTTTGGAATGAAGCGGATCCTTGCCTCGCATATTCACAATGCGGAACGTCCACGTGTGGCAAAACGTGGCGAGACACAGACGCGACGGTGGGTTCCCTTTGGATTAGGTCCCATCCATCCCTCGCATGACTTCCATGCAGTACCACCACGTATAGCAAAACGTGATGAGACGCAGACGCGATGTGGGTTCCCATTTGAATAGGTCCCATCCATCCCTCACAGGACTTTCCTGTGGTACCACCACGTATGGCAAAATGTGATGAACTAGTATGGTTGTACAGAAAGTAAGTTTTGATAGGAATAACATGTGCTGGAAGTTAGCAAAATAAACCATAGATTAATAAGCCACCTGAAAGAACCCAAAAATTCCCTCTAGGGCCTCTCGGTCTAATTTACCCTTAACGGACCAACGTGTTTTGCAAATCCAAACAATCTTGGCAAATTTTATTCGAAAACCAGTGATTAAGGTTATTAATTAACCTCTGGTGCATATAATTGCTCTGATACCAGCTGTGACAACCCGCTCAGGAAAATACCGTACTATCGCCTAGACCAATCCACTTGGGTCGATAAGCAATAATAAAGTACCATCCCGTCGTTAGTTGCCGGGTTAACGCCCGGTAAATCACTTGGAAATCACAGAGAGGATCAAACATATGCATTAAACTCACACGAAGGCGAGTCGAGAGTACAAACACAAATCAAATCCAAGTTATAGCCCTAAGGGTTTATTATTACAAACCAATGTTCATGACAATAAGTAAAGGTTCAGAGTTCGAAAACAGCGGAATTAAATAAACTAGCGCAACGGTAAACATCACAGGAGGCCGTCCGTGATGCCATCACTCATCGTCATCCACCCATTCCAGCTCCCAGCCGGGTGGAATCTCACCAGGCCAAACAACACCTGCAACAAAATTTTTAAAGCAAGGCTGAGTATACTAATACTCAGCAAGACTTAACCGTCGGGTGATAACTACATCACCAAACTCTAGACATGTGAGGCTTTTTGGCCGGTGGAGTTCTTTTGCTGAAAAGCAACAAAGGGTATGTCCTTACTTTCATTATTTTAGCACAATTTCTAGTTGATTATCACCTCTTGGTATGCCAACTAATTCAATCAAGAATTGTACAATACAATTAATTCAAGCAATAGTATTTCACAAAGTTCCATCAATAAGGGATATCATGGCCAGTTGATTAAGCAGTCTCAGATAACGGTGAGAGGCCGACAATCGATTGGTTAATAACCTTGCAAGGTAAACCTAAACACACGGTAGGGTGCCCTCACACTGGACAACCACCAGGCGGTTCCCAAAAGTCCTCGACTTGGGATCGAATCTTACAGTCCCGGGTACAAGGCTATCTGGCGTGCCCCACACAGTACACCCAGCTTCACACATGTACCCACCTCCCGGTTGCAAGTCGGCAGGTGATTACTCAAGATAAGTAATAGTAAGTTCCCGCACCGTCTCCTTAAGGTACTAGGCTTACCGGTCCCATTCCCGACAAGTGCTTAGTACGTTCAAAAGCTTAGCCCATGAAAGCCACTGGACCGGAGCCCAAATCCCATGCTCTTACCACATGAGCAATCCATTTATAAAGATCTTACGATTCCAATATAAGAACCTATTCTCGCGAGTGATGAACATCACTCGACTTCTACCGGGTCCTACAGCATAGCAGCTATCGACCTAGCATACTAGTGAAGGAACATAGGAACCTAGGGATCATGCATCTAGGGTTTCAATTCAACTCCTGAAACGTAAACGCACAATCATAGCAAAAGATAATTGCATAATTTTAAAAGACGGGGTTAATGATCCGGGGCTTGCCTTCGCTGGCAAGGTTGGCCTTGGGCCCTTCTGGACTTTGGTCCAGGTCTTGAGCTACGTCCACGTACTGCAGCTCTTCGTCAGCACCTTCGTCTCCTCCTTCCGGCACGAGCGTATATCTACCGTCGGGAAGATGTACACGAGGATGCAATGCAAGATTTAATTGCCGGTTTTAATTCAATTAATTACAAACAACAAATGACAACCATGGGGTGCATGGTTGACCACATTCACCTAGATAAGAATACATTCAACATACTCTTCCAAAAAGGAACAATATGCGGTTCTTTCTTATTTATTCTTTTTGATAGTGACTGTGTACATATTTATGTAAATAAACTAATTAAATTTCACAAACAGCGAGGGGTTGGTCTTAAGCCTTTTAAAATAATTTACATCACACACATAGGGTTGTTAGGGGTGTAGTTGGTGATTTCTCATTTACTTTGATATTAAACTTTAATTGCCTCTATTGCTTTTATTCATAATATAAATTAATAAATTCAGTGAGGTGCTTTATGAAGTAATACAAACCAAAACAAAGCCACTGCACACACATGCACTCTTAGGATAGCTATGAAATTAAATATACCGAAATTAACAAACGCTACCTACTAAAGCAAGATAAATGCATATGAAAATAAATACACATCAAAATGATTCCAACTTTCTCACACATGGCCTCTGGTACAAAACTAAGCTAGGAATGCAACATATACACCTAGAGCTACTATAGATCTTGGGTTATGCATTTCCAAAGAAAATTAGGTATATATCAAGAATAAATATTTAGGACGAATATAAAATTGTGATTAATTCACCAGAGGTGAATTTTGTCATAGAAAGGTTACATGAAAAAGTTGAGCACAAAAATCTAATTATTTTAGGCTACAAAAATCATTTGGACAGATTCAGCATAAATACAAAACAATTCATAATAAAAGATCTACAACATAACTTTGTGCAAGTTTTGGTACAGAAGCTATGCATGACATAACACACATAATATCCGAAATTCATACACAGATCTCTTGTATATAGTGAGATACAACAGATCAAGGTCTAATAGCTTTGTATTTTTCATGCACAATCTATGAGGAAAAAGCTTGGTCATGCTTTACAAAGGTTGTATGGTTTTTCACAATAAATCCAACAAAATTTAGTTTGCATTTTTCTGATTTTTATTTTATTTTCTACGAATTTTTCAAGATTCAGCAAAACTGCCACCACTATTCAAGATCCACTTTACACAGGGGTCCTGGAAGTTTTCCTGTTCTTACACATATGCCCTCAGATCACGGTTCAGACCCGGGAAAGAATGAAATCAAAGAAATTGGGTCCTTGGCCAAGGGGAGGCGGCGGGCTCGCCGGATTCCGGCGAGGCCGGCGGCGCTCTCGGCCGGGGGAGGAGTGGGATGCGACCGGAGGCTCACCACGAGGCCTTTGGTGACCGGAGTTGGGGCGGAAGGGTCAGCGGCGAGCTTGTGCGGCGGAGCAGGATGACGGCGGCCGCGGGAACTCCAATTCCGGTGAGGGAGCGGCACGTCCAGGTCAACAAGCGGTAGTGCAAGCTTCAGTAGGACCTAAAGGAAGGGCAGGGGTGTTTGCACGACCGCGGGAGGGAGCGGAGGCGCAGCTCGGCGGCGGCGGCTCTAATGGCGTCCGGCGGTGGCGTGCATCGCGCGAGGAGAGGGACAGCGGCCCCTTTATAGGCGAGAGAGGGACGCAAGCTTCGTGGCTAAGTCTTCCCCGACCATTAAGCCGCGGTTTCGGCGGTCTGGCCTCGGCAGGCGTGCATGGCAGGGGGGCACGGTCGGTCCAGCGGTGAAACGGCGGTGCGACAGGCTGGCGAGTGCGGGCGCGGCGCGTGGCAGGGGCCCGGGGCTCACCTACGTCACGCGAAGCGCGGCGCACGGACCGGTGGTCGCGGGCCCGCCTCGGCGTGCGCGTATGGCGGCGTACGGCGGCGGCCGACGTGGCGGCGCGCGCGCTCTGGAGCGCGGCCACGACGCCGTGGCGCGGCATCGCTAAATATGTTTCGGGCAGCCTCGTTTTGACCACGTTTTTCTCGAAATTTTGCAACCAAAGTGCATCAAGGTGTTTATACCAAAGTTGTAGATCTCACTACCCTCTACAACTTTTACAAAGGCTCATAGGGGTTTTTCTTCACAGATTTTGCAGAAACAGCTCGCCAAGTTGGAACTTTGCTCGGCGCCGGTGAACAGGAGCTGCTGGCGTTGACCAGGCTTTTACACCAATTTCCACTTCAAATTTGAAATGCCGCTCAACATAAAAGTTGTGTTCCATGAAAAACTGGACAACTTTTATATTGGTAGAATTTGAAGTGTTTAGGTGAAATTTGGAGAATGCGGTAAAAGTTCCAGAGGAGGTTCAAAGACATTGGGGTTTGACTAGGGTTTTGACCACACCTTTGACCAAGTGTTGACCACAAGTGTGTGTTGACTTGATTAAGAGGGTCATTATTGATTGTTGACTAGGTTTTCGGGGTGATGACCCAGGTTGACCAAGGTTTGACTAGAGTCAACGCGTTTGACTCGGTCATTAGCACTAATGATGCTAATTAAAAACCTGGGGCGTCACACCATTGCCTCTACCCATTTTGATACGTAATCGACTGCTACCAAGATGTACTCGCAGCCCTCAGAGTTTGGGAATGGTCCCATGAAGTCAATTCCCCATACGTCGAACAGCTCTACTTGCAGGTTGTCATGCAGGGGCATAGCATCTCGTGTGGTAATTCCTCTGTGCTTTTGACACCTATGACATCTTCGAATGAATTCCTTAGTGTATTCATACATAGTTGGCCAGAAGAACCCACTATGCCATATTTTTGCATGCATGCGGAAGACACCATAGTGCCCCCCGTAGGGCCCTGCATGGCATTTTTCAATAATTTGCAATCCTTCTAGGGCTGACATGCACCCTCATAACAGCCCATCATTGCAAACTCTATATAAATACGGGTCATCCCACATATGCTTCTTACTATCGTGTATCAACTTCTTCTTGTCTACCCCTGGTGGTATGTAACCTGTAACCATATAATTAACAATATTCACGTACCAGGGACTTGAGTCGGTGACCTTTAGTAACATGTCATCGTGGAGGTAATCATTAATTGGTGTGTCCTGCAGGTTAGTGACACACATACGCGACAAGTGATCCGCAACAGAGTTTTCTACTCCTTTTTTATCTTTTACCTCAATGTCAAATTCTTGGAGTAACAAAATCCAGCGGATCATACGAGGTTTTGCATCTTTCTTGGTAAGAAGGTATTTCAACGCGGCATGATCAGTGTAGATGACTATCTTTGCTCCTACCAAGTAAGATCTAAATTTGTCTAGAGCAAAGACAACTGCCAGGAGCTCTTTTTCAGTAGTGTCATAATTGAGCTACGCTCCAGTCATAGTTTTACTTGCATAAGCAATCGCATGATGTTTCTTGTCTTTTGTTTGGCCTAGCACGGCCCCTACAGCATAGTCACTAGCATCACACATGATCTCAAAAGGGAGTGTCCAGTCTGGGGGTTGGATGATTGGGGCTAAGATGAGAGCCTTCTTGAGAGTGAGGAAGGCTTTCATATAGTCTTCCGTAAATTCAAACATGACATCTTTGGCTAGCAGGTTCGTGAGGGGTCTAGCGATTTGCGAGAAATCTTTGATGAAATGACGGTAGAACCCTGCATGGCCTAAGAAGCTGCAGATCCCTTTCACATTAGTGGGTGGTGGAAGGTGTTCTATGACTTCGATTTTGGCTCGATCAACCTCTATCCCACGCTCAGAAACTAAGTGGCCCAAAATGATGCCCTCACGGACCATGAAGTAGCATTTCTCCCGGTTTAAAACTAGGTCCTTTTCTAGGCATCGCTGCAAAACCTTGTCTAGGTTCTCTAGACAATCATCAAAGGTTTTCCCATAGACCGAGAAATCGTCCATGAAAACCTCCATGATTTGTTCAATCATATCTGAGAATATAGACATCATGCACCTTTGGAACGAGGCGGGTGCATTACACAACCCGAAGGACATTCTGCGGCAAGCGTAGGTTTCATAAGGGCATGTAAAGGTGGTCTTGCTCTGATCATCCAGATGGATGGGAATTTGGTGGTATCCGGAATACCCGTCAAGGAAACAAAAGAAGGAGTGGTTCGCCAGTCGTTCCAACATCTCATCAATGAAGGGTAGCGGGAAGTGATCCTTCCTTGTGGCCTTATTGAGTTTCCTATAGTCTATACACATCCTCCATCCGATGGCGAGGCGCTGAGCAAATTGCTCACCTTGCTCATTGGTGACCGTTGTCATCCCTCCCTTTTTGGGCACACACTGAACATCACTAACCCATTCACTATATGGAACAGGGTAGATGATTCTGGCATGTAGGAGTTTCAGGACCTCCTTCTTAACTACCTCCCTCATCGCATTATTTAACCGTCTTTGGGGTTCACGAGAGGGTGGAATTTCTGAATCTACAAGGACACGATGGGTGCAAAGAGAAGGGCTTATTCCCTTTAGATCTTGAAGAGAATACTCGAAGACCTCTCGATGTTTTTCTAGGGTTGTGATGAGTCTTCTAGATTCCTCCTCCGTGAGTTTGTCGCTTATGATTACTGGGGACTCAGTGTCCCCATGGAGGAAAACATAGCGAAGTCCCTCAGGCAGGGGTTTGAGTTCGATTGGGGGTTTAGGAGGGACTACGCATTCCGAAATATCAATAGGTTCATAGTGTTCCGCCTCTTCCTTTATAAAGTGTCCAGCATTTTCATCTAGAAATTCTTCTGGGAATTGTCCAGGGATAATGGCCTTTACTTCCTCGATTGGCTCAGGGTCGGGAGGAGGATATGTGGCTGCATATTTGGCTCCAGCAATTCTAACCGACAGAACTTCCTCCCCTATTCGGATATCTAGTTTCCCTTGAGCTGGGATTTCCCTAAGAAATTTCCCAAAGGGTAGCTCTATCATGAGGTCGAAGCTTTTGATATCGAAGACATGAAAATCGAGGATAATTTGGGTGTCATTGCAGATGACAGGTATCTGGCTGAGGATTCCTATCCCTTCCAAGATTTCCCCGTGAGGATCCATAACGGACGTTCTAGAGGGAGCTAAGGGTTCATCTCCTAAGAATTCTATGGCGAGGTCACTTGAGATGATGTTGGCTCCAACTAGTGGGTTGTAGAGAGCGTTTATCTGCCTCCCATGCATGACACATGGAAAAGTCAAATGAGGTGAACCAATCTGGAGGATCTCCTACGAGCACTCGAGCTCTTTCGACCACTCCTGAGTTATGATAGCAGTCAATTCCCGGACAATGTCCTGGAAGTAGGCAATCTCATCTGGATCTGGGGGAGTGACTGGGGTCACCGGTTTCCTTTCACATTGGTAATTTGAGGTGTTTCCAAAATCTATGAAAGGGTCATCCTCTAATTCCAACGGAGGTTCCTGAGACTGAGGGGTCTCATCCTCTGACATTGATGGTTCAGGGGGGTTTTCTAGAGCTGGATTTGCAGATGTGATAGGTGGTGAATCGGTTTCAGCTACTAGAACGCCCCCTTGTTCGAGTGTACGCTCTTCTGCGAAAGGCCAATGATCAGTTGTGAAGGGACGGTCTCGTAGGATTCGCCCCAAAGTTTCCTTCCCTTCACTTACAGATAGGTGAGAGAACGATCCTTTAGAAGAAGCGTTGAGCTGTGCGGTTGAGCTTTTGTTTAAACCCATATAGGAGTGTTCAAGCATTACGTGCTCAAGTAGATGCAAGACCGGGCATGAGGTCATCAAATGTGAGAATCTCTCCCAGGCTGCGCTCAAGGGTTCCCTCTCACCTTGCTGGAAACTAAGGATGTCCCTACGCAAAGCGGTAACACGAGGAGGAGGGAAAAACATATGGCAAAACACGCTCACCAGTTTAGCCCAACTACCCTGTGCTTTTCCTACATTGCCTTGGTACCATTGTTTTCCTTTATCTGTGAGAGAGAAAGGGAACAACTTCCACCTGAAGGTTTCAGGTGTCAGGTCGGCGATAGCATAGCACGAACACACCATCTCGAATTCCCGTAGGTGCGCATAAGGGTTCTCATTAATTGACCCCGAAAAGGAGCAAGTCTCCCGAACCAGGTTAATTAAGCTAGAGCTGAATTCATAGCTGGATGCATGAATTGGATGTTCAGATTGTGGTGGCCCAAATGAATCAGCTCTAGGAGCGGAAAGGTCATGAATCGATCGTTGCTCCATGGCGGTAGTAAAAAGAAAAGAACCGAAGGAGTTGAAAGGAGAAGAAGAAAATGAGGGAAAAGGATAAATACGAGGACCACTAGGTTCGAAGATAGGTACAACAACCGTTCCCCGGCAACGGCGCCATAAATGCTTGTTGGTATTTCTTAAGTCATAGCCAACGGCGCCTTGTTAGCGTGAGCATAAGATCCACCTGGGTATATCGACGGGTACGAAAGAATCCGCAAACGCACGAAAATACTGCTGTAGCACTTCACCTCAGGAGTATTCCAAAGGGTATCGAATCCAAGGAATGGTATGTTCTACCTCCTTGCCTAGCTATGGTCCACGGACACCACCCTATAGGGCGAGACAGAGATGGGAAGGATCCTACTGATAGTGGGCAGAGCTGAGAACAGCCCCTCGGTTAGGGACTCTCGTTTCGGACACCGGACCCTCCTGGCTATAACAGTCGGTTCACGGCAAAGGGTTGCCTACACATGTATCCGGACGTCGGGGATTCCGTAAGGGTCCAACGGCTGTCACCACCGTGGCCTACCCCAAGACAAACTGTGGGATACAGGGCAATCAAAGGATAACCCGTTGTTTAGACACCACGTCTGCACCACCGGTTACTACTATAACACAGCTACGTCTGTCGACCCGTAACAACACTATAGCACTCCGTACGAAGACGGATCAGCGACGAACCCACGAGAGAGAGAGACCAGAACTCACTTGGGTAACACTATGTAAACAAGGATCACAGAAGGACTTTGGTCTAAATTAGAATGCGGGAGCATCCACTTTACTCTAATTGGACTAAAAGGCATACAAATGGAATTAGCAACTTATGCACTACACCAACAGATCAAAGGCTAAGCTCATGAAGAACACAAGCCTCTAAATCAAGAACAAGTGAAGAACACAAGAACTATTCACCTATGCATGAAGGCTACTTTAGTTTAAATAGAGAATGTCGGAATACTCACTTTATTCTAAATGAAGAATAGAAGCTTCCGCTGAGGTATGTTCTTGGGAAGAGGTGCCAAACACCGTGGCACTTCCCCAAGTCACCCCTCACCTTCCTTCTAATCTCTAAAGCACTAGCAAGCCAGCACTAATCCTATGCATAAGCACTCCTCTCCTAGAGAGGTAGGAGCCCAAAGGCAAAATGAGGAGAAGAGGTGTGTACCTATTCCTACCCCCCTCTACTTCTATTTATAGTCTCGGACACCAGCGTGAAGAGCAGCGAGACACCCCAGGGATGGCCTCTAGGACCAATAGACAGGCGCCACGTGGAGGCCTGGGATCAGCCGACCAAAGGTTGGTTCGGCCGATCCCAGGGTCGGTCGACCCCCACGTGGGCCCTCTCGGCTTGTGCTCCCTCTGAGTGGCTGATTGGCGGACCCTTAGGTCGGTTCCTGGTGTACACGTGTGTTGGAGGCGGTTTAGGCGCTCTAGTGGGCCCATGGATCCATGTGTTGCACGGGTGGCGGCTTCTGATTCGCTGAAGTCCTTTCTTTTGGATTGATGACGTCATTGGTCCAGGGAACGCTTGCATGGCAGCCTCTTATTGGCTGAGGCGGAGAGGCTTGGCTTGATGAGGTGGAAGGATAAGGTGTGCTTTTGCTTCATTTCTCACACTAATTCCCTGTATTCGAATATACATCACAACTTGTGGAAATCGTTAGCATAAACCCTTATTCTACTGTAGATGTACATTCGTTATGCAAGAATGCAGGGGTTGACGGTCTTAAATTTGGTGTTTAACAGCCATCAACACACCCATGGCCGCCGCCTCCACCGCACTGACAACCGCGAATGGGTGCCACGCGCCCCCACGTCGCATCTCCACCACCCGCCTGCCTTCAAAACCTAAGTCGCGCTGCCCTATAAATCCTATCCCCAGTCGGCCTCCCTGTTCCGTTGCCGCCCAGGGGTACTCCCCATCCACATCCACCGCCGCCGCCTGAGGGCGAAGAAGCGGGAGATGGGGAAGAGAAGGAGCTGGAGGAGGTGCAAGAGGCGTGGAGGAAACCAGAACCGCGCGTCTTCATCGTCGTCCGCTCGTGCGTGGACCTCGCCGCCGACCCGTGAAGCCAAACCACCGCGCCAAGGACAGCGCCGCCACGAAGCCAGAGCCGCCATCGCCGGGACATCAAGGAGCCAGAGCTGCTCAAGCCCAGGGACCGTGACAAGCCCCTGCTCTGCGTCCTCTGCTTCACGCTGCCCCGAGCCGCTCCGCCGCCACACCTCTTCACCGCTGTTTCACCGCCGCACGCTCGGGCCACCGGTGAGCACCACGACCCCCTCTTCTCGCTGTGGACCCGGCCATCGAGCCGTGGCTGGCCGAGCCTTTTGAGCTCGCATGAATGCCCGATGCCCACGCCGCGCCGCTGCGCGACCCGCCGTCGACTGAGAGCTGGCTATCGAGCCCTGCCGGCCATTTTGCAGGTGTAGGTGCCGTTGCCATCTGCGTGCACATGCCAGCGCTCGTCGTCCTTTTTTCTTTGTCCCGTCGCCGTGCGCACGGCGTCGGTTCTGTGTCACCGCCATGGCTGCGCCGCCGGCATTCTGCACACGCACACGGGCCTACGCACACGCACGCGCACGCACGCACTGAAGGGGCCGTGACCCTGCTCTCCCTGTCCAAACCGTGCATGCACGCACGCGCGCGCGCACTCGCGAGCGGGAGACGCCGGCGCCGCACAAGATCGTGCCACCGACCCGTTCCTCGCCGCGCAGAGCTCTGCACTCGCACACACCCCGTGCGGCCAAGGCCAAACTTTTTGGTCGCCCTCGTGCCAAGGCGCATCTAGCTGGTCGTTCCCAGCCGAGCGCTTACCCAGCGTGCTACCGCGGAGCTCGCCGCCGTGGCCAAGCCATCGGC
Organism: Cenchrus fungigraminus; assembly: GCA_036936925.1. Lineage (NCBI taxonomy): Eukaryota > Viridiplantae > Streptophyta > Magnoliopsida > Poales > Poaceae > Cenchrus > Cenchrus fungigraminus. The sequence continues at coordinate 90,469,955 of CM072780.1, forward strand.
GCTCATCCGCGCACAGCCGCATCGAGCCGCTGCTTTGCGGCCGTTTTTCGACGCTGAGGGACCCTGTTTGCATCTGCTCGATCGTGCGCACTTGCACGCACACGCGCACACCTGCGCGCTCGCAAGCGAGCCGCCTAGCCGGTGTGGACACCCCAGTCCCGACGCCGTGGAGCTCGGTCCGCCGCGTCGAGCCGCACTTCACCACCGCCGGGTCGAGATCCCGACCTTGGTCATCCTTTTCCCTTGCCCAAACCAAACCCTAGGGTCCCCTCGACTCCACCGTGGTGCTTGTTGTCCAGCCACCGGCGAGCACATGTCGCCCCGCCGCTCCTTTGGGGCAATCCTTCGAACACCTGGCACCGACGCCAAAACCCCTCTGGGTTTAGCCACACACGCCTTCCTACACGTCGACCTGCCCACGCCGGATCCGCCGGATCCCGTGCACCGAGCCAACCACACCTCAGCCGCATGTTCGCCTGCACCGAGCTCTAACCGCACCGGATCTGCCGGATCCCATGCTCCCGTCCAACCACACGCGAGCCACACCATCACCCACACATCCCCCAGTCATAGCAGATCTGCCTGGGATCCTTTGCGGCAGACACACCAGCAGCCATGTGGCCGCCACATGTGCAGGAGCTGGCTTATAGCTGCCTGTTTGGCAGCCACGTGGGTGGCAGGAGCTGGCCATCAGCCCACCTATAGTTAGCTTGGAGCCCTCTAGAGCTAGCCAGTAGATAGCTTGTAGTTAATATTATTGTGTATGCATATTTTATTTTCAGAAATGTATTTTAACTTTGGAAATCCTAGTAAATCCATTTTGGCTTCGAAAAATATGAAACCTTTTCCAAAACTCTTCTAAAATCATAAACTCCATGTAGGGCTAGGGTTTGCTCTCTTCTGGCTTTTAATCGTTGTTCATTTGGAGTTAATTGCAATAGGACCCTTCTTTATTTTATTTACGTGTTAATAGGAGCTGCTGGAGCCGGGGAGCTGAGCTCGGAGTTCGACTACACCGACGACTACGTCGCTGACGACTACGTCGCCGACGACTACTCGCACGCAGGTGTTCACGCCTGATTGATTCTAAGTACCTATCAGGCATTGCTTTGTAGTATGCTAACGCTTTACTTTAAATGCATGATAATGAACCTTGCACGACCTTCTTTAATAAACCTGTCTTTGATTGCCCTACTACTATATATGTAAGCGTGTATATACGCTAAGCTTCGAGATACATGTGTTGGGTTGGGAATAGTGGTTCTTGGCGTGTGTGGGGTAAAAACCGGCAGGAGAAGGCGTTTTGGGTACTTTGGCGGGGGTAAGCTCGAAACAACCGATCTGGGATCGGGGAGGGGGTGCACTCCTCAGTGTATCCCCACTTTTACGGTTTTTGGAGCACAAGTGTTGGGGTTTTACTTATGCTTGGAGGACATGAGCTCGCCCTGGTCAGAAAGCGAGTGGACAGACCTTTTCACGGGACCTTTCGTACACACTACCTCGCCGAGAGTGGGGTTAGGGCCGAGTTGAGCTCGGCAAGTGCGGAACCATACCTGCCAACAGGATAGAGGGTATCAGTGGGGGAGAGGTGGGAGTGAGACCACCTTCTCTCAGTGTGTCTCGCGTGTGGCCACACGGGAGCATTTCACAGTTCCAGTGCAATTCCCTTCGCGGAGGGGATCACTTTGAGGGCCGGATGCAGGATGAGACCGTAACTACCGAGAGTTCACACGATAGGGTGGGTTCGGTCGGTTCGCTACCAACTGGGCTCCATCCCGAGTTGGGTATCATCCCGAGTTGGGTATAGGTGTACACGCTCTGCAGAGTTATTCGATCTATAGCTATAGCCGTGTCCTCGGTCACGGACATGTCCCTTTGATAGCTCTGTTCTCATGTTTTGGGATTTCTACCTTCCCTCTGTAGTTGAGTGTGTGGTGAGCCGTGGTTGCAGTCGGGGAGAGGAGAGTTGCTCCCTCTACCTCGCGGATCCGATTGCAATCATTGAGGTTCTCGCATCAACCCTAGATGGAGATAGATTGTGGAGACGGGGCCCTGGGGTACCAGGTGTTTTCCAAGCTGTGCTGAGAGATTGGGTTGGGATCTTGATGGAGATATCTTGTTGATACTTTGCTGCTGCTGCATAGGAAACCTGAGCCTCTACCTTGTCTCTTTTCTTACCCTTTAGAGCTAGGCCACTTAAAGCTGCATACAGTTGGTGACGTAGACCTATCCCATTCCGTGGGGATAGACTTTGGGTGTGCAGGGTACGAGTCCGACTACGACCACAACGCCGATGGGTGGTACGACTGAGGGATGTCTCGCTGCGCTAAAGGATGCCTGTGGGCGAGAAGAATAAAAGATGGAGACACTTCTGGGATGCTAGTTATCGCTGCGTAGACTTTTCACTCTGATTCAGCCAAGAGGCTTGTAATGTTGTACTCCATAATGAACATGTAATAAATTATATACTAATATTTGTGTGATGCGATGTATGGCTGTGATTTACCTTATGTGATGTGTTCTGTACGCGATAGCCACTGATCCAGGAACTATCGCAAGGGTACAGGGATTCGGGTTTTCTTTAACGAAAATCCGGGGCGTTACACAGGGGTTGGCCCTCTTTTTTTTAGGTAACGGGAGGGGTTGCCTCCTACTGGGTCTATATACCAGAACCACTTCTCCCAGTCCATATGAAGGGATCTTTTTCATGGTCCAAGGTGAATCATCTCATGATTTTGCCTATTCATCACCACCCTGTTCCAGTGCTCCTTATAAGTACATGCCTAATATTTATACAAGAAAAGTTGTCATTCCACAAGTAGAATGATATGTCCTGTGACAGACCAACCAGACCCCATCAGCCCCCCTCATGGATAAGTTGGCTCCTAAATCCAAACAACCCATCAGAGCCTGTTTTAAAGCAGCTGGTTATTCCAGCCAAACACCCATACACTAAGTCACCCATTAAAGATAATAAATGATGGGAAAATCTAATCATTTAATCCTAATTTTGTGATCTGTGCTGTAGGCTACCCCAATGACAAGGTTTGCCAATGGAATGCCTGATCAGACTATGGCCCGGGAACTTTGCTGGACCCATGTTACATTTGCATATCTGTCTTAGCTAGGATTACTGTCTGTTGGTACCGTGTACTTCCATGATCCGCCTCTCCTCTCTGCTCTAACAATATTTGATATTTTACTTGACTTACTCCATTTTCATGATACTCGACAACAATGTTAGTCTAAACATTGAACAGTTGGTCAGCAGCTAGTTATTCGTGCTAAACGATTATTTAAATGGGTCAAATAGTTGATTAAATGAACATGGCTAGCTACCATATAGCGTTTACACGGTGTGTAGATGGGCTAAATGGTTGTGTATGGGTATAACAAATACTATTCACCATTTCTATGACAAACAACTGAAATACAACATAAATAATTCCACAATGGAACAATTCCAAAAGAGATAATGTCCGGTTGCATCGTCAATAAATATCAATTCAAACTAAAGCCATCTCAACTTCTCAACCAATTGTCAACCTGCTCAGATGTTTAACATAAATAAACCTCAGAGCAAATGAAAGTAACCTAAATATTCAGATTGCCATGCCAAGATGAGAGTATTAGCACAATCACAAATTTTCGGTGCAATATATGTTCAGGATGTTCTAACTGAAAATTATAAAAGTCTTAGCATTACCATTAATACATATATAATTGCCCAACACAACCAGCAATGTAAGATTGTGAATTTCTTTTTTTTTTGCCAAATTATCTCCGGTAAGAAGAGTGTTCCTCCTGATGAACCATGAGAAGCAACTAATTTTGTTGCTACTGAGAAGCACACAGGCAATGCGCAATGATGAAAGGCACAAAACCAACATAAGTGTAGTTTCACAAAGCAACACTTTCAAAATAAATAAAACAAACTAAAACCAACATAAATGTAGCATAACACCAGTTATCAAAACAACGATAAATAACATTTCAAACTAAAACCATCTCATGTTCTGAACCATACTGTTAACCGGCCTAGAGTACCGAAATTAAACCTTACATCTCTCAAGTTCTGAACCAAACTGCCAGCCGGCTTTAAAATTCGAAATAAACCATAAAAGCAAATGAAATAAACCTAAATGTTCAGATTTCTCTGCCTATATCGAATTACCATAGAAATAGGTCTCTGCACTGTGCGATCTAGATGAGAGCATATCTTCTTGCATACGCGAATGTTTCGCCTTGATCCTTGTCATCCCATCTCGATCGGCCGGTCCACTGCGCTTCTAGCAGCAGCATCAATGAAAGTACTGGTGGGGTGTGACCCCAGGCAACTCAAAATCGTCAAAGAAGCTGCTCATGTCCTCTTCCATGTACCATGGACGGGCTTCTGGCGCCTTCTCGACCGCTACCTGCGGCGTCTGATATGGCGCCAGCATGTCGTTGAGCAACTGATCCATGTCAGCTGCAGTGGCGTCACCGGTATTAATGAGACCTTGCTGTTCTGGGTTGGCTGCAGCCACCTGATGGACGTGGTTGCTGAGTAGGAGTGCTCTGTCATCACGGACGGGGATGTCGACAGGCTTCTCACTGCCACCATCGGCGGCCATGGAGCCACCGCGGAGGGCGCCGATGCCGTGCTGTTCTGGCTCGGCTGCGGCGATCGCCTGGCCAGGCGCAGTCACGGAAGCACCAGCGAGGTTGACAACAACCTGCTGCTCGCGGCCATCAGCGGCGGCTGCGACGCCGACGCCGCCGCCGCGCACGATGTTCTCGGTGGTAGCAGCGCCGATCGGGGTTAGACGGTAGCCGTCGCCGTGCGGCGGCGGCGGCGGCGCCTGCTGCTGCAGGACGAAGTTGAACATGGGAACCATGGGGACGGAACCAGACTTGTGCCTCGCGGCCTCGTTCTCGAGGGCGCTTTTCCACATGTCTTTTTCCTCATCGGTCAGCTTGGCCCTGCCGTTCAGGCTCACCACCACCTTCTTGAAGATCCCGTCGAAGTCCGGCGAGAGGTGCTTCACGACGGCTACGAGCACCGCCACCTTCTGCACCTTCTTGAGCTTGTAGGCAGGGGCGAACGGCACCGGCGTGTGCTCCCGCATCGTGTTCAGGTGCGCTACAACCTCCGGGGCCCGCCAGTCCTCCGCCGCCGTCGGCCACCACGGCGGTGGGGCGCCGGTCCAGCCCTGGCGCTGCCCCACCGGCGGGTTGCAGGACAGCATCAGCGCAGAGAGCATGACCCTGAGGGCGTTGTCCTTGATCCTGTCCAGCGCCACCGCGAGCGGCAGACCAACGGCCGGCGGCGCCGGCCCCGGGGAGCCAATGAGCGCGGGCCCGACCACGAAAGGCGCGGCGGCCGACCCGTTAACGCCGGCGATTGGCGGTAGTGGAATCGCCGCCGCGGCTTGGCCCGCCGCGCCCAACGTGGCTGCGGTGCTCCAGCGTAGCGCGGCGCCGTTGACGCCGGCCATGGGGAACGCCACGGTCATGGCTTGGCCGCCCGCCGCGTAGTGGAGCGGCACGACGGGGACGGCGGCGGCGCCGTTGGGATGCGTCACCGTGGCGTCGAGCTGGGAACTGCGCTGCCTCTTGGTGGCATCGTCCAGCTGGCGCTCGATCTCCTCCATGCTCCTCGAGCGCCTGCTGGATGATGCCCTGAGGTTGCTGGACTGGCCGGCCATTGTTGCTCGGTGCTTCCTGCAAGTGTAGAGTCAATTATCATTGTTCAGAATGAACATAAGCAATGCGATAAAACATGTTCTGATTTTCACCACAATGCTTGCAATTGTTTGATCAATCTTGGTGTTTCTAAATCAGTGCAAATTTCACTCAATTTATCCCTCAAATTCCAAGCCTGCAACGACGACTACCGATTTACGTGTGACCAGACTATCAGGGATCTGCTATTCAGCTAACTGACTGTTCAGTGTTCATTGCAAACACTTAGGATAACATCATAACACTACTGCAAATCATAGCTGAAAATGAGCAGAGGAAATGCGACCAGCACGGCTGATAGAAGACAAACCGCGTATCTGCAAGACAAGTGTGTCAAATCCACAAAATTACTGTTGACTAAGGGTGGACCGACATACCGGTTATGAAAGTACAAAATCCTTGTAACCTTACCATTGAAACGACCAACAAGTCACCGAGACAATGGTGCAAAATTCTTAATGTTAATCACAAGGTGTAAAAATCCTCTAGGACGAATTACAAGTCTAGGTATTTCCCCCCCAAGCTAAAGAAAATGACCGAATCCGTGATAATTCCGTATCATACACAACAACATGGAAAGCTAACAGTATATAACAAATCAAGTGAGCTATTGAATACATCATCATAAAAGTAACTGTCAATGCAAGATCTATCATTCATCATTGATAAAACATAGTTCGCCGTATTTATGACCGCCCACTTAAGCTAAGTAAAAATTATTCAGTCTTAAATAATGTCTCCTACACATAACTCAATTTCCCTGTGTGTATTGTGTGATTCATGTGAATGCCACTATTTGTCCTTCACACTTGTAACCACTTACCGCCAGAGGTACACAATTTTACCCCTGCATGGCTTGGGTCTACAAGGTCATGTTTACTCATCCTCATCAGAGTATTAGGGGAAGGCAAATGGTACGGTAAAACGACTACACAGAACTATAACCATACATAACTCAGGCAACCTCTACATATTTACATCAAATAAGAACATTTCGATCTACAGCAGGGATGGATGAAATAAAATAAGGATCTCTCTGACCGCATGGAAAGCTAACCGGAGATGACAGGAGGATCTATATACTAGAAACATTCATCAGAAAGAGAAACATATGTACTCACATGTCTACGCAACTTAGGTCCAATCACACACCGTTTCAGATTCTACAAGGACAACTAATAAGAAAAACTACCGTAGCATACCGAAAAAAGTTACATACCTCTAAGGTGCACCGCCCAAGCTTTATTTCAGCGCCGTAGACCTTGAAGAAACTTCTCTCTAGAAAAAAAATACCTGAAGGAAGACAATATATATAGAGCAGCACGGCGTGACAGACATCAAAAACAGGCACCACGCCGATGCCAGTCCGGCCTCCCTTTGATGGAAGGTATTGAATTACTGCTTTCTTATTATTTGATATGTCAACTCAATATGGTATCTCTTAGCATCATTTACCAATGACAAGCAGATTTTTTCCATGCTGGAATATAAATAGGGTATCTGGCAGCTGATACGCCACACTTAACGCCACAACGGTAATATTTGCCAGATGGTTCATTCATGGCCGAATATACGCCTTCCAACTCGGCTTATCTGGCACATCAAGAAAGCTGGAACATTAGAGTGACATACGGATCCTAAACGTTCCACATTGTCGACATTTCAAACCACTGACTTGTGAAAGTGTGTCACACGCGCGCGTGGAGTGTGGATGGTCTAACACTCAAAGATTCACGAGTTGTACTAGTCCTCGGCCATACTCCATTCTGGTCAACTTTTGCACACCTTTCAGGGTCCCATGTTCTTGATCACGAAGAACTTGTCCATGTTGGTCTCGATCCCAACACTTGGAGACAATGAAACGAGTCATGTATCCTTGGGCACCCTGAATATGTGTTTCTTGGGGGTAAGTTTGATGCAATTCTTTCACAGGTTAGTGAAGGTTCCCGCCAAGTAGGTGATAAGATTGGTCGCTTGCTTGAATTTCACCATGATGTCATTTATGCACGCCTTGAGATTCTTGCTGACTTGGTCCGAAAAACATTTTTTATGCACCTCTAGTAGATGGCGCCAACTTTTTCCAGGCCAAGTGGCATACCACGTAGATGAATAACCCAAAGTAGGTGATGAACAAAGTCGCGAGTTGGTTGGGTTTGTACATTGTGATCTGGTGGTAGCTTGAGTAGGCATCCTAGAAGCATAGGACTTCACATCATAATTTGGAGTTGACCACTTGGTCTATGCATGCAAAGGGAATAATGGATCCTTTGGAAATGCCCGATTCAGTTTGAAGTAATTGACACATATTGTCCATATCCTATTCTTCTTTACAAGAACATCATCAGGGTAAAACATCTCTATCATAAAACCAACTACAAAACCGTAGTGATCTTGTCCCTTATGGCCTTGCACTTCTCCTCACCGAACTAGCAGAGACAATGCCTCACCAACCTTGACTCTGGGTTGATGCGTAGGTGGTTATTGGGGCTTCATGACCTCCATCAAGATCACCTGCATGTTATATGGCTTCCATGTGAAGATGTCTTGATTAGCATGGAGGTAGTCAATAAGCCCGCCTTCCTATTTGTTAGATAGTGCAGTTCCGATCCACATGGACGTAGCATCCTCAGGGTCAACTTGGATCGCCTTGGTATCTTGCTTGGGCTCGAAGGCACCTAACATTGACACTTGATTGTAGTTAGTGGATGAGTCATGTGGCATCACCTTATTTATCCCAGTAATCTTGGAAGTCGCTCATGATTATATTGGAGGCGAGCTGGCATGTTATCCTAGTTGCACTATTGTGCATGTTAGAAATTGGTGCCCAAAGTGATGATGACATTTGATCTCGGCATACTGTAGAGATGCTTAATAGGGTAGGTGTGGTTCGAGCATGGCCTCTCCATTAGCTTCTCAAAGTCGTCAGAGGGTTGCTTGGTGCCCTTCCCCTCGATCCGATGCCTGCAATGCTCGATGTTGTGGCATTATTTGTTTGTCGATCTTCTTCTTGTCCTAATGAATGGCTCACTTGTGTTGGCATGGCGCTTCACCTTGCCATTATCTTTGTCGAAGGTGGTGTCCATGGCTTCATTACACAAAAGGCGTGGTTGGGGTGATGACAAGGAGATCATCATAGTGGTGCACATCTTTGAGTAGCCGGTCTTTGTGCATCACGAACTGGCATATGGTTCTAGAGATGAACACCCCAACTGTTGGCATTCCTTAACGTCGCTGCTAAGTTTATGTGTTCCTAACAACGGCACCAGAAATGACAGTGGTAAAACGATCACAAATGAATCTGCAAGCGCATGGATAACCATTGTAGCATTTCCTCATCGGAGTATTCCAAAGGGTATGGAATCCAAGGAAGGCAATGGCGGATAACAAGACTTATACAGTTGCAATGAATATGGATCATTGATAGAAGTAGAGGTAAAACTCAAATACAAGGGTAAGGATAATGATATGATAGGGGTAGTGTGACACACAATGCTTACTCTCAAGGAACACTATGGCATAGCAGCAACATACGAGTTAGTTCTACGTTATAATGTACTAAACATATAAAGGTCAGCGAAACTAGAGAGTCTACACAAACGTTGTATGAAACATCAGTCCAGCGCCCAGGGTACTACAGGAGATAGCCCTCGTGCCAGTTTTATACAGAAAATCGCTTGCTACTTTCAGAACTCCTACAACAACATCCGAACGCGGAGGAATACAAAGGGTCCAACGACTGTCACTACCACGGCCTACCTCTATCTAAATGTGGGATGAGCTTGTAACCAACGCAGTTGTCCAATCCAAGCATCATGCTTGCATTGTCAACTAGACCCCGACCAGTCCGAGCTATTGTGACCCAGGTCCGAAGCCACCAGATAACTGGCCACTTGATCGTGAACTGTAGCTTGGACTCGAACATCACACAACAAGATCATGCAAACTAACTAGATCTAACTGAGGCTATGCACACAAACGGATACGAGATTTCCTACGTCCATACCACAAGATCAAAGGGCCGTGTTCATGAAGAACACAAGCCTCTAACTTATGAACAAACATGGAAAAACATGTTCAAATCAACTAGCAACTGGATCAAAAGATTGTGTTCATCAAGAACACAAACCTCTAAATGATGAACTGATGAAGAACACATGAACATATCACTCAAACATGCAAGCACTACTTTATATGAAATAGATAAATAAACGAAGTAGATCAAAGTCATACAAAGAAATAAAGATACAAGAGAGCTCATACCTAGATCCCATAGAAGACTTGGAACCTGAATTAGAACTACTCTAGCCTACTCCCTAGCCTTGGAACCAAAAGTGAGAAAAGTGAAGCAAAGTTGTGTGTTCTAAAAGTGAGATGATAGGCCTTGAGGTTCACTGAGAAGCCATGAAAGCACCTCGGGAACTGAGCCTTGGACCAATGAGTGATAGCCACGTGGAAGGCCAGGATCAACCGGCCATAGGTCGGTTCGGCCGAACCCCTGTGGGCTCGGTTGGTCCACTTCTTCCTCCAGCTGGCTGACATGTGGGCGCTTGGGTGTATTTCTAGGTGTGTATAACTTTTTGAGTCGGTTTGCTTCCCGAGTGGGCCCTCTTATCCTTGTGAGTCCATGTCTCACCGTCTGATTCTCCTGAGCTTGCCTCCCTTGGATCAGTGACATGGCATTGACACATGGATCCCATGTGGCAGCCACTCCTCAGCTGAGGTGGCATGACATGGCTTGTAGATGACACCATTCTTATTCTTTTTATGGATATTTTCATGCAATCACAATTCTTCCAAGGACAAGTGGAACTACATTATTCTTAACTAAAGTTCGTGTAAGAAATGCACTTTGCTCCTTTATTCTTGAGAATATTGACGGCTAAAAGAGGTACTTAACAACCGTCAACACCAACCACATCAGCATTGACAATGTTGAAGAGCTTGTTGCACTACTTGGAGAAGTTCGTGATGTAGTCCCGGAGGGACTCGACAAGCTTTTGAGATCCCATGAATTTTTAGAGCCGTCGAGGTGCCCTGGAGTTGTTGATGAAGACATTCCTTAAATGTGATCAGTTTTGAATGTTGTCGGGACGTTCATCGAACAAGACCAAAGGAGAGTCGGTGAGGCAGAGCAGAAGGTACTAGATGATAAAGTACTCATTGCTCGCACCTCTAGATCGCCTACCAGTTGGTGTCCTTAGCATACTTAGCAATGTTTGTGTGTCGGTGGGCAAAAGAGCTGAGATACAAGAAATGAGCATTCTTGATTGAATCCCCAAATGCACCTGGCCACAAGCCAACGGGCCTTGGACTTCGGTCGTAGTGGTCACAAAGGTCCCCATGCATGATGGCCATCATCCCCACTACCTCTGCCACAATGTTTGGCACTATATGCATCCATGGTATGAAGGGTGTTGCATCCACTTCCCAGGCGCCTGTGTGCTGATGCTCGTGGGGCTTCCTGCTCTTGTTTGCTAGCGTCCGGTGCTCCGACCTCCTCATGGTGCCATGATGGCTCCTGGCAAATAAATGAAGGGTTCAAGGTCCTCTTCATTGTAACAACTCCACTAACTTCTCGAGTCGAGAATCAAATAGGGGCGCTCCGAACCGCACCCTTTGCTGGCCTATTCTCGACGCTTGACGCAATCAAATGTTCGAGCTCTCAGTCTGCTGCATATGGCTGCTAGCTCCACCAAGCCCTTGATGTTATGGTGGATTTGGCAGATTGGCGGATCATTAGGCTTGGCTACAGCTCATGGGATCATTGCCACGATGGCAATGTTCTAGCTCGCCTCTGTGAAACAGGCGAGGTCCTCAGTGCCATGGACAATTTCATTGTAGACACGACATGCCCATGCCCTCACGTCGCAGCCCGCGCTGCTGCTCCAAATTCAGCCTGGTCCAGTTCCAACTGGGTTCGCTTGACTTCAGGTCAGTTTGCCATTCTTGAGCACACCTACATGCGCTTCCTGCACGTAGGCCCTCTCCTGCTCGAGGGTGCACTGGATATGCAGGGTGTGTGTTCTCCCTTACCATGATGCCAAAGAAACATTCAGAATAACTCATATAGCAAGATATATTTGTTGCCTTGCAAAGGTACAAGTCCCATTGTTACACTGCTATGATTCTTTTAACTAAAACCCAGAAATGACACCAATCCCTTACTCAGCTAAACTTTTCAACTAGCTTATACCTTCAAATCAAATCTTGATGCAAACAAAGTATATCCAAATGTTCAGAACAAGTATATCCGAACAAGTATTTTTGTTTGACAGCATGCATCCACTTTGAACATAACTATCTGCTGAAATTAGTTGATGATATCTTATATTTTGTTAGAGGAATTAGTTGATGATATTGTTTAAGCTACAAAGACCCAAAAAGGAGAGCATGCTTTAAGGTCTGTTCTGAAGAAAGGATTGTTCTAGAACCTTAATGGGTCTTATAGTGTTTGGATCCCAACCGGTCCTTAGAAACGATTCACTTTACCATCTAAATGGTTCCGTAGCCTAATCTCTTTCCACATCAACACAAATTTACCATCACTGTATCATGAGTGTTTAGTTAAACAGATCTATGTAATGTCCATGGTGGAACCATCTCATGATTCTGCCTGTTCAAAACCGCCTCGTACCTCATAACTCCATGCCTATGATATTTATAGGAGAAAAGTTATTGTCATTTCATAAGTACAATGATATATATACTGCTACAGGGCAAATCCAGACCCCGCATTATATCCAATCTTGGATGAGTTGGCTCCTGAATACAAACAGCCCTGTCTTGGAGCTGTTGGCTGCTCAACACAAACACATGCTAAAGTACAGTAAGCTACATTTAAAGGTAATGAATATTGGTGAATTTGATGATATCGAATTTGAAGTTCTATGACCTGTACTGGCCATATCGTCGTTCAGCACATTAATTGGACAGCCTTCATTGAATTATGATATGATTAGATTCGAGCATCTCGATCTATTAGGATTGTCATTCTTTGGTATAGTGCGCCTTGCATTGCTAAGTGCACTATGGATTAATCTTTTCCTACACTTTGTCATGGAAGCCATAACAATCGATAGTGGAATAACGGAATTTCGGCACTCTAACCAAAAAAATTCTAGAACTTGCGTTGCACACATTTCATTAAGAGGGAACATGAGTTCAGAATAAGTTTCGGCAACTTGGTCTTATGGCGGTTTAAGAAACAAAAAACAAGAGACCCTAGTGCAAGTACTAACTGCTCTTCATCGGATGGTCAACAACACTTGGGACGTCTTGGAGAAAGCTGTCACCATGGCATTGCTCGCAAAGTTCGGTGCCACTGCCGGGATGGTGGAGCCGCTGGGACGCGCCGTGATATTGGGATGGGAAGGACGCTGGTTTTTGGCTTCCTCAGCCGTTGTGGCACTCTACTTGCTCTTCCAATCCTCCTTCATCAGGGCAAGTACATTAGTGTCGTCTGATAGGTCATCTCATGCATTGACACGTAATATTGGGTCGACTCAACATAGCATTTGTACAATGAGTTGTCTTATAAGTCGACTGGTAGAGTAATAAAATCCCTTAATTTGTGCATGTAAAAAAGGAATATTATAAGTTGCATGGCAACAACAACTCATACAATGGTTGTGAGGTTGTTTTATAATGTGGTTGTTTCACTCATGAGGTGGTTGTTTCACGAAGCAACGACCTCTTTCTCTCTCCTCGCTCTCTCTCCTCCACATCATAAAAAAATCTTACATGGCATTGCGGGAACGACCTATGGGACCGCTGATATGTACCAATGTACTTGCTCTCATATTTTTTTTTCTGAATGTGGCATTTTCATCGTGATATTTTGAATGTTTAATGCAACATAAATAAATGTTTTGGTGGGGTTTTCTTCGTCATCAACAGATGACTAATAAAAAAATTTAACATGTTGTTTTGATGTTGCAAACGTTGACTTTCAATATTGCAAATATTGAGTTTCTTTGTTCCGAATGTTATTTTTGAATGTTGCAAATTTTAACAGATGTTTCACAACGTCTAATAATTACGACCCACCCACCGTACCACCGTCCGGATGCTAGCACCCGGATCGAATGTCCGTGCACTAGCAGCTTCGGAAAAAAAGTTAGCAATATGTTCTGCATAACTTGATGTCCGAGTTTCTTATGAAAATGAGCATGGTAATACAAAAAATGACTGACATATCTGAAGATCTTGAGCATCCCAACAATATTAAAATGGATTTTTTTCTGCAGAACATAAAAGATGAACATAATGGTGAGTATACACAAATAAATGTTGAGAAATTTTAGTGTGCTTGAAAAATATTAGAGTCGTCCATCCAACGGTGGAAACAAAAGAAGTACAACGAACTACCAAAGGACAAGTATCAAAAGGTGCCAATTTGGTGGGACCAAGTACCAAAAATAGTGAGAAACTACTGTGATACCTTTTAAATATGTGTAAATGTATCTAACTTTTTCTTTGGTGGTAAAAAGGATAAGTAGGGAAAGTACTTGCAACTACCACGGGTACATATATGTGAGAATAAAAAGTGGTAGATGCACAATATGAACTTGAAAGTGTGACATGCACATTACTTGCAAAATAAAAATGTGTGACATGCACAACTAGGGATCACTACGTGAAAATCTCAAATAGGTCACGCAACATTTGTAACGGGCCCTTAACACCCGTTACATGCACCCACATCTGTAACGGTTGTTGTTTGGCGCCCGTTACAGATAAGCGCGGCAGGCCGACCCTGGGGTTGGCCTTCGCAACGCCCGTTACCAATGTGGACTTCTGATAACGGTCTTCTTAAACGCTAGTTACATGAATTCTTTGTAACGGACGTTAAATCGAGTTCGTTACACAAGTTAACCTATCGGTAACGAGCTCGTAAAGTCCGTTACTGATCAATGCCCTATCGGTAACGGGCTGTTTAAGTTCGTTACTGATCACTACCGTATTGGTAACGGGCTATAAAGTCCGTTACCGATGAGCATTTGACGCCCGTTACTAGACTGAGAGCTCAATAATTAAAGTCGAATAGCACTAATGAGACGAAGGTTTGTTAATCCGTGTCTCCTTTGTGAAGAAAGGAGACAGAGGTTTGTGAATCCTCGTCTCCTTTGAGTCTGTCCTCATTGATAGGTCAACTCGATCTCTCATTGCTTCCATTTCGACATACAGGCACAATCAACACACATATCTTTTGAGACAAAACAGACATCATAAAAGAGATAACTTGTCCACCAAGATGAAGATAACTTGTCCACAGGAATAAAGATAATTATTACAAAAGGTTAACTTGTCCATCAGGCTAGGACTTAACTTGTCCATCACATTATTTACTACGGTCGTGCTATCTAACCATACACATCAACAAAGGCATGCCCCTTGAACATCCACAAAAGTATGGCTACTGACCCTGCACATCAACAAGCTTGAACTAGATCATGCCCCATCAAGATTGGCTCTTTTTGCAGCCTCTTCGTAAGCAACCAAGGATTCTTGAAGCCCTTCGAGCGCATTTTCAATGGGCTCGAGATTTTGTTCAGTAGTATACTTATACCTCCTTATGTACTTAGCCTTTTTGATGAGGATGTTCACTTCTTTCGTGATTTTTTCAAACTCAGGTATCACATAATCCCAGACATTAAGGTTTAGAAGTAACTCAAGCTCTGCTCGCGACTCAAAGAGTTTTGCCTGAAACAGGGTTAAACATGGTATAAGAATAACATAGTTAATTCAGAACTAATTTGCCTCAGAACTTGGAGCAGTATAGGAACAGTAATCATCATAGGAAAATTATATAAGAACTTGAAAATTATCCTAGGCTTCATAGCAGGGTGTGACAAGTAAAAGTAGAACTTAGTTCAGAACTGATTTGCCTCAGAACTGACAAGCATGGAAGACATCATCATAGGCACTAATTAACTTTATCAAGCTCAAGCTCAAGCTAGCTTAAGCTCCATCTATAGAACAAGTAAAAAGGCAGTGAGATTTAGAGAAACGTGCCTCGCCGTCATCGTGGTCGTTGCCAGAGTCAGAGATGAGGTCCTCTACACCTTCGCCGCTCCCTCGACCCCTCTTCGTCGTTGCCAAACACTTGTGCTCGCAAACGTGAGACAGGCCCCTCGCCCACTTCGCTGCCCCCTTGCCGGCACGCTCCTCCTTGCTGCTGCTTGGCCCCTCGTCGGAATCCAAGAGGATCCAGTCGAGGACCCTCGTCCCCGGCATTGGGTTCGTCCCCGGCTGTAAATAAAACCTCTAAGATGCCTACTACAAATCGATCTGAGAGAAACACCAAGAAGAATCCTTGGTCTAATCCAAAGCGATCTGAGAGAAACACCCAAAAGAATCCTTGGACTATGGTTAACCCAAATTACAAATTCGGAAACAGTCTTCTCAGTGATGATGATCTTAAAAAGGCTGCTCCTTGTACCAGAGAGCTCCACACATTCTACATGCAACGTGGTAAGTCAGATGATGATTCTGACATTATGGTCGCACTTCGGCCCGGGACCAGTGCATGGCCAAAGAGAGATGAATCGTCAGACGGACTCTAGCAAATACCTATGCAACTCAGTGATTTGTACGATCTCTTCAACTTGGATGCTTTAGATCTGACACTTCTCCGCTGCTTCATCCTGTAAGTTGCTTGAAAATTAATCTGCTTCTCACTAATCATTCTCTATCGAAATGTGCTTTTTGCCTCACATCATCTTTACCATGTATTTTGCCTCCTTACACTTTGTTTTTTCTTACTAATAGGAATATGGTTGTAGAAGTTGAGAAGACGCGCGCTGCAGTTGGCTTCCTTGATCCTGAATGCTTTTGCTCGACAACGTTGAACAGCACGGATAACACTCTTGCTTTCTCTGTGTCCTATATGTGCAATGCCTTCAGACTATATGCTAAAAAGAATTTCATCCTTACCGCTTATCTCAGTATGAACCACTGGATTGCAGTGGCAATCATTCCGAAGCAGCGGAAGGTCTACTATCTTGATTCATTGAAGAGAGTTAAGACTGATACTAACCCTTTCGAACAAATCATTAATGAGTAAATTATTTCTTTCTTAACCTGCGGACGTTCCTCAACAAACTGTGCAGAGTATATTAATTAATAGTGCCCTAACAATTGTTGCATATTTCGTTGTAGGGGTTGGAAACTTTACTGCCGCAATAAGAAGTCGCGCCTTAGCACCTTGGAACATGTCAAAGATGTTAAGGTACATACCACTTATTGAAGGACCGATTAGGCGAACCAGAGAGGGGGGGAGTGAATGGGAGCCGATAAAAATTCTTCTCGAAGGAGATGAGAACTCCAACAAGACGAACACGGCTTCCAAATCACGTCTCCGACTCAACTACCCAAGTTGGCCAAGACCACGCAGCCACTGGAGTGCTACTGGTCCTAGGAGCCAACACACAACCCTCCGAGCCAGAACTCACCAAAACACACAGCGGAAACTTGCACGGCTTGCTGCCTGTGCTACACCGGTCAGACCGATGACCTGAGCCGGTCAGACCGGTGACACCGGTCAGACCGGTGGACAGAGCCGGTCAGGTCAGGCCGGTGGCTACAGCAGCCGCACAGCAAATGTTCCAGGAAGCCTCAGTGACTCCTCTAGGCCCTGGAACAAAAACCACCTCCGAAACACAACCTGAAAGTAAGAAGAACCCCTCACAAAACCTAGCAAAACAACTCCAAACACGCCAAGAACTGACCAGCAGAACCACGGGACAAAACCACACGGACAAGGCTGTTCCCCGAGACAAAAACCCACCAAGGGCTAGCACCGGTCAGACCGGTCAAGAGCACCGGTCAGACCGGTCGCGCCTGAGCAGCTCGGGATGAACAGCGCTCGCGAGTCAACTCCCCCAAAACCAACTCCCGATCTCCCGATTCGCTCCACGGTTTTGCACAAGACTTTGGAGATAGTAGGAACACCTCATGGGTACTCCATAGCCAAGATTTGGTCCACCAAAACTTGTCAAATCAAGAGGAATCGAAGAAATCCCACCAAGAACGCCTCTAACCCTAGAGCCACGAAAACCCCAAAATCGAGCCCCTTTGCTCACAGATTTGGGAGGGGAATCAAAGGGAAAAGAACCACGAAGGGTTCATGCATACATCCCCCACCAAATCCCAAAGAGAAAGGCCTCGAAATCGCTCCAAGAAAATCGCCAAGAAAGGGCTCCGAAAATCACCAAAAAGGAGAAACGGGAAAGACACATCCAAGCCTTGAGGAACCACGCCGAATCATCTATACATACCAAAGAGGTTCATACAAGGTCTAGCTTGCCGCCCGATCATCCTTCCCTCTCACAAGATCTCACCATGAAGCTCTCAAGCTAGTCCTACGAAAATCCTAAGAAAATAGGAAGGAAAATAGGAAAACCAAATGAGCTAGGGTTCCAAGAGATGGCTGCCATCCTCTCACCACTTGGGTTATATGGAGGCAACCGAAAGACGAAAATACCCTTACTAGCTAACTAGGGATATATGCCCCTCAAGGGCGAATTCGGAAATCTTTGTCTTCGCTCCATCGGACGGATGCCCAGCGACCGCAAACTTGCTTAGCCTCGACGCAAGCCTTGCGATCCCGACGCATGTCCTCCGCTTCGAAGATTCCGGACTGCGTCGTCGCACACTGGTCAGACCGGTGCTCCTCACCGGTCAGACCGGTACCCACCGGTCAGACCGGTCAGACCCACCGGTCAGACCGGTCTGGAGCTGCTGCACCTCCGTCTTCGGTTCTTCGGTCTTGGCTTTGTGGATCAACCAAGGAACCCAGTGGTTTTCTGGTGAACCACCGGAAACCCCGCGAACTCGGTGTAGCCTCCGCCAATCACCACTCATGACTCGGCTCCCACGTAGTCCCAGCTCGACATTGGTTTTGAGGCTCAACCAAGAAACCGTCCATGACTTCATCTTGCCGTTCTTGCCACCATGAGGCCCGCACTTGACCCCGCTGGCCACCGCGTCCCTCAAACCAAGCCTACTTGTCTTCTCCACACCTGGAGGCCTCACCGACAACGACCTTTCGCGCTTGTTCTTCACCTGCACCTGCACCAGTCAAGCCGCAACCTGCACCTGCAATACTTAGCCAAGAATCAGTCCACAGCACGTTGTCAATCATTCATCACACCAGGAAGCGACCATCCACCGGTCCTCGAACCACACCTGGCTCTCAATCTCCCCCGTGATGAGTGCATTGACAACACACACGTTTTGGTAACCAAGAGAAAAGGAAAAGAAAAGAAACGACTAAAAGAAACTCCAACAAGCGATCGAAAGCCAAAGAAAAGGCAAAGAGCAAGATCACTTGAAGAAGACAAGTCTCGGACCCCTTAGGCAAGGGCAACGGCTCGACACATCCGAGACAAAACATGCTCAAGCAAAGAGCACAAACCAACAATCCAAAGCTCGAAAACCACAAAGAGCTCCCCCTGCACACATGCAAGCTCCCCCTGAACCAATGCATGCGAGCCACTTCACGAAACAGAGCAGCTGCAACAGCTCAGCTCTGACCGGTCAGACCGGTCGACACCACCGGTCAGACCGGTGCTCAACATGTGAACAGGACCAGCACTCTGACCGGTCAGACCGGTGACCTCAACCGGTCAGACCGGTGCACAACAGAGCCCAAAAATGGCTCGAAACCACCTGAAAACCTTCTAGATGCATTCAGTAGGCCAAAACATGCTCAAACTTCTCCCCCTTGTTGACAATGCATGAATCAAGCCAAAAATGCAAAAAATGCAACCTAGAGCTTCTCAAATAGACAAAATTCAACAAAGGATGCTACACATGTCCAAATGAGCAAGTTAGATACTCTATAGCTTCGTAATGACATTAACTACAAGACCACCAAGTTTCACAACCATTGGGCGAAGCTAAGATAGAATTGAGCAATTTTGCGAAAAATCACCCTCTCATGAGCAAAGTCCTAAACATGAGCAAAACATGTCAAAATGGCAAAGCCACACAAACTTCATGCTAGGACAACCATTCTAAGCATAAGACCATCATAAACACCCACAAGCACCTCATGTCATGTCAAAGCCACCGAGCCATGTGCCTACTTCTATATATGAGACTTCTCATTGGTAGGCATCATGCAGCGATTTAGCACCCAAAGCAACTTAAAATTAGCACATATGACATGGGAGCACATTTTTCAAGCAATTTACATTTCATTTTCAGATTTATAATTGGTACATGAAATGTCTTTGCGACAAAAAGGAACTTATGCCCCTCCACAAGATGAAGCATGGGGGCTAAACATTCATGATGGCAAATGAGCCTTTGGCCCCATATGATCAAAATAAGCTATCCAACCACGAATTAAGCATAGCCAAGCCACAAAAATATGTCAAGATCATGTAAAGGCATTTACTCACAAGAGAGCATATATATGAAATTTTTCAAAAACGTAGCCATCAACCATGGATATAAACCAAGATTATCAAGAGCTAAGCCAAACTAACCATAGCTTACCAAATTAGCTCACAAAGACATATATATCATTCCATGGTGAACACTGTATATAGGAGAAGCCTTTCCTAAACAATGCATACGATACAAAATGCATGCAACCTAAGATACAAAGATGCCTATACATCATGTTACATATGCCATGCCAAATGCAAGAAATGCACAAAGGAAAGCTATACATATGCTACAAAGGAGCTCCCACACACCAACTCAAGAAATCAGACAAACACCAAGCTCCCCCCGCAAACGAGTGAAAGTTGCTTGATCTAGGGGTTTGGTGAAAATATCGGCTAGTTGGTCATGTGTGGGTACATGGATCAAAGCTATCTTTCCTTTCTCTACGTTGTCTCTCAGAAAATGAT
The DNA here is from genome assembly GCA_036936925.1 of Cenchrus fungigraminus. NCBI lineage: Eukaryota > Viridiplantae > Streptophyta > Magnoliopsida > Poales > Poaceae > Cenchrus > Cenchrus fungigraminus. The sequence continues at coordinate 90,490,543 of CM072780.1, forward strand.
ACCTCACTTCTATGTGCTTGGTTTTGAAATGGATCACAGGGTTCTTTGCAACGCTTATGGCACTGGTGCTATCATATTGAAGTGGAACATGGGTATACTCCTCACCAAAGTCACTCATGGTGTATGTGATCCAAAGGAGCTGAGAGCAACAACTAGCTGCGGCCACATACTCTGCCTCGGTAGTGGATTGAGCAACACTCGACTGTTTGCGGGAAGACCAAGACACCAAGGAAGAACCCAAGAACTGACAAGTCCCAGAAGTGGACTTCCTATCCAACCGACACCCGGCAAAATCCACGTCTGAAAATCCATGAAGCGCCAAAGAAGAAGACGCAGAGTACCAAAGGCCGAAGTCGGGAGTGTGTCGCAAATACCTGAAAATGCGCTTGACTGCTTGCCGATGCGAAGTCCTCGGAGACGCTTGAAAACGAGCGCACAGACATACCGAGAATTGGATGTCCGGCCTCGTCGCCGTCAAGTAGAGGAGCGACCCGATCATGCTCCGGTACTCCTTCTGGTCCACGTGTTCACCTTCCTCGTCCGCATCAAGAGCTGTAGTCGTACTCATAGGCGTCGCCATGGCCTTGGAGTCCTCCATCTTGAACTTCCTCACAATGTCCTTGGTGTACTTAGCTTGGTGCACAAATGTTCCTTCCTTTGATTGCTTGATTTGTAGCCCGAGGAAGAACTGCAACTCGCCCATCATGCTCATCTCAAATTCCCTGCTCATGTCTTCTGCAAACCTTGCAACAAGAGAGTTAGACGAGCCACCAAAGACAATATCATCCACGTATACCTGCACAATCAGGATATCTCTGCCCTGCCTGAGGAGAAACAAGGTCTGATCGACCTTTCCCATCTCAAATCCTCTCTCAAACAGGAACCCCCTCAACCTACCATACCAAGCTCTAGGCGCCTGCTTCAACCCATACAGCGCCTTCCTCAACTTGTACACCCGGTGGGGGTACTTCTCACTCTCAAACCCCGGTGGTTGCCTCACAAACACCTCTTCCTCCAACACACCGTTCAGGAAAGCACTCTTCACATCCATCTGGTATAACTTGAACCCTTTAGCCACGGAAAAGGCTAGAAGGATCCTGATCGCCTCCAAACGAGCTACAGGAGCAAAAGTCTCCTCGTAGTCGATCCCCTCTTTCTGACTGTACCCCTGAGCAACAAGTCTCGACTTGTTCCTCACCACTTCTCCTTTCTCTCCCTCTTTGTTTTTCCACACCCATTTTGTCCCAATCGGCTTACACCCTGGAGGAGGGTCAACCAACACCCAAACTTGGTTCCTCTCAAAATTCTCCAACTCCTCATGCATCGAGTTAACCCAATTATGATCAGATAACGCGTGTCCAATGTCTTTGGGCTCAAAGGTGGCAACAAAAGCAGCATGAGCGAAATGAGAATTGTTCCGAACCCTCGACCGTGTAGTACGTTCATTCTTGTCGCCGATGATTCTCGAAGCTGGGTGATCCACTTGCACTCGCCGGGGAGGTTCTCGCCTTGATGCTACCTCCCCCTCAACAGCAGCTTCGCCTTGATCTGGGTTTGTCGTTGTAGGTGTGGGAGAGGGTCCATTCTCGATCGTCGTCGAAGTAGTAGGTACATGTTCAGCTGAGGGCACCATACCGCCATCTTCATCATCTCCATGTTCATGCTCCTCCTCCTGAAAGATCTCCTCGCCAAGTTCGTCGTCACCTGCACACTCAAAAACAAGCTGACTACGTGGCTGTGTCTCGTCGAAGGTTACCTCGCAAGTCTCCACGATTTGGTTAGTTTCAAGATTGAGCACACGAAATGCTCTAGAATGAGATGCATAACCAAAGAAAATGCCATCGACAGACCTAGCCTCGAACTTGTCCAACTTCTTCCCTTTCTTCAGAATGAAGCATTTACAACCAAAGACATGGAAGTGACTCACCTTGGGTGTGCGACCGTGCATCAACTCGTAACAGGTTTTCTTCTTATGAACCCTGAGGTAGATCCTGTTCGACACATGGCACGCGGTATTGACCGCCTCCGCCCAGAACCTTCTCGGAGTCCTATGCTCGTCGAGCATCGTCCGAGCCATCTCGCACAAGGTCCTATTTTTCCTTTCCACAACGCCATTCTGGGGAGGCGTATACGGACTCGAAAACTGGTGTTCAAGACCCAAGTCATGGCAAAAGGTTTCGAAGCGAGAGTTTTTGAATTCCGAGCCATTGTCACTACGGATCGCTCGTATGGCATCTCCGTGCCTCTCGTTTCTTAACCTCAAGACAAGATCTCGAACAAAACCAAACGTCTCCCCTTTCTCCTCAAGAAAGAACACCCACGCATACCGAGAGTAGTCATCCACCACAACAAGGACATACCACTTCCCATCCGCAGATCGCACACGAGCTGGGCCAACAAGGTCCATATGGAGCAGCTCGCATGGATGCTCAGTCATCACATCGGTGAGAGGCAGGTGAGAAGAGGCTACCATCTTGGCATGCCTACATGGCGCACAAACCAACTCTTTCTCAAATCTCAACCGTGGCAATCCTCGGACCAAATTGAGTTTACTCAAGCGAGACAAAAGGTCAAAGCTCAAGTGACCCAACTTCCTATGCCACTTCCACAACTCACTCGAAGAACCAGCCAAGAAGCAACGCTCCACACCAGAAGACTGAGAGAAATCAGCTCGGAACACTTGACCCTCGGGAACGACCATGCAAACAAGATCCCCCCAAGAATCTAAAATCTGAGAACCACCAGGCCGAAACAACACCTCAAAACCCTCATCCAACAACTGGGACACAGAAAGCAAATTGTATCCAAGCGATTGAACAAGAGCGACACGCCTGAGAGTGATCTTGTCACTTACCTTAATCTCACCTTCTGACAGCACATGCCCTCGCCCATTGTCCCCAAAGGTGATGTACTTCTTTGTCACCACCGGGACGAGACTTGAGAACCACCCCTTGTCTCCGGTTATATGCCTCGAGCAACCAGAGTCAATCAACCAAATGTTCTTCAAGTCTCCCACCTGAAATTCAAAAGCGAGCACGTGAGTGAACAAATGACTCAGCACTGGGGTTAGTACCAAAAGAGTAAAACCAGTGCCGAGCCATTTGCTCCAAAGTGGGGTTAGCACAAACCAAATCATCACGCCTATCAAAGCTACCACCACGAACACCACCACGGTAACCACTACGAGGGAACCAACCCTCTCTAGCTGGAGGAGGACGAAAGCCACGAAAGAAAAACCGTGGATCGTTCCTCCTCTCCATCTCAAAGCTACGACTCCTCCCACCCCCGTATTGAGCACGAGGTGGAGAACGCCTAGCAAACTGACCACCTGCAAACTTTCCAGACCAACCACCAGAACCACGACCACCAGAACCAAACCGAGCATCCTCACGAGCATGAAACCCGACTTGCTGTCTGCCCAGACCTGCACCGGTCTGACCGGTGTAGTACACCGGTCTGACCAGTGTAGCTCGGCCAGCAGCAGCACCTGCAGCCTTCCGGTCTCCCCAAGCCGGAACCGTCCTCACAATCGCCTTGGCCCTGGGCATCTGCATATGAGGCTCAGGTACACCATTAGAGGGGTGGTACCTGTCCTTGTTAGCCCACTCTCTAGCCATTCTCTCCTCACGCTTCCTCTTGAAGCAAAACTCATCCTTGTGACCATCTCTCCCACAATACCCACAATGGAACTTTATGGGCTGTGGCTTAGGCTTAGGCTTGGGTTGGGGCTGCCCACTCGGCTTCTCACCCTTCTTCGCTCCTTCCTCACCTCCCTTTGGGCTCACAAACTTCACCGGTTTCTGAAAATCATTTGTTGGGTATGGGAATATGGGTGGATCTGGAGTAGTGTCAAGTTTGTTTCTGAGATGGTTAGGCTTGGGCTCAAACTTGTTCTTGTGTCTGTTTGGTGGTGGAATAGGAATCTCTCCAACTCTCTCAACTCCCTCACCACTGTTCTCTCCAAGCTTGTCAGCCCCAAGTGCTTGACCATCATAGCGTTTGAAAGCCGCTATCATCATACCAAGCTGAGGCTCCTGACCCGACAACCAGCTCATACATTTTCTCAGCTCATCATTCTCATCCTGCAAGCGATCAACATAATGTGCAAGCTCCAAATTCTTAACCGCATGCAATTCACAAGTAGAGCAAGAAGTGGGAATATGCTCTTTCAACTTAGCCTCAAGCGAAACAGTGTAAGCATGCATCTCATCAATCTTTCCATGCAAAACAGGGCAAGAAGTGCAAGCACCTAGCAAAGTAGGTCTAGACTTAAGCTCAGCCACTTCAACCCTAAGCATATCTAGTTCATCACAATTAGAAGTATGCTTATCCTTAAGAGCAGTAAGATCAGCTAGGTACACAGAGCAATCACAGCAATCAATCTCATCAGAAACCACAGGAGAAGCCTTAAGCGAATCAATCTCAAGCTTAGCATCTAGGTTCTGGGTTTCTAGCTCAGCCACACGGTTCCTAGCATCTTCTAGTGAGGCCTTAAGCTCTTTCCTCATCTTCTTGGCCTCTCTAAGCATGTGATCGCGGTTATCAAGCAAGTCAACCAACTCATCATTCTCCTTGCGCAAAGAAGAGAGCTCATCACATACCTCATCCTCGGAGTCAGAATCCGAGTCACTCTGGTGGCTCTTCTTGCTGCCGGAGCTACGGGCCATGCCGCAGAAACCATCTCCCGCGAAGCAGCTCAACCCGCTCAAGTTCCTGGATGACTTCTTGTTCTTGCACCGATCACCTTCATCTTCACTGCTACTCGAGCTCGAGGAAGAGTAGGTGGAGCTGGAGTCGACGTCGCTCGCTCCGACCATCGCTCGGGCCTTCCTGCCGCGGCCGTCCTTCTTCCTCGATCGTCGCTCGTCCTTGTGCTTGTTCTTGTGCTTGTGATCGCGCCTCGATCAGTACTTGCCATCCTTGCTAGACCGATGCCTGTAGCCGTCCTTGTTCTCCATCTTCTCCGGGCAGTCTGCGACAAAGTGTCCTGGCTTGCCGCACTGAAAGCACGTCCGCGCTGTCCTCCTCGTGTTCACCCGGTTCTCGTGTAGCCTCTCGAACCGCCTAGTCAGCAACGCCAGCTCGTCCTCTCCAAGCACGTCGAACTCCTCGTCTGGCAAAGACATCAAAGAAGACAGAGAGTACATCCTGGAGGATGCGTTAGCATTAGACTTAGCTCCTTTGCCACTAACGAGAGCGAGACTATGAGAATCAGTCGGGCTCTCGATCTTGGCTGTCATACCACGGTCCAACTCAGCCGACTTGAGCTTCGAGAACAGCTCGTTCACTGTCAAGGTGTCATACTTCTCAGACTCAACAATAGCCTCAAACTTCCCATCCCATACGGTACGATCCAATGAGTGCAAGAGCTTCACGGCTCTATCATGATCATTGTATGGGACGACGTCCACATTGGCTCTCATGTTGTTCACAACGACCGTAAATCGCTGGAAAAGGGCATCGACGGACTCGCCGGGGAGATGAGTGAAGTTCTCGTACTCTCTCCGGTAAGTCGCGTACATCCGAGCCTGAACCTGAGCATTCCCAGCATGAGCATCCTTCAACTGCTCCAAAATCCTACAAGCTAAGTCCTCTGTCTGAACCCGATCGAATTCAGGCTGACACAGAGCACGAAACAAGTAGTCGACAGCCTTGTTGTTGGCTTCGAACATATCCCTCGATCCTGGAGCAAGGAAGTTCATCGGATGAACATAAGCTGTGTTCACCGTGACATCCCAAAGGATCTGACCCTTTCCGCGGAGGAACGCCGCCATCCGCCTTTGCCACATCTGGTAGTTCTTCCCATCGAAGTGCGGAGGACCCGAACCCCATTCCTGGTACGCCATCTTTGGATCTTAGACTGGTAAGAGTCAATAAAGACCCGAACCGGCTCTGATACCAATTGAAGGACCGATTAGGCGAACCAGAGAGGGGGGGAGTGAATGGGAGCCGATAAAAATTCTTCTCGAAGGAGATGAGAACTCCAACAAGACGAACACGGCTTCCAAATCACGTCTCTGACTCAACTACCCAAGTTGGCCAAGACCACGCAGCCACTGGAGTGCTACTGGTCCTAGGAGCCAACACACAACCCTCCGAGCCAGAACTCACCAAAACACACAGCGGAAACTTGCACGGCTTGCTGCCTGTGCTACACCGGTTAGACCGATGACCTGAGCCGGTCAGACCGGTGACACCGGTCAGACCGGTGGACAGAGCCGGTCAGGCCGGTGGCTACAGCAGCCGCACAGCAAATGTTCCAGGAAGCCTCAGTGACTCCTCTAGGCCCTGGAACAAAAACCACCTCCGAAACACAACCTGGAAGTAAGAAGAACCCCTCACAAAACCTAGCAAAACAACTCCAAACACGCCAAGAACTGACCAGCAGAACCACGGGACAAAACCACACGGACAAGACTGTTCCCCGAGACAAAAACCCACCAAGGGCTAGCACCGGTCAGACCGGTCAAGAGCACCGGTCAGACCGGTCGCGCCTGAGCAGCTCGGGATGAACAGCGCCCGCGAGTCAACTCCCCCAAAACCAACTCCCGATCTCCCGATTCGCTCCACGGTTTTGCACAAGACTTTGGGGATAGTAGGAACACCTCATGGGTACTCCATAGCCAAGATTTGGTACACCAAAACTTGTCAAATCAAGAGGAATCGAAGAAATCCCACCAAGAACGCCTCTAACCCTAGAGCCACGAAAACCCCAAAATCGAGCCCCTTTGCTCACAGATTTGGGAGGGGAATCAAAGGGAAAAGAACCATGAAGGGTTCATGCATACATCCCCCACCAAATCCCAAAGAGAAAGGCCTCGAAATCGCTCCAAGAAAATCGCCAAGAAAGGGCTCCGAAAATCACCAAAAAGGAGAAACGGGAAAGACACATCCAAGCCTTGAGGAACCACGCCGAATCATCTATACATACCAAAGAGGTTCATACAAGGTCTAGCTTGCCGCCCGATCATCCTTCCCTCTCACAAGATCTCACCATGAAGCTCTCAAGCTAGTCCTACGAAAATCCTAAGAAAATAGGAAGGAAAATAGGAAAACCAAATGAGCTAGGGTTCCAAGAGATGGCTGCCATCCTCTCACCACTTGGGTTATATGGAGGCAACCGAAAGATGAAAATACCCTTACTAGCTAACTAGGGATACATGCCCCTCAAGGACGAATTCGGAAATCTTTGTCTTCGCTCCATCGGACGGATGCCCAGCGACCGCAAACTTGCTTAGCCTCGACGCAAGCCTTGCGATCCCGACGCGTGTCCTCCGCTTCGAAGATTCTGGACTGTGTCGTCGCACACCGGTCAGACCGGTGCTCCTCACCGGTCAGACCGGTACCCACCGGTCAGACCGGTCAGACCCACCGGTCAGACCGGTCTGGAGCTGCTGCACCTCCGTCTTCGGTTCTTCGGTCTTGGCTTTGTGGATCAACCAAGGAACCCAGTGGTTTTCTGGTGAACCACCGGAAACCCCGCGAACTCGGTGTAGCCTCCGCCAATCACCACTCATGACTCGGCTCCCACGTAGTCCCGGCTCGACCTTGGTTTTGAGGCTCAACCAAGAAACCGTCCATGACTTCATCTTGCCGTTCTTGCCACCATGCGGCCCGCACTTGACCCCGCTGGCCACCGGGTCCCTCGAACCAAGCCTACTTGTCTTCTCCACACCTGGAGGCCTCACCGGCAATGACCTTTCGCGCTTGTTCTTCACCTGCACCTGCACCAGTCAAGCCGCAACCTGCACCTGCAATACTTAGCCAAGAATCAGTCCACACCATGTTGTCAATCACTCATCACACCAGGAAGCGACCATCCACCGGTCCTCGAACCACACCTGGCTCTCACTTATTTCCTTCCTGTGGAAGCTAGTACTAAAGCTTGAGTTTATTTCTTCTCGATCACCACTATTTTTCTTTGTACATTTATTGCAGTGCCACCAACAACCTACTGAATCCAAACTCTGCGGCTTCTATTGTGCCTATCACATGCTTAAATTAAAAGATAGATGCCCATATCTGGAGGTACTTTCTTGGGATCTTCATTTGTAAAACCTACAACTGAGCACAGTTCTTGCTTATTAGCAGTGCACATGTTTGGTAACCACCTATATATGTGTGCTAACTGGTGACATTGTTATATCCATTAGGTCTAGATGAGCATCCTCTCGACAAATCAACACTGGTCTATGTTCGTGAAAGAATTGCCACATTCTCATGGAACAGGTGATCACAGTTGGAGGAAAATTTCATGCTGATGAAACTGTGTGGGCTCATATTATACATGGTGACTAGGAAATTTTTGCATTCCTCCTTGTCCATGAATTTTTTGATATTGTTGTCAAGCTAGTTAACTATGGCTGTGATATTGTTGTCAAGCCAGTGGTGCTTCTTTACTTGTGAGATGATGATGCTGAATTTTGTCATATGATGCATGTGAATTATGTGGATTTCTGTGAATTTGGATGCTGGATCTAATTTCTGTGAATTTAGTCATATCCTGGCTGGTTCCAGGATGCAGCCCCTGATGGCTGCCAAATCCTGGCTGGTTCCAGGATGCAGCCGGCAAGCAGGCAGCAGGTTACTGTAGGGGTGGCCACGTATCTGTAACGGGTGTTAATTAAAGCTCGTTACAAACATGCCAACAATGTAACAGGCACCGTAAAAGCCCATTACCAGTACTAACCAGTGGGCCCCAGAACTTGGCCCGTTCATCGAGACATCAGAGACGCAGGTTCAGCGCACACGTCTCCGATATTGATTTCACAGTAACGGGTTCTGTTCTGGTGCCCATTACCAAAGTTCCCTGTGGGCCCAGAGAAACAGTCATTTTCACGTGACCGGTGACTAGTTGTGGTAATGGTTGTTGTTTGATGCTTGTTACGAATCCTAGTTGTGCTGTGACGCGCGTGAAATAGACGCTCTCATTTCGTCGAGACATCAGAGACGCAGTTTCACAGAACTCGTCTCTGATGTTGAGTTACTGTAACGGGCTCTGTTTTGGTGCTCGTTACCAAAGTTCTCTGTGGGCCCAGAGAAACAGCCATTTCACGTGATCGGTGGCTAGTTATGGTAACGGTCGTTGTTTGATGCCCGTTACGAATATGTGTTATCAGTAACGGGCATCTGCCCGTTACCTTTCTTGGCTCATTTGTAACACTTGATCGGTAACGGGCGCTTTGCCCGTTACTAAAGGCCATCTATGCCCGTTACCAAAGTGAGTTTTTCACGTAGTGGATGAAAGTGGTACGGATATTATCTATATACCATCTGACCAAAAGGATCAAGTACTCAAATGGTAAAGATCGTATCTGAATCCGAGCATTCAATATCCGTAATTATTGGTACCATATTAGTATCTGGATATTCAAAGTTGGATTTCTAAGATCCAAATATGATGAATATTACTATTCGACACATCATCTATTGTTGGTGTCTGAATCCGATCCGAGAATTCAGTCTGAGAAAGACAAACTATTTGTTTCTGTATCTGCAGTATCCGTTTGTATCCGACCCGTTTTCATCGCTATGCACAATGATGCAGCTACAATGTTGAGCAGACTAGCTTGAAATACAATGACATGCGAAACTATCTAAAGCAGGAAAGGCTACCACGAAACAATCACAATGCAAGATTTAAGAAAAAGCTCTAAACATAAGGGCATAAGGCTGAGATTGCATACCTTAAAACTTGACCAATCTAAGCTTACACCATAGACCTTGAAGAAAGTACTCCATCCGTCCCTAAATAACTGCTGTTTTCGCCCTGAGAAACATTTTTTACTATACATATAATATTAATATTTATGGTACATAAATAATATCATTAGATAGATATTTGAATTGTTTTTAATAAATTTATTTTGAGATGCAAATATTGTATGCATTTTCTACAAATCGAGTTAAACTTGCGGCATGATAAAAACGATAATTATTTAGGGATGAAGGGAGTAAGCTCTAGTAGAGAACAAGATGGCCTAAGGTGAACATACACGTGAAGCAGTAACATTTTTGGAAATCAAAATGTGCCAGTCCTACCTCGTCATTTTGGTGGAAGGCGTAGGAGCAGTAGTACTAAAATTGAGGCTATGCCATGGCCTGATTAGGCACGCAGGACAGTAAGAAATTGAGCACGACGTTTCTAGACTTTCCTAGCCCAGTCTCTCAGCAGGCGAAGCCAAGAAAATGTCCAGCACGACGTTTCGCTTTGCATCGGTTATTTAAAGCTGATTGACAAATGAGGCCTAGAGTGGCCCATTGCCAACCATTCAGAACAGTAATGGCAGTAAATAGCTGACGGTGCACCGCCCCGACGAGGCCTTGACTTGGCCTGAGACTTCTTCAAAGGTGATCGTGCAAGGGATGAGTCTCCATCAAACATATTTCAGGAGCATTCATTTTAATGGCATATAAGTGGTGGTGAATCCACCAATGTGGATAGTATAGAACCAAGGGTATCACTTTCATTCGCTGTCACTATTTTTCTCCACAAAAAAAAGACTTATTACTTTGTATGAACCACCTTTTTGTATGTATCCAGAGGTATAGAGTAAATTCCCAATACTCCATTCTCTGCACGAAAAAAGAAACCTTTTAGAGGGCATGAAACCTATCTCTGCGCCCTTAACAAGCGAATTTGACAACTACCCGAAAAACCGTCAATAAGTGTACGTAGCTAAGTATAGAAAATAGAAAAAAAAATATTTATTTCACTCTCCCAAAAAAAAGTTTGGCAGCTAAACTCTTATACTGGGTTATTTTACTCCTAATGAAAATTTTTGTACCGTATATATATAATTCATGTCTCGTGTTCCAATTGTATGGTATCATTATGAAACCACACGTATTTTTTTTGGTTATTTGCATATGTTGGGCCGGGAGATATAAAATACTCTAATAATACTTGAGGTATATTTTTTTTTAACACGAGGTATATATGATACCAGTATATCATAAAAAACATTTAGAACATGATTTTGCATGGAGAAACAAAAGTGACAAGTGCTGTTAGGGTGGGACTGACCAAATTCTGATAGCTCATTGAGTAAAGTGAAACAAAACAAAAGTCTGGTTACTTGAACAACTGATTAATTCGATGGAATAAAATGAACTTTTTGCACACAGAAAATGATACGAAATGGATAGCATAGACAACAGGAAGAAGAATAATCACTTGCATAGTTGGTGAAGAAACATTACAATTGGAGATTGTGATACAATATGGGCAATAGCTTAAATACTAGTAAACTCCAACCATTACACCATTTCATCATGCCATTTTTTTCATTGTGTTATCAGCAGGTTCATGAATTGAAATGAGAATTTCGACTATTGATTCCATTGTGGGCCTTCTCTTTGTATCTTCTTCTAAGCACGAAACAGCCAACTTGATTAATGTTCTTGCTTGAATAAAGTCCAATCGGCCACACAATCTGAAGTCTGCAAACTCTGATATCCACAATAGCTCCTCCCTGTCCAATTTGTCAGCAAGAACCAAAACAAGCTTCCGGAGTACCATGGGGACCATTTCATCCTTACCAGGCGACAAGTCAGAAATTTGCATTCCAAACACTAGTTCAAGAAGCACAACTCCATAACTATAAACATCTGCTTTTGCCGTGATTAGTACAGCAGATACCCACTCAGGAGCAATATAACCCATGGTTCCTCTTATCCGCGATACCTTGAATCACCTCTGCTGAGAATCTTTGCCAACCCAAAATCAGCTATTTTAGGTTCTAAATTTTGGTCGAGGAATATGTTATCTGGCTTCACATCACAATGAACAACCCACTCCAGACACTCATGGTGTAGATAAGCCAACCCCTTGGCAATGCCTAAAGTAATTGAAAATCTTTGTTCCCACTGTAACAAGATATTGCTTTTGAACAGGGCATCCTGTGCTTGCTTTCGGAGCAAAATCCCCATATTCTAACAAGATTCATATGATTGGTCCTACCAACTACACATAGCTCTGCTTGGAAGTCTTCCTCACCTCGCCAAACATTTGCTAGCCTCTTAACTGCCACTGTTCTACCATCATCCAAGGTTCCTTTATAGACAATCCCCGCACTTCCTCTTCCAAGCTCATCTCTAAAATTTTTAGTCACCATGCATAACTCTTTATAGCTATATCTTCGGAAATAATTAGTCATAACCTTCAATCCTTCCTTTACTGTGCTAATTTCTGCTGATCTCAACTCCTTCCTCAGAATAAAAAACCATGCAAATAGAATGAAGAAGACCTCAATAAAGAAAAATGCACCAATAAATCCATAGAAGTAAATCCAATATGCTTCCCCATCAAAGGTCTGAGGCAATGATGAGGGTGGTGGTGCATTCAGGTGATAGCAACTAAGATCATGCAGTGTGGAGTCAAGAACATTTGACTGTGGCACAGAAACAATTGAAGTGTCTAGAATACTCTTTGGGAGTTTGAGATACATCGTGCGGGACGATGGTGCTGGGAAAGTTCTCCCGTTGAAGAGGAAGGATTTTGGGTAGCATGACCCTGAACCTTGTTGGTACTGAAAGCCTTTACAGGTGCAGTCATTCAGGCATCTGTTCCGGCAATCTTGCAAAGATATTTCAGGAATATGTTGTTGATCAAAACCCCAGAAGTCTGTATTTTGAAGTGTCAAAAACTCCACTTTTTGCGCACCGTCGCAAGTGATGTGAAATTTGGCCCTACAACCATCGCTCCAGTTTCTAGGGTTGTTCACTTCATAGCCCGGTGGGCAAGAACACATCGGTTTCGGCGAGTAGTGGCAGATCCCGTACGGACCACACAAACCATGAATTTTACACTGTTGGAGCATAGCAATCCAAGACACTGACCACATTCCATTATTCCTGCTATTATCTAAGCTATAGACTCTGAGATTTCCATCTGGATCAAGAGTGAGCCTTCTTTTGATCCCAGGAGGACCTTCATCAGAAGTATTAAGTGGTTTATGGTCTGTGAAATCACTCGAATAGAAGCTCCCGAAAGGGTCCAGAGAACCCAACCTAGTACTATTGAAACGACTCCTGTTATTCTGATAGATCTCAACATCAGGGTCTGGCCAGTATATATCAAAAACCTCAGGACCATCATAGATCAGCGACAATATCGATTGATCACTGAAGCGGAAGGTGTGCGGACCAGGATCATGGAATTCAGTAGTGGAGACTAATTTGGTAGCAGCAGTGATGTGTTGGGTGGGTAACAATGTGTTGGTTGGCGAGTCAAAACTCTGCCACACAACATCACCACTCGAGTTCTTCAGAACAAGGTTACCAGTATCCAGGAGTTGAGCATACCTAACGTTTGCAGACACGCTGGTGTACCACACGGTCGTGCCGTCGTAGTCCTTGAGAACCATGGCACCATCTTTTTGCAAGGTAACCGATGACCTCCTGGAGTGCACCGGGCGGCCACGGTTTGCGGACCAGACGACGGTCTTGTTAGCTGAATTATTGGAGTACCATACTGAGAAAGTGAATGCGTTGGGGTAAATCTGGTAGAAGCCGCAAGAGAAGGTGTCGTGCGATGATTGTAGGATGTTAATCTCGTTTTCTTCCACTCTGAGAGAGGATTTGAGATGTAGGGTGTCAAGGCATTGAGTACGCGAGAGTAGAGCAAGCAGGGTGAGCAGGGGTGCGGCGGCAATGGCAGTGGAAAGAGGAGGATTCATGGTTACACTACATATGGTTTGAGCTGATGAGTAGTCTCGTGTTCTTTTGCCCACAAGGTAGGTGCTTTTTATAGCCTCGCTCTAAGAATGTGAGTAGAAGATATTCTTGCAAGAGCTGAAGAAATCAAACTCCAGGATAAGGAGAACTAGTAGGTACACGGGGACTAACCAGTCACAACAGTGTCGTTGTTAGTTAGCTGGCTGACCCACTGCGAGCGACTTGTGTTGACTTGACAATTCAAATGTTAGTTGTGGCTCAGTCTTCAAAACACGGCAGAGAGTGATGCATTATCACACCACTGTTGCTAGAAACTTGAATTTCCCAAATGGATAAAATCCATCCGCAGCAAGGGAAAACGCATTAGGAAAAAAATCGGAGTTGATAGCACCGGGATGTCGTCCCATCTGGGTGTTAGCGTCGAACACATATGCAGCCGTGCGATCGGTGCAAGCACAACTGTCAGATGTACACAGGAAAACTTCCCACCCCCAACATTGTGTCCGTATTGCACGCAACATAATGGAGTTAAAAAACCTGTTCATGTGTTCTTCTTTGGGGAGGTCGGGAGGATGGCGCTCTAGGGTGAGGTGACACCAACAACTTCGACACTCTTCATATCAAAATATTTATCGCTTATTGACTTTTTCTTACAACTTTAACCATTCATCTTATTCAAAATTATTGCAACATACGAAAAGATAAGTCATGCTCAAAATACCAATAATAGTAAAGCATGTTGCAAACAAAGTAGATAATACTTACAAATTTATTGAACAAGACGAATAGTCAAAGTTGTAAAAAAGTCAACGATGATATTTTTTGCGAATCACACAGTACAAACACAGACGCTCACATAGACGCACGTACACACACTCGCCTCGAACACACAGACACAATTCTACCTCTATGAGCACCTCCGAAAGACTGAACCAACAAATCCTCAAGATTGACAAAGTCACCACTAGCGCCTCGCTATCGACAGGCACGTCATGTCGCATACCACTAAAAGAATAGTGCCAGATAAATCCTGGAATAAATCCAAAAAAATTCGATCAACAGTATTTGCCATGGTAGCGTGACTCAATCAGACAAAGTCATAAAAGTAAGAGAGAATTCCTTATTTGGCCAAAAAAAAGTGACATGTTCCTTTCTTTACCTCAAAAACTTCTTCCTTCCTTCCTTGGCCCTCAATCAAATTTCAGTTCCTTATTTAGCCTTAAGTCAGCTTCTCCATCCATCTACCGTTAAAAGCCATGTGAAAATATGTTTTTGCCCCTGAGAAAATGTGGGTCCCACCACCAACCCCCTTCTCTTTCCTCCCTCCCCTTCTACCTCCTATGTGCCACACGTGTGAGGACCAAGAGCGTCCGAGGACCGGTGGATGGTCACTCCTTAGTGATGAGTGATTGACAATGTGACGTGGACTAACTCTTGGCCGAGTATTGTAGGTGCAGGTTGCAGCTTGATTTGCGTTGGTGCAGGTGAAGAACAGGCGCGAAAGGTCCTCCGAGGAGTGGAGAGACAAGTAGGCTTGGTTCGAGGGTCCTGGTGGCCGAATGGGATCAAGTGCGGGCCGCATGGTGGCAAGAAAAGCAATATGAAGCCATGAACAATGGAGCGGGTGCAGGGTAGCGGCTCACAACCGGAGTCTGCACGTGGGGTTTGGTTGGTTTACTCCACAAAACCAACATTGAGCCGAGACGACGTGGTGGTCAAGTCAAGAGGAGCTTAGCGTGGAGGCTACACCGAGTTTGCAGGGTTTTGCGGCGGTACACCACAAAATCGTTGGGTTCCTTGGTTGCTCCACAAAGTCAAGACCGAAGGATCGGCAGGCGGAGACGGGATCCGGGCACACCAGGAAGCTTTGAGGCGAGGGACACGCGGCGTGATCGTGGGGCTTGCGTCGGATGGAAGCAAGGCTGCGGCAAAGGCGTGTCCGCCCAATGGGAATATCCACTTCTTGACCATATTGCCACTGAGGGGTGTGTATCTTCCTTTTAAGTTGTAAGGGTAGTGTGGTCATTTGCCTCCACCGGAAGACCTCATATATGTAACTCTAGGGGGTGGATGGCAACTCATCCGTCTGGACTGCTTCTCAATTCCTTTGCTCCTTAGGCTAGATTTTTCATGCATTTGTATAGAATCTGACCTCTGGATGTACGGAAGAATTCGACGTTGTGATGATTTCCCTCTCTCAGCTCTTTGTGATTTTCGTGTCATTTTCGGAGCTATTTTTGGGTATTTTCGTTTGTTCCTTATTTGTCGAATTCTAGGGTGTTTTCTCTAGATTTCTTTGAGGGGATCATGGGTGAGTGCATTGTGCCTCTTTGTGGATGATCTTGACCCCTCAAACGTCGGGAATCGCCGTGGATTTGTGGTTTTCCGGATGAACTCGAGCTTTAGGTGTTCCTCCGCGTCATCTATGATTCTGGGAGTTGTAGGGAGTTAGAGGCCGAGAGTTTTGGGGCATATCCTCTCCTTGAGGTGTTCATCATCTCCCCAAAGTTTTGTCTCAAAACTCCAAGTGGTTTAGGAGTTCCATATTCGTGTTTGGTGGAAGAGGCTCACGGCCAGGTTCGAGCTCGCGCTCTGGACACGTGACGGACGGTCCGTCCTTGCCCCACAGACGGTCTGTCCGCCTAGGATTCATCCCGTGTTCTTTGTGAGTTCTTAAGTCACGTCGTTTGATCCATAGGGGTCGGGTCTTTGAGTTCAAGGAGGTTTGTCGAACTGTCCGTGACCGAGGCTCGGACAATCTGTGCTCGACGGATGGTCCGTGATACCCATACGGACGGTCCGTATAGCTCGGGGAGGTATTGGAGGTTCGGGGTGCTTAATACGGATGGTCCTTCTTTGATCCACGGACGGTCCGCGACGCCTTCACGGACGGTTCGTCTCAGGCCGGTAGATTTGCCCAAGTCCTTTGCCTCTTGAGTTGTGCTTCCGCTTTGCTTTGAGTTTGGACTTGATCCTAGGGTTGGTAGGTCCGTTGTGACTACGTAACCTTGGCAAGTTCGTGTGGGAATCCTTGGTTGTGATTTTGGGACTTAACCAGTTTTTCTTCAGAGAAATTTTTATCGGCTCCCATTCACTCCCCGCCCCCTCTCTGGTCGCCTAATCGGTCCTTCAGCATGTCCCACCTCCCTTGGCGCTAGTCTACCCGGCGCCATGGACGACCACACCGGTGATGGCTGCCCACTCCGTCTCCCGTCCCCTTCCCTCCTACGACCAAGCCAGTGTTAACCCATTCTACCCTCGCAGTGTCCCCATCGGCGACGGCTGCCCGTGCTTCCCTGGCGTGAGGAGGCGCGAGCTCCTCGATCCTGCGGGCTTGGGTGATAGGATCAACAGGGTGAGCTTGAGCTTTGCCATGGCTGTTGACGGTGTAGTTGGAACTGAGGGGGGCGGCATAGGGGCGCACGACGAAGCAGATTGAGCGGGACCTGCTGGCGGAACAGGGTCGGGAAGCAAGGCTGCTGCACAGTCCAGAGGCGGGGCCCGTCACGGACCTCGGGGTAAATTTTTTGCATTTTAGTCCTTTTTCGGTAAGAATTCTACATATAGACCCCTGGTGGGAAGAATCTCAAAAATGGACCCGATACAAGGCGCCACAACACCCGGTGTCGTACTAATACGGCACGGCGCCACAAACCATGGCGCCGTAGTATGCCACGTTGGATCCCTCGTGGTGTGTGGTAATAAAAAATACTCGGCGCCAATAGACAAGGCGCTGTGACATTGACAGACGGCGCCAAACCTCCTGGCGTCATGCTTCGCACTTAGGTGTGGACTGGACAAGGTGCACGAAACGACGCCAAAAGGCTGTGCACCGTATATGGGCAGCACGGCACCGGACTTTTTGGCGCCGTTCTTTCATGGTACGGCACCATTCCTTTTGGCGTCGTGATTCCAGATACAACTACAAAGGCCAAACTTTACTAGATACATATAGTTCACAAATGCACCAGAATTATCGTGCCAACTAACAGTTAACATTACCAAGTTCACAAAAGACATTAGCACAAGTTCACAGCACATATTGTTCAGAAATGAGTTGCAAAAGTTCATAACACGTTTGATTTCGAAATGACTACAAGAGACACATATAGTAGATCAGCCTCCCTTTGCCTTGCGCTTGACCCGAGCCTTGCCAAGTGCCCTTGTGCCTGGTGTGTGTCGTCGAGGCGGCTGGTGACGTCGCTGAGTCGGCTGAGTGGCTGGTGGTGCGTCGTCTAGTTGTGACGGACCAAGCTCTTCCTGCTCGTCGCCTTAGGCGTCCTCGTCATCATCGTCATCCTTGTCGTCGCTGAATGTGGGTGTGCAAGACGAGGACCTTGTGGCTGGTGCTTGGTGTGACGACGACGACCTTGCCGCATGCGAGGTGCCAGGCACGGAGACGTCGACCTGAGCTAGAGTCCGGCAACCAGTGTAACATCCTGGATATTTGGGTAATAGTAATCCTTATATTTGGTAGCTCTAAACATTGTTTACCTTGGTCAAACCCCCACTTATGGGTCAACTCCTTCAAACCCTAAGTCAAACCCTGAGTGACATGCACCTCTCCTTAGTGTTCTAGCTTGTTCTCAAAATTTTTCTTAAGCACACAAAATTATGCCAATATGAAAGTTGTCCAGTTTTTCACAGAACACATTTCATCTAATTGGTGGCATTTGAGATTCGAAGTGGAAAAGCCTCAAAATTCCAGTCAACTCTCAGAGCACCAGTTTGACCAGGCTGAGAAAAACAACAACTTGGAGTTGAAATTCTGGCTAATCTAGGCAAAATTGCATAGGTCAACCTTTGTGAAAGTTTAAGCTGGTTAGGTGGGCTACAACTTTTGTTTTTGGTGAATTCAAAGTTTAGTTCAACACTTGTTAGTTTGAAGCGGTCAAACAGACCTTCAGTGAAATGCACAGGAGCTGGCACTCCAGAGCGCGCGCTCCGCCGACGCGCCCCGGCGTCCATGCCCTGGCCGTCACCTCGGTGGGCCCTGCCATCACGCCGTCACCTCACTTGCCACGTAGGCCGCCAAAACCACGCGCCGCCCCCGGTTTTCCCCTCCTCTCTCCTCTTCCCACCGCGAAGCGCGTTGACACGCGCCGGCCATCGCCGTCGTGGGAGCCTGTGCAACGTACGTCGGGAGAGGGAGGTCAGCGGCGCCGTCGACTCGTCGCATCACCGCCGCCGTCAGCTACTCGTGTCGTGCCACCTCCCGAGCTAGGCCCTCGAGCGCCTATGCGCTCTAGCCGCCTAGCTGCCACGCGCCGCGCCACCATGCGCCGTCACCACGGACGTCGAGGCCGGCACTGGCCCACAGCCGCACGGGCGAGTTTATCCATCCCAGGGAAACCTTGGAGCCTCCTCCAAGCCGTGCTGCCTATAAAAGGAACCACCGGAGCACCCGCGCGGACTTTCCCCCTTTTCGCCGTCCGCCATTGCGTCGCCGCCATGGAGCTCGCTCGCCTGAGCTTCGCCGCTGCCGGCTGACGCACCTAGCATCTCCCCTAGTCCCCGTGGAATCTTCCCCGAGACCCACATTGCCCTGCCGTGCTGTGTTTTCGCCAGAGACCGAGCCACCGCGGCTGCAGCACCGCCCCCTTCGCCGCCGGCGATCACCGGAGCTCTCCCCGTCGACCCCGACACTACCAATCGGTCTCTAGTGAGCACACACTCCACCCTAGCTAGTCACCCGACCTAGCCCGGCCGCCGGCGAGCTCCCCTGAGCCGCCAAGGGCACATCTGTGAAGATCGAGTTCTTTAGGAGGGCCTGGCTGTAAGACTCCAGGGGCTAAACTGAAAAAGGGATCTTTAGATCTAGGTTTGAATTCTGAGATCTTGTAAAATTCACCGTAAATCACATAATAATGCTAAAATTGCAAACTCAATTTTCCTGTCCTCATAATGACTAGATGCAACTTTTATACAAAGTAAGTTTTCAAATTTATGAGTATTTTTTAAACTAATTCAAATTGATCAGTTTGGCTAGATTTGAAATAATTCAAATTCCAGAAGTGATCTGTTGCCCAATTTTGGATATGTTGCTGGTATCATCATGAGTAAGCTCTGGTAGAAAGATGGGACTTAGTTATAATGTTTATATTTACTTATGAATTATTTTTCATGTATGCTAGTGCCTCTATTTTTGAATTTTAGAAATTAATCTGCTGATCAATTCCTGTCAATCTTTTTGGCACAGCTCTGTTTCTTGATGATGTACTCCTGTTAAATAGTATGCATGATTTTGACATGTTTAGCTTAGTCAAATAAATTGCAATGGTTTATTAAGGATTTATTCATGAGTGTAGCTTCTTTAAGATTCTTTGCTGAGTAAGTACATATCTCTGGTGTTTATGCTGCCATATATCCCTAGGTGAAGTTTCAGCTCAAAAGGATGTATATTTATTTATGTGTGATTTATTTTTCATATGCTAGGCATAGTTTTGTGTGATTTTTCATGCTAGCACTAGTTGATGATATAAGTTGGTTTTTGGGTAGTGACTTGGTCAATGCATCAAGTTCATGGCTGAGATGTGTTTTGTTCAGTTTATATTTATATTTATTGAAATAAACTTATGGGAGCAAATCACACTCAATAAATGGGATAAATGGAAAACTCGCCATCACCTTCATGCAATGCAAGTTTATATGAATAAATCTGACTAAATCGAATCCCGAGGCAGCAACCTGTCCTTGGTGAAGTAAATTTAGTTTAATGATAATAAATATGTACACAGTCACTATCGAGGAAAGAAATTTAATAAGTTTCAACACATCGATAATTTCCGGAAGAGTATGCTGAATGTATTAACCCTCATAATGATTGTGGTCCATCAAAACACCCCATTGTTGTCATTAAATTTGGAACTGAATTTATTTTAGTTTGAACACACCAATCTCATGCATATGCATATCGTGTAGAGCTCCCGGATGGAAACTACGAGCTAGTGCCGGAAGCTGACGAGGACCTCGCTAACACAGGAGTGAACGCGGTGGAAGTGCAACAAGGCCCGGACCAAAGTTCGGAGGATTTCACCACTGACTGTGCTAGTGAAGGCAAGCACCGAAGCATATTTCCCAATTTCTAACTTATGCAACTATATATATGGATGTTTGTGCATTTACGTTCAGGAGTTGAAGTGAAACCCTAGTTGCATGATCCTAGGTTCCTATGCTCTAATACTAGTATGATAGGACGATAGTTGCCATGCTCTAAGGACCCGGTAAAAGTCGAGTGAAATCCTTCACTCGCGAGCTATAGGTTCTTATGTTGAAATCATGAGATTTAATCTGATATGCTCATGTGGTAAGAGCTTGGGATCGGCTCCGGTCAGTGGGTGTCACTGGTTAAGCTTTTGAACGTACTAAACATTTGTCGGGAATGGAACCGGTAAGCTTAGTACCTTCGGGAATCGGCTAGGAAACTTGGACCACTAATCTTGGGGAGGGCCCCATGTTCTAGGCCATGCGGTACATGTGCTTGGTTGGGCGGCGGAGTCCGTGACCTTCCCGCCTTGTATCAAGACTGTGAGCTCTGCTCCTGAACCAAGGAATGTTGGGAACTGCCTGGTTGGTGCATGCCCCGCCCCCTTGGTTTCTTTGTCTTTTTGGGGTGTGCATCTCCCGTGTGTTTAGGTCCACCTTGCAAGGTTAATAATCGATCGATCGTCGGCCTCTCACCGTTATCCGGGACTGCTTAACTATACAGCTCATTTCCCTTTATGATGAAATTGAGAATTAATTTGGATATTGCTTAATTGTGTTGCACAACTTTGCTTGCAGTAGTTGCCAATCTAGTAATGATTAAATAATTAGAATGGTGAGCTAAAACTTGAAAGTAAGGGCATACTCTTTGTTGCTTTTCAGCAAAATAAACCACTAGCCAAAAAGCCTTTCATGTCTAGGGGTTCGGTGAATAATATCACCGTCGGATAAGTCTTGCTGAGTATTAGTATACTCAGCCTTGCTGTTGTTGATGTTTACAGGTGATGTGAATGATGGGTTTCCGTGCCCTGGATCATTCCCACCCGATTGGGAGATCGAGTGGGAGGAGGACAGTGCTTAGTGACATCTCGGATGTCCTCCTTGGATGTTACTTATGATGTGTAGTATTTTATTTCCGCTGTGTGTACTAAACTCTGAACTATTTACTTTTATGCAATGAACTCGGGTTGTAATAAAATAACCCTTAAGGGAATTGATGTAATATAATTTGTGATGATGTAATCTCTGGACTCGCCTTCGTGTGAGTTTTGATGTATGAATGTTGCGATCCGGGTTACTCGTGATTTACCGGGTTTGACCCGGCAGAGACGACAGGTTAACTCTGTGTTATCGCGTAATGACCAAGAGGAATGGTTTATGTGATAATACGGAATTATCTTGGGCGGTTCTGTCGCAGCTGGTACCAGAGCTTCATTCGTACACCAGGGATTTAAAACACCCTTAATAACATGTTTTTGGAGTAAAACTTGCAAGATTAAGGTGTTTGCAAAATGCGTTAGGAACGCTCAGGATTATCTAGTCCGAGAGGCCCTAGAGGGATTTTTGGGTACTTTCAGGTGGCTAGTAATCTATGGTTTATTAGTCTAACTTCCAGCACATTACTTTCTGTCAGAACTTACTTTCTCGCACAACCATACTAGTACACCACGTTTTGCTATACGTGTGTGGTGCCACGTGGAAGTCATGTGAGGGATGGATGGGACCTATTCAAAAGGGAACCCACCGTCGCGTTTGTGTCTCGCCACGTTTTGCCATACGTGGACGTTCCGTATTACAAAAATGCGAGGCAAGGATGCACTCCATTCAAACGGAGAGTGTCTGAGGTTGGACGCTGTCCATGCAGCGGTTTGATGCATAGATGCCGTTTCTATAGTGAACGGTAATGTATGTGGACGCTTTCGTGAGTGCTGGCATGAAAGGTTCGGAATGTTCTGTGTTTTTTTCTGCAGGTACACTAACCGCGATTCGTTACGCTTAGAACGACTAGCATTCCGGCTAGTTATTATAGGGAGAGACGTATGTATGCCTCGCCACCGGCACTAACTTCGATTTTAGGCATGGTTTTGCCTTGTGGGGAAAAGTAGGACGCTTTTGCATCATGCTAAAAGACTTGAATAATTAAGCAATTCAGATGTGTAAATTGTTTAAATAAATCAACCAATACATTTCCTACTCATTCCTGCACACCTGCTGTTTTTCCTGTCCATCTAGTTTTGGTACCTCTGTTTGCATGGATTTTTCCACCTTGATAACAGAATCTTTTGAAGAAAAGTTAGATACGAAAATTGTCACAAATATTATCATTTATCTGCTGTAAAAAATTCAGAATTTTTGGATAAGTAAATTTTGAGTTATGGACAAATTGGTGAATGTTGGTCTGCTGAATTTCCTGGGAACAGCAAGCTGCATTTTGAATTGTTTGGGCTAGATCCTTTTGTTTTTGGCTCAACCATTGAATACCAATTATGTACTCCATAACATCACTGAGCTTCTGACAAAAATTTAGCATTTTTGCCCTACCAGTTTATGAGTTATGCGTATTTTTATGCATTGTACAGAATCTGCTATCTTTTGAACTCACACTGATTCGTGGGAGTTTTTGTTGATACAGATGGCTGGACAGCTCTTCTGGGAGGTTGTGCCGGACGGTTCGGTCCACACGGACGGGCTGCACCTGGAGGGTTTTGCCCGCGTCTTGTGGGATGCCCTTCGCACTTCCGGCTACGCGACACCACCCACGTATGAGGCTACTGAGTCCCTGCAGTTGGGGATCCCTAGCTGCCGTGTCCTGGTGACTGTGCCACTTCACCCAGACCACCCGGAGTGGCCGGACCTGGGCATGGAGGTGGTGAGCTTCCGCTTGCTCTAGACACTCGAGGTGGCTGCTCTGTGGGTGCTGAACGCCTTCTGCGATCAGCATCCCCTTGAGGTGTTCCTGACTCCGTTGGGTCTGCTACCGACGGAGGACCCTGAGGACCCCGCGTGGCGTGAGCGCGTGGGGAACGTGGCGTCGCTCATCGACCACACTACACCACTTGAGACCGTGCAGGGGTTGGTGCGGTATTTGAGCGCACTGTACCACCTCCAGGCTCTTCGCAGCGTTTCCACCATTGACATGACTATCCTGCGCACACTGTCTCTGGGGTGTTGGGTGAGCGTACTGCTCACCTGCACGCCATCTCTGTTGGCTACATGGATATGGAGAGGGACCTTGTGATGGCACAGCAGAGGGTCGTTGAGTTGGAGACACGTGAGGGCCAGTGGAGAGCTCGTGATGCGCAGTTGCTGGATCAGCTTGCCACCCGCTTATAGACCATGGTTGGACTGCAGGAGCAGCGGATCGAGATGCAGGTAGAGCTGCAGCAGCTGAAGGGTGAGCGTATGCAGCACATCCAGGCACTGGCACAGATGGGCGAGCAGTTGGAGCAGCTTGACCTTGACTTGCAGGCTGCCAACGACACGATCATTGCGATGCAGCAGCCAGCCCCACCACCACCACCTGGAGCAATGGAGGGCGACGAGGAGGACGCCCAGTCAGGGATGGACAGAGAGGATGGTGCTCAGTACTCTGGTGCAGGAGCCCCCAGGACCCCTGACTCCTCTGTGGGCAGTGACTCCTCGGTGGGGAACTTAGACGACTTTTAGGAGACTCGACGCAGCGACCAATACTCTGATGTGTAGCCTAGTTTTGGTCCGTGAATGGGATAGGCTAACGTATATAGAGTAACCCTTGTGTAGCTAGATGCTACACAATAACCCCCTTATGTATGTGAACCAAGAACTCTAGTATTTGTATGCAAGTGTTGTATCTAAGTTGTAAGACCTTATGCAGTAACCTTAGTAATGTGTAATGTGGACCATGTTGTGATCAGATCTGGGCTGTAATATAAATAACAAAGTTGTGTGAAATCTCATGTCTTGCGTGCTCACAAAATTTCAGCCTTATTGCTCTTATAAATTGAAAGTTATGGACGTTTTGGTGAACCTCGGTTTTCTGCAAAACAGCACAAACAGATTAACGAAAAGTGAATTTTTCGAACACGTTAAGCTCAAAATTCATAGTCTAGTTGAATACCAAAGTTGGAGAGTATGAAGTCGTGCTTATTCTGACCAAAGATGGGTATCATTCGATATTCGAGTAAAGATTTATGAATTTTTCGCTCAAAACAAGCGCGGCTGCCCCGTCTGCAAATTTTGTTGCAATGTTTGGAATTTTGATCCACATGTTCTTCTTGTTTATTTTTATATCAGCAAGCTTGTGAATATGTGGCTAATACAGGTTCCAAATTTCAGATGGTGGGACCAACCCGTGGTCATCCGAACGGTTTCGGTGGTGCTAGTGGCAGCAACGATCCGCCACCGCCACCGCCACCGAACATGACTCCTATGGAGGCCTTCATGGTGGCGCAGGCTGAAGCAATACGCTACCTGATGCAACACCAGCAGCCCCCGCAGCCACCCCAGGGCGAACGTGACGAGCAGCCCCGTGTGGCTAGGTGGGATCAATTCGCTGCCTTGAAGCCACCGGTCTTTTCTAAAGCGGATGAGCCCTTGGAAGCTGACGCTTGGATCCGTGCCATCGAGGCTAAGCTTGATGTGCTGACTCTACCATGCTCGGAGGAGTGCAAGGCTAGCTTTGCTGCACAGCAACTCCGTGGTCCTGCACTTATATGGTGGGACCACTACAAGATGATGCAGCAGGCTGGGCATGTCATTACCTGGGATGAATTTAAAAGAGCATTCAAGGAACACCACATTCCCAAGGGAATGGTGGAGAGGAAGCTGAACGAACTGCTGGCACTGAAGCAAAGGTTTGACTCTGTGTTTGAGTATGCACAGAAATTTAACAACCTTTGCCAGTATGGTGGGTACCATGTGGATAGGGATGAGAAAAAGATGGATTGTTTCCGCCGTGGGCTTGATGAGGAGCTGTATGAGCATATCAATCCCATCAAGACCGAGACCTACCATGAGCTGGTAGATTTAGCCATCTCCCAGGAAGATGCTATGAAAAGGACCCAGAAGGCAAAGAAGAGAAAGGCTGCGTTCACCTCTAACAACGCGCCTAACAGAAAATTCTGACTGGTAAAAAAGGTTAACCAGGGTTCCTAGGGGAACCAAAAATCTGGAAGGTGGGTGGCCAGGCCACCCCAAAAGCAACAGTGGGGAGGTCAGCATTCTTCTACTTCTCAGCAGCAGAATGCCAAGCCCAATGCTTCCCCACCTGCCCGGAACAACAGGGACGACAAATGCTACAACTGTGGGAACATTGGGCACTACACCTATGATTGTCCCCATCCAAAGAAGCTGAACCAGCAGAACCAAGGACGTGGTTCTAACCAGGACAACAAGGACAAGGGAAAGAGGCAGACCGTGCAGGTTAAGCAAGGCCGCCTCAACTTCACTACGATGGTGGGAATTCCAGAAAGAGCAGCAGTCATGACGGGTACATTTTCTATCCGAAGCAAACCTATTAAGATATTGTTTGATTCTGGTGCTACCCACAGCTTTATTAATGAGAAAACACAAAGCAAGTTAAGATTAGATACGGCTCGGGTTAAGGATATCTATAAGATTGCTACACCGGGAGGAAACGTTTCTTCCAACACTATCAGCGCCGGAGTACCACTGAAACTGGGTAGCAAGGTTGTTTTTACCAATCTTATAACTTTGGGCTTAGATGGGATAGATGTCATTCTGGGTATGGATTGGATGACCCAACATAAAGTGACCCTGGATATCGCTGAAAGAAGGATAGAAATTAATTCACTGGTTGTCGGGACTTCCACACTCTACTTACCCTTGAGAGAATCCGCGGATCCCAGTGCTTTTGTCGCCATAACTTCGCACTTGGAAAATATTCTAGTAGTTTGTGAGTATCCTGATGTCTTTCCTGATGACCTACCTGGTATGCCACCCGACCGGGACATTGAATTTGTCATTGAACTTCAGCCCGATACGGCACCTGTTTCAAAAAGAGCTTACCGTATGCCACCCAAGGAACTGGCTGAGTTAAAATCCCAGCTTCAGGAATTGTTGGACAAGGGTTTCATTCGCCCGAGTTCTTCACCTTGGGGATGTCCTGGTCTTTTCGTCAAAAAGAAAGATGGTAGCTTGAGGTTGTGTGTGGACTACCGACCTCTCAATGCGGTGACCATCAAAAATAAATATCCCCTACCCCGCATTGATGTTTTATTTGATCAGCTAGTTGGAGCCAAAGTCTTTTCCAAGATCGACCTTAGGTCAGGATATCACCAAATTAAAATCCGACCCTGCGATATTCCCAAGACTGCCTTTTCCACCCGATATGGATTATATGAGTATCTAGTCATGTCCTTCGGCCTTACCAATGCACCTGCCTACTTCATGTATCTCATGAATTCTGTATTCATGACCGAATTGGATAAATTTGTGGTTGTCTTCATCGATGACATTCTGATCTATTCCAAGAATGAAAAGGAACATGCTAAACATCTTCGCATTGTTCTACAACGTTTGAGAGATCACAAGCTTTATGCCAAATTCTCCAAATGTGAGTTTTGGCTAGGTAGTGTCAAATTTTTGGGACACACCATCTCTAGTGAGGGTGTATCCATGGACCCAAGTAAAATACAAGAAGTAATGGATTGGAAGCCACCTAAGTCGGTCCATCAAATTCGAAGCTTCCTTGGGTTAGCCGGGTATTATCGTCGCTTTGTCCCTGATTTTTCCAGAGTGGCCAAACCTATGACTGAATTGTTGAAGAAAGGGGTAAAATTCGTGTGGGATGAGAAATGTGAAAAAGCCTTCCACACCCTGAAGCAACATCTGACCTCAGCACCCGTTTTGGCTCAGCCTGACAATTCCCAGCCATATGACGTGTATTGTGACGCCTCGGGTATTGGTCTCGGTTGTGTCCTCATGCAAGAAAATAGGATCATTGCTTATGCTTCAAGAGCACTTCGACCTCATGAGCTGAATTACCCAACCCATGATCTGGAGCTGGCAGCGGTTGTTCATGCTCTCAAAATTTGGAGGCATTACCTTATGGGGACCCGCTGCAATATTTTCACCGACCATAAAAGCCTCAAGTATATTTTCACTCAAGCCGACTTGAATATGCGGCAGCGGAGGTGGTTAGAACTCATTAAGGACTATGACTTGGAGGTACACTACCACCCCGGCAAAGCCAATGTTGTTGCAGATGCTCTCAGCCGCAAGGCTCACTGCAACTGCTTAACAGTGGAATCTTACAATGACACATTATGTGAAGAACTAAGGAAATTGGCTTTGGAAATTGTTCCGCAAGGGGAATTAAATGCAATTAGCATTGAGGCTACCTTGTATGATAAAATCATCGCGGCTCAGCCTAGTGATGAGGGTGTTAAAACCATAAAGCAGAAACTATCTGAGAATGATCCGAAATATGCTTGTTTCCGCCAAGATGAGAAGGGTACAATCTAGTTTGGGCAACGTCTTGTCGTTCTCGATGATGCTACTATCTGCAAGGAGATTTTTTATGAGGCTCACCTCTCCAAATTTTCGATTCACCCCGGAAGTAGCAAGATGTACCAAGATTTGAAAGAGAACTTTTGGTGGTCCAACATGAAAGTGGAGATAGCCAAATACGTTTCGGAGTGTGATACGTGCTTGAGAGTAAAAGCGAGTCATTTGAAGACTGCGGGTAAACTCCAACCGTTGCCCATACCTTCTTGGAAGTGGGATGACATCAGTATGGATTTTGTTGTTGGATTACCACTTACTCATAGGAATCACGACTCCATTTGGGTTATTGTGGATCGACTGACTAAGACCGCGCATTTCATTGCCGTTAACACCACTTATTCGGCTAAGAAATATGCAGATCTTTATCTTGATTGTATCGTGCGTTTACACGGGATTCCAAAGACCATCATTTCGGATAGAGGTCCTCAATTTATAGCTCGTTTTTGGGAACAGCTACATGAGTCTTTGGGAACGAAGTTGATCCGTAGTTCGGCCTATCATCCTCAGACAGATGGACAAACAGAAAGAGTCAATCAAATTGTGGAGGACATGCTACGAGCTTGCATCATTCATTTCGATAAGAGTTGGGACCAATCTTTAGCATTAGCGGAGTTTTCTTATAATAATAGCTACCAGGCTAGCTTGAAAATGGCACCATTCGAAGCTCTTTATGGACGGAGGTGTCGAACTCCTCTAAATTGGTCTCAAGCGGGAGAGCGGAAGTTCTTTGGCCCAACCTTGGTTAAGGAAGCGGAGGAAAAGGTAGAGGTGATACGGGAAAATCTTAAAGCCGCACAAATGAGACAAAAGAGTTATCATGATGAAGGAAAGGTGCAGAGAGAATATCAAGTTGGCGAAAGGGTATATTTGAAAGTTTCACCAACCAAAGGTGTACAAAGATTTGGAGTAAAAGGGAAATTAGCCCCACGCTATATTGGCCCATATGAGGTTACTGAAATATGTGGACCAGTCACTTATCGTATCCGGCTTCCGGATCGGCTCTCTGCTGTCCATGACGTCTTTCACGTGTCTCAACTGAGAAAGTGTGTCCACAAGCCGGAAACTGAAATCATTGAAGAAGCAAATGCGTGGATAGAACCTGATCTTTCCCTAATCGAACACCCTATGCGGGTATTGGATCGCAAGGAGAGGAAAACTCGAAGGCAAACTGTAAAGATGTACAAAATACAATGGAGCCATCATACAGAAGAAGAAGCCACTTGGGAAACTGAACATTTCCTCAACACCAAATATCCTGGATTCCTACAAGCTCGAAATCGTAAGAACCTTACCCTACCTTTGTTTTTAACTTCCAAATCTCGGGACGAGATTCCTTTTAAGGGGGGTAGGCTGTAACATCCTGGATATTTGGGTAATAGTAATCCTTATATTTGGTAGCTCTAAACATTGTTTACCTTGGTCAAACCCCCACTTATGGGTCAACTCCTTCAAACCCTAAGTCAAACCCTGAGTGACATGCACCTCTCCTTAGTGTTCTAGCTTGTTCTCAAAATTTTTCTTAAGCACTCAAAATTATGCCAATATGAAAGTTGTCCAGTTTTTCATGGAACACATTTAATCTAATTGGTGGCATTTGTGATTCGAAGTGGAAAAGCCTCAAAATTCCAGTCAACTCTCAAAGCACCAGTTTGACCAGGCTCAGAAAAACAACAACTTGGAGTTGAAGCTGGTTAGGTGGGCTACAACTTTTGTTTTTGGTGAATTCAAAGTTTAGTTCAAAACTTGTTAGTTTGAAGCGGTCAAACAGACCTTCAGTGAAATGCATAGGAGCCGGCGCTCCAGAGCGCGCGCTCCGCGCGTGACGCCGCGCCCCCGACGCGCCCCGACATCCGTACCCCAGCCGTCACCTCGGTGGGCCCTGCCGTCACGCCGTCACCTCACTTGCCACGTAGGCCGCCAAAACCACGCGCCGCCCCCGGTTTTCCCCTCCTCTCTCCTCTCCCCGCCGCGAAGCGTGTTGACACGTGCTGGCCATCGCCGCCGTGGGAGCCTGTGCAACGTACACCGGGAGAGGGAGGTCAGCGGCGCCGTCGACTCGTCGCATCACCGCCGCCATCAGCTACTCGTGTCACGCCACCTCCCGAGCTAGGCCCTCGAGCTCCTATGCGCTCTAGCTGCCACGCGCCGCGCCGCCATGCGCCGTCGCCGCGGACGCCGAGGCCGGCACTGGCCCACAGCCGCACGGGCGAGTTTATCCGTCCCAGGGAAACCTTGGACCCTCCTTCAAGCTGTGTCGCCTATAAAAGGAACCACCGGAGCACCCACGCGGACTTTCCCCCTTTCCGCCGTCCGCCATTGCGTCGCCGCCATGGAGCTCGCTCGCCTGAGCTTCGCCGCCGCCTGCTGGCGCACCTAGCATCTCCCCTAGTCCCCGTGGAAGCTTCCCCGAGACCCACATTGCCCTGCCGTGCTGTGTTTTCGCTGGAGACCGAGCCACCGCGGCTGCAGCACCGCCCCCTTCGCCGCCGGCGATCACCGGAGCTCTCCCCGTTGACCCCGACACCGCCAATCGGTCTCTGGTGAGCACACACTACACCCTAGCTAGTCACCCGACCTAGCCCGGCCGCCGGCGAGCTCCCCTGAGCCGCCAAGGGCACATCTGTGAAGATCGAGTTCTTTAGGAGGGCCTGGCTGTAAGACTCCAGGGGCTAAACTGAAAATGGGATCTTTAGATCTAGGTTTGAATTCTGAGATCTTGTAAAATTCGCCATAAATCACAGCAAAATGGTAAAATTGCAAACTCAATTTTCCTGTGCTCATCATGACTAGATGCAACGTTTATACAAAGGAAGTTTTCAAATTTCTGAGTAGTTTTTAAACTAATTCAAATTGATCAGTTTGGCTAGATTTGAAATAATTCAAATTCCAGAAGTGATCTATTGCCAAATTTTGGATATGTTGCTGGTATCATCATGAGTAAGCTCTGGTAGAAAGATGGCACTTAGTTATCATGTGTATCTTTACTTATGAATTATTTTTCATGTATGCTAGTGCCTCTGTTTTTGAATTTTAGAAATTAATCTGCTGGTCAATTCCTATCAATCTTTGTTCCACAGCTCTGTTTCTTGATGATGTACTCCTGTTAAACAGTATGCATGATTTTGACATGTTTAGCTTAGTCAAATAAATTGCAATGGTTTATTAAGGATTTATTCATGAGTGTAGCTCCTTTAAGATTCTTTGCTGAGTAAGTGCATTTCTCTGGTGTTTATGCTGCCATATATCCCTGGGTGAAGTTTCAGCTCAAAAGGATATATATTTATTTATGTGTGATTTATTTTTCATATGCTAGGTATAGTTTTGTGTGATTTTTCATGCTAGCACTAGTTGTTGATATAAGTTGGTTTTTGGGCAGTGACTTGCTCAATGCATCAAGTTCATGGCTGAGATGTGTTTTGTTCAGTTTATATTTATTGAAATAAACTTATGGAAGCAAATCACACTCAATAAATGGGATAAATGGAAAACTCGCCATCACCTTCATGCAATGCAAGTTTATATGAATAAATCTGACTAAATCGAATCCCGAGGCAGCAACCTATCCTTGGTGAAGTAAATTTAGTTTAATGATAATAAATATGTACACAGTCACTATCGAGGAAAGAAATTTAATAAGTTTCAACACATCGATAATTTCCGAAAGAGTATGCTGAATGTATTAACCCTCATAATGATTGTGGTCCATCAAAACACCCCGTTGTTGTCATTAAATTCGGAACTGAATTTATTTTATTTTGAACACACCAATCTCATGCATATGCATATCATGTAGAGCTCCCAGACAGAAACTACGAGCTAGTGCCGGAAGCTGACGAGGACCTCGCTAACGCAGGAGTGAACGCGGTGGAAGTGCAACAAGGCCCGGACCAAAGTTCAGAGGATTTCACCACTGACTGTGCTAGTGAAGGCAAGCACCGAAGCACATTTCCCAATTTCTAACTTATGCAACTATATATATGGATGTTTGTGCATTTACGTTCAGGAGTTGAATTGAAACCCTAGTTGCATGATCCTAGGTTCCTATGCTCTAATACTAGTATGATAGGATGATAGTTGCCATGCTCTAAGGACCCGGTAAAAGTCGAGTGAAATCCTTCACTCGCGAGCTATAGGTTCTTATGTTGAAATCATGAGATTTAATCTGATATGCTCATGTGGTAAGAGCTTGGGATCGGCTCCGGTCAGTGGGTGTCACTGGTTAAGCTTTTGAACGTACTAAACATTTGTCGGGAATGGGACCGGTAAGCTTAGTACCTTCGGGAATCGGCTAGGGAACTTGGCCCACTAATCTTGGGGAGGGCCCCCATGTTCTAGGCCATGCGGTACATGTGCTTGGTTGGGCGGTGGAGTCCGTGACCTTCCCGCCTTGTATCAAGACTGTGAGCTCTGCCCCCGAACCGAGGAATGTTGGGAACTGCCTGGTTGGTGCATGCCCCGCCCCCTTGGTTTCTTTGTCTTTTTGGGGTGTGCATCTCCCGTGTGTTTAGGTCCACCTTGCAAGGTTAATAATCGATCGATCGTCGGCCTCTCACCGTTATCCGGGACTGCTTAACTATACAGCTCATTTCCCTTTATGATGAAATTGAGAATTAATTTGGATATTGCTTAATTGTGTTGCACAACTTTGCTTGCAGTAGTTGCCAATCTAGTAATGATTAAATAATTAGAATGGTGAGCTAAAACTTGAAAGTAAGGACATACTCTTTGTTGCTTTTCAGCAAAATAAATCACTAGCCAAAAAGCCTTTCATGTCTAGGGGTTCGGTGAATAATATCACCGTCGGATAAGTCTTGCTGAGTATTAGTATACTCAGACTTGCTGTTGTTGATGTTTACAGGTGATGTGAATGATGGGTTTCCGTGCCCTGGATCGTTCCCACCCGATTGGGAGATCGAGTGGGAGGAGGACAGTGCTTAGTGACATCTCGGATGGCCTCCTTGGATGTTACTTATGATGTGTAGTATTTTATTTCCGCTGTGTGTACTAAACTCTGAACTATTTACTTTTATGCAATGAACTCGGGTTATAATAAAATAACCCTTAAGGGAATTGATGTAATATAATTTGTGATGATGTAATCTCTGGACTCGCCTTCGTGTGAGTTTTGATGTATGAATGTTGCGATCCGGGTTACTCGTGATTTACCGGGTTTGACCCGGCAGAGACGACAGGTTAACTCTGTGTTATCGCGTAATGACCAAGAGGAATGGTTTATGAGATAATACGGAATTATCTTGGGCGGTTCTGTCACAACTAGCACGTGCGGCAGCTCGACTAAGACGGCGGCGCAACCTCTGTATGTATGACAACAAAAGAAATTGTCTTAGAAACCTTTGTATGTATGACTAAGGTCCGGAAGCGAAAAAATGAGTTACCTGAAGCAAGTTCCAGAAGCGCCCTTCAGTTTCTGGGTCCCCAACCGGGTACTGAAGAGCTGCATCGATCTCAGTGACCGAGTCCCTCATAGACGTGCCCTGCAAGAAAGTGTTGTAACATTAGATCTATAATATATGGAAGTTTCTACTTTTCAGACTGAAGAGAACTAACCACTCTATCTAGGATGGGGCCTAGCTCTGCTGCCCGTCCCTCTCGACCTTTGACGTCGTAGGTGGTGTTCTCGTCGTCTGAGGAAGCAATGTCAGCATAGTCGTCCTGTGTCCACCTTTGACGAAGCCTGTACTGAGTAGTAGTGTGGTACCAAGTAGCCTCCAAAGTTTGCATTGTTGTGCGGGCCCTCAGCCGGCAGAATGTTCGCCTCCATCTTGTTCCACCAGTCGATCCTCTCACGGTGGTAGTCCACGAAGTCGGTGACCTTGCGCTACCTAACTCGATCGAACCTGAACGAAAACACAAGGTTATTGTAAAGCGGACAGAAGTAAAGAAATTCTTATTAGACTTGTAATGGGAGACTTACCTGTGCAACTCGATGGACGTGGAAACCTCGTCCGGTGGGAAAACCTGGGCCAGTCCGAACTGACGTGCTACCCAGTGCGGTAGGTGAATCTCAACTGCGTAGAAACAAATGAGGGGGCACCTCATCCTCCAAAGATCCTGATCACGGCGGAACATCAGGTTTAGAGGCATCGCCAGGACTGCCTCTGTGTTGTAAGGCTCCCACTCCACCTATGAAAAGTATGTCATTGTTAGTTACCAAAGGAATACTTATGTTAAAATCATGTATTTGTCATAATAAATGATCAGAGTTGAAACAATTCATATTGATGAACTGTGGAGGGGACGAGGGCATTGATCTCGTTCGTGTAGTCAAGGTACGCTCGGTCGTGAGTCGCGTACGGGGGGAGACCACGTCCCAATGGTACGCCACAGTCCGTGCAAGGTCGGGGTTGCCGTGGTCGTCCCAAGGGTTCGGCGGAAGGACGCGAGGCCTACCCACCGGAAGTCGCGACCACATCCAAAGCTGAAGTAGGAGTGTGCAACCTGCCTGAGTCAAGGTCTGGGCGCTGTTTCGGCATGCCTCGCATAGCTGCCTGTAAAGGAAGCCTAGCATGGCGGAACCCCAACTGTATGTACCTGCACAAATTGCATAATTGAAGTTAGTTAACATTCATAACCAACAACAATGCGATAACTCATTAACATTGGCTGCACATACACGTACCTGCATCGTCCCAGTCCCACAGGTAGTGGATGTACATCCACGAAGCACTGTCTCACGTGGCGTCTCAGAAAAGAACGGAACCAAAGAGGTTGAGGACCCACGCTCGGCAGTAGTACGTGACTGTCCCCTCGTCAGCGTCCTGTGGGCACTGAGCAAACCTCTCCCTAAGCCAGCGCTGCGGCACGCCTGAAACACGTCCACGCCTCGCCTCCTCGCCTTGAGGTGCCGGTGGTGGTGTGCCCAATAACTCCTCCACTTGTCCGCGCCAACCCTCAAAGACTGCACTACCAATCACTGGACGGCCTCTGATCCCCAAGCCGAAAAACATCACCGCATCCTGCAGTGTGACAATCATCTCACCACAAGGTAGGTGGAAATTGTGTGTCTCTGGCCGCCACCTACATAAAACAGACAATACAAGTAAGTAGAGTATAGTAGAAGGATCCATAAGAAACCATAAAGATAATAGTTCAGTACGAACCTATCGATCAAGGCAGTGAGAGATGGGGCGTTGAAGTTAGGAAGGCCACGTCGAACGACCTGGGCAACAACGTGGAGGCCGGCCCTCTGGAGCAGTGGTGTGTACCGATCGTCGTACTGCATCAGCTGGAACCCATCATGAGTTTTGGCCTGAAGGATCGGAAGGTCCTGAAAGAAATAGACGATGTTAGTAAATTCATTAATTTGCAAGTATCAATTAATTTAATAACTAGTATCGTACCAGTCTCAGGTTGTCTTCTATCGCCTTGGCACGGTGGTTCTTGTCATAGAACTCGTCCAGCAGCCGGTACCCCCTCGCCCCCGCCATCCTGCATAGATGTACAGTGATGAGAGCCAAGAATGTGAGATAACTCAATGATATTTACGTTCTTTATGAATATACATAGTAGACAGCATGAATCCAAAATACTTTTTTGACACTTTAAAATAATCTGATTCTTTTAAATAATAGGTGTGAACCAGGGCATGCATACATATAGAGGTGAAAAATATAGCCGTACCAAACAAAAATATTGTTCACTTCTAAAACCATGCTCATGATAGTTGCTTGATAAATAAAATATAGGAGAGTAAGCTCAATTTGAGTCCGTTTTATTTTCAGTTTTCATTTTCCCTGACACACCTGTATCTGCAATACTCTTTCTGTTTTCACCTTATCACAGCGATTGATTACAATGAAGAAACACTGTCAATGACAATTCCTAAGATAATTAATTGATATTTGCAAAACGGAGAAGTACCACATGTTAGGTCTGTGTATCATGCTAGTGTCTTTTCATGGAGGTCGGCTTACTGTTCTAGAGCTTACTGTTCATGCTAGGACCACATCAACCATCTAAAGCTTACTGTTCTAGATTCAAAATTTTCCAGGTATATGATACTGGCAACATTTCAGGTATAAATTTTCCATGAACGTTAATTTTAATGTATTATTTCAAGATTCAAAATACTCATAGTAGCTTTATTTTTCAGGTATATGATACTGGCAACATTTGTCACTAACATGCTAATGGAAGGTCAATGCGAGAGGAATGCAGTGCATGATTTTAACCTCATTTCATATAATCAGTTGCTGGAGGTCAATGCGAGGGGAATGCAGTGCATACCTCAATCGGATGCGCCGGCTGTGGGGAGCTCGCCGCCGGCCGGCGGCGGACGGGGGCGGCGGGCCGCCGGGGGCCGCCTCTCGGCAGGGGAGGGCCGCGCCGGACGGGGTCGCTGGGGCCGCATCGGACGGGGTAGCGTGGCGGCTGAAGAACCGGAACGGCGAACCAGAGAGGGGGGGAGTGAATGGGAGCCGATAAAAATTCTATTCAAGAATTCGGCCTATGAACCCAATTTCACTCGGACACCTCCGCAAGCTTCTCTTGCCAAGTCCACGTAGCCACTGGAGTGCTACTGAACCTAGGAGCAAGATCCAACCAACAGCAACTCGAAACACGCAGCGGAAAACACCTCGAAACTGCTGCTGGCAACCAAAACCGGTCAGGCCGGTTTCTGAAACCGGTCAGACCGATTCTCTGGGACTTTGCCTCTCACAGGCAGGGGAAACCGGTCAGGCCGGTTTGGCAAACCGGTCAGGCCGGTTTTGTCCACGAAATCCCCAAAAGACCTTCGAGACCAGACTTGACCCAAAACACCTCAAGAACCCCTCAACCTTTGAACAAGAAAAGCCATAGCTTGACCGAGACTCTCCTGTTCAAAACCTTCACGAAAGCCCACTGGGGCCAAACCGGTCAGGCCGGTTTTGCCTGGACAGTCGGGAGGAACTCAGCCCGCGGGAAAAACCTAGCCTTCACCTCGATCGATCTCCCGATTCGTTCCACGGATTCAAGTGAGACTTTGGGGATAGCTGGGGTACCTCGTGGGCTACCTTTGGCTAGAAGCTCGGTCCCCAAAACCTACTCAATCAAGAGGAATCGGAAGTCAACCCTCAAGAACACCTTCCCATGGAATCCACCGAAAACCATCAAATTGAAGCCGTTTCGGAGGGTTTGTTGGAGCAAGATCACTAAGTAAAGAGGCACAAGGTCCTCATACGTGACATCCAACAAGAATCCCTCAAAGAAACGCCCCCAAAACTTCCCACCGGAAAAACCAAGAAAAGGCTCCGAAAATCACCAAAAAGGGAAAACGGGAAGAACACAATCAAGCCTTGAGGAACCACGCCGAATCATCTATACATACCATGAAGGTTCATACAAGGTCTAGCTTCCGCCCGATCATCCTTCCCTCTCACAAGATCTCACCATGAAGCTCTCAAGCTAGTCCTAGAAATCCTAAGGAAAATAAGAAGAAAAATAGCAAATGGAAAATGAGCTAGGGTTCCAAGAGATGGCTGCCATCCTCTCACCACTTGGGTTATATGGAGGCAAGCCGAAAGACTAAAATACCCCTAAAGCCTAAACTAGGATACACGCCCACCAAGGGCACTTTGGGAAATTGTCTTCGTAGAACCATCAGACGGATGCCCGGCGACCGCACTTCGCTTAGCCTCGACGCAAGCCTTGCGATCCCGACGCGTGTCCTCCGCTTCGAAGCTTCCGGCGCCCTGCAACCCCAAATCGGTCAGACCGGTTTCCCAAACCGGTCAGGCCGGTTTTGGCCAGACAGCCACGCCCTGTCTTCGGCCTCGGCTTTGTGGCTCAGCCGAGTAACCCGATGGTTTTCTGGTGAACCACCGCAAACCCCGCGAACTTGATGTAGGCTCCACAAATCACCACTCATGACTCGGCTCCCACGAAGTCCCGGCTCGACCTTGGTTTTGAGGCTCAACCAAGAAACCGTCCACCGACTTCATCTTGCTGTTCTTGCCACCATGCGGCCCGCACTTGACCCCGCTGGCCACCGGGTCCCTCGAACCAAGCCTACTTGTCTTCTCCACACCTGGAGGCCTCACCGGCGACGACCTTTCGTGCTTGTTCTTCACCTGCACTAACACCAGTCAAGCCGCAACCTGCACCTACAATACTTAGCCAAGAATCAGTCCACACAACGTTGTCAATCACTCATCACACCAGGAAGCGACCATCCACCGGTCCTCGAACCACACATGGTCCTCAATCTCCCCCATGTGTGCATTGACAATACACACATTTTAGTAACCAAAGAGAAAAGGAAAAGAAAAGAAATGACTAAAAGAAACTCAAACAAGCGATCGAAAGCCAAACAAAGGCAAAGAGCAAGATCACTTGAAAGAGGAAAGACTCGGTCCCCTTAGGCAAGGGCAACGACTCGACACAACCGAGTCAAAAACAAGCTCAAACAAAGAGCACAAACCACCAAAGCAAACAGAAGCTCCCCCTGCACATATGCATACTCCCCCTGAACCTGTGCCAACACTGGGCACAAACCGGTCAGGCCGGTTCCCCAAACCGGTCAGGCCGGTTCCCAAAACCGGTCAGA
Organism: Cenchrus fungigraminus; assembly: GCA_036936925.1. Taxonomy (NCBI): domain Eukaryota; kingdom Viridiplantae; phylum Streptophyta; class Magnoliopsida; order Poales; family Poaceae; genus Cenchrus; species Cenchrus fungigraminus. The sequence goes on from CM072780.1 coordinate 90,529,256, forward strand.
CCGATTTAACTCGGCAAAAACACCCCCAAAAGCCAAAAATGCAAAAGAAATGCACAAGCTCCCCCTTGACTGTTGGGATAGGTTCTAGGGATGCAATGCAACTTTTCTCAACCAACCTTTCTCCCCCTTGTTGCCAATGCATGAATCAAGGCTCAAATTTGGAAAAGATGCAACTAGAGCTTCTCAAATAGACAAAATTCATCACAAGATGCTACACATGATCAAATGAGCAAGCTAGATACTCTACAGCATCGTATGAACATCAACTACATGATCACCAAGTTTCACAGCCATTGGATAAAGCTAAGAGAGAATTGAGCACTTTTGCGAAAAAATTTCCCTCTCATGAGCAAAGTCCTAAACATGAGCAAAACATGTCAAAATGGCAAAGCCACACAAACTTCATGCTAGGACAACCATTCTAAGCATAAGACCATCATAAACACCCACAAGCACCTCATGTCATGTCAAAGCATACCGAGCCATGTGCTTACTTCTATGTATGAGACTTCTCATTGGTAAGCAACATGCAACGGTTTAGCACCCAAAAGCAAGTAAATTAAGCACATATGACATGGGAGCACATTTTCCAAGCAATTTACATTTCATTTTCAGATTTATAATTGGTACATGAAATGTCTTTGCGACAAAAAGGAACTTATGCCCCTCCACAAGATGAAGCATGGGGGCTAAACATTCATGATGGCAAATGAGCCTTTGGCCCCATATGATCAAAATAAGCTATCCAACCACAAATTAAGCATAGCCAAGCCACAAAAACATGTCAAGAACATATAAAGGCATTTACCCACTAGAGAGCATACAAATGGCATTTTTCAAAAACATAGCTATCAACCATGGATATAAATCAAGATCATCAAGAGCTAAGCCACACTAAGCCATATCACACCAAACTAGCTCACAAGATCATATATAGCATGTCATGGTGAACAATGTATATAGGAGAAGCCTTTCCTACCAAATGCATATGATACAAAATGCATGCAACCTAAGATACAAAGATGCCTATACATCATGATACACATGCCATGCAAATGCAAGAATGCATAAAAGGAAAGCTATACATATGCTACAAAGGAGCTCCCACACACCCAACTCAAGAACTCAAACAAACACCAAGCTCCCCCTGCAAACGAGTAAAAGTTGCTAGATCTAGGGGTTTGGTGAAAATATCGGCTAGCTGGTCATGTGTGGGTACATGGATCAAAGCGATTTTTCCTTTCTCTACGTTGTCTCTCAGGAAATGATACCTCACTTCTATGTGCTTGGTTTTGGAATGGAGCACTGGGTTCTTTGCAACGCTTATGGTACTTGTGCTATCACATTGAAGTGGGACATGAGTATACTCCTCACCAAAGTCACTCATGGTGTATGTGATCCAAAGGAGCTGAGAGCAACAACTAGTTGCGGCAACATATTCGGCTTCGGTTGTAGATTGAGCAACACTCGACTGTTTGCGAGAAGACCAAAACACCAAAGAAGAACCCAAGAACTGGCAAGTCCCAGAAGTGGACTTCCTATCCAACCGACACCCGGCAAAATCCGCGTCCGAAAATTCATGAAGAGCCAAAGAAGAAGACGCGGAGTACCAAAGGCCGAAGTCGGGAGTATGTCGCAAATACCTGAATATGCGCTTGACTGCTTGCCGATGCGAAGTCCTCGGAGACGCTTGAAAACGAGTGCACAGACATACCGAGAACTGGATGTCCGGCCTCATCGCCGTCAAGTAGAGGAGTGACCCGATCATGCTCCGGTACTCCTTCTGGTTCACATGTTCACCTTCCTCGTTCGCATCAAGAGCTGTAGTCGTACCCATAGGCGTCGCCATGGCCTTGGAGTCCTCCATCTTGAACTTTCTCACAATGTCCTTGGTGTACTTAGCTTGGTGCACAAATGTTCCTTCCTTTGATTGCTTGATCTGTAGCCCGAGGAAGAGCTGCAACTCACCCATCATGCTCATCTCAAATTCCCTGCTCATGTCTTCTGCAAACCTTGCAACAAGAGAGTTAGACGAGCCACCAAAGACAATATCATCCTCGTATACCTGCACAATCAGGATATCTCTGCCCTGCCTGAGGAGAAACAAGGTCTGATCGACCTTCCCCATCTCAAATCCTCTCTCAAACAGGAACCCCCTCAACCTACCATACCAAGCTCTAGGCGCCTGCTTCAGCCCATACAGCGCCTTCCTCAACTTGTACACCCGGTGGGGGTACTTCTCACTCTCAAACCCCAGTGGTTGCCTCACATACACTACTTCCTCCAAGACACCGTTTAGGAAAGCACTCTTGACATCCATCTGGTACAACTTGAACCCCTTAGCCACGAAAAAGGCTAGAAGGATCCTGATCGCCTCCAAACGAGCTACGGGAGCAAAGGTCTCCTCGTAGTCGATCCCCTCTTTCTGTGAGTACCCCTGAGCAACAAGCCTTGACTTGTTCCTCACCACTTCTCCTTTCTCTCCCTCTTTGTTCTTCCACACCCATTTTGTCCCAATCGGCTTACACCCTGGGGGAGGGTCAACCAACTCCCAAACTTGGTTTCTCTCAAAATTCTCCAACTCCTCATGCATCGAGTTAACCCAATTGTGATCAGATAGCGCATGTCCAATGTCTTTGGGCTCAAACGTGGCAACAAAAGCAGCATGAGCGAAATGAGAATTGTTCCGAACCCTCGACCGTGTAGTACGTTCATTGATGTCGCCGATGATCCTCGAAGCCGGATGATCCACTTGAACTCGCCGTGGAGGTTCTCGCCTTGATGCTACCTCCCCCTCAACAGTAGCTTCTCCTTGAACTGGGTTTGTCATCGTAGGTGTGGGAGAGAGAACATCCACCACAGTAGTCGAAGTAGTAGGTACATGCTCAGCCGCGGGCACCACATCGCCATCTTCATCATCTCCATGTTCATGCTCCTCCTCCTGGAAAATCTCCTCGCCAAGTTCGTCGTCACCTGCACACTCAAAAACAAGCTGACTACGTGGCTGTGTCTCGTCGAAGGTTACCTCGCAAGTCTCCACGATTTGGTTAGTTTCAAGGTTGAGCACTCGAAAGGCTCTAGAATGAGATGCGTAACCAAAGAAAATACCATCGACCGATCTAGCCTCGAACTTGTCCAACTTCTTACCTTTCTTCAGGATGAAGCATTTGCACCCAAACACATGGAAGTGACTCACCTTCGGTGTGCACTCGTGCATCAACTCATAGCAGGTTTTCTTCTTGTGTACCCTGAGGTAAATCCTGTTCGACACATAGCACGCGGTATTGACCGCCTCAGCCCAGAACCTCCTCGGAGTCCTATGCTCATCAAGCATCGTCTGAGCCATCTCGCACAAGGTTCTGTTTTTCCTTTCCACCACGCCATTCTGGGGAGGCGTATACAGACTCGAAAACTGGTGTTCAAGACCCAAGTCATGGCAAAAGGTTTCAAAACGAGAGTTTCTAAATTCCGAGCCATTGTCACTGCGGATCGCTCGTATGGCATCTCCGTGCCTCTCGTTCTTCAACCTCAAGACAAGATCTCGAACAAAACCAAACGTCTCCCCTTTCTCCTCAAGAAAGAAAACCCACGCATACCGAGAGTAGTCGTCCACCACAACCAGGACGTACCACTTCCCACCCACAGATCGCACACGAGCTGGGCCAACAAGGTCCATATGGAGCAGCTCGCATGGACGCTCCGTCATCACATCGGTGAGGGGCGGATGGGAAGCAGCTACCATCTTAGCATGCCGACACGGCGCACAAACCAACTCTTTTTCAAACCTCAGCCGTGGCAATCCTCGGACCAAATTGAGTTTACTCAAGCGAGACAAAAGGTCAAAGCTTAAGTGACCCAACTTCCTATGCCACTTCCACAACTCACTCGAAGAACCAGCCAAGAAACAACGAGCCACACCAGAAGACTGAGAGAAATCTGCTCGGAACACCTGACCCTCGGGAACGACCATACAAACAAGGTCCCCTCGAGAATCCAAAATCCGAGAACCACCAGGACGAAACAACACCTCAAAACCCTCATCCAATAGCTGGGACACGGAAAGCAAATTGTATCCAAGCGATTGAACAAGAGCAACACACCTGAGAGTAACCTTGTCACTTACCTTAATCTCACCTTCTGAAAGCACACGCCCTCGCCCATTGTCCCCAAAGGTGATGTATGTCTTGGACACCACCGGGACGAGACTTGAGAACCACCCCTTGTCTCCGGTCATATGCCTCGAGCAACCGGAGTTAATCAACCAAACATTCCTCAAGTCTCCCACCTGAAATTCAAAAACAAGCACGTGAGTGAACAAATGACTCTGCACTGGGGTTAGTACCAAACGAGTAAAAGTAGTGCCGAGCCATTTGCTCCAAAGTGGGGTTAGCACAAACCAAATCATCACGCCTATCAAAGCTACCACCACTAAAGCCACCACGGGAACCACCACTAGGGAACCACCACTAGGGAACCACCCCTGTCTCGCTGGAGGAGAACGAAAACCACGAAAGGAAGACCGTGGACCGTTCCTCCTCTCCATCTCAAAGCTACGACTCCTCCCACCATCGTATTGAGCACGAGGTGGAGAACGTCCAGCAAACTGACCACCACCAGACTCTCCATGCCAAACACCTGGACCACGACCAAAGGACCTGAACCGAGCCTCATCCCGAGCACGAAGACCAAACTAGTCACCCTGCTACCTCCAAATCGGTCTGACCGGTTCTGGAACCGGTCTGACCGGTTTCGCTGTACGATCAGCCCAAACCGGTCTGACCGGTTTCCAAACCAGTCTGACCGGTTTCCAAACCGGTCTGGCCGGTTTAATTCCTCCAGCAGGGTCCCTTCCACCCAAAGCACTCTTTTCTCCCCAAGCCGGAACTGTGCGAACAATGGCCTTACCCCTAGGCAGTGGCATACGAGACTCAGGCACACCATGAGATGGGTTGTACCTGTCCTTGTTTGCCCACTCCTTTGCCATTCTCTCCTCCCGCTTCCTCTTGAAGCAAAACTCTCCTTTGTGACCATCTCTCCCACAATAGTCACAATGAAACCGGATTGGTTTTGGCTTTGGTTTTTGTTGGGGTTGCTCACTCGGTTTCTCCTCACTCGCCTTCTCACCCTTCTTCTCTCCAATCCCACTCTCCTTGGAGCTCACAAACTTCACCGGTTTTTGGAAATCATTTGTTGGGCGAGGAAATATGGGAGGATCTGGGGTTGTGTCAAGTTTGTTTCTCAGTGGGTTGGGCTTAGGAGCATAGGCATTTTTGTGGAAGGTTTTTGATGGTGCTAGGATATCACCAATTTTCTCTTCTCCCTCACCACTACACTCTCCAGCTTTCTCCGAGCCAAGCGCTTGCCTATCATAGCGCTTGTATGCCTCAATCATCATCCTAAGCTGTGGTTCATGACCCGACAACCAACCTATCATTTTTCTCAACTCATCATTCTCATCATGCAAACGATCCACATAATGTGCAAGTTCCAGATTCTTCAAAGCATGCAATTCACAAGTAGAGCAAGAAGTGGGAACAGGTTCTTTCAGCTTAGCCTCAAGAGAAACAGTGTAAGCATGCATCTCATCAATCTTTCCATGCAAAACAGGGCAAGAAGTGCAAGCACCTAGCAAAGCAGGTCTAGACTTAAGCTCAGCCAACTCAACCCTAAGCACATCTAGTTCCTCACACTTGGAGGCATGCTTTTCCTTGAACGCAGCAAGATCAGCTAGGAACACAGAGCAATCAGCACAATCAACCTCATCAGAAATCACAGGTGAAGCCTTAAGCGAATCAATTTCAAGCTTAGCATCTAGATTCTGTGTTTCTAGCTCAGCCACTCTAGTCCTAGCATCCTCAAGCGAGGCCCTAAGCTCCTTCCTCATCTTCTTAGCCTCTCTAAGCATATCATCACGATTATCAAGCAACATGCCAAGCCGTTCGTTCTCCTGACGCAAGAAGGGGAGCTCGCCACGTACCTCATCCTCGGAGTCGGAGTCCGAGTCGCTCTGGTGACTCTTCTTGCTGCCGGAGCTACGCGCCATGGTGCAGAAGCCATCTCTAGCAAAGCAGCTCAGCCCACTCAAGTTCTTGGATGACTTCCTGCTCTTGTGCCGATCACCTTCATCTTCACTGCTACTCGAGCTCGAGGTGGAGTACGCGGAACTGGAGTCGACGTCGCTCGCTCCAACCATCGCTCGGGCCTTGCCTCGGCCATCCTTCTTCCTCGATCGTCGCTCGTCCTTGTGCTTGTTCTTGTGCTTGTGCTTGTGATCGCGCCTTGATCGGTACTTGCCATCCGTCTTCGACCGGTGCTTGTAGCCGTCCTTGTTCTCGACCTTCTCGGGGCAGTCGGCGACGAAGTGTCCTGGCTTGCCGCACTGGAAGCATGTCCTCGTGTTCCTCCTCGTGTTCACCCGGTTCTCGTGCATCCTCTCGAAACGCCTGGTCAGCAGCGCCAGCTCGTCCTCTCCAAGCACGTCGAACTCCTCGTCTGGCAAAGACATCAAGGAAGACAAAGAGAACATCCTGGTGGATGGGTTAGCGTTAGACTTTCCTTTTGAGCCACTGATGAGGGCGAGACTATGAGAGTCAGTCGGGCCCTCAAGCTTGGCTGTCATACCCCGATCCACCTCAGCCGACTAGAGCTTCGAGAACAGCTCGTTCACGGTCAGAGTGTCATACTTCTCTGACTCTACAATGGCCTCGAACTTTCCGCCCCAAACCGTACGATCCAGCGAGTGCAAGAGCTTGACAGCTCTATCATGATCATCGTACGGGAGCACGTCCACATTGGCCCTCATGTTGTTCACCACAACCGTGAACCGCTAGAACAAGGCATCGATGGACTCACCGGGGAGATGAGTGAAGTTCTCGTACTCTCTCCGGTAAGTTGCATACATCCGAGCCTGAACCTAAGCATTTCCTACATGAGCCTCCTTCAGCTGTGCCCAAATTCTACAAGCCAAGTTCTCCGTCTGAACCCGATCGAATTCGGATTGACACAGAGCACGAAACAAGTAGTCGACCGCCTTGTTGTTGGCGTCGAACATGTCCCTCGATCCCGGAGCAAGGAAGTTCATCGGATGAACATAAGCTGTGTCCACCGTGACATCCCAAAGGATCTAACCCTTACCGCGGAGGAACGCCGCATCCGCCTCTGCCACATCTGGTAGTTCTTTCCATCGAAGTGCGGAGGACCCGATCCCCGTTCTTGGTACGCCATCTTTGGATCTTAGACTAGTTAGAGTCAATCAAGATCCGTAACCGGCTCTGATACCACTTGAAGGACCGGAACGGCGAACCAGAGAGGGGGGAGTGAATGGGAGCCGATAAAAATTCTATTCAAGAATTCGGCCTATGAACCCAATTTCACTCGGACACCTCCGCAAGCTTCTCTTGCCAAGTCCACGTAGCCACTGCAGTGCTACTGAACCTAGGAGCAAGATCCAACCAACAGCAACTCGAAACACGCAGCGGAAAACACCTCGAAACTGCTGCTGGCAACCAAAATCGGTCAGGCTGGTTTCTGAAACCGGTCAGACCGATTCTCTGGGACTTAGCCTCTCACAGGCAGGGGAAACCGGTCAGGCCGGTTTGGCAAACCGGTCAGGCTGGTTTTGTCCAGGAAATCCCCAAAAGACCTTCGAGACCAGACTTGACCCAAAACACCTCAAGAACCCCTCAACCTTTGAACAAGAAAAGCCATAGCTTGACCGAGACTCTCCTGTTCAAAACCTTCACGAAAGCCCACTGGGGCCAAACCGGTCAGACCAGTTTGGGAAATCGGTCAGGCTGGTTTTGCCTGGACAGTCGGGAGGAACTCAGCCCGCGGGAAAAACCTAGCCTTCACCTCGATCGATCTCTCGATTCGTTCCGCGGATTCGAGTGAGACTTTGGGGATAGCTGGGGTACCTCGTGGGCTACCTTTGGCTAGAAGCTTGGTCCCCAAAACCTACTCAATCAAGAGGAATTGGAAGTCAACCCTCAAGAACACCTTCCCATGGAATCCACCGAAAACCATCAAATTGAAGCCGTTTCGGAGGGTTTGTTGGAGCAAGATCACCAAGCAAAGAGGCACAAGATCCTCATACGTGACATCCAACAAGAATCCCTCAAAGAAACGCCCCCAAAACTTCCCACCGAAAAAACCAAGAAAAGGCTCCGAAAATCACCAAAAAGGGAAAACGGGAATAACACAATCAAGCCTTGAGGAACCACGCCGAATCATCTATACATACCATGAAGGTTCATACAAGGTCTAGCTTCCGCCCGATCATCCTTCCCTCTCACAAGATCTCACCATGAAGCTCTCAAGCTAGTCCTAGAAATCCTAAGGAAAATAGGAAGAAAAATAGCAAAGGGAAAATGAGCTAGGGTTCCAAGAGATGGCTGCCATCCTTTCACCACTTGGGTTATATGCAGGCAAGCCGAAAGACTAAAATACCCCTAAAGTCTAAACTAGGATACACGCCCACCAAGGGCACTTTGGGAAATTGTCTTCGTAGCACCATCGGACGGATGCCCGGTGACCGCACTTCGCTTAGCCTCGACGCAAGCCTTGCGATCCCGACGCGTGTCCTCCGCTTTGAAGCTTCCGGCGCCCTGCGACCCCAAACCGGTCAGACCGGTTTCCCAAACCAGTTTTGGCCAGACAGCCACGCCCGGTCTTCGGCCTCGGCTTTGTGGCTCAGCCAAGTAACCCGATGGTTTTCTGGTGAACCACCGCAAACCCCGCGAACTTGATGTAGCCTCCGCCAATCACCACTCATGACTCGGCTCCCACGAAGTCCCGGCTCGACCTTGGTTTTGGGGCTCAACCAAGAAACCGTCCACCGACTTCATCTTGCTGTTCTTGCCTCCATGCGGCCCGCACTTGACCCCGCTGGCCACCGGGTCCCTCGAACCAAGCCTACTTGTCTTCTCCACACCTGGAGGCCTCACCGGTGATGACCTTTCGCGCTTGTTCTTCAGCTGCACCAACACCAGTCAAGCCGCAACCTGCACCTGCAATACTTAGCCAAGAATCAGTCCACACAATGTTGTCAATCACTCATCACACCAGGAAGCGACCATCCACCGGTCCTCAAACCACACATGGTCCTCTGCGGCGGCAGACGGGGTCGCCGGGGCGACGGCGGATGGGGGCGGGGGAAGGAGGAAGAGGAGGCCGAGGCTGAGTGGAGGAGATAGAGGAGGTCGGGCGGTTAAGTCAAACGAACGGCGCCACTCCCTTTAGCACCGTGGTTACACGGAACGTCGCCATGGGCTATGGCGCCGTATTGGAACTCCACGGCGCCTTGTCTATTGGCGCCCAGGTATTTTCCACCGAACACGGTGGATCTGACGTGGAAGAATAAGGCGCCAGAGCACATGGCGCCATGATGTCTTAATACGGCGCCGAGGCCTTTGGCGCCGTGCGTCGGATCCATTTCTGGGATTGTTTCCGCCAGGGGTCCATATGTAAAATTCTTACCAAAAAAGGACCAAATTGCAAAAATTTTACGACCTCGGGCCGGGAGGCAAGGCCGACGGCAGAGCAAATCGAGTGGGCCTAGCGGATTGCGCCACCTGCTGAGCAAGTTGAAGCTCCCTTGCAGGCAAGCTCGAGTGCCACCACGAGCTAGCACCACCGGTCGGGTGAGGATCCACGCGCGCGCCGTCTTTGCGTGTGCGCCGCAGGCACAGCCCAGGAACAGTGTGGCCGTGGCGCAGGGCAGAAGGGGAGGAAGGAAGAAGAAGAGGGGTTGGTGGTGGGGCCCACATTTTCTCAGGGGCAAGATCATCTTTTCGCATGCATTTTCATGGTAGGTGGATGGAAAAGCTGACAGAAGGCCAAATAAGGAACCGAAATTTGATTCAGGACCAAGAAAGGAAGGAAGAAGTTTTTGAGGCCAAGAAAGGAACCATTCACTTTTTTTGGGCAAAATAAGGAATTCTCTCTAAAAGTAACTCCAGAGACTTCCATGTTTGTCATCAGGAGAGGAAATAGAAAAGAGGCTTCCTACTTTCGTGGTAGAAATACAATCAAAGTTTTTTAACGTTTTTCATTATCCGAACAAAACCTCACAATTTAGTCAAGTTACAAGCCGCCATGGCCGAGATAAAGAAGAAGAAGCACAACTTGGCCTTCTCCATAATGATCGGAGTCAGCACCACTGGCTGCAGTGTTGTGCGGTCATGGACATGTGTATTCCTCTCCTTCCAAAGAAACCAAGCGACCAACCATGCATATGTGAGTGTGTACAAACCTTTCCTCCGCACTTTAGTGATCTATTTTCTGAGAGCACACAACCATGCATTTAGTGAAGGGTTGAGAGTGAGAAGGAACTAGGCTTTGTGCGACTTCTCTTCTTTTTGATTCTTGCGTAATATTTTTCTCTTAGAATAAATTAGCCGATCAAATCAGAACACAATATTTCTCTCTCAGAACAAATTTGTTGTACAAATCAGCAAAAGATATGCCGAACAGACTCGGTCACGAAGAAGAAGAGGTCCTATAATCCTAAACCACGTCTTGCGATTGAAAGCACAATTGGTCAACAGGTGATCTATAGTTTCGACCTCATGCGCACAAAGTGCACATTCGTCCCTGTCGTGTAATCCAAGCCGATGAAGCTGGTTAGATGTCCAACAATGACCATGAAGGCCTGTGGTCCTGCCAGGCCACCATGGGCCTACATGGGATCATTCGACCTAGCCATGTAGTTTAGCCATCTAAACTTGGCTTCAAGTGTCATTTAGGTCCATATACTTTTTAAAGTTGTTGTCATCTAAATTAAATTGGTAAAAACTTAATTTTATACATATATATATTAACTATAGTAAAATAAAATGTGTTTCAAATCACCGTATGTGTAGAATATTGATATTCTTTTACATTGGAGGTAATATTATATAGGTGCACATAACAGGCATGCTTTTAGGGCAATTATTTTTGAAAGATTGTTCAAATTTGAACAACTTGTGGCTCCACATTACTAAACTTAAATTAGAGATTTTTAAGATAAATTACTACTAGAAGGGGTGAAGCTAAAGAAGTAATAAAATAAAAACAAGTTGTTCAAAAAAAAACAAGTAAGAAAATATGCTAATGAAAATGATGACTTGCTTTAAAACATAAAGTTTGATCTTATCATATTAATTATATTAGTGAGATGACAATTCATTTCAAGTTTAAGAACTTATATGACACCTGAAAACAAGTTTATGAAGTTAGATCTGCACTTTGAGAGTATATGGATCTAAATGATACCTGAGCCCAAGTTTAGAGAGTCAGAAATGCATTTTAAGAGTATGAGGACGTAAGTGACACAACTGAAAAAGTTTAAGGACCAGTCATACACTTTACTTATATCAAAAGCATGGCCGACCAAAGGAACCTCAAATCGCATCAAAAGCTACTTTCATTTGTACTAAGTAGTATGTGCAAGAGAAAGACTGCAACTGATGATGTATGTGCAAGAGAAAATAGGCACACACTGAAAGTGCATCTAGGCACCTAAGTGGATTTTGGTGAATTGAATGACAAAGTGATTAAAGGACTAACTTGTTTGTCTAAGCATGTGAGCAGGTTTTATTTGTATATTCATGAGTTATTGTTGACATGTATTGGAGAATGAATATTATGTGGCTCACATTGAAGAAGACAAGCAAATGTGTGATCCTAATGCAAAGAGTTAAATGTCAAACAACATTTGAAGATAAATATTGGGGATATTTTGCAAAGATTAATTACATTACCTTCACCATGATACGGACTCCAACATGTCTCCGACGATTTTGGTGGCTTGATTAAAAATATAAGGGATCATAAAAAGAGAAATTGGTAATTCTCGCTGAAATAAATGCAAGGCTTCATGTGATAATTGCAAAAGGATACAAGGATAAGTATATATTTGTTGATTCTCAATTGGAAGCTCGCATATTTGTTGTCAATCAAGAACAAGCATTTTAAGCAATATTTCAAATGAAGATTAATTGTGGATGAAGCAAAGTCAAACTCAACGTGGAATGGGTAAGAGATGAACCGAGATGACTAGGGCGAGAGACTAAGCAATCTATGGTTCAAGCTAGGCTGCCATTGATGTTTTGCCAAGGTGAAGTAACTAGTATCCGTAGGGTCTGGAAGTATCATATCCAAGCCTTAACCGAGGGAAGCGATGCAACTCATCTAAATATTCTGATCGGCAATATGGAGTGACTTAAGGATTCAAGTGTGCATTCTTATGCTAGATGAAAAAATCCTAAGTCACTAGCTCAAGTATGGATGCGCTCAAGACATTGGCTAAGTTGAAAGCCCTCAAGTGGAAATTGTTCAAGTATGGCAAGATTGAAGACATTCAAACTCAAGAAGTTGACATGATGTTTTTACTTAGCCTTGAGTATAGGAATGTCGTACTATCAAGAGGGATGCAACTTTAGCTTAATGACCAAGTCAAGGTGCTCTAGAAAACCTTGTGAGAAATAGCCTTGAGAGCTTTAGAGTGTGCTAACAATCCCTCCTAACCTAACCTGAGCCACTTCATCTCTTTGGTGAAGTGTTGGAGTGAAAGAAAGGGTTTTGGGGTGCCTCGGGCCTGACCGGTCAGGGGCACCGGTCTGACCGGTGCTGCTAGCCTGATGGCTAGTTTTTCAAACATCAGTCTGACTGGTGTGCCCACCGACAGCTAACGACTAGTTTTCTCTTTTGAGGGGTATAAGTACCCCAAGCCTCCTTTAGTGGTGGGTTGCTGTTCTTGGTGATATTGCTGAGCTCCCAAGCCATTTTTTGCAAGCCTAAAGCCTTAGTGACTCTCCCCAACCTCTTGTGAGAATTTTAAATTCAAGCCATACATTTGTGTTGGGTTGAGAGAGTGAGCTCAAGAGAGCCTTTGTGAGCTAACAAGAGCAGTCCCATAGCTTAAGCACTTCGATTTCGCGTCTACAAGTTTTGAAGCATTTGTTACTCTTAGAGGTTTGCCTCCTAGACGGCTAGGCGTCGCCGGCTAGCTCCTAATGTTGTGGTGAGCAGCGGGAAGTTTGTGAAGGCTGTGATCTCGCCTCTTCGTGAAAAAGATCGCCTTAGTGCAAAGGAGGAAAGTAGTTGAAAGAGACCTGGCTTGTTGTGGGAAAATTCCCTTACAAGCTCCTCAACGGAGGCGTAGCCTTTCCTAAGTGGGATGTGAACTTCGGGAAACAAAACATTGCGTCTCATAGTGGTTTGTCACTCTAAGTTGTTTTTCTAGCATATTTGATTTGTTTCCGCTTCGATCTACTTGGGTGTGCTATTTGTGTGAGCAGGGATCATTACCCTGCTTATTTTTATCCATCAAGACCACTCACCAAGTTTGGTTCGTGCTAGAAGTCAAGAGGAATTTGCAGCTGTTTTTGCAGGTGCTCTGTGCTGCACCAATATGACGTGCCTCCTGCGAATAGTCAGTGACCGGTATGACCGGTTAGAACCACCGGTCTGACCGGTGGAACCTGACAGTTCAAGTTTTCGGGGAAGAAAAATTTAAGTTAATCGTCTCGCTTATTCACCCCCTAGGTGACATCAAGATCCTTTCACACACAGATTTTCCTAACACCACTTATGGGTAACAGGTTTCTTGGACTGCAAGTCTGCAACTGATGATGTATGTGCAAGAGAAAGAATGGAGCTGCTTGCCTAACGTAGTCTTACGAAATTGAAACCTGAACGATGCAAATGATTAATTGGCGCTTTTAGTTTGTTGGAACAGTATTACGAGTTTTCCTGCTTTGCAGCATGTGAATTTTTCAGCAATTCGAATTTCACCTCCTTACAAGTAATGTCAAAATGAAATGTACTGTCCACTTCCAGATTTGTTTTGCAGCCAGCCAAACAAGTTATTCCTATGCCACTAAGATTTCACCACTGAAACTTTTAATGCAAAGATTTTTCTTCACAGCAACGTGTCTACAGGATAAGGTGGGTTCCAATCGGGCATCATAAACGTAACCTCACAATCATATGTACATACACGCAAGCCTCGCTAGACTCCAGTGACAAGATTATGATTATTGAACCATACGATGTACTAATCGGGTACTACGAATGTATACAACAGCTTTCCAAAAGTAGCATGATATTGGAACTCCAATCCTTGTGCAAAATGAACAGGTCCAAAGAACATTCAACAGTAGTAGGGTAGAACAAACATTTAACAGTGACATCATTACATATTCCAAACAAAAAAATATATCGTGCCAACAGAAGACACCTAACAGGTTGCAGAGGCGATTCTGTCCTAAGTTTCCATCATACATCCGGAGCTCCTAGTCAGTTCGCAGTTGATATCCAAAGCCAGGCCCCTCAAGCCTAAATATTTAGAAAAGGAGGGGAATGTATTAGGCCAATATACAATGAACTGGAATTTCAAACATATAATATTTGCTCCTGGTAGCACAAACAAAATTGGCAAAAACACAAACTACCTACAGGTCGATCACATAATATACTTGTCACCAAAAGAAAATCAGGATGTATGAATATATACCTTGCTAGCAATGTTGCTGGACAGCCAGTCCAGACCCTCGTACAGACCCTCACCAGTTGTGGCACAAGTGCTCTGGATGTACCTGTAAGCAATGACACAGTAATAAGAATTAAAGGATTCAAACAAAAGCTGATCACAGTCAATAAGAAGTCACAGAATATTAGGTTCACAGGTGCGAATGTACTGAAGCAAATGACCATTGATCATTTACCAGTGTCGCTGACGCAGGGAGTGTAATCCAAGCTTGTCAGTAATCTCAGCAGCATTCATAGCGTTGGGCAGATCTTGCTTGTTGGCGAAAACAAGCAGCACAGCATCACGTAGCTCATCCTGCCATCAGAGTACCAAATGGAAATTAATAATGCCACAAAGTTGTTGGGTTTGCGAAGTGGAGTGAACTTCTAATATACTTTCAAAACAGAATGTAAGGAAAGAGCAGATTTCCCTACCAACTAAGAAATAAATACATTTGATTTCAAATAGAAACATTTTCTGCTTACAGACATGCTGTCTGGAAGTTGAAGTAGGGATTAAAACAATATAAAGAAAATTACAAGAAATACATTTCTCAAAATAATTTGTTACCTAATACTCGGTACAGAAATGCATTGTCAAATCAAATGCCATACTAAATCCATAAATCTATTTAGGGTATGGCCTCTCTACAGAACCTTAAGCAGTATCGTAAAATGGCCTGGGACAATGCTTTACCTCGTTCAGCATCCTGTGCAGCTCATCTCTGGCTTCAACAACACGGTCGCGGTCATTGCTGTCCACAACGAAGATAAGACCCTGTGTGTTCTGGAAGTAATGCCTCCAGAGAGGTCTGATCTGTTTTCAGGAAAATGTGTACAATTCAGTGCAAATGTGATAGAACATGTAAGTACTACCACGTACGATAAAGAGAGGCCATAGACAAAGCAGTAACTCCATATCTCACAAACTGATATTATCATTAAAAAAATATAAACAGTAGGAAAATATAGGAATTTAATGTCAAATGAAAAACAATGCTGGTTCTGGCAAAAATATAAAATGATCCTGTATAAATTATAATACCTTGTCCTGACCCCCGACATCCCAGACGGTGAAGCTAATGTTCTTGTACTCAACAGTTTCAACATTGAAACCTGCATTTTAAGATTTAACTCCCATGTAAGATAACATAGAAATGATTAAACATCAGGCATGTAATCACAGGAAAGACACAATAAATTAGCAATATGAAGCTCAGCAATAAATTGTCTCCTTCACTGTGATAATGTTTGAATGAGTATTCCTTCAGTCCAAAACTCTCAAACTTGTAAATAGGTGTTTTTAAGCGGATAAGAATGGATTGAGCACTAAGACAAAATATTATTGCTATATACTTGATAGATGTTTCATGCATGAGGACCTATTCTTTTCTACTGTCAACAATCCCATTTCACATGCATTTCAACACAATCATAAACCACTGATGGTCAATGAACCACGTTAACTAAGGGATCTAACAGTATAGGCCAACGTGTGTTACACAGAATCAGATGCAGCAGCATGCACAGGTAAATTCAGGTACGCTGAGATTGAATTCAAACATACTGGGAAAAGGCACCCAATCAGGTTCGCACAAATAACGGATCCAACAGATCCACCATTCACGCATGAAATGGATCCGTCCGGATAGAAACACCATTCACGCATGAAATGGATCCGTCAGGATAGAAATGCTAACATGGCATCCTGTTAGGCATTTGCAACCGAATTGAACTACACGATCCGAACCGATCAACGCACGAAAAAGGAGGGGAAAGGGGCGCGTGGGGGCTGCTTACCGATGGTGGGGATGGTGGTGACGATCTCGCCGAGCTTCAGCTTGTAGAGGATGGTGGTTTTACCGGCGGCGTCGAGCCCCACCATGAGGATCCGCATCTCCTTCTTGGCGAAGAGCCGGCTGAAGAGCTTCCCGAACGCGAGCCCCATCTTCTTCCCCTTCTCCCTTCACCACCTGCACCAGCAGCAGATTGCCAAACCCATGCATTCCCCGGGTCAGATCTCCACACACACGAACCCTAAAAAAAACAAACAAAGCGGATCGCGAACCCCGCGGCGTCGACGGGCGGCGCCGTATATCTCCGCTCGCGCGGGCGGATCACGCCGGGGCGAGCGGAGATCTACGGAGAACAGATCGGAATCCGCGAGCGGGTGAGGGAGATCTGGGAGCACGAAGGGCTCCGAGATCTGGATCCGGCGGGGCGAGGGGAGAGGTCGGGGAGAGGCTCACCTGCGCCGCGTCGAGTGCGAAATCCGGAGGAGGAATTGGGGATCGGGGGAGGAGGATGTGGGGGGAAGGAGATGGGAAGGGTGGAGATATTAACGCCGCGCTTCGTGCCGGCTGGCGTGGGGTGGGGTAGTGGAGAGGAAGAGGTCGGGGGTGCTTCCTGGGTGGCTGGGTGCTGCCGGATCTCCAACGGATGGCTGGGATTGGTCCAAGGGATGTTCCATTCCACGCTGAATCACCACCGACCGGTCTGGCCTGGTTTGGTTCTTTTTGGCGGCTTGTGGGACCCCAAAAAAACACCGACAGGTCTTTCTTGTTCGCCAAAAATGCAGCACTTTGGATTCCTGTCACGTTCAAAACTGTTCACGCGGCCTGTGGAAGTTGACAACTTTGCTAGATAAATTCTAACAGTTTGACAAGTTTTTTTCTTTTTGAAAGGAACAGTTTGACAAGTTTGTTAGTGAATTCTTGCTCAATTTGTTGGTTGCTAATTGAGGTATTGTTTTCCACAAATTGCCTTCGATGTGAAGCATAAATGGTGGCAATTTATTGACAATTTGCCGCATTGAGTTGCGTGCAGAAAGCAGTACATTTTGATGTGACGGATGAACATTGACAATTTACCAAACTAGACAATGCTTGACTTCTACTTTCTTTCAAAAACAATTTGTTGACTTCTACTAGTTCGCAAGCTATTCAGGAAATTATCAATGATATATCATCTTACCATGTACAAATCTTCATCCTATGGTTTTGCATGTAATGGAAATACTATGCCCTTTTTGTGTCACCATCGTTGAACATTTGGGGCATAAAAGAGCGGTTATAGGACGAGTGATTTCACTGGCAATAGTAAAAATCTCCCGTCTGCAATGCAGCTTATTTGGGCCCCTTGTCAAAGTGTTTTTTTCTTCTAAAGAATGTGTTTGGCTACCTTCATTGTTTGGGTGAAATTGTAAATTAAGCGTATAGTGATTAGTTCCATCCATTTCACAAATTTAGGTCGTTTGTGGTTTTCGACGTGTATATAGATTTTGTTATAGAGATAATCCATATTTAGATGCATAGTTAAAATTATGTATCTAAAAAGGTTCAAATGATCTACAGTTTGAAACAGAGAAAGTATGCATGTAGCTTGAAACAGTGGGAGTATGTAACTAAACGATTATTGACATAATTGTGGCCTGGTGTAGAAGGTGTTTATCGAGAGTAAATTGTGATATGAAAGTGTTTCATTTAGAAAAAGTGACGGAGTTGTGATGAGAAGAATAGTGGATTGGGGTAGAAATTTGATGAACTAAATAAACAAGGCCTTGCAGCTTGCAACTAATACACCTAACGTCTAAGCAGCAGCTTGCACTTGCAGTCTTGCAGGCCTGGTGCACTTTGTTGGTTAATGTGGAAGTTGTGATTCTATACATCCACCATATTGGGATCTGCGTGCTCGTTTGGTGTGCAACTCCGAGACCTGTACTGCCATCAGTAGATCAGCTAGCAACAACGCTTGGCACCACAACCAATTCCCATGGAACAAGGCAAATTCTCAGCTCCAAGATGCATCCCAGTTGATGCTATCATGACATGCTACCAAGTACACCAACCATGTAGTGGCATGCATGATGCACATCCGAAGATAATGATGCAAAATTCTCAAGGTTCAACAATCGACTGGTGAGTAGTGTCGGCAAGATGTTTGCATACTAGCACGATTAATGTGATTCCATGCTTAATGGGAGGTTTTCAAGATGGTCTCTCGAGAAAGAATCAACTTGTTATTTCAGTACTTTGCCAGTTTGGCTCAACAAGATGTCAAGACTGCCTTTTTTTCTATATAAATGTCAAGACTGCCTTTGACTGAACACAGCATGATTATAGGAAGTCTGAAGACACACAGCAATTGGGATCTTTCATTTCTAAGCTGCACCAGCATACGACCCAAACACGCACAACCACGCATGAAACTCCAATCAACGTCTATAAAAATTTTGTTTGCTACAATACAAACACCTTGCAAACATATTGAAGCCATTCAGGACCCAGTGTGAAAAGTTGCCATGGCATAAACTGGTACAGTACATGGATTTACCATCTGCACGAAGTACAACCAGTTGCATTATGGCACAAATTCAGATCATGAGATATTTTGCTGTTATATGAGGATGTGTATGCATATTGTATGCCCTGTGGTAACATGCAGAAACTGTCTTACACAGATTCACAGCATCACAATTCTAGGCTGCAGCTGTTATAAATAATCTGGAGGTTAAAACAGTAAACCAACTAATAATCACTCTCCAAAGCTCCCATTCAACAAATATACAACCAAATAAAAAGATGGTGTGCCTTACATAGTACCTACTGTATGGTATTGCTTTTGGAGAATTGACGGTGCATATCTAGCATGATTCAATTACCACAATTCAGATTAAAAAAAAACTATATAGTTGGTGATAGGGATGGGGATCAACAAAATAGCTAAAGGGATTCCTGTGAAGTGGCATAGCAATACAATGTGCCCATCTAGGCAGATACCGCATTATCTCAATCAAAACATTATCCAGATGTTGATAGAAAGGGCCACACTCACAGAAAGTATGGACAACGCCTGGTCGGCCATGCTCAAAAGTGGGGTACGATTCATATGACATTGTTTAGCCAGGTCCAGGACCTCAGCACGTCAGTGGTGACCTCTAAGTTAACCAGAAAACCCAGTCCCACTATTGAACATCATTTGACACTAAATACAAACAGTTATGACCTGAAACAAGGCAATTTTCAGTGTCAAACTTAAGGGCTTTTAGTTTCAACCAAAACCAGACAGTTTCTAGGCCAACTGGTGGAAACTGGATGATCAATCCACCTGCTCTACACCCTTAGCTGTGGCTGTGACACATGGAAACTACAACTATATCAAAAGCAATTGGCACCACAACAGATCAGCATGGAACAAGGCAATGTTTTAAATTCCAAGACTCATCCCAGTTCATTTTTATGATCACATTGGTATCGTAAGGTTCTCAAGACATGAAACAAAATCCAAGCTGCAGTGTGCAGTTGCATAGGTAGCAGATACTAACAGAAGAAATACAATGCTTAACTCCTTCCTGGGAGCATTTCAACAAGGTTGGATGAGATCTGGAGCTAACAAATTAAGCTTTTGCTCATCTACTTTCCAATTTGTTTGTCTGACTGTTGTCAACCATCAAGATGTCAATGACTGTCATAGGTTGAGACTCAGTTACACAGCATGGAGCATGCTTTAAATATCTTAAGGTCCTAGCCATACAACACTTTAATCTCATTTCTCAGCTACTACCTAAACAGGCAACCTGGTTCCTTTTTTGCTAATACAAATAACCTCGTCACATCAGAATCACACAAATGTACATGGGCAACCACAAGAGAAACAAAAAAGGAACAACTGTTACAGAAAATTGCAAACACTCAACCAACATTCAGTAGCCCTGAATGTGACTAAAAATAAGGAAAAAGTCTACACCACCCCCCAACGTATCGCGAGTGGAACACATAACCCCCTGAACTACGAAACCGGATATCTAACCCTCTCACGTTTGCAAAACCACACAAATAGCCCCCTGAGCTGGTTTTGGTAGGTGGTTTCGCTTAGGTGGCAGCCAAGCTGGTCTGGTTTTGCTTAGGTGGACAAGCTGACAAGTGGGTCCCGCTTGTAAGCGGGCAAGTGCCTCCTCTTCTCCCCCTTTCTTCTACCTCGACCCTTGATTTGGTCGGAACGCCATCGAGAAGCCACGAGGAGGGCAGGAGGGGGTGCGTCGGGTCAGGGAGCAGAGGCGGGCCGCGCCGGATCTGGGAGCAGAGGGGAGATGGGCTCGACGGGAGCTCCACCGCGGGTCACGCAGGGCTGCCGCGGGCTGCGCGTGCGACCTCTGCCGTCGGCCGCGCATGCGGAGCTCCATGGCAGGGGTTGCGGTCGGTGATCTCCGCCTCAGGCGCGTGCGAGAGCTTCGCGAGCTTCCTCCCGGCGCCCGCATCCTCCTCCCGGCGCCCGCGTCCTCCTCTCCCCCGGCGAGCAGTGCCACCCCCATGGCGGGCTCGCCCGCCGCTGGACAAATCAGGCACACCGGAGCTCGGCTGTGCCACTCCTATGGCGGGCTCGTTCGCCATCGGCATGAATCGATCTCGCCCGAGCAAAGCTAACCGCCCCATGTTGAGCTCCCATGGCAGCCTCACAAGCGGAGGTAGCGACGCAGGTTGGGCGGCGGTCAAGGGTGCAGATGGGAAGCACAAGGAGCAGGAAGGGAGGCAGTGGAGCGGCGCGGCTCGCCGGCGGCGGGAAGCATGAAGGGCGGCACTGCTAGCGGCGGGACGCAGAGGGGTCGAGGTAGACGAAAGGGGAAGAAGAGGAGGCCCTTTCCCATTTACAAGTGGGACCCACCTGTCAGCTTGTCCACCTAAGCAAAACCAGACCAGCTTGGCTGCCACCTAAGCGAAACCACCTACCAAAACCAGCTCAGGGGGCTATTTGTGTGGTTTTGCAAACGTGAGGGGGTTAGATATCCGGTTTTGTAGTTCAGGGGGTTATGTGTTCCACTCGCGATACGTTGGGGGGTGATGTAGACTTTTTCCCTAAAAATAACGTGGGACTGGTTGCATTAGAGTAAAACTTCAGATGTGAGTCAAATACATGGTGTTTCATGTTCATGCACATGGCAACTGAAATAAGTCTAGGAAGAATCCATTCCCACAAATCAGAAGGTTACAAACAGCAAGCAAAGTAGACTTCTAGCAAAATGAAAAATTCAGCTCCAAAAAGAACACCTTCACTAATGGGAAGATCAATACCCCAAAGTCTCAGTAAAAACCTTGAAACTTGCATATATGTAGATAGGTGAGCAAGACTAAAAGGAAGAAAGGATGCTACCTGGTCAGCTATACATGAAAGAGGGGCACACATTGTGTAGAAATATACGATCCAAAAAAAGCTAGTTTAGGGATTTAGCACCAAGTAACATAAACCAGGCTGATTTGAAGTGGTGAAGGGCGGGGGCTTTTGGTTTCAGCAAGAACCAGACGTCTTATTGTCATATTAATTGTTGGTCAAAATTTCATTTCATAGACCTTGTCGATGTCGAAAACAGCGCGTATCTTGAATCGGAGGGTGTATCATAAATTCAAAGATGTTTTACTATCCTCCTTAATTGTGCTGAAAACAAATATACAGCAGTATCTAATCACTTTACCCGAAATAGTATAGCAAACGTGTGACTATAAAAATCATATAAAAGAGTAAAGTTTTAAAATTAAATATTTTGTTTCGGATATGTCTACCATTTCATATTCTCCATACTGTTGAAAATTGTTGATTAAAAATATTTCGCTGCTAGAAAACAAGGACGCAATTGTTACAATGTATTAATTCTACCCTGAATTTAAGCTGCAAAAGAAGGATAGTGGTACATCATCCAACATAATTGGGAAGTTTATGGTCATTTGTCATTAATATTTCTTAGTTAGTGATTGATTTCAGACCCGTATTTGAATGCACTAAATCTAAGAAAATGAAAACACATACCCCTACTAAAGGACATGCTACAATCAGCAATCATCTTTTACAGCATTATAGGAATCGGGAGTGAAAATGATGCATAAATATACTTTGTTTACTTCAATGATGAAGAACTATGAACAACCAGCTGGGAATAAAATAGATAAACATAGCGAAATGGATTGATCACAAGACAAAAAAACATTTGGGACTTCATCCTCAAGCAATACAACCAAGAGATCACTCACAGAAACAAACGAAGTCAACTTACAAACATCCTATTACTATTTGGAAGATATAAAGATGTGCATGGCACAAATATTTCTATTGATTTTCTTTTATAGCAGAATAAAATAGATTTTCAGTCACCGAGTCTAATTTGTGGTAAATTTTAGTCAGGGTCAACTCAAGTAGGCCAGCCAGGGCAGAGGTGGGGTTGAATGTACTAAAAGCTTGTTGCTGGCTTGCTGCCAAGAACCAACAGAACAGACAACAACAACCTGCATGGTCTGGTACTGAATTCCAAGGCAAGGGACGCTTGAGAAGTCAGTATTCACTTGCATGTGTTGAAACTGTTAAACTTCCACTCACTGACAAAAAGTTAGTATTTGAAAAGCTAGAACTCACTCTTGATATCTTCTCACACAACAGTTGGAGTACTATTTTTTTTAAGAACTAATATAACCAGAATTTCATTAAAAAAGCACATAACAAATATGATATCAGCACTGCAAAGCGAAGGACAAAAAGAGGCAACATCACAGCTGAAATGAACTATGAGAACTTTCACATAAGCAACGGACCATCATTTGTGCTTAAAAAAAAGGGCCATCATTTGTTTAGCGATTCTGGGTTAGTTCTCACAACAGATGGATGAAAATAGACAAATAAGCATAAGAAACTATCATGAACACAATTTGAACAAGTAGACCATGGAACAATGGGCAGGCTTGTAACCAACCAAACTATTTTGTCAACAGCAGCATATATAGATATAACACACAAAAACAGCAATCTAACATTGCATCGTCTGAGAAACAGCACGTTAATGTTCCATTTCGGCATCATCGTCCGCCCGCGAAGCAATATGGAGTTCACCAGGGACATGTTTTCCAGCGCCACTCCGGCAAATTATTTGCCCTCGGAAACAAAAACCAAGAGACCTCACCTCTGGCGAGCCGAGGCAGAAGCTCAGCCGGCCATGGGGTGGTTGGCGACGTACTCGATGGCGAGCGGGAGGGAGTCGATCTTGTCAGCCTCCTTGTCCGGGATCTCGAGCTTGAACTCCTCCTCGATGGCCATCACCACCTCGACGGTGTCCAGGCTGTCCAGCCCTAGATCCTTCTCGAAGTGCGCCTCGGGAGTCACCTGCCACGGACCTAGGGTTAGCACGATTCGGGGGAGGGATTCGGCGCCCGCCATTGGGATGCGGATTCGGCGGAGGGGCCGCCGGGTAGCGGTGTTACCTTGGAGGGGTCGACCTTGGGGTGGCTCTTGAGGACGTCGACGACGCGGTCGACGACCTCCTCGCGGGTGAGGTGCGCGTCGTGGGAGGACATGGGCCGCGCGAGCCACCGCGCCAGGGCGTGCGGGTGAGACGCCGCGGCGGCGGAGGCGGCGAGGGGGAGCGAAGGGGAGGGGGAGAGGCGGATGCGGCGGAGTATCGCCGTACGGAGCGCCGCCGCCGCCATTTCGTCGCTGTGGCTTGGGATTTGACTCGGCCGAGGGATGGAGATCGGGAGAGTGAGCCAACAGCGCACGAGCTGGTGCTGGGCTGTGCCGCTGTGGTCTGAGACTCTGAACAAGAATGCCCAGTTCAGGAATAATTGGATCACACCAATGAAATATAAATATATATATATATATATATATATATATATATACCATTGACTTCACATGTCATTGTGTTGACACCCAAAATTAGCAAGACTAGGTAGGCCGGTTAAACCGGTGGGCCCATCCGGTCAGACCGCCCTGGTCAAAGTTCTCAAAAGGCAATTTGGACTTCACCATTGGATAGGACTCGTCGAGTACATCAAGATCCATATATAGAACGTCTAATTCGGAGTCTGGATGAAGGAGATATGGCATCTGGAAGATCTACACGTCACAGAGGCGGTTAGACCGCGTCCCATAGGCGGTTAGACCGCCCCGTCCTGCCAAAACTGGTTAGGAGTTGTATTTCGACACGATTTTGTAAGGATTTTGACTCCTAATGGGGCAAGACCTCCCCTCCCTATAAATATAAAGGGCCACGGCCGATTAGGGATCATCAATCGATCAAATCAATCTACTCTTATATTTTTACCTTTTCTCTTTGCCTCAAACTTTTCCAATCTACTACTTGTTGTTCTTCCTTCGTCTCCGCGATGTCCGAAGGCGTTCTAGGTGGCCTGCCGACCCTAGAGCAACCCTACGTGCATCAGCTCCGACGGGGTCCCTCCCGAGCCGACGTTCGTAGGTCTACCGCCGGTTCATCTCGGCACCCCGGTCTAACCGCCCTACATAGGCGGTCTGACCGACCTGCGCGGAGGAGCTGCAGCGAGCTTCCTCCGTGCACTTGTTGATCCCGAAAAGGTGTCAACAGATTTTGGCGACTCCGCTGGGAAAGAAGAAGAAAGATTTGTCGGCTACCATGGCCGATGACAAAGGAGCTCTTTGCGATCTCGACCCCAAGAACATCATCGACATGACTGACGGTGACATTCCGGATGCGAAGCGTCAAGCCTTCGAGGAGTATCAGAAAGGTCGAAGGGAAGCTGAGTGGAAGGACTTCATATCGGGTTTTCGGAAGACTCGTGATGGAAAAGTGGTGGAAGTTCAAGAATTTGAGTTTCCTCCTCTTCA
This sequence comes from Cenchrus fungigraminus, assembly GCA_036936925.1. Taxonomy (NCBI): domain Eukaryota; kingdom Viridiplantae; phylum Streptophyta; class Magnoliopsida; order Poales; family Poaceae; genus Cenchrus; species Cenchrus fungigraminus. The sequence continues at coordinate 90,554,384 of CM072780.1, forward strand.
ACAACCAAAGGTAACACCCACTGTGAGTAAACCACTCGAAGCTAATTCAGATATTGCAAACATGATTGATGGGGCTGTTAGTGCTAGCTTGAATAACAAATTTGTTGCCATGAGTGAAAAATTTGAATCTACGATGAATTCTCGTTTAGATCGTATAGAGGCCAAATTTGGTAAACAATTTTCTCGTAATGATATTAATGCATCTACTTCTAATACCGAAAATTCTAAAGATAGCACGCTAGATGATTTTTCAGATTTGCATATACCTAAAGTCCCCATTGGTGTATGTCGGGGTTCTCTACCGCCGGACAGTAAATTTGTATCGATCGTGTGTTGGACTCGGATGGTTAGCGCAGGAGACAACGGGATTTATACTGGTTCGGGCCTCCGAGGAGTAACACCCTACGTCCAGTGTCGAGCTGTTCCCGTGCTAAGGTTGTTTGTAGTTGAAGGACCGATTAGGCGAACCAGAGAGGGGGGGAGTGAATGGGAGCCGATAAAAATTCTTCTCGAAGGAGATGAGAACTCCAACAAAACGAACACAGCTTCCAACTCACGTCTCCGACCCAACTACCCAAGTTGGTCAAGACCACGCAGCCACTGGAGTGCTACTGGTCCTAGGAACCAACACTCAACCTTCCTAGCCAAAACTCACCAAAACACACAGCGGAAACTTGCACGGCTTGCTGCCTGTGCTACACCGGTCAGACCGATGGCCTGCGCCGGTCAGACCGGTGACACCGGTCAGACCGGTGGACAGAGCCGGTCAGGCCGGTGGCTACAGCAGCCGCACAGCAAACGTTCCAGGAAGCCTCAGTGAATCCTCTAGGCCCTGGAACAAAAACCACCACGAAACACAACCTGTGAGGAAGAAGAACCCCTCACAAACCCTAGCAAAACAACTCCAAACACTCCAAGAACTGAACAGCAGGACCACGGGACAAAACCAGACGGACAAGGTTGTTCCCCGAGACAAAAACCCACCAAGGGCTAGCACCGGTCAGACCGGTCAAGAGCACCGGTCAGACCGGTCGTGCCTGGGCAGCTCGGGATGAACAGCGCCCGCGAGTCAACTCCTCCAAATCCAACTCCCGATCTCTCGATCCGCTCCACGGTTTTGCACAAGACTTTGGGGATAGTAGGAACACCTCATGGGTACTCCATAGCCAAGATTTGGTCCACCAAAACTTGTCAAATCAAGAGGAATCGAAGAAATCCCACCAAGAACGCCTCTAACCCTAGAGCCACGAAAACCCCAAAATCGAGCCCTTTTGCTCACGGATTTGGAAGGAGAATCAAAGGGTAAAGAACCACGAAGGATTCATGCATACATCCCCCACCAAATCCCAAAGATAAAGGCCTCGAAATCGCTCCAAGAAAATCGCCAAGAAAGGGCTCCGAAAATCACCAAAAAGGAGAAACGGGAAAGACACATCCAAGCCTTGAGGAACCACGCCGAATCATCTATACATACCAAAGAGGTTCATACAAGGTCTAGCTTGCCGCCCGATCATCCTTCCCTCTCACAAGATCTCATCATGAAGCTCTCAAGCTAGTCCTACGAAAATCCTAAGAAAATAGGAAGGAAAATAGGAAAACCAAATGAGCTAGGGTTCCAAGAGATGGCTGCCATCCTCTCACCCCTTGGGTTATATGGAGGCAACCGAAAGACTAAAATACCCTTACTAGCTAACTAGGGATACATGCCCCTCGAGGGCGAAATTGGAAGTCTTTGTCTTCGCACCATCGGACGGATGCCCAGCGACCGCAGACTTGCTTAGCCTCGACGCAAGCCTTGCGATCCCGACGCGTGTCCTCCGCTTCGAAGATTCCGGACTGCGTCGTCGCACACCGGTCAGACCGGTGCTCCTCACCGGTCAGACCGGTACCCACCGGTCAGACCGGTCAGACCCACCGGTCAGACCGGTCTGGAGCTGCTGCACCTCCGTCTTCGGTTCTTCGGTCTTGGCTTTGTGGATCAACCAAGGAACCCAGTGGTTTTCTGGTGAACCACCGGAAACCCCGCGAACTCGGTGTAGCCTCCGCCAATCACCACTCATGACTCGGCTCCCACGTAGTCCCGGCTCGACCTTGGTTTTGAGGCTCAACCAAGAAACCGTCCATGACTTCATCTTGCCGTTCTTGCCACCATGCGGCCCGCACTTGACCCCGCTGGCCACCGGGTCCCTCGAACCAAGCCTACTTGTCTTCTCCACACCTGGAGGCCTCACCGGCAACGACCTTTCACGCTTGTTCTTCACCTGCACCTGCACCAGTCAAGCCGCAACCTGCACCTGCAATACTTAGCCAAGAATCAGTCCACACCACGTTGTCAATCACTCATCACACCAGGAAGCGACCATCCACCGGTCCTCGAACCACACCTGGCTCTCAATCTCCCCCTTGATGAGTGCATTGACAACACACACGTTTTGGTAACCAAGAGAAAAGGAAAAGAAACGACTTAAAGAAACTCCAACAAGCGATCGAAAGCCAAAGAAAAGGCAAAGAGCAAGATCACTTGAAGAAGACAAGTCTCGGACCCCTTAGGCAAGGGCAACGGCTCGACACATCCGAGACAAAACATGCTCAAGCAAAGAGCACAAACCATCAAACCAAAGCTCGAAAACCACAAAGAGCTCCCCCTGCACACATGCAAGCTCCCCCTGAACCGATGCAACTCCCCCTGGACAAATGCATGCGAACCACTTCACAAAACAGAGCAGCTGCAACAGCTCGGCTCTGACCGGTCAGACCGGTCGACACCACCGGTCAGACCGGTGGGCAACATGTGAACAGGACCAGCACTCTGACCGGTCAGACCGGTGACCTCAACCGGTCAGACCGGTGCACAACAGAGCCCAAAAATAGCTCGAAACCACCTGAAAACCTTCCAAAAGCATTCAGTAGGCCAAAACATGCTCAAACTTCTCCCCCTTGTTGACAATGCATGAATCAAGCCAAAAATGCAAAAAATGCAACCTAGAGCTTCTCAAATAGACAAAATTCAACATAGGATGCTACACATGTCCAAACGAGCAAGTTAGATACTCTATAGCTTCGTAAAGACATAAACTTCATGATCACCAAGTTTCACAACCATTGGGCGAAGCTAAGATAGAATTTAGCAATTTTGCGAAAAATTACCCTCTCATGAGCAAAGTCCTAAACATGAGCAAAACATGTCAAAATGGCAAAGCCACACAAACTTCATGCTAGGACAACCATTCTAAGCATAAGACCATCATAAACACCCACAAGCACCTCATGTCATGTCAAAGCCACCGAGCCATGTGCCTACTTCTATATATGAGACTTCTCATTGGTAGGCATCATGCAACGATTTAGCACCCAAAGCAAATTAAAATTAGCACATATGACATGGGAGCACATTTTTCAAGTAATTTACATTTCATATTCAGATTTATAATTGGTACATGAAATGTATTTGCGACAAAAAGGAACTTATGCCCCTCCACAAGATGAAGCATGGGGGCTAAACATTCATGATGGCAAATGAGCCTTTGGCCCCATATGATCAAAATAAGCTATCCAACCACAAATTAAGCATAGCCAAGCCACTAAAACATGTCTAGATCATGTAAAGGCATTTACTCACAAGAGAGCATATATATGAAATTTTTCAAAAACATAGCCATCAACCATGGATACAAACCAAGATTATCAAGAGCTAAGCCAAACTAACCATAGCTTACCAAATTTGCTCACAAAGACATATATGTCATTCCATGGTGAACAATGTGTATAGGAGAAGTCTTTCCTAAACAATGCATTTGATACAAAAAGCATGCAACCTAAGATACAAAGATGCCTATACATCATGCTACATATGCCATGCCAAATGCAAGAAATGCACAAAGGAAAGCTATACATATGCTACAAAGGAGCTCCCACACGCCAACTCAAGAAATCAAACAAACACCAAGCTCCCCCCGCAAACGAGTGAAAGTTGCTTGATTTAGGGGTTTGGTGAAAATATCAGCTAGTTGTTCATGTGTGGGTACATGGATCAAAGCTATCTTCCCTTTCTCTACGTTGTCTCTCAGAAAATGATACCTCACTTCTATGTGCTTGGTTTTGGAATGGAGCACTGGGTTCTTTGCAACGCTTATGACACTGGTGCTATCACATTGAAGTGGGACATGGGTATACTCCTCACCAAAGTCACTCATGGTGTATGTGATCCAAAGGAGCTGAGAGCAACAGCTAGCTGCGGCCACATACTCTGCCTCGGTAGTGGATTGAGCAACACTCGACTGTTTGCGGGAAGACCAAGATACCAAAGAAGAACCCAAGAACTGGCAAGTCCCAGAAGTGGACTTCCTATCCAACCGACACCCGGCAAAATCCGCGTCTGAAAATCCATGAAGCGCCAAAGAAGAAGACGCAGAGTACCAAAGGCCGAAGTCGGGAGTGTGTCGCAAATACCTGAAAATGCGCTTGACTGCTTGCTGATGCGAAGTCCTCGGAGAAGCTTGAAAACGAGCGCACAGACACACCGAGAATTGAATGTCCGGCCTCGTCGCCGTCAAGTAGAGGAGTGACCCGATCATGCTCCGGTACTCCTTCTGGTCCACGTGTTCACCTTCCTCGTCCGCATCAAGAACTGTAGTCGTACTCATAGGCGTCGCCATGGCCTTGGAGTCCTCCATCTTGAACTTCCTCACAATGTCCTTGGTGTACTTAGCTTGGTGCACAAATGTTCCTTCCTTTGATTGCTTGATTTGTAGCCCGAGGAAGAACTGCAACTCGCCCATCATGCTCATCTCAAATTCCCTGCTCATGTCTTCTGCAAACCTTGCAACAAGAGAGTTAGACGAGCCACCAAAGACAATATCATCCACGTATACCTGCACAATCAGGATATCTCTGTCCTGCCTGAGGAGAAACAAGGTCTGGTCGACCTTCCCCATCTCAAACCCTCTCTCAAACAGGAACCCCCTCAACCTACCATACCAAGCTCTAGGCGCCTGCTTCAACCCATACAGCGCCTTCCTCAACTTGTAGACCCGGTGAGGGTACTTCTCACTCTCAAACCCCGGTGGTTGCCTCACAAACACCTCTTCCTCCAATACACCGTTCAGAAAAGCACTCTTCACATCCATCTGGTACAACTTGAACCCTTTAGCCACGGAAAAGGCTAGAAGGATCCTGATCGCCTCCAAACGAGCTACAGGAGCGAAAGTCTCCTCGTAGTCGATCCCCTCTTTCTGACTGTACCCCTGAGCAACAAGTCTCGACTTGTTCCTCACCACTTCTCCTTTCTCTCCCTCTTTATTTTTTCACACCCATTTTGTCCCAATCGGCTTACACCCTGGGGGAGGGTCAACCAACACCCAAACTTGGTTTCTCTCAAAATTCTCCAACTCCTCATGCATCGAGTTAACCCAATTATGATCAGATAACGCATGTCCAATGTCTTTGGGCTCAAAAGTGGCAACAAAAGCAGCATGAGCGAAATGAGAATTGTTCCGAACCCTCGACCGTGTAGTACGTTCATTCATGTCGCCGATGATTCTCGAAGCTGGGTGATCCACTTGCACTCGTCGGGGAGGTTCTCGCCTTGATGCTACCTCCCCCTCAACAGCAGCTTCGCCTTGATCTGGGTTTGTCGTTGTAGGTGTGGGAGAGGGTCCATTCTCGATCGTCGTCGAAGTAGTAGGTACATGTTCAGCCGCGGGCATCACACCGCCATCTTCATCATCTCCATGTTCATGCTCCTCCTCCTGAAAGATCGCCTCGCCAAGTTCGTCGTCACCTGCACACTCAAAAACAAGCTGACTACGTGGCTGTGTCTCGTCGAAGGTTACCTCGCAAGTCTCCACGATTTGGTTAGTTTCAAGATTGAGCACACGAAATGCTCTAGAATGAGATGCATAACCAAAGAAAATACCATCGACAGACCTAGCCTCGAACTTGTCCAACTTCTTCCCTTTCTTCAGAATGAAGCATTTACAACCAAAGACATGGAAGTGACTCACCTTGGGTGTGCGACCGTGCATCAACTCGTAACAGGTTTTCTTCTTGTGAACCCTGAGGTAGATCCTGTTCGACACATGGCACGCGGTATTGACCGCCTCAGCCCAGAACCTTCTCGGAGTCCTATGCTCGTCGAGCATCGTCCGAGCCATCTCGCACAAGGTCCTGTTTTTCCTTTCCACCACGCCATTCTGGGGAGGCGTATACGGACTCGAAAACTGATGTTCAAGACCCAAGTCATGGCAAAAGGTTTCGAAGCGAGAGTTTTTGAATTCCGAGCCATTGTCACTGCGGATCGCTCGTATGGCATCTCCGTGCCTCTCGTTTCTTAACCTCAAGACAAGATCTCGAACAAAACCAAACGTCTCCCCCTTCTCCTCAAGAAAGAACACCCACGCATACCGAGAGTAGTCGTCCACCACAACAAGGACATACCACTTCCCACCCGTAGATCGCACACGAGCTGGGCCAACAAGGACCATATGGAGCAGCTCGCATGGACGCTCAGTCATCACATCGGTGAGAGGCGGGTGAGAAGAGGCTACCATCTTGGCATGCCTACACGGCGCACAAACCAACTCTTTCTCAAACCTCAATCGTGGCAATCCTCGGACCAAATTGAGTTTACTCAAGCGAGACAAAAGGTCAAAGCTCAAGTGACCCAACTTCCTATGCCACTTCCACAACTCACTCGAAGAACCAGCCAAGAAGCAACGCTCCACACCAGAAGACTGAGAAAAATCAGCTCGGAACACCTGACCCTCGGGAACGACCATGCAAACAAGATCCCCCCGAGAATCTAAAATCCGAGAACCACCAGGCCGAAACAACACCTCAAAACCCTCATCCAACAACTGGGACACAGAAAGCAAATTGTATCCAAGCGATTGAACAAGAGCAACACGCCTGAGAGTGATCTTGTCACTTACCTTAATCTCACCTTCTGACAGCACACGCCCTCGCCAATTGTCCCCAAAGGTGATGTACTTCTTTGTCACCACCGGGACGAGACTTGAGAACCACCCCTTGTCTCCGGTCATATGCCTCGAGCAACCGGAGTCAATCAACCAAATGTTCTTCAAGTCTCCCACCTGAAATTCAAAAGCGAGCACGTGAGTGAACAAACGACTCAGCACTGGGGTTAGTACCAAAAGAGTAAAACCAGTGCCGAGCCATTTGCTCCAAAGTGGGGTTAGCACAAACCAAATCATCACGCCTATCAAAGCTACCACCACGAACACCACCACGGTAACCACCACGAGGGAACCAACCCTCTCTAGCTGGAGGAGGACGAAAACCACGAAAGGGAAACCGTGGATCATTCCTCCGCTCCATCTCAAAGCTACGACTCTTCTCACCCTCGTATTGAGCACGAGGTGGAGAACGCCTAGCAAACTGACCACCTGCAAACTTTCCAGACCAACCACCAGAACCACGACCTCCAGAACCAAACCGAGCATCCTCACGAGCACGAAACCCGACTCGCTGTCTGCCCAGACCTGCACTGGTCTGACTGGTGTAGTACACCGGTCTGACCGGTGTGGCTCGGCCAGCAGCAACACCTGCAGCCTTCCGGTCTCCCCAAGCCGGAACCGTCCTCACAATCGCCTTGGCCCTGGGCATCTGCATACGAGGCTCAGGTACACCATTAGAGGGGTGGTACCTGTCCCTGTTAGCCCACTCTCTAACCATTCTCTCCTCACGCTTTCTCTTGAAGCAAAACTCATCCTTGTGACCATCTCTCCCACAATACCCACAATGGAACTTTATGGGCTGTGGCTTAGGCTTAGGCTTGGGTTGGGGCTGCCCACTCGGCTTCTCACCCTTCTTCTCTCCTTCCTCACCTCCCTTTGGGCTCACAAACTTCACCGGTTTCTGAAAATCATTTGTTGGGTGAGGGAATATGGGTGGATCTGGAGTAGTGTCAAGTTTGTTTCTGAGATGGTTGGGCTTGGGCTCAAACTTGTTCTTGTGTCTGTTTGGTGGTGGGATAGGAATCTCTCCAACTCTCTCAACTCCCTCACCACAGTTCTCTCCAAGCTTGTCAGCCCCAAGTGCCTGACCATCATAGCGTTTGAAAGCCGCTATCATGATACCGAGCTGAGGCTCCTGACCCGACAACCAGCTCATACATTTTCTCAGCTCATCATTTTCATCCTGCAGGCGATCAACATAATGTGCAAGCTCCAAATTCTTAACCGCATGCAATTCACAAGTAGAGCAAGAAGTGGGAATAGGCTCTTTCAACTTAGCCTCAAGCGAAACAGTGTAAGCATGCATCTCATCAATCTTTCCATGCAAAACAGGGCAAGAAGTGCAAGCACCTAGCAAAGCAGGTCTAGACTTAAGCTCAGCCACTTCAACCCTAAGCATATCTAGTTCATCACAAGTAGAAGCATGCTTATCCTTAAGAGCAGTAAGATCAGCTACGTACACAGAGCAATCACAGCAATCAATCTCATCAGAAACCACAGGAGAAGCCTTAAGCGAATCAATCTCAAGCTTAGCATCTAGGTTCTGGGTTTCTAGCTCAGCCACACGGTTCCTAGCATCTTCTAGTGAGGCCCTAAGCTCTTTCCTCATCTTCTTGGCCTCTCTAAGCATGTGATCGCGGTTATCAAGCAAGTCAACCAACTCATCATTCTCCTTGCGCAAAGAAGAGAGCTCATCACATACCTCATCCTCGGAGTCAGAGTCCGAGTCACTCTGGTGGCTCTTCTTGCTGCCGGAGCTACGGGCCATGCCGCAGAAGCCATCTCTCGCGAAGCAGCTCAACCCGCTCAAGTTCCTGGATGACTTCTTGTTCTTGCGCCGATCACCTTCATCTTCACTGCTACTCGAGCTTGAGGAAGAGTAGGCGGAGCTGGAGTCGACGTCGCTCGCTCCGACCATTGCTCGGGCCTTCCTGCCGCGGCCATCCTTCTTCCTCGACCGTCGCTCGTCCTTGTGCTTGTTCTTGTGCTTGTGATCGCGCCTCGATCGGTACTTGCCATCCTTGCTCGATCGGTGCCTGTAGCCGTCCTTGTAGCCGTCCTTGTTCTCCGTCTTCTCCGGGCAGTCGGCAACGAAGTGTCCTGGCTTGCCGCACTGAAAGCACATCCGTGCTGTCCTCCTCGTGTTCACCCGGTTCTCGTGCAGCCTCTCGAACCGCCTGGTCAGCAACGCCAGCTCGTCCTCTCCAAGCACGTCGAACTCCTCATCTGGCAAAGACATCAAAGAAGACAGAGAGTACATCCTGGAGGATGCGTTAGTGTTAGACTTAGCTCCTTTGCCACTAACGAGAGCGAGACTATGAGAATCAGTCGGGCTCTCGATCTTGGCTGTCATACCACGGTCCAACTCAGCCGACTTGAGCTTCGAGAACAGCTCGTTCACCGTCAAGGTGTCATACTTCTCGGACTCAACAATAGCCTCAAACTTCCCGTCCCATACGGTACGATCCAACGAGTGCAAGAGCTTCACGGCTCTATCATGATCATTGTATGGGAGGACGTCCACATTGGCTCTCATGTTGTTCACAACGACCGTAAATCGCTGGAAAAGGGCATCGACGGACTCGCCGGGGAGATGAGTGAAGTTCTCGTACTCTCTCCGGTAAGTCGCGTACATCCGAGCCTGAACCTGAGCATTCCCAGCATGAGCATCCTTCAACTGCTCCCAAATCCTACAAGCTAAGTCCTCTGTCTGAACCCGATCGAATTCAGGCTGACACAGAGCACGAAACAAGTAGTCGACAGCCTTGTTGTTGGCTTCGAACATATCCCTCGATCCTGGAGCAAGGAAGTTCATCGGATGAACATAAGCTGTGTTCACCGTGACATCCCAAAGGATCTGACCCTTTCCGCGGAGGAATGCCGCCATCCGCCTTTGCCACATCTGGTAGTTCTTCCCATCGATGTGCGGAGGACCCGAACCCCGTTCCTGGTACGCCATCTTTGGATCTTAGACTGGTAAGAGTCAATAAAGACCCGAACCGGCTCTGATACCAATTGAATGACCGATTAGGCGAACCAGAGAGGGGGGGGGGAGTGAATGGGAGCCGATAAAAATTCTTCTCGAAGGAGATGAGAACTCCAACAAGACGAACACAGCTTCCAACTCACGTCTCCGACCCAACTACCCAAGTTGGTCAAGACCACGCAGCCACTGGAGTGCTACTGGTCCTAGGAACCAACACTCAACCTTCCTAGCCAAAACTCACCAAAACACACAGCGGAAACTTGCACGGCTTGCTGCCTGTGCTACACCGGTCAGACCAATGGCCTGCGCCGGTCAGACCGGTGACACCGGTCAGACCGGTGGACAGAGCCGGTCAGGCCGGTGGCTACAGCAGCCGCACAGCAAACGTTCCAGGAAGCCTCAGTGAATCCTCTAGGCCCTGGAACAAAAACCACCACGAAACACAACCTGTGAGGAAGAAGAACCCCTCACAAACCCTAGCAAAACAACTCCAAACACTCCAAGAACTGAACAGCAGGACCACGGGACAAAACCAGACGGACAAGGCTGTTCCCCGAGACAAAAACCCACCAAGGGCTAGCACCGGTCAGACCGGTCAAGAGCACCGGTCAGACCGGTCGTGCCTGGGCAGCTCGGGATGAACAGCGCCCGCGAGTCAACTCCTCCAAATCCAACTCCCGATCTCTCGATCCGCTCCACGGTTTTGCACAAGACTTTGGGGATAGTAGGAACACCTCATGGGTACTCCATAGCCAAGATTTGGTCCACCAAAACTTGTCAAATCAAGAGGAATCGAAGAAATCCCACCAAGAACGCCTCTAACCCTAGAGCCACGAAAACCCCAAAATCGAGCCCTTTTGCTCACGGATTTGGAAGGGGAATCAAAGGGTAAAGAACCACGAAGGATTCATGCATACATCCCCCACCAAATCCCAAAGATAAAGGCCTCGAAATCGCTCCAAGAAAATCGCCAAGAAAGGGCTCCGAAAATCACCAAAAAGGAGAAACGGGAAAGACACATCCAAGCCTTGAGGAACCACGCCGAATCATCTATACATACCAAAGAGGTTCATACAAGGTCTAGCTTGCCGCCCGATCATCCTTCCCTCTCACAAGATCTCATCATGAAGCTCTCAAGCTAGTTCTACGAAAATCCTAAGAAAATAGGAAGGAAAATAGGAAAACCAAATGAGCTAGGGTTCCAAGAGATGGCTGCCATCCTCTCACCCCTTGGGTTATATGGAGGCAACCGAAAGACTAAAATACCCTTACTAGCTAACTAGGGATACATGCCCCTCGAGGGCGAAATTGGAAGTCTTTGTCTTCGCACCATCGGACGGATGCCCAGCGACCGCAGACTTGCTTAGCCTCGACGCAAGCCTTGCGATCCCGACGCGTGTCCTCCGCTTCGAAGATTCCGGACTGCGTCGTCGCACACCGGTCAGACCGGTGCTCCTCACCGGTCAGACCGGTACCCACCGGTCAGACCGGTCAGACCCACCGGTCAGACCGGTCTGGAGCTGCTGCACCTCCGTCTTCGGTTCTTCGGTCTTGGCTTTGTGGATCAACCAAGGAACCCAGTGGTTTTCTGGTGAACCACCGGAAACCCCGCGAACTCGATGTAGCCTCCGCCAATCACCACTCATGACTCGGCTCCCACGTAGTCCCGGCTCGACCTTGGTTTTGAGGCTCAACCAAGAAACCGTCCATGACTTCATCTTGCCGTTCTTGCCACCATGCGGCCCGCACTTGACCCCGCTGGCCACCGGGTCCCTCGAACCAAGCCTACTTGTCTTCTCCACACCTGGAGGCCTCACCGGCAACGACCTTTCACGCTTGTTCTTCACCTGCACCTGCACCAGTCAAGCCGCAACCTGCACCTGCAATACTTAGCCAAGAATCAGTCCACACCACGTTGTCAATCACTCATCACACCAGGAAGCGACCATCCACCGGTCCTCGAACCACACCTGGCTCTCAGTAGTAGGGGTTACAAACTGGTCGGGAGAGGGTATCGAGCCCAAGTCCCTTAGCTTGGGTGTTCGGTTCGTCAGTTTTTGTGACGGTTGCCCTCCTCTCCCTTTTATAGATGCAAGGGGGAGGGGCAAAAAGGGGAACAAAAGAAATGCTACAGTGTTGGCCGCTGGGATGTCCTCTCGCGCGTCGCTGTCCGTCATGACTCATTGAAGAGGAGTCGTGCTATGTTGTCGTAGAAGCCGCCGTGTGGCCGGGCGGGGCTGTTCACTCTGGGACGCCTGGCGCCTCCTCCGAGTAGTTTGGTGCTGACTCAACCCGTCTGAGCATGAGATGAGCTCACCACGTTAAGGCCTAATCGTAGGCCAGTGCTTATCGTAGGGGGCACTCGAGTGCCTCGGGCGGAGTTGGCGTGCTGCAGAGTCAGATGTGACGGCGAGTTGATGGCCGCGCGGCTGAGCAGAGCTGCATTAAGGCTCTTGTCAGAGCCGGACACCCGCGCGTGCCGCCAGCTGGTGCGCTTGCACGGCATGGGGAACTGGCGCCCCACGCGTCGTAGCGGAAGAGTTCGTGCGCCGAGGTTGCGCCACATGGTGTGGGGCGCGTCTTGGTCGAAGACGGAGAGTGCTCGTGCGAACGAGCTGCTTGTCGTGCGAGGCGGAGACTTGTCGTGCGAGGCGGGGACTTGTCGTGCGAGGCGGAGACTTGTCGGAGCAGCTTCCCCTAGTAGGGAACTTGTCGGAGAAGCTGCCAACTAGTCGGGAGCAAGACGTCTTGCCAGTGATGGTCTTGACATGGGTCCTTGGTCCTCCTCGTCTTGAATCTTAGCCTTCACGTTGTCAATGGTGTCAGAAGACTCCACATCAAGAGTGATTATCTCACCGTCAAAGGGGGTCCTAGTCTGGGCCCTCGTCAGTGTACCTCCAATCCACCACGTACATAGTCGTACCACTATTGGTGCTTTGGCTGGTGGAGGGAGTACAATGGCCGCTACTAATGCAATGATGCCACATACAGTTGTATATAGCGAGCCAAGTGCATATGTTCCTAATAGTTCGTTGCAGCATGTTCCTAACACATTGTCGAACCAAACATCAACATATAGCACACCACAACCTACTATGAATCGAGCACCACATCCTGGATCGGCTAGACCTAGAACCGCTTTGGGGATGGAGGGATTTAGAGAAGAGATGCTCGAGATATTTAGGCAAACTTTTGGTACAGAGCCTAAAACTAAAAGTCGGTCGTATCAAAGATCGTATCCTGAGAATTATGTGTATATCTCGTACCCACAGGGATTTAAAATACCAGAGTTTACTAAATTTAGTGGGGATGATGGTAGAAGTACATTAGAGCATATATGCCAATTTATTATACAATGTAGTGCAGCTACTTCTAATGATATTTGTAAAATGAAATTGTTTCCTTTATCTCTATCGGGTGCTGCATTTACATGGTTTATTTTTTTGCCACCCAACTCAGTTTACACTTTTTCTGATATATAGAATAAATTTCATGATTATTTCTTTACTGGTGAAACTGAGTTGAAATTGTCACATCTTGTATCGGTTAGACAAAAATCTAATGAATCTGTTTCTAAATATATTAGAAGATTTAGAGACACTAGAAACCGATGCTATAGTTTGACAATTTCTGATAGAGACCTAGCCGATCTTGCTTATTCTGGTTTGCTTGATATCCATAAAGAGAAGCCAGATGGTCAAGATTTCTTAGATGTTAGTCGGTTGTTGCAAAAAGCTTTAGCTAATGAAAACCGACTTAAGGAATCTAAGAATTCACAAAAAACCAATGAAAAGTCTAATCATCCTATTTATTATGCATCTGATTATTCGGACGATGAGAGTAAAGATGTATATGCTGCTGAATTTACATGGTCATCTGATGATAAACCAAATACTTGTGCTTCTCTCAAGCCGGCCCATAAGAGTCGGCAAGATGAGATAAAATTCACTTTTGACGTGGCTAAGTGTGATAGGATCTTTGATGAGTTATTAAAATTGGGTAAGATTAAAATATCTCACACTTTGCCACCACCTGATGAAATAAAGAAGCGTGCATATTGTAAATTTCATCATTCTTATTCTCATGCAACTAATGATTGTAATAGTTTTCATCGGCAAATACAATCGGCTGTTAACGAAGGCCGTTTAGTACTTCATAAGATGCAAGTCGACCAAAATCCTTTCCCTGTTAATGCTTTTATGAATACTCTTGAGTTAAGGTACTCATTCGGCCGGATCAAACCGATAAAGCTAAGGGGAAGAATATAATCATTGGAGAACAAAGGCGTGACGAGAAGCTGACACTGGAGGAGACTCCCAAGATTGCAGCGAAGGCTTCAACGCTCGGGGGGGGGGCAAGGCACTGCAGAAAAAGCCGACGGTGCATCGACCGGTCTGGCCACTACCCAGGGCGGTCTAACCGGGTCCAAGGGCGGTCTAACCACGTTCCAGGGCGGTCTGACCGCTATTTCCAGAGAAAATGGAGATGCTCCCAATAAAAAGGTAAGGCCGAGTTTTGAAGAACTCCTGGCCAAATATAAGAGGAAGGGAGCTGCAAGGAAGCGAAGAAATCAACCAATAGGTGCTAAGGGCGAAAAAGCACCACCAAGGCATGAGAAACGAGAAAGTACGCATCACCAACAAGGTAATTTTGTTTATCCTTTTGTTGGATCAGTTACACCATGTTCTTGGTATTATCCTGGTTATTACTCACCTACCAATTATAGTAGTATGTACATGAAACCATATATGATTCAATATCCTATTGCACATCCAAATTATGGTACATTGCAAAGACCGATCACTTATAACAACAATCTGGTAAAAAATAATGTATGTGCTACTATCAAGTAAGGTGGGGTTAGCAATGAGCAAAATTCTAAGGGTATGCAGCCGAGGTGGTGTCCCTCAGGCTTATCCCGCACTCAAAAAAGGAGATTACAGCGGATGCGAAAGCAAGGATCAATGGAGCAGTCTACAGTGGTCACACCGGCAAGGTCAGCAACTAAGCAGGTATGGAGACCAAAACAAGTTGTTTCATGAGTTCATAGCAAGTTCGTGGCCGATAAAGCAATTATCACCCTTAGGAGCAAAAATATGGACGATGTATTGTTAATCATCGTTTTCTGCCAATTTTAATCATTATAGATGTTTTCTGACACGCAAGGTTTGCCATAAAACAGGGGGGCATATGTTGACACCAAAAATTGGCAAGACTAGGTAGGCCGGTTTAACCGGGGGCCCACCCGGTCAGACCGCCCTGGTCAAAGTCCTCAAAAGGCAATTTGGACTTCACCATTGGATAGGTCTCGTCGAGTACATCAAGATCCATATATAGAATGTCCAATTCGGAGTTCGGATGAAGGAGATATGGCTTCTGGAAGATCTGCATGTCACAAAGGCGGTTAGACCGCGTCCCATAGGCGGTTAGATCGCCCCGTCCTGCCAAAATTGGTTAGGAGTTGTATTTCGACACGATTTTGTAAGGGTTTCGACTCCTAATGGGGCAAGACCTCCCCTCCCTATAAATATAAAGGGCCACGGCCGATTGGGGATCATCAATCGATCAAATCAATCTACTCTTATATTTTTACCTTTTCTCTTTGCCTCAAACTTTTCCAATCTACTACTTGTTGTTCTTCCTTCGTCTCCGCGACGTCCGAAGGCGTTCTAGGTGGCCTGCCGACCCTAGAGCAACCCTACGTGCATCAGCTCCGACGGGGTCCCTCCCGAGCCGACGTTCGTAGGTCTACCGCCGGTTCATCTCGGCACCCCGGTCTAACCGCCCTACACAGGCGGTCTAACCGACCTGCGCAGAGGAGCTGCAGCGAGCTTCCTCCGTGCACTTGTTGATCCCGAAAAGGTGTCAGCACATTGACTCATGTGAACCCCACATATCATTAACTTGTAATGGTATATATCTAACTTTGGAATCTTTTAATGTTATGAATCCAAATTACCCCAAAGCTTATTGATTCAGAGATGGAACATGGGATGTGAGTTTGAACATATTTCCTCCTTTGCTAATTTACAACCAGTAGGGTATTGTATATTTTCTAGATAGTACTACCTCTTAATTACAATTCGTCTCAATTTTTTACTTCAAATTTTTAATTTTATAAAAGAATGTAAATATCACTTTTTTATTGTGGCTTGCTTTATTATATTTTAAAAAATAACTTAAATTTTTGTATAATTTTTAATGAGATAAACGGTCAAACTTAAGATAAAAAAGTTTGTATGTACGGTACATAATAAAATCTATATATATACTAGTAAAATGCACGTGAGACACGCACGTGTCTAAAAAATAATAACTAAAAAATTACATTTATATAATAAAGTGCACGCGCGTGTTACCAAGATATTGTAACTGATTCTAAAAGTTTAAAATTGATTCTAAAAGTTTAAAATATAGTAAAATGCACACAGTATGTACGTATTTTGAAGAAATATAAAAGACATAGATGCATCATCAAAGACAATACATTTACTTAGAAAAGAAATGGATTACATACATTTTTTCTCTTTACATTCCAAGATTAACGTAGAATCTTCAAATTATAGAATCCGGAAGTATCTTTACATCACCCATTGCAAGTCTTCCACCACTACATCCGATCCCTTCACAGTTCAGATCAATAGCCAACACACCCAAAAACAATTAAGTTATTGATGCCGAATTCTTTTGAATCCTCACGGTATATGATGGACTCCTGCTAGAAAAACAAAGTATTTAGCTCCTTTGAGAACGTTCCAGTTTCTAAAATGGGAAGGAGCCAGATGATCCACATTTTTTCGGTTTCTCAATACAAAACTTATACAGCTCATCTATTGCTTCAAACATGGAGCCGTTTCTACCAGTTCCTATTATAAAAACAAGTTCCGAAAAGAATTAAATTGATTAAACGTATCACCTTCGAAAAATGTTTAAAATTGCAAAAAGGCATATAATACTAAATTGAACTTATCAACTCATCCTAAATCAAGATGGGTTATGATAAATTTTGACAATTAGTATCAAGTTTGAAAACAAGACTGTTGCGCGAAATCGGTCTTCTGGATACAAGTTTCCACTACAAATTGAGCCATCTAAACCCATCTATAAGGATGTGTAGCCTAATTGGAGACTACTTTAGCAGCAAGGACCAAGAATTTGTGAATGGCACAGCCCACTCATTTGAGGCACAAAATTTAAGGTTTGATTTCTTAGAGACACACTGGACAAATTCATGGATGAAATAAACCTGACATGGACAATGAAGTAAATCTACCTTGGTAAGTATGTCTGGTATCCTTTCCCGGCATGGTGTCTTTTGATTTTGAACAGCGAGCTTTGTTTGTGTTGTTGTGCCTCGGAACTGTTCAATCATACATGCATACTATCTCCCGTATCAGACATGCACTCTCTTTTCCCGTTATTTTCGGAATATCCATTTGACAAGTCAGCCTGCATGCCAAAGAATGCATATTGTAAATACAAGGTATATCAAGCATCACCACAAATCTGAATAATTAATAAAATATTGAAGCAACAATATCTCATCAACATCTATGAATTGAAGCAACATCTCTCTCCCTCCGCCTCTTACAGGTTGCCGGATCCTGCTCTTCTGGCTGCTGACCATGCGAGTCCTGCTCACTTGGCACCTGGAAATGTTTACAATTTGTCAAGATCTAGCCAATGCTACAGTATATATATTGTCAAAGTAAAATAAAAATATCAGCACTAAATATCACAACAGATTGTCTACCCAGTCATGTACTAATTTCTGGGAACTCTGATTCTTCTATGTTGATAAAGTTTGCTTCCTCAAACATTCTTCCTCAACACTGGCAAGGTTTCTTCCTCCATAAAGTGATGATCATAGCAAAATTATTAAAAGATAATTAATTTGGGACGGTGGGAGTAAATTGTTTCAAGATGTAACAGGATGGTAAGAAAATATATAACAGAGCAACAACTTTCTCTTATTTAACAAGCATTTTGTCTGTACATCAGAAAAAATTACAGGGCAAAAACATGTCGTGCGAGAGGAAACTGTAGGTAGAAGGTGATCGAGTACAAGGCACGTGCACCTTTTATATTGCCCAAACATCACAACAGAAAGAAAAAAAGAGGCAGGCAACTGCAAAGTGAAAATTCCCATGTGGTGAAAACACAAGCATACATTACAACCTAGATTCAGACAAAGTTTCCCAATCCACCTGTTGAAGGCAAAAAAAATTAGTAAAACAAAGAAGCATACAAAAGGCAATTGGTAGTTTTAACCTCTGCATCCTGGGTAAGATAAGTAAGAAGCAACAGTGCTTCGTTCCTTATGACCTGCAAAGCATAACCAAAAATCGGCAACCATATGAGTAACGAGATACCAAAAGGACTGCAGATGGTTATTATTACAGCATATTTGGATCAAAATAATGGAATAAAAAAATGCACCTCATCAGAAAGTAATACGTTGTTACCATTTACAAGAGAACTGCATCTTTCAAAATACTAACCCATATTTCAGTCTATAACAGAATTAGTGCAGGTAAAGTAAAAAAATATTTGGTAACGAAAGCCTAAACCCCACAAACCCCGAGAAGCTATTACACACTATCTTGCTAGCCTTTCTATCCAATTGTGGTCCATTCTTCTCTATCTTGGTTACAGTCGCTTCTATCCAATTATGACTTAGCTAAGTGGCATACCTTCAAAAGCATAAAAAATAATTCCGTATTTTACCAAGCAAATTCGGATGAAACATAACATATACGACATTGAACTATCTTGATAAAGTAGAATGTAACAATATAATACTTGGTTAATTTGTTGAGTTCACGATAATTCAGACATGCAATTTACAATATGATTCAGGAGAGTACCTTCCTAGTAGCAGGTTTGATTGCTTACATTATATAACTTGAAAAAGCAAGAACAAAAAACACATGTAATTTTATTTTGATTCAGTTTGTCAAGATCAATGCCTTTGCTCTTAATGATGATAAGTCCATGAGGACGCTTTTGCGCAACCAATGGCAACAGGCAACATATGCAGCCGATTATCTCTGCAGCATTGATGTGCAAGTTTTTAACTAAATTAAGATAAGAGGAACTGATGATGCCTATATAGCTTTTTAATAGACCAAAATCAATGCTGATGTATCTACTGTGTTTCTTTAGTAGAATACCTTAAAATTTTCACTCAGTTAGTTGACAAAATGGCACAATCTACAATCTATTCTTCTCCTTCACTTGCCCTTCAACTGCAAAATACTCCTGATAGGACAAGAAAGCCTAAACAACTCTTAGTATCAAATAACATGATCCTTCTTTGACGAAAAACTGAAAAAGTAAGTGAACTGGAACTATGATTAGTTGCAAAATTATTGATGAACTCAAGTTGCTGCTGCAGTTAAAAACCAAACAGCCACAATGGACTTATCTTATCACAAGATCTTACCCAAGAAGCTAACGTGCATTGACTTCCTCATGAGTTCCATCTGGAGATCACAAAGAGACTTGCGCTTCACGGCATTCTCTGGTTTTGAGAACATTCTCCTTCATCGGTTCCTCCAGAATCCTCCTGCATTCCTCCACCGAAAGTAAAGCGCATTGTTGTTTCAGTTGGCCATAGCAATGGGATTCGCTCTGAAAGAGACATGAGGATCTTTGTTTAGTTAGCCACACAGAGAAGTGGCGATATAGCATCCAATTCCATCCATGAAATGTTTGGCTGCTGGTGGATGTATAACCTCTTTCGCTCACAGAATTGCTTGGTCGTCGATTCGACCAGCACCCACGGCCTCGCCCCCTTCTGCCATGACATCAACGGCGCCGCACCTGCCCGACTTCAACCTGTGACGCCACTCCGGCCCATCTAGTTATATACACAGTCTTCCAGAAATTTCAATGAAACCAATCAAGTTGTCAAAAAAATGAAACCAATCTTAAACCAAAACAAATATATGATACCTATTTCACACAGAAATCACTTAGTCCAAGTGGCAAGTTAACTAAATAAAATAAGCTTTACGCTCTGAGGTGGACCACAATGGGGTAGCATTTAGGAAGTTGACAAAATAATGATGATGTATTCATATAAATACATGAAGTTAGAAAAGGTAAGCATAACACTGAAAGCACGTATAGTTGTGTTTTCTTAGAGTTTGGTACAGTTTGAGAAGATGAAAGTCTGAAAATTCTGTATGGTTTGAAGCTTCAATAGGAAACATTTAATTATATGCCATAAAACCATCGTTACAAACAACATTGGTCATCAGATATTAGGTTGCTGAATCACTCGTACCAACCAGAATGTATCTAGTTTCACTACTTCAGTAGTTCAGTCAGTAACTGCTGACACCTCAAAATTTTCCTATTCCCTACTTCTGTGCAGCAGAGGACCCAAATTCGTATATTTGGCCGTACATTAGCCTGGCAGAGCAGCGCAACAGGACTAAGTTCAATTACCCATCCATGACTGAACATGTGGAAAGAACCAAGGGACAACATCAATGGCAAGGGGAGGGGGCGGGTGTTACCAAGGTCATATCTGTCGGATGTCGGCTACCGCCACCGCTTCCTGGCGTTGCCACCAGCAGCTATCCTCTGCCAACGACAGCGAATACCTGGATCCCTTCGCGCCGAACGGATTTTCCACCCGGTGGTCCGGAGCAGGAAGAGGTGCGGCAAAAGCATTATAGCTCCACCACTGGATGCAGCAAACCAAATTTGACGCTGCTGGAGCTCGACGCCAATCCGGAGGCCCCCGACGGGCAGGGCCGTAGGCCGGCCTCCCCCGCGGCGGGTGCATACGACGGCGTTGTGGAGGCCCCCAACGGCCAGAGCTGGACGCCAGCCTCCCCCGCGATGGGCGCATCCGGCGGCATTGTGAAGGACGTCACGGGCTTGGGAGTGGACAGGCTCCTGAGCCGGAGGCGAGGTGAGGAGGATGTGTTGGACGGCGACGGTGGCGTGGTGGGTGACGCTGGCGGTGGGGCCGTGCCGTGCCGTGCCGTTGGCCGGCGGTACGTGCGGGTGACGACGACGAGGTCGCGCGACATCACTTGCGGGAGCCGTGCGCGGGTGGGGGCGTGAGGTGACCCTGTCTTCGCCGCCAGGAGAGAGGGAGGGAGGCCAACGTACGGATTGTCATGGCCGCCACCGAGCTCGGAGGAAGGGGGCGCTCCGGCTGCGCGGCCGATGTGCACGGCGCGGCATCCCGACGGCCGGCGGCGCTGCCTCGAAAGAAAAAACTAATCTTTTCTCTCTTATAAGCGCGTCGCGGGCGGGGTGCGAGTGCGGGGTTGGGTGGACCCCTGACGGGTACGGGTGGGTATGCACGGGGTGTGTGAGAAAAACAATTCGATTTTAGCATAAACACTCCCCAAATTTTGATTTTTGGTCATTCCATCGTCCTTTCCCTACCCACTCCTCAAAACATATGACGGGTGGGTCCGACGTGAGGGGTATGTGGACCTGATTTAGGTGAGAAAAGTTTTCAATTGTCTTCGCTCCTTATAGTTTATATAGGTAGATAGATTTGAAAAAGTGACTATATTTAGGAATGGAGAAAGTAGAAGTGTGGTTCGAGGATGTCGAGATGCGTATCGATCCTTAAGATTTTTAAAGAAACTCTTGCAAATTAAGGGTTTAAAAAAGTCATTGTGTGACGTTCCTCACACCTCTAAATTTTTACATTTTTTCAAATCTATATTTTAAAAATGAAAAAAACCTCTACAACCTTTAATTTTACAAAATTTACAACTTTTCGCAAGAGTTGTTTTAACAACTTTTCTAAGTAACTTCTCACAACAAACCCTAACAACATAAATCATTAGTCTCTTAGGGCATGCTTTATGGAAATTGAAGAGAACTTTCAAATGAAACCTTTTAGGCAACTTTGCATGAGATGTTTCCTTCGAATAAGTTTTCTATAAAACATATCTTGACTAAGTTGCAAAAATACTTTAAACAAATTATTTGGTGATATTCTCTTGAAAATGTTTATCAACAATTTTTTCTAATCAAACTATTCAAACGATGAGCCATAAACAGTTTGAAACAAGTTCATCTTCATAAAATCATTTTGAAACCATGGAATAAAGTGTATGGGGGACCGGGGGTAAATAGTAGTAGGTCTAGGCCTTTTTGGTCTGCCTCCACCACCAGCCAAACCATGGATGCGTCCGCTTTCCAAGCGCCACAACCACATACACAAACTATATTTACTGTACCTATGCATAAATGTAGTAGACTTGAGCATTTTCGGCCGGGCCGGGTCGAAAAAACCTGGTTATTTTCGGGCTGAGAAAATCCTGCCCACAACCGTCCCACTACACGCGTCGGGCCTCAATTTTCGGGTCAGGCCCGGTCTTGGGCGGGCCGCCCATGCGTTTTGTCGTGTAAAATAGCTAAAAACAGCATTTCAGTCCGAGCTCGGGTTAAGATTTTTTTCGCGGGCTGCAAGATCTGTGTCCAGGCCCGTCTAGTAAGGTCTGTGGGCGGACCGGAACCGGGCCCGGGCCGGGCCAGCGGGCCGGACTGGGCTAAAAATGCTCAGGTATAAACTGTAGTGAGGCGCAGGGCACTGTAACCGTGGCGAGTTGTGGTTGGAAACCAAGCACTCCCCTAATTTTATCAAGGACCTGGTTTTCCCGTGACATGTCGTGCTATTAGGCCAGTCTCAGTGGTAGTTTCACGGGCACAATTACCTAGACTGCCATGCCAGTTTTTCAACGTAACGAAACTGTCACTCTCAGTGCAAAGTTTCATTGCACAGTTTCATAGACATGGTGTATCATTTATGTTTTGAATTGTGTTGCGATTGTTAGCTCGTGTAATTAGGCCACTGACCTATTCTTCAGGATAGCTAGATTAGCACTGACTCCTTCTCTTTCAGTTAGAGACGTTGGCCGCGATCCCCTTTTTTCGGACGCTCAACAGTCTCTGCACTTGTATAAAACCGGCTGAGATGATCAATGGAATTCGTCGATCGTTTTCTCATCCTCTTACATGGTATCAGCTTAACTTCGATCCTATTCTTCCGCTACCTCCTGCTCCGTGCCAATGGCGCACAACCCCTCTGCTGCTTCTTCTGATTCCTCTGCTCCCACCGTTCACAACATCAACCCATTCCATGTCGCTGCTCCGGTGTTGCCTGTCGCCGCCTCCACCATCCCATTGCTGAACATCCGCCATGATGTGCCGGAGACGCTCGATCTCCACGACTCCAACTATGCCTCGTGGAGCTCCCTGTTCGAGCTCACGTTCCGCAAGCTCGGGCTCCTGGAGCACGTCGACAGCACTGTCGACGCGCAGCTCCGTCTGCACGACGCTGAGTGGACCCAGATCGACCACTGTATTGTGTTGTGGATCTACCTTACCGTCTCCAAGACCATCCGCGACATGATCTTCCAGCTCTGCACCACGGCGTTCTCCGCGTGGACAAGCGTCCGCGGCCTCTTCCTCAACAATGCGACACAACACACCGTGTACGCCCTACAGGACTTCCACAGCCTGCAGCAGGGTGACCTTTCCATCCATGACTACTGCTGCTGTCTTAAGCGCTTGGCGGACACTCTCACCGACGTCGGCCACCCCATCACTGATCAAGACGTCGTCGTCAACGCCATGCGGGGCATCAGCTCCAAGTTCACCAATGCTCTCGGCGTCATCAACGCCATGAACCCGCTGCCATCCTTCTTGTGGGTACATTCTTATCTCCTGCAGGAAGAGACGCGCATCGATCGCACACACAAGATGGAGGCTGCCAACAGTCTTCTTGCAGCCGGTTCATCCCCTGGCGCTGGCGCTCCGTCCGGCGCGGCGGCGGCCACCCTTGTCGCCACCGGTTCCTCCACTGGCGCATCCAAGTCGCCAGCCACGCCGCCGGGTTCCTCACCCACTAAAGGTGGGGAACGCAAGAAGAAGCGGAAGCAGTCCGACGGCAAGCCTCGCTACAACTCCGGATCTGCCCCGCATAATCCGGCGCCACCGACCAACAACTGGGGGGTGCCCTACCCCTGGAACGGCATGGTCCAGGCCTGGCAGGTCCCTCCCGCTAATTGGCGTCCGCCGTCCGCCGGGGGATTCCACAACAAGCCATCCACCCTGCCGCAGGCCATGCTCGCACAGGCGCCGCAGCAACAACAGCAGTTCTCCTTCGGTGCGCCGCCCAACCTCTACACCGCGCTCCATGGTCAGCCGTCCTCCACCTCAGCGTACACCGGCGGCGGCAATTGGTTCCTCGACACCGGCGCCTCGTCTCATATGACGGGCAATCCTAGTATACCCCATGCTCATCCTGTTCTTCCCGATTCTGCTCATGTCATTGTTGGCAATGGTGCTTCTCTTCCGGTCACTCACACTGGCGCGGTCTCTGTTCCCACCTCTGCCACTCCCCTCAAATTGCACAATGTTCTCGTGTGTCCCTCTTTGGTTAAGAACCTTGTTCCAGTTCGTGCATTGACTCGTGATAATCTCGTCACAGTTGAATTTGACGCATTTGGGTTCTCTGTCAAGGATCTTCGCACGAGGACGATGCTTCTCCGATGTGATTCCACCGGGGAGCTGTACCCTCTTCGTGCCACTGATGAACACCACAGCCTCGCCGCCACCACCTCGTCCAAGCTATGGCATGCTCGCCTCGGTCACCTCAGCGACAGCTCCTTTGTCGCTCCTTCACCAGCTTGCTGCGTTCTTTTCCCTTTTCATGCTCTCGGTTGGACAGCCACACTTGTCATGCCTGTCATCTTGGCAAGCACGTACGGCTGCCTTTTGCTAGTTCAAATAAGATTGCCAGTAGAGATTTGTGGACCTCGCCGGTGATTAGCAACTCTGGTTACAAGTATTATCTTGTGATTCTTGATGATCATACCCATTTTGTCTGGACGTTTCCTTTGCGCAACAAGTCTGATGTTCTCCCCACCATCATTTGTTTTCACGCTTTTGTTCGCACTCAGTTCAACAGCACGATCGCTAGCTTACAAACCGATAATGGCCGGGAGTTTGATAATCACGCCTTGCGTTCATTCCTTTCCTCCAATGGTATGATACTCAGGCTTACTTGCCCATACATGTCGCAGCAAAACGGCCGGGCTGAGCGCGTCCTCCGCACACTGAATGACAACGTACGTGCTCTCATGTTCCACGCCGACGTGCCAGCGTCGTTCTGGCAGGAAGCTCTCGCCACCGCCACACACACTCTCAATCGTCGTCCCTGCCGGCCGCGCAACAATGCCACTCCTTTCGAGCTGCTACACGGCCGCCAGCCCACCTACGACCACCTGCGCGTGTTCGGGTGTCTATGTTATCCTAACCTTGCAGCGATGGCTGCCAACAAACTCTCACCGCGCTCGACGACGTGAATCTTCCTGGGTTATCCAGCGGACACCAAGGGCTACCGCTGCTACGACCCAGATACTAGCCGTATTATTGTCTCTCACCACGTTTATTTCGACGAAGATGTGTTTCCGTTCTGATCCAGGTCGACGGCCACACCGACGACACCGACAGATTCGCCGCCTGACGAGCTCCTTCCAGTCCCGCAATGACGCCGTGTCGTGTCGCGTCACGACTGTTGACGTTTCTTAGCCTCACTACTAAGGTTGCACCTACGGTGACGGCACCTGGAATGCTCGAGGCACTCACAAGCGTAGCTACCGGGTTTACACCCCTAGTAACGGGGATAGGGAACATCTTTGGTAAAACACACGATCACAGAAAGGTCCGCAAGCGCACGGATTACCGTTGTAGCACTTCACCCGGTGGTATTCGGGTTATCGTATTTATATTTTCCCAAGGGAGGCACTACGGCAAAGATAATCGAATAAACGGTGGAGAAAGACAAGACTTGGTAAAGAGCTATAGCGGGGGATACGAATAAAGATATTCGGGGATAACTTGATACACACAAGGAGATCTTGATAAAGGACTAGAGAGGATCTAGCGAGCTGGGAGGACAATGAGACGAGAAAGGATCCTAACACAATCTATCTATTCTTGTCAACTCTAGGCAAAGAACTAAGGCAAAGGATAACCAAGGCAAGCTAAACTCGACAAGCTCTTCTAGTGCTGCAGGGGCATGCAAAGCTGCGCTCTCAGACTGGGATGAGAAGGGAGAATGACGACGCGCTGAATCCTACCGGCCCGAACTAACGTGGTGGACTACAAAGCCCGTCCGGAGCTGTCACCTCCTTAGGGTACCACAACTATTCCGTTGAACGAGACACCAATCTAAGACTAAGGTAAGCTCTGAGCACCGCGCTCACAACGAACCAAAGAACCTTTCCCCGGGTACCACGAAGGAAGGTCTCTCTCTCCCGTGAACCACCGGAGATCAAGCGAAGAACGACCACAACACTATAGGGTTCAAGGGAGCTATGCTACCAAGACTAAACTAACTTTAGCCTAAACCAAGAATAAAGCTTCTAGAGCAAAGTAAAAGCTGAATGTAATTGACTCGAAAGGTAAGATAGAAAGATAACTTGAATTGTACTTGAGTCTAAACAAAGAAAGGATACAAGAGTAGTACTGGAACTCTGAAGAAGACTCCTCCAGAACCCTGAGACTAGCTCGACTCGACTCTAACTCCCAAGCTACACTAATCCTACTCTAAGTGAACAAAAGAGGGAAATGGAGATGCTCCTGCGTTGTGTGTCCAATCCAGCGAGTGTGAGGTGCCTTTTATAGGCAAGGGAGGTCGGTTGAGCGCGTGGGACCAATATGTCAGTTGCGGCCGGATCAGGAGGTGCGGCCGGCCTTATGATCCACCGCCTCTCGCCTTGGACGCCCCTGATCACTGCTCCTGAGGCGGTTGTAGGTCGGTTCCTTGGGTCGGTTTCGCCCGGCACGTCGGTTGATAGGTGCGGCCGGCCCTCTACGTGCGGCCGACCCACCTCCGTGCTGTGTGATGCACCGCCTTCGGTCAGGGACGCCTAGGATCGCTTTGGAATGATAGTTGTGGCGGTTGAGCTGCCGGACAAGTGGACCCATTGATCCTAGCCTCCACCTTTGGATCAAACCAATGTTCCTCAGTGAATCGTGCTCGTCCAAGTGTTGCTCGAGGGAGAGGAGGTGCTCTGGACCAGGCACGAGCCATGGGGCAGGGCCGGCCGCACCTGCAGGGCCGGCCGCACCTGCAGGGCCGGCCGGACCAGGTGGTTCGGCTGTGCCTTGCTCATGTGGCACGTTGGTTCCAATTTCTCCCAAAATGTGTACCTGCCTATGAAAATCACAACACAACTCGTGGAACTTTATTAGTACTAAAAATGTGCATGAAACTTGTCATATACTCCTCTCAAACCTGAGGTTTTGACGGTCGAATCTTTGTTGTAAGGACCATCAACAAACTCCCCCAAGCTAAACATTTGCTCGTCCTCGAGCAAAGTCTAGACTCGGCCTCGGTGGATCAGGAGTTGCATGATGTTATCGCTCGGCAAGTACCTGTGCACAAACTCCATGCTCTTGTTGCTAATTTGAAAAGGTTGGTACGAGAGAAGCTTAGCCTTACTTTACCCGTGGGGCTTGTAGCTTTCCACCTTGCCTTCGGAGGTTGAAGAGTAGAATGGTTTTTGACTTTGCATCTCTCACTCTTCTTCTTTTCTGGATCCTATCTCGGAGTTTTTGAAAATTTTGCAAAGAAAGACAAGGTTCCTCGGATGGTTCCCTCTTTCGCTCAAGTGGTATTTGTTACCTCACCAAAGGCTTTAAGCGAGCCTCAACTTCCTACTCTATGGCTTGTATGTGGAGCTTTGGGTAGGATAAAAGAGACTCACTTGTGCCACATGATGTTGTTGAGCCAAAGACCGGATCCAAGAAGAAACTAGTCATGCAACTTGATCGAGATGTGCAAGTGTGTGGAATATTTTTGTTTGTTTTTCTAAGTACTCCTTGCTTTGAGATTCTCCTCTTACTTTTATTTTGGAGGGGGGTCATGCTTCATTCTCTTTTTTTTTCTATGCTCTTTGATTGGAGCACATTTTTTCTATGCTTCTTGAGCATATACTTTTTTTTTCAATGACCCCTCTCTCCTTTTGCAAGATTACAAGAAGAGAAATCTCTTCGGAACTTTGGAGTATTTATTTTTGGTGGATGGATGGCATGTTTTGCGTAACTCCCGGTGTAGGAGTTAGCTAATATATGTGGGTGTACGTGATCTCGATCATGGAAGCATGAAAAGATTCTACCAAGAGTCACAACAATTTGGCAAAACTCAATGGGTCACAAGCAAGCATATGTAGAAGGTTTATGCATTGATATCAACATATGGCTTTGGTAGGTAATATGACCATTGAGGAACTTGCCTTGTTTTATTTTCAAAAAGAAATCATCCGAGAGTTCACCATACTATGAGATAGAGCAAGATTAACATTGTCTCACCATATCATACTAGCCAACACCCTAGATTTGGTCATAAGCATTTGCTTCCCACAAAGTTTTATTTCAGGCTCTTGTCTCAAAATATACCAACAAATTCAAATAGGCATAGAGCACAAAGATGTACACTAGGTTCTTGCAAAGTTTTAACATAGCAACCATTCATCATTTCCAAAGTGAGGGTATATAAACAAGATTTCCAGCACATGGTTGAAGCAAATATTTTTGCTGTTTTTCTTTTATTTAAAAGAGATAAACAAGATGTTGAAACTTGGTTTGGATGGACATACCTTCCTTGATTGAAAATGGGGTCTCCCCCCAAGCTAAATTTCGGCTACCTGGTTGGCGTGTCTTTATTTTGGTGATGAGTTGAGCACCTGGAAGCTTGTAGTGGTTGTCTTGATGGATTTGTGAAAAATCATAGGTACGGCCGGCCCTACTATATTTTCCCCAGGCACTCGTGTCCCCTCCTGTAAACATCCTGCACGAAAATTTTGTCGAGCGGGGGTACGGCCGTACCTCTTGGTTCGGCCGTATCACCAAAAATCTCCAAAACTGCTTTTCTGTGTCTTGTTTACTTACTAATGCAATGGTGAAAACAAATTTGAAATCTAAATATGCTTGATGCACGAAAGAAAATGTTGGAAGGGAAATATGAGATAAATACCGGTTTACCTCTCGGTGAGGGCTCGTGGTTTAGAGTCCGTGAGCGGGACTCCTCCGTTTACTTAGTTGATCTTGGATTCGTCCGGTCCCGGAGTGGAAGACTCGGACGATGCTCTCTTCACACGCCACACCTTCTTTGTTTTCTTCGGTGGCGCTGAAGTTAGTGAGGCTTTGGCGGGGATGTCCTTGATTTCTGTCTTCTTTTCCCCCTTAGCCTTGTTGATTTCCTTCGCCTTCTTGGGTTGGTGGTGCCCCTTGAATGTTTTCACCTTGGGCTTGGTTGGGGCTACCTCATCTTCCTTGTGTTGGGGCCGTGGCTTCCTCCACCCCCTAACTTCCTCATCTTGCACTAGGTAACATTGCTTTTCTTTCGCTTGGAATTTGAATGTCATGTTCCTTCGCCCTATGTGGAATTGGATCTTTCCGGCTCTGACATCAATCCTTGCATTGACATCTCTTAGGAATGGTCGCCCGAAAATAAGCGGAATTTCTTCTTGTGTGTCGAGGACCACGAAATCCGCAAAGACATATGAGCCTCTGACATTCACCAAGAGATTTTCTACTATGCCCTCTGGATATTTGATCGATGAGTCGGCAAGTTGGACTGTCATCGTCGTCGGAGAGATAGACGGATATCCTAACTCCTCAAACATGGCCTTGGGCATGAGGTTGACACTCGCTCCAAGGTCGCAAAGGGCATTCTTGATCTTTTGGTAGTAGATCGTGCATGTGATAGCTGGATATCCGTTATCTTTCTTGTGCAAGACTGGTGATTCCTCCCATGGGTCTTGGATTTGATGTATGAGCTTCCCTACATGGTTAGGTGCATACATCCTCCTAGATGGCTTACCCCATCTGGTGGATATAACGCTAACAATCTCTCGGGTAGGCTCGGGTTGCCCCGGGATTCCACCCGACTCAGAAGAAGGTAAAGAAGCAGCAAGCTGAGCAAGTTGAGTTTCTATCATTTTATTAAAGCTTAGCTGATTCTTCATGGCAGTGGTGAAGGATTCTATGGTGGAATTTAAATTTTCAAGAACTTTCTCATTAGCGGCTAGCTTCTTGTTTAAATTTTCATTAATTCTAGCTTGGCCAAAGACAAGATCTTTAATGGAAGGCTGATTATTGAAATTGTTAGAATACCTCCATTTTGATTGTTGATCGGGAAGTTGGGCCTCGAGTTCCACCCTTGATTGTTGTAGTTGTTGTTGCGGAACCCGTTGTTGTTGCCATTGTTGATGAAGCTGGCTTCTTCCCTTGTCTCAAGACAATCATTTCCCGAATGACCCACATTGCCGCAAACCTCGCACATCATGCGAGCATCCATGATCTTGGCGGTCTCCATGTTGTTAGGTGCCTCCAATTTCTTCATGAGGAGGTCCATCTTGGCGGCGAGCATGTCGATTCCATCGACTTGGTGTACACCGCGGGTACGGGGTTGGAGACGGTCTCCATCCCAACCTTGATTTGCCACCATCTTCTCGATCAATTCCTTAGTGGCTGGTACTTGTAGCGAGAAGAATGCTCCTCCAGCGGCTGCATTTAGGTGCTCACGGGAAGTACGTTTGAGCCCGTGATAGAAGGTTTGAATTAAGAACCACCCTTGCATGCCATGATGCGGGCATGCGGTGATGTACTCCTGGAAGTGTTCCCATGCTTCCAGGATACTCTCATCATTCTGCTACTGGAAGCCCGGAATTCTTGCGCGGAGGGCATTGGTTTTGCCCACCGGGAAGAACTTTGCGAGAAATGCCTTTGAGCACTTATCCCATGTGTTGATGGCATCTCGCTCCGCATAAAACCGGGAATAGGCGAAGACGGATTGCATCATCCGTCACTCCACGGATAGTGAAAGTCCTACACACCTCCAGAAAATGCTGGAGATGTGCATTGGCATCTTCATTCGGCTTGCCGGAGAACGGATTTGCTTGCATCAAGTTGATCAACGCCGGCTTGAGTTCGAAGTTGCCGTCTCCCACCGTCGTGGTTGGCCCGGTAGGGACATTGGTGTTGGAGGGAGCGGAAAACTCGCTGATCGTCCTCTCGGCCATCGGTGCTGACGAGGTGCTGTCTACGGGATCGACGGTGTTCGTCTCTTGATTCGAGAGAAACTTCTGAGAAATGAGGACACGGGGTCGCACTCTCCTCACAAGTGACTCCGGATTGTCATTAAAGTTGGACGGTAGGTCGAAACCGGTCATACACTACTCTGGGTACATGAGAGTAGAGCAAGGGTAAACCCGCTTAAATAGCGGTTCACCGAACCTTGATAATTCTACCACAAAGTTTAAACGATACCTTATGCCTATTGCCTCCCCGGCAACGGCGCCAGAAATACTTGTTGACGTTTCTTAGCCACACTACTAAGGTTGCACTTACGGTGACGGCGCCTGGAATGCTCGAGGCACTCACAAGCGTAGCTACCGGCTTTACACCCCTAGTAACGGGGCTAGGGAACGTCTTTGGTAAAACACACGATCACAGAAAGGTCCGCAAGCGCACGGATTACCGTTGTAGCACTTCACCCGGTGGTATTCGGGTTATCGTATTTATATTTTCCCAAGGGAGGCACTACGACAAAGATAATCGAATAAACGGTGGAGAAAGACAAGACTTGGTAAAGAGCTATAGCGGGGGATACGAATAAAGATATTCGGGGATAACTTGACACACACAAGGAGATCTTGATAAAGGACTAGAGAGGATCTAGCGAGCTGGGAGGACAATGAGACGAGAAAGGATCCTAACACAATCTATCTATTCTTGTCAACTCTAGGCAAAGAACTAAGGCAAAGGATAACCAAGGCAAGCTAAACTCGACAAGCTCTTCTAGTGCTGCAGGGGCATGCAAAGCCGCGCTCTCAGACTGGGATGAGAAGGGAGAACGACGACGCGCTGAATCTTACCGGCCCGAACTAACTTGGTGGACTACAAAGCCCGTCCAGAGCTGTCACCTCCTTAGGGTACCACAACTATTCCGTTGAACGGGACACCAATCTAAGACTAAGGTAAGCTCTGAGCACCACGCTCACAACGAACCAAAGAACCTTTCCCCGGGTACCACAAAGGAAGGTCTCTCTCTCCCGTGAACCACCGGAGATCAAGCGAAGAACGACCACAACACTATAGGGTTCAAGGGAGCTATGCTAACCAAGACTAAACTAACTTTAGCCTAAACCAAGAATAAAGCTTCTAGAGCAAAGTAAAAGCTGAATGTAATTGACTCAAAAAGTAAGATAGAAAGATAACTTGAATTGTACTTGAGTCTAAACAAAGAAAAGATACAAGAGTAGTACCGGAACTCTAAAGAAGACTCCTCCGGAACCCCGAGACTAGCTCGACTCGACTCTAACTCCCAAGCTACACTAATCCTACTCTAAGTGAACAAAAGAGGGAAATGGAGATGCTCCTGCATTGTGTGTCCAATCCAGCGAGTGTGAGGTGCCTTTTATAGGCAAGGGAGGTCAGTTGAGCGCGTGGGACCAATATGTCAGGTGCGGTCGGATCAGGAGGTGCGGCCGACCCTATGATCCACCGCCTCTCGCCTTGGACGCCCCTGATCACTGCTCCTGAGGCGGTTGTAGGTCGGTTCCTTGGGTCAGTTTCGCCCGGCACGTCGGTTGATAGGTGCGGCCGGCCCACCTCCGTGCCATGTGATGCACCGCCTTCTGTCAGGGATGCCTAGGATCGCTTTGGAATGACGGTTGTGGCGGTTGAGCGGCCGGACAAGTAGACCCATTGATCCTAGCCTCCACCTTTGGATCAAACCGACGTTCCTCTGTGAATCATGCTCGTCCAAGTGTTGCTCGAGGGAGAGGAGGTGCTCTGGACCAGGCATGAGCCACGGGGCAGGGCCGGCCGCACCTGTAGGGCCGACCGCACCTACCAGGCCGGCCGCACCTGCAGGGCCGGCCGGACCAGGTGGTTCGGCCGTGCCTTGCTCATGTGGCACGTTGGTTCCAATTTTTCCCAAAATGTGTACCTGCCTATGAAAATCACAGCACAACTCGTGGAACTTTATTAGTACTAAAAATGTGCATGAAACTTGTCATATACTCCTCTCAAACCCGAGGTTTTGATGGTCGAATCTTTGTTGTAAGGACCGTCAACAGCGACGTCGCTCCGCCTGTGGTGACTGCGTCCACGTCGGGTGCTGCTGCTCCGTCCTCCATCCCGACGCCGTCACCGCGTTCACCCCACGACGCCGCTTCGCCGTCCGGCGCCGAGCTGTCCCCTGCAACACCGCTTCCAACATCTGGGGCGTCCTCGCCGCACGACGCCCGCGACGTGACACCGCCCCTCTCGACACCCGTCTACGACACCACGCCTGCCTCGACACCGGAGTCCGCCCGTGCCATGGCGTCATCCTCGTCGTCTGCATCCTCGCCTCTAGAGGTGCCCTCGCCAGTTTCAGCCTCGCCGCCGTCGCCTGTCAGTACGTCGCCACCACCGCCGCCGCCACCCATGCCGCGGCACCCAATGGTGACACGGGCGCGTGTGGGCGTGTTCAAGCCCCATCCACGCTACGCCAACATTGCCACGGTCCCGGAACCTCCGGACGTTCCACCGTCCATCCGTGCGGCGCTCCGTGACGAGGACTGGCATCAGGCGATGCAAGAAGAACACGATGCTCTCCTGCGCAACAAGATGTGGCGCCTCGTGGCTCGCCCGCCCGGCGTGCGCGTTATCGCTGGCAAGTGGGTGCTCAAGAATAAGCTCCATCCCGACGGCTCCCTTGAACGCCGCAATGCCCTTTGGGTGGTGCGCGGCGACGTGCAGCGCCCGGGCGTCGACTTTGACCAAATGTTCTCCCCCGTCGACATCAGCAACGCATTCCTGCACGGCCAACTGAAGGAGACCGTCTACGTTCAGCAGCCCACTGGTTTCGTCGACGCTGAGCATCCGGATCATGTCTGACTCCTCGACAAATCCTTGTACGGCCTCCGTCAAACTCCACGCGCGTGGTACCAGCGTTCGCGGTGCACCTCCGGTCTCTCGGCTTCGTGACGACAGGCTCCGACACATCACTGTTCGTGCTTCGTCGTGGCACCGACACGGCCTGGCTGCTCCTCTACGTCGACGGCATTGTGCTTACGGCGTCCTCGACGGTACTGCTGCAGCAGATCGTCCGTGACCTGCGCGGTGCTTTCGCCATGAAGGATCTCGGCCCCTTGAATTATTTTCTTGGCATCCAGGTCTGGCGAACGGCGGATGGCTTCTTTCTTCATCAGCAACTGTACGCCGAGGACATCCTCGACCGTGCCGGCATGCTGAACTGCAAGCCAGCCGCTACACCGGTGGACACCAAGGCCAAAGTCTCAGCTGCTGTCGGCGTTCCCATGAAAGACAAGACGTTCTATCGCAGTATCGCCGGCGCTCTCCAATATCTGACGCTCACTAGGCCGGAATTGACGTATGCTGTGCAGCAGGCGTGTCTGCATATGCACGATCCTCACGACGTCCACTGGAGCATCATCAAGCGCATTTTGCGGTATGTCCGCGGCACCTCCGGCTATGGCGTTCTGCTCCAAGCGTCTCCGTCCACAGCTTTGACGGCCTATACCGACGCCGACTGGGCTGGTTGCCCGGACACGCGCCGGTCTACTTCCGAGTACTGCATCTTCCTCGGGGACACGCTCGTCTCATGGTTCTCCAAGCGACAGGCCGTGGTCTTGCGTTCATCTGCTGAGGCTGAGTACCGCGGGGTTGCCAGCGCCGCCGCCGAGTGTTGCTGGTTGAGGAATCTTCTGTGCGAGCTCAATGTCAGCGTGAACAAGGCCAGGATCATCTTCTGCGACAATGTGAGCGCGGTGTACCTCTCCGACAATCCTGTTCATCACAAGCGAACTAAACACGTCGAGCTGGACATCCATTTTGTTCGGGAACGCACTGCCTTGGGCCAGCTTCGAGTTCTACACGTGCCTACTCGCCACCAATTTCTAAGAATTCCGGAACAACCTTTGCGTCTGGCCATGCGACGCAAGGACTGAGGGGGGGTGTTAGCGCGTGTAATTAGGACATTGACCTATTATTCAGCTTTAGCTTTTGGCTTAAACTGGTTGGTGCATTCAACTCAATATGGTATCAGAGCCAGAGGTCTCGAGTTCGAATCCTGGCGGGCGCATTAATTAAAATAATTACAGCCCACTCCAATATCCACGTATGCGGCCTGGGGGAGCCTGCACGTGAGGGAGAGTGTTGGAGTATAAGTGAATTACTGTTGACGGTTAAATAACGCGTCAAGTTATGATCCGCAAGCGCACGAGTCGGTTATAGCTTTTCCCTTAGAGTATCCCCTAAGGTTAATCAATCCATGGAACAAGTGGATTGCTATGCTCAACTAAGCACTAATGTTGTTGAATTAAAGCTCTTTATCAAATATGTATAAGTAAGGAACTTAATCTAATCTAATCTAGATTAAAGAAAGCAAACTAGAGAGCGATGGAAAGGAGATCTCAAGAACGTAGAATGCTTGTCCAAGGGATCTAGGATCACTTGAAGATGTAACCACCTAGCAAGAACAACCCGATCTAATCTATCAAAGGTAAAGGTGCACGGAGTCCAACCCTTTCCCTCTCGCGAACTAGCCACTACACGAGGGTAATCCGTGATCGAACACCAAGTGCACAAGACGTTGATGTGTTCTAGGCATGCATGATCAAAAGTGTGAACCAAGATCATTATGTTTTCCCTCCCGCGCACTATCACTACACGATGGTAATCGCATAAACAACAAAAGGAACACGATACGTGAGACTACGAGCAATGCATCCCCAAATCAAGCCAGCCGGCCATTAAGATTAACACACCATCAACATGAATATGATAGCAAAAAGATCCAAAACATAGGTTTGATGATTACAACTCAAGATCCCCCTTCAGCCCCCATGGACAAACAAGGATTTTACCCCATAATGTTACACATTGAAGCGCTAGACAAGGTGTAGAAACCTCCGAAGTAGATGAAGGCCAATGAATGCTCCCTTGTCGATCCAATCTCCTTCTTCTCGATCTTGTGGTGGCGAATGATGAATGAAACCCCTCTTGGGCGCCCAAGGGGTTGTATTTATGCCCTTGGGAAGCCTTGGGGTGTGCCCTACCTTGTCTTGCACGAGATCTTCCTTGAGAGAGAAGCAAACTTAGTTTCCATAAAATCAGCCTCGCCTAGATTTTCCTGTTTCGCAACCCTTCCTTGCCGACATCATATCTCCCACTTCCGGACTCCAAATAATGCAAATTCGGTGTCTAAATTGTGTGGCACAAAATTATCTTCAACTTTGGTATTCATTGGTTTCCTTGAAAACGAAGATAAGATCCCCAAAATGACCTCGCAAGATAATCTGTCTGATTTCAGACTTGTCTGCGCAGCAGGTATTTCGGGGGCCATATCTCCTAGCTCCTTAGACCGAATTGGGCTTTCCATATGTCCAAATCAAAGCTCTCAACATGGTCCACAACTTTGGTAGTCAACATTTTACCATTAGAGGCCGTTTAAGTCCCCGAATTTGCATCGAAAGATCATGCTGTTCTGGGCTGCGCGAATATCTCTCGGGTTGAATTGATCTTATGAGTAAATCTCCAAATCTCAAGTCGACCTTGGGCCATTTGGAGTCATGTTCACTTCGAGTCTTGACTTATGTCGGCTTCATTATCTTCTCATAAGTGCTCGATGAACTTTGCCCAAAAGTGCTCCTTTAAGCGCTTAAATCCTGTGTAAACATCATACTCCAAAAATCACATGCAAGAGCGAACTTGTTATATGAAGAGGGTTAGTACCATTAGAGCGGATATCAAATCAATACCAACATTGAAGGTAAACTCATGGCTAGGAGTGTCAAAGTCGACCATCAACAACTCCCCCATGCTTAAACCTTGCTCGTCCTCGAGTAAGCCTTCAATGGATATCAGTGTTGCCTTTCATTGTTCACACCCTACACTTGATCATACATGAAGAAAACATAATGCTCTCTAAATTTATTTGTTAGAGTTTCAGTGCACTAGCCTTCATCCCTACGGAGGGTGGATATCGAATAGGCTCATTCCACAAGTAAATAACCATGCTCCCAAATTTTGAATGAATCTCAGAAATTTTGAAAAGAAGTGTAAGATGAAGAAAGGGCTAAACCAAGTTCAAAAATTTAAACCTCCTTGCATCTTGCTCATGAACTCTCATCTCATCTTGTCTCTCAAGCCTATTTGTTCTACTCCTTTCCCCTCTCAAAACTTTATATAAGTGGAAGGCTTTATCTGGAGCTTTGGGAAAAGTTTAGTCCTACCAAGATATTATAATTAGGATATTATCGAAACAAGACAAGTTTCTCATAGATTTACCGAGCCTCGTCAAAAAGGTCATTGGAAAATAATGTTTTCAAGGAGGGGGGAGTGATGAACACACACTTTTTGAGATAAGTGGACATGTGCAAATGGCAAAGAGTGATCCCGAGGCACAAACAAAGTCCTCGTTATCGGATTGCACATGGTTGGAAAGATGAGTATGGGTCTTGATCTTGAATCCTCTTGAAATTCCTAATGCGTCTAGAGAGTCGGGGAGTTTTTTTATATATATACACATATTTTTTTCTTCTCTCTCTTTCTTTCTTCTTTGTTTTCATCATTTATTTCTTTTTTTTCTCTCTTCTTTTTCTTTCTTTCTTTCTCTTTTTTTACTCCCCTAAACTCTAGACTACATTAGTACTTACCTTCTTGGCAGCTCCCCCCATGCTTAGATGATCGCACGTCCTCGAGCAAAGAGGTGACGAAGTTTTTGTGCCAAGGTAGGTACTGAAAATCCTAAATTTTCCTGGAGAGAACACTTGAAATCTTCTAGGGATCCTTCACGCACCCTTTATGTCATCCTGGAGGTCTCCCAAAATGAAACTTTAATCTTTGTCACCTTCATTCTTGTGATCTTCCTCGAAATCATCCATACTCAAGAATTGGGTTGTGGTCAAGGAGGTAAAACACAAAAAGATATTTTGGGTTTGTGGGTGGATATCCTGCGAGGTTTGCAAAATTTCCGATGTGGAAACTTACAATACACGGATAGAAAAGGCTAGCAATAAGATAGATACACAAAGACAGAATGACCAGCTTCTTAGTCTCGAACCAGAGAAATCAAGCCTTGAATCAATGCACCCAAAAATAAATCTTGTACACTAAGTTTTTGCACTCAATTAAATATAAGGCTTTGGATAGGTTGAGCAACATGCAAGTGGTATTAATGACAAGGTTAGCATAACTTTTAAGAACGAAAATAAATCATCTTTAACCCATCCAAAATTGAGAGCATGAGAAAAACTATGGGTCTTCATCTTTATCCTAACCTCCACAAAGGATTAAGCTAGCATTTAAATTTAATTTCAGATTTGCATTAATGAGAGCATTAGCTTAATCATGCATAAAGCAAGCACAAAGACGAGCAAAGCGGCAACGATCATCATATATCAACTCGGCATAATTTTCCATCCTCACCAAAGGTCATGAGTAGGGGGCAATATTTATTCATGATGATTTGAAGAAAATATTACTACTAACATGCATGCTGAAAATAAATAAAGTAAAAGGTTATTTACAAACTTACCTTGTTTTCGTCGCTTAGCCTTGACGATCCGGGTCACCATCCAAGGTGTAGACGTCAATGTATTTAATGGGCACAATGTCAGGCTCCAGGAATACCTTGAGTCGTTGTCCATTCACAACATATTGATCTCCTTTGGCGTCCATGATTGTTACCGCTCCCGATGGTGACACTGAATGTACGACGTATGGTCCATCCCATTTGCTTTGCAATTTTCCTTTGCCGAAGACCTTGTATCGAGAATTGTATAGTAGGACCTTGTCTCCTTCCTTGAATTCCTTCTTATGCAATCTTTTGTCGTACCATCTCTTCATCCTTTCTTTATAGATGCTAGCATTGTGATATGCCTTCAATCTTAGCTCTTCAAGTTCACTTATTTGAATCCTCCGCTTTATTCGTGCTGCATCAATATCAAGATTCATCTCCTTTATTGCCCAATAAGCCTTGTGCTCTAGTTCTACCGGTAAATGACATGTTTTTCCATAGACAAATTGATAAGGGGTCATACCTATCGGTGTTTTATGTGCAGTCCGGTATGCCCACAACGCTCCGTCTAGCTTCTTTGACCAATCTTTTCCTCCTTTAGTCACCGTATTCATGAGGATGCCTTTGAGTTGCTTGTTCGATGTTTCCGCTTGGCCATTTGTTTGTGGATGATAGGCCGTAGGCACCCTATGCTCGATTCCCAACTTTGCCAAGCATCTTTTAAAATCCTTGCCAATAAAGTGTGATCCACCATCACTTATTAAAATTCTAGGAATGCCGTATCGAGGGAATATCACCGTCTTGATCATTTGAATGGCCTCTTCCGTAGATGCTTTTCGACATGGAATTGCTTCAACCCATTTTGATACATAATCAACTATGACCAAGATGTGTTCATATCCATTCGAGTTCACGAATGGTCCCATAAAGTCGATGCCCCAAACATCAAATAGATCAATTTGCAAATTATAATTCAGCGGCATTGCATTCCTTTGTGATATATTTCCACTCCTTTGGCATTCCGGGCAAGTTGCTACAAACCTTTTAGCATCCTCGTGCATCTCAGGCCAATAGAATCCGCTTGCCCATACCTTTGCTTGTGTTCTAAAATGTCCATAGTGTCCTCCATATTCCGACGAGTGGCATTTTCTTAGAATCTCTTCTCTTTCTTCCCGCGGCACACATCTTCTTAGCACTCCATCATCTCCACATCTATATAGGTATGGTGCATCCCAATAAAATTTTCTGCTTTCGGCAATTACCCTTCTTTTAGCATTTCTGTCCAAGTGATCTAATGGCATCTTCCGTAGGCATCTTATGATATCATGCATCCATCCTCCCTTATTAAGTATTCGATATAGATGGTCATCTCTCATTCTATCTTCAATTAGTTCCATCCCATCATCTCCATGATGCATCCTTGATAGGTGGTCGGCTACGACATTGTCTGACCCTTTCTTGTCTCAAATTTCCATATCAAACTCTTGTAATAATAGAATCCATCTAATCAAACGTGGCTTGGCATCTTTCTTGGACAAAAGGTACTTGATTGCAGCATGGTCGGTGTACACGATCACCTTCGAGTTCACAATATAAGATCTGAATTTTTCAAATGCAACACCACGGCAAGCAATTCCTTCTCCGTGGTTGCATAATTCACTTGAGCTTCATTTAAAGTTTTACTTGCATAATAAATTGCGTGTACCTTCCCTTCTTTCCTTTGTCCAAGAACGGCTCCAACAGCATAATCACTTGCGTCACACATTATCTCAAATGGTAAATTCCAATCGGGAGGTTGCATAATTGGTGCACTTATGAGAGATTGCTTCAACGTCCAGAAAGCATGCAAGCATTCTTCATCAAATTCGTATTCCACATCTTTTTGGAGAAGTCGTGTCAATGGCTTGGTGATCTTTGAGAAATCCTTTATAAATCTTCTATAAAATCCGGCATGCCCGAGAAAGCTTCTTAACGATTTGATATTTGTCGGAGGTGGCAACTTTTCAACCGTTTCAATCTTAGCTTTGTCCACCTCTATTCCTCTCTCGGAGATTACATGTCCCAACACTATCTCTTGTTTCACCATAAAGTGACACTTCTCCCAATTAAGCACTAGGTCAATTTCTCCACACCTTTCAAGGACTTTTTCCAAATTTTTCAAGCAACTTTCAAAACATGTACCATGCACCGAGAAGTCGTCCATGAATACCTCCATAATTTCTTCAATAAAATCCGAGAATATAGTCGTCATTCATCTTTGAAAGGTAGCCGGTGCATTACATAAACCAAATGGCATTCTTCTATATGCGAAAGTTCCATATGGACATGTGAAGGTTGTCTTTTGTTGATCATTCGGGTGAATGGGAATTTGCATGAACCCCGAGTACCCATTAAGGAAACAAAAGTAAGAATGTTTAGCTAACCTTTCAAGCATCTCGTCGATAAATGGTAACGGAAAGTGATCCTTCCTTGTTGCCTTGTTCAACTTTCTA
Source organism: Cenchrus fungigraminus (assembly GCA_036936925.1). Lineage (NCBI taxonomy): Eukaryota > Viridiplantae > Streptophyta > Magnoliopsida > Poales > Poaceae > Cenchrus > Cenchrus fungigraminus. Next base: position 90,595,427 of record CM072780.1, read on the forward strand.
CAGTCGATGCACATTCTCCATCCAATTACGACCCTTTGTGGTATCAACTCATCCTTCTCATTCTTTACAACGGTTATTCCTCCTTTCTTTGGTACACAATGCACCGGGCTCACCCATTCACTATGTGGCACGGGGTATATTATTCCGGCATCCAACAATTTGATCACCTCCTTCTTCACCACCTCACGCATGGCATGACTCAATCTTCTTTGATGTTCGATAACGGGCTTGCATTGTTCTTCAAGTGGTATGCGGTGGGTGCAAAAGACCGGACTAATACCCTTCAAGTCACTTATCGAGTACCCAATCACCTTCTTGTGTTTTCTCAATAAATTCAGCAGCTTATCCATCTCTTCCGGACTCAATTCATCACTCACAATGACCGGGTATGTCTTATCGGCTCCCAAAAATTCATACTTTAGTCCCTTGGGAAGTGGCTTCAAGTCAATATCGGGTGCTTCGGGTCCTTGTTGTTGCAAGTCTCCAATATCTTCATAATTTTCTTCATCCAAACTTCCATCTTGTGCCTTCAACCCCTCGGTTGCTTCCGCTAGTTCTTTGTCTTGATCATCATACATAGCATCATTCTCCATTGCTCTTTGGATAGGGTCCTTGAAAGTATTAACAAAACAAAGATTCTCTATCTCTTCGTTATCAAGAGGTAGAGGTAAAGCAATACGAGAAGTGGGTAGGAAATCATATGTGAATTTAGTTCCATCTAGATCAATAGTAACTCTACCCTTTCCGGCATCAAGAACGGCATTGACCAACTTAAGAAAAGACCTACCAAGAATTATATCATCATGTTCATTATGGCAAGCATCTATTACGAAAAAGTCGGTTGGAATGATTTTACCTGAGATAGCAACATCTAAATCTCTAAGCACACCCAAAGGTCTTGTTGTTCTACCATCTCCCATCATTAATTTTATTTGTGTTGGAGCAAGATTTAAAGTTTTACTAAAAAGCTCATAATAAATCTTGGAAGACATGACACTAACATGAGCTCCTATGTCACATAAGGCTTTGCAAAATTTCTCCCCATTAATGGTGCAACTTATGTGAGGTGTCGGTAGAGAGGTACCTTCGACATGATCGGCTCCTATAGCGTACACCTCGGCTAGGTGTGCATATGGCGAGGCCTCCGGCTTCACTCCCATAATCCTCTTTACTTCGGCAATGTGATCCGGATCTACCTCTTCTTCCTCATTGAAAAGCCTTTGGATAATCTCTCCGGCCGATTCTTTGTCTAACTCATACCCCGAGTGCCTCTCCTTTGGAAAGTTGAATTCTATAGCTCTCGCCGACTCTTTTTGGTTTGGGTATAGTCTCCTCTTGTTGAATATTTCTTCGAAGTTAATTGGGATCCAATTCATTTGTTCGAACTTCTTTAACGGCTTTGCATTCACCAAACTTCTTCCTTGTACCTCTTTGAGCTTGCGAACTTTGATGCCTTGGATTGGTCCTCCTTCATTATGGGTTGCTCCTTCAATCTTTTCTTGTCTTGCTTCTTCTTTCTTCACTTCCGGGGCTTCTTTTCTTGAAATTCCAGCAAGTACCTCCACACGAGTTTCTTGCTCAACGCTTCCCGAAATATGTTCTTCCCAATCTCTTTGCATGGCCACCCCCTCGCTTAATCTTTGTAGTAATTGGGTGGCCTCCGTGAGTGTTTTCTCCATGATATTTCCGCCTGCAAACATTTGAACATACCGCATGCATTCGGGGGTTAGGGAAAAATAAAAAGTATGCAAGAGTACATCACCGGAGAATCCGAGCCTTGGTCCTTGTTTGATCAATCCATTGAATCTTTCCCAAGCTTGATCTATTCCTTCCTCTTCTCCTTGCGCAAAATTTATCACTTGCCTCCTCACATTTTGAACCATACTTATCGGAAAGAATTTTTCACAAAATTTCTTCACCAATCGATTCCAATTTCCTTCCACCTCGAAGGATGCAAGTGAGTGCCATTGTTTTGCTTTATCCGCAAGTGAGTATGGAAAAAGATTCAATTTGTACCAATCGACCGGAACTCCTTCTTGTTGCACCGTGTTGCATAGCATCGTGAAACGCTCGATGTGCCTATATGGATTGTCCGTCTTCACCCCTCTAAATGGGTTTGCTGCCGCCATCTCAATCATTCGAGGCTTGATCTTGTACTCGGTAGCCTCGAGTATCAAATCTGATTTTTGGACTTTAATATCCTCCGATTGCAGGCTAGCATAGTACCATAGTGGTTTTTCTTCATCCTCCATAGGGTGATTGACAAAAGCCATCTAGACAACAAAAAACAAAAAACAAGGATTTCTAGACAAAAGGTTAGGTGTTAGTAATCAACAAAATTAATACAAAGTTAAACGTAGCAAACTAGCTTGTTCCCCGGCAACGGCGCCAGAGAAGCTTGTTGACGGTTAAATAACGCGTCAAGTTACGATCCGCAAGCGCACGGGTCAGTTGTAGCTTTTCCCTTAGAGTATCCCCTAAGGTTAATCAATCCGTGGAACAAGTGGATTGCTATGCTCAACTAAGCACTGATGTTGTTGAATTAAAGCTCTTTATCAAATATGTATAAGTAAGGAACTTAATCTAATCTAATCTAGATTAAAGAAAGCAAACTAGAGAGCGATGGAAAGGAGATCTCAAGAATGTAGAATGCTTGTCCAAGGGATCTAGGATCACTTGAAGATGTAACCACCTAGCAAGAACAACCCGATCTAATCTATCAAAGGTAAAGGTGCACGGAGTCGAACCCTTTCCCTCTCGCGTACTAGCCACTACACAAGGGTAATCCGTGATCGAACACCAAGTGCACAAGACGTTGATGTGTTCTAGGCATGCATGATCAAAAGTGTGAACCAAGATCATTATGTTTTCCCTCCCGCGCACTGTCACTACACGACGGTAATCGCACAAAGAACAAAAGGAACACGATACGTGAGACTACGAGCAATGCATCCCCAAAGCAAGCCAGCCGGCCATTAAGATTAACACACCATCAACATGAATATGATAGCAAAAAGATCCAAAACATAGGTTCGATGATTACAACTCAAGATCCCCCTTCAGCCCCCATGGACAAACAAGGATTTTATCCCATAATGTTACACATTGAAGCGCTAGACATGTTGTAGAAACCTCCGAAGTAGATGAAGGCCAATGAATGCTCCCTTGTCGATCCAATCTCCTTCTTCTCGATCTTGTGGCGGCTAATAATGAATGAAACCCCTCTTGGGCGCCCAAGGGGTTGTATTTATGCCCTTGGGAAGCCTTGGGGCGTGCCCTACCTTGCCTTGCACGAGATCTTCCTTGAGAGAGAAGCAAACTTAGTTTCCATAAAATCAGTCTCGCTCAGATTTTCCTGTTTCGCAGCCCTTCCTTGCCGACATCATATCTCCCATATCCGGACTTCAAATAATGCAAATTCGGTGTCTAAATTATGTGGCACGAAATTATCTTCAACTTTGGTATTCATTGGTTTCCTTGAAAACGAAGATAAGATCCCCAAAATGGCCTCGCAGGATAATCTGTCTGATTTCGGACTTGTCTGCGCAGCAGGTATTTCGGGGGCCACATCTCCTAGCTCCTCAGACCGAATTGGGCTTTCCATATGTCCAAATCAAATCTCTCAACATGGTCCACAACTTTGGTAGTCAACATTTTGCCATTAGAGGCCGTTTAAGTCCCCGAATCTGCATCGAAAGATCATGCTGTTCTGGGCTGCGCGAATATCTCTCGGGTTGAATTGATCTTATGAGTAAATCTCCAAATATCAAGTTGACCTTGGGCCATTTGGAGTCATGTTCACTTCGAGTCTTGACTTATGTCGGGCTTCATTATCTTCTCATAAGTGCTCGATGAACTTTGCCCGAAAGTGCTCCTTTAAGCGCTTAAATCCTGTGTAAATATCATACTCCAAAAACCACATGCAAGAGCGAACTTGTTATATCAAGAGGGTTAGTACCATTAGACCGGATATCAAATCAATACCAACATTGAAGGTAAACTCATGGCTAGGAGTGTCAAAGTCGACCGTCAACAATTACCCACCTTTCCTCACCAGCTTAAGCTTTTTGGTTGAACTAGTTGGTGCATGCAACTGGAATTCGTCGATCGTTTTCTCATCCTCTTACAGAGATCAATTGTGTCATGCCACTATGTAGCCCCTTACTGTTTCGCTTCCCTCTTGAGGATCAGGAGCTTACCTCAAGCCACTTCATTTTGGCAGGAGTTCCAGGGACCTTCCCCTTGCCAACAACATGGCGTACTGGGCGGGTGCTCTGGCCAATCAAGGTATCATGCTGTAGTGGAAAAAGAAAAAGAAAAAACAAAATCATATTATTGGTTTCAGCATGAGTTTTTGCTGATGAAAAAACAAACAAGTTGTGACCAACAAAAGTCATTCCAGTTTACTTGTTGCTACTGTGTGAACTACTACACAGTCTAGTAACTAAAGGTTATTTAAAAAAATATAATTGCAACAATATGAGTGCTCTAGTTGCTAGTCTGGTACGACAGCAGTTGCATCCTAGGGATGTGTCTCATTAAATAAAAAACAATAACAGGTGTATAATAGCAAAATAAAATAATTGTTTGGAATTGTCTTGTGTATACTCAGTTTGGTGTGCATCACCAACATCACCATCATTCCAACTATGTGTTCCCTAGCCTGTATTTCTCTGAAAAAATAGTCACAACACTACGAATGCTTTGGTGAAAAAAGTTTGGTTGTTATTCTGGTGAAAAAGGCAGTTGAATCCTAGAATGTAGCTCATGCATGAAAAAAAAGAGGGAACACATAGTTGTGAATTGCACGCAGATGATTTAATTACAACAATGGGTGTCAGGAGCTTACCTCAGCCCGCTACTCATTTCCAGAAGTTCCAGGGGCCTTCATCTTGGTGTTGTGTGAATCATCCTATAAACGCACAGATTACAACCTGCATATCATTTCTACAAGACACAAAATTATAACTAGTCAGTGAACCCAATTGCATATTGGTGTTGTGTGAATTACAAACAGTTCATATATATAGGTGGAGTAGATGGGCGACTGTTCATATATACCCTATTAATGCAGTTGTCTAGTTGCAACAATAAATCTAACCCAATTACTATATGAGTGTGGACACAGTTGCATCGCATGTGACTACATGAGTGTATGGGTTGAGCTCGGATAAAAAATACATCAAACTATAATGAATTGCCATGATTCAATGGCCCAGTTACAAACAACAAATCTAAATCAATTATTACTATGTATGGCTACACAGTTCCAACACACAGGAATGTGTGAGTTGAGCTCCGATAAAAAAGTCAAAGTAAACCGAATTACCACCGGTGCCATGTTCCAGTTGCAACACAAATACTAAAACAATTACTATTATGTATATGGCAAAGCTGCGAAATATTAATGTCTGAGTTGAAGTCCGAAAAGAAACAAGTCAAACTAACTCAAATTGCAACATGTGCCACATGCCGGTTGCAATTGAAAAACTAAACTAATTGATACTATGTATATGGCAGTTGCAATGATATAAAAAGGTGATTGAATAAAACTTGGCACTAGTAATGGGGGAAGGGACTAACCATCAGAAATATGAATGGGATTCAGCCGGCCTGGACTTGGTATTGGACCTGGCCCCAATGGCCTCAAGGATACTACTGCTGCTCATCAGCTCCTGCTCTGTAAGCATGCTTCATCAGCCTCCTTGCATGTATTCATTACTAGGGCACTGTTTGGCTCAAACCTTGGGCACCAGTGTTCTCAAAATAGCAATTAAAATAAGATCAAAGTTCCCGTAGGGCCTCCAATCTGCATAGAGCAAAGAAAGATGGAAGTTGAAAAAATTAGTAATTCACAAGAGCCACCGGATAAAAACTGAATTACTCATTACAATGCAACGAATTCCAACCACCCCTTAGCAATATGTTGCCCATTATGTCATAGATGGACTCACCGTCGCCATCCACCAGAGCATCTCAAATTGAATCCAGCTGCAATTGAGACCAAAGAATTAGAGTTTGGGATTTAAAATCAAACAAAACTTGCGAACATAATCATTTGGTATGCAAAATACACCCAGAATTGTCACGGGTGCCATGTGCCAGTTGCAAACAAAACTACTAAAATAATTACTACTATGTATATGGCACAACTGCAATACACATGAATGTGTTGCTTGAATTTTGATAAAAATGTCAAATGAAACCAAATTGCCACTAATGCCATGAGCCAGTTGCAACAAAAATACAAAATCAATTGCTACAGTGTGTATGTGCCCAGTTGCAACCATATAATAAAGTACATGAATAAAATTGGCACAATAATAGGGAAGAGACTAACCATTAGGAAGATTTCACATCCATTGACCAGTGGTTGGTGCATTGATGCCTGTATCCAATATTTAATCAATACTCGCAAAAGACATAAGAAAAATCCCACGAAAACCAAGACATGCATGCGACCAATTGAAACCCTGGATACATTGCAATTGCCAATCGTACAAAATAAGACAACTGCTAACCATAACCTCCACCACATGAGCCCAATTGCAACCATGGAGACACATCAATTGCAAATCCTGGTAACCCAATTGTTATATAAGACCAATCAGAATATATTCACTTTCAGGATTAATTATACTGTTATATCCAACAGAGATATACACTATACCATCAAATTATCTACTAATTAGTAATACCGCACATCTCTTCCAGAATGCTCCACAGAACAGCGAGAGGAGATACTACACATGGAATTCAAATTGCCTCATTTTCGTGATCGGAAAAGTGTGAGCCATGGACTTAGATGGTGAGCACACTGAAAGGCTTGAACGAAAACAAATGAATATAGCACGGTGGCCTTGTGAGAAATTATTCAGAGCGGGTGATTATAATTGTACTGATGGAATTTTGCTCCTATATATTGGAAGGAAGCTTCACGAGTAGCAGGGCAAATACAAGTAGGAGGCTAGGAGCTATGTGCTCAAATTGGCCAGTGCATAATCTAGTATGGTCAATGGGTCCATAATTTCTCTTACTGATCTCTGCACATCAACATCACCCCAAAATCTTACCTGCTTACTTGATATCGTTGACATTGCTGCCGCACCACTGCTAGGATTCGCAGCCTTGTGAAGAGCACTAGACATCAAAGCTTGCTCGCCCCCGGATCTAGCTACTCCTTGCCGGGATCTGGATTTCTCATCGCTGGAGACGGCCTAAACAGGGGGTGGGTCTGGATTTCTCACCGCTGGAGACGGCCTAAACAGGTGGTGGGGAGGGGGCTCACAATGCTCGTACCTCCATGGCAGCGCCAAGGAAGATGGATCCGGGGGCACTTGTGCGTGAGGAGAGCTGTGGGGGCGCATCTGCAGGCACACAGAATCCTCGCGGAATGGCGGCACGGTATAGGACGCCGCCATCACTGCTCCCTGGTGAGGCTTGCCCGGGTGCCGCGCGCCGCCACTCTCAGCGGGCCTGGATGCCGCGCGTCGCTGCTCCCAGGGGCCGAGCTCTCCCCGACCTGGCGCCGTAGGCCCGTAGCTCACCACGGGACGAGCTTGCCCCGGCCTGACGCAGCCGCTCCCCGCAGGCTGAGCTCGCCCCCAATGGCTCGAGCATCGCCGCACCCCATGCACCTGCGACCGAGATCGCCGCGCGCCGCTGGAGGGGATGCTCTGCCGACGCCGCCCCTTCCCATCGCCTCATCCTCGGCGAATCTGAGATCTAAATCGGGAGAGAGAAATGATAGAGAAAAGATAGTGGGTGGGAAATGTGGAATTGGTGGGCGCAGGTGTGGTTGCTCTGTTTCGGTTGGGCGCAGCCGCGGGGTCTGCCACCCCCGACTTGACGCGCCGGTTGGCCTGGGTGTATTTTGTTTTATATATATATATACACGACGACACTAAAATGCACCCAGATGTATTTTGTACTACGAGTGCACGAACCCATCTAGTTAGTTCCGCACCCGGCATGAACCCCGCGCGCCAGCCCACTAGCCGCGCCGACCACCCGAGTCCCGACCCGCCCCTCTGAATACTAATAACGTCGCTTGGGACCGGCCACCGTGCGGCCTCGGAGTCGTCTTCCCCCAATCCACGGCCCCTGCCCGGCGATGAGCTCCGCACCAGGGGCCCGCGACACGCGCCAGGCAGGGTCGGACGGGAGCGCCGGCATAGGTGGTCCCAGCAGCACGCCGTCGTAGGCCAGGGCACGCGCGGCGCGGCCACAAATACGGTGGGATGTCGCACCGTGGGGACGCCGTAGGTGCCACAAGATGCCACGCCGGGCTCCTAGTAGGAAGCAGCGGCACGAGCTCCCGTGCCGACCCGAGCGAGCTACGGCGGCGCAAGGCGAGTGGGGGACCCACAGGCGCGGCTCGCGCATAGGCAAGGTGCCGAGCGGTAGTGCACGAGCTAGGCAGGGTGGCGTGCAGGAGCAGGAAGGACGGAAGCAGATCAAGCAACGACGGAGAGAAGCTCTGTCCTCCCTCCCATCGCTAGAAAATCGATTCCCCATCAATCCTTTTTGGGAAAGCACCCTGGATCGTTCCTGGTCCTCAGTCAATCCATTCTGCCGAGACTAATCCTTCCTTGTTCAAGGAGCCCTCGTACAAATTCAACAAAGCCACTGGAAAAATTGGAGATGTCTCTATCGAATCGAGCCGAAGCCTAATGAAGTTCAGCGAAGTTTGATGCCCAACGGGTTTCCTGCACGGGGCCATGCCATGCTCCTCCGTCGGGGATGCAATGCAAGAGCATAGGCCTGGTAAGGGCGCGGGGCTCTGGTCTGCTGCCTTCTGGGCTGCGCCGGCTCGTAAAAGTGCCGCCGCCGCACGCCATGGCCGCGCCACGCCTTGCTGCTCGCGAAATCACGAGGAAGCTGTGCTAATTTCCGGATGGAGGTAGAGTGGGAGATGAAGGTCGAGCTCCAATCAGATTTAATCGATTTCAATTCCTACTTCCGATTGGTAATTGGGAGATTCATCAATTTGATGTTCCGATTGGTAATTTCTACTTTTGATGTTGTACGAGCAGCAAACCTCTATTCTAGTTACAAGTAGAGCAATTGCAACTTATCAAGACCTCCAATTGCAACTTGGGGAATATCCCAGTTACATCTAAGATAATTAGCTAGTTACAACTAGCGGCCTGTTCGTTTGGCTGATGGCTGGTGCTGATTTGGTTTGAGAGAAAAGTACTGCTGGCTGGTTGCTGATGGCTGATTTGTTCTGAGAGAAAAGTACTGTTGGCTGGTGGCTGATAAGCCAAGCGAACAGGATGTAGGACAATAGTTCACTGCACGTTGGTCCCACCTCTCACTGTTACTGCTTCTACTAGTACGTTCGAAGGAAAATTGTTTTCACTCACCATGTGTCTGAGTTGAGTTAGTTAACGGTCTTTCTAGTTATCAATCAAGCAATTGCAAGTGGTCAGGATACTCGATTACAATTGTACAATAATTTAGTTGCAATTAAGACAGTTAAATTAGAAAGCCACGCAAACATACCACAACTTGAGCGTTAATCTAGTAATACCGAAGTAATTGCAACCACTCGGGTATGACGCAACTCTAGGAAATCATGTTAAACAAAAATGTTTGCAACTGCTACTATGGTATGGTGTGTTTATAAGTGCTGGTCTCTACTGATTGCAAGTAATGTATAACTTTGGGAAATCCTGTTAAACAAAAATGATTGCAACTACTGCAATAGTGTGATTGCAACCCCACGTTAGTTGTGATTGCAACTTGTATAAAACTCTTCACAGAGATTTGTTAAGCAATAATGATTGCAATTGTTGCTATGGTGTGATTGCAACAACATATTAGGTGTGATTGCAAAACTTCTATAACTATCCAAAAAATATGTTAAACAAAAACTTCAAACAAAAATGATTGTGACTGCTAGTAGGAGAGCTCGTCGTACTTCCTACGGGGCCGCGCACACCATCCCACGCGTGGGAGGCCACCAGCCCGCGCTCCGCCGCCGCCGCTGCTTGGGGATCGGAACTCGGAAGCTGCTGGTGTCGGCGTTAAGAGTAAAGAAAAAATGGACAGAGAATGAAAAAAAATCAATCGGCGCCGATGTGATAATGTTGTCTAATTGCAATATTAAATATAAACCAATTACAACTTAGGTAGTAAGCTAGTTACTATGTCGTCAAAAAGGAAAAATATATAGTGCAAACCACTCACTAGGTGAAATCCTTGAAAACTCAATATTTGCAACTTGGAGTGTACATCGATTGCAACTCGAGCGACTGTCCGGTTGCAACTGAAGGGGTAGTACAATATCAGGCGGAACCACTCAGTATTTGCAACTCAGAGTGTACAACGATTGCAACTCGAACCACTGTCCGGTTGCAACTGAAGGGGTGGTACAGTATCAGGCAGAATCACTTAGTATTTGCAACTCGGAGTGTACATCGATTGCAACTCGAACCACTGTCCGGTTGCAACTGAAGGGGTGGTACAGTATCAGGCGGAAGCACTCAGTATTTGCAACTCGGAGTTTACCGATTGCAACTCGAACCACTGTCGGGGTGCAACTGAAGGGGCGGTATAGTATCAGACGGAAGCACTCTGTTTACAACTCGAGTGTAAATTGATCGCAACTCGAGCGACTATCAGGTTGCAATTGAAGGGGTAGTACAGTATCAGACGAAAGTATTCATTATTTGCAACTCGGGGTGTACATCGATTGCAACTGGAATCCTTGTCCGGTTGCAACTAAAGGGGATGTTCCAGTTGCAATTGGAACAAGTAACCCAATTACAATTAAGATACTAATATAGTTAAATGAGATATATTTTCCACCACGGGTAAGATATAGTAAATAAGCTAGCTACAGATGTTATTACAAATAAAAAAAACCATGTCCCTTTCGAGCCCATTTTTTCAAGCATATCAGGCTAGGCTTGGGTCGGGATCCTCCAATTGCAACAAGAATGGTAACCCAATTACAACTATATAAATAAGCTAGTTATTATGCCATTAGAAAAAAAACATTTACAACCAGAATAATAATACAATTACCATGGAATTTGAACTTCAATTGACATGGGAGAATCTACAGTTTGTCCATCCTCACCAACTCATATATGAGAAAAGTAATTACTACTCCTAGAAACAAAGCCGCATGACTGCCCAACAAATAATAATGATTCTAATCTAATCAAGGTTGAATTGCAAAAATAGAGGGTATGGTACAGTTGCAACGCTGAACACATTTGTAGAACAGCCATGACAATTTGCAACCTTGTGTGTACTATAATTGCAACACTAAAAACAGATGGGTTACAGTCAGTAAAAGAGAGATGACACCCCCCTCACCCTCTAAAAATCAGTTGCTCACGATAAGTATACAAAAGAGAAAAATCAACAATTGCTCTGCTCTCACATCTTACAAATCATTTTGCTTCAAAAACATTTCAATTGCAACTTGTCCCGTCCTCCAGTTACAAGTAGAATAATAATCCAGTTACAAGTATGCTAGATGATGTGTGCATGGCCTGCCTGACGTCCAAGAACGGACCAGCCTGCTTGGGCATTCATCAAAATAACTTTTAGGTATGGCATGACAGCATCATAGTATTTCTTGAAGTGCTCCTGCAAAACAAGCAAAAAAAAGTTATCATAGTGCTATCAGCTTCTTATCAACAGCAAGCTTTCAAAAAAAATGATTGCAACTCCTATATAACTGCTGTATATCTTAAACAAAACAATGATTGCAATTGCTGGTGTGGTTACAACAGCTGGACTGTTCTGTTGCAAATACTGTATAACTCTCGGAAATCCTGTTAAACAAAAATGATTGCAACTGCTGCTATGGAGTAATTGCTACCCCGCGTTAATTGTGATTGCAACTTCTATAAAACTCTGTACAGAGATATGTTTAACAAAAATGATTACGACTGATGCTATGGTGTGATTGCAACAACGCATTAGGTGTGATTGCAAAAACTGATATAACTGTCCAAAAAATCTATTAAACTATAAAATGCAAATAAAAATGATTGCAACTGCTGGTTTGGTGTGATTGCAACTGCTAGTCTAGTGTGATAGCAAGTACTGAATAACTCTGGAAAATTCTGCTAAACAAATATGATTGCAACTGCTCATGAGGTGTGATTGCAAGTGTCAGTCTTGTGTGATTGCAAGTGTTAGTCTTGTGTGATTGCAACTACTTCTATAACCAATTGCAAACAGGACAATTGGCCAGTTACAACTAGGATAATAAGACAATTTTTATTGGGAGACTAATTTTATTAAAACTGGAGCAATTGGGTTTAATATCAATTGCAACTATAACAGTAACATAGGTCCTAATTTCCTTGAAAATGGATATAATTGCAACACTTTGAAAATTTACTATCATACACTGACATCCATCAACATGACATCCACAATCAATACCATGCAACAGTAATTCCAAAGCATGGATAAGTTTTATCTAGAGGCTATCGTCACAAACAAAAGGTAACGAAAAAAGATCAAAAAGGGCGGCAAAAGGAACACAGAAAAGAACATCCCTTTCGCTTCAGTGGGCGCCCCAGCAATCTGCAGAATTGATATGATTTATTGGTCACGCAAAGCCGACCGTCAGCGTCAGCATCAATCTGCACCCTTGATCCAGGTGCCTTTAAGCAAGCTGCCTACAAGTAGCAGGCTAGCAGCGCGCTGCCGTATTAGGCTTTTGATGACACCAGAAATGGTTTAGTTAGTGGATAGGTAGGCAGTCAAATTTCCAGTGATTAGTGAAAGGTTGAAGTGGGAGCAGCACCACTGGTAGCATCTATTGCCATTGGGGCATTCAGCCGGGAGGAAGCCAGCCAGCTTCTGCTCATTGAGTCAGTAGTGGTGACATCTGAATGTCCAGGCAGGATGCCAATGCAAAAGAATAGCATAGGAGTACGTGTTTTGAGATGTGTGGGAATCTTCCTTCAGATCAGCTTGAGGGCGATTTGTGGCCATCTGGGTAGGAAAGGAGGCTTTCTTCTTTCGCGTCATATCCATATGAAGATGGAATCACCGCTGCCATCACCAGAGCATATCAATGGTAGCCAGCTGCAACCGAGACCAAATCAATAGAGTTTGAGATTTAAAATTGAAAAAAAATCTAGGAGCGAACGCAGGGGAACAGAACTGCAGAACCTGCAGCAGCCCGTCCATGGGGATGACGCAGCGCTCGTCCTCCTCACGCATATCCCCAGGTGCTTGAGCCGCGCCGCCATGCGCTCCTGGATGCCGTCGAGCGACTTGGGGCGGACCGTCGCCGATGAAGACGACCGCCGATGGCCACACAGTGTCGAGGCAGTGGGAGAGGCCCATGGCCACACGAGCGCTGGGGACGGGATCGATCGCGCACCCGGAGAGTCTGACCTCCGCCACCCGCTGCACCACGGCGAGGCCTACGGGCCTGCCGCCCACCACGGCGAGGTCCACGGGGCGGCGCGCGACGGGTCGTAGCGAGGCAGGTCGAAGGGGGCCACCGCTGCTCCTTGCGGGAAGCTTGACCGGGTGCCACGCGTCGCCGCTCCCAGCAGGCCGAGCTCGCTCTGGCCTGGTGCCGCCGTTCCCCGCGGGACGAGCTCGTCGCGCGCCGCCGAGGAGATCTGGATCGGGGAGAAGAAAAGAAAGAGAAAAGGATAGGGAAGGAGGAGATCTGGATCGGGGAGAAGAAAAGAATTGTGGGGTGGGTCCGCGTCGGGTGGATTAGTGTGCGCGGACCTGGGTGAGGCGGTGTGGTAATTTGGTTGGACGCAGCCGTCTGGGCTGCCACCGGCGCGCCGGTTGGGCTGGGTGCATTCTTTGTGTGTGTATATATATATTAGTAAAGTGTACGTGCGGCACACACGTATTTTTACAAAAAATATTGAACATGTATTTTATATTTGTAGAACACACATACAAGACAAAACACAGAGTATTAGCCTATAACCAGTGATGGCCATGAAGTGTGGCTCATCGTCACCACACCATTTGATAGCAACTCGGATCATAATAGATTGTGAGCACATAAAAAAGAAATTATTTTACCATTCAGTTGGTTTCTCAAGTAACTCTACCATTACATACATATTTGTATAATAAACTAATGAATACCGTCAAACTAATGCTCCCGGAAAAAATAGTTATCGATTAATTGATGTATTACATACTCAAAATCATTCACTTTACATATCAGAAAAGACATCATCCAACCGTGTCTGCTTAAAGCTCAATTTTGCAATTACCAGAACGAACATGCCCAATTTTGCATCATCAGCTTTTCATAGTCCCTCGTACTCCCGTAGTATCGCTCAGTGTCCTCAAAAATCCCAAAATTTATAGCAAGCTTAAATTTCTCCTCCCGCTGATGTCATGCTATCAATGTCCACCTTGTCCTTTCAGGCTTTCACTTCCACCGCCCCCAACCAAAGTATGCAAAAAGTCTTGTGTAAAACCACACATTTTGTTTAAGTACAGTTTAACAGACACACACCGCCAATACTACCCCTCATTTTCTACTTCACCTTACAATGCTCACTACATGAAATTAACTAACCAAGGGAGAAAAGGATAATAGGAACAAGGGTATACACAAGTTGTATTACTTGTTGTGATCCTCAAACTTAGAAAAAATAATATCAGGCAAAGCAAAGATGGACATACCTGTGACATGAAACCTCACTGCTCTACTCCTACGCTGCTTACCTGAGAAGCATAACTGTATATGCTTTGCTCCTGTCGTCATGTGGCTGAAAATCAAAGAGAAAACACCAAGTTGTTGCTGCAGCCAAAATGATACAGAACCTGAACTGAAAGTCAATAGATTGCAGCTGTTTCCGACAAGTAAGCAGACAAATGCAGGTACAACTGTAGAAGGATGATTTAGTTTGCTCAAATTTCCTGGCTTCTTTTCACGATAACTGAACTTTAATATGAATAAATTGTTATCATGAACTTTCAATTTCCAGTGGAGATTGAGACAATGGCTCACAAGTCATCACATAGCATGGAAGCAAAATTAAGTGAATGTATTCATTGAAATAAATAAGAATTGCAGACCCACCTCCATTCTGAAGGCAGTTTATGGCGGTGCTGCCGTTGGTGGCAAGCATAGCCTTCTCTTTTCCTGCCAACATCGAGCTTTGCCCCACCTCCACCGAGGACTGAAGCAAGGCACCTACCATCACTTCACTAATTCAGTAGAAAGATACACTGGGATTTGCTTTTAGAAGTTCTCTGACGGTACAGTGGAGTCTAATTCGAGTTGCTTTTAAATTTGTTGTTTGTATTGCCATCTGCATTGAGTTCAGAGTCTGACAGACATTTTTCAAGCAGACTGCCAACCTACACAACCCACAACAAACCAAAATAAGCCACACATACTAATTTGCTATCCTTACACTTCTAATGTTGGCCTAAAAACCACTAATATGACTTCATTTCTACCCCACCAAATGATAGGGGTAAACAAAACTGTACCTCATCCCCCATTTCACGCAAGTGTTTGATGAAATTCTGATATCGGTTCTTATACCCAGAGATATAGCTGCAAGCATGAAAGACGCAGAGTTAGTTCAAATAATCAGAACATTTTCAAGAAATTCACTATAAATGTCTAATGGAGTATTTAACAAAATCCCAAATTCCTTTTTTGACAGAACCACAAAGTTTCTTTGCCGTTTTCCATGAATCCCACTAACCTTTGAATCCCACTAAGCTAATCTAATTTATTTCTTAATCGTGAGATTAAATTAACTAAAACCTTATAATACACTGAACAGTCTTCACAAACCCCAAGAAAGACCCAAACATTTTCCCCAAACCAAGAGAATATGCTAACAATTATGATAAAATATTTTCCCCAAGACCAAGAGGAAAAAGGTAGAAGATAGCTCAATGATGTTCTGTATTGAGAATGAAATTAGCCAACACTTATATTTTGACTCTTTAGTAGTAAAGTGTAAAGGTAATATGGGGATATACTCCTAATCTCCCAGGCTCTAGGCTTGGGTATAGGAGTGTCCTTGAGTCGATCGGTTCATGTTGACTAAGCAATAAGAGATTCACTGCAGTTAATGTTATTAGTTCAGCCACCCTTTTGGGGATTTGGAAGCTAGGAATTTTGATTTCAGAAAATTAAGAATATGGAACACTTGCTAATGAGGATTGTGAGGCTGGCACGGAATTGGTAAATTCTGTGCCCAACCGACAAGGACGAGGAGCTTTTGACCTACACTTCAAGCTTGAGGATGGTGGCAACAAGACCAAGACGCTAACAGGATGACAAAGCAGCTGAACAAGAGGCAGTCTGAACTCTGAAACTGCTCTGAAGATGGGCACCCTCCAAGGTGTGCCTCTGTCCATTGTGAGGTGGGCGTTGCAAGTGTACGATTTGAAACTGGAAACGTCCAGCGACGTGCACAGCCAATCTGCTATACTTCTTTGAAATCTAAAATAAGATACAGAAAAAACAAAGGTTATTTCCACTTGAGATTGTGTAACTAACAGACGACCATCACTTTATCGAAAAAACGGATGACCATCAACCTGATATTGCAGAAGAATCAATCAGTGCAAAACCACTATTTGCATCGCCTGCTCTACCCCCTGATTACCACCAACAAGTCCTCGTCCAGAAATCCACTACTGCAGCCTGCAGACACCCCGACAACTTGAAATCCAACATGGTGTAAGCACCCCCATTAGTGTCCTGGCTGAGGAGCAAAGTGACCCAGCGAAGGGCGCACCGTCGAGGTCACCGGACACGCTGTCTGCTCTCACCATCGCGTAGCGCCGCTCCGTTCTGAGGCACCGCCATGGAGTCCATGGGGACAGAGGCCACCGCCGACACAAGGACAAGGCGGCATGGCTGAAGAGCCCGGTGGGCCGATTGGTGCCATCACGCCTCTTGTATCCGTTGTCCTCCGCCGGGACGGGTGAAGATCAGGGGATGCCGAAAGAAACTCTGGCCACTGAACCGGGGCGACCATCGGTGTCGGAACGTCCCATCACCGCCGTAGAGTCGACGGCGGGGAGGCCGACGACGTCGGGCTCTTGCCCCTTCCTCGGCCACCCTTCCCGCTGTCGCTTCCACAACAGCCCGCGCCCGAGCTCCCCGTGGCCCCGACCAGCAAAAGGCCGACGGGAGCTGGGGGCATGAAGGGTATGGATACGGAGGTCGACGAGGATGCTGGCCGGGCCGGTGGGCGAGGAGGGTGACGGCTAGCCGGCCGAGGAGCCCGTGGATCTTGGGGAAGTCGTGGGCTATGCGAGAAGCAGAGGGGAAGGTGGGAGGAGGTGACGAGCCGTCGGGGAGCAGGACGACGGGGGTGATGCCAGGTGCCGAGGAGTCAGGGACGGATGGAAGAAGACGACGGGGAGTAGCGGTCAGCGGCGGACGGAGAGTCGGCAGCGGACGAGGTAGATCCAGTCTGGATCGTCTAGACGGCGCGGGGCCAGGAAAAGAAGACTGCGAATCGTTTTTTTCACTTAACCACGGGGTGCGGGGCGTGTGGTCTGGTGGGTCCATCGCGGGTACGTGGGCGGGTACGTGTGGGGCGGGTGAAAAAAGAATTAGCTTTTTGGCAGAAACGCTCTCCAAATTGCGATTTTTTGGTACTTCATAGTCCTTCCACCCTATCCACTTCCAAAAACATATGACGGGTGGGTCCGACGTGAGGGGTAAGACGGTTCGATTTGGGTGAGAAAAATTTTTAATTATCTTCGCTCTTTATAGTATACTAGTAAAATGCACGTGCGACACGCACGTGTCTAAAAAACCACAATAATCAAAAAAATTATTTATATAATAAAGTATTTTTAAAAACTCATATCTCCTTTGTTCGCATGGCTTCCAGCCAAACATATTTTTTCTCTCATAACAAACAAGAATTTGTATGTATGAAAAAGAATCTAATAAATAATAGTTTTTTAGTTATTGCAAGGATGTACATGTGGAAAATACTAATTTGAAGAAAGCCATAGCAAAAGTGCATAGATGTGGATGGGTCGCGAAGAAGGGAGGGGCAGGCATGTAGGCAACTGAAGGAAATTGGCACAAGAAACTATTTGGAATTTTGAATGGAGAGCTTGATTTACGCAGATAATGTGAAATAATTTGAGCGGTAGAGGCAGGCTGACAAGTGGCACCCCGAACCTATCGCTGACATGTTGGACTATATATGTGGCATATGCGATAGATAGTTATCTGTCAAAATATGCCTTATAATCACCCTAACGCCCATGCTGGCGCTCTTGCAGCCCACCACAACTCAGGCAAACACACATAAGTTGTTCTCAGCAGGCTGTTTGACAGGGAGGCGGAAATCCAATTTGTCCCACCACCAAATGTACTTACACATTATAAGGGACAAAAAAACCATCAAGCATTCAAAAAAACAATAAACTGTTAAAAATTGCTTCGGAATGCATAGGTCAGGCCTTGCAATGTACTTTGTATTATTTTATTACAATAACAATAATTACTACACTAAAATAACTTCAGACAAAGACAGTCTTGTGAGCCAAAAACAGGGTGAAACTTTGATACGGTCATGCTTCTCAATCTTGAAGTGGAGAACTGATCAACCTAAAACAAAGAGTATGCCATCAATTAATCTCGTAGTAGAAACTCGACATATAGAATTGTTCAGTACATATTAGTGATGAAAGCCAAATTCCACAAGAATAAGATAGATAGGGCATAATTCAGTAACACTCGCCCGCAGCCTGTCTTCAAAACATGAGCATATCTGGTTGAATTTAGTGAGCTGATCGACAACATCATTCTCAGCTAATGCTTCTCCAATAAAAAACACCAAATCTGGGTTGTTAAGATTGGTGAGCATGGAGAACGCCCTCATGAGTGGCACATTATCGGTAAGACAGAAAGTTACTGTCACGGTATCCTGAAACCAAAGGCTACACAAAAAATCAGATCATTTTTCTAAAAAATAAATTCAGATCAAACTATTCATGGGGGATTAGCGTGCCCTCCAATTATGCACTGAACTACTAAAATGCATACGTTGCCACTAAAAATATTCAAGGCTACAAAGAATCTGACTTAAATTAGAACACAGACTAAGCAGCACAGGTGATCATTCTCTAAACCCAAATAACAGTAGAATCGCATTTGATATTGGTAAGGAGAATGTATAACTTACATTAAGCATATTTCAGTTACTAATGATGATCAACCCAATCGTCCATATATGAAAAAATCTGCAGTTCATTACACATTTTTTTAGAAATTTCAAATTAAATCACTAACAGTGCATGTTTTACAAATCCAAAACTTGTCACCTGTATTTTGGACACCCCAAGAAACTCACATGAACAAACAACTTCAAATGTTGTAGAACAGTACAAGCCTAGCTAGCCCAAACACTTTGACAGCCTGCAAAAAAATATATTAGCAACAGAACACAATATCCCAATACAATGCTTAATAGTTAATACCCCCCCAAAAAAATCCATTTAAGTGTAAGGATTAGGACTGAAGCACCATGGAAGAGTTACCGAAGATACTAATATCACATTTCCATATCTATGACTGGCAGGTTCGGACATTTAGCAGGGCACAACCTTGCCATATCATAGAAGAGAGTGGGGGGGGGGGGAATCTAACCTAAATAAACATAAGGTGGATGTATCATGTGAAACAAATAATTAAAGAACAAATAAAGCACTTGCTTGGATTTTTGTGGAACCTAAATTCAAAACACTGGGACTCTGAAAGGCTGTTCCTTGCCTGCATGGCTACATCGAAATTAGATAAGCATACATACATGACAATCACTTAATCATTCTTTGTGGTACCAATTAGAAGAGATATACAATTTTCTAATTTTCACACATGGATGCATCTACTATAATTATCTGTTATCTCACAAAGTAACTGGAAGAGAGAATAATTTATCATCCACAATTACAGATGAAAAAATAATTTTCTACTTTTATCACAACAAGCTCACTATGGAATTTCCGAGCCCATGATCAATTACGTCAGTCACATAAGCATATAAGACAAAGTGTTTATAAGCGCTATATAGTTCTGCAGTTTATGGAGCTTCTTTTATCAATCTATCAGACAAAAACAAGAAACTTTAGAATTATTAAAATGCCATTTGTAACAGTGGGCAGCACATGATAGCAAAAGGTTACCTAGACAACAGTCATGATGTGCCTTGAGAGGGTGGTAAGTTCAAGGAGCAATTAAAATGCAATTCTGATGCAATGCAACATTTAGTGATACTTGAGAGGGTATTTTGAAGTTCATATATATCTTTCCTGCATCACAATTCCAGGTCAAATGTATTTAGACATCTCGTTTAACTCAACTTCCTTCCAACAAACTGTAGGGCAATTTAGAGGTGTGACATCCTGCAACAAACATGTGTACTAATATACTTTTCATTCATATATCTTTAGGTGGGAAAAAAAAGAACTCCTACAACAAATTTAATGGTCTGGCAGAAAAATTACAACAGAAAGTATTTAGCACACCGAAGCATTTCCCTGTTGCTTCTGAATCAGCAAAAAGAACCACCACAACACATTTTGACTGACAAACAAGGAAAATAAAAACTCATGCTGGGTAAATTCCTTGCAACAACATTGCTACGCAGAAGAGCTCATTTTAGTAAAATATGCAGCGATTAATGTTTTGATCATTATCAAAACAGATTTCTCTAAAAGAAGCAAAATATATACAAATGCATTTCAGGTCAATTTTTGTTTCAGATTTATTCCTTAAAAGAACAAGAAATCAGATTTATGCCTTGAAAGAATAAGAAACCATGTACCTCCTTACCTTGTTCTTTGCCGTTGGCCATGCCGAGGGGCTGCGGGATGCCGACCCTCTCCAGGTCCAGGCGCTCGCACATGCAACAGCAGGAGGAGGAAGCTCTGTCCCTCAGGAAGCGCAGGAACGCCGCCGGGGCCCCAAACGCTGAGCGTGGTGTCGCAGTCGCCAAGGAAGCGGAGCGCCTCGTTGAGGTAGGCCCGCGCGGGCCCCGCATCCGTGGGGAGCCCACCCAGGTCCTTGGGTTCGCAGAGCAGCGGTGGTGCGCCTGCAGCGTGGCGAGCGCGGCCTCGAGGATCGCCGCGCTCTGATCCCGAAGCGCGCACGCCCCTGCCACCACCCTCCCCCTCGGGATCTAACGACGCCTCGACCATTGACGTGTGTGGGAGCGCGAAGATGGAGGCGCGCATCGGGGTCGCCGTCTTCTTCATCGATGGTGGTGGCGGACGCGTAGCGCGGCGGGCCTCGGAGATCCAGGAGCAGGGTCCTCGGAGCCGTGGCGCTAGCCGGGCTGATTCCGGCGGCCACTCTCTTTCTCTCCTTCCCCTCCGGCTTTAGAGGAGCACGGGCGCGGAGGGACTCACGGCGGCGGCTTAGATGGCCGGCTGCCCGGCTCTGACCGTGATCGCGGAGATCTAGCAGACGCGGGAGACGGCCATCGTTGCCGGATCCCGGCGGCTGGCGCTCGAGGCTACGGCAGCGGGAAAAGGGACCTCCCGCCAGGGAGGGGAGCGGAGCGGATTTGGTCACGGGCATGGGGAGGACCGGAGGAGGCAGGGTGGGGGCACGCGGGTAAACAAACAAGGTGTGGGCCCAGCGGGTATGAGGGCGGGTATGTGCGCGGCGGGTAACAAAAGAATTAGCTTTTTGGCAGAAACGCTCCGCAAATTGTGATTTTTCGGTACTTTCATAGTCATTCCACCCTATCCACCCCTAAAAACATATGACGGGTGGGTCCGTCGTGAGGGGTACGACAGACCCGATTTGGGTGAGAAAATTTTTCAATTGTCTTCGCTCCTTATAGTATAGATATATATATATATATATATATATATATATATATATATATATATATATATATATATATATAGGTATATTATATAGTACCCTGGGTACCAAAGATTATTTGGTACCCGAGTCATCTAACGGCGGTCCGTCCCACGCACCACCCGTCACCCCCCCTCTCGGCTTTTTTTTTCTGTTTTTTCCGTGCCCCCACCCCCGCTGGATATCGTGGATCCAGAGCCGGACGTCAGTTTTCCAGATCGCAGTCCGTTCCCCCCGCAGCCGCTCCCCACGCCCCTCCTCCCCCGTCCTCCTGCGCCCTGTCCCGCCACCGCCGCCGCCCACGCCCCGCCGGCGACACCGTCTCGTCGCCGCCGCCCCCGACCCCGACCGCCTCCCGCTCGTGACCCCGTTCGTCCTTCTCAAGCCTGGACTCCGTCGTGCCGTCGTCGCCGTCCCCGGCGCCACGCCCGCCTTCTCCTCCGGCATCTTAGGTCAGGGGACGAGCGCGTAGCTGCTCCTTCCGTCTCCTCCAGCTCGACGTCGACCTCCGGCTCCTCCAGCTCGACGTCGACCTCCACATCGACGCCGCGCCGCCCGTCGCGTCGACCCATCGCCGCCCCAGTTGTTCCCGCAGGCACAACTGACCCCGCGCCGGACCGTGCTCATCAGTTGTGGTCTGATTCGAAGGTTAATCTTCAATCTACGCAAGGTGCTTCCGTCCCTACATACACCTCCCGAGTCCCGACCAACCCACCCGCGCCGATCCGATCCAACCCACCCTCGCCGCCCCTCTGCGCCGTCCTACCCGTTGCCGAGCGCCGCCGCCATCTACGCCATGTCCCAGCCGTCGGCGACCTGCACCGCCCACCAGTCCGCAGCTCCGCCCACGCTCTCCAGGGTCACAACCATCGTTCCCCGAGAGGTCCAGAACAGCGAACGGTAGGCGGGCAGTGCAATGCAAGTGCCGCAGAGAGATCCGCCTTGGATTGGTTTATTGCTGCTCCAATGGTTAGGCCCCTTTGATCTTGTAGGCTCCTCCTTTCAGTGTCACCGTTCTATACCGTACTGGCATCATCTTCGTCCTATTGTGATTCCGTTGTATTCTTTCACTTTTTCCCCAGTTTTTGTTTGCCTGACACAAAATCTGCATTTAATACTTTAAGCAGTTGATTTGTCTGGCATGGATCCTTAATGATTTCGGCAATGCAGATCCATGCCATAGCTAGTAGCAGGATTTTGCCTGGATGATGGCAGCCTGTTGTCATACGCAGGTCAAAGCATAGAAACATTGAACCAATATTGGACTATGGATGCAGATTTTGATTTTTCGTATCCTAATTTCCCTTTGATGCACTTAGTGAATGAGTAATTATTTACTATCTGACTATTTTCCATGGTTCGTGTTGATGGAGGCAGTGATCATAATGCACCTCTCATACTTCCGGATCACTAATTGTTTTTTCTGTTACTAGAGCTCATCAGAAGATATGCCTCCCAAGTTGGAGCAAAGTTTGTTGATGTGCGGCCAAAGGTTCCCCACGTGGCCACGTCAGGCCTCCACGTCCCAGTAATGGAGCACCAGGTTAGTCCCATTTGCGTGCCCTGTCACTAATCAAGTGTGCTAGCTTTACTTCTTTTTTGTGTTTTTTTGGGGCAGACTTTCTGACAAGCAGCAAGGACGAAAAGTGTATGTACTCAAATAGGAGTTCATGTTCCTGAATTTCTTTGTGAGCCATTCCATTGAATTTGGAAGTTTGCTTTACCAGGATGGCGAGCGAGCCGCATGAGCAAGCTGGAGGAGTAATGGCTGAGGCAACAGTTCAAGGGAACACTGGTATCCATGTTAGGTAATTAATTAACCAACTAATTGCATATGAATGTGGGTACATCGATCATTTCAATGTTTTCAATTTAGTCAGTTATATGAAGAGAACAAGGGCGTATGGTGATATGGGCTAGTGCGGGGCAAGGATACTACTTATGTTTACAGGTCTGACTTCCCATTTCATCTTACTGATTTGTCCAAGCATTAGCTCATTTTTGGTGGCCGCATGTCTAATTTATCGTCATTCACTGGTATTGACTCATATCACATCGATCCTTTGTATTGCCACCTTGGACCAGCACCTCTAGTTATGGCTTCTGCTTTTGCTCCCATTAATATTTGTTATAATGTTACCCTTTATTGATTTGTCAAATCAACCTGGGTTCACAAATCCTTGTGGCTGATGGCCAGGCTTGCATTGCATATTTTGCGTTTTAGTTGCAGAGCACTAAACCTGCACGTGATGAAGCGCACTCTTATGATTTCCTAGCTACTCCAATTGCAATGCTCCGAGTAATGTAGAAATTATTTGTTTGATATTAAAGTATCAGATCGCTTCTTGCCTTATCTAGTTTGCATAGTTTTTATCTTTGCAAGTGACTCCTGGTTCATGGATGGTCTTGTCATTGAGTTTTGTTTTTGCAAATGCTTTTCCTTTTATATTTTTCTTATTTGCGCTACAGCTGGAGTATATATCAAACTCATTGAGGATCATATGCATTGTGCTAAACGAGTTATGTAATTTCCAACCAGTACCTTTAATTAGCGTTCTAAAAAAATAGCATCTTTGATTAGAAAATGTGCGGCCAGTTGCAGCCTTAAGCTTTATGCAAATCATGCCTACTGTTTTTTCCAGTATGTGACATATGATTCATCTTTCTTGTGGCCATGCAATTAATTATTTTAGAGTTACATAAATGGATATGGAAGCATACCCTTCATTTCCTGCATTAGCTTCCTAAATATTGAATATTATTTCTTTTTCGCAAGGTTGTGTGCATATTTGAGCTCTTTATAACATTGGAGATTATTTCTTGAAGTTTGGGGTGCTCATTTTTTTCTGTTTGAGGTGATTGTCTCACATCATATTGCATAGTAAAGCCAACATGTGTTTATAACCTTTGTATGCACAAGAATGCTTCTGATTTCCAAATATCATTGCCAGCACCATTTTCTTTTTCAGTCAGAATATACTAGTTAGGACAAGGTAGTAATGCATCCTTAGCTTACATAATGGCAATATCTTTTTCTTAGAGTAATGACAGTATATTTGTTGGTACTGATGCATGCCACGCTGTCCACAGTTGCAGCTGTCTTGGAGTACTCTTGCTGATCGTGCTTATATCGATTTAATGCCATTCGAGGAAGAAGATTTTGGAGATTTTTACCATTCGAGGAAGAAGATTTTAGAGATTTTTCCTTTTTATGGATGTTGACAGAGTTTCAGATTTTTTATGATTTTTCATCCTTTTTATATATTTTTGAACATTTTCTTATGATTTTTCATCCTTTTTATATATTTTTGAACATTTTCTGATGCATTCTGATGTTGTATCAGCTATGGGACGGTGATAGAAGTCAGTCCTGATCAGCAATTCAGCAGAAACGGAGGGTCATGTTCACGCTATCTGTTGAGAAAAATAAAGCAGCAGGGTGTAAAATAGCCAATGAAAATGCAAAATGTACTGGTTTTGTAGTTGTGATCATGTACACAGTTTATACACGCTTAATGGAATATAAGTTGTACTCAATTTTTGTGATTAAAAAACGTGATGTATCATTAGCAATAAAATCCTTCTTTTCATTTTGCAAATGGTCATATATGTTTTGTGGCTTCATCATTTGATTGGTTGGTCACTTTTACAAACGACGTGGGGTGGAAATATACCTGAGCATTTTTGGCCCGGCCCGGCCCGCTGGCCCGGCCCGGGCCCGGGCCCGGCCCGCCCACGGACCTTACTGGACGGGCGTGGGCAGAGATCTTGAAGCCCGCGAAAAAAATCTTGGCCCGAGCCCGGCCCGACATGCTGTTTTTAGCTATTTTACAGTGTAAAATACGCGGGCGGCCCGCCCAAGCCCGGGCCCGGCCCGAGCCCGGCCCGAAAACTGAGGCCCGACACGTCCCATGGGACGGTCATGGGCAGGATTTTCTCGGCCCGAAAAAACCGAATTTTTTTTCGGCCCGGCCCGAACCCGGCCCGGCCCGTGAAATGCTCAGGTCTGGGTGGAAAGATAAAAGAGGATTGTGGGACCACCGTGGTAGGCAGCAGGACGAAAAAAATAAAGCAAGCGATAAAACCAGGACCGCGCAGGGATAAGAGGGCTCCGTCAACTGTTTCCGTGCGTTAAGAGGGCTCCGTCAACTGTTTCCGTGCGTGCCGAAAAAGCGGAAGTAAACGCCCTGTTCGTCTGGCTTATCAACCACCAGTCAGCAGTACTTTTCTCTCAGAGAAAACCAGCCACCAGCAACCAGTCAGCAGTACTTTTCTCTCAGAACAAACCAGCACCAGCCACCAGCAACCAGCCAAGCGAACAGGCCGAAAACCAGGCGGGGACGTGCGGACTGGACGGGGGGCTGCGACGAAGCCTGGCGCGCGGGGTGTCTCGGGTACTGAATACTGGGTACCAAATAGCGGAGTCATATATATATATATATGTATGTGTATAATGTGTATGTGTATATGTGTGTATGTGTATGTATATATAGCCAACCTGAGCCCCCCCCCCCCCGCTCGGCATTTCTTGCGTGCGCCCTCTTCCCGCTGGTTTTCCCTCTTAGCGCCGCTTTTTTTTTCCTCACGTCCGGTTTCCCCATTACGAGCGCCAGTTTCCTTTTTTTACCGCGGATAAATAGCAGATCCATTTTTTTTTTGAGACACGTGTTGAGGGAGGTTGTCTCCTCTGCGTAAAAATCAGAACAAGCTTCAGAGTACATTTTAAAATGAAAAACTGATGGCGTGTTGTAGTTTACCAGCTTAGGCACATCCATTCCAATGTTTTCTTAATCCAAAAAAAATCTAATGTTCTCTTGCCACGCATCAATACTTATTTTATTAAGCATTTAAGCTACTATACGGCATCTTAGTTTACTAGCACACTAGATCATATAATCATATAAAGAATAATCATATAAAGATAAGTACTCTCCCATATTATTGTTCGCTCCGTCCATTATAGGATAGATTAACAAAACCAACAAAAGATCATTTCTACCACTCTAAATTTAATCAGCCAGCTATACATAATCACTGCTTGTGGCCGCCTGTCGGCAGTCCACCTGAGCTCTACAGTAAGCAGCTCCTCCCTGCTTTCCGGCAACCAGGCATACTCCATGAAGCAGCATATGGTTCGCGGCTGTTGTCTTCGGCTACAGTGGCGGCGACTGCCCTGGAGTACTTGGCGATGATGTCTCACGACAGCATCCTGGCCACATGCCCTAATGTGCCACTGCACACCTGCGTTGAGGAGCTTGATTGCAGTCCCATTGCATATCTGAACAGTCAATGTATGAGAAATAGTAGGGAAGACAACTAGAAATACAAATGACGCAACGGGCATCAGTACCTTGTTCAAATTAAATAACGAATATACATATCCTATATACCTAGGATAAAGAATATACATATCCTTTACATTAATGAGGATGAAAGCAGGGGAGATGATAAGAAGAAACTTGATCTGAGACAAAAATACAAGTCTTTTGCAACAATCATGTTGGAAATAGAGTATGATCGAGAACAGCAAAAATTAAACAAGGAGCCAAGGAGGAATCTGCATGTAAAGCGACATACTCAGGTCAGGTGCATGCAAGACTAAACACAAAATTGTTTGAAATGAGATGTCAACCACACGACAAAGTACATTGGAACCAAATATATTAACTAATATCCACTCCAGCAATATAGATGATACATTAAGAAGGCTTAGTCTACAATCTGAACGCGAAATGACTCAAACAAGTGAGTGAGCAAGGTAACATGACTCAAACAAGTGAGTGAGCAAGGTAACAGTTATATCTCTTTATATGTATAGCTAGAAGCTGTAGCCTTTACATAATGTTGTACAGAATCCATCCAAGCATATTTACTCATGCATATTAGCAGTTGTTCTATTAATGTTAAGTGAATGGTTGTGACATCTGCTAGCATGACATTCACTTTGAATAAATGTGAGGTAGATATAAATGGCATGCCAATGATGTGTAGAAAGTTATATGCATCAAACAAAATCTGATAGTCAGTAGTTCAGTACCCTTCTACCGGCAGAACCAAGAAACCAAAATATTGCAATCTCTTTGTTGTATCTTATATTCAAGATGACTGTTACAAGGATTTTGAAAGGGTAGTCAATCAATAATTAATTGTAAAAATTTTTACATACCATTTCTAGCTAACGAATCATGGTCATGGTCATGGTCATGCATATTGTGGTAGAAAGACCTTCTAATTGAGCAATCAACACGGTCGTGCTGGCTGAACATGCTCTGACCGAAAGGGTCTTCGATTTGCACACACACGGAAATTAGTAATTGCTAACAGACTCCAAATTTGCTAACGATATCCAACTAACAAACGGAAATCATACCCTCCACATGGAAGAGTCTCTAACCTGTGCACACACACCAAGGAAATAAAGACTGAGAATTACTACTAAATTGATGTTGACACTAGAATAATTGATATACATGGTCAAGCTAACTAATCAATAACGAACTTGTTCTTTCCATATATCAGTTCAGGTATAGACACCCCCAATAGCAATTGTCCTGAAACAAGGCTGGAGACACAAGCTGCCCAAATCAACATCCGAAGAAACAAGCAGGTATATGTTCAAATTTTTTGCTTTCAGAGATACAAAGGTGCATTTTGAGAAAAAGAACAATACAAGCTGTCCAAGTAGCAACCCAGAGATGCAGATATGCCTTCTAAAAAAATTGCCATCTAAAAGCATAATGAAAAATGCTACCTAGTTTAGCACTACAGCTAACTGGATTAGTTACAGCTTGTGATTTTATCATCGACGCATGCAATTTAATTTTAAATCAATATGTGAAAAAACATCTCATAGGTTCTTGAACCAACCATGCATAATTCTAAATCAATCTGTAAAAATCATCTCATAGTAGGTTCTTGAACCAACCATGCAGAGGCAACCAATACTAGCACATTTGCTCAAACACAGTGCGCGCATCAACATCACCGATAGGTTATCGGTCAAAAATACATACCCAATAGGCAAGAAATGGTGGTGATGATATGAACAGTCACCTGGCAGCTTTCATGCACTGGACCATGTGCTATGCACCCTAGCTGGCCTTCAAATTCTCTGCAGCGCCACCATGCATGGACTCATGCAGATTCTGCAATGGTCAAACCAGGGTATAACAGTGCTTCACGATCTCCGATCTGCAAAATTAGGCTTAGGAATCAGCTAATCTATCACAAAATGAAAATAATTGGTCGCAGTTGATCTCTGTTATACATGGATTCCAGAGTACTTCAGAAAACTGAACAAAGGCTAGTTCATATAGGAACACTCTCTGATACACCATTAATAATCAGTTTGTAGAAAATGTCATTAGTAACAAGAAATAGGACATTTTGCAATGGCCGATGAGGCTTCATGCATGACTTGTATGCAAGGGTTGAAACAAATAAAAGCCAGCCGGTTGTGATGATGAAGTATGCAACACATTGACAAGATACAATGTTGTCTATATTTAAAGATATATTTATCTGATCAAATGTATAAATGGCCTCTCATGCAAGTGGCATGCATAATTGGATACTGAAATTTCAGAATACATAAGCATATATGTTTCATGCCGTTTTGCCATCTAAAATGAAATTCCATGACAGTAGAACAAACTGCGAAGAACAGAATGAGCGACTGCATGGAAGAATAATTTTGACATTTAGGAAGGAAAATTAGCCTAGAAGTGACGGAAATGCTCGTATCGAACTTTTGCAAGTATGAGAATCAAAATTAAGAAAATGAGCGATCTGATCCAGGTACCAGTCTAATGGACTAGCTCTTCCACTTCTGAAAATGTCACCAAGTCAAAAATGAGCGATCCGATCCAGGTACCAGTCTGATGGACTAGCTCTTCCACTTCTGAAAATGTCACCAAGTCAGATCTGCTAAGTTGGACATCCTTCCATGCTTCTAAGAGTTAAAATACATCATATTTACTAGCATTCTGAAGGAAACAAACAATATACTATCATCTAATCTTCAATTTTTGATGAAGCATTCTCCATATCTTATCTGTTCCAATTTTTTATCAGCAGTATGTGGCTCCACATCTCCTTATATGTTCTTTTCTTTTCAAAGAACATTCTCAGTCACAGTTTCAATCTAGCACAGATCATCCTTACACCTGACTGTTTATTAACCTTAACCCATCTCCAACTAACCTATAGAATACAAATCCTGCTAGAAAGCTTGACCTTTTTGTAGGCAAATCCAGATTTTTAGCCCTACATTTCACTGAACATATACTATATGTGCATTGCATCTCTAAACAATTACATATTGGTCAACCAATAGCATGGCTAATACTGTTAAACTGAGACGCATCATACCTCAAAGAACTTATAGCAAGAGGCTAGACACTAGTTAATCAGAGTAATCATAACTCTTGCAGGATGTACGGTGTGGTGATCTACAGCTAACCACGGAAATTGGAATCAGGATTAAACAGCCAGATAAAAAGATGCCCTCCCGAACACAGAAAAGAATATGATGCAGTTGATGAAAGAAAAAGAAAAGAGAGTAGAGGACAGGGGACCTGAAAGCAGTGGCCGCCGCACTTGTGGTCCCTGCTGGGTCCTTGATTCAGCATGCACCAGCTCGCCGGCCAGGGATGGACGTCTCAACCGGGTCGGATTGGAACAACAAGTAATATACCATGTGTCTCGGAAGAGACGCGAGACAGACAGCACGGGTGCTGCCTCCGCGGCGGCATCCTCCCCAAAACTTGCACAACTCATCCAAGACTACCCAATGAATCGATCAAAATCTTGGAAATTAATCTTCGAAGCAACTACAGTTGAACTGAGGGGGAGGAACTTACCACTGCCGAGATTATTCCGTAGTTGCAAACTCGCCCACCCAAGTCGGTCCAGATAATGCCTCGGAGGTCGGAGGAACCGCCCCTCGACCTCCCGGCGAGGGAAAGGGATAGCTTGATAGGAAGCTGCCGCCACCTCGGAACAACGCTGTAAGAGCGAATCCAATCCGGGCGAGTAGGGTCGGAAGGGGAGCTTCCGAAAAAATTGGCAGCAGGGGCAGGGAAGGAAAGGGATAGGAACCTGCCATCACCATGCTTCAACGCCGCAAATGCATCTCGAGTCGAACGGTTGCAGGGGAACTTGCGGGCGAGATCTAGGATCTCCGCGTCCTCCACGTCCCTTGCTCGATGGGAGGAGCTGCGCATTTGTGCCCCGACCCGAGATGGCAGAGGAGAAGGCGGGTGTGGGGCCAGGGGCGGTGGCGACAGAGCGACGGGGTCGCGAGCGGGAGTGCGGCCGGGGGCGATGGGACGGGGTGGCAGGCGGGCGGAGCGGCGGCGTCGACGGTGGTGGAACGGATGCAGGGCTTGGGCGGCGGCGACGACGACGGCGAACGGGAGTCTGCTCGAGTGAAAACTGCTGCGGGTTATGTGAGCCACAAGAGGACGTGGGAAGACCAGCGGAAAAACCATAAAAAACCAGACGGGGGAGCCGCCGAGCGGGTGGCGGACTGGCGGCTCGAAGGTGGGAGGCTGGCTGACTCGGGTATGGAATAGTTATAAATACCCAGGGTGTGTGTGTGTGTGTGTGTGTGTGTGTGTGTGTATATATATATATTCAACACACAGTATTATTCGATATGCTATTTACTTGAGTGCAAAATAATTTGTTGTAGTAAAATGTACTCCCTCAATCCAAAATTATTCACAAATATATATTATCTAAGAATTTGTTCTAGTGAAAAATATTTCATATAGTGGTAGAGAAGAATTGAGATGTTAAAAGGGATATTTCTAATTGGATTTATCTTTGATGCAAGGAAAGTAGACATGCTACATACATAATTTCCACCGGCCGAGTATCATGATTTTAAAAATAAATATTTATAATATAGTGAGTACACAATTGATATTTCATATACAAGAAAAAAGCAAGTCATTTTTTGAAAATAGAGAAGAGCTTAAGAAGATATATCAATAAAATAGACATTACTCAAAATTTATATGATACAGCATGCAGGGAGTATTTGTAATTTATAGTAGCATGGTGTTTTAGGTTAAAACATTGTTTTATAAAAGTTGAATGCTAGTAGATAGTCATACGAGGAAAAAAAGTTTTGAAGATTATTCCTTTAGAGTAAAAAAAGAAAATGCACATTTAAAAACACCATCAATATGAACCACAAAAAAAAGTTGCACAGATATTCTCCCATAAGTAATAACATGGTCACAACAATATTCAGTACCATGGTTGGTCTAAGAGAGGGAGGGAGAGAGAGAACCTAATATTGATTATGGATAGCAGCCTAGTCATTAATGTTGATTATGGATAGCAGCCTAGTCAGTAATATTACACATTTAGTAGTGATTAATTTCCTGCTACCTTTTGAGCCAATTGTAAAAACGAAATCCTTCTATTTCAAGAAAGATAAAAAGTGGTAAACATTCATCACATATAGGTTGGTCATGTATATATGTAATCCTCCCAAAACTAGTAGCTTATAATATGCTGATATATATATTTCATGACAAGTTCCAAATGAAATTCACCCATCTCCATAAAAAATTAGATAATTATACTGACGATTCAAACAGTAAATAATTACACTCAAGTATATATATATAAAAAGAAATGGTAAGAAAAGAAGCTAGCATCTTTCAGTTTCATTTTAAATGTTGGCTAGAAATGGTAAGCAAGGTCAATATTATCCAACCTTATTTGGGGCAATACGCCACTTTTGTCAACCATGTAGTAACATGTTAGTAGCCAAATGAAAATGATGCATGGCTCTCGCATTTTGCAAGGGCCACCAGAAGTCCAAAACAATCTCACGTGATATCTGTCACAACAAATGCGATTGAGTTGTCGTTTTAAAGAAATGGCCTAAGAGAACAAGTTGCAAAGCAAGTACTCAGGGACAGATTATCTCAATGAAACACTGATAAAAACAATTTCTGTTATAGCAAATTAAAGCATCATTTCCCTTCCGCGTAGAACCACTACATGCAGTGACGGATCTGGCGGGGGGGGGGGGCGGGTGGGGCTGAAGCCCCCCCTACCGCTAGAAACTCCATGGAAACAAGAGGGTAGAAGGAGGAGGAAGAAGAGGAAAAAAGAGGGAAGAGAAAGAAGGAGGGGCTGGAGGAGGAAGAAGGGGAAATGAGCCCCCCCAGCCCACCGTTCCTACGTCCGTCACTGACTACATGACTTGACCTGGTCGGAGAAGCTCTAGTGCATCTCCAACCACCGCGGGCTAATTAATTGCATAAGCATACAGCTGGTGTACACACCAAACAATCATCTAAAGCTCCTCTTTTGTCTATATGACTATATATGTCACCAAAATATCCTATATACTCAACACACAGTATTATTCAATATGCTATTTATTTGATTGCAAAATAATTTGTTCTAGTAAAATGTACTCCCTCAATCCAAAATTATCCGTAAATATATATTATCTAATAATTTGTTCTAGTGAAAAATTTTCATATAGAAATACTAAATATACATGGTAAAGAAGAATTGAGATGTTAAAAGGGATATTATACTTCTAATAGGATTTATCTTTAACTCACACAAGGAAAGTACACATGGTACACACACAATTCACAACGATGGAGTACCATGCTTTTGTAAAAAAATAAATATTTATAATATAGTACATACATAATTGATATTTCATATACGAGAAATGAGCATGTCATTTATTTTTTGAAAATAGAGAAGTGCTTAAGAAGATATATCAATAAAATAGACCTTACTCAAAATTTATATGAGACAACATACCCAGGAGTATTTGTAATGTATAGTACCACCGTGTTTTACGTTAAAACATTTTTTATAAAAGTTAAATGCTAGTACATAGTCTTACGAGGACAAAAACAGTTTCGAAGATTATTCCTTTAGAGTAAAGAAAATGCACATTTAAAAACACAAGCATTACGAATAAAAAATGTTGCATAGATATTCTCGCGTAAGTAATAAGGTGGTCACAATAATATTTAGTACCATGGTTGGTATACTCTTTAATTACTCGCACATGGGAAGGAAAGGTCTTTGGTCAATAAAACATAACTTTTTGTTCCATATCACAACGAAAACTCATACTTTATGTCACAATCTTAAGGAGCGTCTCCACCTTTTTCACTGTAGAAGGCGACTATAGGTCAAGACGAGCAGATAAGATTCTTTATACTTATGGACATATAAGATTCATGAAAAAATTAAACATGCACCAGTTATACATGAGATAAGACGCAAAATTTTCGTCTAGTCATTGTTCTTCTCCTATATAATACTCCTTGGAGTGTCTTTCCCCTAACAAACACACGCGGTTTTCTCCCCTGTGGCCCGTTCATGCTGGCCAGCGGCAGCAACAGAAGCAGCACAGCTCTCGCCTTCGGCTCAATCTGACGCCATTCCGCAGGTCAGGCTTCAATTCCCCATTGATCCTCAGGTTAGCTCAGGCTAAGCTAGTGTTTCCTTGACTTTGCTAATCGAGATTCGGGAGGCACCATGGATGTCTCCAGTTTTAGTGTAGTGGTGTGTCAAGACCTAAGGTTCTCCGTTCTTGTTCTCCACCAAGCACATGCTTGTCAGCTATTCAGATCTTAATTAGCATTATTTCTTTTCATGTATTGACATGCAACAGATACCTCGAGATCACTCCACCGCTCGATCGCCATGGAGGTGGAGGCTGCGCCGGCGACGCCGCAACCGAGAGCTCCTGCTTGGGCTCGGAAAGCGAAAGCCACTGGCGCCTTCGTCCTTCGCGTCACGCAGCTAGCCTCTGCCTTTGCGACGCTCGCCACCACGACCTCC
Source organism: Cenchrus fungigraminus (assembly GCA_036936925.1). NCBI lineage: Eukaryota > Viridiplantae > Streptophyta > Magnoliopsida > Poales > Poaceae > Cenchrus > Cenchrus fungigraminus. The sequence continues at coordinate 90,630,111 of CM072780.1, forward strand.
ACGGTCGGTGCTTCGGCACACCCTGCTCTTTGGTTAGTCAGATACATACTCAGATCATCTCAAGCTGTTGGTTGTGGCGGGAGATTTATTTAAACCTTGCTAATTGCTATCCTCCATCTGCGTTTATTTCAACATATATACAGCTTCCTCGCAGCAACATCTGCGTTGCAGTGCGTGTGCACGATCCCGCCGGCCCTCGTGGACCTTTTCGCCATGGTGTCAGGCCAGTGGCCTCTCGAGAGCCACCACTGGGCCGCCGTCGGGTCTGCTACGGTCGCCGGCGACAGTGTAAGCTAGCATCCATTATTATTTCTCAGTACCGCGCGCCGTCCCAAATGGAGATGTTTCTTTCTCTTTCTTACTCAGAGCAATGTCCGCACGCATGCAGGTGGCCGCGGCTTTGAGCTTCTGCGCGGCATCCGCGGCGTCCGGCGTGGCCACCATGGTCGACGGCGACCTCAAGCTATGCGGGACGCTGCCCTGTTCGAGGTTCAGAGCCGCCTCGTGGATGGGGTTCGCCAGCTGCATCGTCCTGCTGCCAACGCTGCTGTTCAACTGGCTCAGTAACGATGCAGCAAACTAGAGCTCTTTTACAATTGTTGAAAAAGAACCAGTATAAAATGATTCGACGATTGAGATTAATTGTATATCACCACAACTTGCACTGCTTGTGGTATAGGATGGCATACATAGGTTGTATATGGTATATAGTTATTATTGGAAGTTTTATCTCGATGGCACAAACGAAATATATGTTTTCTTCATTTCAATTTTTTCCATTTCCCTCGAATGAACCCATCGGTCGCCGCCGGACCTGTACATGACGTGGTCCACGCCAATAGGCCTAGCGTCTCACCCGCGCTTCTTCCGCGAGAGGTCGCCGATAGGCTTCGCTATTTGCCGTCGGCAACGGTTCAACTTGCACTCCTAGTAGAAGGAGACGCTCATCATTCTTTTTCCATGCTAAGCACAATGCTTAATCATGGAGGAGGCCATGCTGCACTTCACTACGAGCATCGAAAAGAACGGTAACTCGTCCTTAACTTTATCTTTGTTCATCTCCTTCTAAATGCTTGCACATATATGCTTTCAACCATAAATAACCTTTGTATCTATCTCTCGATTAATAACATGGCTACTAGGAGCACAACCTAAGTTTGTTAGTTTTATTCTTCAATAAATAAATCACCTTCACTTTTGATCTTTGTTGTGTACTAGGGAAATAGAACACGAACAATACCCAGTGAATTGCTACGCTGCACGATCAGGATTCCACAAACGACGAAGGCCAATGGGACAAAGCAGCCACGACGAATCACGCTCACTGCAAATGCCCCAAAGAATACGAAGCTAAAGGAACCCTTGTGAGCCCAATATGCAATCACACTGGAAACAATCAACCGAAGGCTTGAAACGGAAAACTCAAGCTTTCACTTCTATCATTTCCGAAAATCCGACGACTTTTCAAGTGCAGGTCGGTCTCCTTTTATAGGGAGCCGGACCGACTTTTTTTACATTCCGAGTATACCCCTCGTGTGAAAAGAATTATCCTAAAATGTACTATGTTTAGATCGTAATTTTACATCTTTGTCTTCATGCTATCCCGCACTTCTCGGAAGAATCACGTGCAGCTGTCGGCCGAGGATTTTTCCAGGCACCCTTTCGGCCGCTCAATCGTCCTCCTGCACTGGTTAAAAAAGAAAACGTACGATGTCGCACTTGTTAACAATACTATTCCTCAATCGAAAGGCACCAGACGTTTCCCCTTTGGATAAGCTTCACTTTGTGGCTTTCGATTGGCAAATAAAAAATGAAAGTTAACGGCAAGAAGGTTTCTGAAACGGAGCTTGGCTTTGGATGAATATGCTTTCGCTTGGGAGAAAAAATAATCTGAAAGATATAAGACGAAACCCCCTCCCCCAATCCTGTGAACGCAAAACTTGACTAGCGAAAGTCACTGGTCGAAATCTAGTGTGTTGATTCCAAAACGATTGATTCCGGAACCCCAACAGCTGCGATGGTGTTTTGATGTGGTTGTCGGAGCAGAGGAACGAGCTCGCCGGCGGCGTGGTGAGGCGGAACGAGACGCGCAGGTGTTGGCTTAAGGAGGTCCGGGACTCTGCGTCAACAGCCAGAGAGTTGTTCCCTATGCAGTCGCGGCACTCCAGCAAAACCAGTGTTGGTCCTCGGCGGCGGCGGTCGCCGGAGAATCAAAGGGCACCGTGTTGTTGCGAAATTGAAAGAGTTTTTCGATAAACTATGAATTATTGTGATTGTTTAGTTACTCGTAAAAATAGTGCATTTGCAGAGATTATACCCCGAGAGTCATATGAGCTATCTCTAGATGAAAATCATAAAATTTAATGTTACTTTTGAATAGATAATAAAAAAATCCTTCTAGACTTCAAGATGATGTGCACCAAGTAAGAGAGAAATAACAATTAATGCATCTTAGTGGGGTATTAATGCATCTTAGTGGGAGGTGATGATGTGGCTTCGTGAGAGTTGAGAGAAATCTTTAGTTGAGTGCTCTGTATATAGTTATAATGATTTAGAAAGACTGAGCACAGCAGAAAATGAAGTGAAGAAAATAATCCGTCCAGCCCGTCTAGCCCAGCACGAGTGAACTTTTATTGTAATTGCTTGGTAGCATGCTAGAATTGCTCGCACGTTTTTATAGATGGCCATTTGGCACAAGCACGATGGGCCGGCACGAGCACAGTCTGAAAAGGTACGGTTCTGACATGGCACGGTACGATGACGATAGTGCCAGTGCCAGGCACGACACGACGCCAGTGCCTGAGCCGCCAATTAGGCCCGTAGTGCCGGCATGGGCATGACATGATTAATGGGTCGGCCCGATAGCGGCCCGTATATACCTTTCCACCAGCCAAACCCTAGATATATAAGGTTGCCATCCATCCAGATCCGCTCATCCCCAGACCCACACCCGACGCCGTCGCCCCCTCTTTCTTCCCTTCCTCCGTCCGCCTGCACCGCCTACCGCATCGTCGCTGCTCCCTATCGGCCTCTCCACCGCCTGCGCCGCCGCTCCCCCTCAGCCAATCCACCTCCGCGCCGCCGCCGCTCCCCTCGATACCTCCACCGCTTGCGCCGCCGGCCTTTTGCCCCCACCACGACGGCGCCATCTCAGATCCACGTCGGGCTCCGCCGCTTCTGCGACGGCGCGACCTCAGATCCATGCGGGCCACCTTCACTACCATTGCCGTCAATGCCACGTCGGGCCCCTCCACCTCAATGTCGCGCCGACGACCTTCACCGCCACGGCCGTCAACGTCGTGTCGACCTCCGCCTTCGTGGGTTTCCGCGGCGGGCCCTGCAGTGCCGACCGTGCCTAGAGGCACGACACGGCACGGCTGGAGCCCCTTAGTGTCGTGCCAGTGCCGATGCCGCGGCACGGTGGCACTAGTAGGCACGGCACGGCAGGCCACTATGCCTCTTAGGGACGCGTGCCGCATAGTACCGTGCCTGTGCCCGTGCCGGACCGGGCGGCCCGTTTGGCCATGTATACCCGTTTTCTAGTGCTGCTAGGTTTCCCTACGTCTACGTGCTAGAATCAGCGGTGGCGGATACAAAGAAGGCGGGCGGGAGAAACGACCAGGCAGTCGGCTACGAGGGGTCGGGAAGGCGGGCGGGAGAAACGACCAGGCAGTCGGCTATGAGGGGTCGGGTCGCGGAGGGGGTGGCGTGGTGACTCAAATTAGTAAATTTGCAACAATTATCTAATTACCGTTACTAAAAAATAAATCATACTGCATACAGAGCACGCAAGTTAAATGCCCCTTGTTTAATGCAGGAAGTTACTAATAAGTTCCAGTAGGATTTGAATTTTTGTTGTTTAATATTCCTTTTTCCAACGTGAATTGCAGTGGATGCATATGAAAAATAATGTTGCACATCATATACAACTATATAGATGGTACCACTAACTATTTCTCTCAACATGCAAGTATTACACATCATAACCCACTATACGTCAAGTCAATATCCACTATACACCATATCATCATCCAGCAGACTATCTATTTATGTCTTCAACCGATTTTTTGTAGTCAATAGCATGTATTTGTGAGTAGCACACCACAAAATTCACGTAGTTGAAATACATGTAGGATCAATCATTTTAGAATGGTTCACTCTCAATAAAATAACATGCTTTCATATATAATGTTGTTTACAAATGAAAGCTACCATGTAGTCACTTTGGTGTTTCTATTTCCACATTTCAGCTTAAAATTTTGTTTGAAAAAATCCTGCAGTAACACGCGGGGTATCAGTAACTATTAAAGTACACCGCTATCAGCATCATGCATATCCCCCTGATCGAGTAATTCAATTCCTAGGGAAAATGTATTGATATTAGCACAGTACACTGGCTCTTTTACAAATAGGACCCCAAAGAAAAGGAAAATTACAAAGAAGTCTAAAACTCATGTTCATCTTCCTCGAAGCCCTCGGGGATCTGTTCGTCACCACCGCCGAAGCCGCTTCCCAATCGTTGGCGGACGCCAGAGCCAATCTCCACAAACTAGAGACCGTAGAGGAGGGCTTACTACTAGGCGAATCAGTCGAGTACACTGCCTCCTAGGCGCATCGACCAACTCCGGCACCCACGACGCAGCCTTCGATTCCACCGCCGGCAACCCGAGCACATCTCGGATTTCCACCAGAGACCATCTTCCTCGAGATTAAAAGGGTCAGCAACATCATCACCTGAAGAAGACGAAGATGTGTTGGCCCCCGACTCCTGAACAAGTATCCCCGGCCTCTCCGTTGGCGTCAGAGTAGATCGCCACCGGAGAACGGAAGAAGCCGGGAGAAGTTAGTCCTCCGCAACGCCGTTGCTTCCGCATCGCCGAAGCCACCAGGAAAACCAAGTCGCGGAGGCCGCGCTCCTCCGGCAAACCCTAGTTTCACCGCTAAACATCGACAGAGAACAAACCCTAGACTTAAGAGGACTCGAAAAAGGACTCAATCTACTACAGGATGGACCCCTGCTCCCCTTGCTACCGGCTAGGAGGCCGGGGACGAGGGAGAGCAGGGGCCGGAGGCGAACAGCGGCTGCAGCGCAAGTGCCCGGCGGCTGTGGCAGATCCGTCTGAGTCACCCCTCGGGGGCGACGCAGGGGATGGGGGTGTTGCTTTTTTTAGATAAAAGGTCACTTGACCCGGCTTTACTTAAAAAGCAAATGTGTACTTGGGGTTACCAGTTTATATGGTTTAACAAGCAGAGATTACAAGCCATTACAATGAGCTCCAAGAAACAATTCGTGCAAGATTTCGTGGAGAATGATCACTCCCTCAAGGATGTATCTCCCCGGGATAAAAGCAGTCTGTGTTGGGCTGATAAGTTTCCCAGCGTAAGGTGTAAGTCTCATGGTGAGCACTTAGTGAACCATTTATAATCCACATTCAGCAAGCAGATTGGTCTATATTGTCTAATATTATTTGGCTCTTTTAGTTTGGGTATTAGCGAAATCATGACATAATTCAGTCTGCTAAGATTAAGCTCCCCTCTATGTAAGTCTTGAAACATCTCTAGAACAAGCTCTTTAATTTCTGGCCAAAATTCTTTATAGAAGCCATCAGGAAGCCCGTCTGGTCCTAGTGCTGAGTTAACATCCATATCCTTTAGTGCCTCCTCTATCTCTTTCAGGTAAATGGTCTAATCAGCTCGTGAGCCTCTTCATCTGTTAATCTGCCTCTCTCCCCCGAAAAGTTATCCCCCATTCTAATTGTTCCTTCTGCTTCCTTCCCAAATAAGTCTTTGTAATAGGCTTCAATATGTTGTCTTATCTCAACAGGGTCCCGGATCTCCCTCCCATACTCTTCTAGTGAAAAGATTGAACATTTTTTCTTTCTACCATTTGCTATTCCATGGAAGTAACCATTGTTGGCATCCCCTTTGAGAATCTATTTTTCTCCCCCTCTCTGTTGCCACTGAATTTCCTCAAACCTATAGATATCTTCTAGTTGATTTTCTATATTATATCTCTCCTGCCACTTCTCCTCTGTTAAACCTCTAGCATCTGCCTCTCTATCTATCTCCATTAGTTTGTTACTCAGGATTTTTTTGTCCTTCTTAATCTGGCTGTTGAAATTGGCACCCCACCCCTTGCAGAACCTTCTTGTTGCCGCTTTCATCTCTCTCCAATGGTCTTGGATACTACTTGCCCCTCTTTCCGGCCAACTTTCTTTAACTAGATCTCTAAACTCATTTTGCATCAACCATCCCATTTCGAACCTAAAGCTATGCTGCTGTTTGAATCTGCAATCGTCTGATTTCACTATTAACGAATTATGATCCGACCCCACTCTAGTTAAAGCTTCACAGAATGCCCTCTTGTAGTGTTGATCCCAGCTAGGGCAAGTGAGAACCCTATCTAACACACTCATCACTAGATTCAGCTGTTTATTTGTCCATGTGAACTTGCTCCCTTTCCTGATCAGTTCTTTAATTCCATTATCCATAATAAAGTTGTTGAAAGCGTCCATCCAAGTTTGATTGATATTATCTGAGGATTTTTCCCATGCAAATCTGATCATGTTAAAGTCTCCTCCAATTATAAAAGGAACAGTCATCCCTGTAATTTTTTGGTTTAACTCCGCTAAGAAATCTTCCTCTCTACTTGAACTGGCTTGTAAACGTTCACAATTTCCCATTTTAATTTGTCCTGATTTGACATTATCTCCATGCTTGAAAAGAATTCACCTCTGTCCTTGTTTAACACTGTTACTGTCAGAGGTTTAGATCTGAACAGTCCACATAGGGTTAACCCCAGTGGTTTATTTGTTCGGCGGAGAGATCGGGAGCTAAGAACGTGATGGTTATGCTAGCGTAGCACATGGAAATCACGGCGAGACATAAGGGACAAAGCGATTTTATACTGGTTCAGGCCTCCGGAGAGTAAAACCCTACGTCCAGTTCTTGATTGTATTGCTTTGATCGTGGTCTGTCCCTAGGAGGGCGCCCTTGCCGACTTATATTGGCTGACAAACAAGGTCGGTGAACCGGAGTCCAAGTCGGTTACAACAGGGAAATATATCTCTAGTCGGTTACAATATGGAAGGCTTATCTGAGCTGCCTTAATCCGTCTGGACTGCCTTGGCTTGCACGCCAAGCTGTCTTCTTGTCTTCAGGCCCACAACATATCAGGTCGGACAGGCCTACTGACAGGTCGGCAGGTCTTCTGGTGGGCCGGACCCACCTGTCGGGGACGGCCATGAGCCTGGTCGGTAGGGACCCAGGAGTACTCATGTCTCACAGTTACTTCCCCAGTTCTCACTCCAATAAACGTACCCCCCGAGTGCCCTTGTGCAGCAGTCCATACCCACTCCAATAAGCGTAAAATTGGCTTTAATAGTTTCTTGCAGGCAGATAAGGTGTCGCTTTTTTAACCGACTACCGTGTGAATGCCATTTCTAGGGATCCCGATTGGGAAGACGATGCTGTGAGCAGTCTTCAAGCGTGCAGAGGGAGGTAGCCACAGTAAAAATCTGAGGTGCCCCAGACCGAATTGAGCGAAAGATCTGAGGTGCCTGAAGAAATTGAGCAGAATTTTATGTCCGTCATATATGCATTAATGGACGCTTTTTAAAGCAAATAGGGTGAATAGTGGATTGGAGTGGAAAAATTTGATGAACTAAAAGACGGTGAAACATAAAACAAAATTCACTCCAGCACTCATGTCGTTTGCAAGTCACTAAGACGCCTCCAACATTCTATATCAGTCCTGGGCAGAGAGGCAGAGGCTGAAAGTAACAAATAATAAGGCGGAACCCTCCCTGGGTACCTCATCAGATTCCCTCTCAAGTGAGTAATACAATCTGAAAACAGATAAGGCTGGTCGTGTCTGGGAATTTATTGCACCTAAAAAGGACTATTTGCAGATCTACTATTACATAATAGCATGCACAACTAGAACGATAGAAATCTGGAACTAAGCCTACTCTAACACATTCCTTGCAATGACCCTTCCTTCGCCTCCCTTCTCTTGTGAATTGTGGTGTTTCCAGCAGCTGAATTTGTAGTTGTCTTCTTGGCATCACGACAGCCTCTTCACACTTCTGGTCATGACCGAGCATGAACGCGCTTCCCCTTGCTGTCCTAGTTTGGAGAGCACAACTTTGGTGTATTCTTCCACAGTGCGCCAGTACTCCTATAGCTGTATTTGGGAGATGGAATGAATTCTCCGGCAGAAGGGCGGTATCCTTTATTTTCTTGTAGTTGGCAGTGTTAGGACCTTCTTATACTCCTCCATATGTGCTCAACCCGAAAGATACTATAGCATGATGGCTAGCCAAAGGATATGTTCCTCATATTATAGACCACAAATCTGCAATGCATGTAGAATTGTCAGATTTGTCTCACTTTGTGCACTGCAATGCCTCAAAAGTGGCTTGACTTGCAAGTTCCGCTATTTTGCTGAATTTCCCCTTCCTCATCAATTCTTTGTCAAAAATAGCATCGGATAACACCACTGCGGATGCCCCTGCTTCCACATAACCCTTGATTGAACCTAAGACAGGCAGAACATCATCAGATTGGAATGGTTCCTACTTCACTTTCAATCAAGAACCACTTTTGCAATGAAAATGTTGGAAAATAGTTCCTTCGTGCTACTGCTAACTTTACTGTAAATATTCCAAATGACATCCTTACATGATGCTATATAGACTGTTTTTACTCATTTCAGCAGATGAGACATTTGATACTGCAGAACTGTTTACCAAATGACATCCTTACATGATGCTATATCTAGATACCATTGGAGATATAGATGCTAAACAGGGCTGCTTACCTATTTGGATTCCTTGAGAAGCAACCATTGGTACAAGAGGAAATGGTTTCTTCAGAGAAGACATGTACACCTCTCCACCCATCACTGACATTGGGTACACGGTACACCTAACCAAATTAGAGCAGAAACCAATTAATGTCAGATGACCATTGACCAGTAAGTGCAAACATTAAATTATTCATTACTTTATTAGGAAACCAAATGGCAGATTAACCTTTTTTTTGTACCATATGATGAAAATAAAGGCTCATTCACAGTCACGTTCTATTAATTTCTACTAAATCTTTCGAATCTACAAGGTACACATGCCAATGAGAAGAAATGTGCAGCTATGAAACCTTAACGACTTTTGCGCCAGCACTGCAGGCAGATAGAACCTATGTCAGATAAAAAATGTCAGTGAACAAAAACAACTTAATGCATCTCAGTGCTGCGCTATGCTCCAACTCTATGGAAGTTGGCAATTGTCATGTGATACATACTTCAGTTGGTGTCAGGACTCCAGGGATGTATAGAACCTTACTTTCTTCAAGATCATGGAGTACTTCCTAAGAATACAGAGTGCATAAATAAATCAATATTAAGTTAGAACTCTTGTTAAATAAATGCAATGTGCATGAAATCAGCATCTAGTTACAGTTCATGACATTAACAACTACATTAAAGTACTCCCTCCGTATCAAAATATTTGTCGCCATTGACTTTTTTTTTTTTGCAACTTTGATCATTTGTCTTATTCAAAAATTTATTACAAATATGTAAAAAGATAAGTTAAGTTTAAAATACTTACAATAACAAAGCATGTAGTAATCAAAATAGATGGTACTTGCAAAATTTTTTGAATAAGACAAATGGTCAAAGTTGTAGAAAAAAGTTAATGGCGACAAGTATTTCGACACGGGGGAGTACACAATAGGTTCCTGAATGAACCAGCACCTAATAACAGTTTATGATGTCAACAAACCACCTTATAAAATGTACAATGTGCGCACATCAATCAACAAGATTGATGGTGTTAAATAGCTGAACATGGAAAACAAGAACATGATTAAGAGAGAATGAAATGATTAAGAGAACATGAAAATCATGAGTAGAAATCTATCTTGACAACGATACTCGGTACTAGTTGCGTGAGATTGCAAAAGTCGGAGATAATTGTACTATTTTCTACAAAAATTCTTATCAACACCTTAGCAAAAAGAAAATTGAAATCAAAGTAATGACAAATGATCACCTCAAAATATCTCGTGCAAGTCAAAGACAGCACATGAAAGTACACAACACCAAGCACAAGCACAAGCACGGCCTTTACTTTACTACAGAGGCTACAGGCAACAACGAATAGTTAAATTCCATTAATTGTTAATTAAATAAACAACCAATAAACGAAGCAATGATCACGCATCCGTTTCAACACCAACAAGAGCAATCACCGTCCACCGGCCCCAAGAGGCCGAGACCAGCGCAGCGCACGCACATCGCCGCCCACCCCAAACAAAACCAGAGCGCCGGGCGCCTCCTCCGAGACGCCGCCCGCCATTGGCACGAACGCGCGGAGCCCCCCGCGCCAGCCGCCAGTGGTGGTGGTGGTGGTGGGGTTTTGCGGTGGGGCACGTCACGTTCCTCGTATTTGCACGGGCGAGGTTGGTTGCAGCCTTGCAGGAGGAGAGGAGAAGCTGTTCCTTCTCTTTGTTGCCGCTCTCTCTCTCTCGAGCTTGCAAGTGCAAGTGCAACGTCGACGTGTCGGGTGACAGAAATAGCATGGTATGTTTGCTCGGATAGGGAGTGAAGCGAAGCGAGGATCAGGCAACCTGATCGTTTCTACCTGTTTGTATGTGGGTGTGCTTTCTCACTTGGCTTTGCAATTACAAAGTGCTTTAGGTGTCCTTGAATCCTTGACATGAATGGTCGAGCTTTATTTTTTTCTCTCTCACAAGCCCATAGCGTGCTAATAGCTTGGCTCACATCTAAGTACCTGATTAATAGCTTTATTTTTTTCATGATTAATAGCTGAACATGGGAAACAAGAACAGGTGAGTACACAATAGGTTCCTTACTCTTCCGCGCGGAGGCACGCGACGACGCGCGAGCGCAGGATGGCGGCGAGCGCCGGCGGCGTGTGCTGAGGTCGATGTGATTGTAGGAATTAATTAGGAACGTGAGATCGATGCTGATCGAAATCATCACAAGAAGGAATCTGCCCACTCACCTCAGTGGGATCCATGGTTGAGCGTGAAGTGGACCGGAGACTGCAGGACCGGAAGTGGAGTGTGGCTTGCTCTTCCCCCAGCTGATGATCTGCTAGCTCTCTTGGACTGTGGCTGGCGTTCTTGGAGCGTTGTTCACCCTGTTGGGGGCATCATGACGAGGCGCTACTTTCTCGTTGCGGGGGGCTCACAGGGTGAAAACCCCGTCCTTCTGGACGTGCGACAGCGGCGCCTTGGCGTCGTAACCTTCTTGAAGGTGTCGTGTATGGAGCCCCGTCGCTTGTGGTGGTGGAGTTGGCTGGTGGTGCTGCTGGAAGCGTGTTGGTCCGTGCTGCTGTCGGGGTGCTGAGGGCCCATGGGTTCTGGAAGACTTGAGCTGCTGTGCTCGGTGCGGTGGTGACCTCAGTGACGGCGGGGTGGGGGAGATGCTCTCTTCGCGACGTTTGTTACCTGAGTCCTTGGCAGAGAGAGTGGCGGTGGGTGAGGCGAGACCCCCACGCAGAGAGGCCAGGATCAGTGGGCGTCCCTGGTGCCATGGTGGAGGAGTGTGTGCTGAAGCTTCTTTGTTTCTGAGGGACCGTTGGTCGTGTATGTGCAGCTTGAGGACGTCAGTCCCATGGTGGAGGAGCTCAGAGGGCCGTTGGTTCCTGCAGCGGGTTGCGTCTCGGCGTGGCACAGCGTCGGTGACGACGGCGCAGGTGTCGGCGGTCTGCTTCGGTCTCCTCTCCCATTTGGTTGTAGCTGGTGGTGTGTTATGTCGGGTGTGTTTGTTTCTGTTCATGGATTTGTTCGTGTGGTGGTGTGTGCTTCGACCCGTTATGAACCAATGTTGTTTCTTCTTAAATGACATAGCAGTGCTCCTGCTTTAATTAAAAAAAAAATCTGCTAGCTCGTTAAGAGGCTGTTCGGTTGATACGATGAATAGTATTCGGCTGATAGATTAAATAGTATTATGTGAGAGAAGATAAGTCGAAACAAATCGAGATAAGTCGAGAAACGGCCAGTCGAACAGCCTCTAAATAGCGGCGAGGCGAGCGGTGGCGTCACCTAGCTCCCTCCCAGCCAGCAGTGAGCAGCACGCAGGGTAATAAGGCCAGCACCCACTGCCAGGCGGGCCCGGAAGAACGGAACAGACGGGGCCCAGGATGACGTCGCCGGGGCCCACCCCGTGTGGAAATACAAAAACTCCTACGTCGTGGCGTGGTGGTGTATTATTGCGTTTACGGTTTGGAGGATCCGGCAAGTGGATTCGGTGAAACCGGCAGGGGACAAGACTCAGAGTTCGCTGTTTTAGTTTTTTTTACAACTTTGGTAATTCATCTTATTAAAAAAATCATCTCTTTTGTTCACTACATGCTTTATTATTATAGGTGTTTTAAATTTGACTTAACTTTTACATATTGACAATAATTTTTTGAATAAGACGAATGATAAAAGTTGCAAAAAAAAGTATCAAAGGGTGCTGGCCTTGAAATTGTTGTCAATACGGAGGGAGTACAAGATTTGAAATTAAGTAACCGTGTCAGAAAAGTATTACGGGGTGAAATTCTCTCTATTAATTATCTTGTTAAGTCAGCAACTTTGCTGATGCGATATTAAATTCAATATAATGAAAAATTTCACTGAGACTGACATAAGATGAATATTGGATAATCAGCTGCCACGTGCGGCAATGCATTAGTCAGGGGTTGGATTATCGTGGTGCGTTTGTGACTTAGTAATGCTGAAATTCGCTCTTTCTCAGCAAAAAGAAAAAAGATTCGCTCAAATTGCGTTTGTGACTCAGGATTGGCTTGAATTTATTTGAAGTAGTATGTCATTATTTGTTGGGTAAAGAAAGAAAAGTGGGCTTATTTTGAGGGCTTGTGCAGGTGCACGCACGAGCTGCGTGAACAGTGATGGCTAGAGGGCGTGAGCTTGATTCTGGGGAGTCGGGTACATGACAAGAAGCACTGGGTCGATCGGTCGCTGCTGGCCGGCTGCTAGCGAAAAGATGCATGAACCACCAGAAAATGTATCCTCGTTCCTAGGCCTTGTTTAGTTGGCTAAAATTTCTAATTTTTCTCCACTTTTGCTCCTTCACATCACATTAAATACGTCAAAAGATATATGTTTGGAGTATTAAATATAGGTAAAAAAACTAATTACACAATTTGGATGTCCTTTGCGACACACATCTTTTGAGTCTAGTTAAGTCATGATAGGGTAATATTTACCACAAACAAACGAAACATGCTAAAGTATGCTACAAGAATTCCAAGAGTTAAAAAGACAATTTTTTCAACCAACGAAACAAGGCGCTAGAACCTGCTAGCAAGCCGCAGCCTCTCCTCGGTCCTCGCTCCGTCCAGGAAACCTACAGGAAAAGGGCCAGATGTCATCATGTCACCATCTAATGAACCAACAAGTGATCTTGATAGTAGCAAGTGCCAAACTACTAGGTTTCGGAGTTGAAGGGTTTCTTCTGGACTGTAGCAAGAGCTGAGTGTGTTTAAAATGACTTTTTGGTTCCATTGCAGCGGCAGTTGCGCTTTCAGAATATGGTCCCTAAAAATCTAAAATGCTGAAATGTCATGCTAAATACAACAAGAGAGAATGAATAGCTTTGAAACATATTGGTGGAGGCGGGACGACACTGGTGGATTTTCCCTTGACGGACAGTAAAATCATCTAGAGAAATATTGCATCCAAGGGAAAAGAAATTGTAACTGAAGCTAGGGAACGGAATTGAAGAATTTGAATGGCAATGAGGGAACCAAATAGATCGGGTCCAGATTTTTAAAATTTTGTTTGGGTCTATCTTCACAAACAACTTTCCTCAGCAAACTGTCACGACCGTTCATGTCAGCTCAATGAAAATGGAATTTGCGGTAACTGAGTGCAAATTGGATACAGTGATTTCCTGAATCCCAAACTAAGGATCTCCTCCTTTCCTTTTGTTTTCAGTATAATCATTGTCACTCGTAGCCTAGGCAACACACCCAAATGATTTTGGCAAATAAAAAACATATTTCATTGGCAGGACCCACAACGCAAATTGCAAAAAAAAAAAGATTTAAAGCCAAAGATTCTGTTCAATTTCCATGTATCACTAGTTGCCAGTCTAAACAGAGACACTGTTAGCAGAAGGTCCAATTCCAAATAGCAACTCGCCTGAAACGTTGATAATCTTCCAACACCTGCATGCCAGGAGCAGCCTGGTAGTATATTCTTCTACTCTGCAGCTTCGGCTCACCTTCTATGAGAAGGGGTGGTCCATGGCAAAGGTATGAAAGAAACAAATCACTCTAATAATCTTGTTATTTCCATGTTATCGAGTCGCCTCAAACATTCTATATCATTCTTGGCTAGCCATACATTGTCAGCTTTCATCCTTTCTCTGAACCCATACGGTGTAACCTTAGCCCTGGCATAGGCTGCAAGTAACAAATTATAAGGCGGAGTCCTCCCTGGGTACCTGATCTGCTTTAGCCTATCAAATATCTTCTCAGAGTTATGTATGTCGCCCTTTTTTGCATAGGCACCCAGTAAGGTTATGTAGGAGCGGAAAAGGGGAGGTCTGTCAGGATTCTCTTCTGTCACATTCTCAAGAAATGAGTCGGCTTTCGCTAATTCACCTGAATTCGCATAGAGCTTAACAATTACATCCCAGGTTAGAGGGCTGCATGGACACCCTTCAAGAAACATCCATTCTATAAACTCTTTGCCCTTGGACAGAAGTTTATGTTCTGCATACACGTTCAGCATGGCATTGAAGTACTTGGAAGTGAGTTTCGGTGATGTCTGTACCAGCGCTTCAAAGGTCTCCTCCGCTTGTTCAATCCGTCCAAGTTTACTCCAAGCCTCAATAGCAGCCAAGAAGTCTTCCAACTTCGGTGTGGTGTATGAATTCCATATTCTCTGTACATCATCTGGCCTGCCAAGAATAGCATAGAGGTCAAGAAGAGACCTGGTCGCCTCACGGTTATCCTTTACATATAGTTCCATAGCCCTGATAACCTCTTCTGCTTTCTCTGTGAGCCCCCCCGATATGTAGAATTTAGCAACCATAGTCTGGGTGGCAAAATCTGGCTCAAGACCATTGTCCTTCATCATATTTAAGACCGACTCCATGCCTAATATGTCATTTGACTGCCCTTTCAAGTCAACCAGGAGCTTGTATGTAAAGCGAGAAAACTTTATATTTTCCTTTTCCATCAACATGAGAATGTCAGCTACCTTACTGCGAGCAACCCTCTTGTACAGCAATATCATTTGGTTGCAAGCAGAGACAGTTAGAGGTAAAGAGAGTTCCCTTATTTCATTGAAGACTTGCTGTGCCTTCGGGACATCATCCTGACACACACAGTTAACGAGTAGAGTTTCATAGAGCACCTCATTCCTAAATGGTTCCGGAACCCTCTCGATGTACTTTTGAGCAGCTTCAAAACCATGGTTTCGTGCTATCAAATCAAGATGGGTAGCATAATCACTTTCTTCAAAATCTAGGTGTTTTCTTCTTTCGATCCAATCCATGAACTGCAAATTTCAGAAATAAATTAACAAACAATAAGTGCATTAGTACTATCCAGTTCTATAGATTTGAAATGGCATAGCATATGAAAAAGTGGCTTGTGCTAGTATAGATTTTGTTGTAAAAAGATAGCATATATGCATGCAATGATCCATAAATCATACATAATAATTCATCAATGAACTAAATCAAACATAGTAAAATTGCCTTCAACATTGGGAAAACTGTAGGTCAATATTGTATAGTTTAAGAAAAAAAAAGATCCATTATGTTCTGGCGCAGAACTGGATGATTCGAATAAAAAAGGTCCTAATAGGAATGTAGGATTATCTCAACCATCAAAAGGTACATAAACAACTACCATAGGATATATAGAAAGGATACAAAAGCAAAAGTAACAAAGGCTGTGGCTGCAAAAGACTAAGCGTATGCTACAATTAATTATATCTGGTTCGGTGCAGTGGCAGCAGCAGCGCTGCTGCAGCAATTTATACCAAACGCAGTGAAAGAAGTGAGAATGGGGAATAACTGAATAACCCCTTGCTCCCTCTATGTATTCTCCGTTCTTTGTAACATTGCGAAAGTAAAGAGAAAAAAACTGTCAGGTGTCAGGGGACTAATGGGCCGGCTCGGTAGGCCCATTAGGGTTAGGTTTAGCGATAAGATCAAGTCCTTACTTAGGGGTCAAGTAATCTTCTCTATTTAAAGAGAGGAAATGTATCAATCAAATCAAGCAAGAGATTAGAAGGAAAACTCTCTTGCCGGCCGTGGGCGAAGCCCCGCGGCCGGCATTCCCTGCGCCCCTCCAACCCTAGCCGTCGCCACAACCCTGGTCGTGAACAGTACCCGCGGTACTGTAGCACCACGGTGCTGTAGCTCGCGACCCTAATTTCCGCAAATCAGCCCCAAATTCTCCAATCACCTTCCCCTCGCATCGCAGTCTGTAACAAAAACAGTACTAAATACAAACCAAATATGTTTGAATTATTGATAAAATTGTTCAACTGCTACCTTTAAGGCTTTGACGAATAATGTCAAAAAAGTAAGGAATCAAAGCCATTCCAGATAAAACAATGACAGTGATTGTCCGACAACTTGATATTTATCCCTTCTTCGTATATCTATGTGAAATATGAAACATTGTTTTACATTTTCAGGCTAAGCTGCATGTTCAGATGATGGCTTGTAATTCCGTACTCAAAAGGAACTTCCCATTTTCTAGAATAAATAGCAAGTACAGGTACAGTGGATCATTCGATCTAAAGCTGTAAATAGGCCATGCCAAATTGAATATTTTGTGGTGCATGCTATGTTAAAACATGAGAACCCAAATAGACTAAGAAATTTGAACATTAGTTGCCTCTGTAAAACATAACTGTTCTCATGGACCATACCAAGGTTCAGTGTATGCCATGTAAAAAATGAAAAGGGTGTGATCTAGTTCAGTCTTTGAGAAGGTCTCATCCACTAAGCCATTTCCCCATGAAACAGTTAGAGTACAGGCTTATTTGAAAATGTGACACACTGACGCCTCCACAAGTCAAGGCAAATGTTTCATAAGATGATTAAGAACTTAAATTCCAAACTTGTTACGGATGAAATTCATGCTCATGAATTAATAATTAATAAATAAATAAATAGCATCTCTGTTTCAGCTTTTACAGAGCGCCTCAATAATTTTGCTGGGATAGAAAGATTAGAAACAAGTGTAGCACAGACAATAGATCAAGATATTTCAGTTTCACATGACTCTTAGCAAGAAAGAAGTACAGTTTTACACTCCACATTGGACAAACATCCAAGAAAATCATGCCATGAATATTATGTGAAATATTAAATACAGGTGAATAGAAAGAGTAAACTTCTGTCAAGAATATAAGGCCAAACACATTAAACACAGGGGATAAAAACATGTTTAATGTAATCCAAACCAGCAGTTATATAGTTAACAAAAACAGGTACCTTCAAAGCCTTGATATACAGCCTCTGCTTCCTCAGATGGAACAAAATCATCAAGACATTGCTTCTTTCCAGACAGTTACCAGCTTTCACCCATGTGTCAAGTACAGCTATAAGAAGATTAGTAGGAGTATCAAATACAATCTGGAACAGATAAGGCTGGGAGGCCGTGTCTGGCAACTTATTTCCATGATGGTGGCCCTTCTGAGAAGGTCCATCCCTGCCTCGCCATCTCATTTCATGATGGCGGTTCTCCTGAAAAGCTCCATCCCTGCCTGGCAATCTCATTCCATGGTGGCAGTTCTCCTGAGAAGGTCCATCCCTGCCTGGCAATTTTTTTCCACGGCGGGCCCTCTTAGAAGGTCCATATTTTTTCTTCAGTCTATGATTCTTGACCTGTTTCCTCGCTGCATTAGCGACATGACTCGGCTCACTGCCATGATCAGAGTTGTCACGGGGCTGATCAGCAGCATCCTGATTCGAGGATGCTCCATCAACTATGCTGCTGATGAGGCTCTCAGCCGACACCGTGCTAAACCTCCGAATCAAAGATACAGCCGTTTCAGAATACCCAGCCGGCAGTATTTGGTACGATTGCCGCAGACCCCCATCTCGCAACAACCTCACTAAAGCAGTCCTCAGCCTGACAAAAGCAACAAGATGTTGGAAACTCGAGACACAGGCCCCAAACCAAAACAGCAACAACAAAATTGGAATTTCCATACAGTTATCTTACATTCCCTATAGTCGGGGCGGGGGATCGGGCACTTTGCGCGGAATGGTCTTGCGAAGGTCAGGCAGAGGAACCTAATCGGAGCAGGAATGTAAGGTTTCAGTCGGATTACAGTACAATGGTACAACTATAAACAAATCCACAACTTAATCGATGCTCAGAATCACAGCGAAGAAGAACAACCCGCCGGAACAAGGTAGAGTTACAAAATCGATCCGGTCCGCGAGGACCACCACACTGAACAAATACGTACCGGCGGCGGCGGGGAAGAGGAGGGAGACGGGGCTCGATGCGATACGGGGGGTTCTAGCGTCCCCGACACACCGGCGGCGGGGTCGCCTGGGCGGCCGCAGCCGATCAAGCTTGCGGGTGGAGAGGAGGAGAGCGCAGCGGCGCGCGAGAGGAGGGGGAGAAAGGAGATGAAGCGGGTTTTCCAGTTTTACCCCCACTAGGGTTTTACCGTTCTATTCTAAACCCCCTGAGCATGATGGGTCAGGGTGCTTTGCTGTTTGGAAGGGCGCAATAGTAATTTTTAAGAAGATGGCAAAACAAAGACTAGCGAAGAAAAAACATTGATATGGGAGGACTTAGCCCTAAAATAAAATATTATTCAAGGAAAACATATGCAATTTTTTTAAACACTTGTACTGAAATTTAACATGTTTAACAGCATATTTTTTCATGCCTGCAGTATATCAAAAAATTTGACGGGTGGGAAAAGTGCCTACAGTATATCACACTTTAAATTGTGATGAATCGATTAGATATGTTAATTTCAATGCAATTCCAAAAAAAAATCACGATGGAGCTTTTGGGTGCCATTTTCTTCCTTCATGTCTTTCAAATTATTACAAGTTCATATGAGGGAAATTGGGCCAATGGAGAGAAATTTCACCTTTTTCAGGTGAATATTTATGTCCGTTTCGCCGTTCTTTTGCGGCAGGATTTGCCGCATGTCCAGGATATGCCAGGTTGATGCTGATTCACGTCCCAGATTCAACAGGCTCAATGGTATAAAAGAAAAAAAAACTGTTTGCACATCTACAATTACATAATAACAAGAATCACAAAACTGTCCAACTAGTGATCCCCCTGATCTCCGTTTAAACGAGAGTGACTAGAACCTTTAAGTAAGCCTACTATGGCACATAGCCCGGGTTCAGGCACCCTGATCATACATGTTCCACATGCCTACAACATCTTCAGAAATGACGTATTGATTCCTTCCTGGACACATCTACCGCAGCAGCACAAGAAAACTTCCAATGACCCTTCCTTTCGCCTCTGCTCTCGTGTGAATTGTAGTGATTCCACTGCAGCTGAATGTGTAGTTGTCAGTTGACAGCCTCTTCCCATTTCTGATCAGGACCGAGAACGAGCGCGCTTCCGCAAGCTGCAAAGATCATTGTTCGGAGAGCACAATTTTGGCGGATTGTTACGAGCACACAGCGCTAGTACTTCTATAGCTGTATTTTGGAGATGGAATGACTTCTGCAGAAGGGTGCTATCCATGCTTTTCGTTTAGCTGGCAGTGTTAGGGTCCTCATACTCCTCCATATGTGCTCAACCTGAGAAGTACATATAGCATGATGGCTAGCCAAAGGATATGTGCCTCATATCCTAGGCCACAATCTGTGATGCATGTAGAATTGCCAGATTTGTCTCACTTTGTGGATTGCAATGCCTCAAAAGTGGCTAGACTTGCAAGTTCCGAAATTTCGCTGAATTTCCCTTTCCTCATCAATTCTTTGTCAAAAATAGCATCAGATAACACCACTGCAGATGCCCCTGCTTCCACATACCCCTTTATTGAACCTAAGACAGGCAGAACATCATCAGGTTGGTATGGTTCCTACTTCACTTTCAATCAAGAACCACTATTGCAATGAAAATGTTGGAAAAGAATTCCTTTGTGCCACTGCTAACTTTACTGGAAAAGTGGAAAATATGGCAAATGACATCCTTAGATGTTGCTATAGGCTGTGTTTTTACTCCTTTCATCAGATGAGACATTTGATACTACACAGAACTGTTAGAAGTTATCAGGGGCGAAGCTAGAGAAAAATGGCACCGGGGTCATTCATACTGCTCACTGGGGTCTTTACCTCTAAAAAACAACATTGAATAGTGATTCTCACTGATTTTGCAGAAATCCATCGGGGTCGGCTGACCCCGACGACAAAGCCTAGCTCCGCCCCTGGAAGTTATCTTTGCATCATTGGAGATATAGACGCTAAACAAGGCTGCTTACCTATTTGGATTCCTTGAGAAGCAACCATCGGTACAAGAGGAAATGGTTTCTTAAGGGCAGACATGTACACCTTTCCACCCAGCACTGACACTGGGTACACCTAATCAAATTAGAACGGAAACCAATTAATGTGAGATGACCATTAACCGTGCAAACATTAAATTACTCATTACTTTATTGCTTTGTGTAAACCATATGATGAAAGGCTCATTCACAGTCATTTTTGTTAATTTTCTGCTAAATCTCTCGAATCTAAAAGGTACACATGCCTATGAGAAGAAATGTGCAGTTATGAAACCTTAACGACTTTTGCGCCAGCACTGCAGGCAGATAAAACCTGTATCAGATAAAAATATGTCAGTGAACAAAAACAACTTAATGCATCTGAGAGCTGCTATGCTCCAATTCTATAAAAATTGAAAATTGTCATGTGATACATACTTCAGTTGGTGTCAGCACTCCAGGGATGTATAGAACCTTACTTTCTTCGAGATCATGGAGTATTTCCTAAGAATAAATTGTGCATGAATTAACTAGAATCAAGTTACAACAGACGATGCTAACAAAACGTGTCAAAGAAATGCAATGTGCATGAAAATCATCATCTAGTAACAGTTTATAACGTTGAAGAACTGCATTGAAGTATAGAACAGGTGCATGAATGAACCAGCATCTAGTAACAGTTCATTATGTCAATAAACCACCTTAAAAAGTGCAATGTGCATGCATCAATCAGCAAGATTGATGATGCTAAATAGCTGAAGATGGGAAACAGGCACATGATTAAGAGAACATGAAAAGTGACAATTCCATTTACCAAGACTGTGCCAGGACTCATCAGAAACTGTGCACCAGCTCCTATGGCTTTCCTTGCATCAGCAGCATTTAAGACCATGCCGACCTAATTTGAAGAACATCAATTAATTTGAAGAACATCAATAGGTGGTGCAAGGATGATGAGTTGCTTGTCGATAGGCTTGAGGGCTAAAATTAGTATGATTGATTGTGCGGGAAAGCTATAACAGCGTTACTACTGACTATCACTGTCTTCAACTACAAACATAGTGCTGTTTGCATTGTTTATTAGTAGTCAAATACAGATTGCAAGTTGACATAAAAAAAATTCATGATTAATGTCAACATTGAACAAATCAAGTGCGCGCATATAGTGCGCGCATATAGTGCACGTGAGTCGACAAAATGCAACATCGATGCAGAAATCTACAAAGTAATGCCACGGGAATTACCCCAAATGTTAAAGAAGGATAAGTCCTGCAAAGATCTTCAATAACCTGTAGTAAGAAGATTTACTAATTAATCAGCCAGGAACAATTAAAGCAGCAATGATCAAGGCACTCACAATGCAGACTCTACCATAGAGTCTAAATTTATTTATTGCCTTCGTATTTATTGTGTTTTGCTGATGTGGCGCTTACGTGGCAGCATATTTATGGAAGAGAGAGGCAGAAAACTAAGACTTCCAAGTCTTATTTAGACTCAGTCTATGATATTTTCGAGGTAATAATACTTTTAGACTCTATGTAGAGTCTGCATTGTGAGTGAAAACTTGCAGAGGAATGGTGAGACGGGCATCACCTCCAGCACTCCAGGAGTCGACATCACGACCTCCAGCTGGACAATACAGCACATAACTACATAAGTGAGCAGCAGCGATGGGGCATGAAACGACTGTAACGCAAGAAAACCATGAATGCGCTGCTAAAATCAGGAGCTCCAAGGGCCCCAAAGACACGGCACACGGCATCGAACAACTCACCACTGTGACGCCGCCGCGCACGGCCGCATGCGCCGCCTGCAACGCCGTCTCGCCGCTGCAAGGAAAGGGAGCCACGAAGGGGGTCAGAAGTGACGCCCAGCCACAACTCGTTTCTCGGTCCCCGTTCCATTGAGGACTACCGCCGAACAGGTAGCGGGCGTGGCGGGAATGATTGACGGTTTCCCTTACTCTTCCGCGCGGAGGCACGCGATGACGCGCGACTGAAGGATGGCGGCGAGCGCCCTCGGGGGTGGCCACGGCGCTGCCGCGGGCGGCGTGTGCTGAGCTCGCCGCCGCCGGCGAGGCGGGGAGGCGGTGGGGAGGGGCAGCTGGGTGGCGGCAACGCGCATTGTCGGGCGGGCAAAGCTTCAGATAAGAGGCGTCGTCATTCATCCATCAGTCGCCGCCGGAGCTCGAAGATATCCATGGCTTTACGCGGCGTAAACCGCAGGCGTCAAAGCCTCATGGGCCCAAATATCAGTTGGGCTGGGCCTGTACTGGGCTTCCATTTGACGTGTGGAAAGAAGCGCCAATCCTCTACATATCTTCCGGGAGATAGTATGCTTCCGAACTTCCACATTTTTGAGATTCGTGCAAACATTTCTCGCAATTGGATCATCAAATCCTAGCCCCTCACTTCCTGCGGGCTGCAGCCGCGCGCCACCCCGATGGGAGCTCCTCCTGACGGTCTGCTGCCGGAGCACCTCCGCGCGCGACGCCGGCGAGCCGCCGTGGCCTCCCGCCGCCTCCGAAGCCCCCCGCCGGCCGCCGTGCCCCGCGTGCGCCCACCATGGCCGCGGCCCGCGGCGAGCTCCCGGTGCGGAGCTGGGGTGTGGCCAATCCCGGGCGCCCGCCATGGCCACCTCCCTGCTCCCTCCCCGGCCTCCGCCGCCACCGGCGTGGCCCGCGTGCGGCCTCTTGGCGCGCCGCCGCGACCGCCGTGCTGCCCCGCGCAGCCGCGGGCCGCCGGCGCAGCCCGCCCCCTGCGTCCCGCGTGCCTCCACCACACGAGCATGACCACCGCCGCCGCCATGGCTTGCTGGTCGGCTGGCTGTCGCGCCGCCGCCCTCGCCGGCCACCGGAGCTAGAGGAGACGCTCCAACTTTTTTTGATTTTTTTAATTTTGGAGAAATATTGGTCCAACATTTTTTGAAAAATACTGAAATGTTGATTCAACATTTTTATAAAATGTTGAAAAATTTCCGTCAATCTTTTTGAGAAATGTTGGATCAACATTTTTAAGAAATGTGAAAAATTATTGTTTCAACATTTTAGAGAAAATGTTGATTCAAAAAATACCGATCGCTCATGACTGGTAGTTGTCTCTAGTCAGCCTTTGTTAACTTCTTTTTAAACACACTTCCGAAAAATGTTGGCAACACTTCTGAAAAATGTTGACGAGAAAAATGTTGGCAACACTTCCGAAAAATGTTGACGAAAAAATGCAGACAACACTCCCGAAAAATGTTGGCAACACTTCTGGAAAATGTTGACGAAAAAATGTTGGGAACACTTCCGAAAAATGTTGGCACCACTTCTAAAAAATGTTGACGAGAAAAATGTTGGCGACACTTCCGAAAAACGTTGACGAAAAAATGCAGACAACACTACCGAAAAGTGTTGACGAAAAAATGTTGGCAACACTTCTGGAAAATGTTGACGAAAAAATGTTGGCAACACTTCCAAAAAATATTGACGGAAAAATTTTGGCACCACTTCCGAAAAATGTTGATGAGAAAAAATGTTGGCAATACTTCCGATAAATGTTGACGAAAAAATGTACGCAACACTCCCGAAAAATGTTGACGAAAAAATGTTGGCAACACTCCCAAAAAATATTAACCAAAAAATGTTGGCAACACTTCCGAAAAATGTTGACGAAAAAATGTTGACAATATTTCCGAAAAATGTTGATGAAAAAATATTGCAAACAGTTCCAAAAAATTATTGATAAAAAATAATAAAGATAAAGCCTGTGCGAGAATTGAGGAAACTAAATCAGTTAAGTGGGCTGTTTTGGACGTTCGTGGGTTTTATAGTTACAACTCTTATCCATCTTGCGGAAGAGAGCCCCCGGAAAGAAGCCTGCCTGTGGCGGCGAATTTGGTCGGCGAAAATCCTCTGAAACAAAATATTTTGGAGACCCCCTAAAAATATATATTTTGGAGAAGCAGAGTATTGATCAGCACTGACAGTTAGCATAGTTTCAGTGTTAGCAAACAATTGATGGTTTGATGTTTTATAATAGGGCTTTGCTTAGATACTCTCAAATGACTGTGGACCGTCGATTTATAAACATATTACCTCCTAAGAGCAACTCCAACAGCTATCGTATAATCTTAGCTAAATTTAGAGTTTTTGGAAGATTCTAAAAAATAGAAAACTTTATAAATGATGGAGTTTTCCAACAGTCTCTTCAATTCTTCTCTCCATATCTGAACTGTGGGGTCCACGTCCTACTTTTTTCCCCTATAGTCCTATCCATCGGAGGCCACCGTCCACACATCCTGTGAGTCTGACTCCTATCCGTCGGAGGCCACCGTCCACATTCTTCCCTACGAAACTATTCGTTCCATCCGTCAGACGCCGCCTCGCACCGGCGAAGGGCGCCGGTGGTAGGCCAACGCCCGCAGGGAAAGGCAAGTGGGAGGGGAACGGCGGCGGACTAGCAGCTCGCGACGCACACCGCTCCCCATGCAGGTCAACGGTGGCGCGGCTCCACGCGGTGGCTAACCAGCAAGCGGTGCAGCGGCGCGCGCAGCTCCCCTTCACCGGTCAGTAGCTGTGTGGCTTCACGCAGGGGCTCGCGCGGCGCTGGCATCCGCAGCAACCCCGTGCGAGTAGTCGGCGCCTCCTCTGCGGCATCCCCGTGCGGGCGGTCGACGCGTCCTTCCCGAGTCCGCGGCAGCCCGATGCGTCTCGAGTCATCCTCCTCCACCTTCCCGCACGTGTGGGCGGCTGACGACGTCCTCCTCGGCAGCTCGGCGTCGTCGTCCTCTACCTTCCTGCGGTGGGCGCGGCACAGTCGAACCAGCGAGAGCACACCCGCGAAGACGGGAGGGTGGGACCACGTGCAGGAGCCGCGGATTGCGAGCGAATTCGCTCGTGAAAAATGGCTAGCGGCTTGCGGGGGATACCGAGCCGGATGGACTAGCTTTTTAAATAAAGAGTTTGTTGGATTGAGTTTTTTTCTATCTTCTTCATATTTTAGCTAACAAAATAGATTTAGCGAGTCTCTTGGAGTTGCTCTAAGAGGTAATAGATTTAATTGTTGTTATATATTTTAAAATACAAAAATTGGAGAGAAATCCTAACTGTCTGACGCACGCACCCCACGTCCGGCGGCCTGCCCTCTCACGCTCACACACGCACCCACGTCCGGCGACCGCGACACAGGTTGCTGCTGCTATTTTTCTTCGTGACGCACTGACGCACGTGTGTACGTTTTCTTAACCCGGGACACGCACCTACGACGGTACATGTTCTAGTTCTAGAGGTACGTCCGTACGTGACGTGTGCTACATTTCTTTTTAATATTGTGTGCTAAGCCGGCCTCTAGTGCAAAGAAAAAAAAAACAACAGAATCCTATATATCGCTCCCAATTCATATACTTGCTGGGATCTAACTTTCATAACATGACATGTGACAGTATGGCTATCAAAGATGTACAAAATTAGGAAAGCGAGTTAGCCAAAAAGAAAGTTTGTAACTCATAGTTATGGCACATGAACTCAACTTTATCTCTTCTTCATCAAAAAGTAAATCTCCAAGTGGTGTCGGTTGCAGCACAAGAAAAGAAACTGCATGGATACATGCACATGCAGTTCGCATTTCTTGGTGGTAACCGAAAAACCCCACTTATTGCCCTTTTTCAATAAAATTAATTGTTTTTCTCTCTTAAAATTTAATGGCTCAGATTTATTTGAAGTCTTACCTCCTACTCCCTCCGTCCCACAAAAAGTGTAATTCTAATTTTTTTAGGACAGATTAATGGTAGCGCGAAAAGACCCTAATACCCCTATTTTTTAGCCACATATAGTAATTTTTGGCATGCAGATCAGATCTGTTTACTTAATTAGGCAGGTAATTAGATCTATTTTCTAGAATTGCACTCTTTGTGAGATTTTTTTCAAATGCTAGGATTGCATTCTTCACGCGACGAGGGAGTAAGAGGTAACGGGAGTACGTTTTTTTAGAATCACACAGTACAACGCAGACGCTCACAACACGCACGCACACTCACCCCTATGAATACACGTATGCAAACCCTACCCCTATGAGCACCTCTGAAGGACTGAGCACCGGCAGATCTGGAGATTCCCGAAGTCACCATTGGCGCCTCGTCGTCGACGGGAACGTCGCTTACCACTTAACGCATAACGCTGATAAATCCTGGAAAATCCAGGAAAAGGTGCGAGCACCAGGATTTGAACCCTGGTGGGAAGCGTCCCACTGGACCGTCCTACCATTGGACTACAAGCCCAATCGCGGTAACGGGAGTACGTTAGCAAAGCCCTTTATAATACAGAACTCCAGAAAACCTCTTGGCTCCGTCAATAGAAGAAGACTCCAAGTAGATCAGATAGTACACAATCCTATGTTTCAAGCACTCAACATTTCTTTTCAAACAAGTAGATGAGATGGTACACATTCGTACAACTTTGCTACATTTTTTCTCAAACATTTTTTTATTTTTTTCCAAAATTGGCAAAGCCTGTCTCTGCAAAAAGTACTAGTAATTCTTGGCGCCTCATGAAGATCCAGTTAATCTCCTTGAAGACACTCCAGTTAATCTCCTTGAGCCGCCTGTTGTGCTGCCTGAGCTGGTTCCACAATGCTTTGCGCTAGGATGTAGGTTCGCGTGTTAAGATCCTTTAACCTCTCGATAATCTGCTCATGTCTGCAACTCCAAGCAAAAAAAAAAAATTGTTTTATTTCGCAGTGAACGGGCAATACTGCAGAGAAGAAGATTGCAAGTTTGCAACTCTAGCTACAAAAAAATATGATTAGTATTGGACCAAATCCCAGTATGAATTGAAGTAGCGAATATGTGTGAAATGGAGGCAACTTACACATCAGCACGATTCACTGTCATGATAAGAGTTCCCGACACTGAATCAATCTTGGCATCCAGTTTCAAACTCTTAACCAGGTTCATAATCCACGATTCCGCCTCACTGTACCTCGTGTTCAGCTTTTCCGCAAGAATGCTGTTTATTGCGTAAATACGTAAACATTGGGGGCAAAACTTAGTATAAGAATTGGTAATTGTAAAGTTACTACAAAAGTATGAAATATGAACCAATGAACAATAGCTCTTGTTAACAGCATGGTTCACTTAGGCTGATTGTTCATAGGTTCAGGTTTTGCACTCTCAGAATGCTAGTTAACAGCATGGCAGAGTTCCTAACAGGTCTAGTCATCAGGCCGATCGGCGGTCTGTAATCTGAATTGGTGAAAGCATATGAAGAAGAATGCAATTTCAGTTATAAAGATCGTTTTTTTTTATGGACAAGGCAAATAGTAGACACAGAAAAGGCAGACTCACAAATGGTTTAAAAAGGGTTTAAGCAGTCTGGATTTAGTGCATCTTTTATGATTGTGCATCTTTCCAGTTAATCATAGTAATAGAATTTCTTCAGTGACTAAAGGTGAGTGTGAAGTCAGAAGCACCCACCTAATGTCAATGCACCGATGTATGCGGCAGTAAGTCTCAAAAATAAACAGACGGGCATTTTCAAAGAACTCATCTCTCATAGGAAAAGTGATGGAATTTCCTATTTCAACGCACTTCCCCAAAAATGGATCATTCAATATGACCTAGCAAGGCAGCCATCAGAACACAAGAAAGGTAAGACAACAAGTTTCATGTAAGAATATAACTTAGTTGATTATTCAGGCAGCTGATAAGATAGCTTGTTCTGTAATATATACGTGAATATAGATATCGTTGATTATTGAGGCACCAGTGCTCATCACACTTCAATGTTGAAAATTTAGATACAATGCTTCTGGAAGTAATAAGTCAACTTAGGTTTCTCGGAAAAATAAGCAATTTTAGCCAGCAATCAAATAAATTATAAAAAATTTAAAATTAAAGCATTAGCAGATAATGACTCACATTACAAAGGAATGTTTTCTGACAAAATTAGAATGTAATACATTGTCATTCAAGATTTTAAACACCCCAACAGTAGATACATGTGAAGTTCACCAAATACAGTGGTCATGTTTGGTAAAAATATATAGCATCAAACTAACCTGCTCACACTCCACCAGTTTCTGTTGTGCACCATCAAAATCATAGTTCACATACAAGCATTCCAGGAATTCAGTTATGGGATCTTTGTAGCTATGCTGCTCCTGCTGAATGACTTTAATCAGCTCTTTAAGCATATTCCTTCTCCTTTTGTTCACTACAACTGCAGTAGCTAGGTATCTCAGAAGATGGTGTGCATCTGTCTGAATAGCATTCAAGTATCTGGACAAAAAGGATAACAGAAATATATTAATTGACAATCAGGTACGATATATGACCTTGTCATCAGAAAAATTACTTTTGTCATTGAACTAGATAATACATCAGGAAGGAAAGATGTTCGAACAATCTCAAATTTCAAAATCAAATGTTTTGAAACCTTCCTGTTGATGCATAATTCTGTAGTTACTTGTATATATACCTGTTGTGTTTGAGAGTAACTATTCTCTCCATGAAAAAAACATGCATGCACTATTTAGTTAGAAGAAATGCTTGATTCCATTCTAAATTTGAAACTTCAAAGGAATGATCATAAATCAGAAAATTTTGAAACTTCAAAGGAATGATCATAAATCAGTTCTGTGGTAATACTCTTAGTGTGCTACTTATGCTATCAGTTTTAACATCATATGAAAGAAAACTTAATCATTCTGATCATTGAATAGATAAACCTGTCTTGGAAGAACAGATCAATGATCCCATTTCGACCATTTTCATGGTTAAAGAAGATAAAGAGACTCCAATGCATCAGCCATATCCTATTCTGGAGCTGATTTAGAGGTGATGAGAAGTCCTGCGACAATAGAAAAAAGAACAGTCAGGAGTTAACTAAAGGATAAACATGGTATCAAATGATGAGAGGGAAAACCTTTGCATCGATTATCTCTTTTAAGCGATTAAGCTCTTCGAGCGCAGCATCCCAGTTTCGGTTTAAAATCTCCGATGCCAACATCCCCCACAAAGCTCTCACACTCCTCTCGCTGTTTGTGGACAAAACACGATACTGGAAGAGGTAGGCCCCAGCATCCGAGTAGGACCCACACTCAAACAGAAATTTAGCATCATCGTACAAGGCTTCAATCTGATCAGGCCCAATCTGCATTGTGAACAAGAAAAGAGTTTGATCAGCACAAAACATGATATGCCCATAAGAACACAACATTCCCAAATCCCAACAAACTTGGTCAAACTTTTTCTAACAAAAAAAGGCAGAGTTAGTTAACATCTACTCTGGAAGGTTAGTGTTTGAAAACAGAGGGGAAAGTTTTTGAATTATTCTTAAATTCAATTCAGAGCATCTTTGCAAAAGCAAGGTTAAAAAGCAGAGCAACCCGCTAGTCGTATAGTACCTGGAAGCGCTCCTGGAGCATGTGGACGTTGTACTCCCTGTCCGGCCTGAGCAGCTGCACGAGCTGCGGGTCCCGCAGGAACGCGTAGAGCGGAAGCGCGGCGGCGGGGCCCGTCTGCTGGAGCGCCACGAGCCTGTCGACGACCTCGGCGCGGCGCGCCACCATGTCTTCGGGAACGTCGTCGGTGCCGTGGAGCGACCTGTGGATGGCCATGGCGTAGTCGACCATGTTGGTGCCGCCGAGGAGGGCGAGCTTGGCGGCCAGGATCTCCTCCTCCGGGTACAACCCCCGCTCGTGCAGGGACTCCAGCAGAGGGAACACCAGGTGGCGGTCGAGGTGCCGCGCCAGGCGCGCCGTCAGGTCGTGCGCCGCCATGGATGCTGGGCTGGGCTGCGTGCAAGGGCGAGGGCGGCGGCGCGCTGGGGAAGGAGGGAGGATAGCAGGAGTTGGTGGGAAAGCAGGGGAATTTTGTGAGTGGAGAGGGAGCGCAAGTCAAATTTGAATATTTGAAAGTTGGTTTTGATTGTCAAAAAGGACACCCACCTCCGGTGAATAATTTTTTAAAAATGGAACAAAGGAAAAAGTACGATGCGCAGACGCGCAGTAGGTAATAAGGAGGTAAAGGACCAAATGCTATAAAAAATTGCAATCATGGAGCAGGCCTTCGAATGCATATACAAAGGCAATATTTCTTGTTGTAAAAAAAAGGCAATATTACTTTTTTTAAAGACTGTAATATTTTTTTGAATGTTAACGACTCTTTCCTTCCCTCTCTACAATATGAGGGTCATTCATTTACAATTAATGATACGAGGATCGTTGTGCTCTAGCTGACTAGAATTTGGAGGATGCACACCCTTTAGGTTGAATTCGAACAATTAAGTTGAAATTTTCACAGGGCGGTCCATCTTACTAAAATGCAAATGCACCCCTAAAATCACAGTGTAAGAGCAACTCCAACAGTTCCCCATCCCAAGTTTTCATTATTATTTTTTGGCAAAAATAGAAAAAAAATTCTCCAACAGTTCCCCATCTCAGGTTGTCATTTATCCCAAGTTGGGAAAAATCGACTCCACGCGCGCATATATGCGCGCAGCGATCCGCGGCGCATCCTCCCATATTAGAAGAGGTGGAAGGGTATAAAAATAATTTTGTTTTTTCTCAGAATTCCTGATTTAAGTTTTCAAGAGATGGAAGGGTAGAAATATAATTTTGTTTCTCTCTCAGGGTTCCTGATGTAAGTTAGATCTGCATTTGGTAAGTGGATTATGCCAAACTGTTGGAGATGAATTTTTTTTTTACTTATCATATTTTTTTAGAAGTTGGCAAAACACAAGATTTGCCAAGTAAAATGAAACGAACCAGATTTCCAAAACTGGAAACCCGATCCTCTGCACATCTGTGATAGTCCCAGGAAGTGGCTATCACGTGCAAACCCTGTCTCAAGTGGTACAAATCCATACAACACAGTAAAAAGGAGAAATTACATAATTTTATTAATACATCAGAGTACAACATTTCGGCATAAGCCGGGTACAAGTCCAACTGGACTAACAAGAAAGGTAAAACATCTACGCAGCGGATTTATCGAAGCGAAGCGTCTCCAGCTCCACAGGCAAACTTGAGTGTAGGACCAGCTCTAGTCTTCCCATCCTTCCTCGTCCTTGTCGTAGTCGATCACCAAGTCTGAAAGCATTGCCATCTACCCGATAAGCGGGTAGGTCATGTCAGCTTCCCAACAAAGAGCAAAAGCGGTGGATGAATTCTAATATGCATGGATAAACCTATATCTGGCTGTAGTAAGTTTATGCAAGCAGCGGTAGCAACATCAAGGTAAGCGGTATTGCAGAGAGGTCACCATCTCCGAGGAGATCCACACCTCCGAGGCCAACGCCTCCGGGGTCAACACCCCAAGCAAGGAAAGTACACCAAAGCACCGAATCTCAACCAAGACTCAGCATCCCACTCTCATCTGCGATGTGAGGTCACCAACTCCTATCCTCACATCTCAACGGCACGAAGCCGGGCTCACACACTCGGGGGAGAGAAGCAGCACAAGAAAAGAGTCTAGCCAGAGTAACAGACCTAGGGGCTGTCCATACCAGTGGACACGGACTATAGCTATAGGTTTAACACTCTGCAGAGGTTGTACAACTGGACCCGCCGGATAGGGCAGAAACGGGGATCAGCCGTTCCACATCCCTACCTAACGGCCGGAGACCTAGCAGTGGGTGGCACTCTCCTGCCTCTCCAAGCCTGACTCGTCCTGAACTGGGGCGCGAAACTTGCCAGCAGGGCCTCGGAGCTGTGAGACCATCCCCGGAGGAGCCGGGGCGACGTCTACTCGGGGGGTATAACCCGTCCCCCTCACACGACCACACCGGTCCGCCTACAAGCTGAGTGCCAACCACCAACTAGTTCTCGGACCGAACCCCGCCCATACGTGAGCGAACAGTTTATACGAAAATAGCCCAAAGATCACGGTTAAACTGTCGATCGGTCCTTAATTGCAAAGAGCGAGCACTCACCAACTCCATCCTCACATCTCAACGGCACGAAGCCGTCACACACTGGGGGAGGAGCAGCACAGAGTCTAGCCAGATCCCCCCCATACCAGTGGACACGGCTTCACATAGGTAACCAGAGGTTGTACAACTCCCGCGGTAAGGGCAGAAAGGATCAGCCGTTCCACATCCCTACACGGCCGGAGACCTAGATATCTCCTGCCTCTCCAAAGCCTGATCGTCCTGAACTCGCGAAATTGCCAGCAGGGCCTCGGAGTGTGAGACCATCCCCGGAGGAGCCGGGGCGACGTCTACTCGGGGGGTATAAGTTCACACGACCACACCGGTCCGCCTACAAGCTGAGTGCCAACCACCAACTAGTTCTCGGACCGAACCCCGCCCATACGTGAGCGAACAGTTTATACGAAAATAGCCCAAAGATCACGGTTAAACTGTCGATCGGTCCTTAATTGCAAAGAGCGAGCACTCACCAACTCCATCCAAACGACACGCCGCTGGGGCGGGAGGCCAGGTCGCATCCCCCCCTAGACAGGCGTTCACAAGTAACCAAAGCGGCTCGCTCCCGCGGTAACACGTCAAGGATACACACTCACCCAAAACACACGCTAGAATACCGAGATATCCCGATCTCGGTCCAAACCAGAGATCCATCCATATCACGAAACAGGTAAAAAGTATGGATAGCAAATATCGGGGACTAGCTAGGGGTCTGTAGCTAGTCCCAAAGGTAGGAAGTTCAAGGATCAGGGTATATCAAATACAAGGCATGGCTAAAAGATTGTCTATGCATTTCAATCATCCAAAGCATCCTAAATAAAGCACTAGCAACTAAATAGCATGCATGGGATCTACATGGTCGGGAGTGACATGACACCTGCGCGGTAGTCGTCGTAGAGTAGTAGAGGTTGGGCCCTTCCTTTGGGTTAACGGTCTTCCCGATCGTCATAGCTCGGGTCGTCGTCGCAGCTCGGGTCTTCAAACAAGGTTACAAGCCTACACGAGATGCGATGCGGAAATAAACAACGGCAATCATCTATGCAATAACTCCAAATAACATCAATTTAGAAGAACCAATTAAATCTGATCTAGCTACAAGCAGCACTAGCTTAATTTAAGGAAATCAAAGTAATTAGTTTTATATTAAAATAGTTTTAAGCTACTGGCTTTATATACTAGAAAACAAGTTAGAGAGAAGGGTTAGTTCAAGGTTGGGTTTGCCGATCAAGGTTAGAGGTTTGGTGATTGCGCCTGCAAGGTATTAGCGCAACCGATAGGTGCAACGTAGCGAATGCTCAGAGGATGAGGAGAGATGAGAAAGGAGAAACGAGCTAGGTAAGGCATTATCAGAACAAGGTGTGTGGTGGCAGCACCGAGAGAGGGAAAGGAATCGAGTTACGGTCAGCCAAAAGGGTGAGGATATGGTAAGGTGTGCTCGAGAGCACGATGGAATAAGCGTTAGCGATGCGACGATAACCCTGGTGTAGTAGCCAGGTTGCAACGCGGGGTTGCCGTGCTTGAAGCAGAGGCCTCTGCTCAAGGCACGGCCGTCCATCATGCGCGGCCTTCTGGGTACTAACACTTGGTACGACGCGTGCTACGCGGCTCGAAGCAAAGCAGAGCGGGAGCGGGTTTGCGGTATAAAGCGGTGGAAGAAGTGCAAGCAAGGGGGCGGTGTGAACACGACTTGGAGAAGTTATTCCTGTCCGCGGTAGGCCAGTGGCTAGTTGCGAGGCTCCGGCGTCCCAGACCCGCAGAAGCGCAGTGGCGAGCAGCGGCCACGAATCCTACTCCAAGTACTCGGGGCAAAACGGGGTTTGGTTCAAGGGCAAGAGAGCATAAGGATAGGGTAGCAGCGAGCGTCTCGAAATTATGAAACCAATGCAACTGGTTTCATAATTTTCGGAGTTCCGGATAATTAGTTATGAATTTTCAAAGATTATAGGATTTATAAAATAATTTCCAAAATCATTTATAAACAGAAAAAGATTTTTATATTTTGAAAATAGGGATGACGTCAGCATGACGTCATCGTGACGTCATTGTCACAGGTCAGTGGGCCTTGATGGGCCGAAAGTGGCAGTGGGCCGAAATCAACCCACTGGACTTAGCCTGTTGGGCCAAAACGACTAAGTCTTGGAGATCACCCCGAACAAAAATGCAGAGCTCACAGGAAAAAGGAAGATAGGCCGGCGCTGGGTTGTACTGGGCTACGGCCCATGCGGCACCTCTTCCATAGACATCCAAGAGGTTTGCTCCTGCCCTTTGAGCTAAACTGGGGATCAGCGGCCGCCCTTGCCATCCGAGCACGTGCCGGCGCGTCCCGGTGTGCGCCCGGCGGTGACGGCGGGCGGCATTCTGCGGCCGCGGTGGCTCGGCCAAGCCAACAAGCGCAGCGCAAGGTTCGCTGGGGTCAGGAGGGTACTCCGACGCGGCCACGGCCCTGAAGCTTGGACCCTGTGGCGGCAAGCATCGCGACACCGACGCGTTCTCGGCGTGGCGCGGTTCAAGGTAGCGGTGACGTGGTGTGAGGCACGATTTCGCGGCGCAGCGGCCTTGCACAGGGGAGTGCGTGGCCAGACGCGTGAACGTGCGCCGGACACGCGTATGCACGAACCAGAACGCATCAGTGTGGCCCAGGAGTCCGGAACGGGGTGTCCGGGAATCCACGGTCGCGGCGCGGCGGAAGGTGACGGCGCGGTTAAGCGGGGTTAGCAGCAAGATCGTGCGAGGCTACCGGCGATCCAAGCGCGTGGGTGCGCTGGATGCAGAAGCGCTCGTGCTCGCACATCAGCAGCGAGTGGTGGCGCGGCAAGGCTTGCGTTCACGGACACGCGCAGCACGGCGGGGCCACGGCGTGGCGCAGCGGAGCCGGTGACGACAGGTTAGTGCCCGAAGGCCGAGCCAGCACGCGCGCAGGTGCACGGCGGCAACTAGGAGATGGGAACCTGCAGAAGAAGCGGCTCGATGGCCGGACATGGGCTGAACAGCGAGCTCAAGCTCGGCGCACGGCGCGGTGGCCGGCGCGGCGTATCGCAGAGGTACGCTCCCTTGGGTCAGCATGGTCAGGAGAGGGGCGCGGGATGTCTCACGATGGGCGAAGGTGGAGTCGTAGCAGTGAAGGCCGCGTCGGTGTAGAGGCGACGGCGGGGATCGCGGCGGCGCGGCGGCTTCTCTGCTCCGGTACAGCTTCGTCGCGGACAGCTCCCTCCAGATCACGAGCGGCTCCGGCTTCTGGGTCTTCGACTCCGGCAGGGCGGCGCGGTGGCGACGCGCGCGCGGACTCCTCTTCTCCCTTCCTTCTCCTCCCTCTACTCCTCCACTCTTCCTCCTCCGGCAACAGAACAGGGAAAAGGAGCGATCCCCAAAAAGCGTCTTGTCCAGCAAGAAGGTGCCCGCCCCGGGACTTAAAGGTTGGCGCGGTGCTGCGCAGGGGCAAAGGCGTCTTTGCCGGGTTCTGATTGGACGGCCGCAGTGAGATAGCCGACGTGTTCGTTCCCCAGTGGCTGGGAGTGCCCCTGCGGGCGTGGCGTCAAGGGTAAAGGGGTCTTTCCCCACCTTGGATCCTCCCGCGCCACTTGGTTCCGGGGCGGTGCTTGGCTCGGCGTCCGTGCCGGCCGGGTGGCGCGTCCCCTCGTGCGTGGGTGCGTGCGTGGTGCGGCGGCGCGGACGGAAGGTTGAGTTTGGGTGTGGAGGCTTGACCGGCGAGTTGAGGAGGATGACCAGGCGATGGCCCCGCCCGTCAGTGTCTCGTGCGTGAGAGAGAGATAAGTGGGCCGCGCTGGCTGGATGCGGGGTCAAGGTAAACGGGCCGGGGGTGTTGCTCAAACCCTGGCTAGGAGATGAGGGGGGTCCGTTGGACCTTGAGAACGTTAGCTGGCCCAAGTTAGAAGAAAGGATTTTTGAAATAATTTTGAATATAGATTTAAACTGTAGGTTTGAAATTGAATACTATTCGAATTCAAAACACACCCAATAAATCCAAATAAAATCCAAAACAAAACCAAATCACTTTTATACCATAATTTGAAAATAATTTTTATATGGTTTTATTTCGTATGGAATTTAAGTTGAGAGCTAGCAATTTGGGATAAAATTTGGTGGCACACAAGTTCAAACAAAAAGTTTTAAATTTTTGTGAAAATTCACACTTGAGGAAACATTCGAAATTCCGGGATGTTACATAAAATTTAGCAAACTGTTGGAGATGCTCTAAGATGCTCACAAATATGATACGACTTGCCCAATCGCAGTTACTTTTTCTTTTTTCATAATTTCAAATTTCAAAATGCAATAGCGAAATCTTAATGTAACTAAGTACACATTTTGATGAGGACATCTTCCTCCACTATTACCCGTTGGCAAAGACGCAACAAAATGGGCCGAGTGGCCCAGTTGTAGTCGGGCGGAGACCGTGTGAGCCTCGTCATCCTACCTTGCTTAGCTTGGGAGGATGAGACCACTTTAAAGGGGAGAATCACTCTTCCCCTATCAGACTAGTCTTTTGGGGCGATCGGGTCTTATCTGAGGGATGCACCGGATTACGAGGCCCAGATCGTATGTATCTGAAGCTGGATCAGTGTGTCACGCTTTTCATCCAACCCCACCTTGGCCAGACTCATCACGCTTAGTTTGCAACATATAATAATATACTCCCTCCACCTTTAAATATATGACATTGGTTAGCTAAAAATGAACAATCCAAATTCATATAAAAAAGGATGAAGGTAGTATATACTTTCTTCTAGGGGTGGCAACCAAAGTACAAACATATTCGGTGCAAACCACCTTCTCAATGGGAAGGTGAAAACTCCTTCAAAATCAAACTCGCCAGTATTCAAAAAATTTTAAGTGATGCACATCCATAGTGCATCCATAGACACACTTTGTGGCAAAAGATGGGACGCAAAATAATTTTGCAAAAGTTCATACTAAAATGACAATTTCAAGTCCATATGCACTAGAAGACCAAATTCAAGGATTTGTCTTTTAGTGCTTATGCACATGGAATTTGTCGTTGTCAATTGAATTATTTTAGTTTGAATTTGCATCCTAATTTTTGCCACAAAGTACATCTATGGATGCATTGTGGGTGGGTGTCGTTTCATTTTCTTTATACTTAAAAATATGGTTTTTGAAGAGGTTTTCACGTTTCCACAGATATGGTGTGGTTTGCACCAAATATTTTCCCACCAAAGCAACTTGACATACTCCGTATATACTTGCTCCTCAAAGAAAAACATGAATATACTAGCAAATTAATGATATTACAAATATTTTTATTGCTAAAATGCAAATAGTACCGGATAGTTTAAAAAAACAAGATCCATACATGGTATAATAAGCCAATAATGCATAAGCTGGCGATGGCCTTCAATAATACTCTTTGAATATATCTTGATAGGTCGTTATGGTCGTATCAGCAGACAGCATGTAGGTCAGCTATGGAAAGACCTCAATGAGTGACCGGGTTGTTCCTGAGATGGGAGTAATCTTGTACCGAGTGAACCCTGCATCTAGGAAAATCTTTTCCCATGTCTCCTCGGTTCTCTCTTTGCCTTCTAACACCACCATCATGCATAGGTCCATCAAAAGCTGAGCTTCCAGTGTTCGTTTAGATGGGGATCCTAGTAGCACAACTTCTGTTATCACCACTTTTCCCTTTGGTTCTCGGGCACAAACAGCTTCCTTGGCCCGTTTTAAGATTTGAACGCAATCCTCGTCGCTCCAGTTATGTAACACACACTGTCATAAGGTTGTTTAGCAATAGTGTAGCACATAGTACATAACTTGCTACCATCAAATTATTGGGGAGCAAATCACAATCACATATTACTATAATATATGTTTATGCTATGAAACAAAATATTAAAAGTGGGAGCTTCGCTAATGTTCAGTCACGGGAAACAAACTTCATTTTTTTTAGGGGGGAACTGCTAAAACTTCATATTAGAAATTGACCTTAAGCTTTATAAAATCACTGAAAGGTAATAAAATTTCAGTTATATGAAACTTTAGGCGCTCTCAAAAATATGTAAAATGTGCTCTGACAATCATAAAGTATTCACGCAAAAAGGAGTAGAAATTATCAGGTTTATAGACCTGAGCATTATTCAGAGGTTGTTTAGACGTGCAAATTTGCACTGCAAATACACTATTCACCCATCACATCGAGCCACATCTTTTCTCATAGAGTAGTCGGCCAAGGCATTTAATGGCAGGACTGTTGTTATGATGTTTAACGGGCTATAGCCGGTTTTAGCGGGCTAAGGCTATCCGCAACGGTAGGCACACATCCCGGCATCCCGGAAAAGAACCCCTAAAATCCAAGACGCACCTCTCCTCCCCCAAATTAGCGCACCATCTGCATCTTCCCCAACAGCGACGCCTCCTCCTCCCCCTCACTTTCGCCTCGTCTCCAACCCCTTTTGCGCCTTCACCTTGTCCGCTGCCTCCCCTAGCCTTTCGACGTCACGCGTCCGCCTCGCCTCCTCCTGCTCCTCGACATCGCAGGCGCACCGCCTCCCCCTTGCCATTGACGTCGTACGTTCGCAGCCTCCCTTGCCCCTCGACACCGCCCCGGCCAACACTTGCCCCTGCGCCTCGACGCTGCCGCGACCGTTGCCTTCCATGGCCCTCGACATAACCGCGGCCACCCCTACACCACAGCTTGACACGGCATGTCGTTATAAGCAGCTATAACAACGAACAGCCCATCGGTATAACTTTATACCGATGGATACTTGCTGTCGGAGTAAGACCCGTCGGTATAGAGTTATACCAATGGACCAGGCTTATAGCGATGGACCAGGCTTACAACGCGGAATGAATTAGAGGGAGGAGGGGAGGCACGACGCGGTAAGGAATTTTAGGAGCGCGCGCTCGAGCTCGACTGGGGGAGAGAATGTGGGATCGGGACTCAGGAGCGCGCGGCGGAGCGAATCGATCGGGGGAGCGCGCAGCGGCGGCAGAAAATTTCAAGTGGGCGGCGGGCGGCGGCCAGGCGTGGGAGAGAGGAGGGTGGGCAGGGGATTCGGGATTCTAGGGTTGGGTGTCTGGGCCTTTTCTTCACGCGCGGGCTTTTTTTTGGCGTGGTGGGCCGAAAATACTTTTCCGATGGACGGTGCAACCCATATAAGGCATAATACCGACGGACTGTCCATTGGTTAATGTAAAAACAAATGCCGATAGATCGTTCATTGGCACTCATTAAATTACCGATGGAGGGTTCGCCTCTAACATTTACCAATGGGAGGTTCGTAGTCTATTTTGACCTTTTACCAACTGAGGTCTGATGGTGATTTTGGGTTGTGGTGTAGTGCTATGTGCCTCAAACCTGCATGTCCGCTCCTATCAGGCTACTTGCTGATCTTGACAGCTCCCTCCCCTGGTAGATCCACCGTCCTCCACACTATCCTTGCTGGCGGCCGCACCTCATCGCTCCCCTGCGCCGGCCTCGATGCCGGCAGCTCCATCCCTATGCCCCGACGTCTGGATCTCGAACGACTGCACAGGTGTCGCCGGTGTCTAGATCTTGAACGCAACGTGCTCCGGCGTGCCGTCGTGGGAGAGCCACGCCGCGTCGTCCGCCGCGCCGAGGCCGGGTTCAGGTGGAGATGAAGCTCATCAATGAGCGCGGTCGGCCTCGGGTTCCCACGTATGGAGCTCGACCTCCAGCGCCCAGAGTTGCTCTGACAGTGTGCCCCTAGTTATCATTTAGCGAGGTGGGCAAGAACCGGCAGGGAGGGCGCAGGGAGACAGAGGAGCCGGCGTGCTTGCCTGCCCGTAGCGCCGCCACGCCCACCTCTGAGCATCGCGTGTCGTTCGCCGCCGCCGTGCTTGCCTCGGACTGGCACCCATCCCGCACCCGCCACCTACTGCCTAGCGAGGTCGAGGCCTCCGATGAGGTCACGCGCAACCGCAG
The DNA here is from genome assembly GCA_036936925.1 of Cenchrus fungigraminus. Classification (NCBI taxonomy): domain Eukaryota; kingdom Viridiplantae; phylum Streptophyta; class Magnoliopsida; order Poales; family Poaceae; genus Cenchrus; species Cenchrus fungigraminus. The sequence goes on from CM072780.1 coordinate 90,670,427, forward strand.
GAGCTCCCACGCCAGCCTCGTCCTCGCGCCACTGCCGACGGTTGAGCCCGTCATGCTGCTGCTGAAGCAGAGCTGCAGCCCGCGCGACGGCTAGGGAGGCCAGCCCCCTGCGCCCGTGGTGGCCGGCAGCAAGGGAATAGAAGAGCACAAAGCAGAGCGGGAGAGCAGAAGAGCACATAGGAGGAGGTTTTACCGGCGGTTGTGTGTGTGTGGCAGTGTGCGGTGGTGGTTTGTGGGGTGGGGTGGGGATGGATAAGGTCGGGGTGAAAAAAATAGAATGATAGGTGGGACCCATGAATAGAGGATGCAAATAGGGGCTACTGCTGCAAAAAAAAATGTGATTTACGGGGTTAAATTTTGTAGTGAACCCTCCAAATACTCTTTTAGAGGATGATTTTCAGAGGACACCGTTGCGGATAGCCTAAATGCCATAGCGGCTACCCTTTCCAGCAGCTATAACCGGCTATAGCAGCAGCTATAGGGGGCTATTTTGTACCTTGCTCACAACACGCACCCCAAATGCACACTTTTACAACACTTTCGCACTACAAATGCACTATTCATCTGCTCAAATTTGTGCATCTAAACATTATCTCATTTAGACTTTTCATCATCCTTGATGCCTTGATGGCAGCATTCCCTTTGTTCTGAAAAAAGTTTGTTGTTTTTTTCTTGGAATGCAACAAAATCCTTGCATTTCTTTTATTTTTATTGAAGTAGTGCAGCCTGATGCTTTTTAAATTTTTTTTGAAGTTTTCCCGGCCAGAAAAAAATGGCTGGTTTCTGCTTTGTTAATTAAGTTGTATATGAATGTCATGTTCAATTGGATGGAGACATATTGTAGCGAACATGGACGTCTAGCCATTTGTTCGAGTATGATTTTGGTGATTCATGACAACATAGTCAATGAGACTAACCATTGTGATTGAGCATGTCTTTGTAGGCTTTATAGGTCCCATAGATGAAACCACAATCAAAGTTAACATGCCACGGATTAAACATAGTAAAAATCCAGCAAGTTCAAAAGGAAGAAAAGAGAAGAAAAAGAGACTGACGGATGAACTGACGGTACCTAGAAGCAGGCATCGGTGCAATCATCAGAGGAACTGGTACGCTGTGAGGAAGGCTCGGTCAACATAGACCGTCGGATAAACCGACGGTGGGATTTTAGTTGCATCGGGTGATTTCCTGAGCGTCGGTGCAAGCGCTAGATGAATAGTGCCATAGAGGAAAAAATTGTCAGTAGCACCGGATGAACCGCTAGAGGCATCAGATGAATGTGTCGGTTCATCCGATAAATTATGTGGTCCAAGACAGAGAGCAGCTATGGATCCGGCCTTCAGCACCGGATGTACTGACAGTCAGTTTGGAGCCGTCGGTGTATGCGCCGGATGATTGACGTCAGCAAAAGTCTGCGGTAGAAGGCAACAACTAGTAGCGCCGGAGCGACGCCCCTGAAGTATATAGTGTCGGTCATCCAACGGTACACAGAAAAAGACTAGCCACTGGAGCAACAGCTCTATGGATGTCTTGGGATATTTATATCCCATCCACCCCATCATTTGAGGTTGCTGGAGTGAGCGGAAGTGCAGTGGAGTGAAAGACACATTGAAGATCACATCCATGTCATACTAGTGCTTAAGTGCACATGCTTAGTGTGTGTGTGTTTAGTGCTAGGCTTAGCTTAGAGCTGAGTGAGTGCAAGGTGTGCCAACCTTGTGAGGTGATTCTTGAGTGGATCAAGCTGTACAAGGTGTTGGGGGATTCGGAATCGAATACAATGAGTCTTCATTTTGGAACCTCGCGAAAGCCGCGTGCAATACAAAGTCTTTCGTTATGCAATAAGGAAGTCCGCAAAGCCATTCAACTTTTCCTTATCCAGAGCTTCAAGGCTTTCGCTGGGTACCTTTCGTCCTCCGAAAGGCGCAGCGACAGAAAGATTTTCATTTTCCAATCATGGCTTAACACTATCAGTTTTTCTTGAAGACGAAGCCCATGGGTTGAATCCTTGTTTCAAGGGAAATCTTAGCCTTACTTCAGCTTTTGGGTTTTGCCAGAACTAATAATTTGTTTTTCATGTTTTTTCTAACGAATGCTTTCAGGTAGCACAATTGACCGGACGAAGGGCATCTCCGAATCGAAGGTCTTCACCCGACAGGCGCACGTGCTTATGCTGGAAAAAGTGTCGTGATATGCGACGCGAAATCAGGAAAGCGTCGATTACGTGAAGACCTGATGGAGAATTCCCAAATTTAGCCTAGTACATTCTAGTTTGATTCGTTTTACACAAGGTCATTTCCGGAATGTAAAAGTCTGCTCGTCTCCCTATAAAAGGAGGTCGACTGGTACTTGTAAAGGGGATCGACTTTTGAGAATTACACTGTTTGAGTTTTTATTCTACACCCTTCGCGTCTTCTATTCGAGTTGTTCCCTTCATTGTTCGTGTTAGGCTTCGCCATAGCACAACACAAGGTGTGTCGAAAGCCTTGGGGCCTTAGTGGCTCTCCGGCAAGTCTTCGACCCTCCGGCTTGGTGTGGAGCGGCGAGGACGCTTGTGTGCGGGGGACATGGAGACCCCCTCCCTTGGTGGAGAAGCTCCTTAGTGGAGACGGCATCAAGGTGACCAAGGGGCATGGCGAGTGCCTTCGTGGCCGAGCCTTTGTGGCAAGTCAAGTGGTGCTCTTGGGAGAGACTTGGTGATTGGGAAACAATACTCTTGTGTGGAGTGCTTCAACAACGTAGACTAGGGGTGGCTTAGTGCCTATCGATACCACATGATAAATCACGTGTCAAGAGTTTGCTTCCTCTCATCCCTCTTCACGTTTCCGCATTACTTTCTTGCAATCCTTACATTTCTCACGGCTTATTCCTATTTTCTTGCCTTTACTTTCCTAAAGTATCTTGCTAGGATTGATTATAGGTTGCAAAACTTGTTTTGCGATGAGAGTTTCACACTAGATCAACCTTAGATTGCACATCTAGAGGGAAATGATCTAGTTTACTTTATGCAAAGTAGTGAAAACCATAGGTTAAGGTTTTAAGTTTGTCTAATTCAACTCCTCCCCTTTTATGCTACGAACATCTAATTCCTTACACATATAGTATAGATATTGTTAGGATTGTTGCACATGAGAACAGCAAGGACAAAAGTTGATCAGGTAACAGTCCATCGTGATGGTGAACTCTAACCACCTCCTTGCCCTGGCTTGGCCGGTCCCAACAAGTCACCGTGAACACAGTGCGTTACTACACAGACCTTGGTATCGTCTTATGTAATGTTATACAGAATTTTTGGTGATGTGGACTGTGGAGGTCGTTGTTTCAGTAAACAACTGCCTCATCATAAGTTAATTTTTAAGATTATGAGACAACCTCATAGCCATTAATTTGTACGAGTTGGTGTTAACGTTGTTGTGCAACTTATATATAATGTTTCTTTTTATATGCACAAATTAAATAATGTATATAGCTCTATCAGAAAATTTGCAACTCATTTGTATGGTTGTTTGTTAAATCATTTCAAAATTACATGTCAGTGTTTAAAATTGTCTATTAGACGGTATCGATCAATGTAGTACTTGTCGTAAGAAAGGGACACATCGGCCCACGTTTAAACACTGGACACCAATGTATAGATGATGATAACTAAGGAGTGGTTAATGGTTAGTCCACAGCTGAGTGGCTGAGAGCGAAAGTGCCGTTTAATAGGCACCGCTCATTCGAACTATATATTCCCACCTTTTAAACATGTACGTAACTATGCATAGGTCGTCTTCAGAAATCTCAATAATTAATAATCATGCTTATGAAATCATTTTGCATTCATGTATATTAGTCAATAGTTCCTTATATTATTTTATACCGAGTATTTCAAGTTTTTGAACAGTCTCCAGTTTTCAGGCATCGTGTGTCCATGGATGGGCAAAGCTGTTGCAAACTTTTTATTTTAATTAAGGATCATGAAACATCCGACCTCGACAATTCGCGATGAATGTTTACACCCAAGCAAGGTGAAAGTCACATTGATTGTAGCACTCCCGTGAGCAGTAGCATGGAGATGAATCGGACGCATACTGGTGCTATCGACACGATCACACGATGCAACAAGTTGCTACGGAATGAACGGGATGGCGCACCCACATTTGGCACTTCCAACTCAAATTTTGGCTTTACCGTTGCAGACGGGCACATGTGCCTCACGTTTGCAAAGCCTTATTAACGTTGTTGTACGAAAATGCTGTCTTTACATTAGATTTTTTATTAAAAAACGAATTTATATTAGATCGTCTATATATTAGAGGTTTTATTAGATTGATTGATGGGCTTGCTGTGGCAAGCTGAGCTTATCATGCTACCTACTTGTTTGTTTGTTTGTAACTTATTTTATCATCAATGGTAGTATAACTTGATGTTTTGCATATTTACACTAATTTTCAAATGAATAATTAAATGTTGTGATCAAAAGTCAACGGTACGTGACAAATAGTTGGAATGGACGGACTACCATTTATCTCACATTGGCTATGTCGTGAGTGCATCTCCCGTCTCCACCCGCTCCAAGCAACAAAATCAGAGTTAGAGCAACTCCAACAACCTCTTTATATTGTTTTGTATCGGTAAAAATTAGAAAACCCCGGTAAAAATCGATTCCAACAGGCTTGCAAAACTACCGGTTCGTCACCCCCCTCGCAAAAACAAGAGCGCCGCTCGTCAAAGATGGAAGACCCCTCCCCCTCGGTATCCCTGTCGTCGTGCGTGCAATCCAAGGCGGCAAGGCCTCCAGCCATTCCGTCGTGCGCGCCATCCCGCCCGCGTGCCCTTGCTCTCCCGCACCTTTGCCCACCGCCACCGCCGCCGCCGCACCGGCCGCCTTCGTCGTTGCCGCGGGCAGGACGCGGAGCCTGTCGGTCGGGAGAGGAGGAGGTGCGGGCTGCCTGCCGGGAGAGAGGGGGCGGCCGGAGGAAGAGGGGCGCGGGTCTCCTCCCCCCGCGCATAGCCGTCTACCGGCTGGGAGAGGAGCGGCGCGGGCTGCCGGTGCGGGGCAAATCGACGGCAGCGGTGCAGCCAAATCGACATCGTTGGAGGCGGCGGTGGGACAAATCGATGGCGGCGGCCGCCGCGGGAGCTCTGGGCTGGGCCATGAACGTCACGTCGTGCCACCTCGGAGCCACGGCAGAGCTCACAGTGCCGCACACCTCGATGCACGGGCAGGACAGCCATGGTGGAGCGCGAGCAGGGCGGCTAGCCGGAGTGGCCGAGGGGCGCGTCGGCAGACGCGCCAGCGGGCGGCCAGCCAGAGCGCGGGCCGGCCGGAGTGGTCGGGGAGCAGGGGCGGAGGCACGTTTATGCCCCTGTATTCCTGGGAATACCCAAGATTTTTCAGGGAACATCAAGTATTTACTGCTACGTATAGTTATTTAATTGGAATATACTTGACAGTTCTTGTTCTCTACTGTAAAACGAACTTGATGCATGCAGTTTGGACCATGTAATGACTAATTTGTTCCGTCTCAATGTACCAACTGCCATAAACACAACATATTCTCTCACAATGTATGGTATAAATATTTTTAGTTGGGAATACCCAACTCTCTGATCCTAGCTCCGCCACTGTCGGGGAGCAGGCGCGCCGGCGGGGCGGCCAGCCGAAGCAGAGGCTGGGTGGCCGGCCGAAGAGGAGGCCCATGGGAGATGAGAGGAAGAAGACACGAGATGAGAATTACATGTGGGTCCCACTCAGTAGTGTATATAATATGGAGCCAAATTTTGCTAGTCGGTTGGAGTTGACCACAATTTAGAAGGTGAATCTTAACTAAATGACTAGCTAAATAGAAATATAGAGAGTAAAATTTGGCTAGACTGTTGGAGTTGCTCCTACCATCGCTACCCACTCGCCACAGGGCTGCGGTGGTACTGTGGGAGTGACGAAGCTAGGAAGTGAGGAGTCACGTACAGTAAAAAAATCACACATCCAAAACTTGCGTCTCCACCAGCGAAGCCAAAGGGCAAACTTTGGTTCAAGGTTTTGCAATAATTTGTACTATGTAGGTGTTGGGCTTCACATGCAAAATGGAACCCTGTTGTATGGTTAACAAGGTCCAATATAGATGTTGGGCAGAGTAAACCAAGTTTCTCAAAGTGAAGCATCGGGCTGTGTGTAGGTTTCTAAGGGCAAGTACAACAGTGTAGACGGCTGATGTCTATTTGACACATACAGACAACTAAATAGACAGATTATACAATGAGTCGTCTGTTTGTCTGTCTGCAAGACATTTAATTCATCTTTTGACACAAAAATTATGATGATCATGTGCACATTTGATCTTTGTAGTCATTGTGTGCTCAATTAAGAAATCAAGATATAATGTGTGAATATGCACAACATACGCCATTTGAGAAAATGCAAATTGCAAACTTATCCAAAGGATAACCTTTTTCATTTCGGATCATACCCTCAAGCTTGTCTAAAAAACTCGATGTAAACTTTATCTTTATTAGGATCGTGATTTTTCCACAGTATTGTTTTTTAAGACTGTTTCCATAGTATTGTTATTGTGCTTGATTAGATTCATCTTGAGTTGTCTGTGTGTTGGTGGAGCTTTTGCATGCTATTTCATTATTTAATTGGTACAAATAAGATCAAGCAAATAAGATAAACTAAAGACTATATACTATGATATCAAGCGAATAAGATCTAGTTAAAAATAAAAAGAAAAATAGATGAAAGGACCAAACTGCCCCTTATCTCTTTTGTTTGTACAGTGTCCCTTATCTCTATGTCTGCACGGTGCTATCTATTTCTTTACTCGAGTGTATGGCTCTTGGTTCTCATGTTCTTCCTGTCGAGTATGCTTTCTTTCTCTCGTCCTGCGCATCTCTCTGTAGAAGCTCCCACCTCCCAGCGTGCTAGTGCTCGGCGGATCAGGTTGCGGCCTGCGGGCTTGCAGCAACGAGAGGACCGAAGGACAGCGAGGCACGGCTCGGCGGCGAGGGTCGAGTGCGGCACTGCTCCATCAGCGGGGTGACTTGAGGCCGTCAGATGTTGTTGCACGCCTGCGTCCTCGAGCTCTCGTCCCGCCGCCATGCCCGTCCTCGAGCCCTTATCCCACCGCCATGTCCTTCCGGATCGTACTGGCCGGTGTCCGCGAGCCGCTCAGGTAAGCAGGGGAAGCATTTTGCTGCATCGTGATTTCCTCGCACCAAAAACATCAGGCCGCAGGGGATTGAGGTTTCGTCGTCGATGAGAGAAGACGGCCCGTACAACAGCCACGGACCCGTCGATTTGTTCTCGGAGCACGAGCCGCAGCCGTCGTCTCGCGAGACGACGACGCGCCCGTCCCCTGATTGCCAGGAGGTTGTTTTTTTCAAATACATCGGCTCGTAGACGGCTCCTAGACGACCGTTGTACGTGCCCTAACGAAACTCAATGGGCTCATCCATCTAAGCCTACCAATGGTTTGAGAACAGCACAATACCCACATCAGAACATACATTTATAATTATCACGTTTTCAAAAAAATAATTATCAACACACTCCACCCCACCATCATTATTATTCACTATAGCACCAAATCAAACCGAACCACATACATTAGTCCACCAAACCAGTTTAAACCCATGGGTTTCTCCCCGGTCAACTTCCTGACAGTTTAACCAGTCATTCACGGGCAGAAATTTGCACCCAAACATACAAAGGGCCCGTTTAGTTCGCGAAGTGAAACTTTTGAGTCCCCTTTCAAGGTCTATTAGGCGTATTAAACGTAGATTATTTACAAAAATAATTACACGAATGGACAGGAAATTGCGAGACGAATCCATTAAGTCTAATTAATCCGTCATTAGAGATTGGTTACTGTAGCACGATGTTGTCTAATCATGACATAATTAGGCTCGTTAGATTCGTCTCGAAAATTAAGGTAGGGGTCGTGGAATGGGTTTTGTTATTAATCTACATTTAATACTCCAAATTAGTGGAAAGAAGATTGATGTGACGGGTTGTTGGTGAAACTTTTGGGAACTAAACTGGCCCAAAGAGCATACAGTTCATAACACAAATATAAAAATACAAATGAAGATTCCACTGTCATACAAAGACAAGACTATCAAAATAGATTTATAATTTAGATGAAGTGTTGAATCCACATATCTTAAAGGTCCAGATGCTTCCATCTTTCCAAGTATAACATTCTTCATTGAGATGCTTCTTTTAAGGAATTCCCTTCTTTAATCTTGCTCAAAACCTGCAAACAATCAAAATGAGAACAGTAAATTAAACATGATAGCATTATTTAGATGTACTACTTATCATGGAAGGTGATCTCAGGCTCCAAACAGTTCCTCATCGTTGATGAAAATCAACATACTAATATACAAATTTTAAGGTTCATGTACTACCAGACCAACCCAAAGGAAAAAAAGAAGCCGCAGGCACACATGAAACATAGAAAGCATAGGGAGTGACCATGATACAGTTAAAGCAGAGTAAGACCGTTCTTGAAAACCATTTATCTAATGTGGAAAGATTATGCTATATCCATCACTGAATACGTGCCAACAAGCTACAATCCCTTCCCACGACCATTATCGAATCTTAAATAAAACTATACAGACATAACGACAGAGGACAAAGGTTCTTCAGACATTGACATACTGAAGTGAAATAAATCAACTTTGAAAAACGGAAGTCATAATTCACAAGCATTAACCAATTGAATAAGGAATTTAGGACATGTATATGATGCATCAAATTACAAGGAAAAACAGCTATAACAACCCCATCAGGAAAAGAATGCCTAGGTCATGTCAAGTTCTTTGGCTTGTATGACATCGCGTTCCATATGCAAGTATCAGGCACGGCATAGGCATCAAGCAGCGATTCAAGTTTAATTTACGGTTCAGAGTTTAGCCAACAGAGAACAGTAACAAACAATGAGAATAGCTGACATACCTTCACTTTCTTCACATGATTCAGGATCTTTGGGTTTATATAGTCAATCTTTTGTGCAAACTAGAACCTCGAGCATTTCTGGAGTTAATGAACTTCTGTAGTCTCCAAGAATTCTTTTCCCAAAACTGAAAGCAGATTCTGATGAAACTGTACTAAGAGGAATCACAAGGAAGTCGCGAGCCATAGGTGATAATGTTGGAAACTTTTGCGATTTGCTATTCCACCAAGATAGAACATCAAAACCTTTTACATGCTTTTCAACCTCTTCTTCTAAGTACACATCGATCTCAGATTTCTGTGATTGTGTAACCCTTACTAATGAACCTTGATTGATGCTGCAGAGACAACAACATATCGTCTATGACATATACAGTGTATTAAAAAAATGCACACGCGAGTAGCATGCATATACTGTATATACAAATGACACCTAATAATATATTAAAGGTGCAGTACACTACATACCAGGTAGTACAAAATAACAAAATGAGGTTCAGATGCGAATCTCTGAATGTCGCAGCCAACCTTAACATTATTTCAAATCAAATTACCGTAGGATATGTACAAAGTTCATTGTTTTGTTTGACGAAATGTCGATCCAAATTAAATGTACGAACATCCTAAGGACAGTGTGTGGATAAAAAAGAGTCAAATTTGGGACTCAAACCCAGCAGAAATCTGAAGAAATCATAATTCCATGAAGGGAGAAGGGATGCGTAGCCGAACCAGTGGAATGTGTTGTACTGCTCGTCGAAGAAGAAAGACAGCACCGAATCCCCAATCCCAATCCGTCTGGGGCAACCGCTCACCGAATCCCTAATCCATCTCCCCGGAGGCCGCGGGGATGAACCAGATCCCGCCCGTCTCGCTGCGGAGCGGGGCGGGCGCCGAGCTTGTGGTTGCCATTGCCGGAGGCGGAGAGCTGGCCGGCGGTGGGGTTGAAGGAGACGACGTGGAGCGAGAGGTCGAGTGGGCGGGTGGGCCAACGCGGCAGCGGAGAGCGCGACGTCGGCGGCGGCGGTGGCGGCGGACTTGGAGTCTTGGAGGGGAGGCGGTCAGGGAGGAATTGGTGGTGGCAGCGCCACGACTTCCGGCGGCGCCACGACACAGTCGCGCAGGGGAGCCTCGGGAAGTCGGGAGCTAGGTTACAGTTCCCAACCGATATAGGCCGAACCAATCTATTGTGAGACAAAAACCGGACCAGACCACACCACTACAACCTGGCCCATTTATCACCACACCAAATGAGCTAGTAAAACCAGACTACTTTAATCGGGTTTAGCCCAAACCATTGGTAGGCTTACATCCATCTGGTTTCGAGGTAGAGGAATGGCCTGAATTTCCAGAGTTTATATTAGAATGTTTTTATTTTTCCAAAAATATAGGACCGGTTTCAAATTTTGCAAAACTATACTACTATCGCAATATCACATGGCGTTTGGGTCCAAACGCCATACCATACAGCGTTGGAGGTGCTACAGTGTTCCAACCGCCGTGTGGTACGTCGTTTGTAAACAGTGCTACTGTAGCACATCCAACCGTCGTACCACATGGCGGTAGGGTTCGGTTCGTTTCAAAAAATCAGAACTTTTTTGTATGAACTCGGATTGAGATAAAATTTATATGAAAATTGTAGGTTTGACGAGATCTGTAATTTTGTAGCTCAAAATTTTCTCATTTGAAGTAATCCTGTGGAAAAAAAATGATATACTACCAAGATCTCAATTTTCGGTATCCAGATCTGGGTAGTATATCATTTTTTCCGGCCTCAAGATGATTTTAAATGAAAAAAGTTTGAACTACAAAGTTATAGATCTCGTCGAAAGCTACAATTTTCATACAAATTTTATCTCCGTCCGAGTTCATACAAAAAAATTGTGATTTTTTTAAAACGATCTGATCCTTACCGCCGTATCACACGGCATTTGCAGACGCTACAGTACCCGCGCCGGGTATTGTTCACAAAAGCCGTGTGGTATGGTGTTTGGTCCAAATGCCATACCACATGGCGGTAATGGTATAGTTTTGCCAAATTTGAGATGTCATATATATTTTTGAAAAATAAAAAAAACAATATAAAAAAAAAATTCTTCATATTAAATCGTCTATATATTAGAGGTCATATTAGATTGATTGAGGGGCTTACTGCGGCAAGCCGAGCTTACCATGGAACCTACTTATTTATTTGTTTGTGACTTAATTTAACATCGAATATATTTTAAGTATAACTTGATATTTTGCATATCTATACCAATTTTTTTGAATCAAACAAATAATAAAAGTGTTATGATCAAACCGATATTTTTGAAAATAACAGCACCAACTATTCTCCTCCCGTCAGCATGCAGCTTGACGAGGACATCCTATAAGGCAGTGATGAGGACATATTAGGGCACGACTTGCCTAGGTGCACAAGTGGCAAAATAATGTAGGCGGCAGCTGTGGAGCACGTTTTTGTCAGATGGACAACAGTGTAGGCGGCAGTCATGATCTAGCGGGAGAATGATTTGGCCGGGCACACGACAGTGTAGACGGCAGCCCTCCTACGCAGTATACGTGCAGAGCGATCCATAATATGACCATCCTAGTCCTAGTAGTCATAAAAAATCATCAATTTTGACAAAAGTCTCCGGCAGTTTGGAGAACTAACTAGGTATCCATCTAATTTTAGCAAAATATGAAAAATTGACCTCCAACAGTTTGGCGAGCCAACTTAGCAAAAATAAAAACTTGACAAATTCACCTCCCCACACAGAAATATATGAGCGCCGACGTTGGCATCGACGTTTCTCCCGTGCGCCAAGCCAGGTAGGAGGGTGAAAAAAAATAAAGAATATAAAAGGGTTTCTGATGCAAGTTTACAAGAGGTGGAAGTTCATAAACGTAATTTTGTTTCTCTCTCAAGTTCCTAATGTAAGTTAGATCTACATTTGGCAAGTATATTTGGCAAGTGAATTATGACAAACTGTTGGATGTGAGCTCTCTTTATTTAGCATATCTTTTTAGAAGTTGGCAAAACACAAGATGCATCTTGTGTTTTGCCAACTTCTAAAAAGATATGTCAAGTAAGAGCATCTTTAGCAGTTTGCTAAATTTTACTTGGTAAATCTTGTGTTGCTAACTTCTAAGAGCAACTCCAAGAGTTTGCCAAATTTTACTTGTCAAATCTTGTGTTTTGCCAACTTGTAAAAAGATATGCCAAGTAAAACAATAGTTCATCTCCAACAGTTTGACATAATCCACTTGCCAAATCCAGACCTAACTTACATCAGGAACCTGAGAGAGAAACAAAATTATGTTTCTACCCTTCCACCTCTTGAAAACTTAAATCAGGAATCCTGAGAAAAAATAAAATTATTTTTATACCCTTCCACCTCTTCTAATATGGGAGGATGCGCCGCGGATCGCTATGCGCGTGCGGAGTCGGTTTTTCCCAACTTGGGATAAATGACAACCTGAGATGGGGAACTGTTGGAGTTGCTCTAAAAAGATATGCCGAGTAAAAAAGTTCAACTCCAACGACTTGACAAAATTCACTTGCCAAATCCAGATCTAACTTACATCAGGAACCTGAGAGAGAGAAAATTATGTTTATCTCCTTCTACCTCTTGAAAACTTATATCTGGAACCTTTCCCCATTATTTATTTTTTTCACCTTCCCACATGTCTAGAAACGACGATGCCAAGCGCCGCCGCGCGCGTATATTTACGCGTAAGAGCAACTCCAACAGTTTGACAAATCAACTTGGCATCTATCTAATTTTGACAAAATAAGAAAAATTTACCTCCAACAGTTTGGCAAACCAACTTGGCAAAAATAGAAACTTGGCAAAACTCACCTCCCGACGCGCATATATGCGCGCGCGGATCGTATTTGCCATCGGTGTTTCCTTGTAGGTGGGAGGGTGAAAAAGAAATAAAGAATAGAGAAGGATTCCTGATGTAAGTTTTCAAGAGGTGGACGAGCATAAACATAATTTTGTTTTTGTCAGGATTCCTGATGTAAGTTAGATCTGGATTTGGCAAGTGAATTATGCCAAATTGTTGGAGATGAACTTTTTTTTACTTGGCACATCTTCTTAGAAGTTGGCAAAACACAAGATTTGCCAAATAAAATTTGGCAAACTCTTGGAGATGTTTTTCCCAAGTTGTAAAAAATTGCCAAGTCTTTTGCCAAACTGTTGGAGGAGTACTTTTAACGTTTTTTTGCTAAAAATCAAAGATGACAACTCGATTTGGCAAACTGCTGGAGATGCTAAAAAAAGAGCCAATCTCCAACCGTTTGACATAATTTACTTGCCAAACCGAGATCTAACTTATATCAGGAACCCTGAGAAAGAAAAAAAATGTTTATCCCCCTCCATCTCTTGAAAACTTACATCAGGAATACTTTTTATTTCTTTTTTCACCTTCCCACCTGTCCAGAAACAACGATGCCAACCGCGAGCGGCGGGCGTATATTTACGCGCTGGAAGCTGCTTTTTCCCAAGTTGCCAAAACTTGACAAGTTTTCTGACAAATTGTTGGAGAAATATTTTTAATATTTTTGCCAAAAATCAAAGATGACAACTCGATTCGGCAAACTCCCGAAGATGCTCTTAGTTGGGTGCTAAAAGTGGAAATAAGGTTGTTTTTAAAATCCTGAGGTTTAATAAGGTTATAAAAAGTAAAATGAAGCTACGCAAAATGACTTTATGCTTCGGAAATATTGTTTTTACCGTGATCTTGTTTAAATCAGTTTTAGCCTTTGAGGGCATCTATATATTTTCATATAAACAACTGAACCCAAGCAAGGCCTCATCTCTTGATGATCTTAAAAAAAGGGCAAGGCCTCATCTAGCCGTCCGTTTACTCGGTGGGCGATAACGACCGGCCGCTGATCCACAAAACCACAAAAACCCAGCCCGACCCATCTCGTCCTCCCCTCTCCTCGTCTCCTCCCTCCCCGCGCCGCCACCCCCTCGAAACCCTAACCCTAGCCGCCCCGCAGGGAGGCTGGGAGGAGAGCTCGCGGCAGCAGCCATGGCGGAGCACGACCTCACCGCGCTTCTGGCGGCGCAGTTGGACCGCCACCTGGTGTTCCCGCTGCTGGAGTTCCTCCAGGAGCGGCAGCTCTACTCGGAGCCGGAGATCCTGGAGGCCAAGATCCGCCTCCTCAGCGGAACCAACATGGTCGACTACGCCATGGACATCCACAAGTCCCTCCACGGCACCGACGACGTCCCCGAGGACATGGTCCGGCGCCGCGCCGAGGTCGTCTCCAGGCTCAGGTCGCTCGAGGAGGCCGCCGCCCCGCTCGTCACCTTCCTCCAGAACCCGCAGCTTGTGCAGGAGCTCAGGCCTGACAAGCAGTACAACATCCACATGCTCCAGGACCGATACCAGGTCCGGGTTTTCCCCCTCTTCTGATGCACTGTTTTTTTTAAGATAATTTTAGGTTGGCGGGATTCCGTGTTTTAAGAGCGTCGCGAGATTTGTCTGTGAATTTAGCCGATTGTTCTTGCAGTGAGGATATCTTTGGGGATAGGTGCAACTACATGTGGATACTAGCATGGTATTTGATCCTAGTTCTGTGCTGTATTGTAAGGGAATCTTGATTGGTTGGATGCTGAACTTTATGAATCATGTCCCTTTATTATGAGATGAGTTTAATTTGGTAGCTTGCATAATTTAATATGTTAGGTACTCCAGTTTAGGTGTCCTAAAATCTGGATATATGTAGTTTTTATACTAGTCTCATTGAAGGTTCCCTTTTCATCCTGAAGTTATAGTGCTTGCAAACTGACGGCAGTTCAGGTCCATGTCCTTTCAACTCTGTAGTAAGGGACAATCCAGAGTTTATGTTTCACATTGGGAGCAATGTAGAAGTTAAAAACTTTTGCAGCTCGATGCATAATAATTGACATCAGAATTTGGATGATGCTGTGCAATTGTATTTCTATGGCATGTTATGTTCTAATGAATTGTATGATCCTTGTTAACAATGCAGATTGGTCCTGACCAGATTGAAGCTCTGTATCAGTATGCCAAATTTCAGTTTGAGTGTGGTAACTACTCAGGGGCTGCTGACTACTTGTACCAGTATCGTGCGTTGTGCACAAACAGTGAGAGGAGCGTGAGTGCCCTTTGGGGAAAGCTGGCGGCAGAAATCCTGATGCAGAACTGGGATGTTGCTTTGGAAGAACTCAACCGCTTGAAGGAAATAATTGATTCAAAGGTTTTCCTCTTAATGCTTTATACTTTGTTCTTTGTTGTTCAGGTACATTATATTACTAACTTTGTTTTATCCCTGATTCTTTTGCAGAACTTCTCATCACCTCTTAATCAGCTCCAGAACAGGATATGGTTGATGCATTGGGCTCTCTTCATCTTCTTCAATCATGAGAATGGTAGAAATGGGATCATTGATCTGTTCTTCCAGGACAGGTTTGTATAGTACGACAGTTCCATTGTCTTATGTTGCTACAAACTTCAGATGGTAGCAGTCTGGCTTAGTAGTTTAGAAATTAGCAGCAGTGAGAAAATTAAAGGGAAATTCTTCCACATTTTAATATTGTACTTATATGCTCATAAATCTTTAAATTCAATCGGTGAAGCATTGATTTTCAGTTGACGGAGTTGTTATTCTTGAATTCAATGCTTGGAACTCTATAAATAAATTGTTTTCCCATTGAATAAGTTTGGTTAACTTGTTTTTAGGCAGCTTGATTCAAAATGATTATTTGTTGCCATGTAATCCAGTTTGATGTTCGTACAATTTTCTTCTTTGATTTGATTTTGCTTATTCGTTTTCTCTCCCAGGTACTTGAATGCGATTCAGACAAATGCATACCATCTCCTGAGGTACCTAGCCACTGCAGTTGTTGTGAACAAAAGGAGAAGGAACATGCTTAAAGAGCTGATTAAAGTCATTCAGCAGGAGCAGCATAGCTACAAGGATCCCATAACTGAATTTCTGGAATGCTTATATGTCAACTATGATTTTGATGGTGCTCAGCAGAAACTCATGGAGTGTGAGCAGGTAATGTCGAGGCTGTTTT
Source organism: Cenchrus fungigraminus (assembly GCA_036936925.1). Taxonomy (NCBI): domain Eukaryota; kingdom Viridiplantae; phylum Streptophyta; class Magnoliopsida; order Poales; family Poaceae; genus Cenchrus; species Cenchrus fungigraminus. Next base: position 90,686,414 of record CM072780.1, read on the forward strand.
TCTCAACCTTTTTGGCCATTTTTTTAACTTCGATGTGCTCCTTGGAATATCAAAAATCTTGATAGACAATGACTCACATTTATTTTTTGCAATTCTTCCTTTTGTAAAATGGGCCTCACCAATCAGTTTTTTTTTTATATTTCACCTATGTAAAATATTTTATTCTCGTACCCCCTCCCGTTTGGTAAAAGAAGTCGTTTTGGACAAGGTTTGAGTCAAACATTGGTACTATAAATCATGAATAACTTTTAAGTCGTTAAGTTTGGAAATGTGAAAACTACATGAATAGATTTGTCTTGTAAAATACTTTCATAAAAGTATACATATGTTAGTTTTTAATAATTATTTTTAGAAAAATAGGAAGTCAAAGTTGTACTTTGGAGACCGTGTCGCTGTCCTAAGCGACTTCCTTTACCAAACCGGAGGGAGTAAATCCCAAATTCAGTTATTTCTTAGATACCAGCACGCTGAAGCTGTATAGTAATTTGGCCTATCCGAATACAAGTATTTAAACAACTTAGGAGTTTGAAGGCTTATAGTCTGTCTGCATTGCTGTCCCACAAATTAACAATTATCATTTTATGATATGCTATCAAACTATCTAATATACCTTATTCATGATCTAACATGTACCTTTCTAGGTTATATTGAATGATCCTTTCCTGGGAAAGCGCATTGAAGAAGGAAATTTTGTCACTGTCCCTTTGAGAGATGAGTTCCTTGAAAATGCTCGTCTGTTTATTTTCGAGACTTACTGCCGTATTCATCGGTGCATTGATATCAGGTGGGTTTTGACCCTGACGACTCGTTACAATGACATGGAAAGCATATCTTACAATAATGATTTTGTGGGAACTGGATCATAAAGTGTTGGCATGCTTTCAGTTAGGAATCATTTTGTGACTACTGATCCTGTGCCAACTTTTTGATTGGTTTATTCTGTAATATATAGCTAGTCCTGTTAACCACAGTAATAAATCCAATGGAATAGTAACTAACATTGTGTTATGTGCAATTTGGGAACCAGCTTGTTTCAATGACTAGACCTGGTGTTTTGCATTCTATTATATATGTAGCATATAGTATCATAGTTAACATCCTAACATTTGTTTTGCATTCTATTATATATGTAGCATATAGTATCGTAGTTAACATCCTAACATATTGCTATGATATTATTGCAATGGACAGCATGCTTTCGCAGAAGCTGAACATGAGCTACGATGAGGCAGAGTTGTGGATAATGAACTTGGTTAGGAGCTCAAAACTGGATGCCAGGATCGATTCAGTGTCAGGAACTCTTATCATGACGACAAATCAAGTCAATGTGTAAGTTGCCCTGTCCATGCACACACCATGTTGATTGTGGATTCAGAACATGTTCTCTTCACATATTTTGCTACTTGATTGATGGAGCAATGGGATTTAGAATAATCTTTTGTATGGCCCGAACAGTTATCTTCTTTGCTTATACTGTATATATATTTACATTGGAGCACATGGTTTACAGGCATGAGCAGATTATTGAGAGCTTGAAGGGCCTTAACATGCGGACCTACATGCTAGCAAAGAACCTTGTGGAGCCAGCTCAAGCAGCACAGCAGGCAACCCGGTGAAGTTGCCAGAGTCCACAGTTTTGAGGCGCCAAGTATTAGTTACACTAGAGACGAGCTGTAAACTTTTGGAGCTCTATTGTTGGTCAGTGACTGTCATCAGTATTTGAACACCTGGGAGGTGGTTTGCAGTTTGCTACAGCCTATGCTGACATTTTCAGTATTTTGTACTCGGAATTTCATAACAAGGGATCCTTCTTTATGTACTACTGTAGTGAAAGATGCAGCCGGATTTATTTATGTTTTGGCGTTAAGGTGTTTCTTTTTTGAGGGTGGCCGGCCCAGCATTTGCAGGAAGGCGTGGGTGTTGTTGTTTGCTACTGTTGTCTTGGACTGGCAGTCGCTTGGGCTGTTTGGGATATTGGCGGGCCGGATGTTGTTGTGACGCGTTTTTTTTATGCGGCCATTTTGTTGATTTTGGGCTGCTGCTTCTGCTGCTTGTCGGCACAGTTCTGGGCTTCTGGCGATGTGCGGCCCAGTTTTGTTATTTTCCCCTTTTTCCGTGGCAAGAAGTATCCCGGATGATGGCCGTGTCGACAGCTCAATCTCCACCCATGGCGCCCTCGCCCCCACGCCGCCGTCCTCTTGCCGTCTCCGGCGCCTCCGCAGCTCCCCGCCGCCGCTCTAATCCGTCGAATCGATCCGCCCACGACCCGAAACCTCGCTACCGGTTATACACCGCCCGCCACCGCCGGGCTGTCCTGCCTGTGCCTGACTTACCTCTCTTTGTTAGCACGGAAGCACAAATGGAGTTAGATCTCGTCGGAGATGGATCAGATGCAGAGATGAAGTACATTTGGGTCAAATCTCGCTGGAGATGGAGCGCGTTCTGAAGAAAATTCGGGTGTACGAGGGGAAGGTAATTTTTACTCGGGATGTTAATTGTGATGTAGCCTTTGCCGTTCTGATATTTATTTCTTTAGGATGCAGTAAAGCTCTCAATCATGATTGAAGTATACAACTCTTAGCTTATAAAACCTGCTGAGAGTTGTCGGCTTAATGGCTTAATGCTTGAGACAATAGAAATGTCCTTACACTTCATCCTCCAATTTAGTGTAACTGTGTTGGATTTAGTCCCACATCGAAAATTGATGGTGGGGGAGTACAACATAAAGGTGGTGATAGTCCTCACCCATCAAGTAGTCTTTTGGGTTAAGTTAGGTCAAAGTTCTTTTGTTGTGGACTTCGTTGGACCCAGCACTACAAGAAAATCGTTGATTAGTGACCCAACTACATTTTAGCGTCGTTAATTTATACCGTTCCTGGCTGATCTCGTCATAATATTTCACTTCCGAGCAAATTTAGTCTTAATATTTCACTTCCGAGCAAATTTAGTCTTTCGTCGTAATGGTTGCTACTGTAGCCAAGCGTCCCTGTTCCATGCTTATTTTGTGACGCCATAAGCTCCGCAATAGCGTCATAAACCAACTTTGGTCACACATGTAAGCATTATTTTAAAAATAGAGTGTTCCAAGTCGTCATAAAATTCAGTTGGGTCCCACATGTAAGCATTTTTCGAAAATAGAGTGTTCTAAGTCGTCATAAAATTTTCCAGGGTCCCACATGTAAGCATTTTCGCCATGTAAGCGGCGTCATAAACCAACTTTGGTCCCACATGTAAGCATTATTTTAAAATAGTGTTCCAAGTCGTCATAAAATTCAGTTGGGTCCCACATGTAAGCATTTTTTCGAAAATAGAGTGTTCCAGATCATCATAAATAGTTCCAGGGTCCCACGTGTAAGCATTTTCGCCAGATCAGCGGAGACTAGATCACGAAATGTTGCAAAAATAATTTGCCATGGCATGGGTTCGAACCAGGGACCAGAAGGAACAAGGCTGTGACACCCCAGATTTTTAATTAGCATCATTAGTACTAATGACCTAATCAACCGAGTCAAACACGTTAACTTGAGTCAAACCTTGGTCAACCTGGGTCATCACCTCGAAAACCTAGCCAACAATCACTAGCGATCATCTTGATCAAGTCAACACGCACTTTCCCTGTTCCATGCTTATTTTGTGACGCCATAAGCTCCGCAATAGCGTCATAAACCAACTTTGGTCACACATGTAAGCATTATTTTAAAAATAGAGTGTTCCAAGTCGTCATAAAATTCAGTTGGGTCCCACATGTAAGCATTTTTCGAAAATAGAGTGTTCCAAGTCGTCATAAAATTTTCCAGGGTCCCACATGTAAGCATTTTCGCCATGTAAGCGGCATCATAAACCAACTTTGGTCCCACATGTAAGCATTATTTTAAAATAGAGTGTTCCAAGTCGTCATAAAATTCAGTTGGGTCCCACATGTAAGCATTTTTTCGAAAATAGATTGTTCCAGATCATCATAAATAGTTCCAGGGTCCCACGTGTAAGCATTTTCGCCAGATCAGCGGAGACTAGATCACGAAATGTTGCAAAAATAATTTGCCATGGCATGGGTTCGAACCAGGGACCAGAAGGAACAAGGCTGTGACACCCCAGATTTTTAATTAGCATCATTAGTACTAATGACCTAATCAACCGAGTCAAACACGTTGACTTGAGTCAAACCTTGGTCAACCTGGGTCATCACCTCGAAAACCGAGCCAATAATCACTAGCGATCATCTTGATCAAGTCAACACGCACTTTTGGTCAAACCTTGGTCAAAGGCATAGTCAAACCCTAGTCAACCCCTAATGCCTTTGAACCTTCCCTAGAACTTTTGTCGCGTTCTCCAATTTTCACTTAAACACTTTAAAATCGTCCAATATAAAAGTTGTTCGTATTTTTGAGGGACATACTTTTCATAATTAGCGGCATTTGAAATTTTGAGTGGAAGGTGTTCAAAAATATGGTCAACGCCAGCCTTTGCTTCTTGACTGAGCCGAGAAAAACCTCATCTTTGCTAGCAGTTCATGCTCAAACGGTTGCTCAAAACATAGGTCGGCCTTTACAAAAAATGATCTCCTATAGTTGTTCTACAACTTTGGTATTCAAAATTTTTGAAGTTCTGTTTGAAAATTTTGAACAAACGGCGGTCAAACACAGTTAAACGGAGTACGTTTGGCGACGTCACGCCGGTCGTCCGCGCCAGGCGCGCCCACGCGCGCGCGCCGCCGCGTGGTGCCCATTCGCCTTGGCGTCCGGCCCCCCACGCCGGCCCGCGCATCCCGAGGTCTCCGCGCTTCCCCTGGCCGCACGCAGCCTGAGCACACGCCTGGGAACCCGCGCTCCCGCCGCGTGTCGCCCACGCCGTGCGCCCGCGCTGGCCCCCGCCCGCGCCGTCCGCCGACTGGTGTCCCGCACGCCTGTCGCGGCCGGGTCCCCCTCTCTCTCCCTCGGTTGCTTCGCACCGAAGTGCTGCACGCCCTGCTCCGCTCGCTCCCCTATAAAACCGCCCCTCTGCCCTCCTCGCGCGAGCACGCAGTGCTCCGCCGTGCGCCATTGAAGCCGTCACCGCCGAGCTCCCTCTCCCGCTCGCTTCCGGCGCCGCCAGGCACTCCTAGCTTCTCCCCTAGGATCCACTCAAGCCTCCTGAGCCGCTTGTTGCTCGGTACGGGCCACGACCTCACCGGAGCATAACTCTGGCGGCCGCCGCCGCCTAGGTCCGCTGCCCCAGCCCGCCGGCCGCTCCTCCGCCCCAACTCCGGCCGCAAACCGAGCCCTGGTGAGCCAACACGCCTCCCCCACCTCTTCCCCGGCCACCCGCGCCGCCGGCCTCGCCGGAATTCCGGCCGCCGCGCCGGCAAGCCTCCCAAGGACCCAATTGCGAGGTTCAATTTGTTTCCAGGGTCTTTAATGCAAACCAGGGGCATATTTGTAAAGGCATGAGAACATCCAGGGACCTGCTTGCAAAACCGAATCTTAAATAGTGTATGGATTTTGCTGGATCTTAGAAAAATCGTAGAAATTCATAGAGAAATCAGAAAAATGCCAAACTAATTTTGTTGGTTTCCTTGTGACTAAATCTACCACTTTTACAAAGCATGACCATACTTTTGGCTGATAGATTTGGCATGAAAAATTGAAATCAATTTAGCCTTGATCTGCTGTAGTTCAAAATGTACATGTGATCATTTGCTGAATTTTGGATATGTTGTGAGTAATGCCATGTCTAGGCTCTGCACCACAATTTGCGTAAAGTTACTAAGTAGATCTTTTAATATGATTTATTTTGCATTTATGATGAATCTGCCTTAATGATTTTTGTAGCAAAATATAAAAATATTTTTGTACTCAACTTCTTGTTTTGATCTTTGTATGCCTAAATACACATATGGTGAATTAATCATAATTTTATAACTGACAGAAATATTTATTCTTGAAATATGCTTAGTTTTAAATGTAATTGTATAGCTCAAGATCTAGAGTAGCTCTTGATGTGTTTGTTGATTTCCTAGCCTTGATTTGAGTCAGAGAACCAGTGGGAGGAATTTGGAATCCATTTGTTGCTTAATTATTTTTGTATGCATTTATCTTGTTTGGTAGCTAGAAATTTGTCATTTTTGCTGTAATTAATTTATAGCTCCATTAAAGGTGAAGTTTTGTGCAGTGGCTTTATCTAGGTCTATAGTGCTTCAGAAACACCACCCACTGAATTTTATGAATTTATTTATGAATAAGAAACAATGGAAGCCATTTGAAGCTTAATATTAAGTTAAATTGGAAAATCACCACATCCACACCTAATGACCTTATGTTTGTGATGTGGAACATGCTAAGGAGGTTAAGACCACACCTTTGCTGTTTTGGTGAAATTAAATGAATTTATTTGAATAAATGTGTACACAGTCACTATCAAAAAGAATAAATAATGAAGCACCACATAACATTACTTTATTAGAAAGAATATACCAACCATGTGTTTATCTAGGTGAATGTGGTCAACCATGTACCCCATGGTTGTCATGTGTTGTTTGTAATTAATTAAATTAAAAGCGTCCATTTAAATCTTGCTCATGTGGTAAGAGCATGGGATTTGGGCTCCGGTCCAGTGGCTTTCGTGGGCTAAGCTTTTGAACGTACTAAGCACTTGTCGGGAATGGGACCGGTAAGCCTAGTACCTTAATGAGACGGTGCGGGATCTTACTATTACTAATCTTGAGTATTCACCTGCCCAGCTCGCCACCGAGAGGGGGGTACATGTGTGAGGCTGGATGTACTATGTGGGGCATACCAGATAGCCTTGTACCCAGGACTGTAAGCTTCGATTCCAAGCCGAGGACTTTTGGGAACTGCCTGGTGGTTGTCTAGTGTGAGGGCACCCTACCGTGTGTTTAGGTTTACCTTGCAAGGTTATGAATCAATCGATTGTCGGCCTCTCACCGTTATCTGAGACTGCTTAATCAACTGACCATGATATCCCTTAACGATGGAACTATGTGAATATTACTGTGTGAATTAATTGTATTGTACAATTCTTGATTGCATTAGTCGGCTCACTTAGAAATGGTAATTAACTAGAAATTGAGCTAAAATATTGAAAGTAAGGACTTACTCTTTGTTGCTTTTCAGCAAAAGAACCCACCTGCCAAAAAGCCTCTCATGTCTAGAGTTTGGTGATGTAGTTATCACCCGACGGTTAAGTCTTGCTGAGTATTAGTGTACTCAGCCTTGCTTTATAAAATGTTGTTGCAGGTGTTGTTTGGCCTGGTGAGATTCCACCCGGCTGGGAGTTGGAATGGGTGGATGACGACGAGTGATGGCATCATGGATGGCCTCCTGTGATGTCTGTCGTATCGCTAGTTTATTTTTCCGCTGTTTTTGAACTCTGAACCTTTACTTATCATGTCATGAACCATGGTTTGTAATAATTAAACCCTTCGGGGTAAATTGGATTTAATTTGTGTAATGTACTCTGGACTCGCCTTCGTGTGAGTTTTAATGCATATGTTCGATCCTCTGTGTGATATCCAAGTGATTTACCGGGTTTTGACCCAACAACTTACGACGGGATGGTACTTTATTATCGCTTAATGACCGAAGGGGATTGGTTTAGGCGATAGTACAGTATTTTCTCAGGCGGGTTGTCACAAAGGCTGTGCTATTTACCACTGCACCACTTCTTGGTTGTGCTAGTTTTATGGGAAACTTAGCTAATAGTTCATGCGAATTCTTTACTGTGACCAGGTCCCACATGTAAGTTTCAGTTGAGTCTATAATTACGTATCGAATGGCTGGCAAGACACTTCACTCAGACTTTGCAAATACTTTTGACTTCCGCTACGCAGATCTGCAATAGTTTGTGGTAGGAATGGCGGATCCTAGCGGTGAGGGGAAGATGGTTGCGTCGCCACATCCCAGCAACAAGAGGATAAGACAGCATGACGAGGTTGGTCCTCTAGTTTGAGCCGCTATATTTCCCCCTATCTTACTAGGGTTGGGGATATCTAGATTTGGGGATCTGGAGGATCGATGAGCATATATGGTAGATTTAGATTTCATTATCGTACCTTTAGATTTGCACTTCGATAGGCTATAGACAATTCATGTTAGATTCAGTTAGTTTTCAATTTGCATCATCTTACAGTAGGTTTTGTATTTTAGTAGCTTCTGAATGTGCTTCAAGCCACTCATTTTATGGATTTTTGTCAAGGTGCACAATTGGTAGGATTGATAGGTCCATCGTTTTATGAATTGGTAGATTGAAGATACTATTTCGGAGCTGCAGACCGTTGAAGGGACATCTGGATTCTGCCATGATTGTTAGCGTTTGCACAATTCATAGGTGTCAGATTCAATTAGTTTCCAATTTGCAACGTTTGATGAATCGATAGGTTCAGTTAGGACAACCATGCAATTGTTTTACTGTACTCATACAATTGGGTTCAAGGGATTCAGGTTTTTTTATAGACTGAGATGAGTTTATTTTCCAGATTGAGATGAGTTTTCTCCAAGGATGAGTTTATTTCTACAAGAACATCTTAATGTTATTTTAGAAGATCTGGATGTCTCCTCTCGGGGGAGGAATCTGTTAGGATCTCCAAAGAGATTGAAAACATCATAGAACAACTAGCTGACAAAGAGAAAGAGCTTCAGTACACACCTAAGAACAAGAAAACTGAGGGCAGAGCTTATTCTACTTAACATCATAGAACAAGAAGTTTGTTGTCAGTTGGACTGAAACGGGTACCCTTGCCTATTAGTACCCGTTTCAGTCCAACTGACAATGAACTTCTTGAACATTTAAAAGAAAAGACTGACCAAACAAACTCAATATCCTACCCATTCATTGACGCATTTATTCCAATGTTTATGGTAAGTAGAATCAGCTCTGCCCTCAGTTTTCTTGTTCTTAGGTGCGTACTGAAGCTCTTTGGAGTTCCTATAGAGTCCTCGCCCTGGGACGAGACATCCAGATCTTCTGAAAGAACTTTAAGAAATGCAAGAGAGGCCTGCAAGACAAAAAATTCACGGTAGGAGATTCAGAAGGTGAAGGAACAGCTGCAGGAGGCCAAACATGAGATGGAGTTATGATTATAAATGAGTAGTCATGATTATTGTGAAACTTGTATCATGCTTTTATTTTGGTGTTGGCTACCGGATCATCGTATGATGTTTGCTACTTGTTGGTGGACTGGTGTGTGAACTTTGTGGTGATGAGTTGCTATGAGATGTCATCTTATTATGTCGATTTGGTTTAATCTATTCCAAATTGATTCGAGCATACTCACCATTCGGAATTCATACGCATTGCAATGGAGTCTAGCTCTGAAACTGTTACAATTATTGACACACACCCTGATGGCTTCTCGGTCCTGATCAAATATGCTAGGGAAGGATCACTCCCGGAGGAGGTTGATTTATGGGACACTCCTGCCAATGCCTGACCTTATTTACTCTCGGTCGCTGACATGTACCAAGTCGAAAGGTTGAAGCTGCACTGTGCATCCAAGATGTGGGACATGGTAAGCGAGGAAACTGTGACTTAATTTCTACGATGGGCAATTCAGGCTAACTGCACACAATTGCAGGACAAGTGCATGTCTCTCTTAGAGCGAATCTTTCCTCACGGAATACTCACATATGATTGGGCAGTTGTATGCACTGATTATCCCAAATTTATGCACAATCTCCGTAGAAGATTACCTGAAGGGTTGTACCAGGGTCCCCTGTAGTTTTAATGTTTTTTAAGTGTTTTTAGTCATGTAATAAACAGTTGAAACGGTATGTTAATTTGTTGCAGTGAGTACATTTGTAATGCAAAAATCGGATTGTTTGTAAGGTCACTGACGTTTGGGTCCGACACCCAAGCGGTCTTTCATTTGGGTCACTGACGTTTGGGTCCATGATCCAAAGTCATTCGTTTCGAGCATACTCACCATTCGGAATTCATACGCGTTGCAATGGAGGTAGAGGGAGAACAATGGAGGTATGGTGATAATAGATAGAGAAGGGGGAAGTTATGATTGAGGAAACTCCGGCCTGTTGATGTTTTGCAAGGAGGACCTCCCTAGTGGTAAAAAGGGAGGAAAAGCTAAGATGCTGTTTATTTGGATTGATCCTGAATCGGATGGTCCGTTCTTTTGGTGGTTTGCAGGAAGGACCTTCCTAAGAAACAATTGTGTAACTACTTGTTTCCAAGTGCCGACTATTCCACATGGTCGGCCGCCGCGCGCCCGAAAACTGGACATGTCTGCCCAAACAACAACACAGAGCGGTTCTGGTAAGTTGGCGGGAGAAAAGCGTGCGCGACAGCCAAAAAAAAGTTTTCCCGCAGACAAGTGTATATATCTCATTTCTCTCGACAACGCGGCGTACACTACTGCAACTCTGCAAGAGACTCGCCGGCTGTCATCATCCGCGGCCGTCATCATCCGCCATGGAGCGGTGCCAAGGCCGTGCTCGACCGGCCGCCATGGAGCGGCGACATCATCCTCTGGCGGCGGCATTGGAGGGACGGCCTCATCCGCGCGCAGCGCCCTAGGAGGTCCGCCACCATCATCCACGGGCGGCGGCAACAGAGTGACATCCTCGTCCATGAGCAGCTGCTACAAGGCACTGGGTGCACCATCAACAAAGAAGCGGCGCCTTGATTAGTGGATTAGTGGTAACTGCTACTAGTAGAAGTAGGAGTAGAAGAAGCAGGACGAACATTCGCCTTCTGTTCATCTGGTCTGATTGAATAGTACTACTACTGTTTTTTTCCTTGTAAGATGTTGGTTTCCTCATTGCGTAGCAGTGACAATTTAATCCGGTCTGACTGAAAACTACAAACCGTAATTTCGTCCTGTGTTCATCCGATATTTAACAAATCAAGGGAACGGACTTTCCGTATACAACAAATTTATACCGAGGGAGTACACACACATTACCACTTTTATTAGAAACAACACAATCCAAATACAAATGACACAAATGCATGCATATGCATTGATTACACATGAGGATGGATCGATCCACCATAGTTGGAGCTACAGCGACATACTCAGAACGACATACTACTAGCAATCTACCATCACGGCTCATACTACTACCATCACGGGCTCATGGAAATCCAGCCGCTGCACGAAGTGCAGCAAAACATGGCTCTTGGATCAGATACTCCTCCAAAGCGCAATGCCTCGCCCTTGTATCCCAAACCCAGGCAGGCGAAACAGCAATGTTATGCGAGTGTAGCAGCAGGTCACGAATGGTCCATTGCCTGTGACCCCTGTGGCAAAAAGGGCACACCCACATACCTTCGTGATAAACACGGGCGGGCCCGCCCTGCTGAAGCCAAAGCAACACAGACCATTTCAGGTCATGTGATTCATCTTGTTCAATGAGCACTGGCCGCGGGGGTGGCATTTCAACGGGCAACAACAGAGGTGGCGGCCTGGGCCGTGGGCGAAAAGGTGGTGCCATGAGGTTCAGCTGATCCTGAGCTGCCGTTGCCAGCGACTGAACTGGAGGTGGCATCATCCCCGGGTGTTGCTGAGGTGCCGATGCCAGTGGTAGTGGAGGTGCCATTGGGGCCGGGTGCTGCTGAGGTGTCGATACCAACAGAAGTGGAGGTGCCATTGGGGCCGAGTGGTGCTGCGGTGCCGATGGCAGCGGCTGAACCGGGTGGTGGTGAGGTGCTATTGCGCCCGACAGCTCCCGCTTCCCCGACTCCTCCAAGTTCCATGCTCCGTCCCTTCCTTGCCCGGCCATTCCCCACGTACTGCATACACAAATGAAGACCAAACCCTACATAAGCTAACAATGTGACCGTCTCGATACCATCCATACATAAAGTAAACAAGATTAGCCAACAAAATGATCTCACCCTTGTATCCCACTGAAGTAGAGAAATGCAAGACGGGGAACCGATGAGTGTTGGCCTTGCCTTTCAAGAACGCTGTGCTGCACTCGCCTATTTATTGAGGACTGCAGCGGTCACGTGAGCTCGGTGTAGCATTGCTAAAGTTACTATGGAAAACGTGAGATGCTCGGAATATAGTCAGGCCTACGCGTGATAGGAATCTATCTAGGTCAGAATCTTCAGTGGCGTGCATCGATTACATGTGTGGATGATGGGTATCACGGGATGAGCCTGACGTGTCTAGGTATGTGTTTACTTCTGGACTTTCCTCTCTAGAGCACAAGAATAGTCCCGCGGACAAATCATGCTGCATCAGCTGCATCTAATGGACGTCTCACTACATCAGCTCATGCCGCATCAACAATGAGACAACTCTCTACCGTTTATTTATGTAATGGTTTAGGTGTCAATTGCATCTGGAGAACAAGATTGGTTGCTGTAATCAGATGGACTGGATGGTCCTTGCGTTGCAACACGCAAGGTGCGGGATGACTTGAAAAGTCCTCCTCGATCAGGTACGCTGCGTGAGTCGTGACTGTAAAGGTCTACGAATGGTCTGGATTCGCACTTGATGATTCCCGCAGGCCTTGGAGACTGAGAAACGTGATGAACTTATTGACACGACAAGACCAAAACGGAATAAGCTGGAATTGGAAAAGAAATATATGTTTTTGTGTATATGTGTGTGTGTGTGTGTAATATTAACATGCATATAAGCACAGAAGGGCATCTCGAATGGGCGTTTGGGAACGACACGCTCTCACAAGTTGATCTATGTGTCGATCATTGAGAATTGCAGTTAAGCACTGGCACTGGGCGTTAACCGACGAACTTGTGTGCACACCCCCTCTGAATGGGTGTGTCGATCATTGTGAGTCGCACTTAAGGACTAGAACCGGGAAGTTCATGACCCGAACGTGGCCATACCCGCACTGAAGGAACGCGTCCATTCTGGGTGGTAACTGATGTCCACGAACGGACGTTTCAAAACGACACATTCACTCCCACTATAATAAGAGACAGTTCAGGCACCAGACAATCATTGCAGGCCATTTGTGTTAATGGCTTTAGACGCTAAAATGATTCCTTCCATGCAAGTCGACTTCTCAGTCTCAAGCCAAGAAGCGAAAGCAGAAGGAACCGCGGGCCAGTACAAAGAATCCGGTACGTTCATGGTGGGATGCCGTCAATGGAAGCTACATTTCTATCCTACAGGTATGAATGATCATGAGTGGATGGATGTTCCAGACGGTATTGCCGTCGTCCTCGTTCCTGTGCACAAATCTCAAATGGTACGTGTCTCGTTGCTGCTATGAATACACACACTCACACATGGCGATACAGTCGCATTATATTATTGTTGTCAAGCCTGTGACTGCTTCCTTTCACGTAGGTGCGAGTATTGTTGCGTGCGATGGCTGGAGACCCAAACGATGAAGATGATACGTTTCGAGTTCAATCTACAAAAGAAGTTTGTTTCATGAATTGGGATCTACAAGAAAGAGGATTTGAATGTCTGGTGGAGCATCATGACATTGAGCGCGTGACATCCAATGAAAATCGCATACACATATCATGTGTTGTTTCAGTACTGGAGGACGACTGCATTGAAGTTCCTCCTCCATCAGTACAAAGAAGCATATGCGAAAGTGTTGCAGCCCAAGCCCCTATGGAAGTTGTCTTCCACGTAGGTGCAGAATGCCGGGTGATACGAGCAATACGTGCCGATGTGGCGAAAGTATCTTGTGTGATGGAGGCAATGCTCTACAGCCCAGGAGTGGAGTCTAGCTCTGAAACTATTACAATTATTGATACACACCCTGATGGCTTCTCAGTCCTGATCAAATATGCTAGGGAAGGATCACTCCCGGAGGAGGCTGATTTATGGGACACTCCTGCCAATGCCTGGACTTATTTACTCTCAGTCACCGACATGTACCAAGTCGAAAGGTTGAAGCTGCATTGTGCGTCAAAGATGTGGGACATGGCAAGCGAGGAAACTGTGACTTAATTTCTACGATGGGCAATTCAGGCTAACTGCACACAATTGCAGGACAAGTGCATGTCTCTCTTAGAGCGAATCTTTCCTCACGGAATACTCACATATGATTGGGTGGTTGTATGCACTGATCATCCCGAATTTATGCACAATCTCTGTAGAAGATTACCTGAAGGGTTGTACCAGGGTCCGCTGTAGTTTTAATGTTTTGTTTAAGTGTTTTTAGTCATGTAATAAATAGTTGACATGGTACGTTAATTTGTTGCAGTGAGTACATTTGTAATGCAATAATCGGATCATCCGTCTAACGTGAATATGAAGTAGAGTATAGTCCTGTGTGTGTTTGTCCATTCCATGATCCATGGTGGCACGGACAACCCAGTCAACAACTTGCCTCTCTGCGTAAGGTCACTGACGTTTGGGTCCGACACCCAAGCGGTCTTTCGTTTGGGTCACTGATGTTTGGGTCCATGATCCAAAGTCTTTCGTTTCCCGCTCTGGACCACAAAGGCGGGACTTGAAATTTTGAATTCCCCGCTCCTCCTTCTGGTCCTCCTCGTTTATATATAAAACAAAGAGGGAAACCAGGTCTCCTAATTCCCTCCTGGTAATTTTCCAAAATCAGGGGATCTTCTCCTCGACTGCCGAAGAGACCTAGATCTGCGGCAGAAGCAGCAACGGTGACCTAGCTACCGACGAAGGCTTCCACTACTATGAGCGGCGGCCTTCCTCTTCTATGAGCGGCGGCCTTCCTCGGCAACGTCCTTGAAGCTGCAAGATGGTTCAAACTCGTTGCTTCGTCGGCTCCCCCGAGGCTCACCCTGGCGGTCGCAGATCTTCAACAGTTGTGCAGAACATCGTGCTGAAGGCGCAAGGTCGGGCTGCTAAATCGAGACGGCATTGGGCACCTTCTTCCGGTCCTATTCGTCAGGTCTGCGGTCTCCTCCCTGTATTGATCGATTCAATTAGATTGCTTCCCGATGCTCTTTGGCTTTCTATAATATTCTTTCATGTTTGGGTGATTGTGGATCTACTGTACCCTATCGCAAGAGTTTGTTAGAAGTCATTTTATTTGAGGTTTGTAGAAATTTGTAGATGAAATTATTGGACTGCTTCTCCATGCTCTTTGCCTTTGAATATTGTTGTTGCATGCTTGGGTGATTGTGGATCTTCTGTTCCCTGTTGCAAGAGATTGTTCCAAGTCAACTTATTTGAGGTTTGTAGAAATTAAAGGATGAAATTATTATATTGCTTACCCATGCTCTTTGGCTTTCCATATTTTTGGTGCATGCTTGGGTGATGATGGATTGGGTGTGATCGTTCATGTACCGCATTGAACTTAATAGATGAAATTGCTTCCGATTGCTAATGATCTCAACCCTTATCTCTTGTTCTTGAACTTGTTTCAGCAGACCAAAGGGTCAACATTGGTAGTCGCTCCTGTTCAGACCTGCTCCAAGGTAACAAACTTAACATCTTCTTTGTTTCCGATTGTGAATGATCTCAACCCTTACCTCTTGTTTATGTACTTGTTTCAGCGGGCAAAAGGGTCAACATCTGAAGTCGCTCCTATTCAGACCTGCTCCAAGGTAACAAACTTAACACCTTCTTTGTTTCTGATTGCGAATGATCTCAACCCTTACCTCTTGTTCTTGTACTTGTTTCAGCGGGCCAAAGGGTGAACATCTGAAGTCGCTCCTATTCAGACATGCTCCAAGGTAACAAACTTAACACCTTTGTTTCCTTAGTTCGAATCAATTACAAGGTCCTAATCTGACTTGGGATCCACTGTTGCTAGATGGAAGCTACCAAGTCAATGATGCTTCTTCCCGAACAAATTAAACCAGAGGAGAATGGGTACCAAATCCTTATGTAGTAGTGTTGATGAAGAGCGAGTTGATGCTCCCAATCAGGATGGGGTCCAACTTCGACAAAGGTTTGTTGCTCACCAGAAAGAGTTATGTACCCTGAAGAAGAAGACCGAAGAATCAGAATCAACTCTGAAAATGTAGTCGACTGAGATTAAGAGGTTGCAGAAGCTAACCGAAGACAGTGAGGACCTCCTTCGTCTACCGCTTAGCAGTAAAAGATGAAGGGGTTAAGATCATTAGATCAAACCTCCACTATCTCTTGTGATTATGACCAGGATTTGGCTTTGTTAATCAATGTTCCTTGTGATACTGTTATCTTGTAATAGTTTGTGATATGTGATGAACAATATGGTCGTGCTTGATAGTAAACAACAGTTTGCTTTATTGTATAAAGAAATTTGTGCTGATTACTATTTTGCCAACCAGATCGGAATTATTCTAAAAAAAGGATCAGAATTGAAATGAAATCCATTAATACTGATGCATGATTAGTTAATTTTATGTTGTCCTTCAGTGGGCTTAGCCCACTTTTAGTTGGGCCAAAAGTCAATTTTTTTCAAATTAACGTGACACAGAAGGCCGCAACAATGTGCGCACCTGTTGGACTCGACCCAACCAAAACGGGACCACCCTAATCAAATTTCATCTAAAAAAGCTACAATTGGGCCCAACAAAATCTTTTTTGGGCTATATGAACAACGCCAGCCTACAGGAACAGTTTTGGGCTCAACCCAGTTACAAACAGGTCAAATTCATTTTATGACGCATACGATTTGTCACAATTGGCATGCCACATCGGATGCCACATCAGATTCTGTCCAGCGTGGCAAAGCTGCAGGAACGAAGTTATGACGCTTTGTATTGACGATTTTGCACGCGTCATTAAACTCATGATGCCACGAAATAAGGTCTCGTTATTAATCGCGATTTGTGACGCTCGATTAATGACAGAGCGTTTTCGTAATAACCGGCGTCATTAATCGCGGTTTATGACGAGAAACGGCCTTTTTTTCGTCACTAGTTGGCATTTTTCTTGTAGTGTAGGCCAGTTGAGACGCCGGCTCGTGAGTATAACTTCCCAAGTTGGATTCCGCTGTGCTCTCTAACAAACTGTATGGAAAGGTTGTGGTGGCTCAGTTTCTTATCAACTTCCTTTTTATCGAACAATATCGGGGGAGTTTCCCCACCTGCTATATTATTGAATGAGAAAAGCACATTACAAATGATAAGCTCGGCATACCGGACCAAGAATACATGAGGGAGAGAGCAGAGGTAGGAAGCACAATACAAATGCGGCCTCCGACAGGGAGATCCCATCTCCCCTTATCTCTCTTCATTCTAGTGGCGGACATGCTCCAACGTCTTATTCACCACGAGGCTAGAGCCAGTGTGATCACTCATCCCATCGATCCGGCCCTCCCTTGCCCGGTCCTCCAATATGCCGCTGACACCATCCCATCGACCCACCCCTCCCTTGCCTGGTCCTTCAATATCCGACGACACCCTCATCCTGCTCACCGGCGACCTTCAGCAAGTGACGGCTCTCAAAAACATTCTGGACAAATTTGCTCTAGCAACGGGGCTCTCTATAAACTTCCATAAGTCCACCTTCGTCCCCATGAATCTTTCTCCTGATGGTGACGCGAACATGGCGGTGGTGCTTGGATGTCAAATCTTGTCTTTTCCCCAAACCTATCTTTGCCTACCCCTTTCTCCTCATAAGCTTCGTGAAGTGGACTACCAACCTCTTATTGCCAAATTCGACAAGTACCTAGCAGGTTGGAAGGCCTGCCTTCTCAATACTGGTGTCCGGTTGGTACTCGTCAATGCAGTCCTCAGCGGCCTGCCCGTCTATTACATGTCATCTTCCCTCCTTCCCATCTCAGTTCTTGTGGCTCTGGATCCTCACCGACGACCTTTCCTGTGGACGGGGGAGGAAAAGTGTCACGGTTCTAAATGCTTGATCGTCTGGGATCATGCCTGTCAAGGGAAAGAGAGTGGATGCCTCGGGATACAAACTCTGGCCAATCAAAATCACAGTTTGCTTCTCAAGTTTGCCCACAAACTTCATGAACCAGATTACCTGGTGTGGAAAAATTGGTTTGTTAGCCAACATTCTGATGACCTTGCAATACAACATGCAGATTCTTTCATCGCAAGGATCGTCAAGGCTGAACTCCCACGTTACGGATCGCTTACACTTGTCCGAATTTGGAACGGTTGCACCACTTCCTTTTGGCATGACAGGTGGTTACTAAACACCACAATTGCTGAAACTTTCCCAACCTTGTACACGCACTGCATTCGCCCGGAGGTCTCTGTGGCAGATGTCCTGCATTCGCCTCTCCGGGGTCACTTCGGTCCCCGCCTTACTCGCTGCGCTGGGGAAGAAAAAGATATGCTCGATGCCTGCCTTCTCCATGTGACCCTTACTAATGCTCCTGACACCAGGTCGCTCCTTGCTCGCTCCCTTAAACCCTTATGTGCAAAGCATATCCCATATGCCCTCCAGGCACAGAAAATGGGGATCATGACGCTGCTCGCCTCTGGAAAACTAAGCTTCCCACGAAGATCAAGTTCTTCTCGTGGCTTCTACACCATGATCGGCTTAACACGCGTGCCTCCCTTCTACAGAAGAAACATCCGGGAGCTTGAAGAAAGTTACTGTCGGGGTTCTGTAACTGTCGGCTAGTAAATTTCTATCGATCGTGCGTCTGACCCAGATGGTTAGCACAAGAGACACGGGGATGTATACTGGTTCGGGCCTCCGGAGAGTAATACCCTACGTCCAGTCTCGAGCGGTGGTGTTCTTATGCCAGGAATGTTTGTAGTAGGGGGTACAAACTTGTCGGGAGAGGGAATCGAGCCCAAGTCCTTGAGAGGTGTGGTTCAAGCTACGTGGGTGTATGGCGAGTGAATGTCTAACTCTTAAAACGGTTGCCCTCCTCCCCCTTTTATAGGCGCAAGGGTGAGGGGCAAAAAGGGAATACAACGATGTGCTACAATGCTACAGTATTGGGATGTTTTTTCCCATGTCGGCGTCTGTCAGCGGGGCATTAAATGGTACTGAACAGTGGCAGAGTTGGTGATGATTTCCGCGCGTGCGGGCCGGCGCAGTGGATTCCGAGTATCTGTTGCCGGCGCCTTTTTCGGGCTCCTCCATGAGTGACTTGGCACCGTAGAGTGTTGACTAGGCTTGTCTTGCTGCGACAGGGGCGTAGGTAGGCGCTGTCCATAGGGGGTCATTGAGTACCTGTTCTGACGGGGTGGTGTGTTGTAGCCCTTGGACGGGACGACACGTTGGGAGCGTGCGTGGGCCGCACTGTGCTGTTTAAGGCTTCTGTCAGCGTCAGCCGCTCGCGCCGCCTGACAACTGGCGCGCCCTGCCAGGCGTGGGGAACCGGGGCCCTCCGTGGCGCCGTGGGAGAGTTCGAGCGCCGCGGCGACGCCACGTTCGTGGTGGGACCCCTTGTCCCGTGCTTTGACCTGCACGCGTGGGCCCGACCCTAGTCAGAGACGGAAACTACTCGCGCGAGCGGGTAGTCGGAGGCGGAGACTACTCGTGCGAACGAGTAGTCGGAGGCGAGGCGGTGAAGTAGTCGGAGGTGAGGCAGAGACTACTCGTGCGAACGAGTAGTCGGAGGCGAGGCAGAGAAGTAGTCGTGCAAACCGCCAGTAGGTCGGAGATGGGGTGCCTTGTCGTACAGTGCGTCAGGTGCCTGGACCGTCAGCCGCATAATCCCTCGGTTGATGCTTGGCGTTTAGGGGGCCTAATCCAGGCCCTCGTCAGTTACTGTGAGCTCTACGATAGCGCTTTGGAAGACCGCCCCCACGACATTGTATTAAGAAGAAGACATTCTCACAAAGGTTAATAAGAAAACACATGAACCTACACATGAACCTCTCTCCCATCCATACACAGCGGCACCGCAACACATGTGAGATGAGGCCAACTTTAGACATGTGCTTTGGTGTGGGAGAGACGGAGAGATTTTTTTTACAACAATAGACTCGTACGTGCGTCTGTTGGCGAACAAATTCCCCTGTGAGAAACGCAAATTCGATTCCCTTAGAAATCGAACCTGGGCCGGCTGCCTGCACACCGGCGGAGGTCGCCACCCGAGCTTACGCTCGGTTCTCATTATTTTGTATACAGATTGAGAGCTCTTCTAAATTTTGTTCAAAAAGAAAATAAAATGTTGAATCTAAAAAAATTATGAAAATTCGATAAAAATGTTTCTCGACAACATCCGTTTTTTTCTCTTACCGGTAAAGTAAACCTGACGCCAGCATCAGATCCATGGCCAGAGTCCCGCCGCAGGTGGCGCTGAGGCCGGCCTCAAGAGTTGTATGTGATTCATGATCCAAAAATGACAACGAAAAAGTTGAACTCTAGCGGCTGTAAAGTTTAATTTCCACGCTAGCAATAATTAATTGCAAAACAGAAGATATATAGAATATTAGAATGCACCCAAATTCTGCTACAGCTTAATTAGGACAAAACAAATTCCAGTTCATCACAGAGGTTTGAATTCAAATTTAAGCTCGCATCACTTGCCAGTATGTGCCTCTCTCCACCTTTTTCCCTTGCGGAAAGTACACACATACTGACATACATATACACGGCAAATCAGGAAATTGATCGATAGAATTCAGCAACCAGCTGCAAGAATGGCGCCCCGCCACCGTCTCCTCCTCCCGGCCGCCGTTTTGCTCTCCCTCCTCGCCGCCTGCGCCGCCACCTCCGACCCGACGGCGTGCGCCCCCGGGATGGCCATCCCGTACCCGCCCGTGCCGAGCTGCCGCATCTACGCGGTGAGCCAGACCTGCGGGCTCGGCGGGCCTTACGGCCCCAGGGACCCGTCGCCGGTGCTCAAGGAGCGGTGCTGCCGGGAGCTCGCCGCCGTACCGTCGCGGTGCCGGTGCGCCGCGCTGGGCTTCATGATGGACGGCAACCCCAGCGGCCTCCTGGACTTCCGTGGGTGCTCCAGGGAGGTGCAGAGGAGCTTCGCGAGCAGGCTGACGAGGCCGGCGGAGTGCGACCTGCCCACCGTCGACGGCGGCATGTGCTATGAACTCGCCGGCGAGCACTGGGACGGCGCGGTGTCCGCGTAGTACTGAAGCGTCGCGTCATGTAATGGAGTGATCTGCATGTACTACTGCGTTCAAACTGTGAACTGAACAATAAAATTTAAGGATAATTGCACCATCTGGTTTGATGTTGAATTTGGACCAAGTGATGATGAGATGTATGTGATTTATTAAAATTCATTCGGATCCATGGCGGCATCTCCATTTCCGTGGAAACTCAACAATAATTTTGATGAAACCTCATACATACGGCTCTAAATGGATTATGAGCCGTCACATCGTGTAGTGATGAACAATAAACAAAAAATTCGTTTTGGAATTAATGAACTCATTGGTGTTAATAGAGACCAATGCAAGGCTCACAGTGGTTCATATCAATGGTATGTACGTAGTCGTGATAGATGTTACGTTATTACTAAAATCCAAATATCCAATGGGTTAGCTGTAAAGTTTTCCATGATGGCATGGAAAATACAAGTCGCAGGATGTCCCCAAAATCTGTTGCAACAAATAAAGCTCTACCAACATTTGATTTGTTTCAGCTTGTATATTGTCTGTATCTAGAGAAATTAAATTGCGCACGAGGTATGTTAAAGATGCTAAATCATTATCATGTCGTGTACATATAGGTCAAACCGAAAGTTGTCACTAAGTCACACGTACATCCTCAGCGCGTGATTTTGCACACGCACCAGCTACAGATGATTACAAGAATGACGATGAGATTTAGTGATGTTGCTAAACTCCGACAGTAAAGCTGTAAAGTTTTCTTCATGACGTACGGCAGAAAAACACACACTAGTTGCAGGACATCCCAAAATCTGTTCCAACAAATCAGATTAAAAGGCTTCATTCCATCACACAAACATGCATGGTGTGCCATTCAGTTGGGAAAAAAGTACAACCAAACTGGTGTGCCATGCATGGTGTGCCGTGCATGGTGTGCCAGCATGCTTCTAACTTTCTTTCAGTCTGCACATACAGTCTTTATCTATCCAAGCTGCTCCGTCCCTGCACCAAGAACAAGTTCAAGCAAGCAACAATGGCGTCTAGTTCCAGCTATATCCTCCTCTTCTCAGCCGCCATCCTGCTCTCCGTCGCCGCCACCAGCACGAACTGGTGCGAGCCTGGGCTGGTCATCCCACTCAACCCACTCCAGAGCTGCCGCGCATACCTTGTGCGCCGCACCTGCGGCCCCGGCCGCGGCCCCTTCGTCCCCCTGCCTGCAATCAGGGAGAGGTGCTGCCGGGAGCTGGAGGACATCGTCCCCTACTGCCGGTGCGGCGCGCTGAGGATCATGATGGACGGAATGCCGCTGGGCGGCGGCGGCGGCGTGTCTCCGTCGCCGTCGTGCTCCTGGGACGCGCAGCTCGACCTCGCCGCGACGCTCGTGTCGGAGGCGGAGTGCAACCTCGTGACCCTCCACGGCAGGCCATTCTGCTACGCGCTCGGCGCCGAAGGAACAACGACGAGCGGTTAGACTAGTGCCGCAGTAACTAATAATGCAGTGCATTCTCTGTGCTGCGGTTGTGTTATCTTGCTCGGGCTCGGGCCTGCCTAGGTTGATCGAATGAATAAATTAAACGTTGTCGTTGTGTGCTATAGCTGAATCTATATAGATGCACCACATTCAAATGCATTGATTGCTAATTCTTTCACGGTGCAGCCACATCACTATTCGCACTCAAAATTGGCATGACCGGTTAGACCTGTGGGTTCCACCGGTCAGACCGGTGTGGTTAATGTCCACAAAATACAATTTGGACTTCAACATTGGATAGGTTTCATCGAGTAGATCAATATTCATATGTGGAACGTTCAAATCGGAGTCTGGATGAGGGAGAAATGATTTATACAAGATTTGCACGTCGATCGCACCGGTTCCGAGCCAAATCAAGGAGTCCTGATAGCTAGGCTTGTAAAAGGATTTCCTTATGGGGCAAGACCTACCCACCTTATAAATATAAAGGGCCACGGCCGATTGAGGATATTATCATAATCGAATCTATCAATTACACTTTTATCTTTATATCTTTCTTTCCCTTTACTTTTCCAATCTATCATGTTGTTCTTCCTTCGTCTCAGGGACGTCTGAAGGCGTTCTAGGTGGCCTTGCCGACCCTAGAGTAACCCTACGTGCGTCTCCCCGACGGGATCCTGCCCGAGCGACGTTCGGAGGCCTTTCGCCGGTTCACCCCGGCGGCAAAGGTCTGACCGGTGACCTTCACCGGTCTGACCGGTGCCCTGCACAGGTGTTGACGGTTGATTTTGGTACTGTTGACGCCAAAAAACGGTGTCAACAGGTACACCTAGCAATGAGTTTACCGTCAACATTTGCACGTATTTGATATCTTAACTAATGGTACTAACCCCCTTGATATGACAAGTTCGCACTCGCATGTGGGTTTTGGAGTATGTTGTTTACGCAGGATTTAAGCACTTAAAGTAGTACTTTCGGGTAAAGTTCATCAAGCACTTTATGAGAAGATCATGAAACCCGACACAAGTCAAGACGTGAAGTGAACACGACTCCAAATGATCCAAGGACCAAAGCATCAACACGTAAAACTCTGGGGACTTGGAGGTTTACCAACGAGATCAACTCAGCCCGAGAGATATTCTCGCAGCCCAGAACACTATGATCTTTCGGTGCAGATTCGGAGACTTAAACGGTCTCTAATAGAAAAAGTTTGAATACCAAAGTTGTGCGCCTCGACGATAGCTTCGATTTGGACATATGGAAGGCCCAATTCGGGTCAAGGAGCTAGGATATATGGCCCCCGAAATACCTGCTGCGCAGATGAGTCCGAAATCAGACTGATTATCTTCCGAGGCTGTTTTTGGAATCTTATCTTCGTTTTCAAGGAAAGCAATGAATACCAAAGTTGGAGATAATTTCGTGGCACACAATCTAGACACCGAATTTGTATTATTTGGAGTGCAGACGTGGGAGATATGGTGCCGGCAAGGAAGGGCTGCGAATCAGGAAAATCTGCAGGAGACTGAGTTTATGGAAACCAAGTTCGCTTCTCTCCCAAGCAAGATCTCGTGCAAGTCAAGGTGGAGCACACTCCAAGGCTCATCAAGAGCATAAATACAACCCCCCTAGGTGCCCAAGGAGGGTTACCATATCCATCCATTCATCAGAGAGCAGCCGACACGAAGGAGAAGCACCGGGAAGAAGCCGACGGCCGCCGCAAGTCCTCGAGTTGCCTAGGAGATGGCCTAAGCCATGCCCTAGCCGCCATGGTTGGCCCTGCGTGGTGAAGCCATGGTGGAGTTCCGGAGCCCATGACTTGATTCCATCAAGGCAATTGTACACTCTACATTCGATGGTGATATAAATCATGTCTTTTCCTTACTTTGAGTTACTTCGATGCGTGTTTATTCATATGTGTAGCTAGCATATGCCCTTAGTAGGAATAGAGTAATCATGGTGGTTAGTCTATCTCTTGCGGATACATCGTAGTAATGCACGGACCGAGGTTTATCGTTCGGTGATGATTATCCTCGCGTAGTGACAGTATGGGGGAGGAGAAAGCGGCGAGCGAACGTGTAATGTTGAGTCGAAGACTCACTCTCATGTTGTAGGATTAGATTGGTTTGTCACCGTGACCGGAGCGGCAACAAGAAGACGATATGCTAGGGTTACCTTTGGATGTTTACCTTTATGGCTAGGTGGATGTGATCCATACATCCTTTCATGTATGTTTAACCTTTATGCAATCAACGCTTCACATATGGTTAGACTGGTAGGTTAGATAGAGAACCTTAGTGATTTGCTTCTGATCCTTGGATTGACAAACCTTGGGGGACCCTCCTTGGTGAAAAAGGCAACAAGTCACCCGTACGCTTGCGGTGAACTTCAACACAGTTTTGAACTGTCAACAAGCCCTTTTTCTGGCACCGTTGCCGGGGATCGGCAACTCGAACCCTAGGGAGATCTATCTTTCTTTTTAACTAACCCTAATTTTAGTATTGCATATATCCTGTGTTTATTGTTTATGTCCTTGAATGCAGGTAAAACCCTAGACACAAAGCGATCGAGAAGTTTTCAACATTCGGACTTCGACAAGTCCAACCTCGCTCAACCAAGTTGGTGGCTACGCAAATATTTGCTCTTTAGTGGTAGGTGCTAACCTTGGTTAGTGGCCCAACATCCGCTATCGAGCCCCCACCCAAAGCAAACAAAGATGAACAAGGTATGCCTATGTGTCGATTATGTTTTTAGACTAATGTCTTTTGGAGGTTTGCTTGTTCGAGCTATAGGTTTCGGAAATGACCATGTCAAGCACGATGGAGAAGGATTCCATTACCATCATGCTCATGCAGCGATGGTAATGACTTTTGAAGCCAAGGGATGCGTGACATGGTGCCCTAAAAGACTTCAAGATAAAGACCACGCGTACATCTCCGGATCGATGGACGAAAGGATAATGATGTCATCAAGATGTTTGCATGAGCCTCGGAAGAAAGCATTGGATATATTTGAATTTTCAGAAGCCCCATGAAGTCTACGTTCCAACGAATCAAGCAGCAAGACAATCGGAGGTTCCTACAAGCGGATATGGTCGAATCACCGAAGGTTGCACATGCTGAAATTCTAGACAGCAAGCAATGCTGAAGTGAAACATCCATAGATCCCTCATTCGGACTCCGATTAAGACGAATGAGTACCCGTTGGAAAGGTAATTTTATAAATTTTTCAATAGAACTATATTTAGGTATATGTTCTGTTTGGGATGCAGGGGTAAATCCATGAAGAAGAGGCAGCAACAAGGCGATGACAACAAGATAGAAGAGATGGACATGGTGACAATAAAGAGAAGATGGGGCAACGGTTCCACAACGCATATATGATCAAATTCAGAAGCTAAGGACAGAAACAAAACCCTCCGGAGCATGGATGAATAAAGACGCAAGAGTCACCACTTAACACATGATGATATTGGAAGCGAACCATGACCGATTTCATAAGGCAATATCAAGCTGCATGGATACTTTGGAGTCTCGCACAAAGAACCATGGCTTCACGACGATAAAAAGGTACGTGAGAAAGTCGAACTCTATAATTTTAAATGAAGCGCTTTGCGGGAGGCAACCCGATCTTTATATATATATATATAAACTATGACGGTCTACATTGTGCTCTTTATTTGAAAACTTCAAGTAACATCAAACCATTGCTCTTATAAATGTCACAACCACATGTTGTATGATTTAATATAGATATTGAGTGAGCTCTTTGCTACTTGATTTTGGAAAACTTGTAGACCCCTTATTTTTGTGTGCTTATTAGCTAGGTTACACGGATACTCCAAAGGGGGTGACGTATCCGTATCCGATACTCGTCGGATACACGGATACGGATACTCGGATACACCATTTTAGTGTGTTTTCTTTTGACAAAATGTGTATCCGCGTGTCCGATACGTATTGTATCGGATACCCGTACCCATACTCGTGTAACATAGCTTATTAGTATTTAGAGTTTTTTTCGTGTCTTTTTAGAGAGAAATATGAAGCATGATCCCTTTTGATTCTAAACTTGTGGCTAGTTAACTTAGACTAACTTTCGTTTTGGTTTAGATCACCACCATATCATGTCATGTCATTTTGTTCATTCATATCATGTTGCACTTCATTCCACATTGTTCTCCACCTTTGAATTGTTTTGCATGTTGCATCTTATCTTTTATAACCCTTCTCCTAAAAAAAGAACATCTTTGCCTAATCCTTCCCATCAAACCACACCTAGTGTCCAAGCCAACAAAGGAAGGATCGACTTGTGTCAATTTGACCAAGTCTATCTCTATCCCTTTTCTAATTAAAATTTTGACTAGCCTCATCCTAAACCCTTAGGGAAAACCCCTCATACCCTTAGTAATCCTAAAACCAGAGGTTTGTTTTTCGTCCAAAAATCTAACCCTTGTTTTCTTTTCTTCTTTTTCAAAACCACCTTAGATAGAATTTCTTCACCGACTTATCTTTTCAAAATTCTTATCTTAAGCCAAAAATATAGGATACCCATAAGCCTTACCCTAAAACTTTGTTAGCATATTTGGTTTGGTCTTTTGATAAAAGATTTTGTTGCCAAGACTCTACCTCTCATAAAGTGACTTGCTTGTCATTATAAGGGGCGACATCGAAAGCCTTTGCAAACTTTGCTGACCCTTTTTACTAATCCCTTTTTGCATTTACATTTTGCATCAACCCCTTTGTTCTATCATGAATAGGTTAGTTTGGCTTCCTTGCGAAACTTTTCGATGAATGCTTTATTTCAATGATAATGCTTCACTAGTGGCATTTTCTTTAGCAATCTTGTGTAAACGTGGTGTTTGTACTTGATTGCGTACAATCATCATTTGAGTTTTTAAAGCCTTGTTGATTTAAATTGCATTAGGTTGGTTTATAAACTTTGCAATGCGCTTTAATTTTCTTGCGGCATGAAGAATTATTAACCTTGGAATGAACATGGTGTTTTGACCTTGGTTAAATCTTTATGGTTATATAGAAAATAAAGCAATCTAGTTGTAAACATGGTGTTTAGAACTTGGTGCAAACATTGTTTTGTTTATACCCTTTGCTTTCATTTGCATTTTCACCTACACGCACGTACACTCATTAGGTTCTTAGCTCCTTCAAATCCTCTTTCCAACGCATCAATAATCATCAATTTTGAAGATCCGTACAAGGAGATATGGCAGAAACATTGAGCGCTGCGCGGTCTGAAATCAGCTTTGGACAGATTGCATTGCCGGAGTAAAATAGGCACAACTCCCTTGTTC
The DNA here is from genome assembly GCA_036936925.1 of Cenchrus fungigraminus. Lineage (NCBI taxonomy): Eukaryota > Viridiplantae > Streptophyta > Magnoliopsida > Poales > Poaceae > Cenchrus > Cenchrus fungigraminus. The sequence continues at coordinate 90,714,043 of CM072780.1, forward strand.
GGAACCCGTTTCATGCGAATGATGGCTCGTTGGAAAGATAATTTCATGAACTTCAACTTGGAGGGGTGTTTCAGTACATGTTCTGTTCTTGAAGTAAAAGAAAAACTGTGGAAGATGAGGCAGCGACAAGGACGGGATGGAAGTTGGTGATGACGATATGATGAAGGATTGGAATCATGGCTTGATGATAAGAAGAAGAAGTTTAGGGACAACTGAGAAAGAAAGAAAAATGAAGATGATTCTCAAACACATGACAATTGGGAATTACGAGCGATTCATGTTCTTTCACACTTAGCAACATGCTAAGCATGGGGGAGGATTTGAAGGACGAAAGGGAAAAAGGCCACATGGAGTTCAAGGATCACCTTCACCTCAAGGTGCTCATCATTCTTTTTCCATGCTAAGCACAATGCTTAAGCATGGGGGAGGCCACGCTGCACTTCACTACGAGCATCAAAAAGGACGGTAACTCGCCCTTAACTTTATCTTTGTTCATTTCCTTCTAAATGCTTGCACATATATGCTTTCAACTATGAAAAATCTTTGTATTTATCTCTCGATTTAAGAGTTTACCGATGACCTATGCCTTGCTCTTGTTTTATTTAAAATCATTATGCTATCTACATTTGTGAATCTCTTGCAAGGCTCTACCTACCAAAGCCTATACACATACAAGTACTTTCATGATATAACCTTTAGTTTGCAAACTTATATCTTGATGAGTTGGATTATGATTGATTTCTGTGGTACGAGACTAAGAAGCTGGTCATTCCTTTGCGTATCTTTTTCATGCTAGCCATTTTTGTCCATGCATTGTGAGTTTCTACACTGGAAACTTCACAAACTTTGCTGCGCATCCACCCTAAACCCAAAACATCTTTTTGTGATTACCTCCTTGACCACAACCCAAATTGAGTATGGATGATCTTTCGACGAATTTTCTGAAGATTTTTTGGCAAGATTTCAAGACATATAACATATGGAGGGACTCATCAATGCACGTAAGATCATGCAGAGTTTTGACATGGAGGATGCCCTGAAGATTTCAAAAGATTTATAAAGGAATACTAGGATTTTGTACTTCTTTAGCAGCCATAGGTCCCCTCACTTCTATGCTCGAGGACGAGCAATCATTTAAGCATGGGGGAGGACTGCTATAGCAAGTACTATGTTGCTTAAAAGTTCGGAGGAGCATAAAAAAATGATGAATAAAAAAAGAAAAGAAAAAAAGAAAGAAGGAAAGAAAAAAAAGAAGAAAGAAAAAATATAAGAAAAGAAAAAAAACAAAAAAATAAAAATGCTCATCGGTTCTTTTTAGATTCCATTTAAATCTTAGAGAGCTCTGAAGACAAGTCCATACTCAATCTTTTCCAACCATGTGCAATCCGATAACGAAAACTTCATTTGTGTCTCGGGAGCACCAATTTACCACTTGCACATGTTCACCTTTCTAAATGTGTGTGTTCCATCTCTCTCTCTCTCCAACATTTATTTTCCATGGCCTTTTTGACTAGTCTCGGTAATTCTAATAGATCTCTCTCTTAGTTTGACAATATTTCAAGTATAATGTTTTGCTAGGATTGTTTTTACCTACCAAGCTCCACATAAACTTTCCAATTTCATATATGAGTAGAATAGGTTGAAAATAATCTAGTGTAGGCTTGAGTGACTTGACGAGATGAGTGTTCTCATGAGCTTTTGCAAGAGAACCTCACTTATGTTAGATGTGCAACTTTTTGAAAACTCTTCACGATGCAACAAGGTAACGGTTTGAAGTTTGCTTAAGTTCGAGAGCATTATTTTTGTTTTATTGTGGCATGTTCTTTAATGCTAGTCTATCTTCCATGATGAATTAGCCGGTCAAAACTTGAACCTTAAATGCTAAATACTTGAGAGAGCAATATGTCTTGTTGTGTATAACTAAGTGTAGGGAAGGCATTGAAGGGCAACGCTGATTTCCAAGTTCAGCAAAGATATTGGACTTGCTCGAGGACGAGCAAAGTTTAAGCATGGGGGTATGTTGACGGTCAATTTTGGTACACCTAGCTATGAGTTTACCGTCAACATTTGCACGTATTTGATATCTTAACTAATGGTACTAACCCCCTTGATATGACAAGTTCGCACTCGCATGTGGGTTTTAGAGTATGTTATTTACGCAGGATTTAAGCACTTAAAGGAGTACTTTCGGGTAAAGTTCATCAAGCACTTTATGAGAAGATCATGAAGCCCAACACAAGTCAAGACGTGAAGTGAACACGACTCCAAATGACCCAAGGACCAAAGCATCAACACGTAAAACTCTGGGGACTTGGAGGTTTACCAATGAGATCAACTCAGTCCGAGAGATATTCTCGCAGCCCAGAACAGCATAATATTTCGGTGCAGATTCGGAGACTTAAACGGTCTCTAATGGCAAAAGTTTGAATACCAAAGTTGTGCGCCTCGACGATAGCTTCGATTTGGACATATGGAAGGCCCAATTCGGGTCAAGGAGCTAGGAGATATAGCCCCCGAAATACCTGCTGCGCAGATGAGTCCGAAATCAGACAGATTATCTTCCGAGGCTGTTTTGGAGATCTTATCTTCGTTTCCAAGGAAAGCAATGATTACCAAAGTTGGAGATAATTTCGTGGCACACAATCTGGATACCGAATTTGCATTATTTGGAGTGCGGACGTGGGAGATATGGTACCGGCAAGGAAGGGCTGCGAATCAGGAAAATCTGGAGGAGGCTGAGTTTATGGAAACCAAGTTCGCTTCTCTCCCAAGCAAGATCTCGTGCAAGGCAAGGTGGAGCACGCCCCAAGGCTCCTCAAGAGCATAAATACAACCCCCTAGGCGCCCAAGGAGGGTTACCTTATCCATCCATTCATCAGAGAGCCGCCGACACGAAGGAGAAGCACCAGGAAGAAGCCGACGGCCTCCGCAAGTCCTCGAGTTGCCTAGGAGATGGCCTAGGCCATGCCCTAGCCGCCATGGTTGGCCCTGCGTGGTGAAGCCATGGTGGAGTTCCGGAGCCCATGCCTTGATTCCATCAAGGCAATTGTACACTCTACATTCGATGGTGATATAAATCGTGTCTTTTCCTTACTTTGAGTTACTTCGATGCGTGTTTATTCATATGTGTAGCTAGCATATGCCCTTAGTAGGAATAGAGTAATCATGGTGGTTAGTCTATCTCTTGCGGATACATCGTAGTAATGCACGGACCGAGGTTTATCGTTCGGTGATGATTATCCTCGCGTAGTGACAGTATGGGGGAGGAGAAAGCGGCGAGCGAACGTGTAATGTTGAGTCGAAGACTCACTCTCATGTTGTAGGATTAGATTGGTTTGTCACCATGGCCGGAGCTGCAACAAGAAGACGATAGGCTAGGGTTACCTTTGGATGTTTACCTTTATGGCTAGGTGGATGTGATCCATACATCCTTTCATGTATGTTTAACCTTTATGCAATCAACGCTTCACATATGGTTAGACCGGTAGGTTAGATAGAGAACCTTAGTGATTTGCTTCTGATCCTTGGATTGACAAACCTTGGGGGACCCTCCTTGGTAAAAAAGGCACCAAGTCACCCGTACGCTTGCGGTGAACTTCAACACAGTTTTGAACCGTCAACAACAGGCCTAACCGGTGCCTACGCAGAGGTGCTGCAGCGAGCTCCTTTGCGTGCTTGTTGGCCACAAACCTGTGCCAACAATCACCTTCCTATCGTTCGTTCTGAAAAGCTTCACATCCTGACTGTCTACAATCCACTAATCGGGAATGTTGCACCGCGGACGTCCGTTGTGGGGCAAAAAAATTGGATACGGGTCCCACTCAAACCTCCTCTCCATCCTTTTCCCCATCCTTATCCCTTCACGTGTCTCACCCTTATCCTTTCAGTCTTCCACCCTACCACCATCCTCTTTCTTCCCAATCCTCTCTCTCCCAAAGCCATGCATGCGAGGAGGGGGGAGGGGGTAGTGAGCTTTTCCTCCAGCGCACTCGAGGCTCAAGATGTCATTCCCCCGCGGCTAGGCACGGGCTGCCGATCCATGGCCATGGGTGCGGCCAGGACGCCGGCCATGGATAGGAGGAGCTCAAGACCACGTGGCCATGGATAGGAGGATCTCTGCTCTGCCGCTACCACGCGGCGAGGAGGACGGAGCTCGCGGCGGCTTGCGACTCCCGCGGTGGCGCTTGCACGCGGAGCTCGCGGCGTAGCTCCCTCGGCGGAGCTCGCCCGAGGCCGTGACGCAGGGCTGGGGACAGCGGCGAACAGGCTTGAACGCGGCAACCGGCCCTGCTCCCCTCCGCCGCTCCCCTGCTCACGGTGATCGTGGGGGCACAACAACGGTCCCCGGAGCTGCTGCAACATGCGACGGCGGCGGGGTGCGGCAGGGCTTTGGTGCATGTTGCAAGTGTGTGTTCCACGTGTTTCGTATGTTCCAGAAGGATGTTGCAAGTGTTTCGTGTGAATGTTGCAAAAATAGATCTAGATGTTTCAATGTTGCAGATGTAGATTCTCCTCACTGCAACGTTTGATTTCTCGATGTTGCAAATGTTAATTTTGTATGTTGCATATGTCTCATTCGAATGTTGCTGATATTATTTTCGAAAGTTGCGGAATTCTTTCTTCATGTTGCACGCGACATGACTTGATGTTGCAGCAGAATTTTTTTTGCTATAGTATGCTACAGTGATCCGCTCTGACGTCTACAGTGTTTTGATCTGACGGCTGCACAGGTGTCCGGATGATAGCATCCCTCCGGACGTCCGGGCGCTAGCAGCCCTGATAAATTAAATGTTGTCGTCGCGTGCTATAGCTGAATCTATATAATCTATATAGATGTGCCACATTCAAATGCATTGATTGCTAATTCTTTCACGGTGCAGCCACATCACCTTCCTACCATTCGTTCTGAGAAGCTTTACATCCAGACTATCTACAATCCACTAACCGTGTGTTTGGTTGGATGAATGGAGCCAACCCGGTTGGAGCCGGCCCACTTTTGGGCTGTTTGGATGAGGAGCGGAGGGAGCGGAGAGGCTCCAAATCCGGGTCCGCTCTGTCCGTCAAAATTCGAGGGATGGAGCCAACCCGTCCAGGTTCCGTCCTAGTCATCTCGCAGCGGCGGTGGAGCTCGCGTCCGCAGTGGCAACGCGCGGCAGCGTGGGGGCGTGCGGTGGAGAGAAGCGGGTGGAGGCAGAGCGCGTCCGTAGAAGCCATCATGTCAGCCGGCGGTGGCAATGCCCCCTCGACGCCCGTGCACAGCTCCATGAGAATGGAGTGAGGTGGTGATGAGAGAAGCGCAGGCCGGCGGCGGCGGAGCTCGCCTAGGCCAAGCACGCAGATGGTGCCGACGACGGAGCTTGCCCAGGACCAGGCTGAGCGCAGATGGCTGAGGATAAGATTGAAAAAAAATAAAAAGAAAAGAGGGAAACAAAAGGGAAGCATGAGAGTTTGACAGGTGGGGTCCATTGGTGACAGATGGGACCCGCACTAACGGTGTTATTTTGACATTCATCCCAGATTTTCAATTCCTTCATGCAAACAGAAGTTGGAACGAACCCATTCTTAACCCAAAAAATGAACAATCAAATATAGGAGGGGTTGGAGCCGTCCCCAAAACGAGGGTTGAAGCCACTCCAACCCACCCATCCCACAACCAAACACACGGTAAGCGTTCATTAGTGCCTTATAAACATTTTTCCAATTAAAAAAAGCAAATAGTACAAATACTATCACTACTCTCCATCCATTAAGTAATCAAAGATGAACACAAAAGTCTATGCTTTTTATCAAGAGGTCGCTTATAATCTCTACAAGTGCACCATTTATACGAGCAAATAGACAATCACATTAGCTTATAATTTATAAAAAAAACTCCCAACTAATCCCATAGCAACGCACATGGAATTACGTAGTAATAAGGATAACATGGGTGCGTGAGTTCTTGCTACCTTTTTAGAAATTGAACACAATGTTGGGAGTAAAGATGTTTGGTTGTGTCCTCAACGGTGGAGCAAGGACAGTTTACACAAAACATTTTGACACGGTATTTGGAGAAAACGTTGAAACTTATCTGCCATCTAGGGAAGACACCGTGACAGAATTAGCACTGCATGGCATCACAACTGTTGACGCCTCTTCTTTTGTGACCCATGCACTACTGGAAATCAAAATTTCTCTGTGTTATGCTGAATTTCCCTGAGGGTTTTTCATGTGCACACAGGGAAATTCGCATTTCCTGGAAGAACACACAGGGAAATAACAAAACGACAGGAAAATACCTTATTTCCATGTGGGTTAAACAAAACACACAGGGAAATTACCATAGCACACAGGGAAATTACCATAGCACACAGGGAAATTCGTAATTTCCCTGTGGGTTAGACAAAACACAATGGAAATCGACATGGCACACGGGAAAAATTCATCTAGATTGGGAGGAAGAACACATCAACAATTTGATTATTCTTTTTCCTAATTTTTCTAAAATCATGGTATTTTATTTAATAGCATATGTTTGTATGTTAATCTCTACTTCTTATATCTTTTATATATGGCTTGCTTTCTTCCACATAAATGGAGAATAAAAATATTTTTATATAACAAACACTAGTGTAAATTAATATTTTATAATCTTATGAACAACACAAGTTTGTGACCAAATTTGAGGTGCATATAGGATTGAAAATGTTATGAGGTAGTAAAATATCAAAGTTTGACTTGAGGGAAATCGTTTTTGCTTTTCCCTGTCGGTATTTCATATTTCCCTGTCGGTTTCAGAGAACGCATGGAAATTTCGGTTTCCAGTAGTGGTACGCGGAAATAACCTGGGTGAATAGGCTCAGACATGGTCATACTCTTGCTGCTTAGCATTGTAACCACATCTGACATGGTGGGTCAATCAAATGCATTCTCTTGCACACACAACAGGGCGGTGGGTGGCGGGTGCAGGGTGGAGGCGCAGCGAGGAGGAAGGAGGGGGTGGGAGTGAAGAGATAAGGCGGAGAGAGAGGGTGGAGATGGAGGGAGGATCTAGAGCCATGATTTTGAATGCAATGATCCAAAAATTTGTGTGAGGAGATGTTCTAAATCACATGAGACACACCATCAACCTCGTCGTCCTACTACTCGTGCTGCTGCCCCCACGGGCCACGGGTGATGGGCCCTCACCAAAGCTCCGCTCAGCCTTCTAAAACTCCAAATCCACCACACAGATAAATAAACAATTGATGCTTCCACAAAACGAAGCTAAAAGAAAAGGTTCATCTCACATACATGACCAATACCCAAAAGCAAGAACACAACTATCAATTCATACAAGAACCCGATCACAACATATAAGCTTGAGTTCATTCACGCGGTGATTAAAAAAATATATTTAAAACATCACAGCTTGGCAGCTCTGCACACTACTATAGAGAATCGAGCATTTGTCACATGCCAAAAATCCCATTAGTACCGGGTATTTTTACACCCGGTACTAATGATGACATTAGTACCGGGTGGGAAGGGAGTGTCCCAACCCCCCCCCTGGCACATATATATTAGTATCGGGTTGGCTCAAGAACCGGTACTAATGTGCCACATTAGCACTGGATGTAGACCAACACCGGTACTATGTGAGGCCAACACATTAGTACCGGGTGGAATCCAGCCTCGGTACAAATACTCCTCCCACCCGCGTGCCGTCTCTCTCCCCGTCACTTAAAAATATCTACACGTCGTCTCTCCATCCTTCTTTCATCCTCTCTATCCCCATTATCTTATCTCTTCCCTCTCAACTGGATCTTACAATTCTCCTTCTTCTCCTGTAGGGCACCGCAGTGGTGGTGGCCGGTCGACGTGCGGCGCGGGACCAGGCCGCGTCCCGGTGCGCGGCGGCGCATGGCCAGGCGGCCTTCCGGCTGCGGAGCGGGCGTGGAACCAGGAGCCTCCAACGCCGCAGAGGGACCTGGCGGCGGGAGCAGGACTGGGCCGGCGTTGGAGATTGCTATTGTTTGATTCATTATTCTCTAATTTCAATCTGAATATTCGTGTGATATGTACTTGAGAAAATATTTATGTGAAGGATTGATTGTGATGTTGATTCTTGAGCAAATGTGTTCTTGTGATTCATGTAATGTGAGTTTAATTTCATAAGAGAAATATAGAAGCTTGTGATTCTTGAGAAAGACTGGAGAAAATAAAAGGAAAAGAAAAAAGAAGGAACGGACAGGGGACGGATGGATGGCAACAGGGGTAGACGGAGGGTGACAGGAGAGGATGCCTAAGTACTGGGTGAGCGACCCGGTACTAATGTACCCCCCACATTAGTACCGGAAGAACAATGTCGGTTCTATACCCGGTACTAACGTGGGATTTCCACCCGGTACAAATGGGTGATTCTCTAGTAGTGGCACCCTACCGGGTGCGGGCGCACCTGTGCAGCCAACTGATATTATGTTTGCAATTTGTGCAAACTCGAAGAAATGGGATATCCTGCCTGCTACGTATTTTTGATAGGGGCGACTGAATATGATTCACGAGCAGGTGAGTAGATCAGAAGATGGCTTGAATAGCGATGTAAAGTTCACTATTTACTCATCACATCCATCACATCTTCTCTCGTAAAAAATACTATTTTAGCATTATTCATACACCTCTTTTTATCCATCTAAACGGCCCTCAAGCAAGAGAGAAGGCTAGAAACGGCTGAAGATGTACTTTAATGCTTTATTTTCTGTTGCTGTAATGTTTTCTGAGAGATGGTCTGTAACCAAAACCTTTATTTGTTTTCTAAGGCAGGATGAATTTCTCAATTACGTCAATAGATATCCACTGTACAATACAATAACAAAAGCAAATTAATAATTCACCAATTTTTATATATTTATTCATCAAAATCAACAAATTAATTGAGTTGTGCTCATCTAATTTTCGCAAACAGTTGTGTAAAACACAAACAAATTGTTGACACTCAAATTTGGCACCTAGCCGACCAGGCAGGACAAGACCGGTCTGACCGGTCCACCACACCGGTCTGACCGGTCATGGCTCCTGTAGCCGGTCCGGCACGCCACACCGGTCAGACCGGTGTGCCTAACCGGTCTGACCGGTGCTCCCCGTGTCCGAGTTACAACAAGGAGTCCTGATAGAATTAGACTTGTAAAAGGATTTCCTTGCAGGGCAAGTCCTCCCACCCCAATAAATATGAGGGGTCGCGGCCGATTGAGGGTATCATCCAATCGATCAAATACTTTTATCTTTTATTGTCTCGCATTTACTTTTATCTCCAAACCCTAGCTTTTCCAATCTCATCTGCTGTTCTTCCTTCGTATCCGCGACGTCTGAAGGCGTTCTAGGTGGCCTTGCCGACCCTAGAGCAACCCTACGTGCGTCTTCCTGACGGTATCCTGCCCGAGCGACGTTCGGAGGTCTACCGCCGGAATCTCCCGGCGACCGGTCTGACCGGTCTACCCCACCGGTCTGACCGGTGTCGACGCAGAGGCGCTGCGACAGCTGCCCTTGCGTGCTGTTGGCTCCAAAAGGTGCCAACAAATTGGCGACTCCGCTGGGGAGCGAAGATCTGGCTATCCTAACCGATCTATCTAACTCCGGCGACATGTCTCAGTGTGAGCTAGACAAGGGAAACATCATCGACTTCACGGATGAAGAGCTCTCACCTGAGGATCGTCAAGCCATGGAGGACTTCATGAAGCAAAGGGCCGAACGAGATCGCCAAGAAGTAGAAAAGCTCATGAAGGAGAAGGCTGAGAACGATCGACTTCACTACTTGTCGCACTTCAAGAAGAATCGCGAAGGCAAGGTGAAGAAGATCAAGGACGTCACCTTCGACACTCCACCGCCTGAGGTACCACCCAATGTGAGCACATCATCGTCTCCATCCTCTTTTGTTACCGTTAATGATCTTACTACCGTTATGGATAGCTTTCGTTTATCGATGATTGAAAATATGCAAAACATGGTAGATAAGACTCTGGGTAAACGGGTAGAGGGTGATGATAATATTGCATCTGGTTCTAAAACTTTGGCACCTCAGACCCCACCTATTAATTCATCGGCTGCACAAACAATTAATCCTCAGTATGGTATGCCGTTGAATTATTTTGTGGGACAAACACCACCGCCGCCGTTTGGTCAGAACAGACCGGTGCCGGCGCTATGGTGCCTTTTCCCTCGTCTCCGGAACCTATAGTTACTATTCCTCCTGTTTAGGCCGATCTGGTGGGAATACTTCAGTAACTCAAGGTGTTCTAATTATGGTTCCGTTTGAGACAGGCGTTGGGTATGGTTACGCATCTAATCCCCAAGTTAATAGCCGTTTGGAACATCATACTTCTGGTTCGTACACGCAGCCGAATATGGTGCAATCGAATGCTTCCACTACGCCAATGCCAACCACCATCCAGGAAGTCATCGATAGGTTTAATGCTAATCTTGCTAAACAAATGAAAGATGACTATGTGATAGAAGTGAAAAATAAAAATCTTTCATATAGAAAACCGTATCCTTCTAGTTTTGATTCGGTTCCCTATCCTATTGGTTGGCGTTGTCCTGAATTTGTGAAGTAATGGGGATGATAGCAAAACTACGTGGGAGCATGTTAGTCAATATCTTGCTCAACTAGGAGAAGCTAGTGCTATAGAGGAAATAAGAGTGCGTTTGTTTTCTTTATCTTTAACTGGCAATACTTTTTCATGGTTTGCTTCATTACCTGTTAACTCTATTCGTACTTGGGAACAATTAGAACAAAAATTCCATGACCACTTTTATAGTGGAGATAATGAGTTAAGGTTAAGTCATTTAACATCGGTTAAGCAAAAGCATGATGAACCTGTTACTAGTTACATTAGGAGGTTTAGAGAAACCAAAAACCGTTGTTATAACCTTGTTATCTCCGAAAGGGATCTTGCTGAATTAGCTTTTAATGGTTTGCGATCCCATATTAAAGAAAAATTAGAGGGTCATGAATTTATTGATGTTGCCCAAGTCTTAGTAAGAGCTTTAGCTCATGAAAGCCGAAGCAAAGATACTCGGCTCAAATCTGATCGTCCTAATATACATATGCTAGATTATGAAACATCGGACGATGAGAGTAAAGAAGTGTGTGCTGCTGAATTTACCTGGTTACCTTATGATAAAGCAAACACTTGTGCTTCTCTTAAGCCGGCTCATAAGAGTCGGGATGAGATGAAATTTACTTTTGATGTGGCTAAGTGTGATAAAATATTTGATGAGTTATTTAAATCAGGTAAAATTAAAATGTCTCACACTATACCACCTATTGATCAACTAAAAAGGCGTGCTTATTGTAAATTTCATAATTCTTTTTCTCATGCTACCAATGATTGCAATATTTTTCGTCGGCAAATACAATCGGCCATTAATGAGGGTCGTTTGAAATTTCATGAGATGCAAGTCGACGAAAATCCTTTCCCTAACATTTCCTTTGTTAATACTCTTGAGTTATCAAATCCTAAGGTGCTTATTCGGCCGGATCAAGCCGAAGACGCTAAAGGAAAGAATGTGATCATTGGAGAGCAAAGACACGAGGAAAGGCAGCCTCTGGAGGTGATCCCCAAGGTTTCAGCGACTTCAACGCTTGGGGGGCAAGACAAGATCAAGACGACCGGTACTGCGTCGACCGGTCTGACCGGTGTCCAGACCGGTCTGATCGGTCCTTCAGGTCGGTCTGACCGGTGCCTCCAGAAAGGTTTAAGATGCTCCAAGCCCAAGAAGAAAGCAAGGCCGAGTTTTAATGAGCTCCTGGCCAAATATAAGAGGGAAGGAGCTACTAAGGATCGAAGTAATCAGCCAAACGGTGCTAAGGGCGTAAAAGCACCACCAAGACATAAAGGTATTCATCACCAACGAGGTAACCTTTCACAATATCCTTTTGTTGGATCTGTTATGCCATCGTCTTGGTATTATCCTTACTATTATTCACCTGCTGATTATAGTAGTATGTACATGAATTCATATATGATTCAATATCCTGTTGCATACTCAAATTATAATGCATTACAAAGACCGATTGTTTGCAATAGCAATCTGGTCAAAAATAATGTGTGTACTACTATTAAGCAAGATGAGAATAGAAACAAGCAAAATGCTAAGGAGATGCAGCCGAGGTGGTGTCCCTCAGGCTTGTCCCACACTCAAAAAAGAAGGTTGCAAAGACTACGCAAGCGAGGAGCAATGGAGCAGCAGATTGAAGAGAAGCCAGTCAAATCAACACGGACCCGGAAGGAGTGGAGACCGAAGCAGGCGTCATCCTCGACTTGAGTAAAATATGTATATGGCCGTTGTTTTGTTAAACATCGTCCTAAGTGTTTTTTAGTTTAGAAAGATATTTTTTGGCACGTATCCTTTGCCAAAAAACAGGGGGCATATGTTGACACTCAAAATTGACACCTAGCCGACCAGGCAGGACAAGATCGGTCTGACCGGTCCACCACACCGGTCTGACCGGTCATGGTTCCTGTAGCCGGTCCGGCACGCCACACCGGTCTGACCGGTGCTCCCCGTGTCTGAGTTACAACAAGGAGTCCTGATAGAATTAGACTTGTAAAAGGATTTCCTTGCAGGGCAAGTCCTCCCACCCCAATAAATATGAGGGGTCGCGGCCGATTGAGGGTATCATCCAATCGATCAAATACTTTTATCTTTTGTTGTCTCGCATTTACTTTTATCTCCAAACTCTAGCTTTTCCAATCTCATCTGCTGTTCTTCCTTCGTCTCCGCGACGTCTGAAGGCGTCCTAGGTGGCCTTGCCGATCCTAGAGCAACCCTACGTGCGTCTTCCTGACGGGATCCTGCCCGGGCGACGTTCGGAGGTCTACCGCCGGAATCTCCCGGCGACCGGTGTCGACGCAGAGACGCTGCGACAGCTGCCCTTGCGTGCTGTTGGCTCCAAAAGGTGCCAACACAATTGATGTTGTTGCAATATCAAATCTCCTTCGTTCTACCTGAAATAGCACAAAAGTACCAATAATGAGCCATTGGATGATTGCGAGATCCACCACTTCATAAAAACGAAGACCAGTATAAATGGGATAAAGTGGAAAAAATGAATACCAACATGTGCCTGACGTGATGCTCCAGAACGAAATCACAACATGGCACGAAAGAAGTTGGACTGAAAGCACCCGTGCACGCTTGAGAGCTAAAGCCGAAAGGAAGGGGTGCGTCCATATGTCGCAACGGTGACGAAAACATTCCTTTGCGTGAAAAAGTCAACACCCGGAAGAGAAAACAAAGGCACAAGTGCTGCCGGGAGAGCGAGAGTGCCTGCGGAAGAGTGGAAGAAAATCAGTGCTGATCCACATGCATGTTGTTTGCATGCACGACGTGAAAAATACTGTAGATGACATCATCCACACGCAAATATAACCTTCACACAAAAAAGTGTATAAATCATAAATCGAGCATCAAAATTAAATTCCAAATGCACCATTAGATTTCTGACAAATAAAAATTTCGAAATAAGATCTCACTTAACTATATTTTGATGCACTTTTTTATTCATATTTTTAATTAAAATTGTATATTTGGTGCAATATATAATCAGAGAACAAATCCTACAAACTACTGGAACAAAAAAAATTGTGCATACGAACAAATTATATGAATTGACAGAACAATTTGAATACATGTGGAACAAATTTTATAAACTACCGAAATAAAAAATTACGCGTACGAACTAATTATATGAACTGACGGAACAAAATATGTATACTAAGGAACAAATTCTATAAACTATCAGAAAAAGTACTTATGAACAAATTATATAATCCGACGGAACGAATATGTATAGTTGTGGAACAAATTCTACAACTCGCATAACAAAATATTTTTAGATACATAATAAATTAGATGGAATTAATATTACTGTAGCAGTTACTGTAGCAAAAGAACTGTTACAACGGTCCTGTTTTGTACTGTAGCACAAGTACTGTTCATGTCGGTCTGGCTGTGGACCTTGGGATGGACGGTTCTGAAGAGGGGGTAAGACTGTCTCCAGCAGGTCGCCGATCTACATCGGCTTCTGCAGAAAGGAGAGAGAAGAGAGGGAGAGGGGGGGGGGCGCTGGCATTCCAGCAGTTTGCCGCATCCCGTCGTGCAACCACCACGGCGGTTGGTTCCCGCGACCGCGAGGAGGGGGGAGAGGGGGGCGCGGGCGAGCAGGCGTGCGGCGGCCGGAGGAAGAGGAGGCGACGACGGGGTGGAGCGGCTGCTCGAGGAAGAGGGAGCGCGAGGAGACGGGCGCCGCTGCAGATCCTCACCGCGCAGCTACTCCGCCGCGCAGCTGTCCGCGCCGCCCCGTCCGCCGCCGGGAGGCCGCTGATCTGCGCGGCCGTGGAGGGGGTCAACGCCGCCCGATCCAGCGACGACGGCGACTTCCTCCTCTGCCCCGGCCCGCCACTCGTCGAATCCGGTGGCCGAGGGTGTAGTATGCGGACGCGGGAAGGAGATCGAGGCCGAGGGTGCAGCAGGCGGCGGCGGGAAGGTCAACGCGCCGCCGTGCGCCATCACCGTCGAGCCCTGTCGCCCGCCGCCGCCACGGCGCAGATCGAGCCCCTGGAGGCGCGTCCTCGAGGCCGCCGTGCCTGGGCCGTGCCTGGGCTGCTCGTCCGCACAAGCTCGAGGCGAGCACGAGGGACGGCGGCCGCTGGCAGATGGGGAGGGAGGAGGAAGAGAGAGAGAGAGAGTGGGAGGGGGAAGAAGAGGCGGGCCCGCGGCATCTGCTCGCGCCTGTGCTCTCCGCCTCTGGCCGGCGGACGCATCCTTGGCCGGAGGGCGCGGGGGCGGAGGAGGCGTGGCGGGCGCGGGGGCGGAGGAGGCGAGGCGGGCGCGAGAGGCGAGGCGGACGCGGTCGTTGGGATGAAGAACGGAGAGAGAGCCCCCGGGGATGCGCGTGCGGGGGGGTGTTGCTGCAAAATGCAGCATCCCTTGCGGCACCCGCTGGAGGCAGAATAGTGCTCCTGGGATCTGCATTTTGCAGATGCAGATCCATTTGGAGCACTTGCTGGAGACAGTCTAAGGCACCGCTACAGTCTCAGTGACTTGCCTTCAGCAAGTCACTGAATCTGGATCCCCTCGTCGACGGGGGAGCCGTCGGTGGGAGGAAGCGGGGGGTTTTTCGTAAAATGGTCGGCTCGCAGACGGGGCATTAATTGGCGTTGTACGTGCCTTAATGACGGATTAATTAGACTTAATGGATTCGTCTCGCAATTTTCGGTCCATTCGTGTAATTATTTTTTAAATAATCTACATTCAATACACCTAATAGACCTTAAAAAGGGATCCTAAAATTTCATTCCGCGAACTAAACAGGCCCAAAGCAACCATATCTCCTTCTACGTAGAAACAAAAAAGAAATCATGGCAACTTTCCACACAAAGATGCAAGTGCAACCCACACTAGCGCTAGCTTTTACCTTGTTCCTGGTAGGTTGCCTCTTCCTACACGCTGATGCGGTGACGCATCATGGAGGCGTGTCTCTGCGATCCCAGCAAGAAGCTCTCTTTCAGTGGAAGTCCACCCTGCGAAGCTCGGTGGCGCTGGACTCATGGCGGAAGGGAACGAGCCCATGCTCCAGCAACTGGACTCTGGACGGGCATCGCGTGCAGCAAGGTGCACCGTGGCAACCGCAAACCGCTGGTGGTGACCGGCATCTCCCTGCAAAACTCTAGCATCAATGGTCAGATTGGTGAGCTCAACTTCTCAGCACTCCCATTCCTCACATACATCGATCTCAGCTTCAACAGCTTTCATGGAGATATCCCACTGTCTGTCACCTCCCTGAACGCACTGTCCTACCTTCATCTTAGTGGCAACTCGCTAATTGGCCAAATACCAGAAAACTTAGGCAACTTGACCAGACTTAGTAGCCTGATCCTTGGCAGCAACCATCTATCAGGGCCCATACCATATTCTGCAGGCAAACTCATGAACTTGACTTATCTTGACCTTTCCGATAACCAATTGAGCGGTGGAATCCCAGTTTCCTTGGCGAATCTCACAAGGCTAAGCTCACTTTATCTCCTAAAAAATGATATCACTGGCTTCCTACCCCAAGAGATAGGGTTGCTGCCCAATCTGAGTGTTTTGATTTTATATAGCAACCGAATAAGTGGCCCAGTTCCTTCTAGCTTGGGTAACCTTACCAGCCTGATTAGCCTTGACCTCTATGACAACCAGTTTGTGGGCTCCATCCCAGACGAGCTCGGTGCTTTAGCAGGTATCGACACAATGCATCTATCTTTGAACCAGATCTCAGGTTCAATTCCTGCAACTCTTGCGAACCTCACAAGCATCACAACGCTAATACTCTTTGACAACATGCTGTCAGGTCCTCTGCCTCGGGAATTAGCAAATCTTACACACTTAGTTACGCTCAATCTAGAAAATAACTCTCTCACAGGGGAGTTGCCCTCTGGTTTCTGCAGAGGGAAACTCCAAGAGTTCAACATTGGTGGCAACGCAATCACGAGCACGATTCCTAAAAGCCTTCAGACATGCAGCAGCCTTAGGGAGTTTGACCTGTCTTCCAACTACCTGACAGGAGATATATCAAATCTTGGGCCATACCCACATCTTGTTGAAGTAGGATTAAGGCTAAACAACCTTAGTGGGCAATTGTCGAAAACATGGGCTTTAAGCATCAATTTAACAAAGATGCTTATCTCTGAAAACATGATTTCTGGGAGCTTGCCATCGGAAATATCAAACCTGGTAAACTTGGTGGAACTTTCACTGCACACAAACAACCTAACTGGCAAAATACCTCCAGAATTAGGCAGCCTAGGCAACATGTACTTGCTCAACTAATCACGTAACCAGTTTTCTGGTCATATACCTTCTGAACTTGGTTGGATGAGAAACTTGCAGTTCCTTGATATATCTCACAATAAGTTGAGTGGGTCGATACCACAAGAGCTTGGCAGTTGCACTAATCTACAATACTTGATGATTGACCACAACAACTTGAGCGGAGATTTGCCATTGGCCATTGCTAACCTGGAGAACCTGCAGATTGTATTGGATCTAAGCAGCAACAAGCTCACATGTTAGTGTATATATGTGTGAGTGGCCCATATGGCCTGTGTCCAGCCCATAGAGGTCCATGTATAGCTAACTATAGACCCACCCTTCTAGGGTTGGAGGAATAGACAAGGAATTAATTTCCCAAACATGGTATCAGCTAGCCTCTTCTCCTCTCTTCTCCTTCCCTGAGCCGCCGGCCACCCTTCTGCCGCCGCCGGCGTCTCTGTGCCCTGCCGGCGCGGCCATGGCCCACTGGCCGTCACCCCCTCCTTTCTGCTCCTTCACCCCACCCTCCTATGCCTCCATCGTCGCCGGTGGACCTGCTCCTGGCGGGGGACGCGGGCTTGGCGGCGAGCTCGGCGCGTACGGGCTCGTGACCCAGCAGCCCCCTCCCGATTCGGCGGCTCCCGACCTCACCGCCGCTGACCCCGCCGCCGTTCTTCCCCTGGCGCAGCAGGGCTCGGCCGCAGGTGACCTCGCGACCCAGGCTGCAGGGGCAGACGGGCCCGAATCGGGGGTTTTCCCCCGATTCCGCCGCCGCTCATGGCACAGGGCCGCTGGGGGCACGCGCCGGCGACCTGGCCGCCCAGGCGGCGCAGCTGGGCACACGCGCAGGTGACCTGGCCGCCCTGGACGCGGCCCTCGCCAGCCTCGACGACCTGGCCGCTGCCCACGTTATCTCCCCTGCCACGGTGGCGGCTGTGGCTGCGGCTGGCCCTGATGCGGTGACTGCCGCCCTTCGTCTCCTGGGGACGCTCGCGGGCAGGGGGGCCTGGATGCTGCTGCTACTGCCCTGGTCCCATTCCTCGCCGACTCGACTGGCCTGAGCACGAGTGCCGGCGGCCCCGAGTCCACTTCGGCCGCTACCTCTGTCTCCGCCGGGATTTCTCCGGGCGTGGGAGCTCCTCCAGGCCACGGTGTCGGTGTAGTGGGCGCGGGCGGCACCTTGCTGCTCGGCGGTCCCGGTGCCACGCTCTTCCCCGGCTACCCCCACGGTTCCTTCTACGGCGTGGCTCTGGCGACTGGCCCCTTCTCCGCCACTGCCTTCCTCCGCGGGCTGTCTCCACGTCCCACCTCTGTCGCGGCCGCCGACAGCGCCCTTGCCGCGGCCCTGGAGAGCGCCAAGACGGAGGCAGTCGCCGCCCAAGAGCGCGTGCGTGTGGCTGCCCTCGCCTTGGAGCACGAGCGTACCGCCGCTGACGCCCTTGCTCGCCGGGTCGCCGAGGCGGAGCACTTCCTCCACGCCTCTGCCGGGGAGCGCGTCGCCTCTTCTCAGCAGCCTTCGCCTACTGCTCTGCCCACGCCGAGTTCTGGACCCCGCGTGGCACGGACGACGCCATGGTCGCCTACCTCCACCTTCAGGCCGCTGGGGTCCCGCACATCAAGAACCTGGTCACCGTCCTCCTCGACTCCACCTCCACCTCCTACGCTCGATGGAGGGACCAGGTCCTCCTCGCTCTCCGCCGCTACGCCCTCGAGGGTCATGTCCTCTCTGACACTCCTGCCCGTGCTCGCGACCCGGTGTGGCGCCATCGCGACAGCATCGCCATGTCCTGGATCTTTGGGACCATCTCCCTAGATATGCAGGATATCGTGCGGACTCCGGATGCCACCGCGCGCGAGATCTGGCTTGCCCTCGAGACTCAGTTTCTCGGGAACGCCTAGACTCGCGCCCTCCAGCTTGACGCCGAGCTTCGCACGCTCGAGCAGGGTGACTTGTCCGTGGGCGACTACTGCTAGAAGATGAAGAGCACGGCTGATGCTCTTCAGGACCTCGGGTACCCGGTCCCGGAGCACGTCTTGGTGCTCAACATCGTGCGGGGCCTTCCCAGTGTTACGAGGCTCTGCGAACGTTGATCACCCATCAGCGGCCTCCACCCACCTTCCTGCAGGTCCGGGACGCTCTTACTCTGGAGGAGCTCACCCGGGGTCTCCACACACCTGCCTCGACCACGTCCACCACTTCTCGCGCTCTCGTCGCTGCCCTCGCCACTGTCCTCCGCTTCGCCACCCGCCTCTCTCCTTGGTGCTCCTCCCCCCGGGACGAGCGGGGGTGGGGGGGCCGTGGGGGCCGCCGCGGCCGCCGAGGACGCGGTGGTGGGGGTCGTGGGACGCCCACCCAGGCTCCGACCCATGCTCTCGCTCCTCTTCCCGGAGGTGCGCCCTGGCCGACCTTCTCCAACCCGTGGTCAGGGCGTATCTCCATGTGGCCCCACCCGGGTCAGGGAGGGGGGTCCGTCCCCCGCACCAGCTGGCAGCCATGGTCGCGGGCGCAGCCTCCTACGCGTCGTCCTGGACTCCGCCTCCTCCTCAGCCCAGCACGCCGTGGCCAGGGGGTGGGATCAGGCTGCTCTGGCTCAGTCCTTCAGCACTATGGGGCTGACGCCGCCTATTGGCACCAAGTGGATCGCCGACTCGGGTGCCTCCTACCATACTATTCCGAATGCGGGTATCCTTTCTTCTGTCCGACCTCCTCACCCCTCATGTCCTTCTTCCATCATGGTCGGTGATGGTTCTTGTCTTCCTGTTACTTCTGTGGGCTCTGCTCATGGTCCCTTCCGCCTCTCTGATGTCCTTGTTGCTCCTCAGATGGTTCACAATCTCCTTTCTATTCGTCAATTTACAGCTAACAATTCTTGTTCTGTCGAATTTGACACTTCTGGTCTTTCTGTGAAGGATTTGGCTACCGAGCGTCCACTGCTCCGCTGTGACAGCACCGGCCCCCTTTACATCCTTCGTCTTCCGTCTTCCGCTACTTCTACTTCACCTTCGTCAGCTGCACTAGCCGCGACTGAAAGGACCTTGTGATGCCTAGAGGAGGGGTGAATAGGATCACTTCAAATTTCTGAAACAAATGCAGCGGTTAAAACACTGTCGGTACTACCGACGCTGTGCCGGAACTACCGAGGGGGCTCGGCACTTCCGGTACAGGGTCGGTACTACCGACAGAACAGAGGAGACTAAAACGAAATTTGAAATGCGAGGCGATTCTAGCAATTCTACTTGAATCAAGAGTTTAGTTTAGAAGCTAAGAACCTCTTGCAACCACAGATAAGAGTTGGAACACAACCAAGAGATAGATCGGGCACAAATAAGTTCTAGGGTTAGAGAAAAGCAAAGAACTGAAGCAAGCAAAGGAGACACAAGATTTAATCTGAAGTTCACTCCCACAAAGGAAGCTACGTCTCCATTGAGGATCCCACAAAGGGAGGGCTATCACCAAGAGCCTCTTTGCCTCACCCAATCCCCACAAAGGAAGATTGGTGCTCACTAAGAATTCTCCACCAAGGAGAGGGTAATACAAACGATCCCGGGTGCTCCACACCAAGAGGGCACTCAACGGGAGACGCCTAACCGTCTAGAAGCAAGCTTCAAGAGTAACAAACACGAATCGATGTCCGGAGATGCTTCAAGTGCTCTTGAGATGAGGGAATTCGAAGGGGCTCTCAAAGCTTCTCTATCTCTCACTAGGAATCACTCCTCCAACCAAACCCTAGCTCAAAGGAATCAAGTCTTGGCTCTAGGAGGGAGGGGAGAAGTGGAGTGAATGCTCAAGTGAGTGTTTGTCCCGTGGTTGGTCAGCATTGAGTGAGGAAGAAGAAAGGGGTATTTATACTAAGCCCTGAAAACTAGCCGTTACTGTGGAAAACCCACGACCCTCGGTACTTCCGACCCCAGGTCGGTACTACCGAGGGGTTGCCATGAAACCCAACACTGAAGGCATATCGGTACTACCGACCCAGGGTCAGTACTACCGATGGCCTGGCTAAAATTCGCCAGTGAAGCCATATCGGTACTACCGACCCTAGGTCGGTACTACCGACAAAGGCTGAGAGTTAAGGGAAAGAATAGCAAACGTGCACGTGTCGACTCGGGTTTCTTCTCACTCACTTAGGTCATCTCTTTAAGCACTTTTAGCATCTCTTGGCGGTCAATTCTCATCTCCCTTTATAGTACGGTGTTTCCTATACTCAAATTCAAAATCAAAATCAATTTAAGCCTTGACTTGAGTTGAAAACGTCGATTTGGAGTTGGGGGCCTTCTTTTGGTCAAAACCATGATTTTCAATAAAGTAAATCCTGCACACATCTTATTCAACGATTAAATACAACAAGTTGTGTTTGTCACCATTACCAAAACAATTAGGGGCCAAGATGCACTTTCAGCGACACCATCTTCCACCACCTGGCACCGCCAACTTGGTCATCCTGGCCGAGATGTTTTGGCTCAGATTAGTCGTAGTGCGGATGTCTCTTGTACTAGGACCACTGCTGAGCACCTCTGTCATGCATGCCAGCTTGGTCGACATGTTCGGTTTCCTTTTTCTTCTTCTTCTTCGCATACTTCGCATGCTTTTGATCTTGTTCACTGTGATTTGTGGACTTCTCCTGTACTCAGCATTTCTGACTATAAGTATTATCTGGTGATCATTGATGATTTCTCTCACTACTCCTGGACTTTCCCTTTGCGTGCCAAGTCTGACACCTTCCCCACCCCCCTTCACTTCTTTGCCTGGGTGTCCACTCAGTTCGGTCTCCCCGTTAAGGCCGTTCAGTGCGACAACGGTCGTGAGTTCGATAACAACACCTCTCGCTCCTTCTTTCTCTCCCGAGGTGTTCAGTTGCGTATGTCTTTTGTCCGTACACTTCCCCATAGAACGGCAAGGCAGAGCGCATGATTCGGACTACGAACGATGTCATGCGCACTCTTCTGATCCAGGCCTCCCTGCCCCCGCGCTTCTGGGCAGAGAGTCTTCACACCGCCACCTACCTTCTTAACCGTCTTCCTTCTACAGCTTCTCCTGCCCCGACTCCTCACCACGCTCTCTTTGGTACCCCTCCCACCTACGCTCACCTTCGTGTCTTCGGGTGCGCGTGCTACCCGAACCTTGCTGCCACTACTCCTGACAAGTTCGCACCTCGCTCGACACGTTGTGTGTTTCTTGGTTACTCCCCTGACCATAAGGGGTACCGTTGTTACGATCTTACTTCTCTTCGGGTTCTTATTTCCCGACATGTTGTGTTTGACAAGTCGGACTTCCCCTTCTCCTCCACCTCCACACCTACTCCTGATCCTGACCTTGAGTCCATGTTTTCTGACCCGGTGGTTCAGCCACCTGTTTCTGTTTTTCCTTTTTCAGCAGGTCCTTCTGGTACACCACCAGCTCCGGCCCCTTCGGCTGCGCCACGCGCGATGCACGGGCCTCCTCTTGCACCACCCTCGGTTCCGGTGCCCTTTGTTGCACCTGACGCGGGCCTGGTGCCTCCGGCCGCGCCACGCGCGGCCCCGGCGCCCTCTGTTGCGCCCCTGGAGCCTCCCGCCGCGCCACGTGCGGCCCCGGCGCCTTCTCCTGCGCCCAGCACCGTCCCGGTGCCTCCCGCCGGGGCCACGCGCGGCCACGCCGCCACCTGCACGCTACGCCGAGCTGGTGCAGGTGTACCGACGCTGTCTGGTCCTTCCACCGCCGCAGGCTCCTCCGGCTTCGGCTCCGACTCCGGAGGTGCCCGTGGACTATGCGCCTCCTGTGCGCTATGTCTACGGGCGCCGCCCGACGTCTCCGCCTCCTCCACCACCGTCACCGGAGCCGTCTCTGCCTCCGCCACCGCCAC
The DNA here is from genome assembly GCA_036936925.1 of Cenchrus fungigraminus. Taxonomy (NCBI): domain Eukaryota; kingdom Viridiplantae; phylum Streptophyta; class Magnoliopsida; order Poales; family Poaceae; genus Cenchrus; species Cenchrus fungigraminus. The sequence continues at coordinate 90,736,698 of CM072780.1, forward strand.
CACCGCCGCCACCGCCACCTACACCACGCCGTTCTCGGGTGGAGCCGGTCGTGTACCACCGGCCGGTCATTCATCGGGATCCTCGTCACACCCATCCCATGGTGACTCGGCAGGCGGCCGGGGTTCTTCGGCCAGCGGCTCTCTCCACCACTGAGGGAGAGCCGCGGCTCTCTCCGATCCCGAGGTCGGTTCGTGAGGCTCTGGCAGATCCGATCTAGCGTCGTGCGATGGAAGAGGAGTATGGAGCTCTTCTTGCCAACCAGACTTGGGACCTTGTGCCGCGACCGTCTGGTTGCAATGTGGTGACAGGCAAGTGGATTTGGACGATCAAGCGACGGGCTGATGGTACTCTGGAGCGCTATAAGGCGCGTTGGGTCCTCCGGGGGTTCACTCAGCGTCCTGGTGTGGACTATGATGAGACATTCAGTCCAGTGGTGAAGCCTGCTACAGTCGCACTGTCCTTTCTCTGGCTCTCTCTCGGTCTTGGTCGGTGCACCAGCTCGATGTCGAGAATGCATTTCTTCATGGCACTCTGACCGAGACAGTCTACGGCAGCCAGCCAGCTGGGTTTGTGGACTCCAGTCGTCCGGATTTGGTCTATCGGTTGAACAAATATCTCTATGGTCTGAAGCAGGCTCCTCGGGCATGGTACTCTCGGTTTGCCACCTTCTTGCTCACATTGGGGTTTGTTGAGGCCAAGTCAGATACTTCGTTGTTCATATATCACTATGCTGATGTGGTTGCCTACCTCCTCCTCTACGTTGATGACATTGTTCTGACTGCCTCTAGTGCACAGCTGCTCCAACGGATTATCTCCTCTCTTCAGCAGGAGTTTTCTATGAAGGATCTGGGCAAGCTTCACCACTTCTTGGGCGTGACAGTTGAGCCCTGTCAGGCTGGTCTTCTCCTTCACCAGCGTCAGTATGCCCTTGATATCCTGGAGCGTCCTGGGATGACTGATTGCAAGCTTTGCTCCACCCCTGTTGACACTCAGGCGAAGCTGTCTGCTACTCTGGGTGATCCTGTGGCTGATCTTACTGCCTATCGAAGTCTTGCTGGAGCCTTACAGTACCTCACTTTCACCAGACCGGACCTCACCTACGCTGTCCAGCAGATCTGTCTCCATATGCATGATCCTCGGGAGTCACATCTTGCTGCGCTGAAGTGCCTTCTTCGCTACGTCCGAGGCACGGTTGACTTTGGCTTGGTCCTCCACCAGTCTCCTTCTGCTGAGTTGGTCGTCTACACTGACGCTGAATGGGCGGGGTGCCCGGACACGCGCCGCTCTACCTCAGGTTATGCCGTCTTCCTCGGCGGCAACCTGATCTCCTGGTCGTCTAAGCGACAGCCGGTTGTCTCCCGCTCGAGTGCCGAGGCGGAGTACCGGGCTGTTGCTAACGGCGTGGCTGAGGCGTCCTGGCTCCGGCAGCTCTTGGCTGAGCTTCACAGCCCGCTCGCCAAGAGCACGCTCGTCTACTGCGACAACGTCAGCGCCGTGTACCTCTCCACCAACCCGGTTCAGCATCAGCGGACGAAGCATGTGGAGATTGACTTGCACTTTATTCGTGACCGGGTGGCTATCGGTGATGTTCGGGTCCTTCATGTACCGACCACCTCCCAGTTTGTTGATATCTTCACCAAGGGTCTTCCCTCCTCGACCTTCTCGGAGTTTCGGTCCAGCCTCAACGTAACCAGTGGCTGCGGGGGGGCCTTGTGTGTGAGTTTCTTTCTTTGTTGGTCAGTCTTGTACACCGCTGCACCGGTAGTCCAGACTGCGGGGGGGTGTTAGTGTATATATGTGTGAGTGGCCCATATGGCCTGTGTCCAGCCCATAGAGGCCCATGTATAGCTAACTATATACCCACCCTTCTAGGGTTGGAGAGACAATGAATTAATTTCCCAAACATCACAGGTGAGGTACCAGCACAGCTTGGGAACTTGGGAATGTTGGAGTTCCTGAACCTCTCACACAATCAGTTCAATGGAAGGATTCCATCATCCTTCAGTGGAATGATTAGTTTGTCAACACTTGATGTGTCATACAACAATTTGGAAGGACCGGTTCCAGAGGGACGGTTATTCCTTGATGCCTCAATAACATGGTTTGTCCACAACAAAGGTCTCTGTGGTAATCTTGGACCTGCCAACATGCCCACCAACTCCAATAATAGAATATCATGAAAGAAGAATCCACAGCTTTGTGCTAGCTATTTCTATCCCAGTGTGCATAGTTATTACCATCATTATTGTTATTATAGTTATAGTTACACCCAAAAGTAAAAGACCACAAAACGCTATGGTTACAGATACAAGAGATGTTCTCTCAGTGTGGAATTTCGACGGGACATTAGCATTTGAGGATATCATTAGAGCAACAGAAAATTTCAGTGATAGTTACATCATTGGCTCTGGAGGTTATGGCACTGTCTATAAAGCACAGCTTCAAGGAGGGAGATTAGTTGCGGTGAAAAAGCTTCACCCATCTGAAGAAGAGACGAGTGACAAAAAGAGATTTCTTAGCGAAATTGAAGTGTTGACGAAGATCCGGCATAGAAGCATTGTCAAGCTATATGGGTTTTGCTCTCATTCAAGATATAAATTTCTGGTATGTGATTACATTGAGAGAGGAAACCTTCATGTTATCCTGGGAAATGAGGAGCTTGCAAAGGATTTAGACTGGCAGAAGCGAGTTGCCGTTGCAAGGGACGTGGCTCAAGCTATGTACTTCTTGCACCGTGAATGTGACCCACCAATAATCCATCGTGATATAACAAGTAACAACATCCTGCTAGATGCAGATTTCAATGCTTATGTTTCAGATTTTGGCATAGCAAGGATGCTAAAGCCTGATGCATCCAACTGGAGCGAACTAGCAGGAACATATGGTTATATAGCACCTGGTATGTGCTCAGTTAGTTTCTTCTACAGAGTAAATATATTCTTGTTACGATTTGAAAATATCAAATATGATGCAATTTGGTTTGATGTTTGATTATTGATTCAGATTTTTATTTTGATGCAGAGCTTTCTTACATGTCAGTGGTGACAACAAAATGCGATGTCTATAGCTTTGGTGTAGTAGTGCTGGAGATTGTGATGGGGACATACCCAACAGAGCTGCAGTCCCTTGCTTCCATGGGACAGCATCAAGAGCTTGGAATGGAGGATATGTTGGACAAACGCCCGTCATCGCCAACAGTTGTGGAGAAGAAAGAAATTGCTCTTCTTGTGGAAGTGGCATTTGCTTGCCTGCAATCTTCTCCGCAGTTTAGGCCAGAGATGCAAGAGGTCTATCAGAAACTGGCTCTGCACAAACCTCCTCCTCCTCCTCCTCCTTTCGTGGCAACTTCTCATGCACCTACACCAGAAGAAATATAATAAGAGAAGAAGTGTAAGGTCATATGTATTGTGTTAAAGAGTTCATATTTGATACGGAGTAATAGGCTTGAGGGGCTAGTGAGGGAGTAACAGCACTGCACTTGAAAAGAGTTGGCACTGAATAATCAAATGAGAAATATAAAACACACATACATCCAATTCGACTATAGATGTTTGTGTACTGTGAATGCTGCCTTGGTAAATGTGTCTTGCCCACCAAACAGCTGGACAAGAATGCCTGGATTCCTCATGAGTCCTGCCTGACTCTGAAATCCACTATTTCCAATCCACACATGATTGGATGAAGTTTCATCTGCAGACAGATTCCAAGAGCATGTCAATATCCAGTTTGTCTTTGTGAGGTACGTACCAGTTGTTTCATGAATCTTAAACTGATTACCAGCCAAAAATAAAACACTGGAGGTGAAGTTGTTGCGGAATGGAATGTAATGCTTAGCAGCTGGGGACTGGGCAACAGAAGCAAGAACGAAAGGAGACTACGGCAAAGGAGGTTGTTAAATCCAGCCCACATACCGCCTTGTTGATGCAATCTTTCTTGCCAATTTGCTTGGCATGAGATATTGCTAATTCCCTGTCATGGTTGAATTGAAATGATAATCAGTTTGCTTCAAACATGGAGACGCTAACATGTTATATGGAAAAGAAATAAAAATAACAGGACGGTTCCTTCAAATATTAAAACCTCAACAACAATGTGACATTGCAACAACACAGACCACAGGGTCCATTCTACAAGATCTCATGTTTTCTATACAGTACAGGTTACAGAAACTATGCGCTAGCTGTCGCTTTTGGAGTGGAACTGTTGTGTACATTTCTTTTGTTCTGCTAACAGGAAACTTCTCTCATTCACTCCCTTCTTCGGTTTTTGTGATGGCGATGCTTGGACTTCTTCGCATCCTTTTCTTTCTTTTTATCTCGCTTCTCTTTTTTCTCGGACTTCCTTTTCTCCTTCTTGCTCTGTGGTTCAGAGCTCGATCCCCTTCCATCCAACGTTTCCTTACACCAATGATCATCAGGAGACTTGGATCTCAAAAATGAAGGTTTCTCTGGACCTTGTACTCGACGTTCCCATTTTTCTTCCATGCGTACATCAGCACTAGGTTTATCATGATCACGAGACGAAGAATCAAGGTATGGACCAGGCTCATCCATCCGAGAACCAATGGCCCCACGTCCTCGCTTCACCCTAACAAAATAGCAAGAATACACATGTTACCAACAATTTTCTGATAAGAACACAACGAAATAGGTAAAACATAGAAATGTAAACAGAACAATTAAATTACTACATTATAGGATAGAAGCCCTCATCAGAAAGGTAAACAGCATAATTAAATATACCACATTATAGGATAGAAGCCCTCATCAATAGAATAATGGATAGAAGCCCTCATCAGAAAGATAAAGAGCATAATTAAATATACCACATTATAGGATAGAAGCCCTCATCAATAGAATAATGTGGTTTTTTATTCTTTACCACGAATAGATAATGTGGTAGCCCCACTGTCCATCAATGTAAGGCGTATTTTACGAAGTCTTTAAAAGTAGATTTCGATCATTGATTTTTCTTGCATTATATTGTCAATTGCTACAAATCAACATCAACCTAAAGGTATTTCGAATACTAATCTATTGATACAAATGTAGTATTCCAAACATACATACAATCTAAGTTGTTGGCCAAAATCTACAGAAGTTTAACTTTTCAAACAAAATACACCTTATATTGATGGACAAAGGGAGTACTATTGAAGGTGTACAGACTGCATGGTTATTCATATAATATTGTTACGAGTAAAACAATATTGTTATATGCTAGGTGTTACATACAGAAAACAATGGATATTTCTGGCATTAAAGAATATAATGAATATTCAAACTGACCTTGAATGAAGAAATCTTTCAATTTCATCATCCCTGAGACCATCTTCCTGGTCTGAGTAAGAAACGTTATAAGTAGTCTCTTCTTGTTGAACCCTTGAGCTCGAGCTATGGTTTATCATTTCACTTTTCCGCTTCTCGCCTCTATAATCATGATGTTTACTTCTGCTATTTCTGCCTTTCATCTTTGACTCCAACTCCGGTTCCTTTTCCCTAGCACGCCACATTTCATTGACCTCCACAACACGGTTTGCTGCAGGACAACAGCATAATTCAATTCAGATGCAGAAAAAAATATCTGTTTGATGTCCCAAAAAGAATTTGCGCCACAAAGCAAATAATACCCCTCCCCGAAAAGAAATGTGGGGTAAAAAGACTTATAAAGAACAAGTTAGAATTTCTACAAGGTACATGAATACAACACCCTAATCTGGTAGTTTGTACAGGATCTCCATGAACATAGAAAACATTGAAAAACAAGGGCAATGATTTAATAAATTGAAGATACGGGTTCTTCATTCAATAAACTAACATGAAGGCAATTCAAAAGAGCACAATCCTAACCTTGCTGAACTCCACGAACTGTGGCTGTGAGGAACCGTGAGTTTGGGCGGTGCCTTACATTAGGCTTTCGCAGATATGCATGAACACCTTCCCTGTCAGCCTCTGCCTGTAACCTCCGTGCCTCTTCAAGTAGTAAAGCAGCAAGACGATTTTCTGTCTCCAGATCCATTGTCTAACTTCGAGTTCAACAACTGACTGTCCAGAAATGAAATATTTAGTAGATAGAAAAATAAGTCATCAAAGTCAAAAAACAAATAAGTCATTGTCATATTGCTCCAGACATACTTATGATGAAACATAAAGTTCTTTAGAGCACCAAAAAAAAAACAAAGGACCTAACTTTTCATATTTCAAATGTACAATTGATCTGCATTATGTTGCTTGGGCATATGGGAAATGTGCCATGGGCAATAAAAGAATCTATTAGTAGTGTTTGATCAATACTAAGTTGTAAGATTCAAACAGTTTCACTCCAACTATGTTTTCAGATGAACCCAGGAAAGCAACAGTGGTTGCAAAAGAACATAACAGTGCCCATGTAAGCTATGTTGGCTAGCATATACTAATGTAAGCACCACACATACGGCTTTACAAATGATCCAAACATACATGGGATCCAGTTAATCCACAGAGCAAGTTCATCAGATATCAGATATTGCTGCAGCATAAGAACAATTTATGAACAAGCCCGCAGCTTTGCCCAACCTCCTCCCAAATATGGGTATGAAAAACAGTTTTTATCAAGCAATGAATGGGCGGATGGATGAATTAATAAGTAATTTTCTACAAAAACAGATCAACAGGTATGGACAATTGTGCACGCTCCACCGAAGAACTAGAATTTATCAGTGCATATTTTGCGGTTAAGTATAACTTTATCCTTTCAGCCTTCTTAAAATGCAGCTAACTACTAGTTGCATCTGTGCTCGTGGAGCAAGCCTATCAGATAATGCTGCAGCGCAAGAATAATTTGTAACCTGTAGCACGGCAGAGAGAAAAAGCAGGCAGCTTTAGACCCGACCTCCTCCCAAACATGGGGCTGGCATAACGTGTAGCCGTGGGGATCGAAATGAACCCCCAAAGCAAATTCAACTTATTCGCAAACTTTAGACAGCTTCTACCCGTACCCCCTCCACGCAGTAAAGGAATTCGCAACGAATTGTGCGAACTGGAGCAGGAAAACTCTCGGGTTTGACCCCTCACGGGTCGCGCAGCGTAGGAAAGATCCCGCGGAACAATCCGTCCAAAGCAACGAAGCAAGGTGGCTAGAGTTTCCTTACCAGGTGGGGAAGAAGCCGATCGAAGCCCGGACGGATCCACTCCCCGCGGGCCGGTCCAGTAGCGCCGAGGAGTAGGGATGGCGGCGGCCGCCGCCGCGAGAGACGAACCCCTTCCGCGGTAGGGCGAGCAGGCGGCGCGTCCCGCTCCGGCGGAACTAGGGGTGGAGGCACCCTCGGTTCCCGGACGGCGCTCGATGGGGACAGCGAAAGGGCCGGGAAGACGGGAAGGACGAGGGTGGCGCGCTTTTCGTCGCCGCCGCAGCACCGCCGGGGAGAGGATGGGAGGGGAAGCGGACGGGAGACGACAGACTCGTTGCTACCTTGTTTTTTACAGAAAAGACGAGAAAGCCCGGGCACGTTCCGTTTGGGTGCCAGCCTGCCAACCCGTTAACAAGACAATTTTTTTAAAAACACCCTGTTAAAAGGAGATTGTTCAGAAGCTCTTTTTTCAACTTATTGCGCAGTATTTTTCTCACTCAACCTTACTTTGGCCGGTGGCAACCAATATATTGTGCCTATCAAATATGCAACAAAGTCCGCACGCACTTAGTGATGAGCACCAAGACTTACATCAAGTGACACACGAAACTCTCATTTGGCATAACTTCCCCCATAAAGAACTTCCGCTCCATAGTGATCACTACTTTAATGCACCGCAGAACGAAGCCAAAAATGCAAAAGGAAAAAAAATAGAAGAAGGGAAGCCAATGATAAAAATAAGTGGCTCCGTAGCTTCGGCTTCGACACATGCTACTATACAGCACAGTGCCAAAGCTGAAACCAGGGTTTTTTTAACCGACCGATAGGGTGATACTGCCGGCCTTCGGTAACGGTTTACCGGAGCGGTTTGAGCGGTTACCGAAAAAACCGCTCAAATTCAAATTTCCAAACCAAATCCCCCGTGCAAGCGGTTCCGAGCGGTTTACCGAACTGTTTGAGCGGTAAACCGCTCCAGTTTGACTGGTTACCGGTCTCTGGGACAAAAAAATCGGCGCAGTGACGAATTTGATGTGTTTTCAAATTTGAATTAAAAAATTAGAAAATATAAGAAAAATTCTTAAAAATATTTCAAGGTGCGTAGAATCTAATGGTGTAAAAAATTTTCAAATATTAGTGCATTTAGTATTTATTGCGGGCATTAGAAGTTCAACCAGCCAATTTTTTCCTTTTTCTTTTTTTGTTGAACTTCTAACACCCGCAAAGTATACTAAATGAACGAATATTTGAAAAATTTTGACACCATTAGATTCGTGGCAACTTGATCTATTTTTTGGATTTTAAAAAAAAATTCAAATTCAAAATTTTGAATGAGGGCGGTTAAAGGTCGGTTACCGCGGTAACCGATCGGTATTTTTAACCGTGGCTGAAACCCTCTTGAACCCTCCAAAAAGAACTAAATGAATATGTGCTCCATCATAGCGAACATGTAACTATTAAGAAAAATGAATCACCAACTTTATTTTCATGCTTGAACGGATTCATTTGGATATTTTAACTCGATCCATCTCAGCCCGTAACAAAAAGCCCGGCTCGGCTCGAGGTTTAGCATTAATCAAATCCACATGAAAAAAAGAGGATCGGAATAGCACGTGATTGAACAATGTTGTGACTTGTGAGACGTTTGATATGATGGAAGATGCAATGGGACCGTACTATCAGGGACGTAAGAGCAATGCAAGGCGATTTTCAGCAGTTTGAGCTCACGACTTAGGCCTTGTTTAGTTGGCAAAATTTTAACAAAAAATTTGCTACTTTTTTAACTTTCTCTCCATCACATCACATTAAATACACCAAAAGACATATGTTCGGAGCAGTAAATGTAGGTAAAAAAATTACTAATTACACAGTTTTGATGTACTTTGCGACACGAATCTTTTGAGCCTAATTAGGTTATGGTAGGATAATATTACCACAAACAAACGAAACGTGCTACAGTGTGCTATAGGAGTTCGAAACGTTGAAAAGCCAAATGTTTCACCAACTAAACAAGGCCTTAGATAGGAGCTCACTCTATGCTTGCCTATGCAGGCATGTTTGGTTTCTTCAAATGTCTGATGACTTTTTGTATCTCCGATGCTGGCCTCTAGTATGCAATATTTGTCACTAAAAGAACATAGAAAAAAAGAGAAGCGAGTTATGGCTTGGAAGTTGGAACTGAGCTCCGGTTGCTCCTACTCACTGGTGGCAACTCGCGCCGCCGCTTCCCTCGACTTGGGGCTCCTTCCCACGTCTTCCCCACCCTTTGCCCCAGCGATGCTCTCACACCCTGCCCATAGAGGCTCTTTAGCAATAGAGGTTTAGAGCGAAAATTTGAAGAAGTATGCAAAATACAGATTTATTTAGAAGTCTTGGTGAAGTTAAATTTTTGCATCAAACTTCTAAATTTTGATTAAAAGCCCGTAAAAACCCCACTAGAGTTGTCTCACCTCTGACATAGCGGCGGCACCAGCTCCAGTGCTCCACAACGCCCACGCTATCCAAAACCCCGGGCATCCACAACAGTAAAGCCGCGCGCGCGCGCGCGCCGCCGATGTCCTCCGCTCCCGCGCCCCCGCCTCCTCCTCCTCCGCCGAGCCCCGACGCGGGACCCCCGCGCGTCGTCCGCGCGCCGCCGCGGCGGGCCCCTCCGCGCGCGCCCGGCCCGCCGCCGTGGGCTGAGCGGCGGCCCGCCGTGTCCGTCGACCTCGACCGCGGCCGCCGCAGGGCCCGCGTCGAGGTGGACGGCGTCGGCGCCGCGTCGCTCCCCGCGCGGCACCGCCTCCGCGTCGAGGGCACCCGGTGGCAGCGGGACTGGAAGGTGTCGGAGGCCGCCGCGCGCGTGCTCGCGCTGCCCCGCGCCGACGCGCGCGCCGTCGACGACGTGCTCAACTGCTGGGCCGGCCGCTTCGCCCGCCGCAATTTCCCGCTCCTCATCCGCGTATGCCCCCCGTCCTCTCTGTGCTTCGCCACCTGCTACGTGTTCGATGAAATGACTGTTGGCGCGGATGTTAGTATTGGCTAGTACCGTGGCATTGAAATGCGTTTAGGGGGTCGAATATGGCATTTTGTTTTTGTCACCCGAGCCCAAATTCAGTGAACTCAGATGGACCCAGCCAAGCCAACATTTAGTTTTTTGTCTCTGAATTATTGTGAGGGGTGTATGACTTAACTGAACCTAGTTGCTTGAACTAAATGTTGATGTTGGGTTCTAGCTTTTGATGGTACGAAGTCATTCATGGTTGGGCAGGTAATCATTTCCACTATGACGGATTCTTTGGTTTGTTGTTACTATGATAATTAATTTACCAGAATAGGTTAAACTTTATTTATTCTGTCTAAACTATCTTTTCGTGCTTTATATAAGGATTCAACTACAATAGCCCTGCATCTATTTACATGTGGCATAGGTAACTCTGCTGATATATTTTAGTTTTCTGTGAGTTCATGATTGTGTATGCTGGTTCCATGTACTTTGCAGTATTTGTACCTATGTTTCTTGGATGGTCATATGCAACTTTTTTTAATGATTTACGTTGTCTCCAAAGCTATGTTGTCCTCAGTCAGTCCAGAAAATCTTGTTATTCTCTCAAGAGTCAAATGTCACCATCATTTTTGTGCTCTCTATATTGCATTTGCAAGTCCTGGTTCTTGTTTTGTAACAAACCAAAATTCTCCATAAATTCGCTAACTACAAGTTAGCTTGTGGCAGTGATAACACACTCACACAGTTTGTATCACTTGTAGGAAATCACAATTTCTGGATCCTTGAAACATGCCGTACATGTGTTCCGCTGGATGAAAAATCAGGAGAACTATTGTGCTTGTAATGACATTTATGGCATGATGATAAGGTTACATGCTAGACACAATCAGGTTGATCAGGCACGTGGCTTGTTCTTTGAGATGCAAGAATGGCGGTATGAGTGCTATATGTCATACTTTCAGCACCTTAAGCAATATTGACCTATTCTTTTCTTTCACCCTCACTAGAAGCCATATCAGCCCTATAATGGTTTTTTGTTTAAACGAAGAACAAGTCTGTCATAGGACTTCTACTGCTTTGGCATATTAGATTGGGATTCATAAAATTCATGATGTTTTACTGTTATTGTGTCACACCAATAAGATATCTTGCTTAAAATATAATTTACATGCAGCTTTGTTTATGTATAGTTTTTCACTAGTTGGGTGAGATGGCAGCCTTTCCATCATCTGTTCATTCTTGGACTTTGTTTTATATAAATGATATATCCATAGGTGCAAGCCTGATGCTGATACATACAACTCTTTGATCCATGCGCATGCTCGAGCTGGCCAGTGGCATTGGGCCATCAACATTATGGAAGATATGCAACGTGCTGCTGTAAGTGCATCACTAAGATCACTATGAAGGCATGGCTATGTAAATTACTGCTTTAAAAAACCAGTTGAACTGCACTTGCTTGTAAAGATATTATACAGATCTAGCATTTAGATGCCCCTAATTTCAGAATTGGGGTCTCAATTTGTAGGCCTTTTAGAATTTGACACCCTGACCCACATGTCAATGACTCAGAGTGACCCCACATGTCATTGTGATAGGGGTGTCAAATTCTGAAAGGCTTGCGAATTGAGATCCAAATCTTGAAATTTCTCGCCTGGAATATCATCGTAGAAGTAATCTGTCATTATACATTGTGGCTGGTTTAGTTCACTCGGTTAATAGATACTTTTTGTTGCAGATACCTCCTACTCGAACTACGTATAATAATGTAATAAATGCATGTGGAGTTGCTGGTAACTGGAAGAAAGCTTTAGAGCTTTGTAAGAAGATGACTGAAAATGGCATAGGACCAGATTTGGTCACACACAACATTATCTTGTCTGCTTTCAAGAGTGGAGCTCAGTATTCGAAAGCCTTAGCTTACTTTGACATTATGAAATCATCTAAGATTGCCCCTGATACATTCACTCTGAATATTGTGATCGATTGCCTTGTAAAGCTTGGGCAGTATGGGGAAGCTATTGAGTTGTTTAACTCAATGAGGGAGAAAAGAACAATATGTCCTCCTGATGTTGTTACATATACCAGCATAATGTATTCTTATTCTGTTTGTGGACAAGCTGAAAATTGCAAGGCAGTTTTTGATATGATGATTGCTGAAGGTGTCAAGCCTAATATTGTATCCTACAATGCACTTTTGGGTGCTTATGCCTTACAAGGTGCGCACAAGGAGGCCTTCGAAGCTTTTAAATTACTGAAGCAAAACGGGTTGAGACCTGATATAGTTTCCTACACCTCCTTACTTAATGCTTATGGTAGATCTGCACAACCTGATAAGGCTAGGGACATCTTTAACGAAATGAGGAAGAATGGATGCAAGCCAAACAAAGTCAGTTACAATGCACTTATTGATGCTTATGGATCTGCTGGAATGTTGAAGGAAGCTATTAGTTTTCTGCATGAAATGGAGAGAGATGTCATTCAACCGGATGCTGTTTCAATAAGTACCCTGTTAACAGCATGTGGTCGCTGCAGACAACTAACTAAAATTGACACAGTTCTTGCAGCAGCTAAGTCTCGAGGGATCGAACTAAATACAGTTGCTTACAACTCAGGTATTGGGAGCTATTTAAGTTTGGGAGATTATGAGAAAGCTTTGGAGTTGTACACATTAATGAGGGCGAGCAATGTGAAGCCAGATGCTGTAACTTACAATATACTCATCAGTGGATCTTGTAAATTGGGAAGGTACGCAGAATCTCTGAAATTTTTTGAAGACGTGATGGACCTGAAGATTCACTTGACCAAGGAAGTCTACTCGTCCGTGATTTGTTCATATGTCAAACAGGTGGGTATTGCTGACATTATCTCTCTGATTCCCTGTACAAAATTGGTATGCTAACAATGGTTTTGATTCAGGGTAATGTAACTGAAGCAGAATCTACTTTTAGTTCTATGAAAGAATCTGGTTGCTTCCCTGATGTTTTGACATATACTGCTATGATTAAAGCCTATAGCAATGACGGTAAGCTTCTCTTATGATCAAATATTGTTTCGAACTTTCGATTGTTTTAAGTTTTCAACTAATCCTGTGTCCATATGGATCATAAGGGAGATGGAGGAGAGCTTGGGACCTGTTCAAAGAGATGGAAAGTAATGATGTGCAGCCAGATGCCATTGTATGCTCATCGCTCATGGAAGCATTGAATAAGGGAAGCCAACATGAAATGGTCCTTCAGTTGATGGAATTCATGAAGCAAAAACAGATTCCATTGAACCAAAAGGCTTATTTTGAGATAATAGCTTCATGCAGCATGTATGTTTATCTACTGTCTTAAGTCGCATGTGCATTGTAACTAAGTTTATTATTGTTGAAGTAGTGTTCACTCTCGACTATTATTTTGACTTTGTTTAAGACATATACACGTTGCCATAATATCACAATGTTATGCATGTAGTATTTAGGTGTGAGTAACTTTCTGCCATGTTATGTACATAGTATTGTGCAGGTGAAATTTTGAATTATCATTTGTATTTAATATGTTACCATTTGAGATACTCACATGTAGCTGCTTGTTCTGGTGTCACCTCGCCTAATATATAATCAGTTAATATGTATAGATAGAAATAAAGTTGTACATTTATTGAGATAGCAGGATAAAAAGTTGTGGTGGGTAAGATGTCTCCTATTTCTGTTTGATAAAATCATGAAACTTACAAACTGATGTTTGAGGCTACTGGGGCTGTTTGCTTGCTTACTCTGTTCAAATGATAATTCAGTAATTCAGTGACATCCTTTTCTTTTTACTTGTTGAGCATTTGCAGTTTTAAAAAAAGGGCTTCTGCAATGTGCACCTTTAGCTATTGTCTTCTAGACCATGTCATGTTTTTGTCTTATTTTCATGCTTGTTTGATGCTGTGAGTAGTTTGATATTCCATTTTATCTGTTCTATTTCTTTTGAGAGGTTACTAGTGCTGCTAGTTTAACTAGTGCAATTTTCTTCTTCTCTGAAACAGGCTGCGGGAATGGAAAACAGCCAGTGAAATAATCGAACATTTGGATTCATCACTATCATCCATTTCTGTTGGCACACTAAACCATCTTTTGAATTTTCTTGGAAAATGTGGTAAGACAGAGAGCATGATGAAGGTATAATTGGACTCCATAACTTAGGCCCATTGTGTAACCTTTTCTTTATAATTTCCAACGTCGACATGTGGTGGAATTAACTACATTGGTATCATTTATTTTCAATACTTGCACTGGCACAATTGAACTTTTTTCTACAAACAGAGAATAATTTCATACTGACATAGGCAGTTCAGATAGAGAGTTCTTATTTCAGAGAAATCAACACTTTTGTGTGATGTTAATCTTCCTTTGCTGCAGTAGTTTATTAATGATTCTAGCAAGATGTAGCTCCATGCATCATCTATATATTGCTGTTTTCAACCAAATAAAATAATTTTAGCGTTAAGAATACTACTGCCATATTTAATAGTTTTGGGTCATCACCATTTTCTTTTGTGAATATAGTTGATACTTGAGGAACACTTTGTGACAAAAAAAAACAATTTCAACAGTGTCACTTTGTCTGTTGATTGTGTGCTTCCCCTTGAACTCTTTGAAGGATGAGACTAAGGTTATTGCTATGGTTTTTTATCGTGCAGCTGTTCTATAAGATGGTGACTTCACGCTCTACTGTGGGCCTTTCTACTTATACGGTTCTGCTGAGAAACCTCTTAGTTGTTGGTAAATGGAGAAAATATATTGAGGTATACAACACATATTACTGGGCAGCTATATTGTCACAATTGAATTCTTGAGGGCTCCTTCAAAAAAAGATTCCCTTAAAAGATAAGAGAACTAAATTAGCTAGACTCCATTTACACTAAGTTGTGACATGATGATGCTTTTGTTCATTTTTAATGAGAACTCCGTACAAATTCTTTGTTTGCAGTTTGACATTTTTATCATGTTCTTTATTGTGAAACCCGCATCCATTATGTTCTGTTGGAAAATTTCAAATTGTGAATTGTTAATTCAACATTCTTCTTCCAGCAAACTGTAACATAAGCATTTTAGCTTGGGGTTGGTTAGTATTTGATTGGAAATATGTCTGAAACTGGGGAAAAAGATGGATGATAATTTACAGGTGTCAAACATTATCGCTTCTCTAATTATTTCCTTTGTTTGGCCCATATAGGTTTTGCACTGGATGGAAGATGCTGGAGTCCATCCAACACTATATATGTACCAAAGTGTACTTCCATATATCTGGAGAGACAACAGCATGGACTATGTTACTCTCATGCAAGAAAAAATAAGTATGGCACTTCATAATCTAATTATTGTTTGCATAAAAAGTGTTTTATATTTATATTTCTTAGTGCAGTGGGGGTCTCCCCCACTGTACAGTTTCAAAAAAAAGTGTTTAATTGTTCTTTAATTTTAATAATATCTTCAAATATGATTTATGTTAAGTATGTCCAGCTTGGACTTTGGAGATAAGATATAAATCCAGTTCATCTTATGTTATAAAATTTCTCAAACTGAGCTGCTGCAAAATATAATCATTGTATTTTGTTGACCTCTAACTCAATAGCAGGGTTCATGCCTGCAAAGTTGCCATTGTTCCTTTGAATCTTCAATTGTTTGATATGCTCCTTCAATGTTTGTAAATATTTGAACGTGAACCACTGGGTTTTTCAAGTGTAGTTGCTTTACCTTACCCTGCTGTTTGTCATACCTTTCGATTTTGTTTTGTTTTACATGATAGTTAAAAATCACTTTTTGGTGCAAGTGCAACATACATGTATCTGAATTAAAGTAACTTCTGTTGATCCATTCACAAGTAGTGCTTACTCTACATGTTCTTCACTTTTCTCCATTGTCTAAGGGAGCACTGCATGTTTTGCATCATGTTTTTTCGTGCATGACCCATTTTAGCTTGTTCATAACAGATGCATTGAGAGAGAAGGTAACATGAGCTCCAGATATTTCTGCATTTGTTTGATATGGTGTACTGGAAGTCCATGACTGAATATCGAAGGCAGCATCGGATTGAAGCTAGCAGCATTCCGGGAGGACAGGATTTTGTGTGTGCCATAGTTGGCTTCGAAGCAACTTTCACGTCTTTTGAAAAATGGACATGGTAAGGGGTTTTTTTTTTTTTAACATGAAAGAGCTCACACCTATTCCCTGTTTCCATGTTAAACTGTTGTCTTACCAATATACTCCTTGGGAACTTTGGAGAACTGAGGAAATGGCATGCTTCTACAGTTGGAAGAGAGGTTGTGGCATGTGAAAAGCATGGCCTCATGAATTATCTCCTACGGCTTCGTTGACAGAAATTTGGTTTGTTATGGCTTGGCTAGGAGCAATCATGTTTCAGCTACTCTAGCAGATCAGAATCTTCTTGTCGCCACCCTAGAGTTTACAGTCTTGTATAGGCCATTGTAGTAGCACTTCTACGACTGTAATTTGTCAATGTCTTTCAAGTAATCATATTGGTCTGGGAATAATTTTGTCGTGGGTATGGAAAGGGGACAATAACAGGGACACTGTACTAGGCTTTTATGAACAATATAAGAGATGGGTCATATGAACAAATTACTGATATATTATGATATAAGAAATTGCAAGTGGGTGGTATATGCGGTAAGACAAGCATACTTTTCCATTATTGTGTTGTTGAACAAAGGGTAGAAGAAACATGAATGATACGACTGCATGCACAGGGATCAAATGGCATGAGTAATTCAGGTACACATCAATCAAATGATAAAGAATGTTCTTGCATGTGAGCTAGTCGATCAATTGAAAGGTAATTTTGTCAACCCATATGGGTAGGTAACTACCAGCTAGCCAAGGGGATAAAAATAACCCCTACCTGCATCATCGCGTATGGCGTGTGGACGCCGTTTCCACAGCATACGTACGTACATCTCCCTGTAATACAGCTTGTTCGTTTGGCTGGTGGTTGGTGCTGATTTGTTCTGTGAGAAAAGTACTACTGGCTGGTTGCTGGTGGCTGGTTTGTTCTGAGAGAAAAGTACTGCTGGCCAGTGGCTGATAAGCCAAACGAACAGGGCGATAATGCATGGTTATAGTCAATAAAATGACGCTACGTATGAACTAGTCCTACACTTTCTATAATATAAGCAACAAAGTTGGCAAACCGAGACCATACTTGTGTGTGATTTCGTAGCCTTTGCCTCCCTCTACACACACATTCCCATGGCCGGTGGCTCTCGCTCATCTGCTTCTCGGGGTCCCGCACGCAGCGGGGCCTCCTCCTTCGTCGGAAGCGGCGGCGGAGCAAGCACGGCCGCCACCTCCCTTAGACCAGTGACGGCGACGGCGCACGTAGCTGCAGCCTCTTGGACTAGTGACATGGCACAGCGGGGTGCTCGCCCCATCATATGGACAGGAGGACATGGCGCGTCCTGGTGGGATGCCGCCGTTCGAGCGACAGCCCAGCAGCCCAACACGACGTGGCCAAACAATAACGGTGCGTAATTCGTTTATTCAATTTTTTGAGGGCGTAATTCGTTTATTCAGATTGTATGACCTTGTTTCACCTGTTTTGCAAGTTTAATTAATTAATTAATGATCATACGCAGCACTAGCTTTTAATTGGCCACAGCCTGCTGTCTGGAGGCCTGTCCCGTGGCTTCAGCACGGTACCACAACGCAGTTGTCGCCCCCTCATCAACCTGCTGCAGGTTATTTTCAAACATAAAACTGTTTGGATTTCTATAAAGTCTTTTCAAGTGGAGCACCTGATTATATGGTTGTTAAAGCAGGCTATTTAGAAACTTTTTCGGAAATGACATCGTAAATTAAGGAAAAAAGTTCAAATTATTCATCTAAAGTTTTTCTGTTCAGTTTACCACCGTACCTGAACTATGCCATTTGGTATTTTGGTTCAATTTAGCCCTTAACATAATTTAACCCCCCCCCCCCTCATTCACAAGTGGAGTCTTAGGCTAAAATTTTGCAAGATGATAGGGGACATCATAAGACATGTTAGAAAAATATATGATGATGAATTTTCATCATTATTTTGATAGAGTAGGATATTTAATAATAAACATTTATTCTTGAGATAAAAAATTATATATATATATGATTATGATGTCCACTGACACCTTGCAAAAGTCTGAAAATATAATTAAACTTTTAAATTGAGAAAAAAGGAAAATAGCATACTTTGAGGGGTAATATGAAACAAAACATAGTTTATGAGCTATCTGGACTTTCTCTAAATCTGAAAGGAGTAATTATGAATTTTCCTTAATTCAAATATTCGAATTTTATAGTGCTTGTAGCTAACATGAGCTATTCATCAGATGAAATCTAACTAGGGTAGTACCAGGAAGTAACAACAGGGTAGTAACTAGTAACATGAAGTACCAGTTTGGTGGGTCCAATAACTAATTTATTTATTTATTTATTTTCTATTAAATTAGCTGGTGGGAAAATTTTAACATTAGGTAGTACCCAATGCCTTTGGTACAATCCAAGCACCGTAACAAAGCTGCTGATATGAATACTTCTGCCGCTGTGATATTTGGTTTCACGATGCTTCTAATAACGTCATTTTTTACATTCATTGTAGTTATAGTTTTCTTGAGTTATACTAAAAAATACAAAGTTTAATTTGGAACAAATATAATCTAATTATTATGGGATAAAGGGAGTATTTTTTTCATATTGTCCTTTTCTACAATTGTTTACCATCAATCCGGCTTTCAATTCCTTTCCCCGAAGAACCTTTCAAAGGGTAGGAAGCTCTTGACTTCACTAGAAAAGAAAATAATTTGCCATTTTTAGAAGCAAATCTGTGCCAAATACCTAACAACGAACCAAATGGTTAACTAAAGAAAAAATCTGAAAAAAAAACTCCTAACATTCTCTTCTATCTTTGTCTAGCTACTAGCGAAGTGCCCGTGCGTTGCCACGGGCATTGGACACTAAATGATTGTATCTTCCCATGCACTTAAATTAAATGAAGCATTTCTTCCATCGCAAATACATATTTTAATTTTCGAAATTCATAATTAATAATAAGAACAATGAAAGTAACCATATGTTTAGTAGATAGGTTAGGTATTGTGCTACAGTGATAAGCATGTTACCTTTCCGCAAAAGAATAATCCACTATGTGCAATGACTTACATATTTTAATTTTCGAAATTCATAATAATTAACAATAAGAATAATGATAGTAAATGTATGAACAGTAAGGTACTATGTTCTTTTGTCGTACAAGAGACCAAAATAATATTATTTTCTAATGTTCTAGTATTTTACATCTTCTTGGACTTGATGCGTGAAAGAAGTCCTTTGATATCTTCGGGCAGCAAAGATCTTGCTTCATTTGTTTTTGAAGTTAGGAGGTCAATCAAAAACTCTCTCTTTATTTTTTGCACATCCTGCATAAAACGTATGTCTCCTTCATAGTTCCTACTGTTTCACCCGACTCCCCCGAGTGAGTGAATCTAAAAAAAAGAGAAAAAAAATCCCCACTCCCTCAATCCTTCTCTCTCTGCTCCGCACCGTGTTCAGCTCGGCTCTGTTGCTAGCGGTAGTCATGGCTGCAGCCTCATCGTCTTCTCCTGGTCGTACGCCCCGTCGTCTGGCACCTTGATCCTTGGCAAGAGCTCCAGCGCCAGCTCCGGCCGGCTCCGCCATTCGGCCCCTCCTCCCTCCTCGGCTCCTCCGATGACTTGAGCGCCGCCGTTCCAGATGGCAGCGGGGCTGGACTCCTCCCCTTCCCGGCTTAGATATGTGCGGTGGCCATGGAGGCTACCAACAGCAGCAAGCCGCCGGAATCCGGGTACTCAGCCGCCTCGTCAACGTTCTTGGCCGGCCGGATCTCGCGCCCCCGCAGCGGACTCGTGCTCGGCCAGTGGTGCAGTCGTGTCAAGCACAACACGCGCCGCCCCTCAAGGTGAGATTCGAGCAGCATCCCATCATACTTATAAAGCAATTGCTTAAGAAAATGATGCTTTTGTGTTTAAAATTAGTACTAATCCATCACACACGCTTGTCATCTGTAATTTTGCAATCCACAATTTATAAAAACACTGCAGATGCTAATGAATTGGAGAGAAGATCACACGCATGTTCCTCATATTATTACACCAAATATTCGTTGTCTGTGTTCCGAATTTTCTTCAGTATTTCTTGCAAATCCTTTGGGATGCTGTCTATTGCTTCATTGTTTCCGTATTTTAGCATCTCAATCAAGAACCACTTTCTGAGTAGAAAAGCGTCCTGTTAAGAAAAATATGCTCTGTGATTAGCATGAACATTTAGAACCGCACTAATTTCGTTAAACTGAATTGTTTGATTAGCATGAACATTTAGAACCGTACTAATTTTGTTAAACTGAATAGTAATACATACCATTTTAATTGTTGACCAAAAGAAATATCCATCCCAAATGCGCATTAAAATGATTATTAAATAACCTGTCATATTGCTGTAGGAAAAAAATTTGCACATTAGTTTTTTGACATATGTGTGCTACATATTTAAATCACGAAGTATGTTACCTGTTGTTTGTTTTTGGGACACCATCTGGAATCCTACGACACCAGTCATAAACATCATCGTTCCATGCCGGGTCTATTTCTTCCATTGCACGACCAAATGTTACCCCAACCTTTTGTATTCTATCCAAATAGTACTTGGATGGATCGTCTTTCGGTGCCCAATCAGGCCTAAGCATTGGGTCAATTATATGAATAGCTCTATTCTTCATGTCGAGTGAGAACATGACATATGCTCCGGCCATTTGTAGTGGTATTATAATCTGCATTTTAATTTTTTTTGTTATTTCAATCCTTACTTAAAGAAGACAGAAATTAAGTTTTTTTTTCTTACCATTTGGCATTTGGAGAACGGAATCCCAATATCCAGCCATGCATCAAATATTTTTTTTTCAATTTCTGAATGTCTCTTTTCTCACGGTACTTGTAATACCGTCTGTAGTTATAAAGTGACTGCGATAAAGTAATTCATTCATTCATTTTGATAGATATATATATAATAGATTGCAGAAATTATGCTATTATAATAATGTGGTTTGTATAATCGTACCGAAAATTGGAGGTCCAGGTAGTGGCAAAGTGGATCCGCTAAGAACATAATTTCTTGACATGCTATCATGCGCACCGCCATGTTGAAACAATCCTTGTCCATTGGTTTGCTTAGGTCCAGTATCTCTTGAAGTTTCTTCAATGTTATGCCTATGGGGTGTGGTTTGGAGCTATGCACCCATTCTTTCCTGTAAATTTTTTTCGGTAAGTACAATAAAGGCGCTCGGTCTAATTCATTTACTGTATAAAATTTTTTGAACTATAGAAATTGGTCTTCGGCGTCTATAGATAAGATATATTGACAAATCCCTGTCGCGATCTCGCTGTTGGTCAAGTTATTGACTTTAGTCTTCAGTTCGCACAACAATGTTTGTGACAAGTTTAACATGCACTCATCCGGATCTATGGCTCCTTCGACTCTATTGTCTTCTATTTCATGAGTCCCTTTTGCCGTGTTTAATGGTGTATCCAACAGATTTGCAGCTAATTTCCGTCTGAATTCTTTCATGTCCCTCTGCACATATGCATAGTTTATTTAAATCAGTTTCACATGCTATATATTTTTTTGTATTGAAAGATAAATTAAAAATATACTTATATCCATTACCTGAGTTATATTGTCTGATAGTCGAACTCCTGTCCAGTACTCCATGAAGTTTAACATAAAAAGACCACACGATACTCTACATGTTTTTTTTGCACGATGTTAGTATATGTACTGGTGGCAATAATGGATCTTAGGTGTCAAACAAGCTATTGTAGTGTTAGATTATCCGTCTTGCTGCATTTGTTGTTCCTCGAAAACTTCGACAACCGGACATGAAAGGACCTGGAGGTCTGGCCACTACTTCAATGTTTTTTTCTTTGGCTGCGACGTATATTTGCCTTTGGATGCCTTTTAGCTGTTATAATGTGAATTAGCACTGTTAAGGCAAAGTAGTAACCATTTACTTTTCATGAATAATGATCATGGATAATTACTTACGATATTAGTGAGATCGTCTCTGCGGAAAAATCCTAGTGAGTCAAGTACTTGTATTTGGTGCTTCTTTCCATTTATGACTGCTAGGTACCAGTGGACGTCGGCAACATTAACAGGGATGTAGACCTGCATGAAAAGGATAATATTTTTTTAATCAAAATTCAGCATATGGCATCATTAATTGTTATGGGGGAAGGAGTTTGAGGAAGGATTCCGGCGAAGATTATATGGGAAAGAAGTCACAGGACGTGGCCCTGGACCTCGCCGGCGCGTCGGAGCCGTGATGAGCTCGACGCTGCACCGAGGAGGCAGGACACGGCTTACAGATGAATCTCAACTAAAGCCTACCCTCTTCCCTAATGTTCCTGGGCTTATATGATGCCCCTAACCAAACCAATCTTATCTCCTAAGCTAAACAAATCTTATCTCTAACCAACTCTATCTCCTAATCTACTACTTGGCGTCCTAGGACTTCTGGCGCCTGCCAAATGTACGGCCGTACATAACATCTCCCCCTCCCTGGACAAACAGCACGTCCTCGAGCTGGAACTCCGGAGAGTGCTGCACAAAGTCATCCAATTCCTCCCAAGAGGACTCTACCGCTGGAGCTCCCTTCCACCTGACCAAAATCTGTTTTCTGCCACGAGCAATGCGACCCTTAAGGACCCTGTCTGGCTGGAGCAGCACACGACCATGCTGAACAGGCGGCAACGTTGGCGGCTGTTCTGGTGGGACTCCATAGAAAGGCTTCAGCAAGCCCACATGAAACACATCATGAATTCTGGCACCCGGTGGCAAAGCCAACTTGTAGGCCACATCACCAATACGCTTCAGTACTTTGTAGGGACCAAAGAATTTAGGCCCCAGCTTGCCACGGCCTTGCACCTGCAAGGAAGCCACTGGTCTGTGTAGGAGACGCAACCACACCCACTGTCCTGGGGAGAACTCAACCGGGCGATGACAACGATCATACACAGCCTTGTAGTGTTGCTGAGATTGCTCCAAACGGTCCTTTGCTTCAGCCAAAAATTCATCCCTGTCCTTCATGGCCCGCTCTACTGCTGGAAGTCTGGCGTCTCCAGGTGCATATGATCTGATGGACGGGGGAGGGCGCCCATACACTAGCTCGAAAGGAGAAGTCTTGATAGCTTGCTGATATGAGGAATTGTAGCAGAATTCCGCCCAAGGAAGCCACTCAACCCACTGCCGTGGCCTATCCCCAGTGAGACAGCGTAAGTACATAGCCACGATCTTGTTCGTTGCCTCTGATTGCCCATCAGACTGTGGATGGAAAGCGGAAGTCATTCGCAGCTTGACCCCGGCCAAACGGAACAGCTCCCGCCAAAACTCGCTGGTGAACACCGGGTCACGATCGCTGACAATGGAAGAAGGAATGCCATGTAAACGAACCACCTCAGCGAAGAAAGCCCGGGCTACAGAAGTTGCTGTGTAAGAGTGCCCCAGTGGAATGAAATGCGCTGCCTTAGAGAACCTGTCCACCACAGTCAAGATCACCGATTTGCCATTTACCTTGGGCAATGCCTCCACGAAATCCATGGCCAAATCCTCCCAAACCGAGGTAGGAACTCCCAGGGGCTGCAGCAATCCACCTGGCTGAAGATGCTCAGTCTTGTTCCTCTGACAAACCGCGCATGCACGCACAAAATCCTGCACCACCTTTCGATCGTTAGGAAAATGGAAATCAGCTCGCAGCCGATGCAGGGTCTTGTGCACACCCTCATGTCCAGCTCCATGGACCATCTCCAGAATTGGCTGACGCAGGCTGGAGGACGGCGCAATATACACACGCTTGTTGAAGAGGATCAAGCCATCCACCACCGACCAAGCAGCCGGCTTCGCACCTCCCCTGATCGCATCGCGCAGCTGGGACAGAACCGTGTCTCCGTTGATTTCCTGCCGCACCTCGTCGAATAGGGCGGACTGGGGGGCGGACAGCGCCAGCAGCTCCCCTGGTTCCTCATCGTGGCGCGACAGAGCATCAGCCACCACGTTCAGGGTGCCTGGTTTGAACTCCACGACGAAATCAAAACCCAGAAGCTTGCTCGCCCACTGATGCTGAGGAATAGTGGTCAAGTGCTGGTTGAGGAGGAAGCGCAGGCTGCGGTGATCCGTGCGGACGACGAACCGGCGTCCCCACAAGTATGGGCGCCAGTGCCGAACAGCCTGCACCAACCCAATGAGCTCGCGCTCATAGGCGGCCAACTTGGCATGGCGGGCGGCGATGGGCTTGCTGAAGAACGCGATTGGGCCGGCCCCTTGATGTAGAACTGCCCCGAAGCCGGACCCTGAGGCGTCACATTCGACGATGAAGTCTCGATCAAAGTCCGGTAATTGAAGTACCGGCGCTGTCGTCAAAGCACGCTGGAGAGCCTGGAATGCGGTGTCGGCGGCGTCAGACCAGCGGTACCCCTCCTTCTTCAACAAAGCCGTGAGCGGCGCCGCGATCATGCCGAAGTCTCGGATGAAGCGGCGGTAGTATCCCGCCAAACCGAGGAAGCCGCGTAGTGCGCGGGGAGACTTGGGCCGCGGCCAATCCAGCACGGCCTGGACCTTGTGGCGGTCCATGGCGACACCCTCCGCCGAGATGACATGGCCGAGATAGGCCACCGATGACTGACCAAACACGCACTTGGACCTCTTGAGGAAGAGCTGGTGATCCTGCAACGTGCGAAACACCGTACGAACGTGGCGGAGATGCTCCGACCACGAAGAGCTGTAGATTAAGATGTCGTCGAAGAAAACCAGGGCAAACCAGCGGAGAAAGGGTAGCAGGATGTCGTTCATCATCTCCTGGAATGTCGCCGACGCGTTGGTGAGGCCAAACGGCATCACCAAGAACTCAAACAAGCCCTGGTGTGTCCGGAACGCCGTCTTCTCCACATCATCGGGGTGCATTAGCACCTGGTGATATCCGGAGCGCATGTCGAGCTTGGTGAAGTACTTGGCGCCGCGCAGCTCATCGAGAAGTTCCTCCACCACCGGGATAGGGAATTTGTCTTTGATCGTCGTGTCGTTGAGCGCGCGGTAGTCCACACAGAAGCACCACGTGCCATCTGCCTTGCGGATGAGGAGTGCCGGTGAGGAGAACGCCGAAGAGCTCGGGCGTATGACTCCAAGGCGAAGCATCTCGTCGCACTAGCGTTCAAGTTCGTCCTTCTGCATATGGGCGTAGCGGTACGGCCTGACCGCCACTGCTCCAGTGCCCGGCTTGAGACGGATGCGGTGGCTCAGATGACGTCGAGGCGGCAGACCTTGGGGCTCCGCGAACAGGCCCACAAACTCCTCCAGTAGCTCCTCCAGTAGCGCGCTGTCATACTGCGAGAGCGCGACCGAGGACAAGGCCGGTGTCACGTCCGCTCCACGCCAGAGGACACGACGACCGTCACGAACGAACGCCATGGAGTGGTGGGCGAAGTCCCAGAGAATGGGGCCGAGCGAGCTCAGCCACTGAACGCCCAACACCATGTCATATTCGCCCAAGGGCAGGGTGTGGATGTTGATGTGGAACTCCTCGCCACGATGCGCACGGGTTGCGCCGCGACCCTGCCCGGGGATGGGATGCGGTCGCCGTTCGCCACCGCCACCGACAGGTCAACTCCCGACTGGAGCTGCACGCCCGCATGCCGCGCCATCTCGGAGTCGATGAAATTATGCGTCGATCCCGAGTCCAGCAGAGCCACCGCCACGGCGTCGCCTATGGAGACGAAGACCTTCATGGTCTGGACGCCCCGCGCGCGGACGCCCGTGACGGCGTGGAGAGAGATGGCCGGTGCTGCGAGGGCACCCGTCAACGCTGCGCACTCGATCACCTCATCCACCTCCTCATCCTCGTCTTGGAAACCCACCACCTCGATGATGAACAACTTCTTGCAGCAGTGGCCGAGGACGAATTTCTCGTCGCAGTTGTAGCATAGCCCATCCGCGTGCCGCTGGGCCATCTCCGCCGGGGAAAGACGCCGGCGCGGCAAGGTGGTCGTCAACGGCGTGGCTTTGCCCGAGCCTGGAGAGGCCGTGGACGACGAAGCTGGAGCAGCCGCGGCGGGCACCGGCTTGGGCGTGTTGGAGCTCGCCGCGGACTGGATCGACGCGCGAGCGCCGCGGATGGTCCCCGGGTCAGAGGGCGTCAGCTGCATCCTCTGTTCGTAGGCCTGGGCGAACATAATGGCGTCATCGAGGGACTGCGGGCGGCGGAGCGCGACGTCGGTCTTCAAGGGATTCACCAGACCCGCCGTGTACATCTGTACCAGCTGCGGCTCGGTGAGGTTCGCATCGCGGCAGGCCAGCGCCAGGAACCTGTCGGTGTACATCGCGGAAGGAGCATGATTTCACCCACCGGGCCGTCCGTCATCAGCGGACCAAACCGCTGCTGCACCAGCTGCGCGAAGCGGCGCCAAGACGGAGTGCCCGCCGTGAGCTCCAGGCGGTAGAACCACAGCTGGGCGGCGCCGGACAGGTGCATTGATGCGTACCACACCCGGCGGCGCTCCGGCGTGTTCTGGCCGCGGAAGAAGGTCTCGCAGCGGTGGAGCCACGGCAGGGGGTCCTCCTTGCTGTCGTAGATCGAGAACCGGGTGTCGGTGTAGTCGTCGTCCTCCTCGCGGTGGTAGTCGCGCGGCGGCGGCCGCTCTGTGCGCGGTGGTGGCCACTCTGTGCGCGGCGGCGGCTCCGTGGGCGGCGGCTTGGGCTTGTCCTTCGGGCCATTGGAGGAGTGGACGTCGCCGTCCTCCGCGACGGCCGCCTTGCCGTCTCTCTGCTCCGATTCGACGCGGATGAGGGCCAAATTGAGGGCGCGGACCTGGTCCGCATTCTCAAAAGCAGAGGCCTGGAGGTTGACGACCTTCTCCGGGAGCGCGGCGAGCTTGGAGGCGACGGGAGCGAGCGGCGCCAGGCGGTCGACCTTGCCGCCAATGGTGTGGATGGTGACGGATAGGTCTTCGAGCTTGGTCACCAGGTTGTTGACGGTGTTCGTCAGGTCCCGGAGGCCGTCGCTGAGCGTCTTCGTGTCGTCTCCCATGGGCACGGAACAAGGCACCACTGATACCAAGTTGTTATGGGGGAAGGAGTTTGAGGAAGGATTCCGGCGAAGATTATATGGGAAAGAAGTCACAGGACGTGGCCCTGGACCTCGCCGGCGCGTCGGAGCCGTGATGAGCTCGACGCCGCACTGAGGAGGCAGGACACGGCTTACATATGAATCTCAACTAAAGCCTACCCTCTTCCCTAATGTTCCTGGGCTTATATGACGCCCCTAACCAAACCAATCTTATCTCCTAAGCTAAACAAATCTTATCTCTAACCAACTCTATCTCCTAATCTACTTCTTGGCGTCCTGGGACTTCTGGCACCCGCCAAATGTACGGCCGTACATAACATTAATTGGTTAATATTGACAGCTAATTAACTTACCATGTCATTTGTGATGTAATTAGAAACCCTTTCCACGATTGTGTCTGTTCCATTATCTGGCTTGTTTTCATCTCCGTATTTTCCATCACGCCACAGAACGTAAGATATTAGAGTATCTTCCAGGTATACTGATCCACCTTCTCTGCTCATGAGATGCTTTTCGGCTCTAATGCAGTTTATGTACGTGTTTATGACCTGTTTAAATAATATATTTAGATGAAGAAATTCACATATATTTTATACAAATATTTAATAAGCATGTAATTTTTCCATAAATATGTAGTGTTGTACTTACGTCGCCTTGTATGTAAGATTTTGGTTCTAAAAGGCACTGTATTACTTTGTAAGTAACAAACGATTCATTTACTCTGACAACTATCCTCTCGTCTGCTGAGTTTTCAATTGATTGAATAATGGCCTCATCTTCCTCGTCACACTCGTAATCTGCAGTTAATGTAACAAGTTATTATAATAATATAATATCATGCTTTAACATTAAATGTGTATATATAATAATAATTGTTTGCCGGATACCTTCAAGAGAAACGAAAGTTATATGTGCTTTCTTCGGTTTATTGTGTCAAGAAGTCTTGTGATCATTGCCTTCCAGTTCAGGCAAACTGCCTAATAATTTGACATGGTTGTTATCTATCATCATCTTTTTGTCGTCCAAGTCGACGTCATCTTCCGATGTAGCATTGCTATCTACTGCTTCTTTCATAGCTTCTTCTTGGACCACGCCCATAGCTGTTTGCTCCTCTTCTTCTTTAGCACCCGGGAAGTCCATTTGTTCATGCATGTTGGCAGTTGATTCTCTTTCATCTTTGTTTAAATTTGTGCTGTCAGTCAATTCAGAACCATGTTCTGACGAATTCATGATGATACTGCATTTACATTTAAATTAATTCAATAAACTTTTCAGAACACGTTAAAACATGTAGAATTATAATATATACTATTGACGCCGGACGCATTGCTGCTTGTTTATTGACAAAGTTTACCTCCGTTGAGCCATAGAATTAGCAGCTTGATTCCGCGTCCTTGGTGGCCTCGACGAAGTAGTAGAATAGGTCGTGTCCGTGCTCCTTGTTCACAGTCTCGTACCCGACGTTCTTCTTGAAGTCGACGAGCTCCGGACTCGACTACTCGACGAGCTCCGGCTGTCCGGGGAGTTTGGCGATGCTGTAGGCCTCCGTCGGGTTTTCATTTTTTATTATATATTTGTTCTGGTGCGTCCATGTACACAGTTGGAGTCCTAGTCTGGTTAGGGATAGAGTTCAGTTTCACAAATGCAGAAGACAAAAGCCGGACTCGTTCCCGCTCGACCTGGGTATTGTGGTAGTCTGATTCTAGATGATCATAAACTCGCTGGCTCAGAAATTCTCGCTGAGATCTTGCTTCACCTGTTTAAGAACCTGCTCGGACATGCCGCCTGGCCGCTGGCTGCTGCTGCCACGCTTCCTGCTGCTCTCACGCGACAGCTCCACCATCTCCTCCATCTTGGGAGTCAGGTACGCCCTAGAAGTGGCAGTAGCCTTCCCTGCCGAACCCTGCAGCTCCACCCCAGACGCCCGCTGCTGCGCGTGCGAGCTCATGCCGGCGCGCAGGCACGCGCGCCCGTCTGCTGGTACTGCATCCGGTCGCCGACGCGGAAGCTCAAGTCGCGCAGCTCCACCTTGATCGCCTCGCACGTCGGGTCGTCCCCGGCCACCCCCAGCGCTGACCGCTCCACCTCCTTCAGCCGCGCGTTCAGGATCCCCGCGGCGCCGGAGTGCTGCCCGCCATCGGCGGCCGCCCGCGCCGCGGCGATGCCCTCGGCCGCCGACAGCCGGACGCGCTCCCGCTCGACCTCCATGGACGGAGCCGGCATGTGCGCCAGCTCCAGCGGCCTCTGGATCACTGCGGCGGGTGCGGCGGCGCGGGCAGCCTGACGTACGACGGATTAAGGGGGAGGGGGGGGGGGGTGAACGACATCACCACAAAGCAGCTCCACCTTGATCGCCTCGCACGTCAGGTCGTCCCCGGCCACCCCGGCGCTGACCGCTCCACCTCCTTCAGCCGCGCGTTCAGGATCCCCGCGGCGCCGGAGTGCTGCCCGCCGTCGGCGGCCGCCCGCGCCGCGGCGATGCCCTCGGCCGCCGACAGCCGGACGCGCTCCCGCTCGACCTCCATGGACGGAGTGTTGGCTTTGCCCAGGAACTCTCTCACACTCACAACCACAGAACGCCGGCGAGGGAGACGATACTCTGTGGTACGAACGCCACGGCGACGAACACCTGTATCTTGGCCTGTTATTCACTGGACTTGGCAACTTACAATGGTGGAGTTCACCGGCCTTTATAGGCACAGGCATCGCACGGTGGAGCACTGCCTCCATCCGCCCACGATCCACACGACTCGACGCTCACGGCGCGCAACCTCCGCTGCCTCGTGCGCACGACTCGGCCAACAACGCACGCCACGAACTCCCAACAAACCTGATCACGCGTTCCGCTTCAACCTCAGCTCTCGCGTGATCATCGACTCGATCTACCTAGACATGTACGTACGTGACACACACGTACACTAACCGGACTCATATACGTGACACACATGCACGTATAGACCTGGACGACGCACACACACGCACGACGCGTTTATTCCTAACAATCTCCCCCTAAACGTGACGTGCCGTTGCCGGAGTTGCTGCAGCTCCCCTTGTCTTCATCGCCCCGGCCGCCACTACGGCCTTCCGACGTGATGCGACCACCGCCACATGCCTCATCTCCACGCGAACGATTCAACCTTCTTCTCCGGGGACACACCATCTTCCGCAGCACGCGCTCAGTGTCGTCGTGAGCCTCTAGCTCGCCCGAACGACGCGGCAGCACCCGCGGATCGAGGCCGTCTTCCGCAGCACCCGCTCAGTGTCGTCGTGAGCCTCTAGCTCGCCCGAACGACACGGCCTCATGTGCGGATCGAAGCCACGCACCTCTATTTTCTTCCTCAGCGACACACGCCGAGCACATCGCGGCCGGCAGGACCGACACACGACCCGCTGCCGAGCACCTCCACCGGCGACCACGCACATGACCGACACACGGTCCGGCGACCTTGTCTCGCCACTGCCAGTGCGCTTCTCGCCGCTACGCCACGCCTATGCCAGCGACCACGCGGCGCCACCGGCGACCTCGCAGGACGTCGCGCCCGCTGCGGCCTCCTTCCAAGACAGCTGCAGCACCGCGTGCACCTTCACTAACCGACACACGACCGGGAGCTTCATTGCATCGCAGCCGCCAACGGACTTGGGCTTGCACCAGCCGCCATGAACGACGCCGCCTCGTGCCGGCCACCACCAGCACGTCTCCGGCACCTAGCTCTTGATACCAAATGTTGGCTTTGCCCAGGAACTCTCTCACACTCACAACCACAGAACGCCGGCGAGGGAGACGATACTCTGTGGTACGAACGCCGCGGCGACGAACGCCTGTATCTTGGCCTGTTATTCACTGGACTTGGCAACTTACAATGGTGGAGTTCACCGGCCTTTATAGGCACAGGCATCGCACGGTGGAGCACTGCCTCCATCCGCCAACGATCCACACGACTCGGCGCTCACGGCGCGCGACCTCCGCTGCCTCGTGCGCACGACTCGGCCAACAACGCACGCCACGAACTCCCAACAAACCTGATCACGTGTTCCGCTTCAACCTCAGCTCTCGCGTGATCCTCGACTCGATCTACCTAGACATGTACGTACGTGACACACACGTACACTAACCGGACTCATATACGTGACACACATGCACGTATAGACCTGGACGACGCACACACACGCACGACGCGTTTATTCCTAACACAGAGCCGGCATGTGCGCCAGCTCCAGCGGCCTCTGGATCACCACGGCTGGTGCAGCGGCGCGGGTAGCCTGACGTACGACGGATTATGGGGGAGGGGGGGTGAACGACATCACCACAAATAATAGATAATAGATAGATAGATAATAGATAGATAGATAGATAGATAGAAGATAGAATAGATAGATAGATTGGTTTAGACTAGGTGGTTGTGCCCCTGAATCTCTATACTAGCTACTCCCTCGGTCCCAAATAATATTCATTTTGATTCTTTGTACATGGCTTTTGCTACATATACATCTCTAGACATAATATATATCTAGGAGCATAGCAAGAGCTATGTATATAGAAAAGGAAATTTTAGGGTGTTGTATTTAATGTGAGCCATCCATCTGATCATGTTTAACGATGATAGTATCAGGTAGTACCAATATGATAGTATAAGGTAATACCAATTTGGTGGGCTCAACATCCATCCGACGAGATCTAACAGTACAATGTATAGTACCAATAATAGAATAGTACCAGGTAGTACCAATACGACAGTACCCCATTACTATCCAGTACTATCTAAGTACCAAAACAAAGCTCAGAAAAAACCTAAAAAGAATAGTAATTTAGAACGAAGTGAGTGCCATGAATCTTTATAGTATAGCTGTTGTTGTACATCTCCGTCTTTGTTTTTTGATCCTCTTCATCAGTGAAGAAGTAGCAGTGCCTTTTTCTCATTCTTTCATTGTTGTATTCTGATTTGTATTTTTTTTCTTCACACACATATTTTCCATTTATATATGTTATTCTTATTAATTTGTATATTCGAATCAGATGGTTTTGTAATGACAAATGCGAGGATCAGCTGGCCTTTAATCTGGCGGCTAGGCATTGTTCCTGGACAACAGGAGCGTCTGGTTTGTGCCTATGGGAACTGGCGTACTCCCAACCAATGGTGGACGACGGCTGTAGCTGTCCAACATTTTCTGGGTCCTCACAACCGCTGTGGGATCGCGGTGTGTCCTAGCGGGAACTTGGTGTACATTCTCTGCCATTCTAGTGAAGATGTTTTGCGGCTCCAAGGTCGTACTTGTGCCATCGGGACTCAAGATGTAGTCATGAGCTTCTCCCGTGTTCTGAATGTCGAATACTCTAGTGAAGCAGACGGTCCTGGTGTTCAGACACAAGTTAGGGACATTGCAGGCTACTAGCTAGACATGGATATTTGCTAATGTAAACAGTATATGTGTATGTGTATGTTTATCAGTGTATGTGTATAGAAACATATACATAAAGAGATACATGCATGGAGATCAGTAATTGACATTGTTCAATTATTCACGCAGTTGTTGGCCATATACTACACATAGATAATGGAGATAAATAATGGTCATTATTGTTCCTTTATTTATCATTTGTGGAATTAGCACAATTTTATGCATCCCAATGTTCTTATTTGCAAGTTGTTTAGATGGTTCGAATGATAGCTAATTTATTAAGAGTTGTTTGGTGTTAAAATCTAGATGGCCTCCTTTTCATAGCCATCTGGAGTCTGATGGTACCTTTTCTGAGGAAACAGGAGGGGCAATTCCCCTACTGATTGTATATATTAAAATTTAATAAAAAGATACCACTACTAGAAAAAACACATTTGTACCTGTTCTAAACCCCATTAGTACCGGGTATAGAACCAATATTGTTCATCCGGTACTAGTGGGGGGCACATTTGTACCGGGTGCGTCACCAGAAGCCTTGGTACTAAAGAGTTTGCCGCCCGACGAGCAACATCCCTTCCTTTTTCCTTTTCCTTTTCCTTTCCTTTTCTTTTCTTTTTTTATGTTCTATTCTTTTCAATCGAAGCAATCACATTTAATCTCATAAACTTATAAGGATCACAAACACATTTTATCAACATGCACATTACACGAATCACATCAATACTATTGATCTCACAATTTCACATACACATATACCACACACAATTTTAATCCCATACACAATATCTCGTACACTTCGGAAAGACAAAGAAAAATGAAGATGAACTGCTGCACAGAGACAAAATTTTCAAAAAAAATCACTCACATACACCACTGCCGACGGCCGGCCACCGCGGCCAGCTCCTTCCGGCTGCGCCTCCTGCGTTGGGGAGGCCATGCCCCCCTCGAGCCCGCTGCCGGAGAGGCCGTGCACCCCTACGGGCTCGTCGCTGCGCCTCCCGCAGCCGGGCGCTGCGCCCTCGGGATCCCGGCCTGCTGGCTCCCACGCACTGGAGCCCCGCGCGCCTCGGCCTTAGGAGGCCGCGCCTCCAGCACCGCCACGAGCTCTTGCCCCCGAGGAGGAGCCGCAGGGAGGCCGGCGCCACTGCGGCTCTGCAGCAGGCAGCGCCCCCGGGACTCCGGCCTGCTGGCTCCCACGCGCCCCGGGCCTCAGGAGGCTGCAACCCCAGCGCCGCCCCAGCGCTTGCTCCAGGCCGGCGCCGGCGCCTGAGACAGAGAGAGTGAGAGAGATGTGAGAATAAGAATGAGAGCCAGTAGATAAGAATGAGAGAGAGGCTAGAGAATGCACGCAGGTGGCCGGCCGGGAACTCATTAGTAACGGGGTTTTATGTAGCCCAGTATTAATGTCCCTCTTTCAATACCGAGGTTTCTCTAGGCCCGGTACTAATAGATCCTTGACTCATTAGTATCGGGTCTAGCCCTCACCCGGTACTAATGTCTCGCATTAGTACCGGGTGGGGAGGGATGGCTCAGCGCGCCCCCTCTATGACCCCTATTAGTACTGGGGTGGGGCTAGACTCGGTACTAATGCTCATATTAGTACCGGGTGCAAAAATACCTGGTACTATTGTGTTTTTTGTCTGGGACAAATGTGTGTTTCTGTAGTAGTGTACATAGAGTTTCAGAGACCTAAGAAACATAGAAAGAAATGGAAAAAAATCAAATCAATTAATGAGCTGTGTGTAACCATGTTGACATTGTCGCTTTTGTATTAGATTTTGCTCTTAGGATAACTAGAGCAAACTCCTTGAACCTGTTCTTGACCGACGGAATATCTGGCAGCGCTGGCCTTGAAAGATGAGATCATTTCTTGCCATCCAAATGCACCAGATCATTATGATTATGATGTCAATACAGAAAGGCAAATGCAGCTGAGTACGCAGCAAATCCAGGACATCAAAGGGGTCCCCAGCTGGGACTAGTAGATGAAGCACAAACCAGCACCTTTGAGCGAAGGTACACCTGAGAAACAGATGCTCAGAAGTCTCTTCTACTTGTTGTTGACATAACAAACAATCATAGGAAGGCAAGACCCTGTTCTTTTTTCTGAGAATGTTGCGAGTGCTGAGGCGGTCTTTCATAAGAAGCCAAAAGAAAACTTTATGTTTTTCTTGAACTGAAGCATCTGGAGTCTGACGATACCTTATCAAATATAAGCCTCCACTATTGTAACCATCTAGGCCCTTTCGCACCTTTGGTAAGGGTGTGTTTCGGTGATAAATGACAACCATATGCTTGTGACTAACCTTTGTTTTGTAGCGGATTATATCTTGGGTTATTGTCATAAGTATTAAATGAAAAGAGACCCCCTCAATTTGAATTTATGGATGATCAATGGACAAATACTACAAGGCTAAGGACTTTGTTAGTTCCAAGTGTCACAAGGAGATGAAGGACACTTGGATTGCAAGTTTGTAGTGTTTGACCGTACTATTAAGAGGGGTTCATGCACTAGTAGCTTGACCATGCACCAAAAGCTATGAAAATATGCACACTCAAGTTCCTTGGATGCTAATCAGCTCAAAGTACTCATGGAAACACATTGGAAGCAAAAGAATCGACGGAAAACTCAAAGGCGATTGAATTGGACGAGTTAAACTTCAAAGCATAGCGTCGGATGAACCGACGCCTGCCTTTCTAGTTGCGTCGGATGAGTTCTGCGGCTGGAGTACTCAAAAGTGACCGTCGGATGAACCGATGGCCCTAGCATCGGTTCATCTGGTGACCTAGGGTTTGGTAACAGTAAGGTTTCAAGTTCTGTCTCTTCAGCACCGGATGATCCGACGCCTTGACCAGCGGTTCATCCGACGCCCTCATTCAAATCATACAGAGACACGCCAAGAATTTCGCTTCAGCACTGGATGAACCGACGCTTCATGGACACCTCAGCGGTTCATCCGACGCCTATGTTCAAACCATACAGTACCGCACCGAGTGGGTGCTCTTCAGCACTGGATAGACCGACGGTGCATCGATGCAACACGTCGGTGCATTGACTGGGTCACTTGGTTCAACGGCTATTTCAGCGCCTATTAGTGACCGGATGATCCAACGCCTGCGCAAGGGGGACCATCGGTTCATCCGACGGTACTACTTTTCAGGGAAACTTTTCCAATAGCTAGCCACCCTTGCTAGGCCTATGTATATGACCCCCTGCGTCTCTTGAGCTACCTTTGCCACTCTGAAGATCTACAGCAGCCAAGGAGAGAAGGAGATTGTGTTCTTGCTCATTTGGGATTCTCTTCCTCTTGTTTGAGGAGCTCTTTCTTAGTGATCAAGGGTTTCAAGGTGCATATCATGGCTTAGCTGAGTGCTCAGGTCAAGTGAAGGTGTGTGGGTTTGTTACTCTTGGAGTTTGACGGCTCCTAGACGGTCTTGGTGCTTTGGGGGTTCTTGGTGAGCTCTTGGAGATTGTGGTAGCCTCCAGAAAGCTTTGTGTACACGGTTCGAGACCCACCGTTTCGGAGATGGAGAATGGGTACTCTTAGTGAGAACTTGAGTCTTGGTGACTTGAGGGGGAGCAATACTCTTAGTGAGTGCTCCAACGTGGATTATGGGGAAGCGTCAACTTCTCGATACCACGGGAAAAAATCTGGTTGTCTCTTGTGTCTCTCTCTACTTATTTGCATTTATTTCAGCACCTAATTTCCGCACTTAAGTTTCCTTGCTTTAGTTCTCTTTAAGTTGCTTGTTTGCCTCTTATCTTGACTAGGGTGTTCTATATCTCTTAGTGTGATATTTGCTAAGGAAACTCTTGTTAGTGTGCTTAGTAGTAGAGAAAAACCTTTTTAGATGGGCAACACTAGTTGATAGGCTAAGGTTTTCTTCATGTTTTAGAAATTGAAAAGAAGGCCCATATTCAACCCCCCTTCTACGGGCCATTGATCCTACAAGTGGTATCAGAGCTAGGCTCTCTATTTCCTTGGCTTAACCGCCTAGAGAGATGGGGAAAGGTAGTGGCAATGGCCCTCCCAAGTTGGCGGGGAAACGGTTCACCTTTTGGGCACATAGAATGGATAGCTACCTTCAAGCACGACACCACGATGCATGGCTCACTACCATGTATCCTTTGCCACATGTTCCCACCGAGAGTGAGTCCAAGTGGAACTCTCGCGCTAGAAACCATATCTTTGAGGCACTAGATGAGGAATTGTTTGATCGGGTCTACACTTTGGAGACCGCCCATGAGGTGTGGATGGAACTTAAAGACATCCATGTGGGCAACAAGAAGATCCGTGAGGAAAAATATGAGTTGCTCCAGGTGGAACTCAATGAGTTCAAAATGCTTGAGGATGAGGGCATAGAGCAAATGTACTCTAGGATGGGTGTGCTTATTCAAAATATCAATGCTCTCAATATTGCTAACCTTACCGAGCAGGAAATCATCCTGAAAATCCTCCAAACGCTCCCCAAGTCCAAGTACAACATCGTCAAGGCACTTCTCTTTGAGAAGGACTTCTCTTTGAGAAGGACTTCTCTACCCTCACCATCACCGAGGTTGTGAACAAGATCCGCTCCCATGAGATGTTCATGATGGATGAAGTGGAATCATCTACTTTCAACTCAAGCTCCAAGAAGGATCTTGCACTCAAGGTAAGTGAGAAGGTCAAGCCAAAGATGAAGACCAAAGCAAAGCCTCAATCATCCTCAAGTGAAAGCGAAGACAAGAGTGACTCAAGTGATGTGAAAAGCGATGATGCAAAGCTTGCTCTTCTCATGAAGAGAACTACCAAGATGCTTTCCAAGATTGGCAAGAAGGGCTATAACTATGATCCCAAGAAGCAAAAGTTTCAGGCATCAAGAAGAAGTGGTGAAGGAAGCAATAGGAAGTGCTACAATTGTGGAAGCTATGATCACCTATCCTATGATTGCCCCAAGACCGACAAGTGTGTATCAAGCTCAAGCAAGAAGAACGATGAGGATGAGAAATATGCCAAGTACTACAAGAAGATCTCATCCAAGAAGAAATCATCAAACAAGCCCTACCACAAGAAGAAGGGCGAACATCGTTCTCTCTTGGCCAATGAGTGGATTACCGGGGGTGAGACTTCAAGTGAATCAAGTGAAAGTGAAGAAGAAAAGAACAAGAAGATCGCTGGTATTGCTATCAAGGATGATGAAGAGCCTTCGCTTCCACCTCCACCTATGTGCTTCATGGCAAAGCATTCTAAGGTGAGCGATAGCGATAGTAGTGACTCTTCTAGTAGTGATGACGATCTCTCACCAAATGCTCTTAAGGGTCTTCATGATGAATACACCTCAATGATTAAGAAACAAAAGAGTAAGCTCAAGGCACTTGAAGAGACCCATGAGAAACTTAAGCTATCAAATGATGAGTTACTTGTGAAGCACAATGACCATAGCAAAGAGCATGATGCTTTGGTAGTGTCTAACAAGTCACTTAGAGATGACCATAACAAGTTGCTTGATAAGCACAATGAGCTAATCGTCAAGCATGACGACATAATCGTGCTTAACAAGTCTCTTGAGTCAAATCATAAGATGCTTAAGAAAGAACATGTGATCTTAGAGATGAAATATCAAGAGCTTGAGCTTGCATATGAGGCCATTGGTTCTAGTGGGCATGAAGATGCTATAGAAGTCACTAAAACCAATGCTTCTACCTCATGTGATGATCTAGTTGAAGAACCTAAGATCTTGCTTAATGATGAAAATGTTGCACCCTCTTCCAAGACTAACCATGCTAGGGTGAAAGCTCTTGAAGAAGAAGTGAGAAGCCTAAGGTCTTGTGTAAAGACTTTAGCCAAGGGTGAGGAGTTACACAAGGAGATCCTCTACTACAATGCAAGATATTATGGGACAAAGGGACTTGGTTCTTTCCCTAATCCTATCAAGGAAACTCCTAAGTCCAAGGAGCTATATGGGTGTTTCAACAAGGAAGTTGGGTCTTATTGTCAACATTGCAAGGTCACCGGCCATCATACAAGGGAGTGCCCAATACCTACTCGCCCTTTGCCCACCTTGCCTAACAATTTCAAGTCTATGTACAATGATAACCATTTCTTGTTGATGAAGCAAAACAACGGCAAGGTTGCGGTCAAGTTTATTGGTGCCAAACCCAAAGTCAAGCCACCTAGAAGCTTATGGATTCTGAAAGTTTTTGTCACTCACATCAAGGGGCCCAAACTAGCTTGGGTTCCTAAATCTCAATCCTAATTTCTTGTGTGTAGGTGAACTACAAGGCCGGGGGGAGTCATTGGATACTTGATAGTGGTTGCACTCAACACATGACCGGCCAAGTAAAAATGTTCACCTCACTAGTGGATGATGCGGGAGATCATGAACAAGTATCATTTGGTGATAATTCTAAAGGAAGGATCTCCGAATTGGGTGAAATCTCTCTAGCAAATGATTTATCCCTTTCCAATGTTCTCTTTGTGGATTCTTGTAGTTACAACTTGCTTTCCATTGCACAATTTTGTGACCTTGGTCTTTCATACACATTTGATAATGAAGGGGTCACAATTACTAACAAGAAAACTAATGAAGTTGTTTTCAAGGGATTTCTCTATGGTAATCTTTACCTTGTAGACTTTGCATCCCATGAAGCAAACTTGACTACTTGCCTCATCTCCAAGACATCAAAGGGTTGGCTATGGCATCGCTGCATTGCACATATAGGCATGAGTCAACTCAAGAAGGCTTTCAAGAAGGGAATGGTTCTTGGTGTGAAGGATGTCACAATTGAGAAGGACAAGTTATGTAGTGTATGTCAAGCCGGCAAGCAAGTTGCAAGTCATCATCCTATGAAGGCTTATGTATCTACCACAAGACCATTGGAGCTCATGCACATGGACCTCTTCGGACCAACTACATACAAGAGTCTTGGTGGTAATCTCTATTGTCTTGTCATTGTTGATGATTACCCACGCTATACTTGGACATTCTTTTTGGAGGACAAGGGCAAGACGTTTGACATCTTCAAGAAATTTGCTACAAGAGCCCAAAATGAATTTGGGTCATCTATGGTGAAGATTAGAAGTGACAATGGGTCGGAATTCCAGAACATAAGAGTGGAAGAGTATTGTGATGGCGAAGGCATCAAGCATGAATTCTTTTCAACCTACACACCGCAACAAAATGGTGTGGTAGAGAGAAAGAACAAGACACTCATCACTCTTGCTAGAGCTATGTTGGATGACTATGGGATTTCTCAAAGGTTTTGGGCGGAAGCTATCAACACGGCGTGTCATGCTTCAAATAGAGTGTATCTCCATCGGCTATTGATGAAGACACCATATGAGCTTCATATTGGGAGAAAGCCCAACATCTCCTACTTCCGGGTGTTTGGTTGTAAGTGTTTCATATTCAAGAAGAAGAAGAAGCATCTAGGGAAGTTTGAGAGTAGGGTAGATGAGGGCATGTTTGTTGGTTATGCATCTAACTCCAAGGCATATAGAGTATTCAATAACTCTACACGAGTAATTGAAGAAACATGTGACGTGGAGTTCGATGAATCTAATTGCTCCCAAGGGGATGGTTTCTGTTGTGATGATGTAGGAAAGGAACCTCTCCGAGAAGCAATGAAGAAGATGGCTATTGGGGACATCAAGCCAAAGGAGGATGATGACTCTCACTCCATTCATGAAGACTCCTCCTCCGATGATGATAACCATGATGATCATCCAAGGCGTGCAACTTCATCCCCCACAAGACAAGATAGTCCATCTTCCTCACAAGAACCACCTCCTACATTACAAGATACTCAAGATCAAGTAGAGGAAGTGGAAGAAGTTCAATCTCAAGATGATCCCACCTCTACAACATTTGGAAGGCGTACAAGGACTTCAACGAACCATCCCATTGATCTTGTCTTGGGTGATCCCAAGGGTGGTACAAGGACTCGCCGCAAGCAATATGCCTCATTTTGCAAACATCATGCTTTTGTCTCTTTTGTAGAACCCACAACTATAGATGAAGCACTTGGGGACCCGGATTGGATCTTGGCTATGCAAGATGAGCTCAACAACTTCACAAGAAACCAAGTGTGGGAGTTGGTAGAGCGCCCCAAGAACAAGAACGTGATTGGCACTAAGTGGGTCTACCGGAACAAGCAAGATGAACATGGTATTGTGGTGAAGAACAAGGCAAGACTTGTCGCCAAAGGGTACTCTCAAGTTGAAGGCTTGGACTATGGAGAGACCTTCGCTCTGGTGGCACGTCTTGAAGCTATCCGTATCCTCCTTGCATATGCATCTAGTCATAAAATGAAATTATTTCAAATGGATGTTAAAAGTGCTTTCTTGAATGGCTTCATCAATGAAGAAGTCTATGTGGAGCAACCTCCCGGTTTTGAGGATGCTACATATCCTAACCATGTCTATAGGTTGCGCAAGGCTTTGTATGGACTCAAGCAAGCTCCTAGGGCATGGTATGAGAGGCTTCGGGATTTTCTCATTGAAGCGGGATTCAAGATTGGTAGAGTGGACAACACGCTATTCACAAAGATCATCAACAAAGAGCTTTTCATTTGTCAAATTTATGTTGATGATATTATCTTTGGCTCTACTAACCTCAAAGTGTGCAAGGACTTTAGTGATCTCATGACTAAGGAATTCGAGATGTCAATGATCGGAGAGCTCAACTTCTTCCTTGGGTTTCAAATCAAGCAATTGAAGGAAGAGACGTTCATTCATCAAGAGAAGTACACTAATGATATTCTCAAGAAGTTCAAGATGGATGATTGTAAGACGATCAAGACTCCAATGCCTACCAATGGACATCTCGACCTAGATGAGGGAGGTAAACCGGTTGACCAAAAGCTTTACCGTTCTATGATCGGTTCTCTTCTTTATCTTACCGCATCTAGGCCCGATATCATGTTTAGTGTTTGTATGTGTGCTCGGTTTCAAGCCAACCCTAAAGAATCTCACCTAAGTGCTTTAAAAAGGATCCTTAGATACTTAAAATACACACCTAGCATTGGCTTGTGGTACCCCCATGGTGCTTGTTTTGAGCTCTTGGGTTATTCGGATTCGGACTTTGTCGGATGTCGAGTAGACCGTAAGAGCACTTCGGGTGGGTGCCATTTGCTAGGTTGATCTTTGGTTGCTTGGTCCTCTAAGAAGCAAAACCCCGTGGCCTTATCCACTGCGGAGGCGGAATACATTTCCGCGGGGGCTTGTTGTGCTCAAATCCTCTACATGAAGCAAAGCCTCTTGGATTATGGTGTGGTTATAGATAGGGTTCCTCTCCTTTGTGACAATGAAAGTGCCGTAAAAATTGCTAACAACCCGGTTCAACATTCGCGCACCAAGCACATTGATATCCGTCATCACTTCATGCGAGACCATGTTGCAAAAGGGGACATTGTCCTTTGTGGTGTTCGCTCCGAGGAGCAATTGGCGGATATATTCACTAAGCCTCTTGATGAAAACACCTTTTGTAGGCTTCGGAGTGAATTAAATGTGCTTGATGCGTCCAACATCATGTAATGCTTGTCATATAGTTTGCATTTGCATATGTACATGATTAGGGGCTTGTCTAACCTTGATGAGATAGTGGTGAGTATGGGTCTTGCTTGAGCCGATGGTTCTCTTGTTTCGCTCAAGGCATGTTGGAAGGCTCACTATGAATAAGCTTATCAAGGGTTCAAACTTGGCAAGATAGTTTATCTTTCCGCTTTGCACTTATGCTTATCATGTAGGTTGCACTCATGCTTAATTTCATGCATTTGTTCTTGCATAGCATTGCGTGAGAGAAGTCACAAAGGAAACTCACATTATGAGAAAGTTGCTTAGCGTTCAATGCAAATCAGCAACTCCTAAGGTGTGATGAGACAAAATGATTGTGCTTAATGCCTATTGAGTTAAGTCCTAACGAGCTTAAGGTGTCTATCTCTAAGTTCAAAGGCAATTAACTCATACATTTCCTTTTTGGAGTTCCCTCCTCTCCTTTGGTTCTAAAATTGCCTATTTTATCTATGGTTTATCCCTTCTTAGGGAGCTAATTGTGTATCTATATGTATTTTACAAAGGAGTGCTTGAGGGGTGAGGTTGTCATTCAGAATTGATCCAAAAATGTGCTTGTGTTGGTTTGTGTGTGACATCTTTTGGATCAAACATGAGAAATAGATCAGCAATTCAAAAAAAAAAACCTCACCGTCGGATGAACCGCTGCCATGTAGGTTCCGGCGTCGGTCCATCCGGTGATAGGGTCTGTGCACTCAGTTCGTCTCTGGTAGAAATTTTCCTACCGTCAGATGAACCGATGTTGCCTCGTATCTATCCCGCGGTTCATCCGGTGCTAAAGGAATTTCTGCTCCATCACAGCCCTACCAGCAACTGCTCCGACACATCTAGCAGAGATGCCATCGGTTCATCTGGTGCGCTGATTCTCAGCGGAGCAGAGTTGTTCCGATGGTTCGACCGACGCTCGCCTGGTTCATATCGTCGGTTCATCTGACGCTACTATGATGCGTGGCTCCCGTCTGTCATAATGGTTGGCGGTCATCTCTTCCTCTATTTCGAACCCTAATCACCGCCGCCGCCGTATGCGCCCATGTGCCGCCGTCCACGCCGACTCCGCCCCCTCCGCGCACACGTGCATCCCTAGGCTCCTCCACCGCTCCTTAGGGCTCGCCGCCGGTCCGCTCGAATTTTGAGCGCGCGCGCCATCGACCCCCCTTCCTAGGTTTTCTGCCACCGTGCAAATTCCGGCCAGGCGCCGCCCCTCCGGCTCACCGGCGTTCACCTAGGGGTGCGCAAGGAGCTTCTCCACCACCACAGCCACTCGTGGACGTCTCCTCTTTGCTGTGGTGAGCAGGCCTCGAATTTTTTCCCCATCTGTGCTCACTGTTCAAACAATTGGGTGAAATTCTTGACTTGTTTTAGTGGAATTGATCTATACTAGGAGCTTTGCTTTACTTGTATATGATCATTACTCATTTTCCTGTAGATTTTGCTACACCTTTATTGAATTTGAGCATGTTGGTCACTGTCTTGTGCTTAGCTCTTTAAAATCTTCAAACGGTGCCATCTTATACTCACACACTTCATATCTTGAGCACCTAAGGACTGCCTAGTTTTCACCATATCTTTATCTTGTGGCAGTCATCATCTCCTAGATTCCATGCTTAGGCTCATATCTATTTCTTTGCTATGCTTAAGGACCCCTTATCCTTAGTTATTTATCTCGTTTATCTTCGTATCTCGCCATTCTATAATCTTCTACCATTTCTTTGACAGATGGCGGGCGACAAGAGGAAGGGTAAGGCAGCCGCCGAACCGAAGAAGAAGAAGACCCGACAGGAGAAGGAGTGGGAGCGTGTGCTC
Source organism: Cenchrus fungigraminus (assembly GCA_036936925.1). Lineage (NCBI taxonomy): Eukaryota > Viridiplantae > Streptophyta > Magnoliopsida > Poales > Poaceae > Cenchrus > Cenchrus fungigraminus. The sequence continues at coordinate 90,780,709 of CM072780.1, forward strand.
AGTGTGCCCGATGCACAGACTCAGCCACAGAGGGGTATCCGGATCGGTGCGAGTGCACAGAGTCAGGGGGAGCAGCAGCAGCCACAGCAGCAGTTACGGTGTTCAGGCCGTAGTCAGCAGACAGAGATACCTCCTTCTGCCCCACGTACTGGTCCTCGGACTCGTGGTGGACACACTCAGCCGACACCGAGGTAGAGGAGAGCAACAGTTGAGGAGATAGTAGAGCTCGAGCAGCAGGCACAACCAGTACACGGGCCGGAGCTTCCCAGAGGTCCGCGGGCAGAGGCTTTCAGTGTGTACATCCGCGATCTGCGGAACTTGCCCAGGCCGAAGATCAGGCGGTTGAGGAGTGTGCCCGAGGACGAGTGGTTCCCTCGTGGGTGAAAGGATTGTGACCCTCGCTTCTGGATGATCCTCCAGGAGAACTTCTACGCCTCCTACGTCCGCAAGGGTTCACAGCTGAGTCAGCACAGGATGCTCCAGTTCACAGCACTCAGAGCAGCAGCAGCCGGGGAGCCGATCCTCCCGTACTTTGACTACCTTCCCGCTTGGCCGACTTAATGAGCCTGAGGTCCCGGTACGTCCCCGAGTGGGTCCGGGTGTTCTACGCGACAGTCTACATTGAGGCTGACCGGATCTCGATTCACTTCATGTTTATGGGTCAGCAGCAGAGGCTCACTCGATAGGGGATCGCAGAGTTGCTAGGGGTACAGCTCGAGGACGACTCGATCCACTACTTGGCCTACCCTGACGTCGAGGCTCCTCGTCGTGCTCACACACCAGTTCTACCTTCGGACGACAAGATCAGCTTTCTCTTCTTGCAGCCGTTCCTCCCCGGTACTCCCAGGACTCCGGACCGCTTGACTCGTGAGGCGTACGTGGTTCACTACGCGCTCCGGAGGTCCGTGCTCTACAGGATGGGGAACGCTGAGTCACTCACGGGCGTGCGGTAGTGGCTCCTCATGTACATTATGGCGAAGCGCCCTTTCGATATTGTTGATATCCTGATCAGTGAGGTCGAGGACACTATTATGGATGGTATGGGGATGACTCGACATCAACCGTTTGCTCACTGGATCAGTTGGATGCTGTCACGTCTCGAGGCCCAGCGCTACGTCAGTACTTTGGAGCAGTCCAAGTACATCTTTCCGACCTACCGGCCTCCGATGCCGGGTGACAGGAGGCGGGGTCCGAGGGGTCTGAGACGGGCCGAGGAGACCCTACAGGCACGTGTAGCAGCAGAGGCAGTGATGGATGAGGCTGCACGACAGGACGCTACCCTAGCAGCTGAGGCACCTCTGCCACAGTACTTCGCGACAGATGATGAGGACTCCAGTGACGACAACGAGTTTGTGCCCGCCCCTGAGCCCATGTTTCGAGTTCGCTGCACACACGACGACGAGGTAGGGGGTTCTGCCTTGCCAGGACAGAGAGAGCCTGAGTCACCGATTCCTCCTCCGATTACTACTGCTCAGGTGACTCAGCCGGACCAGCTTACCACACTGATTCAGACTCTGGCAGTTCAGACACAGGCCACCTTCCAGGTCTAGTAGCAGATGCAGGCACAGTTCCAGCAGCACCAGGAGGCCCAGCAGGTTATCCTTGAGGGGATCCGGCAGCAGTAGGAGGCACAGAGGCAGCAGATCCTCCAGCACCAGATGATCACCACACAGATGTTCACATTTATGTCTGGTTGCGTCGGTTAGCTCTTCCAGCAGTCAAGGTTGCAGCTTCCTCAGCTTCCTACCGCTCAGCAGCTCCAGGCCGACCCGAGTGCTCCTCTACCAGCTGCCGGTGGGTTCGTGAACATTCCCATTGCGTCTTTTTCACAGTCACCACTTCTTCAGATGGGGATGTTCGTGGTACCTCAGACGACGACTCCTCAGACAGTGGCAGCTACCACCTTTCTTGAGCAGCTCCAGCGGGGTCAGTTCGATCAGATGACTACTCCGATGTCGACTCCGCTGGTCTCTCCGCTCACTACAGGGCCACTTGTCTTCGAGACGCTGGCACGTGCTACGTTACCTAGTCCGTGGGCGTCTTCACCTCTTCTGATCTTTACTACACCGCGGACTGAGGGTTTGGATCAGGACGATCAGTACCTTCGCACCGTCACTGAGCAGATCTCCACAGCGATCGGCACCGATCCAGCAGTTCAGGGTCCCGAGGCCACTCCAGCTCCTACCTCAGGCACCGGGACGGGTCCTTCTCCACCTCCTCCACCTCGGACAGATCCAGCTTTTGCTTCTCCGGATTGGTCCGGGATTGAGTCTGACGAGGACACTTCTGCTTTCATGGTTCAGCCTTCAAAGACCATCTCTACCTCGCCGCTGGACCCCACCCCTCCACCTCAGCAGGACTAGATCTCGTTTTGGTGCTCATTGCCAAAGGGGGAGATAGATAGGGGGAGTAGAGATAGGGGGAGCTAGGGGAGAGTGCTAGGAGTTCGTGCTTTTGTTGCCTCTCTCGCTTTTGTGGAGTTTCATGATGAGACATGTATTTGGATCTTGTGTATGATGTTAGTTTACATGTCTAATCATGTTTGTGGTGCTCGTTTACCTTAATGCATGTGTGTTGTTGTTTATATCTTGTTTCATGCATTAGTAGTAGAGTTTATATGTTTTAAATTCATTTTTTTCGTATGTCTCTACTCGTGTTGCCATCTATCTCCAAAAAGGGAGAGATTGTAACCATCTAGGCCCTTTCGCACCTTTGGTAAGTGTGTGTTTCGGTGATAAATGACAACCATATGCTTGTGACTAACCTTTGTTTTGTAGTGGATTATATCTTGGGTTATTGTCATAAGTATTAAATGAAAAGAGACCCCTCAATTTGAATTTATGGACGATCAATGGACAAATACTACAAGGCTAAGGACTTTGTTAGTTCCAAGTGTCACAAGGAGATGAAGGACACTTGGATTGCTAGTTTGTAGTATTTGACCATACTATTAAGAGGGGTTCATGCACTAGTAGCTTGACCATGCACCAAAAGCCATGAAAATATGCATACTCAAGTTCCTTGGATGCTAATCAGCTCAAAGTACTCATGGAAACACATTGGAAGCAAAAGAATCGACGGAAAACTCAAAGGCGATTGAATTGGACGAGTTAAACTTCAAAGCATAGCGTCGGATGAACCGACGCCTGCCTTTCTAGTTGTGTCGGATGAGTTCTGCGGCTGGAGTATTCAAAAGTGACCGTCGGATGAACCGACGGCCCTAGCATCGGTTCATCCGGTGACCTAGGGTTTGGTAACAGTAAGGTTTCAAGTTCTGTCTCTTCAACACCGGATGATCCGACACCTTGACCAGCGGTTCATCCGACGCCCTCATTCAAATCATACAGAGACGCGCCAAGAATTTCGCTTCAGCACCGGATGAACTGACGCTTCATGGACACCTCAGCTGTTCATCCGACGCCTGTGTTCAAACCATACAGTACCACACCGAGTGGGTGCTCTTCAGCACCGGATAGACCGACGGTGCATCGGTGCAATGCGTCGGTGCATTGACTGGGTCACTTGGTTCAACGGCTATTTCAGCGCCTATTAGTGACCGGATGATCCGACGCCTTTGCAAGGGGGACCATCGGTTTATCCGACGGTACTACTTTTCAGGGAAACTTTTCCAACGGCTAGCCACCCTTGCTAGGCTTATATATATGACCCCCTGCGTCTCTTGAGCTGCCTTTGCCACTCTGAAGATCTACAGTAGCCAAGGAGAGAAGGAGATTGTGTTCTTGCTCATTTGGGATTCTCTTCCTCTTGTTTGAGGAGCTCTTTCTTAGTGATCAAGGGTTTAAAGGTGCATATCATGGCTTAGCTGAGTGCTCAGGTCAAGTGAAGGTGTGTGGGCTTGTTACTCTTGGAGTTTGACGGCTCCTAGACGGTCTTGGTGCTTTGGGGGTTCTTGGTGAGCTCTTGGAGATTGTGGGAGCCTCAAGAAAGCTTTGTGTACACGGTTCGAGACCCACCGTTCCGGAGATGGAGAACGGGTACTCTTAGTGAGCACTTGAGTCTTGGTGACTTGAGGGGGAGCAATACTCTTAGTGAGTGCTCCAACGTGGATTAGGGGGGAGCGTCAACTTCTCGATACCATGGGAAAAATCCGGTTGTCTCTTGTGCCTCTCTCTACTTATTTGCATTTATTTCAGCACCTAATTTCCGCACTTAAGTTTCCTTGCTTTAGTTCTCTTTAAGTTGCTTGTTTGCCTCTTATCTTGACTAGGGTGTTCTATATCTCTTAGTGTGATATTTGCTAAGGAAACTCTTGTTAGTGTGCTTAGTAGTAGAGAAAAACCTTTTTAGATGGGCAACACTAGTTGATAGGCTAAGGTTTTCTTCATGCTTTATAAATTGAAAAGAATGCCCATATTCGACCCCCCTTCTACGGGCCATTGATCCTACACACTATAAATTTAAAGTTGTCTCTCTTGTTGGTTTCCATTACCTCTTTCCACTCCATGTTTCATTGTGCTCTCCTTGCGAGGGATGTGCACTAGGTTGTTGATGGCTTCATGGCCTTGTAGACAGGGGCGGGCCTAGGATTTCGACAATGGGTATTCAAAATTTGAAATGACTTAAGTTTTGCAACAGCTCTTTGCAAGAAAGAAATCAGGAGTAGCACTCTTACCTTCTTCCTCTTTATGCTTTTTGGGCTCACGGAGGCTGGGATAGGTTGAAACCTTGCTCTATGATGCTATATTTTCTTATTTTGAATACATATACATAATATACATTGTATATATAATGTGTCTTTGCCAAAAATAATGGGTATTCAGTTGAATACCCATGAATACATGTAGGCCTGCCCCTGCTTGTAGATCAGTCTCTTACCAGCATCAAGCCTCAACTCGCCTTCGACACTGCATGCTTGTTTGTCAGCGCAAAACCCCCCTTGTCCAATTCCCCACTTTAGGCTTCGTTTGGCACCATGGGGAAATCAACCAGGCGTGATTTCACCCACGCGAGTATTGGATGGATCCACGTGCGCCACCCAATCCCTTTCCACAGTTGGTTTACCTTTCTGCCGGCCACAGTTGGAGTAAAGCGTTTGGGAAGGTATGGTTTTGACCGGAGATGATGGATTATTGCAGAATGGTACTAATACAGTAATAAGAAGCCAAAACAAATTCAAAAAAAATAAAACAAAACCTAGAAACTGTCCAAAAATAACAGAAAATTTACAGAAAATAGAAAAATAACTAAACATCTCAGAACATGGAGAAATTTTGAAGGAATGGAAACACGCATGTGCATACATGAACACATGACAGCACATGACTCCAAGTAATGCATTTCATTCATTCTAAATGCATTGTTGTACAGATACTAGAAATCCAATGTTTATAAACTTATAAAAAATTGAAGCCGCTTTTCATCCTGTTAGACTGAGCTCTGCCTAGGGCATTGTTGCAGAATTGAATCACCTTTCACAACTTGAGCTCCTTCATATCTGTTACGAAAGCAAACAAAGAAAATTACGTTCACTCCCTCTGAATAAACAGAAGGCACTTTCTGTTTGTAGCCCTGGTAAGGCAAACCACAAACCCAATTAAACAGCTATATATGTCACAAATAGGACATGCAAAAAAAAAACCCATACGGAAATAGGCAATAAGTAGTAAATCAAACTTATGACATTTTAGGTTTGCATCTAAACTTATGACATCCTCAGTGTATTAATTTCCCGTCAGGCTTAGAACTAATAAAAAATCATAAATCCTGATAATGAGCATACAAAAAGATTAACGTGATGCAGACTAGCATCTCCATGGCATGGAGAACTCGCCAAACACGCAGCAAAACAAGACCTAAAGATCCTGAAAGCAAGGAAGAGTAAATGCAGAGAAGAGTGTTGGGAGATGACGAAGAGACGGACTCCTGTCCTGGGCTACGGTCTAGTCCAAGAATCACCATGACTTGAGAGACGAGCGCTGAGAGAGACGAGCGGTCGGCGAGTGGGGTCATCCAAGTTTCGTGCGGAGATCTGGAAGGAGAAGAGGTTGAATCCTAAACCCTAGCGAGGGGGGACCTAGAAGAGGGAGATGCTCACCCGGAGGCGCCGCAGCTCGATCTCCGGAGCAAGCTACCGGCGGTCCGCGGCGGAGCCCGCGGCGCGACGACGCGAGCGGCGGCGCGGCGCACGGACGGGAGGGCGAGGAGAACGACGCGACGCGACAAGAGGTCCTCGGTAGATGATTTTTTCCTCCCCCGTGGATTGACGTGGTTTGGGCCACAATACACTTCAACACATGACTTGCCAAATTCAACATTGGGCCGAGAGGGGAAGATGTCACCCGCGTGGGCTTCATTCCACGTGACGCGGGGTTTGAGCCGCTTTCCACGCCAAAACACACCTTTTCAAGGCCTCATTTGGGAACCCAAAATCCCGGAGGGATCCCCTCAATTCCCCTGGGCAGGCCCCCCTAGTCGATTTCGGCACCGGGCCAAATGTTCCTGCCGTTTGGGAGCCCAGGACCACGGGGCCTTCCGACCCTATCCGCGGCCTTTCCCCGGGGTGACCGCTCCCGACCTCTGGGTCCGGACACCGCCACCCCGTCTCCTCGCGACGGAACCCCCGCTCCACCACGCCGAGTCGTCGACTCGTCGTCCACTTCCGCTACACCATGCCGCGTCGCCGTCTAAGCGCTACTGCCCCTCTGCATTGTCGTTCCCCTCCTCCGCCATCCTCATCGTCGTCCTCGTCCCCGCCCAGCAGACGTCGCCACCATCCCTATCCAGGTGCTGCCGCCCACCTCCGCGTACATGTCTCTATCCAGGAGCGCCGCCGCCGTCTGGATCTACAACACCACCACCTTGGTCGCCTCCTCTGGAATTTGTAAGGTATCCACTTTCCTCTCTTCTCAGGTTGAATCAACTAGATCGAAGAGGTTAGGGTTCTTCCTTCTCCTGACGCATTCTTGATTTTGATGGGTTTTCGATGAAATTTTGGTCAATAACCCTAGAGCATGAACTCAATTTACTTCCGAAATGATGATATGATGATCCGTATGTGCTATTTGGTTCAGGTAAACTAGCCCAAATTTGTGTCTATTATCTTCTGCATCCAAGATGTGCATACCTGTTGAACAAAATATTGATGCTATATGGCTAATCAGAGTAGCATTTTCTTGTTATAGCAGTCACCGTGAAGTAGCAGCCCTGGCACTTATACCTACCCTGTTTTCTAATATAGTTATTGCAGTAACAATTCCTACAGCTTCAGCAACAATATCTGTTATGGCTTTGGATGGAAGAAAGGAACTTGAACTAATTTGTTCTCTTATCACTTGAGGGGTTAGGCCACAATTCTCATCCATTGGCCTGGTTCATGTGAAATGTTGTAGCCTCAGTTGCCTGATAGGCTAGTAGATAAATATAGATATGTTGCTTTTAATTTTGCAGTTAAAATCTTCCTTACTTTCTTTAGAAAGTTTGTTGGTCTATTGGTCTGTTTGGTTTCTGATATTTCTGCTGCTTAGACTACATTATCCAGTAACTTGATTATCTGACTGTGATCCTACTTCCTTATTCAGGTATGAAGAGAATAGCTAAATCCATGTATGGTGCTCTTTCAAGTCTGGTATGTTTGAGCTTATTGCCTCAGACCTGCAAGTTAGCTCAAAATGTTTAGATGGTAGTGCTTGTATTTTGCTTGACAGGAGATATATTTAGTAATTCCAATCATTTTGTTATTTATTTGCCTACCTACAGTTCCCCATGGTGATTTCTTGCATTGAGGTCAAACATATTTTCAACTAGCCTATGCAAGTGAATTTTGAAGAGTCATAGAAGCTGGCTTGGTACTGCATATTTTGTCCCTTTTTTGAGGAATTAGTTACCAGATGGCATAATGCTACTGCCAAAAAAAAACATGGGAAGGTTATTGTGTTGTGCTAAGGTTATTGTGCAGATTGAGATAATTTTTGCTATGGAATAAGTTTGTCTAGGGAGCAGGATTTTGAAGCTAATCTTCCATTTCCCAAGTGCAAAAAATTTTCATTCCATATTTGCAGATGCTAACATGCAATCAGTTTGTTGTCCAAGCAATATGGATGAAATTACAAGCCTTCATCCGTGCAATAAAGTTCATTTATACCTGTATTACGTACTCTTTTTTTTGGAACACCTGTATTATGTACTTCTTTTGCGCAATTCAGCTGCTGGGCTGGTGAGATGTACCACTACAGTACTACACAATGATTGTACTTTGTTGATCTTACATTTGAAACCATGATCCGGTGAAATTTGTTGTTTAATTTGCTTGTTATCTATGGTTAGAAGTGCCAGTACAGTACTACACAATGATTATGCTTTGTTGCCATTACAATTGAAATCATGATGCGGTAAAACTTGTTTAATTTTTATGTTATCCTTCACCAGTCTCATGATCCAGTAAAACTTGTTTAATTTTTATGTTTTCTTTCACCAGTTTGGTGAAATTTTCTTATTTCTCTATTGATATTGTGGTGAAGACGAGAATTTTCTTAGACAATGATATGTTATGGAGAGACTAGAGATTCCCCCTTCCACAAGGTCCCCCGGTTTCCAAACTACAGCGGGGAAGGGAAGCAACAAGGGGAAAGACTAACCGGGAAAACAAAATGCAAATTAAATCCCCCTGTGGGCTTTCCTTTACTGGGTTAGGCTCCCCTAGCTCCCAAACGAGCCCTTAGTGACGGAGGCAATGAGGGGGGTGGAGGGGGCTCCAGCCCCCTACTGGCGCCAAACTCTAGAGAACCTCTTGCAGCTTCCCTAATTTTTTTTGCCATATATACGGTGGAAGGACTACATCATTAGGTAGAAGAAGATAATTTTGTGATTTTGACCAGAAAAGATCATTAGGCTCATATTAATTGTATTAGGCATTTCTATTATGTATAGTTCAGCACCCCCTAAACTTTATGCTGGATCCGTCACTGCCCCACTTCATTGGTTCGCTGGCACCGAGCCTAGGCTACCAACCACATAATGCTACCGCCAGTAGCTATGGTGGATGAGTAATATTCCATTACCAATGGGATCACGGGCAATATGTTTTTAATATATCTCCTTATTGTCCTAGACTGAAAGTCTGAAACCTGCTTGGCTTGGCTTCAGTTCGATCTACTATATTTACAAGTGCAATTTGCATCCTTATCCTAGACTGAAAAGTCTGAAACCTATATTTGGTTTTGTTTCATTGGGACCTACTTTATGTGCAAGTGGAATTCGTATGACCATATTTATATTTATAACAGTCTCCAATTAAAAAAAAAGGGCAATAGATCCATGGCCTCTGCAGAGCGTAGTGTGAAGGATATCACGGGGATCTGACAGCGCGAGGCCGACCGACCGTCTGTTAGCTGAAGGGACAGGGTTGTTTCGCAAAGTCAACTACACATCACATGCATCAGAGAAACAAGTAGCAAACCAAGCAACAGGCTCAACATTTCGCTACAGCTCCAAGCCTCCACCCTCCCACACCATAGACGACCCTCCCCTGCCAGCATCATCGCCGGCTGCCATGGGTACAAGCTCTGTTGCCTCATCTTCCGGCAGGTCGTCGGCTAGCACCTCATACTGGTCGTCATCGTCGGCGGCGCAGTCGGCTGCCATCTCCCTAGGTTCGCGCCTGCCGCCGACCCTCACCGGAGCTCCGGGTGGAACACGCTTCACAAGGCCATCATCAGCAGTCGGCAATCCTCAGCTTACATCCCTTCCTCCATCTTGGTATCCCTCGAGGCCTGTTAATGGCAGTCTAGCAGGCCAGCAGAGCACCGCCAAAAGGACCACCTGGACCAGGCCGCCGCCACCCAGTTATTGGTCCTCCGCCACAGCCACCAGCAGCCACCGCGAAGGCGCTCAGCCGACCGGCGGTGGAAGCAGCAGCGTGCGGCCGTCGGGCAGCAACGTGGCATGGGCCGGGCCTGATATCGGCATGCATGTACTTGATGTACGGCCATCCGATGGTGCCCGCCGTCGACCCAGCAGCGATAATCGCTTCACAACAGGTAATTCATCCCCATCAGCAGCAACTGCCAGCAGTTGTTGTGTGGAATATATCAATTAATATAAGATGTGTTAATTTGCTGCCGACTGTAATCTTGCTTAAATTACATTCAGCTGTAATTAATTTTGTCTAAATTACAACCGTCTGTCTTTCTTCTCTCTTCCTTTCATCTTTTTTTTCTCTTCTTCTCTCCCCCACCATTCCTTCTTCCTTAGCCAGCTGTCTACCCTGCTGCCTCCTCCACCTTCCCGACCGGTGGCTGTCCCGCCGCTGCGCCATCCGCCCATCGATCACTACTGCCCACTTGACCCCCGCATGTCTTAATCTCAACACCCATCGCGCCCCCACCGTCGATCACTAACCCAATCGCCACCTCGACCCCTATAGTGCACCACCTGTCGGCGGTGCCACAGGCCGCTCTGCCCACCACTTGCCCCTTGGGGTGGGGGGGGGGGATCCACCGCACTCACCTTTACTGCCGCCACGCTTGCCAACCTTCGTCGCCGTTGCATCCGCATCCGCCGTGTGCCATCGCATAACGCTCCTCCTCCCTCGCCCGTGCTCCACCATTGCTCTCGCCCTGTGTTGACGGTGAATTTCCGTCAACCTAGCCATGAGTTTACCTTCGGTGTTGGCATGAATTTTATATCTTATCCATTGGTACTAACCCCCTTGGTATAACAAGTTCGTTCGTGCATGTCGGTTTTGGAGTTTGATGTTTATGCAAGAATTTAGCGTTGAAACCAAGACTTCCGGATAAAGTTCATCAAGCACCTCGTGACAGGACCTTGAAGCCCGGCACAAGTCAAGCAATGAAGTGAACATGACTCCAAGAAGCCCAAGGACCAACCCGTGAAGATGGAAAACTCCGAGGACCTGAACAGAAAATGCTGAATCTTGCGGGACAAGGAACTTCATCTAAACCACGGAGAAACTGACGTCAAGGGCCCACATGCAGAAGGGAGAAACTTTTAGAAGACACGGGAAGTATCACCGAGGAAGGCGGCCACGAGATGGGCCAGAATGGGCCCAGGCCGGCAGGCCCAGCCCATTTCTGGGTCCATTCGAGCCCCCCTTTGACCTAGCCCCCTGGCCGAGAGCCACGCATCAACTCATTCGTCATTCGCCGCCGAGGAGCAGAGAAGAGAGGGACACCATTCCGGAGAGGAGAGGGTCGAGCTAGTTGTCTAGGGTTTCCCTAGCCGACGTGGGAACCTTGCAAGGAAGACCACTTCGGAGTTCCAGGAGCTAGAAGCAAGATCAAGGTAGGATCCCGGTGGTGATCTTGTTTATGTATCATGTATTATGTTGAATTATCAAGTTGCAATCCGATTTCTAGCGATCGAGTGTTTCTTCTACGACTTTGATTTCGATTGGCTTTTCGTAGTTTAAGATCTATTCTCGAGATAGATCATAGAGGGTGTTCTTGTAGCCGTGGTGGCTAGAGGTCCATGCCTGACCTTCCAAGAGATTTCAACTTGTCCATTGGACTCGCCCTAGGCTAACCCGCACGAATAGGAGTGCCTTGTGACAGAACCGTGGCTCCAAAAGGTGGGCGTCTTCGGAGTTGGACGGGAAACCGTGATTTAAAGATGCTTTTCATGATATTCAACTTGGCTATTTCTTCTTGCTTGGAACTTCAACAAAATCTTGATCCAATCTCTCTAGATTGGTTTTACCTATCCCTCTCTATCTCTTGCTACCTCCGGTTTTCATTAGATTAGATTCGTTTTCATGATGTTCTTTAGATTAGATGCTTAAGATTCCCCTTTGTAGATCAAAGTTCTCGGCTTTATTAGATTGGTTCTTGCATCACACATTTGTTCCACGGATTCGATACCTTGGGTTCACACTTGAGGGAAGGAGGGTCCCTTGACTACGACAGAGGACTTTTCCGCTTGCAAGTCCAAACGAAATTGGATACGCATATACACGGTCAACAAGCCTCTTTTTCTGGCGCCGTTGCCGGGGAACATGTGATCAAGATTCGATCTTTTATTGCTTTTTGTGAATATTTTCAGTTTTCTTTTAGTTTTTCTTTTTGCATCTACTAACTTTTGATCATCCTCAAAATCAATCTAATCTAGTTTTTGACTAACCCTAGTTTTCTTAGATTTGTTTTTGTTTTTGTATATATTTTGTTTATTGCTAACCCTAACAGGAGATGGACGGCTACCTCTCCAACAAACCCGAAAATTTTGCGGATGATCCAGAAAAACTTTACAGGCTAAGGAGACGTGAAGCACAAGCTAAAAAGCTAAAATTTGGAGATCCAAAAGCGGAGGCCAAAGGATCGTCGCAGTCTCCAAAGGAATCACCACCTCCAAGCCCTAGGGAGGATCAACTTCCACCGCTACCGATGGGAGAACAACCGCAGCTGGAACGCAAGATCGGGGAGCTATGCACCCCGGACATCGTTGACCTACCAATCTTGAACCTCGCGGAGATCTGAAGGCCGTTCGAGATCAAGACCTCAACAATCCGCATTGTGCAACATTCACCCTTCACCGGTAAAGAGGATCTGAACCTTCACCTCCAAGCGTCCGTTCAACTTTGTCAAACATTCAACATGGACGGGGTGACTCAAGATCAAATGAGGGCAAGGCTCTTTCCGTTCTCGTTGCTTGGGAAGGCTTTGCAATGGTTCTACTCTCAACCGGCGGAGACGGTGCAAAATTGGGACACGTTGATGAGAGCCTTCATGAAGGAATACTACTCACCGGGTAAGACTCAAAGCTTGCGCAATAAGATTGCTACCTTTGCTCAATATCCTACGGAAACTATATCGGAGGCATTCGAGTGCTTCAATGAGTACACTCGGGCGGTTCCACATCACAAGTTCCCGAAGGAAGATCTCGTTCAAAAGTTCCATCAAGGACTTACCATGGCGTCAAGGACAATCATTGATGCATCGGCGGGAGGATCCATCATCGAGCTTACACTGACCCAAGCTTTCACTCTATTCAAGAAGGTCGCGGACAATGACACATGGGCATCATCCGGACGCTTACTTCCGGTTCAACCCACGGGGAACGTCAAAGGAGTCTTGCAAGTGGAGAAGGAAGACCTACTCGAAGGCAAGATCGATTCACTTATGCGGAGGTTGGAGAAGATGCAGATAGAGAAGAAAGAAGCTCAAGATTTAAAGGCTGCCGAAGCAAGATCCACATGTGAAGAGTGCGGAGAATATGGCCATGTCCAAAAGGATTGCCCGGAGGAAGCCCAGATGCTCGACTACATGAGGAAGGGGGATTTGCCGAACTTCCGCTATGGGCAAGGTAGACCTCAATTTAATGTAAGCTCATCCATTCCGAATTCGGTTCCTCTTCGTATTCAATTGAAGGACTTCATGGACAAGCAAGCTAAGATCAACAAGGACACCGTCACCAAGTTCAAGGCCATAGACAAGGTGGTGGAGAACATCAATAGCAAAGTGACGGAGGTCAGAAGCTCCAACCATCAAGTGCTCAACATGATGAAGATGCTCGAGACGCAAGTGGTACAACTTGCCGGGCGCCTATCCGCTAATGAAGGGAAGCTTCCGGGACAACCTCAAGGTCCCAAAACGGCGAAGGCCATTCAAACTCGTTCGGGGAAGGAGACCGAAGATCTGGAGCATTCCGCGGGAGCTAGAAAGCCTAAACCATCTACCGAGGCGGAGGAATTTGCTAAGGAGGAGGTTACCGGGATCGTCACCGAAGAGCCCGAATTTGAGATGCCGGGAGAAGACACGAAGATACCGCAACTCAAGCCACGCTACTTCCGAGGTAAACTTGACAATCATTTTGAGAAGTTTGTGGAGGTTGTGCGTAGGTTAAGCATCAACATGCTGCTATTGGACGCCCTTCAAGTTCCTACATATTCTCGCTACTTCAAAGATATTCTAGCAAACAAGTATGAGATAGCAACACTCGGGGTAGATCATGTCAAGATGTCCGAGCAATGTAGCGCCGCTATCGCGAACGGACTAGAGAAGCAAGGAGACCCCGGATGCCCGACAATTCCATGTTCCGTTGGTTCATTCAAGTTTGAGAAGGCACTATGCGACCTTGGAGCAAGTGTGAGCGTCATACCAAGAGATGTGTTCGAGAAGCTATGCCTACCGGAGTTAGAGCCTACGGCCATGTGCTTGGAGTTGGGCAACAACTCCATTCGCTACCCTTTGGGCATCGCCATGGATGTGCTCGTAAAGGTCGAACACCACTTCATCCCCGTCGACTTCGTGGTACTCGAGTGGGAGAGAGGGAGAAGCCACCACTCATCCTTGGGAGGCCTTTCCTCAAAACCGTGGGAGCTACCATCGATGTCGGCAAGGGGGAGATCAAATTCGACATCAACGGCGAGAGGAGTTCCCTCAAGTTTCGACCACGCTTCGAGGTATGCAATATGATCAAAGTTAAATATATTCCACCTCATCATCGCATTAGTAAGGAAGAGCCAAGGAAGAAGGAAGAGCCAGAGAAGAAGGAAGCAAAGGAGATCAAAGAGGTGGTTGCATCCGTCAAGATAAAGGAACAAAAGCCGCCTGTGAAGACCAAAAAGATGACTAAGCCGGAGAATAAGCCCGCGCCCAAGATGGTGCGGAAGTGGGTACCCAAGATTGCAATGCCCGCAAAGAGAGTTAATCCGAAGTAATCAAGTGAAGAAGTCTAGCCATGGACTATAAACGAAGCGCTAGGCGGGAGGCAACCCGTTTCGTCGAGTCAAGAATAAGCTACCGGGAGGACAACCCGATCAAGATTTTTCGAGTCTTTCAAGTAAGTTAGTTTTGAAATTTGCTACGCAAGACATTCGTAGACTCAAAGTGGTTGAATAATGTTAGAGTTATAAATCTTGTTTGGATATTTTTATTTGGATGATGAACCCTTTACATGAGCCATCCTATGAGTTATTTGCTTCTTTTCGAGAAACCAAAACCAAAAAAATTCAGAACCTACCTCAACCTTTCATCCTCTTCATGATGTTATGGTTGATTTGTTTTGCATGCTAAAAACACACGAGTAGAGCCACGCGATGTATCTAGATGTTATTTAAATCTCAGCGCATGGTAGGACTCGCGTGAACCTAGAGATTCAATTCATATCCATGGTTTCTCTAGGATTAGAATTTTTCTAAGCCTCATTTAATTTTTTATTTTCATTCAAAATCTCTCTCATTTAACCAAAATTAGAACCTAAACCTATGCCCCCATGATCAAGTCGGGAAAAGCTTGCTCTCAACTAATGGAAGTAAACAATACCGGTGAGACCAAAATAAAAGTAGTTGAAAAACATTTTCGACTTACATTTGTTTTTGATGCTTAAAAACTCCTCTAAATATACTTGAACTCATTACAAGCTCTGAGTTTAATTTTATTTTTCAAAATTAGAGGAGTGCTTAGCATCAAAACATGCTTAGAGGGAGGTAATTTAATTAACTTAACCATGCATGCACCATGATGCATCACGGGATGCCCTTCCAACATCTATCATCGAACCACATGCAAAGGACAAGCATGGGGGGGGGGGGGGTTGGCAGCCAAAGCTTTGTCTTGTAGGAATCTCATTGAGGCATGTGAGGCAAGGGAGCATGGAAGTGACTCAAAGCAAAACCATCAAGTGGAAGGACCAATTATGCAAGCAAAGGAATGGACGAGAGCGTTTGGGCGGTGCAACCTCGTGGAGCACGCGGTCACAAAGCAACAAAGCAAGCATGAGTGCACTGGAGAAAAACCGAGCCAAGTGGAGCAGCGAGGCCCCCAAGCCGGTCGGCCCAGGCCGGCTGGCCTCCCCCCTTTTAAGGCCCCCTGGTGCTCTCCTTCGGCAGGTAAGTCATTCATCTAGTTCCTTGTTCGTGTTCATGAGCTTATAGTCCAGAACCACCTTAGACTTAGCCTTCCACTTCGAGTTTTGTTTCGTCCAACAAAATCCACCCTAATACCACTCAAAGTCCATACTCCAAATAATATTTGTGTGCCTTGTTACCGGTTGAAAACCCCGGATATATATTTGTGAGGAGAGTGCAGCAACCATGTGGAAGAAAACTATAAGTCTTTTTACCAAGAAGAAGGGATCATCGTCGTCCAAGCCCTCATCGACAACCTCTTCGAGGAGGCACTCGGTCTCCGAGTCTCCTCGGAGTATGGAGGAGGACACGGCACCACCGAGGAGAAATGACACTCTTCTCCTCGGTGGCATGAGGGCCACACGAAGCTCGTCTCTGAGGTTCACCGAACCTCAAGGACGTATGGAGGAGCCGCCCGTCCGACCTTGTCGCTCGACACGATCATCCGCTCCACCTCCATATACTACACGATATTCCAAGTATGGGTTTATTATCAAGACAGAGGAGGAGGAGGAGAAGCTCGCTCGCCTTGAGAAGAGGCTTGTGGCGAACGTCGACTTCGACGACCAAGCTCTCCAAGTGCTAGGTTTTTGCATGGATATTTATTACATGTTGGGACACCTAGGTTGGGTGCAATTCTCCAACGGAGTGTCGGCAAACACCCACAAGGAATTCGCCTTGGAAATTCTCATGACCATGGCGTCTATCCTTGATGAAGGAGTGCCGAGTCTCTCATTCCGGTTGGAGGGAGATGAACAAGTGGTTCCCTATGAGTATATTAGGGAGTTGCTTGGTTTTCAAAAGGGAGCCCCGGAGCAAGTGGATGTGCATGGAGGCACATTGGAAGGTTTTTGGGGTATGATCTCGGGAGAAGCTAACCGGCAAAGAAATAATATCCGGAACCCCATCATCCGAGTGTTTCACTCATGAATGAGCAAGAGGATTTTGGGGAGAATGAAAGAGACCAAGATAACCGACATGGAGGTGAATTGGCTTTACTCGGCTTTGATTGCCAGGCAGCCAATCGACCCCACTCACCTTATGATCAACCGGTGGTGTTGTGAAGCAACATTGGGTTCGGGAGATATTAGTTCGGGGTGTTACCTCTCTATGTTGGCTATCTCTTTGAGACCCGGAATTCCAAGAAACCCGGAGCATCTCCTAGCTGGGACTTCCCTAGGATTTGATTATATGAAGCAAGGCAAATACATAAGTGGAGATGAGAGAGGAGGCTTCAAATTGGACAAGGTGAATTTGCCCCTTCCGGATGGAAGATTAAGACTTTTTCTTGTGGGGAAAGAAGATTGGTTAGAGGAAGGACTTCTTGTACCAGTGAAGAAAAATAAGAGCGGAAGGATTATAGAAGAAGGTTCTTCCACGGCCCAAGAAGGAGGTGCGCAACAAAATTATGTGCCACCATTTGGAGGAATCCCGACGCTGCCGAGTTACTACGGTGGTGTACCAATGCAAGCATGGGGGAGTGGTGCAGCCATGCCCCCACCAAATTTTGCGGTACCCAACGTAGCCTTTGCGGAGCCATATGCGCACCTTCCTCAACCACAACAAAGTGTGGCCATTATTGGAGGATACGCTGCGAGAAACATGCAAAATATCGTAGCCATCCAAACCAATGCAAACCAAATGGGTGAAGGAAATGCAAACATTGCTTATGAGCTTGGACGCCTTCACCTAGCACCGCCGGAGCAATTCATAGGAGGAGCGGTGCAATCCTATTATGAGAAAGGGTACAACAATCAAGATTATCAATATCAACCACCGGCGGAAGATTAGAGAAAGGAGGAGTTTTAGTTTAATCTTTCCTTTTCCCTTTTCTTTAATTTTCAGCTTGTAAGCGCCTATGTATGCGTAGTGCTTTCAGTTTTTATTTAATTTTCAGCATGTGTGTTAGTGTTTATTTTCATCATGAATAAAATCACTACCTTGTTTTTACCTTTGGCAAAGATACAAAGTTTGTGCCATGTTGATATATGATGATAGTCGCCGCTTTGCTTATCTTTGTACTTGTTTTATGCATGATTAAGCTAATGCTCCCTTAAAATACAAATCTGAAATTATCTAAATGCTAGCTTAATCTTTAGCGGAGGTTATGATAAAAATAAAGACCCATAGTGTTTTATGTGCTCTCAAGTTTTGATGGATTAAAGATGATTTATTTTTGTTCTTAAAAGTAATGCTAACCTTGTCATAAATACCACTTGCATGGTGCTCTACCTATCCAGAGCCATAAATATATATTTGAGTGCAAAAACTGAGTATACAAGGTTTGTTTTTGAGTGAGTTATTTCAGGCCTTGATTTCTCTAGCCCGAGACTAAGAAGCTGGTCATTCCGTTTTTGCGTATCTATCTTTTTGCTAGCCTTTCTATCCGTGCATTGTGTATCCTCACATTGGAGATTTCACAAACTTCGCCGGATATCCACCCTTAAAACCAAAATATCATCTTTTGTGTTTACCTCCTTGACCACAACCTATCATTGAGTATGGATCGTCAATTCAAGGAAGATCGCAAGATGGTGCCAAGGTTGAAGATTTTAAGTATCTCTCCAAAGGAAAAATATTTCTAGTACCTACCTTATCTCTACACCTCTTTGCCCGAGGACGAGCAAACGTCTAAGCATGGGGGAGGAGGTAGGTACAATGCAATTTAGAGTTCAAGGGGAGCAAATAAATAAAAAAAAGAGAGAAAGAAAGAACAAGAAAAAAATGAGTATAAAGAAAAAAAAATATGTATGAGAAAAATATATGAGTATGTATGATATAAAAATAAAATAAAGTAAACTCCCCGGTTCTCTAAAGTGCATTAGGAATTTCAAAAGTTTCAAGATTAAAGATCCAAACTCATCTTTCCAACCATGTGCAATCCGATAACGAGGACTTCCTTTGTGCCTCGGGATCACTCTTTGACATTTGCACATGTCCACCTATCTCAAAGTGTGTGTATTTTTCTTTTCCCCCTCCTTGATATAACATTATTTTCCAATGACCTTTTTGACGAGTCTCGGTAAGACCATGAGAAGCTTGTCTTGATTTGACAACATCTCATTTATAATATCTTGGTAGGACTAAACTTTCCAAAGAGCTCCATATAAAGCCTACCACCTACATGTATGTTATGAGAGGGAAAGGAGTAGAAGAAATAGGCTTGAGAGACAAGATGAGATGAGAGTTCATGAGCAAGATGCAAGGTGGTTTAAATTTTTGAACTTGGTTTAGCTCTTTTTCATCTCGTTCTTTATTTCAAAATTTCTGAGATCCATTTGAATTTTGGGAGCATGTTTAATACTTGTGGGATGAGCTTAAATAATATCCACCCTCGGTAGGGATGAAGGCTAGTGCTTAATGGAATTTTAACAAACTAAACTTTTGAGAGCATTATGTTTTCTCGTGTATGATCAAGTGCAGGGTTTAAGCAATGAAGGGCAATGATGATATCCATCGAAGGCTTACTCGAGGACGAGCAAGGTTTAAGCATGGGGGAGATGTTGACGGTGAATTTCCATCAACCAAGCCATGAGTTTACCTTCGGTGTTGGCATGAATTTTATATCTTATCCATTGGTACTAACCCCCTTGGTATAACAAGTTCGTTCGTGCATGTCGGTTTTGGAGTTTGATGTTTATGCAGGAATTTAGCGTTGAAAGCAAGACTTCCGGGTAAAGTTCATCAAGCACCTCGTGGCAAGACCTTGAAGCCCGGCACAAGTCAAGCAATGAAGTGAACATGACTCCAAGAAGCCCAAGGACCAACTCGTGAAGATGGAAAACTCCGAGGACCTGAATAGAAAATGCCGAATCTTGCGGGACAAGGAGCTTCATCTAAACCACGTAGAAACTGACGTCAAGGGCCCACATGCAGAAGGGAGAAACTTCTAGAAGACACGGGAAGCATCACCGAGGAAGGCGGCCACGAGATGGGCCAGAATGGGCCCAGGCCGGCCGGCCCAGCCCATTTCTGGGTCCATTCGAGCCCCCCTTTGACCTAGCCGCCTCTCGGACTATTTATAGCCCCCTGGTCGAGAGCCACGCATCAACTCATTCGTCATTCGCCGCCGAGGAGCAGAGAAGAGAGGGACACCATTCCGGAGAGGAGAGGGTCGAGCTAGTTGTCTAGGGTTTCCCTAGCCGACGTGGGAACCTTGCAAGGAAGACCACGTCGGAGTTCCAGGAGCTGGAAGCAAGATCAAGGTAGGATCCCGGTGGTGATCTTGTTTATGTATCATGTATTATGTTGAATTATCAAGTTGCAATCCGATTTCTAGCGATTGAGTGTTTCTTCTACGACTTTGATTTCGATTGGCTTTTCGTACTTTAAGATCTATTCTCGAGATAGATCATAGAGGGTGTTCTTGTAGCTGTGGTGGCTAGAGGTGCATGCCTGACCTTTCAAGAGATTTCAACTTGTCCATTGGACTCGCCCTAGGCTAACCCGCACGAATAGGAGTGCGTTGTGACAGAACGGTGGCTCCAAAAGGTGGGCGTCTTCGGAGTTGGACGGGAAACCGTGATTTAAAGATGCTTTTCATGAGATTCAACTTGGCTATTTCTTCTTGCTTGGAACTTCAACAAAAGCTTGATCCAATCTCTCTAGATTGGTTTTACCTATCCCTCTCTATCTCTTGCTACCTCCGGTTTTCATTAGATTAGATTCGTTTTCATGATGTTCTTTAGATTAGATGCTTAAGATTCCCCTTTGAAGATCAAAGTTCTCGGCTTTATTAGATTGGTTCTTGCATCACACATTTGTTCCATGGATTCGATACCTTGGGTTCACACTTGAGGGAAGGAGGGTCCCTTGACTACGACGGAGGACTTGTCCGCTTGCAAGTCCAAACAAAATTGGATACGCATATACGCCGTCAACACCCTGCCACCACTGCTCGTTGTCGCGAGTGAGAGGAGGGCAAGGGGGGGGGGGAGGGGGGACAACGGCGGAAGGGATGGGTCCGGAGGAGTGAGGAGAGGGGGAGACCCGACGGGTGAATTACATTCGGTTGTAATTAATTTTGTTTAAATTATAACCTGCTGTTTTTCTTCTCTTTTCCTTTCACCTTTCTTGCTCTTCTTCTTTTCCCCACCATTTCTTCTTCCTTGCGAGCTGTCCACCCCGCCACCTCCTCCACCTTCCCAGCCGGTGGCTGTTGTTCCGCTGCACCATACCCACATCGACCGCCGCCACCCCTCGACCCCGCACTTTCTAATCTCAACAACAGTCGTGCCCCCACTGTTGATCATCGACCCAATCGCCACCTCGACCACCACCCCGGTCAGCAGTGCCGCAGGCCGCTCCGCCCACCACCTGCCCATTGGAGAGAGAGAGAGAGAGAGAGAGAGAGAGAGAGAGAGATCCACCACACTCACCTTTTCCGCTGCTGCGCTTGCCCACCTTCACCGTTGTTGCATATGCATCCCCCATGCGCCACCACATAACACTCCCCTCCCTAGCGCCATGCGCCACTGCTCCTCACTGCCGTGAGTGAGAGGTGAGCGAGGGGGGGGGGAGTGTGGAGAGAAGGGGCAGCGGAGGGAGGGATGGGTCTTGAGGAGTGAGGAGAGGGGGAGAGCCGATGGGTGAGGGAAAAAAGGGATGCTGGGGGGCTGGAGAGAAGAGAAAGGGAGGTGGGTGGACACGAGCGCTTGTGGGGGTGGATCGCGGTTTGGATAAGATCGCAGTGGATGGTGTGTGTGTGTGGGGGGGGGGCTAAACTGTGTTAAATAAATTTTTTGGGTTCCAAGAATCGTATCTCAAACAGTTCCTATTAGCAGTCGGTGGTGATAGGTGTCACAAACGGTTAATAATTGGAATCGTTTGTAATACATGTTTTCACCACCGGTTTTAACGTCCTCAAGCTCCTACATGCTTAAAACAGACGGTGAAACCATATCACAACCGGTTATCCTGAAATAGTTTGTGATAGCTGGTTTTGTAGTAGTAGAGAGAAAGAGAGGAAGAGAGGTAGGACTATAGGAGACTACCTCACTGGAGCTAGCAATCCGCACCACCACCGCCGTTGGGAACCTCCACCGTCCTCTAAGTGCTGGAGGGTGAGAGAGAGGGGAGTGCGGGAGTGTGTGTGGTCGGGATTGTGAGGGGGATAAGGTGGGCCCTACCAGCTGGATTTTTTTTTTGCAAAAAACCGCCGGTTTGAAGGAAGGTTTTACCATTAACACACCAAAGACTCTACTCCTACATCATCAGCTCCACCATCCATCCGCGGTGTCACGACGACGAGCTCCAAGGTTCCCTCCAGTTGGTCCTCCGGCGCCACAACCACCACCAGCCACCACGAGTGTGCTCAGCCGACCGGCGGTGGAAGCAGCAGCATGAGGCCGTGGGGCAGCAATGTGGCAAGGGTCGGGCCTGATAACGGCATTTACATGTACTATGCCCGTCCGGCGGCACCTGCGGCCGTCGACCCAGCAGCGATAATCGCTCCACAGGTTGTTCCTCCCCAGCAGCAGCAACCACAACAAGCTATGTGGAGGTGGAACACATTACCAAACCATGGTATGTAAGACCTGCTTAATGTATCATATTCTCTCCATTCCAAATTGTAATTCATTTGACTTTTTGACCTCAAGTTTGACCGCTCATCATATTCAAAAAATTATGCAAAATATCACATCTTTTGTTGCCGCTTACTTTATTAATGAAATTTTTTCAAGAATGACTTAAATTTGACTACAATTGTAATTTTTTTATAAGATGAGAAGTAAAACTTGGGGTCAAAAAAGTCAAATGTATTATAATTTGAAACAAATGTTAAACTTGATTTATTTATGCTATACCTTCATTAATACAAGACCATAAATGTTAATCGGAACATGGAGAACCACCCAGGAAAACAGTGCTACCACAAGACATATGTCTCTGTCTTGGCCAATTAATTAGAAACTTTAGGGTGTGATATGTTTTACCTGAAAGGGGTTGAGGGATGACGGGAGATGGTGTACAGACCTGCTTTAGTGGGGAGTTGGTCTTTGCTAAGACACGAAACTCGCTAGGGAGCTTTATGCATTGCACTGATCATGTAACCTACAGAGCAATCCACTCTACGGAATCTTTGTAAAGGCTTCATAGCGTCCCTATGCAATCACACCTAGGTAGTGTGGTATGATGCCTAGCTAGCATCGCTTGGTTGGGTCTAAAGTTCTTCGGGACTTTTACGCGACTTGTGGGTAAAGATGTACAACCTCTGCAAAGTGTAAAATTAATCGATTAGCCGTGCTCACGGTCATGAGCGGCCTGAACCCTCACATGATTAAATTATAAAAGTTGAACTTAACTTGATGCATTTATTTACTTTATTCATGATGATGCTTCTGTTAAATGTGGGTTTCGTATAAACTTATACTTGTTAGTAATAGAGTTGCTTATAAAATTTGACTAACTAAAATGCTGACTTGCTTTAAACCTTCGGCCTTCCACTTATAAAGCCCTGCATATTATTTATATTCATTCCCTTGTTCAGTACGTCATGTGCTCAAGATTGTTATTTATTGCAACTACACAACCCGGACTGCTGCTCAGATGGAAGGTTTGAAGATATTCCTGGAGACTTTGACGAGTTTTAGGCGAGTGTGCTTCCAGTCGACTTCCTTTGGAGGATGTTTGTGCTTTATTTTTTTCCATTGTTAGCTACTCGCTTCGTCTGTTAGTTTAAAATACTATGGGTCATGTAATAATGATAATACTCTCTTTACGCTATGACATTGTGTCTTGGTATTCACTGAGTTATTTGCATGTGTGAACTTGATCCTGGACACATGTAAATTATGCATCTGGTTTTGCCTTTAAAACCGGGTGGGACAAAGTGGTACCAGAGCCGTGTTGACTGTAGGACATTAGCCTAGTTAGAAAATGGTCGAAAATAAAAGATTTTATAATTTTAGAAGCCACACACTTATTTGCTTGCTTTAATCTATTTTTATACTTATCCTTGTTTTCATCTCATCCTTGACTATCTATTTGATTTCATAACTTGATTTCGCTTTCTTTAGCTTATATCTCATTCAACACTTATCTTTGATTCTTTAACCTCTAGATGGTTCATCGTTTGAAGACTATCTTTAGCTTATCTTCTTTCACCTTCCCACGGTACCTGGAGGATCAAGACTACTATTACCGAGGGAGGGTGAAGAGCATGAAGGCAACACTGATGAAGAAATCTATATGAAGTCAGTGCCTGTTTCCGCACATGTGCCAACACTCGCTCAAGAAGTCATCAAAATATCCGACGATGAGGAGTCATAAGAGGAACAAGCTGAGGGAGCTGAAGGGCCTGAGCAAGGAGGTGACCCAAGTGATCCATCGGACCCAGAGGATGCCAACTCAGAGGAGGTAGACCCAGATGATCTGAATTTCGTGCTAGAGAAACGGAAGGTCGTCATCTATCATCACAATGGGGGGCATGATAGCTTTCCATCAATGCTTAGGAGGCTTCTTCGTCGCCTTAACTTTTACGTGAAGATTGACTACGTGGGACTAAGGACGACACACCTTTACTATCCAGAGGAGTGGAAGGTGTCGGTACACATCATTGACACTGACCCTACCTTGGGGGACATTATGAGCTTGCAGTGCACTATGCCTTAGACACCAAGGCCACCTATGCTGCACGGATTGATGATGCTTCCAGACGAGCTCTTTCTGCATGGTGCTATGAGAAAGCTCATCACCTCACCAACACCACGTGGAAGCTGTTCCCTCGTCAGCCAATTGGATCAGTGGGCAACACAATACCTGAAGTGTACATGGACATGGACCCCCACCATCTAGCCCAAGTGGGATTCACCACAGCACTCAACACCATGCTAGATGACACTACCGTGGAGTTGCAAGACCTTCGCGCCCAGCAGATCGAGGATAGGAAGGAGATAAAGAGGCTAGTTGCAAGACTTTTGCGCCTAGCAGATCGAGGATAGGAAGGAGATAAAGAGGCTTAGAGCAGTAATTGATAGGGAAGATCCTAAGGAAGTGGAGGAAGATGAGGAAGATTGGCCCATGGTGTCACCAAAGCCGAGGAGGACTAGATACGGATCCCCAAGCTCTAGTACGCGTATCATATGGCATTAGGATCTAGGAGTCCTTAAGTTTTCAGTGTCTATGTAATTGTTACCTTCCATCGTTGGTTAGGTGTGTGCTTAGTCTAGTAGTGTGTTTGAATGCTTGTGCTTGTGACAATGTTTGAGTGCAATGTGTTGTGGAGTGATGACCACAACGACATTGGTTTTAGTAATAAAGTTAATTAGTTGTGTTAATTTTCTGTCTCAATCCATCTTGCATTATCTTAACCTTTACTTCTCCCTTAATTAATCTTTTAGCAAAATTTGTTAGTACAAAATCTGTTCACGTAGCTCTCTGACACAGCAGTACCGTTTTAATTATATCTCGAGCTACAGAACTCCTTTTAACATGAATCCAGTTATGTTAGTTCAGAAATTTTATGTATGAGTTGCTTTCAAAAATTCAGCACCATATGATAGATATTCTGGAAGTTATGCACAAAACAGTTGAGCTATCGAAATCTGTAAACTCTACTGGCGCAGTGGTCTTGTTTATTTTATATCTCGAGTTACAGACCTCTGTTTGAGGTGATTCTAGTTGGACTAGTTCAGTAATGTTATACATCATGTGCCAGAAAAATCTCATAATTTTTGGTTACTCACACAGCGAGTTATATCTGTTATTCTGTTCTATTGTGACCAATAGAATCCGTCTTAATTGGAAATCTGTTTTGCATTATCTTTTTGAGCTTTTCTCGTAGTGCAATCATCTAAATCGTTGTCCCTAACACTAATATGGTGAACACCAGGTCTGGATCAGTGTTAGGGATAATGATTTAGATGATTGCACTAAGAGAAAAGCTCAAAAAGATAATGCAATACAGATTTCCAGTTAAGACAAATTCTGTTGTTGACAATAGAACAGCTATAACTCGTTGTGTGAGTAACCAAAAATTATGTGAGTTTTCTGGGACATTATGTATAAATTTACTGAACTAGTCCAACTAGAATCACCTCAAACGGAGGTCTGTAACTCGAGATATAAAATAAACAAGACGACTGTGTCAGCAGAGTTTACAGATTCTGATAGCTCAACTGTTTTATGCATAACTCCCAGAATATCTATCATATGGTGCTGAATTTTTGAAATGAACTCATCCATAAAATTTCTGAACTAACCCAACTGGATTCATGTTAAAAAGAGTTTTGTAGCTCGAGATATAAATAAAACAGTACTGCTGTGTCAGATAGCTACGTGAACAGATTTTGTACTAACAAATTTTGCTAAAAGATTAATTAAGGGAGAAGTAAAGGTTAAGATAATGCAAGATGGATTGAGACAGAAAATTAACACAACTAATTAACTTTATTACTAAAACCAATGTCGTTGTGGTCATCACTCCACAACACATTGCACTCAAACATTGTCACAAGCACAAGCATTCAAACACACTACTAGACTAAGCACACACCTAACCGACGATCGAAGCTAACGATTACATAAACTGAAAACTTAATGACTCCTAGATCCTAATGCCATATGATACGCGTACTGGAGCTTGGGGATCCGTATCTAGTCCTCTTTGGCTTTGGTGACACCGCGAGCCAATCTTCCTCGTCTTCCTCCACTTCCTTAGGACCTTGCGCATAAATTATTGCTCCAAGCCTCTTTATCTCCTTCGTATCCTCGATCTGCTGGGCGCAAAGGTCTTGCAACTCCACGGTAGTGTCATCTAGCATGGTGTTGAGTGTTGTGGTGAATCCAACTTGGGCTAGATGGTGGGGATCCGTGTCCTTGTAAACTTCAATTATTGTGCTGCCCACTGATCCAATTGGCAGATGAGGGAAGTGCTTCCACATGGTGTTGGTGAGGTGATGAGCTTTCTCATAGCACCATGCAGAAAGAGCTCATCTGTCAGCATCATCAATCCCTGCAGCATAGGTGGCCTTGGTGGCTAAGGCATAGTGCACTGCAAGCTCATACTGTCCCCCAAAGTTAGGGTCAGTGTCAATGGTGTGTACCGACACCTTGCACTCCTCCGGATAGTTCAGGTGTGTCATCCTTAGTCCCACGTAGTCAATCTTCATGTAAAAGTTAAGGTGACGAAGAAGCCTCCTAAGCATTGATGGAAAGCGAGCATGCCCCACATCATAGTGATAGATGACGATCTTCCATTTCTCTGGCACAGAATCCGGATCATTTGGGTCTACCTCCTCTGAGTCTGCATTCTCTGGGTCCGATGGATCACTTGGGTCACCTCCTTGCTCAAGCCCTTTAGCTCTCTCAGCTTGTTCCTCTTATGACTCCTCATCATCGGATATTTTGATGACTTCTTGAGCGGGTGCTGGGACATGTGTTGGAATAGGCGCTGACTCCATCTTGATTTCTTCATCAGTGTCACCTTCGTGCTCTTCACCCTCCCTGGAGTAGTAGTAGTCTTGATCCTCCAGGTACCATGGGAAGGTGAAGGAGCTTACGCGGGTAGTCTTCAAATGACGAACCATCTAGACTCTAGAGGTTAAACAAGATAAGTGCTGAATGAGATATAAGCTAAAGATAGCAAAATCAAGTTAAGAAATCAAATAGATAGTCAAAGATGAGATGAAAACAAGGATAAGTATAAAAATAGATTTAAAGCAAGCAAATAAGTGTGTGGCTTCTAAAATTATAAAATCCTTAATTTTTGACCATTTTCTAACTACGGTAACGTCCTACAGTCAACGCGGCTCTTGTACCACTTTGTCACACCCTGTTTTAAAGGCAAAACCAGATGCATAATTAACATGTGTCCAGGATCAAGTTCACACATGCAAACGACTTGTGAATACCAAGGCACAATGTCATAGTTAAAGAGAGTATTATCATTATTACATGACTGATAGTCTTTTAACTAATACACGAAGAGAGTAGCTAACAATGGAAAAAAAATAAAGCACGGACGTCCTCCACAGGCAATCGACTGGAAGCAGAGGCGGAGCTGCACCTAGGGCCGCCCAGGCCGCGGCCCTAGTCATGGCCCAGCGAAGCCCACAATCCCCATTAGTTGTTGGCCCAAAAATTGAGTCTTGCAGGCCCAGAAGACTGGGAAACATGTCTATAGCGCGAGGCCTCGAGCAGTCGAGCGTGAGGGGAAGGGATCCCGCCACCGCCGCCGCCTGGTGCTCCGTGACCCTCACGCGGCTGCCGCTGTCCACCGCCACGCTAGAGCGCGAGTCCGACCACTGTGGCCTGGCGTTGCCTCATGAACTTCTAATTGTTGCCGGCTGAAAGGAGAATCGGAGGAAGCCATGCGGTCATGCAGGCAGCTACCGGCCACCGCCGGGTGCTGACGGGCAGCCAGAATGAGCAACAAGCAAGGCGCCGGTGCGTCACCAGCGTCCTCTCACTCTCTGTGTTTATCTTCAATCTTCTGACTTTTCTCTATTCTCCGATGCTTCTCAGTTTCTGAAATTTCAGATTTGTAATTGATAGTACAAAATGAAGAGTAGGACTGCTTGTCGTTTCTCCAGGCCTCCCCACATGTTGATGTGCGAGCTGCGTCGTGCATGACACCGACCTGATTGCTGGAAGGAGACATGCACTGCTGCAGCCCGCCGGCTTCTCTGTTCTAAACCTGCCTGTTACGTGCCTCTTCTCTCTAATCTTACCTTGTGTAGTAACTATTCAATTCATTAATTGGTAATTTTGATGGAAAGTTGAGTCATATATTCTCTGAAATTTAAGATTTAGGATTGCAATTTGTTGGAACTTTATCTTATCTCACTATGTATTTATTTATTTATTATACATGTTCTTAATTTCCTCTCGAATTGGGTCATTTTCTATACAGTTACTATCACTCTACATGCGATATATATGTTGGCTTGTTGAATGCTTGTTTTGGTAGCTAAATTTTGGCCCTAGTTGTCGGTGAAAGCTGGCTCCGCCACTGACTGGAAGCATGCTCGCCTAGAACTTGCCAAAGTCTCCAGGAACATCTTCAAACCTTCCGTCTGAGCAGCAGCTCGGGTTATGTAGTTGCAATAAATAACAAGCGTGAGCACATGATGTACTCAACAACGGAGAAGATATAAATAACATGCAAGACTTTATAAGTGGAAGGCTGAAGGTTTAAAGCAAGTCAGCATTTTAGTTGGTCAAAATTTATTAAGCAACTAAATTACTAACAAGTATAAGTTTATACCAAACCCACATTTAACAAAAGCATCATCATGAATAAAGTTAATAAATGCATCAAGTCAAGTTCAACTTTCATAATTTAATCATGTGAGGGTCCAGGCCACTCATGACCATGAGCACAGCTAATCGATTAATTTTACACTCTGCAGAGGTTGTACATCTTTACCCACAAGTCGCGTAAAAGTCCCAAAGAACTTTAGACCCAACCATGCAATGCTAGCTAGGCATCATACCACACTACCTAGGTGTGATTGCATTGGGACTCTACGAGGCCTTTATAAAGATTCCCTAGAGTGGACTGTCACTAGGTTACATGATCAGTGCAATGCATAATGCTCCCTAGTGGGTACCGTGTCATAGCAAAGCCCAACTCCCCACTAAAGCAGGTCTATACACCATCTCCTGTCATCCCCCAACCCCTTTCAGGTAAAACATATCACACCCTAAAGTTTCTAATTAATTGGCCAAGACAGAGCCATATGTCTTGTGGTAGCACTATTTTCCTGGGTTAGCTTCGAGGTTCAAGAGGATAAGGGGGAGGGAACGGGATGAGAGAGCCAAGAGAGCCACGACGCCGTCCTTGCCGTCGCACGGATTTCTGGCGTGAGGCTCCGGTGGTGGTGAGGCCGGCGAGGCCGGGGAAGAGGTGAGAGGTGGCGGGGTGCAGGTTCTACTAGTGTCGCCCCGGGAGGGACGATGCGGGGGACAGGGTGCGGTATGGTTAGTTAACTACTAGGTCTAGGTTTACAGCAGAACAACCATGCTATTTGGAATTATATATAATCTTAAATGCCGAATCTGTGTTCGTCCGTAGCAGTTCTATATGTGGCGGGGAAATTTGGCTGAGCACCTCCCTCTAGACTCTTCCCCCTTCCCTTGATACAATGCAAAATGAAAACTCTAAACCGCTAAACCGCAACTGGGTATACATGTACTGGATCAATCGTGCTACAACCAACAAATAAGGAAAACTCTAAACCGCTAAACCGCAACTGGGTATACATGTACTGGATCAATCGTGCTACAACCAACAAATAAGGTGCTGATCGATGCTAACCATTACCAGAAACCATAGGGTTCCCGAAGCTGCTCTCTCTCGAATGGATATATAATTGGTGTTAATTGCTGTATCATTTTAAAATTGAGTATAATTGAGTATACGCTGAAAATTCAGACCATGCTGGAAGAATGGGCAGCATCTACTGCATGAGAGTTTGATGATGAGGGACCAGTAGGAGTTCATGCTTGTATTGTTGAACAAGAAAATATGGTAAAGAATCATGTTAAGTACTTCAGCGTCACCAGGACCAAATAGCATAAAACGGTACGTATACACACACTAATTAAATGAATCTGGATGACTTATTTTATGTGATGCCCCCATGTATATATATACTCTTTGAATATTAGGACATATAAGTATGATCAAAATTCTTAGTAGCAAAAATAATCATGATGTTAACAATTAATGGCACAACAACAAAATGCCATGAATATATATAAAAAATAGGCGGGAGTTTCCCCTGCTGATTTGGGTCAAAAAATAAAATGGCATGAATGGCACAATAATCAGATGACACACGTGATATTGATGACTAGTCCTGCTGAATTTACTGAGCTGAGAATTGAAGGTAGCGCACATAAATACAAGTGGGAACAATGGATGTTAGCTCCTTGGTTGATATGAGAAGAAATCAAAGTTTGTTTGCCTAGATGAAATGTTGGGGAGAAACAAAGAGAGTTCCAACCGTATACAGCCCTGGTGACTACAGTACAAATGGACAGTAGTGCTGTTACTTTACACACCACGTGTGGAAAACAAATTAAAATTGCCATATTCATGAGCATCGATGGAATAGAGGTTCCAACAAATTAAAAAAAAAATGGAAGCATACAAAATGCCCAACCGCGTTCGTCAATCCCTAAATTGTATCTCTAGTGTAAAATGGGAGTACAAATTAGATGCAAGCCGTCTCAAGAAAGAAAAGAAGCCACAGGAAAAAGATCCACCTCTCTTGCATCTGTCTTCGCATCATTTCATTTAGGAGAGAGGCTTTCTTAGCCGGCATGAGAGCCCTACTGCCCATGCAAATTCAAAGATTATTATCTCCTATTCTTCTAACAGTTACTAGCTTCTATCTTGATCCTCGTTCATTCCGGCACTCATTGCTAGCTGTTGACAAGAGACATTGGTCGCATTTGGATTGCAAGTGTTAGTGGTAGTGGTAGTTTTTAGCACCACCAACTAACATGTAACAAACTAACACCAATTGTGTTTGGATCCATGTGTTAGTTGCATTTAATGGTACTAAAGTGGAGAGAGAAGAAGTAAATTGAAGTTAAAGGGTGGGACCCACCAGAAGTAACACAAATACCACCTCTTGGAGTGGTTAGTATTTGGGGGGGGGGGGTTAGTCCCAACTAACACCAAACTAATACACATGTTTGGCTCTATAGTGTTAGTTTTGTGTTATTTTGCTCCAAACTAACACTAACACTTCCATCCAAACATGGCCATTGATTGATTCAGCACCCATGGTCGGTGATGGTGGGACTATGGTGACTGTCAAGGCTGATGGTGGGACTATTGTGACTGTCAAGGCTGACGAATGGCAATATGGTGGTACTGTGGTGATGTCAAGGTCGAAGAGGGACAACATATTAGTGGAAGGTGCCCTAACCCCAATTCATCAACACAGCATATGATGCACACTCTATTTATTTTCTCCCAACATCTCATTTAAGCAAACTTTGTTTTTTGGGAAAAAAGAGAAAATTTTGGGTTTTGACTTTGCTTATCTTTTCTGCTGAAGCAGAGGTTGTGGTATGCTCAGAAAGTCAGAAGTCAGAATTTCCCCTTTATTTATATGCACTACAGTTCTCACTTAGGAGATCCTCAGCATTAGGCATTAACTAACATCATGTGTCATAAGATTAGTGCGCCATTCATGCCATTTGACTGGTTGATCACATTGTGTTGGTCATGCTTATATTACCAAACACATAGTATTGTCGTGACGTTACTCATAAGATGCACAACTCTACAAGCACTGGGACCCAAACAGATTTTAATTGCTATCAGCCCATGTTTGGACCCTTTTCGTGCAATCACCCTAGCCTCGCATGTGCACCGGGCAGGGTTCTTGTTAGCACACAACTCTACAAGCACTGGGACCCAAACAGATTTTAATTGCTCTCAGCCCATGTTTGGACCCTTTTCGTGCAATCACCCTAGCCTCGCGTGTGCACCAGGCAGGGTTCTTGTTAGCACACG
Organism: Cenchrus fungigraminus; assembly: GCA_036936925.1. Classification (NCBI taxonomy): domain Eukaryota; kingdom Viridiplantae; phylum Streptophyta; class Magnoliopsida; order Poales; family Poaceae; genus Cenchrus; species Cenchrus fungigraminus. The sequence continues at coordinate 90,813,003 of CM072780.1, forward strand.
ACCATCCAATACAGAGTGTGCGCTGCACAGCTGCAACCATTTGGTTCTCTTTATTATATCATGTTTTGTAGCTCTAGCTAGGGGCGGATGCAGCCTTCGTAAACTCCAAAGAAATTATTGTTCATTAACACTAATGACCCCATCCTAATGAAGCTGACCCCTGTGCTCTCAATTCCTAGATCCGCCCCTGGCTCTAGCCCATTCTTCTGGCATGATTTAAATCTTGTGTGCATGCATAGAGAACAAAGACATCCATTTCTTTTTCATTATTATGTTATGTATAGTTATGTCTGTTATATTTTTCAATGTAGTCTTATAATACACCTGTGAAATAATGCTTCATAACAAAATCTGGTATTGGAATTACACATTGTTCACTACAATTTTCAGAAGTCACTGCAAACAAACCCTATTTTGACTTTTCTACAGAAATAGAGTTTGCAAAACAAAAGGTACTATTTGGCACTATATATTGATACCCATAGTAGTCAAATGTGTATGTTTTGTTAAAGAGAAATATTGCTGTACTATATATGATTCTCTTACGTCTTGAATTCTATACCACATATGTAAGATCGAAATGCTTAGTAGCAAAAACAATGATGATGTTAACAATGGCACAGCAACGAAATGGCATGAATGGCACAACAATCAGATGACGACACACATGACACTGGTGACTAGTCTTGCTGAATTACCAAAGATGGGAATTGAAGGTAGTGCACCTAAATACAAGTGGAAACAATTAATGGGTGTTAGCTCCCTGGTTGATATGAGCAGAAAAGACAAGCAATGGGAAAAGAAACCGAAGATTGCCTAGATGAGATCAGTACTGGAAAACGAAATTTCCCACATGGAAATAACAGTTGCCCCGTTGGTGTGTAAAAAACACACAAGGAAATAACCAAACACACAGGGAAATTAGCATTTCCTTGTCGGTTTCTAAATAACATACAGGGAAATTCCAAAACCTACAGGAAAATTCCTCATTTCTCCGTGGGTTTGATACAACACACAGGGAAATTCATCGGGATGCGGCTTCAGTTCTTGAAGTCATCAGTTTCTGCAGGGACAGAAGCAACTCTCGTTCTCTTTGTGTGATGTGCTTTCTGACCTGTACCTTGTTCCTGGAACAGTCAAATTAAATAGTTGTTGCTCTGTCTGGCTATCTTGTTTTTAAGTTGGTGATCAATCTGTTTCTTGCAATGTTTTGGAGCAACTCTGTTTTCTTAGCCACGATTTATATGGTGTATGACTGCACTGCTAGCTAGTCTCCTCTGTTCAGCAGAGTTATGTGCATCATAACACCTTTACCAAGCAAAGAATACATCATGCAAAGACCTTATACTTTGATGGCATTGACTAGTGGCTGCTTTCCATTCATAGTATTAATCTGCTAGCTGTTTTGTTTTGATTGCAGCAAACCGGAAACAACAGGGGAACAACTTATTTCATCAGCAACTGCTTGACATTTCTTTCTCTAATTTCAGCAGCAAGTGCACGTACGTTCTGCAGAAGTCGAGCTTGCACTAGTGAGCAGCAACTCAAAGTGCAACTAGAACTCACATAGTGCATCTGTAGACAGTGCAACTCACGCCAGTGCTATTCTCGCACTCATTAGTCTACTAGTTTACTCTCTTGAGACGTGCATCTCTGAACTAGATATTCACATGTTAATATGATTCATATATGCTTGCTCGATACCTGTAGAGACTTTATCAAGACTTAGGAGAACAAATCCAAGAGCAAGCTCTTCAACGTCCATTAGCTGGCCCATAGTGACAAAGTTCCCGGGTCGGACGGGTCGAGGAACGGGGTCGAGGGTCGATACTTTTGAGTGGGTATTACAAGGCTGGGGTGAAAATGACCCCACGTTCCCGGGCCGGTATCGACGTTCCCGGGTCGAGGGTCGATGCCATCGACGCCGTTTTTTTGTGACTATGAGCTGGCCAACCAATTTGTGAGTACATCCTTTCTTCTTTTATCAACCTTCTTTTCAGCTCAGATTTTCAGTAATTGTGAAAAATTGTTGAAGTGTATACAACACTTGGAATATGTTGGTTCAAACAACTTTGACTTCTATCTCATGTTAGCACTCAATTTAGACAACTTTGGTGCCTAGCTGCATCTGTGATTTTCAGTCAAGTATGGGTCAATTATATTTTCACTCTGTTTTCACATAGCATATTCAGTCAAGAATTGCAGTACCTTATAGTAGACTAAGGCAATAATCCAGTACCTGCAGTAGCTTTTATTCTTACCTAATACAACCATGCAGATAACTTTCATTCATATGCAGGAGACTGCTACATTAACAAAAGCATGGACCTCGGCGCCACAAACATTGAAACTGCAATGACAGCTCACAGTTTTGTAGTGTTGTGCCTATATCTGCATTCACTTAAAAAGTTTGGTAGCAGTGACGGATCTAGGATAAATATTAGGGGCGGGGGGGCTTGTTCAACCTACAAACAGCTTCAGCCCCTCCTCAAGGTCCATCCATGGCAAAAATTACTAGAGGCTAAGGAGGGCTCCATGGATCTGACAGCCGTAGTGAGGGGCTAGAGCCCCTGCCGCCCCAGTGCTAGATCCATCACTGTTTGGTAGTACCACTCCATGAGCTAATCTCTAGTAGATTCTGTTCTAGAAGATGTCGACTGCTTCTTTTGTTAACCTGTATAGATTACACAATTTGGACATGTTATGCTATGCATATATATGTAACAATCTGGATGTGGAGATATGAAATTTGATTGGAAATTATTGGCAAACAATGTGGTCTGGTATAATGTTGGTCCCTGTTGCTAACAATTTTCCCTGACATATGGTATTTTAATGTTTTTCCCTGACATTTGGTATTTTAATGTTTTTTGATGGCTTGCCCGACAGGGAAAACCAATTCCTTAGCGGTCAACTTCTGGCATTAATGTTTTTTTACGGCTCTGTCCCGACAGGGAAAATCAATTCCTTGACGGCTAGACACATACCAACACAGAGAAAAGAAAACTAAATCTGACGACTCAAAAACCCTAGCGGCGCACAACCGACAGGAAAATAAGAAAACCGTCACGGAAACAAAATACCGAAGGCAATTTTTAATTTCCCTGTACGTATCCCTGACGGTACACCGACAGGGAAAACGGTTTCCAATTTCCCTGATGGTAAAATAAATTTCCTTGACGGTATTTGCACACGTAGGGAAATTCACGTTTCTAGTAGTGGATGGTGGGGAGAAACAAAGAGAATTCACACCGTGTACAACTGTGGTGACTTTGCGCCATACAAGTGAGATCTTTGGTGTAGACAGAGCTGGTTGAGACCATTGGAGTGTGGTGGGTTGATGCTGGACGCCATATCAGACCGCTTGACACTACGTGAAAACCTCAAATAGGTCACGCAACATTTGTAACGGGCCCTTAATACCCGTTACATGCACCCACATCTGTAACGGTTGTTGTTTGGCGCCCGTTACCCATAAGCGCGGCAGGCCGACCCCGAGGTTTGCCTCCACTACACCCGTTACCAATGTGGACTTCTGGTAACGGGCTTCTTAAACGCCCGTTATATGAATTCGTTGTAACGGACGTTAAATTGAGTCCGTTACAAAAGTTAAACCTATCAGTAACGGGCTCGTAAAGTCCGTTACCGATCAATGCCCTATCGGTAACGGGCTGTTTAAGTCTGTTACTGATCACTGCCGTGTTGGTAACGGGCTATAAAGTCCGTTACCGATAACTTTCGTACTGGAGACGCATGTTTGTTAGGATGCGTCTCCTTTGCTGGCGACCCAATTGGATACACTCGTTTCTTAGGACTCGTCTCCTTTGATTGCCACCCAAGGTCGCCTTTTTTCTCACATCGGAGACGCGTGTTGTTATTGCTCGTCTCTGTCTTCTCCTTCCGACACCACTCGCTCTCTCTCCTCAGAAGGTCACTCCCGTTCCGACAACAACACTCGCTCTCTCTCCTCAGAAGGTCACTTGCTCGATCTCTCTGCTCAGAAGTCCCCGCTGGTCTGCCCCGTTCGCCGCCGCCAGCTGCACGCTCTCTGAGGATCGTGCTTTCTCTCCTCAGAAAGCTGGCGCTGCAGCAGGCCGGCCAGCCGCGTGCGCGACGGCGAAAGGGGCCAGTGGACGTCGATCGCGGCGTCATCCAAAGCAGACGCCTCCGTGTTCTCTCCCCCTGGGGCTTGGCGTCATCCTCCGCGCTGTTGCCGCGGCCGCGCCGCCGCCTCCAATCCTCCTCCTCGGCCGCGCTCGCCTCGTAGAAAGTCCTCGTCAAGGTGGAAATTAATTGCCCCCTTTTATTAAAATTCTTCAGCTGTCCTAATCCTCTTATGTTATCGGTTTTTTGTGTGATGAATTATGCTCATTTGGTGTATGGAATGCAGATGGCGGCTGCTGCTCAGGCTTGGATGTACAGACAGCCCCAAGAAGATTGGGAGAATTTCTTAAGCGGGGTCAATGGTTTTCTAAATCAAGCAGAGGCGGATATGAGAAACCGTGGTGCTCAGGTAATGTTTTGCCCCTGTATAGATTGTCTCTACCAGAAGAAATTCGGACAACAGGAAATCATTTTTCATCATTTGGTCACACGTGGTTTCACAAAAAATTACACGTGTTGGAATAAACATGGTGAGGAAGGCCTTAATGAACTCGAAGGAGGCTGCCTAAATGAAGGTGAAGTGCGACACCATGCTACCGACCATGATGAAGACCTTGATGATGGTGGAGTTTTTGAGGAAAATGAACCATTATTCCCACCAAATGTGATGAGGCCTGAGGATATCACTGATCAAGAAGTTAGGGGCTTCGATGATGGTGAGGTGTTGCAACGTGCGCACAATGTTGATCAAATGTTGTGGGATGTTGAGTTTCAATGAGTGTACACACCTTCTAAATTAGTGAGGCTGAAGCAGTTCATTGAAGATTCAAAGAAACCCCTCTATCCTGATTGCCAGAAGTACTTTCGCCTTTCTAGTGATATAAAATTTCTGCAGCTTAAGGCAGATCATGGTTGGAGCAACAAAAGTTTCAAACATCTATTCGATGTGCTTAGAGACATGCTACCTGAAGGAAACCAAATAGCAGAGTCTGTCTATGAGGCGAAGAAGATAATCTGTCCTCTGGGAATAGAGGTTGAAAAAATCCATGCATGCAAGAACAATTGTGTATTGTTCCGTGGAGATTATGCAGACCTTGACAAGTGCCCCAAGTGTGGCTGTGATCGGTACAAGAGGAGAAAGGATGGTGGAGATGATAATAATGCTGATGACGAGAACGAGCCCGGCGAGATCAGAGGCAAGAAGAAGAAGGCTAATAGAGGGACTCCTGTGAGGGTGGCATGGTATTTTTGCATCATTTCTCGGCTGAGAAGATGGTTCGCAACACAAAAGGAGGCCCAACTCTTGCGTTGGCATGACGAAGGCCGAAAGAATCTTAAGCAAGAAGGCAAGTTTAGGCACCCCGCAGATGCATCACAATGGGGTAACATTAATAACCACTTTCCGTGGTTTAACGAAGACATAAGGAGCATACGGTTTGCTATGAGCACAGATGGCGTGAACCCATTCGGTAACCAGAGCTCAACACATAGCACCTGGCCTATCGTGCTGTCGTTGTACAACCTTCCACCCTGGTTATGCAAGAAATAGAAATATATGATGCTGACAATACTGGTCTCCGGGCCAAAGCAATCTGGCGATCGTATTGATGTCTACTTGAGGCCACTAGTTGATGACTTGAAGATACTGTGGAAGCCTGGTGTGAAGGAGGTTTGGGATGAGTTCAAGCGTGAGGAGTTCACAATGCGCGCCATGTTGTTCACCACCATCAACGACAACCCAGCTCATCGCAACCTCTCTGGCCAGAGTAAAAGGAAAGGTGCAGCTTTCCCACACTGCTTGGAAGATACTTGCGCAGTGTGGCTAAGACATTCAAAGAAATACGTATTTATGGGGCACTATAGTTTCCTCGGCAAGAAACATCCATACCGGGCCATGGATTGTCAGTTTAATGGGGAAAAGGAGAATCGAGAGGCGCCATTGCATGTGACTGGAGATCTGGTCCACTTGAAAGTCAAGGACGTCAAAACTATCGAGGAATTACCCAAACTGACTAAAAAACCCTTGGCAAAAGAAAGAAACGAGATAGTGAAGAAGAAGAAGAAGAAGAAGAAGAAGAAGAAGAAGAAGAAGGAATGTGGAACAAGAAATCAATTCTATGGGAGCTAGAGTATTGTCCGATGTTGGATGTGCGTCATTCGATTGACAACATGTACGTCAAGAAGAATGTGTGTGAAGCTACTTGTGGAACATTGCTACAACAGAAGTCCAAAGGAAAAGATCATAAAAATGCAAGGGAGGATCTTAAAGATCTGGGCATTAGGCCGGAGCTCTATGCAGAGGAAACAGAGACGGGGACGGACCTTCCCATTGCTGCAACCACCTTGTCAAAGGCAGAGAAAAAAGAATTCTGTCAGTTTTGCATGATTTGAAAGTACCTTCAAGCTACTCATCAAACTTCAAGAGGCTAGTGTCGGTGAAGGACATGAAAATGAATTTCAACTTGATGAAATCTCATGATTGCCATGTGTTGATGACAACTCTTCTTCCTGTTGCACTTAGAGGTATCAAGACAGAACTGGTTCACGACGCGGTCATGAGCTTGTGTTTATTCTTCAATGCAATAGAACAGAAGGTGATTGATGAGGAAAAACTATTAGACTTAGAGAGGAGGCATTTCGAGACCCTATGCTTGCTTGAAGCTACCTTCCCACCATCATTCTTTGATCTCATGCTGCATCTAACAGCACACCTCGCGAGGGAGATCTGGTTCCTTGGCCCATCTTACCTTCATCAGATGTTTCCATATGAGAGGTTCTTTGGATTCCTGAAATCATTGGTACATAACCGGTTATTTCCGGAGGGAGCCATTGTTCGTGGCTACGAGACCATCGAAGCAGTGGAGTGGGCCATGGGTTATATGGACCCCCAAAACCCCATTGGTGTGCCTCACCCACGGCATGAAGGTAGGCTTTCAGGTGTTGGGACCCTGGGGAAAAAGTCGGTCACTCCGGAACCCGATGCCTTCCAAAAGGCTCATTTCACCGTGATACAACAGCTGCACCTAATTACACCGTTTGCTAATGAGCACAAGTGACAACTATGTCAAGACAACCCTGACTGTGGTAGGGCTTGGCTTGCAAAGATGCACATGCAAGGTTTCAGTAGGTGGCTCTGAGATTATGTTGAGACATGCAGCAATGCTGTAATAACCGATGAGATAAGGAATCTAGCAGCGGGGCCATTGTTCACTGTTACAAAATACCAAGCAATGGATATCAATGGATACACGTTCTACACCATGGCCCAGGATAAAAAGAGCATCTATCAAAATAGTGGTGTGCATGTACGGGCCGTCATCGACGACAGTGATGATGATGATGACATGGAGACAGACACATATTATGGTCAAATAGAGGAGATATGGGAGCTTGATTATGTAGGATTGAAGGTAGCCTTGTTTTGGTGTAGACGGGTCACCAATGGGAAGAGAGCTGTGAGCAAGGACAAATATGGTTATGTTAGTGTTGATCTCCGGGTCGTTGGTTACAAAAACGAGCCGTTTGTCTTCACCAACGATGTTGAGCAAGTGTTCTATGTACCTGACCTTGCAAAGAAGAACTGGTCTGTGGTTCTGCCTGGAAAAAAAGGATTGTTGGGGTTGAAAATGTTGTTGAGGAGGAGGAATACAACCAGTTTGACAAAATTCCATCCTTCGACAATTCATACAAGCCCCGACTCTTGGGAACTAACAAAACACCGTACTTGCGAAGTGACCATAGTGAAAAAATCCATATACAGAAATCAAGGAAGAAAAAGCAAGCCTGATTTCTGCTGAATCCTTTTTGTAATGCAGGATGTGTCTATTGGTGGAAATGGAATCCATTTTGTAATATAAAGGATGTGATGTATTGGTGGAATTTGAATCCTTTTTTAATATATAGGATGTGGTGGAATTTGAATCCTTTTTGTAATATATTCTGCCTAAGATACTATATATATTCTGTTTATATTCTGCTTCAGTTCAGTAAGTATGTTGCAGGCTGCTGACATTAATATGATCAGTAACGGGTGTTAATATAAAAGAGACGAGGATTAGCCAACCCGCGTCGCCTTTGTTATGGGCAAGAGATGCGAAATCACACACACAGATTACATCAAAAGAGACGCAGATTAGCCAGCCCCCGTCGGCTTGTTCTTTTTCATGCTTGCAAGTGAGTAGGTAAATCGTACAAATAAATTGGACTGCACACAGGTAAGCATGTCTCTTAAGATGCAAAATCACACACACAGATTACAGTCATCATTGATACATCAGAAGGTTACAAAGCGGCCATCTATGTTCATCATCACTAGGCACTACCAGGATGAGGAAAATAGATCTAAACTAAGCAAAAGAGATATACTTCCGTCGACTTGTTCTTCTTCATGCTTGCAAGTGAGTAGGTAAATCATACAAAAAATTGGACTGCACACAGACAATCACACAAGCATGTCTCTTGAGATGCAAAATCACACACACAGATTACAGTCATCATTGACACAACAGAAGGTTACAAAGCAGCCATCTATGTTCATCATTACTAGGCACTACCAGGATGAGGAACATATATAGATCTAAACTAAGCAAAAGAGATGCTCCCGGCGGCTTGTTCTTCTTCATGCTTACAAGTGAGGAAAATACAGCAGAAGGGGATAACGTATCCCTTCAAAAGGAAACGTAAGTTTGACGAGATATGCTCTAGATTCTGTGACCTTCCCGTCCGCTTGCTCTTCTTTATGCTTACAAGAGAGCAGAAGAGAAAGATACAGCAAAGGGTGGAAACATATCCCTTTAAAAATCCTCCTCCTGGAGGAGAAGGGAAAGCAAAAGGAAGCGTAAATTTAACGAGAAAGATGTAGTGGGGTTGGGCTTCTCTCCCTAGACCTCAGTGATCTTTCCGTCGGCTTGTTCTTCCTGATGCAGGAGGTTCTGGGCTACTCTCCCCCGACAGCTGATGCCAAATCACAAGGAAATATATCACAAGGATTTTTCTAGCAGCTGTGCTAGAGGGATGAGCAACCCAATCACCCATATCACAATAATTCTTCTAGCAACCGAGAGAACGAGGAGGAGGAAAAAGAGAGAAAAGCAAAAGCTTGCGCCCTACAAGATCTATTCTTTGTGCCATAGCTAGATCTAGATCTAGAGAAGAACGAAGCAAGTGAGGAGGACCAATAGGCGTCGGTCCCTTTTTATAGCAAAAACAAGGAAGGGATAAGATCGGTTTTCAAAAAAAGAGAGGGAGGGATAAGATCAAGAGCACAGGAAATGGGAAGGTTCCCAAGAAATTGATGCCAGATCTGGTCAATGGGGAAACAGTTGCCCAGTCAATGGCTGAGAGCGAAGGCAGTGATTCCAATGTAGAATTAAAGGATACGTGGATTAACCAAACGTCGTCTCTAATGTAGAATTAAAGGATACACAGATTAGCCAAACGTCGTCTGCAATGGAGAATTAAAGGATACGCGGATTAGCCAAACGTTGTCTCCATTGCATACTTAAAGCGTGTTTGGAAACAAATCTCCTGTATCTTCTCCTTCCAAAATAATTTAGATCCACTGCCCCTTCATCTACCCGTGAAAAAACAGCAACTGCCTACTCCTCATCGTCACCATTCCCAGCCGGAGATGAATAGCATGCCGGGAAGAAGCAGGCGGCACCAGCCGTCGTCGCTGCTGGACCTCCCTCAAGACCTCCGCATTGAGATTGCGGCGCGTGTCGGTGTGACCTCAGAGCGGCCCTTGGCTGACCTCCGCAGCCTACGCGGTACTTGCTCGACCATGCGCCGCGTGTGCGGCCACCGCGACGTCGGCCGGCGTTAGTCGATAGAGGGGATAAGAGATGAGATTTCTTGGTTGTGGGACCCCACCACCTACAAAACCTTCCTTGCTATGCTGACCAATCTCGGGAATCCGGAGGCTTGCCTCTTCTCCGGGATCAAAGCCGTGTTCCTGGAAAACAGGGAAAGCAATGATCTCCGGCGCGCCGCCGAGGGTGGGCACGATGCGGCGGCCTATCTATACGCCATCTTGCTCTATAGGGACAGTGGCGGTGCCGCCGCCGCCGACACCACGAAGCAGTACATGAGGCGGGTCGTGGGCGGCGGCAGTGCGACGTCGAGATGGCTGAGCAACGAGGGGTGTCTGCCTTTGCGCGAGAAGACCGTGCGTGTGATCCACTCCTCGACTTGGCGCATTTGGGGTGAACCACTGCCGCCTCCGGCACAGGTGCGCGGCGATCAGCCGTGTGCAGGCAACGGCGGTGGCTGCGGCGTGGATAAAGGATGGCTTGGAATTTCTCTGTTTTGCAGCGAAGACTGTAGGCTCCGCCGCGAAATGGTGAAGTTCAAACGGAGTATTGGAATAGGAAATCAGTAGTGGATTAGCTTTTGTATGTTTCTCGTATTATCTGTGTAAATTTTTGGAAGAGCAGCAAAGCCGACGCGGGTTATCAGTCCCGTGTCACTAATGACTGTGGGGCCCAGTTCTATTCGAATGAAGAACAGTTCACATTTCTCCTTTTAATCTACAATCGAATGTTGTAACGTGTTTTTCTTCGTTGTAATTAGTCCAAATTTGATATTTTTCCTAAATTTTTTAAAATCACCATATTTTCATTAATTTTATTGTTTAGTGTATATTCCGTTTCTTGAATAATGTTTATATGCCTTATTTTGTTCTTTGTAAGTACAACAAGATATAAATAATATTTGTTTTACACAACCATTAGTGATAAAACTTTGCATTTCGTAAGCTTAAGGTGAGCACAAGGTTTTGTTAAGTTTTCAAATGCATATGAGTTCGAACATGTTGCAAAGTGTGGAAAACTTCAATGTTCAAGCAACATTCTAGGAAACTATGTGAGGGATGTAGACATTTGTACACAAGTATATTATTCCTTCATTGAGACCATTTGAAATTTTGAAGACAAGTTTAGGTACCCAAATTATGTTGCCAAGTCAATTTGTAGATTTTTAGAGCACATTTGATGTTATTAGAATTATTATATCATTACCATGGGGTGTAAAAACGAATTATAAGAATTTTGGGCACACAAGTGTGACTGTTGATATTTTATTCAAATACTAAATGTCCAAATATGAATTTTTCATATTTTTATGATTTTTTAGGTGCTGTTTTATGGGCTCTAATATTTTAGAGAAACAAGTTTCATTCCAAAAAAAATAGTGACGGGCCCACGCGTCAGCGTCAACAGCCAATATAAGAAGATAACCAGATCTCCATTGTCTCTAACCCGCGTCGGCAATGACTATCCGTTGTCTCTAAGATCTAATTCATCACAACAGATCTCCAGTTCATCACAACAGAACACATATTATAGGAGACGCGGATGGATCTACTCATGTCTATTAGATTGAGTTCATGACATACAAAATCCAACAACTAAACTAATTAACTAAGCAGTTCATGATCGACAAACAAACTAAGCAGTTCATGTCCAACAACCTGACGAAGACACAAACACACGCACACACACACATTATTACTATACATGGTAGAGGAGTCTATCAATTAGTCGGTCGCCGTCGTCGCCGTCGTGGCTGCCGTCGGAGCCGTCGTCGCCATCGGAGCCGCCGCTGTCGAAATGGAAGTGGCGGCCAGCCCGCTTGACCACGGGGAGGTTCTCGAGCTTCTCAGCCAACCCATGGATCCTAAAGGCGAGACCCTTCATGCTCGGTTCCTTGTCCACTTCATGAGGTGCCTTAATGTCGAAGGCCTCTCCAATATCTTGAAGCTTTCTGAACGCGCTCCTGAGCAGGTCGGTGGCGAACTTAGTGTCATCGATGAACGGTTCCTCGTCGGCATCCTTGGTCGCCGGCTCCTTCCCCTTCTCCAACTTCCTCCGACGGCGAATTTCATCGTCGTCGTCCTCCCTTCGTACCCGCTTCGCCGGCTGTGGCCCCTCGACACCATCTCCTCCTTCGTGATCTCTCAGTGACCGAAGATTTGTAGTGCTGGATCGTGAGGAGGAAGAAGAAGCGAAAGAGATGATAAGCTTATGGAAGAAGCAGGGGAAAGCAGGGGAAGGCAGGGGAGTTATATTGACAGGACACGGAACCGTCAGGCGCCTCTGCCCCCACCCACTACTCCAGTACTGCCACTACGGTGCCTCGGGCTCCGTTTCGAGCGAAAACTGTCCAAAACCACGTGTCGCCTTTCAATTACGCGGGAAGGTGAAGGGGCAGGGGGCAATGATGTCGGGCCCACTCGTCAGCGGCAGCAGCCAAACTGCGGCGCCTTTTCAATTTCCGTTTATTGTATTAGATGGCTGAGTCGCCTTCTTATTCTATTTTCAGACCTCGTCGCCTTCAATTTCAACCCTCGTCGCCTTTCAATTTCAACCCTCGTCGCCTTTCAATTTCAACCTCGTCGCCTTTCAATTTCCAAACCCCATCGCTTTTCTATTTCCTCTCCTTCTCCTTGATGGCCGCGGTGTGCTTGATGCTGCTGCTGCCAGATGATCTTATCACCCAGATCATCATCCACTCCATCAAGGATGAGCCCATCATTCGTTTTCTGATACTTCGTAATAAAATCTGCGGCACCTTCCGGCGCATCTGCGACTCCGATGAGGTACTACTGGACGTGTCGCTGCGTGAGCTTCATCAGGTGTGCAAGAATCGCTACGTCAGGTCGTGCTTTGAGCGGCGCTTCCGCGAGGCCAATCATCCGGAGGCATCATGCTTCGAGGGGATGGAGAGGTTGATGAGGCGGCAGAATCCCGATGAGGGTCTGAAGCTCATCGGAGATGCCGCTGCTGAAGACTCTGGTGCGAAGTAATTCTTAGCGATGTTGAAGTACTGTTGCAACCTTGCGGACCCTGAAGTCATGGCACTGCTCCACGAAATCAGCGGCGGCCCGTCACCCCCTGACGGGCGGTGGAAGAACCACAACCAGCGGCGGCTGCGCTACCTCGTCAACCGGGATCTCGAGAACATTGCGTGGTGGTACTGGCTTGGTGACGGTGATGACGACATTCTATTGCTGCCCGTCCAGAATCCCTACGTCTGCATTTGGGCAGTGGGATGTAGGCGCTACAGGCCGGAGACCTCAGAGATCATCCACTACTGCAGCACCGAGTGTCGCATCCGTCATGAGTTCGACCTCTGGATGCGTAACTTCAGCGTCGCCATGGAGTACGCCATCAGCAGGATGAACATCGGGATGTAGGCACAAGCATCAATGAACATTATCTATCTTGAATGTAAATTATTAGATATTACTAAACGCAGATTTGATTTTATCGGGATGTCGGTTTTTAATCATTTTTGATAGACAAGATTTCATTTTTCACGTTTGTGAGTCAAATCGAAGGTTGCGGTGGTCTCATTTGCCGCCAACGAGGCCTAGGGTGCCCTCTTGGGTGTCAAAACCGCCGAAGCGGGCACGGCGGGGGCGGCGGCGGGCGGCGGTGCACTCTGCTTCCTCCTTTGTTCTATTGGAGAATGAAGAACAATTTATCCGTCCCGCATTGCCGACGACATTTCTCTTTTTAATCTGCAATCAAATTTTGTAACATGTATTTCTCCGTCGTAATTAGTCCAAATTTGAATATTTTTTTCTAAAGTTTTCTAAAATCACCGTATTTTCATTAATTTCATTGTTTAGTGTATATTCCATTTCTTGAACAATGTTTATATGCCTTATCTTGTTCTATGTAAGTACAACATATAAATAATATTTGTTTTCCACACCTCCTATAATGAAACTTTGCGTTTTCGTAATCTTAAGGTGATCACAAGGTTTTGTTAAGTTTTTAAATGCATATGAGTTCGAACATGTTGCAAAGTGTGGAAAACTTCAATATTCAAGGAACATTCTAGGAAACTATGTGAGAGTTGTAGATATATATTTGTACACAAGTATATTATTCCTTCATCGAAACCATTTGAAATTTTGAAGACAAGTCTAGGTACCCAAATTATGTTGCCAAGTCAATTTGTAGGTTTTTTAGAGTACACTAGATGTTATTAGAATTATTACATCATTAACATGGGATGTAAAAACGAATTCTAAGAATCTTGGGCACACAAGTGTGACTGTTGATATTTTATTCAAATACTAAATGTCCAAATACAAATTGTTCATATTTTTATGATTTTTAGGTGATGTTTTATGTGCTCTAATATTTTAGGGAAGCACGTTTCATTCGAAAAAAATAGTGGCTGGCCCACGCATCAGCGTCAGCAGCCAAAATAAAAAGATAACCACTGCCCGCCCGCCGGACCCAACTGCCAACAAAGGCGTTGCGGGTTCACTAACCATCGTCGCCAATGACACTGGCCCACGCGTTAGCGTCAGCAGGCAAACCGTGCGCGGGCTGTTCAGAATTTCCCACCTATATTGACTATACTGCCCATAAAATTCCAATTCCACCAGAGAGCCATTCAAGGGCGCGCCAGTAATTAAACACAGTTACGCGCGCAGTTCCTCTGGGAACATATTCGGCTCCTCGCTAGACAGATCCACAACACCCGCACTCTCCCCACCTCCGTCACCACTCTCCCCGCTTGCCTTCGCCGCTCTCTCCCCGCTCACCTTCGCCGCTCTCTCCCTACCGCAGCCCTGCTCTTCTCCAGCCCCACCGCTCCCTGCGTGACGACGGTGACGAGGACGCGGTTACTGGCGTGCAGACGGCTTCCCGGCCAACCTAAAGACGGTTGACGTGGATCCGTCATCCCCGGCCATGACGACGAGCCGGCCACCTCAAGCCACGAGCCGACGTGGATCCGGCCCCTCCGACCATCACGAGAATTAGTCCCCTCCAGCCCCTACTTCATTTGCGATAGAGGTTAGTCCTGCTTGAACCCCCAATACCCTTTCTCTACTCGGCCACCAAATCTGCTATATATTCATGTCAATGTGGATTAGGGAGAAATGCCTTGATAGTTCATTTTTAATTGATTGACTGTGGATTTGATGGATGAATTTTGTTGCTCCAAGTCTGTTTGAAAAAATTGTTGCTAACAGATGAAGTTATATGAACTGTTGAAATTCATTTTCATGTTCCTGGTGCTACAATTTTTGCAATGTAAATTCATGAAAAGCATTGAGGATTAATGCATACTTTAATTCTGCTATGCTTTGAATGTACCAGATCGACAGTTATGCTTTGGACCTGTTAGCATACTTTAATTCTGCTATGCTTTGAATGTACCAGATCGACAGTTATGCTTTAGACCTGTTAGCATACTTTAATTCTGATGGCCACATAATATCAGTGGGAATTGCATCGTAGTGGTTTATAATGTAGTCCACCCAATCTGCTATATATTCATGTCAAGGTGGATTAGGGAGACATGCCTTAATAGTTCGTTTTAATTGATTGACTGTGGATTTGATGGATGGATTTTTTTGCTCCAAGTCTGTTTGAATAAATTGTTGCAAACAGATGAAGTTATATGAACTATTAAAATTCATTTTCATGTTCCTGGTGCTACAATTTTTGCACTGTATGAAAAGCATTGAGGATGTTAGCATACTTTAATTCTACTATGCTTTGAATGTACCAGATCCACAGTTATGCTTTGGACCTGTTAGCATATTTTAATTCTGATGGCCAAATAATGTCAGTAGGAATTGCATCGCAGTGGTTTATAATGTCGTGATAACTAGACTGTCGTATGCTTTGTTGTGAGTGTTAATTGTTTTACTACTGTCATATATATTGTTATTGTTGGTGTCATGATGTGTTGTGAGTGTTGTTTCACTACTGTCATATATAATGTCATGATTGCTTTATCCTCTTGTTGCATGTACATATGGAACACACAATCCATTGCTGCTGAAGTTGGATAAGGAAGCAGTTGAAGGAATTTATTCTCTGCTTTGATATATAAGCATATTGTTGTGTCCCTGTCAAAATGGTTAGCATTTATCCCTGTATGCTAATTAAGTAAAATATGAACTGTGTATGTCTATGCTAATTTTATTTACGACTTGTAATGATTTATAGTCTAATATCAGCTATTTTGCCTGTCAGAGAAAACGAATTTATCTAATAAGATTTTTTTTTAGATTTTCAGCCTTGCTTATGTTGCTCTACTAACAACCTAACATATCATCTATGCAGTCTCCCACAACAACAAACTCCTCTACCTCCAGTGCACCATCACAGCCCATCGGCGGTGAACCTTCTTCACAAGATCACTCAGCACAAACTGCTGTGAGTAGTACTCGATCCCACGAGTCAAGGACACAAACCAAATGGCCAGAAGACAAGTTGACTGTAA
Organism: Cenchrus fungigraminus; assembly: GCA_036936925.1. Lineage (NCBI taxonomy): Eukaryota > Viridiplantae > Streptophyta > Magnoliopsida > Poales > Poaceae > Cenchrus > Cenchrus fungigraminus. The sequence continues at coordinate 90,829,362 of CM072780.1, forward strand.
CTGGACTTGATGCCAATTTTTGGCCTACCCCAGATGCTGCGAGGGATAGATTTGTATTGGTCTGTGGCCTCATTGCTCGGGAGAGGGTGTCAATCAACAAGGCGGTTGATGATCTCTCACCAATTAAGAAGGAATATCTGTTCACAGTTTTAGAGGGAAAGCTAGATTACTCAGCCAATCTGGAAGAATCTGTTCGCAAGAAGGCAGTTAAGGCAGCTATATCAGAGATTGGAATCTTGCAACGGCGGTTCAAGGCCGATTTAAGAAAAAAAATATGTGAGCGAAGAGGAGACTCCCTTTGTGAAGCATGCCTTTTTGCAGCAACAAGACTGGGACATGTTTGTGCAGGAAACGAATTCTCCTTCATTTCAGCAATTGAGCCAGGAGATGAAACAAAAAAGAGCATTGCATAATAAGCCACACAAGACGGGCAGAAAAGGTTATCGTGGTAAAAGGAAAGAGTGGGAGGAGGAGCATGCAAAGTTAGCTGCAGAAGGAAAACAGAACCCTTGGGACTAATTTCCTGGACGTTCGAGACCTTATCTGTGGGCAAAGGTAGGGAAGAACAGGAAGAATACTAGTGAAGGAAGCGGGAGCATAACATTCAGTAACCCTGCGGTGGTGGGGGTAGCAGATAGGGTGAAAACACTTGCAGCTCAGGGTAGCGATGGTTCTTTCTCTGGGGTTAGGGAAAATGATATCCTCACCGCAGCACTTGAGACTCTAGAGCATCGAGGTCGGGTCCGAGGCGTGTCTAGTTCACTTGGCTGGGGTAAAGGGTTTGGTGAAGAGTTTGCTGGAATGTATAGGAAGAAGAGGAGGAACAAGAGGTCTGATGATATGATGGACATAACATTTAAAACAGTTGTCCATGCTCTAAGACTATCAGGCATCGAAATACCGAAAAATGTACTTCTTCCTTCCCAATTACCAGTGCCTATTGTTGACGGCTGTTAAGTACCATTTTTACACCGTCAACTACTGCATAAATTAAATGAAAAGTGGGCATCAACACTAGAATAAGGGTTTATACTGACAAGTTCCACAAGTGTTGGTGTTTCTGGCTTTTGTTGCAGGACACTCCGAAATACGTACTAAATGGTACAGTCAAGAACAAGTAAAGCAATGGCTTATAAAGGGTATCATCATAAACAATCTCAAATGACAAATTGGATTACACCATTGCGACGGGCTCGTCGAGACGATCAAAATGGATATATCATTAGTCTACTTTGGAGTTCGGATGCAAAAGATATCAAATATCCAAATCAATGTCAAGTGCTGACGTCACGTGGGCCCAGCGGGACCCACGTCCAAAAACTGCAAGCGGGCGGGAGCCGTACGGGCGCTGACGCAGGTGGGCCCGGCTGGACCCACGCAGCAGCGCTGCCGCAGCGCCCCGGCCGGGTCAATGCCTAGGCGCGGGCGCGCGCGCGGGGTCCCGCCTGGGACACGCGGCGACTGCCTGTTGACAGCTTCCCCCCCTCTCACGTGGACGCGCACAGCGCGGGATGCACCGCCGGGCCCACTCTAGCGCATGCAGCACGCGCGCACGCCTGCGCGGGACGCGCAACTGCCAGGGCACGCGTCACGGTGCTGTTGGCCGGCCGCCCCATGCCGCGACTCGCGGGACCGCGCGCGGGAGCCAGACCGCAGGGCCAGGACGCGTGGCGTGCTGAGGAGGGCCGCTGTACGTCGGTTTGGCCAGTTGGCCTGGTTCCCTCAGGTTTTTCCATTTTCTGCGCCGGTTCAGCACTGGTTCGAGCGGTTCAGCTCCGGTTCTCACCCCTAGGATCTGGTTTTCCTCCGGTTCTTCCTTCCACCGACCTAAAGGCTCCTTCTACAGCACGCTACAGTACCAGGGGCGCCCAAAACACTGTTGAAACACCTCCTCATCCAACCTTCCATAGGCCTATAAATATGAGGGGAGGGGGTTAGAATAGAGACACACCACTTCACCCAAGGATGAGTGCTTCCCTTCAAAGGAGAGGCCTCTCCTTGGTAGATTAGAGAGTAGGGAGAGTGAGAGAGAGAGAGTTGTATTTGTATGGATGTTTGTTATTCAATTAGAGTAAAGTAAGTATTTCCGCATTTTCCATTTAGACTAAAGTAGCATTCATGCATAGGTGATATGTTCTTGTGTTCTTCGCTTGTTCTTGATTTAGAGGCTTGTGTTCTTCGCAAACACAACCTTTCGATCTTGTAGCATAGGTTCACATGTGCTCATATCCGTTTGTATGCATGTTCATCATTTAGACTAAAGTGGATATGCTTGCATGCTCTGATTAGAATAAAGTGTGTTCTTGATTCCTTTCTAATAGTTTATGCTAGGTTTCATGAGTAGCCTTTTTCCTCTGCTGTGCATAGATCCTGGGTTTATACGTTCGTCTGCTGCAAGTCGTTCGTATACGTTGGAAGCTTAGTACGGGACCGAGTGCTCTCTCATATGCCTTTAGCATAAGCTAGTAGTACCTATACTGAGTGAGATCAGTTCTCTTCCGTGGTCATATTTCTATCAGTACAGGGTGTCGTAGTCCGTTGGCTACGGCAGTAACCACAGCGTGGACGTTGTAACACGCTACCGGTTATCATCCGTTCGGCTTATCCCAAGGTTAGGTAGAGGCAGTCCAGGAGGTGGTGACAGCCCTTCTGGCCTTCGTTGATCCTCCACAGCTGGATATAGTCAGAGCTCCGTTCCACATAGATCCGCATACCGGGGTCGCCTGTTAAGTCAGGGCTATCGGTATCCTGAGCCAAGTTCTATCTAGAGATTGACCTTTAATCTCATCTGTAGTGCTATCTTCAGGAATCCTCTCTATCCTTGCCTCTTATCTGGGTGTGTCCTTGGACCGACTGTACGAAGTTAGTACACACACGTTTCCTTGGATTCGATACCCTTGGAATACTCTGAGGTGAAAGCTACAACGGTATCCATGCGCTTGCGGATTTATTTCGTGTGTCGCTAAAATACCCAACAAGCTTTCTGGCGCCGTTGCCGGGGAACGGTTGTTGTATCTATCTTCGTACCCAGTGGTCCTCGTATCTTTTCACTTTCCTTTATTCTACCTTTACCCTCGTTACCCATGGAGAGGCCATCCTTTTACGACCTCTCCGCCTCAACTTATGAGTTCAATGATCCATCAACTTCCACATCCGACCATGAACTTCATTTCCACATTATGGGCATGGTTCAGGATCGACACCTTCTCTGCAGCAATTAATGAAGAACCTTACGACCATTTGCAAGAATTCGAGGATATGTGTTCATTCTTGGTTATCCCAGGAATGACGTAGGAAACCTTGAGATGGAAGTTGTTTCATTTCTCTCTCATAGGGAGAGCGAAACAATGGTACATCCGTTCGGTAGGGAGCATGAGCGGTGATTGGGAGAAACTACGAGTTAACTTTTGTTCCTCGTTTTCCCTCCGGAAACGCATAAATTCTCTACCGATGGACATCCTCGATTTTGAGCAACTAGAGAAGGAATCCCTTGGTGCAGCGTGGGCAAGATTTTTACACCTCTTGGCAATTTACCCACACTTGTCTATACCTGAGGGTGTATCTTTGTACATCTTTCTTTCGTGTCTAGACATGAAGTCTGCCCGGGAGCTTGACATCATCGCCGGGGGCTCGTTTGAAGACAAGACAACAAAGGAAGGAAGGGAAATCCTAGATACTCTCTCAGAAGACTCTTTCTTACCTACCAACCATAACGAACCCCTCCGTGATGAGTATGTATCAAGCCATGAGAGTCTCTCAACAACCGAACCTGAACCTACGATTTCCACATCACAATTTTCGACTGTTGAGCCCTCTCCCGAACCAGGAACAATGGAGGAAGAAGAAATTCAACCTCCAAGGTTCCTCTATCAATTCGAGGATGACCCTTTTGAAAATCTCAGAAACACCTCGAATTGCTTAGATGGCCAACTAGGAAGGAGCCCTCTTCTGTCCAAATCCTGCCAGCTAGAGATCCTTTGACAGAACCTTCCCCTAGGCCTACGGTACCTCCTTTGCCTCCTGATCCTCCAAACGAAACATCTATCATGGAGGCCATGGAGAAAAAGTGGTCGACTGGAGCGGAAAACCTTTCCGAAGCACTTTGGATTTGATCACCCTCTATGATCATTTCTTGTTCCATAAGGGGAATTATCGTAGAAGCGCATCTTAACCCCACTATGCAGGTTAATGTTATGCCATGGCACATAGTGTATACTTTGTTGGGCAACGTTACGCTAAGACCATCCAACAAACTCCTTAAGAGTTGTCCATCCGAACATATTCTTGAGTGTCGGGGGGTTGCATGTGCTGTGCCGCTCGTAGTAGACAAGATCAAGGTTAATCTAGACTTCCACATCTTTGATGTCCTCGATCTTGATCTCCTCCTAGGCTCCCCTGCAGAAAAACTTCTCGATGCATCTCGAGGGAGCCTAGATGAAAAGCTTAGGGAAGCCGCTTCTGCCACTACTCCCTTATTCTCAGAAAGTTCTATGGCGGAGCCTCTTCCCAAGCAAAACCCGCTCGAGGAGATGAAGCATGTATCTTCGTTTGCATCCTCTGAGCCTGTTGTCATTGAGGTTGTAGAATTTTCTACTCCTCAAGGGTACAACTCGGAAGATCCTCTTCACCTTTGTGAAGGTGAACGATCCTCATCACCCTCGATCGAGTTTGAGCATCTTCCCCTTGGCCCTTGTTGACGGATAAAACACGTATCCACCTACGATCCGCAAGCGTACGGACCTACACCTTTTTCACCATGGGGATTCCCTAGGTTCTTGTCAATCCGCGGAGCAAGGGGATTACAAGCGTTTGATCTAGCACTACTAACTAACTTACCCAAACCCTAATCTATGATTAGACTAGAGAACTACTACGCTACACTAGAGAGAAAGATTAAACTCACAAGATATGTAAAAGACACTTGCCCAAGGGTCTACGATACTTGAACATGCAACCGCTTAAGATATGAAAACCGATCTAATCTACCGGGGGTTGTGACCACGGTTTCGCCCTTTCCCTCCCCCCATACTGTCACTACGCGGAGGTATTCGTGACTAGACCTATGATGATCACGGCGTATTGAAGGGTTATAAGGGAGAAGTGAGATCTATACTCCCAACATGGCATGGTAGCTAACCTTAAACAAGAAAGCATCTTCAACACTAGATGATAGATTGAAAACCAAACAAAGTAGCGATTACATCTCAAGATCGTTTGCAACCCATGGACAAATGAGAAGATTACCGCATCAAGGTGCTAGGCATAGCACCGTTGATCATGGTGACGCTTCCGACGGTGTCTTCCTTCTCCTCCGGGGGTGTCTTGGCAGGGCCTTGACGTCCTTCTCCACTTGTGGTTGCTTCCTTCGAGTAGAGCGATCCTTCTCGCGAATGATCTCCCTCCTCTTCTCTCTCTCTAGCTTGTGGACAGCCTCTCGGGCGAATGGCTCTCTCCCTGCGAATGGTGGCACCTCCACGTATTTAGGGTTGCATCATCTTCACGCTCAAGAAATGGGGGGCCGAACTGCCTCGGGAATGGGCTAGGCCGGCCGGCCTGGGCCGACCGGCCCAGGTCCATCCGGGCCCGGTTCGGTCGCCCCTTCGCACACGTGGGTCCTCTTGACATTTTGCGCTTTGCCCCCTCCAATTGCACCATTTTGACGATGTCATCCTCGCGTCCAAGGTGGAGGGTCTTCTCGCATGAAGTTCGGTCTTTTACACTTCAATCCTCGGGGATGTTCCTATGTAACACTTCGGTCCTTGCCACCTTTGGGAGTGAATTCATCATGCTCTCAAACACGAACGGGACTCCTCAATTGCTTCTTTGAACTTATTGTGACTCCGTCCCTTATGTCCATGTTTTTTCTGCAAAAACATAACACTTCCAAATGCACATACAAAGATGAACTTGTTATATCATTAGTGTGCCTAGTGGTGAGTTAGTTTCATAATCAAGTCCAAACCAAAGTGTAATGAACATGTTTGGTGTACCAAAATACACCGTCAACAGCCCTTATCATGTTGCTCTCAACCTTAATCGAGAATCAACATCGATCTTACACGATGAACCTCCTGAGATGGAGAATTCATGGGCCATGGAGATCGAGGCACCGACTCTGGAGTTCAAAGGAAAGGAATCCATTGATGAGCATGGTAGTTTCATTCTTGATATGCCACATGAACCATGCTTGCATCATGCCTCTCTAGAGTCAGCCATGCTTAGTGCACTAGACATGCACGAGGACTACAACCGCCTTATGGTCCTCTCCTGTAAAAAGTTTAGAAAGATGATTGTAGATGCATATGTCTACCATAAGCATTGTAGATTTCGTGTATGCAATGTGGCGCTAACCTTGCAGGTGAAGCTTCACTGATACATCAACAATTGGTGGTGAGACGGGAATGACATCACCAACGATAGCTGCAGGAAGAAGTTCCCATGGTCGAGTTTATGACCTTAAACAAAGCACTACCAGGAGATAGCCTGGATTAGCATAGGTTTGTTTTATTCCCCTTTTCAAATAAAGAGCAAGAACATGTTTATAGGATAAGGTTGTCCTTCGGGTATTTTTGGTCACTAACCTTTCAGGTGGAGATTGAAAAGAATGGTGGACGGGTGATTCCAAAGAACATGCGAGCTACCTCACTACAACACCTTTATAAGTTTTTGTTGAGAGAACATTTACAAAGGGGAGCTTGATCTCCACACACTTGAGTTTTGTTGCCCAGCAATGCAAACTTCAAGTGCGGGGGAGGTATGTGAGCATTCCGAGTGATGTTCCTCTCATACCAAATCTTATCTGGGTTTGAAGATGATGTGAGCTCTTACCTCTTGCCCAGTTAGGTACGTCCTGCTTTCAACTTTAAACAAAGCCCTTCCGGGAGGTTTCCCATTGTTCACCATCTTATGCTCATGTCTACATCCCTTTGGAATAAGCTTGATCATGCTTTCATGCTTCCTTTATCTATGTTTATAATGCTATGGTTTGAGTGCATGTTTAGCTACGTGCTTTCATAGGTTGTTTTAAATTAAGCATGGTGCTTAGGTTAAAACTGTCTTCTTCAATCAAACAAGACATGGTGTCGAGTTTGATTGATGAACCCTATAGTTAATGCTTACATGGATATTGGTTGTATATGCGGACTAACCCTTGCAGGAATTTCAAATCCAAATGGGGTAAGTCATCAAGCTTGATTCAAATGGGAAGGTAAGCCAAGGCATGCCAGCCTTGTTTGAGCGGGTGAATTTATATTTGAATTTGAATAAAGGCTCTCTGGTTCTTGAACCAGTAGAGTCCCACTTTTGTTTTTCCCTTTTTGTTTGAAGACAGCACTAGGTACATGAACAAGTGTGGGGGAGATCTCCCAAGCTTATCATCAACATACACACTTGAGATCTCCCACACAGGTGTTGCACAACATCGACTGCGCTTTCATGACAAGGGACAAGGTAAACTAGAGTGAGCTGGCTGCCCCATGGGTCAGCTAACCACTACTAGTCTTCTTTGTTTCTCATATTCTTCAGGAGCGATGGTATGTGCACCCTTTATCTCACTCTCTTTGATTCATGAGTTTGAATGAGTTTCAATTCTTATATGCTAAATCAAATTCTTGGAATCGTGCTCTACCTGTTTTACATGTTTCCTATGGTTGGCTTGCATATGTTTTATTCCACACTTATATCTTGTTGCTTGTGAACAAATATCATTAGGGAACTCATGCTCATCTAAGTAGTTGGTGTTTGTGATATGGTTTGATGATATGATCTTCTCTCTAAATGATTGAGTGCTTGGGAATTTTATTTGAAAAATTGAAAACCCTTTGCAAAGCTCCTCTTTGATATGCCAAAGTCCTACCAAAGCCATATGATGAGTTATCTTGGAAACCTTATACTCATATGCTTGTTGTTATTGCATTGAGCTTTGTCAAATTGTTGTGACCCTTGTGAGAATTCTTTTCATGCTTTCACGATCAAGATTCATGTGCACACCATACCCCCTTGCTATACTTCTACACAGGAAGTTAGCATTGTATCATCGATCTATTCCATAAAAACAAAGCTCCATATGTGGTGTGACCTCTCTCTCCAAAAGTATTCTCGAAAAAGAGGCATGGGCTATGCAAAAAAAAACCATGCTCAAGGGCATAGGTGAAAAAAGAAAACCATGCTCAAAGCATGAAGATAAAAAAAAGAAGGATAGCCCATGTCCAAAATAAAGAAGGAAAATGAGAGAGATGTGATCATGCAAAAAGGAGTTTCACAATTTTTAGATGGTAATAACTAGTACCCATGCCGGGCCTAGTATCCATCTTACCATACCCATCATACCCATACACGTGCACATCTTGATCTGATTGTATGACTTGATTTTCTCCTTGGATCCGATTTTTGACTTTGCAATATATGTGATGCAAGTATGCTTTATCTTTTATCCTACCCTGAGCTCCACATATAGCCATCATTAGAAGTAGGATGAAAGAAAGGCAAATCTAATGCCATGGTGAGGACATATACACATTGAGCGATCTGAGAGAATCAAATGAGGAGCTAAGAAAAGGTTTCTTTTGAAAACTAATCGCAAAAACCCAAGTTACTTGACATGACGAGCAGAGGTGATTTGATTCATTAATGTTCCATTCCTCAACTACCCAAGATGGCGTGATAGACACTCCACAGAGTTCACAAGTACAAGGTATGGCTTGGAATATCTCTTATGCTTGCTTCATACCTCTGGATATCATGTCTCACCTTGATTTGTTCTCCCTTCACTCGGGACGAGCAAAGGTCAAGTGTGGGGGTGTTGTTGATGGCTGTTAAGTACCACTTTTACACCGTCAACTGCTGCATAAATTAAATGAAAAGTGGGCATCAACACTAGAATAGGGGTTTATACTGACAAGTTCCACAAGTGTTGGTGTTTCTGGCTTTTGTTGCAGGACACTCCGAAATACGTACTAAATGGTACAGTCGAGAACAAGTAAAGCAATGGCTTATAAAGGGTGTCATCATAAACAATCTCAAATGACAAATTGGATTACACCATTGCGACGGGCTTATCGAGACGATCAAAATGGATATATCATTAGTCTACTTTGGAGTTTGGATGCAAAAGATATCAAATATCCAAATCAATGTCATGTGCTGACGTCACGTGGGCCCAGCGGGACCCACGTCCAAAAACTGCAAGCGGGCGGGAGCCGTACGGGCGCTGACGCAGGTGGGGCCCGGCTGGACCCACGCAGCAGCGCTGTCGCAGCACCCTGGCCGGGTCAACGCCTAGGCGCGGGAGCGCGCGCGGGGTCCCGCTTGGGACACGCGGCGACAGCCCGTTGGCAGCTTCCCCCCCTCTCACACGGATGCGCAAAGCGCGGGATGCACCGCCGAGCCCACTCTAGCGCATGCAACACGCGCGCACGCCTACGCGAGACGCGCAGCTGCCAGGGCACGCGTCACGGCGCTGTTGGCCGGCCGCCCCATTCCGCGGCTCGCGGGACCGCGCGCGGGAGCCAGACCGCGGGGCCAGGACGTGTGGCGTGCTGAGGAGGGCCGCTGTACGTCGGTTTGGCCGGTTGGCCTGGTTCCCTCGGGTTTTTCCATTTTCTGCGTCGGTTCAGCACTGGTTCGAGCGGTTCAGCTCTGGTTCTCGCCCCTAGGATCCGGTTTTCCTCCGGTTCTTCCTTCCACCGACCTAGAGGCTCCTTCTACAGCATTCTATAGTACCAGGGGCATCCAAAACACTATTGAAACACCTCCTCATCCAACCTTCCATAGGCCTATAAATATGAGGGGAGGGGGTTAGAATAGAGACACACCACTTCACCCAAGGATGAGTGCTTCCCTTCAAAGGAGAGGCCTCTCCTTGGTAGATTAGAGAGTAGGGAGAGTGAGAGAGAGAGTTGTATTTGTATGGATGTTTGTTCTTCAATTAGAGTAAAGTAAGTATTTCCGCATTTCCCATTTAGACTAAAGTAGCATTCATGCATAGGTGATATGTTCTTGTGTTCTTTGCTTGTTCTTGATTTAGAGGCTTGTGTTCTTCGCGAACACAACCTTTCGATCTTGTAGCATAGGTTCACATGTGCTCATATCCGTTTGTATGCATGTTCATCATTTAGACTAAAGTGGATATGCTTGCATGTTCTGATTAGAATAAAGTGTGTTCTTGATTCCTTTCTAATAGTTTATGCTAGGTTGCATGAGTAGCCTTTTTCCTCTGCTGTGCGTAGATCCTGGGTTTATACGTTCGTCTGTTGCAAGTCGTTCGTATACGTTGGAAGCTTAGTACGGGACCAAGTGCTCTCTCGTATGCCTTTAGCATAAGCTAGTAGTACCTATAGTGAGTGAGATCAGTTCTCTTCCGTGGTCGTAGTTCTATCAGTACAGGGTGTCGTAGTCCGTTGGCTACGGCAGTAACCACAGCATGGACGTTGTGACACGCTACCGGTTATCATCCGTTCGGCTTATCCCAAGGTTAGGTAGAGGCAGTCCAGGAGGTGGTGACAGCCCTTCTGGCCCTCGTTGATCCTCCCAGCTAGATATAGTCAGAGCTCCGTTCCACATAGATCCGCATACCGGGGTCGCTTGTTAAGTCATGGCTATCGGTATCCTGAGCCAAGTTCTATCTAGAGATCGACCTTTAATCTCATCTGTAGTGCTATCTTTAGGAATCCTCTCTATCCTTGCCTCTTATCTGGGTGTGTCCTTGGACCAACTGTACGAAGTTAGTACACACACGTTCCCTTGGATTCGATACCCTTGGAATACTCTGAGCTGAAAGCTACAAAGGTATCCGTGCACTTGCGGATTTATTTCATGTGTTGCTAAAATACCCAACACCTGTCTGTAGCAGCGAGGAAAAAGACGTGCATGGCAGCGAGGAAGAAGATGCGCATGACAACGAGGAAGATGCTCGTGGCAGAGAGCAAGACCATTGGAATGTCAACGAGGACGAAGCGAATCAAGTGCACAGTGGTAGTCGATCACCTATGCTGGACACAATAGATAAGCTGACAGAGCCCAACCGCGTGCAGCTTTTTTATGGCACTGGGATTAATGTGGAGCTTGCACTAGCGAAAGTCTTTCCATTTCAAAAGGCTTGCCATGCTGTACCAGTGCAGGATGGGTATGTTGTGGTGCAACCTACTTATGTGTGGGCCAATGCGGGTCACTACCCTCTGCATGTACCAATTGATGGGGGTGACATAGCAACCCTAGCTGAGGCTCTCGTTCAAAGGATCCAATGGCCAAAGGACAGGATCCTTATACCTCCATGACGAGACATCCCAACCCTGAAGCCGCAACAGGTAGCAGGGGTATAACATAAGATGGAGGTACTGCAGCTCAGTGTCAGCAAGAGAAGGATCAACAGCAGCAGCAGCAGATCAGCAAAACTACACAGCAGGAGCGTCAACAACAGCCGGAGGAGCCTAGGCAAACTCCGCCTAAGCAGCAGTTGCAACATAAGGATAAGCAACAGACGAAACAGCAGCCTCTGCAGCAGCAGGAGGAGGAGCCCAAGCAATCTCCCCCTTAGCAGTAGATGCAACATGTACAGCAGCCTCTGCAACAGGAGGAGGAGCCCAGACAATCTCCACTGAAGAAGGGGAACCAGGCCAGGAAACATCTGGCTAAAGATGAGATTCTTAACTGTATTATTGGGACAGAACAGGAACGATCAAAATACAAGCCTGGTGCACCTATGTTGTCAGAAGCAAACTTAGAGGCTGCTGGACCAAATTGTGCCAGGTTGCATGCTTACGTCATGGAACACAATAAGGATAAACTTGCCTTTCCAGCAAAGGTGGATCAACACTACTTTCAAGGTGGTGGTGCTTTAATGTTAAACATTGCATTCAGTAGCGTGTATAACCTTATAACCCTGACTTCTCTGGATGTTACCTTCTTGAGGTTGTGGACACTGTAAGTCCCTTAAAACCTAAAAAGATATTTCTTTAATTTTGACCACAAAGTTTATGCATGCTAACAATTTGATTTTTTGTAGGAAAATGATGGACAAGACAGCGGAGATGCAGATCAGTGTTGGGTTTTTAGATCCAATATTTTTTACTTCCACAAATATTTCTCAGCATTCTGGCCTTGTAATAAAAGCAATCGCAAATGCAATGAACAATGACTACGTGGTGGGTGCCTACTACACTGGCCACTGGGTAACACTGATCATCTGTATGAAGTTCAAAGAGGTTTGGTATCTAGATTCTTCTAAACCACATCCCGCGCTAAAGTTCGCAGACCTTAAAGCTGTTGTGGACTGGTCAGTATCTTATAGGTTTTGTTCACAAAAATTCAATCTCTTAGTGTTTCTAATCGGTATTGCTGATCATGCAGGGCCTTTGGTACAGTATATTGTAGGTTTTGTTCACAAAAATTCAATCTCTTAGTGTTTCTAATCGGTATTGCTGATCATGCAGGGCCTTTGCTGATCATGCACAGGACGGAGTGACGAAAGGAAAGAAAAAAAAGCCAAAAGCCACAACACTCAAGCACAAACCAAATCTCGATGTAAGACTGAGGTTTTTTTATGGTCCCTTCTTACCTATTTGGTACTGCATTAATTAGTCATTTTGGTACCTCGATGCAGTGTGCTCAGCAGCCATGGTGGTCCTCTTTGTGTGGATTCCATGTGGCATTCCATATGTCAAGACTACTCGATGACATACCTGACATCAAGAAGGCTGCTGTAAGTAGATAATAATGCTCAACCTTGTCTCTGCTCATATTCTCCATCTGATTTTAGAAACTGATTTCTACTTTTATTCTCGTAAATGATTGTATTTTGCAGGATTTCAAAGCTACCATAGATGTTTCCACAGAAGATGTAAAGCGGGTCCGGGAGATGCTGTGCGAGTACATTCTTAAGGAGACCATCGACCGAAAGGACAACTTCTATAATGGTGCACTGTGAGTTCATTGTAGCCAGAAACTTGAAACTTGCGGCATTCAGTCTTCTTTATTCAGGTGTTGTTGCCTGAGAAACCTGCTTGGCTTGCTTGGTTGGGGTCAGATGCTGCCTGGTTCAGGCAGTTTTCTCATCCAAACAAGCCCTGATGAGTAACTTGAAACTTGATGTGATCTTGCTTGTCTATAAATGTGATCTTACTTTTGTGTTTGTGATGTCTCCTTGCTGTGGTGGCTGCTATATCCTGGCTGGTTCCAGGATGGCAGGATGCAGCCCCTGATGGCTGCCAAATCCTGGCTGGTTCCAGGATGCAGCCGGCAAGCAGGCAGGTTACTGTAGGGGTGGCCTACGTATCTGTAACGGGTGTTAATTAAAACTCATTACAAACACTGATCAGTGAGTAACGGGCTTCATTCGGAACGCCCGTTACAAACATGCCAACAATGTAACGGGCAGCGTAAAAGCCCGTTACCAATACTGACCGGTGGGCCCCAGAACTTAGCCCGTTCGTCGAGATAGAGGAGACGCGGGTTGACAGAACGCGTCTCCTTTAGTCGAAAGACAGCAGACGCGCGTGAAAACAGATGCGTCTCATTTCGTCGAGACAGAGGAGACACAGGTTCACAGCACGTGTCTCCGATGTTGAGTTCACAGTAATGGGCTCTGTTTTGGTGCCCGTTACTAAAGTTCCCTGTGGGCCCAGAGAAACAGCCATTTCACGTGACCGGTGACTAGTTGTGGTAATGGTTGTTGTTTGATGCCCGTTACTAATTCTAGCTGTGCTGAGACGCGCGTGAAATAGATGCGCCTCATTTGGTCGAGACAGAGGAGACGCATGTTTACAGCACGGCTCTCCGATGTTGACTTGATGTAACAGACTTTGTTTTGGTGCCTGTTACTAAAGTTCTCTGTGGGCCCAGAGAAATAGTCATTTCACGTGACCGGTGGCTAGTTGTGGTAATGGTCGTTATTTGATGCCCGTTACGAATATGTGTTATCAGTAACGACCTTTCTTCGCTCATTTGTAACACTTGATCGGTAACGGGCGCTGTTTTGTGGGAAAAGACGAGAGAGAATAATGCTGCCGGAGCAGGAGCTGCAAATTTTGATCTCTATAATGCTCTGCTCATATTCTTCTCCAGGCGCAGCACTCCACCATCGAATCCGGCATTCTAGCATCAAATCCCTCAGTTGCTCTCGGCCTCTCGCCAGCCCAACACCACCCTGCTGTAGGCTGCAGTTCCCCTTGATCCACCATCCAGAGCACCGCCGCCGAAAATCCAAGCACCAGCGGCTTTGGTTGCTAGGACCTCCAACTTCAAGATGATACAACAGAAGCTTCTGGCACCGCTTGATGCATCGGTGCATAGAAAGTGTGTGTTGATGCAAAAATTGGACGGTTGCACTTCCATGCCGGGCATGTGGAAATGCATTGGAGATTTGCTTCACTGCAGCGCAGGTCCTGTAATCGGCGCATGTGTGGTGCCAGTCAATTTGACTCTGCAATTGACAAGGAGAGGATATTTAGTAATTTAAGGCGGAACATGCCGGTGTTGCACCAGAAAGTTCCAATATGTGGCTAAATAGCCGATTAATATGGCCATCGATTATGGAGTCGACATCCAGCAATAAAGTGATAGAAATAAATATTAGTAGCTAAAACAAAGTAAGATCAATATAAAAGCATTGAGCTGATACATATAGACAAATAGCATAACATGCGAGCAGTCAACCATTTGATATAAACGATGCAATTCTATAGACTCATCAAATTATCCTATCATCCTTAATAGTAGGGTTCGATTAGGTCGAGGGTATAGCCATAATAAAGACAACAGGTTACACCCTCAAGGTAAACAGATATATCCATAGTTCAATAGAATCATAAAAGACGCTATGAATGTTAAAGCATGAGTGATCGGCTAAACAGCTGATGCAGGCAATCGTCTAGAAAGGAGATAGAAAACGGAGCGTCGTTGAGCTATTGCTCCACCATGACTGGAACCATAGGCTTATGAGACTTATCCTGATGTCACCACCAGTATATCTAGGTGAAACTGCAGTGATGCACCTGGTAGTTGCAGCCTAGTTGCGCTGGCAGAGGCCGTCAGTCTAAATCTCATATGCTGATGGTTAATTGTGATGGATTTAACCGTACAATAGAACTCGATCCTAGTAAGCACTCAATGGGTAGTCAAGAATAATATGCAACAGGCCATTAATCCATCTATTGTCTATTGCGGCAGGATTAAAGCAAACTAGAAAGCAAGATGATAGATTAAAGAGGTATGAGCCAACACAAACTTAATCAAGATAGGATAACTGTGAACGTAATTAGAAACAGACCAAGGGAGCCTAAAACGACAACCTGACCAGATCTAAAGACGCTCGATAACTGGTGAACAAAATAGACCGAGAAAGAAGTGATGCGCCATCAATCGAAGATCTATAATATTTGACGAACTGGTGAAAATTTGGACTTACCCCTTCATCGGAGATCGAAGCAATTCAGCCCCGTGTCAAGTATCAAGTTCTGCCTGTGATAAAGTTAAAAGATAATAGAAAAGTAAAGGGTGGCTATGCGCCAAGTTGTATTGATATTGCTAGAGTATATTTGATAGTCGTAGATATTCCTATAGTAGGCTACCATAAGTATTCGGGGTTGCCTTGCACCCCAAGTCTTGTACTCTCATATATACCGGCCGAGGCCTCAATGCAATACAATCAATCCATTATACCATTTCTATCTCTCTACATGGTATCACAAGATTAGGATTTGAGATCATAGATTAATCTTCCGCTGCTCGCCGCGCCCTTGTCTTCTTCGTGGCACCGGCTGTCCTCCATGATTCTCCTCCATAAGCCTGCTAATGGTTCGCCCTGAGCCCAGTTTGAATGGTCTGGTTTTTTTAATTGGGCTCACCTGGTTCGATGGCATATAGGCTCAGGAATCCAGTGAGCTGGTTCGGTCCGGTTTTGTTCACAGTAGTTTGGTTCGGTCCTGTTTTTCGTTTTGACAGTGTGAGACTGCAAGGGAGGAGGGGGCACGCTTCAGATCCGCCGTCGGCCCGTCGCTTCCCATTGCGCCGCCGTCTGGGGGCTCGCCGTGCCCGCCCGACAGCCTTGCCTCCACGCCGTCGTACCTCCTCGGTAGCCGCCCGGAGGTGACCAGTCTAGTATTGTCGGATCTAGCCGCGGTGCCGGAGGTGCTAGTCATAGACGAGGAGCTCTAGGATCAGCATCAACTCCCTCACCTTTTGCACCACGTAGTAGACGTTGTTCGTCAGGAAGATGTTCTACAACGCGACATCATCGTACAGCCGGGACTTGTCATCGATCTTACGCAGGAGGAGCGTGAGCAGTTCACTGATGCAGCGCGCGACGACATCGAGGTGGCGGTGGCGCCGTCTGTGGAGGCTTCTGGGGTCGTCGTTGATGCCGGCGTCACTGACGACCGCGTCCATGGTGCCGCGGCAATCGGCAAGGAGGCCGCAGTAGTTGATGACGTAGCTGGTCAGGGGTGGATCTCGCCGCCATGGACGGCCTTCCTCGATGACTCACTGTGGATAGCGTGGCCGAACTCCTCTATCCTGTGGTGCAAGGTGGAGGCTTGGAGCTAGCCTAGCGCATGAAGGTGCTTCAGACCTCGCCCACCAAGAACTCGTGCACGACATCACCGAAAAACACTACGTGAAAACCTCAAATAGGTCACGCAGCATTTGTAACGGGCGCTTAACACCTGTTACATGCACCAACATCTGTAACGGTTGTTGTTTGGCGTATGTTACCCATAAGCGCGGCAGGCCGACCCCAGGGTTGGCCTTCACTACGCCCGTTACTAATGTGGACTTCTGGTAATGGGCTTCTTAAATGCCCGTTGCATTAATTCTTTGTAACGGACGTTAAAGCGGGTCTGTTACAAAAGTTAAACCTATTGGTAACGGGCTCGCAAAATCCGTTACCGATCAATGCCCTATCGGTAACAGGCTTTTTAAGTTCGTTACTGATCGCTGCCGTATCGGTAACCGGCTTTAGTGTTCGTTACCGATGACCATTTGACTCCCGTTACTAGACTGGGAGCTCAATAATTGAAGTCTAATAGCACTCTTCACTGCCGTGAAGCGGGAGCGCGACGGCAGGGGATTATTAGCCAAACCGGGGGTCTCCAATGCACAGGGGCGGCGATCCTGCATATATAGAATCTGTGCTACTATAAATTTTGTCTCCTTTGTGAACAAAGGAGACAGAGGTTTGTGAATCCGCGTCTCCTTTGAGTCTGTCTTCATTGACAGGTCAGCTCGATCTCTCATTGCTTCCATTTCGACATACAGGCACAATCAACACATATATCTTTTGAGACATAACAGACATCATAAGAGAGATAACTTGTCCACATAGATGAAGATAACTTGTCCACAGGAATAAAGAATAATTATTACAAACATTCACTTAACTTGTCCATCAGGCTAGGACTTAACTTGTCCATAACATTAATTATTTACTATAGTCGTGCTATCTGACCATACACATCAACAAAAGCATGCCCCTTGAACATCCACAAAAGTATGGCTATCTGACCCTGCACATCAACAAGCTTGAACTTTCTCATGCCCCATCAAGATTGACTCTTTTTGCAGCCTCTTCATAAGCAACCAAGGATTCTTGAAGCCCTTTGAGCGCATCTTCAATAGGCTCAATATTTTGTTCAGTAGTATACTTGTATCTCCTTATGTGCTTAGCCTTTTTGATGAGGATGTTCACTTCTTTCGTGATTTTTACAAACTCAGGTTTCACATAATTCCAGACATTAAGGTTTAGAAGTAACTCAAGCTCTGCTCGCGACTCATAGAGTTTTGCCTAAAACAGGGTTAAACATGGTATAAGAATAACATAGTTAATTCAGAACTAATTTGCCTCAGAACTTGGAGCAGTATAGACACAGTAATCATCATAGAAAAATTATATAAGAACTTGAAAATTATCCTAGGCTTCATAGCAGGGTGACAAGAAAAAGCAGAACTTAGTTCAGAACTGATTTGCCTCAGAACTTAGTATAAGATCATGACAAGCATGGAAGACATCATCATAGGCACTAACTTTATCAAGCTCAAGCTCCATCTCCATCTATAGAACAAGTAAAAAGGCAGTGAGATTCAGAGAAACTTGCCTCGTCGTCATCGTGGTCGTTGCCAGAGTCAGAGATGAGGTCCTCTACACCTTCGCCGCTCCCTCGACCCCACTTCGTCGTTAACAGACACTTGTGCTCGCAGACGTGAGGCAGGCTCCTCACCCACTTTGCTGCCCCCTTGCCGGCATGCTCCTCCTTGCCGCTGCTTGGCCCCTCGTCGGAACCCGAGAGGATCCAGTTGTAACATACCCGAAATTAGGAGGTGTGAAAATTTCGAAAATTTTAAAACTTTTTGCTTGTCTTTGAAGTGCTACCAAATTTCAACCAATTTTGCTAGCCCTCTCCTAAAATTCTACACAAAATAAACCAATTATAAAAATATAAATTCAAATTATGGTAAAATATGTGAGTTGGATTTTCCTTGGATTTTATTTGGAGTTAATTGAGTGCTGTTTGAATTTGAAAGTGATTCAAATTCAAACAATAGTTCAAAACCTATTTCCAAACTAATTGTAAAATCCTAACAGCTAACTTGGGCCTAAACACCAGAGAATAACCCCGCGTTGCAACCGGCCCACCAACTCCAACCGACCAGCCCAGCATCGCAGCAGCCCACCAGCCCAACGCCCCTTTCCTTTTCTTTTCTCTCTATGACAACCTGACCCCACCTGTCATCCTCTACCCCTCTCCTCCTCCTCACCTTTTCATCAATGCGCCTGACCGCACTGCGCCGCCCCATGCATGCCCACGTGATGGGACGGCCGGGGGCGGGCTGGCGCGCACGCCGAGCCGCGCCGCGCCCGAGCCTATCCATCCAGGGGTTCTGCGAGGGGGAAGTTCCCCTTTTGCCCTCGCCCGGTGACGCTAAAGGAGCACGGGCGACCACTAGTGGCCGGCCACGTCGCCGCCCCGAGCATCTCCTCCAATTGGGATGCCGCGGCCGCCAAATTGCCCCTGCGCCGCCTTGACCGAGACCCTAAAGGAGACCCCGAGACCCTAGCCGCATCTCACCAACCCACCTGGGGGTTTTCCCCTTTCCTGTGTTCCGCCGCCGCAAGAGAGAAGAAGGGGAAGTGGGGGAAGAGTGGAGGAGGGAAGAGGAAGGAGCCGCGCACCGCGTCGCCGCCGGTGCGCCGAGGCCGGAGGCCGTCCGTGGTCGAGTGGAGCCGGAGCTGTCACCGCGTGAGGAGGACGTCCGCGTCGAGCAGAACAAGAAGCAGAGCGCCACCGTGTACGTCTACACCGCGCCACCGTCTTCGACAGGCCGGCGACGACTACACCATCGCCCCAACGTGAGCGCCGCCGCCCCTTTTCTCCTTTCTCCTGTGCTGTCTTGTTCCCTGCTGCCCGTGCGCGTGCCTTTGTGCCACTGTGAACCGGAACGCCACCGCGCTCCAGAGCGCCGCCGCGTTCCCTCATTTCCGTTGTCAATCCCTGGACGAGAACCTGCCTGTGAGCGTGCTTTCGTGTTGCGTACGCGTCGCCGTGTGCTCGGCCTTCAAGCTGCTTTGCAAGGACCGCGAAGCGCTGCCTTTCTCTTGTGACCTCACCGATGTTGTGCCGCGCGCCGAGTTCCTGGGCGTCGCGCGCACGCGCCGGTCGCTTGGTGACCAGGGCTGCCCTACGCTTGCACGCGTCCGGGTGCCTCGGCACGTCGTGCGGCTCGTCGTCGACTACTTCGCCTCGCGCGGCTCGTCGTCGACTACTTCGCCTCGCGCGGCTCGTCGTCGACTACTTCACCTATGCCGCGCGTCTGGGTGCCTCGGCACGTCGCGCGGCTCGTCGCGTGGCTCATCGTCGACTAATTCGCCTCGCGCAGGCTCGTCGTCGACTACTTCGCCTACGCCGCACGTCCGGGTGCCTCGGCACATCGCGCGACTCGTCGCGTGGCTCCTCGTCGACTAATTCGCCTCGCGCAGGCTCGTCGTCGACTACTTCGCCTACGCCGCGCGTCCGGGTGCCTCGACACATCGCGCGGCTCGTCGCGCGGCTCGTCGTTGACTAATTCGCCTCGCGCAGGCTTGTCGTAGACAACTTCGCCTACGCCCCACGTCCGGGTGCCTCGGCACGTCGCGCGGCTCGTCGCGCGGCTCGTCGTCGACTACTTCGCCTCGCGCAGGCTCGTCGTCGACTACTTCGCCTACGCCGCGCGTCCGGGTGCCTCGACACGTCGCGCGGCTCGTCGTGTGGCTCGTCGTCGACTACTTCGCCTCGTGCGGCTCGTCGTCGACTATTTCGCCTACGCCGCGCGTTCGGGTGCCTCGGCATGTCGCGCGGATTGTTTTTTCTTCTTTGGCTTGTCTTCCATGCGCAGGACAAACACGCCAAGGACTACTCGTCTGTGCATGCTTCTACACGGGAACTACCCTTCAGAACTGCACAATCTCAAGTCTGGTACGGCGGCACAAGTCGACGCCAACGGTCGCAATCTAAAGTCCGCTACAGCGGCACAACT
Source organism: Cenchrus fungigraminus (assembly GCA_036936925.1). Taxonomy (NCBI): domain Eukaryota; kingdom Viridiplantae; phylum Streptophyta; class Magnoliopsida; order Poales; family Poaceae; genus Cenchrus; species Cenchrus fungigraminus. Next base: position 90,849,861 of record CM072780.1, read on the forward strand.
CGACTCCGGTCGCATCAACAGTCTGTCCAGGCAGCAATAGCTAAGTCATTTATTTAAATGATTACTGTTTTCTTTTCTTGGATTGTTCTCCTCATCATGTAGGATAACATGCCGACTACTCATCGGTGTACGCTTCTCGGCGGGTTTTTCACGAGGGCTACACTCTGCTGACTACTCTTGGGGTATATCGATCAAGTCACCACGAGCCTACTTCATCAACTCGAGGGCTATCCCAAGGAGGCAGCTTCTAAAGTCCGCTCCGCGCGGCAACTTAAAGTCGACTCGGGTCGCACCTTCGCCTGCTTCGGCGGCATACTGCGTGAGTAAGCTTCGATGGAACCTAGCTGTAAGTGGCCCTCGTGTCCTGGCGACGATGGTACCTAGCTGCACGTGGTTTTCATACCCTGTACCATGGGTCCTAGTACCCTAAGTACTCAAGTCGACTTCTATAGTCGCAACCTCAAGTCCACTCCAGTAGCACAAGTCGACTCCGGTCGCACCCAAGCCCGTTCCGGCGGCAACCGTACCTTGGGTCTGAAATCCATGGCCCAGGTACTCACGTCGACTCCGGTCGCACCCAAGCCCGTTCCGGCAGCAACCGTACCTTGGGTCTGAAATCCAAGGCCCAGGTACTCAAGTCGACTCCAGTCGCACCTTCAAGCCCGCTCCGGCGGCAACCGTACCTTGGGTCTGAAATCCATGGCTCAGGTGCTCAAGCCCGCTCCGGCGGCACAACTATTCGTTTTCTCTGATTTTTCGTTCGATTTTGCATTCCGGAAGTGCTTTTTGTTTTTTGCATCTTAAAGTCCACCCTGCGTGGCACAAAGTCGACTACTATAGTCGCATCTAAAGTCCGCTTCGTGCGGCAATCTAAAGTCGACTTCTATAGTCGCATATCAAAGTCCGCTCCATGCGGCAGCTAAAGTCGACTTCGGTTTTCAAGTCGCACCTCAAAGTCCGCTCCGTGCGGCAACTAAAGTCGACTTCGGTTTTTCAAGTCGCACCTCAAAGTCCGCTCCGTGCGGCAACTAAAGTCGACTTCGGTTTTTCAAGTCGCATCTAAAGTCCGCTCTGCCGGCATCTAAAGTCGACTTCGGTCGCATCTAAAGTCGGCTCTGACGGCACGGCTACTTCTCAAGCTCCACGGCTCGACGCCAAATTACTACTCGGAAACTCTCTAGCTCGGGGGCTGCATTCAAATTACTACTCTAGAACAATTCTAGCAGACTTCGCTCGCTCTCAAGCTCGGAGGTTCTGTACCAACAACTACTCGACGTGGATCATACGGCTCTCTTATCTCGGGGGCTACACGCTGCAAGAGTACTCGGATGATGGCTTTCGCAAACACTGAAGACCCTTGGATTGATTACCTAATCATTTCAAGGCTCAGGGGCTGCTATGCTACACCCATCATTCAATTTTTTCAAGACGGAAGATTCAGAATCAAGATTGACCCTCACCTAGAGTCTGCGACTCAACCTAAGGCTCGGGGGCTACTCCATATGGAGTACGATTTTGCAATCGCACTTCCATATACTCTCGACTTCAAGACTGATGAGCTGGACCACCTTCCAGCCTCGCGGCAGTTCAAGTACTATCGAAGACTTCTCCAAGTAGTGCTCGAGGATGCTCAAGAACTACTCGAAGAGGCTTCAAGACTACTCGAACTACTACTCTCGACTCCAACGTGCTCGGGGGCTTGTCGGGCATACACCCGGGGTACCCATGCAAGGAAGGAAGAAGACAGACTCCTACTAGAATTCCCCTGTAATCCTACTAGGACTCGTTCCGTGTAATCCTACTAGGACTTCTGCCTTGTAACCGACTAGGAACCCGCCCCCTGGACTATATAAAGGAGGGCCGGGTACCTAGGAGGACATCTGAACCCAACACCAAGCACAGAGCGCCATACTTGATCCCCAAACAGGACGTAGGGTACGCTACTCTAGCTACCCGAACCTGTATAAATCTTGTGTCCCGTGTCCCTTGCGCATACCTTCGAGTTCTCAGTCTCCCGATCACGATCCTCCACCACATAATCAACTACCTCGGGTACCCCCTTGGTAGGTTTGTCGGTCTAAAACATCGACAGCTGGCACGGCGCACCCCAGTGCCCAAGGCCAATCCTTCATCCTTAAGCCACCTTCGCCGCTCTTCTTCTGTATCGATCCGCGCCAACGCATCTCGGCGCCGAGCACCGCTCGCCGCGCTGCACACCTCTGTGGGCCGGCCTTCGTGCCATGCGTCTCTTTTTCTTGCAGGTGCTCGCGTGCGTAGTTGCAGCCTGGCCAAGCGCACCCCAGCGCAGGGGCCCGAGCTGTGACCTGCGCTGTGTCGCCGCGCATGCAGGAGCCATGCCGTGCGGAGCCGCGCGCCGTTCGCCGCGCTTGGGCGCCTTCGTGTGCTTGCATGAGAACCGCGGACCCTCACCCACAACCTAGCAACCAACCCGGGCCATCCCTGGTTCTTTTCCCGCCTCGCCGTCGCCGCCGGACGCGTGCCGACGCGGTCGGATGCCGCGCTCCAGAGGCGTCGTGCGACGGTAGGGATCCCCAGCGAATACTCAGTGAACCAAAAAACCCTAGATGGGCCATCAACTGGACTTTGGGCCGTCAAGGCCTGCTTAAGCCCGTGGCCCATCGCAATCCAGTAGAGCTTCTCAGTGGAGTTCAGGGACGTTTCGTGGACTTTTGTCCACTGGGCCTGTTGGGCCAGGCCCACTGGGCCACTTTCGGCGCAGTGGCACTTTTGGCCCAACAAAGGCCCATTAACCCGCTGACCGCTGACATCATGCTGACGTCAGCACCTTTTTAATAAAAATCCTTTTTAATTAATTAAAGGTATTAATAAATGTTTTATAAATGTTTTAACCTTTGAAAAATCATAACTAATTAAAGGAAGCTCAGAAAAAATATGAAACCAACTTCTATAATTTCGTAATTTCAAAACCTTGTTGTTTGTAGCTAGTTTGAGTTCTTTTGCGTTTTCTAAAAAGAGGTTTATATTTGGAGTTATTGCTTAGTTGTGCACCGCTTTCTTACGTGCGCATCAAACCTCGTGCCCACAGGCCCGAGCTTCGACTAGGAGGACGCGGAGGACCCGGAGTACGTCATTCCGGACGACGAGTGCTTCAACGACAACGCATGTGTCATGTCACTCCCAACCATGTAGAACCCATGTTAATATTAGTTGCTAGTGCTTTACTTTTATAAATGCATTGCTTGGATGAATTGCATAGCCATTTGTTTAGCCTTGCCTTGTTATTTGATATATCCTGTTTTCTTGCTATACCTACCTCGGGACTAGCTACAGACCCCTAGCTAGTCCCATATACTTACTATCCATACTTTTATTGCTTGATTATGGATGGTATTCTGGGTTTGGACTGAGACGTGGGAGATCTTGGTGTGTTCTAGTGTGAGTTCTGGGTGTGTTCCTCCTTGACGTGTTTCTGGCGGGAGCGAGCCGTTTGGTTACTTGTGAACGCCTAACTCGGGGAGATGCGATCTGGCCTCTCACTTGAGCGGCGTGTCGGACGTGATGGAGATGGGGAGCGCTCGCTCTCGGCCCTTAAGGACCGATCGTCAGTTGACCTTGCTTCAGTAGACTTTTACCGTACAAACCGCCCGCCTTGTATTGGGCGGGGGACGGGGAGAGACTCGTAGTGGATAGCACCCCGCCTGTAGGCGGATCAGTGTGATCGTGATGGGAGACGGCGTTCCTCCTTAGAAGACTTCACCCCGGCGAGGCCGGGGAAGGGTTCCACAGCTTCGAGGGACCCCTCGCTGGCAGTACGAGCTCTACGGCAGGGGCTGCGCCAGACTCGGAGGCGCAGGAGGGTACTATCCACTTACTTGGACTCCAGCCGTATGGTAGGGTTTGGACCCGGTGATGGCCGGATTCGGCTCTATCCGGGCGGGTACAGTTGTACAACCTCTGCAGAGTGTAAACCTATAGCTATAGTCCGTGTCCACTGGTTATGGACAGTCTTCTGATATCTCACCTGACTAGACACACTTTTCTTGTGCTTCTTCTCTCCCCCGAGTGAGTGAGCCCGGCCCGAGGCCATTGAGATGTGGGGATAGGAGCAGGTGGGCCCCACATCGCAGATGAGAGTTGGGAGCTGGATCGTGGTTGTGATTCAGTGCTTTGGTGTGATATCCTTGAGCGGGGTGCGGACCTCGGAGGCGAGAGCCTCCCCGAGGTGTTGACCTCGTTGCATATTCTGCTTACCTTGAATGTTGCTTCGCTGCTTTGCTTAAGCCTTCTACAGCCAGAGTAGGTTTATATCCTGCATAGTAGAATATACACCACTTTTGCTTCTTTGTTGGGAAGCTGACATGACCTACCCGCTTATTGGGTTGATCTTGGCGTCTCTGACACAGAGCCGGAGTACGACTTTGACAACGACGGATGGGATGATTAGAGCTCTTCCTACGCTCGAGTTGCCTGAGGAGTTGGAGTCTTCCGCATTTGCATGAACCCGCTGTGAGACGATTTCTTTCTGTTTGATTCAGTCTTGATGGACTTGTACCCGGCAAGAGCCGAAGAGATGTACTCTGATTAATGTAATAAATAAATGATGTACTCTATTTTATTTCCTGTTTTGTATGGATTTTGGTATTGCTGGGGAAGGGATTGCACGTGGTAGCCTTCCTGGGACTACCACCGAGGTGCAGAGAGTCGGGTTTCCATCCGCGGAAATTCGGTTCGTTTCACCAGACGAGGACCCTCGTCTCTGGCATTGGGTTCACTCCACCGCTGCTTGGCCCCTCTCCGGTGCTCATCGTCATCTCCCTCTTCGCCGCCATCTCGCCAGCACGCGCGCGGATCCAGTTGCGGCACCGCTTCGCGTTCCGGTTCTCCTCGATCCCGGGTGCGCGGTGTCATCCGCTGCTTGGCCCCTCACCGACGCTCATCGTCGTCTCTGTCTCCACGCCTCCGCTCACCCTAGTGAGAAATGAGGAAAGCGTTGTGTGCTACATTTTTTTAGGAAAGTGCTGCGCTTATCCATTCGGAAAGAAGAAGGGGAGACGGAATGAGACAGGGCGGTTGAATATTCATTTTGCAAAATGGATAGTCACTGTCGACGAGGGTTAGCAAACCCATGTCGCCTTTGTTGGCTGGTGCTCGGGCGGGCAACGGTTACCTTCTTTATACTAGGTTGCTGACGCTGACGCGTGGGCCCGACATTTTTTTTTGAAATGACACTTGCTTCCCTCAAAAATTAGGGCCCACAAAACAACACCTAAAAATTAATAAAAATACGAACTATTCATAATTTTTTTGAGAATCGAACAACTCATAGTTGGGCATTTGGTATTTAAATAAAATATGAATTGTCACACATCTCCTTGTGACCACACGTCTCTTTTGTGGCCAAGAGCTCTCCTGAGCGTACACAGGTTCCGAGGCGCGTGACCAGCCGCCTAACGGTTCCCCGTCTTGTCAATATAAATCCCCGGCCGGCCAAGAACTTTGTCAACCGCGCCACCAAGAAAACCCCAGCACCACCGTCTCCGGTTACCAAGAAGTGAATCCAAGAGCTTCTTCTTCCTCAAGCGCACACATGGCATTGTCAAGCGAGTCGTCCAGGAAGCGGGGGATGAAGGAGGATGATGACAACGAAAGCCGCCGTCGTCGGCTCATCAAGGAGGGGACAGCGTCGGCGCCCAAGGAGCCCGAGGATGTGTCGCCGTCCCCGCTCGAGGAGCCTGATGAGGTGCCGCCGACCCCGCCCGAGGAGGCGTCGGCACCGCCGCCCGTGGAGGCCGCCCCTGCTCCTGCACTAACTGCTAAGGAATCCATGTGGTTAGTCAACTTGTTCCTCGAAGCTTTCAGCAGGCTTCGGCGGGTGGCCGTTCATCTCGGCATCCCACGACCCAATGATCCGCTGCAGAGGACCGTAAAGGATTTCGCCTTCAAGATTCATATCTTGGCTGGGGACCTTGAGAGAGCCGTGCTCGGCCCCGTCGACGATGACGGCGGTGACGATGGCGGCTTCAACGGCGGTGACGATGGCGGCCTCGACAGCTCAGGCTCCGACTACGACTCCGACTCCGACGGTGGGGCTCCTCCCGTGGCGACTACCTCTGCTTAATTAATTTGTTCCTCTGTTAATGTGTTCCTTCTGTGTGTTTGTTGAACTTGTGATGAACTAGTAGATCTAAGAGACGCGGGTAGATCAATCCATGTCTCCTATGATGCATTGCAATGTCTATGGCAGCAGCTTACAATGAATTGCAATGTGTATGCCAGAAGTTTGTTACTCTGTTTGTGTCTATATATGGCAGCAGTTTACAATGAATTGCAATGTGTATGCCAGAGTTATGCCAGAAGTTTGTTACTCTGTTTGTGTTAATCCGCGTCTCCTTTGCCTCATGCTGCAAGGAAATGTCAACACAGATGAATTAATGAATTTTGTGATATGTGACATAATAAGATTTGTGACCCAATTGTCAGCACAGATGAAGCAAAAGCACCACTTTTAACATCAGAATTACTTCTTTGCAGCATACATCCCCAGTAAACATCCAAATACTACATAAACAACAAACACAATAATCAAGTTCATCTTCCAGATCACATTGTCCATCTTCTCCTCCAGTGCTTTCTTCCTCTACTTGTCCTCCAGTGCTTGCCTCTGCTCGCCGCTCTCAATTTGACATTCCACTGAATCAACTACTTCATCGACCGCGTCTGCCCAGTTCGACGGTCGAAAAACAATGACGCCAGCATCCTTCAGCATCTGGAGATACTCCTTGTGGAAATGATAAAATCCACAATTCTTGGTGTACTGCAAATCAAAAGCACATAAGAACGCTAACTCAGATTTGGGAAACACAGCAGACTACTCACTAAGTTCCTTGCACACTTGAAATAAAGACGACCATGGTTTTCACCTTCCTTCTGCGTCCGCCCCTCCACCAGCCGAGCCATACCACAATCCGGGCAAGGGACCAGTGGAAAGCCGCTTAGATCACCGACTGGATCCAAGCCGATGGAGTGATTGCGGTTGCTCCGGCAACCTTGAACCCTGCTCCTCACACGTGCACCTCCAGACGAATCGGCGTAGTACGACATGTGCACGACGGTGGGGAAGGATGGGCGGGCGAGCGGCGGTGGAGCTCAGATCGGGGAAAAAGAAGGGGGCTGGTGCCTGGGCGTATGGATATTCATTCGCCCAGGGGCATTTCGGACAATGGAGCACTTGTTGGCGACGCGGGTTAGTGTACCAGCGTCGCCGGGGCGGATGCATATTCATTCGGCTAGGGGCATTTCAGACAATGGAGCACTTGTTGGCGATGCGGGTTAGTCTACCTGCATCGCCTTTGTCGGTCGGGCAGACAACAGTTATCTTTTTTATATAGGCTTCTGATGCTGACGCGTGTGCCCGACACTATTTTTTCTGAATTGAAACTTGCTTCCCTCAAATATTAGAGCACATAAACAACACCACAAAATTCATAAAAAATACAAACAATTCATAGTTGGTAATTTAGTATTTGAATAAAATATCAACAGCCACACTTGTTTAACCAAATCTCTTAAAATTAGATTTTTTATCTCTTGTTTACGATATAATAATTATAATAACGTCTTAGTGTGTTCTAAAAATTCTACAAATTGACTTGCAACATAATTTAGGTCCCTAAACTTGTCTACAAAAATTCAAATGGGTTCGAAAACAGAAGATTATACTTGTGTACAAATGTCTACATCTCTCACATAGTTTCTTAGAATGTTACTTCAACATTGAAGTTTTCCACACTTAAAAACATGTTCGAACTCATATGCATTGGAAATTTTAACATAACCTTGTGTTCACCATAAGATTACGAAATGAAAAGTTTCATTAGTAATGGTTGTGTAAAACAAATGTTATTTCTATGTTGTACTTATAAGGAACAAGATAAGGCGTATAAACAACATCCAAGAAATGGAATTACATACGAAAAAATATCATAAATGAATAGATGTTGATTTTAGAAAATTCAGAAACAAATATCATCAAATTTGGATTAAGGATGACTAAGAAATACGTGATACAAAATTTAATTGCAGATTAAAAGGGGAAAAGCAAACTGTTCTTCATTCGAATAGATCTGGCCCCGCCCCTTCATTGGCGACAGGTGGTTGTTAATCAGCATAGCATTTGCGCCTCCGAACCTTTTTAATAAACGCTACGCCCCGCGTTCCGCCTTCTATCCCCTTCTCCGGCTTCCGCCTTCCTCGTCTCCGTCACAGCCTTGTCTCTGTTGCAGGGATGGCCCGCGACTCTTGGGGGAGGTTCTACAAGGAGGAAGCTCCGCGGCCACGTCCCCGTCCCTGTTCCTCGGTGTTGTCCGCCGCCCCCGCCAAGAGAGTGAGGTTCCGCGGCGACGAAGAGGAGCCGTCCCTGCGCACCGCCCCCGTGCATCTTCCTTGGCGCTCCATGGAAGAGGTCGGTTCTTTGTCAGCCCGGGGGAGGAAGCCGTACACGCGCGCAAGGGCCAAGTTGGCTGACTCCAGCGACGCCCACCATGGAGAGGTAGGGTTTTTTTTCTCGACGCGAAGGAAGAAGCGGTCCACGTGCATTGAGGTGAGCGCGGACTCCTCCGGCGATGACCCGGGCAGAAGAGTGGTGGTAGACCTCATCTGCTCCGGCGACGACTCCGGCAACAACTCCAGTGATGACTCCGGCAACAACTCCGGCGATGATTCTGAAGACCATGAGGCAAGTTCTGAAACCATCACACACGATTTTTCCTTGTACCTTCACATCTTCACTGATCAATTGTTCTAATGTATAAATTTCCATTTGTTGTAGGAAGTTGTTGCACATGACATTGACAGGATTTGGACTGAAATCAACAAGCTCAAGGAATCGACTAAAGAAAAGCAGGCAAGTTTCGAAACTAGTTAGAGCTAAACAGCTTTCTTGTACGAAGTTACAACTGTTATGAAGTTTGCATCAATATAATTTTCCTTTGTTTTAGGAATGTGCTGTAACTCGAGATGACATTGACTACATCTGGAAAGGAATCGACAAGCAGGATGAGCAGCTTAAAGCCGCACAAGAGAGGCAGGAGATTGAACTTCTAAAGAAGAATGCTGAGCTGGCAGAAAGAGTTGCAAAACTAGAGATAAGGATAGCTGAACTTGAGGCAACAGTACAAAAGAAGCCATCTAGCTAACTAGTTCCCTTGCAGCTACAATCTAGTTTGGTGATGCACCTAGCTGATACAGTCTTATTTTGGTGATGTGCACTGCTGATGCATGTCAGATGTGAATATGTTTGTTATGAGTTAGTTTGCTTGGTGATGTGAACTTGTGATGCATGTCATATGTGAACATGTGATGCTATATCAACAGTCACACTTGTTTGCTTGGTGATGTGAACTTGTGATGCATGTCATATTAGAGCCCATAAACAGCACCTAACAATTTGTAAAAAATACGAAAAATTCATAGTTGGTAATTTAGTATATGAATAAAATATCAACAACCACACTTGTTTTACCAAATTTTTTAAAATTAGATTTTTTATCTCATATTTATGATATAGTAATTATAATAACATCTTATTAGTGTGTTCTAAAAATTCTCAATAATTTGGTTCCCTAAACTTGTCAAAAAAAATTCAAATGGTTTCGATAAAGGAATATTATAATTGTGTACAAATGTCTACATCTCTCACATAGATGTTGATTTTAGAAAAAATCAGAAACAAATATCATCAAATTTGGATTATGGATAATGGAGAAATACGTGATACAAAATTTTATTGCGGATTAAAAGGGGAAAAGCAAATTGTTCTTCATTCGAATAGATCTGGCACCGCCCTTCACTGGCGATGCGTGGTTGTTAAGCCACGTATCATTTGCGCCTCCGGAACCTTTTAATAAACACGTATGATTTTTGGGAAATTAATGACAGGAGGGGCTTAATTTCTTTTCCTTGGTCTTTGAGTCAAGTAAAAATAGGCCTTGGATAAATGAAAGGAGGGAGTAGCAGAGTAGTACTTGACTACATTACTCATTTTAAGGCCCACAGAAGCCCACTTGCGCTAGGTTAGTAGGGAAAGACACCTCCCTCATGCAGTCTCCTCCCACTCTCCCCTCGCACCGTCGCCTCCGCTTTCTCCCCCTCGCCTTCGTCCCTAACCTCCCCCCACACCGCGACTCACGCTACACCCCTTCGCTGAGATGCGCACCACACCACGCTTGGCGCGACGTGCGCCACACCTCTAACAGCGAGATCTGGAGGAGGAGGGACCCAGCAGCGGCAACGACGACGAAGACTAGAGGAGGGATCCAGCGACGACGGTGACGACGACGACTAGGAGGAGGAGGAGGGGTCCAGCCACGAGGTCGACGCGAGGACGAGGACGTGGCGGCAAGCAGGCGGCGACGAGGAGTAGAGATCCCTACGCTCCAACAGTGACAAGGTCAGTGGTGAATCTAGGATTTGAGTTTAGGGTATGCCGCTCTAAAAATGTCTTATACAATTCGGTAAATCCATTCTACCAATTCGGTAATAATTGTAAAATTAACAACAATTCGGTAGTAGCTGTAAAATTAACAACGTAATTTGGTATATTTGCTCGAGTTTATGCAATTAGGCCAAGCAAGCGTATGCAGCACACATGCGTTGAGATAATCAAGTATACAATATATGCGTGTGTATGCTTTTCTTTTTATATAAATACGTATAAATATACTTGTAGTTGTGGGAATTGCAGGGTATGCCAGTGCATACCCGGCGTACCCTGTGGCTCCTTTGTATAAGTACATGTGGACACAGTTAGCTGTTGATGGTATACATACTTAGCATTTCCCTTTAGATTGACTCTTATATTTGGTTTTGCTCTTGTTCCTATGTACATGTGCACATTCTCTCCAAGTTGAATAAGTACCTCATCAGCAACAGAGGCAACCAGCATCTTCCTCTTTAAAATGGTAAGGTCGCATTGCCTGAACTAATTTTTTGGTTACTGAATTTTGCATTTATGTTAATGGTTTACCATAGAACAATGATATTATAGTGGGCTAAAGTAGTTACTATAATTGTTTTCTTATGTGTTTTCTCATGCTTAGCTGCTAAGCATGGTTAACTAAAAATGTGCTCTACTTGTCTCCTGTTGTAGCATGTCTCCTGGGAGAGCTAGCAGTATGGTCTGCTTTTTGTGCTATTCTTGGACACTGAGCTGACCTTTCTCAAAATCCCTTGACTATTAATTCACAGGATAAATCTGACAAGGACTATAGACCTAGGCCACAAGATGAAGAAGAGGGTTATGGCACTGCTAGTGCACAACAAGACCAGGTGGGTGGGGCTCCGCGCCGAGGCAGAGCGCCAAGGACATCCACAAAGTGACCAAGTGACACAATGATAGTCACTGAGGTCGACATAGGGGGATGCTAGTACCATTGACTCAAAAGCGCAGGTTCAAGGCGCTTGCGGGGCTCGTTGCTAGACAAAAGATACTTTTGCACTTGCCAGAATTCAAAGAACTAAGCAATGATGAAAAGTGGGACTTGTTTGATAAACATGTGCAGAGACACTTGAAGTTCCAAGAAGGTGTGAAACCGCAGGCATTCAAGTTTTTCTGGAAGATGGCAGCCAAGGCATGGAGACAATTCAGATTTCAGCTCAGGTGAGATTTTTCAGAAAAGGACTTGAGCCATTTACAAGGCACCAGTTTATCGACCTGGAACAGTGGAAGGAGTTCATGAAACAGGAGGAAACCGAGCAAGCCTCATCTGTTAGTGTCAAGTTCAAAGAACTCCGAGGCCGGAACACAAGCGAGCACAACATGGGTCCAGCTGGTTATACTGTGAAACTAGAACAATGAGAGGAAGAGGACAGACAATTAGCTGCAGCTGGGATCCCCAACCCATATGACGCCTACCTTGACGATCGTTCCAAGAATTGGCTGCGAGCAAGGAGTAAGCTAGTGATTAAAGACCGTGTTGCCGTGATAGTGTTCAACAACAAAGAAATTGAAAAATTGGCTGTAGACATCAAGGAGAAGAATGCATGTGCAGAATCTTCAGGAATGGCAGGGCAGAGGGAGTATGATGTGCTAAGTCAGTGCTTGGGCCGCCCTGAACAACCAGGTCACATGCGTGGTGTCTCCAGTTACTAGGGATGGGAGTATGCATGGTCTCAGCACGCTTCCATGTACAGGAAGAGGAAGAGGACGAAGACCGATGCATCAGTTGATACGTAAAAGATAAAGGAAGAAATCAAGCAAGAACTCAAGGCTGAGATGCAGAACAGTTTACTAAAGGCGCTGGGTAGCGGGTACCATGTGGTGTTGGCACTAGTGTCCAATCACGCAAGCCCTTCACCCATCGCACTGAAGAGCAGTTGTGCGTCCGCAGATAATATAGGTTTGATCAATGGCACTGCAGAGTTGACGGAGGTGCACTATGACGATCGTACACAGGAAGACCTTATAGGCATGTTGACTGAACCCGCACACTGTGGCCTATGGATCACGTGGAGGGGTCTTGAATGTGAGGCTGCAATTGGTCTTGTTCATCCAGAGCAGACTACGCTACAAACAGTCTCGATTCATGAAGACTGTATTGTGGTCGAAGTGCTATTTGTATATAATGTCTTTGCGGATGAACTGGTGGAATACCCTCCTAATGACGAGGTGATGACACTCGGACAAGCTGAAGCAGAGGTTACAGTGGAGAAGGTGTCGCATTCAGGTCAAGGGAGCACCAACATATAAATCTCGTTCACAGGCTATGGTACAGATTCCTTGTAGTTCATAGAGTACGGGACATGTTCCTTCCTCACATGGTTCCCCACATCCTCCTCCTCTTCCTCAATCCCCACACCCGCAAAATGTTCCATTCCTACCTCCTCCTCCTCGTCCTGAAAAACTTGCATCCCCACCTCCTTCCCCTCCTCGTCATCCTGAAAAAATAGAAAAACTTTCATCCCCGCATCCGCAAGATGCACCAAATATTCCATCCCCACCTCCTATTACTCGTCCTGAAAAAACAGAAAAGCTTGCATCCCCACATCCGCAAGAGACACCAAATATTCCATCCCCACCACCTCCTCCCCCCTCCTCCTTCTCCTCCTCATGAAACAACAAAACCTACACCCCCAAACGAAAGTGCTCAAAACAATCGTGCCAAAGCAGGAGCCCAGATTGATATGTTGGCTGATGCTGATAAATCTGCCGTTGACATTTCGAAGAAAGCTGCTGGTACATCTGGGCCTAATACCTCTCTAATAGCTCCTGGTGAGACACCACCGTTACCAGGCAACCAGAGTGATGTGTTGGCTGGTGCTGATAAATCTGTCGATGACATTTCAAAGAAAGCTGTAGGTACATCTGGGCCCAATACCTCTATAATAGCTCCTGGTGAGACACCACCGTTACCAGGCAAGAAAGCCCTTGAGAAACCTTCAGCCATTTCAAAGCAGCAAAAAAAGAAACTTGCCGAAAATAAAATCTCTACACCACCTACAGCAGGCAAGAAAGCCCTTGAGAAACCTTCAGCCATTTCGAAGCTGCAAGAAAAGAAACTTGCCAAAAATAAAAGCTCTACACCACCTACAGCAGGCAAGAAAGCCCCTAAGAAACCTTCTTCAGCCATCTCAAAGCAGCAGGAAAAGAAAATTGCTGAAAATAAAACCTCTAAGATGCATACTAGAAAGCGATCTGAGAGAAACACCAAGAAGAATCCTTGGGCTATGACTAACCCAAATTACAAATTCGGAAAGAGCATTCTCAGTGATGATGTACTCAATGTGGCTGCTCCTTGTACCAGAGATCTCCACACATTCTACATGCAACGTGGTAAGGCAGATGATGATTCTCCGATTATGGTCGCACTTCGGTCCGGGATCAGTGCATGGCCTAAGAGAGAAGAATCGTCAAACAGACTCGAGCAGATACCTGTGCAACTCAGTGATTTGTACGATATCTTCAAGTTGCATGCTTTGGATCTGACACTTCTCCGCTGCTTCATCCTGTAAGTTGCTTAAAAATTTAATCTGCTTCTCACTAATCATTCTCTATCGAAATGTGCTTTTTGCCTCACATCATCTTTACCATGTATTTTGCCTCCTTACACTTTGTTTTTTCTTACTAATAGGAATATGGCTGTAGAAGTTGAGAAGACGGGCGCTGAAATTGGCTTCCTTGATCCTGAATGCTTTAACTTCACAATGTCGACCAGCAAGCCTTACTCTATTCGTTTCGCTGTGTCCTATATGAAGCGTGCCTTCAAACTATATGCTAAAAAGAAACTCATCCTTACCGCTTATCTTAGTAAGAACCACTGGATTGCTGTGGCGATCCTTCCGAAGCAGAAGAGGATCTTGTATCTTGATTCATTGAAGAGCCATAAGACTGATATTACCCTTTTCTCTCTAATCATTAATGAGTAAGTTCTTTCTTTCTTAACCTGCGGACTTTCCTCAACAAACTCTGCAGAGTATATTAATTAATAGTGCCCTAACCATTGTTGCATGTTTCGTTGTAGGGGTTGGGAACGTTACTTCTCCGACAAGGAGTTGCCCCACATCACCTTGAACCATGTCACAGAGTATGAGGTACATACCACTTATTTCCTTCCTGTGGAAGCTAGTACTAAATCTTGAGTTTATTTCTTCTCGATCACCACTATTTTTCTTTGTACATTTATTGCAGTGCCACCAACAATCTTCTGGTTCCAGACTCTGCGGCTTCTATTGTGCCTATCACATGCTTAAATTAAAATATAGATGCTCAAATAAGGTACTTTCTTGGGATCTTCATTTGTAAAACCTGCAACTGAGCACAGTTCTTTCTTATTAGCACTGCACATGTTTGGTAACCACCTATATATGTGTGCTGACTGGTGACATTGTTATATCCAGAGATTAGGGCTAGATGAGCATCCTCTCCACCACAGCACGCTGGTCTATGTTCGTGATAGAATTGCCACATTTCTCATAGAATAGGTGATCGCAGTCGGAGGAAAATTTCACGCTGATGAAACTGTGTGGGCTAATATTATATATGGTTCTTAGGAAATTTTTGCATTCCTCCTTGTCCCATGAATTTTGTGATATTGTTGTCAAGCTAGTTAACTATGTCATCCTTCCATTTCTTTACTCTAATTTCTTTTTTTGGAATTTATTCTAATTTCTTTTGCTTGACCAATCTGATGCAGCCAATATTTGCACTAAATCTCCTGGACTCCATTTCAGACTCCATCACGCCGCCTGCACACTTCTCCGTCCGGTCAGGAATGTTTCCTTTCCTTTTCCTTTTCCTTTTCTTTTTTATTTCTTTCTCTTTTACAATTTTTCTTTTTCTCTTCCTCTTTTCTTATTGAGTTTTCTTTTTCCCTTTTCCTTTTTGGTTCCTTTCTTATGTTCATATTTTATTTTCTTTCTCTATTTCTTTTTCTTTGATTCTTTTCTCCTATATGTTTTTCTTTACCATTCCATTCTTCCCGTTCCTTTTTCTCTCGTGTTGGTTTTTGTTCATATTATATTCTATATTGATAATGTTTTAATTTTTTTCTTATCATTCATTTCTTTTTCTTCTTCTCGTGTTGCCTTTAATGTAAGGTTATGTATCATGATGTTTAATTAACTTCTTTATTTCATTACTAGATCTTTATTATCTTTTATTTTATTTTTTTATACTAATATTTTGTATTTTATTCTTTTGTTTGTTTAACTTGGTTTGGCATGTCATGCTTTTTTATTTACATATTTGTTCTAGCTCTACAAATATCTGTTCATCCTTTGGAAATATTTGTTCGGTGTGAGCGTTGTTTAATTTTTCATCTTTCTTTCATTACTCCTTGCGTCTCAGTGAATATTTGTTCCTCTTCAATAAATATTTGTTCCTCCTCAGTGAAATTTTGTTCCTGCTCAGTGAATATTTGTTCCAACTTAGTGAATATTTGTTACACATGTATATGTCACACAGAAAAAGAAAAGCTTAATTAAATAATATAGGTAGACTGAAAATAGTGTAACCCTTTATAGACTTGAAAATAGTGTAACACTTTATCTTTAGATTTCAACAAGTAAATATTGCAAAATCTAGTGCAATCATCTATTAAAGTCATGAAATACTTTTTACCATTGTCATCACACCATTCATTTCACACAAATCTGAATGAACAAGTTCTAGAGGTGCCAAGTTCCTCGTCTCTGCAGTCATGTGAGGCTTGCGAGTTTGTTTAGATTTAACACATACATGGCACTTTGAACCTTTGACTAAAGTGAATTTAGGAATTAAACTCAGATATATGCTAGCCGCATCATACAACCGAAATTAACTCGACAAAGTCGTGAATGCCAAACATTAGACTCATCGGTAACATTAATTACATGGTTCACAATGTCATTACACTCATCAGACAAAGAAAAGCGGAACAAGCCTCCGTTGTCATATCCTTTACTAACAAAAGTCCCATACTTTGAAAGTACACATTTATTGGATTAAAAAACTAATTCAAAACCATCTCTACATAGTACAGACCCGCTGACTAAATTCTTCTTGATAGTAGGGACATGCTGCATGTTCTTCAATCGCACGTCCCAAAGTATGTTTCAGATCGACCGTACCAACACGAAGAACACGTGCATGTGATCTTTTTCCCATCGACAAGGAGGTAGTCCCACCGACCTGATAAGAAGAAAACAAGGAAATATTAGCACACACATGAATATTAGCTCTTGTATCAATCCACCACTCACGTGAACTACAATCTGAAAGAACTATAGGTAAATAATTACCATACCCTAATGTTCCGGCAGCTGTCTTGCTAATAACCATGTTTGCTGTTTTTCCAGCGCCATTGCGATCCGGGTACTTTCCACGAAAGTGTCCAGGTTGACCACACACATAGCAGTTACCATCGTTCTTCTTCTTCTTCTTCTTCTTCTTCTTCTTCTTCTTCTTCTTCTTAAAGGTGGTTGTTTGTTTAGTCTTTGCAACATTTTCAGGCTTGTTGTTCTTCTTCTTTCCATGGGAGTTGCTGAAATTATTTTTCTTCTGCACAAAATTTGCACTAGAAGCTCCAACAATTTCTTTACCGCGAGTATCTTTCGCCCTCGCCTTCTCTTCAACAACCAAAGACCCAATTAGATCAGCAACACTTCACAATTGTCTCTTATGTTTTAGAGAGGTGGCAAAATACATCCAAGAAGGTGGTAATTTGGAAATGATACTTCGAGCCACAAACTTGTCAGGCAACTCACACTTAAAGCCTTCGAGCTCCTTTGCAAGCATATGTATCTCATGGGCTTGTTCCACTACAGGACGGTCATCAACAGTCTTATAGTCACTGAACTTCTTCATGACATATAATTCGCTCCCAACATCAGTAGCACCAAAGTTGGCCTCAAGCGCATCCCACAACTCTTTGCTTGTTGCTTTAGACAGATAAAAATCTACTAGATGATCAGCAAGAATGGAAGTCACAGCACCACGAAACAGGTTATCGGCCGCCTCGAAAGCTTCCTCCTCCTCTAGAGAGAACTTGTCAGGCTTCCCCTGCGTGACGTGAATCACATGCATAGCAGTCAACCAGAAGATCATCTTATTCTGCCAATGCTTGAAATTTGTACCATAAGAAATGTTCGGTTTGAGCGACACAGCAAAACCAGTAACCGAAAGCCTAGCATATTCAGGTTTTTGGATTGTTAGAAATTTAGGCAATACAACACATTTTAATTCCATAATTTAGCAAGTAATTCATGATGTAAATGAGTGAAAAAGTAATAACATGACATGTGCCTGTGTTCATGATTAACACGCTATAAAACATGAACGACACAAATAACCAAATAAGTTTGAGAGTGTACCCAGGGGCGGGACCGTTGCTGGGGGCAGCGGGTGCACCGTTAGCAGCTGGATTAACCATGTTAATCGTAGGCTACCCTCAGTCGATGTAGTCATGCGAATTGATGAAGCGAAGACGTTGATGCAGTGCAGATTGCCGTCGGGAAGTAGTCGCGTTGTTCACTTGGGGAACACATGGACGATCACTGGGAAATAGTTGATCGCGGCAGCCGAAGGAAGATCGTTGAGCAGTCACGCACTCCTTGTGCTACCCAAAAACCTGATTGCCTCGCTATCCCCAAGCAGGAACTCTAGCGTGGCAGGTTTCAGAGGCTCTGCTCTCCCAACAGCGTGTGCGCGCACGAAGTGGAATGGGGAAGTACCGGAGAGCAGCAACAACAACAAAAAAATAGGAGAGGTTGGAAGGAGAGAAGACACCACCATGTGCCTCTAATGCCAATTAACACTAGTAACTGACGCAATAACCAGCCACTAGTGATTGATAAACATTTGAACATGCGCCTTTAGCACTAGTAACAACCAAGCCATTATTCTTGTAGTCAAAGACAAGCATTTGCACAGACCATTAATCATCTCGCAATATGCTATCACAGTCAATGTCAAACGGTGCAAAACTAGCTATGCTCCGCAACATGGCTTCCTTCTCATTTAGGGCAGTCCCAACCCATGATGTCTAATGGTAGTGTCCAGAGGGGAGAGAACGTAATTAATGTTTAGTTAGACACCACCTCCCCAAAACATGGTGTCATACAGTAATTTCCATGAGAATAAATATTAATTACCATCATATATGTACAAGGATATGCTATGGCAAAGTACTCTGTAGCTATCATTTGGAACTGCAGCACTCCTGAAGAAGGAAACAAGGACAGCAGCTGTGAAGTCTGTAAAAAAGAAAAGGATCGTTCTTTTAAATATATATAGTTTATGCTAGCAGCATATATGAACAATACATACTACCGAAATCAGCTGGAAAAAACTACTCTCCAAATGCTTTGAGTAACAGACTAAAATTTCCTCTACACTACCGGAAATCGCACGGCCAGGTAGTCAAAAGTCAGGCTCATGGCAAAATAACTTTTTCCCGACGGCCAACAGAAAACCTCACGGCAAATAGAGCGGCTCACGGCAAAAATGAATTTGCCGAGAGCGACTCACGGCAAAAAGAAATTTTGCTGTGAGACTTTTGTGGCCGACGGCAAAATGTTCTTTTGCCGAGAGCAACTCACGGCAAAGAGCCTTTTTTCTGGCCTACGGAAAATGATCTTCATCGTAAATTGAAAACAAATTTTGAAGCAGTAAATTAATTCAAATAAAAAAATTTCAATTAGAAAGTTTCATTACTTCTCAAGATTACTTCTCAAGGTGTACAATTTTTACTAGGATCATTTCTTCGTTTGACAAAGTTGTACTAATTTTGTTCACAAAACCTACATCTCTTATATAGTTTCATGAAACTATATGAGAGATGAATAGGGTTTGTGAACATTATTACTACAACAATACCGGACGATCAAATGACCAAAATAAAAGTTGTCAATATTGAAAATTTATGAAACTTCGTAGTTGAACCATTTCTAATTTTAATTACTTTCATCAACGAAAAGGAGTATGAATTTTTTGAATTTGAAAATTTTAATTTTTGAAACAACATTCGTAATGGAGACACATTATAAATAAAAGTTGTACATCTTGAAAAGTTATGAAACTTTGCTGTTTAGCACTTTTTCATTTGAAATCATGTTTCAAAAGAAAAACTAAGTTTGAATGTACATTTGAATTTCTCGAATTTGAAATTTAAATTTTGTAAATGATCTTGAATGGAGAAACTTGCAATATGAAAGTTGTGTATCTCAAAAAATTATAAAACTTTGTATTTTACAACATTTTCATTTGAAGCCATTTGCTATATTTAACTAATTAAATTTATTAAATGTATTTATTTTTAAAAACCCTTTTCCGTGGGAAAAAAATGGGCTCACGCAAAGAGGTAATTGGGCCGGCCGGCCCAATTAACCCGCCGGCCTCTCCCTCTCCTAAACCTAGCGTATTTAAGCACCCCCTCTCCCCCTCCTAACCCTCGGTCCCTCCTCCCTCACCCCACCCCACGTCGCTGCGTCCTCTCCTTTCTCTCTCTCTCCCTTGGCTCCACGCCCCCGCCCGTCCTCTGCCGAAGCCTCGCCGTCCCCCCTCCGCTCGCCCCTCACCTCATGGCGAGGAGCAGCAGTGGGGTGAGGAGTGGTGACAGCGGCCATCGCGGCCTGCTATAGCTCCAGCTCGATCCATATGGCGGTGGCGGTCTTCCCCTGCGGCGTGTCGTGCTCCTCTTCCTTCAGCGAGCAGCGGCTGTGAGTAGCGACGACGGCCTAGCCCTTGGCGGCCTCCATGTCTCCCGGTTCGGCGACCTCGACCTCTTCTCCTCCGGTGCGTCGGCCACTTCTTCCTCCGGCGCGGCGACCTCGACTTCAGATCCGGCGGCGCGGCGACCTCAACCTCACATCCGGCAGCGCGACAACCTCCTCTTGCTTTGGTGGCCTTCTCCACCAAGACCGTCGTCGCAGGCTCCCTGGATCTGCCGCCGTCTGGTGCGGGCGGCGCGGCCTCCTCCAAGTCGGCATCCTACTCCTGTCGCGGCGGCCCGGTGGTGGTGCTGGTGGTGGTCGGACGGTGGTGGCAGCGAGCGGCGATGGGACGGCGTTAGCAGTGGGCCTGGGCTTTGGGGTTTTTTTTATTCTTTTCAAAAACTCTTTGCTGAGAGCCTAAAAGTCCTCACGGCACACCATTGCCGTGAGCCCGAGCTTCGACTCACGACAAACGGCTGTTTGCCGGCAGAACTGTGCCGTGAGCCCTTTGCGGCGGCAACTCATGGCAAACTCTTTGCCGTGAGTAGAGCGTTCTTTGCCGTGAGGAACCGGCTCACGACAAAGAGACCGAATCCGGTAGTGTGGTCCATCAATTTTCTGATTGAACATACTTCTTTTGCCTAATTGTGACTGAATGAGATGTCTATTCCAAAGAAAATAAACAGACATAGATTGAAGGTAAACAAATATACTGAATGCATTCAGTTCTGCAAGGTCTTAGATTAGACATGCGGAGGGCATTGCTCTCGGTTCAAGCAAGAAGCACCCGACATACAAACAGGAGCTCACAATATACTGAATTTAGAAAGTTGCATAACAATCTGTGCTGCCAGTCTGCCACGAGATGTTCAATCATGTGCACACCGGTGGGCTGATTTCTGAGCATTGGCTGCTGGAACGCAGGGCCGATCACATGGGGGTGAAGCAACACCAGATAGCGGCAAAAAACAGCATTTGGAGCTCCGCCTAGCACAACCGGCGACTGGAGCAAGATCAGCTGAATCGCCAGGGTCTTGATTGGATCTCGACGGCAGCTTCCTTGAATCCACCCGCTAAGGCTCACAGGAGAATTTGTTCTGCGGGAACGAGCGATTGGGGATGAATTTTGCCGATTGTGGCTGCCAACTAGAGAGATTTGAGACGGCGGACGGTGGCATTGCCAAAAAAACAAAGAACACTGAACACCGAAAGAAAATGAAGAGAGGTCAAGCAGGACCTTGCCTGCGAGCGGATCGGATTACGGCACGCCAAAGCTTGCTCGGATACAACGTAAGAGAAGCTGGCGTGTGGGGTGGGCGCGACGGCGGAGTGGAGGCCGGCCACACCGGATCGGGGATGCCGCTGAAATTGCGGCGGAGAGAAACGACAAGTCGCCCCCAACCGGGATTTTGCTCGTTTCCTGCGTCTTGGTGCACGAGCCGACTCGATTTCCTGCATGCGACACCGTTTCCACGTTTTTTCTTCACTCCCTTCATTAATTCCCCTAGCACATCAGTTTTTTGCCTAGTTGGCAGGAATGGCTAAGACACCAGCTGAGGTGGAGGGTTGGGACTACCCTTAATCACTATTTGATATCCTGTAGCATTAATTATCGGCCAGAATTATTATTGATTTAATTGTTTCGATATGGTCTAAGCCTAATAAAATCCAACAATATCAACACATATTTGTTATATTACCTCGAGTAAAATGCACCAGAGGTCCATCAACTTGTAAGAAGGTGTCACTTATGTCCATCAACTTTGAAAATGCATTTTTAGGTCTATAAACTTGTTGAGTCGTTCACCGCAGGTCCATAACTGTCCACATATGCTTCTACTGGTGACATGACATGATGACTTGGCTAGAAGAAGCATATCCTAATTGAGGCATTTCATCGAGCAGCTTATAAGTGACACATGCTTGATATTTCCGGAGCTAGACAACAACAGCCTACTCCTGTCGTACACGCGAGGAGGTTACCGTTATTCAACTCAAGGAATGTCTAAGTATATGTGTCGCCCATTTGTAACCTACTCATTGAAATGCCTCAGCTAGAAGATGATTCTTGAGCCAAGTCATCATGTCATGTCACCAGTACAAGCATATCTGGACAGTTATGGACCTGTGGTTAATAACTCAACAAGTTCATAGACCCATAAATGCATTTTGAGAGTTGATGAACCTAAGTGACACCTCCTTACAAGTTGATGGACCTCCGGTGTATTTTACTCTTTTACCTCCTAGGAGAGGTAATGACCACTCAGATCTCCCAAAATGAACGGTGTATAGTGACTTGCACTACTAGAGAATCGCACATATATCCCAGGGCCATTTTTTGATTTGTACCGGGTATTTTATGCCCCGGTATAAATAACTACATTTGTACCGGTTGGAGGCACCAACCGTTACAAATGCCCTCTCATAGGGCCTCACCGGCGTTATCTCCCACCCACCCGGTACAAATGCCACACATTTGTACCGGGCGGTGGCTCCGACCGGTACAAATGTGAGGCTATTATATTTGTACCAGTCGTAGCCACGGACCGGTACAAATGTGTGCACATTTGTACTGGGTCTTGTTATGGCCCGGTACAGGTGTGCAATGGCTATTTCCCCCCTCCTTCCCCCCTGCCCGAGCCCCCCTCCCCACTCTTCTTCTTCCTCTCTCCAACTCGAGCTCCCCCTCCCCAATGGCGCCCTAGGGAGTTTTTGCCTGATTTGTGACGATTTCTCCACGATTTGACTCATTGAAGTAGTGTAGAGGTTAGTTACTTCATCCTACCTTCATTTACGGTTACCATTTTAAGTAATATTCTTTGTACTTAGAGTATTCAATTACATTCCCAAATGAGATAAGAATGGTGGTTTTTATTATTTAGATGCATATTGGTCTATGTTTTAATAGAAAAGAAAGTGTTATGATAGATGTATGAGATGTTGTGTGTCATGATAGATTTTTATCAATTTATTTAATTATATTGAAAATTAGTTTACTCAATTGATTTAATCATGAGAAAATTAGTTTCTTTATTAGAAAATTAGTTTTCATCATTAGAAAATTGATATGTTTATTAGAAGAGTAGTTTCCTTATTAGAAATTTAGTATCGGGTCATTAGAAAATTGATATCTTCGATAGAAAACTAGTTTCCTTAATACAAAATTAGTACTCATTATATTTTGGTGTAGTAAGAGAAAAAATAGTATTTCATAGTTTAGTCTTTTACTAGTATTTAATAATTAGGTATAATTGATATTAAATTTTATATTTCATAGTTTAGTTCTTCACATTTTTAGCATATGTACAAATAAGCAGCCAGTGGGAGTTGGGATGGTTGTTTAGGTAGAAATTATTAAATATAATTCAATGCATATTTTAGGTAAAACAATGGCAAGTCACTTTTTTTGTCGTGGTGGCGGCCGTTGAGGTGGCGGCCATCGAGTGGCCTTGGTCCTCGTCCTCCAGGGATACACTTCAGTCATGGCGTCATTAACTTGCCTATTGGTGATCGACGTCAAGGATCTGCTCCAAACATAGTAATATTATTTCCCTCTGTAAATAGGAATTTTATTACAAGAATAATAATTTTCATTTCATAACATGCAGAATATCGATCATATGAAGTGGTTCCGACATGTTCTCGATAATATTGGTGGTACCCCTCCTGTTGTACAATGTGCGATTGTCGGTTCAAACAACACCATTCAATTAAAAATCTTTTTTGACATACCTGTTCGAGGACCATTTCGCTCCTCGCTGTCATCAGAACCCCCCACTCCAACGCTATCGATTGTTCAGTGGGGTAGCCCTTCACCGTTTAAGAGCACTTATGAAAGGACCGCCGTTCAGAAGTGCTTAGAACAACTTAGCACTAATATGTACTTTCTGCCAGATTACTCTTATTTTCTAATCAAGGCACTCGAGGAGGGAGAACGTGTGACCACGACCGCAGAGAGACTTTGTCGCCTGAATCGTAATGACATGGTATGGAGCATAGAAATGTAATTGAGCATTTTTTAATTTAACTACTTGTGCTACATTTTTTTAACATTCATATTTTTCATAACTTTAGAATATCTTTGGTGAAACCTTCGCGGCAATGAGTTTTCATGCAATTCTAGAGCAAGCGTGCGATGTTTTGGGATTTTCTTACGTGGAACCAAATCCGGAACGCACAAGAGATGGGAAGTTCCAGGCTCATCTTTCATTTTGCCCATCGTACCAATTCAACTCTCCACTGTTTGAGATTTATGGAAGTCCATGTGACCGTGAGTGTGAAGCTAAGGAGAGTGCACTAATTCATGCTCTAGCATATATTAGTGAAGTTCGGGACTTCAAGATGGGAGACTTCAACTATATGGATTACCTGTTTAAGAAAAATGGAGGATCAGTATGAAATATGTGTTGTGCATGGATGTACCTTATGTTAAGACTTAAGTATTGATGTACCTTTTAATTTATGTGGTTTTTTTCTGAAACATAATTTATGTGGTTTTGATAAACTTGTTGTCCTTGTTAATTTAAACTTAAGTATTGATGTACCCTTTTATTTCTATGAATTTGAAGTTGTTGTTTTTGTTAAGATCGGCTTAAGTATTGATGTACCCTCTTATCCCTTGAATGCCTAATTACTTGTGAGTTTTGAAATACGCGTGAACATGGTCTACAAGAGTGTCAAGCCACTATATACTATTCACTAGTCAATTTTTGTAACTATATCTTAATAAAAATAGTAACCATATTATAATTTAAAATAATAATTTTACGTAGAAATATACACGATCTCTTAGACGATGCAGATGTAAAATAAGTTTCATAACTTTGTGATCATGTAACCAAGGAACTATTTTCAGTAGTCAATCATTTTATCTGGCCCCGATCCTCCCATTAATAGTAACCATATCAATTTTTGTAGTTTCATTAAATATAATAAATGAACTACCAAATTAAAAGTAAACAAAATGAAATGTACATATTCAACATGGTTTACAATTGTCAAGCCAATGTGTACTATTCACTAGTCAATTTTTGTAACTATATCTTAATAAAAATAGTAACCATATCAATTTTTTTAACTTCAGTAAATATAAAATAATAATTTTACGTACAAATATACATGAGCAAGACCAAATCTTGATTACCATATTAATAAGATTAGATGTTGTACTTAAGGAGGATTTTGCATGAAAAGAAACAAATTATTTGTAGTTGTTGCAGTGAAGCAAAAAATAATACCCATTAGAAGATATTACTCGTTAATGATAATAAAGTTGTCATTCTGATTGTTGAATGTATTGTTGCCTAGTATATATGAAAAGTAAGAATACTAAGATTATTCTGCTATTTTTTGCGTTGTATAAAATTTATAATTAATAAACTAGAAATTTAGGATATTTAGAGCTAATTAAATTGAAAAAAAATGAAAAGCACATTTGTACCGGGCCACCACTTGCCCTGGTACAAATGTGCTTTTCGTTATGGCGTGAAACGAAAAGCACATTTGTACTGGGGCAAGAGGTGCCCCGGTACAAATGAGGGCATTTGTACAGGGGCCAGTTATGCCCCGGTACAAATGTGGTGGGGATATATATGCCCGACCCCTTCTCATCCCATTCTTCCTCCTTCCTCGTCTCGGCCCCGATCTGCAGCACCGTCGCTGCCGCCTCATCAGTCGTCATCCTCGCCGCCTCCCCATCCATCGTCGGCCACATCCCGCGCTCCCCGCCGGCATTTCCACCTCCCTCCCCGCCGCGCCTCCCTTTCTCGTCCACTCCGCCGCGCCGCGCCGTGCCGATGCGCGCCTCCGCCGCGCCGCCCTCCCCGCCGTCCGCCGCCCGCCCCGCCGTCGTCGGCCATCCCCGCGCCGCCCGCCGTCCGCCCGCTCCACGCGCGGTCCACCGCCATCCGGATCTGCCGCCCCCGGCCGGATCCAGCCCGCCCCCCGCGCCCGTCGTCACCGCCGTCCGGCACCCGCGTGCCGTCGACGTCGTCCCGGCCACCGCTCCGTCGACCCCGCGCGTCGTCCCCGCCATCCGCGCCGTCCGCCCCGATCATCGCCGTCCGCGCCGTCGTCCGCCGCCGTCGTCCACCTGCTCCCTGCGCTCCCACGCTGGCGGGTAAAGCCCCGGCGCCGTCCGTCGTCCCTCATTAGGGGCTGACGTCAGCCTGTTGGTGGCTGACGTAAGTCCCTTTTTTTCTATTTCAATGATTTATAATTTAGTGTATTTAGTTTAATATTTTAAAATTAAATTTCATTTATATTTTGTTAAAGATTTAAATTTATATGTACATGTTATTTAGAATTTAAATTTGCAATTAGATTTAGAATTACTAGATGTAAATGTTATTTAGATTTATATCTAGATTTAGAATTTCTTCACTACATTTAGAATTACATTAATATTTAGACTTAGATTTAGATGTAAATGTTATTTAGAATTAAATTTAAATTTAGATTCGCTCGACTCGACACGCTCGACACACGACTTGCTCGACACACTCGACACGTTAGACTCGCTCGACACGACACGTTAGACTCGCTCGACACGTTTGATTCGCTCGACATGACACTTCCGACTCGCCCGACATGCTCGGCACGTTAGACTCGCTCGACACGTTCGATTCGCGCATGTCGTTACTACTGACTCGCTCGACACGCTCGACACGACACTACGTACCGACACTCCCGACTCACCCGACACGCTCGACACGCTAGAAAATTAGTTACTTCAATAGAAAATTAGTTTCTTCATTAGAAAATTAGTTTCTTTAATAAAAAATTAGTTTCTTCATTAGAAAATTATTTACTTCATTAGAAAATTAGTTTCTTCATTAGAAAATTAGTTACTTCATTAGAAAATGATGGTTATTTATTCTTGTTATTTAGTGACAATGGATTCAATAGCGGAGCAGCAATGCGAAGAGGCATTGTTAATGGACATAATTGCTAACAATCATGGTTCGAACAATCCGGTTAATGAACAAGATCAGCGCGAGGCTGACAGCTACCTGAACATGTCTGGTGATGGCATCGATGCGGAAGAGCAACCAATTGCCGAGACAAGAAACGATAGGCAACCATCATAGGTATACTTAGTACAAACTAGTACCATGTTACGCTTTAAGTTTAATTACTATATATATATATATATATATATGTTAGTGGAGCAATCAGTTAATAGTCCTGAATTTTCTAGGAACCGTCATCGAGCAGCAAAAAGGCTCGTGGGATACGCGGTCCGAATAAGAAGCTAGAGGGTCGTTTCATCGTCACAGAAGTTTCTGACGAAGGCATGCCATTAGCTCCACATGACAATGTCGTCAAGTTGACCAACCACATTGGGGCTCTTGTCAGGGATCACATCCTAATAAGCTTTCGATATTGGAAAGGATCTAAAGCTGCAGCTGAAGTTCAAAATGAAGATGAAGAGGCACAAAAAAATGCACAACAATATGTGGTCCCGGACACATAGAAGAACATGATTTGGGCCAAGGTGCAATTACACTTCTCATTTCCAGAAGGTACAAATCTGGCAAATGTGCGGACTTGGGCATTGCAGAAGGGTGAAATAGCCTTTCAGTCGTACAAGAAGCGGCTAAACAAAGACTACATCAAGAAGAGACTTGCACCTGATTTCAGAAAGAAAGGACTTTTAAAGTTGCGAGATCACTGGGATTCATTTGTGCAGTACAAGCAATC
Organism: Cenchrus fungigraminus; assembly: GCA_036936925.1. Lineage (NCBI taxonomy): Eukaryota > Viridiplantae > Streptophyta > Magnoliopsida > Poales > Poaceae > Cenchrus > Cenchrus fungigraminus. Next base: position 90,877,728 of record CM072780.1, read on the forward strand.
GCAAGAAGCCGCCAAGATGATTGAAACCAACACCATCAATGCATCTAAAAAGAAAGAATTTCATAAGCTTGGGTCTGGAGGTTACAAGGTGGCTATGCCCAAATGGGATAAGATGGAACATGATTGTATTGCACGTGGACTCATACCGGCAACTATAGATTGGCCCGAACGAGCAAGGACTTATTTTTATGCACATGGTGGCACGATCAATCCTGAAGATGGAACATTAATACCGGGCGACCAAATAAGAGAGATTGCAGCAAGACTTGTTGAATTGATCCGCATGACTGCTGAAGGAACATTTGTGCCTGATCGAGAGAGAGACGAACTTAGTGCTGCAATAGGCACTAAAGAACACGGTGGCCGTTGCCGAGGCAAAGGTGCAGTTCCATGGAAACTCGCATGGCGTGACCAAATTGACTCCTATAAAAGTCACAAAAGGTCTAAGGACCAACAACAACGACAACTAGGAGAGTTGCAAGATCGCGTAATCAGAACCGAGGCAAGAATGGAGCAAATCATTGACGAGCGTGTGGCTCTTGCTCTTAGCAAACAATCATCTCATCAGGAAGGTCCTACTGATGAAATGAGCCCATCTGCTAAGGAGAAAAGTAGTGTCGCTTCAACAGAACATGCACCAACAGCCACAGAAGAAGCAGCAGCACTAGCAGTTGAAGCACCAAACCCAGGCTCACCGGAAAATCAGCCACAATGGCCCGTGGATGACATCACCGTGAGGTCAGCGTGTGTCACACCTGGTTTCCAAAACAAACCAAGTGCTACCTATATGTATGCCAGGATCTAGTTCCATACATATAGTGACATCAATAGTGAATAACAGAAACAATATCACGTAAAGAAAAGAGATTATCAGAGATTTACAGCAGAATCCTGGGAAGCAAAGGCTCCAAACTTCACAGGCAATCGACTGAGGGTTGCGTACGCCTAGCACCATCTTCTGGACTTCAAACACCTTCTTCTTCTGAACAGCGGTTTAGCAAGGGTGAGCACACTTATGGTTGGAGCTCAGCAAGTGGGGGAAGATGCAAGGCTATCAAGGATAGGCTAAGGTTTACAGCGGTTAGCATTTTAATGTTGGTCAAGTTTTAATTAACACGCACCTAGTTACTAGATATAAGTTCATACCAACCCACTTAAACATTTAGAAAACATCTCATCTCAAAAACCCACAAGAAACCATGATTTGAATCCATCTTTAAGTTTGATTATCATGTGAGGGTCCAAGCCACTCTTGATCGTGAGCACGGCTGATCGATCAGTTTTCACTCTGTAGAGGTTGTACACTTTACCCACAGTTCGTATTCCCCATGTCGCCCGGGTTTGCAAGGCCCTTAAACACTTCCGAGGTGAGTGGCTAGGGGTCCACTATGAAGCCTTTACAAAGGAATGCAGAAGACCAACAGCCCGCGACAGTTACAGCAGCGGAGCGGACCATAACCCTCCCTAGTGGTCAGCACCTTAGCAAAGGCTGCTACTCCAAAAGAACCGGGCTATACTCCTTCAACTCCGGCCCCCTGTGCTCCTTTCGGATAAGGCTATCAGATAGTTCTACACGCCTAATTAATTGGCTAAGACAGAGCCATATAGACTGTGGTTGCATTGTTTTCTTGGGTGGTTCTCCATGTTCCGATTAAATTAAGGTGTTCTTGTATTAACCATGAGCTTTATCATAAACATGCATAACTTTCATTTGTATAAAAGATCATTTGCAACCATCCCAAGGTAAAGCAACTAAGCATTATCTGGCCAAAACATTTATTTAAACCAGGTTGTTCAAGGGTACAAGGATAAAGTCTAGTCATGTCCTTAAAAAGGATTTCCCATCAAATTTATGCAATATCATAAAAGATAAACTTAGTTGTCATGCAATTATATAGGATAAAATAGAATATGCAGGGGGAGAAGACCACTTGCCTTTCTCCAACAAAAACTACTCTTATGTTCTTTCGCTCTTGCTCTTTGATACTCTTGATCTTCAAGACTTTTGAACAACAGCTTGGTCTTCTACTCGAAGCAAACATCGGGCACAACACATTCAAAGCAGACAAACAAGAACAACTAAGAACAATACACCAATCAAGAAAGGTTTCAAAGGGAACAAGGTTTGGTTCTAGGAACGCAAACGCAAGAAACGCTAAGAACGGAACTATCGAGAGATTTGGATTATAACACACAAAGACTATATGCTTGATATATTTTAATTGAATAAAGCAGTGTGCATAGGTTATTTCGGAGAAATACCCTATTTAGAATTAAGTAAGTTATATTTATATACAAAAGGACGATGTTCAACTTAAGACAATTTTATTTATAATTATTCAAGTATGATTTATGCAAATTAAACATTTGAATTCAAAAGAAGCATGTAAAGCATCTAAGCGTATAACTTTATGTTTCGAGTTCAACTAAATAATTATAATTCAAAACACATTTGTATTCATATTAGTCAAATTAACATTTAATTAAGAAAACTCGAGATAGCCTATGTTACTTTTATTTAGAAAGCAGATTGAATAAATATTAATTAATTTAAATTTGATTATGAAAGCCAAGGCAACTCTAATTAGCTTTTGATTGGAAGAATCATTTAAATAAGTATTAATCAAATTAGCTTTAATTTGAAAACCCGAGTTGAACTCTAATTAAATTTTAATTAGAAAAGCATGTATATAAGTACTTAATCACGTTTAAATATTTCAAAAGATTTTAAAACATAGAACATGATCAACATTGTTCCTAACACGTACTTTGAGTTTACATGAACCTAACGCAACTTGAAACGTTCAAAATGGAGCTAAAACGCAAGATTTATGGGTTAAACAAAGCTGAAAGGATCTAAACGCGGTTAGCTAAAGATCTCAGGGGCTGGCAGAGAAGATTTCTGAGACACATAAACGGTGCTCGCGAAAAGGGCAAAAGACAGGGGCTAACAGGAAAAAGAGCACTGGTGGGATTTATGTGTGAAAGATGGGATCTTTCTAGGGGGTTATGGACAAAACTTACAAGACACAAGCTATAGAGTTTTGCTTTGGGGATTTCCTGAGGACTTAAAGGCAAAAGAACCTTATCTATACAGAGAGGACGACGGCTTGCTCGTGAAAAGCCATGGCCGGCGGACAGAGGCCCTATGGCCGGCCAAAATCAACACCGCTCTGAGTGAGGAAAGGCATGACCGAGGAGGGAAAGATGGAAGGAAGGTCGAGGGGATCACGGGGTAGTTCTCACCTGCGTTGGGGAGAGACGGAGGCTGCCGGATTTTGCAGGAGGGCGGACGGTGATGGAGAAGAAGGCTGGCTCAGGTTCCACTGGCCGGCGGTGTTCCGACGGTTCTCCGATGACGGGAAGGGGCGAAACGGATGAAGCTCGACGTAGAGGTTCTTGTGGTGGCGCCGGTTTGTTCCGAGGACGCCTGGACGCTGTGGTTTGAGCGGTCGGAACTGAAGCTGCGGCGGAGGCCGGATGAGACGTCGGCTGGCTCGGGTCCCCGCGGTCGGCGGTGTCTTGGCAACGAGCGGATGACGACGAGCAGCGGCAGACATTTGTCTGGGAGAGGCGAAGCTTCTGGTGGCGCTCTCTTTCTCTGACGTGCAGTCCTTGCGACGAATCGGCCGGTCGAGGACGATGATCTGCTTCGGGTAGCGGCGCACAGACTTCTCGTCGCGGCGGCGCTCCGGCGACGGGATGCGGACAGGGACTGGTGGGGAGCGTGCACCTCGACGTGCTGAAGATTCTGGTGGCCTCAGGGTGCTCCGGTGGTACCTTGCGCCGTGAATCGAAGAGCAGAAGTCCGTCAGGGGTGCTCTGCTCCGCTTCGGTGAGCACGGATGGCGGTAGCACTTGTGCAGGCGAGGCAGGGAGCAGCAGGGGTGTACAGAAGGTTCCGAGCACGCTTTATAGGGACCGAGGAGAGGAGCTGAGGCGGCACTGGTGGAAGACGAGATGGCGGCGGCCGACCTTCAATGGCCATGATGGGCTGCAGTTACCAGAGAGGAGGAAGGGGAAACGGATGGGATGGGCGGCTCGCACGCGGGAGGCGAGCGGGCACGGCCAGGCGTGGGTGCGGAACGGCAAGTAGGTGCATCCAGGGAGGCGGTCAGGTGCGCGGGAGGGTGAGGGTCATGCGGCCGAGCGGCGCGGGCGCAGTGCACGGCTAGGAAGGAGAGCAGGCGCACGGCCGCACGGGAGGCAGACGAGTGTTGGCACGGTGCGGCGACATACGGACTCGAGTCTGACGCGGTTGAGAGAAGGGAGATGACGTGCGGGGCCACGCCGTCAGGAAGAGAAAGATAGGAGAGGGAGAGATGGGCTGGCTGATAGGCCCAAATGGAAAAGAGAAAAAAAAGAGAGAGACATGCAGCCAGAGATTGTTGCTGGGCTGTAAGAAGAAACGGGCCAGGCTAGAGAGAAAAAGGTCGAATTTGCTGGGTTAAATAGAAGAGAGATAGATAAGGGAGGGATAAAGGTCTTGGAGTTTGATTTTGATGATTTAGAAAACACCAACTCAAACAATACCAATGCAACTAAAAGAAAAAAAACAACACTCATAGAACCATTTTATTTAATTAGAAAAAAACAAACAATGGTTTCCCTTACTAAATTTCCTGGAAAGAAAATAAATGTTGGGCAAATTTTTCGAATTTTGAGAAATTGTTGTTTTATTATTTTTCCTACTAACATCCTGAAATCAGAAAATTTCAGGGTGTTACAGCGTGTGAGCTTCTCGATGTTTGCAAAAACAAGAAGCTTGTGGTGGCTCATGGCGTCGTTGAGAAAACTGTAGAAGGGGATAGCCTCACGGGCCACCATTGTGTAATTGAATATTACACCAAAGTTTTTGTGGACCGAGTGGTCGATGGTTGGGCTGACCTAGAGCTGGAGGTACCGGGGCCTAATGGGGAAGAGGTTCTTCAAGATGTTGTGCATACTTGGATTTTTTGGCCAAAGCTCACATAAGGATTACGCTACAGCCACCTTCTCCTCCAGTTGACGATCAACTACCGCACTCACCAGCCGCCATGCCTGAACGCGACGATCAACTACCGCATTCACCAGCTGCAAGGGCAGAGCGCAGCATGAGTCCTGTAGTTGACAGGGATCCAAGCGAGAGTCCACCTCCTTCTCCACCTCTAGCACATGTTAAGGGCAAGGGCAAGCGACAAGCTCCTCCTCCTCCGCCTCCAAAGAAGGAGAAGAAACCCAAGCAGAAGAAGCCTCCACCAAAACTTGCTTATCACAAGACAGAGGAGGAACTTGGCGAGGCAGTTGAGGAAGAATTGAATAGACAAATATTCAAAGTTCCCAAGCGTCCAGTTGAGAAACCAATTGACCGGGTCAAATTTCATCATTTCATGAAAAAAATTGAGGAGGAAAGAAGAAAGACCCCAGATGATCTTCCCAAGCCATTGAGTGACTACGGCCAGCAAGTACTAAAGACTCAACGGTTGAAGAAGAAAACTGCATCTAAAGTTCCTCAACTTGGGACCTAGTCAAAGCAATCTATCCCCGACCTCAAGGTGCTTTCAACATTTGACCAGCAAGTGTCTGAATTTAACAAAGACACAGGTCTGACTGCAGCTCAAATTCTAGGGGAGGATGCAATCCCAACTAATGAAGGGACATATAGGAAAACTAGACCACTTACACCATATGAGCAACAATTGCTTGATTTTGCCAAATCATCGGGTCTGACTGCAGCACAACTTCTAGGGGAGGAGGAAATTGCAAAGCATAAAGGGGCAAATAGACCGAAGTATGTGCCTGGGCGTGAGCTTGTGTGGCCGCTATTGCTCCAGTATCTTCCAACGAGGATGTATGAATTGCACAAGTGACACATGTCCCAAGCTGCCGCCGGGATGGAGATGCTCTATGTTCGCATTGAGGACCATCATTATTTCCGTGGGCAAGAGGTCTTCACTATTCCAATGGAGGAATTCAGGTTCCTATTCAATATGGATGCACTTGACGTCTCATTCGTCAGTTGCTGGACTCTGTAAGTGTTTATTCTACTATAAGTTAAAAATCAATGCTCTAGGCTCTTTATCCCATATCTAAACTTCTATATTTTTTATGTCATACAGTTTTGAGATGCAACGTACCAGGAGGAAATGAATCATGAGTGTGGGCTACATGGATCCTTTGATGATAACTGAGACCACTCTCAAACTTAATGAGACGGAAACACTTAATCACATCATCAACTATCTAGACAAATACCATGATAAGGCTTGCATAGAGCTGCCATACAACTTCGGGTGAGTAACGTGTATCTCATCTCCTTATCTTTTTCAAAAATTACATTGCATATTTTAAGAAACTAATACTTCTCTGCATCTATGGACAGCTTCCTCTGGATTCTCTTTAGTTTTTGTATGACGCGAAGCAAGGTCTTTGTCTTCGACTCTTTGTACAAGACTACAGATAAAAAGAGATATCAAGATGTCGTAGAGTTGATTAAAACTGCATGGACTTGTCTTTGTGATAAGTACCCCGGAAAGTTCCGCAAAAACCTTTATGTTCACTATGATTGGCCAGTACATGTCTTTGCTTATTCTTCAATTCTTACATTACAGTAAAAAATTATTTCATGACTTGGTTTTCCCATATGTGCAGGTCATGATGCAGCCTTCTGGCACCAATCTATATGGATATTATGTGTGTGAGTTCATGCACCGTCATACAACCTGCGCTGATGGTGGCAAATTCGAAGAGAAGGTGCGTGCACACACAATTGCGACTACATGTAGTTCTTATTGTTCATATTCTCCGATCCGGTTCTTATTCTTTTGTTCATATTCTCCGATCCGGTTCTTATTCTTTTGTTCATATTCTTTGGTAGATTTCCGGCATCAAGGAAACATTCCTCGAGACAGAACAAATCCGATTGATACAAGAACAATTATGTGGATTTCTTCTAGATGAGGTTATTAGTCCAGGGGGAGAGTTTTATGCTGGCTTATCCTCCGTTGTTAGTATACCAGCGACGACTGGGGAAGGGACAAGTCAGAACATGAAGGAAGCATCTGGAAGCAAAGACAAAGGCCAAGCATCTGGAAGCAAAAATTAAACTCTGCTAACATTTCATCCAATGTATATTATTAATCTAAATTTCAGTGCGCACAAAATGCTAATGTATAATATTATTTCCAAAGTTCTTCAATTTCAGGATTTGAGATGATATATTCTACATGCATTCGTAAATATTTATTTGTATAATATTAGAGATAATATTACACAAATAAATATATACGAATGTATGTAGAATATTATCTCAAATATACCATTTTATATGCCACACGACATTATATTACAGTGTATTACGATTAGTATTAGTACTTTGAGCAAATACGTTAGAGAAAAGAAAAACATAAAACAAAAAAGAAGAAGCATTTGTACCGGGTGGTAACTCCACCCAGTACAAATGCTCGACCACATTTGTACCAGATGGTTTGTACCGGTTCAATACCCGGTACAAATGAGGGTTTTGAACCGGTACAAAAGGCCGTTTTTCCAGTAGTGTTGGGACTTGGGACTTGGGAGTACCCAGAACAAGTATATTGCTGACTTGGTCAAATGTTGTACCCTAAGAGCGTATGGAATAGCTTCTTAGCTTATTGATGATTTACGTTCAAATCAAAATAAGTTTGATGCAGGCTGTGAACCAATCAGTCTGAGGCGTATTGATAGGAAGTGAAATCTGTTTGGGCCCTTGGTGGCTGGTGATACTAGTGCATCTGAATATTTGGTGTGGAAGTTTTACAACAATATTATGTGTTTGGTGTGATATATGCACACTAACCATATCATCATATCATATACAACTATATAGATGGAACCCACTAATTATTTCTCTCAACATGCAACATTTCACATCATAACCGAGTATACGCCATGTCATCATCCACGATACCATCTATTTATGTCTTTAACCGATTTTCTGTGACTAATAGCATGTATTTGTAAGTAGCACACTACAAAATTCCCACTGTTGAAATACATGTAGAATCAATCATTTTATAATGGTTTATTCTAAACAAATAACATGCTTTCACATATAGTGTTGTTTACAAATGAATGTTGCCATATAATTACTTTGGTGTTTCTACGTCCACATTTCAACTTAAAATTTTGTTTAAAAAATTCCCACAGCAACGCGCGGGGTATCACCTAGTATGTATAATGGGAGGAACATTTTATGCTTCATGCCTTCATCTGTACAGCATAACGGTGCAACAGTCAAATGGCATGAACGGCACACTAATCAGATGACAAAGGACATTATTAGCTAATGTTGAGGGAACTACTAGCTGACAAGTGAACCTCCTATAAGTATATATATATGTGGAAGTTCTGAGCACATTACAGCTCCCTGGTTGAGCACAAAAGATGTGCAATTGCCGAAGAAACCGAAGCTCGTCTAAATGGGGATGTTGGGAAACCAAGTAGCGTTTGCATCAGCTGCTACCTTGCGAATTGAGGTGACCTCCGCTAACATGTCCTCGGCACACTATGCAGGGATACCGTTTTTGTGCAAGTAGTTTTGGTTACTACGTTGGAGGAACTACCCAATCCATTTTCAAAATCTGTGAATTGTATGCTCTCACATATAGAGAAATTTGAATGGGCCTCTATTTTCCGACAAGTCATATCTCATCTATGTGCTGTTTGTTTGGTTGTCTGCACCTAAGCCTAGAAATACAAGTGGAAGTTGTAACAGAGCACAATGTAACTCCCCAAAGCCAGCAACAAATTCTGTTCTCTTTTGGTTTCTTCCTGTCTAGGGTGCTCTTTTGCCTTATTATTTGTGATCAGCTTGTGAGCTGAGAATTATGGAAAATATGGTTGTGTGCGGTCACGAGAGGTCGGGGACACAATTCCTTTTTCTAAAAAAAATTATAAGAAAAATAGAAGCAGTTGCATAACAAATAGAATTAGTTTGAGTGGAATGTTAGAGGGAAACAAATAACATGATATATATAACCTGAGTAATAGCAACATGCACGATTTAGGAAGTATATATTTCTCGTTAATAAATGGAATTTCACAAAGTAGCGCGTGCACCTCTTGATGTAGCTTTTTAGCTCGGCTACGCGTAATTGGTTCATCGAAGACATGAACAGGTGCAGCTTGACTTGACAATTGTTCCATCTTGCTTGATGTAGTCGGTATACTTGGTGGTGTGCTTGGTGTGGTCATATCACCAGGGTGGCTCAAATGTATTGTGCTTGATACCAGCCCATATTTTTCCACTCTTTATGTACTGCTATGGCCCAGCGTGTGCGCCTGGCAACTCGCCCACAGAACAAGCACATATCAATGAAGGGTACCACAATTCACCAACTCCATAGCAGTTATTTGAAGCTTCAAGGCAGAACAAGCAGGTGCACCACATTGAGTGGAAAAATATGGGCTGGTATCAAGCACAATACATTTGAGCCACCCTGGTGATATGACCACACCAACCACACCACCAAGTATACCGACTACATCAAGCAAGATGGAACAATTGTCAAGTCAAGCTGCACATGTTCATGTCTTCGATGGACCAATTACGCGTAGCCGAGCTAAAAAGCTACATCAAGAGGTGCACGCGCTACTTTGTGAAATTCCATTTATTAACGAGAAATATATACTTCCTAAATCGTGCATGTTGCTATTACTCAGGTTCACCAAGGAGGATGACAAAGACACACCAAGATTGAACCATAGAGAAGATCCACGTCGAGTCAGTTCGGCCTCGCAGAACTGTCATGAAGAATCAGTCATATCTTTTGATTCCTAGAAGCTATGAAGGTCCATGAGTACACGTTGGAAAGATCTTGAAGTCAACTTTCCAATCCTACCAAGTGCCGAGTGGTTTAGAGCTTCCAGCTTGGCAGCCGAGTGGATTTGGTGCAGACTGGTCAGAAGATCAACAGTCAGCCTAATGTCCAAGTTCCTGTGCAAAACTGTATCATTCTACAATATTTCGTGATGCATACTATGCACGGTGTGAAAGGTTATCAAATTATCTTTCCAACGCATCTGGTCCCACGTCATTTGGATGTTCCTAGTTGGAGTTATGATCAAAACATTGAAGACCACTCAGAAGCCCAGAAGACGTGCGGGAACTGAAGACCACTTCGAGAATGCTTAAGCCAGTTGGCCTTTCACCTTCCCACGTGGCTCCTTCAGTTCACATCCATCTTAGAGATTTGTTTCTAGTATAAATACCCCTTATGTGTAAGCTAAAAACAACTTTTGATGAATTGAGATTATTCCAGTGATATTGCAGCCGAGCTGCTGAGTGTCTTACTCAACCCTTGTTCTTCCCTGTTCTACTTGGACTTGTGAAGAGATCTCTTTGAGATCCACTAGTTCGTGCTTTGTGAGTTCCAGTACGGCTGCCTCGCCTTGTGTGGATTAGCTCCGGTTGTGGTTCTGCGGTCGTTCGGAGATCGAGTCGAAGTCTTCCTGGTTTCGGTGCCTCTCTCCCCGTCGCTTGGTCGCATCCAACCTTGGCAGGTATAAAGCTAGTTATCCGCTGTTTTACAACAAGTTATCTCCGCTATATTTGCAAGTTATCTTGTTTGTGACCTACTGTCGTGAAGATCGGACCATCTTTGTACCGACAGCAGTTCGGTACCTATCATCTGGTATTCAGAGCCTAGTTGTCACGGTAGGCTTTTTTTATCACCCACCCTCCCACCCTTTTCAATCTGTTATTGTTTTCATCTATCACATATTTTTGTTTTGTCCTATAATCTAAAGCCTCAAAAAAATACCTATAGCCCTTTTGACGGTACTGTTATCTTGTGTTTGTGTTCTTCAAGTTGCTGATCACCACTGTTTACATATATCTTTTGTTATCAGCACCCTTGTTAGTGTTATTAAAAAAAAGAGTCGAAAAAAGAGAGAAGAAAGAAAGAAAGAATAGAGTTTATAAAAAAAACAGAGAACAAGTGAAAGTAATCTGAAGAATTTTGTGTTACGGTTGGTTGCTGAAATTTTCAGTTTTCATATCCAAGTTGGTGGTAATCTTGATAGCAGCAACATCTTATCTTTTGAACACATCTTTTTCACTTGATTGGCAGTACCGTAGCCCTCCTTGTTGCCACCTATAGCTCCACCTAAAACCTGAACTGGAACTTTCGATTCATAATCCCTACGACATCTTTACCACCTCTGTTGAAGCTGCCACACTAGCACCATCACAGTTCTTGAGATCAGGCAAGAACTTGGGTAAGTAAGAGGTGAGATCGAGTGTTTCCACAAATATTTTTTCCATTCCACATTTTTTTTCTTGCTGCTCCTAATATGGCAGAATCAGATTCAAGTGTTCATGGTGGGAACCGTGGAGATGAGGAGCCCCCTGTCTCACGGGCTGAGATGCGCCATATGGCAAATTCACTTGTGGAGGCAATGGAGAGGATGTTCGATGAACGTCTCCCTGCTGCAAGAAGAAGAGCTCCACGTCACCAAGAAGAATTCGGTGATGAAAATTCTGGTTTCGGGCGTGGTTTTTGTGACCATTATGGAGATGGTCGTGATGGACGTGGTGGTGGTAGGCGTGCTGGTCATGAGGACCGGTGTGCAAGAGATGATCGTGCTCATGGTCGCCGTGTTCGCTTTGATGATGAAGCTGAATCACATCGCAGCCATGAAGAGGAATTTGATGATGATGAAAATCCCTTTGCACATGGTGGAAGGTTTGATCGGCGTCGTCATCACCGATGTGCTGATTTTGAAGATAGGAGATATCATCATGGTCGTCGTCATCATGATGACCCGAATAATATTGCTCGTGTCAAGTTGAGTATTCCAAAGTTTACTGGCAAGGAAAGTGCAGATGAGTATCTTGAGTGGGCTGAACAATGTGATCAAATCTTCAGGGTGCATAATCTTTCAGATCAGCGTTGTGTGAATCTTGCTTCGGTTGAGTTCTCTGGATATGCTCTCACTTGGTGGAATCAAGTGCAGGAGAATCAACTTGATTTGGGTTTTGGATATATTAATACTTGGGAAGAAATGAAGCGAGTAATGAGGAGGTGTTTTGTTCCCTCAAGCTATCAACGTGACCTTCGCAATAGGTTGCAAGTGTTGAAGCAAGGAAAAAGATCGGTTGATGAATATTATAAGGAGATGGAACTGCTGCTAGTGCGCGCTGAAATTAGAGAAGATCCAGAGTCAAAGATGGCCAGATTTTTGGGTGGTCTCAATGAAGACATTGCTGGTTTTGTTGAGATGTTTCCCTATCGTACATTGCAAGATCTCGTTGATCAAGCTAAGCACACTGAGAGGAAAATTCAGCAAGAGACACGTGGCAGATCTTATGGCAATCATTCCATAGCAGCCCCGTGGCGTAAGCAACAGTCCAGTACTTCTTTTGGTGGGGGTAGGCCTCAAGGTGTTGCAGCGAGGCCCTCTGCATCCAATGTTCCTTCAAAGATGGCGGTTTCTTCGGCATCATCTCCTGCAAATCAGCAGCGATCTGCTACGAATTCAGCAGCCCAAACCCATACATCAGGTGCCACATCTTCTTCTTGGAGTAGAGAAATTGTGTGCCACAAATGCCACAGACGTGGACATATTGCTGCTCAATGTCCGAGTAGAAGAACTATGATTGTGAATGAGAAGGGAGAATGGGAGTCTGCAAGTGATCCAGAGGATGATGGACCAAAATTCGATGAAGAATCTGATCATGACGAGAGTGAGATTCAGCCTGAAGAAGGAGAACATAATTGCTTTATTTCTCTTCGAGTGCTTAGTGTAACAGCAGAGAAAGAAGAAAATGGACAGCGACATAATTTGTTCCACACCCGTGGGCTGATCAAAGATAAGCTATGTCGCATCATTGTTGATAATGGCAGTTGCAACAATATTGCTAGCCAAGAGTTGGTGGACAGATTGGGATTGAAGTCAAGGCGACATCCTAGTCCATACAAGATGCAATGGCTTAATGATTGTGGTGCGCTGCGTGTTAGTCATATTGTGACTGTACCATTCTCTGTTGGTAAATATAATGATCAAGTGGAGTGTGACGTGGTGCCTATGCAAGCATGCCAGTTGCTGCTAGGACGACCATGGTTATATGATCGTGATGTCAAGATTTTTGGAAGGACCAACAAGCTATCTTTTGTGTATAAAGGAGAGCAAATTTCTTTACTTCCTTTGACACCGGAAGAAATTTTGAAGGATGATATAAAGAAGAAACAGCGAGAGAGTGAGAACCACTTGAGAGTGATCCACAAAACTAGTGAGGGAGAGTTTCCATAGCCGAATAAAACCCCACAGCTGCAAAGAACCCAGAACTCGGGAAAAGAGGGTTTAGTAATGATGGCTAGGAGGGGGGATCTAAAAGAATTGAGTGAACCCAATGCCATGTTCTTTGTACTCCTGTACAAGGACACTTTTCTTTCTACTAACGCCTTACCCTCTACCCTGCCGAGTACTATTTTGAATGTTTTGCAGGAATATGAAGATGTCTTTCCGGACGACGTACCACCAGGGCTGCCACCAAAGAGAGGGATCGAGCATCAAATCGACTTGGTTCCTGGTGTGTCACTCCCGAACCGGGCTGCATACCGCACCAACCCGGAGGAGACAAAAGAAATTCAGAAACAAGTGGAGGAATTAATCAAGAAAGGGTATGTAAAGGAAAGTCTTTCACCTTGTGCTGTCCCTGTTCTTTTAGTGCCTAAGAAAGATGGATCTTGGAGAATGTGTGTGGATTGCCGAGCAATTAACAACATCACGGTAAGATATAGGCATCCCATTCCTCGCTTAGATGATATGCTTGATGAACTTAGTGGTGCTAATTTTTTCACTAAAATTGATTTAAGAAGTGGCTATCATCAGATTCGTATGAAAGAAGGAGATGAATGGAAAACAGCCTTTAAAACAAAATTTGGATTGTATGAATGGTTGGTGATGCCCTTCGGTTTAACAAATGCACCTAGTACATTTATGAGATTAATGAATATGTGCTTAGAACTTTCATTGGTAAATTTGTTGTGGTTTATTTTGATGACATACTAATCTATAGCAAGACTCTTGAAGAACATGTTGAACATATCCAGTGCGTGCTTGCTGTCCTGCGTGAACAAAAATTGTACGCTAACCTTGAGAAGTGCACCTTTTGCACCGACAAGGTAGTTTTTCTTGGTTTTGTTGTTTCAGGACAGGGCGTGGAGGTCGATGATGAGAAAGTCAAGGTTGTACACGAATGGACACCTCCACAAAACGTGAGCCAAGTGAGAAGCTTCCTTGGCCTTGCTGGCTTTTACCGGCGATTTGTGAAAGATTTCAGCACAATTGCTGCTCCAATCACTGAGCTGACCAAGAAAGAAGTACCTTTCAAATGCGAAGAAGCACAACAGAAGGCATTTGAAGAACTAAAAATGAAGCTTACAACAGCCCCAGTCCTTGCACTTCCGGATTTCAGCAAGACATTTGAGATTGAATGTGATGCAAGTGGAGTTGGGATTGGAGGCGTGCTGAAGCAAGAAAAGAGACCAATTGCATTTTTCAGTGAAAAGCTAAGTGGTCCAACTTTGAATTATTCAGTTTATGATAAAGAATTATATGCTCTTGTTCGAAGTTTGGAAACTTGGCAACACTACCTTTATCCTAAAGAATTTGTGATACATTCCGACCATGAATCATTGAAACATCTTAAGGGACAACTAAAACTGAATAGAAGACATGCTAAATGGTGTGAATTTATTGAGTCATTCCCTTATATTGTCAAATACAAGAAAGAAAAAGAGAATGTTGTTGCTGATGCTTTGTCTCGACGTCATGCTTTGAGAACTCAACTTGATGCTAAAATTCTTGGGTTAGAAAGTATAAAAGAATTATATGCAATTGATTCTTATTTTGCTGAACCTTATTCCAAGTGTTGTGATGGCAAAGGATGGGAAAAATATCATAAGCATGATGGATTTTTATTTCGAGCTAACAAACTGTGCATTCCAGATTGCTCTGTTCGAATTTTGCTAGTGCAGGAAGCTCATGCAGGTGGTCTTATGGGACACTTTGGAGCCAAGAAGACAGAGCAAGTGCTGGCTGATCATTTCTTTTGGCCGAAAATGCGAAGAGATGTGACGAGGCATGTCCTCCGTTGCGAAACCTGCCACAAAGCTAAGTCTCATCCGAACCCTCATGGTTTATATACTCCTCTTCCTATCCCTAATGCACCTTGGGAGGACATTTCAATGGATTTTGTTCTTGGGTTACCAAGGACCAAAAGGGGAAGGGATTCAATTTTTGTTGTGGTTGATCGTTTTAGCAAGATGGCACATTTTATTCCCTGCCACAAAAGTGATGACGCTTCGCATATTGCTGAATTGTTTTTCAAAGAAGTTGTTCGTTTACATGGAGTGCCACGCACTATTGTTTCTGATCGAGATACAAAATTTTTGAGTTATTTCTGGAAAACTTTGTGGGGTAAACTTGGGACTCGTTTGTTATTTTCTACTACATGCCACCCACAAACTGATGGACAAACTAAAGTTGTGAATCGAACCTTATCAATGCTTTTGCGAGCTGTCCTCAAAAAGAATTTAAAACTTTGGGAAGAAAGTTTACCACATGTTGAGTTTGCTTACAACAGGGATGTTCATTCTACTACCAAATTCTGTCCATTTGAAATTGTCTATGGGTTCAAACCCACTGCTCCCATAGATCTTTTGCCTTTGCCTATGCAGGAACGTGTGAACTTTGATGCAAGTAAACGAGCTGAGTTTGTCAAGAGCCTTCATGATAGGGCTCGTGCAAATATTGAGAAGATGACCCACATATATGAGAAGCGTGCCAACAAGGGTCGTCGGCAAATGTTGTTTGAACCAGGAGATTTGGTTTGGGTACATCTTCGGAAGGATCGCTTTCCAGAACAACGCAAGAGCAAATTGCACCCTCGCGCTGATGGTCCATTCAAGGTGCTATGCAAGATCAATGACAACACATATGAGATCGATCTGCCCAATACTTTTGGTGTAAGTACTAGCTTCAATGTCTCTGACCTTTCTCCGTTCTTTGGATTAGAAGAGTCGAGGACGACACTTTTTGAAGGGGGGAGGATGATATGACCACACCAAGCACACCACCAAGTATACCGACTACATCAAGCAAGATGGAACAATTGTCAAGTCAAGCTGCACTTGTTCATGTCTTCGATGGACCAATTACGCGTAGCCGAGCTAAAAAGCTACATCAAGAGGTGCACGCGCTACTTTGTGAAATTCCATTTATTAACGAGAAATATATACTTCCTAAATCGTGCATGTTGCTATTACTCAGGTTCACCAAGGAGGATGACAAGGACACACCAAGATTGAACCATAGAGAAGATCCACGTCGAGTCAGTTCGGCCTCGCAGAACTGTCACGAAGAATAGTCATATCTTTTGATTCCTAGAAGCTATGAAGGTCCATGAGTACACGTTGGAAAGATCTTGAAGTCAACTTTCTAATCCTACCAAGTGCCGAGTGGTTTAGAGCTTCCAGCTTGGCAGCCGAGTGGATTTGGTGCAGACTGGTCAGAAGATCAACAGTCAGCCTAATGTCCAAGTTCCTGTGCAAAACTGTATCATTCTACAATATTTCGTGATGCATACTATGCACGGTGTGAAAGGTTATCAAATTATCTTTCCAACGCATCTGGTCCCACGTCATTTGGATGTTCCTAGTTGGAGTTATGATCAAAACATTGAAGACCACTCAGAAGCCCAGAAGACGTGCGGGAACTGAAGACCACTTCGAGAATGCTTAAGCCAGTTAGCCTTCCACCTTCCCACGTGGCTCCTTCAGTTCACATCTATCTTAGAGATTTGTTTCTAGTATAAATACCCCTTATGTGTAACCTAAAAACAACTTTTGATGAATTGAGATTATTCCAGTGATATTGCAGCCAAGCTGCCGAGTGTCTTACTCAACCCTTGTTCTTCCCTGTTCTACTTGGACTTGTGAAGAGATCTCTCTGAGATCCACTAGTTCGTACTTTGCGAGTTCCAGTACGGCTGCCTCGCCTTGTGTGGATTAGCTCCGGTTGTGGTTCTGCGGTCGTTCGGAGATCAAGTCGAAGTCTTCCCGGTTTCGGTGCCTCTCTCCCCGTCGCTTGGTCGCATCCAACCTCGGCAGGTATAAAGCTAGTTATCCGCTGTTTTACAGCAAGTTATCTCCGCTACATTTGCAAGTTATCTTGTTTGTGACCTACTGTCGTGAAGATCGGACCATCTTTGTACCGACAGCAGTTCGGTATCTATCACCTGGTGCTTCTGCATCTGAATATATATTGATGAGAACGAAGTTCACAACAATATTATGTGTTTGGTCATATCTGCACATCAACATGATGAATATGAAATTCATGGTTCATCCAGAATGCTAAGCTAGCAAGCATGAACAGCACAAATGGCATGAGCGGCATGCTAATTTAATCAGATGACCTGGTGTTAGGTAATGTGGACAGGTCTACTAACTGAGAAGTGAACCGCCTATATAAACATAAGTGGAAGTTTTATACTCATTATATACTTGAGGAGAAGAAACCAAAGCTTATCTATAGATGGGATGTTGGGGGAAAACAAATGAAGTGGGTATTATATGTTACCTTACTAGTTGAGACAGCCCCCGTTACTCCGGCGATGCTCCTCCTGGTTCATGCATTATGTTGTAGCCACATGCTGGATGCTGATCGTTGCATGATCGTGCTCTTATCCTATTGGACAAGCGTAGGAGCAGAAGCGTGTGGCAAGCCTGATCACCGAGCTCAACAGTTAGCACTACACCACCATCGCATGCCGCACTTCGTTCCACCAGGATTCTGTTAATGCTGCTGTGTGGCAAGCAAATCAACAATGACGGTCTGCCTCAAACAAGCCAGGTGCCCAAACTTAAGAGAAAAATGTTATCAAAACTCCTCCTTTAGTGCGTCATATGAGAACTTCAGAGCAATATTGTTTTTTTAAAAGCCAGTGAAATTTAGAAATCGTATGAGGAAGAACAATCGTTCATAGAACATCAGTTATATATGTGGGTTTAGAATCTGCCTTGTATGCTTGCTTTTCTTTAAGACTGTATACTAGATAGTGGTGACTGTTGAGTAGCATTTTGCCAGTGAAATGTCTCACTTTAATTTGTTACCCCCGTAGCTGGTTTTCAAATTAACGATAAATACGTATGAAGATAATTATTTTAAAAAATAAATAACATGAACAGGTGAAAACTAATACTTTCTGCAGAATCTAGTACTACATGAGAGTGAGGCGCATGTAAATAAATATAAGTGCAAGGTCTAATAGAGCACATTATAGCTCCCGAGCACATAGGTCTAATAGAGAAACAAATTAAATACAATGTCCATCATAAACTGCCGTGGTCCAGTGTGGTGCCAGCGTGTAGAATAGCTGCTTGTAGATTTACTTTGAAATTCAAATAACACGCTGCAAACTGACGAGGAAGTGTTGATAGTACTTTAAATGTGTTTGGTATGATGAAATTGAAGTGGTATTCATCCAGATGCTAAACAAGAAGCATGGACAGCACAACGGAGCAACATGCAAATGACATGAACTGCACACTAGTCTCCTGACACGTGACGTTAATTAGCTAATGCTGAGAATGATCTAATAGCTGAAAAATGAACTGCCTATAAATAAGGTGGAAGTCCATAGCGCACATTATAGTTATTAAATGCTTGAGCAGAATATAAACAATTGCAGAATAAATTAAATAAAAGTTCGTCCAAATCGTGATGTTGGGGAAGAACAAATGGAACGTACATTAAGTATTATTTTACGAATTGATGCACCCTCCATGTTTTAAGTAATGGATCGGATTTCATTAAATTATAACCCTTTTATAGTTGAGACCCCAGTATAAAGTAAGATTACATTAAAGCATGCCACTAGTTCTCTACATTTCGTCTTCCTTCCAACCGGCGACGTCCACTACTTCAGAAACATCCATCGTCATGGAATAGCACAAAATCCGAACTCAAGAACTGCGATTCCCACCAATAGAAGACTCCACGGACGTAAAGGTCGCAAAAGAGATGTTGTATGCTCAATCATTGTAGGGAGTAAAAGGCACCAAAAGCACATCGACCATATCTTGAGGTTAGACCGAATATAAGATCCACCACTGCCATTAGTCATCACCAACAGTGAGAAGAAAAGCAGATCCACCGCCGCCAGTAGTACCACCAATGAACGAAAAGACGACTCTACCAAAGGGGAAAACAAATCTAATCCCTTCTCGAAGAACACAATGCCTCCGAATAGAACTACACACCCCATGAAGAAGATCCAGAACGAAATAGAAAGTAAGATCGAAAACAACGAAAAAACAATCTAAGACCTAACCTAAACTATTGAAAAAAAACCTAACAAAACAGTAGATCTACCAGAGACTGGACCCCCATCCCCTTTCCCACCGACCAGGAAGCTGGAGACGAGAGGAAATGGGGGCCAAAAGTGGTGGCAGCGGCGGTAGGCACTCGGCGTGGGAGCTTTCCGCCTGAGTCGCTGGGGGAGCCGGGGGGGGGGGGGGGTTGCGACCGGGGGATGAGGCCGAATTACCAACACAGAAAAAAGAGGATGAGGCTTTAGTGATGTGAAATATGTCACTTTCTGAAATAAAGTAAATATATTATGTATTTTTTGAGAAATAAATAAGTAAACTACGAGAGTGTTGCACATCCAAAGTCAAATCAACAAGAAAAGGATAAACCAACTAATAATTCTCTGCTGATAAATGGGATCATTCTGCATCATAAAGTTCATTTTGTCTTTTATAAGTGAACTAGATATGACTTTGTTGACAGTGAATTTCCGTCAACCTAGCCATGAGTTTATCTTCGGTGTTGGCATGAATTTTATAACTTATCCATTGGTACTAACCCCCTTGGTATAACAAGTTCGTTCGTGCATGTCGGTTTTGGAGTTTGATGTTTATGCAGGATTTTAGCGTTGAAAGCAAGACTTTCGTGTAAAGTTCATGAAGCACCTCATGACAAGACCTTGAAGCCCGGCACAAGTCAAAGCAATGAAGTGAATATGACTCCAAGAAGCCCAAGGACCAACCCGTGAAGACGGAAAACTCCGAGGACCTGAACAGAAAATGTTGAATCTTGCGGGACAAGGAGCTTCATCTAAACCGCGGAGAAACTGACGTCAAGGGCCCACATGTAGAAGGGAGAATACTCTAAAAGACTCGGGAAGCATCACCAGCAAAGGAGGCCGCGAGATGGGCCGAAATGGGCCCAGGCCGGCCGGCCCAGCCCATTTCGGGCCCCATTCGCTGCCCCCTTTGACCTAGATGCCTCTCAGACTATTTATAGCCCCCTGGCCGAGAGCCACGCATCAACTCATTCGTCATTCGCCGCCGAGGAGCAGAGAAGAGAGGGACACCATTCTGGAGAGGAGAGGGTCGAGCTAGTTGTCTAGGGTTTCCCTAGCCGACGTGGGAACCTTGCAAGGAAGACCACGTCGGAGTTCCAGGAGCTAGAAGCAAGATCAAGGTAGGATCCCGGTGGTGATCTTGTTTATGTATCATGTACTATGTTGAATTATCAAGTTGCAATCCGATTTCTAGCGATCGAGTGTTTCTTCTATGACTTTGATTTCGATTGGCTTTTCGTACTTTAAGATCTATTCTCGAGATAGATCATAGAGGGTGTTCTTGTAGCCGTGGTGGCTAGAGGTGCATGCCTGACCTTCCAAGAGATTTCAACTTGTCCATTGGACTCGCCCTAGGCTAACCCGCATGAATAGGAGTGCGTTGTGACAGAACGGTGGCTCCAAAAGGTGGGCGTCTTCGGAGTTGGACGGGAAACCGTGATTTAAAGATGCTTTTTATGAGATTCAACTTGGCTATTTCTTCTTGCTTGGAACTTCAACAAAAGCTTGATCCAATCTCTCTAGATTGGTTTTACCTATCCCTCTCTATCTCTTGCTACCTCCAGTTTTCATTAGATTAGATTCATTTTTTTGATGTTCTTTAGATTAGATGCTTAAGATTCCCCTTTGAAGATCAAAGTTCCCGGCTTTATTAGATTGGTTCTTGCATCACACATTTGTTCCACGGATTCGATACCTTGGGTTCACACTTGAGGGAAGAAGGGTCCCATGGCTACGACGAAGGACTTGTCCGCTTGCAAGTCCAAACGAAATTGGATATGCATATACACCATCAACAAGCCCCTTTTTCTGGCGCCGTTGCCGGGGAACAAGTGATCAAGATTCGATCTTTTATTTCTTTTTGTGAATAATTTTCAGTTTTCTTTTGGTTTTTCTTTTTGCATCTACTAACTTTTGATCATCCTCAAAATCAATCTAATCTAGTTTTTGACTAACCCTAGTTTTCTTAGATTTGTTTTTATTTTTGTTTTTGTATATATTTTGTTTATCGCTAACCCTAACAGGAGATGGACGGCTACCTCTCCAACAAACCCGAAAATTTTGTGGATGATCCAGAAAAACTTTACAGGCTAAGGAGACGTGAAGCACAAGCTAAAAAGCTGGAATTTGCAGATCCAAAAGCGGAGGCCGAAGTATCGTCATAGTCTCCAAAGGAATCACCACCTCCAAGCCCTAGGGAGGATCAACTTCCACTGCTACCGATGGGAGAACAACCGCAGCCGGAGCGCAAGATCGGGGAGCTATGCACCCCGAACATCGTCGACCTACCAATCTTGAACCTCGCGAAGATCGGAAGGCCGTTCGAGATCAAGACCTCAATAATCCGCATGGTGCAACATTCACCCTTCACCGGTAAAGAGGATCCGAACCTTCTCCTCCAAGCGTTCGTTCAACTTTGTCAAACCTTCAACATGGACGGAGTGACTCAAGATCAAATGAGGGCAAGGCTCTTTCCGTTCTCGTTACTCAGGAAGGCTTTGCAATGGTTCTACTCTCAACCGGCGGAGACGATGCAAAATTGGGACACCTTGATGAGAGCCTTCATGAAGGAATACTACTCACCGGGAAAGACTCAAAGCTTGCGCAATAAGATTGCTACCTTTGCTCAATATCCTACGGAGACTATATCGGAAGCATTTGAGCACTTCAATGAGTACACTCGGGTAGTTCCACATCACAAGTTCCCGAAGGAAGATCTCGTTCAAAAGTTCTATCAAGGACTTACCATGGCGTCAAGGACAATCATCGATGCATCGGCGGGAGGATCCATCATCAAGCTTACACCGACCCAAGCTTTCACTCTATTCAAGAGGGTCACGGACAATGACACATGGGCGTCATCCGGACGCTTACTTCCAGTTCAACCCACGGGGAACGTCAAGGGAGTCTTGCAAGTGGAGAAAGAAGACCTACTCGAAGGCAAGATCGATTCGCTTATGTGGAGGTTGGAGAAGATGGAGATAGAGAAGAAAGAAGCTCAAGACTTAAAGGCTGTCGAAGCAAGATCCACATGTGAAGAGTGCGGAGAATATGGCCATGTCCAAAAGGATTGCCCAGAGAAAGCCAAGATGCTCGACTACATGAGGAAGGGAGATTTGCCGAACTTCCGCTACGGGCAAGGTAGACCTCAATTTAATGCAAGCTCATCCATTCCGAATTCGGTTCCTCTTCGTATGCAATTGAAGGACTTCATGGACGAACAAGCTAAGATCAACAAGGACACCGTCACCAAGTTCAAGGCCATAGACAAGGTGTTGGAGAACATCGATAGCAAGGTGACGGAGGTCGGAAGCTCCAACCATCAAGTGCTCAACATGATGAAGATGCTCGAGACGCAAGAGGGACAACTTGCCGGGCGCCTATCCGCTAACGAAGGGAAGCTTTCGGGACAACCTCAAGGTCCCGAGACGGCGAAGACCATTCAAACTCGTTCGGGGAAGGAGACCGAAGATCCGGAGCATTCCGCGGGAGCAAGAAAGCCTAAACCATCTACCGAGGCGGAGGAATTTGCTAAGGAGAAGGTTACCGAGATTGTCACCGAAGAGCCCGAGTTTGAGATGCCGGGAGAAGACACGAAGATACTGCAACTCAAGCCACGCTACTTTCGAGGTAAACTTGATAATCATTTTGAGAAGTTTGTGGAGGTTGTGCGTAGGTTAAGCATCAACATACCGCTATTGGACGTCCTTCAAGTTCCTACATATTCTCGCTACTTCAAAGATATTCTTGCAAACAAGTATGAGATAGCAACACACGGGGTAGATCATGTCAAGATGTCCGAGCAATGTAGCGCCGCTATTGCGAATGGACTAGAGAAGCAAGGAGACCCGGATGCCTGATGATTCCATTCTCTGTTGGTTCGTTCAAGTTTGAGAAGGCATTATGCGACCTTGGAGCAAGTGTGAGCGTCATGCCAAGAGATGTGTTCGAGAAGCTACGCCTACCGGAGTTAGAGCCTATGGCCATGTGCTTGGAGTTGGGTGACAACTCCATTCGCTACCCTTTGGGCATCGCCGTGGATGTGCCCGTGAAGGTCGGACACCACTTCATCCCTGTCGACTTCGTGGTGCTCGAGATGGGAGAGAGGGAGAAGCCACCACTCATCCTTGGGAGGCCTTTCCTCAAGACCGTGGGAGCTACCATCGATGTCGGGAAGGGGGAGATCAAGTTCAACATCAACGGCGAGAGGAGTTCCTTCAAGTTTCGACCACGCTTCGAGGTATGCAATATGATCAAAGTTAAATATATTCCGCCTCATCGTCGCGTTAGTAAGGAAGAGCCAAGGAAGAAGGAAGAGCCGGAGAAGAAGGAAGCAAAGGTAATCAAAGAAGTTGTTGCATCCGTCAAGATAAAGGAACAAAAGCCGCCTGTGAAGGCCAAAAAGATGACTAAGCCGGAGAATAAGCCCGCGCCCAAGATGGTGCGGAAGTGGGTACCCAAGATTGCAACACCCGCAAAGAGCGTTGATCTGAAGTACTCAAGTGAAGAAGTCTAGCCATGGACTATAAACGAAGCGCTAGGCGGGAGGCAACCTGTTTCGTCGAGTCAAGAATAAGCTACCAGGAGGACAACCTGATCAAGGTTTATCGAGTCTTTCAAGTAAGTTAGTTTTGAATTTTGCTACGCAAGACATTCTTAGACTTAAAGTGGTTGGATAATGTTTAGAGTTATAAATCTTGTTTGGATATTTTATTTGGATCATAAACCCTTTACATGAGCCATCCTATGAGTTATTTGCTTCTTTTCGAGAACTCAAAACCAAAAATTCAGAACCAACCTCAACCTTTCATCCTCTTCATGATGTTATGGTTGACTTGTTTTGCATGCTAAAAACACACGAGTAGAGCCACGCGATGTACCTAGATGTCATTTAAATTTCAGCGCATGGTAGGACTCACGTGAACCTTGGTTTCTCTAGAATTGGAGTTTTTCTAAGCCTCATTTAATTTTATTTCATTCAAAATCTCTCTCATTAAACAAAATTAGAACCTAAACCTATGCCCCCATGATCAAGCTGGGAAAAGCTTGCTCTCAACTAATGGAAGCAAACAATACCGGTGAGACCAAAATAAAAGTAGTCGAAAAGCATTTTTGACTTACATTTGTTTTTTATGCTTAAAATCTCCTCTAAATATATTTGAACTCATTGCAAGCTCTGAGTTTAATTTTTATTTTTTCGAAATTAGAGGAGTGCTTAGCATCAAAACATCTTAGAGGGAGGCAATTGAGTTAACTTAACCATGCATGCACCATGATGCATCACGGGATGGCCTTCCAACATCTTTCATCAAACCACATGCAAAGGACAAGCATGGGGGGGGCAGCCAAAGCTTTGTTTTGCAGGAATCTCATGGAGGCATGTGAGGCAAGGGAGCATGGAAGTGACTCAAAGCAGAACCATCAAGTGGAAGGACCAATTATGCAAGCAAAGGAATGGACGAGAGCGTTTGGGCGGTGCAACCCCGTGGAGCATGCGGTCACAAAGCAACAAAGCAAGCATGAGTGCACTGGAGGAAAATCGAGCCAAGTGGAGCAGCAGGCCACCTAGGCCGGTCGGCCCAGGCCGGCCGGCCTCCCCCCTTTTTAAAGCCCCCGGTGCCCATCTTCCTCAGGTAAGTCATTTGCCAAGTTCCTTGTTCATGTGCTTGAGCTCATAGTCCAGAACCACCTTAGACTTAGCCTTTCACTTCGAGTTTTGTTTCGTCCAACAAAATCCATCCTAAATCCACTCAAAGTCCATACTCCAAATAATATTTGTGTGCCTTGTTACCGGTTGAAAACCCCGGGTATATATTTGTGAGGAGAGTGCAGCAACCATGTGGAAGAAAACTACAAGTCTTTTCACCAAGAAGAAGGGATCATCGTCGTCCAAGCCATCATCGACAACCTCTTCGAGGAGGCACTCAGTCTCCGAGTCTCCTCGGAGTATGGAGGAGGACACGGCACCGCCGAGGAGGAACGACACTCTTCTCCTCGGTGGCATGAGGGCCACACGAAGCTCGTCTATGAGGTTCACCGAACCTCAAGGACGTACGGCGGAGCCGCCTGTCCGACCTCGTCACTCGACACGATCATCCGCTCCACCCCCATATGCTCCGCGGTACTCAAAGTATGGGTTTATCATCAAGACGGAGGAGGAGGAGGAGAAGCTCACTCGCCTTGAGAAGAGGCTTGTGGCGAACGTCGACTTCGATGACCAAGCTCTCCAAGTGCTGGGTTTTTGTATGGATATTTACTACATGTTGGGACACCTAGGTTGGGTGCAATTCTCCAATGGAGTATCGGCAAACACCCACAAGGAATTCGCCTTGGAAATTCTCATGACCATGGCGCCTATCCTTGATGAAGGAGTGCCGAGTCTCTCATTCCGTTTGGAGGGAGATGAACAAGTGGTTCCCTATGAGTATATTAGGGAGTTGCTTGGTTTTCAAAAGGGAGCCCCGGAACAAGTGGATGTGCATGGAGGCACATTAGAAGGTTTTTGGAGAATGATCTCGGGAGAATCTAACCGGCAAAGAAATAATATCCGGAACCCCATCATCCAAGTGTTTCACTCATGGATGTGCAAGAGGATTTTGGGGAGAATGAAAGAAACCAAGATAACCGACATGGAGGTGAATTGGCTTTACTCGGCTTTGATTGCCAGGCAGCCAATCGACCCCACTCACCTTATGATCAACCGGTGGTGTTGTGAAGCAACATCGGGTTCGGGAGATATTGGTTCGGGGTGTTATCTCTCCATGTTGGCTATCTCTTTGAGACCCGGAATTCCAAGAAACCCGGAGCATCTCCTAGCTGGGACTTCCCTTGGATTTGATTATATGAAGCAAGGCAAATACATAAGTGGAGATGAGAGAGGAGGCTTCAAAGTGGCCAAAGTAAATTTGCCCCTACCGGATGCAAGATTAAGACTTTTTCTTGAGGGGAAAGAAGATTGGTTAGAGGAAGGACTTCTTGTGCCGGCAAAGAACAAGAGAGGAAGGATTATAGAAGAAGGTTCTTCCACAGCCCAAGAAGGAGGTGCGCAACAAAATTATGTGCCACCGTTTGGAGGAATTCCGGCGCCGCCAAGATACTACGGTGGTGTACCAATGCAAGCATGGGGGAGTGGTGCAGCCATGCCCCCACCAAATTTTGCGGTACCCAACGTAGCCTTTGCGGAACCATATGCACACCTTCCTCAACCACAACAAAGTGTGGCCATTATTGGAGGATACGCTGCGAGAAACATGCAAAATATCGCAGCCATCCAAACCAATGCAAACCAAATGGGTGAAGGAAATGCAAACATTGCTTATGAGCTTGGACGCCTTCACCTAGCACCACCGGAGCAATTCATAGGAGGAGCGGTGCAATTCTATTATGAGCAAGGATACAACAATCAAGATTATCAATATCAACCACCGGCGGAAGATTAGAGAGAGGAGGAGTTTTAGTTTAATCTTTCCTTTTTCCTTCTCTTCAATTTTCAGCTTGTATGCGCCTATGTATGCGTAGTACTTTCAGTTTTTATTTAAAATTTCAGCATGTGTGTTAGTGTTTATTTTCATCTTGAATAAAGTCACTACCTTGTTTTTACCTTTGGCAAAGATACAAAGTTTGTGCCATGTTGATATATGATGATAGTTGCCGCTTTGTTTATCTTTGTACTTGTTTTATGCATGATTAAGCTAATGCTCTCTTAAAATGCAAATCTGAAATTATCTAAATGCCAGCTTAATCTTTTGCGGAGGTTTTGATAAAAATAAAGACCCATAGTGTTTTATGTGCTCTCAAATTTTGATGGATTAAAAATGATTTATTTTTGTTCTTAAAAGTAGTGCTAACCTTGTCATAAATACCACTTGCATGGTGCTCTACCTATCCAGAACCATATATATATTTGAGTGCAAAAACTTAGTATACAAGGTTTATTTTTGGGTGAGTTATTTCAGGCCTTGATTTCTCTAGCCCGAGACTAAGAAGCTGGTCATTCCGTTTTTGCGTATCTATCTTTTTGCTAGCCTTTTATCCGTGCATTGTGTATCCCCACATAGGAGATTTCACAAACCTCACTGGATATCCACCCCTTAAAACCAAAATATCATCTTTTGTGTTTACCTCCTTGACCACAACCTATCATTGAGTATGGATCGTCAATTCAAGGAAGATCGCAAGATGGTGCCAAGATTGAAGATTTCAAGTATCTCTCCAAAGGAAAAATATTTCTAGTACCTTCCTTATCTCTATCACCTCTTTGCCCAAGGACGAGCAAACGTCTAAGCATGGGGGAGGAGGTAGGTACAATGCAATTTAGAGTTCAAGGGGAGCAAATTAAAAAAAAGAGTGAAAGTGTATAAAGAAAAAGAAAAAAAAGAGGAAAACGAAAGGTATAAAGAAAAAAAATATGTATGAGAAAAGAAAAAAATATATGAGTATGAATAAAAATAAAATAAAGTGCACTCCCCGGTTCTCTAAAGTGCATTAGGAATTTCAAAAGTTTCAAGATTTAAGATCCAAACTCATCTTTCCAACCATGTGCAATCCGATAACGAGGACTTCCTTTGTGCCTCGGGATCACTGTTTGCCATTTGCACATGTCCACCTATCTCAAAGTGTGTGTATTTTTCTCTCGCCCCCTCCTTGATATAACATTATTTTCCAATGACCTTTTTGACGAGTCTCGGTAAGACCATGAGAAGCTTGTCTTGTTTTGACAACATCTCATTTATAATATCTTGGTAGGACTAAACTTCCCCAAAAAGCTCCATATAAAGCCTACTACATATATATGTTATGAGAGGGAAAGGGGTAGAAGAAATAGGCTTGAGAGACAAGATGAGATGAGAGTTCATGAGCAAGATGCAAGGTGGTTTAAATTTTTGAACTTGGTTTAGCTCTTTTTATCTCATTCTTTATTTCAAAATTTCTGAGATCCATTTTGAATTTTGGGAGCATGTTTAATACTTGTGGGATGAGCTTAATTAATATCCACCCTCCGTAGGGATGAAGGCTAGTGCATTATGGAACTCTAACGAACTAAACTTTTGAGAGCATTATGTTTTCTCGTGTATGATCAAGTGCAGGGTTTGAGCAATAAAAGGCAACGCTAATATTCATCGAAGGCTTACTCGAGGACGAGCAAGGTTTAAGCATGGGGGAGATGTTGACGGTGAATTTCTATCAACCTAGCCATGAGTTTATCTTCGGTGTTGGCATGAATTTTATATCTTATCTATTGGTACTAACCCCCTTGGTATAACAAGTTCGTTCGTGCATGTCGGTTTTGGAGTTTGATGTTTATGCAGGATTTTAGCGTTGAAAGCAAGACTTCTGGGTAAAGTTCATCAAGCACCTCGTGACAAGACCTTGAAGCCCGGTGCAAGTCAAAGCAATGAAGTGAACATGACTCCAAGAAGCCCAAGGACCAACCCGTGAAGACGGAAAACTCGGAGGACTTGAACAGAAAATGCTGAATCTTGCG
This sequence comes from Cenchrus fungigraminus, assembly GCA_036936925.1. Taxonomy (NCBI): domain Eukaryota; kingdom Viridiplantae; phylum Streptophyta; class Magnoliopsida; order Poales; family Poaceae; genus Cenchrus; species Cenchrus fungigraminus. The sequence continues at coordinate 90,906,608 of CM072780.1, forward strand.
GGACAAGGAGCTTCATCTAAACCGCGGAGAAACTAACATCAAGGGCCCACATGCAGAAGGGAGAATACTCTAGAAGACTCGGGAAGCATCACCAGCAAAGGAGGCCGCGAGACGGGCCAAAATGGGCCCAGGCCGGCCGGCCCAGCCCATTTCGGGCCCCATTCGCTGCCCCCTTTGACCTAGACGCCTCTCAGACTATTTATAGCGCCCTGGCCGAGAGCCACGCATCAACTCATTTGTCATTCACCGCCGAGGAGTAGAGAAGAGAGGGACACCATTCTGGAGAGGAGAGGGTCGAGCTAGTTCTCTAGGGTTTCCCTAGCCGACGTGGGAACCTTGCAAGGAAGACCACGTCAGAGTTCCAGGAGCTAGAAGCAAGATCAAGGTAGGATCCCGGTGGTGATCTTGTTTATGTATCATGTACTATGTTGAATTATCAAGTTGCAATCTGATTTCTAGCGATCGAGTGTTTCTTCTACGACTTTGATTTCGATTGGCTTTTCGTACTTTAAGATCTATTCTCGAGATAGATCATAGAGGGTGTTCTTGTAACCGTGGTGGCTAGAGGTGCATGCCTGACCTTCCAAGGGATTTCAACTTGTCCATTAGACTCGCCCTAGGCTAACCCGCACGAATAGGAGTGCGTTGTGACAGAACGGTGGCTCCAAAAGGTGGGCGTCTTCGGAGTTGGACAGGAAACCGTGATTTAAAGATGCTTTTTATGAGATTCAACTTGGCTATTTCTTCTTGCTTGGAACTTCAACAAAAGCATGATCCAATCTCTCTAGATTGGTTTTACCTATCCCTCTATATCTCTTGCTACCTCCGGTTTTCATTAGATTAGATTCGTTTCTTTTGATGTTGTTTAGATTAGATGCTTAAGATTCCCCTTTGAAGATCAAAGTTCTTGGCTTTATTAGATTGGTTCTTGCATCACACATTTGTTCCACGGATTCGATACCTTGGGGTCACACTTGAGGGAAGAAGGGTCCCTTGGCTACGATTGAGGACTTGTCCGCTTGCAAGTCCAAACGAAATTGGATACGCATATACACTGTCAACAGACTTAGATTTGGTTTTGTGCAAGTTATTTTTTTACTATTGGATCCTATATCAAATTAACCATCTACTAATAAACACACCCCATTCGCATTACCTTCGGATGCTTTCTTCTTACTGCCGCACTCTGCCCCATTTTTTCCGACATCGACAAACCACTCCCCAGTAGGGGATTTGGCTGACATCTTTTGGATGGCCTTTAATTCTTGCCTAATGAAGTCTATATAAAGCATTAGTCCTCAAAGGAATCTTGGTGGCATCATCAGCACCGATGATGGTCACCTACTCTTCACAGATGACAGCCTGTTGCTTTTCAAGACGAATACGAAGAATGCAATAAGGGAGATCAAAGATGTTTTGCATCTATGCTGTCAGGCGAATACGGAGAATGCAATGGAGATCAAGGAGGTTCTGGAGGTTCAAAATGAACCTCCAGAAGCTCGACTAACAGTGCTTTCAAGTATTTGAAAGATTGAGTAGGAAGAAAGTACGTAGATGGATGGAGCAATGCTTATTGGCAAGAGGGAAGGAGGTTCTAATTAAATTAGTCTCTCAGACCATTCCAACTTACTCGATGTTGTGTTTCAAGTTACTAAGAGGTTTATGTCATCATATTAATAGTCTGCTTCAGAAAATTACATTTCAAGTTACCAATAATTGTAATTTTTTTACTAAGAGAAATGTAATTACATTATGTATCATTTGGATCCCTCCATTTTGAACAAATTGGAAGCTACTTGGAATTAGTCTATTTGCCTTGGAATGAGTCTATTTGCCTTGGAATGTGTCATTTCATAATTTTCCAAAGTTTAGATATAAGACTCTCTTAAATTCATGGAGTGGGAGATGGAAATTGATTTTGTTGTTCCTCATGCTATGTTTTTAGTGTGAACTAATAATTAACAAGGTGAATATATCATCTACTTAATGGAGTAGGATATTTGTTTCTAGATTATGAGTATTAGAATGGAATTCAATTTCAAAGATCCAATATAGAAATTTTTAGAACTTTAAATGTTTCAAAATGTATGTGTTGATTTTGCAAATTTTTTATTATAACTGTCACTCTTTGAGAATGTTGCATGAAATGTTTATATCATATTGTGATGGAAATTTGCTATTTTAGAATTGTACAATATGCGTGCTTTTTGTTGTATCACGAGCTGTGACTTGTAGGGTTTTAGTAGTTTACTTCCAATTTGCGATGGAGCGTCCGATCAGAAATCGGACGTTCGAGCAGGTCCGGATAGATAGTGGGAGAGACGGAGTGCAACCCCCATGGTGCAATGACACATCCCGGCCTCCACCACCCACGGTCGGCGACCCTGCCTCCGCCGCATTGTCGCGCCGCCCGGCCAGCGCTCTCCGTGTTGACGGAGGAATGGGGCTCGAACCATTGTGGGGCCTGGATCGGAGGCAACCTGAGCCCTGCCACGGGATCTGAGGAGCAAGAAGGATGGGAATGTGTGATCTGGTGGCTCGCACGGGCCGTCCTACAACGCTACAAGGACGGCCGCCGCGTTGGGGTCGGATGAGTTCGCGGGAGAGAAGGCTCCCTCACCCACCCACTATACCCATTGTTCTTATTGTACCTTCTCGCATCCCCACCACGAAAGAAGTGAATCATTTCTCTGACTTCGATTTGCTACGATATGATTGGATTCGTTCTGAAGATTTCTCTACCTATGGGAAAAAGTCTACATAACTCCCTCACCTATTGCAAGTAGTCTACTTCACCCTTCAAACTACAAAACCAGATGGTTTACCAGATAGTTTTCAACTTTGCAAAACCGTTTATTTGACCCCTTTCCTGGTTTTACATGGTGGTTTTGCTCCGTTGGCATGCTGAGGTGGAGATAGTTGTTGATGTGGAATGCTGACACCCCATACAGGAAGCAACACCAGACAGCAACAACATTACAGCAACCAGCAAAATCTGCATGTTTACATTCGTCTTTGCCATATATCCGGCAGTAAAAATAAGTCTCCCTCTAAAGCTCAACACCAATGGTGTCACAGCCGGCAGGGACGCGGTGGTATTTGGGAACGACGGCATTAGCTTCGCAGGTCCGCCACTTGTGAGATGGTCGTGGTCGGCTTCCTCGGCGCCTGAGGCTCTGGTTGCGGAAGGGAAGAAGCGTGCGCACACCTACAAGTGGGACTTGTGTGTGTCACACCCGGCCCAATTTGGATGGCCCATGAGTGGCCCATGAGCACAGGTGTGCGTATTTAGTGCCACATTGCTAGTTGGGGAAGGGTGGAGCCAACTTATAAGACTTTGTCCACCAGCCATAACACCCTCGGGTTATCCCTTTTACACGAAGCGAGGACGAAAGTGTAAGCAGGGTGCTATGTGTACATGTGCTTGCCCCTACGGAAGGGCTGGGCGGTGCGGCTTTGGTGGGCGGGGTGTCACAGTGTGTTGGCAGATCCACATCAGCAATTTGGTCCCGCTCATCATGCTAGTGTAGCAAAACCACCATGCAAAACCCGTAGAGGGGGTTAAGTAAACGGTTTTGCAAAGTTGAGAGGTTAAAATATCTGGTTTTGTAGTTGAAGGGGTTAAGTAGCCTAAGAGCATCTCCAGCAGTTTGGCAAACTAACTTGGCATCCATCTAATTTTGGCAAAATGTGAAAAATTGGCCTCTAAGAGCATCTCCAACAGTTTGCCAAATTTTACTTGACAAATCTTGTGTTTTGCCAACTTGTAAAAAGATATGACAAGTAAAAAAGAGTCCATCTCCAACAGTTTGGCATAATCCACTTGCCAAATTCAGATTAACTTACATCAGGAACCCCGAGAGAAAAAACAAAATTATGTTTCTACTCTTCCACCTCTTGAAAACTTAAATCAGGAATCCTGAGAAAAAACAAAATTATTTTTATACCCTTCCACCTCTTCTAATACGGAAGGATGCGCCGCGGATCGCTGCGCGCATATATGCGCGCGCGGAGTCGATTTTTCCCAACTTGGGATAAATGGCAACCTGAGATGGGGAACTGTTGGAGAAGGTTTTTTCTGTTTTTGCCAAAAAATAACAATGACAACTTGGGATGGGGAACTGTTGGAGTTGCTCCAACAATTTGGCAAACCAACTTGGCAAAAATAGAAACTTGGCAAAACTCACCTCCCCACGTGGAAATATGCACAAGCCGATCCGGGTTGGCATCCGTGTGGCCAAACAAGGTGGGAGGGTGCAAAAAGAAATAAAGAATAGAGAAGGATTCCTAATACAAGTTTTCAAGAAGTGGAAGGGCATAAACATAATTTTGTTTCTCTCAGGGTTCCTGATGTAAGTTAGATCTGGGTTTGGCAAGTGAATTATGCCAAATTGTTGTTGATGAACTCATTTTTTACTTGGCATATCTTTTTAGAAGTTGGCAAAACACAAGATTTGCTAAGTAAAATTTGGCAAACTCTTGGAGATACTCTAAGGTTAGCTATTCTTTTTTAGATAATGGATACAATCACTACGTGAAAAACTCACTTTGCTAACATGCATAGATTGCCTTTCGTAACGGGCAAAGCGCCCGTCATCGATCAAGTGTTACAAATGAGCCAAGAAAGGTAACGGGCAGATGCCCGTTACTGATAACGCATATTCGTAACGGGCATCAAACAACGACCGTTACCACAACTAGCCACCGATCACATGAAATTGCTGTTTCTCTGGGCCCACAGAGAACTTTGGTAACGGGCACCAAAACAGAGCCCGTTACAGTAACTCCACATCGGAGACGCGTGCTGTGTACCTGCGTCTCCGATATCTCGACGAAATGAGACGCGTCTATTTCACGCGTGTCTCAGCACAACTAGGATTCGTAACGGGCATCAAACAACAACCTTTACCACAACTAGTCACCGGTCACGTGAAAATGACTGTTTCTCTGGGCCCACAGGTAACTTTGGTAACGGGCACCAAAACAGAGCCTGTTACTGTGAAATCAACATCGGAGACGCGTGCTGTGAACCTGCGTCTCTTCTGTCTTGACGAACGGGCCAAGTTCTGGGGCCCACCAGTCAGTACTGGTAACAGGCTTTTACGCTACCCGTTACATCGTTGGCATGTTTGTAACGGGTGTTCTGAATGAAGCCCATTACTCATTGATCAGTGTTTGTAACGAGCTTTAATTAACGCCCGTTACAGATATGTAGGCCACCCCTACAGTAACATGCTGCCTGCTTGCTGGCTGCATCCTGGAACTAGCCAGGATTTGGCAGCCATCAGGGGCTGCATCCTGGAACCAGCCAGGATATGACTAAATTCACAGAAATTAGATCCAGCATCCAAATTCACAGAAATCCACATAATTCACATGCATCATATGACAAAATTTAGCATCATCATCTCACAAGTAAAGAAGCACCACTGGTAAAGATGATGTGAGGCAAAAAGCACATTTCAATAGAGAATGATTAGTGAGAAGCAGATTAAATTTTCAAGCAACTTACAGGATGAAGCAGCGGAGAAGTGTCAGATCCAAAGCATCCAAGTTGAAGAGATCGTACAAATCACTGAGTTGCACAGGTATCTGCTCGAGTCTGTTTGACGACTCATCTCCTCTCTTAGGCCATGCATTGGTCCCGGGCCGAAGTACGACCATAATCGAAGATTCATCATCTGACTTACCACGTTGCATGTAGAATGTGTGGAGATTTCTGGTACAAGGAGCAGCCTTTTTGAGATCATCATCACTGAGAAGGCTCTTTCCGAATTTGTAATTTGGGTTAACCATAGCCCAAGGATTCTTCTGGGTGTTTCTGTCAGATCGCTTTGGGATACTCATAGACTAAGGATTCTTCTTGGTGTTTCTCTCAGATCGCTTTGGGTTAGTCATAGCCCAAGGATGCTTCTCGGTGTTTCTCTCAGATCGCTTTCTAGTTGGCATCTTAGAGGTTTTAATTACAGCAATTTTCTTTTCTTGCTGCTTTGAGATGGCTGAAGAAGGTTTCTTAAGGGCTTGCTTGCCTGCTGTAGGTGGTGTAGAGCTTTTATTTTTGGCAAGTTTCTCTTGTTGCAGCTTTGAAATGGCAGAAGGTTTCTCAAGGGATTTCTTGCCTGCTGTACGTGGTGTAGAGATTTTATTTTCGGCAAGTTTCTTTCCTTGCTGATTTGAAATGGCTGAAGGTTTCTCAGGGGCTTTCTTGCCTAGTGGTGTCTCACTAGGATCTATTACAGAGGTATTGGGCCCAGATGAACCTACAGCTTTCTTTGAAATGTCGTCGACAGATTTATCAGCACCAGCCAACACATCACTCTGGTTGACTGGTAACAGTGGTGTCTCACCAGGAGCTATTACAGAGGTATTAGGCCCAGATGTACCTGCTTTGGCATGATTGTTTTGAGCACTTTCGTTTGGGGGTGTAGGTTTTGTTGTTTCATGAGGAGGAGAAGGAGGAGGAGGTGGTGGTAGTGGTGGTGGTGGTAGGGATGGAATATTTGGTGTCTCTTGCGGATGTGGGGATGCAAGTTTTTCTATTTTTTCAGGACTAGTAGTAGGTGGGGATGGAATATTTGGTGTATCTTGCGGATGTGTGGATGCAAGTTTTTCTGTGTTTTCAGGATGATGAGGAGGTGGGGATGCAAGTTTTTCAGGACGAGGAGGAGGTCCGAATGGAATGTCTTGCGGATGTGGGGATTGAGGAGGAGGAGGAGGAGGATGTGGGGAACCATGTGAGGAAGGAACCTGTACCGTACTCTGTGAACTACAAGGAATCTCTACCGTAGCCTGTGAACGAGATTTACATATTGGTGCTCCCTTGATGTCAATCCGACTCCTTCTCCACTGTAACCTCTGTCCTTCAGCTTGTCCGAGTTTCATCACCTCGTCATTAGGAGGGTATTCCACCAGTTCATCCGCAAAGATAGTATATACAGTGAGCACTTCAACCACAACACAGTCTTCATGAATCGGGACTGTTTGTAGCGTAGTCTGCTCTGGATGAACAAGACCAATTGCAGCCTCACATTGAAGACCCCTCCATGTGATCCATTGTCCACAGTGTGTGGGTTCAGTCAACATGCATATAAGGTCTTCCTATGTACGATCGTCACAGCGCACCTCCGTCGCCAACTCTGCAGTGCCATCGATCAAACCTACATTATCTGTGGACGCACAGCTGCTCTTCAGTGTGGCGGGTGAAGGGCTTGCGTGATTGGACACTGGTGACAACACCATCTGGTGACAACACCACCTCTGCATCTGCATGATCTGCATCTTCATGTTCTGCATCTGCATCTCAGCCACCAGTTCTTGCTTGATTTGTTCCTTTGTCTTTTCCGTATCAACTGATGCGTTGGTCTTCGTCCTCTTCCTCTTCCTGTACGTGGAAGCGTGCTGAGGCCATGCATACTTCCAGCCCTGGTAGCTGGAGACACCACGCACGCGACCTGGTTGTTCAGGGCGGCCCAAGCACTGACTTAGCACATCATACTCCCTCTGCCCTGCCATTCCTGAAGATTCTGCACATGCAATCTTCTCCTTGATGTCTGCAGCCAATTTTTCTACCTCTTTGTTGTTGAACACTATCACGGCAACATGGTCTTTAATCACTAGCTTACTCCTTGCTCGTAGCCAATTCTTGGAACAATCGTCAGGGTAGTCGTCATATGGGTTGGGGATACCAGCTGCAGCTAATTGTCTGTTCTCTTCCTCCCATTGTTCTAGTTTCACAGTATAACCAGCTGGACCCATGCTGTGCTCGCTTGTGTTCCGGCTTCGGAGTTCTTTGAACTTGACACTAACAGATGAGGCTTGCTCGGTTTCCTCCTATTTCATGAACTCCTTCCACTGTTTCGGGACGATAAACGGGTGCCTTGTAAATGGCTCAAGTCCTTTTCTGATAAAATCTCGCCTAAGCTGAAATCTGAATTGTCTCCATGCCTTGGCTGCCGTCTTCCAGAAAAGCTTGAATGCCTGCGGTTTCGCGCCTTCCTGGAACTTCAAGTGTTTCTGCACATGCTTATCAAACAAGTCCCACTTTTCATCATTGCTTAGTTCTTTGAATTCTGGTAAGTGCAAAGGTATCTGTTGTCTAGCAACGAGCCCCGCAAGCGCCCTGAACTTGCGCTTTTGAGTCAATGGTACTGGCATCCCCCCTATGTCGACCTTAGTGACTATCATTTTGTCACTTGGCCACTTTGTGGATGTCCTTGGCGCTCTGCCTCGGCGCTGAGCCCCACCCACCTGGTCTTGTTGTGCACTAGCAGTGCCGTAACCCTCTTCTTCATCTTGTGGCCCAGGTCTATAGTCCTCGTCAGATTTATCCTGTGAATTAATAATCAACAGAATTACAGTAACTACTTTAGCCCAGGCCTAATTGCATAAACTCAAGCAAATATACCAAATTACATTGTTAATTTTATAGTTATTACTGAATTGTTGTTAATTTTACAATTATTACTGAGTTGGTAGAATGCATTTACCAAATTGTATAAGACATTTTTAGACACTACGTGAAAACCTCAAATAGGTCACGCAGCATTTGTAATGGGCCCTTAACACCCGTTACATGCACCCACATCTGTAACGGTTGTTGTTTGGCGCCCGTTACAGATAAGCGTGGCAGGCCGACCCCGAGGTTGGCCTCCGTAACGCCCATTACCAATGTGGACTTCTGGTAACGGCCTTCTTAAACGCCCGTTACATGAATTCTTTGTAACGAACGTTAAATCGAATCCGTTACACAAGTTAAACCTATCGGTAACGAGCTCGTAAAGTCCGTTACTGATCAATGCCCTATCTGTAACAGGCTGTTTAAGTCCATTACTGATCACTACCGTATTGGTAACGGGCAATAAAGTCCGTTACCGATGAGCATTTGACGCCCGTTACTAGACTGAGAGCTCAATAATTAAAGTCTAATAGCACTCTTCACTGCCGTGAAGCGGGACCGCGGCGGCAATGAACAAATGAGACTGAGGTTTGTTAATCCGTGTCTCCTTTGTGAAGAAAGGAGACGGAGGTTTGTGAATCCTCGTCTCCTTTGAGTCTGTCCTCATTGACAGGTCAACTCGATCTCTCATTGCTTCCATTTCGACATACAGGCACAATCAACACACATATCTTTTGAGACAAAACAGACATCATAAGACAGATAACTTGTCCACAAACATGAAGATAACTTGTCCACAGGAATAAAGATAATTATTGCAAAAGGTTAACTTGTCCATCAGGCTAGGACTTAACTTGTCCATCACATTATTTACTATGGTCGTGCTATCTGACCATACACATCAACAAAGGCATGCCCCTTGAACATCCACAAAAGTATGGCTACTAACCCTGCACATCAACAAGCCTGAACTAGATCATGCCCCATCAAGATTGGCTCTTTTTGCAGCCTCTTCGTAAGCAACCAAGGATTCTTGAAGCCCTTCGAGCGCATCTTCAATGGGCTCGAGATTTTGTTCGGTAGTATACTTGTACCTCCTTATGTGCTTAGCCTTTTTGATGAGGATGTTCACTTCTTTCGTGATTTTTTCAAACTCAGGTTTCACATAATCCCAGAGATTAAGGTTTAGAAGTAACTCCAGCTCTGCTCGCGACTCAAAGATTTTTTCCTGAAACAGGGTTAAACATGGTATAAGAATAACATAGTTAATTCAGAACTAATTTGCCTCAGAACTTGGAGCAGTATAGGAACAGTCATAGGAAAATTATATAAGAACTTGAAAATTATCCTAGGCTTCATAGCAGGGTGTGACAAGTAAAAGCAGAACTTAGTTCAGAACTGATTTGCCTCAGAACTTGGTATAAGATCATGACAAGCATGGAAGACATCATCATAGGCACTAATTAACTTTATCAAGCTCAAGCTCAAGCTAGCTTAAGCTCCATCTATAGAACAAGTAAAAAGGCAGTGAGATTCAGAGAAACTTGCCTCGCTGTCGTCGTGGTCGTTGCCAGAGTCAGAGATGAGGTCCTCTATACCTTCGCCGCTCCCTCAACCCCTCTTCATCGTTGCCAGACACTTGTGCTCGCAAATGTGAGGCAGGCCCCTCGCCCACTTCGCTGCCCCCTCGCCGGCACGCTCCTCCTTGCCGCTGCTTGGCCCCTCGTCGGAATCCGAGAGGATCCAGTCGAGGACCCTCGTCTCCGGCATTGGGTTCACTCCACCGCCGCTTGGCCCCTCTCCGGCGCTCATCCTCGTCTCCCTCTTCGCCGCCATCTCGCCGGCACGCGCGCGGATCCAGTTGCGGCACCGCTTCGCGTTCCGGTTCTCCTCGATCCCGGGTGCGCGGGGTCGTCCACTGCGTGGCCCCTCGCCAGCGTTCATCGTCGTCTCTGTCTCCACGCCTCCTCTCACGCCTCCTTTGCGCTTTTTTTAAGGAAAGTGCTGCGCTTATCCATTCGGAAAGAAGAATGGGAGACGGAATGGGCCGGGGCGGTTGAATATTCATTTTGCAAAATGGATAGTCAATGCCGACGCGGGTTAGCAAACCCGCGTCGCTTTGTTGGCTGGTGCGCGGATGGGCAATGGTTACCTTCTTTATACTAGGCTGCTGACGCTGACGCGTGGGTCTGACACTTTTTTTTGAAATGACACTTGCTTCCCTCAAAAATTAGGGCCCATAAAGCAGCACCTAAAAATTAATAAAAATACGAACAATTCATAGTTTTTTTAAGAATCGAACAACTCATAGTTGGGCATTTGGTATTTTGAATAAAATATGAACAGTCACACGTCTCCTTGTGACCACATGACTCTTTTGTGGCCAAGAGCTCTCCTGAGCGGACACGGGTTCCGAGGCGCATGACCAGCCGCCTGACGGTTCGCCGTCTTGTCAATATAAATCCCGGCCAGCCAAGAACTTCGTCAACCACGGCACCAAGAAAACCCCAGCACCACTATCTCCGGTCACCAAGAAGTGAATCCAAGAGCTTCTTCTTCCTCAAGCACGCGCATGGCATCGTCAAGCGAGTCATCCAGGAAGTGGGGGAGCGAGGAGGAGGATGACGACGAATGCCGCCGTCGTCGGCTCGTCAAGGAGGGGACAGTGCTGGCGCCCGAGGAGGAGCCCGAGGAGGTGCCGCCGCCCCCGCCCAACGAGGCCAAGGAGGTGCCGCCGCCTCCACCCGACAAGCCCAAGGAGGTGCCACCGCCCCTGCCTGACGAGCCCGAGGAGGTGCTGGCGCCGCAGCCCGTGGCGGTCGTCCACTAAATGCTAACGAAGCCACTTGGTCAGTGAACTTGTTCCGCGATGCTTTCGTGAAGCTTCGAAAGGTGGTTGTTCATCTCGAGGTCCCAGTACCCAATGATCCGCTGCAGAGGACCGTGAAGGATTACGCCTTCAAGATCAATATCTTGGCTGGGGACCTGGAGAGAGGAGTGCTCGCCCCCGTCGACGACGACGGCGGCGACGATGGCAGCCTCGACGGCTCCGGCTCCGGCTCCAGCTCCGACTCCGACTCCGACGGTGGGGCTCCTCCGACAGCGACTACCTCTGCTTAATTAGTTTGTTCCTCTGTTAATGTGTTCCTCCTGTGTTTGTTGAACTTGTGTTGGACTAGTAGATCCTCTGTTAATATGTTCCTCCTGTGTGTATGTTGAACTTGTGATGAACTAGTAGATCTAAGAGATGCGGGTAGATCAATCCATGTCTCATATAATGCATTGCTATGTCTATGGCAGCAGCTTACAATGAATTGCAATGTGTATGCCAGAAGTTTGTTACTCTGTTTGTGTCATTATATGGCAGCAGTTCACAATGAATTGCAATGTGTATGCCAGAGTTATGCCAGAAGTTTGTTTCTATGTTTGTGTTAATCCACGTTTCCTTTGCCTCGTGCTGCAATGAAATGTCAGCACAGATGAATTGATGAATTTTGTGATGTGTGACACATTAAGATTTGTGACCCAATTGTCATTCCATCCATTCTTCATTCATACATTTAAGTTTGTCATATGTGACAAATTTTTCATTCTTCATCCACACAGATGAAGCAAAAGCACCACTTTTAACATCAGAATTACTTCTTTGCAGCATACATCCCCAGTAAACATCCAAATACTACACAAACAACAGCCACAATAATCAAGTTCATCTTCCAGATCACATTGTCCATCTTCTCCTCCAGTGCTTTCTTCCTCTGCTTGTCCTCCAGTGCTTGCCTCTGCTCGCCGCTCCCAATTTGACATTCCACTGAATCAACTACTTCATCGACCGCGTCTGCCCAGTTCGACGGTCGAAAAACAATGACGCCAGCATCCTTCAGCATCTAGAGATACTCCTTGTGGAAACGATAAAATCCACAATTCTTGGTGTACTGCAGAATCAAAAGCACATAAGAACCCTAACTCAGATTTGGGAGACACAGCAGACTACTCACCGAGCTCCTTGCACACTTGAAATAAAGACGACCGTGGTTTTCACCTTCCATCCGCGTCCGCCCCTCCACCACCCGAGCCATACCACAGTCCGGGCAAGGGACCAGTGGAAAGCCGCTTAGCTCACCGACTGGATCCAAACCGATGGAGTGATTGCGGCTGCTCCGGCAACCTTGAACCCTGCTCCTCGCACGTGCACCTCCAGACGAATCGGCGTAGTGCGACATGTGCGCGACGGTGGGGAAGGGCGGGCGGGCGGCGGCGGTGGAGCTCAGATCGGGGAAGAAGAAGGGGGCCAGGGTCGGGGCGGATGCATATTCATTCAGCCAGGGGGATTTCGGACAATGGAGCACTTGTTGGCGACGAGGGTTAGTGTACCAGCGTCGCCGGGGCGGATGCATATTCATTCGGCCAGCGGCATTTCGGACAATGGAGCACTTGTTGGCGACGAGGGTTAGTCTACCAGCGTCGCCGGGGCGGATGCATATTCATTCGGCCAGGGGCATTTCGGACAATGGAGCACTTGTTGGCAACGAGGGTTAGTCTACCTGCATCGCCTTTGTCGGTCGGGTAGGCTACGGTTATCTTTTTTATATAGGCTTCTGACGCTGACGCGTGGGCCTGACACTATTTTTTCTGTATTGAAACTTGCTTCCCTCAAATATTAGAGCCCATAAACAGCACCAAAAAATTCGTAAAAAATACTAACAAATCATAGTTGGTAATTTAGTATTTGAATAAAATATCAACAGCCACACTTGTTTAACCAAATTTCTTAAAATTAGATTTTTTATCTCTTGGTTATGATTTAATAATTATAATAACATCTTAGTGTGTTCTAAAAATTCTACAAATTGACTTGGCAACATAATTTAAGTCCCTAAGCTTGTCTACAAAAATTAAAATAGTTTCGAAAACGGAAGATTATACTTGTGTACAAATGTCTACATCTCTCACATAGTTTCTTAGAATGTTACATCAACATTGAAGTTTTCCACACTTTAAAACATGTTCGAACTCATATGCATTTGAAATTTTAACATAACCTTATGTTCACCATAAGATTACGAAATGCAAAGTTTCATTTGTAATGGTTGTGTAAAACAAATATTATTTCTATGTTGTACTTATAAGGAACAATATAAGGTGTATAAACAACATCCAAGAAATGGAATTACATACGTAAAAATGTCATAAATGAATAGATGTTGATTTTAGAAAAATTCAGAAACAAATATCATCAAATTTGGATTACGGTTGATGGAGAAATACGTGATACAAAATTTGATTGCAGATTAAAAGGGGAAAAGCAAACTGTTCTTCATTCGAATATACCTGGCCCCGCCCCTTCATTGGCGATGGGTGGTTGTTAATCATCGTATCATTTGCGCATCCGAACCTTTTTAATAAACGCTCTGCCCCACCTTCCGCCTTCTATCCCCTTCTCCGGCTTCCGCCTTCCTCGTCTCCGTCGCAGCCTCGTCTCCGTCGCAGGGATGGCCTGCGACTCTAGGGGGAGGATCTGCAAGGAGGAGGCCCCGTGACCACATCCCCGTCCGTCTTCCTCGGTGCTGTCCGCCGCCCCCGCCAAGAGAGTGAGGTTCCGCGGCGACGAAGAGGAGCCGTCCCCGCGCACTACCCAATGCGTCTTCCTCGGCGCTCCATGGAAGAGGCCAGTTCTTCGTCGGCCCGGGGGAGGAAGTCGTACACGCGCGCAAGGGCCAAGTTGGCGGACTCCAGCGACGCCCGCCATGGAGAGGCAGGGTTTTTTTCCTCAACGCGAAGGAAGAAGCGGTACACGTGCATTGAGGTGAGCGCGGACTCCTCCGGCGACGACCCGGGCAGAAGAGTGGTGGTAGACCTCATCTCCTCCGGCGACGACTCCGGCAACAACTCCGGCGACGATTCTGAAGACCATGAGGCAAGTTCTGAAACCATCACGCACGATTTGTCCTTGTACCTTCACATCTTCACTGATCAATTGTTCTAATGCATCAATTTCCATTTGTTGTAGGAAGTTGCTGCACATGACATTGACAGGATTTGGCCTGGAATCAACAAGCTCAAGGAATCGGCTGAAGAGAAGTAGGCAAGTTTTGAAACCAGTTAGAGCTAAACAGCTTTCTTGTAAATTACAACTGTTATGAAGCTTGCATCAATATAATTTTTTCCTTTGTTTTAGGAACGTGCTGTTACTCGGGATGACATTGACTATATCTGGAAAGGAATCGACAAGCAGGATGAGCAGCTTAAAGCCGCACAAAAGTGGCAGGAGATTGAACTTCTAAAGAAGAATGCTGAGCTGGCAGAAAGAGTTGCAAAACTAGAGACAAGGCTAGCTGAACTTGAGGCAGCAGCACAAAAGAAGCCATCTAGCTAACTAGTTCCCTTGCAGCTACTATCTAGTTTGGTGATGCGCCCAGCTGATGCTGTCTTATTTTGGTGATGTGCCCTGCTGATGCATGTCAGATGTGAATATGTTTGTTATGAGTTAGTTTGCTTGGTGATGTGAACTTGTGATGCATGTCATATGTGAACATGTGATGCTATATCAACAGTCACACTTGTTTGCTTTGGTGATGTGAACTTGTGATGCATGTCATATTAGAGCCCATAAACAGCACCTAAAAATTTGTAACAAAATACGAAAAACTCATAGTTGGTAATTTAGTAATTGAATAAAATATCAACAGCCACACTTGTTTAACCAAATTTCTTAAAATTAGATTTTTTTATCTCATGTTTATGATATACTAT
This sequence comes from Cenchrus fungigraminus, assembly GCA_036936925.1. Taxonomy (NCBI): domain Eukaryota; kingdom Viridiplantae; phylum Streptophyta; class Magnoliopsida; order Poales; family Poaceae; genus Cenchrus; species Cenchrus fungigraminus. The sequence goes on from CM072780.1 coordinate 90,921,756, forward strand.
ACTAGTAGCAGAGTAGTACTTGACTACATTACTCGTTTTAAGGCCCACACAAGCCCACTCGCGCTAGGTTAGTAGGGAAGGACGCCTCCCTCACGCAGTCTCCTCCCACTCTCCCCTCGCGCCGCCGCCGCCGCTTTCTCCCCCTCGCCTTCGTCCCCCTCACCTCCCCCCACGCCGCGACGCACGCTACACCCCTTCGCTGAGACGCGCACCACACCACGCTCGGCGCGACGTGCACCACACCTCTGACAGCGAGATCTGGAGGAGGAGGGACCCAGCAGCGGCGGCGACGACGACGACGACTAGAGGAGGGATCCAGCGACGACGACGACGATGACGACTAGGAGGAGGAGGAGGGATCCAGCCACGAGGTCGACACGAGGACGAGGACGTGGCGGCGAGCAGGCAGCGACGAGGAGTAGAGATCCCTCCGCTCCGACAGTGACAAGGTCAGTGGCGAATCTAGGATTTGAGTTTATGGTATGCCGCTCTAAAAATGTCTTATACAATTCGGTAAATGCATTCTACCAACTCGGTAATAATTGTAAAACTAACAACAATTCAGTAATAACTGTAAAATTAACAACATAATTTGGTATATTTGCTCGAGTTTATGCAATTAGGCCAAGCGAGTGTATGCAACACACATGCGTTCAGATAATCAAGTATACAACATATGTGTGCGTATGCTTTTCTTTTTATATAAATGCGTATAAATATACTTGTACTTGTGGGAATTGCAAGGTATGCCGTGGCTCCTTTGTATAAGTACGTGTGGACATACTTAGCTATTGATGGTATACATACTTAGCATTTCCCTTTAGATTGACTCTTATATTTGGTTTTGCTCTTGTTCCTATGTACATGTGCACATTCTCTCCAAGTTGAATAAGTACCTCATCAGCAACAGAGGCAGCCTGCATCTTCCTCTTTAAAATGGTAAGGTCGCATTGCCTGAACTAATTTTTTGGTTACTGAATTTTGTATTTATGTTAATGGTTTACCAAGAACCAATGATATTACAGTGGGCTAAAGTAGTTACTGCAATTCCCTTGACTATTAATTCACAGGATAAATCTGACAAGGACTATAGACCTGGGTCACAAGATGAAGAAGAGGGTTAGGGCATTGCTAGTGCACAACAAGACCAGGTGGGTGGGGCTCAGCGCCGAGGCAGAGCGCCAAGGACATCCACAAAGTGGCCAAGTGACACAATGATAGTCACTGAGGTCGACATAGGGGGGATGCCAGTACCATTGACTCAAAAGCGCAGGTTCAGGGTGCTTGCGGGGCTCGTTGCTAGACAAAAGATACCTTTGCACTTGCAGAATTCAAAGAACTAAGCAATGATGAAAAGTGGGACTTGTTTGATAAGCATGTGCAGAAACACTTGAAGTTCCAAGAAGACGCGAAACCGCAGGCATTCAAGCTTTTCTGGAAGACGGCAACCAAGGCATGGAGACAATTCAGATTTCAGCTTAGGCGAGATTTTATCAGAAAAGGACTTGAGCCTTTTACAAGGCACCCGTTTATTGTCCCGGAACAGTGGAAGGAGTTCATGAAACAGGAGGAAACCGAGCAAGCCTCATCTGTTAGTGTCAAGTTCAAAGAACTCCGAAGCTAGAACACAAGCGAGCACAGCATGGGTCCAGCTGGTTATACTGTTAAACTAGAATAATGGGAGGAAGAGGACAGACAATTAGCAGCAGCTGGTATCCCCAACCCATATGACGCCTACCCTGACGATCGTTCCAAGAATTGGCTGCGAGCAAGGAGTAAGCTAGTGATTAAAGACCGTGTTGCCGTGATAGTGTTCAACAACAAAGAGGCAGAAAAATTGGCTGCGGACATCAAGTAGAAGATTGCATGTGCAGAATCTTCAGGAATGGCAGGGCAGAGGGAGTATGATGTGCTAAGTCAGTGCTTGGGCCACCCTGAACATCCAGGTCGCGTGCGTGGTGTCTCCAGCTACCAGGGCTGGAAGTATGCATGGCCTCAGCACGCTTCCATGTACAGGAAGAGGAAGAGGACAAAGACCGACGCATCAGTTGATACGGAAAAGATAAAGGAACAAATCAAGCAAGAACTGGTGGCTGAGATGCAGATGCAGAACATGCAGATGCAGAGGTGGTGTTGTCACCAGATGGTGTTGTCACCAGTGTCCAATCGCGTAAGCCCTTCACCCGCCACACTGAAGAGCAGCTGTGCGTCCGCAGATAATGTAGGTTTGATCGATGGCACTGCAGAGTTGGTGACGGAGGTGCGCTGTGACGATCGTACACACGAAGACCTTATAGGCATGTTGACTGAACCCACACACTGTGGCCTATGGATCACGTGGAGGGGTCTTCAATGTGAGGCTGCAATTGGTCTTGTTCATCTAGAGCAGACTACGCTACAAACAGTCCCGATTCATGAAGACTGTGTTGTGGTTGAAGTGCTCACTATATATACTATCTTTGCGGATGAACTAGTGGAATACTCTCCTAATGACGAGGTGATGAAACTCGGACAAGCTGAAGGACAGAGGTTACAGTGGAGAAGGTGTCGGATTGACATCAAGGGAGCACCAACATGTAAATCTCGTTCACAGGCTACAGTAGAAATTCCTTGTAGTTCACAGAGTACGGTACAGGTTCCTTCCTCACATGGTTCCCCACATCCTCCTCCTCCTCCTCCTCCTCCTCCTCCTCCTCAATCCCCACATCCGCAAGACGTTCCATTCGTACCTCCTCCTCATCCTAAAGAACTTGCACCCCCACCTCCTCGTCATCCTGAAAACACAGAAAAACTTGCATCCCCACATCCGCAAGATACACCAAATATTCCATCCCCACCTACTACTAGTCCTGAAAAAACAGAAAAACTTGCATCTCCACATCCGCAAGAGACACCAAATATTCCATCCCCACCACCACCACCACCTCCTCCTCCTCCTCCTTCTCCTCCTCATGAAACAACAAAACCTACACCCCCAAATGAAAGTGCTCAAAACAATCATGCCAAAGTAGGTACATCTGGGCCTAATACCTCTGTAATAGCTCCTGGTGAGACACCACTGTTACCAGTCAACCAGAGTGATGTGTTGGCTGGTGCTGATAAATCTGTCGACGATATTTCGAAGAAAGCTGTAGGTACATCTGGGCCCAATACCTCTGTAATAGCTCCTGGTGAGACACCACTAGGCAAGAAAGCCCTTGAGAAACCTTCAGCCATTTCAAATCAGCAAGGAAAGAAACTTGCCGAAAATAAAATCTCTACACCACGTACAACAGGCAAGAAATCCCTTGAGAAACCTTCAGCCATTTCAAAGCTGCAAGAAGAGAAACTTGCCAAAAATAAAAGCTCTACACCACCTACAGCAGGCAAGCAAGCCCTTAAGAAACCTTCCTCAGCCATCTCAAAGCAGCAGGAAAAGAAAATTGCTGTAAATAAAACCTCTAAGAGGCCTACTAGAAAGCGATCTGAGAGAAACACCAAGAAGAATCCTTGGTTTATGACTAACCCAAAGCGATCTGAGAGATACACCCAGAAGAATCCTTGGGCTATGGTTAACCCAAATTACATATTCGGAACGAGCCTTCTCAGTGATGATGATCTCAAAAAGGCTGCTCCTTGTACCAGAGAGCTCCACACATTCTACATGCAACGTGGTAAGTCAAATGATGATTCTCCGATTATGGTCGCACTTCGGCTCGGGACCAGTGCATGGCCTAAGAGAGATGAATCGTCAAACGGACTCGAGCAGATACCTGTGCAACTCAGTGATTTGTACGATCTCTTCAACTTGGATGCTTTGGATCTGACACTTCTCCGCTGCTTCATCCTGTAAGTTGCTTGAAAATTTAATCTGCTTCTCACTAATCATTCTCTATCGAAATGTGCTTTTTGCCTCACATCATCTTTACCATGTATTTTGCCTCCTTACACTTTGTTTTTTCTTACTAATAGGAATATGGCTGTAGAAGTTGAGAAGACGGGCGCTACAGTTGGCTTCCTTGATCCTGAATGCCTTTGCTCGACAACGCTGAACAGCACAGATGACACTCTTGCTTTCTCTGTGTCCTATATGTGCAATGCCTTCAGACTATATGCTAAAAAGAAATTTATCCTTACCGCTTATCTCAGTACGAACCACTGGATTGCAGTGGCGATCGTTCCAAAGCAGCGGATGGTCTACTATCTTGATTCATTGAAGAGAGTTAAGACTGATACTAACCCTTTCGAACAAATCATTAATGAGTAAGTTATTTCTTTCTTAACCTACGGACATTCCTCAACAAACTGTGCAGAGTATATTAATTAATAGTGCCCTAACAATTGTTGCATGTTTCGTTGTAGGGGTTGGGAACATTACTGCAGCAAAAAGAAGTCACGCCTTAGCACCTTGGAACATGTCAAAGATGTTAAGGTACATACCACTTATTTCCTTCCTGTGGAAGCAAGTACTAAAGCTTGAGTTTATTTCTTCTCGATCACCACTATTTTTCTTTGTACATTTGTTGCAATGCCACCAACAACCTACTGAATCCAAACTCTGTGGCTTCTATTGTGCCTATCACATGCTTAAATTGAAAGATAGAGGCCCAGATATGGAGGTACTTTCTTGGGATCTTCATTTGTAAAACCTGCAACTGAGCACAGTTCTTGCTTATTAGCACTGCACATGTTTGGTAACCACCTATATATGTGTGCTGACTGGTGACATTGTTATATCCAGAGATTAGGTCTAGATGAGCATCCTCTCGACAAATCAACGCTGGTCTATGTTCGTGAAAGAATTGCCACATTCCTCACGGAACAAGTGATCACAGTCGGAGGAAAATTTCATGCTGATGAAACTGTGTGGGCTCATATTATACATGGTGACTAGGAAATTTTTGCATTCCTCCTTGTCCATGAATTTTGAGATATTGTTGTCAAGCTAGTTAACTATGGTTGTGATATTGTTGTCAAGCCAGTGGTGCTTCTTTACTTGTGAGATGATGATGCTGAATTTTGTCATATGATGCATGTGAATTATGTGGATTTCTGTGAATTTGGATGCTGGATCTAATTTCTGTGAATTTAGTCATATCCTGGCTGGTTCCAGGATGCAGCCCCTGATGGCTGCTAAATCCTGGCTGGTTCCAGGATGCAGCTGGCAAGCAGGCAGCAGGTTACTGTAGGGGTGGCCTACGTATCTGTAACGGGCGTTAATTAAAGCTCGTTACAAACACTGATCATTGAGTAACGGGCTTCATTCGGAACACCCGTTACAAACATGCCAACAATGTAACAGGCAGCGTAAAAGCCCATTACCAGTACTGACCGGTGGGCCCCAGAACTTGGCCTGTTCGTCAAGACAGAGGAGACGCAGGTTCACCGCACGCGTCTCCGATATTGATTTCACAGTAACGGGCTCTGTTTTGGTGCCCGTTACGAAAGTTCCCTGTGGGCCCAGAGAAACAGTCATTTTCACGTGACTGGTGACTAGTTGGGGTAACGGTTGTTGTTTGATGGCCGTTACGAATCCTAGTTGTGCTGAGACACGTGTGAAATAGACGCGTCTTATTTCGTCGAGACATCGGAGACGCAGTTACACAGAACGCGTCTCTGATGTTGAGTTACTGTAACGGGCTCTGTTGTGGTGCCCGTTACCAAAGTTCTCTGTGGGCCCAGAGAAACAGCCATTTCACGTGACCGGTGGCTAGTTGTGGTAATGGTCGTTGTTTGATGCCCGTTACGAATATGTGTTATCAGTAACGGGCATCTGCCCGTTACCTTTCTTAGCTCATTTGTAACACTTGATCGGTAACGGGCGCTTTGCCCGTTACTAAAGGCCATCTATGCTGCGTGAGGGAGACGTCCTTCCCTACTAACCTAGCGCGAGTGGGCTTGTGTGGGCCTTAAAACGAGTAATGTAGTCAAGTACTACTCTGCTATTATATCATAAACATGAGATAAAAAAATCTAATTTTAAGAAATTTGGTTAAACAAGTGTGGCTGTTGATATTTTATTCATATACTAAATTACCAACAATGAATTTTTCGTATTTTTTACGAATTTTTAGGTGTTGTTTATGGGCTCTAACACATCACCAAGCAAACAAGTGTGACTGTTGATATAGCATCACATCACATGTTCACATATGACATGCATCACAAGTTCACATCACCAAGCAAACTAACTCATAACAAACATATTCACATCTGACATGCATCAGCAGGGCACATCACCAAAATAAGACTGCATCAGCTGGGCGTGTCACCAAACTAGATTGTAGCTGCAACAGAACTAGTTAGCTAGATGGCTTCTTTTGTGATGCTGCCTCAAGTTCAGCTATCCTTGTCTCTAGTTTCGCAACTCTTTCTGCCAGCTCAGCATTCTTCTTTAGAAGTTCAATCTCCTGCCTCTTTTGTGCGGCTTTAAGCTGCTCATCCTACTTGTCGATTCCTTTCCAGATGTAGTCAATGTCATCCCGATTAACAGCATGTTCCTAAAACAAAGGAAAATTATATTGATGCAAGCTTCATAACAGTTGTAACTTCTTACAAGAAAGCTGTTTAGCTCTAACTGGTTTCAAAACTTGCCTGCTTCTCTTCAGCCGATTCCTTGAGCTTGTTGATTTCAGTCCAAATCCTGTCAATGTCATGTGCAGCAACTTCCTACAACAAAAGGAAATTGATGCATTAGAACAATTGATCAGTGAAGATGTGAAGGTATAAGGACAAATCGTGCGTGATGGTTTAAGAACTTGCCTCATGGTCTTCAGAATCGTCGCCGGAGTTGTTGCCAGTGTCGTTGCCGAAGTCGTCGCCGGAGTTGTTGCCGGAGTCGTCGCCGGAGGAGATGAGGTCTACCACCACTCTTCTGCCCGGGTCGTCGCCGGAGGAGTCCGCGCTCACCTCAATGCGCGTGGACCGCTTCTTCCTTCGCGTCGAGGAAAAAAACCCAGCCTCTCCATGGTGGGTGTCGCTAGAGTCCGCCAACTTGGCCCTTGCGCGCGTGTACGGCTTCCTCCCCCGGGCCGACGAAGAACCGGCCTCTTCCATGGAGCGCCGAGGAAGATGCACGGGGGCGGCGCGCTGGGACGACTCCTCTTCGTCGCCGCGGAACCTCACTCTCTTAGCGGGGGCGGCGGACAATACCGAGGAAGACGGACGGGGACGTGGCCGCGGGGCCTCCTCCTTGCAGAACCTCCCCTAGAGTCGTGGGCCATCCCTGCGACGGAGACGAGGCTGCGACGGAGATGAGGAAGGCGGAAGCCGGAGAAGGGGATAGAAGGCGGAAGGCGGAGCGTTTATTAAAAAGGTTCAGATGCGCAAATGATACGATGATTAACAACCACCCGTCGCCAATGAAGGGGCGGGGCCAGGTCTATTCGAATGAAGAACAGTTTGTTTTTCCCCTTTTAATCTGCAATCAAATTTTGTATCACATATTTCTCCGTCATCCGTAATCCAAATTTGATGATATTTGTTTCTGAATTTTTCTAAAATCAACATCTATTCATTTGTGACATTTTTTCGTATGTAATTCCATTTCTTGGATGTTGTTTATACGCCTTATCTTGTTCCTTATAAGTACAACATAGAAATAATATTTGTTTTACACAACCATTACTAATGAAACTTTGCATTTCGTAATCTTATGGTGAACATAATGTTATGTTAAAATTTCAAATGCATATGAGTTCGAACATGTTTTAAAGTGTGGAAAACTTCAATGTTGAAGTAACAATCTAAGAAACTATGTGAGAGATGTAGACATTTGTACACAAGTATAATCTTCCGTTTTCGAAACCATTTGAATTTTTGTAGACAAGCTTAGGGACCTAAATTATGTTGCCAAGTCAATTTGTAGAATTTTTAGAACACACAAAGACATTATTATAATTATTATATCATAAACAAGAGATAACAAATCTAATTTTAAGAAATTTGGTTAAACAAGTGTGGCTGTTGATATTTTATTCAAATACTAAATTACCAACTGTGAATTGTTCGTATTTTTTACGAATTTTTTGTTGTTGTTTATGGACTCTAATATTTGAGGGAAGCAAGTTTCAATTCAGAAAAATAAGTGTCGGGCCCACACGTCAGAAGCCTATATAAAAATAGATAACCGTTGCCTGCCCGATCGACAAAGGCCCGCATCGCCAACAAGTGCTCCATTGTCCGAAATGCCCCTAGCCGAATGAATATGCATCCGCCCCGGCGACGCTGGTACACTAACCCTCGTCGCCAACAAGTGCTCCATTATCCGAAATGCCGCTAGCCGAATGAATATGCATCCGCCCCGGCGACGCTGGTACACTAACCCTCGTCGCCAACCAGTGCTCAATTGTCCGAAATGCCCCTGGTTGAATGAATATCCATACGCCCCGGCCCCCTTCTTCTTTTCCGATCTGAGCTCCACCGCTGCCACCCGCCCGTACTTCCCCGCCGTCGCGCACATGTCGCAGTACGCCAATTCATCTGGAGGTGCACGTGCGAGGAGCAGGGTTCAAGGTTGCCGGAGCAGCAGCAATCACTCCATCGGCTTGGATCCAGTCGGTGAGCTAAGCGGCTTTCCACTGGTCCCTTGCCCGGACTGTGGTATGGCTCGGGTGGTGGAGGGGTAGACACAGAAGGAAGGTGAAAACCACGGTCATCTTTATTTCAAGTGTGCAAGGAACTCGGTGAGTAGTCTGTTGTGTCTCCCAAATCTGAGTTAGGGTTCTTATGTGCTTTTGATTCTGCAGAACACCAAGAATTGTGGATTTTATCGTTTCCACAAGAAATATTTCCAGATGTTGAAGGATGCTGGCGTCATTGTTTTTCGACCGTCGAACTGGGCAGACACGGTCAATGAAGTAGTTGATTCAGTGGAATGTCAAATTGGGAGCGGCGAGCAGAGGCAAGCACTGGACAAGCAGAGGAAGAAAGCACTAGAGGTGAAGATGGACAATTTGATCTGGAAGATGAACTTGATTATTGTGGTTGTTTTTTGTGTAGTATTCGGATGTTTATTGGGGATGTATGCTGCAAAAAAGTAATTCTGATGTTAAAAGTGGTGCACAGATGACAAACTTAAATGTATGAATGAAGAATGGATGGAATGACAATTGGGTCACAAATCTTAATGTGTCACACATCACAAAATTCATCAATTCATCTGTGCTGACATTTCATTGCAGCACGAGGTAAAGGAGACGCGGATTAACACAAACAGAGTAATTAACAAACTTCTGGCATAACTCTGGCATACACAATGCAATTCATTGTGAACTGCTTCCATATAATGACACAAACAGAGTAACAAACTTCTGGCATACACATTGCAATTCATTGTAAGCTGCTGCCATAGACATTGCAATGCGTTATAGGAGACATGGATTGATCTACCCGCGTCTCTTAGATCTACTAGTTCATCACAAGTTCAACATACACACAGGAGGAACATATTAATAGAGGATCTACTAGTTCATCACAAGTTCAACAAACACACAGGAGGAACACATTAACAGAGGAACAAATTAATTAAGCAGAGGTAGTTGCCGCCGGAGGAGCCCCACCGTCGGAGTCGGAGCCGAAGCCGTCGAGGCTGCCATCGTCGCCGCCGTCGTCATCGACGGGGGCGAGCACGCCTCTGTCAAGGTCCCCAGCCAAGATATGGATCTTGAAGGCGTAATCCTTCACGGTCCTCTGCAGCGGATCATTGGGTGCTGGGACCCCGAGACGAACGGCCACCTGTCGAAGCCTGTTGAAAGCTTCACGGAACAAGTTGACTGACCAAGTGGCTTCGTCAGCAGTTAGTGCAGGAGCAGAAACGGCCTCCACGGGCTGCGGCGCCAGCGCCTCCTCGGGCGGGGGCGGCGGCACCTCCTCGGGCTCGTTGGGCGGGGGCGGCGGCACCTCCTTGACGAGCCCACGGCGGTGGCTTTCGTCGTCATCATCCTCCTCCCTCTTTCGCTTCCTGGATGGCTCTGACGATGCCATGCGTGCGCTTGAGGAAGAAGAAGCTCTTGGATTCACTTCTTGGTTACCAGAGACGGTGGTGCTGGAGTTTTCTTGGTGCCGTGGTTGACGAAGTTCTTGGCCGGCCGGGGATTTATATTGACAAGACAGGGAACCGTCAGGCGGCCGGTCACGCGCCTCAGAACCTGTGTACGCTCAGGAGAGCTCTTGGCCACAAAAGAGACATGTGGTCACAAGGAGACGTGTGACTGTTCATATTTTATTCAAATACCAAATGCCTAACTATAAGTTGTTCGATTCTCAAAAACAAACTATGAATTGTTCGTATTTTTATTAACTTTTAGGTGCTGTTTTATGGGCCCTAATTTTTGAGCTAAACAAGTGTCATTTCAAAAAAAAAAGTGTCGGGCCCACGCGTCAGCGTCAGCAGCCTAGTATAAAGAAGGTAACTGTTGCCCGCTCACGCACCAGCCAACAAAGCGACGCGGGTTTGCTAACCCGCGTCGGCAGTGACTATCCATTTTGCAAAATGAATATTCAACCGCCCCGGCCCATTCTGTCTGCCGACTCTCCCCTTCTTCTTCCGAATGGATAAACGCAGCACTTTCCTTAAAAAAAGCGCAGCACACAACGCTTTCCTCATTTCTCACTAGGGTGATAGGAGGCGTGGAGACAGAGACGACGATGAGCGCCGGCGAGGGGCCAAGCAGCGGACGACCCCGCGCACCCAGGATCGAGGAGAATCGGAACGCGAAGCGGTGCCGCAACTGGATCCGCGCGCGTGCCGGCGAGATGGCGGTGAAGAGGGAGACGACGATGAGCGCCGGAGAGGGGCCAAGCGGTGGTGGAGTGAACCCAATACCGGAGACGAGGGTCCTCGATTGGATCCTCTCGGGTTCGGACGAGGGGCCAAGCAGCGGCAAGGAGGAGCGTGCCGGCGAGGGGGCAGCGAAGTGGGTGATGCGCCTGCCTCACGTCTGCGAGCACAAGTGTCTGGCAACGACGTAGAGGGGTCGAGGGAGCGGCGAAGGTGTAGAGGACCTCATCTCTGACTTTGGCAACGACCACGACGACGGCGAGGCAAGTTTCTCTGAATCTCACTACCTTTTTACTTGTTCTATAGATGGAGCTTGAGCTTGAGCTTGACAAAGTTAGTGCCTATGATGATGTCTTCCATGCTTGTCATGATCTTATACCAAGTTCTGAGGCAAATCAGTTCTGAACTAAGTTCTGCTTTTACTTGTCACCCTGCTATGAAGCCTAGGATAATTTTCAATTTCTTATATAATTTTCCTATGATGATTACTGTTCCTATACTGCTCCAAGTTCTGAGGCAAATTAGTTCTGAATTAACTATGTTATTCTTATACCATGTTTAACCCTGTTTCAGGCAAAACTCTATGAGTCGCGAGCAGAGCTTGAGTTACTTCTAAACCTTAATGTCTGGGATTATGTGAAACCTGAGTTTGAAAAAATCACGAAAGAAGTGAACGTCCTCATCAAAAAGGCTAAGCACATAAGGAGGTACAAGTATACTACTGAACAGAATCTTCAGCCCATTGAAGATGCGCTCGAAGGGCTTCAAGAATCCTTGGTTACTTACGAAGAAGCTGCAAAAAGAGCCAATCTTGATGGGGCATGAGGAAGTTCAAGCTTGTTGATGTGCAGGGTCAGATAGCCATACTTTTGTGGATGTTCAAGGGGTATGCTTTTGTTGATGTGTATGATCAGATAGCACGACCCATAGTAAATAATTAATGTGATGGACAAGTTAAGTCCTAGCCTGATGGACAAGTTAAGTTAACTGTTTGTAATAATTATTCTTTATTCCTGTGGACAAGTTATCTTTATCTATGTGGATAAGTTATCTCTCTTATGATGTCTGTTTTGTCTCAAAAGATATATGTGTTGATTGTGTCTCTATGTCGAAATGGAACGCGGATTCACAAAACTCCGTCTCCTTTTTTCACAAAGGAGACACAGATTAACAAACCTCTGTCTTCTTTGTTCACTGCCGCCGCGCTCCCGCTTCACGGCAGTGAAGAGTGCTATTAGACTTTAATTATTGAGCTCTCAGTCTAGTAACGGGCGTCAAATGGTCATCGGTAACGGACACTAAAGTCGGTTACCGATACGGCAGCGATCAGTAACGGACTTAAAGGGACCGTTACCGACAGGGCATTGATCGGTAACGGACTTTACAAGGCCGTTACCGATAGCTTTAACTGTTGTAACGGACTTGATTTAACGTCCGTTACAACGAATTCATGTAACGGGCGTTTAAGAAGCCCGTTACCAGAAGTCCACATTGGTAACGGGCGTAGTGGAGGCCAACCCCGGGGTCGGCCTGCCGCGCTTATGGGTAACGGGCGCCAAACAACAACCGTTACAGATGTGGGTGCATGTAACGGGCGTTAAGGGTCCGTTACAAATGCTGCGTGACCTATTTGAGATTTTCACGTAGTGAATATCCGGCCTCTATGTTAAGAGACGTACACAACCCATTATCTGCCTAAGGTTGGCTATGCTTGGATGGTTCTAGTTAGAGTAGGTTGGATTGGATTCCGTACGTGTGATCTTGTTGGGCTGTGATACCCATCGCAGTATTGCTGGTTGTGCTACTGTTGGAGTAGGGTCGGCCTCAATCAGTGAACGGTATGCCAGCCTAATATTCCACAAGATGAAGACACACTGAGTGTTGCTCGCTTAAAGAAAAAAAGACATTCAACCAAGATGAAGACACACTGATTGTTGCAAATTGGCTAGGACTTCCGGAGCTCACACCATTTGCATGGCCCTCTTCCTCGTCACCAATTGAATGGTGGGCCACCACAACATCTCGGCCGAACATCCCAAGGAAAGCTGCCCGCTCACTAGCGCTTCTCGTTATCTGGGAGGTTTGCACTTTGGCTGTCGGCGGGCGCCAAGTGTCAGTTTTTTCTTTCCCAGTTAGCCGGATTGTACCGTTCTCCTTTATCAAGAAATAGGCACTATCTTGTGCCGGTTCATTCAAAAAAAAATCAAAGCGACATAGAAGTTGGCTCCACAAGACTCGAAAGTTCACAATGGAAGTACCAAATGAGTCTAATGTATGTTGCTAAAAACCCTTGCAATGTATTGTAACTATTTATTACCTTGCTAACAAACAAGATTGGACGCTTAGTGCAGCATGAAGAAAATGCAAACTCTTCTTCATGCTGCATTAATACCTTGGATAATGCTCAAAACAACCATAATACCTTGGTCTTAGGTAGCTTGACAGATTTGATTATGGTAGTTTCAATAACTCTCTTGTTCAATTGTGTAGAATTTACTATTAATTGTTCTCCCTATTTTAACTCTTCCCTTTGTCTTTCCAGGGTTCTAGCACACTTGACTATATGGCTATATGTCTATTCCAGATCTTTTTTAGGCTGCTACCACATGAAAAGCGAGCCTTGTGAGGAAGGCCCAGAGGAATCGAGCGTAGATTTGTCTGTGCATACTCGTCCGGGCCCACCATCTAATTTGATGCCTTGTGAAGGCCAAAAGCTTCTTCGTGCCATCATTAACCTGGAAAAGTAGTGTTTATACAAAATGCCTGGCCCAAAATCAACGTAAAATGTCAAACACTATTTCTCCTTTTCTTCAACTTAAAAAATTGCAAACTTTTTGTAACTTAAAACAGTGTTTCAAAAATTCATTTTAAAAGCAGAGAAAAAACTATTTGGAGTTTAAGGTCGATCTCTCCTGTTCCTAATTAAAAGAACAACCTAAGAGCTCGTCACCAAAAAATGCTAATGACTAATGATGGATAAGGACCAAACGCTCCTTCTTACCTCCATTTGGGTGATACAATATTCGAAATTACACCATTTCTCATTAATTTTACTAGGATGTATGTGATATAAAATGCCCAAAATCACACAATTTAAGGAAAACACGGACATAATTAATGTAGATGTCTTTACACAGATCATAGAGTAAAAATCACCATGGATCCTTAGTTTTTTATGGATTCTCACTTAGGTCCTCGAATTAAAAAAATGACTATCTAGGTCCTTGGTCCTTAATCTATCGTGGACTGTGGTACCCCAAATGTCATTATCAGTCCATGCGAGAGCATCCTCCACAAGCTCCATCCTTTTATGTTTTCTCCTAGTTGCAGTGCAGCTGCCTCGCTAGCATATACTCCCTATGTCCCTGAATAAATAGATTCCTATAGTTGTCTTAAGTCAAACTTTTTACACTTTGACAGAATTTCTAGACAAAACATTAATATTTATGGTTTCAAATTAGTATCAAAGGATTTATGGAACAATATATTTTCATATGTATGATGTTCACTTTATTTGATAGATGTTGTTATTCTTTCTATAAAGTTAGTCAAACTTAAAAAAAATTGAGTGGCATGAAATCTACGAATTGATTTATTCAGGAATGGAGGAACACAACACGTGGGCCACATCCACAGGTGCGATCCAATCAACCAGCAAAATATTATCGTACGCATGCTGCCAAAATAGTGTGACGGAAGCGATTACATTACTTTGAGCTTTTCTGTGAGCTTTACATCGGCCGTCTAATATGATGTTCTAATTAAAGAAGTGGACAGAGTGTGAACCTTGGAACAGAATAGATATGGATTGGCATGCAACACATGTGTGCGGACCCACCTTGAACCAAAAATTGTTAGTCTTAAAAAATCAATTTACACAAATAGACCTCTTAAGAGAAGCCTTGTCGCTGTTAAGGGCAGTCCCAATGGATGATTTCTTGACATAGTTTCCAAGAGAGAAAATGAGCAATTAATATCAATAGAAATCATCTTCTCCAAACCCATGATTTCCATAAACAAAAAATAACTTAAATGCAAAAAAAGGACGGGATCAACTGTGGCTACTGGCTGGCAACGATACAGCCACCTCGCCGCGGCCGTCCGTGCCTCGGTCATGAGCACGGCCGTGAGGGACACGAACCAGCGCGTTTCCGTGGCGAGCGGCCGGTGGTCCGGGAATAGGAGCTCGACGAAGTTGACCCGGAGCGAGAAGAAGAGGAACGGGAATGAGGACGAGGTGCAGCGCGTAGCTGAGGCACGCTGCGTCGTTGAGCGCTTGTGGAATGCCGGCGCCCGAATCTGCGGTCACGAAGTTGGCAAGCACGTCACCCATGGTGGCGTCCCCGAAAGGGAGGAGGCCAAATAAAGCCCACGGCGGCGTAGATGGCGGAGCAGAGCATGAGGGAGATACGCACCGCCGCCGCCGTCTCGCCCTCGCCGTCCACGAAGCTGACGCAGGAGGACGTCTCGCCGCTGCCCCGCCGTTCGCAAAGCTCCACACGAGCCGGACCTCCCACTAGGGGGCCACCGCAGGCCCACCAGGATCCACCTCTCCATCGACGGCGCCGATGAGGTCGACCCGGACCTCAATCTCGTCAAGGGCCGCGGCGGCTCGTTGCTCCGTGAGCACGCGGGGGAATCGGAGGGAAGAAACGAGCGCGGGGTAGGGCGAGCGCGGGCAAGCCATCGCGGCAGTTGCGGCGCAGCGGATCGGGATGGAAACTACTAGTTTCTCCCCAACGGGGATTTGGTGGTTTCGCCCGGCATCGGTGCTAGCGTCGACGCGATTTCTTCATGAAGAAATCATTTCTTCATGAAGAAATCATTTCTTGCTTCTCTCCTCTCTTTCTTCATTAATTCGTGTGCCACATCAGCAAAAAGCTGAGTTGTCATGTTAATTAATACACATAGAAACCATTATAAATTTACCATTGGGACTGCCCTAATACAGTCAAGTCCACAGTCGGTCCATTGAACCCTAAGGGTGTCCCCGACGGGATAGCTCTGAGCTTGATGCTAGATGACTCAGATTTTTCATATGATGTTCATTTTATTTCATAGATGTTGTCATTCTCTCTATAAAAGTTAGCCGAACTTAAAAGAAAATGACTGGCACGAATTTTAGGAATTAATTTATTCAGGACTGGAGGAACACAACAAGTGGGCCACAATATATTTTTCATATGATGTTCACTTTATTTCATATATGTTGTTATTCTCTCTATAAAGTTAGTCGAACTTAAAAGAAATGTCTGGCACGAATTTTAGGAATTGATTTATTCAGGAATGGAGGAACACGACAAGTGGGCCACATCCACAGGTGCGATCCAATCGAACCAGCAAAGTACCATCATATGCATGCTGCCAAAATAGTGCAACGGAAGCGCGTGATTACTACATTATATTACTCGAGCTTTTCTACATGGTACGCATGCTGGTGTGAACCTTGAACGGAATAGATATGGATTATTGGCATGCAACACATGTGTGTGGACCCACCTTGAACCAAAAATTGTTAGTCTTAAAAAATCAATTTACACAAATAGACTTAAGAGAAGCCTTGCCGCTGTTAATATACAGTATAGTCCACAGTCGGTCCATTGAACCCTAAGGGCCTCCCCGACGGGAGGGATAGCTCTGAGCTAGATGACTCAGATTAGAAGTCGACATGGGATTAGAGCATAGCGACGAATAGCGGCGAATATCTCGCTGGGCTCCGTCCTGAGGACAGGCCCCATGCATGTGTGCGAGCAGCTGCCGCACTCTGTTCACTTTAATTTGTTGAAAGGATTAGCATGAACTAAAAGACTTATATAGCAGACAGGCCCACGTTTCATGCAGAGCATCAACTATTAAACGACGAATTTGCAAACGTACTATATATGTTATGTAGCCGACGTGGGACTTTCACCAAACTATCATCTACGTACGTTTTGATATCAATTTCCCATGCAAATAAGGGCATTCCTTTTCGACTGTATAGAAAATTTTCCTGTGCATTTCTACTAACAACTGTACGTGTTTTGGTCCATAAACCATGCATGTCTCTCATCTCTACTATTAGCCGGCGATAGTTTAGTTCGCATCATTCTGAGCTTCTAACTATTCTTCTATCTTAATAGTGCCTCAACACCATATCCTATCTCCATCTAGGGTCGATGTGAGGACTTCCTCTCCTCGCATCTCAATGATTACAGCCAGATCAACAAGGGTAAAGGGAACAACTTTCCTTTCCCCGACTGCAATCATGGCTCACCACACTCAAGTACTATAGAGGGAGGTAGAAATTCCAAAACGTGAGGAACGAATATATCATAGGGTTGTCCATGACTAAGGACGCGACTATACGTATAGATTTTAACTCTGCAGAGTTTGTACACCTGGACTCAGCTCGGGGTGGAGCTCAGTCGATAATGATCCGGCTAAACCCACCCATCCGGACGAAGATCCTAACCATGTATGATACCACCCTACATCCGGGCTCAGATGCGATCCCCGCAAGGATCGCCCCGGAACTGTGAAGAAGTCCCGTGCGGCCACAAGGAGTCGCGCAAAGGGGGAGGAAGGTCTGCACCCAGCCCCCATCCACTGATACTGATCTATCCTACTGTATATCTCAAAAAGATCTATAACTTTTAGTAAAAACATTTTTCTAATATTTCAATATAAATATGTGTTTTCTTTTTTCGCTTGAATATAAAAGGGACACTTGTGAATCAATCTATATAGTTATATTTATCGTTTACATCCTAAATTTTTTCTACTCTACACATACAATATGTGCTAGTCCATGTTAAAATGTGGTATGTTTTTGTATTTATTTTTCATATTTAACTAATTAATTACATTTAAGCAAATTTTTTGAATCAATTCAAATTTGAACAGCAAGTCATTCAAATAATAGAAGGAAAAGAGTGGAAAATAATATTCATCTTATTAACCAAATTTGAGACCGTACCCATAAAATGAAAAAAATCCAAAATATTGTCCAAGAAACATGATCACAGACGCGCTCCCGAATGATTTTAAAATTCTAAACACGCAAATGAAGTCTGAAAATAATAAAATTTGTCAATGTCTCATGATATCACACAAGGAGGTTGTGGTAAAAAATTGAGTCTCACATATTTTGTAACACATGATGCTCAGAAACCGAAACAATTCCGAAGAAGTTTCATAGAGTTATGAAGGAAGCGGCTAGGTTTGTAGACAAAGTGATGTTTTAAATTGGAATTTCAATTCAAAATTTTATTACTCTTCACATACAATATGTGGTACTCCATATTAAAATTTGGTACACTTTTATATTTATTTGCTATATTTGACTAATTAAATGCATTTGTAGCATATTTTGAAAAATATTTTCTTTACCATGGGCCGGTCATTGGGCTCCCCGCAAACCCAAAATTGGGCCAACCACGGCCCATTAACCCACCGACCCATAAACTATGCTGGGACTATTTAAGCCCCCACCCCCACCCCCAGCCGCAAACCCTATCCCCCACCGCCCACACTCCTCCTCTACCCTGCCAGATCCCCTAAGCTCCTCCCTCCATCGCCACCTCCAGCCCTTCTCCCCTACTTCGGCGGCCATCTCCTCTGCCTCCGCTCCTCTCCTCCACCGCCGCCAACACACTCCTCTTCCCCGATGCCGCCGACCCCCTCCTCTGCCTCCCCTCACCTTCTCCTTCCACTTGCCCCTCACCGATGATGAGGAGCAGTGATGGAGTGAAGTGCAGTGGCGGCACATCTCGAGGAGCGGGTGACGAGATGTACGAGGATGACCGTGACGCATCTTGAGGACGACGGTGGCACTGATAGAGTCAGAGGCTTTGGTACGCCCCTTTAGTCCTGGTTCAACTTTGGAGCCGGGACTAAAGGCGTTTTGTCGAAAATGAGTGCAGGAGGCGCCCCCCTTTAGTTCCGGTTGGTATAACCAACCGTGACAAAAGGGTTGGCTCCCAACGTCTATTTCCAGTAATGATTGACGCGGGCCTTTAGTCCTGGGTGGTGTTACCAACCGGGACTAAAGGTTCCCCTTTAGTATCGGGTGCTAACTCCACCTGGTTCTAATGCTTTAGTCCCAGGTGGTGCTACCAACCGAGACTAAAGGGTTCCCTTTAGTTTCGGGTGGTGACACCACCCGGGACTAAAGGCCGCGCTCTATATATCCAGCTTCTTCTTCCTCTTCCTCATGCCCGAGCCATTCTTCACCTAGAGCTCAAGCTCCTCCTCCATGGCACCTCAACCTTAGAGAGGTGCTGCTGAATTTTTTCTGCATCAATTTGTGAAGCTTTCTCTCCTCTAAAGTGTTCCCAAGGTTTGATTCTTCTTCCTCCCTTCATTTGTTGTGATTTAATTTTCTTTTATGTTTTAGAGATGGAGAAAATAGAAATTTTAATTCCTAGGTAGGAGGAGCTAATAAGAGATAAGGTTTTTTATATAGCTTAGATTTAAAAAAAAGTGGTTAGCTAGATACTAGCGTTCTCTTGTTATCTTTTAATTTGATGTAGAGAAAATTGAATTTTACCTTTTGATATAATGATACATAGAATTAATTTTACATTTAGCTAATTTTTTGGAAGTTAGTTTAAAAAAATATGGTCATTAATAATGGAGATAAAAAATAGCCATCACGTGACCTTTGTATGTCATTGTATCACAACAAATGGCCAGATGCCTGTAGTTCACATAGGATCCAATGATTGTCGCGGTTGTGGTACAATGACATACAGAGGTCACTTAATGGCTATTAGAAGCCACAATATTAATAGCAATGAGTATAAGTCCCAAGTTGGAACCGGTCAACTTCTAACATTTGAACATCTGCTTCAAACACATTAATGAATTCACGTATTGTCTTGAAATCATCAACATGTTCAGGAACTATGTAGGTAGGCCTTTAGTTCTCATCATCCAGTTCATAACGGAATACATGATCAAACTCACCCTTCTTCATCTTTGTCTTGTTTATTATGCTTTAAAGAAAATAATTTTTTGACTTAATTTGATGCAGATGAACCGGCAATGGATGAACGCCGAAAGACGGTCCCCGAAGTACATTGTTGGCATGCATGCTTTTCTTGAAGTGGCCAAAGCCAACAAGAACTCAACGGGATTCATGTGTTGTCCATGCTCTCAATGCAAAAACGACAAAGACTACTCTAACTGGGGGACTCTTCACTTCCACTTTATTAAAAACAGATTCATGGCGAACTATGTGGTTTGGACCAAGCACGGTGAAAGAGGGATTGTGATGTAAGACAACGAAGAAGAGGAGGATGATAATAACATTCCGGACTGGGCTGCGAGGCAAGCTTTTGCGAATACTTTAATGGAAGATGCTAGCGAAGAAGAGATACTGGAAGACGACCATGCTGATGATCTTGGTCAGATTCTACAAGATGCACATAGGGACTGCAAAAATGGTAAAGAAAATGCAAAGTTGCAGTGTATGATAGATCACAGAAAACTGTTGTACCCAGATTGCAGGCAGGGTCACAAAAAGCTTGATAATACATTGGAAATGTTGCAATGGATGGCAAAACATGGTGTGTCTGATAAGGCATTAGAGGGGATGCTAAAAATTGCGAAGGGCAAGCTTCCCGAGAACAATGAATTACTGTCCACAACATATGAAGTGAAACCGATTGTGTGCCCTCTAGGTTTGGAGGTTTAGAAGATTCATGCCTGCCATAATGATTGCATCCTATATCGAGTCAAGGAATATGAGAATTTGGAAGCTTGTTATGTGTGCAAAGCGCTATGTTATAAGATCCGGAGAGATGAAGATCCTGGTGCTCTCGAGGGGACACCTCCCAAGACGACGTGAGTTCCGGTGAAGGTTATGTGGTATTTTCCTATAATACCACGTTTGAAGCGTTTGTTCGGGAACAAAGAAAATGCTAAGTTGATGACATGGCACAAAGAGGATCGTAAGCAAGACCACATGCTGAGACATCTGGCAGATGGGTCTCAGTGGAGAAAGATTGATAGAACATTCAAAAAATTTGCTGAGGATGCAACAAACATAAGATTTGGTTTAAGCACAGATGATTTCAATCCATTTGGTGAGTTTAGCAGTGGTCATAGCACTTGGCCTGTGACCCTATGCATGTTCAAACTTCCTGGTTGGATGTGCATGAAGCGAAAGTTCATTATGATGTCGATGCTAATCCAAGGTCCAAAACAACCCGACAATGACATTAATGTGTATCTAAGACCATTGGTCGAGGAACTATTACTACTAAGAAAGGAATAAGGTGTACGTGTGTGGGATGAGGATAAGCAAGAGAGCTTCAACCTATGAGCATTGTTGTTCATTACCATCATCGATTGGCCTCCTTTAAGTAACCTATCAAGGCACTCAAACAAGGGATATTGGGCATGCACCCACTGTTTACATAAAACAGACGATATTCATCTGAAAATTTGTAAGAAGGTCGTGTATATGGGTCACCGTCGCTTTCTTCCTGAGAAGCATCCCTAAAGGAAGAAAGGTACACATTGGAAAGGGAATGCTGATCATCAGACAAAGCCCACCATTGTAAAGGAGAAGAGATATTTGAGATGGTAAAGGATCTAAGGGTAGTCTTTGGAAAGGGTGACGGTAGTGAACCTGTGTGGAAGAAGAAATCTATATTTTGGGAGCTACCATATTGGAAAATCCTTGAGGTCCGGAACACAATTGACGTGATGCACTTGATGAAGAATCTTTGTTTGAATGTGCTAGGCTACTTGGGTTGTTATGGTAACTCGAAGGATTCATTGGAAGCATGACGGGATCTGAAAGGTATCCATAGGAATGAAGCAGTTCTGAAAGAGGTTGATGAAGAAGCAGATCCTGAAGAGGTTGAGGAAGACGAACAAGATTACTTAGGTCCTGCTAGTTACACTCTCAGCAAAGAAGAGAAGGACATCATGTTTGATTGCCTAAATAGTATGAAGGTTCCATCTGGCTACTCGTTGAATATAAAAGGGATCATAAATACGAAAGGTAAGAAGTTCACAAATCTAAAGGCCCATGAGTGCCACATGCTGATGACACAGTTGGTTCCAGTTGTGTTGAGAGGTGTTCTACCAGAGATTGTACGATTAGCGCTCGTAAAGCTTGCATTTCTCAATGCAATTTCACAGAAGGCAATCGATCCAAGGAACCTAGTGAAGCTACAGAATGATGTGGTGCAATGTCTTGTCAGCTTTGAGTTGGCATTTCCACCTTCATTCTTCAATATTATGACTCACCTCCTGGTGCTTCTTGTGAAAGAGATTACTATTCTCGGTCCAGTATTCATGCACAACATGTGGCCTTTTGAGAGGTTCATGTCAGTACTCAAGAAATATGTTCTTAACCACGCGCGTTCAGCAAGAAGCATCGCCAAAGGATATGTAACTGAGGAAGTCATTGAGTTTTGTGTTGATTTTGTCAACTCAATTGACTTGATTGAGGTTCCAGTATCACGGCACGAGGGGAGGCTACTGGTAAAGGGCACCATTAGAAGGAAAGCAAGTTTGAGCAATGATATTGATTTGTTCCATAAAGCACACCTAGCTATTCTACAACAATCATCCTTGGTGACTCTGTATATAGAGGAACACAAGCAGATTATTTCTTCTCAAAATCTAATCAAAACCGAAGCCTGGGTTATATGCCATCACTTGGAAACATTTCCTCATGGTTGAGTGAACAACTTATCGGTGATTCCACGATTCACCCACAACTCGCTTTATTACCTAGGGGACCTTCTAGCACAATTGTGAAATTCCAAGCTTACGATATAAATGGTACACCTAGCACATTCGTCCTTGCCAAAGATGTATGTTGACGGTCAAATTTGGTACACCTAGCTATAAGTTTACCGTCAACATTGGCACTAATTTAATATCCAAACTAACGGTACTAACCCCTCGGAGATATCAAGTTCACTCTTGCATGTCGATTTTGGAGTTTATTGTTTACGCAGGAAATTAACGTTAAACAGGAGACTTCCGGGATAAGTTCATCAAGCACTTCAGGAGAAGATCATGAAGCCCGGCACAAGTCAAGACACATGATGAACATGACTTCAAATGGCCCAAGGACTGAAGCATCAACACGTAAAACTCCGGGGACTTGGAGGTTTACCAATGAGATCAACTCAGCCCGAGAGATATTCTCGCAGCCCAGAACAACATGATTTTTCAGTGCAGATTCGGAGACCTAAACGGCCTTTAATGGAAAATGTTTGAGTACCAAAGTTGTGTCCCTCGACGATAGCTTCGATTTGGACATATGGAAGGCCCAATTCAAGTCAAGGAGCTAGGAGATATGGCCTCTGAAATACCTGCTGCGCAAATAAGTCTGAAATCAGACAGATTATCTTCCGTGGCCGTTTCGGTGATCTTATCTTCGTTTCCAAGGAAAGCAATAAATACCGAAGTTGAAGATAATTTCGTGGCACACAATCTGGACATCGAATTTGCATTATTTGGAGTCCGGACATGGGAGATATGGCTCCGGCAAGGAAGGGCTGCGAATCAGAAAAATCTGGACGAGACTGAGTTTATGGAAACCTAGTTTGCTTCTCTCCCAAGGAAGATCTCGTTCAAGGCAAGGTGGAGCACGCCCCAAGGCTCCTCAAGAGCATAAATACAACCCCTTAGGTGTCCAAGGAGGGATCCATTCACCACAGAGCCACCAAATCGAAGGAGACAAGCCGAAGGAAGCCGACGGCCGCCGCAAGTCCTCAAGTTGCCTAGGAGATGGCCTAGGCCATGCCCTAGCCGCCATGGTTGGCCCTGCGTGGTGAAGCCATAGTGGAGTTCCGGAGCCATGCCTTGCATTCATCAAGTCAATTGTACACTCTATATTCGATGGTGATATAAATCATGTCTTTTCCTTACTTTGATCTACTTCGATGCATGCTTATTCATGTGTAGCTAGCATATGCCCTTAGTAGGAATAGAGTAATCATGGTGGTTAGTCTATCTCTTGCGGATACATCGTAGTAGTGCACAGACCGGTGAACGCACCTAGTGTCGTTCGGTGTTGAATACCTTCGCGTAGTGACAATACGAGGGGAGGGAAAGCTCCGAGCAAACGTGTAATGTTGAGTAGGATCGATGGCAAGTACCATGGGTGCTATTGTGCGGCCTACCAAGAGGAGGAGCTACGAGTAAGAGCGCTTGGTAGGGCGTTTGAGGTAAAGCTTTGGGGAAGCTTAGGCGTCAACACGCACCTTGCAAGGGCGTCCATGGGAAAGTTCTTAGAGACGACTCTTTGTCATGGTAGTAGGAGTTTAGATTGGTTTCTCACCTTGGCCGAAGCGGCAACAAGAAGACAATAGGCTAGGGTTATCTTTGGTTTTGTACCTTTTTGGCTAGGTGGATGCGATCCATACATCCTTTCATGCTTGCATGATCTTTATGCAATCAACACTTCATATTAGGTTAGACCGGTAGATAGATGGAGAACCCTTGGTAGTTTTTTGCTTTCGATCCACTGTTCGATATCTTGGGTCACCCCCTAGTGAAGAAGGGTGACACGTGATCCGTACGCTTGCGGATCAAAACGTGACACATGTTTCAACCGTCAACAATGTGCATCAGGTTTTCTATGTCAAGGATATGACTAGCAAACCGAACAATAAAAATCCACAAGAGCCAAAGCTCCACATTGTTCTTCCAGGTAAAACAGTAATCGTGGGAGTCGAGGACAGAACAGACAAATCGGATGATTATGATCATTTCGATGGCATGCCTCCATTCGCTGTCAAAGTCGACCTGAGCATATCGCTTGGAAATGAAGAGACACCGTACTTATGTCATGACCATGACCAAGGAACTTTCGTCAAGGAAAGGAACTTCAATATTGTATTGTAATGATTAATGTTCAAATCATTTGTATAATGTTGTATGAGTGTATTCCTTTATGTATTTGAACTGAAACTTGTTGTAAGGCTTTCAGATGCCCTGTGGGAAGTAACCACCAAGTTTGAGATTTTTCTGAATTAGTTGAGCATTTTTCAGTTTAATTTACTTTCCGTGCGATATCACTCAGTAATTAAACATTAAACTGAGTCCACCCCTAAAAAGATCCGGAATGGTGCCAAACTTTTCCACATGGTCTCCTGTGTCTTAGGAGACAAATATTTGTGGAGTTCGACGTATAATTCTTGTTTTTTCGACATGTAATTCACCACATTTTGTCTCGTGCAACACAAAAAAATACAACACTACATTCAATCATCAGAATAAGATCTTGCGTGGAACCATATTTTGGGTGTAGATGACTACAAACAAAAATTCAAACCATTTTGACATAGACATAGTCCATGTGCTTCACAAAGGTATATAGAACCTTTCATGGAACCATGTGTGTACACTTAGGTTCTTAGGGATTATGAAGTCAGTGCGCTTTGGAGAGTTGTATTGGTCTGAAACTTTTTGTAAGGCTTTCAGATGCCCTGTGGAAAGTAACCACTAAGTTTGAGATTTTTCTAAATTAGTTGAGCATTTTTTCAAATTAGTTGAATATCCGTGTGATATCAAATGTACTGATCTTGTACTGTTTGAACGGCCTATCGTCTTCACTTATCATCATTTATCAGTCGAAGAAATTAATGATGCATAAATTGACCCAATTGAGTTTTTAAAATTTATATGAAATGAAATTAGCATTTTTATGATTAAAATTTCAAAAAGGTAGATATAAACTGAAAAGTAGAAGTAATTGTTTCAACTATCAAATTAATTTTTATATAGCAAAAAAAGTGAAGGTTGTTATTTCTTAACTCAAAATAATTTTGCATGGTTCAAATATTTAAACTTACCTTTTTTAAAAATATTGCATTGCAAAGAATGAGAAAATGAGGAAGGAAAATGGGGAAAAAATCAATGTCCCGTGCAAAATACACCTTTAGTCCCGGGTTATATTACAAACCGAGACAAAAGTGGGCCTTTTGTCTCGGGTGGTAACACCACCCGAGACTAAAGAGGGAAAATCTCCCTTGTGGGTCCCCTGCACGAAATCACCCTTTAGTCCCGGGTGGTGTTACCACACGAGAAAAAAGGCCCCCCTTTTGTCTCGGTTTGTAACAAGGCCTGGGACTAAGGGGAGATGTATATAAGAATGGCGACCCTCCCCCTCCACCGCGCCGTCGACGCGCCCGTTGTTCTCCACCGCGCGGCGACCTCCACCCCCTCCTCCTCCTCCGCGTCGTCCTCCCCGGCCTCCAGGGCTCCGCCGCCACCGTGTGCCGCCTTACCGCCCGGCCGGACAGCCTGTGTCAGCAAACTTTTTAAAAATTTTTGAATTTAAGATTTAAGTTTAAGTACAAAATTGTATTAAATATGTGTATAATAATTCTAATTAAATATGTCTCTCGCCAGCATCCCCGATCGCTGCCTCTCCCTAGCTCCTTGCTGCCTTCCCCGGTGCGCCCAGGATCGCGCTGCTACCTCACCCCGACTCGCCCAGAATCACGACGCCGCCTCCCCACCGACTCCGGTATGCACCACTACCGAAATTCATAAAAAATTCATGTTAATTTTATAAATTGAAAGAAATTCATATGAATTACTGTATATTCATTGAAATGGATAGAAGTTACTGTATATTCTCAGAAATTCGTTTCTATTCATAGAAAATTAGTGTTTATTCTTGTTTATTCTAGAAATAGATAGAAATTATTGTATATTCTCAGAAATTCGTGTCTATTCATAGAAAATTAATTAGTGTTTATTCTTGAAATTCATAGATATTTCTTATTTATTTTAGAAATTGAGATAAATTATTGTATATTCTCATAATTCATGTCGATTCATAGAAATTTCTTGTTTATTTTAGAAATTGATAGAAATTATTGTATATTCTTAAAAATTCGTGTCTATTCATAGAAAATTAGTGTTTATTCTTCAAATTCATAGAAAAGTCTTGTTTATTCTAGAAATTGATAAAAAAGTATTGTACATTCCCACAAATTCGTGTCTATTCATAGAAAATTAGTGTTTATTCTTCAAATTCATAGAAAAGTCTTGTTTATTCTAGAAATTGATAAAAAAGTATTGTATATTCCCACAAATTCGTGTCTATTCATATAAAATTAGTGTTTATTCTTCAAATTCATAGAAATTTCTTGTTTATTCTAGAAATTGATAAAAAGTATTGTATATTATCAAAAATGCGTGTCTATTCATAGAAAATTAGTGTTTATTTTTCAAAAGGTCGTTTGCTATTGCAATAACGGCTGCTCGCCTTTCCTTTTCACGGCTTGGCTTCCTGTCGCATTTACTATATTTACTATATTTCGTAAAATTCTTGTTTATTCTAGATGGATGACAACAATGACAACGATGAAAGGATTATGGAGGACATTATCTCTCACGGTACAAATACCGTTCCAACCTACACCGACGAGGAGTGTAGCCTGGCAGACGGGTTCCTCAACATACATATGATCAAGGGAGGAGACGTCGCCACCGAGGACATGGAAAATAACAAGGACGACACAACCGACGACTCAGAAAATAATAAGGACATTGAGGATGATAATTTGAAAGGTTCCAACGAGGTAATATATCATGCATTAAGTTCATTCATATTAATTCGCTAACCCCAATTCTTATATAAATAACGAATATGCTATTTGTAGGCTTCTGGATCGACCACAAAAAAGGCTAAGAGAGGTCGTACACAAGTAATCGTTGGCGATGTGATGTATCATATCACGAAAGTTTCAGAGCTTGGCCAGCCATGTGCTCCAAAAAAATCAAAGACATGTTCGTGTCTCAATGCGGGCCCATTGTAAGGGACAACATGCCCATCAAGTACAGAGAATGGAAGGGAAAACCAAGTAACCCATATGTGGTTTCGGACTCAATAAAAGATCAGCTGTGAAATGATGTGCTAAAATACTCCACACTTCCTGAAGGTGTCGACGCAAACCTTGTTAAGGGTTGGACTCTACAGAAGATGGCAACTCAATTTCAGAATTTCAAGAAGTTGACTAGAGTTTTTATCAAGAAGAACGGAACTCCAAATTGGAATGAATATCCGATGATAAAAGATTACTGGAAGTCCTTTGTTGAATACAAGAAAACTGAAATTTTTGCCAAGTAAGAAAGGGGAGTACAACCATCATCTTGGTCGAGGTGGTTACGCGGTAACAATTCCCAAGTGGCGGAAGATGGAACAAGACCAGCGGGCTTTGACGGGCCCGATCGATTAAAGAATTGGTATTGTGCGCATGGAGGCAGATTGAACCCGGATGATGGAACCCCTGAATTCCCTCCCACGTTACCAGAGAAGGCAATTGAGATAATGATTCAAATTGAAGATGTCAAAGCAGGCAGATTGAAGGTTGACAGAGAAATGGATGAGCTCACTTGGCGCTCGAGAATCCAGAACACCCAGGATGTTGCAGGGGCTACGGGGTGGTGCTGTGGAAGTATGCTTTCAAGGAAAACATCGACAACTATAAAGCCGCAAAAGAAGAAGAGAGCGCGAAGAGGAGCAATGGCGTCAAATGATGGAGAAAAGACTTAAACAACAAGAAGAAAGAATGGATGCAGAGATTGAACGGTGAGTGGCCGCAACGATAACTCAAATGGTCCAATCTAGAGCACTGCCCGAAGTACCGCTGGATCCCGTCATTAGCCGTTCCGCTCGCAAAAGCAGTTGTGCTTCCACAGAGGTCCCAACAGGTGCTTGCATAGAGGTCGCAGCAGGTGCTTGCACAGAGGGCTGTGAAGAGCCGAGGGCAATCGAAGGATTTCCATTGGACGACAACCAACAGTACCCTGTGGATTTGCTCTGTCAGTGCACCCCATGTGAGCTGCACAAGCCATTCGGCAACATCACAATGAAGGTATAAATATAAGGTATAAATATAATTGTTACATGCAATTAGCTCAACTATTGATGCATCACTTAGAAATTTAATAACTTCCTTATTTCTCTACATATATAGGTGGCATACAAACAAGCTTTTGCGCATTTCCCTAGATAGACTTGCCACGGCATGCAGATTCCACCTGGCTATGCCTCAGTTGGTGTGGAGGAGATTAGTCAGCCATAATTTAAATATCTAGAGCTAGACATCCCAGGAGGTGACGGGGAAAAGACACTCAAGGATAAGATTCATGGTATCATATACATTATGGCCCAAACATTATATTATAATCCCCCAGAAGGAGGGATCAATCCCTCCTACATATCCCCCGCAGCCACCACCATCGTCATCTCCGAGGCCGTCCTCACGACCTTCAATATCACCTCACTCACCGTCTACATAAGAACCATTATTCAATTCCAGAGGTGCGAGCTCCAGCCACGATAATGACTGTTGACGGTGAATTTTGGTGCTCCAAACATACTCATTACACTTTGGTTTGAATAGATTATGGAACTAACCCTTTACTAGGCACACTAATGATATAACAAGTTCAACTTTGTATGTGCATTTGGAATTGTTGTGTTTTTGCAGAAAAATATGGACAAAAGGGACGGAGTTACAACAAGTTCAAAGAAGCAAATGAGGAGTTCCGTTCGTGTTCAAGTGCAAGGCGAAATCACTTCCAAAGGTGGCAAGGACCAAGGTGCTACGACAGATGATCCCCGAGGACTAAGACATAAAGATCGGACTTCATGCGAGAAGACCCCCTATCTTGATCGCGGGGATGACGACGCCAAAATGACACAAATGAAGGGGCACAAATCCAAAATGTCAAGATAAGCCGCGGGGAAAAAGACGGGCCCGAACCGGGCCGAAAAGGGCCTACCCTATTAATTTTGGGCTCGGTTCGGCCTCCCCTTTGACCTAGTGCCTCCTCGGCTTATTCATAGTCCGAACCCCCAACAGTCGCCGCATCCATTCATCACAACTCGGCGAAACCTAGAAGCAAGCACCGGAGGGAGACGATGGCCACCGCGAGTCCTCGAAGTTGACTAGGAGATGGCCTAGGCCTACCCTAGCCACCATGGCCTCCTCGCATGGTTGTGTCATGGTGGAGTTCAGGAGCTACGCGTTCATCATCTTAGGTATGATCTCGGTGGTGATGGTGTAACGCATACTTTCATGTGAGTAATGATAATCTGGTCATCAGATCTTTTAAGTGATTCCATGTCTCCGTCCATGCTTTCTACCAATTGTGAATATGCTTGTTCCTTAGTCTAATGTATGGTTAGACTACCTAGCATGCTTTATGTAATCATAGTGATTAGATCAATATGTGGATCCTTCATGGTTTGTAGACACGTTCACTTGGACGTGACCCTAGTTTCACCTGCACAAGAAGCAGGGGTGTCGTGACAGGACGTCAAGAACGTGTATGGCGGGTGCTTTCTGGAGGAAGGCCGGAGGTAGGAGTTTAAGGATGCTATTAGATGAGATGCTTGATTTGTTGCTCTTTAGCTAGAACTACAACTAGAAGGCGATAGGCCTAGTTACCCCTTTCGTTGCGCTTTACCTAGCCTATGGCTGTGGATGTGATCAACCTATATGCTACCACTCAGATCCATTAGGTTTACTTCTCTTATGCAATCAACACCTCATGTAGGGTTAGACCGGTTAGATTAGTTGGAAAACCCTAGGTAGTTTGCTTCCGATCCACGAATTGATACCTTGGGTTACCCCGAGTGAAGAAGGGCGACACGTGATCTGTACGCTTGCGGATTGAAACGCGACACGTGTTTTAAACGTCAACAATGACATCCCTCCCGAATCACCTCCAAAAAAGTAGAAAAAACCAATGGCGGCAAAGCTAGCGCCATCAAAAGCAGAAAAAACCACCAAAGCATCGCAGAAAAAATCACCTAGCCACCAAAGCACAACAGAAAAAACCACCAAAGCACCGCAAGAAAAAACCACTAAGCCACAAAAGAACAATAGTCTTCTAACGCAGTGCAACCACCAAAGCAAAAAAACCCACCAACGAAAAAGAAGAATGGTTGAGCCTATCAACAAAAGGAAGCTAGCATGAGAGACGACACAAGAAGAAGGAAAAATGACGATCGGTGCCCAACATGTCCATGAATTTTTCAACAATCTGAATATAAAACATCAACGGAGGGAGCTCGAGAAGACCAAAAGTGTAGATCTAGACAAATTTGGGGTTTTCAAACTAATGAATGAAAACAACAAGAAAATGATACCCATAATGGCATCAACATCGTCTATTTGCGCAAAGCTGCAGGAGCAACAAATTGATGGGTCGATGAGCAAACAAACTTATGTTGCCTCCGGCCACACTGCAGATGAACGAGCTCTTGCAAATTTGCCTACACAAAAATTAAGGCAGGTCATTGATTTTGTGGAACAATCAGGGATGCCTATAAGTGTTGCACTCGACCATGAAGAACCACCTCGGGATCCAAGTTTCGTACCTAGATGGCCCTTTCAGCTAGGAAAACCTCTTATCCGGCAAGAACTGGTATATAAGCTCTCACCTAAGATGTACAAATTTCATGAGTGGTACATGCGTCACTCAGAGAAAAGCGTAGAGAGCTTAGGTATACTCACTAGACTGAAAGATTTTGCCACTGAAGGCGAGAGGGTGGTCTGGCTGCAATTCAAAGATATTTATGAAGTTTACCATCTAGACGCCCTGAATAACGATCTTATCGTCACTTGGTGTCTATAAGTAGCGTATTTTCTTATGTTTATTAATGAATTTATTACGTCTGTGGATCTACTAATTAACTTTGTCTTTCATTTTTTGGTAGCATGCAACAACAAGAGATGCAAAAAAAGAGTAATGCCAACATAATTGGTTTCATGGACCCAACAAAAGTTAACCAGTCTGAGGTCAAGAATCAACCAGACACAAGAATCGCGACAATCTATAGGACCTTGTATAAGTTTCATGACAAGGATTTCATACTACTACCTTACAGCTGCAGTATGTGCGATTGCCATCTAATTGTCCTTGCTAATTCTATTTAGTTCTAATTTGTATGAGTATTATGACCATGTATATAAAGTTTCCATTGGATTCTTATGATAATTCAAGTCGACAATAGCAGCGTCATGGTGTGGGATTCATTGACAAAAAACCCCGCAGGTTACCAAGACCTTCAAGATCTGTTTCAAGAGTAATAATTCTATCTAAGACGTTCTCTTTAATGCAATATATATAGATTACTTTTACCAACACACTATATTTTATTATTTTTCCTTAGAGCTTGGGAAAAATTCATTGCTGAGAAAGAAGGACAATTTAATCCAACAATTACATTCTATACTGATTATCCGGTACGTAATCCAAATAACAACTTCAGATTGAGAAAATTTAAATTGTATAACAGTATAACACTTATATTTCATAACATTTTCTCCTATCCACTTTAATGTTTGAGACAGGAATAAGGAAATAATTTATGTGGATACTATGTCTGTGAGCACATATGCTACTTGTCAAGTACAAACTCCAGAAATTATAATATAAATTAATTAAATAAACCTATTAATAATGCATCATTTCCTAACTGCTTCTATATTTAATTGTTAGGTGTCATATATTAACATATTTGCACATTACAGATGGATATGATTAAGGACGAGGTCATTCAGAAGGATCGTCTTTTGGGGATTCAAGAAAGTCTCATTAGATTCCTCTTGGACGAGGTGGTTAATCCAGCAGGAAAACATTATTATGATGGATCTAAAAAATTATTGTGATGCACCTCCAATGGGAGTAGAGAATAGAAATTTGAAGTTAACAATATTTTGATGTATATATATACATTTTATTTTGATGTATAATATTATGTGTAAGTATATATTTATAAATGTATATACGTAGATATATAAGTCTAATCAGTACATAGATTATACGTGATACAACCATTAGAATATACACGTATAACACAATAACTCAAATTGAAAAATAAAAAAAAGACAGGACCCTTTAGTCACGGTTGGTATTACCAACCGAGACTAAATGGGGTAGGTGCAGGCGCTGGCGTGCCCCCCACTTTTAGTCCCGGTTAGTAATACGAATCTCGAGGACGACGGCGGTGCATCTCGAGGATGGTGGCGGCCGGATCAACGATGGCAGTGGCGCGGCCTCCTCCTCCGGGCACGACAGCCATGACCTCCTCTCCTCCGGTGCAGCCTCGAGCTCCCTCTTCGGCGCGGCCTCGAGCATCTTCCCCTCGGTGGCTGACGCAAGGAGATCCGGTGGTTGCGCATAAGGAGGAACAGTGTTAACCGGCGGGCACGGCTTCCTCTCCCCCGGCAGTGAGTCCAGGGCAGCGGGTTCCCTCCTCTCCGTTGTTGACGGCCTTCTTCCCCACATGCGGCGTCTCAGTGGTGGTTGTTGTGGTGTTGGTGGTGGCTGCTTGGTGGTGGTGGCGGTGGAGAACCACAGCTGCCGACCGGTCTGTGGGATTTCTTTTCTTTTTTTATTCTTTTGCAAAAAAAGTTTGCCGACAGCCCAAGAGCACTCACGGCAGACATTGGCCGTGACCTAGAGGTGCGGCTCTCGGCAAAGGTCCCCTTTGCCGAGAGATTTTTTGTGGTGAGAGCTTTACCGAGAGTAAACCAGCCTTTGCCGAGTGTATCGGGCACTTAACAAACCCGCCGTTTCCGCAGTGGGAGAGGGAGTAGTCCTTATCCTTAAGCAGCACTTTGGTCTTTTCTTATATGTAATAATTGGTGGCGGCAGGTAACGGTGGACCCATGACTGCAGTCCGCAGCTGGCTAGGTCGCCATCTACATCGACACCACAGTAGAACAAGCGGATGCGAACAAATTAAACAAACCAGCAAAAGATTATCGTACGGACAAATAAATCGTGTGACGGAAGTGATTACATCACTCGAGAGTTCGCGGCTAGCTGATCTTTGGCTGCACTTAAATCTGTTGAAGAAGCGTACTCAATTCTATCTAGGACTCTTAAGTGAATCTAGTCCTCTATGTTGTTGACGTTGTCCTTGTGTACAATTATTGGTGCATGTGCTAGGTTCCATATATATCTCCAAAAACAATCATATATGCGTTCACTCACTATTACACAATTTGGTTTTCGGAGACACATCACTACAGGAAATCCCAAATACACCGAGTGCTAAAGAAGACGCCGAGTGTTTTTCATTGGGCACTCGGCGAATAGGCTCTTCACCGAGTGTGGACACAAAAACACTTGGCAAACTATTGACACTCGGCGAATAAGCTATTCGCCGAGTGTATTTGTCCAACACTCAGCGTCTACAATATAGTCGCTAAGTGTATTTGTCCAACACTCGGCGTCTACAATATATTCGCCGAGTGTATTTGTGTAACACTTGGCGTCTAGCTTCTTGCCGAGTGTGCACTCGGCAAAATTTGATTTTTTTCTCCCCTAGGCTTCAAACTTTTCTTTAGTTCTCACACAACATGTGTTACTCCACAAAATTTGGTACATTTTTACATTTGTTTTCTATATTTATATTTAGTTAATTAATTGCATTTCAAGCAATTTTTTAAATGAAGTGAAATTTGAATTATAAGTGATTTAAATAATAGAAAAAATGAGTAGAAAAATAATATTAACATTTTTTTAGCTTAGTTTGTGGCCTTATCCGTGAAATTAAAAGAAAATTTGAACATCTTGTTAAGGATATACGTGCATGAACGTGTGGCCGAGTGGTTTTCAAATTATTAAAAACCAAATGAAGTCTAAAAATCATGATATTTTCCATGGTGTGATGTTAAGAGGTTGTGCTAAAAAATTGGGAAGGTTTCACACATTTTGTAACAAATGTTGTTTACAAATTGAAGCATCTGATAAGAAGATCCTAACTATTGACAAGGATTCGCTAAAATTTGAAGTCAAAGCAATGGTCAAATTGTGATTTGACAATAAAACTTTTTGTATGGGCAAAAGAGAAGAAAGTTTGCTTCATGTGAATTTTTAGTAATTTTTCGGAGTCGTTTGATAATTTTAATGTATTAAGTTCCATTATAGAATTTTGATTGATATAAATAGAATTTGAGCTATTAGTGCATAAGATACTTGAATTTTATGAGTATAAAAATCCAGTACATATTATTAAGTAAATTTGACAACATATTGTTGAATTAGTTAATTATAATGTAAATTTATATTGTGGAAAAGACGAAGAAGAATAAGAAACTTGAAAAAAAACATTCGCCGAGTGTTCTATATGGACACTCGGCGAATAAAATCTTCAACACTCGGCAAACAATCTAAACGCCGAGTGTTTTTTTTTGGCACTCAGCAAATGTGCCACAACATTCCAATTGGTCCTCCCCTCCTCAACTGGATCCTTGATCTGGATTCTTCCTTATCCTTTCCCCTCTCCTGCAGCGCCTCCCTCCGAGCGATCCCGATCCCGCCGCCCCTCCCCTCGCTCTCCCGCTAGTGCCGCCCCATCCTCTCCATTCCGGTGGCGCGTCACCTCCCTTCCTCTCCGGCGGCGCGGCACGCTCCACTCCTCGCCGGCGGCGCGGCCACCAGCGATGCCCGTCGGTCCACATCGCCTTCCGCGGAGCACCGCACTCCATCGACAGAGCAGAAGAAGAATAGCGCCACTACATTTCCCCCCCGGCCGCCTCACCGTCCCCGTCAACCTCTGGACCATGCCAGCAACGACATTCATGGTTGCGCGTCCACCTCCCTTGCCCTGCCCCGGCGCATTGGCTCCCGCGCGGCCCGGTGGCCCCAGCGCGGCCTCCCGACGGTGGAGGCTCCAACAGCGGCAGCGGGGAATACCAACACCGGCGGAGGAGGCTACCAACAGTGGCGGCGCGGCTCCCCCCCTAGGGAGCGCGACTCGCTCCACCCCTGGCAGCGCGGCCGGGCACTGTGGCCGAAGGTCAATTTTTTATTAATTTTCAAAATGGCTTCGCCGAGTGTTGAGGTCGGTACTCGGCTATCCTACAGTGCCTTCGCCGAATGCCTGACGAAGAACACTCGACGAAGCCTTCTTCACCGATTCTTTGTACGCCGAGTGGGCAACGCCGAGTGCAACACTCGGCGAACGCGTCGCTGAGTGTATACCAGCCGTCGCCGAGTGCCAAATGCACTCGGCGTATTTGCGGTTTCCTGTAGTGGATAGTACAAAATATTAGCAGAGGCGCATACAAAATGTATGGTGTCTTAACATACATACTTGACCATTCTCAGAACATACGGCCATTTTATTATGGAGATACCTCAAACAACCAGTCTAAAAAAATTAAAGGGCTCGCTAGCGCCCGGACGTCCGCTCCGGGCATTAGCCGCCGGACGCATGCGTAGCTGTCAGATCAAGGTACTGCAGCTGTCAAATCTATTTTAGTGAAAAAATTCCAGCGCAACATGTAGTCATGTTGAATTCCCAGCAAAAAATTTCCACACAACATCAAAACATGTTCAGCATGAACCGTCAACAAAATCCGCAGCAACATCATCACGTGTTTCTTGCAACATTTGCTAATCACAATCAGTGGCGAAGCCAGCAACAGCACTTAGGGGAGGGGGGGGGGGCTCCTGCTGCTTTCTTCCTCCTCCAGCCCACCTTTCCCTCTTCATCTTCCACATGCAGCCTAGGGGGGCTCTGGAGGGCCTCCATGGGGGCGCCGGCGGTTGGGGGGCTCCTGCCCCACCGGTGGCTCCGCCACTAATCACAATGAAATCGGATGAAACACTGAAGCACATGTGTTGCAACATGGAAAAATAACAGATGAAACACGAAAAAAATAGTTGTTGCAACATCTAGATCTATTTTGCAACATCAACAACATTTGCAACATTCCTTCGAAACCACTGAAACACCCAAAACATACACTCGCAACATACACTCAACCTGTTGCTCTCGCTGTCGGGGCTGCCCAGAGCTACCCTCCTCCATGGTTGTGCCCCAAGCATCAGAGCAGAGCTTCCCATCCATGACTAGCGGCCCGGTGTCGCGCCCCTGGCCGTCGAGCAGCTACCTGCGCCCGGCCGTGGGGGAGCGCCGGCTCGACCCCACGCGTGGCTCGCCCGTCTCCCCGGCGTGGTGAGCGGCCGCAGGGAGCTCCGTCATGGCCGCCGGCGAGCTCGACGGGAAGTCGGCCGCCTGCATGCATGCACGTGCGGGCGCAGGGGGCTCCGCCTGGCCGCCGGCGAGCTACGCGCAGAGGCGGTCGCCCGCATGCCGCGCGTCGGGGGGGGGGGGGGGGAAGGCCGGGGCTGGGGGCAGGGCCACCCGTGGCCGCCGTCGCCAGCGGAGCGCTGGCTTGCGGAGCGGCAGTCTGTGACCGACCGCTAGGGAGCACCGGCTTGCGCCGCTGGTGCGCCGGAGCGAAGATCCCAGCCCCATCCATGCTTCCGGGAGGGAGGGAGGAAAGGGAGAGAAAGAGAGAGAATGGTGGGTCGAACAGGAAGGCGAAAGAATAAGGCGGGAGGGGCTTGTGGTGGGGCCCACGTTCATGTGAGGGGAGCAAAAGTAACAGTGGAAGGGTTTGTGTGATTTTTTGGTTGCGTCTGGACGTCTTAGCTGTAGCATTACCGAAAAAACTAATTTACAGAGACAGACCTCTTAGCGCTGTGCTAATATGGCCAAGTCCAGCGTGGGCCTATTAAATCCTAGCCACGCAGATAACGCATGTCCTCCATCCTCTCTCGCTCTCATATCCACCCTCATCCCATCTACTACCTCATGCTTAAGAGAGATCCAGCACGACAGTCCCCTTGGTTTTATCCCCAAGCCAGAGGTTGGGCCCCATGTTGTACCCATACAGTATATAACCTGGTCGCGAGGACCCTCTCAACACCACCACGATGTCGCCATCGTTGTTGGGTCCACACCCAATCCCAAGTCTTTGATGACGGCGTCACCACCTTCT
The DNA here is from genome assembly GCA_036936925.1 of Cenchrus fungigraminus. Lineage (NCBI taxonomy): Eukaryota > Viridiplantae > Streptophyta > Magnoliopsida > Poales > Poaceae > Cenchrus > Cenchrus fungigraminus. Next base: position 90,959,304 of record CM072780.1, read on the forward strand.
GGATCCAAATGAGTGCTCCGTGAATTTTTCATCCTCACGATCAGCATCGCCCCATCCGCCACCTTCTAGATTCTTTTCCCTAGAGGCAATGACACATGGCCCCGCACTTGTCTAGACAATCCAAATGGTAGCGCCGTAGCGCGCTGCCCCATCTCTTGCTCCATGTGAGTTACTCCACCGCTCTCTTGCATATATTGGCCAGGAAAACCCCAATAATGCAGTGTTGGCGACGTTTCACGGAGCCATGCAAGCCAATTCCACTATAAATACCTACTCAGCCCTAGCCACTTCAACCAAGTACGTAGTACACCAGGCCAGTCTCTCGCAGCTAGAGAGGATCGTCTAGCTAGCTAGTACTAGTACTAGAGTGTAGCAGCCGAGCGGGTGGCGCGATGATGCCCTATGGCACCGCGGCGGAGGCGGAGGCGGCGCTGGGGCGCTCTATGACCTGGGCGGAAGCACTGTGGTTCCGCTACTCGGCTGGGATGCCCGACCTGTGGCTCATGTGGCACGTTGCCCTCGTCTACCTCGTTGTGGGCTCGGTGGCGCCGCTGCCTGTCATGATTGTCCAGCAGGTCGCGCCAGGCTACGCGCTGCGACACAAACTGCATCCCGAGGTGGCACAGCCCTCGCTGGTTTCCACCTATGTCCACTACATAAGGGAGAACAGCCATGTCGCCCTGGGCATCTTGGGTCCTTTCCCACTCGTCTACTCCCTCTCATTCAAGGTCTCTCTCCATGCATGTCTATCTAGCCAGTATATATATCTCATACATGTGTGGTTAGCTATATTTCTAATTTGTTACCACTGGTAGAGAAAGAGCCTTTGGTACGTCCCTTTAGTCCCGGTTCAACTTTGGAGCCGGGACTAAAGGGGTTTCATCGACGTGGCCACTAATGCTATGAGTGCTCACCCTATTTAGTCTCGGTTGGTAACATCAACCGTGACAAAAGGGTCACCCCATTTAGTCTAGTTTCGTGTTACGAACCGGTTCGTAACACGAAACTAGATTAAAGGGGTGACCCTTTTGTCACGGTTGGTAACACCAACCCAGACTAAAGGGGGGCCTTTTGTCACGGGTGGTGTTATCAACCGGGACTAAAGGGTCTCCCACGAGTTACTATAAGAGGATAGCATCCTCTACTCAGTCAAATGTGTTGTGTAGGTGAGATGGTGAGGAAGCTATGCGCGAGGCTGGAGGTCACGAGTCGCGACGTGCGCGTGTGTGAGGGCTTCCCGGGGATTTTCAAATATTTTTTTCACCCTGGCGTGCCCCCCTAGTCCCGGTTGGTTCACCCGGGACTAACCCCCCCCCCCACCCTTTTTTGTCTCTCATTATTAGTCCCGGTTGGTCACATAGGGACCTAATGCCCTTACCAACCGGGACTAAAGGTCCTCTGTCTACCGGTGTACATTTATTGACATGGAAATTGTCAACACGACCTGAGAACAAATTACAACCCCTGTTTGCATCTACTAAAATAAGTTGTTAGCTGCTTAAAAACTCTAGCCAATCCAAACAGCCCAAGTTGTAGTCTAGCTTCAAGAATTAATAAGTTGTTAGTTCCTAAAAATAAGTTGCATCAACTAAAACTTTGTCACTTTTGTTCCGCCGGTGTTTTCCTACTCGTAAATGGAGAGAAATTTTTTTTCTAGTTTCCCTATGGGTATTAGGGCAGCCACAATTAATGTAGATAAAACCGGTCTTTATAGCAGTCCTTTTGCTTGTAGCTACTCATAGCCATAATGACCGGCCCTATGGATAAAAAATCAATATTCTCTCTCCCCTCTTGCCATCTCCTCCCACCCATGGCCACTTGATGTCGCTACTACTCCTGCCACCATGAACTAGTAGGACCCGCGTTTATGGTCCATCTTTGGCTCAGCATTGTGGCCAAGAAATAGGTGTAAAAGACTACTGACGTGGGTCCCATGTATAAAAACTATTTAGACCATATACATTGCTGATGCCCTTATGTATTTCTTTTTGTCAGTTTTGCACCGAAAATTTTTGTTCACGGTAATGTTATTTTCAGCTATTCAACCATGCAACTTATAAAAAGCGATTATGATTAGTTGTCTCTCTCAAGCTATTGTATCTAATAAAAAACTTAAGCTGATCCAAACAGAGTGGAAAAACATGGCTTAGGTGTGCTAATATAAATTCTAACAATAGAAATTAGATTGTACAATGAATTATATATCATATGCTTAGGGATTGCCTACTCCATATTTGGGTGAAAAAATTCCCGCGTACATGATTTTTGTGAGCATGTTATAAGAAAAGATTCAGGTGCATGGGAGGTAATTCCACGCCTAGATTAAAGGTACTGTAAGAATCGGTGGATATTCTTTATGTAAACCCGAATTTTTTGTTACACCAATTATGCCTAGAAATTACGTCAAACAGTTACTTAACTCTAGTCATAAGTTGAGTGTAAATCCAACATAAATTCTCAATGCTACAACTGGGGTGTGGGAGACAATTGTTTCACCCGAATTTAGTTTATTCCCGTACATGCATACTATTTTTGAAGAAAGAGAAAGGCGAGAAAAAAAAATTAGGTGTAAGGTAAAGATTTTTACCCCAGGTACACTATTAAGGAACTATATGCTTAAGGCCCTGATGATTACTGTAATCAGATTATATAATCAAAACTCTTGATTAACATAATCCCATAACCTAGGTGAGACCAGGTTATAGGGGATTATGAGTGTTGAAAATCCATCTTACTATCCAACTACCAAATTATAAAGGATAAAATTGGAATTTCTCACTTTAACCAAAAATAATCAATCACCATAATACATAAGATCCAAACACTCTATATAGTTATTATTATATAATCTTTATTATGATAATCTATACATAATCCAGATTATAATAATTGAGCTACGATCCAAATAGGCCCTTAGCCTAGATATGCAATTGTATTTGTCAATTCTATCCCTAATATTAAGGAATAATATTAAAGTGGAAAAGGTTTATTGGTCTTTCATCGCTTGATATCATCCGATCAATGTGGTTCTATTGGACTCAATTGATCTCTTTTGTGCTTATACAAATTAGAGTAGTGTCTCCAATAAGCACGATATGGTCCAATTCTGAAATCAATTGAAATACGAAGTGCTTCCATGATTGGTTACCACTACCACTAAAACGATTTTAGGAGACAACCTCTCTAATTAACAGAGGCAGGCATATCTCCATAAATGGTAAGACAGCCTCTAGGAAACGCTCACCTCTAAAAATTGCTATTAACAGAGGTGGATATTCTATGTGCCCATCTCTAAAAGAAGTTGCATCAAGAAATAATTTGTAACTTCTTCATATAAAGTCAAATGAATACAAACTGATTTATATTAAAAGTGGGATGTGATCTAGAACTTTGTAGTTGAGAATTTTTTATATTTAGAACTACTTAGATTCCAAAAATATTGTTTTTATGACCATTAGTTTTGAAATTTAAAATATTCAAACAAACCTGGATGATGACATGGTCTCTACCAAAGTTTCAAGTGATATAATCTATAATCTATAACTCTGTAATTTAGAAGTTGTTTCATTTTAAGTCTTTTAGAGTCACCCATACATGTTTGAAGTTCATATATTCCCAAATTCAAAATTTAGATATCTTAAACAACCTTGAATGCATCTTCACATAGTTTAACGGTGAAGATGCATTCAAGGTTGAAGCCTGGTGAAGATGCATTCAAGGTTGTTTAACGGTGACGCTTGGTGTGAGGCAGACAATTTTCCTACCTCCAACAAAAAATGATGGCCTCTGAAAATCTATTGTGTAGTAGTAGTGCATTCTCTCGTGTCCATTATATTTGAGATATATATATATATATATATATATATATATATATATATATATATATATATATATATATATATATATATATATATATATATATATATATATATATATATATATATATAATCGTGTGTATACACACACACACATTATTGTATGTATAGTTATTTGGGGTCCGGACGGGGCTTCCTTTGCCGTCGGTGTGGGAGACGGCGATGCACCTGGCGGTGTACATGTTGGTGGAGGATTACCTGACGTACTGGCTCCACCGCTTCCTGCACACCAAGTGGGGCTACGAGAAGATCCACCATGTCCACCACGAGAAGACGGCGCCGTCCGGGTTCGCCGCGGCCTATTCTCACGGCGCCGAGCTGAGCCTGTTAGGCGTCACAATCTTTGCTGGGCCAGCACTCGTGCCAAGCCACATCACGACGCACTGGCTTTGGTTCGCCATCCGCTTAATGGAAGCCGCCGACGAACACTGCGGGTAAAGAAATGATTTACTAGTTAAATTACTTAGGTTAATTTCCTCTAGTTTATTTTGTTTTATTTAGCAAAGATTATTATATTATTCTCCACTATAGTACTGTGTTAAGTGTCTCTGATGGATCAATATTACTCGCCCCTTGCTGTGAATGTAGTTTCGACTTCCCGTTCAGCCTCGAGAGGTTCATCCCGTTTTATGTTGGCGCGGAGTACCACAACTATCATTACTACGCTGGAGGGAAAACTCGAACCAATTTCAGTTCTGTGTTTACATATTGTGATTATATATATGGGACAAACAAAGTAAGTCTAGTGAACCACTGTTATATATACACGCAGAATTCATAACTATATATGTCTAGGATGTCTAGCTCCTCCACTGATTCGCCATTTAATTTCTCTCCTTTTCAATTCAGAGCTACCTGCACCACAAGAGAAGCCTGGCAACAAAGGTATATATACCTTCAAATAAATTTTTAGCCACCTTCTTATTTCATTTCCAACTAATTTGAAATTTAACTCTATTTGGTACTTCGATAAATGTACCTCTCCGTTTCCAACTAATTTGAATTTATGCACAAAATTAATATTAGTTATTACTGTTACTTATGCCACTTAAAAAAATGAAAAATGTCGTCATGCCCGTATAAGCCTCACAACATGTCACCGGGCAGCTACTAAATGCTTTCCGTACTTGCGCGCAGCTGAAGACGAAGCAGGCCGAACACAACATGAAGGACAGCAGTGCCAAAGAGTACTGAGATAATAAGTTAATATTTCATATGAATGGACAAATTGGACAGTGAATAAATCCACATATATACCATATACTCCGACGGTCTATTATATTGTGTTCGGATGAACCGACGGTCTGAATGAACCGACGGTCTGAGTGAGGGCACCGTCGGTCTATCCGACACTCAGTTTGAATCAAGACAGAGACACGCCAAGACAGCCTCTTCAGCACCGGATGAACCGACGCCTTGGTCAAGTGGAAGCGTCGGTCTATCCGACGGTCACGAAGCAGCATACAGAGACGTTTTGGTTGCGAAGCCTTCAGCACCGGATGAACCGACGCACCGTCGGTGTATAGCGTCGGAGCAGTTGTGTCAGCGGAGATGCAACGGCTAAGTGACGTGGAGGGCACCAGATGAACCGACGCCCTGGAAAATCTTAGCATCGGTTCATCCGACGCTTACTTTTCAGTGGCCGTTAGCCAACGGCTCTTCTGAGTGCCTTGGGCTATTTATACCCCCTCCATTCACCCATTTGAGGTTGCTGGATTGTGTGGAAGTGCAGAGGAGTGTAAGACACCTAGAAGATCATATCCAATCCATCCAAGTGCTAAATTGCTCATCCATAGACTTGCATATGCTTAGTGTATGTGCTTAGGGTTAGGCTTAGCTTAGAGTTGAGTGAGTGCAAGGTTGTGCCAAACTTGTGAGGTGATTCTTGAGTGAATCAAGGTGTACAAGGTTCGCCGGAAGCCTTGGGGCCTAAGTGGCTCACCGGCAATCGTCATCGACCCTCCGGCTTGGTGTGGAGTGGCGAGGACACTTTGTGCGGGGGCCGTGGAGACCCCCTTCCTTGGTGGAGAAGCTCCTTAGTGGAGGCGGCATCAAGGTGACCAAGGGAGCTTGGCGAGTGCCTAAGTGGCGAGCCTTTGTGGCGAGTCAAGTGGTGCTCTTGGGAGAGACTTGGTGACCGGGAAGCAATACTCTTGTGTGAGTGCTTCAACAACGTGGACTAGAGGTGACTTAGTGCCTACCGATACCATGGGATAAATCGTGTGCCAAGAGTTTGCTTCCTCTCATCCCTCTTTACGTTTCCGTATTTACTCTATTGCAATCTTTGCTTGCCTTTACTTTCCTAGAGTAGTATCATGCTAGGATTGGCTATAGGTTGCAAACCTTGTTTTGGGATGGGAGTTTCACACTAGAACAACCTTAGTTGCACATCTAGATAGTATGTTCTAGTTTATCTTTATACAAAAGTAGTGAAGCCATAGGTTAAGGTTTTAAGATTGTCTAATTCACCCCCTCCCCCTCTTAGGCTACGAGCATCCGATTCCTTACTATGCCGCTACTAGAGACACTTTCACGCCGTGGCCACTTTTTGGGTCCTGAAGTAGGTGGAATATAATCCAACACAAGTATCACATGGAAACCTTGAATTTCGGGATGCACGAAGTGTGAAAAAAAGTATTTTGTTTGCCTGGAGATGTGAAAGAGTTCATATCACATTCAACCACCATGCATTTTAAACAAGAGCACTAAACTTTTAGGAACAGCTCAATTCGACCTCTAGGTACTAAACAATTTTGTGAATTCGACCTCTAGGTACTAAACAATTTTGTGTGATTCAGGCCAAAAGAAATGGAATAGACCAAAAAACACAATCAAGCAAAAGGAATTACCGATCATACAAAGTAAGTTTAAGGAACTATTTGGGTTTATATTGGTATGGATCATATGTACATTTGAAGAAGAAAACATATTTGTACCTGTTCTTTGATTGCAATTGCAACATCAATCCTCCACCAACCTGATGAGGAGGCCAGGCCAAGTCAAGGCGATTGTCATGGAGGCAAAATGAATACCTAGCTAGCTGGGCGCTGAGAGTAAGATCTATTTGGGCCACAGTGAGCTGTGCATCTTAAATTATGAATAATCTGATGAGGTATAAAATAATTACATGTTTAGTGATATCTTCACATTCAATATGTTGAAAAGTGAAATGGTTCATCCGGGATGCTAAACAAAAGCGTGAACAGTACGTGCAGCAGTCAAATGGGATGAACGGCACAGTAACTATGCATATTACACATGATGTTAGCTAATGAGGGATCTATAAACAAACTGAGAACTACCGCCTATAAATATAGAAGTGGCGCTAGCTGTCGAAGTTCATAGCACATTATATAGCTCCCTGCTTGAGCAGAAAAGAAAAGAAATCGAAGAAGATATCAAAGTTCATGTAAATGGGATGTTGGGGGAAAACTGATGGACGGTGCATCATAAGGTACATTACGAATTGAGGCAGCCTCCACAACCGTGTCCATATTGGTATGCGCAGCGGAATCACATTCTTTGCATGGAAACAAAAGTTTTGGTTTGTACATTGGAAAAACTGTTCGACCCACATTCAAGATCGAGGAATTACATGCTTTTGCTAGGTCGAGGGCTCTTACTTCAAGAAACCCAATTCAAGATCGTACTGGATGCCGTATCTGTATCTTATTGCTGGCAACCACCTCATTTACTTAAACCACAGCACCCTCGAAAAAGATCTTAGTTGCCCTGTCAGTGCAAGTCTCTATTTATTGTGGTCTTCCATCAAACAATTTAAGAAACATTCCCAAATTTCTTTATCTCATCAAATGAGAATATGTGATGTTCATAGTACACATTGCTGCACGCCGCCGGCCGACGATTGCCATATTGTGGTGAGAAAGAACAAAGACTACCAATGCTTTATCTCATCAAATGAGAATATGTGATGTTCATAGTACACATTGCTGCACGCCGCCGGCCGGCGATTGCCATATTGTGGTGAGAAAGAACAAAGACTAGCAGCGCTGCAGTGGGTGAGGATACCTCTAGCTAGCTCATTTTCTTCTCATTGATACTTCCGCTTATACATGCACAATTGCAAACTATAATATGCCCCTAGCAATCCTTATTTTGCGAGATTAGTTAGCCCTTTTTTGTTCCACGGCTTTTTCGTTTTGTTTTCTGTAAACTCCTTCTCTATTAATGAAATAGTGTAGCGAACATGGCCCCATATGCCATTAGTTCGAGTTTGATTTTGGTGATTCATGACAACATGATCAATGGGACTAACCATATTGTTTAGCATGTCCTTGTAGACATTTCTAGGTCCCATGGATGCAAAAATACCACATGCCAAATTGAGAAGATAGTCTATTTTTCAAGGGTCAAAACCGCGGAAGAAAAGGAAGGAAATTGACACCGTCGGATGAACCGACGGTACCATCGGTGCAAGCATCGGTGTACTTGGTACACTACGCAGCAGGCAAAATGAAGATGACACCGTCGGATGATCCGACGGTCCAGTTTCTAGATGCGCCGGATGAATTGCAGAGGAGGAGCAGCGAAGACAGTAGCACCGGATGATCCGACGGTCTGAGAGAGGACACCGTCGGTCTATCCGATGCTCAGTTTGAATCAAGACAGAGACGCGCCAAGACGAAGCCTTCAGCACCGGATGAACCGACGCCTTGGTCAGTGGAAGCGTCGGTCTATCCGACGGTCTCGAAGAAGCTTACAGAGGCGTTCTGGCGAGGAGTCCTTCAGCACCGGATGATCCGACGTAGCGTCGGTGCATAGCGTCGGAGCAGTTCTGACAGAGAACTTTAACGGCTACGTGACGTGGGAGGGGCACCGGATGAACCGATGCTCCTGGAAAGTAGGCGTCGGTTCATCCGACGGTCAACTTTTCAGTGAGCCGTTAGCCAACGACTAGCTAAGTGCCTTGGGCTATTTATACCCCCTCCACTCACCCATTTGAGGTTGCTGGATTGTGTGGAAGTGCAGAGGAGTGCAAGACACCTAGAAGATCATATCCAATCCATCCAAGTGCTTAATTGCTCATCCATAGACTTGCATATGCTTAGTGTATGTGCTTAGTGCTAGGCTTAGCTTAGAGCTGAGTGAGTGCAAGGTTGTGCCAACCTTGTGAGGTTATTCTTGAGTGAATCAAGTTGTACAAGGTTCGTCGGAAGCCTTGGGGCCTAAGTGGCTCACCGGCAATCGTCATCGACCCTCCAACTTCGTGTGGAGCGGCGAGGACACTTTGTGCGGGGGACGTGGAGACCCCCTTCCTTGGTGGAGAAGCTCCTTAGTGGAGGCGGCATCAAGGTGACCAAGGGAGCTTGGCGAGTGCCTAAGTGGCGAGCATTTGTGGCGAGTCAAGTGGTGCTCTTGGGAGAGACTTGGTGACCGGGAAGTAATACTTTTGTGTGAGTGCTTCAACAACGTGGACTAGGGGTGGCTTAGTGCCTACCGATACCACGGGATAAATCGCGTGTCAAGAGTTTGCTTCCTCTCATCCCCTTTACGTTTCCGCATTTACTCTATTGCAATCTTTGCTTGCCTTCACTTTCCTAGAGTAGTATCATGCTAGAATTGGCTATAGGTTGCAAACCTTGTATTGGGATGGGAGTTTCACACTAGAACAACCCTAGTTGCACATCTAGATAGTATGTTCTAGTTTATCTTTATGTAAAAGTAGTGAAGCCATAGGTTAATGTTTTTAGTTTGCCTAATTCACCCCCTCCCACTCTTAGGCTATGAGCATCCGATTCCTTACAAATAGACACATTCGTCTCGTGCCCATTCGTCCAAGCTGCTAAACGTGCTCATTCATTTTTTTTTCATCGATAGTTTTGCTTGTTTTGCAAGATTAGCTAGCGCTTTTTTGTTCCAAGGCTTTGCCGTTTTCTTTTAATTTATGTAAACTCCTTCTCAATCAAGAAATAGACACATTCTTGTGCCCATTCGTCCAGGGTGCTAAACAAGCCAAATGGCATGAAGGGCACACTAATAAGATGACTCAAGCTAATGCTGCGGGATCTTCTAACTGATCGAGAAATGAAGCACCTATAAATAAAATTGGAAGTTCTGCCCACAATATAGCTCCCTGCCTGAGCAGAAAAGATAAGGAATTTTTTAAGAACCCACACAACTCATCTAAATGTGAAGCGATTGCAGAATAAACCAATTCGTCTAAATTGAGACGTTGGAGAAAGACAAATAGAGTGTGCATGGCCTGCTTTCTTGAGGAATCGAGGCACGCCGGAAGAATCAGGAACGGCGACCACGCGTGTGAAATCAAGCGAGCTCTAGCCACATTTATGGTTACAATCTCGGAAGGGCTACGGCTCTACCCCATACGCGCCGTCTACAGCGGCCCGAATTGGGGCGGCGTGTCGTACATTACCGAGGAGGACACAGCATAAAATGGGGTGAATTATCGTATGCCCTCTACCATTGGGGACAACACCCAGAAGATAACTGGTCAGGGCCCCCGTACGAGGGACCGAGGACTTATGGTATAACCAGTGCTGCACAAGCGATTGCCACTGTGGACGTTCTAAAGCGTCCAAAAGAAATTAGTATTGACAAGAATCTGCCTTGAAGTAAATGAATATGCATACTATGTTGTTGTACTAACAGTGAAGCACAGTAAGCACCTCTGCACCTGCACTGCATTTATATTTATCAGTGCCAAGTTGTTGTAACCAGGGCAGTCCTCACCCAGAAACTACCCATAGAGTCCATGAGTTTAGGACTCTAACACAAGAAACTATTGTCCCCAATGCAAAACTTGCAATAGTACTCCCTCCGGTACCTGTTTAGAGGTCGTCCTGGCCGCAAGACGGAGTACAAGAAAACAAGTCGTCCTAGCCGTGTAGTCCTGGTTTTTCCCTTTTTACCCCTAAGTATTGTAATCAGGGCAGTCCCAACCCAGAAACTACCCATAGAGTCCATGAGTTTAGGACTCTAACATAAGAAACTATTGTCCCCAATGCAAAACTTGCAATAGTACTCCCTCCGGTACCTGTTTAGAGGTCGTCCTGGCCGCAAGACGGTGTACAAGAAAACAAGTCGTCCTAGCCGTGTAGTCCTGGTTTTTCCCTTTTTACCGTACCCTGAGTAATTGCAGCGCCGGAAAAAAAAAGCAGCGGCTAGGGAACTCGAACTGACGACCTCGCGCAACTAGTACACGCTACGCAGCCTGCGCTAGCCAATCAGCCAAAGAGAGGTTGGTGATTATTGTGCACCCGTCAGCCTATTTATTAGGGGTAACCATGGAAAAATTACCCTAATTAATACCTCCTTGGTAAGCGAAATCCGGTCCTAAACGACTACTAAAGTGGTACCGGAGGGAGTAGTTTCTATAGATAAGAACATTTATTACTAACACAAAAAGAAGCTGATCAGCTGTGGCATTCCTACCATGTGACCCAGATTGCAATTCTCAACCGTCAGACCACAACAGAAGCCTGACCGGGCTCCCGTGAGCAAAAGTGATTTGCAATTTGCTTGTATGCAGTTCAGCCCAAGAAAAATAATACATTCAGCACGTCACACAACAATGGCAGGCACTACTCCACACATTCTCTAGGTCCGCCACTGCATTTGGCTGAACCATGCAATTGTATCACCAATGACAGAACACAAGCATACACATATATAGATAAAAGGCAACTGAACCATATTGTTCTTAACCGGCAACTGAAGCATATCACCAGAAGCATACAGTAGCACGCAACATGATCACCGTCCATTACAATAAGAACATGAATATAGATAGCAAAACAAAAATAAGTATATAATAGTTTTTAGATAATTTGCAGCCATGGCTTCAGAAGTCTTCCAGCATACAAAACACATTAAACCATCCTCCAGAAAGAAGGCATCAATCCATGCCATCAACACATTCATATACTGATCATCAACCTGTAAAATAAGATGAGCTAGTAAATAAACATCTTTCTTGTAAGAAAAAGGGATGGACAAAACTACATATATTCATATAAATTAGATCAAATCAGATTGTAGGTTGCTGAACAGTAGTTGCTTGTACATATAATATATAAATTAATATCACTACCTAACGAGTTGGATTCCCAAATTTTTGCCAAATGTGATCTATCAAATTAGATTGTAGTTGCTTGTGAGTTGCACGGTCACAAATCTCGGCATCTCTCAGTAGAACCTCTGCCATCACTGGATCATGTGCACGAGCGATTGTAGGTTGCTGAACAGTAGACGTGGTTGCTTCCTCGTTCAAGTCCAACAAATCGTCTTCTATATCCCTCTCATCCTCGATTATCATGTTGTGAAGTATTATACAAGCTAACATGATATTCTGAAGGTCTCCTTACAAACGTGCTGGACGACGCAAAATGTGAAAACAGGATTGTAAGATCCCAAATGCACATTCAACATCTTTTCTTGCCCCCTCTTGATGTTCTGCAAATAACTTGTGCTCAGCTGTCTGTGGTTCACATATGGACTTGACAAAAACAGCCCACTCTGGGTATATCCCATCGGCAAGGTAATAAGGTTGAGTATATCGCCTTCCATTCACAAACTTGTACACACTTGCTACTGCATAATCATTTCCAAAAAATTATAGATTATCAGATAGCAGTTCCAATCAACTAAATGAGCAATTGAAAATGGTTGGTAGTGACATACCTTCGGAAATAAAGCAAGTGTCAAGCTCTCTAGTGCCATGTTTCTCTGAACTAAAGCTTCTGCACTTAGGTTATCAGTAGGTGCAAGCAAGAGTTGTGTGTAAGTTTCTAACATTTTGCACTTAGTTTGCTCATGGGCTGCTTTAGTTTGTTCATGGGCTGCTTCATGATTAATCCTAGCTGCTTCAATCTTTTTATCAGCCAAGCTTTGCTGAACTTCAGCCATCTTCTCTCTTTCTTCCCTATTCTTTGTACTTGTTTCAATGAACTTGTCAAATTTTTCATTAAAATCAGCCAAAGCATCAGAGGGCTTCCTTTTGCCATTGAGTTCTTTTTTTGCTTTCTTATGTCCCACAGGTCGCTTTTCCCCTTCTAATGCAAAATTCACCACTTGAGCTGGATTATCCTTTGCACTCTTTTCATTTTCCTTCTTCAATCTAGCAAGATATGCGGACCACTTCTGCTCACCACGTACTACCTTCCACATATGCAGCAGGTGAAAGGCCTTATTATTATTATGGCTAGACCACATCTCTAATGCCTTGTCAGTCAATTGGTCATCGCTCATCCCACTTTGCCACACTCTACTAGCATTTACCCAACTTTCATGAAAATCAGATAATGGTTTATTACAACGATCCCAGCGTATTTTGAGTTGATTCCGGTTCCTCTTCCGGTTACTTTCTGTGGTCTTGTTGTATTCTTCTGTAACATCTGTCCAATAAGCACCTGCCTTCCTTCCATTTCCATCAACTGGATCCTTTGAATTATGCAACCAAGCACTGGCCTACATAAACAACAAAACAAAAACATAATTAAAAAGAGACAATTGTTTATCTTCAAGTTTGCATTGAGATAGCATGGTTGGAACTTACCAATCGTATGTCTTCAGGGACGGACCAATTCAAACGTTTGTCAGTTCTAGAATGATCAGGGATGCTGTTTGTTTCATTTTCTTCTGCATCTAAGTCATCCACCATATTATCAGTTTGTTGTGCTGGAGAGGGAGTTCTTGTAGCACTCATGTATTGCGGTGAAACTGAAGATTGACTCATTCCAGCTCCAACAAAGTGAGAATTTTCAGTTCCATTTGGATGGTTAGCAAATGGGTTTGACTCCAGAAAATTTGAGAACCCACCTGGTGGGTATAAACTGCAACAATATGAAGCTCTAATCAATTACTTGTGTTTCTTAAATTTTAAGTAACAGATTCAAGTTTTTTATGGCAGAATATTGTTAAATTTTACATATTATCAGCTTTGAAATTGCTACTTGAATTTAACATAACAGTGTCATTTATCAGATCAACACAAAAATTTGATACTAGAACGACATTGGCAGGATTCAACACACTGTAAATTTGCTACTTGAATTGAACATAACAGTGTCATAGGCAGCCATATGAGTCATATAAAAAAAATAGGTCTTTTACATAATCAATTTTTTTATATGGGAAAAATGTAACTAGCCACCTCTAATAAAATGATGCACTTAAAGGCTGTCAGCCACCTCTAATAAAATAAGTCAGTTTTGATTGATGCATTTTGTAAATGTTTCTTTACACTCCAAGAATTTGTGATTATTTCCCAATTGTCAAACATAATCTAGTAACAAAAGGTAAAAGTAGTCTGCATGGGCAAAGGAAGCTTCTACTGTACCCCATGCCCTGAGAAGACAGTATATGATCCAACAAAATTACAGTGCTAAGAAAACTTGCTAAGGACAAAATTACAGTATATGATCCAACAAAATTACAGTGCTAAGGACATAGGATGGGGTTCTACAGCTAAGAAAACTTGCTGCATTGTCCTACAGACAAGTTTGTTTTTTCCCTATTATTTATGGTAAAATGGAACTCATAAGTACAATTTTTCAGGTGTTATTATCGGTCTGAACAGAGGATTTACAATTCTGTTTCTTAGTGTTTGTGGGATATACCTCACTCGTCGATGGAAAAGAAACATCCAAAAGCAACTGCGTAAGAAGTATTTCCGTAGAAACATGTAATCAATCTATCATTAAACAGCCATATAGAATATACTCCCTACTGTAATTTCTCTCCCTACCACCAGGACGTATACACCACACCCCTCTTGCATTTTTTTTACTAAACCAGATTTCCACACTATTGATATCAGATCAACACACTGTAAATTTGCTTCTATAATGACTTTGGCAGGATTCAACAAACTGTAAATTTGCTACTTGGACGACATAAACAGGATTCAGAGGTAGTTTACTTACCCTTCGCTAGGAGATGACACAGGCCAACTAGAGCCAACCGGAGAAGCACCAACCAACGGGGGGGAGCACCAGGTCGAGGAGCAACAAAACCAAATGGGGAAACACCAGATTGAGGAGCAACACCAACATCTTGATTCGCACTGGTGGCTCCAACTTGAGCTCGGGTTGCAGTCGATCCGGCGACCGGAGCACAGGTAGCAGGGACGGATCGAGGTTGGGTCCTACCTCGCTTATTCTTTGTCAATGGATTCATCTGTGATCTGTCAGATGTGGAGATGCTCGAGTCAGAAATGGATGGGGAAGGAGATGGAATTGGAGGGGGAGGAGGCGATGCAGTACCAGAGAGGAGGAGGCGGCATCGTTTACCTGGCGTGCGCGACGGCGGCGGACGTTTCTGGTGGCAGCGGACAATTCCTCTCGGTCACGATGCAGACGGCGCGGGGAAACGCGGAGCGCGGGAGAAGTCCTGGCGACGCGGGAGCAGCGGATCCATGGAAACGACGATGCCCCTCCCCAACGCGCGTCTGTGTAGCGTCTACTGTCTCGAAGCTAGCGAAGACGTCGCGTCCAGATTAGAAATGGGGTCTTCATTTTTCTTCCTCTTTCCTCAATAAATGACCTGCCACATCAGCAATTTGCCTACATGGCAGTACATTTAATGACTATGGACTCTATGGTAGTTTCTGGGTTGGGACTGCTCTCAGCTGCACTCGACTGTGTGCAGTGTATTTATTAATGCAAATTAAAGGTTCAATGTGTACGTCTACGCTTTATTTAATTTGTTGGCCGAGCCTCTCGCCCTCTCCTTCTTCTTGCTGAATTGCTGTAAAACTGAGAGATCTATTTGTTTACGAGCATACTATGTATTTTCTGTAGTAACTCACAAGAGCTCCGAGTACAGTACTCTGCAAACTATAATATGACCCTAGCAATTATTATTTTGCGAGATTAGTTAGCCCTTTTTGTTCCACGGCTTTTTCGTTTTCTTTTCTGTAAACTCCTTCTCTATTAATGAAATAGACACATTCGTCTTGTGCCCATTCGTCCAGGCTGCTAAATGTGCCCATTCATTTTCTTTTCATTGATAGTTTTGCTTGTTTTGCAAGATTAGCTAGCCCTTTTTTTGTTCCACGGCTTTGCCGTTTTCTTTTAATTTATGTAAACTCCTCTATCAATAAAATAGGCACATTCTCGTGCCCAATCGTCCAGGATGCTAAACCAGTTAAATGGGATGAAGGGCACACTAATAAGATGACACAAGCGCGGCCTGTGATGGCCCAGTTAAGCACACCTGCTCGAAACACCGAACGGAAGCGTCGCGGGGGCGACCCGCCTAGGGTTCCCCACGGCGGCAGCCGCGGCCGCCGGTTCTCCCGGCTCCGGCGTCCCCTCCCCCATCCGAGCCCAGATCCATGATCTCCTCGGCGTCCTCTCTCCACTCGGCCTTGTCTCACCTCCCCTCATGTTGTGGGTAGGGAGATCGACGCTGGCTGCCGTCCCACCGCCAACCCCCGCTGCTCCGCCATGCCGGTGATCCGCGGGCCTGGGGTCGACGGCGGCGACCTCCTCGACGACGAGGGCTCCCTCTCCATCGCTTCCGCCCTCTCACGGGTCTCTCCGCCCTGGGACTCCACCTCCGCTACCGGCGCCGCCATCACCTCCGCCGCCGCCGCCACCACCTCCGTGCCGGTCGGCTTCCCTGCGTCAGCCCCGTCCGCATCCCCCACGCTGACAGTCACCTCCACGCCAGCCGCCGCCTCCGTATCATCGGCGCATTCGCCTACGACAGAGGGCAGGGGCGAGCCGGACCCCTCTCTGTTCTTCGCGCCTTCGCCTGCGATGTAGTGCTCTTGCATACCGGCGTCGTCCCTCTCGGCTCTGTCGGCATGCATGGGCGTGTCGAGCACTCCTTCTCTGGGCTCCGGCGCGCCCATGGCCCCCTCTATGCTCTCGCCCGCGGCGGAGCCTTTCTTCGTGGGTGCTGTTTGGGCTGACCGCGCCATGGTCAAGCGGTGGATGTATTACTCTAACGACTCCGACGACGATGACATCGACGAGGTAATCGACACCAGGGAGGTTGGTGTTGCCTTCCAAATGCGGTGCCTCGACGCCATCTGCCGTGGCCTTGCTCCGGCACCAAAGCCCGCTCTCTGCTCCATCTTGGTGCAGCCTCCTCGAGGCCGCCGCCCGCCCTCTCCACCACCATGACCATCCTTCGTCGACGTCGTGCGCCACTCACTGCCGTCGGTCCCCTCCTGTGGTGTGCGCAAGGTCCATCCTTCCCCCTTGTCGCCGGCCCCAGTGCGCCTGGCGCACCATGGCGACCGTTGCCGCCACCCACGGCAGAACTAGCGGAGGAGACGACGGCCGCCGGAGATTGTCATCGGCCTCCCTCTACGCGGTCGGGATGACTGGCGCAGGCCCCTCCGCCCCGGTCTGCACGCCATTGCGCTCAGGGCGTTGCGGGTGGCCGCATCCCTGTGTACCAGTGCCTCGGGCCACAGGTGCCTGACGCTGTCGCGCACCAACCTCGTCGTTGGTGCTTCTCCCTGACTGACGCTGACGGCTGGAGCGAAGTCCTTTCTCGCTGGGCTTCAGGACCCCCATTGTCGCGCTCCGTGGCGCCTCAGCAGGACCCTCCTCCACGTCGCAGCCTTCCGGCACAGCTCGACGGACGCTGCCTCAACTGTTTGTCCTACAATCACCGTCGAGCCACCTGCACGCGACCCACGCGATGTCTGCGCTGCTTCAACCTCCACCACATCGCCAGGGAATGCAAGCAGTCGCGCAAGTCACCAGCCGCCAGCGCTGCTGCCGGGGCTGCTCGCCTCCCGCGGCACGAGAAGCGCCGTCGCCGCAAGGTCTTCTCTGCAGCACTGCTTCACACCTCCGACACGGCGGGACCCTTGTCGAGGGAGGAGGTGCCTCCCCAGTGGAGCGCCGCCGTTGAGCCGACTCCTTCCCCGCCTCCGAGTCACTCCGCAACACCACCACCGCCGTTGGATGCCGCCGTCGTATGTTGCCTGTTGCAGAGGGACACACCCATGGAGGAGGCCTCTGATCCTATGCTGCTCAAGTGGGAGTTCTGCTTCCCGGTTCCACCACCACGGACAGCCTTGTCGGCGCTGGACACAGCTCGCTCCCCACCTTCGGCCGCAGCTATGGTTCAGGCGAGCGCACCGACGGCCCAAGATGAGCCATCCAGCGGTGACGACTGAAGGACCGATTAGGCGAACCAGAGAGGGGGGGAGTGAATGGGAGCCGATAAAAATTCTTCTCGAGGGAGATTGAAACTCCGACAAGACGAACAAGGCTTCCAAAACACGTCTCCGACTCAACTACCCAAGTTGGCCAAGACCACACAACCACTGGAGTGCTACTGGTCCTAGGAACCAACAACCACCAAAGCCTACCCAAGAACGCAGCGGAAAACCAACTCGAGCAGCTACTGACCTGCACCGGTCAGACCGGTCACCTGCACTGGTCAGATCGGTCCCTGCCGGATCTTCCGGACTGAGCTGCCGGAACACCCGACACCCTCCAGAGACGCACCGGGTCACCCTGGACCTTGAGCCGGGTCACCCGAGCAAGACTTGGCAATTCCCACAGAAAAGCCCCTGCACCGGTCAGGCCGGTGCAGCTCACCGGTCAGACCGGTCTGAGCCTAGAAATCCCAAATCTGCCAACTTGACCTCGCGAGCTCCAAACTGAACCAAACTCAAAACAGCAGCAACACGAGACAACAGGGAACACACCAAGACGTTCACCCGAGCAAAACTCAACCAAGAGTCTGCACTGGTCAGACCGGTGAGAGGCACCGGTCAGACCGGTGTGACCTGAGCTCTCGGGATGAACAGCGCCCGCGGGTCAACTCCTCCAAATCCAACTCCCGATCTCCTGAATCACTCCACGGTTTTGTACAAGACTTTGGGGATAGTAGGAACACCTCATGGGCACTCCATAGCCAAGATTTGGTCCACCAAAACTTGCCAAGACGAGAGGAATCGAAGAAATCCCACCAAGAACGCCTCTAACCCTAGAGCCAAGAAAACCCCAAAATCGAGCCCCTTTGCTCACGGATTTGGGAGGGGAATCAAAGGGAAAAGAACCACGAAGGGTTCAAGCATACATCCCCCACCAAATCCCAAAGAGAAAGGCCTCGAAATCGCTCCAAGAAAACCGCCAAGAAAGGGCTCCGAAAATCACCGAAAAGGAGAAACGGGAAAGACACATCCAAGCCTTGAGGAACCACGCCGAATCATCTATACATACCAAAGAGGTTCATACAAGGTCTAGCTTGCTGCCTGATCATCCTTCCCTCTCACAAGATCTCGCCATGAAGCTGTCAAGTTAGTCCTATGGAAATCCTAAGGAAAATAGGAAGGGAAAATAGGAAAACAAATGAGCTAGGGTTCCAAGAGATGGTTGCCATCCTCTCACCACTTGGGTTATATGGAGGCAAGCCGAAAGACTAAAATACCCCTAAGGCCTAATACTAGGATACACACCCCCGAGGGGCACTTTGGGAAACTTTGTCTTCGCACCATCTGACGGATGCCCGGCGACCGCAAACTTGCTTAGCCTCGACGCAAGCCTTGCGATCCCGACGCGTGTCCTCCGCTTCGAAGATTCCGGACTGCGTCGTCGCACACCGGTCAGACCGGTCCGATGCTGCTGCACCTCCGTCTTCGGTCTTGGCTTTGTGGATCAACCAAGGAACCTAGTGGTTTTCTGGTGAACCACCGGAAACCCCGCGAACTCGGTGTAGCCTCCGCCAATCACCAATCATGACTCGGCTCCCACGTAGTCCCGGCTCGACCTTGGTTTTGAGGCTCAACCAAGAAATCGTCCATGACTTCATCTCGCTGTTCTTGCCACCATGCGGCCCGCACTTGACTCCGCTGGCCATCGGGTCTCTCGAACCAAGCCTACTTGTCTTCTCCACACCTGGAGGCCTCACCGGCAATGACCTTTCGCGCTTATTCTTCACCTGCACCAACACCAGTCAAGCCGCAACCTGCACCTGCAATAATTAGCCAAGAATCAGTCCACACCACGTTGTCAATCACTCATCACACCAGGAAGCGACCTACCACCGGTTCTCGAACCACACAGGCTCTCAATCTCCCCCTTGATGAGTGCATTGACAACACACACGTTTTGGTAACCAAAGAGAAAAGGAAAAGAAAAGAAATGACTAAAAGAAACTCCAACAAGCGATCGAAAGCCAAAGGAAAGGCAAAGAGCAAGATCACTTGAAGAAGACAAGTCTCGGACCCCTTAGGCAAGGGCAACGGCTCGACACATCCGAGACAAAACATGCTCAAGCAAAGAGCACAAATCACCAATCCAAAGCTCGAAAACCACAAAGAGCTCCTCCTGCACACATGCAAGCTCCCCCTGAACCAATGCAACTCCCCCTGGACGAATGCACGCAAACCACTTCACAAACTAGAGCAGCTGCTTCAGCTTTGCTCTGACCGGTCAGACCGGTCCACCTCACCGGTCAGACCGGTGGGCAAGATCGCCCAGCACCTGGGAACTCACACCGGTCAGACCGGTGAGCAGCACCGGTCAGGCCGATGATACCTAGGAAAAACTGGGAACTGCACGAGCTCAAAACTAGCTCGAAACCACTTGGAAGCCTTCTAAATGCATGCAGCAAGCCAAAACATGCTTAAACTTCTCCCCTTATTGACAATGCATGAATCAAGCCAAAAATGTAAAAAATGCAACGTAGAGCTTCTCAAATAGACAAAATTCAACATAGCATGCTACACACTTCCAAATGAGCAAGTTAGATACTCGATAGCTTCGTATGGACAGAAACTACAAGATCACCAAGTTTCACAACCATTGGGCGAAGCTAAGATAGAAATGACTATTTTTGCGAAAGATCACCCTCTCATGAGCAAAGTCCTAAACATGAGCAAAACATGTCAAAATGGCAAAGCCACACAAACTTCATGCTAGGACAACCATTCTAAGCATAAGACCATCATAAACACCCACAAGCACCTCATCTCATGTCAAAGCATACCGAGCCATGTGCTTACTTCTATGTATGAGACTTCTCATTGGTAAGCAACATGCAACGGTTTAGCACCCAAAAGCAAGTAAAATAAGCACATATGACATGGGAGCACATTTTCCAAGCAATTTACATTTCATTTTCAGATTTATAATTGGTACATGAAATGTCTTTGCGACAAAAAGGAACTTATGCCCCTCCACAAGATGAAGCAAGGGGGCTAAACATTCATGATGGCAAATGAGCCTTTGGCCCCATATGATCAAAATAAGCTATCCAATCACAAATTAAGCATAGCCAAGCCACAAAAATATGTCAAGATCATATAAAGGCATTTACTCACAAGAGAGCATACAAATGACAATTTTTGAAAAACATAGCCATCAACCATGGATATAAATCAAGATAATCAAGAGCTAAGCCATACTAAGCCATATCATACCAAACTAGCTCACAAGATCATATATATCATACCATGGTGAACAATGTATATAAGAGAAGCTTTTCCTACACAATGCATATTATACAAAATGCATGCAAGCTATCATACAAAGATGACTATACATCATGATACAAATGCAATGCAAATGCAAGAAATGCACAAAGGAAATCTATACATATGCTACAAAGGAGCTCCCACACACCCAACTCAAGAAATCAAACAAACACCAAGCTCCCCCCGCAAACGAGTGAAAGTTGCTTGATCTAGGGGTTTGGTGAAAATATCGGCTAGCTGGTCATGTGTGGGTACATGGATCAAAGAGATTTTTCCTTTCTCTACGTTGTCTCTCAGGAAATGATACCTCACTTCTATGTGCTTGGTTTTGGAGTGGAGCACTGGGTTCTTTGCAACACTTATGGCACTTGTGCTATCACATTGAAGTGGGACATGGGTATACTCCTCACCGAAGTCACTCATGGTGTATGTGATCCAAAGGAGTTGAGAGCAACAACTAGCTGCGGCCACATACTCTGCCTCGGTAGTGGATTGAGCAACACTCGACTATTTGCGGGAAGACCAAGACACGAGAGAAGAACCCAAGAACTGGCAAGTCCCAGAAGTGGACTTCCTATCCAACCGACACCCGGCAAAATCCGCGTCCGAAAATCCATGAAGAGCCAAAGAAGAAGACGCAGAGTACCAAAGGCCGAAGTCGGGAGTATGTCGCAAATACCTGAATATGCGCTTGACTGCTTGCCGATGCGAAGTCCTTGGAGACGCTTGAAAATGAGCGCACAGACATACCGAGAATTGGATGTCCGGCCTCGTCACCGTCAAGTAGAGGAGTGACCTGATCATGCTTCGGTACTCCTTCTGGTCCACGTGTTCACCTTCCTCGTCCGCATCAAGAGCTGTAGTCGTACTCATAGGCGTCGCCATGGCCTTGGAGTCCTCCATCTTGAACTTCCTCACAATGTCCTTAGTGTACTTAGCTTGGTGCACAAATATTCCTTCCTTTGATTGCTTGATCTGGAGACCGAGGAAGAACTGCAACTCACCCATCATGCTCATCTCAAATTCCCTGCTCATGTCTTCTGCAAACCTTACAACAAGAGAGTTAGACGAGCCACCAAAGACAATATCATCCACGTATACCTACACAATCAGGATATCTCTACCCTGCCTGAGGAGAAACAAGGTCTGATCGACCTTTCCCATCTCAAACCCTCTCTCAAACAGGAACCCCCTCAACCTACCATACCAAGCTCTAGGCGCCTACTTCAGCCCATACAGCGCCTTCCTCAACTTGTACACCCTGTGGGGGTACTTCTCACTCTCAAACCCGATGGTTGCCTCACATACACTACTTCCTCCAAGACACCATTTAGGAAAGCACTCTTGACATCCATCTGGTACAACTTGAACCCTTTAGCCACGGAAAAGGCTAGAAGGATCCTGATCGCCTCCAAGCGAGCTACAGGAGCGAAAGTCTCCTCGTAGTCGATCCCCTCTTTCTGTGAGTACCCCTGAGCAACAAGCCTTGACTTGTTCCTCACCACTTCTCCTTTCTCTCCCTCTTTGTTCTTCCACACCCATTTTGTCCCAATCGGCTTACACCCTGGGGGAGGATCCACCAACTCCCAAACTTGGTTTCTCTCAAAATTCTCCAACTCTTCATGCATCGAATTAACCCAATTGTGATCAGATAGCGCGTGTCCAATGTCCTTGGGCTCAAAAGTAGCAACAAAAGCAGCATGAGCAAAGCGAGAATTGTTTCGAACCCTCGACCGTGTAGTGCGTTCATTGATGTCACCGATGATTCTCGAAGCTGGGTGATCCACTTGAACTCGCCGGGGAGGTTCTCGCCTTGATGCTACCTCCCCCTCAACAGCAGCTTCCCCTTGATCTGGGTTTGTCGTTGTAGGTGTGGGAGAGGGCCCGTTCACCACCGTAGTCGAAGTAGTAGGTACATGCTCAGCCACGGGCACCACACCGCCATCTTCATCATCTCCATGTTCATGCTCCTCCTCCTGGAAAATCTCCTCGCCAAGTTCATCATCACCTGCACACTCAAAAACAAGCTGACTACGTGGCTGTGTCTCGTCGAAGGTAACCTCGGAAGTCTCCACGATTTGGTTAGTTTCAAGGTTGAGCACCTGAAAGGCTCTAGAATGAGACGCATAACCAAAGAAAATGCCATCGACAGATCTAGCCTCGAACTTGTCCAACTTCTTACCTTTCTTCAGGATAAAGCATTTGCACCCAAACACGTGAAAGTGACTCACCTTGGGAGTTCTTCCGTGCATCAACTCGTAACAGGTTTTCTTCTTGTGAACCCTGAGGTAAATCCTGTTCGACACATAGCACGCGGTATTGACCGCCTCAGCCCAGAACCTCCTCGGAGTCTTATGCTCATCGAGCATCGTCCGAGCCATCTCGCACAAGGTTCTGTTTTTCCTTTCCACCACGCCATTCTGGGGAGGCGTATACGGACTCGAAAATTGGTGTTCAAGACCCAAGTCATGGCAAAAGGTTTCGAAGCGATAGTTTTTAAATTCCGAGCCATTGTCACTGCGGATAGCTCGTATGGCATCTCCGTGGCTCTCGTTTCTTAACCTCAAGACAAGATCTCGAACAAAGCCAAACGTCTCCCCTTTCTCCTCAAGAAAGAAAACCCACGCATACTGAGAGTAGTCGTCCACCACAACCAGGATGTACCACTTCCCACCCACAGATCACACACGAGCTGGGCCAACAAGGTCCATATGGAGCAGCTCGCATGTTCGCTCCGTCATCACATCAGTGAGGGGTCGATGGGAAGCAGCTACCATCTTAGCATGACGACACGGCGCACAAACCAACTCTTTTTCAAACCTCAGCCGTGGCAGTCCTTGGACCAAATTGAGTTTACTCAAGCGAGACAAAAGGTCAAAGCTTAAGTGACCCAACTTCCTATGCCACTTCCACAACTCACTCGAAGATCCAGCCAAGAAACAACGCTCCACACCAGAAGACTGAGAAAAATCCGCTCAGAACACTTGACCCTCGGGAACGACCATGCAAACTAGGTCCCCTCGAGAATCCAAAATCCGAGAACCACCAGGCCGAAACAACACCTCAAAGCCCTCATCCAAAAGCTGGGACACCGAAAGCAAATTGAACCCGAGTGATTGAACAAGAGCAACACACCTGATAGTAACCTTGTCACTTACCTTAATCTCACCTTCTGAAAGCACACGCCCTCGCCCATTGTCCCCAAAGGTGATGTATGTCCTGGACACCACCGGGACGAGACTTGAGAACCACCCCTTGTCTCTAGGCATATGCCTTGAGCAACCGGAGTCAATCAACCAAACGTTCCTCAAGTCTCCCACCTGAAATTCAAAAGCGAGCACGTGAGTGAACAAACGACTCTGCACTGGGGTTAGTACCAAACGAGTAAAATCAGTGCCGAGCTGTTTGCTCCAAAGTGGGGTTAGCACAAACCAAATCATCACGCCTATCAAAGCTACCACCACTAACATCACCACGGTAACCACTACGAGGGAACCAACCCTCTCTAGCTGGAGGAGGACGAAAGCCACGAAAGGATGACCGTGGACCGTTCCTCCTCTCCATCTCCAAGCTACGACTCCTCCCACCCTCGTATTGAGCACGAGGTGGAGAACGTCTAGCATACTGACCACCTGCAAACTCACCAGACCAACCACTAGAACCACGACCACCTGAACCGAACCGAGCATCCGTTCGAGCACGAAAACCAGACCCCTGTCTGCCCAGACCTGCACCGGTCTGACCGGTGTAGTGCACCGGTCTGACCGGTAGTGCTCGGCCAGCAGCACCACCTGCTATCTTCCGATCTCCCCAAGCCGGAACCGTCCTCACAATCGCCTTGGCCCTGGGCATCTGCATACGAGGCTCAGATACACCATCTGAAGGGTGGTACCTGTCCTTGTTAGCCCACTCCTTAGCCATTCTCTCCTCACGCTTCCTCTTGAAGCAAAACTCACCCTTGTGACCATCTCTCCCACAATAGTCACAATGAAAGCGTATGGGCTTTGGCTTAGGCTTGGGATGGGGCTGCTCACTTGGTTTCTCCCCACTCGGCTTCTCACCCTTCTTCTCTCCAACCTCACTCTCCTTGGAGCTCACAAACTTCACCGGTTTTTGGAAGTCATTTGTTGGGCGAGGAAATATGGGAGGATCTGGGGTTGTGTCATGTTTGTTTCTCAGTGGGTTGGGCTTAGGAGCATAGGCATTTTTGTGGAAGGTTTTTGGTAGAGCTTGGATATCACCAATTTTCTCTCCTCCCTCACCACTACACTCTCCAACTTTCTCCGAGCCAAGCGCTTGCCCATCATAGCGCTTGTATGCCTCAATCGTCATCCTAAGCTGTGGTTCATGACCCGACAACCAACCCATCATTTTCCTCAACTCATCATTCTCATCCTACAAGCGATTCACATAATGTGCAAGTTCCAGATTTTTCAAAGCATGCACTTCACAAGTGGAGCAAAAAGTGGGAACAGGTTCTTTCAACTTAGCCTCAAGCGAAACAGTATAAGCATACAACTCATCAATCTTTCCATGCAAAACAGGGCAAGAAGTGCAAGCACCTAGCAAAGCAGGTCTAGACTTAAGCTCAGCCACTTCAACCCTAAGCACATCTAGTTCATCACAAGTAGAGGCATGCTTATCCTTAAGAGCAGTAAGATCATCTAGGTACACAGAGCAATCACAACAATCAATCTCATCAGAAACCACAGGTGAAGCCTTAAGCGAATCAATCTCAAGCTTAGCATCTAGGTTCTGGGTTTCTAGCTCAGCCACACGGTTCCTAGCATCTTCTAGTGAGGCCCTAAGCTCTTTCCTCATCTTCTTGGCCTCTCTAAGCATGTCATCACAATTATCAAGCAACTTGCCAAGACGCTCGTTCTCCTCACGCAAGAAGGGAAGCTCGTCACGTACCTCATCCCCGAAGTCGGAGTCCGAGTTGCTCTGGTGACTCTTCTTGCTGCCGGAGCTACGAGCCATGCCGCAGAAGCCATCTCTCGCGTAGCAGCTCAGCCCGCTCAAGTTCTTGGATGACTTCTTGTTCTTGCGCCGATCGCCTTCGTCTTCACTGCAACTCGAGCTCGAGGAAGAGTAAACGAAGCTGGAGTCGACGTCGCTCACTCCGACCATCGCTCGGGCCTTCCTGCCGCGGCCGTCCTTCTTCCTCGACCGTCGCTCGTCCTTGTGCTTGTTCTTGTGCTTGTGATCGCGCCTCGATCGGTACTTGCCGTCCTTGTTCGACCGGTGCTTGTAGCCGTCCTTGTAGTCGTCCTTGTTCTCCGTCTTCTCCGGAAAGTCGGCGACGAAGTGTCCTGGCTTGCCGCACTGAAAGCACGTCCGTGCTGTCCTCCTCGTGTTCACCCAGTTCTCGTGCAGCCTCTCGAACCGCCTGGTCAGCAACGCCAGCTCGTCCTCTCCAAGCACGTTGTTGACGCTCCTTAGCCTCACTGCTAAGTTTGCACTAACGGTGACGGCGCCAGGAATGCTTGAGGCACTCGCAACCGTCGCTACCGGGTTTGCACCCCTAGTAACGGGGCTAGGGAACGTCTTTGGTAAAACACACGGTCACAGAAAGGTCCGCAAGCGCACGGATTACCGTTGTAGCACTTCACCCGGTGGTGTTCGGGTTATCGTATTTATATTTTCCCAAGGGAGGCACTATGGCAAAGATAATCGAATAAACGGTGGAGAAACACAAGACTTGGTAAAGAGCTATAGCGGGGGTAACGAATAAAGATATTCGGGGATAACTTGACACACACAAGGAGATCTTGATAAAGGACTAGAGAGGATCTAGCGAGCTGGGAGGACAACGAGACGAGAAAGGATCCTAACACAATCTATCTATTCTTGTCAACTCTAGGCAAAGAACTAAAGCAAAGGATAACCAAGGCAAGCTAAACTCGACAAGCTCTTCTAGTGCTGCAGGGGCATGCAAAGCCGCGCTCTCAGACTGGGATGAGAAGGGAGAATGACGACGCGCTGAATCCTACCGGCCCGAACTAACGTGGTGGACTACAAAGCCCGTCCGGAGCTGTCACCTCCTTAGGGTACCACAACTATTCCGTTGAATGGGACACCAATCTAAGACCAAGGTAAGCTCTGAGCACCGCGCTCACAACGAACCAAAGAACCTTTCCCCGGATATCACGAAGGAAGGTCTCTCTCTCCCGTGAAACACCGGAGATCAAGCGAAGAACGACCACAACACTATAGGGTTCAAGAGAGCTATGCTAACCAAGACTAAACTAACTTTAGTCTAAACCAAGAATAAAGCTTCTAGAGCAAAGTAAAAGCTGAATGTAATTGACTCGAAAGGTAAGATAGAAAGATAACTTGAATTGTACTTGAGTCTAAACAAAGAAAGGATACAAGAGTAGTACCGGAACTTTGAAGAAGACTCCTCCGGAACCCCGAGACTAGCTCGACTCGACTCTAACTCCCAAGCTACACTAATCCTACTCTAAGTGAACAAAAGAGGGAAATGGAGATGCTCCTGCATTGTGCGTCTGATCCAGCGAGTGGGAGGTGGCTTTTATAGGCAAGAAAGGTCGGTGAAGCGCAGGGGGGCAAGATGCCAGGTGCGGCCGGCTCACTAGGTGTAGCCGGCCCTGTGATCCACTGCCTCTCGACTTGGACGCTCCTGATCCCTGCTCCTGAGGCGGTTGTAGGTCGGCTCCTTGGGTCGGTTTTGCCCGGCACGTGAATGGATAGGTGCGGCCGGCCCTCAAGGTGCGGCCGGCCCACCCCCGTGCCGTGTGATGCACCGACTGAGTTAGGGGACGCCTAGGATCGTCTCTAGATGTCGGTTGTGATGGCTGAGCGATCGGATAAGTGGACCCATTGATCCTAGCCTCCACCCTTTGATCAAACCGACGTTTCTTCAGTGAATCTCATTTGTCCAAGTTGTGCTTGAGGGAGAGGCAGTGCTTAGGACCTGGGACACGCCACGGGGCAGGGCCGGTCGCACCAGGCAGGGTCGGCCGTGCCTAGAACGTGTGGTGTGTTGGTCCCAAATTCTCCCAAAATGTGTACCTGCCTATGAAAATCACAACACAACTCGTGGAACTTTATTAGTACTAAAAATGTGCATGAAACTTGCCATATACTCCTCTCGAACCCGAGGTTTTGACGGTCGAAATTTTGTTGTAAGGACCGTCAACAAACTCCCCCAAGCTAAACGTTTGCTCGTCCTCGAGCAAAGCCTAGACTTGGCCTCGGCGGATCAGGAGTTGCATGATGTTACCACTCGGCAAGTCCCTATGCACAAACTCATGCTCTTCTTGCTATTTGAAAATATTGGTACGAGAGAAACTTAGCCTTATCTTACCCGTGGGGCTTGTAGCTTTCCACCTTGCCTTCGGAGGTTGAAGAGTAGAATGGTTTTTGACTTTGCATCTCTCACTCTTCTTCTTTTTTGGATCCTATCTTGGAGTTTTTGAAAATTTTTCAAAGAAAGACAAGGTTCCTCGGATGGTTCCCTCGATCTCTCAAGTGGTATTTGTTACCTCACCAAAGGCTTTAAGCGAGCCTCAACTTCCTACTCTATGTCTTGTATGTGGAGCTTTGGGTAGGATAAGCATGAGACTCACTTGTGCCACATGATGTTGTTGAGCCAAAAACCGGATCCAAGAAGAAACTAGTCATGCAACTTGATCGAGATGTGCAAGTGTGTGGAATATTTTTGTTTGTTTTTCTAAGTACTCCTTGCTTTGAGATTCTCCCCTTGCTTTTATTTTGGAGGGGGGTCATGCTTCATTTTTTTTATGCTCTTTGATTGGAGCACATATTTTTTCTATGCTTTTTGAGCATATACTCTTTTTTTTTCTTTTGATGACCCCTCTCTCCTTTTGCAAGAATACAACAAGAGAAATCTCTTTGGAACTTTGGAGTGTTTATTTTTGGTGGGTGGATGGCATGTTTTGCATAACTCCCGGTGTGGAAGTTAGCTTGAATATGTGGGTGTACGTGATCTCGATCATGGAAGCATGAAAAGATTCTACCAAGGGTCACAACAATTTGGCAAAACACAAAGGGTCACAAGCAAGCATATGTAGAAGGTTTGAACTTTGATATCGACATATGGCTTTGGTAGGTGATATGACCATTGAGGAGCTTGTCTTGTTTTATTTTCAAAAGAAATCATCCGAGATTTTCACCATACTATGAGATAGAGCAAGATTAACATGGTCGCACCATATCATACTAGTCAACACCCTAGGTTCGGTCATAAGCATTTGCTTCCCACAAAGTTTTATTTCTGGCCCTTGTCTCAAAATATACCAACAAGTTCAAATGCTCATAGAGCGCAAGGTTGTACACTAGTGTTGACGGTGAATTTCCGTCAACCTAGCCATGAGTTTACCTTCGGTGTTGGCATGAATTTTATATCTTATCCATTGGTACTAACCCCCTTGGTACAACAAGTTCATTCGTGCATGTCGGTTTTGGAGTTTGATGTTTATGCAGGAATTTAGCGTTGAAAGCAAGACTTCAATGTAAAGTTCATCAGGCACCTCATGACAAGACCTTGAAGCCCGGCATAAGACAAGCAATGAAGTGAACATGACTCCAAAAAGCCCAAGGACCAACTCGTGAAGACGGAAAACTCTGAGGACCTGAACAGAAAATGCTGAATCTTGCGGGACAAGGAGCTTCATCTAAACCACGGAGAAACTGACGTCAAGGGCCCACATGCAGAAGGGAGAACGTTCTAGAAGACACGGGAAGCATCATCGGGGAAGGCGGCCATGAAATGGGCCAGAATGGGCCCAGGCTGGCAGGCCCGGCCCATTTCTGGGCCCATTCGCACCCCCCTTTGACCTAGCCGCCTCTCGGACTATTTATAGCCCCCTGGCCAAGAGCCACGCATCAACTCATTCGTCATTCATCGCCGAGGAGCAGAGAAGAGAGGGACACCATTCCGGAGAGGAGAGGGTCGAGCTAGTTGTCTAGGGTTTCCCTAGCCGACGTGGGAACCTTGCAAGGAAGACCACGTCGGAGTTCCAGGAGCTAGATTCAAGATCAAGGTAGGATCCCGGTGGTGATCTTGTTTATGTATCATGTACTATGTTGAATTATCAAGTTGCAATCTGATTTCTAGCGATCGAGTGTTTCTCCTATTACTTTGATTTCAATCGGATTTTCTTACTTTAAGATCTATTCTCGAGATAGATCATAGAGGGTGTTCTTGTAGCCGTGGTGGCTAGAGGTGCATGCCTGACCTTCCGAGAGATTTCAACTTGTCCATTGGACTCGCCCTAGGCTAACCCGCACTAATAGGAGTGCGTTGTGACAGAACGGTGGCTCCAAAAGGTGGGCGTCTTCGGAGTTGGACGGGAAACCGTGATTTAAAGATGCTTTTCATGAGATTCAACTTGGCTATTTCTTCTTTGCTCGGAACTTCAACAAAAGCTTGATCCAATCTCTCTAGAAACGACACTCGTCTCCTCGGTGGCATGAGGGCCACACGAAGCTCGTCTATGAGGTTCACCGAACCTCAAGGACGTACGGAGGAGCCGCCCGTCCGACCTCGCCGCTCGACACGATCATCCGCTCCACCTCCATACACTCCGCGGTATTCCAAGTACGGGTTTATTATCAAGATGGAGGAGGAGGAGGAGAAGCTCACTTGCCTTGAGAAGAGGCTTGTGGCGAACGTCGACTTCGACGATCAAGCTCTCCAAGTGCTGGGTTTTTGTACGGATATTTACTACATGTTGGGACACCTAGGTTGGGTGCAATTCTCCAACGGAGTGTCAGCAAACACCCACAAGGAATTCGCCTTGGAAATTCTCATGACCATGGCGCCTATCCTTGATGAAGGAGTGCCGCGAGTCTCTCATTCCGTTTGGAGGGAGTTGAACAAGTGGTTCCCTATGAGTATATTAGGGAGTTACTTGGTTTTCAAAAGGGAGCCCCGGAACAAGTGGATGTGCATGGAGGCACATTGGAAGGTTTTTGGAGTATGATCGCGGGAGAAGCTCACCGGCAAAGAAATAGTATCCGGAACCCCATCATCCAAGTGTTTCACTCATGGATGTGTAAGAGGATTTTTGGGAGAATGAGAGAGACCAAGATAACCGACATGGAGGTGAATTGGCTTTACTCGGCTTTGATTGCCAGGCAGCCAATCGACCCCACTCACCTTATGATCAACCGGTGGTGTTGTGAAGCAACATCGGGTTCGGGAGATATTGGCTCGGGGTGTTATCTCTCCGTGTTGGCTATCTCTTTGAGACCGGGAATTCCAAGAAACCCGGAGCATCTCCTAGCTGGGACTTCCCTAGGATTTGATTATATGAAGCAAGGCAAATAT
The DNA here is from genome assembly GCA_036936925.1 of Cenchrus fungigraminus. Lineage (NCBI taxonomy): Eukaryota > Viridiplantae > Streptophyta > Magnoliopsida > Poales > Poaceae > Cenchrus > Cenchrus fungigraminus. The sequence continues at coordinate 90,990,928 of CM072780.1, forward strand.
ATAAGTGGAGATGAGAGAGGAGGCTTCAAAGTGGCCAAAGTGAATTTGCCCCTTCCGGATGGAAGATTAAGACTTTTTCTTGAGGAAAGAAGATTGGTTAGAGGAAGGATTTCTTGTGCCGGTGAAGAAAAATAAGAGAGGAAGGATTATAGAAGAAGGTTCTTCCACGGCCCAAGAAGGAGGTGCGCAACAAAATTATGTGCCACCATTTGGAGGAATTCCGGCGCCGCCGAGTTACTACGGTGGTGTACCAATGCAAGCATGGGGGAGTGGTGCAGCCATGCCCCCACCAAATTTTGCGGTACCCAACGTAGCCTTTGCGGAGCCATATGCACACCTTCCTCAACCACAACAAAGTGTGGCCATCATTGGAGGATACGCTGCGAGAAACATGCAAAATATCGCAGCCATCCAAACCAATGCAAACCAAATGGGTGAAGGAAATGCAAACATCGCTTATGAGCTTGGGCGCCTTCACTTAGCACCGCCGGGACAATTCATAGGAGGAGCGGTGCAATCCTATTATGAGCAAGGGTACAACAATCAAGATTATCAATATCAACCACCGGCGGAAGATTAGAGAGAGGAGGAGCTTTAGTTTAATCTTTCCTTTTCCCTCTTCTTTAATTTTCAGCTTGTATGCGCCTATGTATGCGTAGTGTTTTCAGTTTTTATTTAATTTTCAGCATGTGTGTTAGTGTTTATTTTCATCATGAATAAAATCACCACCTTGTTTTTACCTTTGGCAAAGATACAAAGTTTGTACCATGTTGATATATGATGACAGTTGCCGCTTTGTTTATCTTTGTACTTGTTTTATGCATGATTAAGCTAATGCTCTCTTAAAATACAAATCTGAAATTATCTAAATGCTAGCTTAATCTTTAGCGGAGGTTATGATAAAAATAAAGACCCATAGTGTTTTATGTGCTCTCAAGTTTAGATGGGTTAAAGATGATTTATTTTTGTTCTTAAAAGTAATGCTAACCTTGTCATAAATACCACTTGCGTGTTGCTCTACCTATCCAGAGCCATATATACATTTGAGTGTAAAAACTTAGTATACAAGGTTTATTTTTGGGTGAGTTATTTCAAGCCTTGATTTCTCTGGCCCGAGACTAAGAAGCTGGTCATTCCGTTTTTACATATCTATCTTATTGCTAGCCTCTTTATCCGTGCATTGTGTATCCCCACATCGGAGATTTCACAAACCTCACCGGGTATCCACCCTTAAAACCAAAAAATTCATATTTTGTGTTTACATCCTTGACCACAACCTATCATTGAGTATGGATCGTCAATTCGAGGAAGATCGCAAGATGGTGCCAAGATTGAAGATTTCAAGTATCTCTTCAAAGGAAAAATATTTCTAGTACCTACCTTATCTCTATCACCTCTTTGCCCGAGGACGAGCAAACGTCTAAGCATGGGGGAGGAGGTAGGTACAATGCAATTTAGAGATCAAGGGGAGCAAAATAAAAAAAAAGAGAAAGAAAGAAAAAGAAAAAAATGAGTATAAAGAAAAAAAATATATGTATGAGAAAAGAAAAAAAAATATGAGTATGTATAAAAATAAAATAAAGTGAACTCCCCGGTTCTCTAAAGTGCATTAGGAATTTCAAAAGTTTCAAGATTTAAAGATCCAAACTCATCTTTCCAACCATGTGCAATCCGATAACGAGGACTTCCTTTGTGCCTCGGGATCACTCTTTGACATTTGCACATGTCCACCTATCTCAAAGTGTGTGTATTTTTCTCTCCCCCTCCTTGATATAACATTATTTTCCAATGACCTTTTTGATGAGTCTCGGTAAGACCATGAGAAGCTTGTCTTGTTTTGACAACATCTCTTTTATAATATCTTGGTAGGACTAAACTTTCCCAAAAGAACTCCACATAAAGCCTACCACCTACATATATGTTATGAGAGGGAAAGGAGTAGAAGAAATAGGCTTGAGAGACAAGAAGAGATGAGAGTTCATGAGCAAGATGCAAGGTGGTTTAAATTTTTGAACTTGGTTTAGCTCTTTTTCATCTCATTCTCATTTTCAAAATTTCTGAGATCCATTTGAATTTTGGGATCATGTTTAATACTTGTGGGATGAGCTTAATTAATATCCACCCTCCGTAAGGATGAAGGCTAGTACATTATGGAACTTTAACGAACTAAACTTTTGAGAGCATTATGTTTTCTCGTGTATGATCAAGTGCAGGGTTTAAACAATGAAGGGCAACGATGATATCCATCGAAGGCTTACTCGAGGACGAGCAAGGTTTAAGCATGGGGGAGATGTTGACGGTGAATTTCCGTCAACCTAGCCATGAGTTTACCTTCGGTGTTGGCATGAATTTTATATCTTATCCATTGGTACTAACCCCCTTGGTATAACAAGTTCGTTCGTGCATGTCGGTTTTGGAGTTTGATGTTTATGCAGGAATTTAGCGTTGAAAGCAAGACTTCCGGGTAAAGTTCATCAAGCACCTCGTGACAAGACCTTGAAGCCCGGCATAAGTCAAGCAATGAAGTGAACATGACTCCAAAAAGCCCAAGGACCAACCCGTGAAGACGGAAAACTCCAAGGACCTGAACAGAAAATGCTGAATCTTGCGGGACAACGAGCTTCATCTAAACCGCGGAGAAACTGACGTCAAGGGCCCACATGCAGAAGGGAGAACATTCTAGAAGACACGGGAAGCATCACCGAGGAAGGCGGCCACGAAATGGGCCAGAATGGGCCCAGGCCGGTCGGCCCAGGCCGGCCGGCCCGGCCCATTTTTGGGCCCATTCGCGTCCCCCTTTGACCTAGCCGCCTCTCGAACTATTTATAGCCCCCTAGCTAAGAGCCATGCATCAACTCATTCGTCATTCGTCGCCGAGGAGCAAAGAAGAGAGGGACACCATTCCGGAGAGCAGAGGGTCGAGCTAGTTGTCTAGGGTTTCCCTAGCCGGCGTGGGAACCTTGCAAGGAAGACCACGTCGGAGTTCCAGGAGCTAGAAGCAAGATCAAGGTAGGATTCCGGTGGTGATCTTGTTTATGTATCATGTACTATGTTGAATTATCAAGTTGCAATCCGATTTCTAGCGATCGAGTGTTTCTCCTATGACTTTGATTTCAATCGGCTTTTCTTACTTTAAGATCTATTCTCGAGATAGATCATAGAGGGTGTTCTTGTAGCTGTGGTGGCTAGAGGTGCATGCCTGACCTTCCGAGAGATTTCAACTTGTCCATTGGACTCGCCCTAGGCTAACCCGCACGAATAGGAGTGCGTTGTGACAGAACGGTGGCTCCAAAAGGTGGGCGTCTTCGGAGTTGGACGGGAAACCGTGATTTAAATATGCTTTTCATGAGATTCAACTTGGCTATTTCTTCTTTGCTCGGAACTTCAACAAAAGCTTGATCCAATCTCTCTAGATTGGTTTTACCTATCCCTCTCTATCTCTTGCTACCTCCGGCTTTCATAGATTAGATTCGTTTCTTTCGATGTTCTTTAGATTAGATGCATAAGATTCCCCTTTGAAGATCTAAGTATTCTCGGCTTTAATAGATAGGATCTTGCATCACACATTTGTTCCACGGATTCGATACCTTGGGTTCACACTTGAGGGAAGAAGGGTCCCTTGGCTACGACGGAGGACTTGTCCACTTGCAAGTCCAAACGAAGTTCGATACGCATATACATCGTCAACAACTAGGTTCTTGCAAATGTTTAACATAGCAACTATTCATCATTTCCAAAGCGAGGATATAGACAAAATTTCAAGCACATGGTTGAAGCAAATATTTTTGTTGTTTTCTTTTATTCAAAGGTGGTAAACAAGATGTTGAAGATTGGTTTGGATGGACATACCTTCCTTGATTGACAATGGGGTCTCCCCCAAGCTAAATTTTGGCTACCTGGTTGGCGTGTCTTCATTTTGGTGATGAGTTGAGTACTTGGAAGCTTGTAGTGGTTGGCTTGATGGATTCGTGGAAAATCATAGGTACGGCCGTACCACTAGGTTCGGCCGTCCGTACTCTATTTGCTCCAAGCACTCGTGTCCCCTTCTGTAAACATCCTGCACAAAAATTTTGTCGAGGGGAGGTACGGCCGTACCTCTAGGTTCGGCCGTATCACCAAAAATCTCCAAAACTATTTTTCTATGTCTTGTTTACTTACTAATGCAATGGTGAAATCAAATTTGAAATTTAAACATGCTTGATGCACGAAATAAAGTGATAGAAGGGAAATATGAGATAAATACCGGTTTACCTCTCGGTGAGGGCTCGTAGTTTAGAGTCCGTGAGCGGGACTCCTCCGTTTGCTCAATTGATCTTGGATTCGTCTGGTCCTAGAGTGGAAGACTCGGACGATGCTCTCTTCACACGCCACACCCTCTTTGTTTTCTTCAGTGGCGCTGAAGTTGGTGAGGCTTTGGCGGGGGTGTTTTTGGTTTCCGTCTTCTTTTCCCCCTTAGCCTTGTTGATTTCCTTTGACTTCTTTGGTTGGTGGCGCCCTTTGAATGCTCTTACCTTGAACTTGGTCGGGGCCACCTCATCTTTCTTGTATTGGGGCTGTGGCTTTCTCCACCCCTTAGCTTCCTCGTCTTGCACTAGGTAACATTGCTCTTCTGTTGCTTGGAATGGGAATGTCATGTTTCTTCGCCCTATGCGAAACTGAATCCTTCCGGCTCCGACATCAATCCTTGCGTTGACATCTCTTAGGAATGGTCGCCCAAGAATAAGCGGCATTTCTTCTTGTGTGTCGAGGACCACGAAATCCGCAAAGACGTATGAGCCTCTGACATTCACCAAGAGATTTTCCACTATGCCCTCTGGATATTTGATCGATGAGTCAGCAAGTTGGACTGCCATTGTTGTCGGAGATAGAGCAGAATATCCCAACTCCTCAAACATGGCCTTGGACATGAGGTTGACACTCGCACCAAGGTCACACAGAGCATTCTTGATCTTTTGATAGTAGATCGTGCATGTGATAGTCGGATATCCGTTATCTTTCTTGTGCAAGACTGGTGATTCCTCCCATGGGTCTTGGATTTGATGTATAAGCTTCCCTACATGGTTAGGTGCATACACCCTCCTAGATGGCTTACTCCATCTGGTGGATATAACACTAACATTTTCTCGGGTAGGCTCGGGTTGCCCTGGGATTCCACCCGACTCGGAAGAAGGTAAAGAAGCAGCAAGCTGAGCAAGTTGAGTTTCTATCATTTTATTAAAGCTTAGCTGATTCTTCATAGCAGTAGTGAAGGATTCTATTGTGGAATTCAGATTTTTCAAGAACTTTATCATTGGCGGCTAGCTTCTTGTTTAAATTTTCATTAATTCTAGCTTGGCCAAAGACAAGATCTTTAATGGAAGGCTGATTATTGAAATTGTTAGAGTAGTTACCTCCATTTTGATTGTTGAACGGGAAGTTGGGCCTCGAGTTCCACCATTGATTGTTGTAGTTGTTGTTGCGGAACCCGTTGTTGTTGCCATTGTTGATGAAGCTAGCTTCTTCCCTTGTCTCGGGACAATCATTGCCCGAATGACCCACATTACCGCAAACCTCACACGTCATGCGAGCGTCCATAATCTTGGCGGTTTCCATGTTGTTGGATGCCTCCAATTTCTTCATTAGGAGGTCCATCTTGGCGGCGAGCATGTCGATTCCATCGACTTGGTGTACACCGTGATTATGGGGTTAGAGACGATCTCCATCCCAACATTGATTTGCCACCATCTTCTCGATCAATTCCTTGGCGGCGGGTACTTGTAGCGAGAAGAAGGCTCCTCCAGCGGCTGCATCTAGGTGCTCACGGGCGGTACGCTTGAGCCCGTGGTAGAAGGTTTGAATTAAGAACCACCCCTGCATGCCATGACGCGGGCACACGGTGATGTACTCCTGGAAGCGTTCCCATGCTTCCGGGATACTCTCATCATTCTACTGCTGGAAACCCGAAATTCTTGCGCGGAGGGCATTGGTTTTGCCCACCGGGAAGAACTTTGCAAGAAATGCCTTTGAACACTTATCCCATGTGTTGATGGCATCTTGCTCTGCATAAAACCATTGCTTCGCTTTCCCGAGCAATGAGAACAGGAATAGGCAAAGATGGATTGCATCATCCGTCACTCCGCGGATAGTGAAAGTCCTGCACACCTCCAGAAAATGCTGGAGATGTGCATTGACATCTTCATTAGGCTTGCCGGAGAACGGATTTACTTGCACCATATTGATCAACACCGGCTAGAGTTCAAAGTTTCCGTCTCCCACCGTTGTGTTTGGTCCGGTAGGGACATTGGTGTTGGATGGGGTAGAAAACTCGCGGATCGTCCTCTCGGCCATCGGTGCTGACGAGGTGCTGTCTACGGGATCGACGGTGTTCATCTCTTGATTCGAGAGAAACTTCTGAGGAATGAGGATGCGAGGGTGCACTCTTCTCACAAGTGACTCCGGATTGTCGTTAAAGTTGGACGGTAGGTCGAAACCGGTCATGCACTACTTTGCGTACATGAGAGTAGAGCAAGGGTAAACGCTCTTAAATAGTGGTTCACCGAACCTTGATAATTCTACCACAAAGTTTAAACGATATCTTATGCCTATTGCCTCCCCGGCAACGGCGCCAGAAATACTTGTTGACGCTCCTTAGCCTCACTACTAAGTTTGCACTATGGGAGTCAGTCGGGCTCTCAAGACAGGCTGTCAAACCACGATCAACCTCAGCAGACTTAAGCTTAGAGAACAGCTCGTTCACCGTCAGAGTGGTGTACTTCTCGGACTCAAGAATGGCCTCAACCTTTCCATCCCACACGATACGATCCAGCGCGTGTAAGAGCTTCACAGCTCTATCATGGTCATCGTACGGGAGGACGTTAACATTGGCCCTCATGTTGTTCACAACCACCGTGAACCGCTGGAACAAGGCATCAATAGACTCACCGGGGAGATGAGTGAAGTTCTCGTACTCTCTCCAGTAGGTCGCATACAACCGTGCCTGAACCTCAGCATTCCCAGCATGAGCATTCTTCAGCTCCAACCAAATTCTACAAGCTAGATCCTCTGTCTGAACCCGATCGAATTCGGATTGACACAGAGCACGAAACAAGTAGTCGACCGCCTTGTTGTTGGCGTCGAACATGTCCCTCGATCCCGGAGCAAGGAAGTTCATCGGATGAACATAAGCTGTGTTCACCGTGACATCCCAAAGGATCTGACCCTTACCACGGAGGAACGCCGCCATCCGCCTCTGCCACATCTGATAGTTTTTGCCATCGAAGTGCGGAGGACCCGAACCCCGTTCCTGGTACACCATCCTTGGATCTTAGACTGGTTAGAATCTGAAGATCCGTAACCTACTCTGATACCACTTGAAGGACCGATTAGGCGAACCAGAGAGGGGGGGAGTGAATGGGAGCCAATAAAAATTCTTCTCGAGGGAGATTGAAACTCCGACAAGACGAACAAGGCTTCCAAAACACGTCTCCGACTCAACTACCCAAGTTGGCCAAGACCACGCAGCCACTAGAGTGCTACTGTTCCTAGGAACCAACAACCACCAAAGCCTACAAGAGAACGCAGCGGAAAACCAACTCGAGCAGCTACTGACCTGCACCGGTCAGACCGATCACCTGCACCGGTCAGACCGGTCCCTGCCGGATCTTCCGGACTGAGTTGCCGGAACACCCGACACCCTCCAGAGACGCACCGTGTCACCCTAGACATTGAGCCGAGTCACCCGAGTAAGAATTGGCAATTCCCACAGAAAAGCCCCTGCACCGGTCAGGCTGGTTCAGCTCACCGGTCAGACCGGTCTGAGCCTGGAAATCCCAAATCTGCCAACTTGACCTCCCGAGCTCCAAACTGAACCAAACTCAAAACAGCAGCAACACGAGACAACAGGGAACACACCAAGACGTTCACCCGAGCAAAACTCAACCAAGAGTCTGCACCGGTCAGACCGGTGAGAGGCACCGGTCAGACCGGTGTGACCTGAGCTCTCGGGATGAACAGCGCCCGCGGGTCAACTCCTCCAAATCCAACTCCCGATCTCCCGAATCGCTCCACGATTTTGCACAAGACTTTGGGGATAGTAGGAACACCTCATGGGCACTCCATAGCCAAGATTTGGTCCACCAAAACTTGCCAAGACGAGAGGAATCGAAGAAATCCCACCAAGAACGCCTCTAACCCTAGAGCCAAGAAAACCCTAAAATCGAGCCCCTTTGCTCACGGATTTGGGAGGGGAATCAAAGGGAAAAGAGCCACGAAGGGTTCAAGCATACACCCCCCACCAAATCCCAAAGAGAAAGGCCTCGAAATTGCTCCAACAAAACCACCAAGAAAGGGCTCCGAAAATCACCAAAAAGGAGAAACGGGAAAGACACATCCAAGCCTTGAGGAACCACGCCGGATCATCTATACATACCAAAGAGGTTCATACAAGGTCTAGCTTGCCGCCCGATCATCCTTCCCTCTCACAAGATCTCACCATGAAGCTCTCAAGCTAGTCCTATGGAAATCCTAAGGAAAATAGGAAGGGAAAATAGGAAAACAAATGAGCTAGGGTTCCAAGAGATAGCTGCCATCCTCTCACCACTTGGGTTATATGGAGGCAAGCCGAAAGACTAAAATACCCCTAAGGCCTAATACTAGGATACACACCCCCGAGGGGCACTTTGGGAAACTTTGTCTTCGCACCATCGGACGGATGCCCGGCGACCGCAAACTTGCTTAGCCTCGACGCAAGCCATGCGATCCCGACGCGTGTCCTCCGCTTCGAAGATTCCGGACTGCGTCGTCGCACACCGGTCAGACCGGTGCTCCTCACCGGTCAGACCGGTACCCACCGGTCAGACCCACCGGTCAGACCGGTCCGATGCTGCTGCACCTCCGTCTTCGGTCTTCGATCTTGGCTTTGTGGATCAACCAAGGAACCTAGTGGTTTTCTGGTGAACCACCGGAAACCCCGCGAACTCGGTGTAGCCTCCGCCAATCACCACTCATGACTCGGCTCCCACGTAGTCCCGGCTCGACCTTGATTTTGAGGCTCAACCAAGAAACCGTCCATGACTTCATCTCGCTGTTCTTGCCACCATGCGGCCCGCACTTGACTCAGCTGTCCACCGGGTCTCTCGAACAAAGACTACTTGTCTTCTCCACACCTGGAGGCCTCACCGGCAACGACCTTTCGCGCTTGTTCTTCACCTGCACCAACACCAGTCAAGCCGCAACCTGCACCTGCAATACTTAGCCAAGAATCAGTCCACACCACGTTGTCAATCACTCATCACACTAGGAAGCGACCTACCACCGGTCCTCGAACCACACAGGCTCTCAACGACGTTATGCCAGCCTTGCCTGCTTCTTCTGAAGAACGTTTAGACTGCTTCCTAGGCGCGATCCAGAAGAAGCCAGCCTCTCTCCTTCTCGCGGCCCCGGCCCGTCCAGTGGTGCAACCGGCACCATCCGAGGCCCCCAGGCGCAGCAGCTCAAGACTCGCCAACAACAAACTCGCCAGAATTCTGATCTCCCGCCGTGGCGAGGTCCTACTCATGCGCCACTTCGACATGGAGGCGAGCGAGCTCGACGGTGTCTTCAAGCCCGGCTTGACAGGTGGCTTCGCTGACAAGGTTCTCTTAATATCTAGTGGGTGAGTTTGGTGTGTACCTGGCCGGCCACGCGCTGTTGTAACAATCTATTTCCATCTTCTTAATACAATGATACGCAGCTCTCCGGCGTATTCGAGAAAAAAAAGCTAATGCTGCGGGATCTGCCCACAATATAGCTTCCTGCCTTTTTTTATCGAGAAATGAAGCACCTATAAATGAAATTGGAAGTTCTGCCCACAATATATATAGCTCCCTGCCTAAGCAGAAAAGATAAGGAATTTCTTAGGAACCCACACAACTCGTCTAAATGTGAAGCGATTGCAGAATAAACCAATTCGTCTAAATTGAGACGTTTTATTTTTTTGACAAATAAATTGAGACGTTGGAGAAAGACAAATAGAGTGTGCGTCGCCTGCTTTCTTGAGGAATCGAGGCACCCTCCACTAGTGTGTCCTACGTGCATATCGAAGAATTTGCAGCCCACACTAGGCCACAAATCATTTGTGCTGGCGGGTAAAAGGAGTCTTTGCTAGCGGGTGGAGCGCCCGCCAGCACAGAGACCTAGTGCTGATGGGTACTTAAGTCGCCCGCCAGCACTGAGGTTTTCAGACCAGCGCATAAAAGCCCAAAATAAATAGCAAGAAAATCTTTTTTAGGAGGATCCCACCGGCCACCCACCCATCCGTCCCTGTCATCAAGTCGCACATTTTTTCGAGTCACGCCGCTACACGGTCGGCGGGGTTCAAACCGCGACCTCCACCCTCACGCGAAGCCTTCTCTACCACTACACCACACACTCATATGCATCTATATCCAGTTTTCATTCTACTTATATTATACTATGTCGAGTGTAAATCGTTTTTTAGGCTCTAAACGGATTCAAATATAAAACTTGTCAACTACAAAGTTTCATAACTTTTACAGATCTACAACTTTCATGTTGGGAGTTTTTTCATTCGAGGTTGTTTACGAAATTTGAATTTCAAATTTGAGAGATTCAAATTTGAATTTCATTAACAATATGATTTCAAATAAGAAAGTTGTAAACTACAAAGTTTCATGTTGAGAGTTTCTCCATTTGAGGTCATTTGAAAAAAAATAAATTTTCAAGTGACTGTGTCCATCTTTGCTGGTGGGCGACATAAGCCACCCGCCAGCACAGGGTGGCTTATGTCGCCCGCCAGCACTATGCCTTCACTGCTGGCGGGCGATATAAATCACCTGCCAGCACAAATGGGACCATTTATGTTGGCGGGTGGCTTATATCACCCACCAGCACTACGCCTTCACTGTTGGCGGGTGCATAGCCGACGCCCCTGGGCACCACTGTGCTGGCGGTACAAATCGTTTCTGGCATAGTGCCAATTGGCAGAGATGAGATGCTGGAGGGGCAAGCGTTCGTTACACTTGAGCTCCTACCTGCTGCAAACCATATGTCCAATGCAAGCTATAACCAAGTGCTTTAATGTATTATTGCACTTCTCTTTAATTCAATTCAAGTACTGCAGTATCAGCGATACCAATATGTATAAGTTGACAATATTATTGATAGTCCATATTAATTATTCCATAATAGACTTCAAATTGTGCAAGCCAAACATTGAATATGGCTATCTTTTCAACTATTGCTTGACTGGACCAATCGGCCATCCTCACCCGCTAATAAGTTTAGAGCTTTAGTCACATAAACAAGAGTTAAATACACCAGCAGCCCTCAAACTTGTCACTTTGTGCCACTTAGGTCTACGAACTTGCAAAGTCGAAATCCAGCACCCCAAACTTGTTAAGTTGCGCCATTTAGGTCCATACCCCTTCTTTGGTCATGCATATATGTAAAAAAGACCCTTAATTTTTATCTTCTTCTCCATCCACGTCCTCAGCACGTCACTGCCGTCACCACCGCCACCCATGATGCTCTCCGGTGTGTGCCCAAAAAATTCCCCACTCCCGGTTGCCGCTCATTTAGGGGATGGAGAGCTCTGCTTTGCGCCGCCGCCGCCGCCTCGTCATCTGGCCAGCCGCAGCCTCTGCTTCACGCCGTCGTCGGCGCGCGTCGCAGGGACCTCCACCAGCGCGCGCCCCGGATCAACGACGGCACAGGTGCGGTTCCCGGAAGCAGGGGAGGTTCGTCGCGGTTGAGGTTCCCAGAAGCAGGGGAGGTCCATCGCAGCCCCGGTCGGCACACGAGAGGTGGAGGAGCTACAAAAATCCTGCATCGCATCGAAGAAGGCGTCGGCGGCGCCAGGGACCTCATCATCGGCGCTTGGACCTACCCTCCTCTCCGTGTCGCCTCAACCTCTACTCTGCCGGTCAAAATCCTACTCCGGGCGGGGGGGATCGAACGCGGCTGCCGCCGCCGCCAAGAAGTTGCATCGATGCCTGAGATCTCACCGCCACGGGAGGAGCTGCGGGAGCCGTCCCTGCTCTCCAGCCGTCTCACCGACCGTGGCGCCCCTGCTCGAGCAGTAGCTTCCGCCTGTGCGCTGCGGGCCGCGCGCGGGAGCTCTGCCGCTGGGGGAGCTCGATCCGGGGCACGCAGGGGCTCTCCGGCGTGAGGCTCGCTGGTGTTGGAGAGGAGGGCAGAGATGGCGAGGTTCGCCGGCGAAGTGCTAGGGAGGAGGGCCACCAGGGGAGAGAGAGGAGGAAGAGGACGGGAGGAGGACGGAGAGAGAGGAGGCAGGTGGATAAGGAAGAAAGGAGGCTGATGTGTGGGTCCCACGGTGAGTTGTTGGTATGGAGTATGAGATACCGGGGATCACGGGTGCGGGAAAACTCATACTGTACTGGAGAATATTCTCTTTAGGGTATGCAAATGGAGTATGATGAGTGCGACCAGCCTAAGACTGTTTGCACTGGGTACGGGATAGCCCACGCTATCCCGGTCTCGTTGTCCTTTCCAGTAGAAAGCCCCTGCAGCGGGGGACTGAATGACCAACGTGATAGCCTGCGGGCATCCCGTTCACGCCAAACCTGGTGCTCATCGCGGACGTCCTGGAAGCTATTGTTGTCGGGACCCACGGGAGGGTGGTTGGGTCCACGCGGGTGGCAGAAAGGAGAAGAGAGAGGCCGGCGCGCGGAGGGAGGAGGGCCGTGCGGGGGGCGCCGCCTCCGCGCATGACGGCCGGACGGGAGGGAGGAAGGTCGGCGGCGCAGATCGAGGTTCCTCTGGTCAGCCCGAGCAGAGGAAGAGCAAGAGAAGCAGGGGACGACGTCAAGCATGCCGAGTCCTGCTCCACCGTGGATGCGCCGCCGCTGTCGATGTGCCATCGAGATCGGCCCTGTCGTCCGCCAGAGATGGCCGGCTGCAAGGAGCTCCGCACTAGGGGCCACTAGGAGGAGCGTGTGACGCGCCCGCTGGTGCCGGACGTGGGGAGGAGGGCCCGCTGCTGCTCCAGCTCGTCGGCCGACAGCTTCCCCACCGCGGATCCGGTCGCCAGCGTGGCTGCCTGTCCTCCGTCGCCACCACGAGAGCCAGGAGGAGGGGACAGGGGAGCCGCCGCCGTCCTCTGCTGTGGAGGTTTGCTCCTCCATCACCGCGGGGTCGACGAGGCCGCCACTCGACCCCGTCCACGTTCGCCGCCGCGCTGCGGTACTGGCCCCAGGCCACTCAATCTGCCGGTAAGGAGCATCAAGGCCAGCACGAGAAAGCCAGCCTGCCCTCACCCCCCCCACCACCCGACCCTCCGTGCACCTCGCCGCGGCCTCCAGCATGCTGAGCGCCTGCATAGGGCACCTGGCATCGTTGGCCAGCACGCGCACCGCGGCAAGGATCGCGCCCAACCGGACCATCTCCGCGCGGGCGCGCCGCGACTGCCGCGAGGCAGGACACACTACATGAAAAACTCACTTTGGTAACGTGCATAGATTGCCTTTCGTAACGGGCAAAGCGCCCGTTACCGATCAAGTGTTACAAATGAGCCAAGAAAGGTAACGGGCAGATGCCCGTTACTGATAACACATATTCGTAACGGGCATCAAACAACGACCGTTATCACAACTAGCCACCGGTCACGTGAAATGGATGTTTCTCTGGGCCCACAGGGAACTTTGGTAACGGGCACCAAAACAGAGCCCGTTACAGTAGCTCAACATCAGAGACGCCTGCTCTGTACCTGCGTCTCCTCTATCTATACGAAATGAGACGCGTCTATTTCACACGCGTCTCAGCACATCTAGGATTCATAACGGGCATCAAACAACAACCGTTACCACAACTAGTCACCGGTTACGTGAAATGGCTGTTTCTCTGGACCCACAGGGAACTTTGGTAACGGGCATGAAAACAGAGCCCGTTACTGTGAACTCATCATCGGAGACGCGTGCTGTGAACCTGCGTCTCCTCTGTCTCGACGAAATGAGAAGCATCTGTTTCCACGCGCGTCTGCTGTCTCTCGACTAAAGGAGACGCGTGCTTTCAAGTTACTCTCATCAGGGCTTGTTTGGATGGAGTCATGAGAAAACTGCCTGAACCAGGCAGCATCTGACCCCAACCAAGCAAGCCAAGCAGATTTCTCAGGCAACAACACCTGACTAAAGAAGACTGAATGAGTTTCAAGTTTCTAGCTACAATGAACTCACGGTGCACCATTATAGAAGTTGCCCTTTCGGTCGATGGTCTCCTTAAGAATGTACTCGCACAGCATCTCCCGGACACGCTTTAGATCTTCTGTGGAAACATCTACAGCAGATTTGAAATCCCGCAAAATACAATCATTTATGAGAATACACGTAGAAATCAGTTTCTAAAATCAGATGGAGAATATAAGCAGAGACAAGGTTGAGCATTATTATCTACTTACAACAGCCTTCTTGATGTCAGGTATGTCAACGAGTAGTCTTAACATATGGAATGCCACATGGAGTCCACACAAAGAGGACCGCCATGGCTGCTGAGCACACTGCATCGAGGTACCAAAATGACAAGTTAATGCAGTACCAAATAGGTAAGAAGGGACCATAAAAAAACCTCGATCTTACATCGAGATTTGTTTTGTGTTTGAGTATGGCTTTTGACTTTTTTTGCTTTCCTTTCGTCACTCCGTCCTGTGCATGATCACCAAAGGCCCTGCATGATCAGCAATACCGATTAGAAACACTAAGAGATTGAATTTTTGTGAACCAAACCTACAAGATACTGTACCAAAGGCCCTGCATGGTCAGCAATACCGATTAGAAACACTAAGAGATTGAATTTTTGTGAACAAAACCTACAAGATACTGACCAGTCCACAACAGATTTGAGGTCTGAGAACTTTAGCGGGGGATGTTGTTTAGCAGAATCTAGATACCAAACCTCTTTGAACTTCATACAGATGATCACTGTTACCAAGTGGCTAGTGTAGTAGGCACCCACCACGTAGTCATTGTTCATTGCATTTGCGATTGCTTTGGTAACAAGGCCAGAATGCTGATAAATATTTGTGGAAGTAATAAAACCTGGATCTAAAAACCCAACACTGATCTGCATCTCCGCTGCCTTGTCCATCATTTTCCTACAAAAAATCAAATTGTTAGCATGTATGAACTTTGTGGTTAAAATTAAAGAAATATCTTTTTAGGTTTTAAGGGACTTACAATGTCCACAACCTCAAGAAGGTAAGTTCCAAAGAAGCCAGGGTTATAAGGTTATACACGCTACTGAATGCAATGTTTAACATTAAAGAACCACCACCACCTTTAAAGTAGTCTTGATCCACCTTTGCTGGAAAGACAAGTTTATCCTTACTGTGTTCCATGAAGTAAGCATGCAACCTGGCACAATTTGGTCCAACAACCTCTAAGTTTGCTTCTAACAACATAGGTGCACCAGGCTTGTATTTTGGTCGTTCCTGTTCTGTCCCAATAATACTGTTAAGAATCTCATCTTTAGACAGAGGTTTCCTGGCCTGGTTCCCCTTCTGCAGTGGAGATTGTCTGGGCTCCTCCTCCTGTTGCAGAGGCTGCTGTACATGTTGCATCTGCTGCTTAGGGGGAGATTGCCTGCGCTCCTCCTCCTGCTGCTAGAGAGGCTGTTGTTTCGTCTGTTGCTTATCCTCATGTTGCAACTGCTGCTTAGGCAGAGTTTTCCTGGGCTCCTCCGGCTGTTGTCGACGCTCCTACTGCGTAGTTTTGCTGATCTGCTGTTGCTGGTGCTGCTGTTGAGCCTTCTCTTGCTGACACTGAGCTGCAGTACCTCCATCTGATGTTGTACCCCTGCTACCTGTTGCGGCTTCAGGGTTGGGATGTCTCGTCATGGGCGGTATAAGAATCCTGTCCTTTGGCCATTGGATCCTTTGAACGAGAGCCTCAGCTAGGGTTGCTATGTCGCCCCCATCAATTGGTACAGGCAGAGGGTAGTGACCCGCATTGTCCCATACATACGTAGGTAGCACCACAACATACCCATCCTGCACCGGTACTGAATGGAAAGCCTTTTGAAATGGAAAGACTTTCACTAGTGCGTGCTCCACATTAATCTCGGTGCCATCCAAAAGGCTGCATGCGGTTGGCTCTGTCAGCTTATCTATTGTGTCCAGCATAGGTGATCCACTATCACGGTGCACTTGATTCGCTTCGTCCTCGTTGGCATTCTAATGGTCTTACTCTCTGCCACACGCATCTTCCTCGCTGTCATGCGCATGTTCTTCCTCGCGGTCATGCGCATCTTCTTCCTCACTGCGATGCACGTCTTCTTCCTCACTGCTACTGACAGGCGCTGGTAGTTGGGAAGGAAGAAGTACATTTTTTGGTATTTCGATGCCTGATAGTCTTAGAGCATGGACAACTGATTTAAATGTTATGTCCATCATATCATGAGCATCAGACCTCTTGTTCCTCCTCTTCTTCCTGTACATTCCAGCAAACTCTTCACCAAAGCCTTTACCCCAACCAAGTGAACTAGACACGCCTCGGACCTGACCTCGATGCTCTGGAGTCTCAAGTGCTGCGGTGAGGATATCATCCTCCCTAACCCCAGAGAAAGAACCATCGCTACCCTGAGCTGCAAGTGTTTTCACCCTATCTGCTACCCCCACCACCGCAGGGTTACTGAATGTTATGCCCCCGCTTCCTTCACTAGTATTCTTCCTCTTCTTCCCTACCCTTGCCCGCAGATAAGGTCTTGAACGTCAAGAAAATTGGTCCCAAAGCTTCTGTTTTCCTTCTGCGGCTAGCTTTGCATCCTCCTCCTCCCACTCTTTCCTTTTACCACGATAACCTTTTCTGCCCGTCTTGTGTGGCTTATTATGCAATGCTCTCTTTTGTTTCATCTCCTGGCTCAATTGATGAAATGAAGGAGAATTGGTTTCCTGCACAAACATGTCCCAGTCTTGTTGCTGCAAAAAGGCATGCTTCACAAAGGGAGTCTCCTCTTCGCTCACATATTTTTTTCTTAAATGGGCCTTGAACCGCCGTTGCAAGGTTCTAATCTC
Source organism: Cenchrus fungigraminus (assembly GCA_036936925.1). Classification (NCBI taxonomy): domain Eukaryota; kingdom Viridiplantae; phylum Streptophyta; class Magnoliopsida; order Poales; family Poaceae; genus Cenchrus; species Cenchrus fungigraminus. The sequence continues at coordinate 91,007,927 of CM072780.1, forward strand.
TGATATAGCTGCCTTAACTGCCTTCTTGCGAACAGATTCGTCCAGATTGGTTGGGTAATCTAGCTTTTCCTCTAAAACTGTGAACAAATGTTCCTTCTCAATTGGTGAGAGATCATCAACCGCCTTGTTGATTGACACCCTCTCCCGAGCAATGAGGCCACAGACCAATACAAATCTATCCCTCGCAGCATCTGGGGTAGGCCAAAAATTGGCATCAAGTCCAGTTGCAGTCAACTTGTCTTTTGGCCATTTGGTTTGTGTCCTTGACCCGCGGGATCGAGTACTACTCGCAGCAGTCTGTGCTGAGTGACCCTGTGAAGAAGGTTCACCACCGATGGGCTGTGATGGTGCACTAGAGGTAGAGGAGTTTGTTGTTGTGGGAGACTGCATAGATGATATGTCATGTTGTCAGTAGAGCAACATAAGCAAGGCTGAAAATCTAAACAAAATTCTTATTAGATAAATTCGTTTTCTCTGACAGGCAAAATAGCTGATATTACACTAGAAATCATTACAAGTCGTAAATAAAATCAGCATAGACATACACAATTCATATCTTACTTAATTAGCATACAGGGATAGGTGCTAACCATTTTGACAGGGACACAACAATATGATTATATATCAAAGCAGAGAATAAATTCCTTCAACTGCTTCCTTGTCCAACTTCAGCAGCGATGGATTGTGTGTTTCATGTGTACATGCAACAAGAGGATAAAGCAATGATCATGACATTATATATGACAGTAGTGAAACAACAATCACAACACATCATGACACCAACAATAACAATATATATGATAGTAGTAAAACAATTAACACTCACAACAAAGCATAGGACAGTCTAGTTATCACTACATTATAAACCACTGCGATGCAATTCCCACTGACATTATGTGGCCATCAGAATTAAAGTATGCTAGCAGGTCCAAAGCATAACTGTCGATCTGGTACATTCACAGCATAGCAGAATTAAAGTATGCTAACATCCTTAATGCTTTTCATGAATTTACAGTCTAAAAATTGTAGCACCAGGAACATGAAAATGAATTTCAACAGTTCATATAACTTCATCTGTTTGCAACAATTTATTCAAACAGACTTGGAGCAACAAAATTCATCCATCAAATCCACAGTCAATCAATTAAAAATGAACTATTAAGGCATGTCTCCCTAATCCACCTTGACATGAGTATATAGCAGATTGGGTGGACTACATTATAAACCACTGCGATGCAATTCCCACTGACATTATGTGGCCATCAGAATTAAAATATGCTAACAGGTCCAAAGCATAACTGTTGATCTGGTACATTCAAAGCATAGCAGAATTAAAGTATGCTAACAGGTCCAAAGCATAACTGTCGATCTGGTACATTCAAAGCATAGCAGAATTAAAGTATGCTAACATCCTCAATGCTTTTCATGAATTTACAGTGCAAAAATTGTAGCACCAGGAACATGAAAATGAATTTCAACAGTTCATATAACTTCATCTGTTAGCAACAATTTATTCAAACAGACTTGGAGCAACAAAATCCATCCATCAAATCCACAGTCAATCAATTAAAGATGAACTATCAAGGCATGTCTCCCTAATCCACATTGACATCACGTGTAATTTTTTGTGAAGGTCTTCATCATGGTCGGTAGCATGGTGTCGCACTTCACCTTCATTTAGGCAGCCTACTTCGAGTTCATTAAGGCCTTCCTCACCATGTTTATTCCAACACGTGTAATTTTTTGTGAAACCACGTGTGACCAAATGATGAAAAATGATTTCCCGTTGTGCGAATTTCTTCTGGTTGAGACAATCTACATAGGGGCAAAGCATTGCCTGAACACCACGGTTTCTCATATCCGCCTCTGCTTGATTTAGAAAACCATTGACCCCGCTTAAGAAATCCTCCCAATCTTCTTGGGGCTGTCTGTACATCCAAGCCCGAGCAGCAGACGCCATCTGCATTCCATACATCAAATGAGCATAATTCATCACACAAAAAACCGATAACATAAGAGGATTAGGACAGCTGAAGAATTTCAATAAAAGGGGGCAATTAATTTCCACCTTGACGAGGACTTTCTACGAGGTGAGCGCGGCTGAGGAGGAGGATCGGAGGTGGCGGCGCGGTTGCAGCGACAGCGTGGAGGATGGCACCGAGCCCCAGGGGGAGGGGACACAGAGGCATCTGCTTTGGATGACGCTGCGGTCGACGTCTGCTGGCCCCTTTTGCCATCGCGCACGCGGCCGGCTGGCCTGCTGCAGCGCCAGCTTTCTGAGGAGAGAAATTAAGCACGATCCTCAGAGCACGCGCAGTTGGCGGTGGCGAACGGGACAGGCCGGCGGGAACATCTGAGCAGAGAGATCGAGCAAGTGACCTTCTGAGGAGAGAGAGCGAGTGTTGTTGTCGGAACGGGAGTGGCCTTCTGCGGAGAGAGAGCGAGTGGTGTCGGAAGGAGAAGACAGAGACGAGCAATAACAACGTGCGTCTCCGATGTGAGAAAAAAAGTGACCCTGGGTGGCAATCAAAGGAGACGAGTCCTAAGACACGAGCGTATCCAATTGGGTCGCCAGCAAAGGAGATGCATCCTAACAAGCATGCGTCTCCATTACGAAATTATCGGTAACGGACTTTATAGCACGTTACCAATACGGTAGTGATCAGTAATGGACTTAAACAGCCCGTTACTGATAGGGCATTGATCGGTAACGGACTTTACAAGCCCGTTACCGATAGGTTTAACTTTTCTAACGGACTCTATTTAACGTCTGTTATAAAGAATTCATGGAACGGGCGTTTAAGAAGCCTGTTACCAGAAGTCCACATTGGTAACGGGCGTTGTGGAGGCCAACCCCGGGGTCATCCTGGCGCGCTTATGGGTAACGGGCGCCAAACAACAACCGTTACAAATGTGGGTGCATGTAACGGGCGTTAAGGGCCCGTTACAAATGCTGCGTGGCCTATTTGAGGTTTTCACGTAGTGGTCGGCGCGGCAAAGGTCATGAATTGACCGGTGACGAGCTCACGAGCGGACTGGGCGGGTGAGAGACATGGGTACCCATGGGTCCCCACCGGCCAGGGTCCCAGAGGTCCCTGTCAAGTGGACCCGACCTGCCAGAAGCCCTACCGACCAGCAAGTGGGCCCGGAGACCTTATCCACAACCCCGGTGACCTTGGAAGACTTCTGGAGACCTTAACCAGATCCCAGAGGATCCGCCGGACTTGTGGCGCAAGACACATTCCTAGGTCGCGGCTCGGCACCGCCTGTAGGTCCGCAGATCGCGGGATTCACCCTGTAGTCAAGGAAGATGACCTTCCTACTTTGTAACCGACCCCGATGAGGGCCCACCGACCTCGAATGGAAGCCATAGCCCGTTGACCATATAAGGCGGCCTAGAGCTCCATTCGATGGGACTTCCCTTCCACGCATAATTCCACCCCATACTGGACGTAGGGTTTTTCTCTCCGGAGGCCTGAACCAGTCTAAACCCTTGTGTCCATCGCCATCCTCGCCGTGTTCTGAGTTCCATCCGTGAACTACCACCTACGCTCTTAGTTCTCGATCCCCTCCAATTAACCTACAACCGCTTGGGTCGCCCCCTTGCGGATCTGTCTAGGTCTCACCCCCTGACAGTTGGCGCGCCAGGTAGGGGTGATCGGGAACTCGCTGCGCAGCATGGTGGCCCGATCTGGTGTCGTTTTTCCGGCGAGCATGGCGGACATCCTCGCCAACCCCGTGGAGATCTGCTTTGGTTCCTTCACGGCGACCTCGACTGTTCCGGCGGCCACAACCTCTCCGGTGACCGCTGCGAAGATAGTGGCGGCACCCGTCGCCACCCCCGTTTCCGATCTAGCATCGGAGACCCACCCGCCCAAACCCTATGACATCATTCAGGGAATGGAGCGCGTCATCAGCATGATGGAGGAGACCCTCCAGATCTGCAAGAGAGCCCAGCGCTCAATGCAGATGGCGTCGCGCTGCAAGACCTTCCCCTTCGGTCTGCGACCACCCAGCGACTTCTACACTCGCCAGGCGGCCAAGTCCTCCTAGATCCAATCTGGGCGGCGGCAGCCATCTGGCGACCTCAAGCCCGAGCTCCGCGCACGCAACGATCCGCTCAACGTACCGTGCACCTACCACAAGGGCGCACGACATACCCTCCGCGGATGTCGGCTACGGAAGAAGATTGACCAAAAGCGTACTCCTCGTACCACGCGAGCTCCCACGTCTCCGGACGGCGGCGAGTTCCAGAAAGTCCGGATCCACATCTCCCCCAACGACCAGGGCTCCATCCTTCGCCGGGTCTTGGTGGTGTCTGAAAATGAACCACCACGTCGTGGTGCAACAGACTCCGAGGAGGCGCAACGGATCCAAGGCAACGCCAACCGCGCCCAGCGACGTGCAGAGGAACAACGTCACGCGGTACCTGCTTGCGCTCGAGACCTTCGCCTCGAGTTCGAGGAAGCGGGGCTACCGGCGTTCAACAGCCCCCAGGACAACCTGGGTGCTTCCATGGCGCGCCTCCAGCAAGCTGACCCCACACCTAAGGCCGAAGCAGCCATGGCCTACCTTCGGGTCGCCACGGCCCTGGTGGAGGAGAAGAGCACAGCAGCCAAGTCAGCTGCATCGTCATCAAGCCGTCACTCACGCAACCGATCTAATCAGCCTGCGCGCAGCAACCTCCCCCCTATCCAGGAGGAGGTCGATCAAAACAACTCCGATCAGCCTCGGGCGAATGGCGCAAAAGACGGTGACCACCGCGCCAATCTCGACAAGAATAGGCGTGCTCTCGACGGCCGCGGCTACATCGACCAGCGCCACCGCGAGCGTGAAGAGCGAGAGCTGCAACATCACGCGGATTACGATCACGAGTACGGACCTCCCGGTGCTGTCCATCGCATCATGGAGCGTGAGGAGCGCGACCGCCACGACGTCGAAAACAGGCACCGTGCTCAGTACGAGGCGGACTACGACAACCCAGAGGGCGGTATCCCAAATCCAGATCGCCAGCCCAGATCCCAGATCGTCACCCCCGCGCAGAGCAGAGGTGGTGCTCAAGTTGGAGCCGCCGCCGACGACATGGCCATCACCGCCTTCCCCGCGTTGGCTCCTCGCCTTAGGTCGGTGGCCTACCCCGACAACTTCAAGCCCAACATCCAGAAGTACGACGGCCGCTCCGACCCCAACATCTGGCTGTCGACCTACTATGTCGCCGTCAAGGCGGCCGGCGGCAACTTCGACCACATGGCGGCGTACTTCCCGCTGGTGATGGGTGACGCGCCATCACTCTGGCTCAACAACCTCCCGGCGGGCAGCATCACGTCTTGGGCCGACCTGTCCCAGGCCTTCACGTCCAACTTCCAGGTGACGTACAATCACCCTGGGAATGCCTTCAACCTCAGAGGGTCACCATGAAGCCCAACGAGCGGCTCTGCAACTACACCAACCGGTTCTTCGAGAACCGCAACACGTGCGTCGGTGTCAGGGACGACCAGGTCGTCGAAAGCTACAAGAAGGGTGTCAGAGATCGCAAGATCTTTGAGAAAATCCACGAGTCAGAAGCCACCACTGTCGCGGCCCTCATGGACGTCATCAACAAGCTGATCGACACCGACGAGGCACTGGTCAACCAGTTTGACTACGACGCCAAGCGTGATGCAGGCACTTCCGGCATTGCTGGAGACTCGAGCTCCAAACTGCGCAAGCGACCTTCAGAGGTGCTTGCGGCGGAGGCACGTCAACCTTCGACGTTCAACATCGACGAGTTCAATGCAGCGCTCGACAGCCCCGGCGTGTTCCACGAGCGGGCCACCCACATAGTCCGCGAGTGCTCGCAGTTCAAGGGGCATTCCATACCCCTAAAGACCCTAAGCGATCTAGAGGCGACGGCGACCGATCCTCCTCACGTCGCTACAACAACAAGGGCCGTGATGACCGATGCGGCCGTGGCGATGACGGCCGCCGCGACGACCGACGTCGCGATGAGCAGCAGCCGGAGGACCGCCGCGATGAGCGCGACCTATCTCCTCCACCGGCGACGGGCAACCCCAACGGCCCCTTTCAGCAGGCCAAGAGGTCGATCAACATGATCGTCGGTGGCCTCAAGTCCAGCGTGAGCAGAAGGCAATATTGCAAGGATAAGCGCGAGATCCACCTCATCCACACCAAGCTGTCGCAGCCTCTGCGATGGTCGGAGCAGCCAATCACGTTCTCTAGGGCTGATCACTAGGTCCACATCCCAGATCCAAGGTCCTACCCGCTCGTCGTCGAGCCCATAGTGGAGGGTGCCCTGCTCCCTCAGACCCTCATCGACGGAGGAAGCGGGCTCAACATTATCTTCGTCGAGACCTTGAAGAAGATGGACTTCAACTTCAAGAGGCTGACAGCATGTGACGAGCCCTTCTTTGACATCGTCCCTGGCAAGGCGGCGTACCCCATGGGTCGGATCTCCCTCCCTGTGACCTTCGGCATGGAGGACAACTTTCGCACGGAGTACCTCAGCTTCGAGGTCGCTGACTTCAAGTCCTCCTACCACGCCATCCTAGGTCGTCCCATGCTGGCCAGGTTTATGGCCGTCCCGCACTACACCTACTTGGTGTTGAAGATGTCGGCCCCAAACGGGGTCCTTGAGAGACAGGTGTGGTTCGAGGACCGGTGGATGGTCGCTTCCTGGTGTGATGAGTGATTGACAACGTGGTGTGGACTAATTCTTGGCTAAGTATTGCAGGTGCAGGTTGCGGCTTGACTGGTGCAGGTGCAGGTGCAGGTGAAGAACAAGCGCGAAAGGTCGTTGCCAGTGAGGCCTCCAGGTGTGGAGAAGACAAGTAGGCTTGGTTCGAGGGACCCGGTGGCCAGCGGGGTCAAGTGCGGGCCGCATGGTGGCAAGAACGGCAAGATGAAGTCATGGACGGTTTCTTGGTTGAGCCTCAAAACCAAGGTCGAGCCGGGACTACGTGGGAGCCGAGTCATGAGTGGTGATTGGCGGAGGCTACACCGAGTTCGCGGGGTTTCCAGTGGTTCACCAGAAAACCACTGGGTTCCTTGGTTGATCCACAAAGCCAAGACCGAAGAACCGAAGATGGAGGTGCAGCAGCTCCAGACCGGTCTGACCGGTGAGGAGCACCGGTCTGACCGGTGTGCGACGATGCAGTCCGGAATCTTCGAAGCGGAGGACACGCGTCGGGATCGCAAGGCTTGCGTCGAGGCTAAGCAAGTTTGCGGTCACTGGGCATCCGTCCGATGGTGCGAAGACAAAGATTTCCGATTTCGCCCTTAAGGGGCATGTATCCCTAGTTAGCTAGTAAGGGTATTTTAGTCTTTCGGTTGCCTCCATATAACCCAAGGGGTGAGAGGATGGCAGCCATCTCTTGGAACCCTAGCTCATTTGCTTTCCTATTTTCTCTTCCTATTTTCCTTAGGATTTTCTTAGGACTGGCTTGAGAGCTTCATGGTGAGATCTTGTGAGAGGGAAGGATGATCGGGCGGCAAGCTAGACCTTGTATGAACCTCTTTGGTATGTATAGATGATTCGGTGTGGTTCCTCAAGGCTTGGATGTGTCTTTCCCGTTTCTTCTTTTTGGTGATTTTCGGAGCCCTTTCTTGGCGATTTTCTTGGAGTGTTTTCGAGGCCTTTCTCTTTGGGATTTGGTGGGGGATGTATGCATGAATCCTTCGTGGTTCTTTTCCCTTTGATTCCCCTCCCAAATCCGTGAGCAAAGGGGCTCAATTTTGGGGTTTTCGTGGCTCTAGGGTTAGAGGCGTTCTTGGTGGGATTTCTTCGATTCCTCTTGATTTGACAAGTTTTGGTGGACCAAATCTTGGCTATGGAGTGCCCATGAGGTGTTCCTACTATCCCCAAAGTCTTGTGCAAAACCGTGGAGAGATTTGGGAGATCGGGAGTTGGATTTGGGGGAGTTGACCCGCGGGTGATGTTCATCCCGAGAACTCAGGTCACACTGAAAGACCGATTAGGCGAACCAGAGAGGGGGGGAGTGAATGGGAGCCGATAAAAATTCTTCTCGAAGGAGATGAGAACTCCAACAAGACGAACACGGCTTCCAACTCACGTCTCCGACCCAACTACCCAAGTTGGTCAAGACCACGCAGCCACTGGAGTGCTACTGGTCCTAGGAACCAACACTCAACCTTCCGAGCCAAAACTCACCGAACCACACAGCGGAAACTTGCACGGCTTGCTGCTTGTGCTACACCGGTCAGACCGATGGCCTGCGCCGGTCAGACCGGTGACACCGGTCAGACCGGTGGACAGAGCCGGTCAGGCCGGTGGCTACAGCAGCCGCACAGCAAACGTTCCAGGAAGCCTCAGTGAATCCTCTAGGCCCTGGAACGAAAACCACCACGAAACACAACCTGTGAGGAAGAAGAAACCCTCACAAGGCCTAGCAAAACAACTCCAAACACGCCAAGAACTGAACAGCAGGACCACGGGACAAAACCACACGGACAAGGCTGTTCCCCGAGACAAAAACCCACCAAGGGCTAGCACCGGTCAGACCGGTCAAGAGCACCGGTCAGACCGGTCGTGCCTGGGCAGCTCGGGATGAACAGCGCCCGCGAGTCAACTCCTCCAAATCCAACTCCCGATCTCCCGATCCGCTCCACGGTTTTGCACAAGACTTTGGGGATAGTAGGAACACCTCATGGGTACTCCATAGCCAAGATTTGGTCCACCAAAACTTGTCAAATCAAGAGGAATCGAAGAAATCCCACCAAGAACGCCTCTAACCCTAGAGCCACGAAAACCCCAAAATCGAGCCCCTTTGCTCACGGATTTGGAAGGGGAATCAAAGGGAAAAGAACCACGAAGGGTTCATGCATACATCCCCCACCAAATCCCAAAGAGAAAGGCCTCGAAATCGCTCCAAGAAAATCGCCAAGAAAGGGCTCCGAAAATCACCAAAAAGGAGAAACGGGAAAGACACATTCAAGCCTTGAGGAACCACGCCGAATCATCTATACATACCAAAGAGGTTCATACAAGGTCTAGCTTGCCGCCTGATCATCCTTCCCTCTCACAAGATCTCACCATGAAGCTCTCAAGCTAGTCCTACGAAAATCCTAAGAAAATAGGAAGGAAAATAGGAAAACCAAATGAGCTAGGGTTCCAAGGGATGGCTGCCATCCTCTCACCACTTGGGTTATATGGAGGCAACCGAAAGATGAAAATACCCTTACTAGCTAACTAGGGATACATGCCCCTCGAGGGCGAAATTGGAAGTCTTTGTCTTCGCACCATCGGACGGATGCCCAGCGACCGCAAACTTGCTTAGCCTCGACGCAAGCCTTGCGATCCCGACGCGTGTCCTCTACTTCGAAGATTTCGGACTGCGTCGTCGCACACCGGTCAGACCGGTGCTCCTCACCGGTCAGACCGGTACCCACCGGTCAGACCGGTCAGACCCACCGGTCAGACCGGTCTGGAGCTGCTGCACCTCCGTCTTCGGTTCTTCGGTCTTGGCTTTGTGGATCAACCAAGGAACCCAGTGATTTTCTGGTGAACCACCGGAAACCCCGCGAACTCGGTGTAGCCTCCGCCAATCACCACTCATGACTCGGCTCCCACGTAGTCCCGGCTCGACCTTGGTTTTGAGGCTCAACCAAGAAACCGTCCATGACTTCATCTTGCCGTTCTTGCCACCATGCGGCCCGCACTTGACCCCGCTGGCCACCGGGTCCCTCGAACCAAGCCTACTTGTCTTCTCCACACCTGGAGGCCTCACCGGCAACGACCTTTCACGCTTGTTCTTCACCTGCACCTGCACCAGTCAAGCCGCAACCTGCACCTGCAATACTTAGCCAAGAATCAGTCCACACCACGTTGTCAATCACTCATCACACCAGGAAGCGACCATCCACCGGTCCTCGAACCACACCTGGCTCTCAATCTCCCCCTTGATGAGTGCATTGACAACACACACGTTTTGGTAACCAAGAGAAAAGGAAAAGAAAAGAAACGACTAAAAGAAACTCCAACAAGCGATCGAAAGCCAAAGAAAAGGCAAAGAGCAAGATCACTTGAAGAAGACAAGTCTCGGACCCCTTAGGCAAGGGCAACGGCTCGACATATCCGAGACAAAACATGCTCAAGCAAAGAGCACAAACCATCAAACCAAAGCTCGAAAACCACAAAGAGCTCCCTCTGCACACATGCAAGCTCCCCCTGAACCAATGCAACTCCCCCTGGACAAATGCATGCGAACCACTTCACGAAACAGAGCAGCTGCAACAGCTCAGCTCTGACCGGTCAGACCGGTCGACACCACCGGTCAGACCGGTGCGCAACATGTGAACAGGACCAGCACTCTGACCGGTCAGACCGGTGACCTCAACCGGTCAGACCGGTGCACAACAGAGCCCAAAAATGGCTCGAAACCACCTGAAAACCTTCCAAATGCATTCAGTAGGCCAAAACATGCTCAAACTTCTCCCCCTTGTTGACAATGCATGAATCAAGCCAAAAATGCAAAAAATGCCACCTAGAGCTTCTCAAATAGACAAAATTCAACATAGGATGCTACACATGTCCAAACGAGCAAGTTAGATACTCTATAGCTTCGTAATGACATAAACTTCATGATCACCAAGTTTCACAACCATTGGGCGAAGCTAAGATAGAATTTAGCAATTTTGCGAAAAATCACCCTCTCATGAGCAAAGTCCTAAACATGAGCAAAACATGTCAAAATGGCAAAGCCACACAAACTTCATGCTAGGACAACCATTCTAAGCATAAGACCATCATAAACACCCACAAGCACCTCATGTCATGTCAAAGCCACCGAGCCATGTGCCTACTTCTATATATGAGACTTCTCATTGGTAGGCATCATGCAACGATTTAGCACCCAAAGCAAATTAAAATTAGCACATATGACATGGGAGCACATTTTTCAAGCAATTTACATTTCATTTTCAGATTTATAATTGGTACATGAAATGTCTTTGCGACAAAAAGGAACTTATGCCCCTCCACAAGATGAAGCATGGGGGCTAAACATTCATGATGGCAAATGAGCCTTTGGCCCCATATGATCAAAATAAGCTATCCAACCACAAATTAAGCATAGCCAAGCCACTAAAACATGTCAAGATCATGTAAAGGCATTTACTCACAAGAGAGCATATATATGAAATTTTTCAAAAACATAGCCATCAACCATAGATACAAACCAAGATTATCAAGAGCTAAGACAAACTAACCATAGCTTACCAAATTAGCTCACAAAGACATATATGTCATTCCATGGTGAACAATGTGTATAGGAGAAGCCTTTCCTAAACAATGCATATGATACAAAATGCATGCAACCTAAGATACAAAGATGCCTATACATCATGTTACATATGCCATGCCAAATGCAAGAAATGCACAAAGGAAAGCTATACATATGCTACATAGGAGCTCGCACACACAAAGCTCACAAACGACCGGCTCCTCGAGGGGAGGCAAAAAAAGGGCTCGACACCACCGGCAAAAGAGCAAAGGAGAACAAAACTCACAAGCTCCGCCTAAACACATGCACTAGGGCCAAAGAGCATACAAAGCTCACCCTAAGTACACATGATAGAGCAAAGAGCACACTAAGCACACAGGCTCCCCCTAAACTTATGCATTAAGGTCAAAGAGCATACAAAGCTCACCTTACATACATGAGAGAGGGCAAGGAGCAAAACGAACCAAGTGGCTTGACCAAGGCCACACACTTGAAGATCACAAAAATACTTACCTTGATCATTTCTTCAGAAGTCACCCGTCCTTGTCCACCGTCCCCGAAAGTGATGTACCTCCATATCATCACCGGGGTATGAGGCCGGAGAACCACCCCCGATATCAACCAAATGTTCTCCGGGTCTCCCACCTGCAACTCAAAACCAAGAGCGAGAGCGAGCAAATGACTCAACACTAGGGTTAGTACCAAAAGTGTCAAACCAGTGCCGAGCCATCTCCTCAAAAGTAGGGTTAGCAACATCCATCCTACCGCGCCTATCAAAACTGCGATCCATCCTATCAAACCTATCAAACCTGGAACCACCATGGGAAAACCACTCCCGTCTCACTGGAGGAGTACGGGTACCACGAAAGGGAAAGCGTGGTCCGTAGCCCCTCTGAGACTCAAAGCTGCGACCTCTCCCAAACTCGTATTGATCACGAGGTGGAGAACGTCCAGCAAACTCAACACCACTTGACTCAAAACGCCTACCATCTGTTCCACGACCGAAAGAGCTGAACCCTCGAGCATCACAGCCTCGAAAACCAGACCGTCCAGCACTCTGCCTAGCACCGGTCTGACCGGTCACTCTGACCGGTCTGGCCGGTGGCCCTCGGCCAGTAAACCTGCCTTCACCTGAAGCTCTCCTATCTCTCCATGCTGGAACCGTATGCACAACACCCTTTCCCTTAGGTAGTGGCATACGAGGCTCAGGCACACCATGAGAAAGGTGGTACCTGTCCTTGTTTGCCCACTCCTTAGCCATTCTCGCCTCTCTCCTTCTCTTATAGCAAAACTCTCTCTTGTGACCATCCTTTCCACAAAACTCACAATGGAAACGGATTGGTCTTAGCTTAGGCTTGGGGTGAGGCTCTTCACATGGCTTCTCACTAGATTTCCCACTTGGTTTCTCACTAGGCTTTTCACTTGCCTTCTCACTTGGTTTTTCTCTCGGTTTAAGCAACTGGTTTGGATTGGGTGCAAACTTGTCTTTGGGTGTGGGTTGTGGTGGGACTGGAATATTCCCAAATTTCCCTTCTCTCTCACCACTGCTCTCACCAAACTTAACAGATCCCAAAGCCCAACCATCAAAGCGCTTATAACCGGCAATCATCATGCCAAGCTGAGGTTCCTGACTAGACAACCAACTCAGCACTTCACGCAACTTACTGTTCTCATCCTGCAAATGATCAACACATTTTGCAAGTTCCAAATTCTTCACAGCATGTAATTCACAGGTAGAGCAAGCAGTAGGAATAGGCACTTTCAAATCAGCCTCAAGCGAAACAATGCGAGAACGAAGCTCAGCAATTTTTTCATGCAAACCAGGGCAAGAAGTACATGCACCAAGCAAAGTGGGTCTAGATTGCAGCTCAGCCAACTCAACCCTAAGCACATCTAGTTCCTCACACTTGGAGGCATGCTTTTCCCTAAGAGCAGTCAAATCAGCTCGGAAAACAGAGCAATCAGCACAATCAATCTCATCAGAAACCACAGGGCTAGCCTTAAGCGAATCGATTTCAAGCTTGCCATTAAGAACCTGTGTTTCTAGCTCAGCCACTCTAGTCCTAGCATCTTCAAGCAAAGCTCTAAGCTCCTTCCTAAGCTTCTTAGCCTCTCTAAGCATGTGATCGCGATTATCAAGCAAGTCAACCAACTCCTCATTCTCCTTGCGTAAAGAAGAGAGCTCATCACATACCTCATCCTCGGAGTCGGAGTTTGATTCCGAGGCGTTCTTCTGGCTTCTCTTGCTGCCGGAGCTGCGTGCCATGCCGCATAGCCCATCCTTCTTGTTGCAGCCTCTCGAAGTCTTGCTTGCGGTACAGCAAAGGCCGTTCAAGTACTTGCCGAAGTCCTTCTTCTTCTTTCTGTGCTTCCTCTTGCTGTCCTCTTCTTCTTCTTCTTCACTCGAGCTTGATGACACATCCTCAGAGTCGGAGTCGATGTCGCTCGATCTCTTGATCTTTTCTCGGGTCCGTGTCTTCCTCCCATGTTCATGTTCCTTCTTCTTGGATCTTCTTCCTTTGTCCTTGGACTTGTGCTTGTCGTGGTTGTTCACCTTCGGACACTCGGCGAAAAAGTGTCCGGTCTTGCCGCACTTGAAACACGCTCTCGAGTTCCTCCTTGAGTTCACCCGGTTCTCGTGCAGCCTCTCGAACCGCCTGGTCAGCAACGCCAGCTCGTCCTCTCCAAGCACGTCGAACTCCTCGTCTGGCAAAGACATCAAAGAAGACAAAGAGTACATCCTGGAGGATGCGTTAGCGTTAGACTTGGCTCCTTTGCCACCAACGAGAGCGAGACTATGAGAATCAGTCGGGCTCTCGATCTTGGCTATCATACCACGGTCCAACTCAGCCGACTTGAGCTTCGAGAACAGCTCGTTCACCGTCAAGGTGTCATACTTCTCGGACTCAACAATAGCCTCAAACTTCCCGTCCCATACGGTACGATCCAACGAGTGCAAGAGCTTCACGGCTCTATCATGATCATTGTATGGGAGGACGTCCACATTGGCTCTCATGTTGTTCACAACGACCGTAAATCGCTGGAAAAGGGCATCGACGGACTCGCCGGGGAGATGAGTGAAGTTCTCGTACTCTCTCCAGTAAGTCGCGTACATCCGAGCCTGAACCTGAGCATTCCCAGCATGAGCATCCTTCAACTGCTCCCAAATCCTACAAGCTAAGTCCTCTGTCTGAACCCGATCGAATTCAGGCGGACACAGAGCACGAAACAAGTAGTCGACAGCCTTGTTGTTGGCTTCGAACATATCCCTCGATCCTGGAGCAAGGAAGTTCATCGGATGAACATAAGCTGTGTTCACCGTGACATCCCAAAGGATCTGACCCTTTCCGCGGAGGAACGCCGCCATCCGCTTTTGCCACATCTGGTAGTTCTTCCCATCGAAGTGCGGAGGACCCGAACCCCGTTCCCTTTACGCCATCTTTGGATCTTAGACTGGTAAGAGTCAATAAAGACCCGAACCGGCTCTGATACCAATTGAAGGACCGATTAGGCGAACCAGAGAGGGGGGGAGTGAATGGGAGCCGATAAAAATTCTTCTCGAAGGACATGAGAACTCCAACAAGACGAACACGGCTTCCAACTCACGTCTCCGACCCAACTACCCAAGTTGGTCAAGACCACGCAGCCACTGGAGTGCTACTGGTCCTAGGAACCAACACTCAACCTTCCGAGCCAAAACTCACCGAACCACACAGCGGAAACTTGCACGGCTTGCTGCCTGTGCTACACCGGTCAGACCGATGGCCTGCACCGGTCAGACCGGTGACACCGGTCAGACCGGTGGACAGAGCCGGTCAGGCCGGTGGCTACAGCAGCCGCACAGCAAACGTTCCAGGAAGCCTCAGTGAATCCTCTAGGCCCTGGAACAAAAACCACCACGAAACACAACCTGTGAGGAAGAAGAACCCCTCACAAGGCCTAGCAAAACAACTCCAAACACGCCAAGAACTGAACAGCAGGACCACGGGACAAAACCACACGGACAAGGCTGTTCCCCGAGACAAAAACCCACCAAGGGCTAGCACCGGTCAGACCGGTCAAGAGCACCGGTCAGACTGGTCGTGCCTGGGCAGCTCGGGATGAACAGCGCCCGCGAGTCAACTCCTCCAAATCCAACTCCCGATCTCCCGATCCGCTCCACGGTTTTGCACAAGACTTTGGGGATAGTAGGAACACCTCATGGGTACTCCATAGCCAAGATTTGGTCCACCAAAACTTGTCAAATCAAGAGGAATCGAAGAAATCCCACCAAGAACGCCTCTAACCCTAGAGCCACGAAAACCCCAAAATCGAGCCCCTTTGCTCACGGATTTGGAAGGGGAATCAAAGGGAAAAGAACCACGAAGGGTTCATGCATACATCCCCCACCAAATCCCAAAGAGAAAGGCCTCGAAATCGCTCCAAGAAAATCGCCAAGAAAGGGCTCCGAAAATCACCAAAAAGGAGAAACGGGAAAGACACATTCAAGCCTTGAGGAACCACGCCGAATCATCTATACATACCAAAGAGGTTCATACAAGGTCTAGCTTGCCGCCCGATCATCCTTCCCTCTCACAAGATCTCACCATGAAGCTCTCAAGCTAGTCCTACGAAAATCCTAAGAAAATAGGAAGGAAAATAGGAAAACCAAATGAGCTAGGGTTCCAAGGGATGGCTGCCATCCTCTCACCACTTGGGTTATATGGAGGCAACCGAAAGACGAAAATACCCTTACTAGCTAACTAGGGATACATGCCCCTCGAGGGCGAAATTGGAAGTCTTTGTCTTCGCACCATCGGACGGATGCCCAGCGACCGCAAACTTGCTTAGCCTCGACGCAAGCCTTGCGATCCCGACGCGTGTCCTCTGCTTCGAAGATTCCGGACTGCGTCGTCGCACACCGGTCAGACCGGTGCTCCTCACCGGTCAGACCGGTACCCACCGGTCAGACCGGTCAGACCCACCGGTCAGACCGGTCTGGAGCTGCTGCACCTCCGTCTTCGGTTCTTCGGTCTTGGCTTTGTGGATCAACCAAGGAACCCAGTGATTTTCTGGTGAACCACCGGAAACCCCGCGAACTCGGTGTAGCCTCCGCCAATCACCACTCATGACTCGGCTCCCACGTAGTCCCGGCTCGACCTTGGTTTTGAGGCTCAACCAAGAAACCGTCCATGACTTCATCTTGCCGTTCTTGCCACCATGTGGCCCGCACTTGACCCCGCTGGCCACCGGGTCCCTCGAACCAAGCCTACTTGTCTTCTCCACACCTGGAGGCCTCACCGGCAACGACCTTTCACGCTTGTTCTTCACCTGCACCTGCACCAGTCAAGCCGCAACCTGCACCTGCAATACTTAGCCAAGAATCAGTCCACACCACGTTGTCAATCACTCATCACACCAGGAAGCGACCATCCACCGGTCCTCGAACCACACCTGGCTCTCACACACCGGTCTGACCGGTGCCTCTCACCGGTCTGATCGGTGCAGACTCTTTGTTGAGTTTTGCTCGGGTGAACGTCTTGGTGAGTTCCCTGTTGCCCCGTGTTGCTGCTGTTTCGAGTTTGGGTCAGTTTGGAGCTCGGTAGGCCTGTTTGGAGGATTTGGGGTTTCCTGGCTTGAACCGGTCTGACCGGTGAGCTACACCGGCCTGACCGGTGTAGGGGCCTTCTGTGGAAGTTCCCAGGTTTTGCCAGCAGGGACCGGTCTGACCGGTGGTGATCACCGGCCTGACCGGTGTAAGTCAGTAGCGCTCGAGTTGCTAGTTCCGCTGCGTTCTCGAGTCTGTGAAGGTGGTTGTTGGTTCCTAGGACCAGTAGCACTCCAGTGGCTGCGTGGTCTTGGCCAACTTGGATAGTTGGGTCGGAGACATGATTTGGAAGCCGTGTTCGTCTTGTTGGAGTTCTCATCTCCTTCGAGAAGAATTTTTATCGGCTCCCATTCACTCCCCCCCTCTCTGGTTCGCCTAATCGGTCCTTCAATTGGTATCAGAGCCGGTTCGGGTCTTTATTGACTCTTACCAGTCTAAGATCCAAAGATGGCGTACCAGGAACAGGGTTCGGGTCCTCCGCACTTCGATGGGAAGAACTACCAGATGTGGCAAAGGCGGATGGCGGCGTTCCTCCGCGGAAAGGGTCAGATCCTTTGGGATGTCATGGTGAACACAGCTTATGTTCATCCGATGAACTTCCTTGCTCCAGGATCGAGGGATATGTTCGAAGCCAACAACAAGGCTGTCGACAACTTGTTTCGTGCTCTGTGTCAGCCTGAATTCGATCGGGTTCAGACAGAGGACTTAGCTTGTAGGATTTGGGAGCAGTTGAAGGATGCTCATGCTGGGAATGCTCAGGTTCCGGCTCGGATGTACGCGACTTACCGGAGAGAGTACGAGAACTTCACTCATCTCCCCGGTGAGTCCGTCGATGCCCTTTTCCAGCGGTTTACGGTCGTGGTGAACAACATGAGAGCTAATGTGGACGTCCTCCCATACAATGATCATGATAGAGTCGTGAAGCTCTTTCACTTGTTGGATCGTATCGTATGGGACGGGAAGTTTGAGGCTATTATTGAGTCCGAGAAGTATGACACCTTGATGGTGAACGAGCTGTTCTCGAAGCTCAAGTCGGCTGAGTTGGACCGTGGTATGACAGCCAAGATCGAGAGCCCGACTGATTCTCATAGTCTTGCTCTCGTTGGTGGCAAAGGAGCTAAGTCTAACGCTAACGCATCCTCCAGGATGTACTCTATGTCTTCATTGATGTCTTTGCCAGACGAGGAGTTCGACGTGCTTGGAGAGGACGAGCTGGCGTTACTGACCAGGCGATTCGAGAGGCTGCACGAGAACCGAGTGAACACAAGGAGGACAGCACGGACGTGCTTTCAGTGCAGCAAGCCAGGACACTTCGTCGCCGACTGCCCGGAGAAGATGGAGAACAAGGACGGCTACAAGGACGGCTATAGGCACCGGTCGAGCAAGGACGGCAAGTACCGATCGAGGCGCGATCACAACCACAAGAACAAGCACAAGGACGAGCGACGGTCGAGAAAGAAGGACGGCCGCGGCAGGAAGGCCCGAGCGATGGTCGGAGCGAGCGACGTCGACTCCAGCTCTGCCTACTCTTCCTCGAGCTCGAGTAGCAGTGAAGATGAAGGTGATCGGCGCAAGAACAAGAAGTCATCCAGGAACTTGAGCGGGTTGAGCTGCTTCGCGGGAGATGGCTTCTGCGGCATGGCCCATAGCTCCGGCAGCAAGAAGAGCCACCAGAGTGACTCGGACTCCGACTCCGAGGATGAGGTATGTGATGAGCTCTCTTCTTTGCACAAGGAGAATGATGAGTTGGTTGACTTGCTTGATAACCGCGATCACATGCTTAGAGAGGCCAAGAAGATGAGGAAAGAGCTTAGGGCCTCACTAGAAGATGCTAGGAACCGTGTGGCTGAGCTAGAAACCCAGAACCTAGATGCTAAGCTTGAGATTGATTCGCTTAAGGCTTCTCCTGTGGTTTCTGATGAGATTGATTGCTGTGATTGCTCTGTGTACCTACCTGATCTTACTGCTCTTAAGGATAAGCATGCTTCTACTTGTGATGAACTAGAAATGCTTAGGGTTGAAGTGGCTGAGCTTAAGTCTAGACCTGCTTTGCTAGGTGCTTGCACTTCTTGCCCTGTTTTGCATGGAAAGATTGATGAGATGCATGCTTACACTGTTTCGCTTGAGGCTAAGTTGAAAGAGCCTATTCCCACTTCTTGTTCTACTTGTGAATTGCATGCGGTTAAGAATTTGGAGCTTGCACATTATGTTGATCGCTTGCAGGATGAGAATGATGAGCTGAGAAAATGTATGAGCTGGTTGTCGGGTCAGGAGCCTCAGCTTGGTATCATGATAGCGGCTTTCAAACGCTATGATGGTCAGGCACTTGGGGCTGACAAGCTTGGAGAGAACAGTGGTGAGGGAGTTGAGAGAGTAGGAGAGATTCCTATCCCACCACCAAACAGATATAAGAACAAGTTTGAGCCCAAGCCTAACCATCTCAGAAACAAACTTGACACTACTCCAGATCCACCCATATTCCCTCACCCAACAAATGATTTTCAGAAACCGGTGAAGTTTGTGAGCCCCAAGGGAGGTGAGGAAGGAGAGAAGAAGGGTGAGAAGCCAAGTGGGCAGCCCCAACCCAAGCCAAAGCCTAAGCCACAGCCCATAAAGTTCCATTGTGGGTATTGTGGGAGAGATGGATACAAGGATGAGTTTTGCTTCAAGAGGAAGCGTGAGGAGAGAATGGCTAGAGAGTGGGCTAACAAGGACAGGTACCACCCCTCTAATGGTGTACCTGAGCCTCGTATGCAGATGCCCAGGGCCAAGGCAATTGTGAGGACGGTTCCGGCTTGGGGAGACCGGAAGGCTGCAGGTGCTGCTGCTGGCCGAGCTACACCGGTCAGACCGGTGTACTACACCAGTCAGACCGGTGCAGGTCTGGGCAGACAGTGAGAAGGGTTTCGTGCTCGTGAGGATGCTCGGTTTGGTTCTGGAGGTCGTGGTTCTGGTGGTTGGTCTGGAAAGTTTGCAGGTGGTCAGTTTGCTAGGCGTTCTCCACCTCGTGCTCAATACGGGGGTGGGAGGAGTCGTAGCTTTGAGATGGAGAGGAGGAACGATCCACGGTTTTCCTTTCGTGGCTTTCGTCCTTCTCCAGCTAGAGAGGGTTGGTTCCCTCGTAGTGGTTACCGTGGTGGTGTTCTTGGTGGTAGCTTTGATAGGCGTGATGATTTGGTTTGTGCTAACCCCACTTTGGAGCAAATGGCTCGGCACTGGTTTTATTCTTTTGGTACTAACCCCAGTGCTGAGTCGTTTGTTCACTCACGTGCTCGCTTTTGAATTTCAGGTGGGACACTTGAGGAACGTTTGGTTGATTGACTCCGGTTGCTCGAGGCATATGACCAGAGACAAGGGGTGGTTCTCAAGTCTCGTCCCGGTGGTGTCCAAGACATACATCACCTTTGGGGACAATCGGCGAGGGCGTGTGCTATCAGAAGGTGAGATCAAGGTAAGTGACAAGGTCACTCTCAGGCGTGTTGCTCTTGTTCAATCGCTGGGGTTCAATTTGCTTTCTGTGTCCCAGTTGTTGGATGAGGGTTTTGAGGTGTTGTTTCAGCCTGGCGGTTCTCGGATTTTAGATTCTCGAGGGGACCTTGTTTGCATGGTCGTTCCCGAGGGTCAAGTGTTCCGAGCTGATTTCTCTCAGTCTTCTGGTGTGGAGCGTTGCTTTTTGGCTAGTTCTTCGAGTGAGTTGTGGAAGTGGCATAGGAAGTTGGGTCACTTGAGCTTTGACCTTTTGTCTCGCTTGAGTAAACTCAATTTGGTCCGAGGATTGCCACGGTTGAGGTTTGAGAAAGAGTTGGTTTGTGCGCTGTGTAGACATGCCAAGATGGTAGCCTCTTCTCACCTGCCTCTCACCGATGTGATGACTGAGTGTCCATGCGAGCTGCTCCATATGAACCTTGTTGGCCCAGCTCGTGTGCGATCTGCGGGTGGGAAGTGGTATGTCCTTGTTGTGGTGGACGACTACTCTCGGTATGCGTGGGTGTTCTTTCTTGAGGAGAAAGGGGAGACGTTTGGTTTTGTTCGAGATCTTGTCTTGAGGTTAAGAAACGAGAGGCACGGAGATGCCATACGAGCGATCCGTAGTGACAATGGCTCGGAATTTAAAAACTCTCGCTTCAAAACCTTTTGCCATGACTTGGGTCTTGAACACCAGTTTTCGAGTCCGTATACACCTCCCCAGAATGGCGTTGTGGAAAGGAAAAACAGGACCTTGTGCGAGATGGCTCGGACGATGCTCGACGAGCATGAGACTCCGAGAAGGTTCTGGGCTGAGGCGGTCAATACCGCGTGCTATGTGTCGAACAGGATCTACCTCAGGGTTCATAAGAAGAAAACCTGTTACGAGTTGATGCACGGTCGCACACCCAAGGTGAGTCACTTCCATGTCTTTGGTTGTAAATGCTTCATTCTGAAGAAAGGGAAGAAGTTGGACAAGTTCGAGGCTAGGTCTGTCGATGGCATTTTCTTTGGTTATGCATCTCATTCTAGAGCATTTCGTGTGCTCAATCTTGAAACTAACCAAATCGTGGAGACTTGCGAGGTAACCTTCGACGAGACACAGCCACGTAGTCAGCTTATTTTTGAGTGTGCAGGTGACGACGAACTTGGCGAGGAGATCTTTCAGGAGGAGGAGCATGAACATGGAGATGATGAAGATGGCGGTGTGGTGCCCGCAGCTGAACATGTACCTACTACTTCGACGATGATCGTGAACGGGCCCTCTCCCACACCTACAACGACAAACCCAGATCAAGGCGAAGCTGCTGTTGAGGGGGAGGTAGCATCAAGGCGAGAACCTCCCCGGCGAGTGCAAGTGGATCACCCAGCTTCGAGAATCATCGGCGACATGAATGAATGTACTACACGGTCGAGGGTTCGGAACAATTCTCATTTCGCTCATGCTGCTTTTGTTGCCACCTTTGAGCCCAAAGACATTGGACACGCGTTATCTGATCATAATTGGGTTAACTCGATGCATGAGGAGTTGGAGAATTTTGAGAGGAACCAAGTTTGGGTGTTGGTTGACCCTCCTCCAGGGTGTAAGCCGATTGGGACAAAATGGGTGTGGAAAAATAAAGAGGGAGAGAAAGGAGAAGTGGCGAGGAACAAGTCGAGACTTGTTGCTCAGGGGTACAGTCAAAAAGAGGGGATCGACTACGCGGAGACTTTCGCTCCTGTAGCTCGTTTGGAGGCGATCAGGATCCTTCTAGCCTTTTCCGTGGCTAAAGGGTTCAAGTTGTACCAGATGGATGTGAAGAGTGCTTTCCTGAACGGTGTGTTGGAGGAAGAGGTGTTTGTGAGGCAACCACCGGGGTTTGAGAGTGAGAAGTACCCCCACCGGGTGTACAAGTTGAGGAAGGCGCTGTATGGGTTGAAGCAGGTGCCTAGAGCTTGGTATGGTAGGTTGAGGGGGTTCCTGTTTGAGAGAGGGTTTGAGATGGGGAAGGTCGACCAGACCTTGTTTCTCCTCAGGCAGGGCAGAGATATCCTGATTGTGCAGGTATACGTGGATGATATTGTCTTTGGTGGCTCATCTAACTCTCTTGTTGCAAGGTTTGCAGAAGACATGAGCAGGGAATTTGAGATGAGCATGATGGGCGAGTTGCAGTTCTTCCTCAGGCTAGAAATCAAGCAATCAAAGGAAGGAACATTTGTGCACCAAGCTAAGTACACCAAGGACATTATGAGGAAGTTCAAGATGGAGGACTCCAAGGCCATGGCGACGCCTATGAGTACGACTACAGCTCTTGATGCGGACGAGGAAGGTGAACACGTGGACCAGAAGGAGTACCGGAGCATGATCGGGTCACTCCTCTACTTGACGGCGACGAGGCCGGACATCCAGTTCTCGGTATGTCTGTGCGCTCGCTTTCAAGCGTCTCCGAGGACTTCGCATCGGCAAGCAGTCAAGCGCATTTTCAGGTATTTGCGACACACTCCCGACTTCGGCCTTTGGTACTCTGCGTCTTCTTCTTTGGCGCTTCATGGTTTTTCAGACGTGGATTTTGCCGGGTGTCGGTTGGATAGGAAGTCCACTTCTGGGACTTGCCAGTTCTTGGGTTCTTCTTTGGTGTCTTGGTCTTCCCACAAACAGTCGAGTGTTGCTCAATCCACTACCGAGGCAGAGTATGTGGCCGCAGCTAGTTGTTGCTCTCAGCTCCTTTGGATCACATACACCATGAGTGACTTTGGTGAGGAGTATACCCATGTCCCACTTCAATGTGATAGCACCAATGCCATAAGTAGTGCAAAGAACCCAGTGCTCCATTCCAAAACCAAGCACATAGAAGTGGGGTATCATTTTCTGAGAGACAACGTAGAGAAAGGGAAGATAGCTTTGATCCATGTACCCACACATGATCAACTAGCCGATATTTTCACCAAACCCCTAGATCAAGCAACTTTCACTCATTTGCGGGGGCAGCTTGGTGTTTGTTTGATTTCTTGAGTTGGCGTGTAGGAGCTCCTTTGTAGCATATGTATAGCTTTCCTTTGTGCGTTTCTTGCATTTGGCATGGCATATGTAACATGATGTATAGACATCTTTGTATCTTAGGTTGCATGTAGTTTGTGTCATATGCATTGTTTAGGAAAGGCTTCTCCTATATACATTGTTCACCATGGAATGATATATATGTCTTTGTGAGCTAATTTGGTAAGCTATGGTTAGTTTGGCTTAGCTCTTGATAATCTTGGTTTATATCCATGGTTGATGGCTATGTTTTTGAAAAATTTCATATATATGCTCTCTTGTGAGTAAATGCCTTTACATGATCTTGACATGTTTTTGTGGCTTGGCTATGCTTAATTTGTGGTTGGATAGCTTATTTTGATCATATGGGGCCAAAGGCTCATTTGCCATCATGAATGGTTTGCCCCCATGCTTCATCTTGTGGAGGGGCATAAGTTCCTTTTTGTCGCAAAGACATTTCATGTACCAATTATAAATCTGAAAATGAAATGTAAATTGCTTGGAAAATGTGCTCCCATGTCATATGTGCTAATTTTAATTTGCTTATTGGGTGCTAAACCATTGCATGTTGCTTACCAATGAGAAGTCTCATATCTAAAAGTAGGCACATGGCTCGGTGGCTTTGACATGACATGAGGTGCTTGTGGGTGTTTATGATAGTCTTATGCTTAGAATGGTTGTCCTAGCATGAAGTTTGTGTGGCTTTGCCATTTTGACATGTTTTGCTCATGTTTAGGACTTTGCTCATGAGAGGGTAAATTTTCACAAAATTGCTCAATTATATCTTAGCTTCGTCCAATGGTTGTGAAACTTGGTGATCATGAAGTTGATGTCATTACGAAGCTATAGAGTATCTAACTTGCTCATTTGGACATATGTAGCATCCTATGTTGAATTTTGTCTATTTGAGAAGCTCTAGGTTGCATTTTTTGCATTTTTGGCTTGATTCATGCATTGTCAACAAGGGGGAGAAGTTTGAGCATGTTTTGGCCTACTGAATGCATCTAGAAGGTTTTCAAGTGGTTTCGAGCCATTTCTGGGCTCTGTTGTGCACCGGTCTGACCGGTTGAGGTCACCGGTCTGACCGGTCTGAGTGCTAGTCCTGTTCACATGTTGAGCACCGGTCTGACCGATGGTGTCGACCGGTCTGACCGGTTAGAGCTGAGTTGTTGCAGCTGCTCTGTTTCGTGAAGTGGTTTGCATGCATTCGTCCAGGGGGAGTTGCATTGGTTCAAGGGGAGCTTGCATGTGTGCAGGGGGAGCTCTTTGTGGTTTTCGAGCATTGGTTTGATGGTTTGTGCTCTTTGCTTGAGCATGTTTTGTCTCGGATGTGTCGAGCCGTTGCCCTTGCCTAAGGGGTCCGAGACTTGTCTTCTTCAAGTGATCTTTTCTTTGGTTTTCGATCGCTTGTTGGAGTTTTCTTTTAGTCGTTTCTTTTCTTTTCCTTTTCTCTTGGTTACCAAAACGTGTGTGTTGTCAATGCACTCATCAAGGGGGAGATTGAGAGCCAGGTGTGGTTCGAGGACCGGTGGATGGTCGCTTCCTGGTGTGATGAGTGATTGACAACGTGGTGTGGACTGATTCTTGGCTAAGTATTGCAGGTGCAGGTTGCGGCTTGACTGGTGCAGGTGCAGGTGAAGAACAAGCGCGAAAGGTCATTGCCGATGAGGCCTCCAGGTGTGGAGAAGACAAGTAGGCTTGGTTCGAGGGACCCGGTGGCCAGCGGGGTCAAGTGCGGGCCGCATGGTTGCAAGAACGGCAAGATGAAGTCATGGACGGTTTCTTGGTTGAGCCTCAAAACCAAGGTCGAGCCGGGACTACGTGGGAGCCGAGTCATGAGTGGTGATTGGCGGAGGCTACACCGAGTTCGCGGGGTTTCCAGTGGTTCACCAGAAAACCACTGGGTTCCTTGGTTGATCCACAAAGCCAAGACCGAAGAACCGAAGACGGAGGTGCAGCAGCTCCAGACCGGTCTGACCGGTGGGTACCGGTCTGACCAGTGAGGAGCACCGGTCTGACCGGTGTGCGACGATGCAGTCCAGAATCTTCGAAGCGGAGGACACGCGTCGGGATCGCAAGGCTTGCGTCGAGGCTAAGCAAGTTTGCGGTCGCTGGGCATCCGTCCGATGGTGCGAAGACAAAGATTTCCGATTTCGCCCTTAAGGGGCATGTATCCCTAGTTAGCTAGTAAGGGTATTTTAGAATTTCGGTTGCCTCCATATAACCCAAGGGGTGAGAGGATGGCAGCCATCTCTTGGAACCCTAGCTCATTTGCTTTCCTATTTTCTCTTCCTATTTTCCTTAGGATTTTCTTAGGACTAGCTTGAGAGCTTCATGGTGAGATCTTGTGAGAGGGAAGGATGATCGGGCGGCAAGCTAGACCTTGTATGAACTTCTTTGGTATGTATAGATGATTCGGTGTGGTTCCTCAAGGCTTGGATGTGTCTTTCCCGTTTCTTCTTTTTGGTGATTTTCGGAGCTCTTTCTTGGCGATTTTCTTGGAGCGTTTTCGAGGCCTTTCTCTTTGGGATTTGGTGGGGGATGTATGCATGAACCCTTCGTGGTTCTTTTCTCTTTGATTCCCCTCCCAAATCCGTGAGCAAAGGGGCTCGATTTTGGGGTTTTCGTGGCTCTAGGGTTAGAGGCGTTCTTGGTGGGATTTCTTCGATTCCTCTTGATTTGACAAGTTTTGGTGGACCAAATCTTGGCTATGGAGTGCCCATGAGGTGTTCCTACTATCCCCAAAGTCTTGTGCAAAACCGTGGAGCGATTCGGGAGATCGGGAGTTGGATTTGGGGGAGTAGACCCACGGGCGCTGTTCATCCCGAGAACTCAGGTCACACCGGTCTGACCGGTGCCTCTCACCAGTCTGATCGGTGCAGACTCTTTGTTGAGTTTTGCTCGGGTGAATGTCTTGGTGAGTCCCCTGTTGCCCCGTGTTGCTGCTGTTTCGAGTTTGGGTCAGTTTGGAGCTCGGTAGGCCTGTTTGGAGGATTTGGGGTTTCCTGGCTTGAACCGGTCTGACCGGTGAGCTACACCGGCCTGACCGGTGTAGGGGCCTTCTGTGGAAGTTCCCAGGTTTTGCCTGCAGGGACCGGTCTGACCGGTGGTGATCACTGGCCTGACCGGTATAAGTCAGTAGCGCTCGAGTTGCTAGTTCCGCTGCGTTCTCGAGTCTGTGAAGGTGGTTGTTGGTTCCTAGGACCAGTAGCACTCCAGTGGCTGCGTGGTCTTGGCCAACTTGGGTAGTTGGGTCGGAGATGTGATTTGGAAGCCGTGTTCGTCTTGTTGGAGTTCTCATCTCCTTCGAGAAGAATTTTTATCGGCTCCCATTGACTCCCCCCCCACTCTGGTTCGCCTAATCGGTCCTTCAGTCCTCTCCGTCTACGGCGACCTTATAGTCTCGTTCAAGTGCGACAACGAGGCCCTCGACATCACCATGATGAACGCCTGCGTCGACGCCTCGGCCGTCATGATCGCCGAGGCCGCGAAGGTCGCTCCGAGCGACCTGACCATCCCGGAGCAGAAGTGCACCAACACTGCCCTCGATGCCACACCGTCGACAAAGAAGGTCTGTCTCAGCCTAGCCGACCTAGAGAAGACGGTGATCATCGGCGACAACCTCGGGGAGAAATAGGAACTCGCGCTCACTAGTTTCCTCCGGGACAACGCGAACATATTCGCATGGACCCCATCAGATATGTTGGGTGTTCCAAGGGAGATGGCTGAGCACTCCTTGGATGTAAGAAAGACGGCCAAGCCTATCAAACAGAAGCTGCGCCGCTTTGCGAAGGATCGCAAGGAGGTCATTAGGGTAGAAATAATAAAGCTCCTAGCTGCCGGATTCATCCGTGAATGTAAAAATCTGGTTTGGCTCGCCAACCCGGTGCTTGTACCCAAGAAAACCGGTCAATGGAGAATGTGTATCGACTACACCGATCTCAACAGGCACTACCCTAAAGACCCCTTCCCTCTTTCGCGCATCGACCAGGTCGTTGACTCCACAGCCAGAAGTGTCCTGCTATGCTTACTCGACTGCTACTCAGAGTATCACCAGATAGCCCTGAAGGTCTCTGACCAAGACAAAACGGCGTTCATAACGCCACACGACATCTACTGCTACACGGCCATGACGTTCGGCCTCAAGAATGCTGGAGCGACCTACCAGAAGGCCATCCAGAAGTGCTTGGAGTCTCAGATTAGCGACAACGTCGAAGCCTACGTCGACGACGTAGTTGTCAAGACCACGGTGGATGACAACCTCATCACCAACCTCGCCCAGACCTTCGCCAACCTCCGACGCTACCGCTGGAAGCTCAACCCAGAGAAGTGCGTCTTCGGTGTTCCATCTGGCAAGCTTCTAGGCTTCATGGTCAGCCACCGGGGCATTGAGGCGAACCCCACCAAGGTCGACGCCATCCGCAGGATGAAGAGACCTACTGGGAAGAAAGACGTCATGAAGCTCACCGGCATGATGGCCGCTCTAGGTCGCTTCATCAACAAGCTCGGGGAGAAAGGCCTGCCCTTCTTCAAGCTGCTGAAAAAGTCAGACAAGTTCGTGTGGACGGACGAGGCCGACCAGGCACTAGAAGAGCTGAAGACCTTCCTTACGACGCCTCCAGTCATGGTGCCCCCGGCGCCGAAAGAGACCTTGCTGCTCTACATCTCCGCGTCCACCCAGGTGGTCAGCGCGGTCCTGGTGGCGGAACGACCTGAGGAAGGCCAACCCTACCCCGTCCAGCGACCTGTCTACTACGTCAGCGAGGTCCTCTCCGACAGCAAGATCAGGTACTCGCAACCCCAAAAGATGTTGTACGCCCTAATCGTCACCTCGCGCAAGCTCCGGCACTACTTCCAGGCGCACAAGATCAAGGTCGTCTCAAGCTTCCCCTTGGGAGAGATCCTACGCAGCCGCGACACCACGGGACGCATCGTCAAGTGGTCAGTCGAGTTAGGAGAGTTCGAACTTGAGTTTTGTCCATGACAGGCCATCAAGTCCCAGATCCTTGCGGACTTCGTCTCTGAATGGACAGAGACTCAGCAACCCCCACCGGCGGAGAAGCCGGAGCACTGGAAGATGTACTTTGATGGTTCCCTGAACCTCGAAGGAGCGGGTGCAGGTGTACTCTTCATCTCCCCCCAAGGCGATCATCTGAAGTATGTCCTGCAGATCCACTACAAGGCGTCTAACAAAGGTGCCGAGTACGAGGCCCTGATTCACGGGTTGCGCATCGCCGTTTCCTTAGGGATCAAGCGGCTCATTGCCTATGGTGACTCCAAGGTCGTCATCGACCAGGTCAACAAGACGTGCGACATCAAGAAGGACACGATGGATGCCTACTGCGCCGAGGTCCGGAAGCTTGAGGCCCACTTCGAGGGCCTGGAATTCCACCACATCTGTCGTGATAACAACGTGGCGGCAGACGTCCTCTCCAAGTGGGGATTGAAGCGCACACTGGTCCCGGCCGACGTGTTCGTCCAGGACCTACGCAAGCCATCGATCAAGCTCCTCAGCGACCCAGAGAAGTCGCCTGGCGACGCACCACCACAAGGCGCCTGTGACGTCCTCATGACAGAGGCCGAAGATGATTGGTGCCTCGACTTCATCGCCTATATCCTAGAGCACCGAGTCCCTGAGGACAAGGTCGAACGAGAGAAGATCGTCAAGCGCAGCGCCAATTACGTCATCATCGGCACAGAGCTCTATCGGAGGTCCGCTTCCAATGGCGTGCTGATGAAGTGCATCCTCAGGTCTGAGGGTCTCAAGCTCTTGCAGGAGATCCACGGTGGAGAATGCGGCAACCACGCAGCCTCCGCTAACCTGGTGGGAAAGGCATTTAGGTCCGGATTCTACTGGCCTACTGCTATGGCTGATGCTCAGGACCTAGTCCAAAGATGCAAAGGGTGCCAATTCTTCGCCAAGCAGCAGCACGTCCCAGCCCAAGCCCTGAGGACAATCCCTCCATCTTGGCCCTTCGCTATATGGGGCTTGGACTCAGTAGGACCCTTCAGGACTGCCCCTGGCGGCTACAAGCACATCCTCGTGGCAGTGGACAAGTTCACGAAATGGATTGAGGTCCGCGCTGTTGCCAGCGTCACGTCGAAGGAGGCAGAGAAGTTTATTGAGGACATTACTCACCACTTCGGGGTCCCCAACAGCATCGTCACCGACCTGGGCTCGGCCTTCACAGGAGCCGACTTTTGGGACTTCTGCCAAGACAACCTTATCGACGTCTATTACGCCTCGGTGGCACACCCACGCTGCAACGGCCAGGTCGAGCGCGATAATGGCATGGTGCTTCAAGGCATCAAGGACCGAATCTTCGACGACGCCTCCCAATACGCCACCAGGTGGCTAGCGGAGCTCCCGCACGTGATCTGGGGTCTCCGGACCCAGGTCAGCTCAGCTACAGGATACTCACCATTTTTCCTGGTCTATGGGTCGGAGGCTGTCCTCCCGACCGACCTCGCCTTCGGTGCTCCCCGCATCCAACATTACGAAGAGGGCGCGGCAGAAGAGACGCGCAAAGTCGACCTCGACAGCATTGAGGAACACCGCGTGGCCGCGCTGATGCGGCACACCCACCATGAGCAGCAGATACGTCGCTACCACAACCACAACGTGCGGGAGCGATCCTTCAACGTGGGCGACCTAGTTCTGCGACGCATCCAAGACACCAAGGGAATGCACAAGCTCTCGGCACCTTGGGAAGGCCCCTTCATCGTGCAAGAGGTCATTGGGCTAGCGACCTACTGCCTCCAGTGGGCCGATGGTCAGGGCGTCCCGAACGTCTGGAACATCGAGCACTTGTGTCACTTCTATCCTTAGAAGATCTGTACCGAAATAAAAGCTATGTACTCTCCCCCTTGTAAATTTCCAGTTAATAAAAGTATGATTCCCTCACGGCAGTTCTTCTGTTGACCTGCACCTGGGTCTCCCTTTACTTTTTGTCATGTCTACCCTTCCCCCTCAAAACGCTCGGGGGCTTGGTTTAAGTTAGGCCCGACGCGCTCGGGGGCTTGGCTTTGCCAACCTAAGGGTCTCGCGACCTGAAGGGGTTTATCATGTTTTATGTCTTTATGCGTCCCCCATCTGCGCAGCTCTTGCTCTCTTTATGCACGTTCCTAAGCTACTTGATTGTGAGACCTAGGGTCCAAGACCCCCTCCGCGCGCCGGCTGTACCTAAGCCTCCACGCTCAGCCGTATAGTCGGTAAGCCGTTCCTCCACTGAGTTGGGTTAGCGGAGGGCGCACTTCGCAATTTCGTTACTTTCGAGCTTGCATAACGAGCGTTTTCGCTGACCAAGTGGGATGCGCGCTTTGATCAAATTTGCATATCTTTATTACGGCAAATGTACTTATTACATAAATAGGCCCTAGGCCTAAACCTGCATCTACAGTTTGATACAGTTCAAATTTTAACTTTCAGAGGTCGAACTTCTTCACGGCCTCCTCTGCGGCAGCCTGGACGTCTTCGCAGTTCACCAGCTCCGACAGGTCGACGTCCTCCGCGACCTTCTGCAAGTCGAAAGATGGCTCGTGGTACTTCACCGCGGCCAACGCCGTGGCCGCGACGAGCTTGCTGGTGTCCAATAGCAAGGCCTTCATCCGGCCATCAGCCTCGTCCAGACGATCCAGCAGCTCCTTCGGCTCTGCCCCCTCCTCCTGAGGAACGTAGATGTCCATCAGGTACTGGGCGGCTGTTGGCACTTCTTACGTCGTTACTAGATTTGCAACGGCGCCAGAAAGCCTATTGGTATACTATATGATCACAGATAGATCCGCAAGCGCACGGATACCGTTGTAGCTTTCACCCGGGAGTATTCCAAGGTATCGATTTCCACGGGGAACGAGAAGTGTTGTGAACCTTAACTAATTCGTCCGGGGGATATGGTGATGAAGGATAGAAAGGCAAGGGTAGATTTCGGGTAGAGAGGGGATAGCTGATGAACTTTGGGACCCGTGAGAGTCACGGATAGAATCAAGGCAAAACTTGTCGCTCATCGGGGCCAGAGGGAAAAGAGCCACTGGAAGGGATGAGAAGGGGGCTCTGATGTCGTAACTCCTACCTACCAGAACTAACGTGGTGGACTACAGAGCCCGTCCAGAGCTGTCACCTCCCTAAGGTACCACAACTATTTCGTTGAACCGGGAAGCATTCCAAGGTACTGGAAAGCCTAGACACCACGTCTACACTAACCAAGCACTACTTTACTCAGATCCAAAGCAAAGCAATCACAACAAGTAGAAACTACTAATTGCAATCGAAGAACCTAAGAGCGAACGATGAAATGACTTGAGACTTAGTTACTCACGAGTCTGAACTTACAAAACATCCCGGGTGTGGACGACCGTAGTTGTACCGTACCCGCCGAGGAAGGGGAAGAAGACCGACACTCCGGCTTCTACTCCAACACTAGGGGAAGAAGACCGACACTCCGGCTTCTACTCCAACACTCAACTCCCTCTCCCTACTCTCTGAATACTAACTTATGTAGAGCTCTGCCACTTGCTTCTAATCACTTGTCATTCTTCTACGAGGTGCCAGGCTCTATATATAGCCCCAATGGGTTGGTGGCTGCAGGAGGGGGTACTTGTAGGCGAGAGGGAGCTGCAGTGCCGAGCAAGGAGGTGCGGCCGTGCCTCTAGGTGCGGCCGGCCCTATTATTTCCACCACCTTCGATCGTGCGTCCGTGATTTGGTCCCTGAGGCGGTTTGAAGATGGTTGTGGGTCGGTTTGCTGAGTGAAGGAGGTGCGGCCGGACCTCTTGGTGCTGCCGGCCCTGGGCCCTCTTGTCATCCACTTCGAAGCATGCTCTAGTGGGTAGATGAAGTCTTGAACGTTGTCCCATGTCGGTTGTTCACTGGCTTGTGGGTCCATGGATCCAAGTGAGGCTAATCTCAACCTCTGGATCAAACCGACATTGTTTCCTCGATCAGGATCATTTCTAGCTGTGTTCCCTGAAGTGACCGAGGCTTGGTGACACGTTTGGGCGAGTCGGGCAGGTGCGGCCGGTCCTAGTGCTACAGCCGGCCCATGAGGTTCGGCCGGCCCTAGTGGTGCCGCCGGCCCTGCCTCCTGGCCCCTGTGCAGCTCGCCTGTGGTGTGTTTGCTTGATCCAACACGATCGTGATGGTTTTGGTGTTTTGGGAGCTGATGCACGAGACTTCACTCGGTGTGAACCTGAATAGTGGTGCAAGGTAGGGTCGGGCGCACCACTAGGTGCGGCCGTGCCTACCTTATGTGGCTCGGTGCTCCGGAATTGCTCCCTAATCTTGATCCTGCAAATAAAACCTCAACACAACTCGTGGAACCTCGTTAGCACCTAAAACATGCATGAAATTGGTGTCTGGCCCATGGACTTGGTCCCCTTGGATATTATGCTAGGTGTAGAGGCATTTGGCAAAGTTTGGTGTTGATCGGAGGAGGTTGATAGGGCCGGCCGAACCTACTAGGTTCGGCCGCACCTACCCCCGACACGTCTCGTGTCACAATCTTCCGTGAGGCATAGTTTCTGCATCCGGACTCTGAATTGAGCAAATGATATGTCCATTTCGATCGTCTCGACGAGCCCGTCGCAATGGTGTAGTCCAAATTGGCATTTGATATTGTTTGTGATAATGCCATATTTTATTCTATAATGGCTCATTTAGACCTGCATCCAAATATTCACCAAAGCTCGTGGAATTCGTTAGTTTATAACCCCACAGCTATGATGCAAGCTTTGATGGGGTGAAATTTGTTCAAAGTTGAGGGTCAAAAATAGGGACTTAACGACCGTCAACACACCCCCACACTTGGCCCTTTGCTCGTCCTCGAGTAAAGGTTAAGGACCAAGGTGAAAAGAAAAATTCCTATGGTATGAAGCGAGCATAAGAGATATTCCGAATCATACCTTGCACTTGTGAACTTTGAAGTGTCTATCATGCCATCTTGGGTAGTTGAGGAATGGAACGATCTTGAATCAAATCACTTCTACTCCTCATGTCAAGTAGCTTGGGATTTTTTTCAATAAGTTTTCAAAATAAACCTTGCTTGGCACCTCATTTGATTCTCTCAAATCGCTCAATGTGTATAGTCCTCACCAAGGAATTAGATTGCCTTTCTTCAACCTACTTCTAATGATGGCTATATATGGAGCTCAAGGTAGGGTATAAAGATGAGGCATACTTGCATCACATGTATTGCAAAGTCAAAAACCGGATCCAAGGAGAAATCAAATCATACAATCAGATCAAGATGTGCATGTGTAGGGATATGATGGATATGGTAAAATGGATACTATACCCAGAATGGGTGCTAGATATTATTATATGTATAATGAACGTTATGATGATGGTAAGGTGTACACTAGGCCCGGAATGGGTGCTAGTTATTACCATCTGATTTGTTGTAACTCTATTTTTCATGATCCTCTCTCTCTACTTTAACTCTTTTGTGGACATAGCTATCTTTTCTTTTTTTTCTTCTTTTTTTTCCTTTTTTTTTCTTGGACCTTCATGTGTCCAACTTTTTTTTTCTTGGACCTTCATGTGTCCATTTTTTTCTATAGCCATGTCTCTTTTGTAATATTAACTTGGAGAGAGAGAGATCAACACATAGTGTGGAGCTTTATGTAACATCCCTCAAATTTAATGAGGAATGTTAATTGATAAAAATGTGGATTTAAAATTTTCGATGATGTATTTGTGTGATTATCAAATTATTTAAGGATGTCTTCCGTTTCTCTCCTTTATTCCTAGATTTAATGTTGAATTAAATAAAATTTCTAGGAAATATAAAAATGCTAGTGTGAGAAACTTGGAGTTCATTTGGTTTTATTTGGAGTTTACTTGAGTGGGATTCAAATTTGAATTTATATTCAAATTTGAAACTAAATGGAAAAGGGGGTAAATAGATATAGAAAAAGGAGAGGGGAGCTGCACTGCCGGGCTCCGAGCCCAACCTCCGGAAGTCCGCTCGACCTCCCTCGTCTCTTTTTCCCTTTTCACCGCACCACCTCCCTCTTTCCCTGTTTCGGCCCAGCGCGGCCCGCTCCAGCGCCGGCCCGCCTCCCACCTACCGCGCCCGCGCTGAGCCGCTGACGAGCGGGACCCGCGTGACTCAACCCCCTGCGTCAGCGCTTCTTCCCCGCGTCACCCCCTCTCTTTTCCGCTTTAGTGACGCCGGCGAGCAGCCTTCCGGCGCCGCGCCGCCCATGGCCGCCGTCGCGACGCGCCAGCACACCCTTCGGCGCATCCCGGCCGTCCACGCGTCCCGCGCTGCCGTCCGCTATAAGTAGACCGCGCCGCAGCCCCCGGGAAGCTCCCAACCCTAGCCGCCACGGGGAGCTCTCCCCTTCCACCTTGCCGCCGCCCGCCGGAGGAGAAGGAGGGAGAGGGGAGAAGAAGGCCAGGAGCACGCCCACGAGTTCGCCGTCGACCTCGCGAAGACGAAGGCCCGCACGTGGGAGCTCGGGGACGCCGTGAAGCCAAGGACCGCGACGCCCCTGCTTCCTCTGCTCCGCGTCGCCGTCCCCTTCCTCGCCGACGACCCTGCTCCGTCCCTCTTCACCAACGCCTGCACGCCGGCCCGTGGCCACCAAGGTGAGGCCGAGCTCCCTCGCCCATTTGTGGTTGACCCGGCCTTCGAGCCGAGGCGGAACTCGTGCACGTCGCCGCCGCGCCACCGCGCACGCCGCTTGGTGAAGCTGGCCTTCGAGCCGTGCTGGGAAGTTTCTGCAGGTGCCGCTGCTGTCGCCTGATGCACGCGCACTCCTCCGCTGCCTTCCTTGACACGCGTAGTCCCTCACGTCGTCGGAACGCCGGAGGCCCGTCGCCCTGTTCGCCGCGCCGCCATGGCCTTTGCCATGCCGGTTTGCCTCGTGCACGCGGCGACAGGAGGAAAAGGGCCGCCTTTGGGGCTGCTTCGTGCTCGCCTCATCGCCGGCCATCGCGTGCCCCCACACGCGCTTGTGCCTGGCCGCAGGAGCTCCGCACGCCGCCACCATGTCCACAGGCCCAAGCTCCGCCATGGCGGACAAGGTCCTGCACCTAGAAGCAAAGGGGCAAAAGCCCAGATTTTGGGGCCTTCTCGTTCACTAGGTGCACGCACACATGTCTCTGGCATTTGGGTCACCCACGCGCCGTCGCCTGTGCTCGCCGCCATGTGCCTGCGCGACCATGTCACCGCCGTGGCCCCTGTCACGCCGTCGCCGCGCCTTTCCCGGCCATGGCCACCTCCTTGTTGCCCGGCATGTGCCCCTGGACCTCCTCGTTCGCACCTTGTCACGCGTTGGTCGGTCCGGGCAAGCCTCGCCGCCGGTGACCCTTTGCCGCGCCGCCGCTCCTCTGGGGCATTTCCCCGAGCACGTCGCCACCGCACCCAAAGCCCCAGGGTTTTGCTACACACGCACGCACACACGCTCACGTACCCGCAGAGGATCCGGTGGGATCCGATGCGGCGGACCCATCACACGCGAGCCGCACCTGCGCCCGCGCTTAGCCGAGCCGCAGCGGATCCGCCCGGATCCGGTGTGCCGCACCACGTCACCCGCCGCGTCAGCAGCCACGCGAGCTGCAGCTGGCTTAAAGCCGCTGCGTTGGCAGCCACCTCAGCGCCAAGAGCCGGCTTGCAGCCATCTGACAGCTAGCTTTAAGCCCTTTAGAGCCAGCCAATAGACAGCCTAAAGTTAATGCTATTGTGTATGCGTATTTTAATTTCAGAAATGTATTTTATCTTCGGAAAATCATAACAAATCCGTTTTAGCTCCGAAAAATATGAAACTTCTTCTGAAAATCTTCTAAAAATCCAAACTTCGTGCTAGACTAGAGGTTGCCTCTTTTTGGATCTTATTTGCTCTTTATCTTGGATTTATTGCCATTAGTAGCCGAGTTTATTTATTTAAATATGCTTCTAGGAGCTGCCGGAGCCGGAGAGCTGAACCAGGACTACGACGACGACCTCAGCTACGACGACCACTCGTACCCAGGTTCACGCCCGACCATCTTTGAATGCCCATTAGGCATGGCTATTTTAGAACTGCTAGTGCTTTATTTAATGCATAGAGATGAATATGTTGAACCCATGCATAGCCCCTTTTACATTCTTGTCCTTGATTGACCTACTACTACTGTTTACTTAAGCTAGATGATGTGCTGAGCTTGCTATGCATGTGTGGGGATTATTGTGATAGTTTCTTGGTGTGTGTTGGGAAAACCGGCAGGAGAAGGTGTTTTGGGATATTGTGGCGGGGGTGAGCTCGAGACAACCTGATCTGGGATCGGGGGCCAGGGATCATCTTCTCGGACGTTGCCCGAGTTGGTACCTATGGCGGGTACACCGTTTTAGGAGCACAGGTGTTGGGGATTTTGAGATGACTTGGAGGATATGAGCTCGCCCCGGTCTGAAACCGAGTGGGTCGCCTGTTACACGGGACTTTCGTACACACCACCTCGCCGAGAGTGGGGATAGGGCCGTTCGACCCTAGCAAGTGCGGTACCATACCTGCCAGCAGGATAGCGGGGTATCAGTGGGGGAGAGGTGGGAGTGAGTCCACCCTCTCAGTGCGACTCCCGTGTGGCCACACGGGGGCATTTTCACAGTTCTGGGGTGGTCTTCTGCGGGGGACCGCATCGAGACCCGGATGCAGGATGGAACCGTAACTCCTAGGTGTTCGCCCGGTAGGGTAGGCTCGGTCGGCCGTACACCGTCCGGGTACTATTCCGAGTTGGGTACTGGTGTACACGCTCTGCAGAGTTTAGATCTATACGTATAGCCGCGTCCTCGGTTATGGACATGCCCGTTGTTTCTCCGACTCTTACGTTTTGGGATTTCTACCTCCCCCTTATAGGATGAGTGTGATTGGTGAGCCGTGGTTGTATTCGGGGAGAGGAGAGTTGCTCCCTCTACCTCGCGGATCCGGGTGCAACCATTGAGGTGCGAGGAGTGGGAGTTCTCGCACCGACCCTAGATGGAGATAGGTGATGGTGACGGTGATCTGGGTAACCAGATGTATCCGAATGTGGATGAGAGATATGGGATATGGTGAACTTATGGAGATACTACTCTATTTTCTTGCTGCTGCTGCATAGGAAACCCTGCTTCTACCTTGATATCCTCTTTTCCCCTTAGAAATAGGCCACTTAAAGCTTGCATACGGTTGGTGACGTGGACCTATCCCGATCCTTGGGGATAGCCCCTGAGCTTGCAGGGTACGAGTCCGACTACGACAACAATGCCGACGGATGGTACGACTGAGGGGGCACGACGCTTCGCTCAAGGATGCCTGTGGGAGATGCCTGAAGATGGAGACACCTTTTGAAGACTAGCTACCGCTGCGTAGGCTCTTATTTCTGTTATTCCGCCAAGAGGCGAGTATTGATGTACTCCGATTAATCAGGACATGTAATAATCAGAATTATTATTCGTACTCTGATGCTTTATTTCGATGTATGATTGTGTTATTTATCTGTGATGAATGCCTGTGCGTGATAGCGTCTGATCCAGGGACTATCACGAGACAGAATGCTGGGTTTTCCGATTTTGAAAACCCAGGGCGTTACATATGGGACCAGAGCCAGGTTGACCGTAGCGCGTATCCCGAGGATTGGCCGATAGTAAATAAGGATTCTATACATTTCCTTCCTTTATATAAACTCCTTGGAATATTTTATAAAAGCTTTCCCCTTTTGAAGAACATTCTTTCTTACCTGCGGGACTCAACTTTCTATACGGGGACACGACCTTTTGGTCTAGAACTTGTCCTGAACACGATGAAGGGGAGCAATGTTGAAACACCGTGTTAGGCACAACCTCTCGGAGATCTTTTAACGATAAATTAGATCGTCGATGTGCTCGCGACCTCTGAGGCCTGAGTCAGCCTCGAGGAAGCTTATATGTGTATCTATCATGTTTGCTGAGTGTTTGGCTCTTAATGGAGTCTTAATGCATCTTCTCATTGAGTGATAGGTTATATAATTAGTAATATTTTCATGCTTGTATATCAGACTCAATTTGTTGGTGAGTGACGTATCTGATGCTTTCCTATATCCTTGGTCATGTTTTTAGAAGGATGTCGATCAGGAGGTCCGGACGTCTGTTGGGACGGTTTGAGGCTGCCGAGGAAGAGCAAGCCCCGCCAGCCCCGCCTGTCCGTGGCCGTGGACGTGGCCGCGCTCCCGTACGCGGACGTGGACGCGCTCGTGGACGTGGACACGCGCCTATCCTAGGACGTGGCCGAGGCAATGTGGTGCCACCACCACCGCCTCCGCCCATCGGACAAGGCGCTGAGGAGGAAGTAGAAGAGGAGGAAGCCGAAGGAGAGCCTGCGCCACACCCGGCTCCCCAGGGTCGTGGCCGTGGGCGTTGTCGTGGCCGTGGAGGAGCACCTCCACCGCCACCGCCTAACCTAGCTAAGGTGATGGCCCTACAGACACAGCTGATGCAGAGGATGGCTGACGCCGTCGAGAACCGAGTCGGTGGGAACCGCAACGCCCCGGTGGAGGAGGACTTCGCCAAGAAGATCGAGAGGTTCATCCGTCTGAAGGCCCCTACCTTCAGCTACTCGGACGATCCCCTCGATGCCGATGACTGGCTCCGCGTGATCGAGACGAAGCTCGACCTCACCGCCTACACCGACGAGGAGTGTGTCGCTCTCGCCGTCCACCAGCTCGAGGGTCCTGCCAAGTCTTGGTGGGACAACTACTCCGAGACTCACCCGAACCCAGCGTTCATCACCTGGCTGGAGTTCTGTGAGGTGTTCCGTGAGCAGTACCTGCCGAAGGAACTCATGATCTAGAAGGCTCAGGAGTTCCGCACCATGACTCAGGGTGCGATGAGGGTGGAGGAGTACGAGAGGCACTTCATGAAAATGATGCGCTATGCCCCTGACGACACCACCACCGATGACAAGAAGCAGTTCTGGTTTCTGTGAGGCCTGCACCATGGCCTCCGCCAGAGCTTGAAGGCCAGCGAGCACAAGTGTAAGTGCAATCAAGCCCTATGAGGGTTTTGGTGATGTTGACCACACAATTAAAGAGCTAATGAGCCTTTGAGTTTATTGTGCAGTACAAGAATGTTTTACAGGTGCAAAAGAAAGAAAGGAGACCCCTCAATTACATGAAGAAGGATACATATGCTCTTTGGAGAAGTTTATTTATTTTATCTTTTGAATTTGAGTATAGGACAATCCGTACTATCAAGAGGGATACTAATGGTGAGTTAGGGTGGATTCAAGTGCTCATAGAACATCTATCCTAATCCTAACCCATTCCTTGAGGAGAGAGACCTGCTGCTGTTTTGCCCCTGTTGTTTCCTAGTTCGGAGGTTCCGAGTTTATTCTCAGAGGTTCCGACCGTGCGGGCTTCAGTCAGCAGAGGTTTCAGGGTTCGGAAGTTCCGAGATTTTTCTCGGAGGTTCCGGACTTTGAATTTTTGACCGTTACAGTTCTGGATCTGGGGGTATTTATACCCCTTGGTCCCCCAACGGTCACTTCTTCTTCCTCCCCGAACTGAAACAGATTCAAGCTTCATTCTCTCACCTTGCATTGACTCCAAACCTACTCTCTTCCAAATCCTTGCCTTAGCATTGATTGAGAGTGGGGATTCAAGTGAGATTGTGAGCAAAACCTTCCATTCCTAGTTCTTGAGCACTTGGAGAAGTCCTAGCAAGCTTGGTGGATCTATTACTCTTGGAGCCTTGCTCCTAGACGGATAGAGGTTCTTGGAAGCTCTCCAACCCGATTTGTGGAAGCTCCAAGGTGTTTGTATTACCCTTTGTGAATCTAGTGGAAAGTCTCCACCTATTACCCAAAGTGATAGGTGTGAGAGAGGAGTTGACCTTTGTGGTCCTTAGCCTTTGTGGCTTCCTCAACAACGTGGACGTAGGCAAGCCTTTGTGGCGAGCTGAACCACGG
Organism: Cenchrus fungigraminus; assembly: GCA_036936925.1. NCBI lineage: Eukaryota > Viridiplantae > Streptophyta > Magnoliopsida > Poales > Poaceae > Cenchrus > Cenchrus fungigraminus. The sequence continues at coordinate 91,048,127 of CM072780.1, forward strand.
GATAAATCCTTGTCTCGTGCGTGCTGTGATTTATATTCTTGCTTGTCCATGTTCATGCTTGTTCTTGACTAGATCTATTAGGGTTTGTCTCCGATCTACTTTGTGGTAGCTTCCTAGCTTGTTCTTTGCTTAGAAATCTTCTTGCTAGGTCCTAAGTACCTCCTAGAATTTGGTAGATCTGTTTTTCATCAAGTAATCCGCAGCTTGTTTCATTTTAGCTCTGTTCTGACAGTTCTCGGAAGTTCTGAGTTTATTCTCAGAGGCTGCCTCGTTCGGAGGTTCCGAGAATAATCTCGGAAGTTCCGGACCCTGACAGTTTTTCTGCAGAAAAAGTTTAAATTTGTGTACAGGCCTATTCACCCCCCCCCCTCTAGGCCATATTGCCTCGATCCTTTCAATTGGTATCAGAGCGGGTTATCCTTGCAAACACTTAACCGTGTGAGGATATGGCAAGTGAAGATGACAAGCAAGAGGAGGAGGAATTTGAAGATTTGCCAAGTGAAGTTGAAGGTGATGCCTCGGAGGTAGGCAACACCTCTGCCCAAGAGAAGTTTGACAAGCTCAAGAAGGCTGTCAAAGAAAGCTCCAAGAACAATGGCAAGAAAAGCAAGGAAGAGGACAAGAAGAAAGAGAAAGAAGAAGAAAAGAAGAAAGAGGACAGCAAGCAAGAAAAGAAGAAGAAAAGGAAGAAAGAAGAAAAGAAGAGAAGAAAGAGAACACCTTCACCATCTCCATCACCATCTTCATCATCCTCATCATCATCTTCATCTAGTGAGAATGGAGATGGGGATGACGAGTACTACGGCACAAGAATTCCCAAAAGAACACTCAAGCCCAAGCCCAAGGCCAAGTCAAAGAATGAGTATAAAAGAGTATCCTTTAACTATGATTCTTTGGAGACTAAATCTAAGGATGATATCACTATACCCGTTGGCAAGTTGCCCCAATTTGATGGGACCAACTTTGCTAAATGGAAGCACATGATGAAAGCTTACCTAACCGGTTTAAGTTTGGAGTTGTGGAATATTGTGTGTGTAGGTTTTGATGATCCCGAAGACTTTGAAAACCTCACACCACGTGATCGTCGCAACATTAGGAGGAATGCTCAAGCTACAAGCATACTCCTTAGTGCCTTGAATGCCCAAGAGTACAATCGTGTTAGTGGACTAGAGATTGCCAAAGAGATTTGGGACATCCTCCACATTGCTCATGAGGGTGTTGACAAGGTCAAGAAATCCAAGATCAACATATTGATGGCCGAACTTAATAGATTCACTATCTTTGATGGAGAAGGGCCACAAGAGATGTTTGATAGGTTGATGGTCATAGTTGGAAAGATAAGAGGTTTAGGTGGTGATGAGTTGGATGACCACTTTGTTGTGAAGGTGATGTTGGAGGCCTTTGCTCCAAGAAATCCTACTCTAGTCACCTTGATTAGAGAGAAGAAGAGATTTGAGGAGTTCTCTCCAAATGATGTTCTTGGGAGAATTCTTACTCATGAGCTCATGGACAAGGAAATCCAACATAGAAAGAAGATTGGTGAGCTAGAAGCTAAGTTGAACAACTTGAAGGTCAAAGAGGTTGCTCTCCACTCCCACAAGTCAAGCAAGCCCACTACTTCATCCAAGCACTCTACTTCATCCAAGCCCTCCAAGTCAAAATCAAAGAAAGTGGAAGTAGAGAACTCTACAAGTGACTCAAGTGAAGATGAAGATGAAAGCTCTCATGTTGAGATTGGGGACATGGCTTTGTTCATGAAGACATACAAAAGAGGCTTGAAGAAACAAGGTTACAAATTTGCTAAGAGAAGGTTCCCCAACAAGAAAAAGAGAACTTGCTACAATTGTGGAAGCACCGAGCACTTCATAGCGGATTGCCCAAATGAGAAGAGAGAAAACAAGAATGACAAAGGCAAGGGAAGCTACAAGAAAGATCAAAAACCACATCACAAGAGAAGAAACTATGGTGGAGAAGCTCATATTGGTCATGAATGGAATTCCGGAGATGAGAGCTCTAGTGAAGGAGAAGGGAAGAAGGTTGCAACCGTGGCTATCAAGAAGCTTCCCTCCACTTCAAGGTTGTTCAACAACTTGACCGATGATGAAGAGAGCTCACCCATTCATTGCTTCATGGCCAAGGGTGAGAAGGTAAAAACTCGCTCAAAACCCTCTCCTCCACCTAGTGATGAGTCGGAAATGGACTCTAGTGATGAATCTAGTGATGAGGAAGCAAACCAACTTGTTAGTAAGATGGATGAGCAATCTAGAGATTTTATGGCTAGGTTGATAGTGGAACTAGAGGAAAAACAAGACATTCTTACATCCGAAAGAAGTGAGCTTGAGGCTTTGCGTTTGGAAGTGAGCCAAGCGGAGAGCGTCATAGCTACTCTCAAGGAAGACCTTGCTGCCTTCCAAGCTCAATGTAATTCTCTCAAGTCGAGGAATGAAGAGCTTGAGGAGCAATATAGTCTCCTTTGGAGTAGCACCTCACATCCTTCGAAGGTAAAGGGTGACTCTAGTGCTTCTACTAGCAAGGGCTGTGATAAATGCTTCAATATTGATCTTGAATCCTATGCTACTAATCTTGCTAACATGGAAGCTATGAAAAAGGAAATTGCTAGGTTAAACTCAATCATAGCTAGAGGATGCATGAGTGACGAGAACAAAAAGAGAAAGTTCTCCAAGAGAAAGATGTTGGAGAAAAGTAATAAACCAGGTTTTGGCTATGTTGAAGGTGGCAAGACCAATGAAAGAAAGATCATCAAGGAAAAAGAGTGCCTAGAATTCAAGAGTACTGGGTTTCTGTTTACTCAGACCCCGGAGGTTCCGAGCTCAAAGCCCGGAGGTTCCAGAGTCTGGAAGCCTCGAGCCACACAGACAGCAGAACTCGGAGGTTCCGAGAAAATTCTCGGAGGTTCCGGGGTCTGCAAAGACAGAACCAAGAAGAAAGGCAAGACTCAACCTCAGCAAGCTTCCAAGGCATCTAACACTCGTTTGCAGGTTCAGAACCATCCAATTATGCCTAGAAGGAACTTGTCCCTCAACAAGAACAAGGCTCATGCATCTAGAGACATACCCCCTAGCTATGTGTTGAGACGCAACAATCGTGGTAAAGTTGTTGCCACATATGTTGGAAATGAGTCTAACATATATGTGAAAAGATCACTATGGGTTCCTAAAATTTTGGTTGCTAACGTTGAAGGCCCCAAGTCAAATTGGGGACCTAAAAGAAGGAACTAAATTGTTTTGTAGGCATACTCCTCCGGTGGATCAAGTTGGGTGCTTGATAGCGGATGTACACATCATATGACCGGAGAAAAGAGTATGTTCTCATCCTATCTCCATTTGGAAGGACCAAGAGAAACTATTGCTTATGGAGGGGATACAAAAGGAGAAGTCATCGGTGTAGGTGATATCCCTATCTCTCAAAAATATTCAATTACAAATGTTCTTCATGTTGATCCGTTGGGTTACAATCTATTATCCGTTTCACAACTTAGTGAGATCGGTTTTGATTGTCACTTTTCGGATAAGGGTGTGTCCATCATAAGAAGGGAGGATTCCTCTATTGTCCTTACGGGTCGCTTGAGGGGGAGGGTTTACCTAGTTGATCTCAACAAAAGTAAGGTTTCTCCCAAGACTTGTTTAGTGGCAAAATCTAGCATGGGTTGGCTATGGCATCGCCGACTAGCCCATGTTGGCATGAGGAACTTGGCCAAACTTTTGAAAGATGAACACATCCTTGGACTAACAAATGTGCATTTTGAGAAAGATAGGATATGTAAAGCATGCCAAGCCGGAAAGCAAGTAGGAGCACCTCACCCACCAAATAGCATTCTCACTACATCAAGCCCGTTGGAGCTCATTCACATGGATCTATTTGGACCGGTGGCCTACATAAGTATTGGCGGTAACAAATATGGCTTGGTTATTGTTGATGATTATTCTCGCTTCACGTGGGTGTTCTTTGTGTTTGACAAAAGTGAAGTACAAGGGAAGGTGAAGACCTTTATAAGAAGAGCACAAAGGGAGTTCGAGCTACCCATCAAGAAAGTAAGAAGTGATAATGGCTCGGAATTCCGGAACACCAATGTTGAAGAATTTCTTGATGAAGAGGGCATCAAGCATGAATTTTTAGCTCCTTATACCCCTCAACAAAATGGGGTGGTTGAGAGGAAGAACCGGACTCTTATTGAGATGGCAAGAACCATGTTGGACGAGTACAAGACTCAAGACATCTTTTGGGCCGAAGCTATCAACACGGCTTGCCATGCTATCAACCGCCTCTATCTTCACAAGTTTCACAAGAAGACCTCCTATGAGCTTATCACCGGTAAAAAGCCTAAGGTGTCTTACTTTAGAGTGTTTGGGTGCAAATGTTTCATTCTAAACAAGAGGCCCCGAACTTCTAAGTTTGCACCAAAGGTTGACGAAGGATTTCTTCTTGGTTATGGTCCAAATGAGCATGCTTACCGAGTCTTCAATCTAACCACCGGGAGGATTGAAGTCACGGTAGATTTGACTTTTGATGAATCTAATGGCTCTCAAGTGGAGCAAGTTGACTTAAATGTTGTAGGTAATGAGAAGCCATCTTGTGAAGCAATCAAGCAATTGGCCATTTGTGATGTTAGACCAGTTGAAGGACAAGAAGAAGATGAGCTACAACAACAAGCTTCAACACCACTCGAATGGCCTGACCTCACTGGCTCTGCAGAGGTACAGAACCCGGAGGTTCCGAAGAATTCACCGGAGGTTCCGAACACTGCTGCCAGATCGGAGGTTCCGAGAAATTTCTCGGAAGTTCCGGAACCTGGGAGTTCAGCACCAGAAGACACTGCAGGCCAGAATTTTTCTCAGCTTGGAAATGATCATGAAGCTAACCAAGTACCTCAAGCTGATGATGATGAGCAAGAACAACCCCTACACCAACCTCTTGGACCATCACATCCCCGTGTACATCAAGTTATACAACGGGATCATCCCGTTGACAATATCCTTGGGAGCATAAGGAGAGGGGTAACAACACGATCTCGTCTTAAGAATTTTTGCGCATTTTACTCGTTTGTTTCCTCTCTTGAACCTATCAAGGTAGAGCAAGCTCTTGAGGATCCGGATTGGGTGGTGGCTATGCAAGAGGAGTTGAACAACTTTGAAAGAAATCAAGTGTGGGAGTTGGTGGAAAGACCAAAGACGAACATCATTGGCACCAAATGGGTCTTTAGAAACAAGCAAGATGAGTTTGGCATTGTGAATAGGAACAAAGCAAGATTGGTCGCTCAAGGGTACACTCAAGTTGAAGGACTAGACTTCGGAGAAACATATGCACCGGTGGCAAGACTTGAAGCAATACGGTTTCTACTCGCTTTCGCTGCCCATCATGACTTCAAGCTATATCAAATGGATGTCAAGAGTGCATTTCTCAATGGACCACTCTCCGAAGAAGTCTATGTTGAGCAACCACCGGGTTTTGAAGATCTTAAGCGTCCTAATCATGTCTACAAACTCCGTAAGGCGCTCTATGAGCTCAAGCAAGCACCAAGAGCATGGTATGAATGCCTTAAGGATTTCTTGCTCAAGCAAGGCTTTGAGATAGGCAAAGCCGATGCTACTCTCTTTACTAGAAAAGTTGATGGTCATATCTTTGTGTGCCAAATATATGTCGATGACATAATATTTGGTAGTACTAATGAAACTTTTTGTGAAGAGTTTAGTAGGGTGATGACAAAGAGGTTTGAAATGTCCATGATGGGTGAGCTCAAGTTCTTTCTTGGATTTCAAATCAAACAAGCAAAGGAAGGGACGTTCATATGTCAAACCAAGTACACAAGGGATATGCTTAAGAAGTTTGACATGGACAAGGCAAAGCCCATCAAGACTCCAATGCCTACCAATGGACACATGGACCTCAATGAAGAAGGGAAATCCGTGGACCAAAAGGTATATCGCTCCATGATCAGTTCTCTTCTTTACTTATGTGCATCTAGGCCGGATATTATGCTTAGTGTGTCCATGTGTGCTAGATTTCAAGCTAACCCGAAAGAGTGCCATCTCATGGCCGTAAAGAGAATCTTGAGATATCTAGTGCATACCCCTAACCTTAGCTTGTGGTATCTTAAGGGCTCCACTTTCGATCTACTTGGCTATTCGGATTCCGATTATGCCGGTTGCAAGGTAGATAGAAAGAGTACATCGGGGACTTGCCAATTCCTTGGAAGGTCTCTAGTGTCTTGGAGTTCTAAAAAGCAAAACTCAGTAGCCCTTTCCACCGCCGAGGCCGAGTATGTTGCAGCCGGCGCTTGTTGTGCTCAACTACTTTGGATTAAGCAAACCTTAAAAGATTACGGATGTCACTTTACCCATATCCCACTTTTGTGTGACAATGAAAGTGCCATAAAGCTTGCAAACAACCCCGTAAGCCATTCTCGCACAAAACATATAGACATCCGTCATCACTTCTTGAGAGACCACGAAGCCAAAGGAGATATCGCTCTAAGTCATGTGAGCACCGACAAACAACTAGCCGATATCTTCACTAAACCTCTCGATGAGTCAAGGTTTTGTAGTTTGAGGAATGAGCTAAATATTCTTGATTCTCATTGCGTGGCTTAACCTCTAGCATGCCTTGGTTGTTTGCTCCATATTGTTGACATTCTCTGAAAATTTTGTTTGAAAAAGCTTTTGTGAAAATTTTATTTTAAAAAGTGCTTCAAAATCTATTTTCATATCCCTAACTTGTCTCAAGTGGCTATAGTTGTGTGTGTGATTGCTTGTTTTCTAGCCACTTGAGTCAAGGATACCATGACCTAAGGATCTCAGTTGATAAAAGGTTCAAAATCTCAAAAGGAGTGAAAGTTAACTGTCTCTGGAATTCAAGTTTCGGAAGCTCCGAGAAAATCTTTGGAGGTTCCGAGCCTCGGAAGCTCTGAGAAAATTTTCGGAACTTCCAATCTTTATAAGACTCAGCATTCAGTTCGTCAGAAGTACAGTTAGAGGGAATCAAGCATATTCCAGGGAATATTCTTTTACCTTAGGGTTAACCCATCCTTTCCCTTATCACCGCGCGGTTAATCTCAGATTCACTTTTCACCGCGACCCTCTCTCTCTTTCTCTCTCTCGACGGCGCCCGCACAGTTCTCCACTCTCCACCGCCGCGTCGCCGCCGCCGTACTTCCTCGCCGCCGGTGACCGTGATCCTCGTGCGTCCCGCGTGCGAGGCCGCGCATCTCTCCTAGTCGGCAGGCCGCGGAAGCAGAAGATGGAGGGGGAGCCGCTCGGGGTCTGACCTAGATCCGGTGCCGTTCCACTGAAGATTGAAGGAGGAAGACGTCTTGATCTTCATCAACTCTCTCCTTTCTCGCCGATTCTTTTGTGCAAGCAGAGGGGACAACATTGCACCGCCTGGACCCGATCCAGCGAGTTGCTCCTCCTCAGCGCCACCAGACCACTTCGTGATCTGGAGGGGACCTCTGGTCTATGTTCCCTGGCGTCAAAAGCTTCACAATCACATCGGCTTTCATCTCCTTCCCTTTGATTCAAGGTAACCCTAACCTTAATTTCCAGATCTGTCGGTTATCTTAGGGTTCTAGGTCTTGTAGTATACAGATGCTATCCTGTGCCTTGTTTTGGATGATGTGATGTGTGTGTTAATTGGATTCAGTTGAAAATTGAATCAAAGTGCAGAATGCAGTAAGGTTCAAAGAGTCTCGGAGGTCCCGAGAAAATTCTCGGAGGTTCCGAACTCCGTAACCAACTGTAGGTTGATTTTGATTCAAAGTTCCACTGAGTTCCAATCCACGTGCAGCACCTCATCCTGTCTCTATCTTAGTTCAATTCCATCTAGTTTGCTTCCATTGGTTAAGTTTCAGTTGAAGGTTGAATCAACAAACTATCCTCTGTCAGTGCCCAAACCTCGGAGGTTCCGAGAAAATCCTTGGAGGTTCCGAAGTCTGTACTGACAAAAGACAGTCTGTGATTCAAAATTCCACTGAATCTTAATCAATTGAACTTCAATTTCTATCTGTGATCCTCAGTCTTTATCTATCATGATCTATTCCTTATCTATTGCCTACACCCTTTCTGGCAGATGTCTGGAACCCCTGGTGACAAGACCTATGCCAAAAGGCAGAGGCAGCCATTTGAGAGTCCTGCTGGAGAGAGGGCTTTCAAGATAGCAGCAAGGGAAGCTACAGCTGGCAGTGGCAGCAGAGGAAAAGCTACACCCAGAAGAGGCAAAGGGGGCAGCCTGTCAAGGGGAAGGGGATCTGGATCTGCAGCACATGTTGAAGATAATGGGGGAATGGACGGGAAAACCATTCCCATTGAGCTTGAAGATGACATGTTGCTTGGGGAGATAGACTCAACTTACTTGAAGTATCACAAGGTGCTGCTCAAGAGACACCCTCCTACCAAATATGATAACTCTGTGTACATTGAGCACACCAACTATGATGGGGCAGGATACCTAGTCAAGAAGGCCAGAGAGGAGAACCCATATGAGAACCCCAAGATGGCTGCCATAGACTATAGGTTCTGGTCAGTCTTCCACTTCAAGTTCTATGAGACAGTGCTGAACACCAAGATGAAGCTGATCAAGATGAAGTGGATTGATTTCACTCATTTGGAGGCAGCAGAAGAGGCAGAGAAGTCAGATGTGCTTGATCTGGTAGATAAGTACAAGATGAGGGACATAATGAGCTTCAAGTATGACTGGAACATTGAGGTGCTGGCTCAGTTTCATGCCACCTTCTTTTATGAGGACAGCCAAGAGACTATACACTGGATGACAGAGGGGGTACACTACAAAGTGGACTTCACCACCTTTGCAAGGCTCTTTGGTTTCAGCAAGGATGATAGGGAGGCTGAGGTGATTCATTTTGAGCAGCATATGAATCACAAAAGGATTGCCTCAGCTTATGAGTATGATGAGCTTGCAGATGGGTCCACTACTGCTCTAAAATCTGTGTACTATGTGCTCAACAACATGTTCAGAGAGACAATTTACCCTAAAGGAGGAAGTGACTCAACCAATCTCAGAAGGTTTGCTCCAAATCTGATTGCTAGGTTGCTGCCTGGGGCAAAGCCCTTCTCAGTCAGCAAGTTCATCTGGTTCAACCTTGTGGAAGTGACTGAGAGTGGCAAGTGTAATCTGCCTTATGCTCCCTACATCATGTACTTGATTGAGATGGTTTCAGGAATCAGTTTCAAGAAAGATGTGGAGCATGCATCATATCAAGTCAAGCAGTGGCAGCATCAGAAGAAGCCACAAGTGGTTGAGGAGTACATCTTGAAGAAAGCAGGGTCTGAGCAGCAATAGGGTGAAGAGGGACCTAGCAGGGCACCTATGCCTGCTGGTCTGCACAAGTTGAGGGGCATGGTGAGGGACACCTGGAGGTTTTGCAACTGGACAGCAACTCAGATGCATGAGCTCAGGGAAGACATGAACAGGTTGCTAAAGCATCAGGGGCTGTCCTTCAATGCCATGCTCCCTCCTCCACCTATCTTCCCAGATTTTCCAGAATACACCACTAGTGAAGATGAGGGTGAGAAGGACAATGGTAGTCCACTGGCTGGGAGAAATATGCCTGCTGCCCAATCTGAAGAAGAAGAAGACATTGAGCCACTGAGTGCCAAGATGGCCAGACTGAAGAAAGAAGCTGCTGGGAAGAAAGCCATGGGATCTTCCTCTGCTGGCAGAGCAAGAAGGAAGGCAACTGCTGGAAGACCTGTCAGAAGGCCTGTTGATATCTCTTCTGGTTCTGGTTCTGACTTTGGGTCTGACAGTACTGTTCCTGAAGCTGAGGTGGAAGACTCTAACTTCAGTGATGAGGAGTGATTCCCTGCAAGTCCTACTTTAACTTCCTCTCTTCTTTTCTTCCCTTTTTGTTAACTGTTGACAAAGGGGGAGAAGCATGAAGATTGAGATGATCTGTGGTGGCTGGCTGGCTAACAAATTCTTTTGTTCTTTTGGTGAGATGAGAGTGCTAACTATTCTCTCATGAACTCCTGGTGGTCATTTGTTGATGAACTTCTGTAAACGCTTTAAGCCTGCCTCTGTTGGCAAGCATGGTCTGGTCATGGTCAAACTGTGGGATGTGAAAACTTTAAAACTTTTGTGTGATGTGTGTAATAGGGCTAGATGTGCTGGTTGTTTCCATATTTATCTAGCTGCTATTTCTGTTATGTTGATGCATTGCCTGTGTATGCTGAATGTTGGAGTGTCGGTTGCAGACCTCGGAGGTTCTGAGAATTTTTCCGGAGGCTCCAACTCCTGGAGGTTCCGGAAACTTTCTCGGAGGTTCCGAACTCTGTCAACAGATAACTCTCTGAGTGTATTAACATGTCATATGCATCACGCCCTATCTGTTACACTTCTTTTGCACCCCTCGATGATTTGAGTACAACATATCCTGTCACTTTACTCACAATGTATGCAATTCATATGTCATATGAGACATATCACTCTATTCAAAAGGGACATGCATACATTGAGGGGGAGACTTGTATTCAAATCATCAAAAGCTCAATCTTTCAAATTAAATTGTAAACTTTAATTGGGTTGTCAACATTTACCAAAAAGGGGGAGATTGTAAGTGCAATCAAGCCCTATGAGGGTTTTGGTGATGTTGACCACACAATTAAAGAGCTAATGAGCCTTTGAGTTTATTGTGCAGTACAAGAATGTTTTACAGGTGCAAAAGAAAGAAAGGAGACCCCTCAATTACATGAAGAAGGATACCTATGCTCTTTGGAGAAGTTTATTTATTTTATCTTTTGAATTTGAGTATAGGACAATCCGTACTATCAAGAGGGATACTAATGGTGAGTTAGGGTGGATTCAAGTGCTCATAGAACATCTATCCTAATCCTAACCCATTCCTTGAGGAGAGAGACCTGCTGCTGTTTTGCCCCTGTTGTTTCCTAGTTCGGAGGTTCCGAGTTTATTCTCGGATGTTCCGACCGTGCGGGCTTCAGTCAGCAGAGGTTTCAGGGTTCGGAAGTTCCGAGATTTTTCTCGGAGGTTCCGGACTTTGAATTTCTGACCGTTACAGTTCTGGATCTGGGGGTATTTATACCCCTTGGTCCCCCAACGGTCACTTCTTCTTCCTCCCCGAACTGAAACAGATTCAAGCTTCATTCTCTCACCTTGCATTGACTCCAAACCTACTCTCTTCCAAATCCTTGCCTTAGCATTGATTGAGAGTGGGGATTCAAGTGAGATTGTGAGCAAAACCTTCCATTCCTAGTTCTTGAGCACTTGGAGAAGTCCTAGCAAGCTTGGTGGATCTATTACTCTTGGAGCCTTGTTCCTAGACGGATAGAGGTTCTTGGAAGCTCTCCAACCCGATTTGTGGAAGCTCCAAGGTGTTTGTATTACCCTTTGTGAATCTAGTGGAAAGTCTCCACCTATTACCCAAAGTGATAGGTGTGAGAGAGGAGTTGACCTTTGTGGTCCTTAGCCTTTGTGGCTTCCTCAACAACGTGGACGTAGGCAAGCCTTTGTGGCGAGCTGAACCACGGGATAAATCCTTGTCTCGTGCGTGCTGTGATTTATATTCTTGCTTGTCCATGTTCATGCTTGTTCTTGACTAGATCTATTAGGGTTTGTCTCCGATCTACTTTGTGGTAGCTTCCTAGCTTGTTCTTTGCTTAGAAATCTTCTTGCTAGGTCCTAAGTACCTCCTAGAATTTGGTAGATCTGTTTTTCATCAAGTAATCCGCAGCTTGTTTCATTTTAGCTCTGTTCTGACAGTTCTAAGAAGTTCTGAGTTTATTCTCGGAGGCTGCCTCGTTCGGAGGTTCCGAGAATAATCTCGGAAGTTCCGGACCCTGACAGTTTTTCTGCAGAAAAAGTTTAAATTTGTGTGCAGGCCTATTCACCCCCCCTCTAGGCCATATTGACTCGATCCTTTCAACAAGTCCCTTCACCACCTGGTGAACAGGGCTATCACGCTCGAGGAAGAGCGCAGGGGGCATGAGGAGCACATGAAGGGTAAGAAGAGGTTCGGAGATCGAGACCATGGCGACCGATCCTTCCAGAGGCCGAGGAGCGGACAGAGCAACCTGCACCGCGGGAGCTACCGCCCGGGAAACAACCAACCCGGACGAGGCTTCAGAGGGAACCGTGCACCATACCCAGGAGGAAGGAGCAACTACCAGCAGCAGGGTGGTGGCTACAACCGCCCGCAGCAGAGCGCGTCGAGACCCAGCACTGGAGGTTTCACCCCGACGTGTTACGCCTGTGGCAAGCGAGGCCACAAGTCGTACGACTGCCCCAACAAGAAGGCCGTTGCTACACCTGCCAGGGCACCAGCTCCAGGAGGGAGGCCACCTCAGGCTGCTCCCCAGACAGCCGCAGATCGCGGAAGGCTCAACCTTCTGACTGAGGAGGAGGCTGCCGACGCTCCTGACGTCGTGATTGGTGAGTTTTTAGTTTGTGGCACTAAGGCTTTGATTCTGTTTGATACTGGTGCAACTAGTTCTTATGTGTCCTCTAACTTTGTAAACAAACTATCTCTCCCCATGACTTCCCATCCGAAACCCATCATAACGAGCTCCCCACTCAGAGATATTAGGTGCACTTTGCTATGCAAGGGAGTGGAGATGTTCATCAAGGGTCACAAGTTCCTCGGAGATCTGACCGTACTGAAGTCCAATGGGATTGATGTTATTCTGGGCATGGATTGGATCACCGCTCACAAAGGGGTAATCTCCTCGTCACCCTGACAAGTGACCTTGATGCACCCGAAGGGAACGAAGATCACCTTCGAGCCGCTAAAGTCTCGGGAAGTACCAGCTGTGTACAACCTCTCAACCAAGACCGTGGCTGATGTTCCAGTGGTTTGTGAGTACCCCGATGTCTTTCCTGAAGACCTGCCGGGGTTACCCCCAGACCGCGACGTGGAATTCGTGATTAACCTTGTGCCAGGGACTGCACCCGTGGCACAGAGTCCTTACAGAATGGGCAAGTTAGAGCTGGCAACGCTGAAGGAGGAGTTGGAAGCTCTCCGTGAGAAGGGGTACATCCGTCCGAGTGCATCACCTTGGGCTTCACCGGTGATGTTTGTGCCGAAGAAGGATGGGACGCAACGGCTGTGCGTCGATTACCGCGCTCTTAATGCGGTAACCATCAAGAACAAGTACCCGTTGCCGCGCATTGATGACCTGCTTGATCAGTTGAGGAAGGCCAAGTACTTCAGCAAGATTGACCTTCGATCGGGCTACCATCAGATGAAGATTCGCCCTGAGGACATCTACAAGACCGCGTTTGTGACCCGGTACGGGCAGTATGAGTTCACTATTGTATCGTTTGGTCTTACGAACGCCCCTGCTTACTTCATGAATATGATGAACAAGGTGTTCATGGACGAGTTGGACAAGTTTGTCGTGGTTTTCATTGACGACATCTTGGTATTCTCAGAAACTGCAGAAGAACATGAAGAGCATCTGAGGATTGTGCTGGAGAAGCTGAGGCAGAATCAGTTGTATGCCAAGTTCAGCAAGTGTGAGTTCTGGCTAGAAGAAGTGGCTTTTCTTGGGCATGTGTTGTCCGGAGAGGGAGTTGCTGTGGACCCCTCAAAAATCGAGGCTGTATCAAAGTGGCAGACGCCCAAGACTGTGACAGAGATCAGGAGTTTTCTCGGAATGGCTGGATATTATCGCCGTTTCATCGAGAACTTCTCCAAGATTGCGAAGCCGAGGACCGAGTTGCTGAAGAACAACACACCATTCGTGTGGACAGAGAAGTGTGAAGCAAGTTTCCAAGAGCTCAAGACCCGACTCACCACAACTCCTGTGTTGACGCTTCCTGATGACAACAAGGACTTTGTGGTGTACTGCGATGCTTCGAGGCAAGGTCTTGGCTGTGTGCTGATGCAAGAAGGCAAAGTGATCGCTTATGCTTCAAGGTAGCTCCGAAAACACGAAGAGAACTATCCGACGCATGACCTTGAGTTGGCTGCTGTTGTTCATGCTTTGAAGATATGGAGGCACTACTTGATGGGCAACAAGTGTGATATCTACACGGATCACAAGAGCCTGAAGTATATCTTCACTCAGTCAGAGCTGAACTTGAGACAGCGAAGATGGCTAGAGTTGATAAAGGACTATGACCTCGACATTCACTATCATCCGGGCAAGGCAAATGTCGTGGCCGATGCTTTGAGCCGGAGAAGTTACTGCAACAACCTAATGGTGCAGAAGGAACAGCCAGAGTTGTACCTAGAGATGGAGCGATTGCGGCTTGACATTATCGAGAAAGGTCAGCTCAACGAGTTGAGGGTAAAGTACACCTTGGAAGACCAGATCAGACAAGCCCAGAAGAAGTGTCCTGAAATTGAGGAAGTGAAAGATCTTCTGATAAGAGGCAAGGCCCCTGACTACCGCGTTGATGAGCAAGACACGTTATGGTTGAAGGATCGCATATGTGTGCCCAGTGGAGAGGATATCCGGAAGACGATTCTGAAGGAAGCACATGATTCTCGGTATTCCATTCACCCTGGATGCACGAAGATGTACCAAGACCTGAAGTGTCGGTTCTGGTGGGAGAATATGAAGAAAGACTTAGCTGAGTATGTTGCCCGATGCGACACTTGCCAGAGAGTGAAGGCAGAACATCAGAGACCCGCCGGACTACTTCAGCCACTTGCGATACCTCAGTGGAAATGGGATGATATCAATATGGACTTTGTGGTAGGTCTTCCCCGCACTCAGAAGGGGAATGACTCGATTTGGGTGATTGTGGACCGTTTGACCAAGGTAGCGCACTTTCTTCCGGTTAAGAACAAGTACTCTGTGAGTCAGTTGGCTGATCTCTACGTTGAGCATATCCTGAGGTTGCATGGAGCACCTCGCACCATCGTGTCAGATCGTGGTGCTCAGTTCACAGCTCAATTCTGGAAGAGTCTGCACGCTTCGATGGGCACTCACTTGGACTACAGCACAGCTTTCCACCCCCAGACAGATGGACAGACTGAACGAGTGAATCAGGTTCTAGAAGATCTGCTGAGGGCTTATGTGTTGACCTACAGCAATGATTGGGAGAAGAGTCTGCCCTACGCTGAATTCTCATACAACAACAGCTATCAGGCAAGTTTGCAAATGGCACCCTTTGAAGCCCTGTATGGCAGAAAGTGTAGGACACCGTTGATGTGGTCTGAGGTGGGGGAGAGGATCTTCTTCGGTCCTGCTTCCATTCTTGAGGCTGAGGAGAATGTGGCCAAGGTTAGAGAGAACCTGAAGATAGCTCAGAGCCGACAGAAGAGCTACGCTGATCCTAAGCGGAAGGATGTCTCCTTCGAAGTTGGTGACTACGTCTTCCTGAGAGTGTCACCGCTTAGAGGCACGAAGAGGTTCCACGTGAAGGGGAAGCTAGCCCTGAGGTTCGTTGGACCCTTCCTGATTGTGGCAAAGGTGGGGAAACTTGCTTATAGGCTGGAGTTACCGCCCGACCTTGCCGGAGTGCACCCTGTGTTCCACATATCGCAACTCCGGAGGTGTCTAGACCCGAAGCTTGACAAGCATGTCTCCACCGATGCTATCGATCTGCAAGACAACTTGGAGTACTTGGAGTACCCAGTGAAGATTCTGGATTGGGCCGAGAAGGCTACCAGGAGCACCACCATTCGCCTCTGCAAAGTGTTGTGGAGCAATCACACCGAGCGAGAGGCAACGTGGGAGAAGGAGTCTGTCTTGAGAGAGAAGTACCCGCACCTCTTCAAGACGGAGGTATTTTCTTAATTTCGAGGACGAGATTCTTTTGAGGGGGGGAGTCTGTAACATCCCTCAAATTTAATGAGGAATGTTAATTGATAAAAATGTGGATTTAAAATTTTCGATGATGTATTTGTGTGATTATCAAATTATTTAAGGATGTCTTCCGTTTCTCTCCTTTATTCCTAGATTTAATGTTGAATTAAATAAAATTTCTAGGAAATATAAAAATGCTAGTGTGAGAAACTTGGAGTTCATTTGGTTTTATTTGGAGTTTACTTGAGTGGGATTCAAATTTGAAACTAAATAGAAAAGGGGGTAAATAGATATAGAAAAAGGAGAGGGGAGCTGCACTGCCGGGCTCCGAGCCCAACCTCCGGAAGTCCGCTCGACCTCCCTCGTCTCTTTTTCCCTTTTCACCGCACCACCTCCCTCTTTCCCTGTTTCGGCCCAGCGCGGCCCGCTCCAGCGCCGGCCCGCCTCCCACCTACCGCGCCCGCGCTAAGCCGCTGACGAGCGGGACCCGCGTGACGCAACCCCCTGCGTCAGCGCTTCTTCCCCGCGTCACCCCCTCTCTTTTCCGCTTTAGTGACGCCGGCGAGCAGCCTTCCGGCGCCGCGCCGCCCATGGCCGCCGTCGCGACGCGCCAGCGCACCCTTCGGCGCATCCCGGCCGTCCACGCGTCCCGCGCTGCCCTCCGCTATAAGTAGACCGCGCCGCAGCCCCCGGGAAGCTCCCAACCCTAGCCGCCACGAGGAGCTCTCCCCTTCCACCTTGCCGCCGCCCGCCGGAGGAGAAGAAGGAGGGAGAGGGGAGAAGAAGGCCAGGAGCACGCCCACGAGTTCGCCGTCGACCTCGCGAAGACGAAGGCCCGCACGTGGGAGCTCGGGGACGCCGCGAAGCCAAGGACCGCGACGCCCCTGCTTCCTCTGCTCCGCGTCGCCGTCTCCTTCCTCGCCGACGACCCTGCTCCGTCCCTCTTCACCAACGCCTGCACGCCGGCCTGTGGCGACCAAGGAGAGGCCGAGCTCCCTCGCCCATTTGTGGTCGACCCGGCCTTCGAGCCGAGGCGGAACTCGTGCACGTCGCCGCCGCGCCACCGCGCACGCCGCTTGGTGAAGCCGGCCTTTGAGCCGTGCTGGGAAGTATCTGCAGGTGCTGCTACCGTCGCCTGATGCACGCGCACGCCTCCGCTGCCTTCCTTGACACGCGTAGTCCCTCACGTCGCCGGAACGCCGGAGGCCCGTCGCCCTGTTCGCCGCGCCGCCATGGCCTTTGCCATGTCGGTTTGCCTCGTGCACGCGGCGACAGGAGGAAAAGGGCCGCCTTTGGGGCTGCTTCGTGCTCGCCTTATCGCCGGCCATCGCGTGCCCCCACACGTGCTTGTGCCTGGCCGCAGGAGCTCCGCACGCCGCCACCATGTCCGCCGGCCCAAGCTCCGCCATGGCGGACAAGGTCCTGCACCTAGAAGCAAAGGGGCAAAAGCCCAGATTTTGGGGCCTTCTCGTTCACTAGGTGCACGCACACATGTCTCTGGCATTTGGGTCACCCGCGCGCCGTCGCCTGTGCTCGCCGCCATGTGACCGCGCGACCGCGTCACCGCTGTGGCCCCTGTCACGCCGTCGCCGCGCCTTTCCCGGCCATGGCCACCTCCTTGTTGCCTGGCCATGTGCCCCTGGACCTCCTCGTTCGCACCTTGTCACGCGTTGGTCGGTCCGGGCAAACCTGACCGCCGGCGACCCTTTGCCGCGCCGCCGTTCCTCTGGGGCATTTCCCCGAGCACGTCGCCGCCGCACCCAAAGCCCCAGGGTTTTGCTACACACGCACGCACACACGCTCACGTACCCGCAGAGGATCCGGTGGGATCCGATGCGGCGGACCCATCACACGCGAGCCGCACCTGCGCCCGCGCCGAGCCGAGCCGCAGCGGATCCACCCGGATCCGGTGTGCCGCACCACGTCACCCGCCGCGTCAGCAGCCACGCGAGCTGCAGCTGGCTTAAAGCCGCTGCGTTGGCAGCCACCTCAGCGCCAAGAGTCGGCTTGCAGCCATCTGACAGCTAGCTTTAAGCCCTTTAGAGCCAGCCAATAGACAACCTAAAGTTAATGCTATTGTGTATGCGTATTTTAATTTCAGAAATGTATTTTATCTTCGGAAAATCATAACAAATCCGTTTTAGCTCCGAAAAATATGAAACTTCTTCTGAAAATCTTCTAAAAATCCAAACTTCGTGCTAGACTAGAGGTTGCCTCTTTTTGGATCTTATTTGCTCTTTATCTTGGATTTATTGCCATTAGTAGCCGAGTTTATTTATTTAAATACGCTTCTAGGAGCTGCCGGAGCCGGAGAGCTGAACCAGGACTACGACGACGACCTCAGCTACGACGACCACTCGTACCCAGGTTCACGCCCGACCATCTTTGAATGCCCATTAGGCATGGCTATTTTAGAACTGCTAGTACTTTATTTAATGCATAGAGATGAATATGTTGAACCCATGCATAGCCCCTTTTACATTCTTGTCCTTGATTGACCTACTACTACTATTTACTTAAGCTAGATGATGTGCTGAGCTTGCTATGCATGTGTGGGGATTATTGTGATAGTTTCTTGGCGTGTGTTGGGAAAATCGGCAGGAGAAGGTGTTTTGGGATATTGTGGCGGGGGTGAGCTCGAGACAACCTGATCTGGGATCGGGGGCCAGGGATCGTCTTCTCGGACGTTGCCCGAGTTAGTACCTATGGCGGGTACACCGTTTTAGGAGCACAGGTGTTGGGGATTTTGAGATGACTTGGAGGATATGAGCTCACCCCGGTCTGAAACCGAGTGGGTCGCCTGTTACACGGGACTTTCGTACACACCACCTCGCCGAGAGTGGGGATAGGGCCGTTCGACCCTAGCAAGTGCGGTACCATACCTGCCAGCAGGATAGCGGTGTATCAGTGGGGGAGAGGTGGGAGTGAGTCCACCCTCTCAGTGCGACTCCCGTGTGGCCACACAGGGGCATTTTCACAGTTCTGGGGTGGTCTTCTGCGGGGGACCGCATCGAGACCCGGATGCAGGATGGAACCGTAACTCCTAGGTGTTCGCCCGGTAGGGTAGGCTCGGTCGGCCGTACACCATCCGGGTACTATTCCGAGTTGGGTACTGGTGTACACGCTCTGCAGAGTTTAGATCTATACGTATAGCCGCGTCCTCGGTTATGGACATGCCCGTTGTTTCTCCGACTCTTACGTTTTGGGGTTTCTACCTCCCCCTTATAGGATGAGTGTGATTGGTGAGCCGTGATTGTATTCGGGGAGAGGAGAGTTGCTCCCTCTACCTCGCGGATCCGGGTGCAACCATTGAGGTGCGAGGAGTGGGAGTTCTCGCACCGACCCTAGATGGAGATAGGTGATGGTGACGGTGATCTGGGTAACCAGATGTATCTGAATGTGGATGAGAGATATGGGATATGGTGAACTTATGGAGATACTACTCTATTTTCTTGCTGCTGTTGCATAGGAAACCCTGCTGCTACCTTGATATACTCTTTTCCCCTTAGAAATAGGCCACTTAAAGCTTGCATACGGTTGGTGACGTGGACCTATCCCGATCCTTGGGGATAGCCCCTGAGCTTGCAGGGTACGAGTCCGACTACGACAACAATGCCGATGGATGGTACGACTGAGGGGGCACGACGCTTCGCTCAAGGATGCCTGTGGGAGATGCCTGAAGATGGAGACACATTTTGAAGACTAGCTACCGCTGCGTAGGCTCTTATTTCTGTTATTCCGCCAAGAGGCGAGTATTGATGTACTCCGATTAATCAGGACATGTAATAATCAGAATTATTATTCGTACTCTGATGCTTTATTTCGATGTATGACTGTGTTATTTATCTGTGATGAATGCCTGTGCGTGATAGCGTCTGATCCAGGGACTATCACGAGACAGAATGCTGGGTTTTCCGATTTTGAAAACCCAGGGCGTTACACTTTATTTTGTGGAATAGATAGATGGTACAATGCTAGCTCTCAACTGAGCATAGCAAGGAGGATGTTGGTGTGTACGTGTATCTTGATCATGAAAGCATGAAAATAATTCTCACAAGGGTCACAACAATTTGACAAAGCTCAATGCAACGACAAGTAGCATATGTGTATGAGGTATTCAAGATGTCTCATCATATGGCTCTGGTAGGACTTGGCATATCAAAGAGGAGCTTCGCAAAGGGTTTTCAAAATTTTCAAATAAATTTCCCAAGCACTCAAACATTTGGAGCAAAGATCATTTCATCGGACCATATCTCAAACATCAGCTACTTAGATGGGCATGGTTTCCTAAAGATATGTTGTTCACAAGCATCAAGATAATAAGTATGGAATAAAACTTATGCAAGCCAACCATATGAAACATGTCGAGCATTGGGTGCATGAGGATTCAATTGAGTTTGATTTATATGATCGGATTTAAAGCTCATTTAAACTCATGATTTCCAAAAGTAGAGAGGTAGGGGTGCACATACCATCGCTCTTGGAAAAAGTGGGGAATGAGGTAGACAAATGGTGATTCGGCCAAACCACAGGGGCGACCGACTTGCTCTAGTGCACTTACCTCATCCCTCGTCGATTAGCGTAGTCGGTGTTGTGCGACACCATGGCGGGAGATCTCAATTTTGTGTTTCGACGAGCCTGAGAAATCTCCCCCACACTTGCTCTTGCACCTGGTGTTATTATTCAAAGAAAAAGATGGAAACAAAAAGGGAGGCTCTGCTAGCTGAAGACCTAGTAAACCTTTATTCAAATTCAAATATTTTTGTGTTTTTTTAAGAGAGCAAGATGCAAGAACCAACACCATCTTCAAACCAAAATAAGATTTAGTATGAGAGAAACTTACTCAGGATACTCACATATCTACCCCACACTTGGAGTTTGCATTGCTAGGCAACACAACTCAAGTGTGCGGAGTTCAAGCTTTCTTCGTAATACTTTCTCTCCCTGAATTACCTTGGTGTTGTAGTTGGTGTAGCTCTCATGTTTTTAGACATTGCCTATCCATCGGTCCTTTCAATCTCCACCTGAAACATTAGCGACCAAAAATACCCGAAGGATGACTAATCCTAAAGAGATGCACTTGCTTTTATTTGAAAAGGAAATCTAAATGATTATTCGGGCTATCCCCCGATAGTGCTTTGTTTTGGGTCATAAGCTCGACCACTGGAGATCTTCATCTTGCAGCCAATCGAGATGATGAAACCATCATAGCTCTAGATGCAAGGTTAGTACCAAAAAAAATTTGACCACGAAATTTGCAATGTTTATGGTAAACAAAAGCATCTACAACCTTCCTTTCAAAGTTAGCATGCACAAGGAAAATGAGAAGGTTGTAGGTTTCGTAAAGGTCATTGGTAATGGGGCTTGATAACTCTGGAAACTTTTGATGTGAGCATGGGATTTGTGATCCCTCTAGTGTAAAACCTTCATGCTCAAGTCTGTTTTGAGAATCCAGTGTCGACGCCTCAAGAATGTCCATAGACCACACATGTTCTTTCTTAACCTTAGGTCTATGACATTGGAGATGTGTATCTCGAACCTCAAGATGATATGGCTGCTTTTCATGGTCGAGCACACTACTCAGTACCCCTTCAATGGGTCTTCCGA
This sequence comes from Cenchrus fungigraminus, assembly GCA_036936925.1. NCBI lineage: Eukaryota > Viridiplantae > Streptophyta > Magnoliopsida > Poales > Poaceae > Cenchrus > Cenchrus fungigraminus. The sequence continues at coordinate 91,069,477 of CM072780.1, forward strand.
TGAGAATGAAGGGTGGATCTCCTTTTGGGATGTCAAAGATATGATAATCTAGGAAGATCCCATACTCTCCAATCTTTGTTTGGACGACTCTAAGGATTCCCTCCATCTCTATGGTTTCACCCGAAATCCATTGGAGACACTTCTGAGAGAAAGAGAGGGGTTCATCGGGGAAGGCCTCTAATACTAAGGATTTAGGAATGATATTGATATCGACCCTAGGGTCATAGAACACATCCTGCTAAGAGAGGTTTTCTACTTGGCATGAGAGTGACTTTAGCTCGGGATATAGCTGGATTACTTGATCCATGCCTTCTGCTTCTCTCAACCATTCCTGGCTACTGATTGCGGAGATGTATTTCAACTTTTCTCTCCGTCTTTTTACCTCTTCTGGGTTGAGTAGGTTGACTAATTTTCTCTCGTGTGTTGAGTCTCTTTCCCTTCTTGGGAAGGATTTCGTCGTCTAATGTTTATCAAATAACTCATCATAGTATTCATAGATGAAGTCACACGAGGGGTGATCGAACTCTCGATAAGGTTGGAATGGTTCCCCTGTGAACCAAGTTTTGGTAAGAGGAGGATGGGTGTCTGTGGATATGAATTTTTCTAGGATAGGCTCCTCCTCTATGAATTCCGATTCAGAGAGTGGATCGGAGTTTGTTGAGTCCTCGTCGAAGTCATACGAGAAATCAGTTGGGTATACACGGGGATAGAGGAGTGGTTCTTCATGCCAAAAAGTGCTAGTGGGTTTCTCCTCTATGGGTTTCGGTTCCGAGAGAGTGTTTGGCATGTGCTCCTCCTGAGTGATCTCTTCCTCATCCGGGAATTCATCATAAACTCCCGTGTAAGGGGTATTTTGAAGGATTTTTGTTAGAATGTCCTTACACTCAGACAAGGTGAGATGAGTGAAATATCCTCCGGAAGAAGAGTCTAAGAAAATTGCTGACTCTGGGCCAAGACCATCGCGAAAGTGTTGCAAAGGAGCAGTCTCTGCGATACCAAGGTCTGGACCAGAATCTACGATTTTTATAAATCTTGCCCATGCGGCTCCTAGAGATTCGGTCTTCCGTTGCTCAAAACAGATGACCTCTTGTCGGAGTTTCACTACTTGGGGAGTCGGGAAGAATGTTAGGCAAAAAGCCTTTCGTAAACTTTCCCAGTCCCCCTCCATACTTCTCACACTGAGCGAATACCATTGTATTGCTCTCCCCGTTAATGAAAACGGAAAGAGTTTCCATCTCAAGGTATCTTGACTCATTCCTGCGATCACAAGACATGAACAAAGTTGTTCGAACTCGCGCATGTGGGAATAAGGACTTTCATCCTTATCTCCGGAGAAGCTTTGCTCTAGGACCATAGCTATGAAGCCGGGACGTAGCTCATAGCTAGATGTTTCAATGGAATGTGATGAAGGTGGAGGCTCCAAATGATCACCCTTTGGAGCGGCAAAATCGAAAAGGGTTGGATTGGAATCCGTGTGATAAATGGGGTGATACACGGACGAACTGGGTTTAGAATCAAAACAGCTACCGTTCCCCGGCAACGGCGCCAGAAAGCTTGTTGGCACTTCTTATGTCGTTACTAGATTTGCAACGGCGCCAGAAAGCCTGTTGGTATACTATACGATCACAGATAGATCCGCAAGCGCACGGATACCGTTGTAGCTTTCACCCGGGAGTATTCCAAGGTATCGATTTCCACGGGGAACGAGAAGTGTTGTGAACCTGAACTAATTCATCCGGGGGATATGGTGACGAAGGATAGAAAGGCAAGGGTAGATTTCGGGTAGAGAGGGGATAGCTGATGAAGTTTGGGACTCGTGAGAGTCATGGATAGAATCAAGGCAAAACTTGTCGCTCGTCGGGGCCAGAGGGAAAAGAGCCACGGAAAGGGATGAGAAGGGGCTCTGATGTCGTAACTCCTACCTACCGGAACTAACGTGATGGACTACAGAGCCCGTCCGGAGCTGTCACCTCGCTAGGGTACCACAACTATTCCGTTGAACCGGGAAGCATTCCAAGGTACTGGAAAGCCTAGACACCACGTCTACACTAACCAAGCAATACTTTACTCGGATCCAAAGCAAAGCAATCACAACAAGTAGAAACTACTTATTGCAATCGAAGAACCTAAGAGCGAATGATGAAATGACTTGAGACTTAGTTACTCATGAGTCCGAACTTACAAAACATCCCGGGTGTGGACGACCGTAGTTGTACCGCACCCTCCGAGGAAGGGGAAGAAGACCGACACTCCGGCTTCTACTCCAACACTCAACTCTCTCTCCCTACTCTCTGAATACTAACTTATGTAGAGCTCCGCCACTTGCTTCTAATCACTTGTCATTCTTCTACGAGGTGCCAGGCTCTATATATAGCCCCAATGGGTCAGTGGCTGCAGGAGGGGGTACTTGTAGGCGAGAGGGAGCTGCAGTGCCGAGCAAGGAGGTGCGGTCGTGCCTCTAGGTGCGGCCGGCCCTATGATTTCCACTGCCTTCGATCGAGTGTCCGTGATTTGGTCCCTGAGGCAGTTTGAAGACGGTTGTGGGTCGGTTTGCTGAGTGAAGGAGGTGCGGCCGGACCTCTTAGTGCGGCCGGCCCTGGGCCCTCTTGTCATCCACTTCGGAGCGTGCTCTAGTGGGTAGATGAAGTCTTGAACGATGTCCCATGTCGGTTGTTCACTGGCTTGTGGGTCCATGGATCCAAGTCAGGCTAATCTCAACCTCTGGATCAAACCGACATTGTTTCCTCGATAAGGATCATTTCTAGCTGTGTTCCCTGAAGTGACCGAGGCTTGGTGACACGTTTGGGCGAGTCGGGCAGGTGCGGCCGGTCTTAGTGGTGCGGCCGGCCCTTGAGGTTCGGCCGGCCCTAGTGGTGCGGCCTGCCCTACCTCCTGGCCCTTGTGCAGCTCGCCTGTGGTGTGTTTGCTTGATCCAACACAATCGTGATGGTTTTGGTCTTTTGGGAGCTGATGCACAGGACTTCACTCAGTGTGAACCTGAATAGTGGTGCAAGGTAGGGCTGGGCGCACCACTAGGTGCGGCCGTGCCTACCTTATATGGCTCGGTGCTCCGGAATTGCTCCCTAATCTTGATACTGCAGATAAAACCTCAACACAACTCGTGGAACCTCGTTAGCACCTAAAACATGCATGAAATTGGTGTCTGGCCCATGCACTTGGTCCCCTTGGATATTATGCTAGGTGTAGAGGCATTTGGCAAAGTTTGGTGTTGATCGGAGGAGGTTGATAGGGCCGGCCGAACCTACTAGGTTCGGCCGCACCTACCCCTGACACGTCTCGTGTCACAATCTTCCGTGAGGCATAGTTTCTGCATCCGGACTCCGATTTGGGCAAATGATATGTCCATTTCGATCGTCTCGACGAGCCCATTGCAATGGTTTAGTCCAAATTGGCATTTGATATTGTTTGTGATAATGTCATATTTTATTCTATAATGGCTCATTTAGACCTGCATCCAAATATTCACCAAAACTCGTGGAATCCGTTAGTTTATAACCCCACAGCTATGATGCAAGCTTTGATGGAGTGAAATTTGTTCAAAGTTGAGGGTCGAAAATAGGGACTTAACGACCGTCAACAGCGGCCTCCTTGAGGTCGGTGAGCTGCTTCTCCAGACCTGCGCAAACAAGAGGTGGATCGCTCACACCCTCCGTCCAACAACGACAAAGACCTATGGGAGATAGGGCCACTCACCTCGCTAGACCTCCGCAGTCCTCTCCTTGAGGACCGTCACCTAATCCTTGACCTCTGCGAGCTCCTTCTTGAGGGCATCCTCTGTCTCCCTGGCGCCTGGACACATCGAAGGTCTAAATCAGGCACAGACCCAAAAGAGGCACAGAAACAACACCCAACGACCAAACAAACTTACCTTCTGCCACAGCCTGGAGGTCGTTTGCGGCATCCTTCACCTTTTGCTCGGCCGCCTCCAGCTTCTTCTTCAAGAAGGCCACCTCCTTCTCCGCCTGTCGAGCCAGCACCTCCTTCACGCGCTTGACTTCCTGTGCAACCTCGATCTTGGCTTGCAGTGAAGCCTCTCGAGCCGCGGCTGCCTCCGCGTGGACGTTGGCGGCCTCCCTCACTAAGGCCGCCCGAGCTTGCACCCGCTCCGCAAGCGACTGCAACAAAAGAAGATATGTCTCGTGTCAAGACCTCGAAAGATAGTCAGGGTATGCGTCAAAAATCAAATCAGCAGGGTCCAAGCTCTTACCGAGAGCGTCCGCGCGATTGTCCGCGATGCTTCTTTGAAGTCGTCAACGTCGCGGCGGTCGGCGATGATGTCGTTCTCCCACGGAGTCCCGACGTATAGGCACCTATTGTTGTCGTACTTGGCGCTTGTGCCGCCCACCTCTGCAGCCTGTTGGCCCAGCGTTGGCGGCGGGTCGGTCACACATAGGTCGTCCTGATGACCTCGAACGGGCGGAGCAGTGCTGGCACCGCCCTTCTCCACCTCCGACGCCGCCGTCGCCCCAGCTCCAAGGGCCTGGCTCGAGATCTCTGCAGTTGAGGACGTCGGTGACTGCTCCACCGGTGCCTCCCTCCCCTTGTGCCCAAACGCCTCTTGACCTGAGGCATTCTTGGCGCTGTCGGACGTCACCGGGGTCGACCTGCGTCCAAACAAAAGACCTCCATCAGCAAGAACAATAGCGAATCGGATGCAACAAGCAAAACTAGAGCACAGCCATGACTTACTTGCTCGCGGACCTAAGTCCAGGCTTGATGGGCTTACGTGGGGCCCTCCTCGCCTTCTTCTACTACCCCGCGTCGCCCAAAACATCCGCGCCCAACCTCGAGCGCTCCTCCACCGTGACGGCCTTGTGGGGTGTCTCCATCACCCGCTCCTCCGTTGCGGCGACCTTGCGAGGCGTCTCCGCGGGCGGCACTGTCGCCGCGCTAGGCAACTTTGCGTCGTCCTCCTCCTCGACGTTGATGGTTTCAACATCGGAGCTGGCCGTAGCCGTATCCACCGACACAGTGGGGCCGGCCCTCTTCCTCTTCTTTTTCTTCGCTTCCGCTGTCTGGGTGGCGGCGATCGTTGCCGCGGCCTGAGACGTGGACATCTTGCCCGCAGTTTGCCGCGTGCGTCGTGGCGGGGGCGCGGCGACCCTCGGTGGTGCCCTTCTTGTGGTGGGACCTTCATCGTCGCTCCCCACCGACGAGTCGGAGATGTACTCCTCAATGCATTGCTGCGGAGGGACCTGCACGTCCCCCGCAGCACGGACCTTGAAGCTTCGGTCCTCCTCGTTGCGCAGTGGTGCCGGACACCAGTAGATGCCTTCACGAAACTGCACAAGAAAAGACCTACATCAAAACTGCACAAATTCTCAAGCCGCCAAGGAAACAAGGTCGGAGACTTACAGCGTCGGAAGGCCGATACACGCTGAGTGCCTTGGGGCACGCTCGGTTGCGGATGTGCCCGGCGAAGATGTTCTTCACCCGTGCCGCCATCTCCTCCTTGGAGACCTTGCGCTTGACGACCCGGGTGGGGTCGGATTGCCCCCAGTACTCGTAAGTCGGGTGTACCCAGTCTTGGATAGGCTGCAGCAGCCGACGGCTGAAGCTGATCGCCACCGCGTCGCCGGTCAGCCCCTCCGCCTTTAACTTCTCCAGGTCTCCCGGCAGTGGCCGCAGCTCCTCAGTCTCCCGTGATGTTAGCTGGTTGGTCCACTCCGGGAACGGGACGGGAGCGCGCCCCGACCTGGCGGGGAGCGCCGGATTGTTGAGGTAGAACCACCCCTACTTCCAGCCGGTGGTGTTGTTGGGGAGTACTAGGTCGATGTACTCCGGCTTCATGTACCGGCGCAGCATGAACCCGACGCTCCCTACGACGTCAGATTTGCCCATCTTCTTCAGCTCGAAGAAGTGCCGCCATAGGTGGAAGTGTGGCGGTATCCCGAGGTAGGCCTTGCAGAGATGGATGAAGGAAGAAATGATGGTGATGGCACTGGGGACGAGATGCATCACCTCGATCCTGTAGAAGTACAGGAGCCCGCGGAAGAAGTCACCGACTGGAACCCCGAACCCGCGCTCGATGTGCGCGAGGAAGACAACGGTCTCGCCGGTCCCCTCGGTAGGGAACTCCTCGCCCGCCACCGGCCTCCAACCGACCTCCGCCTTGGGCCTCAACAACCCGCGGGTCGCCAGGTCCTGGATCTGCTCCTCTGTCACCACGAACGGCTCCCAGACGGTCTCCGGTGCCGGGACCTGCACGGGCTCCATCTTCTCCTCCTCTACCCCGATGGATTTGGATCTAAACACCACAAGTGTCTTGGTTCGCATACGAGGACACGAAGTGCGGCGGACCTAAGCACGGCGGCGCTGCTGTTCTATCTGAGCAATGGAGCGGCGGCACAACCCTAGCGCGGAGCGGAAATGAGAGCAAGTGGAGGTCCCCAGCCCGCGGCTCGGCCTTATATAGTTGGGCCCCAGCGGCACAACGGGCTGCTACGCCCAACGTCTCTCCAGCGGAAGTCATGGCGACCCAACAGATCTGCGCCTCCCGTGGATCTCCGTTCAACAGCTCTTTCGGCCTAACGGAAAAAAGGCAGTAACGGCTCTAGTTCCATACGGGAATCTGCGTCCGCCAGCCCTCGGTCAGCACCCCGGCGGACATGGACCCGTTATGCCCCACCTTCAAGCCCCCCAAACAAAATATTTTTGATGCCACACTCAAGGTCGTCACGACCCACGAACGACCTATGGACCAGTTCTACCACTTCATTGAGGTCGTCAAGAGGCTGGCAGCCTCCTAGGTCGCCTCGGCCTCCAAACGGCGGGTTCACACCACGTCTCCTAGGCCCAGCTACCTACATGCCTTCTAGGTCGCTTCGACCTATAGCGGCCAACCCGACCAACGGCTCCGCGCTTAAAGGCTCTAATGCCCGTTGGCGACCTACCGGTCGTAATCACAGCTCCTTGCTGAGGCCCTGCTGCCTTCTAAGTCGATAAAAGACCAATAGATTTCAGGATTGACACCCTGCGTTGCGCCACTGCACAACGGCCATGTTGACCCAGGTCGACACGGGTTCTTTTGTCGATTTCCATGACCTTCTGAAGGTCGGCGCGCTTCCACAGCCCCGCCGGGACCTTGGCCATGCCATCGCTGCCCGGGCGCCTCTATATAATAATCAAGATACATCGTTTGCCATGCAAGCACGTGTATACAAGCTTCGTAAGCTACAAAGGACTATGGCCCATGGCCAATTACAAGATGCAAACATATTAAAGGTCCTGATCTACCTTACATGGTGCCTACGGCGCAACCTAGACTGATGAAGTGCGTCGCAAGCTTTCTTCTAGCTTCAGGACCTATTTGGAGCCCTCCACCACCACCGAGGTCGCGGCTGCCACACAGCCACCTCTACTCTATGTTGACGGTGTATTTTGGTACACCAAACATGTTAATTACACTTTGGTTTGGACTTGATTATGAAACTAACCCGCCACTAGGCACACTAATGATATAACAAGTTCATCTTTGTATGTGCATTTGGAAGTGTTATGTTTTTGCAGGAAAACATGGACATAAAGGACGGAGTCACAACAAGTTCAAAGGAGCAATTGAGGAGTCCCGTTCGTGTTTGAGAGCATGATGAAATCACTCCCAAAGGTGGCGAGGACCGAAGTGTTACAAAGGAACATCCCCGAGGATTGAAGCGTAAAAGACCGAACTTCATGCGAGAAGACCCTCCATCTTGGACGTGAGGATGACATCGTCAAAATGGTGCAAATGGAGGGGGCAAAGTGCAAAATGACAAGAGGACCCACGTGCGCGAAGGGGCGACCGAACCGGGCCGTAGTTGGCCTGGGCCGGTCAGCCCAGGCCGGCCGGCCTGGCCCATCCCCGAGGCGGTTCGGCCCCCCATTTCTTGAGTGTGAAGATGATTCAACCCTAAGTACGTGGAGGCGCCGCCATTCGCAGGGAGAGAGCCATTCGCCCGAGAGGCCGTCCACAAGCTAGAGAGAGAGAAGAGGAGGGAGATCATTCGCAAGAAGGATCGCTCTACTCGAAGGAAGCAACCACAAGTGGAGGAGGACGTCGAGGCCCTGCCAAGACACCCCCGGAGGAGAAGGAAGACACCGTCGGAAGCGTCACCATGATCAACGGTGCTATGCCTAGCACCTTGATGGGGTAATCTTCTCATTTGTCCATGGGTTGTAATCGATCTTGAGATGTAATCGCTACTTTGAATGGTTATCTATCTATCATCTAGTGTTGAAGATGCTTTATCGTTTAAGGTTAGCTACCATGCCGTGTAGGGAGTAAAGATCTCAATGCTCCCTTGGAACCATTCAATACGCCGTGTCCATCATAGGTCTAGTCACGAATACCTCCGCGTAGTGACAGTACGGGGGGAGGGAAAGGGCAAAATCGTGGTCACAACCCCCGATAGATTAGATCGGTTTTCATATCTTAAGCGGTTGCATGTTCAAGTATCGTAGACCCTTGGGCAAGTGTCTTTTATATATCTTGTTGGTTTAATCGTTCTCTCTAGTGTAGCGTGGTAGTTCTCTAGATTAACCGTAGATTAGGGTTTGGTTAAGTTAGTTAGTAGAGCTAGATCAAACGCTTGTAATCCCCTTGCTCCGCGGATTGATAAGAACCTAGGGAATCCCCGTGGTGAAAAAGGTGTAGGTCCGTACGCTTGCGGATCGTAGGTGGATACGTGTTTTATCCGTCAACAAGCCCCTTTTTCTGGCGCCGTTGCCGGGGAGCAAGCCAGTTTACATCGTTTGGTTTTGCATCTAATTTTGTTTTAGATTTTGTTTATCGTTTATTGCTAACATCTAACCCCTATTACCTAGAAAACCACTTTGTTTTGTTTTTGTTTTTATTTTGTTGTCTAGATGGTGTTCGCCAACCACCTCATGGAAGAACCGGAGAAATCGCTACGGGATTACGCTAGTCCTCGATGTGAAGACATAAAGGTACAAGAGTCGGATTCGAAGCTCGAAGCGACCAAGTATGAAATCAAAGCTAGGATCATCGAGATGGTGGCGGCAACCCCATTTAGAGGGATGGAGACGGAGAACCCGTATAGACACATAAGGCATTTCATGACGCTATGCAACACGGTGCATCAAGAAGGAGTTCCCGATGAATGGTTCAAGTGGAATTCTTCCCTTACTCACTTGCCGGCGAAGCAAAGACATGGTACTCGTTTGCGTCCTTTGAAGTTGAAGGCAATTGGAACAAGTTGACGAAGAAATTTTGCAAGAAGTTTTTTCCAACTAGCAAGGTTCAACATCTAAGGAGGCAAGTGATCACCTTCACGCAAGGAGAAGCGGAAGGGATAGACCAAGCTTGGAATAGATTTAATGAGTTGATTGAACAAGGACCAAGACTCGGCTTCTCCGGTGACGTACCCTTGCATACATTTTTCTTTTCCCTAACCCCTAGTTGCATGGAACATGTTCAAATGTGTGCAGGTGGGGATCTCATGGAGAAAACACTCACGGAAGCCGCTCAACTTTTACAAAAGATTAGCAAACCGGCGGTCATGCGAAGAGATTGGGAAACAAGACTTTCGGGCGAGCCAGAACACAACTCGAGGATGAAGACGTGTGCTGAAATTTCCAAAGAGGCAACCCCGGAAGACAAGAAAGAGGAGCCAATCCCGGAAAAACTTGAAGAAGTACACATCAAGACAAGAACTACCCCAAGCGTTGACTTCGCCAAGTCAAATGAAACAAACAAAAGGAGTATGTCAAGCGCAAAGCCATTAAGGGAGTTTGAGCATATGGATTGGGTTCCAATCGATTATGGAGAAGTATTCGACAAGAGAAGACCATTCCCTAACCAAAAGGGGATGGCGAGAGCATTGGAAGCGGATTTCCCACCGGAAAAGCAAGCGGATTCATACGATCTTGAAACCACCGGTGAGATCTTTCGAAAGCTCTTTAGTGATGATGAAGTGGATCCGGATCACATAGCTGAGGTGAAAAGAATCATGGGAATCAAGCCCGAAGCATCGCCATATGCTCGCCTCGCCGAAGTTTATGCAATAGCATCTGACCAAGAGGAGAAGATGACACCACACTTGAGTTGCGAGATCAACGGAATTCAATGCAAGGCTTTATGCGACATCGGAGCCCAAGTAAGTGTCCTATCCTCCAAAATTTATGATAAAGTTCAAGACCACAACCTAGACTTAGCTCCAACTTCAACAAAGTTAATTATGGGAGATGGTAGAACTATTAGACCTCTAGGTATTGCTTGCAACATTAATGTAATCATCTCTGGAAAGTGCATACCAACCAATTTCTTTGTTATAGATGCTTACCATAGTAATCATGATCACATAATCCTAGGTAGGCCTTTTCTTAAGTTGGTTGATGCCGTGTTGGATGCCGGAGAAGGCAATGTAACAATAAATCTTAATGGAAAGAAGTACACATATAATTTTCTCCACGTTTCTAGTCATCCTTCACCTTTTCCTCCCGAAGACGAAGAAGTAGAGGAGATAGGTAGTCTTTGTTTTGTTGAAACCCTTAGAGACCCGCTGCAAAGAGCAATGGAGAATCAATCTAATGATCAACAAGACGAGGAACTAGAGGAGGCAACGAAGGGTTTAGAACCACAAGATGGAAGCGTGGAGGAAGAAAGATTTGAAGACATAGGAGACATTAAACCCGAAGAGCCACGAGTGCCCGAGGTGGATCTCAAACCTTTGCCCAAAGGATTAAAGTACGAATTTTTGGGCCCAGACAAGACTTATCCAGTCATTGTGAGCGACGAGTTGAGTCCCGAAGAAAATGAGAAGTTGCTGAATTTATTGAAAAAGCATAGGAAGGTGATTGGATATTCTATCAATGATCTCAAAGGACTTAGCCCAGCCTTTTGCACTCATCGTATACCTATGGAAGACCAATGTAAGCCCGTAGTGGACCATCAAAGGAGGCTAACTCATGCCATGCGAGAGGTAGTAAAGAAGGAGGTAATCAAGTTACTTGATGCCGGAATCATCTACCCGGTGCCGCATAGCGAATGGGTGAGCCCGGTACATTGTGTACTGAAGAAAGGAGGTTTAACCATGGTGAAGAATGAGAAGAATGAGTTAATACCGCAAAGAACCGTGACCGGATGGCGGATGTGTATCGATTACCGAAAGCTAAACAAAGCGACGAAGAAAGATCACTTCCCCTTACCGTTCATTGACGAGATGCTCGAGAGATTAGCAAACCACGCTTATTTTTGCTTTCTCGATGGGTACTCGGGGTTTATGCAAATTCCCATTCACCCGGATGATCAACACAAGACAACGTTTACTTGCCCTTATGGAACGTTTGCATATAGAAGGATGCCCTTCGGTCTATGCAACGCTCCGGCCTCTTTTCAACGTTGCATGATGGCAGTGTTCTCGGAATTCATCGAAGAAATTGTCGAGGTGTTCATGGATGATTTTTCTGTCTATGGGAAAACATTCGTGGATTGCTTGGCAAACTTAGATAAGGTTCTCACGAGGTGTGCAGAGGTAGACTTAGTGCTAAATTGGGAAAAGTGCCACTTCATGGTAAAGCAAGGCATAGTGCTCGGACATGTTATATCCGAGAGAGGAATTGAAGTGGACAAAGCTAAAGTGGAGACGGTTGAGCAACTCCCACCTCCAACGGATGTTAAGTCCTTGAGGAGCTTTCTAGGCCATGCCGGATTCTATAGAAGATTTATTAAGGACTTCTCAAAGATCACTAAGCCTTTAACACAACTCCTTCAAAAGGATGTGGCTTTTGACTTTGATGAGAAGTGCTTAGCGGCATTCCGGACCTTGAAAAGTGCTTTGGTGAGTGCTCCCATTATTCAACCTCCGGATTGGATCCAACCTTTCGAGATCATGTGCGATGCAAGTGACTACGCCGTAGGAGCGGTTTTAGGTCAAAGAAAGGAAGGCCGAGTTCATGCCGTTTACTACGCTAGTAAAACTCTTAGTGAGGCACAATTAAATTATGCCACTACGGAAAAGGAGTTGTTAGCGGTGGTGTTTGCCTTTGAAAAATTCAGATCTTACATTGTGAACTCAAAGGTCATTGTTTACACCGATCACGCGGCCATCAAGTATCTTTTGGCTAAGAAGGACGCTAAACCAAGGTTGATTCGTTGGATCCTTCTTCTCCAAGAGTTCGATGTGGAGATTCGTGACAAAAAGGGGGTGGAGAATGTTGTGGCCGATCACTTGTCTAGGATGAACCGTGGACAAGATGATAAAGAGCCCATAGAGGATAAGATGAGAGATGACCACCTCTACCGAATACTCGACAAAGATACTTGGATGATCGACATCATTCGAGCAATTCGGAGAATGCCTCTTGATCACTTAGATAAAAACACTCAAAGGAGGATAGTCTCCGAAAGCCGAAAATATTTTTGGGATTCACCTTATCTCTTCAAACTTGGGAATGATGGAGTTATGAGAAGATGTGTACCAAGAGAAGAGAGGCAAGAGATTTTGAGAAAGTGCCACTCGGCGGAGTACGGTGGACACTATAGCCACTTTCGGACCCAAGCAAAAGTGTGGTCCAGCGGATTCTTTTGGCCGGAGATGCATGAAGATACTAAAAGATATGTTGCATCATGCCCCGAATGACAAAGAACCGGAAACATTTCTCAAAGGAATGCGATGCCCTTGAAATATAATCTACAAATCGATTTATTCGATGTTTGGGGGATAGACTTCATGGGGCCCTTCAAAAACTCACATAGATTTGAGCACATCCTAGTCATGGTTGATTATGTGTCCAAGTGGGTAGAGGCCATGCCATGTCGTAAAGCTTCCACGGAGGAATCCATTGTTATGATCAAGAGTGTGATTTTCCCTCGCTTCGGTACTCCGAGAATTTTGATAAGCGATGTAAGAACTCACTTCACCGGGAAGAACTTTAAAAAGTGCTTGTCCAAGTTAGGGATTGAACATAGAGTCTCTACGGCTTACCATCCACAAACCAACGGACAAGCAGAAACATCGAATAGGCAATTAAAGAGCATTCTTAATAAAACTATAGAGAAGGGAGGCAAGGATTGGTCAAAGAAGTTGGATGGAGCTTTGTGGGCATATCGAACGGCGTTCAAGACACCGATAGGTATGACCCCTTATCAATTTGTTTATGGCAAGGCTTGTCACCTTCCGGTTGAGTTAGAACATAAAGCCTATTGGGCAATTAAAGAGATGAACCTCGATCTAGACGCCGCGGTGGTAAAACGGAGAATCCAAATAAGCGAGCTAGAGGAGATGAGGTTAAAAGCTTACGAAAATGTGAGCATATACAAAGAGAGAATTAAAAGGTGGTATGACAAAACATTGAAGAAGAAGGAGTTTAAAGAAGGAGATAAGGTCCTCCTCTATAATTCGAGATTCAAAACTTTCGGAAAGGGGAAATTGCAAAGCAAGTGGGATGGACCTTACATTGTTCATTCGGTGCTCTCCAATGGAGCGGTAACCATCATGGATATGAAAGGTGATCAATTCATGGTGAATGGTCAACGACTTAAGGTTTATTATGAACCCGACGTTGTGCCCCTTCACCACATTGATGTTTTCATCATGGAGGATGAACCCGAACGTCAAGCCTAGGACATAAAACAAGGTGAGCATTTTGTAAATAGCTCTTCTTTTATTTTTCTAGAGTTTCTCGTGAAGTTTTACCAGGCCAACTTTTTCACATGGGCTGGCAATTGAAAAATAGTGGGGCACGTGAAAAACCGGACCGAACCGGCCCGCGAACCAGGGCAGGCCGGCCGGCCCGGTCGGATCAGCCCAGGAGGCCTGGGTGGCGGTTCGCCCTTAATTTTCTCTGGGACGCGCGTCTTCGACTTCCTTGTTTGGTCAGAAAATTTTAGGGAAGTCAAGAAAAGGAAAAGATGGGTTCTAGGGCATTCCTTCCCGGACAATTTAAAGGGACGAGATGCGAGCTCGGGAATCCATCCCAATTCACATCCTTTTGCACCCAAGCAGCAGCCATGACGCCCCCTAGGAGCGTGGAGATCAAGCTAGGCGCCGAGAAGCCATTGAAGCCGGAGGAGGCGAAGCGATGTGAGCTCAAGGCATCAATGGAGATCAAAAGGACCGCCCGCATCCGTTGTGGGGGGCGTGTCCCGACCGGGCCAATCGCATCTCGCCACCACGTCAAGGAGGAGAGGGTCTCTACTCCCGTCCGTAGATCGGAGCGCATCCGAGGCATGAAGAGGAAAGACTACAAGGAGGTGTCGCCCGAGCCGAAAGATTACGGGGGGAGTGACTACTCCGATGACCGCAGCCCGAGCTCGTGGGCAGCCGCCGGGAGGGACGACAACGACCTCTTCTATTGGGAAGAGGTGCCCAAGGAGAAGACTCCCGAAGGTCCTAACGGTGGCGGAGATCCCGACGATGGTGGCGACGGCAACAACGGCGACGACCCTAGCGATGTCGACCCTTTCAGGATGCATCCGTTATGTTGTGCGGCTTGCCGTCACTCCATCTCGGAGCTCTACGCATCGGTCGATGAATGTTTCCAGGCTATGGAGGCGATGAGGCAACGTATGGAGGACTTGGAACGAGTGGTCGAGGATGACTACAAATTCCTCAATCGGAACGTGTGGAAGTTGTTTGGCATGGTGGGCAACATGAAGAACAAGTGGTGCAAGAGCTGTGGAAAGTTCCACTAGGAAATAGAGTTTTCCCCCCCTTTAGGTTTTTTGTAAGATACGACGAGGACGTCGTATGGTTTTAGCGTGGGGGAGAGCTAGCTAGCTAGATCCTTTTGCTTCAAGTTTAGTTCGGTTTGGTTTAGATTTCGCGAGAGTTTGAGAGTCTTAAAGTTTTAGGTGTGCTTTTTAATTTTTCAAAGTTTAAAGTGTCTTAAATTTAGTGTTCGAGTCAAGAAAATCAAATAAAAAGTGTCCTTTAAATTTTTGTCTCTTGCAATGCTTTTCTTCCTTTACTTGTACGTTGGTCTTTAGTTTTTGATATATAAACATGAGCGCTTGGTTTAAAATGTTTACCGTGGTGCTTAGTGGAGTTTTTACCTTTAAAAGTACCTGCATCATGCTTTGATCTAGAACTTCGTTTTGGTTGTGCTAAGTTTGATGCTAAAATTGGAGGAGTTTAATTCTGAAAATTTTTGAAAAACCCTTGTAATAAAGGTTAGCGAATTCTCTTTTTCCAAGTTGAGAGACTAAGAAAAATCCTATACAAAGCCAATTCAATATTCGCTCCACCATAAGTGCGGTTTGCATAATGAGTTGGGCTAGGATCCTTCTCTCTTGGAAGTTTTAATTTCGAGCAATGATCATGTCCTTGTGTTTATCTTTTATTGCTAGCCTCGTCATGCATTCGGTAACGAGACTCTCACATCGAAAGTCCCGTACATCGCCGAATTCCATACCCAAACCATAATATCTCTTTTGTACATCGTATTCCTTGAACACAACCTATGTTCGAAGTTTCATCTCGTCTCTAGCATGGTTTTTATTTTAAATTCAGATTGTGTTTATACGAGAAGAGATGAGTAAAGAGCTTTGAAAGAGAGGTAAAGATGTCAAAAGAGAGAGAGAGAAGTAAAGGAAAATATATGTGTATGGAAAAGAAAAAGAAAAAAAAGAGAGAAAGAAAAGAAAAGAAATAAGGAAAAGAAAAAGAAATAAAGAAAGAGGAAAGGCAAGAAAGATATGAAGAGGGATGAATCAAGTGAAGGTTAAATAAAGTGTAAGGAAGGATGCCACGTTGTTGTTGTTGAGAGACGAAACTTCCATTCCTTTTCCAACCATGTGCAATCCGACAACGAGGACGTCATCGGTGCCTCGTAGTCTTATTTTCTTTTGCCTTTGCACATGTCCACCATTCTATATCTTCTTATCCTTGATATCCCTACATTATGGTTTAATTCTCATGATCATTGGCTTTGAAAGGTAAACAACCATTAGAGGAATTTCTTAGCTTGACAATACTTGTGTTGACTACACTAGCCATACCATAGCTCCACTTTACATAATATATGAGAGACTTATGGGAGGTGAGAGTTTATGAATTGTTTAGGATAGCCACTTCATATGAGCGACATGTGAGAACTTGGAGAAAGGTTTTTGTCTAATACTTGTTGCAGGAATTTTATTTTTTGAAAAAATCATGAAAACCCTCCAATGGAAGCAAAGAAGTAAGCATGGCTGGAATTGAGGACCTCGAGTGAAAGGTATGAGTTGTGGGTTAAATCTCGATTTGGTAAAAATTCTAAACGCCCATGTTTATGTATGATGATCGTTGCTTTATGTTTATTATATTAAAAATAAAGGATTGACTAACTTGTGAAGAAAGAATTAGCGGAGCACGTTTTCAACACCTTGGACAAAAGTTCTTTTTCGAGTACTTGCTCGAGGGCGAGCAAGATCTAAGCGTGGGGGAGATGTTGACGGTGTATTTTGGTACACCAAACATGTTCATTACACTTTGGTTTGGACTTGATTATGAAACTAACCCGCCACTAGGCACACTAATGATATAACAAGTTCATCTTTGTATGTGCATTTGGAAGTGTTATGTTTTTGCAGGAAAACATGGACATAAAGGACAGAGTCACAACAAGTTCAAAGGAGCAATTGAGGAGTCCCGTTCGTGTTTGAGAGCATGATGAAATCACTCCCAAAGGGGGCGAGGACCGAAGTGTTACAAAGGAACATCCCCGAGGATTGAAGCGTAAAAGACCGAACTTCATGCGAGAAGACCCTCCATCTTGGACGCGAGGACGACATCGTCAAAATGGTGCAAATGGAGGGGGCAAAGTGCAAAATGACAAGAGGACCCACGTGCGCCAAGGGGCGACCGAACTGGGCCAAAGTGGGCCTGGGCCGGTCGGCCCAGGCCGGCCGGCCTGGCCCATCCCAGAGGCGGTTCGGCCCCCCATTTCTTGAGCGTGAAGGTGATTCAACCCTAAGTACGTGGAGGCACCGCCATTCGCAGGGAGAGTGCCATTCGCCCGAGAGGCCGTCCACAAGCTAGAGAGAGAAGATGAGGGAGATCATTCGCAAGAAGGATCGCTCTACTCGAAGGAAGCAACCACAAGTGGAGGAGGACGTCGAGGCCCTGCCAAGACACCCCCGGAGGAGAAGGAAGACACCGTCGGAAGCGTCACCATGATCAACGGTGCTATGCCTAGCACCTTGATGGGGTAATCTTCTCATTTGTCCATGGGTTGTAATCGATCTTGAGATGTAATCGCTACTTTGAATGGTTATCTATCTATCATCTAGTGTTGAAGATGCTTTATCGTTTAAGGTTAGCTACCATGCCGTGTAGGGAGTAAAGATCTCAATGCTCCCTTGGAACCATTCAATACGCCGTGTCCATCATAGGTCTAGTCACGAATACCTCCGCGTAGTGACAGTACGGGGGGAGGGAAAGGGCGAAACCGTGGTCACAACCCCCGATAGATTAGATCGGTTTTCATATCTTAAGCAGTTGCATGTTCAAGTATCGTAGACCCTTGGGCAAGTGTCTTTTATATATCTTGTTGGTTTAATCGTTCTCTCTAGTGTAGCGTAGTAGTTCTCTAAATTAACCGTAAATTAGGGTTTGGTTAAGTTAGTGAGTAGAGCTAGATCAAATGCTTGTAATCCCCTTGCACCGCGGATTGATAAGAACCTAGGGAATCCCCGTGGTGAAAAAGGTGTAGGTCCATACGCTTGCGGATCGTAGGTGCATACGTGTTTTATCCGTCAACACTCTAGCCCCAGAAGGTTTCCTGTGGTGCCCCATCTTTTGCTAGGGTGCTCCCACAAGATCCCAAATCGGACCAGCGTCACCTCGGGCCTTCCCCGGTACAGCATGGCGGTCTCCAACACCACCTTAGGCCTCTGCTCACAAGATCTGTCAAGGCATGTACTGCCCCATGCTGCACCTGGATTCCTCACTGGGCGCGGGTGAAGCGGCTGATGGAGTTCTCCCAACTTCGCAAGCATTCTTCTAGCTCCAGATGACAATAACCTAGCGCTATGCTCTGGTGGACGGACATAAGCCCAGTGTGTTGCAAAATTACTAAGCTGCTTCGCCATGATGCTCCTACCTGGTTCAAGTAGCAAGCTCTGGGGTCACCTATTTATAGCAGCGGAGCTTGGCCTTGGATGTTGTCTAAGCTTCAGCTGGCGTGGCGTCCTTATCCAATCACTGTTACCATGTGGAGCACGAGGTTCCTGTTTGCCTCTGGGGAGCACTGACACATCTGTCGTCTGTCTGGTGACACCTTTTCAGCTTTTGTCTCTTGCAGGCAGCGACTGCATCACTGCTCGGGGCAGGTCCCGTGACCGTACAGTACGCCCGTGGGGTGCCACGCGACAAGGCTGCTGGCGCCTGGCACTACCCTCCAAGATTCCTGATGGTTTGTCTTATTCGGTGGATAGAGCATCTAAAGCGCAAGCAGAAGGCTGTAGGTTCTCTATTCATTCTTCGAGCATCAATCCGACCATCCAGGTAGCCTTACTGCTCGGGAGCTACTCCACGAGTGCGTCTTACGACGCCCTCTTTCTTCTATGTCGCATCGACCTATTGGAAGCCCGCTCCCACTACATCCTCGCTCGACCTCTCTTCGATCGGCAGAGGGACCTCCTTCGAGGTCACGATGATCTTTCGGCGGATTCCTAACTTAAGTCAGGTCGGTGGTTCTTCAAGGACGGCGCCTTGTGTTCGCTTCGACCCTCTGGACCTACGCTCCAGGGGCTCGATACTTGACGATGTACGCGCTGAAGAGGATCTCTTTTTTTCTTTGGATCACCGTGCACCCTACACGACCTTGACGACGTCATGCCTTCGCTCCGCTTCGACATGACTTTGCCTCGGCCGCTACGCCTACACGTCGATCAGGGGCTTGAGAGACATGGGTACCCATGGGTCCCCACCGGCCAGGGTCCCAGAGGTCCCTGTCAAGTGGACCCGACCTGCCAGAAGCCCCACCGACCTACAAGTGGGCCCGGAGACCTTATCCACAACCACGGCGACCTTGGAAGACTCCAGGAGACCTTAACCAGATCCCGGAGGATCCGCCGGACTTGTGGCGCAAGACACATTCCTAGGTCGCGGCTCGGCGCCGCCTGTAGGTCCGCAGATCGCGGGATTCACCCTGTAATCAAGGAAGATGACCTTCCTACTTTGTAACCGACCCCGATGAGGGCCCACCGACCTCGAATGGAAGCCCTAGCCCGTTGACCATATAAGGCGGCCTAGAGTTCCATTCGAGGGGACTTCCCTTCCACGCATAATTCCACCCCATATTGGACGTAGGGTTTTACTCTCCGGAGGCCTGAACCAGTCTAAACCCTTGTGTCCATCGCCATTCTCGCCGTGTTCCGAGTTCCATCCGTGAACTACCAAATACGCTCTTAGTTCTCGATCCCCTCCAATTAACCTACAACTGCTTGAGTCGCACCCTTGCGGATCTATCCAGGTCTCACCCCCTGACAGCGGGCGGCGGGGATCACGGCCTCACGGGGTGGTGGAGCAGGAGGCGGTCGATAGGATCCCCTCGCGGCTCGCGCCATCACGGCCTCAAGCAGGAGCGGGGGCGAACTGTTGCGTGCCTGCGCTTTGCCCTATTTGGCTCGAGATGGGCTTCTAAGATATGGATTTTTTGCCAAAACTAAGGTGGGGTGTGGGCTTCGCTGGGCCGCGACTAGGGCCTCGGCCTGGGCGGCCCTAGTCGCAGCTCCGCCTCTGTCGGTGCGGCCCTCCTCCTTCCCGGTGCCGATGACTCAAGGCTCGCGCACCGCCCTTGAGCTTGGCGAGGAGAGGGGCGCTAGCGCACCTCTGTTGGCGGTCAAATATGACACCCCTAAAACACATGTTACACTTTGGTTTCGGCTTTGATTTGTAACAACCCCGCCACTAGGCATACTAATGACGTAACAAATTCATCTGTGCATGTGCTTTTGGAAGTGTAATATTTATGCAGGAAATCATGTGCTTAATGGATAGATTCGCATCAAGTTCGGAGGCTGTTATGCAAGAGAATCAAGGAGCTCCGTTCGTGTATGAACTTACTTCCAAAGGTGGCAAGGACCAAGATGCAATGACAAAATATTCTCAAGGACCAAGACAAAGACCGGCGTTCATACGATAAGACCCCTTATCTTAATCGCGGGGATAATGATGTCTAAAGCCCACATGTAGAGGAGTAGAAGGTTCTAGGGCCAAGAGAAGCGCGCACGAGGAAGATGGGTCATGGCCGAGCCAAAATGGGCCTGGGTCGACCGGCCTACCTCCTTTTTGGGTCGCTTCGGCCTCCCCATTCTTGTGTGCGAAGTTGATCGAACCCTAAGTCTGTGTTGACGCCGCCATTCGTCAGAGACGTGGATAAAAGCCCTGAGGTCAACCACATCAAGGTATTCAACTTTCAGAGATTCAGCCAAAGGAGAGAGCCACATAGAGGAGAGAGGAGGACGCCAGGAAGCCCTAGCAAGGTCCCTCCGGCGCCACCACAAAATCAAGAACAAGGAGGAGATTGGATCTACAAGGGAGGAAGCAAGGTGGAGCTCGAGAGGAGGAGGAACAACCCTTGCCGTTTCGGTGTAGGGATTCCTCTCCCCCGGATCATCTTCCTCGTCGGTCTAACATCTACTTCGGAGGATTCTACACCATGACCAGTACTACAATGTGTAACATTATGGGGTAAAGTCCTTGTTTGTCCTAGGGGTTGAAAGGAGATCTTGAGTTGTAATCACCAAACCTATGTTGTGGATCTTTTCGCTATCATATTCATGTTGATGGTGCGTTAATCTTAATGTCCGGTTGGCTTGCTTTGGGGATGCATCGCTCGAAGCTTCACATATCATGCTCCTTTTGTTCTTTATATGATTACCGTCTTGTAGTGACAACAGTACATGGGAGGGAAAGTATATTGAACTTAGTTCACACACTTAATCATGCATACCTAGAACACATCAACGTCTTGTGCTCTTGTTGTTCGATCATGGATTACCCTCGTGTAGTGACTAGTACGCGAGAGGGAAAGGGTTGGATTCGGTGCACCTTTACCTTTGATAGATTAGATCAGTTTGTTCTTGCTAGGTGGTTACATCTCTAAGTGATCCTAGATCCCTTGGACAAGCATTCTACATATCTTGTGATCTCCATATCTTTACTCTCAATGTTGATCTCTTTAACTTTGATTAGATTGGTTCTTCACTTATACATACTATCACTTGATAAAGAGCTTTAATCAACGATATTAGTGCTTAGTTGAGCGTAGCAATCCACTTGTTCCACGGTTGATAACCTTGGGGGATACTCTAAGGGAAAGGCTACAACCAATCCGTGTGCTTGCGGTTCGTAAATTGGCGCGTATTCTACCGCCAACAACCTCCCTCCCTCCCTCGGCACTGACCAAGCTCTTCTGCTTCCTCAGAGCTCCGGTGGCGTGATGGCGGCGCGTGCAGCAGGGCCTCCGCCCCACTGACTGCAGATCACACGGACCTTAAGCTTCCTCCCCCCCTCTCTCTCTCTCTCTCTATGACGACAACGGTGACAGCGCCCGCCAGCCCTCCCTATCCTCTCCTCCCTCCCCATCTCGACAGCCTTGGCGGCACTGCGGAGGCAGGCTCAACAAAGGCTACTGCGAAGGGAGTGGGGAAAAGGAGAGGAGACTCATATTAGACTTTTCTGAAAGCAACCTTGTGCTCCTGAAGCTAGAGCTAGACTGCGTGCCAAATAGAACCCTTCCCCTAGAAACTGCTTGACTGATTGTGTATATTGCCCCAGCTCTAGAAATAGGAGGATTTGGTTAGAATTGTCTACTTTACCCATGGTTGATGTATGGTTGTTTCTTTTTTTTCCCTGCAGCTGTACTACGATGGTCAGTACCACTGTTACACTTTACGGGAAAAATAAAATTGCTGTATTCATGAGCATAGATGGAATAAGTGGTTCCAACAATTTTTTTTTACAAAAATTGAAGCATACAAAGTGCCACAATGAGCATACAGCAACAGCAGGTGAAAGTGTCTCTAGCCTAGTGGTTAGAGTACCAGTGCAGTACCAGCAGGCCTAGGTTCGACTTCTCGTGGGAGCGAATTAAACAGAACAAATAAAAATTTGTTAAAAAAATAAGTAGGGGCTTCCCCTGCTGACTTCGATAAAAAAAAGCATACAACAATAGGGGTATTTCAAATGATTTCCGATCCGATCCAACTTCAGCTGATCTGCGTTCATCAATCCATCAATTTTGCCTCCAGCAGTTGTATCTCCGATAGAATATAATCCCTCTGTCCCATACAAAGTGCAATTCTAGTTTTTTATGACAGATTAGTGGTGGCGCGAAAAGACTCTAGTACCCCTATTTCTTAGCCACATGTAGTAAGTTTTGGTATGCAGATCAGGTCTGAATATCTGATTACTTAATTGGGTAGGTAAATATATATATTTTCTAAGATTGCACTCTTTATGTGATTTTTTTCAAATGCTCAAATTGTATTCTTCACGGTACTGAGGGAGTAGTGAGTACAAGTTAGATGCAATGTCTCAAAAGAAGAAAAGGAAGAATAAGCCACGGGAATTGCCGTCTTGCTGCGCTCAGCCTAGGGAATTGCAGTGGGCAGCTTGGATTCCGCCCCCTCCCCTACACACACCCCACCCGACGGGAGCGGTCAATTACAGCGGCTAGGGGTGTCTCCCATGCTGTTGCCACCGCACCGTACTGTTACTCATGCAATTGTTGCCCATAGAATTACTGCTATATATCCTGCTCCTAAGAGGTTTAAGTTGACCTGGTTTTGACTACTCAACTCAGGCTTTGGTTACATCAGCAAGTTTCCACTATTTATCCGTCACATCAGATGTTGACATGCTAATTAAAAGTATTAAACATGGACTAATGACAAAACTCATTTTATAACCTCAGATATATAAATTCGCGAGAGGAATCTACTGAGCCTAATATGTCATGATTAGACAATGTCGTGCTAATCATGAGTTGATTAGGCTTAGTCCTCCTAATTGACATCAGGAAACTCGATTTGACATTTTTGTAAAATTTCACTCCCAACTAAGACCTCATTAATAAGGCGGAGAGAAGCTTGCATTTTCGTTGCCGGCATGGGAGCTACTGCCATATAGATTTAAAACTTATTCTCTCCTAGTATTCTTCTAACAGTTGCTTCTATCCTGCTCCATGATCTTCATCCCGCCGCTGATCGGTAACTGTTCAAAAGCGTCATGGATTGGTTCAGCAAAGGTTGATCTTGCCTGTGGTCGGCGATGGTGGTACTATAGTGATTGTCGAAGCAGAAGAGCTTGGCAATGGTGGTACTGTAGTGACTATCAAGGTCGAAGAGCGACGAGTGCACAAAGGGAGATTGGTATTGAGGGAGAGGGCACACAATACATACTCTCTGGCCGTGATCTTCGTCATCACTATGGTGACCAAGTACAGCGTGGATTGGCACCCAGCATTAACCTCAACATGCACGATTGTGTCCACAGAGGGAGCAGTTCCTCGAGATACACCACATATTAGTGGATGATGCCGTAACCCCAATTCATCGATACAGCATATAATGCACGCTCTATTTATTTTCTCCCAACATCTCATTTAGTCGAACTTTCCCTTTTTAAAAAACAAAAACCTTTGGTTTTGACCTTGCTTATCTATTTTGTCGAAGCAGAGGTTGTGGTATGCTCAGAAGTTAGAATATCCTCTTTATTTATATGCATTACACTTCTCGGTTAGCAGATCCTCAGCATTAGCTAATAACATCATGTGTCATCAGATTAGTGTGCCATTCCATGTCATTGGACTGTTGCAGCGTTGTGCTGTTCATGCATATATCACCAAACACATAGTATTATTGTGAAGTTCCTCATCAGGATGCACAAGCACCATGGAGTCAAACCGATTTTCATTGTTTTCACACAAAAAAAAGAAACAGATATTCATTGCCCACACATAGTATTGTTGTGAAGTTCCTCATCAGGATGCACAAGCACCATGGAGTCAAACATATTTTCATTGTTTTCACACAAAAAAAAAGAAACAGATTTTCATTGCCCTCA
Organism: Cenchrus fungigraminus; assembly: GCA_036936925.1. Lineage (NCBI taxonomy): Eukaryota > Viridiplantae > Streptophyta > Magnoliopsida > Poales > Poaceae > Cenchrus > Cenchrus fungigraminus. Next base: position 91,093,491 of record CM072780.1, read on the forward strand.
GCCCATGTTTGGAATTAGATCAACTTAGGAGGAGCTGAACAATTATTCATTAATCAAGAAGAAGAAATAGGCACCCAAATACTGACTCGAACCATGGTGGTTAGAGTGCACAACCACACCTCCCACCCTAACTAGTTGAGCTAGGCTCACTTCCTCCTCACCCCATGTTTGCATCCTTTTCGTGCAATCACCCTGGCCTCGCCTGTGCACCAGGCAGAGCTCTCGTTGGCACACAGCCATCCTATTTCATTTCATTATAATATCATGTTTTGTAGCTCTAGCCCATTCTTCTGGCATGATTTAAATCTTGTATGCATGCAAAGAGAATACACCCATTTCTTTTTTTATAATGCATTCATGTCTATTATATTGTTTAATGTAGTCTTATCATGTACCTGTAAAATATGCTTCCTAACAAAATCTGCGATTCATTGCAATAAAAATCCTATTTTCACTTTTCCAAAAAAAAAATGAGTTTGCAAAACAAAATATCATATTTGGCACTATGGATACCCCTAGTAGTCAAATGAGTCATCTACGTTTTCTTAAATAGAAATGTACCTACTATATCTGATTCTCTTACGTGCTGAATATTATTACATATAAGTATGATTTAAATGCTTATTAGCAAAAATAATCATGATGTTAACAATTAATGACACAACAAAATGGCATGAATAATGGCGCAATAATCAGATTTTTTTAGATAATGGACGAAACATCCAGCCTCTACGTCTGAAGACGTATACAGCCCATTATTACAGAGTTTGCATAAAAAAATAAAAGAGCGAAGCCAGTCTCAAACAGATCAAAAGTCTACGGCAGACGGTACATATGCTTCCACCCTCCCTTGACATGCTTCATAGCAATCATCTCTATGTTTCTGCTCATCAAGGAGAGTGCATTCTTGGCTTGCTCATCACGCTGCAGCTGCGCCCAGAAACGTAACCAGTACGTTCCCTGAAGATAACCTGCAAAATTAAATTAAACTTGATTTTGTGAAAAATGATATCATTTCGGCATCGCCAGATTGCCCAGCATACAGCAGCAACCCCCACCCAAATCAAATTCCTAATCTTTTTAGACTGATTAGAAAGCCAGGAACCGAACATATGCCCAATCGATCTAGGTGGAGTTAAACCTGTAGCATAAGAAATTATCCTCCAAACCATTCTCGCATAAGGACAGTCTAAAAACAGATGTTTTATAGACTCATTAGTATTACAGCCACAACATTTTTGGCTTCCTGTCCAGTTTTTTTTAGCGAGATTTTCTTTGGTTAAAACCACCCCCTTTTGCAAATACCAGAGGAAAATCTTAAGTTTTAGAAGAATCTTTAATTTCCAAATCATCTTATGTCGAAACGGTGGTTGTTTATCTATCAGATGCAAATATAGAGATCGAACCGTATATGACCTGGATTTGGTCAAGTTCCATCTAAAAGTATCGGACCCGTCCACCAATTCAACATGAGTGATTTGTGCTACAAGGTTATGCCATTCTATAAGTTTGTTATCCACCAACGCCCTCCTAAAAGATAAATTGAGGGGTGTCGTAGCCATAACTTTGGCTATAGTTGCATGAGTATCACGCACAATATTATATAATGATGGATACTGAACTTTGAACGACACGTTTCCAACCCAAGTATCCTCCCAAAACCTAGTCTTACCCCCATCTTTAATATCAAAGGAGCCTAGATCCAACACCTCATCTTTAATTTTCATGAGACCTCTCCAAAAATGAGAGTCATAGGGTTTGGCCTTCACCTGAGTAAGCGACTTAGAACTTAGATATTTATTAGTTAGTAACTTTTGCCACAAACCATCGGTATTAAGCAAGTTTACTAACCATTTAGCCAATAAGCACTTATTCTGCAATTGCAGATTTAAAATTCCAAGTCCCCCTTGATCCTTAGGACGACATAAGATGTCCCATTTGGCAAGTCGGTATTTATGCTTATCCGAAGATCCTTGCCAAAAAAATCTTGATCTAAAATGATCAAGATTTTTTAGAACCCCTTTGGGAATTTCAAAAAAGGACATCATAAACATGGGTAGGCTACTAAGTACCGTGTTTAATAAAACCAGCCGTCTACCATAAGACAAGTACTTAGCTTTCCAACAAGAGAGCTTTTTTTCAAAGCGTTCTTCTACCTTACTCCATTCAGAATTTAGGAGTTGTCTATGGTGCATTGGAATCCCCAAATATCTGAAGGGGTATTCTCCAGCATTACATCCAAAGAGATTAGTATAAATATCCTCCATCTCTTTTGCAGCACCATAGCAGAAGATTTCGCTCTTGTGGAAATTGATCTTAAGACCAGATAACTGCTCGAAAGCACAAAGCAAAAGTTTTTGATTCTTTGCTTGTTCCAAGTCATGATCAATGAAGATGATAGTATCATCAGCATATTGCAGAATCGATAAACCATCATCTATAAGATGAGGGATGACACCTCTTATTTGACCATCATCTTTTGCTCTCTTGATCAGGAGAGCCAACATATCAGCCACAATGTTAAATAAGATAGGTGACATAGGATCCCCTTGACGGAGCCCTCTCTTAGTTTGGAAGTAGGGACCTAAATTGTCATTAACTTTGATCCCCACACTTCCACCTGTCACCATTCCTTCAATCCATCTACACCACTTAGGAGAGAAACCTTTCATGCGTAGAGTTTGCTGAAGAAATGACCACTTGACTTTGTCATAGGCCTTTTCAAAATCAATCTTGAAAATGACCCCATCTCGCTTTTTAGAATGCAGTTCATGTATAGTTTCATGTAAGATAACTACTCCTTCCATGATATTCCTGCCAGGCATAAAAGTTGTCTGCGTAGGACTTACTGCTGTCTTAGCTACTTTGTTCAACCTATTTGTGGCAACTTTAGTAAAGATTTTAAAGCTAACATTAAGGACACATATAGGTCTATATTGTTGAATCATAGTAGCATCTGCAACTTTAGGGATTAGGGTGATGATCCCAAAATTCAAACTGAAGAGGTTCAAATCCTCCCGATGAAAGTCTGAGAAGAGATCCATAAGGTCGTCCTTAATTAAATTCCAGAAGACTTGATAAAATTCTGCTGGAAAACCATCAGGACCTGGAGCCTTATTATGCTCCATCTGAAACACAGCCTCTCTCACCTCAGCTTCAGTGAACCCACTAGTGAGCACCTCGTTTTCCTCTTGGGAGACTTGAGGAATATCCAGGATTTGATCTTCCCTAAGTGTAATCTCCGAAACATCAGGAGATCCAAAGAGGTTTTTATAGTATTGGGTGATATGGCTCTTAAGATGGTCGTCACCAATAACAACACCTTGATCATCCTCAAGTTTATAGATATGTTGTTTTCGATGTTTACCATTAGCTACTAGATGGAAGAACCTAGTATTATCATCTCCTTCTAGCAGTGTTTTGACCTTTGCCCTCTCGTACCACTTTATCTCTTCCTCTCTTAAGAGGTTAACTAAACGCTCTTTTAGGTAATGCTTAAAATCTAAATCCTGATATGACAGAGGATTCATCTCCGCTTTCTTATCAAGATTCTCTAAAAGAGCGAGAAGTTTTTTCTTTTCTTTTCTATAAGTTCCTGCTGTATGTTTGGCCCATCCTCTGAGATGTTGTCTGATCCTACGTAATTTATTCTGCCACCATTCAAGAGGCGTACGTCCTGAGTTCTCAGATTGCCAAATATTGACAACCATATCATAGAAACCATCCCTAATCAGCCATCCCCTTTCAAATTTAAAAGGACGTTGATCGGGTCGGTGAGTGGACGCCCCTGTATTTAGGATAAGAGGGGTATGGTCAGAAATATTTCTATCTCTTGGTTCCACTGTTGATAGAGGGAATTTATCTTCCCACTCCGTACTAACAAGTACTCTATCAAGCTTCTCAAAGGTCGGATTGTCTCCCGGACCCGCCCAAGTGAATTGGCGGCCCGACATAACAATTTCTTTGAGATCAAGAGATTCGATTACAGCATTGAACAAATTTGGCCATTTGAAGTCAAACACCCCAGAAATCTTATCTTCCGGGTGTCTCATAATATTAAAATCCCCCCCCCCCAATTAGATAAGGGAGTGATTCTTTTGAGCAAGTGTTGACCAATTCAGCCAAAAACACCTGTTTATTTTGATGTTGTGCTGGGCCATAGACCGTATAGAGTACAAATTTGAAGCCATCAATCTTACATCTTAAGGTAAATTTCACATAGAAATCTCCCTCATCAATGGCTCCAATATCAAAAACATCCAAATCAACACCCAATAGGATGCCTCCTGATCTACCATGAGGTGCCATACTATGCCAGAGGAATTCCTGGCCAGCGCACAGGTTTTTTAATGTGTGATCAGGAAAATCATCTCTTCCGGTTTCAGAAAGAGCAATAAAATTAATTTGCTCTTCCTTAACTAAATCCGCCAAAAATCTGTGTTTAGCCAAGTCTCCAAGACCTCTGCTATTCCAAAATACCCCTTTCATTTGAGAACAATTTTGGAAGGGGTTTTTGGCTTTTTGGGTAGTCTACCATTTTTAAGATTTTTGGCAGTGCGGGACTTTTTCTTCCGACGGATAGGAGAAAGATCGATAATGTGATCCACCTCCGTATCCTGCATGTTCTCATTTAGATTACCATTCACATGGCTGAGAACTGCATCTAGTCTATCTTCCCTCTCAACATCACTCTCTCCTTGTAAATTATTAGGTTTTAATTTATCTAATTTTTCACTAGCCTGAACCACCATCCTATCTACCTCTAGATTTTTGATAGCAACAGTAGAAGCTTTAACAACATCAGCACTAGAGCCTAGGTTGATGCCTATCCTACCAAGGTTTGAAGCAATATACGCATCTGAAAAGCTGGTAAAAGACATACCTGAAGATTCGAGATTCTTTTTAGCAGCCATTCGCGCTGTTTTCTGCAAGATGTGTTCATCTGCCTTGGCTTTAGACCTAGCACTTCTACGAATAGTGGTAGGCTTGAGAGAGTCAACCTCCAACAAATTCCCGCCCTTGGCCTTTGGCCTAATAACTGGCAGCTTCTTAGGGACCTTAGACGATAGCGGTGCAATATCATTGACACCTTCCTCGACGAGTCCTACAGAAGCCAACATACCTGCCGACTGGAGCGGAGGAGCCTCAGATGCCTCCACCCCAGAAACCTTGGGTTCCACCACTCGAGAGCACACAACAGACTGCTCCTCCACTGTTGTGGACTGTTCCAGAGAATCACCATCCACAGTCAGCTGAGTGAGCTGACCCCGTTTTCAACATCGGGAGCCACCATGGAATCCAAGAACACAGGCGATCGCTGTCCACCGTCGGGGCCCACCAGCTGTAGCGGAGCAGGCAGACTCGCCTCAGGAATCCCGACGGGGTCCGCCAGCCCCGAGAGTGTGCCCGCTCCCTCAGAAGGCGACAGCCCCCAGCGGGGACCGCCAACCCGACCGAGTGGGAGCCTGCCTGTGCCACTGGTGGGCCTACCGGCATGGCCTCCACATCTGCATCTACTGCTGCAGCCAAAGAAAACTGTACTGCTACATCCTCCGTAGAAAGCTGCGACGACATGGCAGCCAGTGAAGTAGACCCCTGCTCACCAGACACAGGAACTGCAATAGTAGATAAGTTCTTAGAAGAGTCCACTAAATCCTGAAAAGCCAGTACTTCTTCCGCCGTTGGTGGAGAATAAGGTGCATCAAGTGGCACATCATCAGGTTCCATCATGACCTTGCAACAAATTTCATCAATCAGTTTGTTACAAGCCAAGTCAAGCACGTCCTCAACCAAGGCTGTCTGTTGCTGAGGGGGTAAGCCACCAATGTGTTGATTCCCCGAAGACTGATTATTGGTATTAGAGGACAACTGATTCTTCTTCTTATTATTAGTGGCATCCTCCATAACATGATCATCACTACCATCCAGCCCTTTACTGGGATCGTCCTCCAACAAGTCATCTTCATTCGGATTAAAAGAATCATCATTCACCTCCGCATCCGCAGCAAAGAAAATGCGGTAAATACTCCGATTGACACAGATGTCAACCTTCTTTGGGATTGCCTTGACATCGAAAGCCGCCACCAGGATACAGACTTCTCCAGTCTGCCGAAGGTGATACATGTCCACCTTCTGAGTAGCCCCAACACAAGAACCCACTGCCCAAAGCGGCAAAAAGGCCCTGAGCACCCGTGGAACATTAGTCACAGTAACCCAGACCTGATCAAGCACCTTGATGGGTTTAACATCCGCATCAAATTCTTCAAAGAAAAGTGTACCCTCCTTATTTTTGGTGGTAATGTTGCGGATAGCAACCATCCGATCCAATTCTTCTTTACACGGAAAAGGTACAATATAAGACTTCTCCCCATGTGCCTGAACTGACCAGTCCCATTGCACTGGAAGGATTCTTGACAGTTCAGACTTAAGGAACTCAGCAGAGACAACCCCTTGTTCAACTGTGACCAAAGCTGAGAAAGCAGATTCCTCAACTGCGACAATATGATTAGACCTAGCCGCCTGAATCGTGAAAAAACCCATTCCATCTTCAGCTGCACCACAATACGCAACTGACGGCTTTGGACCTCGAAGTTGGGGGCACTTATGAGTATAATGATCTTCAGAACAAATTGTGCAATAATCAGATGACACACATGATACTGATGACTAGTGCTGCTGAATTAACTAAGCTAAGAATTGAAGGTAGCGCGCATAAATACAAGTGGAAACAATGGGTGTTAGCTCCCTGGTTGATATGAGAAGAAAAGAGAAGCAATGGCAGAAGAAATCAAAGTTTGTTTGCCTAGATGAGATGGGGAGAAACAAAGAGAATTCCCACCGTATAGAACCCTAGTACTTTCTGCCATATAAGTGAGATCTTTGGTTAGCACCAAATTAAATCCATCAGGTGCTCTAAGCCCAACACCACCCTGCTGCAGGCTGCAGTTCCCCCTAATCCACCATCCAAAGCACCGCCACCAAAAATCGCACTGGTTGCTGGGGCCTCGATCTGTGCAGCGGCAACCTCCGCCAGCGCCAGCCACTCAGTATATACTCGTTGCTTCACATGGTACTCATTGTGTTTGGTAAATATGGATCCCATCGCCACACGCTTGATGATGAGCAATCAGCAACAGAATCAGAACTCTTACAAGACCATGCTGGTATGGAAGCAAATAGGGCAAAAATGGCCACATAGCATCCCGAGAGCCCACATTAATCCTAATTAAGATATAAAAAAAGCTGGAAATTCCCACGCATATCTGATAATCTTCTCTGGGGAGCGTAGACCCACAAACATATCTATTATCAACTAATGTTCTTGACATTTTAAAATATCTACTCGAGTATAAAAGTAAGGATAGATTTTAGATAGATTTTATATTATATTATATTTATTTATAGTTATTACCTTAGCCGACGATTTAGATTTTAGTTAGTAATTACTCTGTGACGTCTTCATCCACATTTATAATCTTTAAATATCACTTTGCATCACATGTATTTGCTTGAATTTGTTTAGTGTCCTAAGTTTGAGCTATGATTTTAACATAGAAATATATATTCTCATCATTTTATCGACGCATGATGCTTTGGGTGATATCAATCAAACATCGAGGTCCCCGCGTTGCCCCCCCCCAGGTGACTCGGGGGAAAACCCTAGCGCCGCCACCCACCGCCCCTCCTCCCCCCTCCTCTACCTCGCTGCTGCCAGAGGGGCGGCCGCCGGGAATCTACGCGGGCTCCAATGACGGCGGCGGCGAGGTTCCCACTCCCTGGCGGCTCATGGATCTCGCGCGGGAAACGAGATCTACAGGCCGTGCGGCGGCGTCGGGCCCGGGCTGGGGTGCGGCGGTCGCTTCGACGGATCCGGCGGTGAAGACCTCGTGGCTCCGGCGGTGGAGGCTGTGGCAGCTTCATTGGCGGGGGCGGCGGCAGATCCGGCGGGGCCACTTGGGCTGGTCACCGACGGCTGTCGGCTTGCCCATCTGGGTAGGCTAGGCGGCGGCTCCGGCGGCGGGCTTCGGTGCCTCCGACGGTGGTGGCGTCGACAGGTCCGGCGGCGGGCTTCAGTGCCTTCGGTGGAAGCTGCAGTTCGCCGGCGACGGTAGCCTCGAGGACGGCGGCGGCATTGGCTGGGCCGCGCGGAGGTTGCCGGCAACGGCGTCGCGCGCGGGTCGTCGGTGGCTGGCGTCTGGCGGCGCGTCGGCGGACAACATGCGGCAGCGGAGGCAACTGGCGGCTTTCGACATGTGGCAACCTGCGTTGCGGCCCCTTAGCGGTGCGGCGGCGTGGTTGCCGGCGGCGGAGCTGGTTACCTCCGGCGCCTGGCGGGTCTGTTCCATGAGTGGAGAAGGCGGTGGTCGAGCTTCTCAGATCTACGGGGGGTGGCGGTGGCTCGTTGTTGGGCGTCGGTCCTTGGAAGACTACCTTGCTCGGACTAAGTGCTGGGGAAGGTTTTGGTCGCCCGAGGCCGCTCTCGATGCGAGTTTGGCGGTGACCTTTGGCGGTTGGCGACCTCGGCCGGCCTAGCGCTCAAGTGCGGACCTATCTCGTGGCCTAAGTGCAGCGGAGGTTCACCGGTGGGCGGGGCGGTGTCGGTGGGGGTTGGCGGCTGCTGCGGGCGACTTCCATCCTATGGCGCCCTCTGGTGTGGATCTGGGCTCTTCCAGTCAGTGTCGGTGATCCGGTGGTTTGGGCAAGGTGTCGCGACTCCCGTGTCGTTGGTCGTTGGTTGGTTGAGGGGAGCCTAAGTGCTAGCCCCTCGCGCTTCTGATGGTCGCGGTCGGGGTTGTGGTTCATCTTTTCCTTCGTCATCGGGTCGACATTGACGAAGCGTCGGGCGAAAGCCTTCCCGGCTATGGTGTCGGCGTCAACATCGGCGGCGTCTTCGGGCGTCGTTGCCCTCCTTGGAGGCGTTTTGTTGGGATGCTTCCTGCTTGGTCTTTGTCTTCCAGGTGGAAACATTTCTCCGATTCTTCAGAGGAGCAACGACGGCGGCATCGGCGCCGTTTCCTTCTTGAGGGCGTTGCTTTGGAAGTCATGGGCCTGCTTCGCTTGTGGTGTGGGCTTCGAGGGCGTTGGAAGTTTGGAGGTTTGGTCGGAGAATAAGTTAGAAGCGTAGTCTTCTGTTTCTTTGAGGTAGTGGTTGTATTTTCTTTTTGCTTCTTTACCTCGGTACGAGGTTTTGAGTCTAAGGGCTCTGGTGTAATCGTTGGCCGTATATATCCACTCGTGGGTATAGAGGTCAGATTGTAATCCTTAATCTAAAAAAATATATTATTAAAGTTATTTGCTCCGGCGGTCCCTTTTTAAAATTTGCACAGATTTTAATGCAAAGAAACATCTTAGATAATTACTTAACCTTTGAGGGGTAGTCTTGTCTTTCTCCCTTGCATGCAATCCGCACGATCTGATTTTTGGCAATCCTGTGACAGCCGAATTGAGAGATGATGCGCCAGTGCTTTATCCCAGCAATGAAATCAATCACCAAGCAACTCACGGCGTAACGCGTGCTAGCATCGTCATCCTGTCCTTAATTGAAATGTGTGCCTAATTCTACTCTAGAGTCTTATATATCACTCTGAATAGGAAGCAGCAAGGATTTTCCACATCACAGCTCCGCTGGCATAAAAAATGTTGTTCTTGATCGATGTGATCAAGCCTCTGAATTTGATCTCAGCTGCATGCACAACAAATCAATCAGAGGCTTCCGCACCAAGATTTCAGAGAAAATTAAATCTTCTATCAAGTAGTGCAGATTGGGAAGGATAAAAGGATGATCGAAATTGATTTGCCACCACACATAGAGGAACAACCCGCAGATCTGTGATACCCTCATGGCGAGGGATTCAGCCCGCAGTAGAGAGTGAGAAATTGGTTTGCTAATAGAGAGAAAAAAGACCAAATTGCCCTTTAAATATTAAGTAATTAATCTAATATTTATCTGCTTTATTAATATATGTGCGTCTTTTTAGAAGAGGACCACCGGAGCAGTTCTCATTATTAAAAATAATATAAGGCACAACACAGGACCTATTTGGGAGCACTTCAGTAAAAAAAAAAATAGTATCACTTCACCACCAATTAACTCCGTCTCGGAGCAGCTCCACCTTAAAGCTTAGGAGAAAATATGGACTTCACCTGTTTGGCTGATTGCATTGCTCAAGCTCTAAAAATAGAAAGATTTCGTGAGAATTGTCTGGTTTACTCCAGAGAAAACATGGACTTACTCCATCTCTTTGCTGATCTTTAAGCATAGTGGATTGTTTATTCTTCCCTGCAGCTACAGTACAAATGGATAGAACCTCTGTTACTTTACACTACAATAATGTGTCATCAGATTACCAAACACATAATATTCTAGTTTCATGCCATTTGACTGTTGCATCGTCATGTTGTTCATGCATATATTACCAAACACATAGTATTGTTGTCAAGTTGCTAATATATAGGATTTTAATTGCTCTGAGTCCATGTTTGCACCCTCTTCGTGCAATCACCCTGGCCTCACATGTGCACCAGGAAAGGCTCTCGTTAGCACACGACCATTCAATGCAGAGTGCCCTGCACGGCTGCAACCATTTTGTTTTCACCATTGTATCATGTTTCGTAGCTCTAGCCCATTCTTCCGGCATGATTTAAATCTTGTGTGCGTGCATAGCGAAGACATCCATTTCTTTTCATTATTATATATATACTCCCTCAGTTCTAAATTTTATGTAGTTTTGGCTTTTATAGGGCATACTTTTTATATGCACGTAGATATAGTGTTTGCTTAAGTGCATACTAATATCTATGAAACTAGAAAAAGCAAAAACTATCTATAATTTGGAACAGAGGGAGTACGTATTTATGTCTATTATATTGTTCTCTACAATTTCAGAAACCACTGCAGAAATCTATTTGACTTTTCCAAAATAAAATCAAGTTTGCAAAATAAAAATATCCTATTTGGCACTATGGATCTATATGTTTTCTTAAAGGGAAACATTGCTACTATCACTATGGAAAACCGACAGTTTGCGAAGTGCCCGATACACTCGGTAAAGCCCTCACAGCAAACAAAGTCACGGCAGAGGGGTCCTTTGCCATGAGCCGGACCTATGGCTCACGGCAAACGTTTGTCGTGAGTGCTCCTGGGCTCTCGGCAAACATTTTTCAAAAGAATAAAAAAAAGAAATCCCCCAGGCCGACCGGGCACTACAGCCCTCACCAGCCGACCGTCGTGGTTATCCGCCACCGCCCCCTCCCCGCACTGGCCGCCGCCACTACCCGGACGCCACTACCAACGCTATAACCACCATCAGGCTGCCATGCATGGGGAAGCAGGTCGTCGACGGCAGAGAGGAGGGAATCAGCCGCCCCTTCGCCGGATCCGCCATTCGCCATCACTGCGGTCGCGCCCGCCATTGCTGCCGTCGCGCCTCTCCTTGCCGCTACTCGTGCCGGCCACTGAGGGAGAGGTCGCGCCCGCCGCTGTGGATTCACTGCCGGGGGAGAGGAAGCTACACCCACCGGCCACCACTGCTCCTCCTTATGCGCCACCGCTGGATCTCCTCGCGCCGGCCACCGAGGGGGAGGAGCTCGAGGCCATGTCGGGAGGGAGCTTGTGGCTGCGCCTGAGGGAGCTCGTCGCTGCCATGGTGGAGAAGCCTGCCTGGTGGAGAAGGAAGCCATCATGGGGAGAAGACCCCGCCACCATCACCACCACCACCACCACCATGTCAAGCTCGCTGCCACCTTTGTCGCCATTGTGCCGGAGGGGAGGTAGAGCACCCGACCAGAAGGCCACCGCCGTGGGGATTTGGATCTCGCGCGTCCACCGGCGTCGGGGAGGGAGCCGCCCGTCGCCGGATCTCACACAGAGGAATAATGAGCAAGCCGCGACAGCCGCCGCCACCGCGTCTTGCCCCGCCGCCACCATGGGGGAGTGGGCCGACATGTTTATTAGGCCGAATGGCCCATTAGGCTTTGCCATGAGCCCGTGATGGCAAAAGGATTTTTAAAATAATTACATTTAATGCATTTAATTAGTGAAATATAACAAACAAATACAAAAATTTACCAACTTTTAATATGAAGTTACACATGTTGGTTGTTGAGAGTAGAAAAAATGTTGGATTCAAATTCCAATTTGAACATCAGTTTGCCTACAAATCTAATTGTTTCCTTCTTAACTTTATGAAAGTTCTTCAGAGATGTTCGGTTTGTAAGCAATGTACATGATAAAATGTGCGAAATACATTCAATTTTTTACCACAGCCTCTGTGTATGATATCATGAGATATTGACAAAATTCATGATTTTGAGACTTCATTTGCATTTTTTAGAATTTTAAAATTATTCGAACGCGGGTCTTTGATCGTGTAACTTGGACAAGATGTTGGAAATTTTTTCATTTTATGGCTAAGGTCTCAAATTTGGTTAAATAATATGAATGTCATTTTTGCACTCATTTTCTTCTAATATTTGAATAACTTGCATTCAAATTTGACTTGACTCAAAAAATTGCTTGGAATGCAATTAATTAGTTAAATATAGGAAAAATACAAAAATGTACCAAATTGTAACATTGGGTATACCACATGTTGTATGTGGAGATCAGTAAAAAAATAGAATATAGATGATAAATGTAGCTATGGGTTGCTTCACAAATGTCCTTTGTATATTAAGTGGAAAAAAGAAAACACATACTTAAATTGAAAAATTTGAAAAACTTTCTTACTAGAAATTGTAGATGTTTTCAAGATGTAAAATTGTGATATAATGTTTTTTCATCAAAATTGTATGAAAAAAATATAAAAACATTTTGATGTTGGAATAGAGTTTTTTATTGTCGGCCGGAAAAAACACACGGCAAAACTTTTTGTCGTGAGCCCCGAGCACTCAGCAAATAGATATTTTACCGTGAGCCGGAATCTAGGCTCACGGTAAATCGCTATTTTGCCGTGAGCCCGTCTTTTGCAATGAGCTTTCATCGTGGCCTTATCACCAAGCTTAACAGTTAGCACTACACCGCCATCGCATGCTGCACTTCTTTCCACACACTGCGGTGTGGCAAAGCTCAACGGTGGTCTGCCATCAAGCCAGCGAGGTGCCCAAACTTAAAAGAAAAAAAATGTTCTCAGACTCCTTTCGGGTTTTAGAGCAATATTGTACACATGTTATATGAGATGTACTCCCTCCGGTTCCTTATTAGAAGTCGTTTTGGACAAGGTTTGAGTCAAACATTGAGAATATAAATCATGAATAACTTTTAAGTCGTTGAGTTTGAAAATGTGAAAATCATATAAATAGATTTGTCTTGAAAATTACTTTCATAAGAATATACATATATAACTTTCCAATAAAGATTTTTTATAGAAAAGAGAAGTCAAAGTTGTGCTTTGGTGACCGTGTCACTGTCCTAAACGACTTCTAATATGGAACCGTGGGGAGTAATTGTTCATATAGTCCATCAGTTATGTGGGTTTAGGATGTTCCTTTTATGATTGCTTTTCTTTCAAGACTAATCATGATGGTCGAGTTGGGCCGGTGAAATGTGTCACTTTATTTATTATTTTCTTTGAGCAAAACACCGTGGGGCAAAGCCCCCCGGCAACAAGAATTATATTAAAAAAGGAGAAAAAAAAAGAGTTACAAAGAAACTTACAGGACCTCCCAACCAGACCGGCCATTTTTTTCATGAATACGTAAGAAGAAAAATAAATATTTTATATTTTTGAGAAATACATAAGATGAACAAGTTGAAACTGATATGTTCTGCATAATCTAGTGGAAGTTTTGTACTCATTATATGCTTGAGGAGAAGAAACCAAAGCTTGTCTATAGATGGGATGTTGGGGGCAAACAAATGGAATGGGTATTATATGTCACCTTACTAGTTGAGACGGCCTCCACTAACATGTTCCCGGTACTCCACGACAATCCTCCGGGTTCGTGCATTGTTATGGCCACTGCATCGGAAGGAGTTGTGCCCAGTTCACTTTCACACTCATGTTGCATGTGCGCTAAATTCGCAGCAAAGTGCACTGGTCAATGGACAAGCAGTTGGTAACCCTTCGGTTCCTGTGTGATGCTGGATGCTGACCATCGCATGATTGTGCTGTTGTCCTAATGGTGAAGGGTAGGAGTAGAAACATGTCTTCGCTCTCCCTCAAGCCTCATCGCCGAGCTCAACAGTTAGCACTACACCGCAATCGCATGCCGCACTTCGTTCCACCACCATGATTTGATGTGTGGCAAAACGCAACGGTGGTATGTTCAATTGTTCATAATACATGCATCAGTTATATATACACGTGGGCATAGAATCTGCGTTCTACGATATTGCTTTTCTTTCAAGACTAATCCCCATGGTCGAGTTGGGCCGGTGAAATGTGTCACTCTAATTTGTTACCCCACCGGCAATTTTTAATAAATGTGTAAGAAAATATATATGTAGTATATATTTTTGAGAAATAAATAAGATAAACAACTTGAAACTAATACATTCTGCGTAATTAATCTAGTATTATTACATGAGAATAGCTAGGCGGCGCATGTAAATATAAGTGCAAAAGTTCTAATGGGCTCTTGGCCATATTTGCGTAGCGCAGGGAGTAAGCTCTTAGCCCACGGTGTCGGCTTCTGTCCTTCATGGGCCAGGGGAGTGCACAACGCGGGTGGTATGTGGGCTGATAAAAAGTAAAATATGTTGCAAAATCCCTTCTGACGTCCCTTATCTATCAGGGACATCTGACTTTCGTCCCTCATCTATCTAATCCATTTGTTTTTGTCATTCGGTGGTTTTGACAGTGGTTTTGGATGTAGCTATGGGTCCCGCATTTCATAGTGGGGCCCAGATGCTAAGGTGGGCCCGATTGGCTTTCTTCTCCCCTATGTTTCTCTGGGCGACGTCGGCGGACAGGAGCACCACCAACAGCCATCTCGCAGCAGCCCCCACCTCTCTATGCGCCGGAGACAAGATGTACGACACCCTTGCCGCGGTTCCCGCCTCCTCGTTCCTCGTCACATTCGTGCTCCCCTCAAGCCCTTCCCGCTCATCGACATTGGAGCTGCCGCTGCAGCAAGCCCCCTTCCCCATGTGTCGGTGACAAGATGTACAGGTGTCCTCGTCGCGGCCCCCACCTCCCCATGCCCCGCTGCACCCGCACTCCCTACCAGCCCTTCCCGTTCCTCTCGCGTCGAAGCTACCCTGCAGCAGCCTCAGCTTCCCCATGCACCGACCATGAGATGTGCGGGCATCTTCGCCACGGCCCCCGCCTCCCCGTGCCCTGCCATACCCGCGGTCCTCTCCATCCCTTCCCGCTGCTCGCCGCCAGAGCTGTCGCTGCAGCACCCTTCTCCTCCACAGAGCTCCTGCCGCTGCAGACAGGAGGGCAGAGGAGGCGGCAGACGGTAGTGGCAACATGGTGGAGGGCGGCGGTGAGCGCATTGAGGAGGCCCGATGCAGACATGAGCTGCTCCCGGGGGCGGCGAGCTGCGGTGAGGAGGGTCACCGACGGCGACCAGTAGCCGGCGTGTGTGCTTGGAGAAGAGGGGGAGAAGAAATCCACCTGACACGTGGGACCCACAACTACATCATCCAAAACCGTAAAGGACCAAAAACGAACGGATTAGATAGATGAGGGACATCGTATACCCGGTTTTCCGGATGAGGGACGAAAATAAGATTTTGCTGATACATGAGGGATGTCAAAAGGATTTTTCCCAGATATGTTTGGTAGATAGTAGCAGCATAGATGAGGTAGCTGACCCCCTAAAATAATGAGGTAGCTGACAACACTTAAAATGCGCTTGGTATGTTGAAAATGAACAGCACAACGGCACAACAGGAAAATGGCATGAACGGCACACCAGCAGCCTCACGATGTATATATGATGTTAATTAACTAACGCTGAGAGTCATCTGCTAGCTGAGAAGGTGAGCCACCTATAAATAAACTGGAACAAATCCAGAGCACACATTTTATAGTTCTGTGCTTGAACAGAAAATACAAGCTCCAAATGAGATGGTGGTGGAAAACAAATGGAGCCGCCCATCATATGCTATTTTGCAAATCGAAGCAGCGTCCGCTAACATGTCCACCATATGTGTCGGTTGGCCATCTCTTTTGTGCAAAAAGTTTTGGTGACCGCATCGTGCCAACGTCAGTTCATATTGACAGCTTTCTGCGTGCTCTAAGACACCTGATCGATCGCTTCACTTTCTAGCATCCTTTTAGATATTTCCTAATGATGATTTACTAGTGGTGTGAAATATATTGCATTCCTTAAGAAGTAAATGTGTCCAAGGACGTATTTCATGTTTGAACATTTGCCTACCTCTGTCGCGGCTATTTAAATTTGTTTACCATTCTTACAAATGTTACTTAAAGTCTGTTTGGTTGACTTCCAATACTTTCTTTTTGAAGTAATTGTCTTCCAATACTTGCCAAGCCAAAATGGGGGCATGTCCATAAAATTTTAGCACTTGTTTGGTTGAAATCTAATCAAGTGATATACTAAAGATCTTGCCTAGATTTTGACGGAAAATTTTTGTCAAGCTCAAGTTTTTGCATGCCCTTAATCATTAATTACTGACCAGTACAATTGAGTTAGTTATTACAAGCTATTTGGACTCCCAATTGCTCCATATGAGTGGCAAAATGTTAAATATACACCACCTAAATAGGCTCTAAAGGTCCTACTTTCAATAACCTCTATGAACCCTACTCCCTCGGTCTCTCCGTCCCACAAAGACTCTTCATTTAGAAATTTTAGGACATACTAGTTGTGACAAGTGACCATACTATTCTAATTACTCTGCTTGGTTTTCTGGATTCTTAATAAATACAATGATTCTAATTACTCTTCATTTCATTGGCTCTAATACACTATTCAATACACTTTTTTTCATTGGGATAAGTATTGCTTTAATTAAAATAGTTTCACTATAAGCTAAATGAACACTCTTTGTGGGACAAAATTTGAACGCTAAATGAAGACTCTTTCAGCCTGTTCGTTTGGCTGGTGACTGATTACTGGTGCTGATTTGTTCTAAGAGAAAAGTACTGCTGGTTGCTGGTTGGTGACTGATTTGTTCTGAGATAAAAGTAATGTTGGCTGGTGGTTGATAAGTCAGACGAACGGGCGTTTGTGGGATGGAGGGAGTAGATCATTAACATCCACAACTATTACCAAGTCAATTATTCTCTATGGCAATCTCGTTCATACGATGATTATGGTTTGATTCGTAATCGAATATACTTTAACATGATTATAACTATGTAACCATAGAAGATACGATATATAATAAATGCATGATCAAAGTGTTATATAGAAGACCATACGTGTTCTACCATGCCTTATAAACTTGAAAGGAAAGGAGGGAGTAAGAGCAACTCTAGCAGATGGAGTAAATTTGATCCCCTATATAAAGTTATTGGGGGTGGAGTAAAAATATTTTCATCCCTAAAACACAATTTTCTCCAGCAGTTTCCCTATTCTCCTTCCCAACTCGAGAGTCCCACCATGCCACGTCATCTTCTCTTCACCTCCCCAAATCTTGGATCTTTGGAGCCGGCGCAGTGCCACCACCGGCCGCTCCTCTCGCTCTCGGTCCGCTACAAGCTGTTCAGCGAACTGGAGGCCATCTACAAGTCCGGGAGCGGCGGCGCCCAGACGGGGTCCGGCTCCAGCCACACCGGCGACGACAATGCCATCATGGAGCCGACCGTGGAGGACCTCCCGGGCGTGGCCGCCGCAGACGCGCCGCAGCTGAATGCGTCAGAGACCTCAGCCGGGGAGGACGCGGCGGCGGTGGTGCAGCCCCCACAGCCGCCGCCGGCGGACGCGTCGCGGCGCAAGCGGAAGCAGTGCTCGTGCGCGTGCCTTGAAGGGGCGGGAGCCGTAGTGGGCGGCGAG
This sequence comes from Cenchrus fungigraminus, assembly GCA_036936925.1. Lineage (NCBI taxonomy): Eukaryota > Viridiplantae > Streptophyta > Magnoliopsida > Poales > Poaceae > Cenchrus > Cenchrus fungigraminus. The sequence goes on from CM072780.1 coordinate 91,111,401, forward strand.
AAGCTCGGGGGTGTAGACGGTGGCCTCGGCCTGCAGGCCCTCGGCGCGGGCGCGGGCGAAAGAGGCGGCGACGGGTGGCCCTGCCGGCGAGGTCGGAGAGGTCCGGGGACGGGTCGGAGAGGTCCCGGGACGGGGGCGCGGCGGTGGAGGCGGCGCGACGGAGGTGGGAGCGGCGGCGGGACCCGCGGCCGCGCGGGGGCGAGGGGAGGGAGAAGGAGACGGCGGCCGCCGCCGCGGTGGCCGCCATGGCCGGCCACGGCGGGGCAAGGCGAGCGGGGGGAGGTGTGGAGGCAGGAGGAGTTCGGTGCGAGGGGGGGAAGCGAGTGGGTCCCACAAATAGGAGGTGGAGGAAAGATTCCCTCTATTGAGGGGATGGAGAGGAATTTTTAGTCAATGGAGAAAAAAAGGGGCTATAGAGAATCTGCTGGAGATGGTTTTTAGTCATTTGATCCCGTATATGACTATTTTTTTGGTATTGGGGAGGGAATAGGGAAGCTGCTAAAGTTGTTCTAACATCCGCAACTATTAAAGTCAATTATTCTCTATAGCAATCTCGTTCATCCCATAAATCACATCCAAACTCTAAACCTTACCTCAAAATCCTAAATCTCTTAGCCCAAATAAATTCTTGTTATTTAAAAATAAAACGGTAGCGTGAATTTGCTAGAAATTAACTGAATTTAGAAATGATAAATTTTTGAAAAAGAATACAAAACTAGAAGATAAATGAAAAAAGAAGAGGAAAACCAAAGGACGGAAAAGAGAGAGAGAGGGAGAGGGAGCTGAGGGAGGGGAGGTGTGGGAAAGGGAGCGAGCAAGCCCCCAGCAACAAGAAGCCCCACGGCGCAGCGAGGCCCGACGGCCCCGCCGCATTGCCGCGCGCCGCCGGCCGGCGCTCGCCCTCCTGACGCGAGAGGAGATAGGCTCGAACCAGTGGGGAGCCTGGCCCGGGGCAGCCCGAGCCCCACCGCGGGATCGGAGGAGGAGGAAGAAGGGAAGGCGGCCAGGCCGGCGGACATGTGCGATCTGGTGGCCCGCACGGGCCGGCACCTGCAGCGCTACGAGGACGGCCGTCGCCTTGTGGCCGGGTGCGTCCGCAGGGGGGAGGCCCCCCTCCCCCACCCACTGCCCACTCTCCTCCCCCCTCTCTACCTTCTCGCATCCCCACCACCAAAAGAAGTGAATCATTTCTCTGCCTTCGATTCGATCTGATTGGGTTGGTTCAGAATCTGTACTTGCTTGTTTGGGCAGCTATAAGGCTAGCTATGCTTGGATGGGTTCTTGGTTAGAGTAGATTGGATTGTATGCATGTGCTCTTGTTGGGCTGCGATTACCCATTGTTGTATTGCTGCTACTGTTGACGAGTAGGGTCGGCCTCACTGGCTGATTAGTGACACTAGATTTTCCGTAATCAATGAACAGTAGGTCTTGTGCTTGTCATCGCATTACTTTCTTGGCACCTGGCGTTGTCGACCCATTTACTGCCCGTTTACCGTTTTACTCTTCTGCAGTTGTGATCACATCACAAGGTAGTGTGTGTAAGTAGACAGAGGAAGCGGATTGGTTTATCTCTGTTTGGCCCAAAATTGCACACATCGAGAAAAGAATCTGCCATGAATTTTGGTTTCGCACTAGATCAACAAAGATTGTGGGCCAATTATGGGTTGTGGAGAAGAGGCTGATGGGTTCGTTGGCTTATCATAGGCAGATGTACCAACTTGGGGATGCTTGTTCAAGGTTCAGTCAGTTGAGCTTTATGCTATGTCATAAGCTCAGTCTTATATGTTAGAGACCTGCTTGGTGGGCTTTATTAGTGGTCTGTGAAGTTCTTCTGTAAATTTTGTGAAGGAAGTTCACACTTTTTCAGAAATAGTAGCAAAAGATATAGGACCTTTTCTGGATTATAAGGCATAGATAGGTAGCCAGATGGCAAACAAAGGTGAGGCGAGACCATAGAAAAGGTCCCTGTAACGTGCAGTTATTCTTGATCCTTTGAGTACAATTACTTATATCAACAAGATAATACACAAGGAACTAGTAGACTATCTGATATTTCTTCTTGTTGCTTCACTGCTTGCTGGCCATCTGTGGTGTGTATAAATGTCACTGGTGTTTACTACATAAGTGCTTCCTGTTGCTGATATGGACATTCATCATTTCATACTTTTATGTCTTTCAAATTGCTTAAATTTGTAGTTTAAATCACTTGCAGCATTAGTTTGATGTCAACAACCTAACTGGAAAAACATCAGTTAGTTAATTCTGCTTGTACTAAAATTTGTTCTCATTTTACTCCTTGATACAAAAATATGCATTCTACTGAGCATGTAAACAGAGGTCTTAACTTTCTAGTTTCTACTGCTATTAAGTAATCAATGGCACCATCTCTACAGTATATAGAAAGCATCTACCTATGATTAGACTGCACCAAAAATACACCTCAGGGATTTTATCCATATTTTAAAGTTTATTATATTTGTGTCTCTGTAATCTCGAGTTTTGAGATTGTTGGCCCAGTTACTTTAAAGAGTGTAAATATAGCAATGCGTTTTATTTGGCTCATACTTCTTCCTTGTATATGTAGGTGCATACCATTTAGATATAGAGACATTAAAGATGAACAAAAGAAACTTGTTGAAGTTCTCATGATCAACTCCCAGAGTGGACCAGGTCTTCTATTTCCAAAGGTACTCTGAAATTTAAACTTCACAGGCGTTCACATAATTGTCATAGTATGATGTATGGAAATATTAGTACATCTTATTCAGTGATTAGTTTATGAAAACAAATCTATTTTTTTCTCTCGTGTCATGTCCACATCAATATATTAACTTCTACTAAGTCCATTGTGTGCCATGGCTTGTATAAGGTAGATATTAATGTGATTAATTGGACACTAAGAAAATAGGGGGCAAGGTTGCATAAGGGTCAACTATATATACTTTTTTGTCACATATATTATATATAGCATAGAGTTCAGTTCAGCGCATTATCGTTATAGTGCCTTTTTGGTTGATGCATTTTATTTCTGCAGGGAGGATGGGAGAATGATGAAACTGTGGAAGAGGCAGCTGCACGAGAAGCTATTGAAGAAGCTGGAGTTCGAGGAGATTTAGTGGTGAGATATAGTCTTATCATGAACTTTTGTGCTAAACATGAAAAATTAATTGTATCCTGGAAACATACCTGTCCTCTTTCTAAGGCTTAAATGGCAAACTGTATTTTTATGATATATATGGCATATTCTGTTTTATGGCAAGACATGCACGAGACTCTTTTTGGAGCACCAGATTTGTAGACGTCCGTTTACTCTATGGCATACCCTTATCTGGAATGTAGAACTTTGGACTTGGCCTGGAACTTCGACATTAGTCTGGTGTCTTAACTTTCAGCTCAGAAACTATGATTTTGTTGGAACTTTCTTCATAGTACAAAATTTTATTGACACTAGAGCACTAACATGCTAATTGTTAAGCATCAATCTCTATCAAGCCTTAGGAATTCTCTACGAGTTTTCAATGGACAGCTGGTACTATGTGTCCACTTTGGAAGACTCCTCACCCATTTGATGATGCTAGCATCCACTTGTTCTTTAGTTGGTAATTTGATACTTTCAAAAACAAGGACCATGGTGTCCAGAACCGTGCCATTTGTCTAAAAGTATAATTTGTCCCCATCATCCATAATTTAGTGTATTAGTGTATATATACTCTTGTCTGATCTTTTGTTGTCTGACCTTTGTATGATTATATTATCATTGTGATGTGTGAAGTCCAGATGCTTTGACAGTTTGATTTGTAGCGGTGGTAAAGGTTTTAAAGTTTTGCTGCACATATTGTAGAATGACATCTAATTTGGCTAGAGGTAGTAGCATTATTGCACTTCTGTAACCATAATTATGGTAGTTAACTGGTGGGATAAGGTAGGATTCTTTTGTAGTTAACATAAAAGTATGTAGCGGATGAATTTATTTGGCATTTACCAACTTTTGTGTAGAAATGCAAGGGAGGTTAAAGATTTAAATTTTGCGATTGTAAGGCCACCCTTGTTCATTTACATGTCTACCTAGCAAATCAAGGCAAAATTTGTGTCTGCATCAAGTTGTTAGATATTCACTGCATATATTTAAATGGACTTTCATTTGTTCTATTTGACTTTTGATTCTGTGCCATATTTTTATGCTCGTACTAAACAACTCTTATTTGCTTCTGTATGTGTCCTGCTGGCACATTTTACTGATCATTCTACTTGTTATGTGCATAAGAAACTGTTGGGCTTCTACGATTTCAAGAGCAAGCAACCTGAAGGTATGTGCAGAGCTGCTGTCTTTGCACTGCACGTGACGGAAGAGCTGGCCTCCTGGCCCGAACAGAGTACCCGGGAGAGGAGCTGGCTCACCGTTCCTGAGGCGGCTGAGCGAAGTCGTCACCCATGGATGCAGGAAGCCCTTGTGACAGGCTTCTCCGCCTGGCTTGAGAACGCGAGCAACGGTGGTGGCTGTGTGGACCGAAGCGAAAGATGACGACACCTGAAGCATCAGGGGGGCATCTGCTTTCCTTTTTCCCTTTTTTACCTTGCCTGGACTATAACTCCCAGAAAACCTGACATAACTGAGGGCTCCCTGATGGTCGGTAGCTTGTTGGTTCACCCATCATTTCAGGATGAGACACATTATAGTGTGTGTGGTCGGCCGACCCGAGGATTGTTGGAATTGTAAGTTACTGATTCTCGCGGTCACCAGCTATTTAACTCGTCTTACACCAAATGTTCGTGCTGCACCTTATATGGACGTGCGTTTGTAATGGCAGCATTGAAAGTCAGGAATTGTCTTGTTGATCAATTTGCTGTTTCTTGGTTATGGGGGCACTGCTCGTCTTTGATGCACACACGGACGTATTCTGCTGGGCATTTCTGTGGAATAGATTGTTCTATAAAATTAAATCAAGAAAGAGGGGTGTGCTTATTTTCTGAAGTCTCTATTTTAAATTGGATTTTGGTGATTTTGCCTCTGGTCTTTGCGTAGTTTATCCCTGTTTTGAGTGTTTACTAGGGGCAAAATCGCATTAACTTATGAATAGTCGAGAATAAAATCACAAAGTTGAAAAAACGAAGGCAAAATCACAATTACACTTCAAAACAGGAGTAAGAAAATAAATGTTGCATTTAAATTTGATTAAAAGGTGCGTGAATTTTGTTTATGGGCTGGCAAATTTGTTATTTTTTTGAAACAAAAAATGGCGGTGTGCATGCTGTCGTCCGTACCAGTCAGATGTGTATCTTTTGTGGCCCTAGCCCTCTTGTTTACCAAAATTTCATGTTTTTTTGGATAAGTCAGAAGGTTGGGGTCACAAGATGTAATTCAAATGTTCGAGCAATGTCAAAGGTTTGATTGTGGCCCTTCGGTTTGTGCAAGACGGAAAACTCGTCTCTGGAAAATTTGACCCAAGAAGATTAAAAAAAGAAGAGCTCAAATTTTGACCAAAATAAGGAAGAGAACGCTGTGAATTGTGATTATGGACTCATGAAGATGAAGGGAAAAAAAAAAGAGCTCAGATGTGCATCTTATCGTCTGTAAGATCAGACGGCTGTGATGGACCCAACCAATCACGGGAGCACACAAATCTGTCATCGCTCTGGGGTGAGAGAGGCTCGAACTCTCGACCTCAGGATTACTCAATAGCTATGAGACCTACGCGCTAGCCAACTGCGCCACCACCCCGTTGTTGTAAGCGGCAGCACAGTTCTTTTATATAACCGATTCTTTCCGGGGAGACGTACAAGGAAGCATCTCTATCGTGGTATTATATTTTCTCTCCTTTGCTGCCCAAAACGAAAGCTAAAAAAAAATGTTTCTCGTATCATGCCTGTATGTGTATGTGCCCACAAAATTTGTCTGTTCATACTGCTCCTATACGGTGACGGCGGCGAGGATCTTGTCGTCGAGGTCGAAGGCCATGGCCTTGTCGCCGCGGCCGCTGGCGGCGTACTCGGCGTACCGCTCCTTGAGGTCCTCCGGCAGGTTCGTCGTGCTCGCCCACCCCAGCGCCTCCTTCGCCGCCTGGGGCTCCGCGTAGAAATGCTGCAATCCAAACGCGCCATGATCGATCTCTCGTCAGCATTGCCTGTCTCCGGCCAGTGGTAAAAGGAGAAAAGCGCTTCGGATTCACAGCTCGCTCGCCTATTACTAACCATGTTGCGGAAGGGGGAGGCCTTCTTGGCGTCGACGCCGGCGGCGGCCGGGTCGTAGTGGACGATCTCCACGGCGGCGGCGCCCGCGGCCGCCGCGCACAGCCTCGCCATGCCGTTGAGCGTGACGGCACGGTCGGAGACGCAGTTAAAGATCTTCCCCGCCGCCGCGCCGGGGTTCCAGACGGCGAGCGCCAGCATGCTGGAGAGGTCCCGGACGTGCGCGATGTTGGTCACCTGCATCCCGTTGCCCGGGATCGGCACCGGCCGGCCCCGCACGATCCCTGCACCACATCATACGCCATTGCTGATGGTGGATGGAGATCATCGCCGTTGCTGATGAAAATGCGCCAGTTCTTCTTACTGTCGAAGAACCACTCCTCGCAGTCCTTGTTGTTGCCGGAGCCGATCATGTACTGAGGCCGGAACGACGCCCAGCTGCTGAACTGCTGCTCCGCGATGTACTTCTCCACGCCCACGTGCCCCGCGCTCTCCTTCACCGCGTCCTGCGTGATCAGCCGCCATGGATTATTGCTGCCGGTCAGTCACAAGAAGAAGATGTGGCGTCGGCGTCGACTCTGCTCGTCACGCAGCGCGAGCAAGCATTACCCCCTCGACGTGCGGCGGCTCGTCGGTCGGCTTGTAGATGCCGGCGCTGCTGATGAACAGGAACTGCCCCACGCCGGACGCCTTCGCCCAGTCCGCCACCGGCCTGTACGCGCGCAGACGATCATCCACCGGTCACCATGGTCACCATGTCTGCATCACGAGCGAAACAACAACAGAGGAGGGGACGACGAGTCGTACGTACTTGACGGCGTCGAGGTCCTTGCCGTTGTTGTCGAGCACGACGTCGAACGACGCGCCGCCGACGGCCGCGCCGACGTCCGCCGGGTCACCCCACACTGTCTTCCCTCCGGCGCCCGTCAGTTCCTGGCGATCAAAATATCCATTACCAGGACATCAACTGCAAAATTAATCCCCAAATCATCAGCGCCCAGTGCAGCAGGTCACGACGCCGGCGCAGAAGGCCATACCGAGAAGCGCGAGAAGGGCGGCTTCTTCATCTTGTCGGAGCCCTCGTCCCCGACGGTGAGCACGGTGACGGCGTGCCCGGCGGCGAGCAGCTCCTTGGCGAAGTAGAACCCGATCACGGCGTGCCCGCCGCTGTTGGTGTTCACGATCAGCACGCTCTTCTTGGCCTCCGCGCGCACCGAAACGACCGCCGCACGGGCCGCCGCCGGCGCCGCGCGCCGCCTCGCCGCGACCGTGGCACGCTGGAACGCGCCGGCGAGGAAGGACGGCAGCGACGCCGAGGCGGTGGGGCGCGCGGAGGAGGCCCAGAAGCGGCGGCCGGACGCGAACGCGGTGACTGTGGAGGCCGCAGCGGCGGTGGAGAGGGCCATTGATGGTGGCTGGGGGGAGCAGAGTCGATCAGAGAGCGGAGTGATGAGTGGTGGACGCTGGATTAGAGGGGATTTAAAGTTTCACAAAAAATTTAAAGTTCAGAGCTTGACGGGCCTGGTCGTAAACAGTGGACCCTTTGCCACCCCATCTGTACACGCAAACCATACGAGTTTGAGTTACGCTTTTTTAAGGCCCTGTTTGGCAGGCCTCTAACTTCTAAAAACAGCTCCGGCTCTGACTTCTTCGATGGAGCGGCTTTTCCGATGGAGCTGAAGCCGTTTTGAAAATCGCTTGGCAAAATGGCTTCACTTGTTGGATTTAGGTTGTAAAATTTCTAAATTACCCTCATTATATTTTCTTTTATCGTTTTCTTTTCTTTTCCTCTCCTCTTTTTTCCATTTATCTTCTCCCCTCTTTCCCCCTCTTTTCTCAATTTTTTCTCTCCTTTTTTCTCCTCCACTCATTTCTTCCCACTCCTCTGCTTACTCCCATGCGCCGGCCCTTCTCTCCCCTGTTCTGCTCCGAATCCGGCGGCCATGGAGACCTCTGCGGCTGGCAGTGGAGAAAGAAGCACAGGCGGCGCCCGAGGAGCCGAGGCCACGGCCTCTCCGGTCCGGCGAGGCACGGCTCCGCCCGGCGGCGGCCTCCGGCCAGGTTCCAGCGCGGAGGCAGTGGGCCACCATGGCGCACGTCCGGTCTTCCCCTCCGCCTCGGACCGCCTCCACCTCGGGCCGCCTCTGCCGCTCCCCGCCTCGCCCCGCCTCCGCCTCGGACCGCATCCGCCGCTCCCTGTCGGCGCCTCGAGTTGCCTCCGCCCCGCCCCGCCCCGCCGGCACATGCTGTTTTCTCGACGGTGGCAGTGGCTGTAATTTGTTTCAACTTTGATGGCAAGGACACGGAGCAACGCAGGGGAGAGGCTTGGAGCCGGACGGAGCTACCATTTCGTGGCTCCGCGCGAGCAAAAGTGCTCCAGTCAGCAGGATTTCAAGGGCTTCGGCTCCAGAGCCATTGCAAAAATGCCCGTTTGGCAGGACTCAATATGAAGCTGCTGTTGGAGCCGTGTGTGAAGCCCTACGAAAGGGGCTCTTACTTGAAAGAAAACAACACCAGGTGTTGCTGCAACATCTCGCTTAAGCTCGAGATCCAACTTCATCCTCATCTGAATTCACAAAGGTTTTTTTAGATTAAGGATTAAAATCCGGCCTCTATATCCGCAAGTGGATATATACGGCCAAAGGTCACATAGAAACGGAGTTCTTAGACTCCAAACTTTGCACCGAGGGAAACAAAGAAACATATTCTAAGATACAAGAAAAAGAAGGCTAAGCTTCAAACTCTTCTCCGTCCATACTTCAAATCTTCAAACGCTCACCAAGTCGTTCCCCCACAGGTGAAGCAGATCAATGTGACTTCCAAGGCGACGCCTTCAAGAAGGATACAACGTCAAAGCCGCCGTCACCGCCCCTCCGAAGAGTCGGAGTAAGGTTTGCACCTGGAAAATCAAAGACCTACCAGAGAGCCTCCCAACAAACGCCTCCAAGGAGGTACTCGACATCCGAAGACGCCGCCGTTGCTGACTCGACACCGCGATCTGGTTAGGCTTTCGCCCGAACCTCTGCCCCATGCCGACCTGACGATGAAGAGCAAAATGAACCGCAACGCAGACCGCAATCGCCGGTAGCGAGAGGGGCGAGCACTTAGGCTCCCCTCGACCGAACCGTCGACCACGACACGAGAGTCGCGACACACTACTCCGCTTGCCAGCGAACCGACACTGACTGGTGAGGCCCAGGTCTTCGCACTGGGACGTCGAAGGAGAACAAGCAACCCGCAGCAGCCGCCAACCGCCAACCACCACCGTCACCACACTGCCGATGAACCCCGCTGCACTTAGGCCACAAGACAGATCCACACACGGAAGCGCGGATTCGGTCGAGACCGCCGTCCGCCACAAGGCACCGCCAAACTCACCATGAGAGAGGACCCCAGAGACCAAAACCTCCCCGGAACTTAGTCCAGGCAAGGTATGGTAGGCTCCGAGGACCGCCACCCCTCAGTGAGCCACCGCCGCCCACACCGTCGCCCACCCTAACGAAGGCCACGACGCCGAAGAACTGAGCCGCCGACCACTGCCTGCACCTTCGAAGGAACAACACGGAGAGGCCGACGACGTCGGAACTAGGCTGCCGGCGCCGGGAACACCGCCAGACCCCTGCTTGCCGCCAAACCTCACCGCCCGCCGCCGACCACCACCTCCCCCCGCTGAATTCGCGACCACACCACCACAGCCGCTCCGCCCCTTCGTAGAGCCCACCATGGCGCCAAGGTCCGCGTGCCGCCGCCTCCTCAAGGCCATCGACGCGCCGCCGCTGTGGCCACCGCCCCCGCCTAGATCCGGCGCAAGCAAGCCGCACCCTCAGCGAAATGCCCCGCCGTCGCCATCCTAAGGGCCGCGCGAAGCTCCGGCGGTCCTCTCCAGCGACGACAAGGGTGGGAGGAGAAGGGGAGGGCGGGTGGCGGCGGCGGATAGGGTTTGCCACCCGAGTCGCCAGAGGGGGCGACGCGGGGGCCTTTCGGGAGGCTCCATAATTGACATCGACTGCGTGGTTATGAATATGAATAATGCCTCCATAATGAGAAATGGATCAATGCAACATGGAATTCGAACAAATTCTGCTCATTCGACATCGACTATGAATAGGTGCAACATTGAACAATAGTGTCTAAAGCATAAATGAAAACTTCAAGCAAACACTGATGCGACACTAGAAAAAGGTGAATCATAACATCTGAATTCACTTGCCGCAACAATAATTAGTGTTGGCGGTTCGTCTAGCCGTACTTTTCTTTCACACCAAATCAGCATCAGCAACCTCTCATCGGTCAGTATTTTTTTCTCACAACAAATCAAAACCAATCACCAACAACCAGCTAGACGAACAGGGAAATAAGAGTCGCCAACGCAATTCTGTCCATGGTAGCCGGTCGGCACAAAATTTACCATTTGCTCTAGCACAAGTATGTCGACGGGTGTCCGAATTTCTCAATACAAATACGTTTTACAATTTTTTTTTATGGGCGTGGTGTGCCCAGGGCGTAGCCAGGTGTGCCCTGCCTCGCGCAGTCGCCACAAGAGTTCGTTCGCCACGGGGACTACTCATCTTGATTTATAGAACATTAGAACCTTTGGAAGAGCAGGAACATACCATGATCTTGGATGGCTATGCTTGTCACCGCGACGGTGATGGATCTTTCTTTTAACTTTTTAGAGCATCTCACAGAGTCTTCTAAATTTTACTTTCTAAATCATCATTGTCTATATCTTTTCACTTTCCAACAACTTTTCTATTTCTTATGCGCACTCTAGAGAGTCATTCTCATCTTCTATATATATTTGACTAACAAAAAATCCGGAATAGAATATGGTTATATTTGGATAACCATTTAGATAAGTTGTTGGAGGCATTCACTACGTGAAAACCTCAAATAGGTCACGCGACATTAGTAACGGACCTATGTGGCCCGTTACTGTAAATATTAAAGGTAACGGACGTTATTAATACTCATTACCAATGAGAGATTCAGGTTGAAACCTAGCTTCATTGGAGACGCGCATTACCAAAGTCCGTCACATTTCATATTTATTGGCAACGGACTGCGCAATGTCTGTTACCTATCTATGTGTCCGGACCCGAATTTTTGATTGAATCCGGTTAACGATTTCTGGCGTCCGCGCGCCGTGAGGCCGTGACCCCCCCACCCACCTCGCGTCCACCATCAACTCTATCTCTCTCATTCGCTCCCTGCCTCCCTCGCGTCTCCACCGGTCCACCCTTGCTCGATCTCCACGACGCGCTCTGCCTCCACCCGTGCCGCCGCTGCCGCCCAAATCGTCGTCGTCCAGCCCCACGCCCCTCCCTCGAGCTCCACCCGACTCCACCACTCCGCCCCTAAGTCCCCAACCCCACTCCACAGCAACGACCCGCTTGCCTCACCGGCGGCCACCTCGAGTGGCGGGGATCCACGGCGAGCTAGCCCTCGACCCCGACCCTGAGCCCTGCAAGCCTGAGCCCAAGCGGCCACCTCTCTCTCTCTCTCTCTCCTATCGGCCGCCGCCTCACCCCGCCGCCGCTAGGCATCGATTCCTCATCCCCGGGCGCAGATCTAGCGCCGCTGGGCCTCGATCTGGCATGTCCAGGCGCAGATCTAGTGTCACGGACCCGATATGTTTTCGCTTCTCTACTACTTGTTAGGATTATTTGTTTTTCTTCAGAGTTTGACTCTATGCTTCTTCGTGCCCTCTGTTCTTTGCAGGTGAGATGCCGCAATGGATGCGAAAGGTGGGCCAACCAACTTGGAGAAGGAGCAGGTATATGCTCATGCGCCTTTCTTCCCTTTCTCGACTTTTGGATCCTTGCATTACAAATTGATCTCGATAGTGCAGTAAGCCTGTCTATGCAAGCGTCCTCTATTTTGGTAGAAGTAATCTTGCAATTAGGATGGTGCACTTGCCTGCATTAATTAGTGAAGGATGATCATAATAGTATTGCATGTAGAATGATTGATTACTGACATTGGTGAGTGCTATTGGATTTGAGAGTTCTACACAGGAATATGTAATATTATTCATAAGTTTATTTAATACCTTTGTATATTTTTTTTGCTAGGTAGCTTTTAATTACCACTTTCCTGTTTAATTTTTAGAATAGTCATGTCATCTACAAGGTATGATACTTGATAACTACATGCTCCCAGACGAAGTTATTAATGGATGAAGTCAATATTGATATCACTCTGGTGCATGCTACCCTTGATATATAGAGATGATTGTTCCTTACTTATGCTCATATACTGATATATCTCCAGTCCAGACAAATTTCAAGTCATGAATGTCCATGAACTTTCAAAGACTTTTCTTATGTTACTTGTTTGCTTCAAGCCTCATGGAGAGGCCAGAACAAATATTAGTGCTTTTTCCATAAGAAATTAGGCAGTTAGACCTAATTTATTTACCCATTAGGCTGTTACCACTTAGCACATTTAGCACTTCGCCATTTGTGCATGACAACCTTTTCAATTATGTGCTCTTGAGGATGTAAACATAATGGAGCTGCAGATCTTATATGGACGAACCACATGCCTTTGGCTTTTACAAACACTAGCTATGGTCATCTCACTAGCCAGGATTAACAGTGACCACATACCTTTCAACATTCAGATTCAGACAAGTATGCCCAAGGCCAGCATCTTTAGGTTTGAGAACTTCTATCCCGTTCAATAATGTTTTCATGAAGTTAACGGGTCATAGCATCGTGTTGCTGTCAAGTGTTCAATAATTGATCTTTCATCATTTGGATTCAGTAATTGAGCATCATATCAGCTTCAGTAGTCGTCGATGCTTTTTGGATTTAGAAGTGCCTCACATTGTTCTTTCAACAGTAATTTTCTTTTCATTAGTATTTTTCCTTTTCTTTTAGTATTCCATTTTAGCATACATTTAGTAATTGATGGTGCTCTATTTCACATTGTTTAACTTTTTCATCAGCAATTTATCAACTCTGCCCATTTAAGTGTGTCAACATTGCCCTCAGAGGGGATTAGCCGCATGTTTTTTTGCTTCGGCCAGTTGTGTCTTGCTCTTGCATCGGATTAGTCCCTGCGCGCATGTTTTGTATTTGGTGATTGGATCCCGAGCGTTGTGTCTCCGTTGATTATCGTACCGTGTGTTTGGTTGGAGAGCCGCGGGAGCGGAGCGGAGCGGCTCCGCTCCCGCGGGTGTTTGGATGGGGAGCGGCAGGAGCGGAGCGGCTCCCGGCGGTATATTCCCCTCAGATTCAGGTCGGCTCCGTTCCTCAGATTTCAAGGGACGGAGTGGCTCCAACCCGCGGCGCGTCTCCCGTCACCCCCCTCCCTGTTTTTCTCTGCCCCGCGCACCCCCTCAACCCTATCGCAAAAGAAAAAAAATCACCCCGCGACCCACGGCGCCGCCACCTCGACGCCGCCACCCCGACGCCGCGCCTTCGCCGCGGACTGAGCCGGCCGGTCGCCTCCTCCGCCGCCCGGTCTTCGACCTCCTCCCGTCCGGCGGCCACCTCGAGGGACGCGCGCCGGCTGCCGCCTGCTGCAGGCCCGCGCCATGTCCGCACGGGCGCGCGCCGCCGGCCGACTGCGGCAGGCCCGCGCCACGCCCCCACGGGCGCACGCCGCCGGCCGCGCGCAGGGACGAACCCCGCCAGGCTGCCTCCTTCGCAAGGTTCTGCCACCGCAAGCACGTGCTCCTACCACAAGGTTCTGCTGCTGCCTAGATCTGTGAAGTGTAGTTTAAGGTAAAGTCATCCCCCCTTCCTTCATGTGTGTATATGGCACAGTGATGCTGGATTGATGATTGATTTGAAGATTCTTGTGTTAGTACATGGAAACCGCACATAGTGTTTTTGCTAGGTCATTGTAGTCACAATTTTATCCCTGTCGAATGTAGATGGATAACCAGGCGCAAGGCAATTATTTTTGCTGCTGCTGCACATTGGTTGTTGTGTGTGATGGCAATTGTTGCTCGATCTAGAAAAAGAAAACGAGTTGCAAGAAGGGAAGGGATTACTTATGCCCCAATATTTGAAAGGGATAGGAAGAGGAATGAGTATCTGAATGACAAAATTTGGAGTAATGACACAACTTGTGTAAACATGCTAAGAATGAACAAAGCACGTTTCTTTCGGTTTTGTCAGTTGTTTAGAGATCATGCTTTACTTGAAGATACCGTTCATATGTGTATTGAGCAACAAGTGGCAATGTTTCTACACACTGTTGGACATAATGTTAGGAATAGAGTAATTGCGACCAATTTTGGGAGATCCGGAGAAACGGTCGGTCGTTATTTCAACAAAGTACTTCATGCTATTGGTGAACTACGAGAGGATTATATTAGGCCCCCTTCATTGGACACTCCCGCTAAAATAGAAGGAGACACAAGGTGGTATCCTTACTTTAAGGTGTGCAGCTCAACCTTATGTCACATTCTAAATTTATTTTTTCACAAACCTATAATTGTCCTAATCTTGACTTCTTTGAACATCACATAGGATTGTATAGGAGCACTTGATGGTACACATATAAGAGCCACTATTCCAAAGGAAAATCAGCCTGCTTTTCGTGGTAGATACAAGCATTGCACTCAAAATGTACTGGCAGCCGTAGATTTTGACCAAAAGTTCACATATGTTTTGGCCGGATGGGAGGGGATAGCACATGATGCACTAGTTTTATGTGATGCTTTAGCACGAGAGGATGGCCTTCGTGCGCCACAAGGTAATAGTTAAACCTATGTCCATAAATTTGTTCACCAAAATTAATGGATTATTGAGATGTAACCTAACTATCCATCATATGATAGGTAAATATTACCTAGTTGATGCTGGGTATGGAGCCAAACCCGGATTTTTACCCCTTTTTTGAGCTGTCCGCTACCACTTGAATGAATGGGGGAGTAATCCGGTGCAAAATGAGAAGGAATTATTCAACCGTAGGCACTGCTCATTGAGAATCATAGTAGAGCAAGCATTTGGAGCACTAAAAAGGAGATTCAAAGTTCTTGATGATGCATCACCTTTTTTTCCTTATGAAGCTCAAGTAGACATTGTTATTGCTTGCTGCATCATTCATAATTGGGTGATAGAAGATGGGAGTGATGAATTCAATGTGCCAGATGATAATGATGAGGACACCCATCACACTATATATGCTGGGACAGCAAGTGAGAATGCCATTATGCTCGCTTTTAGGCAAGGCTTGGATGACCAAATGTGGGCTGATCGTCAGAGCCATGGGAACTAGTATTTTCTTTGTTTAAATAATGTAATCTGTGTTGTATTTAATTTGATTGGACAAGGTATCATTTGTATTTGATGGCTGAAATTGTATTTGAGGACATATTTGATTGCTGAAATTGTATTTGAGGACATATTTGATTGCTGAAATTGTATTTGAGGACATATTTGATTGCTGAAATTAAATTTGATGACATATTTGTTTGCTGAAATTATACTTGTGGACATATTTGATTGCTGAAATTATACTTGTTGATTATATTTGAAGACATATTTGATTACTGAAATTAAATTTGAGGACATATTTGATTGCTACCTTGCTGAAATTATTGTCTCATTATAGTATGCTTTGCTGAAATTTTGAAGGTAAATGGAACCAGTTACTTGGAATTCAACTTGGTCATCCTACATGCTAGAATTCCTTGCCACTTTAGTGCTCAATGGCACCAAGACATCTTCTACCTACAAGATGGTTCACTACAATGCGTGTGCAAAGGCTCTCCAAGAGAAATTTGGCATTGTGCGCACTGGTGACCATGTTAAGAATCACCTTAAGACATGGCAAAAGAAGTTGCGTAAAATATGTGACCTTCGTGGTTTGAGTGCTGCTAATTGGGATGAAGATACCTACACTATAACTCTTGATGAAGAGCATTACAACAATCATATTAAGGTATGGATGCTGTCCACATTAACTTTGTCACATGATAATCCAATATTATTGGCTGCAAATTGTTCTCACATATTATAGTTGCTGTCCACATTAACTTTGTCACATGATAATCCAATATTATTGGCTGCAAATTGTTGTCACATATTATAGTTGCTGTCCACTATTAACTTTGTCACATATTATAGTTGCTTTCCACATTTTCTTGCTCACATGTACATACTAGTAGTTGCTGAAATTGTACAAATATTGTAGGATCACAAGTCTGATGCTGATTATCTGAACAAGCCTATTCGATACTTTGAAGAGATGAACACAATATTTGGAAGTACCATGGCTACAGGCAAGTTTGCAAAGGACTCAAGTGCACCTCTAGGTACAGAGGATGGAGGTACTGTAGATGAAGGTACAGAGGATTGTGAGATTGAGGAGCTGCGCATAATATTTTCTGAACATGCCATTCCCAATGAAGGCAACAATGGGGCAACATCATCTACAAGCAAGACCAGCAAGATTGGCAAGACCAACAAGAAGACCAACAAGAGGTCCAGGACTGATTTTGATCCATTGGTTGCTGCAATTAATAGAGGAAGTAGCAAGATAGCCAAGGCGATAAAGGAAGTGGGCAAATCAGACATGGATGTGCCCCCAGATTTGTTCAACAACTTGATGGCTCTCAATGGTAGTTTCGAAGAGACTCACTTATCCTTCTATTATTCTTATTTGGTCTCCCAACCTCACATAGGTAGAGCTTTCAATAGCTTACCTTTTGGCCATAAATTAAACTGGGTTTCAAAATACATAGCTGAAAACTACCCTGGGCAGTAAGGGTAAGTGGTGGTGGTGGGATTATTCTTTTGTTAGTACCACATACAACCATATATTTGTGGTCTAAGTAAGCTTGTATCTTGCTATGTGGAAGCCTTGAACTTGCTATATATTTGTGTAAGGCTTGAACTTGATGCATCCTGCAAGCTTGAGACTTGGAAATGTGTGTAATGTGCCTATGGATATGGCCTAAGACTTCTATTTTTAATGTAGCCAAGACTTTTATGTGGAATCAAATTATTGTGTGTGTTGTTCCATGAAATATTACTATTTGTGTTGATCAAATGGTTGTTAAATCATTGCTGAAATGGCTGTTCAATTATTGAAGAAATGTTTGTTCAAGTGCTGATGAAATGGCTGTTCAATTATTGATGAAATGTTTGTTCAAGTGCTGATGAAATGACTGTTAAAATTATTGATGAAATTGAGGGGGTAACCTCACCCATGGATGGCAAAGGTGGTGATAAGATTCAGGTTCCAGTCCACTCCATCCATCCAAACAAGTGGCGGAGCGGATCCATCCCAACCCAGAAATGCAAACCAAACATAAGAGAGGTTGGAGCCGTCTCCAAAACGAGGGACGCCTCCGCTCTGCTCCCACGGTTCTCCAACCAAACACACGGGTAGTGTAGTCGTTGCTGAAAACTTGTTAGGGAGTAGCTGTTCATCGCCTGATCCCAAGCGCCAGGCTCAGAGATTTGATTATTGTCATTTCAATACTGAAAATAGCTGCAGCATAGTCCATTTCCAGGAGATTTTAGCTGTGACTACCTAACATTTTGTTTATTTTAATTTTACTTGATTTGATTTGCTGCCCGTGTCTGATCCCTGATGTTGAGTTTGAGTACCTGACTCCACACAGAGGATTTCAAATTTTGATGCTATTTCTGCCTCTGTCTGTTTGTAACCAGCGTTTAGCTTATTTTACACTTTTTGGTTAATAATTGCTGAACGATAGGATAGCCAACCGCTTCGAAGTGGTTACTTCATGTGGTGACAAATTTGACATACCTGATGCAGACTGATGTATATGTTGCTCTCAAGCCCTTTTTTCATTCTAGCTATCAAGTGGAGTAGACTGATGTAACTGAGTGTATTTTGTGTAACTGAGCATGTATGTATGTAACTGTATACTTGTGTGTATACATGTATGTATAAAAATAAAGCATAAGGTTTTGTGATTTTTTTTAATTTTTAATTCCAGATTGGTAACGGTCATAGATTGTTGCCTGTTAACAATAGCAGACATTGGTAACGGGCATAGATTGTTGCCCGTTACCAATAGTCTGCTATTGGTAACGGGCAACAATCTATGCCCGTTACCAATCTGGATTATTGGTAACGGGCAAAATGCCCGTTACCGATTTTGGGTTATTTGTAACGCTTGATCGGTAATGGGCGCTATGCCCGTTACCAATGACCATCTGTGCCCGTTACGAATCATTGTTTTTCACATAGTGCATTTTTCACCAAAATCTCTAATTCTAACATTTAGAAAGAATATAAAATGTCTTTTGGAGATGCTCTTAGGGTCATCGCACAATTATTTTCTTTCTAGCTTTCCATAGTCATTTTCTTTTTTTGGAGAAGGGACCGGATTTCATTAAATTAAAACCCTTTATCCGAGACCGCCACATAAAAGAAAATTAGAGCAACTCCTACAGACTCTGTAAATCAATTCACTTCTGTAAAAAAAGAAAAAACGTTGATGAAAACACCATCCAACAGCCTCTCTTTCTTCCTCTCTTTTGTATATGGCTCAGTGTTCTCTCCCCTTCGCTGGCTATCTTTGACAAGGTAGTGCGGCTCGCTAACTCTATCCTGCCGTGTTGCTCGCGCCATCCTACTCTCCCACGTCGGACTGGAGCCTTGCCTGAACTTGCCTGAACCTGCCCCGTTCTCCCTCCGGCCTCCGCCTAGGTCTAGAGACACCAAAAATGCAGAGAGATATGGAGCGTTCCGCTGGCGTCCAAGAGCCTCCACCTCCCCTCCTCAGACTGCGTCGTCGGCCGGGAGCGGAGGAAGAGGGGCGCAGCCGACCGAGGCAAGGGAGGAGCTCGGAGGGCGCACGAGGAGCTTGGCGGCGCGCCGCGGGGAGCTCACTGGCGCGCGTAAAGGAGCTTACCTCGTCCCGATTCACCACTGCCTGTACCACCTCCTCCACTCTCCCTACCTCCCCAGCCGCCGAGTCGTCGCCGTCACTGCTTCCCGTCGTGCCGCCACCGCTGCACAACCACGCCGTCCACCGATGCATGCCGCCAGCCGCCTCTGGTCGCTCATCCGCCGACCCGAGGTGACGAATGGGTTCCCCTCGGCTTGAAGATGCTCGCCGGCCTCTTCTCCCTCGCCGGAACCTCGCCGCCAGCGAGGAATCGGCCGGTCAAACCGGCGGCCGGCTGATTTTGACTTGGAATGGCTCCGTTGGTGGGGTCTCGTGGGGTCTGCTCGTCTGTGGTCGTTTTGATGCTGATGTGGATGTCATTAGAAATATGGACATTGTGATTTAAAGAGTCTATTGGTTTTCCTAGTGTTTTTGAATATTTTCTATATTATACAAAGGAGATAAAACTCTATATTTAGCTAATATTTTACATAAGCTGTTGGAAAGCAAACCACTAGGTCTCTATCCTACATCTTCTTTGAATATGGTGCCGTTACTGCTTCAGAAAGCTCCATTATCGTGGAAATGCACCAGATCCGGACTTGAGAACCTCAATCCCCACCAACAGAAAACTCCACAGACGTGGAAGTCGTATAAGAGGTGCGATATGCTCAACCACCGCGAAGAGTAAAAAGCACCGAAAGCACATCCGCCATATCTTTTGAAAGTCGTCGAACCGAGCAAGAGATCGGTCACCACCGTTAGCCATCGCCAACGGTGCCCGAAAAGATGATTCCACCAATTGGAAAAAAACAACCCAATCCCTCCTCAAGGAGGACTAGGGCAACGTACCTCGATCCCTCAATAGAGTAAATCTGGTATGAAGTAGAAAACCAAATCGAAAACATCAAAAAGACAATCAAGATCTAGCCCAATTATTTGGAGGAAAGGAAAATTATCATACAAAACTATATAAGAGCTCCCCACTAAGGAGTTCTCTTAACCCTCAGCACGCCATGTCATCATGCACTATGTCTTCTCTCAGCATGCAAGGTGTCCACATCACTATCCACTAAAATCATCAATTTATTTCTTCTATCGATTTTCTACAGCTAATAGCATCCATGTATGAATGTGTTGTTTGTAGTAGAATGTTGCGAAGTAATCATTTTAGTTTCTACTTTCAAATTTTATCTTTAAAGTTTGTTAAAATTCCCGCAGCAACGCGCGGGGTATCACCTAGTTAGAAGAAAACCTAACACAATAGCAGACCTCCTGTAGGACAAGAACGGACCCCCGCTTTCCATAGCCATTTTCAGAAACAAAGCACGTTCACCTTTAGTTTAGGATCAATATCTACTGTTTCCCCTGGTTCTTATTAATTTCACAAGCATTCTAAAATTTCTATTTATTTATCATGCATGGTGGTAACGGGTCTTTCATTTTGTACTAAGAAATTTAAGGATCGGTCCTATAAGGATCGGATCGTAATTCTATTCAATTTTGAACTAAAAATAAAAAGGGTCTAGTTGGATTGTGAAGGATGGATTATGGCCATGGCCTATTACCACCCTTGGCTGCTCCGAAAATAAAGTACTCCCTCCGTATCGAAATACTTGTCGTCATTGACTTTTTTTACAACTTTGACCATTCGTCTTATTTAAAAAAGTATGCAAGTTTCATCTATTTTATTTGCTACATACTTTACTATTGTAGGTACTTATCCGTTCACATATTTGCAAGTATTTTTTGAATAAGACGAATGGTCAAAGTTGTACGAAAAAGTCAACTGCGACAAATATTTCGATACGGAGGGAGTAGTTATATATTATTAGCCGCACAATTTAGTTGCTGGGCCCCTGAACGCACGATTCCTTAATAACCATCCTCATTTCCCCTAATAGCCTAGTAGCACATGTTGCTTCCGTCCTAAGAAACAAATAAAACGAGGAAGAAGGGAAGAGCGAAGAAGAGACAGTGTAATCTTCCAGCAAGTTCCGACTCAGCAAGCACCAGGCGAAGAATCGAGCGAGTGACCCCTTTTTCTTTTCCGGTAGGTTCCACACCACAGTGCTCGGATCCGGTGCAGTGACATCCTCTGCTGGCACTTGTCTCCAAGCAGAGCATGGTCGACTTTGGTTAATTTGGCTGCATCATTAGCTCTAAAATTTGCATTGGAGCCATCAAATCCTGTTGCTAAACTTGATCGTTCACCGTAGGACTGAGAAAGGTTGCGCAGCCGACAACGGCCTCATTTCCTCGTCTGTCCGTCCTCTCCACATTGGTTAAACACACAGTGGGACGTGGAAAAGTAACATCAGCTACTTAGGCATGGTTGTATAATATACAACATAATAAAAAAGATAAATGTAAAAGCAATCACAAGGATCGTTTGACTGGTGGCTGGTTGCTTGTGTTGATTTGTTCTAAGAGAAAAGTACTACTGGTTGGTGGCTAGTGGTTAGTTTGTTCTGACAGAAAAGTACTGCTGGCTAGTGGCTGATAAGCCAGACGAACAGACCGATGACCATGGTGATTGTAGAGCTATATCACACTCGGTGTTTTCCAAAGCTCTCACACTTGGATGTTTTTTAACCGACAAACACCGCGTCTATGTTTTTTCTTCCCCACGACTTCGAGGTTTTGAGGTTGGCATTACCTGCAGCCTCTGTACCTGGAAGGAGGTTCGGGTGGTTGCCAGCCATTTGTGGTGGTGGTCGAGACGACAGGGTGGAGGTGGCGAGGTGCCGCCAGAGTTTAGTTGCGGGCATCCTCGGTTGGGTAGTAGGGACGACAGGTGGAGGTGGTGAGGCCCCATTGTAGTTTAGCAGCGGGGATCCTTAGTTGGGCGATAGGGATGATGGGTGGAGGTGGCGAGGCGCCGTCAGAGTTTAGCGGCGGGGGATCCTCGGTTGGGCGGTAGGGATGACGGGGCGTAAGGCGTCAATAGATTCACGTTGCCAGTAGTCTAAAGTGGTGGCAAAGCTGGTGACGGTGGTGTTCGGCTCGAAGAAGACGACACAAGAGAGGGGCAATGCTGAAAGTGGCCGCGGAGGAAGGTGGTGTCTTCAATGCGGAGAGTGATGTCGGTGTTGTGTCAACACGGGTAGCGGGCCGAGGACCTTGGTGTCAGGGCTAGAAGAAGATAAGGAGGAGTGGAAGATTTTCATGAGCCGTTTGGATCCAAAAGAATCTATAATCAAGGGTTAAAAACAAATCAAAATCAACAAACAAACTAGATTGTGATGTAGGACTTTAGAATCCCTAATTACAATTTTGCCACCTCCAATGGAAGGGTGAATGTATTGCAGTCATTTTTCCTTTATGGTCCCACCCTCTATTTAGATTATAATCCTAGAATTCAAACTAAACTAGCTTGTTATTATTTTGAATTCAGATTGTTATAATCACCATCTCTTGTATAGATTTTCACCATCTATATGTGATCCAAAATGGGTGACCACAAAGACAATTTTTTTCATGATGGGAAAGAGATAATCTGAATCTCTGCGTCTGAACTATGAAGCCGAGCGCCGAGCCCTGCTACAGGAAGACCCTGGTACAGGAAGGCACACGATCGGTTCCCACACGATCGAGCTCGACACCTTTGGTGCGTGTCGGCGTGGGCAGAAGATCTCAGCGAGTGGTCAGGGCAAAGGACGATTGCCGCCGTGGACCTCCACGAAGCTGATCCGGCGACGGCGACGGCGACGCGGCCGCGAGGGAGGCAGGGGAGGAGAGAGAGCCTTTTCCTTTTGGCACACCCGGCTTTATTCCAAAGCTGAAAAGCATCCACCCGTCGCCCCCCAGAAAAAGCCCCCCGTCGAATCGAACCCATATTCTCTCGCCCATCACCCGCACGACCGACCTCCGCCACGACGACGCCGACCGCAAGCAAACCCCCCGCACCAAGCAAACCCAAACCGCACACGCGCAGGCCGAAGCCGAGCGAGCCACCACACCACTGCGCGCCGAGCGGCGATCGGAGCGGGGGCCAGCGATGGGCTGCGGTCCGTCCAAGGAGGACACGGACGGCGGCGCGGCGTCGAGGTGCCGGGAGCAGAAGCACCTGCTGCGCGCCGCCGTGCAGGCGCGCCACGCGCTGGCGGGGGCGCACGCGGGGCACGCCGCCGCGCTCCGCAACGTGGGCGCCGCGCTCTCCGACTACGCCGCGGGGGAGACCGACCGCCACGACGCCGCCGTCGTGCCGCGCTCCGCCTCCGCCGCCGCCGCGCTCGGCGGGGCGGCGGCCGTGGCCGCCCCGGCGGCGCTCAAGGCGCTCCCGCCGCCCCCGCTCGACGCCGTGCTCCCGCCGCCGCCACCGCCGCCGTCGGGCGCCGAGGACGCCGCCGCGCCGCTGCAGCGGTCCATGAGCGCGCCCGACATCCAGCTCCAGGCCAACATCCGCAAGGCGCGCTCCGGGGAGGCGCCCATAATGGAGGAGGAGGAAGGCGAGGGCGAGGACGGGGAGGACCCCGCGCCGCTCCGGCGCCGTAAGGGGCTGGACGACACGGAGCTCCAGCCCCCGCCTCCCCCGCCGCCCGCCAACGCGCCCCCGCCCTCGCGCTCCCCGCCTCCCGTGCCCGACCGCAAGCCCGCGCCGCAGGAGGGGAATTCATTCACCGAGTACATCTTCGGCTCCAGCGACGCCGCGCCCATGCCGCCGCCCACGCTCGACCCCGGCGCCGAGCCGTCGTGGGCGGCCGAGCGGAGGGACCCCGCGCCGCCGCCGCCACCTCAGTCCGAGACCGACCGGCAGCCTCCGCCGCCACCGGAGACGGTCGCCGAGGGCAAGAAGCTGGCGGTGGAGCCCGCGGCGCGCCGGGCGGCGACGCAGAAGGCGTCGAGGAAGGCGGACGGCAAGAAGGCCAGGATCGCCATGGTGGCGCCCCAGCCGGTCAGGCTCGGCGACGTCCTGCGCAGGCTCGACGAGCACTTCCTCAAGGCGTCCGAGGGCGCGCACGAGGTGTCCAAGATGCTCGAGGCCGCACGGATGCACTACCACTCCAACTTCGCGGACAAGCGAGGTACCTTCCATGCCTGCTCTGCTCACAATTCCATCCTCTGAGCTAGATAGAGTTCGATTAAATCCGTATCGATTATATCAAAGGTAATAGTTTTTTACTCATTCATGGATCAAAATGCTTACGGAACATTGCATCACACTCGTACATAAATAAACTTCAGAACGCAGTAGAGAAGATTGTAGGGAGAAGTTTGCCAACGTTTTGCTTGACACTTATGCGGGAAGTTTAACTGTTCCACATGATGGACTAAAGACTTTGAGTGCCTTACTTGATTTGATTGCACTGTTAACTGCAGCAATCAGTTGGTTGCTTTGCTAATTATTGTAAAGGGATAACATTCTGGCTCTATCATGTGTTTGTTGAGGATGCTGTGTTTTTAAGGGAATGTGGTTCAGAGAGGCACAGGCGAATGTTTATTTGTCTGCATTTTTTTTTGGGGAGCCAGGTGGGGTTGGGGGCTACACTAGGTGGTGATTGTCTTCACTCCATGATTTGTTTTAAAAGCAGTCTCTATCTTGCTTATATTTGAAAGGCTGATTGAATGATACAACTCAAGTTGGTATGTGTACATGTAGTCGAGTTCCTTCGGTTGTTAACAGCATGGTCTTGTGTCTTATTAGGATTTGTGGACCATTCTGCAAGAGTGATGCAAGTCATCACTTGGAATCGCTCATTTAAAGGGATCCCTCAACAGGAAAATGTGAAGAATGAGTTGGATGATGATCAATGGGAAACACATGCTACCGTACTAGATAAGTTGCTTGCATGGGAGAAAAAACTATGCCATGAAGTGAAGGTGAAATATTTCTATCTTATTCATCAGTAGTTTAAAACAGAAACTGTTTCGACCTTACATTCTGTTAGAAGCATAGCATTTTTCAATGTGTTCTCTGCCTCAACAAAATAAAGGATGATTCACTTTGCCATTTATTTATTTATTATCGTAAATTGTCTCTTCAGTTTAATTTGCATAAATCGCTAGAACCATGCAATTCTTGCAAACATTTCTCCATATGTCACTAATCTCTTAGTTATTTTACCTCAGATAATTTTCCCCCACCTTCTCACCACCTCAACTGGTCCACGAACATTGTAGCCATATTATTGTTAGGTTAGGGACCTTTGTACAACTGGCATGATCATTTCCTTCCCGTATGATGGACCCCAGAATGTGAAACCATCCTTTGTCTTCATTGTTTTAACCTGTTTTGTTCTTACATCTGAGGGTGCATATTTTCTGTGGGTACAGGAGTTCGAGGTTATTAAAGTAACATATCAACGAAAGCTAGCTGTTCTGAACAGAAAGAAGCAACGTGGTGTCAGTTCTTCGTCAATCGAGAAGACCAAGTCCATTGTTAGCCATTTGCATACAAAATATATTGTTGACTCACAAACAATGGAGTCAACAGTCGCAGAAATTAACCGCCTAAGAGATCAGCAGCTTTACCCAAAACTCCTTGAACTAGTGAAGGGGTAGGCTCTTTTTAACTTTTAAGTACCAAACACCAATCTTTATTGAACCATTTATTATGTGGTGTGCCTGTGGCTAGCATCTCATTATCTTAGTTCTCCACACGTAGGACCTTAATTTCTTTTTTTAGTTATTACAACAAGTCATTCCCTGCTAGCTTGACATGTATATCAGACTATCAGTTGAAATTATTATCTTTTTTATTATGGAAATATGTTCCTTTACATAAATAACTATCAGAAGAAATACTATAGAGCCTTCATAGTGTACCATCCACATATCTCTCATCATGATTTTAGTTAGGAAAATATTCCACTAGTTATGACTTTGAAAAGCAGGACTTGGGCCACCCAACATCAGAGAAACACTATTGTACTATGTAAACTATGACTATCCCTATGCCTCTGGCATTATTGGGGTTTCTCTAAACCTAAGGGACGACCAAATGAATAAGTGAATGTCACACTCCTGCATACTGCAAGTAACGAACTAAGTTTTCACACTGACAGGTTGTCACAGATGTGGGATATTATGTACGCTCACCACAAAGCACAGCTTAGGATCATCACAGAGCTCAAATCATCTGATATCACAGTTGCTGCACGGGAAACAAGTGAGCAACACCATGAGCGGACTCTGCAGTTGTGGAGCATCGTTCAGGAGTGGCACGTGCAGTTTGACAAGTTCATGACATACCAGAAGGAGTACGTAGGAAGCCTCTACAGCTGGATCAAGCTAAATGTAATTCCTATTGATGCGGACCTGAAGCCAAACTCGTCGCAGCCACAAGAGACCACACCTCCAATCAAGAGGCTGCTGCACGCTTGGCATGATATCCTTGAGAAGCTCCCAGATAATGATGCAAAGAAGGCCATACACACGTTTGCGGAGGTGGTACACACGATTCTAGTTCAGCAGGATGATGAGTTGAAGCTGAGGATAAAAATCGAAGAGACCAGGAGGGACCTTGAGAAGAAGAGAAGGCAATTCGATGACTGGGCGCAGAAAAATTGGGACAGGGGAGCAAGTATTCCTGATGGCGACAATTTGGGGCGTGCTGACCCAGCAGTGGAACGGAAGGCCGTGGTGGATAGGGTGGAGAATGCACTGAAGGACCTGGAAGATCAGTACAAGACCCAATGCAAGGTGGTCAGGGATAAGTCCCTCAATCTCCTCCGGTCGAACCTGCCGGAGCTGTTCCGCGTTGTGTCGGATTTCTCCCTCCAGTCAGCTGGGTATTTCAAAGGCTTGTGGTCCATCATGCAAACGAATGACCAGCTGGACGATTAAGTTGTGGGTGCGTGTATATTTTGCTGGACGATTAAGTTGTTGGGTGTTGATAGCTTGGTCTGTTTTATGTCTGTCAGTTTTGGGTTGCAGTTGTGCAAAATGTGAAAGGATGGCTATGGCTCTGGTTCTTTTGGAGCTGGCTTTTGACTCTTGTAAATTGTAATGCATAGGTATAGAAACTCTGTATAATGTTGGAAAAGGGGATTACAATTTTGCATTTTGAATATCACGGTTTAAAATTTATATTTGGACATTTTGCAGCACTAAGCATCACTGTTATTTTTTATTTTTATAATCCTTATTGTTTATTCCGAGTTAGAATGCTGTCCACTTTGGTGTTTTTGATGACTTTCAATTTTCACTTTCTCTACTAGCACGATCCCGGAGGGCTTCACCTCATTCTTTGGTTGACACTTGACTTGACCAATGCAGCCATCACATGGTGAGCCAAGTACATGATTGTGCACTAACATGTGGCTGCCTGCCCAAAGAAAGAAAGTACAAAATGTTTAAGTAGTTCTTCAAATTTCGATTATGAGGACAAATTATGATCAATAATTACTCTATTAATATTTATTTGATATATGATCCAAAATTACTTTTGAATATGAATCTGATGTCGCAAGGTAATTACTTTTAAACTAATTAGGTTGTTCGAAATATTTGGAGGAAGATCTGGCTTTTGTTTCCGTATATGCACCAGAGTACCACCAGACTAAATTCGAAAAAAAGAGAAGAGTAATTCCAAAACCATTCGAGCAGGGCGACACGGAGATGAGTGCCAAGATTACCAACCGCAAAGGACAAATGCCAGCACAACGACCAGCAAACACCAAATTAGTGCCTAATCGCCCAATCATGCAGCCGACCAAACGTCTCCGTGTCAAGTCAAACCTTACGCAGCCAATTTTCTTTAAAATTTCGTCGAATTTCTTTTAATTTAAAATTCCAATCCATTTCCAGTTTTCCACCTCCTCTCCTTCGTCGTCGCCTCCTCCTCGTTCTCCAGGCTTTTGCCAGCTCGATCCACCCACCAAGCCCAACAACAAGTCGCGGCCTCGCAGCCGCCAACGGCCAACCATCCCGATGCCCACGCCGTGAGGCGCGCAGTCGCCGTTACTATGACCTCGCCGCCGGCCTCCACCTCCTGGTTCTCCGGCCTCGCGCGCACCTCCTCCTCCATGGCCGGCGGCGTCGCCTCCGCCCCGGCCTCCTCCGCCTCCCTCCCCGACGCGCCCGCCGCCGCCAGGTCCGTGGTCGCCGTCGGCATCGGCGCGGGAGCGGGCGCCGGAGTGGGCAAGCGGAAGCAGCTCCGCGGGGCGCTGTTCAAGTACGGGCCCAAGTCCGCGCAGGTAAACGGGCACTCCCCTCCGCCCCGCGATCTGAGGTCCGTTGGTTCGTTCGTTCGCGCTGGGATTCTAGAAAGTTCTGGAAGCCGAGTTTATTTTCTTCATCTTGCGAAGCTCTTGAATCCTGGATGCGCCTCGTGGCGGCATTCCGCCAATGCTTTCGCCGAGTGTTGTAGAATTTGCTAGACGGGAGCCGTGCGGGGAAATTCCGTGGCTGGGAGCCTGGGATTGCTCTCGAAGCTTCCAGAAGGCCACCGCGTGTCGCCACGGCCTCTGGCAGGGGCTGATCTTTTGTGACAATCGAGATGCGGGATCTCCCTTTTCAGGGGAAGAGAGTTCTGCTTTTTTAGCGAGTGGGGCTCTACGTTTTCTCACGCATGTTTAAAGTGTGATGGCTGCTTAGATTCCTATATATAGAATATAAAGAAGCTTTTATGATGAACAACAACTCGCAAATGGTGGCGAATTTCCTTTTACGCTGGCGGCTTGGCAATTTATTGTTTGGATTTGGGGGTAATTCTCCTTTGCTGATGTTACACGGTTATGCCCTTTTGGTTGCTTGTCAGGTAGTTACTGTATACAATGCTGACCCTTTTGGCATGTGGTCCTTGCGTATAGGTGTTCTTGTGGTTTGCTTACCCCATATCTTACAACCTTTTGCTTGTTAGCCTGAAAATTTTGTAGCTAGTCTTAGTTTCTAATTATGTTATGTTAAAGGCTTTCATGGTACTTCTATTTCTGATACAAGACTGTATTTTAATTCTTTATTTGTTACCGTGAGGGTTTTACTTGGATGAACTATCACATGATACTGGGTTCCGTGAGGGTTTTACTTGGATGAACTATCACATGATACTGGGTTGGGCAGCTTATTCAGCAGGGAATCAAGTTCCTTGTTTTTTTCAATTGAATATATATTTTTGTCCATTTGAAGATGTCCATTTGCAGCCTTTGAAAGTTATGCTACATATACATATGTTTAGTTCTTTAGAGTGCTGTGCACTTTCATTGAAATTGTTTGGATTTTTTACATTTGTATCTTGAGGAAACCTCTGCTGCACACAAGTTAACTGCTTTTGGATATATTTTTGCTTGCACTGCATTATATAATGGCTTTGTAAGTTTTACTCTTCCTCTTTCAGGTAGCATTCAGAACTGGTGATTTTAACCATCAGGTGATCTTCATTGGTGGCCTCACAGATGGACTGTTAGCTACTGAGTAAGTTAGCAAAAAAAAAAAGTTTTAAAGAAGTTACCAAAAAAAAAAGACTTTTTTGACAAAATTTTGACAAACATCGTACATGGAATTAGTGTTGTGATCTGACTTTTTTTGTGCCATGGTTAATTGGGTCCATAAATTAAGACACATGGGAAATTGGTAAAAACAAATTGCTTTTGATTGAGAAGTGAAACATATATCATGTAAATATATTCTTATTCTTGCATCCCTTCACCGGTTCTTGTTTTTTATAACAAAATACCAAGTCAACTTAAAATACTGTTTGGGCTAGTAACTACTTTGTTCACCCAAGTGATGACGCTATATTATAAGTGAAATTCTAAGTGCTGTCTACCACTGCTGGGCTTAATTTGCGCGGGTAATGAAGATTGACTGAGAAGTGAATGCACCTTTTGGAACTTTTTAAGGCCAGGATGCTTGGTTGCTCACCGTGCAAAACTGGGCCCATCTGAATTATGCCTTGTGAAACCCAAATAACTTGACTGCACGATGGAACATATTGTCGAAGAATTACAGATTTCTAGCATCACTCTGTCTCATTTAGCTAATTAATGGGTCTTGCTAAAAATTAATAAAAAATGTAGAAGAATAAGCTTTATGTTGCATAAAATTAAAGGGACATGATTCTACATCTTTAAATGTGAAAGAACCAAAAACCCGATAAATATCATCACATTTATATACATGTATATTTTTCTGATCACACTGTATTTATTTTTGTATTGCAGATTAATATTTAATTTTGTTTTACTGGTGCTAACTGATTTTTAAAAACCCTACAGCTACTTGGAACCGTTATCACTTGCATTGGAAGTTGAGAAATGGTCCTTGGTCCAGCCATTGCTTTCTTCATCCTACACTGGATATGGAATTTCCAGCTTAGAGCAAGTACGAACCTTAGTCTGGAAATAAAATAAGCCTTTTTACTCTTGTATGGATAAGAAGGGGAGTGTAGAATACAGCATGCACTAATATCTTTGGGGTTGCTATGTTACGATGGCATGATGAAAGAGAATTTGTCATGTTTATAAGCTGATTTTTTTTTAAATTTATCCATAAATGTAGATGACGTTCTACATTTTTTTCTATAGAGAGCCATGCCCGAATTTTGTTATGATTATGCAACGAAACTTAAAGTTAGGTGACCATGATGTTCTACATGATTCAAAATTTCAATTTCCTTATTAAACATTTCTTTTTGGCTATAGAAAGCTCTAGATATTTCTTTATTTCACATCTAGTTACCTTATCTATTGAGCCTTAATGTCACTTTGATACTGTGTGGAATTAATTTTATATATCAAAGTTGAAGGTATTTCTGATAGATAATTGATTAGCTCCTCTCTTAATCCCCTCATTAGCAAAGTCAAAGGAGTTGGTGGAACTCCTCCAGTGCACTGCACAGCCAAAGGAGGCAGCAGGGGCACTCAAGTGTATCAGGGCAAGCATGCCCTTGTAAAGTCCTGTACATAGCTAAGTAGTGTACTAGTATAAGTACAAGTAGCTGTAAAAGTAGAAGTACTAGAAGGTATGAGTAGCTTATGTACCTAGGTTTGACTTTGGCCTCTACAAAAGGAGTAGAAGGCAGCAATGCAAAAGCAGCTCAGTTATGCAGCAGCACAAGGTGCAGGCGTGTGTGTTCTGAACTCACCTGAGCTCTTCTTCCCCCTGCCTCTCTGATCTGGGCTGGGTGTGTGAGCTGAGAGCTCGGCATTGGTGGCTGCAGGGCACCTCCATTGCCAACAGTTGGCATCAGAGCCGCGGTTAGGCTCGTCGGCGCAGGGTGATGGCGGACCAGCAGCAGCAGCGCGGCCGCAACGAAGGGCGTGGCCGTGGCCGCGGCGGCCGCGGGCACCAGCACCGCTCCACCGGCCATCGGGACGTCTCCCTGTCACCACGTCGCGGGGCGACGTACGTGGTGAAGAAGACGATCCGCGACATCGGCGGAGCACAATTTCCCATGCTCACGCGAACCAATTACGCGGAGTGGGAGGTGCTGATGACGACGATGCTCCAGGCGCGCGGCCTCTGGGAGGCCGTGGAGCTTGGGCTCGGCGACTTCGAGGACGACCGGCTCGCGATGGAGGGCATCCTCAAGTCGGTCCCCTCGGAGTACCGTGTCGCGCTTGGGAAGAAGAAGACGGCGAAGGAGGCGTGGGACGCCCTGAAGACCATGCGGCTCGGCGGCGAGCGCGCGCGCGAGGCGAAGGCGCAGCAAGTCCGCCGCGACTACGAGGCGCTCGAGTTCCGCGACGGCGAGGCCGTCGAGGACTTCGCGCTGCGCCTCACCGGCATGGTGACGGAGCTGGGAGTGCTGGGCGCTCCTGTCACCGAGAAGGACGCGGTGCGCAAGTTCCTGCGCGTCGTCCCAGAGAAGTTCGATCAGGTGGCGATCTCGATCGAGACGTGCCTGGAGATGGAGGCGCTCACCATCGAGGATGTGTCGGGGCGGCTCAGGGCGGTGGAGGATCGCTTCTCCTCGCGGGCGGCGAAGACGGCCACTGCTGTCGCCGGCGCCAAGCTGCTGCTCGCCGCTCAGGAGGAGCGGGCGCTGCAGCTGCGCGGACGCGAAGCAGGGGAAGGGTCCTCTGCTCCGCGCAGCAGAGGAGGGCGCGGCAGAGGCCGCGGACGCTCCAGCACGCGTGGCCGAGGCGGCGGCGGTGGACGAAGCGGCAGCAGGCGCATTGGCAAGGACCAGTGCCTGAACTGCGGCGAACCAGGACACTGGGTGCGCGATTGCAAGCAGCCGCGGCGAGAGCGCGCGCACCTAACCCAGGAAGACGACGACGACGGTCCGGCGCTCCTGATGGCGCAAGTCTGCGCGCTGCACGACGCAGAGGAAGAAGTCGCGCCGCGTGCCCCTATGGTGCTCGACGAAAGGCGGGCGCAAGTTCACCTCGGGGAGGAGGACGGCGACTGCAGCGGCGACGACAAGAAGAAGAAACTGTGGTACCTGGACTCGGGCGCCAGCAACCACATGACCGGAGAACGCGAGGCCTTCTCCGAGCTCGACACCGGAGTCGTCGGAACAGTGAAGTTCGGCGACGGCTCGCGCGTGGAAATTCGAGGGCGCGGCACCATCGTCTTCAAGTGCCAGAACGGCGCGCACCGAGCCCTCGCCGACGTGTACTTCATCCCCAAGCTTCGCAGCAACATCATCAGCATTGGGCAACTTGACGAGCGCGGCTGTCAGGTGCTCATCGACGACGGCGTGCTACGGATTCGCGACAAGGATCGCCATCTGCTCGCCAAGATCAACCGCTCCACGAACCGCCTCTACAAGATCGACCTCCGGATCACCAGACCTGTGTGCCTGGCGGCGCACGGCGACGACGAGGCCTGGCTGTGGCACGCGCGCTTCGGCCACCTCAGCTTCGATGCGCTGAGGAACTTGGCGCGCCATGGGATGGTGCGCGGCCTGCCGGAGATCGTCCACGACGGGGAACTGTGCGACAGTTGCCTCGCCGGGAAGTAGAGGAGGCGCCCATTCCCCAAGACGGCGACGTACCGCGCCGAGGAGTTGTTGGAGCTCGTGCACGGGGACTTGTGCGGGCCAATCACGCCGGCCACTCACGGCGGGAGGCGCTACTTCCTCCTGCTCGTGGACGACTGCAGCCGCTACATGTGGCTGCAACTGCTGACCAGCAAGGCTGAGGCGGCGGCGGCGATCCGACAGTTCAAGGCGCGGGTGGAGACGGAGACGGGGAAGAAGCTCAAGGTTCTCCGCACAGATCGGGGGGGTGAGTTCACCTCGATTGAATTTGGTGTGTATTGTGCAGAGGAGGGGATGCAGAGGCACACGACGGCGCCCTACTCACCACAGCAGAACGGCGTGGTGGAGAGAAGAAACCAGACCATTGTCGGCATGGCACGCAGTATGCTCAAGGCCAAGGGCGTGCCGGCGACGTTCTGGGGCGAAGCGGTGAGCACGGCGGTGTTCATCTTGAACCGCTCGCCGACGAAGAGCCTGAAGGGGATGACCCCCTTTGAGGCATGGCACGGCCGAAAGCCGGACGTGTCGTTCCTGCGCACGTTCGGGTGCGTGGGACACGTGAAGGAGACGAGGCCGGGCCTCGCGAAGCTGGCGGACAGGAGCACGCCAATGGTGCTCCTCGGCTACGAGGCAGGAAGCAAGGCTTACCGCCTCTACGATCCATGTGCGCGGCGAGTGTGCATCTCGCGCGACGTGGTGTTCGACGAGAAGAAGGGGTGGCGCTGGGAGGAGCGTGGCGACGGGGAAGGTGGCAGTGGGAGCACGACGAGCAGCTCCTTCACCATCGAGCACTGGGTGACCCGTGAAGCAGAGGAGGTGCGAGGAGAAGGGGATGCAGGGGCAGCAGCTGAAGCAGAGCAGTCTAGCACACCCGCTGAAGCAGAGGAGCCGGGATCACCTGTTGGACAGGGATCACCAGCGCCGGGAACGCCTGTAGGACAGGCATCGTCGGCGAACGCGTCCCCGAGTACGGCCTCACCAATCCGCTACGCGTCTCCGCCACCAGAGGTGTCAGACCTCGTCGACGACGACTACGACGGGGAGCCGCTGCGATTCCGGGCGATGGACAACATCGTCGGACATGGGCCCCCGCCCGGGCTCGCAGCGCGCAACCTCGACGATCAGGAGCTGCATCTGGGGAGCGCAGAGGAACCGACGACGTTCCGCGAGGCGGAACGCGACCACCGCTGGCGGAAGGCGATGATCGAGGAGATGAACTCGATTGAAGAGAACGAGACATGGGTGCTCGTTGACCCGCCGGCGAATTGCCGGCCAATTGGATTGAAGTGGGTCTTCAAGGAGAAGCACGACGAGCACGGCAACGTGGTCAAGCACAAGGCGAGGCTGGTGGCGAAGGGCTACGTACAGCGGGAAGGAGTGGACTTCGAGGAGGTTTTCGCTCCGGTTGCGCGGATGGAATCCGTGCGACTGCTGATTGCGTTGGCGGCAATCAAGGATTGGGAAATCCATCACATGGATGTGAAATCCGCCTTCCTAAACGGGGAACTCAAGGAGGAAGTCTTCGTGCAGCAGCCGCCAGGCTTTGTGGTCGCCGGCAAGGAGCACCAGGTGCTCCGCCTGCGCAAGGCGCTCTACGGCCTGCGGCAGGCGCCACGGGCATGGAATATCAGGCTCGACGAGAGCCTGACGACGCTCGGCTTCGCCAAGTGCCCCAGCGAGCACGCGCTCTACACCAAGCAGGCGGCGCGCGGCACCATCATCGTCGGCGTGTACGTAGATGACTTGGTCATCACCGGCGAGAAGAAAGGGGACATCGAGGCGTTCAAAAAGGAGATGACGAAGATGTTCCGCATGAGCGATCTGGGATTGCTCAGCTACTACCTCGGAATCGAGGTGGAGCAGGGGAGCCGCGGCATCACCCTGTGCCAGAGCGCGTACGCGAAGAAGCTCCTGGAGCGGAGCGGCATGAGCGGCTGCAAGGGAGTGCAGGCGCCGATGGAAGAGAGGCTCAAGCTGTCAAAGGACAGCACGGCGGCGAAGGTCGACGCCACGAATTTCAGGAGCATCGTCGGCGGCCTGCGATACCTCACGCACACACGGCCCGACATCACCTTCGCCGTGGGGTATGTGAGCCGCTTCATGGAGGATCCCAGGGAGGATCACCTCGCCGCGGTCAAGCACCTGCTGCGCTATGTGGCGGGGACGAGCGGGCACGGCCTAATCTACCCGCGGCGAGGAACGGCGGCGCTGGAGCTGACTGGGTACAGCGACAGCAACATGGCGGGCGATATCGACGGAAGGAAGAGCACCTTCGGCGTGCTGTTCTTCCTCGGCGATTGCCCCATCACCTGGCAGTCCCAAAAACAGAAGATCGTCGCGCTGTCCACCTGCGAGGCAGAATACATCGCGGCGGCAACGGCGAGCTGCCAGGGAGTCTGGCTGGCGCGTCTGCTCAAGGAGCTCACCGGAGCAAAGCTCCAGGCGCCAGTCCTGATGGTGGACAACAAATCCGCCATCGCGTTGGTTAAGAATCCCGTCCTACACGATCGCAGCAAGCACATCGACACCAAATTCCACTTCATTCGTGACTGCATCGAGGAAGGGAAGATCAAGGTTGAGTATGTTGAAACTGCTCAGCAACTTGGCGATATTCTCACCAAGCCATTGGGGCGGCTCAGGTTCCAGGAACTGAGGAGCAAGGTGGGAATTGAGGTGATCAAGAAGGAGCAACATAATTAAGGGAAGGATTGTTAGATAATTGATTAGCTCCTCTCTTAATCCCCTCATTAGCAAAGTCAAAGGAGTTGGTGGAACTCCTCCAGTGCACTGCACAGCCAAAGGAGGCAGCAGGGGCACTCAAGTGTATCAGGGCAAGCATGCCCTTGTAAAGTCCTGTACATAGCTAAGTAGTGTACTAGTATAAGTACAAGTAGCTGTAAAAGTAGAAGTACTAGAAGGTATGAGTAGCTTATGTACCTAGGTTTGACTTTGGCCTCTACAAAAGGAGTAGAAGGCAGCAATGCAAAAGCAGCTCAGTTATGCAGCAGCACAAGGTGCAGGCGTGTGTGTTCTGAACTCACCTGAGCTCTTCTTCTCCCTGCCTCTCTGATCTGGGCTGGGTGTGTGAGCTGAGAGCTCGGCATTGGTGGCTGCAGGGCACCTCCATTGCCAACAATTTCTTGAAAGGAAATTGCAGTAATCTGTGAATGCTTATGCAACTGGTTACAAGGTCCACTGGTCTCTTCGAGTTCAAGCAGTTCTGACATGCATTGCATTTGAAATGCTAAGTAATCAGAGCATATTCATAAGTTTCTGGACACAGTCCATAATCTAAATCTTACAAGTATGTTGCTTCGACATTCTTACCAGGATTCTCTTATAAACCTTTATTTTGTAGATCAAGAGATAATTTACTTTTGGCGCCCTTCCGTTCTATTGATTAGAGAAATCTCAGGATTCCTTGGTTGTTCTCATTATCTTGAATTACCTTTCCATGCTATGGAAGCTTTCTTTTGATCTTGTTATTCTTGTAAATTCAGCTCTATATGCTATTTAGTGTCAGTGATAGTATGATTTTCATGAAATCTTTAAGTTTACACCTTTTGGTTTACTTTACTTTGTCTTCTGCTTTGTTAACTTCTTTTATATTTTTCTTGGTCTATGCATTGCTCATATATGTTTTCTTGCTGAAGGACGCATTGGAACTTGATCAACTCATCAGTTACTTAATAAATAAAGAAAATTCTGAAGGAGTAATATTGCTTGGTCACAGTACGGGTTGCCAGGTATGCTATTACTAATATTCACTACTACACAGCTGTGAAATAAGATAACACTGACTCTTCTACGGTTGCCAGGATATTGTGCATTATATGCGCACAAACTTTGCTTGTTCGAAAGCAGTTTCTGGGGTCATTTTGCAGGTATTCTCCTATCCATCTCATGTACATGTAGAGGGGTAAGAATATTTAAATTTGCTGTGTGCGAAATTTCTCTGTTGATTAGAACTGTTTTATACTTGCTTGAACTAATTTAATATTTTAATGATATCTTTGTGTAACTTCTATGCTAATCTACTCTTCAGGCACCAGTAAGTGACAGGGAGTATAGAGCAACTCTTCCAGAAACAGCTGAAATGATAGACCTTGCAGCCAAAATGATTAGCGAGGGTCGTGGAATGGATTTGATGCCTAGAGAAGCAAACCCAGATGCTCCCATTACTGCTTACAGGTATAGTTTTTATGATTGTGAATTTGAGTTACAGGATACAGAGATTTATACTAAGTCTTTGTTGGTAGTTTCTCAAAAGCGCTCAATTGTTTCTAGTTATGGTGCCAGTTGTTTGTTGGACACATATTTAGGATTGATAATAGCAAAATCCCTGGCAAAGATTCCTCTAACCGACGAGATTCGACAGTGTATGAACCTTAAATTGACTCTAATACTATAAGGAGTTTGTTTATCCCTTTTTGCAAAACAAGTTTGTAAAAGAAATGCTGCTTATTAGTCATCTGTGTCCATTAGTGGCAGCAGCACCATATGTGCCACTGTAATACGGATAAGTGTTGGTGGTTGGTCGGGGGGCTGCGTCCCCTTTTTAGGAAAATTTGGAAGCCCTGGTGATCATCGAAAGCAATGCAAACTTCCAACTATATTCACTGCTCTCTTCCCCTGATTCTATGGTGTTGAAGTGAAACTATTTGGTTGACCCCTTTTTCTGCGATAGTGTCAAAATTTGCCAATATGTCTCCTAAGATTTCTTTGAAGAAGTTGTGATTGCAAAATTAGCAATAAGGAACTAAAACATGTTTTCTCATCTGTCGTGTTCTGATGTATACAAGTAAATATGTAGGTACCACTCCCTTTGTTCATATATGGGTGATGATGACATGTTCAGTTCAGATCTAAGTGAAGATCAGCTGAGGCAGAGACTTGGCCATATGTCAACCACACAGTGTCAGGTATGTTGTTCTGCTAAGTTTGTTAGCTTTGTCAACTAAAACCATCCTCCTCTTAGGTGGTTTTGTTGTCGAGGAATGATTGCAAATAAGAGGCAAAACGTGTTCAGAATTTGCATTTTCATTCTATTATTGTCATTTTGTAGTTGTGTAGTTTTTCTTTTATCAACCTTGAGTTAACCACTTTTTCCATTCATAGTGGCATAAAAAGAAAATGATTTATTGAAAGAACTGTCTATATGCTACTTCCTCCAGCCACAAATAAGTGATACTTCTGACATCAGCAGTCTCCAAAACATTATATTAACCACTATAGCAGCAGTCTCCAAATTCAACAGATAAATTGTAATCATCATTTGGTATGATAGATGGCCCCCAAAAAGTTGCTTATTTGTGTGGGGAGGGAGTACACAATTACAAGCTATCTGCATATGGTGTTTGCTATATTACATGGCAGCAAAACTAACATTAGGTTAGTATTTGAGATGGTTAAACTTGCAGTTAGTTGATCGTGCAAATCAAGTGTGGGTTTTATTTCTGAGCATCTTTAATATCTGGAGTCTGGCTCTAATAATTACTTATAATTACTAATAATTAGTCGTCTTGAAGAAACTATCTATATTCTAGTAATACAGAAAAAGCTTCTGACAAGTTTAGTTTTGGATGTGCTGATATTCTCGTGCTGTATATTATTACAGCTATGTCGTGCCTATGTGCATTTATGTATTTGCAGTACATCTTTGATGCATTCAATGACTGCATTACCCAGAAAAAACAAATTTGGCCTTCCCAGTTCATGCGTCATGCTGCATTGTAGGCTACTGCCTGAATTTCTGTTCCAATAGCATCGAAGATCTTTATTGCTTATTGGACATATGGCAATCTCTGCCATCAGTTTTTGCTATAGCTGCTTCGTCCATTCCAATGGAGTGAGCTTCTGCGGTACCATGACCAAGGATTTTATCTAGTTTGATATCTAATTCTCCAACTTTGTGTTACTAGTCTCTTTGGACTTTGTTTTGAAATTTGTCAACTTGGCTTGTATCTTTGACCTGCATTTTAACAAAGCAAAAAGTCAACCAAATTGAGAAGCTTCAGAAACGATAGTAATGCAGACTTACTACAGGTAGTATTCGAATCAGAAATCATACTAGATTAAGTTCCTTGGTTGTGATACATATGACACTTGCACAACTGTCCATTGAAGCTGAGACAGGTAGAGCAACACTAAAGTTGTTGATCGCTATGTGTCGACTGATAAATGGAGATCTGAGGGGCTGCTGGAACTTGTGTTAATTCCACTGTTTTGAAAAATCCTTATAGAGAGTCCATGGAAATTCAAATTTGATAGAACAAGGTATTCTCATGGAGTGCAATTGGTCAAAACAGTGAAAATCTTTTGAAAAGAATATGTAGAAGTGCTGAAAATTCTGGGAAAAAAATCAGCTATATGTAATATGTTCCAGATCCATGCAAATTTCATGATCAAATTCAGTCTTATTTGTGATAGCAACAAAGGGCTGAAGTGCTGAACTCCAGGTGCAATAGTGTGTTTCTTGGTCCTTTGTGCTATTGCAACTTAAATTTGCATATTTTGTTTCTCACAAACCAAATTGAGTTTGATCACGAATTTCGCATGGATGTAGAACATATATTTTATGGCTGCATTGTGATGGAAACAATTCGTTGAAATTTGAGCAAGCATGCACTACTAACATTTACATTAAAACATTTCCTGAATGGTCAAATTGCACATTCTAGAATGAAAAGAAGTTATTTAAAACTGTCTTGCTCAACATACGAGATATATGTAGTTGTGTACTGAATAATTAATGGAAACTTCATTTTCCTTGGTATAATTTGAGATGGCAATACAAATTCAATTCTGAATTATTGCTTTGGCTCTTGCATTTAATAGCTAAAAGTGTTCTGCAGGTTATTTTTTCAATGGGTGATGAATATGTCCCTGAATATGTTGATAAGGAGGCTCTAGTAGACAGGTAAAACAACAGAACCTAAATTAGTGAATACTAATGTGATTGATGTTGTACTCATGTTATTGCTTCACCGCAGGCTATGTAGAGCGCTGGGAGGTGCAGAGAAGGTTGAAATAGAGTGGGGAAACCATGCTCTGTCCAATAGAGCCCAAGAGGCAGTTCGGGCCATTGTAGATTTTGTTAAGAGGGAGGGGCCCAAAGGTTGGGATGATCCATGGAGCTAGATATAGCAGTCATATCTCATTTGTAACTAGTCTACGATTTTCACCTTTTTTCCTCCAATTGTAACATTTTTCTTTTGCATTATTGTTGGTCCAATTTTTATCCTAGTGGTATGCTGGCTTATTTAACCCCTTTTCTTCTCAGTATGCACCATGTTCAGGTACGGTGCATCTGATTTGTATATTGCAATGAATTCCAAATCTTCTTGGTTGCAAAATCAGTATTTGGTGATTACAAGTTCTGTGATATTTCAGCATGGAATTGTCAGTGGCCATCCCTACGTTGTTTTGATGCACTTCATAAATCACAAACCAATTTGTTGTGCAAACTTCTTCAGTTATCAAATGCATGTGGCCACTAATTGAAGACATGTTGAATGGCTGCCTGCTTCATCGAACTATGTATCACCTGTTACCAATGTTATTTCAGCTGCTTGTTTGATATTATGTAATGTGATCATAGTTTCACTAACTCGTATCTTCATGACTTCATGCACATTTTGGGAGTTCTGTAATGTGATCATGCAGGGTTGAGGTATTGGAAGCTTTGCACTAGTCGCATAATCACTTGATGCCAGACAGCATGAACCGTCTTTATTCCTGGACAAAACAGGTTGGTCAATTGTTCTATATTCTTTCTCGCATCTCTCTTGAGCTTTTGTGATCCGGGCCATATTGTTTTAGTTGACAGTTCATCATTGTCTCTTTATTTGAGGCTAAGTTTAGTCTCTTCACCCTAGATATTCGATTTGGAAAGGCCAAAAAAGTACAATAATTTCAATCTTTTGCTCATGTTCTGCAAAAAGGTTAATTTGTCCTATTGGGCATAATGGTTTTCCATTAATTATAATGATGAACCTGCATACTTTTGTCCAGGTGCGCCGAAAGTCATGTTCTTTCTTGATCTTTCTGGCGGCGATTAGGGTTAAGCATACACTGAATACTTTTGCCAGATCTAAAATTCTAACTACAAAGGCTTATTTGTAGTGAGAATAATCTGTCAGGTTATGGTTCAATTCCGTTGAGCAGTGTTTACCATGTTCCAAAGAGGCTAATCTGCATCAAAAGTGCACACTCATAGAGGCCGAGATTACTTAAAGGGAATGTTTGATTATGAGGTCAGAAAATAGTGTCTCACACATATTGATATAATAAAGTCAGCTGTCAACAAATACTAATCTTGAAACAGTAGAGATTTGAGAAGTATGTGGCGATGCAAATATTGTTCCACTATTCTGTATTCAAGGGTGGGTGAATTGTTCTTAATGGACAGAGTGAGCTACCTAGCTTGCTAGGCTTCAAAATGCTATGGCTCTTGTGCCTAATGTGTGATTAGAGAATCGTAATCACGAGCTACTACAAAAAAGCAGTGCATTTTTGCAAGTTGGTTGACCATGGTGCATGCATGGGGCACATCATCAGGTGGCCGAAACAGGGCAACATATAACCGAAAAAGAAAGAAACCGCGAGAAAGAAAGAAATGATCACATGATGAGAATATTGCAAGATTAGAGTTGGTTGGAAGAAGAGGAAGTGCTAGAGATAGTGGCAATGACATGCGCCGTTATTCAGACAGTCCTTGCACACAAATTAAAATATTAAATTCTCCCACTTGCTCTTTTCCCATCACCTGCTGTTTGAGTAATGGGAATATTGCTTTAGGAGTTTCAGGAGTAACTAAGTTGTAGAATTTGAACTGATGAGGATGTATATGCCGTAAGGCTGTGGTGGTTAGGTCATATTTTCAAGCTGCCACTCCTAAAACAATTGAGTGCTCATATTCCTGTACTCTTATTTTGTTCTGCTTCCCACTTTTATTACTCAAAATTAAATTAATAACATTCTTGTGACAAATAAATTTGCTACGGAACACTAAAACAAAATTTGAGGGAAATAAATTTCATGAAAAATGCCAAAAATGAATTCGTAAGTTCGAAAAAACTGTTGTGCCTTAAATTTAATACTGTAGTCTTTCACCAAAACAAAATGAGAGTGATGTTACTTTATAGCTCAACCTTGAGGATCCAATTTGCTGACATTTGTATGATTACTGACACTGAGAAACTGAAAGAAAAATTACATTGTACATATCAACCTGGTTCTTATTGCGACTGCTTTTGTGATGATTGCTAAGTAATGCTTGACAATCATATAACTTTTAAGATGCAAGGAAGTGAGGCACTGGCACTTGAAAGATTCCATGCATTCAGCACTATGCAGTCACCGATGAAAGTGATGTTGTGAACAGTCAACTAAGGCATACAAAATAATTTGGTCTAAAGCTTTTGGAGCACCAACATAGCTAGCTACTAGTACTTGTTAAACAAGATAATACAAAAAGGAAAACACTACCAGCGGTCCTTGATGTAACATGTCCCTGGACTTGCCCACTACCAAGAACAATATCGTTCCCAAGATCTTTTGAAAACTCCCAGATTCAACCGGCAACGTGCAAGGGCTTCATCTCTGCTGGTTCGTTGAGATCTTATCTTACATTTATTAAAAAGTTTTTTTTGGGGCACTCTCTAATTCTCCACTATTTTTTGTATCTAATTCATGAACACTTATATTTTCACAAATTCATCAAACACAGTTGGGCATTTTGATTCCAAAAATTACCATTGGATCATCACCCTCTCCCCAAAACAAGATTATATGCCCTACTTGCATTTGATTTATTGTGCCAAAAGCAGATGTTTTTCAGGAGCATCATGAAATTATGTATTGTGAGCATCTTTTGGGTGGCCTTGTAAGGGTTCTTTACCCATTTTATCT
The DNA here is from genome assembly GCA_036936925.1 of Cenchrus fungigraminus. NCBI lineage: Eukaryota > Viridiplantae > Streptophyta > Magnoliopsida > Poales > Poaceae > Cenchrus > Cenchrus fungigraminus. The sequence goes on from CM072780.1 coordinate 91,154,198, forward strand.
TCTCAATATAATGATATGCAGCTCTCATTTGAGAAAATAAAATCTCTTACACATATTTCTGAACTGTTTTGTTAAAATGATCACAATTACCAAGTGCCATGGACAATGCCCTATATGCAAAAGTTGGTCAACATTTCTACACCACAATGTTGAATTTGGTAGAAGTGATTGTTGCTGTACGAGCCAACCAGTCTTCTATGCTTGTAACCAATTAAAATGACTATCCTCCACATATCATGCTTGCGAAAAGGGGGAGGAACACATTGGAATGTGGTGAGCGCTTCAAGTTGCAGATGAGCCACTGATTTTTTTTTTTAGTTCCAACTTATTATAGCACTGTTGATAGAACCATCCATTACAGTATTGCGGTACCGGTCTAAGGATTCCTCAGCGATATGTGGATACATGGTACACACTTGTCCTGTTCCTCGTTCTCTTCTCTTATCATATTGAGTCAATGTATTTGAAGCATACATAAAAAACATAAAGTAAAACTCGCTGTTAGATATTTCAAACGGTCAGAGAGTTAAACTATGAGTGCCTGTCGATTTCAAATACATCCTCTATGTGTGATCGGTCAGTTTGGTAATACGATAAGTTATTGGCTGTTTATTTTTTGAAAGCTTAGTAGCAAAGGAGCCAACTTTGTGAAGGAGACATCATGCACATGAAGATGATAAGATAATATAGCTAGGCAGAAGGTTAAATAAGTCCCAGGATAAAACCTGTGGCCACAAGAGGATAACTACGAACATTAGTCATAACCCAAAGTTACGCCTTTCATCCCCATCATCTTGCTCAGTAAAAATTGAGCTGATACTATTTGACACCACCAGGATCACTGGTGTTTACACAGGCTGCTATGTCAGTACATACTTAATGGCTAAGTATTTTGATTTTTTACTTTAGTTTCTTAGAGGCAGTATGAAAAATAATGTGTCAGAAAAATTATATATATGCACGAATTATATTTAACCATCTAGTCATCGTGGCATGTTCTATACGTTACAAGAAGCTGAAATTATCGCTATTCACTGTTGTTCCATAACAGAACCATGAACTAGATTTTAATTTTTAAGACAATAAAGTCAAAGCTGTTGAAATTGGGCGTCATACATACATAGATGGCCACAAACAAAGACTTACCAATAATGAACCACTATACCTGTAATATGAAAAATATGACTGTTGTGGCTTTCCTCACTACTGACGACGGCGAACATAGGATGGTTTGGCATTGATGTGATGCTCATAATTGAAAAGGAGTTTTGCAGGACTAGCTAGAAGCAACAGAAAAAGGCTGACCTTTTTTTTACACTCCCAACTCTTACTTCAGTGCTCCTACCTTTTAAATAATTTAATGGGTCGACCTGCAGCACTCATCTCCCCCCCTCTTTTATATATTTTTATAAAAAGTCGTCGTGTTATGTGAAGGGGATTGATAAAGGGAATGAGAACCATGAATCCTTTAATTCTCCTTCTACGAGTCATTTGTTTTCACCTGTGACACACTATTGATCTTTCATAAATGTATACTTCAAGAGAAAAAGATAAAATGTGATATGCAATATCAAACTTCATTAAAAATTATCAATGTTTTTTAATAGTATGATATAATATGTAAAGACTGAAACTATCGCTTCAACAATATTATAATTTTATTTGAGCTAAATTTGTGGTCTTAACAATCTGGCTGTTGTAGCTGGTGCAGTCCTGTACACTTCAGTATAATTAGGGAATTATTACTACATGGGTGAAAAATAACAATTTATTTTTTCTACATCATTGCTATTGCCATGTTGCAATGTAAATAATGGTCGGTTTTATATTTTTGATGATTGTGTCAACTATCTTTATGACATCCTTATTTGACGAGAAAAAATACATCAATTTTTTAAGATTTTGATTTGGTTAACTAAAATGAAATACGATGAATCTGGACAGTAATTAGAAAGTTTAATTTTTGCGTTGTATTTAAAGAGATACAAGTATATATAAACTGTTTTCATTATAATATCATTATTCAGCAGTTATTAACATTCAGAGTTTATATTAACAAGATGGCATATGATGCCCATATTCTAAACTATGGGCAAACAAGTGGATGAAGTTTTGCTACAAACAATCAACAGGCAGGGAACACTACTGGAGAATAATGGATCTTTTGTCCACTGCATTAGTACCAGGTCCAACAGCTAGTCCCCAAGGATGCACATTATGGTGAAGCCTACATCTGGTACTAAAGGAGGTTTGGGACTGGTACTAAACGTCATATCCCCATAAGTGAAAATAATAGAGCTACAACCTTCTTCCAAGTTGTCGTTAATGATCAACTAAGATCAACTCCTTTTTTTCTTGATAGTGTGATTTTGAACAAGGTAGATCTCACCTTGCCCCCATTCTTTCCCTTCAACAGGTCGGAAGGAGTTTTAGCTTCTTTAACTTCCTTACCTAAGTATATATCATTTCCTTTTTATCATGATGTGCATCCACCTATTGTGATCACTTTAAAGAGGCATATATTTTTCCTCATGAAGCAATGCACTGATCATACACATACATGCATGTTAGCGACAGCCTTCTTCCAAGTTGCACGTTAAGAATCATATCTCAAGGTTTAGAATGTCTGAAAGGGACAACTACAAAATAAGATTTAAACAATTGAATAATAGTTAGCTATCTACCTTTTATGTAGAACCAAATATTCAATCCTAAGAGCACAAGATTATGCTCTCTACCACGGTATATCTTACTTAGTAGCTACCTTTGTACAACATAAATAGCCTAAGCATATATGTAAAGTTTCTAAAAGTAATGGCTCACATTTCGTTAGAAACTTAAGTGAGACTGAAATCCTGCATTATCTCGGTGGACCTCTATGGCTTGCTAAAATTTGCAGGATATATACCACCTTAGATATACATTGAAATAACAAGAAGGGCCACAAATTTGTGCAAATCATCTTGATCATTCCTTGGTATTTGATCTATGATAATGGGCATATTGAGCAGTATTGTACATATATAGTACCATGCACCATGATATTAATTGTGCACAACTGTAGATGACATGAATACATACTCAAGACATATATCTTCATAAAGTTCTTCCCATGCGTACGAACTAGCTTAGTATTTGGTAGTAGCTTTACATGAAATGGATTGACGACATATCCACGCGTGCACACGCACATATGCATGCGCACACCATTTTTATCCACCTAATATGCTATTTGTTGATCATCAACAAGTGGCCACCAAAGATAATGGCAGTTACACGAAAGGCTTGCTAGAGAGCATGAACATGCAACCATCCACTCATACAATACTCAACTTGATCATTTTGTAACATCTTTTTCCCTTTTCTTGCTCCTTATCTTAAGAAATGCACCCACTTTACCTTTATTGCAATGAAGCACCTGAAACTAAATTCAAAAGAACCAAAATCAATTTTATGTAATGCCAAAAAAGCTAAAATAGACAAACCAAATGCAACGGTTCTAGTATTGCATCACACATCACCGGATGTATTTGTATACCATTATTAATGTACTCACGCATGCAATCATCCAAACAGATGATGTCATATTGCTTGCATTAATCTAGTTCAAGTTCCCGGTTTGGCTTTGTATACTGTTGGCAATGATCCTACGAAGACGATGAGAAGAAACATCAGAAATGCTCTAGAGACAAGAGGTGTTGGCATTGCTTTGAAAATAGATTAGGTTTAGTGCATTTGTGGGGCATACACCGCTTCCTTCCATCCTTTTTATGACCACCTTTCCTCTTCTAGCTACCCTTCAACAAGTACAAAGCACAATGATGCATGTCACTTAAAGAGTGCCTACCAACTTGTAAATATATATGATTTGGCAAGTGCACGCTTGACTAACTACCCTATTTTCCTTTAAGGCTAGCAGCAAGAACGCTTGAACCCACAAAGATGCCCATATAAAACTTGCATATAAAATCATATCTGAAAAGGTGGTAGCCAATCTAACGATCATCACTAATCCCAGCTTAGCTATGCCCATGAAATAAACAAATTGATCTAAAAGAAGGGACAAGTGATGGTGTTACCTTCATTAACAAATATTAACAATGATAAGTAAGGAAGTTCCTTGACCCTTGCTTTGAGCTAAGGTTACATGCATGGAACACTATTCTCACATTAAGTCTGTTTCTAAGAAGTGAATGAAATGGAACCAAATTCGAAACTACCGTTAATAAAGACATGCCATATATTCGTAATATTTGCAACTGTTTATAGTGGATATCCATCAGTAGTGTGTATCCTAATAAACTACGAAACCAAGTAGTTTGTCAACAAATTTGAAATTTTATCTTCACTTCAATATCTTTTGTCCCTAATAATTGAATTGTTATGTTACTAATGGATGACTTTGATGGCTAGTAAATCCTACTCCCTCTCTTATATATAAAAGAAGTAATAAGTCATTTCCAACACTGATACAGTTTTTAATATGACACTTTTACTTAATTTGTAGAAGTGTACTATTTTAAAATGGAGTTATTATGTATATACCAAAGTATTTCCCATGATAATAAATCTAGTAACATCAACCATGTTCGTCAATCTATATAAGTTTTAATGTATCGATAGGCTGATTTAAAGAACTTGACCAACTAGAATCCTAAAACGAAATATATCTTGGATAGGATACAGTAATAATCCAATCAGACAAAAATAGTGTCCATACTAGCCACAATCAGGGTAAAGAAAAATAGATTTAGAATCTTGTAACTTTTTTAAACAGTTAACTATTTTACTTTTTTAAACAGTTAACTATTTTTTTTCGCGACCGTGCCTTGGCACGTATTTCATTAAGAGGAAGAAGAAATGCGACCGTTCAGCTCCGTCATCAAAGGTGATGACCGAGGGATCGTTACAGAAGAAATTAAGTTACATCATGAAAGAACTGGCGACCTACAGCCTGCTGGCCTAGCAGCACCAGAGAGTGAACCCCTGCACTAATCCAAGTTTCTACTTCTTCTAGGACTTTATTTGTCAACTCCGGCACCGTCATCACTTGTCGATTGAAAGTCCTCGCATTCCGTTGAAGCCAAATCATCCAGCAGGTCAGGACTACCATCGAGTCAAATGCCTTCCTCCCTTGTTTTGGCAATCTCCTTCGCCCTGAGGCCCACCAGTCTGTTAAGCCTAAATCATCACCGGCCGGCGTACGGTGCTCCCAGCCCCACCTACGAAACAGAGAAAACCAGAGATCCCTGGAGAAGGAGCAACCTATCAACAAATGTGTAATTGTTTCAGGCTCCTGGTCGCACAAAACACAGCGGTCGTCGTCCTGATTGTGGCTAACTAAACTTATGCTGTTTGTCATGTCCTGTTGGGAGTTATATTCGTTTTATAAGAGATGTGAAGTACCTTTTGGTTTTACCTTGTCTCAAGGAGAAATTAGCCGTTGGCTTGTAATCTAAAGATTTCGAAAGCAATGCAGTTGGATACTATTGTGGGACCTGGCGAAGAGGGAGAGCAAGGAAAGCGATACGAAGAAAGGTCTAACATGCTACATTTATCTGTAGTTTAGAAAATACTGTGCAAGAAAAATTTATGCATGTGAACATTATTTTTGCTTAATTTAGACCTGTCTGGAGTTTTCTGTATGACATATTCGAAACAGGATTGCAGTATAATCTTGATTATTTTCTTTCTATAATATGATTATTAGAAAAAAATTCTTAATTTCATTCAACAAATCTGCCATTGCAAATTCACAATAAATTGGAAATCATTCACTGAAAATAGCGATATTTTTCCATTTCTATTTGAGTGCAAGGCATGCCAGAAAAAAACCATAAAAAAAGATCGTTCCTCGCTTAAGCTGGTCCTTATATTCCCAACCATAGAGCTTGGAATAAGGAACATATCAAACTCCAAATATACATGTAGGATTTGTTTTCATAGCTGTCTGTACTCGTGTCTGTAGTCCACTAACACTACAGGAGTCAGCAAAGGATGGTCAAATTATCATCAGGTTACTATTTTTTATTTATGTTCATCATGACCTCATATATAATAATACATATTTAAGTACATATAAATATATAAATAAAGTGACATTGATCATCTCTATCATCAGACGGACAGATACAACAAAAAGCAAAAAAAAAAAAAAGAAGCTGATGAACAGCTAGCACACGATCGATTGTTGCACACCATGTATAAGCACGTCGTATCGACAAGAGAAAAGGAGAGAGAAGATTACAGGTGCTAAACTGCTAACGACGATGGAATATGCAACACAATTTATCTGACCACTCTTCTGCCCTGGAGATAGATGGAGCGTGGTTTTTCGTTGGAATTTCAAACTTATAATGCCCGCTAGAATTACGCTAACTCTCTATAGTTTTACTGTGAAATTCCAATGTTTTTCCAACGTAAATTTAAGCCCCGATCCCCTGTCTCACTTTCTTTTCTTGATGATCTCGGCCAATGCCGTCGTCGCACCAAGCAACAATGGTGGTTGATGGCCCACTCCGCGCTTACAGCCACGCGTTCTCGTGAAATAAAGCAGCTGCCAACGGCGAGGCGCCGCTTGTGGTTACACTGCGACGGCGGCGGCGGCCGCTGGCGAGGGAGCGAACACGGGCACTTCAAGTGGCAGGTCGTCAGCCAAGGCGGCGGCGGCGTCTCTGTGCAGGAAGGAGCGCACCACGTCGATGCATGGCGCGGCGACGAGCCGCTGCCACGCCTCGTCGGCGTCGCCTCCGCGCCGTCGGAAGACCTCCGTGGCGTCCACGCGCCGGACGCGCCACAGCTTCGCCAGCCGCTGGATCTTGGCGCGCTGCCGGCACGCAAGCCGGCAGGTGTTGGACTTGATGTCCTCGACGGCGGCTGCCAGCAGCTGGGCGCGCTCGCCCTCGTCGTCGCCGGACCACCGCAGGTACGCGTCGAGCTCTGGCGCGCCAATGGCGCGCCAGATGCCGTGGGAGTAGTCGTCGCGGCGCGGGTCGAAGGCGGCGGCGATCTCGGCGACGAGGCCGCGGGCGCACATGTCGTCGACGCGGCGGGCGACGTAGCCGCGCAGCACGGGGAGCTGCACGTCCACCCAGAGGAAGCAGCAGTCGAACCGCTCCCGGAACGCGCGGCGGTCGCCGTCGACGAGCTCCTCGACGTACGAGTTGGACCCGCCGGCGATGATCGGGAGGCGGCCGCGCGCGGCGATCGCGCCGGCGGCGCGGGACGCCTCGCGCCTGAAGTCCGAGGCCGTGAAGTCCTCGTCGGGGTGCGCCACCCCAAGAAGGTGGTGCGGCACCCCGGCGCGCTCCTCCTCTGTCACCTTGTTCGTGGCCACGTCCAGGCCGGCGTGCACCTGGATCTTGTCGGAGTTGATCACCTCGCCGCCGAACTGGACGGCCAGGTCCACGGCGAGGCGAGACTTGCCTGTCCCCGTCGCGCCCATCACCACCACGGCCTTGTGCTTGGCTCCCACGTACCTATTGACGTTTACGAGCGGTGGCGGTGGTGGCGCCGGTGGCATGGGAAGCGCCATGCCCCGTTCCAACCGCCTCACGTCGATAGGCGGCGGTGCTACTAGCCTTGGGAGGGTGGCGGCAGCGGCGGCGATGGCGGCCGTGGGCGCCAAGTAGAGTGACATGGTTTTTGTCGGGATTATGTTGCTAGCTTAGTTAACTAGTTAAGTACTAGTAGCTGGTCAAGAAGCTAAGTCCTTGAGATTATCTTCTGGTGGTTAGTTTGTGAGTTGGCTATGGATGTGTTGGGTGGGTATTTATAATGTGATGGCTAAACAAGTGGGCAAAAGGATTCTCGTCGCAATACAAAATGCGGAGCGGATTCATACGGGGTTTTGATATGATTGAAAACAAATGCATGATACAATAAGGGTTTAGATCCCAATAATGCCCTCAATCTAAGTGAGAAAAAGGCAAGCTGCATATATGTGCACAATGATATGAATGAGAAATCAAATGCTCAAAATTTGAGAAAATTGACCAAATTACCGATCTCGTGGACATCCTTATAGATGCAAACATGCCTATTTATAATTAAAATTTGACCAGGCATTCACGAAATGCATGCATAGTGTGCATTTGGCTTCCACTACATATGTTCCTGATGCGTTTGGGCAGCGGTGGGTCGGGAGGGGCTGCAGCCCCTCCTACCGCCGGAGCCCCCCCCCCCTAAAAGCTGGAGGAGGAAGAAGTAGCGGCAGCCCCCTTGGCGCCGTTCCTGGCTTCACCGCTGCGTGTGGGCCATGATCTGTTACAAAGCGGGGCTTGGGAATGAATTAAGTTTACATGAACTGGTGCTTTTTTAATTCTTATATATGCGGCTAATGGTGTGGGGCTAATGAAACGATTGGTGCATTTTGGACAAAATATAAAAGAAAATAATGTATCCAAAAGTGATTTAGAATTTGTTATCATGTTTCAAATTTCATTCGATAGCGGTTACTAACAAACTTAAAGCTTGAATTAAGCATAGCTATAGATCCCAATATATGCATGATATAAGGGTTTAAATCCCAATAATGCCCCGATCTACGTGGAAAAAGACTAGCTAGCTGCATATAAGTTGATTTTGATGAATCAGAAATCAAATGCTCAAAATTAAATTTAAGGAAATTGACCAAATTACTGATGTCGTGAACACACTTATAGATTCATAATATATGCCTAGTTATAGTTTTGATTTGAACAACATGTTTTTTTATCAGGCACTGAGGAAATGCATGCATATATAGTGTGCATTTGGCTTCCACTACTTATGTTCATGATGCATGTGGGAAATGATCTTTACAAAGCGGGGCTTGGGAATGAAGTAGTTTATATGAACAGGTACTTCTTTAATTCTTATGTATGCTGCAAATGGTGTGGGGCTAAAAAGGATATGGGTGCATTTTGGAGAAAATATAAAAGGAAATCTATCCAAAAGTGATGTGTTTTCATGTTTCAAATTTCAACCGACTAGCGATTACTAACGAACCTAAACTTGAATTAAGCTTTGATTAATGAGTAAATAACATAAGTCACCTTAATTCTCCACAATTTAAGTGAAAAAATATTTGTCCAAATAACAATACAAATTGGCGTAATTGATTATTCAAATCCTTCTACTTTCTAGAACACGCATAAGAGCTAGATGTGGTTGCACCATTTGACCTGCTATGTCCACAACGAACTCGGGACTTAATTGGTTTGCTATAGTGTGTGAACCATTTTATTTCGTGGTTATCTAGTCTTCAATTTGTAGACTTGACCCAGCCTTGCAGGATCAGCAGGATCTCAAAAATCATCATGAGCAGAAAGATTCAACAATAGATTTTGTGCTCCAAAAATAAATTGGATGCAGGTCAACAGAAAGGACGATTGATCTGAGCTGTATGTAACAACAAACTTTGCCTTTACAAAATACTACCTTCATATCTCTGCAATTATCGCCGAAATCGTGAGTAGACGCAGATTTTCCGCGTATCTTGCGCAGATGCAAATGGCACAAAAAAGGAGAGAGAGATGACTAAACACTTGATAGGCAGGTCGTGCAGCGCACGAAGCCGATGAGCAAGCTTTGCATTAGATCTAATGCAAACGTGCTGCTGATTGGAGATCTGTGGACCTCACATGTCATGCAAAGATTATTTGTCTTGAGATCCTGTGGTCTAGACATATACGCGGACCACACACGGATTGATCGATCACGAGTACCTGTACATGATGATCGACTCGTTCTCTGTCCACACCGACCAAAATTGTATCTTTTTCCCTTCTCTTCGAGTAGTACTGTATGTATGGATAGTCAGCTACAGAGCGATCATAAGTTGCTTATCGACAAAGTTATTATTATAGGATATATTTTTGCGTGTTCTAAAAAAAGTTTTGTGTAAGACGTACACATATATAAAAATGGGGGATTCATAATTTTTTTTTGAGATTACACAGTACAACGCAGACGCTCACAACACGCACGCACACTCACCCTTATGAATACACGTACGCAAATCCTACCCCTATGAGCACCTCCGAAGGACTGAGCATCGGCAGATCTGGAGATTCTCGAAGTCACCACTGGCGCCTCGTCGTCGACGGGAACGTCGCTTACCACTTAAAGCATAACGCCGGAAAATCCCGGAATAAATCCAGAAAAAGGTGCGAGCACCAGGATTTGAACCCTGGTGGGTAGCGTCCCACTGGACCGTCCTACCATTGGACTACAAGCCCATTCGCGGGGATTAATAATTCAGGATTTGCAAACCTTGATTTCACTCACATCCTTGTCTTAGTGGTATATGGGCCTTTGTGGGCTTGGAGGTGAATTCTGAGTTTCCAATTGGGCAACTGAATGGGCACACATAGTAATATTAGGTTTTATTTTATAGATCATGGTTGAATATATGTAACAACTTAAATCTTGTCCGTACTTACTTTAAATAAATTCTTAAATTGAAATGAATCACAGCCGGGCAGACGGCATTTTCTCTCTCTCAGGCTTTGGGAGAGAGGGGCAGGGGAAGCCGCGGCGGGAGGTGGTGGGCCGACGATGAGGTCGCCGCCTACCGTGGGTGGCGGTGGTGGAGGCGGGCAGCCGTATGGATTTGGGTTTCTGGGCGGCAGGGATTCGATGGCCGAAGGGGTGCTGCCAAGGCGGGAGGTAGGGTGTTGTGGTTGACGATGAGGTCGCTGCCAACCAGGGTGATGGTCGAGGCCGTGGTTAGGGTTAGGGTTTGGGGTTTGTTGGGGGGTAGGGATTCCAATGGCTCCCGGACATAGAAGAGGTGGGGGGCTAGGGGCACCAGAGGACCGACGGCGGTGGAGGTGCGGCCGGCAGCGAAGGCGAGGCGAGGATCCCCATGGGATTAGGAAGAGCAGAGGCGGTTGGTGGGCAGGCGGCGTGTCAGCCACCGACGGGGGTGGTGGAGGCGGTGGCGGGGTGCTTGCCGGGGAAGAAGGGTCTGGCTCACACGGTGAAAAGAAGAAAAAAGAAAGGGGAAGAACAACCGGCTGTAATTTAGCCATGTCCATCTTAACATCGTAGCACTCACATCCTAGGTAGATCCAACAGTTGCAATGGATGAACTTTTAAATGCTGCCTTAGATTTTTCTAGATGTTTTGAGAGTGGATTTTTCCATATATTTTTAAATGTTGCAGTAGACCTATGTTTCCATGATGATGCATAGTAGAAAAAGGTTTTTTTTTACAACATAGTAGAAAAAGGTTTAAGCTAGGATAAAGCCTAGCTCGCTAGCTTTGGCAGATGACACTTCCAGATTTGATCATGAGGACGGACTTATGGATGGAGAACACATTGGCTCTTCAACAATTGAATGCTAGAGATTTACCTAAAATACCGTAAGTTTTTGTGGTACGTAATACTGTAGTGTTCTTTTAGTACCTTAGCTTTTATTTACTGTGAAAATTTGTAAAATTCCTGTGCTCAACATAGTACTGCATCGCCAATTTTCTGAATTTATAACCACAGAGGGGTCACTTAATTGAAATATTCTTGATAGAAATCACTAGCTTGTGCAGTTGTGCCAAGCATGACCACCATCCAAGTACCTTTATCAGTTGGGGCTTGGGACAAAGACGCACAGGTGGTTAGCGGCCGCACCAGAAGAAAAAAGGTATGTACCCCACGAGCCACTGAGCTCTTGATCTACTCCATGCATGCTTTAACAAACTGGTGGCAATGGGATACGAACAGCTACAGAACGGGAGTTCCATTCTGTGGTTGGCGCCAACAGAGACATGCTTAGTGATGATTTAAAATACACAGTGCTAAGCAAAGTTCAATCCTAGCTAGCAGAAGCATCATAACAAATGCTAGATAGGTCAGAAGGGGACGTGCAGATGCTTTAGCTTCTTTGTGTGTTCGTGCCATGTTGCACTATGGTGTTTGGGAAGATATGATGCGTTGGTCTAATTAGAAATTTTCGAGGATAATTTGGCAAAAAGTTTGTGAGAGACATGGATGCTCCAAAGAAGTAAACAATGGGCTGGTAGCTACAATTTAAAGACCATTAGCTCTTTGATGTACTCATCATCATTGTGTCTCGTAGTACTAGATCGCGATTGCAAATTTTACTAATAATGTAAGGGGTAGGGTGGGGAGGTCTCAATGCGAAAGGTTTAAAGGAAGTGTTGGCGCAAAAGTTGATCGAGCCAACGAGGCCAATGAGAGCTGTCGAGAGGTAGGGCACTAGGGCTAAAGCTTGAATATAGATGTAGCAACAGAGCAAGGAAAAAAATTGGATCCCCTCTCTCAAAATCCTACAGATAAAAATTGCTTATATCCTAGCTACCATGGGGAAATATCCTACATATGCATAGCACCTCTCATCTGCAGGCACCCATTATATGCATATACACCATTCCTCCCCCAGCAGAAAATGCAACGGTATAACAACAAAATAAGTGAAGAAATATCTTCCCAGCAACACAAGGATATCCAAAAAAATGCCAGATATAGCTGTCGCTATCTTCTGCTATAGTTTTTTTTAGAGCAGCCGCTAAGGAAAATAGCCGGCTATAACCAGCTATTTATGGCTATATATAGCTTCCGATATCAGTATTTTGGTACCATTGCCGCTAAATGCCATAGGCCGCTTTTTAAAACATTGATCGATTCCCCCCACTTTTCTTGTCACAAATTGTGGGGGGGGGGCAGCGGCCGGCGGTGGCGAGGGTCTGGCTGTTGGAGAGGGAAGGAAGGAGGGCGGGCACACATATGTATGCCTGACGGTACCGCGTAAGGAGGTCTGGAGCATCAATTTTGACATGCCTGCATGTGGCGTGTTAGAGGCTAGCTGTATTGGTGTCTTGATGGTGTACTTCCCTTCTTGCGCCAGCATGGTAGTCCTATCGCACTAGTGCATCTAGCATGGCAATGCCTTCCTGCCGCGCCGCGCCGCTTGACACGAGAAAAAGGGTCACCCGGTGGAAATAAAATTCAGGAGGTTTTTTCAAAAATATCTTTCAAAAATAGTTAAAAATAAAAAATTCGCTCTCTAAACTACCACAAGTCACTAGAGTTCCATGTTGAAGGAGCTATCCCAACTCGTAAGAATCCCACTTTCCTTGGGCTCCTTACACCATTGGAGGTCCACCTTGACAAATTTGCTTGTTGGGCCATGTTTACGGAGTCAGATTATCCAGCTTCACCTTAATCATGGACCCATTCAACCCAATGAACCCAAACCATCATGCCCGAAAACACCCAACCCGACAAGTTGGGCTATATTTTTGGCCCATGGAACACATGCTTAGATTTTAGCCCATGGCCTAGCTTGATGACCCTAAATAAACCTATGGAGCCTTGTTGGTACTCCCATTCAACCTTTTTTAATCTAATGTGGCCAAGTGTTCTAGCAGCTTAGCTGCCCAACAAGAAGGCTATTAAATGTGTCAAGATGCCTATCTCCTGACCTAATTTTCATTCGAGTCCTCATCTACCCAGCCCTAATGTTGTAGCATAGGTGACACTGTAGTGGTTAAGTTACTACTCAGTGGTCTTCCAGTGATGGGTGTTGTGAGGAATGAAATGTGGAACATGCTCGTGTATGGTAGAGTAGATGTTGACAAAGCACACAATGCCACATGAATGTCTATAGTGTTCTTAAAATTGAATGCAACGAGCAATGTGACTGACTTGTATGATCTCACTATTCACATTAATGGACGACTTTAGAGGTTTTTTTCCTTGATGGAAATGTCAACTCCTTAATTAGTAGGAAGTCTTGGCGGATACTCCTTCCGTCCCATAAAAAAAATACAATCCTAACTTTTGAAAAAAATCCCACAAAGAATGCAATCCTATAAAATAGATCTAATTATATTCCTAATTAAGTCGTCAGATCTGATTTGCATGGCAAAACTTACTGCATTTGGCAAACAAATAAGGGTATTAGAGTCCTTTCATTCCTCCACTAATCTGTCCTAAAAAAACTAAAATTGCACTTTTTTATGGGACGGAGGGAGTACTCACCAAATGGTCTATTACGAGTCCATCTAGTTATGCCTGGCTCACCACTATCAGATCCTAAATTTTTATCATGCATCTACAAAAGTTGACACACTAGTGTCTACAACACATGTGTATGGGTGGGAGTGAAGCCATGCAGAGTGTGGTAGATAGCAGGAGTTGATCTATAGGACCCAGGCTAGGTGGGGTGTAGTCCGAATCCAGCCTAGGCGTGTTAGAGAAGCAAAAAACATTGGCTTAGTGTATCTCCAACAGACTCTCCATTTTTTACTCTTTATTTGACTCTCTATTTGCCTTTTTATAAAGATTTCTCACTCCAATAGACTCTCCATTTCCCGCTCTCACAATTACAACTGCTGAACTACCTTCGATTCTCCCTCTCCACGCACACTGACGCATTGGTCCCATGCATTATCCCTTCCCTTTCCTTTTCCGTCTTTTTGTCTATTCTTCCTTTGTTTTCTCTTTTTCTTTTTTATATTTATTTTCTCTTTCTATTATTTTTCCTTTTTCTTTCCACCGTTTATCTCTATCTCCACTTCCTTTTATCCTTCACTCCCCTCTTCTCTCCTCTCGCTCTCCCTCTCAATCCAATGTCGACGACTTCCTCCTAGTGGTGTCTCCAGCACCGACAGTGCTAGACTGCTAGCCCCTTCATCTTAGTGGCACCTCCAGCATCGGCCCCTTCCTCTCGGCTGGCGCCTCTCTTCCCTTCTCTCCCTACAATGTCGGCCCCTCCCCGACGGCACCTCGACCACCGACCCCTCCCTCCGTGCCCTGCACAATAGGGGAGACTAGAGGAAGGGGAAAACGACGTCCATGGCGCATGTGTGGAATGGGAGCATGAAAGGAGGAAGAAGTGACGGGAGCAGGATGCCGATGGAGGGGTCAGATGGATAGAGGAATGGATAGGTCGGATGAATTTGGAGAGGCAAATGGGATGGCAATCGAGATGGCAAGGTTGTTGGAGAAGAATTTTGGTGTTGAGTTGCCAAATTTGGCTTTGGAGAGTTGGATGAAGAGCTTCTTGGAGATGCTATTATACTAACTCATTCTCCACTGAAAATATTAAAAGATGCATGTGCCCTTGGCCAAGCTGCGAGCTCGGCATCGAGGATTGCTCTCGACGGCCGAGAGGGTGGAGGTGGAGGCCGCAACCATGGTGGAGCTCGACGGCGAGGCAGAGCTCCATGGCATGCGTTGGGACAGGGGCGCTGAGCCATAGGAGCATGCTGGGGAGGTAGGGGTGCGGAGCCGAAGGAGCAAGCAGGTGATGGCCATGGCGATGAAATGATGCAAGGGGGGGGCGTTTCGTGGGAGTAGTGGAAAGAAGAATAAGTCATAAGGATGGAAGGAAAGAGAAATAAGAAAGGGAAGAAAATTGCAAAAAAGAAAAAAAGGAAGGAAGAAGATATAATAACAATAAAAGAAAAAGAAAAAATATAAGGATACTTTGGACATTTGACATCTTCTTTTTTTTAATATAAAAGCCAGAAGAAGTTGTTTTGCCAAACATTTTTCTAACAACACAAGCTAAAGCTACAAAAAGCCATTTTACTATAGATTATAGAACGAGGTTTTTTACAGTACACAATACCACCATGTACTACCGGTTGAAAATGACCTATATGTAAGGATCTAACGGTTGAGATTAATTCTGTACCACCAGTTTTTAAGTGTGGTATGGGTGGTATTCATAGGTGGTATGGGTACTATATAGGTATTATCGGGAATATACAAAATAATATTATTGTAATATATGAAATCAAGTCTTTTTATGTAACCTTGGCAGCGGGGAAATTTTTTCCAAATAATATACATCAAGCAAATTACCATTTTACCCATAATAAAAAATTGAAAAAAACTGATAATACTACCGTTGGGTGGTATTGTGTACCGTAAAAGACCTCTGTAGAACACAGAGTCGAAGCTATCTTCGCATGAGCCATAGCCGTGCCAAGTGCGAACAGAGAGCGAGGATTCTATATGCATTGCCTCTTACAGATGGGTGCCAACTTCAATCACTGCAGGAGAACTTGCAGATTATTGCCACTTCACAGCAGCAATTATTTGAATTGGCACAGACAGGTAATAAAAAGGTCAAATTTCACAGGTTACAAGTAGCAGTGCCTTGGCTGTTCTGCTCTTCATCCTTAGCAGCAAACCTCCTCCAGTACCAATGCCTGGCCCACACTGACCGCATAACCTCCAGCGGCACTCCTTTCGTCTCAGCTAGGAAGATCGCCATGAAGACGGTTGCCACAATGAGCCAGCCGGCATGAAATAGGAACACGCCGTACTTCATGGCGCAAAGCATCTTGATGAATGCCTGGAGCTCGAGGAAGGTGAGGCATAGCCAGATGGAGACACTCATGGCCTGCCCGGCTGACCTGACCTCCACAGGGTATATCTCGCTCAGAACTGGCCATCTGACCGCAGACCACGATGCGCTGAAACTGAACATGCATAGCAACAGCACAACTAGGATGCTTGTCGCATAATTCTGCGGCATCATGACCGTCCCCTCGTGTGTCGTCCCGAGATGAGCTGCCATGATCCATGCAATGGCCACCTTATTTGCTCAAAAATGGAAAAATATCAGATAATTCAGCAAGTAATAATCAATTGACTACCCATTATATTGCACTCCCTTCATTCCAAATTGTAGATCATTTTGACAAATCTAAATTATATTGTAGACATAAGTATATATATCTGGATGCATAATAAGTAATGTAAACCTTAAATGACAAAACAACCTTCAACTTGGAACAGAGGAAGTAACAGCAAAAGTAGTGGGTGGCAAGTCTAGGATATATACCTGGCAAAGCATCATGGCCAACCCACTGGCAATCAACAGAAACCTACGGCCTGTATAGTCCATGATCAACGACGACAGCGCCGTCCCGACCAAGTTCACTACGCTATTTATCACAGAACCAAGGATTGCTTTCTGGCTGCTAAACCCAACCATTCGGAACAGCACCGGAAAGAAGGTGGCGATGACTGTCATGCCCGTTAGCTCATAGAACACGGGTATGGCCACCCCCATTACTAGGTAGTGCCGGTACTGCTGCTTTCTGAATAGCCTCTGGAATGCGCCGTCTTCGTTCCTACGCGCCTCATCGACGGCGTGGATGATGTCCTTGAGCTCGCTGTCGACATCGGTTTTTTTTTTTGAGTAATAGGGCAAACGTGCCCCAGTCCTTCCATTACGAGAAAGACCAGCATCCAGTTTACAGCATTTGTTCTCACAGCAAAGCAGGAAACGGCCACAAGGAACAGAAAACACTACTCCAACCAAAAGGACCTCTCACGGCTGACAGACTACCTATTACATCAACAGAAACACTGAGATATCATAAAAGTCTTAACTGTTACATCAGCAGAATCGCTGAAACGGCAAAAGAGCTTAGCCTTTTCTCCATTCCCGGGGGTTCAGACCACCCTGCCTTCTGCAAGCAAGGTCGTCAGTTGTTGTGGGGCTCCAGTTTCTTCCCAGCTGTCTCCCTGCTTCGCCAAGAAACCAAGCAACTCCTGCTTCAGGGCTTCATTCAGCCTACCAAACGTGCCGGCTGGGTTGTTATGAATTTCAGCTTGTTTAGCTTTTGCTCGAGCTCTGTAGTCCTCTCTGCTGGGCAGAGGATTTTCCAGTTGCTGATCATAGCGGCTATCATTTGCATCAGAGAGTTCACATCTCTCCAAAGTCCACCCTGAAAACAAATCGAATTCCTCAGTTTCCAAAGCCCCCACAGGGCTGCTGAAGTAAAAATGTTGGCTATAGCATATTTCCTATCACTAAGCCAAAGCTTTGCCACACTTTCAAAGCAGCTACCACAATTAATTTCCACACATTCAGAGATGACACCCCATACCTGGTTTGCTACCACACATTCAAAAAAGAGATGCTTAACAGTCTCCTGTTCACAGCAGAACAGGCATCTATCATCATCAATGTGTTTCCTCTTCTTCACATTGTCTCTTGTAAGGGTTTTGTTTTGTGTGAGAAGTCATAAGAAAAAATGGACTCTTGGTGGAACTTTCAGCTTCCAAATGGCTGGGGTGTGTATCTGTTGCACACCTCTGAAATTAATGATCTTATACAAGGATTGAGATGAATAGACTCCATTTGAGTTGAAAGTCCATATCATCTCATCCTGCTCATTGCTAAGGTTTATGGTGGAGGCTAACTGGGTTATTTCCTCCCATTTACAATATGTAGCAGCATCTATCTGTCTCCTAAAAGTGCATTTTAGATTTGTGCCATCCCACAGCTCATGCACTGTCTTGTTTTTTTCATTTAGGATAATGTATAAGTCCTAGTACTGGATAGCTAGGCTAGAAGTTCCCAGCCAGTTATCTTCCCAGAATTTGACTTTTCTGCCATTCCCTATTCTCCATTTGTACCCCATTTTTGCAGCTTTGGCAGCCCACATCATTCCTTTGAAGAATTGGGAGCTTCCTACTGTATTGCTATAAAAGATGTTGGGTTTGTCTGTGCCATACTTATCATCTATGATCTGTTTCCAGAGCTTACCTTCATCTATTTGATATCTTTTTAACCAAGATCCTAGAAGGCATATGTTGAGATCTCTTAGGTTAGGGATCCCTACACCTCCATAACTCTTGCACATGCTCAAACTCTCCCAGTTAGCTAAGTGCCATCTGTGGTTATTTTCATTATCATTCCAGAGACAATTAGCCATGTGAGAGGTGATAGATTTGATAGCCCATTTAGGGAACTTAATGAAGGACAGAAGATAAACAGGAATGGAAGCAATACAGGTCTGCACTAAAACCATTCTAGCTGCATGAGAGAGCAGCCTGCCTCTCCAGCCTGTGATCTTGCTGAGGATTTTGTCTACTAAGGGTTGAAGATCTTCTCTTCTGAGTTTGTCATAATGTAGAGGAACCCCAAGATATTTTATGGGGAAACTGCCAACTGGGCACCCAAAGAGGTGAGCAATTTGGTGAGTTTGGCTAGGCTCTACATTAATAGGAACTATCTCACTTTTGTGGAAATTTATTCTCATCCCAGAAATTTGCTCAAAAAGTACTAAAGAGCTTTTCAGGTTTTTCAGGTTAACTAGGTCTGTTAGCAGCTCCTGTACAAGCGCCGCTTCAGACGAGCCCATGCACGGCCCAAGGCCCAGGCAGGAGATGAAGCCCAACAAGCGTGTGTGTGGTGTCAAGTGGAGCAAGTGATATATAGGCTCCTGAGTTGTAATGGAGGGGTATCGATGTAAACATTGTGCTAAACCTAAATCATTCCTCTACCTTCCCAACCCTGTGCTGTTCTTCTCTCCTACTGCTACCTTCCCCAACTCTATCTGTCTCCCGTGCGCCGCCACCTACCTATCGCCACCGCAGCCACCGCTAACCACCGCCGCCGGTAACATCTGGTATTAGAGACTCGATCTGGTACCTGCTGGATTCCCACCCCCCTAATCC
Source organism: Cenchrus fungigraminus (assembly GCA_036936925.1). Lineage (NCBI taxonomy): Eukaryota > Viridiplantae > Streptophyta > Magnoliopsida > Poales > Poaceae > Cenchrus > Cenchrus fungigraminus. The sequence continues at coordinate 91,173,630 of CM072780.1, forward strand.
CCACTTCACCCGTCTCCAGAAGCAGCGAGGAGCAATGGATCCCAATACCAGGATGCTCCTCGACGAGATGAAGAAGATCGGCGACCGTTTGTCCTCCCTCGAGTTGGGTGTGGGCGACTTGCGCAAGAGTTTTAAGTCGATCGAGGACAAGGCGGACGAGGTCACTGCATGGAAGTCAGAGATCGACGCGTCCATGGTGGATCTCGTCGTGAAGATGGACGCGGTCGAAGGTCTCGCAGGCAAGGTCGAGGCAGCCGGCGAGTTCGTGGACAAAGCTGGTGTCGTCGACGACCTCAAGTTGCAGATCTCCAACCTCTCCAACCGTATCGATCGCGTGGCTCCAGATCGTGGGGGACTGGCTTTGGGCATCCTGCCTAAGCCCGAGACGGCCACGGCGACTCCATCTGCTGGCAACCCGGCCATCGGCCCTAATGGGCACCGCCTCGACAATCTGTACCGGGAGAATGGGTTTGGGTCCGTTATGGCCTACTCTCACCTCCTGGTCAAGGGTACGTCAACGGATCCCTCTGGTTCTTACTCTGCTAAGGATGTTCGTCAGTTCAATACCTACCAGTTTCAGAGTTCTAAGGGTCCTGCTATGCATAGTTCGTCGGGTCATTGGCCGAAACTGCCTTTTCCCAAGTTTGATGGAGAGAATCCAAAACTGTGGCAATCTCGTTGTGAAAATTACTTTGACATGTCAGGGGTAGATAAATCTAGTTGGGTGAGAATTGCTTCTATGTTTTTTGATGGTCCTGCTGCTCGTTGGTTGCAATCTGTTGAAAATCGGGCTAGATTTATGGAGTGGAATGAGTTCTGCAAGATAGTCCATGATAGGTTTGGCAGGGATCAACATGAACGGCTCATTCGCCAATTGTTCCATATTAAACAAACCGGGTCAGTAGGTGATTATGTAGAGCAGTTCGCCCAATTGGTTGATCAGCTGTTGGCTTACACTTCCACAACTGATCCCTTGTATTACACATTGAGATTTATAGATGGGCTTAGAGATGATATTAGGTCTATTGTACTTGTTCAAAGGCCGCAAGATTTGGATTCTGCTTGTGTGCTTGCTGCGTTGCAGGAAGAAGCGGGAGAAATGTACAAGCGAAGAGATTACAAGAAGCCGGATGCATATTATGGCTCGAGGTCGGCTTTCAAGAGTCCGCTACCGCTTCTGGCACCTCCTCTTCGTGACAAGCAAGTTCCTCTGCATGCCGCTAGTGACAGTCGTGGGACCGAAGCGGTTGCAACGACTTCTTCTCCTGACACAAAGGCGGCTGCCTTCCGTGCGTACCGCCGGGCTATGGGCTTGTGTTACAAATGCAATGAGAAGTGGAACAAAGACCACAGGTGTTCCCCAACTGTGCAACTCCATGCTATTCAAGAGCTGTGGGAAGTGTTTCAGCTTGATGGTGATTCAGCTTCTTTGTCTCCTCAGTCCGCTGATGCTTCTGAACATGTGTTCTTGGCTATTTCTAAGGCGGCAGCTCATGGCTCAGAAGCCTCGAGGACAGTTAAATTCTTGGGTTCTATTCAGCACCAAGTAGTTACTATCCTGATTGATTCCGGGAGTTCTTCTTCTTTCATCAGTGCTACTTTAGCAGCCAAGTTGTCTGGTGTGGTTTCTTTGGACAAGGTGGTTACAGTGTAAGTGGCTGGTGGGGGTATTCTTTCTTGTGGCTCAGTGATTCGCCAAGCTCTGTGGTTCCTGGATGATGTGGCCTTTCACTCTGACCTTAGGGTGTTACCCCTTACTGCTTATGATATGATTATTGGCATGGACTGGCTCGAGGCATTCAGCCCAATGAAAGTGCATTGGAGGCAAAAGTGGATGGAGATCCCGTATGAGGGCAGGATTATAAAGCTGCAGGGGGTCGTTCCTGACTTGCCCGACGAAGTTCTGATTCAGTTATGTGCTGTGTCTGCTATCAGTGCTCCTCCTACAGAGGTTCTGTTGCCCGCCGAGGTTCAGTCACTATTGGGCCAGTTTTCTGTGCTCTTCGAAGAACCAGTGGGACTTCCCCCTTCTCGCGCTTGTGACCATGAGATACCGTTGGTGCCAGGAGCAAGACCGGTGCATATTCGGCCCTATAGGTACCCTCCGGCCTTGAAAAGTGAGATTGAGAAACAAGTGTCTGAGATGCTGAATCAAGGGATCATACAGCCAAGTTCGAGCCTGTTTTCATCTCCTGTGCTTCTTGTCAAGAAGCCAGATGGCTCTTACAGATTTTGTGTTGACTTTCGCCACTTGAATGCCTTGACAGTCAAGTCTAAGTTCCCTATCCCGGTCTTCGAACAACTGATGGATCAGCTCGGCAAGGCTTGCTGGTTTTCTAAGTTGGACCTTCGCTCCGGCTTTCATCAGATCTTGCTCCGGCCTGGTGAGGAATTCAAGACGGCTTTCCAAACACATTTTGGCCAGTATGAATTTCGTGTGCTTGCCTTCGGCCTTACGGGAGCTCCGGGGACATTCCAGGGCGCTATGAATGCAACCCTTGCACCCGGCCTTCGCAGGTTCGTCGTGGTATTCTTCGACGATATTCTGGTCTATAGTCCGTCATATGAGGCCCATCTGGAGCATCTCACACAAGTGTTCGAATGGCTGGCAAAAGACAAGTGGAAGCTCAAGCAATCTAAGTGTTCCTTCGCTCAGAGGTCAATTTCTTACTTGGGTCATATCATCAGCGGTCAAGGTGTCGCAATAGACCCTTCTAAGGTCCAAGTGATTGTGGATTGGCCTGTTCCGTCTTCAGTCAAAGAGTTGCGCAGCTTTCTGGGGTTAGCGGGGTATTATCGGAAGTTCGTCAAGCATTTTGGCATCCTAGCTAAGCTGTTAACCAACCTGCTCAAGAAGAACACTTTGTTTGTGTGGACTTCAGTGCATGACGAAGCTTTTGCTACTTTGAAGACTTCCTTGTCTACAGCACCCGTGCTGGCCCTCCCGGACTTCTCTTTGCCGTTCACCATTGAGACTGACGCCTGCGCTACAGGAGTCGGTGCTGTTCTCATGCAACAAGGGCACCCGCTGGCTTTCATTAGCAAGGCGCTGGGCCCTAAGAACAGGGGGCTTTCTACTTATGAAAAGGAATACCTGGCAATTTTGGTGGCCGTTGATCAGTGGTGGCATTATCTGATGTCTGGTGAATTTGTTATCTTCACGGACCAAAAGAGTCTTGTCCACTTGAATGAACAGTGACTGCACACTCCGTGGCAGCAGAAGGTTTTTACCAAATTATTGGGCCTCCACTACAAGATTGTGTATAAGCAAGGTGTGGATAACCGCGTGGCTGATGCTTTGTCACGAAGGGCTTCCTCTGAACAAGTTCTGGCAATTTCAGCAGCAACACCACAGTGGTTGGAGGCGGTGGTGGCTTCTTATGCTTCTGATCCTCAGGCAAAAGAGTTGGTAACCAAGCTATCTATCCAAGCTGATGCTGTTCCAGGCTTTTCCTTAAACAATGGAGTACTGCGCTTCAACAACAGGGTATGGGTTGGAAGTGACAATGCCTTGCAGCTCCAGATCATCGCTGCGATGCATAGCAGCGCGCTCGGGGGTCATTCTGGAGTTCCCGTCACGTACAGTAGACTAAAGCAGTACTTCTATTGGAAAGGTATGAAGTCTTCTGTCAGACTCTTTGTTCAGGCTTGCACAGTGTGCCAGCAGGCCAAGCCAGAGCGCGTTCGGTATCCCGGGTTGTTACAACCTCTACCGGTACCTGAGTCGGCTTGGGAAATTGTGACCTTGGATTTTGTGGAGGGCCTACCAAAGTCTGGGAAGTTTAACTGCATCTTGGTCGTTGTCGACAAGTTTTCCAAGTTAGCACATTTCGTTCCACTTCGGCACCCATTTACAGCAGCTACTGTGGCCAAAGCATACATGGATAATGTGTATCGGTTACATGGCATGCCTGCATCCCTGGTGTCTGACAGAGACCGCATTTTCACAAGCAATCTGTGGAAGGAGTTGTTTGGGCTGGCAGGGGTTACGCTGCGAATGAGTTCCGCATATCACCCACAGACGGACGGGCAAACGGAACGCGTCAATCAATGCATGGAGACGTACTTGCGCTGTTTTGTGCATGCCGTGCCAACTCAGTGGTCCTCCTGGCTGTCTTTGGCGGAGTTCTGGTACAACACCAATGAGCATTCAGCGTTGGGCCGCTCTCCTTTTCAGGTTCTGTATGGCCGTTCACCTAGGCACTTCGGGATCGAGGCATCTTCTGCCTGTGCTGTTCCAGATTTGTCTGCATGGTTGTAAGAACGGGAGGTTATGCATGCGCTTGTTAAACAGCACCTGTCCAGGGCTCGAGATCGTATGAAGCGCCAAGCTGATAAAGATCGATCGGAGCGGGAGTTCCAGGTGGGTGATCGTGTCTACCTCAAGTTGCAGTCGTACGTTCAATCCTCTCTGGCTCCACGTTCAAATCAAAAGCTTGCATTCAAGTTCTTTGGTCCGTATCGGGTGCTGCAAAAGGTGGGGTCTGTGGCGTACAAGCTGGAGTTGCCTGAAGGTTCCGCTGTCCATCTAGTCTTTCACGTGTCGCAGCTCAAGAAGGACAAGGGTTCTCAGCTGGTCTCTCCTTCCCTGCCGTCTGATATTGCGTCGCTCCAAATCCTAGAACGCATCCTTCAGCGACGCATGACTGATGGGGCTCGGCCAGAACTTCAAGGACTCGTCAAGTGGACAGGTATGTCTGAAGCGCTGGCTACATGGGAAGACATGGATGCTCTACGCCGCCGTTTTCCGTTTGCTCCGACTTGGGGACAAGTCGCATCTCAAGGGGAGGGGAATGTTAGCAGCTCCTGTACAAGCGCCGCTTCAGACGAGCCCATGCACGGCCCAAGGCCCAGGCGGGAGATGAAGCCCAACAAGCGTGTGTGTGGTGTCGAGTGGAGCAAGTGATATATAGGCTCCTGAGTTGTAATGGAGGGGTATCGATGTAAACATTGTGCTAAACCTAAATCATTCCTCTGCCTTCCCAACCCCGTGCTGTTCTTCTCTCCTACTGCTACCTTCCCCAACTCTATCTGTCTCCCGTGCGCCGCCACCTACCTATCGCCGCCGCAGCCACCGCTTACCGCCGCCGCCGGTAACATCCCCACGGATGCGTTGCAGCGCGGCTCGAGCCTTGTCAGGGTAGCCTCGCAGGACAAGGCTGCTGGGTGTGTCCGAGACAAAGAAGGCACCCACGAAGAGGATGGCGCCTGGGATGGCTCCCACGCCAAGGGAGACGCGCCAACCCCAGCCAGGGATGCGGTCGGCAAAGTAGTTTGTGATATTTGCAAAAAATACACCAAATACAATGAAGAAATTATAGCCTGAGGCGAATGCCCCTCGCCACTTCGCCGGTGCTGTCTCGGAGAGATACACTGGAGCAGCCTGTGGGAAGAAAATTGCATGGTTTCACTCATCTTATTTTATACTAACTCCGTTCCAAATTGTATGTCGTCTTGACATCTAGATATATACTAGCTTGTGTCTAGATACATAATAACAACTATGAATCTAGATTTGTCAGAGCGACCTACAATTTAGATTGGATGCCGTATATATTATGCAAAACTTTGATCACTAATGCTCATTAGTTTCAGAGTAGAAGAAGGAGCTGCAATTTTGTTTCCCATTTTCATGGTGCACAAACGTACCTGAAAGGTGAATCCAATACCAAAGCTGAGCAACATCCGACCAATGACGAGCATTGCAATGTTTACCGCACCAGCATTGATAAGGGAACCAACAAGGAACAATGCTCCCCCGAATAGCATAATGGCCTGCCGGCCAACCATCCTTGTGACACTACTTGCCCCTAGCGAAGCCAGTGTAGCGGCGATGAATAATGATGATGTAAATGCTGTAAGCCATTGGTTGTCGTATTTGCAGTAGATATCACGCTTTGGATCCTTCGTTCTTGTAAGAATTTCCGGGAAGAACTTGCTCAGGAATGAGTCCATTTGACTCACACCACCTAAATCAACCGAAATCTTGTGTTATTGGATCCCATATATATATGATTTGGAAATTTTATTTCCTAAATTCAAACATGAATTTGAGTACTGCCGCATGTAAGATTTGTACCAAGACTTGGAATGAATCATTCATGTTCCCATGAAACTCTTGTCTATGTAGAAGATGAATTGATGGTCAAATTAAGTTGTGATGGTGCAGTGTGTAAAGATATGTGTCTTTTGAAATAGTGCTAGCTGTGCATCAGTTGCAATAATTGTTATACCGTTCAATAGTATTTTTGAAGGTGACATTTTACTAACTTTCCTAAGAAACAATATCTTGGATTTTATATATTAAAAAAAGTAGCAACAGGAGTGGACTTCATATCTTGGCGTATGATGTGTGGAAGTAGTATAGACTATTCACGTTGCCTCAGGTTTTTTGTTTTTAACCCTTTTGCAAAAATAATTATAAAAATAACCCCTCCCAAACTTTATTGCATTGTGTGATGACCCTCTAATTTTGGTCGCGCCGCGGGACTATTAATGCATATGCATGTATCATATACTAATACCATTTCAAATGATGCAATTGGCGCGTTTTGTGAATCATGTATTATCTACTGATTGCTACTTCTATCTCTACTGCTCAAGACAAGCAGAAGAACAAATTAATCTGTGTTGAGGTGTAAGTACTACAAAGAAATCAATCAAGAGGCCGGTGTCTAATGAAAAAAGGGCAACAAAAGAATTAAGCTATGTTGAGCTGAGCTCCATGATTACGCACCGGAGATGCCGTTGTCGTAGCCGTAGATGAGGCCGCATGAGGCGGCCATAAGGCAGGACATCACGATGGAGAACGTCACCCTGCCGCCATAGTCGCGCGCACTTGCATCGGCGGCGGCGGTGAATCCACCTCCGGCCATTTAATTCTGCCTATCGGGTATGCTCTCGATCAGCCACCAGAGTAATGCACTCGATCTGCCAGGAGAAGCTGTTCTTGTTCTATGCTTCAAGGCAGTTTGAAGGCTGTATTAAGTCTTATTTTTATACTTTTCCTACATATTTAGCTTATCTCATTTCGTCTTTCCGGAAGCAACGACTCCCAGCTAATTTGCAATAATGACAACTTTCCAAACATATTGATATGTCAACGCCTGCTGCACGCTTTCCCCTTGTCTGGCATCCAGGCTGGGAATATTTGCATGTGACCAATGGAAAAGGCGCTTGATCTTTTTTTTAAGACGTGCAAAGTACGTTTTTCATTAAGAAGGGGTGAACTACAGTTAAGCAACCTTAGCAGAACTCCCAAGACGCGAAGCTACACAGAACAAACTCAGCTACCAAAGATAAACAACAACAACAACAACAACAACAACCAACACGGACCGAGGAACACCAACAGGAGAAACTGCCACTAGCGACGCCTAAAACCTGCATGATAGATTACATCAAGAGCGCTAGCACATCACCGACCGAATCACAACTAGGCGCCAGCGGAAGAGGAGCGACAAGGACATGCAAGATGATGCATATAAGGAGGGAAACGACATCATCATCCGTCTGCCCACGAAGGAGCAGACTAAGCTTTCATCTGGCAAGACAAATGGACGGAGGCCAAAACAACACCTCCAGCTAGGTGAAATACATTCAGGAAACTCACCTGTTGCCAGCCCGATAAAACCGAACCATGCTTTCGGAGGTCTCCAGAATCAACTTCACGCAGTCGACCGCCAAAGCCTAGAAGGGGCCAATCGATGGAAAGACAACAAGCAACTCTTGATGACGACGATGGTAAGCTTCTGCAAGTAGGAAGGACAACCAAGAGCGAACATGAGGACCGGAGCGTCCGAGGACCGGTGGATGGTCGCTCCTTGGTGTGATGAGTGATTGACAACGTGGTGTGGACTGACTCTTGGCTGAGTATTGCAGGTGTAGGTTGCGGCTTGATTTGCGTTGGTGCAGGTGAAGAGCGGGCGCGAAAGGTCCTAGCCTGTGTGGCCTCTGAGGAGTGGAGAGACAAGTAGGCTCGGCTCGATGGACCCGGTGGCCGAACGGGATCAAGTGCGGGCCGCATGGTGGCAAGAAAAGCAAGACGAAGTTGTCGACTGGAGCCGGTGCAGGGAAGCGGCTCATGACCAGAGTCTACACACGGGGTTTGTGGCGGTTCACCACAAAACCGTCGGGTTACTTGGTTGAGCCACAAAACCAAGACCGGAGACTCGGCGGGCGGAGACGGGATCCGGGCGCGCCGAGAAGCTTCGATGCCGGGGGACACGTGGCGGGATCGCAGGGCTTGCGTCGGGAGGACGCGGACTGCGGCAAAGGCGTGGCCACCGGATGAAGAGGAGTGCTACTTGACCATATTTCCCCTGAGGGGTGTGTATATCATTTTACGTTCTAGGGGTAGTGTGGTCATTTGCCCAACCTAGAGGGACTTCATATATATAGCTCTAGGGTTTCAGGGCAAACCATCCATCTGGACTGCTTCTCATTTCCCTGCTCCATAGGCTTATATTTTCTTCACCGTTTTGTAGAGAATCTGACCTCCAAGTGTATGGAAGCTTTCATGGTTGCGTCGATTTTCTTCTTGTGGCTCGAGTGATTTTCGTGTCTTTTTCGAGCTATTTTCGTTGGATTTTCGTGCGCGGCTTGTTCCTCCGATTCTGAGGTGTTTGGGTTTGGATTTCTTTGTGGGGATCATGGATAGATGCCTTGTGCATCTTTGTGCTTGATCTTGACCCCTCAAACTCCGGATTTGGCCTTGGATTTGAGGATTTCGGGTGGAACCCTAGCTTTTTGGTAGAGCTCGGTTCGTGATCACTTCCCGGCGATTTAGTTGGTTTGAGGCCTCAAGTTTTTGGGCATAGCATCCCCTAGGGATGCTTCACATCTTCCCCAAATCTTGCCTAAAGAGCTCAAGTCGTTTAGGATATCCAGAGATGGATTTGGAGGGTTGACTTCGCGGGGTCGGGCTGTTTCTGTGCTATTCGTGCCTCGCGGACTGTCCGCCCGCAGGTTGCAGTCTGTTCGCGCAGCTCCTGTTCGTCGAGTGTTCGTCACGTGTTCTTGAGTTCGTGAGCACGAGTCGTTTCGATCCGCGAAAGGGCTAGGGTTTTGTTGCACGTTGTTTGCGGACCGTCCGCGTGCAGGTCACGGACTGTCCGCCTAGCTCGGACTGTCCGCGGACCCCGCTCGGACTGTCTGATTTTCCGAGGTGAGGTACTGGAGGTTCTGTTCCATAATACAGACTGTTCGCACCTACCCCTCGGACCGTCCGCCGACCACTCGCGGACTGTTCGCCCTGACCTTGCGGACTGTCCGCCAGTGCCTCCGCAGATTGGCTAAGTCCTTTGCCTCTTGAGTTGTGCTTCCGCTTTGGGATTGGTTTGGGATTTGTTCCTAGGGTTGGTAGGTCCGTTGTGACTACGTGACCTTGGCAAGTTCGTGTGGGAATCCTTGTGTGTGATTTTGGGGCATAGTCGAGTTCGACTCTTCAGAGAAGAATTTTTATCGGCTCTCATTCACTCCCCCCTATCTGGTCACCTAATCGGTCCTTCAATTGGTATCAGAGCCGGTTACGGATCTTCGTGATTCTAACCACTCTAAGATCCAAAGATGGCATACCAAGAACGGGGTTCGGGTCCTCCACACTTTGATGGTAAGAACTATCAGATGTGGCAGAGGCGGATGACTGCTTTCCTCCGCGGCAAGGGTCAGATCCTTTGGGATGTTACGGTGAACACAGCTTATGTTCACCCAATTAACTTCCTTGCTCCAGGATCGAGGGATATGCACGACACCAACAACAAGGCGGTCGACTACTTGTTTCGTGCTCTGTGTCAATCCGAATTTGATCGGGTTCAGATAGAGGACTTGGCTTGTAGGATTTGGGAGCAGCTGAAGAATGCTCACGCTGGGAACGCTCAGGTTCAGGCTCGGTTGTTCGCGACCTACCGGAGAGAGTACGAGAACTTCACTCATCTCCCCGGTGATTCCATAGACACCACGTTCCAGCGGCTCATTGTGATTGTGAACAACATGAGGGCTAATGTGGCCGCGCTCCCGTATGATGATCATGATAGGGTTGTGAAGCTCCTGCACTCCCTGGATCGTACCGTGTGGAGTGAGAAGGTCGAGGTCACTCTGGAGTCAGAGAAGTATGAGACCCTCACGGTGGACGAGCTGTTTTCCAAGCTCAAGTCGTCTGAGGTGGACCGTGGGGTGCGAGCAAGGATCGAGAACCTGACTGATCCTCATAGTCTAGCTCTCGTTTCTGGATCAAGGACTAACACTAACCTGTCTTCGAGACAGTTCTCTTTGTCTTGTCTTATGTCCATGCCAGATGAGGAGTTCGATGTGCTGGGTGAGGAAGATCTCGCGTTGCTGAGCAGGCGGTTCGAGCGCATGTACACGAATCGGAAGAACGCTCAGAGGAGCTCGGGCATGTGCTACCGATGCGGGAAGCACGAGCACTTTATCGCTGAGTGCCCGGAAGCCATGGAGGTCAAGCCCGAGCACAAGCACCGTCCGAGGACCGACCACAAGCACCGCTCGAGGGACGACCACAAGGGCAAGAACAAGTCCGAGCGGAGGCCAAGGAAGAGTGGTGGTCACAAGAAGAAGGAGCGTGCGATGGTTGCCGGAGCAAGCGACATCGACTCGAGCTCCTGCTACTCTTCATCAAGCTCAAGTGATGAAGAAGAGAACCGGCACAAGGGCAAGAGGTCAAGCAAGAACATCAACGGCTTGTGCTTCGCCGCCCAAGGCTTTTGCGGCATGGCACATAGCTCCGGAAGGAAGAAGAGCAACAAGGACGCCTCGGACTCCGACTCCGAGGATGAGGTAAACAATGATCCTTCCTTCTTGATAGCGGAGAATGCTAGGTTGAATGAATTGCTTGACAACCGTGATGATGTGCTTAGAAAGACCAATAAGGAGAAGAGGGAGTATAGGTCTTTGCTTGGAGAGGCTAAGGAGAAGGTGGTTGAGCTAGAGTCTTTGCTTGTTGATGCTAGGGCTCAAATAGATTCTCTGAAATCTGCTCCTACTGTGACCAATGAACCTGAATGCACTGATTGTTCTACTTCCCTTGGTGATTTGACTGTGCTTAAGGAAAAGTATGCCTCCAAGGTTGAGGAACTAGATGTGCTTAGGGTTGAGCTAGATGAGATGAAATCTAGGCCCTCCTTGCTTGGTGCTTGCACTTCTTGTCCTGTTTTGCATGAGAAGCTAGATGTGTCACTTGCTTATGCTAGATCTCTAGAAGCTACTTTGAAAGCTCTTATTCCTACCTTATGCTCTACTTGTGAAATACATGCTGTGAAGAATTTGGAGCTTGCACACTATGTGGATCGTTTGCAGGATGAGAATGATGAGTTGAGGAAAATGATGGGTTGGTTGTCGGGCCATGAGCCTCAACTCAAGATGATGATTGAGGCATACAAGTGCTATGATGGGCAAGCGCTTGGGTCGGATACGATTGGGGAGTGTAGTGGTGAGGGGAAGATCGGTGATGTTCCAGAGCCACCAAAAACCCACCACAAGAATGCCTATGCTCCTCAGCCAAACCCACTTAGGAACCGACTAGACACAACCCTAGCTCCACCCGTGTTTCCTCCACAAACCAACAACTTCCAGAAACCCATCAAGTTCAAGAGTGACTTGGGGAACGAGTTCTTTGGGAAGAAGGGAGAGAAACCGAGTGAGGAGAAGCCACAGCCCAAAGAGAGCCCAATGCCAAAGCCAAAGCCAAAACCAATTCCCTTCCATTGTGAGCACTGTGGGAGGGATGGGCATCTTGCTGAGTTTTGCTTCAGGAGGAAGCATGAGGAGAGGTTTGCTAGGGAGATGGCAAACAAGGACAGGTACCGCCCTTCTCGTGGTGTGCCTGAGCCTAGTATGGTGCCTAGAGGTGAGGGTGTTGTGTACACCGTTCCGCGTCAAGGGAGGCGTGAGTTTGTGCCTCGGGGTGTGCCACCACAGAGAGATGGTGGTAGGCGTGTTGGGTTTGGGCGTGGTGAGTTTGCTGGATGTTCCTTCACTCGTGACCAATACGAGTATGGGGGGAACGATCGCAGCTTTAGGTCCCAGAGGATCTACGGGCCACGGTCTCCACTTCGTGGTACCGTAGTCCTCCAAGAGGACGTGTGGGTGTTCCACCTAGGAGAGATAGGATGGATTTTGCTAACCCCACTTTTGAGAAAATGGCAGGTCACTGGTTTGATTCATTTTGTACTAACCCCAGTGCTGAGTCATTTGCTCACTCTCGCTCTCGTTTTTTATTTTGCAGGTGGGAGGCATGGAGGGCTTTTGGTTGATCGACTCCGGTTGCTCTCGACACATGACCGGAGATCGAAGGTGGTTCTCCAGCCTCACCCCGGTGGTGTCCAAGGAGTACATCACTTTTGGGGACAATGGGAAAGGTAGAGTGCTTTTAGTGGGCACGGTGAAGGTAAGTGAGAGCGTGACTCTTAGGCGTGTTGCTCTTGTCAAGTCTTTGGGGTTCAATCTTCTTTCGGTGTCCCAACTTCTTGATGAGGGTTTTGAGGTCTGTTTCAAAATGGTCGCTTCTCGTGTTTTGGATTCTCGAGGTGATCTTGTGTGCACGATCATCCCTGAGGGTCAGATTTTCAGAGCCGATTTTTTTCAGTGTGTCGGCTCTTCTCGTTGTTTGGTTGCTGGTGTTTCGGCGGAGCTTTGGAAATGGCATAGGAGGCTAGGTCACTTGAGTTTTGACTTGTTGTCACGCTTGAGTGGGCTTGGTTTGGTCTGAGGATTGCCTAAGTTGAAATACCAAAAGGACTTGGTATGTGCTCCGTGTAGGCATGGTAAGATGGTCGCCGCCTCTCACCCGCCTCTGACATCCGTTATGATAGAGAGGCCATGCAAGCTGTTCCATATGGACTTGGTTGGTCCAGCTCGTGTGTGCTCGGCGGGTGGGAAATGGTACGTCCTTGTGATAGTGGACGACTATTCTCGCTATGCTTGGGTCTTCTTTTTGGCTGTCAAGGGGGAGACATTTGGTTTTGTCCGGGATCTAATCTTGAGGTTGAAGAATGAGAGGAATGGAGATGATGTTCGAGCTATTCGTAGCGACAATGGCACTGAATTTAAAAACTCTCGTTTCGAAACCTTTTGTCGTGATTTGGGTCTCGAACATCAATTTTCCTCAGAATGGTGTGGTTGAGAGGAAAAATCGTTCCCTTTGTGAGATGGCTCGGACAATGCTCGACGAGCATCGGACTCTGAGGAGATATTGGGCTGAGGCGGTGAATACCGCATGCCATGTTGGGAACCGGATTTTTCTTCGGGCTTTCTTGAACAAGACATGCTATGAGCTCATGCATGGGCGAGCACCTAGAGTGAGCCATTTCAGAGCTTTTGGTTGTCGATGTTTTATTCTCAAGAAGGGTAGGCTTGATAAGTTTGAATCGAGGTCCTCTAATGGAATAATTATGGGTTATGCTAATCATTCTCGAGCATATCGTGTGCTCAACCTTGATACTAACCTAGTCGTGGAAACTTGCGAGGTTACCTTCGACGAGACCCAGCCATGCAGTTCGTCTGTCTTTGAGTGTGCAGGTGACAACGAAGTTGGCAAGAAGATCTTTGAGGATGAGGAGGATGATGCTGGAGAGGATGATGGTGATGATGGTGAAGCTCCAGCCACGCATGTACCTTCTACTCCTACTACGACGACTACGGTGCAGGATGGTCCATCCCCTACACCGACTACGATCCAGCAAGATCAAGTGGAAGCTGCTGTTGAGGGGGAGGTCGTCTCCAGGCGAGAGGCACCGAGGCGCGTTCAAGTTGATCATCCTCCCTCGAGAATCATCGGCGACATCATCAACGAGCGTACAACACGGTCGAGGTCTAGAAATGCATCTGAAAGTGCATCTAGGCCCCTAAGTGGATTTTGGTGAATTGAATGACAAAGCGATTAAAGGTCTAATATATTTGTCTAAGATTGTGAGCAGGTTTTATTTATATATTCATGAGTTATTATTGGAATATGTATTGGTGAACGGATATTATATGGCTCACATTGGACAAGACAAATATATGGACGATCCTAAGGCATAATGGCAATTATCAAGCAATAAAGGAAAATAAATATTGGGATAATTTTAGAAGGTCAATTCATGGTCTCCAATACAAGACATAGCTTGATTAAATTACAAAGATCATAAAAGGAGAATATAGTAATTCACTAAATTAAATGCAAGACTTCATGTGGTAATTAAAAGAGGACACAAGGATGAGTGTAAACTTTATGGTCCTTAAATGGAAGCTTGCATAACCGTTGTCAATCAAGAACAAGCATTTGAAGCAGGATTTCAAATGAAGTTTAATTATGGATGAAGCAAAGTGGAACTCAATGTGGATTGGGTAAGTGATGAAGAGATCAACCGAGATGACTAGGGTAAGGGACTAAGCAATCTTTGGGGCCGTAACTAAGCCGCCATTAGTGTTTTGTTAAGGTGAAGTTCTAGCATTTGTGGGGTCTCGAAGTATCATATCCAAGCCTTAACCGAGGGAAGCAATGCGACATATCTACATGTTATGATTGGCAATATGGAGTTACTTGTGGATCCAAGTGTGCATTCTTATGTTAGATGGAAAGATCCTAAGTCACTAGCTCAAGTATGGACGTGCTCAAGACAAAGGCTAAGTTGAAAGCCCTCAAGTGGATATTGGTCAAGTATGGCAAGATTGAAGACATTCAAGCTCAAGAGGTTGTCACAGTGTTTCTATTTATTCTTGAGTATAGGTATGTCGTACTATCAAGAGGGATGCAACATTAGTGAGTTGACCAAAGTCAAGTGCTCATTAGTTGACCTAAGTGAGATCTGGCCCTGAGAGCCTTAGAGTGTGCTAACAAACCCTCCTAACCTAACCTGAGCCACTTCATCTCTTTGGTGAAATGTTAGAATCATAGAAAGGGTTTTGGGGGTGCCTCGGGCCTGACCGGTCTGACCGGTCAGGGGAGCCGGTCTGACCGGTGCTGGCTGGCCCAATGGCTAGTTTTTCAAACACCGGTCTGACCTGTGTGGGGCACCGGTCTGACCGGTGCCGCCCGACAACTAACGACTAGTTTTCTCCTTTGAGGGGTATAAGTACCCCAAGCCTCCTACAGTGGAGGGTTGCTGTTCTTGGTGACTTTGCTGAGCTCCTAAGCCAATTCTTGCAAGCCCTAAGCCTTAGTGGCTCTCCCCAACCTCTCTTTGTGAGATTTGTGGATTCAAGCCATATCCTTTGTGTTGGGTTGAGAGAGTGAGCCCAAGAGCGTCTTTGTGAGCTAACAAGAGTATTCCCATAGCTTGAGGACTTCGATTTCGCGTCTACAAGTTTTGAAGCATTTGTTACTCTTGGAGGTTTGCATCCTAGACGGCTAGGCGTCGCCGGCTAGCTCCCAAGGCTGTGGTGAGCAGCGGAAAGTTTGTGAGGGCTGTGATCTTGCCTCTTCGTGAAAAAGATCGCCTTAGTGAAAACGAGGAAAGAGGTTGAAAGAGACCCGGCTTGTTGTGGGAATTCTTCCTTACAAGCTCCTCAACGGAGACGTAGCCGTTCCTTAGTGGGCAGTGAACTTCGGGAAACAAATCCTTGCATCTCTTTGTGGTTTGCCTCTCTAAGTTGTTTTCTAGCATATTTGATTTGCTTCCGCTTCGATCTACTTGGGTGTACTACTTGTGTGTGCAGGGATCATTACCTTGCTTGTGATCATCTACAAAGGCTACTCACCAAGTTTGGTTTGTGCTAAAAGTCAAGAGGAGCTTGAAGTTGTTTTTGCAGGTGCTCTGTGCTACACCGGTCTGACCGGTACTTGGCAACGGTCTGACCGGTGCCTCCTAGGAGGCTCAGTACATGACCGGTCTTACCGGTCACCACCACCGGTCTGACCGGTGGACACTGGCAGCTCCAGTTTTCGGGAAGAAAAGTTAAAGTTGGGCGTCACGCCTATTCACCCCCCCTCTAGGCGACTTCAAGGTCCTTTCAGCTTCTCACTTTGCTCATTCGGCTTTTGTTGCTACCTTTGAGCCGAAAGATATTGGACACGCACTCTCTGATCCTAATTGGGTGAATGCCATGCATGAGGAGTTAGAGAATTTTGAGAGAAACCAGGTGTGGGAGTTAGTGGAGCCACCACCAAATTGCAAACCTATTGGGACAAAATGGGTGTGGAAAAACAAAGAGGGTGAGAATGGTGAGGTGGTGAGGAACAAATCGAGGCTGGTTGCTCAGGGTTATAGCCAGAAGGAGGGGATAGACTATGAGGAGACATTTGCTCCTGTAGCCCGTTTGGAGGCGATTAGGATCCTTCTAGCCTTTTCTGTGGCTAAAGGATTCAAGTTGTACCAAATGGATGTGAAGAGTGCCTTCCTGAATGGGTTTTTGGAGGAAGAGGTTTATGTGAGGCAACCACCTAGGTTTGAGAGTGTTGAGTTTCCCACCGAGTGTATAAGCTGAGGAAGGCCTTGTATAGGCTGAAACAAGCTCCCAGGGCATGGTATGGCAGGTTGAGGGGGTTCTTGTTCAGCAAGGGGTTTGAGATGGGCAAAGTAGATAAGACTCTTTTTCTCCTCTGGCAGGGTGATGATATCCTAATTGTTTAGGTGTATGTGGATGATATTGTCTTTGGCGGCTCGTCTCACTCTTTGGTTGCAAGGTTTGCAGAGGACATGAGCAAAGAATTCGAGATGTCTATGATGGGAGAATTGCAGTTCTTTCTCGGGCTTCAGATCAAGCAGGCTAAGGAGGGAACATTTGTGCATCAAGCCAAGTACACGAAGGACATTCTCAAGAAGTTCCAGATGGACGACTCGAAGCCCCTGTCGACACCGATGAGTACGACTACAGCACTGGATGCGGACGAGGACGGAGAGCCCGTGGACCAGAACGAGTACCGGAGCATGATTGGCTCCCTCTTGTACTTGACAGCGACGAGCCCGGACATCCAGTTTTCTGTGTGTCTGTGCGCTCATTTTCAGGCGTCGTCGAGGACTTCACATCGGCAGGCCGTCAAGCGGATCTCCAGGTATCTTCGATACACTCCTGAGGTCGGTCTTTGGTACTCGGCGTCCTCCTCTCTTTCTCTTCTTGGTTTTTTGGATGCCGATTTTGCGGGGTGTCATGTCGATCAGAAATCGACTTCGGGTACTTGCCAGTTTTTGGGTTCCTCGCTTGTTTCTTGGTCGTCTCGCAAACAGTTAAGTGTAGCTCAGTCTACCACATAAGCCGAGTATGTTGTTGCCGCTAGTTGTTGCTCCCAGCTGCTTTGGATCACATACACGCTGAGTGACTTTGGTGAGGAGTGTACCCATGTTCCTCTCATGTGTGACAGCACCAGTGCCATAAGCGTAGCCAAAAATCCTGTGCTCCACTTAAGAACCAAACACATAGAGGTGAGGTACCACTTCCCGAGAGACAATGTTGAGAAGGGAAACATAGACCTCATCCATGTGCCAACTGAAAAACAGCTCGCTGATATCCTAACAAAGCCTTTGGACCAAGCTACATTTGCACGTTTGCAGGGTGAGCTTGGTGTGGTTTTTCCTTTTTGAGTTTCGGTTGGGGGATCTCATGTACATATGCATGTTGCATTTTCATTCTTGTATCATATCATGGTAGCATCTTTGTATCATAGACTGCATTTGTACCACATGCTTTAGGATGTGCTTCTCCTATATACATTGATCACTATGATATGCTGGATGTGAGTTTATGACTTTGCTAGTGAAGCTCTTGTGATGTATAGCTATGCTCTTGGTAGCTTTGGGATGTATATGCATGTGGAAGCTTATTTTCATGAAAATGTTATATATGATCCTCTCTTGTGAGTTGAATGCCTTTCATGGTCAAATTGTGCTCATATGGCTATATCTTGCTTAATTTGTGCTTGGGTATCATGCTCTTTTCATTTGGGGTCAAAGACCCATTTGTCATCATGAATGTTTAGCCTACATGCTACCTTGTGGAGAAGCCTAAGCTTTTTTTTTGCCGCAAAGGCACTTCATGTACCATGATTAATTTGTAAATCATGAAATTGGTATATGAGATGCCTATACTTGAACAATATGCTTCTTTGTCAAATGTGTTTTAAATTCCTTACCTTGGGTGCTAAACCGTTGCATGATGTTCACCATTGAGAAGTCTCATATCTAGAAGTGGACACATGGCTCGGTGGTTTTGACATGACATGAGATAGCTTGTAGGTGTTTGTGATGATCTTGTGATGAGAACTTGTGACCTTGCATGAAGTTTGTGGGCTATATATTGTTTGTGCTCAGTTTGGTCATGTTGAGGTCCTATGCTCATGAGAGGGAAGTTTTGTAGAAAAATGCTTCATTTTGATCATGGCTATGTCACATGCTTATATGTTCCTTTCTATCTTGTTGGCGATGCTTGTATTGAATATGTGACTATCTTGCTTGTCTATGTCTCACTTTTAGCATGTTGTAGTGCTCTTTGTTTATTTGAAAAGCACATGCTTGCATTTGTAGACTTGATTCATGCATTACCAACAAGGGGGGGAGATAGTAACCCAATTCTTGCTTTGGGGAGAAATGTGCAACAAGGGGGAGTTTTTGATGCATTTGTTCAGGGGGAGCTTGCATTCATGCAGGGGGAGCTCTTTGTGCCGCCTGAATTTTAGTTGTGCTCTTTTGCCGATGGTGTCGAGCCCTTTGTGTCGCCTGAATTTTAGCTGTGCTCTTTTGCCAATGGTGTCGAGCCCTTTTGCCTCACCTTGAGGAGTCGGCAATTTTGGAGCATTTTATCTCGGTTGTGTCGAGCCGTTGCCCTTACCTTAGGGGATCGAGATCTTCTCTCTCAAGTGATCTTGTTTTGGCTTTTGTTTGGCTTCTGATCACTTTCTTGAGTTTTTAGTTCGTTTCTTTTCTTTTTCTCTTCTCTCTGAATTGGTTACTATGTGTGTTGTCAATGCACTCATCAAGGGGGAGACTGAGGACCGGAGCGTCCAAGGACCGGTGGATGGCCGCTCCTTGGTGTGATGAGTGATTGACAACGTGGTGTGGACTGACTCTTGGCTGAGTATTGCAGGTGTAGGTTGCAGCTTCATTTGCGTTGGTGCAGGTGAAGAGCGGGCGCGAAAGGTCTTAGCCTGTGTGGCCTTCGAGGAGTGGAGAGACAAGTAGGCTCGGCTCAATAGACCCGGTGGCCGAATGGGATCAAGTGCGGGCCGCATGGTGGCAAGAAAAGCAAGACGAAGTTGTCGACCGGAGTCGGTGCAAGGAAGCGGATCACGACCGGAGTCTGCACGCGGGGTTTGCGGCGGTTGACCACAAAACCGTCGGGTTACTTGGTTGAGCCACAAAACAAGACCGGAGACTCGGCGGGCGGAGACGGGATCCGGGCGCGCCGAGAAGCTTCGATGCCGGGGGACACGCGGCGGGATCGCAGGGCTTGCATCGGAAGGACGCGGACTGCGGCAAAGGCGTGGCCGCCTGATGAAGAGGAGTGCTACTTGACCATATTACCCCTGAGGGGTGTGTATCTCATTTTAAGTACTAGGGGTGGTGTGGTCATTTGCCCAACCCAGAGGGACTTCATATATATAGATCTAGGGTTTCAGGGCAAACCATCCATCTGGACTGCTTCTCATTTCCCTGCTCCATAGGCTTAGATTTTCTTCACCGTTTTGTAGAGAATCTGACCTCCGAGTGTATGGAAGCTTTCATGGTTGCGTTGATTTCCTTCTTGTGGCTCGAGTGATTTTCGTGTCTTTTTCGAGCTATTTTCGTTGGATTTTCATGCGCGGCTTGTTCCTCCGATTTTGAGGTGTTTGGGTTCGGATTTCTTTGTGGGGATCATGGATAGATGTCTTGTGCATCTTTGTGCTTGATCTTGACCCCTCAAACTCCGGATTTGGCCTTGGATTTGAGGATTTTGGGTGGAACCCTAGCTTTATGGTAGAGCTCGGTTCGTGATCGATTCCCGGCGATTTAGTTGGTTTGAGGCCTCAAGTTTTTGGGCATAGCATCCCCTGTTCGTCGGGTGTTCGTCGTGTGTTCTTGAGTTCGTGAGCACGAGTCGTTTCGATTCGCGAAAGGGCTAGGGTTTTGTTGCACGTTGTTTGCGGACTGTCCGCGTGCAGGTCACGGACTGTTCGCCCAGCTCGGACTGTCCGCGGACCCCGCTCGGACTGTTCGATTTTCCGAGGTGAGGTACTGGAGGTTATGTTCCATAATACGGACTGTCCGCACCTACCCCTCGGACCGTCCGCCGACCACTCGCAGACTGTCCGCCCTGACCTTGCGGACTGTCCGCCAGTGGCTCCGCAGATTGGCTAAATCGTTTGCCTCTTGAGTTGTGCTTCCGCTTTGGGATTGGTTTGGGACTTGTTCCTATGGTTGGTAGGTCCGTTGTGACTACGTGACCTTGGCAAGTTCGTGTGGGAATCCTTGTGTGTGATTTTGGGGCATAGTCGAGTTCGACTCTTCGGAGAAGAATTTTTATCGGCTCCCATTCACCCCCCCCCCTCTCTGGTCGCCTAATCGGTCCTTCAGACCACAACTACCAGGGGAGGAAAAGAGGCACAACTCTCCCTCATCCCCGCTCCACGCGATCGGCCAACCAGCGCTGCCCACTACGTTGATTCTCTAAAGATGAGTAACAACCCGATGGATCTTGGGAAGGACGAAGACCCGTCCTCCAAATCTTCTAGCGAAGAAGACAACTGGAGGGGCAAGATCCCCCTAGCGACAACCAAGATCCCACAACCAGCTCAGCAACGGCAAGGTAGGCCAGTGGAGATGACCAGGATGTCCGTGAGCCCTCGATGAATGATGTGGCACAGTGGCGAGGAAGAAAGCCAACATCTCCCAAGATCTCACAACAACACCTCCAGGAAGGGGAACGCCGCCCTCGAGCGTCGTTGTTGTTGGCCCAGCACAATTGGGAAGGCATTCACCTGAGCTTCATGGGAACGAGACGACAGGCGTCCTCCAAACAAGCGGCAGACAGCACTAGCGGCATGAGCCCCCCACAGAATCCAAGGACAGTGATCCAACGACCCACATCAGCGACCAAACGACCAGAAAGGACACGCTCCCAGAAAGGCACATCTTGACCCATCGTCGATGAGGCACCACCAGCTCCGCATCCTCTACTCACCACAGCTACCCGGAGCAACCAGAAGGACGACCGGGACACGACCGGAGAGAGGTCACACCTCCAAGTTGGGACCTTGAGCAAGCCGCCGCAAGGTGTGACCTGAAGGGGACGCCGGAATCTGCGTTGGCATCAGCCGGTGGATGCAGATCCACAGGACGAAGCAACACGTACCAAGTGGTGCCAGCTACCCCCCCCCCCCACACCATGCCCCGTCGCGGGGCTGCAGCTCAGAGCAGCCCCAGCAGAGGCTCGCTCGCACGTGTTGAGGCAAAAGAGCGAGGGGGACGCCAGGGCCTGGGCGAGGTCCTGTGTTGTCAGGCGCTGTCGGAGGCCAGGGGTGGGACGGAGATGGGGAGGACGTCCGCCAGCCGAAGCCAGCCGAAGCCAGTGGAGGCGACCAGACTCGCTAGGTCAATGCGGCCGCCTCCCAGGATGGCGTTAGATCCGCCGCTGCCCGCGTCGGATCCCTGCCTTGGGACGCAAGATCCATGCCGGAGAACGGCAAAACTGGCTGGCGGTGCACTGGCGCCAGCTCCGCCCGAGCACCACGTGACCTACATCGACAACCGCGCCCAGAAGCCCATGCAAGGCCCTGCACAATTGGGACACAGACCCCCCACTCAGAGAGCTTCCACACCACAGGGAGCTGTCGGTGGGGACGAAGGCGACGCCACAGGGAACCCACGACCTAGATCTAGAAACAAGAGGGAGGTGGAAGGGAAGGAGTCGCGGAACTCCTCGCCATCATCATCCTCGAGGTCGCCGAACATCTAGCTAGTCTCTCAGGCGGTGGCGAGACGCGGGGGAAGGGGCTGGTGTGCGGCCTATGGTGGTGCGGGTCGATGTGCCGCCCATGCCGCCCCAGGGAGCGACTCGGGGGCCTTCAAAAGTGGTTTCTGAGAGAGTGGTCAATTCGAAAAGGTGCAAGATCCCCCTAGGCTAGTTTCTATATTTCAGACAGCTACCTGCTAGAGCAATGGTGCAAAACATCTCACCTTCCCTATGTCACCCCTCTCGGGCGACCGGGCGGCCCTAGCACCATTAGAGGTCCCACGCCATCATCTCTCCTGCCATGCCGTCGCCAGAAGCTCGTGTGACAGTGAGGAAGGTAGTAGTGAGACGTTCTCGTTTTGATTTGTGCCATACTGCGTGCATCCATGCCCACTAATGGGGTGGCGGCGGTGGTCACCGACCTTAGGGGGTAGGGGTGGCACTCCGATTTTGGTTGGTCGTAGCCGAATCCTTAGCTTCGTAGGCTAGATATGTGGAGGCTGGTCCCACAACGAAGGATCGGGCTGAGCGTTTGCTCGACCCTGTGGCGGCGGTGGCAGCGACGAACGGAGGATGATGAGTTGACTACAATGGCACCCGACTGGCAGGATCCGAAGCATCTTTGACCAGATCTGGGTCCTGAGGACGGAGGGTGTCAAGATGAGGTGGGTAACCACCCACAGTGCACATACTGGATGTGTCGTTGACTCTTCACAACTTGAATGGCTATTTCTGGATATACGTACCGTAGAGCCCTTCTTTTATGGCGAAGTCTTCTCGAACCTTTGGAAGAGGCATCCCGCGGTGCGGAGACGCTGGTGTGTGGCTGCGGGCTTCCACATGGCTTCTTGGCACGGCCGTACGGCGGTGGGGTGGATCGTCATCGTCCACACATCCCTAAGCTTGAAGGATGGGCGGGGCTGTTGCGCTCAAGCGTCCGGCCAAGCGAGGCTGCGGTGGCATTCTGCGTTGTTGCTAGGATGATCCTTCGACTATGCTGGCGAGCTAAGTTTCGGGCTATAGGGACGGTTACCTCTAAGTTGCCAAGTAGATCTTGTAAGAGAAAATATCTAATGCAACACCAACCTCTCTGTGCAAACTTCCAATCTGAGTCACGTGAGTTGATGTTGATCCAAGGAGACGTATGGTGTCGGGACCGAGTACATATGATTCAAGTGCTAGCTTGTCATCATTGTTTACAAATTCAAGGATCCAATATTACAGGAGTTTCACGCTAATTACAATTCCTTCCACCAAGTAGAAACATCTTCGACGCATACAGTTTACAAGGCAGTGGCAGTGTGTTTGGACTCATCTCACATATGAATGCCTTGCTTGTCATCATCCTTGTTATCGGCAAATCTCCTCCAGTACCAATGCTGCGCCCACACGGCCCGCATCCGCTCAAGCGGCACCCCCTTCATCTCCGGCAGGAACGCCGCCGCACAGATCGTCCCGAGGAGGAACCAGCCGGCGTGGAACAGGAACACGCCGTACCTCATGGCGCAGAGCATCCTGATGAACACCTGCAGCTCCGTGAAGGTGAGGCAGAGCCAGACGGAGACGCTCATGGCCTGCCCGGCCGACCTCACCTCCACGGGGTAGATCTCGCTCTGCACCACCCACCGCAGCGGCGCCCACGAGATGCCCATGCAGAACGTGCTAACCAGGATTAGGACCAGCACGGCGATCGCGTAGCTCCGTGGCATGGTCGCCGCCGGCTCGGGTCCGAGGTGAGCCGCCATGATCCATGAAATGGCCACCTTTACCATCATGTATTTGTTGTAACAAGAAATTAAGGTGTGCCATAGGCCATATTGCATAAATCCGACAACAAAAATATCACGTGGAGCGAGCAGATTTAGGGTACTGCTAGATCAATCACCTGGCACAGCGTGGCGCACAAGCCGCCGACGATGAGCAGAGGCCTGCGGCCGGTATGGTCCATGACAAAGGTGGACAGCACCGTCGCCACCAGGTTCACCGTGAAGTTGAACACGGAGCCAAGAATAGCTTTCTGGCTGCTGAATCCGACGGTCCGGAACACCACCGGCAAGAAGACGCTGATGACGCTCACGCCGGTGAGCTCGTACAGCACGGGTACGGCCATCCCGACCAACAGGTACTGCCTGTACTGCCTGCTGAAGAGCCTGTGGAACGCGCCCTCGTCGTTCCGGTTCGCCTCCTCGACGGCATGGACGATGTCCCTCAGCTCGCTCTCGACGTCGGCGTTCGCCCCGCGGATGCGCTGCAGCGCGGCTCGAGCTTGGTCATGGCGGCCTCGCAGGACGAGGCTACTGGGCGTGTCGGAGACGAAGAAGGCCCCCAATGCAAGGAGGGTGCCCGGGACGCCCGCCAAGCCGAGGGAGAGACGCCAGCCCCAGCCGGGGATGTCGTCGGTGAAGTAGTTGGTGATTGTTGCCAAAAGCGCGCCGGACACGCTGAATGCATTGTAGGCTGAGGCGAATGCCCCCCGCCACTTTGCTGGGGCTACCTCGGAGAGATACACTGGAGCTGACTGTAGCAAAAGGGGAAAAACACAATATCATTGACATTTATCACAATTGGTTGATGTAAAGACTATTGGCTGATGTAGTCCATTTTAACATCACTACTACAGAACGAGGTATTAACGACCTGAGGTTAACGACCGCCTAATATATGTGGTCGTCGGCTGCCACCTGAGGTCTGCCGTGGCTCTTAGCGTTCAGCGCGACGACCAAAAAAATTGCCGTCGTCATATGATGGGATACTGTGGTCACTAATTAAGTTGGTATCCAATCTGATAGATAAACTAGAATCGCATGATCTCCTATCCATCGTATTAATAGACTCTGTTTTCTCTTCCTCACAGATCCGTTTCCAAAGGCAGTTAGTAGTCGCAGGAGCCGCCGTCCCCGTCGCCTTCCTCGTGCGCCTCCCGTTGTGACGGCTCGCAGTGCCCCTCTACCCTGCCGAGGACCATTCTCACCGGAGCCCCAGCGGCGGCATGAACCAGTACAATGCGCCGTGGCAGAGTGCCAAAAACAGGACAGACGACATCAGATTTGGTTGGTATTCCTCTCTCTGTCCAGATCCATTAATAGCTGTGCATAGTGGGCATCCTATCTATTTCCCATCTACATTTTTGCCCTGTAACTGAGAATCTGAGTTCTAATCCACGGCTAATTTTCTAGTTAAACAAGTGACAATTGAGATTAGCGGGTGGCACTACTATGTTCTTTGTAAATTCACCTAGCAGAGCTCTGGTGTCTCCAATTTCAGCATCAGATTAAATGAATCGGTGCCATCAGAACATGATTTTACTTGTTTGATTTTGTTTTTCAGTAATGGTTACGAGAAAAAAAAGGTTTAACCAATATCGAAACTTAATTCTGTAACCCCATAGAATCAAACTAAATAAGAAAATATGTGATCCTTTGCAGAGTACTTATTCAGTTACATAATCAGCACATCGATCAATTATTTTCGGAACCAGAGGAAATCCTGTTTTTTCGGCAATGGTGATTGGTGATTATGATCAGAGACAACAGTGGAAGTAGGTTTCATATCAGTAAATTATTGCACATATGGGTTATGGATGACCATTTATTTTAGATGGATAAATGTCTATTCAGACCAAGAATTTATTTTTCAGTCTAGATTTTTTTTCAATACATCTGAAATTCTATCTCTCTGACATTAACCTGAATAAGGAAACTCCTACATTTTTCATGTATAAGTTGGCGCTTAGATGGATCAGTGTTATCCTTTCTTTTAGTCTTAGGATAAAGATCGATTGACACATGCACTCTAATAATTTTCTGATTAATCGTTGCATGTGTTTCCTTCAGATAGCTGGACTCTCTTCTTCTTCTTCTAATTAGGCAAGTTCATATGATCTAGAATCTCACTTTATTCAACAATAATTGTTGTTCTTGGCTTTTAACATTTCCATGTTCTTACACGTGGATTTATCAGACATTTCAATGTTTGATATCTTCATCAGTTTAAGTGTAAGTGTTTCAGTGATCTCATTTTGATGTATTGCTTTTTTCTTGTTGGCATATCCTGCCATAGTGCCATTTAATCAACTGATCCGCCATCGATATCCACCCACTGTTGCAATATGCAAAACCGAAAACATATAATCCCGATTGTGAATCTCCCTTAAATAATCATGTATTCTGTTCATGCCCAGTATTTCCCCCCTTCTGCTTTGAACTGCTGACAGGGTAGCGCTGCTTGCATGCAGGCTCCAGGCTGGAGCCTCCAGCAACGTTCAGTCTTTGACCTCATACCGCAGACAGGCAATCATAGTCAACTGATAAAGGTATGTACTGAATAGAATGTCTTTAAACTTGCTAATCGAGTAGAAGCAGCAAAAATATCAGTATGTTGGACATCTTGTTAGTGGGAAATAATACAAATTAATTCCACATGAACGGTGATGAGTTCTGAACTGCTAGGTTTTTGCCGTATTGTGGAGCATGTCATTTATTGTTGTGTGGTTCAACTCTATAGCAAGTCTTAACATTTTACTTAGCAATTATTGATTTTTATGATTGGTGGATTATCTCATCAAATGTAGTGACTTCCTGTATACTTAGCTAGTAACCACAAATAATATCTTAGTTTCATGTGTACATCAACATGATTTAGAGTAAACCTTTCATTCATTATATTAACATGATTTAGAGCTTTATGCTCCAGTTCAAAGGAACTTTTGTGTTATTTTTCATTTTCACGTATGATGTCTATACCAAACAAATTTTCATTGATTGACATATAAAATGTTACCAATATAATGTGGTTCGTTGCAATAAAGAAATTAGTCATTGTTCTTCGTTCCGTACAAAAGAGGTGGTTGTTAGCTTGGGCACTACAATAGTCGTCGTTAATGGGGGGATACAATAGTTGTTGTTAATGGTAAATACCGGTCGTTAAAGTTCAAAGAATGAGTCATGGAAAAAAAACAGTAACAACCAAGCATTGGTCGTTAATAACCCAATAGTGGTCGTTGATTGTTCATTTTTAACGATGAAAAATTGTATTGCTCGTTGAACAGTTAACGACCGGATGTTGAATGTGGTCGTTAATACTTTTAACGACGGAGCTTTTAACGACTATGGACGACCACATAATTGTGGTCGTTAATAACTTTTAACGACCACATCTTGACTTTTAACGACCACATATCCTGTCGTTAATACCCCATCTTCTTGTAGTGCATAGAAACTCTGAATTGGACTATTGATCTATGAAACAGTGAAACTCAATAGAGAAAAATTTTGATTTTGAGACTAGAAGACGCCACAAATTCGTACATATGACGTACCCTCTAGTTCATTATTAGAAGTCATTTAGGACAACAACACGATCATCAAAGCACAACTTTTACTTCTCTTTTCTATCAAAATATTATTAGAAAGTTATATATGTATATTCTTATGAAAGTAATTTTCAAGCAAAATCTATTTATATGGTTTTCACATTTCCAAACTCAAGTTATTCATGTGTTTATATTCCCAATATTTGACTCAAATCTTATCAAAATGACTTCTAACACTAAACCGAGGGAAGTATATATCATATATCATACCTGAAAGGTGAAGCCGATACCAAAGCCGAGCAACATGCGACCGACGATGAGCATGGCAATGTTCACAGCACCAGCGTTGATCACGGCTCCGACAAAGAAGAGCGCGCCACCGAACAGCATGATGGCCTGGCGGCCCACCCTCCTGGTGACGTGGCTCGCCACAATCGAAGATAACGCGGAAGCAATGAACAAGGATGATGTGAATGCGGTGAGCCACTGGTTGTCGTATTTGCAGTAGACTCTGCGCTTTGTGTTCTTCGTTCCACTTAGGACATCCGGGAAGAAATCACTCAGGAATGACTTCATTTGAGTCACACCACCTAACTAGGCCAAGCATGCTGTGTGTTAGATTCTCTTGAGTGTGGATAAAATACAAAATCTAAGCCGTAACAAAAAAAAAACAAGACAAACAAAAAATTCAGTTGTATGGAGGTTACATATATTTCCGGTAGTTGATTTATTTCATTATTTGAATGTATTTATTCATCCACCCCAGACTTATAGGCACGAAGAAATAACCATTTGTTGGAGTCTAAATAAAGCACCATATGATAGACTACGAAAAGAAATTCTCAGGGAAAGAGAAAACATTTCATCAATAGATTAAAAGTAGATATAAGACTACTAGACTCTGTTTCTAATATAGCCAATAGCGTATAACAAAATATCAAAGGTGGATGGAATTATTGATGGATCCGAGATTGTTGTTCAGTTCACTCCAAAAACTATAGTTTAAACTCAAAGAATAAGAAAATTTATAATCAAGATAAAAGACATAATCACACTGTGCTTCATTATAGTAAGTATGGATCATGCTTTTCTTCCATTGGTACCCACCTGAGATGCCGTTGTCATAGCCGTAGATGAGGCCACATGATGCGGCCACGAGGCAGGTCATCACCACGGAGAACGTCACCCCACCGCCATAGTCGCGCGCACTTGCTTCGGCCGCGACGAATCCTTCTCCAGCCATTCTGTGTACTATGCCAAGACTAAGCTCTCAGATGCTGGGGAGCTAGCTAGCTAGTAGGATGCAAAGATCACCGAGCTGTTGGAATATATACTGTTGGAATTAATTCATTGAAACCATTTGTTAAAAATACATCATTTATTTTATTGAACTTGAATAAAGTTGGACCGTTTGTGGGACTTGTAATTTTGACTAGGCGCATGTGTGTACGTCCAGGCCGTGTTACAACAAAATCATACTCTCTTCTTCTTGACGGGCATCTTGGTATGCCATTAAGTCATTGGGAATTTAATAAGTAGAAGATAAATTAAAATGGGACTCTAGATCTGAAGGGATATGATACTTCTCTAACTACTAGCAAGCTACAATTTGCAGTACACATGGGTCTTTCAAGAAAAAAACAATTGCCAGTACATACTGACCAGGAACTCGATCTGGAGCTGTGCCAGTTAATTTGAGACTAATAAGTATATATAAATGATTGCCATTGCGTCATCTTGGAAGTGTTAGGATTTCTAATTAAATAGGAATAAAATAATGCTCTAGTACAAGTTACAGGTCATTGATGAGGATGCCCTGACAAATATGATTTTTCTTTGACTACTCCAGTCTCTTCATTTCAAATTATAGGTTGTTTGACTTTTTAACTTCAAATTTGACCACTCATTTTTATTAAAAAGTTGTGCACAATGTCATATTTTTTTTTGTTGCTTGATTTGCTAATACAAATTCTCCAAAAGTGATTTAAATCTGACTATTTTTGCACATTTTTTTAATATAAGACGAGCAGTCAAACTTGAAGTTAAAATACTCAGACGGCCTATAATTTGAAACGAAGGGAGTATTTCTCTATCTTTTACATTGAAATTAAAGGCATGAGTACTATCATGTCATACAAGAAGAGGGTGACTCATATTAAGGAAAACGAGACCAAACCATACAATGCTCAGTTAATTATGAAAAACCGAGCGAAAACCCAACACACTACCGGAACGGCAATGTTGCCGTGAGGCAAAAGTCAGGTTCACGGCAAAATACCTTTTTCCCGATGGCCAACAAGAAGACTCACGACAAATAGAGCGGCTCACGGCATAAAGGAATTTCCCGAGAGGTGCTCATGGTTAAAAGGTATTTTGCCGTGAGCCTTTTGTGGCCGACTGTAACATGCTATTTTGCTGAGAGCTGCTCACAGCAAAGAGCATTTTTGCCGTGAGGTTTTTTTCTGGCCGACGGGAAAATGGTCTTTGCCGTAAATTGAAAACAAATTTTGAAGTAGTAAATTAATTCAAATAAAAAAATTTAATTACAAAGTTTCATTACTTCTCAAGATGTACAACTTTTATTAGGATAATTTCTTCATTTGACAAAATTATAATAATTTTGTTCACAAAACTTATA
This sequence comes from Cenchrus fungigraminus, assembly GCA_036936925.1. NCBI lineage: Eukaryota > Viridiplantae > Streptophyta > Magnoliopsida > Poales > Poaceae > Cenchrus > Cenchrus fungigraminus. The sequence goes on from CM072780.1 coordinate 91,203,437, forward strand.
TATCTTATATAGTTTCATGAAATTATACGAGAGATGTATAGAATTTGTGAAGAGTGTTACTACCACAATACCAGATGATCAAATCACCAAAATAAAAGTTGTCGGTCATTAGAACTTATGTAACTTTGTTGTTTACAACTTTTGAATGTCAATGAAAATATTGTCAACAAAAAACTAAGTTGATTGTTTCAAATTTGAAATTTAAATTTTGTAAACTACCTCGAATGGAGAAACTCGCAATATGAAAGTTGTGTATCTCAAAAAATTATGAAACTTTGTATTTGATAACTTTTTCATTTGGAACCATTTGCTATATTTAACTAATTAAATGTATCAGATGTATTTATTTTTAAAAATTAATCCATTTCTCGTGGGCTGAAAATGGAGCTCATGGCAAAGAGGTAACTGGGCCGGCCGGCCCAACTAACCCGCCGGCCTCTCTCCCACCCTAACCCTAGCCTATATAACCCATCCCCCACTCCTCCCTCCCCGCCCCACCTCCCTCACCCTCTCCCTCGTCTTCGCCACCTACCTCCTCCATGCCTCCCTCACTCCCTCCCTCTCCCTCACCTCCTCCTTGATCTCTCCCGCCCCGCCTCCCTCAGATCCGCCGCAGGCGCCCTCAGATCTGGTCCCTCCTCTGCCTCCCCTCTCCTCCCCCTTACGCGTGCCCCTCAACGACGGTGAGGAGCCGCTATGGGGTGAGGTGCGGCGGCGGTGTATGGACGGTGGCCTCGCACTCCCTCCTCGGCCGGCGCGGCGGTGGAGGTGGCGGCCTTGAGCTCCCTCGCCGGCGCGCCCTTGAGCTCCATCGTCGACGCGCCCTCGAGATCTGCGACGACGACGGGATCTACGACGGCGGCCTGGCCTACTCCTCGCGGCGCGGCCTCCTCCTTGGCTCCCCGGCGCCCCGGCTTCCTCGGCGTGAAGCGACCTCCTCCCCAGCGCGGCGCAGCCTCCTCCCGGCGCCCCGACTTCCTCCTTGCGGCGCCGAGACCTTCTTCTCCTTCCCCGGTGCGACCTCGAGGCTGGACGACGGCAGATCTGAGAGATCCAGGTTCTCTCTCCCTCCCTCATCTCATCTCTCTCTCTCTCTCACTCACTCACTCACCTCGGTCCTCCCTGTTTTTGCCCACAGGTCGCAGCAGCGGTGGCCGGGTGGTGGTGGTGGCGTGCGGCTGGAGGTGGTCTTGTCGTGGCGGTGGTGACGAGCACGAAGGTCCGGCGGCAGAGGGCCATGGAGGCCGGCCGGTGGGCCCGCGGTGTTGGATTTGCCTTTTTTTATTCCTTTTCACAAGTCTTTGCCGAGAGTGAGATAGTACTCACGGCACACCTTTGCCCTGAGTACTGTTTTAAACTCACGGCAAAGAGCTCTTTGCCGGCAAAACTTTGTCGTGAGCGGTATGCCGGTGGCAACTCGCAGCAACTCCTTTGTCGTGAGTGAACCGGGCTTTGCCGTGAGGAACCGGCTCATGACAAAGAGCCCGTTTCTGGTAGTGACAACGTCACAAGTCCCACCTAACCTTTCGTCCAAGCCAATCAGAGGTGGCTCCTGGGCCCCAACGGCTAATACCCTCAGGAGATAATTTGGTTGAATCACACAGGGCCACCAAAATTGTGGGAATCAATTTCCAAAATCCTGACATTAATATTTCCCCATCAAGCTTATTCAAAACTCCATCAAGAAATCCAGTGAAAAAACATCCAAGAAAAGAGTGCATCGGGCATGGTACTCTGTACTTTCATGATTAATTTTTACTGTTTATTACACAAATAACTTTCAAGAGTATTTGCTGCATATTAGCCTGACGATGAGATGATTAGATGGATCGTTCTCTTCACTTCGTTGATGCTGCATCTCCTCCTCCCATGCACCTCCTTCACCTGCACCAAACATCGCTAGATCAACACTACTATAGCAATGAACAAAACACACATCGTTGCCATGAAACGAAATTGAGTAATGACCTTTGCGCGCAGCTCCACGAGCAGGACGTCGCCTGCCGACGAGGCCTGGACGGCGGTGACCTCGAGGCCGAGGTTCCGGTGCAGCGCCTGCATGACCCGGAGCAGGAGCCCGTCCCTGCGCGGGCACCGGAGCTCCACCAGCGCGTCGCTCTCGATGATGGACACCTGCACCTCCGTGCTCGCCGTCGCCGCCGGCCTCCCCACGCCGCCGCAGCCGCGGGTGCTGCTGCTGCTGCTCGCTTCCACGGTTCTTACCTTGCTCCTCGTCGTCGTCTCCGCCACAGCCGCTGCCCAGCTTGTTGTGCTCCGAGCTCTCTTCTCCTTCGAGGCTCCTGACGACTCCAGGTCCTCGATGCGTCGCCGCAGCTCCTTCACGTACTCGATTGTGTCACCCAGGATCGACGTCCTGTCCGTCTGCCAACAGAAAACAAAAAAAAAGTTTTTAATGTAAGATCTAATCAAAGTTGCTGATAATTTTTCAGATTTTTTTGATGTAAGATATCATTTTTCAGATATGCACCTTCGTCACGAACGGCACCAATGATCGCAAGATAATGAACTTCTCATTGAGCTTCTCCCTCCTCTGCCTTTCCTTGAGAACATGGCTGGCGCACAGCTCAGCTTGGCCCTGTCCTTGTCCTCTCCGTGATCGGCCGGTGCCGCCGTCCCCGTCGTCGTCCCTGCCGGCGGGCTCCGGTGACTGGGCGGCGGCCTTTCCACTGTGCCTTTGGTGACTGCTACATCTAGCAGTAGGGGCGCTGGTGACTGCTGCATCTAGCAGTAGGATGCTCTTGAGCATTCTCTGTGGGGTGCCTTCGGCAACCAGCATCCTGCTCTGAAGATCGTTGGTTCCTTTAGGGTCCCATCTTGAGAATGGTGAGTTCTTGGAGATGGCCAGGTAGGTTCTGGTGTTCGAGGCTGCTTCTGCTTGCGCTTGCCGGCACGCGTTGTGCCGTAAGATTGCCAGGACGGTTTCGATGTAGTGCGCGTTTTCGGCTAGTACTGCTGCTGGGTCTTGTGCCGCTGGCATGAACAATGCAACAAATAGAGATGAGTAAGTTGAAGATTGCCGATGAAAATATCTGTGATAGTTTGTGTTTTTTTGTTTCTGTGTTTTACCATATAATACATCAGGGTTAATATTTTAAGATTTTTTATTAAGAAAACTGTTTGAACATACTACTGTTATTTGAAATGGGTGTAGCATGTGGAACATTATTAGACTTTTTTAAAAATTTTATCATTATATGGTCAGTGTTTTCTTAATGAAAAGATAGGAGACAAAAATCTCCATGACAATATAAAAAAATACCGCCATCGGTATATGAAACTATAACTTACTTTCACTTAACAGATGTTTTTTTTCAAAATATCTTTGTCTCTTAAGTTTTTCATGTCGTAAACCATCAGATTTAACCCGTCCATTTTTTTAATAAAAATCCACCAATGTAGTATTATATCACTGAAGACAAAAGACAAAGGGTGCCAATTGCAAAAATTAAAGAAGGCTGAAAATGAGGAAAATTTACTTAGAGAGATTCGTCCTAATGTACATCTCTCCAAATTACCTGAGGATTGCAGGCATTTATTGTTGATTAGGTCTTCATAGAGAAAATGCCATGAACCAAAATCATTCTGTGCTGGATGATCACCGTTCTGGCAAACCATGAGCATTGGGATCTCTTCATCCACGTGGTGGTTTGTGCAACCACCATCCCTTAAGCTTTCCGACGTCTCAATCTGCATCGGTTCATCGCTGATCCGTGCACCGGCCCCTATGTGATCATTGCCCACATTGTCCAGTGGCAGATTCTTGAATGATGAATCATTTTCAGTGTTGGTTTCTGAATCAATTATGTCGTCGTCATCTTCCGTTTCAATGTGCTCCTCTTCCGGATTCAGATTATTATTAGTCCGTCCATTTCTGCTGCTAATGTATTTTTCCATTTTAATTTGAGATGGCTGGCGATTAATGTGTGTGGATGGGGTGGAAGTTGAATGCCCTGAGAAGGTAGGCATTATGGGAATGCCATGTTGATCCATGAAGATGCTCCTAGCATACTCAATTAAACCGATGTCTTCTTCTACCTGAAATGTATTCATATAGACTTTGTTAGATCATACTGTTTTCCCTGCATATGCATATAATGTTTGGTTGATTAATTTCATGACTGAAAATATTTAGTTGAATTATCGATCAGTTTGCAAAACATTAAAAGTTAACCGTCGCCATTTCTACAATGCATAACTAAGTAGCTATAAATGTAAGTAAAATAGTAAATGGCTCTTATTTGATCTAAAGCAGATTGTCAGATTAAAACATGAACTCACCTTCTCTGTAGTTCCTATTTCCAGGACATCATCATCATTAATTGGAATGCATGCGACTGTCTGCGTTAACATTGAAGTCAATGCATGAGCTTTAGTAGTTTAGTTCAAGCCTGACATTCTATATTATTTAGTACTAGAAATCATGCAAATACTGAATATTGAACAATCATTTGAAGAAGAATAAGTTCACTGCTAATGATTTTACTTTGCTATTTGTGTTGGGAACTTGGGGTAAAACTATATAAGTGATTTATCTAAGTGGAAAAGCACTGATATATAAGGATCATACGTCAAGTAGTTCAGAGGCAAATTTGAATACCTGGATACCTGCACTCTGCCATATGTTGCCACAAATATTTGTTATTCCCCAAATGAAAGAGTAAAAAGGAAAGTTATTAGTTTATGGTCAGGCAAAGGAAAACAATATATAGTATTTTCTATCTGTATTCGTTTGAGTTTTGTCGTGCTCATATCTTGAAGGGAAGCGATGTTTTTTCAGAATTTCAACTCCAAACACAAGCCTTATCTTTCTGTCATGCTTCTATAGTAGTAATTGTGATTGCCTGTTGTATCTTAAGAGGTTTTCTGTTCAAATTTAGCCCATTTTTTCTTAAGTGTTCCAAAGTTTTCGGCACACTGCAAACTACTCAATCTAGTCAAAATTATAACTGCACTTCTGAAATTGATAATTTTCACTATCTTCCAGGTGCAACTACTTTAATCTGACCACTATTATTTACAGTACAGTTATTGTACCATATGCATAAGATTATGAATGTAGTTTTCAAGACAAACTCTACATGCAGAATACTTTGGAAATTAAAGAAATGATAGTCTCTCAATGTTTGACCTGATCTTGATAAAATTAAGGTTGAGTACCTATAAGGCTATATCCAGAAGGAGTGCCAGCAATTAAAGAAAAAAGAAATAAAAAGAATTGACAGCATTTACCCTGGCAAGGATTGCTCTCGAAAACACTTTGCTGTTAACTTTGTTTGCCCCACAGAGCCACACATGACCACTCCTTGCAAATGCCTCCCCAGGCAACCTGAAAAGTGAAAGCACTACACAGGTAGGGAAACAAAATTGCACTCAGTATTCGTTTCCTATATATACAGAAGGTTGGAAGCATCTGTCTGTGCTTATCTTCAGGACGTTTTGTGCATATAGCCCCTTTACCCTTTTTACGTACCCCAGAAATCGCGAAGCAAGACTTTCTGTCAATTACTTGACAACTGTACTAGGAACTAGGAAAATGCCGCTTTCTCGTCACAGTAGTTGCCTCGGAGTTTCAAAATCCTTGGGCGATGATTTAAGCAGTCCAATTTGAACGAGGATTTGGTTTTCATGGTGATCCCAAGTTCAAATTCAAATTTTATTTTTTTTCACCTAAATTTTTCGGAATCTGAATTATGAATATCCTCAACGAGTGAGACAGCACGATTTTAAATTAGTCATTATACCATCGGGAGATGTTTTCAATCTTATTGCAACTACGGATGTGTTTTTCTTGCTATTGGCATGCAGCAGGTAGCTCATCAAGGAGTCAAGGCAGCATGCATTCTTTTACGTATCATGTCTTTTAGGATCATGTAAGAAGATGATGCATAAAGATTGACTATATATACTTAGACCATGCATGTGTTAGTGTTACGCATATATAGTATAATCGGCTGATTTCTCATTTCTGATTGTAAGAAATTTGCGACAGATCGATCTAAGTGCAAATAAAAGAAGTAAAACGAGCATGCAAAATGCAGAAAAATACACATGCATGTACGTAAACAATACGGTTACTGTTACCCGAGGCCCGGAGGGAAGCAGTAGGAAGCGCACATGAGGTAGAACCACTCCGTCTCCGAGAGGTCCTCCGGCGCCAGCGCGGCGCAGGGCCGGCGGCGGCGCGCCACGGCGGCGTCATCGTCCTCCCTGCCGACTACTACTCCTCCACCGTCGGCCTCCGCCACCGCCGCCAGCGAGTCGTAGAGCTCCCGCAGCTGCCGGCTTCGCCTACGCCGCCGCGCCGCCGTCCCCTCCTCCGCCGCCTCCCCCTCCGCCTCGCCGCCGCTCGTCGGCACCGTGGTCTTGCGCGTCTTGACGGCGCCGTTGTAGTGCCCCTCCGCCCACACGAGCGCCCCCTGGTGCGCGCACAGCCGCCAGAGCGCCGCGTACGTCCACCCCGTGCCCTCCGCCACCGCCTGCAGCGCCTCCTGCTCCGCCGCCGCCGCCGCCGACGACGACGACGACGACGCCATGGCGTACGTGCGGCCCCGCAGCGCCGCCGGTGCAGCTAGCTAGCTACTACCGGCCCTAATAACCCACAGCCACCTACCTCGATCGTGCTGCTATATATGGTGCGCTAGCTAGCTAGCTAGCTACATAGTACACGAGAGCGAGGGAGACGGGATGTGTCGTCGTGGAGCGAGAGGGTTGGTTTGACTGGTGGCTGGACACCAGACGGCTCGGCGGAGCTCATGCGCCTGATCGCCGAGGCACGTGCGGGCAACGACGAGGAGAGGAGGAGGATTCGGTGGCCGCATGCCCGCGGCCGATGCCTGGCCGTTGCAAATGTCGGCCGGTAGGCTCGATTCAATGCGCACTGCCTTTCCAAATGACCCTTCTGCCCTCCCTCTGTCCTTCACCTTTGCTAGTACTGGTACTTGCCATTCTTTTCCTCCTTCGGTCCTTTTCTTTCTTTGTTTTTTTTTTCCGACCTTCATCCGGTCCTTTTCGATTTTTTTTTGTTTCTGAAAAACTTGTTATTCCGGAATTTCGGAAAGGGGTCCAAGTGGACAGAAGAATGATAGTATGAGGTAGAGGCGACAGAGGCAAGGCACCACCTTCTTCATTTCGGATTGTGATCCTCTGCAATGTTGTCACCGACAGGTGGACCCGACAGGTGCCACCTTTCATTTCTTCTCCTGCCATCTGAATTCAAATCATGTGAGTGATGTTCTCTTTGCAATACAGTATACACTACGGTACCTAGTCATGGCTTAGTGATGGCATCATCCAAATTTTTGTACTTGCTTAGACACTCGGCACATACTCCTTGTCCCTAAATAAGTGTTTCCCCATAAGCAAATTTGCCTCACAAATAGGCTTCCCGAACGACATTTAACAAGAGACCGAGGGAGTATATCTTCTTACAACCTTTTCCCACTGAACAAGTATATTGCAAATTGAAAAGGGTCTTGCAAGGAAAAGAGGCACATTGATGATATCTACCACTGCAGCCTGCAGAGAGGAAAGGGACTGATCCTGCCTGGTCCTGGGAGGAGTTATAAATAAATTTTTTTTAAAAAAAAAGAGGCCCTAATTCTGGGGCTGCACAAAGGAGTAAAAAGGGCCCAGGACCTGCTTCCATCCTCACCCTTCCATGCTGGGATAAAAGAGGGGGTGTCAGGGGATGCACCACTAGATTCTAGCCCCAACCTTGTGCACAAACTGAAAGATGTACTCCACCATGCATCTCTAATAACTCCACCGAAGAAATTAAACCTACTGGGTGGTGGTTGGAGAGATCACACCAGTTTTCACTTGGATCCATCTCCTTGTTGGGCTCAGGATGCAGATTCTACTGCAAGGATAAAAGACTAAAAAATCATGTGTGATGACATGTAGCTCAACAACCATTATTACCTTACCTGCCAGGATGGAATACAAGCTGGGTGCTCAGCAACCCAATCAAGATATCACAAACTACCGAACAATCTAGATGGAGGCACCAGATTGCAACGCTATATATTCACTTGCTCAAATTCCAGTACACAGATGGTTCCGGTGCGGTTTTCATGCGAATATCACCACATCTCATTATAAAAACAAAACGGGTGCAGCCGCGAGCGAAACAAAACTTAGCTATAAGCAGCCGGGAGGAAGGATGATTCAAGGAACAGGTAGGGTGTCGAGGATCCGACATGTCATTTCGCGATACAAGGATCTGTTCTCAGAATGTCGAAATCTACAAAGACTACGGATGTATTATCCTTTGTCCGCAAATTCCTAGCTTCGCTCAATATACGGTTGGCTACTTTATCCACGGAGGTGCCGTCGCCACTATTCCTCTCCTTTCCCTGCGGATTGTGGAGGCAAGAACAAGCATGAGACTACAGACAAACAAGAAAGGCCAGCGCAGCTGCAGCAGAAATGCAAGAATCAGAGCTTTGACCTCGGCGACAAGCTGTACCGCCTTTTTGGTGCTGATGACATCCCAAAGCCCGTCACTGCATGCATACAAACAATCTGAATGGTGAGGATGGTTGCAATAAAAGTAGCATTACTTTAGTAGCATTGACAAAACATTTACCTAGCAATAACGGCAAAAGCTGTACACGCTTTGGTGATACGAACAGCTTGGCTCACATATGGTTCTGAGCTGAAGCGTGAATCTTGCTCCTTTAGAAACTTATCTCCAAACATCCTAGCAAGATTTAGTCCTGTTGAAACAACAAACATTTATTTGATTTCGCCTCCACCGTCAGTTGTAAAAGAAAAAAAGAACAGACGAACCGAAATGGGGCAAAGTATCATACCACTAAGACGTACTTCACCATCTTTCAGGGGCTGCCCAGTTCTCGCTATTCTAGCTCTTTCAGATGCACTAGCTACCCGATGATCTTCAGTCATATCAATCGTCATTCCATTGACACTGAAATAATTAGGTCATTATTGGGCTCAGAAACATCTTAGTCGCAATGTTCTGATTCAACACTATATAGGAAGTTAATAGGAATATTAACGTATTAGCTGGCAGTTTATACTAATTATAGGTGATCTTCTTACCTCATCACACAAGCTGAATCACCAAGATTAGCACACTGGGCAAAACAATCTTTGTTCTGATCAAACCAGATAAGAAGGGCTGTTGCTGTACATCCCTGAGGTTAAAAAAGACATAAGCCATAACAGTTTGTATCACCAGGGTAATTCCAGGGAAAAGCATATAATACAACTACAACTCAGCACAATATATAAATGACATAAGACCCTTAAGAGGTGCCGATTAGACTGCAAAATTTCAGGAGCAAACAATCATTGTCATTTCTGGTTAGGCATTGTTTTCTGGAATAGGGGAAGACTTCACATTCTATAATAGTAACGTACATTGGCAGAACTGTTTTCAGTAGCTATTAGCAGCAAGATCTGAAGTTTAGGAGCAAAGCTAATTACAAATCTGTATCCTAGAGATGAATTAGCGAAAGGTTAGAAACCAGACAAATCATTTCAGTTTAGGACCAAAGTCACCTAATAATGTGAAGCTGGGGGATGGGATCAGCAACAAGACAGTCTCATGAATGGTGACCTGAATTATTGGATCACTAACACTGATAGTTTCTTGATGATGCTCATATACAGGGCCAGTTCAAAGACACTAAATGTAACAACCTTGCAAACACACAAGCCTAATTCAATAATAGCATCTGAGACATCACGAGATAAAGCAAACCTCGTACTGATGGTCGATTGCAGCTTCTGTCAAAGTAAAAGCATATCTAAGAACATCAGAAGCATCAGAAAGGGATAGCACTCGTTCTTTTGTGCCAGGATGAGACAAAATGTTTGCCAAATTTTCTGGAAGAATCCTAGAAACCAAAAGGAAAAACGTCAGTTTTGCATTTACAGATTAAAATATTAAAACATAAGAATTCAAACAGAAGTCTTGTTCCATTAAAGTTAACTAATACATAGCTAAATCCATGTCATGCATAATCATGCATAAATAAACCAACAAATGACTAACTTGCTGACAGCTTTGGCAGCTCCATCCCCACCATGTCCATCGAAAATTCCAAAGAGCCCAAACTGCAACACAATCAGGCATCAAAAAACAAACGAACAAAGATTTTGAAAGAACTCTCTGATTACCCACCTGCTCAGCCCCCTGCAAAGGACACTGGCAAAAGCTTATGTCCTCCATTGGAAGTTTCTTTCCACTTCTACGGGCTACCATTGGATCAGATGCCATACCAACTCCAGCAGGAACTCGTTGATTTTGCAGTGAAATATGAACCTTCAGAGAGGTAGCAACAAAATGCAAGTGTCAAAAGGACAGAAATTGTTATCAAAGAACTAATGATTGAAATGTTCCTATGATGCTCAAAATCAGCTGAATAGTAACAACTAACAAGCACCAACAAACACTAGAATCAAGTAATACATGGAAAATTGTTATCAAAGAACTAATGATTGAAATGTTCCTATTATGCTCAAAATAAGCTGAATAGTAACAAGCACCAACAAACACTAGAATCAAGTAATACATATACTTCAACTGATGAATTGAGACAATATGAGCAGCAGCCATAATGTTCAGCCCTCCCTACAATTCTATGCCAGATCCGCCCCTGCCTATAAGACACTCCCTCCGTTCCAAATTACTTGTCGTTTTGACTTCTCTAGATACATTCCATTTGTTATGCACCTAGATATATATTTATGTCTAGATACATAATAAAAGAAATGTATCTAGAAAAGCCAAAACGACAAGTAATTTGGAACGGACGGAAATGGAAGTCCAGTGCACTGCATGATTGAACCACTGTGATGAATAAAAGACCCACAAAAAATGTTACCAAACTCAGAAGAAACTAGAGATACAGGAAGCATATCAGGAACTTACAGATAGCTTTGATGAAGTCCCTAGAGTTATAATATCACCATGTGCAAGTTCAGCAGGCTCACCCCAATGCCTAGATCCAACATCTGGATGGTGAACTGCCTGGGAGTTCAAGAAAGTTCCATTCAAGCTGCCCATGTCCACAAGTTCCCATTTCAATGTCTGCAATATTCCAATATATCAATCGTCACTTTTTTAAATGAAAGGAAGAATCTTAAATTTTATTGCAGCACATATCTGGAGGAGTAAGGGTCCCAAAGACTAATAACAACATATATGTTCAGTGCAGTAGAGGCAATCAAATAAAGATTTGGTGGCTCTACCCTATACAGTTTTCTAGTAAGTTAACTCTCAAGAATTATATATATATTAACAACTACAACCTAGCAAAAAAGGCTCAGCCATTTCTGCTCACAAATAAGCTGCAAACAATAAGATTGTGCTTACCCAGAAAAAAAAAAGAAGAGGGACAAATCTTGCAGGAACAGATTCTGCTTGGAATCCAGGGAAAGGATGATAAAATTTTGCATTGAGTTACTGAACTAATTGCTTTACTAAAAGGTGCTGCCATGGTACTGTAAGTGATTAGGTTTGAAATATGTAGCTCTAGCATCCAAATTCCCGACATTCTGTCAGGTAATAAATGTGGACAAAACATAAACCTAAATTTTGATGATCACAAACCATACAGGATGGTGTAAGGTTGATCGCTAGCCTCACTTATTGAGTTTTGACAACAAGCTCAAAGTGCAGAGAAATAAATATTCAAACAGCATTAAGTTCAAGGGACAATAAATAAAGAAACAGCTCCTGAATATTTACCTTTGCATTCCAATTTATCCGAGCATGCTTCCCTGACACTTCAGAATCCTTTAACACTATATCACTAGGGGGAACCCTTCCAAGAGTTATTGGGAGCATAGAAGGTCTACTTGACTGCCGAGAACAGCTTATCCCATGAGATGGACCAGCTATGACCTCTAAATCAAGGCTGCTATCTGCATTTCTAACAAAAGATTGGATGAAATGGGCATATATATGCCAACATTTGCAAGGAATGGACTACTAAAAATGTCCAAATCAAGATTGAAGGATAGCTTACGATATGTATTATCCTTCATAGAAATGCTTCCAATATGGTTATTCTCTCCAGAAACCCTTCTTCTGTGCTTTTGATCAGGTGTGGGCCAATTTGTTGGTGGTGTACGCTTTAGTGTGCTTCCTATTTGGAACTCTTCAGAAGTATCATTTTCAACATTGATGACATGAGTTTCTCCTACAAAGCCAGTAGCAATTTTCAGTAATTGGAAAAATGTCCTTGTAAATCCATAAAGGGATATAACAGTTCCAAGCAATCCAACATAGATTCTGATACAGATGATTTTCAAACTAGGATACCAAATGGTTGGGTATGATTATACATCACCTTGTGTAGCACAACATTCAGAAGGATAAATCCTCCCTGTATCAGCAATTACACGACTGCTTGGCGAAGTATTGCTCCTATTTGTTTGAATCTTCAAAGGTTCTACAGAACTTCCAAGAAAACTATTACTCTGGCTAGAATGACCATCCCGGTTTTCAGAAAGAAGAGGCCTATCTATATCCTCATCCTGCAAGTAGAAAGTGTGAATCATTATGGTACCATTACAAGCATATCCACACTACAATAAATGAAAAGAAGACTTTGATGTATATCCTTCTTATTAGGCAGTAGATGTTTTCTTGTTCTAATGGGGGAACTAGATATTCATTGTCCATCATGATCCATCAACTAAGAAAACAACAAGTAGTCTGTATCCTGCTCACTAAGCATTAAAAATGTAAGTTCGGTCCTTATATTCAACTACTGTTCAATCATTATAAGCAACAAAGAGAGCCTAATCAATCTTTACCATGACTCAACAACCAAGATGGAACCACAGAACAGAACCGAACTATCAATGCCACATTTCACTATCATAATCTACACAAGAAACAATCCAATGGCCAAGAGAAACCATCCTTGGACCTCAACACTGGATAAATCGCCAATGTTGGAAGAAATCGCACAAAGGAGAAATTGCCCCACAGGACAGGCCTAAGAATTCACGCTAGCAGCGCGTCACCAAGAACACCCCCAATCCCGACTCAATCGGCGATCCATGCCTCTACAATAATTTTCCAAGAAACACCGGGACCACCGATTCGCATCAAAAGGACCGCCGTTTCGCCTCTTGGCGATTCGAAAGAGGAACAAGGAAACAAGAAAGCTCGGATCTTGACCTGGACAGCAACCGGGGTCGGGACCGCCGCGGCGGCCGGGAGCGGGCGGCGCTGCCGCTGCCTCTGCCGCCGCCGCCGCCACCATCGCCGGAAGGCGAAGACGACGAGGGCGAGGAGGGCGACCGCCGCTATGGAAGCGGCGACGAGCGCCAGAGGAGGGGCGGCCATGGAAGGGGCGAGGGGGAGGGGAGGGGGGGCTAAGATGGCTGCATCGCCATCGCCATTTCTTCGCTGTGCGCGTGTGCGCGTGCGTGTTAGCTAATCTGTTGTCCGTGGGTTTCTTGGGGAGCCTATTTTTGGGCGGAAAAGCACATTTTGGGGGTTTTTATTGGTTGCTGCACACATGAATCTTGAGCCCATCTCGTGTCACGCCCACATTTTCCTTCTGATTTTCACTTTTTTCAGTTTTCAGCTTTTGTTCTTCGTTCTCATTTTGGAACCTAATCTGCCATTACAATTATTTAAATTCTACAGAATAGTAAACTATTTCGTGTTTACCAACTATGGTTTTTAAGTTATTAGTTCTAAATGTCAATAATGTGGCAGAAATATGGTTTTATTTTATTATATTTACTTTTATAAATGGCTTACATTATCGCACCTAGAGGCTGAAAATATACTATATTTAAGTTATATAGATCGAAATAAAATTGTCCAAACAACATATAGTTATTTTATTTATTATTTGTCACATCTTAATTATTGTAGCATTTGGACAAATATGTCTGAAAGAGAACACAAAAAATCCATAATGAGAGTCTCGCCTTCTTATGGCTACCTCCCAACGCTTATCCACCCTCATAAATAGCTAAATAACAAAAGGACAAGTTAACTACTACAATTTAAATTGGAATGAAAGGATGTATTATATTAGCAAAAAAAAAGAGATGAAAAGGATGTTGGAAGACTTCCGTTACTACTTTTACAAAAATTGAAAAAAAATGAGGGTGAATATTTTCTCAAAACTCCTTCGGCAAATGAAGACCGGAACCAAAGAAAAAGTTTTTTTTTAATCACCAAAGAAAAAGTTTTAATAAGCTTCTTTCGGTTCTTCACACTTTCGTGGTCCTTATTATTCCTTAATTAAGGCCAATCTAACTAGTGAGGGCCGCACACTCCTGAGAAGAAGTAGGTGACCAAACTGAAGGAATAAACACCCTCATGACGCTGATTTAATTCAAACCCCTGTCGAAAAAGTTAACCACGATCACGTACATTTGGAGAAAATCACCAGGCCGGTGACGTGTCCAGTGGGACCCACGACTCAAGAAAACCCCACCCGCCCACACGGAGAAGCCGTCACCAATTAACCCAAGTCATCGAGCCCCCAACCAATCCCCATCACCGCGCCACCCTGATCCGAGCCCGACGATCACCTGCGCGCCACCGACGCCGGGCGCCCGGCCGGATCACGGCGCGGCCACGCGCGCACCCGCCCGGTTGTCCGGGCCGGCGAGCCTTTGCGACGACCCCCGGATCCATGCCGGCGCAATGATTATCGGCAGCAGCTAGCTTTAATTTACCAGTCGCTTTGTTGGGGCTCGATTTGGTTAACCTAATGCGATTTTTAGTTTAGTTTTGGCTTGCAAAGGCGCGCCGGGAATCTTTGGGGGGAATGATGCGGGTGGGCACGGGACAAGGCCACAAGCGAGAGGGGAACACAGATCAGGCCAAAGCCAAAGCTTGTACTAGAATATACGAGGAAGCAACCAGCAGCTGCCAAAATGCCAAGGCTTAGATTCCACGCTAGCCTCGGCTAGATCAGATCAGCTCTACAATGTTGGGTTTATTTCTTTTGTGTTACATGTCCAGTTCAAAACTGTAACTTTTACATATATGTTTTCCCTGCTAATTTCTCAATGGTATCCGAGCTATCAAGCAGCAAAGATGGGATTTTTTTTGTCGTTTCTTTTCTTTTCTTGTACCACTTGAGTTAAAAAGATGAGTTTTGATACTGAATGTAATAAAGTTTTTGTCGTTTGGAGGTGGGTCTGAGATGCAAACTAGCTAGCCTGAGGAAAATTTGATGTCCTCACCAGAGCTCCTCTAGTCTACTTGGTTAGAGGAGCTAAGCTATGATCGTAACCAGGTTACCCAGGTCCGTTTCCTCATTAGAGTGAATTATGAAGCTGTTTTTTTAAAAAAATTCTCTCTCCGGTAAAGTCGGGGTTTAGGGGTTTTCTAGGCTCGGAGAAGGTTCCTTCTTCTTAATGAAAACCCATGGGGCGGTCTTACCCCACCGGACTTAGTTTTTAGAAAATTCAATGTCCTTTATCGTCCCAAATAAATTTAAATTGACAAAAAAATAATTTTAACATGGATATATAAACAAAATAGACAATTCTCATTAGGGGGTAGAACTACTTAGAAAATAATTGTACACGCAAGTGGTAACCCATTTATAATGGCATTTAGTGTGGCGATCCAACTTTCTATTATTGAGATTAAGTGAATGCTTTTTTTGCCCAACTCTTTGATCTTAACTTAAGAATTTTGATTTGATCTTAACTTAAGAATTTTGATTTTAAGAACTCAGAGTGATTGCCTTTCTTGGACCCTTACTTCCTTGACCGGAGAGTGGACGATGACTAATGTGTTCCACTTATTGAACAGAATCTGTGGTCGCTCCATGATCCCTAGATGTTGAAGGCATCCTTGAGGTGATCTCGTAGTTCCTACAGGGTGGAGACAATGGGTTGGTCCATAGATTTTCCTTCCTTTTTTTTTCCACATTTTGTCAAGCTATTCGCAAGGTCCAACTTGATCCTCTTCCCTAGGGATCCCAGATAAGGTCATCCCTTTTGGTAGCTAGGTTAAAGACTATCAACAAACTAGTAATGGAGGTGTGTAATCGTAGCTAGCTATAAGAAGAAAATGATTATTTTGCTCATGAGTATAATGGTATAAGGTCACTTAACTATGAGACCGACTTAGGAATCATGAAGATACAAGTTGTTCTATGCCTTACAACAAGTCAAACAACCTACATACCAATGCCAATTTTCATTCCACCATTTTCAAGATTAACACATCATCTAGTATGTAATAAAACCTCAAATGAAACAACCCCTACAATGCAAGTTCCATTTTTATAGTTTCATATGGGCATTCACTATATTTAATTTATGCATGAGATGGAAACTTTTACTTGGACAGATGATCAAAAGAAATGTAAGGCAAAATAACCAATCTTGTCCTTGAACTTTCGCTAAAGGGCCAATTTCGTCCCTGTACTCTTGAAATGGCCAAATTAGTCCTCAAACTTTGCTTACTCGAGTCAATTTCGTCCTCCATCCTAACTGGATGGCCACGTGGACGTGCCATGTCATCCAAGACCATGTTAAAGCTTTGCTGCCCGTGTGAAAGGTCTAAAATACCATTCATATTTATAAGCCAATCTCGTCTGTTGTGCCAGCTCTCTTTCTTTTTCTCATCCGCTACGGCCGCTCTCTTTCTTTTTCTTGCATCTGCTTCCTGTTCCTGATCAATGGTTTGGCTGGCGAAAAAAAACCCAACGGATTGGCAGAGTAAATGCTACCGTCAAATTCAACAAAAAAGCAACACTATGGACGCAATTAGCTTACCTCGAACTGGCGATTGGTACCCTCCTTGTCCTCCCTCTGCACAAATGTGGGTCCCTACCCAAGCCCCTAGTTGCACGCCTCTGAATCACCGTCGCCGTACTGCAGACGAACTCGCAGGCAATGAACCCTAAGAGCAAGGTGCCCCTGCCATGGCAGCAGTGGTGAGGGCGCCCTCTGGTTCACTCGCAGGCAACAGATAGATGGAGCGAGGGGGGCCAGACACACACCAGACTTCGACTTACAAAGCACAAGGGTATTTTAGACCATTTACATGCGCAACAAAACCCTAACGTGGGCCTGGATGACATGGCACGCCCACATGGCTGTCCAGCTATGATGGAGGACGATATTGACTCGAGGAAGCAAAGTTTGAGGACTAATTTGGCCATTCCAAGAGTACGAGGACGAAGTTGACCTTTTGACGAAAGTTCAAGGACGAGGTTGGCTATTTTGCCTAATTGTAACTCTAGCTCTCTATGGAAGCTGTGTAGGAGTTTCATGTGTTGGAAACTGTGTAACCTAAGTTTCATCCCCATGAAACTCTCTCTCTCTCTCTCTCTCTCTCTCTCTCTCTCTTCATAATTCTTATGACATGTCATCATATATATCTCCATGGCATCTCATTTTTGGAGAGTGAAACTTCCATTGAGAGTGCCTTTAAGACAGTTGCTCCTTGTAACCTTCACCAAAAGTACCCACCGATGGTACATGACACTATATGCATTGGTAACATCAAGGTGTGTATGACATGGTTACGATCAACAAGACCTTTCTTCGGTTACCGGTTAGTATTTATGGGCTAGGCGTGGCAACTACACCCCTACAATCTTAAATGTGAATGAACACTAGTGAATCAAGAGCGAAACAAGTCAAGCCGAAGATGAGTACGTCCTGTTGCACTAGCACTGCCAAGATTAAAACATTAGGTTCCATAGTTATTAGTCAAGTTTAGCATGATCTTCTTGTTTTGGTTTTCTAGTTCAAGTTATTACCATGATATGTGATATGTCATAACTTGAAAGAATTGCTTTAAACATAATTTAGCAAGATAATCAAGGATTGAAACTTTCCTTAGTCTCCAAAGCTAACATTAGACTTGATTTGATACTTTGTGGTTAGTTTGATGCTTGAAAATTGAATCATCAGCTGAGATCATATTGCTTATTTGACATTATATTGCTCATGGATTTTGAGTGAACTAGCATGTACATTGGTGACAAGGCTTATGCTTACCCTTGGTACTCACATTGTCATGCTAACAATTCTTCTCTCTTATTGTATTGTATTACTTAGGGGCAAAGTTTTTTTCAGAAATAAAAATTGCAACAATTTGAAGAAATCAAATATATAGCATTTACTATATTTTTCGAATAAAATTGTATGATAATAATTAGTCATGTTTGTTTTGTTTTATGGAACAATATAAGGACCTCTTCTAAAGAAAACATTGGTTCATAAGGGCTGCATTGGGTTCCAAAAGGTAGGCTAGCCCAACCAAGCCATGTCTAGCGGTCGTGGTTTAATCTCGGTCCCACCAAGGCCTAATCAAATTGTGGCCTTTCCCTAGTTTGATTGGACCCACCTAGCATAGCTCGGTCCAATTCCATGTCAGCCCAAATGGCCCCCACCAATTTACATTGATTCATTCACCTCGCACGACCCCAATTGAGCTTGACGCCTCCTCTTCTATCATTCTTTTCTTGCTCTTTCCCCTTCTTTCTTAGCTCCACCACACCATTGTACCTCTATTGATTACTCCAATTTCCTCCTAGCGGCACACCACCACTAGGTTCCACTGACTTCTCAATTAATTGCGCTCAGCCATTCCACTTGCCCTTACCTTGCCATGAAAAATCTATTTGTTAGGGTTAACACTAGATGTATTTCCCCTCAACAACCATGGTGAGCTCGACAAACAACTCCGCCACATGCACCTCATATTCCTTGACTTTCGTGACCTTATCAACACCCTCCCCATGACCGATTTGGGATGGTAGTATCCAACCTTATCCCCCACATTGCAAATCAAATAAGGCAAAGGCTCTAGCACCTCTTTCTATTTCCCTTGGATCATCATCGCTTGAGGGACCAAGGGCCTACAGTTGATGTCGATATGCGGTGGTTTTGCCATTATAGTGGCACACCGAATACACAGAAGCAACAGTGAGACATAGGTGAGCAAAGGCTCACCAACACTCCAACATGTATTTGTCCCCAGTGGTGAAGCCAGCTTCCCAGCTTAGGGGGGCTGCTGCTTCCTTCTTCCTCCTCTAGCCCCTCTTTCCATCTTCTTCTTCTACCTCCAGCCTAGGGGGCTTGGGGGGCTCCCATGGTGGCGCCAGCGGTAGGGGGCTCTAGCCCCAACCGCCCCACCGCTGGCTTCGCCACTGTTTTCCCCTAAAACTATGCCCTAGCTCAATTGCATTGTCTCCAGTAATCTCTTATCGATTAATGAACATCCATATCCACCTCTCTCATGGCGTCATTTTGCATATAGCCATTATCATGAGCAAGATAAATATATAATATAATAAAGAGAGGGAATAGCTTACCTTGTTAGTCCCGAACCGAAATGAAGTTGGGCTTGCCATGGTCCCCTTCACCTTCTATTTATAGGTGCAAAATGATCACTTTTCTGTTATAAAATAAATGCATATATCTTTAATGCATGTCATGGGAAGTTAGAAGGAGGGAGGTTACATGTCATGTTTGTTAGCTTGGTGTTTAAGGAAGTGACACATAGTTGGTAAGGTGGCATTTGCATGGCTTCATGCTTTAGGAACTTGACACCTAGTGTCATGATGTGGCATGCCAAAGCTTCATGGTTAAGAAATGTGACACCTTTGTTTAATATGTGATATGGTGCATGGCTACCTTATATGAGAAAGTGACACCTCATAAGTAGGTGGTAGTTGAGGGCAATATGGACATTTCGACTAGAACGTTTGTGGCTATCATAACACATGGAACATAATTTGGTGGAAAGGAGATTCTAAATTTGTTTCCTTCATCTATGATACTCGACACACTTTCTTTTGAGTCCTTAATGTGATTTTGGCTTTTTATATATCTTGGACGGTTGGCTAGGTTTGTTGTTTTTGAAACCTAAGGGGACTTTTCATGTAACAATGTGGCACATTTCTAAAAACTTGAGGGGACTTTTTGTATAGGAAAAAGTGTATTTTATTCTCTCAAATATTGCAAAAGTATGACATTCATTCCACATGTTTTATTTGGTGCAAATCAACCTCTTAACTATCTCAAGTGGTGCATTTATCATCCTCTCTTTAGTTTAACATTGATTTACTATAATATAATAGCACTTTAGACCATGCAATCATCTAGATAAAACTACTTAATCACATCTTATGTTGTCAATCTCTATAATTATTAAGTGAGAATCGACTTCATTAATTTCTTTCAGAAAGAATATACAAAGTATCTAATTTAGATAATGTACTAAAACTTTTTGTGAGCTTTATATTTTTGACTTAGCATATTGCATCCCTGAGCAGTGATTACTGAGGGCCCGTTTGGTACAGCTTCATGAGCGGTTTCACGAGCAGCTTCACAACTTCAATAGCCAAACGGCCAACTCTCTGCTCAGCTCTCTGATCAGCTTCTCTGAAAACTCGCTCTCACGGAGTTTAGCACACGGTGAAGCTGCAAAAACATGACTCTCCCTCACTCATGAAGTTGCTCATGAAGTTGTTTTCTAAAAAAACAGTTCTACTGGTGAAGCTGAGCTGTGCCAAACAGGGCCTGATTACTCAAATGATTATGTGGCGTTAGTCGTGAGTAGATTTCACTAAACCATTGTTAAATTTTAAGGTGGGATGATAATAAATGCACCAAAGTAGTTAGTTAAGGGATCGATTTTCACCAAATTAAACATGAATACCACACTTTTGCAATGCTTGAGGGGTGAAAATACACTTTTTTCTTTTGTATATTATTCACAAGGTTTGTTTGGACTTCTGAAATTTTGTGAAAAACATATATGTTTATTTGTGAGCTATTAATCAATATTCTCAAGTAAATGTTTAAAGCAGGAGATGTCAACTAAAGGAGTGAATAATCAAAAACTAAAGTTTACAAGCTTGGTCAGAAACCTCGATGAATCTCCACATTCTGTGAAGATTTTATAAAAGTATGTAGTGTATCAAGATAATCTGTTGTAATCAAACTATGACCATGCAAGCCTCAACAGAAACTATGACCAGTGAAATTTTCTACCCAATTACACCAACTACTTGTAGGACAAATCTTATCACAAAGTAGATATGGATGAAACGTAGAAATAAACTCGCACAAACAATAAGTAGTGTACAACCAACAAATTAAGCACAAGAGACTTGAGGATTAGTTTACTAAAGTTCAATCCCATGAAAGGTACCTATGTCTACTTTGAGGAGCCCACAAAGGTTCACTACGTGAAAAACAGACATTAGTAATGGACACAGATGGCTATTGGTAACGGGCATCACACCCGTTACCGATCAAACGTTACAAATAACCCGTCATCAGTAACAGGCATTTTGCCCGTTATCAATAATCCAGACTGGTAACGGGCATAGATTGTTGCCCGTTACCAATAGCAGAGATTGGGTAACGGGCTGCATTTTATGCCCGTTACCAATGTCTGCTATTGGTAACGGGCAACAATCTATGCCCGTTACCAATCAGGATTTTAAAATTAAAAAAAAAGAAATCAGAAATCCTTATATTCTCTATTTTTTTACATACATGTATACACACAAGTATACAATTACATACATACATGCTCAGTTACACAATACACTCAGTTACATCCATACATGTTCACCAATCTGTAATTCAATCAATAGACAGAATAGAAATTGCTTGTTCTATGTATTAGCTACTACTATCTGGCTGCAGTCAGTAAGCTATTGCTGAAAGGATCTAGGCTGAGACTACTACAAAGTGTCTTTTGCACCTTAAGCCCCCAAGACAATATAGCCTTTTCTGTAGGTGATCCAGTCACCTCTGGTTCTTGACCACCCTGCTGAGAAATTGAACACAAGTCAATACTAATGGCCCCAAGAAAGCAAATGTCTGTTTATGGAGTCCTAGTGAACATAAATGGTTCCCATTGATCACTACAGGCATGCATGTTCAGTATCACAATCTCAAAACAAAAATTAGTCAGGTGCACCTTTTATATGACCACCAATGACACATAGGGATTACTGTTGTTATAACGTATCTTTAATAAAACTGAAATTTCAATTAACTGAAGTGTTCTGTGCAATTCCCTCGACAATCAGTGATGTGACATCAGCAGATAACACCTGATCATTATCAGGGGAATCTGAGAATGCATAGCACATAATGTCGGATCAATTACACATGACAAAGCAATAGAAAGTTGGGAACATACCAGAGCCTTGTCCTTCATCATCTTGCGCATTGAGAAGGCCAGCCTGACATAAATTAAGCATGTTGAGTGGCAGATCACTGAAGTGGTGATGGAAAACCAGATAGCAAATCATGCTTACGTCAATGTGACAGCCAATGGTAGTCCTTCTGGAACAGCCCAACCATTCCAATGAAAGTAGCAATACCATTCAAACGAACCTGCACCAGAACAATGAAAGACATCTCACATTTCTAAACAAGCAAGAGCTCCAAATTAATAAAAACAAAGAACCACTGACAGCTACTGAGCTATTGCCACTTGCTAGGAATTAAACTAGTTCTTAGCAACAGCTTCATGATCCACCAAAGAAAATAAGAACAATGAGATTCTATATTGTTTCAAATTAGCATTGGACATTTTCAGTACTTGGTGCGCATTCTACTCACTCTTCCTATTTCTAGTTAGGACATTTAAAGCACTGGGAACAAACAAAGAATTCCATTAATCACTTGGAATGTAAAGTCGTTGCTGACATCAAGTGGTTCTTTACATGTAGCTGATGGCCACAATGACAGATATTCAACACCACTGAAACAAGAGAAGCGCAGAAAGTTCTAACAAATTTTAGGCATGCAAAGAACACCGGAGATCTCAGGGTTCAAGTCATTTTCAGTGAACAGATTGCAAGGTGGACAATGTCATGCAAAAAGTTTATTTTTTAACTTGTCGTCGGCAAGCACATAGAGCTGAGCAGCATGCTTCCCGATGGCCTTGACTGCCTCCCCAAGAACTGGGGTAGGTGCCTCAACTGCAACCGGGGCCTCCTGATCCCTGCCAAAGCACAAAATCATGGTGAATTGATAAGCAGGGCATGATAAAACTTTATAGCACAGCTAACCAACACAAAAATGGTAACAAATCACCATTACCCATAGCTCAAAAGGCATGATAATTAGAGGTTATCTGGTTAAACTAGCTATCAACAAGCAAAATTTGCACAAGGCTAAAGAACTATATCACAAAGTATTTAAATTCTCTATGTGAGACCGAGATATCAACAAGACAACAGCAAAAACCTCCGAGTATTGGTTCGATTAACTAGACAAGGCAACAAACACAAAACAAAACCTAACTTTTGATGCATGAATTGCACATTGGAAACCAAGAACCATTTTTGTTTTCTCCTATACAACGATATAAGTAGCTGTTATCCCATGGTGAAATCACAAACAACTGTGGAACACCAAACTACACGAGTAAACATGGATTCCGTCGGCAGGAAACATACCTTGCTAGATCAACACCTTGAAGTGGGGGAGGGATCGACGAGGTTGATGCATGGCCGCGGTGCCGAGGCACACCGAACGACGGCGACGACCATCTTCGTCGGGGTCGTCGCTCCTCGTCGCGGTCGGAGTTGCATCTCGGTCTCCTCTCCCCTAGCACTGGCGTTCGGCCGCGCCCACCAGGGGACGTCAGGAGCCGCCACGAAGCCGGTTGCGGCGGCCGCCGCCGCCAGCCAAGCCGGGCAGAGCAGCCTCGCTCCCGCGACGTTCGATCTTAGGAACGTGCAGATCCGGCGTCCATGTGCACGGATCCGGCCTTCCCCCATGCGGATCCGGTCATCTCCGGCGAGGATCTAGCCGCCGACCAAGTCCACACTGCTGCAACAAGGAGAGAAAAGGGAAGGAAGGATGGATGGGGTTGGGAGAGAAGGGAAAGACGTGGTGGGAGGGAGGGAAAGATGACGGCGGGGTGAGGGAGGGGATGCTCCGGCGGAGGAAGAGGGGAGGGCTCGTGGTGGCGAGGGCTCGCGGTGGCGGAGGCAGAGCGGAGAGGAACTGCCGAAGTGGGGAATGGGGATGGGGATGGGGAGAAGATGTTGGCGGACGCGAGGTGGGTGTGGGATGGGCGCCTGGCGGACGCGAGAGGAATTAACACGATTGAAGTAAAATTTCGGGTCCGGGAGTCCTAAATGTAACGGTCATTTCGTGACCCGTTACCAATAAAACTGAATCGTGGTCTACAAATGTTATTGTAACGGACTTAGAAATATTGGTAACGGGCATTAATGACACCCGTTACCTTTAAAATTTTTTGTAACGGTCGTATAGGTCCGTTACCAATGTTGTGTTACCTATTTGAGATTTTCACGTAGTGGTCGAGATTTTCACATTAAGCCCCTTTCTTCACCCTAGCTACCATGAAGATCAAGCTAAATTTTTCATACTCAACTGTTGGGGTGATACAAATTTCCGAAGGCACACCACATTCTTTGGGTGCTCCATGGGAAATGCATAGATGTCTAGTAGCTTGTAGACCCAAGAGTAACAAATTAAAAATTCTTTAGCTTGGCGAATAATGAGGTTCCAAATAAATAGGGAATCAACTCACTAGCACTCTTAATTTACTCTCCCTGAGTCTCTTGAGTACCCTCACCAAATCTCAACAAAAGGTAAGAATGAAGAGGAGCCTTGAGTGCTTGGAGATGAGCTCGATCAAACTTGAAATAAAGTCATGAAGGCGATCGAAGGGTATATAAACTTTTTAGCCAAATTAATTGTTAGACTCCATGAAGTCTAGAAACTCATGAGGTTTCTAAAAACTATATGTGGTTGCATTCATGTACTTTGGATCTTGGTTTTTTGTCTTGTAGACTTAAATTGAGTAGCATCATGTTGGCCATGAAATGCTAAAGGCAAAAAAACTTTTAAAAAAACAGATTTTGGATTCAAGAAATTCAAACATGTCCACCTAGATATTGCCCAGAATCCAAATTTTGGAAATCCATCCAAAATCCAGATTTTGAGAATTTATAATGGGATCCAATGGATGCCTTAGCCAGTAAATGATTTTCAGTCTAAAGTGCTACAATCAGCTCACAGCCACCATAGCACACAAAAGGTGCCTAGCTAATAGTAACATCTTAATCTTTCCTTTTAGTCCATTTAAAAAATGATTTGTAGAGGCCATTCACGTAAGGAACCACATGTAGATATGAATTTCTGTAAAGCATATAGATATAGCTCATAGAAATTCTCCTTCCCATCTTTTTAACTAGTAACAATACACGTGTGACACGCACGTGCTATATTTGAATACGACAGAATTGGAAGTTTTCCGTCATCAGTAACCCTCTAGCTTTGAAATATCAAGCATGTTGAATATGTCAACTAATACATCCTTCCACATCTTGTGAATTTAGAGTATGATTTAATAAACTTTTTCAACATCCTCTTGATACTCCTGGATGATTGCTTCATTCAAAACGTGTATAGATATTGTTATGGTAATCTTACAATGTAGAGAATATATTTATTTTTCTTCATAGTATTTCTTCACAACCTTAAAATCCTTAATCATACCATTACCTAACTAAAAGTTACAGGTTCTGCTTTTCGCCATTAGTTAGCACACATTTAGATAATTCTAATAAGCACACATGATTACATGAATCACTTTCGAGTTACTCTGAATATACAGTTTAACACGTGTAGGACATGCAAATTTGTAATGCACTTGGAAATCTATCAAAATTCCCAATTTTTATTCTCTAATTTGTTTGTCAGATGACCCTTTGTCTTGATAACAATAAGGGCCCCTTTGGTAGAGCTGTGGCTGTGGCTGAAATAGCTTCGGCTGTGACTGTGTTGGTGAAATAGCTTTTTCTGGCTGTGGCTTCACTAGTTAGAAAAACGTTTGGTAAAACGGCTTCTTCTGGCTGTGCAACATGGATAAAATGATAAAATGTCTATAATACCCTTTATTTTATTTATTATTTATTTTCCTCTTTTCTTCCTATTATTCTCCTCTTCATTTTTCGCATTTTTCTTTTTTTTACTCTTCACAGTTGTTCTTGACCATTCACCTGCCGACCTACTCTCTTATCCACTCATCATTCACTCCTATCCATTCACCCGCCGGCCTCTTGTTCTTTCGTGTCGTCTCCCTCTGCATCGACACCCAACTCCAGCCTCCCTCCGACCTGCAGCTCCCGCGCCGCCGGCCCCAGCACCGGTGCCACCGCGACCGTCCTCCGGCCTGCAGCTCTCGCGCCGCCGTGGCCGTTCTTCAGACCAGCTCCCGCGCGCCTCCGGTCCCCAGCACCGGCGCCGCCGCGACCGTCCTCTGGCCCGCAGCTCTTGCGTCGTTGTGGCCGTCCTTCAGGCCAGCTCCCGCGCGCCTCTGGCCCCAGCACCGGCGCCGCCCGTCGCCGTCCGGCCGCGCCTCTGCTCCCTGCGACGTGCGCCACTGGACTCGCCTCCTCCCCTCGGTCAGCGCCCGAGCTCTCGCCGTCCGCTTGTGGCTCATCTCCGGGGTCTGCGTCCGCCGCTAGAGCGCTCTTCCCTACGCTGCGCTCGTCGCCGGCCACCGCCGGCCCTCACCACTGCTGCTGGCCCCATGCTCCGTCCGCGGGCCCCACCGAGGGCAGAAGGTGAGCAAAAGCCGCGGGGAGCCTCTTTTTTTGGCTTCCGCAGTGGCGAATGGCTGTGAGAGCAGATTTTCAGGGGCTTTCACCGGCTTCCGCGTTGAAGCCGTTTCGTTTTGAACCCTTTGGCAGAGCTTCGGCTTCTGTTGGTGGAGAAGCCGTCGCTGAAGCCCTGCCAAAGGGCCCCTAAATTAAAGAATAATTAGCAATTTCAGTGATTCAACAATAAACACAAGTTATGCTTGATAGACATTTACAAGTCATTCCCACAGGAACACATGAATATAAAACTAGTAGGACTTCAATTTAGGCAATAGTCAATCGGGAGCACAAGCGGAGCACAATTTCAGATTTGGGAGCTCCAAAGCAACAAATCCACCCACATTCATCCACATCACCACCACTGTCACTATGGCACAAAGGTTATACTTAGCGGTGAGCACGCGTTGTAATTGTCCTTACCGATGCCCTTTAGTTGGCATGGCGGTTGTTGTGTGTAACTCACCTCCCACCTTGATCTTCATGTCCAACACCTAGCCATGCATCGGTGGAGGAGGCTCAATTCGAGCTAACGACGCCACTCCGACAAAGAAGCTCGGACGTCACAGTTCTTGTGCTTAGGTAGGGAGCACAAGTGGCGTGTGGGAAGGCCAATAGAGCTCAGGAAGGAGATGGAGGGCTGGTGGTGGGGACGACGAGAGTAAAACTGGTGCCGAGAAGATGGTGCACTGCGATGGATCTCTATGAAGACAAACGGATGTCACTCCAACTTTTTCGTTGGCGCCACAGGTTGTTCCGGCTCGACAGACGGTGGCCTGCATCGGCACACCTAGTCAATGGTGTAGTTAGGATTTTATCAAAGAGTATGTTGTAAAAAAATTCATATATAATTCAGTTTTATCAATATGTAAATGGCTCAATCCATATATAATTCCGTAATCATTTTATAAATTACCAAAATTTAATATATCAAATCTTAAATTCAGCACTCCATCTAAAAAGTTGCACACAATATCATAGGAATAGTCCAAATTATGCCTAAAAAAGTTTCACACGCCTTTATAATATAGTTCAAAGATTATTACCATCTACTTCTTAATTGTCAATCCTGCGCTTTCTGAGTGCCATGAAAAAATTCAACAATTCTAGCTACAAACAAAAATTGCACACATCAATATCCTTCTTAAATTACAATACAAATCTATAATTATTAATAGAAGAACCATGTTTGCTTCATTGCATGCGTACTGCAATCTGCGTACCTGTGCACTGCTGCCACTGTACGCTCGATCGTGACGGAGGGCCACGGCGGCTTGCTTGCTGGAGACAGCAGAGTAGCAAACGACCGGGCGCAGACGGCGGAGGGTCGGAGTCGGACGGTATAGTAGGACGGCTGGACGCTGCCGCCTGCCGCTGGACGCCACGGAGGAGCGGACTGCGGAGCCGAGTCGCGATGCGATCTACGGGTGCGTTTAGCTTCGGGCGAAGCCCTGCCAAACGGTCCCAAAAAACGGCTTCGGCAGAGAAGCTTCCGGGTTTTCCGCTCACTAGAGCGATTCGGAGGAGGCGAAGCGGAAAATCGTCGCTTCGCCCGCTCCTCCACGCCTTTGCCAGCTCTACCCCCGGGTGGGGTCCATCGGGGCACGGTCGGCGGGGCGATGGCCGGCGACGGCTGAAGCCTCGCAGGGGCGCGGCGCCGCGGAGGAGGTGGCCGCTGGCCAGGGAAGACGGAGGCGAGGTGGCTGGAGGATGTCCCGGGGCGCCGCGGAGGAGGTGCCCGGAGGAGATGGCCGGAGGCAGCGCGCTGCAGGGCCTCCCACAGCGCGCCCGACCTCGACGGCGGCCACCCACGCGCCCGAGCCGCGTCGTCGTCCTGCGCCCAGGGGAGAAGGACGGCGAGGCCCGACTGGGAGAGCTCGACGGCGGCATGGGGGAGGGCAGCGGCGCAGGGATGAAGTCGCTGGCAGAGGTGGGAGGCGGGGGACGGTGGAGCCGGCGTGAGGATCCATGCCGCCGCTGCCCCTGCCGCTCGCGAGGCAGAAAAAGGAGATGCTTCTGGAGGAAGGCCTACGCGAGAGATAAGGATTCCTCCTAAGCGAGAAGATAGCAGCAGGGAAAGGAAATAGAAAAATAAAAGAAATAATAGGAAGAAAAAATAGAAAAAAAGAAAGTAGGAAAAAGAAAATAAAAAATAAAAGAAGGGAATGGAAAAAAGATAAGGGTATTATGGACATTGCACCCTCTTATCCACCATACACAGTCAGAAGAAGCTGTTTTGCCAAACGTTTTTCTAAAACAGTTTCAGATTCATCAGAGAATCTGCTTCACCAGCATAGCCACAGCCGGAGCCGACACAGCCACAGTCACATCATGTGTAGGGTTCCGCAAGAAGGAGGAGCCCCGCCGCGGATCCTGCGAGCTACGATGCGATGCGATATGGGGAGGTGGGCAGCGACTGGGAAGGGAAAAGTGGGCCCAAGGCGGGTAAGGGGTGGGTACGAGTGGGTAAGGAAAATATTACGTTTTTGGCAGAAACACTCCCCAAATTGCGATTTTTATGGTTGTTCCACCTTTTTGTCATCATACAATCTAATGGGTGAGTCCGGCGTGAGGGGTAAGGCGGGTCCGAATTGGGTAAGAAAAGTTTTCAATTGTTTTCGCTCCTTATAGTATAGATAGATAACTTTGAGTTTAGCAATGAAATTCTCCATAGGGATATATCATATCCATCCCCATCTAGATTGGTTTAATTGTAAATGAACATGCCAAATTGGCATACATTCCATTTCAGTAATACCAAAATTTGTAAATATTTTACAAATCTACCAGAGATGGAGATGGATATGATATTTACTCAATACAATTTCATTGCCAACTCAACTTAAAGAAAAAGATAGTAAAAGAATAAAATTCTAGTAGAAACATAACATTTTTTAGAGAGTTTTTTATATAAGGAACCAACCGTATAATGTTATTCATGTGGTTCCTCATGTGACCTTTCCCTAAAATTCATTCCATTTCCATAGGTTGTTTTCATACGAAAAACTAGGCAACGCTGCACAGGTTTGCATAACCTTTTCCCGACCTAGAAAATCTCTGAAACCCGGTTTCACCATCGAGAGAATTTTTTTAAAAAAAACCGCTCCAATAAGGAATGGAACCTAGGTCTTCTGGTTGCAAGCATTCCTCGGCTCCTCTAACCAACTAGGCTAGAGGATCTTTGGTAGGTGGTTGTCATAAAATCTAATCATGAAAATGACATTTGTGCATGCATTTCCTTATGTTCCAACTATGGTCTATGGAAATAATGTATCCATGGGCGAGCCAAAGGCGAAATGAGGTCTTCATGAACTTTTTAGGGTGGGTGGTCACACTACTACAGAAAACGTTTGTAGTAGCGGGCAGATTCACATTTTTAGGTGTGGGCGCGAGACCCGCTCCTAGCTGTCGCCATTTTCAGGTGCGGGTGACCGGGTGGCCCGCACCTGCTAATCGATAAAAAACAGAAAATATGGATGCGTTAAAAAGTCCAGAATAAAGTCGCACATTTTTTCGTGTAAAGTCACGCCGCTACGCAGTCGTCAGGACTTGAACATGTGACCTCCAGGCTCGTGCGAAGGCTCCTCTACCACTACACCACACACTCAAATACGTCCTTATCCAGTGTTCATTCTACTCATATTATACTACACTGAGTGTAAATCGTTTTTTAAGCTCTAAATGTATTCCAATTAAAAACTTTTCAACTACAAAGTTTCATAACTTTCTGAGACCTACAACTTTCATGTTGGGAGTTTTCCCATTTGAGGTCGTTTATGAAATTTGAATTTCATTGACAATATGATTTCAAATAAAAAAGATGTAAACTACAAAGTTTCATAACTTTTCATGATCTACAACTTTCATGTTGAGAGTTTCTCCATTTGAGGTCGTTTGAAAAATTCAAATGTTCAAATTTCAAAAATCCAGACGTACTTTACCTTGACAAAAGTAATTCAAATACAAAATGGTTCAACTACAAAATTCTATGACTTTTGAAGATGAACAACTTTTATTTTAGTCATTTGATCATTCGGTATAGTGGTAGTAACATTCTTCACAAATTTTATACATCTATCATATAGTTCCATGAAACTATATAAGAGATATAGGTTTCATGAAACAATCTCATAGTACTTAAATGGATATTTTGAAATTTTAAACAATCTCAAATGAAAAAAACTTGTCAACTACAAAGTTTTAGGTCTCGTCGAGCTATACAATTTTGATATAAAGTTTGTCTTCATCCGAGATCATATGAAGAAGTTATGAATTTTTTTGGCACAAGACCATTTTCAGGAGTGGGTGATGTCATCACCCGCACCTAGAAATGATTTTCAGGTGCGGTGACACCATCACCCGCACCTAGAAATTAGGATATTTCCAGGAGCGGGTCATGGCGTCACCCGCACCTGAAAATGATTTCCAGATGCGGGTGATGGGGTCACCCGCTCCCAAAAATGATTTTTAGGTGCGGGTCTAGCTGCTACAGTGCAACGCGTTTTTCTTAGATCGGGCGGCAAAACGGCCCGCTCCTGAAAAAATCGGTGGCTCTGTTTCTGTAGTAGTGTCATACGAGCCTACTTGTCTATGGAAAAAGTAGGAATGTGTCTTAAAAAATTGCATTTTAGAAATAATATTCAAGCAATTGAAATAACTCAGGGAATTGGAACTTTCTTCAAGGTTAAGTAGATAGAATAGACCATTGAGGTAGTAATGTAGATTTCGTCCTTTACTCACTCGTGCTTCAAACCTAACCACTTTTTGCTTCAACCTGGACATGGTGCCGTTCTCAAATGAGAGACTAGGAGAAGCCGCTAGGCAAGCTGGATCTTATATGTCGCTTCAGCGACAAAATGATTCCGTGTCGCTGAAGGTAGTGGGATAGGGGTGCGGGGTTTTTTTTTTCTTCCGCGGATAGGTGTGGGTTTTTTCTTTCCTTTTTTCTGTTTCTTTCTTTTTTTATTTCTTTTTCCTTTTCTATTTTCTTGTTTCTTTTTTAATTTCTTGTTTCTTTTTCTTATTTCTTGTTTCTTTTTCTTGTTTCTTTTTTATTTCTTGTTTCTTTTTTATTTATATTTTATTTCTAATACTATTTTTTCTGTTTCATTTTTTCTTTCTTTCTTTTTATTCTTCTTTCTCTTTATTCTATTTCTTTTATTTTTCTTATTTCTCTTTTCTTTTCATTTATTTATTTTTTACTTTCTACTTTATTTTTTGTTTCTATTTCTATTTTTATATTCTTTCCTTTTTAATATTTTTCCCTCTATTAATATTTTTATTGTTCGAAATGAGATGTAAATTTGTTCTAGCTAGAATAATAAGTTGTTCTGGCTATAAGTATCTTGTTCGAGCTATAATAACAACTTGTTCTGACCTTTGTTCTGATTTGTTCTGACACTACATTTATTTTTGTTCGAGATGACACACAAAGTTGTTCCGACTATACTAGGATTTTGTTCTAACAGTTGTTCTCATTTGTTCTGACACTTTTTTTTGTTCGAGATGACATACGAACTTATTCTAGCTATAATAATAAGTTGTTCTGATTATAGTAATATCTTGTTCTGTCTATAATAATAACATGTGTCTGACCCTTGTTCTGATTTGTTCTGACACCATATTTGTTGTTCGGGATGACATATAAACTTGTTCTGACAGTTGTTCTCATTTGTTCTGGCACTTCATTCGTTTTGTTCTAGCGATAACAGAATATATAACCGTAATTAAAAAAATACGAATAAAAAAAGTTTGTCAAAATATAGTCAAGTGGGATCTTGTTTCGAAGTTTTTATTGTCAGAAATCCAATGGTGCGATCGGAATTTAATTTTGATGTTTGATTTGTGATTTATAAATTTTTTTAGTTTCAATCAATGTTTGCATGTGGGTAATGTCATCAATTTTGTTTTCTTCTGCATGCATGCACTCCAACCTTCCTGTCCACATTTCCTTCAGCGACATGTTGCGTTTTTGTCGCTGAAGCGACGTGTAAGAGCTCCCGCTAGGCAAGGCCGTCTTTGCTTTTACCGGTTTTCCTCGCTTCTTTTTTCTTTTTAAAATGATTGTACTACTTTTAAGTGATTGGAACTAGCTTATGTTTCGATCATGGACCATGTGTCTCCAAATTTCAACAAATGAAGTTAGGTGCCATTTCACCTATTATAAGTGTGTATACACATTTCGTAGACTTTTATTTGGTGAGCCTAGCTTAGCATAGCTTGTGGAAGGTATGGCCGTCCACTCTAACCACCTTGGTTTGAGTTGTCTCCATCTCGAATTTGGGTGTCTATTTTTTTTCTTCTTGTAATGAAAAATCGTCTAGCTAGCTCCTCAAATTGATCTATTTTTTCTCCGTCTGCTCCATGATTCGTATAGACCATGGATCTTGAGCAGGGTTAATGTTAAAGAAAAGGGAGATCTACCTAAAGTAGTGGGTAAGTAATGGGCTACTTTAGCAACGACCCTCCATAGGACTTTCATAACGCAGTCCCAAAACGTAATAAATCCATAAATGGTGAAAGAGGCACTGCTACTTTAGGCACGGCAATAGTTCCATGTAATTTAACTTTCAACTGATCAATAGTTCATAGATCATAGTAGGAATTCTGCTAACATGAAAACTTTTATATCTTTTATAGTTTCTTTCCCGAGAACTTCAAAGTAGTCCCCAAGAGCAAAGCTCTCCAAAGGTTTTAGTTTTTTAATGGCTTAATCAGAAGGTGATTGGCTTAAAAACAGATAGGTGGCGGTTAGCAGAGGCTAGTATTAGCAAGGATAGAGCGTCCAAAATCAATCCAACACACACCCATGGCACATACACAATGTCAGATTATGTACAAAGATAGTAGCATCAATCGTCACCACTGGCTGCCCAGGATCAGCTCGGCGGCGGTGCCCATCGCCTCAGGCCCGGCGCGTCGGAGGAGCGCCACCGCGAGCTCATCCTCACCCCACTGCCGGAGTCCGCTGCTCAGCCGCTTCAGCACTGGCAGGTCGACCTCCTGCACCCAGCACGGTGTGCACTCCACCACAAGGCCCAGGACCCCGGCGACGTAGGCGCGCCACAAGGAGGGATCGCAGCCCAGGGAGATCTTACCGTCCAGCGCGCTCGCCAGGAACTGCAAGTGTGACCGCGTGACCCTCTCGCGGCGCCGGGACACGGCTGTCGGGTCGATGCCCCATGCGAACATCCCCGAGTACACCGCGAGGTAGGCCAGCGCGTGGCCGCCCAGCTTGTACACCATGCCTCCGCTGGCCCCACCCTTGTCCAGGTCCTGCACGGACAGGAACCACGAGGGGAGCATCTCCTGGATCAGGGACTGGACGAGGGCTGTGCCGCCGGACAGCCAGACCAGCGTCGCCCCCAGTGACGCCGCCACCTTAACCTGCGTCATTGCAGCGGAAAGAGAAACCTGGCCATGCCTCATCCCGTACTTGGTCTTCTTTAGTTTGTCTGACCGTTGTTTGGGCACGGTGGTTTCGGCGATATCCTTCACCGAGAGCATCAGGAGGTTGAGTATGTCTTCGGCGAGTATGGAGCAGTCCTTGATGCACCGGAATATCCTGAGGTAGAGGATTCCTGGCGCAACTGGTGAGAAACCACCAGGGCAGTACCCGTGACCCAGAAGGCTGGCGACGCCTCCACAGCCGCATACCGATGTGGAGGACGTACCAAGGGTAGCAGCAAAGCAGCTTCGGAGGAGCTGGACAACCGCATCGTTGTTGTGGTGGAACACTGTCCGTGAAGCTGAAAATATTAGGAAATCGGTCCACCGCTTCACCTTCTGGGTCCATAGTGCTGCAACGATAGCCATGCTTGGCCACGGGCAGCTTGCGGCAAGGTTCTCTAGAGCTGGGCCAGCAAGGTTTAGGAAACGCTCTGATGCCTTGTCAAGCTTGTATGTGATTGTGAGGCTCACGAAAGCAGCCAATGGCAATGGAAGTGTACCCGAAGAGCTTCCTCCTGAAATATCCAGACTTTGGATTAATACTCTGCAAGAAAATTGTCATGTTGGCTGTAGCACAAAGCATGACAGTAAATGGTAACAGGAATGAGCACCTGTAACTAGCCTTGGAACATCAACACCGGTAGTGGCTACAATTTTCTTGATGTGTTCTTCGACCATGGATAGATTCGCAGAGGGGCTAGGCCAATCTGATCCATTCATGAATGCTGGCTTCCAAACACCCCGGGTTACCTCAGCTGAAAAGTAGCTTACTATTGTAGCAAGAGATGCCGGCAGGAAATCAGCCAGATCCTTCAGGCCTGGAAAATGGAAGGACATAGTCAAACCCACTGATGAGCATGGCGATTTAGCACTTACTCTTGATTCTCAAATAAAAGTTCCTCTAGTTTCTAACATTGCGTTAAACTGAACACGACCAACCTGTAGCCAGTTCACGTGGAAATAGTCTTCCATGGGAACAAGCAGTAAGAGCAGCATCAACCACAAATGGAACAGCTTCCAGTATCTCCCAAGCAGGTAACTGAGGCCAAAGATGTGAATCATCACCACAAGGACCGGAGGAGTTACTTATGCTGCTACTTCCAGATAAAGAACCTATAGATGTTCCTCCTTTATTGGCCTTTCTGAACATCAGATTGAGAAGGCTATCCACATTGTTACGTACAGGTGTCCCATGAGCAAGTCCAGAGAGAGTTGAGGCCAGACAAGCTTGGTGCTGCCGATACCATAACTTCAACTTTGGAAATGAATCCATAAAAATAGGATGCTCGCATGATGGGTGTGAAGTAGGAACTTGTAGTTGCCTTTGTCCATTTCGTTGCTTTGCCAAACTGCCGGATGATGAAACCTGGGAATTCCGCAGCAGCAGAAGATACTCAGGAGTTAGCTGTGAGCCAACTGGAGCACCATCTCCCATTACACAATACTCAAGTGGTGGATGGTTAAACTTCCAGAGTCTCAGCAGAAGAATGAAGGCAGTTGAGAAGACTGTGTGAGCAGATATTTCCTCTCCTGTTCTTAGCGTCCAGGAAACACTAGGAGAAAGACATCCAAAAACTTCACATATTGCCATAAGAGCAGCAGCAAGCTCTGGAATCTGATGATGTGGGGAGGAAACAGGTCAGAATCAAAATATGAATATAAATTGGTATAAGTGGAAGTTCAAGGTATGTGGCTTGTTAACCATACCAATCCATGGAATGAGAATATTGGAGCGTAGTCCACAGCTGATATTCCTGAAAGAATAACATTGAGCATTGGACCAAGCTTTATCAATTGGCTCTCTCTTCCAGAATAATCATTTGGATCAGATGGTGAAAGCAGTTTAACAACTAACCGAACTGTATGCTCCTACAACACAGGAAACCAAGGTGTTTGAATATTAATAACCTCAAAACTCCGAGATGTTAGATTGATTCTCCAAAAAAGCAAAAGGCAATGCATGCTGCTTCTGTATACATAAATACGAGATTGTTTTCAAATTAATCAATAATATTGATAGGGTCAACAGAGTAGTCAAACTATGGTTCTGAAAAGCGATCTACTAACCTGAAAATTCCAACCACGTAGAAGAGTGGCTCCACATAAAACAGTGGCAGCGGAAACGTTATCGTCATCTGATCCATTAACTGCAACTTCAAATAACTTCTCTACCTCTGTCAAGCTTCCATCAAGTTTATGAGCTTCATTCAGTGATTTATTACCAACAATGATGTATGAGAATTAACAATATGCCGATATTGAGATATAGAGATATTAATTGCTCAGCTCCACTGTGATTTTTTAAAATACACATCCTTCAATGTGGCTGCTTATTTTGATGTTTTCTTTTCAGAGCAAACAAACATAGCACGTGCATGAGGATTACTTTTTTGCTATTTATGGATCATGGGTTTCTGGTAAATGCCAACTCAAAAGGTTGCAAATTATACAAAGCTCCCTTTTCAAAGGGGGAAAAGATACACACCTGGGAGCGGGAATTGATGCCAACATATTAACCAGCGACTGAGTCAATGGCGCACCCTTCATGAAAGATGACCACCCAGCAAGTTGGCTAGGGAGTGTATGAGAAACGGAGTTGACATGATTACTGATATAACCACGCCAATAGTAAGCTGACGTATCCAACAAATTCCTTGAGATACACGACTCCACAATTAAATGTCGCATATTTCCAGCTGAGAAAAATCAACTCAGGATTTATATTCAGACTAGCTTACATACATGGTTATAAGCTTAAACTAGATTGCCAACTATATATGTAATTCAAAAATAAATGTTTCAATAGCAGCCACATACCATAATTCATCCCATTGACATTTTCCATGTAACCATTACTAATACTGATTCCTGAAATGAACATTGCAGCTTTGGTAGCAGCATGGTTGGCTGCTTGGATGACACATGGAGGAGGAGCAAGCAAACTTTCATAATCACCAAGTATCTGCAAGCTTATCATCAATTCGTCCCGTAGATTACCAATTGATTTCTTTTCTTTTGCATGACTGTTGAGTTCTTTTTCATTGCAAAGTGAATCTGCTTCCTCAATTATGTCAGCAATCACAAGTGTTGTGATAGACAACAACATGCATAGTCGTGTGTCTAGGTGAGGTACAGGACCTTCAATCGGTTCTCTTTCCTGCTTGTTTCAAAAAACCAAAAAATAGGATGTGAAAGATTACAAGGATGCATGAAATCTGAATAAGCATAGTGAAAATTGAAAACTCACCCTTTGTACAAGGCGAAGTGAAGCTACCCAAAGGGCCAAGAAAGCATCATGCCAAGTTGATCTATTGACCGATTGAAGAGCCTTGACCAAACCTGCAATTTCCACTAATTTAGCAGCAGCACAAAGAAAAAATAAGGAGAAGGGCTTCATCAGTCAAGATAACCAAGGAGTTCATTTCGATTTATGGATGAAATTACCACTTAAAATCTCAATGGAATTTGTTGCAGCAATTGAACCATCAAGGCAATCTTCAAGATATAAATCGATAGGAATCCATTGTGCAGAATAGCTAGCACCAAGGCATCGTCCATTTGGTGAATATAGAGGGTTAGAAGCCAATATTGGGTGGAACCTTTTATGCATATTATGTTTAACTCCTCCATATACATTGCAATCACCTAGAATCAACTGCTGAAATGGTTCCAAGGATATTGCTGAATTTTGTAAGGTAGATGAGTTTGTTGCAAGCAAATGCAACCGGCTAGTAAATGTTCCCCAGTGAGAGTGCCTGAAATATTTGATATTGTCAACAATGTTATTTAAATAAAAAGAGCGATCTTTTACACATGCACAATTTTTTTTGAAATACTTCATGTATTAAAAACTGGCATTTTCAGTGAAGTTATTTCTTCACTCTTACATTTGTTTATGAACATGAGATGACTATTAGGTCTCAGTCATGAACTTCTAGTGAACTACTGCATAACTTAATGTTAGCATCCACCGATCATTGCCACAGTTTGTATCAAAAACTTTTCTTGGTTATTTAAGAAGCAAGACAAATTAAATATCACTAGTGTAGCAAATGTAACTTTTTTCATATTGCATTAGCCTAAGTGCTTCTAGAACACCAAGTCAAATGTTTGCATTGTGACAGAGAAAAATAATGCAGAGAACATTCCATGAATATATTATTGACGATGTTAAACTCGTCTGGTGCTGAGAGTCGGACCCGGTTCTGCTAGGTGCTACTCAGGCGCTCTAACACTAGGCTAGAGGCCCTTTCGCTTATATTGTTTATGATGTACGGTATAATCTTGAGAAATTACTTGTAGCATCCAAAAGCTGAAACCCGCACAAACAGTTTTAAACCAATGCTTCTTCCATAAGATTGAGTAAAGTTATTGAGGTCTATGGGCTTAGGAAATGCAGAGGCAGTACAGTTATTTGACTAATTCATTGGGAACAAATTACTAATGACCCCTCATCGTAAATACATGAATCCATCATTTTCAAGAGATAAGAATAAGGGTTAATTAGATCTGTGCCATTATAAATATCACGTTTTTGAAGAACGCCATTACTATTCAACTAACTACGCCAGTGCCATTACAATTTTCCACTTGTTTGAAACATGCCATTATGTACGTCTGGCGCCGTCCGAGGCCCACTTGCAGGCGTAGTGAAGGCTATGTATTTTCGTATAGACAAGATTGACCCTATTAGTCTCCCTCCACCCTAGTCTATGACACATCAGGCCCTCTTGTCATCTCTCCCATCCACTTTCTTCCTCCCTCCATCCGCTCCCTCCCGGCCTCCCCCAGCCGCACCCCACCTACTCCCTGCCCCCACCCGCATCCCCATCCGCCGCCACACCTCGTCTCCCCCCACCAGAGCCGTCGCGCAGCTCTCCGCGGCCTACCACGCCAGCCACCGACGGCACTGACGGCCGCCCGCTGCCACCTGCACCGGCGGCGGCTTCGCGCGGCTCTGTGCGGCCTCGGCACCTACCACGCCAGGCACCGAGGGCACCAGCGGCCGCCCGCCGCACCTGCCCCTCCTCCGACTCTGAGCAACCGTTGGCCGGACCTCCGACTCTGAGCAGCCGCCGGCCGACCAAGCCCAGACGACCAAACCTCTGACTTCTTCGAGCGGACCTCCGACTGCTACGCTGCGTCTCAGCAACTCGCGGTGGCGGCGCGGCCAGAGGAGGCTGCCAGAGGGGGAAGAGGAGACGCCCACGAAAGAGATCCACCATGGCCACTGGATTAAGGCCTCCGTTGGCGCGCCTGAGGCGGAGGTGGAGCCAGGCCGGAAGAGGCGCTGGCGGCGACACAGCTTCTCGCACCAGCGGCCTTGCGGCGGAGCTCCTCGCATCGGCGGGCTGATGCGCTCCGTCGAGCTCCACCGGCCAGAAATCGAGCCCGCGCGGAGCGCGGCCGGCTCCTCGTGCTGGCGGCGTATCTCAAGGCAGCGCAGCCACGACGCTGGTCGCCGGCGGAGGGAGCAGCAAGGTATCGGGCACCCAGGAGGCGGTGGCGAGCCCTCGGCAAGTGCCGGCCAAAGGGGCAGCAGCGGCGAGAGGTTGAAGAGGATCCTGACGTGTGGGGTCCCACACGTCAGTGAAATGAGAGAGGGGGAAAGAGAAAGTTAAGAAGGGGCAAAAGGGTCCATACGAGAATACACGGCCTCCAGTACGCCTGCAGGTGGGCCTCGGACGGCGCCAGACGTACATAATGGCATGGTTCAAATAAGTGGAAAATTGTAATGGTACTGACGTAGTTAGTTGAATAGTAATGGCGTTCTTCAAAAATGTGATATTTATAATGGCACAGATCTAATTAACCCTAAGAATAAAGACCTGAAACAACTCAGTAAAAGAGTACTTAAAGTTGAAAAGTCATACATGTTTTCGCGTGCCAATGATAGGATACGAGTAATTACTTTATCACGAAGAAGATGCTCAATGAGTTCCACAGTTGTCAGAGTGTTCATCTTCTGTAACTTCTCGATCTTCTCATTTCTTTGTTCAGTAAAAGTTCCCTCAAATGTGCTCACGTCTTCGAGCCTTGTTGGCCATTGAGCTTTCTTCTCTGGAGTTAACTCTAACAGGCCCTCGTCATCCAAAACAACATCAACCAACTGCCATAAAACACAGAGAACAAAATGCACAACAAAAACCCCTGGTTGACATGTCGACATGCCAAATATCTTGGAAAGACTAAGGTTCCCGTCTATTAAATCCATGATCCTGCAAACATAAAAGGGGCTTGAGCAAGGAACTCTTACTGTTCTAGCAAATTATTAAACCCTACAAGAAGGGCTCTATTTACTATTGCAGTTGAGACTGCAAGAGGAAGAGAGTGCAAGATCAGAGAAGCATTCAAGGCACAAGCATATGACACCAAAAAGATCACACACATGGAAGCATATACATTCTTATTCACAAGAAATGTGCTAAACATATGTTTGACAATGAACTATCAAAAGTAATAGGAATTGAAGAATATAAGGAATGGTCTAAAGATGAATATAAGGAGATTTGTATAAGAACTTCTGGAACACATGCTGCCTTGACAAGTTGAGCAGAACTAATTATATGCATTACTGCATGACAAGCAGAGTTCCCATGAGAAGAAAATTGAGGCCCTTAGGAGGAAATGATGGATATAGCCACTTATCCGTACACAGAACGAAGAAGTATAATTACAAACACCTCAAACAGAAATGTCCGCTTTTAATGTGGTTAGGACCAATGTTAAATCATATCGACCACTGCACCGGTGACTCTGATTCTCATTCGAAATTACCGACTGGAACATGGAGCGAATTATGAATCTACAGGGAGCAGTCAGAGGGGAGAACACACTTTCTGAAATTTGCCGCTTTCATCTGATAAGGGAAGTTGAACCCATGTCTTTTTAAGAGCTCCATGTAGAGTCTGTACTCCATTGGCCTGGAAAACCGGTGAGGAATGACCCTGCAGGACAGAAGTAAGAAGAAAACATAAAGTCCATGAAACCAATGCTGTGGAAAGTCATAACTCCATAACACCACACGATCCATAGACTTTGGATGACAGCAATAGCAGCCAACAAAACAATTAGTGCTGAGTGGATTATGCCACGCAGTAATATAAAAACATTTGAAATTCCAAAGCTTAAGTCAAAGTGTTGGCTATCAGCCTATCACAGGACTCTGATTCTATCGGAAAAACAGGACGAGGTTTGCAGTGAAGACTTGAAGAATCAGCCTACTCAAGTCAAGGGATCAGTGTCTTAAAATAGGCATTTCTTCTTATTAAAAAAAAGGCATTTCTACCCTGTTATTCTATCTACAGTGTCAGTTGCATTTACACTGTCAGACATTAAAAAATTCCCCTCCAATTTTTGGGGGCGCAGCGCACTGAGCACCAGCTTCCCCTCAATTCCGACGTCAGGTTGAAATCATGAATAGGAGGGAGGAAAAAAATGCTTGCGTGTATTGGAAGTCGAACGGATTCGTTCGCGATTCCCGACAGCTCAGCACCGATCGCACGCGCATTCGCCATTCCGATCCCACCACCCCGCCACGGACCACACACACACCAGGAGACACACAGCCGCCACCGCGAGGCGGGCCGGGAGCCCGGGACCGTACCTGGTGGAGAGGAGCGCGAGGAGGAGCGCCGGGGACGCGAGCCGCGCGGCGAGCGCGGCCTCGGCGTACTTCCACGCGGCCGCCGCGGGCGCGCCGGAGAGCAGCGCCCGCGCGAGCACCTCCGCGAGCCCCGCGGACCAGGGCACGTCCGCGCCCTCCCCCGCCGCCGCAGCCGCGGCCGCCACCCGCGCCGCCCACTCCGGCGGCGGGCGGGACTCGGCCTGCGCCGCCTTGGTGTACTCCGCGGCCCACTCGAGCCACGCCGAGGAGGAGGAGGAGGAGGACGGGGCCGCCGGCGGCGGCGGCGGCGCCGACATCGCCGTGGCCATGGTCGCCCGCGCGGGCGTGGCCCACGCCGGCGGCGGCGGAGGGTGGTGGTGCTCCTCGCGCCGCGCTCGCCGTCGCGAGGAGAGGAGAGCCGCTGGACGAACAGAGAAGTGGTGGTATCTGCGGCTGGGTTGGTGGGGGCTGGCAGGGCGTCGCGTTGGTGTAACCACTTCGCCCACCGCACCA
Organism: Cenchrus fungigraminus; assembly: GCA_036936925.1. Lineage (NCBI taxonomy): Eukaryota > Viridiplantae > Streptophyta > Magnoliopsida > Poales > Poaceae > Cenchrus > Cenchrus fungigraminus. Next base: position 91,245,620 of record CM072780.1, read on the forward strand.
CCGAGCGGTGGGTCCGCCTCCGGGATCTTCTGCGGCTTCGAGGCTGATATCGCCTGATGGGACGAGTGGTTTTGTGATAGGTACACTCTGACCGAGTCACCGTCAAACTGCGGCATTCATGAAATTGCTGCTTGGTTCCTTATTTGAGAAAATGTCCATCTTAAACCCAGTACACTACAATCTTATGGTTGTAGTAAAATGATATTAGAAACGAAGTTGTGATCGATTAGAGGGTTGCTAAGTCGAGCGAAAGGCTACGTAGTTTACATGAGAAAATGTCGAGCGAAAGGCTACGTACACCCTGTTCGTCTAGTTTATCAGCCACCCTCTCAGAACAAACCAACCACCAGCAACCAGCCAGCAGTACTTTTCTCTCAGAACAAATCAACACTAGCCACCAGCAACCAGCTAAACGAACAGGTTGTAGTCTACATCTTAAACCCAATACGCCAAATTTGAGAAAATGTTAGTACACTAGAAAGATTAGTCAATTTCACGAGACAAAAACTATTTTCCTAGTTTCGTAGTGATTTATATGCTTGCTTCCTAATTTGGATGGTGTGGGACAACATTAATTTTCTCCCCGCCGACCAAAAAAGCAATGTATGCACGTTGTAACTTTATAATTGTTAGCGTCCTTTGCCCTGGGTGCACATCATTGGAACGATGTCGATAGGAAGATAAAAGGAATCACAATTTCTAATGCGGGGACACGAACCAACGTGACAGAAATTATAAGATCATGGTGCGCACACAGAACAAATATCTTCGAGCGTGACTGGTTCTCTTCTCCTCTCAGCCTGGCTTGTACACGGGCATCCAGGCCCTCCGTGGCCAGGCCCATCACGTGCAATAGCTTTAGTTTGGTTGATGTTTCTTCCTAGCCAGGCCAGCTCAAAACGGTGATTGCATGACTGGTTAAAACAAGCGGACGACAAGTTTTTCTCTCTACGCACGGTCCCCAACACGCGCGCACCTGCATCACGCGAGCCAGGCTCCGGAGAAACGGCCGATTTTGCCGTATCCAGCGAGCCAGGCCCCAGGAGACTTTTTGCATCTAGCGAGCCAGATTGAAGATTGTGTACAGTCAACGAATCAAACTGCGGCTGCACCCCGCGAGCCTGGTCAGGCCGCATACGGGCAACCAATCGCCCCCTTCTTAAATTGGAATGCCTTACGATTATCGGAACATGACTGCATCGTATCTTTTGCTTGCTTCTTGCTTGGAAAATGCGTAATGCTTGAAGCGAACTACAAATTTTCCCATCACCGTGTTTGGTACATCCAAGGAAACAAGTAGTAGATGCGAGAGTTACGTACTTACGTTAGTATATTGTTACTAGTTTAATAATTATGTAAAGGCACTGTCTACGTCCAAAACAAGAATGGAACCGGGAGAGGGCACCTACCTACTCACTCGCGTTCGAGATTGGCTGCGTGTAAGGAATCGGATGCTCGTAGCCGTCTCAAATGGGTGAGTGTAGGGGGTATAAATAGCTCAAGGCACTCAGCTAGTCGTTGGCTAACGGCCACTGAAAAAGGTAGCGTCGGATGAACCGATGCTATGCTTTTCCAGGGTGTCGGTTCATCCGGTGCCCTCCACGTCACTTAGCCGTTGCAGTTCTTGCTGACACAACTGTTCCGACGCTATACACCGACGGTGCGTCGGTTCATCCGGTGCTGAAGACCTCGCGGCCAAAACGTCTCTGTATGCTGCTTCGTGACCGTCGGATAGACCGATGCTTCCACTTGACCAAGGCGTCGGTTCATCCGGTGCTGAAGAGGCTGTCTTGGCGCGTCTCTGTCTTGATTCAAACTGAGCGTCGGATAGACCGACGGTGTCCTCTCTCAGATCGTCGGATCATCCGGTGCTACTGTATTCGCTGCTCCTCCTCTGCAATTCATCCGGCGCATCTAGAAACTGGACCGTCAGATCATCCGACAGTGTCATCTTCTTTTTGCCTCCTGCGCAGTGTACCAAGTACACCGATGCTTACACCGATGGTACCGTCGGTTCATCCGACACTGTCAATTTCCTTCCTTTTCTTCCGCGGTTTTGAGCCTTGAAAATAGACTATCTTCTCAATTTGACATGTGGTATTTTTGCATCATTGGGACCTAGAAATATCTACAAAGACATGCTAAACAATATGGTTAGTCACATTGATCATGTTGTCATGAATCACCAAAATCATACTTGAACTAATGGCATATGAGGCCATGTTCGCTACACTGCGCTGCCGCTGCGCAGTCGAGTGGTGGACGTGGCCCATCCCAAACCCCCCCAATCGCCCGCCCCGCAGCGGATCCGGATGGTGGCCCCACCGGTCCCACAGTGGTGGACCCGCTCAAACGTGGCGCCGCGCGGGGGTACACGAGGCCAGGCGACGCAGCGACCCCGACCGACGGGCCGGCCGGACCCAAACGATCCCCCGAGCCGTTGACACGTGGGCCTGCACCCATTGACCCCGCCGCCGAAAGGGAGAGAGAGCGCCCCGGCCGCGGCCGCGATCTGCAAAAGCTGCCGCCGCGCGCGCTTGCGAGGGACGAGGATCCGGTGCAGTGGCTATTGTCACTGCAACTTAAGCAGTGGGTAGGTGAGAGGGGGAGCACTGTTAGGCACTGTAGAGTACAGTAACAAACACCGTTTCCTCGAGGCATGAAAAAATCTGCTGTTACTGTGCGCAACTGTAGCAGTAATCTGAGCCGTTGCCTGCTGAATTCGACGGTCAAGCTTGCATGCAGTCTTAAGTTGCAGTGGCAGTGGCCACTGCATTTGATCTGAGTCCGCTTGCGAGCCGGTCCGTGGGTGGGGCCCAGCCGACCAACCCAGCCGGCCTCCCACTCCCCGCGGTGGTGGGATCGCGCAAACGGCACAGTGCGCATGCATGCCCCCCGTGCGCCAGTGCGATCTGACTGAATCCACCCGCTGGCGGCAATTGGTTTGGTGGGCCGGGAGACTAGTACTTGGGCCCGGCCGTTGGGCGGTTGGGCTCACTCACCTACTACGGCGTGTCGGCGTCAGTCAGTGGGAGGCGATGATGGTGATGACAGGGGATAAAAAAAGGATCGTTTCGTTGCCGATGACACTGATGTGTTCCTTTCCTGCATAGTATCTCTCACCCTCGCGCCTGCTCTGTTTTTTTTTTCAAAAAAAAATCGACCACTCACCGACTTCGACGTACAAATGTCAAAGGCCGTGACGAAATCAATCAGATTAGCCGAACAAAAATGTAATGGTGGTTATCAGACTTCGAGGAGTAAAGGGGAGTACTTGTGGTTATGGAGTATGTAGCACGGGATGTCGAAAAACGGTGCATTGGCGATGCTAGTTGATTGCGACTTACTCACTCCGTACCAAATTATCGTTTTGTCTTTTTCAAATATATTACTTTTTAAATATATCTACTAATTTGTAGATGGATATAAAAAACGAATACCAATCTGGAACGGAAGTAGTACCATGCATGCTCATTACTTACTATCGTCGCAAATTAAACTAACTAAGCATGGAGATGTCCGTTCTCGCATGGGACGACGGGGGTCGCGTCGGAAAAGGATGTGAGGCCTTTTAGACAAACAAATATGGATACCACCTTTAAGCAAAGCAAGTGTGATCCAAGACGTATTCTTTTGATTTGTTTGTGGACGACAACGTGACAACTGACATGTCGTCACCAAGCCACCAACTTTTCGCTACTTTCGCGAATGATGAATCGATCAGCCAGCCGCCGGTCACTCCTTTTCCGTGAACGGCACTTTTCGTTGTTGTTGTTGCCACGTCACGTCTCTTGCCCATCAACTATGCGCAATAGTTTTTTTCTTCTTTTGAACCTATCCATCCCGTTCTGATATCTCGAATGACATTTCCATTTTCTGTGTGTTTCACCAAATGAAAGATATACCTACAACAACAATACCTATAAATACCATAATACGAGTTGGTGAGAGCACATCAAGGTGAGCAATTCGTTTCATTTCATCATAATTTTTTTTGACCGAAGTCAACATATTTTTTTACATATTTTTTTATTCCAGATTAGTGTGTGTAAGCGAGTATGGATAAGTCATATATATGTGCCGGTCATAAACAAGGATATATGTGCCGGGTGTAATAGAGCCGGCAGGGTGTGTAAATGTTCGATACTTTCATTTCAGTGGAATGAGTTCACACAAAATGCATGTACATGCTCCACTAGCTAGAATGAACAGCATACTAAAGCGCTGTGTACTGTTGGCATTTTCATGCATGTTTGACCTGTTCCTATTCTATAGATACAATCCAAAGTTTCAGCGAGACATATAAAACTATTAACAGCGTTGCCACTATCATCGACTGACCATTTCAAATACATCCAGTTTTTACCATAGCCACGTGATATTCTATTACCTATATACTGATCGATTTTCTTACAACAACAAAATTTATGTGAGAAATTGGAAGAAACCAAATACCCTGGTCAAGAGAACCTTATCTGACACCATCGATACACTCTTGTCAGTGTGAAGATTTAGGTTTAAGTAACTGGCATCAAAGCAGAGGAAGCTGCTGACAAAGAAACAGCTAGCCACGGCCTCAGTGTTTGGAACCTGCTTGAACCATTTTTAATGAAAATTTTGCAATGATAAGTGAATTCTTCTTGAACCATTTTTATTGGAAAATTATTTGCAATGATAAGTGAACTCTGCTTGAACCATTTTTATTGAAAAATTTGCAATGATAAGTGAACTTGCATTGTCAAAAGAAAGAGGTATACCAAATCAATGTAAGAAAACGAGAGTTGATAATAAATACTTGTAGCATCTACCTTGGCGAATTTCCATTCTCTACAAAAAATAGTTCCTTTAATTTCATTGTTTACTCCGTGAGGAGAAGAACTGCCATGTTTGAACTAGCATTTTCCTGGACAGCTCCGTTCTATGGTTAGTCATATACTTTCTGATTGAATGCATTCCGGGGATTTCAAAGTTACATAAATGTGTACTTGCGGTTGACTGGTCTCATGATAATATAATAATAGGAAATGGAGATAAATGTCGACATTATAAGATCTCCAATATTCTTCTTTACATTTGTTTGTCAAATGACTAAGGGTATTCTGGTATTTAGATACTCCTTCCATTCCAAATTGTAGATCCTTTTGATTTTTCTAGGTTCATAGATATTATTATTCACCTAAACATACACTATATCTATATCTAGATGCATAATAATATTTATGAACCTGAAGAAAAATAAAATGAGCTATAATTTGAAATGGAGGGTGTACTTTCTAGGAATGAAAGGAAAAGAAATGGGAGAGACATACTCAAAGGCTTTGCAATTAAAGCTTTGCCGATGACATGATGGCGTATTTCTGAAACTAGTATATTCAGTGAGATGTTTCTTTTCACCAATCGGAGAATTTCCTACAAAGCAATTTATATCCAAAAGAGTTGTTCTTGTCAATTATTCGTTAATATAGGATCATAGCCTCTGTCCTAAGTCAATTCCTTCTCACACGCCGGCTGGTATATATTAAGATTTTCAGTAAAAGGATTTCGCTAGAAAAATTTCATCAAAAGTATGCAAGGAATGTACAAATATCAGTGTCATTATACCTTGCAGATTAAAATGAAAAGAGGGTGTACATTGTAAATTTTATTATGCAGAAACATTACAGGGTTATATTACTAATGTATACAAGAAAAATAGTTTTTTCCTTTCCTAATCTTTCATGAACTACATTTCATTGTTTCTTTGTTCTTTTTTTAAGGCTTTGGCAACACTATATTAAAAAACAATTGGCTAACTCTGTAATGGTTGCAACAGATAGGTTAGTATCAGAGGCATCATCTCAGTTGAATGAGTTCACACGAAATGCACATAAACCTGCACACAGAAACCATTCTGTGTATGCATAACTAACTTCTGTGCCTGTGCTATGTACACAACTTCTGGCTTCAATATATATCATATTAATACTATATTTGCCACTTTCGTCAAGTGTCCATTACAGATCTGTTACTTTCTAATAGCTTTGGCTGCTATGATTAAAATCACTGATGCATCTGACCATTTCGGTGTTTACTGTGAGAAATTGGAAGAAGCCAAATGCCCAGTCTATCCACTCTCTCTCAAATGTGCACTGTTGGCACAAGCATGTCGAGTCCACTTTCACTAGATCAACCATCAAGTGTAATTTCTGTAAAAGAAAGTAGAAACAGAGCATTGTAGATCCATCAGATGTAATGGTTTGAGCCCTGGTGTATGGAGGCACCTTCTATTGAACTAGGTTAGATCAACCATCAAGTGTGATTTCTGTAAAAGAAAGTTGAAACAGATGAGCATCGTAGATCCATCAGATGGAATGGTTTGAGGTCTGTTGTATGGAGGCACCTGCTATTGAACTAGGAAAAGGACTGGGAACTTTTATTTGAAACCGGCTAGCAACACGTTGGTGGTATTGAAATTGCTACAACTGATAGTTTTTACTCATCCGTGGTGCAATACATGGATCAAGGGACGTTCAAATGTACTGCGGCAAAGAAACACATGATGGAAAGTCCATTACCATTCACATTCATGCAAAGTAAGACCAATACAAAAGTCTCGTGTGAGATGGATTCGTTCTAGAGAACTTTGTGGCACCGTTCTTGTGCTACACCTACAGGCTACTCCACAGACCATTTTTTGTTCCATGCCATCTACATGCTACTGTTGACAATGTGTCGCTGCGTTGCCTATTTGTCTGTTGATCCATGTTCAGATTTAAGCATGTTTGACCTGCTTCTACTCTATAAATACATAGTTCAACCTTTCATAGAGACATCGAGTGATCATCTCAAATCCATCCAGCTTTTTTACCACAGCCTTGCCACATGCCAACCAAAACTGATTTTCTTGAGACAAAAAAATTACTTGCAGATATTGGAAGAAAACAAAGTAATGCCAAGGCCATAGACCCTTCTGATACCATAGCTAGCAATGCTTCCGTAGCTAGCACTGCTATCAGTTTTGAAGATTTAGGTTTCAGTCATTGTAATCGTCTCATTGAAGCAGCTGATGCTGGTGACAATGGAAACAACAGCAAGTGTGCTGCACCATCAGAAGCTTAACTTTAATTATCCAAAAGAAGATGGATAATATTGTAAGAAGAAGAGAAAAAGTTATGACTTTAATTTCATTGTTTGTCCCCTAAGGAGAAGAGAAACTGTAATTTTTGAACTAGCTTGTATTTTACTGGACAGTTCTGTTCAATGTTTAGTCACACTTTTGATTTAATGAATTCTAGGGATTACAAGTTACATAAATATGCAGTCACTGTTGTTTCTGACTATATGTCTGCATTGTTCATTGTGAGAAATTGGAAGAAGCCAAATTCCCAATCCAGGCCACCTTTCGTTCTGCTTGCATTTGCACAGCTGTCACAAGAATGTCGAGTTCAATTCAAATAAAAGAAACCATCGAGAGTGACTTGTGCAAAAGAAAGGTACAATAGAGAATTGTAGATGCATTAGATCGAATGTTTTGAGCAATTGAGCCCCTATGTAAGAAGTCTCCAAGCTCCAGCCAGAAGCTAGGACTGCAATTTTATTCTAAAAACTGGCTACAAGAAGTTGTCTCTCTTAATATTTCTACTACCTATATTTTTCACTAATCCATATAGAATCTAAATATAATTATTTGAAAAACATTTTGAATCAAATATATGGTTTGGCAGCACGTACGTTATATTTGAATCGATTTTCATGTGTACAGTAACAAAGAAATGAATAATGGGAAGTTCTTTTTTTTTTGATGAAACAGGAGGGGGGCCCTACTGATTATATTAAAATAGAAATAAGCATTTTTACAGAAAGCACTCAAGAAACAAAAGAAAGAAAGAAAGAAGATCAAAGCTATTACAGGGCTGAATCTATCCATGTACACATTGGCTGCTGATTTCGTGCTTTTGCTCGAAGAATAACTTGAGCAAACTCTTTCTTAAAACGTTGCCTGACTTGCTGAAGAGTCGGCGGGGAGCCTTGAAAAATCAAATCATTACGCGCCATCCAAATGCACCAGCTCATCAGAATGATGATGTCCATGAAGAAGCCTACTTGCAGTTGAGTTTTGAAGGAGTGGAGTACTTCAAAAGGGTCCCCAGGTGGGATAACTAGATTCAGAAGATTCCAGCAATTAGTGGCGAAAGGGCAAGTAATGAAGAGATGCTCCAGGGTTTCTTCTTCATGATGTTGACAGAGAACACAATCATAGGAGGGCAAAGCTCTGTTTTTGCATCTCAAGATGTTCCGTGTACTGAGCCTATCTTTTAAGAGCAACCAAAAGAAGACTTTATGCTTTTTCTGGGCTGAACATTTCCAGAGCCATTTGAAACAAACATCTACCTGCCTGGTCCCAATGAGTTTTTTGTAGGTTTTTGTTGGGGAGAAAAAAGGAGAGCCCCAAGAATATGTCCAGACATCTTGCTGATCTGAAACAGGCAGTTCAATTATTTCTTGTGCTAGAGACAACAGCTGTGCATAGGCCTCTTGAGAGATAGGTAGGTGGAATAGATTTCTGATGTCAGTAGCTGTTTTAGCTTTGAAGACCGAGATGTTTACTGACTTTGCAAAGGAGAAGAGCTGTCCATATGCTTGACTATGGACAGAATTGCCCCAAAAATCGTGCCAGAGGAAACAGGTGTCTCCCAGATTGATTCTAACAGAAGCTAACTCCTTGAATTTGCCAAGTAATCTGAGAATATCTCTCCACCAAAAGGATCCCTTCATAGTATGGTTTGGTAGCTTTCCATTCCTGTAGTACTTTTCCCAAACTAAGTGTACCCAAGGGGTATCTGACTTGTTGAAGAATTTGTGAAGGTTTTTCAGAAGCAGGGCCTCATGGTGTGTTTCCAATTGCAAAACTCCTAAACCACCCTTAGTCTTTAGTAAACACACCATCTCCCAAGCAGCCTTTGGGGGTGATCTAGCATTGATGTCTGCCCCTCTCCAGAGGCAGTGTTGTCTGTACTTATCAATTTGTTGGATGACAGTCTTATGCATTTTGAAAGTACATAGATGGAAAGTAGGAAGTGCTGAGAAAACTGCATTTGTCATTTGAAGTCTTCCTGCCTGGGATAAGAAAGCTGAGATGCTGACCAATCTTCTCTCACATTTTGAGATTAGGGGGAGGAAGTCTGCCACCTTAGGTTTAGAAGTCCCAAGAGGTAATCCCAAGTATGTAAAAGGCATAGACCCTATTGAGCAACCAAAGGTGTTTGCTAGGAGTTGCATTTTCTGTTCCTCAATATTGATAGGCACCATCATTGATTTGGAGTAGTTAACTTTAGACCAGTAGATGTTGCAAAAGTTTGAAGCAAGCTCTTTAGAAAAACCAGCTGCCTGGCACAACCTTCCATAACAATCAAAGTGTCATCAGCATATTGGATGATTGGGAAATCAGAGGTATAAGTTAAAGGGATTGGCAACTGCACCAGATTCAAATCCCTGGCTTTATTTAAAAGTGTTTGAAGAAAATCTGCAGCTAGCACAAAAAGGAGAGGAGATAAAGGATCCCCCTGCCTGACCCCTCTCTTACAATGAAACACTTTCCCAGGGACTCCATTAAGCAATACAGATGAAGTGCCAGAGCCAAAGATGGATCTCATCCAGAGCAACCAAGTGGGGTTGAAACCTTTGTGTTCCATAATCTGAAGCATTGTCTGATGTTCAATTCTATCAAAAGCCTTCTCAAAGTCCAGTTTGAGAATAATAAGCTCCTTCCTTGATTTATGGCAAAGATATAGATATTCAAAGGCCCATGCCAAGCAATCTTGTATTGTTCTTGATTTTATAAAACCATACTGATTCTGATGAATAAGACTCATGATAACTTGCTGCAGCCTGTTGGCTAAGAGCTTGGTGATGATCTTAATGGAAGTGTTCAGAAGAGAAATGGGCCTGAAATCTGAAACCTTTGTTGGAGTATTCACTTTTGGAAGCAAAGTTATATGTGAGCCATTTAGGCTTTGGAGGCAAACAGTCCCAGAGTGAAAATCAGCACATAAGTTGTAGAAGTCTTGCTTTATAATGGGCCAGCATTTCTTGATAAAATCAGTGTTGAAACCATCTGGACCAGGGGATTTATCTGAAGGCAAGTTTGCAACCACTGCATCAATTTCCTGTGAAGTAAAAGGGTCTGTAAGAAAATCCAAATTATCTGATCTTTGTAAGAGCTGTGACAAGTTGAAAAGCATCTCAGGTGAATATGAGGAGCCAAGTCTTTCCTTAAAAGCCTCCCAGATTATGTTGGCCTTGATATGATGGGAAGTTCTTTACCATGCACATCAGTAATGCAAAGTGTATATATAGTAAGACGACCAATGCAAGTGACGTGTGAGACGGATCTCCTAGCTAGACAAGACCTAGTCCCTGGTGGAGAATGGGTGTAGAGAAGAGAGTATCGGAGCCATTCTCCAATTTCAGTTCCTTTCGTCACCGCCCGTACTGTCAACACATCCGGTGAGTTCCTGGGGTGGGTGGGTGGGTGGGGAGGGGGGGCAGTGACGGATCTACGAATAAATTTAGGGGGGGGGCTTCTCCTTCTTGTTCTTCCTCTAGCCTCTCTTTCCCTCATTCTTCTTCCTCAAATTTGTAGGGGAGGCTTAGGGGGGCTCCATTGGGTTTCCAGCGGTGGGGGGCTCGAGCCCCGCCCGCCCCACCGCTGGATCCGTCCCGGGGGGGGGGGCATCTCCAGTCGTTTTTTACTTGAACATTTTTAATGCAGCACCTTGTCCACTGGGCGCACAACCAAGCTAGGTCACTGTGTGATCACCAGCTGCTTCATTAGAGTTGAGTGAGTTTCTACACGAAATGCATGTGCATGCACCATTATAACAGCATGTTACTATGGGGCGCTGTACTGAAGGCATGTATGCATGTTCGATCCATTTCTATCCTATATATATACATGCTGCAATTCAGCTTTTCAGAGAGACCGGAACTAACAATTGCCACTTTCGTCAAACAACGGGGTAAGAGACAAATTTTAAAAAAATTACTGTGAGAAATTGGAAGAAGCCAAATGCAATGCACAATCATTACTGTTACAACCCTTGTATGTTGACATCGGTTTCAGGTGAAAGATCTATGATGACGAGGCAAGCTGGTGCCAAAAACCAAGAGTCCAGAATGGAGCTTGAAATCTTGGACAAGTGCATTTAATTTGGCTCCCTCATCATATTATTTGAAATTGCATTTTTGGTTATTTAATTGTAGAGGTCTTTTACGGTGCACAATACTATCATATACTATTGTTGTATGCAATAAAAAGGACATATTTTGAAGGATCCGATGGTTGAGATTAATTCTATACTACCGGTTTTTTAGCTGTAGTATGAGTATTATAAAGGTATGATTGGAATTATGAAAAATAGTATTATTGTAATATATGAAATAAAACATGTAAAATCTTTTATGTAACCTTATCTCACATTGGTTACTATATTTTGAGCAAATTACCATTTTAACCATATATAGCAAAAAATCAGTTATACTACCATACTACCGCTGGTAGTATTGTGCATACATAGGCCAATGTTCATTGATGTTTTAATGATCTTTTTGGTTATGTCTCATGGCTTTGGCAACACATCAGGCAAGATTTTCCAACTCTTTACATTGGTCTCAAGAAAGGCAATTATACAGATCCAAAAAAAGAGTTTTGTTCCGGTGCTTGGATAGTACCGAGTAGTTACTTGTACTAATATTTTTTCACTAGCAAATTTAATTAAGCAGTACCGGGTAGTACCAGATAGTACCGAGTAATACCGGGTAGTACCATTTGGTACTACCTGGTACTACCTGGTACTATCATCGTTAGATTTCACCCGCTGGATGACTCACATTAATTACAAACACCCTAAAATTTTAAAAAGAAGAAGAAGAGAGGCAATTATGCAACTCAGCACTTTGGATGCGATGGAATTAACATGCTATGTATCATTTCAGATGAGCGAGTAATTAAGTTCGCACCAAATGCGTGAAAATTTCTGTACAAACTTGGCGGGGAAACACATGAGGCTACTAAGTGCTGAACTGAGCCTTCAACATAGACATAAATTAAAGAGGGCACTACATAGCCGGATGAGGCAAGGCAATGTATGTAACCACGCTTGGCCGGCAAGGCGGTCGGCCCTCCAACAACTGTTCTTGACAGCAATCCAAATGTAAAAAACTTACATCGTCAGGGAGCTCAACTCATCCATCGTCGCACAAGATTCCAGTCAAAGAATTTGGCTAGAACAATTTTATCAAAAGAGTACATTGTTCTAGGATTGTGCATATGTTCGAGAGCCACTAACGGCCATAGATGAGGAACTTGGTGAGTGGCGAGGGTGAGGCACCAGCTAGCATAGGGGTTACCATTGGTGGTCTTGGTAAGTGGAGGTGTGGTGCAGAGCATAGTAAACAAGTTCTGAAGCTTGCATTCTCGTGGATGCTTTCCCTTGCTAGTTAAAATTTCAAACAGAGATTTCTAGCTAGCACTGCTGGCCATGTGATTTCGTGGTTTAATTACATTTATATATGAAAGAGTAAAATGCACCAGTGGTCCTTAAACTTGTGTTGATCTGTCATCACGGTCCACGAACTCATAAAGTGTGTCACTAAGGTCCCTAATCGTTGTTCGGGTCTCACTGCAGGTCCAAACGGGTCTGAAATAGTGATTATTGTCAACGTGGTCCGCCAACTTGGACTATTGATGTGGAAAGGGCAGCCAAGTCAACAATCATATGCGGGCCCCACCACCCTACTCCCTCATCTCCTGAGAGGTCGTGCGCGACAGATCCTCCGCGGGCTCCTCCTCCACTGCGAGCCACGCTCGGCGGCTTCTCCAGGGTTTCCTCCACGGGCTCCTCTATGACAACGCGAAGCATTAAGAGCCAACCCTGGCCTCTCCTCCGATGCCGCCGGCCAGTGACCACGCGAGCGCCTGGCCGCGCACCAGCACCTCCGACGGACGGCCACGAGAGCGGAGCAGCGGCGGCGTGAGGCGGAGCAGTGGCAAGGGCGGGCTCCTCCACACCGCGAGGCAGAGCAGGAGCGGCGGCTCAACAGAGATGGCGAGCCGCTTGAAGCTCCACCGCACGCCTGCAATCCCCCGCGACAGGCAGGCGACGACCACCCTCTCGCCTCCCTAGGCCCGGATCCGACGAGACTTGCCCCCTTCCTCGGGGATTCCAGCGGCGGCGCAGTTCCCTCCGCGCGCGCGTTGACCTGCGGTACGACCTCCTCTCCGGTCGGCGACGCCTTCTACCCTACCGGCGTGGTCTCCACCGCGTGCCAGGCTGAGGCGGCCGACGAGGCACACCGCGTGAGCGGCGCGCCCCCTCGGTTTCTCCAGCCAGCCCGTGTGGAGGCAGAGTATGGCTCACCCGTGGCTCGGACGCTGGCCGCCGTCTCTGCCTCCCACCTGTGTCGTGGCCCATCGAGGAAGAAACTGGAGGTCGCGCCTGTAGCAGCCTCGCGAGCTTCCCCGCAGCGGCTTCGTGGAGGAGACGATGGGGTTGGAGGCAACTCGACGGAGATGGTGAGGGGTGGGGTAGAGAAGAGAAGAGGAAGCAAGGGACTGCCACATATGCATGTCACATCGTCACGGGTCACGGGTTTAGACTCGTTTGGACCTGCAGTGAGACCTGAACAACGATTAGGAACCTCAGTGACACACTTTATGAGTTCGTGGTCCGGGATGACACAACAACACAAGTTTGAGGACCGCTGGTGCATTTTACTCTATATGAAATCTAGCATGCATGGAACAAAATCTGGCACATGGTAGTCCACTGTGCAACCTGAACAACAATCAAATTTCCTGCTATTACCTCACTGCACATAGTTGTACAAGTACTAATCATCAACACAGGATGCAGGCATGCAGCAAACAATAGACTTTTCACCTCTCTCAAAAAAGGTGGGCGAAAAGAAGTGCATGCATGCTCAGCAGTACAGCATGCCATATATATGTGACTCTATTTGTAGCCTATATATGCATTCGTTTTAACATTTCTGGGTGACAAACTAGCAGTTGTTGTCATTTCCATGAAACAAACAATTCTAATCTATGAAGATTATTTTTCATATATGCATGAGCCCCACCCCCCACCGCTGGATCAGCCATGGAGCACAGAATCATAAACAAAGAGGCATCATGTGTAATGCAAGAATATTTTCATATGGAGCTTGTCAAAAATTTGGTAGCTCATTGAATATTGCCTTAACTTCAAAAAACACCTAGAAATATAATGAAATTAATCAGTCAATCTTCATGAGTATTTGCCATTGCTGCCCACTCCATTTGTCGTATAATATTCATATATACAGCTTCATATTTCCAACATGATATCTACTTCTATTCTTTTTAGTTTCTTTATTCTATTGGGAAAAACACACTTACCTTGTTACTAGACTCTTTTTTTACTCTTGATCATCTGATGTCTGGGTCTGCAGTACTGCCTCAATCTTCACACACCAGACACAAGAGAATTGTCAACACAATGCACTCATGGCAGTTGAATGAGTGCACACGAAATGCATGCACAAGCTAGTAAAAGGAACTGACAAAATCTAGAAGCCTATATATATATGCATTCACACCTGCAGAAAGACGTTATAACAACTCCTTAATTTCATCGTGTGTTTATTTCCATCACAAAGCTAGAAGCCTAGAACCCCATTAGCTTGATCATAGGCATGCCTTGTGGTATCAATATCAACACAGAATTGTGTAATTTGAGAAGTTGCTTGGAGGAAGCCAAACAAGTACACCATTGATTCTTACGTTGTCCTGCAAGCACCAGTTGGCCAAATAGTGTCATCACAATTGCAAACAAGGAAAGATAGGTTGCATTCTCAAGGTTCAGCAACTAAGACACAACCATTTGAATAATAGTGGAAATCCCTAACTGTCAGGCTGGGCACAGGTAGGGGCGGAGAGCTCAACATTGCAACGGAGGTATCCTTCGAACATTGATTTTGCTGGAAAAACTGTACACTATTTCTTGTCAGAATTTCTTCCGTAACCTCAGAAGCCGTTGACAGTGTAGAGAAATGAGCTAGTCAGACAGAGGAGGAAGAACACTGATTCACCAAGCAGGGGCTTGTTTGCTGGTTCACGGCCCGAATGTTGTGACTTACCCATTGAGCCCATCATCACAGCAGTGAACCAACAGTCTCGTGGTTATCAAATTGGCTAGTCAAATCATCGAGGGCGCCAAGTACCTTGACAGCATGTTACATGCACATTGTTCCATTCACATTGATCAGTGATGAAAACAAATCGAAGCAATTGTTTGTTGAGAGAATCATGGAGAATATAGATACAGGCTGCTTGCGCATGCAATCCGTACTACTCAACATAGTACTATGTAAAGTGTTTTGATCATAAAAAAAGTTGAGTACTAGAGTGTAAGTTACCGCTGAAAAGAAGGCCCTGATAGCCAATGACAACACTGGCCCTGAAAAGAAGGGAAAATCTGTAATGCAAGGCTTAACGCTCTCTATCATGGCTATTGAGCAAAAGCACAAACCCAAATTACCCACATAAATCCTAAAACCACAGAAACAAAGCAATTAAAACAATTTTCCTCGCGATTTCGCAAAACATCCCTCGAATCATTAGCAAGTGTATGCTGAGTACATTGCCAATTAAATATAAAATATGAAAGATCCCAGCTCAGTGAAAATTCGCAATTTTTTTATATTACCTCTAGAGAAACAATACAAAAGCAAGGCAACTAGACCCTTTCATATATGGCTATACTGAGGCTACAATTAGGCTTTCTGCAATGGGAATAAGTTAATTTTACTATACATAATCATCCATTTTGTCCGTTAACCCTCTAAGAAAAAATTCAAATCAATTTATTCCCTTAAATTATTTCACCGCAATGCATATTTCGTGGTTACAAAAAAGACAAAAATATAGAGTCAACCCTGAAACAAATTATGGCTCGTTGTGTTGTGTATTAAAGGCCGTACAAGAGGAATACAGGATCGAAATGTTGAAATTGCTGTCAGCTGCTCCGGAAGTTCAGCTCCAGAAAGAATGCTGGAGATTTTTAATTTTCTTCACACGAGCAAATTAAACCAAAAGATTGCCATTCGAACCATGAAGATTATATTGAAGAATCTAGTAGTGCTAGGCATTCTGGTAGTCCTGCAAATGACCAAAAGAAATGTATCATGAGCAGGTCATTTGCCATCTTTCCATACGAAAAATAAAGCCTCCAGCAAATGCTGGAACCGTGAAGAATCTGGTACTGCTGCGCCATTCTAGTTTCCTGACTGAACAGTTCAAAACTTTACTCCCCTTTCCTCAAAGGCTCAAACAGTGTGCAACTATACCCCTGGGTTCAATTTAATTATCCAGTCATACATACGGAATATCGTGCATGTTCCACTACTACGCAGAATCATGAACAAACAAATAAAGCTCGTATGTAAAATTTACACAAGAACATTTCCTACAGGGGTGGAGCTGCTGAGATATATATTTCCTTTTTTTCTCCCCAACTTCCGAATGCAGCAACCACAATTTGCTAGCTCGTTACGGAAAAAGGATGAAAAGACACTTACACATGAAATTAATTATTCAGTCATTTTTCTGTACAATTTACACATAGCTTTGCATTTTTCTAAAATGCATGATATTGACTTCTGTGCTTTTTAGATTTTCTCTCCTATTTAGCAGACTGACTGATTCTACTTTTCAATCTCAAAAAAATTTCCTAAATATTCACAATGAATTCAGCAGAATTGGCAACCAACGCATTCGTTCATTCCAGTTGAATGAGTGCACATGAAATGCATTCACAGGCTAAAAAAACACAGTGCCAAGGCGGTATCTTACTAACTCCATTTGGAGCCTATATATATGTGCATTTTATACTTTCTGGAACACGTACATATTAACTTCTCTACCTTTCATCTGGTGTACATTTCCATCACAAAGCTAAATCCTAGCACCCCATTAGCTTAATCATATGCATGTCTTGTGGTAGCAATACACAACTATATATGCACTTTGAGAAGTTGGAGGAAGCCAAATAAGTACACCGTCAATTCTTACATCGCCATGCAAGTACTAATTGGCCAAATGACTTCATTACAATAGCAAATAAAGAAAGACAAGTTGCCTTCTCAAGGTTCAGTCACTAGGACACTGCATATGAATATCACAGTAAGTCCCTAACTGTCAAGCTGGCCACAAATAGGGGTGGAGGGCTGAGTATGGCAAGGTAGACGCATGCCGTACATTAATTTTGCCACAAAAGCTCCCTACTCTTCTCATTGGTCATCTCATCACTAACCTGCATCGCCATAAATGGCCTGGAGAAACGAGCGACTGGATAGAGGTACACAAGACCAATTCGCTAAGGGCAGCCCGCAATGGTGCCGATAGTGCTCTCTATAGTATAGCCACATCAGCAATTGAACTTAAAATATTATATATGGAGAGAAAGGGACATCACTAGGTTCAGCAACACTCGATAGCACACATTCACACGCAGAGCGGGTCCCACCCATGCACACCTTCTGTTTGCTATACTGCTTGCCTCGCACAGATGGATAAAAAAATCATGACACACGGGACCCACAAGGTTTTAGGAATAAATGTTATAATGAATCTGTTACGTGGCTAAGCTATATGTACTTACTACAGCTGAGGTGTACACCTTACAGAGAGCAAATTGTGTGTAGCCACTGCGGATGCCCTAAGACAAGTGCTTGTTTGTTGGTTCATGAGCAAGTGCTACGACTTATCGAACCCATCATCAGCCCGCTACTAGATGCAAATCAAAACCTATAGGGAGTCCGATAGGGAGTCCTTTCCAGATCATATATATTCTAAAGAACCTGTGTGCTGGCCGGGATTTTATCTGGCACAGTAAGGCACCACATGGTAGATCTGGGGGAATCCTGCTTGGGGTTGACCTTCTTGTTTTTGACATTGGGGCCATTGCGGAAGGAGACTACTATGTCAAGTTTACCTTGTGATGCAAATCAGATGGCTTCAAATTTGCGCTATTTGTGGTTTATGGACCAGCACAACATGATCATAAACAAGAATTTTTGGCAGAAATGGCTAATACTTGTTCGCGGGAGTCTCTACCTTATTTAATTGGAGGAGATTTCAATATAATGTGACGTCCACAGGACAAGAGTTCTGGGATGTTTGATTTCAAATGGCCAAATCTATTATGTAATTGAATCTCTAGATCTTAAGGAGATTGTCATGTCCGAATGTAGATGTACTTGGACTGGTCCGGGTGATGATCCTTTACTAGAAAAGCTTGATCGGGTTCTAGTTAGTACGGTGTGGGAAGATAAGTTCCCATTGTCATCTGTAGAGGCTAGAGATAGGAATACTTTTGATCATACTCCCCTTATTCTGAACACGGGTACGAATACACATCACAATAACCAGAGACCTTTCAAATTTTAAAGAGGATGGTTAATCCGTGATGGTTTCTACGATATAGTTTCCCATTTATGGCAATCAGTCACCGAAGGTAGCACACCGTTGGAGAGATGGCAGAATAAAATACGCAGACTTAGACAATATCTTCGTGGATGGGCCCAACATATCTCTGGGACCTATCAGAAAGAAAAAAAGTAATTTTTATCTCTTTAGAAGAACTAGATAAAAAGACTGAAAGTGTTGCTCTTTCCGATCAAGAGATTAAATTTAAACACTTTCTAAGAGAGAGGTTGGCGGTCCTCTTAAGGGAGGAAGAGCTCAAATGGTATGAAAGAGCTAAAGTCAAAATGTTACTAGAAGGAGATGATAATACCATATTTTTCCATCTAGTAGCGAATGGCAAACATAGGAAGCATCACATCTACCAACTTGAAAACGATCAAGGTGTGATAGTTGGAGATGAGCAGCTCAAATCTCATATCACTCAATACTATAAAAATCTTTTTGGGACACTAGAGGAGACTCACATCTCTCTCATGGAACATCAAACCCATAATATTCCTCAAGTGTCCCAGGAGGAGAATGATGTGCTAGTGGCAGAATTCACAGAGGCAGAGGTTTGTGAGGCAGTGTTCCAAATGGAACATAATAAGGCACCCGAACTAGATGACTTTCCTGCTGAATTCTATCAAGCCTTTTGGTCTATAATTAAAGAGGACCTTATGGCTTTATTTTCGAACTTTCATAAAGAGGATTTAAATCTGTTTAGCTTGAATTTTGGGATAATAACTCTAATCCCAAAAACTAATGAAGCTATTAAAATACAACAGTACCGACCTATTTGTGTTCTTAATGTCAACTTTAATATTTTTACAAAAGTTGGCACAAATAGGCTCAATAAATTAGCTCAGACAGTTGTGAGTCTGACTAAAACAGCCTTTATGTAAGGTAGGAACATCATGGAAGGTGTTGTTATTTTACATGAGACCATCCATGAGTTACATAACAAAAAAAAAAGAAATGGTGCCATTTTCAAAATTGACTTTGAAAAGGCCTATGATAAAGTTAAGTGATCTTTCCTTCAACAAACTCTGCGCATGAAAGGCTTTTCACCAAAATGGTGTAGGTGGATTGAAGGAATGGTGACGGGTGGTAGTGTGGGGATTAAAGTCAATGATGACATTGGTCCCTATTTCCAAACTAAAAGGGGTTTACGCTAGGGAGATCCAATGTCTCTAATCTTATTTAATATCGCCTGCTGATATGCTTGCTCTCATTATAAAGAGAGCGAAAGCCGATGGACAAATAAGTGGTGTGATTCCTCATTTAGTGGATGACGGCTTATCGATTTTACATTATGCTGATGACACTATCATCTTCCTGAATCATGATTTAGAGAAAGCAAAAAATATGAAACTTTTGCTTACGGCTTTTGAGCAGCTATCTGGTTTGAGGATCAATTTCCATAACAGCGAAATCTTCTGCTATGGAGAGGCCAAGGAGATGGAACTTGAATATACATCTCTCTTTGGTCGTAATGCCGGGGAATACCCATTTCGTTATCTCGGCATTCCTATGCATCATAGACAGCTACTAAATTCTGAGTGGCATAAGGTAGAAGAAAGATTTGGAAAAAACTCTCTTGTTGGAAAGCTAAACACCTGTCTTATGGAGGAAGATTAGTCCTTCTAAATTTAGTGCTTAGCAATCTACCTATGTTCATGATGTCCTTTTTTGATATTCTGAAAGGAGACATTAAAAATCTTGATCATTTCCATTCTAGATTTTTTTTGGCACGGGTCTTCAAATAAACATAAGAATAGACTAGCCAAATGGGACATCCTCCGGCGACCCAAAAATCGGGGTGGATTGGGTATTCTGGACCTTGAGTTACAAAATAAATAGCTGCTAGTTAAATGGATAGTTAAATTACTAAATACTGATGGCATCTGGCAAGATTTGCTTAAAAATAAGTATCTCAGGTCTAAATCCCTAACGCAGGTAAGACTAAACCATATGACTCTCATTTTTAGAGAGGACTTATGAGAATTAAAGATGAAGTCTTAACAAATGGCTCCTTTATAATTAGAGATGGGAATACAATGCATTTCTGGGATGACAAGTGGGTAGGCAATGTGTCTCTCCGGGAAAGGTATTCTTCACTTTTTAATATTGTAAGGGACCCTCATGCATCGGCGGTAAAATTTTTGGCTACTCATCTGCTAAATATATCTTTTTGGAGGACTTTGTAGGGGTCTAAACTGAGTGATTGGTCGAATCTCGTAGCTTAGATATCACCCTTTAATATGGTGGATGGTTGAGATACTTTTCAATGAAACTTAACCAATTCTGGTTTATTTACTGTTCGATCTATGTATCTACATTTACTTGACTCGCATCCACCTTTCAGACATAAAAAATCTGAAAGATTAAAGTTCTTCTAAAAATTAAAATCTTCCTTTGGTTTTCACAAAAGAAAGTGGTTTTAACTAAAGACAATCTCGCTCAGAAAAATTGGAAAGATAGCCAAAAATGCCTTGGCTGTAACCTTAACGAGACTGTCCAACATTTATTTCTGGATTGTCGTTACGCGAGAATGGTCTGGAGGATGGTATATCTAGCTACAGGTTTAACTCAAGTCTATACGACATATGTTCGGTTCTTGACTTTCTAATCAAAATAGCAAGATTAGAGCCTTGATTTGGGTGGGGATTGCTGCGTTATGCTCGGCAATTTGAAAAACTCATAATGATATTATCTTTTACAGAATTAATTATAACTAAGTTCTGCAGGTTATTTTCAGGGGGCGTATTGGCTACGTTTCTGGGCGCAGGTGCAGCATGACGAGCACAACAAGAACTTACTCTCTTCTTTGAGTACAAAGCTAGAGATGGTGTCTTTAGAAGATGCCAACGGAGGATAGAAGCATTTATCTCGTTTGCTTTAATTCCTGTCTCTATATTTTGAGATGATGTGCTCATTGATACCAAACTGTGCAATAATGGGCTGTGTACGTCTTTTGACGTAGAGTCCGAATATTGTATCCATTATCTAAAACAAACCCGCTACTAGATCAATAGTTGTAAAGTTCAAATTGCATAATGTGAGGGCAACAAGAAGATGGAGGCTAATGCAGCGTGCTTCATGCGCATGTGTGTAACCATCTAGGCCCTTTCACACCTTTGGTAAGGGGTGTGTTTCGGTGATAAATAACAACCATATGCTTGTGACTAACCTTTGTTTTGTAGCCGATTATATCTTGGGTTATTGTCATAAGTATTGAATGAAAGGAGACCCCTCAATTTGAAATTATGGACGATTAATGGACAAATACTACAAGGCTAAGGACTTTGTTAGTTCCAAGTGTCATAAGGAGATGAAGGACACTTGGATTGCTAGTTTGTAGTGTTTGACCGTACTATTAAGAGGGGTTCATGCACTAGTAGCTTGACCATGCACCAAAAGCCATGAAAATATGCACACTCAAGTTCCTTGGATGCTATACAGCTCAAAGTACTCATGGAAACACATCGGAAGCAAAAGAATCGACGAAAAACTCAAAGGCGCTTGAATTGGACGAGTTAAAATCAAAGTCTTAGCGTCGGATGATTCGACGCCCTCCATTCTACATTCGTCGGATGATTCGACGCCCTGGAATTTTCAAAAGTGATCGTCGGATGAACCGATGGTCCTAGCATCGGTTCATCCGGTGCCTTAGGGTTTGGTAACAGTAAGGTTTGGAGTTTAGATGCTTCAGCACCGGATGATCCGACGCCTTGACCAGCGGTTCATCCGACACCTTCATTCAAATTAGACAGAGACGCACCAAGATTTCCTCTTCAGCACCAGATGAACCGACGCTTCAGGAACCACTCAACGGTTCATCCGACGCCTTTGTTTGAACCACACAGTACTGCACCGAGTGGGTGCTCTTCAGCACCGGATAGACCGATGGAGCGTCGGATGATTGCATCGGTGTATTGTCTGCGTCAGCGGGTTCAACAACTATATTGAAGCTTTAGAGTGACCGGATGATTTGACGCTTGCGCAAGGGGGGACCGTCAGTTCATCCGACGGTACAACTTTTCAGGGGACTTTTTCCAACGGCTAGCCCCCGCTGCGTCTCTTGAGTTGCCTTTGCCACTTTGAAGATCTACAGCAGCCAAGGAGAGAAGGAGATTGTGTTCTTGCTCATTTGGGATTCTCTTCCTCTTGATTGAGGAGCTCTTTCTTAGTGATCAAGGGTTTCAAGGTGCATACATGGCTTAGCTGAGAGCTCAGGTCAAGTGAGGGTGTGTGGGCTTGTTACTCTTGGAGATTGACGGCTCCTAGACGGTCTTGGTGCTCTGGGGGTTCTTGGTGAGCTCTTGGAGATTGTGGGAGCCTCAAGAAAGCTTGGTGTACACGGTTCGAGACCCACCGTTCCGGAGATGGAGAACGGGTACTCTTAGTGAGCACTTGAGTCTAAGTGACTTGAGGGGGAGCTATACTCTTAGTGAGTGCTCCAACGTGGATTAGGGGGAAGCATCAACTTCTCGATACCACTGGAAAAATTCGGTTGTTTCTTGTGCCTCTCTCTACTTCATCGCATTTATTTTCAGCACTTACATTCCGCACTTAAGTTTCCTTGCTCTAGTTCTTCTTAAGTTGTTTGTTTGCCTCTTATCTTGACTAGGATGCTTTATTTGTGCTAGTGTGATATTTGCTAAGGAAACTCTTGTTAGTGTGCTTAGATAGTAGAGAAAAACCTTTTTAGATGGGCAACACTAGTTGATAGGCTAAGGTTTCTTTCATGCATTAGAAATTGAAAAGAAGACCCATATTCAACCCCCCTTCTACGGGCCATTGATCCTACAAGTGGTATCAGAGCTAGGCTCTCTATTTGCTTGGCTTAACCGCCTAGAGAGATGGGGAAAGGTAGTGGTAATGTCCCTCCCAAGTTGGCGGGGAAACGGTTAACCTTTTGGGCACATAGAATGGCTAGCTACCTTCAAGCACAACACCACGATGCATGGATGACCACCATGTATCCTTTGCTTAGGGTTCCCACCGAGAGTGAGGCTAAGTGGAACTCACGCGCTAGAAACCATATCTTTGAGGCGCTAGATGAGGAATTATTTGATCGGGTCTATTCTTTGGAGACTGCCCATGAGGTGTGGATGCAACTCAAAGACATCCATGTGGGCAACAAGAAGATCCATGAGGAAAAATATGAGTTGCTCAAGGTGGAGCTCAATGAGTTCAAAATGCTTGATGATGAGGGTGTAGAGCAAATGTATTCTAGGATGGGTGTGCTTATTCAAAATATCAATACTCTCGATGTTGCTAACCTTATTGAGTAGGAAATCATCCGAAAAATCCTTCAAACGCTCCCCAAGCCCAAGTACAACATCGTCAAGGCACTTCTCTTTGAGAAGGACTTCTCAACCCTCACCATCACCGAGGTTGTGAACAAGATCCGGTCCCATGAGATATTAATGATGGGTGAAGTGGAATCATCTACTTCCAACTCAAGCTCCAAGAAGGATCTTGCACTCAAGACAAGTGAGAAGGTCAAGCCTAAGAAGACCAAAGCTAAGCCTCCATCTTCCTCAAGTGAGAGCGAAGACAAGAGTGATTCAAGTTGTTGGCACATTTTATCTATAAATATTTCCCCTCACATTTACTGGAAAAAGGACTAAAATATAATTAGATCACCTTATTAGGGTTTATATTGATAATTTCCACGAGTTTTGGTGAATCTATGAATTTACAGGGACTATTCAGAAAATATGCAAAGAAACCACTTTAGAAGACTCCAGAAGGCTCCGGAACTCAACGTGACTTAGCACCTAAGAAAGAAGCATCTAGAAGGATCAAGGACCCACCTGGCCGAAGTGGACCCCGAGGGGGGTCCACCCCAGCCCGATCGGCCTGGTGGTGGGGCCGGTCGTCCCCCCCGGGCGCCAAATGGGCCCAGCTTCCGGAATGTTCTTCCACCGCCTATGAGGATCAATCTAAACCACAAGTTAAGGTCGGTTTGATCGTACGGTGCATGTCATCTCCTCCGGGCTATATAAATAGACCTCCTGAGCCCAGGGCAGACAACAATTCATTCTATCAGATCCTCCATGCCTATCTGAGATTAGAGCTCTAGATTAGAATTGGAGTTGGAGAGTTAGTATCAAGTTGAGAGATTAGAGCCACGATCTATTTTAGATCTAGCTAATCTTGTTCGAGAGGATTAGAGAGTGGTAGAGGTGAAGCTGAAGGAAGGCCCGGACCTGTCGGTGTCTCCTCTTCATCTTCTACCTCTGGGATCAACTCCATTGGAGCCTGATCCTGAGACCTTGTGGAAAGATCGACTTCTTATTCAAGTGAGTAACATTGTTTTTATTGTTCTTACGGTTCATAACTCTCTGAGTACTTTAATTCCTGTCGCTCTTGAGTTAAAGTTGCATGTTTAGTGTAAGCGTGGTGCTTAGACTAGCTAGCTTATGAATGCCTTCTATATTCCGGATCGTGTGGTAGAAGCGGGAAGTGACCTTGTTCCCGTCTGTCCTTTGCAGTCCACCTCCCGTCTATAGAAATCGTAGGACTCCCCCCATAGATTCTCGGGAGGTTCCCTTTCCTAAGTGTGCCTTCAGACAATCACCCCATAAGAACAATATAGACATAGCTTGTGAGAATAAGAACCAGACATCCTTAAGTTTTCCTTATCTCTCTTTCTATCAAGTCCTTGATAGCTACTCAGTGATTAGTTATATATCTCAGATACTCTCTTTACCATTCTCCTTGTGGATTTGATATTTAAAACCCTCTCCTGGGTGGAATGCTCACCGGTATCCGTGCGCTTGCGGATTATCCATCATAATATTTCTGTAGGCTTAACAAATACCAACAAGCATTTCTGGCGCCGTTGCCGGGGAGAACGGTTAAGAGAAAACTCTTCGAGTATAACTAATCTTGTATCTTTCTTTTTTCTTTTTAGTTTTAGATTACCTACTGTCCTTATGGACACTACCCTCATTAAAGACTTTTCGGCACCCTCAGAGCTCAGCCTTAGGCCTATGCCATCATCGAAACCAATCCTATCTGATGCCTATGAGCTGCGCCCACAGTTAATAGAGATGGTCCAAACCAACACTTTCTTAGGAATAGAAGACGAAGACCCTTATCATCATCTCTAGCAGTTTGAGCAAACTTGTGACTGCCTGCACATTGAGGGTATGTCAGACGAGACTATCCGTTGGAAGCTTTTTCCATTCACTCTGAAAGGAAAAGCTCGCCAATGGTACGACCGGACCAAAGAGAAGATGAAAGGCGATTGGGGAACTCTCCGTGCAGATTTTTGCATGGATTTTTATCCCTTATCTAAAGTAGTCGACCTCAGAATCAAGATCATATCCTTCAAACAGGGGGATAATGAGTCTATGAGTTCATCCTGGGAACATTTTGAACTCCTTTGCAAATCCGGACCAGATCTAAGCCTTCAAGACCATATTCTCCTTCAACATTTCTATATTGGTCTTAATAAGGAATCTAGAGCCTATTTGAATGTCTCCTCTCATGGATCATTCATACACCTTACATCTAGTGAAGCTAGAACTGTCCTAGACAACATTCTAGCCAGCACTAATGATGGTCCTTTAGAAGAGAAAACTTTAGAAGAAGAGATTCCAGAGATAGCTACACCAGAACCTGTGCCAGAAACATCTCAACTTATAGCTATCCAACATATAGAATCACCACAGGAAGAAATTCCTCTACCTGATTTTATAAATGATATCGAGGATGATTTATTTTCTGATTATGGAAACACCTCGAAATATCATAAAGAGAAGAGGCCTCGAAAGCACACATCTTCTTCACATGAGAAGATAGACCCTTTTGAGCAAACCTTCTCAAGAGAACACACTGTGGAGCTTGCATCCATCATGAGTGGGGAATGGTTGGAAGAGTCAGAGCTTTCCTCTGATGTAGTCCATCTGGATTCACCTTCTACACCAATTCAATATACACTCAATGGAACCCCCTTTGATGCCCTTTATAATCCAGTTGTGGGAATCAATATAATGGCCTTATCATTTTTCCATCAGTTTATTAAAAACAAGCCATTATCTCCCACAACGAAATTATTAAAGTGCTCCTCAGGACAAATTATTCAAAGTTCGGGAATTCTCTATGTCTTACCTATTTCAGTTTATGACATGCCAATTCACCTGAGCTTTCACATTTGTGATATTAAGGAGTTCGATCTTTTAATAGGCTATCCTTTAGAAAAACTCCTTAAAGAAGGACACACAGGGAAACTTGATGTTTACCTAGGCAAAACCATTAAAGTTCCCTTACACTTCTCACATTCGATCCATACTAAGACCGAACCCAATCTTGAACCTGACCCAATGGAAGAGGTGAATGAAGCATCTCTAGAACATTTCGCAGAATCCAATCAAGAAGATATCACTGAATTCTTCATCGAGGAGGAAGAAGAAAATCCTACAGAATCTGAGCCCCTCGATGAAACCGAGGAACCCTCGAGACCTCCCATTGAGCTTAAACCTTTACCACCTGGTCTTAGATATGCCTTTTTGCACAATGATTCTGAGTCTCCTGTGATCATTAATGACCAACTCACTCAGGAAGAGACTCATAGGCTGATAACCATCTTAGAACAACATCGCTCAGCCTTTGGCTACTCGCTCCAAGACCTTAAGGGCATCAGTCCTGCCCTTTGCACTCATCGCATTCCTACAAACCCTGATGTTCTACCATCTAGAGAGCCACAACGAAGACTCAATAATGCGATGAGAGAGGTAGTGAAGAAAGAAGTTCTGAAACTCTTACACGCCGGGATTATATATCCTGTGCCACATAGTGAGTGGGTGAGCCCCGTGCAAGTTGTGCCTAAAAAGGGAGGCATGACAGTTGTGAAAAATGAGAGGAATGAATTAATTCCTCAGAGAACTGTCACTGGTTGGCGTATGTGCATAGATTATAGAAAACTCAACAAAGCCACAAGGAAAGATCACTTTCCACTGCCCTTCATTGATGAAATGTTAGAGCGGTTGGCAAATCACTCTTTCTTTTGCTTTCTTGATGGATATTCTGGATATCACCAAATTCCAATCCATCCTAGTGACCAGAGCAAAACCACTTTTACATGCCCTTATGGAACTTATGCTTATCGTAGAATGTCTTTTGGGCTATGTAATGCTCCAGCTTCTTTTCAAAGATGTATGATGTCTATATTCTCTGATATGATTGAAGAGATCATGAAAGTTTTCATGGATGATTTTTCTGTTTATGGAAAAACTTTTGGTGATTGTCTAGAAAACTTGGATAATGTTTTGCAAAGATGTGAAGAAAAGCACTTAGTCCTTAATTGGGAAAAATGTCATTTCATGATTAGAGAAGGAATAGTGCTAGGCCATCTAATTTCTGAAAGAGGAATTGAGGTAGATAGAGCTAAAATAGAAGTAATTGAACAACTACCTCCACCTGTTAATGTCAAGGGAATCAGAAGTTTTCTTGGCCATGCTGGTTTCCATAGAAGGTTTATAAAAGATTTTTCTCATATTGCTAGACCTCTTACAAACTTGCTTGCCAAAGATGTTCCTTTTGACTTTGATGATGCTTGTCTTAAATCTTTTGGAACTCTAAAAAATGCTCTTATTTCTGCACCCATTATACAACCCCCTGATTGGTCTTTACCTTTTGAAATTATGTGTGATGCAAGTGATTATGCCGTGGGGGCTGTTTTGGGGGCAAACAAAGGACAAGAAACATCATGCCATTGCTTATGCTAGTAAAACTTTGACAGGACCTCAACTTAATTATGCCACAACTGAAAAAGAACTGCTAGCTGTTGTTTATGCCATTGACAAGTTTAGATCTTACTTAGTAGGAGCAAAAGTTATTGTTTACACTGATCATGCTGCTTTAAAATATTTACTCACTAAGAAAGATGCTAAACCTAGATTAATAAGATGGATTCTGCTTCTCCAAGAATTTGACTTAGAAATAAAAGATAAGAAGGGAGTAGAAAATTCTGTTGCCGATCATTTGTCTAGAATGTATTTTGAGAAACCACAGGAACTACCCATCAATGACGCAATGAGGGATGACATGCTCTATCGAATCGCCCGGTCAGACCCCTGGTACGTAGATATTATTAATTTTATGGTTGCAGGGTATGTACGACTAGGAGCCGACAAGAAAAAGCTTATTTACGAGAGTCGCCATCACCTGTGGGATGAACCATACCTTTTTCGAGTATGCTCTGACAGGTTACTCGGGAGGTGTGTACCAGCAGAAGAAGGAATGAAGATCATTGAGAAGTGCCACTCATCACCATATGGAGGTCATTATGGAGCTTTCCGCACACATGCAAAGATCTGGCAGAGCGGATTTTTCTGGCCAACCATGTATCAAGACACAAAAGATTTCGTACGAAGGTGCAACTCCTGTCAGAGGCTCGGAAACATCAATTCCAGAAATGCCATGCCACTGACAACCAACCTTCAGATCGAGCTCTTTGATGTCTGGGGAATTGACTACATGGGACCATTCCCAAAATCCGGAAAATTTGAGTACATCTTAGTGGCAGTTGACTATGTCTCCAAATGGGTTGAAGCCCTGCCATGCAGATCTGCTGACCACAAAAGCTCAATAAGAATGTTTGAAGAGACAATATTTCCGAGATTCAGTACGCCAAGGTTAGTGATAAGTGATGGAGGATCCCATTTCATCGACAAGCGCTTTGAGAAATACCTCATGAACCATGGGATCCAGCACAATGTCGCTACTCCTTACCACCCGCAAACAAGTGGTCAAGCAGAGACATCCAATAAGCAGATCAAGAACATTCTACAGAAGATGGTGGACCAAATGGGGATAAAATGGAAAGACAAGCTACCCGAAGCACTTTGGGCTTATCGGACAGCTTATAAAACCCCTATTGGAATGTCTCCCTACCAACTGGTCTACGGGAAGACATGTCACTTGCCGGTTGAGCTAGAATTCAAGGCTCATGGGGCAATAAAGAGATGGAACATGGACTTTGAAGCAGCCGGAACAAAACGGAAAATGCAACTGTCCGAGCTAGAAGAATGGAGAGAGAAGGCGTATCACAGTGCCAAGATCTACAAGGAAAAGACCAAGAGATGGCACGACAAGAGAATCATAAAGAAAGAATTCAACCCAGGCGATCAGGTATTACTTTTCAACTCCAGGGTAAGACTCTTTGGGCACGGGAAGCTACGAAGCAAGTGGGACGGACCATACAAGGTGGTGAATTCATCGTCACATGGAGCCGTCACTCTTCAAGACGACAAAGGTACGTTATTCAAGGTAAATGGTCAACGTCTTAAAATATTTTTAGAGCCCAATAAAGAGTCTGAGGATTTAGATGAAATAGATTTCTTTTGTTTTCCCACGAATATTAATTTTAGGCCATAATGGGCCGTCTTAGGGTTTTTAAGGATCAGCACACGATCAGAGCACCCCGCACCGAAGATCGTCGCAAGACGACGTGGTGGGGGGCCGACCGGCCTCCTCACTGGGCTGATCGGGCCCTGCCCGCCGCCAGCTTTCGTCCACGCTATCTCTAAGGTGCTCAGTTTTGGAAAAACTTGTTCGGGGATCTTTTACGAGATATCCCGTAGCCTTTCCAAGCTAGGTCAACCCCCTCTGCAAGTCCGTGACTGATATATAAGCAGGGGCAGACCTCCACCTTTTTCTCATCCCAAAGCCTCCAAGTAGCAGCAATGGCCGAGAAGCAGCTTATCCCCTTTAGCTTTGAAGCCAAGGCGGTTGTTCCTTTCGAGAAGGAAGCAAAGCCACTAGCCTCCTTGCCTCCTGATCACATCCCTCTCTCGCTGTTCCCGCCTAGTCGTCCACGTTCGCCGCCACCGCCTAAAGAAAGCAGGCAGGCAATGTACGCTCAGCCGTACGATCACCGTCATGAAGCAGCTCAGAAGAAGCCGATCCGTGTTCCTAGCTACATGGATCTGAAGAAACCAAGGGATGGAGAGCGACTCACTGACATGCACATGGACAAGCATGGCAACACAAGGGTGCATAAGTACACCACCTCCTCAAGCCGTGTTACCATCGACGGAGTTCGTGCCAAAGAACCTCAAATCAAGAGAATTCCGGTCATCGAAGCCAGCCAGCGGATGCCGCAGAAACAGAAGACCCGGAAGATCGTAGCTGAGCTAGCGCAGGAAGTAGCAAGCCTAGCAGAAACTTGCAAAGAGATCCACCGCGTTAACACTTCCCTCACCAAGGCCGTCCTCAAACTGTTAGAATCAAAGAAGCGAAGGGACGATGAGGAAGACCATAGCCGCGACCTTAAGAAGGGCAAGCGCCCTTTGTAAACACCTTAGTTAGAGAGCACATTAGTGATAGTTAGTTCGAGTTAGTTAGTTTGCTTTAGTTGTTAGAGTTGTTTAATAAAGTGCTCTCTCCTTTAATAAAGAAGTATTCCACAAGTTGAGCTATTTTTGCCTATATATATATATTCTGGATATGTTTTTGTCTCCACCATACTGTGCATGCAAGATAACAGAAAACAAGTGTGGGGGAGAAGAACAGACGACCAAACGGCATCTTCCACGACCAAAATCAAGAAAAACGGGAAAAGCACAGAACAAACGACTCGCACGACGAACCACGGCAGAACCCAGTTCGGCCACGTCTCGTCCACCACTCGGTTTGCTTCCTGAACTTTTTAAATTTTTGTAATTTGCTTTCCGTTTCGAATTTAAATAAAGATGCCCTGCTAAAATGTCCTGATAACCTAAAAGATAAAGTTTCACATGTTTATGCTCTTAGAAATATTTATTGCTTTTGGGATGATCAGAATGAGGTTAGAATAATGAGAACCATCTTTCTTTTATCTTGTCTATGGAGAGTGCTTTAAAAATCATTAGCTAAGTTTCTCCTTTGTGATCAATAATATATCTCAGCAGAGCTTTCATTGCAAATAAATTTGATTAAATGCTGCTTACTTGTATTGAGCTTTGTCAAATCTAGAGCTATGTTGAAGTTTTGTCTAAGTCTATGATTAAGATCACGTACACTGCTTTCACTAAAGTATCTATGCTCTAAGATTTTTGATCTCTGTCTCCCATATCATGAAAAAAGGTACAACTAAAAAAAAGAAGAGAGAAAAAGCCAAGGAAAGAAAAGAAAAAAATTATGAGTGGAGAGAAAAGTGAGAGAGAGGAGAAAATGGACAAGTGTTCTACGGGTCAGAAGAACCCCCCTCTCAGAAAAAAAGGCATAAAAAAAGAGAAGAATAATGGACATGTGTCCGAGGGTGAGTAGGGCCCACTTCTCTAAAATAATAAGTGAGAGAGTAATAATGGACGCGTGTCCGAGGGTGAGTAGAACCCAACTCTCCACAAAATAGCTGAATACCTTGTTCTAAAAAATGGGAAAAGATAGAAGATTCTAAAGTCAGAGCAGTGGTTTTTAAAATTTGACACACGCACATATCTTGATCTACGACCTATGACAGGCCTCTTCATGGATACAGATTTTGACCCAGCAATATATGCAAAGTAAGTTTGCTACATCTTTACATTCTAAAAACTTCACATATATTTGAGAGTATCACAAAGGAGTAAGCAATGCTGCATTTTCTTTTTAAAAAAACTTATTCAAACTCTCTCCATTGACTTGATTTGAGAAATAAAGGTGATCTATTTCTAACTATGCTCAGATATCCCCTAAGTACAGATATGACTAAGGAGCATAATTATGTTGATTCTTGTCTCTACGGTTGTAAACCATCCTTTTATCGAGGACGAGTAAAAGCCTAAGTGTGGGGGAGTTTGTTGGCACATTTTATCTATAAATATTTCCCCTCACATTTACTGGAAAAAGGACTAAAATATAATTAGATCACCTTATTAGGGTTTATATTGACAATTTCCACGAGTTTTGGTGAATCTATGAATTTACAGGGACTATTCAGAAAATATGCAAAGAAACCACTCTAGAAGACTCCAGAAGGCTCCGGAACTCAACGTGACTTAGCACCTAAGAAAGAAGCATCTAGAAGGATCAAGGACCCACCTGGCCGAAGTGGACCCCGAGGGGGGCCCACCCCAACCCGATCGGCCTGGTGGTGGGGCCGGTCGGCCCCACCTGGCGCCAAATGGGCCCAGCTTCCGGAATGTTCTTCCACCGCCTATGAGGATCAATCTAAACCACAAGTTAAGGTCGGTTTGATCGTACAGTGCACGTCATCTCCTCCGGGCTATATAAGCAGACCCCCTGACCCCAGGGCAGACAACAATTCATTCTATCAGATCCTCCATGCCTATCTGAGATTAGAGCTCTAGATTAGAATTAGAGTTGGAGAGTTAGTATCAAGTTGAGAGATTAGAGCCACGATCTATTTTAGATCTAGCTAATCTTGTTCGAGAGGATTAGAGAGCGGTAGAGGCAAAGCTGAAGGAAGGCCCAGACCTGTCGGTGTCTCCTCTTCATCTTCTACCTCTGGGATCAACTCCATTGGAGCCTGATCCTAAGACCTTGTGGAAAGATCGACTTCTTATTCAAGTGAGTAACATTGTTTTTATTGTTCTTACGGTTCATAACTCTCCGAGTACTTTAATTCCTATCGCTCTTGAGTTAAAGTTGCATGTTTAGTGTAAGCGTGGTGCTTAGACTAGCTAGCTTATGAATGCCTTCTATATTCCGGATCGTGTGGTAGAAGCGGGAAGTGACCTTGTTCCCGTCTGTCCTTTGCAGTCCACCTCCCGTCTATAGAAACCATAGGACTCCCCCCATAGATTCTCGGGAGGTTCCCTTTCCTAAGTGTGCCTTCAGACAATCACCCCATAAGAACAATATAGACATAGCTTGTGAGAATAAGAACCAGACATCCTTAAGTTTTCCTTATCTCTCTTTCTGTCAAGTCCTTGATAGCTACTCAGTGATTAGTTATATACCTCAGATACTCTCTTTACCATTCTCCTTGTGGATTTGATATTTAAAACCCTCTCCCGGGTGGAATGCTCACCGGTATCCGTGCGCTTGCGGATTATCCATCATAATATTTCTGTAGGCTTAACAAATACCAACACAAGTGAAGTTGAAAGCGATGATGCAAAGCTAGCTCTCCTCATGAAGAGAACTACCAAGATGCTTTCCAAGATTGGCAAGAAGGGCTACAACTATGATCCCAACAAGCAAAAGTTTCGGGCATCAAGAAGAAGCGGTGAAGGAAGCAATAGGAAGTGCTATAATTGTAGAAGCCATGAGCATCTATCCTATGATTGTCCCAAGCCCAACAAGTGTGTATCAAGCTCAAGCAAGAAGAACGATGAGGATGAGAAAGATGCCAAGTACTACAAGAAGAGCTCATCCAAGAAGAAATCATCAAACAAGCCCTACAACAAGAAGAAGGGCGAACATCGTTCTCTCTTGGTCAATGAATGGATAACCGGTGGTGAGACTTCAAGTGAATCAAGTGAAAGTGAAGAAGAAAAGAACAAGAAGATCGCCAGTATTGCCATCAAGGATGATGAAGGGCCTTCGCTTCCACCTCCACCTATGTGCTTCATGGCAAAGCATTCCAAGGTGAGCGATAGTGATAGTAGTGGCTCTTCTAGTAGTGATGATGATCTCTCACCACATGCTCTTAAGGGTCTTCTTGATGAATACACTTCAATGATTAAAAAACAAAAGAGTAAGCTCAAGGTACTTGAAGAGACCCATGAGAAACTTAAGTTATCAAATGATGAGTTACTTGTGAAGCACAATGACCTTAGCAAAGAGCATGACTCTTTGGTAGTGTCTAACAAGTCACTTAGAGATGACCATAACAAGTTGCTTGATAAGCACAATGAGCTAATCGTCACGCAAGATGACATAACCGTGTTTAACAAGTCCCTTGAGTCAAGTCATAAGATGCTTAAGAAAGATCATGTGATCTTAGAGATGAAATATCAAGAACTTGAGCTTAAATATGAGGTCATTAGTTCTAGTGGGTATGAAGATGCTAGAGAAGTCACTAAAACCAATGCTTCTACCTCATGTGATGATCTAGTTGAAGAACCTAAGATCTTGCTTAATGATGAAAATGTTGCACCCTCTTCCAAGACTAACCATGCTAGGGTGAAAGCTCTTGAAGA
Source organism: Cenchrus fungigraminus (assembly GCA_036936925.1). NCBI lineage: Eukaryota > Viridiplantae > Streptophyta > Magnoliopsida > Poales > Poaceae > Cenchrus > Cenchrus fungigraminus. The sequence continues at coordinate 91,280,192 of CM072780.1, forward strand.
AGAAGTGAGAAGCTTACGGTCTTGTGTGAAGACTTTGGCCAAGGGTGAGGAGTTACACAAGGAGATTCTCTACTACAATGCAAGAGATTATGGGACAAGGGGACTTGGCTCCTTCCCTAATCCTATCAAGGAAACTCCTAGATCTAAGGAGCTATATGGGTGTTTCAACAAGGAAGTTGGGTCTTATTACCAACATTGCAAGGTCACCGGCCATCACACAAGGGAGTGCCCAATACCTACTCGCCTTTTGCCCACCTTGCCTAACAATTTTAAGTCTATGTACAATGATAACCATTTCTTGTTGATGAAGCAAAACAATGGCAAGGTTGCGGTCAAGTTTATTGGTGCCAAACCCAAAGTCAAGCCACCTAGGAGCTTATGGATTCCGAAAGTTCTTGTCACTCACATCAAGGGGCCCAAATTAGCTTGGGTTCCTAAATCTCAATCCTAATTTCTTGTGTGTTGGTGAACTACAAGGCCGGAGGGAGTCATTGGATACTTGATAGTGGTTGCACTCAACACATGACCGGCCAAGTAAAAATGTTCACCTCACTCGTGGATGATGCGAGAGATCATGAACAAGTATCATTTGGTGATAATTCTAAAGGAAGGATCTCCGGATTGGGTGAAATCTCTCTAACAAATGATCTATCCCTTTCCAATGTTCTCTTTGTGGAATCTTGTAGCTTCAACTTGCTTTCTGTTGCTCAATTTTGTGACCTCGGTCTTTCATGCACCTTTGATGATGAGGGGGTCACAATTACTAACAAGAAATCTAATGAAGTTGTGTTCAAGAGTTTTCGGCATGGGAATCTTTATCTTGTAGACTTTGCATCCCATGAAGCAAACTTGACTACTTGCCTCATCTCCAAGACATCTAAGGGTTGGCTATGGCATCGCCGCATTGCTCATATAGGCATGAGTCAACTCAAGAAGGCTTTCAAGAAGGGTATGGTTCTTGGTGTGAAGGATGTCACATTTGAGAAGGACAAGTTATGTAGTGCATGTCAAGCCGGCAAGCAAGTTGCAAGTCATCATCCTATGAAGGCTTATGTATCTAGCACAAGACCATTAGAGCTCATGCACATGGACCTCTTCGGCCCTACTACTTACAAGAGTCTTGGTGGTAATCTCTATTGTCTTGTCATTGTTGATGATTACTCACGCTATACTTGGACTTTCTTTTTGGAGGACAAGGGCAAGACATTTGACATCTTCAAGAAGTTTGCTACTAGGGCTCAAAATGAATTTGAGTCATCTATTATGAAGATTAGGAGTGATAATGGGTCGAAATTCCGGAACACAAGAGTGGAAGAGTATTGTGATGATGAAGGCATAAAGCATGAATTCTCATCAACCTACACACCGCAACAAAATGGTGTGGTAGAGAGAAAGAATAAGACACTCATCACTCTTGCAAGAGCTATGTCGGATGACTATGGGGTTTCACAAAGGTTTTGGGCGGAAGCCATCAACACGGCGTGTCATGCTTCAAATAGAGTGTATCTCCACCGACTATTGATGAAGACACCATATGAGCTTCTCATTGGGAGAAAGCCCAACATCTCCTACTTTCGAGTGTTTGGTTGTAAGTGTTTCATCTTCAAGAAGAGGAAGCATCTAGAGAAGTTTGAGAGTAGGGTAGATGAGGGCATGTTTGTTGGTTATGCATCTAACTCTAAGGCATATAGAGTATTCAATAACTCTACACGAGCGATTGAAGAAACATGTGACGTGGAGTTTGATGAATCTAATGGCTCCCAAGGGGATGGCTTTTGTTGTGATGGTGTAGGAAAGGAACCTCTCCGTGAAGCAATGAAGAAGATGGCTATTGGGGACATCAAGCCAAAGGAGGATGATGATTCTCACTCCATTCATGAAGATTCCTCCTCCGATGATGATGACAATGATGATCAACCAAGGCGTGCAACATCATCCCCCACAAGACAAGGTAGTCCATCTTCCTCACAAGAACCACCTCCTACATCACAAGACACTCAAGATCAAGTAGAGGAACCGGAAGAAGTTCAATCTCAATATGATCCCACCTCTACAACATTTGGAAGGCGTACAAGGACTTCAACAAACCATCCAATTGATCTTGTCTTGGGTGATCCCAAGGGTGGTACAAGGACTCACCGCAAGCAATATGCTTCATTTTGCAAACATCATGCTCTTGTCTCTTTTGTAGAACCCACAACTATAGATGAAGCTCTTGGGGACCCGGATTGGATCTTGGCTATGCAAGATGAGCTCAACAACTTCACAAGAAATCAAGTGTGGGAGTTGGTAGAGCACCCCAAGAACAAGAACGTGATTGGCACTAAGTGGGTCTACCGGAACAAGCAAGATGAACATGGTATTGTGGTGAAGAACAAGGCAAGACTTGTCGCCAAAGGGTACTCTCAAGTTGAAGGCTTGGACTATGGAGAGACCTTCGCTCCGGTGGCACGTCTTGAAGCTAACCGTATCCTACTTGCATATGCATCTAGTCATAAAATGAAATTATTTCAAATGGATGTTAAAAGTGCTTTCTTGAATGGCTTCATCAATGAAGAAGTCTATGTGGAGCAACCTCCCGGTTTTGAGGATGCTACATATCCTAACCATGTCTATAGGTTGCAAAAGGCTTTGTATGGACTCAAGCAAGCTCCTAGGGCATGGTATGAGAGGCTCCGGGATTTTCTCATTGAAGCGGGATTCAAGATTGGTAGAGTGGACAACACATTATTCACAAAGATCATCAATAAAGAGCTTTTCATTTGTCAAATTTATGTTGATGATATTATCTTTGGCTCTACTAACCTCAAAGTGTGCAAGGAATTTAGTGATCTCATGACTAGGGAATTCGAGATGTCAATGATCGGAGAGCTCAACTTCTTTCTTGGGTTTCAAATCAAGCAATTGAAGGAAGGGACTTTCATTCATCAAGAGAAGTACACTAATGATATTCTCAAGAAGTTCAAGATGGATGATTGTAAGCCGATCAAGACTCCAATGCCTACCAATGGACATCTCGACCTAGATGAGGGAGGTAAACCGGTTGACCAAAAACTTTACCATTCTATGATCGGTTCTCTTCTTTACCTTACCACATCTAGGCCTGATATCATGTTTAGTATTTGTATGTGTGCTCGGTTTCAAGCCAACCCTAAAGAATCTCACCTAAGTGCTTTGAAAAGGATCCTTAGATACTTAAAATACACACCTAGCATTGGCTTGTGGTACCCCCATGGTGCTTGTTTTGAGCTCTTGGGTTATTCGGATTCGGACTTTGCCGGATGTCGAGTAGACCGTAAGAGCACTTCGGGTGGGTGCCATTTACTAGGTCGCTCTTTGGTTGCTTGGTCCTCTAAGAAGCAAAACTCCGTGGCCTTATCCACCGCGGAGGCGGAATACATTTCCACGGGGGCTTGTTGTGCTCAAATCCTCTATATGAAGCAAAGCCTCTTGGATTATGGTGTGGTTCTAGATAGGGTTCCCCCCCTTTGTGACAATGAAAGTGCCGTAAAAATTGCTAACAACCCGGTTCAACATTCGCGCATGAAGCACATTGATATCCGTCATCACTTCTTGCGAGACCATGTTGCAAAAGGGGACATTGTCCTTTGTGGTGTTCGCTCCGAGGAGCAATTGGCGGATGTATTCACTAAGCCTCTTGATGAAAACACCTTTTGTAGGCTTCGGAGTGAATTAAATGTGCTTGATGCGTCCAACATCATGTAATGCTTGTCATATAGTTTGCATTTGCATATGTACATGATTAGAGACTTGTCTAACCTTGATGAGATAGTGGTGAGTATGGGTCTTTCTTGAGCCGGTGGTTCTCTTGTTTCGCTCAAGGCATGTTGGAAGGCTCACCATGAATAAGCTTATCAAGGGTTCAAACTTGGCAAGATAGTTTATCTTTCCGCTTTGCATGTATGCTTGTCATGTAGGTTGCACTCATGTTTAATTTCATGCACTTGTTCTTGCATAGCATTGCGTGAGAGAAGTCACAAAGGACAATCACACTATGAGAAAGTTGCTTAGCGTTCAATGCAAATCAACAACTCCTAAGGTGTGATGAGACAAATGATTGTGCTTAATGCCTATTGAGTTAAGTCCTAACGAGCTTAAGGTGTCTATCTCTAAGTTCAAAGGCAATTAACTCATACATTCCCTTTTTGGAGTTCCCTCCTCTCCTTTGGTTCTTAATTTCCCTATTTTATCTATGGTTTATCCCTTTTTAGGGAGCTAATTGTGTATCTATATGTATTTTACAAAGGAGTGCTTGAGGGGTGAGGTTGTCACCCAGAATTGATCCAAGAATGTGTTTGTGTTGGCTTGTGTGTGACATTTGTTGGATCAAAAATGAGAAATATATCAGCAATTCAAAAAACCTCACCGTCAGATGAACCGCTGCCATATAGGTTCCGGCGTCGGTTCATCCGGTGACAGGGTCTGTGCATTCAGTTCGTCTCTATTAGAAAATTTCCTACCGTCGGATGAACCGACGCTGTCTTGTTTCAATGCAGCCGTTCATCCGGTGCTGAAGGAAAGTTAGCTCTTTCACAGCCCTGCACGTAACTGCTCCAACGCATCGAGCCAAGGGGGCATCGGTTCATCTGGTGTGCTATTTCACTGCGGAGCAGAGTTATTCCGGTGGTTCGACCGACGCTCGTGTTCTTCCCACCGTCGGTTCATCTGGCGCCTCTATGGAGCGTAGGTCCCACCTGTCATAATGGTTGGCGGTCGTCTCTCTTGTCACTTCCAACCCTAACACCGCCGCCGTACCCGGCCACTCGTGCGCCGCCGTTCTCGCCGCCTCCGACCCTCACCTCACACGAGCGGCTCCCCGTGCACATCCGCCGGCCATCTTCGCTGCCGCACCAGGCGGATTTCGCGCGCCCGTGCCGAGATTCCCCGAGCTAGGGTTTCGTCGCCCCCGGCGATTCCGGCCAGGCCGCGCCGCCGCAGCTCACCGGCGACCATCTGGGGGTGCGCAAAGCTCCTCTCCACTGCCACAGCTGTCCTTCGAGCATCAACTCGCGCTGTGGTGAGCCTTTCTTCAAATCTCCCTCTTGTGATCACTGTACCAGTTGATTTGAGGGAAATTTTGAAATGGCTCTGTGGAATTAATTCCTGATTATAAGTATGCTTCATGAGTTGTCATCCTGTTGCTCATAATCAGTGAATTTTATGCTCAATTCTGTATAGTTTTGCTATATCCTCACATTTTTGAGCATGATGTGTTACTGTGTTGTGCTTGAAACACATCTGTTGCACAGTGACATGTCAATTTCTCACACACTCACATCTTTTTGCACCTAAGGACTGCCTAGTCTCTACCATTGCTTTATCTTGTGGCAATTTTCATCTCCTAGACTACATGCTTAGGCTCATATCTCTCTATTGCTTTGCTTAAGGATTACTTACGTCTAGTTACTTATCATGTCTATTTTCGTATCTCGCCATTCTATAATCATCCACCTTTACTTGACAGATGGCGGGGGACAAGAGGAAGGGTAAGGCGGCCGTCGAGCCGAAGAAGAAGAAGAGCAGGCAGGAGAAGGAGTGGGCGCATGTGCTCAGAGTGCCAGATCCGCAGACTCAGCCCCAGTAGGGCATTCGGATTGGAGAGAGTACACAGAGTCAGGGGGAGTAGCCCCAGGGTGAGCAGCAGTAGCAGTTACGGCGCTTAGGCCGTGGTTAGCAGGCAGAGCAGACAGAGACACCTTCCTCTGCCCCACGTTCCGGTCCTCGGACTCGTGGTGGACACACCCAGTAGACACCGAGGCAGAGGCGAGCAGTCGTTGAGGAGATCGTTGAGCTCGAGCAGCAGGCACAACTAGTTTAGGGGCCAGAGCTTCCCCGTGGTCCATGGGCAGAAGCTTTTAGTGTGTACATCCGCGATCTGCGGAACTTGCCCGGGCCGAAGATTCGGAGGTTGAGGAGCGTGCCCGAGGACGAGTGGTTCCCTCGTGGACGAGAGGACTGTGACCCTTGCTTCTGGACGATCCTCCAGGAGAGCTTCTACGCCTCCTATATCCACAAGGGTTCACAGTTGAGCCAGCACAGGATGCTCTAGTTCATAGCACTCAGAGCAGCAGCAGCCGGGGAGCCGATCCTCCCGTACTTCGACTACCTTCCCGACTTGGCAGCTTTAGTGAGCCAGAGGTCCTGGTACGTCCCCGAGTGGGTCCGGGTGTTCTACACGACCGTCTACGTTGAGGCTGACCGGCTCTCGATTCACTTCATGTTCATGGGTCAGCAGTAGAGGCTCACTCGAGAGGGGATCGCAGAATTGCTTGGGGTACGGCTCGTGGACGACTCGATCCACTACTTGGCCTACCCTGACGTCGAGGCTCCTCGTCGTGCTCACTCACCTGTGCTACCTTCTGACGATGAGATCAGCTTCTTGTTCCAGCAGCTGTTCCTCCCCGGTACACCCAGGACTCCGGACCGCTTGACTCGTGAGGCATACATGGTACACTACACGCTCTGGAAGTCCGTGCTCTTCAGGATGGGGAACGCCGAGTCGATCACCGGCATGCAGCAGTGGCTCCTCATGTACGTCATGGCCAAGCGCCCTTTTGACATAGTGGACATCCTGATCAGCGAGGTCGAGGACGCGATTATGTATGGTATGGGGATGACTCGACAGCAGCCGTTTGCTCACTGGATCAGTTGGATGCTGTCACGTCTTGAGGCCCAGCGCTACGTGAGTACTTTGGAGCAGTCCAAGTACATCTTTCCGACATACCGGCCTCCGATGCCAGGTGACAGGAGGCAGGGTCCGAGGGGTCTGAGATGGGCCGAGGAGACTCTACAGGCTCGTGCAGCAGCCGAGGCAGCTATGGATGAGGCACAGAGACAGGATGCTACACTTGCAGCAGCTGAGGCACCTCTGCTAGAGTACTTAGCGACAGATGATGAGGACTCCAGTGAGGACGACGACTTTGTGCCTGCCCCTGAGCCCGTGTTCCGAGTTCATTGCACACACGACGACGAGGCCGGGGGTTCTGCTTTGCCAGGACAGCGAGAACCCGAGTCACCGGTTCCTCAGATCACTACTGCTCAGGTGACTCAGCCGGACCAGCTCACCTCTCTGATTCAGACCCTGGCAGCTCAGACACAGGCCACCTTCCAGGTCCAGCAGCAGATGCAGGCTCAGTTCCCGCAGCACCAGGAGGCCCAGCAGGTTATCCTTGAGGGGATCCGACAGCAGCAGGAGGCACAGAGGCAGCAGATGCTCCAGCACCAGATGAGGACCACACAGATGTTCACCTTTATGTCTGGTTGCCTTGGTCAGCTTTTCCAGCAGTCAGGGTTGCAGCTTCCTCTGCTTCCTACCACTCAGCAGCTCCAGGCCGACCCGAGTGCCCCTCTACCAGCAGCCGGTGGGTTCGTGAACATCCCTATAGCGTCTTTCCCAGTGTCCCCACTTCTTCAGACGGGGATGTTTACGGTACCTCAGACGACGACACCTCAGACAGTGGCAACTACGACCTTTCTTGAGCAGCTCCAGCGGGGTCAGTTCGATCAGATGACTACTTCGACATCGACTCAGCTGGTCTCTCCACTCACTACAGGGCCACTTGTCTTTGAGACGCCGGCACGTGCTACACTACCTAGTCCGCGGGCGTCTTCACCTCTTCCGATCTTTGCTACTCCGCGGACTGAGGGTTTGGATCAGGGCGATCAGTGCCTCCACACCGTCACCGAGCAGATCTCCACAGCGATCGCCACCGATCCAGCAGTTCAGGGTCCCGAGGCCACTCCAGCTCCTACCTCAGGCACCAGGACGGGTCCTACTCCACCTCCTCCACCACGGACAGATCCAACTTCTTCCTCTCCAGAGTGGTCCGGTATCGAGTCTGACGAGGAGGACTCTTCTGCTTTCGTGATCGAGCCTTCGAAGGCTGTCTCTACCTCGCCGCCGGACCCCACCCCTCCACCTCAGCAGGATTAGATCTCTTTTTGGTGCTTATTGCCAAAGGGGGAGATAGATAGGGGGAGTAGAGATAGGGGGGCTAGGGGAGAGTGCTAGGAGTTTGAGTTTTTGTTGCCTCTCTCGCTTTTGTGGAGTTTCATGATGAGACATGTATTTGGATCTTGTGTATGTTGTTGGTTTACATGTCTAATCATGATTGTGGTGCTTGTTTACCTTAATGCATGTGTGTTGTTGTTTATATCTTGTTTCATGCATTAGTTGTAGAGTTTATTTGCTTTAATTTCAAATTCTCGTATATCTCTACCTGTGTTGTCATCTATCACCAAAAGGGGGAGATTGTAACCATCTAGGCCCTTTCGCACCTTTGGTAAGGGTGTGTTTCGGTGATAAATAACAACCATATGCTTGTGACTAACCTTTGTTTTGTAGCCGATTATATCTTGGGTTATTGTCATAAGTATTGAATGAAAAGAGAACCCTCAATTTTAAATTATGGACGATTAATGGACAAATACTACAAGGCTAAGGACTTTGTTAGTTCCAAGTGTCATAAGGAGATGGACACTTGAATTGCTAGTTTGTAGTGTTTGACCGTACTATTAAGAGGGGTTCATGCACTAGTAGCTTGAACATGCACCAAAAGCCATGAAAATATGCACACTCAAGTTCCTTGGATGCTATACAGCTCAAAGTACTCATGGAAATACATCGGAAGCAAAAGAATCGATGGAAAACTCAAAGGCGCTTGAATTGGACGAGTTAAAATCAAAGTCTTAGCGTCAGATGATCCGATGCCCTCCATTCTACATTCGTCGGATGAGTTCTGCGGCTGGAATTTTCAAAAGTGATCGTCGGATAAACCGACGGTCCTAGCATCGGTTCATCCGGTGCCTTAGGGTTTGGTAACATTAAGGTTTGGAGTTCAGATGCTTCAGCACCGGATGATCCGACACCTTGACCAGCGGTTCATCCGACACCTTCATTCAAATTAGACAGAGACGTGCCAAGATTTCCTCTTCAGCACCGGATGAACCGACGCTTCAGGAACCACTCAACGGTTCATCCGACGCCTTTGTTTGAACCACACAGTACCGCACCGAGTGGGTGCTCTTCAGCACCGGATAGACCGATGGTGCGTCGGACGATTGCGTCGGTGTATTGTCTGCGTCAGCGGGTTCAACGGCTATATTGAAGCTTTAGAGTGACCGGATGATCCGACGCTTGCGCAAGGGGGGACCGTCGGTTCATCCGACGGTACAACTTTTAAGGGGACTTTTTCCAACGGCTAGCCACCCTTGCTAGGCTTATAAATAAGCCCCCCTGCGTCTCTTGAGCTGCCTTTGCCACTCTGAAGATCTACAACAGCCAAGGAGAGAAGGAGATTGTGTTCTTGCTCATTTGGGATTCTCTTCCTCTTGATTGAGGAGCTCTTTCTTAGTGATCAAGGGTTTCAAGGTGCATACATGGCTTAGCTGAGTGCTTAGGTCAGGTGAGTGTGTGTGGGCTTGTTACTCTTGGAGATTGACGGCTCCTAGACGGTCTTGGTGCTTTGGGGGTTCTTGGTAAGCTCTTGGAGATTGTGGAAGCCTCAAGAAAGCTTGGTGTACACGGTTCGAGACCCACCGTTTCGGAGATGGAGAACGAGTACTCTTAGTGAGCACTTGAGTCTAAGTGACTTGAGGGGGAGCTATACTCTTAGTGAGTGCTCCAACGTGGATTAGAGGGAAGCGTCAACTTCTCGATACCACGGGAAAAATTCGGTTGTCTCTTGTGCCTCTCTCTACTTCATCGCATTTATTTTCAGCACTTACATTCCGCACTTAAGTTTTCTTGCTCTAGTTCTTCTTAAGTTGCTTGTTTGCCTCTTATCTTGACTAGGATGCTTTATTTGTGCTAGTGTGATATTTGCTAAGGAAACTCTTGTTAGTGTGCTTAGATGGTAGAGAAAAACCTTTTTAGATGGGGAACACTAGTTGATAGGCTAAGGTTTCTTTCATGCATTAGAAATTGAAAAGAAGGCACATATTTTCAACCCCCCTCTATGGGCCATTGATCCTACAATGTGGCATCGACCTCTACATAGGGGCTAGGGGTAAAGGGCAGCCGACAGACACCAACCTTATGCTTTATGTAATTGAAAAGATATAAACCAATCTTTGCTAGTATTTTGTGGATGTAAGATAGGCGTCAACCTTTTGCATCATATAAAAGTAAAAAAATCAGCCAATATTTGCTAGTATGTTTCCATGAATCCTAGAAGGGTCCATCTCCTACTTACTGCAAAAGGAAATTGAATATAGCAGAAAATACTTGGCATATGTTTTGTTATTAACCATAGATCAGATCGTCCATTTATCATCTAGGTATAGTATGCAAAGGCATGAGTATTCATGATATTGGTGATGTCTCTTTTCATACAAACTGGGATAAGGCCCGTGACTTAACACTGCAACACTGTCAACACCCACCACAAGAAAGCTCGTCAATAAACAGAGTACCTACTGGGTTTCCATGAATCCTAGAAGGGTCCATCTCCTACTTACAGGAGCAACTGACATACTGTACCTGGTAATAATGCATTGCCGCTGAATGAATTCACACGAAATGCATGTAGCCACACTAGAAAGGCAACAGAAAATGAAACTGCTCCCATAGTTCAGTTTCAATTCAATAATCATTCATGAAGATCGTCGACAGCTTCAAACCAGGGTGAAAAAACAAATCTCAACAGGTTGAACGGCAATCCTAAAACTTTCATTGTCAAAGAATTCATGTAAATTCTTAGAAAAAGTGTGTAATTTTGTACCCTGAGGCCTGAGGTCAAGCTCGCCTAGACCTTCCTCCTCATTGAGCAAACATTCCAGTTTCCAAGATTTTGGTGGTTTCCTTGCATGGATACCTGAATTATCGTAAAGCAGCTTTGGATTCATGGTAATTATCATGCATAGACACGAAATTTCTAACTTGTGTACCGCTGGTATGGGATAGAATTTTATGACTTATATGTCCTCCAAAAAAATGCAACAATCACGTGTAAAAGCATAGTCCCTGCCAAACCCCTATTAATTCGTTGCAGTCAAATGAGTTCACACGAAATGCATGCAGAGCCACAGGAACAACATGCTATAGGTTGAGCTCTCCTATCCTATATATTTAGTTCTGGTTTTTAGTAACACAAACTACTCCCTCCGTCTCTAAATGTCACTCGGGAAACATGTTTGTCTTAAACACGCTTCCTCGGCGACACTTATTTGGAGACAAAGGGAGTACATCATAGGGATGCCTTGTGATAGCAATCTGCCGAACTATTTGCAAGTTTTGCAGAACTATTCACTTTGGGAAATTGGAGGAATCCATATGAGTGTTTGTCGGTAAGACCAGCTAGCACTTGGGTTAGAAACCACCGTGCAGCCATCACTTGGTTAAACATAGTCCAAGCAGCGTCAAAGTGTAAATGGAAGAGGGCGCCTTAGCAGCAAAAGATAACCAAGGTTGAGGCTGCTCAATATCAGCTACTAACCCAGTTTGTTGAACGATAGTAGCAACTTTTAGGGGCAAGGCGCCAGTGGCTTGATTATAAGGTCATTTCAATTGTCAGTCCCTTATATATGGGCATGTGCTAGATGGGAGGTCAGTGTATGCATTTACATGTGCACCACTACCGTCAGTATTAATCAGTTTGTGCATCGTGTTTTGTTTTATTCCAAGAAATAAACCAATTGACATGATCGATGCGGAGAGAAGTGTGCAACAGAGCATCATAATTCAACACGTACAATAGAAGTATGAGAAAAGTATATGTTGGAATCCTTCTGTAGCAAAGGCATGCCCTGAGAAGTGAACTTCAAACAAAAACAGTAAAAAACTGCACGATGCCTCTTGCTTAGCCTCGAAGACTCCTCCCAGCCCTTCCCATCCGGCCCCTTCCTCTCTTCCTCCGGCGTTCTCGCCGGCGGTGAGGGGGAGGAGGGCCGGCCGCTGCGCTCTTTAGTAGTAGTAGATTAGTTTCCTTTCGTCTTAGTTGCCCCGGATGGGTGCTAGTTGGCTTATGTGCCTTTGTTCCCACGGTGACGCCATCGCCGTCGTCGTTGCCGCTCTTGCGGTGGCGCTCGCTGGCAACTTCTTTGCCACGGTGAGTAATAAAATAAATCTTCCCCTCTTCTTCTTCTCCTCTCCGGCAGTTCCCCTCCCCTCCGCCGCCTCCCCTCTCTGCTGGAGTTTCCGCATCTCCTCCCCATATCCAGCCGGAGTTGGGGTGGATATGCCTGCGCCTCCTTTTGATCTGCTCCTCCTGTGTGGGTGGGGGGGGGGTCTGCTTGATGGGATGGTTGCAGCTCGATTCCTCCTCCTCGGTGGTTGTTCCGCCGCCGTAGGTGCTGGTACCCACCACTGACGCTCCACTTCACCCCACCGTCTTCCCAGCAGCCAAAGATCTTGTAGCTCCAAGCCTCTTCTCGACACATCAACATTCGATGTTGGCTCCACGGCTTCGTCTTCCCTAGGGTTTCGACATCGAGCTCGTTCTTCTACATCCGGCAACGGCAATCCAACAACTCTTCGGTCGCCTGGAGTGCTCTTCATCTTCGGCTTAGTCGTCCCGCTTTCAACCGACGCAAGGCGCGGTTCTTCCATCCGGCTGTCCTCGCCTCCGGCAACACATCAGCTCACCGCCGGCGTGCTTGTGGTCTCCATCGTCATCGATGTTGTGTCTATCCGGTCTATGGACCTTGATGTAAATTGGTCTTCTTTGGAGGACCTATCTGTAAGTTTGGCTGCTTAATATATTATGCTTGCCGTTGTAAGAAAAAAACAAAAACAGTGAATCAATAAGGCCAATAAAAACATGGCCAGTAGTACTGGTTTCCAATATTGGGAAAACTTAATATCGATTATTTTTTTACCTATCATTAAAATTGGATCAATGGATGCTCAAATGAAGTATAATAGTAACCTTTCATGCTCAAACTGTGAAGTATCTAACCCGAAAAAAAAAACTGTGAAGTACCTAGTTGATACCCTGTTTTGAATAAAATAGGTGTTTGGTCCAGAGAAAAAGTGAAGTCTATCACTTATTGCAGCTGCAAGCAAACTATTCACTTGAGCATTGTTCAGAAAGGCACAATAGATATAGGGTAGATCAGTAGATGTGTCTCTTGCCGTTGATAATGTTTAATGCTCTAGCTGGTTTCTATGAAGAGTGCGCATCAGCGTCATCCACCATTCTTTCAACATGTCTCTTTGTGTCATCCAGCATTCAACTTTGAAAAATGCATCTCCTATGGCTTGGATATATATTTCCACTACAAAACAAAATTTTGAATTTGATCAAATCTTGAGAAAATTTAGCACTGCCAGCACCGTTTAGATTTGGAAATTTAATTAAAGCCCGGCTTCTTGCGCTTCATTCACCGGATCGCACGGTTCATGGGCTAGATTGTCACTAAAGCCCGGCCTCTTGTGGTCCATTCACCAATATATTTGATCCATGCTGCCTCCAAAGCTTTTGATGGCCGCTTCATTTATTCGTCAGATTTACAGTACTCCCATGGTATTGCACAATCCAATATGTAGCATTTTCAGGTGGCTATTTGGCATGCGAAAAAATTATGTGACCATAAAAATGTCTCCTGCAAGGCTGCAACTGCAAAATATCTGACAACAATAATATCCTTTGGAAAACACCAACAACCCTACCTGTAAAGGCTAACCCTGTGTGAATTTGCAAGTTCAGCATATTGAAATTAAATAATTAGCCCCACAAATGCATGGGTTGAGGGCTATTACAACAAATTTCAGAGGACAACAACTGCCTGTGGAACTTGGTTGCTTCTTGCATCTAATGTATATGCTACGACAGAATTAATAAATCTAGCAGAGGCTGTATATGTTACAAATTCGAAATATATCACATGCGTGGATGACTGAATGGTGACCCCAATAATAATGCTGGTAACTTTATTCTTCTCTGGGTGCACCATGAGCTGGACAGGCAGATAGTTAAGGCAGATCTTTGCATGCTAATCATAGGTAGTACCAAGTACTAACACAACAAATGACACTTCTGATTTTGATTTCAACAAAAAGCAAGGAGGCAAGGGGCACAATCACACAAGTTGCAGTGGAGACTACGCGGAGCAAAGTACTGCCACTGTAGTTATTACTTCATGGAAATTAACTAGCGGGCATCTTCTTCGCCAATCTTGCCAAGGTAACAACCACGAGCACATAAACTTTATCACATAATTTGTCAAAGAGGCGGAAGCAAGTAATTCTCCATCCGTTTTTAAACAGCAGGGCACAAAAAACCACCCAGATACCTGCTACGGAGCCACATCCAAGGTAAAAAAATTCTGGCTCGTGTACTTGTTTGGTTATTTTCATATGGCCTTGCTCTGATGTATTGGTACTCGAACAATTCTTTTGAACAAGTGGTCCACACAGACCGATATTGCCAGTATACATTGATGGATTTTCAGCATAGAGGGTGTCAAGTTGTGACCCCGATGGTATTCTTCCGGTAAAATTGTTGTACGACAGGTCCAGGTAACTTAAGAATGTCAAATTTGGTAGGCCTGCAGGTATATCCCCAAAAAGATTGTTCCTTGAGAAGTCAATTGATTCCAATGTTTGCATATCCCCGATCTTGTCTGGAACACTTCCACTGAAGTGGTTCCGCGATAGATTCAAATTCACCAATGCATCAAGAGTAACTATTTCCTCCGGAATTGAGCCAGTCAAATTGTTTGATGACAAGTCGATGCTCACCATGTTCATATCAAAAATTCTATCAATTGAAGCATAAGTAAGTATTTGCCCCTTGGTAACTGCAGACGAACTACCAGGATTGTACATTCCGTAAATAACTCCGTCTTGATCCGATGCCGGACTCTTCGTAAATGACTTTAAATTTGACAGGTGGCAAGGTAAAGTACTAGATAGTTCATTGTTTGATATATCAAAGTATCGAAGGTATTTGAGACTGTGATGTTTATTGGAATGACCCCTGAGAACATATTGGGACTTAGGCCTATGAATTTTAAATTGACTAAGTCTGCAATCCATGTAGGCAATTCTCCAAAGAACATATTTCCTGCTAGATCTAAAATTCTTAGAACTGTGCAATTTTGAATAGATGGTGGTAATGTTCCAGAAAACCTGTTGTTGCTTAACACTAAGGTTATAATCTGTTCATTCCCAAAGCACTTTGGAAGTTATCCTTCGATAAGATTGTTGGCCAAGTCTAAGACCGTCAAGCTCCGAGATTTGCAAATAGATTTAGGAATATGACCACTGATGCGGTTGGAGAATAAGGACAACATTTCTAGATTTGGTAAATCAGGAGGCAGAGGTCCCGATAATGAATTGTTGGAGATGTCCAAGACCGTCAGGTTTCTTCGAAAATGTGGTATTTGGCCAGTTAATCGATTGGACCTTAGAAGGAGCTGTTTCACTGACATGATTTCCATATTTGTTGGCAAACCTCCATTGAGTTGATTGTCGGAGATGTCGATGTTAGTGGCATTTGAAAAGGCATTAGCGAACCAGTGTGGAAGCCTACCAATTAGGCCTGTGCTTGAGATACCAAGATACTTAATATCCACTTGCCACCGCAGCCATGCAGGAAACAATGGACCCATTTGGCAAGTTGCAAAATCTGCAATTTTTAGTCTAAACGGAGGTTGCCATTCCGAGCTGAGCTCAATCTTCAAGGAATTATTTGATAAGGATATGTCTTCTAGTCCTAGACTCCTGATTCTAGCAAAGTGGTCCTCTTTAATCACACCATCCAAGTAATTGTCGTCAAGGTAAAGCTCGGTCAAATTAGTGAGCATACCAATCTCATATGGTACGTGTCCAGTCAAGTCGTTGACAGAGAGGTCAAGGGTCCTCAGACTAGTAAAATTCCCTACAGACTTTGGGATAGGTCCTGTCAATTTGTTCCCTTGGAGATACAGTTCTACTAAACTTGTCAGATACTGCCCAATAGATGTGGGGAGCGGTCCAGCGATATTATTTATGCTGAGATCAAGAAACACTAAACTTGTTAAGTGCTGCATCGAATTTGGCAGGACCCCCCTCAATTGGTTATTTGACAAATAAAGCTCCTGCAATTTGTTTGGCAAACATTGTGGCAACTTGTCAATTAACTCTGCTACATCATTCTCATCTGAGGAATACTCCTGGAGATCTAGTATCCTCAAGCTGCATAGGCGCTTCAAGTCAGTCATCATGAAGTCTATGTTGGTACGTCTAAATGAAAGGTATCTCAGGGATGTCATCTCTCCCAAAGCTTTAGGGAGCTGGCCGTACAAATCAGTGTAACCAATTTTGAGATACACAAGGTTTGTTATGTTCCAAAACCAACAAGATGCGCCATGATGGTTAAAACTATTGCCAGAAAGATCGAGCTCGTCGAGACTTGTGAGGTTAAGGTGTGTGGGCGATTGGTTTGCGCTTGTAAGCAAGCAACTAGAGAAGTTAAGCACCCTCAGTGAAGGAATCATGTTAACCACGTGAGGCCAGTCAGCCACTGTGCTGAGGTCTGCCCCTTGGAGGTTAAGGTGGCGTAGTGAAGTCAGACGTGTTAGCCATGACACATCTGTTGAGTTTATGTCCATATTGGAAAGATCAAGAAATTGGAGCTTTGATAGGTTGCCAAGCTGAGGAGGAATCATGCCGGAAAACTGTACCCCATCTAGGTTAAGGTACTTGAGGTTCTTGAGGGATCCCAAGAACTCTGGAATACAACAATAACCATCGGCCGACACCTCATCATCACACAGGTAGTTTGAACTGAGATCAAGATGTTCCAGATGCTGGAGAGCAAGCAGAGACGGACTTATCTGGCCGGACAGAGCATTTGAGTAGGTTGGCAACCATATATCATCAACATCGACCATGTCGGTGTTGCGCAGCCGAAGCTCGCGGACATGGCCGGTCAGGTTGCTGCACCGGACGCCTCTCCACGGGCAGCAGTCTTGGTGCCCTTCGTGCCACGAGTCGAGACGCCCCGCTGGGTCGCTGGTGATGCCTCTCTTGAAGGCCAGCAGGGCGTCCCTCTCGTGCGCTATGCAGCCTACTGCGCTGGAGATGGAGGTGGCAGCTGCGATGAGCAACAACAAGACCGTTGCCGCTGTGCGATCCATGGTGCCAATCAGTTTGACAGGTTGCCGCTGTGTGTGGGGTGGGGAGGGGGGGTGGGGGGGGGGGTTAAGAAGAGCTGTTATCGGTAATGGGTGGTGAAGTGGCTTGTTGAATTAGCGGCAGGTTCATTTGTGGGAGCGTAGTCGTTGCCTAACCCACTAACAAAGGCAGATCTCAGTGAGGTTTTCCTGCAGTATTATATAGTATCTTATCACACTAGTAACAACATGGTGTAATCGTCATTAGTGATGGGTCCAAGCTCCCCCATGTGTCGAGTGGGTGAAGAGAATTTTTGTCGAATTATAAAAAAACTCGCCTTCGTAAACTCCACTAGAAATATTATAGTTTGCATATGTACTGGTGTGTGTAAGTGTGTTTGGATCTCCCATCCATTTATTGAGAGAGAAAAATCATTTATGAGGGAGTAGCTACCATTTCCTTTTCCTTATTGTGCGGTTGTGGCATCGATCAGCAAATACACTGTCCGTGCCTTCATCCAGTGTGAACTATTCTTCCAACAATAATTGCCATGTCATATGGCTGGTGTACTTAGTAGACTAACCAAACTTCTACACCCTTTTTTACCCAAGACAATTGCCTAAATCTTCAAAATGCCTGAGCCCATGGAGAATCAGAGGACTAGGTATGGCAAGGTAGGCACACACCATACTTTGATTTTTGCAGAAGAATCCCTCTACTCTTCTACTTTCTCATCATGGGCGGATCCAGGAAAAAATTGTAGGGAGGACTGAGCATGATAGGCACCAAATATGTTATTGTGCCATAGAAATTAAAGGCATGGTCTGTATAACCATTTTCGTATGTTTAGTCCTTTTAACAGGCCATGGATACATTATAGAACCGGTCGTATAAAACTACAAATGGTTTGTGACATAGTATGAATCTTGTGTGAATTCTTTGCCTGTTTCTAGTATAATTCAACTTTTTGAATGTGCTAATACTAATAAACTCGAATAATATATAAGCATAACCAACCATTAAAATTATTAGTTAAATCACAGAATTCCTTAAGAAATAGAGGGACTAATTGATTCAAACGGATAGAAGCTGATGACAAAAATCCCACTAACCTACCTGATTTTCTATTGGCCCCTTGGCTCTTTCCCGAATGCGGAAGGCAGCTTGGCAATTTACTCCTTCGGATGTGAGCCCGACAGAGAGAAATCTGCTCACCGCTGCAGTCCCCGCCTGGCGCCTGCCCCTCAGCAGCTCGGCCGCACAGCCTCCGGGCCACGCCGACGCACGCATCCGCGTCTCCGTGGCTCGCCTCGCGCCAGTCAGGCCACGCCGCGGCTGGCTGCGTGCTTCTGTTGGGGGAATGGCCCAGCCCATGTAAAAGTTAATGGACCTTTGTATGAGCTTGAGGGGATTCTTGTAAATACCGTGTCCACCAGGGGCTTGGAAGAAAATAACCATCAGAGGCGGGGGAAATTGCCAACTACCCCCATCCTTATATATAGGAGAATCATTGTAATTGATGGGACAAGCATTGAATGGAGAGAGAATCCCAAGGTATTGAGTTACAGTTTCGTTCTTTATTTTCTGCATGGTAGTAATAGAAATAGAAGAGATATCTGCAGTAGTAGTAGAGGTAGCAGGGAGGGAGGAAGAATGTATAGTCCTCCGAAGGGACCCTTTGGTTCTTTGCCCCTTCGAAAGAGAAGAGTACTGTGGTGTTGGTGCCCCCTTCAGTTCCAATTTACACCAACAGTTTGACACCCACCTCGTGGAAGGATTCATATGGCCACGTGACAGAAAAGAGGAGGTCTCCAATCTAAATAAGCCTTCGGCAATCTTGAACGAAGGCACCTTCGGCACCGAAGAAGCTGTGGCCTGAAGCAGACTGGCAGCGTCCGACGCGTCTTCTCAGTTCTCACATCGTCGTTGCCCCGGCTCAAGATGAAGCTCACACGCCATCACTTATCGCTCGTCCTTTCGGAGCGTCAGACGATCCTGCGGCGAAGCCCGACATCATGGGCATGCACCAGCCCGACATCATCTCGATTGATTCTGCACCTTCGGAAGCACCTCTGGTGATTTTATTTCTGTACTTCGGAGCATCTCGAAGCCTATCAATGCGCAACTTGCAGCAACGTGGCCATCCCTGAGCCGCGTCTTTTCAAACCTTCGGATGATTTTTTTTATACTTGGTAAATATATTAGAATCATAGACAGTTTACAATGATGGGAATGAAGACATCCCATTGATGGTTTGCCATAGCTGAAAGAACATGGCAAGAACCATTGTGAGAGACATTGATACAAGAGAAGTCGCATGAACTAGTATTTGCTTGAAAAGCAAAGTTGGCTAGTGTATGAGCCGTTTTGTTGGATGTTCTTGGGATCTTCTTGTATGAACATTGATTACTTTCATTGCAGGAGATGATCTTGGCTACTGCTGGTCTGATGCGCCAATCAGGGGCTGTGATTATTGGATCTGCTGAGTTTAAGTTGCTAGCCAACAGTTGGGGGTCCGTGTGATACACCACGTCTTGAACACCTAGAGCTTGAGTGATTTCAGAAGCAAGCTGGAGCGCCAAAGCTTCGGCATGGAGAGGATCATGTGTTTGCTGATGCGTAGCTTGGATCAGAAGCTCTAAAATAGAGTCACAAAGCTCCCCTTGGATGTGTACTCCTAGGCCTGCCTTCCTTGCTTCATATCTTGCTGGAACCTGGTTGATGGCTGCATCCACGTGTACCTATACACCATTAGGCTGAGTCTGTTCTTCTTGTATGTGCACTCCAGGTCCCGGCTGCTGGTGGCCTAACCCCTCCCTGTCCTCCTGTAGGTACTTGTTGGTTGTGTGTATGTCTGCAAGTGTAGCATGTAATACCTGGGAGACCGTCCATGTCTTATTGTTGAATCTCTTGTCATTTCTTGCTTTCCAGAGAAACCACAAAGTTGTGATTACCCTTTGCATTTCCTGTATACAATTGTTAGTGGTCAGAATAATCACCAATTACTCCTGCACATGACCTGTGAGTTGAGGAAGTTGGTCTGTTCTCAAAGGAGGATTTGCTGCAAACCAAACAACTCTAGCAAAAGAACAATTGAAAAAAAGGTGATCATCAGTTTCCACCTGCCCACAAGTGGAGTAATGCTTATCAATGTTGTGGGAGAATCTGGTTGCTCTATCTCCTGAAGCCAACGCCTACCTGATGAGTCTCCAAGCAAAAGCTTTGTACCTAGGTTGGATGTTTTTGTGATTCTAGAATTTGTTAAGTAAAATTTGTGCTTGTGGAGAGATGGTACGGCTGCCTGTGTGAACAATGGGCAACTGAGCCGGAGGGTTTAGGAATTGGTAGGCAGATTTAGCCGTGCATTTTCCATTAGTAGAAGGCTTCCAACATAGGATGTCAGGTTTGTTGTGGTGAGAAATGGTTAGCTGCTGAATTTGAGTAGCCAAAAAGGTGTTGGGTAGAATAGAGCCCGGAGCAATATCCTGAAGAAGAGAGTGTATGTTCTTCCAGCCTTGTACCTAAGGGTTATTCCATAGAATTGTGTTGCCTTTTGAGATTTGGTATGTGCAATTTTCTTCTAACATAGGCATGATTTTTAGAATAGAGGCCCAGAATAAGGATCTTGAGGAGTGTTTGGATGCTGTCCAAAAGGAAGTACTGTGATAGTATTTAGATTTGAGGACTTGAGTTAGGAAAGGGTGCTGTTGAGAAGCAATGGCAAAAGCAATTTTCATGAGAAGACTTTTGTTAACTTTTTCTAAATTTTTGAGACCTAGCCCTCCCTGATCTTTGGGTAGACAGATGTCTTCCCGAGCTCTGAAATGAAAAGGGTTAGCCCCATCTTCTTCTTTAACACCAGCCCACCAGAAAATTCTAATGATTGCAGTTATTTTGGCAAGGAATTTTTTGGATAACAAAACATGTGCCATGTAATAAATAGGTATAGAAGAGAACACAGATTGAATATATGTGATTCTGCCCGCATGATTTAGAGAGTTGGCTTTGAGGACAGTCAGCTTGGCTTTGAATTTATTGTGAATGAAATCATAAGCTTGCCGTCTATCAGAGTGATTGATGATGATGGGATGGCCCAGATGAATAGTATTTGGTTGCAGGTCCTGAACAGGAAAGATGGATTTGATTGAGTCCCTAGTTTGTTGATCAACATGCTTGCTGAAGAGGATGCTAGATTTGTTCCAGTTAGGAGTTTGGCCTGATTTACTATAGAAGTTTTGGAGAATAGAGGTTGTGTGAACAGCCTGCTGGTGGTCAGTTATGCCACAAATGATTAGGTCGTCAGCAAACATGAGGGAGTGGATAGAGGGACAATCTGGCCCTAGTTTTATTCCTGATAAGTGATTGTCCTCCGGAGCCTGTTGGAGATAGATGGACAGTTCATTGATTGCTATGACAAAAAGATACGGTGACAGCGAACAACCTTGTCGTATTCCTCTCTCTGCGCGAATAGGACCGTACGACTGCCCATTGATTAAGACCGAGAATGTGGCCGTTTCCATGCAAGTACGGACAAGATCGATAAAATGACCATGAAACCCCTGACGTCGGAGAGCTTGGACAATGAAACTCCATTCTATTCTATCAAAAGATTTAGCCAGATCAAATTTAAGCATGAAACCTTTTTCTTTCCAAGAGGCTAGGTTGAAAGTGTGAGCTATTTCCTGTGCTATGATGATGTTAGTGGTTATGTGTCTACCTTTAACAAAAGCGTGTTGAGCATGATGGATAAGATGTGGCAAGTGGTCTTAACTCTTTCCGCTAGAGATTTGGCACAAATTTTGTAGAACACATTGCATAGACTAATAGGGCGATAATCTTGCGGAATGGTACATGATTGCTTTTTAGGAATCAGAACAATGTGTGTTTGATTGGTGTGATCTGGTAAGTTACCTGTGGTGTAGAATTGTGTGATGAGTTGGAGAAGATCCTGTGCTATCTACGGCCAGGCTTCTCTGTAGAAAGCTACATTGAGTCCATCTGACCCTGGTGAAGCATCTCTTCTCATTTGTTTGATCAGCTTGTTGATTTCCTGCAAGTCAGGTGTAGAATTGGTGAAAGGGTCAGTGATGTCTACTTGGATTGGAATGTTGATTGGTGAGTTCCTGTCTGGGGCACTGGTAAGCTAGGAGGTGAAGAGGGTGTTGAAATAATGTATCACCACTTGAGCTATGTCTTGTGGGGCTACCTTCTGATTGCCATGCTGATTGACCATGAAGTTAATTCTATTTTTTCTGTGTCTTTTGAGAATTGATTGGTGGAAAAACTTGGTATTTCTATCGGCCTTTTGTACCCATTGCTTCTTGTACCTTTGCTTATGGTAATCTGCATGTTTTTGCAACAAGTGGTGATGCTGGAAGGTGAGGGTTTGTTCCTGACTATGGTTTCTTTGGCTTGGATGCAGAGATTGTAGGTGGGTGAGGTTCTGCTCTATATTGGAGAGTTGTTCATGGATGGGCTTCATTTTCTTGCTCCAAAATTTTAGCTTCTTAGCTAGAGTTGATGTACGGCTGTGGAAAGGTTTATTTTGTGTGTCTTGCCAAGTTTTGGAAGCTAGCTCCTGAAAATCGTCCTCCAGTATCCACCAATTCTCAAATTTGAAGGGTTTTTTTGCTTTGTTGATTCGAACCTTGTAAAATTGCTAAGATTGGTGCATGATCACTGTAGAGGATGGGGAGATGGTAGATCGCAGTTCTTGGAAACAATTGACACCATGCTGCATTTGCTAAACAACGATCAAGGGGCTCATAAGTGGGATTAGTGTTAGTTCTTTTATTAGTCCAAGTATAAGCCGGCCTATTGAAACCCAAAGACCACATTGTTTAACCATGCAACAGAACTCATTAATACAAAAAAGATTAGCATTTCTAGGACCACATTTCTCAGAAGCATTCATAAGTTCATTAAGATCACTCATACATAAGGTTGGAGTGTCCGGTGAGGCTAAAACAAAAGTCGACACATTCTGCCAGATTAAGTTGGTTTGCTTGTGATGGGGATCACCATACACACAGACTAGATTAAAGTTGCTACTAGTTACTTTATACTGACATCTTGCTAGGATATAGAACTTGCTAGAGTGAACTACTTGGATATCTACATCAGCATCCCACAAAAGCCAAAGACCTCCTGAAAGCCCATCTGCTGGAACAATATTGCAACCGTACATTGAAAAGCGATTAATAAGTTGATTGGAAGAAAGTCTAGAATTCCTAGTTTCTGAAACAAAAATTACCTTAGCATTAGTTGATCTGATCAGGCGGGCGAGATGGTTCATTGTCGGACTGCGAAGGCTCCCCCCGAGCCCCTGCAGTTCCAGCTGATCAGACTTATGGGGCACCCGACGCCCTTGAGGCTGGCGCCCTATCCTGTTCGTCATGAGGGACAGACCCGCCTGGCCTGCCTGGATGAGCTTGGCGAAGATCTTGGTGAAGATGGCCGGCTTGATCCTGAGCTGCAGCTGGGGCTGGATCGCCGGGAAGAAGATGAGAAGGGTGAGGACCCAGACCCAACTCCCCAACTGCAGGGTCTTGACCGCCCAGAACACGCCGAAGAGAGCTGCCTTCTTGGTCAGTTGGAGGAGCTGCAGCCTGTAGGACAACCGTCTGGGAGATGTTGCCGTCGGAGAGGAGTGGAGTAGCAGTGCAAGCTTCAGGATGGAGGTACTGAGGAGGCTGTTGGTACCCCCTTCGGTCCCAATTTACACCAACAGTTTGGCGCCCACCTCGTGGAAGGATTCATATGGCCACGTGACAGAAAAGAGGAGGTCTCCAATCTAAATAAGCCTTCGGCAATCTTGAACGAAGGCACCTTCGGCACCGAAGAAGCTGTGGTCTGAAGCAGACTGGCAGCGTCCGACGCGTCTTCTCAGTTCTCACATCGTCGTTGTCCCGGCTCAAGATGAAGCTCACACGCCATCACTTATCTCTCGTCCTTTCGGAGCGTCAGACGATCCTGCGACGAAGCCCGACATCATGGGCATGCACCAGCCCGACATCATCTCGATTGATTCTGCACCTTCGGAAGCACCTCTGGTGATTTTATTTCTGTACTTCAGAGCATCTCGAAGCCTGTCAATGCGCAACTTGCAGCAATGTGGACATCCCTGAGCCGCGTCTTTTCAAACCTTCGGATGATTTTTGAGCTGCTATCTGGAAGGCCCAGCTGCTCAAACCCTTCGGTCTGCACCAAGCATGACGCTAGGCGGCGCAAGCCACCACGAGATAAGTTCTGCACCCACTCCAGTCTTTATTGTTTTACCAAAGCAAAACAAGCTGGCAGGCCTGCCTCATCGGCCGAAATAGCTTTCAGTTAGCGGCCTCGGTTTTTGATTTCCATGGTCCATCGATGCAACACGCACACAAACGCCGGCCGTCAACGGTTTTGGACCAGTGAACCTTGTATGACGAGGGTACCTTCGAAGGGTAAGAAAGCTACCCTGTTCGCTCCGCAGCAAACTTTTCCCTATCCAGTTTAGACCGAAGCTCATGTGGGAGCAGGTTTTTCTGCACGACACCATGGATGACGGGGCGCTTGACCTTATCATTTTCCTAATTTCTAAAAGTAATAATCAAGTTGTTGTTTTGTTATCTGGTCACTCCGAAGGGTCTCAGCAGTATATCAGACTTCAAATTATTTGTTTCGGTTAATGCTCTAACCTCTTGTTTTGCAGAAGTACCCTTTGAATATTTTATTAACCCAACACATTCATAGTCGTTTTTATGTTTCTGCATACAATTTTAATATCAGCCTTGTTACACTTTTTACTCTGAAGGGTATGCTTGTTTACATTAAGTGCACTCGTGCACATTTCTATATTTCATCTCTTTACAACATTAATTGCTTCGGATTTAGCTAGGTATTGGTGTCTACTAACCTGCACAGATAAGTAATGAGGGACCCTTCGTATGAGATAGCAAATCAATCTAATTAATGAGATTCAAGAGATGAATGTTTTGTCATCTTCGGAATCATCTCAGTGAATTTTTAATACTTCAGAATCATCTCGGTGGGATTCCACGAGATTGGTGTTTTACCTTCGGTATTTTCTTTGTGAATATTTCACCTTCGGAGTCATCTCGGTAGGATTTCACGAGATTGACATTTCACCTTCGGAATCGTCTTTGTGAATTTTTCACCTGCGGAATCATCTCGGCGGGATATCTCGAGATTGATATTTCACCTTCAGAATCGATTGGGGCAACCAATTTTTCTTTTCTCACTTCGGAATTGATTCCAATGTCGGACTTCATCCTTCGGAAACCGTTTTCAAGATTCAGAGGCACTTGTTCGGAGTTTTTTTTCCGTCCGACATCTTCGATGCCAACCTCGGTTTGGGTTCCCACTTCGTGGTACTACGAAGCCCAGCCTGCACGCACATGCTGTTTCGGTTATTTATGGGCCAAGGAAACGAAGCCTAGGTAAGCACACGACGAAGCTTTTTTATTGCAAAAAACTGGAGGTGTACAGTTGTGATTAGGCCAGTCTCAGTGGGAAGCGCATGAGAGAGTTATGAGCATTAAATTTTCTACCACATCAGCAAATTTATGAGGAGAAAGGATGGAGAATGCCATGGAATGAGAGAGGAGGGTCATCACCATGACCCTCCACTGACACGATTTTTAAGGTTCCAGTCTTAGTAACTGTGCGATAACCCCTCCATTGAGACCGGCCTTAAGCTGCGCATGCTGCTCCGAAGATGGGCTAGTTTCTTGCGGTTTGTACAGATATTGAGGTTTGTCCATGGGCCCGGCAACCCCCCTTCGGTCCGGACAGTCGAAGCAAGTTGGGCTGCGTGGCGAGCCTTTTTTGGTTGCACCCTGTTTTCACTGGTTTAGTTCCAACTGCCGCGTTGTTAATCCGAACAGGTTCACCATTACGCACTTCGTACGCGAGCGACGAAGGCAGCGCTTTTTGCTTTGACAAGTCACTCCATGGCGCCGAAGGGGCCCAGCAACTAGCAATACGTTGTCAAACTATATGTCTCAGTTAACTCTAACTCTTGTTTTTTGCAGGATGTATCCTTTATATAAATTATTTGTGTGGCTCGCATTCATAACAGTTTTTACACTGCTCGCATACTATTTGAAGTCTTGAACGTACGATTAGCTTTATTGCAACGCTGCTGCCAAGCCCACTTCGGTTTTTTTAGCTCCAAAGCCCTCTTCGGTCTTTTTAGCTGCGAAGCCCACTTCGGTTTTTTTATCGGAAAAAGTCTTTTTGACGTCCCTCATTTATTACCGAAGTCTAATTTTTGTCCTTCATCTGCAAAATCGGATATTTGGGGTTCCTCAACTATCAAATCCGGTTATTTTTGGTCCCTCGGCTGTTTTGGAGGGTGGTTTTCGCATGACAGTTGCCACAACTGGGTATATAAGGTCCCTCAACTATCAAATCTATTTATTTTTGCCCTTGATTGTTTTGGAAGGTGATATTCGCATGACGTGGCGCTGGGTCAACATGCTAGGTACATGTGGAGGTGGGACCTATGTCACGTGGCTATAGTCTCCCTTTTCTCATTCTTCCTTCCCTCTCCCTAACACTTCTTTCTCTCTATCTCCACATCCCTATCCAGAACGACGGAGCTTCAGGGTCGTCAATTCCAACGACGGCGAGCTCGTGCGGTGGAGAAAGACGAGTGGAACTGCGGCAGGCTCCTGTGATGGAGCATGCAGAGCGATATGACATGACGGGCTCGTGTGACAGAGTGGCTCGTGTGGTAGAGCAAGAGGATAGAGAAAGAAGGAAGCCACATGACACGTGAGACCCACCATCACATGTACCTGGCATGTGAGACTCATCATCACATTATGCGAAAACCACCTTCTAAAACAGTCGAGGGACCTAAAATAAATAAATTTGATAGTCGAGGGACCTCATGTATCTGGTTGCGGCCAAATCATGCGAAAACCACCTTCCAAAACAGCCAAGGGACAAAAAATAAACAGATTTGATAGTTGAAGGACCTCAGATACCCGATTTTGCGGATGAGGGACGAAAGTCAGACTTCGACAATAGATGAGGGACGTGAGAAGAAAATTTTCCTTTTTTATCTCCGAAGCCCTCTTCGGCCTGTTAGCTCCAACCGAAGTACCCTTTGGTAGCTTACTGACGAGGTGGCCTTGATAATCAGAGCCTCATTAAGCACTTACTCCGGTGTTGCTATTTTTAGCTTCCATGTGCTTCTATTTTATTTAAGGCTCTAGTCTATATATCACGCTTGTCGATGCAAATTACCTTCGGTCATGTGGTCCGCATCGTTGGTACCTTCTCCTTTTAATTTTGTAGGCAAGCCTCTTAGGTAACTGAGCCCGCATGTTTCTTCCTGGTTCTGAGGCCAGTCTCAGTGCAGATGTCATGAACACGATTACCTAGAGTGACACATCATCTAAAAACATTAGAAACAATAATGAAACAACTCACTCTCAATGCATAATTTCATCTATTGTTGTTTTCTAGGTTGCATGCAATACATAACTTGTCTAGGTAACTGTGTATAGGGGTGTCTTCCTCATGAAACTCATTTTACTTCTCTCTTCATTAATACACTACCACATCATCAAAAGTGCTCACATGGCAGCCTATTTAATGTCTATGAAACCCCCACTGAGACTGGCCTTAAGTAAGGTTTCGTTAATCTTTCGCTAAAGCACGGTGTACTGTATAACATCTGAAGGGGCCGTCTTCAACCTCTGCATGTGCTCTTCGGTCATATATATTATGAGAATTTTTATTTTCTAACATTTCAAGTAGAACTTGCAGCAAAGCTTTTTCTCTATGGTATTTTCTACTTAACAGTACTGTCTACAGACTACTTGCTCACTCTTCATCTAGCAACCGAAGGGGTTTTATATTGTTATTTTATTTATACAGCTTTATCACCATCATGAGGTAGTGCTTGGTGTGGTCTATGTTTTGATTTAGGCTAGTGATAAACTTTTTTTCGGTGTAGTGACGAATAGGGATGGCAGCGGGTCGGGTATGTGCGGGTAAGGCATTTACCCGCCCGCGAGCGTACCCGCGGTGCTGGCCTGTACCCGCCCGCGAGGCTACCCGCGGGCGGAAAATCCTGCCCACACCCGCACCTGCGGATATCCGCGGGTATCGGGTTTACCCGTACCCACACCTGTTGGCTGTTGCTGCTTGCACCGACGACGATGAGCACTCGAGCAGTGAAGGGGCGACCGGGCGAGGGGCTGCCGGTCGTCTGCTGGTGCCTAGTCTGCCGTGGGGGTGGGGGAAGGAGCGCGTGCCGCTGAGCGCCGAGCCGCCGCCTGCCCACTGGCCTGAGATGAGCGCCGAGCCGCCGGCCGTCGCCCGCCTGCTGCCCTGAGATGAGCGCCCACCGCCATGCCCGGATGGAGGGGCGAGGTCGCGAGGCAAGCGACGGAACGGGGGAGGGGCGAGGCCGCGAGGCCGGCGGGTGCGAGCCGCGAGGAGATGCGTCGCTTGCCCGCAGTCCGCCTCCGGGCTCCGGCCTGCAGTGTGCCGCGCCGCCGCCGCCTGATGCACGTGCGACTGTGTGAGAGAATGAGAGAGGGTCAGAGGGAGGATTGGAGGAATGCGGATGCGGGCATGCGGCGGCGCAGGGGGTGGATTGGGTCGCGAGCGCTAGTGTTTATGTTAATGGGCTGGGATATATATATATGGGCCTTGTTTTTCTGGTGGGTTGCGGATATATCCGCGGGTGGAAGCTTCTGCCCGCTAGCTGCCCGCGGGCGGATTTTCTTGCCCACGCCCGCGCCCGTCGGGTCGGGTATCCGTGGATACCCGCGCCCGCGGGCAAAACTGTCATCCATAGTGACGAAGTACCCTTCGTCTCTGGTTTTAGCAAACTAATCCTTGGCTTTAAAGCTCGAGTACTTAGCATTAGTCAAAGGTTGATGCCTTTCGCAAAGGCGTTTTTCCTTGAAAGTTTCCTGTATATTTTTCGTTCGCACGTTTCCGAAGCAACAACCCCCCTACATGGTGCGGGCGGCGTAGTCTTCAGTCTTTAACTTCGTTGGGTAGGTAACGGTGGCCCCTGAAGGCCTGAGGTGGCATCCAGGAGCCACCTGTCACCTAACATTTGTCATGGCGTCGGTCTCGTTATGGCCGACGTATGCCTTCTACACGAAGGCTTTTCGCTTTGCGACAATGTTTCATCAGGGTGTGCTGAGTAGTAGCACTTGATCGTAGTGCGTTATATTTCCTCTTTGCTGGTGAGCGAGGGGTTCTTATTCATGTTCTTGCGGATTCATTTTTGCCACTAACATGCAGGTGCCGTCAATCAATGTAAGTACCTCGTCGCCTCCATGAACTAACTCTATATACGAAGTATTTATATCTATTGAAGGCAGGGCCAACTACCATATGTAAGTATCTTACCATCACCTCAGTCTCATTTTTGCATAATTGCTCCTCGTGTACCCTTGTTCCATTCTTAGCGTGTACTCTAACCCTTCGTATTTCATATGCTCTCGCACCTTCATCTCAAATGTGCTAAGGGCCTTTTCTTAGTTATACTTCATACCCTGTTCACAATGATTTGTTGTATGGAGATATTATGTTTTGTGTGTGCACTTCGTCAGGACTATTTCAGGTTATAGCCTTTGAGTTATCGGTTTTCACCCCGAAGATAGTGACTCTATTATTGACTTGGGAATGGCTAGGGCATATCAATTGGTTTCAATGTCTATTGAACTTCATCGAGTGATTGTTGGGATTTCCATATGGACTTCGGTATCATTGGATTTCAGTAATCTCATGGTTTCACCACACAAGTTGAGAATCTAATCAATGGATGTCTTTTGCATTATTTTGCCTAACCTTTTCATCCTAGCCTTCATCCAAGAGCATACTTTCGTACACACTTTTATACATATATACATGCATGACACCGAAGCGTGGAGCCGAGAGTGCTCATGTTGAAGGCCTGAGTGTGGTCAAAGGCTCCGTTTGCATGAGGCTAACGACCGGTCCCGTGTTGACCGGAGTTGAACTTGCAAAGGCAAGTAGCTAGCTCCATTGTAGCCGAAGTATCATTTGCGGGAAACAAATGACCGGTCCCGTAATGACCGAAGTTCAACTTGTGAAGGCAAGTATTTGGCTCTGTTTTAGCCGAAGTATCGTTTGCGGGAAGCAAACAACCGGTCCCGTATTGACCAAAGTTCAACTTGCGAAGGCAAGTATTTGGCTTCGTTATAGCCGAAGTATCGTTTGCGGGAAGCAAACGACCGGTCCCGTAATGATCGAAGTTGAACTTGCGAAGGCAAGTATCTGGCTCCGTTATAGCCAAGGTTCCATTTGCAGGAAGCAAACGACCGGTCGTGTGATGACCGGAGTTGAGCTTGAGACCCCGAAAAGCACCCGAGATGCTCCAGATTTGAGACACCCTGAAGGCCCGAGAGTGGCTTCGGATCTGAGACGCCCCGAAGGCCTGAGAGTGCCTTCGGTTTTGTTTGCGCGATGCAAATTGAGATAGATTGTTTTTGTCTAACAAGTTTTTGAGTTTCTTGAATAAAAATGATTCGGCTCGAATGGAGTGTTGAACAGGAAAGCATGGACTTCATCTATATTGTATACTTCATCACCGACAGGTTCAGCTCGATGAATATCTAGCACAAGGGGCTTCCTCAAGTACTTCATCAACGTTATTCGACTACCTCACCAACTTCACCACCACTTTCGTCGTCGACATGGTTCGACATGAGGGGCTTCGTAGTATACCTCGTCGACATCGACTTTCGACTTCGTCTTCGTCGTCTACTTCACCGACGACGACAGGACTCCGGCTCGAGGGGCTTCGTAGTCTACCTCGTCGACATCGACTTTCGACTTCGTCTTCGTCGTCTACTTCACCGACGACGACTGTTGAAATTGCTAACGTCATCGACTAGAAACAGATATAAGATCCATCTCTGTCGACGGTGCCAGAAATGCAAAGGTATATCTTAACATGATGCTAAGTGTATATCAGATGTTGGTTTCAGATAAACTAAAAGATAAATCCAATACGGGTAAGAGCACAACTCGATCTAGGTTGTCATCCCTGACAGAAGTGCCACTAAAACACATGGATTGGTACTCTTACATAAGCCTTGGATCTCTAGATAAGAATATATATATATATATATATATATATGGGTATCCGCAAGCGCACAGACACAGATATGAATAAACCATTGTAGCATTTTAACCAGGAGTAAAACCAGGTATCGTATTTATATTCTACCTCAGGGAAAGAAGTCTTTTATCTATAATGACAAATACATGCATATCTCTCAGTTGTGTAATGTAGAGTGGCCAAAATATATCAATTAATATAAACAGGTGTAAGTCACATAAAGATAATGATAATGATAGCATTGATCAAGTCATAACATCGTGAGCCACTAGAAAGTGTCAATATAGAAAGAGAAGCGTATTCACAGCCTAGTTAGCGAGGATACTCCTCGGTAACCCTAAACTATATGTCAATACAAACTATGATTAGTGCAATACATTTAACAATCATGGAAGAAGAACTATTATACTAATGCATGGGGAGACTAATCAGGAGGATCAAGGCCGAAACTTGAAACAACCCAAATAGTATAAGACTCCACTAGTCCTACACATGGGGGGTGGATTGCAAAGGACTCAATAGTGTTGTCACCACCACGATCTACCACACGACTCGGAATGTAGGGTGCAATCACAGGTAAATACAGTATAAGCACCACGCTTACACTATCTTTACCACTCACCCAAGTTAACAGATGATCTAGGTGAGGGCTATATGACTCCATACACGAATATAAAGGTAAATCAACTATGCTAAAAATTTAATCATAATAAGCACCAAAGCACATAATCTCGAATATAATCATTGATAAGAACATATGTCTCTACAACAAATGTGAAGAACTTATGAAAACTTACAAAAGCGAAGCTAGATCAGTATCTCGACCAGCTTCTAGACGATCAGGAGCCAAGTAGACGCCTTGCCTCCTCCTAGATCTAGACTAGTTAGCTACTCTTGCTATATGGTGTTTCTAGGGCGTAGTATCTCTGACTTGATGACTTGATCTGGTGTATGAACAGATGAGAGCCAGATTCCCTCTGCCAGGGGGTCAGGGGGTTGCTTATATAGTCCTGAGGGGATGCCATGAGCCGTACGATCAAACCGACCTAACATACGGTTTAGATTGATCCTCATAGGCGGTGGAAGAACATTCCAGAAGTAGGGCTGACGTGTCGCCCGGGGGAGGCCGACCGGCCCCACCATGGGGCCGACCGGTCTGTGGTGGGCTCCCCTCGGGGCCCACTTCGACCAGGTGGGTCTTTGCCTCTTCCAGATGCTTCTTTCTTGGGTGCCAAGTCACGTTGAGTTCCGGAGCCTTCTGGAGCCTTCTAAACTTCATTCTTTTCGTATTTTTCTTATTAGTCCCTGCAAGATATAGAATTCTCCAAAACTCCAGAAAAACTATTAGTGACACCCTATTCTAAGTTGGTATTAACAATTATACCCTTTTCTCATGTTTAGTTGACTTATAAATATATAAGATAAAATGTGTCAACAAACTCCCCCAAGCTTACCCTTTGCTAGCTATGCTATAGTAGGATCAGGAGTTGCTGCAACGCTTTCACACCTCAAAAATACCATGATTTTCAAAAATAAATTCTCCTCAACAAAATTGCTCCATCTTACCTTTAACCATGGTGTGTAGCCTTTTCATAAATCTTAAGCGATTAAAAGACAGAACAATCAAGTCAAGCAGTATATCTCAAATTCTTTGATCAACTATCATCCTGGGGTTTTTGCAAGATTTTTCAAATAAAACTCAGAGATCTTGTGTATAACCTTCTCAAGCATGGAGTCACACTTGGCAAGATATGTATGGTGGGATGATAGTGTTGAATGGATGAGGGTGAAAGGTAGTAAGCCTTTAGCCTTTTTTCTAGCTCTTGGACTATCTCTCTCTTTCTAGAACTTCAAGATCTGGGCTTTCCATTCTTGGAGAGGTGGGCTCTACTCACCCCGGACTTTTGTCCATTTTTCTCTCTCCTTAGAGATGTGGGCTCTTCTCGCCCTCGGACTTGTGTCCATTATTCATCTCTAAATTTATTATTTAGGGGGGTAGGCCCTTCTCGCCTAGTATGACACTTGTCCTTTTCTCCCCCTCACTCTTCTCACTTTTTCCTCTCTCTTTTTTTTCGAATGTAGCCCCAGAATATCTTTTGTCTCTCTTTTTTACACATTGAGAGAGACATATCTAAGAGTCGTATGAGCTATTTTATGGCTTGTAGCTTGATGGAGAATGCGTACTTCCAGGTTAGAAGCAGCATAAATGGTGGAGTGGAATGATCTTAATGTGTATGACAAGCTCTCAAGGATCATAAACACAGGAACTCATCATGTAGGATTTTTCATAAATACCAGGAATCAAGCTTCTCTATGAATATGATAAATAGCAGCTCAACGTTTCATGCATTATCTTTCAAAGCCTAGACTCAGATTAAGCATGTACTTCCCACGGGTTTTGGGTTTAGAGCAAATTAAGCATTTAAAGCTTTAGGAGAATCTAGGTCTGAAAATTAAGTATTTAAGAGGAATCACGGCAGAGCAACTATTCATCATTTCCAAGCATAAATCATCAAGATCGTCATTAAAAAGAAAAGCTAACTAGCAGACTCTAGTATTTATTCATACTAAGACATTTAACTAAGACTCTTTAACTCTAGGCAAACATATAACTAAAACATAGGATAATGATACTTATCATGATAACTGGGGGTGCTCTCCACCAAGTTAGATCTTGAAGTAGTCCTTCATCCATCCTTAAAACTTGTTTTCCTTCAGGTTTTCCTTAATTTTTCCTGTAAATATTAATCTCGCACATACCCGAAGGAACAAATTCTAGGATTATATTGTGAGCCTTCATGTTCCCACTTCTTTTTGGTTTTTTCTGAAAAGTGTGGACCTTCATGTGCCCACATATTTTTGTGAATTTTTATATGCAAAAAGGGATGCTAAAGAAAAAACATGTGAATGTAATATATTATTATTTTTTTATGCCACCACGGTACGGAGTACATGGGGCCTTAAGGAACAGATGCAAATGCAGAAAACATTTTTATGGTCTTTTTCTAATGCAAGTATAGGTAAGTAAAAATGATAAAGGAAAAATGCTAATTAAAAATGCAGATAAATACCGAGTTACCTCTCGGCAAGAATTTCGAGTACTTACTCCCGTGGCGTAGATGTAGTAGACGATGATTGATCAATTAGTGACGCGGGTAGTGATTGGTCTTCCAAAGGTGTACTCTTGTCTTTCTTCCTCCAGACTTGTTTCTTCGGTGGAGACCTTTCTGGGGTAACAGGTTCAGAGTTCTTGAATGGTAGGAGTTGAGCGGACTTCTCTTTAATCTCTTCCTCAATGTTCTTAATGTCCGTCAACTTCGTGTTCAGCTTGCGTTGCAATTTCTGAAGGTGTCTCCGCGTCTTGTTCTTCTTGGGCTTAGACATTAAGTTGATGCCCGATCCCGTGTTGCAGACAACTCGCTGGAAGTTCCATTGATTGATGGAGCAGTGGATTGATGGGACTCCAGGGTCGTCTAACTTTGGCAGCAGTGGTGAAGGAAACAGGTTCTCGTTTTCTGATTGAATTGTGTTGATCATCCAAACTTCCTCCATGTGTAGTCGAGGTTGATTGTTCTTTTTGTTCCTCCTTCTATCTCTCCTTTTCTTCTCGACAGCTGGCTTGTACTCTTGAGGGTAAGGATATTGGGGGTGTGCAGGAGTTCTTAGGATCTTGTTCTTGAAACTGAATCTCTCCTTCTTCCTGTTGATGGTGAAGACGATCTTCGCAGTGTCGGCGTAGATGACGGCTTTAACAGTGGCAAGGAAATGACGTCCCAAAATGATTGGGGCGTTCTCACTTCCCCCAGTCTCGACGACAGCGAAGTCGGCAGCTACGTAGGAACTTGCTACCCCCAGACATATGTCGTTTAGGATGCCCTCAGGGTAGCATAGTGACAGGTCTGCAAGCTGCAAGCACATGGTTGTGTACAATAAAGGTGAACCATTGATTTTCTCATATATTACCTTGGGCATTATGTTGACGCTAGACCCAAAGTCACAGAGTGCATTCTCGAAAGTGTAGGCTCCAATAGTGATGGTGATGACTGGCCTTCCTGGATCTCCTTTCTTGGCGGGCATGCCCCAGTCAGTCCACTTTGGGCCTTCTTCTCTCTTATTAGCGCACAGGCCTGCATAATAGATATCGACAAGATTTGCAGATTCTAATTCTTCCGGCTGGCCCGGAATCTTACCTGGGTTAGCCGTGGGAACAGATGATGCCAGCTGAGATATCTGAGATTCTATCATTTTATTGAAACTATGTTAGTTCTTAATGGCAGAAGAAAAGCTTTCCATGTTATTACTAATAGTTTCTAACATTTTATCATTAGAAGCTAATTTCTTAGACAGATTATCGATAACTCTACCCTGGTTTTGAACTAAGTCTCTTAAAGGTGGAAAATTATTGGAAGAGTTATTACCTTGATAGTTACCTGAATAGTTACCTAGGTAGTTGGGCCTCTGCTGGGTCCATCCTTGATTTTGCTGGGGACGATATTGATTGTGGTTGTTGATGTAGTTCACGTCCTCCTCTAGCTGAGGGCATTGATTGCCCGAGTGTCCAGTGTTTCCACACTCTTCACAGGTCATGCAGGATTCGAAGAGTTGCATGACTTCCTTCTTCTCAGGGGCTTTGTCTTCAAGCCTCTTCATGATTAAGTCCATTTTGACAGACAACATATCTACCTCCTTGAGCTGATGCATTCCTCTTTCTTTCTTGCGGGGTTGACGTTCCTCGTTCCAAGCTTGGTTGGACGCCATCTTTTCCACATGGTTAGTAGCTTGAGTAAGTGTAAGGGATAGGAAAGCACCTCCAGCTGCAGCATCCATTGTTTCACGGGTGTTGGTAGAGAGCCTGTGGTAGAAGGTTTGCATGAGCAACCAATTCTCCATTCCATGGTGTGGGCATTCTGAGATGTAGTCTTGGAAGCGTTCCCACGCTTCAGGAACAGATTCGTCATGTTGCTGCTAGAAACTTGAAATTTTCCCCCGTAAGGCATTGGTTTTGCTTATAGGAAAGAACTTTGCCAGAAAGGCAGTAGAACACAATGTCCAAGTTGTAAGTTTGTCTTTGTTGGAGTAAAACCATTGCTTTGCTCGCCCCAAGAGTGAGAATGGGAATAAGCGAAGTAGGACTGCATCACTTGACACATCTTTGATCGTGAAGGTGCTACATATATATCTCCAAGAAATGTTGAAGGTGTGCGTTGGCATCTTCATGAGCTTTTCCACAAAATTAGCTAGCTTGTATCATGTTGATCAGTGCAGGCTTGAGCTCAAAAGCTGCGTCTCCCACAGCGACTGCCGGACCAGTATGAATGTTGTTCGGGGTCAGTGCGGAGTACTCGCGAAGGGTCTTGTTTGCCATTACTTCGAACGTGTGTGTTAAGCTTCGCACTGTTGAATCTTCCAAGGCAGAGGTCGTGGGCCGAGACATGGGCTTTGACCTTACCTTCCTTAGGATTTTTTCTGGATCTAAAATGAAGTTGTCTCGAAGATTGATTCTTATTTATACATTACCCTGAAATCAGATAGACAAAAGTGGAAAGAACAAGGGTAAGCCTGTTTAAGCAATGATAATTTGGGTTCTCGATACATTACATGTGAGAGATGCATGCATGCTATTACTAAATTTATTATTTAGGCTATAGACTTTCTTTCCCCGGCAACGGCGCCAAAAATGCTTGTTGCCATTGCTAACGTCATCGACTAGAAACAGATATAAGATCCATATCTATCGACGGCGCCAGAAATGCAAAGGTATATCTTAACATGATGCTAAGTGTATATCAGATGTTGGTTTCAGATAAACTAAAAGATAAATCCAATACAGGTCATAGCACAACTCGATCTAGGTTGTCATCCCTGACAGAAGTGCCACTAAAACACATGGATTGGTACTCTTACATATGCCTTGGATCTCTAGATAAGAATATATATATATATATATGTATATATATATATACATATATACATATATATATACACATATATACATATATATATACATATAGGATAAATCCATTCTACTCCCGGGTGTAGCTACTCCCACGTTCAAAAAAGCACTTTGCGTATGTGTACATACCCAATTATCAATTGGAGTATGTAAACATACCTAAAATAAGATTTATCAAAGTGATAACCATGAAAAAATTTATGTGGAACTCATAATTTTTTGCACCTTGTGATGTATGTCATTTCCTATATTGAAACATGAGTATGTTCACTAACTTTATGTTTCCTCATATATAAAAAGAGGGTATGTCTACATACCACTTTTAAAAATCAAGTATGTGTACATACTTATTTTAGAAACCTCAAGTATGCAAAGATACCCTATAGTTTGTGAGATACAAGTATGGGAGTAGCTACTCCCGGGAGTAGAAAAAACTCATCCTATACATATATATATATATATAATATATATATATATATATATATTATATATGGGTATCCGCAAGCGCACAGATATGAATATACCATTGTAGCATTTTAACCAGGAGTAAAACCAGGTATCATATTTATATTCTACCTCAGGGAAAGAAGTCTTTTATCTATAATAACAAATACATGCATATCTCTCAGTTGTGTAATGTAGAGTGGCCAAAATATATCAATTACTATAAACAGGTGTAAGTCACATAAAGATAATGATAATGATAGCATTGATCAAGTCATAACATCGTGAGCCACTAGAAAGTGTCAATATAGAAAGAGAAGCGTATTCACAGCCTAGTTAGCGAGGATACTCCTCGGTAACCCTAAACTATATGTCAATGCAAACTATGATTAGTGCAATACATTTAACAATCATGGAAGAAGAACTATTATACTAATGCATGGGGAGACTAATCAGGAGGATCAAGGCCGAAACTTGAAACAACCCAAATAGTATAGGGCTCCACTAGTCCTACACACGGGGGGTGGATTGCAAAGGACTCAATAGTGTTGTCACCACCACGATCTACCACGCGACCCGGCATGTAGGGTGCAATCGTAGGTAAATACAGTGTAAGCACCACGCTTACACTATCTTTACCACTCACCTAAGTTAACAGATGATCTAGGTGAGGGCTATACGACTCCATACACGAATATAAAGGTAAATCAACTATGCTAAACATGTAATCATAATAAGCACCAAAGCACATAATCTCGAATATAATCATTGATAAGAACATATGTCTCTACAGCAAATGTGAAGAACTTATGAAGAACTTACAAAAGCGAAGCTAGATCAGTATCTCGACCAGCTTCTAGACGATCAGGAGCCAAGTAGACGCCTTGCCTCCTCCTAGATCTAGACTAGTTAGCTACTCTCGCTATATAGGTGTTTCTAGGGCGTAGTATCTCTGATTTGATGACTTGATCTGGTGTATGAACAGATGAGAGCCAGATTCCCTCTTCCAGGGGGTCAGGGGGTTGCTTATATAGTCCTGAGGGGATGCCATGAGCCGTACAATCAAACCGACCTAACATACGGTTTAGATTGATCCTCATAGGCGGTGGAAGAACATTCCAGAAGTAGGGTTGACGTGTCGCCCGGGGGAGGCCGACCGGCCCCACCATGGGGCCGGCCGGTCTGTGGTGGGCCCCCCTCGGGGCCTACTTCGGCCAGGTGGGTCTTTGCCTCTTCCAGATGCTTCTTTCTTGGGTGCCAAGTCACGTTGAGTTCCGGAGCCTTCTGGAGCCTTCTAAACTTCATTCTTTTCGTATTTTTCTGATTAGTCCCTGCAAGATATAGAATTCTCCAAAACTCCAGAAAAACTATTAGTGACACCCTATTCTAAGTTGGTATTAACAATTATACCCTTTTCTCATGTTTAGTTGACTTATAAATATATAAGATAAAATGTGTCAACAATGACAGGACTCCGGCTCGAGGGGCTTCATCGTCTACCTCGTCGACATTGACTTTCGACTTCGTGTTCATCGTCTACTTCATCGATGTCGACTCCGGCTTCGCTTTATCAACTCGTACTTCGTCGTACGCAGCGTACGGCATCAGGGCCTTCGTCACAATCACCAGACAAGAGGGGCTATGGTGGCATCGGGATGAGCGGCGTCACCCGAAGCATGAAGTCTTGCCTAGTGATCGTGACCGAAGGAGAAGAGGCGGCGCATCATCATTGATGACGTTCCGAAAGAGGAACCAAAGCGAAAGGAGAAGCATATGAAGGCTCCGAAGGCAAGACCAAAGCAGATGGAGGAGAAGCATTGAGGATAAAGGCCATCTTAGCAACAATGATGAAGTTGATATCATCACCGAAGGCACCCTTCACCGTTGAAACAAGACCGAAGACGACCAGTAGTTAGATTGGCTGATAACTTCGTGTACATGTAAATCCGCTAGGCGTACGTGCTCTTTTCTCCATTCCATTTTTCCCACTAGGTTTTTCGGAATGGAATTTTTAGTGAGGCGTACGAGCGGAGGCTCTTGAGGGTGTTCCTCAGGGCCAAAGGTGCAGAGAGGTTTGGTCCAGTCCATATGTGTTCAGCTACTCTGCTTTGTTGTGCCAGCCAAACCGAAGTAGCTGAGGGGCTACTGTTGGGGGAATGGCCCAGCCCATTTAGGAGTTAATGGGCCTTTGTATGAGCTTGAGGGGATTCTTGTAAATACTGTGTCTACCAGGGGCTGGGAAGAAAATAACCATCAGGGGCTTGGGGGAAAATTGCCAACTACCCCCATCCCTATATATAGGAGGGTCATTGTAATTGATGGGACAAGCATTGAATGGAGAGAGAATCCCAAGGTATTGAGTTACTATTTCATTCTTTATTTTCTGCATGGTAGTAATAGAAGTAGAAGAGATAGTTGCAGTAGTAGTAGAGGTAGCAGGGAGGGAGGAAGAAGGTATAGTCCTCCGAAGGGGCCCTTTGGTTCTTTGCCCCTTCGGAGGAGAAGAGTATTGTGGTGTTGGTGCCCCCCTTCGGTCCAATTTACACCAACAGCCTCCGCCCCTGCCGCCGCTCGCCGGAGGTAGGGATTGCGCGAGCAGGCAGACTGGCCCCAGTTTGGGGCGGCCATTGGTCCGACTATCTGGCTGGCTTCCACGTTTTGGGTCAAAAACAACCGTGGGCCTGTTTCAAGCCTAATAATACGAAGTTTCTTGTTGGACCCAAGATAATGATTCATGGCCCGTTGCCGAGGCTATGACGGGAAATCTGATAGTATATCTCTGGAAGGTAGGATGAAGTTGCAACTTATAACCTTTAAGATTCGTGCAAACCGTCACAACTGTTGAATCATAGGTACCCTAACCCACCCTTTCCCTCACCTGCCGCCTCCCTCACCCTACTCACGTCGCCGCTCTCGCCTGCCGCCCACGGCTTCCCTGCGCGGACGGTGAGAGGTGGGGGGAGCGGTCGGTAGTGAGGTCACCGCCGGTCGGGGTGGTGGTCGAGGCAACAGTGGGTTAGGTTAGGGTTCAGGGTTGCCAGGTGGGGCTCCAATGGTGAGAGAAAACGAGTGGGCTGACGGTGGGGGGAGCGGTCGGCGGCGAGGTTGCCGCCGGCCGAGATGGTGGTGGAGGCGGCGGACCATAGGGTTAGGGTTTAGGGGGTTCGGGTTTTCAGGGGGCTCCATTGTCCTGCAAACCTAGGAATGAAGAGGGTGAGTGCGACGGAGGACCGGCAGTGGCGGTGGTTCGCCCGGCGGCGGTAGCGCCGCCGATCGGGCAGGGCTGGACGTGTAACCATCTAGGCCCTTTCGCACCTTTGGTAAGGGTGTGTTTTGGTGATAAATGACAACCATATACTTGTGACTAACCTTTGTTTTGTAGAGGATTATATCTTGGGTTATTGTCATAAGTAATCAATGAAAAAAGACCCTTCAATTTGAAATTATGGACGATCAATGGACAAATGCTACAAGGCTAAGGACTTTGTTAGTTCCAAGTGTCACAAGGAGATGAAGGACACTTGGATTGCTAGTTTGTAGTGTTCGACCGTACTATTAAGAGGGGTTCATGCACTAGTAGCTTGACCATGCACCAAATGCCATGAAAATATGCACACTCAAGTTCCTTGGGTGCTAAACAACTCAAAGTACTCATGGAAGCAAAGTAGAAGCAAAGAATGGACGGAAAACTCAAAGGCGTTTGAATTGGACGAGTTAAAATGCAAGTCATAGCGTCGGATGAACCGACGCTATCAATTCTAGTTGCGCCGGATGAATTCAGCGGCTGGAAAATTCAAAAGTGATCATCGAATGAACCGACGGTACAGGCAACGGTTCATCCGATGCCTTAGGGTTTGGTAACAGTAAGGTTTGGACTTCAGTTGCTTCAGCACCGGATGATCCGACACTCAGACCAGCGGTTCATCCGATGCCTTCGTTTGAATTAGACAGAGACGCGCCAAGATCTTTGCTTCAGCACCGAATGAACCGACGCTTCAGGGATTCTTCAGTTGTTCATCCGACGCCAGTGAATGAGTTATACAGAGACGCACCGAGTGGACAGCCTTCAGCACAAGATAAACTGACGGTGCGTCGGATGATGGTGTCGGTGTATTGACTGGGTTAGTTGAGTTCAACGGCTCATTTGAAGCTTGTGAGTGACCGGATGATCTGACGCTAGCGCAGGGAGGACCGTCGGTTCATCCGACGGTACAACTTTTCAGGGGACTTTTCCAACGGCTAGCCACCCTTGCTAGGCCTATATATATGACCCCCCTGCATCTCTTGAGCTGCCTTTGTCACTCTGAAGATCTACAGCAGCCAAGGAGAGAAGGAGATAGTGCTTTGCTCATTTGGGATTCTCTTCCTCTTGTTTAAGGAGCTCTTTCTTAGTGATTAAGGGTTTCAAGGTGCATATCATGGCTTAGCTGAGTGCTCAGGTCAAGTGAAGGTGTGTGGGCTTGTTACTCTTGGAGATTGACGGCTCCTAGACGGGTTTGGTGTTTTGGGGGTTCTTGGTGAGCTCTTGGAGATTGTAGGAGCCTCAAGAAAGCTTGGTGTACACGGTTCGAGACCCACCGTTCCGGAGATGGAGAACGTATACTCTTAGTGAGAACTTGAGTCTTGGTGACTTGAGGGGGAGCAATACTTTTAGTAAGTGCTCCAACGTGGATTAGGGGGAAGCGTCAACTTCTCGATACCACGGGAAAAAAATCCGGTTGTCTCTTGTGTCTCTCTCTACTTACTCGCACTTATTTTCAGCACTTACTTTCCGCATTTAATCTTCCTTGCTCTAGTTCTTCTTAAGTTGCTTGTTTGCCTCTTATCTTGACTAGGGTGCTTCATATGTCTTAGTGTGATATTTGCTAAGGAAACTCTTGTTAGTGTGCTTAGATAGTAGAGATAAACCTTTTTAAATGAGCAACACTAGTTGATAGCCTAAGGTTTCTTTCTTGTCTTAAAGATTGAAAAGATGGCCCATATTCAACCCCCCTTCTACGGGCCATTGATCCTACAGGACGACCGGTGGGCTAGCGATCGGTGGCAAGAAGGTTCGGATTAGGAAGGGAGGCGGTAGAGGGTGGCGGTGGTTAGCGGGTGGTGGCGCGGCGGCGAGGCAGCCGCCGGCCGGGGGTGGTGGAGGAGGTGGCGGGGGTGGAGGGCGCGGGGAAGAAGATGATGCTCAGGAAGAAC
The DNA here is from genome assembly GCA_036936925.1 of Cenchrus fungigraminus. NCBI lineage: Eukaryota > Viridiplantae > Streptophyta > Magnoliopsida > Poales > Poaceae > Cenchrus > Cenchrus fungigraminus. The sequence continues at coordinate 91,322,963 of CM072780.1, forward strand.
ATGAAATTTAAATAGGCTTTAGTGGGCTGGGAGTTCATTTGCTATCTACCTTGCACAAGCCGTATAGGAGCCCCCCGGCTATGACTTCCTTCATCCAGTGTGATCTTCCAACAATATTTGTCATGTAGTATGACTGATATACTCACTACTCATTAGACCGACCAAATTTCTACTACTTTTTTTTTACCCAAAACAATTGCCCATAATCTTCACAATGGCTACTAATAATAACCCATTCATCCCAGTTGAATGACTGCACATAAAATGCATGAACAAGCGAGCAAAAACATAATGGTAAGGCTTGGCTCCGTTTGAGCCTATATATGCGCATTTCACACTGTCACAACACACATTGTAACTTTCCTTCCTTTCATGATGAGGTGTCCCTTTCCATTACAAATTAAGCTTGGAGCTTAGCCAGTACCCCCATTACCTTGAGCTTAGGCATGCCATATGGCAGCAAAACAGAATTGCATACTTTGAGAAGCTGGAGGAAGCCAAATAAGTATACCATTTGTGTAAGAATCATCCTGACCTCCGTTGTGTCCGTGATGATCATCTTGGATCATTTTTACGCGCTCGACTCCCGGGGCCATGGCCGCCATGCACACCAAGGCCTACGTCGTCGTCTTTAACGTCCCTGCGATCTCATGCTCATCGCCTGGCTCGTCACGCCTCGTATTCGGGCCTTGACCGCGCCACGGGCTCCGGTTCCTATAGGAATTAGGAACGGACAAGATGTGTGCATACATTTATGTACTTGTGACTGATCGAAGCCAAATTTCAAGCTCAATCATTTTTTTGTTTCTTTGTTAATTCACTGGTACTCCTGCACTAGTTTGTCAGGGTTCATTCCAAGATGAAAGAATTATGTCAATAGTATATCCATTCTGTGATTTATAGCCCAAAAAAATTATTGAATTATTTTGCCTTACAGCAGTGTGCAGCTATGGCGCTGGAGTTAAATTTATCCAATGATTATACACATCGTGCATGTTCCATTGCACAGATTCCTAAACAAATTAGGCATTATATGTAATGCTAGAAAATTTCATACGTTGGTTGTCCAAAATTCGGTAGCTCATTGAATATTGCCTTAACTCGAAAAAAAACACCCATAAATGAAATTAACCAGTCAATCTTTATGACTAAGGAGGTGTTTGGCAGCACTCCACCTCCAAGAAAATAGCTCCACTCCACAAACTCCAGACTTTTGGTGCTCCACTCCACCAACTCTAAAAAATGGGGCTGATGTACACGTTTGGTTGATTACAGTGCTCCAACTCCAGAAACATGATGTCTTGCTGTAAAAAGTCTATTTTAGCCATTATTGATGGACCCACATGTCATTCTCAGATTCCCCCTCTTTCCTCTCCTCCCCCTTCTCTCATCTCCCTCTCACCACTAGCCTCCCGCGAGCCATTCGACGGCGACGGGGCCACGGCGCCGGGGTCGTCGCAGCCGTGATGCTGCTGAACCTGTAGCACATATCCCGATTGGCCTCCATATCCATGGATTAATCGCTCACTAGATTGGATTTACAGAAGTTTTAAATGTCAGATTGTCAGAGCAGCTGCTGGTGGCGGTAGATGTGATGCTTCAATTTGACTGAGATGGAGGGCATTGTGCTGCAGCGTTGGCGTGCATCCCGAACGTGGTGATCCTCACGAGCGTCGGTAACGCGGCAATCCTCGCGGGGTGGAGCAGCGGCGGCGGTGCCGCGCCGCGGGGCCGCGGACGGCACGGCGGCCTGCCCTCTGTTTCCCCCACACGGAGCGGCGGCTTCGCGTGCAGCGCCGTTGTGTCGCCGAGGGAGCGGATGGCGTGGGTGACGACTGCGGCTGCCTCAGAGCGCGCGCCCGCGGAATACGCTGGAGAAGACCGGTGGAATTGTGGAGCGGCGCGGATGGTGAGCACGGCTCAGTTCGGCGGGGGCGCCGCGATTCGATGTAGACGGCGCCGTCCGGTGGGATGAGGCGTCGCAGTCCAATAGGCGGGCAGTGGCGGCGGCGCTATCGGGCAAGCTCCGGCGAGGTCTGGCGTGGCTGCGCGGTGGGTGAGCGGGATGGCGGCGACGAGGGCTATTCTTTTATTTTGCGAACCGGGTGTGTAATCAATGGCATGGTGGGTAATTACTCTACAGCTTCATGAGGTAGTTCGAAACCAGGGTTTTTGAGCACCTCTTGAGGTACTCCAAAAAAATGTGGATCTGGACCCTTTGCTCCACGTTTTTTCCGGAGCTTGAGTCGGTGGAGCTCGACGTGTTTGGCTGGCAAATTTTTGGAGTTGGCGGAGTGGAGCTGTTTTGGCTGCTCCGGAGTGCTGCCAAACACCCCCTAATTGTCATTGCTGGCCACTCCATTTGTCTGTATAATCATAGAAAACTATATAAGAGGTCCCCACTAAGAAATTTTTTGAGCTCTGCAAGCCACACTGCAGATCAGGAGTCCGCACTTGATTCCCCCAATCCCACCCGCGTCGTCTCGAATCCATCGAAACCGCCGCCGCCGCCCCTTCCACCCGTCGCGCTTCCTTTACGAGAGCCGAGAAGCCCGCCGTCGCCCCTCGCCTCCCCGCCGCCTCGCCTCCCCCACCATGTCCATTAAATTGCTCCAGCCCATGCATCCCCCTCCACACATGGCTACTCCGCCTGACGGTGGCGTTCCTCCACCTCTCTTGCCATCCCCTTCCTTCAGCGACGTTCTTCGGGGGGTCCCGGTCCTGGAGCGCACCCCATATCCCTCTCCGGTCCTCCTGCGGCGCCCGAGCAAGGAGTCGGCGCACTCCTCTGGTCACTCTATCTCCCCTGGTCATCCTCCGTCCGCGTGCCTCAGATTTTTCGCAGTCGTCGATGCGGGGCATTCGATCCCGCCACCGCCGTCGGAGTGCTCGGTGGATGCCGGAACTTCCAAGAGGGCACCTTTCCATGCTTTCCCGGTAGGGTTCACGCCCTCTCCTGCAGATTGTTGATTGTCAGTCCCATCAAAGCATGTCGAGTTCATCTTCCAAAGATTCTGCGGTAAGGCAATGCGCAAGCCAGCGCTTCCCATTCGGTGGCTACGCACAACGATCCAACCACCTTCCTCTTAGATTCGACCTCCGTGCCCTTCAATCCGGCCTTCGCGCGTGCCCAGCTTCCTACGGCCGCCGCTGCTGCCCACCTCCCCCAACACCTCTGCCGCCTCCCTGCTCCACGGATGTTTGGGTGGAGCCGGTGGGTTCGAAGGCCACCTCCAGTCCGTATGGGCCTGCAGTCATGGGGGGTAGCAGTAGATCGAATGGGAAGAAGCTCCGATGGGGAAGAGTGATTAGATGGAGAAAATTGAAGAGTGCTCTGGATGGTACATGTGGTGGTGAGACGATGGAGAAAAGGAGATCAGGGTTGATTCCAAATATGATTTTTTTAGTTTTAGGAATGGTGTGGGTCCCACAACAATTGGTGTATATGTGTGTGGTTCGTTACCGTGATTTTCACGTCTAGAGTAAAGTAAGTGAACATGTAAGCACAGAAGCATGCGTTATAATTCCCATTGAAGTCAATCTTCAATGGGAATAATCAAGTATCGATATTTAGTAACTCTGAACTGTATCTACCATAGATAAACTCGGTTCCAATTTCAATATTCTTAAGGAGTACATCATGTCTTTTTGGAGTTCCCGCAGCAACGCGCGGGGTTTCCAACTAGTATTCACATATATATATATATATATATATATATATATATATATATATATAGCTTCGTATTTCCAACATGATCTCCGCTTCTATTCTTTTTAGTTTCTTTATTCTATTGGGAAGAAACACACTTACCTTGTTACTAGTTTTTTTTTACTCTTCATTCATCTGACGTCTGGGTCAGCAGTAAGGTGGCATTAAAAATTTGCCTCAATCTTCACACCAGACACAACAGAATGCACTCACATGGCAGTTGAATGAGTGCACACAAATGCATGCATGAAGAAGCTAGTAAAAGGAACTGACAAAATGCTACTCCCTCCGTCCCTTAAACATCATCGTTGAAGCTACAGGTCGCAGTCCCTAAATTATAGTCATTCGCTAGCACACTCCGTAGGCCATAGCTGTTCCCCACCGCAGCCTGGTACTAGTAAATTTCCACTTCCCTTGCGTGTCGTGGTGAGTCGCCAGGGCCAAGACTTATCCGTGGAATCTTTCATTTGTTTAAGGTCAAAAACAATACAATTACATGTTTAACTGTGAAAAGTGGATGTGACTGATGCTTTGTGTAATGTACAAAATTTGATGCGGTTGTCTTGCACGCTTGAGCATTAATGGCATATGCTTCCAAATATCTCATGAGTAGTACTCCGTAATCATTAGTATGTAGGGGTATTGAAGTCTTTTCCCAATTGTATTGGTTGATGCAAAATTTTTCCAGCGACGATGTTTAAGGGGCAGAGGGAGTATACGAATGGAGCTGCGAGACCTGGCGTAAGGGACTATTATGGTGAGCGGATGCAAACATAAATTTCGAGCCGATGGTACACTGCCGATTCTGAATCAATGTGTCGCGGGCTCTAAACCCCGTTCCATTATTCAAGAAAAAAAGGGCGCACCACACTACAGTTGCTGTGGACGCGACACCATGGAGAGCCATGCATGCATCATTGGTTGATGGTAGGCAGGTCTCGCACTAGCTAGGTCGGTCTTTGGCCTTTTTCTTTCGGGGTCAAGCAGAGAGACCACACGGTTGGTCTTTGTTTTTTTTTCTATATAAAGTTCACTTTGGACCATGATTGCTGGAACCCAACGGCTGAATATTCTTGCACAACTGGCATTCAATTCACGACACGGCCTGGAACCGTGCATACTGTAGTTTTGAACTATCCTCCCAACTCCCGAGGCACCCTATCTTTCACGATGCAGTCACTGGTGGAAAAACAGCCTTCCGTCCCGGGTGGGAAAGACTTTAAGTCTCTAAAGTCCACCCGGGACGAAAAGGGAGAGACAAAAGGCCCCTCTTTTGTCACCGGGTGGGCAACCGGGAATAAAGGGTGCCCTTTATTCCCGAGTGGTAGCCCCGCTCGGGACAAAAGGGGAGGGCCAGCAGCGCCTGTGCGCCACCCCTTTAGTCCCGGGTGGTAGCCCCGCCCGGGACAAAAGGAGAGGCACACCAGCGCCTGTGCGCCACCCCTTTAGTCCCGGGTGGTATTAAAGATCCCGCTGTGAATTTTTTTGTTTCATTTCAAATTATTCTAATAATGTTATACGCGTATATTCTCACATATTTGGGTGTAATTTACGTATACGTATAAATGTTTGCACTAATTATACGTGTCTACTATACGTACTATATGAAGAGAATAAACTTATAAATAAATATATACACACATTATATTACATCGAAAGCATAGCAGATAGTATTTTCTGAAAGTAGTATATATATATACATACATCAAAATACTGTTTCATACTAATTCTAGTCTAAAGTTCCACCGGAGGTGCTAATTAATATTTATCAATTCGATGACCGTCATAGTGATTTCTGCCTTGTGGATTAATGACCTGGTCCATTATGAATCCGCAGAGACCTTCTTGGATCGCCAAGAGTTGGTCCTTCTCAATGATTGCGTCCTTAATCATATTGTTCTGCAATGTGCAAATAATTTAATATATTACACACAAGAATTAAATATATAAGCGGTTAGAAAAAAAGTATTATTAATTGATTTAAAATAATACTTATAGTATAATCTGACGGGTCTGCCTCGCAGAAATTGTGGATGAACTCACACACATAGTATGCACATAAATGTGTCCCTGGTTCCTGTCTCATACACTAAATTGAAGAAGATAATTATGAAAAATTAGTGTCATGCATTTTTAATTTGCCCAATCTGAAGTTGTTATTTGGTTTACGTACCGGAAAATTTGTAGTGAAGTTTATTCTAGGTTTCCATTGTCCAGGGTTGACAGCCTTGAATTTTTCCCAAACTCTGGCAGAAAATAATGAAAGTTAGAGCTAGATAGTGTTAGTAAAAGCACACTATTGCATAAAAGGGAACGTATGGATAGAATTATTACTCTTGAAACATATCTTGAAGGTCCAAGTATTTGTCCGGATCTCTTCTCAACGAATCAAAGACAAGGATGTTACTTCTGTTGACATCAATTATGAGAAGAATCCAGTGGAAACTGTATATACATAGAAGCTCAAAAGATTAGAACTAAATAATGTTAACTAAGATAATTAGAAATGCGAACCCTTAGCAATTAAGATGGTAATCACACTTACTCGAAGTTGTAAGGTAGAAGTATCAAATCCTTGTAATGCAATTCACACAAGGTCCTTACGATTGTTTTGAATGTTGTTTCTGGTTGCTTCTTTACTTGATCTTGATTAACTAAAGATGGGTCCATGAAACCTATTCGTTGGTAACCATTCTTCCCCATGTTATGCATTTCTAGGCTACAGAAAATGAAAGACAAAGTTAATAATTAGAGTATGCATAAATTTGTTAATTAGGGTATGTATTGCACCGTCACTTACAGGCACCAGGCCATGACAAGATCGGTATTCAAGGAGTCAAGATGGTAAATTTCATAAATATCCTTGAATCGCAGCCAGGACAACTTCTCGCCTTCACCAGCAAAATCTCCCAGTTTAACAAGCATGCTAATCATCTCCAGGCCCGCCTTAGACGTCTTCATGTAGAAGTCATGCAATCTGCGCATCTGAGTAGGGAGTTTCTTCACCAACTCAGGCCTGACAAAAGATTTCCCATGCTCGTAGCGCCATCTAGGTACGAAGTTTGGGTCCCGAGGAGGTGATTCGTGGCCGAGAACATATTCTAGTGGCATCCCTGTTGCTTCTTGCATTGCAATGACCGCCGCTAGTTGTTCTGCGTCCATAACTGCAAGAGCTCGTTCAGTTGCAGTGAGGCCAGAGGCGACATAAGTCTGTACTCCCGACGTCGACGCTTCTGTTGCCTTCTTCGTTGAAGGCTCTTTCGCTGACATCGACGTTTGTGTTGCCTTCTTCATTGAAGGCTCTTTCGCCGACGTCGACGTTTGTGTTGCCTTCTTCGTTGAAGGCTCTTTCGTCGACGTCGACGCTTGTGTTGCCTTCTTCTTCTTCCTATAATCCTGTGGCATCGTCGACCCCGGTACTTGGTCGATGTAATTATTTGGTGACCCTCCTTGTCTCTTCTTCTTCTTCATGGACTTGTGCAGCGACCGGTCATAATCACTTAGTAGGGGTTTTATAATTTTTGTCTCTTTTCTGCTTCCTTCTTCTCTATGAAAGCTTTGAGTTTCTGCGGACGATCTTTATTCTTTTCTGCTTCCATTTCATCGAGCCATTTTTGTTTAGCAGCCTCTTTATTCCCTTCAATCCACGCCTTTAGTTGCTTATCACACTCCGCCTCATTTTCTGATGTTGTCATGTCATATGGCAGCTTCCTTTTAACAGGCAGCTTTTTACCTTTCTTCTTCGGGGGATCCGGATTTGGCACGGGCATAGACGCGGTAGATTTTGATCGGGACCACCTCTTGGCAGGCTTTGGTGAAGGCTGCTTTGGTGGTGATTGATGCTTCGGTGGTGATTGCTGACGATCGTCATCGCTCGCGGCAGGAGAATTCCCTCGTTGTGGAGACGGTGAGCTCCAATCATTGGGCGACGACCGGCCCGGTGACGGCCCGGGAGATGGTGGCTGCTGCTCGGCAACACTCAGAGGGATCGGTGGCGACATGTTAGGTATTATGATGTAACGTTTGGGCCACAATATGATACTGTGAAGCGCATCACGGAGTGTCCTTTCCCCGTCACCTCCTTGGATGTCTAGCTCTATGTCGTTAAACTTTGGGTCAGCAATCTCCTCCAAACCAACTGAGGCGTAGTCAGCTGCAATCTCCATGCCGTGGCTTGTACATCCTGGGAGATGTGCTAAAGCCATTTCGTACGCCACCTATATATATGTAGAGAAATGATGAAGTTATTAAATGCCTGAGACATGCATCAAAGGTTGAGATAATTGCACTTATAATCAGGTTTATATATACCTTCATTGTGATGTTGCCGATCGGCTTGTGCAGCTCACATGCGGTGCGCTGACAGAGTTCATCCACAGGGTACCGTTCATTGTCCTCTACTTGAACTTCTTCTTGGTTTGCCGCCCTTTGTTCTTCGGAGGCCTCTGTGGAAGCACAGCTACTTTTGCGAGCGGAAGGGCTAATGACGGGATCCACCGGTGCTTGGGGTAGTGCTCCGGCAGGGGTGATCTGAGCTACCGCGGTGGCCACTTGTCGTTCAATCTCTGCATTCATACGATCTTCTTGATCTTTAAGTCTCTGCTCCATCATTTCACGCCACCGCCCCTCTTCACGCTCCCTTCTTCTTTTGCGGCTTCTGTAGGTGTCGGCACTTCCCTTGAAAGCATACTTCCATGGGACTACCCCGTAGCCCCTGCAACGTCCTGGGTGTTCCGGATTCCCGAGCGCCAAAGTGAGCTCATCCATGTCTCTGTCAGGAACCAATCTGCCCGCTTTGATGTCTTCATTCTTTTTGATTATCTCATGTGCTGCCTCCCGTAACGTGGGCTGGAATACGAGGGAACCATCATCAGGGTTCAATCTTCCACCGCGGGCATAATACCAATTCTTCGATCGTTCTTCCCAGTCAATGACCGCTGGTACGATACCTTTGTTGAGGAGGTCTTGTTCAATCTTCCACCACTTGGGTGCTGCAACCGCGTAACCACCGCGACCAAGACGATGGGCGTAATCCGTCTTCTTACTGGCACTTATCTGAGCTCATGCGCTCTTGTTGGCGAATTCTTCACTATTCTTGTAATCCACAAAGGACTGCCAGTGATCCTTTAGCTTGGGATAATCATCAAAATTTGGAGTTCGTTTCTGCTTCATATAATCTCTGTGCAGCTGCTTCTTGAAACTCTGCAATTGGGTTGCCATCTTCGTGAGAGTCCACTGCTTCACAAGGTTTGCGTTCACGCCCGGTGGAAGTGTAAAGTGTTTTAGGATATCCTCCCATAACATATTCTTAAGTGAATCTGGAACCACCCATGGATTATCTTCCCTTTCCTTCCATTCTCTATATGATATGGGCACGTTGTCCCTCACAATAGCACCGCATTGGGACACAAACTTGTCCCTGACCTTCTTTGGTTCCCATGGCTGGCCAAGCTCGTTGACTTCAGTGATATGAAACTTCACGTCATGATCGACGATTACTTTTGTACGACCTCTCTTAGTCTTTTTGCTTGTCGAGGTTGAAGCCTACAAGTTGCGGATTTGTTATTCACACGGGGTTCCAGAATGATATATATACCTCGTTGTTAATGCATTTATGGACTTGTTAATGCATGATATATATACCTTGTCGGAACCTTCCGCATTAACTATGACAAGGCCTTCATTATTGTCCTCGGCGCAGCTGTTGATGTCCGCGGTGCGGGAGTCGATGTCCGCGACACGGGAGTCGATGTCCGCGGTGCGGGTGTCGATGTCCCCGGTTATGTTGAGGAACGCGTCCGCCTGGCTACGCTCCTCCTCAGTGTAGGTTGGACCCCCAGCAATAAGGCTCTCCATCAGCCGCTCCTCCTCATTGTGATCCATAACTAGAAATTTCTGAATACATAAATGAATTTCTGAGCACATCAATGATTTTCTGAGCACATAAATGATTTTCTAAATACATAAATGAATTTATGAATACATAAATGAATTTCTGAGCACATAAATGAATTTCTGAATACATAAATGAATTTCTGAATACATAAATAATTTTCTGAGCACATAAATGATTTTCGGGCGAGAGTCGAGCGAGACTACCTAAGTGTCGGGCGGGAGTCGAGCGAGTCGGGCGAGAAAACCTAAGTGTCGGGCGGGGTCGAGCTAGTCGGGCGGGAGTCGAGCGGGAGTCGAGCGAGACTACCTAAGTGTCGGGCGGGAGTCGAGCGAGTCGAGCGAGAAAACCTAAGTGTCAGACGGGGTCGAGCGAGTCGGGAAAGAATCGAGCGTGTCGAGCGATACTACCTAATTGTCGGGCGAGCGAAAAAATTAAAATCTCTAAATACATATTTCATCTCTAAATACATTTCATCTCTAAATTCAAATATAAAATCTCAAAATTCAATTCTAAAATCTCTAAATTCAATTCTCAGCACATAAATAAATTAAATGAAAACATAAAAAATGCTGACGTCAGCCATCAGGGGCTGACGTCAGTAGTTCCCTCACCGGCGCGGCGACGGCGGGCTGAGGGGTCGACGGCCGGGCGGGCGGGCATGGGGGAGACGGCGGCCGGGCACGGCGGAGCGGGGTTGACGGGTGCGGCCGGGAGCGGCGGCGGCGGAGCGGGGGCGACGGCGGCCGGGAGCGGTGGCGGGGAAGATGACCGGGCGCGGCGGAGACGTCAACGGGCGTGGGGACGACTGCTGGGTGCGGGCGGGGTCGACGGGCGGCGTGCGGATGACGGCGGCCGGGAGCTCCGGCGGCGGAGAGGGCGCGGGGCCGGCCGGACGCCGGCAGGGACGGCGGGGTGCGACAGGGTCGACGACGGCGGGGTGCGAGCTTCGACAACGACGGAGGCAGGCGCGACGGAGGCAGGGGCGACGGCGGGGAAGACGATGGCCGGAGTGTGAAGTGGAGGAGTTGGGGAAGAAGGGGTGGCTCCGTGGGATTTATATCACCCCCCTTTAGTCCCGGGTCGTAATCAGACCCGGGAGCAAAGAGCCTTTAGTCCCGGGTCGTATCACCACCCGGGACTAACGGCCCCTTTAGACCCGGGAGCAAAGAGCCTTTAGTCCCGGGTCGTATCACCACCCGGGACTAAAGGCCCCTTTCGCAGGGAGGGCGGCAAGGGCAAAATTTCGGCCTTTTGTCCTGGGTGGTGTTACCACCCGAGACTAAAGGCCCCCCTTTAGTCTAGGGTCGTAACACCACCCGGGACTAAAGTGTAATTTTCGGCGGGAACTGTTTTTCCCCTCCCATTTCTTTTCTCATTTTCACATTCTATCTCTTTGAAATCAAAAAAAATATAGTAACTTTTACTATTTTTTCTATGCAAAATTATATTTAGTTAAAATATAATAAACTGTACTTTGATATGCAAAATTATATTTTAGAGTTGTAAACATTCACTTCCAATTTTCATTTGCAATATTGATGTGCATTCCCAATAAAATTCAATTAAACCGAAAAAATAGTAAATTAATTCAGAAAAATCTCAAACTTGGTGGGTCAATCAAACATGACATATTCAAGCTTCATAAAAATTTTGAGACCGATACAACACTGCAAAGTGCATGGACTTCAGAATCGTTAAGACATAAGTGGTATAGACATGGTTCGATGAAAGGTTCTATATAGCTTTGTGAAGCACGTGTACTCCATCTATGTCGAAATGGTCTGAAATTTTTTTGGTTGTCATTTACACTCAAAATATTAGCTCACGCAAGATCTTAGATTTTTCTGATGACTAAATGTATTTTAGGTTTTTTCTTCGTGCTAAAGGAGCTAGAATATTGTGAATTACACATCAATAACTCAAGAATTATGATTCGACTTCCAGATAAATTAGACTCCTAAGGCACAAGAGAACTTGTGGCCAAGTTTGGCACCATTCTGGATCGTTTCAGGGGTGCTCTCAGCTCAACATTTAATTTCTAGGTGACGTCGCATGGAAATTCAATTAAACCGAAAAAATAGTAAATTAATTCAGAAAAATCTCAAACTTGGTGACATATTCAAGCTTCATAAAAATTTTGAGACCGATACACAATTGATTTGATCAATAATCATTACATTACGACATTAATCTCAAGCACGTAAGTACGGTGTCTCTTCACGTCCAAGCAATATGCTTGGGTCAACTTCGACAGCGAACAGAGGCATGCCATCAAACTGATCATAATCATCGGATTGATCTGTTTTGTCCTCGACTCCCACGATTACTCTTTTACCTGGAAGAACTATGTGACGCTTTGCCTCTTGTGGTCCTGCTTCTTGGGGATTTTTATTCTTCGGTATGCTAGTCATATCCTTCACATAGAAAACCTGATGCACATCTTTGGCAAGCACGAATGGATCATCTTTGAACCCAATCTTGGTAAGGTCCACTATTGTCATTCCATATTCATCTTCCTTTACGCCATTCAGGTTTACCCATTGGCAAAAAAAAGAGGGACGTTCATCGCTCTGTACTCAAGCTCCCATATCTCTTCTATGATACCATAATAGCAGGTCTTGCCCCCATCTTTTCTGATGACGTCCATACGGACTCCACTATTTTGATTTGTGCTTTTGCGATCTTGAGCTCTCGTGTAAAAATTGTAACCATTTATATCGTAAGCTTGAAATCTTGTAATTGTGCTACAAGGTCCCCTGGCTAACAAAGCTAGTTGTGGATGAATCATTGAGTTTCCAATTAGTTGTCCACTCAACCATGAGGGAAATGTTTCCAAGTGACGGCGTGCAATCCAGACTGGGGATTTGGTTGGATTTTGAGAAGCAATAATCTGCTCGTGTTCCATCCCATACGGAGTCACCAGTGATGATTGTTGCAGGACTGTTAGGTGTGCTTTATGGAACAAATCAGTATTATTGCTCAAACTTGATTTCCTTCCGATGGTACCCTTTCCCTGTAGCCTCCCCTTGTGTCGTGATACTGGAAGCACAATCGAGTCAATTGTGTCAACAAAATCAACACAAAACTCAATGACCTCCTCAGTTCCATATCCCTTAGCAATACTTCCTTCCGGACGGGCACGGTTAAGAACATATTTCTTGAGGATCGACATGAACCTCTCAAAAGGCCACATGTTGTGAAGGTATACTGGACCGAGAATAGTAATTTCTTTCACAAGGTGTACCAGGAGGTGCGTCATAACATCGAGGAAGAAAGGTGGAAATGCCAACTCAAAGCCGACAAGACATTGAACCGCATCATTCTGTAGCTTTCCTAGCTTGGCTGGATCGATTGCCTTCTGTGAAATTGCATTGAGAAATGCACAAAGCTTTACGACCAGTAATCGTACATTCTCTGATAGAACACCCCTCAACACAACTAGAAGCAACTGTGTCATCAACATGTGACAGTCGTGGGCCTTTAGATTTGTGAACTTCTTCTCTTTCATATTTATGATCCCCTTTCAAAACAGTGCGTGCATGCCCGATATCTCTTGTTTGTCTGCCCAGAAAGGTTACTTAGGGCAGGCCAATCGTTGATGGTTATGAACAACAATGCTCGTAGATCGAAGTTCTCTTGCCTATCCTCATCCCACACACGTACGCCCTCTTCCTGCCATAGCAGTAATAGTTCATCGACCAACGGTCTTAGGTACACATCAATGTCGTTGCCGGGTTGTTTTGGACCTTGGATGAGCACCGGTATCATAATGAACTTTCGCTTCATGCACATCCAACCAGGAAGGTTGAACATGCATAGAGTCACAGGCCAAGTGCTATGACCACTGCTAAACTCCCCGAATGGATTGAAACCATCCGTACTTAAACCAAACCTTATGTTCCTTTTCCCGTTCTCAGAAAATGTCTTGAATTCTCTATCAATCTTTCTCCACTGAGACCCATCAGCCGGATGTCTCAGCAGGTTGTCTTGCTTACGTTCCTCGGCGTGCCATCTCATCAACTTAGCATGTGCTTTGTTCCGGAACAAACGCTTCAAACGTGGTATTATAGGAAAATACCACATAACCTTCGCCGGAACTTTCTTCGTCTTGTCACGGTGCCCCTGGAGATCACCAGCATCTTCATCTCGTCGAATCTTATAACGTAGTGCTTTGCACACAGGACAAGCATCCAAATTCTCGTAATCCTTACCCCGATATAGGATGCAATCATTAGGGCATGCATGGAACTTCTGTACCTCCAACCCAAGAGAGCACACAGTCTGTTTTGCTTCATATGTGGTGGACGGTAATTCATTGTTCTCCGGAAGCTTGTCCTTCACAATTTTTAGCATCCCTTCAAATGCCTTATCAGACACACCATGTTTTGCCTTCCATTGCAGCATTTCTAGTGTAGTACCAAGCTTTTTGTGACCTGGCTTGCAATCTGGGTATAACGGTTTTCTGTGATCTTCGATCATACGTTGGAACTTTGCCTTTTCTTTTTCATTTTCACAGTCCCTTTGTGCATCCTGTAGAACCTGGCTGAGATCATCAGCAGGCCCGTCAGCATGTGCTGGTAACTCTTCTTCGTCAGCATCTTCCATTAAAGTATCTGCAAAAGCTTGACCTGCGGCCCAGTCCGGAATACCCTCCTCCTCTTCTTCGTCGTCTTCCATCACAACCCCTCTTTCACCGTGCTTGGTCCAAACCACATAGTTCGGCATGAATCCGTATTTCAACAAGTGGAGGTGAAGTGTGCCCGGGTCATGGTAGTCTCTTTCGTTTCTGCAATCGGAGCATGGACAACACATGAACCCACTCGCATCCTTATTTTTTTCGTCACTTCGAGAAAACCATGCATGCCGGTAATGTACTCCGCTGACCGTCTGTCGGTGTTGTACATCCATTGCCGGTTCATCTGCATCATATTAAGTGAAAAATATCCATGTTAATTCTAACAACACTAAAGTATAGAAAACAAAAAAAAATCTTAGTACAAATGAATGAAAGAAGATAATCATAACAAATGAAAACTACTTATTACCAAATCTAAAGTATACTAATATAAAAACTACATCTCTTAGCTCTTAAATCAAATTTTCTATTTTCTTAATTATGGCATAAATTTTAAGTATAAAAAATATACACTATCCCTAGGTCTCATTTTCTAATAACTAAATTAATAAATTCTATTTTCTCTAATAATACTAGCTAAAAGTAAAATTTTTATAAAAACAAAAAAAATCTTAGTACAAATGAATGATAGAAGATTATCATAACAAATGATAACTACTTATTACTAAATCTAAAGTATACTAAAAACCTCATCTCTTAGCTCTTAAATCAAAATTTCTATTTTCTCCTTCTCTACACCATAACACGAAATTTAAACACAACAAATGAATGGAGGATGAAGAATAATACCTTAGCAACACCTTGGAGGTGAGAAAACTCCACAAATTGATGACGAAAAATTTGGGCAGCACCTCCCTAGGTTTGAAGCACCATGGAGCTTAGAGGAGCTTGCTTTTGAGCTCTCGGTGAAAAATGGTCGGGCAGGGGAAGAAGAAGGGAGCGTGTTGTCGATTTTGTATAGGGGAGGCCTTTTGTCCCGGTTGGTAAAAACCAACCGGGACAAAAGGCCTCTGAAGGCCGGCCCCGCCAACCCTTTAGTCCCGGGTTGGTTTACCACCCGGGACTAAAGGCCGGCCCCAATTATTGCGGCCGTGGATGGCTGGCCTTTAGTCCCGGGTTGGATTATCAACCGGGACTAAAGGGTTGCCCCCCAATGACCCTGTTGTTTTTTTAGTTTAATATATATTAAGGTCTCCAAAATTTGTGATAAAGACTAATATTAAGGCTTAATCAATACTTTGGAGGTGAGAACCCTAATATTAAGGTTTCCAATAAATTAGTCACTGGCCTAACATCAATACTTAAGGTCTTAACAAAAAATATAAAAAAGTTCGTACATCAATACTTAATTAAGGTCTTACAAACATATAAAGTTCATACATGAATACTTAAGGTACAGTCTTAACAAAGATAGAGGGTGCATCAATGCACGACACATATTTCACACTTCATTTTTCTTCCTTAGATAGTCCATATAGTTGAAGTCTCCGATCTTGAAGTCGAGAACTTCAGCGAAATATACCAGAGAATGGATCAGTGCACTCTCTATCGCTTCACAATTACAGTCAGATGGACTTTCATAAATTTCAAACAGTGGCGGCGAGGCAAACTGATATGGCCTGTAAAATGAAAGATGAGCATGATACTTCCAATTTCTTGTTTGTATAGCATTTGAATCTGTGTAAGAAAATCCCACAACATCCATCACTTGCTCTAGAATTGCATGAAAGCTCATTGCCGCAAAAGTTTGACCAAACATATCCTACAATTAAGAATAATGTTATTACGACGCATTAAAAATGCTGAATAAGAGTAAATGGTGCTCCATACCATGTCATGTTCATTTAGCCGACAAAGTCTCTCTGCGGTCCTGGTGACACTTTGTCCTTCTTCGAGTGACTTTATTAGAAAATAAAAGTAATCTGGCACAAAATACCCATTAGCGTTTAGTTGTTGTAAGCATGCCTGCACGGCGGTCCTTTCATAAGTCCTCTTAACCAGTGCAGGGGCACCCCACCCAACAATCGATACCATTTGGATGGGTTCTGAAGACAGCGATGAGTGATTTTGTCCACGAACAGGTATGTCAAACGAGATTTTTAATTATATGCAATTGTTTAGACTGATAATGGCGCATTGTGTAACAGGACGGGTACCACCTAAATTTTCAACAACATGTGCGAGCCACTGCAAATGATTGAGAACATGCGTTGTATGAAATAATATTATTATCCGTGTGTAGTACGTAAACATGAAATTTATACAACGAAAGAATATTACTATGTTGGGACGAGGTCCCTGGCTTCGATCACCAGTATGTAACTCAATCACACCATGGGTGAAGCGTATGCCTGGACGACGAGCCAAAGGTGGCCGGTCATCAAAACTGATTCCACGACCACCGCCATGACTTGCCATAGTTATTCTGGACTACTCTGTAATATATATAAAATAATGCTTAAATAAGAGAATGCTTAAATTTATTCTATATAAAAACAACATATATAAGACCTATTTTCTCATTTTCTAATAACTAAACAGATAAGTGCAAGAGCTCGTTCAGGTGCAGTGAGCCCTGAGGCGACGTAAGACTGTACTATACCTTTTCTAATGACCCTGATCATCTACGAACTACAGCCTCACCTCACCATCATATACACGTACATCGCTCTTCCACTTACAGTTCCAAATCAACTAGCTACAGCCTAACATCTCCTATCTAGCTACAGTCCTACGTCACCGAGCCACGTATAGCCCCAGCTCGCCGGTGACGTAGCTAGGTACGAGATGTTGGGATGTAGCTTGGTGATGTAAGGCCACTGGTAGAGAACCAACCGACTATATATGGAAAAAAGAAAAAAAAATAAGAGAATGCCTAAATGTATTCTAAATAAAAACAAGAAATACTTAACAAAAATGAATTAAATAGGTAGTAGTATATTTTTGTTTGGTAATGACCATTTTTTTAATAAACTAACTTCTCATAAATTAAGTTAAATGTAAAATTAAATGCATCTCTCATCTAAAAGTTAAAATCAATTATCTCTATAGCAAAAACTATAAAATCAGAGGATAAATCCCTATGTGAAATTATGCTTAAAAAATATGTGAAACTAAATACAATGTTAGCTAAATCTAAAACATCTCTTAGCTCCTCCTACCACTAAAAATCTAAATCCATATTTTCTCCATTTCTAACCATAAAAACGAAATTTAATCATAACAAATGAAGGAAGGATGAAGAATCAAACCTTAGCAACACTTTGGAGGAGAGAAATCTTCACAAATGGATGACGAAAAAATTGGCTAGGAGAAGAACTAGCTAGCTCTCTTCACAAACTATCTCTTAAGTCTCGGGTGAATGTGAGCTCGGGCAGAGGAAGAAGGAAGGTAGGGATTTATAGGCGCACCCTTTAGTCCCGGGTGGTATTACCACCCTGGAGTAAAGATGAGACTTTAGTCTCGGGTGGTAATACCACCCGGGACAAAAACTTTAGTCCCGGGTGGTGTTACGACCCGGGTCTAAAGGCTCACCCTTTAGTCCCAGGTCGTAACACCACCCGGGACTAAAGTCTGGCGCCAATAATTGCGACTCGGAGCCGTTGGACGCCAGGCCTTTAGTCCCGGGTGGTATTACCACCCGAGACTAAAGGGGGCATCGCAAACAGCCTTTCGAGACCACGTCACCCCAAAAGCATTTGTCCCTGCTTGAGAACAAAAGTCGTTTTTGCACCAGTGAGTAGTGTGCGTTCCTCACTGCATTTCTCTCCCGAGGAACCTTAACCCATGCTGCCACTTCTGAAAATTCGAATTTCTCTTGGTTTGAGAAATACAAAATACCGACAGAAAAATACAAAACCGACAAATAACCGTCACAGATAAAGGGACAGCCGCTGGCCTCACTTGCAGCGACAGTATACATGCAATGTGTGCCGTGGGGTAATACGTAACGGTGAATATGGTGGTGGCAGACGACCCGTCCTTTTATAAATGGCATGCTATTGCATTCTTTCGAAGGTAAAAAGAGACTGGAGCAATATATGCAGATGGTTTTATGTTCATCTTCTCCTATATTTAATTTGTAGCAAGCTAGCTTATTGTCTGTTTTGAGGCTTTAAACTTATTCAAATTAAAAAATTGTCAATTACAAACTTTCATAACTTCACAAGATCTACAATTTTCGTTTTGGGAGTTTTTCCATTCGAGGTCGTTTATGAAATTTGAATTTCAAATTTGAGAGATTTAAACTTAATTTTTCGTCGACAATATGATTTCAAATAAAAAAGTTGTCAACTACCAAGTTTCATAACTTCTCAAGGTGTACAACTTTTATTTGAATGTTTCTCCATTTGAGGTCGTTTGAAAAATTCAAATTTTCAAGTTTCAAAAATTCAGACGTACTTTACCTTGTCAAAAGTAATTGAAATTAAAAATGGTTCAACTACAAAGGTCTATAACTTTTAAAGATGAACAACTTTTATTTTGGTCATTTTAATCATCCATCTTAGTGGTAGTAACATTCTTCACAAGTCTTATACATCTCTCATATAGTTTAATGAAACTATATTAGAGAGATATGTTTTGTGAACAAAATTACTACCACATTGTCAAATGAAGAAACAACCCAAATAAAAATTGTACATCTTGAGAAGTTATGACACTGTGCCATCTGTGCTGGCGGGTGACATAAGCGCCCGCTAGCACTATGTTTACAACCGCCAGCATTGTGCTTATACCACAGTATTGCTGGCGGGTGTCAATTGCTATGTGCCAGCAATCTATTTTTCATGTGTCAGCACAAATCGATTTTGGCGCAGTGAGAGGAGCGGATCGGGTCTTGATATTTCTAAGTGCCAGGCAGATTTTTCCAGCGTTGCGGGGGTGGGAGTAGTACCGGGGCTTCGTTTTGCCCGGTACTAATGGCTCCACAGTTGTATCGGGTGGAGTCCTGCCCCGGTACTATGTGGTAGCCCGGTACTTTTTTTAAGAATTACACAGTATACAATGCAGACGCTCACAACACGCACGCACACTCACCCCTATGAACACACGTACGCAAACCCTACCCCTATGAGCACCTCCGAAGGACTGAGCACCAGCAGATCGGGAGATTCCCGAAGTCACCACTGACGTCTCGTGTGTGCTTAGGGGGTGTGGCTTGGGACAAATAATCGATTCTCTAGTATGGTAAATTCTGATATAAATCTAGAAAAATACCCGTGCCAAGTGGAGTACTTACCCGAGATGCCTGTTTTTGGGCGCTATTATCTATGGATGGCTTTAACACATGGCGGTGGGCCGGCATTTGTACGTCGTAGGTTTCAAAATCTGAAAAAAAGTTCATTTCAGACCACTATTGGTCATTGGCGTTTTTCTGTCGTTCAGACAGAGAGAGACCACGCGGTCAGTCTATGTTTTTTTTTCTCATTCTAAATAAAGTTCACTTTAAACAACGTTAGGTGCAGTGGATCCGCACATGGACAAAAGGCCGCAAAAGCTAACGTAACGGTTGAATATTCTTGCACAACTGGCATTCGCGAGTCATGCATGCACGACAGACATGGAACCATAGTTTGAACCTCCCTCCCATCTCCCGTACGTTTCCCAGCATTTTCCTCCGCGCTCCAGCGCGTCCCAGTGTCATATCCTTCAGTCCTTCCCCAGATAGCAGCTGGTTAGTTTTTGGCTCAGTGGCTAGTTTCGGGCCAGCCCGTCCCAACATCTTAGTGTACCCATCGTTCTAAGGCGACACAGGTTGACACATTGGCGACGTGTGTAAAACACATCGCTATTTTTTCATCGCTAATGACTCTACATCAGAGACACGTAAAATATCCTCCTTCTTTGAACAGGAAACAAGAGACGTGTCATAGCCACGTTTCTAAACTAACACGTCCATAACGCGTCTCCTTAGCAAGATAAAGTTGACGCGTGACAAGAACATACGTCTCCTCTGTCTCAATGAAAGTAGACGCTTCTTGTCAACGCGTGTCTCCTCTGTCTCAACAAAAAGAGACACTTCTTGTTAACCCGCATCTTCTCCGTCTCAACAAAAGCATACGCGTCTTTGTAACCCACGTCTCTCAGCGAAAGGAGACGCTTCTTGTAACCCGCGTCAACTGTGTCCGAAAGAAAGGAGACGCTTCGTGTTAATCCGCATCACCTTTCGTTGAGACAGAGGAGACGCAGGTTAACAAGAAGCGTCTCCTTTCTTTTAGACAAAGGAGACGCGGGTTACAAGACGTGTCTCCTTTGCAATCCTTTGCTAATTGCAAAGGAGACGTTGAATAATAACCTGCATCTCCTATGATCTTCCTATGGGCTCATTTCATATGCCCCTAATTTATTTAGGTCCAGCATCCAAATTCACATAAATCCACAAAATTCACAGAAGTCCATAAAATTCACAAAATTTGCATGCATCATCTCACAAAATTCACAAGACTGGCATCATCATCTCACAATTAAAGAAACATCACTGGCTTGACAGAAATATCACAACATTCATAGGATAAAAAATAATGCTACACATCATTGGCATCATATCACTTGTTAAGTTCACTGTTTAGCATCTCGACCATAGTTTTATCATCAATGTGAAATTGACATGTGGGTTTGATCACCTAGTCCATGATGAATCCGGTAGTTCATTCACGAATATAGACTAGCGTATCCTTGTCGAGAGGTGATACTGGTACCTCAAATTCCTCAACATAACAATCTCAGCAGTCATCACACCTAGGTGGTTACCAAACATGTGCAGTGCTAAGCAAGAACTGTGCAGTTCAATTGCAGTTGTTACAAATGCAGATCCAAACACAAAAAAGAAAGAAAGTGCCTCTGGATTATGCCACACTAATTCCATTGCTACAATCATGTGATAGGTAGTATAGAAGCCGCATATGAGTCCACCAGGTTGTTGGCGGCACTGCGATAAATGTATAAAGAAAAACAGTGGTGAGAAGAAAGAAACTCAAGCTTTAATACTAGCTTCCACAGGCAGGTAATAAGTAATTCTTACTGCAAACTTCATGACATGTTCCAAGTTGTTCATGGGCAACTTCTTGTTGATGCAATAATAATTCTAAGCCCTACAACAAAACATGCAACAATAGTTAGGGCACTGTTAATAAACTCTGCAGAGTTTGTCGAGGAAGTTTGCAGGTTAAGAAAGAAAGAACTTACTCATCAATGACATTTATCAAAGGGGGAAAATCAAATATCTAGACGACCTCAATTAATCAGAATACAAGACCATGTTGTGCCTTAGAAGGATCACCATTGCCATCCAGTGCCCACCAGTGTTATGCGCAAACATGATCATTCTCATTTTAGCATATAGTTGGTAGGCATGCATCATTGTCGAGCTCATAGATTCAAGATTAGGGATGGCAACGGGGCTATCCCCGCCGGGGATCGCCCGAACGTTCTGCTCCCCGACAGAGCAGAATTGTCCCCGTCCCCATCCCAGTCCCCTCTCGCGGGAGAAGAAATCTCCCTGTCCCCGTCCCCGAGCGGGGATCAGACACCCGACGGGGATCCCAACCCCAAAAAATCCCCAACATTCATAGCTATTCAGAAGAGGAAAAGGAAAAAAGAGAGAAGAAAAAAGACGAACCCATCGTCCCTGGCGGAGCTCGTCATGTCGGCCGGGAGGAGCTCGCAGCGTCGTGTCGATCGCTACGCTGGCGGAGCTCGCCACACCAACCTGGAGAAGCTCATCGTGGACCCAACGGAGCTCGTTGCAGACTCGGTTAGGGTTGGGTGGCGGTGGCGGTAGCAGCATCTTGGACGGCGATGGGGGCGGATGGGTGGTGCAAGGGCGCATCCGCTCCGCCTCCGCGTTGGAGGCCTCGGATGTGGTGCCCGACGGCGAAGGGTTAGCGACTTGGTGTGGGCGAGGGCGTGTGACGCGGAGGGGCGGACCAATGGATTGATGGGATGAGCAGAGGAAAGAAAAGGAGAGATGGGAGGTGGGCTGGTTGCGGCCTGCGGGGTTGTGTGGCCAACGTGGGCTTTGGCCTAAAATTGTTTTGCTGGGCTTGTTTTGGCCTTTTGGGGATTGACGGGGATTGGGGACGGGGAGCTGCAGAACGGGGACGCCCTCGCTTCACACGATGGGGATGTTTTTTCGCCCGTTAAGCTCCTCGCGGGGAGAAAAATGATCCCAATTTCATCCTCAAATGGAGGAAATCCCCGTCGGGGATTGGAGATCGGGGCCCCATTGCCATCCCTATTCAAGATCAAGGAAGCCCACTGGTGCCCGTAGCCTCTTAGCTTCAACAACCAGAGTCCTAAGATTAAGAAAAAACAAAGAGTAAGGAGGCAAAATACATGGTAAAGATGAACTAAAGCAAAAAACATATTGAGATAGAAATGATCAGTGAGAACAGATTAGATTTTCAAGCAACTTACAGGATGAAGTAGCGGAGAAGTGACATATCCAAAGCATCCAACTTGAAGAGATTGTACAAGTCGCGGATGCCCACACTGAATTTATCCATTTCCACCTCTTCTTTCATAAACCACCAGCTAGGCCTCAACACGCCCAAAATCAATTCCCGATCTTTTGCCTTACAACCGTCCATGTAGTATTTGTGGAGATCTCGGGTAGCAGGTCCAGCTTCCTTTAGTTCAGCAACACTAAGAATTTGCGATCCAAATTTGTATTTTGGGTTCATGTCTGTCAAAGCTTTGGCTGCCTTCTTGGCACTTCTATGATAGGGACCGTTGCAAGAAAGGTCCTTGGGATGGCCCGATCTTCAAGATAGTAGGTTCAAGAACAAAGGATAAATTGTTGTAGGACAGCGGGGATAACTAGTTTTATACTTGACAAATGTTGGTTGTGGTCCAACAACGGGGGGAGATGCACCGAAACATTGAGGACTTCGACTCAATCTCACTACGTGAAAAACCCACTTCGGTAACGGGCGCGAACTGCTATTGGTAACGGGCATCGCGCCCGTTACCTTTCAAGCATTACAAATAGCCCAACATCGGTAATGGGCAAATGCCCGTTACCAATAACTGGCACATGTAACGGGCATTAAAGAGAAGCCCGTTACCAATCTGCTGGTACCAGTGACCTGGGCCACGATATTGGTAATAGGCAACCATCTTTGCCCGTTACCAATAACAGCAAAGGTAACGGGCATTAAAGAGAAGCCCGTTACCAATCTGTTGGTACCAGTGACCTGGGCCACGATATCGGTAACGGGCAACAATCTTTGCCCGTTACCAATGTTGAATTAAAAAACAAAAAAAATACATTCCATTCTTTTATTTTATACATACATGCATACACAAGTATACAGTTGCATACACAGGTGTACATTATCATATCTCAACTTTACACACAGATACATCTGTTCATACATCTATGCTTATACAACACATAGTACATTTGTTCATATGATCTCAGTTAGGAACAAATAAAGAAACAAGAGCAAAAGAAAAAACATCAGCAAGCAGCTCTCCTGGCAAGGATCAGCATCCCAAGAAAGGTTAAGCACATGTATACATAGATACATCATACGAAAAGATTGGCTTGCAAAATTTAAGACAGGCTTATAGATTCTATCATACTGCACTATTGAGATCACTATAACTCAAGCACTAACAACTAGCTCTGGTCCAATTCTTGTTTCTTTTTCAAATGAAATGGTCTAATCCTTGTGAAATTAATGATCTCAGGCAAAGAAAAAAGGCATATTACTCAGCAATCCCACAAAGTGAGTTGGCAATCCCAAAAAAGGCATATTACTCGGCAAGGAAAGAATATTTATGAGTTGGCAAGTAGAATCAAATTGCTTTAAGTTTACTATAATCAGTACATGAAATAGATGGCAATATACTATAGGGTTCAAATAGGCAGCACAAAGATAGCTTCCTTAGATACTAATTTTTTTACTCTCCAAACAAGAAGCATAAAAACTTATGCAACATGAGTGATCTTGAAATTTATTAGATGCTAGTAATACAACAAGAGTGAGGCGGTGATCTTGCCCGCCCAAAAACCTTGCTACTCTAGTTGCTTACATGCTTACCTGCAAGAGCTATGTGGCTTCTACTGTCGAGCTGCTGATGGTGTCGCCGGTGTCACTATCAAAAAGAATCTGGAAGCATTGCTTCAGAATTGCTTCAGAATTGAAAGGGCTATGGTCTCCACCTCCTGGAGGGTCAGTTCCTGCACCAAGATGTGAGCAAGTTGTTACTCTCGATTTTCTTTCAGAGGAATAACAACTGTCATTTTCTATGGATCTGCTCCCAACAGGGCAGTAATGCATACACTAGTACAGGTATTTGAATAATAATGTAAAATATTGGGGTGTCATTCTGTGCAAGATACACTATCAATGATGGCATCCACAAGATAATCACACTAAGCAAGGTACAGTCCAGGAAACCAAACTAAGGTCCTAAACAGCTGGCTAACTAACACTACACAATGTACACATGACTTATGGAATCTATCATATACATGTAGCTTGAAAGAAAAAGCTAGTTAAGTATTGACGACAGCTAACTTCATGACCATTGGAAGTATTCATCGGAAAGCATAGAAAAACTTCATGATAGCAGTACTTATTAAATCATCAAAGCTCATGGCACAATGATAGTGCTCCAATTTCAGGTTACATAGAAGGTAGTACTACTTCTCCGAACAAATTAATAGCAATCCTTAACAGTTGAAGGTAGTACCAGTTGTGATGTAGAATCAGAGGGACTTAACAGTGAAGTTAGAGCACTTATCTGTGACAGAAGGTGTAACATCAAGTGAAATGGATCGACAATGAGGTTGGTAGGCGCACCAGTAGTCCCCATGGCCCATACCCTAGGTCAGGATCACAATCAAATCACATACCCTATGTCAGGATCACAATCAAATCGAGGGACAAATCAAAGATATAGATGGTAGAGAGGAGGAGAAAGATTACCTGATAGGAAGAGGGTGGCGACCGTTGGCAGACAAGGTGGAGCCGGGGGCGAACGGGGTGGATCCAGGGGACGGCGGCGACGAACGGGGTCGATCCAGGGCAGTCAACAGCGGACGGGGTGGATCTGGGGGCAGCCAACGTCGGGAAGTGGCAACTGGCGGCGGAGTGGATCCGTGGGCGGCGGCCACCAGTCAAGGCCCCAGGAGAGAGAGAGGGCATCGGCGGCCCTTGGGGAAGAAGATAGGCCGCGGATCCGGGATGCTGACACCGACGTCGATGAAGAGGACCAGGATGCGCGCGCCGCCGGCCTGTGCGCAACCCTAGCTAGCGCCAAGCAGCGGAGAGGAGTGGACACGAGGATGAGGGAGGGGGGAGAGAGAGAGAGAGCTGATGTGAGGAAGGACCTACCGCCGGCAGCCGCCGCCGCGCGGGCGCTCACTTCGGTGCCGCCACGTGCGCGCGCGAGTAGATCTCGCGAGGGAGAGACCGAGGGAGATGCAGATCTGGTGCGGGAGGCGATGGGGAGTGGGGGCGTGGACTCCGGCCATGACGAGCACAGTGGCGGCACCGAGTAAGCCGAAGATGGGGGCGGCTTCGTCACCACTGAAGGTGGAGGCCGCCATGGGTGCAGGGGGAGAAGATCTCGCTAGAGAGAGGGAGGAGAGGGGAGGCAAGGATGGAGGAGTAGGAGGAGCAGAGCGGCTCACCTTGGGGTGGGGGACCGGTGCCGGGGGTGGAGGTGGCCGCCTTCACCGCTGGCGTCGCCAAGGAAGGGCGGGAGTGGAAGCGGGGGCTGCGGGAGAGGGAGGAGAGAGCGAGAGGGGAGGCGAGTGGAGGTGTGGGCGCGTGGGGTGGGCGGACGCGACGCGAGGAGGTTGGGCAGATGCAGACGCGAGTTGAAATTAATGCGATTGAAATGAAATTTCAGGTCCGGGAGTCAGGAATGGTAACGGACATTGTGGGGTGCGTTACCACAAATATTAAAGGTAATGGGTATTAATTGACACCCGTTACTAATAAGTTTGGGCTGCACCTTAGAAGTCTTATATGTAACGGACATAGACTATTGGTAACAGGTGTTGTTTGACGCTCGTTACTAATCTGGGACCTTGTAACGGACATTGTGTGCCTGTTACCAATGTTGCGTGACCTATTATAGGTTTTCACGTAGTGTCTCTGAATGATCGCAGAACCACAAACCAGGACTAATCCACACTATACGACGCAGCCCAGTGGAAGCAATAGAGCACAAAGTAGGGGACCTGACAGAGATCTCTCACAATCCCAAGAAGAACTCGCAAGAACAAAGGTGTGTAAGAACACTCAACAGCGTGGCTGCAAACAAACCATATAGGTTATCTATTTCATCAATGATCAAAAATTTAGTTTTTGGTAGTAAATATGGGGTATTTATACTAGGAACAACCCTCCTAGCTGGGTGTGAAATGAACTTGGAATATTTAGAGATTAGCTATGTGAAAGGTCACCACGAACTGCAATCCCGAACAGCCACACGTGGTTGTTGACCTTCTGTGTAGTCTCCACTAAATCAGTCATAACTCTTTATTAGGAAGTCCAATGGACATGCGGTTTGTTGCGTCACTTCAAGCCCGTTCCATTAAGTACTCACAGAGCTCCAGAGCTATCAAGAGTAAAGAGTTATGGTCGATTCTTTAGGCAGGTCTGAACTAGTCTGAAGTGGTGGTTCAAAGTGAACCATCTTGGATCCTTGTTTTGAACTGGTGATTCTTGGTTTCCAAGCTGGTCCGAAGTGGTGGTCTGAAGTAAAACTATCCTGGATCCTTGCTCTGAATTGGTGACCCTTGGTTCAAACTGATCCATATATGTTTCTTGTTCCTTGCGTTCTCTCCATGTATAGCTGCACTATCCCCTTCACATATGTACCTAAGTAAAATTAATATAGAACATTTAGGTAGTATAACATTCCTAGATTTGTTAAAGATAATTTCAGCAAGGAAAGCATGCACCTCATGTTGGAGTTCCTTTGCATGGCTATAGGTAATTGGTCCTTCAAACACATGAACTTGTTTATCCCTTGCTTGTTCCTGTCTTGCACTTGATTCTTAATGCTTATATGGAGCTAGACTTGGCATAACCGACACGTCTAGTGTAACCAAGGCATCTAGGTTACATATGGCTGGGATGTCCTCATCATTGTGTCAGATAGCTCTCTGGTAGGCTTCTGAGAGCTTTTCGCTGCAACAAGTTTCTTTTCCTGTTGTTTTGAGTTGGTTGCAGAAGGTTCTTACACGCTCACGCTAGACGTGCCACTAGTAGTGAGGTTAAGAAATACCAACAGTGGACCTTAATGGGCCAAATTTAGAGGCCTGGCAAAAAAACAACTTTGTTGTGTGCCCAAGATTCGGCCCACTTTAAAGTTGTTTAAATAAAAAATTGCATCAAATGCATTTTTTAGTTAAATATATCAAAACAAATATAAAAATATACCAATTTTTAACATGGACTGACACATGTTGTATGTAGAGAGTAGCAAAAGTTTTGAAGTCAAACCCAAATTCAACCATCATTTTCACTCTAAACCTAACCACATTCATCTCTACTCTCTAATTCTTCTTTAGAGATGTTTCCGTTTACAAGCATCCTATGTGACAAAATTGGGACACCCACTAAGTTTTTAGCACGGCCTCTATGTATGATATCATATTTTTCAGACTTCATTTGCATTATTTAGAATTTTAAAATCATTCGGACAAATAATGGACAAGATGTTCCCTAGAAAAGATGTTCAATATTTTTTTCATTTCATGGATAAAGCCTCAAACTGAATTCGATAACATGAATATTATTTTTTCACTCATTTTATTTTATTATTTGAATCACTTGTAGTTCAAATTTGACTTGATTTGCAAAAAATGCTTGTAATGTAAGTAATTAGTTAAATATAGCAAACAAATATAAAAATATACCAAATTTTAACATGGAGCATCACATGTTTTATGTGAAGAGTAGAAAAAGTTTCGAGTTGAGAAGAGAAATGATTTTTATTACTTTGTGGTGTGTCCAAAATAAGCACACGACAAAACCTTTGCTTTGTCGTGTGCACAACAAAAGCACATGGCAAAGCAAGACTTTGTCGTGTGCTAAAAAAAGCACACGACAAGGCATGGATTTGTTGTGTGCTCGATAGAAAACACACACCAACCTGCTGAGCACACGACAAACTATTGGTGTGTTTGGTATAACTGTGGCTGAAACAGCTCCAGCTTCGGTTGTGTTGGTGAGGCAACCTCTCCTGGTTGTGGCTTAGATTCTTCTGGATGTGTAACATACATAAGAATGTGAAATGTTCGTGATGCCCTTCTTCTTTTTTTTTCTTTCATTTCTCTCATTTTTTCTTTCATTTCTCTCATTTTTTCTTATTCTTTTTTTCCTTCCTTTATCTCATCGTATCCCTTCATCCTACTGACCACTCAAATCTATCCATTTTCCATTCTCATCCCGCCGCCCCTCTGGCCTGATACGCCACCTGGGAGCTCTTCCTGTCGGGCATGCACCCCGGGTACCTACCATGGAAGGATGAAGACGGACTCCTACTAGAATTCTCATGTAATCCTACTAGGACTCATAACGTGTAATCCTACTATGACTCATACCTTGTAACCGACTAGTAATCCGCCCCCTAGTCTATATAAAGAAGGGTCGGGTTCCTAGGACAAACAACTAACACCACAACACCCAAACGCAGGGCGCCATATACACACCCCCAAACAGGACGCATGGTATTACGCTATCTTGGCGGCTCGAACCTGTATAAATCTGTGTTTCGTGTCCTCGCTCTAACCTTTGGGTTCCAGGTCTGGCGATGCCCCACCGCACAATCTACTACCTTGGGTACCCCCTTGGTATGTTTGTCAGGTTAAAACACCGACACTCTCCGCCACCGTCCAGATTCCCCTGCCCTCTTCCCTCCGCCGCCGGCCGCTCGCCGACCAACTCCTCTTCACCCGTCATTGGCCGGCCCCTACCGCACCTGCCACCGTCGTCACAAGCTCCGCCTGCGAAGCGCATGCGCCACCATCGAGCACCACGTCGCGCCGCTGCAATCCGCCTGTCTCCACCGCCGCAGTCTGACTCTGAAGTTGCTTTATAAATCCCATTTGAAGTAGCTTTATAAATCCCTTTGGAATGTCGACGCGGATTGAAGAAGATACATACTATTAATAACGACATATGTCACGAATATATGATCAATTGGTTGAGTTCCTTGTGGTGGATCCTGGCCACCTGGGTTCAAAGTCTTCGGCTTGACACGGGTGCTCGCAGTAGGATTTAACGGCGGTGCTATGATTTGCAAAAAATGCTTGTAATGTAAGTAATTAGTTAAATATAGCAAACAAATATAAAAATATACCAAATTTTAACATGGAGCACCACATGTTTTATGTGAAGACTAGAAAAGGTTTCGAGGTGAGAAGAGAAATGTTTTTTATTACTTTGTGGTGTGTCCAAAAATAGTACACGACAAAGCATGGATTTGTTGTGTGCTTTTTTCTTTGTTGTGTGCTCGATAGAAAGCACATGACAACCCGTCGAGCACACGACAAACTTTGGGTGTGTTTGGTACAACTGTGGCTGTGGCTGAAACAGCTCCGGCTCCAGCTGTGTTAAAGCAGCCTCTTCTGGCTGTGGCTTAGCTTCTTCTGGATGTGTAACATAGATAAGAATGTGAAATGTCTGTGATGCTCATGCTCTTCTTCTTTTTTCTTTCATTTTTCTCATTTCTTCTTTTTCTTTTTCTTCCTTCCTTTATCTCATCTTATCCCTTCATCCCTACTAATTATAACTGACCACCCACATATATCCATTTTCCATTCTCATCCCGCCACCCCTCTAGCCTGATACGGCACCTGGGAGCTCTCCCTGTCGGGCATACACCCAGGGTACCTACCATGGAAGGATGAAGACAGACTCCTACTGGAATTCCTGTTTAATCCTACTAGGACTCATAATGTGTAATCCTATTAGGACTCCTATCTTGTAACCGACTAGTAACCCGCCCCTAGACTACATAAAGAAGGGCCAAGCTCCTAGGCCAAACAACTAAAACCACAACACCCAAGCGTAGGGCGCTATATACACACCCCCAAACAGGACACAGGGCATTACACTATCTTGGCGGCCCGAACCGCACAATCTACTACCTTGCGTACCCCCTTGGTAGGTTTGTCGGGTTAAAACACCCACACTCCCTGCCACCGTCGAGCCTCCCTGCCCCCTTCCCTCCGCCCGCCGGCCACTCGCCGACCAACTCCTCTTCACCCGCCATTGGCCGGCCCCTACCGCGTCCGCCACCGCCGTCACACGCTCCGCCTGCGAAGCGCATGCGCCACCATCGAGAACTGCATCGCACCTCTGCAGTCCACCTGTCTCCACCGCCGCAATCCAACTTTGAAGTTGCTTTATAAAGCCCATTTGAAGTAGGTTTCTAAATCCCATTGGAATGTCGATGCAGATTGAAGAAGATACATACTATTAATAACGGCATATGTCACGAATATGTGATCAGTTGGTTGAGTTCCTTGTGGTGGAACCTGGCCACCTGGGTTCAAAGTCTTCGGCTTGACACGGGTGCTCGCAGTAGGATTTAACGGCGGTGCTATGCTTTCAATGGTAGATGACACCTAGTCGAAAGGGAGGCAGTACATGTGGTGAACCTCGAGATTTTCTGGCTCAGTCCTTCAGAGATGTTCATAGGGGAAGAGTTTACATATGTGTGTTCATAGCTCAATCCTTCTGAAAATGCCATTTTGCATAGTGGGCTAAATACTAGACGTAGTCTCTAAAAGGAGACGAGTGCAGATACTAAACAGATAGAATTCCTAATCCCAACCACCTATGAAGGCCAGCAGGGCCTACGAGGCTAGAAATCCTACACAGCCACAGCCGAGTTTGCAGTCGCCTTTGTAAAACGGTGCCCAGATGATAAAGCATGCACGTACCCCCTTATTTCGTAAAAAAATTAAAATGTAGCACCCCCTTCTTCCTGGAAGGAGTGGGGAGTGGGGAGATCCATTTGAGGGGCTCTAACAATCTAATTAGTGACATGCATTAAGATTGACTGCGAGGTTGACCTGCGTCCTGCTGCTCCACTATAAAGGCATTCTATTAGCTTGGCACGATATCGCTCCAAAACACTATTCTTGTTCCAGACACCTCTCGAGATGGCAACGCCGCCGCAGCCGCAGCTGCAGCCGCATTCTAGCGTAGACGACGACGGTTGGGAGCTTAAGTTGCGGAGGTATCTGCTGCTGCTGGCCTCGCTTGCGGCGACAGTAACCTATGCCGCGGGGCTCGATCCGCCCGGCGGATCCTGGGTTGAGAGTGACAGTGAGAGGAAGGCCGTGGCAGGGGACTCCATCCTCCGGGCAACCAACCACCTCAGGTACCTCGCTTTCTACTACTCCAACGCCACCGCCTTTGCTGCTTCGCTCGTCGTCATCCTCCTTCTCCTAGTCTTCCCGGCCAAGAATTTAGAGCTAGACCTGCGTCTGCGAACTATCCACATTCGCGTCCTGCGGCTGGTCATGGTGCTGGACCTGCTCGCCCTCATCCGCCGGCAGCTGCCGGGACAAGGTCACCAGATTCTACACCGGGGCGCTAGTGATTGCTCTGTCCGCCTATGTCGGCTACCACTTCTTGGATGCCCTCCGGCGGTGGTCATCAGCTAGGACAGTTGAGTCTCATCGTCCTCGGTCGGCGGCCGCGACCGAGCTCGAGCAGCTGCGCAAGATGTTGATGCTGCTGTCCATCTTCGCGGCGACCATCACCTACGACGCCGGCCTCAAGCCGCCAGGTGGTTTCTGGGAGCACACCAACGGCGGCCTGAACCGACCGGGCGAAGTGATCCTCAACTACAAGCACGGCGGTCGCTTCGCCGTCTTCTTCTTCTGCAACACCACCGCATTCATCGCGTCGCTCTTCACTGTCCTGCTGCTCCTTCACAAGAAGCTGACGCCGACGCTGCTCTATGGCTTCGTCGTACTGACGACGCTGGCAGCACTTGTGGTGGCGTACGTCGCTGGGAGCTGCCGGAAAGCTGCTAGCACATCCTATACTCTCGCGTTGGCTGCCCCGGTGCTCGTACTCATCTTCCTCGCCTCAGCAGCCCACTACATCATAAAGTGGCTTTTGAGATGCATGCCAGCTGCGCGGGATGACGGTACACATGGACAGGTAATAGTTAAACTGATACTCTATACTTTACTTTCCATCTACATACTAAAAAAACTCATTTCCACCCATCCAAACACACCCTATGAAACAACATACACCATAAAATTCATTACAACCCGCCCCATTAGCAGGCCTACTGTTACGCATTTTGATCGATCATCAGTATGATATTCATGTTTTTATACCTGATTCTGAATTGTTTAGCTTTTTACTGTCCTTGTGTTCTCACTATATTAGTCGGCACTATATATCTTCTAATATATAACTATCGTTCACTAATTTTTTGGCTTAAATCTTACACTCATTCATTTTCTCACTCTTATCTCGACGATGCGTGCAATTTTTTCTAACACAAAATCGGCCTAACACATTCAATTTTCCCAATCTGGTGTTTGATAATTATGATTTGTGTGGAGAATGCATTCAGAATGCTTTCCTAGTTCATAGTATTAATTTCCATAGTGTGTGTGTGTGTGACCATTGCACCAGCTCAGCCACAACAACAACAACGACAACAGGTAATAGTTTTTTTTTGACACATAGTAAGTATATAGGGGTACTATACTTTACTTTCCGAACATGCCTATCACTTTTTGCTGGAAAATGTCTATCATTTTTGTCTGCCATTAATTATTGTTGTGTTTTCACATATTTAGTGATATATGAGAGAAATTGCACAAATATCTACGTTATATTTATGAACTTTACTTTATTTTGTTAAACCAATGCAACCATCATGCATATATATGTGATGTAATTTATTTCTTTTTCTTTAATTGAATCAATGACAAAAAAATTAATATCTAAGGAGAGATAAAGATTTTTTTTACAATTCAAACAGCAAGTACAGTATCAACTATATATTGAATAATGCATATCTATGACAGGGGGGTGGAGATGGACAGCCTGACGATTCACTGAACGAGAAGAGGAGGTCTCTTGTTCTACTGCTAGCCACTCTGGCCGCAAGTGTCACGTACCAAGCTGGGCTGAGCCCTCCTGGGGGCGTGTGGCTCGAAAACCAGTCCGGCCACAAGGCTGGGGACCCAATACTGTTAGACACCGACAACAAGCGGTACACCACCTTCTTCTACTGCAACTCGACTGCTTTGGTGGCGTCGATAGTTGTCATCCTGATGGTCCGGTTTAAATTCCTGCTTAAACAAAAGGCACTACTGCGAGCAGCCATAATTTTCGACTTAGTCGGGCTTATGGGTGCATACATTGCTGGTAGCAGCCGCACCTTGAGAGCCTCTGTCCATGTCCTTGTCATGGCTGCCGCTTTCTTTGTCTACGTGATCGGGACCTATCTCTATAGTTACAAAAACCCCAAGATCAACCAAGACGATGCTGGAAGAACGGCCAGTTTTAAGAACAGGCGCAAGAGGCTGCTGCTGTGTGCAATTCTGATGGCCGCTATCACCTACCAGGCCGGGCTAAGACCGCCAGGTGGCTTCTGGCGGGTAGAGCAGGGCCTGGGACAGGGACATTCATCGCCCGGCTCCCCAATCCTCCAAGTGATGTACCCTCGCCGATACCAAGCCTTCTTCTACTGCAACGCCGTGAGCTTCATGGCGTCCGTGGCGCTCATCATCTTGCTACACGGCGACAAGACGTACCAGCAGCGATTCTACGCTCTGTACGCGTGCATCCTGGTGGGGATGCTGGCTTTGATGGGCGCCTACGCTGCTGGGACTGCACGCAGGGTGAGGACGTCTCTCTACGTCTTCGTGCTGGTCGGAGCTGTCTTGGGCTTCATAGCACTACTGCTGGTGGTTTTCTTTCTGCACATTCTAGGGCGGAAAAGGCATGAGGCATCGACGACGACACCTGCAGGGAGTCGTCAGTCGTCCAACGTCAACGGCGACAGCACAGCTGGAAAAGACGACGCCGCCGCCGCTGCCGACAATCATCAGTCCTCCAACAACGGTGGCGGCACAGCTGGGAGCAACGGCGGCAGCGACGACAGCCACCGTCGTCAAGGAGGAGATCACGCAAAGCGCAAGTACGTGATGCTGCTCGCGATGCTCGCCGCGAGTGTCACGTACCAGGCGGGTCTAGACCCGCCAGGTGGCGTGTGGCCAGATGGGTACGCCGCCGGGAGCTCGGTGCTGCACGACAGCAACCTGCGCCGGTTCCATGTCTTTTTCTACAGCAACTCCAGCTCCTTCGTGGCTTCCATCGTCGTCATCATCCTGTTGCTGCAAAGTGAACTGCTCAACATTAAAAGTCGGCTTGGACAGCATGAGCAGAATGTGCAAAGTGATAACCCACTACTCCTTATGGCGACCAACACAGT
The DNA here is from genome assembly GCA_036936925.1 of Cenchrus fungigraminus. Taxonomy (NCBI): domain Eukaryota; kingdom Viridiplantae; phylum Streptophyta; class Magnoliopsida; order Poales; family Poaceae; genus Cenchrus; species Cenchrus fungigraminus. The sequence continues at coordinate 91,357,655 of CM072780.1, forward strand.
GGTCGTGCTGGACTTGGTTGGCATACTGGTGGCCTATGCCACCGGTAGCAGCCGAACCATGAATACATCCTTGTATATCATTGTGCTGGTCGTCGCTGTGGTCATCTACATTGTGGTCCACGTCACGCTGCCTGCCGTCGTCTGTGGAGGTCAGAGAAGCAACACACAAGCAATCATCAGCGGTGGAAGTCTCAATGGAGCAAATGGGCACCACGCAAATGCACATGAAATTCCTTAACAAGTCCGAATGTCTGATGGACGATGAACCGGCCCAATATGTGTGTGCATGTTGATTGTTATTGTGAGCTAGCGTGATGATTTCCCTTTGCTGTCCATGCATTAATTTGTATTCTGAGTGCGAGTTTTTATTTCTGTCTTCATTTCTTTCCATGATCGATGTTATATATACTAGCTACTGTGGTTTATTGAAGCATTTGCATTCCTACACTGGTTCCTCCGGCTTTGAATACGTACTTATATTATATATATGCTTATTTCTATTTCATGTACTCTGAGAAATTAATTGAGATAACATATATAACTATATAGGTATTCAAAGCCAAATTCATTTGTGTCAACCCAGCTATTTCGGTGTTAGCTTCTTAGTACAGGGAGAAAGTTTACGGTGCTCGGAAATAACGAGAACTCTTCAATGGGCTAGATCGAAGGTTTTAAGAATTACGGGGAACCAATTCAGTGGAACATAAGATGTGGTTGGGAAAATTATTAGTTGGCGAAGAACTAGCTCCAAATTAGTTTTCAAAGGCAGAATAGTACTTGCACGTGTGTAAGCAATTTCTTTGTCGCTTTGATTTCATACTTTGTCACTTCGAGCTTCGAATCCGACTCTTGTACCTTGATGTCTTCACATCGCGGGCTAGTGTAATCCCGTAGTGATTTCTCCGGTTCTTCCAAAGGGTGGTTGACGAACGTCATCTAGACAACAAAATTTAAAAAGAACAAAAACAAACAAAGGGGTTATCTAGGTAATAAGGGTTAGATTTTAGTAATTAACAAAATCAACGCAAAATCAAATGATGTAAACTAGCTTGCTCCCCGGCAACGGCGCCAGAAAAGGGGGCTTGTTGATGGTTGAAACACGTAACAACCTACGATCCACAAGCGTACAGACCTACACCTTTTTCACCACGGGGATTCCCTAGGTTCTTATCAACTCGCGGAGCAAGGGGATTACAAGCGCTTGATCTAGCACTAACCTAGTTAACTAAACAAACCTAAAGACTAATCCAAAGGCAAATTACTCTACACTAAAGAGGGTTATGAGACGCACAAGATATAAAGACACTTGCCCGTAGGGTCTACGATACTTGAACATGCAATCGCCAAGAGATACAAAACCAATCTAATCTACCGGGGGTGTTACCACGGTTTCGCCCTTTCCATCCCCTCGTACTATCACTACGCGGAGGTATTCATGACAAGACCTATGATGATCACGACGTATTGAAGGGTTCTATGGGAGCAGTGAGATCTATACTCCGGAAAAGCACGGTAGCTAACCTTGAACATCAAAGCATCATCAACACTAGATTGATAGATTACAACCATAAAAGAGTTGCGATTACATCACAAGATCGTTTACAACCCCATGGACAAATGAGAAGTTTACCCCATTAAGGCGGCGCCGTTGATCATAGTGACGCTTCCGACGGTGTCTTCCTTCTCCTCCGGGGGTGCCGTGGCAGGGCCTCGACGTCCTCCTCCACTTGTGGTCGCTTCCTTGGACTCGATTGATCCTTCTCACGAATGATCTCTCTCTTCTCCAACCTCTCTCCCTTGTGGACAACCTCTCGAGCGAATGGCTCTCCCTTGCTATGCTTAATTTGTGCTTGGATGGCTTATTTTGATCATATGGGGCCAAAGGCTCATTTGTCATCATGAATGTTTAGCCCGCTTGCTTTATCTTGTGGAGGGGCATAAGTTCCTTTTTGTCGCAAAGACATTTCATGTGCCAAATATAAATCTGAAAATGGAATGTTAATTGCTTGGAAAATATGTTCCCATGTTATATGTTATATGTGCTTATTTAAATTGCTCTTGGGTGCTAAACCGTTGCATGATGCCTACCAATGAGAAGTCTCATATATAGAAGTAGGCACATGGCTCGGTGGCTTTGACATGACATGAGGTGCTTGAGGGTGTTTATGATGATCTTATGCTTAGAATGGTTGTCCTAGCATGAAGTTTGTGTGGCTTTGTCATTTTGGCATGTTTTGTTCATGTTTAGGAATTTGCTCATGAGAGGGTGATTTTTCGCAAAATTGCTCAATTCTATCTTAGCTTTGCCCAATGGTTGTGAAACTTGGTGATCTTGTAGCTTATGTTCATACAAAGCTATAGAGTATCTAACTTGCTCATTTGGATATGTGTAGCATCTTGTGGTGAATTTTGTCTATTTGAGAAGCTCTAGGATGAATTTTTCCTAATTTTGGCTTGATTCATGCATTGGCAACAAGGGGGAGATGGTTTTCAGGTGGTTTTGAGTCATTTCTAGGCTCTGTTGGGCACCGGTCTGACCGGCCGAGGTCACCGGTCGTCTGGTCAGTGTGCTGGCCCTGTTCAGATGTTGGGCACCGATCTGACTGGTGCTGTGGACCGGTCTGACCGGTCAGAGCTGAGTTGATGCAGCTGCTCTGTTTTGTGAACAGGATGATATGCATTTGTCCAGGGGGACTTGCATTGGTTCAGGGGGAGCTTGCATGTGTGCAGGGGGAGCTCTTTGTGGGTTTTGAGTTTTGATTTGGTGGTCTTTGCTCCTTATGTGAGCTTGTTTTTGTCTCGGTTGTGTCGAGCCATTGCCCTTGCCTAAGGGGACCGAGACTTGTCTTCTTCAAGTGATCTTGTTCTTTACCTTTCCCTTGGCTTTCGATCGCTTGTTGAAGTTTCTTTGTTCGTTTCTTTTCTTTTCCTTTTCTCTTATGGTTACCATATGTGTGTGTTGTCAATGCACTCATCAAGGGGGAGATTGAGAGCCTGTGTGGTTCGAGGACCGGTGGATGGTCGCTTCCTGGAGTGATGAGTGATTGACAATGTTGTGTGGACTTCCGGGCATCCGTCTGATGGTGCTACGACGAAGATTCCCAAATTGCCCTTCGGGGCCGTGTATCTTAGTTTAATGTAATAGGCGTAGTTTGGTCTTTCGGTTGCCTCCATATAGCCCAAGTGGTGAGAGGATGGCAGCCATCTCTTGGAACCATAGCTCATTTGCTTTTGCTATTTTTTTCCTTCCTATTTTCCTTAGGATTTTCTAGGACTAGCTTGAGAGCTTCATGGTGAGATCTTGAGAGAGGGATGGATGATTGGGAGGCAAACTAGACCTTGTATGAACCTTCATGGTATGTATAGATGATTCAGCGTGGTTTCTCAAGGCCTTTTGTTGTCTCTCCGGTTTTCCCTTTTTGGTGATTTTCGGAGCCTTTTCTTGGTGATTTTCTTGTGGTGGATTTGAGTCCTCTCCCTTGGGGATTTGGTTGGGGATGTATGCATGAACCCTTCGTGGTTCTTTTCCTTGTGATCCCCCTCTCAAATCCGTGGGAAAAGGTGCTCGATTTGGGGGTTTTCTTAGGTTTCGGGAAAGTGGTGTTCTTGGTGGATATCCTTCAATTCCTCTTGATTTAGCAAGTTTTGGTGGACCAAATCATAACTATGGGATGCCCATGAGGTACTCCTAGTACCCCCAAAGTCTTGTGCGAATCCGTGGAGCGAATTGGGAGATCGGGATGGTTGTTTGGAAGGGTTGACCCGCGGCTCGCTGTTCATCCCGAGCTGCCCAGGCTTGACCGGTCTGACCGGTGCATGTGACCGGTCCGACCGGTACCAGTCCCTGTGGGATTTGTCTCGGGTGAATCACTACACGTGTGTAGCTTTGGGATGTGGTGCTCTTGGTCAGTTCTTGGAAGGTTTCAAGTTGGTTTGCTAGGTTTTGTGAAGGTTCTTGTTTTCCGTTCGGGTGTGTTTTGAAGGTGGTTTTGTTCCAGGGCCTAGAAGAGTCACTGAGTCTTCCTGGATCATTTCTGTGCACCTGCTATTGCCACCGGCCTTACTAGTGCTGTCCACCAGTCTAACCGGTGCACCGGTCTGACCGGCACAGGCCATCAGTCTGACCGGTGTGGCATAGGCAGCAGACTGTGCAGATTTCCGCTGCGTGTTGGGAGTGTTTGTATTGGTTGGTTGGGTAGTTTGCTACTAGGGTCAGTAGCACTTCAGTGGCTACGTGACTTTGGCAAATTTGGGTAGTTTGAGACGGAGAAGTGTTGGATCAGCCGTGTTCATCTTGTTGGAGAAGATATCTCCCTCGACAAGAATTTTTATCGGCTCCCATTCACTCCCCCCTCTCTGGTCGCTAGTTCGGTCCTTTAGGTTTTACCTTGCACTTGAACACGAACGGGACTCCTCATTTGCTCCTTTGAACTCGTTATGACTCCGTCTCTTAGTGTAGTCCATGTTTTCCTGCATAAACACAACACTTCCAAATGCACATACAAAGTTGAACTTGTCATATCATTAGTGTGCCTAGTGGCGGGTTAGTTCCATAATCAAGCTCAAACCAAAGTACAAGCTCATCATTCTCATCTTGCAAGCGATCAACATAATGAGCAAGCTCAATATTTTTCAAAGCAGTGACCTCACAACTAGAGCAAGATGTAGCAATGGGAGATTTCAAATCAGCCTCAAGGGATTTCACAAGAGCACGAGATTTATCAAACTAAGCATGCAAAACAGGGCAAGAAGTACAAGCACCTAGCAAAGCAGGTCTAGATCTCATCTCATCAAGCTCAACCCTAGCAACATCTAGTTCCTCAACCTTGCAGGCATACTTCTCCATAAGCACAGTCAGATCACCAAGGAAAACAGAGCATTCGGTGCATTCAGGTTCATCAGTCACAACAAGAGCAGACTTCAGAGACTCAACCTAGGCCCTAGCATCAACAAGCAAGGACTCTAGCTCAATCACCTTCTCCTTAGCCTCTCCTAACAAAGACCTATATTCCCTCTTCTCCTTGTTGGTCTTTCTAAGCACATCATCACAGTTGTCAAGCAATTCATTCAACCTAGCATTCTCCGCTATCAAGAAGGCAGGATCATTGTTTATCTCATCCTCGGAGTCAGAGTCTGAGTCATCCTTCTGGCTCTTCTTGCTTCCGGAGCTATGTGCCATGCCGCAAAAGCCTTGGGCGGCGAAGCACAGGCCGTTGATGTTATTGCTTGACCGCTTGCTCTTGTGCCGGTCCACCTCTTCTTCTTCACCGCTTGAACTCGATGAAGTGTAGCAGGAACTCGAGTCGATGTCACTTGCGCTGGCGACCATCGCACGCTCCGTCTTCTTCTTGTGGCTGCCACTCTTCCTCGGCCTCCGCTCGGACTTGTTCTTGCCCTTGTAGTCATTCCTCGAGTGGTGCTTGTGGTCGGTCCTCGGACGGTGCTTGTGCTCGACCTTGTTCTCCATGGCTTTCGAGCACTCGGGGATGAAGTGCATGTGCTTCCCGAACCGGTAGCACATGCATGCCCGAGTTCCTCCGAGCATTCTTCCGGTTCGTATACAAGCGCTCGAACCGCCTGCTCAGCAACGCGAGATCATCCTCGCCCAGCGCATCAAACTCATCATCTGGCATAGAGACAAGAGAAGACAAAGAGAACTGCCTAGCGTTAGTTCTCAGTCTAGAAATAAGAGCCAGACTATGAAGGTCAGTCTGGTTCTCGATCTTGCCGCTCACACCACGATCAACCTCAGAGGACTTCAGCTTGGAGAATGGCCACAATCCACGATGAGCATCTCATAGTGGCCTCGACCTTGGCACCCCACACGGTACGATCCAGAGAATGCAAAAGCCACAGCCATGTCATGGTCATCGTACGGGAGCACGGTCACATTGGCCCTCATATTGTTCACAAATACGGTGAAGCCCTGAAACATGGAGTCAATGGACTCACTGAACATATGAGTGAAATTCTCATACTCCATCTGGTAGGTCGCGAACAAGTGAGCCTTCACCTGATCGTTCCCACCATGACCTAACTTGAGCTTGTCCCAAATCTTGCGAGCCAAATCCTTTGCTTGAACCCGATCGAATTCAGGTTTGCAAAGGGCACGAAAGAGATAATCGACCGCCTTGTTGTTGGCATCATGCATATCTCGAGAACCTGGAGCAAGAAACTTTATGGGGTGGACATAGGAGGTGTTCTCCGTCACATCCCAAATGATCTGTCCTTTGCCACGAAGAAAAGCAGACATACATATGTGCCACATTTGGTAATCCTTCCCATCAAAGTGTGGAGGACCCGAACCCCATTCTTGGTGTGCCATCTTTGGATCTTAGACTAATTAGAATCACGAAGATCCGTAACCGGCTCTGATACCAATTGAAGGACCGATTAGGCGACCAGAGGAGGGTAGTGAATGGGAGTCGATAAAAAATCTTCTCCGAATAGATGAACTCGACTATGCCCCAAAATCAAAATCACGGATTCCCACATGAGCTTGCCAAGGTCACGTAGTCACAACAGACCTACCAACCCTAGGAGCAAGTTCCAACTCAAAGCAACACGGAAGCACAACTCAAAGAGCGAGGGACTTAGGCAACCTGCAGTGCACCGCGCGGACCGTCCGCGGGGGTCGGGTGGACTGTCCGCGAGGAGAGCGCGTTCAGACCTTAAAATTTCAGCGAATTCGACTCAAATTGGTTGGAGATGTCTTAGAGTGACAGTCTGCTACTTTGTGCAAATTATCATACCTAGATCCACACGCGGGCCCCACGTCGAGAGCCGGACCCTAAAACTAAAAGCTCGCGTTCACACTTTATAATTTTAATGAATTTGATTGAAATTTGTTAGAGAAGTCTTAGAGTGAGAGTCTGCTACCTTGTGCAAATTATCGTACCTAAATCCATACGTGGGCCCCACGTCGAGAGTCGGACCCTAAAACTAAAAGCTCGCGTTCACACTTTAAAATTTTAACGAATTTGATTGAAATTTGTTGGAGAAGTCTTAGAATGAGAGTCTCCTACCTTGTGCAAATTATCGTACCTAAATCCACATGTGGGCCCCACGTCGAGAGTCGGACCCTAAAACTAAAAGCTCGCGTTCACACTTTAAAATTTCAACGAATTTGACTGAAATTTGGTGGAGATTTTTTAGAATGAGAGTCTGCTACTCTGTGCAAATTATCATACCTAGATCCACATGTCACATGTGGGCCCCACGTCGAGAGTCGGACCCTAAAATTAAAAGCTCGCGTTCACACTTTAAAATTTCAACGAATTTGGCTGAAATTTGTTGAAGATGTATTAAATGACAGTCCGCTACTTTGTGCAAATTATCATACCTAGGGCCCCACGTCGAGAGTCGGACCCCAAAACGAAAAGCTCGCGTTCACACCTTAAAATTTCAACGAATTTGTATGAAATTTGTTGGAAATGTCTTAGAATGATAGTCCGTTACTTTGTGCAAATTGGTACAGTTAGATCCACACGTGGGCCCATCTAAAAACTAAACATATGATATATATGGAAAATGGATTTTATGTGACATAGAGATATAAGTTTGGTTTGGTTTGTGGTCTTTTACACCACTTACTTAGTTTGGTTTGGATATATAAGAGTAATGGATTGGATGGTGTGGTTTCAAATTAATTTTCTTTTATGTATGGTTTGGTTTGGTTTTGGGGTGGTTCTCAAACCATTGGCAGCCTTTTTAAAAGCGCGTACTGTCCGTGAGGTCACGGCGGACCGTCCGAAATAGCTGCTCGAGGCTCCAGTAGTGTACCGAGAAAAATGGACTGTCCGTGATGGACCCGCGGACCGTCTGCCTCGTTACGGACCATCTGGAACTCTAGTACGGACCATCCGCGAACTTCGTACACCAAAAACCTACTGGCAAAACGGATCAAACGAAAGACACACAAGAATTCGCGACGAACACGAAGATCAGCTGGGTTGTCAGCTCCTTGCAGACCGTCTGCCTACACCACGCGGACCATCCGCCTGGCACAGGAACGGCAGCCCGAGCCCGACCTTCCAAAGGTCAAACCTCCCTTCCCTTTGCCCCATCTCTCGAATCAACAAAAGGATTGCTACCAAATCATAGGAGAAGATGAAGCGCCTCTAGGAGATGCTATACCTACGAATTTGGAGCCTCAAATCCACTGAGACGAGAGGAATCGAAATTCTACCGAGCTCAACACAAAGCTAGTGTTCCAACTGAAATCCTCGAATCGGAGGCCAAATCCGGCGTTTGAGGGGTTGAGATCAAACACGAAGATGCATAAGACATCTATTCATGATCCCCACAAACAAAACCAGACACAAACGCCTCAGAATTGACGAATTGAGCTTTGCATGAAAATCCCACAAAAAGACTCGAAAAAGACACAAAAATCACTCGAGCCAAGAGAAGGAAATCGACGCAACCATGAATGCTTCCATACAACCAAAGGGCAGTTTCTCTCGGCTATTAGCTCTACACCCTACCCTCACGTGAGGGACTATGAAAGATCCACAGGGTTGTCACCACCCGTGCACCTACCCCTCAGACCATTGAATAGGTGTGCAAACAAAGGAGATATATAGCCTAGACACCACGTCTACGCTTGCTACCTCAACTCTGACCATAGCCAGACTCTGCCGATAGCTAGAGTCCTAAGGCCAAAGCCCCCGACACAAGGACGAGTGATGATCTCGTAAGTGAATCGTAACGAGAATATAACTTTACTAAGTACTCACCACCGTAGAAGTCGATCTCGGGTTCTTACTCAAATGTTTGCACCTGCCGAAGTACAAGTGGTGGGAGGCCTACAACTTCGGCTCTCCTCCGGACTCTTGCTCTGCACGCTCCTCTACTAAAATACAAGTGGAGCCTCTCTTCTACTCTCTTCTATATCTAGAATGGTGTGGAATGATGGGGAGAGGGCCTCCTTTATAGGGGGAGGTTCCTTGGGTGAGTGGAGGACCTCCAGAGACTATTCCTTGGGATATATTGCCAGGGAATCTTCCTCCACCGCCTTGGGGAGATGGCGGGAGATCTTCCCGCCAAAACTTGGCGTGCACGAAGCTCTCCCTGGGTCGACCGACCAAGTGGTGGCCCGCCTCGCCATCGCCTTTGGCAGGTGGGCCCCCTAGTTAGGCCTTGTCGCATGTACGTGGGTTTTGGGTGATTTTGGCCTGGATAAGTGTTGGTTGTAAGCCTTCTTCCTTAGGTACAGTGGACCGACACGTAGATTCTATGTTTGCCTTCACGCGCGCCGAGCGTGGCACTTTCGTTGCACGGGAAAAGGCACCAAAGACCAGGGGTTGTACAGAGGTAGAGCAGCTCCTCGCGCATCGAGCGCGACGCTCTCGCTACACAACCAGAAGAGACCAAATGTCGAGGCACCATCAGCCCCGTCCTCACAATCGGAGCGCCGCTGCAACCAATGAGCGCTAGATTGGTCACCGGAGCGGGAGGGCAGCCGAAGATGCTGCTGGACCGCCATCTGGCAAGTACGGTAGAAGGACAGGGCCACCACTACTGGAATCCCTGCCTCTGCCGAGAAGTGCTTGCTCTCGGCAGAGGGCTCTTTCCTCTCGGCACATCACTCTCGACATAGCTGGGCCGGCAAAGATCTCTTTGCTGAGAGCCACGTTAAATCCTCTCGGTACACGTGTGACGAGAGGGGATATTGCTCTCGGCAAAGACATTTTCATAGAACAAAAAAGCAAATCCAAGGCAGCGGGCCCACCGGCCGACCGCCCTGGCCCCACCCCCGTTGCTGCTGCCGCCCACCACCACCACCACTAGCAGCGGAACCACCACCACCACCACCACCACCGCCGCCCGCCACCACCACCATGCCTTGCCGAGCCACGGTTGGGACCTGGAGAGGAGGCCACCATTGTGGATATTCGCGGATCCGCCCGCCGCCATCGGAGCCGGAGCCTTAGGCCGCTGTTGTAGATCCGCCCGACGCCGGGACAGAGGCCGTCGTCATAGATCCGCTCGCCGCACCGGGACAGAGGCCGCTGTCGTAGATCCGCCCGTCGCGTTGGTACAGAGGTCGTCGTCGTAGATCCGCCCACCGCCGTCCAACCTCGAGCTTCGCCCCACGGATCTGCCATCGTAGATCCTGCATGAGGGAGGAGGGAGTGAGGCGGGCGGGTGCCGGATCTGCCTCCACCGCGCCTCGCCCCGCTGCTGCTCCTTGCCACGAGGTGAGGGGCGGGCGGAGGGGGAAGGAGGGGGCGGCGTGGCTCTGCCGGCGGTGGAGGGAGCTGCGAAGAGGGCTAGGGTTCGGGGAGGAGACGGGGTTTCTATGCCGGCGGGTCGGAGAGGAGGAAGAGAGCCGGCGGGAGGGAGGGAGGGCTGGCACAGGCGGGACAGAGAGGATTGGCAGCGCGGGTAGGATGGAGAGGGGAGTTGGGGTTAGGGTTTGGAGGGGGAGGTGATGGGTTTATATAACATAGGGTGTGGGCTATGTGGGCCGGCGGGGCAGTGGGTGTTGGTGGGCCGGCAGGGGAGTGTGTTTGGTGGGCCGGCAAGAGAGTGCGATTGGTGGGCCGTGGCAGATCTTTGCAGAGAGCCACGTAAGCCTGGCTCTCGGCACAGACAATTTTATTAAAAAATAATTATTAAAATAGCAAACATGCGTGAAAAATTATCAAAATTTAACATGACCCCAGTTATGATGTATATTACTTATATAAAAGTTGTTGTGGTCAAACTCAAATTTGAATTTTTCATAAACTCCAAACCTAGTGACATTAGTTCAAATTCTTAGAAACTTCTCGAGAGATGTTCCAGTTTCTAAACAGCATACGTGTCCATGTGTTCAAAACATTCCAATTGTTTTCACAACCTCCTCATATGATATCATGAGTACTTGTCAAATTTCGTGATTTTCAAACTTCATTTGAATTTTATACAACTTTTTAACCGTTCTACCTCACGATCTTCATCATGATCAGAGAACCAAATATCGAAAATTTAGCTTCATTTCATGTACATGGTCTTAGAGATGTCTCATGAACATGAATATCATTTTTTTTCACCAACTTTACTCTATGATTTAATGCACTTGCAGTTCAAATCGGACGTATACAAAAAATTGCCTAGAACGATACAAAATTGTTAAATATAGTAAACAGAGGTAAAATTGTGCCAAATTTGAGCATAAGTTTTGTATGTGTATGTTGATGGTACAAAAAGTTTGGACTTAAGAATGTGATTTTTTAATTTTTTTTTGCCGAGAGCTCGTGGTTTTGCCGAGGGTTTTCTGGTTGGCTCTCAGCAAATTAAAGAAACCTCTTTGCCGAGTGTTTTTTTTTGCCAAGAGTTTTTTAATTTGCTCTTGGCAAAGTCTTCTTTACCAAGAGTTTTTTGTGTGGCTCTCGGCAAAGACCCGGACTCTAGGCAAAGCCTGCGATTCCGGTAGTGCACCTCCAGATTGGGAGCTGGCGGCAGCGGAGCACGTGCCCACCAAAGCAGCAACACGACTGGGATGAGGCCAAATAACACATATTATGAAATAGAGGGAGTATTGTTCTTCAAAGCCGGATGAACTACAAATAGAAACGCTAGCTTCAAGATAAACTGAGAATTAACGGTAGCAGGTAGTGCGCAGATGCGGACTTGGTTGACCCGCCGGTTCGTCTATCAGACCACCTGTGAATTCGAAGGCGGTGGTGCATCTGCTTGTTCATGCCGCTCATTTGCTCCATTGAGATGTTGTTCACCACTGACGCTTGCTTGTGTGACGTTGCTTCTCTCACCTTCGCAGACGTCGAAGCAGGCAGGCAGCCTGACGTAGACCACAATGAAGATGACCACTGCGATGACCAGCACGATGGCGACATACAAGGACGTATCCATTGTTCGGCTACTACCAGCGGCGTAGGCCACCAGCAGCCCAACCAAGTCCAGTGCGACCACTGTGTTGGTCGCCATAAGGAGTAGTGGCTGCTTATGACGCTGCACATTCTGCTGCTGCTGCTGCTGATGCTGCTCCTGCTGTTGCTGTGGATGACGACATTTATTGATGTGCCGCCGTTCACTTTGCAGCAAAAGGATGATGACGACGATGGAGGCTATGAAGGAGCTGGAGTTGCTGTAGAAGAAGATATGGTACCGGCGTCGGTTGCTGTCGTGCAGCACCGGTCTCCCGGCTGCGTACCCATCGGGCCACACACCGCCTGGCGGGTCTAGGCCCGCCTGGTATGTGACACTAGCCGCGAGCATCGCGACCAGCATCACGTACTTGCGCGTTGTCTGATCTGGACGACGACGGTGGTTGTCGTCGCCGCCGTTGTTGTTCTCTGCTGTGCGGCCTCCGTTGGCGGTGTCGTTTCCTGTTGTCGTCGGCGCCCCTCGTATAAGTACAAACAAAGCCAGCAGCAGTGCTATGAAGACGCTGACACCTCCGACCAGGACGAAGACGTAGATGGACGTCTTCACCCTCCGGGCAGTTCCAGCAGCGTAGGCACCCATCAAAACGAGCATCCCCACCAGCATCAACGCGTACACACCGTAGAATCGGATGCCCGCCGGCTGGTACGTCTTGTCGTCCAGGAGTAAGACGATGAGCACGATGGACGCCATGAAGCTCATGGCGTTACAGTAGAAGAAAGCTTTGTAACGTCGAGGGTACATGTCTTGAAGGATTGGGGAACCGACCGTCGATGAGTGTCCCTCCTGCTCTACCCGCCAGCAGCCACCTGGCGGGCTTAGCCCGGCCTGGTAGGTGATAGTGACCATCAGAATTGCAAACAGCAGCAGCCTCTTGCGCCTCTTCTTTAAACTGGTTCTTCTTCCAGCATCGTTGTTCTGGGGCCGGGGGTCTTCACTATTACTAATAGTAGATGTCGCTGCTGTTGGTGGTGTGGTGTGGAACTTATTGACACGGAGATAGGCCCGTAGACCAAGAAAGCGGCAGCAATGACAATGACATGGACGGAGGCTCTCACGGTTCGGCTGCTACCTGCAATGTATGCACCCATAAGCCCGACTAAGTCGAACATTATGGCTGCTTGCAGTGCTTTTTGTCTAAGGAGGGCTTTAATCTGGACCATCAGGATGACAACTAGGGATGCCACGAAAGCAGCCGAGTTGCAGTAGAAGAAGGTGGTGTACCGCTTGTTGTCGGTGTTTAGTACTGGGTCACCAGCGTTGTGGCCATGGGAGCCAGACTGGTTTTCGAGCCACACTTCCCCGGGAGGGCTCAGGCCAGCTTGGTACGTGATACTTGCGGCGAGGGTGCCCAGCAGTAGAACAAGAGACCTCTTTTCCTTCAGTTCCTTATTAGGTTCCTCCCTGACATATGCATTCAGTTGTTGAAGAAGAGTCGTTATTAATTGCACATTAATCATGTATTCCAAATGTCCTAGTACGTAGTATGGTGCAAAAACTTACACTACGTGTTCATCTTTACTATTAGTAATTAGAAGCCCCCATGAAAGTACTGTACCATGCTAATGATCAACAGTGCTAGGAAAAAATAAATTATAGAAATTCTCACAATAAGCAGAAACATCTAATCTTCAATTTGGTTGGTAACCCTCTAATTCTATAATTAAATTGCCCACATTTTCATTATACAAAATAATTTAAAATAACACTCTAAATATAAATAACCCTAAACTACCCACCTTTTTTCATTATGAAGATATATATAGTTTAAAATGTCATTTAGTAACTTATATAAACTAATCATCTTTAGCATTTTAAAAGGTAAAGCAAGTAACCTTACCTCTAAATTAGTATTCAACCTACAACCCAGAACATAAATAACTAGAACACCATATTTCACTATGCATGTATAACTAGTAAACATGTATATGTTAGAATAAATATTTATTTTAATAGATTATCAAACATGGAAAATGCTCATTTAACAAAACGCATAGCAATAGTTTATATTCTCAATTCACTCAATTTATATTAACACTCCATGATAAATATATTTTGCAAGGTTTTATTTTAAATAAGTTTATACATATTTACAGAAATATTATGTCATATCAATATTAATAATTTAATTTTAAGCATTATATGACACACAAAACAATACTACACATATAACTATGTGACAGGTGTATTTTTCCAAGTATTGAGATTAGTTACTCCCATCGTTTCAGCAAACCACATTGCCATGCATACTTATTTATCAGGTTGTGTGTGTGTGTGTGTGTGTGTGTGTGTGTGTGTGCATGATGCAAATATACATACTTCAACTTTAATTTTACAGCGTGAACTTCATTTCAAAAGAGACTAGATTTTTAGTATATTATTATAGTACCATTATAGTAGTATATTCATTAAGTATAACCATATACTCTATGTATATTTGCATACTTTATGTATATACTACAATAGTGGTCTAGTATGATCGCATACTCTTTCTATATATACTTTGTTGGGCCATATAATATAGAGATATTAATAATAAATTTCCATCATGTGAATAATAAATTTAACACAAACTATAAATTCAAGAAGTAAAAAAAGGGACGCAACAAGAGTTCATATATCTTAAGTCTGTGTTTTTAATAAAATACATATCACTCAAGTAAAATATAAATACTAGGTCTTACAACTAGAGATCCCAATAGAGCCTCTATTTTAATTCTCACAAGACTCGATAGAAAAACAATAGATTCTAGAAAATTCTACAAAAACAAGAAACATCTGATCACCGAATAACCTAATCATAATTATTAATAATAATTGCTATTATATCCATTCTATTTTCTAAATAATTAATACACCTATGCTGTTGTGTAAAACAACGTGAAGTAAACAATGACTCTATGTTTAAATTACTCATGTTTTCCATTGAGAAATGTGATCTAAAGTAGACCTAAATTTGCATATATACCCATGTCTTCCTATTACCATAGATAGTTTATATTACCCAACTTTCATCTCACTATGTGAAACATTAAACATTTTCTTCAAATCTACGTCTAAAATGGCAACATCTTCCATTACAAAAAAAATGTTTAAGCAACCATAGATCGTATATATCTTTTCTACATTACACACTTCTATTAAAATTGATACATTAAGATTTGGTTTAAGTAAGTATACACATTGTGTTAGCATGTACTACCTCTGTGCACGAAGGAATGCAATTCTTGTTTTTTCGAGAAGTCAACCAAAGCTATATAAAAAAGTAATAAGATTTATGATACAAAATTAGTGTCGTTAGATTGGTTGTAGAATATATTTTTATATTATATTTATTTCAAGACAAAATATCCAATACTATTTATTACAACTTGATCAATCTTGAGCTCCCTTGACCAGTATTCTTTTGTGGATGGAGGGAGTGTGAATGATAAATATATATGTTTTATGTATGTTTCGTCACATAAAATTATTTTTGAAAAAAAGTCATATATTAACAATAGTAAGAAGTTGTTTTAAACTGTATTAAAATGTTTGACTCGTCGAGAAATTGGCAATATAGCTACAACTGCGCATGTAATTTATTTATAGGAAACTTCAGCCCTGCATCTTGAGAACTATCCACTGGTGACTATACTTTTTCTAGCTCTTTAAGATCACTTTGGAGTAGAAAGTCTATCATTATCATGCAACAAGGACCACCATAGTTAATGGTACAATTTCGAACTAATTGTAGACTATACGAAGGTGGCTCGTGAAAAGAAAAATATGAATATGAAAGAAAAATGTATAAATCACCCCTCGTAAGAAATATTAATAAGTTTATATTAACTGGATATAGACTGAGAATCTATTGTGCCTATTATATTAAACAATAAATAAAAGAGAAAACATAAATATAAGTATTTTTTATCATATGTATATAACTTGCATTGTATTTATATCTCCTAAACTGTAGCTAGCTGATGAGAGCATGGCTTGACGGGAAAGTACATATAAAAAAATAACTAAATATCATCAAGCATACGACTGTGTTCGTGGCCGCTGTTTCAAGTTGCACGCACTCCCTTCATTCCAAAATAATTGTCGTTTTGGCTTTTCTATATACATTCCTTTTGTTATGAATTTAGACATAAATATGTATCTAGATGCATAACAAAAAGGAATGCTAAAAAGTCAAAACAACAAGTAATTTGGGACAAAAAGGAGTATTTGCGTGGACGCTATGTGTCGCTTCGGCGACAGATTCACCCACCGTCGTGACGTACAGATGTGGGAGCGGGCAGACGCTGGACGGGAGCCGCGGTACCGGTACGTCGCTCGTTTCTTTTTCTATTTTTTCTGTTTATATTTTTATTTTATATCACTCTTTTATCTCTTTTTCTTTTTCTTTTTTGAGTTTTCTTTTCTTGTTCCCTTTCATTTTTTTATTTTTATTTTTATTTTGTTTTATTTTTTTCTCTTTATTTTAGTTTTCTTTCTAGTTTTTTCTTCTTTCATTTTTTGAATACATACCATCTTTATTTTTTATTTTATTGAATATATACCCGACGACTATATGTCCCTTCAGCGATAATATAGCCGCCTGTCACGCCGCGTGGGGGATGGAGAGAGATGTATGTTTTCTTTTCTTCATCTTCTTTTTTTATTTATATTTCCTTCCTATAGATGGGGAGGGGCCGATGGAATGTTTTTTCTTTTTCTCCTATGTTTATATTTCCTTTCTAATATTATTTTTTGTTTCATTTTTATTTCTTTCTTTTTATTCTCCTTTCTTTTTATTTCTATTTCTTTTATTTTTTTCTTGTTTCTCTTTTATTTCTCTTTTATTTTTATTTTCTATTTTATATTTTATTTTTGATTCTATTTCCATATTTTTTATATATTCTTTCCTTTTTAATATTGTTTCTCTCCATTAATATTTATTTATTCGAGATGAGATGTAAATTTGTTTAGGTTGTATAATATTTTGGTCTATCTATAATAATAGCATGTTCTGACCCTTGTTCTGATTTGTTCTGACACTACATTTGTTTTTTGTTCCGACGATAATAGAATATATAACCTTAATTAAAAAATAGGAATAAAAAAAGTTTGTCAAAATATAGTCACGTGAGATCTTGTTTTGAAGTTTGTATTATCAGAAATTTAATAGTGCAATTGGAATTTAATTTTGATACCCGGTTTATGATTTATAGATTTTTTTAATTTTCAAATACATGCAAAGTTGACTTAAGCACTTTTGTTTGTTTGCAGAAAGTCCACCCACCCAGGCAACCCACCCACATCCGCACGCCCCCTCAGTGATGATTTGCTAATTTGTCGCCACGGTGACAACTAATCGCACCCGAGTATTTGACATAAAAAACTCAACAAGTTGCACAAAGAAATCTGTCCTTGTAAAAATTAAATAAATAAATTGGAGATGGAAAATAATTACCCGTTGCCCTTGGGGCTGAGCTGGTCAAATCCTGCACTCAACCGCTCCATGAACCACTTTGCTGTCTCGCCGGCCACCGCCGCGAGGAAGATGGATACGAGCACCGCGGCAACCAGCGCGACAGTATAGGTTGTGGTGGCAGTGTTCCTGCAGCTCCCGGCGGCGTACGCCGCCACAAGTGTTACCAGTGTTACTAGGACGAACCCATAGAGAGCTATGAGCCGTGGTTTCGCCGTCGCCGTCAGCTTCTTGTCGAGGAGCAGCACGACGGTGAAGAGCGACGCGATGAATGCGGTGGTGTTGCAGAAGAAGAAGACGGCGAAGCGGCCGCCGTGCTTGTGGTTGAGAATCACTTCGCCCGGCCGGTGCAGGCCGCCGTTGGCGGTGTGCTCCCAGAAGCCACCTGGTGGCTTCAGCCCGGCGTCATAGGCGATGGTCGCCGCGAAGATGGACAGCAGCATCAACACCTTGCGCAGCTGCTCGAGCTGCTCCGCCGACTCAACTCCACCCCGTGGCGGCCGCGGCGTATTATCGAAATAATTGTCACGGAGGGCCTCCAAGAAGTGGTAGCCGACGTAGGCGGACAGAGCAGCAACGAGCGCCACGGTATAGATTGTGGCGACCTTGTCTCGGTAGCTGCCGGCAGTGTAGGCCACCATGAGGGCGAGCAGGTCCAGTACCATGACCAGGCGCAGAACGCGAAGGTGGATAGCCCGGCGCAGGAAGGGGAGGCGGATGCTGTGCCGTCCCAGCGGCCTGTTCTTGGCCGGGAAGACTAGGAGGAGGAGGATGACGACGAGCGAGGCAGCGAAGGAGGTGGCGTTGGAGTAGTAGAAGGCGAGGTACCGGCGGTGGTTGGTTGCCCGAAGGATGGAGTCCCCCGCCACGGCCTTGCTCTCACCGTCACTCTCAACCCAGGATCCGCCGGGCGGGTCGAGCCCCGCGGCATAGGTTACTGTCGCCGCAAGCGAGGCCAGCAGCAGCAGATACCTACGCAACTTATGCTCCCAATCGTCATCGTCTACGCTAGAATGCTGTTGCCCGCGGTCCATGGACAGTGTCTGAATATATTCTGAAACAAGCTGGCTAGAGCAGAGTATTTCGAGCGACATAGTGTGCCAAGCTAATAGAATGCTTCAATTTATACTGGAGCAGCAGGATGCAGGTCAACCTCGCAGTCAATCTTAATAATGTACTAATTAGATTAGAGAATCCCGCAAATTAATGGATCTCCCCACTCTCCACTCCTTCCATGAAGAAGGGGGTGTTTTTTGTTTTTATGAAACAAGCAAGGGGTAGTGCTTTCCCTAGAGGAAATCTCATAAATGTCGAGTGAAATCTCATAAATACCGAGTGCCAAAAACACTCAGCAAAGGAACGAATACACTCGGTGAAGGCTTTACCGAGTGTTGCACTCGGCGACTCGATACTCGGCAATGCGTTCTTTGCTGACTGTTTTCTGCCACGCACTCGACGAAGCTTTGCCGAGTGTTGTATCTGACACTCAACGAATAATTTTGGACAATTTTTTTTTAAAAAGCACCGACGCCCCTCGTCAGGCTGCAGCTTTCCCCCACCGGCCTGCCACCACCGCCATCAAGCCGAGGCCTTTGTGTGCGGCGAGGCTGGCTACCCGTGTCGCCTGCCTGGGCCATGCACCACGCCCGAGGCCCCGCTCCTGCTCCTGCCGCGGCTCACCACCAGCCTGATGCAATCACCCAGAGCCCACAGAGAGATGAAGAGGGAAGGAGATAGGAGGAGGAGCATGGCTTGTTACCTCGCGGGCCGCCGCTTGGATCTTTCCGTCCGCCGCCAAATCACCACGGTCAACGCATATGAGCAAGAGGAGGAAGCGAGGGGCGCCTTCGAGCTCCTGTAGGCTGCGGTTGCCGCTCCTCGCCCCACCGCCCCTCCTCGCTAGTCGATCTATTCCGGTGAGGGGTGAGACGAGCCGCGAGAGGGAGGTGGCCAAGGACGGGGACCGTTGGCGGCGCATGGGAGGAGGGAGGTGGCGGGGGACGGGGACCGACGACTGCATGTGGGAGGAGAGGGAGGTGGCGGGGGATGGAGACCGGCGGCATCATGTAGGAGGAGAGGGAGGTGGTCAGGGATGGGGACCGGCGGTGGCGAGGGGAGATGTGGAGGCGGCGCTGCCGATGTGGGGAGCGAAGTGCGCGGCGGATGGGGTAGGAATGAGAAGAGACAGAGGAGAGGGGGGGACGAAGGGTTATATAGAAATTGGTTTGTCGAGTGTCTCAGATCAGGCACTCGGAAAACAATGTGTTTGCCGAGTGGATCTGAGACACTCGGCAAACCTATTTTTTTTCATTTCGTACTTTTCTAAATTGTTTTTGAAGTATTTTAAACATTATTTGTGAGTGTTTTTTCGGCACTCGGCAAAAAACTTCTTTGTAGAGAGTTTTTACTCGGCAAACTCATATTTTGCCGAGTGTATTTTGTGTGGTGCTCGGTAAAGTGAATGTTTGTCTCGCCCGATAGAAAGCACTTGGCAACTTCAAAATTTCCTGTAGTGTTTATCATCTGGGCACTGTTTGCAAAGCAATTCCAAGTTGATTATAGAGTAGTATTATATTAGAACCGACATTAATATGATGTCCAAATTGATTTATACTACCTACATCTTTAAATATATGACGTTTAGAACAAACTAGTTAGTTCATAAATGAATTAATTTGCTTATTATAAATGTGTTATATTTGTCTGTCCTAAACGTCATATATTAAAGAATAGAGAGCGTATATTGTTTCCCGCTAGAGCGAGTGCGGAGGAAAATACAGGGAAACGCACCATGCACATTCCTTGCAATGTGATGAAGGATAGTACAGTGGTGTATGATACTCCCTTTGTTCCTAATTGTAGGTCGTTTTGGCTTTTCTAGGTGCATAGCTTTAGCCATGCATTTAGATACAATGTATGTCTAGAAGCGTAATTATATCTACGGATTAAAAAGGCTAAGACAACCTACAATTTGGAACGGAGAGAGTAGGACACTAAGAGCATCTCCAGCAGAGTACCTAAACCGAGTTGATATATGTTGACGGTTCAATAACGCGTCAAGGTTCACCGCAAGCGCACGAATCGTGTAGCTCTTTCACTTAGAGTATTCCTTCAAGGTTTTGTCAATCCACGGAGCAAGGGGATTGCTAACGCTTAACCAAGTGTTAATCTAGTTGATGGAAACCTTTGAATAGATGGTGATTTGTAAACTAAAGTCAAGTTAAATACCAATCTAATCTAAGTCAACTAGAGATGAGAGATGCACAAGTTATGGAGAATATTTGTCCATGGAGTCTATGGGTTTTGAAAGTGTAATCACCAAACATGATAAAACCGATCTAATCAATTGTATCGAAACATGTGAACATTGTTTGACCCTTTCCCTCCTATCGTATTGTCACTACGCGAAGGAATTCATCACCAAACCAGATGAACACGAGATATTGATGCGGTCTACGGGAGCAAAGACCACCGATGCAACCCAAAAGCATGGTAGCTAACCTTAAGCAATAAAGCATCATCAACAAGAAAGTGGTTGAATAAGATCCAAGCAAAGAGTCAACGATTACAAATCAAGATCCATTACAACTCCATGGAAAAACTATGACTTTAATCCATCAAAACACTAGGCATGACACCGTTGAACATGATAGACGCCTCCAATGAAGATCGATCCTCGCAGTCCTCCAACTTTGACGACGCCTCGGCAGGGCCTCGGTGTCCTCCTCTCCTTGTGGCAACCTCCTTATAGACTTAGCAAATTATCTCTGGAAATCTCTTCAAGTGCTCTCTCCAACCCTCTCGATGTGGTAGACCTTGGATGCATTTATAGGCGTCTCTGGCGAATGGTGATGAGGCTAGGCATGCACTTAGGGTTTGATGTACTTGACACTAAAGTAATAGGAGGCCGAACCACCCTGAAAAGGGGCCGTGTCGATCCACATAGGGAAGGTGGGCCGACCAGCCCAAGACCATCCTGGCCCTGCCCGTCTCCATCTTCCTCCACGTGACTTCATGCATAAACATTACACTTCCAAAAGCACATGCAATTATGCAAAAGTGAACTTGTTAATCATAAGTGTTCCTAGTGGCGGGTTAGTTCCAAATTATAGCTGAAACTGATGAGGACATCACTCCCATGGATACAAACAACACTCCTCTAGTTGATGTTCAAGGTCCGATTACTCGCTCACGCGCAAGACAATTGAATTTACAGGTGAGCTCGTTCCTATGTATTTATTCTTGTGCATTTGAGAATAGTGTGCTACCTAATGATTTAATTGTACTTAGGAATGAAGGAGAGGACCAGCATGGACATGGGGAAGGACTTGGAGGCGTGGAAGACCAGCAAGGACGTCCGGATCAAGGTGGAGGTCCAAACCGATTCGACTTCGTTTCAGTTTCGGACTCCAGGAACAGCCCGTCGTAAAATGGACGCTCAGGTCGCATACGGAGTCGGATTTGGACGTACTATATATGGATGGAAAGATAATTTCAAGAAGCTTCCAATGGCACTGGTTTCAGGCCCAAATTCAACCGGAGTCGATGGGAATCGTCCGAGCAATATGACATCCAGAATCTGTCTCGGTGCTGCGACACCGTATCTTGGCCTTTGGGCCGTGTATCTTTGTTGAGCCCATTAGGGGCGCGTCCAGGGAGGGGGTCACGCCCCTAACCTCTATATCTCTGTAGTCGCCACCCTCATTAGGGTTTGGGTTTTGCTTAAGTCATTCTGTCAAGAACAGTTCGCCGCTCGATCGGTTTGTGAGACCCCAACTTGTGAACTTAATCATTCATCCGCAATATTCTAGATTGTGTTCTTTCTTGTTCTTGCTTGTGTCTTCGATTCTCAGGCAAGGATTAGCCCTCGTGGCGAGGTCAATCGCGCAGTGCACGGTTGATAACCAGAGGAGAAGTGGTGCTGCGATTGCGGGGTTCTAGTCGTGTTGATTGGAAGCCGGATCGTTTGTGTGACATCTCCACCAAACGGAAGATCGGGAACCCACGTCCCCATCAGAAACCTATGTATAACAAGTGCCTTAGGGGTGTCATAAATGAGCATCCACAATATACCTAAAAACTTCAACGAGGCCTAAAAACAGCTAAAAATCTTGCTCCAGCAGAGGACCTATGTGGGTTGCTATTTTAGGTCTGGACCTAAAATCCGCCATCGAGGACCTAAATATACCAACAAACTTCTTGGGACCTAAAACACCAGCACTCACACGGGAGACACCAACCACCCACTAAAGGATTTCTCCGAGCATTGCCCGTCGTGTCGCTTCCTCCGGACGGCGTCCCGACATTGGACGCCCTAAAGCTCACCGTCGTGATTTCCTAAGACGGTGACTCCTCTGACAACCGGACCCTACCCCGAAGCTCACCGCCCACATGTCCTCACCTCTCCGGCAAGTGGACCCCACCCTGAAGCTCACTGTCGCCATCCGTCGCGTGGACGAGGAGAGCTGCAGGGGCGAATCTGAGGGGTGAGCTGTATGTAGGGGAGGAGGCGACCATGCGGTGAGCTTTACCATCGGCGAGAGAGGAGTGGGCAGCGTGGAAAGATGCGGGCGTGGCATCCTGATGCAGGCCATCTCCACCATCTTCATGTCGTCCCTACTCACGGCGGTTGGAGGCGAGCTCCACCAGCAGGGGCAGAGGCGCGGAACGGCAGAGGAGCAGTGCCGCCGGTTTAGGGGCAAGCTTCAGGGGAGGAGTTGGTGACCGGAAGGTGAGGAGGGGTGGTGGCTAAGGAAGAGAGGCGGTGGTAGCCGAGAGGGGAGAAGGTGCCCCGCCGGCGGCCAGAGGTCGCGCCCCACAGCGCCGCCACTGGAGGCCGGACGAGGCCCTGCTGCGTCGGTGGGGAGAGGGCCAGAGGAGGTCGGGGAAGGAAGGGAGGGGGAAAGGATAAGGTTGCATACATTTTGCAAATTGGACCCTAACAAAATTATTTTCCTCTCAAATTAGTCCTTCAGTGAATATAGGTACCCAATTTTAGGTGCACTGCTAGAGAGAGCAACTTTGTGGTACCTAAACTTTTTTCTTTTCTGTACCTAAAACCATTTTACATCCCCAAATTTAACAACACTGCTGGAGATGCTCTAATAAGATGTCAGGACGTGCCAGCCTAAAACTAGCCACTACGCCAACAACTAATAAGAGCATCTCCAAGAGAGTTGGTATCCAACTTCTTAAATCCAAATTTGGCAAGTGAAGCTCAAAATCATGCTCCAAGAGACTTGCCATCCAGCTTCCCATAATATCTCAATTGCCAAAACGCGCCTCCCACTTGCTGAACTTGGCAAGGCAATCTGCCATGCCACATGTGGACCCCATCGGTCGGGGACGATTCGTGCGAGGCAGTCAGCGAGCAGAAAGGATGTGGGCGGTGAGGAGAAATGGCGGACAGGGAGTGCCAGCGGGGAGGAGCTTCAGCGAGCGGTGATGAGCTCTGGCGGGCGGGGAGGAGCTGCGTCGGCCGCCAGTGGAGGAGCTGCATCGGCCGCCGGGGAGGGAGCTTCGCACGGAGGAGCCTGCCTGCCTGCAGCGTCGGTGGAGCCCACGCGGGCGAGAAGGAGGATCCGGCCTGCGTAGAGGTGGCGGCAGGGGAGGAGCTCACGCGCGCAGAGGAGGATGAGAAGGTGAAAGAGGGCTGCCATGGCCGCGGGAGGAGGAAAGGAAGAGGGGTCGGGACTGGAGAGGGAAAGAGATGGGAAGAAGAAGAGGAATGTGAGAGGATGACGTGTGAGACCGATGTGTGGGTGTGCGTGGAGGGGGAGAATTAGAAGAGTTGTTAGGATTTGGAAAGTGGGAAATATAGAGAGTCTGTTGGAGTACGATACTCTCTGTACCGAGAGGAATCTTTATTGGAAGTTGAATGTTCGAATGGAAAAGTGGATCATGGAGAGGCTGTTGGAGTGGATGATGGAGAGGTTGTTGGAGTTGTTCTAACTAGCTGCTTATCCGGTGAAGGATATGACACTGAGACGCGCTGGAGCGCGGAGGAAAATGCTGGGAAACGGGCCGTGCACGTTCCATGCAGTGAAGACTGCCTCGGGAGATGGGAGGGAGGTTCAAACTATGGTTCCATGCACTGTCGTACGTGCTAACTCAGCTCGTGAATGCCAGTTGAGCAAGTATATTCACCGTTAGCTTTTGCGTCCATTTGTCCATGCGGATCGACCTACCGTGGTCTAAAGTGCACTTTATTTAGAATCAAAAAAAAACATAGACTAACCGCGTGTCAGCGTGTGGTCTCTCAGTCTGAACGACAGAAAAGGGCCAAAGACCAATAGTGGTCTGAACTGAACTTTTTTCAGATTTTGAAACCTAAGACAACTTACAAATGCCAGCCCACCACCATGTGCCTGCATGTGTTAAAGCCGTCCATGAACAATAGAGCGCAAAAACAAGCATCACGGTCACGGGTTCAAATCGTCGACTTGGCATGACTTAGCACAGGTACTTGCTTCTTATGATTTATACCAGGATTTACCGATGCTATATGTAGGCTGATTGGTTGGGTGGGTATATCAAGCTGGGCTAGGCTGCGTGGATGTTGAGAGATAGGGCTACCCCATGGGTCCTCACCGACCATGGTCTCGGCCGTCCCCGATAAGTGGGTCCGACCAACAAACCTGCATGTGGACCCGACAGACCTGATTTGCGGCCCTGAAGACCTCTCCAAAACTTGGTGTGCAAGTCAAGACACCAGACGCCGCGCCAATCAGTCCGGATATCACGGGATGTTGTTTGCAATCCGTAGATATAGACCTCCATAATGTAATCGACATGGACTCTGGGTCCACCGACCTTGTAACCTAGTCCGCCAGGCTATATAAGACGGCCTATGACGTCTCTCAAGGTCAATCAATTCTTGCGCACAAGCAATACAAACCACCAAGAACTGGACGTAAGGTTTTACTCTCCGGAGGCCAGTATAAATCGTCGTGTCCCTTGTTTTGTGTGCTCATCGCATAACCATCTATGCTCTCTGTTCTTGATCCCTCCTGACCTCCAAATAAACCATGTGGGTACCCCCCTTGGACTCTGTAGATCTCACAATCTAACAGTTGGCACGCCAAGTGGGGGCAATCGAGAGCTTAGGTGCAGCGTGATGGCATCACATCCCGGTGTCATCTTCCCCACCAGCATGGCGGACTTCCTCGCCAACTCTATTGGCATTTGCTTTGGCTCCATGCCAGTTGATTCATCGCTCATGTCGTCGACCCGGCGGCAGGTTCCGCACCTCGGGAGCTTATCCCGGAGACAGTGGCGGTGGCCGCGCTCACTGCTGGAGAAAGCCCACCTGCCCACACCATGCGATCTAATCACGGGGCTTGATCGCGTCTCTATCATGATGGCAGAGACTCTACATATCTGCGAAGAGGCCTCAGACCCTAAGGGCTCGGCTCCAGCCCCATCCCGCACGTTGTTTTGTCTTAGGAATTCGGTCGGCTCCTACTCCCGGCAACTTTATGACATGCTCCAGATCTAATCTGGGCAGGGGCTCCTCCACCACGGTTCCCGAACTGTGGGGGCGTTCCAAGTCGCATGCATCGTCCTCCCGCTGAACTCTTACGGTGAAGAAGATTCAGGTCTTCCTGTCTTGCCGACACGTGAGGCCTTCGTGGTCCTTGCCGATGATCCACCAGTCAACAGGGAAACCGAGTCAGCTGAAGCTCAGCGCATACAACACAACACTGATTGAGCTCAACGTCGCCAGTCGGAGGCACCTAACACCAACACAATGGCCCTTACGGACCTAATGGCACATCCGCAGGCGGAGATGCACCTCGACCTCCACCACAGCGCGATGACTATCAATGGCGCCAGCCCATTCGCACGCGCGATCTCTCATGGGACTTTGAGGCTGAGAGCCACCAGGTCTTCAAGACCCCTCAGCCAAATTTAGGTGCTGCCCTGGTAGGCCTTCGTGACCTAGAGGACTCAGCCGCCATACGCGCGAGCACTTGCCCACATTCGGATGGCTACCGCTCAGGTGGAAGAGCAAAGTAAAGGCTCTACCACCTCCAGGACAAGGACCGCTTCCTCGTGGCACTCCCGGAGTACATCCATACGTCCTCGTGCGGACCAAACTCCCTTGCAGCCCATTGAGGAAGAGGTCGTCCAGCAAAATGTGGGGAACACCCCACCGAAACCCCATCCTAACTGCAACCACGACAGGCGCGACCTCCGCAACAACCTCGAGGTCAATCGGTGGAATTGTGACATCCGCCAAGAGATCAACAGGCACCATCGTGAGCGTGAAGAAGCAGAGCTCTATTGCCGTGCTGAGTATGACCGCGACTTCGGCCCTCTGGGCACCATCAACCACATCCAGCGCGAGATGGAGGCAGAAGATCATCATCGCCATGAAGAAGAGCTTTGGCAAGGCGTTGACTTCGAGCTGCAGTACGGTGCCTACGTCCCCCCTAGGGCCCACGTGCGGAGGGCAGCGGCTCGGAGCCTCATGTCTCTCCGTTACCCGGCCAACATCAAGCCAGACATCGACAATTATGAAGGTCGCTCTGACCCTAGTATCTGGCTGAAGACCTACACCATCACAGCCTAGGCTGCAGGTGACACCTTCGACCATATGGCGGCCTACTTTCCCCTGGCAATGGGGGAGGCACCTCTATTGTGGTTGGACAATCTTCCTGCGAGGTGCATCACCTCGTGGGCCAAGCTGTCGCAGTTGTTCACCTTGAACTACCAGGCTACCTACAGCCACCCTGGCAACACCCATCTAGGTTGGGTAGTCATGTGCCCTCACATGATTTGGGGTCTCCGGACTCAAGCTAGCTCCTCCACGTGCTTCTCTCCTTTCTTCCTGGTCTACAGGTCTGATGCTATCCTCCCCACGGACCTCGCGTTCGGAGCTCTGAGGATCCAACATTACAACGAAAGAGAGGTTGAGAAGACTCGTCAGGTCGACCTTGATAGCCTCGAGGAACACCGGGCGGCCGACCTCATGCGGCACACCCGTCACGAGCAGCAGCTCTAGCGCTACCACGACGCTTCAAACTTTAGCGACCTGGTTCTCCGACGGATCCAGCACACCAATGGGATGCACAAGCTTTCGACCCCATGGGAGTGTCCCTTCATCATGACCGAGGTCATCCGACCTTCCACGTATCGCTTCAAGTGGGGTGACGGCTCCGGCATCCCCAACCCCTAGAATATGGGGCACCTATGCCGCTTCTACCCTTAGGAGTCCGCAATAAAATCTATGAACACTTTCCTTATGTTTTACTGATTGAATAAACATATTCTCCTCGGAAGCCCTCATGCCGAAAAACATGCTTTATCCCATATTGTGTTTATCTTGTCCCCCACCCTCGCTGCCATGCTCGGGGGCTTGGCCTTGCCAACCTTAGGGTCACCATACCTGGGGGACCTATTTAAATTCTTGTGCGTTCTTCCTCAAACTGCTTGTCATCCGTTATGAGTTTTCGTCTATATATTTTGGGTTGCAAAACCCTAGGTCCTTGACACCCCCCGTGTACTACCTACACCTTAGCCTCCCTGGTAAGCGTATAGCATGGTAAGCCGTCCTCTCTGTGAGCAGTGGTGAGCGGGGTGAAAACTCTTGAGTTTGCATAATGTGTGCCTTACACAACAAGGAGAATGCTTTTGCAAAAAAGCTAACTCAAAACACATACAGCTCAGGCTAAAACTTTGCTGCATTTTATTAAGATCCCATTACAGACTGATACACCTAGTGTTCAACTACTTTACAGGTCCAGGCATTCTATGACCTTGTCAGCAGCAACCTGCACCTTGGCTTCTAAGACGTCGAGATCAGCGTCCTCGTTGGGCACCATCTCCAGCTTCGCAATGTCGACATCGGTGAAGTGGGACTTCACCCAAGAGAGCACCCCAATAAAAGTTGTCTTCCCGTTCAACCTCAGCAGGTTGGTCATGCGCTCCAGTGCCGCCATCAAGCGATCCAGCAGAGGGTTCAGCTCCTCTAGATTCTCCTGTGGGACCCCCATGTCCATGATGTATCCCACAGCCTCCTCGAGGTAGGCTATCTTCATCTCGAGTCCTGCAATGGCCACTTTGTCATTCTGTAAGGTCTGCATAGCAACTACGAGGTTGACCTCCAGGTCCCTCCTAGCTTGCTTTTCGTATGCTAGCTTCCAGGTCATATCATACTCACTATCATTGGCGGCCTTTGTGCTCTCCTTGAGCGTCCTGATGGCTTTATTGGCCTCCTTTAGGTCGCTTTCCAGTTTCTTCTCCTTTTTGTTTGCCCCTACAGGTAATCAAGAGTTAGTACAAGTCATGCGACTTGTTGTTGGCATGTCTTAACGTCACCACTACGGTGTCGAGATAGCGTGAGCATTTAAGAATCACCCGGGTATGCTGACGGGTGCGAATGAATCCGCAAGTGCACGGAAACTCCGTTGTAGCACTTCACCTAAGGAGTATTCCCTATGGTGTTGAATCCAAGGACGGGAGAGAGGATCTGATGGCTGACTATCCAAGAACACCCAACCCTACTAAGGTAGAGTGGATAACGGAGGGTCTTCCAGGATTAGGCTTCAAGTGTAAGCTAGTCACGTATATAGAGTCTTGCTTCGGGCACCGGCCCCGTCTGGCTCTAACAATTGGTTCTAGTATGTGGCTCTACGCTGTATCCAAACGTGGAGGAGTTCAAAGGGTCCAACGGTTGTCACTATCGCGGCCTACCTCTATCTAAACGTGGGATACGGGGCAAACGAAGGATAACCTGTAGTCTAGACACCACGTCTACACCACCGATCACTACTGAAGCACGGTTTCGTATGTCAACCCGCAATAACACTACATCACTCTGTATAAATACGGAGTGACGAACCTGCAAGATATGGACTAAACCTTACTCAAGAACTATGATGCACAGGAAACAACAGATACTAGCATGATAAAGCAATCCTAATAGATCAAAAGAAGTTCAAGCACATAAAAAAGATACAAACTTATGCATGCAATCAACTGGATCGAAGGATGCATACAATCAACTGGATCGAAGGATTGTGTTCGCTAAGAACATGAGCCTCTAAATGATCAACAGATGAAGAACATAAGAACATATTACGTATGCAAGAATACTACTTTAGCCTAAATAGGAAATGCAAGAATACTCACTTTATTCTAAATGAAGAACATCAGCATCTGCAGAAGAACAAAGCTTGATGAACGATGAACAAATCATCATTCTCGAGCTTCCATCTCTCCCTCACCCCTCTCTCTACCTAGCACACGCCTAGGCTAATCTCTGCAATTCTCACCTCTCATGTGGGAATTCACCCACCTGTTGATGGTCGTTAAGTCCCTATTTTCGACCATCAACTTTGATAAAAGTCACTCCATGAGAACACACACCGTAGCTATAGGGTTATAAACTAACAAATTCCACGGGCTGTGGTGAATATTTGGGTGCAGGTCAAAATGTGTAAAATATCATCATTACAAACTTTCCCAAAGTCCAAATTTGATAACACCATTGTGAATCTCTCGTCGAGATGATCGAAATGGAGTTTTGGTCCACCCAATTCGGAGTCCGGATGCAAAAGTTATTCCTTCCAGAAGATTGTGACACAAGACGTGCCAGGAGGAGGTGTGGCCACACCTGGCCACAGCCGGCCGCACCTGGTTGGCTCGGCCGCACTAACCAAATTCCATCCCTCGGGTCCATGCCATCACCAATCCCATGGACAAGTCACCAATGAAGAAGTGTTGATTTCAAGTCGGTTTGATCAAATGGCTTAGGGTGAAAGCACTTGGATCAATGGACCCAAAACCAACCGCCACAACTGCCATCAGGGAGCAATCCGGAACGTTCCTCAGCTGTGTCGGTGCATCACACGGCAATTGAGTTGGTGCGGCCGCACCTGGAGGTGCGGCCGCACCTATCCACTCCCCAGATTTCGCTCCACTGACTTGGCAGCCGCCTCACAACCGACCCTAGAGAGTGGATCAAAGCCATCAACGGTGGATCCTAGGTGTGGCCGCACCACCTTGCTCGCCACTTTGGCTCCCTCACGCCTACAACTACCCCCTGATGCAGCCACCGACCCATTAGACTATAAATAGCTCCCGACACTTCATTGGAAGAGACAGAAGGTGCATAGAGCCCTCCTAAATAGTATCTAGATAGTAGGGTGAGAGAGTTGAGGTGTGAGTGCGGGAGTAGAAGCCGGAGTGTCGGCTCTCTTCTTCTTGTACCTCGACGGGTGTGGTACAACTACGGTCGTCCACACCCGGGACACTTTGTAAGTTTGGATCTATGAGTATCTAAGTCTTGATTCATACTCTTGTTCGTTCTTAGGTTCTTCAATTGCAGTTTAGTAGTTCTGCTGCTTATCGTGATTGCTTTGCTCTGAGCTCAAGTAAATTAGCGCTTGGGTAGTGTAGACGCGGTGTCTAGACTCTCTAGTACCTTGGATTGCCACTTTGATCATAGGACTGTGTGGTACCCTAGGGAGGCAACACCTCCGGACGGGCTTTGCAATCCACCACGTTAGTTCAGGGGGGTAGGAATACAACATCAGAGCCCCTTTCTCATCCCTTTCTATGGCTCTTTAATTTCCCTCTGGACCCGACGAGTGACGAGACTTGAATTGATTCTACCGTGACTCTAAAGATCCTTGATTTCCTTAGCTTATCCCCTCTCTACCCGAAATCTCCCTTGCCTCTTTACCCTTCGTCATCATATCCCACGGACGAATTAGTTCAGGTTCTTTGCACTTATCGTTCCCCGTGGAAATCGATACCTTGGAATACTCCCGGGTGAAAGCTACAACGGTATTCGTACGCTTGCGGATTTATCTGTGATCGTATAATATACCAAGAGGCTTTCTGGCACCGTTGCACATCTAGTAATGACGTAAGAAACGCCAACACTACCATCATTTTTTTTTGAAATTAAAGGCAGGCACTGTCACATCATATAAAAAGGTGTCTCATACAATTAATGCTCAGTTAATTATGGAAAATCGAGCGAAAACCCGCATGATGACGTCACACCACCACACCTTAGGAAAGAAACCAACAAAAATCCAGCAAAGCAAACGCTGTCATACAATGTTGTTCCTTGCCATCTAGCTAGCCGCTGCTAGCCTGAGTAGAGACCCCAGCTCCTCCACCACAGCTCTACCACCATAATCACCGTTACGCGTATTACCCCCAGGCACGGTACCACATTTGCATGTTACGTACTGTCGCCGCAAGCGAGGCCAGCGGCAGCAGCAGCAGCATGTGTTAAGGTGCCTCGCGGGAGTAAAATGCAGGGAGCAACGCACCGGCGTGCACATTCCTGCATCGTGAAAGATAAGGTGCCTCGGGAGTACAGTTCAAAACTAGCGTATGGTTCCAGGCCGTGTCGTGCCAGTTGTGCAAGAATATTCAGCCGTTGGGTTCCAACAACCGTGGTCCAAAGTGAACTTTATGTAAAAAAAAAACAAAGACCAACGACCGTGGTCTCTCTGTCTGACCCAAAGAAAAAGGCCAAAGACCGACCTAGTAGTATGTGAGCTTGTTTCAGATTATTATGAAACCCAAGACGTACACGCATGCTGGCCGGCTCATCGATCTTGTGCCAGCATGTGTTAAAGCTATTGTTAACAATGGCACACACAAAAATGTGAGTCATCGTTGATGTTTCAATTACTGTATTAACAGCATCACCCAACCGCACCATGCATCTACCATCATATTAGCATTTCAGATTCAGGCAGGGTTGAAGATAGAGGATTGAATAAAGGCCCATGAAAAACAAGCGCGATAGAAATTGTCTTCATTCCTTCCTACTTGGCTGTTTCAATTCGTAGTATGCTAACAACAGCGGGCAGGCAAAGGCCTGCTGTACTGTGCCGCATAAGGACGAGGAGGTCCTCGAATCCTATCCTCTTCCTCCTCTCGTGGGCACTTGCGCCATAGGATACCTCTGCATGGCAAACTGCCATGCCCACGCAAGTCTGCAGTGGCAGTGGGGAAAGAAGAGAAGGTCATGATACCTCTTCTTTTTTTTTATTGAAAAATCAGCAGGAGTGTTACCATGTCATTGAAGGAGGAGAAACAAGTTCGGAGTTACATAAGTTTGATTACATAATAAACCTAAATACTCAAATAGCTCAAGTAAGGTACACATAATTAACTCGGCAAGTACACTCATCTCCTGGCTTCGGACACAGGCCAGCTCTCGCCGCCGGACTTCCTCCTTGATCAAATTCAGAACCTGGCTTGGCATCAACAACTTCCCTTCAAAAACTCGACGATTGTGTTCTTTCCAAATTTTCCATGCCGTGTAGATAATCCATGATGTAATCCGTCGGCTTTTATTTCTGGGCAAAGCCCCCACCACTGAGTCCCACCATTCTTCCATCTCCAGTCCAACAGCGGGTACCTGAACATCACCCTGTGTCAAAGTCACCACCAGGAACCACACCTCCTGCGCATAGACGCAATGCAGACAAAGGTGTGTTGTTGTTTCCTGCTCTTGATCACACAAAGGACAGATAGGATCGCATTGGAGCTACGGATGAGCAGGTTGTTAGATAATAGGTGATTAATCAGCATATTTAATTTCATAGTTAAACAGGTATTTCAACAAAATGATTATCGTGAGTGAGACATAGCATGTGCGAGTGTTCATGTTTAAACAACTATTAAACATGAACAAAAAGAAGTTCAGAATATACCCAAAGCCGGATGCGCCGTTGTTCTCTGGATTAATCATTTGACTAATCATAGGAGAACCTCAGTCGGTTTAGTCGTACGAAATTATGCAGGAAGAGGTACGCACTGCAGATCACGGACGACCTTCTGGAAGTAGTCGAGGTAGTCGTATAGGGAGCGAGCAGTCGCGTCAATCGCTCCCCAAAAACCTTATCGCCCGCCTATCCCGAGCAAGATCTTCAGCGGTGGTCGAGGTTCCGGAGGCCTGCTCTCACCGGTACCGTGCGCGTGGTGCAAGTGATGGAGATGCGGAACGCAGCAA
Organism: Cenchrus fungigraminus; assembly: GCA_036936925.1. Classification (NCBI taxonomy): domain Eukaryota; kingdom Viridiplantae; phylum Streptophyta; class Magnoliopsida; order Poales; family Poaceae; genus Cenchrus; species Cenchrus fungigraminus. The sequence continues at coordinate 91,390,993 of CM072780.1, forward strand.
ACACAGAAGGAGAAGTGAGAGATCTCCTGAACAGGAGTATCTGATCGTGAAAGAGCCGATTCTAGAGGAGGAGAGGGGCGTCCTTATATAGGCCGCGGGGGGCCTGTGGGAGGCGCCTAGATCTAGATCTGGACGCGGTTCAACAAACCTGGACGCTTGCGGGTAAGGTAAGAAAATCACCATTAGGAATATTGTGAGGATTATTCCCTTCAACGGCAAAAGGTGCTCCCGCCTCGCAACACATCACGTCCGCACTGCTCGCTCGTCCCGTCACGACGCGACATGACATGTCACACCCAATATTATACAGATCTTATCAGGTGGAAATACTGATTATTTTCAACTTTTATCTAGATACACTTTGACTCCTTTTCCTATTATTATGGAAGCAATTTTCTTTAGTTGTGTGCAAGCCTTTTCCATTAGAGTTTACAATGAGAGTCTTTTCCTACCCATTCCTATTTACATTCTGTACAGTTCTATTCATACCATGTCGCTGCCAAGCGGAACCACAACTTCCAGAGCCTCGGCCGCACGGGCCTGAGCCCTGAGGCTAGGGAGACGTGATAGCAAGTGGCAAGGCTAGCGGTGGAGGGGTGGGAGGTCGCCAAGAAGAGGATGGCGGTGGATGGCGAGGCTAGTGCACTGCACCTCCTCTGGCCGTTGGCTCCTACAGCGGCAGCAGACTCCTCAAAGCAACGGCGTCGCCATTAGCAGCGGTGGTAGCTCAGTCGACGTCCTCCACATCGTCCTGCCTTCACCAGAGGGACAGACGGCGTAAGATCTGAAGAGGGCCAGCGAAGGGGCAAAACTTCGATGATGGGGATCCAACCAGGAGGCCTCCGGCAGCGATGATGGAGGGTTGCGACCTGGAGGCCTTTGGTGGCGGGTATGGAGGGCTCCGGCCTGGAGGGTGGTGCGACACCGAAAGGAGGGAGGAGTCGCTGAAGGGAGGTAGGTGCAGCAAGGAGAGGGATCAGATGAGCGGCCGCACGAGGTGGAAGCAGAGAAGGGAATGGTGAGGAGCGGACTACATGGAGTCATGACCTCATGGGTAGGAAATGACGGGGGAAGAAAGAAGGAACGAAACGTTATTTTTGTGTAACTCGTGGCAGGCATTGGTGGGTAATTACCCACCAACTCCACGAGTAGGTTTGTATTGGGGTGTTTTGTAGCAACAAAAGAGGTGCTCCAAAACTCCACCCCCCATTTGTACTACAGCTCCATGAAGTTGGCAGCTTCATGGAGTTTTGGAGTTGGTGAGTTTGACTAGAAAATTGGCTTGAGTTGTTGGAGTTCGGCTATGAAGCTATGCCAAACACCCCTAGAGTGTTATGTTAGAACTGGCATTGATACGATGTTCAGATTGATTTATATATTGTTTTCCGTTGGAGTATACATATTCCATGCAATTCTCTTGTTTCTTGTTTAGTATATGGCCGTAGAGGTCGACGGACGCGCTAGAGCACGGAGGAAAGTGCAGGGAAACCCACCATGCACATTCCTTGCAACGTTACGAATAGGAGTATAGGACACTGGGAAGTGGGAAGGGAACTACACTGGTGTAATGATAAGACATTAAGATTGGTCTTCGTAGTGTCATCGCATAGAAAGACTAAAAACTTAATTGTATTAACAGATGATGACACTTCTCTCTAATCTCATGAAACTTCTCCTCCACTCTTTCATAAATATTGTTGATGTGGCGTGATAATTAGTGCTCATAACTCTCTCTACTAAGATTGGATTGGTCTAGTAAGATTACTAGGATGCGCCAGCCGGAAACTAAACACTGGCAAAAACAAACCGGCTGCTATCTGGTGAAGGATATGATCATATGACACTGGGACGCGCTGGAGGGCGGAGGAAAATGCTGAGAAACGGGCCGTGCACGTTCCATGCAGTGAAGAGTCCCTCGGGAGATGGGAGGGAGGTTCAAACTATGGTTCCATGTACTGTCGTACTACGTGCATTGACTCGTGCATGCCAGTTGTGCATGCGGATCCACACCTATCGTGGTTTAAAGTGAACTTTATTTAAAATCAGAAAAAAAACATAGACTGACCGCAAACTGACCGCGTGGTCTCTCTCGCAGTCTGAACGACAGAAAAAGGCCAAAGACCAATAGTGCTCTGAAAAGAACATTTTCAGATTTTGAAACCTAAGACGACGTACAAATGCTGGCCCACCACCATGTGCCAGCAGCAGCAGTGGCGGAGCTTAGACCTGATAAACCCAACCCAACTCGCCCGAAAAGAACCCGATCCGACCGTGTGACGGGTTGTGCACGGGTCGAAATTTTCATCCGAATCAAGAAAAAACCTGACTCAACCCAACACAACTTGAAAATTATAACTAAAAACTCAGAACCTAACCCAACCCAACCCGACCCAAGTGTGTGGCGGGTCGGGTGCGGGCCACGAATTTCAACCTGGCAACCCGACACGAACCCGACACGACCCGACCCATCATCAGGTCTAGCGGAGCTGCATGATGGTTCCTTTGGGCCATGGGCCAAGTGTTTCGTACACGAGTGTTGTTTCTGACACTTAGCAATGATTTTCAGAAAATATATAAAAAAGCTTGCACGTTGGCAGCAGCTGCCTGCCGCCACCCCTGCCCCCCTCCCTTAGACCGCCGCCACCACCATGCTGCCAACACCATCAACACCACGTTGTCGCCATGTCAAGCCCCGCTGCGGGAGGACGAACATCGCCGGTCGCTATGTCCCAGAGTGCTCGCGCACTGCTGCTCCACACACTGCAGGGGCGGCACCAGCGGGAGATGAGGTTGTGCCATGCTGGAGAGAGGGATAGGAGGGGTCCGCGTAACTGGAGAGGAGAGGAGTGGATCGCGCCGCCGAAGAGGAGGGGAAGGGCAACGGCGAGATGGGGCGCGGGATCTGAGGCATGCACTGCAGGAGATGAGGCTGCGCCATGCCGGAGAGAGGGAGAGGAAGGGTCCGCGCCGCCAGAGAGGAGGGGAGTGGGCCGCACCGCCAGAGAGGAGGGGAAGGGGCGGCGCTGGCGGGAAAGCGACTGGAGGGGGCGGCGGGATCTAAAGCATGCGCCGAGGGAGAGGGTGAGTGAGGCAGAGAGATAAGGGAGAATTGAAGGAGGGGATCTAGTGGAGAAGGAGGAGGCCAATGAGAGAAGCACATTTGAGGATGTTGGATTGATTGCATGGCACATTTACCAAGCGCCAAAATTAAACACTCGGTAAATGTTTTTCTATTTTTCTTTTCCTTCTTCTTCTTTTCCATAACATAAACTTCAATTAATAACAATTCATTCAACAATACCTTGTCAAACACCCAATAATACGTATTTGATTTTTATATGTATATAATTCAATTATTTTATTCACTTATAGCTCAATTTTAATTTATATCAATTAAAATACTATAATGTCATTTAATACATTAAGATTATCAAACAGTTTCAAAAAATCACATGAAGCAATCTTTGGCCTCTATTGCATATACAAAAAGTTTTGTAGTCAAATCACCGTCACTTTGACTCCAAATTGTATTAAATCGTAATCAATCTACGACACTTCCTCTGAAATGCTTCGATTTTTAAACATTGTATTTGACAAAATGTTCGAAATCTTCTCAAATTTTTACCACAACCTCCACGTATGATATCATCACATCATGACAAATCTCATTATTTCCAGATTTGTTTGCTATTTTAAAATTTCTAAAACCATACGGTCACACATTCGTAATCATGATTTCTGAACAAGATGTTTGAAACTCCTTTTCATTTCACAAGTAAGGACTCAACAGGGATGAATAATATGAACATCATTTTTGTACTCATTTTGTTCTATATTTTCAATAACTTGCCGTTCAAATTTAACTTGATTAAAAAATGGCTTGAAATGTAATTAATTTTTTAAATATGGCAAAAATATAAAAAATTTACCAAACTTTAACATGGACTACCACATGTTGTATGTGAAGAGTAGAAAAAGATTTAGGGGTAGGAAAGAAAATATTATTTATTTGCCGAGTGTCAGAAAAACACTAGGCAAACTTGTTTTTTTTTTTGCAAATACTCAGCAAGGGTCTTGTTTGCCAAGTATTTTTGTTTGCCAAGTGTTTTTCGTGCAACACTTGGCGAAAAGGTTGTTTGTCGAGTTCCCGAGGAATGACACTCGGCAAACTGTCTAACACTTCAGTATATATCTGTGGGGTTTCCCGTAGTGATCCCAAGTTCAAGTTCTCGACTTGGTACGGGTGCTCGACGGGGTCCTCTAGCTGCATGTGTTAAGGTGCCTCGGGAGGAAACTGCAGGGAGGAACGCACCATACACATTCCTGCATTGTGAAAGATAAGGTGCCTCGGGAGTGTTGCCTTGGGAGGATAGTTCAAAACTAGAGTATGGTTCCACAGGCCGTGTCGTGAATGCCATTTGTGTAAGAATATTCAGCTGTTGGGTTCCAGCAACCGTGGTCCAAAGTGAACTTTATGTAGGGAAAAAACAAAGACCAACGACCGTGGTCTCTCTGTCCGACCCAAAGAGAAAGGGCCAAAGACCGACCTAGTAGTATGTGAGCTTGTTTCAGATTGTTATGAAACCCAAGATGTACACGCATGCCGGCCGGCTCATCGATCTTGTGCCAGCATGTGTTAAAGCTATGGTTAACAATGGCACACACAAAAATGTGAGTCATCGTTGGTGTTTCAATTACTGGAACAGCATCACCCAACCGCACCATGCATCTACCATCATATTATTAGCATTTCAGATTCACTTTCAGGCAGGGTTGAAGATAGAGGATTGAATAAAGCCCATGAAAAACAAGTGCGATAGACGCAATGCAGGCAAAGGTGTGTTGCTGTTTCCTACTCTTGATCACACAAAGGACAGATAGGATCACACTGGATGCTATGGATGAGAAGGTTGTCCGCTGTCTGAAGCTTGCATTGCACCATTAAGGCAGTAACCAAGCAAAGAACTAGTGCTTGCCTTCTACCATTGCCCTCCAAATTGTTGTGCTGTTAAAGGTACAGTAAGAGCCAACAAATTGTGCATTATAAGCGGATTTAGCCGTGCAAACACCATTTGCCGTCCAAATCCAGCGGATTTCATCAGGGTTATCAGTCAATTGGATGTCCTGCACTGCTGTCCATAAGCTGATAAACTCCACCATTTCAACTGCACTAGTCATCTTCCGTAAGCCCCTTGTCCAGTTGTCATTTTGCAATTCATTGTGAACTGTCCTGTTCTGGCGCCATGCCAGACGAAACTGAATTGGGGCAAGATCCCTAGGGGCCTGCCCATTCCACCACAGTGGTTCCCAGAAACGGGCTCGAGCACCATCCCCTAGCCTGACCAGTGCTTGCTCCGAAAAAATTGTTTGTCAACATCATTGCAAGGAACATCCATTCCCACCCATGGTCGATCTGGATCCGACCATTGGAACCACAGCTAGCGTAACCTCAAAGCTCTGCTGAAGCGCTCGAGATCCAGAACTCCTAAACCTCCGAGTGTTTTCAGCATTCGTACTTTCTCCCACCGGATCATAGAAAGGCCACCCTGTGAGTCACCTGAGCCCCTCCATAAGAAACCACGCCTGATCTTATCCGGCCGCTTGATCTGCCACTTTTGAGGCGCAAATGCAGTTAAGAAGTAAGTTTGCATGGATGACAGCACATTATTCAGGAGTTCCAATCTGCCAGCCTTGTTAAGAAATCTCCCCTTCCAAGTAGGCAGCCGATTTGACTTTCATCAATGAGTGGTTGAACATCTACCCTGCGTAGTTGCCTGCTATTCACCGGGCAAGGAAAATCCTCTAAAACTTACTCCAGATTTATGTTGTCACATCTTATTGGATATACAACACATTTGTTGCCATTAGTTATCAGTCCCAAAATCTCCCCAAACAACTGCAGAATCTCAACAACCACTTTCACCTCTTCCTTGACAGGTTTTAAGAATATTGCAGCATCATCTGCATACAGACTTGTTCTTAGTGTGGCAGCCCGCGCATGGATAGGTGAGAGAAAACCATATTCACTGTGCCGCCGTGGACTCAAGTCGCAAGCGCCAGCCGGACAAGAGCACCATGACTGCAGGTGACATAGTATGCTGCTGCTGCTGCCGCCGCCTCAGCGCCAGACAAGAGCTGAAGAGCAGCCCAACAGTGCCCGCGCGCGCCGGTACGGTAACAGTGGGGCAGTCAACAGTCAAGACACCAGCGGGCCGTAGAATCTTCAACTTCCACCACAACAGTGCTACCTGTGCGAGACCTGCCTACCATCAACACTGATGCCATGGCTCTCCATGGTGTCGCGTCTGCACGGCGTCGACACACACATTGATTGATCAGAATCGACAGTGTACCATCGGCTTGAAATTTATGCTTGCATCCAGTCCCGCAGTTCCATTGAGGTGCAGTGTCACGTCTACAGAAGTAATAATCTCTACCCCTAAAAAGACTGTAAGGGCAACACATCCTTGTGGTTCTGCCCCCGGCGTGTTCTGCCGGCAGAACCACAACGGGGTCGGTGCCTCTGCAGCTCTGCCCCATCCACCGTCGAGGGCGGACCAATCAAACCGCAACGTCCACAGGCGGCCGAGCACAATAAACATGCGCAGTTCAAAATTCGAATCACTCCGTTGCTCCCTACAAAACGCTCCGAGCTCCTTTCAAGTTCCTCACAGGTCACAGCACGGGAACAACAAGGGGAGGACCGGAGGACCTCCACCGCACGGGGTGCCAGTCCATGTTTTGAACAAATCGGTGCTACAAAATCAAATCGGTAGCATTCAAATCAATTAGCAACGAAATCACAACAACCCCAAATGGATGGATTCCCCAATCCCCAAATCACAAAATCCCAAAATCCCCAATAGTACGTACGCGCCGCCGCCAGCCGGTGTCGACGTGGTCCAGCCGTCCAGCGTCGCCGCCAGCCGGAGGATGGAGGCACGGAACGGAAGCCACTGCCCCTCACCGTACTGCTGCTCCTTGAACGGCGCGACGGCCGAGCGTCCACTACCAGAATCTGGATATTTCGTGAGAGTGCAAAACATGTCACGAAATACGGGTTCACTCTCACGAAAATAATGCGTGAGAGTCAACCGTCACGCATACACTCTCACGGTAATAGACACACGAAAAACACATTTTCGTGAGAGTTCACCGTCATGGATTATTTTCATGACGGGAAATCCATGGAGGCCACCCTCATGAAAACAATGTTGCCACCAGATTTGCATAGGCATTTTCATGACGGTCTTCTTCGGTATTTCGTGAGAGCTCACCTTCAGGAACTGATTTCGTGAGAGTTCGGTATTTCGTGAGAGCTCACCTTCAGGAACTAATTTCGTGAGAGTTCAGTATTTCGTGGGAGGACACCTTCAGGAACTAATTTCGTGAGAGTTTGATATTTAGTGAGAGCTAGCCTTCACGAACTAATTTCATGAGTGTTCCAACAACCCACAGGAATTAAAGTATCTCATGAGAGCACACCACCAGGAAAATATGTTCAGTCCATTAGAGTATATTTTTGTGAGTTCAAAACCTTCATGAAAATTACCAAACAAGAGCATAAACCAAATTATAAATGCACGTAGACAACCCAAATGCCAATCCAACACATAACTAAATTCCAGATCATAATATATTCCAACCATCTTAGTGTCCAACCATATTACACTAAAAGTTTTACTTGCTCATAGTCCTAATATAAAGATCCAACATGATAAGTTGCAGCCCGTAATCCTAACCATCCATTATAACAAGTTCCAGCACATACACATAGTTACTACAGCACCAAAAGAAGCTGAAGTTCCAGCACATTACACATAGTTACTCCATCCAAGTGTGCAAACCAAGGATGGCTGGTTCACAAAAGAAGCCAAAAAGGTTAGCAATGGTCAGGTTCCAGTCACATCCATTGCATTAGTTATCGCTAAAATCACCCCCATTGGTATCACTCCCATCCTCTTCTCCATGGTTGTTGCTTATGTCGTCATCTTCACTGTCTCTCAAATCATCATTACCATCATCATCTTCGAAGTCATCAGAAATATCAGCGTCATCATCATAGCTGTTACTGTCATCCATCTCATTGTAGTCCTCGTCATCATCATCAGTGAGAATGTTATTGGCATCGCTAAGCATTTCAAGTGGGTGAGTGGCAGCATGTGATGATGCAGAGACCTAAAAATATCAAGTATGTTTGAAATGTTCAATCTTCAAGTAAAAAAAGATTATACAGTGTGCTCATGTTCTTTCTATAGAAGCACTAACTATTCTTTCTAGAAAACTAGGCTCAGGTTTGGTGAGTAGAACCATATTTACCTGATGACGACGAGCATCAAGATTTGCTAGACAATTGCGACATAACGCGCAAGGACACTTAATGGTGCCGTCTGTAACATCCCTCAAATTTATTGAGGAATGTTAATTAATAAAAATGTGGATTTAAAATTTTTGATGATTTATTTGAGTGATTAACAATTTATTTAAGGATGTCTTCCGTTTCTCTCCTTTATTCCTAGGTTTAATGTGGATTTAAATACAATTTCTAGGAAATATAAAAATGCTAGTGTGAGAAACTTGGAGTTCATTTGGTTTTATTTGGAGTTTACTTGAGTGGGTTTCAAATTTGAATTTATATTCAAATTTGAAACTAAATGGAAAAGGGGGTAAATAGTTATAGAAAAAAAAAAGGAAAGGGGAGCTGCACTGCTGGGCCGCGAGCCCAAAGCCCCGGAGTCCACCGAACCACCTCCATCTCCTTTCTCCACACACCGCGCCACCCCTTTGCTCTCCCTCGAACCAGCCCACCGCGGCCCACTTGCGCGCGGCCCGCTTACCACCTACCGCCCGCGCGCTCGGTCGCCGACAGCTGGGGCCCGCCATGATGACACGCCCACGTCACGCTGACGTCGCCATCGTCATCCTCCCCCTTTACCGCTTTGGCTGACGCCGGCGCCAAAGCGCCGCGGCGCCGCCCGTGGCCGCCGTCGCGACGTGCCCCCGCGCGCATCCACACATCCCGGCCGTCCACGCGTCCCGCGCTGCCCTCCGCTATAAGTAGACCGCGCCGCAGCCCCGGGAAGCTCCCAACCCTAGCCGCCACGGGGAGCTCTCCCCTTCCACCTTGCCGCCGCCCGCCGGAGGAGAAGAAGGAGGGAGAGGGGAGAAGAAGGCCAGAAGCACGCCCACGAGTTCGCCGTCGACCTCGCGAAGCCGAAGGCCCGCACGTGGGAGCTCGGGGACGCCGCGAAGCCAAGGACCGCGACGCCCCTGCTTCCTCTGCTCCGCGCCGCCGTCTCCTTCCTCGCCGACGACCCTGCTCCGTCCCTCTTCACCAACGCCTGCACGCCAGCCCGTGGCCACCAAGGTGAGGCCGAGCTCCCTCGCCCATTTGTGGTCGACCCGGCCTTCGAGCCGAGGTGGAACTCGTGCACGCCGTCGCTGCCGCCGCCGCGCCACCGCGCACGCCGCATGGTGAAGCCGGCCTTCGAGCCGTGCTGGGAAGTTTCTGCATGTGCCGTTGCCGTCGCCTGATGCACGCGCACGCCTCCGCCGCCTCCCTTAACCCGTGTAGACGCGCACGCCACCGGAACGCTGACACCCTGCTCACCGTGCCGCCATGGCCGCCGCCATGGGGGAATGCCCTGAGCACGCGGTAGCAGAAGGGAAAGGCACCGCCTTTTGGGCTATCCGTGGTCGCGTCGCCGCCGGCAACCACGCGCCCCCACACACGCCCGTGCCCCGGCCGCGGGAGCTCTGCTCGCCACCACCGTGTCCGCCATGCCCGAGCTCCGCTATGGCGGGCAAGGCCCTGCGTTTGGTGACGAAGGGCGAAAGCCCCAGTTTTCTGTTCGTCTCGCTTTGCTTGGTACACACACGCGCGATTCTGGTGTCTTGGCGCCCCCCACACGCCGTCGCCGACCAACGCCGTCCTGCGCCGCCGCGCCTCACACCACACCGACGCCGATGGGATCGCCGCCGGCCCCTAGGTGCCCCTCTTGTGGTCTGGGTCGACGCGCAAGCACCACCCGAGCCGAGCCCCGCTGCTTGTTGACCGGCCCCGGCCGCACCTCGCCGCCGGCGATGTTTACCGTGCCGCCGCTCCCCTGGAGCATATCGTCGAACACCTGGCGGCGCCGGGCGCTAAACCTCAGGGTTTTGCCCTCACACCACGGCGCACACGTGCACGTGCTCGCAAAGGATCCGCCGGGATCCCGTGCGGCCGGCCACCCACGGCCAGGCCACACGCCGGCCCACACGACACAGCGCCGCAGCGAGCGCGCCCTGGATCCGGCGCGCCCGGCCACGCATACGGCCACGCTGGCTGCCACGTATGCTGCAGCCGGCTTAAAGCCGGGCAAGTGGCAGCCGCGTCAGCGCAGGAGCCGGCCTACCACCGGCTATAAGACCCTTTAGAGCTAGCTAGAGATAGTCTAGAGCTAGTTAAAAGTCTGCAATATTGTATATGCGTATTTTAATTTCAGAAATATATTTTATCTTCGGAAAATCATAATAAATCCGTTTTAGCTCCGAAAAATATGAAACTTCTTCTGAAAATTATCTAAAAATCCAAACTTCATGCTAGACTAGAGGTTGCCTCTTTTTGGATCTTATTTGCTCTTTATCTTGGATTTATTGCTATTAGTAGCCGAGTTTATTTATTTAAATACGCTTCTAGGAACTGCCGGAGCCGGAGAGATGAACCAGGACTACGACGACGACCTCAGCTACGACGACCACTCGTACCCAGGTTCACGCCCGACCATCTTTGAATGTCCATTAGGCATGGCTATTTTAGAACTGCTAGTGCTTTATTTAATGCATAGAGATGGATATGACGAACCCATGCATAGCCTCTTTTACGTACTTGTCCTTGCTCGACCTACTACTGTTTACTTAAGCTAGATGATGTGCTGAGCTTGCTGTGCATGTGTGGGGATTATTGTCATAGTTTCTTGGCGTGTGTTGGGAAAACCGGCAGGAGAAGGTGTTTTGGGATATTTTGGCGGGGGTGAGCTCGAGACAACCTGATCTGGGATCGGGGGCCAGGGATCGTCTTCTCGGACGTTGCCCGAGATGGTACCTATGGCGGGTACACCGTTTTAGGACCACAGGTGTTGGGGATTTTGAGATGACTTGGAGGATATGAGCTCGCCCCGGTCTGAAACCGAGTGGGTCGCCTGTTACACAGGACTTTCGTACACACCACCTCACCGAGAGTGGGGATAGGGCCGTTCGACCCTAGCAAGTGCGGTACCATACCTGCCAGCAGGATAGCGGGGTATCAGTGGGGGAGAGGTGGGAGTGAGTCCACCCTCTCAGTGCGACTCCCGTGTGGCCACACGGGGGCATTTTCACAGTTTTGGGGTGGTCTTCTGTGGGGGACCGCATCGAGACCCGGATGCAGGATGGAACCGTAACTCCTAGATGTTCGCCCGGTAGGGTAGGCTCGGTCGGCCGTACACCGTCCGGGTACTATTCCGAGATGGGTACTGGTGTACACGCTCTGCAGAGTTTAGATCTATACGTATAGCCGCGTCCTCGGTTATGGACATGCCTGTTGTTTCTCCGACTCTTACATTTTGGGATTTCTACCTCCCCCTTATAGGATGAGTGTGATTGGTGAGCCGTGGTTGTATTCGGGGAGAGGAGAGTTGCTCCCTCTACCTCGCGGATCCGGGTGCAACCATTGAGGTGCGAGGAGTGGGAGTTCTCGCACCGACCCTAGATGGAGATAGGTGATGGTGACGGTGATCTGGGTAACCAGATGTATCTGTATGTGGATGAGAGATATGGGATATGGTGAACTTATGGAGATATTACTCTATTTTTGCTGCTGCTGCATAGGAAACCCTGCTACTACCTTGATATACTCTTTTCCCCTTAGAAATAGGCCACTTAAAGCTTGCATACGGTTGGTGACGTGGACCTATCCCGATTCTTGGGGATAGCCCCTGAGCTTGCAGGGTACGAGTCCGACTACGACAACAATGCCGACGGATGGTACGACTGAGGGGGCACGACGCTTCGCTCAAGGATGCCTGTGGGAGATGCCTGAAGATGGAGACACCTTTTGAAGACTAGCTACCGCTGCGTAGGCTCTTATTTCTGTTATTCCGCCAAGAGGCGAGTATTGATGTACTCCGAATAATCAGGACATGTAATAATCAGATTATTATTCGTACTCTGATGCTTTATTTCGCTGTATGACTGTGTTATTTATCTGTGATGAATGCCTGTGCGTGATAGCGTCTGATCCAGGGACTATCACGAGACAGAATGCTGGGTTTTCCGATTTTGAAAACCCAGGGCGTTACACCGTCTTCAACTATATTAGGCATAGAGAAGGCACGATCCAAAAACTGGTTGGTATTGTTTGTCCACTCATCAGATGGGGCCAGTGTGCGAGACCAACCAGTGTACATCCAATTACGTTCTGACATCTCTTTTGTTCTGATTTTATTAAAAAAATTCTGATTTAGATACACAATAAATTCACACGGCTGTCAAACAAAGAAAAATAATATTTTCTATAGATTTAACAAAAATTCCAACACAATCGAATCATGATGTTTGCATATATATAGCAGATAACAACACTATTTTTTCACCAATCAGTCGAACATCAGAGCATTATATTCTAATATACATTAAACAGAAAACTTGATTCTCAGTATATATGGATCAATGCAAACTAATAATGAACAAAGCATCACATGAGTTAAGTTCAAATGTGATGAAAATGTTGCATTTAGAACCAGTCTACCAGATCTGGCAAAATTGATACTAGACACAACATAATTTATCAAAATCCCAATTTTGGTCAAGTGCAAAAATAAGTAAAACACAGTGCGAATTGCATCCAGCATCTTCATATGGTATACCACGACACAAAAAAAATTGGGAGAGAAAGATAAAAGCTTTACTCAATTTCATTGGATGCAGGAAGCACAGATCGGCGGGCCTCTCTCCTCCAAGCTCGGCTCAGTGTCAGTGCTGCGCTCTCCTCCAAACCAAGCTGGGCTTCGCTGCTGCCTTCTCAATCCTGCGACGGAGGGCAAGGGTGAGAGCTCGGTGATGGCAAGCCGTATCCAAGACGGCGGCGGACTGACAGGTGGCGGAGGTCGATTTGGGATCGACCTAGGGTTGCCGGCGGCGGCAGCCTAACAGCAAGATGGGGCTCCTGCGGGGCGGCGGACTAAGAGCACGGCGCGGCTCCAGCCGGGTGGGGGCGGCGGCAGGAGAGGACGACGGCTTCTTAGGACGGCGGCGGCGGGAGCTCCACGGCCATAGCGTCGGGGGATTTTTTTTTTCCTCGCGAGATGTTGGGGACGCGGGGCTGTGGTGCGTGGGATGGTGGACTGCTTTTTTTTTGAGTGAAGGGATGATGGACACATGAAAAGGCTTGAGGGGTGTGGGTCGGGTGTATATTAGGCCAAAAAAAAATAGCGCGGCCGCATGGGCTTAGGCGCCAATGGCAAACTCTCAGGCGCCAATGCCAAACTTAAGCGGGAGTTTCAGCGCGAATCAACGAAAAAAAATTTCGTGAGAGTTTATCAACACGAAAATCATAATTTTCGTGGCGGTGTCAAGTCACTCTCATGAAAATACGTTTTCATGACGGTATTTACAGCACTCTCATGAAAATGATTATTTTCGTGAGAGTGTGTTTTTCACTCTCATGAAATACTGCCCCTCTCACGAAATTTCCATTTTCTGGTAGTGGTCCCAGGCCGGAGCTGGAGAGCAGGTGGCTTTGAGCCGGCACGGCGAGCGGCCCGCAACCAGGCGCGCAGCGCGAGCGCTGCGAGGCCAGCAGGACAGCACGGCGGCGGGCGGCGGACGTCCGGCGACCAAGACGGGCCTCGCGCCAGCGGCTCGCGGCGCCCAGGCCAGCGGCACGGCCCAGAACTGCCGGCCGCGAGGCACCTGCGCACCGCCGCTTCCACTCTTCCCGTGACCATGTGGACGAGATAAGGATTAGATTCTTTGTTTGAATAGACCCTTGAAAAACTAATAAATCACACCCAAAATTTGTGTCTTGAAAATGTTGCACAAAACACCTCGTAAATATCCCTCACATTGGGATCTTGTTGTTCCTCATATTTTTACAGATAGAGCTCTATAGTTTTGTCTATTCGCAGTTCAAACTTATCTACCAGCTCTCAAAATTCACAAATATATTTTTTTATAGATTCTTTGATATTTGGCCATTCACCATTTCTACATTTTAACTCTGAATTGAACGATGCTAAAATCTACTCCTAAAAAGCCTCTAAGGGCAATGTCGAGTCCCCCGTCGGCAGCCTGCGTTGCCCCCTTTGCTTTCTACCGCACGCTACTCTCTCTTCTTCCTGCTCCAAGCCTCTGCTGCCGCGCTCTGCACCGCCGCCGCCGACCCGCGCCCGAGAGGAGCGGAGAAGGACTGGCGGAGGGCTGATGACGCCTGGATCCGCCACTACCGGAGTCCGAAGCGCCGCGGTAGCCCGGGTCTGGCTGCCGTTGCCGGAGCTCTCTCCTCGACGGCTCCTCCGCGGCACCGGGGCGAGCAGAGGGTCGACGTGCTCGCCTGTGACTCCCTACCTCTGCCGCCACCGCCAATGCCGCAGCGAGGACGCCCCGCGCTTCAGCGGCACCATGGCCTATTTGGCATGTGACCTCTCTGTTTTGTTTTCAGCCGCTGGTGGAGCTCGCGAGAAGAACTGGGAGATGGGTATAGCACCACCACCACCGCATAAAGATGGGGTGATTTTTTACAATTATTTTTCAATGCTAACGGCAGCTATGCAGCTACTCCAAATTCGTGCAACAAACAAATGCAGCTGCCGACAGAAAAAAAATCGGTCCAAGCAAATCCATCCCGCCCAAATATAAAATCGGAACCAATAACTAAGCATGAGAATAGACGAACCTATCCCATTATTTTTGGACATGATGAATTGATCATTGCATTCCATTTCGTCTTCAAACCAAATGCGGCTACCGACACGAAAAAAATGCGAGAGGCAGCATGTGTTTCTCGGCTTGGACATGTTTCCATGTACTTATCCAATTTTTAGTATGCTCTAGAAAAAACAATAAATGAGCATATATATCTTTATTTTTCTTATTTCTAAACCTACTGAACTTATTTACCTTTTTTTCTGAGTGCGCCAATGTATCCTTATAAAAAGGTAAAAAAGATTGTGCTAAATACCTAAAGGATGGAAATTGGATCTTTTTATAGATGGTTAAGAAATGTAATGAATTAGATGCTTTGTATTGAGTGGAACTATGACCGTGCAGCTGCAATAAAAAAATGCTACCTTTTGTTTTTTTGTTAATTGTTGACGCACTAGAGAAAAATGATTTAGGAAACACAGTCATTTTGGTTTGTGTGGAGTGAAGCTACGACACTACTACAAGCTCTTGACATATTTGCGTCCTCAATAACTATTGATAAGTTTAAATATTTATTTTGTGATTTGTAACGTCCGCAGCAACGCGCGGGCATGATTCTAGTAGAGCACAAAAACTATATGGAGACCGGAGATACAAGGCCTTGTTTAGTTTAGCAAATTGATACTATTCATCTGTCACATCAAAACATACTCTGTGCACGCAGTCCAATGCGGTAAGTTGCCGGCAAATTATCACTATTCAGTATTCACTCATCACATCGAAGGCAATTTGCTGAACAAGCAAGTTTCATTCAAAGATCAAAGTTTCATTCAGATAAGTTTCACATTTGCTAAGAGCATTTTGTTTCATTCCACATGTCAGAAACCAAGTCATCAAAACCTTCATTAGAATCGTTTCACATTTTCTAACATCATATAATATTTAAATACATGTGCCTATATAAAACTGATAAAATAAAACGAATTTTTTTATATTTAATTTTCGATGATTTTCCGAAAATAAATAATCGTTTCAAACTTTGTCAAAAGTAGCCTCGAACCGCCATTTGAACTGGCGGCAGGAACCTGCCGCCGCTTCAAACGGCGGCAAGCCCGATAACCGCCGTTTGAAACGGCGGTAAGGACGTGGCCGTAGAGCGCGTGAACCAGCCGCCAGTTGGTTCGGCGGTTGGAGGAACCGCCAAAGGAAATGGCGGTTGACCGACCAACCATCGTGTGAACGGGCGGCAGGTCGAACCGCCATTTCATCCGGTGGTAGGGACGGCCTACCGCCAAATCAGAAGGCGGTAGGTGCCCCTCCACCTATAAAAGCAGGTGCACCTCCTCCTCCCAGGTCATCCCAGCTCACTCCTCAGTCCATTCGTCATTCGACGGAAGAGAAGGAGCATCCGGCAGGGAAGCTCTTCCGTTCCACTGGTAATATTTCTAGAACTTCTGAAAATATATTAGAAATTTAGAAAATAGTTTAGAAATTTAGGAAATAGTTTAGAATTTCAGAAAATAGTTTAGAAATTCAGAAAATAGTTTAAAATTTTAGAAAATAGTTTAGAATTTCAGAAAATAGTTTAGAAATAGTAGAATTAGTTTAGAAATTTAGAAAATAGTTTAGAAATTAGCGTAGAAGTAGTAGAATTAGCGTAGAAATTTAGAAAATAGTGTAGAAATTCAAAAAATAGTTTAGAAATAGTAGAATTAGCGTAGAAATTTAGAAAATAGTTTAGAAATTCAGAAAATAGTTTACAAATAGTCGAATTAGTGTAGAAAATCGGAAAATAGTTTACAAATAGTATAATTAGCGTAGAAATTCAGAAAATAGCGTATAAATTCAGAAAATAGTTTAGAAATTCAGAAAATAGTTTAGAAATTCTTTAATTAGCGTAGATATTCAGGAAATGCCTTAATTACTTGCATAGTAGTATTAGTAGTTAATTTAGAAACACCTTATTGCTAAAAACTACTTTACTTACTTGCATAGTACTATTAGTAGTTAATCCAAGTATTTGTACACTATATGATATCAGGGATGTCATAGACAGTCCGGGTTCAATTGTTTTATGGATCTGGGGAAATTAGATATGGTCCCGAAGGAGTTGATCTGTCACTGTTTAAAACAGTGACAAGAGATCTTACAAGAGCCGAAGAAAGACCTCCAGTTTGTACCGAATGTACAACTGAATGAGGAAGCAGAGGGTCAAGGCCAGAGTAGCCATCATGTGGGAGAGGGGGAAGATGGTGGAGAGGAGGAAGAGGGAGGATAGGAGGAAGAGGGTGGGGAGGAAGATGGTGGTGCAGAGGAAGAACAAGAGGGGGATGAAGCAATTGGTGTGGTTGATGGGGGAGAAGAAGACCCTGAAGTCAGTTCAATGCAGAGATCGATGACTATGAACGTGCATTGGAAGATGACTCCTCAGATGATGAGGATGAATCCATTATGCCAAGTGACTGGGAGAGCTATGATTTCTCACAGCTGACTGTAAATCCTGGTGTGAATGTGGCTTGGGAGTACCGGGAGAATGAGGTGTGCGAAGGATGCAGTGAAGAGGTGGTCCACCTTGACCTTGAATAGGGAGTTTAGGGTATTGAAGAGTTCTCCAGCAGTGTATGATGTTCGTTGTGTGAAGCCCGACTGTCCTTTTAGAGTGCATGCTTACATGGTGTTGTAATAATAGTGTAATTGTTCTGTACAAACTGGATCCTATTTTAATTGTGTTGTAATAATTGAACCAGTATTCCTTAATTTGGATTTCCTCATGTGCTAACATCCAAATAATTTGTTTTGCAGGTTGGGAATGGCTGTCTCAGGTCCTGACTTGGACTTGGAGTTGCTCACTACGAGTAAAGAGGTGGTTGCGGTGCCTAAGGGGATCCACACTCCTATGTGCTACTGCGGTGACAATTGCAAGGTTGTCAAGTGCAAGGCTCTCGGGTACGCTTACGGGATGCGGTTCTTCATGTGCGCCAACTATGCGCACGACCCGATCAAGCCATTGAACCGCAATGATAGACCCAAAGTAAGAAATTTGTGGAATTCTCCATTATTCATTCTTCAATTTTTATTAATTTTTTACTAACATGTTTTTTCAAAAAGAGTCCACCTCCTCTTTGTGATTTCATGCAGTGGCTCGATACCGAATAGTCTGACGACGACAAGAAGTACGTCGAGTCAACGGCCCATGATGCAAGAGAGAGGTGGTTCCGCATGATTGAGGCGGAAAAACAAGAGGAAAAACGCAAACAACAACAGGACGAAATTCACGTTCGTCAGCAGATGAGAGAGCGTGAAGAGGCCCAGGCCCGCGAAGCAGATAGAGAGAGGAAGAGGGAGAGGGCCCAACGGGCCAAGGAAGCTGGACCCGATGCCATTAGGAAGGGCAAATACCCTCATTGTACTCAGTAGACCTAGAGTAGTAGCAGCATAGTCGGATTGTATGAATTGTAAACCACGAATTCATCCAGAGATTTTTGTAGTAGGGAAAGATTTTAAGTACCTTCAGAGGAGCTTCTGTGTGAACTCGAAATCGTAGAATGGAAAGTACCTCTCATCCTCGTGGAGCTTGAATATAGGGTTCGTGTGTTTCCTCTGAGTCACTGCAAATTTCCTCTCCCACGAATCTAAGGGCCCACAACGCAACAGTACTCTACTGCCAGGGTGTGTTTCCTCAGAGTCACTGCTTCGATTCCCTTCCCACGGATCGAAGGACCCACCACTCACCCTTCTTCTACATATATCACCCTTCTCTACGATGCCTCTTCACAACAAACTGCAATGGCTTCCGGGAGTGGAGGTGAATATGGGTGTGGTCCTGAGTTCTGGGAGGAGCAAGATCCAGAGTACAAGGGGGAATTTTCAGTCCTGCAAAAGAGGGACTTCCGTTCCATACGTGAAGTTAGAAGCTACGCACCTAACAAACCGGTGTTGTGGCCAACATGTTCACACGGTGAGCGTTGCGTGATGCAAGTCTACGAGGGCTGGGGCAACTACGGTCGTTGCTTCTGGCACTGCCCACTAGCAAGGGTAAGCTATGGAAATGATATTTGTTCATCAATCATCCTTGGTTTGTTAACATTTTTTTGGGTATTTTTCAGTTATCCGACGATGATGACAACTGTGGCTTCTCGCAATGGGTGGATCCCCCAGCCATTGACCCCTATCAGGATTACATCAACTACCTCCACGACATCGTCATCTACAACCTGCAGCGGCGCCTGGACGAAGCACTTGCTTCCCCAGATCGTCCCGCCGACAACCAGTGATGCCCTTGTGCGACTTGCACTTGTGAATGCCACGCGAAGATGAGAGATTGGTCTCCTCTTCCTTCACCTCCACCACCACCACCACCGGGGTACTACATGCCGTCTCAGCATCCTCAGTCCTCAGGCGCCGGCTCCTTGCTCTCTGGCCAGTTCTCGTACAACTAGTTTTCGAATGTAATCCAGTATCTAAATTCCCTAAGGCATGTTAGGATTCGAGTTGTGTCGTGCATGCCATTGCAATTTCGTCGGTGATTTATCTTTAATTTAGATGATGTCATTTCCATTTCATAAAAAAAAACCTACCGCCGTTTCGCACGGTGGTAGGCCCTGACCTACCGCCGTGTGACATGGCGGTTGACCGCCAACTCCAGCCGCCAGCCCCAGCCGACCTACCGCCCGCTACCTTAAGAGGAACCGCCTCGTTGTTTGGCGGTTAGGGTTACCGCCACTTGAACTGGCGGCAAGTCCTTACCGCCGTTTCAAACGGCGGTTACAGGGCTTGCCGCCGTTTGAAGCGGCGGCAGGTTCCTGCCGCCAGTTCAAATGGCCGTTCGAGGCTACTTTTGACAAAGTTTGAAACGGCTATTTATTTTCAGAAAATCGTCGAAAATTAAATATAAAAAATCAAAATAAAACTATGAATTGAGGGGTTCTACACGTTACTCTCGATAATGATGTACTAAAATCTTACACTCACTAACCTTACAATCTGAACAATGCTAGCGAGTACGAAAGCGTAAAGTGGCTCGATTAAAATTTAGTGGCAGGTTCATTTGTAGGAGACCGGGAGCGTGGTCGTTGACCGTTGCCTAAACCACCAACAAAGGCACGTCTCAGTGAGGTTTTCTGCAGATATATATATGTTGTCACACTAGTAGCAGGTATTAATCATCATTCGGGATGGGTCCAGGTTCCCCGTGTGTCAAGTGGATGAAAAGCATTTTTGTCGAATTATAGAAAAAAAGCTCTCGTTCTTATAATCCACTAGAAATATTATATTTTGCATGTGTAATAGAGTGTGTTTCAGTGTTTGGATCTCCGTGAGGGAGCAGCTACCATTTTCTTTTCGTTATTGTGAGGTTGTGGCATAGATCAGTGGACTTTGTCCATGCCTTCATCCAGTGTGAATTATTCTTCCAACAATACTTGTGAATTGTGATATGGCTGATCTACTTAGTAGACTGACAAAAATTCTACAACTTTTTTTTACCCAAAACAATTGCCTAAATCTTCACAATGCCTAACCCATAAAGGATCAGAGGACTCAGCATGGAAAGGTAGGCAAGCATCATACATTGATTTTGCAGGAAAATTCCTCTACTCTTCTACTTTCTCATCAGGGGCAGATCCAGGATAAAATTGTAGAGAGGGCTGAGCATGATAGGCACCAAATATGTTATTATACCGTAGAAAGGCATGATCTCTATAACCATTTACATATATTTATTTTTTTCTAACTGGCCATGGAGAAATTATAGAACCGGTCGTATCAATAAATCGTTTCTGGAATAGCAAGAATCTTGTGTGAATTTTTCGCCTGTTGCTAGTATCATTGAACTTTTTGAATTCCCTAGTATTAATTAACTCGAATAATATATAAGCATAGCTGACTTTTGACAAATCTACCATTAAAAAATAAGCTATTAGCCAAATCACAGTTCACAGCATTACTTAAGAAATCGACTGATTGATTCAAACGGAGAGAAGCTGATAACAAAAATCTCAATGACCCACCTGCTTGGCTATTGGCTCCTTCCGGAATGCGGATGGCCGCCGGAGGTAGTAGGGAGGGATCGCGCGAGCAGGCGAGCAGGGAATTATATATATATATATATATATATCAATGATTTTCCGAAAATAAATAGCCGTTTCAAACTTTATCAAAAGTAGCCTCGAACCGCCGTTTAAACTGGCGGCAGGAACCTGCCGCCGTTTCACACGGCGGCAGGACCTATAGCCGCCGTTTGAAACGGCGGTAGTGACGTGGCCGTAGAGCGCGTGAACCAGCCGCCAGGTGGTTGGGCGGTTGGAGCAGCCGCCAAAGGAAAGGGCGGTTGACTGACCAACCGCCGTTTGACAGGGCGGCAGGTCCAACCGCCACTTCCTCTGGCGGTAGCTCAAGCCTACCGCCGCTACAAATGGCGGTAGGTGCCCCCCTTCTATAAAAGCAGCTGCACCCCGGGGTGGAGCTCTCAGCTCCCAGCAGCGCATCAGTCGACGGAAGAGATGGAGCATCCGGTAGAGAAGGAGGTGACCACATCGAAGCTCTTCCGTTCCACTGGTAATATTTCTAGAACTTCTGAAAAAATATTAGAAAATTAGAAAATAGTTTAGAAATACTAGAAATAGAGTAGAAATTTAGAAAATAGTTTAGAAATACTAGAATTAGCGTAGAAATTTAGAAAATAATTTAGAAATGTAGAAAATAATTTAGAAATTTAGAAAATAGTTTAGAAATACTAGAATTAGCGTAGAAATTTAGAAAATAGTTTAGAAATTCAGAAAATAGTTTAGAAATACTAGAATTAGCGTAGAAATTTAGAAAATAGTTTAGAAATTCAGAAAATAGTTTAGAAATAGTAGAATTAGCGTAGAAATTTAGAAAATAGTTTAGAAATGTAGAAAATAATTTAGAAATTTAGAAAATAGTTTAGAAATACTAGAATTAGCGTAGAAATTTAGAAAATAGTTTAGAAATTCGGAAAATAGTTTAGAAATAGTAGAATTAGCGTAGAAATTCAGAAAATAGTTTAGAAATTCAGAAAATAGCGTAGAAATTCAGAAAATAGTTTAGATTCAAAAAATAGCATAGAAATTTTGAAAATAGTTTAGAAATTCTGAAAATAGTTTAGACATTCAGAAAATAGTTTAGAAATTCTATAATTAGCGTAGATATTCAGGAAATACCTTAATTACTTGCATAGTACTATTAGTAGTTAATTTAGAAACACCTTGTTGCTCACAACTACTTTAATTACTTGCATAGTACTATTAGTAGTTAATCCAAGTCATTTGTACACTATATGATATCAGGGATGTCACAGACAGTCCGGGTTCAATTGTTTTAAGGATCTGGGGAAATTAGATATGGTCCCGAAGGAGTTGATCTGTCACTGTTTAAAACAGTGGTGAGAGATCTTACAAGAGCCGAAGAAAGACCTTGGGGGGTCATAACTAACTGGTTGTACAAGGCATTCAGGAAAGATGAAGAGCAATGGAAACTGTCAGTGATGACTTTGTTCAACAGAAGTGAACCAGTGTTTTGGGAGCTTATGCAGTTAGAAGGTACTGAAAATTGGAGGTGTTATGTCAAGAGTGCATGCACAATTGGTGCTCCGGTGGTTTTGCTTGTCCAGTTTGTACCGAATGTACAACTGAATGAGGAAGCAGAGGGTCAAGGCCAGAGTAGCCATCATGGGGGAGAGGGGGAAGATGGTGGAGATGAGGAAGAGGGTGGACAGGAGGAAGAGGGTGGGGAGGAAGATGGTGGTGCAGAGGAAGAACAAGAGGGGGATGAAGCAATTGGTGTGGTTGATGGGGGAGAAGAAGACCCTGAAGTCAGTTCAATGCAGAGATCGATGACTATGAACGTGCATTAGAAGATGACTCCTCAGATGATGAGGATGAATCCATTATGCCAAGTGACTGGGAGAGCTATGATTTCTCACAGCTTACTGTAAATCCTGGTGTGAATGTGGCTTGGGAGTACCGGGAGAATGAGTTGTCCGAAGGAGCTCTGTATGCAAATTCAGGAGAGCTTAAGGATGCAGTGAAGAGGTGGTCCACCTTGACCTTGAATAGGGAGTTTAGGGTATTGAAGAGTTCTCCAGCAGTGTATGATGTTCATTGTGTGAAGCCCGACTGTCCATTTAGAGTGCATGCTTACAAGGGCAAGTGGAAAGATTACTGGAAGATCAGTATAGTTGTGGATCACACATGTACACTTGACCAGTTAGATGCAAGTCACTGGAATTTGACTGCCGGATTTGTTGCTAACCACATGTACTCCCAGATTGTGGAGAATCCAGCTTATGAGCCCAAGTCCATTATCTGTGCCATTGAGGAGAAATTTAGGTACAGGATCAGCTATGGCAAAGCATATAGGGCGAAGAAGAAGGTTATGGAGATGAGGTGGGGTACTTACGAAGCATCCTACAACAATTTACTAGCCTTGCTGAACACAATAGCTGTGTTAAATCCTGGCACCTACTATGACATCAAGACATATCCGTTGGTAGCTAGGCCAGGCAAGCTTGTTCTTCAGCGGTCATTCTTAGCATTGGGGCCCTGAATTGATGCATTCAGACATTGTAGACCCGTCATTTTCATAGATGACACATTCTTGACAGGGAAATACAAGGGCACAATCTTGACAGCGGTGGCAGCAGACGGCAACAATCAGTCGTTGCCATTGGCTATTGCATTTGCGGAGGGAGAGAATGGTGATAGTTGGTATTGGTTTCTGGAGAGGCTGAAGCAGATGGTGGTGAACGAGGTGCCAAACGTGTGTGTCATACACGATAGGCACAAAGGAATATTGCAGGTGATGAATGACATCAAAGAGGGTAGCGAAGAAAGAAACAGAGCAACCCAGTGGCCCGATGTTCATAGCAGATGGTGCATTAGGCATATGGGAGCAAACTTCAACAGTCAATTCAAGAACAAGCAACTGACTGAACTGTTCAAACGATTATGCTCACAGAATCAGGAGAGGAAGTTCAATGAGATATGGAAAAAACTAGATGAACTCACAAAGAAAGCATCAGAAGAAATAGCAAAGAAACCAGTCAATCCTGAACCGGGGCAAGAGCCAATTTCTCTTGAGGACGTTGGTTAGATGCTCCTAATGTGAGAAGGAGAAGGGGACGTGCAGTGAAGACCTTCATCCAGTGGATTGAGAACGAGCCGAAGGAGAAATGGTGTCTCTTGCACGACACAGGAGGTGTACGGTTTGGGACCAAGACCACTAATTTTGCTGAGATATACAACACAGTCTTGCGTGGGGCCAGGTGTTATCCTTTAGTTGGCATCATTGAGTTCTTCCTGTACCGCACAATGAAGTACTTTTATGAGCGTGCAAATAAAGCACACACAGCTATGGCTGATAGTCAGAAGTTGTACTCCACAGCAATGACTGAGTACTTGGACAAAAAACAAAAGAAGGCTCTGAGTCACCGAGCAGAGCCTGAGCCTATACACCATGCAAGTGGCTCTGAAACTAGGTGGAAGTATCTGGTCGAGTGCAAAGCCAAATCACAGAAAACAGGCAATGAGAGAAGGAGGCAAATTGTGGTTCTAGCCAACACGACGTGCTCAAGCTCCTGCCACAAACCACAGCTACTACACAAGCCTTGCAGTCATGTGCTCGCTGCATGTTTTAGAACTAGAGGTTGGCACTGGGGTCGGTACGTGTCTAGGTACTACTTGAAGCAAACCATCCTGGACACTTGGAACCACACTCTGGAGGGTCATCTCTTCATCAGTTCGTTCATTAAAGATCCCAAAGGAAATGCAACATACATACCTGATCCAAATCCTGAATTGTGCCAAGGCGTTGGTCGACGGAAGAAGAAGAGGATCAGGAACAACATGGATGAAGCTGAAGCTGTCATTCATTGCCCCTTTGTTCAAAGTGCAACAACCCAGGACACACCTACAAGAAATGCACTGTAACAATGTACGCTTGCAATGCACCTAGTTCGTCAAACGCGGATGATGCTGCCCAACCTTCGGCTAGTGGAAGTGCACCTTCGGGACGTGGACGTGGACGTCGTAGCCGCCGCAATGAAGGAATGCATTGAGTTTAGATGTCTTATTTCTGAGTTGTTTGTAATAATGTCTTATCTGCCGTAGTCAGACGTGTTGTAATAATTGAACAAGTATTTCCTTAGATTATGTTCTGTAACAACTTATTCATGCTATCGTATTTATTTGTCATGTTGAATTTATGTATCAGCAATTAGAGATGGCGTCAGCTGCTGCCGGAGGTGGTGAGGATGGCAATGGTGCCTCGGGAGTGTTGCATTGGGTGGATAGTTCAAAACTAGTGTATGGTTCCACAGGCCGTGTCGTGAATGTCATTTGTGCAAGAATATTCAACCGTTGGGTTCCAGCAACCGTGGTCCAAAGTGAACTTTATGTAGGGAAAAAACAAAGACCAACGACCGTGGTCTCTCTGTCCAACCCAAAGAGAAAGGGCCAAAGACCGACCTAGTAGTATGTGAGCTTGTTTCAGATTGTTATGAAACCCAAGACGTACACGCATGCCGGCCGGCTCATTGATCTTGTGCCAGCATGTGTTAAAGCTATGGTTAACAATGGCACACAAAAATGTGAGTCACCTTTGGTGTTTCAATTACCGGAACAGCATCACCCAACCGCACCATGCATCTACCATCATATTATTAGCATTTCAGATTCACTTTCAGGCAGGGTTGAAGATAGAGGGTTGAATAAGGCTCGTGAAAAACAAGTGCGATAGACGCAATGCAGGCAAAGGTGTGTTGCTGTTTCCTGCTCTTGATCACACAAAGGACAGATAGGATCGCACTGGATGCTATGGATGAGAAGGTTGTCCGCTGTCTGAAGCTTGCATTGCACCATTAAGGCAGTAACCAAGCAAAGAACTAGTGCTTGCCTTCTACCATTGCCCTCCAAATTGCTGTGCTGTTAAAGGTACAGTAAGAGCCAACAAATTGTGCATTGTAAGCGGATTTAGCCGTGCAAACACAATTTGCCGTCCAAATCCAGCGGATTTCATCAGGGTTATCAGTCAATTGGATGTCCTACACTGCTGTCCATAAGCTGATAAACTCCACCATTTCAACTGCACTAGTCATCTTCCATAAGCCCCTTGTCCAGTTGTCATTTTGCAATTCATCGTGAACTGTCCTGTTCTGGCGCCATGCCAGACGAAACTGAATTGGGGCAAGATCCCTAGGGGCCTGCCCATTCCACCACAGTGGTTCCCAGAAACGGGCTCGAGCACCATCCCTTAGCCTGACCAGTGCTTGCTCTGAAAAAATTGTTTGTCAACATCATTGCAAGGAACATCCATTCCCACCCATGGTCGATCTGGATCCGACCATTGGAACCACAGCTAGCGTAACCTCAGAGCTCTGCTGAAGCGCTCGAGATCCAGAACTCCTAAACCTCTGAGTGTTTTCAGCATTCATACTTTCTCCCACCGGATCATAGAAAGGCCACCTTGTGAGTCACCTGAGCCCCTCCATAAGAAACCACGCCTGATCTTATCCAGCCGCTTGATCAGCCACTTTTGAGGCGCAAATGCAGTTAAGAAGTAAGTTTGCATGGATGACAGCACATTATTCAGGAGTTCCAATCTGCCAGCCTTGTTAAGAAATCTCCCCTTCCAAGTAGGCAGCCGATTTGACTTTTATCAATGAGTGGTTGAACATCTACCCTGCGTAGTTGCCTGCTATTCACCGGGCAAGGAAAATCCTCTAAAACTTACTCCAGATTTATGTTGTCACATCTTATTGGATATACAACACATTTGTTGCCATTAGTTATCAGCCCCAAAATCTCCCCAAACAACTGCAGAATCTCAGCAACCACTTTCACCTCTTCCTTGACAGGTTTTAAGAATATTGCAGCATCATCTGCATACAGACTTGTTCTTAGTGTGGCAGCCCGCGCATGGATAGGTGAGAGAAAACCATCTTCACTGTGCCGCCGTGGACTCAAGTCGCAAGCGCCAGCCGGACAAGAGCACCATGACTTGTTGTAATAATTGAACAAATATTTCCTTAGATTATGGTGGTAATCGTGATTCCTCACATCACAGGGGGAAAACCACGTTCGAAACACCACCCGATCCGAAGAAAATGAGCACGTTGGAAAGAGACATGCTTCGTCATTTGCAAGGAATAATTGCAGATGCCATTGCAAGAGGAGATGAACCTCCATGGAATGGTATTTATGCTCCAAAGGATATGCATTATTATTTGCAACGGAAAATTGCTGATGCCATTGCAAGAGGAGAGGAACCTCCTTATGGTGGTCTTTATGCTCTGGGTGGTCCTTATGCTCCACCAGCAGACTCGTGTGTTGCTAATCCACCAACTACAAAACCTACCAAGGAAGCTAAACCTTCGTCGTCCCGTCGCAGGAAGGGCTGAAGTCTGTCATGTTGTGCGATGTTGTAGTGTTTCATCCTGCAGTGGTGTAATATCTGAAATACTATTTCGTTTGAATCATGGTGTTGTAATAATAGTGTAACTGTTCTGTACGAACTGGATCCTATTTTAATTGTGTTGTAATAATTGAACCAGTATTCCTTAATTTCTTCTGATATTTTTTTTGCTGCATTTTTTTAATTTTGTTAAAATATTTGGATTTCCTCATGTGCTAACATCCAAATAATAACTTGTTTTGTAGGTTGGGAATGGCTGCCTCAGGTCCTGAGTTGGACTTGGAGTTGCTCACTACGAGTAAAGAGGTGGTTGCGGTGCCTAAGGGGATCCACACTCCTATGTGCTACTGCCGTGACAATTGCAAGGTTGTCAAGTGCAAGGCTCTCAGGTACGCTTACGTGATGCGGTTCTTCATGTGCGCCAACTATGCGCACGACCCGATCAAGCCATTGAACCGCAATGATAGACCCAAAGTAAGAATTTCGTGCAATTCTCGATTATTCATTTTTTCAACTTTTTTTATTTTTTACTAACATATTTTTGCGAAAAGAGTCCACCTCCTCTTTGTGATTTCATGCAGTGGCTCGATATCGAGCAGTCTGACGACGACAAGAAGTACGTCGAGTCAACGGCCCGTGATGCAAGAGAGAGGTGGTTCCGCATGATTGAGGCGGAAAAACAAGAGGAAAAACGCAAACAACAACAGGAGGAAATTCGCGTTCGCCAGCAGATGAGAGAGCGTGAAGAGGCCCAGGCCCGCGAAGAAAATAGAGAGAGGAAGAGGGAGAGGACTCGACGGGCCAAGGAAGCTGGACCCGATGCCATTAGGAAGGGGAAATACCCTTGTTGTACTCTGTAGACCTAGAGTAGTAGCAGCGTAGTCGGATTGTATGAATTGTAAACCACGAATTGATCCAGAGATTTTTGTAGTAGGAAAAGATTTTAAGTACCTTGAGAAGAGCTTCTCTGTGAACACGAAATCCTAGAACCGAAAGTACCTCTCATCCTCGTGGAGCTTGAATATGGGGTCCGTGTGTTTCCTCTAAGTCACTGCAAATTTCCTCTCCAACGGATCTAAGGGCCCACAACGCTACAGTACCCTACTGCTAGGGTGTGTTTCCTCAGAGTCACTGCTTCGATTCCCTTCCCACGGATCAAAGGACCCACCACTCACCCTTCTTCTACATATATCACCCTTCTCTATGATGCCTCTCCACAACAAACCGCAATGGCTTCCGGGAGTGGAGGTGAATATGGGTGTGGTCCTGAGTTCTGGGAGGAGCAAGATCCAGAGTTCAAGAGGGAATTTTCAGTCATGCACAAGAGGGACTTCCGTTCCATGTGTGAAGTTAGAAGCTACGCACCTAACAAACCGGTGTTGTGGCCAACATGTTCACACGGTGAGCGTTGCGTGATGTAAGTCTACGAGGGCTGGGGGCAACTACGGTCGTCGCTTCTGGCACTGCCCACTAGTAAGGGTAAGCTATGGAAATGATATTTGTTCATCAACCATGCTTGGTTTTTTAACATTTTTTTGGGTATTTTTCAGTTCTCCGACGATGATGACAACTGTGGCTTCTCGCAATGGGTGGATCCCCCAGCCATTGACCCCTATCAGGATTACATCAACTACCTCCACGACATCGTCATCTACAACCTACAGCGGCGCCAGGACGAAGCACTTGCTTCCCCAGATCGTCCCGCCGACAACCAGTGCTGCCCTTGTGCGACTTGCACTTGTGAATGCCATGCGAAGATGAGAGATTGGTCCCCTCCTCCTTCACCTCCACCACCACCACTGGGGTACTACATGCCGTCTCAGCAGTCCTCAGGCGCCGGCTCCTTGCTCTCTGACCAGTTCTCGTACAACTAGTTTTCGAATGTAATCCAGTATCTAAATTCCCTAAGGCGTGTTAGGATTAGAATTGTGTCGTGCAAGCCATTGCAATTTCGTCGGTGATTTATCTTTAATTTAGATGATGTCATTTCCATTTCATAAATAAAAAAAACCTACCGCCGTTTTGCACGGCGGTAGGCCCTGACCTACCGCCGTTTGATATGGCGGTTGACCGCCAACCCCAGCCACCAATGGCGCCGACCTGCCGCCCGCTACCTTAAGAGAAACCGCCCTATTATTTGGCGGTTAGGGTTGCCGCCATTTGAACTGGCGGCAAGCACTTACCGACGTTTCAAACGGCGGTTACAGGTCCTGCCGCCGTGTGAAACGGCGGCAGGTTCCTGCCGCCAGTTCAAACGGCGGTTCGATGCTACTTTTGATAAAGTTTGAAACAGCTATTTATTTTCGGAAAATCGTTGAAAAAATATTTAAAAAATCGCGAGCAGGGCAGGGTCCAGCGGCTATCGGGCTTCCACGTTTTGGGTCAAAAAGAACCGTGGGCCTGTTTCCAGCACAATAAGACGTTGGGCTGTTGGTTGGTGGAGAGTTCAGTCTGAATTATTTGTTCTTCCAACAATAGTTGTCATGTAATATGACTGATGTACTCATTAGACTGAACAAATTTCTACTCTTTTTTTAACCCAAAATAATTGCCTAAATCTTCACAATGCCTACTAATAACGCATTCATCCCAGTTGAATGATTGCACAGAAAATGATGCTAAAGGCTTAGCTTCGTTTGAGCGTATATATATGCATTTCACACTTTCAGAACACACATTGTAACTTCTCTTCCTTTCATGATGAGGAGGTGTCCATTTCCATTCCAAAGCTGCTTGGAGCCTAGCTAGTACCCCCCCCCCCCCATTACCTTGAGCTTAGGCATGCCCTGTGAGAAGCTGGAGGAAGCCAAATAAGTACACCATTGATCCTTACACCATTGCAAGCACCAACTGGCGTCACGGTGTTATCCCAATAGCAAATTAAGAAAGATGGGTTACCTTCTCATTGTTTACAAAGTAGAAACAAGCGTCTGAACAACCGACTCAGTAGCGCAAGGGAATTAATAATCAATCAGGAACTGGAGGAAGGCGATCAGTTCACCATTTGCTGGTTGATGGCCCTGTGTTCTTTGAGTTGCTCGTGAGAACGTCGTTGTGCGGGTTGTCAAAGTTTGTTTGTTTCGTAGAGGCTCCATGCATCCATGCAATTCGTACATACAACTGTCTACATGTACATGCATGTATCGAAAACTGCAGGGAATCAATAGTTCTAAGTTTTTGAACTCAAGTCGAGAAGTAACCAAAGTTTTTTTAACTCTAGAGAGATATTAGCATGTTGTGATCCATGATAATGCAACATCAGGCTTGCATCATGACATAGGCCATTATATTGGATGAATCTGCAGTCTCTGTCGGTGTCGATTT
Source organism: Cenchrus fungigraminus (assembly GCA_036936925.1). Lineage (NCBI taxonomy): Eukaryota > Viridiplantae > Streptophyta > Magnoliopsida > Poales > Poaceae > Cenchrus > Cenchrus fungigraminus. Next base: position 91,421,626 of record CM072780.1, read on the forward strand.
TTTGGCTGCTATTAAGATCACTTAATTAGATGCCTGGACCCTGACTTAAATACAACTGATTTAATAAGTCAGGGAGAAAACCAAATAGGACTTTAGTTTAGATCCATTTATGTCCTATAAATATTCAGTTCAGGTCTTGCGCGTGCCATAGATATGACTTTTTGCCATTTCCATCCCATATCTAGAGCATCCCCTACTACATATATATAGTGATCTACTTGTAAGCTATATGCATAATTATTCACTTAATTAGGTATTGAAGGAAACCAAATGACCTTGCAACCTACCAAGGGATACCATAGTGGTTGCATGGAATGAGAGAAGGAATGTCAACAGGAGCTATACACGACGCCAGTGGAATCACAAGCACTGCTCCGTGTGCCTCACACAACAGCAAAAATTAAACAAAATGAAATACGTACACACCCTCCTTGCTAAAACATCAACTCAAGCAGCACGTGAACTGTAGGGCATAACTGTATGTATGTATCGAAGTCAAATGACTTCGAATTCTTGCTAAGTTTATGCAAATCTTGTTTGAGAATTACTAATGTCCCTTCAAATAAGCATGGCCAACTATCGTTAATGTTAGAAACAGCACAACAATTTGATTTTGTGGTTCCACTTGGTAAGTCATTTGTCATGACCATTGTATCAACATATTGGTTTGCAAATTAAATCGCATACATACATCATGCCATTATTGCCCAAAAGGGATCAAGTCACTACATCAAGGTTAGTTATATTACTGATGTGCTTGCATAATAAATGAATTTCTTCTTCTTTTAATCAACCAAACTAATCCGAACAATGAGTGCAACATAATGGCGTACTTACAAGAAAATAAACAAATTTGTAACTGAGATTTGTAATCAGAGGTGGACGTGCAAAAGGAAACTCTAATTGCAGTCTTTTGAGCAGAAAAAACATATATCACGAAGTTCTTGTGTTGAGCACAAGTTTACCTTGCAAATATATAGGGTGACAAGACATAATAAATGACGAGGACATATCATCAGATCCTATTTCAGAACTTGACCCACTTGTTTCTTCAAAGAAATGGATTAGCGTAGATTGATGGCATGATAGGGCATCTCGTCTAGATTGATCCATCAAGCTGAAACCAAATGTCCCATGATATGTGGGGAAATTGGCATTATTTATACTGCTAGCCTACCGTTAAACTACTCTAAAAATTATTTTTTGAGAAACTCTAATAAAATTGTTGTTGTTATCTCAATGTGCTGGATTGTACTAACATATTTAAACTCTGCACAATAGACACAAAACACTTGATACTGTACCAAAGATCATTCCAGATGAATGAATTGAAAATTCACAAGAAATGCATGAGAAAACAACAGAAAGGTAAAAAACAAGCATGCGAGTTTTGTTTCTATCATGTGTATATATATCCATTACAGTCTTTAACAATACCAATACATACAGCAGTTGCCATGTTAACCAAGTGCCCATTTCCACTGCATAAACTATACTTGTGAGCAAACAAAATGTATTGTACTTATTGGGAAATTGGAGGAAGTCAAATGTCAAGCCTAATGATCATTTAGTCCTTTGCACTACAAGAACATCTCCCAAGCAAGAATCATTGTAACAGATGTAAAGGGAAGGTAGCAATAGAGCATTCACAAGAACCACTGTAATAGTACATGGGATGCGCAGGGGTGGCAAGGTGGCAATAGAGAACCACCCAATCGATTCTAAAAATGTTGAGAATGGACCTGGCCATTTTGAACCTGAAGAATCTGACAATCAACCAAGCCATTTCCAACAATGTGACATCCACCCCATGAAGTTCTGAAGTTTAAGTATCTAGCAGCCAAAGTTCAATTTGTAAAGACTAGATTCTTGCCAATTTTTGGCAGCAAAACGTGAGATCAATTTACCAAGCATGTCCTAGTGTAGCACTGCAATTAAAGTTCAATGCATAAAGCCTATGCTGTCCCAATTTTCTCTGCGGCAAGTTTAATTGGTAAACAACTAAATGTCATACCAAGTTTGCAACACATGTCTAGTGTGTTCGAACAATTCAATTATATTGAAGCCCAACATGTATATCACCTATATTGTATGCATGATTTACTAATTGGACATGACGGGTATGAGGAGGAGGATCGTCCGTCGTTCAAGGTGGGTTGTAGACTGCTTGAGTCTTTTGATTTGTTTTCATAGTGAAGATGGAGATTTTTATTTATATGCAGACCAACACTTTGTATTTTTATTCCCGTGGATTTTTTGGTATAAGCGTGTAATAATGAACAACTGTATGCATTGATCGATGCAGAGGGTGGGATATTAATATATATATATTCCCTTTTCTAATAAATGACGGGTATAACCCAGGTATGCAAAATAATGAGGGCATGTTTAGGAGCATTATAAATTTTTGGCACTTGTAATTGCATTGACCATGTATTTTCATGTGCACAAGAATACCTCTATGATGTACAGTGCCTGTTTTTGGAAGCTTCAGTAATCTTTTGTAATTGCATTATAATTCTTCTAATTGCATTATTGTAAGCACAAAAAACAATTGGGTAAATGATGGAATTCCCCAGAACTAAACAATATTCCTCGTTTAGGAATGTATCTCACAAAATTCACATCGGACCTGAGCTCACAGATATCACAGCAAAACATCAAATTGGATAACCGTAGGTCCATATAGCTAAAGATCATTTAGAGTCATTTTGGCAGGGCTTCAGCTCCTCCAAAAACTGCTCCAGCTCTGGCTCCATAGTGAAGCGGCTTCTTTGATGTAGATTGAGTCATTTTGAAAAGTATTTGGCAAAACAACTTCTCTTGTATTTTGAAATGGATGTAAGAGGTGAAATGTCCTATATGCCCTTTGATTGTGGGATTGTTTGAATGGATATTTATTTTGTAATTTGATTCCATTTTAAAATTGAAAAAATAAATGAAAATTGGTCATTTCTTTCTTTTTTTCCTCCTCCTATTTTATCCAATTGCCGGTCGAGCGGATGGACTCGCACGTCTCCCTCATCCGCAGTGCGGTCGTGTGTAGGCGGTGGCACCGCGCCGTCGCCGACGCCGCCTTCCTCCGCCACTATCGCTCCCTCCGTCAGTCATCCGCCCGGCCGCAAGGCGCCAGGTGCGGAGGCTCTGCCGCCTGCGCCTCCGACTCCTCGCCGCCCTTCTCTAGCCCACCGCATGTTCTCCAACCATGTCGATCTTCGTCGGGCTCCAGCTACGCCGTCCTCCTCGCCGCTGTCGAGAGGATGAGCGGTGGGTTGGGATAAGGTGCAGTGAAGGCCAGGGGCACTTCTGTAACTGGACTGGCGGGCCTGCGGGAGGAGCCGGTGGAGTTATGATTTCCAGCTCCACCTACGCTGTGCAAAATCAAAACAGCTCCGGCATCGCTCCTTCCCCGGAGCTATTTCTTTTTTTGAGATATTTGCAATTCCGCCACTCTCAAAGGTGGGTTTCGCTCGTTTGCCATTATGCAAAAGGGATTCGCAAAAATGCCATTATCAAACGGAGCCACACCGCTGTTGACGGTCGATTTTGGTACACCTAGCTATGAGTTTACCGTCAACATTTGCACATATTTGATATTCTAACTAATGGTACTAACCCCCTGGAGGTATCAAGTTCACTCTTGCATGTCGATTTTGGAGTTTATTGTTTACGTAGAAAACTAACGTTAAAGAGGAGACTTTCAGGATAAGTTCATCAAGCACTTCAAGAGAAGATCATGAAGTCCGGCACAAGTCAAGACACGTGATGAACATGACTCCAAATGGCCCAGGGCCGAAGCATGAAGCCGTAAAACTCCAGGGACCTGAACAGAAGATGCTGAAGCTTGCGCGACAGGGAGCTCTATCTAAATCGTGGAGAAGATGACGTCAAGGGCCCACATGCAGAAGGGTGCAAGTCAACAATTGACCGAGAAGCGTCGGGGAGCGAGATGGGGCCGAACCGGGCCTGGGCCGGTCGGCCCAGGTCGGCCGACCTGGCCTGTTCTGAGCCCGGTTCGTGACGCCCTTTGACCTAGGTGATCCTCGATAAATTGTCTCTGCCTCTGATGGCCGCCACATCCATCCATTCATCAGAGAGCCGCCGACACGAAGGAGAAGCACCGGGAGGAAGCCGACGGCCGCCGCAAGTCCTCGAGTTGCCTAGGAGATGGCCTAGGCCATGCCCTAGCCTCCATGGTTGGCCCTGTGTGGTGAAGCCATGGTGGAGTTCCGGAGCCCATGCCTTGATTCCATCAAGGCAATTGTACACTCTACATTCGATGGTGATATAAATCATGTCTTTTCCTTACTTTGAGTTACTTCGATGTGTGCCTCATTCATATGTGTAGCTAGCATATGCCCTTAGTAGGAATAGAGTAATCATGGTGGTTAGTCTATCTCTTGCGGATACATCGTAGTAGTGCACGGACCGAGGTTTATCGTTCGGTGATGAATATCCTCGCGTAGTGATAGTACGGGGGAGGAGAAAGCGGCGAGCGAACGTGTAATGTTGAGTCGATGACTCATTCTCATGTTGTAGGAGTAGATTGGTTTGTCACCGTGGCCGGAGCGGCAACAAGAAGACGATAGGCTAGGGTTACCTTTTGATGTTTACCTTTATGGCTAGGTGGATGTGATCCATACATCCTTTCATGTTTGTATGTTTAACCTTTATGCAATCAACGCTTCACATAGGGTTAGACCGGTAGGTTAGATAGAGAACCTTAGCGGTTTGCTTCCGATCCTTGGATTGACAAACCTTGGGAACCCTCCTTGGTGAAAAAGGCACCAAGTCACCCGTACGCTTGCGGTGAGCTTCAACACGGTTTTAAACCGTCAACAAGCCCCTTTTTCTGGCGCCGTTGCGGGGGATCGGCAACTCGAACCCTAGGGCGATCTATCTTTCCTTTTTAACTAACCCTAATTTTATTATTGCATATACCCTGTGTTTTTTGTTTGTGTCCTTGAATGTAGGTAAAACCCTAGACACAAAGCGATCGAGAAATTTTCAACATTCGAACTTCGACAAGTCCAACCTCGCTCAACCAAGTTGATGGTTACGCAAAGATTTGCTCTTTAGTGGTAGGTGATAACCTTGGTTAGTGGCCCAACATCCGCTATCGAGCCCCCACCCAAAGCAAACAAAGATGAACAAGGTATGCCTATGTGTAGATTAAGTTTTTAGACTAATGTCTTTTGGAGGTTTGCTTGTTCGAACTATAGGTTTCGGAAACGACCATGTCAAGCGCGATGGAGAAGGATCCCAATAGCATCATGCTCATGCAGCAATGGTAATGACTTTTGAAGCCAAGGGATGTGTGACATGGTGCCCTAAAAGACTTCAAGATAAAGACCACACGTACATCTCCGGATCGATGGACGAAAGGATAACGATGTCATCACGATGTTTGCATGAGCCTCAGCAGAAATCATTAGATATATTTGGATTTTCAGAAGCCCCATGAAGTCTACGTTCCAACGAATCAAGCGGCAAGGCAATCGGAGGTTCCTACAAGCGGATATGGCCGAATTACCGAAGGTTGCACGTGCTGAAATTCTGGACAGCAAGCAATGCTGAAGTGAAACAGCCATAGCTCCCTCATTCGGACTCCGATTAAGACGAGAGTAAATCCACGAAGAAGAGGCAGCAGCAAGGCGATGATGACGAGATAGAGGAGATGGACACGGTGACAATAAAGAGAAGATGGGGCAACGGTTCCACAACACGTACATGATCAAATTCAGAAGCTAAGGACAAAAACAAAACCCTCCAGAGCATGGATCAATGAAGACACAAGAGGCACCACTCAACACATGATGATGTTGGAAGCGAACCACTACCGATTTCATAAGGCAACATCAAGCTGCATGGATACTTTGGATTCTCGCATGTCACACCCGGTTTCCAAAACGAACCAAGTGCTACCTATATGTATGCCAGGATCTAGTTCCATACATATAGTGACATCATTAGTGAATAACAGAAACAATATCACGTAAAAAAAGAGAGATTATCATAGGTTTACAGCAGAATCCTGGGAAGCAAAGGGTCCAAACTTCACAGGCAATCGACTGGGGGTTGCGTACGCCTAGCACCATCTTCCCGACTTCATACACCTTCTTCTTCTTCTGAGCAGCGTTTAAGCAAGGATGAGTACACTTATGGTTGGTACTCAGCAAGGCCACAAAAGTTAACCAGAAAGCAATTTAAAGTCCATCTTTAAGTTCAATTATCATGTGAGGGTCCAGGCCGCTCTTGACCGTGAGCACGGCTGTTATAACAGTTTTACACTCTGCAGAGGTTGTACACGTTCACCACAAGTCGCGTAAAAGTTCCAAAGAACTTTGAACCCAACCATGCTGTGCAAAAGTAGGCACAATACCACACTTCCGAGGTGTGGTTGCATAGGGACGCTACGAGGCCTTTACAAAGAGTCCTCTTATGTGTATTAGTCCATAGTAGCACGTCCTGGAGGCTATCTTTCGTACCCTAAGCTACTAAGGCTAATAACCACACAAGACTTCCCTAATTAATTGGCCAAGACAGAGCCATATGTCTTGTGGTTGTACTATTTTCCTGGGTGGTTCTCCATGTTCCAGTTAATTCATAGTATTCTTGTTTAAAGCATAGGTAGAAGGATGGTTAGGGTCACTTGCCTTTCTCCAACGAAAAGCTACTCTTGCTCTTCCGCTCTTGCTCTTTAAAACTCTTGAACTTCAGGACTTCTGATCAGCAGCTCGATCTTCTACTCGAGGCAAACATCGGGCACAAACATGCAAAGCAGACAAACAAGAGAGACTAAGAACAATACACCAAACAAGAAGGCTTAAAAGAGCGGACAAGGGAAAGGCTCGGTTCTAAGAACGCAAACGCTAGAAACGCTCAAGGCTATCGGGAGATTTGGATTATATCACACAAGGTTATGTGCTTGATATGTTTTAATTAAATAAAGTAGTGTGCATAGGTTATTTCAAAGAAATACCCTATTTATAATTAAGCAAATTATATTTATATATAAAAGACGGTGTAAACTTAGTTCAATTTTATTTGTAAATATCCAAGTATGATTTATGCAAATTAAATATTTAATTTTAGAAGAAGCATGTAAAGCATCTAAGCGTATACTTTATGTTTCGAGTTGAACTAAGCAAATTTAATTGAAAACACATTTATAATCATATTAGTCAAATTAACATTTAATTAAGAAAACTCGAGATAGCCTATATTGCTTTTAGTTAGAAAGCAGATTTAATAAATATTAACCAATTTGAATTTGATTATAAAAACTGAGGTATAACTCTACTTAGATTTTAATTGAAAGAATTATTTAAATAAGTATTAATCAAATTAGATTTAGTATGAAAAACACGAGGTTCGACTCTAATTAGATTTTAATTAGAAAGGCATGTATATAAGTATTTAATCATATTTAAATATTTAAAGAGATTATAAAATAGAGAACATGATCAACATTGCAACTAACACGTGCTTTGAGTTTACATGAACCTAACACAACTTGAAACGATCGAAACCGCGCTAAAACGCGAGATCTAAGGGCTAAACAAGGCTAAAAGGATCTAAATGCGGTTAGCTAAAGATCGGGAGGGTTAGCTGATAAGTTTTGCAAGACACTATAAATAGTGCTCGCGAATAGACCAAAGGACAGGGGCTACCAGGGAAAAGAGCACCGGTGGGATTTATGTTGAAAGGTGGAATTTTACTAGGGGGTTATGTGCAAACTTTACAAGACACAAGCTATAGGGCCTTTTTTTGGAGAAACCTTGGGGACCTAAAGGCAAAACTGCACATCCTTATCTTATCTACACTGATAGATGACGATGTGTTCTTCGTGAACGCCATGGCAGCAGACAGAGCTCCTGGCCGTTCCAAATTGACGGCATTCCAGTGGGAGTAGGACGCCCGTGAGGTGGCAAATCGAGAGAGAATGGCGAGAGGGTCTGAGGGATGTGCTCACCAGCAGCTAGGAGGACGGGAGATCGCCGGATTTCTGCGGAGACGGTGGACGGCGGGTGGAGAAGGCCGTCTCTGGAGCCACTGACCGGTGGTGTTCCGGCCACGAGCAGGCGACGACGAGCAGCGGCGGATGTGCAGCTTGACGACGCGGAGGTACTGGTGGCGCTGGCTTGCTCCGGGGATCGACGGCCACGGCGATACGGGCAGCCAAACTCCGGCGGCGGTTGGCTCTGTTCCAGCGAGGCGAGGCAGCAGTGCGGCACTGCGCAAGGAGATGAGGGCGCGAGGCGAGGCGAGGGGAGGCGATGGGAAGCTGAGGTGCGGGGAGGGGCAGGGCTCCGGGTCGCCTTTTATAGGATGGAGAAGAGAGTGGAGGAGCCTGCAAGGCGGTGGTGGAGCTCGTAGTGGCCATTAATGGCGTTGATGGTGGAGGCAGCAGTTACTTGGTGGAAGGGAGGGGAAACGGATGCGGCAGCAGTTTCAGGTGCAGCATGCAGACAGAAAGGCGAGCAAGCGCGGCACACAGCCGTGCAGACGTGTAGTGCCGGCCGGAGGTGGTGGATAAGGAGGCGGCCGGCCATTACTCACCTTTGTGGTGGCGACAGTTTCTGGTAGGGGAAACGAAGGAGAAGTGAAGGAGGGGAGTGATGCCGGTGCTCCACTACGCCTTGAAGGAGGGGAACTGAGGCGGGTAGTGCGAGGGGCGCGGGGGGGAAACAGCCGGCGGCCGTGCGGTGGAAGCGATGCAGGGCCGGCCGGAGGTGGGAGATGGCGCCGACAAGTGGGGCCGCGTTGTCAGGGAGAGAAGAGGGGGAAAGGTGAAGCTGGGCCACGCGGGTGAAACGGGACGGGCGAGCTAGATGGGCCCGCGGCCTGCTGCTGCATCTTGGGCTGGAAGAGAAAGAGAGAAGGGAAAGATTTAGGGTGTTTTTGGGACTTTGATCTTTTCATGATTTTGAAAACACACCTCAACCAAAAACCATGCAACCGAAATATGAATGCATCACACACAAAAAGATCCATTTTATTTAATTAGAAAAACAATCAATATTTTCCTATACTAAATTTCCTGCAAAGAAAATAAATGTTGGGCAAAATTTTAAAATTATGAGAAAATCGTTGTTTAATTATTCTTCATATTAACATCCTGAAATTGGAAAATTTTAGGGTGTTACATCGCACAAAGAATCATGGCTTCATGATGATAAAAAGGTACGTGAGAAAGTCGACCTCTATGACTTAAAAAGAAGCGCTTTGCGGGAGGCAACCCGATCTTTTCATAAATCTATATAAACTATGACAGTCTACATTGTGCCCTTTCTTTTAAAACTTCAAGTAACATTGTACCGTTGCTCAAATAAATGTCACAACCACATTATGTATGCTTTAATAGATATTGAGTGAGCACTTTGCTACTTGATTTTTGGAAAACATGTAGACCACTTATTTTTGTGTGCTTATTAGTGTTGAGAGTTTTTTGTCTTTTTAGAGAGAAATATGAAGCATGATCCCTTTTTGATTCTAAACTTGTGGCTAGTTATCTTAGACTAACTTTTATTTTGGTTTAGATCACCACCATATCATGTCATGTCATTTTGTTCATTCATAATCATGTTGCACTTCATTCCACATTGTTCTCCACCTTTGCATTATGTTGCATGTTGCATCTCATCTTTTATAACCCTTCTCTTAAAAGAAAAATGTCTTTGCCTAAACCTTCCTATCAAACCACACCTATAACCCAAGCCAACAAAAGGGGGATCGACTTATGTCAAGTGGACAAAGTCTATCTCTATCCCTTTCTAATTAAAATTTTGACTAGCCTCGTCCTAAACCTTTAGGGAAAACCTCTCATACCTTTAGTAATCCTAAAACCGTAGGTTTGCTTTTCATCCAAAAATCTAATCCTTGTTTTCTTTTCTTCTTTTTCAAAACCACCTTAGATAGAATTTCTTCACCAGACTTATCTTTTCCAAAATTCTTGTCTTAAGCCAAAAATATAGGATACCCATAAGCCTTACCTTAAAACCTTGTTAGCATGTTTGATTAGGCATTTTGATAAAAGATTTTGTTGACAAGAGTTTACCTCTCATAAGGTGACTTGCTTGTCATTATTGAGGAACAACATCGAAAGCCTTTTTCAAACATTGTTGACCCATTTTACTAACCCCTTTTTGCATTTGCATTTTGCATCAACCCCTTTGTTTTATCATGCATAGGTTAGCTTAGCTTCTTCACAAAACTTTTTGATGAATGCTTTATTTCCATGTTAATGCTTCATATGGGCGTTTTCCTTAGCAATCTTGTGTAAACGTGGTGTTTAAACTTGCTTGCAGACCATCATCATTTAGTTCAATAAACCTTGCTAATTTCATAAGTGCATTGGTTGGTATATGAACTCTGCATTGAGCTTTATTTTTCTTGTGCTATAAGAATTATTAATCTTGAATTAGACATGGTGTTTTAACCTTGGATAAATAAACCTTTATGGCTATGGAGGAATTCGGCAACCTAGTTGTAAACATGGTGTTTAGAACTAGGTGTAAACATTGCCTTTGTTGTTTGCTTTCCTCTCATTTGCATTTTTTTCACCTACACGCACGTACACTCATTAGGTTCTCTTTTCTTTTTACTAGGTAAGCTATGCCACAAGTTAAGATCTTATGGATGTATTTGGTTTGTTCGCAATTGTTTCTACTCCCGACCATCACCCCGGGGGTAGAATGTGCATTTGATTTGTTTTGCAGGCATGATGAAGTGTTCCCATGAGTTCTTGACCAATTGCAATTAAGATCGTTAGTCATCTACAAGGCTTGAGAGGGAAGTCGCTGTTTCCATCAAAGTTTGAGCACATGTTCAGAGATGTACAATGGAAGAAAAATTAATATTCAGAAGCTCCTTCAAACCCTCTTTCCAACGCATCAAGAATCATCAATTTTGAAGACCCGTACAAGGAGATATGGCAGAAACATTGAGCGCCGCACGGTCTGAAATCTGCTTTGGACAGATTGCATCGCTGGAGTAAAATAGTCACAACTCTCTTGTTCGGAACCCGTTTCATGCGAATGATGGCTCGTTGGAAATATAATTTCATGAACTTCAACTTGGAGGGGGTGTTTTAGTATATGTTCTGTTCTGAAAGTAAAAGAAAATCTGTGAAAGATGAGGCAGTGACAAGGACAGGATGGAAGTCGGTGATGACAATATGATGAAGGATTGGATCCATGACTTGATGATAATAAGAAGAAGTTGAGGGACAACTGAGCAACAAAGGCAAAGAAGTGAAGATGACTCTCAAACACATGACAACAGGGAATTACGAGCGATTCAAGTTCTTCCACACTTAGCAACACGCTAAGCATGGGGGAGGATTTGAAGGACGAAAGGGGAAAAGGCCACATGGAGTTCAAGGATCACCTTCATCACAAGATGCTCATCATTCTTTTTCCATGCCAAGCACAATGATTAAGCATGGGGGAGGCCACGCTGCACTTCACTACAAGCATCGAAAAGGATGGTTACTCGCCCTTAACTTTATCTTTATTCATCTCCTTATAAATGCTTGCACATATATGCTTTCAACCATAAACAACCTTTGTATTTATCTCTCGATCAATAACATGGCTACTAGGAGGACAACCTAGATTTGTTAGTTTTTTTTCAATAAATGAATCACCATCTCTTTTGAGCTTACCACGATGATATCATTTGTATGTCTTGCTTGTGGAAAAATGATGAAAGTTGCCGCTTTGCTTTACTTGCATGATGTTTTATATGACATGACTTTTTACTCTCTATTAAAAGGAACTTAAATTGATTAAATACCGGCTCTTTCATTTGTGGAGGTTAAATGACTAATTTTTAAGACCCACATACTTTATGTTGCTCTTTGATTTAAGTTTACCGACGACCTATGCCTTGCTCTTGTTTTATTTAAAATCACTATGCTATCTACATTTGTGAATCTCTTGCAAGGCTCTACCTACCAAAGCATATACTCATACAAGTACTTTCATGATGTAACCTTTAGTTTGCAAACATATATCTTGATGAGTTGGATTAGGATTGATTTCTATGGTACGAGACTAAGAAGCTGGTCATTCCTCTGCGTATCTTTTTCATGCTAGCCATTCTTGTCCATGCATTGTGAGTTTCTACACTGGAAATTTCACAAACTTCACTGGGTATCCACCCTAAACCCAAAACATCTTTTGTGATTACCTCCTTGACCACAACCCAAATTGAGTATGGATGATCTTTCGATGAATTTTCTGAAGATTTTCTGGCAAAGATTTCAAGACATATAACGTATGGAGGGACTCATCAATATGCGGAGTTTCGACATGGAGAATGCCCCCGAAGATTTCAAAAGATTTATAAAGGAATACAAGGATTTTGTACTTCTTTAGCAGCCATAGGTCCCCTCACTTCTATGCTCGACGACGAGCAATCATTTAAGCATGGGGGAGGACTGCCATAGCAAGTACTATGTTGCTTAAAAGTTCGGAGGAGCATAAAAAATGATGAATAAAAAAAGAGAAAGAAAGAAAGGAAGAAAGAAAGAAAGAAAAAGAAGAAGAAAGAAAAAATATATAAGAAAAGAAAAAAACAAAAAAAGAGAAAAATAAAAATGCTCCTCGGTTCTTTTTTGCTTTCATTAAAATCTTAGAGAGCTTTGAAGACAAGTCCATACTCAATCTTTTCCAACCATGTGCAATCCAATAACGAGAACTTCATTCGTGTCTCAGGATCACCCATTTGCCACTTGCACATGTCCACCTTTCTAAATGTGTGTGTTCCAGCTCTCTCTCTTTCCAACATTTATTTTCCATGACCTTTTTGACTAGTCTCGGTAATTCCAATAGATCTCTCTCTTAGTTTGACAATATTTCAAGTATAATGTTTTGCTAGGATTGTTTTTACCTACCAAGCTCCACATAAGCTTTCCACTTTCATATATAAGTAGAATAGGTTGAGAATAATCTAGTGTAGGCTTGAGTGACTTGACGAGATGACTGTTCCCATGAGCTTTTGCAACAGAACCTCATTTATGTTAGATGTGCAACTTTTTGAAAACTCTCCACGATGCAACAAGGTAAAGGTTTGAAGTTTGCTTAAGTTTGAGAGCACTATTTGATTTATTGTGGCATGTTCTTTAATGATAGTCCATCTTCCATGATGAATTAGCCGGACAAAACTTGAACCTTAAATACTAAATACTTGAGAGAGCAATATGTCTTGTTGTGTATAACTAAGTGCAGGAAAGACATTGAAGGGCAATGCTGATTTCCAAGTTCAAAATCTTGGACTTGCTCGAGGACGAGCAAGGTTTAAGCATGGGGGTATGTCGACGGTCGATTTTGGTACACCTAGCTATGAGTTTACCGTCAACATTTGCACATATTTGATATTCTAACTAATGGTACTAACCCCCCGGAGGTATCAAGTTCACTCTTGCATGTCAATTTTGGAGTTTATTATTTGCGTAGAAAACTAACGTTAAAGAGGAGACTTTCGGGATAAGTTCATCAAGCACTTCAAGAGAAGATCATGAAGTCCGGCACAAGTCAAGACACATGATGAACATGACTCCAAATGGCCCAGGGACCGAAGCATGAAGCCGTAAAACTCCAGGGACCTGAACAGAAGATGTTGAAGCTTGCGCGACAAGGAGCTCTATCTAAACCGTGGAGAAGACGACGTCAAGGGGCCACATGCAAAAGGGGGCAAGTCAACAATTGACCGAGAAGCGTCGGGGAGCGAGATGGGGCCGAAGCGGGCCGAAACGAGCCTGGGTCGGTCGGCCCATGCCGGCCGGCCTGGCCTATTCTGAGCCCAGTTCGTGACGCCCTTTGACCTAGGTGCTCCTCGATAAATTGTCTCTGCCTCCGGCGCTCGCCACATCCATCCATTCATCAGAGAGCCGCCGACACGAAGGAGAAGCACCGGGAGGAAGCCGACGGCCGCCACAAGTCCTCGAGTTGCCTAGGAGATGGCCTAGGCCATGCCCTAGCCTCCATGGTTGGCCCTGCGTGGTGAAGCCATGGTGGAGTTCCGGAGCCCATGCCTTGATTCCATCAAGGCAATTGTACACTCTACATTCGATGCTGATATAAATCATGTCTTTTCCTTACTTTGAGTTACTTCGATGTGTGCCTCATTCATATGTGTAGCTAGCATATGCCCTTAGTAGGAATAGAGTAATCATGGTGGTTAGTCTATCTCTTGCGGATACATCGTAGTAGTGCACGGACCGAGGTTTATCGTTCGGTGATGAATATCCTCGCGTAGTGACAGTACGGGGGAGGAGAAAGCAGCGAGCGAACATGTAATGTTGAGTCGATGACTCATTCTCATGTTGTAGGAGTAGATTGGTTTGTCACCGTGGCCGGAGCGGCAACAAGAAGATGATAGGCTAGGGTTACCTTTTGATGTTTACCTTTATGGCTAGGTGGATGTGATCCATACATCCTTTCATGTTTGTATGTTTAACCTTTATGCAATCAACGCTTCACATAGGGTTAGACCGGTAGGTAAGATAGAGAACCTTAGTGGCTTGCTTTCGATCCTTGGACTGACAAACCTTGGGAACCCTCCATGGTGAAAAAGGCACCAAGTCACCCGTACGCTTGCGGTGAACTTCAACACGGTTTTGAACCGTCAACAACCACTACAATGCATTCTTTGACCATACTACCCTTCTCCTTCTCCTACCTCCAACCCAGCAACCCGCCGCCGCCCCCTGCTCCTCCAGCGACCCGCCGCCGGCCCGCTGTGCCACCCCTACTCCTCCTTCCTCCATGTGCGTTGAGCCCCTAGCCGACCGCGGAGCTCGCCACCACGCCCCGCCACTAGCCGGCCACGGAGGTCACCCGTATGCGTGTCTCCTGGACAGCATGAACGCGTCGCCTCCCCAGAGCCATGAACACACCGCCCCAGAGCTCGCCCCGAGCTGGCTTTGGATGCGCCGCCGCCGGAGCCGGCTAGACCTGGGCATGGACGCGCCGCCGCCACCGCTGGCCATGGACGCACCACCCTCGGAGCCGACCCCGCTGGGGTAGGGACGTGTCGCTGCCCTTCTCCCCCTTCCTGCTTGCCACTGCCATGGCCACCACGCCCTCCCTGCCGTCGAGCTCCGACTGGGGAGGAGGGATGTCACCGTGCCTCGCTGCTGCCGTGAGGAAGGAGGAGCAGGGGTGGGTGAAGGGAGGAAGGAGGAGCAGGGGGTGGCACGGCGGCGGGTGGCTGGAGAAGCAGGGGCGGCGGCGGGGTGCTGGGTTGGAGGGAGAAGGGGAAGGGCAGTATGGTCAAAGAATGTATTGTAGCGGTGTGGCTCCATTTGATAATGGCACTTTTGCAAATCCCTTTTGCATAATGGCGTACGAGCGAAACCCACCTTCAAGAGTGGTGAAATCGCAAATATCTCTTTTTTTTAGTGTTTGGTACCGCTCGGCCAAAAAGGGCTCCGGGAGCTGATTTTGGACCTGTACTGTGAATGGAGAGCATCAGTGCGAATTGAATAGAAGTTGTATGGAGGGCCTGAAGGCCCTGAACTGAACCACGTGCAGCTCGGCTTGAATGAGAGCCACACCCATGGTGGTTGCCATGCTCTCCGTGAGGAACCGCCCAAATTACCTCTGACTAGACCGAGTTATCATCCAATGATCCACCCGGCTTAATCGAGATAACCGGTACGCGTCTCAAGCATCGCTCGGAACAACACGCATACCGTATTTACATCATGGCAACCATCATAAGGATACATGTGAGAGCAAATTTTAAACTTTAGTTTACAAGTCTTGATCATATTACAAAAATTTCAGAAATTATATTTACAACTCATAACCACTAGAGCAAGGAAGTTTTATTATTTATAAGAGAAGTAATTAACCAACTTAAGTATAACCTAAGTTTAGGTGGATATCCTAACATGTTTGTCGTACGGACATCCATGGGCCCACCATGGAGGTGGGTCCAGCCGGACTACTAGATGGGCCCCCGGGACTACTCGAGTTGTGGGCCATGGTGCAAGAAGGCGTGCACTACAAGACAACGGCGGACTAGTACTCGAATAGGAAAGCTTATCATGTACAAACTGCCATAGACTACTCCTACTCGTGTACGGCTAGGACTCCTCTACCTAAACCGACTTGTAACCCTACCTCCCGTGATATATAAGGCGAGGCAGGGACCCCTTCTAACTCACCTGAAACAACACCCCATCAATCAAGAGCTACACAACATGTAGGACGTAGGGTATTACTGTGACAACCCCATCCGAGATAATTCCGTACTATCACCTAAACCACTCCATTTGGTCATTAAGCGATAATAAAGAACCATCTCATTGAGTGTTGCCGGGTCATAGCCCGGTAAATCACTTGAAACACACACAGAGGATCGAAACATATGCATTAAAACTCCTACGAAGGAGAGTCCAGAGTGCCTTACAATTTAAAGTAAATCTTCCCCGTAGGGTCCATTATCACAAACCATTGTTCTTGACATGAAAGTAAATAGTTCAGAGTTTATTAAAATAGCGGAAATAACTAAGCGGTACGTAAGCATCATAGGAGGTCGTCCATGATGCAATCACTCGTCATCATCCACCCATTCCAGCTCCCAGCCGGGTGGAATTTCTCCAGGCCACACATCACATGCATTACCTGGCAACAACATTTAAATAGCAAGGCTGAGTATACTAATACTCAGCAAGACTTACCCGTCTAAAATAAAAGACTTTACCTCTAATCATGCAAGGCTTTTGGCTAGTGGGTTTGTTTTGCCAAAAAGCTACTAAGTAGTGAATCCTTACTTTCACATTTTAGCTCAAGTTCTAGTAGAAGTAATCATTACTAGATAAGCAACTATTGCAATCATAAGTTGTACAATACAATTAATCAAATAACAATATTCACAAAGTTCCATCATAAAGGGATATCATGGCCAGTAGATTAAGTAGTCTCAGATAACAGTGAGAGGCCGACAATCGATTGATTTAACCCTTGCAAGGTAAACCTAAACACACGGGAGGTGCCCTCACTAAGAGTTTACCAACCAGGCGGTTCCCGTCATTCCTCGGATTGGGATCAGATGTTACAGTCTTAAGTATAAGGTTTACTGGGCTACGCCACCAAGGTCACCTAGCCTCAGCATGTACTCAAGTGGCGAGCCCGGGGCCGCAACCCTAAGATTAGTAGCGCAAAGTTCCCGCACCGCCTCATTTAGGTACTAGGCTTATCGTGCTCATTTCCGACAAGTGCTTAGTACGTTCAAACACTTAACCCACGAAGCCACTGGACCGGAGCCCAAATCCCATGCTCTTACCACATGAGCAATCCATTAATAAGTATGGTGATTCCATAAATGAGATCCTATTCTTGCGAGTGACGAACATCACGCGACTTGTATCGGATCCTTAGAGCATAGCGACTAGCGACCTAGCATGCTAGTAAAAGATCATAAGTACTTAGGGATCATGCAACTAGGGTTTCAATACAACTCTTGAACGTAAATGCACATAGATAATCAAAGATAAATTCAAAAGTTTAAAAAGAAACACATAGGTTAATGATAAACCGGGGCTTGCCTTCGTCAGCACAAGCAGTCAAACAAACTTCCGGACTTTGGTCCGGGTCTTGATCTACGGACACGTAGTGCACGTCTCCTCCTGCTCCCTCGTCCTCGTCTGCCGGTACAAGCGTGTAGCTACCGTCGGGAACTTCTACACGGAGGATGCATATGCAATAATTAGTGGTGGATTTAATTTAATTAAAAACAACAACACATGATAACAAGGAGTACATGGTTGACCACATTCACCTAGATAAAATATATTCATCATACTCTTCCTTTTAAAGAACATTATGAAGGGCTCTATTATTTATTCTTCTCTTTATAGTGATTGTTTTCATATTTAAATAAATTAATTTATTTATTTGCATAAAACAGCAAGGAGTGGTTTTCAGCCCTAAACCATCTCCCCAACACATCCATAGGGTTCCTAAAGATGGTAGGGTGGTTTTCCAATTTAATTTCCTTATGAAGCTTAAAATGGCTTTCTCATTTTATTCATCAATTTAATTTATAAAATTGCAGTGGTGGCATTCCTGAGCTCTCTACCCTTATACAAGCCCACTGGACTAGCAAGCACACTTGTTTGAGCTATGAAAATAAATATACCAAAAATAACATTTCTAGCTACCACAAAATGAGATAAATGCATACAAAAAATGCACCACTTCTGGATCTAATTTTTCTCCTACATCACCTCTGACTTAAAACAAGGCTAGGAAACCAACCAATACACCAAGAGCCATTTTAGATCTTGAACTAGGCATTTATGATTAAAACTAAGCATAAATCAGGAACAAATATTTCTAGAGATTATTCCTTATTTGGCCCTCAAAAACATCTCCATGTCTTTCTTAGCCCTGAAAAACTTTTGCTTCTCTATTTGGCCCTGAACTCAACTTTCCGTTCCCTATCTGGCCTTCCGTTCGGTTTCCCATCCAGGAGACGTTAAGTGGCATGTAAAATGACCTTTTTGCCCTGTGGGCCCACCATCCTTATCTTCTTCCCCCCAACACCGCACCCGCTGGCAGCCGTGAGCCCGTGACCATCCACCGGCTCCTCCTACTCCGTGCGCCATGGACGCCCAGTCCACCGGCCACCACACACGGCTCGCCGGAGGAGGAGCGCTAGGAAGGAAGATGGAGGAAGAAGACAAGGGGGCGGCGCCAGTGAGGGAGAAGAGTCAGGTGCGTGCCAGCGCCAGTGAGGGAGAAGTGGAGAGGAGGACGGGGCGCCGCACCGGCGGCAGCGAGGGAGACGACGGGGGCGCCGCCGCTTTCGAGGGAGACGAGGAGGGCGCCGCTGCTTGCAAGGGAGAAGAAGAGGGGGCGTCGCGCCGCCAATGGCGAAGCAGAGGAGGGTCGCTGCACACCGCCGGTGGTGAGGAAGAGGAGTAGGGTCGCCGTGCCGCCGTTGACGAAGGAGCACCTGCTCCGGCGGGAAGGTGCCGGTGGAGGAAGAGCCGGGGTCTGCGCTCGCCGGCCATGCCTCGACGGTCGCCCGCGCGCCGGGCCTTCTCTGGCGGCCGCCATGCCCTGCCCTCCTCCTATGCGCGCACCGTGCTCCACCGCTTTGGTCAGCCCTCGCCGTGTCGCTCGATTCCGCTCGGTTCAGGGCGGGAAGCTCGAGCTCCGCTCGATTCAGAGGTGAGAATGGAGGAGGGCTCCACCTCCTCGCTGCTGCACTGCCGCCGCTAAAGGCCACCGCCGCTGCTACCCCTCGCACTGCCGCAACACTGGACCCAGACTGCGGCGGTGGAAGTTGCTAAAGTTTGGGTGAGGTGGGTCCCGTGCGCGACAGGGAGAAAGGGGAGGAGGAGGAGAAGAGGAGGATGGTGGGGGCCATAGGGGCGAAAATGTCATTTCATATGGCACTTAACTGACTTTGGATGGAAATTGTGACAGAAGGCCAAATGAGGAACGGAAAATTGAGTTCAGGGCCAAATAGGGAAGCAAAAGTTTTTCAGGGCCAAGAAAGGTATGGAGAAGTTTTTGAGGGCCAAATGAGGAATAACCTCATATTTCTATCAGTCCTAAAATCATGATCAAATCAGTAAAGGTGTACCTAGGCATTTTACGACTATACACAGAAGTGGAGCTCAAAATTATATTCAATTTTTACTACAAAAATCATTAAGGTAGAAATAGCATAAATATAAGATAAATCATAATAAAAGATTTACTCAGCAACTTTCTGCAAATTTTGGTGCAGATCCTACACATGGTATCTACAACAACATATCCAAAGCTCAGCTTGAGATCACCACTAGATATTGAACTACAGCAGATCTAGGTTAAACTAATTTCAATTTTTCATGCAAAAACTCTCACTCAAAAGAATGGTCATGCTTTGCAAAAGATGTAGGTCTGCTCACAGGGAAGCCAACAAAATTGAGTTTACATTTTTCTGATTTTTTTGTGAATTTATACAATTTTTCCAAGATCTGGCAAAACACACTTAAAAAGGTAGAATCTAATTGCAAAGGAGTCCCTGGAAACTTTTCTGGATTCACAACAATACCCTCAGCTTTTACTCTCACGTCCTTGCAAGATTGCAATCACTGCAAAGAGATCCCCGGCGGCGCAGGGAGCTCGCCGCCGGTGAGGAGGCGGCCGGACTTGGCCGGGTAATGTCCCAGGGCGCAAGGAATGCTCACTCGAGAGCGATTGGAGGGGTTGGCTAGGGCGGTGACAGCTCCGGCGAGCGCTGGCGGAGTGGCAGCGGCGGTGCGGCCGCCACGGCTCGAAATCCGGCGAGGAGCGGGGTGGTGCGAAGCAAAGCTGAGCTCGGGGAGCCGCGGTGGGGTACTGAGAGGGGCTAGGTATGCTCAGACGGCACCGGGAGCGAGCGGGAGAGGGAGCTTGCCACGGTGGCGTCAATGGTGCCGGCGGAAGCTCGGGGAGGCGGCGGCGGTGCGTGTACGCGCGAGGAGGGGGGTCCTGCCCCTTTTATAGGCGGCCGAGGCTCGTGAAGGCGGTTGGCGAACACCGAGACAAGGACCAGGTCACGGTATGGGCGCGGAGGGGCGAGGCGACGTGCGCACGGGCGGGCAGCCAATGACGCAAGGCGGCGCGGCCGGCCGGCGCGTGAGGGCGCGGCGCGTGCCACCGGCCAGGTGTCCACCCACGCCAAGCACAGGAGCCTCAGCGCAACACTCGGACCGATGGACGCCGGCCTGCCTCGGCATGCGCGTACGGCGGCGTGCGGTGGCGACCGACATGGCGCCGGGCGACGTCGCACACGCGGCGTTCCAGCGCCGGTTCAATTCAGTTTAGGCTGTTTTGACCACGATTTTCTCCCAAGATTTGAACTAAAGTGCACTAAGAGGTAATAAGCGAAGTTGTAGATCAAGCTACCCTCTACTACTTTTACAGAGGCTCATAGGTGTTTTGAGCAACAGAATTTGCATAAATTGCTGGCCAACTTGGCACTTTTCATGGCGCCGGTGAACAGTGTATGCAGGCGTTGACCAGGCTTTTACACCAATTTCCACTCCAAATTTGAAATGCCACTCAACATGAAAGTTGTGTCCCTTCAAAAACTGGACAACTTTTATATTGGAAGAATTTGAAGTGTTTAGGTGAAATTCGGAGAACGCGGCAAAAGTTCTAGGCAGGGTTCAAGGGCACTAGGGTTTTGACTAGGGTTTGACTAGATCTTTGACCAAGATTTGACCATTAGTGTGTGTTGACTTGATTAAGATGATCATTAGTGATTGCTGGCTAGGTTTTCGAGGTGATGACCCAGGTTGACCAAGGTTTGACCAAAGTCAACGTGTTGGACTTGGTTGACTAGGTCATTAGCGTTAATTAACCCTAAATGAAAACCTGGGGTGTCACAATTACGCACATTGCGGCCCAAACTTATCTAAATTGTGCACTACGTGTCTCTTCTTCGAGTTCCTGATCTCGGCGAGGCCACATTCAACCACCTCGGGTACCCCCTTGGTGGGTTTGCCGGTCTAAAACATTGACAACTGGAGCGTCAGGTAGGAGATCTTGTCGAAGATCCAATGGCGAACTCGACGGCTTCCATCATCATCAAGCCCAACGTCGCCTTCTCGCGAGGCGACTCCTTCGTCTTCGGCTCCTAGGTCTGCACCGCTGACGGCGCTAGATCTTTCCAACGTCACCTCACCATGACTCTGGACCCGGAGACTGGGTTCGTGACGCTTCCAGAAGCTTCCACGGACCAACTTGTCGAAAAATTCTGCGAAATTTCACTCTCCAACAACGGTGCCAGCTTCAAGTTCGGATCCACCTCCAACTCCACTTCGACACCAACCTGGGTCGAGCCGCGCGAGGCAGCTCCTGAGCCATCGTGCGGCCCGATCCTCCCCCACGAGCAATTCCCGCACGGATTCCGCAACGCCAGCGCAGCCTACATGGAAGCGCTCACTCCTCGACGCCCCGGCAAGGAGATCGCCTCCGAGTACTCCTCGGGCTCTGACGCCGTGCTCGAGTCCAACTCGGACTCCTCCTACGAGTTCGACTTTCGGATTGGATCCGATCGAGCCCGAGCCCGACTACAACTCGGGTTCATTTGATGAGACGCCGCTATCAGGCCCTGCTCTAGGTTTGGTCATCAAGTCAACTCCAAACGGTAGATTCGTCTACTGGCCCGACCAGAAGCCCGCAGACTTGGCTTCAGACGAGAAGTAACCAAAGTTTTTAACTCTAGAGAGAGATTAGCTTGTTGTGATCCATGACAATGCAACATCAGGCTTGCATCATGACATAGGCCATTATATTGGATGGATCTGCAGTTTCTGTCGGTGTCGATTTTTGGGTTGCTATTAAGATCAATTAATTACATGCCTGGACACTGACTTAAATTGCATTGACTTAAATACAACTGACTTAATAAGTCAGGACTTATGAAAACCAAATAGGACTTCAGTTTGGCTCCATTTATGTCCTATAGAAATATTCAGTTCAGGCCTTGCGTGCCATAGATATGATTTTTGCCATTTCCATCCCATATCTACAGCATCCCTACTACATAGTGGCCTACTTGTAAGTTATATGCATAATTATTCACTTAGGTATTGAAGGAAACCAAATGACCTTGCAACCTACCGAGGGATACCATAGTGGTTGCATGGAAGGAATTTCAACAGGAGCTACACGCGACGCCGGTGGAATCACAAGCACTGCCCACACAACAGCAAAAATAAACAAAATGAAATACGTACACACCCGTCCTTGCTAAAACATCAACTCAAGCAGCATGTGAACTGTAGGGCATACGTATGCATCGAAGTCAAATGACTTCGAATTCTTGCCAAGTTTATGCAAATCTTGTTTAAGAATTACTAATGTCCCTTCAAATAAGCATGGCCACTATCGTTGATGTTAGAAGCAGCACAACAATTTGATTTTTTGGTTCCACTTGGTAAGTCATTTGTCATGACCATTGTATCATCATATTGGTTTGCAAATTAAATCACGTACATACATCATGCCATTATTGTCCAAAAGGGATCAAGTCACTACATCAAGGTTAGTTATATTACTGATGTTCTTGCATATTAAACAAATTTCTTCTTCTTTTAATCAATTAAACTAATCTGAACAATGAGTGCAACATAATTGGCGTACTTACAAGAAAATAAACAAATTTCTTCTTTATCCCAATGCATCGAATTGGACAAAGTGTAGCAGAAATCTTCTCAATGGACGCAACATTATTGGCATCCTACAAATTTGTTTCAGCTGAATGAATTCAAAAAGAATAATGTATGTATCTACACTACAAAGGCAAGAGTTACATGCATACTTATGACGTCTATGCAAGTTGTGCTGTTATCCTGTCCATGGGTTCCAGACTTCCAGACTCTCAAGTTACATATGTAACATTACTACTAAATTTTATTGAGCATCCATATCATGTCACCTGACACAGCTAGCACTATTACATTTATATTCCAATCCTAGCATGCCTAACGATGAGAAATTAGAAGAAACCAAATGCGCCATGCCCAATGATGAAAAGGGAAAGTAGCTATACAACATCGAAGATTGACATCATTGAGCAACATCAATCTAATGGTTTGTAACTGAGATTTGTAATCAGAGGTGGACGTGCAAAAGGAAACTCTAATTGCAGTCTTTTGAGCAGAAAAAACATATATCACAAAGTTCTTGTGTTGAGCACAAGTTTAACTTGCAAATATATAGGGTGACAAGACATAATAAATGACGAGGACATATCATCAGATCCTATTTCAGAACTTGACCCACTTGTTTCTTCAAAGAAATGGATTAGCCAAGATTGATGGCATGATAGGGCATCTCGTCTAGATTGATCCATCAAAGTGAAACCAAATGCCCCCATGATATGTGGGGAAATTGGCATTATTTATACTGCTATAGCCTACCGTCAAACTACTCTAAAAAAATTAGTTTTTTGAGAAACTCTAAATAAAATTGGTTTCCTTTGGGTTTCATCTCTAGCCTACCCCAACTTGCTTGGGACAAAAGGCTTTGCTGTTGTTGTTGTTGTTTTTTGAGAAACTCTAAATAAAATTGTTGTTGTTATCTCAATGTGCTGGATTGTACTAACATATTCAAACTCTGCACAATAGACACAAAACACTTGATACTGTACCAAAGATCATTCCAGATGAATGAGTTGAAAATTCACAAGAAATGCATGAGAAAACAACAGAAAGGTAAAAAAACAAGCATGCGAGTTTTGTTTCTATCATGTGTATATATATCCATTACAGTCTTTAACAATACCAATACATACAGCAGTTGCCATGTTAACCAAGTGCCCATTTCCACTGCATAAACTATACTTGTGAGCAAACAAAATGTATTGTACTTATTGGGAAATTGAAGGAAGTCAAATGTCAAGCCTAATGATCATTTAGTCCTTTGCACTACAAGAACATCTCCCAAGCAAGAATCATTGTAACAGATGTAAAGGGAAGGTAGCAATAGAGCATTCACAAGAACCACTGTAATAGTACATGGGATGCGCAGGGGTGGCAAGGTGGCAATAGAGAACCACCCAATCGATTCTAAAAATGTTGAGAATGGACCTGGCCATTTTGAACCTGAAGAATCTGACAATCAACCAAGCCATTTCCAACAATGTGACATCCACCCCATGAAGTTCTGAAGTTTAAGTATCTAGCAGCCAAAGTTCAATTTGTAAAGACTAGGTTCTTGCCAATTTTTGGCAGCAAAACGTGAGATCAATTTACCAAGCATGTCCTAGTGTAGCACTGCAATTAAAGTTCAATGCATAAAGCCTATGCTGTCCCAATTTTCTCTGCGGCAAGTTTAATTGGTAAACAATTAAATGGCATACCAAGTTTGCAACACATGTCTAGTGTGTTCGAACAATTCAATTATATTGAAGCCCAACATGTATATCACCTATATTGTATGCATGATTTACTAATTGGACATGACGGGTATGAGGAGGAGGATCACCCGTCATTCAAGGTGGGTTGTAGACTGCTTTAGTCTGCAACCATGGAGATTTTTGCCGCTCATAGATGGAGTTTCAGAAACATAATTGTCTTTTGATTTGTTTTCATAGTGAAGATGGAGAGTTTTATTGATATACAGACCAACACTTTGTATTTTTATTCCCGTGGACTTTTTGGTATAAGCGTGTAATAATGAACAACTATATGTGTTGGTCGATGCAGAGATGGGATATTAATATATATTCTCTTTTCTAATAAATGACGGGTATACCCCAGGTATGCAAAATTATGAGGCCTTGTTTAGGAGCATTATAAATTTTTGGCACTTGTAATTGCATTGAACATGTATTTTCATGTGCACAAGAATACTTCGGTAATATTTTGTACTTGCAAATAATTCTTCTAATTGTATTTTTGTAAGCACAAAAAAAAATAATTGGGTAAATGATGGAATTCCCCAGAACTAAACAATATTCCTCGGTTAGGAATTGTATCTCAGAACATTCACATCGGACCTGAGCTCACAGATATCACATCAAAACATCAAATTGGATAACCGTAGGTCTAGCTAAAGATCATTTAGACATGTATTCTGAATGGAGAGCATCAGTGCGAATTGAATAGAAGCTGTATGGATGGCCTGAACTGAGCCACGTGCAGTGCAGCTCCTCTTGAACGAGAGCCACACCCATGGTGGCTGCCATGCTCTCCCTGTCGCATATATCCCACTTGGCGGCATCAATGGTCTGTGACACATCAAAACCAAATGCCGTGCTAGTGTATGATCAAATGTTTTTCTTTGAACAATATGATCTATGTCCCCCCTCCCCCACACCCCCATTCCAAAAACACCGTAAAACAAATGCATAATTTAAACAATATTCACACTCTGCACCGTGGAAATACAAGACAAGTTGATTCCAGTTGAATGAATTCACACCAGATGCATGAAGGTACCTAGAAATGAAGAAAAAAAGACTGCAAACAAATTCTGTTTTCAGCCTTCTAAGTCAGGTACAAGTACAGCATTTTCCTTTTCATGAAGTGCTGATTATTTATACCACACAGTTTGTCGGTGTGAGCAACAGAAATACTTTATTTGAACGAATTCACATGAAATGCATGAACGCACACGAGAAAGGTGCAAAAAAAACTGCATGTAAGTTATGTTTCTATCATTATATATCTAACTAGAGCCTTTAAGCAACACATACAACACTTTTCATTTCCACCACATAACTACTTATAACTGTGAGCCACCCAAAGGTATATACTATGATTTGTGAGCAATTGGAGGAAATTAAAATGACATGCCCAACAATTATTTCGCCTTGGTTCAGTACTCTGCAGGTGATGGTATCATGGATGGAGAGAGGTGGCAAAATAGCATCAATCAAGTAGCAATATCTTTGCCAATGGAAGTCGTGAACCGTCTATCTTGTTCACCTAGTTGGAGGTTGGTGGTTGGTGTTGATTTGTTATGAGCGAGAGAAATAATACTCATGGTTGGCTGGTGGTTAGTGATTGGTACTGATTTAGTGTGAGAGAAAGTACTACTAGATGATAGCTGATAAGCCAAGCGAACAAGATAGTAGTGTTAGCCCCAAAAGATCTATTCCATTCACCACACTCTTCCAAAGAGGTCCTTGGTACACATATATAGGCTGCCAAAGAGATACCTTGGTGGCTAAGCATAGGGGTAAAATAGAAATAAAACTACTAAGCTACTAGACTTACTACTAACATTCTCCTCCTAAGTCTAGCAGCTTTTACATAGAGCAATAGAGCTTAAGTGCACTTAGACACGCCCATAGAACAACAAAAACATTTATTCTTGATCCCGACTCTGTAGTGGTGTTCCTAGAACAGAGCCACCTCCTCATCTTCTTCCACAACCTGCGCGACGAGGGCCTAGCCGCGCCTCGGTCCGTCGTGGGCCTGACCGCGCCTTGGCTCGTCGTGGGCCTGGTCGTGCCTCGGTCCGTCGCGAGCCCGGCCCCGCCTCGGCTGGTTGCACTCCCGAGCAAAGTGGCCAGTCCTGCCACAGTTGTAGCACTTGTCGCCACCGTCGTCGTCGCTCCCCTCAGAAGTGGCCTCCTCGGCACCTCCTCGTGCATCGCCCTCAGCGCCACCACGCGCCTTGGGCCCCCTGCGTGGCTTCATCTTCCCACGCTTGCGTCCGTCTGGAGGCTCCCCCTTCTTCCGGCAGACATGGCACTGCCAGTGCTCAGTGGCGTAGTAGAGCTTGCCACCGTCAGGAAAAGACTCGCCAGCCATATTCTCCTCGTCATCCACAGCCTTGAACCGTCCTGTCAGCTCCTCGATCGTCAACGTCGAGATGTCGATCATCGTCTGAATGGCGATCTTGAGCTGTAAGTACTTCTTCGGAGAGCAGCGGAGGAACTTTGCGACAGCTCTCTCCTCCGTGATCTCGTAGTCGCCGTACTGCTCCAGCCGCTGCCTCAGGCTGGAGAGACGAAGAGCGAAGTCGTCGACCTCCTCGCCCGGCTTGAAAGCCAAGCGGTCCCACTCCTCGCGAAGCTTCTGAAGTGCAGACTTGCGGGCGCGGTCGCTGCCGACCCGTGCCGCAGCGATGGCGTCCCAAGCGTCCTTGACCGTCGCCTTCCCGGAGAGGGCCGGCACCATCTCCGTCGGGACCGCGGAACAGAGCGCCTCCAGCGCCCGCCGGTCCTCCTGACGGCTCACGCCGCCCAGACGCACCGCAGTCCACATCTGGCGCGCCTCAAGCTTCACCTTCATCATCGAAGACCACTCGGCGTAGTTGGTCTTCGTCAAGATCGGCCACTGTGTGTTGCCGGAGTCCCTGATGACGGTCTTGACCACCCTCGGGGGCGCGTCGTCGTGGTCGTAGTCGTCGTGGTCGTAGTCATGGTCGTGGACGGAGCGCCTCTCGACTCGAGGACGCTCGACGTCCTGACGACGCGGGTCTGGGACCCACCCGTGCACCTCCGCGGCCCGCTGCCGTGCAGCGTCCCCTACAGGCACCTTCTGCGGCGGGGGATGAGCACCCTGCGCTGCAGCGTCCACGGGTGGTACGTCGTGCCCAGCACCCTGTGCAGTGAGACCAAGCTCCTCCTGGTCGCGCCGGACCACCTCAAGCGTCGCCTCCAACTCCTCCTGGAGTTGTGCCGCCTCCTGCTCCTGCTGGATAGCAGTTGCCCTGGTACGCCGAGCTGCCTCGGCTGCACGCACCGCAGCGGTCTGCAAGTCCGCCGCACGTGATGCCCGAGCTGCAGCCGCGCGCCGCCGCTCGTCTCGGCGCGCTGCCCGAGCCTCACGCTCCTCTGCTGCTGGTGCTGCCTCCTCACGTGCCGCCGCACGCTCCAGCTCCTCTGCCTGTTCGCTGAGGCGCCGCATGCGTTGTAGTGCCTCTAGCTCCTCCTTGAGGCGTTGTGCATCATGCCGCATCGCCGCTGCCGCCTCACATCGCTGCACACTCGAAGTAATCGAGCTGCCGCTGGAGGAGGAGCTCCATGAGCCCAGGAGACCCTACTCCACGTCGGCCGGCGGTGGCTCGCGGACCACTAGAGCCGCAGCGGCCCTGCCACCCGCACTCTGTGCGTCCACGCCGCCTGCGCCATGCGCACCCGCCTGGCTGGAGCCGTCCATGCCTCCCGCGCCTCGCCTCGCCCTCCTCGAGCCGGCCATGGGAGATGGAGTCGAAGAAGACGCCTTGCGGAAGAAGACGCCGAGTCCCTGACCCGCCGCCCTTGCACATCCCTGCTACACCGCCGCAGGAGATCCCCTGCAGCCAACGCTTGCCTGTTCCGCGTCGGGGAAGACCGCGCGCGCCCCCTGGACACGCCGCCTCTGCCTCCAGCACGCGCCTGCGCAACCCTGCTGCACGCCGGTTGCAGCTGCCTGGAGGGAGCTTGCCTGGAGCAGAGTAGCCCTGCTGCCTGCTCAACCTCGCGTGCACGCCCTGCCTGGAGCCACACGCAGGACCTCGTCCGCACAGGACCGCCCGCAGGGGAGCCGCGCGTCCGCCGCCTGGAGCTGCCCCCGCGTGCAAGCCCTGCGCCGCCGGAAGCCGCCCGCCTGCAGGAGCTCCGCCCGAGCCGCGCGGAGCCCGAGCCTCCCGCGCGTCGCCGCCCGTACCCGCACCCATGCGCGCGCGTGGAGGGGGGGCCTGCCCGTCGCCGGCCTCTCAGT
Organism: Cenchrus fungigraminus; assembly: GCA_036936925.1. Taxonomy (NCBI): domain Eukaryota; kingdom Viridiplantae; phylum Streptophyta; class Magnoliopsida; order Poales; family Poaceae; genus Cenchrus; species Cenchrus fungigraminus. The sequence goes on from CM072780.1 coordinate 91,450,790, forward strand.
CAATGCCGACCTCTTCCTCCCGCCTCCGCCTCCTCCCGAGCCAAGCAGGGCCGCCTCCGCACGCGTGTGCCGCCCGCACCCGTGCGCACCGCGCCTCCGCCACCGCGCCTCAATCCGTCGCCGCCGCGCACGATTCCGCCTCTCCCCTGCTCGATCCGCGCACGCCCGCACCGGATCCACGTGCAGGGAGGCATGGGAACTCGCCGCCGGTCGGATTAGGCCGGGGATAGGGTGCGCCGCCGCCGGTGGGCCCGCCGACGAGCTAGGGTTTGGAGCACGGGGAAGATAGAGGGGTGGGAAGGGATAAGGCTCTTGATACCACTTGTTAGCCCCAAGAGATCTATTCCATTCACCACACTCTTCCAAAGAGGTCCTTGATACACATATATAGGCTGCCAACTAAGAGATACCTTGGTGGCTAAGCATAGGGGTAAAATAGAAATAAAACTATTAAGCTACTAGACTTACTACTAACAAGTAGAGGGATCTGGCAATTGAACCAGCATTCTAAAGGATCAGAGTTTAATTTATAAACTTTAGCTAATCATTTTCATTAGTGACTCTAAAAATTATTTCTCATTTTACGTGTTACTTTCACATTACATGTTTGGACACATGTATGGAGTATTAAATTAAATTTCGTGTAGATAAAAAATAATTAATTGCACAGATTGCAATAACTTTTCGAGACGAATTGTTTAAACCTAATTAATCGATGATTTGGCAATGTTGTGCTACAATAAACATATGCTAATAGCGAATTAATCAGGCTTAATAAAATTATCTCGTGGTTTCAAGACGAATTATGAAATTAGCATTTTTATTAATATCCGAACAGCCCCTTTGACGTCTCATGAAACATCTAATGTGACAACGTAAAATTTTCACTGCTGAATTTAAACACCCCTAGTATTAAGCTTGCATATAGAAAGTCTTTTCCTATGTACCACATAGCATGTCATCCCTGTATGTGTGCAAAATCATAAAGTTTAATGATGGCACTGCTGTCTAAGCTGCCAAAAATATGGCTTGTGCAGTAGTTTTACACTAAAAACAAACCTTATCAGTTATGACAACACAGACGCAGGATTGCTTCCGGCACGCGGCACCATGAACACCAGCGACGTGATCCCAGAAATTTTACATTGCAGGATTGGCCATCGATGCAAGGAAATTATGGAAGATTCACCACGACACCAAAACAAATAAACCATAAATTTTCTATTAAGGTGCAACCATTCAAACAAGGCGAGCCAGGCTATCAAATGATATTTGCTCGCATTTCATCTAACCATCGATCAGGCACCAAATTGGCCGGTTACATCCCCCATGAGTTAGCAAACATAAAAACCTCTAGGCTCTCTAGGTTTTGTTACAATAGCTACATCAATAGGTTTACACAACACACGAAAACACAAATGCACACCGCGACGAGCCATAAATAATACATGGCTGCAGTGGGGCGACTCTACATGGCCCCGGCGGGCTTGTGAGGGCTAAAACAACAGCTTTGCTAAGAAAAAACACACCGACTGATGATGGGTGTTGTGGTTAGATAAGAAACACCTCATCTCATCTCTGTCACTTCCTCATCACCTCCGTCTCTCACCTAGTGTTAGCCTCCAGTTTGTGGCTACCGCCCGTGTAATTCCCGTTGCTGTTATTACTAGTGTTCTTGTGAAGCTGGCCCTCATCATCGTGATGCTGCACCTTTGGTGGCTCGATGCTCATCCCCAATGTGACGCTTGGTTCCTGAGAGTGCGTCATTCCACCCTTTGCAAGTAAGCTAAGGTTAGATATGTTGACATGGCTACAGATGATGTGAAAGAAATAGCATCACCACGTAATGGCAAAGAATAGCAGAGGTCCATGTGCTCACCACTAGACGTGAATTCTCTGCTTCCATGTCTTGGCAGGCCTTTTTAAGGTTGTCAAGTTCAGCTCTGAGAGCACTGTTCTCAGTTGTTAGGTCAGCTACCTTCCTGGCTAATTCTTCACACTCTTGCTGGAAAATAAGACATGGTAGATGTTAACAATTTTTCATAATTATAAACATATATTCAATAGTATAAATAAAACAGACTAAGCCACCACAAGGTATTTAAGAAATGAGCTTCCGTCATAGAAAATCAGCAGTTCCATATTTCACATACATACAGGTTTGACCTCACCCACGAAATACACTGTACTGTTCTAGTGTACCTAGCATAAAGCAACATGCAATTGCTAGGCACCTTAGGTTACATAGCAAAGTTACATATCTAGATTCTCTTGCCCCATCTTGTCTAGATCTATGCCACATGAGTGAAAATTTTGCATGGTCGCAAGGTTGAATGAATGAGAACTTTAGCTCACTGGTAAATGCATTAATATCTTGAAAGTAAAAGCTAATATTGTTCTTTCAATGGCATTTAACAGATGAGTAAACATCAGAATGGTGGGCAACCAGATAACAACTAAGATCTCTAGTTGAGGATCAACTACATAGTAATTGAAATTAGAGTCACCAAGAAATAGGTCGACAGTGTTAAATGAATGAAGAGGGAAACAAGATCCTTTATGTTGATGATAGTTGAGGCTACAAAACAGTTAGCGAATACAACCTAATAACCACTTCTAACATTTCCCATTTTCAGTCAATACTAGCAGGAAAGCACTACTCACTATCTATGCTTTTGTTTTGAGAGGTTTTGGACCGTTACACAAATAACAACCAACCAAATTAGATATAGTGGAAAATACATAGCAAACAGGGAATAAAAATGATAAAAAATGATGCAATCAAATGAAAATCTACATCTTTTGCATGCCTACTGCTATTAGAAACATCTCACTTAAATAGTGAACATTAAAGGAAGTGGCTAAAGAGAAGGGGCTCTAAACATCAAAATTCTTTGCATTTCAATTAACAAAATGCTCTGCTTATTAGTTTACCTGTGTGATGTCAACATACTTCAACATTGTTGGTTGCCTAAACGAATTTACAAGGATAGGTAATCTTAACACATTACAAGGGAAAGCATGTTCTGGGCCAGAAACATTATTTAAAGTTTAAGGTAAAAACTTCATAATTCGCCGAACTCTAGAATTTGTTTAGTGTTCTTTCTCAGCTGCATGAATAATGGCTTTGGTGGATTGTAGCCACTCAAATGCGATATCAGTATATCACATTAGCTGATGACAAGCTATAACCTTCTGACCCAAATGGTTAGTTTTCGTCCCTCCCTGTGGCTCTCCCTCACAGATCATCATCCTATGATTACACAACAGATTCCTGCTTTCAGACTCAACGGTTATTTGAAATTTTAACGTATATTATGCTTTCCCCATTTGCTCTGTAGCTTCATTTATGCTCTGTTGCAGTGACTAATGAACTGAAGGTTTCCGAAAATTTGGTTCATCATGCTACTTAATAATCCGTAAAATAGTTGGATGGCACACAAAAAAACAACTTTAGAAAATACAGTAACTAAAACCACATAAAGCTAGTAGCCATGCACACATCATTACTAAACGACAAGGCTCACAAGTCCTATCATTAAAAGAGTCTTCTTTAATCTGTCACCTAAATAGTTGTATGGCACACAAAAAACAACTTTAGAAAATACAGTAACCAAACCACATAAAGCTAGTAGTCATGCACCCATCATTACTAAAGACAAGGCTCACAAGTCCTATCATTAAAAGAATTTTCTTTAATCTTTGCCACCTCAATTAACTCAAAAGCTACACTTTTGCAAAGCTAACAATGAATAAATGAAGCACATGAGGTTGCCCAGTCAGAGAGCCACTAAATGTTTATCGGTTGTCAACTTATGATACAACACCATGGGTTTAGGTACCATTTATTTGACAGAAACATTTCACAGAGCAAAAGGCCAAGCAAGCACATATTTAAAAAAAAAACCAATATCAGTTTATCAAAAAAACAATGTAATTTGAAGATCTTAGTGACTCCAACCAAACTAATCGTAGGGAAACCAGGATACAACTAATTTTGGGAAATTTGGTTCCGGATTGTTGTCATCCTCTAGTCTCTTCTTGTTTGAGATACCATTAAAACAGATGTTCACCAGGTTGACGGGAACTAGTAAGTATGTGCAGAATGTACACAATAAAAACATAATAATAATGAATTAATTCTCTACATGACATTCTGCAGGAAATAAGAATGTATTGGTTCCTACTACCTGCTTGCGTAATCTTGATCTCCTTGCAGACTCCCTGTTAGATTGTTTTCGCCTCTCCCTCTTCAATTCACGTTCATCCTGAAGATATATGAATGAATCAAATGGTCTGAGTAAGGCTCAATTATGATCTGTAACTTACAATAAGATGAACAAAACCTAAATCAAGAGACATCCTAACACCAATTGTAGCATATATAACAAAATCACTTTCAAACTGATGTCATAAGATTCAGAAATACCAGTTGAGTAACGCTATCCCGTCGGACAAGCGCCAACCCAGGATTCGCTTCCCCCTGCACTGCTGGAACGGCTAAGGCTGGAGAAGTGCTCCAGAGGTCAATCCCAATGTTTAGATTCGGTGTGGCATTAGGGAGTGCTGCCCGCCCAGGCGCAGACACCGGAAGCTTTGAGGCAGACCTCCCCTTCGCTGGATACGGCGACTCAACGGCAGCATACCGCACGAGAGCAGTTTGCGACGGCTCACCTAGCAAACACCAATCTTTAATAGCCCGCTCCTTTCCAGGGGAAAAGGCTAGAGACAAGACCAACCTTCAGCCGATGTGTTACCAGATTTCCTCTTCTTGGGTGCAGAGGAATCCTGACGAGAACACACGCGAACCACAGAAAGCCAAAATTTATACTAATTCTTACAAGGAAAACAGGCAATTTAAAAAATAGTCCCTTGCGTCACAGCAAGTTGCTCAGTACCTTGTGGTCAGTATCGTCGTCTCTCGTCCCCGAAGACTCCTCGCTGCCGCTGTCACCGCTGCACACGCAACAAAAATTCGAAATTCAATCTAACCCGAAAGAGGAATGGGGACAAAGAAAAATTTTAAAACCAGACTGACGAGGCAACAACAGTTAGAGCTGGTACCTCCTTGAGGCGTCCTCGCCGGAGGGCGCCCCGGAGCTGCCCTTCTCAGTCGACGTGCCCCCTCCCTTCCCCTTGCCTTTCCCTTCCGCCGCGGTGGCCGCAGCAGCAGCAGCAGACGCTGCCGCCGCGGCAGCTTCGGCGGTCGGGTAAGGAACGCCCTGCGGGGGACCAGAGCGGCAAAATTAACTACAAAATCCCTCCGAATCCGAGCTCAATTCCGTCGAAATTGGGCGCGGGGGAGCGGAGCAACAGAAGAGGAGGAGCCGCGCACTCACCGCGGCCATGGAGGCGTGCGCGTAGTACGCCGCGGCGGCGCCCGGGTGGTAGACGGGGAACGGCACCGGCGTGCCGAAGGGCGCCCCCGCAGCCGCCGCCGCCATGAGGTGCTGCAATCCGTGGACACAAAGCAAGGGAACCCTAGTCAGAACAGAACCCGCCGCCGCCGGCAGCTCTCCCACCCAGAAAGGGAAAAAAAAAGGAGAGGCTTTACCTGCGCGGGCCAGGCGTAGGGGTGCCCGGCGGCGGCGTAGTACGCCTGGATGGAAGCGGCCCACTCCGCGTGCGTCTGCGGCGGCGCGGCGGAGACCACAACGCCCGCAACCGTGGCGGCGGCGGGCGGCTCCGGCGGCTTGGGCTGCTCGTCGGACGACGACGCCATGAGCAGCTCCCTCCCGCGGCGGCCGAGATCTGGGGATCTCCCGGTCGAGCGAGATGGGGGGGGAACGGCGGTGGCGGTTGGGGGGTTTGTGGGGCGCTTGCTTGCGCGTCGCCGGCGGTGAGCCTACCGGGTGCGGCGGTGCGGGGAAGCGGCAGCAGCAGCCAGCCAGCAGCAGCAGGCCAGGCAGGGCCAGCACAGCGTGGGAGGGCGGAGCAAAAAGGCCGCTAGGGTTCGGTGCGGCGACCGCGTCCCCGTGTGCGCGACCCGTGTGCGCGCAGCGGCGCGCGTCCGACGTGGCAGCTCGCGGTTGGTGGAACCTCCGTGGGGCCCCAGCGCTGGGTCCGAAAGGCCGGACACGTTGCGGGCTTTTGGCGCGGGGTCCACGCGTCGGTGTCTGCGCACATAGGTGGGTGCGCGTAGGATTTGCGGCGACGGCGGTGGTGCCAGTGTGAGGACAAGTAGCCATTCGGTGGACGGGCGGTAGGGGGTGCGGCGGGTACAGGTGGTGCTCGGTGGGTGCGGTGGGCCTGGGGTCCCACAGGTCAGTGGGTGCGGGTGGGTAGGGAGTGGGCGGGGGACGTGGGGGATGAGTCGGACGCGACGGGATCCGCGCCGCCCCCCCGGCTCGGTCGGAGAGGAGGACAGCGGGGCGCCGCACCGCCGGCCGAGTTGGAATGGAAGCGCCCAGAGAGCAACGAGTCATCCTGGGCCTTGGGCCTTGTGTCGAAGACGACTTGTTGAGACTTTTTGGAGTTTTTTATTGGAGGAGCAGGAGAAGTTAGGACCTGTTTGGCAGGACTCCGGCTCCTCCAAAAACGGCTCCGGCTCTGACTCCTTCGGTGGAGCGGTTTTTCTGATGGAGCTGAAGTCGTTATGGAAAACGTTTGGCAAAACGGCTTCACCTGTTGGATTGAGATCGTAGAATGTCTAAATTGCCATCCACTATATTTTTTTTCCTTCTCATTTTCCCCTTTCCTTTTCTTTTTCTCTCCTCTTTTTCCCTTTATCTTATCTCCTCTTTCCCCCTCTTTTCTCTATTTTTCTCTCCTTTTTCCCCCTCCACTCATTTCTCTCCCCCTCCTCTGCTCACTTCACGCGGTGGCCGTCGGTGACCTCATCCCCACCTCCTCCACCTCCGGCGCCCTCCCTCCTGCCCGGAGCTCGTCCGCGCCAGATCCGGTCGCTCTGGAGCTCCACGACTGCTCCTCCACCCCGCACTCCTGCTCCCTGCGCGGCCAGGCGCCTTCCTCCTCCCTGCGCTCCTCCTGCTCCCTCACGACGCCGCCAGAGGAGCCCAAGGACGACGACGGAGGTAGGGGTGGTGGTCGGCGGCGCCGACAGCAGCTCCGACGGGCATAGGCGCATGTCGCGCTGCGCCTCGGGCCGCCGTCGCCGCTCGGCCTCCTCGCTGCGTCAGCCCAGATCCGGCGGAGGTTGCGCTGCTCCGCCGGTGGCCCTTGTGCGTGCGGTGGCCGGCGGCGCACCTCCTCCCCACGCCGGCTCTCCGCCTCACACCGCCGAAGAGCAGAGCACCCGACCGCCCCTATCCGCCTCGCCTACCGGCTACCGTCGGGGACAAGGTAGGAAAAGGCGAGGAGGAGCCGGATGGAGCCACGTTTTCGTGGCTCCGCCTCCTCTGTGGAAGCCGGAAAGGGCTTCATGTGCAGCTCCTGGGATGGAGCCGCTCCATTTTTACCCGTTTGGCAGGGCTCCGGGTGGAGCTGCGGCTAGAGCCGGAGCCCTGCCAAACAGGGCCTTAATTTTTTTTTTCTAACTCCTTTACCAAATTGTTCAAATTGTTTGGCATGATTTCACTTGAAACAGTAGGAGAAATCGGAGCCCTACGAAAGGAGCCTAAACCTACACTCATTTTGAATTACAATTTTCCAATTTAAACATAAATAATATTAATATTTAAAATATCAAATAAATTACTGTAAAATATTATAATGGAGTGTGTACTGAAACCCATTGCTCGACACATTTATGTATCTCTATTATAAACTCAGCAAAAAATTATAAAAGATTTTGACATGTAAGAAAAGGTAAAATGCTTATAATTAATAATTTAGTTTGCATGAAATATCAATATTTTACAAAGAAAATGATTTGGCAGAAACCTTTTCGCGGTGTTTTTTCATATCGTTTCATGCTAAAGTACATTTATTTTTCTTAATATGTATCAGATTTGAGAACTTCGACGCTTATGTTTGCACCAAAGCTATGTCTTCGCTACGTAGTAATCCCTCCCTTTCAAATTGCAAGTCATTTTGGTTTTTAGTTCATAATTTTTGTATGCACTTAATACTTAAGGTCTACTGCTAAGTGCATAAAAAACTATATGAATCTACGAAGCAAAAAACGACCTAGTACAAGGCTACAATGTGGAAGGAAAGTAAGTATCATTTTAAGGAATTTTTATTGGTTGGTGTTTTTTGTTATGTTAGGTCACAATAACCATGCATCAGGTAATCAAAGTCGCAACCGGGGAGCTAGCCAAAACAAATATTTGACTAAATCTACATTCTGTTTCAAATTGCAGATTGTTTTGACTTTTCTACATCCATAATCATATATATTTTTATGCACGTAGAGATATAGAGATATAAATTCAGTTGCATAATACTCCCTTCGTTCGAAATCAGATTCATAGATGCGTAGTAAAAAGTGTAATAAACTTTAAATAGTCAAACGGCTGATGCAATGTGGAACAAATTTTTAACGGAGGGAACCATCGAACTTGTACAGGATTTGCCGAAACCCGAAGCCTACAGGAGCAAAGTAAAGCGTTTTTCAACGGTTCATCCGTCCATGCGGTAAGCGCACGGCACAGGGTGCGCATTTGTCTCCGGCCGCGCGTGACGGTGATGTGGGCCCGTGGTTACCATCGAAAGCAAGCCTGCCCCGCCCGTGTCAGGTCGGATCATTTTGGCGGCCATGCTCGGTCCGCGTCAGCGTCCGCGACCGCGAGAGCCGTTTCGGTTCCGTGACGAGCCCCCAACTTTTTTGCCGTTCGTTCTTTTCCGTGCTCGCGTCAATAGCATCGTGGATTCGTGCGTGGTGCGGTACAGCGATAGCGGCGCGGCGGTGGTGGTGGATCTAGACGAGGCCCCACGCGTCGGGGAGAGAGCGGTGAGCGGGACCCACCCCGCCCTCGCGCTTTCGGTGTCCTGGATGATCCGGTGGGCCCGCGCTTGGTGGATACTACATGGACCCAAAACCTAGCGTGATGTCGTCACCGCCCCGCTGTCGCGACGCCGCCCTAGCAGGTCTGCATCTGCTTGCTGATTTGATCCTTAATTTGATCGGGGAGAAAAATATTATAGAAGCAGAAAGAAGTGAAGTCGAACAAAGTCTACTCCCTCCGTCTCTAGAAGATGGCCCTTGTTGGTTTTCGTGTCACAAGTTTGACCGAATTTGTAGAAAATACGTGAAACAGTTGTATCTTCAAATAAATTTGTTAAAAAAGTAAATTCAAATATCTATCTAATGATATTAATTTTGTAACATAAATATTAATATATTTTTATATATTTAGTCAAAATTGTTTCTCGAAAAGCGAAAACGACAATCTTTCAGGGACAGCGGGAGTATCTCGTAGCCACTCTACCGCATCGCTCCGAGGGCGACACCGACACGGGCTTCACGCTCCCTACTCCCACCGGTGTTGGTCCTCCATTCCCCCACCGTTAATCCCCTTCCTTCCCACCTTTGACATCTCGTTAGAGGTCAGAGGAAGTGGGGATCCATCTCTCTCGATAATCTTTAATACTCCCTCCGTCCTAATTTGATATGCGTATAACAAAATAAAAGGTGTCCATGAATGATATGTGTATTCCCAGTTGGAGCCAATCGTAACATGAATTGCTTAGCTGGCTGGCTCGTTTGTCGATGCATCACAGAGGGGAATTAAAGTTCTCCTTGGTCTTTGCGTTACACAGTTAGGCACATATCAATTCTGGACGGAGGGAGTAGATCGAGATTAGGTTTAGGTTTCTTCGTGTTTTATGGTAGGGGAGATTTGTTTTCTCCTTCCTCTCTCTATAAACGGTGAAGAGATAGGGTGGTTTGGGTCTCTCCATGGCGACTCTGAAGAAGGAGGTGACAACATCTACAATGTCGGCAACTTCCTTGGGGTGTCGACATGGAGAATTAGGTTTTTGGATGATGACATTGAGGCGGGGATGGTGCTATTATCGTGGAATAATTTTCTCCGGACACTTCTCTGTTTTGTCGTGGTTAGGTCCAACCACAGTGAAAGGCTTGTGAGCATAAGTCTGTCCCCTCAGCTGATGTCAATCAATCCTGGATCAATCTCTCTTCTTTATTGGTGGCAGAAAGAGGAAAAAGAAGATAGTGCTCGTTCCAGTCGACAAGGATGTTGATCGTCGTTCTTTAGGTGCTTATTTTCAGCCTGCTTGTTGAGTGTATGCTTGTGTGGTCTTATATTTGATTTTTTTACATCGGTTTTGGGAATGAGAATTGAAACTGCTTAGTGTGTGAGTACTTTGAGAGTGTTGTATGTAACTTGATAATGTACTCAACTTTGATACAATTATTTCTTTGATCTTAAAAAAAGTGATAGACACTCTCCATCCCAAAATTTAATTAAACTACTGATATCTCGCGTGTTGATGCGAAAAATTTAACAAAATTTCAAGGTGAAATTTGAAAATAGAAGACTATGGTGGTTGTATGAAAACATTCTTTGAAATTAGAAAGTTGAAATTCTAAGATGATTACATGACAACATTCTTTTTGCAAATGACATTATTCATGAAAATATGTTTATTTTGTTCAGAGAGAACAACTATTAAGTGATTAATCCTTCGTATATTCTACTATGAGAATTTTGTAGCGTGGTACTCAAAAAATAATAATAAAGTTGATGCATGAATGCTGTTAGTAAAAAGTTGATGAAAGTCATAAATAGATGATCATAGTGGATGGTGACGTAACATGTGATGTAGACATGTAGTTGATTCTTAGAAGAGTTGGATAGCTTGCATGTTGATATAACGACTCTTAGTGAGTGCATCTAACTGTCGTATGGACATCCCTGGGCCCACTACTCAGGTGGGTACCAGGACCGACTACTACGTGGGCCCCTGGGACTACTCGATTTGGGCTGCACGGCACCAGATGGCGTGAAGCACAAGGCATGCGGATGACTAGTACTCGGTTAGGAAGCTAGACATGTCCGGATCCATGTAGAGTACTCCTAGCCGTGTACGACTAGTGCTCTCCCTCCAAACCGACTTGTAACCCTGCCTCCCGGACTATATAAGGCGAGGCAGGGACCCCTATCTCTTCATCGGCATCATCTTGTAAACACACCCAATCAATCCAGAGCTACACAGCATACAGGACGTAGGGTATTACGCACCTCGCGGCCCGAACCTGTCTAAATTGTGTGCCACGTGTCTCTCCTTCGAGTTCCCGATCTCGGCGAGACCACAAACGTCTACCTTAGGTACTCCCCTTGGTAGGTTGTCGGGTTAAAACACCGACAGCTGGCGCGCCAGGTAGGAGATCTCGCCAAAGATCTCATGGCGAACTCGACGACTTCCATCATCATCAAGCCAAGCGCCGCTTTCAACCACGGCGACACCTTCGTCTTCGGCTCTTGGGTCTGCACTGCTGACGGCGCCGGATCGTTCCAGCGCTACCTCACCATGGCCCCGGACTCGAAGACCGGACTTGTGACGCTTCCTGAAGCTGTCACGGGTCAACTCGTTGAAAAATTCGACGAATTTTCGCTCTACAACCAAGTCGCTGACTTCGAGATTGGATCCGCCTCCAACTCGAACTCGATGTCACCCTGGATCGAACCACGCGAGTTGGCTCCTGAGCCATCGTGTGAACCGGTCCTCCCCCACGAGCACTTCCCGTACGGCCTTCGCAACGCCACTGCAGCCTACGTGGATGCGCTCGTCCCACGTCGGGCCGGCAAGGAGATCGCCTCCGAGTACTCCTCGGACTCCAACATCGTCCCCGACTACAACTCGGACTCCTCCTACGAGTTCGACTTCGGCCTTGATCCGATCGAGTTCGAGTCCGAGCTCAACACCATCGAGGAGCCGTTGTCAGGCCCTGCTGCTGGCTTGGTCATCACGTCTACTCCCGCCGGCAGATTCGTCTACTGGCCCGATCGCAAGCCCGCAGACCTGATTGACGACAACTCGCGCTGCGTCGCCTACCTCGAGGCACTCCCCTTCCAGGAGGGGACACCGCTGACTCCAAACGAGGATGAGCACACACCTACCAAGGTGGCAACTACCGACTCCGGACTCTGCACGCCCGACCGTGAAGTATTCATGGCAACCGGGGAAGCTGGAACCTCAGATGCCCGACCTGATCGGTACCTTGAAGATACTTCAGAGGACGAGGAATCAGCCAATGCACCCGCAGAGGAGACTACCGAAGCCAAGAATGCCCGACGCGACCGCAACAGAAAGCGAGCAGATCGACGCCGGCGGCTCCGCGAAGCTCTCCCTATCCGGAACCTCAATGACGCCCTGGATCAAGTCGCCAACCGGGTCCACACAACCCCTGAGTAATGTCTCATGTCCATCACTATGATAGCTCGAACAGCTCAGGGGCATCATGCAGGCGAACTCATCGCCAAACTCGCCGAGGATGCCTACTTCATGCGAGTCAACAACAGGGTTGCCGGAGCCGGAAATCACGAAGCCACTAGTCGCAGTCGCACCCCAGCAGAAGTTGGATGCAACAGTGTCCGTGGCGAACACCAGCCAACCCCTAATCGCTCTAGAGCCTCTGCGGGAGGACCTTCGCAAGGTGGCAATAGCGGCGACGGCGGTGGCGGTGGTGGTGGCGGTGGCAGCAGCGATAGCTCTTCCCACGGCGCCGGCAGAAAAGGCGGTGGTGGCGGCGATCGCGGAGGCCGAGGCCACGCGAACAGCCACGCCACCGGCAACGCACATAGCGGCTACGATGCCCGCCACAGGATCGACGAGATACGCCGCGCCAAGAAGACTACCGAAGTCAGTGACAGCAACGGCTTCCCTGCCTACTCTGCACGACTTCGCGATCTGCTTCTTCCCGAGAAATTCAAACCTCTCGGGATTACCAAGTACGACGCGAAGCAAGATCCAGTTCAGTGGCTCAGGTGTTATGCCCTGGCCATTGAAAACACTGGTGGCGACAACGACACCAAGTGTCTCTACTTCCCCTTCTGTCTGGACCAGGCCCCACTGACATGGCTCGAGTCGCTCGACAAGAACTCGATTGACAAGTGGGACCAGCTGAAGGCCCAGTTCACCAGCAACTTCGCGGGCGCCATGGGGCGCTCGGGTACTCAGATGGACCTGGTGATGGTCAAGCAGGAGCAAGGTGAGACGCTCCGCCAGTACATGCGCCGCTTTTTCGACAAGCGTGCGACCGTAGTCGACGTCACCGACAAAGAAGTCATCGATCTCTTCCAAGACGGTCTCTACCACCGTCGCACCTTCGAAGACTTCGGTCGCCGTCGCCCAAGCTCCATCACCAAGCTCAAAGACATGATCAACTCATGGGCCGACGAAGAGGACAAAGCGAACGCCAAGTACAACACCATTCGCGGCAAGAGCAAAAACAACACGGGCGGCAACAACAATAACAAGGATCAAGGGAGTCACAATAACAATAACAACTACTCGGGTCCTAACCGCAAGCGCAAGCCAGACAACACAGTCGCGGCTATACAGCGTCCTGCGAAGGACAGCTCCAAAAAGACCTCCGACGGCTTCAGAGACTTGCTCAAAGAGAAGTGCCCGTGGCATCTGAACGACAATCACACAACCGATCAGTGCTACCAACTCCGGCGAGCACTCAAGGATGTTCCCGAGCCACGGCCCCCTCACGACAAGAAGGGTAAAAAGAAAGTCGACGAAGGCAATGGCGACTTCCAAGAACCCGACAAGACGGTGAATGTCCTCTTCGGCGGACTACCCACCAAACGATCCCAGAAGCTCACGCTACGAGAAGTCTTGAACATTGAGCCAGCGGTGCCGACACCTCTAAGGTGGTCGCAAGTACCCATCACCTTCTCCCGCACGGATCAATGGACAAGCTTCTCTGAACCAGGACGTTTCCCACTTGTCCTGAAATCAGTAGTCGCGGGCTCCAGACTCAACAAGGTACTCACCGACGGCGGGAGCGGACTCAATGTCCTCTTCACCAAAACCTTGAAGAAGATGAAGCTTGACATCACCGACATGCTCACCAAGAGCACATCACCTTTCTATGGCATCGTCCTAGGCAACGCGGCTATACCACTTGGCTCAGTGGTTCTGCCAGTTACCTTCGGGACAAGGGAGAATTACCGCACCGAGTACATCAAGTTCGAGGTTGCGGACTTCGAAACCTCCTACCATGCCATCCTCGACAGACCAGCCATCGCCAAGTTCATGGCGATCCCCCACTACACCTACTTGGTACTCAAAATGCCAAGTCCTGCCAGAGTGCTCGCGCTGCAAGGGGACTTGAAGATTTCCTACGACTGCGACACCGAAGCCGTGGAACTCGCAGCAACCAATCAAGTACCCAACGCAATGATGGAGATCTTCGCTGCATCCAAGAAGCTTGCGCCAACCGAACTTGAGATACCTGAGAAGACCGACACCTCCAACAAACCTCAGCCAACAGAGGAAGTACAGGTGAAGGCCATCGACCTCGGGACCGGCGACAGCAGCAAGACTACCATGATCGGCGCGGGGCTCGACCCTAAATAGGAAGACACGCTCGTCAGCTTCCTTCGGGCTAACCGAGACATCTTCGCGTGGAAGCCAGCGGACATGCCAGGTGTGCCCAGGAGGCTGATCGAGCACTCACTCAACATCGATCCTAAAGCTACCCCCAAGCGACAACACCTCCGCCGTTTTGCCGACGACCGACGGGATGCCATCAAGAAGGAACTCGCCAAACTACTCGCGGCCGGCTTCATCCGAGAAGTCTTCCATCCTGAGTGGCTCGCAAACCCCGTCCTCGTCCGCAAGAAGAACACCAACGAGTGGAGGATGTGCGTCGACTACACCGACCTCAACAAGCACTGCCCCAAGGACCCCTTCGAGTTGCCGCGGATTGACCAAATCATCGACTCCACGGCGGGCTGCGACCTGCTCTGCTTCCTCGACTGCTACTCCGGGTACCACCAGATCGCAATCAAGGAACAAGACCAGGAGAAGACCGCATTCATCACCCCGTTCGGCGCCCACTGCTACACGACGATGTCGTTCGGGTTGAAGAACGCCGGCGCTACCTATCAGCGAGCTATCCAGGCCTGCTTCAAGGAGCAGTTCAACAAGAACGTCGAAGCCTACGTGGATGACATGGTCGTCAAGACCAGAAACTCCGACACGCTCATCGCCGATCTTGAAGAGACTTTCGCATCTCTGCGGAAGTACCAGTGGAAGCTCAACCCTAACAAGTGCGTCTTCGGCGTACCTTCGGAGAAACTACTCGGCTTCATCATCAGCCATCGCGGCATCGAAGCCAATCCAGAGAAGATCTCCGCCATCACCAATATGAAAGCTCCAACCTGCATCAAGGATGTCCAGAAGCAGACCGGGTGTATGGCGGTTCTGAACAAATTTATCTCGAAGCTAGGAGAGCGGGGACTACCTTTCTTCAAGCTACTCAAGCACCAAGAGAAGTTCGTGAGGACCGCAGAGGCTGATCAAGCTCTGACGCAGCTTAAAGACTTCCTGTCAAAGCCACCGGTCCTCACGGCTCCTCGCAAACAGGAGCATCTATTGCTCTACCTTGCTGCGACTACTCACGTGGTCAGTACTGCCATTATTGTCGAGCGGCAAGAAGAAGGCCACGCCCACCCAGTCCAGTGACCAGTCTACTTCGTCAGCGAGGTCCTGTCCGAGTCCAAGGCCCGGTATCAACCGGTCTAGAAGCTACTCTACGCAGTGCTCATCACCTCGCGAAAGCTACGACACTACTTTCAGGAGTACTCGATCACCGTCATCACCGACTACCCGCTTGGCGACATACTCCACAACCAAGATGCTACCGAGAGAATCTCCAAGTGGGCGGTCGAGCTTGGTGCTCTCAACATCGACTTCAAGCCATGCACCACCATCAAGTCTCAAGCACTAGTCGACTTCATGGCAGAATGGCGGGAGAATCAACTGCCCACCCCAACAGAGCGACCAGAGCATTGGGTGATGTACTTCGACGGCTCACTCAAGCTCGAGGGCGTGGGCGCAGGGGTACTCCTGATTTCCCCGAAGGGCGAACAACTCAAGTGTGTCCTGCAGATCTTCTGGAAGGTCTCAAACAACGAAGTCGAGTACGAAGCCCTGCCGCATGGGCTCCGACTCGCAATCTTACTGGGCATCAAGCGACTACTAGTCTACGGCGACTCCGCGGTGGTCATCAACCAAGTCAACGACTCTTGGGATCGCAACAAGGAGAACATGGGCACCTACTGTCTGGAAGTCCGCAAGCTCGAGAAAAAATTCTACGTTCTCGAGTTCCACCACGTCGTCCACGACAACAACGTTGCAGCGGACGTCCTGTCGAAGCTTGGCTCTACACGCGCTCAAGTACCTGCTGGAGTCTTCGTGCACGAGCTTCACACGCCATCCATCCCGGAGCCAGCGCCAACGACCACTGACCCTGGGCTAGCACAGCCCAGTCAGGAGGTCATGATGATAGACGTGGACTGGAGACAACCCTTCATCGACTACATCCGCGAGCAGAAGGTTCCTTCCGACAAGAACAAGGCCGAACAACTTGTCCGCCGAGCCAAGACCTATGTTTTAGTCAGAGACAAGCTCTACAGGCGGGGTGCCACTTCTGGAGTACTCATGAAATGCATACCCCGGGAAAAAGGCAAGGACATCTTGGAGGAGATTCACAAGGGTGTCTGCGGCAACCACGCGTCCTCTCGCACGCTGGTGAGCAAAGCCTTCCGACGAGCCTTCTACTGGCCCACAGCTCTGGCCGACGCCGAAGAACTCATCAGAAGGTGCAAAGGGTGCCAATTCTTCGCCAAGCAGCAACACGTCCCGGCCTACAAGCTAGTCACCATACCACCGACCTGGCCCTTTGCCTGCTGGGGGCTCGACATGATTGGGCCTCTGCCAACTGTGCCAGGAGGATTCAACAGAGTTCTGGTGGCCATCGACAAGTTCATCAAGTGGATCGAAGTCAAGCCAGTCACCTGCCCAAAAGCTGAAAGAGTACTCGACTTCTTGGATGAACTCGTGCATCGCTACGGGCTACCCCATCGCATCATCACAGACTTGGGTTCCAACTTCAACAACCACCAGTTCTGGGAGTATTGCGAGAACAGCGGGATCGACGTGCGATATGTCTCAGTCGCCCACCCGCGCGCTAACGGCCAGGTGGAGCGCACCAATGAGATGGTACTCGATGCCCTCAAGAAGCGATTGCACGATGCAGCTAACACCAAAGGAGGTAAATGGATCAAGGAACTACCCAATGCACTCTGGGGGCTTCGTACTCAACCTACCAAGCCAACAGGGCAGTCACCGTACTTCCTGGTCTACGGCTCCAAAGCTATCTTACCCGCCGACGTGATGTGGGAATCCCCGGCAGTAGAATAATACGACGAAGGCATCTCAGAACACAGTCGACGGGTTGACATCGACAGCCTCGAAGAAGCCCGCTGCGCTGCCCTCGTCCAGTTAGCAAGGTACCTAGAGGGTATCCGACGCTATCATGATCGCAACGTCAAGGAACGCTCCTTTAACGTCGGCGATCTTGTCCTCTGTCGCATCCAAAACACGGACGGACTACACAAGCTCAGCTCGCCCTAGGAAGGTCCCTTCTCAGTCTCCAAGGTGACCGGACCAGGCTCCTATCGTCTCCAGACACTTGAAGGCGACGACATCAGCAACTCGTGGAACGTCGACCAGCTGTGTCGCTTCTACGCGTAGTCGCTCGACTACCTGTCTACGGGTCCAGCCTGCACGGCTACTAACGGACTCCTCGCTGTAAGCGACCTCTCGGTCCTAGCACTAGTCTACGGACTACTTCTATCCAGGATCCAGCGTTAACGGCTACTAACGGATCCTGGGCCGCACATAGCCTAAGGGCTTTAGCGGCAGTCTACGGACCATGTACTCTCTAGATCCAGCCTATACGGCTACTAACGGATCTCCAGCTGTAAGCGGTCCAAGGGCCCTAGCAATCACTTCGCCGTAGGCGGCCTACGGGTCCTGGTGACTTCCTATTTGTAACGGCGCTGGCCATCCAGGTGTACTTATTCATCAGTAATAAAGCTTGATTCTACTCAACTTGTTTACTGTGCCTTCTAACTAGGCAAATCCGACCGAGCACTACTACTCGCCACCTCTCCATCGGCTTGGTACTCCCCACACTTCGATGCAAGTGGCGGTAACGAGTACTCATTACAGCATGAGAAGTGGACCAACTTCATTCACATTCAAACAAGTTTCTAACCAATTTGTTTGTCTTACATAACTACCCTGTACATAAGCTACTTCTACAGGTACAACTACTGAAGGTTCAGCTTGTCCGCGACTTGCTCCGCGATAGGCGCCATCTCCTCCAGAAGGGTCTTGTACTGCTCATCCGAGCAGTTCGCCGCAAGACCACCGGCCACCACATCCACTGGTGCCTTCGGGAAGTACGACTTCATGAAGGTGAGTACCTGGTTCGGTATCGACTTCGCCAAATGCTTGACGTACGTCGCCAGGCGCCTGGGAGCTTCCTTCAGCCTGTCTACCAAAGGCGCTATCTTGGGCCCGCTCGGATGTGGGACCAGCAGCCTTGCTATGGGCAGTGCGGCTTCTTCCAGCTCTTTCAGTTGCGCCCACAGCTTCTCGCAGTCTTCATTGAGCTTCTGTAGAGATTTATAACAGCGTACAAGGTCAAGATCTGAGGCTTCACGGAGCTCCATGTGCTTGATGCACTCATGACGCAACTGTGCGTAGTCCCACTCGAGTACCTCTCGGCGGTCGGTCTCCCGGTACACGATATTCTTGAGGTCCATCTCGGAAGCCTTCAGTTGGTCAACCCTCGCCTCAAGATCTGCAGACAACTCGACAATAGTCTCAGACTACACATAAGCTCTACAACAAGTACTCAGTGGTCGCGGTGGAGGGCATACCTTTGTTTTTCTGGCGCAGAGTCTTGTTCTTCTTGATCAAGTCGTCCCTTTTGACTTGCATCTCCTGTACCTCATTATGGTACTGGGCGAAGGCACCGTCGAGTTTGAATTGGAGCAGTGCTGCGTCTTTCTTCGACTTGTCCAGCTCCTTCTCCAGGGTCTCCGCTCGGATGACTGTGTCACCATACCCCTTCAGAAGGTCGGTCTTCTGGCAGGATCTCTCCACCAGGCCCTGTGCAAGACCCAATGATTAATCAGTACTCAGTACCCAATAAAGCAAGACAACTCAGGGTACTTGCAACATACCTTGATCCAGTTCTCCGTGCGACGCCACGACTCCATGCTCAGAGACACGAAGGCCGGGTCGATCAGCTCATCATCCAGCAACTCGAGACCTCCGCGGCTCGAGGTCTCAGTCTCTGGCATGGGCGCCGAGCGAAGCAGCGCCGCGTCTTCTATCATCGCCTCTCGGACCACAACCTCAGTCCCTGCTTCAGGTTGCGGGTCAACCCGTGCTTCCACGCTTGGCTCGGGGGCTATCGAAGTCACCGGCCCGACGACTGTCGAGGTCGTCGGCTCGGCAACTAGCTTCGTAGCCGTCGCTTCACCAGTGGCCGTCTCCATGGGTACTGCCTCAGGGATCGCCGCTCCCTCGGCTTGTGTCCCTGACAAGATTAGCTCAACAGTCAGTGGTGGCTACGACTACTCTTCACAAAAAGTACTCATGGTGACAGGATGTGTACCTTCCACCAGGGTAGCTTCTTCAAGCCTCGGCTCTGCTACGGCATCGGCTTGTGGTGGCGGTGTGGGCTCTCGTACCTCCGCCGAGCGATCTTCACCATCGGCAGGAGTGCTAGTCTCCCCCTCATCGCACGACAAGTCCGTGGATTTCCTGCATCATGGATTATTCAATCAACAACACGAGCTTGACGGCTACATGACTACGCAAGAGTTCCGGGAACTTACAGAGTCGACCGCACCATAGTGACGGTCGGGGCGCCCAGTATCCTGGCGATATCCACAATGCCAGGCTCGCTGGTGGCTCCTGCTTCGACAGGAGGCTCCTCTACTCTCTCCTCTGGCTGCCCATCGACCACGGCCGCAACTGGAGGAGGGCCATGTACTTCTTTGACCGACGGTTGCGGCTTCACAGCGACGGTTTGCTCCTGTGCCCCTTCTGGCACAATGTCTTCAGTAACCGGAGGCGGGCTGGTGCTTCCCTCAGCCGTCACCCCCACAGTCTCCTAGACTTCTTCCTCATCCTGGGCAGCGGGGTCCGAGGATGGGATGTCCTGCAAAAATACAAGTCATGCAGTCAGCGACAGACTACTTCTCGTCAGTACTCGACTACTCTAGTCACGGTACTCACCTCCTGTCTGGTGGCTTCGGACACCTTCAATTTTTTCACGGCGCGTTTGCGCGCCACGTTGCGAGGCTTCCTGGGTAGCACTGGCAAGCTCGCCTCAAGGCTGGATGGCCTTTCGACTACTGGAACATGCGGCATCCCAGCCCGGCTAAACCTAGAGCGGAGCTGGAAGCGCTGCAACAGCGTCTCTTCGTCTTCGTCGTCGGAGGTGTCCTCGATGACGACGGCATCATCGCCTTCGCCAACTTCTCGGCACTCCTTCACCTTGGGTTCCGCCTTCCCCTGTGTTTGTTCGTCAAGCCGTGGGGGGAAGGCGGGATGGAGATGTACTTCTTCAGATCGTCCTACAAGATCAAGCAAGCATAAGTACGACTACACAAACGATTAGTACTCGGGGGCTCTGGCCACGACTACTAACCTCGTTTGGCGGCCGTGCCGCGGAGTACTCTGGCACGGGGCACGGCGTGTACGCGGGCATGTCATTGAAGATCTTGCCTAGCCTTTCGATGATCACATCATCCTCAATTTCTTCACCGAGCATCCGGGAAGTATCTTCGTTGCCGGTGTACTGGTAGCCGAGATGGTCTCGCGCCATCAGCGGCTGCACCCTTCTCTTCATGAAGCTGAAGGCCACATGCTCGGCCCTCAGTCCGGCCTCCCTCAAGGCCTTGATCTTCTTCAGCAATGGAGGTAGCTGGATACCCTCTTGCATGGTGGGCTCCGTGTTCCACCATGGTGCATGCTTCGGCTGTCGACCACTGGGCTTTGGCAGCTCGGGGTGGTGGTTGCTGATGTAGAACCACTTCGCCTTCCAATCTTGGTTGGAATCAATGAGCTTGTACGGCAAGTATTGCCCGGCGGCATCTTCGCGCATCTGCACTCCAGCCCCTCCAACTACTCGGGGGGCGTCCGTACTCGGCTGCGGCTTCACCCGGAAGAACTTCCGGAACAGGATCCAGTGGGGCTTGATTCCCACAAACGCCTCGTAGAAGTGTACAAAGATGGAGATGTGGAAGACACCGTTGGGGTTGAGGTTGAGGTACTCGATCCCGTAGTACCTGAGCATCCCCTTGAAGAAGTCGCTGGCGGGCAGTGCGAGTCCACGCTCCACGAACCGCGTGAACATCGGAATCTCATCCGGGCTCTTCTCCATCGGGTACGGATCTCCAGTGGCGACGCGCCACAGATCCATCTCCTTCTCGCGAAGGAAACCACTGTTGACCAGGGCGAGGAGATCTTCGGTCTTCAGCTTCGCTTTCTTCCACTCCTTCGCCGGATTTGGCAGGGTGGAGGGGGGCGGCGACGACGACGACTGGCTGGCATCGTCGGCCTCATCACGACTCCTCTTCTTCGACGCGCCGATCTTGGTGCTCTTCGCTGGAGACCCCTTCAACCTCCGAGTCACGAGTGTCTTCACTCGCATTCGCTCGGGGGCTACGGAGGAGGGCGGACTACGGCGGCGGGGCGAAAGTAGATCTAATCTACTTAGCGGCGGCGGCGGCAGCAGAGGCGCAGGGGGGCAGTGACTCAGATCTAACCTCAGAGAAATGCGACCGCTGGGAGTGAAAACCCCTAAGGGGTTCGCCTGTTATTTATAAGCCACCAAGCGGCTCAGTTCCGAACGGGCGGATAAGTTTCAGGCGGCTGACTCAGCGGCGGCGGACTGACCCTTCGTATTCCAGTACTCGATGCTCTCTTCTCGGGGGCTCGACTACATCCGATGGATTCAGTGTGCTACACCAGATCAAGATCCCACTCAGGACACATTCTACAGTCAAGATGACCCTTCAATTCGAGAGAAAGTACTCGACTCAAGGCTCGGGGGCTCCGTGCCACGTGTCCTTCGGTTTTTTCTCCGAATTTTTTGGGATAAGATTGGTAGAACTTTAGATTGACCTTCAGCTTGAATCTACGATTCGACCTAAGGCTCGGGGGCTACATTCCATATGGAATGCGATTCTTCGAATCGCATTTTCCATATGGTTTTTCAAGAAGATAACACGAGTACTATTGAAGACCTTCGAGAGAAGCACTCGGGGACGCTTGGGGACTACTCGAGAAGACTTCAAGACTACTCGAAGATCAGCTGGAGTACCTCCAGCCTCGGGATGATTCAAGGATTCTTGAGGACTTTCGGCTTGTGGAACTCGGGGACGCTCAAGGACTACTCGCCAAGGCCATCAAGACTACTCGAAGACATCCTACTCGACTACAAAGTACTCAGGGGCTTGTCGTATGGACATCCCTGGGCCCACTACTCAGGTGGGTACCAGGACCGACTACTACGTGGGCCCCTGGGCCTACTCGATTTGGGCTGCACGGCACCAGATGACGTGAAGCACAAGGCATGCGGAGGACTAGTACTTGGTTAGGAAGGTAGACATGTCCGGATCCATGTAGAGTACTCCTAGCTGTGTACGACTAGTGATCTCCCTCCAAACCGACTTGTAACCCTGCCTCCCGGACTATATAAGGCGAGGCAGGGACCCCTATCTCTTCATCGGTATCATCTTGTAAACACACCCAATCAATCCAGAGCTACGCAGCATACAGGACGTAGGGTATTACGCACCTCGCGGCCCGAACCTGTCTAAATTGTATGTCACGTGTCTCTCCTTCGAGTTCCCGATCTCGGCGAGGCCACAAACGTCTACCTCGGGTACTCCCCTTGGTAGGTTGCCGGGTTAAAACACCGACACTAACCTATATAGATTCTCGATGCTAATATAGGCCGGGTAAGACAATACATTAATTATATGTCACTTTGATGCTAATAATCCTCTTAGATATACTAACTCAAAGAAACCCCTCTCTTATATTACGGTTGCGACACGTTTACTTCGACAATAAAATGTCAGGTTTAATTGCTCACTTCGATATTTGTTTGTTTCACTAGTTCTAGCTTCTCCGACCACTATTACCACGAAAACCCACACTGGGAGAAGACATCTCGAAAAGAGTCTAAATATGTTGGTGGTATTTTTCAAGAAAATAGAAAATAAGAAACAATATTAAAAGGATGACGTCCATATATATTTCTTATTTTTTTATATATAAGAAACTTATTATAGTAACAAATAAGTTTCTTATATGCAAGTCTTTGGCCATATACCAAGTTAAAAAGGTACTACCAGGCATATCATGTTAACTGGAGTAACCTTTTGACTTTATACTGTATAGAACTAGGTGATACCCCGCGCGTTGCTGCAGGATTTTTTTAAACAAAATTTTAAGATGAAATGTGAAAGTAGAAAGACTGAAATGGTAATTTTAAGATGAAATGTGAAAGTAGAAAGACTGAAATGGTAATTTTAAGATGAAATGTGAAAGTAGAAACACCAAAATGATTGCATGAAAATATTTTTTAAACAACATTATACATGAAATCATGTTAATTTTGTTGAGAGAAAATAATTCTTAAACGATTGATATTGCGGGAGTTTTGTGGTGTGCTACTCAGAAAGACATGCTATTAGTCAGCGATTTTTGGTTGAAGACATAAATAGATGGTCTAGTGGATGATGACACGGTGTATAGTGGATGGTAACATGACGTAAGTGCGTTATGGTATGGAATGCTTGCATGTTGAGAGAAATAGAGCTATGACTCTTAGTGGGGTGCTCTTGTATAGATATAGATGATTTATGTTTGTATTCAGTTAAATATTATAATTCTCAACCAATAATGTCTCTCAAGAAAATTTATTTTAAGTTATTAAAAATTGCACGCTAGGATGAATCTATTGATATTACTTCTATTTGAAATGTTTTTAATTATCCATAGTTAAAGTTAATTACATTTTTGACTTTAACATAAATATAACTATATTTTAGGATAAAATAATTATATTAATTAAGGAATCGGGAAACCAGACTCAGGGCAGTCTCAATAGAAGAAACTGATGTGATTTCATAGTACAAGAAATCATCTATAGAAATTATTCCAAAGTGGAGATTGACTTTGAGTAATAATCATTTTCTCTTTCTCTCTCCAACCTCTATCTTCTTCCTCCAATGGTGAGCGTGCAACGGGCACACCTAGAAACTAGTTGTTTCTCTCTCCAATTGTGATTTCATGGTTTCTTGATGTATTGTGTGAAGAGAAGATCTGATTTCTTCATGACAGAATCATTTCTAAGAGTTTTGCTCTCTTTCTTCATTAATTACGTTATCATGTTAGTATTTTGCCTACCTAGAAAGTCATTTATTGAGGATGAAAATCATCTTAATACACCACTGAGACTACCCCTCAACTAACTCCAATTACGAATACAAATCTCTATGGGCCGCACAATGATACTTGTTCGAACTACCTCTACACATGAGCAACTTAAACCACTTAACCATCTTCTAAAGTTATATTATAAGTACTCATCATTTACGAGTGAAAGCTTATAAGAAATGAGTTTCAACTTCCAAACTAACTAATAAATGAGAAACGAGAAGGCAACAGATCTCTATCCCTCAGATCAGACATCTCATGATTTCTTTGTTAAGAAACACATCTCAAGTATCTTTGCAATAGAAAAGTAGTGCTCACTCACTCCGTCCCAAATTATACATTATTTTACATTTTTCAAACTTCATATTTTCGCTATGTGCCTAGATGTATTCTATATCTAAATACATAACAAAAATTATGATTTTGCAAAAAACTAAAACTATCAAAGTCAAAGTCGTGATCTTTTTCCTAGAATTTTTGGGCAGTATGAGCTCGGTGATCTTAAAATAGCCTTCCCTTTTTCCGTAAAAGGACAACATACTGGCCTATTTTCAATCTTCACTTTGTTCACTTTGTATTATAGATATAAGAGCTTTGTTACTGTACTTCCAAAATACTAGTGGTATTTGCTGGTATTTTCCTTTTTATCCATCTTATTAAAAAGAATTAAATAGATTTAGACATAATTAAAGAATTAAACTAGCAAATTCTCATTAGCTTTGTATTTGATCCCACCAAATTGGTACTTTTTTAGATACGTTAGGGTAAGGATGGATTCAGGATGGATACGCTTGGAATCGGATTCGGATGTCACCTTTTACCACATTTTATTTTTAATTCGAATTGGATACGAATCTTATCGAATATATACAAATATGGATCTTATCAAATACGAATACAAAACGGATAGATTTGCTTTATCGATGATTGTATAGTTGGTAAAAAATATGTGACTAGTAGTGAATAAATTATGAATAAGACAACTTATTGAAAATATATATTTATTAATACAATTTAGTAATTCAATGTATCAAAATAAATATAAAAATAAATATTTTTCATAGATGTATATCATTTAAAATTAAGATAACTGCATTAATACATACAAATATTATTTATTTCTTTAAAATAATATAATATTTTTTAAATTAACATGAAAGCCATATTGTAATTATTAAGTTTTATTATTCTATACCACTAACAATATTTTCATAGATGTATATCATTTAAAATTAAAATAACTGCATTAATAAATACAAATATTATTTATTTCTTTAAAAATAATATAATATTTTTTAAATTAACATGAAAACCATATTGTAATAATTAAGGTTTATTATTCTATACCACTAATAATATTAGACTAAAATAATTATTCATTTGATATTTTTTTATAATTTTGATGATGTACACCATTTTTAGGTAATGATATTTTTTATATTATTAAAATAAACATCATTTTTTAATTACTAATTAGTCATCAAAATAAGTTTTACAAAATTTCATGAGGATTTTATTCTACACGGATACGGATATTGTCGGTATTGTCGGATAGTTCACATTTTGTCGAATACGAATCTGGAACCGGATAGAGGAAAAAATGAAAATTGAATACAAATACATCCACTTAACATTGACATTAAAAACGAATACGGATACGGATATCCATATTGATGATTTTATCGAATACAGATTCGAATAAATCGGATATCCAGACATCTGAATCCATCCCTATGTTAGGGTACTTGTTTATTTTCACAGTTCAATTTCACACGGGATGGATAACCCTCATTTTTTCCAACCACTTTGAGATTTCTCATAGTTATAAACCACTAGTTCTAATTTAACTTTATCTAAAAACTAGAAAACTCAGAGTCCCAAACTATACTTAAACTGACGAAAACAAAGAATAAAATCAGGGAAACGACAAATCCTCACGGGTGAGCAAGGGCCACCACCACTCAGCACTCACCACGTCGTGCGTGTTCGTGCAGCGCTGCCCCCTGCTGCGTGACTGCGTCGTCTCCTCCTCCCCGTCTCCCATTCCACTCTGCCCAATTCAGCTCGGAGCTCAGAGCAGCAGCCCAAGCTCCCGACCCAAGGAGAAGGAAGGAAGGGAGGAGCTAGCGGCGGGAAAAGAAAGCGCGCCGCCGCCGCTCCGTTCGAGCTCATCCATCCCCGCCGACCATGGCCATGAGACACAGGGCGCGCTCCTCCCCCACCTCCCCGCTCACCCCGTCCTCCAGCACCAGGTAATGGAATCGACCTCGTTCCTCGTTGGAAAAAAAAGGAAATCCGGGCCTTTCTCCTTCCCGCCCGGGTGATTTGCTCCCGAGATTTTGTGGGGGTTTATGTCATCTGCGTCGTGGAAGTTTGTTTGAATTTGCGAGAAGCAATGTTTCAGTAGAAACGGCGGGGCGGTGGAATCTCGCAAGTAGCGATGTTTGAATTTGGTCGATTTGGTCGGAAGAAAGGGAAATCTTTGGCCTTTTGGGAGCTTCCTGTGAATAAGTTGCTGCCGCTGCTTGGGTATGCATACTCTGCCTTTTCAGCCGGATGAACGAGCTTCCGGGTGCTTCCGTTTCAGAACTTCAGATTCCTTACTTACATTTGGCTGAATAGCATCTGCAAAATTACGACAAAAAAAAAAGGTAGAAGATAGTAAGGACAAGAAGAGATGCGTGTGAACTGTGAAGCACGAGCACGTCAGCCATTGTTTCGGTTTCAACAAGTTCCCCTGCAAGCTAGATATCCATCGCCGAGATCCCGGAGCCCTCTGCGTGCGTTGACCGGCGTGGTCCCCCCATGGAACGTCGAGATCTCAGCACCGAGCTTGCCGCGCGTGCGCTCGGGCGTTTACATTTCCACCCACTAGTTCTCGCCTTTTTTTTTTCTCGGTGGGCAAGAAAAGCAAGCTAGCCGCAGTTGCTGGCGCGATTTGAGATATGGGGAAAAAGTTTTAGGGATATGATGCGCACTTCAAAATCAGATAGCGTCATGCTGTTGTTGTTTTTGACTGGATACCCACTTTCTTTTGGGTGGGAGAGTTGGAAGTGGGGGTGGTGTGATCTCTGTTGTTCCAT
Organism: Cenchrus fungigraminus; assembly: GCA_036936925.1. Lineage (NCBI taxonomy): Eukaryota > Viridiplantae > Streptophyta > Magnoliopsida > Poales > Poaceae > Cenchrus > Cenchrus fungigraminus. The sequence continues at coordinate 91,478,296 of CM072780.1, forward strand.
TAACCTTTCTTTTTAACATAGGGAACAGGGGACATTTCCCTTTTTGGTTTTTTTGAATAATCTTCCCTTTTTGTTTGGGAATGTCAATTCCAAGAATCCAAATGCTTCCGTTATTTAAAAAGATTGAAAAGAGAATAGCACCACTCAAGCTTCTTCGTTCCTTGAAAAAAGTTGTGATCTTTGTCCTTTTTCCTCTTATATGAGGAAACAAGGGAATGCCTACTGGTTAATATATTTTGTAGGTAAAGGCATGAAGATATGTAGATCATTTAAAGGGGTAAATCACCAATTTGAGGACAACATCCATGTTTTGTCCTATGGATAACCATATAAATTCAAGATTGAACTTTTTTGTCACGCTAAATTGCAATGACCATCATCGTCATTTCAGGTTGCATGGCTGGCATAGAAAGGATATCCTTTCAGCCACATTTTTAGCATTTCCAATCTCCTGTATCATCTACAGAATTAGAGAGCTAATGACGCGAAAGGCAGCCTCTGAATTTTAATGTGCAGGGAATCCAATCACCTGACCTTATTCAGGCTACTGTGTATGTTAACGCCATCTGTATTTTCTGCACCATGAATTGTGATTAGATTTGGCGATGGCCCTTAGAGCCTTATTGCTTAAGGTACATGTCTTAACACTAAGACAGTACCACAATAAATGTCGTAATAATTGACAACCTACTCCGTCCAAAAGAAAAGCATGACAAAAGCATCGTTTTACTAGAACTAATAATTGGCTGTTAATGAGTGTACAATGCTAATTTAGTGTGACTTGATATGCACCAAACGAGTTTCAGCCCCTATAACTCTAACGAACAGAGCATTTCTTTACCGCTGCTTTTTTAATTACGGCAACTTTAAAAAATCAAAATTACAAGGAGATTTTTGACAAGTTATTAGCTGTTTCAGTCATATCGTGTAAATCACAATTAAAATATGCAATGAAAAATAGCTCCCATCGTGTTGGAGCTACCCAATTCTAGTGTTATTTCTGGTTAGCTATCTTCAGTTGACACCTTAGCCTACCCCAATTTGCTTGGGACAAAAGGCTTGTTGTTGTTATTATCTTCAGTTGACACCTCAGATTGCATGGTATTCAATTCTATTGTCAGGAGTGTTTAATCAGAAGCAAGATGGTTTACGTTGACAACTGCTGAGAAAATTTAGGCACATTGCATCTCCAAACAAAATTTTATGTTTGCACAAACTCTGGCTCCACACAATGAGTAGTCAGTAATGCTAAAGAAACATTTCAGTTTAGTTGAGTGGCAGAAGATTCAGGAGCAAGTTAGTTGTGCTTATTATGTGTCATCTTTTTCAGTTTTGCATCCAGGCAAGAATATTGCATCGAGTTCTGAACTGTACAAGAGTGTTTACTTTGCATTATCGAGAATAACTCTGCTTTCTTTTTTGCAGAACAAAGAAGATTCTTGGTTTTTCTGTATCTCTCATCCTCATCAATCTGGCTTCGATTATGGAGCGTGCTGATGAGAATCTCCTTCCAGCAGTTTACAAGGAAGTCAGTGCAGCCTTCAATGCTGGTCCTACTGATCTGGGATACCTCACGTTTCTAATGAACTTTCTGAAGTCAATAGCATCTCCCTTGGCAGGTATCCTTGCTCTTCACTATGACCGGCCAACAGTGCTTGCAATAGGGACCGTCTTCTGGGCCTTATCAACAGGGGCTGTTGGTGTTAGCCAGCATTTTGGGCAGGTCGCATTCTGGAGAGCTGTAAACGGCCTTGGGCTTGCAATTGTCATACCAGCGCTCCAGTCATTCATTGCTGATAGCTACAAAGATGGTACACGTGGTGCAGGATTTGGTCTGTTAAGCCTCATCGGTGCTGTAGGTGGTATTGGTGGTAGTATTTTGGCAACAATCATGGCTGGTAAGGACTTCTGGGGATTCCCAGGATGGCGTGTTGCATTTATGATGGTTGCCGTTGTCAGCTTGATAATTGGAATTCTTGTGTACTTGTATGCAACTGATCCAAGAAGGATACCTGGCAATCATCTTCTTGATGAAGACGATTATGAGAGGTATGCCATTTTTTCATCTCACCTATCTGTGTGCTTCATTAATCAGCGCTACTAGCAAAACAGAAGTTAAGAGGGGAGAATTTTGTGACTGTACCGGGTGGTATTTTTATGTATATATTATCCTGATTCCTCCTGATAGAATGTCCTTGCAGTACTTCATTTCGTTGTCAGAATTGTTGTTTGATGGGATTGCTTCTAGTGATGCATATCAGTGTTTCATTACTTCGTCCTTTCCAGTCTGAACTCCTATCTTCTGTGGCTACACTCTACACCGCATAGAGACATGTAGAATGCCAATTTACTTTCCTTGGTCTCTGAATTGAGGCACTTTTGGTAGGTTGTTTAATATGCAATAGATTTCTTCCAGCCCCAATTAAACTATATAGTAAGTTAGTACCCGAGTTAAACTAACAATTGGGAATCAGGACAGCACTATACATGAATGTATACGGCATAACATCATTATCCTCATCTCCCAGGTTTCATTTGTCCAGCAAAGATGTTCTTCCTCCGCCTTCCATCTGGAGGGACTCTTGGGTGGCTACAAGATCTGTTATGAAAGTGAAGACATTCCAGATCATCGTCCTGCAAGGGATAATTGGCTCATTGCCGTGGACTGCCATAGTTTTCTTCACAATGTGGTTTGAACTCATCGGTAGGGCAACAACCATGTACATTTACAAAAACTGATAACAAATGCTCTTCAAATTGAATTCTAACAGGGAATCCTCTTAGGTTTTGATAATAACAGTTCAGCAGCACTCAACAGCCTATTTGCAATCGGGTGTGCCAGTGGAGCGTTTATTGGTGGGGTGCTAGCAGACCGACTGTCAAAGCACTACCCAGATTCGGCACGCGTCATGTGTGCCCAGTTCAGTGCATTCATGGGCATTCCATTCTCATGGATCCTACTCACAGTGATCCCCCAGTCAGTCGACTACTGGTACGCCTTTGCGGTCACCCTCTTCTTCATGGGCCTCACGATAAGCTGGTGTGCCACCTCTGCGAACAACCCCATGTTTGCTGAGGTGGTCCCTCCCAAGCACCGCACCATGATCTATGCCTTCGACCGTGCATTTGAGGGCTCTTTTGCGTCCCTAGCCGCCCCTGCTGTCGGCCTGGTCACCGAGAAGATATATGGCTACGATGCCAAGACTGTGAACCTTGCGAACGGATCTGCAGATGGGGCGTTTGCGCTCTCGAGGGGGCTGCTGACCATGATGATTGTGCCCTTCGGTGTCTGTGTCCTGTTCTATAGCCCCCTGTACCTCGTGTTCAAGCGCGACAGAGAGAACGCGAAACTTGCCAGCTTCAAGGAGCAGGAGCTAGTGTGATGATGTAAAAATGCTGCATTCTTCAGAATTCAGCGCCCCTGGGCATTGCCATCTCTGGGTTATTCTGATAGAAATTCTGGCATTGTGCCACGGGGAAAGTGTGGAGCAAGATGCTTTCTGACTTATTCAAAAACAAAGACTGTCCTTTTTGTGCCGATTGTGCATGCAGCAAGCATTTTGGTTTCAGTGGCTAACCTGGTGATTGGAGATTGTGGAGAGAAGTGGAAGTTCTCCTTGTGACCCTTAACAGAGGATTGAAGCTCGGCATGGCCACTAGTGTTGGCCGGCGCAGTTTTTCGGTCCTTTTTCTTTTTGTAAATCTGAACCATAGAGACAAGCTGATGTGACTTAGTAGTCGCTTGCTAGTTTAACAGATTCACTATTGTTTCATTGATCAATGAGACCAGTCCACTTTTCATACTTGCACATTGTTATCAGCAATCTTTAAGAGTTTCTGGAAACCTTCCCTCTATTGATTTCTGAAGCAGTGTTCACGGTTTGGATTCGGTCGCCATAAATGGATTGTGATATAATACAAGTTCTACGTCTTCATATAATCTTAGTAGGATGTTGCAAAATTCAAGTATTCCTACAGTTCAATATATTTCTTCAGTTCCTTTTTATATAAAAAAGCTACCTTAAAGCATAATATAGTCATGAGATAATGCTTGCTGTTAAAAATAATTGAACCTTTGGTCTGAAGAATAAGCTGACCCATCGTCACCTCATTTCTCATATGCTCCTAATTGGTACAAACACGACGAATTGAGTCTTTTTTTTTACCTGAATATATATGAAGATCAACTCGTGATGTACTTCAGTTTACCCTAAACCTCAGTATAGAACTCTAGATTGAGGTGATTAGTTCTACCGTGTTCTAAATAAGTTTTTATTTGGAAAAAAAACAGAGTGTGTCAGCCAAAAAGAGGGAGAAAAGTAGAAAAATGCTTAACTACTTCACGTGGGACCGTGCTGTCAGCCTCAGCACACTTCGAGTCAGCAAAGCTTCGAACTCTATCCAGGCCATTCGATCCCCAATCGACAGCTGACACACCTCCCTCGCTGTTCACCTCGGCACCTATAGCTTTCCTCCCCCGAGTCTTCGTCTCCCGGTCTCCGTCGCTGCTGGGCTGCGCCACTCCAAACCCAACAAAACCCCCCTCCGCCGCGAGATCTGCGCAGCAATGGCGACGCTGCGGCACCTCCTCATCGCCCTGGCCCTGGCCCTCGCGCCCTTCCTCGCGGCCGCGGAGGGGAGCGCCGAGGAGGGGCCCCGCGGGCGCCGCCTGCTGGTCCTCCTGGACGACCTGGCCGTGCGGTCCTCGCACTCGGCCTTCTTCGGCTCCCTCCAGGCGCGCGGCTTCGATCTCGACTTCCGCCTCGCCGACGACCCCAAGCTCTCGCTCCATCGCTACGGGCAGTACCTCTATGACGGCCTCGTGCTCTTCGCCCCCTCCACCCCACGTAATAATTTGCTCTGTTTCTATCTCTCTCGCCCCCCCGAGATCCGATCTGTGGCGTTGGGTGATCCTGGTGGTGGATTCGATGGGAGTAGTGGAGGTTTGGGGTGCGGAATCGGTTGCTCGTCAGACCTGATCCGCGCTCTTGGAGCGTTTCTCAGTTCAATTCTGTGATCTGATGTGGGAAATTGCAGCTATCGGGACCTCGGATGTTGGATTTTGTGTCACTAAAGGATCTATCTGCCCCCATAAGTTTCATTTGAATCATGTGTCCAGCCGCTTAGCTCTAGTGGTAAAATGGGATCCAAGTGCTAGTTGTGGTTGAAACCCACTGCACACGCCTTGAACTCTGTTAGATGATGTGGTAATACTTGATTCAGCCCTAGTGCCCTACGAATTTCTAATAACACCAGTCTATGTTCGGTGCCAGGTTTTGGTGGATCAGTGGACCAGAACGCGGTTATAGAGTTTATCGACGCTGGCCATGATATGATCCTGGCGGCCGATTCGTCTGCCTCCGATCTTATCCGTGGCATCGCGACGGAGTGCGGGGTTGATTTTGATGAGGCAAGTTGTTTCCTACTTCTGTTCTTCCTGACTGATGCCTTGGTTTATCCATCCCTAGGATTCTAACGGCTTGAGTTTCAATTGGTTTCAGGATCCAGAGGCGATGGTTGTTGACCACATTAATTACGCTGTCACGGATGTTGATGGTGATCACACCTTGATTGCCGGCGATGATCTCATCCAGTCTGATGTGATACTAGGGTCTAAAAAGATTGAGGTTAGCAGTGATGCAAAAGTTCTACCTTATCCTTTCAACCTTTCGTGCTTGATATGCTCATTGGATTAAACAATAGTTAGACCTGAGTTGAGGTGGAGTCTTGGGGTGCGTTTGGTAGGGCTTCAGCTGTGGCTGTGGCAGCTCCAGCTGCGGCTGTGTTGGTGAAGTGGATTCTGCGGGGGAGTTGAATCCGTTTTTGGAAAACGTTTGGCAAAACAGCTTCTCCTGACCGTGTCACATGGATAAGAGGGTGAAATACCCATAATGCCCTTCAATTTTCTTTTTGATTTCCTTTTTTCCACCTATTTTTCCTTTTCTTTTTTCTTTTACTTTTTTCCTTCTCATTTCTTTCTTTTTTAATTTCTCTCTTTCCGTTATTATCTCCACCAGCCGTGGGGCTTATCCATTCGCAGATGCCTCACGAGATCTCGATGCCTCACCTCACCTCGCGTCCTCGCCTCCTCCGCGCGGAGCTCCCCGCCTCCCCCGCCGGCCGGCCACCGGTCCTCCTCTGTGCCGCCTCCTCCGCGCGGCCATCCTCCTTCTCCGTCGCCGCCTCGCCGGACTCCATCTTCCTCTACCCCATCGCACTGGCCGCCACCTCGGGTCACCTCCAGCCGCGCCGCCCGGCCACCTCCAGCCACGCCGCCCGACCACCTCCAGCACTGCCGTCTGGCTCTCCAGCGCCGCCGTCCAGCCGCGCCGGCCCCGCCACTTCCTCCCCGCCGGCCCCTCCGTCCTGCTCCTGTCAACCCCACCACGGGCCGGACCCGCCTCCGACCAAATCCCGTCGGCTCCAACGAGCTCGCCGCCGTCATCGAGCTCCACCACCACCGCACCTGCTCCCCCACGCCCTGCCACGGAGGGGCAAATCGGAGACGCAAGGACAGCATGTCAGACGGAGCTGGGAGAAGCTGCAATTTTCAGCTCCCTCGCGCGGGTTCGGCTCTAGTCACCGCGTTTCACGGGTGATTCTCTGCCGGAGCTCTTTTTTCACCCCGTTTGGTAGCGCTTCGGCAAAAACAGCTCCCGGAGCGGCTGGAGGAGCGCTACCAAACGCACCCTTGGTCTGAAATCTTGTTCTGATCTTATCAATGAGAACTAAATTTTGTGCATGGTGATTTCATCATTTATGTTTTTGGTATTCACAATTAGCACGCTTTTTGTTCAGAAATCAAACCTTGTAGGCTGTACTGCTGAAACATTGTTAGTATAAGTGGGCTACATTGTGTCTTTGAATTTCTGTTCTATAGTTCTGTGGCACTTCAACGTTTGTCCCGAGTTAATAGTTACAATAGTCTTTCCATGGTTAAACCAATTTGTAGTATTAGCAAAAAGCCAAAGATGCTTATATCTGGTCTGGTCCTATTTGATAGTATGCTACTTTTATATCTGCAGTTCTTTAGATGCTAGAGTAGCCTCATCTATCATAACATTTCTTAACATTGGATGTTGATGAGGATATGGTGCAAACTTGCCTAACATTTTTTTTATTGCTTTCCTTTTGTGTATTTGGCTGTGCTTATAAGTAATCTTTCAATATTTGCTCCATTTTTCTAGGCTCCTGTATTGTTTCGTGGAATTGGACACGCAGTTAATCCATCAAACAGCTTGGTGAGTAATTTAATATAAATCTAAACACTGATATTTGCATGTCTGTAACTCTATATTGCTGTAGAACGTATACATTTTATGGTTTTAATAGCCCTTCCTTCTCCCCCTGCCTTTGGACGTCCCTAGGTTCTGAAAGTCCTATCTGCCTCTCCATCAGCATATTCAGCAAACCCAAAGACTAAGTTGGCATCTCCTCCATCTCTCACTGGGTCAGCTATATCACTGGTTTCTGTGATGCAGGTATCTTCTTTTTTTACTTGCTTGTTAGCATTAGCGGCTAGTCCTTCCATTGTTTCTTTCTTCTGTATTCATTAGTGCATGATAGGCTTGCCGGCATCCCATATATTACCAGGTGCATGCTGCCATTGAATCTCTCTAACAAGTTTTTTCCGTCTTCTTGAAGGCAAGAAATAATGCTCGGGTGCTGGTATCTGGATCACTTGATCTGTTTAGCAACCGGTATGCAACCATATACACCAAAGTAGGTTTCTTCTGGTTTCCTATAAAGTGCTGATGTTATTCTGTTTATTCAGGTTCTTAAAGTCTGGTGTTCAAAAGGCTGGTAGCAAGAAGAGGTTAGCTTCTGAAGCGTTTGTTGAGACTATAGATTTCAGCTAAAACATTCGAAGAACTTTTGGATGCTATTTCTTATAATTAATGCAATCCTTTTTCAGGCATGCATTATATGATTGCTAAAAAGGATCTGCCTTTCTAAGTTCTATAATACCTAACGTTAAGTGGAACTTGAAGTTTTTAATCTTGCAATTAACTCTTGACAAGCAGAGCACCTTGAGGAACTGTTGTGCTTGGGTTGTCTCTGTGTTAAGAAGCTAACTGCTTGGATTGACCAATTCATTTAATTACACACATTACTTATAATTTCATATGCTGTCCCTAGATTGTGAAGTTTGGAGTGTGATTATTTAGCTTTTTGTTAATAATTTGCTACCTTGAGAAGAAGATTGATGAAAGAATCAGTTTAACGCACTACTTGATAATAAAGGGGTAAATCTGTAAGTGATCCCAAACTGTAATAAAGGTACTTGATGTCATGTCGAAGGATCTTTAGGCACTATAAAGTGCTCTAGGCTGTTGGCCTGTTGCATAGATTGATAATAGGCTCGATATGGGTGTTGGGTGATTATTGGATATAGCAAAAGTGCTGCGCATCCTAGAGCAAATATATATAGCTTTTCTTATTCTTTGTGTCTGCTTCTTTGTGAAAATCATTCATTACATGCTCATTCTAGTTTTTGCATATGTACAGCTATGAGAGAGCTGGAAATGAGCAGTTTGTCACAGAGACAAGCAAATGGGTTTTCCACGAGAGGGGCCATCTAAAGGTTATATGCTGTGCTATTTCTCAAGCAGTGGGTGTTTTGCAAATAAAACTATGAAAGGCATGACATAACCGTTGTCATGTTCAAATTTACAGGCAGTTAATGTCAAGCACCACAAGGTTGGGGAGACAAATGAGCCTGGCATGTACCGCATTAATGATGACCTGGTAACTTTTTTTACTTGATGTGAATCGAAATCGATTATCGAGCACTGTGAAGTTAAATGTGATACTATAAAAATTATCGTCAAGGAATACTCGGTTGAGATCTACGAATGGTCTGGAACAAGCTGGAAGCCATATGTTGCTGATGATGTTCAACTTCAGTTTTTCATGATGAGTCCTTATGTTTTGACAACTATGTCGACTGACAAGAAGGTGTGCATTGTTACAAACCTTTAAGCATTAAGATCAATTGCGAGATTAGCATATTACTGTGGCTAAACTACCATGCTCTCCTGTTGTAGGGTTTATATTCAACATCCTTCAAAGTTCCGGATGTTTATGGAGTTTTCCAGTTTAAAGTTGAATACCAAAGGCTGGGATACACTGGTCTGTCTTTTACAAAGCAGGTTAGTCTCATAGCATGCTTTTCTTTTTACAGTGTCTTGTTGCTTTAATCAAACAATATCCAGTATTTAGTCATTTTTTTTCCACTTCACACATTTGATAATCATGTTTGCCTGCTGCAGATTCCAGTACGCCCTTACAGGCACAATGAGTATGAGAGGTTCATAACATCAGCATACCCATACTACACTGCCTCATTTTCAACTGTAAGATCTTCAAAATGTTCTTCAGCATACTACACTGCCTCTCCCTCCTTGACTCAGTCGCTCATCTTTTACAGCTTCCTGTCTAGATGAGTAAATTTCAGTTGTGTAGACTATCATAGGCAGCATTTGTAGATATTCCCATGTTCTAGATTAGCTTCCATGTATCGCCTGCTTACATAACTTTCTCATTGCAGATGGGAGCTTTCTTCATATTCTCGTTTGTGTACCTGTACCACAAATAGAGAACCCATGGGAGGGCACAAGTTGCTGGAGGCTGATGTGATCCAGAGATCTGTGGTGCCTCTATGGGCCAATCGTTACCCGGTGCAGATTTTACAGAACCATATTTTTGTAGTGCCAACTTAGATAACATTTGACGACCGCAGTCGCGCCCCATGAGAAACTTGTTCGTGCTAGGATGTTTGATCCCACCCTCGTTGTCTTTTACTGTTTCTGATCAGTACTGGTGAAAACTATTACAGCCTATAGAATTGAAATGATGACAAAACATGTAGCCACTTTGAAAGTATTTCATGCCTGATTATTTGGCACTTGCTCGGTTCCAAGTTGCAAGTTGTGGCTCAGAATGCGGACTAGTAAGTCGTAATGTTGAGTTTGAAGTGAAGTTTGCACATGCTATTTTGTTGCCTTGGGCCTTCAAATCCTGGTCCTCAGACTCAGTTGGGTGCACTTGCTTGAGTGAGATTAATTGATCTCTGAGACATGAACTGATCCCAGGTTCATGGCAAGGTATGGCTTTGAGATGTAGGGTGAACAGTGGGTAAATCTAAATCACCGCAAGTCCTCATGCAAGTCGTTTTTTTTTATATTTTCAAGTTCCTACGTGCTTACTCCAATCCTTTCACCTTTACCACCATCTCACATTCTCATTTTTCTGATTTGTACTGCATTTGTTTTCGAACTGTTATGGGTCTCACTGAAGAAATGCTAGAGCTTCAGCGTTGCCATTCAGGTCTCATGGAGCCTGGGTTTGAGATGGTCATATACTTTCAACACTCAGTGTACACTCCCAAATCATATTCAAGGAGCACCATCCTTTATTACCCGTAGTATAATAATACAACATTCATATCACAGGGTACAAGAACACAACATACTGATATTGTCATAGACAAAAGCATACTCCACTCTCCCGAACCCACACTAATTATACAACGCGGCACATCACCCTCACTCTCCTCTCTCTACCCAATCTCTCGTGCAAGTCACCAATGGCAGTGATCATCTCTGCCCGCTGAGAATGGCTCAGCCGCGGCGATGGATCAGAAAAGCATCCGGCGTCACCGTCTCAGCCTACACCACGATCTCCAGCGTCCACCGGTCCATCTCCTCCTCCGGCACGGGCAGGTCGACGGTGACGAGCCCCGTGTCGGCGTCGTAGCCGAACTCCACCTCCGCCGCGTCCAGCACGCACCTCGCCGGCCTCCTCGAGCAGTAGGCGCCGAACCGCCCGCACCCGCGCACCCTCATCGTCGCCCTGGTGCCTGCGGCATCGTCGTCGGCCTTCACCGAGCACTCCTCGACGGCGCCGCCGGCGTTGAACATGTCGAGCAGCCCGACGGGCGCGAACGCCACGCCGCCGCCCGGTGCCGCCGCCCTCCGGAGCGGGCACACGTGGAACACCTCGTACTCGAGCGGGCCCAGCGTCACCGGCAGCGCCGCACCCCGGGGCAGCCGGACCAGCTCCCGCGCCCGGTGCGCGTACACCACGGCCTCGCCGTCCCACTCCGCATCGCCGTCCCCGGCGACGCGCGCGATGGCGCCGACGTCGTCAGCGCGCACGGCGCCGGTGAGCGTCCCGGGCGCCGCGTCGTGCACGCGCGTGCGCTTGGTGACGCGGCACCATCCGGCGCCCTGGCAGTTGAAGGCGCCCACCAAGCCGCCGCACGCGTTCACGTTCCAGACCTTGAGGATGCTCGCGCCGTCGCGCGCCGGGTCGGAGAAGAGGCAGTCCCGCGTCGGCCGTCCCGGGAGCCGAGCCCGGAGCACGGAGCCGTCGGGGAGCACCAGCTTCCTCAGCACGCCGAAGTCGTGGTTCCCCGGCTTGTCGCTCACGTAGATCGCTCCGCCTCCCACCGCCCTCGCCGCGCCGTGGTACTCCGCCGCCGGGTGCAAGCTCTGCAAAAATCCGATCGAATTATTATTGTGAACAAGAGAAGCCACCATGATCCATAGATCAAGAACAGAGAAGCAAACACTACTGACATGGAACATGTCCCAGTCGGGCTGCATGAACTCGCCGAGGAAGACGGAGTTGTAGGCGACGGAGGCGACGTGGACGGTGTGGGAGGCCGGGTCGCGCGGGTAGAAGTCGTCGGAGGCGCGCACGACGGCGGTCTGGCGGGAGCTGTAGAGCATGTCGGTGTTGTGGCACATGCAGGAGATGCAGCCGTTGTCGGGGAAGCTCCGGGACACGGAGGCCTCGAGCGCGCGGTGGTAGGCGCGGGTGATGGCGACGCGGCCGCCGTGCCCGGCGCCGACCGTCTCGATGATGTTCTGCACGTCCACCTTCACGCCGTCGACGCCGCAGGAGGCCAGGTAGGAGTGGAGCTCGCCGTAGAAGTCGCGGACGCGGCGTGGGTGGACGAGCCCGAGCCCCAGCACGGAGAGCGAGTCCATGACGATGTCCGGCTGGTTCGCCGTCACGCCCGGGGACTGGACGGGGTACGCCAGCGACGGCTCGTACCGCTCCATCCCCGTCCCCGGCGACGGCGCAACGCCGCCCCAGTACCCTGCCATGGCGTGCCAAACGTACACCTGCTTCACGCCGTGGGCGTTCTTGGCCTCCCGGACCAGCTGCTTCAGCCCGCCCGCCGCCGTCACTGTCTCGCCGTCGTCGGAGTCGTCGTTGGATTTGGCCTGGAACTTGGTGTTCTCCTTGATCCCCGTCAGCCGGCTGGCGAACTGCGCGCCCTCCTGGACGGTGACGCCGGGGTCGGGCTTGTCCTCGGAGGCGATCTGCTGCCATCCGTCGTCGATGATGAGGAACCGCGGCGGCGCGCCGCCCTTGGATAGGCTGCCGGAGCACAGGGGACGTTCAGGAACAGAGCAGGTGACGAAGGGCATTCGCAAGGGAAATAAAGAAGGGCCGAGTTCGACGGCGTACGTACCTCTGGAGGCCGCTCTTGACGCCGTCGGCGGTGACGTCGGTGTAGAAGGCGTCCCAGGTGCACCAACCGAACCAGTCGAGGAACGACGGCAGCCTCTTCTTCTCCCGGTGGTGGAACGTCTGCAGGTGCCTCTCCACCGCCTTGACCGCCGCGGCGACGGCGTCGAAGGGGTCGTCGCCGGCGTGGAGGTACACGGCGTTCGCGCACTGGTCCGTCCGCACCGCCTTATCGCCGCTCTCGACGCAGACCTGCAGCTCGTCTCGGTCGTTCCCCTGCAGCGCCGCACGGAACTGCCCCTCCAGCAGCGGCAGCATCACCAAGTACACCGGGGCGTCGTCGCCGTCACCGGCGGGCACCTCGACGAGCATGAACTGGGTCTCGAGCGGGACGTCGCGGCCGGAGGAGCCCATCCGCTGCGTCATCCACCACAGCTTGAACCGGAAGAGGGACAGGAACCGGCAGCCCCGGAGCGTGCCGAGGGTGAAGACGTGGTGGCTCTTGGCCTCGCCGCCGGCGTGGGCGCCGACGAAGGCCCCCTCCACGAGCCCGGCCCCCGCCGCGTGCGCCGCCGACACGTTGTCCGGCACGCCGGTCAGCACCGTCCGGCCGCGCACCGCCAGCCGGCCGTCGCTCACCGTGATAAGTGGAGTCACCGTCATCTTGCTCTCCCCCTGCTTTCGATTAACAGCCCAAGATAGATAACTTCAGAAACAGAACACCCTCTGCAAATGCGAGCAAGAACATCGACGAATCAGTTACACAGATGGTGCCCAAGTAGTAAGATCTAAGCGATGAAGACGGTAATTAACACAACGGTAAGTACAGAATTACCAAAGTTTAAATGTCATTAAGAACTATGAGTAATAGAAAAAGATGAAAAGAAGGAAATGCATACCTTGTGTTGAGGTTGCAGATGAAGAGAAGGGAAGTACAGTAGGAGCAGCAACGATAGATTGCGAAACAGCGTGAGGAGGGTAATTAGGTTAGTGACGGTAATTAACTACTAGTACACAAACCAGTAATTGATACAGGAGGTGCTCCTCTCCTCGTCTAGCTAGGACCAGGAGGGAGATGCTGGGCTGTAGGAGGGGAGGGGAGGGGTTTATATACTCGGGGAAGGGGCAGGGGAGGGGTGACGTGGCGGGACACGTGGCCGGTGATTTTTACCGTGGGTGACGTCATGGTAGAAAAGCAGTGGGGGAATTCGCGTGGTGAAATAGATGGAAATGGTCAAGGGGCACACGTTTCTGTACCTGATTTTGCTTGCTAGGGAGATATCGGTGCATGGAGGGAGATATCGGTTGTGCTGCTAGGCTCCATGATCTTTGGCGGCGTATGGTCCAAGTTCCATGAATTCCTTCCCTTGCAAGGGAAGGGGAAAAGGCTAAATGGATTTTTTAATAGAATTACAAATTGAGTTTCGAGATTGTGGATGCTAATATTCACACACAAAATTGTGGAGTGGAGTAGAACATAACCATTTAACACTTTTCAAGTGTTTTCCTTTCCAAAACGGCCAAGGATGGTTATTGTTCTTCTCTAATTCTGTTTTCACGAGTGGGTGATGATACTTTTGCATTTTTATTTTGGAGGTTATATCAGATTAATTAGCAACCAAGAAGCACCAACCAATATTTTCAAATGAAATATTATTGGTTCGTTTGACTTTTTTCCCTCCAAGTTTGACCACTCATCTCATTCAATAAAATTATGCAAAATATCATATATTTGCTGTTGCTTGCTCTATTAATGATTTTTTTAAAATAACTTAAATTTGACTATATTTACACAAAATTTTGAATATATACGAGCAGTCAAATTTGAGGTCGAAAAAGTCCCACAACCAATAATTTGGAATGAAGAGTAGACTAAAAAAATTCCTTGGCCATTTAAAAATATTCCTAGAAAAACTGAAAATCTTGATCGGTCGACTGCATCATTGCATACTCGTGAAACATCGTTCCCGTTTCTTGTTGGCCGCCCCCGCCGCCGGTGAGGAACTTCCATAACTGAGATATCGTTTGCTTGTTGGGTGACGGCTACATGCCGGCCGGTGGTTCCTGAATCTTGTCATGTGAAGACACGGGAAATGGGGAGCGCCTAGCTAGCTAGGCTGCTGTTGCGTTCCCCAGACCCCAGGTTGATATTTGCTGATTGATTGACGGCTGCTTTATATTTTTCCTCCTTTTTTATTTTTCCTCCTTTTTTTTCTTCTTCTTCTTTTCCGATTATTATTTTCATCGTTGATCTTGTCGGTCAGTCGTGCATGCTGGGCATCGATCGATATCGACGAGCAATGGCGGTAGTGAACGTATTGCCGATGGCATTCTTCGTGACTAATTAAGCTAAGGTTCGTGATGATAAGCTAACAAGATTGCTTAGCTTGCTTCGTCTGCCATCCATGCATTTAGGACCCAAAAAAAAACTAAAACGCGGCAAATTAAGGTTCAGAGACAGCTAGAGCCGGGCAAGGATCAGCGTCGTTGACTATATGAATGTGTATACTACATGATGGTGGATGATTGCGCACGAAATTGTGAATCATTGTGCCCGCCTCTGTCAAACGCATCTCGATCGCAAAATAGTCGTTACGATGCAATAACAATAGAGGCATCAATCAGCCCAACAAAATAGATCATGACGATGGAGCTAGCTAGACCTAGTAGACTGTTAATTTGGGTAAATATAATTACGTGGTGCAATCAATTTGTACACTCAATCATGCATGCATATACATACCCTCCGTTTCGATCCAGGCTTCATTGAACTAGAGTTTATCTCCACCTTCACGCAAAAAAAAAAAAAACGCTGCGTTACATTTTTTTTACTAGAATTACGTGCGTGCAAGTTTAGAGATCGAGGAATCTTCTCCCATTTTGATCGAAATTCAACGAGTTTATTAATTAATTAACCACGATTATATCCTTCTCCATTTCTGTATCTGATCCTTTTTTTTTTGTTTCGTTCTCCACGATTGGCGTGCCTTTGTCTTGGCTACATATCTGCAAATAAAGTAAACAGATATATTTTGATCAACTATGGATTTGCATGTACTGTACTTCTGTAACAAGCAGATGGATGGACGGCCACGATAGGTGCCACGTCCCTGGATACAAGTGCAGAGCGGACAAGCAAACGGGGCACACGTAGCCGCGCCACTGCACCCCAATTATTGGGGGTGGACCTGGATGATAACGCGCAAAAACTTAACATCACGAGAGCTGCATGATTGATGAATTTTGCTGCAGCTAGCTTGCAAAGATATGTACTGCTTACACAGCTTGATTGTGAATTTGTGCTCATCATCATTTTTGCAAGTCCCAGTCGATGGCTTGTGCATTATTGGGGGCGGCGTGCGCATGATGATCCATGCGATCAGGCCTCAATTGCTCCGGATTTCTGTCTCTTCTGAGAGCGCACCGGTAAATTCCTCAATTCTGTTTGTCAAAAGGACACACGAAAAAGGAGGAGGAAAAAAATAACATAAAAGGCATGCACCCATTTCTTGCATATCGTTGATCTGATCACTTCGTCCGGTGATCTTTATGTGGGGGTGTTTGGTTCCTGCAGTGTTTATTATAAGCTTGGTCTTCGAATGTGTTTGTGGATGCTAATTAAGAGTATATATATTGAATCTTATAGATTAGTGACAAAACGAATTTCATAACCTCTAGATTTTTTTCGTGAGATGAATATTAAATCTAATTAGACCATGGTTAGCCCACGTGATGCTACAATGAACATGTTAATCATGAATTAAATAGATTCATTTCGGGAAAGCTTAGAACTTATGTTTAGTCCTCTTAAACAACATCAAAATATTCGATGCGACAGGATTTATTAAACCAAACATCCCACCTTTCTCGCGTCAGCCAAGAGCCAACCATGCATTGAATTGCATTCACGCCGTCGCCAAAACAAATCTTCACACACACTCGTAACTCGTAAGTACGTCCAAGCAAAAGCAGCTGCCACTTCAGTGGCTTAGTCACTGCCTCGCTGATGTCAGCTGTTCCATAAGCTAGCGTTCCAAATTAAATTAAGTATAAATCAAAGCAGCAAAATAAAGCCTAGCTCCTATATAGATACAAGTAGTGTTTCCGCCACGCATGCACGCATTACGTGTGCCACAGAATCTACGGGCATTTTGGACCATGCCGCCGGTGTCTGGTCTCCGGTGCGGCGGCGCGAGGAAGGTGCGCAGGACTGGAAAGTTGAGTCGGCTGAGCCGGATAGATCCGCGTTAGCCGGTCGGCTACGGAGTGGTGCAGAAAGCCGGCAGACTGACAGCCGCTGAATACCGGACCGTTCCTCCTTGATCTTCCGCGCCGGTGGCGGTGCGCGGCGGTGTGAACGGTCGGTGATGGAGAACGGACTTTCACGGCACATATGGGGCGCACCTTTAGTTTCTCTAGCTTACGCAACAGTAAGATTGTTACTGGGGAGTGATGAACAAATCCACTCTTATTCATATTCAAATCTAAATAATTGTTATTCACTTCTTACTCTCTTCAATTCAACCCATACCCAATTGATTATTTGTACCAGTAGGGATGAAAGTTGTACGGATACTATCTGTCCGTCCGTTCGACCGAAAGGGTCAGACACTCAAATGGTAAGACCGTATCCGAATGAGCATTTAATATTTGTAATTATCTGTATCATATTAGTATCTGGATTTTCAAAGTTAGAT
This sequence comes from Cenchrus fungigraminus, assembly GCA_036936925.1. Taxonomy (NCBI): domain Eukaryota; kingdom Viridiplantae; phylum Streptophyta; class Magnoliopsida; order Poales; family Poaceae; genus Cenchrus; species Cenchrus fungigraminus. The sequence goes on from CM072780.1 coordinate 91,495,476, forward strand.
TTCTAAGATCCAATTATGATGAATATTCCTATTGGACACATCATCTACTGTTCGTATCCAAATGACCGAATCCGATCTGAGAATTAAATTCAAGAAAGAAAAACTATCTGTATCTGTATCCGCAGTATCCGTTCGTATCCGATCTGTTTTCATCCCTACTCCCTGCGCCCTACTCATACCCTCTTCATTTGTGGTGGGTATGGATTTCAATATGAATATAATGGATAAAAACAACATCCATACACATCAGGTCGGCTGTCAGTCCAATGATTGGTGGCTGATTGAGATCTATTTACTGCTGCAACGCTCAAATAGCTTAATTGGTAAGGTCGGAGTAGTATATACACAGAAGATGGAGCGAGACGAATGCACATGGATCGACATGCTGCCCGGTGACTACAGGACCGGCCGTCAGCTAGCTAACTACCCCGGGTGGGTTTAGCTTCTATTTTATGTATATTTTTAGCAGAATTTGCTATGTATATAGATTTTGTTATGCATTTGGGTATAATAATTTTTTCATAAATATTTTATTTATTTACTTATTTATTTATGCTTGGAGGTGGTATATATTTTAGGTACATAGTAAATCCAAGTTATGTATCCTCCTGTTTCCATTATTCTTTTTTATTTAATGTAAAGTGACAAATAAACCAAATATCCTATGTGGTAAGATAATTAATGCTATAGAAACCATCCTTGTTGCAGGGTAGGATTGTCCTTATTTACCTTGACAATAGCACCCACAAAATGTGGCATGCGCCGTGCCTACAGAGCCATGATGGTCTCTTTTCTTTTGAGTAAAATGCAGGGACGATACATCAACTTGGCACGAGATGTCGTCTGGGTTCCTAAACTCTCAAAATGCACATCTAAGTCCATGAACTTGCTAATCGGTTCACGTGAGGTCCACAACTCTATTAACCTTGTAAAACTGCATATGTGGCACGCTGACTTTGCACTGACGTGGACCTGACATGTGGGGCCTGCATGTCAGGTACACCTTCTACTTCCCCCTCCATCTTGCTCTCTCCCCGTTAGATCTGCCACCAGTGAGGGGACGCTTGAGCGGCGGTAGGGATGTGATGGCAAGGAACGAGACGAAGTGTGGGGGGCACGAATTGAGGTGGCGCCAGCGCCATCTGGGGTAGCTTCATCACCTGGCCGCGGCCCTTGGTGGCGGCATGAATGGCATGGCCATCCAATGGGGCGGCATGACTGCCGTCGCCGGCAGATGCAGCGCCCTTACCACCACTGGTTGCGCCTGCCGCTTAGGCTTCCGCACATTACCGGGCGCCATTCACTGCCGCTGCTTGTACGGTTGTACGGTCCCTAACTCCACCCACGCACCGAGGAGAGAGACAGAAAGAGGTAGAGAGAACAGGGAGAAAACTGGAGGCCACCGGAGAGCACGATGAGAGGCGGCTGGGACCCAGGAGGGAGTGGCAACGGCGGCCGGCGGGTGGGATTCAGGCGGGAGCGACGACGGTGGGGATGGTGAGGGCGACGGGGACCCGAGGACGGGAGGGACGTGGGTGGTGGGGCAGAGGCAGCAGCTGCAGCGTCGACGAGGAAGGTGTTGACACTCAAAATTGGCAAAAGCCGACTCAGGTCAGGCAGGCCGATCAGACCGGGTACCAAGGGCGGTCTGACCGAGTCGCACTGTAGCTGGTCCGGCAAAAGTGGCCAGGGCGGTCAGACCGCGTGGCCGGGGCGGTTAGACCGCCTCCCCATGAGTCCGAACCAAATTGAGGAATCCTTGTAGATTTCGAGTTGTAAAAGGTTTTCTTGCGGGGCAATACCTCCCCACCCTATTTATAAAGGGCCGTGGCCGATTGAGGGCCTATCACCCAATCGATCAATTATCTTTTTACACTTTTATTTCCAAACCCTAGCTTTTCCAACCCCCTTTGCTTTCTTTGCTCGTCTCTACGGCGTTCAAGGACGTTCTGAGTGGCCTGCCGATCTCAGAGCAACCCTAGGCTCGTTGTCCCTGACGGGGTCCCTCCCGGGGCAGCGGATTTAGGTTTTTCGGCGATCCTCTGACAGAGGCGGTTAGACCGCCCCCCATAGGCGGTTAGACCGCCCCCTGCTGGTGGTTTCAACGAGGAGCGTTTCGACGACTGCGCGACCTAGCGCACCAGTGTGTTCGACCGGAAAAAGCGTCAACACACTTTTGGCGACTCCGCTGGGGAAAAGAAGATCTGGTTTTCAAAACTGTTCAATCTTGCCCTAGTAAGATGGGATCTCGGTGCGAACTTGATATGGAGAATATCATCACGGCTTCGATGGAGGATCTCTCTCTGGAGGAGCAGCAGAAGTTCCAGGCGCTGCAAGAGTACATGAAGGTACAATTTCTAGCAGGCGTCAAGAAGGATCGTCATGGCAAGGTAGCAAGATTGAAGGAATTCGAGCTGTCGGCGATCAAGTTAAACGACAATAATGTTGAGGTAATTACCGTTGTAAGTCAATCTCCACAAAATCCTTCTATTTCTCAAAAAACAACTGTGGAATGTGATGAGTTGATTGCCTCGTATATTGCTCGTTTAGAAAGATTAGAAGATCTTGAAAAGGATAGGAGTGCTGGTTTTTACAATAATAATGAAACTAGTAATAGTGTTCCTAAAATTAATACTAGTGGGGTAGTTAATCCTAGCTTAGCGCCTTTGCCTAGTACTAACACTGCAAATTACATGTATGGCATGCCACCTGACTTCAACGTTGGTCAACAAACACCGATCCAGCCGCAATGGCCGAACACGGCCGGGGCGGTTAGACCGCCCCTGACAGGCGGTCAGACCGGCCTGACCAGCGCCATGGAATTGGTGCCCGAACAGCCTTTACCACTTTCTGTTGTGCCGAGTTCAGTGGTTCCTAATTTTTCTAATACAGTTGGTAATGCTGGACCTCATTATAATACAACAATTAACACATCTGCTCAACCAAATTTAATTCCTGATGATGTGTTTGAAAGTTATAGGCTAGCTCAAGCTAAGATAGCTCCCTACTTAAATAAGATGAATTTGGTGAATGCAGCCCCGCAGCAGCCAAATAATCCTAATTGGGCGGAATTTAATAAATTTAAGGAAGATTTAGCTAGCGTGGTTAAAAATAAACTTGGTGTTGATATTGGTAATACTAATCTATATCAAAAGCCATACGATCCCGAGTTTGATAGGTTTCCTCTCCCACGTGGTTGGCGTATGCCTGATTTGATCAAATTTAGTGGTGATGATGACCAAACCACATGGGAGCATATTAGTCAGTATACGGCTCAACTTGGTGAAGCGGGTGCTTATAATGCTCTTAAAGTGCGTTTATTTTCTTTATCATTGACTGGCACCGCTTTTGCGTGGTTTTCTTCACTTGCTCCCGGTTCTATTATATCTTGGGATATGTTAGAGCGTAAATTTCATGATCACTTTTATAGCGGGAGTGTGCAATTAAAATTGACAGATCTAACATCGGTTAGGCAAGGTAGAGATGAAACCGTCTCTTCTTACATTAAAAGGTTTAAAGAAACTAAAAACCGGTGTTTTAATTTGTCAATTACTGATATGGACCTTGCTGATATTTGCTTAAAGGGCTTAAGGTCTTCAATTAGAGATAAAATAGAGGGTTCTGATTTTCTTTCGGTTGCTCAAGTTCAAGTGAGAGCTTTAATTATTGAAAACCGAATGAATAAGGAAAAAGATAGCTCTAAGTCACGTCGTTCTAATATGCATATTATTGACTATGATTCCGATAGTTCGAGCGAGAGTGACAAAGAGGTATATGCTGCTAAATTTGTTTGGCCCTCTAAAGAAAAAGCTTATTCTTGTTCATCACTTAAACCGGCTCATAAAGGTCGGCAAGAAGAAGTAAAATTTACTTTTGATGTTTCTAAATGTGATCGTATCTTTGATGAATTGCATAAATCTGGAAACATTAAATTGACTCATACTTTGCCTCCACTTGAAGAAATAAAATGACGTGCATATTGTAAGTATCATAATTCTTATTCTCATGCTACTAACGATTGCAATGTGTTTCGTCATCAGGTTCAATCGGCCATAAATGAAGGTCGTTTGATGTTTCATGAGATGCAAGTGGACAAGCAACCTTTTCCTGTCAATACCATGGATTTGCAGCAGCCCAAGGTACTGGTTCGGCCTCATCAAGTCGATTCAACCAAGGGAAAGAATGTGGTAGTCGGGGAGGCAAAGCCCGATTTGAGACGAAAAGAGTTGACAAGGGAAGTAGCATATGAGAAGACCCCTGATGGCAGAGAAACATTTAAAATTACTGTCAAAGCTTCTGGACATGGGGGGCAAGGGTCATCCACATCTGCAACACCTACTGATCAACAGCCGTCTGCACCTGTTCAGGTAGGGGCGGTTAGACTGGGTGTGGCAGGCGGTCAGACCGCCCCTGTACATGGCCGTCCAAAGATGCTTATTCCGAAGCGGCCGGAAGTTGGAAACTGGAAGCTCAACATGGCAAAGAATCAGGGGAGTGTTTCAAAACCAAAGGTCACGTTTGATATGCTATTTGACAAATACTCGAAACAAAAGGCCGTTACAAGTGATCGGCCATTAAAAAAAAGGATGAGATCACCTCCACGTCAAGAGAGGCCGTCGTCGCCTCCAAGAGCAGCTACAAGATTCAAAGGTGATTCATCACAGCAAGGACAACGCTTTACTCCACAATGGGAACCTCGTCCGGTTTATGATGACAATGGAGTAATGTGGGTGCCTTTTCAGCAGTCCTTCCATCCTGGATGGGGAGGGCCAAGAAGACCAGCATTGGATCAGATTTCACGACCTACACAGGATCGTTGGGCTCCACGTTGGTCAGGGCAGCATCAGTTGGCCAACGCGGTCAGACCGCCTTCTACACGCGGTCAGATCGCCCCGAGGGCCAACGTGGTCAGACCGCCCCCTATACGCGGTCAAACCGCCCTGCCCAGAGAAAATGTTCAATCTCCTCCGCGACAGGTGTACAAACCCAAGATCAGAGAAGAGGAGGTTAAGAAGATGGATATTGATCCAGAGAGGACTACTGGCCAAGACATCATACAGATTGGAACAATGGATGTTCCTATTGAGAAAGGTGGCAAAGGACCGGTTGTGTTAAACAATCAGGTTATGACATCTGTTCAGAAAGGATGTGCTGCTAATGATCATGAGGCCAGTGGGAGTGATTCCAACTCCAAGTACTTCTTACTGAGGTGGTGTCCTCCCGGTTTGACGCGTACACAAAGGAGGAAGCTTCAACACTTGAGGTTTCGAGAGAAGAAGGAAAATGAGTTGGAAAAACAGAGAGATGATATGTTCAACCTCTACAGACCAATGGCACCACAAGGGAAAGAGTGGAGAGTCAAGGCGACACCACAGGCAGCACCTCAGGCAGAGGCGGTCAAAACGCCAGCTGAGGCGGTTAAACCGCCTGGGGCGGTCAGACCGCGTCTAGAGGCGGTTAGACCGCCTGGTCCAGAAAATTTGCCCGTTTCAGATTCTTCGACTTCGATATCTTCAGTGCCTGCGCTAGAGGAAGATGAGCAGCTTGTTGACTACAGTTCCTCTCCTGAGCAGATGAAGCTTGAAATTAATGTTATACATATGTCTAGTGATGGTTTTATGCTTTCAGAGGAGGACATTGCTCACCTTGATTTGGGGCCGAAAGATGCTGTATTCCAGAAGCCAAAAGAGACTGAAAATCATTTGAAGGCTTTGTACGTCAAGGGGCACATCAATGGGAAGCCGGTCACTCGGATGCTTGTTGATGGGGGAGCGATCGTCAACTTAATGACCTACTCCTTGTTCAAGAAGCTTGGAGGTTCAGATGAGGAGTTGATCAAGACCAACATGACCATCAGCGGTGTGGGAGGAGGCGAGCCGATGAGTGCCAAAGGCGTTGCTTCTATGGAGCTCACCGTTGGGAGCAAGACGTTAGCTACAGCTTTCTTCGTCGTTGAGACGCAAGGTAACTATAGCTTAATCCTTGGTCGTGATTGGATTCATGCAAATCAGTGTGTGCCTTCTTCCTTGCATCAGTTTTTAATACAATGGGTAGATGATGAGGTAGAAGTTGTGCATGGTGATAATTCTGCTTGTGTAGCAATAGCTGATAGCAATTCTATAGGAGTGCATGATGATGTAAAATGTCTATCTGGCTTAGATTTATCTAATTATGAGTTCATTTTTTGTTCTAAAGATGGCTTTGTCCCTGCTGTCATAAAGCCGGTGAATAATCGGCTAAACCATTTCATGTGATTCGATGGAGCCAAATCAAGAGTGGTTGCAGCGGAGACTTGAACACTATCGGGCGCAAAAGAACGATACGTGTGAAGCTATCAAAGATCTTGATGATTTGGGCAAGCTAGGACAAGGGTTTACGTCGGCCGATCCTCTTGAGGAGGTAGACATTGGTGACGACACTATACCCAGGCCGACATTTGTAAATAAGAATTTTGATCCTGTTTTTAAGTCCGAATTAATAAAGTTATTAAAGGAGTATGTTGATTGCTTTGCATGGAGTTATAATGAGATGCCTGGTTTAAGTCGTGATTTAGTTGAACATAAATTGCCGATTAAACCTGGTTTTAGGCCTTATAAACAACCTCGTAGGAATTTTAATCCTGATATTTATGACCGAGTGAAAGAAGAAATCAATCGGTTACTTGATGCTAAGTTTATTAGGCCTTGTCGATATGCTGATTGGATCTCTAATATTGTGCCTGTGGAGAAAAAAAGAACTAAGAAACTTCGTGTTTGCATAGACTTTAGAGATCTTAACAAAGCTACTCCTAAAGATGAATATCCTATGCCTATAGCCGATTTTCTTGTTAATGCTGCATCCGGACATAGAATTCTTAGCTTTCTTGATGGTAATGCTGGTTATAATCAAATCTTTATGGCCGAAGAGTTTCTAAAACGGCCTTTATATGTCCAGGATTTGTAGGCTTGTTTGAGTGGGTAGTCATGACTTTTGGTTTAAAAAATGCTGGTGCTACTTATCAAAGAGCTATGAATTTGATTTTTCATGACTTGCTTGGTATAATAGTAGAAGTTTATATCGATGATATTGTAGTCAAATCGGCTGGTTTAAATTCTCATTTAGCTGATTTAAGACTTGCATTCGAAAAAATACGCCGATATAATTTAAAAATGAATCCACTCAAATGTGCTTTTGGTGTATCGGCTGGTAAATTCTTGGGCTTTATTGTACATGAGAATGGTGTTGAGATAGATCCTAAAAAGATTGAGTCCATTCGAAAAGTACAAGCTCCTATTTGCAAGAAAGATTTGCAAAGATTCTTGGGCAAGGTAAATTATTTGAGGCGATTCATTTGTAACTTGTCCGGGAAGGTAAATGCTTTTACTCCTTTACTTCGGTTAAAAAATGGAGCTGAATTTACTTGGGGGGCAAAACAGCATGAGGCATTTGATGAGATTAAAAATTATTTAACTTCGCCGCCCGTTCTTCAAGCTCCCAAGAGTGGTATTCCTATCAAGTTATATATAGCGGCTGAAGATAGCGTTATTGGGGTTGTTTTGACTCAAGAGACCGATGGCAAGGAGTATATTGTGGCTTATGAGAGTAGAAGGTTATTGGACGCCGAGACAAGGTACACTTTTATTGAGAAATTATGCTTATCCTTATATCATGCTTGTACCAAGTTAAGACATTATTTGTTATCAAGTATTTGTGTGGTAGCATGTCAAACTGACATAATTAAATGTATGTTGCAAAAACCTATTCTAAGTGGTAGAGTCGGCAAATGGGCTTATGCACTTGTTGAATATGATTTATGTTATGAGCTATTACAAACTATGAAAGGACAAATTGTAGCCGACTTTATTGTAGAACATAGAATTGATAAACAACTTGATTTAGATGTCGGTTACATTACTTTTACTCCATGGAAATTGCATTTTGATGGATCGGTTTGTAAAAGTGGTTGTGGTGTTGGAGTAATTATTATTTCCCCCACTGGAACGATTTTTGAAGCTCTTAACCGATTGGATCATGATTGTACTAATAATCAAACCGAATATGAGGCTCTCTTGTTTGGTTTGCAAATCTTGCATGACATGGGAGTAAAACATGTAGAAGCTTATGGTGATTCTCTACTGGTGGTGCAGCAAGTTTCCAAGGTATGCCAGTGTTTAAATGGTTATTTAAATGCTTATCTTGATAAATGCTTGGACATTATATCTTGTATGGATGAGTTTGTGATTTATCATGTGCCACGAGAAGAGAATCCAAGGGCAAATGCTCTGGCTCAGCAAGCATCTTGTTATGATGTTCAGAAAAGAAATTTTCATGAACGAAAACTGATGTTTAGCAAAGCCGAGGGTTATGCCCTGGAGGAGGCGGTCAGACCGCGTACTCCACCCGGTCTGACCGCCCTGCCAAGCCGGTCTGACCGCCCTGCAGAGGAAGAAGTCGCTTCGGCTATTGTTTCTTCCAAAACTGATAAGGACGAAGTTGACGATTGGAGGAAGCCTCTGATTAACTATTTGCGGGATCCTAAAGGTACAGTTGACAGAAAAATCCGACGATGGGCTCTCAAGTTTGTTTTGGAAGATGGCGAATTGTATCGTCGGACTGCAGATGATTTGCTTTTCAAATGTTTAGGACCTGATCAAGCAAGGTTAGCTATGGCAGAGGTTCATGAAGGAATTTGTGGTACTCATCAATCGGCTCCTAAGATGAAGTGGCTCCTTAAGAGAGCTTGCTTTTATTGGCCTACTATGATAGCTGATTGTTTTCGGTACTACAAAGGGTGTGAAGATTGTCAAAAGCATGGGGATATTCAGCTGGTACCTGCTGTGTTGATGCATCCGATTATCAAGCCATGGCCTTTCAGAGGTTGGGGTTTGGACTTTGTTGGCAAAATTCATCCTCCTTCATCAAAGGGACATTGCTTTGTGATTGTAGCAACTGACTATTTTACTAAGTGGACTGAAGCAATTCCTCTTAAGAATATGACTCATCGGGAGGTAATTGAGTTTATTACGGAGCATATTATTCATAGGTTTGGCATTCCACAAACTTTGACTACAGATCAAGGAACTTCATTTGTATCTAAAGAGGTGCGTGATTTTGTCAATTCCTATGGTATTAAGTTGCTCAATTCATCTCCATATTATGCTCAAGCTAATGGTCAAGCCGAGTCTAGCAATAAAACCTTGATTAAGCTCATTAAGAAGAAGATAGAGGATAATCCTAGAAGATGGCATGAGGTATTATCTGAAGCTTTATGGGCTCATCATATTTCTAGACATGGTGCTACTAAAATTACTCCTTATGAGCTTGTGTATGGTCAAGAGGTCGTTTTGCCCGTTGAGGTGAATCTAGGCGCATATAGACTTGCAAAGCAAAATGATCTTGATTTTGACACATATTATGCTTTGATGATGGACAATATTGATGAGGTGACCGACAAGCGATTGGAGGCCTTGGAGGCAATTGAAAGGGACAAGAGGCGAGTTGCTAAAGCATACAACAAGAGAGTTAAAGCCAAATCTTTTCAGGTAGGTGATCTGGTTTGGAAAACTATTTTGCCTATAGGATCTAAGAGCAACAAGTTCGGTAAGTGGTCTCCAAGTTGGGAGGGGCCATACAAGATTGTGAGAGTTTGCTCTGAAAATTCTTATATGGTGGAGACTTTGCAAGGACAGCAGCTGCCCAGGGCTATCAATGGGAGATATTTGAAGAAGTTCCATCTAAGTGTTTGGCAAGATGCTTGAGAAGACATGACCGATTTGATAAATCGCCCTTAGAATAAAAAATGGCCGATGAAAGAAATCACATCGACCTTAGATTTATTTTTTAGCACGCAAGCTTTACTAAAAAACAGGGGGGCATATGTTGACACTCAAAATTAGCAAAAGCCGACTCAGGTCAGGCAGGCCGATCAGACCGGGTACCAAGGGCGGTCTGACCGAGTCGCACTGTAGCTGGTCCGGCAAAAGTGGCCAGGGCGGTCAGACCGCGTGGCCGGGGCGGTTAGACCGCCTCCCCATGAGTCCGAACCAAATTGAGGAATCCTTGTAGATTTCGAGTTGTAAAAGGTTTCCTTGCGGGGCAAGACCTCCCCACCCTATTTATAAAGGGCTGTGGCCGATTGAGGGCCTATCACCCAATCGATCAATTATCTTTTTACACTTTTATTTCCAAACCCTAGCTTTTCCAACCCACTTTGCTTTCTTTGCTCGTCTCTAAGGCGTTCAAGGACGTTCTGAGTGGCCTGCCGATCTCAGAGCAACCCTAGGCTCGTTGTCCCTGACGGGGTCCCTTCCGGGGCAGCGGATTTAGGTTTTTCGGCGATCCTCTGTCAGAGGCGGTTAGACCACCCCCTGCTGGTGGTTTCAACGAGGAGCGTTTCGACGACCGCGCGACCTAGCGCACCAGTGTGTTCGACCAGAAAAAGCGTCAACAGAAGGGTGTGGCACCGTCGTACGGTGGAAGTCTAAAATGTTCACCATATATGTTTTCTATTTTTTGCGATTAATTAGAATGTTCCCTCACTCAGAATTCTCACTCAAAATTCATTCTGAGTCCGGCCCAGCAATAGTATCTCTTACAGCTGATGTGGAAGATGATAATGATGTGAAGAAATTTTATGCAGAGTAAATTAGGATTGCTCCTCCCCCATTCTTTGCTGACGAAGAACGGGCGTCATTTACGGCAGTGGCGACGATTGTGACCAGCTTAGCCCCCTCTAACAATGTCTATTTATGTGAACAAATATGCGTATAATATATGTTTGCCTTACCTATTCCTGTACCTTGTATATATAGGGGCGGATGCCCCCCTGCACCTCATTTTGACAATGCCACACTTAAAAGCACATTTGATGGAATTCTATTTCGTTGATGCCACATTAAAAGTACGCCTCATCTTTACCTATTCCTATTTCGTTGATGGCTTGCTCTTGGTTGTGAGCACCCACCTTATCACGGCCGCTGGGCAGCGAGCGGATGGGGTAGTTGTGCGAGGTAGCCGGCCGCTGCGCTGCCGGTTTCTTGCCCGTGTCGACGGTAAGGTCGTCTGGTGGCGACTGGAGCAGGGGAGGAGAGGTACAGAGAAGGGAGGTGAGAGATTAGATTGATTCCAACTTAATTCCTTATTGTCAGCTTAGGCTATGCATAAATAGCCCGGAGTACAATCCCTAATCAACCAAACTCCTCAATCTTAGAGATAACAAACTACCAAATCGAAAGTAAACTCTAATTGCAACCGTAAACTGCTAAGACTCCTACTGACGCCCAGCTGTCCTGCGATGCCTACTGTACCCAATACCAACCATGACATCTCTCCCCTCCTTCGGAAAGAGCTCGTTCTCGAGCTCGAATGCCAGATAGCAGGCCTTGAACTCACTACAAGAAAATCGTTTACTAATGACGCAACCACATTTTAGCGTCATTGATTTATGACGTTCCTGGCTGATCTCGTCATAATATTTCACTTCCGAGCAAATTTAGTGACAAAAAAAACTTTCGTCATAACGGTTGGTACTGTAGCCGAGCATTCCCTGTTCCAAGCCAGTTTTGTGACGCCATAAGCTCCGCAACAGCGTCATAAACCAACTTTAGTCCCACATGTAAGCATTATTTTAAAAATAGAGTGTTCCAAGTCATCATAAAATTCGGAATGGTCCCACATGTAAGTATTCTTTCGAAAATAGAGTGTTCCAACTCGTCATAAAATTTTGTAGGGTCCCACATGTAAGCATTTTCGCCAGGTCAACGGCATCATAAACCAACTGTGGTCCCACACGTAAGCATTATTTTAAAAATAGAGTGTTCCAAGTCGTCATAAAATTCAATTGGGTCCCACATGTAAGCATTTTTTTCGAATCTTTAATATAAATCAGTAATTCACAGGCGAAACGCTTCACTACCTTCGCAAAGACTCTCGACTTTTGCTACGCCCTGATCTGCAACGGCTCGTGGTAGGAATGATGGATTCTGGCGGTGATGAGAGGGTGGTTTATGCGCCACCTTTCGACTACGAGTTCATGAAACACGACGACAAGGTCAGTCCTCTCGTTTGAGCCACTATATTTTTCCCTATCGACCTAGGGATGGGGATTTCTAGATTTGGGGATCTAGAAGATGGATGACCATATACAATAGATTCATATTTTATCGTACACTCATATTTGAATTGCAATTGGTGTTAGAAGTTGATTCGGTTAGTTTTCAGTTTGCATCGTTTGATGGATTGATAGGTTCTTATATTTTTCTAGCTTCTGGAGGTGCTTGAATCCACTGAAGCTGAGCTGATTTCATCGTACACTCAGATTTGAATTGCAATTGGTGTTATAAGTTGATTCAGTTAGTTTTTAGTTTGCATAGTTTGATGGATTGATAGGTTCTTGTATTTTTCTAGCTTCTGGAGGTGCTTGAATCCACTAAAGCTGAGCTGCAGAAGGTGAAGAGAGACCTACAAGAACAACAAGTCAGCGAGCTCAAGTCACTGCAAAAGGCTCTAAATTACAAGCACCTGTATGAGCAATCGTTACAGCAGCAGAATGAACAACTGAAAGAGATGAAGAAATGCATGGAAGAGTCTTATCAATTGCTGCAACAGGAGTATGCTCGGTTGAATGAAATGGCATTGTTACAGCAGGAGAACATTACCCTGATGGAAGAGCTAACCAAAGAGAGGGGCCATGTTAATCAATTGTTACGCAGGAGAATGACCAGCTGAAAGAGATTCAGCAATTGTTAGTGGAGAATGCCCTGTTGAAAGAAAGAGCAATTGAACTCTGACTGAGCTGCAGACAATCGATAAAACATGTCTGGTGTTACTACTAGCTAGACGGTTCATAGGTGGTGTGTACTTTGTGGTGACGAATTTGTTTGTATTTTTGTGTTTGCTACTTGCTGGTGGTGTGAACTTTGTGGTGATGAGTGCTATGAGATTCCATCTTATTATGACGATTTGGTTTTATCTGTTTCAAATTGAGTTGAGCATACTCACCATTCTGAATTAATTTTGCTGATGTTTTGCTGGTCCGTTCTGTTGATGTTTTGCTGGAAGGACCTTCCTGAGTAACGATCGCGAAACTGCTTGTTTCCTACTGTCGGTCACGAAATGTTGCAAAAACAATTTGCCATAGCAAGGGTTCGAACTAGAGACCTATAGGAACGAGACAACACTATCTACCACTGCACCACCTCTTGGTTGTGTTAATTTAATGAGAAACACTTTCCACCCCAACCACAGTACGGAGCGGTTGTTCTGATAAGTTGGCGGGAGTGAAGCCCGCGCTGTAGCAAAAAATAGTTTTCCTGCAGCCTGCTGCCCCGAAACGGGAAAACAAAGAACAGAGAGGCGAGTAGGCTACCAAAACGGATCATTCCGGTGGTGATTTACGACTTCCAAGGGCTGCTCACTCCTACGGGCACAACCTGGGTGATACTTGCTGCAGTAGCGTGTCAATCTGGTAAGTAATTTTGTGTTCAATCCGAAAAATTTCATTTCGCAGAATGTTCTCCTTTTCGATTCGTTCTGTGGTCAATAATTTTGGGTTGGATTCGCCAAAAACTTTCTAGATGGATAGACGCTGGATAACCGGTTGTACTGGTTTTACCACTGATGATGAGAAAGGGGTCCAGGATTTCTTGGCATTTCTTCGCACAAGATACGCTGAGGACGAAGAAATACTATGCCCGTGTCGTCGATGCCTCAATAACTCTACAGGGACTATAGAGCGAATTGGAGTTCACTTACTTGTGAGTGGGATGGCAACCACTTACACTAGGTGGATCCATCATGGAGAAGCTTTGGAGGATATGGTTGACGATGATGCAAATGTATAGGATAACGTAATTCTGCCGGATGCAGAGGGGGATGTGGATAATGCAGCTCCACGGGATGGTGGTGATCAGGAAACGGTCTAGGAAAACCAATACATATCGGATATGGAGGAGGATGAAGGCCTTGGAGACGATGGGATGTCTGAATTGATTGCTGACTTGGGCAAGGGTCAGGTGCTCGGTGAGAAAATGTATGAATTTATAAAGGAACATCTGAACCGTAAGGTGTCACCGACATCTTCATATGCACAATTTACATTTGTTGTGAAGTTACTTCATATAAAGTCTTTCAATCGGATGAGCAACGTCACATTCAAGGCAACGATGAATTTGTTACAAAAAGGATTCCCAGAAGCGTGTCTTCCAGACTCTTTCGATGCGGCAATGAAGTACATACGTTCCATGGGACTCGGCTATGAAAAAATCCATGTTAGCAAAAATAATTGTATATTATTTCGCAAGGAGAAGTATGTCAAACTTGATGTGTGCCCAGTATGTTGTGAAGCGGATTCAAGATGGAAGGATGCAGGTACTAACAAGCGCGTTCCTCAAAAGGTATTGAGGCATTTTTCGCTGATTTCCAGGCTGAAGAGGATGTTTCTTTCATCAAAAACAGCAAACGATGCACGATGGCACGAGTCGAAGTGAAAACCGGTGAAGAATGAGCTTAGCCATCTAGCTGATGGTGAGGCATGGAAAGAATTCAATAAAAGTTGGAAAAATTTTGCAAAAGATGCTAGGAACCTTAGACTTGGTCTTGCAACCGATGGTTTTAATCCATTTGGCAACATGAACAACTCATATAGTATGTGGCCAGTATTTGTTGTGCCGTATAACATGCCACCATGGGTATGCATGGAAGAATCAAACTTCATGATGGCCTTATTGATCCCTGGGCCGAGTTCTCCATCAAAGGATTTTGATATCTTCATGGAACCTCTCGTCGAAGAGCTGCAGCAACTTTGGAAGGGTGTCTGGGCAATCAATGCTTTTTAGGGTAAAGGATTTTAACTGCGTGCTGCGGTTCTTTGGTGCATACATGATTATCCAGCATTGAGCACGTTGTCTGAGCGAGTCACGAAAGACTATTTTGCCTGTGTGCGTTGCGACAAGGATCCTTGCTCAAGGAGATTGAAGAACAAGATATGTTACATTGGGCATCGTCGTTTCCTTCCAACTGACCATCCATGGAGAAGAAAGAGAGCAGATTTTGATGGTACTATTGAAAACCAAGAAAAGACAGAGCAGTTTACCCATGAGGAGCTGAAGCAGCAACTGGAGAAGGTTAAAGATGTTAGACCAGGAAAGCATCCACTACCTCAAGGAAAGAAAAGGAAGCGGGAATCCGGACAGTGCTGGAGCTGAAGGGTTTGTTTGTGGGACTTGCCGTACTGGTCATCTCTGAAGTTGGCACATAACCATGATGTGATGCACATTGAGAAAAACATATGCGAAAAACTTATTGGAACGTTGCTTAAAATTGCTGGGAAGACAAAGGACACCATCAATGCTAGGGTTGATTTGGAAGAGATGGGCGTAAGATCAAATCTACACATGGTGGCAACTGAGGATGGTGAGTCAAGCAAAATGTCAGAAGCTCCGTATGTACTTTCAAAAATGAAACAGAAGCTGTTTTGTGATTTTATAAGTTCGGTGAAGTTCCCAGATGGATATGCTTCAAACTTAGCTAGGTGTATTGCTGCAGATGGATGCAAACTACAAAGACTGAAAACTCATGATTGTCATATCCTACTCCAAAGGGTTTTGCCGGCTTGTCTTCGCGGTTTAGTGGACAAAGAGATATACACAACTATTGCAGAATTAGGAAACTTCTTTCGGCAACTATGTTGCAAAACTCTGAAGTTGGATGTCTTGCAAAAACTGAAAATAGATATCCCAATAATTCTGTGCAAGCTTGAGAAAATTTTCCCTCCTGCCTTCTTTGATGTTATGGTCCACTTGGCTGTCCATTTGCCTAAGGAAGCAATCCTGAGAGGTCCAGTACAATATGGATGGATGTATCCCGTCGAAAGAAGGCTATGCACATTGAAGCATTCAGTGAGAAACCAAGCTAGGCCTGAAGGATCCATTGCAAAACCATATGTTGCTAATGAGGCCTTGACATTTTGCTCTAGGTACTTCGCGGCTGATGATGTGGCCACACGATTCAATCAGGTTGGAAGGAACAGAGAGAATGCTGATTTGTCTGTAGATGGAACATCCTGTTTCGATCACAATGTTCAAGTACTTGGAGCAAGGACCACTTGTTGGCTTGGGTCAAAGTACGACAAGGTGGTTTGGTATGTGCTAAACAATTGCGAAGAGGTGAAGCCATATATCGAGTAAGTAAATCACCATTGCAATGATAGAACTACAATTATTTCGTTCTAACTTTGAGATGGTACTGCTTTGCAAAGTGTTCAAGAATGAATTAAAAGCGAAAGGTGTGTCAGACGAGGATATTGATCGTCGAATTGTTACAGAATTTCGGCACTGGTTTAGATCGCATGTTAGTATTCATTTTTTTGTTTGGTAGCTAGCTTATATTACCTTGTGAGGACCTTTACACAAGACTATATTAAAAAAACTATGGCTCTTCTGTACAGATTACAAACAATCCAGTGAGCGATGACAACCTATATGCATTATCAGCTGAACCAGACTGGCGAGCAAAAACTTATACAACATGTATTGTAGGTGGTGTCTGGTACCACACCAAGGCCCGAGAGGCAAATAGGAAGACACAGAATAGTGGAATCATGACTACAGGATCACATAAAGACATTACAAAAATTGAGTTTTATGGTTCACTAAGAGACATTATTGAGCTACGGTACAACTCGAGGCTTGACAAAGATCGAACTGTTGTTTTATTCCAGGTTGACTGGCATGATCTGGAAGGGACCAAGAAGGAACCGAAGATTAGAAATGATGGTTACTTCACAAGCGTCAATACTAGAGATTACTGGTACCAAGATGATCCCTACATTCTTGCTGAACAAGCAACAAAGGTCTTTTACTTGCCAGACACCCTACTGCAACACCCATGGAGAGTGGTGCAAAAATTTGAGCACAGGCATTTGTGTAGTATAATGAAAATGAGGAGGACATAGCTCCCACTGGCATGGTACTTGCATATCAAGATGATGAAATTGACCAAATTTTGCATGATGTTATACTTGATGATGGTCTCGGTGATGGTTCAGAGGTTCCGGTGCCTATTACTGGCGAGGATACTGTGGTTGCAGCCGCTGAAGTTGACACAATTCGCCAGCAGGAGCTGTCTGATGTGGATTGATTCAATTCTGAAGATGAGGATGATGACACTCTATGGCAATACGTCGATGAAGATGAAAATGCTGCCGATGAAAGTGACGACGACTAGGATATCAAATCAGTAAATGTTTAAGTCAATCCGAACTGAAATCATGTGGACCTTATGATTTATATGTAATTTATATGTAGTTGAAGTGCACTTTCCTGAATATTAAACCTGCCGTAGGTGCCTACTATCCAGTTCACTGTATTATGTAGCATCGGAACTTCCTGTTGCGACTTATACAAAATATACGATCGCGCATGGGGATGACCGATTATCCGGTACGTTGTATTATAAAACAACGGAACGTCCTGTTGGGCTACGTGAATGGTAGGTTAGAAAATATCCATTTCTTATCCTCTCTAATGTGGGCATGATCGAGTAGTATGCAACATGACGTGCTCATGATCATGTAGTACTAGGCGAATCGAATCGACGAAGGAAGGGATGTGTTGATCTCCAATGTGGCCATGATCGAGTAGTATGCAACATGACGTGCTCATGATCATGTAGTACTAGGCGAATCGAATCGACGAAGGAAGGGATGTGTTGATCTCCAATGTGGGCATGATCGAGTAGTATGCAACGTGACGTGCTCATGATCATGTAGTACTAGGCGAATCGAATCGACGAAGGAAGGGATGTGTTGATCTCCAATGTGGGCATGATCAAGTAGTATGCAACGTGACGTGCTCATGATCATGTAGTACTAGGCGAATCGAATCGACGAAGGAAGGGATGTGTTGATCTCTAATGTAGGCATGATCGAGGAGTATGTAATGTGACGTGCTCATGATCATGTAGTACTAGGCGAACGAATCGACGAAGGAAGGGATGTGTTGATCTCCAATGTGGGCATGATCGAGTAGTATGCAACGTGACGTGCTCATGATCATGTTGTACTAGGCAAACGAATCGACGAAGGAAGGGATGTGTTGATCTCCAATGTGGCCATGATCGACTAAGTATGCGAATGGATTGTCCGGTTCTTTGTATTATGTACGACAGGACCATCCTGTTATGACTTTCATACGCATCGACATACGTCCGGAGGATGGTCCGGTCTGGTATACATTGGAACAGAGGATATTCCTTGTAAACTACAGGTACGAAAGGTGCTTCCCATTTCCTGGCCACAGGGTGCCAACAGCGCACTACACACACCTTTATGGCTTTATCCAACGGCGTGTCACTCGTGCTGACCCGCCATCCCCCCATTTACTGCCTCCTCACTTGCGGCGCAACCCCTTGGTAGGGTTCCGCTGCTGCTGCTGCTGCCGCCGCCGCCTACAGCAGCCTCCAGCGGATACCTCAATCCGTCGCCGAAATCATAGGTATGCGCCTGCCTCCAGGCTCCAGCGGATACCGCAATCCGCCGCCGAATTCTTGGAATGGCACTAATTCGAGAAATTTATTGCAGATGGGACGAGATGGTGGCAAGAGAGATGGAAAGGCGCTTGATCCTTATCCGGCGAAGCGACAACGAAAGTCACAGCTGACTTCTGCAGGCACGTTTGGTCCTCAGACGAGGCTAAGGTGCATGCCTACGGCACGAGATTCTTCCTCTGCCCCTACACACCGCACACGGGGTGGGTGAGGACCGGAGCGTCCGAGGACCGGTGGTTGGTCGCTCCTTGGTGTGATGAGTGATTGACAACGTGGTGTGGACTGACTCTTGGCCGAGTATTGCAGGTGCAGGTTTGGGCTTGATTTGCGTTGGTGCAGGTGAAGAGCGGGCGCGAAAGGTCTATGCCTTGCGGGGCCTCCGAGGAGTGGAGAGACAAGTAGGCTCGGCTCGAGGGACCCGGTGGCCAGCGGGGTCAAGTGCGGGCCGCATAGTGGTAAGAAAAGCAAGACGAAGTCGTCGACCAGAGCCGGTGCAGGGTAGCGGCTCACGACCGGAGTCTGCACATGGGGTTTGCAGTGGTTCACCACAAAACCGTCGGGTTACTTGGTTGAGCCACAAAACCAAGACCGGAGGCTCGGCGGGCAGAGACGGGATCCGGGCGTGCCGAGAAGCTTCGATGCCGGCGGACACGTGGCGGGATCGCAGGGCTTGCGTCGGGAGGACGCGGACTGCGACAAAGGCGTGGCCGTGCGATGAAGAGGAGTGCTACATGACCTATTTGCCCCTGAGGGGTTTGTATCTTAAGTTTAAGTGCTAGGGGTAGCTTGGTCATTTGCCCAACCCGGAGGGACTCATATATATTAGCTCTAGGGTTTCTGGGCAAACTATCCATCCGGACTGCTTCTCATTTCCTTGCTCCATAGGAGTAGATTTTCTTCACCGTTTTATAGAGAATCTGACCTCCGAGTGTATGGAAGCATTCATGGTTGCGTTGATTTCCTTCTTGTAGCTCGTGTGATTTTCGTATCTTTTTCGAGCTATTTTCGTTGGATTTTCGTGCGCGTCTTGTTCCTTCGATTCTGAGGTATTTGGGTTCGGATTTGTTGGTGGGGATCATGGATAGATGTCTTGCGCATCTTTGTTCTTGATCTTGACCCCCCAATCTCCGGATTTGGCCTTCGATTGAAGGATTCCGGTTGGAACCCTAGCTTTTTGGTAGAGCTCGGTTGCGACTCGATTCCCGGCGATTTAGTTCGTTTGAGGTCTCAAGTTTTGGGGTATAGCATCTCCTAGGGACGCTTCACATCTCCCCCAAATCTTTCCTCAAGAGCTCAAGCCATTTGGGAGATCCATGGACGGATAGGGGTTTTCGTGCTCACGGGTTCAAGCTCGAGCTGTTGTCTGCGCACCGCGCGGACGGTCCACACGTCCTTGGCGGACGGTCCGCGAGGAGGCTTTCAGCCGGCAGTTCGTCGTGTTCTTCGCGTGTTCTTGCGTGCTCGTGTTTCGATCCGTTTTGTCCGGTGCTTTTGGTTGCTAGAAGTTTGTCGGACGGTCCGCGGGTGAGGTGCGGACGGTCTTTTCCGCGCGGACGGTCCGCCACCTCCACGCAGACGGTCCGCTCCTGGCTGTGCAGATTGCCTAAGTCCTTTGCTTCTTGAGTTGCACTTTCGCTTAGGGATTGTTTGAGGCTTGTTCCTAGGGTTGGTAGGTTCGTTGTGACTACGTGACCTTGGCAAGCTCGTGTGGGAATCCTAGGTTGTGAAGTTGGGGCATAGGCCGAGTTCATCCTTCGGGAAGAATTTTTATCGTCTCCCATTCACTCCCCCCCTCTCTGGTCGCCTAATCGGTCCTTCAATTGGTATCAGAGCCGGTTACGGATCTTCGTGATTCTAACCAGTCTAAGATCCAAAGATGGCGTACCAGGAATGGGGTTCGGGTCCTCCACACTTTGATGGTAAGAACTACCAGATGTGGCAGAGGCGGATGACTGCTTTCCTCCGCGGTAATGGTCAGATCCTGTGGGATGTCACGGTGAACACAGCTTATGTTCATCCGATGAACTTCCTAGCTCCAGGATCGAGGGATATGTTCGACGCCAACAACAAGGCAGTCGACTAATTGTTTCGTGCTCTGTGTCAATCCGAATTCGATCGGGTTCAGACAGAGGACTTGGCTTGTAGGATTTGGGAGCAGCTGAAGAATGCTCACGCTGGGAACGCTCAGGTTCAGGCTTGGCTATTTGCGACCTACCGGAGAGAGTACGAGAACTTCACTCATCTCCCCGGTGAGTCCATTGATGCCAGGTTCCAGCGGTTCACGGTGATTGTGAACAACATGAGGGCTAATGTGGCCGTGCTCCCGTACGATGATCATGACAAGACTGTGAAGCTCCTGCACTCTCTGGATCATACCGTGTGGAGTGGGAAGGTCGAGGCCATTCTTGAGTCGGAGAAGTATGAGACCCTCACGGTGGACGAGCTGTTTTCCAAGCTCAAGTCGTCCGAGGTGGACCGTGGGGTGCGTTCAAAGATCGAGAACCCGACTGACCCTCATAGTCTGGCTCTCGTTTCTGGATCAAGGACTAACGCTAACATGTCTTCGAGACAGTTCTCTTTGTCTTGTCTTGTGTCCATGCCAGATGAGGAGTTTGACGTGCTAGGCGAGAAGGATCTCGCATTGCTGAGCAGGCGGTTCGAGCGCATGTACACGAACCGGAAGAACGCTCGGAGGAGCTCGGGCATGTGCTACCGGTGCGGGAAGCACAGGCACTTTGTCGCTGAGTGCCCGAAAGCCATGGAGGTGAAGCCCGATCACAAGCACCGTCCGAGGACCGACCACAAGCACCGCTCGAGGGACGACCACAAGGGCAAGAACAAGTCCGAGCGGAGGCCGAGGAGGAGTGGTGGTCACAAGAAGAAGGAGCGAGCGATGGTTGCCGGAGCGAGCGACATCGACTCAAGCTCTTGCTACTCTTCATCGAGCTCAAGTGATGAAGATGAGAACCGACACAAGGGTAAGCAGTCGAGCAAGAACATCAACGGCCTGTGCTTCGCCGCCCAAGGCTTTTGCGGCATGGCACATAGCTCCGCAAGCAAGAAGAGCAACAAGGATAACTCAGACTCTGACAACGAGGATGAGGTAAACAATGATCCATCCTTCTTGGTAGCGGAGAATGCTAGGTTAAATGAATTGCTTGACAACCGTGATGATGTGCTTAGAAAGACCAACAAGGAGAAGAGGGAGTATAGGTCTTTGCTTGGAGAGGCTAAGGAGAAGGTGGTTAAGCTAGAGTCTTTGCTTGTTGATGCTAGGTCTCAAATAGATTCTCTTAAGTCTGCTCCTGTTGTGACCGATGAACCTGAATGCACTGATTGTTCCACTTTTCTTGGTGATTTGACTGTGCTTAAGGAAAAGTATGCCTCCAAGGTTAAGGAACTAGATGTGCTTAGGGTAGAGCTAGATGAGATGAAATCTAGGCCCTCCATGCTTGGTGCTTGCACTTCTTGTCCTGTTTTGCATGAGAAACTAGATGAATCTGTTGCTTATGCTAGATCTCCAGAAACTGCTTTGAAAGCTCCTATTCCTACATCATGCACTACTTGTGAAGTAAATGCTGTGAAGAATTTGGAGCTTGCACACTATGTTGATCGTTTGTAGGATGAGAATGATGAGTTGAGAAAGATGATGGGTTGGTTGTCTGGTCATGAGCCTCAGCTCCGGATGATGATTGAGGCATACAAGCGCTATGATGGGCAAGCGCTTGGGGCAGACGAGGTTGGTGAGGGAAGTTGTGAGAATGAGGGAAAGATCGGAGATATCCCAGAGCCACCAAAAACCCACCACAAAAATGCCTATGCTCCTAAGCCAAACCCACTTAGGAACCGACTAGACACAACCCCAGCTCCACCCGTGTTTCCTCCACATACCGACAACTTCCAGAAACCCATCAAGTTCAAGAGTGACTTGGGGAATGAGTTCTTTGGGAAGAAGGGAGAGAAACCGAGTGAGGAGAAGCCACAGCCCAAAGAGAGCCCAAAACCAAAGCCAAAACCAAAACCCTTCCATTGTGAGCATTGTGGAAGGGATGGGCACCTTGCTGAGTTTTGCTTCCGGCGGAAGCGTGAGGAGAGGTTGGCTAGAGAGATGGCCAACAAGGACAGGTACCGCCCTTCTCGTGGTGTGCCTGAGCCTAGGTTGGTGCCGAGGGGCGAGAGGGTGGTGCATACCATTTACCCTCGGGAGAGGCGTGTGTTTGTGCCTCGAGGTGAGCCACCACATAGAGAAGGTGGTAGGCGTGTTGGGTTTGGGCGTGGTGAGTTTGCTGGACGTTCCTTCGCTCGTGGCCAATACGAGTATGGGGGGAATGATCGCAGTCCTCGTGGTGCGTGTAGTCCTCCAAGGGGACGTGGGGGTGTTCCACCTAGAGGAGATAGGATGGATTTTGCTAACCCCACTTTTGAGCAAATGGCACGGCACTAGTTTGATTCATTTTGTGCTAACCCCAGTGTTGAGTTGTTTGCTCACTCTCGCTCCCGTTTTTGATTTGCAGGTGGGAGGCTTGGAGGGCTTTTGGTTGATCGACTCCGGTTGCTCTCGACACATGACCGGAGATCGAAGGTGGTTTTCTAGCCTCACCCCGGTGATGACCAAAAAGTACATCACTTTTGGGGACAATGGGAAAGGTAGAGTGCTTTCAGTGGGCACGGTGAAGGTGAGCGAGTCTGTGACTCTTAGGCGTGTTTCTCTTGTCAAGTCTTTGGGGTACAATCTTCTTTCGGTTTCCCAGCTTCTTGATGAGGGTTTTGAGGTCTGTTTCAAAACGGGCACTTCGCGTGTTTTGGATTCTCGAGGTGATCTTGTGTGCACGATCATCCCCGAGGGTCAGATTTTCAGAGCCGATTTTTCTCAGTGTGTCGGCTCTTCTCGTTGTTTGGTTGCTGGCGTTTCGGCGGAGCTTTGGAAATGGCATAGGAGACTAGGTCACTTGAGTTTTGACTTGTTGTCACGCTTGAGTGGGCTCGGATTAGTCCGAGGATTGCCTAAGTTGAAATACCAAAAGGACTTGGTATGTGTTCCGTGTAGGCATGGTAAGATGGTCGCCGCCTCTCACCCGCCTCTAACATCCGTTATGACAGAGAGGCCATGCGAGCTATTCCATATGGACTTGGTTGGTCCAGCTCGTGTGTGCTCGGCGGGTGGGAAATGGTATGTCCTGGTGATAGTAGACGACTATTCTCGCTATGCTTGGGTCTTCTTTTTGGCTGACAAGGGGGAGACGTTTGGTTTTGTGCGGGATCTAATCTTGAGGTTGAAGAATGAGAGGAATGGAGATGCCATTCGAGCTATCCGTAGCGACAATGGCTCTGAATTTAAAAACTCTCTTTTCGAAACCTTTTGTCGTGATTTGGGTCTCGAACATCAATTCTCTTCTCCCTATGTTGCTTGTCAGAATGGTGTGGTTGAAAGGAAAAATCGTTCCCTTTGTGAGATGGCTCGGACGATGCTCGACGAGCATAGGACTCCGAGGAGATATTGGGCTGAGGCGGTGAACACCGCGTGCCATGTTGGGAATCGGATTTTTCTTAGGGCCTTCTTGAACAAGACGTGCTATGAGCTCATGCACGGGCGAGCACCTAGAGTGAGCCATTTCAGGGCTTTTGGTTGTCGGTGCCTTATTCTCAAGAAGGGCAGGCTTGATAAGTTAGAGTCGAGGTCTTCCGATGGGATCTTTTTGGGTTATGCGAGTCATTCTCAAGCATTCTGTGTGCTCAACCTTGATACTAACCTAGTTATGGAAACTTGAGAGGTTACCTTCGACGAGACCCATCCATGCAGTTCGTCTGTTTTTGAGTGTGCATGTGACGACGAGATTGGCAAGAAGATTTTCGAGGACGAGGAGGATGATGCTGGAGAGGATGATGGTGATGATGAAGCTCCAGCCGAGCATGTACCATCTACTTCCACTACGACGACTACGGTGCAGGATGGTCCAGCCCCTACACCAACTACGATCTAGCAAGATCAAGTGGAAGCTGCAGCTGAGGGGGAGGTTGTCTCCAGGCGAGAGGCACCGAGGCGCGTTCAAGTTGATCATCCTCCCTCAAGAATCATCGGAGACATCAATGAACGTACGACACGGTCAAGGTCCAGAAATGTTTCTCACTTTGCTCATTCGGCTTTTGTTGCTACCTTTGAGCCGAAAGACATTAGACACGCCCTTTCTGATCCTAATTGGGTGAACGCAATGCATGAGGAGTTAGAGAACTTTGAGAGAAACCAAGTTTGGGAGTTAGTAGAGCCACCACCACATTACAAACCTATCGGGACAAAATGGGTATGGAAGAACAAAGAGGGTGAGAATGGTGAGGTGGTGAGAAACAAATCGAGGTTGGTTGCTCAGGGCTATAGTCAGAAGGAGGGGATAGACTGTGAGGAGACATTTGCTCCTGTAGCCCGTTTGGAGGTGATTAGGATCCTTCTAGCCTTTTCCGTGGCTAAAGGGTTCAAATTGTACCAAATGGATGTGAAGAGTGCCTTCTTGAATTGGTTTTTAGAAGAATAGGTGTATGTGAAGCAACCACCGGGCTTTGAGAGTGCTGAGTTTCCTCACCGGGTGTATAGGCTGAGGAAGGTGTTGTATGGGCTGAAACAAGCTCCCCGTGCTTGGTATGGCCGTTTGAGGGGGTTCTTGTTCAGCAAGGGGTTTGAGATGGGCAAGGTTGATAAGACTCTTTTTCTCCTCAGGCAGGGCGATGATATCCTAATTGTTCAGGTGTACGTGGATGATATTGTCTTTGGTGGCTCGTCTCACTCTTTGGTTGCGAGGTTTGCAGAGGACATGAGCAAAGAATTCGAGATGTCTATGATGGGAGAATTGCAGTTCTTTCTCGGGCTTTAGATCAAGCAGGCGAAGGAGGGAACCTTTGTGGATCAAGCCAAGTACACGAAGGACATCCTCAAGAAGTTCAAGATGGGTGACTCGAAGCCCCTGTCGACACCGATGAGTACGACTACAGCATTGGATGCGGACGAGGACGGAGAGCCCATGGACCAGAAGGAGTACCAGAGCATGATCGGCTCCCTCTTGTACTTGACGGCAATGAGGCCGAACATTCAGTTTTCTGTGTGTCTGTGCGCTCGTTTTCAGGCGTCGCTGAGGACTTCACATCGGCAGGCCGTCAAGCGGATCTTCAGGTATCTTCGATACACTCCTGAGCTCGGTCTTTGGTACTCGGCGTCCTCTTCTCTTTCTCTTCTTGGGTTTTCGGATGCCGACTTTGCGGGGTGTCGAGTCGATAGGAAGTCGACTTCGGGGACGTGCCAGTTTTTGGGATCTTCACTTGTTTCTTGGTCTTCTCGCAAACAGTCTAGTGTAGCTCAGTCTACCACAGAAGCCGAGTATGTTGCTGCCGCTAGTTGTTGCTCACAGCTGCTTTGGATCACATACACGCTGAGTGATTTTGGTGAGGAGTGTACCCATGTCCCTCTCATGTGTGATAGCACGAGTGCCATTAGTGTTGCCAAAAACCCCATGCTCCACTCCAGAACCAAACATATAGAGGTGAGGTACCACTTACTGAGAGACAATGTTGAGAACGGAGACATAGACCTCATCCATGTGCCAACAGAAAAGCAGCTTGCCGATATCCTAACCAAGCCTTTGGACCAAGCTACATTTGCCCGTTTGCGAGGGGAGCTTGGTGTTGTTTTCCTTTTTGAGCTTTGGTTGGGGAGATTTGATGTACATACTCATGTTGCATTTTTTCATTTATGTATCATATCATGCTTGCATCTTTGTATCATAGACTGCATATGTATCATATGAGATGTGCTTCTCCTATATGCTTGGATCACTATGATGTGCTAGATATGAGATTATGACTTTTCTAGTGATGCTCATATGATGGATAGCGATGCTCTTGATAGCTTTGGGATGTATATGCTTGTGGATGGCTTTCTTTTGTGAAAATGCTATATATAATCCTCTCTTATGAGTTGAATGCCTTTCATGCTAAATTTGTGCACTTACGGCTATAGCTTGCTTAATTTGTGCTTGGTACCATGTTCTTTTCATTTGGGGTCAAAGACCCATTTATCATCATAGATGTTTAGCCTACATGCTACCTTGTGGAGAAGCCTAAGCTTCTTTTTGCCGCAAAGGCACTTCATGTACCATGCTTAATTTGTAAATCTTGAAATTGGTATATGAAATGCGTGTGCTTGAAAAATATGCTTCAATGTCATGTATGCTTTAAATTTCTTATCTTGGGTGCTAAACCGTTGCATGATGTTCACCGTTGAGAAGTCTCACATTTAGAAGTGGACACATGGCTCGGTGGCTTTGACATGACATGAGATAGCTTGTAGGTGTTTGTGATGATCTTGTGATGAGAATTTGTGACCTTGCATGAAGTTTGTGAGTTATATGTTGTTTGTGCTCATTTTGATCATGTTTAGGTCCTATGCTCATGAGAGGGAAATTTTTTGTGAAAAATGTTTTATTTTGATCATGGCTATATCACATGCTTATATGCCCCTATCTATCTCGTTGGCGATGCTTGTACTAAATTTGTGGCAATCTTTCTTGTCTAAGTCTCTTTTTAGCATGTTGTAGTGCTCTTTGTCTATTTGAGAAGCACATGCTTGCATTTGTAGACTTGATTCATGCATTACCAACAAGGGGGAGGAAACTACCCAATTCATGTTTCCGGGGGGAGTTTTGCATCAAGGGGAGAAAAATTGGGAGAAATGCATTTGTTTTGAGGGGAGCTTGCATTCATGTGCTTTGGAGCTCTTTATCGCCTGATTTTAGTTGTGCTCCTTTGCCGATGGTGTCGAGCCCTTTCGCCTCACCTTGAGGAGTCGGCAATTTTGGAGCATTTTATCTCAGTTTTGTCGAGCCGTTGCCCTTGTCTTAGGGGACCGATATTTTTCTCTCTCAAGTGATCTTTTCCTAACTTTTGTTTGGCTTTTGATCACTTGTTTGAGTTTTTCAGTCGTTTCTTTTCTTTTTCTCTTTTCTCTGAATTGATTACTTGTGTGTGTTGTCAATGCACTCATCAAGGGGGAGATTGAGGACCAGAGCATCCGAGGACCGGTGGTTGGTCGCTCCTTGGTGTGATGAGTGATTGACAACGTGGTGTGGACTGACTCTTGGCCGAGTATTGCAGGTGCAGGTTGCGGCTTGATTTGCGTTGGTGCAGGTGAAGAGTGGGCGCGAAAGGTCTATGCCTTGCAGGGCCTCCGAGGAGTGGAGAGACAAGTAGGCTCGGCTCGAGGGACCCGGTGGCCAGCGGGGTAAAGTGCGGGCCGCATGGTGGCAAGAAAAGTAAGACGAAGTCGTCGACCGGAGCCGGTGTAGGGTAGCGGCTCACGACCGGAGTCTGCACGCAGGGTTTGCGGTGGTTCACCACAAAACCGTCGGGTTACTTGGTTGAGCCACAAAACCAAGACCGGAGGCTCAGCGGGCGGAGACGGGATCCGGGCGCGCCGAGAAGCTTCGATGCCGGCGGACACATGGCGGGATCGCAGGGCTGTCGTCGGGAGGACGCGGACTGCGGCGAAGGCGTGGCCGTGTGATGAAGAGGAGTGCTACATGACCTATTTGCCCCTGAGGGGTTTGTATCTTAAGTTTAAGTGCTAGGGGTAGCTTGGTCATTTGCCCAACCCGGAGGGACTCATATATATTAGCTCTAGGGTTTCTGGGCAAACTATCCATCCAGACTGCTTCTCATTTCCTTGCTCCATAGGAGTAGATTTTCTTCACCGTTTTGTAGAGAATCTGACCTCCGAGTGTATGGAAGCATTCATGGTTGCGTTGATTTCCTTCTTGTAGCTCGTGTGATTTTCATGTCTTTTTTGAGCTATTTTCGTTGGATTTTCGTGTGCGTCTTGTTCCTTCGATTCTGAGGTATTTGGGTTCGGATTTGTTGGTGGGGATCATGGATAGATGTCTTGCGCATCTTTGTGCTTGATCTTGACCCCCCAATCTCCGGATTGGGCCTCCGATTGAAGGATTCCGGTTGGAACCCTAGCTTTTTGGTAGAGCTCGGTTGCGATTCGATTCCCGGCGATTTAGTTCGTTTGAGGTCTCAAGTTTTGGGGTATAGCATCTCCTAGGGACGCTTCACATCTCCCCCAAATCTTTCCTCAAGAGCTCAAGCCGTTTGGGAGATCCATGGATGGATAGGGGTTTTCGTGCTCATGGGTTCGAGCTCGAGCTGCTGTCTGCGCACCGCACGGACGGTCCGCACGTCCCTGGCGGACGGTCCGCGAGGAGGCTTTCAGCCGGCAGTTCGTCGTGTTCTTCGCGTGTTCTTACGTGCTCGTGTTTCGATCCATTTTGTACGGTGCTTTTGGTTGCTAGAAGTTTGCCGGACGGTCTGCGGGTGAGGCGCGGACGGTCTTTTCCGCGCAGACGGTCTGCGGGTGAGGCGCAGACGGTCCGTTATTCGAGGTGCAGTACTGGAAGTTCGGGTGGCTTTTTCAGACGGTCCGCCCTGTGCTTGCGGACGGTCCGCCCGGCCCCCGCGGACAATCTGCCACCTCCACGTGGATGGTCCGCCTCAGGCTGTGTAGATTGCCTAAGTCATTTGCTTCTTGAGTTGTGCTTTCGCTTAGGGATTGTTTGAGGCTTGTTCCTAGGGTTGGTAGGTCCGTTGTGACTACGTGACCTTGGCAAGCTCGTGTGGGAATCCTAGGTTGTGAAGTTGGGGCATAGGCCGAGTTCATCCTTCGGGAAGAATTTTTATCGGCTCTCATTCACTCCCCCCCTCTCTAGTCGCCTAATTGGTCCTTCAGTGGGTCAACCTCGGTGCCTTCCTGGCGCACACGGGGTGGGTCAACCGCGGGCCGTCGCCCACCCCGCCCTTCAGAGTTTCCTGCGCCAGATCCCAGGAAGGAGAAATAGGTACAACTTTACCCTCCACCGGAAGAGCCGCTTAAGATGATGGACCTGCGCAACCACACCTACCAAATGATTAAAGGTCTTAGATGGGTGCCTGAGAATCAGTGGTGGGACAAAACCAAGGACAAACGGGTCAAACCAAGATTTAGGAATGTCTTTCAGCAAACTTTCTATTACAACTACAAATACCTGCCCATGAAACTGTACCAGCACAGGGTTATAAATTGGGATCATATGACGTTGGCCGCGGGAGGGGATGTTAAGGCATACTTCGATGATCATCCCGGATTGGCTGATTTGGTCTCAATGCATCATAAGTATGTTGAGGATTGGGTGAGAGTTTTTTATGCTACTGTGTACATTGTCGATACTAGGGAGTACATCATGTTCATGTTTCAGGGATGCCAGTATACTCTTTTCTGACACCATATTGCAGACAAACTTGGATTGAGGGATTCGGAAATAGGAAAGTACGACCATAAGACATCCCTACATAATATTGTCTACGGGGATCGTGAACCACCTCGGCGTAGTTTGCTCGGTGGGTCGTTCCCGTTCGACAAGGAGATGGCCAGACTTTTTGTTGAGTCGTTCACAGGTAGGCGAGCATATCGCACGCCTGACATGCTTACCCCTGAGGCAAATGTGGTTCACCGGGCACTACGGAAGACATTATTACCACGGATTGGCAATGCAGAGTCGATCACTAATCTTCAGCAGTGGCTTCTCCTTCACGTCATGACTGGCCGGCCCTTCGACATCGTGGACTTCATTTTAGCCAAGATTGAAGATGATATCTTTGATGGGTTGACCGTGGCCCGACATATGTCGTATGCTCACTGGATCTCCTTCATCCTGAGTAGTGTTACCAGAGTAGAAGAAGACGGGGAAAGGGTGCGAACCAGACCCAAAGATTGGCGTCCCGAGTACATGATGTCCGAGATACATTTCAAGGAATACAGGCCTGCGAGACCAGGAGACAGACGTCGTGGCCTAAGGGCTACAATTGAGCCATCTCCTGATGACATTTGTTCCTCAGACAGTGAAGGCAATGAGGCGTCTCCAGTGAGACATCTCCGAGTACATGATGGTGCATCGCTACCCACTAAAAAAACAGAAACAGTTCCAGTCACTCCAGCAACAACCAGTGAGCCAATAGACTCTTCCTTCTTTCTAAAACTAATCCTTGAAAATCATCGCGAGCAGCAAAAGTTCCAGTCAATGATGGAGGTGAGGATGGCACAGCAGGAGGAGTTAAACCGCGCACAATCGGAGCAGATAGTACAAATGGTAACACAGCAGCAGCGCACTATGGAGAATTTTGTGAATGTTTCACTCAGTCACCTTCACCAAGTTAACGGCTTACCGCCACCGCCCGCTCTACTCGCACCTATTGGTCAGACCCCCTTGCAACTCATGCCTCCTGCTAACTTGGGTAAATCATCTGAAGTCTATGAGCTGCCTCACAGTTCAGCAATTGGTTCACAATGGATGACAGAAAAGGATTCCAAAGAAGAAAAGGAAGCAGATGTAACAATACTCAAGGTTCTATCTGATATTGCAGTAGAGGAAACGAATAAGGAAGATCCTTTGGCGGCAACAGCAAATGGTCTGGAAGATCCTGCTCCAGCTACCTCGGAAGGCTCTCGTGCAGCTGATCCTGCTCCAGCTCCTGCTACGTCGGAAGGCTTTCCTGCTCCTGCTCCTGCTCCTGCTACCTCAGAAGGCTCTCCTGCTCCTGCTCCTGCTCCTGCTCTTGCTACCTCAGAAGTCTCTCCTGCTCCTGCTCCTACAACCTCAGAAGGCTCTCCTGCTCCTGCTCCTGCTACCTCAGAAGGCTCTCCTGCTCCAGCTCCTGCTACCTCAGAAGGCTCTCCTGCTCCAGCTCCTACTCCTGCTGCCGAAGAAGGCTCTCTTGCTCTAGCTCCTGATGACCCTCTTCACAATCCTGTTACATCGGCTCCTTCGAACACCGACGAAAAAGAGGTAGAATGTTAAACAATCCTTTTATTGTCATTGATTCCATTTGATTGTTGTATTCGAGTTGAACAATACATTTTTCTTCACGTGTGCGAACCAGCCATAAATAATCATTTTGTCTGGGCTTTGTGCTCAGGTCTTCACAATTGCTGACCAAGATGAAATTGTACCGGAGTCAGAAGACTCCCAATACTCTTGTACCGGGTTGCAGAATGAGATACAAGTACCAGCACTTCATTTCCAAAATAGAACATCGTACTTGTGTCGTGACGTTGAAGACTGTGACTTCTATATGATTGAATCCTCCGATTGGATTAATGGCTTGGATCAATGCGGGATTCCTACAACCAAAACGGAGAGTTCTACGGCCTCGACATCACGCAATGCATGAGTCGTGCTATGCATAAAATGAACCCAACACTCCCTACGCATGCTTTTGTTTGTAATTTTCAATGTAATCCTTGAATCATGTCACAATACCGATGTTTGATGAGAGGAATGGATGTGTTGATCTCCAATGTGGGCATGATCGAGCAGTATGCAACGTGACGTGCTCATAATCTTGTAGTACTAAGCGAATCGAATAGACGAAGGAAGGGATATGTTGATCTCCAATGTGGTTATGATCGAGGAGTATGCAACGTGACGTGCTCATAATCTTGTACTACTAAGAATTGAATCGACGAAGGAAGGGTTGTGTTGATCTCCAATGTGGGTATGATCGAGGAGTATGCAACGTGATATGCTCATAATCTTGTAGTACTAAGCCAATCGAATCGACGAAGGAAGGGATGTGTTGATCTCCAATGTGGGCATGATCGAGGAGTATGCAACGTGACGTGCTCATAATCTTGTAGTACTAAGAATCAAATCGACGAAGGAAGGGTTGTGTTGATCTCCAATGTGGGTATGATCGAGGAGTATGCAATGCTACGTGCTCATAATCTTGTAGTACTAAGCCAATCGAATCGACGAAGGAAGGGATGTGTTGATCTCCAATGTGGGCATGATCGAGGAGTATGCAACGTGACGTGCTCATAATCTTGTAGTACTAAGCGAATCGAATCGACGAAGGAAGGGAGATGTGTTGATCTCTAATGTGGGTATGATCGAGGAGTATGCAACGTGACGTTTTCATAATCTTGTAGTACTAGGCGAATCCAATCGACAAAAGAAGGGATGTGTTCATCTCTAATGTGGGCATGATCGAGGAGTATGCAACGTAACATGCTCATAATCTTGTAGTACTAAGCGAATCGAATCGACGAAGGAAGGGATGTGTTGATCTCCAATGTGGGCATGATCGAGGAGTATGCAACGTGACGTGCTCATAATCTTGTAGTTCTAAGCGAATCGAATCGACGAAGGAAGGGATGTGTTGATCTCCAATGTGGGCATGATCAAGGAGTATGCAACGTGACGTGCTCATGATCATGTAGTACTAGGCGAATCGAATCGACGAAGGAAGGGATGTGTTGATCAATATAAGGGGAGCAGTACATAAACGAAATGAGTAGTTCCTAATCAAGGAATATCCTATGTAGTAGTATCTTGATAAGAGGACAATCCTTTGCCGCCAGTATATAGCGCTGACCAGCCCTCAGAACAAACCGGCGCGTGATTCAAATATTCGGAATTTCGGACGCCCGGGCAAAGCATGTGTTAAATGTCCTTTTTGCTTCTCCCTTCCCAATGCACCCTGTTTCAGTCACCACCATAATGAAAGGGTATATTGGTAATCTGACAAGGCCCTCCACCGAAATGGATCAATTACCCCGCCCCCATCCCTTCCCTCTTTTCTACTCCTCTCATCGCCATCTCAAATCTTTCCGCCCCCATTTCACCTTCCCTCCTCACCGGCAGCCCAAATCTTCACCTCCTCTCCTCCATCGTCTCAAATCTACCACTCATAGCTTCAGCCCCTTTCCCATCTGCCTCTGTAGTAACAGCGGCGATGACACAATGGCACCAGGAGGGAAGGTCGTACAAAGGAAATATCCAGAACAAGGTACAATGTTTTTCTCCTCGGTTCAGCTTCCCCGGTGGATTCATACACTAGTTTTTTTTCCCATGTGGTAGATCCCTTGTGTGCACTAGTTTTTTTTTATAAGGTAGATCCCATGTCTACACTAGTTCTTTTTAGGATCTTGTTTTGACTAGGAACATCCTTTCAGGATCTTGTTCGGCTAGGAACATCCTACTGGTTCTTATAGAAGTTTTTAGATCTGACAGATCCCATGTCCACACTACTTCTTCTCAGGATCTTGTTTTGACTAGGAACATCTTTTTCAGGATCTTGTTTCGGCTAGTAACATCCTACTGGTTCTTATTAAAGTGTTTAGATCTAGTTTTATTTACAGTGGTAGGCCAACCTTACAGAAGTTTCTCTGCTTTCCTAACAGAAGTAGACGAGCGCGGCGATTACGAGCGGCAGAGGGACATGAATGTTTTGAAGAATCACAATTTCTTCTCTAGTCTTGGCATCAAGAAAATGAAAGCACATTTAGCAGTTGATCGACCAAGCAGAAAGGGTACCAACGATACAACAATACAAGATTCGGATCTGGAGTACAACCTTTCTGATGAACATGAATCTGACCCAGAGACATGTCAACAAGAGGTAATCTTATCATGAACTCATTTCATGTACTAGTTATGCAGGATTGCTTCTGATCTTCTTTTTCTTTGTTGAATTTTGTGTAATCAGGTCACTCATAGCATACCTGTCAGTGGAGGAAGAGGGACCAAGAGAATTCAGGCACCGGATGACCCTACCAGAATACCTCCTAGACTGACTAGGACCAAGGCAAGGGAATTAGCTTTAGCTGATGGGAGTGGGACAACTCTTGATACACAAGAATTGCCCATTGAAGGCCAAGCAACAGCAACCCTCGATGAGAACATCATCGACATGACGACTGCAGAAGGCAAGTCATTTGATCTCATATTCGAATGTCATAATTACCAACCGAATAATTATTAACTTGTATGGCTGTAACAAACTTGTTAGGTGACGCACGCCCTTCTAGAGCACAACGGGGGCCGTGGGATTCAAGAAGATTGGGCAGAGATCTGGACCGAATTAGCCGAGGCTTAAATGGAAAGATCCCTATACACATTCAAGAAGGGCTCAAACGCCCAGAGGCACCAATGCAAGCTGCAAAGTTTGCATCAGAAGGTGGGATCATAGTGCGTGGGCACATACCGATCCTTCCTAGCTGGAAGGACTACAAGCCAAAGAAGAACCAGCAAGATGGTGAAAAGACTGAAGACCATCTCAAGAACTACATGGGCAAACTAGCGGTGTGCATATGTCCACTCATCTACTACAATAGTTCTTTACATCCATTCTTGTCATCCATTTTTCTGATAATTGTCTTGTGCTAGGGGCAATTCGACATTGACACCACCAGTGAGCCTGTAAGGGTGGCATGCACTGACATGCTGAAGTCGATACAGAGACAGGCGAGGTATCACCTGAAGCAAAAGTACTTCAATGATGTTCCAGCAAATGCAGTCCCAACTAAATCTCCTGCACCCAATCTGACCGACGCCCAATGGAAGGCACTGGTTAACATGTGGTCTTCCCCTGAGCACAGGGTATGATAGAACTTTAACTTGCCACTACCACATTTTCATGTACTTATATATTGTTCTCAATCTTATTTCTTACACGAATTCTTATTATTGTAAAGGCGATGTGTAGTACAAACATTGGTAATCGAGGAAAGGTCAAGTACCATCAGCGCACGAGATCTCGAAGCTAAATTGTACAAGCTAATCTTGTGGTAAGCAGATGAACAAGTCATGTTTTTGCTCTATAGTTCATTTCATGAACCATTTTACAATGCTAGAACTTTAATAATTATGCCTGTTTTCGAAACATATTTAGAGGTAGAAGTATACTGCTGAAGGAGAAGGGCTAAGTCCACTTGATTATTTCAAGTCCTTTCACTGCAGCAAGAATGGCTTCACCGCTCCAGTACAGGCAGCCATTGTAAGTACTTGTCTGCTTTTGCATTTTTCTTTGCAACAATACTAGAAACATGTGTGACTATTTTATTTTAAACCTTTCATTTTATTTCCTTTTTTAGGCTCGCATGGAACAAATTATCGCTGAACCTCCAGGCGACCAACCAAGAAAGACTGTTGCTGAAGCAGTGACGGAAGTTGTCCAATCTAGGACTTTTCGGGAGGTTGCTGGCATTCGCCCGCCCTTCATGAAAAAGACTAGGGTTACTACTGCACTTCAGGTTCAGGAAATACGAGCTGGACTTAACAATGAGAAGCAAGGGGGGGCACAACTGCGGCAGAAGATTGTTGAACAGCAGGCCGAGATGAGCGAACTGAGATTGAAGGCTCAAGAACAGGAGACAGCATTGAAGGCTCAAACAGAAGCGCTTGAAGCTTTGAAGAAGAGCACAACTGACATGCATAATCTGATCCAAGGCTTGATAAATTTCAGCCAGGTTTATCCTCCTCTCAACTGAAGTGTGGTCCTGGTGAACTTGTGTTGCTGATGACTTGTTGTATGTTGATTCGATTCGATGCTAATTTGATGTATGTTGCATAATTGTACTGTTTGAACTATTCCCTGAATGTGGTGTGAATTATATGGAAGTGGGAAATATTTTGTTTTGTTGTCTGATTATGTGCTGGTGATCAGCAGTAGGCAGAACAGTATACAGTGCCCTGCGAAATGAAATATGGGCTGATCTAAAAAAACAATATGGGCCGAGGCCCAGGAAAGGCCAAGTGGATAATTGCCCAAAATCAATTGTCCAAGCATATGCAATATGGGTCAAGTTCGTTAGATTGCTAGGGCCCAAAATAAAATAGCCTAATATAGCGTGCAACAAACATTTCGGGAATGGTCAAAAAATAACACGAAAACCTGAAATGGGCTAAAATTGGCCCAACAATATTAGGCGCACAAAGGCTCTTACATGGACCAGGCCTCAATTTGTGACGAACCGAAATCGTCATAACCCCCTGCCACGTCGGAGCCACGATGGATCTCGGTCCGACGTGGCATGTACCTTATGACGCCTTAGTGTTACAAATTTATACGCGTCATTAAACTTATGACGCCGCGAAATAAGGTCTCGTTATTAATCGCGGTTTGTAACACTCGATTAATGATGAAGCATTTTCGTAACAATCGGCGTCATTAATCGTGGTTTATGATGAGAAATAACCTTTTTTTGCGTCACTAGTCGGCGTTTTCCTTGTAGTGACTCCTCCACATCTTCCCAGGTTGATTCGCTAGGCGACTGCGCCTCCCAGCGCACTAGGACTTGCCAGCGTCCTCGTGCCAATCTGCTACCAACCACTGCTGCTGGAGTCGGCAAGACACGCCCATGGAGCATCTGCAGCAGCGGCGGCACCACGTCAGGAGCAGCACCGTGGTATGCCTTAAGAACACCCACGTGGAACACATCGTGAATGCGCGCACCGGGTGGCGGCTGTAGGCGATAGACGACGTCTCCAATTTTCTCCAGAATCTTGTAAGGCCCATAGAAGCGCAGCGCCAACTTGCCCTTGGTCTGCGTAGGCAGGGATGCCACAAACTGGTGCAACAACTTCACCCAGACCTAGTCACCAATGTCGAAGGCCATGTCTGTGTGCTTGGCATCATAAAAGAGCTTGACTTGTTCCTGAGCTTAAAGAAGGCGATCACGGGCATCTTGGAGGAACTCATCCCATTCATGCAGCATCTGACCACCGTCGGAGCTCTAGCATCACCCTTTTCATACCCAACCAAGGATGGCGGGTCGCGACGATAAACTAACTTGAAAGGCGTCATATGCAAGGCTGAGTGATAAGCTGTATTGAAGTAGTACTCCGCCCATGGAAGCCACCGCAACCATTGCTTCGGTCTGTCCCCAGTAAGGCAGTGGAAGTACATCACAATGACTTTGTTGGCTGCCTCAGACTGGCCATCACTTTGTGGATGAAATGCAGAACTCAAGTTCAGCTTGGTGCCTGAAAGACGAAAGAGCTCCTTCCACAACGTGCTAGTGAACATCGGGTCTCTGTCACTGACAATGGACATTGGGAACCTGTGCAGGCGTACCACCTCATCAAAGAATGCACGGGCCACTGAAGTTGCCGTGTAAAGGTGCCTCAAGGGGATAAAATGCGCTGCCTTGGACAATCTGTTGATGACAGTAAGTATCACAATCTTGTTGTTGACGCGCGGCAATGCTTCAATAAAGTCCATAGCCAAATCACTCCAGATCATTGTTGGTACCGGAAGGGGCTGGAGCAACCCAGCTGGTTGCAGGTGACTGGTCTTGTTCTGTTGGCACAAAGCGCAGTCCCGGACGAACTCCTACACCAAGGCTTTGTCACCAGGAATATGGAAGTCATCGCGGAGTCGATGAAGCGTCCGCTGAACCCCTTCATGGCCTGCTGCATGAGCGCGTTCCAGGAGGTGCTGCACAGCAAGCGTGGACGCCGGAACGAAGACACGCCGAGCCTTGGTGATGAAGCTGTCGATGACAGCCCAGTTAGGGCCCTTGCGCCCCAGCCTCCACATCCGCCAGCATGTTCTGATAGTCCAGGTGCTCCCTCATTTGTGCACGCAGCTCGTGCCAGAAATCAAATGACGGTGTGGAGAAGGCATGGGCCTCGGCGTTGTCCGCATCTCAACGTGAGAGCGCATCTGCTACTGTGTTGGACTTCCCTGGCTTATATTCCACAACAAAATCAAATCCCATCAGCTTGCTAATCCACCTGTGTTGAGGAATAGTAGAGAGGCGTTGGTCGAGGAGGAATTTTAGGCTGTAATGATCCGTCTTGATGATGAAGGAATGCCCCCAAAGATACAGCCGCCAGTGCTTGACTGCTTGATCCAATGCGATCAACTCGCGCTCGTATGCCGCCAATCGGGCATGACGTGGTGCCATGGGTCGACTGAAGAAAGCGACGGGGCCATCATCCTGGTGCAGCACCGCCCCTATGCCGGAGCCGGACGCGTCACACTCTACCACGAACGGGCGCTCGAAATTGGGCAACTGGAGCACCGGTGCCGTGGATAGCGCTCGCTTGAGCTCCTAGAACGCGGCCTCTGCCTCGTCACTCCAAGTGAAGCCGTCCTTGGTCAGTAGCCACATGAGGGGAGCGGCAATGGCGTCATACCCCTGGATGAAGCGTCTGTAGTAGCCGGCGAGGCCGAGGAAGCCCCGGAGTGCACGCACGGTGCATGGGCGCGTCCAGTCCGCCACGGCCTGAACCTTCTGGTAGTCCATGGCGATGCCGTCAGCGGACACCACGTGCCTGAGGTACGACACAGTGGGCACCCCAAACGCACACTTGGTCTTCTTGAGCCGGAGCTGGTGTTGGCGCAGCATGTCGAGGACAAGGTGGACATGGCAAATGTGTTCCGCCCAGGTGGAGCTGTAGATGAGTATGTCATCAAAGAAAACAAGAACGAATTGACGAAGGTACCGGCCGAGGACGTCGTTCATATGAGCCTGGAACTTGGCCGACACGTTTGCCAACCCAAATGGCATCTCCAAGAACTCGTAGTGGCCCTAATGAGTCCAAAACACCGTCTTCTCCACGTCGCCGACATACATGCGTAGCTGATGGTACCCTGACCGAAGGTCTAGCTTGGAGAAGAAGCGGGCGCCATGGAGTTCGTCGAGGCGCTCTTCAGCCACCGGAATAGAGAACTTGTCTTTGATTGTTACGGCGTTGAGGGCCCGATAGTTGACGTAGAATGTCCATGAGCCGTCGGCCTTCCTGATGAGGAGCACTAGCGATGAATACACGGAAGTGCTTAAGCGGATGATGCCTTGTTGAAGCATGTCAGCACACTGTCGCTCAAGCTCGTCCTTCTAGAGTTGAGGATATCGGTACGGCCGTACCGCCACTGGTTGCGCTCCATGATCCAGATGAATGTGGTCATCATGTGGACGTGCGGGCGGCAGCCCGGCCGGCGGGGCGAAAAGGTCGACGAACTCCTGCAGAAGTTGTTCCAGCATCTCCTGAGCTTGCAGTTGACGGCATGAGGTTGTTGCTCCCCCAGGTTCGCCATGCCATGTGACGCGGCGGCCATCGATGAAGCACGTCATGGAGAGGCGCGAGAAGTCCCAAAGGATAGGACCAAGAGTGTGAAGCCACTGCGTTCCCAGGATCAGGTCATAGCCTCCCAGCGCCAGAGAGAAACATTGTAGGCGGAACGGCTCTACGCCCACCATGATGTCGAGACCCTCATAGAAGCCCTGGCATGGAAGGCAATCTCCGTTGGCCACGACGACATTGAGGCCAGTGCACACTGGAACCAAGGGCACGCCGAGCTTGACTGCCACCTCGTCACGGATAAAGTATTGAGAGGAGCCGGAGTCCACCAGGGCGAGGAGTTCCTGTACCTAGACGAAGATGTGCAGGCGAACCGTGTCCGCCGCCTGGACGCCTGCCACGGCGTACAAAGTGATGCGCGACTCGTCATCGCCTGGTGTGTCGTCACTGCCGGCCGCCTCATCGGCGGTCGAGTTGTCATACTCGATGAAGAAGAGGTGCGCACACTTGTGGCCGCTGACGAACTTCTCATCACAGTTGAAGCACAGACCCTGTCGGCGGCCACCAGCCATCTCCGCTGGTGTCAGGCGGCGTATCGCGTGTGCCGGTGCGGCCTCTTGCGCGGGCGTCGGGTTGGGCGGCGGCGGGGGCTGCTGGTCCTGTCGATAGACATAGGAGCGTGCGACACTAGGGGGTCGCGCCGCTTTCTTCTCGTACGCCCAGGCCAGAGCGCACGCGTGCTCCAGGTCGCGAGGTCCCTGCAGCTCGACATCGACGCGGATGTCGTCGGAGAGGCCGGCGGTGAACATCTGCTGCTCCTGGCGGTCGGAGAGGGGGTCAGCGCGGCTCAATAGGGTGAGGAAGTGGCTGATATAATCTACCACCATCCCTGTTTGGCGGAGGAGCCGTAGTTCCCCCAGGGGATTGCTGCGGATCGACGGCTCGAAGCGGACATTGCAGAGCTTGTGGAACTCCTCCCACGATGGCATGCCGCGGCCGCGCTCCAGATGCGCATACCAGTGGAATGCATCGCCGCCGAGGTGGAACGTCGCGAGCCAGATCTTCTGCGGCGGCTCCGTCCGTTGGGCGCGGAAGAACTGCTCACAACGACTGAGCCAAGGCAGCAGGTCTTCCTTCCCATCGTAGCGGGGGAAATCCAGCTTGAAGTAGCGTGGCACCATGCTGTCCGTTAAGCTACCAGAGCCGGACGAGGAAGAGTGCACCGTCTTCAAGTTGAGCACCTCGTCGAAGGGCTTCTTGGGAAAGAGGTCAGAGCCGTGGTGAAGCACCCCGTCGACGTTGAGGATTCCTTTGCTGGCTAGGAGTGGCTGCCGGGTGCCCTCGGGCGTGCCTTGACCCGACGGATTGGGCGGCGGCGCGGTCGGATTTGGCGGCGCAGAGGAATTTGGCGAGGGAGTCGGGTTCTACTGCGGCACCGAAGAGTTCACGGCATCTGGGTCCGCCTGATGCGCCATACCCTCCAGCTTGGCGACGCGAGCGGCAAGAAGATCTTGAATCTTGGTGGTGAGGGTCTCGACCGTGGTGGCGAGAGAGGAGGTCTGGGCGAGATCCTCCTGGCGCCAGGTCTTGACCTTCGTCCGGTGCCTATCCATCTTGTCAATCATGCGCTTCATGTCGTCGGCGAGCCTCTTCAGGTCATCGTTCCCGGAGCCCATGGGCGCTGGGCAGTGAGCGGATGGGTAGCTGTGCGAGGTAGCCGGCCGCTGCGCTACCGGTTTCTTGCCCGTGTCGACGGTAAGGTCGCCTGGCGGCGACTGGAGCAGGGGAGGAGAGGTACAGAGAAAGGAGGTGAGAGATTAGATTGATTCCAACTTAATTCCTTATTGTCTGCTTAGGCTATGTATAAATAGCCTGGATTACAATCCCTAATCAACCAAACTCCTCAATCTTAGAGACAACAAACTACCAAATCGAAAGTAAACTCTAATTGCAGCCGTAAAGTGCTAAGACTCCTACTGACGCCCAGCTGTCCTGCGGCGCCTACTGTACCCAATGCCGACCATGACACACCTACGCAGAAGCACATGAAATTCTATGGAAGGATCTATATATATGTGGCCTATAGCTACACGGGTGAGAAAGGGCGTAACCTGAAATAGTACACTTATAAAGTAGCAGTCCTCTGTATAGTAGTTTGCATTATATATCCAGGGCCGGCGCCCCCCTAATGATCGATGTGATCAGATCAATTCCTCCAGATTTCTGTCGTCTCTCATGATAGCACACAAAGACCGAACTAATAAATTGTGTGCCGTCTGACATTTACGTTTATAGCCCTATTTATTTAACCATAATGTTTATGTGCAAGTTACGTTCTTTTTTAAGAAAAGGGAATATATTTGAATATTTCAACCTCTACATAAAACTATGTATATAGGTGTTTCTTATTACAAACACGGACGCCAAAAAAAAAAGAAAGTCGGTCTCTGGAATAATGTCAAACATCACGTAAAAGCAATTCTGTTGCTAAAAGACCATCCATTATATACAAGGATCTACATCGATGTGGTCTCAAGCACACGACACCTCCTAATAATGTGAGGCCGCTCGTACTCTTTCTGCAGCAACGTCTAAAAACGGATCCAATGGGTGATTGTCCTCTTTCAACGTGCAAGTTACGTTCTGGATCGGAATACCATTGAGATCCTTAAGTTCCAAACCTTCAATACGTGAAATGAATAAACAATTAACTCTTATGAAAAACAAGGAGGTTTTTTAAAAAAAAAAGCCGTGGACGCATTTCTTGCCAATCGATCACCTGATCTTTGCACCGCGTCCATGTGATGTTTACCT
This sequence comes from Cenchrus fungigraminus, assembly GCA_036936925.1. NCBI lineage: Eukaryota > Viridiplantae > Streptophyta > Magnoliopsida > Poales > Poaceae > Cenchrus > Cenchrus fungigraminus. The sequence continues at coordinate 91,537,691 of CM072780.1, forward strand.
TTCGCGCGTCACTCGGTCGTCAAAAGCAGCTAGCAGCTACGGTAAGGCTAAGCACGGTACACCTGTACTACTTCCATTTGCTAGCGTTCCAAGCTTAGGCCCCCTTTGGGAGGGCTCCAAAAGGAGCTCCGGCTCCGGCTCCACACGGAGTCCTCCCAAACAGGGTGGAGCGCCGCGGCTCCGTGGATGGAGCCCCGGATTTCGCGCTCTCTGGAGCGGAATGGAGGTGCCAGAGCCACAAAAATGTGGCTCCGCCCGGCTCCGCAGGCCTTTGGCCTCCTTTGCCCTCGCGAGGAGGCGCGGGTGGAGGCGGAAGACGGGGCCGGCGCTGCGGAGGCGGAGGCAGAGGCCGGGGCCGGCGCGAGGAGGCGGAGCTGGCACGGCGGAGGCGGAGGCCGGGGGCGGCGCGGCGGAGGCGGGGGCCGCGAGCGGAGGCAGAGGCGGAGGCCGGGGGCGGCGAGGCGGAGGCCGCGGCCGGCGCGAGGAGGCGGAGCCGGCGAGGGCGTGGAGGCCGCGGGCGAATGGATGAGGAGGAGAGGAGGAAGAAAAGAAAAGAGAGGAGAAAAAGAAAAAAGAAAGGAAAAAAGTAGGGGCAAATTGGACTTTTTACCATCTCAATCCAATTGTTGAAGCCGTTTTGCTAAACGTTTTCAAAACGGCTCCAACTCCATCAAAAGAGCCGCTCCACCAGAGGAGCCGGAGTCAGAGCTGTTTTTGGTGGAGCCGGAGCCCTCCCAAATAGGTGCTTAATCTAAGCAAATACTAGGGTTACGTGTGACATAATTTACGGTCATTTTGGACCGTGCCGGTGTCTGGTTCCGGTCCGGCGTGTGTGTTGCGCGGCTGAGCCAGATCCGCGTCGGCGCGGCGGCAGAGAGGTGAGAGCGGTGATGGTAAAACGGCCGACGGCAAGTCCGACCGGCCGGCCAGCCGCCGACCAGCCGACAGGTCGTTCCTTCCTTCAATATTCCACGCAAGCACCTGGCGTTGTGGCCGGCCGGCTGATCCAATGATTGACTGAATCGATTGATATGATTGAACTATATCCCCTGGTGTGCAAATGTTCCTAATAATCCTAGCACACCCCTGCAGAGATACGCCCCCCTAGCGAGCGAGTACTACAGGATAGTGTGGCGAGTGGTGCAGTACACGTGACCGCCCATGCTGCACGTTCGTAGGGCGACTAACCGTGTGCCAAACCGTGCATATGGGAACCGTGTCGTGCATGCCGCTCGAGCAACTGATAAAACTCAAACCAAAGACGAATCTAGGATTAAGATTTAGGAGGGACTCTTTTGTATGTAGTTTTTCTTCCTCTAGTCTTCTCTTTTCTCCTCCTTCTTCCTCAAATTTGTAAAAGAAGTTTAGAGGGCGCTTCATTGATTTCCGGTTAGTAGGGGTGGTGCTCGATCGTCCCTACCGCTGCATCCGTGACCGGCTCAAACAGATATCCGGTGATTACCAGTATCGTCCTTTCCTTTCCAACAGGAAATGTTAGGGCACTCCTAATGATGCATGGATGGTAGTTTCTATCACTCTTAAATACCTTGTCAATTAATCAAAATGGTGATGTGGCAGACTAGTTAATGAGGAAAGAGATGGAGAATCATAGAAATGGTTTCTTCATCAAGAAACCAAGTCTTCTCTTGAACCAATGCACCAAGAAACCATGAAATTGCCATTGGGGAGAAACTACTAGTTTATAGAAGACTCATGTCACTCTCTCATTGGAGGAAGATGTTAGAGTTAAGAGAGAGAAAAAGAAAATAATTATTATTTAAAGACACTACCATTATGGAAGATAGTTTCTATATACGATTTCTTATGCTATGGAAATCGTGCCAGTTTCTTCCATTTAGACTGCCCTTAGAACGTCACTCTGTTAGTTTATCTCAAAGATGTATTATTTTATATTTTGTTATGATAAATCTAAATGACTTGCTTTTTTTATGAAGGGAGTAGTACTGCGAAGTAAATCGAGTCTAAATTTTTAGTCAATATAAGTGGGAGAAAGGAGTGAATAAGGACCTATCTACCTGCCTTTCCACGGCCATCATCAAACCTGGTAACGGTGGTCTTCGTCAAGTCGGGTTGTGTTCGGCTGTGTTATTGGGCATAAGTCGGCAGAATGATTGTGAGAGAAAAATACTACGCAGGAAGAAGTCGGCAGATTAATTGTGAGAGGAAATAAGTCGAAAGAACTGTGCAAAAGGGCAGCCGAACGCAGCCTCGACGTCGAATCCAACCCAACTTTGCCTTGTCGTGTTAATCTCTGCATCATGGCGTACATGCATGTTACATACGACAAAGATATCTGTGTGGCAGTAAAGCAGAGAGAGTGGGATCGATGCTGATGCTTCGAGAAGCCACGAGATCATAATGCATGATTGCTAGGACAATGACTAATAACAAGGAGAAAGGGGTGGAGGCGGTAGCCACGTTTCAGCTGATGAGTCAGCAGGTCGATGTGTTGTTATCAGCTCATAGATCATCTCGTTGACCTCTTGCAGCTGACTCACATTCCCACTACCTTTGGCTTCTGCTGCCTTTTTGTTCTTCAACTTTACAGCGCTCATCAGTCACACCGCACCGTGCCGTCGGTGTCGATCGGACTCGACTGATCGATCACTACCATAAAATGCATTTTTTTCCCCTCTCCAAAAGTACATGCTTGGCACAAAACATGAAGACGTGCCGTGTTGTTTAAATCAAAAGGAGAAATCACTGGCATGCTAGTCACACAACTTGATACTATTGCAGTGGTAAGTAAAAATTAAAGGCATGCCTCGTCATCTAAAGGAATAAAAATTACCCACAGTAAAGAATCGATAATACTACAGTACTATCGTAGGGTCGTATTATGTGTGCTGTAAAAGACCTCAAAAAATACAATTGTGGAGTGAGTAATAAGTCGTAAATTTCATTTCTCAACGGAATGTTTCTTCATTTTCTATTTTCTTTGGTGTTACTAATTAAGAAAGCTTGTTTTTGTTTTTTGCCGTTACGTAATCTGGATCGATCAGCCTTTGGTGAGCACAGGATATAGTTAAACACAGTTAAACCGTTTGTAGTATTGGAGGGGCTAATCTCTACACTTGTGTTTGGAGCCTTTTGATGATAATATGTTTTACATTTGCTCATATTTCCTGTTCCTGTTTCTATGGCACGATTTCTCTCTGTTGCTCCTCGCCCCACCGAAGAAACAAAATTCTATCTGGCCTGAAATTTTCGTCGAGATTGTAACAAGTTGACAAGGGAAGAAGGGAATCACAGCGCTTTGAGAGAAATCACAGCTATGAGAAGCTGAAAAAATTGAGTTTGGGCCGATACGAAAACAAATGAGTTTGGGCCCACTTCCAACAGCTACACCATGTCATTCTATACAAGCCCAACACATCCAACTGAATGCGTGGCTGGCTGCCCATCGGCCCACTAACATAAAATGATGGCCCACTTTGGTCAGCGGTAGGCCCCCATCAGTCCATTAGCCCAAAATTACGTTTTGATACATTGGGCCCTAAAGTACACAGGGCCTAAATTGATTGATATGATGGGGTTTTTTTCCAGTTTATCCATCTTTTTTTAAAACGGAGTCCCTCAATTTTGTTACTGCAGTTACTTGTTGTAGCATACAACAAACTTCAAGTCACTCAAATTAAACGGTACAAACGAGTTGCTGGATTGTCAAGCTCAGCCGGTCCTCGTCATGCCAGTTAACGGCTGGATTGTTGGTAAATTGCTACTATGAGAAGCTGAACAAATTGAGTTTGGGCCGATTCGCAAAACAAAATTGAGTTTGGGCCCACTTTACTCAGCTATCTACACCATAATTTCAATCTGTACAAGCCCAATACAAAATTCGGCTGAATGTTAAAATTTCTTTTATTTTTATATTATTTTTTCGATTTTTCAAAAAAAAAACGGTGGATCTCAAATTTAGCAAAACTATACTACAACCGCCGTACCCCATGGCGGTAGGGACAAAACGCCATGGGCCACGGCGGTTGCAAGTGCTACAGTGTCCAACCTCCCCTTCAACCGCCGTGGCCTATGGCGTTAGGGTCAGTCTGTTTTCAAAAAATTGTAACTTTTTATATGAACTCGGATGAAGATAAACTTTATATGGAACTTGTAGCTTTCGACGAGATTTATAACTTTATAGTTCAAACTTTTTTATTTGAAGTCATCTTAAGGCTCAGATCTAGACAGTATATCAATTATTTGAGGTACAAGATGACTTTAAATGAAAAAAGTTTGAACTACAAAGTTATAAATCTCGTCGAAAGCTACAAGTTTCGTATAAATTTTATCTCCATCTGAGTTCATACAAAAAAGTTACGATTTTTTGAAAACAGGGTGACTCTAACGTCATGGGCCACTGCGGTTGGCGTTTTGTCCCAACTTACGGAGGTTGTAGTATAGTTTTGATAAATTTGAGATCTGCAGTATATTTTTGAAAAATCGAAACAAATAATATAAAAAAAATTCATGAATGTTGAGGGCCTACAGCTCTCTTTGTTGGCCCAGTTAACTTTTAAATGATGGCCCACTTTGGTCAGCGGAAGGCTCCACTCAGTACAATAGCCCGCGATGACGTTTTAGTCCATTGGGCCCTCAATATGCACAAGGACTATATTGATATGATGGGTTTTTTTACCAATTTATCCCTCAATGTTTGTTTTTGAAACGGAGTCCCTCAATTACTTGTTGCAGCACACAACAAACTCAAAGTGACGTCATTCAAATTAAGCGGTAGAATCGTTCATCCCTGGATTACAAACGAAACGAGTTGCTGGATTGTCGTGCTCAGCCGGTCATCGTCATGCCAGTTATCGGCTGGATTGTTGGTAAATTGTCATGGTCAGGTTGAACAAAGGGGTCCTCATAACGGAGTGGAATCGAAATTCAGAACCATGACAGGCATTTGGGAGCAACAGCATCCAAATTAAAGGTTCCTTTAAGAAAAGAATAATCTGTCCAGTTTGCTAATGTCATGCCGTGGGCCCCCTCGTGCTACTCCTGGGAACACGAAAAATATAATTGAGCCGAATCTTGCTAATGGTTACATTTTTTATTTCTCCGTTGCCTGATGTTGACATTGCAGCGTCCGTCACCTCTGCTGCGTTCATCTGCTGTGTGCTGCTTGTTAGATTGATCTCCTTCCTGATGGGCCCAACGGCCCGTCAGGCCCTTAACCCCGCGCCCTGATCGGGGGCGTCTAAACCCTAATGGTTTGGTGGGCCCCTGTTGCACAGCGCTATAAAGAGGAGGTGGGGGCCGCAGGCGCAAGGCACGAGGTTCGCCGCCGCCAACACACCCCACCTACATCCCTATCCGATCTACAGGGAGCGCAGACTGCAACGGGAAGCACCGCCGCCGCCACTGCACTGCACTGCGTGTCGCTGCCCTTGCGCAGTCCCGGCACTGCGCGTCGCTGCCTTTGTGCAGACTTCCCCAACCGAACCAGCGATGGCCTCAAGCTCTACCACGCCGGCCACAACCGGCGAAGGTATGGATCCACTCCTTCCCCTCTCTGTCTCCTCTCTCTCTCTCTCGTGCACACACACACACATGTTCAACAGTGAAGGTTCTTCCCCGTATAGATGTAAACTTAGGTGATCAGTGGGGTCTATCAATGGTATCAGTCGCCTACCTAGGTTTTGGATCTGTTTCGGGTAGAAGAAAAGGAAGAAATCGATCTCAAATCGAAAAAGTCAAATCCAACCAAACCCTAACCCTAAATCGAGTCAAAGGGCGAATCGGGGAGGAACTTACCAGGGATCCTACCTTCGCCAACCACCGTCGGCGTCACTTTGGGCGACCGCCGCGCGGACAGAGACGGCGAGCACGTGCTCGTCGGGCTTCCGCCGCCGCTATGCAGTTTCGGGGGCACAGGGCGCCGCGGTGAAACCCACCGACGGCGGCGCGCTCTCCCTCGCGGGGAACGCGCTCGCCGGCGGTGGGACTCCCGGCGGCGCCGGCCACCACTCTCTCCGGCCATCTCTGGCTCTCGTCTTCACGGCGCTAGAGATGAGGGGGAGGGTAGAGGAAAGGGAGAGAGGGAGTCCGTCGCGGCCTTGGGCCGGCGGCGGATGTGACAACCCGCCCAGGAAAATACCGTACTATCGCCTAAATCAATCCACTTTGGTCATTAAGCAATAATAAAGTATCATCCTGTCGTTAGTTGCCGGGTTAACGCCCGGTGAAATCACTTTACATAGCAACAAGGATCGACATATATGCATTAAAACTCACACGAAGGCGAGTCCAGAGTACAACACATGATTAACATCCAAAACTACCCTGGAGGGTTTAATTATTACAAACCGAAGTCTTTGACACGACAACGAAGTTCAGAGTTTTGAAAACAACGGAAATAAACTAAACGGTGTGAGGAACATCACAGGAGGCCTGCCATGATGCCTTCATTCATCGTCTTCCACCCACTCCAGCTCCCAGCCAGGCGAGATCTCTCCAGGCCACACATCACCAAAAGTATTACCTGGAGCAACAGATTAAAGCAAGGCTGAGTATACTAATACTCAGCAAGACTTACCCGTCGGTGACAACTACATCACCAACTCTAGACATGAAAGGCTTTTTGGCCACTGGGGTTTCTTTAGCTGAAAAGCAACAAAGAGTATGTCCTTACTTTCAATATTTTAGCACAAGTTCTAGTTGATTATTCTTTTCTAGGTTAGCAAGCTAGAGCAAGCATAAGTTGTGCAATACAATTAATCAAGCATAAATATTCATCAAGTTCCATCATTAGGGATATCATGGCCAGTAGGATAAGTAGTCTCAGATAACGGTGAGAGGCCGACAACCAGTTGATTTAAACCTTGCAAGGTAGACCTAAACACACGGTAGGGTGCCCCCGCGAGGACAACCACCAGGCGGTTCCCAAAATTCTTCGGCTCAGGATCGAATCTCACAGTCTTTGGTACGGGCTATCTGGCGTACCCCGCGAGGCACCCAGAGTCACCATGCACCACCGGTAGCTAGCCGTGAGACGCATCCCAAGATGAGTAATAGTAAGATCCCTCACCGTGTCATTAAGGTACTAGGCTTACCGGTCCCATTCCCGACAAGTGCTTAGTACGTTCAAACACTTACCCCACGAAAGCCATTGGACCGGAGCCCACATCCCATGCTCTTACCACATGAGCAATTCATTTATAACGATCTTATGATTCCAACATAAGAACCTATTCTCGCGAGTGACAAGTATCACTCGACTTGTAACGGTCCTATAGCATAGCAGATACCGACCTATCATACTATTAAAGGCATAGGTACCTAGGGATCATGCATCTAGGGTTCCATTCAACTCCTGAACGTAAATGCACAAACATCCATAGATAGCTATGTAACTTTTCAAAAACACAGGGGACAATGCACCGGGGCTTGCCTTTGTCAGCACAGTTAGCCTGAGGGTCCTCGGTGTCCTCGCTCACTTCCACGTACTGCAGCTTCGCGTCAGCTCCTCCTTCCTCGGCTTCCGGCACGAGAGCGTAGTTACCGTCAGGGAGTTCTACACGGAATGCAATGCAGGGTTCAGGTGGAGTGAAAGGTTATTTATTTTATCCAACTCTTGTTAGCCATATTCACCTTAACAAATATTTAATTAATAATTCTTTTCATTTAAGTTATTATATGTGAAGGCTTATTCTTTTAATCATTTTAATAGTGACTGTGTACATATTTAAGCAAATAACATTATTAAATCACACCAAACAGCAAGGGTGTATTGATAGACCCTAATTAAGCTAGGCAACAATTTAATAAGGTTACAAGGCAACAAGGATGATTTTTCCTAATTAAATCTTAATAGGAAGCTTATGTGCACACCAACTTTTAATTGCAAAATAAAATATAAAAACAAGGACAAGGGTCCTTGCTGGCCCTAATGATTCTAAGCATGCTCCTGGACCAAACTCCAAGTTTAAAAGAGCCACAAATTAATTATACTCAAAATAACATTTTCTAGCTACCAAAAATTAGGAGAAATGCATAATTAAATAAATAAAGTGCTCCTGCACCCTAACTCTTTCCTACTACTACTCTGGCTTAAAACAAGTCTAGGAAACCAGCATGTTCACTACAAATGTATTTGAAATTTGAACTATGCATTTAAATGTAAACCTAAGCATAAATCAAGATTAAATATTTCTAGCAGAGATAAATTCATGATAAATACAGAAAAGTTGCATCTAGGCATAACATGAACATAGCCACAAGCTGACAACAACAATCAATTTACATTTTGCTACAAAAATCAATAAGACAGGCATGGCATAAATACAAAGTAATTCATATAAAAAGATCTACACAGTAACTTTGTGCAAATTTTTGCCCAGATCCCACAAATGATATAACTAGCAACACATCCAAAGTTTAGCTCCATAGCCCTTTTAGATTTTGAACTACAACAAAATGATGTCAAACTGAATTTAAATTTTCATTCAAAATCCATAAGTCAAACCTATGGTCATGCTTTGCAAAAGTTGTAGGTCTAGTCTCACTGAAACCAACAAAATTGATTTCGCATTTTTCTGATTTTCTACACATTTCTAGGATTTTTCTAAGGCACTGGACTAAACTGTCAAGAAACTAAGTTTCAAATCTTTGCATCCGGGTCCTTGGTTTCACAGATAGGCCCTTGGGCTTCACAACTATGCCCTCCAGCGGGGGGCGAGCTCGCCGGCGGCGAACGGTGGCCGGAGCAGGTGAACAAGTGGCACGGGAGGTCGATTGGACTCACCACTGGCCGATTGGGGGTGGTAGCACGGCCGGAGATGATGCCGGCGAGCGGCGGCGGCGAGGGCGCGGCGGTGCTCCTGCCTCGGCTCGAGTTCCGGCGATCACCGGCGAAATGCGGGTCAACACGCGGCCGTGGGAGCTTCTCTAGGTCCTAGGGGAGGGGTTGAGGAACTTGGCCGGCGGCGGCAAAGGGCGGAGGGGCAACTTCACCGCGGCAGCGGCAATGGCGTGCGGCGGGGCGGTGTACGCGCGTGGGGAGGGGGAGAGCTCCCTTTTATAGGCGCGGGTGAGGCCGAGGGGGTGCGCGAGCGTTGCCTCGAAGGGAGGGAGGAGGAGTTAAGGGGAGGCGCGCGGCAGCCGAGGCGCGCAGGGCGTCGCCGGCGGGCGGCACGGCGGGGGTCCGGCCGGGCGCTGGCGGGCGCGAGCGCGTGGGGGGAGCACGTCCCCAGGTTGCTCGGGGTGCGGGGAGCCACATGATGGCGTCGGTCTCGGGCGCGCGGACGTCCGGCAGGCGGCGGGGGCCCCGGACGCCGAGGTGCCGCGTGGCGGCGCGGGCGCGACGCGCCGGCGCGCGCGCGCTCTGGCACCGATGCCCCGAGTTCAATTTTGAACTGCCCCGGTTTGAACGCCTCAAACTTTAAATTTCAACTATAAACTCAAGAACCTATAGATAGGACTTATGTAGATTGATCAATGCTCTACACAATAGTCACTAACCGAGCTCAAATCGATTTCGAATTGAGAAAGAAAACTTGATGCCAAGATGGAAGAAAACTCGGCCCTGATGCACAGTAGCCAGGAGGTTTGACTTGACTTTTTGGGCTATTTTTACTCCAAATTTCAAATGCCAACCTGAAGATGAAATGTGTCCCTCACAATTCTACACAACTTTTATATTGGCAAAATTTTGAGTGTTTAGACAAAAATTGGAGAACGTGGCCAAAGTTCGAGGGTGAGATATTGACATCAAGGGGTTTGACCATCTTAGCTAGGGTTTTGACCGCTGTAGCTAGTGTTGACTTGCCTAAGGTGCTCAAGGGTGAGTGTTAGGGAGGTTTTCGAGGTGATGGCCCAGGTTGACCATGATCTGACCACAGTCAACTACTTTGACCAGCAATTAGGGTTAACTAAAAACCTGGGACGTCACAGCGGAGCACGCTCTCGCCGTCACCGGCGGATGCGCCGGCCACGGGCAGAACCACCCCGCCGCCGCCACTGTCCAACTGAGAGAGGCGGGGGGAAAGAAGGAGAAAGGCTAGGGTTTCGGGGGAGCTGAGAGGCGGAGGCGGGTTTTGTTCCTGCGAAATCGACGCCCAGCCGTCGTATCTGGATCCACGGGATCGGACGGCTCCCGGCGACGGAGGCTGCCGGGCTAGATGTGGCCCAGGCGGGCGCGGCGTGCGGGCCGCTTTGGCGGCCCGCCTGTCGGTTTTTGGGCTTTTGAGCCCAGGCGGGAGTGAGAAGCAGGCCGTGGGCCTTATTTCTCCCGCAGGCCGGATGTACAGTGACAGTTTTGTATTTTGTTTGATTATTTTCAGAAGTGAATATTTGCTGGATTTTTGTATAGTTTGTTATATCTATTCAAATTTTGAACCAACGGGATAATTTGTTTAGATAAAAGTAAAGTGAACAGTGATATTGCTTCTGAACATAAAGTTTTTTCATGAATTTTATTCATGTTTCCGCTGCGAACTGTTTAAAGAAATGCTTATTGTTTAAATTTAATTGGAACCAACGGGAAAATTAAATTTAAAAGGAGCATGTTAAAGTAATTTTTCTGGTAATTATGGTGTTGTTATTTACTGACCAACGTTGTTAATAATATCATCATGATTAAAAGGCTGTTTATGTGCATTTATTTCTATTTTCTGCCCAACGGTGATATAGATTTAATTGCATAGACAATTATATGTTTTAATTTTGACCAACGTTGGATTAATGCATGCAATTGTCATTATGATTATGGTTTTCAGGAGGGTTCAACTTGATGAACTCCATCGGCTCTGTTCCTGTCCTCAATGCTGAGAATCACAAGGAATGGAGCAGAAAAGTGAATCTGGCGTTTGTTTGTGCTGAGGTTGACTGGGTGCTGAAGGAACCACAGCCAGCTCAGCCACCAAAGCCACAGAGAGATGATAAAGATGATGATGCTGCATGGAAAAAGAAAGAAGAGGATTATTCCTCTTTAGAGTTTTCGTGGTCCATCAACAACAAAAAATGGACCTCGGCAAACAAAAAGTGCATGGCTTTCATAGAGAACACAATTGAGCCCTCTCTTTTGAGCTCAGTTGATGGTTGTAGCTCTGCCACAGAGTTACTTGATAGGATAAAGAGTCAGTTTACTGGTTCTTCAAAGACATATGCCACCATGATGCTGAGGCAGCTGGTGAATGAAAAGTATACAGGCAATGGAAAAGGTATAAGGGAGCACATCCTTAGGATGAGCAACCAGGCATCGAAGCTAAAGCCACTGGATGAGGATCTGGAAATTAAGCCCAAGCTCCTTGTTCATCTGGTTATGGCTTCTCTGCCAAAGGAGTTTGACACTTTTGTTGTCAATTACAACATTCATCCAGAGCAGTGGGATCTGGAAAAGACTATAGCCATGTGCGTACAAGAAGAGGAGAGGATTAAGTCCAACAATGGAGGCTCTTTGAACCTTGTGAAGAAAAAGAGCTTCCATCAAGGCTCTTCTTCAAAGCCACATGGTAAAGGTCCCATGCAACAACAGCGTCAGCCTCAGAAGGCCTTTCTTCCAGTAGAGAGGGATCAGTGTCTCTACTGCAAGAAGAAGGGACATTTCAAGAAAGAATGTCCTGATTTTCTAAAGTCCATCATGGCAAGGAACGGTAAGAACGTTGTTTCTTTTGTAAATGAATCCTTGTATACACAGTTTTCTAAATCTACTTGGTGGATTGACTCGGGTGCAACTGTTCATGTTGCAAATTCTTTACAGGGGTTCCATTCGACCCGGAGCACGGAAAGAAAAGAAAGATGCATTGAAGTTGCAAATGGAGTCCAAGCAGAAGTTGAAGCTGTTGGCGATGTCTCTCTGGAGCTAGTTGATGGTTTTACACTTTTGCATAGGGATGTTCTTTATGTTCCTTCATTAAACAGAAACTTGATTAGTATTTCACGTTTGGACAAAGATGGTTTTGAATGTTTATTTGGACATGGCCGTTGTGCCATTTGGTGTAATAATGCTTGTGTTGGTATTGCTTACCTTCATGATGAGCTTTGTTTGTTATCCTTACGTGAAAAAGTTAATTCATTATGTGATATGAATGTGAATGATGTGAATGTTTCCGGGTCAGAGAACGTTCAGAAGAAAAGAAAGAGAACTCATGATATTTCGTCAAAATTATGGCACTGTCGTTTAGGCCATATTTCGAGGGGGAGAATAGAGAGCCTCGTTAAAAATGAAATTCTTCCTCCGTTAGAGTTCTCTGACTTAGAGCAATGCGTAGATTGCGCTAAAGGAAAGTATGTAAAGCAAATTAAAAAATGTGCAAAACGTAGCACAGGAACTTTAGAGATAATCCACACTGATATTTGTGAACCGTTTCCTGTGAAAAGTGTGGATGGCTATGACTCGTTCATAACATTCACAGATGATTACTCCCGTTATGGTTATATTTATCCAATTAAAGAAAGATCGGAAGCGCTGGATAAATTTAAGATATTCAAAGTTGAAGTTGAAAATCAACTTGATAAAAGAATTAAAATAGTAAGATCTGACCGTGGAGGGGAGTACTACGGTCGACACACCCCATTTGGCTAAGTTCCTGAACCTTTTGCAAAGTTCCTACAGGAAAATGGCATAGTAGCCCAGTATTCAATGCCGAGCGAGCCTCAGCAAAATGGAGTAGCTGAGAGGCGCAACCGTACACTGATGGATATGGTGCGCAGTATGATGAGTTACTCCACCTTGCCATTGGAATTGTGGATGGAGACGTTAAAAACCGCTATTCACATTCTCAATAGAGTACCAAGCAAGTCGGTGCCCAAAACACCGTACGAGCTGTGGACAAGAAGAGTACCCTCTCTACACCACTTGCGTGTCTGGGGAAGCCCAACTGAGGCCAAAGTGTTTAACCCAAATATTGGAAAGTTAGGTTCCAAAACAGTCAGTTGCTACTTCATTGGGTATCCAGAAAAGTCAAAAGGTTTTCGTTTCTACTGTCCAGATAGATATACAAAGTTTGTAGAAACGAGACATACTGTTTTCTTAGAGGACGAAATGATGAGGGGGAGCACGGCAGTGCGGAAAATTGATCTTGAGGAGAAGCGGGTGTACGCACCCAATCCGATGATCCAAGAGCCATATTTCTCACTACCTGTTGTTCCTGCACCGACAGTCCCTGAGGCTGTGGTGCAAGCACCTGTTGTAACTCAGCCTATGGCAACAGTGAGTGAAGATCCGGAGCCTGTCCTTCAGGATTCGATTGAGCCCACTGTTGCACATGAGGAAGAGATGCAGCAGCCACCTCATGATGATGTGCCGACAGATGTTGAGGCACCGAGTGTGCAAACAGAAGAGGCCCCTCAGAGGTCTCAAAGAGTTAAAAGGTCGGCAATTCCTAGTGATTATAAAGTCTATAATACCAAAGTTGCTCATATGGAGGGTGATCCCGCTTCATATGAAGAGGCCATGAGAAGTGCTGACTCATCGAAGTGGTTGGAGGCCATGGAAGATGAGATAAAATCAATGAGTTCCAACGATGTTTGGGACTTAGTGGAAATTCCTGAAGGAGCCAAAACAGTAGGCTGTAAATGGGTCTTTAAGATTAAACGTGACTCTAGAGGGAACATAGAAAAGTATAAAGCACGACTTGTGGCAAAAGGCTATACCCAGAGAGAAGGAGTAGATTACAATGAGACATTTTCTCCAGTCTCATGTAAAGATTCCTTCTGAATAATAATGGTATTAGTAGCACATTTTGATTTAGAGTTGCATCAGATGGATGTAAAGACGGCTTTTCTAAATGGTGATTTAGAAGAAAATGTCTACATGAAACAACCGAAAGGTTTTGTCATGAAAGGAAAAGAACATTTAGGATGCCGCCTAAAGAAATCCATTTATGGATTAAAGCAAGCATCCAGACAGTGGAACCTAAAGTTTGATGACACAATTAAAAGATTTGGGTTTGAACCTAATGTAGAGGACAACTGTGTTTATACAAAGTTTAAGAATGTGAAATATATTTTCCTAATCTTGTATGTGGATGATATCTTGCTCGCTAGCAATGATGTTAGTCTACTACGGGAAACAAAGAAGTTTCTGTCATCGAACTTTGACATGAAAGATCTTGGTGAAGCCTCATATGTTTTAGACATAGAAATTCACCGAGATAGAAAGAATGGGGTTTTAGGATTATCGCAAAATGCATATCTGGAAAAGATTTTAAAGAAGTACAGTATGCATGCGAGTAAAGCATCACCTGCTCCTATAGTAAAGGGCGATAGTTTTGGAGAATTTCAATGTCCCAAGAATAAATATGAGCTCGATCAAATGAAAGCGGTACCATATGCTTCAGCTGTTGGAAGCTTACAGTATGCACAAGTGTGCACTCGCCCTGACTTAGCGTTTATCACCGGAGTACTCGGTAGATATCAAGATAATCCAGGCATTGAGCACTGGAAGATGGTAAAGAAAGCATTGCGTTATGCGCAAGGCACAAAGCATTTGATGCTGACATACAGGAAGTCTGATAGCCTAGAGATAAAAGGGTATTCAGATGCAGACTATGCGGGAGATAGAGATGATAGAAAATCCACGTCTGGATATATATTCACTCTCGCTGGGGGAGCTATCTCGTGGAGAAGCTCCAAACAAAAGTTGGTTGCATCATCGACGATGCATGCAGAGTTTATTGCATGTCATGATGCTATTGGACAGGTGATATGGTTAAAGAAATTTGTACCCGACTTGAAAGTGGTAGATTGTATTCATAAACCACTAAAGATGTACTGCGACAACCAGCCCACAGTGTACTATGCTCACAACAACAAGTCGAGTAATGCTTCCAAACCTATTGAGGTAAAGTTTTATGTTGTGAAGGATAGAATCCGGGATAAGACCATAAGTCTCGAGCATATAGGGACAAAGGATATGGTTGCGGATCCGCTCACGAAAGGCTTACCACCCAATGTGTTTAGAGAACACTTAGCCGGCATGGGTTTAAGGGAAAGCCTATAATTCCTGGATTATGTTGTGGCCCAAAAGGAAAAGAATTTATTCCAAAATGGAGAAGTATGTTGTAGCTGTTTTTGTCTATCGACAATCGAGTCGTGACGATGAAGCATGCTCTATGTACTACTCTGTGATGGAACGAATAAAGAGTAAATGATAAAGTTAAAAGTATGTGATGAGATCAAGGGGGAGAATGTTAGATTGATCTCCTCCCTGATGGGCCCGACGGCCCGTCAGGCCCTTAATCCCGCGCCCTGATCGGGGGCGTCCAAACCCTAATGGTTTGGTGGGCCCCTGTTGCACAGCGCTATAAAGAGGAGGTGGGGGCCGCAGGCGCAAGGCACGAGGTTCGCCGCCGCCAACACACCCCACCTACATCCTTATCCGATCTACAGGGAGCGCAGGCTGCAACGGGAAGCTTCGCCACCGCCGCCGCCACTGCACTGCGCGTCGCTGCCCTTGTGCAGTCCCGGCACTGCGCGTCGCTGCCTTTGTGCAGACTTCCCCAACCGAACCAGCGATGGCCTCAAGCTCTACCACGCCGGCCACAACCGGCGAAGGTATGGATCCACTCCTTCCCCTCTCTGTCTTCTCTCTCTCTCGTGCACACACACACATGTTCAACAGTGAAGGTTCTTCCCCGTATAGATGTAAATTTAGGTGATCAGTGGGGTCTATCACTGCTCCCTATCTTTCTTTCTAAATCCATCCATCGTGTCCCAAATTATAGGTTGTTTTGACGTTTTTAGATGCATAGCAAATAAGTTATATCTAAATACATAGCAAAGTATATAATTCAAGACTGACGGAGTACTTAATGGGTGATTGGTGAACTATTAATCCATACATGTTGTACCTATGTAACACAACCGAATTAAGAGTGCACATGTGTTTGTTTACTACTGTACGTTTTTTTAAGTAGCTTCTTAACTCTGACACTGCCAGGCCTGCAACGGAATCCGGTGGACATGCATGGGGGTCATTGGGGGTGGTTAGGAATCCAATCCAACCCAATCAAACCAGCCTTGCTTTACTCGAGCCATTTCTTATTTGACAGGAAAACAACACAGGCAAGTCAATCATGCACATGAGCCAGGTGCTGGTGCTAACCCTTAGCTGTCCATTTTGCTCGCCCAATATGACCTGCATTGCATTGTGCTGGCTGTTCAGGCATTCCCATCAGCCTGCCACTGACACTGCACAAGATCTTTTCTCCCCTCTCTTAGTTTAATTATAGGCTGGAACAATTCATTTGTAGGGGTCTCATGATTCATTTGCTTCTAGTTATGTACTATTTCCGTTTCATTTTACTTATCGTTTTGGCTTTTCTAGATACATTCGTTTTGTTATGCACCTAGATGTATAATTATGTCTGAATGTGTAACAAAAGAAATATATCTACAAAAGTCAAAATGACAAGTAATTTGTAACAGGGGAGTAGTACTCAAGTAGTTGTGGTGACGTGGCACATCTTTGATAAGTTTACTCTCGTGGCTAGTTGAGGAACACAATATGAAATGGGTTAGATTGCAACTTTTGGAATTCATGGTGCTACAGAAATTCCAAAGTTTCTCTCCGACATGTCATGGCGCGAATGCGAGCCTTTGGAAGATGATGCTTCTTTTGTTTTGAAATATACCACTTTTAAGAAAACCTAATAATTATAACTAAGAAACAGAGGGTGCACTAGTTAACAAGTCTATATTTTCCAAAATGACATGTCTTACACGAACTTGGCGTACCAAGTTTGTTAGCTGACAGTTAAACACAAACGAAGTATGCCCCTACTCACTCGGTTTCAAATTGTCGGAAATTGATGGACCAGCCCTCCAGGGGGCCATCCATCCAGGTTGAAGAAACTGTTCCTCTGGCAGCCCCACCTGCCAGCCTCCGACAGAGCCAAACGCTTCTGGCATGGGAGATCTTCCTCGGGCAGGTCCCCAGCCAGACTAGAGGCAGAGCAGAGCGCGCCCGCCGTCGGCGGTATCGCCGCCGGTGCCGCCGCGAGGTCACAGGCTCACAGCACAGGTGTGCGCGGGAGCCTCGAGCTGCACGTAATTGACGGGAATGCCCCTGAGCCCCCCTGGTTGTGGGTCCCACCCAACCCAACTACCGCCGCGGCGGGGGCCGGTGGTGTCGGTGGAGTCTCCGGCCACGGCAGCCGAGCCGGGAAACGAAACGAGATCCACACGCGCAGGCGCAACGACACCACCAGCTATCGTGCGCAACAGCGAAAAGAAAAAGGATGGGCCCCGGGAGGGACCCACTCTGCCATGTGGGCCCGGAGGCTTTCCGTGTCGGTCGTGCCCTCTCTCGACCTGTTCGTTTGGCTGGTGGCTGGTGCTGATTTGTTCTGAGAGACAAGTACTGCTGGCTGGTTGATGGTGGCTGATTTGTTCTGAGAGAAAAGTACTACTGGCTGGTGGCTGATGAGCCAAACGAACAGGCTGTTTCTCGCTCGCTCGCTCGCTAGGGCCACAGGGACAGCAGTGTGTCGTGTGTGTGCGTGTTGGAGAAACTGGCTGTCGGCTGGATGGATGTTAACCGTGGGAGTGGGCACCAAAACGAAACGTGTGGTTTACATACTAGCTTTTGCCATGTAATTCTTGTTGGGTACGTGTTGTTCTTTTTTTTAAAAAAAAATGGTGCGCTAGTCCTAATTTTTCTTTTTGGCCATGCATGCAACCTCACTTATTTGCGAAAAAGAAGAATTCCGTGCAAAGAGACATGACATCAATACATCTTGTTAATGCCAATGTTCGATTACTACGCCCTTCATATTTTCGAAAATGCACACGTTTTTTGGGACGTCTGTGTGATTACTTACAGCTAAAACAATGTTCAACATGTGTGAAATCATAGTGGTCTCCCATCCCCGTTTGTTACTTCCGTGACATTCTCCATTCATAGATTTGGTTAAAAGGATGAATCTAAAGGCAAGGGCAATTACCTTGCAATTATATCATATCAAAGTTAGAGGAGCAACAGAAAAAAGTGACGAATTGAAAGAATATTTTGTTCCCTTGGAGGCAATGATGACGTACCTTAACATCATATCTTCCACTAAATATCTTGCAATAGAAGTTACCGTGTAAATCCACTATACGCCCATATTACTTTTGTTGACTAGTCTCACATTTGCCGTAACAAAAAGACCAACTAAACTTACAATTTGTCTATACTTTACTAGCATTACCATTTGGAAACTTAGATGGCATGTTGTCCTTCAATGGAAATGGATAGACTTGTCCTATCTTACATGTTTTCTTTTAAAATATATAAAGATGGAATATCAAAATATTTTTTCCAAATATTTACTAACAAAGAAAACCCTCTAAATTTGATAAACTGTCAATTAATATTAACAAGACTATCTAAAAAATTATCTCCTTTGGTATAATATACGAGATATATCTCGCAAATACCACAAAGTTATTTCAGCTTCCACTCTTTGCTGCTACTTGTACAGTTGTACCATCTCACGAGCTCACACAACACAAACTATTGTAAAATCAGTTATAAAGTGATTTCAGCTATAAAGCTACAAACTATTCTAAATTCATCATTGGTGTATGATATATTCAGCTCCATAATTTGGAGCTGTTGGATATAATTTTATATGGGATCACACATGCCACATTTCATCACTTGTGCACCTACCAATTAGCCCCAACGCCAGCGCTGCACTTCACTACCGCGGTCACATTCTCCGTCGGTGCCCATGACCGACACCCTCCTTCTCACTGCCACGCGGGCCCCGCCAAGCGCCAGCTCACCCTTCTTCCACCTCCCGCCTCACTGGCACGCTCTCCCCCACCCCCAACTCGGCACTAAACAAACCCCAAATCCCGAGCGCCCATGCCCACCAAACGCATGCAGTTAACCCAAACCGAAATCGCCTCGCCGTTTCAATAATCTTTTGTCAATTCTTAATCCCGGCCGTCGACAGCGACAGCGGAACCAACTCACGTTGCCGCGGCTTCCGCCATCGGTGCGGTGCCCTGTCCTTTTCTCCCTCCCCTCCCCCCTTTCGCTGCCCTGCCCTCGCGTAGTTAAGCCCGGCCTCCGCCCCACTACCACTACTAGTAGCAGCCAGCACGCGCTCTCTCTTGCAGCGGGGGAGATGCGGTGCTGATCCGTGCCCAGCACCTGCTCGGATCTCGGGAGTAGCGCCGGCATCGGCAGCCAGCTACTCGTCGGTTCTTGGCGAGCTCGCGCCATGGAGGGCGACGCGGATGCCGTGGTGAGTGGCGTGGGGATCGATCCCGGATTCTTAGCTGCATTCCGTCTCGTGTTGGGGGTGGATCTTGGTGGGGGAAAGACTGAATCTTGTCTGCTGCTGTTGCGTGTGTGCAGAAGTCGGGGAGGCGCGGCGGCGGGCAGGTGTGCCAGATCTGCGGCGACGGCGTGGGCACCACCGCGGAGGGGGACGTCTTCGCCGCCTGCGACGTCTGCGGGTTCCCGGTCTGCCGCCCCTGCTACGAGTACGAGCGCAAGGACGGCACCCAGGCGTGCCCGCAGTGCAAGACCAAGTACAAGCGCCACAAGGGTAATTTTTTTCGTCTACAGCCTCTTCTCCTTTCACAATTGTTTTGATCCAGCCTTATCTGATTCCAATTTCGGAACAATTCAACTCAGAAAGTTTGGATCTTTGATAGAGAACAACAGAAATGGGGGTTCTTTCTGGTTCTGGTGGGATCTCATGGCATTTTCGTCAGCAGAGCACATTGGCTCTGTCGCTATCAGTGGATCCTATTTTAGCTTGTAGCAAGCCTAGTCTTGTCTTTGTATGAGTTCTGTTGAATTGTAGTTAGGGAGGAAAAAAATAGTAACTGGAGTTGTATATGATGTGACACTACAGGCTTTTGGTCAATAATAACAAGTACGATCAATGCATTTTGTTAAGTATATGCTGAACTTTGAATGAATCTTTTCAGGGAGCCCAGCGATCTGTGGGGAGGAAGGTGATGATACTGATGCTGATGATGCCAGTGACTTCAACTATCCTGCATCTGGCACTGACGACCAGAAGCAGAAGATTGCTGATAGGATGCGCAGCTGGCGCATGAATGCTGGGGGCAGCGGGGATGTTGGCCGTCCAAAGTATGACAGTGGAGAGATTGGACTCACCAAGTATGATAGTGGTGAGATCCCTCGAGGATACATCCCGTCTGTCACTAACAGCCAGGTTGGTGCTACGAATTTTGCCATATTGTGCTCAAATATGTTGATGCGTTCCGGTGCTTACATTCTTGAGTTGGATGTGCAGATCTCGGGAGAAATTCCTGGAGCTTCCCCTGATCACCATATGATGTCCCCTACTGGGAACATTGGCAAGCGTGCTCCGTTTCCCTATGTGAATCATTCACGTATGTTTTTTCTCACCATGGTCTCTAACATTTCAATTTGTAGCAGATGTCTGATGTGAAGATCTGATGATTGTT
The DNA here is from genome assembly GCA_036936925.1 of Cenchrus fungigraminus. Lineage (NCBI taxonomy): Eukaryota > Viridiplantae > Streptophyta > Magnoliopsida > Poales > Poaceae > Cenchrus > Cenchrus fungigraminus. The sequence continues at coordinate 91,558,091 of CM072780.1, forward strand.
TCTTGCTCCTTGCCAGCAAATCCGTCAAGGGAGTTCTCTGGTAGCATTGGAAATGTTGCCTGGAAAGAGAGAGTTGATGGCTGGAAAATGAAGCAGGATAAGGGAACAATTCCCATGACTAATGGCACCAGCATTGCTCCCTCTGAGGGTCGGGGTGTTGGTGACATTGATGCATCTACTGATTACAACATGGAAGATGCCTTACTGTGAGTTCCAACTCCCACCGTAGCACAGTCATGTTTTACAGGATCATATGTTGTTTAGTACCAAATTGTGTTTCATAATTAGTATCGAGTTACATCTACAAAAAGGAAGATATATAACAAAGTAACTTCATTTACTTCAGCTCTGCACATCATTGTAAGAATTTGGAGGCTTCCCTTTATGTTCCAACTTACAAAATTATGAATCTGTTAAGAATTTTACGGAAGGTCACACATCTTAGCCTAGAAAGGGGATCACTATATCGCAAAAGTTAGTTAAATCTACAAAAATGCACAAAATTGTTATGCTTAAAGCACTGCAATGCTGGACAATTGTTCCAGTATATCTTCTCAAGAACCATTTCTTGTGATGTTATGACATATCTTTCAACACTAATTTTGTGCCATCTGAATCGCAGGAATGATGAAACTCGGCAACCTCTATCTAGGAAAGTTCCCATTCCTTCCTCCAGGATCAATCCTTACAGAATGGTCATCGTGCTGCGTTTGGTTGTTCTCAGCATCTTTCTGCACTACCGTATCACAAATCCTGTGCGCAATGCATACCCGTTATGGCTTCTATCTGTTATATGTGAGATTTGGTTTGCTCTTTCCTGGATTTTGGATCAGTTCCCAAAGTGGTTTCCAATCAACCGTGAGACTTACCTTGATAGATTGGCATTGAGGTGATCTCTTTTACAGTTCTGTTGTACCTTGTCAAAATACAAACTAGATTTTTTTCATGTCACTGATGTTATGGTTGCATCTCATCTAACAGGTATGACCGTGAAGGTGAGCCATCTCAGTTGGCTGCAGTTGACATCTTCGTCAGTACAGTTGACCCAATGAAGGAGCCTCCTCTTGTCACTGCCAACACTGTTCTATCCATTCTTGCTGTGGATTACCCTGTGGATAAGGTCTCTTGCTATGTATCTGATGATGGAGCTGCAATGCTGACATTTGATGCATTAGCTGAGACTTCAGAATTCGCTAGAAAATGGGTACCATTTGTTAAAAAATACAATATTGAGCCTAGAGCTCCTGAATGGTACTTCAGCCAGAAAATTGATTACTTGAAGGACAAAGTCCACCCTTCATTTGTTAAAGACCGCCGGGCCATGAAGGTTTGTCTTCTTTGTGAATATTTATATATTGATAATCTATGTCGTAATCCAATACTAACGTGTCTTAACTGAAAACTCGTTGCAGAGAGAATATGAAGAATTTAAAGTTAGGGTAAATGGCCTTGTTGCTAAGGCACAGAAAGTTCCCGAGGAAGGATGGATCATGCAGGATGGCACACCATGGCCAGGAAACAATACCAGGGACCATCCTGGAATGATTCAGGTTAGCATATTTCTAATACAGAATGAAACTTTTGTTGCTCAACTGACTGCTAATGTGCCTGATAATATCTGTTTTCTCTTTTCACTTGAAAGATTTTTTCTTTGCTAACTCCTCTTTATCGATCGTACTCAGGTTTTCCTTGGTCACAGTGGTGGCCTTGATACTGAGGGCAATGAGCTTCCCCGTTTGGTCTATGTTTCTCGTGAGAAGCGTCCTGGATTCCAGCATCACAAGAAAGCTGGTGCCATGAATGCTCTTGTAAGTAGTTATATGCTACACAAATGTCAAAATTATCAACTCCACTTCCATATGTTGTGGTTCTGATGGCAGTTTTCTCTTCCATAGGTTCGTGTCTCAGCTGTGCTTACTAATGGACAATACATGTTGAATCTTGATTGTGATCACTACATCAACAACAGCAAGGCTCTTAGGGAAGCTATGTGTTTTCTTATGGATCCTAACCTAGGAAGGAGTGTCTGCTATGTTCAGTTTCCACAAAGGTTTGATGGTATTGATAGGAATGATCGATATGCCAACAGGAACACCGTGTTTTTCGATGTACGCCTCAATCATGTTTTAAAATTCTCCATTAATATCAAGACTATTGGGTGCACAAAGTTTAAAGTTTCTAACTAAATTTCTGGGTCATTTCTGTTTACCACAGATTAACTTGAGGGGTCTCGATGGCATTCAAGGACCAGTTTATGTGGGAACTGGTTGTGTTTTCAACAGAACAGCTCTATATGGTTATGAGCCCCCAATTAAGCAAAAGAAGGGTGGTTTCTTGTCATCACTCTGTGGTGGCAGGAAGAAGACAAGCAAATCAAAGAAGAAGGGCTCAGACAAGAAAAAGTCACAGAAGCACGTGGACAGTTCCGTGCCAGTATTCAATCTTGAAGATATTGAGGAGGGAGTTGAAGGTACACCTTTATGTTTATATATATTCACGGCTAAGACTAGTTTTTAATTTCTAAATGTGTACCTTTTTGTTGCATGCTGTTTTTACTTGCATATTTTTGGGGTTCTGAAACATGTATGCATGTTGGCATTTATTGATATGTCAGGTGCTGGATTTGATGATGAGAAATCACTTCTTATGTCTCAAATGAGCTTGGAGAAGAGATTTGGCCAATCTGCAGCTTTTGTTGCCTCCACTCTGATGGAATATGGTGGTGTTCCTCAGTCTGCTACTCCAGAATCTCTTCTGAAAGAAGCTATCCATGTCATAAGTTGTGGCTACGAGGACAAGTCTGAGTGGGGAACTGAGGTAACATAACAATCCTCGCATCAACACTGTTTTCATTTTTCTTACGGAGAAGGGTGGATATACAAGTAACATGGAACTGAAGTAATGTGCAACTGTGAGGCGTGAGCACAAGATTGTGAATCCTTAGTTCACAGCGTACCTTTTGTTGGTCAATGGTAACGAGTTTGTTTCATATTGCAGATTGGGTGGATCTATGGTTCTGTGACAGAAGATATTCTTACTGGATTCAAGATGCATGCACGAGGCTGGCGGTCAATTTACTGCATGCCTAAGCGGCCAGCTTTCAAGGGATCTGCTCCCATCAATCTTTCAGATCGTCTGAACCAAGTGCTCCGGTGGGCCCTTGGTTCTGTGGAAATTCTTTTCAGCCGGCATTGCCCCTTATGGTATGGCTATGGTGGACGCCTGAAGTTCTTGGAGAGATTTGCTTACATTAACACCACCATCTACCCCCTTACGTCTATCCCACTTCTCGTATATTGTGTTCTGCCTGCCATCTGTCTGCTCACTGGGAAGTTCATCATCCCAGAGGTAAGCATCGGTTGCACAAAAATGTTTTTTTATTACAAGGAGCATGGAACAAAAATGCTGACTGAATCTATTTGGAATGCAGATTAGCAACTTTGCTAGTATTTGGTTCATCTCCCTCTTTCTTTCAATTTTTGCCACCGGTATCCTCGAGATGAGGTGGAGTGGTGTTGGCATTGACGAATGGTGGAGGAATGAACAATTCTGGGTTATTGGAGGTATCTCTGCCCATCTTTTCGCCGTCTTCCAGGGTCTTCTCAAGGTGCTTGCTGGTATCGACACCAACTTTACTGTCACCTCAAAGGCCTCTGATGAAGATGGTGATTTTGCGGAGCTCTACATGTTCAAGTGGACAACCCTTCTCATTCCACCAACAACCATCTTGATTATCAACCTGGTTGGTGTTGTTGCTGGTATCTCCTATGCTATCAACAGTGGTTACCAATCATGGGGGCCGCTCTTTGGCAAGCTCTTCTTCGCCTTCTGGGTGATTGTTCATTTGTACCCCTTCCTCAAGGGTCTCATGGGTAGGCAAAACCGTACCCCAACCATCGTCGTCGTCTGGGCAATCCTTCTTGCTTCAATCTTCTCCTTGCTGTGGGTTCGCATCGACCCGTTCACGACCCGTGTCACTGGCCCAAATACCCAAACATGTGGCATCAACTGCTAGGAACATGGGGGGTTGTAGAAACAGAAAAGTACCACGAGCTGTGTTTTTGAGAATACGAAAGTGCCCCTGCCACCAATTGTCTGTTAAGTTATAAGGAGGTGGCTTTATTTACAGCTACGTACAGACCAGAAGATATTGTTTATCAGAAAGTTACTTGTGTTAATATGCATTCTTTTGTTGATAAGTTATACTACTTTGTGGAGAGTAGCTGACAAACGAGTTTTGTAATGTTATGAAGAACAAAGAAAATAAGTTAGTTTGCATTCTTTTAAGTATCATCTAGTTTACTCACCTCTTGCAGTATTTATGTCAGAATTTCAGATTGATTATCCTTCGTTTATATAATCAATCTGGTTCTGAATGTTTATCGTAATACATTGATGCAGAAGCATGTTTTAATGGACTGAAAAAAAGGTTGCAGTAAATATTAACAGGCTGCTGAAAAGATCAAAGCACATATTCATAATTTTTTCTTCATATGTGAAACTTATGTCTTGTGAATACAACCGTCAAAATTCTAAACTACCTAAAAACCATGTAAACTAAAAGAGCAATTCCCAACTGCAGCTTTTTATCATTGTAGTGTATCTAACATGTCACTTAGGCAGGTGAAACATCAACTCATCGTACATATATATGGCTTGGTAATGTTTAGCTTGGGTGTGATCTTGATTTATGTAGGCTAGAAGGCTGAATAGTTTTGTTTTTTTTTGTTTTTTTTTTTGCATGGAAAGGAACTTCCATTAATGCAACGGCTCAGCAATCTCGCTGGCCACAAGGTCTGTTACACAAGATGGTGTGAATTCCCAAAGGATATCAGCACCATGGTTACATAAACTCCCTTCTGCAGCAAGAGTATGAGCAACCTTATTACACGATCTAGGAACAAAGTTACACGAAAATTTACTAAAACTTCCACCGATCAGAGATTTCAGTTGGAATATATACCCTCCCACTTCAGAGAAACGATAAGAATCACCCTCCAACGCTTGCTTCAGCATTAACGAGTCCATCTCCAGAATGATATTAGCTATACCTTTCTCAACTGCCGCCATGGCTCCCTGTAAGCAAGCATATACTTCAGCATGGAACGCATCACGTACATGCTTTAAAGCTCCAGCTCCTGCCGTCACAACATCTCCTTCATCATCTCGGATCACAAAGCCCCATCCTCCATCTCCCGAACTAGCTGAGAAGGCTCCATCAGAGTTTACTTTCAGCCAGTCGCGAGGGGGTTTACTCCACCGTTTCCTTGAAGTGATTGGTTCTGCCGCTGACTTCTTGTGAAGCTCCAGGAACTCCTCAGCATTTTTGTTTATCACATATGTAAGATCAGCAGCAGTCCTCATGCGTTCTCCTTCTCTAACCCCATTTCTCTCTGTCCACCAGAGCCACAATAACAGCACAACTTTCAGCTGTAGTTTTTCCTCCATCTGCAGAATATGCGCCACCACTTCCTTTGCTGAAGATTTCCCCGCCAAGCAGCATCTTTGTTCTTCCATGCAAAGCTCTCTCCACAGCTTCTTCACTAGCTGAATAGTTGCCAATGAACAGAATGGTTTCTGGACAAACGACACTGGATTCCTCCAGTTAAGTTGGTCAGCTGAATTATGAAACATGAGCCTCTTCAAACAATCAAGAGTGACAAACATGATTGATTGCCTCCAAATTCTCATTCCCCATCTAGTCTTTTTGCTATCCGCACGTCGAAAAATCAATCTAGCATCAAGATATGGCATATGGCTGCTAACATGTTTGGACAACATATACGCGTGTCAAGCGGTTTTTCTTGTCAGTTATTAAAATGGTTTCACAATGGAGGTGTGAGGAAAACCACGTTTCAGATTTAGTTACAGTTCCTTGATATCATGCAATAAGTGATGCAATAACTGATACCCATGCAAAAGTGTATGCAAAATTTTGTTCTATAGCATTGAAAGATCATCATTTTCGAAAAATACCATCAAAAGGTCTTTGCTACGTGAAATGACACCGAAAGAATGATCTGAAGGGAACACAGAACAAGGGAGATGTCCAACGAGTAGAGCTCAGGGAAGGAGAAGGGACATCATGTCCGCCGGAGCTCTGGGGACAGCGTGGCCCACTGTTAGCTCCAAACTGTTAGTGACAGATGAGTGCTATTTTAAGGTAACTACCGCTCTTTCGATGCTACTTTACGTAATAGAGATCTTTTGATGGTATTTTTCGGAAACGGGGGTCTTTCACTGTTGTATAACCAAATTCACATCATCACTTGTTTCATGCAATTTCTTGATGAGATGGATTCCATGAGAGATTTGGCAATACAAAAATGTCACAACTCCTTTTGAGAAAAAACAAAAAGCGGAACTTTTCCCACAAAGTGATCCTCGTGTCCATTATTTTGAAAAGAAAAGAAGGAGAAAAATATGGAAATGTACACAACTTTGGGTTCCTACTAGAGTACCATTTTAGTTGGATGGTCAGAAGTGCCTACAAACGGCTAATGTTGCCATCCAGAACAAAAAGGGATGCACGTTTTCAAATCTACAAAACAGAGCATGTGATCGAACCACAAGTTTGAAATTTCCTAACTCCTAAAAAATGTTCCAGTTGATATAATAGTGCCAATGCAAACTATTATGCTCTAGTTAATTTTATATCACTATGGGTTATTTACGTCTAGTAGGAACAGAAGTACATTTTGTAGTTACACAAAAAAACATATATTGGATCCTTTGATACACAGACGTTCATGTCAATTCTGCTTGTGCATGACTTCTAGTACTGCAAGTTTGCTACATATGGTCTTCTCCACACTTCAGTTTAGCTATTCATGATCATTCTACTACCCTAGCACCACTGTCACTTCCCCAAGAATCTCTAATTCTCGGAGGCAAGCAGGGTGGCAGGTCAGGGTGAGCAGAGACCATCCTGGAGGCCAGGAGCCCAGGACTACTGGGAACGACATGATTCTGTCCGATTTAGTTTCCTAGCATGGATGAGGGGAAGATGGGTCGACTACAATGTTCAATATTGATGAATCTAATTTGTTGCCTCCAATGTCTCATTGCCTCTTTACTCTCCATCAGCACTCATAGCTGATTAGTATGTGTTTGCCATGATTCACCAAGGAAAATGTATATATAACACCAGGTGAGGGTCCATGGCTCCATGCCACTCTCTTTTCCTTTCTTCAAGCTAGTTCTAAATGGCCTTCAGAAGTTCAGACAGAAAAGGTGTGTGAATGGGTTTACTGCATTTCTTGTTCTCACGCATAAAGTGTTGGACTGGCTTGACCTGACTTGCGGGCTATTCCTTCGCATTATTTGGCCTGATTTGTTCATTGGCGTGTAACAAATTAAAGTACAACATCTGTTGTTGTTGTTGTTTTTTTTTGTGAAATTATGAATTGTGATATGAAACAAGGGATAAGGACTTGGACATCAAATCACCCAAAATGGATTAAACCGCGGTTCTACAGTTATTAATGAAAAGGTTTAGGGTTTTCTTGGTTGCAACGACATGGATGACGATATGAGTCATACTCATACATGTGGCATGCCTATGTGCTATTTCAATTCACTGCTAATATTGAGATGCATGATACGAAACAAAAAATAAGGCTGTTCGAACTCAAAATTTGAGAATTAGGTAATGAAACGAAGATTTGTGACCTGTAGGTTTCAACAAAAAAAAACAATGGAGAGTGGGAACAAACAGCAAGTCTAAAGTTGAAATTAAAATAATTTTTTCACGAACGATGAAACTGAGAATTTGGATACGAGTACAAAGCAAGGGGATTTGAACGGTTTTTTCATTCAATCCATAGCATTGCATGCTTTTATTATTTTGTTATCTTCGCCGACCCTGCATTTCTTTTTTATAAAAAAATCCGCATAGCATCCTTATTGGCTTATCCCCGTGCCTCTGCGCCCTCCTGGCAGCAGGCCGAGGGTCCCGGGGATGCCCTGGATGCTGCCATCTGCATGCGTGATCTGACTGTTGAGGTCATCAATGATAACTGAACCATGCTTATTAATAGGCTGTTGAAAAGATGAAAGCACATATTCATAATATTTTTTCTTCAGGTGTGAAACTTATGTCTTACGTGCTTTTTTTTTTGCCAGGAAATGAGATCAAAGTCCTAGACTTTGGGCTTGCATCCTTTTCTCTACTTCCTATATTGAAATAGTGGACTACACAGGCTGGGCGATCGATCAAATAGGATAGGATCCTAACTGTCAATTTCCTTGAGTACAAAGGACAAGAATTCGGCTAAAATGCTTGTTGGGGATAGGTCGTCAATGAGTATAGGTTTCACCCCGCAGACAGTAAGACATAAATCCTAATCTCGATAAACCATGTACCAAAGAGTTTAAAGGGAAAGAAGCAAGGGTAAGGTGCTTTGATGAAATAGGTGGCAGACATCCGTGATCCTTCACTTCCTTAGGGAACATACTTTCATTATCAAAACAAATAGGGATAAGATATAAAACTAGCCTTCTTAAGAAAAATCAAAGAGTATGGTCGACTTTTGGAATCTTCGAAACAAGATTTCTGACATAGGGAGATCATCAGATCAATATTCTAAACTACCTTTGAAATCAAGTGAACCGAAAAATCAATTCCTAGTTGCAGCTTTTTATCATTATAGGACACCTAACATGTCACTTGGGGATATAATTAGCCGGTTGCTTTGGTGAAACATCAACTCATTGTTCATGTACACCTTGGTATGGTTTAGCTTGGGATGTGATTCTAGAGAAGATTGAATAGTTGCCAATGACCAGAGTGATTTCTGGACAAACGGTGTCCGGTTTATCTGCGTAAGTTGGTAACCTGAATTAGGAAACCCGAGCTTCTTCAAACACTCAAGAGTAATAAACATGATTGGTTGCCTCCAAATTCTCATTCTCATTTAGTTTTTTGCTACCCGCATGTGGAAAAATCAATCTAGTAGAAAGATATGGCTTATGGTTGCTAACATGTTTGGACTATATATTTATATATGCGTGCCAAGCAGTTTTTGTTCAGTTACTCTTACGGTTTCACAATAGAGGTGTGAGGAAAATCACGTTTCAGATGTAGTTACATTTTTTTTGATATCATGCAGTAAGTGTTGGTAAATGTTTACAAAACTGGTAGGTACCATGCAAAATGTATTCGTGTCACATTCACGTCATCACTTCTTGCATCATGCAATTCCTTGATGAGATGGATTGGAAGAGAGAACTGCACTTATGTTGGTATTTGTATTTCGTATGCCGTCAACAACTAATCTCCGGGTGCTCCGATGACCAAAGCTCCTCTAACCTACTTGGTTATAGGAGGCTGAGGTATGGTCGTAACTAGGAGACCTGGATTCGATTTCTCGTTGGAGCGAATTTACGAGAATGGTTTAAAAAAATCCTCTCACCGGTGAAGCCTGGGTTAAATCGGGATTCGGTTCCCTTCTCTTAATGAAAACCGTGGGACGCGGTCTAAACCCCACCGACTTAGTTTCGGGTGCTCCAGTGCAGTAGTGACCTCTCACATGAGAGTAACTTTATACTTTTAAATTTTGTGATTTGAAAGTTTTAGTTTTTTCGTTTACAAAAGGCAAAATGGACAAAAGGCAAAATAGCCATTTTGATCCCTGAACTTTGCACCAAGGACCAATTTCGTTCCTCAACTTTCAAATTGGCCAATTTAGTCCTCAAACTTTCATTTTTGAGTCAAATTGGCCCTTGTGCTAATGTGGTGCTCTATATTAGCATAAGACAAATGCAAAATGCCCCTTTTACCCTTAGCTCATGTAGGTCAAATATATATGTGCTCATTTGATACATGATACATACACACAACAATATATTTTTTAACTAATACAAAATAGTTTCAAAAAGTGTATCTATTTGTACTTTTTAAAGTCATTCATACGAATTTGATAGACAAATTGTACCTACTCAAACAAATATTTACTCATCATATTCTTTAGTATAAATGAAACATAATTAAGCCATACCGGTGAGCTTTTGTTTAGGCACAAGGTCTTACGCTGCATCTAAATGTACGTGTGGATCACCTGCACAGCTGCACCTGCTCCCAATCCATGCATGTCATTGGCCAAATTCTTTTTGTTCGGCTAAATCGTTCGAATATGCACTACTCAGCAGTAGCTCGAGCAGGCACCTAGGTTGCCAGATCTTGGGTCCGGCTCTAGTATGTTATACATGCTTCATGTACTTATTCATTCTCCCCTTGGCAAACATATATATTCTCATATTTATTTTAGATCGCACGTTATATGATTTTAATGGTGAAAATTCAACAGAGAGAAGAGCCAAGGGTAGAATAGACTTTTTATATTAGTTTCATGTTAATATGGAGATCCATATAAGCATAAGGACAAGTTTGAGCCAAAATTGAAAGTTGAGAGACTAAACTAGCCAATTCAAAAGTTGACAGACGAAGTTGACTCTTGATGCGAAATTCAAGGACTAAAAGGGCTATTTTGCCTTTACAGAAAGTTCAGTTTTCCTTTCCTTTTCCTATCTTTCTATCTTTGAATGGCGTATTTCTGCAGCCGGGTGAGTTCCCCTGCATAACATGTATTGCTATTTTCAGATTTAGTAAAATGCATCAGCAGTCTATAAACCTGTACCGAAGTGTCACTCCATCAACTCTGGAAGTGCATTTTCAGGTCCACTTATGAAATCGTGTCATTTAGGTTCATACCTCTCCACGTGTGCACCTAGCGTTGACATGGCATGCTAACTTTCTGTAAGAGCAACTTCAGCAGCTTCTCTATCCTCTCCCTAATAGCAAAAAATAGTTATATAGGGGATGAAATGCTAAAAAACCTTCTCCAGCAGATTCCCTATAGCTCTCCCTTTTTTTCTCCATTGACTAAAAATCTCTCTCCATCCCCTTTATAGAGGGGATCTCTCCTCCATCCCCTACTCTGTCGGAAGGAGAATAGGGAAACTGCTGGAACAAATTGTGTTTTAGGGATGAAAATATTTTTTCTCCACCCCCAATAGCTTTATATAGGGGATGGAATTTACTCAAGCTGCTAGAGTTGCTCTAAGGCTATTCCTGGGTGTATGCTCAAAAAAGAAAAAAGGCTATTCCTGGGTGGCACATTTCATCAAACAGCTTTTTGGGTGGCAATGCTGCTCTGGCTCTGCTTTGTGCCGCCGTCCCAACGTCCTCCTCCCTGTCACTTCCACCGCCCATCTCTGCAATATTCTGAGAAATACGATGCCCTTCGCCGTGCAAGCTCAGCTCCGCGTGCACAAGATGGCAACGCCCTCTCTGCTTTCGACATCAGCACACCCGTGGAAAGAACAGGGGAAGAAGCTCGGCTGTGCTGCTGTTGCCGGTGGTGGAGGAAAGCTCACCGCGCCCCGCCCAGAGCGTCACGGACAACTGCGGACTGCCCATTCCATCGCCCACAATCTCGCACTGGACAGCCCCGAGGCCATTTGTGGCTGCGCCGGTCCCATCATCGATCGATCTCTGCACCGGCCACGGCACAACGGCGACCCTGCATGCTGCAGATCGTAAGAGATCCCCGACGGGCAGCGTGACAGCGGCATGTCTCGCCCAAAACCTGCTTAATGAAATGCCCCAGCCAGCAACTACCCAACTAAGTCACCATGCCACATCAGCACTACATCCACATGTGAGGTACAATCCTAGGTGTTAAAAAGTTTTGGGATAAAAAAAAATACAATTTTAAAATTAATGGATCTAAATGATACCCCTCACAAATCTATGGATCACCCTTGCGTTTTACTCCATCAGAATCTTCATGTTGTGATCTTTTAGGTACTTGCACAAACATAGCTTCAAAACTTCTGCATACTATGCACTTAGAAGATGCTCGGCTACATATTCCAAATAAGAATTCTTCGAACGAGTAACGAGCCTTGTCCGACTTAGACTACATAGTTCCTACACGCCTTCCAAAATTGAGTTGTCGTTGCAGGAAGGTAATGTTTCTGGAATCGCTAATTCTTGGAGGCGAGTCATGGTGAGCAGAGAGCATCCGGAAGATCATGAATATGAGTTCTTCAGATGTAGTTTCCTAGCATGGATGATGAAAGATGAGTCGACTACAATGTTCAACATCGACGAATCTAATTTGTTGCCTCAAATGTCTCATTGCCTCTTTACTCTCCATCAGCAGCCGTAACACAAAAAATGCTACTTTTGGTTTCCCATCACCAGCTTATATGTGTTTGTCATGGTTCACAAATGAAATGCATATATAACACCAGGTGAGGTCCATGGTTCCATGCCAATCCCGTTTGCCTTCAGAAGTTCAGGCAGAAATGGTGTGTTAGATTTCCTGGTCTCATGAGTCATGCATAAAGTGTTGGCCTGACTTGGCCAAGTCCATAAGATGCAACACACATTTAACCTTTTTTGCTAGCTTAACGAAGTAAGAAGTACCTTTATGCTCTGTAGATTTGTGTGCTGTATTCAGAACTACGCCCTCTCTATTCTCTTCTTTTAGCATTTGCGTGTAACAAAGTACATCATTTGTTGTTTTTTTGTGAAATTAGGAATTGTGATATGAAACAAGGAATAAGGATAATTAGGACATCAAATTACCAAAAATGGAAGTGCCGCATGTGATATAAAAAGATTGTAAATAAATAGAATATGTTTATTGAGTGATGTTAGGGTGCTTGGAATTTCCTCCTATTTGCTCCCATTTCCTCCACCAAAAGTATTTTCCTCCCGCAAAGGGTAATTTGGTCATTTTGCGTTTGTAGGTAGTCCCCCCAACCCGCGCCCCCGCGGCCCGACCCACGTCCGCCCCCTCAGACGACGCGCACGCAGCACGCGAACCGAGAGGCGAACCAGAGGCGAACGCCATAGACTGCGGCGACGGCTCCTCCGGCGAGGATCCCGAACGGCGGCCCTCCCTCACGCCTCCCTGCTCTGTAGCGAACACAACCCTCATCTCTCCCTCCCTCCAGCTCCCGCCGGCGCCCTCTCAAGGCATCGCACCGGTGGCCTTACCGCGCCACCGCCTCAGGACGTCGGCGACTTCTCCCTGCCTCACCGGACGACGAGCCCCGGCGGCAAGGCAGGTCGTCACGGCGACGCCGACACAGTCTTCTTGCCTCAAGCGCCCATCCCCATCGGACCCTGTTCTTCTCGCCGGTGAGTCAAGCAATCACGCCTTTCTCCTCATCTCTCCCGTGCTTTTTAGGGTTTCTTGATTCATGAAGAAGAACCTTGCAGATGTAGTATTTCTTGATTCATTTACAAGTTATTGATCTAGTGTAGGCACCCCTTGTAGATAGATGCAGTAGTTCTTGATTCGTTTACTAGATCTTGTAGATGTAGGTGCCGAATTAGTTGTTGAAGTCATACTCCAAATTACTAGATCTTGCAGGCAGCAACACTTGCTCTTAATTCTTTTCTTTTCAGGCGGAAATGTCCAATGATGATTCTTTGCTGGAGTACAATGAAATAGTTATGAAGATGTTTAACAGTGAGGATGAAGGATTTCAGTTTTATAACGACTACGCTTATGAGAAAGGATTTAGTGTGAGGAAGGACTACTGCGAGTGGGACAGGGACCTGAATGAGAGGAACTGTTAGACAGCTGTGTATTAGCCGTGTATCAGGCTACAGGCCCGGCTGGGCCTCTGGGGTTTAGCGGCGTGCGTTGCCTATAGGGCCGCCGCCCTCCCCCCTGGGTTTTCTTGTGTAGAGGGCAAGGATCCCTTGATTGGTGGTGTTTCTATAAACCAACCCTAGATCCTTGCCTATATATGTATGGGCACATTGCCCCTCCATAATCAATTCACTAATTTCCCAGTCATACCTTCCTTCATGGTATCAAGAGACTAGGTTTTCTTTTTTTCCTCTGCTTCCGCAACCTCTGCCGTGCGCCCTGCCGCGCAGATCGAGCGCCGCCCCTGCCGCGCAGATCGAGCACCGCCCCAGCCGCGCCGTGCGTGCGCCGCCCCAGCCGCGCCGTGCGTGCGCCGCGCCGCCCGTGCGTGCGCCGCTTGTCCGTGCACCGCCCCTTCGTCCGTGACTCCATGCCCGGCTCGCAGACTCCCTCTGCCCTTACCGCCGAGCAGCAGGAGCGCCTCGAGCGCGCCGCGGCAGAGAAGAAGGAGAAGCTTCGCCTCGCCGCCGAACGCGATCAAGCCGACGCCGACACACGCCAGAAGGAACGTGACGCCTGCCTCGACCGCGCCAAGGCCGCCGAGGAGGAGGCTGCTCTCGCCGCCAAGGAGCGCGAGGCCGCGGACCAGCGTATTCGCGACGCTCTGGCTCGTGCTGCCAACGAGCGCAGGGCCGCGGCCGCGGCTGCCGGCGCTGAAGACGACGACGACGCCAAGTCCCACGTCTCCGAAGTCGCTCCAGTCGCCCCCACTCTGGCGATGCACGAGGCCGCCGCCCTCCTTCATCTGCACTCCCAGGCCGTCGCCGTCCACAACATTCGGCTTCTCGTCCCGATCGTCCTCGACCTCGCCGCCAACAACTACACCCGTTGGCGCGAGCAGTTCCTCCTCACCGTCGGCAAGTTCTCCCTGCAGGACCACGTCGAACGTGACAGCCCCGCCGTGATCCTCCCTGACTGGGATCGCATGGATTGCGTGGTCCGCTCATGGATCTACGGGACGATCTCCAACGACCTCGTGGAGACAGTGCTACAGCCTGGCACCTCCGCATGCGTCATCTGGCTCGCTGTCGAGTCGCAATTCCTCGGCAATCGGGAGCAGCGCGCCCTCCTCCTCGACACCGAGTTTCGCACCTTCGTCCAGGGCGACCTCTCCATCAGCGATTACTGCCGGCGCCTCAAGTCCATGGCTGACGCCCTGGGTGGCTTCGGCGAGGAGGTCTCCGACCGCACGCTCGTCCTCAATGTCATCCGCGGCCTCAACGAGAAGTTCGCCCACATCGGTGTTCATCTTCGCCGCAGACGTCCGTTCCCCACGTTCCTCGAGGCCCGCAACGAGCTTCTCCTCGAGGAACTCACCGTGGGCAAGCCGGCGGCCGACTCCTCTACCGCTCCAGGAGGTTCTGCTCTCCTCGCCGCCACGCCCGGCGGTTCCGCGATGCCCGTCACCCGCCAGCGCCCACCCCAGCAGCCTCCTCGCACCAACAACTCCGCTGGTGCATCCGGGGGTACTGGTGGTGGCCCTCCACGGCAGCGCCGCTCCGGTGGCAACGGCGGCAACAGCGGCAACGGCTGGAACAAGAAGTCAGGCGGCCAGCGTTCCCGGTCAGGTGGACGCGGTAGCTCCAATGGCAACAGCGGCAGCGGCGGCCGCTCCCAGCAGTCCTCTTCTGGCGGCTCCTCCGGCGTCCCGCCGGGTCTGGTCGTCACCTGGCCTGGCCTTCAGATGTGGCCTGGTGCTGCCCCGACGCCCCAACAGGCGCTCCTGGCTCACTACCAGGCCAGCCAAGCGCAGCAGCAGGCTGCCCAGGCCGCGCAAGCGCAGGCCTACGCCCAGGCGCAGGCTCAGGCCCTTCACCTCCAGGCGCAGGCTCCTGGACAGTGGCCTGCCGGTGCTCCTTACTGGGATCCGCAGTCCTTGGCATCCACCTTCAGCACCATGACGCTGAACCAGCCGCAGCAAAATGAGTGGCACTTCGATTCAGGTGCTACTTCTCACATGGTTTCCGATTCTGCTTCCCTTTCGCATATTTTCCCCAGCGATATCCTGTTCCTCCTAACATTGTTGTCGGTGACGGTTCCCTACTCCCTGTCACCTCCACTGGCTTTGCACAACTTCCATCTATTCTGTCCCTTAATAATGTTTTAGTTTCACCTAAACTTATTAAGAATCTGATTTCTGTGCACCAGTTCACTACTGATAACAATTGTTCTGTTGAATTTGACCCCGCTGGTTGTTCTGTGAAGGATCTCAAGTCTCGGAACGTGATCATTCGGTGCAATAGCTCCGGGCCGTTGTACCCTCTGCATTTACCTGCTGCTGCCGCCCTCACTGCTGGCTCCACCTCCACTCTTTGGCATCGTCGTCTTGGTCATCCTAGTCCAGCAGTGTTAGCCAATCTACATTTTCCATGTAATAAAGACATTAGTTCGTCCCTTTGCCATGCGTGTCAGCTAGGTCGTCACACTCGTTTGCCATTTCGAGTATCTTCATCTAGAGCTTTGAGTCGGTTTGATCTCATACATTGTGATTTGTGGACATCACCAGTCGCCAGCATCTCTGGGTTTAAATATTATTTGGTTATACTTGATGATCACACACATTACTTATGGACTTTTCCTCTCCGACTCAAGTCTGACACTTTTAGCACACTTGCTAATTTCTTTTCTTATGTGAAAACACAGTTTGGGCACACTGTCAAAGCTATTCAGTGTGACAATGGGTGCGAGTTTGATAACTCCAGCGCCGGAACCTTTTTCTCCACACATGGTGTTCTGTTGCGCATGTCATGCCCCTACACTTCAGCCCAAAACGGACGGGCTGAGCGTATCATTCGCTCCACTAACAACATTGTGCGTTCTCTGTTGTTTCAGGCCAGCCTTCCGCCCTCCTACTGGGTTGAAGCTCTGGCTACAGCCACCTATGTGCTGAATATCTTGCCAACTAAGTCGCTGCCCACAGGCACTCCCCATAGTGCCCTCTTCGGTACGGAGCCATCCTATGAGCATCTTCGTGTGTTCGGTTGCAGGTGCTACCCGAACCTCTCTGCCACAGCTCCTCATAAACTCTCCCCGCGTTCCGCTATGTGCATCTTCCTTGGCTATTCCGCTCATCATAAAGGATATCGCTGTCTTGACCTGTCTTCCAACAGGATCATCATCTCTCGGCACGTCACTTTCGACGAGCATAGTTTTCCCTTTGCGGATCGTGCCACTACCAGCACCCCGGATGCCTATGAGTTTCTTGATGCACTCCCTGACCCTGTGCCGGCCAGTCCACTTGGATCGCCATAGTTTCTTTTTCCTACAGGTCGCCCCGGTGCTGCTCCAGCGACGCCCGCATTACCACATGCGGGTGGTGACGCCGGCCCCGTGCCGTCTCTTGCGACAACAGTGCTGCCCCGCACATAGCCACGTGCGGCCTCAGGTGCATCCCCCGCATTGCCACATGCGGCCCCCGGCGCTCCTTCGACACCCACCTTGCAGGCTCCCGTCGTCCCGCCTGGTTTCGCGCCGCTCCCGGTTCATGATCGGGATTTTCGACGTGTCTTCGCGCGTCGGCAACCTGCCTCTGCGCCTTCTGCACCTACTTCTTCGTCGGTGCCCCCCGATGCAAGCCCGGGGGTGCCACCTGACGGCACCGCCTCCCCGGCTCCCAGCGCTGCCGCACCTACGGTGCCCCCCGCTGCAAGCCCGGGGGCGCCACCTGCCAGCGCCGCCGCTCCGACTGCTCCTCTGCTGCCCAAAGGGGCAGTCCCTGTGCCTCCTGTCGTCAATCAGCATTGCATGACAACCCGGGCCAAGATGGGCTTTCGTCAGCCGGCTCTGTTCCATACAGCGCCCCTTTCGCCGATTCCCAAGTCCTTTCGGGCGGCTCTCGCTGATCCTAACTGGCGAGCCGCCATGGAAGAGGAAGTTGCTGCGCTTCGTCAGAACAAGACTTGGGATCTCGTTCCTCGGCCCTCTGGAACCAATGTTGTTTCTGGTAAGTGGGTGTTCAAGATCAAGTACAACCCCGACGGTTCATTCCAGCGTTACAAGGCCAGATGGGTGGTTCGTGGCTACTCTCAGCGCCCTGGGATTGATTTTGGTGAGACGTTCAGTCCTGTTGTTAAGCCTGCTACTGTTCGCACTGTGCTGTCCCTGGCAGTCTCTCGCCGTTGGCCTGTCCATCAGCTCGATGTCAAGAACACCTTTCTACATGGTTTGCTCACCGAGACAGTGTACTGCGCCCAACCATCCGGGTTTGAAGACTCTGCTCATCCGGATTTTGTTTGTCGGCTCAACAAGTCCTTATATGGCTTGAAACAGGCACCCCAAGCATGGAACAGTACATTTGCATCCTATGTTCTGTCTCTCGGCTTTGTGGAGTCCAAGGCAGATACTTCTCTATTCGTCTACCATCGTGGTTCCGAGACTGCATACCTGCTGCTCTATGTGGATGACATAGTCCTCACTGCTTCGTCGCCAGCTCTGCTGCGTCACTTCATTCAGGATCTGCAGCGCCAGTTCTCTATGAAGGATTTGGGGCCTATTCACCATTTTCTGGGGGTTCATGTTCAGCATACCGTTGGTGGTGGTCTTCATCTTTCTCAGCGCCAGTTCATGCTTGATATCTTGGATCGTGCCGGCATGTCAGCCTGCAAGCCTTGCAGCACTCCGGTGGACACCAACCCCAAGCTGTCTGCTGATACTGGAGCTCTTTTGGAGAAACAGGATGCCACTGATTTTCGCAGCCTCGCCGGTGCTCTCCAGTACTTGACGTTCACTAGGCCCGACATCGCCTATGTTGTTCAATAGGCTTGCCTCCATATGCATGCTCCACGGGAACCACACTTGGCGGCTCTCAAGCGCATGCTGCGCTATGTACGTGGGACTCTCGACCTTGGTCTCTCGCTCCGGCCTTGCTCCCAGGACAGTCTGGTGATCTACTCAGATGCGGATTGGGCTGGTTGCTCAGACATGCGCAAGTCCACCTCTGGATATGCTGTCTTCCTTGGCGACAACCTGATCTCCTGGTCTTCAAAGCGCCAAGTTACTGTCTCCCGCTCCAGTGCAGAGGCTGAATACCGGGCTGTTGCCAATGCTGTGGCCGAGGTGACCTGGCTGCGACAGTTGCTACTTGAGCTTCACTCACCATTGCGTCGAGCCACCCTGGTGTATTGTGACAACATCAGCGCCGTCTACATGTCTGCCAACCCCGTCCAGCATCAACGCACCAAGCATATTGAGATCGATCTCCATTTTGTTCGGGAGCGAGTTGCTATTGGTGAAGTTCATGTACTTCATGTTCCTACTGCTTCACAGTACGCCGACATCTTCACCAAGGGGCTGCCTTCTTCTGTATTCACATAGTTTAGGTCCAGTCTAAACGTTCGTGGTACCGACGGTTAGACTACGGGGGCGTGTTAGACAACTGTGTATTAGCCGTGTATCAGGCTACAGGCCCGGCTGGGCCTCTGGGGTTTAGCGGCGTGCATTGCCTATAGGGCCGCCGCCCTCCCCCCTAGGTTTTCTTGTGTAGAGGGCAAGGATCCCTTGATTGGTGGTGTTTCTATAAACCAATCCTGGATCCTTGCCTATATATGTATGGGCACATTGCCCCTCCATAATCAATTCACTAATTTCCCAGTCATACCTTCCTTCAGGAACCTTCGCAAGTTTGTTTGCAGCAGTGAAGGTTTCCGCGCAGAGAAGCACGTTAGAAGGGAGATCAAGTTGCGGAGGTCGCGGAATATCACTTGCTTTGGTTGCCGTGCTAAATTTGTGATTGCACTGGATTATGACACAGAGCAGTGGTATGTGAAGGATTTCATCAACGAACACAACCATCCGACGATTCCACCAGACCTTTCTTGTTTCCTGCGTTCTCACAGAAAAATTACCGATGAGCAGAAAGCAGAGATTGTGCATATGCAGGTTTCTGGAATCCGCAAACACCAGATAATGGACAGTATGCTGAAGCGGCACGGTGGTTATGATAAGGTTGGATTTACAGTAAGGGACCTTTACAATTTCTGCCATTGCAATAAGCTGCAGATGCTCTCCGCCGGTGATGCCCAAACAATCCTGAATTACTTGATAGCTCAGAAACGTAGAGATCCAGATTTCCATTTCGACCACAAGAGAGATGGGGGAGGGCATATGACGGGAGAGCTTTGGTGCGACTTCCAATCTTAGATGGATTATAGAGCATTTGGTGATGTCGTCGTATTTGATGGCACGTACAAAACCAATAAATACAACCTGCCTCTTGTTCCTTTTGTTGGGGTGAATCATCATAAAAGCACAGTTCTTTTTGCTTGTGGAATTGTTGCTCATGAGGATACTCAGTCCTATGTGTGGCTGCTTAGGGCATTCACTAAAGCCATGTCTCAGAAACATCCAGTATCTGTGATCACTGACGGAGACCTTGCTATGCAAAATGCTATCAGTATTGTGTGGCCGAATGCATCGCATAGGCTATGCGGATGGCATATTGAGAATAACATTGTGAGTAATATTAAGGACGATGATGTGAAGGAAGGGATTAGGTGCTTTCTTTATGATCGTTGCTCTATAGAAGAGATTGAGTTGAAATGGATGGTTTTCTTGAAGAAGCATGAGGTCACAGATGAGAACTCGTGGCTATATCAGATGTATGAGAGGAGGGAATCCTGGTGCGCTGCATATCATGCTAGTAAGCGCTATCTAGGATTGAGGAGCAACCAGCGTAGCGAGAGCCTACACTCTAGGATCTAGTTTAATCTAGATCGGAAAATGACACTGCTAGAGCTGTTTTAACACTTTGACAACTGTCTTGTAAAGCTGCGCGCTAGAGAAGCGACTCTGGATTTTGTATCCAATTACAAGCTATGCTTGGAACCAGATGCTTCGTTTTTTGTGCATGAGGCTGCAAAAAGGTTCACAACAAGTGTTTTTTATGATGATGTGTTGTACAGTCTGAAAGCAGCCGAGAAGTGTTATTTGATTGAGGAAATTGATAGCTATGACATTGTTTTGTATAAAGTTGCAAAGGTTGATAAAGGAGAAAAACGGTACTCTGTGAGATGTGACATATGTGTTGATGAGGATAAGGTCAAGGAAATTTCATGTTCTTGTCTAAAGTTACAGTCTCTTGGAACCCCATGCTCACACATCTTCTTTGTGTTGGGCTTTCGCGAAGAAAGTAAGCTTCCGGACTGCTGTGTTTTGGAAAGGTGGACGATGGGTGCCAAGCGTGGATTTCCTCCTACATGGAAGAGCACAATGTATGACTATTTTGATAGCGTACATAGGTACAATGACCTACACAATATCAGTCGAACGGCAGCCTTCGCAGCAGCTCAATCACAAGAAGCATTTGAACGGCTCAAACGCGTTCTTGAAGAGGAAGCTGCTATGATTCCTGGAAATAGAGGAGAGGGTGGACGCAAGACATTTGGTCCTGTGCTCCCACAAGCCCTGGATGTTGATTCTGCGTAGTGCTGCAATGTATTAGATCCCATATGCGTGCCTGGTAGAGGGGCCCCGAAGAAAAAGTTGAAGTCAAGTTCAGATAAATCTGACAAACATTGTACCCTATGTAAAGATCGGGGTCACAATCGGCGAACATGCTACTTGAGAGATGAGGTAAGCTAAGAGTAATTGTGATCAAAGTTTAAAATTGATTGTCTGTGAGCCATGTGTACTTTTTGCTAATGTCCCTCTTCATTTGTAGGATAAAATGCTCCCTGAGGATGTGTTGGATAAATGATTCGACAAAGGTATACATTCCAACAAAATTCTAGATTCCTGTATATGACTTCTCTTTCTCCAGTACCTGTGGGTTCTTGTTTGGCTTCATGAAATCAAGCTGAGTTTGTGGGGTCGAGTTATGTTCTTGGCAAATTTCATTCTCTTAATAATTGTCATTGTTCCTGCCTTCATTGTGCCTATTTTGTTTGTGGCTTTTTTTATGAGTGCTTGCTGTATCGACTGTTCAACTCTTACTGAGCCAAGATAAGATTTAACTAGGATTGGGTCATTAACCTGGTCAGAGTAGTTCTGAAGCATTTGGATGGATCATGGTACTTAATAAAAGCACTTGGATGAAGCTAAAAGCACTCGGACATAGCTAAAAGCACTCAGACGATGCTAAAATTGTAACCAGGCGGTTCACTCCTGCCCACAAGAAATTTTTGGGGCAGCCATATGTTAGTAATGTCTGCTAGGTGTTACAAGTAGTTGTGTGGGCATCGTTGGCCCAGAACGTTTTGTTTGTGGCTTTCTACATCAGAGTTATACAAGAGTCTTGTAACCTTTGCAATGCGGAATTTATCATTTGACATGTGGATCATGTTTTCGTTTCGGTCGCAGCATTTCTTGTTGATTGAGAGTGCAAAAGGAACGTTAACATACCGTCGTTACGTTAACATGTAATGTATGGATCGGCAAGTTACCATGACTTGGAAAACAACATATTGTCGGCAAGTTAACATGCCATAACATATCATTGTATAAGCTAACGTAACATAACATGCCATAACATAACATAACATGTCACAGATAGGCGCCACATTGTAGTTAGCATGCCGCCAAGTTAACATAGCATGTCAAGTTAACATGCCATAACATTGGTTAACATAACATGTCAAGTTAACATATCATTGTTTAAATTGCTATGTCACAGAGAGGCGACACATTTTAGTTACCGTGCCGTCAAGTTAACATACCGCGTCAAGTTAACATACCGCGTCAAGTTAACATACCATGTTAGCATGTCCCTTCTTCTACTATACCCAAGTAGCCTATCCATGGTTTTTTTTAAAAAACATTTCATGACAATGTTAGTGGTCACAAGCTGACTCTTCATTCATAACTAACAGCATGAAGCTATTAAAACCATTATAATGTTAAAGGTTACAAGTTGGAGTGCACACAAAAGAGGGCACCCATGAGAATGTCTTAGATTACTGCATAATGTGGAAAGACACTTGTAGCAACTGAGTCTGCCATCTGGTTTTGAGCTCTGGGTATGTTGTGGACCCTGGAGGAACCTGTCAAAAAGTCAACAATAGACTGGGAAAAGGGTTTGGTTCTCCAATCCGGTGCATCAGAGGGGTTAGCTGCATTGATACAGTTGGCAAACTGATTATCAGTGAAGAATTGGGTGTATTGGAGACCCATGATAATGGTGAAGTCCATTCCAATGTTGGACCATAAAACCTCACTATTTACTGTTTTTTAGTTCAACTGGAGCTTATACTTGTATCTAGTTGAACTTTTTGTTTTAGTTACTTGTACAGTGTATAGAACCCTGACAGGTCAGCAGGAGATGTAAGAAATGGGAGAGAAATTCAATGAATACCCCTGGGAATGGATGGGGCTTACAAAGAGAAACATATAGGCTGGCCCGGGAAGAGCAGTACAAAAACTTCTCATACCTAATTCTGGGGAAATATCAATGAAGGTACACCCTATAATCCAACTTACTTTACATAGGAAAAAGTACCCATCACATTGTGTGTTATTCTGGTGTTCAAGCAGGCATGCAAATATACTGAGATGGGGGGAACATATTACGAATTCAGACAAAATACTAGATGAGTGAAATATACTATCTCACACTTTCAGCAGAAGCACCCAGAAAGCTTATTTTAAGGAATTTCTCATACTCAGATCAGTACCATGGCTAATATGCAAAGAACGATCAAGCTTTTCATTGACATGCATGATTTAATTGTGATCACCCATACAAAACATATGCATAAAGCGATTAAGTGTAACAAAGTTCAACACATGGTCCCAATATTACATTAGTGGATTGGTGATGAGGATCACCATATATACAGACTAGTCCATACTGCTGATTACTTGCTTAATTTGTACACAACTGGCAAAGACCTCCTGATTGGCCTTGAGATGGAACATAGCATACCTGAGATTTCCTAAATAGTAACAGGTGGGGAAGATGCTTCAGTGTCGAACTTGTGCCGCCTGAGCCTCGGCAGTTCCAGGCGAGGTGTGTCTTGGCGCCTCGGCAGTTCCAGCCTGAGCCTGACCCTGACCCGAACCTGATCCATCAATCATGTCCCACAACAGGGACCCCAGCACCATGCAGGTCTTGATGAAGAACACCACCTGGACTCTGATCACCAAGATCGGCTTGGGGGAAAGGGTGAAGAGGGAGTACAGCAAGATCCAAAAAAAACCGGTCGAGGTTCCGCTGAGCAGCAACACCATCAGGAACTGGTGCAACCACCGGTTGAGCAGCGACTGTGCTGATCGGGAAGTAGAGATGGGCAGTAGGGGGACCATGTTTCGTCGGACCCATCACCGACGAATGGGCGCCCAAAGCCTCTCCCATTTAATCGCCAGGATAGAGGCGAGTGCAATGGCAACGGCTGTCCGGAGACGACTCCTGACAAAATCGTGTACCTCAATGGTGCGGCCCAGCGTAACCCACTGTCCCAGAAAGGGAGCGGATATCTCGACCGCCTGAGCTGTGCTCCATCCCCCAGAGAGAATACCGAAAGTGACCTCTGTGATGCGGAGCAGGGGATCTACCTCTGGCGGCGGTGGAGACTGCTGAGTTGACGACGGCGGCGAAGGAGACTGGTCAAGCAGCAGGGGGGTCCAGGCGAGCCTCCTCGCGCTCGCGCCGGCGTCGGTGCCCCTAGATGTGGGGGCCGACATCGATGTGACCGCCATCGTCTCCTCCTCCTCGTTGACCTGGTGGCCGGTCAACGTCGTTGGCACGGATCTGAGGAGGGGGGGGGATCTCGGGGGGAGCTGAGGGCGCAGATCTGCCGTGAGATGGTGGTCAACCCGTGGAGGAGTGCGCAGGAGATGGTGGTTCGGAAGGCCGAGGTGGGGGAGCTCAGGGTGTAGGGGCACGGCGACCTGATGCGGGTGGATCTGCGGGAGCACTGCCTCTAGGTGGGATTCCGCCATGGATAGGAGGATGTAGTGGAGGAGGATTGAGACGAGGAGATGAAGGAGGACGGGAAGGAGGTGGAGTTGCAGGCCGCGGAGGAGGAAGGGGATTGAGAGGGGTGAGCTGCGATGGTGCGGAAGGAGGAAGTGGAGAGGGATGAGTGAGAGTTGGCGTAGGAAGAAATCCCGACAGCGAGGAGAGGTGATGGATATTTGGGAGCCTTCTGAGAGTTTCGCCATTGGAATGGTGCTTGCGCTGCATCCTCACTCAACTGCAACATATTGGGAGCCTTCTGAGAGTTTCGCCATTGGAATGGTGCTTGCGCTGCTTCCTCGCTCAACTGCAACATAGGAGTATTTGTGGGCCCATTATACGAGAGAGAGGATGATAAATATCTGGGTCTAGGGCATGCACGGGCGCATCTGAGGGTCCCTCTTCAATCACCTTTTTGCCCTTATCATCCTGACAGGGCACGGCGGAGATGGGCCCTGCTATGAATGGGAGTAAGGCCGAGGTGGCCTGGCACTGGCACTGTCAGGCCTAGCCCTTCTCTGACAACTTTTAACACCAAATCCTTGTTCTAACACCCGCATAATCACATTTACGATATAAATTAAAAAAGAAAGGATTCCCTATCAAATTCACCGCACCTCCACAATTACTGTCACTTGCACACATTGCTTGATTACCCAAACATATAAGGATGAATGATTGGTAAAGAACACAAAATCTTTGTTCTAACACATGCATCTTAAATAAATATAAGATAATCAAACTTCAACCGAACTTAATGGAAAGGCATAACACACTTTGTCCAATTTTGAACAAAAAGATAATGCAACCTAACAAGTTTGTAACCCACGCCTAGTTGAACAAGGAAAGCTGCTTAGATGCCGTCACCACTAACCCCTGGAGTATAGACAACACGGATCATATCGTCTTGTTCTTCTCCGTCATCTTAGTAGTCCATGTACGTCATGTCTTGCATTAAGTTGTTGACATGTTATTATAACATCAATGGTTGCATTAAGGGGAATACTTGTGAATAGAAACCAATACTCATTTCTTCAGGTCCCACTATGTACAGATGACAAATCTTGGTCCTCTTATTAGCATGAGCGAGCACCATTTCATTCACCTCTTCTTGTCCTTCAATCTTCTTTAACCCATACCCAATTGATAGGCTTCTCCCTGCAGCGGGATTCATGTAGTACAACTCTGCGCCTCCGTTGTATCCAAAAGGTCTCAAAGTGTCTGACATCACGAAGAACTCAATAGTAGTGGCTAGCTGTACAATGGTAAACATGCCAATTTTACCTTCTTCCCTATTGTCATAGTACTTGTTTAGATCCGGATAAAGTTCCTTCACTGTGTGCACCTTAAATCGCATTACAACATCCTGGATGTGTATAGATTACATGAACAAATATCATTTGGCTGATAGGAGTTTGTAAACATTAAGGAAGAAAAAAAAATTACACATACCAAACCACATTCGTTGTCCATTAACATATGCAGGTTCCATTTCGACATGTAGATCTCATCTTCTTCCTGAAGGGGCAAATGTTGAGGTGGCTATCTATACAATACATAATATTAATATTATAAAATAAAATACTCTGGTGGGTACCTCGACTTTCTTATTGCCAGGGACCTCCTGTTGTTCAATCAAGGGGATCAAGTTCTGAATCATACCCTTCAACATTGAGACGTCATTCTCCAACTCTTGGAAATGTATCATTGCCTGGTTGGTGAAGGTATCAATACTTTGTTCGTGTTTTTGTATGATCTCATCTTTTTCTGTACGGGTCTTCTGCAAGACATTATGTGCAATAGCACATTCATGTTCTTTCAATCCGTCAAAGAGAGCACGGTGTTCCTGTAGTGCTTTCTTCAACTGGGCAGCATGTTCTTTTTCAATTCTTCTAGCTACTTCAGAAAGCTCTTTCTCTTGTTCTTTTTCCAACTGGTCACACACATCACTCATGTCTTTCTCAGTTTTTTCTTGTTCCGTCATCTTCTAGATGTAAGATCTGGTAAGTTCAAGCATGACCTTCGAATACTCATCGTCAAATTCCTTCTTGCGTATGGTTGCCTTCTCCTTGATCTCTTGGAGGGACCTCTTAACTTGATCCATGGCACCTAGCAATTTACAGCATAGAATAAGTTATATGGAAAAAAATAAAATTAAAAAGCAACAACAAAAAACCGTGCGGAGGCATCCAGATCCATCGTTCTAAGTACAAGCCTAGCAACGCACATCCAGTGCCTAGTGCCATAATCTAAAACAAGTCAGTATGACCGTGTTTTCTAAATAAATATTAAGAAAATAGTACTTGAAACCATGTATGTACTTATTTAATAATGTACTTGATCCAAGCAGTATGGTAATCTAACGTTGCTCTACTACTCACGGTAATCAATCATTGGAAAGGCCACTGGTAACCCCACTGAATACAAAATTTTCAGGATAAAAAAATTAACCCAAGCATTGTATTTGCATTGTTTAAACGTCGCAGGTAACATTACTGTTTTTCCTTTTGTAGATTCGAACTTGAAGACTTTGAAAAGAATTAGATCCCAGATGTAAACTATACGGAAGATTGCTCACCTCGCAATGTATGACGTGGAATGGGTCTCGTGGCCGGCAACGCCGTCAAAGTGGAGATCAGAGGCGGAGGCAGCGGCGGTGGCGGTGGTGGGGGTCCGACCTCCAATTGCGTCGGCTAGGGTGGTGCACAGGCTAGGTCTAGGGCTACTGGCGGCGACCTTTATAATGTTCGGCTAAAAGAAGGAAGGCCAGGCCAAATGGAGAATGATAGGTGGGAGAGACAGAGGCGGTGAGTCTACCTAAAAAAAGACAGAGGGGCGAGTTGTGGGGTGCATTCGGCAACCGTCTTGGTTAGGAGTGCGGGAAAGGGGTGCGGAAAACACACGTGAGAAACTACACCAGCCGAGATAATGGGGGATGAGGGGTGCAGTTAATCTCAGAACCAAATCAGGGCGGCAACACAACCGAGAATATATTGTATTACGAACGCCGCACAAGTAAAACTGCAACGTTGTACCATAACATGAGTAACTGAATTACATCGTTAATATACAAAATGAAAAGAGTACCTGTTGGCTTGTCTCGGGATTTGTAGATATGGAAGTATTCGCCAGTCGCGAATGTCAAATGGAATCTCAAATTTAACCCAGCCTTTCTTGGACGAATAGTCAACGCAAGTCTGTGTGCTTTCCACCTACAGCGAATGGGTACATACATGTGAAGTTTGATCATGTGCTCGTAGATGAGTACAAAAAAGTTGCTACATATACTTACCAATGTCTTCTCTTTTTCTTCATCTCGCATGCCTAAAGATTCAAGAATATGTACCTGTTCCTTTTCAAAGTTTAGGACCAGGAGACCCCAGTGGTTGCCATTAATGTTCATTGGAGCGAAGACCTGTTGAAAGATGTATGAATGCATGGCTTCAAACCAAAAAGGAAATCATGAGATACTAACACAGATAAATACGCAAAACAAAATCAATATTGCATACCAAATGTTTTCCCACACATTTTTCCGCTATACGCTTCATAAACTTTTCGCTTATCCCCCGTTCTGGTTCCGTCAACTTTTGAACATCAAACGTATGTATGAATGACGTTGAGTCATTCTCAACGTTGCTGAAATGGACATATGTATTTACTACCTGCAAAATGTGGATTAAGTAAATATTAGGTGTGCGCATGTGTTTCCTGACAACATGGATGTGAAAGAATATTACCTCTCCAAATATAAACCGCTCTGAGACATTTCGGAGCAATTCTCCCGCTTTAAGCGAGTGGTCGTCTATGTATACAACCACAGCGTCCTCGTAACTCTGAACTAAGAACTTGGCAGCTTCTCTGTCAACTGGTCCTATATTGTAATCGTTGTTGATAATTGGCTCTCTTCGTTTGAGTCCCGTTTTAGGGGGGTCACCGTGCTGCTTCATGGTCGTATCATTTTTGGAAATGCCTGGTTTAGCGTATATTTTATCCTTCGCCACTTGGAAACATGTGCGTGGCGTTTCCTGTAATTGGTGATGTTTTTTCAATTACAAAGTATCATTTTTATCGTGAAACACGAACAATGATAAAACAAGTGAACATACAATACCTCAACATATGTAGATGAAGGCATATGGTGTCGAGCATGGGCAGTTTGAGGTGTCATTTGCTCTATAAGTTTGCCCAATAGGTCACGGAGTTCCTGTTAGTTGAGACATTGTTGAAGGTTAAAGCATTATAGTACGTTAAATTGAATAATATCATGCTGGTTACCTGCAACTCCGTTCGTGTTTGTTCCTGATCTGCATGTACCTTAGCTTCTAGCCTACTGAACCTATCTTCCAGGATGTTGTCATTTCTAAACAAAGCAAATTCCTTCTTCTGTTCCAGAATCTTCTTATCCTGTTTGTGTTCCAATTCAAGAAACTTCTGCTCCACATCTAGTTTAAGCTCAAATTTCGTTGCTTTCTTCCAATGTTCAAGGCTTTGCGCCTGCAAATTTACTAAATTGTGAATTAACCACACAAATGGAATACGACACTTAAACATATGTCATACTTACTTCTAGGTTGCTGCTTGGACCCTCGTGTGCGTAATTTGCTTTTTTGGCTTCTGACACAGTTGCTTCTCGTTTTTCTTTGGTTTGTGAAGCGGCAGCCAAATTAAGCTATAAACAATTGAACTAGTTAAAGATGTGCGTAACAACAGAACCGCCTATATATGTGCTATGTTTGCAAACTTACTGTTCCTTTCTTCAACCCTCCATTCTCCCAAGCAATTTGTCGACGCTTAGCATTTTCTTCATCCCAGAATACCATAATTGGTGGTTGGGTTCTCCTTTCGTCATCATAGTTGATGTGATAACAGTCGTCCACTCTAACTCGCTCATAGTACCAAAACTATTTTAAAAATAAGCACATAAGTATGTCAAAAAATAAACATTATTTAAAGGGTTTGATGTACAGTAAAGAACTCACCTGTAGAAGAACCAAATTACCCTTCAGGGTCTTCCCCCATTCTCGAAAGTAGAGATTGCTTCAAATAGATAATTCAGAGTAAATTGGCCCTAGTTGAAATGTTGAATTTGTCGTACATCTCTAACAACTTCTATATAGCTCGAACTGATGGAGGTCCCTGTGGGTGATGCTATGATGACACCAATCGTGAACAAGACGAAGGCTCTCAGAAAGTCTACGTCCGCAGGTCGATCTTTGTGAAGCATGTTTTCCAGCCCTGCTAGCTCGAGCTTGTGGTTATCACTACTTGCAAACATATTGAAAAGTTCACTGACCACAGTTTCATTTTCACTCTTCGATTTTCTGTTTATATGTTGTGTTACATCATTGCCTCCAGTCTCGAGTCCCATTATATGGTGCACATCATCCAAAGCAACCCTAACCACTTGACCTAATATCATGAAACCTTGGTCGCTGGTGTCGTATGCATCTACAATGTCCTGTATCATTTGTTTCATCAAAGCGACATTAGGCATTTGAAGCAGTCCACCAAAGCCAATAAACTCAATAGCGTCTACATGCGCAGGTCGATCTTTGTGAAGCATGTTTTCCAGCCTTGCTAGCTCGAGCTTGTGGTTATCACTGCTTGCAAACCTATTGAAAAGTTCACTGACCACAGTTTCATTTTCACTCTTCAATTTTCTGTTTATATGTTGCGTTACATCATTGCCTCCAGTCTCGAGTCCCATTATATGGTGCACATCATCCAAAGCAACCCTAACCACTTGACCTAATATCATGAAACCTTGGTCGCTGGTGTCGTATGCATCTACAATGTCCTGTATCATTTGTTTCATCAAAGCGACATTAGGCATTTGAAGCAGTCCACCAAAGCCAATAGACTCAATAGCGTCTACGTGCGCAGGTCGATCTTTGTGAAGCATGTTTTCCAGCCTTGCTAGCTCGAGCTTGTGGTTATCACTGCTTGCAAACCTATTGAAAAGTTCACTGACCACAGTTTCATTTTCACTCTTCAATTTTTTGTTTATATGTTGCATTACATCATTGCCTCCAGTCTCGAGTCCCATTATATGGTGCACATCATCCAAAGCAACCCTAACCACTTGACCTAATATCATGAAACCTTGGTCGCTGGTGTCGTATGCATCTACAATGTCCTGTATCATTTGTTTCATCAAAGCGACATTAGGCATTTGAAGCAGTCCACCAAAGCCAATAGACTCAATAGCGTCTACGTGCGGTTTAGAATCCTTGAAATTTGCCACGACTTTATAAAATCTCGTAGGAGAGTGCGTCAAACGCATCTTACTGTGCTGCAGCAACCAGTTGGCGATGCTAAGTTGGTATAAAAAAATAGGCAGCGTAAAGGAAAATAAAACTTCATACCGTGCTGATGGACCCATCGTGGTCGTTGTTAGTGCGATACTTGCTACCATTCGCACCTGCATAAATGTTGCAAATGAGAAATCTTCAATTTGACATCATGGGAGAACCGAAAATCACACCATTTTATTGTACCATGCAAAGAAAATAGTACCCACCCCGCTCCAAACTTCATCATGTACAACCCGATCCCCACAAATGCAATCATGCTTTCCTAGCATAAACCTCAGATTCAACCCATTGAAAACCCATTACGGAGCCTAAACCTGTTTGCTGCACCTAAACCCTCCACACAAGCAGACGAGCTCCACGCGATGGCCGTGCTGCTCTCCGCCCTCGCTGTGCTCCTCGTGGCCGCAGCGCTGCGAGGGATTTGCCTATGAGGCCGCCAACTCGTCACCGTTGCCGTTCGCCGGATCCTACCAACTAAAACCACTAACACCAATCCAACGTACCTCCCCCATTATTGTTGATCGGCGTAGCGGGCGTCCGCTCTCCAGCTCCTGATGTGTCCATGGTTCCTGGGCCATGTACAAGATCGCAGAGCAACGGAGAGAGAAACGACGAACACCAGGCGGCTTCTGTAGTAAGGAAAAGAGAAATTTAGATCCTATAATTACAGGTCATGCGACATAAGATACGCCGCCAAATCCCGCGCACGATTTCTCCCTCGACACACCTCCCACGTCGCGCCCAAATGGGCTTTTGCTTCGAAGGAAGTCCTATTTACCTCCCTAAATGGTGCGCCGAGGACTTGTTTCGTCCCTCGACTCCAAAATCATCTGTTATCTCTCCTCGAACATCCTACAGTAAGATAAGTAAAAAAATGTAAAAACTTGCATGGACACACCATTTTGGTTTGTAGCCACGATAAAATATTCAATTGATTCTGACAAAGTGGTGGTGCACACCCTCACAACTGCATACATATCCCACTACGACCAACGTGACTATGTCAGATATGTCGCCACATGTGATATGTGTATGACAACTATCTCCAAATCTTTTGTAAATTTACTAGGATGTACATGGAGACAAACTAAGATGTCATGTGCACATTACACACGTAAATAAGTCGAATTTTTATCAAACACAAGCAAACTTATAGATGAACACGGATGATACTTTGATAAACAGGACATCAAAGTTACTTGTCATGTGGCCACTTAGGGCACTAGTACCTAAAGTATTACTGAGTTTCAACAAGCCACATTGCACTGACCATATATAATTACAAGCAAAAGCAACCAAGCATAACAAAAGGCATCCTTCTTAATCCTTGCTCTCATTCTTCTTCAGTTCCTTCACTACCTTCTTCAGTTTAAGAATGGCCTTGTCATACCCCTTACCCATCTCCTCCAGCATGCGGATCTTGATACTATTCTTGGTGTTCCTTTCCTCCAGTTCCTCCACCTTGTCCATAAACTCTTTATTCAGTATTTTGAGCTCATTGTCGGCGTAGTTGCAACAGAAGCAATCCGGACATGTCATAAATAGGAACATGAATTAGTACACATCGTCGTTCCTTTTTAGGCACATGAAATGCTGAATTTTATTGTTAGAGTAATTGAACAATATGAACTGAAAAAGCCTTAGATTGAACCTTGTGGACCGCCGACGAGGATGAGGAACCGGCGGCGCCCTTGGGAGTGACCATCTCGAAGCCCGGTGGGACATCATGTCCGATGTCGACAGTGCCGGTGGTGCCCTTGGGATTGACCATCTCGAAGCCCAGTGGGACATCAGGTACCAGTTCTCAACGCCGCCGGCGACCTCCCCCGGCGGAACCCCTTCAACGCTGGCAGCGGTGCCGGAGGCGCCGGAGGCCCTAGTGAACCTACCGGACGACGGGTCGCGCCTCTGGTTCCTCGCACGGCCGGACCGAGCCTTGTTCTTCTTCCCCTCCTTTGTCATCTTCCCGGCGCCGGCGACTGCGAGGTCGCAAGGGTCCCGAGGTGGTGACCGACGCGCCGGCGCAAGCGGATGACTCGAGGTGATGGCGGACGCGGCGGCGGAAGCAGAGTAGACGAGGAGGCGGTTATTAGATGAAATGATGCGGCGGGATGGTAAAATTAGGGGGTCATTGTCACGAATTAGGGATATGCCTGTTACCATCGCACGGTTTTTCTCCCTTGACACATCCCACGTCGCGGCACAACTGGCCTGTGGCCCAACTCGACGGCCCATCACATTCTCCTGGCCTTTTGCCTTGAAACAAGTCCTACCTACCTCCCTCGACTCCAAAACCAGCTGTTCTAGCTCCTCGAACCTCCTACCATAAATTTTAAAACACCCAAACCTAAGTGCAAAAATCTAAAAGTTTCTTTGATAACTTATTTTGGTGTATGATCATGACATAAAAATGTCAGATGATTTTGAGAATGTAGTCACACACATCCTTCATGTGGTTTGCTCATGGAGACAAACTAAGATGATGTGTGCATATGTGCAATTTTGCAGAACAATTTTTCCTTTTTATTTTGTAAATTTTAGTTGATTTACTAAAGCATAAATTTTAATATACCCTAAGCTAAGTAGAAAAATCTAAAACTTCCTTGGACAAACCATTTTGGTGTATATACATGACAAAAGTTTTAATTAATTCTGACACATAGAGGATCCCAGCGGATCCCGTGCGGCCGGCCAATCACCGCCCGGCCTCACGCACGCACGCACCCCGCCACGCCGCAGCGGATCACCAGGATTCGGCGCGCGCGCTGCCACGCCTGGCTGCCACGCAAGCAGCCACGTGGGCACGCGTCGGCCTATAGCCAACCATGTGGCGGCCGCGTCAGCCATGGAGCTGGCTTGCAGCTAGCTGTAAGGCCCCTTAGAGATAGCTAGAGCTAGGTAAAAGTTAGCTAAAAGTCTGTAATATTGTGTATGCGTATTTTATTTTCAGAAATGTATTTTATCTTTGGAAAATCATAATAAATCCGTTTTAGCTACAAAAAATATGAAACTTCTTCTGAAAATCTTCTAAAAATCCAAACTCCACGCTAGACTAGAGTTTGACTATTTTTGGATCTTATTTGCTCTTCATCTTGGATTTATTGCATTTAGTCGTCGAGTTATTTATTTTAAATACGGTTCTAGGAGCTGCCGGAGCCGGAGAGCTGAACCAGGACTACGACGATGACCTCGGCTACGACGACTACCCGCACCCAGGTTCACGCCCGACCATTCTTTGAATGCCCATTAGGCATGGCTATTAGAATTGCTAGTGCTTTACTTACTACATAGTGATGGATATGATGAACCCGTGCATAGCCTCTTTTACATACTTGTCCTTGAATTACCTACCACTACTACTTTACTTAAGCTAGATGTTGTGCTGAGCTTGCTATGCATGTGTTGGGATTATTGTGGTAGTTTCTTGACGTGTGTTGGGGAAAACCGGCAGGAGGAGGTGTTTTGGGATACTTTGGCAGGGGTGAGCTCGAGACAACCCGGTCTGGGATTGGGGGCCAGGGATCATCTTCTCGGACGTTGCCCAGTTTGGTGCCTATGGCGGGTACATTGTTTTAGGAGCACAGGTGATGGGGATTTCGTGATGACTTGGAGGATATGAGCTCGCCCCGGTCTGAAACCGAGTGGGTCGCCTGTTACACGGGACTTTCGTACACACCACCTCGCCGAGAGTGGGGATAGGGCCGCCCGACCCTAGCAAGTGCGATGCCATACCTGCCAGTAGGATAGAGGGTATCAGTGAGAGGGTTAGGGTAAAGTCCCTTCGCATTGGGCGCTCCCCGTGTGGCCACACGGGGGCATTTTCACAGTTCTGGGGTGGACCTTTGCGAAGGACCGCATCGAGACCCGGATGCAGGATGGAATCGTAACTCCTAGGTGTTCGTTCGGTAGGGTAGGCTCGGTCGGCCGTACACCGTCCGGGTACTATTCTGAGTTGGGTACTGGTGTACACGCTCTGCAGAGTTTAGATCTATACGTATAGCCGCGTCCTCGGTTATGGACATGTCCGTTGTTTCTCCGACTCTTACGTTTTGGGATTTCTACCTCCCCCCTTATAGGATGAGTGTGATTGGTGAGCCGTGGTTGTATTCGGGGAGAGGAGAGGTGCTCCCTCTACCTCGCGGATCCGGGTGCAACCATTGAGGTGCGAGGAGTGGGAGTTCTCGCACCGACCCTAGATGGAGATAGGTGATGGTGACGGTGATCTGGGTGACCAGGTGTAACCGTTTGTGGATGAGTGATATGGGTTATGGTGGAATTATGGAGATATTACTCTATATTTTTGGCTGCTGCTGCAGAGGAAACCCTGCTACTACCTTGATATACTCTTTTCCCCTTAGAAGTAGGCCACTTAAAGTTTGCATATGGTTGGTGACGTGGACCTATCCCGATCCTTGGGGATAGCCCCTGAGCTTGCAGGGTACGAGTCCGACTACGACAATAACGCCGACGGATGGTACGACTGAGGGGGCACGACGCTTCACTCAAGGATGCCTGTGGGAGATGCCTGAAGATGGAGACACCTTTTGGGAGATAGCTACTGCTGTGTAGGCTCTTATTTCTGTTAATTCCGCCAAGAGGCAGGTATTGATGTACTCCGAATAATTAGGACATGTAATAATCAGATAATTATTCGAACTCTGATGTTTTATTTCGATGTATGACTGTGTTATTTATCTGTGATGAATGCCTGTGCGTGATAGCGTCTGATCCAGGGACTATCACGAGACAGAATGCTGGGCTTTCTGATTTTGAAAACCCAGGGCGTTACAGATGGTACCAGAGCCATACTTGACCGTAGCACGTGTCCTTAGAAATGGTCGTTAGAAATTAGGACTCTAAACGATCTCTTTTGATTATATACCATTCTTGACCTATATTACAAAACTTATCCTTCTCTTGAAAAATTCTATCTCACCTACGCTAACTAGAAATTTCTTCCGTGTCGCAGGAGATGGCTCGTCAGGAGGTGGAGTTGCTCCCGGAGCACATGGAGGAACTCGCCCGTTGGGTTGACAGGGTCGTCCTCAGGCTGGGGATTCCCCCAACGCACGTCACCTACCGCGCTGAGGACGTCCGCACGCTGTCGGGACCACTAGTGCTTTGCACGGTGGTCGTCCTACCCCACCCGGCGCTTCCAGGCTTCCCCGGGATGCTCGAGCACAGCACAGGACTCAACGTCAGGAACGTTGTGGACACCGCCTGCAGCCACGTACTTCGCCACCTGCTGGCTAGGTACCGCGACGTCTACAGGACTGGAGACCTGAGGCTGATTCCCCAGGACTACTACAGAGTGGCTCCGATCGTGAATGGACTGCCAGACCCTTCAGCACTCTACGAGGAGGAGGTTGTTCAGGGACCTCTACGTGAGGCTGACGACACGCTCGTCACCACTGGGAGCTACCTCGTGGACCTCGACACTCACGCTCGCCGACTGAGCGAGCAGACGAGTGGACTCTTCAGCAGACTGGAGTACACCACTCTGGAGCTGAAGGAGCTTCAGCCCCGCACCCAGAGCCTGCTCGTGGAGAACCTCACCCTTCGCCAGCGAGTTCAGCAGCTCGAGCGAGGACTTCGCCACGCCAACTCTTTGGCAGTTCAGGCTGAGGCTGAGAGGGTGACCACTTGAGAGGAGAAGATCTACGCTCAGGAGGATCTACGCAAGCAGGAGGCTAGGTTCGCCCGTCTCTTCGCCAAGCTGGACCAGAAGGATGCTCAGTTCGCCGCTCAGGGACGCAACCTGGTTCGTGAGAAGGCCAAAGTGACCGAACTGGTGGAGGACCACTACAACAACACCGCCAACATCACCGCACTCACCAGGACTTCCGTGTTCCTGCTGGACAAGTGCAAGAGGATGCTGAAGACTTGGGAGGACGCGGACTCACTTCGTGTGGACGAGCTTCAGGAGCTCAACAGTCTGCTACCCCCCGAGCGTCAGCGGGCGATCCGCAAGGAGACCTTCAGGCTCCACCCGTCTGCCCTCAAGCTTCACCTGTGTCCCCTGGCCGACATGGCCACTCCGGTTGAGACCGACGAGGTGAGGGCCGCTCACTCCAAGCTGTCACGGATGTTCCCCAGGGACTTCCCTGAGGAGGACCGTTACCCAGTGAGGTACAAGAAGGCCCGCTTCGAGTAGCGTGCCGGAGCATGACCATGCTAATGAGAGTAGAGTTGTAAGATAGGTAGTCTCCATGAGTTATTCCATGCAGCCGAGAGCCTGTTCCGGTGCATGATGAGTTATGAGTCTTTCACACCTAGATGTGCACACCCTTTTGAGATCATGTAACGTTATATTAGATCGTTGTTGTGTGTGACCTCCAAGGCTTGAGTCAGCCTCAAGGAAACTTATGTACTCATAATGGATGCTGATTGTTTGGTCTTAATGGAGTTGTTTGTTCTTATTGCTTCTTCTCATTGAGTGTAGGATTTATATTAGTAGAAATATTTACATGATTGTATATCAGACTCAGTTTGTTGGTGAGTGACGTATCTAAGGCTTTCCTATATCCTTGGTCGTGTTTTCAGAAAGATGTCGATCAGGAGGTCCGGTCGTCTGTTGGGATGTTTTGAGGTTGCCGCGGAAGAGCAAGCCCCGCCAGCCCCGCCTGTCCGTGGCTGTGGACGTGGCCACGCTCCCGTGTGTGGACGTGGACGTGCTTGTGGTCGTGTACATGCGCCTGTCCTAGGACGTGGCCGAGGCGACATGGTGCCACCACCACCGCCTCCGCCCATCGGACAAGGCGCTGAGGAGGAGGAAGCTGAAGGAGAGCCTGCGCCACACCCGGCTCCCCAGGATCGTGGGCGTGGTCGAGGCCGTGGAGGAGCACCACCACCGCCACCACCTAACCTAGCTGAGGTGATGGCCCTGCAGACTCAGTTGATGCAGAGGATGGCTCCGCAACGCCCTGGTGGAAGAGGACTTCGCCAAGAAGATCGAGAGGTTCATCCGTCTGAAGGCCCCTACCTTCAGCTACTCGGACGATCCCCTCGATGCCGATGACTGGCTCCGCGTGATCGAGACGAAGCTCGACCTCACCGCCTACACAGACGAGGAGTGTGTCGCTCTTGCCGTCCACCAGCTCGAGGGTCCTGCCAAGTCTTGGTGGGATAACTACTCCGGGACTCACCCGAACCCAGCTTTTATCACCTGGTTGGAGTTCTGCGAGGTGTTCCGCGAGCAGTACCTGCCGAAGGAGCTATTGATCCAGAAGGCCCAGGAGTTCTGTACCATGACTCAGGGTGCGATGCGGGTGGAGGAGTACGAGAGGCACTTCATGAAGATGATGCACTATGCCCCTGACGACACCACCACTGACGACAAGAAGCAGTTCTGGTTTCTGCGAGGCCTGCACCACGGTCTCCGCCAGGGCTTGAAGGCCAGCGAGCACAAGTCACTTCGCCACCTGGTGAACAGGGCCATTGCGCTTGAGGAAGAACGCAGGGGGCATGAGGAGCGCATGAAGGGCAAGAAGAGGTTCGGAGATCGGGACCATGGCGACCGATCCTTCCAGAAGCCGAGGAGTGGGCAGAGCAACCTGCTCCGCGGAAGCTACCGCCCGGGGAACAACCAACCCGGACGTGGTTTCGGAGGGAACCGTGCACCATACCCAGGAGGAAGGAGCAACTACCAGCAGCAGGGTGGTGGCTACAACCGCCCGCAGCAGAGCGCGTCGAGACCCAGTGCCGGAGGTTTCACCCCGACATGCTACGCCTGTGGCAAGCAAGGCCACAAGTCGTACGAGTGCCCCAACAAGAAGACCGCTGCTACACCTGCCAGGGCACTAGCTCCAGGAGGGAGGCCACCTCAGGCTGCTCCCCAGCCGGCCGCTGATCGCGAAAGGCTCAACCTCCTAACTGAGGAGGAGGCTGCCGACGCTCCTGACGTCGTGATCGGTGAGTTTTTAGTTTGTGGCACTAAGGCTTTGATTCTGTTTGATACTGGTGCAACTAGTTCGTATGTGTCCTCTAACTTTGTAAACAAACTGTCTCTCCCCATGACTCCCCGACCGAAACCGATTATAACGAGCTCCCCGCTCGGAGATATCAGTTGCACCCTGCTTTGCAAAGGGGTGGAGATGTTCATCAAGGGTCACAAGTTCCTCGGAGATCTGACCGTGCTGAAATCTAAAGGAATTGATGTTATTTTGGGCATGGATTGGATCACCGCTCACAAGGGGGTAATCTCCTCGTCGCCCCGACAAGTGACCCTGATACACCCGAAGGGAACGAAGATCACCTTCGAGCCGCTGAAGTCTCGGGAAGTGCCAGCTGTGTACAACCTCACTACGAAGACAGTGGCCGATGTTCCAGTGGTTTGTGAGTATCCCGATGTCTTTCCTGATGACCTGCCGGGGTTACCACCAGACCGCGACGTGGAGTTCGTGATCAACCTTATGCCAGGTACAGCACCCGTGGCACAGAGTCCTTACAGAATGGGCAAGTTAGAGCTGGCAACCCTGAAGGAGGAGTTGGAAGCTCTCCATGAGAAGGGGTACATCCGACCAAGTGCATCACCTTGGGCTTCACCGGTGATGTTTGTGCCGAAGAAGGATGGGACGCAACGGCTGTGCGTCGATTACCGCGCTCTTAATGCGGTGACCATCAAGAACAAGTACCCATTGCCACGCATTGATGACCTGCTTGATCAGTTGAAGAAGGCCAAGTACTTCAGCAAGATTGACCTTCGATCGGGCTACCATCAGATGAAGATTCGCCCGGAGGACATCTACAAGACAGCGTTTGTGACCCGGTACGGGCAGTATGAATTCACTGTCGTATCGTTCGGTCTTACGAACACCCCTGCTTACTTCATGAACATGATGAACAAGGTGTTCATGGACGAGTTAGACAAGTTTGTTGTGGTTTTCATTGACGACATCTTGGTCTTCTCGGAAACTGCAGAAGAGCATGAAGAGCATCTGAGGATTGTGCTGGAGAAGCTGAGGCAGAATCAGTTGTATGCTAAGTTCAGCAAGTGTGAGTTCTGGCTAGAAGAAGTGGCTTTTCTTGGGCATGTGTTGTCAGGAGAGGGAGTTGCAGTTGATCCCTCGAAGATCGAAGCTGTGTCAAAGTGGCAGTCGCCCAAGACAGTGACAGAGATCAGGAGCTTTCTCGGGATGGCAGGATACTACTGCCGTTTCATCGAGAACTTCTCTAAGATTGCGAAGCCGATGACCGAGTTGCTGAAGAACAACACGCCATTCGTGTGGTCAGAGAAGTGTGAAGCAAGTTTCCAAGAGCTCAAGACCCGACTCACCACAACTCCTGTGTTGACGCTTCCCGATGACAACAAGGACTTTGTGGTGTACTGTGATGCTTCAAGGCAGGGTCTTGGTTGTGTGCTGATGCAGGAAGGCAAAGTGATTGCTTATGCATCGAGGCAGCTTCGGAAGCATGAAGAGAACTACCCGACACATGACCTTGAGTTGGCTGCTGTTGTTCATGCTTTGAAGATATGGAGGCACTACTTGATGGGCAACAAGTGTGATATCTACACGGATCACAAGAGTCTGAAGTATATCTTCACCCAGTCAGAGTTGAACCTGAGGCAGCGAAGATGGCTAGAGCTGATAAAGGACTATGACCTCGACATTCACTACCATCCTGGCAAGGTGAATGTTGTGGCCGATGCGTTGAGCCGAAGAAGTTACTGCAACAACCTGATGGTGCAGAAAGAACAACCCGAGTTGTACCTAGAGATGGAGCGATTGCAGCTTGACATCGTCGAGAAAGGGCAACTCAACGAGTTGAGGGTGAAGTACAACCTAGAGGACCAGATCAGGCAAGCCCAGAAGAAGTGTCCTGAAATTGAGGAAGTGAAAGATCTTCTGACAAGAGGCAAGGCCCCTGACTACCGCATTGATGAGCAAGGCACGTTATGGTTGAAGGATCGCATATGTGTGCCCAGTGGAGAGGACATCCGGGGGACGATTCTGAAGGAAGCACATGATTCTCGGTATTCCATTCACCCTGGATGCACGAAGATGTACCAAGACCTGAAGTGTCGATTCTGGTGGGAGAATATGAAGAAGGACATAGCTGAGTATGTTGCCCGATGTGACACCTGTCAAAGAGTGAAGGCGGAACATCAGAGACCCGCCGGACTGCTACAGCCGCTTGCGATACCTCAGTGGAAATGGGATGATATCAGTATGGACTTCGTGGTGGGTCTACCCCGCACTCAGAAGGGGAATGACTCGATTTGGGTGATTGTGGACCGCCTGACCAAGGTAGCACATTTCCTTCCGGTAAAGAACAAGTACTCTGTGAGTCAGTTGGCCGATCTCTACGTTGAGCATATCCTGAGGTTACATGGAGCACCACGCACCATCGTGTCCGATCGTGGTGCTCAGTTCACAGCTCAGTTCTGGAAGAGTCTGCACGCTTCGATGGGCACCCACTTGGACTACAGTACAGCTTTCCACCCTCAGACAGATGGACAGACTGAACGGGTGAATCAGGTCCTAGAAGATCTGCTGAGAGCTTGTGTGTTGACTTACAGCAATGATTGGGAGAAGAGTTTGCCCTACGCTGAGTTCTCGTACAACAACAGCTATCAGGCAAGTTTGCAAATGGCACCCTTTGAAGCTCTGTATGGCAGAAAGTGTAGAACCCCGTTGATGTGGTCTGAGGTGGGGGAGAGGATCTTTTTCGGTCCTGCT
This sequence comes from Cenchrus fungigraminus, assembly GCA_036936925.1. Classification (NCBI taxonomy): domain Eukaryota; kingdom Viridiplantae; phylum Streptophyta; class Magnoliopsida; order Poales; family Poaceae; genus Cenchrus; species Cenchrus fungigraminus. The sequence continues at coordinate 91,599,648 of CM072780.1, forward strand.
TCCATTCTTGAGGCTGAGGAGAATGTGGCCAAGGTTAGGGAGAACCTGAAGATAGCCCAGAGCAGACAGAAGAGCTATGCTGATCCTAAGCGAAGGGATGTCTCCTTCAAAGTGGGTGATTACGTCTTTCTGAGAGTATCACCGCTTAGAGGGACGAAGAGGTTCCACATGAAGGGAAAGCTAGCCCCGAGGTTTGTTGGAACCTACCAAATTGTGGCAAAGGTGGGGAAACTTGCCTATAGGCTGGAGTTACCGTCTGATCTTGCCGGAGTGCATCCTGTGTTCCACATATCGCAACTCCGGAGGTGCCTCGACCCGAAGCTTGACAAGCATGTCTCCACCGATGCTATTGACCTGCAAGACAACTTGGAGTACTTGGAGTACCCGGTGAAGATCCTGGATTGGGCCGAGAAGGCTACCAGGAGTACCACCACTCGCTTCTGCAAGGTGCTTTGGAGCAATCACACTGAGCGAGAGGCGACGTGGGAGAAAGAGTCAGTCTTGAGAGAGAAGTACCCGCACCTCTTCGAGACGGAGGTAAGTTCTTAATCTCGAGGACGAGATTCTTTTGAGGGGGGGAGTCTGTAACATCCCTCAAATTTTATTGAGGAATGTTAATTAATAAAAATTGAGGATTTAAAATTTTCGATGAATTATTTGAGTGTTTATCAATTTATTTAAGGATGCCTTCCATTTTCTCTCCTAAAACTCCTAGATTTATTTTCGCATTAAATGAAATCTCTAGGAAAAATAAAATGTTAGTGTGAGAAACTTGGAGTTCATTTGGTTTTATTTGGAGTTTAATTGTGTGGGTTTCAAATTTGAATTTATATTCAAATTTGAAACTAAAATAGAAAAGGTTTAGGGAGAAAAGAAAAGGGAAAGGGAGTAGCACTGCTGGGCCTCGAGTCCAACACCTAGAAGTCCGCCGGGCCACCCTCTACTCTTTTTCTGAGAGCACCACGCCACCCCTCTCTTTTCCCGTCTCGGCCCAGCACAGCCCACCAGCGCGCCGGCCCGGTTACCACCAACCCCGCCGCGCGGAGCCGCTGACCGCTGGGACCCGCGTTGCGTCATGCTTGCGTCACGCTGACGTCGCCATCGTCACCACGCCTCTTTTCCCCTTTAGCTGACGCCGGGCGCCACCGCAGCACCGCGCCGCCCATGGCCGCCGTCGCGACGCGCCCCGCGCCCCTCCGCGGCATCTGAGCCGTCCACGTGCCCCCGCGGTGCACCCCGCCTATAAGTAGCCGCCGCCGCGACCCCCAAGGCTTCCCAACCCTAGCCGCCGGGGACTCGTCCCCATCCTCTGCTCGCCTCTGCTCGCCGGAGAAGAAGGGGAAGGGGGAAGGGGGAAGGAGACCCGGAGGCCGCCCGCCAGCTCGCCGCTGTCCCCGCGAAGCCGGTGAACCGCCCGTGGGAGCCCAGGGACGCTGGGAAGCCAAGTACCGCGACGCCCCTGTGACCTCTGCTCCGCGCCGCCTTTGTGGCCGTTCCGTGCACGCCTCACCGCCGGCATTTGCGCGCACCCACACGCGCCCATGCCTGGCCGCGGGAGCCTTGCTCGCCGCTGTTGTTGGCGCCGGCCCGAGCTCTACCTTGGCCAAGAAGGCCCTGTGATTGTTGACGAGGGGCAAGCTCCAGTTTTTGCACCCAGTTGAGTTCACTTGATGCACGCGCACCTGGGCCTGGCGTTTTGCGCACCCCAGCGCCTTTGCCGGTGACCATCTGCCCTGCGCCGCCGCGTCTCGCACTGCACCGCCGCCGTTGAGACCACCGCCGGTTCCACGGTGCCGCCTCTTGGCCCCAATCGGTGCGCAACCGCTTCGGGAGGCCAGCCTTGCTACTTGTTGGCCGCCCACCGGCAAGCTTCGCCGCCAGCGTTGCCCGCCGCACCGGAGCCACTCACGGGCATTCCGTCGAACACGTGAGGACGCCGCCGAAAACCCCAGGGATTTTGGGCCACACACACACCCGCACATATGCGCACGCACACGTAGAGGATCCCAGCGGATCCCGTGCGGCCGGCCGATCACCGCCCGGCCTCACGCACGCATGCACCCCGCCGCGCCGCAGCGGATCACCAGGATCTGGCGCACGTGCCACCACGCCTGGCTGCCACGCAAGCAGCCACGTGGGCACGCGTCGGCCTATAGCCACCCATGTGGCGGCCGCGTCAGCCATGGAGCTGGCTTGCAGCTTGCTGTAAGGCCCCTTAGAGATAGCTAGAGCTAGGTAAAAGTTAGCTAAAAGTCTGTAATATTGTGTATGCGTATTTTATTTTCAGAAATGTATTTTATCTTTGGAAAATCATAATAAATCCGTTTTAGCTCCGAAAAATATGAAACTTCTTCTGAAAATCTTCTAAAAATCCAAACTCCGCGCTAGACTAGAGTTTGACTCTTTTTGGATCTTATTTGCTCTTCATCTTGGATTTATTGCATTTAGTCACCGAGTTATTTATTTTAAATACGGTTCTAGGAGCTGCCGGAGCCGGAGAGCTGAACCAGGACTACGACGACGACCTCGGCTACGACGACTACCCGCACCCAGGTTCACGCCCGACCATTCTTTGAATGCCCATTAGGCATGGCTATTAGAATTGCTAGTGCTTTACTTACTGCATAGTGATGGATATGATGAACCCATGCATAGCCTCTTTTACATACTTGTCCTTGAATTACCTACCACTACTACTTTACTTAAGCTAGATGTTGTGCTGAGCTTGCTATGCATGTGTTGGGATTATTGTGGTAGTTTCTTGGCGTGTGTTGGGGAAAACCGGCAGGAGAAGGTGTTTTGGGATACTTTGGCGGGGGCGAGCTCGAGACAACTCGGTCTGGGATCGGGGGCCAGGGATCGTCTTCTCGGACGTTGCCCAGTTTGGTGCCTATGGCGGGTACATTGTTTTAGGAGCACAGGTGATGGGGATTTTGTGATGACTTGGAGGATATGAGCTCGCCCCGGTCTGAAACCGAGTGGGTCGCCTGTTACACGGGACTTTCGTACACACCACCTCGCTGAGAGTGGGGATAGGGCCGTCTGACCCTAGCAAGTGCGATGCCATACCTGCCAGTAGGATAGAGGGTATCAGTGAGAGGGTTAAGGTGAAGTCCCTTCCCTTTGGGTGCTCCCCGTGTGGCCACACGGGGGCATTTTCACAGTTCTGGGGTGGACCTTTGCGAAGGACCGCATCGAGACCCGGATGCAGGATAGAATCGTAACTCCTAGGTGTTCGTTTGGTAGGGTAGGCTCGGTCGGCCGTACACCGTCCGGGTACTATTCCGAGTTGGGTACTGGTGTACACGCTCTGTAGAGTTTAGATCTATACGTATAGCCGCATCCTCGGTTATGGACATGCCCGTTGTTTCTCCGACTCTTACGTTTTGGGATTTCTACCTCCCCCTTATAGGATGAGTGTGATTGGTGAGCCATGGTTGTATTCGGGGAGAGGAGAGTTGCTCCCTCTACCTCGCGGATCCGGGTGCAACCATTGAGGTGCGAGGAGTGGGAGTTCTCGCACCGACCCTAGATGGAGATAGGTGATGGTGACGGTGATCTGGGTGACCAGGTGTAACCGTTTGTGGATGAGTGATATGGGTTATGGTGGAATTATGGAGATATTACTCTATATTTTTGGCTGCTACTGCATAGGAAACCCTGCTACTACCTTGATATACTCTTTTCCCCTTAGAAGTAGGCCACTTAAAGCTTGCATACGGTTGGTGACGTGGACCTATCCCGATCCTTGGGGATAGCCCCTGAGCTTGCAGGGTATGAGTCCAACAACGACAACAACGCCGACGGATGGTACGACTGAGGGGGCACGACGCTTCGCTCAAGGATGCCTGTGGGAGATGCCTGAAGATGGAGACACCTTTTGGGAGATAGCTACCGCTGCGTAGGCTCTTATTTCTGTTAATTCCGCCAAGAGGCGGGTATTGATGTACTCCGAATAATCAGGACATGTAATAATCAGATAATTATTCGAACTCTGATGTTTTATTTCGATGTATGACTGTGTTATTTATCTGTGATGAAAGCCTGTGCGTGATAGCGTATGATCCAGGGACTATCACGAGACAGAATGCTGGGCTTTCTGATTTTGAAAACCCAGGGCGTTACAAGAAGAGCAAAGCAAGTTGGATGCCGGGGTGGCGCGAGTCACAGAATGGCTGATGCAATTTCAGGAGAGTCCGAAGGAAAAACCACCGGTCAAGGACATCTTCTGAAAGGAGTGTAGGGGATTTAGCTTGTGCTGTTTGTATGTCCGTTTTAGGCTTTCCTGTTTTTGTAAGCTTTGGCTGGTATCAGCCCTGGTTTTCTCTCGGTGGTCTTTATGTGCTAGAATCTGTAAGCTGGCAACCCCAGTGTGTGTGAACTCGTGGTGAAACCTGTACTCTCTTATATGCTAAGCAGTGCTTTTGTAACAGATGGTCGATGCTTGTGGTTGTTGCTGCAGTCGAGAAGGCAACAAACAACAAGTAGTGCTTTTGTGTTGACTGTGTCTGTAAATAGGGATGAAATTCCAGTAGTTATGTGAACTACTTCTGAATCCAGTACTGATGTTCAGTATGTTAAATACTTGTGGTTTCAGCTGGTGAATGGAATTGTCTGTGTCTGACATTTTACAGTTTTGATCTTTTGATGTGAAATGCCTACGATATTTGGTTCAGCTTGTACATATGCAAATTTTTACATGTATACATGCCTTGGCTGTTGGGTTTCTTGTATGGATCATATCTGTCACATGGAACATTTTCTGGCAAAATAAAGGGTTTGTACATTTTTCATTGTTCCTGCCTTCATTGTGCCTATTTTGTTTCTGGCTTTTTTCATGCAGTGCTTGCTGTATCAAGTGCTCAACTCTAACTGAATCAAGATAAAATTTAACAAGGACTGGGTCATTAACCTGGTCAGACCAGTTCTGAAGCATTCGGATGGATCATGGTACTCAATAAAAGCACTCGGACGAAGCTAAAAGCACTCGTTCGAGTGCTAAAAGATTTCGGACGAAGCTAAAAACATGCATGTACAAATGCCCAAAATTAGATGATATTTGTCGTTGAGATTGTACAAATGGTTGTGTCAGGCAGTTGGTGCCTGATGAATCTCAAAAGGATATCATTTTGTCTGTTTGTTACTAGATAGTCCAGCAGTCGTCGATCTGATGCCTTTCCCTGTACCACTCCACAAAGCCACAAATTTAGGTTTCTTTACTAATGTATAAACACTACCATTTCAGCACCAGCTACAAACAATTATGTTTCCACAATGTCACAGATGAGATCGATCATCAGAGATAAACGCAAGAACGCAGATCTACCAACATCACCTAACAAAAGCTCATCACATGGTACCTCACTTCAAACTGCAATCTATCACATAATTTGCAGTGTTCATTCAGCTGCAAAAACTGAATTCATGACCCAGGGATCACTTCACATTCAATCAGCATAATTCATGGCATCAATATACTTCAATGCCAGTCCAACTAAATGCAATTACTATTCAAATGATATGTATTGTTTTGCAGAGTAATTCAGTTAACCAGAACAAGAACGGACACAAAATTCATTAACCATGTCATTCCTTTACATGATCTATGCAGCATAATAGACAGTATTTGCCATCCAGTTATGGTTTTCTACAGTCATAATGACTGAATCACTAGGTCTGTACACCTCCTTATGTCTCTGCAGCTTCAATGTTGGGGATAATTGCTGCTTGGCAGCTGAAGGGACCTTCTAATCTTCTAACCATCCAGCACTTTTCATGAAACAAAGCCCTTGCGGGAGTTGAAGTTTCAGTAGCTCTAAAAGGACAGATTTTTCCACCACTCCATGAGAACAGGATAATACAGGTCAAGCCATCAGTGAAGCCATCCTGAGCCCCTGAAATTTAAATGTGCCATGCAAGTTGAGCTTACAAGTTATGTGAAAATGGGAGCAAAGATTGAACAACTTTTCATCATGCAATGCTAATTGTAAACCTGTATTAAACGGCCATCTGCTCTTGAAAACATCTAAGCAACTATCTGCATCTTCTATCAAAGCATTCATGAGACATTATCAAGTTGCAATTCAGAGTTGGTTGTGAGGAGGGGCAGTAGTGCTAACCTCTGGATCCGCCGGCATAGAGCCCCTCGAGCAGGGGCGCCGGATGGGAGCAAGGCGGTCGCCAGGGGGGACTTTGCTGCTTGGAGGAAGGAAACAACCTGGATCTGCAGGGCTGGCGGGGAATGGAGCCGCGCCGGCCCTCGGCCTTGCCCCGCCGTGACGGCGAGGCACCCGCCGCCACCGTCTCCGCTCGACCGTGTGCAAGAGGAAGAAGGGGAGGGAGAGGTCGCTTGTGCTCCACTTAGGTGGAGGCTGGCCGGAGCTGCGGACTGCGGCCATCCCCACGCGCGGCGCCCTCTGTCTGCCGGTGGCGGCGAAGACCTGTCGCCTTCCGTCTGCCGGCGGCGGCGAACTAAAGCGCTACAAGCCCTAACCATCTAAAAAAGAAAAAACTTTAGTAAACGAATTATACATCTCAACTATATTACTAAAAACATTATTTTCACGTTTATGAAGTGACCATTATACCCTTGTTAAAAAATAAGAACCACAAAACTGCAATTAATGTCATCTCCTAATCCCCACATTTGTGGAGGAAATGGGAGGAAAATTTTTCCTCCTAGGCCCACTCGTCATAGAGATAGGAGGAGGAAAAATTTTCCTCCATCCCATTTCCTCCTAGCCTCATAGCCCTCCGATCGACCGCTCTCGGACGACGTGAGCCAATCATTTTTTCCCAAGGATAATAAAATTTTTCATGTTTATTATATCGCGTGGACCTACTAATCCAGCCAAAAAAATTTGCACGCCCTTTAACTAATTAAATAAAAATCAATTTAATATACGTTGTACTCCGTATTACTGATATGGATATTTACCTGTTTGAGATAGCGGAATCTCCAGCCTGTCGGGCTCATCATCACCAACATCATCTAGATTTACAATTCTATCGCTTGCAAAATTATTGTTCCGATGGAGCCATTCGTCTTGATTGTCATCATGATCAATTCCTCCCTCTAATATGGCTGAGAAATTAAAAGAGCAAACTAAATTAGTTACTAAAAAATACAACTCTACGTCTAACCAAGGGCACCTACTAATCAAGAAAAAAAATATGTATGTTTAGACAATGGAATTTCCAGCAAGGTGGATTCATCACCAACAGCATCAGTGATACACATACTTACCTGTTTTAGACAATGGAATTCCCAGCAAGGTGGATTCATCACCAACAGCATCTACGTTTACAATTCGGTCGCGTGAAAATTATTGTTCCGATGAAGCCACTCGTCTTGATTGTCATAGTCGTCAATTCCATCCTTTAACATTGCTAGCAAAATAAACACGCTATAAGTAATAATTCCATCCCTTAATTTTTGTCAAAAAAAATTGTGTTGATTATTTAATTAGTAATAATTATCAACACACTATAAGTAAAATAATTAACTAACCAGAGACAAAACCTTGTTGACCAGTAACAGATCCATGATCGTGGGAAATCGCTTCACATATCATCATGAAAATTTACATGTCAGTGCGTAAAAAAAAGAATCAAGGTACTACATTGTATTTTCCATTGCAAAAAAAAACATACCTGATGCTGGTGTACTCAAATCAATTCCATGCCCAAAGGTACAAGATGCAAACCCTTGACGACCATTAATAGATCAATAACCATGGGAAACCGCTTCACATGAAAAGTTTAATGTCAACGCGTCAAAAAATGTACAACTACTATATTGAATTAATTCAGAAAGAAACAAACCTGATGCAGTGTACTCAAATCAAATCTATCATTAGATAGGCAACCGGTATAAGATGCAAATTCTTGTCCACCAGCAAAAGAACCAAAATAATGGGGACGCCCTGGACATATAATCAAGGCAAAATACAAAATAAAAACAATTATACCACAAAATAACAAAAATCAAGCTCGGAATGTTGTAAAACCTGATTTAGGTGTTGGATTAACCAACACGGATTCTGGTGTGAACTCTTGTGTATGTTCTGCCACTGCTACCGGTTACCATCTCCTTTACGCTAACAAACCGGTGTGACCTCTTGACGTTGTTGAGCTACTACTGCTGCAGACGCCTCTTTCTCAACCTTCTTTCGCTGGTAATCTTGTCTCCGCTTTGCATTCCTCTGTTCCTTGACTTTAGCTGGTAAACTTGCATAGCTCTCACGACGTTTCTTGTTGACTGTAATAGGTTCGAAGAAAAAAAATGGAAATGCATTGGTATAACAAATGATGAGTCCGGCCCAGGCAAGGATTGGATTATGGAAAACCCGATACACCGATTGCGCAGTTTTGCATCGCACACCAGGTTAGACGACCCTCACGATCCGACTACGACGGGCAAGCCCGAAGCGCCAGTGCAATCGCTGAATCGCAACTCTAGTGGGCCCTCTCGGGGAAAGGCCCAATCACCCCAAAAGACTAGTCTGATAGGGGAATGGTGGCTCTCCCTTTTTAAGGTGGCTTCCTCCTTCCAAGCTAAGCAAGGTGGGATAATGAGGCTCACACGGTCGCTGCCCCGACTACAATTGGGCTACGGCCCATATTGCGTCTTTGTCGACGGGTAATAGTGGAGGATGTCCTCATCATTCTCCCCTTCTTAACAAGGGCCCAGCTCTGATACCAAATGATGAGTCCGGCCCAGGCAAGGATTGAATTATGGAAAACCTTATGCACCGATTGCGCAGTTTTGCATCGCACACCAGGTTAGACGACCCTCACGATCCGACTACGACAGGCAAGCCCGAAGCGCCGATGCAATCGCTGAACCGCAACTCTAGTGGGCCCTCTCGGGGAAAGGCCCAATCACCCCAAAAGACTAAGTCTGATAGGGGAAGGGTGACTCTCCCTTTTTAAGGTGGCTTCCTCCTCCCAAGCTATGCATGGTGGGATATAATGAGGCTCACACGGTCGCCGCCCGACTACAACTGGGCTGCGGCCCATATTGCGTCTTTGCCAACGGGTAATAGTGGAGGATGTCCTCATCAACAAAATGAGGTTAAAACCCTGTAGATTTATCAAAGAAGGAACTCACTGCCTTCAGAAGTATTGCTCAATTGATCATTTGTCCTCTTCGAGCCGCAAAAGGCACGACGAGATCCTGTGTTCGTAATATCACTGAAGGGGATGCGTTGACACATTGCAAAAACCAGATATAGGCCCTCGCCACTGTCTTAGCGTCGAATCAGAGAGTTAGAGATGGGAGATGGGTACATATCATAGTTCACGGACGGAAGGGCAACAAAGCTGAACAAACCTGATCAGAGATGGACGATTGACGGAGCATTGCATAACCCCGTCCCCTAATGCGTGATACGTGGAGACCTCGCCGGATGATAACCTTGCCGACGTGCAGTTCACAGCCTCGCCGCTGCATGCCCGCACCCCTGCGAAAGCTTCCCGGAAGCAAGTTATCATCCGGGGATTAACTGGAGAGCTGGCGGCTCACGGGGATGGCTATCGACGAGCAGGCAGCAGCCCGTTGCACAAGCAGCAAAGGAAACACGCGCGAGAAGAAGCAAGCAACAATGGGACGACTATAAAGGATTGCTTGGCTTGTGAGAAATTAAGGCAGCATTGCAGCAATCAATCAGGGCCATCCCGAAATCGCAGCAATCAAATCACCCATGCCAAAACTTGTCACATCATGCAAACAATTTTAAAAGGAAACAAAAACATTTGTATGACATTTAATATAAATTAGGGAAGGAATGAGGGAAGGAAGGTTTCGTGTGAATAAAGGGAAACAGACACACGGTTCGGTTCTATTTGGAAAGGAGAAACAAAGGGGAAATAAATTTGGATGTGATCGTGATTGGTGGGTGGGATTGGCGTCGTGTGTACCATATTAGAAAGTTCGAGTACATGAACCATGGCATATAGTGTGCGCCAGCTGACGTGAACACTAGCCCACGGGGTGGGTACATTTTGGGGGTGGGTACACTTTGGGTGAAAAAAGTTTGGGGGAACGACGACAAATGGGGGAGAGACACCCTGTCCCTTCCATATTTAAGTTTTCATCGTCGTTTTCCTTTCACATCTGAGAATTGACAGGTGGGTCGCACATGACATGCGGGCCACTCTGTGAGAGGTGGATAAACTAAACTCTTGGTGGGAATTGTTTTTAATTTAGTCCTCTCTTATACTAGTAAAGTGCACGTGCGACACGCACGTGTTATTCATTCTATATCAATAAAATCTAATAAATAATATTACTATATTATATAGCAAAGATGTATACACTATAGGGTGAACTTTTAAAAAAATCTAGCCAATCATTTTTAATTAAATTACTGATTTTACATTATTTTCCAAGCTTTGTTACGATACTTGGATAGTACCGCATGGTACTGGGTGGTACCTCGTGTTAAAAAAGTTTCACAAGCTAATTAAATTGAAAATAAATTAATTAGATCCACCAAACTGGTACTTTCGGACACTCCTAGCACTACCACAGTTAGATTTCATCACATGGATGACTCATGTAAATTAGAAGCATTACCATATTTCTATTTGTAAAAAGGAAAATTTTGATTCAAGATTATGTTACTTTCTCTAACTCAATTATTTTCTGCTACCTCTATTTTTTAAGAGCTGGTAATTAATTGGAACTATATTTAAAATATTAGAGCAACTTTGTACTCTATACCAAGGCTACACAAGCCCTAGTACCACTGCGTTTTAATGCAACACGAACCAAATTAAACATATACAACAATAATTCAAATATAGTGTTCGCGCGGCTTCCGTCCCCCTTTACAGATGATGTAAATATTATATTGAGTCAAGTACGAATTATGTTGATTACAAAGATTCAACAGGCACATAAGTACACCGCTTGATAATTTGGCTACATAGTAGTACTTTGTATTCTTTAATAAATAGATACTAACCACAAGGCCCATAAGCTATTGCTGTATCACTATTTCTCTGTGAAAGAGCTCTGCAGGACACACAACCTCAAAATCCTACATTAAATAACAGTTTTAAATGACCAGAACAGCAATATTTGATAAAATCCCGATGGTTTTCATGTCCTATCTAGATTTTAAAAAATGAAAAATGCCTTATCCAACTCCAAACGAATTACATTTATCCTTCAAATTGACCATTGTAATCTGTAAAAAACAAAGAAAATTATGCAGTACATCACATAATTAGACTTCTTAGAGATGTATATGTTTTGTCAGTAATATTCATGTCCTCCATTGCAGTTCTCTCCCTCCACCACCAAAATCCTCTCAATTGTCTTGATTCTCCTCCATCCTCTCAATTTGGAAACAGTGGGTGGCGCAGAGTGGTTGAGGACCAATAATGTGGCCTTCCCTGTGCCGGGTATAGCTAAAAGTTCAATCAACCGAAGACAAAATAAAACAAATACTTCCTTTGAATTTGATAACTACCCCATGCAGGCAATTAAAAATAGATATGTGCAGAAGCATAAACAATAATTAAGCTAAGCAAGCTGAAAAAACAAAGAAATAATACATCCCAAATTTCATCAAGATAGTAAGCAGTATAACTGAAGGTTCAACACGTTATCCCAAGCCGACCATTGAACTACAAATGCATTTGTGTATTCCATTGTGTGGCTAGTAGATCAATCATAGAACGATGATCAAGTGAACATTTGATATTTATATGTCATTTTGATCTTTGTAACTATTTTGATGCTCAATTTAATTTTTTTAGTCATTTTAGTACCCACGTATCATATTGTTTTTCTTTTCCTTTTGGGTTGTTGTAGTCTAATGGTGTTAAAAAACGAAGGTGACTTGGCCATCTCCTGCCCACCTGCTCCACCGCCAGTTGTGCAGATATTGTCAACGTCTCCACCGCTAGCACACTGCAGAAGCCATTACTTGTGACTTGTGAGGCACTTGAGCACCGCCTCGCAAGCGCCCGTGGCGATGGGGCCGTTCCAGCTCGAAGCTGCCGCCGGCACCGAAGGTCACGCTGTCGGCCTCTCTTCTTATCTGTCGCCGACCCCTCTCTCTCCCGGCCGATTCCTACCTCCCCAACGGCAGATTGAGGGCGATGCAGGCGGAGCTCTTCCTCCTCGCGACGGCCAGGGCAGAGGGCGAGCGACCTCCCCACAGGCGCGTGGGCGAGGCCATGGCAGGCTTCTCCTCGCCACCGCGGCCATGGAGGCCTCCTCCTCGGGGCCGAATCCGACGGCGGGTCGAGGCCATGGTCGGGATCCGGCAGCGGGTCGAGGCCATGGCCGTCGGGGAGCGAGCACGCGGGTGGCGCGACGTCCTTCCCGGTGGCGGCGGTGAGGTCAACGGCAGCCGACGGCCTCATCCCGGCCGGAGCAGACCGCCGCGGCGCTCCTCGGCGGTCGTCTCCTCCCTGCAGCACGTGTCCGTGCACCCGCCGCTGGCTCCTCCTTGGGTCCGGATATACCTGAGCATTTTGAGCCCGACCCGGCCCGGCCCGCTGGCCCGGCCCGGGCCTGGCCCGCGCCAGGCTCGCCCACGAACCTTACTGGGCGGGCGTGGGCAGAGATCTTGAAGCTCGCGAAAATTTTTTTGGCCCGAGTCCGGCCCGAAATGATGTTTTTAGTTATTTTATACTATAAAATGTGCGGACGGCCCGCCCAAGCCCGGGCCCGGCCCGAGCCCGGCCCGAAAATTGAGGCCCGACACGTCCCATGGGATGGGCATGGGCAGGATTTTCTCACCCCGAAAAACCCGGTTTTTTTTTCGGCCCGGCCCGGCCCGTGAAATGCTCAGGTCTAGGTCTGGATCGAGAAGGTGCGGCCACGGCGACGTCGAGCCCGAGCGAGGAGGCAAGGCGAGGATCTGGTAGCGGGGTGAGCGACAAGGCGCGGTGCGGTCGCGGCCATGGCGACCTCCTCCTCCTCCTGGCGGCGGGGTTGAGCCGGTGCTGTGCTTCTCCCCTCCCTCCCTTCAAGACCGCGGCTGGCGGTGCATCTCCGGTGGTGGATCTCGCTCTCCATATCTCTCATGGGGCTGCGGCCAGGGCGGCGTTGCTAGGCCTAGCGACGGGAAATCATAAGTCGCTCCTGTTTTGTTTAGAGCATGTATAGCCCAGAGACGGTAAGTCGTCTACAGAACCTTGATTTTAGCATACAAACAGATGTACAGAGAACTCATACAACCCACAGACAGAGAGACGTTTGTAAGCTGTTTAATACTTTGCATGTAGCTTAAGATCAACTGCAAATGTATTTGTGTATACCTTTGTGTGACTATTTGATACAATATGCATCAAACATAAATATAAGACATAAGCAAACGATCAAATATGTCCTTATAGGAATTAAAATATGAGAAAATAAAACTTCAAGGGATTACAACGCCATGAAACAGAAATTCCAAGGACAAAATTTAATTTAACTATTAAAACAATTAAAGGGGCAAAACACAAAAGAACAACCTTATCTCTTCCCCAACCCGTGACGCATCTCTCGATCCCTCTCGCTCCTTCCGCGTCGCCCCCACTGGCGGAGCCCCGTCGGCACCACACCGACCTCCCCTTCGCCCGTCCATCGCTGGAGCTTGCCATCATCGCTGGAGCTGGCCATCAGAAGCACGGGCGGACGCGAGGAACGCAACCGCTAGGCTTTTTCTCCACTCCGTCTCTGTGTGCGCGGGGTGACGATGGCAGATTCGAGCTCTAGCAGAGGCCGGGCGCTCGGATCCTGGGTCGCTATGGAGCTCTCCCCCCACAGCAGCCTTGCGGAACCTGCACTCGCGCCCGCGGATCCTGCGCGACGGCGGAGCTCTTGCGCCCGCGGATCCCGCGTGGTGGTTGTGCTCGCCCGAAGCCGGAGGGCGCGCAGGTAGAGGGGGCCGGCGTCACTTGTCTCTCCTGTCACGGCTCGAGGTCGTCCCGCGGGTCGAAGAGGAAGAGGACGACGCACCGGCCGCGGCGTGGAACAGCTCGTGGTCGTGGAGGCGCAGGTCGGCGCGGAACCAGACGGGCGTGCGGCGGCGTCCCGCGGCGGCGAGCGCGTCGGGCGGGAAGGAGCGGGTCGGTTTCTTCCGAGGGAGGCCGACCGCGACGAAACGGGTGGCGCACTGCGCGGCCAACGCGGGTGGGCCCACGCGGGTACGAGAGGTGGGTAAAGCGAGGTTGGGTGAGAAAAACAATTCGTTTTTGGCAGAAACGCTCTCCAAATTGCGATTTTTTGGTACTTCATAGTCCTTCCACCCTATCCACTTCCAAAAACATATGACGGGTGGGTCCGGCGTGAGGGGTAAAGCGGGTCCGATTTGGGTGAGAAAAATTTTCAATTGTCTTCGCTCCTTATAGTATAGATTATAGACTTGGTTGCGACGAATGACTATGCGGGTCATACTCATACATGTGGCGTGCCTATAGGGCTGGATATTGAGCCATCTCGACTCGTTACAGCTCGCTTGTTATGGCTCGGCTTGTTAACACACTGGCTCGGCTCGGCTCGTTATACAAACGAGCCAGTAGGCTAGCTTGGCTCGGCTCGGCTCGCTATAAAGCTCGAGCTGGCTCGTTTGGCTCGCAAGCCAAATCATAAAAATATAGTACAAAGAAATTATAAAAGCAAGTGAACAAGAAACACAAAGTACTTATAATTTTAATAATAGATAATCTATTTATTCTCAACCATACTAAGTGAATATTCATGGACAATAATCATCTTTGCAATACGTGCCAAGGGATGTATGATCATATAGGCTGAGCTAATTTTAACTATTGGCTTGAGAAATAACTTGGCTTGTTATGGCTCACGAGTAGGCTCATTATAATACGAGCCGGCTCATTATATGACGAGTCGAGCTCGAGTCGAGCCATTAACGAGCGAGTCGAGCGAGCTAGCGAGTTACGAGTTTTTCGTCCAGCCCTACGTGCCTACATGTTATTTCACCTCTAAGGCTAACTCCAACAGAGGAGGCATTTGCATTTTTGCCTTCCCTCGGGCTACTGTGCCTCTCCTTGCAGGCCTCCAACAGGAGAGGCATTGCACGAGGCAAAATGCCACCGGAAAATTGCATATCCTCTCTCCTCGAAGGCGTCCGCCGCAGCCGAGGGGAGGGAGAGGGATGGCCGCACGCGGGAGGAGGAGGAGGCGGCGGATCGAGCAACTCGTCGACGGAGCGGGAGGCGCGGAGGAAGATGAGGTTGGGTCCGTCAGGGCGAGGAGCGGCCGGAGTTGCGCGGCATACCCGGCCTCCACCTCGTTGCCGGAGCGGGAGGCGCGGGGGTGGCCCCGGATCGTGCTGCTCCAGCTCCGGTGCGGCGTTGGCGAGCTCGATCCCCTCCCCCTGCTGCTTCGGCGTGCGGAGGCCGGAGTGCCCCCTGCTTTCTTCCCTGTGGAGCTGGCCACGGATCGAGCTGCTCCAGCTCCAGCGCGGAGGAGGCCCCGATCGAGCCGCTCCAGCTCCGGCGCGGCGTCGGCGAGCTCGGCGCGGCCACGGGCCCCGGATCGAGCCCCTCCCCCTGCTGCTGTCGTCGGGCTCTGCCGGCGAGGCTCATGCTGTCGTCGAGCTCCTCCACGGCGGGAGCGGATGGGTTGGCGGCGCCCCTCTTGCTCCGCCTCCCTCCTCCCTGAAGGGCGCGACACGGCTAGCCGGCGCCCCTCTCGCTCACCTTTCTCCTCTCCCGCCCGGTGCACGGCGCGCGGCGCTGTCCCTCTTCTTCCCACGGCTTTTGCGTTGTGCCGTATGCCTTTGCTGTTGGAGAATCGAAGATTTTGCCTCTCCAACTTCTACTATTCACGTGAGGTAAAGTCTCATTTGCCTTCCGATTTTGCATTGCCTTGTTGGGGTCAGCCTAATACTGAGATGCACGAGACGAAACAAAAACCAAAGGCTGTTCGACCTCGGAATTTGAGAATTAGCTAACGAAAATTTGTGACCGTTTCAACTAAAGAACAATGGACAGTCGGAACAAACATCAACTCTAAAGTTGAAATAAAAAATGTTTCTTTTTCAAACGATGAAATTGAGAATTTGGATACGAGTACAAAGCAAAGGGATTTGAACGCTTTACAATCCGTAGCAATGTAGCATGCTTATTATTTTATTATATAATATCTCCGCCGACCCTCTATTTCTTTTCTAAAAATAAAAAATTCGTTATATTCCCCACCTTATCGCCGTCGCTGCCGACGCAAGTCTTCTCCCTGTCCTTGGCGCCGCCGCCCCGGCTTCGTCGCCCTCCCCATCGTCATTTTCTTCTTCCACGTGCACTCCCATTTGGTACTAGTATGCACTAGGGACTGCTGACTTCGTTCTAATTTCCAACCTCGGTTCGATCCCGCAGATAGCGATCCATGTCCCGGGCCATCAGATCGGCCTTCGGCGGCTCCCCAATGCCTCTTCATCCTCGTTGGGCTTGCGCTGGCCGAGGACTGTTGAGGTCATCGATGCCCTCGGAAATGTAAGATTGTTTTCCTTTTGACATTGAAGGGTAGATTTAGTGTGGGATCAATCACCCTGATATCTTTGTGTTGCCTGCGTATGCAGACGCGAGCTGGAAAGTGATTATTACTGACAGGATGCCTGATGGTGCTGTCAAGGGGTATTTTCGTGATGTTGCTTTGAAGGAAGTACTAAGAGATAAACCAAAGCGCAAGGATAGATCATGCTAGCATGCATGATTTCTTTATGTGCCATAACTCTATGACATTTCCACGTGCTTATGGGTGTGCATTTGGGATGAACAAGTTTGACCTCAAGGAGCAGAAGAAACTAATATCGCACGTTGTTGGCAAGATTCGGTAAGTAGTGGAACAAGAAACCAATTATGTTGTTCAAATAATTATATCCCACCGTGTATCTTTTGTCTAAAATAGCGGGTAACCAACTCTTGTTGATTTTCACTTACTAAAATAGGATATCTATTTTTTTGCTGAATTAAGGTCGCAGTCTGAATAAGAATGGATCGCTAATGCTTAGGAATGAAATGCTCTCTACCAAGGACAAATGACATCCATGAATTTAAAATTATACTTTTGGGACACTAATATTTATCTGCTGCTGCTATTTTTTTTTTTTTTTTTGCTTCACTCAGTCAGAACAGATTCAAGGCAACAAACTGTTCTTTGTAAAGAACTAGACCAACCTAGGAGGAACTAGGTGGCTCCACTCAAACTTGCCTTTACAAGAACTTAAACTCCACATATTCAGTCAACTGAGCTAGACTTAGACAATCAACATATGTTACTGTTGTTATTATATAAGCTTAGGGACAACAAATTTCTATCAGGGATGATGATATATGCAGCACTAATTGATAAAGTTTGCAACACACTCTCAAATAGAAGATACTGATGACTCTAAATAAATTTAGAGCAATACGATGGTTTCTATAAGCAAATGATTGTTAATATAATCCAAAATCACTTCACTGCTATGTGTATGTGTATGCATCTCTGATAGCATGCATCTCTGCAGCAGCATTGCTCATTGATAACCGCTCCATAGGCAATTGCTTTGAGCACATGATACCAAGCTGAATAACGGAAGACAAACATTCCTTGACTCTTGTTATATGTGTTGTATCATTGCTAGCATTTGCTCCTTCACACAGCCATATGTTTACATCTGCCATCTCCATAATCTTGTCTGGGAAAGCCTCCTCAGCATAATGATGCAGACTTATCCCATCTTTGAACATATCATTTGTCGGGCTCCTTCCTGTGAACATCTCTATCAGAGTGATACCAAGACTGAACACATCACCATAAGTTGATACTGCAAGACCATGTCCATATTCTGCAATGAATTACAGTGATTTAGAGCACAAATGGGCATGCACACAAGTCAAATGATATGTCATATGCGCAGCAGCGCAGGTCTAATTAGATGCTATCGTTGAAGAACATGGGGGCAGAAAATTAGATTTACCTGGAGCAATATATCCGATGGAACCACGAATGCCTATGGAGCTACTGGAATTCATAGGTTGTTTGCTTGTTGCTTCATCTAGGACTCTAGAAATGCCAAAATCTCCAACACGAGCTCTCATGTCCTCATTGAGAAGAATGTTACTTGGCTTTAGATCGCAATGGATGACCGGTGGCTGGCAACCGTTGTGAAGATAGTCCAAAGCATCCACAATGTCTACTGCGATATCTAATCTCTGTGACAAGCTGAGTGCTCCTTGGCCATTTTGGCCATCAAAATTTGAGTGGATCCATCTGTCTAAGCTGCTGTTAGCCATGAACTCAAAGATTAGTGCTCTGAAGTCTCGACCTTGGTGGTCGATGCTTGAACAGCATGTCATGATCTTTACAAGGCAGCGGTGCCTCACTCTTCTCAGGGCCTCACATTCAACCTGGAAGCTTTTATACGATCCTGATAGCTGGAGATTGAACACCTTAACAGCAACGACAATGGCTTGATTTTCTAGAGTTCCCTTGTATACTCTACCATATCTTCCCGTTCCAATCAAATTTGCTTCTGAAAATCCATCTGTTCCTTTCAGTATATCATTGTACGGAACTATTGGAAGCTCGTTATCTTTGAATTTTTGTGGTGGCACTTCTTTCTTTGGTGCTGTCTTGATCTTTCTGTAATGAAATCCAACCCAAACACTAAAAAGTGAGAGCAGGAGAGCTGCTGCTGTTGGGATTGCTATTCTAAGAGATTTTGGCACGCCTTTATTATTCTTTCTTGCACTAGAGCTTGGGCATTTTGGCAGTTGGAGCTGTGGTATTCCACCACATAATGCATCGTTCCCAACAATTGATAGTCCAGTTATATTTCTGAAAACTCCTCCTTTTGGTACTTCACCTTGCAAATTGTTAAATGATAGATCAAGGCGGAATAGCGATGTTGAATTAGCTAACAATTCTGGGATTGATCCTGATAAATTATTGTGGGCAAGGTACAACTCCTGCAAGCCTGTAAGGCTGCCTAAGTTGCCAGGGATGCTGCCGTTCAGTTTGTTGTTCGTCAAGTTCAGTAGAGTGAGGCCTGCCATGTTCTTTAAAGTAGCAGGTATACTTCCGTGGAATGAATTGTCATCCATTAAGAGGATTTCCATAACTCTGCAGTTGCCAATAGTTTCAGGTATTTCACCTGACAATTTGTTTCCTGAAATGGAGAGCTGTTTGAGATTTACCAAATTACCAACTTGTAAAGGAAGCAAGCCCTCCAGCAAGTTGTACGACAGATGAAGATATATTGAGATTGATGGTAGCTCCATAATTTCTTTGGGAATAAAACCAGTAAGCTTGTTACTTGATAGATCTAAGGTTGAAAGTTTGCTCAAATTTCCAATACTTGGTGGAATTTTCCCCTCCAAGCTGTTGCCAAATGCGCTGAGTATAGATAGACCACTGAGGTTTCCAATGGAGGATGGTACGACTCCTGAGAAGTTATTCGAATCTAGGTATAGCTCGCTCAATTGTGTAAGCTTTCCTATGCTTTCAGGAATGACCCCACTGAGAATGTTACCTCTAAAATCTAGGGTCTCAAGACTTGCCAGATTTCCAATCTCGGATGGGAGTACACCAGATATGTTGTTCATAGGAGTCCGTAGCCACTGGAGATTGGTGGACAAATTAGCGAACGAACTTGGTATTTTCCCCGCGAACCTATTCCATCCAATGGTCAGAATTTGCAATCTGCTGCAATTAGTCAACGATGTAATAAAGCCCCATTCCTGCTCATTGTTCGCCTCGAACTTGTTCTCATCCAAAATAAATTTTTTAAGGTTTTGCAATTTGCCCAATCCTGAAGGAACTGTTCCGGTAAAATCATTATATTCCAGGTAAAGGCCCTGGAGGCTGGAGAGATTAGCTAATGATAGAGGAAGAGGTCCAGTAAATCGATTTTTACCAATCCCAAACTCCTGGACGCTCGGAAGGCTTTCCCCCATATCAGCTGGTAGACGGCCATGGAGCTTGTTGTGTGCTAAGAAAAAATAATAAAGAGATGATAGGTTGAACAAGGAAGGAGGGAGCAAACCAGAGAGATTATTGCTGGAGAGCTGAAGGAAACTGAGATATGGATTGTTCCCTATGGTTGCAGGGATTGATCCCTCGAGGTAGTTGTTTGTCAAGGACAACGTGGTTAACCGGGAAAGGTTTCCAAGAGATGACGGGATGGTCCCGGTGAGGCTATTGCTAAACAGCATTAGATATGTGAGAGATGCCAAGTTGCCTATCTCAGCTGGGATGCTTCCCTGCATCCCTGTGTTGCTATCAAGGTCCATCACTTGGAGGCTGATGCAGCGGCTGATGTTTCTTGGTATGGCACCAGTGAGCATGTTTGTGCTCAGGTCAAGTCTCTGGAGGCGCCTGAGGGAGCCAATGGTGGGAGGGATCTCACCTTGAAGGGTGTTGGTGCTCAGGTTGAGCGAGCGCAGGAAGGTGAGGTTGCCGATGGCAGGGGAGATGGTGCCGTCAAGCCCCTGGGAGCCGAGGTCCAGACCGACCACCCGCCACGGGTGTCTCTTGCTGCAGGTGACGCCCTCCCAGTTGCAGTAGCTTGTGCTCTTGTTCCAGGAAGCCAACACGCTGGGGTGGTGGGTGATCTTGGCCTTGAAATCCACAAGAGCTCTCTCATCACCTTCATGGCCTGTCGAAGATGTTTGTGCGGTTGCACGGGTGGCTGCCATGACGAAGAGCAGCAGCAGCTGGAGGAAGAAACTGGTTCTGACGAGAAACATGGTTGCTGATGGCTTTGAGTCAGCTTGGGGATCAGTTTCAACCTTCGCTTTAGAGGGTGATTGATCAATCACTGCCATCACAGTGTACCACGACTGTGAGCATTAACTTATTGTGACCTCAAGATGGACTAAGCTGGATACTTATACTATTGGGTATTGGTGCGGAAACAATTATTCTGTATTGATGTACTTATTGACTAAAGGCTGATTTGTTGTTTCAGGAAGGCTCCCCTCCTTGACGGGTATCATTGTTGTCTTCAGCTGATGGACTACCTACAGTATTTGTTTGGTATCCAGTCCGGTGGAAAAAATAATAATGTTTTAACCAATGATGAAATGTTGAAATAAAAATAGGAAAATTTCTTATATGCCACTGGTAAAAACTCCCATCTCTGATTTGCCACCATTAGACCCAATTATTGTCCCTTGTATACCTTTGAGTAAGTATTAAATCCTTCACTAACTGTCGTTTTCTCGAAGTACGGCTCAAACACATGCACACATACTTACTCATGTCCTACACTACACGTATGAGCACATTTGACATATCGAACCAGATGACCTTAAGATTGATAAAGTTGTCTCATTTTTCTTGTTGTCGATGGCCACATTATGTACCACTGAGAAAAATGCGTGCCAATTTATGTAGAATAAATTTAGAAAAAATAAAATCATCTCCGTGCTACATTGAGGACTCGAATTTGGATAGAGTAGTCCAAATCATCTCCTTTGAAATTTGAATTACCTAACTGTTCTGGGATTGATCCTGACAAAATATTGTGAAAGATGGGCCTTCCTGGAATGGAAGAATTACATTCCTTCAACCAACTCGGCCCAGCCCACTCTTTCTTTTACATTTGGCGGCCCATCTTCCTCTTCCACTTCTTTTTTTTTGTCCATTGCAAAACAGCCCAGTGGAGCCCATATCCCCGTACGCTACCTGTGGCCCGTCAAGAAATCTTCCTTCCCTACAACAACAACAACAAAGCCTTTTGTCCTAAGTAAGTTGGGGTAGGCTAGAGATGAAACCCAAAGGAAACCATGAAAGACGAAACAAACACACACACAGGAAGTGTTAAGGGTAAACAAAGGGTGAAACAGAGGTCATGGTTCAGGCACACTAATGGCTAGTCTCCAAGCACTCCTATCCATAGCTAACTCCTTGGGGATGTTACACTCCTTAAGGTCTCTTTTAACCGCCTCGTCCCAGGTCAGTCTAGGTCGACCTCTACCTATCTTTACGTTATCGACCCACTCTAGAATCTCACTACGCACCGGCGCCTCAGGAGGCCTCCTTTGGACATGACCAAACCATCTCAACCGATGTTGAATCAATTTTTCCTCAATCGGTGCCACTCCAACCCTATCTCGAATATCTTCATTGCGGACTCTATCCCTTCTTGTATGCCCACAGAGCCAACGCAACATACACATCTCTGCTACACTCAGTTGCTGGACATGTCGCCTTTTTGTAGGTCAACACTCGACACCGTACAACATCGCCAGACGAATCGCCGTCCTGTAGAACTTGCCTTTTAGCTTTTGGGGCACCCTCTTATCACATAGGACGCCAGAAGCTTGACGCCATTTCAACCAACCGGCTGAGATCCTATGGCTAACGTCTTCATCAATGTCGTCATCCTTCTGTAGCATCAATCCTAGGTACCGAAAAGTATCCTTTTTGGCCACCACTTGCCCATCGAGGCTAACATCCCCAATCTCATGTCCAGTCGCGCTGAAATCGCACCTCATGTACTCAGTCTTGATCCTACTGAGTCTGAAACCTTTTGACTCTAGCGAGTCTCTCCACAACTCAAGCTTCCGATTAACCCCTGCTCTAGTCTCGTCAACTAACACTACATCATCAGCAAAGAGCATACACCACGGGATATCATCTTGTATATCCCTTGTGACCTCATCCATCACCAAAGCAAAAATATAAGGGCTCAATGCTGATACCTGATGTAGTCCAATTTTAATTGGAAAGTCACTAGTGTCACCATCACATGTTCGGACAACCGTCCTCGCATCATTGTACATATCCTTGATGAGGGTAATGTACTTAGTTGGGACTTTGTGCTTTTCCAAGGCCCACCACATGACATTCCTTGGTACTTTGTCGTACGTCTTCTCAAGGTCAATAAAGACCATATGCAAATCCTTCTTCTGTTCCCTATATCTCTCCATTAATTGCCGTATTAAGTAAATCGCCTCCGTAGTCGACCTCCCAGGCATGAACCCAAACTGGTTTTGGGTCACACTTGTCCCTCTTCTGAGGCGGTGCTCGATAACCCTCTCCCAGAGCTTCATTGTATGGCTCATTAGCTTAATCCCTCGGTAGTTGGTATAACTCTGAACATCTCCCTTGTTCTTGAAGATCGGTACTAATATACTTCTCCTCCATTCATCAGGCATCTTGTTTGACTGAAAAATAAGGTTAAAAAGCTTAGTTAACCAAACTACTGCTCTAGCACCAAGACATCTCCACACCTCAATGGGGATACCATCTGGACCCATCGCTTTACCCCTCTTCATTCTCTTCAAAGCCTCCTCAATCTCTGTTCCTGAATTCTCGTCACAAAACGTCTGTTGGTATCGTCAAATGAGTCGTCCAACTCCACGACAGGACTCTCATCCTCCCCATTAAACAACTTATCGAAGTACTCTCGCCATCTATCCTTGATCTCTTCATCCTTCACCAGGAGGCGATCTGTCCCATCCTTGATGCACTTGATTTGGTTTATGTCCCTTGTCTTCCTCTCTCGGGTCCTAGCGAACCGATAAATGTCCTTCTCCCCTTCCTTCGTGCCTAGCCGCTGATAAAGGTCCTCATACGCCTGGCCCTTGGCTACACTCACAGCTCGCTTTGCAGCTCTCTTCGCTGTTTTATAACTCTCGATGTTGGCTGCACTCTTGTCAAGGTGGAGGCGCTTGAAACACTCCTTCTTCTCCTTAATAGCCCTTTGCACCTCATCATTCCACCACCAGGTGTCTTTCGCTTCTTGTTTGCCTCCCTTACTCACGCCAAGCACTTCTGCAGCCACCTTCCGAACACATGTTGCCATCTTTAGCCACATGTCATCTGCATCTTCTCCTACCTCCCATGGTCCCTCTCCTAGCATCCTGTCCTTAAACATTTGTGCTGCTTCCCCTCTAAGCTTCCACCACTTTGTTCTCGCGACCTTGGCACGTTTGTTCCTGTGAACACGTACCTGAAAGTGAAAAAAAAAGAAAATAGAGTACGGAGAATTGACATTCACCATCCATGTGTGTGTGTGGCTGTGTCCCCACTAGCTGCTCGACTTTCTTCCGCACAACTCATGAGAGGTCTGGCTCCCTCCTGAAAGCGAAATCTTCCTTCCCTACCTCTAAAAAAAAGAAAAAAGAAATCTTCCTTCCCAGATCCGAACCATGGTTATTGCCAAATCACCAAATGTTTGTTCTGGTTACTTGGTAAAATCTGGCGCTTGATAATGACATGTAGTAATAATAACGCAGATTCGACCTTGAGGCTCATTCAAGATCGGATTATATGTGAACAAACGACAAGATTCATGGCACCAACTGCACATTCCAGGAGGGAGCCAGACCTCTCATGAGTTGTGCGGAAGAAAGTCGAGCAGCTAGTGGGGACACAGCCACACACACACATGGATGGTGAATGTCAATTCTCCGTACTCTATTTTACACTTGTGGAATGTATGCCTTTTTTTTGGCATTGAAATTACCCTGATACTTTGTGTTGCCTGCATATGATCCAGAATGTTGGGTAGTGATGTATAGATCTCTAATAGCATGCATCTCCGCAGCAGCTTCGCTCACTGATGGCCGCTCTATGGGCTGTTGCCTTGAGCATAGGACACAGAGCTTGATGACTGAAGACAGACATTCTTTGATACTTGTCATATGGGTTGTATCATTTTTGGTGTTCAGTCCATCATGCAGCCACATATTGGAATCTGCTATCTCCATAACCTTGTCAGGAAGAGATGCGTCAGCAAAATAATGCAGGCTCATCCCATCTCTGAACATATCATCTGTTGGGTTCCTTCCTGTAAACATCTCAATCAAAGTAACACCAAGACTATACACATCACCATAAGTTGATACTGCAAGCCCTTCTCCATACTCTGCAAAAGCTTGATAAAATACGGAGAATATGAGGTATGTACAGAATTAAAAGATGTTTCATGTCCATAGAGCTAATTAGATGCTATATTGTAAAGTACGTGGGCATATCTGAGTTACCTGGAGCAATGTATCCTATGGTGCCTCTTATTCCTATGGAGCTATTGGAATTCACTGGATTTTTGCTTGTTGATTGATCTAGAACTCCGGCGATGCCAAAATCCCCAATGCAGGCTCTCATGTCGTGATTGAGAAGAATGTTACTTGGTTTGAGATCGCAATGGATGATTGGTGGATGGCAACCGTTGTGAAGATAGTCCAAAGCATCCACAATGTCTACTGCGATATCTAACCTATGTGACAAGCTGAGTGCCCCATAATTTGAGTGAATCCATCTATCTAAGCTGCCATTAGACATGAGCTCAAAGACTATTGCTCTGAAGTCTTGACCCTGGCGATTGATACTAGAACAGCATGTAATAACCTTTACAAGGCTTCGATGCCTCCCTCTTCGTAGTGCTTCACATTCAGCCTGGAAGCTTTGGTAGGACCCTGATTGCTGGACATTAAACACCTTAACAGCAACGGCAATTGCTTGATTTTCTAGAGTGCCCCTGTACACTGTACCATATCTTCCTCTTCCAATTATATTTTCTTCTGAAAATTCATCTGTCCCTTTCAGTATAGCATTGTATGGAACTAATGGAAGATCTCTCTCTCTGTGAATTGAGGTTCTATTTCTTTCTTCAGTGGTGTCTTGAACTTTCGGTATAGAAATCCAGCCCAAACAAGCCCTGAGAGTATGAGCAAGAGAGCTCCTGCTGTTGGGATTGCTATTCTAAGAGACTTTGGCATGCCTTTCTTTGTCTTTCTTGGGCATTCTGGCAGATGGAGCTGCAGTATTCCACCGCATAATGCATTGTTACCAACAATTGATGTTCCAGATATATTTCTGAAAGCCCCTCTTTTTGGTACTTCACCTTGCAAATTGTTGAAGGATAGATCAAGTCGGAGCACCGATTTTAAATTACCTAGTTCTTCTGGAATCGATCCTGATAAATTATTGTGGGCAAGGTATAACTCCTGCAGGTTGGTAATGCTGGCTAGGTTGCCAGGGATGCTGCCATTCAGTTTGTTGTCTGTCAAATTCAGTATAGTCAGACCTGCCATGTTCTTTAAAGAAGAAGGTATGCTTCCTTGGAATGAATTGCCATCCATTAAGAGTATTTCCATGACTCTGCAGTTGCTGATGGTGTTAGGTATTTCACCTGTCAATTTGTTTCCTGAAATGGAGAGCTGTCTGAGATTTACAAAATTACTGACTTCTAAAGGGAGTGGTCCCTCCAGCAAGTTGTAGGACAGATCGAGCAATATTGTGATTGATGATAGATCCATAATTTTGTTTGGCATGACACCATTGAGCTTGTTATGTGATAAATCTAATGCTGAAAGTTTGCCCAAATTTCCAATGGTTGGTGGAATTGGACCCTCCAGGCTGTTTCCATGTGCATCCATTTCAGATAGACCCGTGAGGTTCCCGATTGAGGATGGTATATGTCCATTGAAGTTGTTCGAATACAGATATAGCTGACTCAGGTGTTTAAGCTGCCCTATGCCTTCAGGAATGGCCCCGGTGAGTATGTTTTCACTAAAATCAAGGTTGGCAAGACTTGCTAGGTTTCCAATGTCGGATGGGATAACACCAGATATGTAATTTCTGGGAGTCCGTAGCCACTGAAGGTTGGTGGTTAGATTAGCCAACGAACTTGGTAGTTTCCCGGCCAACCTCTTCCCTCCAATGGTCAGCATCTGTAATCTGCTACAATTCGTCAAAGAAGCAATAAATTCCCAATCTTCGTTGCTGTTTGCCTCTAACATGTTGAAATCCAGAACAAACACTTCAAGATTTTGCAATCTGCCCAATCCAGACGGAACAATTCCACTAAAACTGTTGAAACCGGCGTAGAGCTTCTAGAGTCTGGAGATATTGGCTATTGACTGTGGAAGAGCTCCGGTAAATCGGTTTCCTCCTATTCCAATACTTTGGATGCTTGGAAGGCCTTTTCCCAGATCAGATGGTAGACGACCATGAAGCTTGTTGACAGCCACATAAAAGTAGTATACAGATGATAGGTTGTAAAGTGAAGGAGGAAGCAAACCTGAGAGATTGTTAGTGGAGAGCTGAATGACCCTGAGATATGGATTGTTTCCTATTCCTTCTGGGATGGACCCCTCAAGATAGTTGGTTTTCAAGGACAACTTGGTCAACCGGGAAAGGTTTCCAAGCGACGACGGTATGGTTCCGGTGATGCTGTTGTTGTACAGCATTAGATCTGAGAGCGACGGCATGTTGCCAAACTCAGCTGGTATGCTTCCCTGCACCCCTTTGTTGCTACTGATGTTCATCGTACGCAGGCTGATGCAGCAGCTGATGTTGCTCGGGATGACACCCGTGAGCATGTTTTCGCTCAAGTCAATGTGCCAGAGGTGCCTGAGGGAGCCGATGCTGGGAGGGATCTCACCTTGAAGAGTGTTGAAGCTCAGGTTGAGGGGGCGCAGGAAGGTGAGGTTGCCGATGGCGGCGGAGATGGTGCCGTCAAGGCCCTGGGAGCTGAGGTCCAGAGTGACCACCCGCCGCCACCAGTGTCTCCTGCTGCTGCAGCCGACTCCCTCCCAGTTGCAGTAGCTGGTGCTCTGGTTCCAGGAGTCCAGAACGTCGGCGGAGTGGCGGGAGATCTTTGCCTTGAAATCTAGAAGAGCTCCCTCGTCGCCGTCATGTCCCGTCGAAGATGATGAAGCATTTGCAGTTGCACAGTTTGTGGTTACCGTGGTGGAGAGCAACAACAGCTGCAGCTGGAGGAGGCATCTGGCTCTGACAAGACGCATGGTTGCTGATGGCTTTGATTCAGCACGGGGATCAGTTTCCTGATAGCCTGAATAGCGTACACGCATTCAGGTGGTTGGAGTTCCATTGATCATACATGAAGAAGGGTGTGCACGAAGTGTCAAAAGAATGTCATTATCTGGAAAGGGATCGGTTAAGACTTGGGAGCAGGAACATAAAACGTCTGCAGGTTGACGAATGCGGCATGGCGCGCGTCAGGCTTTGCTGAAGCGTGAGAGAGAAGATTTCAACTCGGAACAAAGGAATTAAGGAATGCAGCTTGCTGACTGCCACGTAAAACGTATACAGAGGTGACATGGGATCGGAGGAGGAAGCTAAACCGCAGAAAACATAATCGGAGAGCCAAATGACCCTGACTGAGGTATTTTTTTCGACTGTTGATTGATCTGTTTCGATTGACAAGGACACTCATCGTTCACACGGTGACTGGGTGGCTGGGTGGCTGGTAGCTACTCGCTACTGATCGAGCATTTTTTTTTCAGGTTAAGGCTGTGGAGACGGGCAAAGGGTATATATATAAAAAAAAACTAGACCGGGGGTGAGAAGGCCCACCGGTTTTTCATTAAGAAGAATCAATCTTCTCCCGACTTAGAAAATCCCCGAAACCCGGTACACCGGCGAGGGGATTTTTTTGCGTGAGAAACCATGGTTGAATGGGGCTCGAACCCTGGTCGGCGGAGTACGCAGCTGCACCCCGACCACCCGAGCTAAGGACGGCCAAAGGGTATGAGTTTTTTTAATAAGCTACTGTAAGGGTAGATGTTGGGCATGGGGTTTTGTAATAAGCTGCTACTATGATCTCCAAACAAAAACTGTTACGATAGTATTGGTTATGTAGCATTGTCATGAGTTTTTAACTAGGATAAAAATGCTCGTGGCAACACATACAACTGCAATGGCATACAGAATCGATCCAAAAATTGCCATGTGTGTTGTTTTTGTTAAACGAGAGTGTAAAATTGATAGAATGACATTACAATGGTAAAATCATATGTAACTATACAGATGAAATCCACCACAAATCATGGATAAATTTCTTCCTGGTGGGGTGTGCACACGATCAGGTTCGAGCTCGGGTGTGACACATGTAGCCAATGTAGCCCTCCCAGTCTAGGTTCGCTCGGGAGTCTGCTGTCGTAAAAAATTCCCTCGTCTGTCAGTCTAAAGCACAAGTCTAAAGCCAGCTTGATCTCACAGGTGGTGCGATACCGCTGTGTATGGGTGGGATAGAGGTTCAGAGTTTTTCTCGACCTATGTGAGAAATGTCTTCTTTCTTAATACAAAATGCCGTGAGATTTGCTCATCAAATTCGATTAGTTTTTTAGAAAAAAAAATCCGAATTAGTAATTTTTTTGACCAATTCGAAATAGTAATTACTCCCCAAAAAAAGTTCCAAATAGTAAATTAATATTTGTGCACTAAAAGGTCCAGCCCAGCTCTCTCTCTTCCTCATTCTGGCCGGCCCATTTCCTGCTTGGGTTCCCATCGTGAGCCAGCCCAGCGTAGCCCATGTTCCCTCACGCCCCTATGGCCCACCAAAAAAATCTCCTTTCCCACCTTCTCTGTTTCCCCGACGGCAGCCGTCCGTTTCCATCCTCTGCCATGGCCGCCGCCGCCGCCGCCCGCCGCTTCCAGTGGTTTGAGCCCACCCACCTGGAACCTCCTCTCGAGCTCATCAACGACGAGGTGATTGCCATCCACCTCGAGTTGCAAGCACCCGAGGATCTGGGAGCTCCCCTGGATGCTGCCATCTACACGCGATGTCTGATTTCTGAGGTCAGGGCATAACTGAACTGTTTATTGCGGAATCACCATATCTTTGTTCTGGAGCTCGACCATGATAACACAGGAATAATGCAGATCGGATAATAACTGAACCGTTGCCCATTATTCCAGGAGGGAGGCAGACCTGTATGCGTCTCCCATGAGCATGTTTGATCTGAAGGAGCAGAGAAGCTAATATCACTCGTTATTGGAAAGATTGGTACGTAGTGGAACAACACACCAATTGTATGTTGTTCAAATACATTTATGCCGTCATGTATCTTCTATCTATCTATAATGCAGTAGCTGGTAACCAACTCACTCCATTTGCTGAATGAGGGTCACGAGCTGAATGAGATTGGACCGCTTACACTTAGAAATGAAGTGCTATCAACCTAGTACAATCGCATCCATGATTTTATAGATTATAGTCTGGGGACACTGAGATTTTTCTGTCACAATTATATGTTCTGAACTTCTGCTTCACTCCGGGTAGATTCATGGAAAGAAATTGATAAAACAAAAGGACCAAACTGGAGGAACTAGGCGGCTTGGTAAGGACTTGAACTTGGGTGATTGGGAGTTTGGGGACACATCCACACCTTCAACCTACTGACCTACTTAGATGATCAACATATGTTACTGCTGTTATTATATATAAGTTTTGGAATCATGACGAATGATGAGGTCTATTGCAGCTCTAATTGATAAGTATGCAACACACCCTCAAATAAGACAAACAAATATGTTGACTCTAAGAATAAATTTAGAGGAATATGATGGTTGGTATAAGCAAATGGTTGCTAATATGATCCAAAATCACTTCACTGTTGAGTACTGGTGTATGCATCTCTGATAGCATGCATCTCTGAAGCAGCATCACTGATTGACAGGCGCTCCATGGGCAATTTCTTTGAGCAAAGGACACCAAGCTGGATGACGGAAGACAAACATTTTTTGATTCTTGTCATATGTCCTGTATCATTTCTGGTGTTTACTCCATCATGCAGCCATATACTGGAATCTGCTATGTCCGCAACCTTGTCAGGAAGAGATGCCTCAGCAAAACGGTGCAAACTCATCCCATCTCTGAACATATCATCTGTCGGGCTCTTTCCTGTAAACATCTCAATCAAAGTAACACCAAGACTGTATACATCACCATAAGTTGATACTGCAAGCCCTTCTCCATATTCTACAACACAGGGAAACAATATAGAGCATATGAGGCATGTGCAAAATTTAAAAAGATATTCCATCTGTATGGAGCTAAATATCTGAGTTACCTGGAGAAATGTACCCGATGGAACCTCTTATTCCTATGGAGCTATTGGAATTTATAGGTTGCTGGCTGGTTGCTTCATCTAGAATTCTAGCAATGCCAAAATCCCCCACATGAGCTCTCATGTCCTGATTCAGAAGAATGTTACTTGGCTTTAGATCACAATGGATGACTGGTGGTTGGCAACCATTGTGAAGATAGTCCAAAGCATCCACAATGTCTACCGCAATATCTAACCTCTGTGACAAGCTGAGTGCTCTTGGTCCATTTTGGCCATCAAAATTTGAGTGGATCCATCCATCTAAGCTGCCGTTAGCCATGAACTCAAAGACTATTGCTCTGAAGTCTTGACCCTGGTGGTTGATGCTTGAACAGCATGTAATGATCTTCAAAAGGCATCGGTGCCTCACTCTTCTGAGTGCCTCACATTCAGCCATGAAGCTTTTGTATGATCCTGATTGCTGAAGATTAAATACCTTAACTGCTACGGCAACGGCATGATTTTCAAGAGTGCCTCTATATACTGTACCATATCTTCCCCTTCCGAGGACATTTGCTTCTGAAAATCTATCTGTTCCTATCAGTATATCATTATACATAACTATTGGAAGCTCAATCTCTGTGAAATGTGGTTGTGTTTCTTCATTCGGTGCCATCTTCAACTTTCTGTAAAGAAATCCAGCCCAAAGAACAAAAAGTGAGAGCAGGAGAGCTCCTGCCGTTGGAATTGCTATTCTAAGAGACTTCGGCATGCCTTTCTTATTGTTTCTAGCACTAGGGCTTCGGCATTCTGGCAGATGGAGTTGTGGTATTCCGCCGCATAATGCATTGTTCCCATCTATTGATAGTCCTGTTAGATTTCTGAAAACCCCGTCTTTTGGTACTTCGCCTTGCAAGTTGTTGAAGGATAAATCAAGGCGGAATAGAGATGTTGAATTACTTAACAGTTGTGGGATTGTTCCTGACAAATTATTGTGGGAAAGGTACAACTCCTGCAAGCCGGTAATGCTGGCTAAGTTGTCAGGGATGCTGCCATTCAGTTTGTTGCCGGTCAAATTCAGTAGAGTGAGGCCAGCCATGTTCTTGAAAGTTGCAGGTATGCTTCCTTGAAATGAATTGCCATCCATATATAGGGCTTCCATGACTATGCAGTTGCCGATGGTATCAGGTATTTCACCTGACAAATTGTTTCCTGATAGGAGGAGCTGCTCCATGTATACTAAATTGCCAACCTCTAAAGAAAGCGGTCCTTCCAGCATGTTGTTGGACACATCAATGTATCTTAAGATTGATGATGGCCTCATAATTTCATTGGGGATCAAGCCAGTAAACTTGTTACTATATATATCTAAGATCAAAAGTTTGCTAAAACTTCCAATGCTAGGTGGAATTGGTCCCTCCAAGCCGTTGCCACCTACAGCAAGTTCATATAGACCAGTGAGGTTTCCAATAGAGATTGGTATATGTCCTGAGAGATTGTTTGAATACAGATGTAGGATGTTCAATTGTGTAAGCTTCCCTATGCTTTCTGGAATAACCCATGTGAGTAAGTTTTGGCTAATATCAAGGAATATAATATTTGCCAAATTTCCAATCTCAGATGGGATAACACCAGATATGTAATTGTTGTCAGTCTCTAGCCTCTGAAGGTTGGTGGTTAAATTAGTCAATGAACTTGGTAGATTCCCCGCGAACCTATTCGATCCAATTATGAGCATCTGCAATCTGCTACAATTTATTAAAGAAGCAACAAATTCCCATTCTTCTTCCTTGTTTGCCTCAAACTTGTTGTGATCTACAACAAACAATTCAAGATTTTGCAATTTGCCCAATTCTGAAGGAACTGTTCCGGTAAAACTATTGCTATCCATAACAAGCATCTGGAGCATGGAGAGATTGGTTAGTGACAGGGGAAGAGGCCCACTAAATTGGTTTCTTCCAATCGCAATATATTGGATTTTCTGAATGCTGCTCCCCAGGTTGGATGGTAGACGGCCATGGAGCTTGTTGGCTGCCACATAAAATGCATACACGGATGATAGGTTGAACAAGGAAGGAGGGAGCAAACCAGAGAGATTATTAGCGGAGAGCTGAAGGAAACTAAGATATGGATTGTTCCCGATGCTTGCAGGGATTGATCCTTCGAGGTAGTTTATTGTCAAGGACAACTCAGCCAACCGGGAAAGATTCCCAAGGGATGCCGGGATGGTTCCGGTGATGCTGTTGTTAAACAGCGATACATATGAGAGCGATGGCATGTTGCCAATCTCAGCTGGGATTCTTCCCCCTAACCCCTTGTTGCTATTGATGTACATCACACGGAGGCTGGTGCAGCGGCTGATGTTGCTCGGGATGACACCAGTGAGCATGTTTGTGCTCAGGTCGATGCCTCGGAGGTGCCTGAGGGAGCCAATGGTGGGAGGGATCTCACCTTGGAGGGTGTTGGTGCTCAGGTTGAGCGAGCGCAACAAGGTGAGGTTGCCGATGGCAGGGGAGATGATGCCATCAAGCCCCTGGGAGCTGAGGTCCAGAGCGACCACCCGCCACGGGTGTCTCTTGCTGCAGGTGACGCCCTCCCAGTTGCAGTAGCTTGTACTCTTGTTCCAGGAAGCCAGCACCCTGGAGGGTTGGGTGATCTTCGCCTTGAAATCCGCAAGAGCTCTCTCATCACCTTCATGGCCTGTCCAAGATGTTTGTGCGGCTGCGCGAGTGGCTGCCATGGCGAAAAGCAGCAGCAGCTGGAGGAAGAAACTGGTTCTGACGAGTAGCATGGTTGCAGGTTGCTGATGGCTTTGAGTCAGCGAAGAGACCAGTTTCGACCTTAGCTTTAGAGGGTCATTCCATCAATGGTGGGTGGTGGCCTGGTGGGTGCAATGCAAGTTGCAGTCGAAAAGAATTTGTTAGTGTCACTTGCACTACCAAATGGTACAAGCCAATTTTCTAGTCAAAAAGGAACCGGATGAAAGGCATGCAGCTGAATCCATGGTTCTTATGGCGGTAAGGCGAGGCGTGGCGACCCACCACCTTCGAGAAGCCTAGACGTGTATGGCGTGTGGCGAGGCGACGCCATACACATACCTGGGCAGAGGAGAGGAGCACGGAGGAGGGAAGGAAGCCTGGAGCAGAAGAGAGAAAAACAGAGGAGTGAGGTGGGGGGCGAGGTCGACTGGCGGCGGGAGCAGACCGGGGAGGCCCAAGGCTTGCCCGACCAGCAGTGGTAGCAGATCGAGGAGGTGCTGGGCGAGGCCGACCGGCGGCGGAGCAGATCGGCGAGGCGCGGGACGAGCTCGATTGGCGGCGGCGATGAGTAGAGCCCTCCTCGACTCCTCCTAACCTGGACCTCTCTATGCCTTCCTTTTATCGGGTAGACACATAGGCCCAGCAAAGCCCATCCTACCAACCCTTTCCTACCCACTTCACATCCATCCATTCCTCCTCCGTCGCCGCTTGAAGCCGGCGCACTTCTCCCCGGCGGACGTCCCCTGCTTCCTCCTCCGCCGGCGCACGTCCCCTGCCCCGTCCCCTGCCTCTTCCTCCGCGGCGACCGCCGTCCCCTGCCTCCTCCTCCGCGGTGGCTCTCCCCTGCCTTCTCCTCCTCTGCCGCCCGTTCCTACCCCCGCCGGCGCCCATCTCTGCCTCTGCCGCCGATTTTTCGCTTCCGCGACGTCCATTGACCGACTAGGCGACGTCATTTTTGCTTGAGTCGACGCCATACGCAGCTAGGTCATGGCGGACGGGACGCCGCGGTTCAGAAACCGCCCCGACGCTTAGTCGACGCCTAGTCGACGCTTAGGCGACGACTAGGCAATACCATAAGAACCATGGCTGAATCATTCTACGCAACATATGTGAAAGGACAACACATTTGCAAAACAGAGGGATTTTTTGTTCTGTTTTTGTCATGAACGAGTGGGTAGTAGATAGCGCCGATTTATTGGTATGGTAGGAAAAATAATACTCCCTCTCTTCTCATTTACATAATGTTGATTAGCTTACTTTTAAGCTATTCAACGTCAAATAAAAAAGAGGGAGCGAGTAATAAAAGATAGCGCTGGCGTTAACAGTTCAGTCATTGATCAATCATTGCCATCACAAACCGGGTGAGATCAGGATTAATTAACGGGTCTAGCATGGTGTACCACGACTCACCATTGACCTTTCGTGACGTCAAACTGGATACTATACTGGGTGTTGTTGCGGAAGCAATTGTTCTGTGTTGACTAAGGGCCAGATTTGTTGACTATAAGGCCCAAAAGGGTCTACACGGCGGTGTCCAGTGGGGAGGAAAAAAGAATCATGCTTTGACCAATGATGAAACGTTGAAATTTAAAAAAAAGGGTAAATTTCTTATATGCCACATGTAAAAGCTCGCGTCTCTGATTTGCCACCATTAGACCCAATTATTATCCCTTCTATCCTTTTTGAGTAAGTATTAAATCCTTTGAAAAATGTCTTTTTTTTCTCGAAGTATATAGCTCAAATCCCCGCACACATACTCGTGCCCTACATGTATGAGCACCTTTGTGATATTAAACCAGTTGACTTTAAGATTGATGAAGTCGCACCATTTATCTTGTTCGCGATGGCCACATTATGTACCACGGAACAAATAGCATGCTAATTTTTATAGAATAGAGTTAGAAAAAAATACAATAATCTTTGTGCTACGTTGAGAACTCGAATTTGGACAGATCAGTCCAATATTAACAGCCATATTTATATCTTTCTCTTTTCACGGCTTTCGTATTCGGGTAGCTCCTCTTTGCTCTGTTCTTATGCAGAGCAAACTCCCTCGATACCTATAAGACAGTGATTGTCCATGCGCGTACGTCAGGACGGCCGTGTTGTAACAAACTAATGTGTTTCTCTTCTTAATACAAAGATACAGAGATCATAATCGGAGAGCCAAATGATCCTGACTGAGGTATTTTTTTTGGACTGTTGATTGATCTGTATCGATGGACAAGGACAGGGATCATCTCTATCTGGTCCTCTTGGTCGCTACTAACGAACATCGTTCACACGGTGACTGGGTGTCCGGTTGTCTGGTAGCTACTCGCTACTGATCGGGCATTTTTCTTTTTCTTTTTTTGGCAGGTTAAGGCTGTGGAGACGACCAAAGGGCATAAGTTCTGCGCATCACCATAATTCCATAAAAGTGCCAGTACGTGAGTTCTTGCATACAGCTCTTTTAATTAAGATGCTTGCAAACCGGTCATAAAGCATATATATGTAATATGTCCACCAAAGTGTCAAATGTGATTTCAACGAGAGCAATGTTCGTGGCAACACATGCAACTGCAATGGCATACAAAATCGATCCAAAATTTGCCATGTGTGTGTGTTGTTTTTGTTAAACGAGAGTGTAAAATTGATAGAGTGGCATTACAGCGGTAGATAAAAAAATATAACAAAATGATATTATCCCTTCTTTTCCCGATAAAAAAGACTCCCGCGTGGAAGGCCATATCAATGGCAAGACTCCCGCGCCTGATGCTGAGACCGACGCCAAGCAGGGGGACACCACCGTCAAGGTGCCGAATCCGGCATACGACGAGTGGTTCGCCATCGACCAGCAAGTCCTCGGGTTCATCTACACCTCTGTAAGCAAGGAGGTCCTGGGGCAGATTGCTGCTTCGGCAACGGCTCAAGAAGCGTGGGATGGGGTGGCAAACATCTTTGCTGCCCATACTCGCGCACGCTCGGTGAACGTTCGTCTCGCCCTCGCCACGACGAAGAAGGGCAGTAGCACCGTCACCGAGTTCGTCACCAAGATGCGTTCCCTCGGGGATGACATGAAGGCCACCGGAAAAACCCTCGACAACGACGAGATGGTCGCCTACATCCTCAACGGTCTCGACCACGACTTCGACCCCATCGTCTCCGCGGTGATGGCACGAGTAGAACCGATCACGGTGGCTGAGTTGTATTCTCAACTCCTCAGCTTTGAGAACCGGATCGACTTGAAGAACGGTGGCGATTGCAGTGGCTCCAACAACTCCAACTCGTCCTCCTACGTCGCCAATAGGGGTCGTGGTGGCCGTGGTCGCCAAGGAGGAGGCCGCAACAACAATTACCGTGGCCGTGGCACTCCTGGCCGTGGACAAGAGACTTCCCGCTCACGGCAGCCGCGCAACTCCAAGGAGCAACGCTGCCAGGTATGCTTTAAAAAAGGTCATGTTGCTAATGAATGTTGGCATCGCTTCCATGAGAATTATGTACCAGATGATAAGCTTGTTGGTGCTGCGTACAACTCCTATGATGTCGACACAAATTGGTACACTGATACCGGTGCATCTGACCATATCACAAGCAACCTAGAGAAGCTCTCCGTCCGAGACAAGTACAAGGGCAACGATCAGATTCACACCGCTAGCGGTGCAGGTATGAAAATTAGCCATATTGGTCATACTATTGTTCCGACTAGCTCTAGAAATCTACATCTAAATAATATTCTTCATGTTCCTGATGCCGCAAAGAATCTTATTTCTGTCCATTGCCTTGTTAAAGATAACTCGGTTTTTCTTGAATTTCACCCCGATTATTTCTTGGTAAAGGATCAGGAAACGAAGAACACGATTCTTAGAGGGGAATGTCACAAGGGGCTCTATCCTCTTCCTCCAACCCATCCAATAAAGCAAGTCTTCGGCGTGGTGAAGCCCACCTTTGAAAGGTGGCATAGTCGTCTTGGTCATCCAGCCTCTCCCATTGTGTCGAGAGTAGTTTCTAGAAATAAGTTGCCATGTTCTTTCGAGTCCAATAAAGAGTCTGTTTGTGATGCTTGTCAGAGGGCAAAAAGTCATCAATTGCCCTATGCCAAGTCATCTAGCACTTCTAGTTATCCTTTGGAGTTAATTTATTCAGATGTTTGGGGTCATGCACCTAATTCGGTTGGAGGAAAGAAATATTACGTTAGCTTCATTGATGATTATAGCAAGTTTACCTGGATTTATTTGCTTAAATTTAAATCTGAGGTGTTTGAAAATTTTCACTAGTTTCAAAAACTTGTGGAAAGACTCTTTGATCGAAAAATTCTTACCATGCAGACCGACTGGGGTGGTGAGTATCAAAAACTCCATTCGTTCTTTGAGAAAGTCGGCATCACTCACCATGTCTCCTGTCCTCATGCTCACCAACAAAACGGGGCTGCGGAACGCAAGCACCGTCACATAGTTGAAGTAGGGCTATCGCTCTTAGCTCATGCCTCAATGCCTTTAAAGTTTTGGGATGAAGCTTTCTTAGCCGCCACATACCTCATTAACCGAACTCCCAGTAGAGTTCTTGGCTATGATACACCCCTAGAACGGCTCTTCAAACAAACACCAGATTATTCTTCCTTAAAAGTGTTTGGGTGCGCCTGTTATCCAAACCTCCGGCCATATAACCATCACAAGTTGGAGTTTAGATCAAAACAATGCGTTTTTCTTGGATATAGTAACATGCACAAGGGTTTTAAGTGCCTAGAGATATCTTCTGGTCGTGTCTACATCTCTAGAGATGTGGTGCTTGATGAGACCGAGTTCCCTTTCTCTAAACTCCATTCTAATGCCGGAGCTCGACTTAGAGAGGAAATTTCCCTTCTTCCTCTAAATCTTCTAAATCCTGGTGAGTCGGAACAATTGGGTGATCATATGTCTAATTTACCTGATGAATCTAATGGTCCTGGTGAAAATTCTGGTGAAAACAGGGCTACTAATGCATTTGATTTGAGTGCTGAAGGAACAGGACAAGAAATCACAGGAACCAGAGCTGATTCTGCTGCACATCCAGCGGCGGTACAGGCACCGGCCTCGGGATCGGAGGCGAATCAGCCTCGGCTGTCGTCCCTGGCGCCTGCGCCAGCAAATCCGCCTCGGTCCCCGCCTCGGTCGCCGTCTGAGCCACGGGCCAGCCAACGCGAGGCGGCCACGTCGCCCCAGCGCGTCCCGCCTGCGCGCCAGGGGGAGACAACGCGGGAAGCCGGCGTATCAGGCGCGGACGTATCATCTGGTGCCCATGACGAGCCTATCCCCGCGGGATCTTCTGTGGACGCTGGCACTCCGGATCAAGCTGTTGAAGCCCCTGATCAAATTACTAATCAAAGTGCTACAGCAATTCAATCAAGGCCTCGCACACATTTGCAGAGTGGGATTCGAAAGGAGAAGGTATATACTGATGGCACTGTTAAATATAGCTTCTTTACTTCTTCTGATAAACCACGTAATTTAGAAGAGGCTCTGAATGATAAAAACTGGAAAAAGGCAATGGATTCCGAGTATATGGCTCTCATGAAAAATAAGACTTGGCACCTAGTTCCACCACGTAAAGGCATAAATGTGGTAGACTGCAAATGGGTATGGAAGAAAAAGTACAAGTCAGATGGCAGTCTAGATAAATATAAAGGTCGTTTAGTAGCTAAAGGGTTCAAACAACGATATGGGATAGACTATGAGGATACCTTCAGTCCAGTTGTTAAACCTGCTACTATCAGAGCTGTTTTGTCCTTGGCTGTTTCTCGAGGTTGGAGTTTGCGACAACTTGATGTGAGTAATGCTTTCTTACATGGTCATCTTGAGG
Source organism: Cenchrus fungigraminus (assembly GCA_036936925.1). Classification (NCBI taxonomy): domain Eukaryota; kingdom Viridiplantae; phylum Streptophyta; class Magnoliopsida; order Poales; family Poaceae; genus Cenchrus; species Cenchrus fungigraminus. Next base: position 91,638,986 of record CM072780.1, read on the forward strand.
AAGATGTTTACATGAAACAACCCCCAGGTTATGAAGACAAAAATTTCCCTGGATATGTTTGTAAATTGGATAAAGCTTTATATGGTCTTAAGCAAGCACCTAGGGCCTGGTACTCAAGACTCAGCACTAAACTGCAGATGCTTGGTTTCAAGGCGTCAAAGGCATATACATCTTTATTTTTCATGAAAAAGGGGTCACTCACCATGTTTGTTCTTGTTTACGTTGATGACATTATAGTTGTCAGCTCAGTCCCTGGTGCAACCGCAGCATTATTGAAGAAGCTAAATGAGGACTTCGCATTGAAGGATCTGGGGGAATTACACTACTTCCTTGGGATAGAAGTATCCAAGGTACGTAATGGAATATTGCTCACACAAGAAAAATATGCTAATGATATTTTGGAACGAGTTGGTATGTCACAGTGCAAGCCGGTCAACTCGCCCTTATCCACTTCAGAGAAGCTTTCACGTTATGAAGGATCTGTTCTTGGGCCGAAGGATGCAACAAATTATCGAAGTGTGGTTGGAGCACTTCAGTATCTAACCTTGACAAGACCTGACATTTCTTTTGCAGTCAACAAGGTTTGCCAATTCCTACATGCACCTACAACGGTTCATTGGGTGGCTGTAAAACGAATTCTGAGATATCTAAAGCAATCCACTAAGCTCGGCCTAAAGATTGGTAGATCTTCTTCTTTATTAGTCAGTGCTTTTTCAGATGCAGATTGGGCAGGGTGCTTGGATGATAGGCGCTCCACAGGAGGTTTTGCTGTATTCTTGGGATCAAATCTTGTGTCATGGAGTGCTCGCAAACAAGAAACCGTGTCAAGGTCTAGCACTGAAGCTGAGTACAAGGCACTGGCCAATGCCACGGCTGAAGTTATGTGGATTCAAACTTTATCGATGGAGTTGGGAATTCCTGCGCCAAGAGCAGCAAGGTTATGGTGTGACAATATTGGGGCTAAGTACCTCTCAGCTAATCCAGTCTTTCATGCTAGAACAAAGCATATTGAAGTGAACTATCACTTTGTCAGAGAAAGGGTAGCCAGAAAACTTCTTGATATTGAATATGTGTCTACAAAGGATCAAGTAGCTGATGGGTTTACGAAACCTCTTCCAGTTCGTCAGCTAGAGATGTTTAAAGACAATCTAAACTTGGTGCGTTCAGATTGAGGGGGAGTGTTAGAGTTTGTTAATATCTGTAACAAACCTAGAGAGGCTTAGCTCGGCCGGGACTTGTAGATAGATTTGTTTGTTGCTTTGTAATCAAGTTTGTAACAAGAATATCTTGTAGATGGAGCTTGGCCGAGCTATACTTCTCAGGTTATATATTGTAAACCCCTCATTGTATCAATTAACACGAAACCGACGCCGAGCCAAAGGCCGTCGTTCCCACCGCTGCTAGCTCGATTTCTTTCACTGAGCTCTTGGCAGCTTCCGCTTTTCCAAGCCCCCGGGCGGCCGGGCCTCCGCACGTGCAGCAGGACAAGAAAATGCCAACTGGCAAACGCGGGGCAGCTGGCACGCGCGTGTGTATGCGCCTCTGCCCGGCTGGCACGGCGCCCAGGCGGCAGCTGCGGCTAGCCTGCGCGGGCTGCGCCGACATACGAGCGTGCTGCACGCCGAACTGCCTTCGGGGCCGGTGAGGCCAGGAGCACAGCAGGTCAACAATAGCACCGTGAGTCAGCGGACGAGCAACCGAAGCGAGCTGGTCGACGCCGGAGTGTTGCCAGCGGAGAGGATGCCGTGGTGGCTTGCGAGGCCAGCGCGGAGCGCGGCCGACAAGCCGCGTCAGCCGCGGGGCTGGCACGGTGTCCCGTCAGGATGTTGTGACGGGAGATCCCGATGATGAGGCGCGGAGGGGCTGGGTCGGTTCCGGCCAGCTCTGTCCGTGGCGATGATGAAGTTCGAGTTGTCGGAGCGCTCGTGCGCCCGGATGCCCAACTCTCGGCGGTGTTGGCCATCCGAGACTTGTGAAAAATCGACGTGACGCGCAAGCTGTCCCACGGTGGGTGTCAACAGTCGTGGTTTAGAAACCGCCGGCAAATAAAATCAAGGATTGCACATCGAGTCTCGGATGGTGTGCAAATGGGGACACAAGGATTTATACTGGTTCGGGCATCCGTGGAGTAATACCCTACGTCCAGTTCGTGCTGCTCATGTTGTTTGCACTGGTTTGTAGTGGGGCGATACAAACTGGTGAGAGAGGGAGCTTGGTCCCAAGTCTCTGTGGTGTGTGTACGCAGTTCTTGTAGCAGAAGTCTGCGTACGTGTGTGGGAGCCAAGTTTGGCTGGAGGAAGAAGAAGAACAGTGAGAGAGAGCTCCATCAGAGTGTAGTGAGAAAAAAGAAAAATCCCCCTGTTACCTTCGCTGCCTTCCCTTTTATAGGCCAATAGAAGACTTACATGTGAAGGTAACAAGAGAGAGTACACGGTCTTCGAGAGCGCAGGGAAGAGCTTTTGCCCATGTCTTGGGTCCCGCTGTCCTCGGGAGTAGCTGGTACAGTGAACTTGTCAGGCAAGTGGGAGCTTCGGGAGTTCCTTAGCTGCGAAGGAGCGTTTGGTCGGAGACGGAGACTCGGAGCTCAGTAGGTCGTGCGAGGCGGAGTTAGGTCGAGCGGACGAGTACAGTTGGTCGGGATGAACATGCAGAGTGGTAGGCCCGACTTACCGCAAGGTACATATATACTCAGACAGCCTAGAGTTATCCAGCAACCTGTCTGCATGCAACACACAACTGGCCCTGGTCGCTGCACATGCGTGATAGCAGCACGCCATGCTGGTAGGGAGCAGAAATCGTGAGGCCAGCTAGGTCCTACAAGGCTAGCTGCACATGCATGGGTGGAAGATCAGCACTCTAGTGCCTATTGTGTGCATGCATGCTACTTGGTAGGAGTCGTAGGCACTCAAGTAGTTTTGTGTACGTACCATGCTTGCTTAGCACTCAAGTGGCCTAGCAAGCTGTATGTACACGGTAAGCTCGTATGACGTTTTGCTCATACGAGTAAGCTCGTCTTTGGTGTGGGTCCCGCTCATTGCGGGGCCCTCTTGGTTACACGTCGGGAGATTAAGAGTGATAATGATCACCCCTAATCTAGCCCCTCACCAGGTCTCGTGCCTCGACCCCCGTCCATGGCCGCACCAGGGAGGAGCGGCGGCCGTCTGACGCGCTCGCCCGCCTCCCAGTCGTGCGCCCGCGGGGAACGACCGCGAGTTAGAGCCGGCGGCGCTCGCCCGTCCCTCCTCGCCGCGAGGGAGCAGGAGCCGACGACGCGCGCCTACCCCCCTCCTCGCCGTGGGGGACAGGGCCAGGGTGGCCTCCTCCTCCCTGCCGCGGCCATGGCTGCCGCGAGCGCTCCTCGCCGCGGCCCACAGGAGCTCTCGACCGCGGGGGAGCGCCTCCATCCGTGGGAGGGCGTAGGCGGCCCCGCCCCCATCATCGGCGACGACGCGGCCTAGGCGCGGGGAGCTCACCGGCAGCAAAGGCGCGTGGGCATGCGGCCGGCGCCTCCACGCGGAGCTCGCGGCGGAGCTCCCTGCGGCCGCCTCCGAGGGAGCTCCACCCCCATCGGCCTGGGATGTGGGCCCGTCAGGGGAGCTGCGCGCAGCTCGCCCCCCTCTGCTGAGGAGCTCCTCCTCGGCGGCCGGCGTGTGCAGCAGACAAATATAATGGAGAGGACAGAGAAGGGGGCGGGTGGGATGCGGGAGGGGTGGGTGAATGGATAGAAGTGCTGTGGTGAAGAGGCAAGGTTCCACATGGTGGGGAGGGTGTCCATTTTTTCCTGCTCCATCCGGACGTCTGACCTTAGTATTATCGTATTTTTTTCTTCATGTGTGAAACTTATGTCTTACGTGCTTTTTTTTTTGCCAGGAAATGAGATCAAAGTCCTAGACTTTGGCCTTGCATCCTTTTCTCTACTTCATATATTGAAATAGTGGACTACAGGCTGAGCGATTGATCAAATAGGATAGGATCCGAACTGTCAATTTCCTTGAGTAGAAATGACAAGAATTCGCCTAAAATGCTTGTCTCGATACCGTGTACCAAAGAGTTTGAAGGGAAAGAATCAAGGGTAAGGTGCTTTGATGAAATAGGTGGCTAAAGACATTCGTGATCCTTCACTTCCTTAGGGAACAAACTTTCATTAATAAAATAAATAGGGATAATAGATAAAACTAGCTTTCTTAAGAAAAATCGAAGGGTGCGGTCAACTTTTGGAATCTTCGAAACAAGATTTCTGACATAGGGAGATCAATATATTAAACTAACTTTAAAATCATGTAAACCAAAAGAGCGATTCGAGTTGCAGCCATTTATTAGTATAGGGCATATGTCACTTGGGGATATGATGAGCTGGTTGCTTTGGTGAAACATCAACTCATTGTTCATGTGCACCTTGGTATGGTTTAGCTTGGGATGTGATCTTGTATGTATATAGTCGAGAGAAGACTGAATAGTTGCCAATGAACAGAGTGGTTTCTGGACAAACGGTGCTCTGTTTATCTGCGTAAGTTGGTCAGCTGAATTAGGAAACACGAGCCTCTTCAAACACTCAAGAGTAATAAACATGATTGGTTGCCTCCAAATTCTCATTCCCATCTAGTTTTTTGCTACCCGCATGTTGAAAAATCAATATAGCAGCATGATGTGGCTTATGGCTGCTAACATGTTTGGACTATATATTTATATATGCGTGCCAAGCAGTTTTTGTTCGGTTACTAAAACGGTTTCACAATAGAGGTGTGAGGGAAACCACGTTTCAGATGTAGTTACAGTTTCTTGATATCATGCAGTAAGTGTTGGTAAATGTTTACAAAACTGGTAGGTACCATGCAAAATGTATTCGTGTCACATTCACGTCATCACTTGTTGTATCATGCAATTCCTTGATGAGATGGATTGGAAGAGAGAACTGCACTTATGTTGGTATTTGTATTTGGTATGCCGTCAACAACTAATCTCCAGGTGCTCCGGTGACCAAAGCTCCTACTTCGTTACGGGAGGCTGAGGTATGGTCGCAACCAGTAGGCTCGGATTCGATTCCTTGTTTGAGCGAATTTACGAGACTAGTTTAAAAAAATCCCCTCGCTGGTGAAGCATGAGTTCAGAATTTTCTAAACCGGGATTCGGTTCTCTTCTCTCAAGGAAAACCGTGGGACGCAGTATAAACCCCACCGGCTTAGTTTCGGGTGCTCCGGTGCAGTAATGACTTGTCACATGAGAGTAACTTTACTTCTAAATTTTGCGATTTGAAAGTTTTAGTTCTTTTCTTTTACAAAAGGCAAAATGGACAAAAGGCAAAATAGCCATTTTGATCCCTGAACTTTGCACCGGGGATCAATTTCGTCTCTCAACTTTCAAATTGGCCAATTTAGTCCTCAAACTTTCATTTTTGAGTCAAATTGGTCCTTGTGCTAATGTGGTGCTCTATATTAGCATAAGACAAATGCAAAATGCCCCTTTTACCCTTAGCTCATGTAGATCAAATATATATGTACTCATTTGATACATACACACAACAATATATTTTTTAACTAATACAAAATAGTTTTGAAAAGTGTATCTACTTGTACTTTTTAAAGCCATTCATGCGAATTTGATAAACAAATTGTACGTACTCAAACAAATATTTACTCATCATATTCTTTAGTATAAATAAAACTTCATTAGGCCGTACTGGTGAGCTTTTATTTAGACACAAGGTCTTACGCTGCATCTAAATGTATGTGTGGATCTGCACCTGCTCCCAAGCCACACACCAGTGGTACTGTCATTGGCCAAATCCTTTTGGTTCAGCTAAATCGTTCGAATATGCACTACTCAGCAGTAGCTCGGGCAGGTACCTAGGTTGCCAGATCTTGGGTCTGCCTCTAGTATGTTATACATGCTTCATGTAATTATTCATTCTCCCCTTGGTAAACATATATATTCTCATATTTATTTTAGATCACACGTTATATGATTTTAATGGTGAAAATTCAACAGAGAGAAGAGCCAAGGGTAGAATAGACTTTTCATATTAGTTTCACGTTAATATGGAGATCCATATAAGCATAATGACAAGTTTGAGCCAAAATTGAAAGTTGAGAGACTATACTGGCCAATTCGAAAGTTGACGGACGAAGTTGACCCTTCATGCTAAATTCAAGGACTAAAATGACTATTTTGCCTTTACAGAAGGTTCAGTTTTTCTTTCCTTTTCCTATCTTTCTATCTTTGAATGGGGTATTTCTGCAGCCGGGTGAGTTCCCCTGCATAACATATATTGCTATTTCAGATTTAGTAAAATGCATCAGCAATCCATAAACCTGTGCTGAAGTGTCACTCCGTCAACTCTGAAAGTGCATTTTCAAGTCCGTAAACTTATGAAATCGTGTCATTTAGGTCCATACCTCTCCACGTGTGCACCTAGCGTTGACATGACATGCTAACTTAGTAATAACCTGGCTCTGTAAGGCTATTCCTGGGTGTATGCTAAAAAAAAGAGGCTATTCCTGGGTGGCACATTTCATCGAATCCCTGCCTTTTTTTGACTTAAGGCTGTTAGAGCAAATTCAGCAGCTTCCCTATCCCCTCCCCAATATCAAAAAAAATAATCATATAGAGGATCAAATGAGAAAAAATCTTCTCTAGCAGATCCCCTGTAGTCCCCTTTTTTTTCTCCATGAACTAAAAATCCCTCTCCACCCCCTCTGTAGAGGGGATCTCTCCTCCATCCCCTATCTGTGGGACCCACTCAAAAAACACTGTAGATCACATCAACACATAGATAGAGCCGCTGCCGCCCGCCTCCCGGTCTCGCCGGCGGTGTGCGCGCCCCCGGCTGGAGTCAAAACCGAGTCGCAGTCGCCCCCCGCCGTCGTCGGACTCGGCCGCCCGCCGACCACCGACATCACCTCTCCTCCCCTCCCGCGGCTACAAATACCCACGCATCCTTGCCAGTCTCGATCCGCGTCGACAAAAGAAACCAAGAAATCGCCCCGCACTCCAGCCATCAACAATCCATCAATCAAATCGAATACCAAACAGGACAGAGGTTGATTCTCTTACGAGATGAACTAGTAGATCATTTCTGTGATGAGCTTCGGAAACTGGCGCATGCACGCATGTACCGTCGAACATGGCGGGGAGCTGGAAGAGCATGCCGACCCTGCGGCGGAGCGCGAGGACGTCGAGGCCGCGTATGTCGGCGCCGTCGAGGAGGACGGCGCCGGGTGCGGGCTCCCAGAGGCGGTTGAGCGCGCGGAGCAGCGTGGACTTGCCGCTGCCGCTGGGCCTGATGACGCCCATCATGACGCCGCGCGGGACGTCCAGGTCCGCGCGGGGCGCATGTACTACAAGCCTCCCTCGCCCCCAGCCACCGGTGTTTTCGCCTTCTTCGTGAGGAACAGAGCAGCGAGGGGGTCGGAGGAACAGGAACGAGAGGGAGCAGCGGCGCTACGGAGGTTGCCGCATCCTCTCCCACGGCCGGATCGGGATCAGACGCCGGTGGGGGTCTTGTGTCGCGCGGGAGGAGAGGAGCCAGGAGGAAGCGGCGCGGGGGCGGACTCGGGGCGCGGCGGTCCAGCCCGAGGGCGCGGCGGCCGCAGCAGTCCAGCCCGAGGGCGCGGCGGCCTCCCTGCTCGCCGAGTCATACGACGGCTCCCCGCTCCGCCGCCAGGCGTTCGAGAGCTACCTCACCAAGAGCATCATGTCGTCCTCGCCGACCAGCACCCTCATGTCGCCGCCCTAGTCGCCGCCGTTGGAGTCCCCGCCATTGTCGCCGGACGGGGCCGCCTACCGCTGCGGCTCCTGGCCCGGCGTCGGGTCCCCGGTGAACGAGGTCCTCGCCTCGCTCCGCCAGCTCCGTCGCGTACGGATCCCCCTGCAGCGGCTGGAGTCTGTACCCGTGCACCTGCAGCGCCACCGCCGGTGGCTCCGCGTCCCGGCCGTGCACCCGCTGGCTGCTCTGGCTGTCGCTGCCACTGGCCGCCACGTCCCACCACGGGAACGGCCTCGGATCCGCCGCCACCGCCGCCGCCATCTCGGCCGCCTGGCTCGGTCCCCCTCGCCGTCGGGTTCTTCTCGCGTCCACCAACCAGCGGGGACGGACGACGAGGACGAGGATGAGGACGAGTGGGAGGAGAGGACGTCGCGGAGGAGGCGCCCGCCGGACCGGAACGTGCGCGCGGCGGCCGCGTGGAGCGGAGGCGCGGCGCCGGGAGCGGTGGACTGGTGGCGCGCGGTGCCGACGCCCCGTCGCCCTGCGGTGGATTGGGAGGAAAGGTCGAAGATTTGGGAGAAGCTGACGTGGCGCGGTGGGACTCACGAGTTGGGAAGGAGAATATGAAAACTGCTGGAGCAAATTGTGTTTTAGGGATGAAAATATTTTTACTCCACCCCAATAACTTTATATAGGAGATCAAATTTACTCCATCTGCTAGAGTTGCTCTTACTCTCCTTCTCTATTAATTAATAGAGATCTCACGAGTCTACGGGGTTTTACGTTAAAAAAAAAGACTACGACGTACTACTCCAGTGCATCCCGCTGAACCGCAACCTGACGGGGGCCTTTTCTGTCGCCCTTTGCGCTGCCTCCACTAGGCCTTGGGCCGCCTCCGTACAGCATCACCACGACGTTCTGCAGCGGTAGCCACCTGCAATATTCTGAGAAATACGATGCCCTTCGCCGCGCAAGCTCATCTCCGCGTGCACAAGATGGCAACACCCTCTCTGCTTTCGACATCAGCACACCCGTGGAAAAGAACAGGGGAAGAAGCTCGGCTGTGCTGATGTTGCCGGTGGTGGAGAGCTCGCCGTGCCCAGAGCGGCATGGACAACTGCTAGCCCGTTACATCGCCCACAATCGCACAGTGGACAACCCCAAGTATTAGAAGATAGGATCTATGTATTCGGTTGTATCTATTGAGTATTGTACAAGGCAATTAGTTATGATATGTAGATAAGATTTGTTGTAATCTAAACCCCTTGTACAAGCCACGGGGAGGGCTGTTCTCCCCCTTATTAACACGCAACCGAGAGAGCCAGGAAGGCATCTCGTTCCACTAATTTCTACATGGTATCAAGAGCCTTCTTCTCCACCGAGTTCTTCCATGGCTTTTGCTGGTTCATCCTCCGCTCTCTAGGCTGCTGTCTCCCTCACCACTTTTCTGCCAGTGACGGAGAAGCTAAGCCGTTCCAATCACCAGTCGTGGAAGGCCCAGATCCTCTCGGCATTGAGGGGTGCGCAGCTGGCGGATTGGCTGGAGGCCGATGCTCAACCGCCGGCGCGACACCTCCCCAAGAAGAAGCCCGATGACGACGCCGAAGTTCTTGTGGCGAATCCTGAGTACGCCACTTGGGTAGCGAAGGACCAGAGGGTCCTCAGCTATCTCCTCACCAACCTCTCCAAGGAGATTCTCGGCCACGTCAAAATGGAGACCATGACAAGGGCGCGTGGGCGGCCATTGAGGCGTTGTTTGCATCGCAGTCCCGCGCCAAGATCATCAGTACTCGCATGGCCCTCGCCACGGCCTCGAAGGGTACGTCGACCATCAGTGAGTACTTCGCCAAGATGAAGGGATTGGCGGATGAGATGACGGCGGCTGGACGTCGTCTTGAAGATGAGGAGCTTGTCTCTTATGTTCTGACAGGCCTGGATCTTGATTTTGATCCGGTTGTGTCAGCAGTTGCGGCACGCATGGAGCCAATCTCCGTGGCGAAGCTGTATACTCAGCTCATCAGCCATGAACAACGGCTCGAGTTGCGCAACGGGGGCTCTCAGTCCTCGGTGAATGCAGCGATGAAGGGACACCGCAACAACAACAACTCGTCCCGTGGAGGACGTGGTGGCGGCGGTGGTCGCAATGGCGGCGGACGTGGTGGTCGTGGAGGTTTTGGGCGAGGCGGCGGCGGCGGGTGCAACACCTTTCAGCCGGGTGTCTTCTGTCAGATCTGCGGCAAGGAAGGACATCCTGCGCCACACTGCTTCAAGCGCTTCAACAACAACTACCAAGGGCCGCCACAAAAGCAAGCTTCGTAGGCAATGGTGGGCTATGGTGTCGACACCAATTGGTACATGGATACTGGTGCTACAGATCACATCACGGGTGAGCTAGAAAAGCTCACCACACGCGACAAGTACCTCGGCGGTGATCAAGTCCACACCGCGAGTGGTTCAGGTATGGAGATTCAACATATTGGTCATGGTGTATTACGTTCCCCTAGAGGAAATCTCCATCTTAAAAATATTTTGCATGTTCCATCTGCTAGCAAAGACCTTCTTTCAGTTCATCGCATTGCCAATGACAATAATGTTGTCTTTGAATTTCATCCTAAACACTTTTGTGTAAAGAACCAGGAGACAAGGAGAATTCTTCTCACCGGTCCATGTAAAAATGGTCTCTATCCAGTGGAGTCGATCAATAAAATCATGCTTGGATCCACCAAGCCTTCAACGTCCTTGTGGCATCATCGATTAGGGCATCCTGCATCGCCTGTCGTCCAGCGAGTGCTCAATCTCCATAAGCTTCCTTTTGTTAGCGAGTCCAATAAAGATGGTTTTTGTGATGCGTGTCAACAAGGAAAAGCCATCAGCTTTCTTATCCTAGGTCAACCAGTGTGTCAACTAGCGTTTTAGATCTCATATTCTCAGATGTATGGGGTCCAGCCCCTAATTCAGTAGGTTGTAATAAATATTATGTTAGTTTCATTGATGATTTCAGCAAGTTCACGTGGATTTACTTGCTACGACAAAAATCCGAGGTGTTTTCTTGTTTCCATGATTTTCAATCCCTTGTTAAGCGTCAATTTGATCGTAAGATTCGTGCTATCCAAATTGATTGGGGAGGGGAGTATCAAGCCTTGAGTTCCTTTTTCACACGCATGGGAGTTTCTCACCATGTGTCTTGTCCCCATGCGCATCAACAAAATGGCATCGACACATTGTTGATGTTGGTCTTACTCTTCTTGCTCATGCTAGTATGCCTTTGAAATTCTGGGATGAGGCGTTCTTAACTGCAGTTTTCTCATCAATCGTTTGTCGTCAAGAGTCATAGACAATGAGACTCCCTTCTTTCGCGTCTACAACAAACACTCGGACTATTCTTTTCTAAAAACGTTTGGCTGTGCGTGTTGGCCAAACATGAGACCGTACAATGCCCAGAAGTTAGAATTCAGGTCCAAGAAGTGTGTCTTTCTTGGGTATAGCCATAAACATAAAGGATACAAGTGTCTTGACCCGTCTGTAGGACGTATTTACATATCCAGGGATGTTGTTTTTGATGAACATCTTTTCCCTTTTGCGTCTATGCATCCGAATGCCGGTGCACAGCTAAGAGCCGAGCTTGCCCTCTTGCCTGACCTTTTTCAGTCATCATCAGACCTAGGGGGCACGTTTTCACCTGATCATAATGTTGATTCTTCGTTACCTATTGACTCATCACAAAATTCTGCTCGAGATGATAAAATTTCAGGTGAAAATTCTCTTGCAAAGGATGACACCGGGCGTTATTTCATGTGGCCGCCGGCGGGGAGCAGCATTGAAGCCGAGGATGATCTGCCTGCGCCACCTGCCCCTGCATCAGCCTCGGGATCGGGGGGGGGGAACCCAGTCGCTGTCGCAGCCAGCGGGCGGCCTGGGATCTTCTGCGTCCGACTCGCCCGGCGTCGCCTCCTCTCCGTCTGGTGTGGCCGCACAATCGGATCCCGGGGCCGAATCTACCTCATTGCCGGCGCCGTCTGGATCGGTGTGTCGCCCGGATCGCCTGCTCTGCCTGTGTCTGTTGCTCCGGGTACGACACCTTCTTCAACTTCGCACCAAGGGCCGGTCACATGACTTCAACGCGGGATTTCCAAACCCAAGACTTACACTGACGGTACTGTGCGTTGGGGCATGAGTGCCAGCACTACTCCGGAGGAACCTACAAGTGTTGAGCAGGCTCTCGGTGACAAAAATTGGATTGCGGCGATGGATTCTGAGTATCAAGCACTAGTTCATAACAAGACATGACATTTGGTCCCTCGGCCTAGAGGGAAGAATATCATTGGGTCACGATGGGTTTTCAAGGTTAAGAGAAAGTCAGATGGCACGCTGAATAGATACAAGGCACGACTGGTTGCTAAGGGATACAAGCAAAGATATGGAATTGACTACGAGGACACGTTCCGTCATGTAGTCAAGGCGGCAACAATACGTCTTATTTTGTCTCTTGCAGTCTATAAGGATTGGTGCCTGCGACAGCTTGATGTGCATAATGCTTTTCTGCATGGTATTCTTGAGGAAGAGGTGTACATGAGTCAGCCACGGGGGTATGTTGATGCAGCTCATCCTGATTATGTTTGCAAGCTAGACAAGGGCATCTATGGTTTAGAACAGGCACCACGGGCATGGTATGCAAGGCTGTGCGGTAAATTAATGGCTCTTGGTTTCGTTCCATCTAAAGCAGATACTTCTCTGTTTTATTATAATAAAGGAGGGCATACAATGTTTGTTTTGGTATATGTTGATGACATCATTGTGGCTAGTTCATCTTCTGAAGCAGTTAGTGCATTGCTTGCGGATTTTAAAGAAGAGTTTGCTCTCAAAGATCTGGGAGATCTTCACTATTTCCTAGGGATTGAAGTCAAGCGAGGGAAAGATGGCTTGTTGATGACACAAGAAAGATATGGCAAGGATGTTTTAAAGAGGTCAGGTATGGACAAGAGTAAACCAATGGATACACTGATGTCAAGTGTTGAAAAATTTAGCTTACACACAGGAGTGAAGCTCGAACCTGATGATGCTACCAAATATCCAAGTATAGTTGGGGCACTTCAATACTTGACATTGACTCGGCCAGATATATCCTTTGCGGTGAACAAGGTATGCCAATATTTACATGCACCAACAACAACACATTGGAGTGCTGTGAAGAGAATCCTACGGTAAGCCTAGGGCTTAAACTTGTGAAATCAAAATCGTTATTAGTTAGTGCCTTTTCAGATGCAGATTGGGTAGGCTGCGTGGATGATAGAAGATCTACAGGTGGCTTTGCTATCTTTCTTGGTAATAATCTGATCTCTTGGACAGCGCGGAAACAAGCTACTGTGTCACGCTCATCAACAGAAGCTGAGTATAAGTCGCTGAGTATAAGTCCCTGGCCAATGCAACAGCTGAGATACTTTGGTTACAAAAGCTTCTAGCTGAGTTAAAGATTGAGCATCCTCCTAGAGCACGGCTGTGGTGTGACAATTTGGGAGCAACTTATCTCTCGGCTAATCCTGTCTTTCATGCGAGGGCAAAACATATAGAAATAGATTTTCATTTTGTTCGTGAGCGTGTTGCGCAAAAGTTGTTAGAGATCAGGTTCATTAACTCAGGTGATCAGGTTGCAGATGGATTTACAAAGCCCCCACTGGTTGCAAAGCTTCGACAATTTAAGACCAATCTCAACCTCAAAAGTGGCTGAGATTGAGGAAGGGTATTAGAAGATAGGATCTATGTATTCGGTTGTATCTATTGAGTATTGTACAAGGCAATTAGTTATGATCGGTAGATATGATTTGTTGTAATCTAAACCCCTTGTACAAGCCACGGGGAGAGCTGTTCTCCCCTTTAGTAACACGCAATCGAGAGGGCGAGGAAGGCATCTCGTTCCACTAATTTCTACACCGAGGCCATTTGTGGCTGCGCCAGTCCCATCGTGGATCGATCTCTGCACCGGCCATGGCACAACGGTGACCCTGCATGCTGAGATCCCGATGGGCAGCGTGACAGCGGCATGTGTTCCACTAATTTCTACACTGAGGCCATTTGTGCAGTGGCGTACCTAGGATTTTATCTAAGGTATGCCGCAACAAATTTTTTTATACATAATTCGGTAAAATCCATATATAATTTGGTAAAAAAATTTAAATTTCAAAGGAATCCGGTGCATCAAGTCTTAATCAATGATAACGTGCAATTTGGGGGGCCCTCTAGAAGCTTTTTTTTTTGTTGTGCGTCTCTGGGAAAAAAACAGATGCAATATCACATCACTCTTTATATATAGCTCAATAATTCTACATAGAAATTTGTAAATGCATCGACAATCAATGGACCAGTAAATCCATAATTCATATAGTTCTAAAAAAATCTATCATAGTCCATAGCGAAACTAAGATTCTGCAAATCGGACACTAGAGCTTCCGCACCATGAAACTCAGATTCACACGGTCGTGATCGCCATCGAGGGTAGATCGTTTACTGAATTGGGGAGCCGCAGAGGGACGTCGCATCTTGGTAGGGACGGCGAGAAGAATCCAGCACCAGCAGGTAGCGCAACGGAGGCCAGAAGGCTGGAGCCCAAGGAAGCGCAACTGCCATTCTTTTTTGACGAGTTACTGCGTGCGGTGCAAACAGCCCAGGGATTTGCTCGCCTGGATGGACTCTCCTGTCCTCTGGCAGTGTGGTTAATGCGCCATGCATGCATCAGTAATTTTAGGTATGCCGTGGCACATATGGACCACCCTGTAGGTCCGCCACTGCATTTGTGGCTGCGCCAGTCCCATCGTGGATCGATCTCTGCACCGGCCATGGCACAACGGCGACCCTGCATGCTGAGATCCCGATGGGCAGCGTGACAGCGGCATGTCTCGCCCAAAATCTACTTGATGAAATGCCCCAGCCAGCAACTACCCAACTAAGTCACCATGCCACATCAGCACTACACGCACATGTGAAGAAGGACGATCCTAGGTACGCAACTTTAACAAAAAAAAATGTTGTAAAAAAAAACTCAAAAAGTTTAGGGAACAAAACATACAATTTTAAAATTAATGGACATAAACGATACCCCTCACAAATTTATGGATCACCCTTGCGTTTTATTCTATCAGAATCTTCATGTTGTGATCTTTTAGGTACTTGCACAAACAATAACTTCAAAACTTCAACATACTATGCACTTGGAAGATGCTCCCCTATTCCAAATAAGAATTCTTTGAACGAGTAACGAGCCATGTCCGACTTACATAGTTCACTACATAGAGCCTACACGCCCTCCAAAATTGAGTTGTCGCTGCAGGAAGGTAATGTTTCCAGAATCTAACTCTTGGAGGCAGGTCATGGTGAGCAGAGAGCACCCAGGAGATCATGAATATTGGGAACGGCTTGAATTCATCGGATGTAGTTTCCTAGCATGGATGAGGAAAGATGCGTCGACTACAATGTTCAACATCGATGAATCTAATTTGGTGCCTCCAATGTCTCATTGCCTCTTTACTCTCCATCAGAAACCGTGACACAAAAAATGCTACTTTTGGTTTCCCATCACTAGCTGATATGTGTTTGTCATGGTTCACTAATGAAATGCATATATAACACCAGGTGAGGGTCTCATGGTTCCATGCCAATCCCGTTTGCCTTCAGAAGTTCAGGCAGAAAAGGTGTGTTAGAGGTTTACTGCATTTCCTGGTCTCATGAGTCATGCATAAAGTGTTGGCCTGACTTGGCCAAGTTCATAAGATGCAACACACATTTAACCTTATTTGCTAGCTAAACGAAGTAAAAAGTACCTTTATGCTCTGTAGATTTGTGTGCTGTATTCAGAAAACTACGCCCTCTCTATCCTCTGCTTTTAGCATTTGCGTGTAACAAAGTACATCATTTGCTGTTTTTTGTGAAATTAGGAATTGTGATATGAAACAAGGAATAAGGACTATTAGAACAACAAATCACCAAAAACGGATTAAGCTGCGGTTGTATGGTTGCAACGACATGGATGACTATGCGGGTCATACGCATGCCTGAGATGCACGAGACGAAACAAAAACCAAAGGCTGTTCGACCTCGGAATTTGAGAATTAGCTAATGAAACGAAAATATTTGTGACCGTTTCAACTAAAAAACAATGAGCCTTTTACCCGCATGCCATTATAAAAGTTCGTTGTGACATGTGAGCCACTAGAAACTTTGTGTGCACCTGTGTGCCATTGACTCAAACTTCTTTACCCTATGTGCCATTCCGTCTGCATTTCATCCACTTTTCACCGTTAGTTGACCTGACATGTGGGGCCGGTCAACCAAAAGCTGCAAGTCTGGATTGGATCGTTAGAAACTAAACTTTATAAGGGCTCTTTTGCAAAAACAGCAAGACACAAACTAAACTGTCAGGATAACCGTTTTCTTCAGGGGTCTAAACACAAAACCACCTTCTTCTTCCTTCGGATCGCATCTAAGGCGTTGCTTTTAGCCTGAGGCTGCATCGGTGCCGACGGTGGTCAGCCTGGGACCGGGGGCAAAAAAAAAAAGCCATTCGCGGTTGCGGCTCTTGGCGGCGGCGCCGGCGGGCAGGAGGGACGGCATCACAGGCGTTCGGGCAGGAGAGATGGCATCGCAGCGCTGAGCGCAGGGAGACGGCAGCGGAGGGAGCTCGACCATGGTTATGGCGGAAAGAAGGGGATTTGATGAGAACGACCTCCAAACATGCACGGGAACGGCGAAACGGACGAGCTTGATGTGACGAACGCGGTGGTGTGCTCACCTTCGGTCAGAGATGAATAATGACGACGGAGGGGCTCGCCGAAGCTGGAGAGTAGATCACCATCCATTTTTTCCGAACAGAGCGGGCGGCGGCGAGCTCGGCCGGGCGCGGCAGCGGCCATTGCGACGGACCCGGTGGCGGGAGCTCGGTCGTCGCGGCGGCCATAGCTCGCCCCGCGCGACGGGCTCTAACCGAGACGCCGCGAGCTCGGTCGGGAGCTCGGCCGGCGCAGCCATGGCGACCAGGGCGGCAGGAGCTCGCCCCGCGCGATGGGCGCGACGCCGAGAGCTCGGCCGACGCGGCCATGGCGCCGGGAGCTCGCCCCGCACGACCGGCGCGACGCCGGGAGCTCGGCCGGCGGGCCAAGGCCATGGTCATGGCGACGCAGGAGCTCGACCGGCTGCGCTAGCTAGCGCGGCGTCTCGGCTAGAGCGGCCAGCGGTGGCCGGGGTGAGCTCGCTGCGCGCCGGGGCCACCACACCACAACTTTTGGTTGACTGGGTCTACATGTCAGGTCAACTAACGGTGAAAACTGGATGAAGCGTAGATGGAATGACACATATGGTAAAGAAATTTAGATCAGTGGCACACATGTGTGCACAAAGTTTCCAGTGGCTCACAGGTCATAACGAACTTTTATAATGACATACAGGTAAAAGTCGCAAAAACAATGAACAGTCGGAACAAACATCAACTATAAAGTTGAAATAAAACCGTTTCTTTTTCAAAGGATGAAACTGAGAATTTGGATACGAGTACAAAGCAAAGGGATTTGAACGCTTTACAATCCGTAGCAATGTAGCATGCTTTTTTTTTTGTATTATATATCTTCGCCGATCCTCTATTTCTTTTCTAAAAATAAAGTTCGTTATATTCCCAACCTTATCGCCGTCGCTGCCGGCGCAACTCTTCTCCCCTGTCCTTGGCGCCGCCGCCCCGGCTTCGTCGCCCTCCCCATCGTCATTTTCTTCTTCCACGTGCACTCCCATTTGGTACTAGTATGCACTAGGGACTGCTGACTTCGTTCAACCTCGGTTCGATCCCGCAGATAGCGATCCATGTCCCGGGCCATCAGATCGGCCGTCGGCGGCTCCCCAATGCCTCTTCATCCTCGTTGGGCTTGCGCTGGCCGAGGACTGTTGAGGTCATCGATGCCCTCGGAAATGTAAGATTGTTTGCCTTTTGACATTGAAGGGTAGATTTACTGTGGGATCAATCACCCTGATATCTTTGTGTTGCCTGCGTATGCAGACGCGAGCTGGAAAGTGATTATTACTGACAGGATGCCTGATGGTGCTGTCAAGGGGTATTTTCGTGATGTTGCTTTGAAGGAAGTACTAAGAGATAAACCAAAGCGCAGGGATAGATCATGCTAGCATGCATGATTTCTTTATGTGCCATAACTCTATGACATTTCCACGTGCTTATGGGTGTGCATTTGGGATGAACAAGTTTGACCTCAAGGAGCAGAAGAAACTAATATCGCACGTTGTTGGCAAGATTCGGTAAGTAGTGGAACAAGAAACCAATTATGTTGTTCAAATAATTATATCCCACCGTGTATCTTTTGTCTAAAATAGCGGGTAACCAACTCTTGTTGATTTTCACTTACTAAAATAGGATATCTATTTTTTTGCTGAATTAAGGTCGCAGTCTGAATAAGAATGGATCGCTAATGCTTAGGAATGAAATGCTCTCTACCAAGGACAAATGACATCCATGAATTTAAAATTATACTTTTGGGACACTAATATTTATCTGCTGCTGCTATATTTTTTTTGCTTCACTCAGTCAGAACAGATTCAAGGCAACAAACTGTTTTTTTAAAGAACTAGACCAACCTAGGAGGAACTAGGTGGCTCCACTCAAACTTGCCTTAACAAGAACTTAAACTCCACATATTCAGTCAACTGAGCTAGACTTAGACAATCAACATATGTTACTGCTGCTATTATATAAGCTTAGGGACAACAAATTTCTATCACGGATGATGATATATCATATATGCAGCACTAATTGATAAAGTCTGCATCACACTCTCAAATAGAAGATACTGATGACTCTAAATAAATTTAGGGCAATACGATGGTTTCTATAAGCAAATGCTTGTTAATATAATCCAAAATCACTTAACTGCTATGCGTATGTGTATGCATCTCTGATAGCATGCATCTCTGCAGCAGCATTGCTCATTGATAACCGCTCCATAGGCAATTGCTTTGAGCACATGATACCAAGCTGAATAACGGAAGACAAACATTCCTTGACTCTTGTTATATGTGTTGTATCATTGCTAGCATTTGCTCCTTCACACAGCCATATGTTTACATCTGCTATCTCCATAATCTTGTCTGGGAAAGCCTCCTCAGCATAATGATGCAGACTTATCCCATCTTTGAACATATCATTTGTCGGGCTCCTTCCTGTGAACATCTCTATCAGAGTGATACCAAGACTGAACACATCACCATAAGTTGATACTGCAAGACCATGTCCATATTCTGCAATGAATTACAGTGATTTAGAGCACAAATGGGCATGCACACAAGTCAAATGATATGTCATATGCGCAGCAGCGCAGGTCTAATTAGATGCTATCGTTGAAGAACATGGGGGCAGAAAATTAGATTTACCTGGAGCAATATATCCGATGGAACCACGAATGCCTATGGAGCTACTGGAATTCATAGGTTGTTTGCTTGTTGCTTCATCTAGGACTCTAGAAATGCCAAAATCTCCAACACGAGCTCTCATGTCCTCATTGAGAAGAATGTTACTTGGCTTTAGATCGCAATGGATGACCGGTGGCTGGCAACCGTTGTGAAGATAGTCCAAAGCATCCACAATGTCTACTGCGATATCTAATCTCTGTGACAAGCTGAGTGCTCCTTGGCCATTTTGGCCATCAAAATTTGAGTGGATCCATCTGTCTAAGCTGCTGTTAGCCATGAACTCAAAGATTAGTGCTCTGAAGTCTCGACCTTGGTGGTCGATGCTTGAACAGCATGTCATGATATTTACAAGGCAGCGGTGCCTCACTCTTCTCAGGGCCTCACATTCAACCTGGAAGCTTTTATACGATCCTGATAGCTGGAGATTGAACACCTTAACAGCAACGACAATGGCTTGATTTTCTAGAGTTCCCTTGTATACTCTACCATATCTTCCCGTTCCAATCAAATTTGCTTCTGAAAATCCATCTGTTCCGTTCAGTATATCATTGTACGGAACTATTGGAAGCTCGTTATCTTTGAATTTTTGTGGTGGCACTTCTTTCTTTGGTGCTGTCTTGATCTTTCTGTAATGAAATCCAACCCAAACACTAAAAAGTGAGAGCAGGAGAGCTGCTGCTGTTGGGATTGCTATTCTAAGAGATTTTGGCACGCCTTTATTATTCTTTCTTGCACTAGAGCTTGGGCATTTTGGCAGTTGGAGCTGTGGTATTCCACCACATAATGCATCGTTCCCAACAATTGATAGTCCAGTTATATTTCTGAAAACTCCTCCTTTTGGTACTTCACCTTGCAAATTGTTAAATGATAGATCAAGGCGGAATAGCGATGTTGAATTAGCTAACAATTCTGGGATTGATCCTGATAAATTATTGTGGGCAAGGTACAACTCCTGCAAGCCTGTAAGGCTGCCTAAGTTGCCAGGGATGCTGCCGTTCAGTTTGTTGTTCGTCAAGTTCAGTAGAGTGAGGCCTGCCATGTTCTTTAAAGTAGCAGGTATACTTCCATGGAATGAATTGTCATCCATTAAGAGGATTTCCATAACTCTGCAGTTGCCAATAGTTTCAGGTATTTCACCTGACAATTTGTTTCCTGAAATGGAGAGCTGTTTGAGATTTACCAAATTACCAACTTGTAAAGGAAGCAAGCCCTCCAGCAAGTTGTACGACAGATGAAGATATATTGAGATTGATGGTAGCTCCATAATTTCTTTGGGAATAAAACCAGTAAGCTTGTTACTTGATAGATCTAAGGTTGAAAGTTTGCTCAAATTTCCAATACTTGGTGGAATTTTCCCCTCCAAGCTGTTGCCAAATGCGCTGAGTATAGATAGACCACTGAGGTTTCCAATGGAGGATGGTACGACTCCTGAGAAGTTATTCGAATCTAGGTATAGCTCACTCAATTGTGTAAGCTTTCCTATGCTTTCAGGAATGACCCCACTGAGAATGTTACCTCTAAAATCTAGGGTCTCAAGACTTGCCAGATTTCCAATCTCGGATGTGAGTACACCAGATATGTTGTTCATAGGAGTCCGTAGCCACTGGAGATTGGTGGACAAATTAGCGAACGAACTTGGTATTTTCCCCGCGAACCTATTCCATCCAATGGTCAGAATTTGCAATCTGCTGCAATTAGTCAACGATGTAATAAAGCCCCATTCCTGCTCATTGTTCGCCTCGAACTTGTTCTCATCCAAAATAAATTTTTTAAGGTTTTGCAATTTGCCCAATCCTGAAGGAACTGTTCCGGTAAAATCATTATATTCCAGGTAAAGGCCCTGGAGGCTGGAGAGATTAGCTAATGATAGAGGAAGAGGTCCAGTAAATCGATTTTTACCAATCCCAAACTCCTGGACGCTCGGAAGGCTTTCCCCCATATCAGCTGGTAGACGGCCATGGAGCTTGTTGTGTGCTAAGAAAAAATAATAAAGAGATGATAGGTTGAACAAGGAAGGAGGGAGCAAACCAGAGAGATTATTGCTGGAGAGCTGAAGGAAACTGAGATATGGATTGTTCCCTATGCTTGCAGGGATTGATCTCTCGAGGTAGTTGTTTGTCAAGGACAACGTGGTTAACCGGGAAAGGTTTCCAAGAGATGACGGGATGGTCCCGGTGAGGCTATTGCTAAACAGCATTAGATATGTGAGAGATGCCAAGTTGCCTATCTCAGCTGGGATGCTTCCCTGCATCCCTGTGTTGCTATCAAGGTCCATCACTTGGAGGCTGATGCAGCGGCTGATGTTTCTTGGTATGGCACCAGTGAGCATGTTTGTGCTCAGGTCAAGTCTCTGGAGGCGCCTGAGGGAGCCAATGGTGGGAGGGATCTCACCTTGAAGGGTGTTGGTGCTCAGGTTGAGCGAGCGCAGGAAGGTGAGGTTGCCGATGGCAGGGGAGATGGTGCCGTCAAGCCCCTGGGAGCCAAGGTCCAGACCGACCACCCGCCACGGGTGTCTCTTGCTGCAGGTGACGCCCTCCCAGTTGCAGTAGCTTGTGCTCTTGTTCCAGGAAGTCAACACGCTGGAGTGGTGGGTGATCTTGGCCTTGAAATCCACAAGAGCTCTCTCATCACCTTCATGGCCTGTCGAAGATGTTTGTGCGGTTGCACGGGTGGCTGCCATGACGAAGAGCAGCAGCAGCTGGAGGAAGAAACTGGTTCTGACGAGCAACATGGTTGCTGATGGCTTTGAGTCAGCTTGGGGATCAGTTTCAACCTTCGCTTTAGAGGGTGATTGATCAATCACTGCCATCACAGTGTACCACGACTGTGAGCATTAACTTATTGTGACCTCAAGATGGACTAAGCTGGATACTTATACTATTGGGTATTGGTGCGGAAACAATTATTCTGTATTGATGTACTTATTGACTAAAGGCTGATTTGTTGTTTCAGGAAGGCTCCCCTCCTTGACGGGTATCATTGTTGTCTTCAGCTGATGGACTACCTACAGTATTTGTTTGGTATCCAGTCCAGTGGAAAAAATAATAATGTTTTAACCAATGGTGAAATGTTGAAATAAAAATAGGAAAATTTCTTATATGCCACTGGTAAAAACTCCCATCTCTGATTTGCCACCATTAGACCCAATTATTGTCCCTTGTATACCTTTGAGTAAGTATTAAATCCTTCACTAACTGTAGTTTTCTCGAAGTACAGCTCAAACACATGCACACATACTTACTCATGTCCTACACTACACGTATGAGCACATTTGAGATATCGAACCAGATGACCTTAAGGTTGATAAAGGTCTCATTTTTCTTGTTGTCGATGGCCACATTATGTACCACTGAGAAAATAGCGTGCCAATTTATATAGAATAAATTTAGAAAAAAATAAAATCATCTCCGTGCTACATTGAGGACTCGAATTTGGACAGAGTAGTCCAAATCATCTCCTTTAAAATTTGAATTACCTAACTGTTCTGGGATTGATCCTGACAAAATATTGTGAAAGATGGGCCTTCCTGGAATGGAAGAATTACATTCCTTCAACCAAGTGCTCGGCCCAGCCCACTCTTTCTTCTACATTTGGCGGCCCATCTTCCTCTTCCACTTCTTTTTTTTGTCCATTGCAAAACAGCCCAGTGGAGCCCATGTCCCCGTACACTACCTGTGGCCCGTCAAGAAATCTTCCTTCCCTACCTCTAAAAAAAAAGAAAAAAGAAATCTTCCTTCCCAGATCCGAACCATGGTTATTGCCAAATCACCAAATGTTTGTTCTGGTTACTTGGTAAAATCTGGCACTTGACATTGACATGTAGTAATAACGCAGATTCGACCTTGAGGCTCATTCAAGATCGGATTATATGTGAACAAACGACAAGATTCATGGCACCAACTGCACATTCCAGGAGGGAGCCAGACCTCTCATGAGTTGTGCGGAAGAAAGTCGAGCAGCTAGTGGGGACACAGCCACACACACACATGGATGGTGAATGTCAATTCTCCGTACTCTATTTTACACTTGTGGAATGTATGCCTTTTTCTTGGCATTGAAATTACCCTGATACTTTGTGTTGCCTGCATATGATCCAGAATGTTGGGTAGTGATGTATAGATCTCTGATAGCATGCATCTCCGCAGCAGCTTCGCTCACTGATGGCCGCTCTATGGCTGTTGCCTTGAGCATAGGACACCGAGCTTGATGACTGAAGACAGACATTCTTTGATACTTGTCATGTGGGTTGTATCATTTTTGGTGTTCAGTCCATCATGCAGCCACATATTGGAATCTGCTATCTCCATAACCTTGTCAGGAAGAGATGCGTCAGCAAAATAATGTAGGCTCATCCCATCTCTGAACATATCATCTGTTGGGTTCCTTCCTGTAAACATCTCAATCAAAGTAACACCAAGACTATACACATCACCATAAGTTGATACTGCAAGCCCTTCTCCATACTCTGCAAAAGCTTGATAAAATACGGAGAATATGAGGTATGTACATAATTAAAAGATGTTTCGTGTCCATAGAGCTAATTAGATGCTATATTGTAAAGTACGTGGGCATATCTGAGTTACCTGGAGCAATGTATCCTATGGTGCCTCTTATTCCTATGGAGCTATTGGAATTCACTGGATTTTTGCTTGTTGATTGATCTAGAACTCTGGCGATGCCAAAATCCTCAATGCAGGCTCTCATGTCGTGATTGAGAAGAATGTTACTTGGTTTGAGATCGCAATGGATGATTGGTGGATGGCAACCGTTGTGAAGATAGTCCAAAGCATCCACAATGTCTACTGCGATATCTAACCTATGTGACAAGCTGAGTGCCCCATAATTTGAATGAATCCATCTATCTAAGCTGCCATTAGACATGAGCTCAAAGACTATTGCTCTGAAGTCTTGACCCTGGCGATTGATACAAGAACAGCATGTAATAACCTTTACAAGGCTTCGATGCCTCACTCTTCGTAGTGCTTCACATTCAGCCTGGAAGCTTTGGTAGGACCCTGATTGCTAGACATTAAACACCTTAACAGCAATGGCAATTGCTTGATTTTCTAGAGTGCCCCTGTACACTGTACCATATCTTCCTCTTCCAATTATATTTGCTTTTGAAAATTCATCTGTCCCTTTCAGTATAGCATTGTATGGAACTATTGGAAGATCTCTCTATGTGAATTGAGGTTCTATTTCTTTCTTCAGTGGTGTCTTGAACTTTCGGTATAGAAATCCAGCCCAAACAAGCCCCGAGAGTATGAGCAAGAGAGCTCCTGCTGTTGGGATTGCTATTCTAAGAGACTTTGGCATGCCTTTCTGTCTTTCTTGGGCATTCTGGCAGATGGAGCTGCAGTATTCCACCGCATAATGCATTGTTACCAACAATTGATGTTCCAGTTATATTTCTGAAAGCCCCTCTTTTTGGTACTTCACCTTGCAAATTGTTGAAGGATAGATCAAGTCGGAGCACCGATTTTAAATTACCTAGTTCTTCTGGGATCGATCCTGATAAATTATTGTGGGCAAGGTATAACTCCTGCAGGTTGGTAATGCTGGCTAGGTTGCCAGGGATGCTGCCATTCAGTTTGTTGTCTGTCAAATTCAGTATAGTCAGACCTGCCATGTTCTTTAAAGAAGAAGGTATGCTTCCCTGGAATGAATTGCCATCCATTAAGAGTATTTCCATGACTCTGCAGTTGCTGATGGTGTTAGGTATTTCACCTGACAATTTGTTTCCTGAAATGGAGAGCTGTCTGAGATTTACAAAATTACTGACTTCTAAAGGGAGTGGTCCCTCCAGCAAGTTGTAGGACAGATCGAGCAATATTGTGATTGATGATAGCTCCATAATTTTGTTTGGCATAACACCATTGAGCTTGTTATGTGATAAATCTAATGCTGAAAGTTTGCCCAAATTTTCAATGGTTGGTGGAATTGGACCCTCCAGGCGGTTTCCATGTGCATCCATTTCAGATAGACCCGTGAGGTTCCCAATTGAGGATGGTATATGTCCATTGAAGTTGTTTGAATACAGATATAGCTGACTTAGGTGTTTAAGCTGCCCTATGCCTTCAGGAATGGCCCCGGTGAGTATGTTTTCACTAAAATCAAGGTTGGCAAGACTTGCTAGGTTTCCAATGTCGGATGGGATAACAGCAGATATGTAATTTCTGGGAGTCCGTAGCCACTGAAGGTTGGTGGTTAGATTAGCCAACGAACTTGGTAGTTTCCCGGCCAACCTATTCCCTCCAATGGTCAGCATCTGTAATCTGCTACAATTCGTCAAAGAAGCAATAAATTCCCAATCTTCGTTGCTGTTTGCCTCTAACATGTTGAAATCCAGAACAAACACTTCAAGATTTTGCAATCTGCCCAATCCAGACGGAACAATTCCACTAAAACTGTTGAAACCGGCGTAGAGCTTCTGGAGTCTGGAGATATTGGCTATTGACTGTGGAAGAGCTCCGGTAAATCGGTTTCCTCCTATTCCAATACTTTGGATGCTTGGAAGGCCTTTTCCCAGATCAGATGGTAGACGGCCATGAAGCTTGTTGACAGCCACATAAAAGTAGTATACAGATGATAGGTTGTAAAGTGAAGGAGGAAGCAAACCTGAGAGATTGTTAGTGGAGAGCTGAATGACCCTGAGATATGGACTGTTCCCTATTCCCTCTGGGATGGATCCCTCAAGATAGTTTGATGACAAGGACAACTTGGTCAACCGGGAAAGGTTTCCAAGCGACAACGGTATGGTTCCGGTGATGCTGTTGTTGTACAGCATTAGAACGGAGAGCGATGGCATGTTGCCAATCTCAGCTGGTATGCTTCCCTGCACCCCTTTGTTGCTACTGATGTTCATCGTACGCAGGCTGATGCAGCGGCTGATGTTGCTCGGGATGACACCGGTGAGCATATTTTCGCTCAAGTCAATGTGCCAAAGGTGCCTGAGGGAGCCGATGCTGGGAGGGATCTCACCTTGAAGAGTGTTGAAGCTCAGGTTGAGGGAGCGCAGGAAGGTGAGGTTGCCGATGGCGGGGGAGATGGTGCCGTCAAGGCCCTGGGAGCTGAGGTCCAGAGTGACCACCCGGTGCCACTGGTTTCTCCTGCTGCTGCAGCCGATTCCCTCCCGGTTGCAGTAGCTGGTGCTCTGGTTCCAGGAGTCCAGAACGCCGGCGGAGTGGCGGGAGATCTTTGCCTTGAAAGCTAGAAGAGCTCCCTCGTCACTGCCATGCCCCGTCGATGATGATGAGGAAACAACATTTGCAGTTGCACAGTTTGTGGTTACCGTGATGGAGAGCAACAACAGCTGCAGCTGGAGGAGGCATCTGGCTCTGACAAGACGCATGGCTGCTGATGGCTTTGATTCAGCAAGGGGATCAGTTTACTGATAGCCTGAATAGCGTACACGCATTCAGGTGGTTGGAGTTCCATTGATCATACATGAAGAAGGGTGCACGAAGTGTCAAAAGAATGTCATTATCTGGAAAGGGATCGGTTCAGACTTAAGACCTGGGAGTAGGAACATAAAACGTCTGCAGGTTTACGAATGCGGCATGGCGCGTCAGGCTTTGCTTAAGCGTGAGAGAGAAGATTTCAGCTCGGAACAAAGAAATTAAGGAATGCAGCTTGCTGACTGCCACGTAAAACGTATACAGAGGTGACACGGGATCGGAGGAGAAATCAAAACGTATAATCGGAGAGCCAAATGACCCTGACTGAGGTGTTTTTTTACTGTTGGTTGATCTGTTTCGATTGACAAGGACGGGGATCATCTCTATCTGGTATGCTTTCCTCTTGGTCGCTACTAACGAACATCGTTCACACGGTGACTGGGTGTCTGGGTGTCTGGTAGCTACTCGCTACTGATCGAGCATTTTTTCGTTTTCCTTTTTGTGGCAGGTTAAGGCTGTGGAGACGGCCAAAGGGTATGAGTTTTTTTTTTAATAAGCTACTGTTAGGGTAGATGTTGGGCATGAGTTTTTTTAATAAGCTGCGACTATGATCTCCAAAAATACAAAACCTGTTACTCCTTCCGTATGTCTATAAAACAAGTCGTTTAGGACAACGACACAGTCTAAAAAAACAACTTTGACTTCTTATTTTTATAAAAATATTTATTAAAAACTAACATAAGTATACTTTTATAAAAGTATTTTGCAACACAAATATATTTATGTAGTTTTCACATTTTCAAACTTAACAACTTAAAAATTATTCATGATTTATATTCTAAATATTTGACTGAAATCTTGTCCAAAACGACATGATTTATGAGTACGGAGGGAGTACGATAGTATTGATTATGTAGCATTGTCATGAGTTTTTAACTAGGATAAAAATGCTCGTGGCAACACATGCAACTGCAATGGCATACAGAATCGATCCAAAATTGCCATGTGTGTGTTGTTTTTGTTAAACGAGTGTAAAATTGATAGAATGACATTACAATGATAAAATCATCTGTAACTATAGCGATGAAACCCACTACAAATCATGAATAAATTTCTTCCCAGTGGGGTGCGCACCCGACCGGGTTCGAGCTCGGGTTTTGTACCGAGGGATTTTCTCCCAGCATACGCATGTAGTGCGGTGGTTGAGTGGCCAATGTGGCCCTCCCAGCCTAGGTTCGCTCGGGAGTCTGCTGTTGTAAAAAAATTCCCTCGTCTGTCTCACTTCAAAGTACAGGTCTAAGTCCAGCTTTATCTCACAGGTGGTGCGATGCCGCTGTGTATGGGTGGGATAGGGGTTCAGGATTTTCTCGACCTGTGTGAGAAATGTCTTGTTTCTTAATACAATGCCGTGAGATTTGCTCATCAAATTTGATTAGTTTTTTTTAGCAAAATTCTTAATACAATGCTGTGAGATTTGCTCATCAAATTTGATTAGTTTTTTTAGCAAAAAATTCGAATTAGTAATTTATTTGACCAATTCGAATTAGTAATTACTCAAAAAAAAGTTCCAATTTTTTTTGAGAAATCACACAGTACAATGCCGACGCTCACAACACGCACGCACACAAACCCTACTCCTATGAGCACCTCTGAAGGACTGAGCACCGGCAGATCTGGAGATTCTCGAAGTCACAATAAATCTCCACTGGCGCCTCGTCGTCGACGGGAACGTCAGAATAAATCCAGGAAAAGGTGCGAGCACCAGGATTTGAACCCTGGTGGGTAGCGTCCCACTGGACCGTTCTACTATTGGACTACAAGCCCATTCGCAAAAAAAAATCCAAATAGTAAATTAATATTTGTGCACTAAAAGGTCCAGCCCAGCTCTTTCTCTTCCTCATTCTGGCCGGCCCATTTCCTGCTTGGGTTCCCATCGTGAGCCAGCCCAGCGGAGCCCATGTCCCCTACGCCCTATGGCCCACCAACAAATCTCGTTTCCCACATTCTCTGTTTCCCGCCAATCCTATATACCTTCCAGAAGTTTTTTTCATCCCAACTTCCAGTGTTTGAGATTCGTGCTTACTGCCACAATCATTGGATCCTCACTCACCTTCCCTCACCTGCCGTCTCCTTCACGGCCTCACGCCGCCGCCCCTGCCTGCCGCCGTCGGCCGTCGCCCACGGCATCCCTACGCGACCGGGTGGGAGGTGGGGGGAGCGGCCGGCGGCGAGGTCGCCGCCGACCGGGGTGGTGGTGGAGGGGGGGGCCCTTAGGGTTTGGGTTTCTGGGGGGGGGGGGTCGGGTTCCCGGAGGAGCTCCTCCATCTCCGGCGACCTAGAGAAGGGAGGAGTTGGGGTGGCGCATCGACAGGCGGTGGCCGCGGTCGGCCGCCGGCGGAGGCGAGGCGGCGCAGTAGCTTCGCCGGCTGGGCGGGGTCGGATGGCCGGTTGAGAGCCATGTGTGGTTCGAGGACCGGTGGATGGTCGCTTCCTGGTGTGATGAGTGATTGACAATGTGGTGTGGACTGATTCTTGGCTAAGTATTGCAGGTGCAAGTTGCAGCTTGACTGGTGTTGGTGCAGGTGAAGAACAAGCGCGAAAGGTCGTTGCCGGTGAGGCCTCCAGGTGTGGAGAAGACAAGTAGGCTTAGTTCGAGGGACCCGGTGGCCAGCGGGGTCAAGTGCGGGCCGCATGGTGGCAAGAACGGCAAGATGAAGTCATGGACGGTTTCTTGGTTGAGCCTCAAAACTAAGGTCGAGCTGGGACTACGTGGGAGCCGAGTCATGAGTGGTGATTGGCGGAGGCTACACCGAGTTCGCGGGGTTTCCGGTGGTTCACCAGAAAACCACTGGGTTCCTTGGTTGATCCACAAAGCCAAGACCGAAGAACCGAAGACGGAGGTGCAGCAGCTCCAGACCGGTCTGACCGGTGGGTCTGACCGGTCTGACCGGTGGGTACCGGTCTGACCGGTGTGCGACGACGCAGTCCGGAATCTTCGAAGCGGAGGACACGCGTCGGGATCGCAAGGCTTGCGTCGAGGCTAAGCAAGTTTGCGGTCGCTGGGCATCCGTCCGATGGTGCGAAGACAAAGACTTCCAAATTTGCCCTTGAGGGGCATGTATCCCTAGTTAGCTAGTAAGGGTATTTTAGTCTTTCGGTTGCCTCCATATAACCCAAGGGGTGAGAGGATGGCAGCCATCTCTTGGAACCCTAGCTCATTTGGTTTTTCTATTTTCTCTTCCTATTTTCCTTAGGATTTTCGTAGGACTAGCTTGAGAGCTTCATGGTGAGATCTTGTGAGAGGGAAGGATGATAGGGCGGCAAGCTAGACCTTGTATGAACCTCTTTGGTGTGTATAGATGATTCGGCGTGGTTCCTCAAGGCTTGGTTGTGTCTTTCCCGTTTCTCCTTTTTGGTGATTTTCGGAGGCTTTTCTTGGCGAATTTCTTGTGGTGGTTTTGAGACCTTTCTCTTTGGGATTTGGTGGGGGATGTATGCATGAACCCCTCGTGGTTCTTTTCCCTTTGATTCTCCTTCCAAATCCGTGAGTAAAGGGGCTCAATTTTGGGGTTTTCGTGGTTCTTGGGTTCGCAGTGTTCTTGGCGGAAATCCTTCGATTCCTCTTGATTCAACGAGTTTTGGTGGACCAAATCTTGGCTATGGAGTGCCCATGAGGTGTTCCTACTATCCCCAAAGTCTTGTACGAATCCGTGGAGCGAATCGGGAGATCGGGAGTTGGATTTGGGGGAGTTGACTCGCGGGCGCTGTTCATCCCGAGCCGCCCAGGCACGACCGGTTTGACCGGTGCTAGCCCTTGGTGGGATTTGTCTCGGGGAACAGCCTTGTCCGTGTGGTTTTGTCCCGTGGTCCTGCTGGTCAGTTCTTGGCGTACTTGGAGTTGTTTTGCTAGGTTTTGTGAGGGGTTCTTCTTCCTTCCAGGTTGTGTTTCGGAGGTGGTTTTTGTTCCAGGGCCTAGAGGAGTCACTGAGGCTTCCTGGAATGTTTGCTGTACGGCTGTTGTAGCCACCGGCCTGACCGGCACTGTCCACCGGTCTGACCGGTGTCACCGGTCTGACTGGTGTAGCACAGGCAGCAAGCCGTGCAAGTTTCCACTGCGTGTATTGGTGAGTTTTGGCTCGGAAGGTGGTGTGCTGGTTCCTAGGACCAGTAGCACTCCAGTAGCTGCGTGGTCTTGACCAACTTGGGTAGTTGAGTCGGAGAAGTGTTTCGGAAGCCGTGTTCATCTTGTTGGAGTTCCCATCTCCTTCGAGAAGAATTTTTATTGGCTCCCATTCACTCCCCCCTCTCTGGTTCGCCTAATCGGTCTTTCAATTAGTATCAGAGCCGGTTCGGGTCTTCATTGACTCTTACCAGTCTAAGATCCAAAGATGGCGAACCAGGAACGAGGTTCGGGTCCTCCGCACTTCGATGGGAAGAACTACCAGATGTGGCAGAGGCGGAAAGGGTCAGATCCTTTGGTACGTTACGGTGAACACAACTTATATTCATCCGATGAACTTCCTTGCTCCAGGATCGAGGGATATGTTCGAAGCCAACAACAAGGCGGTCGACTACTTGTTTCGTGCTCTGTGTCAGCCTGAATTCGACCGGGTTCAGATAGAGGACTTAGCCTGTAGGATTTGGGAGCAGTTGAAGGATGCACATGCTGGGAATGCTCAGGTTGAGGCTCGGATGTACGCGACTTACCGGAGAGAGTACGAGAACTTCACTCATCTCCCCGGCGAGTCCGTCGATGCCCTTTTCCAGCGGTTTACGGTCGTTGTGAACAACATGAGAGCAAATGTGGCCATGCTCCCATACGATGATCATGATAGAGCCGTGAAACTCCTGCACTCGTTGGATCGTACCGTATGGGACGGGAAATTTGAGGCTATCGTTGAGTCTGAGAAGTATGACACCTTGACCGTGAACGAGCTGTTCTCGAAGCTCAAGTCGGCTGAGTTGGACCGTGGTATGACAGCCAAGATCGAGAGCCCGACTGATTCTCATAGTCTCGCTCTCGTTGGCGGCAAAGGAGCTAAGTCTAACGCTAACGCATCCTCCAGGATGTACTCTCTGTCTTCTTTGATGTATTTGCCAGACGAGGAGTTCGACGTGCTTGGAGAGGACGAGCTGGCGTTGCTGACCAGGCGGTTCGAGAGGCTGCATGAGAACCGGGTGAACACGAGGAGGACAGCACAGACGTGCTTTTAGTGCGGCAAGCCAGGACACTTCATCACCGACGGCCCGGAGAAGACAGAGAACAAGGACGGCTACAAGGACGGCTACAGGCACCGGTCGAGCAGGGACGGCAAGTACCGATCAAGGCGCGATCACAAGCACAAGAACAAGCACAAGGACGAGCGACGGTCGAGGAAGAAGGACGGCCGCGGCAGGAAGGCCCGAGCGATGGTCGGAGCAAGCGACGTCGACTCCAGCTCCGCCTACTCTTCCTCAAGCTCGAGTAGCAGCGAAGATGAAGGTGATCGGCGCAAGAACAAGAAGGCGTCCAAGAACTTGAGCGGGTTGAGCTGCTTCACGGGAGATGGCTTCTGCGGCATGGCTCGTAGCTCCGGCAGCAAGAAGAGTCACCAGAGCGACTCGGACTCCGACTCCGAGGATGAGGTATGTGATGAGCTCTCTTCTTTGCGTAAGGAGAATGAGGAGTTGGTTGACTTGCTTGATAATCGCGATCACATGCTTAGAGAGGCCAAGAAGATGAGAAAAGAGCTTAGGGCCTCACTAGAAGATGCTAGGAACCGTGTGGCTGAGCTAGAAACCCAGAACCTAGATGCTAAGCTTGAGATTGATTCGCTTAAGGCTTCTCCTGTGGTTTCTGATGAGATTGATTGCTGTGATTGCTCTGTGTACCTAGCTGATCTTACTGCTCTTAAGGATAAGCATGCTTCTACTTGTGATGAACTAGATGTGCTTAGAGTTGAAGTAGCTGAGCTTAAGTCTAGACCTGCTTTGCTAGGTGCTTGTACTTCTTGCCCTGTTTTGCATGGAAAGATTGATGAGATGCATGCTTACACTGTTTCGCTTGAGGCTAAGTTGAAAGAGCCTATTCCCACATCTTGCTCTACTTGTGAATTGCATGCTTTGAAAAATCTGGAACTTGCACATTATGTGGATCGCTTGCAGGATGAGAACGATGACTTGAGAAAAATGATGGGTTGGTTGTCGGGTCATGAATCGCAGCTTAGGATGATGATTGAGGCATACAAGCGCTATGATGGGCAAGCGCTTGGCTCGGAGAAAGTTGGAGAGTCTAGTGGTGAGGGAGGAGAGAAGATTGGTGATATCCAAGCTCTACCAAAAACCTTTCACAAAAATGCTTATGCTCCTAAGCCCAACCCACTGAGAAACAAACTTGACACAACCCCAGATCCTCCCATATTTCCCCACTCCACAAATGATTTCCAGAAACCTATCAAGTTCAAGAGTAACTTGGGGAATGAGTTCTTTGGGAAAGAGAGTGAGAAGCCGAGTGGAGAGAAACCAAGTGAACAGCCCCATCCCAAGGCTAAACCTAAGCCCGTGCGGTTTCATTGTGACTATTGTGGGAGAGATGGTCACAAGGGCGAGTTTTGCTTCAAGAGGAAGCGTGAGGAGAGAGTGGCTAGAGAGTGGGCTAACAAGGACAGGTACCACCCCTCTAATGGTTTACCTGAGCCTCGTATGCAGATGCCCAGGGCCAAGGCGATTGTGAGGACGGTTCCGGCTTGGAGAGACCGGAAGGCAGCAGGTGGTGCTGCTGGCCGAGCTACACCGGTCAGACCGGTGCGCTACACCGGTCAGACCGGTGCAGGTCTGGGCAGACAGCGAGTTGGTTTTTGTGCTCGTGAGGATGCTCGGTTTGGTTCTGGTGGTCGTGGTTCTGGTGGTTGGTCTGGAAAGTTTGCAGGTGGTCAGTTTGCTAGGCGTTCTCCACCTCGTGCTCAATACGAGGGTGGGAGGAGTCGTAGCTTTGAGATGGAGAGGAGGAACGGTCCACGGTTTTCCTTTCGTGGATTTCGTCCTCCTCCAGCTAGAGGGTTGGTTCCCTCGTAGTGGTTACCGTGGTGGTGTTCGTGGTGGTAGCTTTGATAGGCGTGATGATTTGGTTTGTGCTAACCCCACTTTGGAGCAAATGACTCGGCACTGGTTTTACTCTTTTGGTACTAACCCCAGTGCTGAGTCGTTTGTTCACTCACGTGCTCGCTTTTGAATTTCAGGTGGGAGACTTGAGGAACGTTTGGTTGATTGACTCCGGTTGCTCGAGGCATATGACTGGAGACAAGGGGTGGTTCTCAAGTCTCGTCCCGGTGGTGTCCAAGACATACATCACTTTTGGGGACAATGGGCGAGGGCGTGTGCTATCAGAAGGTGAGATCAAGGTAAGTGACAAGGTCACTCTCAGGCGTGTTGCTCTTTTTCAATCGCTGGGGTTCAATTTGCTTTCCGTGTCCCAGTTGTTGGATGAGGGCTTTGAGGTGTTGTTTCGGCCTGGTGGTTCTCGGATTTTAGATTCTCGAGGGGACCTTGTTTGCATGGTCGTTCCCGAGGGTCAAGTGTTCCGAGCTGATTTCTCTCAGTCTTCTGGTGTAGAGCGTTGGTTTTTGGCTGGTTCTTCGAGTGAGTTGTGGAAGTGGCATAGGAAGTTGGGTCACTTGAGCTTTGATCTTTTGTCTCGCTTGAGTAAACTCAATTTGGTCTGAGGATTGCCACGGTTGAGGTTTGAAAAAGAGTTGGTTTGTGCGTCGTGTAGGCATGCCAAGATGGTAGCCTCTTCTCACCCGCCTCTCACCGATGTGATGACTGAGCGTCCATGCGAGCTGCTCCATATGGACCTTGTTGGCCCAGCTCGTGTGCGATCTGCGGGTGGGAAGTGGTATGTTCTTGTTGTGGTGGACGACTACTCTCGGTATGCGTGGGTGTTCTTTCTTGAGGAGAAAGGGGAGACGTTTGGTTTTGTTCGAGATCTTGTCTTGAGGTTAAGAAACGAGAGGCACGGAGATGCCATATGAGCGATCCGCAGTGACAATGGCTCGGAATTCAAAAACTCTCGCTTCGAAACCTTTTGCCATGACTTGGGTCTTGAACACCAGTTTTCGAGTCCGTATACGCCTCCCCAGAATGGCGTGGTGGAAAGGAAAAACAGGACCTTGTGCGAGATGGCTCGGACGATGCTCGACGAGCATAGGACTCCGAGAAGGTTCTGGGCTGAGGCGGTCAATACCGCGTGCTATGTGTCGAACAGGATCTACCTCAGGGTTCACAAGAAGAAAATCTGTTACGAGTTGATGCACGGTCGCACACCCAAGGGGAGTCACTTCCATGTCTTTGGTTGTAAATGCTTCATTCTGAAGAAAGGGAAGAAGTTGGACAAGTTCGAGGCTAGGTCTGTCGATTGCATTTTCTTTGGTTATGCATCTCATTCTAGAGCATTTCGTGTGCTCAATCTTGAAACTAACCAAATCGTGGAGACTTGCGAGGTAACCTTCGACGAGACACAGCCACGTAGTCAGCTTGTTTTTGAGTTTGCAG
Source organism: Cenchrus fungigraminus (assembly GCA_036936925.1). Classification (NCBI taxonomy): domain Eukaryota; kingdom Viridiplantae; phylum Streptophyta; class Magnoliopsida; order Poales; family Poaceae; genus Cenchrus; species Cenchrus fungigraminus. The sequence continues at coordinate 91,674,065 of CM072780.1, forward strand.
GTGACGACGAACTTGGCGAGGAGATCTTTCAGGAGGAGGAGCATGAACATGGAGACGATGAAGATGACGGTGTGGTGCCCGCGGCTGAACATGTACCTACTACTTCGACGACGATCGAGAACGAGCCCTCTCCCACACCTACAACGACAAACCCAGATCAAGGCGAAGCTGCTGTTGAGAGCGAGGTAGCATCAAGGCGAGAACCTCCCCGGCGAGTGCAAGTGGATCACCCAGCTTCGAGAATCATCGGCGACATGAATGAACGCACTACACGGTCGAGGTTTCGGAACAATTCTCATTTCGCTCATGCTGCTTTTGTTGCCACCTTTGAGCCCAAAGACATTGGACATGCGCTATCTGATCATAATTGGGTTAATTCGATGTATGAGGAGTTGGAGAATTTTCAGAGGAACCAAGTTTGGGTGTTGGTTGACCCTCCTCCAGGGTGTAAGCCGATTGGGACAAAATGGGTGTGGAAAAATAAAGAGGGAGAGAAAGGGGAAGTGGTGAGGAACAAGTCAAGACTTGTTGCTCAGGGGTACAGTCAGAAAGAGGGGATCGACTACGAGGAGACTTTCGCTCCTGTAGCTCATTTGGAGGCGATCAGGATCCTTCTAGCCTTTTCCGTGGCTAAAGGGTTCAAGTTGTACCAGATGGATGTGAAGAGTGCTTTCCTGAATGGTGTGTTAGAGGAAGAGGTGTATGTGAGGCAACCACCGGGGTTTGAGAGTGAGAAGTACCCCCACCGGGTGTACAAGTTGAGGAAGGCGCTGTATGGGTTGAAGCAGGCGCCTAGAGCTTGGTACGGTAGGTTGAGGGGGTTCCTGTTTGAGAGAGGGTTTGAGATGGGGAAGGTCGATCAGACCCTGTTTCTCCTCAGACAGGGCAGAGATATCCTGATTGTGCAGGTATACGTGGATGATATTGTCTTTGGTGGCTCGTCTAACTCTCTTGTTGCAAGGTTTGCAGAAGACATGAGCAGGGAATTTGAGATGAGCATGATGGGCGAGTTGCAGTTCTTCCTCGGACTACAAATCAAGCAATCAAAGGAAGGAACATTTGTGCACCAAGCTAAGTACACCAAGGACATTGTGAGGAAGTTCAAGATGGAGGACTCCAAGGCCATGGCGACGCCTATGAGTACGACTACAGCTCTTGATGCGGACGAGGAAGGTGAACACGTGGACAAGAAGGAGTACCGGAGCATGATCGGGTCACTCTTCTACTTGACGGCGACGAGGCCGGACATCCAATTCTTGGTATGTCTGTGCGCTCGCTTTCAAGCGTCTCCGAGGACTTCGCATCGGCAAGCAGTCAAGCGCATATTCAGGTATTTGCGACATACTCCCGACTTTGGCCTTTGGTACTCCGCGTTTTCTTCTTTGGCTCTTCATGGATTTTCAGACGCGGATTTTGCCGGGTGTCGGTTGGATAGGAAGTCCACTTCTGGGACTTACCAGTTCTTGGGTTCCTCTTTGGTGTCTTGGTCTTCACGCAAACAGTCGAGTGTTGCTCAATCCACTACCGAGGAAGAGTATGTGGCCGCAGCTAGTTGTTGCTCTCAGCTCCTTTGGATCACATACACCATGAGTGACTTTGGTGAGGAGTATACCCATGTCCCACTTCAATGTGATAGCACCAGTGCCATAAGCGTTGCAAAGAACCCAGTGCTCCATTCCAAAACCAAGCACATAGAAGTAAGGTATCATTTTCTGAGAGACAACGTAGAGAAAGAAAAAATCGCCTTGATCCATGTACCCACACATGACCAGCTAGCTGATATTTTCACCAAACCCCTAGATCAAGCAACTTTCACTCGTTTGCGGGGGGAGCTTGGTGTGTGTTTGATTTCTTGAGTTGGTGTGTGGGAGCTCCTTTGTAGCATATGTATAGCTTTCTTTTGTGCATTTCTTGCATTTAGCATGGCATATGTAGCATGATGTATAGGCATCTTTGTATCTTAGGTTGCATGCATTTTGTATCATATGCATTGGTTAGGAAAGGCTTCTCCTATATACATTGTTCACCATGGAATGATATATATGTCTTTGTGAGCTAGTTTGGTAAGCTATGGTTAGTTTGGCTTAGCTCTTGATAATCTTGGTTTATATCCATGGTTGATGGCTATGTTTTTCTAAAATGTCACATGTATGCTCTCTTGTGAGTAAATGCTTTTATATGATCTTGACATATTTTTATGGCTTGGCTATGCTTAATTTGTGGTTGGATAGCTTATTTTGATCATATGAGGCCAAAGGCTCATTTGCTATCATGAATGTTTAGCCTCCATGCTTGATCTTGTGGAGGGGTTTAAGTTCCTTTTTATCGCAAAGATATTTCATGTACCAATTTCAAATCTGAAACTGAAATGTAAATTGCTTGGAAAATGTGCTCCCATGTCATATGTGCTAATTTTAATTTGCTTTGGGTGCTAAACCGTTGCATGATGCCTACCAATGAGAAGTCTCATATCTAGAAGTAGGCACATGGCTCGGTGGTTTTGACATAACATGAGGTGCTTGTGGGTGTTTATGATGGTCTTATGCTTAGAATGGTTGTCCTAGCATGAAGTTTGTGTGGCTTTGCCATTTTGATATGTTTTGATCATGTTTAGGACTTTGCTCATGAGAGGGTAAATTTTCGCAAAATTGCTCAATTCTATCTTAGCTTCGTCCAATGGTTGTGAAACTTGGTGATCATGTAGTTGATGTCATTACGAAGCTATAGAGTATCTAACTTGCTCATTTGGACACGTGTAGCATCCTATGTTGAATTTTATCTATTTGAGAAGCTCTAGGTTGCATTTTTTGCATTTTTGGCTTGATTCATGCATTGTCAACAAGGGGGAGAAGTTTGAGCATGTTTTGGCTTACTGAATGCATCTAGAAGGTTTTCAGGTGGTTTCGAGCCATTTCTGGGCTCTGTTGTGCACCGGTCTGACCGGTTGAGGTCACTGGTCTGACCGGTCAGAGTGCTGGTCCTGTTCACATGTTGAGCACCGGTCTGACCGGTGGTGCCGACCGGTCTGACCGGTCAGAGCTGAGCTGATGCAGCTGCTCTGTTTCGTGATGTGGTTCGCATACATTCGTCCAGGGGGAGTTGCATTGGTTCAGGGGGAGCTTGCATGTGTGCAGGGGGAGCTCTTTCTGGTTTTCGAGCTTTGGTTTGATGGTTTGTGCTCTTTGCTTGAGCATGTTTTGTCTCGGATGTGTCGAGCCGTTGCCCTTGCCTAAGGGGTCCGAGACTTGTCTTCTTCAACTGATCTTGCTCTTTGCCTTTTCTTTGGTTTTCGATCGCTTGTTGGAGTTTCTTTTAGTCGTTTCTTTTCTTTTTCTTTTCTCGTGGTTACCAAAACGTGTGTGTTGTCAATGCACTCATCAAGGGGGAGATTGAGAGCCATGTGTAGTTCGAGGACCGGTGGATGGTCGCTTCCTGGTGTGATGAGTGATTGACAACGTGGTGTGGACTGATTCTTGGCTAAGTATTGTAGGTGCAGGTTGCGGCTTGACTGGTGTTGGTGCAGCTGAAGAACAAGCGCGAAAGGTCGTTGCCGGTGAGGCCTCCAGGTGTGGAGAAGACAAGTAGGCTGGTTCGAGGGGCCCGGTGGCCAGCGGGGTCAAGTGCGGGCCGCATGGTGGCAAGAACGGCAAGATGAAGTCATGGACGGTTTCTTGGTTGAGCCTCAAAACCAAGGTCGAGCCGGGACTACGTGGGAGCCGAGTCATGAGTGGTGATTGGCGGAGGCTACACCGAGTTCGCGGGGTTTCCGGTGGTTCACCAGAAAACCACTGGGTTCCTTGGTTGATCCACAAAGCCAAGACCAAAGAACCAAAGACGGAGGTGCAGCAGCTCCAGACCGGTCTGACCGGTGGGTCTGACCGGTGAGGAGCACCGGTCTGACCGGTGTGCGACGACGCAGTCCGGAATCTTCGAAGTGGAGGACACGCGTCGGGATCGCAAGGCTTGCGTCGAGGCTAAGAAAGTTTGCGGTCGCTGGGCATCCGTCCGATGGTGCAAAGGCAAAGACTTCCAAATTTGCCCTTGAGGGGCATGTATGCCTAGTTAGCTAGTAAGGGTATTTTAATCTTTCGGTTGCCTCCATATAACCCAAGGGGTGAGAGGATGGCAGCCATCTCTTGGAACCCTAACTCATTTGGTTTTCCTATTTTCTCTTCCTATTTTCCTTAGGATTTTCGTAGGACTAGCTTGAGAGCTTCATGGTGAGATCTTGTGAGAGGGAAGGATGATCGGGCGGCAAGCTAGACCTTGTATGAACCTCTTTGGTGTGTATAGATGATTCGGCGTGGTTCCTCAAGGCTTGTTTGTGTCTTTCCCGTTTATCCTTTTTAGTGATTTTCGGAGGCTTTTCTTGGCGAATTTCTTGTGAAGGTTTTGAGACCTTTCTCTTTGGGATTTGGTGGGGGATGTATGCATGAACCCCTCGTGGTTCTTTTCCCTTTGATTCTCCTTCCAAATCCGTGAGTAAAGGGGCTCAATTTTGGGGTTTTCGTGGTTCTAGGGATCGTAGTGTTCTTGGCGGAAATCCTTCGATTTCTCTTGATTAAACGAGTTTTGGTGGACCAAATGTTGGCTATGGAGTACCCATGAGGTGTTCCTACTATCCCCAAAGTCTTGTGCGAATCCGTGGAGCGAATCGGGAGATCGGGAGTTGGATTTGGGGGAGTTGACTCGCGGGCGCTGTTCATCCCGAGCTGCCCAGGCGCGACCGGTCTGACCGGTGCTCTTGACCGGTCTGACCGGTGCCCTTGGTGGGATTTGTCTCGGGGAACAGCCTTGTCCGTGTGGTTTTGTCCCGTGGTCCTGCTGGTCAGTTCTTGGCGTGTTTGGAGTTGTTTTGCTAGGTTTTGTGAGGGATTATTCTTCCTTCCTGGTTGTGTTTCGGAGGTGGTTTTTGTTCCAGGGCCTAGAGGAGTCACTGAGGCTTCCTGGAACGTTTGCTGTACGGCTGCTGTAGCCATCAGGTATGCTTCCCTGTAACCCCTTGTTGCTACCGATGACCATCACACGGAGGCTGGTGCAGCAGCTGATGTTGCCCGGGATGCCACCGGTGAGCATGTTCTGGGTGAGGTCAAGGATCTGGAGGCGGCCGAGGGAACCGATGCTGGGAGGGATTTCTCCCTGCAGACTGTTGAAGCTCAGGTTCAGTGAGCGCAGGAAGGTGAGGTTACCGATGTCAGGGGAGATGGTGCCGGTGAGTCCCCGGGAACTGAGGTCCAGGGCAACCACCCGCAACCGGTGTCTTTGGCTGCAGGTAACGCCCTCCCAGCTGCAGTAGCTGGTGCTCTCGTTCCAGGAGGCCAACGAGCTCGAGTGGCTGGAGATCTTCCCCTTGAAAGCCACAAGAGCTGCCTTGTCTCCACCACCGCCTGCTGCTGATGAAAGAATGATTGGTATGGTGGAGAGCAGTAGCAGCAGCTGCTTCTGCAGGAATGGACGTCTGGTTCCTAGGAGCAGCATGGCTGGTGATTGCTTGGGTTTCTTTCGCTTGCTCTATTGCGTTATGGATCAGTCCAAGTTTCAGATTAAAAGGATTTCTTAGTGAAGCGTTTCTCAATGATGGTCAAACACACATACAATGTTTGTCTATGGCCGGCAAGATACAAGATAGATATGCTAATCATATGCATCTTATTAGTCCGATGGAGACAAATTAAATAACCAATAAGTCACCGAATGTTGACTAGACTTGGTGATTGCTAAAATATGGTGGAGTTTGAAACGGTTGCTTGTATTTTTCTGTATTTCTTTCAGATTAACGACGGTACTCTTTTAGCACGTGGTAGATTAGCGACTCTATGGTGACTTCAATTCCCTCATGTGTACTCGCAGAGATAGCTTGCGTGTGTTATTGACCTTGTTTGGATCAAGGAGGTTAAACATTAGCCCCTACCTAATGTTTGTTCCAATGTTTAGCCCTTTAAAGTTTAGTCCATGAATATGTCTGGATTGAGGAGCTAAACATGCATTTACACTAGTAGAGAACTGTCCTTTGGTTCAGAGCCTTTAGTCTTGGGTGAAAATTGGAGTCGGAATTAAAACCCTAAATCCCACAGGAGGTGGAAGGCACTGCACCTTTAGTCCCGGTTGGTAATATCATCCGAGACTAAAAGCCATGTGTCCAAAGGCTGGTGGGCTTCTCCCTCTACTCCCCTCCACTCCCCTGCGTGCCTCTCCCTCTACTCCCCTCCCCTGTCACCGTCGGAGGGGCTTGTCGCGAACCTACGTGGGCCCCTAGGACGGCGGCAGTGGCGTTTCTTCGGCTTGTGGTGTTGGCTTCGGGTCGGAGAATCGACGCGCTGCAACCTCGCCGGCCATGGTGACGACGGTGGCGCGGGGGTTGCAGATCCGGTGCCCTAGAGGCTAGATTCGGCCCTCCCCACGCTGGATCTATGGCAAGCGACCCCCACGCGGTGGCCGGGGCGGGCCTCGTGCACCATCCAGAGAGCGGCGTTGGTGATGACCGCGCATGCACCGGGCTCCACGGCTACGATGCAAAGGTGAGAGGCAGCTAGGCAACGGTAGCGGCTGCGGTGTGGGGTCATGAGGCAGTCGAGCTATGGCATCGGCGGTGAAGGCGCGGCAGGGGAGGGGGGGGCACCGGCGTGGTGTCGCGTTGATCGACGCGTTGTTGCGCCGCAGGGACGCCGGGCGCAGTGGCTGCGGTACGGGGAGTGCGTGAGGAGGCTGGGCTATAGCGACCGCTGGAGGAAGCGTGGCGACGGGAAGTGGTGGCGAGGTGCCGCGGGCTCGCGCGACGACTGGCGCGGTGTCGAGCAGCGCGCCGGGTGGTTGCTGTGAGGAGCGATAGAGGAGCGGAGCTTCGGCAGTGTCGCGTGTGGGATGCGGCGTAGGCGTCGCTCTGTTGGGGCAGTTGTGGCGGTGGTGCCAGTGTGCCATGCCGTGCGCGTGCGATGGGGTTTGGATGCTTCGAGCGAAAGCGTTTGCCAGTTTCATGCTGGTGGCATGGCGGCGGCGTCCTCAGACGTCTCTTTCCCCGTTGGGGACGTCATGATGGAGCTACAACCATGCTGCACAGGGTCTCTGGGTGAAAACCTTGTCTTGCACTTGGACAACTGATGGCGGCGCCCGCTCGGGTTCGGTGACTTTGCCGGCCCACTGCCCATGGCGGCTCGCCCAGTGTTGAAGTCCCAATCCAACTGGGCGAGTATAATTGTTTTTAATTTCTTTTCTGTTTCCAGCCTATGACCTCCCAGGATCGTAGTCTTATATTTTTTCTGCTTTATCAATGAAACATGTACTATTTTGTACGGTTCGTTTAAAAATGTTGATTTGACTTGTAAAGCCTCATGTTTATCCACGAACTTCCAAATATTTATGCATCTTCAAAATTGTCTCATAAAACTACTGACGAGGTGGGTTTGTGGATTGAAATGTCACCCATATATAATCGGATTTGTAGTAGTAGTTTTGTTGCTGATGCTACGAGATATCTCACCTGACAATTTATTTCTGATAATAATAGGTGGCAAAGATGTTCAAGATTTACCAAATTATTGGTGGAAGTTGCATTATCTCATTTGGACCAAAGCCAGTATGCTTGTTACTCGATAGTCGATAAATCTAATCCTAAGAGTCTTCTTAATTCAGTTTCGAGTTCTTACAGACCATCCGCACTGCTATTGCTCTATAGGTTTACTCTAAAAGGAATATTTTAGCAACGTCAACAAGAATCTTTACTCTACATCAACTTCTCCCGCACTCTTGTTGCTCTATATATTTACTCTATATCAACAACTATATACTTTATTCATCCACCTCCAACTACCATATATAATTTAAAATTTATTTGGTACCTCTTTAGGGATTAAATGTATAGAAATTCTAGGGATACAATCGTGAGGAAATGGAAGTTCTATAGACTAAACTATAATTATTAAAAAAGAGAAGGGCTAAAGGAAAAAAAAACAAACCTTATCTTCTTCTCAGACCGTCTCCAGCAGATGTAGATCGGAGGCACACTGTAGCGGCTCCAGCAGGACCTGCATTTTGCAGCAGAGGGGTCGCATTGCTGCATTCTTGGGGGTACCGGGGGCTTTCCCCATCCCAATCGCTGCGGGCCCCACCATCACGGCTCCACCCCGCGGGGCAGCCTCCTTCCTCGACCCCATCGCCCCCTCGCGTAGCTCCTCCAGGCCGACGCGGCCTTCTCCTCCCGCCGGCACCAGACGACACCAGAGTTGGGTGAATCGGGAGATCTATTCGTTGGAAGTTTGAGTTTGACTCGCGGTTTGAGTTTTTCCCGAGCTCTCCAGGCAAAATCAATCTGACATCCGTTTTGTATTCGTATTCGAGAACATTCAAATCCGTATTCATATTCGAGTAAAATGTGGTAAAAGGTGTTATCCGAATCTGAGTCCATGCGAATTCGATCTGTTTCCATCCTTACTCGCACAAGTCCTGGTTGCACAAGTTGACGGGTCACCTCACCCTCTCATCTCCCCTGCCGGAATACACCTGAAAGGATCCTGATGTCGTCTAGAGGGGGGGGGGTTGAATAGACGAATCTGCACTTTATAAAAACTTCAACCCACTGTCAGCACTGAAACCGGTCAGACCGGTTTCCAAAACCTGTCAAAAAACCAATAGACTAGTATATGCCCTCTACGAGTTCTAGAACAAACCAGTCTTGGTGTAGGACTTCCACATGTGTTTCCAAGAGTGTCAATGAAGTCCCTACACACAGCACAAGCACACCAAGGTAGATCGAATCGGAAGCACAAAGATTATGCTAGAAACAACTCAAGGTAAAGCAAGCTAATAAAAAGGATGTAAGAGCACGAAAGACACCAGATTTATCCCGTTGTTCAACTCGCCACTAAGGCTGGCCGACGTCCACGTTGTTGAGGTAAGCCACAAGGGCTTTGGGATCACTTTCAATCCGCTCCTCCCTCACACCTATCTCCAAGACTATAGATGGAGTGTTCTATTATCTTTGATTTGCAATTACAAACTTCTTGGAGCTGCCACACAACGATTGGGAGCTTCCAAGCTACTTCTAGCCATCTAGGAGCCAAGGACTCCAAGAGTAAAAGATGCTTCACAAGATATTCAACAAGATCAACAGGTGCTCAAGTGTGGGATTGCTCACTAGGCTTCACAAAGCTCTCACACAAGTCACTCTCTCAACCCAACTCAAGGATAGGGCACTAAAGGCTTGAATCTCACTTAGAGAGGTTGGGGAGAGCTCAGCCGGGGTTCTGGAAGGTGTTAGATGCGTGGAGAACCAGCAGCCCCTCAAAGAAGAGCTCATGGGTATAAATACCCAACTCTCACAAAACTAGCCGTTAGTCTGTCAGACAAAACCGGTCTGAGCGGTTTTCAAACTAACTAGCCATTGTACTGTGTCAGTGCCAAAACCGGTCAAACCGGTTTGCCAAACCGGTCTAAGGTTAAGATCTCACGGGTTAGTCTTGTTGACGCGAAAATAGGACGTCACCTCCGCGCGTGACACACGTGACTCCCCGGTCTGTAGCGAGGTGTGCCAGCCAATCTGACCCGTTGATTGACAATGGAAAATATTAGGGATCGGCTAGGGAACTGATGGCCTTTTAGCGAGACGTGTACCAACCAATCGGCCGATACGAGTAAAGCGGGATCAGCCGGCTCTAGAGCAATCGAGGCGCGTGGGTGTGGATAAGAGATCGGCTAGAATCGGCCGATCGTGACGTTAACACTCGAACATGTCGAAATCTGCTGTGGTGTTAGAAGCTGATAGGATCTAGATCGAGCTGGATAAATTGGTGATAATAGCTAAAAACCACAAGAATTGGTACAAAAACTTGCAGATCTAGCTAATATCGATAAGGGGTGAATAAAGAACTAGACGAAACCTCAGCGATGCGCCCAAAGGTTAAAGCCTTGGGTTATTCGGTAAAACGGTACTCACAAGCTTGCCGGGGATCGATCGATGTAGCCCGACGAACTTGAAGGACGGCGTTATAGAAAAGGGAAAAAACACAATGGCGAAGTCGCCGAAAAGTAGGTGCTATAAAGTAGATGCTGTAAATTGTAAAGGGTTTGCCCGGAGGCGGTTTGTTTGATATTGGTGTGTACACTTTTTCCCGACCACGCAGGGTCGCTATTTATGTCCTGAGGACAACCCGACTCCTAGCCGATTACGGCACTGTTTACTTCATCTAAAGAAAACAAACACTTCTAAAAATAGAAAAGGAGTCTCGCAGGAGTCAAAAACTCTCTAAAAAACTAACTCTTGACCCGTTGTCAATCGTGGGTTGACCCGCCTCCGCCTAGCTTTCCTTTTGGCGCATCCTCTCGATTGCCGCCTTCTTCTCCTTCTATCGGCCGATCTTTCAATCGATCATCGGTCGATAGGTTGGGCCCACTAGTTTATCAATAGATAAGGTTGGACTCTTTGACCATCGGCGAGCTCCGCTGCCCCCCTTTCTCCTTTCCAATCGGCCGATTGCACTCTGTTTTCATCGGCTGCTTCTCCTTATCCTTTTTGACATGTTTTTCCAAAAAACGGTGTCAACACATGCCCCCCCAGTTTCGGAGTAAATAATCTTTTGCTCTGAAATTTCCTCGAATCCGGTATCCTCCTCGATTCGAAGTCGGCCGAAGAATCCAAACAAATCTTAGGGGCCATAAATACAACTGCCTCAACCCTCTTTTTTCCCCTGAATCTTATTGCTCCAACAGCTCAAGCTTTCGGGCGACGAACCCTAAGCTTCAAAGCTCTTACTGATTCATGGCGTCTTCAGGCTCCGCCGGAGGTTCTCGTTCTGCCTCTACGCCTCCGAAGGCATCTCTTTCTTCAGTTCCCCCGGTATTTCTTCTGTTCTTTTGCTCTTATTTGCTCCCAAATGCCACCGCTCTGTTTTGTCTGAAGCCCAGATTTTTCTTCATTTATTTCTTTAGGAACTTAGATCTAATCTCATCATCCCAGTTGGTGACAAACCTGGACTTGCTTTTCTCGGCCCAATGGGTGATGCTGATCCTACTGAAATGATTAATTTTGAAACCGGCCGAATCCCCTTCAAGCATGCCTCTTTGAATCTAGCCAATTGGGACAGCTGCTTCAGGTCTTGGATAGGTTACACCAAAGGATGGAGAGATTGGTACCGTAGAGTTTCTGTGAAGAACAGGGAATCTTGGGAGCAATATAAAATCAGTCAGTGCATCACCCTATCTTTATCTGAGATGTCCCGGAATGAATCTCTTTTGATAGCTACTTCTTATTTTTGGTCTGACGCACTTAATGCTTTCTTGTTTGGCCATGGGCTGATGGCTCCAACTTTGGCTGATGTTCTCCTGCTAACTGGCCTAGATGTCTCTTCTCCAGATGTCCTCTTTAGCCATCGGAATGATAAACCTTCTCATCAGCTGAAAACCAAGAATATAGGTGGATGTTCTGGTTATATTGCTGAGCACAAGAAAGAGGGAACTGTGAACCACAGGGAACATGTTGCTTTTCTGAACATGAGGCTTGAGAAATTTGTCTTCTGTGGCAAAACTTTTGGTCCTACTGCCAATTATCAGATAGTGGCTGAACAGCTGGCCGACGGCAATTGCATTCCCCTTGGAAAATATCTCTTAGGTGCAGTTTATAACCTCCTTCACCAAGTGGTGGTTAGTTTGTCAACCAATTCCCCAATAGGCACTCCGGGAGGTCCCTGGTTGTTCATCAACATGTGGCTAAACCTTCATCTTCGAGATAGGTTGGAGTAGAATATTTTTGACATGACCTTCCCGGGAGACCAACCAGATGGCGTTCCGATTGTGAGGCGTCAATGTATGAATTTTGGAGAGGCCGTTTCTATTTTTCCAGGACATAAGAGAACTCCTTCTCGCATAGCAAAGCACTTCAGAAGCTTTTATCTCGGCTTCAACCCAGAATCCATTATCTGGTTTGCATATAGAGATGATGATACCTATTTTGAGACCACATTCAGCTTTGATGACATCCACAAGGATGATGAAGACAGAATTGCTTTCGTGGAAATTATTAAGCCAGGGTTCCTCCCTTCTTGTGTCTTTGGAAAGGACCAATTGGCTACTTATGAATTTTATAACCCTTCAGTGTGTGCTCGTCAGCTGGGGTTTGGCCAGTTGCCGATTGGCCTTTATTTCTCTGACTTGATTAAACCACGGGAGATTATTCCTAGTGGTACTTATTATCAACGTCTCTTGGATCGGGTCCCTGATTCTGCCACTATTGATCTTGCTTCCTGGAGATTTTCTAGCTTCACTTCTTCCCTCTTTAACATCTGGTGGGCGGAATGGTGTGATCACCTCTTCTGCGTCTCCCCAAGAATTTATTGTGAGAAGTTGGATCCTGCATATCATGCATCGGCTGATGAGGTAATTTTCTTCTGATCAAATTATGCATTTGCTTGATTGTATTCTGATTGTTGCATCTCCTTTTCAGCCTGAAACCATAGAGCCCCCTGCTATCAGCGGAAGTGGCAAGCCGATTCATTATTGGCCACCAAGACTGGCACCGTACATCGGCTACAATGCTCCCACGATCTCTTCAGTCATGCAAGGCCCCAAGATCAATCCTGCTCCGGACAATCTACCTCTGTTGACCCTTAAGAGGAAGGGTGTGACTAGCAAAGTTCTCTCCTGTAGGACAAAGAAGAAGATTGACACTAAGGTTGTCAATGTCTCGGATATGGCCGGAGTACTGGCAAGTGCTTTCAAGGTACTGACTTTCAGTTTTTTCCTTTTCCTTTTGCATTTTTGATTGATCAACTTGCTCTTCTTGTCCAGTCTTCAGGTCAATCAACGCAAGCTAGTACTGCTGGTTCTGATCAAGGTTCAGTTCTGGAGCCAATTCAAGAAGTTCTAACCGATGATACCTTGGTTGAGCCGTCTGAGCAACCCGAACCAGATGAAATCGTAGAAGATCAAATCCAGAGTCCGACTGCTTCTCACATTGAGAAATCTCCAACCAAGGTAAAGAAAATTTGCTTATCCTTGGCCTCTTTGCCTATCCTTGAGTTTCTGTCTCTTTGTTCAGGATGCTGATGATACATTGGTCGGGACTCAAGATGTGTCTCTAGATGACTTCCAACAAACAACTGGTGATCGGCTTCAATCGCCGATTATTGAGATTTCTAAACCACAATCGGCTGAAAACCCGATCATTCAGACTCAGGCAACATCCTCTACTGCAGAGGTAAATTTTCTGATCTCCTCAGATTTCTTCATCAACTCTTCAGCTCATTCTTGCTTTCTCTGTAGGTTCCACCAACCTTGCCCCTTGTTGCTCAGGGTGAATCGGCAGCTGCTGTCTCAGATGATGTGAAGGCTAAGCTGATCGAGGTGCTCCCATTGCTGAACCAAGACATCGGCCAACTTGTACAAGACGCTGAGCCGATCAGGGCTATTTTTAAGCAGATTCAAGGCCAGTTGCCTAGAGATCTCAAGGCGAAGATGCTCCAAGTTGCTTTCATTGAAAATCGGCAGCTCATAGTCCAGGAAGCTCAAGATCGGCTAGATGAAAGGAAGCGCCAGGAGCAACTTACTCATGACAGGGAGAACCTGGATAGTAGTATGGCCGATCTTGACAACATGATTGAATTCCTAACTTCTTCTCATTCTGATATTGTCAGCATCATTGATCGTCTGAAGAGGCGTCGTGTTGATTTGATGAAGGAGCTTGGCCAAGTTGAGCAAGACTTGGCGGCTGAAGAGCAAAAGCTTGCGGATCTTCCAGGCACCATTGCTGCCATGCGAGAGCAGAGGGACTCTGTCGCACGTCAAGCTCAAGCTTTACGTGAGGAAGAGCAGCTGATTTCTGGTTCGACCGATGCCGATCGCCAGGAGATAGAAGCGGTTGACCAGCTGCGCCTGGATCTCATTAATGCCATCCATCTTTTGGGCATTGTTTAATCTTTTATTTGTAATTTTCTGAATCGTAATTGGCCTTTACTGGCCAGCTTCCAACGCTCCGTATTAATCATTTTGACCGAACGCTCCAATCGGCCTTTATAAGATGTCTAGATCTCTTTTTCCCTTTGAACCGTACTCCTTTTGCAATGGCCTCCTCTTCTTCTTCTTCCTCTATGAATCAGGTCGGTTTTTTCTTTTATTTTCTTCATTTTTCATGATTCCTTCCCTGATGTTTTCTTTTTCTCAGTCTCCAAATCGTGATATCGTGGAAAGAATCGTGTCAAGCATCAATGCCTTCGGTGCAAATCGGCCAACCCAACCATCTAGACAAGAACGAGGTCTCCGTCTGGTGATTGCAAACGACGAGAAGAAGCTGGAAGTTCTTGAAGCTAGGAGGACTGCTCTTCTTCAGGAACTGGATCGCGTGGGTGAGGAAATAATCCAAGTTAAGGTGGAGTTAGATAAGGCAAAGAGTCTTCTTTAATCCTCGATGTATTGCCAGCCGATGCAATCGGCTTTTATAAATAAAATCACTATCCTTTGATTAGCATTGATGGACTTGAATGTATTATTTCTTGGTGATGAATTCCCACCCATGCTTGTAGGTGCTCATTATGATCTGGTTCGACTTTTCCTGCTATAAAAATGTAGCTTGCTCCTTATGTGGTATCACAATCTTCTAACTATGAACCAGATCAGCTTCCATTAGGAATAGGAGGTAGGCCCCCTCCGGAGTGTTTCCAGAAAATTGTAGTCATTCCCATTCCTTGACAAGTTTCTTCTTGAAGTGTTCTTGCATCCAAATGATGCATCAAAGCTTGTCGTTGTTGCTGGAAATGTTGAGAGAGGGGAATCCTGATAGTATCCTCTTCTGGAGTACAGAGTGGGGCCACACATTGTTATTCAATCCACCTTCAAAGCCAGCTCCCGGTCTTCGGGAAACGCATCACTGCATGACTGCCCATTGCTCAGTCTGAGACTTTCACGGGGAAACTATTCTTGCTTTGACTGCATGGATGCCTTTCATTTCCCCTTTTTCAATTCCCTCTTGTAGTTATCCTTTCTGCCATCTGGGGCTATAAATAGGCCTGAAGCCCGATGGAGAAAACTCACACTCATCGGCCATGGCACAACCAACTCAGATAGATTATAGGCTCTTGTTGTATGATTGTTCTCTTTTCTTCTCTCCCTTTCATGGCTATAAGAATTCTTGTGAAGTAGTGTAGTGACCACTCTTCTTCTTCGTCTCCTTTCGAAAAGCCAGGAGGCACTATAGCTAGAAGAATCCTTGTGAGGATCTGGCTTTAGGGGAAGGAGCAAGGTAGGGTGTCTTGCTACACATTTATCAGCGGAGGAGCGTGCCAAAGGAACGGCCGTCTTGGTCATCAACTCAGACTCCTTTCGGCGGAAGATTACAGAATCCGGTGAAGATCTTAATCTTTCGTTTCCTCTTCGCTGTGTCCTTCTCTCATTCATCGATTCAATATTCTCATCATACTAGAGATAGGGCAACGCACCCCTAGTAACTTCTTGAGAACGCATGTAATCTTTAGATCTGAGTTGTAATATCATTGTTGTAATCCAAAACAGAAGAGATGAAAATATACTCATTGAGGGCGATATGTGTATCGGCCACAACCGAATTATATTAATTGTACATCAGTTTTTACATTTTTTGTACTTGAGGCGATTCTTTACAGATATCGGCTATTCTACTAGAAACAATTACATTTGCAATCGGCTACAGCTCGAAAATCCAATTGGCTGATAGGCTCGATACGACAATCGGCTCATACAACTGTTGATATATTTGGGCGACTAATCCATCAACTGCTGTGATTCCACGCCCAAGCTTTCTTCTGTCTTCAGTGATTTGATCCATTAAGTCTCATCATCAGAGCCGACTGCTTGAACCGGCTTTAGTACGAAATCAGACACTTTTAGATCATAGGTCCATCCTTGTGTTTCTGTAGCTGCTACCGTTAAGGAGGTTTCTCCTTTGACCATTTCCACAGAATCTTCGATCCATTGGATGATGCATTGTAGATGGTATGCAACAATTCGCATGTATCCAATCCCGACCCAGCAGCAATTATAAGATCCCCTCCCTTTAATGACAAAGAAAACGGTTGGAAGGGTCTTACTGCCGATGGTGAGTTCCACGCAGATTGCACCTTGAGCCGGAGAGACGTTGACTTCGAAGTCCACCAGCATCATGTCGGTTTGGGTCAAATCTTCATCAGACTTCCCAATCTTTGAGAAACAATGCTTTTAAGTGTTGTCTCTTTTCATCATCTGGCTTCTCAAAGATGGCTTGTGTAGGTTCCAGTGTTAATTCCTACTAAACTAGAAATAAAACATAGAGTGAGTCAGACTGAATAGAGCCGTATGTCTTTAAACAGGATAGTGCTTTATGCTTATTAAAAATGAATTGAGTAATCATATCCGCTAGCGTAATGGTCTATTTCTTCTGCCAAAGTACTTTTTAGTACGTAGTCTTTCTTCGAGCTTAGACCTAAGGTTCCTCCAATTCTGGCCCCCACTTACAGAAAACAAACTGCTGGCATATTCGCCGTAGCCATGCCAATTTCTTCATCGGACACATCCGAATCAACTGGAGCCATGAACTCTTTTGGCAAGAGGACAACCATGTTTATATCAGCTTGTGATTTGTCATCCTCCCCATCATCGGCCTTCGGCTTTGGACGCCAAACTTTAGACCGAACCTTCTTCTTGTCCAGCACACGTCTTTCTTCTTCTTCTTGCTGTTCTAGGTGGCGTAGGCGCTAGACTCTCCTCTTCTAGGACTTGGACAAACCATCTGGACACCATTGTGGATTAGGCTTCTTGTATGATTGGCTTCACTCCTCATCCAGTTGCAGAGTACGTCGACGTTCAGGAGCTCGGCACATAATATCTTCATCAGGGACCAGAGAATCGGCCATCTCTTCCAGTCGATTGTTTGACTTTTCATTGACTCGGCCTCCCAGCCGATCATGAACACTGGCCTTGCCCCCCAGCCGATCGTGGATGCTGGCCTTGGCCCCCAGCCGATCGTAGACTGAGACCCATTGATTGCTGAATTCACGGTGATCCCCAACTGCAGGCCTTCTGTCGTCGAAGCAAACCCTCTTAAATGAGCTGCTATTGTTGTAAGCCTCATTGCACTCTAGACAATTCTCTGATGTTGGTAGCTTGATTCCTTCTTCCCAGCAGTACTTGAAGAACAGACACCTCCAATGTCCCTTGTTGCGCCGTGCCCACTCCTCTCTCCCTTTTGCTCTCTCTTGTCGGCGCTGAAACTTGTTGATCAGCATCTGGGACGTGACAGGTCAGCGCGGCTTCAAGTCTCCTTCTTCAAGTAGCAACCCTTTTCCTTTTCCATCGGCAGCGGTTGCTTGTACCTTGGGATCGACAACTCCTTTATTTTGAGCCGATTCAGATGTCACCAGCTTAACATGTGATGTGTCTTTGCTAGACACTTCAACTGTATTAGTTGGGAAAGGGTGCTGATCAATCTTCATCAGCTTTTCAGCTTTGGCAGGAGTTTCAAACTTATGTTTCCCTTGCTCAATAGCTGACTGAATTTGTTGTCTGAAGATCTTGCAATCATTGGTGTCGTGCGACGTTGCATTGTGCCACTTGCAATACTTCATCCTTTTGAGCTCCTCTGCAGATGGTATGGTATGGAACTGGGAGAGCTTGATCTGCCCTTGCTGGAGCAATAGATCAAATATCTTATCGGCCTTAGTGATGTCAAAGCCGAATTTTTCTGGTTCTTTCTTACCAAAGGGGCAAGACATTGTCTTCTTGCCTTTGACCCATTCTGTGAGCCCTATCATGTTATCTTCATCTTCTGAGTCAGAGTAATCCACGTAAGACACCTTCTTCTGGAAATTCTTCCTAGGCTCGTAAGATCTTACAGTCTCTTGACTCATTCAACTGACCTGCTGGCTGAGACTCTCAAAGTCATGTGATGCATATTTCTCCCTTATGGTCGGTAAGAGACCTTGGAACGCCAACTCAGCCAGTTGTTTGTCTCCCAGATTCAGACTATAGCATTTGTTTCTGACCTCTCTGAATCTCTGAACGAATCCAGCAACAGTTTCATCGTTCCTTTGCTTGAGTCTGGTCAGATCAGTAATCTTCATCTCATGGATGCCAGAGAAGAAATAATTGTGGAACTGCTGCTCTAGATCAGACCACTTGATGATGGAGTTAGCTGGCAATGAGGTAAACCATGAGAATGCTGGCCCTGAGAGGGATGAAGAGAATAACCGTATCCTAAGTGCATCAATATTCCCTACTTCCCCACACTGGATGATGAACCGAGTGATATGCTCCATTGTGGATGTGTCATCTTGACCAGAGAACTTTGTGAAATCTAGCACCTTGAATCTTGGAGGGAAAGGTATCTGATCATAACCAGATGGATACGGTGTTCTGTACATGCAGGATTGCTGTTTAGGTTTCATCCCATATTGCTTCTCCAACATCTCTGAAAAGTGGTCAATCAATTCCTACTTTACGTGAGACTTCAACTCAGCAGAAACTTGCTCGATTGCTTGCATCTCAGCTGATAGAGTCTCTGGAGGCTGTCCTTCTGAGGTTCTTGGCTGTGGATTTGGTGCCGTTGATGTCCCTGCTCCAGAAGAACCTTGCATATTTGATTGACCTGTCATAGGTGGAATCTGTTTGATCGGCTGACCAGCCGATGGAGTTGGTTGATGCAAGTTCAACTGGCCTGTGATAGCCAATTGATTTAGGAGCATTTGCAGCACCTGTGTAGGATCCACCTGTGGTACTGCTGGTTGTTCTATCACCCCTTGGTTGATCGGCTGCTGAGGTGACGATCTGGTGTGAGCAACTGTATTAGCTGGGGTTAAGACAGGTTGTATTGATGGTGACTGTTGCACTGGAGAAGTCTGCACAGGCATCCCTAGCATCGACTGCTGAGCCGATTTCTGAGGTGGAACAGGAGCTTTTCTTTCTGTTGGTATGACCATATGAGCATGAGCTAGACTGATCTTGACTCTTTCAAAAGCCTTGCTCCCGTGATTGAAGTAGACAAACTCTACTCCTTCCTTGGTCATATGCACAGTCCCTGGAGTACCTCCAAACATAGCTTGACAAGATTGTGGGTACTTCACTTCTGGAACTTCCTCAGGCTGAGATTCAAAGAAATTTGTGATATCAGTCTCAAACTGATCGCGAGGCAAGTCCCATCCTGCGAGTTTTTCGTCCTGATCTCTCATTGCAGGATACTTCTGATGATGATTCTGCACTGAGAATGCCTGATCTTGTGTCTTGGACTGTGCTAGATGTGTTTGGACCACAGGCATTGTAACAACAGGGTCTTTGGACTTATCTCCAACACTTTGATTCTGAATCGGCTGGGAATCCGATGAAGTACCAGGAGCAGTTGCATTGATCTGTGGAGACGGTGTAACCCCTACTGTTGGATCATCAATCGACAGAGAAGCCGATTGGTCTTTCTGGAACACTGGAGGAGTTCGATTTTGTTGGAAGTACGCAGGTCCCAGGTATCCTCCTTCCGCTCCTTTCTTGAGCATTTCAGTCAGACAATTCTGGATGGTATTGGCAAGAACCTTGGCTTGATCAATCATTGTCTGATGCATCGCTTTGTTCATCATATCTTGAAGCCCTTCGGGAACTGCTGAAAAGGTAACTTGCTTAGGTGTTGGCAAAGGATTCTTCTTGAAGACTCCACTCTTGGTTTGACCATATGATGCCAGACATTGCTCTTCATAATGCTTCATGTGAGCTTCGAACTCTACTTTGTCTGCATCCTTCAGCTGATCCCTGGTGATTGGTTGAGCATTGCTTGGATCAACCTCGAAAGTACCACTCTTAGTGTTCTTCGTCATTGTTGCCTTTTTCGAGTCCCACTAGGCGTGCCAAAAGTGTGTTGACGCGAAAATAGGACGTCACCTCCGCGCGCGACCCACGTGACTCCCCGGTCTGTAGCGAGGCGTGCCAGCCAATCTGACCTGTTGATTCACAATAGAAATTATTAGGGATCGGCTAGAGAACCGATGGCCTTTTAGCGACACGTGTACCAGCCAATTGGTCGATACGAGTAAAGCGGGATCAGCCGGCTCGAGAGCAACCGAGGCGCGCGGGTGTGGATAAGAGATCGGCTGGAATCGGCCGATCGTGACGTCAGCACTCGAACAGGTCAAAATCGGCTGCAGTGTTAGAAGCTGATAGGATCTGGATCGAGCTGGATAAATTGGTGATAATAGCTAAAAACCACAAGAATTGGTACAAAAACTTGCAGATCTAGCTAATATCGATAAGGGGTGAATAAAGAACTAGACGAAACCTCAGCGATGCGCCAGGAGGTTAAAGCCTTGGGTTATTTGGTAAAACGGTACTCACAAGCTTGCCGGGGATCGATCGATGCAGCCCGACGAACTTGAAGGACGGCGTTGTAGAAAAGGGAAAAAACGCAATGGCGAAGTCGCCGAAAAGTAGATGCTGTAAAGTAGATGTTGTAAATTGTAAAGGGTTTGCCCGGAGGCGGTTTGTTTTATATTGGTGTGTACACTTTTTCCCGACCACGCAGGGTCGCTATTTATGTCCTGAGGACAACCCGACTTCTAGCCGATTACGGCACTGTTTACTTGCATCTAAAGAAAACAAACACTTCTAAAAATAGAAAAGGAGTCTCGCAGGAGTCAAAAACTCTCTAAAAAACTAACTCTTGACCCGTTGTCAATCGTGGGTTGACCCGCCTCCGCCGTGCTTTCCTTTTGGCGCATCCTCTCGATTGCCGCCTTCTTCTCCTTCTATCGGCCGATCTTTCAATCGATCATCGGTCGATAGGTTGGGCCCACCAGTTTATCAATAGATAAGGTTGGACTCTTTGACCATCGGCGAGCTCCGCTGCCCCCCTTTCTCCTTTCCAATCGGCCGATTGCACTCTGTTTTCATCGGCTGCTTCTCCTTATCCTTTTTGACCTGTTTTTCCAAAAAACGGTGTCAACAAGTCTCTCATGGGTTCACTTGAGCACTTTTTGATGTTTGTTGTCCAACCAATGTTGCATCCCTCTTGATAGTACGACATACCTAAACTCAAGACAAAAGATAAACACTAAATAATCCACTTGAGCTTGAATCCACCAAAGGCATGCCGGTATTTGATCTTCAACAATTGAGGGCTTCCAATAGCGTATACCAACTGAGCACATGCAATGGATGAGTAAATATACACATGTTCTTAGCATATCCACCTTGAGCTAATGACTTAGAATTCCTCCATAGAGTAGTGTATCATCCACTTGAATTCTAAAGCCATTCCAATTTATCAATTCCAATTTATCAACCATGACACTATATGCAATTCATTACTTCACTCGGTAGGCTTGGATATGATACTTCGAAATCCCTTGATGCTATCAACTTCACTTTAGCAATTTGCTCATGGTCGCTATCCATAGCTTTTGCTTGGTTCCTCGTTTAGCCATCTTGATTTCTTCATCACTTATCCTTGCCACAATTGAGTCAAGCCTTGCATCATAGCGAGAGTTCCAATTGATATGCCACTCAAACAATTGTCCTTTGATTGATAAGAGATATCCTTGCTTTGTTAACTTCCATTTGTAGGTCCATCAATTTTCGGTAATCACATGACCTTTTTCAAAGCTCTACTTGAGGTCTTGCAAATAGCTTCTTTATATGAGTCAATATCCTCCTTTTGATGTAAGAGTGAAATCCACTTGATATCATATTCGGAAAACTCATTGTATAGTTCATCAAGTTCCATCTTGTATCAATAATGAAATCCCCTTGATGCTATACTCATGATTGACTTAGTTCTCCCATTTTTTTTCACAAGCTTCTCCTTTCTTCACAAGATGCTTTTCTTAACAAATAGAAGCCAATCAAGTATTTTGATATAATCATGCCTCTATCTTCACTTTTCTTTTGCTTTGGATCACTTTTTGTATGTCTCATGTAAACTCAAATGGGAGGAACACATTAGCCACAACATGACATTCGTCTTTAGTATGCTTGCATACTCTTCATGTTATAATGTCATGAACCACACTTGTTTTCCTTGCACTATGAGCCATATGCATGATCTTTCACATAAATATCATTTATCAATAATTAACAACCTGCCCACATGCTTCACAAGAGTGTTAGTTCTTTAATCAAGTTGTCACTCAACTCACCAAAACCCACTTAGAGCTTGATTGCACTTACAACACCGCGTATCTCACCTTCCTGTCATACCTGCGCGAGCACCTGCGCTCAACCATCGGCAGCGACCACGGCGACCCGAAGCTCCTCGGCGCATCAAGATTCACACGTGCAAGGTAAGATGGTGCCAGGCTAGGGTGAGGCTCACGGCAGCAGGCACCTAGCCGGCAGACTGATGTCTGACGGCCAAAACTGGAGGGTGTAGGTGAGCAGCGATGTGGGCCCAATGTGGACATGAATTGGTTCGTCACCTGTCGATGACGAAGTATGGCCAGATCCAGTGTGTGAGCGACAGAAGGGAGAAGGGGAGAAGGAATCCGTGCGGGTGAGCGAGAGCGGGAGTGACGCCACGAGGAGGGTGACACGGAGGCAGCACACCATCAGGGTTGGGGATCGAGAGCAGTAGATGCGGCGGAGGTAGGAGACGACCAAAGAGGACGGGAAGCCACGGAGAAATGGGTGGTAACTTCACCCATAGCAAATGTGTAGCCAACCACCCATGGGAGGAGTCATCTTATCACCTTGTGTAGCCAACCAAACACGAGCTTAGCAAACCAGACTATACTTAGTCACCCAACCAAACACGAACACTTTGCATTGGTTTAGCCTGGTTAAAATTGTCCTGGGCTAGAGTTAGCCTGACTAGGAACTAGTGCAGCATACCAATCACTTCCTAGCTATGTGAGTCCTGTGTTATGGACTATGTCAGGCTGGCCTTGTTTCTAGTTTTGTGTGTTTTCTTCCCGTGGTTGTCTCCACCATTCTTTGATACTATGCTAGATTTCCTTTGAGATTTTTCATTCACAAATGGCTCATGAGATTAGCTAAAGATTATCTCATGAAGCAAAAACTATGGGGCAGTATCAGCAACTTCATATTATTTCACTTAGAAGTTAGAAGGATTTCTATGCATATATATCCATGCAAATATGATAATTTGGCGTCAAAGCAACTTTGATGGATGTTGTTTTTACTTTTATTTAAATACTACATGCAATAAATTTGGCATCAAAGCAACCTTGATGAAAATATGACCAGATCTGAAAAAATTGCACCTAACATAGCAGTCTACAGTACCATAGATTTTGGAAACAAGAGAGAGGCAGAAAAGTCTTTACCGCTTGGAGTTAACACCATCGTCTCTCTATACTAACGGAAGTGCTAGATAGGGAAGAAAAATTTCACTGGTGCATACGTAGGGAAGATTTCAGATTTAGGTCTACAGTACCATAGATAGGGAAGTTTTTTTTATACTATCACTACAAGAAACTATTTAATCTGTGACGCACTCTCCGCAACGTTTTTAGAAAACATCACGAAGAGCACTGCGTCTACGACGTATTCCTATTTTTCGTCACGGATGTGCATTGATGGATATTGAAGCCTAAAACATTGCGACGATTTGTTAAATTCATTGCGATTCTACGACGTATTCCTATTTTTCGTCACGGATGTGCATTAATGGATATTGAAGTCCAAAACATCACGACGATTTGTTAAATTCGTCGCAATCCGGCCCACAACGCTGCGACGTTTGAGTAGATTCGTCGCGATTGGTAAATAAAAAATTGTCATATTATGGATAGGAAAGAATTGATAAATTAAATTAAAAAAAAGGAGGGTCAAGGAGGGTCATAGACTTGAACTCACAACCTTTTGAACACCTAGCAAAGGTACAAACCATTGAGCTACAAGTTGTCTTGTGCACAACTATGATCTTCAACTCTTTTGAATGTGATTCCGCCACCTCACCGCTGGACGCCACCTCACCCCACGCTGGGAACGACCCACGCTTGGCCCTGCAGGCCTCCGACGCCTAGACAAACAGCCCAAGTAGGCCCAACAGGCCTCCGGACGCCACGCTGGGAACGACCCACGCTTTGACCAGTAGTCCACCGGTGCCATGCAGGCCTCCGGCGCCTAGACAAACAGCCCAAGTAGGCCCAACAGGCCTCCGGACGCCACGCTGGGAACGGCCCACGCTTTGACCAGCAGTCCACCGGCGCAAAATGGGGCGGAAGGGGGGCTCGAACCCACGACCTGCGGGTTGGGAAGAAGATGTGTTATCACTGAGCTACAAGTCGAGTTGTGCTTGTTAGCAGAATTTTATTTATATATACTTTAAGCACTTGTTGGTTAGGGTTGTATTTTATATCCAAAATGTACAGAGATGAAGAACACCTATAGGGTTCATCTTTCTCTTTTTAATCCTGAATTAAAAGTTGTATTTTGTTTTTCTCTTTCATATGAACTCCAAATTTGGTGTTTCTTTTTCCCAAATTTTTCTAAAATCACGTTCTTTCATTTTTATTGTGTTGTTTTGTAAGTCGGTTATTGTTTCTTTAAACTTATTCATATGGCTTGTTTCCATCCATTTATGTAGAGAATATAAATACATGCTTGTGCATAAAAATTACTAATTTAGCTTCATAATTTCTAATGTTATGGTCAACATAAGGTTGTGTCCAAAATTTAGATGCATACAAGTCGAAAATTGTTATGAGGTATTCAAATCTCAAAGTTTGACTTTGAGTTTTAGGTAACTATAAGAGGGATGTATCCTTTTGTGAACAATATATGGTCCTACTTTCTTGAAACCACTTAAATTTTTTATGTCCAGATTGTGGACCAAAAACATGCTGTTACGCCAATTTCAAGAATTTTCTGACCAATTTTAGATATTATAGTAATTATTATGTTGTACTTTTGAGATAAAATTTTGAATGTTCCTTAGAACTCAAATTGAATTTCTCATCAGTCTCCAAAACATGGCCTAGAATGGAACATAGGAGCTTAAATATGATTTTTGTGATTTTTTCAGTCTTATTGGAGGTACACATAGGTCAACTTGGAATTACTTTTGGTAAGCACGCAGAAATTCAATTAAATGATAGAAAATAGAAAATCTATTTGAAAAATCTTGAAACTCCTAGAAGCAAACTTAAATGTTGTCTTTTATATGTTAAAAATGTATGTGGGGGTATATAAGGTAATTACTTTTCAAGTTACTTCATAAAAGTGTCTTAATTAGGTATTTAAAAATAGAAAAGCAACTTTTTTTGAAGATGTATAACTTCATATTTGCTAATGTTATGATAAACATAAGGTTGTAGCCAAGTTTGAGATGCATATGACTTTGAAAATGTAAATCGCCACTTAAATCTCAAAGTTTGTGTTGAGTTATTAGAAACTATGTTAGAGATGTATCCATCTGTGAGCCATGTATATCGTCACTTCCTTGAAACCACTTAAATTTTTATGGCAAGATTGTGTATCAAAAACATGTTGTTATGCCAATTTGTAGAATTTTTTGACCAAATTCAAATATTATTGTGATTATTATGTTGTACTTTTCCCATAAAAGTTTGAATGTTCCGTATAACTCAAATTGCATTTCTCATCAATCTCCAAAACATGGCCTAGAATAGAACATAGAAGCCTAAATATGATTTTTGTGAAAATTTTCCAGTCTTATTGGAGGTACACATAGGTCAACTTGGAATTACTTTCGGTAAGCACACAGAAATTCAATTAAATGATAGAAAATAGCAAATATATTCCAAAAATTATGAAACTCCTAGATTACAACTTATTTGTTGTCTGCTACATGTGAAAAATGGATTGGTGGTATTTAAGACAACTAAATTTTGAGTTATTTGAAAGGGTGTGTTATTTAGGTGTTTAAAAAAATAGAAAGAAACATTTTTGCACAACAAGTGGTAGTGTAACTTCATATTTTATCATACTAAGACTAAAATAAGATTGTGGCCAAATTTTATCTGCATACGACTTCAATAATGTTATGAGGTGTTTAGACTTCAAAGGTTTGAGTATAGTTATAAGAAACTATGTGAGAGATGTTACTATTTATGAACATCTATAATCTCACTTTATTAAAACCATCTGAATTTTTTATAGGAGCATTATATGCTTAAAATATGGTTTCATGTCAATTTGTAGAATGTTTTGAACAAATTTAAGTATTATTATCATTATTTTACAACAAGGTGACTAGTAGAAGTTCGAGTTTTCCCTACAAGTCAATTGATTTTTTTCGTCAATCTCTTAGATGTGGCCTAGAATGGACCATAGAAGCCTAAATATGATTTTTGTGAAAATTTTCCAATCCTATTGGAGGCACATATAGTTCAAATTGTAATTATTTTCTTATTGCAAAGAAATCAAAAAAGAAAAAGGAAAAAGTTAAGCAGGGGAGAAATGTAACAAGCCCATTTAGGCCCAAACAGCCCAATATTTTTAGACCGTTCATCATAGAACGGATGGGTGAAATTGCGTTTGCTTCGTATAAAAGTCCCCGAACCCTATTCCACTGCCTCCCCCTCCCCTCAATCTCCTCCCGTCGCCCCCGCCGCCCGCTCCCTCTCCCTCTCCTTCTCCTCGCCTCTCCCTCCTCAGATCAGTTGCGCATGGAGTAGCTGCAAGCCTGCAACCGCCCTCCCTCCTCAGATCGAGCGACCGGCGCCACCTCCCTTCTCCCGCACCCACCGGCGCTCCGTCCTCGTCCAACCCTTCCTCCTCCCCACTCAGATCCGCACGCCGGCTACCAAGTTGCGCCCCGTATTTCCCGTCTCCTCTCTCTTCCTCCCCTCCTCATGTGACGACGACGACGGCGTGCTCGAGGACCAGTATGGTGTCGGCGTCCTCGAGCACCCTCCTCGCGGCACTCGGGCGCCCGGGCGGCGTGCTCGACGAACTCTATATATATCCTAGGGTTTACGTGCCCCCGCCTCCTCACTCAGCGCACCCGTCCCTCTCGTGCCGCCACACCCCCCACATGTGAGCCAACGTGCCGCCGCCGCCTCCCTCTCCTCCGTCCCCTCCCCACTGATTCGCTTCGCTCGCTGGCGCTGGCTATTTTGCCGCCGCCGGATCTAGCCGCTCTTGTTCTGTTTCCGACGGATCTGATGTGTTTGCTGTGATGTCCTGCAGGTAAGGAGGAGGAGGCGAAGGATGTCGCACCAGAAGTTCGAGCACCCGAGGCACGGTTCCCTCGGCTTCCTCCTGAGGAAGTGGTGCTCCCGCCACCGCGGCAAGGGTATGCGCGCTTCTCTCACTCTCCCCTCGCCGTGGTGCGGGCGCTCTTGTTTCCTCGTGCTTGCTAGATTCTCTCTCCGTGATGTAGCACTTTCTAGAATAGTGCTTGGCTCGAAGGATCTATGCCTGGTTTAATTAAGTTGCTTGGATCAGTAGGGTTTCATTGTTGTTTGATTGTTGATTTGCGTTAGAATCATTGCTCTTGTGACAGTTTTAATTCTGTCTTCATATGACGAAAAGTATCCTTTATGTTTCTCCCATATACAAAGCTCTTGTAGTGCTATTATTTATGATATAGTGCTATTCAAAGTTTAGTCTTTGCTGAAGTGTAAAATTGTACACTTAATATTTGAGAACTATAGTTGTTCTGTTATTGAATTTTCTTTAGTCATTTTCTTGCCTCATGTCCTTGCTGTTACAGTGAATCCTAGAAATGTAATGCTCTTGTTAGATTTACTTGTTGGCATGCTTGAAACCAATCCCATTTTTTCATGGCATGTATTTCTGTGCATTTGTGACCTGTCCATTCTTTGAAATGCCCAAACAGGCATGGTTATGGCGTTAATTTCTAATTACATGACCGATAAGAACTGCTGGAATGTATGTGCTTTGCTGTATCCCTAAACTGTTTTGCCATTTGTATCACATACGTGAGATGTTGTACATCTTCAAGATGATAGTTTAAACTGCAGTGGCAGCCATCGTCCTTGAATGGTACAGTTATACTTGTAGCTTCCTTGATGGCATCTATTTTATTCCTGCAATGATTGTCTGTAGTTATGTTTGTCAAGCTTATTTTGATGATGTTTTCAAATGTTACATGATCATTGTGTTTCTGGAATGGTTTTATTTTGGACTTAGCTTGAGAAGGACTAGACGGAGAAGCAGCAACAAAAGGCAGTAAAGCAGACCGGCAGTGTTCTCCTTTTTGATGTATCATCATTCTAGCTGTTTAGCAATGAACTAGTATTGAATGCTGACATAATTATCCTTATCTGTGTGTAGACCAGGAGGGAGCGATTGACCTTTGAGAAGCTCAAATGGATCCTAAAGGTACATAACTAATTTCCAGTTGTTAGTGAACTGATAACTGTGGTAGTGCACTGAGATTAAATAATGCTCTAAAGCATGTTCTATTGTTAGCTACATGTGAAATATAGCTGCATGTATTTTCTAACAACTAGATATGGAATCCTTGTTTGCTTGAGTCTTTTGTTCTTGTTAGCTAAGAATATGTAACTCACTCAGTTCATGTCATGTCTTATATCTTAACCATGCTTATAAAGGATGAGACATGATAATATATGGATATTTGTATATTTGGTGCAGGTTGCTACCTATTTAATTCTAATGACATGCATAAGTATTAAATGTACTAATGCTCCGTTCTCGTGTGTAGTTCATGCCACTATTTTATTTTCTGAATTAATCTATTCACCATGGTCACTGGGAGCATCAGGATGCATGACTGTCTGTTTCAATTCTTCATCTCTTTGTTTCCTGTTAACATGTGGACCCTGATAGGTTCAGCTTGGAATATTATCTATCTGTAGCACTTTAACTGAGCATGACTGTAAGCAAAACAGAAGTGAGGAATAATGAAAATATAGTTGGACCATTACGATAACACTACTTGCACCATCTCAGTTATGTTACAGATTATGTTTCCAATTTGTCATAGTCCACTGCTCTCTTCTATCTATCCATTTTTGACCTATTAGCACTGCCAGTTCACTGTCTTTTTTTTTGTTTTTTTGGTGCTGCAATCAGCTCGAGGATGGGCATCCTGGCGAACTGGAGATGTTGTCATCCTTGCAAGTCTGATGGTCAGCGATTGTGCCCTGTGTGTTCTACAACTATTGCAAGTCTGATGGTGTGTGTTCTACAAGATGTGCTGTCCTTTTTGTTGGCCTGATGCAAGATGTGCCTTTCTGATGCAAGATGTTCCTGTCTGTTGTCTAAATCTGCTGATGACTAGCTGAAATGACAGGTTTTGTGTTGTCTGTTGTCTGTACTTCTGACGCAAGATTAAGTGGTTTTGATTATATGTGATACTAATGTACTGTGGTGTAATTAAATATCTTGTGATTATCTTTTGTTCTGAATCTGATTGAATTTGGGCTGAAATGGCTGTTGTATTTGGGCTGAAATGGTTTTTGTACTTGGGCTGAAATGTGATGGGCATTTCTAGTGGGCTGAAATGGTTTCAATGGGATGAAATTTTGGGCCGCAATGTGGCCCACTTCTAAAATGAGCCCATTAGTCCATGGTGATAAATAAAAATCCATGTCAAAAATTCCATGTCAGCATGCCACGTCAGCATGCCATGTCATCAACTAGCATCCATGTCAGCTGCCACGTCATATCCAAGTCAGCAGCCATGCCACATCCAAGTCAGTAGCAATTGTGACGATTTGTTTTTGTCACGAATAGTGGGCTAGGGGTTGGGCTGCATGGGCCTCGGGCTCTTCCGTGACGATCCAGATACGTCACAGACTGCGACGTTTATTAAGAAACGTCGACCGATTTAATCAATGACGCTTATTCCATCACGAAAATTTATATCGTCGCGGACGCTGATTTGCAACGAATTTTTAACTATCCGCGACAGAATGATTGCGTCACAGATTAAATAGTTTCTTGTAGTGTATACATGGAATTTTCTCAAATATAAAACAAAGACTGATGAATCTTGATGGCCGTATGATAAAAAAAATCGAAACAGCCGCGTGCCTAAAGGCTGCAAAAAGAGCCTCGGAAGAAACAACGAGGTGCGTGCCCACACTTTGCAAGGAACCATTGACCAGGACTTTGAGTCGTTGCATTTAGTAAACTTAAACTATTTCTATTTCGATGGTGGACCCGGCCGACCTACTGCAGGCATTTGCATTGGGTTGGGTTGGGGAAACCCAATCCAGTGCGCGCCGCGCGCACCGCACGCGCTGTGCGCGCCCCCCGCATCGCCCTCCGTTCTGGATCGGACGCTGCGCGGGAAGGGCAGCGGCCTCACGCAAAGGGCAGCGGCAGTACGGGAACGGCAGCGGAATCACGGAGAGGGCAGCGGCAGGCCCATCGGGCAGTGGCAGCAGGCAGGGGGGCGCGCACGCCGCGTCGGGTGCGCGCGGCGCGCACCGTATTTTTTTCCGGGTTGGGAGTCGGGAATTTGCTATGCATGTGCATTGGGCGTGGCAGTTGGCTTTCCCGGTATCTGCCTCGTCGTCACCGCTCAAGTGTCCTGATGCACATCGTCGTCACAGCATAGCCATGCACACGCTCTCGCAGCACTACTGGGTTTGTAGGAGCTCCCAGACTTTTTTAGGCGCGGTCTAAAAAAATGCCCTGCACCTAATGTTATGGGCCCCCACTGCAGGACCGAAGAGATGGTGAATGGAAGTCTTTAAAATTATCTAATGAAAACAAGGTTTATACCTTCAACATCACGTAACGAATCTCTCTTCTATAATTGCAAAGCCCACATAGCTATTTGATATGCTATTAGACTTTGGAACAATGCTAGGAAATTTCAGAAGCAAAGCGGAAGCAAACACAACCAAAACGAGAGAATCAACACGCTGCAAAGCAAAGCTGCAACTCGATTCGGAACTTCTAGTTCAAACCCGAAACTTCCGAGTTGGTCATATAGCCAACAGCCACGACAAGAAAAATGAAGAACTCAACCAAATGACCTCCAAACTCAGTAAAAATTTAATTAGAGCTTCGCTAGTTCATGGTATGTCTTTTTCCAAAAGATCACCTCAGAAAGATCAAGACTTCACTACGGATTTCATGATTTAGGTCAAGAACACTAGAGAGAGGAAATTTTAGAGAAAACCAAATGTGAGGGGGTTTTGAAAGAGGATCATATGAGTGATTCTCACAAAGTTCCTAGCAACATATTAACAATCCTCACGAGATTTGGGCTCAAACTTAAAGAACGAAAACCCCCACGAAAACACCCCGAAAATCTTGAAAAAGAAAAACACACGAGAATCGAAGGGACAAGAGATTAAGCTCAAACATCAATTGATTCATGAGGCCAACTTCTTTAAAAAGAATGGGACTAGCCTACTCCCTTCATGGGTCCACTAAAGATTGGAGGATTACAAGGTAGAGGTGCTAATCTGTCACTTTGCTACCTTTCCTCGAAGCATAAATGAACTATGGTTCCAAGCACACCCACAGCTCCGCCGTCTACTCCTATATATAGTCCTTGTGTCTGATTACCAAACTAGCTCAATTACATAAATTAAGACACACACCCACATTGGGGCGAAACGGTTCAAGTAGTAATAGATCCCATTGGACGGACACACCACCTTTGCGACTTCTCTTCACCTCGATGCAGGCTTCGCGATGATGCCATGTGTCCTCCTTCTCGAAGCTTTGGCGGCATTGGGCTTACCCACATTTCACGACCCAAACCACCAAACCACTTCAGCCGCCACACAACATATATGATGTCGGCGTGTGTCCGACCTCTGCCAATCCTTGACATGTCTTTTGTTCCCGCTTATGGGCCGCCTACTCGACTCATTTTTGTCCCGCTTGACTCAACCAATGTCATCTTCATCACCATGATGTGCTCTTAGTTTTCCATGCCTATGTGAACCATCCATGACTGCGCTTGGACTCCTCGGGTCCCTTAGTCCAAGCCTACTCATGTTCACCCTTCGCCTCTACCGGTTCATCGATCGGTGTGTGAACCTTTCGCTTGACCACCACATCGCACCGTCGACCGCCATGTCACATTCATCACATACACATCACAAGCCAAGGGCAACATCAATCCACACCATGTTGTCAATCACTCATCACTAAGAAGTGACCACCACAAGTGCATTGACAACACACCACACAACTATGAGTTTGAAAGAATAAAAGAAGAAGAAAGAAAAAATAGGTCTCAAGTCAAGTGATCACAAAGCCAATGGGAAAAAGGCAAGAAACAAGACCACTAAAAAGAGAAGTCTCAATCCCCTAAGAAAAGGAGCAACGACATGCAAATGAGACAAGAAAACATGATCCCTCCCTTGAGAAGAGGCAGAAAGGGATAACACCAATCATGTGATGATCAAATCTCAAATCAAACGTTGACTCCTCAAGAAGAGATAATAAATAGCTCAACGTGACCGGCAAAAGAGCACAAAAGAAAGAAAAGCTCACAAGTACAAATAGTTCAACAAAAGCGCCCCTGAGCACAAGCGCTCCCCACGAAATCATGCATGAGTGTAATCTCTCTTCCCCTTGAAACCATGCATGAGTGCAATATCTCTTCTAACATTTGTGTGAATCCCCCCTTGCTGACAATGCAAACATCAAGCTAGCACGAAAGCATAAAATGCTCATAATGCAAAATCTAACAAGTTTCTCAAAAAGACCAAACGCACTTGCAAAGGCTACAAGCAAGACAAAGCACGAGCAGGTAGATCATATAGAGCAATACCATTAAGAGGATATTATGATATAAGTAAGTGATGAAGCAAATATCAATTTTTAGCAATTTTAAAATCATCCTCACATGAGCAAGCACCTAGCCATGAATCACTCAAATAAGAACAACTAAGCTTATTAGAGCTCATAGAAGAAATGATACATTCTTGACATATATAAGATCATTGTAAACACCCACATAAGCATCAGAAGGCATGTCAAACCTTGAAACCATGTGTCTAATTCTCTAAGAGACTTCTCTTTGGTAGGCATCATGTAACAACATAAGCATCCAATTAAGTATATAAGATATGAAGCACAAATACTCAGTAAATGTTTATGTAGATATCAAATTTCATACATCATTTTTCATTTTGCTCATTTTACCAAGATACATGAAGTGCCTTTGCGGCACAAAGAAGCTATGCTTCCCCAAGAGATGCATCATGCGCTAAACATTCATAGTGACAAATGGTCTTTGACCCAATTGAAAAGAACATGAACTCCAACTAGAAACCACGCAGGAACTAGTCATATGAAGAAAGATCAAATCAAAGCCAAGCATTTACTCATGTGTGATCAACAAATTCAGTTCATAGAACAGATGATCATTTAATTCAAAAAAACATTTATCTCACAAGTACCATCTCACCAGTTTATATAACAATATCATTGAGAGCATAAGTCCACATCACTACAAGATCACCAAACAAAGCAACATCTCACAAGTAGCGTAAGAAAGTACTCATGGCATATAGGAGAAGCTCATCTATCAATATGATACAAATGCATACTATATGATAGAATGATACAATGCATGAAATGATATGGCTATCCTACCATGATTTGCACATCATGATACATTGATACAATAAGAAGCCCCAAAACCCAAATTAGAAAGGAAAGCACAATCCAAGTTCCCCACGGAAGTGAGCAAAGGTTGCTTGGTCCAAATGTTTTGTTAAAATGTCTGCGAGCTAGTTTTCGGTGGTTACATGGGCTAGCTCAATATCTCCTTTCATCACATGGTCTCTTAGGAAGTGGTATCTCACCTCTGTATGTTTGGTTTTTGAGTGTAGGATAGTATTTTAGCAACATTGACCGCGCTCGTACTGTCACATAGAAGAGGCACATGGGTTAAGCTTAGACTAAAATCTATCATAGTGGACATGACCCACAAAAGTTGGGAACAACAGCTAGCAGCTGCAACATACTCATCTTTGGTGGTAGATTGAGCAACACTGGACTACTTGCGAGAAGACCAAGAAACCGAGAAACCAAACATGGACTCGCGATCCAACCGACACCGAACAAAATCCACATTGAGTGTCAACAAAGTGTGAGTGTGGAGGAGGCAAAGTACCACAAACCAAACTCTGGTGCGAAGCTTAGGTACGTCATGATTCTCTTCACCACTTGGCGATGAGAGGTTCTTGGTGAAGCCTAAAAATGAGCGCACATACACACGACGAATTGTATGTCTGGCCTCGTTGTCGTGAGGTACGGAGAATGTCAATCATTCTTTGGTACTCCTTCTGGTGCACTTGTTCTCCATCTTCATCAACATCCAAAGTCGTAGTAGTCAGCCATGTCGAACTTAATCAACACATCCCTTGCATACTTGCCATGGTGCATAAATATCTCATCCATGCATTACTTGATTTGTAACCCAAGAAAGAAAGTCAGCTCACCTACCATGGACATGTCGAACTCCCTACTCATCTAAATCTGGAAACCAAAGCATGAGAGGAGCCACCAAAGACAACATCATCCACGTAAATATATGAACAATCGAGATGTCTCTGCCATGCCTAACGAGAAAGAGAGTTTTATCAGCCGACCCCATCTCAAACCCATTCCAAAATGTTTTCAATCTTGCATATGACGCTTGGGGTGCTTGTTTTAGGCTATAAAGAGCTTTCTAAAGTTTGTACACTCGATTAGAATATTAAGGATTCTCGAAACTAGGGGGTTGTCTCATTTACACTTCCGCTTCTATAAACCCATTGAGAAAGACACTCTTGACATCCATTTGATAGAGCTCAAACCCCTTAGCCATGGAAAAGGCTAGGACGATCCTAATCGCTTTCAAACGAACAAAAGGAGCAAACTTTTCCTTGTAATCTATCCCTCTTTCAGTTTTTCTAACAGAAACCCTGAGCAACCAACCTTACTTTGTTTCTCACAACCAACCCATCCTCACCATGCATGTTTGTTTTTGAACACTGATTTTATTCCTATAGGATGGTAATTTTGAGGTGGCTCAACTAAAACTCAAACTTTGTTCCTCTCAAAGTTCTTCAACTCATCGTGCACAACATTGACCAAGTTTGAATAAGATAAAGCATATCTTAGGGCTCAAAGGTGGCAACAAAAACAGAATGTGTGAAATGTGATATGGTCTTACTCTTCTGCCTAGTGACGCGTTAATGCAGGTTACCAATCATATTGTTAGGAGGGTAGCGACATGGAATGTGTCATGGAGCCTCACACTCTGAAGTGTCATGGAACTTTTTCTCCATGTTCTTGTAGTGGTACTTATTGATGGCTCGATGTAGTGGGTGTATGTAGCGGTAGGTGCACCAACAATCGTAGTTGAAGTAGAAGGTACTAGTGCAGCAGCAGGAATTTCATGCTCACTTGAAATCTCAAAGACTGGGGAAATTTTCAACTTGGATTTCAGCCAAAATGTTGCAAACTTTTGGTTATTTTGATGGGAAGGAAAACAGAGTGAAAATGAAATTGAGAATCCTGCTCATGCTAGCATTAGTAACAGTCTACTCATAGCAACTGGGAATCGAACCTGCAACCTGAACACCGAGGGCGTCTTTGGGAGACGTTGCGCTAGCCAGTTGGAAGATACGAGGTTGTTGCTTCTATGCACCTCTGAGCCTATTTAATAAGGGGAAATATGGAAAAGTTACCCCTAATAAATCACTTCTTGGTAATGGTGATCATGTCCTAAACAACTTCATTTCCCGTACCGGAGGGAGTAGATTGTTTTTCTCATGTTTACTGCTGTGCATTTCAACTAATGCAATCCAGTGGTCCATATGAAGTGTGGAATATAGCGGAGCTCTTATTCAGCAAACGTTCATTGTTACCTATCAGCAGCGATCGATCATTGCTAGCTAGTAGCAACGAACGAGCAACTAGCTTAGTGGGAAACAGCTAGCACACCATCATGTTTCCCCGTTCCCACTTCTTTCTCTGTTTCCTACTTACTTTTTTTCACATATTTCTGCTATGCATTTTTTTTTGAAGTATTTTGACACCTACTTTTCCCCTTCGGGACAATGGGTATGAGGGAGATGAAATGGGTGGGGGGAATGTTTCATATACATATGAATGTAGAAGTGGTACTAAAAATAATGTTATTCTTGTGTTATATTAATTATTGGTTAGAACAT
Source organism: Cenchrus fungigraminus (assembly GCA_036936925.1). NCBI lineage: Eukaryota > Viridiplantae > Streptophyta > Magnoliopsida > Poales > Poaceae > Cenchrus > Cenchrus fungigraminus. Next base: position 91,710,088 of record CM072780.1, read on the forward strand.
TATGTCAATACTCTGGTTCAAAAAAATGATAATAAAAAATCTTAATACAAATTATGACATATGCGTAAATATAGACAAATCAAACATGAATATAAATATGCATTTACACTAAATGATAATCTCATTACATTTTTTTCTTTTGCCAAAAATAATGGATAGAAAACAAAATCTTCATCTTGAAGGAAAGGAACAGCTCGGTGAAACCCTGAAAACAACAATAATAAATGCCACATGAGTGTTTGAAAATAAAAGAATAACAAATATATGATCATGACACACATAAAAGTGGAGTTATAACCATCATGGGACCAATTGGTAAAAGAAGAGTTCTTGAGTTCATTCACTTATTCAAAAATACGAAAATATATGTAGAATATTATTTTTAGAAGTCATGTCTTATGTAGGCTCAATTTGTTGCAAAAATATGAATTAAAAAAATACAATTACAATATGTCATAGCAGCTATATATTTTTTAAAAAATACAACAACCATAAGTATGGAATCTAGTACGTATCCTCATGTGTCAAAATAAACTTTGACTTACGTATCCGAACTTTACGTTTGCAATTTCAAAACTTCAACCTGCTGCAGGATATAAAAAATTGGACTCCTTTATGTAGTAAACTTTATAGAGTTCATTACCTTGAAGGGAGTGTATCAGGTGGAAACCACCCCACCGGTGGAAACTATGGAAACCACGATCGGGGCCGCCAGATCTGGATCGAATGGCTCGCGAGTGAGGTGGTGGCGATATGCAAAGAACCGCCCGCAGCCCCCTCCGTGTCCCAGGTATTTTTGCAAAACCCCCCTCCCCTCTATCCCCAAGCCCCCCCTCCCGGAACCCCCTCCCTCGACTCTGCCGCGCGACGCCCAAGCGAAGTCGTGAGATCCCCTACCTCCTATAGCGCCGCCGCCCCTGGGTGGTTAGCACCGCCGCCCCTGGGGCCCTTCCCGCCACCGCCTGGGGCCCCTCCCGCCGCCCCCTTGGGCCCCTCCCGCCGCCGCCCTTGGGGCGTGTGGATCTCGTCGCCCGCGGCCGGGCGGAGGCCCAGGGAGCCGCGGAGAAGCGCTGCCATCTCCAGCTTCGTGAGGCTCCCGTCGCCGTCGAGGTTGAAGCGGAGGAACAGCTTGTGGAGATGCCGCAGGTGCTGGCCTAGGAGGGTCCCGTCCCGCCGCTGGCCCTAGGAAGGATGAAGCTCTTCAACGATTGCAGGTCTTATGCATCTTTCTGTTGCAAAATGATGTTCTTGCAAAGGACAGAGACTGAATTTCAGAAGAAAACGTTGAATTTGTGCAGCATTCAACCTATGCCTGGAGGACGAGCTATTGGCCTAGTTCTGTGCAGACACTATCCTTGGAGAAGACAGCGGCCACGGTCACCTACGCAAGGTTAGGCCCAGCAGCTCCAGGAAGCGCGCGCCGGCAGTTTCTGTGCTGCTGTTGTGCCAATTGCATGAGCTTCTGTAATGCAAAATCGTGTCGACTTTAGGCCTGCAGTGCTCATGTCTGTAGGTGTGCAATGTTGTAACCTGCTGTTGTGATCATGTCTGTAGGTGTGCAATGTTGTAATTGTGTGTGAACTGCATGAGCTCCAGCAATGCCAATTGTAATGGTTGCAATGGTAATGGCAATTGTGCCTCCTATGTAATGTAATTGTGTGTGGAGACTGAAAATGAATGAAATGAAGATTGTTGAATTTTGTGTTCAATTATGTCTGGAGCCTGAAAATGCAAGACCTTTCTGTTGTTGTGCTCACCTCTGAAATGAATTGTGTCAACTTCAGGCCTGCTGTTGTGCTCATCTCTGAAATGAATGAAATGAAGATTGTTCAATTGCTCATCAGACCTCAATGCTGATGGTCTTTCATGCTCAATTTGTAGTGAAAATGTCAATCTCAAATAGTAAAATGCTGTCAGCAGCCCCGAAAGAATTAGAACTATTCCTTTATCTAAAAAGAAAGAAAGAAGCTACAACATCCTAAATTCATCGCTGAAACTTTCCAGATGTAATGGTAAAAATCAGGGTATTTGAATTCAAATTTGAAGTTTCTACATTTCAGTGGCAAAATACCATATGAAAACTGTCCAGCACATAAAAGTAGAGGTCATTACAAGCTGCAATTTTAGGCATCTCAATTCTCAAAGATAAATTGATTGTAACACTATAGATTGAAAATGAAGGGAGAACTGAATTGAAAATGAGGAGACACAAATGACCATGAATGACAGATCTAAATAAGATTAAACCAGACATAAATTATCTCCAGCCACATTACAGCCATCTCTAGTGCACAATAATTCAGGCACACTGAAAATAATACATTGACAGAAAATTCAGTGATACACTAAAAATAGGTTTTTTACAATCAGGCAACACCAACATGGTTCAGTGGGCAATTTCGTGCGTCATGATCCACTAATTGCTTGCATCGTGAACAGTTCCTTTTTTTTTGGTTCCTTCTTCTCCTTGCTCTTCCTAATTCTTTTGCATCGCCCTTTGGACACGATGTCAGTTGGTGGATGTATCTCAACTTCATTTGGAATTTTGCTACCAAGGAATGATTCAAACTCATCTTGTTTGTTAACTGTAGCAGCAGGAATTATTTTTTTGAGAGGTTCTTCAAGGTTGCATAAACTAGAATATAAAATCTCCATCCCTGGTTCAGAGTTCTTGGCCATTTGTGTTAGATCTTCGAACTTGTTGCATGAATCTGAAATTTTCTTCCGCATAGCCACCTCCATAGGATCTTTAGCCTTTTCATCCAAGAGGTTGCCTTCGTCATCAAAGAACACTTCTCTGCGAAATCAAAGGTTTGAAATCAATACTTGCCCACATAGAAAAGAAAACAGCCATACAAAAAAAATCCTTGTAAACTCACCTTTTACATCTTTTCTCCCATCTCTTCATAATATAAATCAATGGTATCTCAATTTGCTTCTCAACTCTAAGCACTTGTATGACATGACGACACGGGATGCCATAGGACTCATAAAATTTACAGGAGCATGTACCAAACATGTTTGACTTGTTCATCTGAACCACTCGCTCTTTTCCAGATATGCTGCTGATGGTGACAATTTTCATATCTTCAGACTCAGAAATCCGTTGAATAATGCAATGGTCCCTTGCAACTACGAGTTGTTCCTGAAACTTACTGAAAACTTCATGTGTATATATGAAACTGCATTGCTTCTCCATGGGCCATGGTGTTAGCAATTTAGGATTGCTGTAAAGACTTGCATTGTCGGCTTTCAACTCCTCTTCCCGCTAGCACTCCAAAGTTGTGTCAAACTTTAGCCAGAACTCAACAAAGGTCAATTTTCGATGAATGAAACGGTTAAAAAGGAATTTGCACTCTCCGATCGTGATGTGGTCCTAAGGATTCCTGCTAGAGGCACGTCCATTAAGTATGCTGGAATCCATGATTGTCGCATATCAAACTTTGTGGAAAACCACTCATTTCCCGTGAGCCCATATTCTGTCATGATAGCATTCCACTGAGACACAAATTCATCAGGATCCTCCGAGCCCCATACACACTTGCCCAATCGTTCCCAGAACTCCTTGTCCTCTCTTATGGAGGGACCGACCTTCTCGGGTACCTTTTCCATTATATGCCACATGCAAAATCTATGAACTGTATTTGGTAGAACTTGAGCAATAGCAGCTTTCATGCTCGCATCTTCATCTGTTATGATTAGATGAGGTGGTACTTGACCCATAGCCTTAAGAAAGATCTGAAACAACCACACATATGACTCGATCTTTTCATCAGACAAGAATGTTGCCCCAAGGAAAACACTTTGCAAGTGATGATTCACTCCAGTAAATGGCACGAACTTCATATTATATTGGTTAGTGGTATATGTTGCATCTACCGAAAGCACATCACCAAATAGACTATAGTTTTTCCTGCTTGTGGCATCTGCCTAAAATACACGAAGAAGTCGGCCTTGTTCATCCACCATGAAGTCATAAAAGAAGGCAGGATTTACTTCCTTCTTTCGCTCAAGCTGTCCAACAAACATCTGTGCATCAGCATCCTTGATTTTGCTCCTCAGGTCATGATAGTTGTTCTGCAAATCTCTCCGCATGCAACCAACATTCGCAGCACCACCGTCACTAACTTGAAGAAGTCAAAATGCCATGGACGTGCCAATGCTAGCCTTATGACAATAAACAGAGTACTCTTTGCCCTCTCACTGACATTACAGTTGGATCTTAGCAAGTGCCTCTTATCCGGCGATACAAAACCATGGTTGTGCTCGTCAACTATTGATAATATTCGATACTTCTTGTCACTCTCAAGTTTCACAACAATATGTGCCGGACAACCACATCTGGTTTCCAACACATTTGGTGTCTTCCTTTTTTTTCCGGATTCAACTGTAACATCTTTTACACTCTCCTTTCTGTACCCTTCCCTTGCACAATAATACCGCTTGAATAATATTTCCTCATTTCCCTTTTTGTGCTGACCAACACGAACACCGAAACCATTTTCGTGTGCATACGATTTGTAAAATCTCTCCACATCTGCGAGTGAATCAAATATCATTCCAACCTTAGGCTTCAAACGTTTACTGTCCACTGCATAAAAAACCATCAATGAAGGGCTGATCATCAAAACATTCAAGATGGAAGTAATGATGAACGCAGATGATGAAGGTAATGATGGCTGCACTACATTAAAATCACAGGGGTAAAAACAAATGATTTGTGTGCTCTTGTGCATGTATAGTATTCATGAGTCACTACAGGTTCAAAATTTCAACGTTCCTCGACAGGTTAAAAGTTGCAATGATAGTGGTATGGGAAAAACTAACCACGGCGTACAGGGCTGCCGGAGTCCACGTCGCGGGCTTCCGGGGACTCACGAGCGTCCGGCGACTCACGGGAGAATACAAGATGGGCGCCGGAGACCACAGCCAAGAGGGTGGGCGGCAATTCGCGAGCGTCAGGCTCCATGGCTACTGCAAGTTCACCGTCTAGTGAGAAAAATGAAAAGAAAAGAAAATGGTGTCGTGGGACCCCAGACATATATTTAGGGTTAGTTCACCGTCAAGTTCACCGCTGTTCATGCCATGAACTCCGAGAATACCTGGGACACGGAGGGGGCTGCGGGCGGTTCTTTGCAAATCGCCACCACCTCACTCGCGAGTCATTCGATCCAGATCTGGCGGCCCCGATCGTGGTTTCCACCTGATACGCTCCCTACTTTGAATGTGCATATTTGAAACTTTAGACTTCTATATTGAAAAACTTACGAACCACATGAACAAAACTTTACATGGGTCAAGAAAATCTTTAAAACACAATTAACAACTTTATATATGTTTATTTGTTTGACTTTAATGTTCTAAACATAGTACTTTGTAATACAATGTGGAAAACTTTTGAACTAACTACAAAACAATCTACATATCCTAACTTTAAATACACATATTCCAAAACTTCATGTTCATATTAAAAAAACTTATAAACCACATGTTTAAAAAAAGGAATCTAAATTCCTACCTTTGTTATGGAATAAAAACTTTCAAGATGTATATGGGAGACTGTACAATTGAATTTCAAAAATTTTGTACTCATATATCCAAAACTTTATATATAAATAAAAAATTCTAAACTCCGAATCAATAATTTTGCCTTTTGAATTCGGGATCAGTGAAATAATAAATCAAAATTGCTACTAACTCAAAAACTTTGTGCTTTTAATTTGAAACTTTCTACTATCTTGTTATAAACTTTGTACTCTCAGATCTTAAACTTTGTACTCTTAAGTTAAAACTTTATGTTAATGATTCTTGGATAGCTGGAACTCTCTATGTGAAACCTTTCTACACAGTAACACAAATAAAAAACCTTTGAGAGAAAACTAATATGTATGCTCGTTATGACAATAAACTTGAAGCGCAATGTGCCATTGTCAAGAACAAATGCTACATGGCTTGAGCATTAAAAAATGACATGCTAAGTTCTAGCCCTGTGATGATATTTCCAGTACTAAAGCTTATAGTTCTATGATAAATATATGAAAAAATAGATGGAACCAAGTATTTGCTAGAGAAAACAATGCAAATATTTGGATTTAGCTTATGATTAATAATTGCATGCACATGGTCATTGTGTGCTGAAAAAAGAATGGCAGAGCACACGAACACCTGTGCACACGCACACACATCTCAGAGAAAAATGGCTCCTCTGGTGGAACCAGAAAATACATACCTGAAAATCCACACATGAACATGGAACATGATATAAAGCCAATCTCAAACACAATTTGGTTACTACTCCCCAAACTACATAGCTTAATCTACCCATTGGAGAACCTGTGCAATAAAAAATTGATAAAATGAATCAAATACATTACTAGGTAAAATTTTTGAATGCCAATGCAATTTGTACATGCATATTAGTCGCAAATCCATTTTATTATGCTCCACTTAATTTCCAAGCAACCTATCTCACAAAACTTCATAGCTTAAATAGTAACATCTAGAACTTTGTACTCTCAAAAAGTTCGCTCTGAATTTGGAAACTTTCTACTTACATGTTATAAACTTTGTACTCTCAGATCTAGAAATTTGTAATTTCAAACTTTACACTCTAAAATCTAGAACTTTCTACTAGCAATTTCCAAACTTTATACTCTTAGATCTGATACTTTGTATACACAAATTCAGTGCTTTGTACTCTTATAAGCTAATACTTAAAGAAAAAATTATATATCTCTAACTTTAAGTCACAAGAAATATTGTACTGTGAACACAAACTTTAAATTATGTGCCAAAAAACATTTAGCTTTCAAGTCAAAAGCAGTGTTACTTAGATATTTGAAAATTTGAAGTGTTGTGAAAAAAATTCTACATCCAAAATTTGAGACTATGCATTAGAATATTTCTATCCGAATATCGAAAACTCATAACACATGTTATGCTTTATAATTTGGATAAAAGAAATCTGCAATCATACCCTTTTAACTTTGCACTACAAATTTAAGAACTTTCTACCGACATATTATAAACACTGAACTCCAGGATTCTAAACTTGGTACACTCAGTTTTAAAACTTTTGTAAATAAAAAGCTTAGTTGGAATGACCATTATAAATCTACTACTCCAGTTTATAAAATTATTAGTCTAAAAAAAGTATGCAAGAACAAACCAGCAAAATTATCTAAAAAATATTTTGAGATTGAAGGACCGAATTGGCGACCAGAGAGGGGGGAGTGAATGGGAGCCGATAAAAAATTCTTCTCGAAGGAGATAACTTCTCCAACAAGATGAACTCGGTCGGGTACCCAAAATCACACGCTCCGCACACAACCTTCCGTTTGCCAAAACCACGTAGCCACTGGAGTGCTACTGGTCCTAGGAACAAACACTACCTGCAGGCACAGCTTCTACACACACACGACAGCGGAAACAACTCGGAAGTTGTCTGCCTGGAGGGGGCGGTTAGACCGGGAATGGGGGGCGGTTAGACCGCCTCCACATGGTAACCAAGAAATCCTCCGAAACACCTCTTCCGAGCTCGAAAACTCTCCACGGTTTCACCTGCAGGATTCTCTGGTCAAGGCCAAGCTAGCTACCAGAAAATCTTGGCGAAAACCGAAACTCCACCCAAGGGCCTAGGGGCGGTTCGACCGGCTACCAGGGGCGGTCTAACCTCCTGTACCCAGCAACGAACTCAAGGCAAGAACTCCTAGCAAACTGCGCCGAAACGAACCAAGATTTCACCTGAACGCTCCTCTGATCAAGGCGAACAAACTCACAGAGGAAAATGCGGCAAAACCAAAACTTTCACCTGGAAAGCCCAGGGCGGTTAGACCGCCCCCCTATGTCGGTTAGACCGCCCCTTCCAGAAAACTTGGCCGCGGGTCAAACCTCAACTTCCCATCGCCTGATCTCCCGATTCACCCCACGAATTGCAGCGAGACTTCGGGAATACCTGGGTTACCTCCTGGGCAACCTCTCCACCAAAGGAATCGAACCGAAACGCTCTCAATCAAAGGGAATCGCGGATCTTGGCCCTCTAGGTCATGAACTCGAGCAACTCGAAAAACCACCAAATCGAGATCGATTCAAGGGAGTTCTTGGGGCAAAGTAACCAGCCAAAGAGGCACAAGGTCCTCATACGTGACACCCAACAAGAATCCCGCAAGAAATCGCCCTCAAAACTCTGCCACGAAAATCACAAGAAAGAGCTCCGAAAATCACCAAAAAGGAAAACGGGAAAGGCAACACTAGGCCTTGAGGAACCACGCCGAATCATCTATACATACCATGAAGGTTCATACAAGGTCTAGCTTGCCACCCGGTCATCCATCCCTCTCTCTAGATCTCACATGAAGCTCTCAAGCTAGTCCTAGAAAAACTAGAGAAAATAGCAAACGAAAATGACAAAGGAAAATGAGCTAGGGTTCCAAGAGTTGGCTGCCATCCATCCCTCCAAGTGTTTATATGGGGGCAACCAAAAGACTAAACTACCCTTACTAGATAACTAGGGATACATGCCCCTCAAGGGCGAATTTGGAAGTCTTCAATGCAGCACCATCGGACGGATGCCCAGCGACCGCAAACTTGCTTAGCCTCAACGCAAGCCTTGCGATCCCGACGCGTGTCCTCCGCTTCGAAGTTTCTCAGCGGCTGCGACCCGGGCGGTCAGACCAGCCCCGCTGGGCGGTTAGACCGGCCCAGGCGGTCTGACCGCCCCTCCTGGGTGGTTGAACCGGCCTGGGTGGTCGCACTCCCTCGTCGAGTCTTCGACCTCGGTTTTGTGGCTCAACCGAGTAACCCAGTGGTTTTCTGGTGAACCACTGCAAAACCCCGCGAACTCGGTGTAGCCTCCGCCAATCACCACTCATGACTCGGCTCCCACGTTGTCCCGGCTCGACCTTGGTTTTGAGGCTCAACCAAGAAACCGTCTTGCTGTTCTTGCCACCATGCGGCCCGCACTTGGCCCCGCTGGCCACCGGGTCCCTCGAACCAAGCCTACTTGTCTTCTCCACAGCTGGAGGCCTACCCGGCAACGACCTTTCGCGCTTGTTCTTCACCTGCACCAACACCAGTCAAGCCGCAACCTGCACCTGCAATACTTAGCCAAGAGTCAGTCCACACAACGTTGTTAATCACTCATCACACCAGGAAGCGACCATCCACTGGTCCTTGAACCACACAGGCTCTCAATCTCCCCCTTGATGAGTGCATTGACAACACACATGATTGGTAACCAAAGAGAAAAGAAAAAGAAAAGAAACGACTAAAAGAAACTTCAACAAGCGATCGAAAGCCAAGGAAAAGGCAAAGAGCAAAATCACTTGAAGAAGGAAAGTCTCGGTCCCCTTAGGCAAGGGCAACGGCGCGACACAACCGAGACAGAACAAGCTCGCACAAAGAGCAAAGACCACCAAAGGCACACAAGGCCGCAAACCACAAACTCACACAAGAAGCTCCCCCTGCACATATGCAAGCTCCCCCTGAGCCAAAGCACACTCCCCCTGAAGCAATGCAGCAATGCAACATGGGAATGCAAACAAGGAGCAAATTCCTGCACCTCTGCCTCGGGCGGTTAGACCGCATGCCGAGGGCAGTTAGACCGCCCCTCTGGGATCTGACCGCCTGGGGGGCAGTTAGACCACCCCAAGAAACCGGCCCTGCAGCAAACTTTTCAAAACCTGCCCGAACCACTTGGAACACCTTCCAAATGCTCCCAGGTGCCCAAATCATGCCCAAACTTCTCCCCCTTGTTGACAATGCATGAATCAAGGCAAAATGCGAAAAGTTTCAACATAGAGCTTCTCAAATAGACAAAATTCATCATAGCATGCTACACACATCCAAATGAGCAAGTTAGATACTCTATAGCTTCGTATGGACAAAAACTACAAGATCATCAAGTTTCACAACCATTGGGCAAAGCTAAGATAGAATTGACCATTTTTGCGAAAAATTACCCTCTCATGAGCAAAGACCTAAACATGAGCAAAACATGTCAAAATGGCAAAGCCACACAAACTTCATGCTAGGACAACCATTCTAAGCATAAGACTATCATAAACACCCACAAGCATCTCATGTCATGTCAAAGCTTACCGAGCCATGTGCTTACTTCTATGTATGAGACTTCTCATTGGTAAGCAACATGCAACGGTTTAGCACCCAAAAACAAGTAAATTAAGCACATATGACATGGGAGCACATTTTCCAAGCAATTTACATTCCATTTTCAGATTCATATATGGTACATGAAATGTCTTTGCGACAAAAAGGAACTTATGCCCCTCCACAAGATAAAGCATGGGGGCTAAACATTCATGATGGCAAATGAGCCTTTGGCCTCATATGATCAAAATAAGCTATCCAACCATAAATTAAGCATAGCCAAGCCACAAAAACATATCAGGATCATATAAAGGCATTTACTCACAAGAGAGCATTCATATGACATTTTTGAAAAACATAGCCATCAACCATGGATATAAATCAAGATCATCAAGAGCTATGCCAAACTAACCATAGCTTAGCAAACTAGCTCACAAGAACATATATATCATACCATGGTGAACAATGTATATAAGAGAAGCTTTTCCTACAAAATGCATATGATACAAAATGCATGCAACCTAACATACAAGGATGACTAAACATCATGTTACACATGCAATGCAAATGCAAGAATGCATAAAAGGAAAGCTATACATATGCTACAAAGGAGCTCCCACACCAACTCAAGAGACCAAGCACACACCAAGTTCTCCCCACAAACAAGTGAAAGTTGCTTGATCTAGGGGCTTGGTGAAAATATCCGCTAGTTGGTTTTGTGTGGGTACATGGATCAAAGCAATTTTCCCTTTCTCAACATTGTCTCTCAGAAAATGGAATCTCACTTCTATATGCTTGGTTTTGGAATGAAGCACTGGGTTCTTAGCAACACTAATGGCACTTGTGCTATCACAAAGAAGTGGAACCTGGGTATACTCCTCACCAAAGTCACTCATGGTGTATGTGATCCAAAGGAGCTGAGAGCAACAACTAGCTGCGGCAACATATTCGGCTTCAGTTGTAGATTGAGCAACACTCGATTGTTTGCGGGAAGACCAAGACACCAAAGAAGAACCCAAGAATTGGCAAGTCCCAGAAGTGGACTTCCTATCCAACCGACACCCGGCAAAATCCGCATCTGAAAAACCTTGAAGCTCCAAAGAAGAAGACGCGGAGTACCAAAGGCCGAAGTCGGGAGTGTATCGCAAATACCTGAAAATGCACTTGACTGCTTGCCGATGCAAAGTCCTCGGAGACGCTTGAAAACGAGCGCACAGACATACCGACACGGTGCACAAACCAACTCTTTCTCAAACCTCAGCCGTGGCAATCCTCGGACCAAATTGAGTTTACTCAAGCGAGACAAAAGGTCAAAGCTTAAGTGACCCAACTTCCTATGCCACTTCCACAACTCACTCGAAGAACCAGCCAAAAAGCAACGAGCCACACCAGAAGACTGAGAAAAATCCACTCGGAAAACTTGACCCTCGAGAACGACCATGCGAACTAGGTCCCCTCGAGAATCCAAAATCCGAGAACCACCAGGCCGAAACAACACCTCAAAACCCTCATCCAAAAGCTAGGAAACGGAAAGCAAATTGAATCCGAGCGATTGAACAAGAGCAACACGCCTGAGAGTGACCTTCTCACTTACCTTAATCTCACCTTCTGAAAGCACACGCCCTCGCCCATTGTCCCCAAAGGTGATGTATGTCATGGACAACACCGGGACGAGACTTGAGAACCACTCCTTGTCTCCGGTCATGTGCCTCGAGCAACCGGAGTCAATCAACCAAACGTTCCTCAAGTCTCCCACCTGAAATTCAAAAGCGAGCACGTGAGTGGACAAACGACTCAGCACTAGGGTTAGTACCAAAAGAGTAAAACCAGTGCCGAGCCATTTGCTCCAAAGTGGGGTTACCACAAACCATATCATCACGCCTATCAAAGCTACCACCATGAAAACCACCACGGGAACCACCACTAGGGAACCACCCCTGTCTCGCTGGAGGAGAACGAAAACCATGAAAGGAAGACCGTGGACTGTTCCTCCTCTCAAACTCAAAGCTACGACTCCTCCCACCCTTGTATTGAGCATGAGGTGGAGAATGTCTAGCAAATTGATCACCACTCGACTCACCATGCCAACTACCAGCACCACAACCACCAGAACTGAAACCACTCGAATCGCCACCTCGAAAACCAAACCGCCCAGAATTCTGGGGGGGCGGTCTGACCGCCTAGCCAGGCCGGTCTAACCGCCCCCTCTGGGCAGGGCCGGTCTGACCGTCCCTCCAGGCCGGTCTGACCGCCCTCTCCAGAAAACCACCTCGGCTGCGGGAACTCGCATCTCCCCATGCCGGAACACTTCTCACAACCACCTTGCCCCTGGGCAGTGGCATATGAGGCTTAGGTGCACCATTTGAAGGGCGGTACCTATCCTTGTTAGCCCACTCCTTAGCCATTCTCTCTTCACGCTTCCTCTTGAAGCAAAACTCACCCTTGTGACCATCTCTCTCACAATAGTCACAATGAAACCGTATGAGCTTAGGTTTAGGCTAGGGTTGGGGCTGCTCACTTGGTTTCTCCTCACTCGGCTTCTCACCCTTCTTCTCTCCAACTTCACTCTCCTTGGAGCTCACAAACTTCACCGGTTTTTGAAAGTCATTTGTAGGGCGAGGAAATATGGGGGGATCTGGGGTTGGGCTTAGGAGCATAGGCATTTTTGTGGAAGGTTTTTGGTGGAGCTTGGATATCACCAATTTTCTCTCCTCCCTCACCACTACACTCTTCAATCTTATCCGAGCCAAGCGCTTGCCCATCATAGCGCTTGTATGCCACTATCATCATCCTAAGCTGTAGTTCATGCCCCGACAACCAACCCATCATTTTCCTCAACTCATCATTCTCATCCTGCAAGCGATCAACATAATGTGCAAGTTCCAGATTCTTCAAAGCATGCAATTCACAAGTAGACCAAGAAGTGGGAACATGTTCTTTCAATTTAGCCTCAAGAGAAACAGTGTAAGCATGCATCTCATCAATCTTTCCATGCAAAATAGGGCAAGAAGTGTAAGCACCTAGCAAAGCAGGTCTAGATTTAAGCTCAGCCACTTCAACCCTAAGCACATCTAGTTCCTCACAAGTAGAAGCATGCTTATCCTTAAGAGCAGTAAGATCAGCTAGGTACACAGAGCAATCACAATAATCAATCTCATCAGAAACCACAGGTGAAGCCTTAAGCGAATCTATCTCAAGCTTAGCATCAAGGTTCTGGGTTTCTAGTTCAGCTACTCGGTTCCTAGCATCTTCTAGTGAGGCCCTAAGCTCTTTCCTCATCTTCTTTGCCTCTCTAAGCATGTCATCACGATTATCAAGCAACTTGCCAAGCCGTTCATTCTCTTCACGCAAGAAGGGAAGCTCGTCATGTACCTCATCCTCGGAGTCGGAGTCCGAGTCGCTCTGGTGACTCTTCTTGCTGCCGGAGCTACGAGCCATGCCGCAGAAGCCATCTCTCGCGTAGCAGCTCAACCCGCTCAAGTTCTTGGATGAAATCTTGCACTTGCGCCGATCACCTTCATCTTCACTGCTACTCGAGCTCGAGGAAGAGTAGGCGGAGCTGGAGTCGACGTCGCTCACCCCAACCATTGCTCGGGCCTTCCTACCGCGGCCGTCCTACTTCCTCGATCGTCGCTCATCCTTGTGCTTGTTCTTGTGCTTGTGATCGCACCTTGATCGGTACTTGCCATCCGTCCTCGACCGGTGCTTGTAGCCGTCCTTGTTCTTCATCTTCTCCGGACAGTCGGCGATGAAGTGTCCTGGCTTGCCGCACTGAAAGCATGTCCTCGTGTTCCTCCTTGTGTTCACTCGGTTCTCGTGCATCCTCTCGAACCGCCTGGTTAGCAACGCCAGCTCGTCCTCTCCAAGCATGTCGAACTCCTCGTCTGGCAAAGACATCAAAGAAGACAGAGAGTACAACCTGGAGGATGCGTTAGCGTTAGACTTAGCACCTTTGCCACCGACGAGAGTAAGACTATGAGAGTCAGTCGGGCGCTCAACACGGGCAGTCACACCACGGTCCAACTCAGCTGACTTGAGCTTCGAGAACAGCTCGTTCACGGTCAGGGTGTCATACTTCTCGGACTCAAGAATAGCCTCGACCTTTCCGTCCCATACGGTCCGATCCAACAAGTGCAAGAGCTTCACGGCTCTATCATGATCATCGTATGGGAGCATGGCCACATTGGCTCTCATGTTGTTCACCACAACCGTAAACCGCTGGAAAAGGGTATCGACAGACTCGCCGGGGAGATGAGTGAAGTTCTCGTACTCTCTCCGGTAAGTCGCGTACATCCGAGCCTGAACCTGAGCATTCCCAGCATGAGCATCCTTCAACTGCTCCCAAATTCTACAAGCTAAGTCCTCTGTCTGAACCCGATCGAATTCGAACTGACACAGAGCACGAAACAAGTAGTTGACCGTCTTGTTGTTGGCATCGAACATGTCCCTCGATCCCAGAGCAAGGAAGTTAATCGGATGAACATAAGCTGTGTTCACCATAACGTCCCAAAGGATCTGTCCCTTGCCGCGGAGAAACGCAGCCATCCGTTTCTGCCACATCTGGTAGTTTTTGCCATCGAAGTGCGGAGGACTCGATCCCCGTTCCTGGTACGCCATCCTTGGATCTTAGACTGGTTAGAATCTGAAGATCTGTAATAGGCTCTGATACCACTTGAAGGACCGAACTGGCGACCAGAGAGGGGGGAGTGAATGAGAGCCGATAAAAATTCTTCTCGAAGGAGATAACTTCTCCAACAAGATGAACTCGGTCGGGTACCCAAAATCACACGCTCCGCACACAACCTTCCGTTTGCCAAAACCACGTAGCCACTGGAGTGCTACTGGTCCTAGGAACAAACACTACCTGCAGGCACAACTTCTACACACACACGGCAGCAGAAACAACTCAGAAGTTGTCTGCCTGGAGGGGGCGGTTAGACCGGGTATGGGGAGCGGTTAGACCGCCTCCACATGGTAACCAAGAAATCCTCCGAAACACCTCTTCCGAGCTCGAAAACTCTCCACGGTTTCACCTGCAGGATTCTCTGGTCAAGGCCAAGCTAGCTACCAGAAAATCTTGGCGAAAACCGAAACTCCACCCAAGGGCCTAGGGGCGGTTAGACTGGCTACCAGGGGCGGTCTAACCTCCTGTACCCAGCAACGAACTCAAGGCAAGAACTCCTAGCAAACTGCGCCGAAACGAACCAAGATTTCACCTGAACGCTCCTCTGATCAAGGCGAACAAACTCACAAAGGAAAATCCGACAAAACCAAAACTTTCACCTGGAAAGCCCAGGGCGGTTAGACCGCCCCCCTATGGCCGTTAGACCGCCCCATCCAGAAAACTTGGCCGCTGGTCAAACCTCAACTTCCCATCGCCCGATCTCCCGATTCACCCCACGAATTGCAGCGAGACTTCGGGAATACCTGGGTTACCTCCTGGGCAACCTCTCCACCAAAGGAATCGAACTGAAACGCTCTCAATCAAAGGGAATCGCGGATCTTGGCCCTCTAGCTCATGAACTCGAGCAACTCGAAAAACCACCAAATCGAGATCGATTCAAGGGAGTTCTTGGGGCAAAGTCACCAGCCAAAGAGGCACAAGGTCCTCATACGTGACACCCAACAAGAATCCCGCAAGAAATCGCCCTCAAAACTCTGCCACTAAAATCACAAGAAAGAGCTCCGAAAATCACCAAAAAGGAAAACGGGAAAGGCAACACATGGCCTTGAGGAACCACGCCGAATCATCTATACATACCATGAAGGTTCATACATGGTCTAGCTTGCCACCCAGTCATCCATCCCTCTCTCTAGATCTCACATAAAGCTCTCAAGCTAGTCCTAGAAAAACTAGAGAAAATAGCAAATGAAAATGACAAAGGAAAATGAGCTAGGGTTCCAAGAGTTGGCTGCCATCCATCCCTCCAAGTGTTTATATGGGGGCAACCAAAAGACTAAACTACCCTTACTAGATAACTAGGGATACATGCCCCTCAAGGGCGAATTTGGAAGTCTTCAATTCAGCACCATTGGACGGATGCCCAGCGACCGCAAACTTGCTTAGCCTCGACGCAAGCCTTCCGATCCCGACGCGTGTCCTCCGCTTCAAAGTTTCTCGGCGGCTGCGACCCGGGCGGTCAGACCGCCCCGGCCCAGGCGGTCTGACCGCCCCTCCTGGGTGGTTGAACCGGCCTGGGTGGCCGCACTCCCTCGTCGAGTCTTCGGCCTCGGTTTTGTGGCTCAACCGAGTAACCCAGTGGTTTTCTGGTGAACCACTGCAAAACCCCGCGAACTCGGTGTAGCCTCCACCAATCACCACTCATGACTCGGCTCCCACGTTGTCCTGGATCGACCTTGGTTTTGAGGCTTAACCAAGAAACTGTCCACGACTTTGTCTTGCTGTTCTTGCCACCATGCGGCCCGCACTTGGCCCCGCTGGCCACCGGGTCCCTCGAACCAAGCCTACTTGTCTTCTCCACACCTGGAGGCCTACCCGGCAACGACCTTTCACGCTTGTCCTTCACCTGCACCAACACTAGTCAAGCCGCAACCTGCACCTGCAATACTTAGCCAAGAGTCAGTCCACACAACGTTGTCAATCACTCATCATACCAGGAAGCGACCATCCACCGGTCCTTGAACCACATAGGCTCTCAGAGATCACAATCACCAATGATAGCTGAGCACATACAACATGCCATAAACTTGCATACATTTTGTAAAATAAAAAACATATTAGGAATTGGAAGGGAAGGAGATTTGCGAATCGGAGGTGTCAAGCATACAACAACCAAAGAGAAAAGTTGATATTAGCAGGATTCATCCAGTTCCAACAAGAAAAAAATTTATAGCATAGTAGATCCGAAAGTCTATAAATATATGTGTGTTACTAACTAACATTGTATACCTCATAGCTCTCTAATGACATATACAAAACTCAATATATAATGACTATAAACCTTCAAATCATTATTTGGAGCCTTTTTTGTATGTTATCTTTCAACTTTGAACTGGCATATACAAAACTTTATATGTACTGATTGTAAACTTTGAAATCAATGCTTGGGGTCTTTTTGTATGTCTTTAGTTGATAGCTCTTATTTAAAAGATAGTGAAATCAAACAAACATTAGTTACAATAATTTGTTTAAAAGACATGCAGTTTGCATACTTGCCCATCATATTTATAAACGTTTTGGAGAAGCCTATGCAAATAAGAGTATCTGTTACTTTAATAAGAGAAATTCAAACTCTAGAGTAACAAAAGTATTTTTGTGAAAAATCAAAAGGGCATATGTTGAGATAACATGGACCATATAACAACTAAAGTGTTCTTTATTCTAATATCTTGCGACGGTGGAATGAGAATCATAACTATACAAATATTGGATTAGATGGCTAATCAATTAATCAAAATTGGTTAATTAACAATGCGAGAGAAGACATGGATGGCTCAAGCGAACACTATTTTAGTTACAGAAACAACAAACATCTTATGTGTGCGATCAATATCACAGCCTCCAAGACGGCAAGACCTCCTCAACCCCTGTAGGCTAATCGCAACAAAATGAAATTAACACCACAACAGGATAGTATTCATCAATTAATCCAAATGGGCGTCTGTGCTGCCCTACCTGAGTCGACGCTCTCCACGTTTGGCGTCGAGGACAACGTGTGTGGATTACCCTGCGGTAGACAAAGCTCGAGGTGACGTGCTTTGTTGATCCAGATCGGGCTCACATGAGGAGGGGATTGAAAATCGTAGTCGGAACAAGAGAGACGAGAAGGACCTGCAGCGCAATGGTGAGGGGCGTCGGCATCGTCGCCACTGCCATGCTGGGCTTCCTTTTACAAGCTGTCGCCTCAAATTCCACTGCTCGTCGCGGGCAGCTCCAAACCCTAACGACCCTAATCCCACCCCTTCTTTTCTGATGTGGCCGCGACACCCACTATGGGAGACAGGGTCTTCCCCGGGTGCCAGATGCACTTGGGGAAGGACCAGTTGCACTCGGGGAAGCCTTCCCCGAGTGCAACTCTCGGGGAAGAGGGTCCGGGGAAGCGTTTCATGGGGAAGCCGCCTTCCCCGAGAGTCGAAAATCGCACACTCGGGGAAGGCTTCACCGAGTGGCGAGGAAGCACTCGGGGAAGATTTTTTGTTCTTTTTTAAAAAAAACCCAAACCCGGCACTGTGGCCCCCTCCGGCCGGCCGCCCGGCACTGTGGCCCCCTCCGGCTGGACGGCCGCCTCTGCGTCGTCTGCCCCTCCGCCGTCGCCGTCGTAGATCCCGCCCTTCCGCCGCCGCCCGCCTCTGCGCCGTCGCCGTCGTAGGAGGTCGCCGTCGCCTCGTGCCCTAGTAGATCCCGTCGCGCCCGGAAAAGGAGGCCGCTGCCCGGAGGAGGGAGTGGAGGCCGCCACCGTCGGGGAGGGAGTGGAGGCCGCCGCCGTCGGGGTGGGAGTGGAGGCCGCCCGCCGTCGGGGAGGGAGTGGAGGCCGCACTGGGAGGGAGTGGAGGCCGCCGCCGGGGAGGGAGTGGAGGTCGCCGTCCTTGGGCCGCCGCCGGGGAGGGAGTGGAGGTCGTCGTCCTTGGGCCGCCACCGGGGAGGGAGTGGAGGTCGCCGCCGTTGGGCCGCCGCCTGGGAGGGCGGATTCGACGAGAGGGGGGTGGAGTGCGGCGGCGGATCTGAGTGGAGGGGGGTGGAGTGCAGCGGCGGATCTGAGTGGAGGGCGGATCTGACGAGAGGGGGGTGGAGTGCGGCGGCGGATCTGAGAAGGGGGGTGGGGTGCGGTGGCGTCGGCCTGAGGAGGGTGGTGGGGGGGTTTCTTTTATACACTTAGGGTTTTTTAGTTGGGCCGGCCAGAATAAATGGGTCGCGGCCGGAAATATGGGTCGGCCGGTTGGCCTTTCCCGAGTGCCGTGTGCCTGGCACTCGGGGAATTATTTTTTTTAGTTTTTTTGCCTCATTTTTTTTGTGAAGCCATCCCAATTTATTTGAAACTTCTTGCTCAAATTTGGGGTTATTTTGAATTTTTTGGTATATTTCATTAGTTTTTTCATTTTGTTGATTTTTTTAGCATACTTCAAATTTGAACTGCAGGTGCATTAAGTAATGAAATTTCTTAATTCAAAAAATGATATTCATTATATTTGGTGTATGTTGAGGCTGTATCTAGGAAGCCACATGAAATTTCTAGCATCTTTTTGCCGTAACATGACGAACAACGTGCAGGAAAAGTGTTCGTCACTAGGCCAGAAATGATTTGTCCTGGCACAAGTAAATTAGCGTGCTAGCGGGTGCAATTGGCACCCGCCAGCACAGTGGGGCGCAGGGGCGCTGGGCCAGCAACCGCCAGCATTGAAGGATTAGTGCTGGCGGGTGACATAAGCCACCCGCCAGCACAAATGGTCCCATTTATGCTGGCGGGCGGCTTATGTCGACCGCCAGCATGGATCTTTACTACTGGCGGCTTGCATATGCACCCGCCAGCACAGTGAAGCTGAAAATAGCTGGAAATTGTTACTTCTGTCACCAATATTTCAACATGGACAGCACCAACAAGTCAAATTGATTCACCCAAAAGTCAAATTCAAACTGAAATATCAACACAAACAGCACCTTAGAAAGGTTTATTTCACACAAACAACATGCATGATCACAAATGTTTCAAAGCACACCAACACAAATTAAAGTACACTACAATAGGGGCCTCACTCACAAGTCAACTACAACTTGCCTCACTCAGTTCTTAGACAGTCCGCCAGTGAGATAACTACCAAGCACTACACCTATTATCAAGATCACAAAAGCGAGGATGGTGCCCTGCATGCATAATCCTTTATTTTTCTTGGGCTTCTTCCGACAGCCATTCTTCGCCATAAGTTCAGTAAGTTGCCCTCTATGTTCTGCAAGTTCCAGCCTCGTTTCATTATTCGACATCTTCAAATCACTAAACCACAACTTCAAATCAGAAACGACACACTTTAGCTGATTCAATTGATCCATAATTTCAGACACGGGTTGCACCTGCCCCGGCGGATACACTACACTAGACGGTTGTGGTGCCGCTTGTGGTGCCGCTTGTGGCAGTGCAGCAACACTGGTGAACATCTGATAGTTTGCCGGCACCAAATGTGGGTAGTTTGTTCTCAAATGCTGGAGGTATTGACCTTCCCATCAAACTTCCGGACATGAATTAGGGTCCTCCTACAAGAATAATCAACAAATGCAACTATGTTATTAGGGCAGTAACAAATGCAACATAGTTGATAATTATCCATATATGGCAAGATTGATTTCGGTTTAACATCATCTACAAGAACAATCAACAAATGTGGCTGCCATCAATAAATTGGATAATTATCTAGACATAAACCGAATTAACAGAATCACTAAAATTATATCAACCGAATCACTAATATTATATCAACCGAATCACTAATAATCAACAAATCCTAAGGTGACTACTAATCAACTGAATTAGGGCAGGAGATGAAAATCAAACCGCGTGGTTGTTCGGGCACTTGTAGATGATGTTATTTGCCTTGCTCTTGAACCAAACCACCCGGATCCGGCAGTACTTGCATTCCATCAGGGGGAGAGGCACGAATTGGCTAAGGTTCGGCGCGGAGCTGCTCGCCATGCGGCGGTGATGGTGCTCGACGTCTGTCGAGGAACTGGAGGTAGAAGATTGGGTCGACATCTTGCCTTCGAGCTCCTCCTCCACCGCAAGCTGCGACGGCAGCCGCGGTGCACGAGTGCTGCTGGCGCGCGCGGTGGCGGGGCTGAGGCGGCGGCTTGCGACGGCGGCGCGCGGGCGAAGCTCACGAGCGGCGGTGGTGGGACACGGGCGGCGCGCGCGCGAAGCTCACGAGCGGCGGTGGCGGGGCACGGGCGGTTGCGGCTGCGGCAGGGCTCGCGGCGGCGGCTAGGGTTGGGAGCAAAGCAAGAGTGTGTGAGTGAGTGATGACCGTTCCGACCAGTCTTATTCAGACCAGCGTGCTGGCGGGTGGCTTAATAGCCCACCAGGAGAGATATTAGTGCTGGCGGGTGGCTTAAGTCGACTGCCAGCATAAATGTACACAGTGCTGGCGGTCAACATAAGGCACCGCCAGCACAGAGATTACTGCTGGCGGTTGTCTTATGCCACCCGCCAGCACTGTGCCTTCTATAAATATAGAACAGCCCCTTCTTCCCAGCAACCTTCCAATGGCGCTTTGCCCGAGAGGAGCTCGGGAAAAGCTCCAAAAACACCAAATCTAGGGGGGAAGGTTTTGCTCTTGATTTTCTTGGAGGAGGTGGCTATATAAGGTGAGTTTGTGCTATTTTAACCTTAGTTTTCTCCTTTTATTCATGATTTGTATGTAGATAGAGATCTAGATCTAGACCTAGGGTTAGCTAGGAGAGAGAGGGGAGTGAAGAGAGATATTGAATTAGAGATTTATTTTTTAAATAGCTTTAGATTTTCATAATATAATAATTGCAATTATAGAAGCAAGTTTACATATTAAATTATTTAAATTATTAGTTTGTCAATGCAAATTATTTAAATGTTCATAATATAATTATTGCAATTATAGAAGCAAGTTTACATATTAAATTATTTAAATTATTAGTTTGTCATTTAAATTATTAGCTTCATAAATTAAAATTATAGAATTTAGTTTTGTTTCCGTTTTTTACATATTAATTGAAGCAAGTTACAATTGAGTTTGAAATTGTAGAATTTAGTTTTGATTATACGTGAGTTTATAATAGAATTATCTTTTATAGGTTGTTTAAGATGGAACATAGAGCATGGATGTATGGCATACGGAGACATTCGTCTACATTCTTGACAGAGTTAACAAACTTTCTTGAGGTTGCGCAGAAGCATGCCCAAATTTCTAGGACAAAGCAAATACGTTGTCCATGTTGTGATTGTTGCAACAAACTTGTGTGGGAAGATATTAATGCCATCAAGATGCATTTGATAAAGCGCGGTTTTGTGAAAGGATACAAAACTTGGTCCCACCATGGTGAAGCAGAAAGTACTTTCAACAATGCAGACATCGGCACCAGGTATGATGAAGTGGGTGATGAAGATGCAGATGAAAATGATCATGTCATGATGGATGATGCTTTTGGCTGTGAAGATCAAAATGATGATCAAACAGATGCACCACAGGTGGACGAGGAATGTGATGTTGATATGGAAGAAATGTTGCGCCACATTGAACCGGAGGTGTTGCTAGGGAGTGCTAAAGGGTTAGAAAATTTTGAGACACTAAAGAAGGCAGCAAAGGACCGTATGTATGAGGGTTGTGGGAAGGAGTGGACCGTGTTGCATTTCATGCTCCATCTTCTGATTGTGAAGGCAAAATTCGGATGGTCGGACAATAGTTTTAACGAACTCCTTACTCTGTTGGCCAATCTACTCCCGAAGCCTAACTTGGTCCCAAGAAACACATATGAAGCAAAGAAGATTATCAACCCATTGAAGATGCGAGTGCAAAGAATACACGCGTGTAGGAACCATTGCATATTGTACCGCGGTGACTATGCACAACTGGAGAAGTGTCCAAGTTGCGATTCTAGTCGTTACAAAAGTAATGCCGATTTTGCTGTGGAACGGGTCATTACATCTAAAGGCGCGAAGAGGAAGGTGGGTGGAAAGAAAAGTGCATTTTCTCAAGTTGAGGAGAAGTATAGTATTGGTACTGACACTGCTAGTCAACGTAAAGTCCCTGCATTGGTGATGTGGTACTTGCCGGTGGAGGACCGTCTGAAGCGATTGTTCTCGAACCCAAAGACCGCTGAACTAATGACTTGGCACGCAGATCTCCCAGAGAAGTCTGATGGGAAGCTTCAACATCCTTCTGATGCTCGGCAGTGGAGGACCTTTGATTCCAAGCACAAAGAGTTTAGAGATGAAAAAAGAAATATACGGTTCGCATTAAGTACAGATGGCATGAATCCATTTGGTGAAAGAAGCAGCACGCACAGCACATGGCCAGTGTTGATGACCATATACAACCTTCCCCCTGGCTATGTCACAAGAGAAAGTTCCTTTTGCTTACCATTCTAATCCAAGGACCGAAGCAACCTAGTATCGACATAGATGTCTTCCTGGAGCCATTGATGGAAGAAATGGAGAAGTTTTGGAAACATGGGGTTGAGATGTGGGATGAGTACAGAAGGGAGACATTCACACTTAAGGCAATTATCTTTGTTACCATTAATGATTACCCTGCCCTATTTTCTTTGTCTGGTCAGAAAAAAGGAAAAATAGGTTGTGTAGTTTGTTTGAATGGTACAATATTTGTGTACCTGAAAGGATCTAAGAAGACAGTGTATATGGGGCACAGACGCTGGCTAATAAGGACTCACAAGTACCGCAAGATGGCAGACTCTTTTGATGGAAAGATTGAGAAAGACTCTTTTGGCCCACAACCGGCCACCGGTAGAACCGTATTTGAAATGTGTCAGAAGGTCAAGTTCAAACTTGGTAAGAAGTCAAAAGGTGATGTTGATGATAATTCAAAAAGGGGAAGGAAGGAGGCTGAAACTACAGAAAACATTGACGTGCCTTTCAAGAAGATGTCTATATTTTTTAAGTACTTGCCATACTGGGAAGATTTGGCAGTGCGCCATGCCATCGATGGGATGCATCTTCAGAAGAATGTGTTTGAAAGCACAATGGGATTCTTAGGCTTAACAGGAAAGGTAAAGGACGGACTGAAGTCGCGTAAGGATCTTGTTGACCTAAAAATTAGGCCAGAACTCCACCCACAACCACGTCCTAATGGTAAGCAGTACCTTCCACCTGCTAGCTACAACTTAACACAACATGAGAGGTTGGCTATCTGCAAATGCTTGCGTGGGCTGAAAGTGCCAACCGGATTCTCATCCAACATCCGATCATTGGTCTCGTTGAAGGACATGACGCTTACTGGTTGTAACTCTCATGATTGTCATGTGATGATCACTGTTTTTCTCGCGATTGCGATCCGAGCTGTCAAACCAGTATTCCTTAAGATGGTTATCACAAGGATGTGCTACTTTTTCAACGTCATTTCGCAGAAAGTGGTAGATTGTGTAGAGTTGGCAAGGCTTCAGCTGTTTATGTCAGAAACTCAAGCCCAGCTCGAGATGTGCTTCCCTCCGTCATTTTTTGATATCATGGAACATCTAATGATCCACATGGTCGAGCAAATTACTGAACTAGGACCTATGTACTATCATCAGATGTGGACGTACGAACGGTTCATGTCGATTCTCAATGGATACATGAGAAACAAGGCATTTCCAGAGGGAAGCATGATCGAGAGCTACCATACAGAAGAGAGTGTTGATTGTTGCATAGACTACATAAAAGATAAGAGAGCGATCGGTTTACCGGAATCTCGACACGAAGGCAGATTGTCAGGGAAAGGGACCATTGGAAGGAAAAGATTCATTGACGAGGACAACCAACAACTGGAGAAAGCACATGCTAGTGTTCTACAACAACTTGCAATAGTGGAGCCATTTATCGTGCAACACGAAAATGAGATTCGTGAAGAAAATGATAGTCGGTCCGAGGATTGGGTCATCAAAGAGCAAAAGCGTCGTTTCCCATCATGGTTAAAGGAACATGGGCATCTATTTCAAGGAAATTCCATAGACGACACAACGTTGACTAGGTTGGCGGCTGGTCCATCAAGCAATGTGACCTCATGGCAAGCATACGAAATTAATGGGTACACCTACTATACGAAGGCGAAAGACAACAAGAGTGTCACGTATCAAAACAGTGGTGTTCGCATAGATGCGATTGATAAATCCGGAAACAACATCACTTACTACGAGTTCATAGAGGAAATATGGGAACTTGACTATGGAGAGAATATCAGGTTCCCCGTGTTTCGGTGCCAATGGGTCAAACACCCGAATGGCGTCACAGATGACAATTATGGGTTGACACTTGTAGACCTTGCCAATGTAGGTTACAAAGATGATCCATGGGTACTCGCCGAGCGTGTTGCACAAGTTTTCTACATAGCTGATCCTATGAATGTAAAGAAGCACATTGCCGTCTCCGGAAAACAAAGAATTCTAGGAGTAGAAGGTGTAATTGATGTTGAGGATTACAATCAGTTTGAGGAACTAGTCTTGTTCAAAGATCATGAGAAAAGAATAAAAAAAATTGAAGCCAGCATTCCTAAATCGGAGAAGCCATGGTTACGTACAGACTGTGAAGGGAGAATTGTTAAAGGATAAATTTGCACTTCTTATTAGTCGGGCTTGATGTATCACTTGTAAGACTTTATATAATTAGTGTTGTTGTAAGACTTTCAATCATTTTAGGAGACTTTTGGATGTTTCGATGAAATGAGACTCTAGGGTCAAACAACCTATAACTCATTAGGTGTATGATCCTAGAGTCCCATTTGAACTAACCTTTTCAAACTAGGACTTCTTTTACAAGAGACACACCTCCTATACTTAAATTCAAATATTTTATGATACTTTTGGAAGTTTCAATGAAATTTGAACATTTTAAGCCATGATTTCAAATTTTTCAAATTCTAGAAAAATACTATGCTGGCAAGCGTCTTAAGTGCCCGCCAGCGGTGAGACTCACCGCTGGCGGTTATCATAAGTCAACCGCCAGCACAGTGGTTTGCCAAAATCTGAAATTTTGAAATCCTGGCCTAAAAATTTCCAAATTCATTGAAACTTCCAATATTATCCTAAAATATTTGAATTTAAGTATAGGAGGTGTTTTCTCATAAGAAAAGGTTCTGATTTGAAAAAGTTAGTTCAAATGAGACTCTAGGGTCAAACAACCTATAACTCATTAGGTGTATGACCCTAGAGTCCCATTTGAACTAACCTTTTCAAACTAGGACTTCTTTTACAAGAGACACACCTCCTATACTTAAATTCAAATATTTTATGATACTTTTGGAAGTTTCAATGAAATTTGAACATTTTAAGCCATGGTTTCAAATTTTTCAAATTCTGGAAAAACACTATGCTGGCGGGCATCTTAAGTGCCCGCCAGCAGTGAGGCTGACCGCTAGCGGTTGTCATAAGGCAACCGCCAGCACAGTGGTTTGCCAAATATGAAAATTTTGAAATCCTACCTTAAATAGTTCAAAATTCTTTGAAACTTCCAAAATTCTCCGAAAATATTTTAATTGAAGTATAGGAGGTGTTTTCTCATAGTTAAATGTTCCTATTTGAAAAGTTTAGTTCAAATTCTGGCAAACCACAGTGCTGGCGGGCGCTTAAGATAACCGCCAGCGGGGATGCTCACCACTGGCGGGCGCTTAAGTAGCCCGCCTGCGCTAAGGGTCACCGCTGGCGGGTGGGTAATGTGGCCCGCCAGTGTTGTTTCCCTTTATATATAGCAGCCACACTCTGAAAATTTTGTAAGTCCCGGCGCGAAACGAAACGACGCCGTCAGGCTGCCAAATTTTCGCACCGGAGCGCCGCCGCCCCTCCGACCACCACGCCGTCCTCCACGAGTGCCTCGCCGTTCTCCGCGAAGCCGCGGCCGCCGCCGACCTCCATGAGCGCCCCGCAGTCGTTCGCGAGGGCCCCGCTCCTTCTCCCCGTGGACCGCCGCCGTCGTCTGCGAGGGCCCCGCCCCTTCTACCCATGGACCGCCGCCGTCGTCCGCGGGCACCCCGCCGACCTCCTCCCCGAGCGCCGCCACCCCTCTTCCCCTAGCAGGATGACGTCATCCTCCCCGCCGGCCGCTTCCCCAACCGCCGCCAACGATTCCCCCGCCCACGAACCGCGGCCGACGACGACAGCTCCGGCGCCCCCATTCGCCGCCGACGGCTCCTCTTCTCGGCGTGCACCGTCTCCTCCGCTCATCTCCTCGGCACGCATCGAGGCTGGGGATGGGGCCGGCGGCACCGCGATGACCGCCCCGTGCGCTCGGTTTGTTTTTTTTTGCTTTTTTTTCTTTTTCAAAATGCAATTACATGTAATTTAGAAAATATGGACTATGGTAGATTGTGGATAAAATTGTATAAATATGGACTATGGATAGAAGATAAATAGATTTTTAAATAGATTTATTTTATAAAAATGGACTATGGATTGTGTATAAATAGGTTTTTAAATAGATTTATTATAAATATGGACTATGGATTGTGGATAAATAGATTTATTTTATAAAAATAGACTATGCTTTGTGTATAAATAGATTTTTAAATAGATTTATTATAAGTATGGACTATGGATTGTGTATAATTTTTAAATAGATTTATTATAAATATGGACTATGGATTGTGTATAATCTATAAATAGATTTATTATATAAAAATGGACTATGGATTTAATTTAATTAGTTTTGTTGTAAACAACAATTACCTATGATCAATTGTAAAAAATATGGAGGAATTGTAAATTATCTAAGTGCTATAATGGGAGACTATGAAACTCCATCTGAGTACGAACCAAGCGAACCACGACCTCGTAGGCGTCCCGAAGACGATGATGTTGATTACGAACCAAGCGATAATGAGGTATGCTTGCACATTCACTCAAATTAATGTTTGTTTTTTAAATTAAGATATACTTTAAATAATGTTTTATGTGTAGAACGATGAGCGATCCCCGCCACGACGTCGTAGAGCATCTAACATTCTTGCCCAAGAGGCAGAAGTCATTTCAGCACCACAACCTTCGGGTACTACTACTTCTAGTAACCTGAAAAGGAAACGTGGTCATAGAAGAAGAAACCAGATCCCTGAAAGAGGACAACTTGTGATAGAACAGTTGGGTGACAAAGGTGAGCCCGTCGAACCTAAGGGGATAGCTGCTAGGTTTCGGAACATCGTCGGTGCAATTGTCAGAGACCAATTGGGGTCTTGGATCACAACTAGTAATTGGAAGACTGTGCCTAAGGCTACGAAGGATGTATTATGGGCCAAAGTGAAAGAAAAGTTTGCTTATCCGGAAGGAACAGAAAATGCAGGTAGAACTTTTGCTGAGGGCCTCTGTGGAAGAGCTCTTAGGAATTGGAGGTCTACACTTAATACTGAATTTGTCCAGAAAGGCAAGGATGCTAGGGATGTGTATGGTAACATTCCGCTAGCAGTCTGGGAAGAATTCGTAGAACAGAAGAAGACGGCAGAAGCAGTAGCTCTGAGTGTCCAACAAAAGGAGAAGGCTATGAAAGCTGCTGAGAACCCCCATCACTTGGGTTCGGGAGGATATGCTACCAAAATGGCAAAATGGAGGAAGAAGGAAGAAGAAAGGAGGGTAGCTGGTTTACCAGCTTTGTTTGAAGGCATGGATGAGCGTAGCAGGAATTGGATCCTTGTTCGAGTTCCGGCTATAGCACCTGACGGCAATGTTTCATTCCATAAGCCCACAACAGAACAAATTTATCAGAAGCTGGAAGGACTTGCGGAAATGCAAAAGAATGGTCTTTTCATGCCCGACAGGGAGAAAGATATGCTAACCGCCGCGATCGGAACGCCTGAGCACTCTGGCCGTGTTCGAGGGATTTCTTCTACCTTGCCCTGGGGTAAAGCATTTCGTGAACACCGAGCAAGTTATAAGAAGCGGGACCGTTATAAGAAGCAGCTTGAAGACAAGATGAGAGAAATCGCCAAGCAAGAGTTGATAGGCTTCTTCATACAACAACAACAAGTTTCTGTTGGGCCTAGTGCAGAGAATGCAATATCTGGTGGTTCTGGACAGGTCCCTCCAAACTTGATGCTTGCCTAGATCGGAGCCATCCCGACTCCAAGTAGTGTTGGTTCTATTGCTAACGCCAAGCATCCTGTAGATGACATTGTAGAGGATACACCATGCAAGTTGGTTATTCCATATGGAAGAAAACTAGATAAGTTTCGAGAAGTTGGGACAACCATGGCACTAACGGGTCATGTGTTTCCGAATCCACCACCGCCAGAGTACGCATGGGTTCAAGTTGTTTCGGTTTCTGATGAGTCGTGCGAGATTGATATCCCTACTGAGGATGGGATCGAGCTTCTCGGTGATGCGAGGAACCAATACATACTGTGGCATCGTCGAGATATCATTCTTAATGCATCACCAAGTCCCTTACAACCTAGCCAAGAACGAGTACCCCCCAAGATTCAGATGCTGCAATGGTCGAGTACACGATGGGTGGGGAGCATGGAGGTAACAATGACAACAACATGACCTTCCAAGATGTTGCAGACGTCGGGAACACGGAACAACCTACGATGGGTGGGGAGCAGGGAGGTAACAATAATGACAACAACATGCCACAAGCACCCCTCCAAGCAGACGTCGGGAACACGGAACAACCTACGATGGGTGGGGAGCAGGGAGGTAACAATGGGAACAAATCACCCGTCCAACAAACTCATCATCACCGAAATTTGTTCCAAGACCACCATCTCCTCCGCCATGTCTAGCAACCAAGATGCCAGCAATACACCGGATGATAAACTCATATCAACCAAAGACGAAATC
The DNA here is from genome assembly GCA_036936925.1 of Cenchrus fungigraminus. Taxonomy (NCBI): domain Eukaryota; kingdom Viridiplantae; phylum Streptophyta; class Magnoliopsida; order Poales; family Poaceae; genus Cenchrus; species Cenchrus fungigraminus. Next base: position 91,739,645 of record CM072780.1, read on the forward strand.
ATCTGATGTTGACTTGTTCTTGAAAGTACTGAAGAATAAACCTAAACGGGCTCCAGCATCCGGTAAAGAATCATCTGATGTTCAAGTACTCAAGAAGGTACCAGATGAAAAATCTTTAACCCGCACCTCTTTTCAAAAACAAAAGGAGGAGAAAATAAGTATGTTTTCGTCGAATGAGGTGCCCGACAAGTATGAGCATGGCAAACCATTCTTGTTTTGGTGGCAACTGAACGAAAGGCCGCCAGAATTGATGAGGCTGCATGGATGGATCATGCACGCCATGAAGCAAGGCATTCACACTATCACCGCCAATGTCCCGAAATGGGTGTTCAGTAGCTCTTTAGAACGGAAGGTTGCAATCGATTTCCCCGATTTGCATGCGATGTTCCGTCGTGACAAACTCGACGTCAATCTCGTCACCATTTGGTCCATGTAAGTCAACATCCCTATACCACATCCAAATCTATTCAAATCCATATGTATTGTTATTACCATCCTAAGTAAAATTTTTTTGCAGGATGCAAGCGTTGGATGAAAGGAAGACAAATGGGAGGTGGAAGGTAGCATATATGGACCCGCAACAAGTAAGCAAGCCACAACACACGTTCATAATGTCGGATCATCTAAGAAAGCAAATAGAGGAACAAGCAAAGACACCACAAGAGAAAGAAGAATTAACAAAGGGTTACGAGAAAGCTAAACTTCATGAGGTGGCTGTATACATTTCAAGGGTAATGAGGAAAAACCAACATAAGGATTCTATCAAGTGTGCTTACAATTTTGAGTAAGATCCTTTAAATAACTATTTCATCATTTGCTTTCATTTTTGAGTCTATTGATATTAATTATTTTAATTTTATGCAGCGATCATTTCATTTGCTTTCACATGTGTTCGAAGTTGGGAACTATGGGGGTTTTCGACTCATTACACTATTCAGAGGCTTCTTACCGGAAAATCATAGAGATTATAAGAAAGTAAGACAACTTAGTGCAATATATAATAACTATTGCGTGTATCGGCTATAGTTCAAATTGTATTACTAACTTATGTCTTTGTATCCTTAAAGTGCGTATAGGCTATACATAGTCAATGGTGGGCAGCACAAGAAGAAAAAATTGGTGATACGACATGCCAAATGGGTAAGAACACTTTTGTTAATAAGTACCAATCATTTTTATCAGAGTTGTACACTTCTGTTAATAAGTACCGATCATTTTTTATTTGTTTGCAGTGCTACAAACAACCTCCTGGCAGTGTGCTATGTGGATATTATGTGTGCGAGGTTTTGAGAAATAATGGGAGGTACCGGACGAATCCTGAAGACGTAAGCCTCTTGTTTGTACACAACTATGTATGTGCTAATTATGGTCCTGATGGTAATGCATAACAATCTTCATTTATTGTGTTTACGTGCAGATGCCTACCATTGAGGGATCGTGGGGGCAACTTGGTGACAATCAAATCACCAACATTTGTGCGGACATGGCGAGATTCATCCTACGTGAGATTTGCCACGAGGATGGAGAATTCTTCGACAAAGAAGGAGTCTTGACATTAGACGATGCGGAAAGGTTACGTAGATGGGTGTCTTAGGGTTATCTATTATGCACGATGTTTTTTTTGTAATGTGACTTATGTATACATTTTTATATTTTAGTTTGGATTATGTGTTTGTGAGACATATTTGGATTTGGCGGTTAAATACAAATTACAATAAATTAAAGTGAATTTGGCCTACAAATGCAAATATGAAAAAAATACGGGTGAATATAGCGGTCAAATACAAATAATAAACGAAAATGACAAATTATATACAAATAATAAACAATTATGGGGAATTATATAGCAAATGGGAAAAATGCTTTCTGTGGCGGGCAGCCTAAGCAACCGCCAGCACAGATGACCTTTGTGCTAGCGGGCTACTTAAGGAACCGCCAGCACTGACGGCCTTTGTGCTGGCGGGCTGCTTAAGGAACCGCCAGCACTAATGGCCTTTGTGCTGGCAGTCGTTTAAGCCACCCACCAGCACAAATGGCTCTGTGCTGGCGGGCGGGGCACCCGCCAGCACAAGGGGCCATTTCTACTGGCTCAAAGTTGCTGGCGGGTGCCCCGCCCACCAGCAAAGACCGGTTTTAGCCGCCAGGACAAATCGTTTCTGGCCTAGTGTGTAAATTATATAAAATCCGAACGAAGTCCGAAAATCATGAAACTTGTCTAGGTGTCATGTTATGGCATGTAGAGGCTGTATGGAAGAATTGAGAAGATTTCGAGCAAGTTGGGACGTCGGATGCCTAAAACACAGACATCTCCGCGTGTGTTATCACTTGATCATGTGTGGAGATGTCTCGGTTTTAGACATCCCACGTCGCAACTTGCTCGAAATCTTCTCAATTTTCTCACACAGCCTCTAAATGTTATAACATGACACCCAGACAAGTTTCATGATTTTCGGATTTCGTTCGGATTTATATAATTTACAAACACTTTTCCTGCACGTTGTTCGTCATGTTACGGCAAAAAGATGCTAGAAATTTCATGTGGCTTCCTAGATAGGGCCTCAACATACACCAAATATAATGAATATCATTTTCTGAATTAAGAAATTTCATTATTTCATGCACCTGCAGTTTAAATTTGAAGTATGCTAAAAAATTCAACAAAATGAAAAAATAATGAAATATACCAAAAAATTCAAAATAACTCCAAATTTGAGGAAGGAGTTTCAAATAATGTGGGATGGCTTCAAAAAAAATGAGCCAAAAAAACATAAAAAATTAATTTCCTGAGTGTCTTTTTTGACACTCGGGGAAGAGACCCTTCCCCGAGTGCTAGGGGGAGGCACTCGGGGAAGAGTGTTTTTAAAATATCTTCATTTTTCCCCACCACTTTTCGTCCTCGAGTGCCTCTCTTCCCCGAGTGTTGCACTCGGGGAAGAGGGCCTTCCCCGAGTGCTTCTCTTCCCCGAGTGCCATGTACTCTAAGGCACTCTCTCTTCCCCGAGTGCATTTCTTCCCCGAGTGCCCGATATTTGGCACTCGGGGAAGCCCGGAGCACTCGGGGAATTTCCATTCTCCCGTAGTGACCTTGCCTGCCGGTGAGCATAAGCCCTAGCGAATTCATTTTTAGAGATGGATTGAAATCTGAGGGCTGATGGGGAGAAGGAGAACGGAGGATTGGAGCAAGCCGCGGGATGAAGGAGAACAGAAGAGGAAAAAAACTGGAACGAAAGGGGAAGGAAGGGGAAGGGATAAGGTGGGCTCGCGGTCTTGCAGAGGAACGCAGGAGCACCACACGTGTCCGTTCGCTGCAACCTGATGGCGGCGCGCATTCGTAAAATAAGAAAATTGGGAATATAGGGAACCGTGTAAGACACAACCTTTGTCTGACACCAAAGAAAAGCAGTATGAGCTTTTTTCTTTGAGACCAGAAAAGCAGTATGAGCTGGGAGACCACTTTATTTGCCAGTACGATAAAACAAATAATCACCTCTTCCTCATGAAACTGCTTGGTACTTCCACATTGTGCCGCACTTCTGACGCGGCAATTGGATGGACCACAAGCTACTTACTCAAAGCTTAAACATGTATATAAAACAACGCCATCAGGTCGGAGCAGAACACACAAACCAGCCCCCCGAGGCCCCTAATACTTTGATCGAGCAGCTTCAGCTAGCGGACCATCCTATGCCAACAATGGCAAGTGCTCAAGGAGTGGCTAATACGCTGATAGCAGTGGAGGACTCTATCAGCACCGTGGCTTCGACTTCGAGCAACCAAGCAGCTTCCACAGCGAGCATGCATCCCCTGCTGTTGGCAGCGGCGTGCAAAGGCGATGTGAAAGAGTTGAGCTATCTTCTCAACAGGGAAGAGACACAAGCGCAGCCAGATAAGATGCCTCCCCAAGATTTCCTTGACCAGCTAGCAGCATACGCCTCTGGCCGCTACTCCAACGGAAGCTTGGGTTTCCAACGAGCTGCCGCTGACCTTGAAGAAGGCACTTCTCCAGCGTCGCTTATGGAGAGCGTCACTATGGAGGGGGACACCGCATTACATGTGGTGGCCGCCAATGGCGACGGCGAGATCTTCTTGAGCTGTGCTGACCTCATTCACGGCAAGGACAGGACCTTCCTGTCTAAGCAAAACACCAAGGGTGACACGCCCTTGCATTGTGCTGTGAGGGCAGGACATTCCCAGATGCTGTCTCATCTTGTTACTCTAGCAAGAAGTGACAGTACTGTATTGGAAGACCTCCTGAGGAAGGAGAATTGCAGAAAGGAGACGGTCTTGCACGAGGCTGTCCGAATTGGGGATAATCAAATTGTCAAGGATTTATTGGAGGCTGATCCGGAACTTGCTTGTTTTCCCAAGGAAGGCAGCTCACCGCTGTACCTGGCCATCTCGTTGAAAGAGGACACAATTGCAGAGATTCTTCATGAACGGAGTAAAGATAAACTTCTCTCGTATTTGGGACCTAATGGACAAAATGCATTGCACGCCGCTGTTCTTCGTGGTCCAGGTACTCAATGCACAACTCATGGCATCAAATCCAATTAGTTTTTGTACGCGTGCATGCATACTTTCGGTTACAGTGGCATTCAAATCCAAATTTCCAATATGATTGATGGGGTCCTTGTGCTAATTTTTGCTGCAAACAGAAAATCCATTTTGATTACAGATATTAAGTGTACTAACAGAAAACTTAATTGATTCTATGTCTTACTCATAAATCGACCGGTAACCAAAGTTTTGAAGTAGTAGACACTACAACACGATGGGTATCAAACAAGTTTAGGTGACTACCCGCTAGGCCACTTCACATTCCAATGAAGTCAGATGAAATATTGCCAACCATGAACTGCATCTGATTCAGTGTCAAAGTTATATGTTTGCAAAGTAGAACTGGTTAGCTTCTCCTAGGACTACTTGAGCATGTTACAGCCATATAACCAGTTGTTATGACACTACTTACACTAGACCACAAATGATTTGTGCTGACGGGTAAAAGGGGTCTTTGCTGGCGAGTGGAGCGCCCGCCAGCGACCTTGTGCCAGTATAAATCGTCTCAGTGCTGGCAGTTGTCCGCCCGCCAGCACAGAGACCTAGTGCTGGCAGGCGCTTAAGTCGCCCGCCAGCACTGAGGTTTTCAGTCTAGCGCTAAAAAAACCGACCTCTCCCCTCGTGTGAAGCCTCCTCCATCACTACACCACACACTCATATGCGTCCATATGGAGTTATTCTAAACGGATTCTACTCATATTATACCACATCGAGTGTAAATCGGTTTTTTTAGACTCTAAACGGATTCAAATTAAAAACTTGTCAACTACAAAGTTTCCTAACTTTCTGAGATCTACAACTTTCATGTTGGGAGTTTTTCCATTTGAGGTCATTTACGAAATTTGAATTTCAAAATTGAGAGATTCAAATTTTAATTTCATTGACAATATGATTTCAAATAAAAAAGTGTAAACTACAAAGTTTAATAACTTCTCAGGATCTACAACTTCCATGTTGAGAGTTTCTCCATTTGAAGTTGTTTGAAAAATTCAAATTTTCAAGTGACTGTGTGCATCTCTGCTGGCGGGCGACATAAGCCACCCGCCAGCACAAATAGGACAATCTGTGCTGGCAGGTGGCTTATGTTGCCCACCAGTACCGTGCCTTCACTGCTGGCGGGCGACATAAGTCACCTTCGCGGTGACTCTGTTACATCCATCAACAAGTTCACATTCAGATTTTCCTTTCAGATAGCTATTTTACATTCCTTTTGCATAATAGCACCTAGCAGTGTCTGGTTTCTTTTCAGATAGCTATTCTACATTCACTTCTAGCATATGAAGCTATAATGCTTACAGACACAAGCAATTTCAGGATAAAGCAATGAAATTCTAAATTAAACTGCAGCCCTGCATCTATGTTGAAAAATAGAGCAAGCAAAAAAAATAGAAAAATTGGATGTAAGTGTTATCCCAAACAGCAACTGCAAACAACATCTTTATCCTAAACAATAGGATGTAAGTGTTATCCCAAACAGCAACTGACTACTGACTTCTGACTGCACAGATCAATCAGCTGACTACTGACTCCTGACTACTTCATGCTAATTGAGAATTACATGAAGAACAAAATAGACTTCATAGAAGTGTCTATAACTGAATAGATGGTTCATCGCATTGGGACATGCTTATTCCTTTGATACAGCAACCAAAAAAAAGATGTACATCCCATCCTCTCTCGGCAATATTACTGCTTATATTACCAACATCAACTACATATGACGATTCAGACAGGTTAATCAGAGGACAAAGCTCTAATTAAGCTACTAAGTTCCCACAGTCGTCAAGCAAAAAAGATGCTAATAACCGAGCAAGCTAGCAGATCGAGAAGCTAGTAAAAGAAGAGAAAGCGGGAGGTAGTGGCGTTGGTCGGGTGCTCACCGGAACGTGGGAGTCGCGAGAGTAGCCGGAGGCGAGCAAATTGGCGCTGTCGCCGTACCTGTCGAAGTAGGTGCTCTGGAACGCCTTGACGAGCCCGACGCCGCAGATGGCGCCCAGGCACCACGCCACGATGTAGAGCAGCGCGTGCACCAGGGACACCTTGCGCGCTAGGAACAGGCTGGAGGTGACGCCCGGGTTGGCGTATTGCGGTGGATCTTGGACTGCTCCTCCCGCCGGAGCTTGGACTGCTCTCCCGCCGCTGGATCTTGGACAGTTTGGCCGCTGTTTTATGGGGAGCTCGTCGGTCCGGCGGCCATGGAGCTGGATGGGAGAGGCACTACTACAAACCGCGGGGGGCAGAGGCGTCGTTGCGGCGGAAGAGAGGCAAGGCGAGTGCGACGGCGTCGAGGGGAAGGGAGGCGAGGCGAGTGCGGCGGTGGTGGCGGAATGGAGGCGAGACACAGCGAGGCGAGTGCGAACCGAGAGAGAAGCGGAAACGACCCACATCAGCCCACGACACACAGTCCATGGGGTGTAACCCATCAAAAACCGTTTCATACTCCCCCAAACCGCAGACACACCAAACTGCTACGGAGTAAAGCCCAAACCAAATCAAACTATTAACAAGGTCAACCCATTAGCACCCAACTTAGGAAAGCTCACTACAAAACCCACCCTATTAAATTTGTTTCAACCCAAACCATTTGCAGGCCTAACTGTGCCTTCATTGCTGGCGGGCGACATAAGTCACCCGCCACAAATTGGACCATTTGTGCTGGCGGGTGACTTATGTTGCTCGCCAGCACTAGACCTTCACTGCTGGCGGGTGCAAAGCCGACGCCCTTGTGCACCAGCGGGTGCCAATTACACCCGCCAGCACACTAATTTCTATGTACCAGTACAAATCGTTTTTGGCGTAGTGTTAACCACTTGATATAATCATATGACCAAGCGATATATTTTTTGATTAAATCATTATTTAATTAGTTGTCTTGGAAGTGCGTGCTCTCGACTTGATTGTTTTGACATGAAGAACACCTTAAACTGCAGTGATTACAAGAAGGCTGTTGGAGTGGAATAAAGACCTAGCCACAAAAGCTGATGAAAATGGCAGTACGCCTCTTCACTTTGCTGCAGGCCAGCATAGTGGAGCTCGGCCAGGAAGCGAGATCTTTCAATTGTTAGAAGCTAACACAGCTGCTCTGTACCAACCTGACCACCAAGGATTATTCCCCATACACGTTGCTGCCTCTGTAGGTGCAAAAAAGATTATCGCCTTGTTTGTTAAAAAGTACCATAGCAGCTCCCGTCTGCGAGATGCTAAGGGGAGGACTTTTCTTCATGTTGCGGTTGACAGAAACCAATGGATAGTAGTCTTTTATGCTTGCCGAAATGCATCTCTAGCGTGTATTTTGAATATGCAAGACAATGATGGGAACACTGCACTACACCTAGCTGTAAAGGCTATGCATCTTGGAATGGTCTGGGTTCTACTTGAGACACGGGAAGTGAACATGAATTTAGCAAACGCAGAAGGACAGACTCCTCTAGATACAGCAGAGTACATGATATTCCAGGGTTGGTCTGGTTACAAGGTAGGTAATCTGCATCTCCCCATGCTCTTTAACTACAAGTAATTTTCCTATGTCTGTTTGAGGCGACAGGAAATTATTGAATTTCCATTTTGCTTTTGCAGCACCCGGTAAGGGACATACACTATGTGCTCCGATGTACTGGCGCCACGAGTGGTGTGTCTCGTCAGGACCGTTTCTTCAAAGAGAGCTGTGGAAACATCCATGGAGGAAATGCAGACATTTTAATCAAACAAGCAAAAATATTGTCAGAATCGAGCCAGTCTCTGTTGGTTGGCACGGTTCTAGTAGCAAGTGTGACATTCGGTGCAGGATTTGCTATGTCAGGTGGTTACAGGCAAGATGACCACCCCTACGGCGGCACACCGACTCTTGCAAGGAGCGGTTGGTTTAATGCATTCCTGGTAGCCGACACAATAGCTTTCCTTTGTTCCTCACTGGCTACCGCTGGTTTCCTGCACTCTGGTAATTCCAAGGTTGATCTGGAGGCACGGGAAGCATCCTTCTCCTTGTCCAAATGTGGCATGCATGTTTCCATCGTTGCCATGGTGGCGGCATTTGGGCTCGGTACGTGGGCGGTGCTACTTCCTGTTTCGGAATTAAACGACACTCCGAACATTATCTGGGTTTTTTTATTTTTACGCACTGTATGTTGCATCCTTTTCACCACAATGGATTTGGATGAGGTCGGTAAAGGCAATCTGGATTAGAAAAGGGCCTTCTTTGTCACTAATAATGAGGGTCGCATGTTTATTTCTGGTAGTTGTGCTCCTTGTTTTTGGTCCCATGATACATCTAGCTACGGTAAGAGTGAAGGCCAATGCTTCACAGTCGGAATCACCGGCACAACCTCCAGCGCCGCTAGCATGAAAGAGGCAGGTTGCCACTATGCCAGTGGGATTTACTATCACCATCATGTATTATGTAATTTCTTTCATAAGTTGTTATGCAAAATTCCCACGATTATTAATTCCATATTCCCTTTCTTGCATTGTCCATGATTGGTAGTCAAGGTGTGTCATTGTATTAGCAACCCTGCATATATGACGGACAGTATGTTCAGTGGTGTTTGTTAACCTATCACACAACCGTTAATGGCGCTGGGGAGTGGGGACGATCGGAGGCGATAAGTGAGGGACGCAAGGATCTAGATATAGGAATTGCGATCAGGATCGAGGAGTGTTGGGATTCGGGAATCCCGAATAGATAGGAAGAGAGGAAGACTTGGAAGAAACTTGAGATCAATGAACAAGAGAGTACTCATGAATACTAGAGCCACGAGTCCCGCTCCTCCACCCCTTGGGTCCTATTTATAGGAAGAGGGGAGGCGGTTGTTTTTATTATTTCCATCGATGGGGCTGAGAATTACATTTAGGTCCCTAATATTTACATCCGAGGCCGTTCGGCTATTACAATTAGGTCCTCGGTCCTTACAAATATGCCCTTATACATTTTATTTGGGCCTCTTTTGCACACAATGGGGGTTCCTAGCCTTAGGCCTCCTAAGGCGCACCCCCAACAAGGAGGAGTTCCTCTTCTCTGTTTCTGTATTTCTTCATAAACAATTTCATGGTTCACGTTTACAGCCACCGCATCCTTTTAACTAGCTACTTTCCTTCACAGGCTTACAGGGACCCACCGGTCATACTCAGCATAAAGAAACGTATACGTAAAATATGTAAACCCCTTTCTTAAGTGTTATTCCGTGTAGGCGCCTTACTTAGATGGTCGTTGGTGTCATGGGCGGAGTTGCGACTAGGACCTCCCAGGCCAAGGCCCTAGTTGTGGCCTAGCGTAGCCCACAGTCCCCCCTTCCCCTATTTTTGGCCCAAAAACCAAGTGTTGCAGTCTTCTAGGCCCAAACCAACACCAAACTAGGGCAAAGCAAAGTAGAGCGCAGGCAGACCGGGATGCCTCCGCTCACTGGTAGAGTCACAGGCTTCAGTCCCGGTTGGTAAGGTGCATAGGAACCTAAAGTCCAACCGGGACTAATGATGAGAGACAAAGGGGGAGGGGGGTTTTAGTCCCGGGTGAACGAATCTGGACTAAAGCGGGGCCTTTGCTAGCGTAGCTTCCTTACCATCTTACCTACACATCACATCTAATTGAGTTGAGGATGCAATCCTCTTACAGTAACTCGTGGAAGACCTTTTAGTCTCCGTTGGTAACACCACCCAAACTAAAGGGGGTGACCCTTTTGTCTCAGTTCGTAACACGAACCTAGACTAAAGGGGGGCCTTTAGTCTGAGTTGGTGTTACCAACCGGGACTTAGTGGCCACGTCAACGCAACCGCTTTAGTCACGGCTCCAAAATTGAATTGTGACTAAAGGGGCGTACCAAAGGCTCCTTGTCCACCAGTGGCTCCTGCATGCCACGAGGGAGATCCCGCCGCCTGGTGCTCCACGTCTCCACCCCACTGGTGACCCCTGCCAGCCGTTGCCTTACGGCAGCACACCGACTCTTGCTAGGAGCGGTGCGTTTAATGCATTCCTGGTGTTTTAACTCAGTATCCTTCGTTTCCTTCCTTCCTAAGCGACCTCCAGACCTCCTCAGCCGCCCCCATCCGGCCCCCTCCCGCCCGCCTCCGGCGACCTCGCCGGAGCGCGTCGGGAGTGGGGCCCGTCGCCTCTTAGTACTTAGCTAGCTAGTAGTAGTAGGTTGTATCTAGTTCGTGCCTCTATGGCCTTGTCCTTCTGTGGATCGCGCCGCCTGGGAGCTGTCGCCATTTTCGTCGTCGCCGGGGCCTTCTTCGGCCTCCTCGTCGCCAGCGTCGCCGCTTCTCCGGTGAGTCGTAATAAAATAAACTCCTCCCCCTCGCAACCTCCTGCAGCACCTCCTCCATCCTCTTCCATCCCACGATGCAGGAGCCTCCATCTCCATCGCCCACCTTCCTCCGTCCCTAAATCAGTTGTTCTGGTTGTCGATCTGGCCACCAAAGTTGCAATTCCGGCCTCTGGTGCTGCAGATCTGGTCTCTGCTCACCGATTCGACACCGGCTCCGACTCGCTTCAGGATCCCCTCCCTGCCTCCTCCACCAACCGCCCACAAGCAGCACAAGCAGCAGACGTTTCAAAGCTTCCAAGTTGTCCTTTGCGTCCTAAAGATTCACTACGCCATCGCCCCCGGAGTTCGTTGCTGGCCACCATGGGGAATCTTCGAGCCAACTTTGCACCCTTCGGCGCTTCTGTCCAACAACATCCAACTCGCCGAAGATGTTCGTCGATTGTGGTCTCGGAGACCCCTCTTCAACCTCAGCTCTCACAAGCAGGAGGCCCTTTCCGCCCCGACGTTTGCAACGTCAGTCAACGGCGACGTCCTCACCGGCGAGTGCGTCAGCTTCTTTGGGGATCTGGATTTGTGTCCTATAGGGACCTTTCTGTAATTGGCTCCTTTGTTAAGGGCCTAGTTGTAAGTTTGCTGCTTTAATCTAATTTATATGGTTGTTGTAAAAAAAAATGCATTCCTGGTAGCCGACACAATAGCTTTCCTTTGTTCCTCGTTGGCTACCGCTGGTTTCATGTACTCTGGTAATTCCAAGATTGATCTGGTGGTACAGGAATTTTCCTTCTCTATGTCCAAAATTGTCATGCATGTTTCCATTGGAGCCATGGTGGTGGCATTTGGGCTCGCTATGCAGGTGGTGTTATATCCTATTTGGGAAATACTTGAAACTACAGTCGTGGTCATTTGTTCTAGTTTGTTCGGAGCGATGTATGCTGCCCACTTTGGACTCGTACTACAGTATCGGACAATAGTATATATAACAGCCCAAAATGTTAATCTTGTCATGGAGCATACATAAGCATCATCTCTAGCATCATTGCACTTACTTGAGTTCATTTAGCTTATCTTTATATCTGAAATTAAATTAAAAACTTACCTTTTTCATGTACCTTGTGAAGGAACTTATATTTTTATCATAAAACCTATGTTGGGAGATGGCTTGATTATTTAGTACTTCTCTAAATATGAATTTAGGTATCTTCTTCCAGTTTTTTAGATATCATCTTGATGCCAAACAGTTTATTCGAAATCTCAAAAATATCATTCCGAGAAGAATTTTATTTTCAAATCTATAATAGTTATAATGTCAATTTCACACAAAATGGATTATTCTTGATTTATCATATCAACATAAAATTTTATAGGATTTTTAATTATCTCTAGATTAGTGGTTTTGTTTTTTGAAAAAGAAACAACCTCCTTTGAAACAGCTAGAAAACAAAACTGCAGCCAACTAGACATGTCTACGAGGCTGTGGACATGTCTAACATGTAGCGAACATGATCTCTAGATTAGTGGTTCGAGTTGATTTTGGTGATTCATGCTAACACAAGCAATGGGACTAACCACTTTGTCAAGCATGTCCTTGTAGACATACCTAGGTCCCATGGATGCAACCACAATCAAAGGAAGCAAAGAAACAAGTCAAAAATGCAAGGAAACAACAAAAGGGTACCGTTGGATGAACCGACGGTCCATATTTTAGTTGCGTCGGGTGATTGAGTGAAGAGAAGCAACGGCCAGCTTGCAGGAATCAGTAGCACAGGATGAACCGACGGTCTGGTTGGTTCGACCGTCGGTCCATCCGATGACTAGTTTGAACAAGACAGTAACGCGCCAAGAAAGGAGTCTTCAGCACCGGATGAACCGACGGGGAAGCAGCGGTTCATCCGACGGTTCGTGAGTTCAAGACAGAGGGTGGCTGGTTGGAAGAGAAGTAGCACCGGATGAACTAACAGGTCAGCAACGGTTCATCCGGCGGTTGTGACATTGCTAACAGAGACGCCCGGGGTTCAACTACTTCAGCACTGGATGAACTAACATGGCGTCGGTACAAGCGTCAGAGCAATTTCAGGCTACAGGGATACAACGGTCAAGTGACGTGGAGGGGCAACGGATGAACCGATAGTGGGAAAATCTAGACCATTGGTTCATCCGACGTTATACTTTTCAGTGAACGTTAGCCAACGGCTCTTTGGTTGCCTTGGGCTATTTATTGAAGGACCGAAATGTCGACCAGAGAGGGGGGAGTGAATGGGAGGCGACAAAAATTCTTCTCGAAGGAGATGACTTCTCCAACAAGATGAACTCGGTCGGGTACCCAAAATCACACGTTCCGCACACAACCTTCCGTTTGCCAAAACCACGTAGCCACTGGAGTGCTACTGGTCCTAGGAACAAACACTACCTGCAGCCACAACTTCTACACACACACATGACAGTGGAAGCAACTCGGAAGCTGCCTGCCTGGAGGGGGCGGTTAGACCGCCTCCACCTGGTAACCAAGAAATCCTTCGAAACACCTCTTCCGAGCTCCAAAACTCTCCACGGTTTCAGCCACAAGATCCTCTGGTCAAGGCCAAGCTAGCTACCAGAAAATCTTGGCGAAAACACGAACTTTACCCAGGGGCTAGGGGCGGTTTAACTAGCTCACGGGGGCGGTTTAACCTCCTGTACTCAGCAACGGACTCAAGGCAAGAACTCCTAGCAAACAGCACCAAACCGAGCCTAGATTTCACCAGAACGCTTCTCTGATCAAGGCAAACAAACTCACAGAGGAAAATCCAGCGAAACCAAAACTTTCACCTGAGAGGCCCAGGGCGGTTAGACCGCCCCCCTACAGCGGTTAGACCGCCCCTCCCAGAAAACCTGGCCGCGGGTCAACCCTCAACTTCCCATCGCCCGATCTCCCAATTCACACCACGGATTGCAGCGAACTTCGGGGATACCTGGGTTACCTCCAGGGCAACCTCTCCCTCAAAGGAATTGCACCGAAACGCTCTCACTCAAAGGGAATCACGGATCTTGGCCCTCTAGGTCATGAACTCGAGCAACTCGAAAAACCACCAAATCGAGGTCGATTCAAGGGAGTTCTTGGGGCAAAGTCACCAGCCAAAGAGGCACAAGGTCCTCATACGTGACACCCAACAAGAATCCCGTAAGAAATCACCCTCAAAACTCCGCCACGAAAATCACAAGAAAGAGCTCCGAAAATCACCAAAATGGAAAACGGGAGAGGCAACACAAGGCCTTGAGGAACCACGCCGAATCATCTATACATACCATGAAGGTTCATACAAGGTCTAGCTTGCCACTCGGTCATCCATCCCTCTCTCAAGATCTCACATGAAACTCTCAAGCTAGTCCTAGAAAAACTAGAGAAAATAGCAAACGAAAATGACAAAGGGAAATGAGCTAGGGTTCCAAGAGTTGGCTGCCATCCATCCCTCCAAGTGTTTATATGGGGGCAACCAAAAGACTAAACTACCCTTACTAGATAACTAGGGATACATGCCCCTCAAGGGTGAATTTGGAAGTCTTGAGATTAGCACCATCAGACGGATGCGCATCCACCGCAAGCCTGCGTAGCTCCAACGCAACTCTTGCGATCATTCCGCGTGTCCTCCACTTCGAAGCTTCTCGGCGACTGTGACCCGGGCGGTCTGACCGCCCCCCTTGGGCGGTTAGACCGGCCCAGGCGGTCTGACCGCCCCTCCTGGGCGGTTGAACCGACCTGGGTGGCCGCACTCTCTCATTGAGTCTTCGGCCTCGGTTACTACAAGAAATGTGTGGCTTTTTGACATTCTATTACGTCATAATATATGTAATTTATGTCACAAATTAGATTTTATGACATCTAGTTGACGAAAATCTAAACGTCAAAAAGCCGCCGTCATAAATTCATTATGTGACGTATGTATATATAATGTCATAACTTTATGACATTAGTTTTTTTGTCATATAATTGTATGACATTAGTTTTAGTGTCACAAAATTTTAGAGCTTGCCACATAAGCAAACACCACGTAGGATCAAAAGCTGATGTGGAGCTGACATAGCAGAGGAAAAAAACATCACAAAATGAAATTTGACCTGCTAAAGCCCACACGTAGCATTCAGTCTATTCATGGCCACAATATATTTTAGGTTGTTGATAGCAGGCCCATTATTTTATTTTTAATTTTTTCTACAATTTTATTTGGGCTTTTGCTGGCCGGCCCAGCACATTATTTTTCATTTTTTTTGCTAATTCAATATTTTTTTGACCCATACCAAATCAGCACCATTACACACATTTGGATTCAGATTCAACATTTGATTCCAATATCAAACATTTCACATTTATCATAATATGCATTACAGCCCATAATATACTGAATTTCAGCAAATTCCAGCCAATATACATATTTTTCCTAGCTAAGCAAAGGAAGGACCAGCAACGAATCCAAGCATCCCATAACTAATCAGTGAATCTAACCACACGCATGAATCAGCAAGGGATCTTCACTATTCCTTATTACAGCTGACCTCGACATGATCCTCGATATGAGAAGGGCATTATTCCTTGCTGCATCTGATCCTCCAATACCCTCTTCTTCTTGCTACAGTTTTACAATGCAACAAAAATAGCCAATTATTCAGTGTGCAAACAATACTTAAGAGTATATGTGTTCACTTAAATACTACAGATACTGTTCTCCAATAGCTGTAAGTTTTAGAGATAAACTGTACAGATAGAGTTTGTCCCCATGAAAAAAAACATGAGGACATGAAGCTAGTAAATGTACCCAAGTGTTCAGCAAGTCTTCTCAAGTTCATTGTGAGACTCGAGCAACGGGGGCACCTGCAGTGAGTTCGCAATCAGATATGGAAACAGCCAGCAAAAGTCTAACATTGCTACTGCATGTGGCAGTGTAATTATGCCTGGATGTGTCATATTTTCAAGTGGTCAGATTAACATAGTACAGTCAGTGTGTAAACCAAGCTGAGGCCACATGAGCTACTGATTTACCAGGCCACTGATCAAAACAAGTAAGTGATTTAAATATAAGATCTCACAACAAATTCACTCGACATGTAAAGAATAGCTAGCTGTTCATTCAAGTAAGCAAGCAAGAAGGTTTTATGCAAGAGATATAAACTGCGTAGCTATCGAGCAACCTGACACGCATACTACATTTGCAAGGAACAATTAAACTGAGCTACAGCTTCCAGAACAAGTAACTGTAATTACCAAGGCAAGGATTGCTTACTGAGTTACTGTAGATTGAAAGAGACACTACAACCTAAGACCAAAGCCTTGTAGACCTGCACAAATTAAGGACCATAGAGAAGCACAATCACATGTGGCAAATCGACACAGAGAGCAAAGAAACTTCAGTTGCAACTATGGTCTGATGTAGGCAACAGGAAGTCTGAACCTTTGTGCAGCATATTCAGACAAGAGCAAACCGCAGAGGCACATACCCAATCGACATCTCTCAGAAACTGAATAGAAGCTATAGGTCCTTTCATGCAAAAGGGCTAATCTGCTGCTACTGAAACCAATGGAAAATTTAGGGGGGAGAGAACTGTTGCTGCTTCTCACCTGACAGAAATCGAACTTAATCTGTAGTGTTACTGCCCATGCACGAGCTGTCGAGACCTATCTGTGCATCTTCTCTGCCAACTCAAGAGTTGACAAATAAAAAATGCTACTCTACAAAACAGTGATATGCAAAATCACTAAAATCAAATCAGGCTAAATACAACTGGTGAAACATCTTAACAGAGCCAGGCTACATCCAAGAAAAAACTTGATAACCTGACAACAAGCCCAAATGTCTAGACTTGCCATGCTTAGACTTGGTACAAACAAAGCCCAATATACAAGACGAAATATACAAGACGAAATGCTTAGACTTTGAATGAAAAGGAATGCAAAATAAAATGTAAGATACTAAATGAATTGGGTACATGAGGTGACTTAATGAGTATTCACCTCACGGCGACTCCTCCCACCAACAACCACAAATCCGACCCCTCCCCAAACACAACTGCCTAAAATCAACAGATAGGTAACAAATCAACAACTACAAATACTAGCAGATTCATCTCACGGAGCTTTCTACCACTCGTGTACCGCAATTCGTTCAGAGCACAATTGACGTCGCGCAAAAAAAAATCCGATGGGGCCATGAGAGGTGACATTGCGTTCGCAGGAGTGGGAGGCAAGCGAGATGTACCTTCACGGCCACCGTGAAGAAGCTCCGCGCGATGCGACTACGCATACCTCACCGTAGAACCACCTGTACATCACCGTGGGAGAGGAGGGAGGCGGCGACGGCGGCGGCGCAGGAGGGCGGCCAACGCAGCGCCGTGCCGGATCCGGGCGCCACCGGTAGCACCACGGCCTGCAACGCGCCGGATCTGAGCGCCGCCGGCCGTGCGTGCCGCGGGGCACCCGGGCCGTGTGCTGCTGGCCGCGACGCACCACGGGCACCAGGCCGAGCGCCGCCGACTGCGACGCACCATGGGGCACCAAGGCCGAATGCCGTCGGCAGAGCCGCACCGTGGGGCCTCTGGTCCGACGACAGCGGGTGGGGGCGAGGAGGGAGGTAGACAGCCGTGGTGCTCGACGGGTGAGGGAAGACGAGGTGGTGGTTCCAGGCGGCAGGGTTTGAGGGCCCGGGAGGGGATCTGAGGAGAGGGCGGAGAGGAGAATCAGAGACTGAGGGGGGGAGGGGGAGAGAGCGGTGGGCTAGGGTTTCACCGTGGCCGCGGTATTTATTCGGATCACGGAGCATCGTAACCATTCAATTCGATCGAACGGTTAAAAACGGTTAATTTTCGTGGGCCGAATCATTTAGACGGGCCGAAATCAGGCTGGTCTCAGTATATTTCAGTGTTTAACATTTTTCATTTTCTTTTGCCATTATAAAAAACCTTGTGAAGTAACTTATAAAATAATAAATATTTTATACCTCACTATATTTTTACAATGCAACAAACTATATATAAGTTGTTCTGTATGAGTTTCATTAAATTTTGAACCGATTTTCTGTTTTCTATAGATTAAATGAATTTCTACATGATTACCGGAATTAA
This sequence comes from Cenchrus fungigraminus, assembly GCA_036936925.1. Taxonomy (NCBI): domain Eukaryota; kingdom Viridiplantae; phylum Streptophyta; class Magnoliopsida; order Poales; family Poaceae; genus Cenchrus; species Cenchrus fungigraminus. The sequence continues at coordinate 91,757,545 of CM072780.1, forward strand.
TTCCAAATTGAACTATGTGTACCTCTAATAAGAAACTAAAAATTGCACAAAAATTATATTTAGATTCATATGTTTCATTGTAACCCCAGTCCTGAAGATTGATGTCAAAATAAATTATCTTCTAGGGAAAACTCAAACTTCAATCTCAAAATTATCACATAATATTTGTAATAATAATTTAATTTTGGTCAAATGTTTCTAAAAATGTATAAGGCAGCATATTATGGATCCATAAACTTGTCACAAACATTTCAAATTATTTTAATAAAGTAGCACTATACATTATTCACAAATGGATACATCTCTCTCATAGTTTCATATGCTTCAAGTCAAACTTTGAGATTTGAATACCTTTGAACAAATTTGAACTCGTATACACTTCAAATTTGTACACAACCTTATGTTGTCCATAACATTGAAAAATATCAAGTTACATTAGCAATTGTTATAGAAAAATATGTTATTCTCTATTTAGTTGGAAGAAAACATGTCATATAAAATTTTTAAGAAATATGAATTAACATATTAAAAACCACCATTAAATGAAAGAGTTTGATTTTTGAAAAATTCAGAAAAAAGAATCATCAAATTTGGAGTAGCTATGAAGGAGAAATACCAAATACAAGATTAAATTCGGGATTAAAAGGAGAAACATGAACCGGTGGTGTGTTCTTCAATCTAGCCACGTGGCACAACTAGATTGGCCTAACCGGCCGCACGCGGATCACCTAGGTGTGATCTGTGGGCCGTGGCAACACCTCTCAGCCAAGTTAGGTGTCGAATTGTTCACCATGTCACAAACAAATACGTAGCGTGGTGGTAAGGTAACTCGAGGCGGTCCTTGAGGACCTGGGTTCGATTCCCCTGCGACGCATGTTTTTATTTTTCCGAAATACAATATAAATTATAAAGATATAAAACCTGAAAAATCATCACAACCAGATGTTTGGCCCAGTGGTAAGGTGCTTGAGTCTTGCCTCCAAAGCTAGGCTTCGAATCCCAGGTCTCTCACCCTGCGTCGATTTTTTTCTCAATTTGCGTGGCGCGCTGCAGCCGGTGATGTGGGAGCGCGGCCGTGTTGTCCTTGCCATGTGTTGCCACGCAAGCAACAGTGTAAGATATTAATTCTCAAAAAGATCTAAATACCGAGATTAGCTACAGAAAGACAAGTGGTAAGTAAATTGTGTTATACGCTGGGGGTCTAAAGTTTGATTCTTGTTCTGCATGTTTTTTTTTCTTTTTATCCTTATTTTTCCACTTGCTCAGTTTTACATCCTATATTTTTACTCTTTTTCTATCATTAAAGAAGATGGAGGCTGGGTAAAGCCCGTGATTAAATGTGATATGAGCTGAAAATAATAAAAATAAAATATATTTATTTTTTTTGTGCAGATTTTTCAACAACATCTAGATTTCTTTCACGTTCAGATTTTTCATCTTCAACATTTCATTGTAAAGAAGTTTTTTTATTTTGTGATATTTTAAAAGATTAATAAATATTTTGTGACACACAAAGTTCGTCATTGGTTGCTAGCATTTGTAAATTAGACTTTATGACACAGAAAATGTCTCAGCAACGTAGCAAATATCGTCATTAGATGAACTTCGACTACCTGCATGACATTTTTTATGACATGCAACCTTTTATTGTCACAAAATCGGAGGGCCAAAAATATAATGTCATAAACTGGATGATATAATGACATTATGACCCATTGTCATACTAAATACGTCAAAAAGCCACACATTTCTTGTAGCGTTTTGTGGCTCAACCGAGTAACCCAATGGTTTTTTGGTGAACCACTGCAAACCCCGCGAACTCGGTGTAGCCTCTGCCAATCACCACTCATGACTCGGCTCCCACGTCGTCCCGGCTCAACCTTGGTTTTGAGGCTCAACCAAGAAACCGTCCACGACTTCGTCTTGCTGTTCTTGCCACCATGCGCCCACTACGTGAAAAACTCACTTTGGTAACGGGCATAGATGGCCTTTAGTAACGGGCAAAGTGCCCGTTACCGATCAAGTGTTACAAATGAGCCAAGAAAGGTAACGGGTAGATGCTCGTTACTGATAACACATATTCGTAACGGGCATCAAACAACGACCATTACCACAACTAGCCACCGGTCACGTGAAATGGCTGTTTCTCTTGGCCCACAAGGAACTTTGGTAACAGGCACCAAAACAGAGCCCGTTACATTAGCTCAATATCGGAGACGCCTGCTGTGTACCTGCGTCTGCTCTATCTTGACGAAATGAGACGCGTATATTTCACACATGTCTCAGCACATCTAGGATTCGTAACGGGCATCAAACAACGACCGTTACCACAACTAGTCACCGGTCACGTGAAATGGCTATTTCTCTGGGCCCACAGGGAACTTTGGTAACAGGCATGAAAACAAAGCCCATTACTGTGAAATCAACATCAGAGATGCGTGCCGTGAACCTGCGTCTCCTCTGTCTCGACGAAATGAGACGCATCTGTTTCCACACGTGTCTGCTTTCTCTCGATTAAAGGAGACGTGTGCTTTCAACCCGCGTCTCCTATATCTCGATGAACGGGCCAGGTCCTGGGGCCCACCGGTCAGGACTGGTAACGGGCTTTTACACTACCCGTTACATTGTTGGCATGTTTGTAACGGGTTTTCTGAATGAAGCCCGTTACTCACTGATCAGTGTTTGTAACGAGCTTTAATTAACGCCCGTTACAGATATGTAGGCCACCCCTACAGTAACCTGTCCGCTTGCCGGCTGCGTCCTGGAACCAGCCAAGATTTGGCAGCCATCAGGGGCTGCATCCTGCCATCCTGGAACCAGCCAGGATGGCAGCCACCACAGCAAGGAGACATCACAAACACATTCTCACATCACAGATATAGGCAAGCAAGATCACACTTATAGACAAGCAAAAGATCACATTTATAGACAAGCTAGGATCACATCAAGTTTCAAGTTACTCTCATCAGGGCTTATTTGGATGGAGTCAAGAGAAAACTGCCTGAACCAGGCAGCATCTGACCCCAACCAAGCAAGCCAAGCAGGTTTCTCAGGCAACAACACCTGACTAAAGAAGACTGAATGAGTTTCAAGTTTCTGGCTACAATGAACTCACAGTGCACCATTGTAGAAGTTGCCCTTTCGGTCGGTGGTCTCCTTAAGAATGTACTCGCACAGCATCTCCCGGACACGCTTTAGATCTTCTGTGGAAACATCTACAGCAGATTTGAAATCCTGCAAAATACAATCATTTATGAGAATACAAGTAGAAATCAGTTTCTAAAATCAGATGGATAATATGAGCAGAGACAAGGTTGAGCATTATTATCTACTTACAGCAGCCTTCTTGATGTCAGGTATGTCATCGAGTAGTCTTAACATATGGAATGTCACATGGAATCCACACAAAGAGGACCCCCATGGCTGCTGAGCACACTCCATTGAGGTACCAAAATGACAAGTTAATGCAGTACCAAATAGGTAAGAAGGGACCATAAAAAAACCTCGGTCTTATAGCGAGATTTGGTTTGTGCTTGAGTGTGGCTTTTGGCTTTTTTTTCTTTCCTTTCGTCACTCCGTCCTGTGCATGTTCACCAAAGGCCCTGCATGATCAGCAATACCGATTAGAAACACTAAGAGATTGAATTTTTGTGAACAAAACCTACAAATACTGTACCAAAGGCCCTGCATGGTTAGCAATACCAATTAGAAACACTAAGAGATTGAATTTTTGTGAACAAAACCTACAAGATACTGACCAGTCCACAACAGGTTTGAGGTCTGAGAACTTTAGCGGGGGATGTTGTTTAGCAGAATCTAGATACCAAAGCTCTTTGAACTTCATACAGATGATCACTATTACCCAGTGGCTAGTGCAGTATGCACCCACCACGTAGTCGTTGTTCATTGCATTTGAGATTGCTTTGGTAAGGCGAGAATGCTGAGAGATATTTGTGGAAGTAAACAAACCTGGATCTAAAAACCCAACACTGATCTGCATCTCCGCTGCCTTGTCCATCATTTTCCTACAAAAAATCAAATTGTTAGCATGCATGAACTTTGTGGTCAAAATTAAAGAAATATCTTTTTAGGTTTTAAAGGACTTACAATGTCCACAACCTCAAGAAGGTAACATCCAGAGAAGCCAGGGTTATAAGGTTATACACGCTACTGAATGCAATGTTTAACATTAAAGCACCACAACCACCTTTAAAGTAGTGTTGATCCACCTTTGCTGGAAAGGCAAGTTTATCCTTACTGTGTTCCATGACGTAAGCATGCAACCTGGCACAATTTGGTCCAGCAGCCTCTAAGTTTGCTTCTGACAACATAGGTGCACTAGGCTTGTATTTTGGTCGTTCCTGTTCTGTCCCAATAATACAGTTAAGAATCTCATCTTTAGACAGAGGTTTCCTGGCCTGGTTCCCCTTCTGTAGTGAAGATTGCCTGGGCTCCTCCTCCTGTTGCAGAGGCTGCTGTACATGTTGCATCTGCTGCTTAGGGGGAGATTGCCTGCGCTCCTCCTGCTGCTGGAGAGGCTACTATTTCGTCTGTTGCTTATCCTCATGTTGCAGCTGCTGCTTAGGCGAAGTCTGCCTGGGCTCCTCCAGCTGTTGTCGACGCTCCTGTTGCTGGAGAGGCTGCTGTTTCGTCTGTTGCTTATCCTCATGTTGCAGCTGCTGCTTAGGCGTAGTTTGCCTGGGCTCCTCCGGCTGTTGTCGACACTCCTGCTGCTGGAGAGGCTACTGTTTCGTTTGTTGCTTATCCTCATGTTGCAGCTGCTGCTTAGGCGGAGTTTGCCTGGGCTCCTCCGGCTGTTGTCGACGCTCCTGCTGCGTAGTTTTGCTGATCTGCTGCTGCTGTTGAGCCTTCTCTTGCTGACACTGAGCTGCAGTACCTCCATCTGATGTTGTACCCCTGCTACCTGTTGCGGCTTCAGGGTTGGGATGTCTCGTCATGGGTGGTATAAGGATCATGTCCTTTGGCCATTGGATCCTTTGAACGAGAGCCTCAGCTAGGGTGCTATGTCACCCCCATCAATTGGTACAGGCAGAGGGTAGTGACCCGCATTGGCCCACACATAAGTAGGTTGCACCACAACATACCCATCCTGCACCGGTACTGAATGGCAAGCCTTTTGAAATGGAAAGACTTTCGCTAGTGCGAGCTCCACATTAATCCCGATGCCATCCAAAAGGGTGCACGCGATTGGCTCTGTCAGCTTATCTATTGTGTCCAGCATAGGTGATCGACTATCACTGTGCACTTGATTCGCTTCGTCCTCGTTGGCATTCCAATGATCTTGCTCTCTGCCACACGCATCTTCCTCGTTGTCATGCACATGTTCTTCCTCGCGGTCATGCGCATCTTCTTCCTCGCTGCCATGCACATCTTCTTCCTCGCTGCTACTGACAGGCGCTGGTAATTGGGAAGGAAGAAGTACATTTTTCGGTATTTCGATGCCTGATAGTCTTAGAGCATGGACAATTGATTTAAATGTTATGTCCATCATATCATGAGCATCAGACCTCTTGTTCCTCTTCTTCATGTACATTCCAGCGAACTCTTCACCAAACCCTTTACCCCAGCCAAGTGAACTAGACGCGCCTCAGACCCGACCTCGATGTTCTGGAGTCTCAAGTGCTGCGGTGAGGATATCATCCTCCCTAACCCCAGAGAACGAACCATCACTACCCTGAGCTGCAAGTGTTTTCACCCTATTTGCTACCCTCACCACCGCAGGGTTACTGAATGTTATGCCCCCGCTTCCTTCACTAGTATTCTTCCTCTTCTTCCCTACCCTTGCCTGCAGATAAGGTCTCGAACGTCCAGGAAATTGGTCCCAAGGGTTCTGTTTTCCTTCTGCAGCTAGCTTTGCATCCTCCTCCTCCCACTCTTACCTTTTACCACGATAACCTTTTCTGCCCATCTTGTGTGGCTTATTATGCAATGCTCTCTTTTGTTTCATCTCCTAGCTCAATTGCTGAAATGAAGGAGAATTGGTTTCCTGCACAAACATGTCCCAGTCTTGTTGCTGCAAAAAGGCATGCTTCACAAACGGAGTCTCCTCTTCGCTCACATATTTTTTCTTAAATGGGCCTTGAACCGCTGTTGCAAGGTTCCAATCTCTGATATAGCTGCCTTAACTGCCTTCTTGCGAACAGATTCTTCCAGATTGGCTGGGTAATCTAGCTTTTCCTCTAAAACTGTGAACAGATGGTCCTTCTCAATTGGTGAGAGATCATCAACCGCCTTGTTGATTGACACCCTCTCCCGAGCAATGAGACCACAGACTAATACAAATCTATCCCTCGCAGCATCTGGGGTAGGCCAAAAATTGGCATCAAGTCCAGTTGCAGTCAACTTGTCTTCTGGCCATTTGGTTTGTGTCCTTGACCCGCGGGATCGAGTACTACTCGCAGCAGTCTGTGCTGAGTGACCCTGTGAAGATGGTTCACCGATGATGGGCTGTGACGATGCACTGGAGGTAGAGGAGTTTGTTGTTGTGGGAGACTGCATAGATGATATGTCAGGTTGTCAGTAGAGCAACATAAGCACGACTGAAAATCTAAAAAAATTCTTATTAGATAAATTCGTTTTCTCTGACAGGCAAAATAGTTGATATTACACTAGAAATCATTACAAGTCGTAAATAAAATCAGCATAGACATACACAGTTCATATTTTACTTAATTAGCATACAGGGATAGGTGCTAACCATTTTGACAGGGACACAACAATATGCTTATATATCAAAGCAGAGAATAAATTCCTTCAACTGCTTCCTTGTCCAACTTCATTAGCGATGGATTGTGTGTTCCATGTGTACATGCAACAAGAGGATAAAGCAATGGTCATGACATTATATATGACAGTAGTGAAACAACACTCACAACACATCATGACACCAACAGTAACAATATATATGATAGTAGTGAAACAATTAACACTCACAACAAAGCATAGGACAGTCTAGTTATCACTACATTATAAACCACTGCGATGCAATTCCCACTGACATTATGTGACCATCAGAATTAAAGTATGCTAACAGGTCCAAAGCATAACTGTCGATCTGGTACATTCAAAGTATAGCAGAATTAAAGTATGCTAACATCCTTTATGCTTTTCATGAATTTACAGTGCAAAAATTGTAGCACCAGGAACATGAAAATGAATTTCAACAGTTCATATAACTTCATCTGTTAGCAACAATTTATTCAAATAGACTTGGAGCAACAAAATCCATCCATCAAATCCATAGTCAATCAATTGAAGATGAACTATTAAGGCATGTCTCCCTAATCCACCTTGACATGAATATATAGCAGATTGGGTGGACTACATTATAAACCACTGCGATGCAATTCCCACTGACATTATGTGGCCATCAGAATTAAAATATGCTAACAGGTCCAAAGCATAACTGTCGATCTGGTACATTCAAAGCATAGCAGAATTAAAGTATGCTAACAGGTCCAAAGCATAACTGTCGATCTGGTACATTCAAAGCATAGCAGAATTAAAGTATGCTAACATCCTCAATGCTTTTCATGAATTTACAGTGCAAAAATTGTAGCACTAGGAACATGAAAATGAATTTCAACAGTTCATATAACTTCATCTGTTAGCAACAATTTATTCAAACAGACTTGGAGCAACAAAATCCATCCATCAAATCCACAGTCAATCAATTAAAGATGAACTATCAAGGCATGTCTCCCTAATCCACATTGACATGAATACATAGCAGATTTGGTGGCCGAGGAGAGAGAGGGCGTTGGGGGTTCAAGCAGGACTAACCTCTGTCGCGAATGAAGTAGTTGTTCTTGTGATGGTCGGAGGGGCCGGATCCACGTCGGCTCGTGGCCTGAGGTGGCCGGCTCGTCGTCGTGGTCGGGGATGACGGATCCGCGTCAACCGTCTTTAGGTTGGCCGGGAAGCCATCCGCACGCCAGTAACCGCGTCCTCGTCACTGTCGTCACGCAGGGAGCGGTGGGGCTGGAGAAGAGCAGGGCTGCGGCGGGGAGAGAGCGGCGAAGGCGAGCGGGGAGAGTGGCGGCGGCGGTGGGGAGAGTGCAGGCGTTGTGGATCTGTCTAGCGAGGAGCCGAATATGAACTGCGCGTGTAACTGTGTTTAAGGAAACTACTGGCGTGCCCTTGACGGCTCTCTGCTGGAATTGGAATTCCATGGGCATTATAGTCAATATAGATGGGAAATTTTGAGGAGCCCGCGCACGGTTTGCCTGCTGACGTTGACGCGTGGGCCAGTGTCATTGGCGACGGTGGTTAGTGAACCCGCATCGCCTTTGTTGGCAGTTGGGTCCAGCGGGCGGGCAGCGGTTATCTTTTTATTTTGGCTGCTGACGCTGACGCGTGGGCCAGCCACTATTTTTTTTCGAATGAAACGTGCTTCCCTAAAATATTAGAGCCCATAAAACAGCACCTAAAAAATCATAAAAATACGAACAATTCGTATTTGGACATTTAGTATTTGAATAAAATATCAACAGTCACACTTGTGTGTCCAAGATTCTTAGAATTCGTTTTTACATCCCATGTTAATGATGTAATAATTCTAATAATATCTAGTGTGCTCTAAAAAATCTATAAATTGACTTGGCAACATAATTTGGGTACCTAGACTTGTCTTCAAAATTTCAAATGGTTTCGATGAAGGAATAATATACTTATGTACAAATATCTACATCTCTCACATAGTTGCCTAGAATGTTCCTTGAACATTGAAGTTTTCCACACTTTGTAACATGTTCGAACTCATATGCATTTGAACACTTAACAAAACCTTGTGGTTCACCTTAAGATTACAAAAATGCAAAGTTTCATTACAGGAGGTGTGGAAAACAAATATTATTTATATGTTGTACTTACATAGAACAAGATAAGGCATATAAACATTGTTCAAGAAACGAAATATACACTAAACAATGAAAATAATGAAAACACGGTGATTTTAGAAAATTGTAGAAAAAAAAATCAAATTTGGACTAATTACGACGGAGAAATACATGTTACAAAATTTGATTGCGGATTAAAAAGAGAAATGTCGTCGGCGACGCGGGACGGATAAACTGTTCTTCATTCTCCAATAAAACAAAGGAGGAAGCAGAGGGCACCGCCGCCCGCCGCCGCCCCCGCCGTGCCCGCTTCAGCGGTTTTGACACCCAGGAGGGCATCCTAGGCCTCGTCGGCGGCAAATGAGACCACCGCAACCTTCGATTTGACTCACAAACGTGACAAATAAAATATTATCTATCAAAAACCGATTAAAAACCGACATCCTGATAAAATCAAATCCGCGTTTAGTAATATCTAATAATTTACATTCAAGATAGATAATGTTCATTGATGCTTGCGCCTACATCCTGATGTTCATCCTGCTGACGGCGTACTCCACGGCGGGGCGGAAGCTACGCGTCCAGAGGTCGAACTCATGACGGATGTGACACTTGGTGCTGCAGTAGTGGATGATCTCTTTGGTATCCGGCCCGTAGCGCCTACATCCCGCTGCCCAAATGCAGATGTGGGGATTCTAGACGGGCAGTAACGGAATGTCGTCGTCGCCGTCATCAAGCCAGTACCACCACGCAATGTTGACGAGGTAGCGCAGCCGCCGCAGGTTGTGGTTCTTCCACCGCCCGTCAGGGGCCGACGGGCCGCCGCTGATTTCCTGGAGCAGTGCCATGGCTTCGGGGTCCGCCGGGTTGCAACGGTACTTCAGCATCGCTAAGAAGTACTTGGCACCAGAGTCTTCAGCAGCGGCATCCCCGATGAGCTTCAGACCCTTATCGGGGTTCCGTCGCCTCATCAACCTCTCCATCCCCTCGAAGCATAATGCCTCTGGATGATTGGCCTCGCGGAAGCACCGCTCAAAGCACGACCTGACGTAGCGATTCTTGCACACCAGACGAAGATCACGCAGCGACACGTGCAGTATGTTGACAGTCCTTACAACAAATATTTGACCGTCATTATCTCAAGAATGAAAGGACGATATAACAAACTTCATGCACATTTTGAGTACTAATGAGGTTCCACCAGCTTTGTTGGTATTTTTACTTGTAGGTACACAAATATGGGAATAACAATGAACAAATGAACCTTAGAGGGCTGCACCAAAGCAAAGGTGCAGGGCCGGCCGCACTTGGCCATGTCCGGCCGCACATAGCCAGGCTCGGCCGCAGCTGGCCAGAGCCGGCCGCAGCTGGCCAAAGTCAGCCACACCTAGCCAGGGCTAGGCTCGGCCGCACCAACAGGTGCGCCCGCACCTACCATATGCCACGTCTTGGGTCCACGGCACCAACAATCCGACGAACAAGTCTTGGATGGATGAGAAACATTGATTCTATGTCGGTTGGATCAAAAGGCTAAGGTTGGAAGCACTTGGATCGATGGACCCACACTTAACCGCCGCAACCGCCATCAAGGAGTCATCCTAGACGTCACTCCACACCGTCGGTGCATCACACGGTGATTTGGGAGGTGCGCCCGCACCTATAGGGCCGGCCGCACCTATGAACTGGCGTGCCGGGCGAAACCGACCCAAGGAGCCGACCTACAACCGCCTCAGGAGCAGGGATCAGGGTCATCCAAGTCCATAGGCGGTGGATCATAGGGCCGGCCGCACCTGGAGATACGGCCGCACCTCCTTGCCGGGCACTGCAGCTCCCTCTCGCCTACAAGTACCTCCTCCTGCAGCCACCGACCTATTGGGGCTATAAATTGAGCCAGGCACCTCGTGGAAGAGCACAAGTGATTAGAAGCAAGTGGCGGAGCCCTCCAGAAGTTAGTATTCAGAGAGTAGGGAGAGAGAGTTGAGTGTTGGAGTAGAAGCCGGAGTCGGTCTTCTTCTTGTACCTCGGCGGGTGCGGTACACCTTCGGTCGTCCACACCCGGGATACTTTGTAAGTTCGGATTCATGAGTAACTAAGTCTCAAGTCAATTCATTGTTCGCTCTTAGGTTCCTCGATTGTGGTTTAAGTAGTTTCTACTTATCGTGATTGCTTTGCTTTGAATTCGAGTAAAGTAGTGCTTGGTTAGTGTAGACGTGGTGTCTAGGCTTTCCGGTACCTTGGAATGCTTTCCCGGTTCAATGGAATAGTTGTGGTACCCTAGGGTTGTGACAGCTCCGGACGGGCTCTGTAGTCCATCACGTTAGTTCCGGCAAGTAGGAGTTACGACATCAGAGCCCTCTTCTCATCCCTTTCTGTGGCTCTTTTCCCTCTGGCCCCGACGAGCGACAAGTTTTGCCTTGATTCTATCCGTGACCCTCACGAGTCCCAAACTTCATTAGCTATCCCCTCTCTACCCGAAATCTACCCTTGCCTTTCTATCCTTCGTCACCATACCCCCCGGACGAATTAGTTCAGGTTCTCTACACTTCTCGTTCCCCGAGGAAATCGATACCTTGGAATACTCCCGGGTGAAAGCTACAGCGGTATCCGTGCGCTTGCGGATTTATCTGTGATCGTGTAGTATACCAACAGGCTTTCTAGCGCCGTTGCAAATCTAGTAACGACTTAAGAAGTCCCAACAAGCTTTCTGGCGCCGTTGCCGGGGATATAAACCTGGTGCGACGCTAGTAAGCGTCAACAAGCTTTCTGGCACCGTTGCCGGGGAACGGTAGCTGTTCTGGTCCCGAACCTAATTCGTTTGTGTATCACCCCATTTATCACATGGATTCTGATCCAACCCTTTTTGATTTTTCGGCTCCAAAGGGTGATTTATTGGAGCCTCCATCATCATCACATCCCATCAAAACACGTGGCTATGAGCTTCGCCCAGCTCTTATAGCTATGGTCCGAGAGAATTCGTTCGCCGGAACGAAAGAGGAGAGCCCGTACATTCATTTACGAGGTTTCGAGCAAATTTGCTCGATAATCGTAATTGAGGGAATGACTCAACAAACCCTCAAATGGAAGCTCTTTCCGTTTTCATTAACGGGAGGAGCAAAGAAATGGTACTCTTCCTCAGTCGGAAGCATGGAGGGAAGTTGGGAAAAGCTTAGAGAAAAGTTTTGTCTGACCTTCTTCCCTATGTCTCGAGTAGTGACCCTACGGCTAGAAATCCTCTCTTTCAAACAACTAGACAAGGAGTCACTAGGGACTGCTTGGGCACGGTTCACCAATTCTTTGGCCTCTGGACCCGACATTGGGATCTCAGAACCTATTATTCTACAACATTTTAGAATGGGTCTCGATGTCGAGTCAGCCAAATTTTTGGATACTTCATCAGGAGGCTCATTCTCTCATTTGACTCCTAGTGAAGGGAAGGTGGTTCTAGGAAAAATCCTAGAAAACACTCCCTACACAGGAATTTTTGACGAATTCCCAGATGAAGAAGAAGAACCCAAGCCCGACGCTCTCTCGGAACAAAAACCCATAGAGGAGAAACCCACTAGCACCTTTTTGCATGAAGAACCACTCCTCTATCCCCGTGTGTACCCAGCTGATTTCTCGTATGACTTCGACAAGGAATCAACATACTCCGATCCACTCTCTGAATCGGAATTCATAGAGGAGGAGCCTATCCTAGAAAAATTCATATCCATAGACACCCATCCCCCTCTTACCAAAACTTGGTTCACAGGGGAACCATTCCAACCTTATCGAGAGTTCGATCACCCCTCGTGTGACTTCGTCTATGAATATTATGATGAGTTATTTGATAAACATTGGACGGAGAAATCCTTCCCGAGAAGGGAAAGAGACCCAACACACGAGGGAGAAGAAGTCCAATTACCCAACCCAGAGGAAGAGAAAAGACGAAGAGAAAGGTTGGAATATGTCTCCGCAATCAGTAGCCGGGAATGGTTGAGAGAAGCAGAAAGCATGGATCAAGTAATCCAGCTATATCCCGAGCTAAAGTCACTCTCATGCCAAGTAGGAAACCTCTCTTACCAGGATGTGTTCTATGACCCTAGGGTCGATATCAATATCATTCCTAAATCCTTAGTATTAGAGGCCTTTCCCAATGAACCCCTCTCTTTCTCTCAGAAGCGTCTCCAATGGATTTCGGGTCAAACATAGAGACGGAGGGAATCCTTAGAGTTGTCCAAACAAAGATTGGAGAGTATGGGATCTTCCTAGATTATCATATCTTTGACATCCCAAAAGGAGATCCACCCTTCATTCTCATCGGAAGACCCATTGAAGGGGTACTGAGTAGTGTGCTCGACCATGAAAAGCAGCCATATCATCTTGAGGTTCGAGATACACATCTCCAATGCCATAGACCTGAGGTTAAGAAAGAACATGTGTGGTCTATGGACATTCTTGAGGCGTCGACACTGGATTCTCAAAACGGACTCGAGCATGAAGGTTTTACACTAGAGGGATCACAAATTCCATGCTCACAGCAAAAGTTTCCAGAGTTATCAAGCCCCATTACCAATGACCTTTACGAAACTTACAACCTCCTCATTTTCCTTGTGCATGCTAACTTTGAAAGGAAGGTTGTAGATGCTTTTGTTTACCATAAACACTGCAAATTTCGTGGTCATTTTTTGGTACTAACCTTGCAGCTAGAGCTATGATGGTTTCATCATCTCGATTGGCTGCAAGATGAAGGTCTCAAGTGGTCGAGCTTATGACCAAAAACAAAGCACTATCGGGAGATAGCCCGAATAATCATTTAGATTTCCTTTTCAAATAAAAAGCAAGAGCATGTCTTTAGGATTAGTTGTCCTTCGGGTATTTTTGGTCGCTAACATTTCAGGTGGAGATTGAAAGGACCGATGGATGGGCAATGCCTAAAAACAGGAGAGCTACACCAACTACAACACCAAGGTAATTCAGGGAGAGAAAGTATTACGAGGGAAGCTTGAACTCCGCACACTTGAGTTGTGTTGCCTAGCAATGCAAACTCCAAGTGTGGGGGAGATGTGTGAGTATCCCGAGTAAGTTTCTCTCATACTAAATCTTATTTTGGTTTGAAGATAGTGTTGGTTCTTGCATCTTGCTCTCTTAAAAAAACACAAAAATATTTGAATTTGAATAAAGGCTTCCTAGCTCTTCGACTATCAGAGCCTCCCTTTTTGTTTCCATCTTTTTCTTTGAATAATAACACCAGGTACAAGAATAAGTGTGGGGGAGATCTCCCAAGCTCGTCGAAACACACAATTGAGATCTCCCACCAAGGTGCCGCACAACATCGACTACGCTAATACGACGAGGGATGAGGTAAGTGCACTAGAGCAAGTCGGTCGCCCCTGTGGTTTGGCCGAATCACCATTTGTCTACCTCATTCGCCATTTTCTCCAAGAGCGATGGTATGTGCACCCCTACCTCTCTACTTTTGGAAATCATGAGTTTAAATGAGTTTTAAATCCAATCATATAAATCAAACTCAATTGAATCCTCATGCACCCAATGCTCAACATGTTTCCTATGGTTGGCTTGCATAAGTTTTATTCCATACTTATTATCTTGATGCTTGTGAACAACATATCTTTAGGAAACCATGCCCATCTAAGTAGTTGATGTTTGAGATATGGTCTGATGAAATGATCTTTGCTCCAAATGTTTGAGTGCTTGGGAAATTTATTTGAAAATTTTGAAAACCCTTTGCGAAGCTCCTCTTTGATATGCCAACTCCTACCAGAGCCATATGATGTGACATCTTGAAAACCTCATACACATATGCTACTTGTCGTTGCATTGAGCTTTGTCAAATTGTTGTGACCCTTGTGAGAATTCTTTTCATGCTTTCATGATCAAGATACACGTACACACCAACATCCTCCTTGCTATGCTCAGTTGAGAGCTAGCATTGTACCATCTATCTATTCCACAAAATAAAGCTCCACACTATGTGTTGATCTCTCTCTCTCTCTCCAAGTTAATATTACAAAAGAGACATGGCTATAGAAAAAAAAGTTGGACACATGAAGGTCCAAGTGAAAAAAAGAAGAAAAAAAAAGTTGGACACATGAAGGTCCAAGAAAAAAAAAGAGAAGAAAAAAAGAGAGAGAGAAAAGATAGCCATGTCCACAAAAGAGTCAAAATAGAGAGAGAGGATCATGCAAAATGGAGTTACAACAAATCAATGGTAATAACTAGCACCCATTCTGGGCCTAGTGTACACCTTACCATCATCATAACATTCATTATACATATGGTAATATCTAGCACCCATTCTGGGCCTAGTATCCACCTTACCATATCCATCATATCCCTACACAGGCACATCTTGATATGATTGTATGATTTGACTCTCTCCTTGGATCCGGTTTTTGACTTTGCAATAAATGTGATGCAAGTATGCCTCATCTTTATACCCTACCCTGAGCTCCATATATAGCCATCATTAGAAGTAGGTTGAAGAAAGGCAATCTAATGCCTTGGTGAGGACTATACACATTGAGCGATTTGAGAGAATCAAATGAGGAGCCAAGCAAGGTTTGTTTTGAAAACTTATTGAAAAATCCCAATCTACTTGACATAAGGAGTAGAATGATTTGATTCAAGATCGTTCCATTCCTCAACTACCCAAGATGGCATGATAGACACTTCAAAATTCACAAGTACAAGGTATGGTTTGGAATATCTCTTATGCTTGCTTCATACCTTTGGAATTATGTTTTCACCTTGGTCCTTAACCTTCACTCGAGGACGAGCAAAGGACCAAGCGTGGGGGAGTTTGTTGATGGTCCTTACAACAAATATTTGATCGTAATTATCTCAAGAATGAGAGGAGGATATAACAAACTTCATGCACATTTTAAGTACTAATGAGGTTCCACGAGCTTTGTTGGTATTTTTACTTGTAGGTACACAAATATGAGAATAACAATGAACAAATGAACCTTAGAGGGCTGCACCAAAGCAAAGGTGCAGGGCCGGCCGCACCTGGCTAGGTCCGGCCGCACCTGGCCAGGTCCGGCCGCACATAGCCAGGCTCGGCCGCACCACAGCCGACCGCAGCTGGCCAGAGCCGGCCGCAGCTGGCCACAGCCGGCCGCAGCTGGCCAGAGCGCCCGCACCTACCATATGCCACGTCTTGGGTCCACGGCACCAACAATCCCACGAACAAGTCTTGGATGGATGAGAAACGTTGATTCTATGTCGGTTGGATCAAAATGCTAAGGTTGGAAGCACTTGGATCGATGGACCCACACTTAACCGCCGCAACCGCCATCAAGGAGTCATCCTAGACGTCACTCCACACCGTCGGTGCATCACACGGTGATTTGGGAGGTGCGCCCGCACCTATAGGGCCGGCCGCACCTATGAACTGGCGTGCCGGGCGAAACCGACCCAAGGAGCCGACCTACAACCACCTCAGGAGCAGGGATCAGAGTCGTCCAAGTCCATAGGCGGTGGATCATAGGGCCGGCCACACCTGGAGATACGGCCGCACCTCCTTGCCGGGCACTGCAGCTCCCTCTCGCCTACAAGTACCCCCTCCTGTAGCCACCGACCTATTGGGGCTATAAATTGAGCCAGGCACCTCGTGGAAGAGCACAAGTGATTAGAAGCAAGTGGCGAAGCCCTCCAGAAGTTAGTATTCAGAGAGTAGGGAGAGAGAGTTGAGTATTGGAGTAGAAGCCGGAGTCGGTCTTCTTCTTGTACCTCGGCGGGTGCGGTACACCTTCGGTCGTCCACACCCGGGATACTTTGTAAGTTCAGATTCGTGAGTAACTAAGTCTCAAGTCAATTCATTGTTCACTCTTAGGTTCCTCGATTGTGGTTTAAGTAGTTTCTACTTATCGTGATTGCTTTGCTTTGAATTCGAGTAAAGTAGTGCTTGGTTAGTGTAGACGTGGTGTCTAGGCTTTCCGGTACCTTGGAATGCTTTCCCGGTTCAACGGAATAGTTGTGGTACCCTAGGGAGGTGACAGCTCCGGACGGGCTCTGTAGTCCACCACGTTAGTCCCGGCAAGTAGGAGTTACGACATCAGAGCCCCCTTCTCATCCCTTTCTGTGGCTCTTTTCCCTCTGGCCCCGACGAGCGACAAGTTTTGCCTTGATTCTATCCGTGCCCCTCACGAGTCCCAAACTTCATTAGCTATCCCCTCTCTACCTGAAATCTACCCTTTCCTTTCTATCCTTCATCACCATACCCCCCGGATGAATTAGTTCAGGTTCTCTACACTTCTCATTCCCCGAGGAAATCGATACTTTGGAATACTCCCGGGTGAAAGCTACAGCGGTATCCGTGCGCTTGCGGATTTATCTGTGATCGTGTAGTATACCAACAGGCTTTCTAGCACCGTTGCAAATCTAGTAACGACGTAAGAAGTGCCAACAAGCTTTCTGGCGTCGTTGCCGGGGATATAAACCTGGTGCGATGCTAGTGAGCGTCAACACAGTAGTACCTCATCGGAGTCCCAGATGCGCCGGAAGGTGCCGCAGATTTTATTGCGAAGGTTCAGAAAATGGAAGACGGGCTCATCCTTGATGGAGTGGATGATGATCTGGGTGACAAGATCATCTGGCAGCAGCTGCATCAAGCACACCGCGGCCATCAAGGAGAAGGGGAGGAAATAGAAAAGCGATGGGGTTTGGAAATTGAAAGGTGACGGGGGTTGAAGTTGAAGGCGACGAGGGTTGGAGTTGGTGACGAGGGATGAAGTTGGAGACGAGGGTTGAAGTTGAAGAAGGCGACGAGGGTTGAAGTTGAAGAAGGCGCCTCGGCCATGTAAAACAATAAATGGAAATTGAAAAGGCACCGCAGTTTGGCTGCTGCCACTGACGAGTGGGCCCGACATCATTGCCCCTACCCCTTCTCCTTCCCGTGTAATTGAAAGGCGGCGTGTGGTTTTGGACAGTTTTGCGCCCGAAATGGAGCCTGATGCGCAATTGAGTGGCACGTACTGGCAGTAATGGTGTAGTGGGTGGGGGTAGAGGTGCCTGACGGTTCCGTGTCTTGTCAATATAACTCCCCTGCCTTCCCCTGCTTTCCCCTGCTTCTTCCATAAGCTTATCATCTCTTTCGCTTCTTCTTCCTCCTCGTGATCCAGCACTACAAATCTTCGGTCACCGAGAGAAGGAGGAGATGGCGTCGAGGAGCCCGCCGCCGTCGAAGCGGAGACGAAGGGAGGACGACGACGACGAAAGCCGCCGTCGGAGGAAGTTGGAGAAGGGAAAGGAGCCGGCGACCAAGGACGCCGACGAGGAACCATTCTTCGACGACACTAAGTTCGCCGTCGACCTGCTCAGGAGCGCCTTCAGAAAGCTTGAAGATGTTGGTGCGGCCTTCGACATCAAGGTGCATCATGAAGTGGACAAGGACCCGAGCGTGAAGGGTCTCGCCTTCAGGATCCATGGGTTGGCTGAGAAGCTCGAGAACCTCCCCGTGGTCAAGCGGGCTGGCCGCCGCCACTTCGTCTTCGACGACGGCGGCTCCGACGGCGACGACGGCAGCCACGACGGCGACGACGGCTCCGACGACAGCCACGGCGGCGACGACGACGGGACTCCGACGGCGGCGACCGACTAAATGATAGACTCCTGTTTGTGTCGAACTGCTTAGGTTGTGTGTGTGTGTTTGTGTTCGTCAGGTTGTTGAACTGCTTAGTTTGTTTCTAGATCATGAACTGCTTAGTTAATTAGTTTGGTTCTTTGATTTTGTTTGCTTAGTTAATTAGTTTGGTTGCTTGATCCATCCACGTCTCCTATGATATGTGTTCTGTTGTGATGAATTGGAGATCTGTTGAGATGAATTAGATCTTAGAGACAATGGATAGTCATTGCCGACGTGGGTTAGCCTGCTGACGCTGACGCGTGGGCCAGTGTCATTGGCGACGATGGTTAGTGAACCCGCATCGCCTTTGTTGGCAGTTGGGTCCAGGCGGGCAGGCAACGGTTGTCTTTTTTATATTGGCTGCTGACGCTGACACGTGGGCCCGTCACTATTTTTTTTAGAATGAAACTTGCTTCCCTAAAATATTACAACCTATAAAACAGCACCTAAAAAATCATAAAAATACGAACAATTCATATTTGGACATTTAGTATTTGAATAAAATATCAACAGTCACACTTGTGTGCCCAAAATTCATATATTTCGTTTTTACACCCCATGGCAATTATATAATAATTCTAATAATATCAAATTTGCTCTAAAAAATCTACAAATTGACTTGGCAACATAATTTGGGTACCTAAACTTGTCTTCAAAATTTCAAATGGTATCGATGAAGGAATAATATACTTGTGTACAAATGTCTACATCTCTCACATAGTTTCCTAGAATGTTGCTTGAACATTGAAGTTTTCCACACTTTGTAACATGTTCGAACTCATATGCATTTGAAAACTTAACAAAACCTTGTGTTCACCTTAAGCTTACGAACTGCAAAGTTTCATCACTAATGGTTGTGTAAAACAAATATTATTTATATGTTGTACTTACAAAGAACAAAATAAGGCATATAAACATTATTCAACAAATAGAATATACACTAAACAATAAAATTAATGAAAAGATGGTGATTTTAGAAAAATTTAGAAAAAAATATGAAATTTGGACTAATTACGACGAAGAAATACTTGTTACAACATTTAGCTAATCTACTATTGATTTCCTATTCCAATACTCCGTTCGAACTTCACCATTTCGCAGCGGAGCCTACAGTCTTCGCTGCAAAATAGAGAAATTCGAAGCCATCCTTTATCCACGCCGCAGCAGCCGCTGTTGCCTGCGCACGGCTGATCGCCACGCACCTGTGCCGGAGGCAGCGGCGGTTCACCCCAAATGCGCCAAGTCGAGGAGTGGATCGCACGCACGGCCTTCTCGCGCAAAGGCAGACACCCCTCATTGCTCAGCCATCTCGACGTCGTACTGCCGCCGCCCGCGACCTGCCTCATGTACCGCTTCGCAGTGTCGCCGGCGGCGGCACTTCCATTGTCCCTGTAGAGCAAGATGGCGTATAGATAGGCCGCCGCATCGTGCCCACCCTCGGCGGCGCGCCGGAGATCATCGCATCCCCTATTTTCCATGAATATGGCTTTGATCCAGGAGAAGAAGCAAGCCTCCGGATTCCCGAGATCAGTCAGCATAGCAAGGAATGCTTTGTAAGTGGTGGGGTCCCACACCCAAGAAATCTCATCTCGTATCGCCTCTATCGACAAACGCCGGCCGACGTCACCATGGCCGCACACGCGGCGCATGGTCAGCCAAGGGCCGCTCCAAGGTCGCACCGACGCGCGCTGCAATCTCAATGCAGAGGTCTTGAGGGAGGTCCAGCAGCGACGACGGCTGGTGCCGCCTGCTTCTTCCCGGCATGCTATTCATCTCCGGCCGGGAATGGTGACGATGAGGAGTAGGCAGTTGCTGTTTTTTCGCCGGTAGATGAAGGGGCAGGGGATCTAAATTATTTTGGAAGGAGAAGATACAGGAGATTTGTTTCCAAACACGGTTTAAGTAAGCAATGGAGACGACGTTTGTCAAATCCGCGTATCCTTTAATTCTCCATTACAGACGACGTTTGGTTAATCCGCGTATGCTTTAATTCTACTCCCTCCGTCCCAAAAAACATGGAATTATGGGAAACGTGCTAGTCAAACTATTACAACTTTGACCAAGTTTATAGCAAAAAATATTCGCATTTATGTCTTGAAATAACTTTTTTATAAAAAATATACTCCTCCAGATGTGAGAATTGCATGTTTTATTTTGAAATTGTTAGTAGTTTTTCATATAGTTTGACTCCTCGGGATGTGAGAATTGCATATTTTATGGGACGGAGGGAGTACATTGGAGACGACGTTTGGTTAATCCGCGTATCATTTAATTCTACATTGGAATCACTACCTCTGCTCTCAGCCATTGACTGGGCAACTGTTTCCCCATTGACCGGATCAGGCACCAATTTCTTGGGAACCTTCCCGTTTCCTGTGCTCTTGATCTTATCCCTTCCTCTTTTTTTTACAACCGTTGTTATCCCTTCCTTGTTTTTGCTATAAAAAAGGCACCGACGCCTATCGGTCCTCCTCACTTGCTTCCTTCTTCTCTAGATCTAGATCTAGCTATGGCACAAAGAATAGATCTTGTAGGGCACAAGCTTTTGCTTTTCTCTCTTCTTCCTCCTCCTCGATCTCTCAGTTGCTAGAAGAATTCTTGTGATATGGGTGATTGGGTTGCTCATCCCTCTAGCACAGCTGCTAGAAAAATCCTTGTGATATATCAGCTGTCGGGGGAAGGTAGCCCAGAACCTCCTGGCATCAGGAAGAACAAGCTGACGGAAAGCCAGAAACATTATGCTGCAGCTTTCCCGTCAAACTTGCGCTTCCTTTTGCTTTCCCTCCTCCAGGAGGAGGATTTTTGAAGGGATATGTTTCCACCCTCTCTGTATCTTTCTCTTGTGCTCACTTGTAAGCATGAAGAAGAAGCCAGAATCTGGAGCATATCTCGTCATGAAGAACAAGCCGACGGCGGCCTCCTTTCTCTTCACGTCCAACGATCGACTGACGGGTAGGGAAGGAGAGCAAGATCGACCTTTGAGCCTAGGGAAGGAGAGCAAAATCGACCTTTGAGCCTCAACATCGCCAAGTCAGCACCTCTCGTCATGAAGAACAAGCCGGCGGAAGTATATCTCTTTTGCTTAGTTTAGATCTATGTTCCTCATCCTGGTAGTGCCTAGTGATGATGAACATAGATGGCTGCTTTGTAACCTTCTGATGTATCAATGATGACTGTAATCTGTGTGTGTGATTTTGCATCTCAAGAGCTATGCTTGTGTGATTATCTGCAGTACAATTTTTTATATGATTTACCTACTCACTTGCATGCATGAAGAAGAACTAGCTGACGGGGGCTGGCTAATCCGCGTCTCTTTTGATGTAATCTGTGTGTGTGATTTCGCATATCTCGCCCATAACAAAGGCGACGCGGGTTGGCTAATCCTCGTCTCTTTGATATTAACGCCCGTTACTGAACTGAAGCAGCCTGCAACATACTTACTGAATTGAAGCAGAATATAAACAGAATATATATAGTATCTTAGGCAGAATATATTACAAACAGGATTCAAATTCCACCACATCCCATATATTACAAAAAGGATTCAAATTCCACCAATACATCACATCCTTTATATTACAAAACGGATTCCATTTCCACCAATAGACACATCCTGCATTACAAAAAGGATTCAGCAGAAATCAGGCTTGCTTTTTCTTCCTTGATTTCTGTATATGGATTTTTTTTTACTATGGCCGCTTCGCAAGTACGGTGTTTTGTTAGTTCCCAAGAGTCGGGGCTTGTATGAAGTGTCAAAGGATGGAATTTCGTCAAACTGGTTGTATTCCTCCTCCTCAACAACATTTTCAACCCCAACAATCCTTTTTTTTCCAGGCATAACCACAGACCAGTTCTTCTTTGCAAGGTCAGGTACATAGAACACTTGCTCAACATCGTTGGCAAAGACAAACGGTTTGTTTTTTTAACTAAAGACCCGGAGATCAACACTAACATAACCATATTTGGCCTTGCTCACAGCTCTCTTCCCATTGGTGACCCATCTACACCGAAACAAGGCTACCTTCAATCCTACATAATCAAGCTCCCATATCTCCTCTATTTGACCATAATATGTGTCTATCTCCGTGTCATCATCATCATGACTGTCGTCGACGACGGCCCGTACACGCACACCACTATTTTGATAGACACTCTTTTTATCCTGGGCCATGGTGTAGAACGTGTATCCATTGATATCCATTGCTTGGTATCTTGTAACAGTGAACAATGGTCCCGCTGCTAGATTCCTTATCTCGTCGGTTATTACAGCATTATTGCTGCATGTCTCGACATAATCTCGGAGGCACCAGCTGAAACCTTGCATGTGCATCTTTGTAAGCCAAGCCCTACCACGGTCAGGGTTGTCTTCACGTAGTTGTCGGTTGTGCTCATTGGCAAATGGTGTAATTAGGTGCAGCTGTTGTATCACGGTGAAATGAGCCTTTTGGAAGGCATCTGGTTCCGGAGTGACTTACTTTTTCCCCAGGGTCCCAACACCTGAAAGCCTACCTTCATGTCGTGAGCGAGGCACACCAATGGGGTTTTGGGAGTCCATATAACCCATGGCCCACTCCACTGCTTCGATGGTCTCGTAGCCATGAACAATGGCTCCCTCCGGAAATAACCAGTTATGTACCAATGATTTCAGGAATCCATAGAACCTCTCATATGGAAACATCTGATGAAGGTAAGATGGGCCAAGGAACCAGATTTCCCTCGCGAGGTGTGCTGCTAGATGCAGCATGAGATCAAAGAATGATGGTGGGAAGGTAGCTTCAAGCAGGCATAGGGTCTCGAAATGCCTCCTCTCTAAGTCCAATAGCTTTTCCTCATCAATCACCTTCTGTTCTATTGCATTGAAGAATAAACACAAGGTCGTGACCGCGTCGCGAACCAATTCTGTCTTGATACCTCTAAGTGCAACAGGAAGAAGAGCTGTCATCAACACATGGCAATCATGAGATTTCATCAAGTAGAAATTCATTTTCATGTCCTTCACCAACACTAGCCTCTTGAAGTTTGATGAGTAGCCTGAAGGTACTTTCAAATCATGCAAAAACTGACAAAATTCTTTTCTCTCTGCCTTTGACAAGGTGGTTGCAGCAACGGGAAGGTTCGTCCCTGCCTCTGTTTCCTCTGCATAGAGCTCCGGCCTAATGCCCAGTTCTTTAAGATCCTCCCTTGCATTTTTATGATCTTTTCCTTTGGACTTCTGTTGTAGCAATGTTCCACAAGTAGCTTCACACACATTCTTCTTGACGTGCATGTTGTCAATCGAATGACGCACATCCAACATCGGCCAATACTCTAGCTCCCATAGAATTGCTTTCTTGTTCCACATTCTGTCTTCTTCTTCTTCTTCACCATCTCGTTTCTTTCTTTTGCCAAGGGTTTTTTCAGTCAGTTTGGGTAACTCCTCGATAGTTTTGACGTCCTTGACTTTCAAGTGGACCAGATCTCCAGTCACATGCAACGGCGCCTCTAGATTCTCCTTTTCCCCATTAAACTGACAATCCATGGCCCGGTATGGATGTTTCTTGCCGAGGAAATGACGGTGCCCCATAAATATGTATTTCTTTGAATGTCTTAGCCATACTGCGCAAGTATCTTCCAAGTAGTGTGGGCAAGCTGCACCTTTCCTTTTACTCTGGCTAGAGAGGTTGCGATGAGCCGGGTTGTCGTTGATGGTGGTGAACAACATGGCATGCATTGTGAACTCCTCACGCTTGTACACATCCCAAACCTCCAGCACACCAGGCTTCCACAATATCTTCAAGTCATCAACTAGTGGCCTCAAGTAGACATCAATACGGTCACCAGGTTGCTTTGGCCCGGAGACCAATATTGTCAGCATCATATAGTTCTGTTTCTTGCATAGCCAGGGTGGAAGGTTGTACAACGACAGCACGACAGGCCAGGTGCTATGTGTTGAGCTCTGGTTACCGAATGGGTTCACGCCATCTGTGCTCATAGCAAACCGTATGCTCCTTGCATCTTTGTCAAACCACGGAAAGTGGTTATTAATGTTACCCCATTGTGCTGCATCTGCGGGGTGCCTAAACTTGCCATCTTTCTTAAGCTCCTTTCGGCCTTCGTCATGCCAACGCAAGAGTTGGGCCTCCTTTCGTGTTGCGAACCATCTTCTCAGCCAAGGAATGATGCAAAAATACCATGCCACCCTCACAGGAGCCCCTCTGTTAGCCTTCTTCTTCTTGCCTCTGATCTCGCCGGGCTCGTTCTCGTCATCAGCATTATTATCATCTCCACCATCCTTTTTCCTCTTGTACCGATCATAGCCACACTTGGGGCACTTGTCAAGGTTTGCATAATCTCCACGGAACAATACACAACTGTTCTTGCATGCATGGATTTTTCAACCTCTATTCCCAGAGGACAGATTATCTTCTTCGCCTCATAGACAGACTCTGCTATTTGGTTTCCTTCAGGTAGCATGTCTCTAAGCACATCCAATAGATGTTTGAAACTTTTGTTGCTCCAACCATGATCTGCCTTAAGCTACAGAAGTTTTAGATCACCAGAAAGGCAAGAGTACTTCTGGCAATTAGGATAGAGGGGTTTCTTTGAATCTTCAATGAGCTGCTTCAGCCTCGCTAATTCAGAAGGTGTGTACACTCGTTGAAACTCAACATCCCGCAACATTTGATCAACATTGTGCACATGTTGCAACACCTCACCATCATCGAAGCCCCTAACTTCTTGATCAGTGATATCCTCAGGCCTCATCACATTTGGTGGGAATAATGGTTCATTTTCCTCAAAAACTCCACCGTCATCAAGGTCTTCATCATGGTCGGTAGCATGGTGTCACACTTCACCTTCATTTAGGCAGCCTGCTTCGAGTTCATTAAGGCCTTCCTCACCATGTTTATTCCAACACGTGTAATTTTTTGTGAAACCACGTGTGACCAAATGATGAAAAATGATTTCCCGTTGTGCGAATTTCTTCTGGTTGAGACAATCTATACAGGGGCAAAGAATTGCCTGAACACCACGGTTTCTCATATCCGCCTCTGCTTGATTTAGAAAACCATTGACCCCACTTAAGAAATTCTCCCAATCTTCTTAGGACTGTCTGTACATCCAAGCCTGAGCAGCAGACGCCATCTGCATTCCATACACCAAATGAGCATAATTCATCACACAAAAAAACCGATAACACAAGAGGATTAGGACAGCTGAAGAATTTCAATAAAAGGGGGCAATTAATATCCACCTTGACGAGGACTTTCTACGAGGCGAGCATGGCCGAGGAGGAGGATCGGAGGCGGCATCGTGGCCGCGGCGACAACGCGAAGGACGGCGCGGTCGACGTCCGTTGGCCCCTTTCATCGTCGCGCACGCGGCCGGTCGGCCTGCTGCAGCGCCAGCTTTCTGAGGAGAGAAATTAAACGCGATACTCAGAGCGCGCGTAGCTGGCGGTGGCGAACAAGATAGGCCGGCGGGGACATCTGAGCACAGAGATCGAGCGAGTGACCTTCTGAGGAGAGAGAGCGAGTGTTGTTGTCGGAACGGGAGTGGCCTTCTGCGGAGAGAGAGCGAGTGGTGTCGGAAGGAGAAGACAGAGACGACCAATAGAACGTGTGTCTCCGATGTGAGAAAAAAGGCGACCCTGGGTGGCAATCAAAGGAGACGAGTCCTAAGACACAAGCGTATCCAATTGGGTCGCCAGCAAAGGAGACGCATCCTAACAAGCATTCGTCTCCAGTACGAAATTATCGGTAACAGACTTTGTAGCCTGTTACCAATACGGCAGTGATCAGTAATGGACTTAAACAGCCCGTTACTGATAGGACATTGATCGGTAACGGACTTTACAAGCCAGTTACCGATAGGTTTAACATTTGTAACGGGCTCCATTTAACGTCCGTTACAACGAATTCATGTAACGGGTGTTTAAGAAGCCCGTTACCAGAAGTCCACATTGGTAACAGGTGTAGTGGAGGCCAACCCCGGGGTCGGCCTGCCGCGCTTATGGGTAACAGGCGCCAAACAACAACCGTTACAGATGTGGGTGGATGTAACGGGCGTTAAGGGCCCATTACAAATGCTGCGTGACCTATTTGAGGTTTTCACGTAGTGGCCCCGCACTTGACCTCGCTGGCCACCGGGTCCCTCGAACCAAGCCAACTTGTCTTCTCCACACCTGGAGGCCTCACCAGCAACGACCTTTCGCGCTTGTTCTTCACCTGCACCAACACCAGTCAAGCCGCAACCTGCACCTGCAATACTTAGCCAAGAGTCAGTCCACACCACGTTGTCAATCACTCATCACACCAGAAAGCGACCATCCACCGGTCCTCGAACCACACTGGTCCTCAATCTCCCCCTTGATGATTGCATTGACAACACACATGATTGGTAACCAAAGAGAAAAGGAAAAGAAAAGAAACGACTAAAAGAAACTCCAACAAGCGATCAAAGCCAAAGGAAAGGCAAAGAACAAGATCACTTGAAGAAGAAAAGTCTCGATCCCCTTAGGCAAGGGCAATGGCTCGACACAACCGAGACAAAAACAAGCTCACAAAAAGAACAAAGACCACCAAAGCCACACAAGGCCACAAACTACAAACTCACACACAAGCTACCCCTACACATATGCAAGCTCCCCCTGAGCCAAAGCACACTCCCCCTGAACCAATGCAGCAATGCAACATGGGAATGCAAACAAGGAGCAAACTCCTGCACCTCTGTCCAGGGCGGTCAAACCGCCTGCCTGGGCCGGTCAGACCGCCCCTCTGGGATCTGACCGCCTGGGGGGCGGTTAGACCGCCCTAAGAAACCGGCCCTGCACCAAACTTTTCAAAACCTGCCCGAACCACTTTGAACACCTTCCAATTGCTCCCGGGTGCCCAAAACATGCACTAACTTCTCCCCCTTGTTGACAATGCATGAATCAAGGCAAAATGCGAAAAGTTTCAACATAGAGCTTCTCAAATAGACAAAATTCATCACAAGATGCTACACATATCCAAATGAGCAAGTTAGATACTCTATAGCTTCGTATGGACATAAACTACAAGATCACCAAGTTTCACAACCACTGGGCAAAGCTAAGATAGAATTGATCATTTTTGCGAAAAATTACCCTCTCATGAGAAAAGTCCTAAACATGAGCAAAACATGTCAAAATTGCAAGGCCACACAAACTTCATGCTAGGACAACCATTCTTAGCATAAGATCATCATAAACACCCACAAGCACCTCATGTCATGTCAAAGCCACCGAGCCATGTGCCTACTTCTATGTATGAGACTTCTCATTGGTAGGCATCATGAAACGATTTAGCACCCAAAGCAAATTAAATTAAGCACATATGACATAGGAGCACATTTTCCAAGTAATTTACATTTCATTTTCAGATTCATTTTTGGTACATGAAATGTCTTTGCGACAAAAAGGAACTTATGCCCCTCCACAAGATAAAGCATGGGGGCTAAACATTCATGATGACAAATGAGCCTTTGGCCCCATATGCTCAAAACAAGCTATCCAAGCACAAATTAAGCATAGAAATGCCACTAAAACATGTCATGATCATATAAAGGCATTTACTCACAAGAGAGCACATATGTAGCATTTTTCAAAAGCATAGCTATCAACCATGGATATAAATCAAGATCATCAAGAGCTAAGCCAAACTAAACCATATCATACCAAACTAGCTCACAAGGTCATATATAGCATATCATGGTGAACTATGTATATAAGAGAAGCTTTCCCAACAAGATGCATATGATACAAAATGCATGCAATCTAAGATACAAAGATGTCTATACATCATGATACAAGTGCAATGCAAATGCAAACATGCACAAAAGGAAAGCTATACATATGCTACACAAGGAGCTTCCACACCAACTCAAGAAACCAAACACACACCAAGTTCCCTCCGCAAACAAGTGAAAGTTGCTTGATCTAGGGGCTTGGTGAAAATATCGGCTAGCTGGTCATGTGTGGGTACATGAATCAAAGTGATTTTCCCTTTCTCAACATTGTCTCTCAGGAAATGATACCTCACTTCTATGTGCTTGGTTTTGGAATGGAGCACTGGGTTCTTTGCAACACTTATGGCACTGGTGCTGTCACATAGAAGTGGGACACGGGTATACTCCTCACCAAAGTCACTCATGGTGTATGTGATCCAAAGGAGCTGAGAGCAACAACTAGCTGCGGCAACATACTCTGCCTCGGTAGTGGATTGAGCAACCACTACAAGAAAAACGCCGACTAGTGACGCAAAAAAGGCCGTTTCTAGTCATGAACCGTGATTAATGATGCCAGTTGTTACGAAAACGCTCTGTCATTAATCGAGCGTCACAAACCGCGATTAATGACGAGACCTTATTTCCCAGCATCATTGTTGACGGTCGTTAAGTCACTATTTTCGACCGTCAATTTCGGATAAAAGTCACTCCATGAAAGAGTGCACCATAGCTTTAGGGTTATAATCTAACAAATTCCACAAGCTTTGGTGTATATTTGGTCGCAGGTGCAAATGAGCAATTATAGAATAAAATATGACATTATCACAAACAACATCAAATGCCAATTTGGACTACACCATTGCGATGGGCTCATCGAGATGATCGAAATGGATATATTATTTGTATGCATCGGAGTCCGTATGAAGGAGATGTGGAAAAGACAAAATAGCTGACGTCAGCATGGGACCCACGGCCACCAATCCACGTTCGCATGCGCGCCACGTGGTGACGCCTGATTGGCCGCCGGGCCGCGCTGCGGCGATGCACGTGCGCGGGAGGCTGCCCGCGGCCGGGACACGCTGCAGCACCCGGTTGGCCCAGCAGCACGCGTGCGGCGTCCCACCGGCCTGCCAGGCCACGTGGTGCAAGCTGGCTGGCCGCGGGGTGCGCCCGCAGGCGCAGCGCGGGAGGGGACACGCGCGGGCCGCGGCTTTGGCCGGGACGCGTGGCGCCCGCTGGCTGGCCCGCGCGAGGTCGGTTCCCCGGCCCGGCCGGTCGCCCCCTGGTTTTCCCTTTTCTGTGCCGGTTTAGTGCCCAACCGCAGGGTTTAGCTCCGGTTCAAGGCTCCAAGGTCTGGTTTTTGCCCGGTTTTCACCTCCACCGCCTCAAGCACCTTCCCCTGCATGCTACAGTACCGTGGGGGTCGGTTTGGGCTCGGGAAAGAGGGGGAGGACCTCCACTCTCCCAAGTTTCCTTCCCCTATAAATAGAAGCCCACTCCTCACTTCAAAACACACAAGAGAAGAGCTTTGAAGAAGCGAAGCGCTGCCATTATTATAGTTAGAAAATAGGGAGGAGTTGAGGTGAGAGTTTCTGGGAGGAGCCGGAGTGTCGGCCCCTCCTCTAGCTCGCGCCTCGGCGGATGCAACTCCTCTTCTAGTAGCTACATCCGGGTCTTGTTCGGTAACTCTGGTCCCCTCTAATTAATTAAGCATTAATTATTACTTGTCTTTGTCTTATCCTTTCTCGTTCATATCATAGGAAGTTTATCTTGCTCTGAGTGATTGCTTTGCTTGAGCGCTGAGTGAAGTAGTGATCGATAGTGTAGGCGCGGTGCCTAGAGTTGAGGTTACCTTGAAATACACCTAGCTCCACGGACTGCTTGTGGTAGCCGGCGGGTAGTGATAGCCCCGTCCGGCCTCTGTATTCCACCACGTGAGAGTGGCTAGTCCTGTAGGCATCGTAAGAGTGGTGTACGTAACGGCTCCCTTCTCATCCCTTTCCGTAGCCGGAGTGTGCATCCCCCGATCAAGACAAGTGCAAGTAATATCCTAATCACTTGATTAGTTGATAGAGCCGAAGTCCCCGTATCAAGTACCCTCTCTACTCTCCTATCATTCATCTCTATTCTCTTCATCATCATCCTTTTATCCGCACTTTCCCCCAGACGAATCAGCTTAGGACTAGAGTACTTCTCGTTCCCCGTGGAAATCGATACCTTGGAATACTCCCGGGTCAAAGCTACATCGGTATCCGTGCGCTTGCGGATCTATCTGTGATCGTGTAGTATACCAACAGGCTTTCTGGCGTCGTTGCAAATCTAGTAACGACGTAAGAAGTGCCAACAGTCATGAGTTTAATGACGCGTATAAATTCGTAACACTAAGGCGTCATAAGCTACCTGCCACGTCGGACCGAGATCCATCGTGGCTCTGACGTGGCAGGGGGTTATGACGATTTCGGTTCGTCACAAATTGAGGCCCGGTCCATGTAAGAGCCTTTGTGCGCCTAATATTGTTGGGCCAATTTTAGCCCGTTTCAGGTTTTCGTGTTATTTTTTTTGGCCATTCCCGAAATGTTTGTTGCATGATATATTGAGCTATTTTATTTTGGGCCCTAGCAATCTAACGAACTTGGCCCATATTGCATTATGCTTGGACATTTGATTTTGGGCATTATCCACAGGGCCTTTCCTGGGCCTCGGCCCATATTGCTTTTTTTTAGATCAATCCATATTGCATTTCGCAGGGCACTGGATACTGTTTTGGCTGCTGCTGATTGCCAGCACATAATCAGACAACAAAACAAAACATTTCCCACTTCTATATAATTCACACCACATTCAGGGAATAGTTCAACCAGTACAATTGTGCAATATACATCAAGTTAGCATCGAATCGAAACAATATACAACAAGTTATCAGCAACACAAGTTCACCAGGACCACACTTCAGTTGAGAGGAGGATAAACCTGGCTGAAATTTATCAAGCCTTGGATCAGATTATGCATGTCAGTTGTGCTCTTCTTCAAAGCTTCAAGCGCTTCCATTTGAGACTTCAATGTTGTCTCCTGTTCTTGAGCCTTCAATCTCAGTTCGCTCATCTCGGCCTCCTGTTCAACAATCTTCTGCCACAGTTGTGCCCCCCTTGCTTCTCATTGTAAAGTCCAGCTCGTATTTCCTAAACCTGAAGTGCAGTAGTAACCCTAGTCTTTTTCATGGAGGGCGGGCGAATGCCAGCAACCTCCCGAAAAGTCCTAGATTGGACAACTTCCGTCACTGCTTCAGCAGCAGTCTTTCTTGGTTGGTGGCCTTGAGGTTCAGCGACAATTTGTTCCATGCGAGCCTAAAAAAGGAAATAAAATGAAAGGTTTAAAATAAAATAGTCACACATGTTTCTAGTATTGTTGCATAGAAAAATGCAAAAGCAGACAAGTACTTACAATGGCTCCCTCTACTGGAGCGGTGAAGCCATTCTTGCTGCAGTGGAAGGACTTGAAATAATCAAGTGGACTTAGCCCTTCTCCTTCAGCAGTATACTTCTGCCTCTAAATATGTTTCGAAAACAGGCATAATTATCAAAGTGCTAGCATTGTAAAATGGTTCATGAAATGAACTACAGAGCAAAAACATGACTTGTTCATCTGCTTACCACAAGATTAGCTTGTACAATGTAGCTTCGAGATCCTGTGCACTGATGGTACTTGACCTTTCCTCGATTACCGGTGTTTGTACTACACCTCGCCTTTACAATAATAAGAACTCGTGTAAGAAATAAGATTAAGAACAATATATAAGTACATGAAAATGTGGTAGTGGCAAGTTGAAGTTCTATCATACCCTGTGCTTAGGGGAAGACCACATGTTAACCAGTGCCTTCCATTGGGCGTCGGTCAGATTGGGCATAGGAGATTTAGTTGGGACTGCATTTGCTAGAACATCATTGAAGTACTTTTGCTTCAGGCGATACCTCACCTGTCTCTGTATCGACTTCAGCATGTCAGTGCATGCCACCCTTACAGGCTCACTGGTGGTGTCAATGTCGAATTGCCCCTAGCACAAGACAATTATCAGAAAAATGGATGCAAAGAACTATGGTAGTAGATGAGTGGACATATGCACACCGCTAGTTTGCCCATGTAGTTCTTGAGATGGTCTTCAGTCTTTTCACCATCTTGCTGGTTCTTCTTTGGCTTGTAGTCCTTCCAGCTAGGAAGGATCGGTATGTGCCCACGCACTATGATCCCACCTTCTGATGCAAACTTTGCAGCTTGCATTGGTGCCTCTGGGCGTTTGAGCCCTTCTTGAATGTGTATAGGGATCTTGCCATTTAAGCCTCGGCTTCTTGAATCTCGCGGCCCCCGTTGTGCTCTGGAAGGGTGTGCATCACCTAACAAGTTTGTTACAACCATACAAGTTAATAATTATTCGGTTGGTAATTAGGACATTAGAATATGAGATCAAATGACTTGCCTTCTGCAGTCGTCATGTCAATGATGTTCTCATCGTGGGTTGCTGTTGCTTGGCCTTTAGTGGGCAATTCTTGTGTATCAAGAGTTGTCCCACTCCCATCAGCTAAAGCCAATTCCCTAGGCTTGGTCCTAGTCAGTCTAGGAGGCATTCTGGTAGGGTCATCCGGTGCCTGAATTCTCTTGGTCCCTCTTCCTCCACTGACAGGTATGCTATGAGTGACCTGATTACACAAAATTCAACAAAGAAAGAGAAGATCAGAAGCAATCCTGCATAACTAGTACATGAAATGAGTTCATGATAAGACTACCTCTTGTTGACATGTCTCTAGGTCAGATTCATGTTCATCAGAAGGGTTGTACTCCGGATCCGAATCGTGTATTGTTGTATCATTGGTACCTTTCTGCTTGGTTGGTCAGCTGCTAAAAGTGCTTTCATTTTCTTGATGCCAAGACTAGAGAAGAAATTGTGATTCTTCAAAACATTCATGTCCCTCTGCCGCTCGTAATCGCCGCGCTCATCTACTTCTGTTAGGAAAGCAGAGAAACTTCTGTAAGGTTGGCCTACCACTGTAAATAAAACTAGATCTAAACACTTCTATAAGAACCAGTAGGATGTTCCTAGCCGAAACAAGATCCTGAAAAAGATGTTCCTAGTCAAAACAAGATCCTGAGAAGAAGTAGTGTAGACATGGGATCTGTCAGATCTAAAAACTTCTATAAGAACCAGTAGGATGTTCCTAGCCGAACAAGATCTTGAAAGAATGTTCCTAGTCAAAACAAGATCCTAAAAAGAACTATTGTAGACATGGGATCTACCTGATAAAAAAAAACTAGTGCACACATGGGATCTGCCACATGGGAAAACACGCAAGTACGAATCCACCGGGGAAGCTGAACCGAGGAGGAAAACATTGTACCTTGTTCTGGATATTTCCTTCGTACGACCATCCCTCCTGGTACCATTGTGTCATCACAGCTGCTACTACAGAGGCAGATGGGAAAGGGCTGAAGCTATGAGCGGTAGATTTGAGACGATGGAGGAGAGGAGGTGAAGATTTGGGCTACCGGCGAGGAGGGAAGGTGAAATGGGGGCGGAAAGATTTGAGATGGCGAGGAGAGGAGTAGAAGGGAGGGAAGGGACGGGGCAGGGGTAATTTATCCATTTCGGTGGAGGGCCTTGTCAGATTACCAATATACCCTTTCATTGTGGTGGTGACTGAAACGAGGTGCATTGGGAAGGGGGAAGCAAAAAGAACATTTAACATCTGCTTTGCCCGGGCGTCCGAAATTCCTAATATTTGAATCGCGCGCCGGTTTGTTCTGAGGGCTGGTCAGCGCTATATACTGCGACAAAGGATGTTCCTCTAATCAAGATACTACTAGATAGGATATTCCTTGACTAGGAACTACTCATTTCGTTTATGTACTGCTCCCCTTATACTGATCAACACATCTCTTCCTTCGTCGATTCGATTCGCTTAGTACTACATGATCATGAGCACGTCACGTTGCATACTCCTCGATCATGCCCACATTGGAGATCAACACATCCCTTCCTTCGTCGATTCGATTCTTAGTACTACAAGATTTTGAGCACGTCACGTTGCATACTCCTCGATCATGCCCACATTGGAGATCAACACATCCCTTCCTTCGTCGATTCGATTGGCTTAGTACTACAAGATTATGAGCACGTAACGTTGCATACTCCTCGATCATGCCCACATTAGAGATCAACACAACCCTTCCTTCGTCGATTTGATTGGCTTAGTACTACAAGATTATGAGCACGTCACGTTGCATACTACTCGATCATGCCCACATTGGAGATCAACACATCCCTTCCTTCGTCGATTCGATTGGCTTAGTACTACAAGATTATGAGC
Source organism: Cenchrus fungigraminus (assembly GCA_036936925.1). Taxonomy (NCBI): domain Eukaryota; kingdom Viridiplantae; phylum Streptophyta; class Magnoliopsida; order Poales; family Poaceae; genus Cenchrus; species Cenchrus fungigraminus. The sequence goes on from CM072780.1 coordinate 91,792,113, forward strand.
ACGTCACGTTGCATACTCCTCGATCATGCCCACATTGGAGATCAACACAACCCTTCCTTCGTCGATTCAATTCTTAGTACTACAAGATTATGAGCACGTCACGTTGCATACTCCTCGATCATAACCACATTGGAGATCAACACATCCCTTCCTTCGTCTATTTGATTCGCTTAGTACTACAAGATTATGAGCACGTCACGTTGCATACTCCTCGATCATGCCCACATTAGAGATCAACACATCCCTTCCTCTCATCAAACATCGATATTGTGACATGATTCAAGGATTATATTGAAAATTACAAACAAAAGCATGCGTAGGGAGTGTTGGGTTCGTTTATGCATATCACGACTCATGCATTGCGTGATGTCGAGGCCGTAGAACTCTCCGTTTTGGTTGTAGGAATCCCGCATTGATCCAAGCCATTAATCTAATCAGAGGATCAATCGTATGGAAGTCGCAGTCTTCAACGTCACGACACAAGTACGATGTTCTAATCTGGAAACAAAGTGCTGGTACCTGTATCTCATTCTGCAACCTAGTACAAGAGTATTGGGAGTCTTCTGACTCCGGTACAATTTCATCTTGGTCAGCAATTGTGAAGACCTGAGCACAAAGCCCTGGCAAAATGACTATTTATGGCTAGTTCGCACACGTGAAGAAAAATGTATTGTTCAACTCGAATACAACAATCAAATGGAATCAATGACAATAAAAGGAATGTTTAACATTCTACCTCTTTTTCGTCGGTGTTTGAAGCAGCCGATGCAACAGGATTGTGAAGAGGGTCATCAGGAGCCAGAGCTGGAGCAGGAGTAGGAGCAGGAGAAGGAGAGCCTTCTTCGGTAGCCGGAGCAAGAGTTGGAGCAGGAGAGCCTTCTGAGGTAGCAGGAGCTGGAGTAGGAGAGCCTTCTGAGGTAGCAGGAGCTGGAGCAGGAGAGCCTTCTTCGGTAGCAGGAGCAGGAGCTGGAGTAGGAGAGCCTTCTGAGGTAGCAGGAGCTAGAGCAGGAGAGCCTTCTGAGGTAGCAGGAGCAGGAGCAAGAGAGGCTTCTGAGGTAGCAGGAGCAGGAGCAGGAGAGCCTTCTGAGGTAGTAGGAGCAGGAGAGCCTTCTAATGTAGCAGGAGCAGGAGCAGGAGAGCCTTCTGAGGTAGCAGGAGCAGGAGCAAGAAAGCCTTCCGACGTAGCAGGAGCTGGAGCAGGATCAGCTGCACGAGAGCCTTCCGAGGTAGTTGAAGCAGGATCTTCCGGACCATTTGCTGTTGCCGCCAAAGGATCTTCCTTATTCGTTTCCTCTGCTGCAATATCAGATAAAACCTTGAGTATTATTGCATCTGCTTCCTTTTCTTCTTTGGAATCCTTTTCTGTCATCCATTGTGAACCAATTGCTGAACTGTGAGGCAGCTCATAGACTTCAGATGATTTACCCAAGTTAGCAGGAGGCATGAGTTGCAAGGGAGTCTGACCAATAGGTGCGAGTAGAGCGGGCGGTGGCGGTAAGCCGGTAACTTGGTGCAGGTGACTGAGTGAAGCATTCACAAAATTCTCCATAGTGCGCTGGTGCTGTGTTACCATTTGTGCTATCTGCTCCGAGTGTGCATGGTTTAACTCCTCCTGCTGTGCCATCCTCATCTCCATCATTGACTGGAACTTTCTCTGGTCGCGCTGATTTTCAAGGATCAGTTTCACAAAGAAGGAAGAGTCCATTGTCTCACTGGTTGTTGCTGGAGTGACTGGAATTGTTTCTGTTTTTTCAGTGGGTAGTGATGCACCATCATGTACTCGGAGATGTCTCACTGGAGACGCCTCATTGCCTTCACTGTCTGAGGAACAAATGTCATCAGGAGATGGCTCAATTGTAGCCCTTAGGCCACGACATCTGTCTCCTGGTCTCGCAGGCCTGTATTCCTTGAAATGTGTCTCGGACATCATGTACTCGGGACGCCAATCTTTGGGTCCGGTTCGCACCCTTTCCCCATCTTCGTCTACTCTGGTAAGACTACTCAGCATGAAGGAGATCCAGTGAGCATATGGCATATTTCGGGCCACGGTCAACCCATTAAAGATAACATCTTCAATCTCGGCTAAAATGAAGTCCACGATGTCGAAGGGCCGGCCAGTCATGACGTGAAGGAGAAGCCACTGCTGAAGACTAGTGATCGACTCTGCATTGCCAATCCGTGGTAACAATGTCTTCCGTAGTGCCCGGTGAACCACATTTGCCTTAGGGGTAAGCATGTCAGGCGTGCGATATGCTCGCCTACTTGTCAACGGCTCGACAAAAAGTCCGGCCATCTCCTCATCGGACGGGAACGACCCACCGAGCAAACTACGCCAAGGTGGTTCACGATCCCCGTAGACAATATTATGTAGGGTTGTCTTATGGTCGTACTTTCCTATTTCAAAATCCCTCAATCCAAGTTTGTCAGCAATATGGTGTCGGAAAAGAGTGACCTAGTGTCCCTGAAACATGAACATGATGTACGCCCTAGTATCGGCAATGTACACAATAGCATAAAAAACTCTCCCCCAATCCTCAACTTACTTATGATGCATTGAGACCGAATCAGCCAATCCGGGATGATCATCGAAGTATGCCTTAACATCCCCTCCCGCGGCCAACGTCATATAATCCCAATTTATAACCCTGTGCTGGTACAGTTTCATGGGTAGGTATTTGTAGTTGTAATAGAAAGTTTGCTGAAGGACATTCCTAAATCTTGGTTCGACCCGTTTGTCCTTGGTTTTGTCCCACCAATGCTTCTCAGGCACCCATTTAAGACCTTTAATCATTTGGTAGGTGTGGTTGCGCAGGTCCATCATCTTAAGCGGCTCTTCCGGTGGAGGGTGAAGTTGTACCTGTTTCGCCTTCCTGGGATCTGGCGTAGGAAACTCTGAAGGGTGGGGCGGGCGAAGGCCCGCGGTTGACCCACCCCGTGTGCGGCAGGAAGGCGCCGCGGTTGACCCACCCCGTGTGCGGCAGGAAGGCGCCGAGCTTGACCCACCCCGTGTGCAGCACGAAGGCGCCGAGCTTGACCCACCCCATGTGCGGCAGGAAGGCACCGAGGTTGACCCACCCTGTGTGCGGTGTGTAGGGGCAGAGGAAGAATCCTGTGCCGCAGGCCTGCACCTTAGCCTCATCTGAGGACCAGACGTGCCTTCAGAAGTCAGCTGCGACTTTCGTTGTCGCTTCGCCAGAGGAGGATCAAGCGCCTTTCCATATCTCTTGCCAACATCTCGTCCCATCTGCAATGAATTTCTCGAATTAGTGCCATTCCAAGAATTCGGCGACGGATTGCGGTATCCGCTGGAGCCTGGAGGCGGACGCATACCTTCGGCGATGGATTGAGGTATCTGCTGGAGGCTACTGCAGGCGGCGGCGGTGGCAGCGGCAGAACCCTACCAAGGGGTTGCGCCTCAAGTGAGGAGACAGTAAATGGGGGATGGCGGGTCAGCACGAGTGACACGCCGTTGGATAAAGACATAAAGGTGTGTGTAGTGCACTGTTGGCACCCTGTGACCAGGAAATGGGAAGCGCCTTTCGTAGCTGTAGTTTACAAGGAAGTTCCTCTGTTCCGATGTATACCAGACCGAACCATCCTCCGGACGTATGTCGATGAGTATGAAAGTCATAACAGGATGGTCCTGTCATACATAATACAAAGAATCGGACAATCCATTCACATACTTAGTTGATCATGCCCACATTAGAGATCAACACATCTCTTCCTTCATCGATTCGATTCGCCTAGTACTACATGATCATGAGCACGTCATGTTGCATACTACTCGATCATGGCCACATTGGAGATCAACACATCCCTTCCTTCATCGATTTGATTCGCCTAGTACTACATGATCATGAGCACGTCACATTGCATACTCCTCGATCATGCCCACATTGGAGATCAACACAGCCCTTCCTTCGTCGATTCGTTCGCCTAGTACTACATGATCATGAGCACGTCACGTTGCATACTCCTCGATCATGCCTACATTAGAGATTAACACATTCACGTAGCCCAACAGGACGTTCCGTTGTTTTATAATACAACGTACCGGATAATCGGCATCCCTATGCGCGGTCGTATATTTTGTAAAGACGCAACAGGAAGTTCCGATGCTACATAATATAGTGAACCGGATAGTAGGCACCTATGGCAGGTTTAATATTCAAGAAAGTGCACTTCTACTACATATAAATTACATATAAATCATAAGGTCCACATGATTTCAGTTCGGATCGACTTAAACATTTACTGATTTTATATCCTAGTCGTCGTCACTTTCATCGGCAGCATTTTCATCTTCATCGACGTATTGCCATAGAGTGTTGTCATCCTCATCTTCAGAATTGAATCCATCCACATCAGATAGCTCCTGCTGGCGAATTGCGTCAACTTCAGCGGCTGCAACCACAGTCTCCTCGCCAGTAATAGGCACCGGAACCTCCGAACCATCACCGAGACCATCATCAAGTATAACATCATGCAAGGTTTGGTCAATTTCATCATCTTGATATGCAAGTACCATGCCAGTGGGAGCTATGTCCTCCTCATTTTCATTATAGCTCCACAAATGCCTATGCTCAAATTTTTGCACCACTCTCCATGGGTGTTGTAGTAGGGTGTCTGGCAAGTAAAAGACCTTCGTTGCTTGTTCAGCCAGAATGTAGGGATCATCTTGGTACCAGTAATCTCCAGTATTGACGCTTGTAAAGTAACCATCATTTCTAATCTTCAGTTCCTTCTTGGTCCCTTCCAGATCATACCAGTCAACCTAGAATAAAACAACAGTTCGATCTCTGTCAAGCCCCGAGTTGTACCGCAGCTCAATATTGTCTCTTAGTGAACCATAAATATCAATTTCTTCAATGTCTTTATGTGATCCTGTAGTCATGATTCCACTGTTCTGTGTCTTCCTATTTGCCTCTTGGGCCTTGGTGTGGTACCGGACACCGCCTACAATACATGCTGTATAAGCTTTGCTCGCCGGTCTGGTTCAGCTGATAATGCATATAGGTTGTCATCGCTCACTGGATTGTTTGTAATCTGTACAGAAGAGCCATAGTTTTTTTTAATATAGTCTTATGTAAAGGTCCTTACAAGGTAATATAAGCTACCTACCAAACAAAAAAAATGAATACTAACATGCGATCTAAACCAGTGCCGAAATTCTGTAGCAATTCAACGATCAATATCCTCGTCCGACACACCTTTCGCTTTTAATTCATTCTTGAACACTCTGCAAAGCAGTACCATTTCAAAGTTAGAACGAAATAATTGTAGTTCTATCATTGCAATGGTGATTTACTTACTCGATATATGGCTTCACCTCTTCGCAATTGTTTAGCACATACCAAACCACCTTGTCGTACTTTGACCCAAGCCAACAAGTGGTCCCTGCTCCAAGTACTTGAACATTGTGATCGAAACAGGATGTTCCATCTACAGACAAATCAGCATTCTCTCTGTTCCTTCCAACCTGATTGAATCGTGTGGCTACATCATCAGCCGCGAAGTACCTAGAGCAAAATGTCAAGGCCTCATTAGCAACATATGCTTCTGCAATGGATCCTTCAGGCCTAGCTTGGTTTCTCACTGAACGCTTCAATGTGCATAGCCTTCTTTCGACAGGATACATCCATCCATATTGTACTGGACCTCTCAGGATTGCTTCCTCAGGCAAATGGATAGCCAAGTGGACCATAACATCAAAGAAGGCAGGAGGGAAAATTTTCTCATGCTTGCACAGAATTATTGGGATATATGTTTTCAGTTTTTGCAAGACATCCAACTTCAGAGTTTTGCAACATAGTTGCCAAAAGAGGTTTCCTAATTCTACAATAGATGTGTATATCTCTTTGTCCACTAAACCACGAAGACAAGCCGGCAAAACCCTTTGGAGTAGAATATGACAATCATGAGTTTTCAGTCTTTGTAGTTTGCATCCATCTGCAACAATACACCTAGCTAAGTTTGAAGCATATCCATCTGGGAACTTCACTGAACTTATAAAATCACAAAACAGGTTTTGTTTCATTTTTGAAAGTACATACGGAGCTTTTGGCATTTTGCATGACTCACCATCCTCAGTTGCCACCATGTGTAGATTTGATCTTACGCCCATCTCTTCCAAATCAACCCTAGCATTGATGGTGTCCTTTGTCTTCCCGGCAATTTTAACCAACGTTCCAATAAGGTTTTCGCATATGTTTTTCTCAATGTGCGTCACATCAAGGTTATGTGCCAACTTCAGAGATGACCAGTACGGCAAGTCCCACAAACAAACCCTTCGGCTCCAGCACTGTCCGGATTCCCGCTTCCTTTTCTTTCCTTGAGGTAGAGGATGCTTTCCTGGTCTAACGTCTTTAACCTTCGCCAGTTGCTGCTTCAGCTCATCATGGGTAAACTGCTCTGGCTTTTCTCGGTTTTCAACAGTACCATCAAAATCTGCTCTCTTTCTTCTCCATGGATGGTCAGTTGGAAGGAAACGACGATGCCCAATGTAACATATCTTGTTCTTTAATCTCCTTGAGCAAGGATCCTTATCGCAATGCACATAGGCAAAATAGCCTTTCGTGACTCGCCCAGACAACATGCTCAATGCTGGATAATCATGTATGCACCAAAGAACCGTAGCATGCAGTTTAAATCCATTACCCTCAACAGCATCGATTGCCCAGACACCCTTCCAAAGTTGCTGCAGCTCTTCGACGAGAGGTTCCATGAAGATATCAAAATCCTTTGATGGAGAACTCAGCCCAGGGATCAATAAGGTCATCATGAAGTTTGATTCTTCCATGCATACCCATGGTGGCATGTTATACGGCACAACAAATACTGGCCACATACTATATGAGTTGCTCATGTTGCCAAATGGATTGAAACCATCGGTTGCAAGACCAAGTCTAAGGTTCCTAGCATCTTTTGCAAATTTTTTCCATCTTTTATTGAATTCTTTCTATGCCTCACCATCAGCTGGATGGCTAAGCTCATTGTTCACCGGTTTTTGCTTCGACTCGTGCCATCGTGCATCCTTTGCTGTTTTTGATGAAAGAAACATCCTCTTCAGCCTGGAAATCAGCGGAAAATGCCTCAATACCTTTTGAGGAACGCGCTTGTTGGTGTCTGCATCCTTCCATCTTGAATCCGCTTCACAACATACTGGGCACACATCAAGTTTGACATACTTCTCCTTGCGAAACAATATACAATTATTTTTGCAAACATGGATTTTTTCATAGCCGAGTCCCATGGAACGTATGTACTTCATTGCCGCATCGAAAGAGTCTGGAAGACACGCTTCTAGGAATCCTTTTTGTAACAAATTCATCGTTGCATTGAATGCGACGTTGCTCATCGGACTGAAAGACTTTATATGAAGTAACTTCACAACAAATGTAAATTGTGCATATGAAGATGTCGGTGACACCTTACGGTTCAGATGTTCCTTTACAAATTCATACATTTTCTCACCGAGCAGCTGACCCTTGCCCAAGTCAGCAATCAATTCAGACATCCCATCATCTCCAGGGCCTTCATCCTCCTCCATACCCGATATGTATTGGTTTTCCTGGACCGTTTCCTGATCACCACCATCCCGTGGAGCTGCATTATCCACATCCCCCTCTGCATCCGGCAGAATTGTGTTATCCTGTACATTTTCATCATCGTCAACCATATCCTCCAAAGTTTCTCCATGATGGATCCACCTAGTGTAAGTGGTTGCCATCCCACTCACAAGTAAGTGAACTCCAATTCGCTCTATAGTCCATGTAGAGTTATTGAGGCATCGACGACACGGGCATAGTATTTCTTCGTCCTCAGCGTATCTTGTCCGAAGAAATGCCAAGAAATCCTGGACCCCTTTCTCATGATCGGTGGTAAAACCAGTACAACCGGTTATCCAGCGTCTATCCATCTGGAAAGTTTTTGGCGAATCCAACTCAAAATTACTGACCACAGAACGAATCGAAAAGGAGAACATTCTGCGAAATGAAATTTTCTAGATTGAACACAAAATTACTTACCAGATTGACACGCTGCTGCAGCAAGTATCACCCAGGTTGCGCCCGTAGGAGTGAGCAGCCGTTGGAAGTCGCAAATCACCGCCGGGATGATCCGTTTTGGTAGCCTACTCGCGTCTCCGTTCTTCGTTTTCCCGTTTCGGGGTGGGGGGCTGCGGGAAAACTATTTTTTGCTACAGCGCGGGCTTTTCTCCCGCCAACTTATCAGAACAACTGCTCCGTGCTGTGGTTGGGGTGGAAAGTGTTTCTTATTAAATTGACACAACCAAAAGGTGGTGCAGTGGTAGATAGTGCTGTCTCGTTCCTATAGGTCTCTAGTTCGAACCCTTGCTATGGCAAATTATTTTTGCAACATTTCGTGACCAACAGTAGGAAACAAGCAGTTTCGCGATCGTTACTCAGGAAGATCCTTCCAGCAAAACATCAACAGAGCAGACCAGCAAAACATCAGCAAAATTAATTCAAAATGGTGAGTATGCTCGACTCAATTTGAAATAGATTAAACCAAATCGGCATAATAAGATGGAATCTCTTAGCACTCATCACCACAAAGTTCACACCACTAGCAAGTAGCAAACACAAAAATACAAACAAATTCATCACCACAAAGTACACACCACCTATGAACTGTCTAGCTACCGGTAACACCAGACATATTTTATCGATTGTCTGCAGCTCAGTCAAAGTATATTTGCTCTTTCTTTCAACAGGGCATTCTCCGCTAACAATTGTTGATTCTCTTTCAGTTGGTCATTCAGCTGCCGTAACAATTGATTAACATGACCCCTCTCTTTGGTCAGCTCATCCATCAGGGCAATGTTCTCCTGCTATAACAATGCCATTTCATTCAACCGGGCATACTCCTCTTGTAGCAATTGATTCATCTCTTTCTGTTGTTCATTCTGCTGCTGTAACGATTGCTTATATAGGTGCTTGTAATTTAGAGCCTCTTGCAGTGACTTGAGCTTGCTAACTTGTTGTTCTTGCAGGTCTCTCTTCACCTTCTGCAGCTCAGCTTTAGTGGATTCAAGCACCTCCAGAAGCTAGAAAAATACAAGAACCTATCAATCCATCAAACTATGCAAACTGAAAACTAACTAAATCAACTTCTAACACCAATTGCAATTCAAATCTGAGTGTACGATGAAATCAGCTCAGCTATTCAGTGGATTCAAGCACCTCCAGAAGCTAGAAAAGTACAAGAACCTATCAATCCATCAAATGATGCAAACTGAAAACTAACTGAATCAACTTCTAACACCAATTGCAATTCAAATCTGAGTGTACGATGAAATATGAATCTATTGTATATGGTCATCCATCCTCTAGATCCCCAAATCTAGAAATCCCCATCCCTAGGTCGATAGGGGAAAATATAGTGGCTCAAACCAGAAGACTGACCTTGTCGTCCTGTTTCATGAACTCGTAGCCGGGAGGTGGCGCATAAACCACCATTTCATCACTGCCAGAATCCGCCATTCCTACCACGAGCCGTTGTAGATCTGCGCGTAGCAAAAGTCGAGAGTCTTTGCGAAGGCAGTGAAGCGTTTCGCCCGCGAATTACTGATTTATATTAAAGATTCGAAAAAAATGCTTACATGTGGGACCCAACTGAATTTTATGACGACTTGGAACACTCTATTTTTAAAATAATGCTTACATGTGGGACCACAGTTGGTTTATGACGCCGCTGACATGGAGAAAATGCTTACATGTGGGACCCTGAAAAAATTTATGACGACTTGGAACACTCTATTTTCGAAAAAATGCTTACATGTGGGACCTAACTAAATTTTATGACGACTTGGAACACTCTATTTTTAAAATAATGCTTACATGCGGGACCGATGTTGGTTTATGACGTTTTTGCAGAGCTTATGGCGTCACAAAACAGCATGGAACAGTGAAAGCCCAGCTACAATACCAACCGTAATGACGAAAGTTTTTTTGTCACTAAATTTGCTCGGAAGTGAAATATTATGACGAGATCAGCCAGGAACGTCATAAATCAATGACGCTAAATTGTGGTTGCGTCAATAGTCAACGATTTTCTTGTAGTGAACACTCGATTGTTTGCGGGAGGACCAAGACACCAAAGAAGAACCCAAGAACTGGAAAGTCCCAGAAGTGGACTTCCTATCCAACCGACACCCGGCAAAATCCGCGTCTGAAAAACCGTGAAGCTCCAAAGAAGAAGACGCGAAGTACCAAAGGCCGAAGTCGGGAGTGTATCGCAAATACTTGAATATGCGCTTGACTGCTTGCCGATGCGAAGTCCTTGGAGACGCTTGAAAACGAGCGCACAGACATACCGAGAATTGGATGTCCGGCTTCGTCGCCGTCAAGTGCAGGAGTGACCCGATCATACTTCGATACTCCTTCTAGTCCATGTGTTCACCTTCCTCGTCCGCATCAAGGGCTGTAGTCGTACTCATCGGCGTTGTCATGACCTTGGATTCCTCCATCTTGAACTTCCTCACAATGTCCTTGTTGTACTTGGCTTTGCACGAATGTTCCTTCCTTCCTTCGACTGCTTGATCTGGAGGCCGAGGAAGAACTGCAACTCACCCATCATGCTCATCTCAAATTCCCTGCTCATGTCTTCTGCAAACTTGCAACCAAAGAGTTAGATGAACCACCAAAGACAATATCATCCACGTATACCTGCACTGTAACATCTCAGATTTTTTTTCCAGAATGTTAATGTTTGTAAAAATGTGAATTTCAAAATTTTTGGATGAATTTGAGTGCTTGATTAATTTATAAGGTTGTCCTCTTTGATCCTTCCCTAAACTCCTAGATTTATTTCGAGCTAAATAATAAATTTAGGAAATTATAAAATGTTAGTGTGATAATTTTGGAGTTTATTGGGAATTTTCTTGAATCTTTGAGTGTGATTTATATTTGAAATCTAATTTCAAATATAAATCAAAAGCTAATTGAACTAACTATCCTCTCTAACCTTCTGGACCCACCTAGGCCACCTGGAAGGTCTTTAACCTCTCTGTCAGCCTTCTAATCTTTTCTGGCCTAATCTTTCCAAAGTGCTCTGGAATTCCTTAAATGGATTATGGAATTACTTTCCGACTCTTCGAATTGATTCTTTGCAATTGATTTGATTTCGGGGAATAAAATATAATTCATTGGAATAAATTCCTGAGGGCCCGTTTGAATTATGATGATATTTTCAGGCTTCTCAGATTAATACTTCGCTATTTGATTCATTCCGGAAAATAGTCTAATTCTTTTGTTTCAGTTCTACGAAATAAATTGCTATCGATTTATTTCGCGGGTTGAATTTGTTTGGGCCCAAATATCTGAACCCATCTAAAGCCCACCTAATCTAACCCTAACTACTTACCTTAAATACCCTCACCTCTCGTCACTCCTCCCCATCACTCTTCCAAGCCGCCGCCACTCTCCTCTCTTTCCTGTTCTCTGTCCATCGAAGCAGCAAGCTCCAGCCCCCTTCACTGCGCTCGATCCCTTCCTCTGATCTTTCTTTCTTCCACCCGAAGCAGGCCACTGGTTGAGCTCCTTTCTCTCCCACACAAGATGCAGAGTAGCCAGCAGCCATCTTTCTCTATCAAAGCCAAAGCAAATCAAAGCTCCCTTCTCCCTGTATTCCTTCTGCTAATCTCGCAAAATGCAAAGCAGCAACCTGCTGCAGTCTCCAATCCATCCATCCATCTCTGCCCAAGCAGCACACCTCGCTCTTCACTGGATCTCCTTTAATTTCTGCCCCAAGAGCAAGCTAATCCACTAGCAACACCTCGTCCTTTACCTCTCCCTCCTATCGGCACCACAAGCAGCCAGCGGTCGCCCCTCTCTATTTTCTTTTCCTCCTCCACCGAAGCAATCAGCAAGCAGAACACAGCGAGGAGCTCCACCACACGCTGCAGCCACTGCCACCCTTGGAGTTTTTCCCCAAATCCAAGCCGCAGCCCGTGAACCAGAGGGAAGAAGCGAGCCTGAAGAGCGCCGCCGGCAGCCACACCGACGCTGCCGCGCCGACCGGTGTCAGGCTCGGCCCCAAAGAAGTGTCGAGCTGAACAAATCAAGAAGAGAAAAGGAAGGCAAATCGAAGAAGAACGACAAGAACAGGGAAATTCGAGAGTAGAGTAGCTAGATTAAGGATTCACCAGAGTACAAGCCATCGCCACAGGCGGAAGAACGAACCCTAGCTACTCTAATCTAACATTGTTCTGATACTTTTCCCCTTCTGGATATTACAGCAGTGGACCGGGTCCTAAATAGCATGGACCGGCCATTAGCTTAAGTAAATGGATTTGAAACTAAGTACTGTTTAGTGTCCGGCAATTACGATTACAAGCCATTAGCTCGCCCATTAGACGTCAGCCGTAGATCACCTGATGGACGGTGGATCTGACTCTTCGGCAACTACTCTGCTTCTGGTTCCTTTGCCTGACAATGCCCCCTCCTTAACATCCTTGTCCTCAAGGATGAAATGATGGAAATACCTTGCGTATGAAGGCCGCGTCCTCCCATGTTGCTTCTGATGCAGGAAGGTTGACCCACTGAATAAGCGATTGCACCACTGGTTCGTTGTTTCTGGGAATCATTCTTCTTTGTAAGCACTACTACACAACAGACCTTCTGTAACACCACTATGTGTTACCATAGATCCAAAAAAATGTTACTAAGAATAATAGTAACACAATTGATAAGTGTTCTTATTTTCAATGTTACCATAGTAAGGTCTATTGTAACACATTATATGTGTTCTTGTTTACTAGAAAATGTGTTACGACCAAATGTAGTAACACATTTTAATGTGTTCTCGTATACAAGAAAATGTGTTACAACCATCTCGTAACACTTGTGAATGTGTTATTATTGTTTGAAAGATGTGTTACTAATCAAATACCCTAATAACCCATTTCTTGCTCTTGTAACATTAATCATAGTAAGCTAGTAACACTTTTTTAGCTTAGACTAGCACTTAGTAACACAAACGATTAATATATTTGAATAAATTTAATGATTAGAGAAATAATTTCTTATATTCCTGAATAAAATTTGGAGCATTCCATGTCACATAATAAGAAAATTCAAACGATGAGCCACAATAGCTCCGATTACAAGCACTCAATTTATAACAACTCAATGCATATGGAAACTTATTTCTTGTACAACAGTTCGGTTTCATAATACTAATCTGAAATATACAACTATTTCTATCTATTCCTTTAAATCATTTGCTTATTGATCCCCTCGTACAAGAAATAACCAATGAATTTCTCCCAACAATTGCATTGTGGAACCTACAAGTAAGAAGGAAAAAAAAATACTCCGTGAGCTTGCAGAAAGTATGAGACATATCTTTTAAAACATGAAGTACTGGAAAAATGGACTATCTCTACATTGGCTCACATCAGAGAAGGTATAAGTCCTAAAAAGGTCAGATAAAGTATTAAATATATACTTCAAAGCTTTCTGCAATTATGCATTGCTCTAGTGCCTCAAGAATATAGATGAATGCTCAAAACTGAATAAATTGGGTTTATTCTAAACCATGAAACAGTAATTGCAAGGGACGATGCAAGTAAATGCACATATGTACATTTAGATCTTTGAAAACAGGATGCATATCTGAATTGTGACAAGTAATCATCTTCAAAAATTAATGTCAGCAAATTTAAAAATTAAAGTTATTAACTCATTTTAAATTTTGAGCTGAGCAAACATTTGATGCTACATGAAACAGAAAAAAGGGAACGGTTCAGGATATATTACAAAATCAGTATAATCAAAATTTATCTAACCATCTACATACATTATCTTCTGATTATGATATCATCGGATTAACACAATACAATGAGTAATCAGGTGTTTCAGAAATATAAGACTGGCTACACAGCAAGTTTCTAATCAGAATTTCGAACTATTTCCCAAAGGGTATGAGTTGCATACAGAAAGGTGAGACTAGTGGAGGCCTGGAGGGTGACTGAGTTGTGCGAGGTGCAACTCTACTGTACTTATGACTCGAACTCATGTTAATTCAGATATCTGCCAGAAAAAAATCAGAAAACAAAGAAACTCATAAACCTATTGAAACCTGCAGTTGTATGGAGCTTAGTTTTCAGTAAATGATGTGCATTACTGCAAAGATATCCAAAATCCTAGTAATGGTAATAATAATCATCTATACGCTCCGTTCAACCAAGAATGAACTAGCAGTCAATGAAGGGCAATCACCATTGAGAAAGTAGCTGGTGGTTATTCAAATTGCCTGCAAGGTCAAGGTTGGCGTGGAATGGATGTGCCCAGAACCAAACCCTAGTATATGGGAAGACAGGGTCAAGAGCCACGAAATAAATTGAAAACTAATTGAATGCACCAAAATCAGTTGAGTAGTGTGATACCACCTGCGGATCTATATCCAAGTCTCAATCTTGAGCTTTCTATCTGCAAACTGTGCGCTTATATTCATCTGTTGAGGTCTTGAGGCATATAATCGAACACCATGTGCAATAGCAACCACTGCGGCCCAGCTGATTAATCTTCACACTATTGAGGACATGGGCACGGCCCCATCGATGGGATCGCAGGAGGGGCACGAGCATGCGGGGCGATGGTGGCCGGGACATCGATGCCAGATTGCAGCAAGAGCTTCCGGCGGCCTTCGCGGGTGAAGGGAAGGGAGCGGCGCGAACAGCCGATCGCTGGCAGAGGGCCGTGGCTCTGTGCAGCACAGGCGGACGGAGGCGGCGTCCACACAGCAAAACGGAAAAGGCGGCGCCGCGAGTGGAGGACGGACCGGAGTCCTCCGCGGGCTCCGCGTGGGGACGTGGCCACAACTCGCATGGGCCCAGGCGGACGGCATAGTCGCCGCGGCTCGATCTGCTTGGAGGCGATGGCGGCCGACGGCGTCGAGGAGATGCAGGAGGATAGCAGTTGTTGCTTTTTCTTTTTGTTCCTTTTTCTTTACTAGTAAAGTGCACGTGCGACACGTGCTTATTATATAAATTATTGAAATTGAAACAAACTTGGTCGTATCTTTTTCATTCATTTTTAACAACTTTAGATGCTTCAAAACGAGAATCAAAATCTCCAAAATTGAAAGATATATCAAATATATAATACAAACCCTAATTTTTTAAATTCTTTGACATAAAATGAAATATATATTTTTTAATGAAACAAGCTCTGTCGTATATTTTAATTTAAGCACGGTCCAAGCACATGTATCCAACAACTTTACTGTATATATTTCATTAATATATCAAAATGAGATTCAAAATTTCATAGTTTGAAAGCACAAATATAGAATACAATATTTCAAATAGACTTCCACACTAATTCTTTCAATTATTTGTCTTGTATTTTGCATCCTTGCGAAGCTTCTGGACTGGACTGGGTCTAGGTGACGACTCAGATCAACACAGATAGCAATCAACAAACTCTTGATTTCGGCATCTCTTTGACTTATGAAACCATTATACTTGTCAGCCAAGATGTGGATATCATTTATAGCTTCACATGCCCAATCTTTGCACGCTCCAGCACCATTTGTCATGTGAACAAACTTAGATTTGGTCGTCTTCTCTATTTATATGAGATGTGTAGACAAAAAAAATAAAAAAAAAGATTTTACATTGGCACACGGTCGTCGAGGATCCTGGCTACGCTCCCCGTCTCCACCGCAGGCACAACGAACTCGATGACGTTCCGAGGGGAGCCGCTGCCGTCCTGGCTTGTCTGGTGGATGGCCTTCCGGCCGGTGACGAGCTCCAGCAGCACGACGTTGAGCTCCGGCAGCCGGTAGTACTCCGGGTCGATGTACCCGACGGTGCCGGCGGAGGAGAGGCCGAAGTAGGAGACCTTGGCCGTCCAATCGCCGTCAAGGAGGATGTTGGACGGCTTCACGTCGCGGTGGATGATGGGCGGCACGGTGTAGCAATGCAGGTACTCCACGCTGCGCGCCGCGTCCAGTGCCACCCGGAGCCGCGCCTCCTTCGACGCGAACAGCGGCGAGCCGTCGTGGAGCGCGCCGTGGAGGTGGTCGTGGAGCGCGCCGTGGGGCATGAACTCGAACACCAGGATGCGCTCGCTGCGCTCCTCGCAGAAGCCCAGCAGCTGCACCAGATTCCGGTGGTTCAGCGCGACAGCAGCCGGAGCTCCGCTCGGAACGCGCGCTCCGCGTCGAACCGCCGCCGTCGCCGCCCGGTGCCACCAGCGCCACGCTCGGAGCGCTTGATGGCGACCTCGCGGCCGTCGGGGAGCTTTGCGTGGTACAAAGACCCGAAGCTTCCGCTCCCAATCTTCTTCTCCTTCGATAAGCCGCCAGTGAGGCGCGACAGGTCCCGGAGCGTGAACTCCTCGCACCCTAGCGGCCGCAGCGGCGACACCTGTGGTGCTGGCATCACCATCGCCTCCACGTCGCGGCACAGCCGCCGCGACGACGACTCCCCGAGCCGCAGCATCTTCTTCCTCTCCCACTTCCTGATCGCCACGAGGTAGAACGCCGCCCCGGCCACCGCGAGCACCGTGACGCCAGTGCCGGCCACGTCGAGCGTGATCGCCAGTGTCTCCTTCTTCTTTGCGTCATCTTCGTTGCCCGGTGTCGCCGGAGCACTCGTCCCGTTGGCGATCACGATCCTCGACGTGTTGATCGGCAGCGAGTAGGGCTGGCAGACGGTGGAGCTCGGCGACGCCCTGGCCGCCGCCGTTGCCACAGAGCGCCCCTGACCCCGAGATTAAACCGCAGGGGCAGGTCCGCTGAGGCGCGCAGGCGCCGGGCATGGTGGGTTGTACACGAGCTGGCCTCCACGCATGTGTTCGCTCTTCCCCCAACACAGGACGGAGTAGTTGTACATGGTGATGCTGCAGACGGCGTCGCCGTCGGCCTCGATCGCCAGGAACTCCGTGCTCCGGTACTATGCCGGCACCGCGCGATCTCGCGGCCGTCAAGGACGCAGGTGGTGTCGTTGCCGAGCGCTATGGCGGTCATGCTGTCCGGCAGCTCGGCGGGCGGCACCACGGGAGCACCAGCGCACCAGCACGCGAAGCCGCCCGCCGTGTCGACGGCGCACGCGTGGCGGGGGCCGGCGGCGACGGTCCTGAATGCCGCCGGCGTCAGCATCGCAAACAACGGCGCCTTCATGCCGCCGTAGCAGTTCATGGTAGTGTTGTCGGGTTTGGGGATGCCGCAGAGGAAGTCCTTGCCGAGCGCGATGCGCATGAAGTCAAGGCCCTTGGGGAGCGTGAAGTTCTTCCACTCCCAGCAGGTGGGGTCATGGTCATCGGAGAGGCTGCAGACGTGGGCACCGCCGGCATTGAGGGAGCGGAGCGAGGGGCCCCGGTAGAGGCGGCGGCCGATGGGGCGGGAGCGGTTGAAGACGGCCTCCTCGGAGAAGGACCACTAGCACATGGCGGCGTGGCCGCCGGCGGGGGCCATGAGGCCGCAGAGGAAGTTGGTGCCGGCGGCGATGGCGTTGTATGGGATCTCCCGGAGGGGGTACTCGAACTGCTTCCTGTCCTGTCCGGGAGCGACGTGCAGTGCATCTTGGAGCTGGACGCCTGGACCCTCTCGAGGGTGGCGCATCGCCGCCGGTGACGAGCGCGCAGACGAGGGTGGCGTTGGGTGAGTGGGAGATGGCGACCGTGGAGAACTGCCGCAGCTCCGAGGACATGCCGAGGGCGCTGGCGAGGAGGAAGAAGCGAAGGTATCGGGGGGGCGCACGCGTAGAGCAACAGGACAACAGAAGGGACGCGTATGAGATCGGAGCGAGCACGGGGTGCGCCCGACGGGTATGGAGGGTGGGTAGATGCGGGGTGGGTGACAAAAATAATTCGTTTTTGGCAGAAACGCTCCCCAAATTGCAATTTTTATAGTCGTTCCACCTTTTTGGTCATCACGCAACCTGACGGGTGGGTCCGGCGTGAGGGGTAAGACGGGCTCGAATTGGGTGAGAAAAGTTTTCAATTGTCTTCGCTCCTTATAGTATAGATTCTGTGTGACTGTGTCCATCTGGACCATCTCCCCATCGTCGAAGGGCTGGCTCATCAGGTCTCTTATCTGTGGGACCCACCTTAAGCTATGTGGCCTTGTACAGTAAACATATTTCATTATAGTTTCAAGTGAACTACCGGACAAGCATTATTCACAACGTGACATCCATGACTTATTAAGTGCTGTTGATCGTGTGTTTCTCTATGTGACTTTATGTTATTAATAAAAAATAGTTTTTAGAAGCAATATGAATGTTTCTTGTTTCATGTGTTTTTTATGTTTTACAAAAGAAATGACATATTTCAAAAACAATATGGATGTTTTGACATTACCATGCATTGTAACACTTGAGTTGTAAAATTAATTTGTGTTACAGTAGGATGTAGGTAGGACACATTTTACACATTCTAGTTTTGTGTTTGAACAAACTGCCACGTTGTAACACTTTAACAGTAACACATTATTTTTCTGTTACCATAATCATCATGAGTAACACATTTTAACAAAACAAGTGCTATGTGTTACGACCTTCATTCGTAACACATATTTTTGTGTTCCTATGAAACTTCTTTGTAACACAATGGTGAATATGTTACAAGGATGTGTTACACTATCCATGTTTTGTAGTAGTGAAGATAGCTTGAGGGGCTACTTTGATTGTGCCCTTATCATCAATCAGTGGCAGCTCCGGGCTTGGAATAGCATGGGGACCCAAATGCTTCTTGAGTTGACTCACATGGAAGACATCGTGAAGCTGACAGCCATCTGGTAGCAATATCTTGTAGGCTGATGGGCCCACTCTGGATAGTACACGAAATGGCCCGTAATACTTGGAATGAAGTTTAAGGCACTTGTGAGAACTTAAAGATGTGTGCCTGTAAGGTTGTATCTTCAAGTAAACCATGTCCCCTAGCTCAAATTTCCTGTCTTGCCTGTTTTTGTCAGCTTGTTGTTTGATTCTAGCCTGAGCCTTCAACAGATTATCTTTGATCACTTGTTGGGCAATCTCTCTATTTCTCAGCTGTTCTTGAGCAGATAAATCAGGGCAGTCAGAACTGATCACTTCTGCCACCATAGGTGGTGGAAAGCCATAAAGAGCTTGAAAGGGTGTCATTTTCAAAGAAGTGTGGAAAGAAGTGTTGTACCACCATTCAGCTAGAGATAACCAATGGTACCACCTCTTTGGATTGTTAAACCACATACACCTCAAATAATTCTCTAAACACTGATTGACCCTTTCAGTTTGCCCATCTGTCTGTGGGTGGTAGGCCGAGGACAGATGCAACTCTACCTTTAAGCTCTTGAAAAGTTCCTGCCATATGGAGCTTGTAAAGATTGGATCCCTGTCAGTGACAATCACTTTAGGTAACCCATGTAACTTGAAAACATTGTCCATGTATATATCTACCACATCTTTGGCTGTGTAAGGGTGGCTTAATGCAATGAAGTGGGAATATTTTGTGAATCTGTCAACTATCACCAGAATGACATTTTTCCCTTTGGAGTGAGGTAGATCCTCAACAAAGTCCATGGAAATGTGTGTCCAAGCTTGAACTGGAACTGGTAAGGGAGCTAACAGTCTTGGATAGGGTGTGTTTTCAGATTTGTTCTTTTGACAAACAGGGCAATCCTGAGTGTACAACTTGACTTCTTTTTGCATGTGTGGCCAATAAAAGATCAATTGTAACCTCTTCAAGGTTGCTCTTTCACCTGAGTGCCCACCTAAAGCAGATTTGTGGAAGGAGTCCAACAGTTGGGTTTTGAGGCCAGTGTTATCTCCAATCACTAACTTCCCTTTATACCTTAGCACTCCTTCTTGTAATGAATAATTAGGCACCGCATTAGGATCAATGCTCAGTTTTGTAATGAGCTCTAGGCAATGGTTGTCCTGCTCATAGCTAGCAGTCACTTGTTCTACCCAAGCTGGGATTGCTGCAGAGATAGCCAAGACCTGGGCATGAGGAGCTCTTGAGAGGGCATCACCCACTTTGTTTTCGCGACCTTTTTTGTACTCAACTTTGTAATTAAATCCCAGGAGTTTGACCAAAAGCTTATGTTGGATGCCTTCAACTAGTCTTTGGTCTTGAATATATCTGAGACTTTGCTGATCAGTTCTGATGATGACAGAAGTACTAGCAAAGTAGTGTTTCCATTTCTTGATAGCTTCTAGGATTGCTATGGCTTCTTTTTCATATGTTGATGCTGTTAGTGCTTTGGGACCAAGAGTCCTGCTCAAGAAGGATAGAGGTCTCCCATTTTGCATTAAGACAGCTCCAATGCCACTGCCACTTGCATCTGTCTCCAAAACAAAAGGCTTGCTGAAATCAGGTAAAGCTAAGACTGGTGGAGTAGCCATGAGCTCTTTGAGTTTGTCAAAGGCTTGTTCCTGTGGAGGTCCCCACTGAAAGGCATCTTTCTTTAGTGCATTGAATAGTGGCCTACAAATAATCCCATAATCTTTAATGAATCTTCTATAATAACCAGCCATGCCCAGAAATGCTCTTAACTCAGTGATGGTTGTTGGGGTTGGCCATTGCTGGATAATGGCTATCTTGGCAGGATCAGTTGCTACACCCTCATGACTGATAATATGGCCTAGGTATTCAACTTCCTTTTGGGCAAAAGAACATTTGTTCATCTTAGCATATAACTTGTTGTCCCTTAAGGTTTGCAAGATAGTAGTGAGGTGACTGACATGCTCAGAGAGAGAGGTGCTATAAATGAGAATATCATCAAAGAATACTAAAGCAAATTTTCTCAAAAATTCTTTTAACACTGTGTTCATCAATGTTTGGAATGTAGCAGGAGCGTTGGTCAATCCAAAGGGCATAACTACATACTCAAAATGGCCCATGTGAGTAGTGAATGCAGTTTTATGAATATCCTCAAGCCTCATTCGAATCTGATGATAGCCAGATCTGAGATCAATCTTTGAAAAGATCTTTGCCCCAAATAATTCATCCAAAAGATCTTCTATGATAGGAATGGGATATTTGTTTTTGACAGTTTGTGCATTTAATTTCCTATAATCCACACACAGCCTCCAGGTGCCATCCTTTTTCTTTACCAATATCACAGGGGAGGAATATGGACTTACACTCGGTTGAATCATCTTGGCATGCAACAGATGTTTGATAAGGTCCTCCATTGCATTCTTCTTATGATAAGGCAATCTATAGGCCCTCTGGTTAATATCTTTGCTGTCAGTGATTAAAGGGATAGCATGGTCTACTGCCCTGGCTGGTGGAAGTGCAGTAGGTTCTTGGAAAACATCACTATATTCAGCTAAGACTGCAGCAATTTCAGGTGGAATTTGCCCTGTGATGGGATTGTTGGTAGTTGCAGAGGTGTTCAGAATAATGACTACCCCAATAACCTTTTTCTACAGTAACTTCTGAAGTTTCCTTGCTCCAATCACTTGATTGCCATTGGTGACTGTCTCATCCACAAAGGTGACTAACTCTTTGCCATCCTTAGTGATAGAAAATTCTCTTCTTCTCAAGTCAAGGCCAACTGGGCTATGTGTATAGATCCAATCTGCCCCCAGTATAATATCATACCCTTTCAGTTCAAACAGCCTGAAATCAGAGTTGAATTGGTGACCTTGAATTGTATATGGGCAATTTCTACAAGCAGTAGAGCTGAGCATCATTTTCCCTTGAGCTGCTGTTACTTGTACTGTCTCCACATCAGAAATAGGGCAAGTTGCTCTAATTGCAAATTTGGGGTTGATGAAGGTAGCATCACTGCCACTATCCACCAGAGCAATGGCTGTATGTCCATTTATCTGCAATTTCAGAGTAAATGTGCCAACTTTAGATGGAGTGCCATTTAATGCTTGGACTGAGAGCTTGCAAACTTTGAGTGGATCATGTTCTTGTGGTGCAGTTGCTTCCTCAGAATCTCCATCTTCTACCACAGCAATTTCTTCACTACCCTCTGCATTCTCTATCAAAATTATAGAATATATCTGTTTAGCTTTGCAGATTTTGGAGTGACCAAGAGTCCATGGTTCTCTGCACTTGAAACACTTTCCTGCAGCTTTCAATTCAGCCAATGTTTGTGCTGGAAGTGGTTTGTCTTTTTCTTTGTTCTCCTTGACTTCTGGCCTTTGGGATTTGTTCTGAGGGTTATATGCTGTGAACTTTTTGAACTGTGGAGTAGTTTGCTCCAGTCTCTTAGCATACCAATAAGCTTCAGATAATGAAGTTGACTTATGGCATTGCAGGTGGTACTGAATCTGATCTTTAAGACTAGAAATGAAACTGCTGATGAAATATTTGTCTGACAAGGATGGGTTGTGTCTTTTGACCATGGTGACCATTTCTTCAAATCTGTCCACATAATCTAGCACTGTTCCCACTTGCTTCAAGTTATGGAATTGCCCAACCACTTCATATTCAGAGGATGTATTAAATCTATCAGTAATCATCCTGCAAAAATGATGCCATGGGAGTGTGTTGGGGTTGCATCCTGTACCTCTCCACCAAAACTCAGCTTTGCCATTTATGTACATCACAACAATCTTCACTCTTTCCTCATTGGGTACTCCAATCAGCTCAAAATATTTTTCAGCTTTTCTGAGCCATCCATCAGTGTCCTCTCCACAAAATTCTGGAAAATTCAATTTGGGACCCCTTGCCACAGCTCTTTGCTGAAATTGAAGGTGTTGGTTGTAATTATGATTGGAAGGTGGATGGTAGTGGTACTGTGGGTTTGGGTTGGATTGTAGTTGTAATTGTGTGAATGGTTGGGTTGCTTTTCTTTGTTGGCTTGATAGGTATGGGAATTGTAAGGTTGGTAAGTCTGATTATGGGTAAGGGTATTGTTGGGGTTTTGATAACTATATGGGTTTTGTGTTTGGTGTGGTAATGAAATTGGGGGTTGGCTTGGATGTGGGTTGGGTGGTGGTGTGGAAAATGGTTGCTTGGGGCATAACTCATCTGGTTTAGAGTAATTCCATGGTTGCTCAAAGTACTCCTCTCCATCATCATATTCAGTGAAGTCATCTTCTTCATATTGTGCATCTTGAGAAGGAGGCTGATATTGATTCTGCTGTGGTGTCATAGGTTTATGTGGCATGGTACTAGAGTGGGATGCAAAATTAACCTTTCGGCCAGCATGTGGATCTCCTCTAGAGTATTCAATTCTCCTAAGTTGAGGGATCTTATAGTTCTGAGAAGTGTCTTTACCTCTGACACTGGAGCCTTTATCTTCTGGCAATGGATTGGGTAGTTTAGCCCCTGATTCTTCAGCTAATTTGAGAAGCTTTTCCAAGGAAGTACTGATGGTCTTGTTATGAGTAGTCTGCTCATGCATGAAGGTGTCCAGCTTGATCTTCAAAGCCTCAACCTCTTCAGATGAAGCATAGAGCTCAGGGACAAACTTATCATTGCTTGTATTCACCATTTCGACTTGCAAATTCGGTTCGAGCACATCTCTCCCCAATAAGATCTGCAAGTACTTTCTACCACCGCCTGGAGACAAGGAATCAATCGAGGGATTTTACACAGGAATCAATCCTGCAACCCAAATTGATGATGTCCCCCTTCAACGCCACCGCAGCTTCACCGATTGCAGCACACGGAATTTTACACGGAGACACGTGCTCCGCAACCCTAGCTGTGAATCGTTGAAGTGCACAATTTGTGGGGAAAATTCGGGTGGTTTCCTCAGGTCTGGGTGGGTGGGAGGGATTTGACGCAGGTGAGCTGCAACCTCCACACACCGCGCTGATCGGACAAGATCTGAGGAACGGGCTGTGGAAGCGAAGGAGAAAAATTTTTCCCCCGCCGAGGATGAACTGCTCTGATTACCAATTGTCAGGCTCGGCCCCAAAGAAGTGTCGAGCTAAACAAATCAAGAAGAGAAAAGGAAGGCAAATCGAAGAAGAACGACAAGAACAAGGAAATTCGAGAGTAGAGTAGCTAGATTAAGGATTCACCAGAGTACAAGCCATCGCCACAGGCGGAAGAACGAACCCTAGCTACTCTAATCTAACATTGTTCTGATACTTTTCCCCTTCTGGATATTACAGCAGTGGACCGGGTCCTAAATAGCATGGACCGTCCATTAGCTTAAGTAAATGGATTTGAAACTAAGTACTGTTTAGTGTCCGGCAATTACGATTACAAGCCATTAGCTCGCCCATTAGACGTCAGCCGTAGATCACCTGATGGACGGTGGATCTGACTCTTCAGCAACTACTCTGCTTCTGGTTCCTTTGCCTGACAATCGGCCGCGTGCTCCGCGCTCTCGCTGCACCCTGTCGCGCTGCGCTGGACGTCGCCGGGAACGACGACCATGCCGCCGACACCACCGGGAATGACGACGCCGCGGCCGCCGGGTTGATGCCGCTGCTGGGAGCTGCACCCATGGAGACGACACCGGAGCTGCCGTGGACCACGACCTGAACATCGACGCCGACGTTGCTGCTCTGCTCATCTACATCAAGCTGCTCCCTTGTACACCTCGCCCACCACCTGTTCGACGGAATGTGCAAAGGGGAGTTGTGTGTTCGTCGACGACCATCAGCTGCCACCAAGAACTATCCCCGCTCTGCCTCACTGTCGATCGAACCATAGGTGAGATACCCATCCAACCTACTGCCTTTCAGCTTCGGGAATACCGTTAGCCTACACCTTGCTCACGACCTGTTTGATGTTATGTCGGAACCGCGAGCCACCTCTGTTCTACCTCCGTTCCTCACCACCAAACTGTACCACAAGCAGTGGAGGACGCTGCTGCATCAGCAAGAGGACCACAGCTTCAAGCTGAACCGCATGCACCTCTACCCGGCTTCCGTCCATCTCGCCTACAACCTGTTCGATGGAATGCTTGTACGGCAACAGCAAGCCCCTAGGTGAGCCAAGTCCCTGCCTTGCATGTCTGTGTTGCCGGCCCTTGTGCCTAGGAGCGGTGCCATGATGTGTCTCTCTCCTTGCTTGCACCACGTCGCCGCGCGACTGCCGACGCTTGTGTGCCGACCATCGAGTGGAGCCTTACGCATGCAGGTGTCGCTGCCGTCGTCTGCGCGCACGCCACCACATGTCTGCCACCCTGTTCTTTCTGCCGCCGTGCGAGCCAAGCTCTGGCCGGCCAAAGGCTGAGCCTTTCTGCTACCCTAGGTGCATCCCTAAGCCACCCCAGAACCTCGCCGTCGGTTTTCCCTTGCAGTCATCACCAAACTCGTCGTTGGCTATCCGTTTCCATCACGGAGTGCCTCTCGGGCATTTGCTCGAGCACCTCGTGAGGGCTCCTATCCAGACACCTTGCTTTCTGCCTATCAACAGGAAGCTCTAACCAAACCTGCACAAGCTAACAGTACTAGCTTATGCTCAGACCGTCAGCCAACCCTCTACCCTATAACCTGCCATGTCCTTCCTACGGCTACAGTGCAGATTAGTTCATCAACAAGATGCTTGTTGCCTGTCTGATTCACACCATGAAGCTATAGTCCGAGCAAAAGTTAGCAAGCTGTCGTATCCTGTGTTGTTGCCAACCACATCTATGTTTCCTTTAGTTGCTGCTCCTAAACCATGTACATGCTAACCAAACATGGGTCGTAATCCCTTTTTGCCCGTGCGTGTGTTAGCATGTGTTCTCAGCCACCTGCTCAGATGCCCAAGCTACCTAGTCACCACCTGTTTGTGACCTGTAAATGTCCTTCAGTCCAGTGCGGCTTAATTCATTGAAGTGAGCAGCCAGCTATCAGCTTATAACTTACATCAGCATCCATAGGTGGACCAACCAGAAACCTATCATGTTGCTTTCTAACATGCAGGCCTGTAGAGTAGTTCAAAATCAAGCAAGCTGCAGCAGCCATGTATGTGCTATCTAACCTTAGCTCTTTATCTATCCTGCTTGTGTGTTGCTTCCTAGCAGCAGCACTTGCCCCTTTTCTGCCGAGCCTTAATCTTAGTACCAAGTGTTTGTTCTCAATCTTTCAAGTCTCGGCCATACCTTTCGCCGCGGTCGTGCCACGCCTTCGTTGTGGACAACGAGTGAGCTAACCAAACCTTTAGACATGCCACACCTTTGCCAGGTTCCAGCTTGAGCCAAGTTTCTCAATCACCACATCCTGCACAATCTCTCTAATCTTACCAAAGAGTCCTACGGACTTACTGTTGGGTCCCACTAACATGTGAGGTAGCTAACTGTCTAACCTGGTCCCATCTGACCTACGGGGCCCACAGGATCACTTGTTGAGCCCGATGTCGTACGGACATCCCTGGGCCCACTACTCAGGTGGGTACTGGGACCGACTACTCCGTGGGCCCCTGGGACTACTCGACTTGGGCTGCACGGCACCAGATGGTGTGAAGCGCAAGGCATACGGAGGACTAGTACTCGGTTAGGAAGCTAGACATGTCCGGATCCATGTAGAGTACTCCTAGCTGTACACGACTAGTACTCTCCTGTCAAACCGACTTGTAACTCTGCCTCCCGGACTATATAAGGCGAGGCAGGGACCCCTATCTCTTCATCCGCATCATCTTGTAAACACACCCAATCAATCTAGAGCTACGCAGCATACAGGATGTAGGGTATTACGCACCTTGCGGCCCGAACCTGTCTAAATTGTGTGCCACGTGTCTCTCCTTCGAGTTCTCGATCTTGGCGAGACCACAAACATCTACCTCGGGTACTCCCCATGGAAAGCTACCGGGTTAAAACACCGACAGCTGGCGCGCCAGGTAGGGGATCTCGCCGAAGATCTCATGGCGAACTCGACGGCTTCAATCGTCATCAAGCCCACCGCCTCTTTCAATCGCGGCGACACCTTCGTCTTCGGCTCCTGGGTCTGCACTGCTGACGGCGCCGGGTCGTTCCAGCGCTACCTCACCATGACCCCGGACCCGGAGACCGGACTCGTGATGCTTCCCGAAGCCATCACGGGTCAACTCGTCGAAAAATTCGACGAATTTTCGCTCTGCAACCAAGTCACCGACTTCGAGACTGGAGCCACTTCCAACTCGAACTCGACGTCGCCCTGGAACGAACCACGCGAGCTGGCTCCCGAGCCATCGTGCTGACCAGTCCTCCCCCACGAGCTCTTCCCATACGGCCTCTGCAACTCTAGCAAAGCCTACGCGGAAGCACTCACCTCGCGTCGAGCCGGCAAGGAGATCGCCTCCGAGTACTCCTCGGACTCCAACACCGTCCCCGACTACAACTCGGACTCCTCCTATGAGTTTGACTTCAGTCTCGATCCGATCGAATCCGAGTCCGAGTTCAACACCATTGAGGAACCGTTGTCAGGTCCTGCTGCTGGCTTGGTCATCACGTCTACTCCCGCCGGCAGATTTGTCTACTGGCCTGACTGCAAGCCCGCAGATCTGACCAATGACAACTCACGCTGTGTCGCCTACCTCGAGACACTCCCCTTGCAGAAGGGGACACCGCTGACTCCAAACGAGGAAGAGCACACACCAACCGAGGTGGCAACTACCGACTCCGGACTCTGCACGCCTGACCGTGAGGTATTCATGGCAACCAGGGAAGCTGGAACCTCAGAAAACTGAGTTGATCAGTACCTTGAAGACATCTCAGAAGATGAGGAATATGCCAATGCACCCGCAGATGAGACTACCGAAGCCAAGAACACTCAGCGCGACCGCAACAGGAAGCGAGCTGATCGACGCCGGCGGATCCGGGAAGCTTTCCCCATCCGGAACCTCAATGAGGCTCTGGATCAAGTCACCAACCGGGTGCATATCACCCCTGAGCAGTGCCTCATGTCCATCACCACGATAGCACGAATAGCTCAGGGGCACCGCGCAGGCGAACTCATCGCCAAGCTTGCTGAGGACGCCTACTTCATGCGGGTCAACAACAAAACCGCCGGAGCCAGAAACCATGAAGCCACCAGTCATAGCCGCACCCCAGCAAAAGTCGGACGCAACCGCATCCGTGGCGAACACCAGCCAAACCCCAACCGCTCTAGAGCCTCTGCGGGAGGATCTTCACATGGTGGTAACAACGGCGGGGGCGGCGGCGGTGGCAGCAACGGTAGTTCCTCCCATGGCGGTGGCAGAAGAGCCGGTGGCGGTGGCGATCGCGGAGGCCGAGGCCGCGCGAACAGCCACGCCACCGGCAACACACGCAGCGGCTA
The DNA here is from genome assembly GCA_036936925.1 of Cenchrus fungigraminus. Lineage (NCBI taxonomy): Eukaryota > Viridiplantae > Streptophyta > Magnoliopsida > Poales > Poaceae > Cenchrus > Cenchrus fungigraminus. The sequence goes on from CM072780.1 coordinate 91,820,230, forward strand.
CGACGCCTGCCACAGAATCGACGAAATCCGCTGTGCCAAGAAGACTACCGAAGTCAGCGACAGCGACGGCTTCCCCACCTACTTTACACGACTTCATGATCTGCTTCTCCCCGCGAAATTCAAACCTCTCGGGATCACCAAGTACGACGCGAAGCAAGATCCAGTTCAGTGGCTCAGGTGCTATGCCCTGGCCATCGAAAACACTGGTGGTGACAACGACGCGAAGTGCCTCTACTTCCCCTTCTACCTGGACCAGGCCCCACTCACATGGCTCGAGTCACTCGATAAGAACTCGATCGACCAGTGGGACCAGCTGAAGGCCCAGTTCACCAGCAACTTTGCAGGCACCATGGGATGCTCGGGTACTCGCATGGACCTGGCAATGGTCAAACAGGAGCAAGGTGAGACGCTCCGCCAGTACATGCGCTGCTTTTTCGACAAGCGCGCGACCGTAGTCGACGTCACCGACAAAGAAGTCATCGACCTCTTCCAAGACGGTCTCTACCACCATCGCACCTTCGAAGACTTCGGTCACCGCCGCCCAAGCTCAATCACTAAGCTCAAAGACATGATCACATCATGGGCTGATGAGGAGGACAAGGCAAACGCCAAGTACGACTCCATTCGCGGTAAGAGCAAAATCAACACGGGCGGCAACAACAACAACAACAAGGATCAAGGGGGTCGCAACAAAAACTACTACTCGAGTCCTAACCGCAAGCGCAAGCCAGACACCATAGTCGCGGCTATACAGCACCCTACGAAGGATAGCTCCAAAAAGACCTCCGGCGGTTTCAGAGACTTGCTCCAAGAGAAGCGCCCGTGGCATCTGGATGGCAATCACACATCTGACCAGTGCTACCAACTCCGGCAAGCACTCAAGAATGTTCTCGAGCCACGACCTCCTCACGACAAGAAGGGCAAGAAGAAAGTTTACGAAGGCAATGACGACTTCCAAGAACCTGACAAGATGGTGAATGTCCTCTTCGGTGGACTACCCACCAGACGATCCCAGAAGCTCACTCTACGGGATGTCTTGAACATCGAACCAACAGTACCGACTCCTTTAAGGTGGTCAGAGGTACCCATCACCTTCTCCCGCGTGGATCAATGGACAAGCTTCTCTGAGCCAGGACGTTTCCCACTCATCCTGAAACCAGTAGTCGCGGGCTCCAGACTCAACAAGGTACTCATCGACGGTAGGAGTGGACTCAACGTCCTCTTCACCAAGACCTTGAAGAAGATGAAGCTCGACATCACCGACATGCTCACTAAGAGCGCGTCGCCTTTCTACGGCATCATCCCGGGCAACGCGGCTATACCACTCGACTAAGTGGTCCTGCCAGTTAGGGGAGATAAGGGAGAATTACTGCACCGAGTACATCAAGTTCGAGGTTGCGGACTTCGAAACCTCCTACCATGCCATCCTCGGCAGACCAACCATCGCAAAGTTCATGGCGGTCACTCACTACACCTACTTGGTACTCAAAATGCCAAGTCCTGTCGGAGTACTCGCGCTGCAAGGGAACTTGAAGATTTCTTACGACTGCGATACCGAAGCCGTGGAACTCGCAGCAACCAATCAAGTACCCAACGCAATGATGGAGATCTTCGCTGCATCAAAGAAGCTTGCGCCAACCGAACTCGAGATACCTGAGAAGACCGACACCTCCAATAAACCTCAGCCAACAAAGGAAGTTCAGGTGAAGGCCATCGACCTCGGGACCGGCGACAGCAGCAAGACTACCATGATCGGCGCGGGGCTCGACCCTAAATAGGAAGACGCGCTCGTCAGCTTCCTTCGGGCTAACCGAGACATCTTCACGTGGAAGCCAGCGGACATGCCAGGTGTGCCCAGGAGGCTGATCGAGCACTCACTCAATGTCGACCCTAAAGCTACCCCCAAGCGACAACACCTCCGTCGTTTTGCCGACGACCGACGGGATGGCATCAAGAAGGGACTCGCCAAACTACTCGCGGCTGGCTTCATCCGAGAAGTCTTCCATCCTGAGTGGCTCACCAACCCCGTCCTAGTCCGCAAGAAGAACACGAACGAGTGGAGGATGTGCATCGACTACACCGACCTCAACAAGCACTGCCCTAAGGACCCCTTCGGGTTGCCGCGGATTGATCAAGTCATCGACTCCACGGCGGGCTGCGACCTGCTCTGCTTCCTCGACTACTACTCCGGGTACCACCAGATCGCTATCAAGGAAGAAGACCAGGAGAAGACCGCTTTCATCACCCCGTTCGGCGCCTACTGCTACACGACAATGTCGTTCGGGTTGAAGAATGCCGGCGCTACATACCAACGAGCTATCCAGGCCTGCTTCAAGAAGCAGCTCAACAAGAATGTCGAAGCCTATGTGGATGACGTGGTCGTCAAGACCAGAAACTCTGACACGCTCATCGCCGATCTTGAAGAGACCTACGCATCTCTGCGAGAGTACCAGTGGAAGCTCAACCCCAACAAGTGCGTCTTCGGCGTACCCTCGGGGAAACTACTCGGCTTCATTATCAGCCATCGCGGCATCGAAGCCAATCCCGAGAAGATCTCCGCCATCACCAATATGAAAGCTCCAACCTGCATCAAGGATGTCCAGAAGCTGACCGGGTGTATGGCGGCCCTAAACAGATTTATCTCGAAGCGTGGAGAACGGGGACTACCCTTCTTCAAACTACTCAAGCACCAAGAGAAGTTCGTGCGGATAGCAGAGGCTGATCAAGCTCTGACGTAGCTTTAAGACTTCCTGTCGAAGCCACCGATCCTCACAGCTCCTCGCAAAAAGGAGCAGCTACTGCTCTACCTAGCTGCGACTACTCATGTGGTTAGTACTGCCATCGTTGTCGAACGGCAGGAAGAAGGCCACGCCTACTCAGTCCAGCGACCAGTCTACTTTGTCAGCGAGGTCCTGTCCGAGTCCAAGGCACGGTACCAACCGGTCCAGAAGCTACTCTACGCTGTACTCATCACCTCGCGGAAGCTACGACACTACTTCCAGGAGTACTCGATCACCGTCATCACCGACTACCCGCTCGGTGACATACTCCATAATCAAGATGCTATTGGCAGAATCTCCAAGTGGGCGGTCGACCTTGGCGCCCTCAACATCGACTTCAAGCCACGCATAGCTATTAAGTCTCAAGCACTAGTCGACTTCATGGTAGAGTGGCGGGAGAATCAGCTACCAACTCCAACAGAGCAACCAGAGCATTGGGTGATGTACTTCGACGGCTCACTCAAGCTCGAGGGCGCGGGTGTAGGGGTACTCCTGATTTCTCCAAAGGGCGAACAACTCAAGTACGTCCTGCAAATCTTCTGGAAGGTCTCAAATAACAAAGCCGAGTACGAAGCCCTTCTGCATGGGCTCCGCCTCGCAATTTCACTGGGCATCAAGCGACTACTAGTCTACGGCGACTCCGCAGTGGTCATCAACCAAATCAACAAGTCTTGGGATCGCAACAAGGAGAACATGGACGCCTACTGTCTTAAAGTCCGCAAGCTAGAGAACAAATTCTATGGTCTCGAGTTTCACCACGGCATCTGTGACATCAATGTTGCGGCGGAAGTCCTGTCGAAGCTTGGTTCTACTCGTGCTCAAGTACCCGTCGGAGTCTTCGTCCACGAGCTTCACACGCCATCCATACCGGAGCCGGCGCCAATGACCACTGACCCTGGGCAACCACAGCCCGGTCAGGAGGTCATGATGATCGACGTGGACTGGAGACAACCCTTCATCGACTACATCCGCGAGCAGAAGGTTCCCTCCGACAAGAACAAGGCCGAACAACTCGTCTGCCGATCCAAGACCTACGTACTAGTCAGAGACAAGCTCTACAGGCGAGGTGCTACTTCTGGAGTACTCATGAAGTGCTCGGGAAGAAGGCAAGGACATCTTGGAGGAGATCCACAAGGGCGTCTGCGGCAACCATGCGTCCTCTCGCACGCTGGTGAGCAAAGCCTTCCGACGAGCCTTCTACTGGCCCACAGCTCTGGCCGACACCGAAAAACTCGTTAGAAGGGGCCAAGGGTGCCAATTCTTCGCCAAGCAGCAACACGTCCCGGCCTACAAGCTAGTCACCATACCACCAACCTGGCCCTTTGCCTGCTGGGGGCTCGACTGAGGACCGGAGCGTCATAGGACTGGTGGATGATCGCTCCCTGGTGTGATGAGTGATTGACAACGTGGTGTGGACTGACTCCTGGCCGAGTATTGCAGGTGCAGGTTGTGGCTTGACTCGTGTTGGTGCAGGTGAAGAGCGGGCGCGAAAGGTCTTAGCCTTGCGGGGCCTCCGAGGAGTGGAGAGACAAGTAGGCTCGACTCGAGGGACCCGGTGGCCAGCGGGGTCAAGTGCGGGCCGCATGGTGGCAAGAAAAGCAAGACGAAGTCGTCGACCGGAGCCGGTGCAGGGTAGCGGCTCACGACCGAAGTCTGCACGCGGGGTTTGCAGCGGTTCACCACAAAACCGTCGAGTTACTTGGTTGAGCCACAAAACCAAGACCGGAGGCTCGGCGGGCGGAGACGGGATCCGGGCGCGCCGAGAAGCTTCGATGCCGACGGACACGTGGCGGGATCACAGGGCTTGCATCGGGAGGACGCGGACTGCGGCGAAGGCGTGGCCGTGCGATGAAGAGGAGTGCTACATGACCTATTTGCCCCTGAGGGGTTTGTATCTTAAGTTTGAGTGCTAGGGGTAGCTTGGTCATTGGCCCAACCCAGAGGGACTCATATATATAGCTCTAGGGTTTTCTAGGCAAACCATCCATCCAGACTGCTTCTCATTTCCTTGCTCCATAGGCGTAGATTTTCTTCACCATTTTGTAGAGAATCTGTCCTCCGAGTGTATGGAAGCATTCATGGTTGCGTTGATTTCCTTCTTGTAGCTCGTGTGATTTTCGTGTCTTTTTCAGGCTATTTTCATTGGATTTTCGTGCGCGCCTTGTTCCTTCGATTCTGAGGTGTTTGGGTTCGGATTTGTTGGTGGGGATCATGGATAGATGTGTTGTGCATCTTTGTGCTTGATCTTGACCCCCCAATCTCCGGATTTGGCCTCCGATTGAAGGATTTCGGTTGGAACCCTAGTTTTTTGGTTGAGTTCGGTTGCGATTCGATTCCCGGTGATTTAGTTCGTTTGAGGTCTCAAGTTTTGGGGTATAGCATCTCCTAGGGACGCTTCACATCTCCCCCAAATCTTGCCTCAAGAGCTTAAGCCGTTTGGGAGATCCATGGATGGATAGGAGGGGTTGACTTCTCATTTTCGGGCTCGAGCTGCTCTATCCGCACCTGGCAGACAGTCCACCTGGTAGGTGCGGACAGTCCGCGTGGCTCGGTGTTCGTCCAGTTCGTCGCTTGTTCTTGCACGTTCGTGGTTCGATCCGTCGGAGAAGTTGCGTTTTGTTGCAAGGTGTTTGCGGACCGTCCGCCTGGGTGTCCCGGACTGTCCGCGCGGTACAAGTTACCCTCGAACCATCTGCGGGTAAGGTACGGACCGTCCGTATTTCGGGGTGCAGTACTGGTTGTTCGGGAAGTTTTTACGGACCGTCCGCCTAGTCCTCGCGGACCATCCACCCGGTCACCGCGGACCGTCCGCCCCAGGCACTGTAGATTGCCTAAGTCCTTTGCTTCTTGAGTTGCACTTCCGTGTTGCTTTGAGTTGGGGTTTGTTCCTAGGGTTGGTAGGTCCGTTGTTACTACGCGACCTTGGCAAACTCGTGCGGGAATCCTCGGTTGTGAATTTGGGGGCATAGGTCGAGTTCATCCTTCGGGAAGAATTTTTATCGGCTCCCATTCACTCCCCCCTCTCTGGTCGCCTAATCGGTCCTTCAATTGGTATCAGAGCCGGTTACGGATCGTCGTGATTCTAACCAGTCTAAGATCCAAAGATGGCGTACCAGGAATGGGGTTCGGGTCCTCCACACTTTGATGGTAAGAACTACCAGATGTGGCAGAGGCGGATGGCTGCTTTCCTCCGCGGCAAGGGTCAGATCCTTTGGGATGTCACGGTGAACACAGCTTATGTTCATCCTATGAACTTCCTTGCTCCAGGATCGAGGGACATGTTCGATGCCAACAACAAGGTGGTCGACTACCTGTATCGTGCTCTGTGTCAATCCGAATTTGATTGGGTTCAAACAGAGGACTTGGCGTGCAGGATTTGGGAGCAGCTAAAGAATGCTCATGCTGGGAACGCTCAGGTTCTGGCTCGGCTATTTGCGACCTACCGGAGAGAGTACGAGAGCTTCACTCATCTCCCCGGTGAGTCCATAGATGCCATGTTCCAGCGGTTCACGGTGATTGTGAACAACATGAGGGCTAATGTGGCCGTGCTCCCGTACGATGATCATGACAGGGCTATCAAGCTCCTGCACTCTCTGGATCGTACCGTGTGGAGTGAGAAGGTCGAGGCCATTCTTGAGTCGGAGAAGTATGAGACCCTCACGGTGGACGAGCTGTTTTCCAAGCTCAAGTCGTCCGAGGTGGACCGTGGGGTGCGTGCAAAGATCGAGAACCCGACTGACCCTCATAGTCTGGCTCTCGTGACTGGATCAAGGACTAATGCTAACGTGTCTTCGAGACATTTTTCCTTGTCTTGTCTTGTGTCCATGCCAGATGAGGAGTTTGACGTGCTTGGCGAGGAGGATCTCGCGTTGCTGAGCAGGCAGTTCGAGCGCATGTACACGAACCGGAAGAACGCTCGGAGGAGCTCGGGCATGTGCTACCGGTGCGGGAAGCACGGGCACTTTATCACTGAGTGCCCGGAAGCCATGGAGGTGAAGCCCGAGAACAAGCACCGTCCGAGGACCAACCACAAGCACCGCTCGAGGGACGACCACAAGGGCAAGAACAAGTCCGAGCGGAGGCCGAGGAGTGGTGGTCACAAGAAGAAGGAGCGAGCGATGGTTTCCGGAGCGAGCGATGGTTTCCGGAGCGAGCGACATCGACTCGAGCTCTTGCTACTCTTCATCGAGCTCAAGTGATGAAGATGGGAACCGGCACAAGGGCAAGCAGTCAAGCAAGAACATCAACGGCCTGTGCTTCGCCGCCCAAGGCTTTTGCGGCATGGCACATAGCTCCGCAAGCAAGAAGAGCAACAAGGACGACTCGGACTCCGGCTCCGAGGATGAGGTAAACAATGATCCATCCTTCTTGGTAGTGGAGAATGCTAGGTTGAATGACTTGCTTGACAACCGTGATGATGTGCTTAGAAAGACCAACAAGGAGAAGAGGGAGTATAGGTCTTTGCTTGGAGAGGCTAAGGAGAAGGTGGTTGAGCTAGAGTCCTTGCTTGTTGATGCTAGGGCTAAAATAGATTCTCTTAAGTCTGCTCCTATTGTGACCGATGAACCTGAATGCACTGATTATTCCACTTTTCTTGGTGATTTGACTGTGCTTAAGGAAAAGTATGCCTCCAAGGTCGAGGAACTAGATGTGCTTAGGGTTGAGCTAGATGAGATGAAATCTAGGCCCTCTTTGCTTGGTGCTTGCACTTCTTGTCCTGTTTTGCATGAGAAGCTAGATGTTTCGCTTGTTTATGCTAGATCACTAGAGGCTCAGCTGAAAGCTCCTATTCCTACATCATGCTCTACTTGTGAAATAAATGTTGTGAACAATATGGAGCATGCACAGTATGTTGATCGCTTGCAGGATGAGAATGATGAGTTGAGAAAGATGATGGGTTGGTTGTCTGGTCATGAGCCTCAGCTCAGGATGATGATTGAGGCATACAAGCGCTATGATGGGCAAGCGCTTGGGGAAGACAAGGTTGGTGAGGGAAGTGGTGAGAATGAGGGGAAGATCGGAGATATCCCAGAGCCACCAAAAACCCACCATAAAAATGCCTATGCTCCGAAGCCAAATCCACTTAGGAACCGACTAGACACAACCCTAGCTCCACCTGTGTTTCCTCCACACACAGACAACTTCCAGAAACCCATCAAGTTCAAGAGTGACTTGGGGAATGAGTTCTTTGGGAAGAAGGGAGAGAAACTGAGTGAGGAAAAGCCAGAGCCCAAAGAGAGCCCAAAACCAAAGCCAAAACTAAAACCCTTCCATTGTGAGCATTGTGGGAGGGATGGGCATCTAGCGGAGTTTTGCTTCAGGAGGAAGCGTGAGGAGAGGTTGCCTAGGGAGATGGCCAACAAGGACAGGTACCACCTTTCTTGTGGTGTGCCTGAGCCTAGGTTGGTGCCGAGGGGTGAGGGTGTGGTGCATACCATTTACCCTCGAGAGAGGTGTGTGTTTGTGCCTCGAGGTGAGCCACCACATAGAGAAGGTGGTAGGCGTGTTGGGTATGGGCGTGGTGAGTTTGCTGGACGTTCCTTCGCTCATGGCCAATACGAGTATGGGGGGAACGATCGCAGTTTTAGGTCCCAGAGGAGCTACGGGCCACGGTCTCCACCTCGTGGTGCGCGTAGTCCTCCAAGGGGACGTGGGGGTGTTCCACCTAGAGGAGATAGGATGGATTTTGCTAACCCCACCTTTGAGCAAATGGCACGACACTGGTTTGATTCATTTTGTACTAACCCCAGTGCTGAGTCGTTTGCTCACTCTCGCTCTCATTTTTTATTTGCAGGTGGGAGGCTTGGAGGGCTTTTGGTTGATCGACTCCGGTTGCTCTCGACACATGACCAGAGATCGAAGGTGGTTCTCCAGCCTCACCCCAGTGATGACCAAAGAGTACATCACTTTTGGGGACAATGGGAAAGGTAGAGTGCTTTCAGTGGGCACGGTGAAGGTGAGCGAGTCTGTGACTCTTAGGCGTGTCTCCCTTGTCAAGTCTTTGGGGTACAATCTTCTTTTGGTTTCTCAGCTTCTTGATGAGGGTTTTGAGGTCTGTTTCAAAATGGGCACTTCGTGTGTTTTAGATTCTCGAGGTGATCTTGTGTGCACGATCATCCCCGAGGGTCAGATTTTCAGAGCCGATTTTTCTCAGTGTGTTGGCTCTTCTCGTTGTTTGGTTGCTGGCGTTTCGGCGGAGCTTTGGAAATGGCATAGGAGACTAGGTCACTTGAGTTTTGACTTGTTGTCACGCTTGAGTGGACTAGGTTTAGTCCGAGGATTGCCTAAGTTGAAATACCAAAAGAATTTGGTATGTGCTTCCTGTAGGCATGGCAAGATGGTCGCCGCCTCTCACCCGCCTCTGACATCTGTTATGACAGAGAGGCCATGCGAGCTATTCCATATGGACTTGGTTGGTCCATCTCGTGTGTGCTCGGCGGGTGGGAAATGGTATGTCCTGGTGATAGTGGACGACTATTCTTGCTATGCTTGGGTCTTCTTTTTGGCTGACAAGGGGGAAACGTTTGGTTTTGTGCGGGATCTAATCTTGAGGTTGAAGAAGGAGAGGAATGGAGATGCCATTCGAGCTATCTGTAGCGACAATGGCTCTGAATTTAAAAACTCTCATTTCGAAACCTTTTGTCGTGATTTGGGTCTCGAACATCAATTCTCTTCTCCCTATGTGGCTTGTCAGAATGGTGTGGTTGAGAGGAAAAATCGTTCCCTTTGTGAGATGGCTCGGACGATGCTTGATGAGCATAGGACTCCGAGGAGATATTGGGCTGAGGCGGTGAATACCGCGTGCCATGTTAGGAACCGGATTTTCCTTAGGGCCTTCTTGAACCAGACGTGCTATGAGCTCATGCACGGGCGAGCACCTAGAGTGAGCCATTTCAGGGCTTTTGGTTGTCGGTGCTTTATTCTCAAGAAGGGTAGGCTTGATAAGTTTGAGTCGAGGTCTTCCGATGGGATCTTCTTGGGTTATGCTAGTCATTCTCGAGCATTCCGTGTGCTCAACCTTGATACTAACCTAGTCATGGAAACTTGCGAGGTTACCTTCGACGAGACCCAGCCATGCAGTTCGTCTATCTTTGAGTGTGCAGGTGACGACGAGATTGGCAAGAAGATTTTTGAGGACGAGGAGGATGATGCTAGAGAGGATGATGGTGATGATGGTGAAGCTCCAGCTGAGCATGTACCCTCTACTTCCACTACGACGACTATGGTGCAGGATGGTCCAGCCCCTACACCGACTACGATCCAGCAAGATCAAGTTGAAGCTGCAGCTGAGGGGGAGGTTGTCTCCAGGCGAGAGGCACCGATGCGCGTTCAAGTTGATCATCCTCCCTCAAGAATCATCGGTGACATCAATGAACGTACGACACGGTCCAGGTCCAGGAATGTTTCTCACTTTGCTCATTCGGCTTTTGTTGCTACTTTTGAGCCGAAAGACATTGGACACTCCCTCTCTGATCCTAATTGGGTGAACGCAATGCATGAGGAGTTAGAGAACTTTGAGAGAAACCAAGTTTGGGAGTTGTTAGAGCCACCACCACATTGCAAACCTATCGGGACAAAATGGGTGTGGAAGAACAAAGAGGGTGAGAATGGTGAGGTGGTGAGGAACAAATCGAGGTTGGTTGCTCAGGGATATAGTCAGAAGGAGGGGATAGACTATGAGGAGACATTTGCTCCTGTAGCCCATTTGGAGGCGATTAAGATCCTTCTAGCCTTTTCTGTGGCTAAAGGGTTCAAATTGTACCAAATGGATGTGAAGAGTGCCTTCTTGAATGGGTTTTTAGAAGAAGAGGTTTATGTGAAGCAACCACCGGGCTTTGAGAGTGTTGAGTTTCCTCACCGGGTGTATAGGCTGAGAAAGGCGTTGTATGGGCAGAAACAAGCTCCCCGTGCTTGGTATGGCCATTTGAGGGGGTTCTTGTTCAGCGAGGGGTTTGAGATGGGCAAGGTTGATAAGACTCTTTTTCTCCTCAGGCAGGGCGATGATATCCTAATTGTTCAGGTGTACGTGGAAGATATTGTCTTTAGCGGTTCGTCTCACTCTTTGGTTGCAAGGTTTGCAGAGGACATGAGCAAAGAATTCAAGATGTCCATGATGGGAGAATTGCAGTTCTTTCTCGGGCTTCAGATCAAGCAAGCGAAGGAAGGAACCTTTGTGCATCAAGCCAAGTACACGAAGGACATCCTCAAGAAGTTCAAGATGGATGACTCGAAGCCCCTGTCGACACCGATGAGTACGACTACAGCGTTGGATGCGGACTAGGACGGAGAGCTCGTGGACCAGAAGGAGTACCGGAGCATGATAGGCTCCCTCTTGTACTTGACGGCGACAAGACCGGACATTCAGTTTTCTGTGTGTCTGTGCGCTCGTTTTCAGGTGTCGCCGAGGACTTCACACTGGCAGGCCGTCAAGCGGATCTTCAGGTATCTTCGATACACTCCTGAGCTCGGTCTTTGGTACTCGACATCCTCCTCTCTTTCGCTTCTTGGGTTTTCGGATGCCGACTTTGCGGGGAGTCGAGTCGATCGGAAGTCGACTTCAGGGACGTGCCAGTTTTTGGGATCTTCGCTTGTTTCTTGGTCTTCTCGCAAACAATCTAGTATAGCTCAGTCTACCATAGAAGCCGAGTATGTTGCTGCCGCTAGTTGTTGGTCACAGCTGCTTTGGATCACATACACGCTGAGTGACTTTAGTGAGGAGTGTTCCCATGTACCTCTCATGTTGTCAGATGGTTAGATCTGGACAGCCCACAGGGGTGCTAATCCCGGTAGTTTAGTTGTTCGGCGGGGCGGAATCTAAGGCTAAGAACTCGAAGGTTGTGCACGAGCACACGGAACACAAAGAACACGGCGAGTTTATACTAGTTCGGGCCTCTGGAGAGTAAAACCCTACGTCCAGTTGTTGGTGTAGATTGCTTGGGGATTGCGTGATCGTACAAGGGTCGTCCTGCCCGCCTTATATTGGCCAGCGGACAAGGTCGCTTCCCAGATTCCTGGTCGGTTACGACCAGGAGACCTAAGTCTAGTTGTTTACAACACTTGCCATATCCGTCGATCTGCTTTGGTCGGAATCCACCGATGTCTTGTCTTGCACGTCAAGTGTTCAAGTCGTTCCGGATAAGGTCGTCTGGGGAATCTTCTGGAAGGTCTTCAGGAGGTCGTGTGGGCCACCAACTAGGTCGGTTAGGCCCACTAATAGGTCGGCGGGTCTTCTGGTAGGCCGGACCCACTTGTCGGGGACGGCCGTGAGCCTGGTCGGTGGGAACCCAGGGGTACCCATGTCTCACAAGCCCTCGAGCGAGGTGTAGGTGCAGCGACCTTAGAAAGGTCATGACGTAGTTGTAGAGCTTTCGACAGGTTGAATAGAATGCACGTCGGTCAAAAAGAAAAGAACAAATCGATTTAGCAGCCGACCTGTTTGAAGTCTTGCTGAACGAAGAGAGGTCGAGTAACGACCTATAGGAAACAGACTTCCAATAGATCGAAACGACGATGAAAAAAATTTCAGAGGGCATCAAGGATGCACTCATAGAGTAGTATCCGAGCATCGTGGCGGCCAGGATGGCCGGTGTGATGATCCAAAAAAGAAAGAGAAGGAAAAGTAGGTCAAGTAATGACCTGATGAGAAATAGATTTCCCAACAGGTCGGTTACGACGAAGAAAACAAGAGGGCGTCGAAGACGCACTCGTAGAAAAGCCCTCGAGCATTAAAGCAGGCAGCATGGCTGGTTTGATGCTCAAAAGAGAAGAAAACTTGAGTCATGGTCTTGATCGAATGAAGTGTAGAGACACCCAGATTTCCTAGCATGGCTGCAAGGAGTCTGGCGGGGCCGACCTCAAGGAGGTCTTGTAGGCATGCCGACCTCAAAGAGGTCCCAAATCAACAATGTCCAGTATCCGAGGATACCCTGTAGAATTTTAAAAGACGTGTCGAATGGGGAGGTCATTTGATGAAGTCGTAGCTTGTAGTCATGATATCTGGAGCCGTAACCAACGAAGTCGTAGAAAATATGTAGGTTTTCAACGTTTGGAGTGTAGAGACACCCAGATATCTTGGATGGCTGCAAAGAGTCTGGCAGGGCCACTCGAGGCATGCCGACCTCAAGAAGGTCTCAAATCAAGAAGCGCCCGGAAGTACTTGGCAGGGCCATTAGGCGCGCACCCCACAGGGAGGCCTTCATTCCCAACATAAAATCCTGGGTGTCTAAAGCAGGCTGGCAGGGCTACAAGGGCACACCGACCTCATAAGGTCATGCATTCGGGGTGCCCAACTAGGTTGGCAGAGCCGTAGACGTACCGAGGTATTGCAAGACCTAGGTATTAAGGCACGCCGACCTCAGGAAGGCAATTTTGGTGCCCAGACGACCAACATAGCTGCTAGCCATCCAGCAGAGCCATGGCACTAAGGTATTGATGACCTCAGCAATAGGCACACCGACCACGGGGGCCCGACGAAATCGTAGACGTGAAGCTTCTGATCTCCAGACACCCAGACAGATCTGGCAGAGCAGCGAGGCACGCCTACCCCGGAAGGTCTTCAATCGAACTTACGACCATTCTGCTCAGGAAACAGGAATATAGGTTGATTGGAATAGGTCCATTTACGTGCAGAGCCATAGCGGGTGCACCAGGACGCAGAGCCTAGCGGGTGCAATAAAGACGTCAAACTGTGAAAGGGTGGGTGTAATCTTCGTCGTCGTCCGTAGATGTATCGGGGCGCTGGGCCCTCTGACATAGAGTCAGGTTTGTCGATTATTGTAGAATGCAAGGTCAGTGGTCAGAGATTCCCTTGCCACCCAGAAAACGACAAACTGCCCACGAATGAAGAAGTGCACTGTAGCCATGTGATTCTGCGGCGGGCTCAGGCATCATTGATGCACTAGCGACAAAAGACGTCGCGAGACAGGGTAAAGTCATCGCCTTTAATCACGCACATGGCTGCAGGCCCTCTGGACCACGTGAGGACAGTGTCATCACTTCGCCAGCTGCCCGAAGCCTAGCTTTGGCTATAAATAGCACTGTGAAACTGAAGGAGGCAAGCACCGAGCATTGTTGAGCTATGAAGCCACAGGGTAGTTTTGGGGCTATGCCATGGGCATGTGTCCGTCCACCAGATTGTAGGATGTTGTGTTTGTAGAGGCTTGGAGCTAGAAGAACTCTTGCGAAATGTAGACAGCACACCCACTCTTTGTACCTTGCCTCAGCAAGGAATCAAGGAGGGTTTGGAGGTGATGCTGTAGAGGCTCGAGGTGCAGCTGGAAGTCCTTGGTGAGCATGAGATGCTCGTCGGAGGCTTACGGCCCGCGTCGAAGAGTAAGCTCGTGTCTGCATTCCATAGTCCGGCACAGAGCATGCCCTGCTACGTGCGGCGTCGTCCAGCTGTCCACCGCAAGGCCACCATCGAGGTCCTGAGGCTAGAAGAATTCTTGCGATGTGCCCGGCTGTAGCTGGGTACACCTCAAGGATTGCTCTAGGTAGATCAGGTCTTCGAGTATGTTTGTATTTTTGTGACGGGTTCTGGATCCAATAAGGTCGCAGGCGACTTGTGTACCTTCGAAGTTCCCATGTAATGTTCGCTCTCTTCTGTCTTGTAATGGTCGTTTTGACAAAATTATTCGTCAAAGACCTAAAGTGATGCAATTTGGGGGCTTATCGACCTGATGAGGATCGAAATGTGTTGTCAGGATGACCTGATAACGATGTTGTATTCACGACCTAAACTCAGGTTGTAGGTCGCTAGACTATCCGTTGAGGAAATATCCGTTGGCGCGAAATCCGGCGAGATCGTCTCGCGCAATTATTGGCACAGAGCCGTTAGGATATATAGCATCGGGGACCAGCGTTGACCGCCCCCTTCATATTCTTCCTCCTTTCGCCATCACCGTCGAAATCGCAGCACCCTAGCCGCCGTGCACTCCACCACCGAGCTTTGCCCTAGCATACTTAGTGCGCCGCCGTCTGTTGCAGACCGTGCGCCGGCGCCACCGTCTACGCGCCGCTCTACTTCGCATTCGAATCAAAACCTTAGTGAATTTTAGATCCAGATCCACTCAACCTCAAGAAATGGCGGCCGCGGCTCGTCAAATTCCGGACCCGCGGACGGTGTGGGAACCCTCGACGGTGATCGAAGCGAAGATTCAGGCGCTGGTGGACCATGGGCTTCTAAGGTCCAAGGCGGAGGTGGAGTGGAAGGCGCCTACGGGTGAGGCCTTCCTAACGGAGGACGACAAGGAGCAGGTCGTCTTCATCTCCTTCTTCGAGCGCGGGTTCAACATCCCCGCGGGTGACTTCTTCAGAGGTCTACTCTTCTACTACAAGCTGGAGCTGGTACATCTCGTCCCCAACTCCATAACTGTAGTTTCGACGTTCATCCACTTTTGTGAGGCGTTCCTGGGGATAGCACCCCACTACCTTCTCTGGCGACATCTCTTCTACGTCAAGTCTACCAGCAAGCGTGCCGGTGTTGTAGGGGCTGTCATGTTCTGCCTGAGGTCGGGCCTCAAGACAGAATGGATCGATACAGACCTGCCCGACAACACTGCTGGGTGGAGGTCGGAATGGTTCTACATCGCCAACCAACAGCCTGCACTCCCGAAGCGTACTGGGCACAAGCCCGTGAAGATACCGGAGTGGGACATGCAGCTGTCTTTGCGCGAAATGGACGATGTCAAAGAAGTTCTTGAACTGGTGCGCGACCTCAAGGAGAGGGGCGTAACGGGAGGCACGGTGGTGAGGTCATTTTGCCGTCGCCTGATCCAGCCGATCAAGGATCGAGTGCATCCGGCTTACGAGTATTGGGGACAGTCAGACCCTACTCGCGAGGTCAACCGCAAGGTCCCCAAGGAGGAGATGGTGGCTAGGGTGTCACATATCTATGCCGGGCGTGCACGAATCAAGAAGTGCCCAAAGGCGTATTCCTTGACCCGACCAGCCGACCCTGTAAGTCCTGGGACTAGTAGGTCATTTATTCTGTTCCTTTGTTTACGTCGATCTTACTCTTTTGCACTTTATCTGTTGCAGGATCGGGAGATGCAGTTTTGGTGCCCGGTGCCTCTTCCTAAAGGCGAAGAGCCTCGTCGGAAGCTGAGGTCGGACAAGTACCAACCTCAGCAGCTAGGCTGCTAGAGAATTATGAATCAGACTCGTCAGTGGAAGCTGATGAAGATACCGACCCGGAGGTCGGTGGTGATGTGGCGAAACGCCAAGAGGCGAGCAGCGCTGCAAAGCCTGGGCGTAAAACAAGGGCCGCGACGCGCGAAGCAGTCTACCACGAAGGCTGCTGCCCAGGTCGAGGCAGCAAAGACCACCAAACTCGAGGCGGAGAAGAATAAGAAGAGAAAGAGGAGGACGAGCCCTCCACCAGCGGTCGAGACACCGGTAATTCCTATACCTTCAGCCAGGGAGGTCGAATCTGATGAGGATGAAGCCACCGATGAACCCCCGATCGTTGAAGATTGGACGGCGAGGAGGTCTTTGAGTCCCGCGGCCAAGAGGCAGCGGGAGTTGTAGCAGAAGACAACGGAGGACGACCTCCGTCGAATGAGGGAGGCGCAGCGAACTACTGCTGGTGCGCAGGCAAAGATGCCTGTGAAGATAAAAGTACGGCCTTTTAGGCCGAAGCTATGCGCCCCGGCTACTGTGAGGTATGGTCGTAGCGCGGAAGTTCATTGATTTGCTGGCTATTATTGGTTATTTGCATTGTTTTTTATGAAGACATCTGCAGGCCGGTCGTCCAGCCCCAAAGCGCCTTGGGTGCTCAAGGATCACCTTCACGAACAAGGTCGTCCGACCATGAGGCCGGAGCTCGGACTTTGGTCGACGACGCGGGGACGACGACACCTCCGCCTGCTACTGAAGCCGAGACACAGGGTTCCGTAGGCGACGTCGGTGCTTCAACCTCTCCCCCATCATCGACGTGGACCCCATCAACGCGGTGCCCAGCACGTCGGCTCAGGACCCAACTGCGGACCCGATTCAGATCGAGCAGCCGCAGGAGAATCCAGAAACAACCAATGTGCAGGTACCGGGTTCGACGTCAACAGGGACGACGTTGAGGCATGAAGAGATTGACTGGAATGGTACTCCTTGGCAGGAGAACATCTTCGATGACAACGAGGACATGAGGGCGGTTCGCAATGCGATCTTGACTCTCAACCAGGCGTTTACGGTAAGCCTTTTCCTTCATGCTATCTTTGATAACTTGCTTTGAGACTGGTCTTGTCGACCTGATTTCTTGTTTCTGTGAAGCAGTCGCTGGCTGACCGTGCCAAGGGCAGGGCCGACCTTCTGAAGAATGCTGCAGCTACGCAGCTACGGGTGGTCGATCTTGAGCAGGAGCTCAAGCAGGTCCGCGAGACGGCGGTGGCGGACAAGAAGAAGCTCGAAGATGAGCTGGCTGAGGAGAAGCGGAAGACCCGAGAGGCCAACACATAATTTAATGTCACAAATACTGGTAAAATTGATTTTCTTACGGGTTTCTCTTTGTCAATGTCTTGTACCACTGAGGTCCTGACCTCAGAGTATTGTTGGCACGTTACAGAATTTCTCAGGCGCGAGGACGACCTCGAAAACGAGCTAAAGAACACCAAGGAGAGGGTTCGAAGCTTGGAGGTAAACCTCTGGGAGGACGAGGTTGGCGGCCAGGAGCTGAAGAGGGTGATGAAGGAGACAATCGACAGTGAGTACGTTGTATCTCAAAAGTTGGCTTATGAGAAACAAGCTCAGAAGGATCTCGAGGTCAGTCTTGAGGTAGCTTTGGAGTCGCTGCAGAATGACCAAGTGATCATTGCAGGACAAGAAGTGGAGCTAAACGATCTAAAGAATGCTGCCCATTTTGCAATGGACATCATAGTGTCGTAGGTCGAGGGGGAGCCTCCCAAGCCTACTATTGACCGTCTTATAGCCGCCCCCGAGAAGCTGCTCGACCTCTTGAAGGCGACGAGCTTGGCGGCGGCCACAGAGGCGTTGGTCCGGGTGAAGTCCCGCTACCCCGACGTGGACATGGTCAAGGTCGGGGAGGGCTCTGACACGACGAAGGATCTGCAGGCCTTGGAGCTTGAAGTGTGCGACACCGCTACGGTGGTGATGGACGCCCTTGATTATGAAGGCGACGACGGAGAATAGTAGTCGTAGTCTTGGAGCTGTACCCCCTCCTTCTCTCTTTCATGTAAAATATTACTTGAAAAACCTTCTTTTGTGGCCTACATGACGTACTTAGTTTGTGTCTGTGCGAACTTGGTAGTCTTGAAGTGACGTGTCTTGTAGCATACACTGCTAACCACTACTCACGGAGAGGCTAGCTTACCGACCACCACGGCTCAGCGGGGAGGCTTACGTGTGATCGGCGCACAGTAGGGAGTCCAGGACTCAGGTTTTGCAACCTTTACGACCACACGAGCTCGCAATAACACAAAGTAGGTAGTCACGAGGGACGATGTCCTCAGGTCGAACAACCCATAGGTTGGCCAAGCCCCCGAGCATGTCGAGGGGGAGGAACAGGAAATCTTAACCCCCAGATCTTACGACCCTTGTGTTGGCTTTAGCCAAGCCCCTGAGCATGTCGAGGGGGAGGGTTTATGACATGAGAGAGGAGAACGTAGGACTCGAGACATAGCAGATGACTGCTTTTAACTAATATTTATTGAAACTGAAAAAAGTACAAGGACGAGAGATACATAGCTGTAATAAAAACTATTCTACGGGTAGAATCATCGTAGATGCTCCACATTCCAAGGGTTGGGTACGCCTTGCCCGTTGCCCCACTGGAGGCGATATGTGGATGGGCTGATGACTTTGGTGATGATAAAAGGTCCTTCCCAAGGGGCAGAAAGCTTGTGCATGCCGTCGGTCTTCTGTATACGCCTTAAAACTAGGTCGCCAATGTTAAAGGAGGTCTCCTTGATGTTGCGATCATGGTACTGACGAAGTTGCTAGTCATGACGAGCTTGCCTCATGACAGCTGCCATTCTCTGCTCTTCGAGGCTGTCGAGGTCGACACGACGAGTCTGCTCGGCTTCTCCCTCCTTGTAGAACTGTATGCGTGGAGCTCCGAAGGTAACTTCGGTAGGCAGGATAGCCTCGGAGCCGTAGACTAGGAAGAAGGGCGAGAAGCCCGTAGCAGAACTGACTTGGGTCCTTAGACCCCAGATTACATGTGGTAGCTCGGCTAACCACAGGGTAGCGTAGTTTGAAGCGTCGTCAAAGATACGATCTTTGATAGCTTGGAGAACCATGCCATTGGCACGTTCGACCTGGCCGTTGCACCGGGGGTGGGCGACCGTAGAGTAGTAGACGTCGATCGTGTTGTCTTGACAAAAATCCCAAAAGGCGGACCCTGTGAAGGCCGTCCCTAGGTCGGTGATGATCCTGTTGGGCACACCGAAGCGATGTGCTACGTCTTGCATGAATTTTGCTGCTTCTTCCGACGTGACTTTTGTGACAGGTCGGACTTCAATCCACTTGGTGAATTTGTCAACGGCCACGAGGATGTGCCTATAGCCGCCTGGAGTAGTTCGGAATGGACCCACAGAGTCGAGGCCCCACATGGCGAAGGGCCAAGATGGGGGAATTGTGCGCAGGGCCTGAGCTGGCAGGTGCTGCTGTTTGGCAAAGAATTGGCATCCTTTGCATCTCTTGACAAGGTCTTAGGTGTCAGCCATGGCCGTGGGCCAGTAGAAACCGGATCGATACGCCTTGCCGACCAGATTGGCGGATGCCGCGTGGCAGCCACACTATCCGCCGTGAATCTCAACCAAGAGTTGGATCCCTTCTGATCGCAAGATGCACTTCATTAGGACAACAGTAGAGGAGGCTTTTCTGTATAGGTCAGTACCAATCACGACGTAGTTGGCACTTCGTCGTGTGATACGCTCGTGTTCTGCCTTGTCTTCTGGGACTCGTTGGTCGAGTAGGAAGGCTAAGAAAGGCTCGCGCCAATCATCCTCTTTTTCTGTCATCAGTGTTGACGGTCCTTACAACAAAGATTCGACTGTCAAAACCTCGGGTTCAGAGGAGTATATGACAAGTTTCATACACATTTTTAGTACTACTAAAGTTCCACGAGTTGTGTTGTGATTTTCATAGGCAGGTACACATTTTGGGAGAAATTGGAACCAACGTGCCACATGAGCAAGGCACGGCCGAACCACCTGGTCCGGCCGGCCCTGTAGGTGCGACCGGCCTGGCAGGTGCGGCCGGCCCTGCAGGTGCGGCCGGCCCTACCCCGTGGCTCGTGCCTGGTCCAGAGCACCTTCTCTCCCTCGAGCAGCACTTGGACGAGCACGATTCACTGAAGAACGTCGGTTTGATCCAAAGGTGGAGGCTAGGATCAATGGGTCCACTTGTCCGGCCGCTCAACCGCCACAACCGTCATTCCAAGGCGATCCTAGGTGAAACCGACCCAAGGAACCGACCTACAACCGCCTCAGGAGCAGTGATCAAGGGCGTCCAAGGCGAGAGGCGGTGGATCATAGGGCCGGCCGCACCTCCTGATCCGGCCGCACCTGACATATTGGCCCCACGCGCTCAACCGACCTCCCTTGCCTATAAAAGGCACCTCACACTCGCTGGATTGGACACACAATGCAGGAGCATCTCCATTTCCCTCTTTTGTTCACTTAGAGTAGGATTAGTGTAGCTTGGGAGTTAGAGTCGAGTCGAGCTAGTCTCGGGGTTCCGGAGGAGTCTTCTTCAGAGTTCCGGTACTACTCTTGTATCCTTTCTTTGTTTAGACTCAATTACAATTCAAGTTATCTTTCTAAATTACCTTTCAAGTCAATTACATTCAGCTTTTACTTTGCTCTAGAAGCTTTATTCTTGGTTTAGACTGAAGTTAGTTTAGTCTTGGTTAGCATAGCTCCCTTGAACCCTATAGTGTTGTGGTCGTTCTTCGCTTGATCTCCGGTGGTTCACGAGAGAGAGAGACCTTCCTTCATGGTACCCGGGGAAAGGTTCTTTGGTTCGTTGTGAGCGCGGTGCTCAGAGCTTACCTTAGTCTTAGATTGGTGTCCCGTTCAATGGAATAGTTGTGGTACCCTAAGGAGGTGACAGCTCCGGACGGGCTTTGTAGTCCACCACGTTAGTTCGGGCCGGTAGGATTCAGCGCGTCGTCGTTCTCCCTTCTCATCCCAGTCTAAGAGCGCGGCTTTGCATGCCCCTGTAGCACTAGAAGAGCTTGTCGAGTTTAGCTGCCTTGGTTATCCTTTGCCTTAGTTCTTTGCCTAGAGTTGACAAGAATAGATAGATTGTGTTAGGATCCTTTCTCGTCTCGTTGTCCTCCCAGCTCACTATATCCTCTCTAGTCCTTTATCAAGATCTCCTTGTGTGTGTCAAGTTATCCCCGAATATCTTTATTCGTTACCCCCGCTATAGGTCTTTACCAAGTCTTGTCTTTCTCCACCGTTTATTCGATTATCTTTGCTAGTGCCTCCCTTGGGAAAATATAAATACGATAACCCGAATACCACCGGGTGAAGTGCTACAACGGTAATCCGTGCGCTTGAGGACCTTTCTGTGATCGTGTGTTTTACCAAAGACGTTCCCTAGCCCCGTTACTAGAGGTGTAAACCCGGTAGAGACGCTTGCGAGTGCCTCAAGCATTCCTGGTGCCGTCACCGCAAGTGCAACCTTAGTAGTGAGGCTAAGAAACACCAATAAGCATTTCTGGCGCCGTTGCCGGGGAGGCAATAGGCATAAGATATTGTTTAGACATAGTGGTAGAATTATCAAGGTTCGGTGAACCGCTATTTAAGCGGGTTTACCCTTGCTCTACTCTCGTGTACGCAGAGTAGTGCATGACCGGTTTCGACCTACCGTCCAACTTCACAACAATCCGGAGTCACTTGTGAGGAGAGTGCGACCTCGTGTCCTCATTCCTCAGAAGTTTCTCTCGAATCAAGAGACGAACACCGTCGATCCCGTAGACAGCACCTCGTCAGCACCGATGGCCGAGAGGACGATCCGCGAGTTTTCCGCCCCCTCCAACACCAATGTCCCTACCGGACCGAACACAATGGTGGGAGACGGAAACTTTGAACTCAAGCCGGCATTGATCAACATGGTGCAAGCAAATCTGTTCTCCGGCAAGCCTAATGAAGATGCCAATGCACATCTCCAGCATTTTCTGGAGGTGTGTAGGACTTTCACTATCCGTGGAGTGACGGATGATGCAATTCGTCTTCGCCTATTCCCGTTCTCATTGCTCGGGAAGGAAAAACAATGGTTTTATGCGGAGCGAGATGCCATCAACACATGGGATAAATGCTCAAAGGCATTTCTCGCAAAGTTCTTCCCGGTGGGCAAAACCAATGCCCTCCGTGCAAGAATTTCGGGCTTCCAGCAGCAGAATGATGAGAGCATCCCGGAAGCATGGGAACATTTCCAGGAGTACATCACCGCATGCCCGCATCATGGCATGCAGGGGTGGTTCTTAATTCAAACCTTCTACCACGGGCTCAAGCGTACTGCCCGTGAGCACCTATATGCAACCGCTGGAGGAGCCTTCTTCTCGCTACAAGTACCCACCACCAAGGAATTGATCAAAAAGATGGTAGCAAATCAAGGTTGGGATGGAGATCGTCTCCAACCCCGTACCCGCGGTGTACACCAAGTCGATGAAGCCAACATGCTCGCCGCCAAGATGGACTTCCTTATGAAGAAATTGGAGGCATCAAGCAATGTGGAGACCGCCAAAATTATGGACGCTCGCATGACGTGCGAGGTTTGCGGTATTGTGGGTCATTCAGGAAATGATTGTCCCGAGACAAGGGAAGAAGCCAACTTCATCAACAATTGCAACAACAACGGGTTCCGCAACAACAACTACAACAATCAAGAGTGGAACTCGAGGCCCAACTTCCCGTTCAACAATCAAAATGGAGGTAACTATTCTAACAATTTCAATAATCAGCCTTCCATTAAAGATCTTGTCTTTGGCCAAGCTAGAATTAATGAAAATCTAAACAAGAAGCTGTCACACCCTGAAATTTCCAATTTCAGGATGTGAATAGAGAGAATAATTAAATAACAATTTTCTCATAATTTTAAATTTTTTCCAACATTTATTTTTTTCTTTACAGGAAATATAGTATAGGAAAAAGCCTTTGTTTGATTTTCTAAATTAAATAAATGGTTGTGAGTGTTGCATTCATGCCGTTGCATCTTGGTGCTTCTTGAGTGCAAAAGGTTTCCAAAATGCGCTTAGGTGCTGACCAAACCCTTCCGAGAATTTTTCGAATTTTTCTGGAATTTATTCTCACTTTCCTCAAGCTATTTCTATTCATTAGGAGGCTCTAAAATCTTTTTCATGAGCTCCAAATATTTTATTTGGATTGTTCGTGTCTCAATCTATCTCTGGGAATTTTCCTAGAATTTTTGGGATTTTCTGAGTATTTTTCGTGCTTTAAAACATTTTCTAGAATTTCCTGGAATTGTTTTTGCACTTAAAATATTTTCGGAAAATAATAAAGAAAACCTAATCCTATCCTTTCGGCCCAGCAACCGAAGTCCGGTTATACTCCCTTAACTCCCCTTGCTTCGCCTGCATCGCCTTTCATCAGCACATCTAGAAGCAGCCCATCTCCCTTTGAGACCCAACCGGAAGTTCGGATTTGCTCCCCGGACTCCTCCACTTTATCCGCGCGTCATCTTTCCGGCCAGCAGCCCAGCCAACCAACCGGCCTAATAGCGGCCTGCTTCGCCTCTCCCCTCCCGCAGTCGCTGACGAGTGGCCCCCGCCTGTCATCCCCCACCTCGCATCGTGGCCGAGCCGGACTCGAGAGTCCCGGCCGACTCCGCCTCGAGCGCCGCCTCCCAGGCATGGCCCGCACGCCAAGACATCGCCTCTGGCCCTTTATAGCCGCCGCCCGAGCCCTGGAGCCCCGTGCGCGCCCTAATCCCGCCGCCTCGCGCCTCGCCTCCTTGCTCAGTGCGCCGCGCCGCCTCGATGTCCGCTGCCGCCGGTTGCCTCCCTCGATTCGCCGGCTCTGTTGACCACCGGAGCAAGCGGACATCGCCACGAGCTTTGCAACATCGAGCCACGTCCAGCGAGCTTCTTCCCGTCGCCAGCGGCCCATCGGAGCGCTGCCATGACCGGGAGACCGAGCCTCCACTGCAGTCGCCGTCTTCGTCGATTCCGGCGAGCTCCGCCTGTCTCCGCCTGCGGTGAGCAGCTCCCTGAGCTCCCCTTCCTCTCCTCTACCTCCTGTGCCACCTAATTGAAGCCCTAGCTGTCCAGGTGCTAGTAATTGGAAGGAGCAGACTCGCCGGCCGCCATCTCCATCGTCCACCCCTCTCCAAAATCCGGTCGCTCCCATTCGTCTCCCACACTGGTGAGCACACCATCGCGATCCCCTCGACCTCCTCTCTCCGTTTTGCATCTCACCCGAGCCCCTAGTTGCCCAGAACCCTGCGGATTCGAAGCTCCAGGAGCGCTTCATGAGCGCCACGAGCTTCTGTCCGTCCCAGACTGGAGGTTGAAGAAGATAAGGTTGTTTTCTGATTAGGTCCCTGGAAGATGATGTAATCTTTAGATCCAATCTTGTGTCTTGGTCAATCTACAGAAAACCCCCTACGAAAACCCCACCTTTCACACATAAACCCCACCTGAGTCTTTTTCAGATCTAACCCTAGCTTTAGATCTATTCGCGAGCACTATTTGATGTGTCTCGAGAATCTTTTCTGCTAGCCCTCCAAATCTATAGTTAATCACGAATAGACCCTTGAATCTTGTTTTCTCCATAGATTCTTTGTTTTAGCTCCGTTTTAATCCGTTCAAGTTGCGTTAGGTTCATAATAATGTAAAGCACACGTTAGTAGTGAGATTTCATCATGTTTGTTTTCTCAAAATTAATTTAATATTAATTTTGATTAATGCTTAGTAAACATGTCTTTTCCAAATAAAATCTATATAGTGTTGTACACCATTTTTCTTTATCAAAATTAATTTGAGTAATGTTATTTCACATGTTTTTCTGAATAAAAGCTAATTAGATCTTTATCTCGGTTTTTCATAAACAAATTATTAATTTGTTTAATAGTTAATTAACCTTTTCTAATTAAAATTTGATTAGGCTTTTACATCAGCTTTTATAATAATTGTTAATTTGACTAATGCCAATACCATAATGTTTTTAATAATAATATGATCTACTCGAATCATAAAGTTACATTTAGATTATTCATATAGTTTACCTTTTCTAAGCTAAATGTTTAATTGGTATACATGAATATTTATAAATAAAAGTTAACTAGTTCTTTACATCGGTTTTGCAAATAAAGTTTAATGTACATTAATGAAATATCCTTTACATATTTTTGCTAATTAAAATAAACCTAGCTCATAGTCTTGTTCTATCTTATATGAAAACGTTGATAGACGTTCTTTATCAAGCTCTATCTCAGTGTGATCTTTCCGGTCCTTGCTCAACCTTTCACAACCATCTCTTTAAAGTTAACCAAGCCTTTCCTTTTTCTCAGCACGGTTTGTGTGCTTTAGTGATCCTTAGAATTGAGCCTATCCTTTAGTGCGTTCTTTTACAAGCTTTTCTTTTGAGTGCTGCATTGTTCTTAGTTTGCTTGTCTGTTTGCTTTGTATGCTTGTGCCTGGTGATTGATGCGAGTAGAGTGAATGTTGTCCGAGAAGCTTGAAGAGCTTGAAATTGAAGACATTCTGAGCAACTACTCTCTGGTTAAAGGCAAGTGTGTCCTTGTTCTTTTGTCCTAAGAACTATATTTAATCACTTTGCATATTCCTGCATTTAATATGATGGGACCCATGTTTAAGGATTGACTAGTGTTGTTCATCCTGTGCCTTGATCAACTGGGTTTTCCTTTATGTTGGGTAGCTATGCTCAGTTGCTCTATTTGGGTTATGGTGGTTTTAATGAACTTAAAGATGAACATGCTTTACCTTTAGTTATATCTCTGGATGCTTAATACAAGATCACTATGCTTGTTTAATCGGAACATGGAGCGACCACCCAGGAAAATCGTACAACCACAAGGCATATGGCTCTGCCTTGGCTAATTAATTAGGGACTCTAGTGTTGGGATGACCTTACCTGATAAGGGCAAGGGGGAGCGCCAGTGGGGTATAGACTCGCTCTAGTAGGGAGTTGGGCTTTTCTAAGACATGGTACCTACTAGGGGACTTTATACTCTGCAATGACTCGGAACCTTCGCGGGTTGTTTCACATTGGGGAATCTTTGTAAAGGCCTCGTAGCGTCCCTATGCGATCACACCTCGGTAGTGTGGTATGATGCCTAGCTAGCATCGCATGGTTGGGTCCAAAGTTCTTCGGGACTTTTACGCGACTTGTGGTGAAAGTGTACAACCTCTACAGAGTGTAAAACTAATCGATTAGCCGTGCTCACGGTCAAGAGCGGCCTGGACCCTCACATGATTAATTGAACTTGAAGATGGACTTAAATCGTGCTCTCTGGTTATGTTAGCCATATGCTTATGGCGTATCTCTTATCTTTATGCTTAATGTGGGTTGGTATATACTTATACTTTATTAGTAATCAGGTGCTAATAAAATTTGACCAACTAAAATGCTAAATGCTTAGAGCCCAGTCCACTATAAAGCCTTTGCATTCATCCTTTCCCTACACATGCTGAGTACGACAAGTGCTCACCCTTGCTATAAACAATGTTGCTCAGAAAGTGGAAGCTGCTATGAAGATGTTGCTGGAGCTAGGCGTACGCAACCCCCAGTCGACTGCCTGTGATGTTTGGAGCCTTCGTTTCCAGGATTAAGCGTAAATCTCTGATAATCTCCCTTTTTCTTACGTGATACTGAACTGTTATTCACTTATATGTCACTATATGTATGAAAATAGATCCTGACATACATATAGTTATACACTTGGTTTTCTTTGGAAAAACAGGTGTGACAGAGCTAGCCGCCAATGAGAAAGTTCTTGAAAATTTAAATTCCTCCATAGAATCCTTCACCACTGCTATGAAGAATCAGCTAAGCTTTAATAAAATGATAGAAACTCAACTTGCTCAGCTTGCTGCTTCTTTACCTTTTTCTGAGTCGGGCGAAATCCCAGGGCAACCCGAGCCTACCCGAGAGAATGTTAGCGCTATATCCACCAGATGGGGTAAGCCATCTAGGAGGATGTATGCACCTAACCATGTAGGGAAGCTTATACATCAAATCCAAGACCCATGGGATGAATCAGCAGTCTTGCACAAGAAAGACAATGGATATCCGGGCATCACATGCACGATCTACTATCAAAAGATCAAGAATGCTCTTTGTGACCTTGGAGCAAGTGTCAACCTCATGCCCAAAGCCATGTTTGAGGAGTTAGGATATCCGGCTATCTCTCCGACGATGATGACAGTCCAACTTGCCGACTCATCGATCAAATATCTAGAGGGCATAGTAGAAAATCTCTTGGTGAATGTCAGAGGCTCATATGTCTTTGCGGATTTCGTGGTCCTCGACACACAAGAAGAAATGCCGCTTATTCTTGGGCGACCATTCCTAAGAGATGTCAATGCAAGGATTGATGTCGGAGCCGGAAAGATTCAGTTTCGCATAGGGCGAAGAAACATGACATTCCCATTCCAAGCAAAGGAAGAGAAATGTTACCTAGTGCAAGACGAGGAAGCTAAGGGGTGGAGGAAGCCACGGCCCCAACACAAGGAAGATGAGGTAGCCCCAACCAAGCCCAAGGTGAAAGCATTCAAGGGGCACCACCAACCCAAGAAGGCGAAGGCAATCAACAAGGCTATGGGGGAAAAGAAGACGGAAACCAAAAACACCCCTGCTAAAGCCACACCAACTTCAGCGCCACCGAAGAAAATAAAGAGGGTGTGGCGTGTGAAGAAAGCATCGTCCGAGTCTTCCACTCCGGGACCGGACGAACCCAAGATCAATTGAGCAAACGGAGGAGTCCCGCTCACGGACTCTAAACCACGAGCCCTCACCGAGAGGTAAACTGGTATTTATTCCATATTTCCCTTTCAACATTTTATTTCATGCATCAAGCATATTTAGTTTTCAAATTTGTTTTCACCAATGCATTAGTAAATAAACAAGACATAGAAAAACAGTTTTGGAGATTTTTCTTCTTCTTTCATTGATTTATCCATTTTTTTGCACGTTCTTGTTTCTTATACATTGATATGTGTCTCGTACTTGCTTTATTTTTGAGTAGGTGGCTCGTACTAAAAGTACTGCTAGACCCATGACTTTGGAAGAACTGGCCGCCGCTGGCATTCCGCCAATCGAGGAAACTGCTTTCCCTGGCACAAATGACCCGGCTGCCGAAGCCGCTCATGCATCCGGTAGTCGCGAAGACGGGGAGATCAGATCTGAAAACAGATCTGGCGGGGAAGAAGATTTGTCTAACGTCGACGCTGATCCAAGTGAACTTGTCACTTTGAGGAATATAAAATCTTATCCCCCGGCCTTTGTGTTCGGTGAGTCCAAGGTTACAGCCGATCTTATCAAGGAATACGAGAAAGCCGGGTTTTTCCCTGTTGGTAACGCACGTCCCCCCTCTGGTGAACAAGTTCCTGCCCTCGAAGCAAATGAGGTCGTTGTTTTTAGGGATTTCTTTACTTGTGGACTTAGATTCCCATGTGATCCTATTCTGCCCTCCATTCTCGAGAAGTTCTCTGTGAAAATGCATCAGCTGACACCGAACTCCTTTCTAGAACTTTCAAAGTTCTTCTGGGTCATGAAGACTTTCAGTTGTACATTCGGCGCTGATATCTTCGCTCGTTTATTCGAGCTTGTGATTGAGAAAGATATTCTAAAGCTTGATGACGGGAAGTACTATGATGCGCACTACGCATGCTGCACCTTTAACACCCGGAGACAGAATTCGCGAAAAGGTCTTAGCCGAATTCAGCTTGCGCCTTGCAGCAAGACCAACTTCGCTAAAGATTGGAGCTCATATTGGTTCTACGTGAAGGTTGACATGTCTAAAGTTTCTGGCTACACCGGGCCAGCTTATCCCTTCTATTCGCCTATGGAACCAGTGACTGCAATCTGCACTGCCTCGTACAACAAACATGCTGCCGGCTTCGAAACCTGCGAAAATGCTTTCTTGCTGGCCAGCACCATTCTTGGTGGTCGCGATGTCATAGAAGAATTTGTTGCAGCTGAGGTTTGGCCAATATCAGATGGCTGGCGACCTGCTAGTATTGTTCTCTTGGATGTGGACTGGTCTGCGCAGCAGGTGCCTTTTCCTAGATTCAATCTGCGATTGAAGGAAGACCAAAGTCTCGAAGACTTTATTTCCGAAGTCGAAGAGAAGGTTGATGCCATGGTTGGTGAGTCGACTCTTAATGAGTACAAGTCCTTCAAAGCTCTTGTGAAACACAAGAGAAGAGTGAATCAAATATTTTCTGAGCTTGGCGCTGAGACTACACTTTGCTCCCGTCCTCCAGGCGTTGATAAGAAGGTCCCTGCTGTTGCTGTTGCAATTTGCTCGACTGCTCCTCATAAAGCTCCACGGAAAAAATCTTGGAAGAAAGGAAAGGGAAGAAGCGATGCAGGTGATATTTCTTCTGCTGCCATTCGTCCTGAGAAAACTAAGTCTTTGGAGTTTAGTAAGAGAAAACGGAAAGCTTCTGAAGATGTTTCTGATGCTGAAGTTCAAGCGGCCTCAAGTCTTGCTCAGCTGGGCCAGAAAAAAGCTAAGAAAGCTGTAAAGAAGATTGTTGTTGCTACAGTTCAGCGCGTTCCTTCGGCTTTCTCTGACGATGAAATTGCTGAAGAACCCCACCCAACAGGTTTCTCTTCTTTCTTATGGTGTGATTTGAGATTTGGCGTTTGTCGCAATTATAGTCCAGGTTCTGAGAATGAGTTTGTTGATGTTGAAACTTTTTCAGAAGATATGCCCGAAGTTCAAGCTGCACCTGTTGAATCTGCTGCTGAAGCTGAAGCCGATACTTCTCAGACTCTTGCTTCTAAGGATGAGGCTTCCCCAGAATTTAGCAAAGATTTGGAGCTAACTGTTCAAAGAGGTGATGATCCTGTCGAGAACCCTTCTTCGATTGTGAACCGCGAAGAACTTCCCGAAGGTCAAGACCCTTCTCCTTCAGTTATTGCTTACAACGAAAGTTTTGGTACATCTTTTAGATGTGAATTACTAAGTGTTAGGGGTGAAGTGGTTGATCCGGATGATGACGCTCCCAAACTTGCCTTGCTATGGACATCCCCTGAATTTCTGCATGAAACAGGAGGAGAAATGTCGAAGAAAAGACCTCGATTGACTAGCGAAACACCATTCGCTGTTGAAAAGCCTTCCTCTGCTGTTGAGAAGCACATCTCCTCGTCTCTTCAGAAATCTCTGACGATTTCTGAGCCTACAAACGATATTCCTTTGAGAAAGCTTAACCTGACAGGTTCGCATATTGCTTCTTTTCTCTTTGTGCTCTAATGGTTGCCTTATCTTTCTTAAGCTTTCGTTACTTTGGGTTTTATACCTTTCGCAGTTTTCGAAGAGAATGCACGGAAACTCTCGTCTTCGGAGCTTGCCAGTTTCCAGAAGACTTACGACTTGAAGGCGTCTATTGTTGGCAAGGTAGTTTCTGAGCGGCTCCTTGAAAAAGATGAGGTTATTAAGAAGCTCTCCGGCGAATCTAAGAAGCTAAGGCGCGAACTCAACAAGGCTCAAGCTTCAAGTGTTGAATTAGAGCAACAGATTGCTGAGCTTGCTGACTCCCTGAAAAAGTGTCAGGACGAAAAGGGGACCGTTGAAACTGCCCTTGAAGATTCGAAGAAAGATCTTGAGAAGCTGAAGAAAACTCACGAAGATGATCTGAAAATGATCGAAAACCTTCGCAAGGATTCTGATCTGTTGACGAACTTCGTGTTAGCAACGCGGAGCTTTCGACAAAAAATTTTGATCTTGCGAAGACTCTGAGCAGCAAAGAACAAAAGATTCAAGATCTCGAGAAGGCTTTATCTGATCGAAACAAAGCTTCAGAACAGGATGTTGATGAAATCAAGAAAAAATTGAAACTCTTGTTCGGGGAGTACAGAGAAGCCCTGAAAAACTTCGGTGTTCGTCCTGGCCCACTTCCTGAAAATGAAGAAATCTCCGATCTGATGGATTGGATTGAAGCTGAGTTCCGAGCTCTTCCTGACGTTATCTCAGGAGCTAGCGACTTTGCTGCTGCCTTTTCAGTAGAAAGTATTTTGAAGCTTCTCCACGATTTTGACTGCGTCAACCTTGTGAAGTTTCGTGAGAATCTTTCGCATTTTCCTGATGCCGGGAGTACTTCGATTATTCGTCCCAACAGAGACGTTCAAGCCATAAAGGTTAGATTCGCAAGGGAGTTTTGGTTTGCAAGCGGGAAGGAGTTCGCAAAAAAGATTGCCCGTGCCAAACTGGACGAGGTTGGTTTTTGGTAAAACTTGCCAGTTTTTCAGCACCTCTCGAACATTTTTATCTTGATTTTTATTAACCTCTTTTTATGTTTCTTCAGATGATTCAGAGAGAGGAACGTGGTAAAGCTGCAGAAAGCCAAGAATCGTCTTCCGAATCTGAAGAAGATGACGATGCTGCTGGCAGTGGTGACGGCAGCAACAACGGTGATGGTGAAGACGACGGGGATGAAGGGAGCTCCGATCATCAAACTAGCTCCCCGAAGGTTGACATCATCGGATGAAATTACACTTGTCCGAACATTACTCTTGATGTCAAAAACTATATACTTGTATATTTGTGGGTTGTGAGCCCCCTTCTGAACTTTTGTCTTGTAAATTTTAACCTGCGCAGGTCCTGCAAGGTGGGCCTGTGCAGGATGTGATACCTTTGCGAATCCATCGCCAGGATCAAATAGTTAGTGGTGAAGCTTGGCGATTGTATAAAGAAGCTAATCCTGGATGCAGATTTACTGACTTTTGGGCCGAATGTTGTCAGTATTATTCGATGCGTAGTTTTCAACTTAGTTGGTTTTTCCTTCAACGAGACGGTTATGCTCTTACCAGCGAAGCCTCGAGTTCGCGAACCTTGGTGAAGACGGAGCCCCTTAGCCCTACAACTGGCGATTGTAGCCTTGCTTATGCTAGTGATATTGCCGAAGAAAGGGGTCGTAAACCAGGCCGTATCGTCAAACTTCCTTTCTGAAATTCTCAGCTCTTGGAAGCTTTGTAATTTTGATTTTATGAAATTTTGAATGAAACTAAGGCAATAAACTCATTTTTTAAGAAAAAACGTCACCCTCCCCACCTTGCCGTTTTCATGCAAAATTTCATGGGTGCCTGAGAATTGATAACCCCTTTCGAATGCAGGTCGACAAAATTTGTTTCACGAATTTTGTGGACTTGCGCCTGCTTGGCATACTTGCCCGGGTTGATATCGCAACCTTCAGTTGCTTCAACCATCCTTTATGAACTCTGGCCTTCGGAGATGATTGAGCCCCTTGGCCCTTGGAAGAAGATTTTCCTAAAAAAGTTCGTATAACTCTTCATGAATGTTCTCTACTATTCTTATTTGCTCTTTCATCAGAGGTAACTTTGGTTATAACTTTTCACACATGAAATTCAGAACAGAAATGCTTGTGTTTTCTGGGCCACAACCCTCAGTTGTTCCCGTGCTTTTGGTAGGATGTCCCTTCAAGGTGGGATCTAGGCCACAACTTGTTGTTGTCTCTGGCCTTTCAGTAGGAAATCCCCTTTAAGGTGGGATTTAGGGCACAACTTGTTGTTGTCTTAGCCCTTTCGGTAGGAAATCCCTTTAAAGGTGGGATTTAGGCCACAACTTGTTGTTGTCTCTGGCCTTTCGGTAGGAAATCCCCTTAAGGTGGGATTTAGGCTTTCACGGAGCCTTTGGCTATCAAGGAGCCTCTTTCACAGAACTTTTCTTTTCTTTTCTTTAATCTCGGCTTTCACGGAGCCTTTTCACAAATTCTTCTTTCACATGATGGAATTCGGGCTATAACGTAGCCTTTTCTCAAGAACTTTTTCTTTCTTACGATGGAACTTCTTTCTCACAATGGAACTTAGGCTATCACGGAGCCTTTTCCACGAACTTTTCTCATGATGGAATGTAGGCTATCACAAAGCCTTTTTTACAAACTTTTCTCATGATGGAATCTAGGCTATCACGAAGCCTTTTTCACGAACTTTCTTTCTCACGATGGAATTCAGGCTATCACGAAGCCTTTTTCACGAACTTTCTTTCTCACGATGGAATTCAGGCTATCACGAAGCCTTTTTCATGAACTTTCTTTCTCACGATGGAATTCAGGCTATCACGAAGCCTTTTTCATGAACTTTCTTTCTCACGATGGAATTCAGGCTATCACGAAGCCTTTTTCACGAACTTTCTTTCTCACGATGGAATTCAGGCTATCACGAAGCCTTTTTCACGAACTTTCTTTCTCACGATGGAATTTCTCAAGACACATGATTTGGGGGAAAACTCTTTTCATATGTATCACAAAGAGTATTTACATAGGATCCGCCTCGTTAAAAACCTTGCCCCTTGATTTAGGGCCCCCTTTGCAAGGAAAAGAGTACGGTCCTCCTTATTCTAACTTAAATGCGAGAAGTAAATGTTTTTGTTCCTGAAACCACTTATAGATTCGTGGTTCGGAGTTTTACATTTTTATGAAATTTGAACTTGCGAAAAGAAATGCTGAAAATAAGTCTAACTACTTTCAAGATTTTCAAGGGTAGTACCTCTTTAAGCTCTCAGCATTCCATGAATGCGGCAGCTCTTCGCCGGTTTGATCTATCAAGCGGAAAGCCCCTGGCATGTTTGTTTCTTTTGCTATGTATGGCCCCTCCCATGGTTCTTGGAGTTTCCCGGGGTTCTCCTTATTTTTCTTCCTTTTCAGAACCAAATCGCCAGACTTGATGTCTTTCCTGACCACTTTTCTATCCTTCCATGTCTTGGTTTCTTTTTGGTATTTCTCGATGTTTTCAGCAGCTTCTAGGATCGTTAGCTCTATCATGTCTTTCTCTACCTTCATATCAACTTCTTCGATCTCTCTTGCTTTCTGCACTCTCATGCTCTTATTCTTGATCTCTTCTGGTGCCATTGCTTCGGTGCCAAACAGTAAGCGAAAAGGCGTGAAGCCTGTTGCTCTCGATATTGTCGTGTTGTGAGACCAAATCACTTTCGGCAATTCATCCGTCCACTTGCCCTTCTTTTGATCATGCAAACACTTTTTGATTCCCGAAAATATCAGCCCATTTGCTCTTTCAACAGCCCCATTCGACTGCGGATGATAAACTGAGGAGAACTTTGCATGAGTTCCCAAAGTTCTGCAATACTCCTTGAAAGAGTAACAGTCGAACTGCTTTCCATTATCAACGGTCAGCTCTCTTGGTACTCCGAATCTGCAGATTATGTTCTGCCAGAAGAATTTTTGAATTGTTGGTGCTGTGATATTTGCCAGCGCCATTGCTTCTACCCACTTGGTGAAGTAATCAACTGCTACTGCAGCGAATTTGCAGTTTCCTTGAGCTGTTGGCAATGGGCCGACCAGATCCATTCCCCACCTTTGCAGGGGCCATGAAGGAGGAATTAGATGAACTGGCATAGACAACAAGTTTTGCTGATTCGCTGTTTTCTGGCATGCTTCACATTCCCGAACTAGCTTCTTTGCGTCAACATTTATCGAAGGCCAGAAAAATCCTTGCTTTATAGCTTTGCTTGCTAGAGCCCTTGTGCCTATGTGTGCACCACAAAATCCGCTGTGGATTTCCTTGAGGAGTTCCACACCTTTTTCGGAGGTTATGCATTTCAACCATGGTTCGGTAACCCCTGATTTGTACAGCTCTCCGTCCACTACGGCATAGCCCCTTGCCCTTTGCTTTAGCCTTTTTTCCTCCAATTCGTCTTGTGGTTCGTAGTGACCCCTCAGGTATGCCATGATTTTGGCTCTCCAATCGCGAGCTTCCACAATATTCACTGCTTGTGGCTTTGGTTCTTTAACCGACGGTTCTTTGATGACTTCGAAGAACACGTCTGGGGGTAATGCCTGATTCTGGGCTGCTGCTTTCGCCAGTTTGTCTGCTTCGTTGTTGTCATTTCTTGGTATGTGTTGAACTGAATAGCCCTTGAAGTGCCTTTCCATCTCTCTGACTTTCTCGAGATACTTCATCAGCACAAGATTCCTTGCTTCACTCGCTTTCTCGATGTGTTCTTGAATGACCTTAGAATCTGTCCTGATGATGAAGGTTTGCTGACCCAGAGCTTTCATCTTCCTCAAAGCTAGGAGTAGAGCCTCATATTCGGTTGTGTTGTTTGTGGAATGCACATCATCCGCGAAAACGAGCCGAGCAGCATATCTTATCATGATTCCTGCCGGGGATGTTACGATTGCTGATATTCCAATTCCTCCATCGCACCAGGCCCCATCACAATGCACTACCCAAGGTGTGACTATGTCTTCGCTAGGATCATGTGTTGGCGATGTCCAGTCCACGACAAAATCTGCCAGAACTTGTGATTTGATTGCACTTCTTCTCTCGAAATCAACTGTATATTCTGAGAGTTCAGCAGCCCATTTGATGATTCGGGTTGATGCCTCTTTGTTCGTGAAGAGGTCATTCAGCGGTTGGTTTGTGATAACCCTTATTCTATGACCCTCGAAGTAATGCCTTAGTTTTCTTGCAGCCATCACAACAGCATACGCTATCTTCTCTAATTCAGAGTAGAAGAGCTTGGAGCCTGAAAGAGCTTCGAAAGCAAAATATATGGGAATTTGTTTCAGCTTTCCTTCTTCTTCTTTCTCTTGCACTAGCACAGCGCCTACTACCGAATTTGAAGCAGACAAGTACAGCAGAAGTGGCGATTTTGGCTCTGGAGGGCATAACTTAGTCATATTTGACAGATAGTCTTTGAGTTCTTGGAAGGCTTGTTTCTGAGATTCAGACCACTGAAAGTTCTTGGAACTTCGGAGAACTTGGAAAAAAGGCAAACTTCTCTCTGCGGCTCTGGGAATGAATCTATTGAGGGCGGCCACTCTCCCTGTCAACTTTTGGATATCTTTCACCGAAACAGGATCTTGCATTTCAACTAAAGCCTTGATTTTGTCAGGATTTGTCTCAATACCTTTTGTCGAAACCAAGCACCCCAAAACTTTTCCCTTATGAATGCCGAAAATGCATTTTTCAGGATTGAGCTTAAGATTTGCTGCTCTGAGGTTCGCAAAGGTTTCTGCTAAATCATTGATATGGTCTTTTCTTTGAATGCTTTTGACGACTATGTCGTCTACATATGCTAGAATGTTTCTCCGAAGCTGATGATGAAGCACTATTGCTATTATTCTTGAGAATGTGCATCCTGCATTCTTCAGACCCTCTGGCATTCTGACAAAACAAAAGGTTCCGAAAGGAGTGATGAAACTTGTTTTCTCCTCGTCTTCTCTGCGTACCCTTATTTGGTGATATCCTGAAAACATGTCCAGGAGTGATAACATTTCGCTGTTTGTGGCGTCGTCAACGACTTTGTCCACTCTCTCTAAGGGGAAATCATCCTTCTTGCATGCTTTGTTCAGGTTTGTGAAGTCCACACACATTCGCCAGTTTCCATTCTTCTTCTTGACCAGTACTGTGTTAGCCAGCCAAACAAGATATATGACTTCCCTGATCACCTTGGCATCCTGAAGCCTCTGTACTTCAGCCTCTACTGCCTTGACTTTTTCTTCGGACATTTTCCGGAGTTTTTGCTTCTTCGGAACTATTTTCTCATCTGTGTCCAGGGTGTGTTCTATGATATCCCTATCGACACCTTGCAAGTCTCTGGCTGACCAAGCGAAGACATCTTTGTTCTTATTTAGGAATTGAACAAGTTCTGTCTCTTCTTCGGGACTGAGATGGGCCCCTATCAGGACTACTCTGTCTGGCATGTCATCTAAGTATACTCTCTTCGTTTCACCATCAGCGGCTATCTCGATTTTTTCTTTATCTCTTCTGGCCTCAACAAAAGGTTCTTTCCTTTCTTCGGTGGAAATCAGCTGATGCACATTGCTTTGTCCTGGCGTGAAGCCCTTCTCAATGTTTCTTGCTTCTTGCTTATCACCGAATATTGTGATGACCCCTTTGGGTGCCGGCATTTTCATGCATAGAAACTGTTGCCTTATCACGGCATCAAATTTGTTGATGAACCCTCTTCCGAGCACAAGAGTTAGATTCTCAGTTCTAGCATTGTCCAGATCTCCGAAGGATACTGGAAGCGATATCTTTCCCGCTAGTCTGATTGGCTTTCCTCCGAAACCCAGTAACAGATACTCTGGTGGCTGCAGCATATGTGGACTCAGGTTCATTTTCTCGAAGGTTTTCGTGAATATAATGTCTGCTGAACTTCCATTATCCACCAGAACTTTTCCAATGACCCAACCTGCTATGTTGACCTCGATGACCAAGGCATCGTTGTGGTCTGTTGACTTCAATCTGAAGTCTTGTTCAGTGAAAGTTATCGGTACTTTGACCCACTCTGGTCGCGCTGCTGGACCATCATTGATGATTGTGTTCACAGATCTGAAATAGTTGTTTCTTTGTCTTCTTGTTTCAAACTCCATGGCTGAGCCTCCAGTGATAGGCATGATAGTTCTGAAAGAAGGCAATGCTTTTGAGTTATGGTTTCTTGAAGTCGAGTCAGGTATTGATGAGCTATCTGGTGGTGGCGGCAACATTTCTTGAATTGGTTGTGGTTGCTGGATGGTCTGAATTGCCTGGGACTGAGGATAGAACTGTTGCGAAGGCTGCCAAGATGATTGTGCCTGTTGAAATTGCTGAATCGGGATTGGGCTTGGTTGAGGACCCATGATCTGTGGTTGCCAGAAATTTGGACGGAATTGGTTCGGCATCGTGGAGGCAATACTCATCATGGTTTTTTCCTGTTGTATTCTTGCTATGTTCTTTTTGGTTTCTGGGCACGCTTCGGTGCTGTGGCCTCTTCCATGGTAACGGCAGTAGAAGTATGGATCCCTTGGATCATGGTTCTGGACTTTCGAGGGTCCTCTTCCCCTTTCTCGTCCTTTTGACGCGAAACCTCCTCTTGTGCTCGGTCTGCTGTCCTGGTTGAACTGAGAGTTTTCTACGTTATTGATGTTTCGTGGAGTTTGAGAGTGAGGTTTCCATGCTGTTCCTCTATTGCCTTGCCTTGCTTGATTTCGCTCAGCGACTCTTCTTCGGTGATCTTCGTCAGACTTAATGAATTTTTCGAGTTCTTGAAAGAGTTTGTCGATGCTCTTAGGTTCCTTTTGGGTCAAATGAGAGGCTGTTGGTCCCGGATTCAAACCCTTGATCAGTGCTTGTATTGTTGTCTTGTCATCTGCTTTCGGGATCTGAGATCTTTGCTGCATGAACCTTCTTACGAAGTTTCGCAATGGTTCTCTATCCTTTTGCTTGCAATTGTACAGGTCTGATGATTTTGCTGCAGTTTCATGGAATATCTGGAAGGCTTGGATGAACTTTGTTTTGAGGTCAATCCAACTGTAGATTGAATGTGGTGGTAGCAGGGAGTACCAGTTGAGGA
Organism: Cenchrus fungigraminus; assembly: GCA_036936925.1. Taxonomy (NCBI): domain Eukaryota; kingdom Viridiplantae; phylum Streptophyta; class Magnoliopsida; order Poales; family Poaceae; genus Cenchrus; species Cenchrus fungigraminus. Next base: position 91,858,494 of record CM072780.1, read on the forward strand.
CTGGGCCTTCGCAAGCAATGATGAAGGATTTGGCCAGCGCGACGTCATCCCCTCCCGCTGAATTCACTGCTGCTTCATAGCTCATGAGAAACTGTCTAGAGTTTCCATACCCATTGTACTTTGGTAGAGAGACTGGTTTGTACTTTGGTGGCCATGGCGCTGTTTGCAACCCAATTGAGAGTGGTGAATCTGGATCTGCGAACTGCGAGATTCCGTTACCCGTGAAGAAGTTTTCTCTTGAAGTTCTTTTGTTCTGGCCAGAGTTCTGAAGTGGCGAATCACGCCATAATGAACTGTTCTCCTGTTCTTTCATTTCATCCACTTCCCTTTGTATCTTTTGCAGTTGTTCTTTTGCCTGGTTGAGCTTCTCTAGTTTTTCTGAAGCTTTTCTCTTTGCTTCCAGCTGACTTGCAAATCTCTCTTTCTCTTTCTGGAGAATCAAGAGCTTTTGGTTCATCGTTTGCAGTTGTTTGTCTACGTCCTCATCATCTTCTTCTTGGACCTCTTCTTCAGCAAGTGTTTCCAAACTGTGCAAGGTATTTTCAGCTCATGCCTTCTGGAGGGCCTCAAGTTTTGCTCTCCTTTCCTGGTCTAAGATCTGCGAAGGTTCTGCAGTAAGAGGGTTTTCATTGTCTTCTGCGATGTAGTGGTCTTCCTGGTCAGCCTCAATTGGTGTGCTCTTCTTGGACTTCTTTGGTGGAGGCATCGTGAGTTGTTTTTCGGCTGAGACCACGGTGGGCGCCAATGTTGGGGGGTCCGAAAACCGGATGGGATCACCGAACACAAGATACCGAAATAAACACGCGAAGGTATGAATGAAAGGGGGGACAGAGAATCCCCGAAAGTCTGTACCCGCCTCAAAAGTTGTGAACCCCTTTACACGTGCCCTCCCGCCCCCTTTTATAGGGAGACGAAGGGACTTTTACATTCCGAGATTACCCTCGAATCTAGAGAATATTCCTAGTGTGAACATGTACACGAACGTCTTTTACATCCCGTGATTTGCGGGGTTAATTTCATATATTTACAAGCCTGCCACTAGTTCACACTTCAAACCCAGACTTTTTGAGGTGACATCTTTGACTTGGTCTTCCTTTGACCTCCGAAACTTCATTTGTGAAAATCATCACTTATCAAGATTCCCGAACTGAGACTCCTCAAGCTTCCTGAAATTCGCAGGTTCATGACTTCCTGAATTCGCCAGATTCCAGTCGTCCTGAAACAGACAGCAGACTCGCGATCCAAAGCCAATTCGGCTATTATTTCGCACGACGTTAGGAGGTCAGCGAATTATATAAAATTAACAGAATACCTCTATGAACATTTCCTTGCCACGAAACAGATTTTCCGCCCTGAGGCACATTTATGATAATACTAACGAAAATATTCACGAATTCGGCAGCATATTCACAAAAATATTCACGAATTCGGCAACTTCGACGTTTCGAGGGTGAGAGGTTTTTCCCCAATTCCCCAACACCCGTGGCTCGTGCCTGGTCCAGAGCACCTTCTCTCCCTCAAGCAACACATGGACGAGCACGATTCACTGAAGAACGTCGGTTTGATCCAAAGGTGGTGGCTAGGATCAATGGGTCCACTTGTCTGGCCGCTCAACCGCCACAACCGTCATTCCAAGGCGATCCTAGGCGAAACCGACCCAAGGAACCGACCTACAACCGCCTCAGGAGCAGTGATCAGGGGCGTCCAAGGCGAGAGGCGGTGGATCATAGGGCCGGCCGTACCTCTTGATCCGGCCACACCTGACATATCGGCCCCACGCGCTCAACCGACCTCCCTTGCCTATAAAAGGCACCTCACACTCGCTGGATTGGACACACAACGCAGGAGCATCTCCATTTCCCTCTTTTGTTCACTTAGAGTAGGATTAGTGTAGCTTGGGAGTTAGAGTCGAGTCGAGCTAGTCTCGGGGTTCCGGAGGAGTCTTCTTCAGAGTTCCGGTACTACTCTTGTATCCTTTCTTTGTTTAGACTCAAGTACAATTCAAGTTATCTTTCTATCTTACCTTTCAAGTCAATTACATTCAGCTTTTACTTTGCTCTAGAAGCTTTATTCTTGGTTTAGACTAAAGTTGGTTTAGTCTTGGTTAGCATAGCTCCCTTGAACCCTATAGTGTTGTGGTCGTTCTTCGCTGGATCTCCGGTGGTTCACGGGAGAGAGAGACCTTCCTTCGTGGTACCCGGGGAAAGGTTCTTTGGTTCATTGTGAGCGCGGTGCTCAGAGCTTACCTTAGTCTTAGATTGGTGTCCCGTTCAACGGAATAGTTGTGGTACCCTAAGGAGGTGACAGCTCCGGACGGGCTTTGTAGTCCACCACGTTAGTTCGGGCCGGTAGGATTCAACGCGTCGTCGTTCTCCCTTCTCATCCTAGTCTGAGAGCGCGGCTTTGCATGCCCCTGCAGCACTAGAAGAGCTTGTCGAGTTTAGCTGCCTTGGTTATCCTTTGCTTTAGTTCTTTGCCTAGAGTTGACAAGAATAGATAGATTGTGTTAGGATCCTTTCTCGTCTCGTTGTCCTCCCAACTCACTAGATCCTCTCTAGTCCTTTATCAAGATCTCCTTGTGTGTGTCAAGTTATCCCCGAATATCTTTATTCGTTACCCCCGCTATAGCTCTTTACCAAGTCTTGTCTTTCTCCACCGTTTATTCGATTATCTTTGCCGTAGTGCCTCCCTTGGGAAAATATAAATACGATAACCCGAATACCACCGGGTGAAGTGCTACAACGGTAATCCATGCGCTTGCGGACCTTTCTGTGATCGTGTGTTTTACCAAAGACGTTCCCTAGCCCTGTTACTAGAGGTGTAAACCCGGCAGCGACGCTTGCGAGTGCCTCAAGCATTCCTGGCGCCGTCACCGCAAGTGCAACCTTAGTAGTGAGGCTAAGAAACGCCAACAATCAGCACATCACGGGGAGGTGCTGGAGTTTGGTCGGGCTGTACTAGGTCTGGATTGTCCGGATCCAACAGCTTGATTGACGGCTTGCGTAGGTCTTGGACGAACACACCTGCTGGGACTAGAGCTCGCCGGGAGCCTAGTTTAGAGAGTACGTCGGCGGCCACGTTATTGTTGCGTGGCACGTGCTGAAACTCAATTCCCTCGAAGTGACCTTCGAGCTTGCGGATCTCAGCACAGTAAGCATCCATTGTGTCTTTGACACAATCCCATTCTTTGTTGACTTGTTCGATGACGACCTTGGAATCACCAAAAGCCAGTAGTCGCTTGATGCCAAGGGACACTGCTATACGGAGCCCACGAATTAGAGCTTCGTACTCTGCTCTATTGTTGGAGGCCTTGTAGTGTATCTGTAGGGCGTACTTGAGCTACTTTCCCTGGGGAGAGATGAGTAGTACACCTGCTCCTGCGCCTTCGAGGTTGAGGGCGCCGTCGAAGTACATTATCTAGTGTTCAGGCCTCTCCTTGGGAGGGGGCATCTGGATCTCTGTCCATTCTGACACGAAGTCAGCTAGGATCTATGACTTGATTGCCTGCCTAGGGCAGAACTCGATGTCGAACTCTCCAAGTCCCATCGACCATTTGACGATGCGGCCATTAGCGTCGCGGTTGCGGATGATCTCTCCCAGTGGAAACGATGATGGCACCGTGATCTTGTGAGCTTGGAAGTAGTGGCGCAGCTTTCTCGACGTGATCAGGAGTGCATAGAGCAACTTCTGAGGCTGTGAGCACCGTGTTTTAGCGTCAGCCAGGACCTCGCTTACGTAGTACATAGGTCGCTGAACAGGGTGAGCCTGCCCTTCTTCTTCTCGTTCTGCGACGAGAACTGTGCTGACCACATTAGTGGTGGCGGAGATGTAGAGGAGGAGCATTTCGCCTGGTATCGGTGGCGTCATGATTGGAGGTGTGGTCAAGGACTCTTTGAGAGCCTCGAACGCCTTCTGTGCTTCTTCATCCCATACGAACTTATCTGCTTTCTTCAATAGCTTGAAGAAAGGCAGACCTTTCTTGCTGAGCTTGCTGATGAAATGACGTAGAGCCGCCATCATACCTGTGAGCTTCATGACGTCTTTTTTGCAAGATGGCTTGGCCATGTTGCGTATTGCGTCGACCTTCACGAGGTTGGCTTCAATGCCTCGGTGTCCGACCATGAAGCCCAGGAGCAATCCGGAGGATACACCGAAGACGCACTTGGTCGGGTTGAGCTTCCATTGGAACTCTCATAGGTTGGTGAAGGTTTCGGCGAGGTCGGCGATGAGCTGATCTTCCTGGGTGGTCTTGACGACCACATCGTCAACGTAGGCTTCCACGTTCTTCCCGATCTGTGACTTTAAGCACTTTTGTATCGCCTTCTGATACGTCGCTCCAGCGTTTTTTAGGCCAAAAGTCATGACCTTGTAGCAGTAGATGCCATGGGGCGTTATGAACGCCGTTTTGTCTTTGTCGTCGGGATTCAAGGCTATCTGGTGATAACCTGAGTAGCAGTCGAGGAAGCAGAGTAGAACGCTACCAGCCGTGGAGTCCACGACCTGGTCGATGCGAGGAAGAGGGAAGGGATCTTTCGGGCAGTGCTCGTTAAGGTCGGTGTAATCGATACACATCCTTAATCCTCCAGTCTTCTTGGGTACAAGGACCGGGTTTGCGAGCCAAACCGGGTGTTTACATTCATGAATAAATCCTGCAGCTAAGAGCTTGCAGACTTCGACTTCTATAGCTTGCTTTCTATCTTTTGCAAATCGCCGGAGCTTTTGCTTGATAGGTCGAGCGGTCTTGCTTACTTCAAGGGCGTGCTCAACTAGCTCCCTGGGGACACCGGGCATGTCGGACGGACTCCATGCGAAGATGTCGGCGTTGTCCCTGAGGAAACTGGTGAGAGCGAGTTCCTATTTGGGGTCGAGGTTGGCCCCGATAGTGACTTCCTTGGACGCGTCAGACAGGCCGAGGCAAACTTTCTTCACAGCAGGACTTGGATCCAAGGCTGTGGCTGTACGCTTCTGTTCTGGCACCTCCATAGTGGTTTGGTCGATCTTGGCGGCCTGAGCGACCATGACCGTGGCTGCGGCTTTGCAGGCAGAGTCTTTGGCGAGCTCGACGGTGGAGCTCTCGCAGTTGTAGGAAACCATGATGTCCCCAAGGACGGAAAGGATTCCGTTTTGTGCTGGCATCTTCATGATGAGGTAGGTGTGATGGGGTATGGCCATGAATTTGGCCAACATAGGTTGACCAAGGATGGCATGGTAGGAGGAGAGGAAGTCCGTGACCTCAAACGTCAAGTACTCTGTGCGGAAGTTCTCCTTTGTGCCGAAGGTGACCGGCAGGCATACACGACCTATGGGGTACGTAGCCTTGCTGGGCACAACCCCGTAGAAGGGTTCGTCGCAGGCGATCATCTTGTTGAAGTCGAAGTCCATCTTTCGCAATGTCTCTGTGAAGATGATGTTCAGGCTGCTGCCCCCATCGATGAGGGTCTTAGGCAGGAACGCACCGTCGACTATGGGGTTGACGACCAGCGGGTAGGTCCCGGGGTCAGGTATGTGCACCCAATGGTCTTTCCTGGAGAAAGTGATTGGATACTCCGACCAACGCAGGGGTTGAGGAATTTCAGTGTTGACTTGGCCGATCTCCCTTGCGTTTGATCGTATCTTTCTGTTGCTCTTGGCTGCCTGACGACCACCAACGATGAAGTTGATCTCCCGGTTGGCGGTCTGGAACGCACCATTGGGGTTGCCCCCTTTTGGTGGTGGTGGTGGTGGAGAGCGCTCCTTGTGGTTGTTGTCGTTGCGGTTATGGTCGACCTGGCGACGACGATCATCCCACCGGTCGTCGCGGTGCTCGTCACGTCGGTCGTCGCGACGATCATCCCGCCGGTCGTTGCGATTCATGGCGATCATCGTGGTGGTAGTCGTTGCGTTGATCATCGCGGTGATCATCACGGCGATAATCACGTTGGTCCCTGTCGTCATTGCGACGGTAGGGTCGTCGATCACGGTAATCACGTCGATCAGGTCGACTGTTATGGTTGTCGTAGCGGCGGCTGCTGTTTTGGTCGTCGTTGCTGCCGCTCTTGGTCTTCTTGGGCTCCGGGGGTACCCCTAGAGCACGCTTTAGCTGTTCACACTCCCTCATGGTGTGCTTGGCGTCGCGTGGAACTGGCACTGGTCGTCCATGACCATGTTGAAGTCACCTTCAAGGAAGGTGGAGGGTCTGGGTGGTTCCGTTGCGTAGACGTCGCCAGATCGCTTGCGCGACCTGTTCCCACCGTCGTCGTGGTCTTCCCCGTTGAAATCATGCATTACTGCATGTTGAGTATCGACGAGCTTGTCGACCTAGGCCATGAGGTCGGTGATGGTGTGGGCGTCGGCTTCATGGATCTTTTCGAAGAGCTTGATGTTGGTGACTCCCTTCTTGTAGTAGGCGATGACGTCTTCGTCTTTGACACCTGCGAGGGTGTTGCGATTCTCGAAGTAGCAGTTGGTGTACTCCCGGAGAGTTTCGTCACGCCTCATCCGCACTCTTGCGAGGTGATGTGTGTTGCCAGGGTGATTGTAGGTCGCCTCGTAGTTGGTCGTAAAGAGCCGCGACAACGTCTCCCACGAGGTGATGCACTCCGCAGGGAGATTGTCGAGCCACAGGAGTGGCGCTTTGCCCATCACAAGGGGGAAGTACCCTGCCATGTGGTCTTCGTTGCCTCCGGAGGCGCGTGCCGTGATGCTGTACATCTTGAGCCAAATACTTGGGTCGGAGCGACCATCATATTTTTCAATGGTTGGCTTGAAGTCTTTGGGGTATCTGATCGTCCTGAGATGTCGTGAGAAAGCCGGAAAGTTGTTGACCGCTCCAGGACTGGCTGATGGGGCATAGGCCGTTGGAATGATGTAAAGGTCATCTAGAGGACCGTTATCTTGGTCGTACTGGGCACGTCGTAGAAGCTCTTGGTCGTGCATCTGCCGGAGTTCTGTTGCTTGAATAGGATTATTGGCGTTGAGGGGATCAGGGACCCCGTGGTCGCGGTCGTAGTTAGCATGACGTGCTATCTCCACTTCATCTCTTATCCATCGACGCTGACTGCTCTCGGCGTGGTTGGGCTGAACTGGTGGAGGCGGAGCTCCGGCGTTCTGTCCTGCATTGGCAGCTGCGTTTTGCTGGGCGCCGGCAGCATTAGCTATATTGTTGGCAACGTTGCCTGCGGTGTTAGCGGCGGCGTTGGCTGGAGGGTTGGCTGCGGCGTTAGCGGTAGCGTTGGCAGCAGGGTTGATCGGCTGCACCACTTCGTTTTCACCTCTTCCCTCTTCGGCCACGGGCTCGAGGGGACAATTGCTGCGACGTCGCTGGCGAGGGTGCTCCGACCTACTCCTAGAGTAGGAGCTTGCGGCCGATCTGCTGTACCCTGGGCCTCTTTCTTCGACCTGGGCGGTGGCGACGCGGATGTGAGCTTGAAGGCGACGTATTGTAGGAGTGTCCTCGAGCTGACCTAGCGCAGCAAGGGCTGCTCCCAGGTTTGCTTGAGGAGAGTTGTAGACTTCGTGGCCGTCTTGCTCAAAGTCCCTCAGGAGGTCTCTGGCACGCAGGCGGTTTCGATGAGGCTCATTGCGATTCTGAAGAGCGGCTTGAGGTGTGGGTGCTTGCGCCCTGATGTTGCCTGCTGGTTGATTGCCGGCACCCTGTCCGACGTTGCCCGCATGCTGACCTGCAGCCGGGGCAGCTGCAGCTAACTCCTACTGACGACGCGTAGCTCTTGCGGCGTTGGCGTTCTCACGCTCTATGCTCTGCTCGTCTGTCTCTCCATCTTGAGGTGGTACATCTGCAGAGACTACCAAGACCTCACGATCTGGGATCTCAAACACTTCTCCCGGATAGTTTGGGGAGATGGTCGTACGGGCGATCTGAAACGCGAGGCAGTCCGGAGATGGCTCGCGGTTGATCTGGCAGCGATGAGCCGCAGTGAGAGGTTGGCGAAGCTTCTTGAGCACACGGCATTGGCGAGTCGTGTGTTTGGAGTTCTCGTGGATGGGGCAAGGGTCGTCGAGGTGGCTCTTGATGTTTCCACGATCTGATGTCTTGGGTCCAGATTCGATCTAGATCTTGCGCTTCATGTAGCGAGACACTACGTGAGCTGCGTTCCGCAGGCCAAGAGGCATGTTGGATGAGGATGGAGAGGTCCTACGAGGGCGTTTGACACGCTCACAGACCTTGATCGTGTCAGAGAGCATGTCTTCGACACGATCGAGTCCCGTGATCAGGTCGCTAGGAGTGGGTGGGTGGGATTCCGCCAGCAGATCTGTCCCGACCTGCTGGTTGGAGGTGACCGCATTACTCTCGATGATGAGGCAAGCGGCTGGAGCGGTGGATTCCGCCGGCGAAGCAGATGTCGACGGGATTGGCGAGGATGTCCGCCATGCTCTCCGGGAAGATGACGCTGTTGGTCGAAGCCATCGAGTTGCACGAAGAACCTTGGATTCCTCCCCTACCTGGCGCGCCAACTGTCAGATGGTTAGATCTAGACAGCCCACAGGGGTGCTAATCCCGGTGGTTTAGTTGTTCGGCGGGGCGGAATCTAAGGCTTAGAACTCGAAGGTTGTGCACGAGCACACGGAACACAAAGAACACGTCGAGTTTATACTGGTTCGGGCCTCTGGAGAGTAAAACCCTATGTCCAGTTGTTGGTGTAGATTGCTTGGGGATTGCGTGATCGTACAAGGGTCGTCCTGCCCGCCTTATATTGGCCAGCGGACAAGGTCGCTTCCCAGATTCCTGGTCGGTTACGACCAGGAGACCGAAGTCTAGTTGTTTACAACACTTGCCATATCCGTCGATCTGCTTTGGTCGGAATCCACCGATGTCTTGTCTTGCACGTCAAGTCTTGAAGTCGTTCCGGATAAGGTCGTCTGGGGAATCTTCTGGAAGGTCTTCAGGAGGTCGTGTGGGCCACCAACTAGGTCGGTTAGGCCCACTAACAGGTCGGCGGGTCTTCTGGTAGGCCGGACCCACTTGTCGGGGATGGCCGTGAGCCTGGTCGGTGGGGACCCAGGGGTACCCATGTCTCACACATGTGTGACAGCACGAGTGCCATTAGCGTTGCCAAAAACCCCGTGCTCCACTCCAGAACCAAACATATAGAGGTGAGGTACCACTTCCTGAGAGACAATGTTGAGAAGGGAAACATAGACCTCATCCATGTGCCAACCGAAAAGCAGCTTGCCGATATCCTAACCAAGCCTTTGGACCAAGCTACATTTGCCTGTTTGCGAGGGGAGCTTGGTGTTCTTTTTCCTTTTTGAGCTTTGGTTGGGGGTTTGATGTACATACTCATGTTGCATTTTCATTTATGTATCATATCATGCTTGCATCTTTGTATCATAGACTGCATATGTATCCTATGAGATGTGCTTCTCCTATATACTTGGATCACCATGATGTGCTAGATATGAGATTGTGACTTTGCTAGTGATGCTCATATGATGGATAGTGATGCTCTTGATAGCTTTGGGATGTATGTGCTTGTGAATGGCTTTCTTTTGTAAAAATGCTATATATGATCCTCTCTTATGAGTTGAATGCCTTTCATGTTAAATTTGTGCACTTATGGCTATAGCTTGCTTAATTTGTGCTTGGAACCATGTTCTTTTCATTTGGGGTCAAAGACCCATTTATCATCATGGATGTTTAGCCTACATGCTATCTTGTGGAGAAGCCTAAGCTTCTTTTTGCCGCAAAGGCACTTCATGTGCCATGCTTAATTTGTAAATCATGAAATTGGTATATGAAATGCTTGTGCTTGAAAAATATGCTTCCATGTCATGCATGCTTTAAATTCCTTATCTTGGGTGCTAAACCGTTGCATGATGTTCACCGCTGAAAAGTCTCACATTTAGAAGTGGACACATGGCTCGGTGGCTTTGACATGACATGAGATAGCTTGTAGGTGTTTATGATGATCTTGTGATGAGAATTTGTGACCTTGCATGAAGTTTGTGAGTTATGTGTTGTTTGTGCTCTTTTTGATCATGTTTAGGTCCTATGCTCATGAGAGGGAAATTTTTTGTGAAAAATGCTTTACTTTGATCATGGCTATGTCACATGCTTATACGTCCCTATCTATCTTGTTGGCGATGCTTGTACTTAATTGTGGCTATCTTGCTTGTCTAAGTCTCAATTTTAGCATGTTGTAGTGCTCTTTGTCTATTTGAGAAGCACATGCTTGCATTTGTAGACTTGATTCATGCATTACCAACAAGGGGGAGGAAAGTACCCAATTCATGTTTCCAGGGGGAGTTGTGCATCAATGCAAGAAAAATTGGGACAAATGCATTTGTTCAGGGGGAGCTTGCATTCATGCATTTGGGAGCTCTTTTTCGCCTGAATTTTAGTTGTGCTCTTTTGCCGATGGTGTCGAGCCCTTTTGCCTCACCTTGAGGAGTCGGCAATTTTGGAGCATTTTATCTCGGTTGTGTCGAGCTGTTGCCCTTGTCTTAGGGGATCGAGACTTTTCTCTCTCAAGTGATCTCGTTTTGGCTTTTGTTTGGCTTCTGATCACTTGTTTGAGTTTTTCAGTTGTTTCTTTTCTTTTTCTCTTTTCTCTGAATTGGTTACTATGTGTGTGTTGTCAATGCACTCATAAAGGGGGAGATTGAGGACCGGAGCGTCCGAGGACCGGTGGATGGTCGCACCCGGGTGTGATGAGTGATTGACAACGTGGTGTGGACTGACTCCTGGCCGAGTATTGCAGGTGCAGATTGCGGCTTGACTCGTGTTGGTGCAGGTGAAGAGCGGGCACGAAAGGTCTTAGCCTTGCGGGGCCTCCGAGGAGTGGAGACTAGTAGGCTCGACTCGAGGGACCCGGTGGCCAGCGGGGTCAAGTGCGGGCCGCATGGTGGCAAGAAAAGCAAGACGAAGTCGTCGACCGGAGCCGGTGCAGGGTAGCGGCTCACGACCGAAGTCTGCACGCGGGGTTTGCGGCCGTTCACCACAAAACCGTCAGGTTACTTGGTTGAGCCACAAAACCAAGACCGGAGGCTCGGCGGGCGGAGACGAGATCCGGGCGCGCCAAGAAGCTTCGATGCCGGCGGACACGTGGCGGGATCGCAGGGCTTGCGTCGGGAGGACGCGGACTGCGGCGAAGGTGTGGCCGTGCGATGAAGAGGAGTGCTACATGACCTATTTGCCCCTGAGGGGTTTGTATCTTAAGTTTAAGTGCTAGGGGTAGCTTGGTCATTTGCCCAACCCAGAGGGACTCATATATATAGCTCTAGGGTTTTCTGGGCAAACCATCCATCCGGACTGCTTCTCATTTCCTTGCTCCATAGGCGTAGATTTTCTTCACCGTTTTGTAGAGAATCTGTCCTCCGAGTGTATGGAAGCATTCATGGTTGAGTTGATTTCCTTCTTGTAGCTCGTGTGATTTTCATGTCTTTTTCGAGCTATTTTCGTTGGATTTTCGTGCGCACCTTGTTCCTTCGATTCTGAGGTGTTTGGGTTTGGATTTGTTGGTGGGGATCATGGATAGATGTCTTGTGCATCTTTGTGCTTGATCTTGACCCCCCAATCTTCGGATTTGGCCTCCGATTGAAGGATTTCGGTTGGAACCCTAGTTTTTTGGTTGAGCTCGGTTGCGATTCGATTCCCGGTGATTTAATTCATTTGAGGTCTCAAGTTTTGGGGGTATAGCATCTCCTAGGGACACTTCACATCTCCCCCAAATCTTGCCTCAAGAGCTTAAGCCGTTTGGGAGATCCATGGATGGATAGGAGGGGTTGACTTCTCGTTTTCGGGCTCGAGCTGCTCTGTCCGCACCTGGCGGACAGTCCGCCTGGTAGGCGCGGGCAGTCCGCGTGGCCCGGTGTTCGTCCAGTTCGTCGCTTGTTCTTGCGCGTTCGTGGTTCGATCCGTCGGAGAAGTTGCGTTTTGTTGCAAGGTGTTTGCGGACCGTCCACCCGGGTGTCCCGGACTGTCCGCACGGTACAAGTTACCCTCAGACCGTCCGCGGGTAGGGTACGGACCGTCCGTATTTCGAGGTGCAGTACTGGTTGTTCGGGAAGTTTTTACGGACCGTCCGTCGTGGTCTCGCGGACCGTCCGCCTAGTCCTCGCGGACCGTCCGCCCGGCCACCGCGGACCGTCTGCCCCAGGCACTGCAGATTGCCTAAGTCCTTTGCTTCTTGAGTTGCGCTTCCGTGTTGCTTTGAGTTGGGGTTTGTTCCTAGGGTTGGTAGGTCCGTTGTGACTATGCGACCTTGGCAAACTCGTGTGGGAATCCTCGGTTGTGAATTTGGGGCATAGGTCGAGTTCATCCTTCAGGAAGAATTTTTATCTGCTCCCATTCACTCCCCCCTCTGCGCCAGGAGGATTCAACAGAGTCTTGGTGGCCATCGACAAGTTCACCAAGTTGATCGAAGTCAAGCCGGTTACCTGCCCAAAGGCCGACAGAGTACTCGACTTCTTGGATGAACTCGTGCATCGCTACGGGCTACCCCATCGTAGCATCACAGACTTGGGTTCTAACTTCAACAACCACCAGTTCTGGGAGTACTGCGAGAACAGCGGGATCGACGTCCGATACGTCTCATTCGCCCACCCGCGTGCTAACAGCCAAGTGGAGCGTGCCAACGGGATGGTACTCGACGCCCTCAAAAAGCGATTGCACGATGCAGCTAACACCAAAGGAGGCAAGTGGATCAAGGAACTACCCAACACACTCTGGGGGCTTCGTACTCAACCTACCAAGCCAACGGGGCAATCGCCCTACTTCCTGGTCTACGGCTCTGAAGCTATTCTACCCACCGACGTGATGTGGGAATCCCCGGCGGTAGAACAATATGACGAAGGCATCTCAGAAGACAGTCGACGGGTTGATATCGATAGCCTCGAAGAAGCCCGTTGTGCTGCCCTCGTCCAGTCAGCAAGGTACCTCGAGGGTATCCGACGCTACCATGATCGCAACGTCAAGGAACGCTCCTTCAACGTCGGTGATCTAGTCCTCCGCCGCATCCAGAACACAAGCTCAGCTCGCCATGGGAAGGTCCCTTCTCAGTCTCCAAGGTGACCGGACCAGGCTCTTATCGTCTTCAAACACTTGAAGGTGAGGACATCAGCAATTCGTGCAACGTCGACCAGCTGTGTCACTTTTACGCGTAGTCACTCGGCTACTCGTCTACGGGTCCAGCCTATACGGCTACTCACGGACTCTTCGCTGTAAGCGGCCTCTTGGCCCTAGCACAAGTCTACGGACTACTCTTATCCAAGATCCAGCGTTAACGACTACTAACGGATCCTGGGCCGCACATAGCAAAAGGACTTTGGCGGCGGTCTACGGACCATGTACTCTCTAGATCCAGCCTATACGGCTACTAACGAATCTGCAGCTGTAAGCGTCCCAAGGGCCCTAGCAATCACTTAGCCGTAGGCGGCCTACGGGTCCTGGCGACTACTTATTTGTAACGGCCCTGGCCATCCAGGTGTACTTATTCATCAGTAATAAAGTTTGGTTCCACTCAACTTGTTTACTGTGCCTTCTAACTAGGCAGATCCTACTGAGTACTACTACTCATGACTTCTCCCACGGCTTGGTACTCCGCACACTTCGCTGCAAGTGGCGGTAACGAGTACTCATTACAATACAAGCAATGGACAAATTTCATTGATATTTCAAACAAGTCTCTAACTATTTTGTTTGTCTTATATCAACTACTCTATACATGAGCTACCTCTACAGGTACATCTACTAGAGATTCAGCTTATCCGCGACCTGCTCCACGATGGGCGCCATCTCCTCCAGAAGGGTCTTGTATTGCTCATCTGTGCAGTTCGCCGCAAGACCATCGGCCACCACATCCACTGGCGCCTTTGGGAAGTACGACTTCATGTAGGCCAGCACCTGGTTCGGTATGGACTTCGCCAAATGCTTGACGTATGTCGCCAAGTGCCCCGGGCCTTCTTTCAGCCTATCTACCAAAGGCGCTATCTTGGGTCCGCCCGGATGTGGGACCAGCAGCCTCGCTATGGGAAGTGCGGCTTCTTCGAGTTCCTTTAGCTGACCTCGAAGCTTCTCGCAGTCTTCATTGAGCTTCTGCAGAGATTTATAACAGTTTACAAGGTCACGATCTGAGGCTTCACGGAGCTCCATGTGCTTGATACACTCATGGCGCAACTGAGCGTACTCATACTCAAGTACCTCTCTCTTGTCGGTCTCGCGGTACACAATGTTCTTGAGGTCCGTCTCAGATGCCTTCAGCTGGTCGACCTTTGCCTCAAGATCTGCAGACAACTCGTCATAGTGTCAGATTACTCACAAGTATTACAATAAGTACTCGGTGACCTTGGTGGAAGACACACCTTTGTTCTTCTGGCGCAACGACTTGTTCCTCCTGACCAGGTCGTCCCTCTTCGCCTGCATCTCCTGTACCTCGTTGTGGTACTGAGTGAAGGCGCCATCAAGCTTGGATTGGAGCAGTGCCGCATGTTTCCTCGACTTGTCCAGCTCCTTCTACAAAGCTTCGGCATGGAGAACTGTGTCATCGTACCCCTTCAAGAGTCCAGACTTCTGGCGGGACCTCTCCACCACGTCCTGCGCAAGACAGAACGGCCAATGAGTAATCAGTACTCAACAAGGCAAGACTACTCAGGGTACTCGTAACATACCTTGACCCATTGCTCTGTACGGCGCCACGACTCCATGCTCAGAGATACGACGGCCGGGTCAATCAGATTGTCATCCAGCAACTCAAGACCCCCACGCCTCGAGGATCCTATCTCTGGCATGGGCGCCGAGCGAAGCGGCACAACATCTTCTATCATCACCTCGCGGACGACAACTTCAGTACTCGCCTCGGGGTGTGGATCAACTCGTGCTTCCGCGCTCGGCTCGGGGGCTACCGTAGTCCCCGGCCCGGGGGCTATCGCCGTCACCGCCTCGGCAATTGGCTCTGTGGCCATCGCCCCCACAGTAGCCGTCTCCATGGCTACCGCCTCGGGGATCGTAGTTCCCTCAGCTTGTGCTCCTGTCAGAATCAAGTAAACAAGTCAATAACGGCTACGACTACTCTCCATAATAACTACTCGTGGTAGCAGGATGTGTACCTTCAACCAGGGTAGCTTCTTCAAGCATCGACTCCACCGCGGCATCGACTTGCGGTGGTGGTGTGTGTTCTCGTACCTCCGCCGAGAGGTCTTCACCATCGGCCGGAGTGCTAATCTCCCCTCCATCCCACGACAAGTCCGTGGATTTCCTACATCATGAAGTATCAAGTCAACAACACGAGCTTGACGACTACATGATACTCCAAAGTTCAGGGAACTTATAGAGTTGACCGCACCACAGTGACGGTCGGGGCGCCTAGCAGCCTAGCGATATCTACAATGCCAGGCTCGCCGGTGACACCCGCCTCGACAGGAGGCTCTTCTACTCTCTCCTCTGGCTGTTCAACGGCCACGGCCGCAGCTGGAGGAGGGCCCTGTGCTTCTTCAACTGACGCCTGTGGTTCCACGGTGCTGGTTTGCTACTGTGCCCCTTCTGGCACAACGTCTTCAGTAGCCGGAGGCGGGCTGGTGTTTCTCTCCACCGTCGCCCCCACAGTCTCCCAGGCATCCTCCTCGTCCTGGTCAACGGGGTCCGAGGAGGGGATGTCCTGCAACAATACAAGTCATACAGTCAACAATAGACTACTCATCGTCAGTACTCGACTACTCTAGTCGCGGTGCTCACCTCTTGTCTGGTTGCCTCCAATAACTTCAACTTCTTCACGGCGCATTTCCGCGCCACGTTGCGGGGCTTCTTGGGCGGCACCGGCAAGCTTGCCTCCAGGCTTGATGGCTTCTCGATGACCGGGATGTGCGGTATCCCAGCTCGGCTGAACCTCGAGCGGAGTTGGAACCGCTGCTGCAGCGTCTCCTCATCCTCGTCGTCCGAGGTGTCTTCAATGACAACGGCATCATCACCATCGCCAACTTCACGGCGCTCCTTCCCCTTAGGTTCCACCTTCCCCTGCGTCTGTCCCTCAAGTCGTGGAGGGGAGGGCGGGACGGAGATGTACTTCTTCACATCGTCCTGCAACACCATGCAAGAATAAGTATGACTACATCAAGCAAATCAGTACTCGGGGGCTTTAGCCACGACTACTGACCTGATTTGGCGGCCGTGCCGCGGAGTACTCCGGCACAAGGCATGGTGTGTACGGGGGCATATCCTTGAAGATCCTGCCCAGTCTCTTGAGGATGACTTCATCTTCGATTTCCTCGCCGAGCATCCGGGAAGTATCCTCGTCGCCTGTGTACTGGTAGCCGAGAGTGTCTCGCGCCATCAGCGGCTGCACCCTTCGCTTCATGAAACTGAAGGCCACATGCTCGGCCCTCAGTTCGGCCTCCCTCAAGGCCTTAATCTTCTTTAGCAGTGGAGGTAGATGAAGACCTTCCTGCATGGTGGGCTCCGTGTTCCACCATGGCGCGTGCTTCGGTTGTCGACCGCTGGGCTTCGGCAGCTCGGGGTGATGGTTGCTGATGTAGAACCACTTCGCCTTCCAATCTTGGTTGGAGTCGATGAGCTTGTACGGCAAGTACTGCCCGGCGGCGTCTTCGCGCATCTGTATCCCGGTGCCTCCAACTACTCGCGGGTCGTCTGTACTCGGCTGCGGCTTCACCCAGAAGAAATTCCGGAAGAAGATCCAGTGGGGTTTGATCCCCACAAACGCCTCACAGAAGTGTACAAAGATGGAGACGTGGAAGATACCGTTGGGGTTGATGTTGAGGTACTCGATGCCGTAGTACCGAAGCATCCCCTTGAATAAGTCGCAGGACAGCAACGCGAGTCCACGCTCCACAAACCGCGCGAACATCGGAATCTCATTCGGGTTCTTCTCCATCGAGTACAGATCGCCGGTGGCGGTGCGCCACAGATCCATTTCCTTGTCACGAAGGAATCCGCTATTGACTAGGGCGAGGAGATCCTCGGTCTTCAGCTTCGTTTTCTTCCACTCCTTCGCCGGATTGGGACGAGGGGAGGAGGACGACGACGACGACCGCTGGCCGGCATCCCCGGCCTCATCACGGCTCCTCTTCTTCGACGCGGCGGTCTTCGTGCTCTTCGCTGGGGACCCCTTCATCCTTTGAGTCACAAGCGTCTTCACTCGCATTCGCTCGGGGACTGCGGAGGAGGGCGACCTACGGTGGTAGGCGAATGTAGATCTAATCTACTAAGCGGTGGTGGCGGCAGTAGAGGAGCAGAGGGGGCAGTCACTCAGATCTAATCTGCGAGGAATGCAACCGCTGGCAGTGAAAATCCCTAAGGGGGTTCACCTGTTATTCATTAACCACCGGGCGGCTAAGTTCCGAGCAGACGGATAAGCGCCAGGCGGGTGACTCAGCGGCAGCAGACTGACCCTTCATATTCCAGTACTCGATGCTCTCAGTCTCGGGGGCTCAACTACATCCGACGGACTCAGTGAGCTACACCAAATCAAGATCCCACTCATGACACATTCTACAGTCAAGATGACCCTTCAATTCAAGAGAAAGTACTCGACTCAAGGCTCAGGGGCTCCGTGCCATGTGTCCTTCGGTTTTTTCTTCGGATTTTTCGGGATAAGATTGGCAGAACTTCAGATTGACCCTCAGCTTGAATCTGCGATTCGACCTAAGGCTCGGGGGCTACATTCCATAGAATCGCATTCTCCATATGGTTTTCATCAAGACAACACGAGTACTACTGAAGACCTTCGAGAGAAGCACTCGGGGATGCTTGGGGACTACTCGAGAAGACTTCAAGACTACTCAAAGATCAGCTGGAGTACCTTCCAGCCTCGGGATGATTCAAGCATTCTTGAGGACTTTCGGCTTGTGGAACTCGGGGACGCTCAAGGACTACTCGCCAAGGCCGTCAAGACTACTTGAAGACATCCTGCTCGACTACAAAGTACTCAGGGGCTTGTCGTACGGACATCCCTGGGCCCACTACTCAGGTGGGTACTGGGACCGACTACTCCGTGGGCCCCTGGGATTACTCGACTTGGGCTGCACGGCACCAGATGGTGTGAAGCGCAAGGCATACGGAGGACTATTACTCGGTTAGGAAGCTAGACATGTTTGGATCCATGTAGAGTACTCCTAGCCGTACACGACTAGTACTCTCCTGTCAAACCGACTTGTAACTCTGCCTCCCGGACTATATAAGGCGAGGCAGGGACCCCTATCTCTTCATCCGCATCATCTTGTAAACACACCCAATCAATCCAGAGCTACGCAGCATACAGGATGTAGGGTATTACGCACCTCGCGGCCCGAACCTGTCTAAATTGTGTGCCACGTGTCTCTCCTTCGAGTTCCCGATCTCGGCAAGGCCACAAACATCTACCTCGGGCACTCCCCTTGGTAGGTTGCCGGGTTAAAACACCGACTCCCGGTTGCCCTTTGACTTTCCTTTTTGACTTGGTCAATAATGATCGTTGACTAGTCAACTTGCCTTGCAGACCAACCCAAAACCTAGCTTTTGGTTCACTAAGTTGCTGACTTGTGTTTTGTGTGCTTTATCGCAATTAATTAAACTCGTAAAATGTTTCTATATTTGAAAATCCATTATAAATTGGCCTTAGCTCAGAATAATATGAAATCAGTTTCTTTATTCTTCTAAAAACATGACACACCCGTTAGTCCAGTTTTTGCTCTCTTTTTGGCTCTTATTGCTTCTCTTTGGAGTTTATTTGCATTAGCTCATGTTTTTATTTATTTATGCGAATTTAGGAATTCCCGGAGCCGAGGAGTCAAGCCAGAAGATCGAGAACAACTACGGCTACTTCCACACAGGTGTTCACACCCATCCGACTTTGAATACCTATTAGGCATTGCTTATTAGAATGCTAGTGCTTTATTTACTTGCATGATGATGAGATGATGATGAACCTTGCATAGCCTATCTTTGTATCCTGTTCCTTGATTGTCTTACTACTACTATTCTATATATGCGTGTATATGCGCTGAGCTACTCTTGTATGGGTATGGGATTTTGTGAGTATGTTTCTCGAAGAGAGTTGGAGGTTGCTTACCCCTGGAGGAAGGTTCCAATGATTTCCCTAGCTAGACGATGCTGCATGACTGTTAGGAGATTATGAGTTCGGGGAGGGTAGGCCGGACACGCTCTGTGTGGAGGTGCACCAGGACCGGCGGTTTAGCTGCCCTAGTCTCCGAGACCCTCGAAGCCACTGGGCAATGTTGATATGGTGCGGGAGAGGGTAGGCCGAACACGCTCCATGTGGGAGGTGCGTCGGGCTCGGTCGTTTACCGACCCTAGTCCCCCACATACTCTACACCTTTGACCTGGTTTTGAGACTCATAGTCCCGGCAGGAGGTACCACCTTAGTTAGAGAGTCTTTGGATGTGGGATGAGACACATTGGATGCTTTGAGAGATGAGGGATGTGGGATGAGAAAACACTGGATGCTTTGAGATGAGGGCGGGTGTTGGAGAGCTATGTTTTGCCCGAGGTGGTGGTGACGGGAATCTGGTGTGTCGGGACTACCCGATGAGATGCGTGAGATGTGAGTTTGGGAAGGATGGTTTTACTCTCTTTATATGTTGATGTTGCTACTGCTTAGGAAACCCGAGCTATCCTTGTTATATATACTTTATCCCTTTAGAAGTAGGCCACTTAAAGCTGCACACGGATGGGGACGTGAACCTATCCCATTCCTTGGGGATAGTTGGTGAGTGCGCAGGTTCTTAACTTGGAGTGAAGAGTCCATCCTGAAGAATTCAAGAAGAGGGTTGTGTTGCTTCGCTCAAGTGCTGCCTGTGGAGTTGATCGAAGATGAAGACTTGAAGTTCTATCTACCGCTACGTAGGTTTTCTACTTGTCGTTTAGCCCAAGCGGCTTGTACTAAAATCGTATCCCGAGTTGTTTCGGATGTAAAATATTTTATTTTGTACTCTGTTTTCGTTGTATGGAAATGATATTATACTGTAATGAGTTCTATACGTGATAGCTTATCGATCCGGGGACTATCACAATGGTACAGAGAGTCGGGTTTTCCTCACCAAAAACCCGGGTCGTTACATGCACAATTAGGATCTCTTTGCCCTACCTGAGGAGAAACAAGGTCTGATCTACCTTCCCCATCTCAAGACCTCTCTCAAACAGGAACCCTCTCAACCTACCATACCAAGCTCTAGGCGCCTGCTTCAGCCCATACAGTGCCTTCCTCAACTTGTACACCCTGTGGAGGTACTTCTCACTCTCGAACCCCGATGGTTGCCTCATGAACACTTCTTCCTCCAAAACACCGTCCAGGAAAGCACTCTTCACGTCCATTTGGTACAATTTGAACCCTTTAGCCATGACAAAGGCTAGAAGGATCCTAATCACCTCCAAACAGGCTACGGGAGCAAAGGTCTCCTCGTAGTCGATCCCCTCTTTCTGACTATACCCTTGCGCCACCAACCTCGACTTGTTTCTCACCACTCCACCTTTCTCTCCCTCTTTATTTTCCACACCCATTTTGTCCCAATCGGCTTACACCCTGGTGGAAGCTCCACTAACTCCCAAACTTGGTTCCTCTCAAATTTCTCCTACTCCTCATGCATCGAATTAACCCAATTGTGATCAGATAACGCGTGTCCACAATCGGCGTCCTCGCCAGTTCCGAACCACGCTACCACTTCCCAAACACTCGCGCCTCACTCCTACTGCCCGACCGACGCAATGAAGCGATCAGGCTCCCCGTCGCGCCAGCTATCCCCCACCGGTTCCTCGTCGCACCGGCTATCCCCCACAGGCTCCCCGTCGCGCCGGCTATCCCCCACTGACTCCCCGTCGCGCCGGCTCTCACCCTCGCCCTTCAACCGATCCTCCGGTGCCACATCCTCTCCGCGCGCCCGTGACTGGGTGCAGCCGTGCGACGGCCAGCACTTCGCCCGCATGTTCACGGAGGCGCTGTGGGGCCACATCCACGACACGCTGTCGCCGCGCTCCGACGCCGCCAACGTCGACCCGCCGTCGCTCGTCGACAGTTTCCCAAGAGCCGGTGGTGGCTCGCCGGCGGATTCCCAGCCTCCTCCACCGTCACTACCGCCGCCCTCCAACGATGCCAACGTCGACCCGCCGTCGATCACCAGCGCTTTGCCAGGAGCAGCTGGTGTCTCGCCGGCAGATATCTAGCCTCCTCCACCGTCGCTGCCTCGGAAGCTTATGTTTACGGTTACCCTTCCTGCTGGTGAGTTTGACTCTGACTCCCAAGCTGACACAGACTCGTCTGAGGACTCTTTCCACGACTACATCCCACCGGTCCCCCGAGGTGATGCTTTGCGCGTCTTCCTGCACTTGAACAGCACGTCCGGGTGCCCTGTCTGCCCCAACCTTATGCACCGATGGCGCAAGCTAAATGAGGTCAAGGACCATGTCCTTGGGATGGCCAAGTCTGCACCCCTGAGGCAGAACTACAAGAAGAAGTGGAGCTGCCACCGCGTCGTGGCCAGTAATGAGGGATGGATGGAGAAGATGGAGTGAGCGAGCCGTGCCGGTGGAAGATCTATGCTGTTATGTTATCTGTGATGTTAATTAGTATCTTATGTATGTGAACTTTGTGATGTTATGTTATCAGTGATGTTAATTAGTATCGTTAGATTTCGTTGGAACATTGTTTTATGTATGTGGAAATTGTGATGTTTAATTAGTCACTTAGAATGGACTATGTTTCCTACTTTGGATGGATGTTCATTCGAATAATGCAATCGTATTTTCCTAATAACAATTCAACGAACCATTTAGTCCGGTCTGATCACTTTTGCAGATCAGTAAGATCCGACCATTGTCATCCTATTTTGCCCAAAATCAACACTGAATTTAGCCCGGTCTGGTCACCTTTTCTTATCAGTAACATCCGGCCGTAGCCTTCCTCGACAGGCCGAGACGCCCGTTGCCTAATTTCCCATGGAAGCTTGCCACAACGCCCCATGGAAGCTTGTAGATGAATAGCAGCCACTCGATCTAGAGGCCCGTTGCTTAGCTTGTCACATAAGCTTGCACAACTTCTCATGGAAGCTGGCCATTGTATTCCTACCACCATCGGCGCCCTCGCCAGTTCCAAACAACTCTACCCATAGTTCTCTTCTGAAACACTCGCGTTTCAGTCCTACTACCCGTCCGACGCAAGGAAGCAATCAGTCTCCCCCAGACACACAGAGCTCAGGCGCATGGCCGTACCCGCCCCTGCTCGTCGGTCTAGCGGTGTTGCTAGCCTCTCGCCCACCGCCTCCTCAGGAGCCGAATCTGGGTCCTGGCTGTCACCGTGCGGCCTCCACTTCATCCGCTCCTACTTAGAGTGGCAAGGGCGTCAATTCCACAGCACGAAGCCGCCCCGCTACGATGCTGCCAACGTCGACCCGCCAATGCCCGGAGCCGCTGGTACGTCGCCGGCGGATTCCCAGCCTCCTCCACCACTTTGTAACCATCTAGGCCCTTTCGCACCTTTGGTAAGGGTGTGTTTCGGTGATAAATGACAACCATATGCTTGTGACTAACCTTTGTTTTGTAGTGGATTATATCTTGGGTTATTGTCATAAGTATTGAATGAAAAGAGACCCCTCAATTTGAATTTATGGACGATCAATGGGCAAATACTACATGGCTAAGGACTTTGATAGTTCCAAGTGTCACAAGGAGATGAAGGACACTTGGATTGCTAGTTTGTAGTGTTTGACCATACTATTAAGAGGGGTTCATGCACTAGTAGCTTGACCATGCACCAAAAGCCATGAAAATATGCACACTCAAGTTCCTTGGATGCTGATCAGCTCAAAGTACCCTTGGAAACACATTGGAAGCAAAAGAATCAACGGAAAACTCAAAGGCGATTGAATTGGATGAGTTGAAATTCAAGTCATAGCGTCGGATGAACCGACGCCCTTATTTCTACATTCGTCGGATGAGTTCTGTGGCTAGAGTTTTCAAAAGAGACCGTCGGATGAACTGACGGCCCTAGCATCAGTTCATCTGGTGACCTAGGGTTTGGAAACAGTAAGGTTCGAAGCTCAGCCTCTTCAGCACCGGATGATCCGATGCCCTGACCAACGGACCATCCGACACCTACATTCAAATCATACAGAGCCGCGCCAAGTTTCTTGTTTCAGCACCGGATGAACCGACGCTTGATACTCACCTCAGTGGTTCATCCGACGGTAGTGTTTGAACTACACAGTACTGCACCGAGTGGGTGCTCTTCAGCACCGGATAGACCGACGGTGTGTCGGTGCATAGCGTCGGTGCATTGACTGGTTCACTAGGTTCAACGGCTATTTCAGCAACTGTGAGTGACCGGATGATCCGACGCCTGCGCATGGGGAGACCATCAGTTCGTCCGACAGTACTACTTTTCAGGGAAACTTTTCCAACAGCTAGCCACCCTTGCTAGGCCTATAAATATGACCCCCATGCATCTCTTGAGCTGCCTTTGCTACTCTGAAGATCTATAGCAGCCAAGGAGAGAAGGAGATTGTGTTCTTGCTCATTTGGGATTCTCTTCCTCTTGTTTGAGGAGCTCTTTCTTAGTGATCAAGGGTTTCAAGGTGCATACATGGCTTAGCTGAGTGCTCAAGTCAAGTGAAGGTGTGTGGGCTTGTTACTCTTAGGGTTTGACGGCTCCTAGACGGTCTTGGTGCTTTGGGGGTTCTTGGTGAGCTCTTGGAGATTGTGGGAGCCTCAAGAAATCTTGGTGTACACGGTTCGAGACCCACCATTCCGGAGATAGAGAACGAGTACTCTTAGTGAGCACTTGAGTCTTGGTGACTTGAGGGGGAGCAATACTCTTAGTGAGTGCTCCAACGTGGATTAGGTGGAAGCGTCAACTTCTCGATACCACGGGAAAAAATCCGGTTGTCTCTTGTGCCTCTCTCTCTACTTACTTGTATTTATTTTCAGCACCTAATTTCCGCACTTAAGTTTCCTTGCCTTAGTTCTCTTTAAGTTGCTTGTTTGACTCTTATCTTGACTAGGGTGTTCCATATCTCTTAGGGCCCCTTTGGGAGCCCAGAATCCCACCGGGATCCCCCCTTTTACCCCGGGCCGAACCCCCACATCGTTTTTGGCCCCGGGTTGATTGGTCCCGTCATTTGGAAGCCCACTGGCCCAGGCCGCCGCAACCCTAGCCCCCTCTTTTCCCCGTGCCGGGTCTTCCCCACCTCTCGACTCGTGACGGCGCCGCCCCGTCTGTTCTTCCTCGCGACTCGGCGGTCGGCGCCTCCCCGCACGGCTCCTCCCCTCCACTCCGCCACCTCCGCCGCCGCGCTTCACCACTGCACCGCCGCCTTTCTCGACTCCAGTGCAACCGGGACTCGACGGAGCGAGGTCGCCGCCCGTCTCGACTCCAGCGCAACCGAGACTCGAGGGAGCGAGGTCGCCGCCCGTCTCGGCTCCAGGCGCCGCAACCAGCAACCGCCCCTCCAAGTCCCTGTCCCGGTGCTGCCATCCACCTACGCGTCATCGTCCCTGCCCAGGAGCGCCGCCTCCGACTCGATCTACACATACGTGAGTTTTCCCCTCCCCCGGTCCACCTGGTAGGCGCTTGCGATTCTTGGAGCTCTGCAGGCTGTAGGAGCTGCTAATACTAATCTAGGTGCCTGTTCGAGCTCTGATTGCTTCTTTATCCTTTGTTGTCGATTGTCTTGTCAAGATTCTGGAGAAAAGACAAAATAGGTCATAAACCAAGATAATTTTTTCTGGATGACAACGCAAACCAATAAAACTGACAGATGATCAAAGTACCTTGATGAAAATGTTAGCAGATCCGCTCCTGGGGCTGCTTGGGTCACGGTTTGAATACATCACCTGGATGGGCTTGCTGTTAAGCATAGCAAAGTTCAGCACTTCCAATGCTCTTGCAGCTATAAAATCGAATAGTTAATCAGCCATTACATGACTTTTGTCTTAACACTAGTTATGTCAGATAATGAAACAGATTGAAAGGAAAGATGGATGAAACGGTGCATGATCAGGGTCATCTAATTGGGGCTAGCGCGGGAACCGTGCTATTGCTAGCTAGTATATCAGGCTTCTGCATCATATCTGATTTACTAATTACTATATTAATTGTCATTTTGGTTATCTTTCCTATGTTTATATTTACCTGTCCTAGTTTAACAAACAATTTCTGCATCGTATCTGATTTACTTTCGTTACTAATTAATTGCTATTTGGGTTATCTTGCGAATGTCTGTTTTTATCTGTTCAAGGTCTACAAATTATTCTGTGATAGATGATATGCTTATTGAAATGTAATTGAAGACATTGATTTCATGACCCTTTTGTTTGACTGAGCATGAGGCATTTCTGCCATTCCACTGCAACTACACATAATTTGTTTCTAAGGCCAGAGTTGTTTCACTGGATTTAGAAAAATGCTTAGCTCATTTTATGTAACCCTTCCTGTCTGACCTCTTTGTTTCAATGACAAATTACACTGAAGTTGGTTCTTCATGAAGTTGTTCAATCTGATTGTCAGTAGTCAATGCAACCAGTAGCAGCCATTACTTTTGCGCAGCATAACTCATATAATAACAGAAAGTGTTGATATCCCTTCATTCATCAAACTTGGAGGAAACATATCCCTTCAAAATATTAGCCTCCTATAAATTTGATAAACTGTTTGATTTTGCATTCACATTGCCAAAGACACAGACATATGATGGTAGTTTACTAATTAGTCTAAAGACCAACACACTTATGCCTCTCGTTGCTGCAACTGAAGGACCTGAGTCATGCACTCATAAAAACACATGCTACATATATATAGCCGGTCTGAATAATTCAATTTCTAAAGAATAAATATTTTATCGAGTGAAAATGCCTCATTTTGTAATCTAGCACACTCGGTAGTTGGCAGTTTTGGCACCAGCTCACGCAACAATGCTTTTGCAGATTTTGTTGCCCATGCACGCTTTTATCCAATATGATTGTGGTTAAACAGAAGGGGCAGCTAGTGACCATTTCGATCACTGGCTTGATAGTGTACCTAACTGATGGGTCTGTTGTTTCATTTGGCTGCAGTAGGAAGTGTCGCCGCTGACCTCCGGCCTGCTCTCCCAACAGCAGAGGGCCTCTCAACGGTGGCAGCTCGCTCTCCGACAGCCCGTCCGTCTCGCCGGTGAGTCTGTTCTGAAGTTTTCTAAGCTGAAGCCATAGTTGGGGTGGAACTATGTGCTAAAACAGTAATTCCTCGGTAGTGCAGAATGTCAGAGGGGCATAAACTGCGCGCCCTTTTGCTTTTATCTTATATAGAACTGCTAATACAGGTCAGTTTTGGCTTGAGTTGCCTTGTACAAAGCTTGTGTCATAGATCTGTGTAATTTGTTAATGCTGATTACAAGTTTAGCTTCTCATGGATCTGTTAGCGCACCTTCCGTCGATCAAAGTTATGTGCGTGCATACTGCGTTCTAGTGTGCTATGCTGCTGTTCCAGTACGATCTGTGGCGTGAATGTGTGTGATACCGAACCAGATCCCTCATCCCGGAGTCCTATAATTTTGTAAAATACTGTCATTCTATCTTTAATTTTGTGAGCATGCTAAAGTCCTATAGTCCTATCTAGAATAATTGTAGTTTCTGAATTTCACAACCAATCAGCACTTTCTGAATTTCAAAGATCTGATGAGCTAGATTGCTGCTGCTAAAATAGTATAAATTAAAGTTGCTTAATAAATTCTTCAAAGACATCACTTCTATGAAAGATATTAAATGAATCTGCGTATATGAATTCAAGTATAAAATGGAATCTATATAGCTGAATTTAGTATAAAATATACCCTAAAATAGCATAATCTGTAATATTATATCCTGTCATTACCATTCAACAAGTTTGTTGGTTGGTGTGTTTTGTGTTTTAAAGGTTCAGATTTGCTCTACTGATATAGTGTACCTTCTGAATGCTACAGAAAACTTAATTTCCTGAATGCTACTAATATAGTGTACCTTCTGAATTTCACAAAGCTACTGATATAGTGTACCTTCTGAATTACAGCTTCCTTAATTCACAGGGTGATATGATTCACAACCCTGAATTATTTTGAGATCTATCAACCGTGCTTCTTTTTCTGTTTTCACTGAAGTAGCTAGTGTTCTTGTTGACAGGCTTTAATTTTAATGTTTAGCATGTGTTTGGTGTTGCTGTACCTTGTTCTGATTAATGTTTAGCATGCTTATGTACATCCAATTCTAAAGTTCAATAAAATGTAACTGTGCTGTTGGGCAACCCATCAACCTGAACTGAATCTCTAGCTATTTTGAACCTGAAATCTGCATATTGTTTGCCTGGAAAACTGTATAATGCAGTAGTGGTCAGTATCTTACCTAAATTACCTGCATGTTTTCATGAATGCCAGCAACTCATCTGATGTGTCTGATGTCACATGCTCAAATTCACCATGGCGGACTGGTTATCTTGGTCTGAACATTTTGTTCTTATTACAATGCTTATTCAGACATGCTTGTTCATTCAGGGCTTTGATTATAAAAATGGACATCTGTTTGTTGTGTACCATCCTAATCTTAGTATGAATATATGCTTCCATATGATCATGTTACCAATATGACATAATTAAGCAGCTGCAAAAGAATATATGCTTCCATATGATCATTTTCTCAGTAGAGGAACTGTTAGTTCCAAAAGAATATATGCTTCCATATGCTAATTAAACAACAACTGTTATGTTCATTGGGAGGCTGGCCTTTGCAAGCTAAATCTATTTTTCAGTAGAGTTTAACAGTAGACATTTTTCTAGTGCCATACTGAAATTGGTTGTGAGTATGTGGCAGGCCTGCTAATCTGATTCAACTTCAGAACTAATGCTTGTCAGTATGTTCCCTATTTTATCTACTAGCTGTTTGTTATCTACTAGCAAACTAGTTGTTTGGTGCATTCAAACATAAGTTATCAGCATTGAGTAAGATGTGTTGAAAGCACTTGATACTTAGTTGGTGACCTGCTTGCTGTCCTTGTATAGCTTTTATTATGAGCAGTGCGAATTGGTTTATAGAGACATACCTGAATGCCTGAATTCTTTGTTCAATTCACTTTCATTTATTATGACCCTGCTATGTTCTTGCATACCTGAATGCTTTGTTACCCTTATATTTGCATACCTGTGACATACAAGTTCATTGGATAAGCTAATTTATTTATGCTGACCTTTTTTTTCAGAATCTGTGAACAGTAAACTGTTGAAGAAGATGAATAGGCGAAAAAATGTTGAAGGGAAGGTCCTTGGCTTATTTACTAGCTAAATATCTTATACAATAATTAGATTATGCGGCAATAATTAAGTTAAGGGTAGAGTTTTGTAGCTAATTAAGTAGATGCTTGAAACATGCGAAGAGCACCTGTTATTTTTATTTTATTCCATGTGGTGGAGGAGATTCAAAAAACGACCAAAGGAGGCTTGTCACTTTTTTTGTCAATTGCATGAACTGGATGTAATATGTGACTGATGTTTGCCTGTTGATCTTTTATACATATGTTAGGATCTTGTTAAATGGCTATTTTTCATTTTTGTGGACATTTTTCAAAAAATTTGCAGTGTCAGATTATGTTTTATTATTTTGTTTAGCTTGTTAGATTAGCATAATATATTGATTATTTAAAAATCCCGGACTGTTGCTATCCCTGGTGTCCCAAACAGCTGGAGGTGGAGGGGGTTTTTCCTTCCCCCGCGTGGGGAGGATTGCTATGTACAGGGAAATTATGGTGGGGGTTGCCTAACTCTGGGTCCAGGGGTCCTGTGCTCCCAAAGGGGGCCTTAGTGTGATATTTGCTAAGGAAACTCTTGTTAGTATACTTAGTAGTAGAGAAAAACCTTTTTAGATGTGCAACACTAGTTGATAGGCTAAGGTTTTCTTTATGCTCTAGAAATTGAAAAGAAGGCCCATATTCAACCCCCCCTTCTACGGGCCATTGATCCTACAAGTGGTATCAGAGCTAGGTTCCCTATTTGCTTGGCTTAACCGCCTAGGGAGATGGGGAAAGGTAGTGGAAATGGTCCTCCCAAGTTGGTAGGGAAACGGTTTACCTTTTAGGCACATAGAATGGCTAGCTACCTTCAAGCACAACACCACGATGCGTGGCTCACCACTATGCATCCTTTTCCTAGGGTTCCCACCGAGAGTGAGGCCAAGTGGAATTCGCGCGCTAGAAACCATATCTTTGAGGCTCTAGATGAGGAAATGTTTGATCGGGTCTATACGTTGGAAACCGCCCATGAGGTGTGGATGGAACTTAAAGACATCCATGTGGGCAATAAGAAGATCCGTGAGGAAAAATATGAGTTGCTCAAAGTGGAGCTCAATGAGTTCAAAATGCTTGAGGATGAGGGCATAGAGCGAATGTACTCTAGGTTGGGTGTGCTTATTCAAAATATCAATGCTCTCGATATTGCTTACCTTACCGAGCAGGAAATCATCCGGAAAATCCTTCAAACGCTCCCCAAGCTGAAGTACAACATTGTCAAGGCACTTCTCTTTGAGAAGGACTTCTCTACCCTCACCATCATCGAGGTTGTGAACAAGATCCGCTCCCATGAGATGTTTATGATGGATGAAATGGAATCATCTACCTCCAACTCAAGCTCCAAGAAGGATCTTGCACTCAAGGCAAGTGAGAAGGTCAAGCCAAAGATGAAGACCAAAGCAAAGCCTCAATCATCCTCAAGTGAGAGCGAAGACAAGAGTGACTCAAGCGATGTGGAAAGCGATGATGCAAAGCTTGCTCTTCTTATGAAGAGAACTACCAAGATGCTTTCCAAGATTGGCAAGAAGGGCTACAACTATGATCCCAAGAAGCAAAAGTTTCGGGCATCAAGAAGAAATGGTGAAGGAAGCAATAGGAAGTGCTATAATTGTGGAAGCTATGATCACCTATCCTATGATTGCCCCAAGCCCGACAAGCGTGTATCAAGCTCAAGCAAGAAGAACGATGAGGATGAGAAAGATGCCAAGTACTACAAGAAGAGCTCATCCAAGAAGAAATCATCAAACAAGCCCTACCACAAGAAGAAGGGTGAACATCATTCTCTCCTGGTCAATGAATGGGTAACCGGTGGTGAGACTTCAAGTGAGTCAAGTGAAAGTGAAGAAGAAAAGAACAAGAAGATCGCCGGTATCGCTATCAAGGATGATGAAGAGCCTCCACTTCCACCTCCACCTATGTGCTTCATGGCAAAGCACTCCAAGGTGAGCGATAGTGATAGTAGTGACTCTTCTAGTAGTGATGATGATCTCTCATCGCATGCTCTTAAGGGTCTTCTTGATGAATACACTTCCATGATTAAGAAACAAAAGAGTAAGCTCAAGGCACTTGAAGAGACCCATGAGAAACTTAAGCTATCAAATGATGAGTTACTTGTGAAGCACAATGAGCTTAGCAAAGAACATGATGCTTTGGTAGTGTCCAACAAGTCACTTAGAGATGACCATAACAAGTTGCTTGATAAGCACAATGAGCTAATCGTCAAGCATGACGACCTAACCGTGCTTAACAAGTCTCTTGAGTCAAATCATAAGATGCTTAAGAAAGAACATGTGATCTTAGAGATGAAATATGAAGAGCTTGAGCTTGCATATGAGGCCATTGGTTCTAGTGGGCATGAAGATGCTAGAGAAGTCACTAAAACTAATGCTTCTACCTCATGTGATGATCTAGTTGAAAAACCTAAGGTCTTGCTTAATGATGAAAATGTTGCATCTTCTTCCAAGACTAACCATGCTAGGGTGAAAGCTCTTGAAGAAGAAGTGAGAAGCCTAAGGTCTTGTGTGAAGACTTTGGCCAAGGGTGAGGAGTTACACAAGGAGATCCTCTACTATAATGCAAGAGATTATGGGACAAAGGGACTTGGTTCTTTCCCTAATCCTATCAAGGAAACTCCTAAGTCCAAGGAGTTATATGGGTGTTTCAACAAGGAAGTTGGGTCTTATTGCCAACATTGCAAGGTCACCGGCCATCACACAAGGGAGTGCCTAATACCTACTCACCCTTTGCCCACCTTGCCTAACAATTACAAGTCTATGTACAATGATAACCATTTCTTGTTGATGAAGAAAAACAATGGCAAGGTTGCGGTCAAGTTTATTGGTGCCAAACCCAAAGTCAAGCCACCTAGAAGCTTATGGATTCCGAAAGTTCTTGTCACTCACATCAAGGGGCCCAAACTAGCTTGGGTTCCTAAATCTCAATCCTAATTTCTTGTGTGTAGGTGAACTACAAGGCCGGAGGGAGTCATTGGATACTTGATAGTGGTTGCACTCAACACATGACCGGCCAAGTAAAAATGTTCACCTCACTAGTGGATGATGCGGGAGATCATGAACAAGTATCGTTTGGTGATAATTCTAAAGGAAGGATCTCCGGATTGGGTGAAATCTGTCTAACAAATGATCTATCCCTCTCCAATGTTCTCTTTGTGGATTCTTGTAGTTATAACTTGCTTTCCATTGCACAATTTTGTGACCTTGGTCTTTCATGCACATTTGATGATGAAGGGGTCACAATTACTAACAAGAAAACTAATGAAGTTGTTTCCAAGGGATTTCGCTACGGCAATCTTTATCTTGTAGACTTTGCATCCCATGAAGCAAACTTGACTACTTGCCTCATCTCCAAGACATCCAAGGGTTGGCTATGGCATCGCCGGATTGCACATATAGGCATGAGTCAACTCAAGAAGGCTTTCAAGAAGGGAATGGTTCTTGGTGTGAAGGATGTCACATTTGAGAAGGACAAGTTATGTAGTGCATGTCAAGCCGGCAAGCAAGTTGCAAGTCATCATCCCATGAAGGCTTATGTATCTACCACAAGACCATTGGAGCTCATGCACATGGACCTCTTTGGACCAACTACATACAAGAGTCTTGGTGGTAATCTCTATTATCTTGTCATTGTTGATGATTACTCACGCTACACTTGGACATTCTTTTTGGAGGACAAGGGCAAGACGTTTGATATCTTCAAGAAATTTGCTACAAGAGCCCAAAATGAGTTTGGGTCATCTATGGTGAAGATTAGAGGTGACAATGGGTCGGAATTCCGGAACACAAGAGTAGAAGAGTATTGTGATGGTGAAGGCATAAAGCATGAATTCTCTTCAACCTATACACCGCAACAAAATGGTGTGGTAGAGAGAAAGAACAAGACACTCATCACTCTTGCTAGAGCTATGTTGGATGACTATGGGGTTTCTCAAAGGTTTTGGTGGAAGCTATCAACACGGCATGTCATGCTTCAAATAGAGTGTATCTCCACCGACTATTGATGAAGACACCATATGAGCTACTCATTGGGAGAAAGCCCAACATCTCCTACTTCCGGGTGTTTGGTTGTAAGTGCTTCATATTCAAGAGGAGGAAGCATCTAGGGAAGTTTGAGAGTAGGGTAGATGAGGGCATGTTTGTTGGTTATGCATCTAACTCCAAGGCATATAGAGTATTCAATAACTCTACACGAGTGATTGAAGAAACATGTGACGTGGAGTTTGATGAATCTAATGGCTCCCAAGGAGATGGCTTTTGTTGTGATGATGTAGGAAAAGAACCTCTCCGAGAAGCAATGAAGAAGATGGCTATTGGGGACATCAAGCCAAAGGAGGATGATGACTCTCACTCTATTCATGAAGATTCCTCCTCTGATGATGATGACAATGGTGATCAACCAAGGCGTGCAACATCATCCCCCACAAGACAAGATAGTCCATCTTCCTCACAAGAACCACCTCCTACATCACAAGACACTCAAGATCAAGTAGAGGAACCAGAGGAAGTTCAATCTTAAGATGATCCCACCTCTACAACATTTGGAAGGCGTACAAGGACTTCAACAAACCATCCAATTGATCTTGTCTTGGGTGATCCCAAGGGTGGTACAAGGACTCGCCGCAAGCAATATGCCTCATTTTGCAAACATCATGCTTTTGTCTCTTTTGTAGAACCCACAACTATAGATGAAGCTCTTGGGGACCCGGATTGGATCTTGGCTATGCAAGATGAGCTCACCAACTTCACAAGAAATCAAGTGTGGGAGTTGGTAGAGTGCCCCAAGAACAAGAATGTGATTGGCACTAAGTGGGTCTACCGGAACAAGCAAGATGAACATGGTATTGTGGTGAAAAACAAGGCAAGACTTGTCGCCAAAGGTTACTCTCAAGTTGAAGGCTTGGACTATGGAGAGACCTTCGCTCCGGTGGCACGTCTTGAAGCTATCCGTATCCTCCTTGCATATGCATCTAGTCATAAAATGAAATTATTTCAAATGGATGTTAAGAGTGCTTTCTTGAATGGCTTCATCAATGAAGAAGTCTATGTGGAGCAACCTCCCGGTTTTGAGGATGCTACATATCCTAACCATGTCTATAGGTTGCGCAAGGCTTTGTATGGACTCAAGCAAGCTCCTAGGGCATGGTATGAGAGGCTCCAGGATTTTCTCATTGAAGCGGGATTCAAGATTGGTAGAGTGGACAACACGCTATTCACAAAGATCATCAATAAAGAGCTATTCATTTGTCAAATTTATGTTGATGATATTATCTTTGGCTCTACTAACCTCAAAGTGTGCAAGGACTTTAGTGATCTCATGACTAGGGAATTTGAGATGTCAATGATTGGAGAGCTCAACTTCTTCCTTGGGTTTCAAATCAAGCAATTGAAGGAAGGGACTTTCATTCATCAAGAGAAGTACACTAATGATATTCTCAAGAAGTTCAAGATGGATGATTGTAAGCCGATCAAGACTCCAATGCCTACCAATGGACATCTCGACTTAGATGAGGGAGGTAAATTGGTTGACCAAAAGCTTTACCGTTCTATGATCGGTTCTCTTCTTTACCTTACCGCATCTAGGCCCGATATCATGTTTAGTGTTTGTATGTGTGCTCGGTTTCAAGCCAACCCTAAAGAATCTCACCTAAGTGCTTTGAAAAGGATCCTTAGATACTTAAAATACACACCTAGCATTGGCTTGTGGTACCCCCATGGTGCTTGTTTTGAGCTCTTGGGTTATTCGGATTCGGACTTTGCCGGATGTCGAGTAGACCATAAGAGCACTTCGGGTGGGTGCCATTTGCTAGGTCGATCTTTGGTTGCTTGGTCCTCTAAGAAGCAAAACTCCGTGGCCTTATCCACCGCGGAGGCGGAATACATTTCCGCGGGGGCTTGTTGTGCTCAAATCCTCTATATGAAGCAAAGCCTCTTGGATTATGGTGTGGTTCTAGATAGGGTTCCCCTCCTTTGTGACAATGAAAGTGCCGTAAAAATTGCTAACAACCCGGTTCAACATTCGCGCACCAAGCACATTGATATCTGTCATCACTTCTTGCGAGACCATGTTGCAAAAGGGGACATTGTCCTTTGTGGTGTTCGCTCCGAGGAGCAATTGGCGGATATATTCACCAAGCCTCTTGATGAAAACACCTTTTGTAGGCTTCGGAGTGAATTAAATGTGCTTGATGCGTCCAACATCATGTAATGCTTGTCATATAGGTTGCATTTGCATATGTACATGATTAGGGGCTTGTCTAACCTTGATGAGATAGTGGTGAGTATAGGTCTTGCTTGAGCCGGTGGTTCTCTTGTTTCGCTCAAGGCATGTTGGAAGGCTCACCATGAATAAGCTTATTGTAACACCCCAGGTGTTTATTAAAGATAAAAACCTCAATTAGTTGTGTTAATCAAGATTATTTAGTCCCTAAGCATGTTTTGCTTGATTGTGCACACTTTTGCACTTAAACCCTTGGTCAAACTCTCAAATCATGATCAAACCCCTAAAGCTCCAAAAGGCTGATTCGGTTTCTTACGCGTTCTCCAAATTTCTCTATAGAAGTTCAAAATCGGCCAATATAAAAGTTCTTTGTTATTTCCGGGGACATATTTCTCATAATTGGCGGACATTCAAATTTTGAGTGCAAAGCCGCTTAAATTGGAGTTGAAGTTTCTGTACACAGTGTTACAGGGCCGAGTTTTTCCTGAAGTTCAACACGTTTTTCCCGAAAATCTGTTGAGCAAAACATATGTCGCCCTTTGTGAAAGTTGTAGGTCTATAGCTCCTCTACAACTTTTATTTTTTGGAGATTTTTTCACTTAGTTGGCACTTTTTGAAGATAGGCAATTTCGAAAGTGGTCACTGCGATTTGAAACGAAGTCCAGCGCAGGTACTCCCGCGTCCCGCCGCTCCAGAGCGCCGCGCCGTCGCGCCAGCCACGTGCGGTGCACGCGCGACTCCGGCGTACGGCTGCCCCGCTGTGGACCCGAGCACGGCTTAGGTGGCTCCGCACACCGTGGCGCCGTACACCGCACCCAGGCAAGCCGCAGTGGCCTGCCAGAGGGCCCGGCGTGGCCACGCGCCGCGGCACACCGGCGCCGCGGTACCCCGCGCGCATGCAGGCCTCCAGCTGGCCGTGTCTCGCCTTTTTGGCCGCTCTCCCCTCCTAATCGCCCGCGGTAAACACGAGGCTCTGGTTATTTCGCGCGCGCTGTCGTCGTTCTCTGCCTCGCGTGCGCCGCCGGTCTCCATTGCCCGCCGCCACCGCACGGCATTGCCGCGCCGGCCGAGCGAGCCTCCCCACGCCAGCCAGCGCCGCTTGGCCGCTCCTCCTCCTTCCTCAGGTCCTCCTGCATCTCCAGCCCGCGCCGCAGCCGCACATCGAGTCCGCCGTCGCCGGAGCGCCGTGTTCCGGCGGACGGCCGCCCTGCGCACCGCCGAGGGACGCGCCGGCGAGGTCTCCGGTCCGGCCAACACCACCCGGCGGTGCAGGTGAGCACACGGGAGCCTCCCGACCACTCACCCGGCCGGAGTCGGCCCCACATCGCCGGCCGGCGGGTTCCCCTGCGCCGGCAGGAGCACATTGCAAGGTTTGAAAAAGGTCCAGGGGCGTTTCCGTAAAATAAGGACCTTCTCGTAATTTCCGAAACTTCTTTCGAGGGCCGAGTTGCTATGTATCTTTAGGGTTTCAGCTGAATCTTAGAAAAATCACTAAAAATCGTAGAAAAATCAGAAAAATACAAATCCAATTTTGTTGGGTTCCTGGTGAAGAAACCTACCTTTTCTAGAAAGCATGTATAGGGTTTTTCTGTGTATATTTTGAATGAAAATCCAAACTCAGTTTGAGGTGTTTTTGGTGTAGTTTAAAATATACACATGCTATGGACTTGAATTTTGGATATGTTGCTCTTTATGGCATGTATAGATTAGTGACCAAAGTTGGCATGATTTTGATGTGTAGATTTTCAGTTATGATTTATGTCAACTTTATGCTAGATTAAGCTTGATGCTTTTTATAGCCCCTTAATTAAACTTTTCTTTAACCAAATGTGCACCCTAGGGCTTTACCTTGTTGAGTAGTACCTCTGGTAGAGTGGATATGATTTTAGAAAATTGTTTAATAGGTGATTTGGATTTAATCTTGTGTAGGAGTTTAAATTCAAATTTTGAAACATAATTTGAATCTGCACTTATGCTTTGGTCAGAAGCTTATATTTGGCATACATGACTTGTAGGAGAAAGTTGAGATCAAAAAGTTTAGTAAATCTTTTTATATGAATTAGTGGTGATTTACTAGGCTGAAATTTGTCTTTTTCATATAAATTAATTTATAAATGATCTTAAGCTATATTTTGGTTTGAGAGCTTAAAATAGGCATATGTTACTGTGTGCAAAAGCTTAGGCTCATTTGAAGTGGTTTTGATTTTATATGGATTTATGGGTGAAAGGCTTGTTTTAGGTAATTAAATAAAGAAATGGAGATTAAAGTGTTAAATTGTGAAATCATGTTTTGTTCCTGTTTTTAATAATTTAAAAACAACCCCTTACTGTTTGGTGAAGTTAAGTAGCTCAATCTGCTTAGATGTGTACACAATCACCACCAAAGCTCACCTTAATTTAATGCATATGCATGTATACGTGTAGATTTACCGGACGGGACGTACACGCTCACCCAGGAGGAGGAGGGAGCAGCTAGCGAGGAGGTGAACCAGCTTGGTGTGCAGCAAGACCTGGACCAAAGTCCAGAAGAGCCCAAGGCTAGTGTTAGTGTTGAGTTAGAGGAAGGCAAGCATCGGCTTCATCTAACCTTTTTGGTTTAAAAGTTCATACCTTTTACATTTCAGTATTTATTGTTTACTTGTGCATTTAAGTTTTAGGAGTTGCTTTGAAACCTAGATGCATGATCCTTAGGACTCCTATGCTCTTTTACTAGTATGATAGGAACGCTAGTGCCATGCTCTAAGGATACGGTAGAAGTCGAGTAATGACTCATTGCTCGCGAGATATAGGGTTCTTATGTTGGGATCATAAGTTGATTAAATTGACTCGCTCATGTGGTAAGAGCAATGGGTTCGGTCTCGACCGAGTAGCATGGTGCTGGTCTAAGCTATTGAACGTACCAAGTGCTTGTCGGGAATGGGACCGGTAAGCCTAGTACCTAATGAACCAGTGCGGGGACTTTATCGTTACTACTCTTGAGATGCTTCTCCCGGTTTGCTCCCGGTAGTGCAAGTGTGATCCTGGACGTGCCGTGTGAGGGCGTTCCAGTAACCTTGTACTTAAGACTGTTGTGCCTGTCCCTAATCTGGGGAATGACGGGAACCGCCTGGTTGGGGTAGACACTGCACTTGGTCTACCTTCTTCCGTGTATCTTGGGTTTACCTTGCAAGGATATAAATCGATTGATCATCGGTCACTCGCCGTTATCTGAGCCGGCTTGACCACTAGCTACCCCATATTTATTTATGGAACATTTCGGATTAATATTGTTGGATGATTAATCTTGTTTGTACAACCATGCTTGCTTAGCTAGGTGCTTACCTAGAATGGTTAACATACTAGAACTTGAGCTAAAATTTGAAAGTAAGGATCAACTCTTAGTTGCTTTTGGCAAAACAAACCCACCAGCCAATAACCTTGCATGTCTAGCTGTGTCTTTTATTTTGACGGGTCAGTCTTGCTGAGTATTAGTATACTCAGCCTTGCTTTTGTTGTTGTTTTCAGGTAATCCCATCTGGCTTGGTTCTATTCCAGATGGTTGGGAACTTGAATGGGAGAACGATGATGAGGAGTGATATGCATGGATGGCCTCCTGTGTATATCATGCGTTTAGTTTAATTTCCGCTGTCTAAACTCTGAACCACCTTTACTTTTATGTACTCAAAACTTGGTTTGTAAATTTAAGTACTTAGGAACTTTTATGTAATGTGATGTTGTACTCTGGTCCCGCCTTCGTGTGGGCTTAGCGCATAATTCGATCCTGTGTAAGTGATTTACCGGGCATGCCCCGGCAGAGGCGACAGAATAGTTCTTTATTATCGCTTAATGGCCAGGTGGATAGGCTTAGGCGATAATACGGAATTATTTTGGGCGGTTCTGTCACACTTATCAAGGGTTCAAACTTGGCAAGATAGTTTATCTTTCCGCTTTGCATTTATGCTTGTCATGTAGGCTGCACTCATGTTTAATTTCATGCATTTGTTCTTGCATAGCATTGCGTGAGAGAAGTCACAAAGGAAACTCACACTATGAGAAAGCTGCTTAGTGTTCAATGCAAATCAACAACTCTTAAGGTGTGATGAGACAAATGATTGTGCTTAATGCCTATTGAGTTAAGTCCTAACGAGCTTAAGGTGTTTATCTCTAAGTTCAAAGAAATTAACTCATACATTCCCTTTTTGGTGTTCCCTCCTCTCCTTTGGTTCTTATATTGCCTATTTTATCTATGGTTTATCCCTTTTTAGGGAGCTAATTGTGTATCTGTATGTATTTTACAAAGGAGTGTTTGAGGGGTGAGGTTGTCACTCAGAATTGATCCAAAAATGTGCTTGTGTTGGTTTGTGTGTGACATCTTTTGGATCAAAAATGAGACTTAGTTCAGCACATCGAAAAACTCACCATCGGATGAACCGCTGCCATATAGGTTCAGGCGTCGGTTCATCCGGTGAAGGGGTCTGTGCACTCAGTTTGTCTCTGGTAGAAAATTTCCTACCGTCGGATGAACCGACGCTGTCTTGTCACAACCCAGCGGTTCATCTGGTGCTGAAGAAAATTCAGCTTTCACACAGACCCTCGAGCAACTGCTCCGACGCAACTAGCCAAGGGGGCATCGGTTCATCCGGTGCGCTATTTCGATGCGGAGCAAAGTCTATCCGACAGTTCGACCGACGCTCGCTTGTTTACATCGTCGGTTCATCCGACGCCACTATGACGCATGAGTCCCGTCTCTCATAACGGTTCGGCGCGGGGTCCTCCTTCACTCGAACCCTAACACCCGCCGCCACCGTCTGCCGCCCGTGCGCCGCCTCCTCGCCGTCTCCGGCCATCCTTGGCGCACGTGTGCATCCCTACGCCCCTCCACCGCCTCTCTGAGCTCGCCGCCGGCCTTCACAGCTGCTCCTCCGCGCGGATTTTGCGAGCGTACTGCCGCCCTGCCCTAGGCTAGGGTTTGGCCCGCCGGTCGATTCCGGCCAGGCGCCGCTGCTGCAGCTCGCCGGCGTTCACCAGAGGGTGCGCAAGGACCATATCCACCACCACAGCCGCTCCTCGTGCCTCATCGTGTGCTGTGGTGAGCTTTTCTCCAATTCATCCCCCTTCTTGTTCCTGGTACAGTTCAAATTAGGGGTGAATCGGTGAATTACTCCTGTGGATTGCCCTGTGATCATGAGTAGCTATCCCCTTAGCCAACTTTTGCTCATGCTCATAGGATTTATTGCTCAATTTTCATGTAGTTATTGCTATATTCCATGAAATTGAGCCTCTTGTTGCTGTTTAAGAGTACTCTGTTGCTTACCTCTTACAAAACAGTAACATGAGCACTTAGGGTTTCACACACTCCCATCTTTCTGTGCACCTAAGGACATGCCTAGATTTCATATCTTTTTCTTGTGGCAATGCTCTTCTAGTTTTCTTGTTTAGGCTCATATCTATTGCTTTGCTTAAGGACATCTTACCTCAAGTTACATATCTTGTTTATCTTCATATCTCGCCATTCTGTAATCATCCACCGTTTCTTTGTCAGATGGCAGGTGACAAGAGGAAGGGTAAGGTGGTGGCCGAGCCGAAGAAGAAGAAGACCCGGCAGGAGAAGGAGTGGGATCATGTACTTTCAGTTCCCGACACTCAGGGCCAGCCACAGTAGGGTATTCGGATTGGTGAGAGAGCACCGAGACAGGGGGAGCAGCCCTAGGGTGAGCAGCGTCAGCCACAGCAGCCGTTACGGCATTCAGGCCGCAGTCAGCAGACAGAGCAGACAGAGCAGACAGAGACACCTCCTTCTGCTCCACGTTCCGGTCCTCGGACTCGTGGTGGACACTCACAGCAGACTCCGAGGCAGAGGCGAGCAGCAGTTGAGGAGCTGGTAGAGCTCGAGTAGCAGGCACAACCAGTACACGGGCCAGAGCTACCCAGAGGTCCGCGGGTAGAGGCTTTTAGTGTTTACATCCGCGATCTGCGGAACTTGCCCGGGGCAAAGATCAAGCGGTTGAGGAGTGTGCCTGAGGACGAGTGGTTTCCTCGTGGGCGAGAGGACTGTGACCCTCGCTTCTGGACGATCCTCCAGGAGAGCTTCTACGCCTCCTACGTCCGCAAGGGTTCACAGCTGAGTCAGCACAGGATGCTCCATTTCACAGTCCTCAGAGCAGCAGCAGCCGGGCAGCCGATCCTACCGTTCTTCGACTACCTTCCCGGCTTGGCAGACTTAGTGAGCCTGAGGTCCCGGTACGTCCCTGACTGGGTCCGGGTGTTTTATGCGACAGTCTACGTCGAGGCTGACCGGCTCTCCATTCACTTCATGTTAATGGGTCAGCAGCAGAGGCTCACTAGAGAGGGGATCGCAGAGCTGCTTGGGGTACAGCTTGAGGATGACTCGATCCACTACTTGGCCTACCCTGACGTCGAGGCTCCTCGTCGTGCTCACACTCCTGTGGTACCCTCTGACGACGAGATCAGCTTCTTGTTCCTGCAGCCGTTCCTCCCCGGTATTCCCAGGACTCCGGGCCGCTTGACTCGCGAGGCGTACGTGGTACACTACGCGCTTCGGAGGTCCGTGCTCTACAGGATGGGGAACGCCGAGTCTGTCACCGGCGTGCAGCAGTAGCTCCTCATGTATGTCATGGCCAAGCGCCCATTTGATATTGTGGATATCCTGATCAGCGAGGTCGAGGACGCAATTATGGATAGTATGGGGATGACTCGACAGCAGTCGTTCGCTCACTGGATCAGTTGGATGCTGTCACGTCTCGAGGCCCAGCGCTACGTGAGTATGTTGGAGTAGTCCAAGTACATCTTTCCGACCTACCGGCCTCCGATGCCCGGTGACAGGAGGCGGGGTCCGAGGGCTCTGAGACGGGCCGAGGAGACCTTACAGGCACGTGCAGCAGCAGAGGCAATGATGGATGAGGCTGCCCGACAAGACGCTACACTAGCAGCTGCTGAGGCACCTCTACCACAGTACTTCGCGACCGATGACGAGTCCTCCAGTGATGACGACTTTGTGCCTGCCCCTGAGCCCGTGTTCCGCGTTCGTTGCACCCACGATGACGAGGTCGGGGGTTCTGCCTTACCAGGACAGAGAGAGCCTGAGTCACTGATCCCTCCTCAGATTACTACTGCTCAGGTGACTCAGCCGGACCAACTCACTTCCCTCATTCAGACTCTGGCAGCTCAGACACAGGCCACCTTCCAGGTTCAGCAGCAGATGCAGGCACAGTTCCAGCAGCACCAGGAGGCTCAGCAGGTGATCCTTGAGGGGATCAGTCAGCAGCAGGAGGCACAGATGCAGCAGATGCTCCAGCACCAGATGTTGACCACACAGATGTTCACGTTCATGTCTGGTTGCCTTGGTCAGCTCTTCCAGTAGTCAGGGCTGCAGCTTCCTTAGCTTCCCACACCTCAGCAGCTCCAGGCCGACCCGAGTGCTCCTCTACCAGCTGCAGGTGGGTTCGTGAATGTCCCTATAGCGTCTTTCCCTCAGTCGCCACTTCTTCAGACAGGGATGTTCGCGGTACCTTGTTGACGGTGAATTTCCGTCAACCTAGCCATGAGTTTACCTTCGGTGTTGGCATGAATTTTATATCTTATCCATTGGTACTAACCCCCTTGGTATAACAAGTTCGTTCGTGCATGTCGGTTTTGGAGTTTGATGTTTATACAGGATTTTAGCGTTGAAAGCAAGACTTCTGGGTAAAGTTCATCAAGCACCTCGTGACAAGACCTTGAAGCCCGGCATAAGTCAAGCAATGAAGTGAACATGACTCCAAGAAGCCCAAGGACCAACCCGTGAAGACGGAAAACTCCGAGGACCTGAACAGAAAATGCTGAATCTTGCGGGACAAGGAGCTTCATCTAAACCGCGGAGAAATTGACGTCAAGGGCCCACATGCAGAAGGGAGAACATTCTAGAAGACACAGGAAGCATCACCGAGGAAGGCGGCCACGAAATGGGCCAGGATGGGCCCAGCCCAGTCGGCCCAGGCGGGCCGGCCCGGCCCATTTCTGGGCCCATTCGTGCCCCCTTTAACCTAGCCGCCTCTCGAACTATTTATAGCCCCCTGGCCGAGAGCCATGCATCAACTCATTCGTCATTCGTCGTCGAGGAGCAGAGAAGAGAGGGACACCATTCCGGAGAGGAGAGGGTCGAGCTAGTTGTCTAGGGTTTCCCTAGCCGACGTGGGAACCTTGCAAGGAAGACCACGTCGGAGTTCCAGGAGCTAGAAGCAAGATCAAGGTAGGATCCCGGTGGTGATCTTGTTTATGTATCATGTACTATGTTGAATTATCAAGTTGCAATCCGTTTTCTAGTGATCGAGTGTTTCTCCTACGACTTTGATTTCAATCGGCTTTTCTTACTTTAAGATCTATTCTCGAGATAGATCGTAGAGGGTGTTCTTGTAGCCGTGGTGGCTAGAGGTGCATGCCTGACCTTCCGAGAGATTTCAACTTGTCCTTTGGACTCGCCCTAGGCTAACCCGCATGAATAGGAGTGCGTTGTGACAGAACGGTGGCTCCAAAAGGCGGGCATTTTCGGAGTTGGACGGGAAACCGTGATTTAAAGATGCTTTTTATGAGATTCAACTTGGCTATTTCTTCTTTGCTCGGAACTTCAACAAAAGCTTGATCCAATCTCTCTATATTGGTTTTACCTATCCCTCTCTACCTCTTGCTACCTCCGTCTTTCATAGATTGGATTCGTTTCTTTCGATGTTCTTTAGATTAGATGCATAAGATTCCCCTTTGAAGATCTAAGTGTTCTCGGCTTTAATAGATAGGACCTTGCATCACACATTTGTTCCATGGATTCGATACCTTGGGTTCACACTTGAGGGAAGAAGGGTCCCTTGACTACGATGGAGGACTTGTCCGCTTGCAAGTCCAAACGAAGTTTGATACGCATATACACCGTCAACAAGCCCCTTTTTCTGGCGCCGTTGCCGG
Organism: Cenchrus fungigraminus; assembly: GCA_036936925.1. Lineage (NCBI taxonomy): Eukaryota > Viridiplantae > Streptophyta > Magnoliopsida > Poales > Poaceae > Cenchrus > Cenchrus fungigraminus. The sequence goes on from CM072780.1 coordinate 91,901,876, forward strand.
GGAACAAGTGATCAAGATTCGATCTTTTATTGCTTTTTGTGAATATTTTCAGTTTTCTTTTGGTTTTTCTTTTTGCATCTACTAACTTTTGATCATCCTCAAAATCAATCTAATCTAGTTTGACTAACCCTAGTTTTCTTAGATTTGTTTTTATTTTTGTTTTGTATATATTTTGTTTATTGCTAACCCTAACAGGAGATGGACGGCTACCTCTCCAACAAACCCGAAAATTTTGTGGATGATCCAGAAAAACTTTACAGGCGAAGAAGACGTGAAGCACAAGCTAAAAAGCTGGAATTTGCAGATCCAAAAGCGGAGGCCGAGGGATCGTCGAAGTCTCCAAAGGAATCACCACCTCAAAGCCCTAGGGAGAATCAACTTCCACCGCTACCAATGGGAGAACAATCGCAGCTGGAACGCAAGATCGGGGAGCTATGCACCCCGGACATCGTCGACCTACCAATCTTGAACCTCGCAGAGATCGGAAGGCCGTTCGAGATCAAGACCTCAACAATTTGCATGGTGCAACATTCACCCTTCACCGGTAAAGAGGATCCGAACCTTCACCTTCAAGCGTTCGTTCAACTTTGTCAAACATTCAACATGGACGGGGTGACTCAAGATCAAATGAGGGCAAGGCTCTTTCCGTTTTCATTACTCGGGAAGGCTTTGCAATGGTTCTACTCTCAACCGATGGAGACGGTGCAAAATTGGGACACCTTGATGAGGGCCTTCATGAAGGAATACTACTCGCCGGGTAAGACTCAAAGCTTGCGCAATAAGATTGCTACCTTTGCTCAATATCCTACGAAGACTATATCGGAGGCATTCGAGTGCTTCAATGAGTACACTTGGGCGGTTCCACATCACAAATTCCCGAAGGAGGATCTCGTTCAAAAGTTCTATCAAGGACTTACCATAGCGTCAAGGACAATCATCGATGCATCGGCGGGAGGATCCATCATCGAGCTTACGCCGACCCAAGCTTTCACTCTATTCAAGAAGGTCGCGGACAATGACACATGGGCGTCATCCGGACGCTTACTTCCGGTTCAACCCACGGGGAACGTCAAGGGAGTCTTGCAAGTGGAGAAGGAAGACATACTCGAAGGCAAGATCGATTCGCTTATGCGGAGGTTGGAGAAGATGGAGATAGAGAAGAAAGAAGCCCAAGATTTAAAGGCTGCCGAAGCAAGATCCACATGTGAAGAGTGCGGAGAATATGGCCATGTCCAAAAGGATTGCCCGGAGGAAGCCAAGATGCTCGACTACATGAGGAATGGGGATTTGATGAACTTCCGCTACGGGCAAGGTAGACCTCAATTTAATGCAAGCTCATCCATTCCGAATTCGGTTCCGCTTCGTATACAATTGAAGGACTTCATGGACGAGCAAGCTAAGATCAACAAGGACACCATCACCAAGTTCAAGGCCATAGACAAGGTGTTGGAGAACATCGATAGCAAGGTGACGGAGGTCAGAAGCTCCAACCATCAAGTGCTCAACATGATGAAGATGCTCGAGACGCAAGTGGGACAACTTGCCGGGCGCCTATCCGCTAATGAAGGGAAGCTTCCGGGACAACCTCAAGGTCCCGAGACGGTGAAGGCCATTCAAACTCGTTCGGGGAAGGAGACCGAAGATCCGGAGCGTTCTGTGGGAGCTAGAAAGCCTAAACCATCCACCAAGGTGGAGGAATTCGCTAAGGAGGAGGTTATCGAGATCATCACCGAAGAGCCCGAGTTTGAGATGTCGGGAGAAGACACGAAGATACCGCAACTTAAGCCACGCTACTTTCGAGGTAAACTTGATAATCACTTTGAGAAGTTTGTGGAGGTTGTGCGTAGGTTAAGCATCAACATGCCGCTATTGGATGCCCTTCAAGTTCCTACATATTCTCACTACTTCAAAGATATTCTTGCAAACAAGTATGAGATAGCAACACTCGGGGTAGATCATGTCAAGATGTCCAAGCAATGTAGCGCCGCTATTGCAAATGGACTAGAGAAGCAAGGAGACCCCGGATGCCCGACGATTCCATGTTCCGTTGGTTCATTCAAGTTTGAGAAGGCATTATGCGACCTTGGAGCAAGTGTGAGCGTCATGCCAAGAGATGTGTTTGAGAAGCTATGCCTACCGGAGTTAGAGCCTACGGCCATGTGCTTGGAGTTGGGTGACAACTCCATTCACTACCCTTTGGGCATCGCCGTGGATGTGCCCGTGAAGGTCGGACGCCACTTCATCCCCGTCGACTTTGTGGTGCTCGAGATGGGAGAGAGGGAGAAGCCACCACCATCCTTGGGAGGCCTTTCCTCAAGACCGTGGGAGCTACCATCGACGTCGGCAAGGGGGAGATCAAGTTCGACATCAACGGCGAGAGAAGTTCTTTCAAGTTTCGACCACGCTTCGAGGTATGCAATATGATCAAAGTTAAATATATTCTGCCTCATCGTCGTGTTAGTAAGGAAGAACCAAGGAAGAAGGAAGAGCCAGAGAAGAAGGAAGCGAAGGAAATCAAAGAGGTTGTTGCATCCGTCAAGATAAAGGAACAAAAGCCGCCTGTGAAGACAAAAAAGATGACTAAGCCGGAGAATAAGCCCGTGCCCAAGATGGTGCGGAAGTGGGTACCCAAGATTGCAATGCCCGCAAAGAGTGTTGATCCGAAGTAGTCAAGTGAAGAAGTCTAGCCATGGACTATAAACGAAGCGCTAGGCGGGAGGCAACCCGTTTCGTCGAGTAAAGAATAAGCTACCGGGAGGACAACCTGATTCAAGATTTTTCGAGTCTTTTCAACTAAGTTAGTTTTGAAATTTGCTACGCAAGACATTAGACTTAGAGTGGTTGAATAATGTTAGAGACATAATTCTTGGTTGGATATTTTATTTGGATCATAAACCCTTTTTATGAGCCATCCTATGTGTTATTTGCTTCTTTTCGAGAAACCAAAACCAAAAAAATTCAGAACCTATCTCAACCTTTCATCCTCTTCATGATGTTATGGTTGACTTGTTTTACATGTTAAAAACACATGAGTAGAGCCACACCTTGTACCTAGATGTTATTTAAATTTTAGCGCATGGTAGGACTCGCGTGAACCTAGAAACTTGATTTTTGGTTGGTTTGAAAATTTCATATCCTTGGTTTCTCTAGAGTTAGAATTTTTCTAAGCCTTATTTAATTTTATTTCATTCAAAATCTCTCTCATTTAACCAAAATTAGAACCCAAACCTATGCCCCCATGATCAAGCCGGGAAAAGCTTGCTCTCAACTAATGGAAGCAAACAATACCGGTGAGACCAAAATAAAAGTAGTCGGAAAGCATTTTCGACTTACATTTGTTTTTAATGCTTTAAAAACTCCTCTAAATTTATATTTGAACTCATTGCAAGCTCTGAGTTTATTTTTATTTTTCGAAATTAGAGGAGTACTTAGCATTAAGACATGCTTAGAGGGAGGCAATCTAGTTAACTTAACCATGCATGCACCATGATGCATCACGGGATGCCCCTCCAACATCTTTCATCAAACCACATGCAAAGGACAAGCATGGGGGGGCAGCCAAGGCTTTGTTTTGCAGGAATATCATGGAGGCATGTGAGGCAAGGGAGCATGGAAGTGACTCAAAGCAAAACCATCAAGTGGAGGGATCAATAATGCAAGCAAAGGAGTGGATGAGAACATTTGGGCGGTGCAACCCCGTGGAGCACGCGGTCACAAAGCAACAAAGCAAGCATGAGTGCACTGGAGAAAAACTGAGCCAGGAGGAGCAGCAAGGCCCCTAGGCCGGTCGGCCCAGGCCGGCCGGCCTCCCCCTTTTTAAGGTCCCCTGGTGCCCGTCTTCCTCAGGTAAGTCATTTGCCCAGTTCCTTGTTCGTGTGCTTGAGCTTGTAGTCCAGAACCACCTTAGACTTAGCCTTTCACTTCGAGTTTTGTTTCGTCCAACAAAATCCATCCTAAATCCACTCAAAGTCCATACTCCAAATAATATTTGTGTGCCTTGTTACCGGTTGAAAACCCCGGATATATATTTGTGAGGAAGAGTGCAGCAACCATGTGGAAGAAAACTACAAGTCTTTTCACCAAGAAGAAGGGATCATCGTCGTCCAAGCCATCATCGACAACCTCTTCGAGGAGGCACTCGGTTTCCTTGTCTCCTCGGAGTATGGAGGAGGACACGGCACCACCGAGGAGGAACGACACTCTTCTCCTCGGTGGCATGAGGGCCACACGAAGCTCGTCTATGAGGTTCACCGAACCTCAAGGACGTACGGAGGAGCCGCCCGTCCGACCTCGCCGCTCAGCACGATCATCCGCTCCACCTCCATACACTCCGCGGTACTCCGAGTATGGGTTTACCATCATGACGGAGGAGGAGGAGAAGAAGCGCACTCGCCTTGAGAAGAGGCTTGTGGCCAACGTCGACTTCGACGATCAAGCTCTCCAAGTGTTGGGTTTTCACACGGATATTTACTACATGTTGGGACACCTAGGTTGGGTGCAATTCTCCAACGGAGTGTCGGCAGACACCCACAAGGAATTTACCTTGGAAATTCTCATGACCATGGCGTCTATCCTTGATGAAGGAGTGCCGAGTCTCTCATTCCGTTTGGAGGAAGTTCAACAAGTGGTTCCCTATGAGTATATTAGGGAGTTACTTGGTTTTCAAAAGGGAGCCCCGGAACAAGTAGATGTGCATGGAGGCACGTTGGAAGGTTTTTGGAGTATGATCGCGGGAGAAGCTCACCGGCAAAGAAATAGTATCCGGAACCCCATCATCCAAGTGTTTCACTCATGGATGTGTAAGAGGATTTTGGGGAGAATGAGAGAGACCAAGATAACCGACATGGAGGTGAATTGGCTTTACTCGGCTTTGATTGCCAGGCAGCCAATCGACCCCACTCACCTTATGATCAACCGGTGGTGTTGTGTAGCAACATCGGGTTCGGGAGATATTGGCTCGGGGTGTTATCTCTCCATGTTGGCTATCTCTTTGAGACCGGGAATTCCAAGAAACCCGGAGCATCTCCTAGTTGGGACTTCCCTAGGATTTGATTATATGAAGCAAGGCAAATACATAAGTGGAGATGAGAGGGGAGGCTTCAAAGTGGCCAAAGTGAATTTGCCCCTTCCGGATGGAAGATTAAGACTTTTTCTTGAGGGGAAAGAAGATTGGTTAGAGGAAGAACTTCTTGTGCCGGCGAAGAAAAATAAGAGAGGAAGGATTATAGAAGAAGGTTCTTCCACGGCCCAAGAAGGAGGTGTGCAACAAAATTATGTGCCACCATTTGGAGGAATTCCGGCGCCGCCGAGTTACTACGGTAGTGTACCAATACAAGCATGGGGGAGTGGTGCTGCCATGCCCCCACCAAATTTTGCGGTACCCAACGTAGCCTTTGCGGAGCCATATGCACATCTTTCAAAACCACAACAAAGTGTGACCATCATTGGAGGATACACTGCGAGAAACATGCAAAATATCGCATCCATCCAAACCAATGCAAACCAAATGGGTGAAGGAAATGCAAACATCGCTTATGAGCTTGGACGCCTTCATTTAGCACCGCCGGGACAATTCATAGGAGGAGCGGTGCAATCCTATTATGAGCAAGGGTACAACAATCAAGATTATCAATATCAACCACCGGCGGAAGATTAGAGAGAGGAGGAGCTTTAGTTTAATCTTTTCTTTTCCCTCTTCTTTAATTTTCAGCTTGTATGCGTAGTGTTTTCAGTTTTTATTTAATTTTCAGCATGTGTGTTAGTGTTTATTTTCATCATGAATAAAATCACCACCTTGTTTTTACCTTTGGCAAAGATACAAAGTTTGTGCCATGTTGATATATGATGATAATTGCCGCTTTGTTTATCTTTGTACTTGTTTTATGCATGATTAAGCTAATGCTCTCTTAAAATACAAATCTGAAATTATCTAAATGCTAGCTTAATCTTTAGCCGAGGTTATGATAAAAATAAAGACCCATAGTGTTTTATGTGCTCTCAAGTTTTAGATGGATTAAAAATGATTTATTTGTGTTCTTAAAAGAAATGCTAACCTTGTCATAAATACCACTTGCGTGTTGCTCTACCTATCCAGAGCCATATATATATTTGAGTGCAAAAACTTAGTATACAAGGTTTATTTTTGGGTGAGTTATTTCAGGCCTTGATTTCTCTGGCCCGAGACTAAGAAGCTGGTCATTCCGTTTTTGCGTATCTATCTTATTGCTAGCCTTTCTATCCGTGCATTGTGTATCCCCGCATCGGAGATTTCACAAACCTCGTCGGGTATCCACCCTTAAAACCAAAAATATCATCTTTTGTGTTTACCTCCTTGACCACAACCTATCATTGAGTATGGATCGTCGATTCAAGGAAGATCGCAAGTTAGTGCCAAGATTGAAGATTTCAAGTATCTCTCCAAAGGAAAAATATTTCTAGTACCTACCTTATCTCTATCACCTCTTTGCCCGAGGACGAGCAAACATCTAAGCATGGGGGAGGAGGTAGGTACAATGCAATTTAGAGATCAAGGGGAGCAAATAAAAATAAATAAATAAAAGAGAAAGAAAGAAAAAGAAAAAAATGAGTATAAAGAAAAAAATATGTATGAGAAAAGAAAAAAATATGAGTATGTATAAAAATAAAATAAAGTGAACTCCCCGGTTCTCTAAAAGTGCATCAGGAATTTCAAGGTTTCAAGATTAAAAGATCCAAACTCATCTTTCCAACCATGTGTAATCCGATAACGAGGACTTCCTTTGTGCCTCGGGATCACTCTTTGCCATTTGCACATGTCCACCTATCTCAAAGTGTGTGTGTTTTTCTCTCCCCCTCCTTGATATAACATTATTTTCCAATGACCTTTTTGACGAGTCTCGGTAAGACCATGAGAAGCTTGTCTTGTTTTGACAACATCTCATTTATAATATCTTGGTAGGACTAAACTTTCCCAAAGAGCTCCACATAAAGCCTACCACTTACATATATGTTTTGAGAGGGAAAGGAGTAGAAGAAATAGGCTTGAGAGATAAGATGAGATGAGAGTTCATGAGCAAGATGCAAGGTGGTTTAAATTTTTGAACTTGGTTTAGCTCTTTTTCATCTCGTTCTTTATTTCAAAATTTCTGAGATCCATTTGAATTTTGGGAGCATGTTAATACTTGTGGGAAGAGCTTAATTAATATCCACCCTCCGTAGGGATGAAGGCTAGTACATTATGGAACTTTAACGAACTAAACTTTTGGGAGCATTATGTTTTCTCGTGTATGATCAAGTGCAAGGTTTAAGCAATGAAGGGCAACGATGATATCCATCGAAGGCTTACTCGAGGACGAGCAAGGTTTAAGCATGGGGGAGATGTTGACGGTCAATTTTGTCAACCTAGCCATGAGTTTACCTTCGGGGTTGGCATGAATTTTATATCTTATCCATTGGTACTAACCCCCTTGGTATAACAAGTTCGTTCGTGCATGTCGGTTTTGGAGTTTGATGTTTATGCAGGATTTTAGCGTTGAAAGCAAGACTTCCAGGTAAAGTTCACCAAGCACCTCGTGACAAGACCTTGAAGCCCGGCATAAGTCAAGCAATGAAGTGAACATGACTCCAAGAAGCCCAAGGACCAACCTGTGAAGACGGAAAACTCCGAGGACCTAAACAGAAAATGCTGAATCTTGCAGGACAAGGAGCTTCATCGAAACCGCGGAAAAACTGACGTCAAGGGCCCACATGCAGAAGGGAGAACGTTCTAGAAGACACGCGAAGCATCACCGAGGAAGGCGGCCACGAAATGGGCCAGGATGGGCCCAGGCCGGTCGGCCCAGGCCGGCCGGCCCGGCCCATTTCTGGGCCCATTCGTGCCCCCCTTTGACCTAGCCACCTCTCGGACTATTTATAGCCCCCTGGCCGAGAGCCACGCATCAACTCATTCGTCATTCGTCGCCGAGGAGCAGAGAAGAGAGGGACACCTTTCCGGAGAGGAGAGGGTCGAGCTAGTTGTCTAGGGTTTCCCTAGCCGACGTGGGAACCTTGCAAGGAAGACCACGTCGGAGTTCCAGGAGCTAGAAGCAAGATCAAGGTAGGATCCCGGTGGTGATCTTTTTTATGTATCATGTACTATGTTGAATTATCAAGTTGCAATCCGATTTCTAGCGATCGAGTGTTTCTCCTACGACTTTGATTTCAATCGGCTTTTCTTACTTTAAGATCTATTCTCGAGATAGATCGTAGAGGGTGTTCTTGTAGCCGTGGTGGCTAGAGGTGCATGCCTGACCTTCCGAGAGATTTCAACTTGTCCTTTGGACTCGCCCTAGGCTAACCTGCACGAATAGGAGTGCGTTGTGACAAAACGATGGCTCCAAAAGGCGGGCGTTTTCGGAGTTGGACGGGAAACCGTGATTTAAAGATGCTTTTTATGAGATTCAACTTGGCTATTTCTTCTTTGCTTGGAACTTCAACAAAAGCTTGATCCAATCTCTCTAGATTGGTTTTACCTATCCCTCTCTACCTCTTTCTACCTCCGTCTTTCATAGATTAGATTCGTTTCTTTCGATGTTCTTTAGATTAGATGCATATGATTCCCCTTTGAAGATCTAAGTGTTCTCGGCTTTAATAGATAGGACCTTGCATCACACATTTGTTCCACGGATTCGATACCTTGGGTTCACACTTGAGGGAAGAAGGGTCCCTTGACTACGACAGAGGACTTGTCCGCTTGCAAGTCCAAACGAAGTTTGATACGCATATACACCGTCAACATACCTCAGACGACGACTCCTCACACAGTGGCAGCTACCACTTTTCTTGAGCAGCTCCAGATGACCACTCCGATGTCGACTCAGTTGCCGTCTCCGATCACTACAGGGCCACTTGTTTTTGAGACGCCAGCTCATGCTACACTACCCAGTCCGCGGGCGTCTTCACCTCTTCCGGTCTTTACTACTCCGCGGAGTGAGAGTTTGGATCAGGACGATCAGTACCTCCGCACTGTCACTGCGCAGATCTCTACTGCGATCGCCTCTGATCCAGCTGTTCAGGGTCCCGAGGCCACTCCAGCTCCTACTTCAGGGACCGGGACGAGTCCTTCTCCACCTCCTCAGACAGATCCAGCTGCTACTTCTCCGGACTGGTCCGGGATCGAGTCTGACGAGGACACTTCTGCGTTCGTGGTTCAGCCTTCGAAGTCCATGTCTACCTCGCCACCAGATCCCACCCCTCCACCTCAGTAGGATTAGATCTCTTTTTGGTGCTCGTTGCCGAAGGGGAGATAGATAGGGGGAGTAGAGATAGAGGGAGTTAGGGGAGAGTGCTAGGAGCTCGTTTTTGTTGCCTCTCTCGCTTTTGTGGAGTTTCATGATGAGACATGTATTTGGATCTTGTGTATGATGCTGGTTTACATGTCTAATCATGTTTGTGGTGCTCGTTTACCCTAATGCATGTGTGTTGTTGCTTATATCTTGTTTAATGCATTAGTAGTAGAGTTTATATGCTTTAAATTCAAGTTTTCGTTTATCTCTACTCGTGTTGTCATCTATCACCAAAAAGGGGGATATTGTAACCATCTACGCCCTTTCGCACATTTGGTAAGGGTGTGTTTCGGTGATAAATGACAACCATATGCTTGTGACTAACCTTTGTTTTGTAGCGGATTATATCTTGGGTTATTGTCATAAGTATTGAATGAAAAGAGACCCCTCAATTTGAATTTATGGACGATCAATGGGCAAATACTACAAGGCTAAGGACTTTGATAGTTCCAAGTGTCACAAGGAGATGAAGGACACTTGGATTGCTAGTTTGTAGTGTTTGACCGTACTATTAAGAGGGGTTCATGCACTAGTAGCTTGACCATGCACCAAAAGCCATGAAAATATGCACACTCAAGTTCCTTGGATGCTAATCAGCTCAAAGTACCCTTGGAAACACATTGGAAGCAAAAGAATCGACGGAAAACTCAAAAGCGATTGAATTGGATGAGTTGAAATTCAAGTCATAGTGTCGGATGAACCGACGCCCTTATTTCTACATTCGTCGGATGAGTTCTGTGGCTAGAGTTTTCAAAAGAGACCGTCAGATGAACCGACGGCCCTAGCATCGGTTCATCTGGTGACCTAGGGTTTGGAAACAGTAAGGTTCGAAGCTCAGCCTCTTCAGCACCGGATGATCCGATGCCCTGACCAGCGGACCATCCGACACCTACATTCAAATCATACAGAGACGTGCCAAGTTTCTTGCTTCAGCACTGGATGAACCGACGCTTGATACTCACCTCAGCGGTTCATCCGACGGCAGTGTTTGAACTACACAGTACTGCACCGAGTGGGTGCTCTTCAGCACCGGATAGACCGACGGTGCATTGGTGCATAGCGTCGGTGCATTGACTGGTTCACTGGGTTCAACGGCTATTTCAGCGACTGTGAGTGACCGGATGATCCGACGCCTGCGCATGGGGAGACCATCGGTTCATCCGACGGTACTACTTTTTAGGGAAACTTTTCCAATGGCTAGCCACCCTTGCTAGGCCTATAAATATGACCCCCATGCGTCTCTTGAGCTGCCTTTGCTACTCTGAAGATCTATAGCAGCCAAGGAGAGAAGGAGATTATGTTCTTGCTCATTTTGGATTCTCTTCCTCTTGTTTGAGGAGCTCTTTCTTAGTGATCAAGGGTTTCAAGGTGCATACATGGCTTAGCTGAGTGCTCAAGTCAAGTGAAGGTGTGTGGGCTTGTTACTATTGGGGTTTGACAGCTCCTAGACGGTCTTGGTGCTTTGGGGGTTCTTGGTGAGCTCTTGGAGATTGTGGGAGCCTCAAGAAATCTTGGTGTACACAGTTTGAGACCCACCGTTCTGGAGATGGAGAACAGGTACTCTTAGTGAGCACTTGAGTCTTGGTGACTTGAGGGGGAGCAATACACTTAGTGAGTGCTCCAACGTGGATTAGGGGGAAGCGTCAACTTCTCGATACCACGGGAAAAAATCCGGTTGTCTCTTGTGCCTCTCTCTCTACTTACTTGCATTTATTTTCAGCACCTAATTTCCGCACTTAAGTTTCCTTGCCTTAGTTCTCTTTAAGTTGCTTGTTTGCCTCTTATCTTGACTAGGGTGTTCCATATCTCTTAGTGTGATATTTGCTAAGGAAACTCTTGTTAGTGTGCTTAGTAGTAGAGAAAAACCTTTTTAGATGGGCAACACTAGTTGATAGGCTAAGGTTTTCTTTATGCTCTAGAAATTGAAAAGAAGGCCCATATTCAACCCCCCTTCTACGGGCCATTGATCCTACACACTTGCAGAGTTGGACTCCGACTCCAATTCCGACTCCAACTCCGACACCCAAACTGGCATAGACCATTTTAAGACCTTTGGTCTGCGCGTCTTCCGGCGCACTACCAACACCTACGGGTGCCCTGTCTGCCCCAACCGTATGCACCGGTGGAGGAACCTGAATGAGATCAAGGACCACATCCTTGGGATGGCCAGGTCTGAGGCCATGAGGGAGGACAACATGAAAAAGTGGAGCCGCCACCGCGTCTAGGCCAGAAACGAGGGATGGATGTAGATGGAGTGAGCGAGCCGCGCCAGTGGAAGACCAATGTCGATATGTTATCTGTGATGTTAATTAGTATCTTTAGATTTCGTGGGAACATTGTCTGATGTATGTGAACATCGTGATGTTAATTAGTAACTTTACATTTCCATGAAACATGGTCTCATGTGTTGTCCGGCCTGTTCGTGTTTCGTAGACAAGAACATCCGCTCTTATTGTACTTATACATGACCATGTTTCCTAGCTTGACACATGATCTGGAGAGGTTGAAGATCAATATTGGACGATTAATAAGAAATAGCAATGTGATCGTTGCTCACCTTGACCAAATTCAAAACAAGCATCCGGTTATTGCCAAACATCCAAAATGCTAATGCATCCCAAACCCAAACCATGTTTGTGAATTTGGTTATCGTTTGTTTGTTGATCAATCCCCTTGTTTGAAGTTGTTTATGCTTTGTTTCCCTGACCATATCTCTTCCTTGTCTCCCTATAAATGTTATCCTATTTTATCGCTCTCATAAACTATGAAATCATAGATAACCTTTGCCCAAAATCAAAACAAGCATCTTTTACTGGTTCGGAAATATTTGTCCTTTCTGTATATTTTTCTAAACCGAAACATCCGGTCTGTTAATGCATCCCATACCCGAACATCTGGTTTAATGGCAGTAAATAGTTCATCTCTACATGTTGAAGTGCTTGTAAATATAGTTTGCTCCACATTCACTAAGATTACAAATTTACATCGTTCTTTTCTCTGCAAAAGACCGTTACATTATTAGAGATCGAGGCGCCTCCTTGCATTAGCGTGATACAACTCCCGAAGAGACACCCCGACTTTCCCTGAAACTGAGATCTATTAATATACCGGACTCTCCCAACTCCCTCCATTGCCTTGTCTCAAAGTCTCTTCCTCCAGAAAACCACAACCACCATGCCTTCTTCTCCGATTCGACTTCCCGCCTCCCCGTTCCCTTCCAACCCCTCCTCCATCGGGACACCACCCGACTCCCCCCAACCAAGCACATGCGAGCCATCCGAGCCCTCCTTGAGTGAATCTGATGTAGAAGACATGGAAAGGCAGGAGAGCGAGGACAGCGAGGATGAGTACGACTACGTGGAAGAGGATGAAGAGGAAGAGGAAGAGGAAGAGGAAGAGACGTGGGCGGCCATTGAGAAGAAGCGATTGGCGGCCAAGAAGAGGAAGCGGGTGGAGGCCAAGAAGAGGAATCAACAGACGGAGGCGTTTATGAGGCAGCTTTTGAAGGATGACAAGGCCGATAAGCTTGATTCATTCAAGGACATGCCGTCGGCGAAGAAGAAGAAGGGTGCGGAGGAGGAGGAGGAGGAGGAGGAGCTGGACTTGAAGAGGACCAAGAAGAAGATGGACCTCAGCACTGGTCCTTCAAATGCTGGCCCTGCCAATCCCGATCTCGTGGCTCCCCCAGCCATTGAAGCTCCCTCGACGCCAAAGTCATCAGAAAACTCCTCGGAGGGGTCGTCTTAGATTACTCGGATTTGGGTTTTCTTTTTAACTTTCAAATAGGTGGTCTTGTGGATGGAAAGATCAATGGTATGTTTTCTTTTGGATGGAAAAGATCGATCCCTGTTTTCCTGCTCTGTGAATCTTGTAGTGGTAGGAAAATCCCTGTGTCCCCTGTTATCCATGAAGAACATGGGTGTTCTTCTTTTCCATGATCGCCTTCCTTGCTTCAGTGGATTTCCCTGGTCATGATGCGTTGCCATTGTCTGAGATGTAATGTCTTGTCATGTGATATTTTATTCTTATCCCACCGCACCACATTCCAGATACACACGTAAATGATGACCGATTTTACAAGTTTACCATTTGACTAAATTCACCGTTTTGCCAAGAATATACAAAACGTAAATGATGGTCACCTTGCCCAAATTATTCAACTTAAATGTGCACATACATGATACATCCCCATAGACCTACACTCGTACAGTGGCACTAGCACAGGCGCGCACAAACACACACCTAGCAACGAAATCTTCGGACTTGGCAACGGAAGACAACAGACACGGTCATGGAGATGGATACGGCACATGCCTATCCCGCCATACCTAATGCACGACGGAATGTAGCATAACGAGGATCCGTGAGGAGATATTCCTCCAATGCACGGTGCCTACCCCTCGACTTCATGGTACGTCCCGAGCGACCAATGCTAGAAGCATGCTGTAGGATGTCACGAAAACCCCACTGCCGGTGAGCAAGATTGCAGTAAGGGCACACACAGCGACCATGGCGAAGCACACGAGTGTAACCCTGCTCCTGCAGCCAAGCCAAAGCGTCTTTCTTCATCTCCTCCATTTCTTCCTCGTCCGCTTCGTCCATGTCGTACAGATCATATGGATCCATGTATCCTGACCGCTGCGGAGGTGGCACAGCATGGAAGTTGGCGGTTCCTCCGTTCGCATCAGAAGCCATCCTGCTACACACTCACCAACAACGTAAACATGATAAGCACTGACCAGAAACAATGATTGTAACCTGTAAAAACACGACGCGGAAGCTAAGAGCTCACCTCTTTTCACAGCGCGCAGAACCAAATAGAGAGGTCTGCTAGCACAATGCATGGAGGATGAAGAGGCGATCAGCAAAGGCCTTGGGGGCACGCCTATTTATTGAACCATGACCGATAATAAGGTGGCATGCACCTCGTGGCAGAGCATGCCTCACGGGGATTACAGTAACCATGAAAATATGTGGGATGCTCGGAATACGAAGGCCTACACTGCTGAGGAATCTTGTCACAAGTATAGGGCGGAATATGCAGGCTTTTTCCCCGGTAGGCATGCGAAATATTTGGTGGGTATACGAGTGTGCTTTGGTCTGGATAAGAACGCAGTAGGAAGATCCTTATATCCGTATGACTTAAAAAAATAGACGTGTAGGCATGGTAGTGGGAGAAGCAGCTGTTAGGCTTTGTGATCTTCGATTGGAAATGCACCCAGCTTCACTGAAGCATGGGCCTCTTCCAGATATCCGTCTCCCACCTATATTGTACGCCACCGAAATCCCACCCAAACTCACTGACAATATGGGGCCGTGATTGCACGGCCTCACTTGTCAGTGGCCCCGAAGCAAGTGCAGCTTATCAAATTTTCATTTCGCGGTCAGGAAGTCGAAAGCGGGATTTTCAAATTCTGTATTCCCTCTCCGCCCTGAAATAATAAATACTCTACTCCATTGCTACCGCATTGCGCCACTAAAGTCCCACCATCCATTTCCAAAAAGCATCACTCTGCTCAGCTAGATCTGCAGTGGCGGTCCGACCTTGCCATCGCCGGTGGAGGGTGAGGGGTATCTCAGCAGATGGTGGGTGGCAGATATCGGTGTTCTGCTTGCGTCTGCTGTGCTGGCCAAGCTGAGCAGTTGAGCGAGGATACGGCGCGAGCAACGGCTCCCGATGCCCCCTCAATCCATGGGCCCCTGAATCTTGGAGCTTCACATGTGAGAATCTCATTTCCTTTTCTTTCTAGTCCCCTAGTAGTATTTTCATAAGCTTAGAAAGTAAATTGCTTCGTGTATTGTGTTAGTTCTGAGATTCTTCTCTTAACTTTGCCGCTCTAGATCTGGTCACTGATTTGGAACACAAGTTAATTGATGAGCCATGCGTTGAAAGCAAATTGCTTTGTGTATTGTGTTAGATTGGAGATTCTTCTCTTACCTTGGCCGCTCTAGATGCAGTTACTGATTTGTTGCACAACTTAATAGATGAGCCATGCTTAGAAAGTAATTTACTTTGTTTATTGTCTTAGATTTCAGATCCTTCTCTTACCTTGACCGCTCGAGATTCAGTTCCTGATTTGTAACTTTTTGTGCAGGGCCTAGCATCCCACTACTGCATTGCTGAGATTCAATCACATGTCGTGGTATGTAACAGAACGCATGATTATCCTACTACTTTATCTTAGGATTATTCTTAAGTTTATTTTATTGCTTCATTTAAGGCTCAAGTTTGACTTCTCCTTTCATTTTTAGGCTCAAATGTTGAGGACAATCCTTGCGGTTCAAATATCAAATTCCTGTCCCTCCAATGTGAAGTCAAAGCCATTCATTGATTACATGCCTCAAGATTATCCAGCTTTCGCTACATGCTCAAGACCTGAAGTTTCGTTGGGAGGGCTAGATGCAGCTGCTGACCTTGGTGAAATCTTTGTTGAACAGGACCAAGTTTTGACAGACTTGAAGATCAAGGCAGAAGCATCAGATGTAGCAATGAAAGTGCAGACTGATGAGATTGAGAGGTTGAAAAACAAGTAGATACTACTGAGACCCTCCTTCGTCAACTGCTAAGCTCGCGCCTTGGGTAAGGCCACTGTGTTTCTTAGTCTTCTGCTTGTGTATTGGTTTGTGAGCTCCTACTGACAATCTGCTTGTGGTTGTTCTGTGTTCATTGATAATAATGTGTCATGTGTGATCCGAAACATTTATTTGTATCAGTGGTATGGAAATATTATCTGTGATGTCAATTACTTAATTGATTAGCATGTAATATGAGACTGAATTATATTTAATTAAGCGCTACCTGGAGTGCAGCCCAAAATAATAGGGAAAAAATATGTGGGCTTGCCCCCTCGGTCCATTATTTTTTTATGAATTCAAAAATGATTTATTAATAAAATGGGCTGTATCAAAAATGACGTCAGTGAATGGTGGGCTGGGTCCAATATCAGTTGGGCCTTAATCATTTTATGACGTCATCGAATATTGAACTCGATCCAACCAGTACTGGACCCAAAATAAATTAATGACGAATGCAATTATTGGGCTCGGTCATACTAAAAGCGGGCCTCAAACATTCTATGACGACCTCAATTATTGGGTCGGTCCAACCAGAATTAGGCCTAAAAGTATCTATGATGACAACAATTATTGGGCTCCATCCAACCATAAATAGGCCTTAAATAATCTATGACGCAAACAATATTGGGCTCCAACCAACCTTAATAAGGCCTAGAACAAATTTATGATGAAAGAAACATTGGGCTCAGCTTAACATTAAGTGGGTCAAATTCAATCTTTGACAACAAGGAATTTGGACCTTGGCCCAACAAAATATGGGCTGAATTCACTTAATGAGGAAACGGTTTGTCACAAAACGCCGTGCCACATCAGATTTTGGTCTGACGTGGCATGTACCTTATGACGCCTTTGTGTTACGAATTTCTACGCATCATTAAACTCATGACGCCGCGAAATAAGGTCTCGTCATTAATCGCGGTTTGTGACACTCGATTAATGACGGAGCATTTTGTAACAACCGGCGTCATTAATCGCGGTTTATGATGAGAAACGGCCTTTTTTTGCGTCACTAGTCGGTGTTTTTCTTGTAGTGTTAACTCATCCAATTCAAGCACCTTTGAGTTTTCCATCGATTCTTTTGCTTCCAATGTGTTTCCATGAGTACTTTGAGCTATTTA
This sequence comes from Cenchrus fungigraminus, assembly GCA_036936925.1. Taxonomy (NCBI): domain Eukaryota; kingdom Viridiplantae; phylum Streptophyta; class Magnoliopsida; order Poales; family Poaceae; genus Cenchrus; species Cenchrus fungigraminus. The sequence continues at coordinate 91,918,872 of CM072780.1, forward strand.
GCATCCAAGGAACTCGAGTGTGCATATTTGCATGGCATTTGGTGCATGGTCAAGCTACTAGTGCATGAACCCCTCTTAATAGTACGGTCAGACACTACAAACTAGCAATCCAAGTGTCTTTCATCTCCTTGTGACATTTGGAACTAACAAAGTCCTTAACCTTGTAGCATTTGTCCATTAATCGTCCATAATTTCAAATTGAGTGGTCTCTTTTCATTGATTACTTTTTTTCACTAAGGGCCACGCCCGAATTTCATTACTGAGAGCAACGAAATTACAAGATTCACGGTTTACATAAAAAAACAGAGCAGCAAGTTCAGGAAAAAAAAGCTAAGTTTCGCTACCAACATCCGAAACAGAAGGGGACACACAGGGTCCTCCCCCCTTTCGGCACATCGTCCTGAAAAAACAAAATCTAAGGCTGATTACAAACCATCACGAGGTATCATATGGCAATCCCAGGGGATCAATACATCATCTAGGGGGCAAGCCTCCTGCAAAAGAACTCCAAGCTTCCCATCCAGTTCATCATGCATCATTTTTAGTGCTCTCTATCTTTTCAGCACAGTATCACCATTCTTGTTCCTGGGTCTTGATCATGAAGTGTCTGGGGGTGGTGAGGAAGTGCCATCGGGTCTTGCTCTGTCTGATGCGCTTGGGGGTGATGAAGAAGAGCTGCATCCTTCAAAGCTTCAGCGCCCATCTCCAGATTTGTTTTTGTTTCATCTTTTTGTAAACTTGCCCAGTACGTTATGTAAGAAGCAGCTGAACAGATGATCTCGGTAGGAGATCTGATTTTCTTTTTTTCAAAGCAAACTGCATTGCGAGCTCGCCATAGAGCCCAGCAAATCGCAGCTAAACCAACCATATACACATTTTTGTTCCTGGGCATGAATCTTGCACACCACTCCCAAAATTGAGTGAAGTTAGAGGGTCTACAGTCAGCCCCTATAACCATTGCTACCAGACTCCAGCTATATCTGGCTAAGGCACAGTCAAAGAAAAGATGGTTTAAACACTCATCCATATTGCAAAAACTACAGGACTTATCACCCTGCCAGTTTCTTTTGATTAGATTTTCCTTTGTCAGGATTGCATCCTGTTGCAAAAGCCACATGAAAATCTTGATTTTCAGGGGTAGCTTAGCCTTCCATATATGCTTAGTGTGGTTTTCTGTGTCAGTTCTGCATAAGTGGGTATACATAGTTTTGACAGAAAATCTTTTGTGTTTTCCCAAATCCAAATGGGTTTATCTTTTCCTTGTCCTAGGGCACAACTTGTTAACACATCCCTCAGCATCCTTAACTGATTCTAGGCACTTTCGTCCAGCCATCTTCTGAAAGTCAGTCTCCATCCTCTTCTGGCTATCCCAGCCACAGATTCCTTTTGTTCATTGCACACCTCATACAACTCTCTGAACTTGTCTTTTAGAGCAACAGATCCACACCAAGGGTCACTCCAAAAATCAGTATCACACCCATCCCCAATTTTTATGTATCTGCCACTCAAGTAGAGTTCTTTCACTTTGAGGAGGTCATTCCACACAGGGGAGTTTGTTGGCTTAGGTCTCAAGTTAGATATCCCTCCCCTGATTCTATACTTCTTTCTCACAATTTCTTGCCATAAGCCTTCACCATTCTCAATTCTCCACCACCATTTGCATAATAAGCTTATATTCATCTTTCTCAGCTCTTTTACTCCCAATCCTCCTTTTTTCTTAGGTCTTGCAATCACTGCCCATTTAACCAAGTGATATTTCTTTTTCTCATTACCACCCTGCCAAAAGAATTTCTTCCTTGCTCTGTCCAATCTCTTTATTACAGTTTTTGGCAGTAGATACACAGACATAGCATATGTGGGGATACTACTGAGGCATGCATTTCTCAGGACCAGCTTTCCTCCATATGACAAAGAAGCTCCTTTCCAGCCATCCAGCTTTTTGAGCACCTTTTCAACTAGATACACCCAGTCCTTGATGTGTAATCTAGATCCTGCCACTGGAACTCTCAGATATTTAATTGGCCAATGGCCAGTTGTGCAGTTCATCATTTCTGCATATTCAATTGCCTTTTGTTCATCAGATGAGACCATGACTATCTCACTTTTGTTAAAGTTTATTTTGAGTCCAGACATTTTTTCATAAAGGTACAGGAGGATTTTCATGTTTTGTGCTCTATCAGCATCATCCTTCATGCACAAAATAGTAACATCCGCATATTGCAAGACTGCTACCCCATCTTTTATGTATTCTTCTATCAGGCCTCTGATCAAGCCATTGGCCTATGCAGTTTGTACCATTTTAGCTAAGCAGTCTGCAGCCAAATTGAATAGCAGAGGGGACAAGGGATCACCTTGCCTCACTCCCTTCTTGCTCTTAAAGTAGCTCCCAATACTGTCATTTACTTTCACACTCAGTGTCCCACTAGAAACCACTTGTTTAATCCAGTCACACCATTTTCCACAAAAGCCCCTCTATTTTAGAGTTTCAAAGAGGAAACTCCAACTGATCTTGTCATAAGCTTTCTCAAAGTCAAGTTTCAGGATAATACCATCTTTTTTCTTAAGTTTGGTATCATGGAGAATCTCATGTAGACTGAGTACTCCATCCATTATATTTCTCCCTTTTATAAAGGCATTTTGACTTTGATTTTTGATTCTACTCATGCAGCCCTCAAATCTCAGCATGAGAGCTTTGGTGATAATCTTATAGCTGACATTCAGCAGGCAAATAGGCCTGTATTGTTGAATCTTCACTGCTTCCTTTATCTTAGGAATCAAATTGATCACTCCGTAATTCAGTCTGTCTATGTCCAGGTCATGTTTCCAGAACTCATGTACTAGATCCATCAAGTCGTTTTTGATGATTTCCCAACTGGCTTGGTAAAATTCAATAGGGATATGGTCCGTCCCCAATGTCGTATTCTTTTTCATTGTTTGAACCACCACTTTAATTTCCTCCTCTGTGAATTCTTTGGTTAGTAAATTATTTTATTCCTCCGTTATTTTCTCATTAGGATCCCAGCAGTCTGGATCTAATGAAAAGATTGGACTATCAGAGGGTCCAAACAAGTCTTTATAGTATTCAGTAGCATGTTTAACAAGATCCTCATCCTTTTCAATAATTTCTCCATTCAGTTCCAGATTGAATATGATGTTCTTCCTTTTTTTCCCATTAGCCTTCTTGTGAAAGTATGCTGTGTTGTTATCACCATGTAGCAACCAGTTTTCATTAGATCTTTTGTGCCAGTATAGTTCTTCTTCTTCCATCAGCCTCATCAGTTCTGTCTGAATGAAAGTTTTCTTGTCCAGCAAGGGGGCTGGTAAGATATTTTCTTCTTCTTTTTTCTCCAAATCATTTAGCTCTTGCTGCAGAATCCTTTTGTATCTTTTTGTCTGTCCCCAGAGGTTATTCCCCCATCCTTTCAGAAATTTCTTAACTCTATTCAGTTTGATATACCACTTGTCTGCTGCATTTCTTGCACTTACTGGTTTCTCCCAAATTTCTTTCACTTTAGGTAGGAATTCACCCTGTTTGATCCAGGCAGTTTCAAAGCAGAATTGTCTTTGTTTCTTAATTTTTTCCTGTTCAGTACACAACAACAGAGGGTTGTGATCTGACATGTATCTTGGGATCTTCCTTAGATTTGTTAGGGGATACAGAGATTCCCAGTCATTGTTCATTAGCAGTCTATCAAGCTTCTCCAAGGTAGGATTTACTTGATTATTACTCCAGGTGAACTTGCCTCGATTTAAGGCTACTTCTCTCAGTTCATAAGAGTTTATTATCCAATTAAACAGATCTGAGAATCTATTTGTATGGAAGGTTTTATTTTTTCATCACTGAATCTGAGAATATTAAAGTCACCTCCCAAGAGTAGAGGTAAATCATTCTGGGCACAAATATTAGACAGTTCAGTGAGGAACTGCTCTTTCTTATCATCATGTGCAGGCCCATATACAGTGACTAATTTAACTTTATTCCTTGTTCTCTTATCCACTACCTCAGCTGAGATTGAGAATTCGTGTTCAGTCACCTTAACTATATCAAATCTTTCTAGTTTAATACCACATAGGATCCCTCCAGATCTTCCCTTTGAGGGCAGCCAGTGCCAGCCATATGACCTGTTGGGATCTATATTTCTGAAGAATTTTTCAGTGTACTTTTTTTTCATAGTTTCCTGCAGCCCCACAAAATCAGCTTTATGTTCTGACAGTAAATCTCTAATACCAGTTCCCATTCCTTTTTTGGAGACACCTCTACAGTTCCAGATTACCCCTATCATTAAATGTTTTTATTCCCAACAATCCCTTTTCTGAGGTTGTACCTAGGGCTAGCTCTTGATACCCCTCCCTTAATGTGAGATGGCTCATCAGAAGGTTGAGCATCTTTCTCTTTGTCATTTTTGGTATTTTTTCCTCATTTTCCTCTCTCTTTTTTTTGACTGTCTGCTTTTCACCAATTGAAATTCATCCTCTCCAGAGGAGTCAGATCTCCACTCATGAAACTTCATCTCCTCCAAGGGGAGACCACTAGAATTTTCAGGATTCTGATCATCTCTTATATCACTATTTTTCTCATTTAAATTTGCTCTAGCTGTTTCAAGTTCTTTTAACAAGTCAAATTTTTCTAGATCAGCATTAACAATATTAACTCCCATTTTTTTTGATCTAATAGCCAACTCAGTATTGTTCAGAACTGCAAAGGAGTTCTTAGATGTTACGGTGTTACCTTCAAGGTTCTTCTTTTGTGCCAGCAACGCCGCCTTCTCCGCAATCTTGATTCCTTGTATCCCCTGATCCTTCACTCTCTGGCTTTGTCACGTCTGCTGCTGTCCCATCATTACGCAGTCCTCTTGTGCTTGGCTATCCTCCACAGGTAGTGGCTCTTCTCCCGCAGTAGTCATTTCCACCTCTGTCGTATCCTTCTTGTTTGTCTCCTGTTTTTCTTCACTGCCCTTTTTAGAGTCTTCTTCAAGCATTTCCCAATTTGGTGACTTTTGAGGCTCTTCTTCCACAGTAGTTGCCTTTTCCACCAGATTGTTAACCTCTTCATTTTCCTCCTGGCTGGACCAAACAGCCTCTGGGGCTTCCTGAGTCCCCCCTGGGACTTGGCTGTGTTGGCTGTACAGCATCTCCCCCTTCCTTGTCCACTAAGTCATTTTCAGCATGTAAGTTTTTACATTTATCTCCACTTTCTCCCCCCTGTGTCATAGCAAATTTTGCCTCAATCACTGCAAGGGGGTCATACTTGTACTTGATCAAGTTTGTGCCATATTCATTTACTGCCACAGTCCTATCATTCATCTGCATTTTGAATATGTTCTTGATCTCCATATTCAGAAAGTCTCCAAAGCTTAGGTGAGTCCCCCCTAGGGATAATATGTCATCAAAGTATGGACCTGAGTCCTCACTGTCTTCTCCAATGATTTCGTTTCCTTTCTCATTTACTCCTTTAGAACATGCTGGGACATTGCCTTGTATGTCTTTTTCTGCTGTCTCTCTGCCCTTGGGGTTTTGGTCATTGTCTTCTACCATCTTGTCAAGTTTTTCAGTCTCCTCCATATATTTGCCATGTCTTCTCCCATATTCCTGAGAGGAGTCTTCCTCACCCTCCTGATTTAGACCTTGGCTGGTGCTCCCTTTCTGGAAGGCACCCCCATCTCCCTTTTTTGCTTTTTTGGGTGAAGGGTTGTCTTCATTAGACCTATCAGTGTTTCTGGTCCATGTATTCCAGGATTAGTTTGATCCACCTTCAACTGTGACCTCCCTTTGAAATGTGAAGTCATAGAAGTGGTGGTCAAGAAGCCCTTCCACTATAGCAGGAACTTTGGTCACATCTCTGCATCTAACTTTAACTCTCACATATTCCCACCTCTTCATTGATTACTTATGACAATAACCCAAGATATAGTCCGCTACAAAACAAAGGTTAGTCACAAGTATATGGTTGTCATTTATCACCGAAACACACCCTTACCGAAGGTGCGAAAGGGCCTAGATGGTTACAATCTCCCCCTTTTTGGTGATAGATGACAACACGAGTAGAGATATATGAGAATTTGAAATTAAAGCATATAAACTCTACAACTAATGCATGAAACAAGATATAAACAACAACACACATGCATTAACCTAAACAAGCATCACAATCAAGATTAGACATGTAAACCAGCAACATACACAAGATCCAAATACATGTCTCGTCATGAAACTCCACAAAAGAGAGAGAGAGGCAACAAAAACACGAACTCCTAGCACTCTCCCTAACTCCCCCTATCTCCACACCAAAAAGGGTCTAATCCTGCTGAGGTGGAGGGGAAGACTCCGGCGGCGAGGTAGAGATAGCCTTCGAAGGCTCAACCACGAAGGCAGAGGTGTCCTCGTCAGACTCGAAGCTGGTCCAAGCCGGAGAAGATCGTGGATCTGTCAGAGGTGGAGGAGGTGGAGAGGGATCTGTCCCGGTGCCTGAAATAGAAGCCGGAGTGGCCTCAGGACCCTGAGCCTCTGGATCGTCAGTTATCACTGTATGGATCTGCTCAGTGACAGTTTGAAGGTACTGATCTGCCTAATCCAAGCCCTTAGTCCGCGGAGTGGTCATGGTCGGAAGAGGTGAAGACGGCCGCGGACTGGGTAGCACGTGTCGGTGTCTCGAAGATGAGTGGCCCTGTAGTGAGCGGTGAGACCAGCTGGGTAGATGTAGGAGTAGTCATCTGATCGAACTGACCCTACCGGAGCTGCTCAAGGAAGGTTGTAGCTGCCACTGTCTGCGGTGTGGTGGTCTGAGGCACTGCGAACATCCACGTCTGAACAAGTGGTGAAACTGGGAAAGACGCTATCAGGATGTTCACGAACCCACCGTCTGCTGGTAGAGGAGCACTCGGGTCGGCCTGGAGCTGCTGCTGAGTAGGAAGCTGAGGTAGCTACAACCCTGATTGCTGGAAAAGCTGGCCACAACAACCATACATAAACGTGAACATCTGTGTGGTCATCATCTGGTTCTGTAAGAGCTGCTTCCTCTGAGCCTCCTGCTGCTGCCTGATCCCCTCCAAGATCACCTGCCGAGCCTCCTGATGCTTCTAGAGCTAGGCCTGCATCTACTGCTGGATCTGGAGGGTGGCCTGAGACTGTGCTGCCAGGGACTGAATCAGTGAAGTGAGCTGGTCCGGCTGAGTCACCTGGGTAGTAGTGATCGGAGGGATCAGTGACTTAGGCTCTCGCTATCCTGGCAAGCCGGAACGCCCGACCTCGTCATTGTGTGTGCACCTGACTCGGAACACAAGCTCTGGGGCAGGCACGTAGTCGTCGTCCTCGCTGGAGTCCTCGTCATTTGTGGCTAGGTACTGAGGCAACGGACCCTCTACTGCTACTAGTGTCTGATCCTGTCTCGCTACCTCATCCATAGCTGCCTCTACTACTGCACGAGCCTGGATGGTCTCCTCGGCCTGCCTCGGACCCCGCCTCCTGTCACCAGGCATCGGAGGCCGGTAAGTCGGGAACTGGTACTTGTATCGCTCCAAGATACTCACGTAGCACTGGGCCTCGAGACGTGACAGCATCCAACTGATCCAGTGAGCGAACGACTGCTGTCGAGTCATCCCCATCCCATCCATGATCACGTCCTCAACCTCGCTGATCAGGATGTCAACTATATCAAACGGGTGCTTGGCCATGATATGCATGAGGAGCCACTACTGCATGCCAATGATCAACTCGGAGTTCCCCATCCTAAAGAGCACGAACCTCTGGAGCATGTAGTGTACAACGTATGCCTCACGAGTCAAGCGGTCCGGAGTCTGAGGTGTACCGGGGAGGAACGGCTGCCGAAATAGAAAGCTGATCTCGTCGTCTGAAGGTAACACTGGAGAGTGAGCACGACGAGGAGCCTCAATGTCTGGGTAGGCAAGGTAGTGAATCGAGTCGTCCTCAAGCCATACCCCAAGCAACTCTGCTATCCCTTCTCGAGTGAGCCTCTGCTGTTGACCCATGAACATGAAGTGAATAGAAAGCTGGTCAGCCTCAACGTAGATGGTCGCATAGAACACCCGGACCCACTCGGGGACGTACCGGGACCTCTCACTGACAAGAGCTGCCAAGCCGGGAAGGTTGTCGAAGAAAGGAAGTATAGGCTCTCCGGCTGTTGCTGCCCTGAGTGCTGTCCATTGTACCATCCGGTGCTGGCTCAACCGTGAACCCTGTCGAACGTAGGAGGCGTAGAAGCTCTCCTCAAGGATCATCCAGAAGCGGGGGTCACAGTCCTCTCGGCCACGAGAGAACCACTCGTCCTCGGGCACACTCCTCAACCTCTGGATCTTCGGCCCGGGCAAGTTCCGCAGATCACGGATGTCGACACTGAAAGCCTCTGCCTGTGGACCACTGGGAAGCTCTGGCCCCTGTACCGGCAATGCCTTCTGCTCTAGATCAACCATCTCCTCAACTGCTGCTCTCCTCTGCCTCGGTGTCGGATGAGTGTATCCACCACAAGTCCGAGGACCAGAACATGGGGCAGAGGGAGGAGTCTTTGTCTCTGTCGTCTGTCGACGGCTTGAGTGCCGTAACTGCTGCTGAGTCTACTCTGCCTAGGGCTGCTCCCCCTGTCTCTGTGCACTCTCTCCAATCCTGATGCCCCGCTGTGGCTGACTCTTTGATCTGGCACTCTGAGCACACGCTCCCACTCCTTATCCTGCTTGCTCTTCTTCTTCTTCAGCTCCGCGGCCACCTTACCCTTCCTCTTGTCTCCTGCCATCTGTTAGAGAAACGGTAGAAGATTATAGAATGGCGAGGTATGAAAATGCACATGATATGTAACTAAGGGTATGAGATCCTTAAGCATAGCAATTGAATTGATATGAGCTTAATTAAGATGTCTATTAGATGAAAAGCTCACAAGATATAGCAAGAGTGAATCTAGGCAGGTCCTTAGGTGATCAAGATGTGGGTGTGTGAATAACTAAGACAACATGTTACTATTTTATAAGAAAGATACAACAAGGAACACTAAACAGTAACAAGAGGATCAATTTCATGGAGAAATGTAGCAAAATCTACAAAAATGAGCCTAACTCTCTGATCATGAGCAATTAGATGATAGCAACGGAGAGTTACTCATGATCAAAGGTGCAATTCACATAGCCATCTCACTAACTCACCCTAAAAGCTACTGAATCAGAGAACCAGGGGTGAATCGAGGAGAGACACTCACCACAGCTCAAGATGTAGCACGACGAGCAGCTGTGGTGGTGAATGTAGCCCCTGCGCACCCCTAGACGAGCGCCGGCGAGCCGAGGCGGCGGTGCCTGGCTGGAATCGCCCGGCGGGCCAAACCCTAGGTCGGGGGGGGGGGTCACACCGTGCGCATGTGAAATCCACCTGGTGCGGCGGCGCAGATGGCCGGCGGCGAGCTCGAGGGACCGGCGGCGGTGGTTGGGCGTGCACACGTGCACTATGATGGTTGGAGGCGGCGACAGAGGTGGCGCATGGGCGGTGGTACAGCAGCGGCAAGGATTAGGGTTTGAATGAGGAACGAGACAGCCGCCAACCGTTATGATAGGTGGGACCTACGCTCCAGAGAAGCATCATATGAACCGACGGCAGGAAAACACAAAGCGTCGGTCGAACCACCAGATGAACTATGCCCCGCAGAGAAAGGACGCACCGGATGAACCGATGGCCACAAGTCTAGATGCGTCGGAGCAGTTGTTCACAGGTCTGTGGATGAGCTGATTTTCCTTCAGCGCCGGATGAACCGCTGGTAAGAAACAGAACAGCGTCGGTTCATCCGACGGTAGGAAAACAGCAAACAGAGACGACGAGAGCACACAAACCTGGTCACCAGATGAACCGACGCCGGAACCTACTTGGCAGCGGTTCATCCGACGGTGAGGGTTTTTGATTTGCTGATCTAGATCTCATCTTTGATCGAAAAGATGTCACACACATGCCAACACAAGCACATTTTTGGATCATTTCTGAGTGACAACCTCACCCCTCAAGCACTCCTTTGTAAAATACATATAGCTACACAATTAGCTCCCTAAAAAGGGATAAACCATAGAAAATAGGCAAATAAAATCCAAAAGAGAAGAGGGAACTCCAAAAAGGGAATGCATGAGTTAATTGCCTTTGAACTTAAAGGTAGACACCTTAAGCTCGTTAGGACTTAACTCAATAGGCATTAAGCACAATCATTTGTCTCATCACACCTTAGGAGTTGTTGATTTGCATTGAACGCTAAGCAACTTGCTCATAGTGTGATCTTCCTTTATGACACCTCTCACGCAATGCTATGCAAGAACACTACGTGAAAACCTCAAATAGGTCACGCAGCATTTGTAACGGGCCCTTAACACCCGTTACATGCACCCACATCTGTAACGGTTGTTTTTTGGCGCTTGTTACCCATAAGCGCAGCAGGCCGACCTCGGGGTTTGCCTCCACTACGCCCATTACCAATGTGGACTTCTGGTAACGGGCTTCTTAAACGCCCGTTACATGAATTCGTTGTAACGGACGTTAAATCGAGTCCGTTACAATAGTTAAACCTATCGGTAACGGGCTCGTAAAGTCCGTTACCGATCACTGCCCTATCGGTAACGGGCTGTTTAAGTCCGTTACTGATCACTACCGTATTGGTAATGGGCTATAAAGTCAGTTACCGATAACTTTCGTACTGGAGACGCATGTTTGTTTGGATGCGTCTCCTTTGCTGGTGACTGTTGGGTATTTTAGCGACACACGAATAAATCCGCAAGCGCACGGATACCGTTGTAGCTTTCACCTCAGAGTATTCCAAGGTTATCGAATCCAAGGGAACGTGTGTGCACTAACTTCGTACAGTCGGTCCAAGGACACACCCAGATAAGAGGTAAGGATAGAGAGAGGATTCCTATGGAGAGCTCTACAGATGAGGTTAAAGGTCGATCTCTCAAGAACTTGCTTCGGGCACCGGCTAACCCCTGATCTGTCAGGAGACTCCGGCCTACGGATCTAAGACGAACCTCAACCTACACTATATCCGAACGTGGAGGACTTCAAAGGATCAACAGGGCTGTCACCACCTGCGATACCTCTATCAATCCGTGGGATATAGGGCAAACGAAGGATAACCCTTAGCCTAGACACCACATCTATGCTACTGATTACTACCGTAGCCTGACTACGCTATCCCGCGGTGCGTAGCAACTTACGGCACTTTATATTAAATATAGAGCGACGAACCTGCAAGGAGGAGAACTGATCTCACTCAACTATAGGTACTACTAGCTTATGCTAACGGCATACGAGAGAGCACTCGGTCCCGTACTAAGCTTCCAACGTATACGAACGACTTGCAGCAGACGAACGTATAAACCCAGGATCTACGCACTAGCAGAGGAGAAAGGCTACTCATGCAACCTAGCATAAACTATTAGAAAGGAATCAAGAACACACTTTATTCTAATCAGAGCATGCAAGCATCTCCACTTTATTCTAAATGACGAACATGCATACAAACGGATATGAGCACTTATGATCCTATGCTACGAGATCGAAAGGTTGTGTTCGAAGAACACAAGCCTCTAAATCAAGAACACACGAAGAACATAAGAACATATCACCTATGCATGAATGCTACTTTAGTCTAAATAGGAAATGTGGAAATACTTACTTTACTCTAATTGAAGAACAAGCATCCGTAGATACAACTCACTCTTTATTCTCAACTCTAATCTAGATACACACTAGGAGATGCCTCTCCTTTGAAGGGAAGCACTCATCCTAGGATGAATTGGTGTGTCTCATTTCTTACCCCCTCCCCTCATATTTATAGGCAAGTGACAAGTGCTTCTCCCCCTCTTTCCTTTGCTCCCCCATGTGCCACTTGGCAGCCAACTCGTGCCCCAAGGCACTGTAGCGTGTAGAGGAAGGAGCCTGAGGCGGTGGAGGTGAAAACCAGAAGAAAACTGGACCCTAGGTGGGTGAACCAGCCTTGAACCGTGCAAACCAGGCGTGAACTGGCTCAAAAGAGGGAAAACCAGGGGGCAACCGGCCGAACCGGGCAACCGACCTCGCGGGGGCCAGCAGCGGCCGCCACGTGCCCGGCCCAGCGGCTCGGTCCGCTCCCGCGCTCGCGCACTGGGGCGTTGACCCACGCAGCGTTCGGGCCAACCCGTGCTTGCCACGTCGCCCGGCCCGCACGGCTCGCACGTGGGCGCCTGTGGTCGCGGCCGTGTGAAGCAGGCGAGCTGCCCAACGGGCCATCGCCACGCGTCCCGGGCGAGACCCCGCGCTGCGTCCCGTGCGCGTGGGTGTGCACCGCATCGTCGTGCACTGGCCAGTAGTGGCTCGCCACGTGGGCCCGCCTGGTCACTCCCGCGCGAGCGCCGTATGGAGGTGGGGTGCTGACGTCGTGCAGCATCCTATAATATCTTTTGCATCCGAGCTCCAAAGTAGGTAAATGATATATCCATTTCGATCGTCTCGACGAGCCGGTCGCAGTGGTGCAATCCAATTTGGCATTTGAGATTGTTTATAATGACGCTCTTTATATGCCATTGCTTTACTAGCTCTCAATTGCACCATTTAACACGTATTTCGGTGTGCCCTGCAACAAAAGCTAGAAACACCAACACTTGTGGAACTTGTTAGTATAAAGCCCTATTCTAGTGTTGATGATATCTTTTCATTCATTTTATGCAGGAGTTGACGGTGTAAAAGTGATACTTAACAGCCGTCAACAGTGACCAAATTGGATACGCTCGTTTCTTAGGACTCATCTCCTATGATTGCCACCCAGGGTTGCCTTTTTTCTCACATCGGAGACGCGTGTTGTTATTGCTTGTCTCTGTCTTCTCCTTCCGACACCACTCGCTCTCTCTCCTCAGAAGGCCACTCCCATTCTGACAACAACACTCGCTCTCTCTCCTCAGAAGGTCACTCGCTCGATCTCTCTGCTCAGAAGTCCCCACCGGCCTGCCCCGTTCGCTACCGCTAGCTCCGCGCGCTCTGAGGATCGCGCTTTCTCTCCTCAGAAAGCCGGTGCTGCAGCAGGTCGGCCGGCCGCGTGCACGACGGCGAAAGGGGCCAGCGGACGTCGACCGCGGCGTCATCCAAATCAAATGCCTCCGTGTCCCCTCCCCCTAGGGCTCAGTGCCGTCCTCCGCGCTGTCGCCGCGGCCGCGACGCCGCCTTCGATCCTCCTCCTCGGCCGCGCTCACCTCGTAGAAAGTCCTCGTCAAGGTGGAAATTAATTGCCCCCTTTTTTTTGAAATTCTTCAGCTGTCCTAATCCTCTTATGTTATCAGCTTTTTTGTGTGATGAATTATGCTCATTTGGTGTATGGAATGCAGATGGTGGCTGCTGCTCGGGCTTGGATGTACAGACAGCCCCAAGAAGATTGGGACAATTTCTTAAGTAGGGTCAATGGTTTTCTAAATCAAGCAGAGGCGGATATGAGAAACCGTGGTGTTCAGGCAATGCTTTGCCCCTGTATAGATTGTCTCAACCAGAAGAAATTTGAACAACGGGAAATCATTTTTTATCATTTGGTCACACATGGTTTCACAAAAAATTACACGTGTTGGAATAAACATGGTGAGGAAGGCCTTAATGAACTCGAAGCAGGCTGCCTAATTGAAGGTGAAGTGCGACACCATGCTACCGACCATGATGAAGACCTTGATGACGGTGGAGTTTTTGAGGAAAATGAACCATTATTCCCACCAAATGTGATGAGGCCTGAGGATATCATTGATCAAGAAGTTAGGGGCTTCGATGATGGTGAGGTGTTGCAACGTGTGCACAATGTTGATCAAATGTTGCGGGATGTTGAGTTTCAACAAGTGCACACACATTCTGAATTAGCAAGGCTGAAGCAGTTCATTGAAGATTCAAAGAAACCCCTCTATCCTGATTGCCAGAAGTACTCTCGCCTTTCTGGTGATCTAAAACTTCTGCAGCTTAAGGCAGATCATGGTTGGAGCAACAAAAGTTTGAAACATCTATTGGATGTGCTTAGAGACATGCTACCTGAAGGAAACCAAATAGCAGAGTCTGTCTATGAGGCGAAGAAGATAATCTGTCCTCTGGGAATAGAGGTTGAAAAAATCCATGCATGCAAGAACAGTTGTGTATTGTTCCATGGAGATTATGCAGACCTTGATAAGTGCCCCAAGTGTGGCTATGATTGGTACAAGAGGAAAAAGGATGGTGGAGATGATAATAATGCTGATGACGAGAACGAGCCCGGCGAGATCAGAGGCAAGAAGAAGAAGGCTAACAGAGGGGCTCCTGTGAGGGTGGCATGGTATTTTTGCATCATTCCTCAGCTGAGAAGATGGTTTGCAACACGAAAGGAGGCCCAACTCTTACGTTGGCATGACGAAGGCTAAAAGAAGCTTAAGAAAGAAGGCAAGTTTAGGCACCCCGCAGATGCAGCACAATGGGGTAACATTAATAACCACTTTTCGTGGTTTAACATAGACATAAGGAGCATACGGTTTCCTATGAGCACAGATGGGTGAACCCATTCGGTAACTAGAGCTCAACACATAGCACTTGGCCTGTCGTGCTATCGTTGTACAACCTTCTACCCTGGCTATGAAAGAAACAGAAATATATGATGCTGACAATATTGGTCTCCAGGCCAAAGCAACCTGGCGACCGTATTGATGTCTACTTGAGGCCACTAGTTGATGACCTGAAGATACTGTGGAATCCTGGTGTGAAGGAGGTTTGGGATGAGTTCAAGTGTGAGGAGTTCACAATGCGCGCCATGTTGCTCACCACCATCAACGACAACCCGGCTCATCGCAACCTCTCTGGCCAGAGTAAAAGGAAAGGTGCAGCTTGCCCACACTGCTTGGAATATACTTGCACAGTGTGGCTAAGACATTCAAAGAAATGCGTATTTATGGGGCACCGTCGTTTCCTCGGCAAGAAACATCCATACCAGGCCATGGATTGTCAGTTTAATGGGGAAAAGGAGAATCGAGAGGCGCTGTTGCATGCGACTGGAGATCTGGTCCACTTGAAAGTCAAGAACGTCAAAACTATCGAGGAGTTACCCAAACTGACTGAAAAAACCCTTGTCAAAAGAAAGAAACGAGATGGTGAAGAAGAAGAAGAAGGAGGAATGTGGAACAAGAAATCAATTCTATGAGAGCTAGAGTATTGGCCGATGTTGGATGTGCGTCATTCGATTGACAACATGTACATCAAGAAGAATGTGTGTGCAACTACTTGTGGAACATTGCTAGAACAGAAGTCCGAAGGAAAAGATCATAAAAATGCAAGGGAGGATCTTAAAGATCCGGGGATTAGGCCGGAGCTCTATGCAGAGGAAACAGAGATGGGGACGGACCTTCCCGTTGCTGCAACCACCTTGTCAAAGGTAGAGAGAAAATAATTCAGTCAGTTTTTGCATGATTTGATAGTACCTTCAGGCTACTCATCAAACTTCAAGAGGCTAGTGTCGGTGAAGGACATGAAAATGAATTTCAACTTGATGAAATCTCATGATTGCCATGTGTTGATGACAACTCTTCTTCCTGTTGCACTTTGAGGTATCAAGACAGAACTGGTTCGCGATGCGGTCACGAGCTTGTGTTTATTCTTCAATGCAATAGAACAGAAGGTGATTGATGAGGAAAAACTATTGGACTTAGAGAGGAGGCATTTCAAGACCCTAGCCTGCTTGAAGCTACCTTCCCACCATCATTCTTTGATCTCATGCTGCATCTAACAGCACACCTCGCGAGGGAGATCTGGTTCCTTGGCCCATCTTATCTTCATCAGATGTTTCCATATGAGAGGTTCGTTGGATTCCTGAAATCATTGGTACATAACCGGTTATTTCCGGAGGGAGCCATTCTTGGTGGCTATGAGACCATCGAAGCAGTGGAGTGGGCCATGGGTTATATGGACCCCCAAAACCCCATTGATGTGCCTCGCTCACGGCATGAAGGTAGGCTTTCAGGTGTTGGGACCCTGGGGAAAAAGTCAGTCACTCTGGAACCAGATGCCTTCCAAAAGGCTCATTTCACCGTGATACAATAGCTGCACCGAATTACACCGTTTGCCAATGAGCACAAGCGACAACTACGTCAAGACAACCCTGACCATGGTAGGGCTTGGCTTGCAAAGATGCACATGCAAGGTTTCAGCAGGTGGCTCCGAGATTATGTCGAGACATGCAGCAATGCTGTAATAACCGACGAGATAAGGAATCTAGCAGCAGGGTCATTGTTCACTATTACAAAATACCAAGCAATGGATATCAATGGATACACGTTCTACACCATGGCCCAGGATAAAAAGAGCATCTATCAAAATAGTGGTCTACGTGTACGGGCCATTGTCGACGACAGTGATGATGATGATGACATGGAGACAGACACATATTATGGTCAAATAGAGGAGATATGGGAGCTTGATTATGTAGGATTGAAGGTAGCCTTGTTTCAGTGTAGATGGGTCACCAATGGGAAGAGAGTTGTGAGCAAGGACAAATATGGTTACGTTAGTGTTGATCTCCGGGTCTTTGGTTACAAAAACGAACCGTTTGTCTTCGTCAACGACGTTGAGCAAGTGTTCTATGTACTTGACCTTGCAAGGAAGAACTGGTCTGTGGTTCTGCCTGGAAAAAAAGGATTGTTGGGGTTGAAAATGTTGTTGAGGAGGAGGAATACAACCAGTTTGACAAAATTCCATCCTTCAACGCTTCATACAAGCCCCGACTCTTGGGAACTAACAAAACACCGTACTTGCGAAGTGACCATACTGAAAAAATCCATATACAGAAATCAAGGAAGAAAAACCAAGCCTGATTTCTGCTGAATCCTTTTTGTAATGCAGGATGTGTCTATTGGTGGAAATGGAATCCGTTTTGTAATATAAAGGATGTGATGTATTGGTGGAATTTGAATCCTTTTTGTAATATATAGGATGTGGTGGAATTTAAATCCTTTTTGTAATATATTCTGCCTAAGATACTATATATATTATGTTTATATTCGGCTTCAGTTCAGTAAGTATGTTGCAGGCTGCTTCAGTTCAGTAACGGGCGTTAATATAAAAGAGACGATGATTAGCCAACCCGCGTCGCCTTTGTTATGGGCAAGAGATGCGAAATCACACACACAGATTACATCAAAAGAGACGCGGATTAGCCAGCCCCCGTCAACTTGTTCTTCTTCATGCTTGCAAGTGAGCAGGTAAATCGTACAAATAAGTTGGACTGCACACAGATAAGCATGTCTCTTAAGATGCAAAATCACACACACAGATTACAGTCATCATTGATACATCAGAAGGTTACAAAGCGGTCATCTATGTTCATCATCACTAGGCACTACCAGGATGAGGAACATAGACCTAAACTAAGCAAAAGAGATATACTTCCGTCGACTTGTTCTTCTTCATGCTTGCAAGTGAGTAGGTAAATCATACAAAAAATTGGACTGCACACAGATAATCACACAAGCATGTCTCTTGAGATGCAAAATCACACACACAGATTACAGTCATCATTGAAACATCAGAAGGTTACAAAGCGACCATCTATGTTCATCATCACTAGGCACTACCAGGATGAGGAACATATATAGATCTAAAATAAGCAAAAAAGATGCTCTCGGCGGTGTTGACGGCTGTTAAGTACCACTTTTATGCCGTCAATTCCTGCATAATATAAATGGAAAGTGATCATCAACACTAGAATAGGTCTTTATACTGACAAGTTCCACAAGTGTTGGTGTTTCTATCTTTTGTTGCAGGACACATCAAAATACGCATGGAATGATATAGTTGAGAGCAAGTAAACCAATGGCATAGATATGGCATCATCATAAACAACCTCAAATGCCAAATTGGTCTGCACCATTACGACGGGCTCGACGAGATGATCGAAATGGATATATCATTTGCATACATCGGAGCCCGGATGAGAGAGATGTGCACAAGACATCATGTAGACCCGGTGGGACCCACACCAGGCCACGTGGCAACGTGCTGCCACACAGGCGCCCACGTGGCCATGACACCTCACCGATCCAAAGAAGCACACTCTCGACCAATCAGGAGCAAGCATGTGGATCCAAGGGCCCACAACCACAAGATAACGGGATAGAAACAACGCAAACACCCCCACACCCACCTTGGGACCCACCTGGGCGAAAACCGGTGTGATCAGGCCCACCTCGGGATCGGCCGATCCCCAGGTCGGCCGAACCCACTCTGAGGCCTCTCGCGCCGCCCTTCCACGTGTCGTCTTGTTGTGACGAGCCAAAGGCGGTGCCAGGTGTATGCCCGAATATCCGCCCCGAAGCCTGCAGCTCCTTCTCATGGAAGATTCACCAACTTGGCCCCCACTCCTCTGCGCCATGTGTCACCACCTCATTGGTCTTTTGGTGGCGCCCAAGGCAGCCTAGGGAGCCCCTCTTGACCTATAAATATGAGGGGAAGGGGTAGAGAATGAGACACACTTCACCACTTCACCCAAGGATGAGTACTTCCCTTCAAAGGAGATGCCTCTCCTTGGTAGATTAAAGAGTAGGGAGAGTGAGAGAGAGAGAGAGTTGTATCTGTATGGATGCTTGTTCTTCAATTAGAGTAAAGTAAGTATTTCTGTATTTTCTATTTAGACTAAAGTAGCATTCATGCATAGGTGATATGTTCTTGTGTTCTTCGTTTGTTCTTGATTTAGAGGCTTGTGTTCTTTGCGAACACAACCTTTCGATCTTGTAGCATAGGTTCATAAGTGCTCATATCTATTTGTATGCATGTTCGTCATTTAGACTAAAGTGGATTTGCTTGCATGCTCTGATTAGAATAAAGTGTGTTCTTGATTCCTTTCTAATAGTTTATGCTAGGTTGCATGAGTAGCCTTTCTCCTCTGCTAATGCGTAGATCCTCGGTTTATACGTTCATCTGCTGCAAGTCGTTCGTGTATGTTGGAAGCTTAGTACGAGACCGAGTGCTCTCTCGTATGCCGTTAGCATAAGCCAGTAGTACCTACAGTTGAGTGAGATCAGTTCTCCTCCTTGCGGGTTCGTCGCTCTATATTTAATATAGAGTGTCGTAGGTTGCTACGCACCGCGGGATAGCGTAGTCAGGCTACGGTAGTAATCAATAGCATAGACGTAGTGTCTAGGCTAAGGGTTATCCTTCGTTTGCCCTTTATCCCACAGATTGGTAGAGGTAGATCGCAGGTGGTGACAGCCCTGTTGATCCTTTGAAAACCTCCACGTTCGGATATAGTGCAGGTTGAGGTTCGTCTTAGATCTGTAGGCCGGAGTCTCCTGATAGATCAGCGGTTAGCCGGTGCCCGAAGCAAGCTCTTGAGAGATCGACCTTTAATCTCATCTGTAGAACTCTCTATAGGAATCCTCTCTCTATCCTTACCTCTTATCTGGGTGTGTCCTTGGACCGACTGTACGAAGTTAGTACACACACGTTCCCTTGGATTCGATACCCTTGGAATACTCAGAGGTGAAAGCTACAACTGTATTCGTGCGCTTGCGGATTTATTTCATGTGTCGCTAAAATACCCAACAGGCGGCTTGTTCTTCTTCATGCTTACAAGTGAGGAAAATACAGTAGAAGGGGAGAACATATCCCTTCGAAAGGAAACGAAAGTTTGACGAGATATGCTCCAGATTCTGCGACCTTCCCGTCCGCTTGCTCTTCTTCATGCTAACAAGTGAGTAGAAGAGAAAGATACAAAAGAGGGTGGAAACATATCCCTTCAAATATCCTCCTCCTGGAGGAGAAGGTAAAGCAAAAGGAAGCGCAAATTTGACGACAAAGATGTAGTGGGGTTGGGCTTCTCTCCCCAGACCTCAGTGATCTTTCCGTCGGCTTGTTCTTCCTGATGCAGGAGGTTCTGGGCTACTCTCCCCCCGACAGCTGATGCCAAATCACAAGGAAATATATCAAAAGGATTTTTCTAGCAGCTGTGCTAGAGGGATGAGCAACCCAATCACCCATATCACAAGAATTCTTCTAGTAACTCAGAGAACGAGGAGGAGGAAGAAAAGAGAAAAGCAAAAGCTTGAGCCCTACAAGATCTATTCTTTGTGCCATAGCTAGATCTAGATCTAAAGAAGAACGAAGCAAGTGAGGAGGACTGATAGGCGTCGGTCCCTTCTTATAGCAAAAACAAGTAAGGGATAAGATCGGTTGTCAAAAAAAAAGAGGAAGGGATAAGATCAAGAGCACAGGAAATGGGAAGGTTCCCAAGAAATTGATGCCAGATCCGGTCAATGGGGAAACAATTGCTTAGTCAATGGCTGAGAGCGGAGGCAGTGATTCCAATGTAGAATTAAAGGATACGCAGATTAACCAAACGTCGTCTCCAATGTAGAATTAAAGGATACGTGGATTAGCCAAACGTCGTCTGCAATGGAGAATTAAAGGATCGCGGATTAGCCAAACGTCGTCTCCATTGCATACTTAAACTGTGTATGGAAACAAATCTCCTGTATCTTCTCCTTCCAAAATAATTTAGATCCCCTGCCCCTTCATCTACCTGCGAAAAAACAGCAACTACCTACTCCTCATCGTCACCATTCCCGGCCGGAGATGAATAGTATGCCGGGAAGAAGCAGGCGGCACCAGCCGTCGTCACTGCTGGACCTCCCTCAAGACCTCCGCATTGAGATTGCAGCTGTTGACACCATTTTTTTTTGGAAAGATAGGTCAAAAGGATAAGGAGAAGCAGCCGATGAAAAAATAGAGTGCAATCGGCCGATGCAAGAGAGAGGAGGATGGTCAACAGGATTCGCCGATGGTCAAGGGAGCTCAAATCTGTCGATGGACCAGCGAGTCAAACTGATCGGCCGATGGTCAAATGGAGGATCGGCCGATGAAAAGAAGAAGGCGGCAATCGAGAAGATACGCCAAAAGGAAAGCACGGTGGAGGCGGGTCAGTCCACAATTGGCAGCGGGTCAAAGAATCAGTTTTAGGAAATTTTGACTCCTCCGAGAGTCCTTTTCTATTTTTAGTAGTATTTGTCTTTCTTTAGATACAAGTAAACAGTGCCGTAATCGTCTAGGAGTCGGGTTGTCCTCAGGACATAAATTGCGACCTTGCGCGGTCGGAAAAAAGTGTACACACCAATATCAAACAAACCGCCTCCGGGCAAACCCTTTACTTTACAGCATCTACTTTACAGCATCTACTTTTACAGCATCTACTTTTCGGCGACTTCGCCATTGCGTTTTTTCCTCTTTTATACAACGTCGTCCTTCAAGTTCGTCGGGCTGCATCGATCGATCTCCGGCAAGCTTGTGAGTACCGTTTTACCGAATAACCCTAGGCTTTAACCTCCGGGCGCATCGCTGAGGTTTCGTCTAGTTCTTTATTCACCCCTTACCGATATTAGCTAGATCTACAAGTTTTCATACCAATTCTTGTGGTTTTTTAGCTATTATCACCAATTATCCCGCTTGATCTAGATCCTATCGGCTCCTAATATTACAGCCGATTCCGACCTGTTCGAGTGCTGACGCAACGATCGGCTGATCCCAGCCGATCTATCTACTCACCCACCCGCGCTTCGGTCGCTTTTGAGCCGGCCGATCCCACTTTACTCATATCGGCTGATTGGCTGGTACGCGTGTCACTAAAAGCCATCGGTTCTCTAGCCGATCCCTAATATTTTCCATTGTCAATCAACAGGTCAGATTGGCTGGCACGCCTCGCTACAGACTGGGGAGTCACGTGTGCTGCGCGTGGAGGTGACATCCTATTTTCGCGTCAACACACTTTTGGCATGCCCAGTGGGACACGAAAAAGTCAACAATGACGAAGAACACAAAGAGTGGTACTTCTGAGGTTGATCTGGATAACGTCCAAGCAATCACCAGGGATCAGCTGAAGGATGCAGACAAGATCGAGTTTGAAGCTCACATGAAGCGTTATGAAGAGCTATGTCTGGCATCATATGGTCAAACCAAGGGTGGAGTCTTCAAGAAGAATCCTTTGCCAACACCTAAGCAAGTAACCTTCTCAGCCGATCCCGAAGGGCTTCAAGACATGATGAATAAGGTGTTGCATCAGACAATGATTGATCAAGCTAAGGTTCTCACCAATACCATTCAGAATTGTCTGACTGAAACCCTCAAGAAAGGAGCAGAAGGAGGATACCTGGGACCTGCATACTTCCAACCAAATCGAACTCCTCTAGTGTTCCAGAAAGACCAATCGGCTTCTCTGCCGATTGATGATCCAACAGTAGGGGTTACACCGTCTCCATAGATCAATGCAACTGCTCCTGGTTCTTCATCGGATTCCCAGCCGATTCAGAATAAAACTGTTGGAGATAAGTCTAAAGACCCTGTTGTCACAATGCCAGTGGTCCAAACACATTCAGCACAGTCCAACGTCCAAGATCAAACATTCTCAGTGCAGAATCAGCATCAAAAGTACCCTGCCATGAGAAATCAGGATGGAAAGCTTGCAGGATGGGATTTTCATCATGATCATTTTGAGACTAATATCTCAAATTTCTTTGAACCTCAGCCCGAGGAAGTTCTAGAAGTGAAGTACCCACAATCTTATCAAGCTATGTTTGGAGGTACTCCAGGGACTGTGCACATGAACAAGGATGGAGTAAAATTTGTCTACTTCAATCACGGGAGCAAGGCTTTTGAAAGAGTCAAGATCAGTCCAGCTCATGCTCATATGGTCATACCAACAGAGAGAAAAGCTCCTGTTCAACCTCAGAAATCGGCTCAGCAGCCGATGCTAGGGATGCCCGTGCAGACTGCCCCAATACAGCAGTCAACTTCAATGCAGCCTGTCTTAACCCCGGCTAATACAATTGCTCACATTAGATCATCGCCTCAGCAGTCGATGAATCAAGGGGTTACAGGACAGCTAGCAATACCACAGGTGGATTCTACACAAGTCCTGCAAATGCTCCTGAATCAATTGGCTATCTCGGGCCAGTTGAATTTGCATCAGCAAGCCCCATCGACTAATCAGCCGATCGGACAAATCCCACCTATGACAAATCAGTCAAACACGCAAGGTTCTACTGGAGCAGGAGCATCAATGACACCAAATCCACAACCAAGGACCTTGGAAGATCAACCTCCAGAGACTCCATCAGCTGAGATACAAGCAATTGAGCAAGTATCTGCCGAATTGAAGTCCCATGTGAAGCAGGAGTTGATAGATCACTTTTCAGAGATGTTGCAGAAGCAATATGGGATGAAACCTAAGCAACAATCCTGCATGTACAGGACACCGTATCTATCTGGCTACGATCAGATACTGCTCCCTCCAAGATTTAAGGTGCCAGACTTCACCAAATTCTCTGGGCAAGATGAAACATCCACAATGGGGCATATCACTCGATTCATCATACAATGTGGAGAAGCAGGGAACGTTGATGCACTCTAGATACGGTTATTCTCTTCATCTCTATCAGGACCAGCATTCTCATGGTTTACATCATTGCCAGCTAACTCCATAATCAAGTGGTCTGATCTAGAACAGCAGTTCCACAATTATTTCTTTTCTGGCATCCATGAGATGAAGATTACTGATCTGACCAGACTCAAGCAAAGAAACGATGAAACAGTTGCTGGATTCGTTTAGAGATTCAGCGAGGTCAGAAACAAGTGTTATAGTCTGAACCTAGGAGACAAGCAACTGGCTGAGTTGGCATTCCAAGGTCTCTTGCCAACCTTGAGAGAGAAATATGCATCACATGACTTTGAGAGTCTCAGCCAGCTGGTCAGTCGTCGGATGAGTCAAGAAACTGCAAGTCCTATGAGCCTAGAAGAAACTTCCAAAAGAAGGTGTCTTATGTGGATTACTCTGATTCAGAAGATGAAGATAACATGATAGGGCTTGCAGAGTGGGTCAAAGGCCAGAGGACAGTGTCCTGTCCCTTTGGCAAGAAAGAACCAGAAAAGTTCGGCTTTGATATTACAAAGGCCGATAAAATAATTGATATGTTGCTTCAGCAAGGGCAGATCAAGCTCTCCCAGTTCCATACCATACCTTCTGCAGAGGAGCTGAAGAGGATGAAGTATTGCAAATGGCACAATGCAACGTCTCACAACACCAATGATTGCAAGATCTTCAGACAACAGATCCAGTCAGCTATTGAGTAAGGGGAACTCAAGTTTGAAACTCCTGCCAAAGCTGAAAAGCCGATGAAGATTGATCAGCACCCGTTCCCAACTAATACAGTTGAAGTGTCTAGCAAAGACAAATCACGTGTTAAGCTGCTGACGTCTGAATCAGCTCAAAATAAAGGAGTTGTCGATCCCAAGGTACAAGCAACCGCTGCCGATGTCAAAGGAAAAGGGTTGCTACTTGAAGAAGGAAACATGAAGCTGCGCCGACCTGTCACGTCTCAGATGCTGATTAACAAGTTTCAGCGCCGACAAGAGAAGGCAAAAGGAAGAGAAGAGTGGGCACGGTGCAATGAGGGACATTGGAGATTTCCATTCTTCAAGTATTGCTGGGAAGAAGGGATCAAGCTACCAACGGCAGAGAACTGTCCAGAGTGCAATGGAGCTTACAACAACAGCAGCTCATCTAAGAGGGTTTGCTTCAACAACAGAAAACCTACAGCTGGGGATCATCGTGAATTCAGCAATCAATAGGACTTAGTCCACGATCGGCTGGGGGCAAGGCCAGTGTCCACGATCAGCTGGGAGGCAAGGCCAGCATCCACGATCGGCTGGGGGGCAAGGCCAGCGTTCATGATCGGCTAGGAGGCCGAGTCAATGAAAAGTCAAACAATCGGTTGGAAGAGATGGCCGATTCCTTGGTCCCTGATGAAGATATCATGTGTCGAGCTCCCGAACGTCGACATACTCTACAGCTGGACGATGAAGGATCAAGCCAAACATACAAGAAGCCTAATCCACAATGGTGTCCAGATGGCTTGACCAAATCCCAGAAAAGGAGAGTCCAGCGCCTACGCCAACTAGAACAACAAGAAGAAGCAGAGAGACATGTGTTGGACAAGAAGAAGGTTCGGTCTAAAGTTTGGCATCCAAAGCCTAAGGCCGATGATGAGGAGGGTGACAAACCACAAGCTGATATAAACATGGTTGTCCTTCTACCAAAAGAGTTCAAGGCTCCTGTTGATTCGGATGTGTCCGATGAGGAACGTGGCATGGCTCAATTAACACTGGAACCTACACAAGCCATCTTTGAGAAGCCAGATGATGAAAAGAGACAACACTTGAAGGCTCTGTTTCTCAAGGGTTTTGTCAATGGGAAACCAGTCACCAGGATGCTAGTAGACGGAGGAGCAGCAGTCAATCTGATGCCATATACCATGCTACGCAAGATTGGGAAGTCCGATGAAGATCTGACCCAAACCGACATGATGTCGGTGGACTTCGAAGGCAACGTCTTTCCGGCTCAAGGAGCAATCTGCGTGGAGCTCACCATCGGCAGTAAGACCCTTCCGACCGCTTTCTTTGCCATTAAAGGGAGGGGATCTTATAATCTACTGCTGGGTCGGGATTGGATACATGCCAATTGTTGCATACCATCTACAATGCATCAATGCATCATCCAATGGATCGGAGATTCAGTGGAGGTGGTCCAAGGAGAAACCTCCTTAACGGTAGCAGCTACGGAAGCACAAGGATGGACCTATGATCGAGTAAGCTGCATATCAGGAAAAGCATGGGATACCAAGTATCTCAAAGTGTCCGATTTTGGACTAAAGCCGGTTCAAGCAGTCAGCTCTGATGACAAGATTTAATGGATCAGTTCATTGAAGATGAAGGGAAGCTTGGGCACGGGTTTACATCGGCTGATGAATTGGAGAAGATTGATCTTGGAGATGGAAGCAAACCAAGGCCGACGTACATCAATGCCAAGCTAGATGCAGAATACAAGAAAGAACTGATCGCACTGTTGAAGGAATTCAAGGATTGTTTTGCCTGGGAATATTATGAGATGCCTGGTTTAGACCGGTCTATTGTCGAGCATCGATTGCCTATTAAATCGGGGTATCGCCCGTTCCAGCAACACCCAAGGCAGTGTAATCCAAAGATTTATCCTGATATAAAAGCTGAGATAACAAAGTTACTTGAAGCTGGTTTTATTCGGCAATGTCGGTATGCCGAATGGATTTCTATCATAGTTCCTGTGTACAAGAAAAACGGCAAACTACGCGTATGCATTGATTTCAGGGACTTGAACAAAGCAACACCGATGGATGGGTATCCGATGCTAGTAGCCGATGCATTGGTCAACGCTGCTGCAGGGCACAAAGTCATCAACTTTATGGATGATAACGCTGGGTACAATCAAATATTCATGGCCATAGAGGATATTGCAAAAACTGCTTTCAGGTGCCCTGGCCATGTCGGATTGTATGAGTGGATTGTCATGACCTTTTGGTTGAAGAACGTTGGTGCCACATATGAAAGAGCCATGAATTACATATTCCATGAACTCATCGGCAAGATAGTAGAGATCTACATTGATGATGTAGTTGTCAAGTCAAAGAGCTACAAGGAACACCTGGCTGATCTACGAAAAACATTGGAATGCACTAGAAAGCATGGTTTGAAGATGAATCCCAACAAATGTGCTTTCGGTGTTTCAGCAGGTCAGTTCCTGGGTTTCTTGATACATGAAAGAGGAATCGAAGTGGGTCAGAAGTCAATCAGTGCGATTGACAATATAGAAGCACCATCGAACAAGAAGGAGCTCCAGTCATTAATTGGCAAGATCAATTTCATCAGAAGATTTATATCTAATCTGTCGGAAAGGATTCAGCCATTTACACCTCTACTGAAGCTCAAGGCCGATCAGAAATTCGTATGGGGAGAAGAACAGCAGAAGGCTTTAGATAACATCAAGCAGTACCTAAAGTCTCCTCCTGTCTTGATGCCCCCTCAAGACAAGAAGCCGTTCAAATTATATTTATCGGCTAATGAGCGAGCTATTGGATCGACCCTTGTACAAGAGTTTGAAGGAAAAGAACGAGTTGTATATTTTGTAAGTAGAAGGCTCTTGGATGCAGAAACAAGATATTAGGCAGTGGAAAGACTATGCTTGTGCTTATATTTCTCATGCACAAAGTTGAGGCCTTACCTATTAACTGCCGAATGTACCGTGGTGTGCAAAGATGATGTGGTCAAATATATGTTGTCATTACCAATCTTGAAGGGTAGGATCAGAAAATGGATCTTAGCTTTGTCAGAATTTGATTTGACCTATCAATCGGCCAAAGCAATCAAAGGGCAAGTAATGGCCGATCTGGTAGCTCAGCATTGTGGACCTGAAGTTGCAGTTGTAGAACCTATTCCATGGACTATGTTCTTTGATGGATCATCATGTGGAGTAGGAGCTGGGATTGGAATCGTCCTCATCTCACCCCAAGGAGCAAATTACGAGTTTTCCATCCCAATTGAGAAGACTTCAACAAACAATCAAGCTGAGTACCAGGCAGTGTTAAAGGGGATAAAGCTACTGCGCGAAGTCAATGCTGAAGTTGTTGAGATATTTGGGGATTCTCAACTCGTGATAAATCAATTGGCAGGAGAATATGAATGCAAAGATGACATATTAAGGATTTATCATGAAGAATGTCTTCAGCTACTTCGAGAGTTCAAGATAGTAAAACTTGAGCACATCCCTAAATGTCACAACAGTGAAGCTAATCGGCTGGCTCAAGGGGCATCAGGATATCTATCGATTCTGACTATGGAGTTATCAGTCGAAGATTGGAGGAAGGAGATAGTAGATTATCTGAAAGATCCATCCAAGGAGGTTGATAAACAATTAAGGTACAGGGCCATTAAATACGTTCTGCTAGAAGATGAGTTATACTATCGTACCATCGATGGGGTTCTGCTCAAATGTCTCAGTGAAGAAGAAGCTAAAACCTTAATGGGAGAAATTCATGAGGGAGTCCGTGGAGCCCATCAATCAGCGTTTAAGATCAAGTGGATGATTAGAAATAATAACTATTATTGGCCGACGATATTGGAAGATTGCTTCAAGTACTACAAAGGATGCCAAGAGTGTCAGAAGTTTGGAAGCATTCAAAAAGTTCCAGCATCGGCGATGAACCCAATAATCAAGCCATGGCCGTTCAGAGGTTGGGCGATTGATCTGATTGGACAGATATATCCACCGTCGAGCAAAGGTCATAAATTCGTACTGGTGGCTACAGATTATTTCACAAAGTGGGTTGAGGCCATTCCGATCAAAATTGTGACATCAGGCAATATGATTGATTTTGTTAAAGAACATATTGTCTATCGATTTGGTATACCTCAGACCATCACAACAGATCAGGGGAGTCAATTCACTTCAGGGGAATTTGAGGAATATGCAAATTCTTTGGGAATCAAGCTGCTGAACTCATCTCCCTACTATGCTCAAGCAAACGGATAGGCAGAAGCAGCAAACAAGGGCATCATCAAGTTAATCAAGCGCAAGATCGATGAAAATCCCAAGCGGTGGCATATGATCCTTAATGAAGCACTAAGGGCGTACAGGATGGCATGCCATGGGGCAACCAAAGTATCACCATATCAATTGGTGTACGAACATGATGTTGTATTGCCTTGGGAGTTAAAACCCGGATTCAGAAGGACTTCTTTACAAGATCAGCTATCGGCCGATGATTATTCAGCCATGATGAAAGAGGAACTAGAGGATCTTGCTGGTAATCGGCTAAGAGCTTTGGAGAATATCGAGAAGAATAAAAGAAGGATAGCCAGATGGTATGATAAGAAAGTCAAAGTTAAAGAGTTTGCCGAAGGAGATCTGGTTTGGAAACTCATATTACCAATCGGCTCTAGAGATCCTAAATACGGGAAGTGGTCACCAACTTGGGAAGGACCATATCGTATCAGCCAATGTGTGCCAGGCGATGCATATATCTTAGAAACATTGGAAGGAGAGAAGTTTGCCAGAGCATTGAATGGGAAGTATTTGAAGAAATACTATCCAAGCATATGGGTAGACGCTTAGTCCAATCAGAGCCTGAAAACGGCCGATTAAAGACTCAAGTTAAAGCCGATTGCAAGCGTAATCGTCTTTATTGTGGGATAGCCGAATCATCGGAAAGTGTTCGGTTGCAGGTTATGGCCGATGTACAAATCACCCTTAGAATAAAAAATATGTATATATATTATTTCCCTCATCTTCGATTACAATGGTGGCATTACAATACAGATCTGAAGAATACATTGAGAAGATCAACTTGGATGGTTCATTACCGATCGGTTACATTCATCATCACTGGATAGGTGATGGGGACGAAGAAAGAGAAAAACAAAAAAGAAAGCGTAAATTTGACGAAGATGAATCACCAGAATCGGTAACTCTCCCCGTCAAGTTTGTTGGGAAAGAAGACATAGGGTTGTTCTTCTTTCCGCAACGCCCAGGGACGACCTCCACCCTCCTCCAGCAGCTGATGCACCTAAGTTGCATCACAAGGGTTCTTCTAGCTGTTGGACCTCCTGGCTTCACAAAAGGAGACTAGAGAGGGAAGTATGTCCAAGGCTGTTTCACAAGAATTCTTCTAGCCATCATGAGTCAGAGAAGAAGAAAGGGACTAAAGAGTAAGAGCCTAAAGCTCCCTGGATCTATATCTCGAGCCATGGATGAAGGGGAAGTGCGTGTGAGGACGGTTAT
This sequence comes from Cenchrus fungigraminus, assembly GCA_036936925.1. Lineage (NCBI taxonomy): Eukaryota > Viridiplantae > Streptophyta > Magnoliopsida > Poales > Poaceae > Cenchrus > Cenchrus fungigraminus. Next base: position 91,948,489 of record CM072780.1, read on the forward strand.
TTATAGCCAAGGCACCGGAAGAGATAGAGATGAAGGAGCCAGAAAAGACGGAAGCTGATGATGCTAGATCCGGTAAAAAAGGAAACAGATGACCCGTGAATGGTTCGTTTCCAAAGAATGACCGATTCAGAGGAATCACCCCCAAACAAAGGATGACACGCGTACACACAAACGGTGGGAAATTTCTCTAGCGTGTCCGCAAACTGCATGGCATGGTTCACAGAGAACGTCTGCCCAACATTGCAGACAGAGTCTACAAGCTCACTAGCAGCACCCAGAAGAAATGCTATTTCAAGTTGAAGTCTGTCAATGACCAGCGACAATCATTATCCCCTAAAGAGTTTTCCAGGAAGAAATGCCTCTCATGCCTAAAAACTAAAGTGGCCAATGGCTACATCCAGAAGAATCAAGTCTGGAGAAGTCATGGAACCTCTGGATAAAAGGGTGAGTCTTATAGGGAAGGGGAGCAAAAGAGCCAAAGTGTCACATGGTGAACAACCCTAAAAAATGTTAGATTGAAAGGACAGGACACTATCAATGGAGATTGATCGCATCAATCACGTGAGGAGATTTGGCTATTAAGAGAAAAGATATCGATTTCAAGCGAATTTCGGAGCAAAAGATATTTACTCTGAAACTGGGGGGCATGTGGTGACACCGTTTTTTTTGGAAAGATAGGTCAAAAGGATAAGGAGAAGCAGCCGATGAAAAAACAGAGTGCAATCGGCCGATGGAAGAGAGAGGAGGATGGTCAAGGGAGCTCAAATATGTCGATGGACCAGCGAGTCAAACTGATCGGCCGATGGTCAAATGGAGGATCGGCCGATGGAAAGAAGAAGGCGGCAATCGAGAAGATACGCCAAAAGGAAAGCACGGTGGAGGCGGGTCAGTCCACGATTGGCAACGGGTCAAAGAATCAGTTTTAGGAAATTTTAACTCCTGCGAGAGTCCTTTTCTATTTTTAGTAGTATTTGTCTTTCTTTAGATACAAGTAAATAGTGCCGTAATCGGCTAGGAGTCGGGTTGTCCTCAAGACATAAATAGCGACCCTGCGCGGTCGGAAAAAAGTCTACACACCAATATCAAACAAACCGCCTCCGGGCAAACCCTTTACTTTACAGCATCTACTTTTACAACATCTACTTTTCGGTGACTTCGCCATTGCGTTTTTTCCTCTTTTATACAACGCCGTCCTTCAAGTTCGTCGGGCTGCATCGATCGATCTCCGGCAAGCTTGTGAGTACCATTTTACCGAATAACCCTAGGCTTTAACTTCCGGGCGCATGCTAAGGTTTCGTCTAGTTCTTTATTCACCCCTTACCGATATTAGCTAGATCTGCAAGTTTTCGTACCAATTCTTGTGGTTTTTTAGCTATTATCACCAATTATCCCACTCGATCCAGATCCTATCGGCTCCTAATATTACAGCCGATTCCAACCTGTTCGAGTGCTGACGTCATGATTGGCCGATCCCAGCCGATCTATCTACTCACGCACCCGCACTTCGGTCGCTTTCGAGCCGGCCGATCCCGCTTTACTCATATCGGCCGATTGGCTGGTACGCGTGTCACTAAAGGCCATCGGTTCTCTAGCCGATCCCTAATATTTTCCATTGTCAATCAACAGGTCAGATTGGCTGGCACGCCTCGCTACAGAACGGGGAGTCACGTGTGCTACGCGCGGAGGTGACGTCCTATTTTCGCGTCAACAGCAGCGCGCGTCGGTGCGACCTCGGAGTGGCCCTTGGCTGACCTTCGCAGCTACGCGGTACTTGCTCGACCATGCGCCGCATGTGTGGCCACTGCGACGTTGGCCGGCGTTTGTCGTTAGAGGGGATAAGAGATGAGATTTCTTCGGTGTGGGACCCCACCGCCTACAAAGCCTTCCTTGCTATGCTGACCGATCTCGGGAATCCGGAGTCTTGCTTCTTCTCTGGGATCAAAGATGTGTTAATTGAAAACAGGGAAAGCAATGATCTCCGGCGCGCCACCGAGGGTGGGCACGATGCGGCGGCCTATCTATACGCCATCTTGCTCTATAGGGACAATGGCGGTGCCGCCGCCGACGACACCGCGAAGCGGTACATGAGGCGGGTCGCGGGCGGCGGCAGTACGACGTTGAGATGGCTGAGCAATGAGGGGTGTCTACCTTTGCGCGAGAAGGTCGCACGTGCAATCCACTCCTCGACTTGGCGTATTTGGGGTGAACCGCTGCCGCCTCCAGCACAGGTGCGCGGCGATCAGCCGTGCACAGGCAACGGTGGCGGCTGCGTCGTGGATAAAGATGGCTTGGAATTTCTCTGTTTTGCGGCGAAGACTGTAGGCTCCGCCGCGAAATGGTGAAGTTCGAACGGAGTATTGGAATAGGAAATCAATAGTGAATTAGCTTTTGCATGTTGCTTGTATTATCTATGTAAATTTTTGGAAGAGCAGCAAAGCTGACGCGGGTCATCAGTCCCGTGTCGCTAATGACTGTGGGGCCCAGTTCTATTCGAATGAAGAACAGTTCGCATTTCTCCTTTTAATCTGCAATCAAATGTTGTAACATGTATTTCTTCGTCGTAATTAGTCCAAATTTGATATTTTTTTCTAAATTTTTCTAAAATCACCATATTTTCATTAATTTTATTGTTTAGTGTATATTCTGTTTCTTGAATAATGTTTATATGCCTTATTTTTTTATTTGTAAGTACAACAACATATAAATAATATTTGTTTTACACAACCATTAGTGATGAAACTTTGCATTTCGTAAGCTTAACGTGAACACAAGGTTTTGTTAAGTTTTCGAATGCATATGAGTTCGAACATGTTGCAAAGTGTGGAAAACTTCAATGTTCAAGCAACATTCTAGGAAACTATGTGAGAGATGTAGACATTTTACACAAGTATATTATTCCTTCATCGAGACCATTTGAAATTTTGAAGACAAGTTAGGTACCCAAATTATGTTGCCAAGTCAATTTGTAGATTTTTTAGAGCACATTTGATGTTATTAGAATTATTATATCATTACCATGGGGTGCAAAAACGAATTATAAGAATTTTGGGAACACAAGTGTGACTGTTGATATTTTATTCAAATACTAAATGTCCAAATATAAATTGTTCGTATTTTTATGATTTTTTAGGTGCTGTTTTATGGGCTCTAATATTTTAAGGAAGCAAGTTTCATTCCAGAAAAAATAGTGACGGGCCCACGTGTCAGCGTCAGCAGCTAATATAAAAAGATAACCAGATCTCCATTGTCTCTAACCCGCGTCGGCAATGACTATACATTGTCTCTAAGATCTAATTCATCACAACAGATCTCCAGTTCATCACAACAGAACACATATTATAGGAGACGCGGATGGATCTACTCGCGTCTATTAGATCGAGTTCATGACATACAAAATCCAACAACCAAACTAATTAACTAAGCAGTTCATGATCGACAAACAAACTAAGCAGTTCATGTCCAACAACCTGACGAAGACATAAACACACACACACACACACATTATTACTATATACATGATAGAGGAGTCTATCATTTAGTCAGTCGCTACCGTCGGAGTCCCGTCGTCGTCGCCGCTGTGGCTGCCGTCGGAGCCGTCGTCGCCGTCGGAGCCGCCGTCGTCGAAGACGAAGTGGCGGCCAGCCCGCTTGACCACGGGGAGGTTATCGAGCTTCTCAGCCAACCCGTGGATCCTGAAGGTGAGACCCTTCATGCTCGGGTCCTTGTCCACTTCATGAGGCACCTTGATGTCGAAGGCCTCGCCAACATCTTGAAGCTTTTTGAACGCGCTCCTGAGCAGGTCGACGGCGAACTTAGTGTCGTCGACAAACGGTTCCTCGTCGGCGTCCTTGGTCACTGGCTCCTTCCCCTTCTCCAACTTCCTCCGACGGCGGCTTTCGTTGTTGTCGTCCTCCCTTCATCCCCGCTTCGCCGGTGGTGGGCCCCTCGACGCCATCTCCTCCTTCGTGATCTCTCGGTGACCGAAGATTTGTAGTGGTGGATCGCGGGGAGGAAGAATAAGCAAAAGAGATGATAAGCTTATGGAAGAAGCATGGGAAAGTAGGGGAAGGCAGGGGAGTTATATTGACAAGACGCGGAACCGTCAGGCGCCTCTGCCCCCACCCACGACTCCACTACTGCCACTACGGTGCCTCGGGCTCCATTTCGGGCGCAAACCGTCCAAAACCACGCGTCGCCTTTCAATTACGCGGGAAGGTGAAGGGGTAGGGGCAATGATGTTGGGCCCACTCATCAGCGGCAGCAGCCAAACTGCGGTGCCTTTTCAATTTCCATTTATTGTTTTAGATGGTCGAGTCTCCTTCTTCTATTTCCAAACCCCATCGCCTTCAACTTCAACCCTCGTCGCCTTTCAATTTCAACTTCGTCGCCTTTCAATTTCTAAACCCCGTCGCTTTAATATTTCCTCCCCTTCTCCTTGATGGCCGCGATGTCCTTGATGCAGCTGCTGCTAGATGATCTTATCACCCAGATCATCATCCACTCCATCAAGGATGAGCCCGTCATTCGTTTTCTGATCCTTCGTAATAAAATCTGCGGCACCTTCTGGCGCATCTGCGACTTCGATGAGGTACTACTGCACGTGTCGCTGCGTGAGCTTCGTCAGGTGTGCAAGAATCGCTACGTCAGGTCGTGCTTTGAGCAGCGCTTCCGCGAGGCCAATCATCCGGAGGCATTATGCTTCGAGGGGATGGAGAGGTTGATGAGGCGGTGGAATCCCGATAAGGGTCTGAAGCTCGTCAGAGATGCCACTGCTAAAGACTCTGGTGCGAAGTACTTCTTAGCGATGCTGAAGTACCGTTGCAACCCTTCGGACCCCGAAGCGATGGCACTGCTCCAGGAAATCAGCGGCGGCCCGTCGCCCCCTGACGGGCGGTGGAAGAACCACAACCTACGGCGGCTGCGCTACCTCGTCAACCGGGATCTCGAGAACATTGCGTGGTGGTACTGGCTTGGTGACGGCGACGACGACATTCCATTGCCGCCCGTCCAGAATCCCCACGTCTGCATTTGGGCAGTGGGATGTAGGCGCTACGGGCCGAAGACCTCAGAGATCATCCACTACTGCAGCGCCGAGTGTCACATTCATCATGAGTTCGACCTCTGGACGCGTAACTTCAGTGTCGCTGTGGAGTACGCTGTCAGCAGGATGAACATCGGGATGTAGGCGCAAGCATCAATGAACATTATCGATCTTGAATGTAAATTATTAGATATTACTAAACGCGGATTTGATTTTATCGGGATGTCGGTTTTAATCGGTTTTTGATAGACAAGATTTGATTTGTCATGTTTGTGAGTCAAATCGAAGGTTGCGGTGGTCTCATTTGCCGTCGATGAGGCCTAGGGTGCCCTCTTGGGTGTCAAAACCGCCGAAGCGGGCACGGCGGGGGCGGCGGTGCCCTCTGCTTCCTCCTTTGTTCTATTGGAGAATGAAGAACAGTTTATCCGTCCCACGTCACCGACGACATTTCTCTTTTTAATCTGCAATCAAAATTTGTAACATGTATTTCTCCGTCGTAATTAGTCCAAATTTGATTATTTTTTTCTAAAGTTTTCTAAAATCACCGTATTTTCATTAATTTCATTATTTAGTGTATATTCCGTTTCTTGAACAATGTTTATATGCCTTATCTTGTTCTATGTAAGTACAACATATAAATAATATTTGTTTTCCACACCTCCTATAATGAAACTTTGCATTTTCGTAATCTTAAGGTGAACACAAGGTTTCGTTAAGTTTTCAAATGCATATGAGTTCGAACATGTTGCAAAGTGTGGAAAACTTCAATGTTCAAGGAACAATCTAGGAAACTAAGTGAGAGATGTAGATATTTGTACACAAGTATATTATTCCTTCATCGAAACCATTTGAAATTTTGAAGACAAGTCTAGGTACCCAAATTATGTTGCCAAGTCAATTTGTAGATTTTTTAGACCACACTAGATGTTATTAGAATTATTACATCATTAACATGGGATGTAAAAATGAATTCTAAGAATCTTGGGCACACAAGTGTGACTGTTGATATTTTATTCAAATACTAAATGTCCAAATACGAATTGTTCGTATTTTATGATTTTTTAGGTGCTATTTTATGGGCTCTAATATTTTAGGGAAGCACGTTTCATTCGAAAAAAATAGTGGCTGGCCCACGCATCAGCGTCAGCAGCCAAAATAAAAAGATAACAGCTGCCCGCCCGCCAGACCCAACTGCCGACAAAGGCGATGCGGGTTCACTAACCATCGTCGCCAATGACACTGGCCCACGCATTAGCGTCAGCAGGCAAACCGTGCGCGGGCTGCTCAAAATTTCCCACCTATATTGAGTATAATGCCCATGGAATTCCAATTCCACCAGAGAGCCATTCAAGGGCACGCTAGTATTTTCCTTAAACACAGTTACACGCGCAGTTCCTCAGAGGACATATTCGGCTCCTCGCTAGACAGATCCACAACGCCCACACTCTCCCCACCGCCGCCACCACTCTCTCCGCTCGCCTTCGCCGCTCTCTTCCCGCCGCAGCCCTGCTCTTCTCCAGCCCCACCACTCCCTGCGTGACGACGGTGACGAGGACGCGGTTACTGCCGTGCGGACGGCTTCCCGGCCAACCTAAAGACGGTTGACACAGATCCGTCATCCCCGTCCATGATGACGAGCCGGCCACCTCACGCCACGAGCCGACGTGGATCCGGCCCCTCCGACCATCACGAGAACAACTACTTCATTCGCGACAAAGCTTAGTCCTGCTTGAACCCCCAATGCCCTCTCTCTGCTCGGCCACCAAATCTGCTATATATTCATGTCAATGTGGATTAGGGAGACATGCCTTGATAGTTCATTTTTAATTGATTGACTGTGGATTTGATGGGTGGATTTTGTTGCTCCAAGTCTGTTTGAATAAATTGTTGCTAACAGATGAAGTTATATGAACTCTTGAAATTCATTTTCATGTTCCTGGTGCTACAATTTTTGCACTGTAAATTCATGAAAAGCATTGAGGATTAATGCATACTTTAATTCTGCTATGCTTTGAATGTACCAGATCGACAGTTATGCTTTGGACCTGTTAGCATACTTTAATTCTGCTATGCTTTGAATGTACCAGATCGATAGTTATGCTTTGGACCTGTTAGCATACTTTAATTATTATGGCCACATAATGTCAGTGGGAATTGCATCGTAATGGTTTATAATGTAGTCCACCTAATTTGCTATATATTCATGTCAAGGTGGATTAGGGAGACATGCCTTAATAGTTCATTTTTAATTGATTGACTGTGGATTTGATGGATGGATTTTGTTGCTCCAAGTTTGTTTGAATAAACTGTTGCAAACAGATGAAGTTATATGAACTGTTGAAATTCATTTTCATGTTCCTGGTGCTACAATTTTTGCACTGTAAATTCATGAAAAGCATTGAGGATGTTAGCTATGCTTTGAATGTACCAGATCGACAGTTATTCTTTGGGAATTGCATCGCAGTGGTTTATAATGTAGTGATAACTAAATTGTCCTATGCTTTGTTGTGAGTGTTAATTGTTTCACTACTATCATATATATTGTTATTGTTGGTGTCATGATGTGTTGTGAGTGTTGTTTCACTATTGTCATATATAATGTCATGATTGCTTTATCCTCTTGTTGCATGTACACATGGAACACAATCCATTGCTGCTGAAGTTGGACAAGGAAGCAGTTGAAGGAATTTATTCTCTGCTTTGATATATAAGCATATTGTTGTGTCCCTGTCAAAATGGTTAGCACCTATCCTTGTATGCTAATTAAGTAAAATATGAACTATGTATGTCTATGCTGATTTTATTTACGACTTGTAATGATTTCTAGTCTAATATCAGCTATTTTGCTTGTCAGAGAAAATGAATTTATCTAATAAGAACATTGTTTAGATTTTCAGTCTTGCTTATGTTGCTCTACTGACAACCTGACATATCGTCTATGCAGTCTCCCACAACAACAAAGTCCTCTACCTCCACTGCACCATCACAGCCCATCGGCGGTGAACCTTCTTCATAGGGTCACTCAGCACAGACTGCTGCAAGTAGTACTCGATCCCGCGGGTCAAGGACACAAACCAAATAGCCAGAAGACAAGTTGACTGCAACTGGACTTGATGCCAATTTTTGGCCTACCCCAGATGCTGCGAGGGATAGATTTGTATTGGTCTGCGGTCTCATTGCTCGGGAGAGGTTGTCAATCAACAAGGCGGTTGATGATCTCTCACCAATTGAGAAGGAATATCTGTTCACGGTTTTAGAGGAAAAGCTAGATTACCCAGCCAATCTAGAAGAATCTGTTCGTAAGAAGGCAGTTAAGGCAGCTATATCAGAGATTGGAACCTTGCAACGGCGGTTTAAGGCCCATTTAAGAAAAAAATATGTGAGCGAAGAGGAGACTCCCTTTGTGAAGCATGCCTTTTTGCAGCAACAAGACTGGGACATGTTTGTGCAGGAAACCAATTCTCCTTCATTTCAGCAATTGAGCCAGGAGATGAAACAAAAGAGTGCATTGCATAATAAGCCACACAAGACGAGCAGAAAAGGTTATCGTGGTAAAAGGAAAGAGTTGGAGGAGGAGGATGCAAAGCTAGCTGCAGAAGGAAAATAGAACCATTGGGACCAATTTCCTGGACGTTCGAGACCTTATCTGCAGGCAAGGGTAGGGAGGAAGAGGAAGAATACTAGTGATGGAAGCGGGGGCATAACATTCAGTAACCCTGTGGTGGTGGGGGTAGCATATAGGGTGAAAACACTTGCAGCTCAGGGTAGCGATGGTTCTTTCTCTGGGGTTAGGGAGAATGATATCCTCACCGCAGCACTTGAGACTCCAAAGCATCGAGGTCGGGTCCGAGGCGTGTCTAGTTCACTTGGCTGGGGTAAAGGTTTTGGTGAAGAGTTTACTGGAATGTACAGGAAGAAGGGAAGGAACAAGAGGTCTGATGATATGATGGACATAACATTTAAAACAGTTGTCCATGCTCTAAGACTATCAGGCATTGAAATACCGAAAAATGCACTTCTTCCTTCCCAATTACCAGCGCCTATCAGTAGCAGCGAGGAAGAAGATGTGCATGGCAGCGAGGAAGAAGATGCACATGACCGCGAGGAAGAACATGCGCATGACAACGAGGAAGATGCGCGTGGTAGAGAGCAAGACCATTGGAATGCCATCGAGGACGAAGCGAATCAAGTGCACAGTGATAGTCCATCACATATGCTAGACACAATAGATAAGCTAACAGAGCCAACTACGTGCAGCCTTTTGGATGGCACCGGGATTAATGTGGAGCTCGCACTAGCGAAAGTCTTTCCATTTCAAAAGGCTTGCCATGCAGTACCGGTGCAGGATGGGTATGTTGTGGTGCAACCTACTTATGTGTGGGCCAATGCGGGTCACTACCCTCTGCCTGTACCAATTGATGGGGGTGACATAGCAACCCTAGCTGAGGCTCTCGTTCAAAGGATCCAATGGCCAAAGGACAGGATCCTTATACCACCCATGACGAGACATCCCAACCCTGAAGCCGCAATAGGTAGCAGGGGTACAACATCAGATGGAGGTACTGCAGCTTAGTGTTAGCAAGAGAAGGCTCAACAGCAGCAGGAGATCAGCAAAACTACGCAGTTGGAGCGTCGACAACAGCCGGAGGAGCCCAGGCAAACTTCGCCTAAGCAGCAGCTGCAACATGAGGATAAGCAACAGACGAAACAGTAGCCTCTGCAGCAGCAAGAGGAGGAGCCCAGGCAATCTCCCCCTAAGCAGCAGATGCAACATGTACAGCAGCCTCTGCAGCAGTAGGAGGAGGAGCCCAGGCAATCTCCACTGCAGAAGGGGAACCAGGCCAGGAAACCTCTATCTAAAGATGAGATTCTTAACTGTATTATTGGGACAGAATAGGAACGACCAAAATACAAGCCTGGTGCATCTATGTTGTCAGAAGCAAACTTAGAGGCTGCTGGATCAAATTGTGCCAGGTTGCATGCTTATGTCATGGAACACAGTAAGGATAAACTTGCCTTTCCAGCAAAGGTGGATCAACACTACTTTCAAGGTGGTGGTGCTTTAATGTTAAACATTGCATTTAGTAGCGTGTATAACCTTATAACCCTGGCTTCTCTGGATGTTACCTTCTTGAGGTTGTGGACATTGTAAGTCCCTTAAAACCTAAAAAGATACTTCTTTAATATTGACCACAAAGTTCATGCATGCTAACAATTTGATTTTTTGTAGGAAAATGATGGACAAGGCAGCAGAGATGCAGATGAATGTTGGGTTTTTAGATCCAGATTTTTTTACTTCCACAAATATTTCTCAGCATTCTGGCCTTGTAATAAAAGAAATCGCAAATGCAAAGAACAATAACTACGTGGTGGGTGCCTACTACACTGGCCACTGGGTAACACTGATCATCTGTATGAAGTTCAAAGAGGTTTGGTATCTAGATTCTTCTAAACAACATCCTGCGCTAAAGTTCGCAGACCTCAAAGCTGTTGTGGACTGGTCAATATCTTGTAGGTTTTGTTCACAAAAGGTCAATCTCTTAGTGTTTCTAATCGGTATTGCTGATCATGCAGGGCCTTTGGTACAGTATGTTGTAGGTTTTGTTCACAAAAATTCAATCTCTTAGTGTTTCTAATCGGTATTGCTGATCATGCAGGGCCTTTGCTGATCATGCACAAGACGGAGTGACGAAAGGAAAGAAAAAAAGCCAAAAGCCACAACACTCAAGCACAAACCAAATCTCAATGCAAGACTGAGGTTTTTTTATGGTCCCTTCTTACCTATTTGGTACTGCATTAACTTGTCATTTTGGTACCTCGATGCAGTGTGCTCAGCAGCCATGGTGGTCCTTTTTGTGTGGATTCCATGTGGCATTCCATATGTTAAGACTACTCGATGACATACCTGACATCAAGAAAGCTGCTGTAAGTAGATAATAATGCTCAACCTTGTCTCTGCTCATATTCTCCATCTAATTTTAGAAACTGATTTCTACTTGTATTCTCATAAATGATTGTATTTTGCAGGATTTCAAAGCTGCCGTAGATGTTTCCACAGAAGATCTAAAGCGGGTCCGGGAGATGTTGTGCGAGTACATTCTTAAGGAGACCATCAACCGAAAGGGCAACTTCTATAATGGTGCACCGTGAGTTCATTGTAGCCAGAAACTTGAAATTACTTGCGGCATTCAGTCTTCTTTAGTCAGGTGTTGTTGCTTGAGAAACCTACTTGGCTTGCTTGGTTGGGGTCAGATGCTGCCTGGTTCAGGCAGTTTTCTCAAGACTCCATCCAAACAAGCCCTGATGAGTAACTTGAAACTTGATGTGATCTTGCTTGTCTATAAATGTGATCTTGCTTTTGTGCTTGTGATGTCTCCTTGTTGTGGTGGCTGCCATATCCTGGCTGGTTCCAGGATGGCAGGATGCAGCCCCTGATGACTGCCAAATCCTGGCTGGTTCCAGGATGCAGCCGACAAGTAGGCAGGTTACTGTAGGGGTGGCCTACGTATCTGTAACGGGTGTTAATTAAAGCTCGTTACAAACACTGATCAGTGAGTAACGGGCTTCATTTGGAACACCCATTACAAACATGCCAACAATGTAACGGGCAGCGTAAAAGCTCGTTACCAATACTGACCGTTCACGGATAAAACTCGTATCCACCTACGATCCGCAAGCGTACGGACCTACACCTTTTTCACCACGGGGATTCCCTAGGTTCTTGTCAATCCGCGGAGCAAGGGGATTACAAGCGTTTGATCTAGCACTACTACTAACTTAACCAAACCCTAAACTACGGTTAAACTAGAGAACTACTACGCTACACTAGAGAGGGAGATTAAACTCACAAGATATATAAAAGACACTTGCCCAAGGGTCTATGATACTTGAACATGCAACCGCTTAAGATATGAAAAACCGATCTAATCTACCGGGGGTTGTGACCACGGGTTCGCCCTTTCCCTCCCCCCGTACTGTCACTACGCAGAGGTATTCGTGACTAGACCTATGATGATCACGGCGTATTGAAGGGTTCTAAGGGAGAAGTGAGATCTATACTCCCAACATGGCATGGTAGCTAACCTTAAACAAGAAAGCATCTTCAACACTAGATGATAGATTGAAAATCATACATAGTTGCGATTACATCTCAAGATCGTTTACAACCCATGGACAAATGAGAAGATTACCCCATCAAGGTGCTAGGCATAGCACCGTTGATCATGGTGACACTTCCGATGGTGTCTTCCTTCTCCTCTGGGGGTGTCTTGGCAGGGCCTCGACGTCCTCCTCCACTTGTGGTTGCTTCCTTCGAGTAGAGCGATCCTTCTCGCGAATGATCTCTCTCCTCTCCTTCTTCTCTAGCTTGTGGACGGCCTCTCGGGCGAATGGCTCTCTCTCTCTCTCTGCGAATGGCGGCGCCTCCACATACTTAGGGTTGCATCATCTTCAGGCTCAAGAAATGGGGGGCCGAACCGACACAGGAATGGCCCAGGCCGGCCGGCCTGGGCCGACCGGCCCAGGCCCATCCTAGCCCGGTTCGGTCGCCCCTTCGCTCCCGTGGGTCCTCTTGACATTTCGCACTTTGCCCCCTCCAATTGCATCATTTTAACGATGTCATCCTTCCGTCCAAGATGGAGGGTCTTCTCACATGAAGTTCGGTCTTTTACACTTCAATCCTCGGGGATGTTCCTATGTAATACTTTGGTCCTTGCTACCTTTGGGAGTGATTTCATCATGCTCTTGAACACGAACGGGACTCCTCATTTGCTCCTTTGAACTTGTTGTGACTCCGTCCTTTATGTCCATGTTTTCCTACAAAAACATAACACTTCCAAATGCACATACAAAGATGAACTTGTTATATCATTAGTGTGCCTAGTGGCGGGTTAGTTTCATAATCAAGTCCAAACCAAAGTGTAATGAACATGTTTGGTGTAACAAAATACACCGTCAACATCTCCCCCATGCTTAGATCTTGCTCGTCCTCGAGCAAGTTTCTCGCAAAAGAACTTTTGTCCGTGGTGTTGAAAACGTGCTGCGCTAATTCTTCCTTCACAAGTTAGTCAATCTTTCATCTTTAATATAATAAACATAAAGCAATGATTATCATACATAAACATGGGCATTTAGAATTTTTACCAAATCGAGATTTAGCCCACAACTCATACCTTTCACTCGAAGTCCTCAATTCCAGCCAAGCTTACTTCTTTGCTTCCATTGGAGAGTTTTCATGGTTTTTTTCAAAAATAAAATTCCTGCAACAAGTATTAGACAAAAATCTTTCTCCAAGTTCTCACATGTCGCTCATATGAAGTGGCTATTCTAAACAATTCATAAACTCTCACCTCCCATAGGTCTCTCATATATCATGTATAGTGGAGCTATAGGTATGGTTAGTGTGATCAGCACAAGTATTGTCAAGCTAAGAAATTCCTCTAATGGTTGTTTACCTTTCAAAGCCAATGATCATGAGAATTAAACCATGATGTGGGGATATCAAGGATGAGAAGATATAGAATGGTGGACATGTGCAAGGGCAAAAGAAAACAAGACTACGAGGCACCGATGATGTCCTCGTTGTCGGATTGCACATGGTTGGAAAAATGAAAGTTTCGTCTCTTAGCAACAACATGGCATCCTTCCTTACACTTAACTTAATCTTCACTTGATTCATCCCTCTTCATATCTTTCTTGCCTTTCCTCTTTCTTACTTTCTTCTCTTTCTCTTTTTTTTCTTTTTCTCTTTCTCTTTTTTTTCTTTTTCTCTTTCTCTTTTTTTCTTTTCTTTTCTTTTCCATACACATATTTTTTTTCTTTACTTCTCTCTCTCTCTCTTGACATCTTTACCTCTCTTTCCAAGCTCTTGCTCATCTCTTCTTGCACAAACACAATTTGAATTTTAAATAAAAACCATGCTAGAGACGAGACGAAACTTCGAACATAGGTTGTGTTCAAGGAATACGATGTACAAAAGAGATATTATGGTTTGGGTATGGAATTCGGCGATGTACGGAACTTTCGATGTGAGAGTCTCGTTACCGAATGCATGACGAGGCTAGCAATAAAAGATATATACAAGGACATGATCATTGCTCGAAATTAAAACTTCCAAGAGAGAAGGATCCTAGCCTAACTCATCATGCTAACCGCACTTATGGTGGAGCGGATATTGAGTTGTCCTTGTATAGGATTTTTCTTTGTCTCTCAACTTGGAAAAAGAGAGTTTGCTAACCTTTATTACAAGGGTTTTTCATGTAATTTTCAGAATTAAACTCCTCCAACATTAGCATCAAACTTAGCACAGCCGAAACGAAGTTCTAGATCAAAGCATGATGCAGGTACTTTTAAAGGTAAAAACTCCACTAAGCACCACGGTAAATGTTTCAAACCACATGCTCATGCTCATATATCAAAAATTAAAGATGAACATACGAGTAAAGAAAGAAAAAGCATCGCATGAGACAAAAATTTAAAGGACACTTTTTATTTGATTTTCTTGACTCGAACACTAAATTAACACACTTAATTCAAACTTGAAAATTAAAAAGCACACCAAAAAAAATTTAAAACTCTCGCAAAATCTAAACCAAACCAAACTAAACATACTAAGGCAAAAGTTTAAGATCTAGCTAGCTAGCTCTCCCCCACGCTAAAACCGTACGACGTCCTCGTCGTAACTTACAAAAATCCTAAGGGGGGAAGCCCTAACTTCCTAGTGGAACTTTCCACAGCTCTTGCACCACCTTTTCTTCATGTTGCCTACCATCCCAAACAACTTCCTCACGTTCCAATTACGAAACTTGTAGTCATCATCGACTACTCGTTCCAAATCCTCCATTCTTTGCCTCATCACCTCCATAGCCTGGAAACACTCCTCGACCGATGCGTAGAGATCCAAGATGGAGTGACGGCAAGCCGCACAACATAACGGATGCATCCCGAATGGGTCGTCGTCGCCAGGGTCGTCGCCGTTGTCGCCGTCGCCGCCGTCGTCGGGATCTCTGCCGCCGTTTGGACCTTCAGAAGTCTTCTCTTTAGGCACCTCCTCCCAATAGAAGAGGTCGTTGTCGTCCCTTCCGATGGCTGCCCACGAGCTCGGGCTGCGGTCGTCGGAGTAGTCACTCACCCCCTAATCTTTCGGCACGGGCGACACCTCCTTGTAGTCTTTCCTCTTCATGCCTCGGAGTCGCTCCGATCTACGGACGGGAGTAGAGACCCTCTCCTCCTTGACATGGTGGCGAGATGCGATCGGCCCGGTCGGGACACGCCCTCCGCAACGGATACGGGCGGTCCTCTTGATCTCCATTGATGGCTTGAGCTTGCATCGCTTCGCCTCCTCCGGCTTCAAAGGCTTCTCGGCGCCTAGCTTGATCTCCACGCTCCTTGGGGACGTCATGGCTGCTGCTTGGGTGCAAAAGGATGTGAATTGGGATGGATTCCCGAGCTCCAATCTCGTTCCTTTAAATAGTCCGAGAAAGAATGCCCTAGAACCCATTTTTTCCTTTTCTTGACTTCCCTAAAATTCTCTGACCAAACAAGGAAGTCGAAGACGCGCGTCCCAGAGGAAAATGGGGGCGAACCGCCGCCCTGGCCCCCTGGGCCGATCGGATCGAGCCGGCCGGCCTGCCCTGTTTCGTGGGCCGGTTCGGTCCGGTTTTTCGTGTGCCCCAATATTTTTTAATTGCTAGCCCATGTGGAAAAGTTGGCCTGGTAAAACTTCGCGAGAAACTCCAGAAAAATAAAAGAAGAGCTATTTACAAAACGCTCACCTTGTTTTACGTCCTAGGCTTGACGTTCGGGCTCATCCTCCATGATGAAAATATCAATATGGTGAAGGGGCACAACGTCGGGTTCGAAATAAACCTTAAGCCGTTGACCATTCACCATGAATTGATCACCTTTCATATCCATGATGGTAACCGCTCCATTGGAGAGCACCGAATGAACAATGTAAGGTCCATCCCACTTGATTTGCAAATTCCCCTTTCCGAAAGTTTTGAATCTCGAATTATAGAGGAGGACCTTATCTCCTTCTTTAAACTCCTTCTTCTTTAATCTTTTGTCGTACCATCTTTTGATTCTCTCCTTGTATATGCTTGCATTCTCATAAGTCTTCAACCTCATCTCCTCTAGCTCGCTTATTTGGATTCTCCGTTTTACTACCGCGGCGTCTAGATCGAGGTTCATCTCTTTTATAGCCCAATAGGCCTTGTGTTCTAGCTCAACCGGAAGGTGACAAGCTTTGCTATAAACAAATTGATATGGGGTCATACCTATCGGTGTCTTGAACGCCGTTCGATATGCCCACAAAGCTCCATCCAACTTCTTTGCCCAATCCTTGCCTCCCTTCTCTATAGTCTTGTTAAGGATGCTCTTTAATTGCCTATTCAATATTTCTGCTTGTCCGTTGGTTTGTGGGTGATAAGCCGTAGAGACTCTATGTTCAATTCCCAACTTAGACAAGCACTTCTTAAAGTTCTTCCCGGTGAAGTGAGTTCCTCCATCGCTTATCAAAATTCTCGGAGTACCGAAGCTTGGGAAAATCACACTCTTAATCATAGCAATGGATTCTTCTGTGGAAGCTTTACGACATGGCATGGCCTCTACCCACTTGGACACATAATCAACTATGACTAGGATGTGCTCAAATCCATGTGAGTTTTTGAAAGGCCCCATTAAGTCAATTCCCCAAACATCTAATAAATCGATTTGTAGGTTGTAATTCAAGGGCATAGCATTCCTTTGAGATATGTTTCCAGTCCTTTGGCATTCGGGGCATGGTGCAACATATCTTTTAGTATCTTCATGCATCTCCGGCCAAAAGAATCCGCTGGACCACACTTTTGCTTGGGTCCGAAAATGGCTATAGTGTCCACCGTACTCTGCCGAATGACACTTTCTCAAAATTTCTTGCCTCTCTTCTCTTGGTACACATCTTCTCATAACTCCATCATTCCCAAGTTTGAAGAGGTAAGGTGAATCCCAAAAATATTTCCGACTTTCGGAGATTACCCTCCTTTGAGTGTTTTTGTCTAAGTGATCAAGGGGCATTCTCCGAATTGCTTGAATGATATCGATCATCCAAGTATCTTTGTCGAGTATTCGGTAGAGATGGTCATCTCTCATCTTGTCCTCTATGGGCTCTTTGTCATCTTATCCACGGTTCATCCTAGACAAATGATCGGCCACAACATTTTCCACCCCCTTTTTATCACGAATTTCAACATCGAACTCTTGGAGAAGAAGGATCCAACGAATCAATCTTGGTTTAGCATCCTTCTTAGCCAAAAGATACTTGATGGCCGCGTGATCGGTGTAAACAATGACTTTCGAGTTCACGATGTAAGATCTGAATTTTTCAAAAGCAAACACCACCACTAGCAACTCTTTTTCCGTAGTGGCATAATTTAATTGTGCCTCACTAAGAGTTTTACTAGCGTAGTATACGGCGTGAACTCAGCCTTCCTTTCTTTGACCTAGAACCGCACCTACGGCATAGTCACTTGCATCGCACATGATCTCGAAAGGTTGGTTCCAATCCGGTGGTTGAATGATAGGAGCACTTACTAAAGCATTTTTTAAGGTCCGGAATGCCGCTAAGCACTTCTCATAAAAGTCAAAAGCCACATCCTTTTGAAGGAGTTGTGTTAAAGGCTTAGTGATCTTTGAGAAGTCTTTAATAAATCTTCTATAGAATCTGGCATGGCCTAGAAAGCTCCTCAAAGATTTAACATCCGTTGGAGGTGGGAGTTGCTCAACCGTCTCCACTTTAGTTTTGTCCACTTCAATTCCTCTCTCGGATATAACATGTCCGAGCACTATACCTTGCTTTACCATGAAGTGGCACTTTTCCCAATTTAGCACTAGATCGACCTACGCACACCTCGTGAGAACCTTGTCTAAGTTTGTCAAGCAATCCATGAATGTTTTCCCATAAACGGAAAAATCATCCATGAACACCTCGACAATTTCCTCGATAAATTCCGAGAATACTGCCATCATGCAACGTTGAAAAGAGGCTGGAGCGTTGCATAAACCGAAGGGCATCCTTCTATATGCAAACGTTCCATAAGGGCACATAAACATTGTCTTGTGTTGATCATCCAGGTGAATGGGAATTTGCATGAACCCCGAGTACCCATCGAGAAAGCAAAAATAAGTGTGGTTTGCTAATCTCTCGAGCATCTCGTCAATGAACGGTAGGGGAAAGTGATCTTTCTTCGTTGCTTTGTTTAGCTTTCGATAATCGATACACATCCGCCACCTGGTCACGGTTCTTTGTGGTATTAATTCATTTTTCTCATTCTTCACCACGGTTAAACCTCCTTTCTTCGGCACACAATGTACCGGACTCACCCACTCGTTATGCGGCACCGGGTAGATGATTCCGGCATCAAGTAGCTTGATAACCTCCTTCTTTACTACCTCTCACATGGCATGGGTTAGCCTCCTTTGATGGTCCACTACGGGCTTACATTGGTCTTCCATAGGTATACGATGAGTGCAAAAGGCTGGGCTAAGTCCCTTGATATCATTGATTGAATATCCAATCACCTTCTTATGCTTTTTCAATAAATTCAGTAACTTCTCATTTTCTTCGGGACTCAACTCATCGCTCACGATGACTGGATACAAAAATTTGTACTTTAATCCTTTGGGCAAAGGTTTGAGATCCACCTCGGGCACTTGCGGCTCTTCGGGTTTAATGTCTCCTACATCTTCGAATTTTTCTTCCTCCACGCTTCCATCTTGTGGTTCTAATCCCTTCGTTGCTTCCTCTAGTTCCTCGTCTTGTTGATCATTGGATTGATTCTCCATCGCTCTTTGCAGCAGGTCTCTAAGGGTTTCAACAAAACAAAGACTACCTACCTCCTCTACTTCTTCATCTTCGGGAGGAAAAGGTGAAGGATGACTAGAAGCGCAAAGAAAATTATATGTGTACTTATTTCCATTAAGATTTATTGTTACTTTGCCTTCTCCGGCATCCAACACGGCATCAACCAACTTAAGGAAAGGCCTACCTAGGATTATGTGATCATGATTATTATAGTAAGCATCTATGACAAAGAAATCGGTTGGTATGCACTTTCCAGAGATGATTGCATTAATGTTGCAAGCAATACCTAGAGTTTAATAGTTCTACCATCTCCCATGATTAGTTTTGTTGAAGTTAGAGCTAAGTCTAGGTTGTGGTCTTGAACTTTATCGTAAATTTTGGAAGATAGGACACTTACTTGGGCTCTGATGTCGCACAAAGCTTTGCATTGAATTCCGTTGATCTCGCAACTCAAGTGTGGTGTCGTCTTCTCCTCTTGGTCGGATCCTATTGCATAAACTTCGGTGAGGCGAGCATATGGCGATGCTTCGGGCTTGATCCCCATGATTCTTTTCACCTCAGCTATGTGATCCGGATCCACTTCATCATCACTAAAGAGCTTTCGAAAGATCTCACCGGTGGTTTCAAGATCGTACGAATTCTCCGCTTGCTTTTCCAGTGGGAAATCCGCTTCCAATGCTCTCGCCATCCCCTTTTGGTTAGGGAACGGTCTTCTCTTGTCCAATACTTCTCCATAATCAATTGGAACCCAATCCATATGCTCGAACTCCCTTAATGGCTTCGCGCTTGACATACTCCTTTTGTTTCTTTCATTTGACTTGGCAAAGTCAACGCTTGGGGTAGTTCTTGTCTCGGTGTGTACTTCTTCAAGCTTTTCCGAGATTGGCTCCTCTTTCTTGTCTTCTGGGGTTGCCTTTTTGGAGATTTCAGCATGTGTCTTCATCCTCGAATCGTGTTCTGGCTCCCCCGAAAGTCTTATTTCCCAATCTCTTCGCATGGCTGCCGCTTTGTTAATCTTTTGTAGAAGTTGAGCGGCTTCCGTGAGTGTTTTGTCCATGAGATCCCCACCTGCACACATTTGAACATGTTCCATGCAACTAGGGGTTAGGGAAAAGAAAAATGTATGCAAGAGTACGTCACCGGAGAAGCCGAGTCTTGGTCCTTGTTCAATCAACTCATTAAATCTATTCCAAGATTGGTCTATCCCTTCCTCTTCTCCTTGTGTGAAGGTGATCACTTGCCTCCTTAGATGTTGAACCTTGCTTATTGGAAAAAACTCCTCGCAAAATTTCTTCGTCAACTTGTTCCAATTGCCTTCAACTTCAAAGGACGCAAACGAGTACCACATCTTTGCTTCGCCGGCAAGTGAGTAGGGAAAGAGGTTCCACTTGAACCATTCGTCGGGAACTCCTTCTTGACGCACCGTGTTGCATAGTGTCGTGAAATGCCTTATGTGTCTATATGGGTTCTCCGTCTCCATCCCTTCGAAT
Source organism: Cenchrus fungigraminus (assembly GCA_036936925.1). Lineage (NCBI taxonomy): Eukaryota > Viridiplantae > Streptophyta > Magnoliopsida > Poales > Poaceae > Cenchrus > Cenchrus fungigraminus. Next base: position 91,968,860 of record CM072780.1, read on the forward strand.
CGGGTTGCCGCCGCCATCTCGATGATCCTAGCTTTGATTTCATACTTCGTCGCTTCGAGCTTCAAATCCGACTCTTGTATCTTTATGTCTTCACATCGAGGACTAGCGTAATCCCGTAGTGATTTCTCCGGTTCTTCCACGGGGTGGTTGGCGAACACCATCTAGACAACAAGATAAAAACAAAAACAAAATAAAATAGTTTTCTAGGTAATAGGGGTTATATGTTAGCAATAAACGATAAACAAAAACTAAAACAAAATTAGATGCAAAACCAAACGATGTAAACTGGCTTGCTCCCCGGCAACGGCGCCAGAAAAAGGGGCTTGTTAACGGATAAAACTCGTATCCACCTACGATCCGCAAGCATACGGACCTACACCTTTTTCACCACGGGGATTCCCTAGGTTCTTGTCAATCCGCGGAGCAAGGGGATTACAAGCGTTTGATCTAGCACTACTACTAACTTAACCAAACCCTAAACTACGGTTAAACTAGAGAACTACTACGCTACACTAGAGAGGGAGATTAAACTCACAAGATATATAAAAGACACTTGCCCAAGGGTCTATGATACTTGAACATGCAACCGCTTAAGATATGAAAAACCGATCTAATCTACCGGGGGTTGTGACCACGGTTTCGCCCTTTCCCTCCCCCCGTACTGTCACTACGCGGAGGTATTCGTGACTAGACCTATGATGATCACGGTGTATTGAAGGGTTCTAAGGGAGAAGTGAGATCTATACTCCCAACATGGCATGGTAGCTAACCTTAAACAAGAAAGCATCTTCAACACTATATGATAGATTGAAAACCATACAAAGTTGCGATTACATCTCAAGATCATTTACAACCCATGGACAAATGAGAAGATTACCCCATCAAGGTGCTAGGCATAGCACGGTTGATCATGTTGATGCTTCCGATGGTGTCTTCCTTCTCCTCCGGGGGTGTCTTGGCAGGGCCTCGTCGTCCTGCTCCACTTGTGGTTGCTTCCTTCGAGTAGAGTGATCCTTCTCGCGAATGATCTCTCTCCTCTCCTTCTTCTCTAGCTTGTGGACGGCCTCTCGGGCGAATGGCTCTCTCTCTGCGAATGGCGGCGCCTCCACATACTTAGGGTTGCATCATCTTCAGGCTCAAGAAATGGGGGGCCGAACTGACACGGGAATGGGCCAGGCCGGCCGGCCTAGGCCGGCCGGCCCAGGCCCATTCTGGCCCGGTTCGGTCGTCCCTTCGCTCCTGTGGGTCCTCTTGACATTTCGCACTTTGCCCCCTCCAATTGCATCATTTTGACGATGTCATCCTTCCGTCCAAGATGGAGGGTCTTCTCGCATGAAGTTCGGTCTTTTACACTTCAATCCTCGGGGATGTTCCTATGTAATACTTTGGTCCTTGCCACCTTTGGGAGTGATTTCATCATGATCTTGAACACAAACGGGACTCCTCATTTGCTCCTTTGAACTTGTTGTGACTCCGTCCTTTATGTCCATGTTTTCCTGCAAAAACATAACACTTCCAAATGCACATACAAAGATGAACTTGTTATATCATTAGTGTGCCTAGTGGCGGGTTGGTTTCATAATCAAGTCCAAACCAAAGTGTAATGAACATGTTTGGTGTACCAAAATACACCGTCAACACTGACCGGTGGGCCCCAGAACTTGGCCCGTTCGTCGAGATAGAGGAGACGTGGGTTGACAGAATGCGTCTCCTTTAGTCGAGAGACAGCAGACGCACGTGAAAATAGATGCGTCTTATTTCGTCAAGACAGAGGAGACGCAGGTTCACAGCACGCGTCTCTGATGTTGAGTTCACAGTAATGGGCTCTGTTTTGGTGCCCGTTAGCAAAGTTCCCTGTGGGCCCAGAGAAACAGCCATTTCACGTGACCGGTGACTAGTTGTGGTAACGGTTGTTGTTTGATGCCTGTTACTAATCCTAGCTGTGCTGAGACGCGTGTGAAATAGACGCATCTCATTTGGTCGAGACAGAGGAGACGCATGTTTACAGCACGGCTCTCCGATGTTGACTTGATGTAACGAGCTTTGTTTTGGTGCCCGTTACTAAAGTTCCCTGTTGGCCCAGAGAAACAGCCATTTCACGTGACCGGTGGCTAGTTGTGGTAACGGTTGTTGTTTGATGCCCGTTACGAATATGTGTTATCAGCCCGTTACCTTTCTTGGCTCATTTGTAACACTTGATCGGTAACAGGCGCTTTGCCCGTTACTAAAGGGAATCTATGCCCGTTACCAAAGTGAGTTTTTCACGTAGTGGAACAAATGCATGAAATTAAACATGAATGCAACCTATATGACAAACATAAATGCAAAGCGGAAAGGTAAACTATCTTGTCAAGTTTGAACCCTTGATAAGCTTATTCATGGTGAGCCTTCCAACATGCCTTGAGCGAAACAAGAGAACCACCGGCTCAAGCAAGACCCATACTCACCACTATCTTACCAAGGTTAGACAAGCCCCTACACATTTACATATGCAAAAGCAAACTATATGACAAGCATTACATGATGTTGGACGCATCAAGCACATTTAATTCACTTCGAAGCCTACAAAAAGTGTTTTCATCAACAGGCTTAGTGAATATATCCGCCAATTGCTCCTCCGAGCGAACACCACAAAGGACAATGTCCCCTTTTGCAACATGGTCTCGCAAGAAGTGATGACAGATATCAATGTGCTTGGTGCGCGAATGTTGAACTGGGTTGTTAGCAATTTTTACGGCACTTTCATTGTCACAAAGGAGGGGAACCCTATCTAGAACCACACTATAATCCAAGAGTTTTTGCTTCATATAGAGGATTTGATCATAACAAGTCCCGGTGGTGGATAAGGCCATGAAGTTTTGCTTCTTAGAGGACCAAGCAACCAAAGGTCGACCTAGCAAATGGCACCCACCCGAAGTGCTCTTACGGTCTACTTGACATCCGGCAAAGTCCAAATCCGAATAACCCAAGAGATCAAAACAAGCACCATGGGGGTACCACAAGCCAATGCTAGCTGTGTATTTTAAGTATCTAAGGATCCTTTTTTAAAGCACTTAGGTGAGTTTCTTTAGGGTTGGCTTGAAACCGAGCACACATACAAACTCTAAACATGATATCGGGCCTAGATGCGGTAAGATAAAGAAGAGAACCGATCATGGAATGGTAAAGCTTTTGGTCAACTGGTTTACCTCCCTCATCTAGGTCGAGATGTCCATTGGTAGGCGTTGGAGTCTTGATCGGCTTACAATCATCCATCTTGAACTTCTTGAGAATATCATTAGTGTACTTTTCTTGATGAATGAAAGTCCCTTCCTTCATTTGCTTGATTTGAAACCCAAGGAAGAAGTTGAGCTCTCCGATCATTGACATCTCGAATTCCCTAGTCATAAGATCACTAAAATCTTTGCACACTTTGAGGTTCGTAAAGCCAAAAATAATATCATCAACATACATTTGACAAATGAAGAGCTCTCCGTTGATGCTTTGTGAATAGTGTGTTGTCCACTCTACCAATCTTGAAGCCCGCATTGATGAGAAAATCCCGGAGCCTCTCATACCATGCCCTTGGATCTTACTTGAGTCCATACAAAGCCTTGTGCAAACTATAGACATGGTTAGGATAAGTGGCATCCTCAAAACCGGGAGGTTGCTCAACATAGACTTCTCAATTGATGAACCCATTCAAGAAAGCACTTTTAACATCCATTTGGAATAACTTCATTTTGTGACAAGAAGCATATGCAAGGAGGATACGGATTGCTTCAAGACGTGCCATCAGTGCAAAGGTCTCTCCATAGTCCAAGCCTTCTACTTGAGAGTAGCCCTTAGCTACAAGTCTTGCCTTGTTCTTCACCACAATACCATGTTCATCTTGCTTGTTCCGGTAGACCCACTAAGTGCCAATCACGTTCTTGTTCTTGGGGCGCTCCACCAACTCCCACACTTCATTTCTTGTGAAGTTGTTGAGCTCATCTTGCATAGCCAAGATCCAATCCGGGTCCCCAAGAGCTTCATCTATAGTTATGGGTTCTACAAAAGAGATAAAAGCATGATGATTGCAAAATGAAACATATTGCTTGCGGCGAGTCCTTGTACCACCCTTGGGATCACCCAAGACAAGATCAATGGGATGGTTTGTTGAAGTCCTTGTACGCCTTCCAAATGTTGTAGAGGTAGGATTATCTTGAGATTGAACTTCTTCTGTTTCCTCTACTTGAACTTGAGTGTCTTGAGATATAGGAGATGGTTCTAGTGAGGAAGATGGACTATCTTGTCTTGTGGGGGATGATTGACTTGGATGTTCATGTTCATCATCATCAGAGGAGGAGTCTTCATGGATGGAGTGAGAGTCATCATCCTCCATAGGCTTGATATCCCCAATGGCCATCTTCTTCATTGCTTCACGGAGAGGTTCCTTTCCTACATCACCACAACAAAAATCATCCCCTTGGGAGCCATTAGATTCATCAAACTCCACGTCACATGTTTCTTCAATCACTCATGTAGAGTTATTGAATACTCTATATGCCTTGGAGTTAGATGCATAACCAACAAACATGCCCTCATCTACCCTACTCTCAAACTTCCCTAGATGCTTCCTCTTCTTGAATATGAAACACTTACAACCAAACACCCGGAAGTAGGAGATGTTGGGCTTTCTCCCAGTAAGAAGCTCATATGGTCTCTTCATCAATAGTCGATGCAGATACACTCTATTTGAAGCATGACACACCGTGTTGATAGCTTCCACCCAAAACCTTTGAGAGACCCTATAGTCATCCAACATAGCTCGAGCAAGAGTGATGAGAGTCTTGTTCTTTCTCTCTACCAAACCATTTTGTTGTGGTGTGTAGATTGAAGAGAATTCATGCTTTATGCCTTCACCATCACAATACTCTTCCACTCTTGTGTTCCGGAACTCCGACCCATTGTCACTTCTAATCTTCACAATAGATGACCCAAACTCATTTTGAGCCCTTGTAGCAAACTTCTTGAAGATTTCAAATGTCTTGCCCTTGTCCTCCAAAAAGAAAGTCCAAGTATAGCGTGAGTAATCATCAACAATGACAAGACAATCACTACAAGAAATCCTTTGATCCATGACGAAATTCCCATGACGTTTTTTGATTTCGTCACAGATCACACTGCATCCATGATGAACAGTCAGATTTCGTCATAGATTTGCAGCGCTGGATATGAAGCCCGATATGAAGTCCAAAGACTACGACGTTGTGCCAATTTCGTCACAGATTTCGTCACAGATCACACTGCATCCATGACAACAGTCAGATTTCATCATAGATTAGCAGCACATTGCATCCATGACAACAGGCAGATTTCATCATAGATTAGCAGTGTTGGATATGAAGCCCGATATGAAGTCCAAACACTATGACGTTGCGCAGATTTCGTCATAATTCGACCCACATTGCATTTCGCTATTTCCTCATGATTAATAAATTAAAAGAATTAGAGATGATCATTGATAAATAAAAAAACTTCATTAGAGAAATCATGGGGAAAAAGAATGATGTATGGAAAAAATAGGGAAATACAAAAATGAAAAAAAATTTGTGGAGACAAGGATTCGAACCCTGTACCACATGAACAAGCTAAAGGCACCTTTACCACTAGACTACACATCAATTTCTGTTGTTTCCATGCATTTAATTTTTTTGTACTCGTTTTTTCATGCGGCCAACGAAGCCACGTCAGCCGCCCACGCCACGTGTCCGCTCCGTCACCGCCCCGTCAGCAAGTTGGAAAAATGAGCAAAAATACGCGCCCGAAGGGATTCGAACCGGAGACCTCGCGCCTCAGGTCTGGAACCATTCACCACTACACCACATGTTGGTTTGTGTTTGAACTGTGAAAACTTTACACATATCCCTTTCCATCGAAATAGAAAACTAAACCCTGCCTGCCTCATCCCCGCCGCCAGCCATCCATCTGCATCGGTGTCCATTGCTGCGACGGCGCATCCCGCCTCGCCGCCGGTGCCGTGGCGGGGGCATCTCGCATCTGCCTCCATTGCTGCGGTGGCAGCCACCCCCGCCTCCGGCGCCATCCTGAAGGTCCGGCTCCACCCCCGCCTTCAGCTGGGCCCAATTGCTGCGCATCTCCGGCACGCCGTCCTGAAGCTCTGGCGCTACCCCCGCCTCCGGCGTGTGTCCGGCGCCCTACCCGGCGCGCCATCCTGAAGCTCCGGTGCCACGGCCATTGCTGCCCGAGGCACGGCCTTCTTCCTCACCTGAACACCAGCTTGCAATTTAAGGTACGATCTGTATCATTTTTCTTGGCTTCGTTGAATGTAGGTTTTGAATCTATGCAGAGTTGTTGATTTGTGTTTTTTGTGCATTGCATGATTAGATGGATCGAAGTTGGGTGCACGGCAATGTATTTACCTCAGTTTACATGGATGGTGTCAAAGAATTTATGAGCTTTGTTAAAGGGAAATTCAGGGATAATGTTGAAATTTTGTGCCCATGCAGTAGATGCCTCAATCAGAAGTACCAAAGCCAGGCTATTGTGAACAAACACATGCTGATGAATGGGATGGACAGTAGCTATACTAGATGGATTCATCATGGAGAGGATTTGAATGTGGATACTGCTGAGCATGTTCCTGCTGATGTGCATGACAGTGATGATGGGAAAGGTGTGTGAAGGACCGATTAGGCGAACCAGAGAGGGGGGGAGTGAATGGGAGCCGATAAAAATTCTTCTCGAAGGAGATGGGAACTCCAACAAGACGAACACGGCTTCCAACTCACGTCTCCGACCCAACTACCCAAGTTGGTCAAGACCACGCAGCCACTGGAGTGCTACTGGTCCTAGGAACCAACACTCAACCTTCCTAGCCAAAACTCACCAAAACACACAGCGGAAACTTGCACGGCTTGCTGCCTGTGCTACACCGGTCAGACCGATGGCCTGAGCCGGTCAGACCGGTGACACCGGTCAGACCGGTGGACAGAGCCGGTCAGGCCGGTGGCTACAGCAGCCGCACAGCAAACGTTCCAGGAAGCCTCAGTGAATCCTCTAGGCCCTGGAACAAAAACCACCACGAAGCACAACCTGTGAGGAAGAAGAACCCCTCACAAATCCTAGCAAAACAACTCCAAACACTCCAAGAACTGATCAGCAGGACCACGGGACAAAACCACACGGACAAGGTTGTTCCCCGAGACAAAAACCCACCAAGGGCTAGCACCGGTCAGACCGGTCAAGAGCACCGGTCAGACCGGTCGTGCCTGGGCAGCTCGGGATGAACAGCGCCCGCGAGTCAACTCCTCCAAATCCAACTCCCGATCTCCCGATCCGCTCCACGGTTTTGCACAAGACTTTGGGGATAGTAGGAACACCTCATGGGTACTCCATAGCCAAGATTTGGTCCACCAAAACTTGTCAAATCAAGAGGAATCGAAGAAATCCCACCAAGAACGCCTCTAACCCTAGAGCCACGAAAACCCCAAAATCGAGCCCCTTTGCTCACGGATTTGGAAGGGGAATCAAAGGGAAAAGAACCACGAAGGGTTCATGCATACATCCCCCACCAAATCCCAAAGAGAAAGGCCTCGAAATCGCTCCAAGAAAATCGCCAAGAAAAGGCTCCGAAAATCACCAAAAAGGAGAAACGGGAAAGACACAACCAAGCCTTGAGGAACCACGCCGAATCATCTATACATACCAAAGAGGTTCATACAAGGTCTAGCTTGCCGCCCGATCATCCTTCCCTCTCACAAGATCTCACCATGAAGCTCTCAAGCTAGTCCTACGAAAATCCTAAGAAAATAGGAAGGAAAATAGGAAAACCAAATGAGCTAGGGTTCCAAGAGATGGCTGCCATCCTCTCACCACTTGGGTTATATGGAGGCAACCGAAAGACTAAAATACCCTTACTAGCTAACTAGGGATACATGCCCCTCTAGGGCGAAATTGGAAGTCTTTGTCTTCGCACCATCGGACGGATGCCCAGCGACCGCAAACTTGCTTAGCCTCGACGCAAGCCTTGCGATCCCGACGCGTGTCCTCCGCTTCGAAGATTCCGGACTGCGTCGTCGCACACCAGTCAGACCGGTGATCCTCACCGGTCAGACCGGTACCCACCGGTCAGACCGGTCAGACCCACCGGTCAGACCGGTCAGACCCACCGGTCAGACCGGTCTGGAGCTGCTGCACCTCCGTCTTCGGTTCTTCGGTCTTGGCTTTGTGGATCAACCAAGGAACCCAGTGGTTTTCTGGTGAACCACCGGAAACCCCGCGAACTAGGTGTAGCCTCCGCCAATCACCACTCATGACTCGGCTCCCACGTAGTCCCGGCTCGACCTTGGTTTTGAGGCTCAACCAAGAAACCGTCCATGACTTCATCTTGCCGTTCTTGCCACCATGCGGCCCGCACTTGACCCCGCTGGCCACCGGGTCCCTCGAACCAAGCCTACTTGTCTTCTCCACACCTGGAGGCCTCACCGGCAACGACCTTTCACGCTTGTTCTTCACCTGCACCTGCACCAGTCAAGTCGCAACCTGCACCTGCAATACTTAGCCAAGAATCAGTCCACACCACGTTGTCAATCACTCATCACACCAGGAAGCGACCATCCACCGGTCCTCGAACCACACCTGGCTCTCAATCTCCCCCTTGATGAGTGCATTGACAACACACACGTTTTGGTAACCAAGAGAAAAGGAAAAGAAAAGAAACGACTAAAAGAAACTCCAACAAGCGATCGAAAGCCAAAGAAAAGGCAAAGAGCAACATCACTTGAAGAAGACAAGTCTCGGACCCCTTAGGCAAGGGCAACGGCTCGACACACCCGAGACAAAACATGCTCAAGCGAAGAGCACAAACCATCAAACCAAAGCTCGAAAACCACAAAGAGCTCCCCCTGCACACATGCAAGCTCCCCCTGAACCGATGCAACTCCCCCTGGACAAATGCATGCGAACCACTTCACAAAACAGAGCAGCTGCAACAGCTCAACTCTGACCAGTCAGACCGGTCGACACCACCGGTCAGACCGGTGGGCAACATGTGAACAGGACCAGCACTCTGACCGGTCAGACCGGTGACCTCAACCGGTCAGACCGGTGCACAACAGAGCCCAAAAATAGCTCGAAACCACCTGAAAACCTTCCAAATGCATTCAGTAGGCCAAAACATGCTCAAACTTCTCCCCCTTGTTGACAATGCATGAATCAAGCCAAAAATGCAAAAAATGCAACCTAGAGCTTCTCAAATAGACAAAATTCAACATAGGATGCTACACATGTCCAAACGAGCAAGTTAGATACTCTATAGCTTCGTAAAGACATAAACTTCATGATCACCAAGTTTCACAACCATTGGGCGAAGCTAAGATAGAATTTAGCAATTTTGCGAAAAAATACCCTCTCATGAGCAAAGTCCTAAACATGAGCAAAACATGTCAAAATGGCAAAGCCACACAAACTTCATGCTAGGACAACCATTCTAAGCATAAGACCATCATAAACACCCACAAGCACCTCATGTCATGTCAAAGCCACCGAGCCATGTGCCTACTTCTATATATGAGACTTCTCATTGGTAGGCATCATGCAACGATTTAGAACCCAAAGCAAATTAAAATTAGCACATATGACATGTGAGCACATTTTTCAAGCAATTTACATTTCATTTTCAGATTTATAATTGGTACATGAAATGTCTTTGCGACAAAAAGGAACTTATGCCCCTCCACAAGATGAAGCATGGGGGCTAAACATTCATGATGGCAAATGAGCCTTTGGCCCCATATGATCAAAATAAGCTATCCAACCACAAATTAAGCATAGCCAAGCCACTAAAACATGTCAAGATCATGTAAAGGCATTTACTCACAAGAGAGCATATATATGAAATTTTTCAAAAACATAGCCATCAACCATGGATACAAACCAAGATTATCAAGAGCTAAGCCAAAACTAACCATAGCTTATCAAACTAGCTCACAAAGACATATATGTCATTCCATGGTGAACAATGTGTATAGGAGAAGCCTTTCCTAAACAATGCATATGATACAAACAATGCATGCAACCTAAGATACAAAGATGCCTATACATCATGCTACATATGCCATGCCAAATGCAAGAAATGCACAACGGAAAGCTATACATATGCTACACAGGAGCTCACACACACAAAGCTCACAAACGACCGCCTCCTCGAGGGGAGGCAAAAAGGGCTCGACACCACCGGCAAAAGAGTAAAGGAGAACAAAACTCACAAGCTCCGTCTAAACACATGCACTAGGGCCAAAGAGCATACAAAGCTCACCCTTAGTACATATGATAGAGCAAAGAGCACACTAAGCACACAGGCTCCCCCTAAACTCATGCATTAAGGTCAAAGAGCATACAAAGCTCACCTTACATACATGAGATAGGGCAAGGAGCAAAACGAACCAAGTGGCTTGACCAAGGCCACACATTTGAAGATCACAAAAATACTTACCTTGATCATTTCTTCAGAGGTCACCCATCCTTGTCCACCGTCCCCGAAAGTGATGTACCTCCATATCATCACCGGGGTATGAGGCCGGAGAACCTCCCCCGATATCAACCAAATGTTCTCCGGGCCTCCCACCTGCAACTCAAAACCAAGAGCGAGAGCGAGCAAACGACTCAACACTGGGGTTAGTACCAAAGGTGTCAAACCAGTGCCGGACCATTTCCTCAAAAGTAGGGTTAGCAACATCCATCCTACCGGGCCTATCAAAACTGCGATCCATCCCGTCTAACCTATCAAACCTGGAACCACCATGGGAAAACCACTCCCGTCTCACTGGAGGAGTACGAGTACCACGAAAGGGAAACCGTGGTCCGTAGCCCCTCTGAGACTCAAAGCTGCGACCTCTCCCAAACTCGTATTGATCACGAGGTGGAGAACGTCCAGCAAACTCAACACCACCAGACTCAAAGCGCCTACCACCTGTTCCACGACCAAACAGGCTGAACCCTCTAGCTTCACAATCCCGGAAACCAAACTGTCCAGCACTCTGCCTAGCACCGGTCTGACCGGTCACTCTGACCGGTCTGGCCGGTGGTCCTCGGCCAGCAAACCTGCCTCCACCTGAAGCTCTCCTATCTCTCCATGCTGGAACCATATGCACAACACCCTTTCCCTTAGGTAGTGGCATACGAGGCTCAGGCACACCATGAGAAGGGTGGTACCTGTCCTTGTTCGCCCACTCCTTAGCCAATCTCGCCTCTCTTCTTTTCTTAAAGCAAAACTCTCTCTTATGACCATCCTTTCCACAAAATTCACAATGGAAACGAATTGGTCTTGGCTTAGGTTTCGGGTGTGGCTCTTCACAAGGCTTCTCACTAGGTTTCTCACTAGGCTTCTCACTTGGTTTTTCTCTCGATTTAAGCAACTGGTTTGGCTTGGGTGCAAACTTGTCTTTGGGTGTTGGTTGTGGTGGAACTGGAGTATTCCCAAATTTCCCTTCTCTCACACCACTGCTCTCACCAAACTTAACAGATCCCAAAGCCCAACCATCAAAGCGCTTATAACCGGAAATCATCATGCCAAGCTGAGGTTCCTGACTAGACAACCAACTCAGCACTTCACGCAACTTACTGTTCTCATCCTGCAAATGATCAACACATTTTGCAAGTTCCAAATTCTTCACAGCATGTAATTCACAGGTAGAGCAAGCAGTAGGAATAGGCACTTTCAAATCAGCCTCAAGCGAAACAATGCGAGAACGAAGCTCAGCAATTTTTTCATGCAAACCAGGGCAAGAAGTACATGCACCAAGCAAAGTGGGTCTAGATTGCAGCTCAGCCAACTCAACCCTAAGCACATCTAGTTCCTCACACTTGGAGGCATGCTTTTCCCTAAGAGCAGTCAAATCAGCTAGGAAAACAGAGCAATCAACACAATCAATCTCATCAGAAACCACAGGGCTAGCCTTAAGCGAATCGATTTCAAGCTTGCCATCAAGAACCTGTGTTTCTAGCTCAGCCACTCTAGTCCTAGCATCTTCAAGCAAAGCTCTAAGCTCCTTCCTAAGCTTCTTAGCCTCTCTAAGCATGTGATCGCGATTATCAAGCAAGTCAACCAACTCCTCATTCTCCTTGCGTAAAGAAGAGAGCTCATCACATACCTCATCCTCGGAGTCGGAGTCTGATTCCGAGGCGTTCTTCTGGCTTCTCTTGCTGCCGGAGCTGCGTGCCATGCCGCATAGCCCATCCTTCTTGTTGCAGCCTCTCGAAGTCTTGCTTGCGGTACAGCAAAGGCCGTTCAAGTACTTGCCGAAGTCCTTCTTCTTCTTTCTATGCTTCCTCTTGCTGTCCTCTTCTTCTTCTTCTTCACTCGAGCTTGATGACACATCCTCAGAGTCGGAGTCGATGTCGCTCGATCTCTTGATCTTTTCTCGGGTCCGTGTCTTCCTCCCATGTTCATGTTCCTTCTTCTTGGATCTTCTTCCTTTGTCCTTGGACTTGTGCTTGTCGTGGTTGTTCACCTTCGGACACTCGGCGAAAAAGTGTCCGGTCTTGCCGCACTTGAAACACGCTCTCGAGTTCCTCCTTGAGTTCACCCGGTTCTCGTGCAGCCTCTCGAACCGCCTGGTCAGCAACGCCAGCTCGTCCTCTCCAAGCACGTCGAACTCCTCGTCTGGCAAAGACATCAAAGAAGACAAAGAGTACATCCTGGAGGATGCGTTAGCATTAGACTTGGCTCCTTTGCCACTAACGAGAGCGAGACTATGAGAATCAGTCGGGCTCTCGATCTTGGCTGTCATACCACGGTCTAACTCAGCCGACTTGAGCTTCGAGAACAGCTCGTTCACCGTCAAGGTGTCATACTTCTCGGACTCAACAATAGCCTCAAACTTCCCGTCCCATACGGTACGATCCAACGAGTGCAAGAGCTTCACGGCTCTATCATGATCATTGTATGGGAGGACGTCCACATTGGCTCTCATGTTGTTCACAACAACCGTAAATCGCTGGAAAAGGGCATCGACGGACTCGCCGGGGAGATGAGTGAAGTTCTCGTACTCTCTCCGGTAAGTCGCGTACATCCGAGCCTGAACCTGAGCATTCCCAGCATGAGCATCCTTCAACTGCTCCCAAATCCTACAAGCTAAGTCCTCTGTCTGAACCCGATCGAATTCAGGCTGACACAGAGCACGAAACAAGTAGTCGACAGCCTTGTTGTTGGCTTCGAACATATCCCTCGATCCTGGAGCAAGGAAGTTCATCGGATGAACATAAGCTGTGTTCACCGTGACATCCCAAAGGATCTGACCCTTTCCGTGGAGGAACGCCGCCATCCGCCTTTGCCACATCTGGTAGTTCTTCCCATCGAAGTGCGGAGGACCCGAACCCCGTTCCTGGTACGCCATCTTTGGATCTTAGACTGGTAAGAGTCAATAAAGACCCGAACCGGCTCTGATACCAATTGAAGGACCGATTAGGCGAACCAGAGAGGGGGGGAGTGAATGGGAGCCGATAAAAATTCTTCTCGAAGGAGATGGGAACTCCAACAAGACGAACACGGCTTCCAACTCACGTCTCCGACCCAACTACCCAAGTTGGTCAAGACCACGCAGCCACTGGAGTGCTACTGGTCCTAGGAACCAACACTCAACCTTCCTAGCCAAAACTCACCAAAACACACAGCGGAAACTTGCACGGCTTGCTGCCTGTGCTACACCGGTCAGACCGATGGCCTGAGCCGGTCAGACCGGTGACACCGGTCAGACCGGTGGACAGAGCCGGTCAGGCCGGTGGCTACAGCAGCCGCACAGCAAACGTTCCAGGAAGCCTCAGTGAATCCTCTAGGCCCTGGAACAAAAACCACCACGAAGCACAACCTGTGAGGAAGAAGAACCCCTCACAAATCCTAGCAAAACAACTCCAAACACTCCAAGAACTGATCAGCAGGACCACGGGACAAAACCACACGGACAAGGTTGTTCCCCGAGACAAAAACCCACCAAGGGCTAGCACCGGTCAGACCGGTCAAGAGCACCGGTCAGACCGGTCGTGCCTGGGCAGCTCGGGATGAACAGCGCCCGCGAGTCAACTCCTCCAAATCCAACTCCCGATCTCCCGATCCGCTCCACGGTTTTGCACAAGACTTTGGGGATAGTAGGAACACCTCATGGGTACTCCATAGCCAAGATTTGGTCCACCAAAACTTGTCAAATCAAGAGGAATCGAAGAAATCCCACCAAGAACGCCTCTAACCCTAGAGCCACGAAAACCCCAAAATCGAGCCCCTTTGCTCACGGATTTGGAAGGGGAATCAAAGGGAAAAGAACCACGAAGGGTTCATGCATACATCCCCCACCAAATCCCAAAGAGAAAGGCCTCGAAATCGCTCCAAGAAAATCGCCAAGAAAAGGCTCCGAAAATCACCAAAAAGGAGAAACGGGAAAGACACAACCAAGCCTTGAGGAACCACGCCGAATCATCTATACATACCAAAGAGGTTCATACAAGGTCTAGCTTGCCGCCCGATCATCCTTCCCTCTCACAAGATCTCACCATGAAGCTCTCAAGCTAGTCCTACGAAAATCCTAAGAAAATAGGAAGGAAAATAGGAAAACCAAATGAGCTAGGGTTCCAAGAGATGGCTGCCATCCTCTCACCACTTGGGTTATATGGAGGCAACCGAAAGACTAAAATACCCTTACTAGCTAACTAGGGATACATGCCCCTCTAGGGCGAAATTGGAAGTCTTTGTCTTCGCACCATCGGACGGATGCCCAGCGACCGCAAACTTGCTTAGCCTCGACGCAAGCCTTGCGATCCCGATGCGTGTCCTCCGCTTCGAAGATTCCGGACTGCGTCGTCGCACACCGGTCAGACCGGTGATCCTCACCGGTCAGACCGGTACCCACCGGTCAGACCGGTCAGACCCACCGGTCAGACCGGTCTGGAGCTGCTGCACCTCCGTCTTCGGTTCTTCGGTCTTGGCTTTGTGGATCAACCAAGGAACCCAGTGGTTTTCTGGTGAACCACCGGAAACCCCGCGAACTAGGTGTAGCCTCCGCCAATCACCACTCATGACTCGGCTCCCACGTAGTCCCGGCTCGACCTTGGTTTTGAGGCTCAACCAAGAAACCGTCCATGACTTCATCTTGCCGTTCTTGCCACCATGCGGCCCGCACTTGACCCCGCTGGCCACCGGGTCCCTCGAACCAAGCCTACTTGTCTTCTCCACACCTGGAGGCCTCACCGGCAACGACCTTTCACGCTTGTTCTTCACCTGCACCTGCACCAGTCAAGTCGCAACCTGCACCTGCAATACTTAGCCAAGAATCAGTCCACACCACGTTGTCAATCACTCATCACACCAGGAAGCGACCATCCACCGGTCCTCGAACCACACCTGGCTCTCAGTGTGGCAGAGGATGACAACAATGATGTTGATCCTTGCGAAGCACTGTTTGGAGAACTACAGACTGGAGCAGAAGGAGAAAGAGAGGTTGAAGATAATCAGGATGGTGATACAGGACCTCAGGAGCAAGATTCATTTTTGAAAATAGCCATGAGAGAGGCAAAGCGTATGCTTTATCCCGGATGTACCAAATTCTCTAGGTTCTCTTTTGTGGTGAAGCTCCTTCATATGAAGGCATTATACAGGATAAGCAATTATGCATTTACTGTAATGTAGAAGCTATTGGTTGATGCATTTCCAGAACACAATACACTCCCAAAATCCTATAGTGAAGCAAAGAGTATGCTAAAGGAATTAGGTCTTGGGTATGAATCCATACATGTGTGCTACAACAATTGTGTGTTGTTCAGAGGAAAGGAATATGGCAAGCTTTACAATTGCCCTGTTTGCAAGCTCTCTAGATGGAAAGACCCAGGAAGGAAGAAGATCCCACAGAAAGTATTGCGGCATTTTCCTTTGGCACCTAGGCTGAAAAGGTTGTTTGCAACAAAAGAATCATCAGAAGAAGCACAGTGGCACAAGAAGAAGCGGCAGTCCAGTGAGAAAGAAATGAGCCACCCAGCTGATGGTAAGGCCTGGAGCGATTTTGATGAAGAATATCCTGAGTTTGCGAAAGATGCCAGAAATATTAGACTTGGACTTGCTACTGATGGGTTCAATCCCTTTTCAGAAAAGAACTCGAAAGACAACATGTGGCCTGTGTTTGTTATCCCATACAACCTTCCACCTTGGGCATGCATGCGAGAGTCAAACTTCATGATGGCTCTGCTTATTCCAGGTCCTACATGTCCTGGGAAGGACTTTGATGTATTTTTAGAGCCTCTAATAGAAGATTTACTAGACCTTTGGAAGGGTGTGCGCACTATTGATGCACATACTGGCAAACCATTTAACCTTCGTGCTGCAGTCTTGTGGTCCCATGGCTCTTTCTGGGCTTACCACAAAAGGATATTTTGCATGTATTCATTGTGACAAGCACCCTCTTTCATATCGCCTGAGGAGCAAAATTGGGTATTTTGGGCACTACCGTTTCCTTCCAAAAGGACACCGTTTGCGGAGAAACAATGAGTATGCTGGACTATTTGAGAGCAATGAGGCACCAGGTAAATTCACTACGGAGGAGTTGTTGGCTGAATTGGAAAAAGTTAAAGATGTTAGACCTGGGAAGAAACAAGAATGTGGCAAAAGGAAGCGTTCAGACTTCGAATGGGGTCATGTGCGAATTTGGAGCCGTAGGGGTGGCTTGTGGAAGTTACCGTATTGGTCAAAGTTGAAGCTGAGACATAATCTTGATGTCATGCATATTGAGAAAAACATATGTGAGTACCTGATTGGGACAATTCTAAACATAGCTGGGAGGACAAAGGATACAACTAAAGCCAGGCTAGATCTAAAAGATTTGGGAATTAAAAAAGAGCTACAGTTTAGAGAGGATGGAGATTCATGGGAGATGCCTAATGCTCGATATACATTGTCCAAAGAAAAAAGGAAAGCCTTTTGTGATTTTTTAAGTCAGGTTAAGTTTCCAGATGGATTCGCTTCCAACATATCAAGATGTGTCAGTGCTGATGGAACCAAGTTGCAAGGGTTAAAAACACATGACTGCCACATTCTGCTACAAAGAATCTTACCAGCTGCCATGAGAGGGTTTTTGGACAAGGATATCTATGAAGCAATAGCGGAGTTAGGAAAGTTTTTCAGGGAGTTGTGCAGCAAAATCCTGAACAAAGATGTTCTAGCTGAAATGAAGAAAGAGATCCATATAATTTTGTTGAAGCTTGAGAAAAATTTTCCCCCGGCTTTCTTTGATGTGATGATGCACCTAGCTATACATTTACCTGATGAGGCACTGCTCTGAGGCCCTGTGCAATATGGGTGGATGTACCCAAATGAGAGGAGGTTGTATACCTTGAAGCGCTATGTGAGGAATAGGGCACGACCAGAAGGTTTAATTGCCGAGGCATATATAGCTGAGGAATGCTTGACATTTTGCTCCAAATTCATGGAAGGTGTTGAAACCAAGTTTAATCAGGCTCCAAGAAATATAGGTTTTTCTGATGAAGAGGCCTATGATGTTGATGTTTTTGGCTATGGAGTTCATTTT
This sequence comes from Cenchrus fungigraminus, assembly GCA_036936925.1. Taxonomy (NCBI): domain Eukaryota; kingdom Viridiplantae; phylum Streptophyta; class Magnoliopsida; order Poales; family Poaceae; genus Cenchrus; species Cenchrus fungigraminus. Next base: position 91,986,406 of record CM072780.1, read on the forward strand.
AATTCTGCACCTGAAAGGATGTATGATGTAAATGGCTTTGATCAAATGGTGTGGTATGCGCTTAACAACTGTATTCAAGTTGAGAAATATGTTAAGTAAGTTACAACTATTAACCTAACTTTGAAGAATTTTACAAATATGTGGAGTAAGCTAATTTTTGTTTTTTTTTGGCTTTGCAGGATGTTCAAGGATGAATTGGAGAGAACAGGAGTGCCTAACATTGAAAGAATGCTTCAATGAGGATTTCAGAATTGGTTCAGGAACCATGTCAGTTTAATTTGCATTCACATATCTTGCTGCTTTTGTAGATGCCATATTCCAGAATTGCTTCTAATATACTTGTCTATTATGACATATTTTTATGTTGCGAAATACCGGCGAAGAACAGATAGATGATGACCTCTTTTCCTTGGCATGTGGTCCTGATCTGAGAGTCAAGAAATATAAGTCATGCATAGTGAATGGTGTGAGGTGGCACACTGCAGATCGTGACGAGAACAGGAAGACACATAACAATGGAGTCATGGTACAAGGTTTACATAAGGGTGAGATGATTGATTTTTATGGAACTTTGCAAGAGATCATTCAGTTAGACTATACCGGTGATGGTGAGGAGAGGTCTGTAGTTCTATTTAAATGTGATTGGTATAAACTGGATGGGAAAAATAGACTTCAATATGATGGATATTTTTAAAAGCATCAATGTTGGTAGTCTGTGGTGTAAGGTTGATTCTCTAATCTTGGCAACTCAGGCTAGAAAGATTTTCTATTTGCCAGACACTAAATTGGGTGACAAGTGGCAAGTTGTGCAGATATTTGATCATAGACACCTTTGTAATGTAAGTGAAAGTGATTCTCCACAATATAATGCTCCTGCATATCAAGAAGATGAGTGCTTGGAAGATGATGGTGGACGACAAGCAGTTTCAGACAATACCTATGATCAGCCTTTAAATAGAGATAATGAACCTGCCCTTGTGTTTGAAGCTTCTAAAATTGCCCGTTTGGTGAAAGAAAGTAACAAAGATGTGCATGAGAGTGATAGAGACGAAGATGATGAAGAAGATGACACACTGTTGGAGTACTGCTGCGATGATGGAGTGCTGCAATGGAGGTTGACAGTGATGATGAGTAGATATTTGTTCCATTTAGCAATTATCTTTGTATGCATAATATATGGTTTCTGTGTGTTAAGACTTGCTGGCCTTCTTGGGGTCTAGTTTAATTTCTAGCTCATTCCAGACTCTGGTCATGTTCTAAGGCTGAGTTATGTAATGTGAGGATAATCATATGTGTGTGTGTTGATAGAAAAATGGAGTGGTGCTGCTTCAGTAGAGGAATGGGTTCTGTCAATTTCTGTGAAGAGGGTGCAGATTAATTTCTGTCAAATTCTGCATCATAGATTTCTGAAATCTCATTTTTGTATTTTCTTGTCATGCTATCTTCTGCACTTGCTTACTTTTACTTTGTCCTTAATATTGCTACCTCCAGTGTTCAGACAAGGGCAGTATTTACCAGATTAAAAAGTCAAACTGAGTTGCATCTACCTCAGTTGTATAGCAGCAGACACACACAATTCCAGGATCTCAGTTGTATAGCAATTTCAGGATCTCAACCACAAGTATCATAAAATTCAGACATAATGATAAAATTCAGACATAAATTTCAGGATCTCAGTTGTATAGCAAATTCAGACACATAAAACTCCATTCACCACTGAACCACAAGTACTGCATTCAGAAGATGTAGTTCACAAGACATCACTACTGGAATTTTTCATCTACTGACACAAGACACCATTTAACATCACTACTGGATTATTTCATCTACTGGCACTAGACCTATTTATAGACACAGACAGCTTCTAGCATGATGCATCAGCTTCTAGCATGATGCTTCACCTTCTTGCTTCCATCTGTTGGCCCTAAGAGCTTCCACCAAAATGCAAAAGCATGGAAGTCTTGTCACAAAAGTCCATCTGTTGGCCCTAAGAGAACATCAGTCACATGAACAGCAGTCACAAAAGTCCATCTGTTGGCCGACCTTGGAGTTCTTGTTTGCCTTCTCAGATGCAGCAATGAGTGCATTATGAAGTCTTGTCTTTCTTTTCTTCTCCTTCTTCAGCTCACCCTCAAGCCACGTGATGTTCTCCTGTGACGCTGCCACCTCATCTTGTAACTCCCAGAAGTCCATCTGTTGGCCACATGTTCAGAATAAGATTAATTTATCAGGCTAATAAGAGATGTAGGTGGCAAGATAGATGAAAAAGTAGCATACAATTAATAATCATGTCACCAAAGGTCTCAGCTAATCATGTCACAATATTGAACATAATAGTATACGCAAGCATACACATATATTATGGCAAAGTTATATCTTTACACAGAAATGGCAAACTGAATAGGCAAGATCACAAGGCTTAAACAGATACAACAATTCAGATCACAAGGCTTAAACAGATAAAACAATTCAACTAGCACTTAAACAGATACAACTAGCACTTAATAAATAGATGACCTACTGATTCCAACTCTTGAACATCTAAGCAGTCAGTATTTTCAGCACAAGGACATCTAAGCAACTAGCATGACAGCAACTAGCATATACATGGCAACAAATAAGGGAAACATGTGATCCCTGGCATTTCAGTCAGTCCAAGTTAAGCAATTCAAAGAGGGCTAGCTGATCACCTTCTTCTCCTTCCCCTTCAGCTGCTCGCTTGGGCTCACTGTTGCTTCCTCACTGCTAGATTCATCACTTGAAGAATCCTCACTGCTAGAGGTCACCAACTTGATGGTTGTCTTCTTCTGCTTGGCCACGACGCCGGAGCTGGAGCGGGGGATGGTTGTCTTCTTCTGCTTGGCCACGACGCCGGAGCCGGAGCGGGGGATGGTTGTCTTCTTCAGGCAGACCTTCTTCTCACGGCGAACGGTGGCTCTGAGCGAGCGCTCGGCGGCGGAGCGATCCTGCACCGCGCTGGCCTCAGCCCCGTGGTCGGCGGTGAAGGAGATCCCTCGACCCGCACTGGCCTCAGGTGCGCGGACGGCTGCGGAGCGCTTCTCCCGGTGTGCACTGGCCACTGGAGCGGGCTCGACGGCGAAGCAGAACCTTCCAAAAGAATCTCGCTCCTGCCGCCGAGCTTGCTCCAAGCGCTTCCGGCTATCCTCCGGCGACCGCATCGAGGGAGGAAGCGACGGATCGAGGTTGGGGGTGCGGTGGAGGCAGAGGAAGCGGCGGATCGAGGAGGTTGGGGGTGCGGCAGAAGAAGCGGCGGATCGAGCGAGGTGGGAATGCGGCGGATCGAGCGAGGTTGACTTTTGTAGAGGGGTCCCTTTGTACAGTACCATAGTTCTTCTAGATAAGAAATATACTGGACGCATTGTGAATGAATTCACTTGATTGTCACAGTGGTGCGTCTTACTGGGCCATAAGCCGGAGGTTCCGGGTTCGATTCCTAGGGCCTCACCAATTTTTGGTTTTTTTTTTTTGCTTTTTTTTTGCACACTATGCCATCTTCCACAAATAGTGTATGCTCAAATTGTCGTATGTACACGAATATATTTTTTATATTCAATATACTGCATATAAGTTATCTTGTAGAAAATTCACTGATTTTCAAATCCATTTACTATTTTTAATTGATTAAATGAATTTCTACATCTTTATTGAAAGTAATTATCATTTCAACTACATGTATCTCAATTAATACCTAATAAATTCCTAAAAATAGTTTTTGATCATATCTATTCATTTAGAGCTCATATCCTGAAAATTTATTGAAATTTCAAATGTTTGATTGGGATAATTCGAACTTCTACTTCCATATTTATTAAAAAATAATGCTACTAATATCTATACCTTCTCAAAAAATTCTGTAAATTGGAACATAATCATTGTAGGGTGTGTGGAAGGTTGATAAAAAAGTTTCATAACATTTCGACAAATTTGAATATGCATTGTTCACAAACTAGATAGGTCTTCCACATTGATCTAGAAAACACAACTCAAACTTCAAGATTTGAACACCTTGTGACATGTCCGAACTCGTATACACTTCAAATTCGAACACCACCTCATGTTGACCATATAAATAGAAAATATCAACTTACATTAGCAATTGGTATGGAAAACACATGTTTCTTTAATTCTCTATTTAGTTAGAAGAAAACATGTCATATGAAACAAATCAATAAATGGCAATTAACATACATAAAAATAGTTCCAAGTTAAAAGAGAGCAATTTTAGAAAAAATACGAAAAAAACTTGCCAATTTGGAGCTATTACGGGGGAGAAATACCAATTACAAATTTGAAGTATGAATTAAAAAGAGAAAAAAAGAAACATTCGTGAGTAGCCTCATGAACATGTATGAGCTGCGGCGTGCCCATATATGTTTTCGTCACCAACGTGTGGACGCCACTCACACCTCTTACTCCACTCACTGCAATGTGTGTGACACACATCTCACCGACGCGAGGACCCCTCTGAGGTGGACCCCATTCATCATACTCTAAAACCTCACCTAACTGTGGCGGCAGGCGAAACTGAGACCCGCCCATTTGAAACTCTCCCCCACACTGAAATGACCGTAATACCCATGGGTCGCATTCCCCTCGCTCCCAGTTTGGGGGGTATCCTAGTAATTTTGCATACAAAGGCACATATCCACGGTCGCGTCTCATTTCGTTGGCTCAGCCTCGCATTCCCCCCGCCCCCAAACCCTAGGCCGACGCGCGTCTCTGCCGACGGCCCCCCGCCTCCACGTCCCCACCTTCGATGGCATCTCCGCCGCCTCCACATCCCCGCTGACGGCCCTCGCTAGCTTCTCAGCCGACGGCCCCCGACGGATTCAACAAATTCTCCACCACCACGCCATCGCCGCATCAAGGGTCTCTCCTCAACCCCGATGGATTCCTATCCTTCCTATCTGTTCTCTGATTCATTCTCCACTTGCTGCTGCTCACAGGCCGGCACCTGCACCAGCGCCGGTTCAGAACCACCTCGCCGGCGGGCGGCTTCCACCGTCGCAACATCAGAAAGCCAAAGACAGGACCAAGCGGCCTCCACCGTCACAGCATCAGAAAGCACAAGAAAGGACGAAGGCGAGACCGAAGAAGGGACAAGAATTTCAGATGCCAGGTTCGTGATTAGATTCATCTCCACCTCCCCCTATCTCCTTCCCCCGAGCTGCCTCTCAGATTTTTGGTGTGTCGAGATTCAGGTGTTGGTTGCTAGGTCATAAAGCCTTGATTTCTTGTAGTAGCTACTACATGTATACTTGAATATGTTATAGGTTCTTGCACACGAGCTCTAGAATAGGCAGTCTGCACTTGCAATTTCAGTTCATATGGATTGCTACTTTGATTTATGCTGCCGAAAGTGGTACTATCAACTGGTGCTGGCATTAGTTTGTGCCGGTTGTTCCTGTTTGTCAGCATGTTCATCTGATACTTGTTGGTGTATCTTGTGGCAGAGATATCTGCACTAAATTTAGGTACACATTGAAATTGAAATTGGAATCTCTAATAATAGAGTATTATATAACACTGATGCTTGATTCCGTGGTAGATAGTTGTTGTTGTATGGCACTTAGGCACTTTGGTGCACTAACTGAATACTTGAAGTGCCATTTACTGTGGATAGTGGTTACTCATTCTGTAGGCATTTAGTCACCTTCTCTAGTACATGTGTTCTTTACTGCTATCAGTTTCTGCTAATTTTCAGAACAATTTTAGATCTATTCAGTTTTGTTCAATCTTAGTGGCTGAATTGCTATGGCATGATGGATAATTGATCTGCTCCTACAATTAGCAAAGGCCAAGGTGTTGCTAGAACTCCTCAAGTGCTCTGAATGATATAACATAATAGTGGCAGAAAGTTGTACTTCTACTTTTGTAGTTTGAGCTAATAAGTACTAAAGGTCACAGGTCACTATTAGTATCTCCTATTCATTTTCCATGCTGTATGTTTCAAATAAATGTTTCATTTGCTTCACTTGAATTCTATCTAATGTGGCATTTTTTTGCATAGCGATCTAATGTCGCATTTTTTCCTTTTCTCTTAGAACGTCCACTGGAAGAGTATGAATAGGTACGCTACATGCAGTGTATGCAGAACAGTGCACGGCTTAAGGATCTTGGACTTGCTATGCCAAGCATCTATCCAAACAATACTGGCAGAACCAAGACTAAGCCACATCGTCAAAGTAATGAAGACTCTGGATCTGAGTATGATCCTTCCCATGATGCTGATTGTGAAGAAAATTTCATTGTTGATGACAATGCTAAGGTGCTTATTCTGCAATCTTTTCAAGGCTTAAATTTGTTGTTTGCTTCAAGATTAAATATCATCTATGGTTCCATTCTGGCAGGTATCTAAGGAGAAGACTTGCAAAGGAAGAAACACACAAAGTTCAGGCGACACTCTTCATTTAGTGAGATTTCAGTCTCGCAAGAGGGTTTTTGCAGAACAACCACCAATTGATAGAGCAACAGGGTCGAAGAAAAGCTTTACTCAGCCTGTTGCAATTCCGACACCACCATGTAGGGATAATGATGGCACTCAAGCTACTGTCGAAGGCTAGTTCTATTACCATGTTACTTACTAGTAATCTTGCTGACTATATGATGACTGCATGCTGACTTGTTTACATTTTTTAGATTTTGGTCTTGACCAACTTGATGAGAACAGCCACACAAACAGTGGAGTTGATGCCATGGGTGATGGACCTGATGAGTGCATTACTCATCCTGGTGGCCACAACCAGATGACCACCGAAGGTCAGAGTTTTTACATTTATTTTGCCATATTGTGCATTGCCTCGTTTGTTTGGTGGATGCATTCTTATTGCGTGCAATTTTTAGATGGTTCTACCCATCATGATGACAACGTCACGGGTGATGACAACGTCATGGGTGATGGACCTAGTTGCATCACTCATGCTCGTGGCCACAACCGGCTGACCAAACAAGGTGAGAGTTTGTTTGGTTGATGAATGCAACTGGTTTCTTTGATTCAACTGTCTTGCATCAATTTCTCCTTAAGCTTACTGATTGCATCTTCAATGTGCATTTGCATTTAGGAAAGGAGCGAAGGGAAAGAGGAGTAAACATGGGACATGGTCTCCACAGGATGACTCGAGCTCGACATGCCAAAATGCCAGTGGTCATAACTGAAGGTAATATAAGGCCCTTGGTGCCTCTGGTTGCTGCAAAGTATGCAACAGAGTGCAACATTATTGTGAGGAACCATATCCCTATTCTCAAGCACTGGAAGGAGTACGAGGATCAGCCATCAATAGTGGACCAATTTCTTGCAATACTTTGTGTAAGTACCTTTCCCTCTCTTATCTAGGTGTTTTCACTAGATTCTGTGCAAGTCACCTCCGCACTAGTCCAGAAATTCAACAGTTGGTTCTTGGAGTCATATTATGTGTTCTGGTGATATCTGTTGTATGCATATGGTGATATTCTGGTGATATCTGTTGACCTGTTGATATTCTGGTGATCAATTTTGATCTGGTGAAATATATGGTGATTTGGTGATTTTTTTGGGATTTTTAGCTATTGTGTTGGGCTGAGACTGGTGATTTTGATGCTATTTTCTTATGTCCACACTCCACAGTTAGAGCACTGCTGTTCATTTATATTATTACAATCATTATAGAATGGGAATGAAGTTGTCGTGCAGTTGTGCTAGTAGCCTAGTATGATCTGATGTTCTTTATAGCTATCTCTTACCCTTATGTGTGTTTATTATTCTTAAATAAAAGAAATAAACTCATAATGTGTGCATTCAGAGCAATGATTGGTGTAGAAATTCTTAAAGAAATATTTGTGCAGTATGTGTGGGTGTCATTTGTATTGTGAAATCTTGCATATGGTTGATTGATATTGCCCAGAACTCATTTGCAGTTTTAAGTGCATTTTGTGATCAATTTCAGCTATAATCTGAACCATAATAAGTCTAGTTGCAATATGACCTTCTTACACTTGTTTTTGCATCTCAATAGGCAAAATTTGAAATCAACACAAGTGATCCAATAGTTAAAAAAGCTTGTAAGGAGATGATGAAGTTTGCAGTTCGCCAACAAAGATACAAGCTGAAGCATGAGTTCTTCGATCCTTTTCCTCTACACTTGGTTAGAAAAACTTCTCCTGTCAAATCAACAAGTAATGAACAGTGGATGGCTCTTGTGGAGTCATGGAAAACTCCCAAGAAAATGGTAATTTTCCTGAACCCAACTGCTTTGCCTTGTACATGCTTATTTTGCAAGTGGCTTACATGTATTTTGATTGATGTAGAGGGCATGCCAATCAAATAAAGAAAATCGAGAAAATGTCAAGTTCCATCAAACTACTGGTTCTTGTAGTTACCCTGTTGCTGTAGAAAATCTGGTAAGATATAAATGCCGACTTGTTGTTTGTACAAATATCAGTTCATGCTCAACAATATAAATGTCGACTTGTTGTTTATTCAGTTTTTCCATATAGTGCTCCATATAAATGATGTTTCAGGGAGATGAGTTTAAGGATAAAGAAGCTGATGCTTTTGAGCTGTCCAAATTATGCCACTATAGCAAGAAAAAGAAAGGATACACGCCTGCGGTACAGTCGGCCATTGTAAGTCATCTTTCTAATGGAGCTCTCTATTAGCTATGCTTATTTTCAACATCTCATGATCAAAAACCATGTACGCTTGCTAGACTGATATGGAAAGCCAGTTGACTGCACCAATGGAAGGTGAACCACCCAAGTCTGCAACTGAAGTTGTGTCTGATGTGCTGCATAAAAACACAAAGACTTGTCACTTCCTTCAGAATGTGGGCATCAAGATTGTGCCGCAACATAGGCGTGGTTTGTCTACTGTTGAAGCTGAACTAGAAGTGGAGAGGAGCGAAAACGCTGCGTTGGAGGCAAAAATTAATGATCTTTCAACTCATGTGCAACTGAGTCAGTCGAAGCAAGCTGAGTTGGAGGCAAAATTGGACTTTTTGCTGAGTCAAGCCAACTAAGCAAAAAAAGATGGTATGTAACCTTCTTGGTGCAAACTTTGCAGGAGCCAAACTGTGCAGCGGCTGCACCTGGTGTTTTGCCCAAACTTTTCTTACCTATTTTTTGCTGATATTCTGGTATAGTCTTGTAGTTTTGATGTAGTGTTCAGAAATGCTAGTGATATTCTGGTATATGGTGATCTGGGATCTGGGGTTTTGATGTCATGCTGGACATAAACATGCTGGGGTTCTGGTGATATATGTTTTATACATATGCAAATATTCTGGTGAATACTGTTGATCTGGTTAAATATATGGTGATTTGGGTTGATCTGTTGATTTGGTGATCTGTGTTGATCTGGTTAAATATATGGTGATTTGGGCTGATATGTTGATTTGGTGATCTCTGTTATAGCTGTTGTGTTGGGCTGAAATGTATATGGGCTGCAATGTATATAGGCTGCAATGTATATGGGTTGCAATGTATATGGGCTGAAATTCGAACTGCTTACAAACTGTGACATCATCTGCCACGTCAGCACCACGTGGCAGCCACGTCAGCGCCACGCGGCAGCCACGTCAGCGACACGCGGCAACAACGTCAGTGACACGTTGCCAGCCACGTCAGCGCCGCATGGCAGCCACATCAGCGCGTCGTCATCTCCCACGTCAGTAGCCAACTCATCTCTATAAGTGACGTGGCGAGTCAATCCATGACGATCACTTTCGTCACAGATTTTGGGCTTCGGGCTGGGTTCAATGGGCTTTACACCAATCTATGACGACTTGAGAACGTCATGGATCACGCTAATCAATGACGAAAATGTTAGTTCGTCACGGCGCTTAATCTGTGACGCTCAATACATGACGTTTTGAAATTTCATCATAGATGTTGTTTTATGACGAAATTGTGATGATCTGTGACGAAAATCGACCGTCATGGACCGTAGGATGTTTTGTAGTGAATAGAGATTACCACCAAGACTCTTGTAAGTAGTAGGGCCGAAGAGGTCCATGTGCATGAGCTCCAATGGTCTTGTGGTAGATACATAAGCCTTCATAGGATGATGACTTGCAACTTACTTGCCGGCTTGACATGCACTACATAGCTTGTACTTCTCAAATGTAACATCCTTCACACCAAGAATCATACCCTTCATGAAAACCTTCTTGAGTTGACTCATGTCTATATGAGCAATACGGCGATGCCGTAGCCAACCCTTGGATGTCTTGGAAATGAGGCAAGTAGTCAAGTTTGCTTCATGGGATGCAAAGTCTACAAGATAAAGATTGCCATAGAGAAAACCCTTGAACACAACTTCATTAGTTTTCTTGTTAGTAATTGTGACCCCCTCATCATCAAAGGTGCATGAAAGACCGAGGTCACAAAATTGAGCAATAGAAAGCAAGTTGTAACTATAAGAATCCACAAATATAACAATGGAAAGGGATAGATCATTTGTTAGAGAGATTTCATCCAATCCGGAGATCCTTCCTTTAGAGTTATCACCAAATGACACTTGTTCATAATCTCCCGCGTCTTCCACTACTGAGGTGAACATTTTTACTTGGCCGGTCATGTGTTGAGTACAACCACTATCAAGTATCCAATGACTCCCTCTGGCCTTGTAGTTCACCTACACACAAGAAATTAGGATTGAGATTTAGGAACCCAAGCTAGTTTGGGCCTCTTGATGTGAGTGACAAGAACTTTCGGAATCCATAAGCTCCTAGGTGGCTTGACTTTGGGTTTGGCACCAATAAACTTCACCGCAACTTTGCCATTGTTTTGCTTCATCAACAAGAAATTGTTATCATTGTACATAGACTTAAAGTTGTTAGGCAAAGTGGGAAAGGGACGAGTAGGTATTGGGCACTCCCTTGTGTGATGGCCGGTGATCTTGCAATGTTGACAATAAGACCCAACTTCCTGATGAAACACCCATATAGCTCCTTTGACTTAGGAGTTTCCTTGATTGGATTTGGGAAGGAACCAAGTCCCTTTGTCCCATAATCTCTTGCATTGTAGTAGAGGATCTCCTTGTGTAACTCCTAACCCTTGGCTAAAGTCTTCACACAAGACCTTAGGCTTCTCACTTCTTCTTCAAGAGCTTTCACCCTAGCATGGTTAGTCTTGAAGAGGGTGCAACATTCTCATCATTAAGCAAGACCTTAGGTTCTTCAATTAGATCATCACATGAGGTGGAAACATTGGTTTTAGTGACTTCTCTAGCATCTTCATGCCCACTAGAACCAATGGCCTCATATGCAAGCTCAAGCTCTTGCTATTTCATCTCTAAGATCACATGATCTTTCTTAAGTATCTTATGATTTGACTCAAGAGACTTGTTAAGCACGGTTATGTCGTCATGCGATTAGCTCATTGTGCTTATCAAGTAACTTGTTATGGTCATCTCTAAGTGACTTGTTAGACACTACCAAAGCATCATGCTCTTTGCTAAGGTCATTGTGCTTCACAAGTAACTCATCATTTGATAGCTTAAGTTTCTCATGGGTCTCTTCAAGAGCCTTGAGCTTACTCTTTTGTTTCTTAATCATTGTGGTGTATTCATCAAGAAGACCCTTAAGAGCATTAGGTGAGAGATCATCATCACTACTTGAAGAGTCACTACTATCACTATCGCTCACCTTGGAATGTTTTTCCATGAAGCACATAGGTGGAGGTGGAAGTGAAGGCTCTTCATCATCCTTGATAGCGATACCGGTGATCTTCTTGTTCTTTTCATCTTCACTTTCACTTGACTCACTTGAAGTCTCACCACCGGTTATCCACTCATTGGCCAAGAGAGAACGATGTTCGCTCTTCTTCTTGTTGTAGGGCTTGTTAGATGACTTCTTCTTGGATGAGCTCTTCTTGTAGTACTTGGCCTCTTTCTCATCATCATCGTTCTTCTTGCTTGAGCTTGAGACACACTTGTCGGGCTTGGGACAATCATAGGATAGATGATCACGGAATCCACAATTGTAGCACTTCCTATTGCTTCCTTCACCGCTTCTTCTTGATGCACGAAACTTGTTCTTCTTGGGATCATAGTTGTAGCCCTTCTTGCCAATCTTGGAACCTGGGGGCTTTGCCCCACGGTGTTCGCTCAAAAAAAATCTTGGAAAGCATCTTGGTGGTCTTTCTCATGGGAAGAGCTAGCTTTGCATCATCTCTTTCAATATCACTTGAGTCACTCTTGTCTTCACACTCACTTGAGGAAGATGGAGGCTTTGCTTTGGTCTTTATCTTGGGCTTGACCTTCTCACTTGCCTTGAGTGCAAGATGTTTCTTGGAGCTTGAGTTGGAAGTAGATGACTTCACTTCACCCATCATGAAGATCTCATGTGAGCGAATCTTGTTCACGACCTCGGTGATGGTGAGAGTTGAAAAGTCCTTCTCAAAGAGTAGAGCCTTGACAATGTTGTACTTGGGCTTGGGGAGCGTTTGAAGGATTTTTCGAATGATTTCCTGCTCGGAAAGGTTAGCAACATCAAGAGCATTTATGTTTTAGATTAGAACACCCATTAGAGAGTACATTTGCTCAACACCCTCATCATCAAGCATCTTGAACTCATTGAGCTCCACCTTGAGCAACTCATATTTCTCCTCACGAATTTTCTTGTTGCCCACGTGGATGTCTTTAAGTTGCATCCACACCTCATGAGTGGTCTCCAAAGTATAGACCCTATCGAACATCTCCTCATCAAGAGCCTCAAAGATGTGATTTCTAGCACGAGAGTTCCACTTGGACTCACTCTCGGTGGAAACCCTTGGCAAAGGATACATGGTGGTGAGCCATGCATCGTGGTATTGTGCTTGAAGGTAGCTAGCTATTTTATGTGCCCAAAACGTTAACTGTGTCCCCGCCAACTTGGGAGGGTCATTTCCCCCACTTTTCCCCATCTCTCTAGGCGGTTAAGCCAAGCAAAAAGAGAGCATAGTTCTGATACCACTTGTAGGATCAATGGCCCGTAGAAGGAGGGGGTTGAATATAGGCCTTCTTTTCAATTTCTAAAGCATGAAAGAAACCTTAGCCAATCAACTAGTGTTGCCCATCTAAAAAGGTTTTTCTCTACTATCTAAGCACACTAACAAGAGTTTCCTTAGCAAATATCACACTAAGACATATGAAGCACCCTAGTCAAGATAACAAGCAACTTAAGAAGAACTAGAGCAAGGAAACTTAAATGCGGAATGTAAGTGCGGAAAATAAATGCGAGTAAGTAGAGAGAGGCACAAGAGACAACCGGATTTTTCCCATGGTATCAAGAAGTTGACGCTTCCCACTAATCCACGTTGAAGCACTCACTAAGAGTATTGCTCCCCCTCAAGTCAGACTCAAGTGCTCACTAAGAGTACCCGTTCTCCATCTCCGGAATGGTGGGTCTCGAACCGTGTACACCAAGCTTCTTTGAGGCTCCCACAATCTCCAGAGGTCAGCAAGAACCCCCAAAGCACCAAGACCGTCTAGGAGCCGTCAATCTCCAAGAGTAACAAGCCCACACACCTTCACTTGACCTGAGCACTCAGCTAAGCCATGATATGCACCTTGAAACCCTTGATCACTAAGAAAGAGCTCCTCAAACAAGAGGAAGAGAATCCCAAATGATCAAAGCACTATCTCCTTCTCTCCTTGGCTGCAGTAGATCTTCAGAATGGCAAAGGCTGCTCAAGAGACGCAGGGGGGTCATATATATAGGCCTAGCAAGAGTGGCTAGCCGTTGGAAAAGTCCCCTGAAAAGTTGCACCGTCGGATTAACCGACGGCTCCCCCTATGCTAGCGTCGGATCATCCGGTCACTCACAAGCTTCAACATAGCTGTTGAACTCAACTGACCCAATCAATACACCGACGCTATCATCCGATGCACCGTCAGTTTATCCGGTGCTGAAGGCCATCCACTCGGTGCATCTCTATATAACTCATTCACAGGCGTCGGATGAACCGCTGAAGATTCCCTGAAGCGTCGGTTCATCCTGTGCTGAAGTAAAGATCTTGGCGCGCCTCTGTCTAATTCAAATGAAGGCATCGGATGAACCGCTGATCTGAGCGTCGGATCATCCGGTGTTGAAGCCGCTGGAGTCCAAACCTTACTGTTACCAAACCCTAAGGCATTGAATGAACCGATGCTTGTAGCGTCGGTTCATCCGACGGTCACTTTTGAATTTTCCAGCCGCTGAATTCATCCGGCGCAACTAGAAATGATGGCGTCAGATCATCCGACGCTATGACTTTGATTTTAACTCATCCAATTCAAGCGCCTTTGAGTTTTCCGTCGATTCTTTTGCTTCCAATGTGTTTCCATGAGTACTTTGAGTTGTTTAGCATCCAAGGAACTTGAGTGTGCATATTTGCATGGCATTTGGTGCATGGTCAAGCTATTAGTGCATGAACCCCTCTTAATAGTACGGTCAAACACTATAAACTAGCAATCCATGTGTCCTTCATCTCCTTGTGACACTTGGAACTAACAAAGTCCTTAGCCTTGTAGCATTTGTCCATTAACCGACCATAATTTCAAATTGAGGGGTCTTTTTTCATTGATTACTTTTGACAATAACACAAGATATAGTCCACTACAAAACAAAGATTAGTCACAAGTATATGGTTGTCATTTCTCACCGAAACACACCATGGTTGTCATTTCTCACCGAAACACACCCTTACCGAAGGTGCGAAAGTGCCTAGATGGTTACAAAGGAGCTGCATATATGTACAGTAGTTGTATCGTGCAGTTTTAAATGGATGACCTTCACAAGGTTTATAAATTAAATTGGAATTTGCGTGTGAGCTCATTTTCTGTAATCCTTCACATCACGCATCAGTTGATGATACGGTGACTACCAACCAGGTGGCTGGCTCTCATGCATGGCTGTTTCTTGTCAGATTGTGCCAAACGAAAGCTAAGTAATTTGAAGAACAACCTAGTGCCGGTCCTCCCAGGGCACAACCAGGACCACCGCGTCCTCTGCAGGTTGCGATTGCAACAGCTTATGGCTTATTCTATCCTGTTACATCTTTGGATTGATCAATCAATGGAAATCAGTACCAACGAGTCTAACACGTCGGTATGTAGCTGATGGGTACCGTTGACTCGCGACATCAACATTCAAGAGGGGCCGGACTAGCTAATATTTGATTCGAAAGAACCAGATTTTTTTTCCTCCCAAAAGATTTGAAAAAGGTTCATGTGTTGAACACTTTTTTTTTTAGAATTACACAGTACAACGCAGACGCTCACAACACGCACACACACTCACCCCTATGAATACAGGTACGCAAACCCTACCCCTATGAGCACCTCCGAAGGACTGAGCACCGACAGATCTGGAGATTCCCGAAGTCACCAATGGTGCCTCGTCGTCGACGGGAACGTCTCTTACCACTTAACGCATAACGCCAGTAAATCCTGAAAAATTCAGGAAAAGGTGCGAGCATCAGAATTTGAATCCTAGTGGGTAGCATCCCACTGGATGACCTGGGTTTGAACACTTGATGACCTGGACATTGGGAGATAGTCAGGTAGTTCTTTCCTAGGTGGGGTCACACATTTTAGTTAGACTATTAGAGCATACTAAAGGTTTTTTTAAAAAATCACGTGTTGAATTGCTCAGACTAGAATTTGAAAAAAGAGATGGATTTTCTGATAGAATTTTTTTTCTTTAAAATAAACCCAACTATAAAGTATAAACCCATATGCTCCGCCACTAAAGATTTATCGATCAATTTGAAAAACATTGGGTTAAGAATCACCTGCACTTATTTTTTTCTTGGATTCTCAAAGTATATATACAAGCATAATGGCATTGGACATGAGGTTTTTTACGGTACACAATACCACCCTGTACCACCGGTTGAAAAGGACTCGTATGTAATATAAAAGGACCTATATGTAAGTATCTGACGGTTGAGATTAATTCTGTACCACCGGTTTTTTTAGCGTGGTATGGGTGGTATTCATAGGTGGTATAGGTAGTACATGGGTATTATCGGAAATATACAAAATAAAATTGTTGTAATATATGAAATCAAGTCTTTTTATGTAACCATGGCGGCGGGGAAATTTTTTCCAAACAATATACATCGAGCAAATTACCATTTTACCCATAGTAAAAAACTAAAAAAACCGATAATACCACCATACTACCGTTGGGTGGTATTGTGTACCGTAAAAGATCTTATTCAACATTGTTCTAAGCCTCAAACTCAAATAAGAAAATAGAATACTACGTATACATAAATAGAAATAGAATCGTATGTGTTGCCATGATCTAATCAATCATAGGCTGACAGTCAACGTTCAACAACTCAAGACTGTGACGAACCGTTCACTCATTTCTTTGACTTTAATGGTAGGCTCTTATATGACCTTTTGGTATGCTTCTTTCCTCCATCCTTGCTGTGATTGCCATGTTACAATCCACCCCCAAGCTAGACATGAAGCTTATATGCCTCCTCTGCTTCCTTGGCCTTGCACTAACAGTTTCCTATGGCGCCGGTGACGACCAATTTGTCTACAACGGCTTCACCGGTAGTAACCTCACTATCGACGGTGCTGTCACGGTCACGCCTGATGGACTTCTGCAGCTTACCAACGGAACAGAGCAGCTCAAAGGTCATGCCTTCTACCCAGCTCCTTTGTCCTTCCATAAATCCCGAAACAAGACAATGAAATCCTTCTCTGTCACCTTCGTGTTTGGCATCATCTCGGACGCTTTCGATCTCAGCAGCCATGGTATGGCCTTCTTTATTGCCCCAAGCAAGAATTTTTCAGATGCACTTCCGGGCCAGTACTTGGGACTCACCAATGTGGCTAAGAATGGTGATCCGAGAAATCATCTCTTTGCTGTTGAGCTCGATATACTGTCCTTAATGATGAGTTCTCAGACATCAACGACAACCACGTTGGAATTGACATCAACAGTCTCCACTCCATTCCATCTGTTGCGTCCCATTTAATTCACTTAAAAAATTACCGATATGTGCAACTGTCCCTTAGTAGCCATGAGGCAATGCAACTGTGGGTGGACTATGATGGAGAGACTAACCAGATTAATGTGACAATTGCACCCATCAGTATGGTTAAACCCATAAAACCACTGATTTCAACCACCTACGACCTGTCAACAGTACTTACCGAGACAGCTTATGTAGGTTTTTCAGCCTCAACAGGCCCCGCTACTATTAGAACAGAACATTATGTGCTCGCTTGGAGCTTTGGCATGGGAGGACCTGCTCCAGCTATAGACATGGCCAGGATACCAAAGCTTCCTCGTGTTGAGTTGAAGGCTCAGTCCAATAATAAGGTCATGGAGATTGTTTTGCCAATAGCTATCACCATCATCTTCTTCCTTACAATCGGCGCCGCCACGTTTCTGCTTATACAGAGGCGGAGATTGCAGCGTTCTGATATTTTGGAAGACTGGGAAATTGAGTATGGACCTCATAGGTTCTCATACAAGAATTTGTTCCAAGCTACAGAGGGATTCGAGAACAAGCATCTTATCGGTAGAGGAGGATTTGGGCAGGTGTACAAGGGAGCACTTCCAACATCTAAGATGGAGGTTGCAGTGAAGAGGGTGTCTCATGAGTCAAGTCAAGGCATGAAAGAGTTCATTGCAGAGGTTGTTAGCATCGGTCGTCTGCGGCATAGAAACATTGTGCACTTACTTGGCTATTGTCGGCGCAAACGAGAACTCATCTTAGTCTATGAGTACATGCCAAATGGTAGCCTTGACAAGTACTTATATGCTAGTGATGATAAGCCTTGTGTAGGTTGGCATGACAGGTTTCAAATCATCAAGGGCGTAGCATCAGGCTTGCTATACCTTCATGAATATTGGGAACAAGTTGTCATCCACCGAGATATTAAGGCAAGCAATGTGCTCCTCGATGGAGATATGAAAGGAAGGCTAGGCGACTTTGGTCTGGCAAGGTTGTACAGCCACGGTACAGATCCCCAAACCACGCGCATGGCTGGCACCTTTGGTTATATAGCTCCGGAGTTAGCACGTACAGGTAAAGCATCCCCTGTAACTGATGTGTTCGCTTTCGGTATACTACTCCTTGAAATTGCTTGTGGAAGAAGGCCCATTGAGGGCACAGCACAAGACACCCCATTCATACTGGTGGATTGGGTGACAGAGCATTGGCGAAACAGATCACTCATCGAGACAGTAGATAGGAGGCTCCAAAGTGACTGCAATGTTGATGAGGCATGCCTAGTGCTCCAATTGGGACTGTGGTGCTCACATCCGTTGCCAAATGCAAGACCCAGCATGCAACAAATCATGATGTACCTTGAAGGCCAGCATCTTGTTCCTGAGTTTGTACCAATGAATGCAGCATGCCAAGTGGGGTTTGACACATTTATGATATCCCATCAATCGAGCATTGGAACAATGTCTGGTCTTTCAGGAGGAAGGTGAAGCTTCTTGCTGGATGTTAGTGTGATTACTTCTCAGTAAATTTATTCTATATATGTGCAGTTTCACGAATTACCATTTATTTACCGGCATTTTGTTGTTATACTAAGACAGATTCACTCCATTTTCATTCATGCACATGGTTATGTAGTTTTGTACTTGTGTAGCAATAAGTTATATTGTGCTACAGAACAACCCATGTATTATATTTCATAATCAATATTTATATGGGGCGATATAGACTATTCATCAATCGTCATGTTGATCCATGTGCCTAATTCGAACACTTGTCAACAATCTATTTTCTTATAAAGATATTGATCTAGGTGTTTCTTTTGGAATGAACGCCTATGAATGACAAATCCAGGTGTTGTCTAGTGACCTTCTTTCCTCAGGGGAGGGATGGTTTGCAAAAGGTGTGTAGCTCCTATTTGGGAGAGCTTCTGCTAGCTTTTACTTCTCAAAAAAACTCCAAAAGCCACAAACTCCCCCAAACGGGATAAGCTATTTCTAAAAGAAAACACCAATTAAAAGAAAGTTTGTTTTACGTTATGAATACAAAATTTCGTCTTACGCTGCTTTTCGAGCTTTTCCATCAACTGTGTCTTCTTCTTTTCCGTCTTTTCACCCGAGATCGCCGGACCCTCCCCACATCGAACCGCCAAACCTCCCCACCACTACCACAACTCCTCCCTCCAAGCACACCCGCCAGTTCTCCTCCCCACCACGTCGCCGCCATCACACCTCCCCTCCGCTGAACCCACAATGCTCCTCCTCCGCGCCGAACCACCGCAGCACCTCCCCATCACCCTGGACCGCTACCCCTCCTCCCCTCCACGAGCCGCAGTTCCCAGCCTCTGCGCGGTCTGCCCACCCTCGTTCCTCCCCTCTAGCCCTGGGTGTTCGGTTCTAACCAAACCGATCGGTTCGGTTCCTCGATCCCCTACAAAATTCGGTTCTCTAAAACAAGAACAGTTCGGTTTCTATAATTTGCAAGAACTGAACATTTTTGTTTCGATTCGGTTTGGTTATAAACTGTCACACCTGGTTTTAGAAAAACAAACCAAGTGCATACCTATATGTATGCCAGGATCTAGTTTCATACATATAGTAGACATAAGTGAATAACAGTGACAGTATCACGTAAATAAACATAAACAAACTTACAATTCTATCAGAGTTATACAGCTCAATCCTGGAAACGGAGGCGCCAAACTCCACAAGCAATCGACTGGGGGCTGCGTACGCCTAGCATCAACATCATCTTCAGCAACTTCACACATTTTTCTTCTGAGCAGCAGTAAGCAAGGATGAGTACACTTATGGTTGGTACTCAGCAAGGCCACAAGAAATAACCAGAGAATGATTTAAGTCCATCTTTAAAACCTTTTTGCACTCAACAAACACCAAGATGCATCGGCATGAATGCAACACTCACATTGAACCAATTTATTTAATTAAGAAAATCAAACAATGACTTTTTCTATACTAGATTTCCTGTAAATAAAATAAATGTTGAGAAAGATTTTAAAATTATGAGAAAACTGTTGTTTAATTATTCTTTCTATTCACATCCTGAAACTGGGAAATTTCAGGGTGTGACAAATCTACCCCCCTTAAACGGAATCTCGTCCCGAGATTCGAAGATAGAAGAGACAAGGAGAAGGGAGATAAACAAGAATATTACTATTGAGGTAGGTAGGCGGTCATCCTCTTTTGTCGTCCGTGTGTAGGATCTTCAGTATTCATTTTTCTTGGTCGTTGTAGTCTTCATTAGAGTGAGGTAGATGGGGTAATAACAAGCACTAGGTGGGAAGGAAAGTAGAGTGAGGTCTTCTTTTCTTCAACTTGCTCACTTCGAAATGACGATGGTGGTAGTAGCATTTGCTTGTTGGTATTGGTGCAGGCTTCAATTTCTTCTTCTAAAGTCCTTCATTGGATCAGGTAGAGAAGAAAGAGAGATAACAAGGATGTGGGAGATCCAAAAGAAAAACCCAACTAAGCATCTGATGTCATTGTAGGTAGAAGACCCACAATACACCAACAATCATAACAAAGTGACGGATCAATCAAGGTCATAAAACCAAGCATCATCATGCAAACACACAATTCCACCACTCAACATACAGAAACGGTGCTAAACGTTGTTAATAGAGTCAAAGGGAATCCTCCTAGGCATAGGCACACCTTCTTCAGTCACCGCGGCTTGACTTCAGGTGATGAGTTGATAGCTCCTTTGTTCGGGTGACTTGGGCAGGCTTGCTTCAGGGTACATGACATGGATCAACTAAGAATTTTGAATTAGAAAGAAGACTTTGGAATCAAAAGTCAATGGAGAGAATTCAAAATATAGCTTTATTTGAAGAGCAAGGAGAGGTACAAGATGCAAGATACAAATATCAGAAATAAATTGATGGAGATGAATGAACAAGGAATAAGATGAGAGGATAGCAATATCAAGATAAGTTAAGGACGTGAGGGGCAAGAATTATGAAATATTTCATCAGAGGGTATGGATGATCAAGATCAAGGAGAGATAAAATAGACAAGGGATAAGAGTCTAACATTTGCAAAGCAATGAAGTGCAAATGAAACTGAATCAAGTGAGAAAGTTAAGTTATCAAGGGGGATTTAGGAAAGTAAAATGGTCAAGGAGTGAGAATATTCATCACAAAGCTCAAGGGAAAGGTAGTGATGAATTTTAGATAAAAAAACCTTAAGAAACGACCATTGCTATCTAGGCTTACGTCCTACAGTCGATACAGCTCTGATACTACTTTGTCACACCTGGTTTTAGAAAAACAAACCAAGTGCATACCTATATGTATGCCAGGATCTAGTTTCATACATATAGTAGACATAAGTGAATAACAGTGACAGTAGCACGTAAATAAACATAAACAAACTTATTATTCTATCAGAGTTATACAGCTCAATCCTGGAAACGGAGGCGCCAAACTCCACAAGCAATCGACTGGGGGCTGCGTACGCCTAGCATCAACATCATCTTCAACAGCTTCACACCTTTTTCTTCTGAGCAGCAGTAAGCAAGGATGAGTACACTTATGGTTGGTACTCAGCAAGGCCACAAGAAATAACCAGAGAATGATTTAAGTCCATCTTTAAGTTTAATTAATCATGTGAGGGTCCAGGCCGCTCTTGACCGTGAGCACGGCTAATCGATTAGTTTTACACTCTGCAGAGGTTGTACATCTTTACCCACAAGTCGCGTAAAAGTCCCGAAGAACTTTAGACCCAACCATGCGATGCGGATCAGGCATCATACCACACTACCTAGGTGTGATTGCATAGGGACACTACGAGGCCTTTACAAAGATTCCCTAGCACAGGCTGCTCGCTAGGTTACCTGATCAATGCAGCGCATAAAGCTCCCTAGCGGGTACCGTGTCTTAGCAAAGCCCAACTCCCCACCAGAGCAGGTCTATACACCATCTCCCGTCAGCCCCCAACCCATTTCAGGTAAAGCATACCACATACTAAGGTTTCTAATTAATTGGCCAAGACAGAACCATATGTCTTGTGGTAGTACTGTTTTCCTGGGTGGTTCTCCATGTTCCAATTAATGCAAAAGTATTCTTGTAAATAAAGCATAGGTAGAAGGTGGTTAGGGACACTTGCCTTTCTCCAACGAAAAGCTACTCTTACTGCTCTTTCTTCATCTTTTGCTTTTCTTGGAACTCTTCATCTTCAAGGGAAACGAACAGCGATCCTTCTTCTACTCGAAGCAAACATCGGGAACAACCATACAAAGCAAACAAACAAGTACAACTAAGAACAATACACCAATCAAAAGAAAAACTTTAAAAGAGCACACTAAAGGGTATATAGGCTCGATTCTATGGTTACGCATAAACGAAGGAAACGCTGAAAACGAAACTAAGGTCAAAGCTATCAAAAGATTATTATCAAACAACAAGAGACTATGTGCTTCATATGTTTTAATTAGAAAATCATGTGGCAAGAATATTTCAAAGCAGGTTATGTTTAATTAAGAAAGCACGATAAACTTAACCATATTTTATTAGCAGACATTTAAGTACAAGTTATATCACATTAACAATTAACATTAAAAGATAAAGCATGTGGAAGAATCTAATCGAATAACTTTATATTGCGTGTTCAACTAAACATATTGATATTGAAAAGACATTTATAATATCATTAAGCAAATTAACTTTATTATGAAAACCGATGTTTAACACTAAGCATCTTTTATTTAACAAAAGCTAGTTATAAATAAGAATTAAACAATTTACATCATGATTAAAGAAAACCGAAATAGAACCTAATCACTTTTATTTAGAAAAACAATGGAACAAGAATTAATCAAGATTATCATGCAACTTTAATGTTAAAACAAGTAACAGGTATACACATGCTAACGCATAAGGTTAAGATGAAACGAACGAGAACGGCACAAACGAACTATCAAGCGCATAGGAAAACCTTAAGGTGGGCTTAGGAAAACTTTCCTACGAAGAGAACTAGACTGAAGGGACAACACTAAACAAAGGTAAGCTAAACTGATGCTAGTAGAGAAAAGATATCAAGATTGGATAGCTGCGGAAGACTAGACACAAGAACATAGCTGATTCACCGAGAGGCAACTAGGAAAAGGATTTACTAGCTAGGAAACAAAGATAACTGAGATAGAGCTTACAGGCAACGCCTAACGAACGATTTGCATTTATGAACATGAAAGACTACAAGCTTAGGTTCATTTTAATTAATAACAAAACAAATGTAAAGGATATTTTAGAAATAAAATACCCTATGTTGGCATTAGCTCAGATTAAACTTTATTTGAAGAAACTGGTGTAAAGAACCTGGTCAAATTTTATTTATAAATATTCACGTATAAATTACACCATTTAAACATTAGCTTAATAAATAAACAACTAGGTGAAAAGGTCTAAGCGTAGAACTTTATGATTTGTATAGAACTAACCAAGTTACAATTAAAAAAACATTTGTGTTGATATTAATCAAGTTAACATGTATTTTAGAAAAGCCGATGTAAAGGCCTAATCAACTTTTAATTAGAAAAGTTAATTAAATGTTAAACATTAAGCAAGATTAACATTAGTTTAAGAAAACCGAGATGTGGCACTAATTAACTTTTATTAACAAAGCATGTGAGATAATCATTAATCAAATTAACATTGATAATGAAAAACGGTGTATATTACTATATTGCTTTTATTTAGAAAAGACATGTTTAATAGACATTAACAAAATTAATATTAAATAATTTTTCAGAAAACAAACATGACGAAAACTCACCACTAACGTGTGCTTTACATTATTATGAACCTAACGCAACTTGAACAGATTAAAACGGAGCCAAAACATGGATTCTATGCATAAAACAAGATTGTAAGGACCTGCGTGCGATTATCTATAAAATTGAAGGGCTGACAGAAAAGATTGGCAAGACACATTAAACAATGCCCGCAAAAAGGTCAAAGGACAGGGTTAGATCTACAAAAGTCTCAGGTAGGCTTTATGTGTGGAAGTGGGATTTTTGTAGGGGGTTATCTATAGATTTACCAAGACACAAGATTGGATCTAAACATTACGAGATCTCACAAGGGCCCAAACAGAAAACAACCTTATCATCTTCTACCTCTGGTTCGTGACTGACAGGAGCGTGCAGGTGCTCCTGGCCGTTCTGGTCGCCGGCAGTGGGGGCGGCCTAGGGCTCGGTTGAGGTGCGGAATGGGTGGAGGAGAGCAAGGGGATCACGGGGAGGCGGCCGGCTCGGGTGGATGGCGTGTGGCGGGCGGCACGTGCAGAAGCGATATGCTGCTACTCGGCTGCAGCTCAGGTATGGGCGCAGAGCACGGAAGCAGGGACACGCGCACGACGAGCAAGCCAGCAGGGGGGCTTCACCCGGACGGGGAGAAGTTCGTAGTTGACCGGTACAGAACAGGAACGAAAAACGACATGCTAGGTTGGCGGAGCTTCGGTTTACAAAACAAGATGCTAAGCGGCCAAACGGAAATGAAACGACGAGACGAACGCGATTATGTGCTCACCTTCGGCCAAAGATGAACAATGGCGACGGAAGAGCTCGCCGGAGTTGGGGAGGAGTCGCCGGAGTCGGGGAAGACGACGGAGTCGACGTCGGATTCGCGTGAACGACCACATCACGAAGTAGAGCTCGAGGAGGTGAACTCCAGGGTGGTGTCCGTTTGCACCGGAAGTGCACGGTTTCCCCGGAAAAGCTCGCCGGAAAGTTCGTCAGAATTTAGTAGATGCAAAAGTTCGGCGACGGTTTGTGGGAGCTAGGGTTATCGAAACGGGATGAGGTTAGCGGCGTTGGAAAGAGGACGCCAAGGAGATCACCGGGAGCTATTTATTGGCCGAGATTGAGTCCAGTTTATTTTCCCTTCTTTTCTAATTTCGGAAATTAATTTCGGATTAAAAACAATTCCAGGAATTCCTGAAATCGTAATTAAACCACGAAAAATACTCCAAAAGCTCAGAAAAATTCAGGAAAATTACTAGAGATGATTTGGGATGTGAGGAACCCAAAGAAAATATTTGGAGATCAAGAAAAAGATTTTAGAGCCTTCCAATAAATAGAAATAGCTCGAGAAAAGTGAGAATAAATTCCAGAAAAAGTTGGAAAATTCTCAGAAGATTTTGATCAGCACCTAAACGTATTTTTAAAACCTTTTTGCACTCAACAAACACCAAGATGCATCGGCATGAATGCAACACTCACATCGAACCAATTTATTTAATTAAGAAAATCAAACAATGACTTTTTCCTATACTAGATTTCCTGTAAATAAAATAAATGTTGAGAAAAATTTTAAAATTATGAGAAAACTGTTGTTTAATTATTCTTTCTATTCACATCCTGAAATTGGAAATTTCAGGGTGTGACAAATCTACCCCCCTTAAACGGAATCTCGTCCCGAGATTCGAAGAAAGAAGAGACAAGGAGAAGGGAGATAAACAAGAATATTGCTATTGAGGTAGGTAGGCGGTCATCCTCTTTTGTCGTCCGTGTGTAGGATCTTCAGTATTCATTTTTCTTGGTCGTTGTAGTCTTCATTAGAGTGAGGTAGATGGGGTAATAACAAGCACTAGGTGGGAAGGAAAGTAGAGTGAGGTCTTCTTTTCTTCAACTTGCTCACTTCGAAATGACGATGGTGGTAGTAGCATTTGCTTGTTGGTATTGGTGCAGGCTCCAATTTCTTCTTCTGAAGTCCTTTATTGGATCAGGTAGAGAAGAAAGAGAGATAACAAGGATGTGGGTGATCCAAAAGAAAAACCCAACTAAGCATCTGATGTAATTGTAGGTAGAAGACCAACAATACACCAACAATCATAACAAAGTGACGAATCAATCAAGGTCATAAAACCAAGCATCATCATGCAAACACACAATTCCACCACTCAACATACAGAAACGGTGCTAAACGTTGTTAATAGAGTCAAAGGGAATCCTCCTAGGCATAGGCACACCTTCTTCAGTCACCGCGGCTTGACTTCAGGCGATGAGTTGATAGCTCCTTTGTTCGGGTGACTTGGGCAGGCTTGCTTCAGGGTACATGACATGGACCAACTAAGAATAAATAGAAATAGCTCGAGAAAAGTGAGAATAAATTCCAGAAAAAACCGAAAAATTCTCAGAAGATTTTGATCAGCACCTAAACGTATTTTTAAAACCTTTTTGCACTCAACAAACACCAAGATGCATCAGCATGAATGCAACACTCATATTGAACCAATTTATTTAATTAAAAAAATCAAACAATGACTTTTCTATACTAGATTTCCTATAAATAAAATAAATATTGAGAAAATTTTTAAAATTATGAGAAAACTCTTGTTTAGTTATTCTTTCTATTCACATCCTGAATTTGGGAAATTTCAGGGTGTGACATAAACCAAACGAACCAAACTCAAATTAACACCGAGGAATTGCAGGAATCAAAAGCCAATTTGAGAACCAACATACATAGATTGATGGCAAAATCCAAAGAAAAAGAACAAAACAAATTGCTGCAACACTATCGGCCTCTGATGGAGCTTGTGCAGCACCGTCCGAACCTACACGGACCACGCGCAAGCGATTCGATGCGACCAGGGAGCCGTCGCCGCCGGGGACCATCGTCGCCGCCGGAAACAATTACAATGAAGTGGTGACCTTACTCCTTACTTCCGGGCGAAATGTGAAACATACCAGCGAGGCAGCGAGTGCCATCCCAATCGCCAGGTGCTTGCTGCAGCAGGGCTGCACCAGCGTGACACACTCCCATGCAGATTGGACAGGCGTCAGAGCTCTACTGATGCATGAGGCACTACCAGCCATGCATGCACTTGACCCGTAATAATAATCAAGATAACTAACACAAACTAAACTAATAATCGAAGTACACAATGCAAGTTTTTTTCTCGAACAAAGCCCGTGTTTGGAAGGGGGGTGAAAAAAAGTGCGCCCAGGGAATCTTGCATGCATAGAGTACTAAATGCAGTCTATTTGCAACACCTTTTCACATATGAGTATAACTTTGAGTGACAAATCTAATGAGCATAATTAATCCATGATTTGCTACAGTAATGCTACTCAAAAAAGAGTTTTTTGCAAGCTCAAACAACATGAAGTTCAGCAGTTTTACAAACTCAACACAACACACACCTAGAGGGGGAGAAAGGACAACACGAACAAACACCACCAACAGGCAACACACCCAACAGCTCAGACAAGAGCATACATCACAACACAACACATAGCTACCAGACCAACGGTTAGTCCTCCAGGACGAAATGCAATTCACTCATCACCAAGCGATGCCACCTTCAAATAGCTAAGTCATCAATCTCCATTCCACAAAGCGATCGTAAAGCTCAGAGTCAAAAATTGACAGACGATGATCGTGACTTGTATCGCCTATGGAGCATATCCGGGATCCAATTGCTGAGCCACCGACGCCATTTAAGGGGAGGAATCCTCAAAGAGGGAGGATCGACAATAGGAGAACGAGGAGATCCAAGAGAGGGGATCATGGTCTCGCAACCCGGCATTTGATGAGACGATGCAGCCAAGGAACATGGAAGAAGATGGAGCAGAGCCAATTGAAGCAGACACCCACCGGTAATTAGCTTGTGCAACCATCTAGGAAGGATTTCAGCGAAGAGCCATTGTAGCGCAAGCACTTGGTGTTGATGCCGTGTAGGTTCCTCCACGACGACGCCTACAGGTAGGATACGACGTCAACGACGCCGCCGCCGTCGGTCTGGCACAACCAGAGCAAGATTTTCACCCAGAGGACCTTATGGCTAAAGGGTGAGGGGAGCTATCTCGACGCCTCCAGGGAGGTAACGACGTCCGCAGACGCCGCCGTCGAAAGCACCAACATGTCGGGCATGGCTTTCGCCTGGAGCTCCCCCGTGACCCTTAATCGCATGGCACCAGACCACGCCCGTGCGCACCTCCCCGGTGTTGATGCAAGGCCTCGCCACTAGGGGAGTCCGCAACATAGGAGCACCGGCGTGGACGCGACACCAGGGGAGCTGCAACCTCGGTCCGCCGCCGCACCGCGCACCCGCCAGGAGCATGACCCGCGCTGCTGAAACCGCAGCAAACCGGGCCACCCAACGGAGGCGAGGCACACGCGGGGGACCCGCTGCGCAGCCGCACCCTCGCACCGCCGCCCACATCGTCGGGCTGCCTGTCGCGCCGCCGCACGTCGGTGAGCAGCGAGCCAGCGAGGCCCGACCATGGGGGCGCCGGATCCGACCTTGGCGAAGCCGGACCCAACCTCGTGGACGCTGGATCTGGCTTCAGGGGAGCCGAGCGTGCCTGGCAACGCCGGCCATGAGAGCGGCGAGGTCCGGCCTGGGGAGCGCCGGATCTGCCCAAGGGGACGTCAGATCTGGGCCTCGAGGCACCAAATCGGCAGCCGGCGGTCCGCCGCTCGCCATCGACCTTCCAAGTGTTCGCAGAAACAAGGAGGAGGGGAGGGGGAAAACAGGGGGAACAGGGAGGAGGGAGCCCCGCCGCCGCTGTCCCGGCAGCCGAGCGGGCTTCCGCGCGGTCTGCTATAGCGGTGGCGAGGGGGGAGGGTTCGACGGGGAGGGGACCCTCCATTGGGTCTATTCTAAAAGTATGCAAGCATAATGTCATATATTTGTGGAAGGAGGGAGTATGTTGTAATTGCTGTACATTTGGCGGGTAATGATCAATCATAGGCTGACACAGTCCACTGTCCATGTTCAACAAGTCGAGACTGACGTTCACTCATGCTGCAACGATAACCATACATCAGTCTACCACACTCGCGAAGTGGCAGGCTCTTATATTCATGACCTTTGGTATATGCTTCTTTCCTTCATGCTTGCGGCGATTGCCATGTTACAATCCACACCCAAGCTAGACATGAAGCATATGTGCGTCCTCCTCTTCCTTATCCTTGCATTGGCAGTCTCCTACGGCGCCGGTGACAGCCAGTTTGTCTACAGCGGCTTCACCGGTAGTAACCTCACCGTAGACTTTTGAAGCTTACCAATGGGACGGACCAGCTCAAAGGGCATGCGTTCCACCCAGCTCCTTTGCGCTTCCGCAATAAGTCTGCTGGCAACAACACGGTGCAATCGTTCTCAGTCACTTTTGTGTTTGGCATCACCACGGACGACCCATCCAGCCTCAGCAACGACGGTATGGCCTTCTTCATCGCCCCTAGCAAGGATTTTATGGATGCTGCCTTTCCGGCCCAGTTCTTAGGACTCCTCAATCCGCACAACAATGGTGATCCAGAAAACCATCTGTTTGCTGTTGAGTTAGATACCGTCTATAATAGTGAGTTTGAAGACATCAACGACAACCATGTCGGAGTTAACATCAATAGTCTCCACTCCACTATATCCATACCCAGGTTTTATGATAGTAAGCTTGGCTGGGGGATTGACAGGGAGGATCGTCCGCTCCATGGGAACCATGACTTGTTACAAGTGTGGGTGGATTATGATGGTGAGACCAAAAATATTTCTGTGACATTTTCTCCCCTCGATATGGATAGACCCTTAGTTCCACAGATATCAACCATCTATGACCTGTCAAGAGTGCTTACAGAACCAGCCTATGTAGGTTTTTCAGCCTCCACAGGAGACATTACTGGAACGAGACATTATGTGCTCGGTTGGAGCTTTAGCTTGGGAGGACCTGCTCCAGCCATCAACACGGCCAAACTACCGAAATTATCTCCTGATGATTTAAAGCCCAAGCTCATGGATAGTTGTTGGTCAATAGTAACTGTAACGCTCTTCCTAGCAGCACTCACTGCTGTCTATCTACATGAGTTGAGGCGGTTACATTATGATGATCTTTTGGAGGATTGGGAGATTGAGTTTGGACCACATAGGTTTTCATACAAGGACTTGGTCCGTGCTACAGAAGGATTCAAAATGAGGCATCTTGTCGGTAGAGGGGGTTTTGGAAAAGTGTACAAGGGAGTGCTGCCATCATCTAAGATGGAGGTTGCAGTAAAGAGGGTGTCCCATGAGTCAAAGCAAGGCATCAGAGAGTTTGCTGCAGAGGTTGTTAGCATTGGTCGTCTGCGACATAGAAACATCGTTCAATTGCTCGGCTATTGTCGACGTAAAGGGGAGCTCATGTTGGTCTATGAGTACATGCCGAACGGTAGCCTTGACAAGTACTTATATACTAGTGATGACAAGTTATGCATGAGTTGGTCTCAGAGGTTTCAAATCATCAAAGGCATAGCATCAGGCTTGATATACATTCACAAATACTGGGAGAAAGTTGTCATCCATCGAGATATCAAGGCAAGCAATGTACTTCTTGACAGAGATATGAATGGTAGGCTTGGTGATTTTGGTCTGGCGAGGTTGTACAACCATGGTACAGACCCACAAACCACACGTACGGCTGGCACCTTCGGTTATATAGCTCCGGAGTTAGCACGTACAGGTAAAGCATCCCCTCTAACTGACGTGTTCGCTTTTGGTATACTCCTCCTTGAAATTGCATGTGGAAGAAGGCCCATTGAGGGAAGAGCACAAGACATCCCATTCATACTGGTGGATTGGGTGACCGAGCATTGGCACAACGGATCACTCATGGAGGCAGTGGATAGGAGACTCCAAAGTGACTACAGTGTTGATGAGGCATGTGTAGTGCTCAAATTGGGACTCTGGTGCTCACATCCATTTCCCAATGCAAGACCCAACACGCAACAAGTCTTACTATACCTTGAAGGGCAGCATCCTGTTCCTGAGTTTGTACCAATGGATGTAGCATGCCAAGTGGGGTTCAACACACTTATGATACCCCATCAGTCCAGCGTTGGAACAATGTCTGGTCTCTCAGGAGGAAGGTGAAGCTCCTTGCTGCATGCTAGTGTGGTTACTTCTCATTAAGTTTATTGGGTATATGAGTAGTTTCGCGAATTGTCATTTTTACCGGCAATTTGTTATACTCAAACATATTTACTCTATTCTCTTTATTCACGCACATGGTTATGAAGTTGTGTACTTGTGTGGTAATAAGTTATATTGTGTTATAGAACAGCCGATGTATTATATTTCATAACCAGCATTTATATAGGGATATATAAACTATATATTCACCAGTTGTCGTCATGTTGACTGTTTCATTATATACACTGTCAGCAATCTATTTTCTTTTAAAGATGCCGATCCAGGTGTTTATTTTTGGAATGAACACCCATGATGACAGATACAGGTGTTGTGGTCCAGTGCACTACCATCTTTCCACGGGCGAGGGATGGCTTGCAAAACTTGTGTAGTAGTTTCACTCAATTTCGGTGGGCTGACACGAGTTTGGATAGTCTCTGTCAAATGAGTAATCAGCGGATTGTCAACAAGTCTATAATTTTTTAATTTATTTGTTTGCTCTTCTTGCGTTGTATTTGAGTGAA
The DNA here is from genome assembly GCA_036936925.1 of Cenchrus fungigraminus. Lineage (NCBI taxonomy): Eukaryota > Viridiplantae > Streptophyta > Magnoliopsida > Poales > Poaceae > Cenchrus > Cenchrus fungigraminus. The sequence goes on from CM072780.1 coordinate 92,017,766, forward strand.
TCCAAAAGTGGCAACAAAAGTACAGCTAATTCCTTTCAAAAAGAAAAATCTCACACCACCCAGTCCACGCTCTCACCACTCAACACACATGTGCATCACTTAGACATTGGAATAACTAATATACTATGTAGAGAACTAGATGATTCCCCACGTGTTGCTACAGTATTTGAGAGAAACATTTCAATCATAGTATGACAGACGGATAACTTATGTATAATAGTGATACCTCGCGTCTTGCTGTGAGAATTATTTTTAAGCAAAAGTTTAAGATAAACTTTGAAAGTAGAAAAGTAAGATGATTGCAAGGCAACAGTCTTTTGCAAATCGCATTATAAAATGAAAAATATGTTCATTTTATTGATATAGAATTACTCTTATATTATTGATTCTCCATTATTCTACTTGGGTAATTTTTTAATGTGGTACTCACATAGATGTATAAATTATATGTATGGATGTAATTAGTCATATAAAATCGATATGAGAACTAAATAGATAATCCTAATGGATGGTGACGTGGCACTGACGTGAATAACTGGTATGTTGAGAGAAATAGAGTTATGATCTTTAATAGGGTACTTCTATATAGTTATATATAATTAGAGATACAGCCATACAGGCCGCGCCTCTAGGAATTTGAGGCCATGTGCAAAATGTAAAATGTGACCCTAATATATTGAAAAGCTTATATTTAATACAACTGAGATATACTTTCCCACAATTATGTAACTTGTATCAAATTTGGAAAATTTGTAAAATTGGATCATTCGTGGTTTGAAAAGAATGGAATATGTATGGGGAATCCAATACAAATTGCTGTATAATATAAAACATTACTTGAATGATAGAAAAATATCGCACACAACTTTATTGAGGTAGGCCACGTGCTACTTACTACTAAATGTCATATATTTAAGTGCGGAGGGAGTATTTGATAGTGAGAAATAAATCCAATGCTTCCTAATAATGTATGTTATCCATTCCACCTGCCTTATGCTAGTTGAATGAAAGCTCTCTAATCTTAAAAAAGAGGCCCCATTTGGAATGGAGGAAAAACATAGGGAAAATAGAGGTTTCAATTCCGGAGGAAAGGAAGGCGAGTGTTGCATTTGGAATGAAGGAATCGAAGGCAAACTTTTCAGAGGAACAGTGAGGAAGACTGTACTCTTGGAGGAAGGAAAAATGCAGTCCAAGCTCATGGAAAATTTTCCTCTAACCCTCTGCTCGCGCAATCGCGCGCTAATCAAACTTACTTGTGTGCTCTTCTTCCTCGTCACACATGCACACAATGACACAACACAACATTTAAGAGGATTCAGCTTCTTTTGAGCAACAAAACGAAATAACGAAAAAGACAAAAGAAAGATGAAATCGAGCTTCAACTTCAGCCATTGCTTAACAAATCCTTTGAGAAATTATAGGAATCGAACTCCAAATCTAGGGGAAAAGCTAAAAAAACACCATCCAAAAAGAGAGCTCGATTTCTGGGGGAAAAGCTAAAAAAACACCAAGCTCCATTTCTATGATTTGAGAGCGGATCTTCGGCCGGCAAAGAGAGCAGTTTCATGCATGCTTGATGGGGTCGAGCGCTCGCCGGTTGCCACTCGATGCAGGCTGACGGCCTCCATTCTTGGATGAAGACAAAAGGTGTGTGCGCGTGTGGATAAGGATGATGTGTCGTGGCTTGTGAAAATAAACATAGGACCCACATGTAAGAGGGTCAAGGTAGACAGAATGTCAATTTATTTTTTCCCTGCACACTAACAAATGTCGTAATCTTTTTAGTCACTACTCCGTAAAATTCAATCAGAATTTAAAAAAAAATGAGTGTTGGGCAAGGGGGCTTTAAAGCCCCACCTGAACACTGCGAGATACCAGGTTCGAACCCTGGCTGGTAGCCTCCTCCCCAAGGAGCCTAACTAGTTGCGCTACGCAACTTCTCTCAATCAGTATTTATATAAGCCCAACATCTAGTGATTCCTAAGTTATGAATTCCTACGTTCCAAACAGACTAAAATTTACATTCATGCATTTTGGATTTATGTAGTTTTTCACTTTTCACTCCATCCTATTCCTGCAGTTTTTCGATTCCTCTGTTTTGCAATCCTTCATTCCAAATAGAGCCTAATAATGTATGTTATTTCAGCTAACAAACTGTGATCGCTAGGCCCTAAATTTTAGCATGTCAAAATTTTGGTAAAGAACCAACAGGCTCCTCATTCTTACCAAATCGGTTGCCTTACATGGTAAAACATTTTTGTTTCTAGCAACACGCCTTATTCGTCTGACTTAGGCATTAGCCAGCAGTACTTTTCTTTCAGAACAAATCAGCATCCGACACCAACCACTAGGCAGTCAGCGATACTTTTCTCTCGAAACAAATCGACACTAGCCACCAGCCAAATAAGAAAGAAATAAAAATGTAATGACTATTTGAGTAGAGAAATATGTTGAGTCAAAATGTAGTTATTTTCCTTTCCACCGAATGTGTACGATCTTAAAAATAAAAAAATTACCGTAGCAACCACCATTTAAAACTTTTTTTTCGTAAACCGCCATTTTAAAACTAAAAAACCTTCTTCGTAAAAATAATCGCAAAACAAACGAAATGAGCTGTCGTCGTCGCCGGCGGCGGCGCATACAGCAGTCTCGTATCCCAAACGCCCCGCCGCACCGGCCGCTCTCGTCGTCTTCCTCGCCATACATCCAGGTGCACACCCCATCACTTTTCTCTTCCCCGCCGCTGTCGCGACACCCTAGTTCCCTCGCCGCACCTGCGTGTGGGTCCTTCGTTCCAGCATCGGAATCCCTGTTCGATCCGTCCCGCAGCAGCTAGTGATACTTGCCCCCTCGGCCCCTCTATTAGATCCGCTGTGCCCCTTTCCTATTGCGCTAATGCACCACTGGGGGCCTCGGATTCCAGTCCGGGAGGTGCCCTGGATGCTGCAATGAAAGGGGTTTTTTTGTGCTGACTTCTACAAGGTCAGGAATTGTCGAATCATTCTTATTGCCGAAACACCGTATCTGCATTCTGTTGTGCTTGCAGGTTCTGGAGTTTGGCAGTTCTCATTGATACAGAAATACATATTCTAGTTCTACTCTGAAGGTTTGTGGAAAGTCAGATAATGATAGTGGCCAAGGTCTGTCGATGACACATTGACACCACTGCACATTTGCCAGGAGGAAGGGAATCAACTATCTGTATGCGTTGCTTGTGAAGTGTGCAAGACAACCAAGCAGCTATGGGGGATGCACAGATGGATAATGAACTCAGTTTTGCGGTACTTTAGTTTTGCATCTCTGGAACCTTGCTATTTCAGTTCCTGCTCGATCTGGCATTGAAAGATAAGTTACTAGTCGTCCTCATTTCCTACGCAGTGATTTAGAGGGGAAGAAAAGGCAATGTGGAATACCCAGATCTTGTGTTCAGTGTTCTGTACAACTCTGGTGAAGGATACAGGATTGCAAGTTGTGCTGCAGTCTGTGGTACCATATATCAGGGCACCTTGTACTTCCTGCATATGCAAGACTGATTATTATTTTCGTGATGGTGCGATTGAGGAGTATTTGGTGGAGCTGCTTTGAAGGAGGAAGAAGATCGAGGATCGGTCACTCAACCACTAGACCGCTATTCAATTTGTTTTCAGTCAGTGTCCTTGCAGCCTGGAGAGTTGCCAGATCTGATCGGGTTTTGCAATTGGCATGGTTGGATGAAGGAGAGCAGGTAGCGAAAAATGGCTGGATTTGGTAAGTAGTGTAACAATAAAACTGTGGCTGATTGTATTATTCAAATTCACACGCCACTATGTATCCTGTCTGTGAAAGATCATACTACACATAGCTGCTTAAGTTACTGGTCTAAGTATGTGAATGTTGATTGGTCGCAAGTTTCAAGACTGCTGCATGGGCAAGCAGTGACATTTACATTATATATTCTTCATCAAAATTTGTTTTTTATATGTTTCTTTAATACTCCCTCCGTCCTTAAATATATGACGTTTAGGACAACCTAGTTATGGTCAACCTCAGAATCATGGTTAAATACTAGAACAGATCTCAAATTTGTTTCCCACAGTAATACTCTTCTTGACAGGTTGACTCAAAGAAACTCATGGCCAACCTGCTGTTTTTGTCCTCCAGAATCATGCCTATGGTATGGACAACAAGGAACAAGTTTATAAGTTCTATAACAGACTCAAAAGAAGCAAGTATAATATGGGCTACAACAACATTATAAGGTAGTGGTTACTAATCTGATTCAACATCACTAAGTTGCTGACTACTACTAATGTATGCATCTCTGATAGCATGCATCTCTGCAGCGGCATCATTCATTGATAACCGCTCCATGGGCAATTGCTTTGAGCATAGGACACCAAGATGAATGACAGCAGACAAACATTCATTGGTTATTGTCATATGCCTTTTACCAATGCTATTGTTTACTTCATCATGCATGCAGATGTTGGAATCTACTATCTCCATAACCTTATCAGGAAGAGCTGCCTCAGCATAACAATGCAGGCTGATCCCATCTCTGAACATATCATCTGTTGGGCTCCTTCCTGTGAACATCTCAATCAAAGTGATACCAAGGCTAAACACATCACCTTGAGTTGATACCGCAACCCCTTCTCCATATTCTGCAACAGATTGAAATATGGATCTCAAATAGGTATGTAAAAAAATTCAAAGATCAGATCATGTGAAGCACATTGGGAGCAGTATAGTTGAGTTACCTGGAGCAATGTATCCGATGGAACCTTTTATTCCTATGGAGCTATAGGAATTCAAAGCATGTTTGCTTGTTGCTTCATCTAAAACTCTAGCAATGCCAAAGTCCCCAACACAGGCTCTCATGTCCTGATTGAGAAGAATGTTGCTTGGCTTGAGATCACAATGGATGATTGATGGTTTGCAACCATTGTGAAGATAGTCCAAAGCATCCACAATGTCTACAGCAATATCTAACCTCTGTGATAAGCTGAGTGCTACTAGTCCATTTTGGCCTTCATAATCTGGGTGTATCCATCTATCTAAGCTGCCATTAGCCATGAACTCGAAGACTAGTGCTCTGAAGTCTTGACCTTGGTGGTTAATGCTTGAACAGCATGTGATTATCTTTACAAGGCATCGGTGCCTCACTCTTCTTAATGCCTTGCATTCAGCCTGGAAGCTTTGGTGTGACCCTGATTGCTGGACATTAAACACCTTAACAGCCACAACAATGGCTCTATTTTCTAGAGTGCCCCGGTATACTGTACCATATCTCCCCTTCCCAAGCACATTGGCTTCTGAAAATCCATCTGTTCCTTTCAGTATATCATTGTATGGAACTATTGGAAGCTCTATATCTGTGAATTGATGTGACATTTCTTTCCTATATGCTGTCTTGAACTTTCTGTACATAAATCCAGCCCAAACAAGTCCTGAAAGTAGGAGCAGGAGAGCTCCTGTTGGGATTGCTATTCTAAGAGACTTTTGTATTGTTGCCTTATTCCCTTTTGAAACGAAGTTTGGACATTTTGGCAGATGGAGCTGTGGTATTCCACCACATAATGCATCGTTTCCAGAAATTGATAGTCCGGTTAGATTTCTGAAAACCCCTTCTGTTGGCACTTCGCCTTGCAAATTGTTGAAGGATAGATCCAGGTGGAGCAGTGACTTTGAATTACCTAGAAGTTTTGGAATTGTTCCTAAAAGGTTATTGTGGGCAAGGTACAACTCCTGCAAGTTGGTAATGCTGGCTAGGTTCCCAGGGATGCTGCCATTCAGTTTGTTGTTTGTCAAATTCAGTAAAGTGAGGCCTGCCATATTCTTGAAAGTAGCAGGTATGCTTCCATGGAATGAATTATCATCCAAATGTAGGGTTTGTAGCACTCTGCAGTTGCCAATGGTATCAGGTATCTCACCTGACAATTTATTTCTTGACAAGAGAAGTTTTTCAAGATTTACTAAATTCCCAACTTCTATAGGAAGTGGTCCCTCCAACAAGTTGTTGGCCAGATTAAGAGTCATTGATATCGATGATATCTTCATTATTTCGTTTGGAACAAAGCCAGTAAGCTTGTTATTTGATAGATCTAGGGCTGAGAGTTTGCTCAAATTCCCCATGCTTGCTGGAATTGGCCCCTCCAAGCTGTTGCTACATGCCTTGAGTGAAGATAGACCAGTGAGGTTTCCGATGGAGAATGGTACATGTCCTGACAAATTGTTGGAATACAGAGATAAATAGTTCAATCGTGAAAGCTTGCCGATGCTTTCAGGGATAACCCCAGTGAGCGAGTTTTCTCCAAAATCTAGATCCTCAAGATTTGCCAGATTTCCAATCATGGTTGGGATGAAACCAGATATGTTGTTGCTGGGAGCCTTTAGACACTGTAGATTGGTGGACAGATTCGCCAATGACCGTGGCAGTTTCCCTGCGAATCTATTCTGCCCAAAGCTCAGCATCTGCAATCTGCTACAATTTGCCAAAGAAGCAATAAATTCCCATTCTTTCTCATTATTTGCCTCAAGCTTGTTTACTTTCAGAACAAACACTTGAAGATTTTGCAGTCTTCCCAGTTTGGAAGGAACAACTCCAGTAAAGGAATTTGCATCAACATAAAGAACCTGGAGCCTTGTGAGATTAGTTAGTGACAGTGGAAGAGGTCCAGTAAATCGGTTTTCTCCAACCCCAAAGTGTTTGATGCTTGGAAAACTTTTTCCCAGGTCAACTGGAAGACGCCCATGCAGTTTGTTGTCTGCCACATAAAACTGAAACAAAGATGATAGGTTGTATAGTGATGGTGGAAGCAAACCTGAGAGATTATTACAAGAGAGCTGCAGGGAACGGAGGTACGGAAAATTCCCAATGCCTGCTGGGATTGATCCTTCAAGGTAATTCATTTGTAAAGACAATATGGTCAACCAGGAAAGGTTCCCAAGAGATGGGGGGATGGTTCCAGTCATGCTGTTGTTGTACAGTAATAGAACAGTTAGTGACATCATGCGACCAATCTCATCCGGTATGCTTCCCTGCACCCCCTTGTTGCTACTGATGTTCATCACACGAAGGCTGGTGCAGTGGCTGATGTTGCTTGGGATGACGCCATTGAGCAAGTTTTGACTCAAATCAAGGTTCTGGAGGCGGTGGAGGGAGCCAATGCCTGGAGGGATCTCTCCCTTCAGGCCATTGGAGCTCAGGTTGAGTGAGTGCAGGAAAGTGAGATTGCCAATGGCAGGGGAGATGGAGCCGGTGAGCCCTTGGGAACTGAGGTTTATAGCGACCACCCTACAAGGGTGTTTCTTGCCGCAGGTGACACCCACCCAGTTACAATAGCTCGTGCTCTGGTTCCAGGAAGCCAGCACGCCAGTGTCGTGGGAGATCATCACCTTCAAAGCCACAAGAGCTCTCTCGTCTCCCCTATGGCCTGTCAAAGATGTTTCTCTGGTTGCATGGTTGGCTGCCGTGGTGAAGAACAGCAGCAGGAGGAATATGATTCTGACGAGCAGCATGTCTGCTGAAGGGTTTGAGTCTGTGGCAACTGGTTTCTTTGCTTGACTGTATTATTGTGCTGATGAAATTAGAGTTTTATACATGCATACAGGCAAGCATACCTCATTTTCATGAGTAATTTTTAACTGACCGTGTGCGATGGGTTAGTGCAATTGCATTACTGATGGTGCCGCACGTTCATTTTCAGGTCAAAAGGATTGGTTAGTGTAAATCTTTTCTCCATGATGCACCCAACTGTTCTAATGCGGTGGTACGGAACAACGAAAGTGAGCAAGGGGGTGCACACAACCCCCGTGTTGTAGGATTTTTCATACGATTTTGGAGGATTTCAATGCCTCTAAAATTTTCAGAGTGCCGTTGTGGAGAGCAGCAGCTTTCGCAGATATCTGATTCTGAGAAGCTGCACAGGCTGTGAAGTAGGGATGGATCTGGCTTCATTCCATGGCAGCAGACGCTGAACTTTGGCTTCCTTGATTGACTGGTGGCATATTCATTCTTGTCTCGAGCTACATGCATACTCAGCCTGTTCGTTTGGCTGGTGGTTGGTTGCTGGTGCTGATTTGTTCAGAGCGACCGTCTCAGGTGCATCGTCTGAGCTTGGGTGGTTACACTTTTTTCATCTTTATTGGAATTTTTAATTAGCAGATGATGGATCTACTAGAATTTCCAGTTGTAGTACACGACTACTGAAAAGATTGTCACGGTCAGTTCACGTCAAGCATGTCTGTCCATTTTTTGAATCTGGGAGTGGTCACAGTGATAGGTTTATCTTTATCAACACAACTGACCAGGCAGACCAGCAGTAAGCCAGAAAATGGGAAATTTTTATTGCCCCCGGACAACCTGTCACAATATATGAAAATTGGAAAGGCTATTTATATACAATTCCCAACGGAGCTGCAAATCTATCCACTACGAGGCATGACGATTTTACTGAAAGTTACATTTTGAATGGCCGACAACGGAGTTCGCTAGCAAAATCTTGGTCTATAATGCTTTCATGCTTTGTAACAATCATGCTAGTGTCGCTTTGGGAAACATAGCATTTCTAGTAGTGATCATAATTCACGCGGTGATAGCACTATCACTTATGATTCTTTTCAGGTGGACTATCACCACCGATTCGTATCAAACCAAAAAAAAAAATCAATAGTGATGTGGGCTTTAAACAAATTGGAAATGATAGTGGTAGGGAGTCTGTCCATCTGGGAGCACGATGTTGGTGATCATTATCTTGGATATCTTTACCAAATATGGATGAATGAATAATAATAGATTTAATTTTATTTTTCCTTTTTAATTTGCATACACTTTGACCTATTAGTACATATTTGTGATCAGCTTTTGACTGCAAAATGGTGTAAAAATAACTTGGTTGCGTGCAGTCACAAAACTGAAAAAGTACTCATTTTTCTCTCCTAAAAAAGGCTGTCAGGGAGTGGCGTTTTCGGTAGTGATTATTGGAACATTCCTCCATTGTTTTCTGCTTGTTGCTGCAAACAATGGCACAGATGACGGTGGAACCTTACGGTTTTTACTTTCTCCAAATAAGTCTGAAGACCCTGAGTCAACGTTCACACTCTTTACCATTCTCGTTTGTCTCTGTAGTGAGAAGTCCACTAACAAAGCCAATCTTGAGTGCATTTGGTTATCAAGCAACAAATTGTAGTGGCAGTAATGAATTTACCGATGAATGCAAGATGTTTAGAAGATCAAACAATGGAGGTTAGGACCTATTCAACAGAGCTCTCAAAGTAACTCCCCTTTGTGATTGAGGTATTTTACGGTGCACAATACTTACTCCGTTCCAAATTGTAGGTCGTTTTGGCAAATCTAGATTTATAGTTGTTATTATGTATCTAGACATAACCATATATCTAGATTCATAACAAAAATGATGAACCTTGGAATGCCAAAACGACTTACAATTTAAAACGGAAGGAGTACTACCTTATACTACCTTAAACGAAAAGGACTCCTATGTAATAAAAAAAAGACATTTTGAAGGATCCGACGGTTGAAATTAATTCTATACTACCGGTTTTTTTAGTGGTAGTATGGATAATATTCATAGATAGTATGTGTAGTATATGGGTATGATTAGGACTATGAAACATAGTATTGTTGTAATATATGAAATCAAACATATGAAATCTTTTACGTAACCTCATCTCATGTCTTGGTTAATATATTTCGAGCAAATTACTATTTTATATTTTGAGTAAATTACCCTTTTACCCATAGCGAAAATCGGTTATACTACCATACTACCGATGGGTAGTATTATGCACCGTAAAAGACCTCTTGTGATTCTAAGAGAGCTTTGTAAGATTTTGTAAAGTGATTCTCTTAAGTATTGGAAATCAGAAAAGCTAGCCTTTTCTATTTAGTTTCGGGATCATTTATTCTCTATGGAGTACAGTTTATTCTACTTTTTGGATACCGAACCATATCTTATGGAAAATCACTTCTAGCCCGTAGTGACATTTGGTTGATTGAGGCCTCCATATCTCAGTGGCTGCACGCCTGCACCTAGAGGCTGGGACATACTCAAGGAGGTGCTCAAGTTTGTATTCAAGTCTGACGCTGGGCCAGATAATATAGCCGGATCGAGATGGAGCCGAGTGAAAGAAAATAGAGAAACACCTATTTGGTCTCACTGCCTAGTAACCTGACAGCCCGGCCCACTCCGTTTCCAGTCCCCTCCTGCAGCCCAATCTCCTCGCTGAAACCGAATTCATTCCCCTGCACCCCGACAAAGTCGCCGTCGCCGCCGCGTCCACCCCTACGCCCTGTCGCACTCCATGGCCGTCGGCGGGGGAGGCGCACGGTCTCCGGCCCGATCGCACTCCATGGCCACCGCCGCCACTGGTGCGTCCTCTTTCCCCGGTCATTTCCGATGTGCTAATCTATTTTGAACCTTTGAAAGCGTCGGATTGTTTGCTCTGATACTGTAACGAGCGAATGATGACGTGCAATTTTTTATCCTTCATCAAATTCTGTTTCTTTTAATATTTTTCTTTACATAACGAATTCACTTGTACAAAACTTAGCCAGAGTATACTGAATACTGGTATGTGTTGTAGCATAGCTCAGGCTTCATGATCTTGTAATTCTTATGCTTAATATAATCAAGTTATTCCTCATATATCAATTATATGCTGTAAGTATCATACCTCACAGGCTCACAAAGTAGTAACCAATCTTTACTTCACTTAAGGAAACACAGTATATTGTAACCATTCTATATGAATTACTGGCTGAATATGGATGGGCCATACCTGCTTAATAACATCAAGGAAATGGAAATAAATCAAAGCTACCAAACTATAACATATGGCATCCATGAGTTTTAGATTATATACTCTAGATAAGCTGAGATTTGTCCATGACAGATATTGTTTTTCTCTCAGGGACAGGTTGACTGAAGGAAATGGATGATCAGCATATGTTGCTGGTATTATTTGTAGTCTCTGGAACACCAAAATTTTATCTCGATGGATGATGGCTATAATATGGATTCTCCAGCACCAGATGATAAAGTCTACACACCCAGAAAAGAAGCAATATTCTATGGACTCAATCTTAATATGATAGTCGATACAACACATTGGTTGCTAATATGATTCAGTATCACTTCATTGTTGAGTACTGATGTATGCATCTCTGATGGCATGCATCTCTGCAGCAGCATCTTTCATTGACATGCGCTCTATGGGCAATTGCTTTGAGCAGAGGACACCAAGCTGGATGATAGCAGACAAACACTCTTTGTTTCTTGTTATACGCGGGTCATCATTTCTGTTGTTTGCCCAATCATGCAGCCATATGTTGGAGTCTGCTATCTCCATAACCTTGTCAGGAAGAGCGCTCTCAGCAAAATAGTGCAGGCTCATCCCATCTCTGAACATATCATCTGTCGGACTTCTTCCTGTAAACATCTCAATGATAGTGATTCCAAGGCTGTACACATCACCATAGGCTGATACCGCAAGCCCATCTCCGTATTCTGCACTAGATAGAAACAATTTGTTGTAAAAAGATGTTTTATGTGCATAGAGCTAATTATATGGTATCTTGTGAAGCACAAGGGGAGCATATTTGAGTTACCTGGAGCAATGTATCCAATGGATCCTCTTATTCCTATGGAGCTATTGGAATTCACTGGATGTTTGCTTGTTCATTCATGTAGTACTCTAGCAATGCCAAAATCTCCAACACGAGCTCTCATGTCCTGATTAAGAAGAATGTTGCTCGGCTTGAGATCGCAATGGATGACTGGTGGCTGGCAACCATTGTGAAGATAGTCCAAAGCATCCACAATGTCTACTGCAATATCTAATCTCTGTAATAAGCTGAGTGCTCCTTGTCCATTTTGTCCTACATCATTTGAGTGGATCCATCTGTCTAAGCTGCCATTAGCCATGAACTCAAAGACTAGCGCTCTGAAGTCTTGACCTTGGTGGTTGATGCTTGAACAGCATGTAATGATCTTTACAAGGCAGCGGTGCCTCACTCTTCTCAGTGCCTCACATTCAGCCTGGAAGCTTTTATATGATCCTGATACCTGGAGATTTAACACCTTAACAGCTACTGCAGTGACTTGATTTTCTAGAGTGCCCTTATATACTTTACCATATCTTCCCTTTCCAAGCACATTTGCTTCTGAAAATCCATCCGTTCCTTTCAATATGTCATTGTATGGAACTGTTGGAAGCTCGATCTCTGTGAATTGTGGTGGTATTTCTTTCTTCTGTGCTGTCTTTGACTTTTTGTAAAGAAATCCAACCCAAACAACAAAAATTGAGAGCAGGAGAGCTGCTGCTGTTGGGATTGCTATTCTAAGATACTTCGACATGCCTTTCCTGTTCTTTCTTGCACTAGAGCTTGGGCATTCTTGCAGATGGAGCTGTGGTATTCCGCCGCATAACGCATTGTTCCCAACAATTGATAGTCCTGTTAGATTTGTGAAAACCCCTTCTTTGGGTACTTCACCATGCAAATTGTTGAAGGATAGATCAAAGCGGAACAGAGAGGTTAGATTGCCTAATGATTCTGGAATAGTTCCTGATAAGTTATTGTGCGCAAGGTACAACTCCTGCAAGTTAGTAATGCTGGCTAGGTAACTAGGGATGCTACCGTTCAGTTTGTTGTTCGTCAAATTGAGAAAAGTGAGGCCTGTCATTTTGTTGAATGTAGCAGGAATGCTTCCTTGGAATGAATTTCCATCTAAAGCTAGTATCTCCAGGACTCTACAGTTGCTGATGGTGTCAGGTATGTCACCTGACAATTTGTTTCCTGACAGGATGAGCTCTTTGAGATTTACCAAATCACCAACTTCTGAAGGAAGAGGTCCCTCCAGCAAGTTGTAAGACAAATCAAAATCTATTGAGATTGATGACAGGTGCCCAACTTGGTTAGGGATAAAGCCAGTAAGCTTGTTGCTGAACAGATCCAAGGCAGAAAGCTTACTCAAATTTCCAATGCTCAGTGGAATTGAACCCTGCAGATTGTTGGCATGTACAGAAAGTATAGATAGACTAGTGATGTTTCCAATGGAGGATGGTATAACTCCCGAGATATTGTTCAAAGACAGATATAACTCATTCAAGTGTGTAAGCTTCCCTATGCTTTCAGGAATGGCCCCGCTGAGTAAGTTGTCTGAAAGATCAACCAGCTGAAGACTTGCCAAATTTCCGACATCCAATGGGATGGCACCAGATATTTTATTGCTTGGAATCTGTAGCCATTGGAGACTGGTGGACAAATTAGCCAATGACCTTGGCAGTTTTCCCTTGAACCTATTCCATCCAAGTCCCAGTTTCTGTAATCTACTACAATTAGTCAAAGAAGCAATAAATTCCCATTCTTCTTCATTGTTTGCTCCTAACATGTTGTTGTCCATCTGAAACCCCTTAAGATTTTTCAATCTTCCCAATTCAGAAGGAACAACCCCGGAGAAACTGTTATTTGTAGCATCAATAGCCTGGAGTGTGGAGAGGTTAGTTAATGACAGTGGAAGAGCTCCACTAAATAAGTTTATTCCTATCCCAATATCTTGGATGCTCGGAAGGTTTTTCCCCAGGTCAGATGGTAGACGGCCGTGCAGCTTGTTGGATGCCACAGAAAGCAGATACATAGATGACAGGTTGTACAGTGAAGGAGGAACCAAACCTGAGAGGTTGTTAAGTGAAAGCTGAACGAAGGTGACATGCCCATTGTTCCCGATTCCTGCTGGGATCGATCCCTGGAGGTAGTTGATTGCCAGGGACAGGATGCTCAGCTGGGAAAGGTTCCCAAGAGACAACGGGATGGTTCCGGTGATGCTGTCGTTGGCGAGCTCAAGAACAGCAAGCGACGGCATGCTGCCAATCTCAGCCGGGATGCTTCCCTGCACCCCCTTGTTGCTGTAGATGCACAGCACACGGAGGCTCGTGCAGTGGCTGATGTTGCCGGGGATGACGCCGGTGAGCGTGTTTACGCCGAGGTCGAGTTGCTGGAGCCGCCTGAGGGAGCCGATGCTGGGAGGGATCTCTCCCTGCAGGCCGTTGAAGCTGAGGTTGAGCGAGCGCAGGAAGGTGAGGTTGCCGATGGCAGGGGAGATGGTGCCGGCCAGGCCCTGTGCGCTAAGGTCCAGGGCGACCACCCGCCACCGGTGTCTCCGGCTGCAGGTGACGCCCTCCCAGCTGCAGTGGCTGGTGCTCTGGTTCCAGGAGTCCAACACGCCGAAGTGATAGGAGATCTTCTGCTTGAATGCCAGAAGGGCTCTCTCGTCGTCGTGGCCTGACGAATACAAGGTCGTTGCTGCTGCACTAGTTGCCGTCATGGCGAAGGTGATCAGCAGGAACAGACGCATGGCCTGTGATGGATTTGGGTCCATTGCAGGCAGCGTCTCAGGGCTTGGTTTCTAATTTGGCTGATATGAACTGATCTGAACTTGCTCATCGGCTCACGTCGTTGAGTTGCAATACTGAAACAATGCGCAGATGGCAAAATGCATCGTCTCATCTCAGGTTCCCTGGTTTCATCTTGGAAAGTTCTTCTGGTCAAGAGAATTTGGTTCTTTCGCCGTTGTGCGCAGCTGATAGATATATCTGTGTGCTGCCGATGATTTCGATTTAGCATTACTAGCTAGATTACGTGAATGTATGTGCTTTATGCTTTGTTTACTCACCGACCCGATGTGATAGCACGGTGTCCTACAAGAAAGTTTGCATTACGAGTTGAAATTTATTTTAGCACTAATTTGAGAATGGATTTGTGATTTATTTTTCATAGTGAAAAAACATTTTGTATTTTTTATTACCGTTTTGACAAAAAGTTGCGATTTAAGTGTTGGATATTAAAGACATTATCGATGTTCAAGTGGACTATATTAATGTTGATGAATTGAGGGGATATAAAATTATTTACGATGTGTGTTTGGTTGGATTGAAGAGAATTTGCTGCTAGTGATACAATACAACCTTGTTGTTTGCTTGTGTTTTCTTAGACCTGTGTATATCCCCGCTAGTCCAATTGCAATCCTCCAAAGAAATCTCCCAGTAACGTACAAATTATATTTGTCCTATTTCAGTGTAGAAGAAACAGACACATGCTTGCCTATTTTTGTTTGTTTTGTTTTGTTTTTGCATGTGAAGCTTGGGTTCTATGCTGTTGTCGCTCTTTGATCCGGTGATGATGACATATTAAATACCGTTCCTCCGCTCTACATTAGGGCATCTTTGGCAGCGCTCACCGCGAGGGTGGAGCGGGAGTTTTTTTAGCTCCCTCCGCTCTGCCAGTTTGCCATCCAAAACGGCTCCCCTTCTCCCATGTGCCCAGCCAGAAGCGCTCTAGGGTTGCATGCGAACTCACTCTTATAATTCGAGAGATTTTACGGTGCTTGAAGATTTTAAGAACCGTCAATAGGATCAGATCTAGTGGTTTAAAACTGAGAGGAGCCCGTTACAAGGAACCAAATACGTGGACCAGAACCTATATTTTGTCGGCCAGGAACTATTTCTAAAGATAGTGCAAAGGGTATAATTGTCCCTTAACCCAGCACCGGCGCATCGCCGTTCCTGGAGCCGCCGCCGCCGCGGAATCGTGGCCTTTTGACAGCTCGATGTCCATGCGCTACTGTTGGCTGCTGGATCACAGCGTGCTGTTACCGTGGCTGATGGGATGCGAAATGCAGTTTCATTATGAAGGATGGCCGGCGACGACCCCTGCGCAGGTGGATGGCGGGCGGCAACGAGACCCTGCGCATACCAGGAGGAGGCGGAGACAACACATTTTTTATTCGATAACTCTAGATGAAACTGCCGTCAAAATAATCAACCTTGAATAAATTACTATAATATCCTTGTTTCCAAATTAATTATGGTGGGAGGAACCTGAAGTTCCTTTCAAGCACCGTAAAAATCGATTTTACGGTGCTTGACGATTTTAAGAACCGTCAATAGGATCGCTTGTTTTTTTATGACTTCAAGTTTGACCATTCGAGTTATTTAAAAATTTTATATAAATATAGTCAAATTTAAGTTATTTTTGAAAATTTTTATTAATAAAGCATGCCACAACAAAAGATATATGATATTTTGTATAATTTTTTGAATAAGACAAGTGACCAAATTTGAGACGAAAATATTCAAATGAATTATAATTAGGAATAGAGGGAATACTCACTTCCTCCTATATATGCATGAAGATCAAAGCCTTAGGTTAGGGTCGAGGTAAGATGCCTACTGAACACAGCGACGAGAATGTGCGGCCCTCAGCAGGATGTGATCCGTCGGATGGAGTCAAGTTCTACGCGTCGCGTGGGGGCGTTGGGTATGCAACATGTGCATTTTGCATACTAGATTCTAGATGCACCCAATTTTCTTACAATTTAGTAGTGCAAGAGAGAGATAGAAGAAAAATAGAGGTTGAGAAAAGGAGGATGATGTGTCGAGTCCACGGTCCACCAAACAATTTGCTAACTACTCCCTCCGTCCCAGAATATAAGCATTTGTTGACTTCTGGTGATCACATTTGACCACTCGTCTTATTCAAAAAATTTGTGAAATTATAAAAATAATTATGATGTACTTAAAATATATACGATGATAAAACATATTATAAAAAAATAAATAATATTTTCACAAATTTTTTGAATAAGACGAATGGTGAAACATGAGTCACGGAAATCGAAGAATGCTTATATTTTGGGACGGAGGGAGTAGGATGTTGCACATGGTGCCACGTCGGCCAAAACCGGAGTGGAATCGGGTTCGGAAGGTCGGGTGTTCGGTTTTTCGAAACTTAGGGGGCTGAACATGGAAGGTTTTCGAGTTGAGGGTATAAACGCGGACTCGATAATTAGTTGAGGGAGGCAAACAGGACTGTTTCTTTGCAGTACAGTTTCCTCCTAGAGTAAAATGCATCACCGGTCCCTAAACTTGGCAGCAGGTGTCATTCAGGTCCCTAAACTCTCAAAATGCACATTTACATTCTCAAACTTGTTAATTGATTCACGTGAGGTCCAAATCATCGTTAGGCTTGTTAAAGCATCCACGTGTCAAGCTGATTGGGCGTTGACGTGGATCAGACCTGTGGGGCCACAAGTCATATCCACCTCCCTCCTTCAGTCCTTCCTCAGCCTTCTCGGCGCCGCTTGCCGAGTCCGGGAGCCATTTGGTCGACGATGCTTGCGGACTTCTACTTCTCCTCCCGTATCCGCAGCAATTTCTTGATTACTCCCTCCGTCCCTTATTGATGGTCGTTGGGAAAGCGTGTCTGTGAGGGGAATCGCTGTTTTTTGACGACCAACAAAAAGGGACGGAGTAGTAGTTGACTAGCTTGTTGCTGATTCATTGGTCGTTGCTTTTCCTGGTTAGTTCGTTTCCTTCTTTCTGATTTCTCAATTGGTAGGGGAGGCATGTGACTGTTCGGGAGTTCGGGGAGGTCAAGAGCAGCGGAATTGCGCAGGGCGCAGGCGGGCGTGCATCTCCTAGAGCGAAAGCAGGCCGAGGACACGAAGCTGTACGGGAGTCGGAAGCAGGCCTCATCCGTGGTGGTCCTCGGCGGCGATCACCGCGCGTTTAAGGACTACCTGATGATCGTCGGCGGCGGGGTGTGCCACCATGAGACGACGTCGATGTCAGCAGCGGCAACAACGGCGGCGAGGCCAACGCGATGCGGCAAGGGTCCGAGGTGATGTCGGCAGCACAGGAGCAGGCCGGTGGCGCCAATGTGCAAGAAAGGCAAGGCAGAGGAGATGGTGGATCTAACATGTGGGCTCCACATGTCAGGTCCATGTCAGCATCCAGTCAACTTGACATGTGGGCGGTTTAACAAAGGTTAATGGTGATTTGGATCTCACGTGAATCAATTAACAAGTTTGGGGATGTAGATGTGCATTTTGGGAGTTTTAGGGATCTGGATGACACCTCCTGCCAAGTTGAAGGACCGGCAATGCATTTTACTCTTCCTCCTAATGGGCTCACTACTCAGCGGCTTGATAGCCCGGCCCACTCCGTCTCCTGTCTCCTCCTCCTGCAGCCCAATGTGCCCAACTTGCCCCGGCGGCCCGGCCCCTGTCTCCTCCTCCCATCCCCCCGCACCCCGACGTCGTCGCCGGCGAAGCCGCGCCGCCGTCTCCACCCCTCCGCCGAGCCGCGGGCTCCCTCCTTTGCCACCATATGAGACCCTCTTGGGCGGGACGTTAACACCCATCTTCCTCATCCCTCGGGGGGCGGCGCACGGTCTCCGGCCCCACCGCACTCCATGACCGCCGCCGCCGCCACTGGTACGTCCTCTTTGCCCGGTCATTTCCGAGGTGCTAATCTACTTTCAATCTTTGAAAGCGTCGGATTGTTTGATCTGATATTAAATCAAGCAATTTTGCAGATTAGTGCGATTTTAGTTTTGTAGCTACCACCACTATTTGATTTTTCAGCCGTCCTCCTTGATATGTTACTGTTTATGAGGGCACTGGTTACTTTAGGGCAGCTCCTTGCCATTTTTTAAGTACAATTCTCACTGGTCCATGATTGTGGCATGTTTTCAAGACTGTAACGAGTACGAACGATGACATGTAATTCTTTATCCTTTACATCAAATTCTGTTTTTTGATAATTTTCTTTGCATAATTTATTCACTTGTACAAAACATAGCCAGAGTAGACTGAGTAGTCGTATGTGTTGTAGCATAGCTCAGGCTTCATGATCTTGTAATTCTTATGCTTAATAATCAAGTTCTTCCTCACGCATCGATTGTACAGTGTAAGTATTATACCTCACAGGCTTGCAAAGTAGTAACCAATATTTACTTCACTTGAGGAAACATAGTATTTTGTAAAATTGACAAAATGTATGACCTTCTGTTTCTAAAAAATTACTCCATTTTATATGAATTACTCGCTGGATACGGATGGGGGGGGCCATACCTGCTTAATAACATCGAGGAAATGGAAATAAATCAAAGCTACCAAACTATACATATGGCATCCATGAGTTTTATATTATATATTCTAGATAAGCTGTGTCCATCACTGTTATTTGTTCTTCTCTTAGGGACAGGTTGACTCAAAGAAATGGATGATCAACATACGTCGCTGGTATTATTTGTAATCTCTGGAACACCAAAAAATTATCTCGATGGATGATGGCTATGTTATGGATTCTCCAGCACCAGTTGATAAAAGTCTACCCCACACCCAGAAAAGAAGCAATATTCTATGGACTCAATCTTTTTTCCTTAAGGAAGCTCTAGAATATGATAGTAGATACAACACATTGGTTGCTAATATTATTCAGTATCACTTCATTGTTGACTACTGATGTATGCATCTCTGATGGCATGCATCTCTGCAGCGGCATCTTTCATTGACATCCGCTCTATGGGAAATTGCTTTGAGCAAAGGACACCATGCTGGATGACGGAAGACAAACACTCTTTGGTTCTTGTTATACATTGGTCATCATTTCTGTTGTTTGCCCCATCATGCAGCCATATGTTGGAGTCTGCTATCTCCATAACCTTGTCAGGAAGAGCGCTCTCAGCCAAGTAATGCAGGCTCATCCCATCTCTGAACATATCATCTGTCGGACTTCTTCCTGTAAACATCTCGATGATTGTGATTCCAAGACTGTACACATCACCATAGGCTGATACGGCAAGCCCATCTCCGTATTCTGCAATAGACAGAAACAATTTGTTGTAAAAAGATGTTTCATGCGCCTAGAGCTAATTATATGGTATCTTGTGAAGCACATGGGGAGCATATTTGAGTTACCTGGAGCAATGTATCTGATGGATCCTCTTATTCCTATGGAGCTATTGGAACTTACTGGATGTTTGCTTGTTGATTCATCTAGTACTCTAGCAATGCCAAAATCTCCAACACGCGCTCTCATGTCCTGATTGAGAAGAATGTTGCTTGGCTTGAGATCGCAATGGATGACTGGTGGCTGGCAACCATTGTGAAGATAGTCCAAAGCATCCACATTGTCTACTGCAATATCCAACCTCTGTAATAAGCTGAGTGCTTTTTTGTTTTGGCCTACGGCATTTGAGTGGATCCATCTTTCTAAGCTGCCATTAGCCATGAACTCAAAGACTAGCGCTCTGAAGTCTTGACCTTGGTGGCTGATGCTTGAACGGCATGTGATGATCGTTACGAGGCATCTATGCCTCACTCTTCTTAACGCCTCACATTCAGCCTGGAAGCTTTTATATGACCCTGATTGCTGGACATTGAACACCTTAACAGCCACAGCAATGGCTTGATTCTCTAGAGTGCCTCTGTATACCGTACCATATCTTCCCTTCCCAAGCACATTTGCTTCTGAAAATCCATCTGTTCCTTTCAGTATCTCATTGTATGGAACTATTGGAAGCTCTATCTCTGTGAATTGTGGTGGTATTTCTTTCTTAGGTGTTGTCTTGAACTTTCTGTAAAGAAATCCTGCATAAACGAGAAAAAGTAAGAGTAGGAGACTTCCTGCTGTTGGGATTGCTATTATAAGAGACTTCGTCACACTTTTCTTGTTCCTCCTTGCAGTCAGTGACGGATCTAGGAATAAATATAGGGGGGGGGGGGGGCTTTCTTCTCCTTCTTCCTCTAGCCTCTCCTTCCCTCATTCTTCTTGCTCAAATTAGTAAGAGGGGCTTAGGGGGGGCTCCATTGGATTTCCAGCGGTAGGGGGGGCTTGAGCCCCGCCCGCCCCACCGCTGGATCCGTCACTGCTTGCAGTGGAGTTTTGGCATCTTGGTAGATGAAGCTGTGGTATTCCACCACATAATGCATTGTTCCCAACAATTGATAGTCCGGTTAAATTTCTGAAAACCCCTGCTTCTGGTACATCACCTTGCAAATTATTGAAGGATAGATCAAGGTGGAAAAGAGTGGTTAATTAAATTGCCTAATAGTTCTGGTATTGATCCTGATAAATTATTGTGGGCAAGGTACAACTCCTGCAAGTAGGTAAGGCTGCCTAAGTTGCCAGGAATGCTGCCATTAAGTTTGTTGTTCGTCAAATTCAGTACAGTAAGGCCTGCCATATTCTTGAAAGTATCAGGTATGCTTCCTTGGAATGCATTGTCATCCATTAAGAGGATTTCCATGACTCTGCAGTTGCCAATGGCATTAGGTATCTTACCTGACAGGATGAGCACCTCGAGATTTACCAAATCTTCTAAAGGAAGCGGACCCTCCAGCAAGTTGTAAGACAAATCAAGAGCTGTTGAGATTGATGAGAGCTCCATAATTTCGTATGGAATGAATCCAGTAAGCTTGTTACTTGATAGACTAAATGCTGAAAGTTTGCTCAAATTTCCAATGCTTGCTGGAATTGATCCCTCCAAATTGTTGCCAAATGCACTAAGTACGGATAGACCAGTGAGATTTCTGATGGAAGATGGTATGACTCCTGAGAAGTTGTTCAAATATATATACAGCTCTTTCAATTGTGTAAGCTTTCCTATGCTTTCAGGAATGGCCCCACTGAGTAAATTGGTTGTAAGATCAAGCATCTCAAGACCTGCCAAATTACCAATATCCAATGGGATGGCACCGGATATTCTGTTGTTAGTCATCCGTAGCCATTGGAGATTGGTGGAGAAATTAGCCAACGAACTTGGTAGGTTCCCCCCAAACCTGTTCAATCCAATGGTGAGCTTACTCAATCTGCTGCAATTTGTCAAAAAAGTGATAAATCCCCACTCTCGTTCATTGTTTGCATGGAACTTGTTGTTATCCAGCATAAGCACTTCAAGATTTTGCAATCTGCCCAATTCAGTAGGAACAACTCCGGTAAAGTTATTGCTGTCGACGTCAAGGACCTGGAGCCGGGAGAGATTGTTCAGTGACCGTGGAAGAGCTCCTGTAAAAAGGTTTATTCCAATTGCAAGCTGTTGGATGCTAGGAAGACCTTTTCCCAGGTCAGATGGTAGACGGCCATGCAGCTTGTTTTCTGCAATATAAAACTTAGACACAGATGATAGGTTGTACAGAGAAGGAGGAAGCAGACCTGAAAGGTTGTTAGAGTAAAGCTGAATGAACCAGAGATATGGATTGTTCCCTATTCCTGCAGGGATCGATCCCTCGAGATAGTTGAGTGCCAAGGATAAAACTGCCAACTGGGAAAGATTCCCAAAAGATGACGGAATGGTTCCAGTGAAGCTGTTGTTGGGCAGCTCAAGAACAACTAGTGATGGCATGTTGCCAATCTCATATGGTATGCTTCCCCGTATCCCCTTGTTGCTAGCAATGCACATCTCACGGAGGCTGGTGCAGCGGCTGATGTTGCTGGGGGTGATGCCGGTGAGCATGTTTACTCGCAATCGCAAGTCAATGTTCTGGAGGCGGCCAAGGGAGCCAATGCTGGGAGGGATCTCACCCTGCAATCCGTTGAAGCTGAGGTTGAGTGACTGCAGGAATGTGAGGTTGCCAATACTAGGGGAGATGGTGCCGGCGAGCCCCTGGAAGCTGAGGTCCAGGACTCCAGGGCAACCACCCGCCACCGATGTCTTTTGCCGCAGGTGACGCCTTCCCAGCTGCAGTAGCTGGTGCTTTTGTTCCAGGAAGCCAGCACGCCGGAGTGGCTGGAGATCTTCGCCTTGAAAGCCGTGAGGGCTCCCTCGTCACCGCCTCACCGGCATGGCCTGATGAAGACAAGGTTGCAGTTGCTTTTGTTGTCGCCATGGCAGAGAGCAGCAGGAGCAGCTGCAGCCGACGCCTGTTTCTTAGTAGCAGTAGCATGGTGAGCGATGGCTTTCGATCCATTAATTGCGTGTGTAGAGATTGTTTTCTTTGGCTGATATTGATATGTATTCGCTCGTGTAGTTTCAGTTATTACATGCTAAAATAGTTGCCAAATTCGTTTTCTCATCTCTGGTTCCTCGCATCGAAAGTTTTTCCTTTCGCCGAACCATTCTGTGTGCTGCCTTTCGTGCCTGTGCTTGAGTTGTGTCCAAAGGATACACTACCGGATTCTGGGCCTTCGCCGAGAGCGAGGTTCCTCTCGGCGAAGGGGCTTTTCCTCTCGTTGAAGGCTTTACCGAGAGGAAGCTCTCGGCAAAGGCCTCTCGGCGCAACTGTACCGGCGAAGGCGTCTTCGCCGAGAGCATGCGGGACCCCTCTCGGCGGACATGTGCCGAGAGGCCCACCTAGCTCTCGGCGAAGCCAATTTCATAAAACAAACAAAAAAAAAAGAAATCCACCAACCGGCCGCCCTGGCCCCCACCGCCACCGCCCTGGCCCCCACCACCGCGCTGCCACCACGCCCGCCACCGCCGCCGCCGCATGCAACACAACCATCACCGCCTGCCGCTGGCACCAGCACCACCACCACAGCAACCACCGCCTCCACCACGCCACCACCACCAGAGCTACCCGCCACCGCTCCGCCGTCCGCCACCACCCGGCCGCCGCCGCCGCCACCTGTGGAAGAAACAGAGAGGAGGGAGATGAGAGAGGGATAGAGGGGCGGGGAAGGGGGGAAGAACCCGGATCCTCCGCCGAGGCCGCGCCCGCCGGATCCGCCACCGAGGCCGCGCTCGCCGGAGGGAGGAGAAGCCGCGCCCGCCGGACCCGCTGCCGGACGAAGAGGAGGCCGCGCCCGCCGCGGATCTCCCCGCCGCTGAGGCCACGCCCGCCGGAGGGACAGGAGGCCGCGCCCGACGGATCTGCTCGCCGGAGGGAGGGGACGCCGCGCCCGCCGCTTGGGCTGCCTCCACACCTCGCCCCGCCGCCGCTCCTCTCTGCCCGGACGAGAGGCAGCGAGCGGAGGGGGGAGAGGAGGGGCAGCGAGCGGAGGGGCGGCGCCGGAGGTAGGGAGAGAGAGGCGTTGAGGGAGGTTGGTGTGGCGGCGGCGTGGGAGGGAGGGAGAGAGAGGAGGCGGCGTGGGAGGGAGGGAGAGAGAGGCGTTGGGGTTGGGCGCCGAGGGCCGGGAGGGGAAGGGCTATTTGTAGCTAGGGTTCGGGTGGGGGTGTGGGGGAGTGGGCCGGCGGAAGTTGGGCTGGATGGGTCGGCGGTGGAGTGGGAGAGGTGGGCCGGCGGGGGAGTGGGAATGGTGGGCTTTGCCGAGAGCCCACCAACTGGCTCTCGGCGAAGAGACCTCTTTGCTGAGAGTTCAGCTCTCGGCGAAGCCAATTTTAATCAAAAAATTTGATAGAAATAGCAAATAGATCTGAAATTTTTCCAACAATTAACATGACACTAGATATGTTGTGTATTGCTTATAAAAAAGTTGTTGTGGTCAAACTCAAATTTAAATTTCTCTAATGTACCAAACCTAGTGACATTAGTTCAATTTCTCTGAAACTTCTCGTGAGATATTCCGGTTTCTAAACAGCGTACGTGTCAAAGTACTCAAAATGTTCTCAACTTTTTACCACAACCTCGACATATGATATAATGAGCACTCGACAAAATTCATGATTTTCAAACTTCATTTGAATTTTATACAATTTTAAAACCTTTCTACGACACGATCTTCATCATGATCAGGGAACAAAATATTTGAAATTTAGTTTCATTTCGTGTACATGGTCTTAGAGATGTCTCATGAACATGAATCTCATTTTTCTAACAACTTTACTCTATGATTTCATGCACTTGCAGTTCATATCGGACGTCTTCGAAAAAATTACCTAGAATGAAGTAATATTTTTAAATATAGCAAACAGAGATAAAATTGCGTCAAATTTGAACATATCCTTTGTATAAGTGCATGTTGATGATAGAAAAAAGTTTGAAGGTGAAAAAGTGATTTTTTAAAAAAATTTCTTCGCCGAGAGAAAAAAACTCTCGGCGAAGAATTCTTCGCCGAGAGTTTTTTTTTTTTTTTTTCTCTCGGCGAAGAATTTCTTCGCCGAGAATTTTTTTTTTTACTCTCGGCAAAGAGCTCTTCGCCGAGAGCCCAAGGGTAGGCTCTCGCCAAAGATTTTTACTCTTGGCGAAGGCTCCGTTTCCGGTAGTGATAGCTAGCAGGAATGGACCGTTGATTTGCATTGTTTAGCATGGCTAGATTACGTGAACGTGCTTGATACTTTTTTAAGGTTTATATTCGCTCCTTGTGAAGTGTGAACACACGATGTCCTACAAGAAAGCTTGCATTTCTAACTTTTACCACCAATTTCAGAGGAGCATATTAAAGTAGTATAGATTATTTCTAGTGAAAAAATATTTTGTACTTCCTCCGTCTCAAATTATAAATCATTTTGGCATTTTAAGGTTTATAATTTTTATTATGTATCTAGATATATATTATGTCTAGATACATACTAATAATTATGAATTTAAATTTGCTAAAACGATCTATAAATTGGAACGACAGAGGAAGTAGTTTTTATAATCCTTTTGATAAAAAAGATGGTAACTAAAGTTGTATATTAAAGACACTATTAATATTGGAGCGAACTATATTCATTGACTGAGGGAATAAAAATTTACTAATGTTGTGTGTTGGTCGGAGTGAACAGAATTCCAAGGTCGATGGTAATTGTCATGTTGTTTGATCCTTCCTTCGTCCTGAAATATAAGAAATGAAGCATTCAAATTTTTCTTCAAATACATGGCATTCTGGCATTTTTGGATCATTGCTCATATAATTCTTTTCAGAGTTAACATGGCAGGTTTGGTTGATTGGTGGATTAGTTGAGATAAACTCGTTTTTTTGCAACTGCCATTAAACCAGTCAGACAACACAACTCACTGCATTATAACTAGAGGTATATGTGCCTTTTACCAGTGCACCTAATTTGTTTCCAAAATTTTAGAATGCCTTGTATTTAATGGTGGAGGTAAGTAAGGTATACAAAGAATGCGGACTGATTCCCAGTTCCTGCTGTGGTCGTTAGCTATTCTTGGTGTACTTTGCATTCACTTGATGGTTCTATTTGTTTTATTTGCGAGAAAATTGCAGTTTTTGGTCTCCAAACATTACTTCGCAGTTTTGCCATTCCTAACGTCGTCTTCGTAAAAATTAGCCTCAAAACGTTGGCCTCTTGTAAACCATGCCCTCCGATGTATTTCCCCTCTTTTCTAATCAAAATAAGTGTATTTGCAACATGAAAAGACTCTTCTGCCCCTAAACTCTTTTTTCTCAACCGATGTACACCGCAACCTGCCTGCGCGCCGCCGCTCCCCTGCCAGCGAAGAAGCGGCTGTCCATGACGAGATCTGGACCACGACGACCACCACCACAGGGTCTCATTTGCCGGTGAAGAAGAACCGGTGTGCCGCAGTTGTAGCAGGAGTGCTCGCCACTGTCGCCACCACCGCCGAACTGGCTAACGCCGCAGCCGCCTCTAGAGCAATCCCTTGCCACGTGGCCGGTTTGGCCGCAATTGTAACATGCGCTGCTGGTGCCACCACCACCCCTGCGGCCCCCCCCCCCCCCCCCCGCGTGTCGCAGCCGCCACCTCTGCTAGTGGACCAGTCCCTAGCAGCCGCAGGCGCGGGAAGGAGGCGGGGGGAGAGGGCGCGAGACGAGCGGTGGTTGGGAGGGCGTGGGGGGAGTTCCTCATCATCTGGCTGCTGAGGTTCCTCCTAGCTGAAGGTTGAAGATGAGCTAACATGTGGGTCAGTCAGTGGTGTGACAGAGGGAGGGATCACAAAACAAGGGGTAGAATGGTCATTTTACACATCTACTTCACACCGTCAGTTGCAAAAGTGGACGAAATGACACACAAGTTGCAAAAGTTCAAGTCAGTGGCATGAGAGTGTGAACGAACTTTTTAGTGGCATACAGGTCTGAGCCAACTTTTTTAATGGAATACAAGTAAAACTTTCAAAACACACTACAAGAAAAACGCTGACTAGTGACACAAAAAAGGCCGTTTCTCATCATAAACCGCGATTAATGGCGCCGGTTGTTACGAAAACGCTCCGTCATTAATCGAGCGTCACAAAACGCGATTAATGATGAGACCTTATTTCCCGGCGTCATGAGTTTAATGATGCGTATAAATTCATAACACTAAGGCGTCATAAGCTACCTGCCACGTCGGACCGAGATCCATCGTGGCTCCGACGTGGCAGGGGGTTATGACGATTTCGGTTCGTCACAAATTGAGGCCCGGTCCATGTAAGAGCCTTTGTGCGCCTAATATTGTTGGGCCAATTTTAGCCCGTTTCAGGTTTTCGTGTTTTTTTTCCATTCCCAAAATGTTTGTTGCACAGTATATTGGGCTATTTTATTTTGGGCCTTAGCAATCTAACGAACTTGGCCCATATTGCATTATGCTTGGACATTTGATTTTGGGCAATTATCCGCAGGGCCTTTCCTGGGCCTCAGCCCATATTGCTTTTTTTAGATCAGCCCATATTGCATTTCGCAGGGCACTGTATACTGTTCTGGCTGCTGCTGATCGCCAGCACATAATCAGACAACAAAACAAAACATTTCCCACTTCCATATAATTCACACCACATTCAGGGAATAGTTCAACCAGTACAATTGTGCAATATACATCAAGTTAGCATCGAATCGAATCAACATACAATAAGTCATCAGCAACACAAGTTCACCAGGACCACACTTCAGTTGAGAGGAGGATAAACCTGGCTGAAATTTATCAAGCCTTGGATCAGATTATGCATGTCAGTTGTGCTCTTCTTCAAAGCTTGAAGCACTTCTGTTTGAGACTTCAATGTTGTCTCCTGTTCTTGAGTCTTCAATCTCAGTTCGCTCATCTCGACCTCTTGTTCAACAATCTTCTGCCGCAGTTGTGCCCCCCTTGCTTCTCATTGTTAAGTCCAGCTCGTATTTCCTGAACCTGAAGTGCAGTAGTAACCCTAGTCTTTTTCATGGAGGGCGGGCGAATGCCAGCAACCTCCCGAAAAGTCCTAGATTGGACAACTTCCGCCACTGCTTCAGCAGCAGTCTTTCTTGGTTGGTCGCCTTGAGGTTCAGTGCCAATTTGTTCCATGTGAGCCTAAAAAAGGAAATAAAATGAAAGGTTTAAAATAAAATAGTCACACATGTTTCTAGTATTGTTGCAAAGAAAAATGCAAAAGCAGACAAGTACTTACAATGGCTGCCTGTACTGGAGCGGTGAAGCCATTCTTGCTGCAGTGGAAGGACTTGAAATAATCAAGTGGACTTAACCCTTCTCCTTCAGCAGTATACTTCTGCCTCTAAATATGTTTCGAAAACAGGCATAATTATCAAAGTGCTAGCATTGTAAAATGGTTCATGAAATGAACTACAGAGCAAAAACATGACTTGTTCATCTGCTTACCACAAGATTAGCTTGTACAATGTAGCTTCGAGATCCCATGCGCTGATGGTACTTGAGCTTTCCTCGATTACCGATTTTTGTACTACACCTCGCCTTTACAATAATAAGAACTCGTGTAAGAAATAAGATTAAGAACAATATATAAGTACATGAAAATGTGGTAGTGGCAAGTTGAAGTTCTATCATACCCTGTGCTCAGGGGAAGACCACATGTTAACCAGTGCCTTCCATTGGGCGTCGGTCAGATTGGGCACAGGAGATTTAGTTGGGACTGCATTTGCTGGCTGAAATACTTTTGCTTCAGGCGATACCTCGCCTGTCTCTGTATCGACTTCAGCATGTCAGTGCATGCCACCCTTACAGGCTCACTGGTGGTGTCAATGTCGAATTGCCCCTAGCACAAGACAATTATCAGAAAAATGGATGACAAGAATGGATGCAAAGAACTATGGTAGTAGATGAGTGGACATATGCACACCGCTAGTTTGTCCATGTAGTTCTTGAGATGGTCTTCAGTCTTGTCACCATCTTGCTGGTTCTTCTTTGGCTTGTAGTCCTTCCAGCTAGGAAGGATCGGTATGTGCCCACGCACTATGATCCCACCTTCTGATGCAAACTTTGCAGCTTGCATTGGTGCATCTGGGCGTTTGAGCCCTTCTTGAATGTGTATAGGGATCTTGCCATTTAAGCCTAGGCTAATTCGGTCCAGATCTCTGCCCAACCTTCTTGAATCCCGCGGCCCCCATTGTGCTCTGGAAGGGTGTGCATCACCTAACAAGTTTGTTACAACTATACAAGTTAATAATTATTCAGTTGGTAATTAGGACATTCGAATATGAGATCAAATGACTTGCCTTCTGCAGTCGTCATGTCGATGATGTTCTCATCGTGGGTTGCTGTTGCTTGGCCTTCAGTGGGCAATTCTTGTGTATCAAGAGTTGTCCCACTCCCATCAGCTAAAGCCAATTCTTTTGCCTTGGTCCTAGTCAGTCTAGGAGGCATTCTGGTAGGGTCATCCGGTGCCCGAATTCTCTTGGTCCTTCTTCCTCCACTGACAGGTATGCTATGAGTGACCTGATTACACAAAATTCAACAAAGAAAGAGAAGATCAGAAGCAATCCTGCATAACTAGTACATGAAATGAGTTCATGATAAGACTACCTCTTGTTGACATGTCTCTGGGTTAGATTCATGTTCATCAGAAGGGTTGTACTCCAGATCCGAATCTTGTATTGTTGTATCCTTGGTACCCTTTCTGCTTGGTCGGTCAGCTGCTAAAAGTGCTTTCATTTTCCCGATGCCAAGACTAGAGAAGAAATTGTGATTCTTCAAAACATTCATGTCCCTCTGCCGCTCGTAATCGCCGCGCTTGTCTACTTCTGTTAGGAAAGCAGAGAAACTTCTGTAAGGTTGGCCTATAAACCACTGTAAATAAAACTAGATCTAAACACTTCTATAAGAACCAGTAGGATGTTCCTAGCCGAAACAAGATCCTGAAAAAGATGTTCCTAGTCAAAACAAGATCCTGAGAAGAAGTAGTGTAGACATGGGATCTATCAGATCTAAAAACTTCTATAAGAACTAGTAGGATGTTCCTAGCCGAACAAGATCCTGAAAGAATGTTCCTAGTCAAAACAAGATCCTAAAAAGAACTTGTGTAGACATGGGATCTACCTGATCAAAAAAAAACTAGTGCACACATGGGATCTGCCACATGGGAAAACACGTAAGTACGAATCCACCGGGGAAGCTGAACCGAGGAGGAAAACATTGTACCTTGTTCTGGATATATCCTTCGTACGACCTTCCCTCCTGGTGCCATTGTGTCGTCGCCTCTGCTACTACAGAGGCAGATGGGAAAGGGGCTGAAGCTATGAGTGGTAGATTTGAGACGATGGAGGAGAGGAGGTGAAGATTTGGGCTGCCGGCGAGGAGGGAAGGTGAAATGGGGGCGGAAAGATTTGAGATGGCGAGGAGAGGAGTAGAAGGGAGGGAAGGGACGGGGGCGGGGGTAATTTATCCATTTCGGGGGAGGGCCTTGTCAGATTACCAATATACCCTTTCATTATGGTGGTGACTGAAACAGGGTGCATTGGGAAGGGGGAAGCAAAAAGGACATTTAACATCTGCTTTGCCCGGGCGTCCGAAATTCTGAATATTTGAATCGCGCGACAGTTTGTTCTGAGGGCTGGTCAGCGCTATATACTGGCTGCAAAGGATGTTCCTCTAATCAAGATACTACTACATAGGATATTCCTTGAATAGGAACTACTCATTTCGTTTATGTACTGCTCCCCTTATATTGATCAACACATCCCTTCCTTCGTCGATTCGATTCACCTAGTACTACATGATCATGAGCACGTCACGTTGTATACTCATCGATCATGCCCACATTGGAGATCAACACATCCCTTCGTTCGTCGATTCGATTCTTAGTACTACAAGATTATGAGCACGTCACGTTGCATACTCCTCGATCATGCCCACATTGGAGATCAACACATCCCTTCCTTCATCGATTCGATTGGCTTAGTACTACAAGATTATGAGCACGTCACGTTGCATACTCCTCGATCATGCCCACATTGGAGATCAACACAACCCTTCCTTCATCGATTCGATTGGCTTAGTACTACAAGATTATGAGCATGTCACGTTGTAAACTCCTCGATCATGCCCACATTGGAGATCAACACATCCCTTCCTTCGTCGATTCGATTCTTAGTACTACAAGATTATGAGCACATCACGTTGCATACTCCTCGATCATGCCCACATTAGAGATCAACACAACCCTTCCTTCGTCGATTCAATTCTTAGTACTACAAGATTATGAGCACGTCACGTTGCATACTCCTCGATCATAACCACATTGGAGATCAACACAACCCTTCCTTCGTCTATTCGATTCTCTTAGTACTACAAGATTATGAGCACGTCACGTTGCATACTCCTCGATCATAACCACATTGGACATCAACACATCCCTTCCTTCGTATATTCAATTCGCTTAGTACTACAAGATTATGAGCACGTCACATTGCATACTCCTCGATCATGCCCACATTGGAGATCAACACATCCCTTCCTCTCATCAAACATCGGTATTGTGACATGATTCAAGGATTACAACGAAAATTACAAACAAAAGCATGTGTAGGGAGTGTTGGGTTCATTTTATGCATAGCACGACTCATGCATTGCGTGATGTCGAGGCCGTAGAACTCTCCGTTTTGGTTGTAGGAATCCCGCATTGATCCAAGCCATTAATCCAATCGGAGGATTCAGTCGTATGGAAGTCGCAGTCTTCAACGTCACGACACAAGTACGATGTTCTATTCTGGAAACGAAGTGCTGGTACCTGTATCTCATTCTGCAACCTGGTACAAGAGTATTGGGAGTCTTCTGACTCCGGTACAATTTCATCTTGGTCAGCAATTGTGAAGACCTGAGCACAAAGCCCAGGCAAAACGATTATTTATGGCTGGTTCGCACACGTGAAGAAAAATGTATTGTTCAACTCGAATACAACAATCAAATGGAATCGATGACAATAAAAGGAATGTTTAACATTCTACCTCTTTTTCGTCGGTGTTCGAAGGAGCCGATGTAACAGGATTGTGAAGAGGGTCATCAGGAGCTGGAGCTAGAGCAGGAGCAGGAGCAGGAGTAGGAGAGCCTTCTTTGGTAGCAGGAGCAGGAGCTGGAGCAGGAGAGCCTTCTGAGGTAGCAGGAGCTGGAGCAGGAGAGCCTTCTGAGGTAGCAGGAGCTAGAGCAGGAGAGCCTTCTGAGGTAGCAGGAGCAGGAGCAGGAGCAGGAGAGCCTTCTGAGGCAGCAGGAGGAGGAGCAGGAAAGCCTTCCGACGTAGCAGGAGCTGGAGCAGGATCAGCTGCACGAGAGCCTTCCGAGGTAGCTAGAGCAAGATCTTCCGGACCATTTGCTGTTGCCGCCAAAGGATCTTCCTTATTCGTTTCCTCTGCTGCAATATCAGATAGAACCTTGAGTATTGTTGCATCTGCTTCCTTTTCTTCTTTGGAATCCTTTTCTATCATCCATTGTGAACCAATTGCTGAACTGTGAGGCAGCTCATAGACTTCAGATGATTTACCCAAGTTAGCAGGAGGCATGAGTTGCAAGGGAGTCTGACCAATAGGTGCGAGTAGAGCGGGCGGTGGCGGTAAGCTGTTAACTTGGTGAAGGTGACTGAGTGAAGCATTCACAAAATTCTCCATAGTGCGCTGGTGCTGTGTTACCATTTGTGCTATCTGCTCCGAGTGTGCGCGGTTTAACTCCTCCTGCTGTGCCATCCTCATCTCCATCATTAACTGGAACTTTCTCTGGTCGCGCTGATTTTCAAGGATCAGTTTCAGAAAGAAGGAAGAGTCCATTGGCTCACTGGTTGTTGCTGGAGTGACTGGAACTGTTTCTGATTTTTCAGTGGGTAGCGATGCACCATCATGTACTCGGAGATGTCTCACTGGAGACGCCTCGTTGCCTTCACTGTCTGAGGAACAAATGTCATCAGGAGATGGCTCAATTGTAGCCCTTAGGCCACGACGTCTGTCTCCTGGTCTCGCAGGCCTGTATTCCTTGAAATGTGTCTCGGACATCATGTACTCGGGACGCCAATCTTTGGGTCCGGTTCGCACCCTTTCCCCGTCTTCATCTACTCTGGTAACACTACTCAGCATGAAGGAGATCCAGTGAGCATACAACATCTTCAATCTCGGCTAAAATGAAGTCCACGATGTCGAAGGGCCGGTCAGTCATGACGTGAAGGAGAAGCCACTGCTGAAGACTAGTGATCGACTTTGCATTACCAATCCGTGGTAACAATGTCGTCCGTAGTGCCCGGTGAACCACATTTGCCTCAGGGGTAAGCATGTGAAGCGTGCGATATGCTCGCCTACCTGTGAACGACTCAACAAAAAGTCCAGCCATCTAATCGTCGGACGGGAACGACCCACCGAGCAAACTACGCCGAGGTGGTTCACGATCCCCGTAGACAATATTATGTAGGGATGTCTTATGGTCATACTTTCCTATTTCAAAATCCCTCAATCCAAGTTTGTCAGCAATATGGTGTCGGAAAAGAGTAACCTAGCATCCCTGAAACATGAACATGATGTACTCCCTAGTATCGGCAATGTACACAGTAGCATAAAAAACTCTCACCCAATCCTCAACATACTTATGATGCATTGAGACCAAATCAGCCAATCCGGGATGATCATCGAAGTATGCCTTAACATCCCCTCCCGTGGCCAACGTCATATGATCCCAATTTATAACCCTGTGATGGTACAGTTTCATGGGCAGGTATTTGTAGTTATAATAGAAAGTTTGCTGAAGGACATTCCTAAATCTTGGTTCGACCCATTTGTCCTTGGTTTTGTCCCACCACTGCTTCTCAGGCACCCATCTAAGACCTTTAATCATTTGGTAGGTGTGGTTGCACAGGTCCATCATCTTAAGCGGCTCTTCCGGTGGAGGGTGAAGTTGTACCTGTTTCTCCTTCCTGGGATCTGGCGCAGGAAACTCTGAAGGGCGGGGCGGGCGACGGCCCGTGGTTGACCCACCCCGTGTGCGGCAGGAAGGCGCCACGGTTGACCCACCCCGTGCGGCAGGAAGGCGCCGAGCTTGACCCACCCCGTGTGCGGCAGGAAGGCGCCGAGCTTGACCCACCCCGTGTGCGGCGTGTAGGGGCAGAGGAAGAATCCCGTGCCGCAGGCCTGCACCTTAGCCTCGTCTGAGGACCAGACGTGCCTGCAGAAGTCAGCTGCAACTTTCGTTAAGTTGTCACTTCGCCGGAGGAGGATCAAGCGCCTTTCCATCTCTCTTGCCACCATCTCGGCCCATCTGCAATGAATTTCTTGAATTAGTGTCATTCCTAGAATTCAGCGGCAGATTGCGGTATCCGCTGGAGCCTGGAGGCGGACGCATACCTCTGATTTCGACGACGGGTTGAGGTATCCGCTGGAGGCTGCTGCAGGCGGCGGCAGCGGCGGAACCCTACCAAGGGGTTGCGCCTCAAGTGAGGAGACAGTAAATGGGGGGATGGCGGGTCAGCACGAGTGACACGCCGTTGGATAAAGCCATAAAGGTGTGTGTAGTACGTTGTTGGCACCCTGTGACCAGGAAATGGGAAGTGCCTTTCGTACCTGTAGTTTACAAGGAATTTCCTCTGTTCCGATGTATACCAGGCCGGACCATCCTCTGGACATATGTCGATGAGTATGAAAGTCATAACAGGATGGTCCTGTCGTACATAATACAAAGAACCAGACAATCCATTCGCATACTTAGTCGATCATGCCCACATTGGAGATCAACACATCCCTTCCTTCGTCGATTCGATTCGCCTAGTACTACATGATCATGAGCACGTCACGTTGCATACTACTCGATCATGCCCACATTGGAGATCAACACATCCCTTCCTTCGTTGATTCGATTCGCCTAGTACTACATGATCATGAGCACGTCACGTTGCATACTACTCGATCATGGCCACATTGGAGATCAACACATCCCTTCCTTCGTCGATTCGTTCGCCTAGTACTACATGATCATGAGCACGTCACGTTGCATACTACTCGATCATGGCCATATTGGAGATCAACACATCCCTTCCTTCGTCGATTCATTCGCCTAGTACTACATGATCATGAGCACATCACATTACATACTACTCGATCATGGCCACATTGGAGATCAACACATCCCTTCCTTCGTCGATTCGTTCGCCTAGTACTACATGATCATGAGCACATCACGTTGCATGCTACTCGATCATGGCCACATTGGAGATCAACACATCCCTTCCTTCATCGATTCGTTCGCCTAGTACTACATGATCATGAGCACGTCACGTTGCATACTACTCGATCTTGGCCACATTGGAGATCAACACAGCCCTTCCTTCGTCGATTCATTTGCCTAGTACTACGTGATCATGAGCACGTCACGTTGCCTACTCCTCGATCATGCTCACATTGGAGATCAACACATCCCTTCCTTCGTCGATTCGATTCGCCTAGTACTACATGATCATGAGCACGTCACGTTGCATACTACTCGATCATGCCCACATTGGAGAACAACACATCCCTTTCTTCGTCGATTCGTTTGCCTAGTACTACATGATCATGAGCACGTCACGTTGCATACTCCTCGATCATGCCCACAATGGAGATCAACACATCCCTTCCTTCGTCGATTCGATTCGCCTAGTACTACATGATCATGAGCACCTCACGTTGCATACTACTCGATCATGCCCACATTGGAGAGGATAAGAAATGGATATTTTCTAACCTACCATTCACGTAGCCCAACAGGACGTTCTGTTGTTTTATAATACAACGTACCAGATAATCGGCATCCCCATGCGCGATCGTATATTTTGTAAAGACGCAACAGGAAGTTCCGATGCTACATAATACAGTGAACCGGATAGTAGGCACCTATGGCAGGTTTAATATTCAGGAAAGTGCACTTCAACTACATATAAATCATATGGTCCACATGATTTCAGTTCGGATCGACTTAAACATTTACTGATTTGATATCCTAGTCGTCGTCACTTTCATCGGCAGCATTTTCATCTTCATCGACGTATCGCCATAGAGTGTCGTCGTCCTCATCTTCAGAATTGAATCCATCCACATCAGACAGCTCCTGCTGGCGAATTGTGTCAACTTCAGCGGCTGCAACCACAGTCTCCTCACCAGTAATAGGCACCGGAACCTCCGAACCATCACCGAGACCATTATCAAGTATAACATCATGCAAGGTTTGGTCAATTTCATCATCTTGATATGCAAGTACCATGCCAGTGGGAGCTATGTCCTCCTCATTTTCATTATAGCTCCACAAATGCCTGTGCTCAAATTTTTGCACCACTCTCCATGGGTGTTGTAGTAGGGTGTCTGGCAAGTAAAAGACCTTCGTTGCTTGTTCAGCAAGAATGTAGGGATCATCTTGGTACCAGTAATCTCCAGTGTTGACGCTTGTGAAGTAACCATCATTTCTAATCTTTGCTTCCTTCTTGGTCCCATCCAGATCATACCAGTCAACCTGGAATAAAACAACAGTTCGATCTCTGTCAAGCCCCGAGTTGTACTGCAGCTCAATAATGTCTCTTAGTGAACCATAAAACTCAATTTCTACAATGTCTTTATGTGATCCTATAGTCATGATTCCACTGTTCTGTGTCTTCCTATTTGCCTCTCGGGCCATGGTGTGGTACCGGACACCGCCTACAATACATGCTGTATAAGTTTTTGCTCGCCGGTCTGGTTCAGCTGATAATGCATATAGGTTGTCGTCGCTCACTGGATTGTTTGTAATCTGCACAGAAGAGCCATAGTTTTTTTAATATAGTCTTATGTAAAGGTCCTCACAAGGTAATATAAGCTAGCTACCAAATGAAAGAAAATGAATACTAACATGCGATCTAAACCAGTGCCGAAATTCTGTAGCAATTCGACGATCAATATCCTCATCCGACACACCTTTCACTTTTAATTCATTCTTGAACACTCTGCAAAGCAGTACCATCTCAAAGTTAGAACGAAATAATTGTAGTTCTATCATTGCAATGGTGATTTACTTACTCGATATATGGCTTCACCTCTTCGCAATTGTTTAGCACATACCAAACCACCTTGTCGTACGTTGACCCAAGCCAACAAGTGGTCCCTGCTCCAAGTACTTGAACATTGTGATCGAAACAGGATGTTCCATCTACAGACAAATCAGCATTCTCTTTGTTCCTTCCAACCTGATTGAATCGTGTAGCCACATCATCAGCCGCGAAGTACCTAGAGCAAAATGTCAAGGCCTCATTAGCAACATATGCTTTTGCAATGGATCCTTCAGGCGTAGCTTGGTTTCTCACTGAACGCTTCAATGTGCAAAGCCTTCTTTCGACAGGATACATCCATCCATATTGTACTGGACCTCTCAGGATTGCTTCCTTAGGCAAATGGACAGCCATGTGGACCATAACATCAAAGAAGGCAGGAGGGGAAATTTTCTTGAGCTTGCACAGAATTATTGGGATATCTGTTTTCAGTTTTTGCAAGACATCCAACTTCAGAGTTTTGCAACATAGTTGCCGAAAGAAGTTTCCTAATTCTGCAATAGTTGTGTATATCTCTTTGTCCACTAAACCGCGAAGACAAGCCGGCGAAACCCTTTGGAGTAGGATATGACAATCATGAGTTTTCAGTCTTTGTAGTTTGCATCCATCTTGAGAGCCATGTGTGGTTCGAGGACTGGTGGATGGTCGCTTCCTGGTGTGATGAGTGATTGACAACGTGGTGTGGACTGATTCTTGGCTAAGTATTGCAGGTGCAGG
This sequence comes from Cenchrus fungigraminus, assembly GCA_036936925.1. Classification (NCBI taxonomy): domain Eukaryota; kingdom Viridiplantae; phylum Streptophyta; class Magnoliopsida; order Poales; family Poaceae; genus Cenchrus; species Cenchrus fungigraminus. Next base: position 92,055,349 of record CM072780.1, read on the forward strand.
TTGCGGCTTGACTGGTGTTGGTGCGGGTGAAGAACAAGCGTGAAAGGTCGTTGTCGGTGAGGCCTCCAGGTGTGGAGAAGACAAGTAGGCTTGGTTTGAGGGACCCGGTGACCAGTGGAGTCAAGTGCGGGCCGCATGGTGGCAAGAACGGCAAGATGAAGTCATGGACAGTTTCTTGGTAGAGCCTCAAAACCAAGGTCGAGCCGGGACTACGTGGGAGCCGAGTCATGAGTGGTGATTGGCGGAGGCTACACCGAGTTCGCGGGGTTTCTGGTGGTTCACTAGAAAACCACTGGGTTCCTTGGTTGATCCAGAAAGCCAAGACCGAAGACCGAAGACGGAGGTGTAGCAGCATTAGACCGGTCTGACCGGTGGGTCTGACCGGTCTGACCGGTGGGTATCGGTCTGACCGTTGTGCGACGACGCAGTCCGGAGACTTCGAAGCGGAGGACACACGTCGGGATCGCAAGGCTTGCATCGACGCTAAGCAAGTTTGCGGTCGTCGGGCATCCGTCCGATGGTGCGAAGATAAAGATTCCCAAAGTGCCCCTCGGGGGTGTGTATCCTAGTATTAGGCCTTAGGGGTAATTTAGTCTTTCGGCTAGCCTCCATATAACCCAAGTGGTGAGAGGATGGCAGCCATCTCTTGGAACCCTAGCTCATTTTGTTTTGCTATTTTCCTCTTCCATTTTTCCTTTGGAATTTCTAGGACTAGCTTGAGAGCTTCATGGTGAGATCTTGTGAGAGGGAAGGATGATCGGGCGGAAGCTAGACCTTGTATGAACCTTCATGGTATGTATAGATGATTCGGCGTGGTTCCTCAAGGCTTGATTGTGTTCTTCCCGTTTTCCCTTTTTTGGTGATTTTCGGAGCCTTTTCTTGGCGAATTTCTTGTGGTGGTTTTGAGACCTTTCTCTTTGGGATTTGGTGGGGGATGTATGCATGAACCCTTCTTGGTTCTTTTCCTTTTGATTCCCCTCCCAAATCTGTGAGTAAAGGGACTCAATTTTGGGGTTTTCTTGGCTCTAGGGTTAGATGCGTTCTTGGTGGAAATCCTTCGATTCCTCTCGTTCTAGCAAGTTTTGGTGGACCAAATGCCCATGAGGTGTTCCTACTATCCCCAAAGTCTTGTGTGAATCCGTGGAGTGAATCGGGAGATCGGGACTTGGATTTGGGGGAGTTGACCCGCGGGTGCTGTTCATCCCGAGATGCCCAGGCGTGACCGGTCTGACCGGTGCTCGTGACCGGTCTGACCAGTGTAGGCCTTTGTGGGATTTGCCTCGGGTGAACTGCCTGGTTCGTGTGTCTTTGGGCTGAGTTGTTGCTGGTCAGTTCTTGGCAGGTTTCGAGGAGTTTTGCTAGGCTTTGTGAAGGGTTTTCTTCCTCTGCAGTTTGAGTTTTGGAGGTGCTTTTTGTTCCAGGGCCTAGTGAAGTCACTGAGGCTTCCTGGAACTTTCCTGTGCACTTGCTGCGTGTCACCGGCCTGACCGGCAGAGTCCACTAGTCTGACCGGTGCCATCGGTCTGACCGGCAGGATCCATCGGTCTGACCGGTGTGGCACAGACAACAGGCTGTGCAGTTTTTCGCTGCGTGTTTGGAGTGTTTGGTTCATTTGGTTGAGTTGTTGGCTCCTAGGACCAGTTGCACTCCTGTGGCTACGTGGTCTTGGCCAACTTGGGTAGTTGAGTCGGAGACGTGATTTGGCTAGCCATGTTCGTCTTGTTGGAGAAGTCATCTCCTTCGAGAAGAATTTTTATCGGCTCCCATTCACTCCCCCCTCTCTGGTCGCCAGTTTCGGTCCTTCAATTGGTATCAAAGCCGGTTCGGGTCTTTCGAGGCTCTAACCAGTCTAAGATCCAAATATGGCATACCAGGAACGGAGATTAGGTCCTCTGCACTTCGATGGGAAGAACTACCAGATGTGGCAGAGACAGATGGCTGCGTTCCTCCGTGGAAAGGGTCAGATCCTTTGGGATGTTACGGTGAACACAACTTATGTTCATCCGATTAACTTCCTTGCTCCAGGATCGAGGGATATATTCGACGCCAACAACAAGGCGGTTGACTACTTGTTTCGTGCTCTGTGTCAGTCCGAATTCGATCGGGTTCAAACAGAGGACTTAGTTTGTAGGATTTGAGAGCAGTTGAAGGATGCTCATGCTGGGAATGCTCAGGTTCAGGCTCGGATGTATGCGACTTACCGGAGATAGTACGAGAACTTCACTCATCTACTCGGCGAGTCCGTCGATGCCCTTTTCCAGCGGTTTACGGTTGTGGTGAACAACATGAGAGCCAATGTGGTCGTGCTCCCATACGATGATCATGATAGAGCCGTGAAGCTCTTGCACTCGTTGGATCGCACCGTATGGGACGGAAAGGTCGAGGCTATTCTTGAGTCCGAGAAGTATGACACCCTGACCGTGAATGAGCTATTCTTGAAGCTCAAGTCGGCTGAGTTTGAAGGACCGAACTGGCGACCAGAGAAGGGGGGGAGTGAATGGGAGCTGATAAAAATTCTTCTCGAAGGAGATGATGACTCCAACAAGATGAACTCGGTCGGGTACCCAAAATCACACGCTCCGCACACAACCTTCCGTTTGCCAAAACCACGTAGCCACTGGAGTGCTACTGGTCCTAGGAACAAACACTACCTACAGCCACAGCTCCTACACATACACGACAGTGGAAATGACTCGAAAGCTGTCTGGCCAGCAGGGGGCGGTTAGACCGGGTATGGAGGGCGGTTAGACCGCCTCCACCTGGTAACGGAGAATTCCTCCGAACCACCTCTTCCGAGCTCCAAAACACTCCATGGTTTCACCTGCAGGATCCTCCGGTCAAGGCCAAGCTAGCTACCAGAGAATCTTTTCGAAAACTGAAACTTCACCCAAAGGGCCTAGGGGCGGTTAGACCGGCTACCAGGGGCGGTCTAACCTCCTGTACCCAGCAACAAACTCAAGCCAAGAACTCCTAGCAAACCGCACCGAAACGAGCCAAGATTTCACCAGAACACTCCTCTGATCAAGGCGAACAAACTCACAGAGAAAGATTCGGCAAAATCAAACTTTCTTCAGAAAGGCCTAGGGCGGTTAGACCGGGTGCCAGGGGCGGTTAGACCTCCCTCCCCTGAGCACAAAGATCCGAGTGAAAACCAAGGCAAACAGACTCGAAACGCTCCAAGATTTCAACCATAGAATCCCCTGGTCAAGGCCAACATGCTACCAGGGGATCTTGGCCAAAATCAAAACTTTCTCCGGACGAGCCCCGGGCGGTTAGACCGCCCCCCACGCAGTTAGACCGCCCTCCCCAGATAGAACGGGAAAAACAGGAACCGCGGGTCAACTCTCAACTTTGCATCACCTGATCTCCCGATTCACCAAACGGATTGCAGCGAAACTTTGGGGATGCCTGGGTCACCTCATGGACGACCTCTCCCTCAAAGGAATTGCACTGAAACGCACTCAATCATGGGGAATCGCAAATCTCGTGGCTCAACCTCAAGAACTCGGACTCCACCGAAAACCACCAAATCGGAGAGCTTTCCACGGGTTTGGAGGGGCAAGGTCACCAAGAAAAGAGGCACAGGGTCCTCATGTGTGACTTCCACACCAAATCCCGCAAAGAAACGCCTCCAAAACTCCGCCACGAAAATCCCAAGAAAAGGCTCCGAAAATCACCAAAAAGGGAAAACAGGAGAGACAACAAAAGCCTTGAGGAACCACGCCGAATCATCTATACATACCATGAAGGTTCATACAAGGTCTAGCTTGCCTCCCAATCATACTACCCTCTCTCAAGATCTCACCATGAAGCTCTCAAGCTAGTCCTCTAAAATCCTAAGGAAAATAGGAAGGGAAAATAGCAAAGCAAATGAGCTAGGGTTCCAAGAGTTGGCTGCCATCCATCCCCTCAAGTGTTTATATGGGGGCAACTAAAAGACTAAACTACCCTTACTAGATAACTAGGGATACATGCCCCTCAAGGGCGAATTTGGAAGTCTTCAGTTTTTCACCATCGGACGGATGCCCAGCGACCGCAACCTTGCTTAGCCTCGACGCAAGCCTTGCGATCCCGACGCGTGTCCTTCGCTTCGAAGTTTCTCGGCGGCTGCGACCCGGGCGGTCAGACCGCCCCCAGGGCGGTTAGACCGGCCCAGACGGTCTGACTGTCCCTCCTGGGCGGTTGAACCGGCCTGGGTGGTCACACCTCCTCGTCGAGTCTTCGGCCTCGGTTTTGTGGCTCAACCGAGTAACCCAGTGGTTTTCTGGTGAACCACTGCAAACCCCGCGAACTCGGTGTAGCCTCTGCCAATCACCACTCATGACTCGGTTCCCACGTTGTCCCGGCTCGACCTTGGTTTTGAGGCTCAACCAAGAAACCGTCCATGACTTCGTCTCGCTGTTCTTGCCACCATGCGGCCCGCACTTGACTCCGCTGGCCACCGGGTCCCTCGAACCAAGCCTACTTGTCTTCTCCACACCTGGAGGCCTCACCGGCAATGACCTTTCGCGCTTGTTCTTCACCTGCACCAACACCAGTCAAGCCGCAACCTGCACCTGCAATACTTAGCCAAGAGCCAGTCCAACACCACGTTGTCAATCACTCATCACACCAGGAAGCGACCATCCACCGATCCTCGAACCACACAGGTCCTCAGAGTTGGACCATGGTGTGACTGCCCGTCTTGAGAGCCCGACTGACTCTAATAGTCTTGCTCTCGTCGGCGGCAAAGGTGCTAAGTCTAACGCTAATGCATCCTCCAGGATGTACTCTCTGTCTTCTTTGATGTCTTTGCTAGACGAGGAGTTCGACGTGCTTGGAGAGGACGAGCTGGCGTTGCTGACCAAGCGGTTCGAGAGGTTGCACGAGAACCGGGTGAACACAAGGAAGAATCCACGAACATGCTTTCAGTGCGGCAAGCCAGGACACTTCATCGCCGACTGTCCGGAGAAGATGAAGAACAAGGACAGCTACAAGGACGGCTACAAGAACCGGTCGAGGACGGACAGCAAGTACTGATCAAGGCACGATCACAAGCACAAGAACAAGCACAAGGACGAGCGACGATCGAGGAAGAAGGACGGTCACAGCAGGAAGGCCCGAGCGATGGTCGGGGCGAGCGACGTCGACTCCAGCTCCGCCTACTCTTCCTCGAGCTCGAGCAGCAGTGAAGATGAAGGTGATCGGCGCAAGAATAAGAAGTCATCCAAGAACTTGAGCGGGCTGAGCTGCTACGCGAGAGATGGCTTCTGCGGCATGGCTTGTAGCTCCGGCAGCAAGAAGAGTCACCAGAGCGACTCGGACTCCGACTCCGAGGATGAGGTACATGACGAGCTTCCCTTCTTACGTAAGGAGAATGAGCGTCTTGGCAAGTTGCTTGATAATCGTGATGTAATGCTTAGAGAGGCAAAGAAGATGAGGAAAGAGCTTAGGGCCTCACTAGAAGATGCTAGGAACCGAGTAGCTGAGCTAGAAACCCAGAACCTTGATGCTAAGCTTGAGATAGATTCGCTTAAGGCTTCACCTGTGGTTTCTGATGAGATTGATTGTTGTGATTGCTCTGTGTACCTAGCTGATCTTACTGCTCTTAAGGATAAGCATGCTTCTACTTGTGATGAACTAGATGTGCTTAGGGTTGAAGTGGCTGAGCTTAAGTCTAGACCTGCTTTGCTAAGTGCTTGCACTTCTTGCCCTGTTTTGCATGGAAAGATTGATGAGATGCATGCTTACACTGTTTCTCTTGAGGCTAAGTTGAAAGAACCTATTCCCACTTCTTGCTCTACTTGTGAATTGCATGCTTTGAAAAATCTGGAACTTGCACATAATGTGGATCGCTTGCAGGATGAGAATGATGAGTTGAGGAAAATGATGGGTTAGTTGTCAGGTCATGAACCACAACTTAGGATGATGATAGAGGCATACAAGCGCTATGATGGGCAAGCGCTTGGTTCAGAGAAGGTTGGAGAGTGTAGTGGTGAGGGAGAAGAGAAGATTGGTGATATCTTAGCTCCACCAAAAACCTTCCACAAAAATGCGTATGCTCCTAAGCCCAACCCACTGAGAAACAAACTTGATACAACCCCAGATCCTCCCATATTTCCTCGCCCAACAAATGATTTCAAAAAACCGGTGAAGTTTGTGAGCTCCAAGGAGAGTGAGGTTGGAGAGAAAAAGGTGAGAAGCCGAGTGAGGAGAAACCAAGTGAGCAGCCCCAACCCAAGCCAAAACCTAAGCTCATACGGTTTCATTGTGACTATTGTGGGAGAGATGGTCACAAGTGTGAGTTTTGCTTCAAGAGGAAGCGTGAGGAGAGGATGGCTAAGGAGTGGGCTAACAAGGATAGGTACCGCCCTTCAAATGGTGTACCTGAGCCTCGTATGCAGATGCCCAGGGCCAAGGCGATTGTGAGGACGGTTCCGGCTTGGGAAGATCGAAAGGTGGCAGGCGGTGCTGCTGGTCGGGCACCACCGGTCAGACCGGTGCACTACACCGGTCAGACCGGTGCTAGCCTGGGTAGACAGCAGTTTGGTTTCCATGCTCGTGCGGATGCTCGGTTCGGTTCTGGTGGTCGTGGTTCTGGTGGTTGGCATGGAGAGTTTGCAAGTGGTCAGTTTGCTAGACATTCTCCACCTCGTGCTCAATACGAGGGTGGGAGGAGTCGTAGCTTTGAGTTTGAGAGGAGGAACGGTCCACGGTCTTCCTTTCGTGGTTTTCGTTCTCCTCCAGCGAGACAGGGGTGGTTCCCTCGTGGTGGTTCCTGTGGTGGTTTTCGTGGTGGTAGCTTTGATAGGCGTGATGATATGGTTTGTGCTAACCCCACTTTGGAGCAAATGGCTTGGCATTGGTTTTACTCTTTTGGTACTAACCCCAGTGCAGAGTCATTTGTTCACTCACGTGCTCGTTTTTGAATTTCAGGTGGGAGACTTGAGGAACGTTTGGTTGATTGACTCCGGTTGCTCGAGGCATATGACCGGAGATAAGGGGTGGTTCTCAAGTCTCATCCCGGTGATGTCCAAGACATACATCACCTTTGGGGACAATGGGCGAGGGCGTGTGCTTTCAGAAGGTGAGATTAAGGTAAGTGACAAGGTCACTCTCAGGCGTGTTGCTCTTGTTCAATCGCTCGGATTCAATTTGCTTTCCGTTTCCCAGCTTTTGGATGAGGGTTTTGAGGTGTTGTTTCGGCCTGGTGGTTCTCGGATTTTGGATTCTCGAGGGGACCTAGTTTGCATGGTTGTTTTGTGCGTCATGTAAGCATGCCAAGATGGTAGCCTCTTCTCACTCGCCTCTCACCGATGTGATGACAGAGCGTCCATGCAAGCTGCTCCATATGGACCTTGTTGGCCCAGCTCGTGTGCGATCTGCAGGTGGGAAGTGGTACGTCCTAGTTGTGGTGGACAACTACTCTCGGTATGCGTGGGTTTTCTTTCTGGAAGAGAAAAGGGGAGACGTTTGGTTTTGTTCGAGATCTTGTCTTGAGGTTGAGGAACGAGAGGCACGGAGATTGTGACAAAACCGCCCAAAATTATTCCGTATTATCGCCTAAGCCGGTCCACGTGGCCATTAAGCAATAATAAAGAAGTATTTTGTCACCTCTGCCGGGTCATGCCCGGTAAATCACTTATACATGATCGAGATATGCACTAAGCCCACACGAAGGCGGGACCAGAGTACAACATTACATTACATAAAAGGTCCATAAGTACTTAATATTACAAACCAGGTTTTTTGTACATAAAAGTAAAGGTGTTTCAGAGTTTAAACAGCGGAAATTAAACTAAACGCATGATACACACAGGAGGCCATCCATGCATATCACTCCTCATCATCGTTTTCCCATTCAATCTCCCATCCATCTGGAATAACACCAGGCCAGATGGGATTACCTGAAAACAACAAATTAAGCAAGGCTGAGTATACTAATACTCAGCAAGACTGACCCGTCAAAATAAAAGACATAGCTAGACATGCAAGGCTTTTTGGCTGGTGGGTTTGTTTTGCCAAAAGCAACTATGAGTTGATTCCTTACTTTCAAATTTTAGCTCAAGTTCTAGTATGTTAACCATTCTAAGTAAGCACCTAGCTAAGCAAGCATGGTTGTACAAACAAGATTAATCATCCAACAATATTAATCCAAAATGTTTCATAAATAAACATGGGGTAGCCAGTGGTCAAGCCGACTCAGATAACGGTGAGTGACCGACGATCGATCGATTTATATCCTTGCAAGGTAAACCCAAGATACACGGAGGAAGGTAGACCCCAAAGAATCCAAAGAAAAGCAAATGCGGAGTCTACCCCGACCAGGCGGTTCTCGTCACTCCCCAGATTAGGGGTAGATGCCACAGTCCTAAGTACAAGGTTACTGGGACGCCCTCACACGGCACGCCCATACTCACACTTGCACTACCGGAATCAAACCGGGAGACGTATCTCAAGATTAGTAGCCATAAAGTCCACGCACTGGTTCATTAGGTACTAGGCTTACCGGTCCCATTCCCGACAAGCACTTGGTACGTTCAATAGCTTAGACCAGCACCATGCTAGTCGGTCGAGACCGAACCCATTGCTCTTACCACATGAGCGAGTCAATTTAACCAACTTATGATTCCAACATAAGCATCCTATATCTCACGAGCAATGAGTCATTACTCGACTTCTACCGTATCCTTAGAGCATGGCACTAGCGTTCCTAACATACTAGTAAAAGAGCATAGGAGTCCTAAGGATCATGCAACTAGGTTTCAAAGCAACTCCTGAAACTTAAATGCACATAACATAACATAAATACGAAAATAAATTGCAAGCTAGTAAATTGGGTTAATGCAACCGGTGCTTGCCTTCTTCTACACTAGCAACAGCCTTGGGCTCTTCCGGACTTTGGTCCAGGTCTTGATGAACACCCAACTCGTTCACTTCACCATCTACCGTCCCGTCTCCCTCCTGGGTGAGTGTGTATGTACCGTCTGGTAAATCTACGCGTATACATGCATATGCATTAGGTGAGGGTGTGAGAGGTTAATTAAAGGTTAACTTTGATGGTGACCGTGTACATATTTAAACATAAGTAAATTAAATAACTTCATAAACAGCAAGGGTGTGTTGAAAATTCAAAAACAGAAACATGACATGTTTTCACAATTTAACACCTTAAAAGCCCTTTCTTTATTTAATTAATTAAAACAAGCCTTACAACAATAAATCCATATTAAATCAAAAACACCTCAAATAAGTCTAAGCTTCTGCACACATCATCATATACCCATTCTAAGCTCACACACCAAAATTTAGATTAAGAACATTTATAAATTAATTTATACAAAAAAGACAAATTTTAGCCTAGTAAATCACCATTAATTCATATAAAAAGATTTACTAAACTTTTTGATCTCAACTTTCTCCTAGCCATCCTCTAGGTCAAAACTAAGTTTCTGGCCAAAGCTCAAGTATAGATCTTATTTATATTTTGAGTTATTAATTTATCACCCTACACAAGATTAAATCCAAATCACCTATTAAACAATTTCCTAAAATCATATCCACTCTACCAGAGGTACTACTCATCAAGAAAAAGCCCTAGGGTGCACTTGTGCTTAAAGAAAAGTTAATTAAAGGGGCTATAAAAAGCATCAAGATTAATCTAGCATAAAGCTTACATAAATCATAATTAAAGTTCTACAAATCAAACTCATTCCAACTTTGGTCACAGATCTAAACATGCCCTAAAGAGCAACATATCCAAAATTCAACTCCATAGCATGTGTATATTTTAAACTACACTAAAAACACATCAAACTGAGTTCGAATTTTTAATTCAAAAACTACACAGAAAAACCCTATATAACCTTTCTAGAAAAGGTAGAGTTCTACTCCAGAAAACCAACAAAATTGGACTTGCATTTTTATGAATTTTCTACAATTGTTAATGAAATTTCTAAGTTTCTGTTGAAAACCTGAAGATACATTTGCAACTAGCCCTCAAAAGAAGTTTCGGAAATTACGAGAAGGTCCTTAGTTCACAGAAAAGTCCCTGGAAAGAACACCACCCTTGCAATGTCGCCCCCGGCGGCCCTGGAGACCTTGCCGGCGGCGATTGGCCGCCGGAGCTGACCGGGAGGCGGCCCTGGGGGGGTGTGCGCACCTACCTTAGGGAATTGGAGGTGGAGGTGAGGTCGGGGTCGGCCGGAACGGCGCCGGTGGCAGCCGGTGGAGGCGTAGGGCGGCGCGCCCACCGCGGCTTGCTGTCCGGCGGCGGCGACGTCCACGTGCGGCGTAGGGCGGCGAAAGAGGCTTCCCGAGGACCTTAAGGGGGACGAGGAGTAGAATGGAGCGGCGCTTGCGAGCGGAGACGGAGTTCGTGGCGGTGGCACCTATGGCGGGCGGCGGCGCTCGGTTCTTTCTCCGCCGGAGCACGGCTCTGCACGGGTGGCGAAACGAGAGGCCACGGCTTACTCAGTGAGACGAGCGAGGTCGGGCGGCGCCTTAAAGCGTGGCATTGCCATCTGGCTCGCCTGCATGCACGAGACGCAGCGCGGGCGCGGCGTGCAGCGGCGCGTGGAGCGGTTCAGGCTCGGCACGCGAGATGGTCGCGGCGTTCGTGGGCCGGTGCGGTCGGAGAGTTCCAGGACATGTCCATGGCCCACAATGGTGACTCCCAGGGCTCCGTACGCCAGGATTACGCGCGGGCGCCACGTGGCCGGCCGGCACCCAGGCCCGGGTTTCGTTCCACATATCCATCTTCGAAAATGCATAACTTCAAAAAGAGCCAACTAACTTGAAAATCTCCAAAACTAAAAGTTGTAGAGGAGCTATAGACCTAAAACTTTCGCAAAGGGAGACATATGTTTTGATCAACGGATTTGTGGCAAAAACGCGTTGAAGTTCCTGCAAATCTCGGCCTGGAATTACTGTGCGCAGCGCGTTCATCTCAATTTTAAGCAGCTTTGCACTCAAAATTGGAATGTCCGCCAATTATAAAAAATGTGTTCCCGGAAATAAGGAACAACTTTTATATTGGCCGATTTTGAACTTCTATAGAGAAATTTGGAGAACGCGCAAGAAAACCAAATCAGCCTTTTAGGATCTAAAGGGGTTTGACCTAGAATATGGACTTTGACCAAGGTCAGTTGTGCAAATGTGTGTGAGATCAAGTCAAACACGCTTAGAAGCTAATTAACCTTGATTATCATAGCTAAGTAATGTCATTAGCGCAAATAAACATCAGGGATGTTACAGAGATGCCATACGAGCGATCCGCAGTGACAATGGCTCCGAATTTAAAAACTCTCGCTTCGAAACCTTTTGTCATGACTTGGGTCTTGAACACCAGTTTTCGAGTCCGTATACGCCTCCCCAGAACGGTGTGGTTGAAAGGAAAAATAGAACCTTGTGCGAGATGGCTCGGACGATGCTCGATGAGCATAGGACTCCGAGAAGGTTCTGGGCTGAGGCGGTCAATACCGCGTGCTATGTGTCGAACAGGATTTACCTCAGGGTGCATAAGAAGAAAACTTGCTACGAGTTGATGCACGGTAGAACTCCCAAGGTGAGTCACTTTCATGTGTTTGGATGCAAATGCTTTATCCTAAAGAAAGGTAAGAAGTTGGACAAGTTCGAGGCTAGGTCTGTCGATGGCATTTTCTTTGGTTACGCGTCTTATTCTAGAGCCTTTCGAGTGCTCAATCTTGAAACTAACCAAATCGTGGAGACTTGTGAGGTAACCTTCGACGAGACACAGCCACGTAGTCAGCTTGTTTTCTAGTGTGCAGGTGACGATGAACTTGGCGAGGATATTTTCCAGGAGGAGGATCATGAACATGGAGATGATGAAGATGGCGGTGTGGTGCCCGTGGCTGAGCATGTACCTACTACTTCGACTACGATCGAGAACGGGCCCTCACCCACACTTACGATGACAAACCCAGAACAAGGCGAAGCTGTTGTTGAGGGGGAGGTAGCATCAAGTCAAGAACCTCCCCGGCGAGTTCAAGTGGATCACCCAGCTTTGAGGATCAATGGCGACATTAATGAACGTACTACACGGTCGAGGGTTCGAAACAATTCTCACTTTGCTCATGCTGCTTTTGTTGCTACTTTTGAGCCCAAAGACATTGGACACACGCTACCTGATCATAATTGGGTTAATTCGATGCATGAGGAGTTAGAGAATTTTGAGAGGAACCAAGTTTGGGAGTTGGTGGATCCTCCACCTGGGTGTAAGCCGATTGGGACAAAATGGGTGTGGAAAAATAAAGAGGGAGAGAAAGGAGAAGTGGTGAGAAACAAGTCAAGGTTGGTGGCACAAGGGTATAGTCAGAAAGAGGGGATCGACTACGAGAAGACCTTTGCTCCCGTAGCCCGTTTGGAGGCGATTAGGATCCTTCTAAACTTTTCCGTGGCTCAAGGGTTCAAATTGTACCAAATGGATGTGAAGAGTGCTTTCCTAAATGGTGTCTTGGAGGAAGTAGTGTATGTAAGGCATCCACCGGGGTTTGAGAGTGAGAAGTACCCCCACCGGGTGTACAAGTTGAGGAAGGCGTTGTATCGGTTGAAGCAGGCGCCTAGAGCTTGGTATGGTAGGTTGAGGGGGTTCCTGGTTGAGAGAGGGTTTGAGATGGGGAAGGTCGATCAGACCTTGTTTCTCCTCAGGCAGGGCAAAGATATCCTGATTGTGCAGGTATACGTGGATGATATTGTCTTTGGTGGCTCATCTAACTCTTTGGTTGCAAGGTTTGCAGAAGACATGAGCAGGGAATTTAAGATGAGCATGATGGGTGAGTGTTGACGGTTAAATAACGCGTCAAGTTTCGATCCGCAAGCGCACGGGTCGGTTGTAGCTCTTCCCTCGGAGTACTCCCCCAAGGTTTATCAATTCGTGGATTGACAAAGAACTACCTAGGGTTTTCCATCTAATCTATCAAATCTAACCTAACATGAAGCTTAGATTGCATATGAAAGGGTAACACTTAATATTTATGAATGAAGTATAAGTGTTGATCACATTCACAACCAAAGATGAGATAACACAACCAAGGAGCTAGGGACTATCATCTCTAGGTACAGTTCTAGTCAAATGATGGTCAAAACATAGATTGCATCTCAACTAAAGGTACACAGAATCATCTCTCCGAAAGGCGGCTCGCAAGCGGCCTACTTTCCCAAGGTCACCGGTGCGAGGTGCGTGTTGATGCCTAAGGTTTCCCAAAGCTTTACCCCAAACACCCACCAAGGCGCTCTTACTCGTAGCTCCTCCTCCTTGGTGGCCGCGCACTGACTCCTGTGGTACTTGCCTTCGATCCTATTCCACATCATGTCGTCGCTAGAACTTTTCCCTCCCGCATGCTGTCACCACACGAGGGTAATCACCCAACTAGCTAAAACATGCTACTTCAATGTATCCGCAAGATATAAACTAATCACCACGAATAGATCTAATCTTACTATGAACATATGGATGCATCACATATGAGGAAGAAAGCATGCATTGAAGTAGACCAAAGTTGAGACAACTAGAATAAAAAGTAGATTGATATCACCATCATGTGCGTACATACCCCGACGAATGTTGGGGGTGACTCCCAAACTCCACCATGGCACAACCTCGTAGGGAGTCCATGGCGGCTAGGGGTGGCCTAAGCCATCTCCTAGGTACCCTCGAAGACTTGCGGCGGCCGTCGGCTTCCTTCGGTGTATCTCCTTCTTTCGGCATCTCTCTGGTGAATGGATCTGAATGGTTCACCCTTGGGGCACCTAGGGGGTTGTATTTATACCCTTAGGGAGCCTTGGGGCGTGCTCCACCTTGCCTTGCACGAGATCTTCTTTGGGAGAGAAGCGAACTTGGTTTCCATAAACTCAGCCTCGTCCAGATTTTCCTGATTCGCAGCCCTTCCTTGCCGGCACCATATCTCCCACGTCCGGACTCCAAATACTGCAAATTAATGCAAATTCGGTGTCCAGGTTGTGTGCCATGAAATTATCTTCAACTTTGGTATTCATTGCTTTCCTTAGAAACGAAGATAAGATCCCCAAAACAGCCTCGGAAGATAATCTGCCTGATTTCGGACTTGTCTGCGCAGCTGACATTTCGGGGGCCATATCTCCTAGCTCCTTGACCCAAATTGGGCCTTCCATATGTCCAAATCGAAGCTATCGTCGAGGCCCACAACTTTGGTAGTCAAACTTTTACCATTAGAGGCCATTTAAGTCTCCGAATCTGTACCGAAAGATCTCGTTGGTAAACCTCCTAGTCCCCGGAGTTTTACGTGCTGATGCTTCGGTCCTTGGGTCATTTGGAGTTGTGTTCACCTCATGTCTTGACTTGTGACGGGCTTCATGATCTTCTCATAAAGTGCTTGATGAACTTATCCCGAAAGTCTCCTCTTTAACGTTGATTTACTGCGTAAATAATAAACTCCAAAAACCACATGCAAGTGTGAACTTCTTACATCATTAGTATGCCTAGTGACGGGTTAGTTATAATTCAAAACTCAAACCAAAGTGTAACAAGTGCTCTTGGTTGATGGAAATCGACTGTCAACATACCCCCATGCTTAAACCTTGCTCGTCCTCGAGCAAGTTCAGGACATTTGCTTTTAAGAAATCAGCAGTGCCCTTCGATGTTATCCCTACACTCTATCATAAGTAACAAAACATATTGCTCTCTCAAGTATTGAGCATTAAGGTTCAAATTATGACCGACTACTTTCATCATGGAGGATAGACTAGCATTAAAGAACATGCCACAATAAAACAAATTTAATGCTCTCAAACTTAAGCAAACTTCAAACCTTTTTCCTTATTGCATCATGAAGAGTTTTCAAAAAGATGCATATCCAACATAGTGAGGTCCTCTTGCAAGCTCATGGAAACACTCATCTCATCAAGTCACTCCAAAGCCTATACTAGATTATTCTCAACCTATTCTACTTATATATGTAAGTGGAAGGCTTATGTGGAGCTTGGTAAAAATAATCCTAGCAAAACATTATATTCGAAATATTGTCGAACTAAGAGAGAGATCTATTGGATTTACTGAGACTTGTCAAAAAGGCCATGGAAAATAATGTTGGAGAGGGAGAGAGGTAGAACACACACATTTAGATAAGTGGACATGTGCAAGTGGCAAGTGGGTGATCCCAAGGCACAAATTAAGTCCTTGTTATCGGATCGCACATGGTTGGAAACTTGAGTATGGAGTTTGATCTTGAAGCACCTTTGAAAATTCAAATGAAACTAGAGAACCGGGAAGCTATATTTTTTTATTTATTTACCTTTTTTCACCTTTCTTTTTCTTTCTTTCTTTTCTCCTTTTTTTCTTTCTTCTTCCTTTTTTATATTATTTTTTATATGCTCCCCTGAACTCTAGACAACACTAGTACCTTCTTAGCAGCTCCTCCCCCATGCTTAGACACTTGCTCATCCTCGAGCAAACATGGGGTTATATGTACTTTGTTTTTGCTAAGGTAGGTACAGAAAATCTTATGTCTTGTCTGGAAAAATACTTGAAATCTTCTGGGACTCCTCCACGCAAGATCTTGAATGTTCCTCACGTCATCTTGGAGGACTCCAAAAGTTACTCCAATTTGTAGCACCTTGACTTCTTCAGATTTTCCTCGGAATAATAATCCATACTCAAGTAATGGGTTGTGGACAAGGAATGTATCACAAAGATATGTTTGGGTTTAAGGGTGGATATCCGGCGAAGTTTGCGAAATTCCCGATGTGGAAACTCACAATGCACAGATAGAGAGGCTAGCAAAAAGAAGTTACGCAAAAGGAATGACCAGCTTCTAAGTCTCATACCACAGAAAATCAATCTTAATCCAACTCATCAAAATAAGTTTGCAATCTAAGGTTTTCGTCATGAAAGATCATAAGTATATAGGCTTTGGTAGGTAGAACTATGCAAGAGGTTCACGTATGTAGATAGCATAAAAAATAAAGTTTTAAATAAAACAATACAAGACATAAGGTCATCGGTAAACTTAAATCCAAGAGCATCATAAAGTATGTGGGTCTAGAGTTTAGTCATTTACCCTTCACAAATAAAAGAGTCGGCATTTAGTCAATTTAAGTTCCTTTTAATGGAGAGCAAATAGTTAAGTCACATATAATATTGTGTAAGTAGAACAAAGCGGCAACTTTCATAACTTTTCCATAAGCAAGAGCATATAAGAATATCATCGTGATGAGCTCAAGGTGATGGTGGTTATCAATTATTTAAAATAAAAACAAATCTAGGTTGTACTCCTAGTAGCCATGTTATTAGCAAGAGAGATATACAAAGGTTTCTAAACTATGGTTGATGGCATATATATATATATACAAGCATTTAGAAAAATGATGCTTGCAATGAGTTGTAGCATGGCTTCCCCCATGCTTAAGCATTGTGCTTGGCATGGAACAAGGAGAGTTAGCATCTTCTAGCGATTGTGATCCTTGTTTTCATCGGGTCCTCCCCCATGCTTAGCATTGTGCTAGGCATGGAAAGAGAGGACGAAGCTTGGTTCTCCGTGTTGGGGGTTTGTCCTTATGCGTCTTTACTTTTGTCGCTTTTATCCTTCAATTTCTTCTCTTTTCCTTTTTTGAAAGCTCATCATCATGCCTGCAAAACAATTCAAGCGCACATACTACCCCCGGGGTGACGGTCGGGAGTAGAAGCTATTGCCAATAACATCCTCTAAGATACTTAACTTGTGGCATAATTAGTCTAGTGATGATAAAATAAAGCCTAATGGGTGTACGTGAAATGCAAGTGTAAGGTGCGTGTATCCAAATGAGAGGACTGTGATATAAATAAAGACAATGTTTACACCTAATTCTAAGCACCATGCTTACAATTAGGTTGCTGAATTTCATAAAGATTTATTAACCAAGGTAGAACACCATATTTATCCCGAGGTCAATAATTCTTTGAAGAACAAGAAAAACCAATCACATTGCAAAGCTTAAATACCAACCAATGCAATTATGGAAGTTAACAAGGTTTATTGAACTGAATGATGATGGTCCGCAAGCAAGTTTAAACACCACGCTTACACAAGATTGCTAAGGAAAATGCCCAATTGAAGCATCAACATGGATATGAAGGCATACATCATTAAGTGTAGAGAACAACCAAGCCAACTATATGCAAAATATGTATGGAGCGCAAAAAGAATGGTAAAGGTAAAATGCAAGCATAAAACAAATATGAACATGATTATGGTGATGGTCTGAAAATAAAATTAAAACTAGATTAATTAGCCACAAGCTTAGAATCAAAGGGGTGATGACATACTTCATATTTCTCTCTAGAAAGACACAAAATAAAAAGACTCTAAACACTAGTAGGCACACAAAAAGGGTCTACAAGTTTTCCATGATCAAATAACAAGGTGCTCTCTCAATAGCAATTAAGACAAACAATATGATGTTGTGGCATTTAT
Organism: Cenchrus fungigraminus; assembly: GCA_036936925.1. NCBI lineage: Eukaryota > Viridiplantae > Streptophyta > Magnoliopsida > Poales > Poaceae > Cenchrus > Cenchrus fungigraminus. Next base: position 92,072,775 of record CM072780.1, read on the forward strand.
TAGAGCAATGGTACAATGTTACTTGATGGGTTTTAAGAGCACAATATAGACCGTCATCATATATATATATATATATATATATATATATATATATATATATATATATATATATAGATAAAAAGAACGGGTTGCCTCCCGCAAAGCGCTTCATTTAAAGTCATAGAGCTTGACTCTCTCACATACCTTCTCATTGTTGTCAAGCCATGGTCCTTCGTGCGGGAGTTCGAATTGTCCATGCAACTTATATTGATGTCGCCCTTTGTAATCCATCGTGGTTTGCTTTTAACATCTTCATTTATTGAATGATGTCACTCATGCCTTCATTTGCAAATGTTCTTGAGGCCCTTATTTTGTCCTGAGCTTCTGACTTTGATCATGTATGCTTGATGAAACCACAGCCCAAGCTCATCTTCATTGTTGTCATCCTTTTCTCCTTCACCTTATTCTCATCACGTTGCTCTTGCCTTTTTCCCCTGCATCCAGAACAGAATATATACAAAAATATAGCTCTATTGAAAAGTATATGAAATTACCTTTCCAACGAGTGGTCATTCGTCTTAAACGGAGCTCGGAGGAAAAAGTTATGCCCGTTTGACTTTAGTGCTGCGTGCTGTCCAGAAAATTTCAGAACGCATGACCTTCAGTGTTTTGGCTATAACCACTTGTAGGAATCTCCGATTGACTTGGTTTTTGATTGGTTGGAACCGGAATTTCATGGGGCTTCTTAATATCCAAAAATATTCTGTTTCTTTCTTCAGAGGCCTTGCAGAATTTAGATGCAATCGGTACCTTCTTGAGAATTGATCCGGAGATGTTGATGACCTTGATCTTGTAGTCTTTGAGCATCGTGTTGTGCATCCCTAGGCTCCAAGCTTATCACCATTGATCTACCAGCGAGTAGCATGGCTCCAATGGTGTATCTTCTCCATTGCTTGCATTACCTAGGGTGTCGGGATCATAGGGGGCTCGAGGCTCTCTAATCTTCCTTCTACATCGTCACCACCTTCTCTATTGTTTGCTGCTGCCTCTTCTTCGTTGAATTTCTCTTCATCCAGCACAGAACATGAAACGAACCAAATTTCCGCGGACGGAAACTCGACTCTCTGCACTTTGGTGGTAGTCCCAGGAGAGCTACCATGTGCAATCCCTGTATCAGCAATACCAAAATCCATACAAAACAGGAAATAAAATAGAGTACAACATTTATTTATTACAATAATCAGAGTACATCTCTTCGGCTCATGCCGGGTACAAGTCCATCAGGACTGAATCAAACAGAAAGAAATCATCTCGCAGCGGCTTCATGGAAGCGCAGAAGACTCCAACTCCTCAGGCAACTCGAGCGTAGGAAGAGCTCTAATCGTCCCAACCGTCGTTGTCGAAGTCGTACTCCGGCTCTGTGTCAGAGTCGCCAGGATCTACCCGATAAGCGGGTAGGTCATGTCAGCTTCCCAACAAAGAAGCAAAAGCGGTGTATATTCTACTATGCAGGATATAAACCTACTCTGGCTATAGAAGGCTTAAGCAAAGTAGCGAAGCAACATTCAAGGTAAGCAGAATATGCAGTGAGGTCAACACCTCGGGGACGCTCACGCCTCCGAGGTCCACACCTCTGGGGTCCACACCCCGCAACAAGGGTATCACACCAAAGCACTGAATCACACCCACGATCCAGCTCCCATCTCTCGTCTGTGATGTGGGGCCCACCGGTTTCTATCCCCGCATCTCAACCGCCTCAGGCCGGGCTCACACACACTCGGGGGAGAGAAGAAGCACAAGAAAAGAGTCTAGCTAGAATAACAGATCTCAGGACTGTCCATAACCAGTGGACACAGACTATAGCTATAGGTTTAAATACTCTGCAGAGGTTGTACAACTGTACCCGCCCGAATAGGGCCGAAACCGGCCGTCATCGGTTCCAAACCCCACCATACGGCTGGAGTCCAAGTAAGTGGATAGCACTCTACTGTCTCTCTGAGTCTGGCGCAGCCCCTGCTGTAGAGCTCGTACTGCCAGCGAGGGGTCCCTCGAAGCTGTAGAACCCTTCCCCGGCGTCGCCGGGGTGAAGTCTTCTAAGGAGGAACGCCGTCTCCCATCACGATCACACCGATCTGCCTGCAGGCGGAGCGCTGTCCACTACGAGTCTCACCCCGCACCCCCGCCCATAACAAGGCGGGCAGTTTGTACGGTAAAAGTCCAAAGAAGCATGGTTAGACTGACGATCGGTCCTTAAGGGCCGAGAGCAAGCACTCTCCATCTCCATCACGTCCGACACGCCGCTCGGGTGAGAGGCCAGATCGCATCTCCCCGAGTTAAGCGTTCACAAGTAACCAAATGGCTCGCTCCCACCAGAAACACGTCAAGGAAGAACACACCCAGAACTCACACTAGAACACACCGAGATCTCCCACATCTCAGTCCAATCCCAGAGAACCATCCATAATCAAGTAATAAAAGTATGGATAGTAAGTATATGGGACTAGCTAGGGGTCTGTAGCTAGTCCCGAGGTAGGTAAAGCAAGGAAACAGGATATACCAAATAGCAAGGTAAGGCTAATCAAATGGCTATGCAATTCATCCAAGCAATGCATTTATAAAAGTAAAGCACTAGCATCTAACATTAACATGGGTTCTACATGGTTGGGAGTGACATGACACCTGAATTGTCGTTGTAGCACTCATTGTCTGGGACGACGTACTCCGGGTCCTCCGCGTCCTCCTGGTCGAAGCTCGGGCCTGTAGGCACGAGGTTCGACGCGCGCGTAAGAAAGCGGTACACATCTAAGCAATAACTCCAAATAGAAACCTCTTTCTAGATAACCCAAATGAACTCAAACTAGCTACAATCATAAAGGTTTCGAAATTACGAAATTATAGAAGTTGGTTTCATATTTTTCTGAGCTTCCTATAAATAGTTATGATTTTCCAAAGATTAAAACATTTATAAGTCATTTCTGAAATTGTTTTTAAATAGAAAAGGATTTTTATTAAAAAGGTCGCTGATGTCAGCATGAGGTCAGCAACTCTCGGTTCGTGGGCCATTAGTGGGCCGAAAGCATTAGTGGGCTTTAAAGGCCCATTGAACTTGGCCCAGTTGGCCCATGAGACCAAAGTCCAGAAAATGCCCTCGAACTCTGCTGTCCAGGGCGCCAGGAAAGTCAGCGGGCTCCGCTGGGCTTTGATGGGCCCAAAACCCACACGGTGGCCTGTCTGAGCATTAGCACGGGGAAGTCCAAGACTAGCCCCTGAACCCTCCCGGGTGCGCATACGCTCCCTGGGAAGTTCTGGGGTTCGGTGGATACCCCCGTGCCGACGGTGCAGCACCTCACCTGTTCGACAGAATGCAAGAGGCGGTCCGCGGCGGCGACGCACGGTACGGTGGCAACTCCCCGTGACCAGAGGTTAAACTCGCCTGGGGACGAAGCCCCAAGGCTAAGACCAGCACCGGCGCGGGGCCAAGGTCCCGGCTTGGACCTCCACAGCTAGAGCGCGGCGCGGTCAGGGGTGGTGCGCGGCGCGGCGCGGCGCCCAGGTGCGGCGCGCACGGCGCGGCGTTTGGCTCAGCCGGCCAAAGGCCAGGCTTTGGCCCTGCACTGGGGTGCGCTCGGCCTGAGCACGCACGCGTGCACGCGCCCTCGGGCATGGTCGCGCGACGCAGCCATCTGGTAACCAGAGGCACGGCTCGGCGCGGCCGGGCACGGCCAGGGGCGGCGTCCCGCGGCGTTCCTGCAAACCTGCCAGCACGGGTCGAAGCCCAGCACACACAGAAGGCGACGGCGCCCAAACATGCTCGGCACGATGGCCGGCGGTGTGACGCTGGGGCACGCTCCCTATGCACGGCTCGACGGCCGGCTGCGTGGCGCTGGGGCACGCTCCCGATTCACCACAGGAAACCAAGGGGGAGGAAAGAGGAGAAAGGCGGCGGCTTGCTCACTTTGGGTCAGCGGTGGAGTCGTCGCAGGCCTGACGAAGACGGCGGCGCGGCTTGGTGAAGTAGTTCTCGTCCCCGGCTCTGGTGTACTGCTCCGCTCCCCTCGGCGCATCTTGGCGTTCCGGCTCCCACGAACGGCTTCCGCGGCTTCGGCTCCTGGCCCCGCCTCTGCGGCGCTCCGGCGCAGGCGAAGCGCACCTCCAAGTCGGAGCCCCCCCTTCTCCCTCTTCTTCTTCTCCCGCGGCTGCTAGCAGAGGATTGGGGAAAGAAAACCCCAATGGGGTAGGTGGCTCGGGCGGCTAGGGTTTCGACCCTCCTCCCGCTTTTGAAGCGCGGTGGCGCGAAGGGTGGCACGAATTTCCCCGGCTGCCCCCGATTTGAACGTCAAGGTGGGTGAGGTGGCGCTCGGCTCCGCCACGCACACCATGCCATAAAGAGGCACGGCGCAAGGGCAAAAGGGGAAAAGGCCCCCGGGCGGAACCCTCTAGAGCGCGCGCGCCAGGCAGCTCGGCGTGCGGGCCGGCCAGGCGGCGCGGCCGTCCCATCCTGCGCACACGGGTGCGGCGCGGCCGCTCGAGTACGGCGCTAGCTCGGCCAAAAGGGCAAAAAGGTGGAGGATGACAGGGATGCCCCACCTGTCATAGAGGGAGGAGAAGAGATGGGTAAATGGGCTGGTTGGGCTGCGGTGCTGGGCCGGCGAAAGGGGTTAAGTGTTTTGGTTGCTCTCGGGCTGGAACTAGGAGGTCGTCCGGCAGACTTCTTCAGAAGTTTGCAGGCCCATGTTAGGTGTTAGTGTTTTTGAAATTTGTTCGAAGATAGGTTTATAATCAGTTTGAATTTGAATTAGTTTCAAATTCAAACCACACACAATTTTTAACTCCAAATAAAATCCAAGAAAAACCAACTCACATATTTTACCATATTTTGAATTTATATTTTTCTATTTGGTTTTATTTGTGGAGAATTTACGGAAGGAGGCTAGCAAATTGGTTAAAATTTGGTAGCACACAATAACACTCAAAAAGTTTTAAATTTTTCGAAATTTTCACACCTCCTAAAACCTGGTATGTAACATTCTCCCCCACCACCGAGAATCTCATCCTCGAGATTTAAGCTCCAACCTCCACGTCGAACAAGTGAGGGTACTCCTTCCTAAGATCCGCTTCCTTCTCCCACGTGGCTTCTCGCTCAGTATGGTTACTCCACAGCACCTTGCAGAAAGGAATAGTGGTCCTTCTCGTTTCTTTGACTGCTCGATCCAGAATCCTCTCGGGGTACTCAGCGTACTCAAGGGTATCTTGCAGGTCAAGCCACTCCGTGGGCACTTGCTTTTCCTTTACTTCCTTTTCGCTCTTCTTCAACTATGACACGTGGAACACGGGGTGTACTCCGGTCATAGTCTCGGGTAGCGCGAGCTGGTATGCGAGACTCCCGATCCTTTTGGTGATTTGATATGGCCCTATGTATCTCGGAGCAAGCTTCCCTTTCACTAGGAACCTCTTAGTTCCTCGAAGTGGTGAGACCTTCAGGTACACGCGATCTCTGACTGGAAAGGTCAACTCCCTTCTTCTCTTGTCAGCGTAGCTCTTCTGACGGCTTTGAGCGATCCTTAGGTTCTCACGGACTTTCTCCACTTTATCTTCAGCCTCTTCTATGATAGCTGGCCCAAAGAGTGTTCTTTCTCCCACTTCTGACCACGCTAGCAGGGTCCAGCACCTTCTCCCGTAAAGGGCCTCAAAGGGCGACATTCGGAGGCTAGCTTGGTAGCTGTTGTTGTAAGAGAACTCTGCATACGGTAAGCTGCCCTCCCAATCTGTGCCGTAAGTGAGCGCACACGCTCGTAGCATGTCTTCCAGAACTTGGTTGACCCTCTCGGTTTGCCCGTCTGTCTGTGGGTAAAACGCTGTGCTGTAGCTAAGAGTGGTGCCCATAAGCTTGGGAAAGCTCTTCCAAAACTTGGCCACAAACTGAGGTCCTCGGTCGGACACTATACTCTTTGGTGCCCTGTGCAACCTAAGTATATGCTCCACGTACAAGTTAGCCAGGTGTTCTGTCCCAAAAGTTGTCTTTACTGGCACAAAGTGCACCACTTTGGTCAGACGGTCCACTATGACCCAAATCGAATCATTCCCCTTCGGTGTCCAGGGCAATCCCACAATGAAGTCCATGGAGATGTCCTCCCACTTCCAAACCAGGATTTCCAACGGCTTAAGCAGACCTGCGGGTTGGTGCTCGATCTTCACCCTGCTGCATGTGTCACAACAGGCCACGTAGTGTGCTATATCTCTCCTCATGTCATTCCACCAGTACATGGTCTTTAGATCCTTGTACATTTTTGTGCTCCCCGGGTGGATAGAGTATTTTGAGTCGTGGGCTTCTCTCATGATCTGCTCCAAGAGCTCCTTGTCTTGCGGTACACAAATCCGATCTTTTAGCCATACCGTTCCTTGCTCGTCCATTCGGTAGTTCTCCGCTTTCCCCTCCTTCATTAGTTCCCGCAGAGCTCCTATTTCTGCACACGACTTCTGGGCCTTTCTGATGCGTTCCTCTAAGTCGTAGGTCACCCGTAGTTCATTGGCTTGTCCTCGGTCCACGATTTCAATCCTCAGTCTTTCTAGCTCTTTGTGCAAGGCAGGTTGCTCTTCTTTCACCATGAGGTTGTTGCAGTACGTCTTTCGGCTCAGTGCATCGGCCACGACGTTAGCTTTGCCCGGGTGGTAGTTGATCTCCAAGTCATAGTCCTTGATCAGTTCTAACCATCTTCTCTGCCTCATGTTCAACTCCGACTGGGTAAAGAAGTACTTCAGGCTTTTGTGGTCGGTGTACAGCTCACACTTGTTCCCCATCAAGTAGTGCCTCCAGATCTTAAGTGCGTGCACGACAGCTGCCAACTCCAAGTCGTGAGTCGGGTAGTTCTCCTCGTGTTTCTTCAGCTGTCTCGAAGCATAAGCCACAACTTTTCCCTCTTGCATCAGGACGCATCTGAGTCCTTGCTTTGAAGCGTCACAGTAGACCATGAAATCCTTCTCAATATCTGACAAAGTAAGTACTGGGGCTATGGTGAGTCTCTTCTTCAACTCCTTGAAACTCCTCTCACACGCTTCTGACCACTCGAACTTGGTGTTGTTCTTTAGCAGCTCTGTCATCAGCTTGGCAATCTTGGAGAAGTTTTCGATGAACCTCTGGTAGTATCCTGCCATTCCAAGGAAGCTTCTGACATCAGTCACGTTCAACGGTTGTTCCCACTTGGTAACCGACTCCACTTTGGATGGATCCACGGCGATCCCCTCTGGTGACAGCACGTGTCCCAAGAACGCTACCTTCTCCATCCAAAACTCGCACTTGCTGAACTTAGCATAAAGCTTTTGCTGCCTCAGCCTTTCTAGCACGATCCTCAGGTGCTCCTCATGTTCCTCCGCTGTTTCTGAGTAAATCAGGATATCGTCGATGAACACCACCACGAACAAGTCTAGCTCCTCCATGAAGACTTTGTTCATTAGGTTCATGAAGTAAGCTGGGGCGTTGGTCAGCCCGAAAGAAACCACCACAAACTCGTACAAACCGTACCGTGTGGTAAAAGCCGTCTTGGGGATATCCTGCTCCCGGATTTTCATCTGGTGGTACCCTGACCTCAGGTCGATCTTGGAAAAGAACCTTGCCTTCTTGATCCTATCCAGCAGGTCTTCAATTCTGGGTAGCGAGTATTTGTTCTTGATAGTCATCGAGTTGAGGGTTCGGTAGTCTATGCACATCCTTTTCGTGCCATCTTTCTTCTCCACAAAGAGTACCGGTGAACCCCACGGTGAAGCACTCGGCCGGACAAAACCTTGCTCTAGCAACTTCTTGAGCTGTTTCTTCAACTCGTCCAGCTCTTCTAATGACATCCGGTACGGACTCTTAGCAACGGGTCCAGCACCTGGCATCAGCTCAATCACAAACTCTACGTCCCGGTCAGGAGGTAACTTCGTAAGCTCCTCTGGAAACACGTCCGGAAACTCACAGACCACTGGGATTTCCTCCATTTCCTTCCCACTCATGTTGCACAGCATTGTTGCAGTCTTCGGACTCTGAGGTTCAATCCGTACTTTCACTCCGCTAGGGTGTTCTAACTGTATGAACCTGGGGTTGCATGACACCATTCCGTTGTGCTTTGCCAACCAATCCATTCCTAGGATCATGTCAATGCCAGTTGACTCCAAAACGGTCAAGTCTGCCGTGAACAACTGTCCCTCAACACCAACTTCACCCCTCGGCATTCTAACGTACTCCTCTTTTCTCCTAGTGGAGAGCTAGTTATAATAGGCCTTGGTCGAGGCTTAGTTGGTAGCAACCTTTCTTTAACAAACTTGGTAGAGATATACGAAAACTGAGCTCCGGTATCGAACAAGACAGTTGCCAAAACTGAGTCAACAAGGAACTCACCGAGTGCTACGTCAGGTGCAGCTATGGCCTCCTCGGCAGTGAGGTGGTTCAGGCGTCCTCAGGTAGTCGGCGGCAGCGCGGTCCTCTGCTGGGTACGAGGTGGATGTCCTCCCGGTGCTGGTGCCTTGGCCGGTGTCTGGTACTGCGAGTTACGGTTCTGACCTCCTGGTTGAACTTGCTGCGGGCACTCAAACGACTTGTGACCAACCTGACGGCAGTTGAAGCAGGTCACCCTAGCTCTGTCTGCGGCTTGCGGCTGCTGTCTCTGCTTCCAGCTGCTTGGTCCCCCACTTTCTCCTGGGTTGGTTCTGTTCTGCTGCTGCGGCTGGGTAGTGTAGTGCCTCGGCTGTGACGGCTGGCCCTGTGGAAAACCTGTCCTTTGCCTCTGGGGTGGACCTGAGCGTCCTGCCTGGTCGGTGCGCTTCTTCTTGCTTCCGCGGACCTCCACGTACTCAAGCCTCGACCTCTCAACAATCAGTGCCTTGTCGATTATGGTACGAAGTGTCGGGCAGTCGTGAGCGGCCAAGTGGTGTGCCATCCCACGGTGTAGTCCCTTCCTGAACCAGTACACCTTTTTCTTCTCTGTGTTGGTATCATTTGGCACGTACCTCATCAGTTCCTGGAAGCAGTTGGCGTACTCCTGCACGGTCATCCCTCCCATCTTGAGGTGACGGAACTCGTCAGCTTTCCGGTCCATCACTGCCTCGGGGATGTGGTGGTCCCTGAAGGCCTCCACAAACTCGTCCCACCTGATATGCAGCGGGTCCGGGTGAGAGTCACAGTAACTGTCCCACCAAGCACCAGCGGTACCGATCAACTGGTGCACTGCAATGGTCACACACTCCTCCTTTGTAAGCTCAGTCAACTCCAGCTTCTTCTCGATCTCCCTCAGCCAGTTGTCTGCATCCATGGGATCCGCTGAGTGGTCGAAGGTTGGCGGTCGCAGCTTGTTGAAGTTCTCAACCTTCTTCTGAAAGCCCTCTGGTAAGTTCCGGTGCTGCGCTCTGTGGTTGTTGTTGTTGTTCTGAGCTAGCATGTGGGTGATTGTCTGCATCAGCTGAGTTTGCACTGCCATCACGTCTGCCAAGTTTGGTGGAGGTGGTGGCGGTGGTGCTTCCTGGTCCTGCTCTTGGTTAGCTTCTCCTTCGGGCCCCTGCTCAGGCTCAGGCTCAGGCCCTGCGTCGTCCTCGGTGTGGTTTATAGGTCCACGCCCTCCCAGGCCACCTCGGCCTCCTCGGCCACCGTGACGTCCTCCTCTCGACGCGCGGCCTCCACGGCGCCCATGTGCTCCAGCTCCAACTGGGTTAGGGGCATCCTCCCCTCCGTTGTCTCCGGCGGCCTCCTCGAAGCGGGCCAGAAGTCGTCCGGACCTCCTTACTCCCGACATCTGTTCCATGTTTGAGAGTCAGATCTGGTAGGGGGAGAAACTATAGGTTTATTAACTATGAAGGAGTAATCCTGCTAACAATCAATCAATTTCACTCAAACATGTAAAAAGTATGAACTCCGAATAAAACCATGAAGAACCATGTCACTCAATCAATGCCACCATAAAAAAAGGGGTGTATCTCGAGGTTTACTCCAACAACCTTCAAGATTACACAACAACACATCACGCTAACGCATGCTACATCATGGTGGGTAGCTACTACTGACATAACAACATGGATGGCAACAACTACAGCTAAAACATCATAATGGCTCTGAATCTACTACTAGATCTCATCTACTAGCCCTATCTACTGGACCTCCATACTCTGTCACAGGGTGCACTGGGGTGTCACTGGTGACGCCTCTGGGCAGGAGTCAGAGGGAACAGCGTAGAACGGCGGGGAGTTAACTCCCGAGTAGTTGCGTATCTTGATCTCCGGGCCTTCGTAGTAGTCGCGGACGAACTCTAAAGCTCGGTCCATCTCAACTGTGTCCTGGGCGCCTCTCGGGTACTGGCGAAGTGGTGGGAGAAGTGTCGGCGGCAGCTTGAAGGTCTCCGCCCGCAGTCGTGGTCTCTTCTTTAGTGGTAGCAGTGCTGTAACCTCCTCCAACTCCGCCAGCCTCCTCTGGTCGGAGCGCTCCCAGGTCGTGCGGGTCCTGGCAGCAAGGTCCTGCTCCTCGTACACCCGGCCTCCTAGGTGACAAAGGTGGTAGAAGTTGTAGCAGCTCCACTCCTCCAAATCCCACACTCTTTCTTGGTAGTCCACTGACGCCGCACCGAGAGACTCGACCAGGTACTCGGCCTCTCCAAGACGCTCCCTGTCCGCACGAGTGGCGTCCAAGGTAGCTCGGTGTCTCTCCTCAGCGACTCTCAGTCGTGCCTTCAGGGTAGCTATCTCTATGGCGTCACGCTCTGTGCTGGCTTAGGCGGCTGCTAGCCCCAACTCCACCAACTCACTGTTCCTCCGGTGGGCCTCTCCGAGTAGGTGCTCCAAGTCCTGCTTCTCCCACTCGAGCTGAAGGTTACGCTCCAAAGTACCGTCCCACTTCCACCTCAGGAAGGCGACCTCACAGTCCGCCCAGTACAGCGCCTGGTCCTGTGCCAGTATACACCTGTTAGCCATATGCCTGTCCTTGTTCTCCCCTCCTGTGGTCACCTCCAAGTACTTGGCGTCGTCTGTGTCCCAACGACTGGGGTCGTAGACTGTCGTCGGCAGTACGCTGAACGGCGTACCCTTGAGTCTCTCACTGAGTTGGTTGCAAACCTCCTTCAGTGCCCACCGTGCACAGACCTGGTGCACCTCCATGGTGGAGCTCTCAAAGCAGTGAACCTCCACCTTCTTGAACTCCGGCACTCGTGGGTCCTCCGGAACTGTGAGAGTCAGGAACGTGGAGGACTGGTCCAAAGGTCCCATGGTCCTCCCCTCGTAGCACACCTTGTCGACCTCCACTCCGGCTTCCTCCAAGCACTCTAGCAGAATATGGCAGAACCCTTCGGCCCACTTGCCATCAGACTTGATCGGGATCCAAGGTCGCTCTGCCATCTGCAAACTGTTGTTAAAGGGGGTAGTTAGTAAGAAGTTAGTTGAAGTTAAATAAGGAATACATATATATATACACGTATAGATATATATAACATATAAGTTCAAGGAGTTTATATAGAGTTCAAGGTTTAGAAAAGGCTCCCTATGCTATCGACCATTTCTAGGGCTCGTCCTACGGTCAAGCATGGCTCTGGTACCAACTGAAATGAACCGAATTTCCGCGGACGGAAACTCGACTCTCTGCACCTCGGTGGTAGTCCCAGGAGAGCTATCACGTGCAATCCCTGTCTCAGCAATACCAAAATCCATACAAAACAGGAAATAAAATAGAGTACAACATTTATTTATTACATTAATCAGAGTACATCTCTTCGGCTCATGCCGGGTACAAGTCCATCAGGACTGAATCAAACAGAAAGAAATCATCTCGCAGCGGCTTCATGGAAACGCAGAAGACTCCAACTCCTCAGGCAACTCGAGCGAGGAAGAGCTCTAATCGTCCCAACAGTCGTTGTCGAAGTCGTACTCCGGCTTTGTGTCAGCGTCGCCAGGATCTACCCGATAAACGGGTAGGTCATGTCAGCTTCCCAACAAAGAAGCAAAAGTGGTGTATATTCTACTATGCAGGATATAAACCTACTCTGGCTGTAGAAGGCTTAAGCAAAGCAGCGAAGCAACATTCAAGGTAAGCAGAATATGCAATGAGGTCAACACCTCGGGGAGGCTCACGCCTCCGAGGTCCACACCTCTGGGGTCCACACCCCGCAACAACGGTATCACACCAAAGCACTGAATCACACCCACGATCCAGCTCTCATCTCTCGTCTGTGATGTGGGGCCCACCGGCTCCTATCCCCACATCTCAACGGCCTCAGGCCGGGCTCACACACACTCGGGGGAGAGAAGAAGCACAAGAAAAGAGTCTAGCCAGAATAACAGATCTCAGGACTGTCCATAACCAGTGCACACGGACTATAGCTATAGGTTTAAACACTCTGCAGAGGTTGTACAACTGTACCCGCCCGAATAGGGCCGAAACCGGCCGTCACCGGTTCCAAACCCCACCATACGGCTGGAGTCCAAGTAAGTGGATAGCGCTCTCCTGTCTCTCTGAGTCTGGCGCAGCCCCTGCTGTAGAGCTCGTACTGCCAGCGAGGGGTCCCTCGAAGCTGTGGAACCCTTCCCCGGCCTCGCCGGGGCGAAGTCTTCTAAGGAGGAACGCCATCTCCCATCACGATCACACCAATCCGCCTGCAGGCAGAGCACTGTCCACTACGAGTCTCACCCCGCACCCCCGCCCATAACAAGGCGGGCGGTTTGTACGGTAAAAGTCCAAAGAAGCATGGTTAGACTGACGATCGGTCCTTAAGGGCCGAGAGCGAGCACTCTCCACCTCCATCACGTCCGACACGCCGCTCGGGTGAGAGGCCAGATTGCATCTCCCTGAGTTAAGCGTTCACAAGTATCCAAATGGCTCGCTCCTGCCAGAAACACGTCAAGGAAGAACACACCCAGAACTCACACTAGAACACATCGAGATCTCCCACATCTCAGTCCAATCCCAGAGAACCATCCATAATCAAGCAATAAAAGTATGGATAGTAAGTATATGGGACTAGCTAGGGGTCTGTAGCTAGTCCCGAGGTAGGTAAAGCAAGGAAACAGGATATACCAAATAGCAAGGTAAGGCTAATCAAATGGCTATGCAATTCATCCAAGCAATGCATTTATAAAAGTAAAGCACTAGCATCTAACATTAACATGGGTTCTACATGGTTGGTTTCATATTTTTCTGAGCTTCCTATAAATAGTTATGATTTTCCAAAGATTAAAATATTTATAAGTCATTTCTGAAATTATTTTGAAATAGAAAAGGATTTTTATTAAAAATGTCACTGACGTCAGCAACTCTCGGTTAGTGGGCCGAAAGCGTTAGTGGGCTTTAAAGGCCCATTGAACTTGCCCCAGTTGGCCCATGAGACTAAAGTCCAGAAAATGCCCTCGAACTCTGTTGTCCAAGGCGCCAGGAAAGTCAGCGGGCTCCGCTGGGCTTTGATGGGCCCAAAACCCACACGGTGGCCTGTCTGAGCATTAGCACGGGGAAGTCCAAGACTGGCCCCTGAACCCTCCCGGGTGCGCATACGGTCCCTGGGAAGTTCTGGGGTTCGGTGGATACCCCCGTGCCGGCGGCGCTGCACCTCACCTGTTCGACAGAATGCAAGAGGCGGTCCGCGGCGGCGACGCATGGTACGGTGGCAACTCCCCGTGCCCAGAGGTTAAACTCGCCTGGGGACGAAGCCCCAAGGCCAAGACCAGCACCGGCGCGTGGCCAAGGTCCCGGCTTGGACCTCCACAGCTAGAGCGCGGCGCGGCGTACGGCTCAGCCGGCCAAAGGCCAGGCTTTGGCCCTGCGCTGGGGTGCGCTCGGCCTGAGCACGCACGCGTGCATGCACCCTCGGGCACGGTCGCGTGGCGCAGCCATCTGGTAACCAGAGGCATGGCTCGGCGCGGCCGGGCACGGCGAGGGGCGGCGTCCCGCGGCGTTCCTGCAAACATGCCAGCACGGGTCGAAGCCCGGCACACACAGAAGGCGACGGCGCCCAAACATGCTTGGCACGATGGCCGGCGGCGTGACGCTGGGGCACGCTCCCGATGCACGGCTCGACGGCCGGCTGCGTGGCGCTGGGGCACGCTCCCGATTCATCACAGGAAACCAAGGGGGAGGAGAGAGGAGAAAGGTGGCGGCTTGCTCACTTTGGGTCGGCGGCGGAGTCGTCGCAGGCCTGACGAAGACGGCGGCATGGCTTGGTGAAGTAGTTCTCATCCCCGGCTCCGGTGTACTACTCCGCTCCCCTCGGCGCGTCTTGGCGTTCCGGCTCCCACGAACGGCTTCCGCGGCTTCGGCTCCTGGCCCCGCCTCTGCGGCGCTCCGGTGCAGGCGAAGCGCACCTCCAAGTCGGAGCCCCCCCTTCTCTCTCTTCTTCTTCTCCCGCAGCTGCTAGCAGAGGATTGGGGAAAGAAAACCCCAATGGGGTAGGTGGCTCGGGCGGCTAGGGTTTCGACCCTTCTCCCGCTTTTGAAGCGCGGCGGCGCGAGGGGTGGCACGAATTTCCCCGGCTGCCCCCGGTTTGACCGTCAAGGCGGGTGAGGTGGCGCTCGGCTCCGCCGCGCACGCCATGCCATAGAGAGGCACAGCGCAAGGGCAAAAGGGGAAAAGGCCCCCGGGCGGAACCCTCTAGAGCGTGCGCGCCAGGCAGCTCGGCATGCGGGCCGGCCAGGCGGCGCGGCCGTCCCATCCCGCGCGCACGGGTGCGGCGCGGCCGCTCGAATACGGCGCCAGCTCAGCCAAAAGGGCAAAAAGGTGGGGGATGACAAGGATGCCCCACCTGTCATAGAGGGAGGAGAAGAGAAGGGTAAATGGGCTGGTTGGGCTGCGGTGCTGGGCCGGCGAAAGGGGTTAAGGGTTTTGGTTGCTCTCGGGCTGGAACTAGGAGGTCGTCCGGCAGACTTCTTCAGAAGTTAGCAGACCCATGTTAGGTGTTAGTGTTTTTGAAATTTGTTTGAAGATAGGTTTATAATCAGTTTGAATTTGAATTAGTTTCAAATTCAAACCACACACAATTTTTAACTCCAAATAAAATCCAAGAAAAACCAACTCACATATTTTACCATATTTTGAATTTATATTTTTCTATTTGGTTTTATTTGTGGAGAATTTAGGGCAGGAGGCTAGCAAATTGGTTAAAATTTGGTAGCACACAATAACACTCAAAAAGTTTTAAATTTTTCGAAATTTTCACACCTCCTAAAACTTGGTATGTTACAGAACATGTACCAAACTTTCACTCCATTGCAATGCGTATCAAATTCCCTTTCCAACGAGAGCTCATTCACTCCAAATGGACTCCGGATAAAAGAGCTATGCTCGTATTACTCTGGCACTACAATCTGTCCTGAAGAATTTCAGAATGTGTAGCATTGAAAGATTTTACCTTAACTCTTTATACCGGTGTCCAAAATTGACGATATTTGATGCGTTGGAAAGAAGACTTGATGGAGCTTAATGATCTTCAATCTTCCTCCACGGTACCTCTCTGATTATGGTGAAAAACTTGGTCATAACAGCGACTTTCCAGAGATGTTGATGATCGGATGTCACGACTTCTTCGGGGCTTGATTCATCACCTATAGCTTGGACAAAGAAATCTCCAAGAGACATTAGCCAAAATCAATTGACATGGTGACATACCTTTTTCATCTTTTACTTGTTTTGAGTAAGGGCTCGATAGCAGAGGTTGAACCACTAACTAAAGTTAGCACCTACCACTAAAGAGCGGGTCTTCACGTAGCCATCAACTTGCTTGAGCGAGTTTGGACTTTGTCGAAGTACGGACGTTGAGAACTTTTTGATCGCTTTGTGTCTAAGGTTTTACCTACATTCATGGACACAAACAAGAAACATAGGATATATGCAATAATAAAATTAAGGTTAGTCCAAAAAGATAGATAGATCTCCCTAGGGTTCGAGTTGCCAATCCCCGGCAACAGCGCCAAAAAAGCTTGTTGACGGTTAAATAACGCGTCAAGTTTCGATCCGCAAGCGCACGGGTCGATTATAGCTCTTCCCTCGAAGTACTCCCCCAAGGTTTATCAATCCGTGGATCGACAAAGAACTACCTAGGGTTTTCCATCTAATCTATCAAATCTAACCTAACATGAAGCTTAGATTGCATATGAAAGGGTAACACTTAATAGATATGAATGAAGTATAAGTGTTGATCACATTCACAGCCAAAGATGAGATAACACAACCAAGGAGCTAGGGCCTATCGTCTCTAGGTACAGTTCTAGTCAAATGATGGTCAAAACATAGATTGCATCTCAACTAAAGGTACACAGAATCATCTCTCCGAAAGGCGGCTCGCAAGCGGCCTACTTTCCCAAGGTCACCGGTGCGAGGTGCGTGTTGACGCCTAAGGTTTCCCAAAGCTTTACCCCAAATGCCCACCAAGGCGCTCTTACTCGTAGCTCCTCCTCCTTGGTGGACACGCACTGACTCCCGTGGTACTTGCCTTCGATCCTATTCCACATCATGTCGTCGCTAGAACTTTTCCCTCCCACATGCTGTCACCACACGAGGGTAATCACTCAACTAGCTAAAACATGCTACTTCAATGTATCCGCAAGATGTAGACTAATCACCACGAATAGATCTAATCTTACTATGAACATATGGATGCATCACATATGAGGAAGAAAGCATGCATTGAAGTAGACCAAAGTTGAGACAACTAGAATAAAAAGTAGATTGATATCACCATCATGTGCGTACATACCCCGACGAATGTTGGGGGTGACTCCCGAACTCCACCATGGCACAACCTCGTAGGGAGTCCATGGCGGCTAGGGGTGGCCTAAGCCATCTCCTAGGTACCCTCGAAGACTTGCGGCGGCCGACGGCTTCCTTCGGTGTATCTCCTTCTTTTGGCGTCTCTCTGGTGAATGGATCTGAATGGTTCACCCTTGGGGCGCCTAGGGGGTTGTATTTATAACCTTGGGGAGCCTTGGGGTGTGCTCCACCTTGCCTTGCACGAGATCTTCTTTGGGAGAGAAGCGAACTTGGTTTCCATAAACTCAGCCTCGTCCAGATTTTCCTGATTCGCAGCCCTTCCTTTCCGGCACCATATCTCCCACGTCCGGACTCCAAATAATGCAAATTCGGTGTCCAGATTGTGTGCCACGAAATTATCTTCAACTTTGGTATTCATTGCTTTCCTTGGAAACGAAGATAAGATCCCCAAAACAGCCTCGGAAGATAATCTGTCTGATTTCGAACTTGTCTGCGCAGCTGACATTTTGGAGGCCATATCTCCTAGCTCCTTGACCCAAATTGGGCCTTCCATATACCCAAATCGAAGCTATCGTCGAGGCCCACAACTTTGGTAGTCAAACTTTTGCCATTAGAGTCCATCTAAGTCTCCGAATCTGCACTGAAAGATCATGCTGTTCTGGGCTACGAGAATATCTCTCGGGCTGAGTTGATCTCGTTGGTAAACCTCCTAGTCCCCGGAGTTTTACGTGCTGATGCTTCGGTCCTTGGGTCATTTGGAGTTGTGTTCACTTCATGTCTTGACTTGTGACGGGCTTCATGATCTTCTCATAAAGTGCTTGATGAACTTATCCCGAAAGTCTCCTCTTTAACGTTGATTTCCTGCGTAAACAATAAACTCCAAAAACCACATGCAAGTGTGAACTTCTTACATCATTAGTATGCCTAGTGGCGGGTTAGTTATAATTCAAAACTCAAACCAAAGTGTAACAAGTGCTCTTGGTTGACGGAAATTAACCGTCAACAGTGAGTTGCAGTTCTTCCTCGGCCTCCAGATAAAGCAATCCAAGGAAGGAACATTCGTGCACCAAGCAAAGTACACCAAGGACATTGTGAGGAAGTTCAAGATGGATGACTCCAAGGCCATGGCGACGCCTATGAGTACGACTACAGCTCTTGATGTGGACGAGGAAGGTGAGCATGTGGACCAGAAGGAGTACCGAAGCATGATCGGGTCACTCCTCTACTTGACGGCGACGAGGCCGGACATCCAATTCTCGATATGTCTGTGCGCTCGTTTTCAAGCGTCTCCAAGGACTTTGCATTGACAAGCAGTCAAGCGCATATTCAGGTATTTGCGACATACTCCCGACTTCGGCCTTTGGTACTCCACGTCTTCTTCTTTGGCTCTTCATGGTTTTTCGGACGCGGATTTTGCCGGGTGTCAGTTGGATAGGAAGTCCACTTCTGGGACTTGCCAATTCTTGGGTTCTTCTTTCGTGTCTTGGTCTTCCCGCAAACAATCGAGTGTTGCTCAATCCACTACCGAGACAGAGTATGTGGCCGTAGCTAGTTGTTGCTCTCAGCTCTTTTGGATCACATACACCATGAGTGACTTTGGTGAGGAGTATACCTATGTCCCACTTCAATGTGACAGCACTAGTGCCATAAGTGTTGCAAAGAACCCAGTGCTCCATTCCAAAACCAAGCACATAGAAGTGAGGTATCATTTCCTGAGAGACAACGTAGAGAAAGGGAAAATCACTTTGATCCATGTACCCATACATGACCAGCTAGCCGATATTTTCACCAAACCCCTAGATCAAGCAACTTTCACTCGTTTGCAGGGGGAGCTTGGTGTTTGTTTGATCTCTTGAGTTGGTGTGTGGGAGCTCCTTTGTAGCATATGTATAGCTTTCCTTTGTGCATTTCTTGCATTTGGCATGGCATATGTAACATGATGTATATGCATCTTTGTATCTTAGGTTACATGTAGTTTGTATCATATGCATTGGATAGGAAAAGCTTCTCCTATATACATTATTTACCATGGTATGATATATATGTCCTTGTGAGCTAGTTTGGTAAGCTATGGTTAGTTTGGCTTAGCTCTTGATGATCTTGATTTATATCCATGGTTGCTAGCTATGCTTTTTGAAAAATGTCACATGTATGCTCTCTTGTGAGTAAATGCCTTTATATATTATCTTGACATGTTTTTGTGGCTTGGCTATGCTTAATTTGTGGTTGGATAGCTTATTTTGATCATATAGGGCCAAAGGCTCATTTGCCATCATGAATGTTTAGCCCCCATGCTTTATCTTGTGGAGGGGCATAAGTTCCTTTTTGTCGCAAAGACATTTCATGTACCAAATATAAATCTGAAAATTAAAATGTAAATTGCTTGGAAAATGTACCCCCATGTCATATGTGCTTAATTTACTTGCTTTTGGGTGCTAAACCGTTGCATGTTGCTTACCAATGAGAAGTCTCATACATAGAAGTAAGCACATGGCTCGGTAAGCTTTGACATGACATGAGATGCTTGTGGGTGTTTATGATGGTCTTATGCTTAGAAAGGTTGTCGTAGCATGAAGTTTGTGTGGCTTTGCCATTTTGACTTGTTTTGCTCATGTTTAGGACTTTGCTCATGAGAGGGTGATTTTTCGCAAAATTGCTCAATTCTATATTAGCTTCGCCCAATGGTTGTGAAACTTGGTGATCTTGTAGTTGATGTCATTACGAAGCTATAGAGTATCTAACTTGCTCATTTGGACATGTGTAGCATCCTATGTTGAATTTTGTCTATTTGAGAAGCTCTAGGTTGCAATTTTTACATTTTTGGCTTGATTCATGCATTGTCAACAAGGGGGAGAAGTTGGAGCATGTTTTGGCCTACTGAATGCATCTAGAAGATTTCTAGGTGGTTTCAAGCCATTTCTGGGTTCTGTTGTGCACCGGTCTGACCGGTTGAGGTCACCAGTCCGACCGGTCAGAGTGCTGGCCCTGTTCACATGTGGGGCACCGGTCTGACCGGTGAGGTTGACCGGTCTGACCGGTCAGAGCAAGGCTGTTGCAGCTGCTCTGTTTTGCGAAGAGGTTTGCATGCATTCGTCCATGGGGAGTTGCATTGGTTCAGGGGGAGCTTGCATGTGTGCAGGGGGAGCTCTTTGTGGTTTTAGAGCTTTGGCTTGGTGGTTTCTGCTCTTTGCTTGAGCATGTGTTTTGTCTCGGTTGTGTCGAGCCGTTGCCCTTGCCTAAGGGGACCGAGACTTGTCTTCTTCAAGTGATCTTGCTCTTTGCCTTTCCTTTGGCTTTCAATCGCTTGTTGGAGTTTCTTTTAGTCGTTTCTTTTATTTTCCTTTTCTCTTTGGTTACCAAAACGTGTGTGTTGTCAATGCACTCATCAAGGGGGAGATTGAGAGCCATGTGTGGTTCGAGGACCGGTGGATGGTTGCTTCCTGGTGTGATGAGTGATTGACAACGTGGTGTGGACTAATTCTTGGCTAAGTATTGCAGGTGCAGGTTGCGGCTTGACTGGTGTTGGTGCAGGTGAAGAACAAGCACGAAAGGTCGTTGTCGGTGAGGCCTCCATGTGTGGAGAAGACAAGTAGGCTTGGTTCGAGGGACCCGGTGGCCAGCGGAGTCAAGTGCGGGCCGCATGGTGGCAAGAACGGCAAGATGAAGTCATGGACGGTTTCTTGGTAGAGCCTCAAAACAAAGGTCGAGCCGGGACTACGTGGGAGCCGAGTCATGAGTAGTGATTGGCGGAGGCTACACCGAGTTCGCGGGGTTTCCGGTGGTTCACCAGAAAACCACTGGGTTCCTTGGTTGATCCACAAAGCCAAGACCGAAGACCGAAGACGGAGGTGCAGCAGACCGGTGTGCGACGACGCAGTCCAGAGACTTCAAAGCGGAGGACACGCGTCGGGATCGCAAGGCTTGCGTCGAGCCTAAGCAAGTTTGCGGTCGCCGGGCATCCGTCCGATGGTGCGAAGACAAAGATTCCCAAAGTGCCCCTCGGGGGTGTGTATCCTAGTATTAGGCCTTAGGGGTAATTTAGTCTTTCGGCTAGCCTCCATATAACCCAAGTGGTGAGAGGATGGCAGCCATCTCTTGGAACCCTAGCTCATTTTGTTTTACTATTTTCCTCTTCCATTTTTCCTTTGGAATTTCTAGGACTAGCCTGAGAGCTTCATGGTGAGATCTTGTGAGAGGGAAGGATGATCGGGCGGAAGCTAGACCTTGTATGAACCTTCATGGTATGTATAGATGATTCGGCGTGGTTCCTCAAGGCTTGATTGTGTTTTTCCCGTTTTCCCTTTTTGGTGATTTTCAGAGCTTTTTCTTGGCGAATTTCTTGTGGTGGTTTTGAGACCTTTCTCTTTGGGATTTGGTGGGGGATGTATGCATGAACCCTTCGTGGTTCTTTTCCCTTTGATTACCCTCCCAAATCTGTGAGTAAAGGGGCTCAATTTTGGAGTTTTCTTGGCTCTAAGGTTAGAGGCGTTCTTGGTGGAAATCCTTCGATTCCTATCGTTCTAGCAAGTTTTGGTGGACCAAATCTTGGCTATGGAGTGCCCATGAGGTGTTCCTACTATCCCCAAAGTCTTGTGCGAATCCGTGGAGCGAATCGGGAGATCGGGAGTTGGATTTGGGGGAGTTGACCCGCGGGTGCTGTTCATCCCGAGCTGCCCAGGCGTGACCGGTCTGACCGGTGTAGGCCTTTGTGGGATTTGCCTCGGGTGAACTGCCTGGTTCGTGTGTCTTTGGGCTGAGTTGTTGCTGGTCAGTTCTTGGTAGGTTTCGAGGAGTTTTGCTAGGCTTTGTGAAGGGTTTTCTTCCTCTGCAGTTTGAGTTTTGGAGATGCTTTTTGTTCTAGGGCCTAGAGAAGTCACTGAGGCTTCCTGGAACTTTGTTGTGCACTTGCTGTGTGTCACCGGTCTAACCGGCAGAGTCCACCGGTCTGATCGGTGCCATCGGTCTGACCGGCAGGATCCATCGGTCTGACCGGTGTGGCACAGACAGCAGGCTGTGCAGTTTTCCGCTGCGTGTTTGGAGTGTTTGGTTCGTTTGGTTGAGTTGTTGGCTCCTAGGACCAGTAGCACTCCCGTGGCTACGTGGTCTTGGCCAACTTGGGTAGTTGAGTCGGAGACGTGATTTGGCTAGCCGTGTTCGTCTTGTTGGAGTAGCCATCTCCTTCGAGAAGAATTTTTATCGGCTCCCATTCACTCCCCCCCTCTCTGGTCGCCAGTTTCAGTCCTTCACATCTACAACAATACAGCTAGCTAAGTTTGAAGCATATCCATCTGGGAACTTCACCAAACTTATAAAATCACAAAACAGCTTCTGTTTCGTTTTTGAAAGTACATACGGAGCTTCTGGTATTTTGCATGACTCACCATCCTCAGTTGCCACCATGTGTAGATTTGATCTTATGTCCATCTCTTCCAAATCAACCCTAGCATTGATGGTGTCCTTTGTCTTCCCAGCAATTTTAAGCAACGTTCCAATAAGGTTTTCGCATATGTTTTTCTCAGTGTACATCACATCAAGGTTATGTGCCAACTTCAGAGATGACCAGTATGGCAAGTCCCACAAACAAACCCTTCGGCTCCAGCACTGTCCGGATTCCCGCTTCCTTTTCTTTCCTTGAGGTAGAGGATGCTTTCCTGGTCTAATGTCTTTAACCTTCTCCAGTTGCTGCTTCAGCTCCTCATGGGTAAACTGCTCTGGCTTTTCTCGGTTTTCAACAGTACCATCAAAATCTGCTCTCTTTCTTCTCCATGGATGCTCAGTTGGAAGGAAACGACGATGCCTAATGTAACATATCTTGTTCTTCAATCTCCTTGACCAAGGATCCTTGTCGCAACTCACACAGGCAAAATAGCCTTTCGTGACTCGCCCTGACAACGTGCTCAATGCTGGATAATCATGTATGCACCAAAGAACCGCAGCACGCAGTTTAAATCCTTTACCCTCAACAGCATCGATTGCCCAGACACCCTTCCAAAGTTGCTGCAGCTCTTCGACGAGAGGTTCCATGAAGATATCAAAATCCTTTGATGGAGAACTCGGCCCAGGGATCAATAAGGCCATCATGAAGTTTGATTCTTCTATGCATACCCATGGTGGCATGTTATACGGCACAACAAATACTGGCCACATACTATATGAGTTGTTCATGTTGCCAAATGGATTGAAACCATCGGTTGCAAGACCAAGTCTAAGGTTCCTAGCATCTTTTGCAAAATTTTTCCATCTTTTATTGAATTCTTTCCATGCCTCACCATCAGTTGGATGGCTAAGCTCATTGTTCACCGGTTTTCGCTTCGACTCGTGGCATCGTGCATCCTTTGCTGTTTTTGATGAAAGAAACATCCTCTTCAGCCTGGAAATCAGCGGAAAATGCCTCATACCTTTTGAGGAACGCGCTTGTTGGTGTCTACATCCTTCCATCCTGAATCCGCTTCACAACATACTAGGCACACATCAAGTTTGACATACTTCTCCTTGTGAAACAATATACAATTATTTTTGCAAACATGGATTTTTCATAGCCGAGTCCCATGGAACGTATGTACTTCATTGCCGCATTGAAAGAGTCTGGAAGACACGCTTCTGGGAATCCTTTTTGTAATAAATTCATCGTTGCATTGAATGCGACGTTGCTCATCCGACTGAAAGACTTTATATGAAGTAACTTCACAACAAATGTAAATTGTGCATATGAAAATGTCGGTGACACCTTACAGTTCAGATGTTCCTTTACAAATTCATACATTTTCTCACCGAGCACCTGACCCTTGCCCAAGTCAGCAATCAATTCAGACATCCCATCGTCTCCAGGGCCTTCATCCTCCTCCATACCCGATATGTATTGGTTTTCCTGGACCGTTTCCTGATCACTACCATCTCGTGGAGCTGCATTATCCACATCCCCCTCTGCATCCGGCAGAATTGCGTTATCCTGTACATTTGCATCATCGTCAACCATATCCTCCAAAGCTTCTCCATGATGGATCCACCTAGTGTAAGTGGTTGCCATCCCACTCACAAGTAAGTGAACTCCAATTCGCTCTATAGTCCCTGTAGAGTTATTGAGGCATCGACGACATGGGCATAGTATTTCTTCGTCCTCAGCGTATCTTGTCCGAAGAAATGCCAAGAAATCCTGGACCCCTTTCTCATGATCGGTGGTAAAACCAGTACAACCGGTTATCCAGCGTCTATCCATTTGGAAAGTTTTTGGCGAATCCAATTCAAAATTACTAACCACAGAACGAATCGAAAATGAGAACATTCTGCGAAATGAAATTTTCCGGAGTGAACACAAAATTACTTACCAGATTGACACGCCGCTGCAGCAAGTATCACCCAGGTTGCGCCCGTAGGAGTGAGCAGCCGTTGGAAGTCGCAAATCACCGCCGGATTGATTCGTTTTGGTAGCCTACTCGCCTCTCCATTCTTCATTTTCCCGTTTCGGGGCAGCGGGCTGCGGGAAAACTATTTTTTGCTACAGCGCGGGCTTTTCTCCCGCCAACTTATCAGAACAACCGCTCCGTGCTGTGGTTGGGGTGGAAAGTGTTTCTCATTAAATTGACACAACCAAGAGGTGGTGCAGTGGTAGATAATGTTGTCTCGTTCCTATAGGTCTCTAGTTCGAACCCTTGTTATGGCAAATTGTTTTTGCAACATTACGTGACCAACAGTAGGAAACAAGCAGTTTCACGATCGTTACTCAGGAAGGTCCTTCCAGCAAAACATCAATAGAACGGACCAGCAAAACATCAGCAAAATTAATTCAAAATGGTGAGTATGCTCGACTCAATTTGAAATAGATTAAACCAAATCCGCATAATAAGATGGAATCTCATAGCACTCATCACCACAAAGTTCACACCACCAAGTAGAAAACATCATAAGATGATGAGGTAGAAACATGTTTTTTAAGATTGCTGGAACTTCTCCAGCCCATTTTTGTAACTCATTAAATTTTTTCAGCGCGACGTTCTCCCGTTGTAACAATAGTTGTTGTAACGATTGCTTATATAGGTCCTTGTATAGTACAGCCTCTTGCTCTTGATCTTGCAGGTCTCTCTTCACTTTCTGGAGCTCAACGACAGTGGCTTGAAGCTCCTGCAGAAGCTAGTAGAATACAAGAACCTATAAATCTATCAAACGATGCAAATTGGAAACTAACTGAATCTAACGCCTATGAGTTGTGCAAAGGATAAGAATCATGACAGAATCCAGATGCCCCTTCACAGTCTGTAGCTCAGAGATAGTCTCTTCAATCTATCAATTCATAAAACGATGCAAATTGAAAATATAAGGATCTATCAATCCTATCAATTGTGCACCTTCAGAAAAATCTATAAAATGAGTGGCATGAAGAACATCCGGAAGCTACTAAAATACAAGAACCTATCGTAACAAGATGATGTAAATTGAAAACTAACTGAATCTAACACCTATGAATTGTCTATAGCCTATCAGCTTCTAACACCAATCGAAGTGCAAATCTAAGAGTGAGATGAAATCTGAATCTAACATATATGATCATCAATTCTCCAGATCCCTACATCTCGATATCCCCAAACCTAGGAAGATAGGGGAACATATAGCGGCTCAAACCAGAGGAGAGGACTGACCTCGTCGTGTTGTTTCATCCTCTCGTTGCTTGGATATGGCGGCGCAACCATCTTCCCGTCGCCGCTAGGATCCGCCATTCCTGCCAAAAGTCTCACCTTTGAATTGCCGATCTGCGTAGCAAAAGTCGAGAGTCTTTGCGAATGTAGTGAAGCGTTTCGCCTTCGAATTACCGATTTATATTAAAGACTCACATAAAATTTACAGGTGGGACCTGGTCAATGTAAAAAATTTCCCTTCGAGTGGGACCCTGAAACTATTTATGACGACTTGGAACACTCTATTTTCGAAAAAAATGCTTACATGTGGGACCAAAGTTGGTTTATGACGCCGCTGACATGGCAAAAATGCTTACATGTGGGACTCTGGAAAATTTTATGAAGCCTTGGAACACTCTATTTTCGAAAAAAATGCTTACATGTGGGACCCAACTAAATTTTATGATGACTTGGAACACTCTATTTTTAAAATAATGCTTACATGAGGGACCAAAGTTGGTTTATGACGCTATTGCGAAGCTTATGGCATCACAAAACAAGCATAGAACAGTGAACACTCGGCTACAGTAGCAACCGTTATGACGAAAGTTTTTTTTGTCACTAAATTTGCTCGGAAGTGAAATATTATGACGAGATCAGTCAGGAACGTCATAAATCAATGACGCTAAAATGTGGTTGCGTCACTAGTCAACGATTTTCTTGTAGTGACAAAAAGGGAAAACAACGGGTAGAATGGTCATTTTACCCATCTACTTCACACCGTCAGTTGCAAAAGTTGACGGAATGGCACACAAGTTGCAAAAGTTCAAGTCAGTGGCATGAGGGTGCAAACGAACTTTTCAGTGACATACAGGTCTGAGTCAACTTTTTTTAATGGCATACAAGTAAACTCTCAAAACAAGAAAGGGAAAACAAAAACTCCACCGCTAGAGCTCCGTCCTCATCTGCGAGCTACCGACCTTATCCTTTCGGTAAAAAGAAGAAGGGTGCCATCGGGCACCTCTACATCTTCGACCTCCAGATCCTCGCCCTACTACTCAAAATCTTGGGCGGTAGCAACATCGGGGATGGAGGGCCGCATGCCGTGGCGCGGAGGTGAGTGCGCGCCCAACATGCTATCACTTTGACCTCTCGCGGCGCACGGCGGTGCGACTGCCAGTCGTGTGGGGGCAAGGAGCGGCCTGTCCGTGAGAGCCTGAGATACTCGTTCATCTGGCGTCAGCGGTTGTGCTCGACGGTGATTTGTGTCGTCAGTTGGCTCTCCACCTCCTCGCTCGTCTTCACTGTGCTCGGCTGCTTCCACCGGCCTCTCTTTCCCTGGTCCC
This sequence comes from Cenchrus fungigraminus, assembly GCA_036936925.1. Classification (NCBI taxonomy): domain Eukaryota; kingdom Viridiplantae; phylum Streptophyta; class Magnoliopsida; order Poales; family Poaceae; genus Cenchrus; species Cenchrus fungigraminus. The sequence goes on from CM072780.1 coordinate 92,099,408, forward strand.
CGCGCGATCGCCGCCGTCGGCCTGCTGCACCAGCATCGAGCTCTCTAAGACGCCGCCGCAGCATCCGTCGTGCGTGCCCCCATCATCGGCCGTCGTCTTGCTACTCTCACGGTCCGCATGGTGCGGGCCCACGCCACTGTTGGAAGTAGCGGCGCCAGGGATGGATGTTAGGGCACCGTCGACCGAGATTCATGCTGCAATTAGCACCTGGGTGGCGCTGACGACCGGGATTCACACTTGGGACACCACAGGCTTCAGAGGAGGTGGAAGAGGGGCGCAGTTGGAAGCTTGAGGCGAGGTACGGAGGGGAGGCATGGGCCGGGGCAGTTTTATGGGGAGGAAAGGTGACAACGGTGGGGATGTGAGGTGACACAGAAACGAGAGGGTGACGGACATGCGAGGCGGGTGGGAAGGTGAGGCGGTGGTGGTGGGAGTTTGGGAGGTGAGGCGACACGGACGCGAGGGAGTGGCGACGGTAATGAGGTGAGGGGGAGGCGTTGGGCTTCCGAGGCGCACCGTGGATGGGAACGGTGCCAGGATGACACATGAGTGGATGACATGAGCAAACGATGTGGCTTGCTGAGGATGGAGAGAATTCATGTTGTAGGTTCCATCTATATAGTTGTTATAGATTAAGAATTACACAGTACAAACGCAAACGTTCACATACAGATGCAAACTCACCCCTAAGAACATACATGCACACTCTATCCCTATGAGCACCTCCGAAAGACTGTCGGCAAATTCTCATTGTCGAAGTCACCACTGACGCTTCACTGTCGACGGGCACACCGCCAACCACGGAGGGAATAGCGCCGGTTAAATTCTGGAATAAATCTAGAAAAATGCGGTGCTAAGTCGAGAATTTGAATCCTGGTGGACAAGTTCCACCACAAGGAACTTTGTCAACTTAGCTATACTTAGGTCGCAGACCATGCGCCTCCTGATCCTTCTTATGACGGAAGACTAGTATCATACATCATGGAAAATTTCTTTTTTAGATAATGGATGAAATCCGACTTCAACAACCACAAAAGGATGCATCAGATCACAATTATTATAGAAGTAGTCACTATTACAACACCAACACATGTAGGATACAAGCTAAAAAATCCCTCCAAATTATAGTTTGAGTAGTCATCCCATATGGCTTGCTTCGAAACTAAGCCGGTGGGGGTAAGACCGCCCCCACGGTTTTCATTAAGAGAAGAAAGTCAATTCCCGACTTAGAAAACCCCCGAACCCCGGCTTCACCGGCGATAAGATTTTTTTCGGAGAATAAATCCCCGGAGAGAAAACCAAGGCTCGGTGAGATTCGAACCCTGACCGGCTGGGACGCTCATCTACGTCCTCAACCACCCGAGCTAGGCTCGGTCTCTCACATGACTTGCTTCGTGAAGTCTGACACTTGTTGATCCATCTCCACACCAAGTAGTGTAAAGATACTACCAGAGCCTGATCAATTCCGAACAATGAAATGTACTTTTATCAAACTCCTTCATCAGCTCGTAATTAAGACCATGTCCACGAACCACTTGATAGACAATCAATTTTCATGAAAAGTTTCTGGTCAGAAGAATTTGGTTTCTTTCGGCGTAGTGCGCAGGTATCATTCCGTGCTGCCTGTTGTTGTGCCTGAGTGGCTGAGTGCTGGAGTTGGCGCCCATGGTTAGCACCCTGGAGCCAGGAATAGGCCGTTGATTTGCATTTACCAGACAGCATGATGGCTCATGGCTAGATTACGTGAACGTGTTTTATGCTTCTGTTAGGTTTCTATTCGCTTTATTCGCTTCGTTGTGAACTCAAGATGCCCTACAAGAAAGTTTGAATTTCTAACTTTTACCACTAATTTAAGAAATGCTCATATGACAATAGTACTGTTGGGGTTTGTAATACATTCTCTTCATAGCGCAGAAACACTTTGTAGCTTTATTACTTACTATATTTTGGTAAAAGGTTTTAGTGAAAGTTGTATATAAGTATATTAAAGATATTACTGTATTATTTATGTTTCAGGTGGACCATATTTATGAATTGAGGGAATAAAATTTACTTACTGTTGTATGCAAATAATGCGAACAATATAGGGTCCGTACTGACTCCCATTTTCCGATGGTTCGTCGGGTTCTTGGTGACTTCTCATGCATTAGAGGCTCTGGCTCTATTTACAATATTTAATATTTAATTGTAATGTTGACGAGTCTGTTAGTATTGTTTTACTAGAATATACTTCCTCCGGTTCCATAAATAAAGTCATTTAAGATAGCGATATGATCTCCAAAGTACAATTTTGACTTCTTATTTTTATAAAAAAATATTTATTAAAAATAACATATGTATATTTTTATGAAAGTATTTTGCAAGATAATTTATTCATATAATTTTCACATTTCCAAACTCAACAACTTAAAAGTTATTCATCATTTATATTCCTAATATTTGACTTAAACCTTATCTAAAACGACCTCATTTACCAAAGTAGAGGGAGTAACGTGTTTACAGTTAAATGAGCTCAAATGCTCTGTTTTATTTAATCATCGGTGTTGCTGCACTTGCGGCTTGCCCACGTACACGATGGGTGGAGGCAGAGTTTCACTGTTTCAGAGCTCCCTTGGTGTCCGCCTCGTCTTGTGCGTACTACACGTGCTGAAAGAACCATTTAAAAGTGGGAAAAATAAAAATGGAAGTATATTTTTATGTTTTCAGAATCCGATGGAAATGAAGTATTAAGAAGTATTAGGATGTACCATCTATTTTGATTTTTTTCCACCAGCTGAATAATAAATAATAGAAAATGAATTAATAACTGAAAGGGTATTATTGTAATCTGTATTTTCCCCATAGGCTCACTACCCCGTCCCGTCGTTCTCCTGGTCCTTTCGCGAGAACTGTCGACACTCGCCCTGCTGCGCTCCACCTTCCGGCGTCGCCCGTCACTCGTCACCTCGCCGGTTCAAGCGGCGCCGCCTCAATTGAAAACTCCGGCGCGTCGACCGGTACTGCTCATCTAGGGGAGGCCTCGACGGGTCGCTAGACTCACGACATCACCTAGGTTAGGCGCCACCGTGTCGTTCGACCTAGGGGACACGACGATTGCTCTGGGCTCTGGCCGATCCGGATGGAGGCGCCGCCACTTGGCGGCCTCGAACGCCTGCTGAAAAGGAGCCACGGCAACCGCTGCAGGGGCAGGGATGGGGTTCTGTACCTGTATTTGGCCGCCGCCGGCCGGATATTGCGAATGTTGCTGTTCTCCAAGTGTGGAGGCGAACAGAATCAATAGCTATATTTCTTCTCGCATTCTTGTCCAAACGAGCTCAGTTCTCTGTTACCCTTTTTAGAAGATTCACAAGTGCCGGATGAATACATGCCATGCGATTCATCAGAAAGCGACTTCACTCGCATATCAGAAACTTTTGAGCTGGCCACTCAAGTCGCTATCCATTTCTCCAACGCTGTGGCTGAAGACACAAACGTTGACTTGGAGGATTCAGCATAATATTTGAGATTCATGCCGGCAAAAAAAAAACAGACACACACATGGAACATTTCAGATTCATGCCGGCAGAAAAAGCATGGATCACTGGAAGATGAAGGTATGTTTTAGAAATAGAAAGATCAGATGAAGATCTAGTCCTACAAATCATAAGAAGAACTACAGGTAAATTCACTCACTGATTGACCAGTCTCAGTGCCCAAGGAGCTGATGATCCCTCGCTTCTCCATGCGCTTCTTCCTGTCCTCCTTGACACACTCCAGCAGCTCGATGTCATCGTCCTCCTCAAGGATAAGGGCCCGCGCGGGGCGGTCGGCGGCAAGCGGGGAAAACGACACCACGAGGGCGGCGAGCACGCACGACGCCAGGCCGCTCCGCCGGCCGACGACGACAGCGGCCTCACACCGGTCGTGACCCCGTTGCTGCTGACGCCTCTGAACTTGGCCTCGCGACCGTGGCCGTCCAAGCCATCGCGGGCAGGATGTGTAGCGCGAGCACATGCCTAGGAGGTGGTGGCATGAGCAGACCGTAGCCCCGCTGCCGCCATCTGCTACCGAACCAGCGAGAATCGACCGCCGCCGGCAGCCTGCAGCGCCAAGCGACGCCTCCATCGCGGGCAGGCGCAACTTGAATATCCTCCTGCCGCGGCCACTCACGCACCAGCGGAGGGGAGAAGTGCCTGCAACGGCGCCACCACCACTCCCATCCTCACCTCGCCGGCGGTGTGCTCCAGCCGGTCGGAGGCCATGGAATCGAGAGATTGAGGCTGCCTGAGAAAAAAACAGGTCCATGGTCGGTTGAAATAACTAAGCGAATGTACCTATATACCCTTTCTGAATTAGAAAATAAATAAATAAAATTTTTTATGGGTCCCATCAAATTGGTACTTCCTCATACTTCTTAGTAGAACTTCCTGATACTTCCACTGTTAGATTTTGTTGGATGGACCGCTCATAAAAAAAAGAAGCACTATAAAATTTCTCATATTTTTATGAAAGTATTTTGCAAGACAATTTATTCATATAATTTTCACATTTCCAAACTCAACAACTTAAAAGTTATTCATTATTTATATTCCTAATATTTGACTTAAACCTTATCTAAAACGACCTCATTTACCAAAGTAGAGGGAGTAACGTGTTTACAGTTAAATGAGCTCAAATGCTCTGTTTTATTTAATCATCGGTGTTGCTGCACTTGCGGCTTGCCCACGTACACGATAGGGGGAGGCAGAGTTTCACTGTTTCAGAGCTCCCTTGGTGTCCGCCTCGTCTTGTGCGTACTACACGTGCTGAAAGAACCATTTAAAAGTGAGAAAAATAAAAATGGAAGTATATTTTTATGTTTTCAGAATCCGATGGAAGATAGATCAGTGAGTTTTTCGAAGGAAGATGGTATCCTAAGAAGTTGTTCGAATATGAGAAAATTACCATCAGAAGAACCAGCTTTCTAGTGAAAATTTATCATTTTGAAAGATCTTCTGTTACAACTACGACTTACCATTTAAATGGCCTCCGTCAACCTTTGGTTGCCGCCGTGCTCTTCCACCTCTTGGATTGGCACCGCCGCCTCTCCTGCAAGTGCAGACTCTTCTCTCCACACTACCTCCTCCCGTCCCGCTTCGCTCTGCCCCGCGCAGGCTCCCTGCGCCACCGTCACTGCTCGTATTGCCACGCCCCGAACGCCTCTGACTTATGAGGCCGCCTCGAGCATCATTGCGCGCCTCATGGCCAGCTACCTTTGTGCCGCCAAGGCTGCAAAAGAAGACGAACATGGAGGCGCACCGCTCAGCGGACGACAACGACGACTCCTCGATGGTGCTTATGCTGCCCCCCGCCCGCGGACAGAACATGGTGTCCTGCTCCGCCCCGCCCTCCACACCGCGTCGAAGGCCACCTGGGAATCTGGATCTGTTGCCGACGCTTGATGCTCCGACGACCACTCGCCTGGCCTTCGCTCGTAGATGAGCCGCGATGAGGCTTAAGCAAAGGGGAGGGTCGGCGGCGCCAACGCAAAGGGAAGGTGCGGCACGAGCGGAGGAGGGTGTAGCTAACATGGTCTCATATGTCATTAGTTTGATTTTGGTGAATCAACATGATCAATAGGACTAACCATATTGTTGAGCATGTCCTTGTAGACATTTCTAGGTCCCATAGATGCAAAAATACCACATGCCAAAATGAGAAGATAGTATATTTTTCAAGGGTCAAAACCGAGAAAGGAAAGGAAAAGAAAAGACACCGTCGGATGAACCGACGGTACCCTAGAAGCTAGCGTCGATGCATGCGTCAGAGTATTTGGTACACTGCGTGAAGACTCAAGTCAACTGGCATCGTCGGATGAACCGACGGTCCATCTTCTACATGCGCCGAATGAATTGCCAGAGGAGAAGCAATGAAGACGAAGGCGTCGGATGGCACCGTCAGTCTATCCGGTGGTTCACTATCGCAAGACAGAGAGGCATTGGCGCAACGGCTAGTAGCACCGGATGAACCGACGGACCAAGCAGCGGTTCATCCGACGACCATGTATTTGCTAATAGAAAGGTTTTGACCGCGAAGTCTTCAGCACCGGATGAACCGACGCACCATAGGATGAAGCACCGGATGAATTGTGTCAGCAGATTTGCAACGGCTACGTGACGTGGAGGAGCACCGGATGAACCGACACCTATAAAAAGGGGAGCATCGGTTCATCCGATGGTACATGTTTCTGCCACTTTTAGCCAACGACTTTTTGGACGTCTTGGGCTATTTATACCCCCTCCACTCACCCATTTGAGGTGACTGGATTGTGTGGAAGTGCAGAGGAGTGTGAGACACATACAAGATCATATCCAAGCCATACAAGTGCTAAATTGCTCATCCATAGACTTGCACATATTTTGTGTGTGCTTAGTGCTAGGCTTAGCTTAGAGCTGAGTGAGTGCAAGGTGTGCCAACCTTGTGAGGTGATTCTTGAGTGAATCAAGTTGTACAAGGTGCGCCGGAAGCCTTGGGGCCTAAGTGGCTCACCGGCAATCGCCTTCGACCTTCCGGCTTGGTGTGGAGTAGCGAAAACACTTTGTGCGAGAGACGTGGAGACCCCCTTCCTAAGTGGAGAAGCTTCTTAGTGGAGGTAGCATCAAGGTGACCAAAGGAGCTTGGTGAGTGCCTAAGTGGCTAGCCTTAGTGGTGAGTCAAGTGGTGCTCTTGGGAGAGACTTAGTGACTGGTAAGTAATACTCTTGTGTGAGTACTTCAACAACGTGGAATAGGGGTGGCTAAGTGCCTACCGATACCACGGGATAAATCGTGTGTCAAGAGTTTGTTTCTTCTCATCTCTCTTTACATTTCCGCATTACTCTCTTGCAATCCTTGCTTCCCTTTACTTTCCTAGAGTGGTATCATGCTAGGGTTGGCTATAGGTTGCAACACTTGTTTTGGGATGAGGGTTTCACACTAGATCAACCTTAGATTGCACATCTAGATAGATTAGATCTAGTTTACTTTATGCAAAGTAGTAGAAGCCCTAGGTTAAGTTTTTAAATTATCTAATTCACCTCCTCCCTCTCTTAGACTACGAGCATTCGATTCCTTACGGAGGGACGACAGCGGCTCATGCAGAGATAGGAGGCAACGACAGGATGTTGACGACGGTTGCAGTGAGGTTAATGAAAGGCAAACCGAATGGTAGACAGGTGTAACAGCCTAACAGTAACAGAAGACCTATGGATAGTAAATTTCTACCTTTCAGTTTTTTTATGCTTCATATCCAAATTGATGGTAAGAATCCAATTTATCTTTGAATATATATACAACTTTTTTCAATTATGTAAGCTTTTCTATTCTTTCATGAATTCAAACAAACGGCGTCATTTATTGTTTGGATTTTTGGTAACCATCAACAACATACTCACTTCTGCTTCTAATGCACATTTTGACGTACTCCCTCCATACCTATAAATCAAGTCATTTTGGACAAGATTTCAGTCAAACATTGAGAATTTAAATCACGAATAACTTTTAAGTTGTTGAGTTTGAAAAATGTAAAAACTACATGAATATATTGGTCTTGCAAAATACTTTCCAAAAAGTATAGATATGTTAGTTTTTAATAAATACTTTTATAAAAATAAGAAGTCAAAGTTGTACTTTGGAGACCGTGTCGTTGTCGTAAACGACTTGTTTTATGGGTATGGAGGGAGTAGCTGCATAAGGCCCTCCACAATGTGCTAGTGATGCGTGAAAAATGGGTCCACAGTGACCAAAAGGGCAACACACGAGCGGAGCCCCAGTTTGCAAGATAATAAGGAAAAAAATTCATTTTTGACCATCTAACTATAGACTAAGTTTGGTTTTGACCATCAAATTCCCAATCAGAATTTTTTGACCATCAAATGATCAAAACCGTTCAAATTTGACTATCAGGATGTTTTGCTAGATGATTTTAAATTTTTTATTTACAATTTTAGTCCTTAGATCTGAAAATGATTATTACTTTTTGACCGTACCTCCGATTCAGGTTATCTTGAGATCTAAATCGAAGGGACGGACAAAAAGTAGAAATCATTTAAGATGTAAAGATTAAATCATAAATAAAAAAAATTAAAATCACCCATCAAAACAACCTAATGGCTAAATTTAAATGGTTTTGACAGTTGGATGATCTAATATTTTTTATTTTTGAGTTCGATGGTCAAAACCAAATTTAACCTATAGTTGGATGATCATAAATGAAATTTTTCCAAAGAATGCATCACAGCTATCTAAGCTGTTGGGACGAAATAAATTATTGCTTGCTCCCGTCCGTTTTCTTCTTTCGAGCCGAGGTGAGTTACTGAGCATGGAGGATGACAAGATAAACATAGAACCAACATTGTCAAAAAAGAAAAAAAACATAGAACCAACAAAGTATTTCTTTATTAAATGAACATCAGCGCATGTAGGTGCATCGCTCTAAGATTTAAATCGGCATGACTCACCGCACACGCTGTGGAGAGTCTAAGTAGCTTCATCTCGTGCCATAAAAATGCACAACAAAAAATACTTAAGCCATCGTATACACATGTGTGCACCTATTCTAACTTAGGAATATTTTTTTGAAAATCTATCTAAATTTATCTCGACACGATTTCTTTAACCCGACCGGGGACTCACACAGCACTGGGCCGGGCTGCCTAGAGTCACCCTAGCAAACACCCCCAAAGTGCTCATCTACGTGCCTATTTAGCAATGCTCCGGCTCCGCTAAAAGCGGCTCTGCCTATGACTCTTCCGGTGGAGTGGTTTTTTTATGGAGCTGAAGCTGTTTTAGAAAACGTTTGGCAAAACGACTTCACATGTTGGATTGAGGTTGTAAAATGTCTAAATTAGCCTTTCTTTTTTTCTTCTTTTTTTCTTTTTTTTCTTTTTCTTTTTCTTTTTCTTTTTTCTCTTTCTCTTTTCCTCTCCCCTTTCCCCCCTCGGCTCCTTCTTATCCATTCACCCTCACCTCCTCGTGAGTGCAGGAGGGGGTAGGCAGGGAGACGGAGGAGAAGGAGACGCTGACGGTGCAAAATCGACGGAGCAGAGGACGGCAGCGCGAATCGATGGAGCAAAGAATGGTCGCGCAATTCAATGGCGCGAATCGACGGAGTAGAGGATGGTGATGCGAATCGGCAACGCTACGCCAGATCCCAGGTGTTGCCGCCGCCCTCTTCTCTTCCTCTCTATTCTCTCTTGCCCTCCCACTCTCGATTCGGAGCGCTGCAGGGATGGGGCGAGCCCTCTCGCGAGGTATAGGCAGGAGATTTCCCCTGCGCGCAGCGACGGACCCCAGCATCGGTGAGCAGGGGTAGCACCGGCGACGAACTCCTGTTTTTTAATAACAGGGGCAAGGATGGGAAGGGGAGGTGGAGCCACGTTTTCGTGGCTCCGCCTCCTCCGTAAAAGCCGTTTTGGGTTTCATGTGCGGCTTCAGGGATGAAGCTGCGCCATGTGTACCCATTTGGCAGGGCATCGAGTGGAGCCGGAGTGCCAAAGAGCGGGACTGCGCGAGGGAGGAAGGGGAACTGGCGGAGCGGGCCCAGCTCCCCGTTCCTCCGTGGATGGACACCCTAGGGATGGAACTAAAACATCCGAATTGTATCATAGATTAATTTTTTTAGATCACAATAAAATAAATTTGGTGCTAATTTTTTATGCATTATAACCAGCTAATTACTGGAAAAAATAAAAAAATTAGCTACAATTTTTTTTATGGACTATTTGCTTTCGATAGAGGAAAAGGTGAAAAAACATCCGTATCCGAATTCGAATCCGAATCCGAATTTCTTTTCATCATTTGATCAAAATATAGCACACATTTGGGGTTTATTTTGTATGAATCTTAACAAGCACAATGCCAAGAAAAAGAATATAAATTTTTGGATACAAAATATTATACTTAATTTAGCTAAAATAAAAAAAGAACAGTTAAAAAATGGTATCCGAATTACTATCCGTTTCCATCCTGCACACCCTTGGAGATCCGCATGCAGTTTCTATCCGTTCTGATTTTTGAATCGGCCGCCTGACAGCCCGGTCCCGCCATCTTCTCCCGCAGGCCGCCGCCCAATCTGCTCCGCTCTCTCCCGAATTCTCTCTCTCCGCGCGCTGAAATCGAATTCATTCCCCATTTCCCCTTTCGCCGCGCCGCGCCGCCACCGCCGCCGCCTCCGCTTCTCCGCGCACCGCGGCCTAGTGCACCCTGCGCCGACCCGCCGGCTCCATCGTTGCTCGACGGCCACCTGCGCCCCTCGCCGGCGGGGCGTACCCGCTCGGCTACCCTCCTCAACCCCTGGAAGGCGCGGTAGCCGCCGGTTCCGCCTCCCTCCATGGCCGCCGCGGCCGTCCCCGCCCCCGGTAAGTCCTCGTCCCCCGCTCGGATCCCACTCCGTTCCAGCTTCTCCGCCCATCCGCGGAGCTCTATCTCAGCTATCGAGCTTCCTCCCATTAACCAGGACGCGCGGCGGTGGGTGGCTCGAACCCTAGTGGCGATGGCGGCGGCCCCAGGCTCAAGTCCCCGCCGGGGAAAGGGAACAAGCCCGTCGCGCTCGCCGACATCACCAACGTCGGGAGGCCCAACACCACCTCCAGATCCGTCAGTATTGGCGACGTCCTCAAGGTGAATTTCATCGCTTTAGCTTCGAAAACATGCCACACAGCCGTGTCTAGGTTAACCATGCCGTTTCAATTCGACTACATTTCTCTGTGGTACGCTCTTCCCCAGGCTCATCAGCTGCTTTGCTTGGTTGCAGGAGAACACGAAGCTGATTCATCTTGTCAATGAAAAGGCGTATGTTGCCTGCCTCTCCGTCCCCTCTCCTTGTCTGTGCGAAAAATGGGGGAGCTGAAGGCTGTTGTTTCTCTCTCAAGTAATGTGGATTTGCTTGGCTTCATTGCAGGAAGATCATTGAGATGAGCAGAGTTGAGGTGCACAAGCTCCGGGTCGCGCTGCAAAGGTTGTCCCAGAATAACCTGCAGATTGCACAGACCAATTCACAAATGCTCGCGGTGCGTCTATCCACATAATCCCTGTCTCACTGTGGCTGCACTAATATCCTGTCTAACCATGACTGCTCTAGTTTTGACCTTTTACTCTTGTGATGCTGCTCCTCAGTTGATGTCAAGTTGGATAGCGCACTTATTGTCAGAGACTCAGTTATGCCTGTGCACCACAATAACACTAATTTTAAACTGGAAAGTTCTACTTTTTGTGTAGTTCAGATTCAATTCCCCCAAATTATGCATTGGGTTTAACTCAGTTATGTTGGATATGAAAAACTGAGTAAATTCTCTAAACCTTTTTCTTGAACTTTATACTATCTCCAAACCCAAATATAACCATATAAGTCCATTGCCCTAAACCGAACCCTTTTAGCTTTGATCATGAGTAGCCAAAAAACCTTACAGTACAACATAAGGCTGACATATACTAGATTCATCTTGAAAATAGTTTCACAATCTATAATCTTTTGATTTAGTCTATTGCATTATATGTATTATTATTAAGGTCTCATATTGGAGACCGTGTCAGTGTTCTAATGGTCTTATATTTAGGAAGAAGTACTCATCAAAGAATCATGAACATATTACTTATTTTATGGTGCAGAATAGAGTTCTGCCTAATCTTTCTTGTTTGTGCTTCATTGCAGGAGCTGAATATGGCAAAAGATAGGGTAAGCGTCTGACTTCTTTTACGTTTGAGTTTCATTGATTATCAGTAATCATATGGTGCGATTTGGGAATTATTTGAGGATATGGCATGTAGATCAAAACGTTGCAACATGAGCTTTCATGCACAACCGCTCTGCTTAAAGCAAAGGATTCAGAGCTCGAAGTAAGTAATGGCATGGCTTAACTCAGCTTCTTTTTGTTATAGATGTGATGGTTTTATACTCATGTACTATTTGCAGCGTAAGAATAAAACTGCTAACAAACGGCCAAAGGAAGTAAATTCACATGTAGGTAGCAAATTTATATCAGTAAAATAATTCACCTTGTTAATCTACAACTGTTGCAATTCTGAGTTTGATTTTTATAATTGAAGGAGGTCTTGAAATCTATATCTTCCAAAGGTGCAGCTGTTGACGCACATCAAGTTCATGGCTCAGTAACCAGTGGTGTTGAATCCCAGTTGCTTAAATCTCAATGTAAATTTCACTCTTCGTTGTTTTGTGATTTTTTTACTGCTCTCAGCAATCATTTCGTGATTTCATCTGTTGTACCTCAAGATTTTGAACTGCCTTATTTAACACAAAGCATTGTATAACTTCTATTTTTCTCCTTGAGTCAGTCACTGTTAAGCTTATAATTTTCACTTGATTGAATCTCTTCTCAGCTGCCATCCCATCAAGGACTGTTTGTCAAGAGCCACTACAAGATGCAACACTAAAGAGGTATATTTTGCGGGTTTACTAATGTTCAAGCTGCAGCTGCAACCAAATTCTAGATAGTATGATTTGATGAAGGGAATTTTTGATTGAGAATTTCTGTGGATAGGGGCAAAAATAAGCGGAAGTCAGGATCAAATGAATGTATGGACACTAATATAATGCAGGAACACTACAAGCCTCATTTGGAACCTATTTTGTCACTGGATCATGAAGATCCGAGGTACTTCTTAATTATGGAATGTGTTCTTCGTTGCAACGGTATCTGATTGAAAATTCGAGTTTGTTATGACTCTTGACTAATTATATGATCAGGAAGACTCAGAGACGAAGGTCTTCTAGACTGAATCAAGTACCTTGTGAAATCGCAGAAGTATCTCACAAGACATTGTGTGACGATATTATAGTTCCTTCATCTTCTTCCACTTTAACTGTTCAGGAACAGCATGGACCAACTGCTGGAAAAGATACAGTAAGATACTATGTCATATATTTCTTTCCTGTTTCGAAAGAGTTGATTGGAATCGGGCGGTTCTGATTTGGTGCAATATTTGTGGATATATTGTGCAGGGGAAGTCACTGCGAAACGAAACCAGTGCAGTAGTGCATGAAGAATTAATGTCTTCAGTAGTAGAGGTACAGTAATGTTGCAGTTTGATTCAGCTTCTAGGTATTGATGTTAATATGCTACCTTTTGACCGCTAGTGTTTGATCACAGCAGGAAACTGAGATAAATGAACAACCACAAAAGGAAGTGAATTTGAAGGTAGGCAATGCATTTATTCAATTAAGGAAGCATTGCACATATCTCCATTTACCTGTGTAGAATCTTAATTCCTACTTGATCCCTACAATGTTGTTCAGGTACAAGAAGCTTGTTCCAGCGTTACTGGAGTCGAGGCGCCTGAAACTGATGTTAAGGCCTGCGACACCAAGCAGAGCCATTCGGCTACTCAACGTAATACCCCCCCCCCCCCTCTCTCCAATTTTTAAACCGGATAGTATCTTTTTTCTGAACATGATTTTAAAGAATAATTAATCTTTACTCAATCACGGTTCCTTTGCAGCATCTGTGCCATTTAATATCACTGAGCTCCCCAAGCCACCAGAAGACTCCTGTATCAAGTCAGTTTAACCTTTTCACCCTCTAAGAGTCCTTTTCAGCGGGCCATGATAGAGTGTTGTTTATTTTGCCCCACTCAAATGACTCCTGGAAGACTCACAGAACATGACCTTAATATTTGCAGAAAATCTCAAAGGAGAAAATCTGCAAGATTTAATTCGGCATCCTTTGAGAACACAGACAGCACTTTCGATACTCTGCATGATGATGATGCCATTGCTCCTTTGGCCTCTGCCAGTTCGATTGCCTCCATGGAGCAAAAGGCAACTCAAAAGCAGAATGATGCTTGTTCTTCAATGAAATCTACTGTGGGGCAGGTGGCTGCAGGGAGGAGATCTTTGAGGCGGGCTGCGGAAAAGGTCGTCTCTTACAAGGAGATACCCTTGAATGTCAAGATGCGACGGCCTTAACTACCCGGAGAGATGCCCATTGCACTGTGATTGTGTAGACATGTTGTAGTTTGCTTTCTTTGCTAGCCTCAACCGGTAGCCACTGCACCTTAAAGCTACGCTTTTAACAGATCATCGAAACCTGTTGCATGCAGCCCTGTCAATAGCTCTTACTGCCGTTCTTGTTCTCTGATGGTGTAGTGTTGCAGCTGACACTAGCACAAGTACCAGTTTCTGTTGGTTTGAGAAAATTATTAATTGGATGTAATAGAATTTACGAACAATGCTTCGTGTGATGTTGAGGTCACTGTTGATTTTGTAAGCTTTTGACATATGTACAACTTATAAACTTTATCACATCAACATCACATTGACATGGAGGCTTGACTATCAGATAGTACGGCTCTTGTACGGTTCAGCATTAAGAAATGGGAACATTTTTTTACAACTTTTTTTGTGTGCATTTACTCAGTTTAGCTCAGACCTGAAAATCAATCGTAATTGACAATGTCATGCTCTTTGACTTAATGTACCACGACTTTGATGAATCCTCTTACAGCTGGCAAAAATCAACCTAAAATATATGTATGAGCAGCATATCTTTATGTTCATATCATATCTACTTGTACGATTTACCATATGTTCCTATTCATCTATGTACTCATTAACTCTTATTTGATCGATTTCCTAGCGCTAGTACATGGCTGGGGAGCGACAGTCCCTGATTTTCCCCATTTTACATTCTCACATCGCCTCCCTTGTGACGTTCTCCAATGCTATGCCGTGGCAAGGCACCTCAGCTTAATAGGCTTCTTTTGATGCACTTGTTCCTCTGATGTTCTTGAACACAACATTGCTCACATCTACAGATGATTTCTGCATCAGCTCTGGAGCTGCGGTCGCCTAGGCTGCCGATGCTGCTCCGGTCCCCATATGATGTTCCTGACATGGATGTTCCTGGTATTTATACTCTATACCCTAGGTGTGAAATCTCTTTTCTTAAAATGTACTCCCCTCTGCTGCTTCCTCCGCGTTCATTTGTTCACCTGCCATCCTCATGTCGCATGAGCATAGAATCAGCACTTTTGTTCAATCTACATTTGGGCTCATGTAAGAGTTGTGCGATACTGAACTTCTGTAGGCAGTGGTGGAGCTTGACGGGAAACCAACAAGTGGTGCCAGTTATAGCAATACTAATAGAAGTTAGGTAAATCAGCCTTAAGATTGTTTCTAATATAGGTTCAGCAATGCATACTGCAAATCACTATATGTAACCACTTAACAGAGTTTACATCTAGAATTGCAAAAACATGCTCATTATAGTCAGAATGTGTTGCTTGACCTCTTGGTTAAGGGCATAGGTAAGTTGCAGTGATCTCAAGTACCTAATGTGTAGTTTAATCCCCGACCTAGCCATATCATTACTATAGATCTTGATAGGGAACACGGCAACGGATGAGTTTCTACTTAGCTTTTGCTTCTGTAACCCTTGCTGATAAATTTATGCTCCAATTTTTGTACAAGTGTTTGAACTTGGATCTGAAGTTGGCTTGCGATTGCAGATTCAAGAAGGTGTTGCCCAGCACTATGATTTATGGATGTTAGGATTGAAATTCTATGGATTTTCAAGGTGGCCTTCCTTGGTGATCCCTGTGGAGCCAGATGTCCCGGACGGAGCTCGATGTACCAACCGTGGTGATTTTCTTGCATTGCTTAACCTGATCTCAAGGAATGTTTTTCACCTGCCCTCCTACTGAATTTAAACCTGGGATGTGGGTTAATGTTAGTGGGACTGATAAGAGTTAGTTCCATCTTACCACTTCTGGCCTCAGTTCCCTTCAAGGGAGAAAAAGTGAATTCCTGAAGGGGCGATGATCAATAACCATGGCTGAACACAAGCAGCTTTGAGCAATCAAGGTTGTTGTGGGTATCAAACTAGAATCTTCCCTCTCCTCTCTTGAAATCCTTTTCAACTACGCTCTAATGATAGTGGCTTTGTCCTTGGATGCAGTGACGGAGCTGCACCTGGGGCCTCCCAGGCCGAGGCCCGAGTCATAGCCCAGTGAAACCCACATTTCTCCTGTAATTTTTTACCCAAAAGATGAATCTTTATGCCCAACTGCTACCAGATCATGGCAGAAAAAAGTAGGAAAGGCAGCAATCGTTCCTCTCTGGTGACATATCGTGGCTGGTGTGTTACCGCACGCGCGGCTGCGCGAGGCAGCCACCGCTGGGCGCCGACCTCCGACAGCTGGCCTTAGTCGTCGCTAAAAGTTGGCTCCGCCACTGCTTGGATGGTCATGCCATTCTTCATGGGTGATGAATGATAATCAGGGCAGCACCACCTATCAGAACAGGTTGATCTGGTGAGAAGAGATGGTGATAAAGAAGTTTCCTAATTTCTGCTATTAATTTTGCTATAAGACAAAACCTGTTTGCCATGGCTTGTTGCAACAACAATGTTTACATGATGAAAGATACTTTCAGTTAACTTTGTTCATCTCAAATTCTTCTGAAATGATTTTCAAGTTACATTTTGGTCCTATATTCCTGTTGGAGTAGGGTGGGTTTGAAAAAAAATCTGGATGCACTATGTTTTTGGCAGCTACCATGTTTTGGCCATCACGACTATTATACAGGTGCTGTGTTGATCCATCTTGCTACTGCCTGATTTCTCAGATTGTGTTCCTATTTTTGTCACTTTTGTTTGTTGATATTCCTTATTTGTACTATCATTCAATAGCTGTGATTATTGAACGTCTATAGAGCTATTGCTTTTTAGCATACCTGAATTGTCTGTCTGGGTATTTTGCTCAATTTGCATTTGCTGCTACAGAAGTAACCAGTACTGCAATTAGTTGTACACCTTGCTGTGCAGTGGATGTGTTGCTGTAGTGCATATTGGAACAACAGATTCCTACTTAAAAACTCAATTGATTTGATGCCAACTATTGGTTTCCTGCAAAGTAAGGCTTGATGCATCTGGACACTTATGGTACAAAAGGATGTGTAGATTCAGCTTGTAGGAATGATTCAGCTTAGAAGGCCTGATATGATTTTTCTATACTGGGACAACTATTTGCACATTTCACACTGTTTGTATATGTATTGTCCATCATTCTTGGTATGATGTATGTCTTTGTTAATCGTAGGATCCATCAATTAACTCTCATTACGTGTCCTTAGAGAGAAGAAGAAGAGAGGTCTTTATCAGCTTCAATCGAGTTGTGCGGTGCCGGTTGATGTCTCAATCTAACCCACCTCTTGAGTTGTGGCTTGTGTCGATGTCCCAATCTGACCAAACAGAGTTGTGAGTTCGTCTTGATTTGAGAGGTGCGTGCTGATGTCCCAATCTAGCTCACCGGAGTTGTATGGTCTGCGGACCTGAGTTGTTTGGGGTTTAACCCCTCTAGCTGTACGGTCGATGGACCGGAGTTGTATGGTTTTCAGCCCGGTTTTCCTTATAAACTGGGCCAACTCTCTTCTTCTAATAAAAATTCGGGAAAGCGTAAGCTTTCGCCGTCCGTTAAAAAAAACATGTCCTTAGGTACTATATTTTTCGTATGTACTGTTTTT
Organism: Cenchrus fungigraminus; assembly: GCA_036936925.1. NCBI lineage: Eukaryota > Viridiplantae > Streptophyta > Magnoliopsida > Poales > Poaceae > Cenchrus > Cenchrus fungigraminus. The sequence goes on from CM072780.1 coordinate 92,116,880, forward strand.
GGTAAGCAGATTGATTATCGAGCTAGCAATCATTCTACCAGATGCCAATACACTTTCTCACAGACTATTTTATCATTAATCCTAATGTAGCATCATGAATGGCCACGATGAATTCAGAAAGCCAAGCCCTTCCAGTTCCAGGACATCGTAGTTATTTGCTTTGGCCAATAATCCTATCCTTTTACTGCTTTGTACACAAAAGATGTGTCATTGTTGCAGAGCTCTATTTGTTCCTCTTTATTTAGCATAATCTGTACCTTGCTGTTTATGTTGCAGTGATGGAGCTGTTGACTATTGAGACTGCAAAGCGGGTGTCTGTTAAGGAAGTATTACTGGTGTCTGACTGTAAGTATAAGGCCCATCCGCGAAAGGGTCTGTAGCTTAGTGGTTACAAGAGCCCCGGTAGCACCTCAGGTCCTGGGTTTGACTCCCCGTGGGCGCGAATTTCTCAGGATTTAACGACGTTTGTGCTTTCAGTGGTAGGAGACGTTCCCGTCGACAGTGAGGCGCCTGTGGTGACTTCGTCAATCTTGAGGATTTGCCGATCCAGTTTTCGAAGATGCTCCTAGAGGTAGGGTTTACGCGCGTGTGTTCATAGGGATGAGTGTGCGTGCATTGTGAGTGTCTCCGATGTACAGTGTAATTCGAAAAAAAAATTATAAGGCCCATTCAAGCCTATTGCTCGCTGCTGGATCCATTCAGAGCTTGTGTCAAACAGTTAGATGTATTGCAAACTATGTAATTGACAGAACCTTTGTGCTCAGCAATGTTGACACTTAAAGCCTTAAAGGGATTAAACTGACCCGTTATGTAAATATTTTTGGAGTGCATTTGTTTCTTCCTTTTGTAGTACGTTTTGTATAGTGATGTTTTCATGTCTTTGATGATCAGGCTAACCGCAACGGTGTCCTCTAAAAGGTCATGAACCCCAAATATAGAGGTTATCTGAGAAAAAACAAGTCGCAACGGTGTCCTGTAAATACCCCTCTAAGTTTGGAAAGCTCCCTCCCCTCCTCCAAACCTGGAGGAGACACGCACGTGGCCATCCCCATCCCCCATACGGCTCTGCTGTCGTCGTCCTCAGCTTGCTGCACTGGCACGCGCGCGGGGGGGGGGGGGGTCGGGTGGGGGCTCAGCCTGCTCCGTCATTTGCGGCCCCGGCCCTATTCCTTTGGCGCCACTCCGCTCCCCTGATCTGCAGCCGTAGGGGCCCGCACCGCATGCATCTGCGCCCCCGCAGTGCTCCCCTAACTCGTCACCGCCGCCGCCATGGACGCCGACGACGCCTCCACCTCTCTTGCTCTCACCTTCGTGGAAGCATCTCCGCATAGCCCCACCAAGAGGAACAAGAAGCTAGCCAATCCGCCCAAGCGCTTCGTCCACACCCTAATTCCGCCCTCCATCCTCAATGACCTCACCCTCACCGCCACCTCCCTCCTCCCGGCCAACTACAACTTCCAGCTCCCCAAGACGGCGCACCGCATTTGCTCCGCGGGCACCTGCCGCGTTGTTGACGCCTGTTAAGTACCCATTTTAAGGGCGTCAACTCGGGCATTTTTCCACATGTGAAACATGCATCCACACTAGAATAGGAGCTTAAACTAACAAATTCCACAAGTGTCGATGTTTATTTGAACGCAGGGATTCAACAGAAGAAATAGAGAGAGAACATATACATTATTTGAGCTAAGCATTTCAGGTTCAACCATTGAGAGGCTGCCACATGGGATCCCCTGGATCCCATGCGCCCATGCCACATCATCGATCCAAGGGAGGCAAGCCTGGCAAATCAGAATGCGCCACATGGACGTCACAAGGATCCAAGGGCCCACCAGGCGATCAAACTGCCTCAAAATGTTACACACACCTAGAATACACCCAAGGGCCCACATGTCAGCCACCTGGCCAAAGGAGAGGGCCAGCCGGGCCCACAAGGGGTTGGCCGAACCGTGGGTTCAGCTGAACCACATTAAGGCCCGACTGATCCTAGCCTTCCACGTGGTGGTGCATGATTGGTCCTAGGCTGCGTTCTCGGGATGCTTTTGGCGATCCTCCATGACCCTCCCCGACTATAATTAGAAAGGGAGATGCCTCACTTATGAACACACTTGAAGCCAACACTTCTCTCCTTGTGTTGTCTCTCTCTCTGTCATTCTCTCTTTGTGGGTGAAATGCCCACATGAGAGAGAGAGAGTGTGTGTGTGTGTTGTAGAGATTAGCCTAGGGGTGTGCTAGGTAGAAAGAGGTGAGGAGAGAGATGGAGATGCTTGAGACTGATGATTCGTTCATCGTTCATCAAGCCTTGTTCCTCTGCAGATGCTTCTGTTCTTCATTTAGAATAAAGTGAGTATTCTTGCATTTCTTATTTAGACTAAAGTAGTGTTCATGCATAGGTGATATGCTCTTGTGTTATTCGTCTGCTCATGATTTAGAGGCTCGTGTTCTTCGAATATGACCCTTTCGATCCAACATTCGAGGTTCACTACTTTTAGTATCCGTTTGTGTGATTGAACTCCTTTTGATCTATCTAGATTACATGCGTATGTTAGCATCTATTCTTTACCATTGCATCATAGTTCAATGATGAGTAAGATCTAGTCTATATCTTGCGGGTTCGTCGCTCCATATTTATATAGAGTGTTGTAGTGTTGTTGCGGGTCGACATACGTAACCATGCTACAGTAGTGATCGGTGGTGTGGATGTGGTGTCTAGACTATGGGTTATCCTTCGTTTGGCCTATGCCCCGCGTTTAGATAGAGGTAGGCCGCGGTAGTGACAGCTGTTGGACCCTTTGTATTCCTCCACATTCGGCTACGACATAGAGCTAAATACCAGAACCAACTGTTAGAGCCAGGCGGGGTCAGTGCCCGAAGCAAGACTCTACATATGTGATTGATCCTTACTCTAGAACCAATACCTTCAAGAAGACCCTCCGTTATCCAATCAACCCTAGCAGGGTTGGGTGTCCTTGGATAGTCAGTCATCAGATCCCCTCTTCCGTCCTTGGATTCGATACCCTTTAGAATACTCCTTAGGTGAAGTGCTACAACTGTGTATCTGTGTGCTTGCAGATTCATTCGCACCAGTCAGTATATCGAGCTAGTTCTTACACGCTCCCGCTAACCAGCGCCATAGTGGTGACGTTAAGAAATACCAACAAGCATTTCTGGCGCCGTTGCTGGGGACTATCCTCATATCTTTTATCTTTTCTTTGTTACTACTAATACCCCCACTATCCATGGAAGGTTATCCTCGTACATACCTTTCATCCTATAGGAGGGAATCCTCAGAGCCATCATCATTAGAACCAAATTCTTCATCCGCTGTTGGATTTGCCCTGCTCTCATGAAGCTAATTCAGGATAGTTCCTTCTCAGGATTACCCCATGAGAATCCTTTTGACCATGTGAGAGACTTTGAGCTCTTGTGTTCCACTCAGGGTAATACCGAGTTAACACCAGATGCTATTAAGAGGAGAGTTTTCCTGCTATCCCTCTCTGGGGAAGCAAGGACTTGCATCGTTGCTTTGGAAGAGACTGCCCTACGTGGGAGAGTTTGAGAACAACTTTCTGTTCCTGATTCTTCCCGTTATGATGTGTTGTTTCCTTGAGAACGAAGATCCTCAGTTTCAAGCAAGGTAAGGAGGAACCACCGAGAATGGCATGGAACCGTTTCGCCTCCTAAGTCGAGACTCGAACCAATGCTGCTTCCGCACTTCTGGTTTGGATTACGTAAGGACAATGCCATGACACTTGACGCTCTCTCAAAAAGCTTGTTTGTGTTTCTGGATCCGAGTCGAGGAAAGGAGATCTTGGAGGAGATCCAAGACTTCCGTTCCCCTCTCGACCTATGAAATGAAGTTCTATCAAGAAGGGAGAATGTCAAGCCACCCAGAACTATCATCATCCGAGTTTGAGCTTTCATTTTAAACCTCTCACAACTCTGGCTGAAGAAATCCCTAAGTAGTTGGAATCTAAGAGAATTCCTAGCGCAAATTCTCTCCCTAGATTCTCCTATCGCTCTCTTTTTTAAAATCTCTCTCCAAGACTTTGTCTTGAGAGGGATGGGGAAGGAATAATTGGGCAAGGACATTTGTTCCTGGCAAGAATGATTTGTTCACTTGTAGTTATGATTTCCCAAGGGAAGGTGCGGTGAATTTATCATGTTTCCGTATCAACGCCCTGACCAAGGTGTGTTTGCACTAAGGTCTAGGCCGAGACGTTGGCCTTTGCTCTCTAATCCATTGGATTCATCATTTTGGCCAAAGGAGCATGAACACTCCTTCTGATCCGATCAGGTGAAAACAACTTCTCTATCTTAACCCTGATAGTGATCGATGCCGACCTAGTCAAGTGGTTCGACTACTCTTATCTTATACCTTTGCTTGATCGATGCCTAATGGGGGTTGTGATTTAATGCTTCACTACTCGCACACCCATTGGAAGCTTAGCTAGAGCACAAAGTGGCTTGTCTTTTCGATAGGCACAGAGTTCTCTACCTAAGGAGAGGATGAGTTAAATTATACTCACTCCTCAGGTGATTTGCACTCATGACGCTCGTTCAGTCTATGGCTTTGAATGCTCTAATTCCCTTTTGAGACCCGCGCATCTTCGAGTGAATATGATCTGGAGTCCAATCTTTCACTCTATGAGTATTCGTGCTCATTTACTCATCTACAGGATCTACCCATCGATAGTGTTTTCTGTAAAGCCTTGTCATCACCCTAGGGTCGCTGGTCATAAGTTCCTCTAGGTTGGTCTCGTGTGTTCTTGTTTATAAACTCTATACAAGGATCGTGTTTGCTTATATGTTCTAACCTTGCAGCTGAGCATCCATGGATATAAATTATGGCTAGACCATGAAGATCTGGCATCAGGGAACGAGCTCCTACTGCGCCGTGCCGCATCAAGACCGTTGATCCCCACGATCTCCCTCCAGCTTGTATGCCGATTGATGGAAATCAGTGGCGGGGGCTCCGGGACGGGACGTGCTAGTAGCTTATTCCGTACAATGTTAGTTTTAAGATCTTTACAAAAGTGATTGCTAATAGGCTATCGGTGGTAACAAGTAAGGTTATTGGTCCTTCGCAGTCTAAATATTTTAGAAGGAGTGGTGGTCTTACATGAGACTCTACATGCAAAAGGGGATTATCTTGAAGTTAGATTTCGAGAAGGCGTATGATAAGGTGAATTGGGTTTTTTTTACAGAATGTGTTAAGGATGAAAGGTTTTTCGGATAAGTGGTACCAATGGATAGAAAAGATAGTTACTGGTGGGAACGTGAGCGTTAAGATGAATGATGAGATGGGTCCCTTTTTTCAAACTAGGAAGGGGTTGAGACAGGGTGACCCCCTTTCACCAGTACTTTTTAATGTGGTGGTAGACATGTTGGCTATCTTAATCGGTCAAAAGATCAGGACTTGTTTGATGGTCTGGTCCCTCACTTAGTTGACGGTGGCCTCTCTATCATGCAGTATGCATATGACACGATCCTTTTCCTGGATGATGACATAGTCAAGGCCAGGAACCTGAAACTTGTGTTATGTGTTTTCGAAAAGCTCTCAGGCCTAAAACTAAATTTTCACAAGAGTGAGTTATTTGTCTTTGGGGAAATGAAATATATAATTGCTTAGTATGTGGATCTGTTTGGTTGTAAGGAAGGGGATCTGCCTTTTAGATAATTAGGAATACCGATGAGCCACCACAAACTTTCAAATAAAGATTGATGCGTTGTGGAAAAGAGATTTCAGAAAAAATTGAGGAGTTGGAAAGGCAAGCTACTTTCGTTGGGAGGAAGGCTTGTTCTCATTAATTTAGTGCTCTCAAGTCTGCCTATGTTTAGGATGTCGTTCTTCAGAATACCTAAAGGTTTTCGAAGAAGTTGGACTATTATAGATCTCGTTTCTTTTGGCAATGTGATGAACATAAGAAGAAGTATAGATTGGCCAGATGGAACATTTTACATAAGCCGAAGAGTGTGGGGGCCTAGGCATAATCGATCTTGAAGTTTAGAATAAATGCATACTAAGTAAGTGGTTGTTTAAGTTAATCAACGAGGAGAGTTTATAGCAGGAGATTCTCAAGAAAAAGTACCTAAAAAATAGAACTCTTTCACAAGTTGAAAAGAAAAATGGGGACTCGCACTTTTGGTCGGGGTTGATGGATGTTAAGAATATGTTTCTAGAAAGAGGCCACTTCTCAGTCCAAGATGGTACCCAGACTAGATTCTGGGAAGATCTTTGGTTGGGTGATGAGCCTTTGATGACAAATACACGTCGTTGTATAACATTGCTAGAAAGAAGAATGTTATAGTGGCTCAAAGTACCTAGTACTGAGCCACTTAATATCTCTTTTAGGCGAGCGGTAGTAGGAGAAAACCGGGTCAAATGGCTTGAGTTAGTGGGGGTCTCTTTGGGGGTGAGGCTTAACACGCAAAGTGACACTTTTATTTGGACAGGAAGCAAGACCTTCTCATTAAGGTCTATGTACAATGATATCATGTCGAGGGTGGGAGTTCCTTTTAATGTATTGTCTTGGAAAGTTAAGGTGCCTTTGAAAATCAAAATTTTCCTTTGGTTTTTGAGGCAAGGTGTGATCCTTACTAAAGATACCTGGCCAAAAGGAAATGTAAGGGAGGTTCTAAATGTTGTTTCTCTAATGCGTAGGAGACAATTCAACACCTTTTCTTTGAATGCCCGATTGTGAGGCTGGTGTGGAGTACAATATGCATAACTTTTGATATTAACAAACCAATGAGTATTAGTCACATTTTTGAGGATGGATTAAGGGGTTTGTTTGTAAGCAAAGGAAAAGTGTGTTGCTTGGTGTAGTGGCTGTTTGTTGGGCCATTTGGCTTGATAGGAATAATGTGGTGTTCCAAAGATCAAAACCTGATTCGTGTTTGCAGGTAATCTTTTGAAGTGCGTTTTGGATCAGAAGTTGGTCCATCATGTCTAAGGAGTACATGAATACCTTGTTGATTGGAAGTCGAAGGTTGGAGACGATGACGTTAGAAACCTTCAACAATTATGGATGGAATGCGCTAAGAAGGATTGCTTGCTAGCAGGCTGTTTTTTTTCCGGCGTGTGTGTTACTAGGGCACTGTAGGCCTCCTTCTATCTCAGCATGTGTTGTTTTTGTTTGGTAAACTTGTTAGTGTCTCGAATTATGTGCGCAATCTGAGTGCTGCGGTTGTACTGGATGGTTTTTTGGCCGTATACATTCTCTAGAGAATATAGAGGCATGGTTTTAATCCTTTTTTCTAAAAAAAGTCATGGGTGGTGCAGTGGTATGCCGCACTGGGCCCTCAAAATTGGAGGGCCCCAACCTGCACATTTTCTAAGACCGTCTCCAGCAGCTGTGCGAGGCGAGGCGGGAGGAACAACGGTGCGACCTCCCTTCTCTGCCCTCTCCTTCCCAGCGAGATCCGGCGCGGAAGAGCTCCACGCGCGAGGCCTTCCTTGGTTCCTCCCCTCTCCTCTGCGGTGTCGAGCTCGCCGACGCGGTTGCTCAGCGACGAAGGCGAGGTGGCGTGGGCTGCCGACGGACGGAGCGAGGAGTAGGGGAGGGAGGCAAGAGGGAGACGGGAGGCAGGAGGCGGAAGGAGATGACGCGGGAGGCAACTGTCTCACACGATGCACGACGGGGTGCAGATCCTCTGCTGGAAGGCCTCCTCCTTTGCGAGACTAATGCCTTCTCTATCTTTTGCTCATATGAGAAGTTTGCAGATGCATATTGAGAATACTGCTGGAGTTAGTCTAAGAGCCATTGGCGTATCTAGAGGGTGGGTTGGGTGGCCATGACCCATCCTAAGATTCAGCCCAAGAGTCACGAACATTTGTTTTTTTCTTTCAAAAAGTCTGGTTTATCCCCCTCAACTATGACAAAGTTCAAATTTGATCCTCTAACTATGGAACCATAAGTATAACATCCCTAAACTCGCAGAAAAATCCGATTTTACTCCTTCAACCACTGTAGGTACTGTAGATGAAGGAAAACAATTGGCTCTTGGCCCACCCTAGCTTTGAATCCTGGATTCGCCCCTGCTAAGAGCTCCAGCAACATTGTAGCGCTGCTATTTTCTGAGCTCTCATCCATTTTGAAGAAGATCGAGAGGGAACGAAGAGATATATCATTAATGGAATAATATTCAGCTAGTTAGGATGTCCCCACGATATTGATTACAAATTCTTGATTATTAATGGAGGAGAAATGCCCAGCAAAACTTTATTCCAAATCCTTGTCCTTTGACCTTTATTTATTATGTACCTTCTACGCTGTGTTATTTTTAAACTAGTACCACATAAGCAACTAATATTACAAAATTCTACTCAACGGCAGATACACTCAGCTGATTTTATTGTACTTAAAACATGCCTAGATAGATATGATTAAACCTAAATCTTATTACACCGTGCATTTGAGTGGTGGAGCTTGTTTCATGAAGTCAAATAATATCTAGTGAATCTTATATTGCGCATGTGTGCATAAGCCCTCAAATAAATGTGCACAAAACTTTTAACTTTTCGTATATTCACAGATTATTAACTGTTAAGTGCCTTAGTAATTGTTAATAATTTTGTTCCCTATTGGTAATTAATCTTAGGGGGCTTTAATTTTTGTTGCGCCGTGCGGGCTCTAAAATGTAAGGACCGGCCTTGTCTAAACTATATATTAAGCACATAAAAGCATTGTAAGTCTGCCCTCTAATCCTTCCTAGCTCTAATCCCACCCCGCACTCGAGTAATCCTTTCGTCAGTCCACACCGCCTCCCGCACGCAAATATTGATGGTTATCACGGTGCAATAGGTTGAGTCATCGAGTCTAGAATGACATGGTTGCTGACATGAGGACATTCTTTTTTCAAAAGATCCAGACTTAATCTTCATTACAACTTGCAATATAAGGGCAACAACAGGCAATCCACCTAGCTCCGATGAACGACAAATTACATGCACTGGGGCTGGGCCAACGCCACATGACACTGCGATCGATTTGCCTTTTGTTCAGGTTTGGGTATGGGTCCAGGTCTGGCTGGCCTTTCGAGCATCCCGTTTTGTTCCTCATCTCTGCATAAAAAAATGCCACATCTCAGCTGCTTACAAGGGCGCGCTTTCAGCCTCTCTTCAGTAGCTCAAGTGCTCAACTCGTCTCACAGGACTTCAGGTTCAGGTTTGGGTACAAAGGTTTGGTTCCGTCCGTCCGCAAATTCTTTTTGCTACTAATCTCTCTATTTAAAAAAACGCCGCGGGTCAGTTGCTTACAAGGGTGCGCTTTCAGTCTCTCTTCAGTACCTCAAAGAACTTCAGGTTCAGGTTTGGGTACAAAGGTTTGGTTCCCTGTCCGTTCTCACATTCTTTTTGTTACTATAATCATGGGAGTAACAAGGATGCGCGTTCAGTCTCGCTTCGGTAGTCCAACTCGTCTCACAGAAGTTCAGGTCCAGGTCCAGGTCTGAGTTTGGGTACAGAGGTTTGGTTCGCTGGCCGTTCGCACACTCTGTTCGCTACTAATCACTCTATAAAAAAGGGCTCGCCACGGCTCAGTTTCTTGCAAAGCAAAGGTTCTTTCAGTAGCTCAACTCATATCAAGAAGTTCGAGCAGGCTAGAATGGCTAGAGTTGGAGCTGCCGTCGCTGTGTGCATGGTGATTTTCGCCCTGGATGTCTCTGCCGGAATGCTGGCCATGCAGGCTCAAGCTGCTGAAAACGAGGTAATAGATTGATCATCTGTCTGACTCTCTCCAGTTAATGAAGGGTTCTTCAAGTTGATTTTTTTTTTGCACATCCTGTCGTGCTCATGCTTGATTCGATATGCGTTTTTTGTGACCGTGTGTTGCAGACTACATTCCTGATTCGATATTCAGTTTTTGAGGTTTGTCTGACGCTCATGCGTTTGATTGTTTCCTGCAGGGTAAAAGAGTGGTGTTGGTCTTCATTCAGTGGAGGGAGCCAGTACACAAGGCATACCAGCTCGCTACTGCAGCTGCGGGGCTCCTTGTAGCTGCCCAAACAATCGCGACCATACTGGGCGGCTGCGCCTGCATATTCTCTCGTCAGGATTCCATTACGGCATCCATGAGCAGGAAACTGGCAGCACTCTCATGGTAAATTTGCTTGTTTCGAGCACACTTTCTTTCTTTAATTTCTTTTTTTTGGCAAATGTGAAGGACATCCTATTTATTCTGCTGGAACACAAAATGGAAACAATCCATTTTGTTATGTAGAATATTGGCATGATATGCAAAGATAATTTGATTACTGCGAACGAAGCGACACGCTTTAAAACCGGTTCTGATTGGTCTGCGTTTGCTGTTGTCCCACACACACCACGACTTCTGACGTTTTCTTCTTTTTGAAAAGGATATAAATCCCTCGTCATACAACTCACAATACGAAATCATCTTATAATTCTACAACAGAGAGAGTTTATTTGGTGTCTCTCCACCACGCTCTATGATATGACAGGATAGCCTTCGGTGCCGCGTTCGCACCGCTGCTCGTTGGAGCCATGTCCAATTCCCAATCAGAGCCTTCATGGGGCTTGATCCACTTCGATTTCTTGGCCCTCGGCGGCAACTTCTGCTTCATTCACTGTGCCGTAACCGTCGTCTACTATGTCACAGCCATCATGGCAGATTCGGAGTTCTTAGCTTCTCGGATGCAAGAATCACCGGAGGGGACAACAAGATTCCTCTGGCTCTTTAGTTGTGAAGTTGTGTATTGAATTTGTACTCCACACACGGTCGTCGTCAGGGTCGTGTACCATCTTTCTAGTCAGTGACCGGATGTACTATTAAAATCTACATGTAACGAACATATACTGCCAATACAATAAAGAAACCAAACATGACCAAGGAGTGCATCACTCCATCTAGAACATAAATGTTTATGCAAACATTGCAGGAGGCTGGATGTTTTATTCCTTTATCTAAAAAAAAATGATTCAACACAAAGCGTGATTTACGAATCATATGGAAATTTCCCGTCAAAAAAGTCATATACCGAAAGGGAAAAGTCTATTTTTCAACCTCCAACTATTGCACAAGTCTGATTTTCAACCTGCAACTACAAAACTGGACAAAGAGGGCCATTGAACTGTCAAAACCGGACAATTTTGGCCCTTTGGGTGGTTTTGAAGAGTGGTTTTGCATTTATAAAATTTTTAAAAGTCTAGATTTAATGCAAAAATTCATAACTATTTCATTTCAAATCAGAAAAATATCAAATCAGTGCCAAATTTTTTCTAAAAATGTAACCTATCTATTGCTATTCTATTTGGCATTATTTGAAACTTAGTTGTCTCTGTTCCTTGTATTTTATTACAAGCAATAAAATACTAGAATAACAACAAATATTATGTAAATAACACTAAATAGAGTACCAACAAATGGCCTACATTTTCAGAAAACTGTTGGTATCAGCTTCATTTTTTTAAAGATTTGAAACGAATTAGTTATGGATTTTGACCAAATCAAAAAGAACTGAAATTTCTAGAAAATGCAAAACCACCATCAAAACCACCCTAAGGGCCAAATTTACCCGGTTTTAACAGTTCGATGGCCATTTTTGTCCGGTTTCGTAGTTGAAGGTTGAAAATCAGACTTCTGTTATAGTTGGAGGTTGAAAATTAGACTTTTCCCATACCGATACCACCGTTTCTTTGCTTCCTCTCGTTGCCCCTATCCTACCTCCTGCGATGCTTGGCAGCCAGCCAGATGTTTCCACTGTTTATTTATTTTTATTGTGTTATCTTTAGGTTCGGGTTTGGGTCTGGGTTTGGGTTTGGGTCTGATCCCCTTTTATATTGCTAATAATTTTCTTGCGAGTTGCGACTCCAGGACACATTGAACGTGTATCCCCCATTGTAGGCTGGGTTTGGTACCCTTTATATTCATAATATATTATTGCAGCTCCAAGACAGTGTACTCCACTTCAGATTGGGTCTGGGTCTGGTTCCCTAGTTAAACTTTTTGTTTTCCCGAAAGGAAGGATGGTATTATAAATGAAGAACAGTACATCCCCAAATTACAAAGAAGACTCAAAATGTCAAAAGTTACAAAGTAGTCCATCACAATCTTCTTTGCCTTCCTCAGAGGCCACTGACGACCGCCAGCGCCGCCAAGCTTGGAGAATCCGGTCTTGCCGCCAAGGAGCTCCACTGTTGGTAACGCTGCAAGACCCAACGCCAAGGACCTCTCCTGACGCATATATTATCCCTGTGGTACATCAGCAACAGGGGCGGAGCTAGGCATGTTTGTCAGGGTCAGCCGACCCCAATGATTTCCTTAAAATTTAGTGGAAATTACTGTTTCTCACTGTTTAATAAAGGTGGTGACCCCAGCCAGCAATGGTCTTGACCCCGGTGGCATTCCCGACTGGCTTGACATTCTCGGCTGGCTTCGCCCCTGATCAGCAACATCCACGGGGGAGAAGACCGAAGAGCACCACCTTCCTCTGATCCTGTCGGTGTTTTAGACCGGCAACCTACTAAGGGGAGTACCCGAAGTAGATGAATGTGGCCTCGCCGAGATCGGTAACTCGAAGGAAGAGACACGTGGCACACAATTTAGACAGGTTCGGGCCGCGGGGTGCGTAATACCCTACGTCCTGTATGCTGCGTGGCTCTGGATTGATTGGGTGCGATTACAAGATGATGCAATCTTAAGCCGTGAGAGAGAGGGGGGTCCCTGCCTCACCTTATATAGTCCGGGAGGCAGGGTTACAAGTCGGTTCAGGGAGAGAGTACTAGTCGAGTACGTCTAGGAGTCCTCTATACAGTGCGGGACATGTACAACTTCCTATCCGGGTACTTCTCCTCTGTAGCCCTTGTGCTTCACGCCATCAGGTGCCGTGCAGCGCAAGTCGAGTAGTCCCAGGGGCCCACCGAGTAGTCGGTCCTGGTACCCACCGAGGTAGTGGGTCCAGGGAGGTCCATACGACAAGCCCCCGAGTACTTTGTAGTCGAGAAGGATAGCTTCGAGTAGTCTTGACGGCCTTAACGAGTAGTCCTCAAGCGTCCCTGAGCGCTACAAGTCAAAAGTCCTCAAGAGTAGTCGAAGCATCCCGAGGCTGGAATGTACTCCAGCTGATATTTGAGCAATCCTGAAGTCTTCTCGAGTAGTCCCCAGCGTCCTCGAGTGCTGCTCTTGAAGGTCTTCAACAATGCCCGTGTTGTCTTGAACCCGAAACTGATATGGAAGTGCGATTGCAAAATCGCACTCCATATGGAGTAGCCCCCGAGCCTTAGGTTGAGTTGCAGACTCTGGCTGAGGGTCCATCTGAAGTTTTGGCAAGAATATCCCGTGAAATCCGGAGAAAAAACCGAAGGACACGTGGCACGGAGCCCCCGAGCCTTGAGTCGAGTACTTCCTCTCGAATTGAAGGGTCATCTTGTAGAATGTGTCCTGAGTTGCTCTTGAATCTTGTCGCTACCCAGGAAGTTGAGTAGAAGTAGCCGAGCCCCCGAGACGAGGCGTGTCGACTAGTAGAAGTTGGAGAGTCAAGCACCGCCGCTGAGTCAGCCGTGTACAGACTTATCCATCCGGCCGTTGGAGGGGCCGCTGTTGACTTATAAATAGAAGCCGAAACCCTTAGGGTTTTTCACCCCACGCATTCGCAGCCATTCCTAGCAGATCGAGCCAGAAATCACCGCCAGTGCGCACTGCCGCCGTTGAGAGGATTGTAGATCCGAACGCGCCGCCGTAGAAAGCCACCGCCGTAGCCCCCGAGCGAATGCGAGTGAAGACACCGTGCACTTAGAGAATGAAGCCCTCACCATCGAAGACCTCGAAGGCTGCCGGTGGGAAGAAAAGGGCTCGCGAGGAGGCCGCCGGATCCGCCGCGAGGACATCGCCGCCGGTGTCTCCGCCGCGACCAAATCCGAATCAAGAATGGAAGAAATCCAAGGCCAAGACCGAAGATCTGCTGGCGCTTCTCAACAGTGGATTCTTGCTGGAGAAGGAGGTTGACATGTGGAGAGCCGCTGCAGGGGATCCGTACCCCATGGAGAAAAGCCCGGATGAGATCCCTATGTTCACCCGGTTCGCGGAGCGAGGGTTGTCTCTCCCGGCCAGCGACTTCTTCAAGGGGCTGCTGGGGTACTACGGCATCGAGTACCTCAACCTCAACCCCAACGGTATCTTCCACACCTCAGTCTTCGTACACTTCTACGAAGCTTTCTTGGGGATCAAGCCCCATTGGATCCTTTTCCGAAAATTCTTCCGAGTCAAGCCCCAGCCCAGCGCCAACAATCCTCGAGTAGTGGGAGGAGCCGGCATCCAGATGCGAGAAGACGCCGCGGAGCAGTACCTCTTATACAAGCTTATCGACTCCAACCAAGATTGGAAGTCGAAATGGTTTTACATCACCAACCACCACTCGGAGCTGCCGAAGCCAAGCGGGAAGCAGCCGAAGCACCGGCCATGGTGGAACTCAGAGCCAACAATGCAGGAAGGTATCCAGTTGCCCGAGCTGCTGGCGAAAATCAAGGCTTTGAGAGAAGCCGGGCTGAGGGCCGAACATGTGGCCTTCAGCTTCATGAAGCGAAGGGTGTAGCCGCTGATGGCCCGCGACACCCTAGGGTACCAGTACACCGGCGACGACGACACGTCGCGGATGCCCGGTGATGAAGTCGACGACGACGACATCGTTGATAGGCTGGGCAGGATCTTCAAAGACATGCCGGCGTACACGCCGTGCCCTGTGCCCGAGTACTCCGCCGCCCGCCCGCCAAATGAGGTCGGTAGCCGTACCCATTGTCGAGTACTCATTACGTAAGAGTAGTCGTGCTGACGTATTGTGCTTCTTGCAGGATGACTTGGTGAAGTTCGTCTCCGAGCCGGCGTCGCCTCCTCAACTTGTCGAGGTCCCAGAGGAAGGGAAAGCCAAGGCCAAGGAGCGGCGCGAGGTTGGTGAGGGAGACGACACAGTAGTCATCGAAGACACGTCCGAAGAGGACGACGATGAGGAGACGCTGCAGGAGCGCTTCCAGCTGCGGTCGAGATTCAGCCGCCCTAGATTGCCTCATATTCCTCTCGTTCAGGATCCGCCGACTAGCCTGGAGGCTAGTTTGCCCGCGCCGCCAAGGAGGCCGCGCAACGTGGCCCGCAAGCGCGTGGCCAAGAAGTTGAAGGTCACGGAGACCACGTCCCAGGAGGTAAGCCGTCTTGAATAGGGTAGTCGAGTACTTATGTCTCGATGTTGTACACTGACGACGAAATTCCCTTGCTTGCAGGAGATGCCGCCTTTCGACCCCGTAGAGCAGGGGGACGAAGGCAACTGGGATACGGTGGAGGAGCCAGCTGGGGGTAGTCGTAGCCCAGCCCCTACCGTAGAGGAGCTCTTGGCGCAGTTGTCGCGCCAGCCCTCAGTTGCTGAGGGGAGCACAGAACCGGCCGCTGCTATTGTTGAAGAAGCGGCGGCTACTGAGGCGCAAGAGGAAACGCCTACCAAAGCTGGACTGGTAGATATTGCCAGCATCCTCGGCGCCCCAACCGTGATGGTAGTCCGGTCGAATTTGTAAGTGGTGATCCTTCCCGAGTAGTACATTAGATTTGGTAGTCGTACTGGGTTGACAACCAGCTTGTGCACTCTGCAGGAAATCGACGGACTTGACCTGGGAGGGAGATGAACCCACCACAGCGGTGGCCGGAGAGGAAACCGCGCCGCCCGCTGAGGAGTCCGCTCCCGCCCCTCAGGCAGAATCCGGGGCGCCGGCCGTGGAAGCTACCTTGCCTGAGGCCAGCATCGTAGAGGGTGAGTACTTTGCTCAAGTGCAAGTAATCCCGAAGAGTAGTCGTAACCGCCATGTATGACTGATCCAGTTGTCCTTTTATTGACAGGTGCCGAAGCCGAGGGAAGTGCTATCCCGTCGGCGGTGCCCGTTGAAGATTTGGCACCAGAGACCCAGGGAGCTGCCGAAGGAGCCCCCGAGCAAATGGAGGTGGCGGTTGAAGAAGCCATCGCGACAGCTGGAGGGGGGCGCAACGACGTGCATCCAGAACCGGCTCTGGAAGTAGTCGTTCGCTCGCCAGAGATCCAGGACGCGGAGCCAATCCGCTCGGCGCCAATGTCCGAAACCGCGACGAGTAGTCGTGGCGGGATCGAGCTGCTAGCGGATGACCTAGTCGATCCAGCGACGGTAGCTCGGCACATGGAGGCAATGCGCCAGGCCGAGCAATGGATGAAGGTGAGTAGTCGACACCCTTGAGTAGTCAATCCTTTAGTGTTGAGTACCCATTTGACATGTGTTGTCTGTGGCAGGACGTCGCGGAGCGGTCTCGGCAGAAGTCTGACATGCTTCAAGGGTACGGCGACACGGTGCTCCGGGCCGAGGCCTTAGAAGAACAACTCGTGAAGGCCCGGAAGCACGCCACCGCGATGCAGTCGAAGCTGGACACCGCCTTCGCCCAGTATCACAACGAAATCCAAGATATGCAGGCGAAGAGCGACGAGCTGGTGCGGAAGAACAAGTCTCTCCGCAACAAGAATAAAGGTACGCCGTTGCCATGCTGAGTACCCATTGGTAGTGTCTTGGAGGAGTCTGGCCCGCTTTGCCTTGTTGATTGCAGAGCTTGAGACCTGCGTCGACCAGCTGAAGGCTTCAGAGACCGACCTGAAGAACCTCTTCTACCGAGAGCAAGAGGCCCGCGAGGTACTGGAGTATGATTATAAGCAGCTTGCTTACGAGTGCGACAAGCACATGGAGCTTCGCATTGCGTCGGATCGTGACCTCGTCAACTGCTACAAATCTTTGCAGAAGCTGAACGAGGACTGTGAGAAGCTGCGGGCCCAGCTGAAGGAACTCGAGGAGGCCGCGCTTCCCATCGCGAGGCTACTGGTGCCTCACCCCGGGGGACCGAAGATAGCCCCATTGGTGGACCGGCTGAAGGAAGCCCCGAGCCGCCTGGCGACGTACGTGAAGCACCTGGCGAAGTCGATCCCCAACCAGGTCCTGGCGTATATGAAGTCGTACTTCCCAAAAGCTCCCGTTGACGTAGTCGCCGGCGGACTAGCCGCCAACTGCACGGACGAGCAGTACGCGGAGCTGCTGGAGCAGATGGCGCCCATTGCCGAACAAGTCACCGAGAAGCTCAACCTCCAGTAGTCCTGTAGGGTTAGCTCATAGCAGTAGTTGTGTATAAACAAAGTTGCAATGAACTTGTTTAAGTATGAATGAAGGAAACTTCCATAAATGAGTACTCGTTATCCCGATCTGTGAGTGCGGAGTCCCATCATGGAGTCGTCGCGAGTAATCATACTCGCCAGTGGTCCCGTTGAGGAAAAGGGACAGTAAAGCAGTTGATAGGTAATCAAACTTTATTACTGAAGAAGTACGCCTGGATGGCCAGGGCTGTTGTTACAGAGTAGTCACCAGGACCCGGAGGCCGCCTACGGCTAAGTAGTGCTAGGGCGTATGGCCGCTTACAGCAGTAGATCCGTTAGTAGCCGCATGGGCTGGATCTAGGAGTGCTTGGTCTCTTAGTAGACCGCTGCTGGAGTCCTTTGTCGCTCGTCGCAGCCCAAGATCCGTTAGTAGCCGCGTGGGCTGGATCCTGGAGAGGAGTAGTCCGGAGACTAGGGCCTGGACCTGGAGGCCGCTTACGGCGAAGGGGTCTTTGAGTAGTCGTATAGACTGGAGCCCCCGGTGTAGACTAGGCGTAGAATCGACAGAGTTGGTCGATGTTCCACGAGTTGTTGATGTCTTCGCCTTCAAGCGTCTGGAGGCGGTAGGAGCCCGGTCCGGTCACCTTTGCAATTGTGAAGGGACCTTCCCAGGGCGAGCTGAGCTTGTGTAGTCCTTCCGTGTTCTGGATGCGGCGGAGGACAAGATCACCAACGTTGAAGGAGCGTTCCTTAACGTTGCGATCATGGTAGCGTCGGATACCCTCTAGGTACCTTGCTGATTGGACGAGGGCGGCACAGCGAGCTTCTTCGAGTCCGTCGATGTCAACTCGTCTGCTGTCTTCAGAGATGCCTTCGTCGTATTGCTCCACTGCTGGTGAATCCCACATGACATCAGCAGGGAGGATTGCTTCGGAGCCGTAGACCAGGAAGTACGGGGATTGTCCTGTTGGCTTGGAAGGTTGAGTACGCAGCCCCCAGAGAGCATTGGGTAGTTCCTTGATCCACTTGCCTCCTTTGGAGTTGGCAGCGTCGTGTAGCCGCTTTTTGAGAGCATCGAGCACCATCCCATTGGCGCGCTCGACTTGTCCATTGGCCTGAGGATGGGCAACTGAGACATATCGGACGTCGATCCCGCTGTTCTCGCAGTACTCCCAGAACTGGTGATTGTTGAAGTTGGAGCCCAGGTCTGTGATGATGCGGTGGGGTAGTCCGTAGCGATGCACGAGTTCATCCAGGAAGTCGAGTACTCTGTCGGCCTTGGGGCATGTAACCGGCTTGACCTCGATCCACTTGGTGAACTTGTCGATGGCCACCAATACTCGGTTGAATCCACCTGGCGCAGTTGGAAGTGGCCCAATCATGTCGAGCCCCCAGCAGGCGAAAGGCCAGGTTGGCGGTATGGTGACTAGCTTGTAGGCCGGGACGTGTTGTTGCTTGGCGAAGTATTGGCACCCTTGGCACCTTCTGACGAGTTCTTCGGCGTCGCCCAGAGCTGTGGGCCAATAGAAAGCCCGTCGGAAGGCCTTGCTGACCAGCGTGCGTGAGGACGCGTGGTTGCCGCAGACGCCTTTATGGATCTCCTCCAAGATGTCCTTGCCTTCTTGTCTGGGAACGCACTTCATGAGTACTCCGGAAGATGCGCCCCGCCTGTAGAGCTTGTCTCCGACGAGAACGTAGGACTTGGCACGGCGGATGAGTTGCTCGGCCAAGTTCTTGTCCGAGGGAACCTTCTGCTCGCTGAGGTAGTCGATGAAGGGCTGCCTCCAGTCCACGTCGATCATCATGACCTCCTGGCCAGCCGGGGGATGCGCTGGGTCAATGGTCGGTGGCGCCGGCTCCGGGATGGATGGCGCGTGAAGCTCGTGGACGAAGACACCCGCTGGTACTTGAGCGCGAGTAGAACCAAGCTTCGACAGGACGTCCGCTGCAACGTTGTTGTCGCAGACGACGTGGTGGAACTCGAGACCATAGAACTTGTTCTCGAGCTTGCGGACTTCTAGGCAGTAGGCGTCCATGTTCTCCTTGTTGCGGTCCCAGGACTTGTTGACTTGGTTGATGACCACTGCGGAGTCGCCGTAGACTAGTAGCCGCTTGATGCCCAGTGAAGCCGCGAGGCGGAGCCCGTGTAGCAGAGCTTCGTACTCGACTTCGTTGTTTGAGGCCTTCCAGAAGATCTGCAGGACGTACTTGAGTTGTTCGCCCGTTGGAGAGATCAAGAGTACTCCTGCACCTGCGCCCTCGAGGTTGAGTGAGCCGTCGAAGTACATCACCCAGTGCTCTGGGCGCTTGGTTGGAGTAGGTAGCTGATTCTCCCGCCACTCCGCCATGAAGTCGACTAGTGCCTGCGACTTGATGGCTGTGCGTGGCTTGAAGTCGATGTTGAGGGCCCCAAGTTCGACTGCCCATTTGGAGATTCTTCCAATAGCATCTTGGTTCCGCAGGATGTCACCGAGCGGGTAGTCGGTGACGACGGAGATCGAGTACTCCTGGAAGTAGTGTCGTAGCTTCCGCGAGGTGATGAGCACTGCGTACAGAAGCTTCTGTACTGGCTGGTAGCGTGCCTTGGATTCTGATAGGACCTCGCTGACGAAGTAGACTGGACGCTGGACTGGATAGGCGTGGCCGTCTTCCTGCCGCTCGACGATGATGGCAGTACTGACCACGTGAGTAGTCGCAGCGAGGTAGAGCAGTAGCTGCTCGCCTTTACGAGGAGCTGTGAGGACTGGTGGCTTCGATAGGAAGTCCTTGAGCTGGGCAAGGGCTTGGTCCGCCTCTGGAGTCCACACGAACTTCTCTTGGTGTTTGAGTAATTTGAAGAAGGGGAGCCCTCGTTCTCCAAGCTTCGAGATGAATCTGTTCAAGGCCGCCATGCACCCGGTCAGCTTCTGCACGTCTTTGATGCACGTGGGAGCTTTCATGCTGGTGATGGCGGAGATCTTCTCAGGATTGGCTTCGATGCCGCGATGGCTGATGATGAAGCCGAGTAGTTTGCCCGACGGCACGCCGAAGACGCACTTGTTCGGGTTGAGCTTCCAGCGGTACTCGCGCAGGGATGCGAAAGTCTCTTCAAGATCGTCGATGAGCGTGCTGGAGTTTCTGGTCTTGACGACCACGTCATCCACGTAGGCTTCGACGTTCTTGTTGAGTCGCCTCTTGAAGCAGGCCTGGATAGCTCGTTGGTATGTAGCGCCGGCGTTCTTCAACCCGAAGGACATGGTCGTGTAGCAGTACGCGCCAAACGGGGTGATGAACGCGGTCTTCTCCTGGTCTTCTTCCTTGATCGCGATCTAGTGGTACCCGGAGTAGCAGTCGAGGAAGCAGAGCAGGTCGCAGCCCGCCGTGGAGTCGATGACTTGGTCAATCCGCGGCAACCCGAAGGGGTCCTTGGGGCAGTGCTTGTTGAGGTCGGTGTAGTCGACGCACATCCTCCACTCGTTCGAGTTCTTCTTGCGGACGAGGACGGGGTTGGCGAGCCACTCAGGATGGAAAACTTCTCTGATGAAGCCAGCCGCGAGTAGTTTGGCGAGTTCCTTCTTGATGGCGTCCCGTCTGTCGTCGGCGAAGCGGCGGAGGTGTTGTCGCTTCGGGGTAGCTTTAGGATCGACGTTGAGTGAATGCTCAATCAACTCCCTGGGCACCCCTGGCATGTCCGCTGGTTTCCACGCGAAGATGTCGCGGTTAGCCCGGAGGAAGTTGATGAGCGCGTCTTCCTATTTGGGGTCGAGGCCCGCCCCGATGGTGGTGGTCTTGCTGCTGTCGCCTGTCCCGAGGTCAATTGTCTTGACCAGAACCTCCTCGGCTGGCTGAGGCTTGTTAGCTTTATTCGACTTCTCTGGGATGTCGAGTTCGCTTGGGGCAAGCTTCTTCGACGCAGCGTAGATCTCCATCATTGCATTGGGTACTTGATTTGTGGAGGCGATCTCCACAGCTTCCGTGTCGCAGTCGTGCGATATCTTCAAGTCCCCCTGCAGCGAGAGTACACCTGCTGGACTCGGCATGTTGAGTACTAGGTAGGTGTAGTGGGGTACCGCCATGAACTTAGCGATGGCCGGTCTGCCAAGGATGGCATGGTAGGACGTCTCGAAGTCCGCGACTTCGAACTTGATGTACTCGGTACGATAGTTGTCCCGAGATTCCCCGAAGGTAACTGGCAGGACCACTGAGCCCAGTGGAATAGCCGCGTTTCCGGGGACGATGCCGTAGAAGGGCGAGGTGCTCTTGGTGAGCATGTGGGTGATGTCGAGCTTCATCTTCTTCAAGGTCTTGGTGAAAAGGACGTTAAGCCCGCTTCCACCGTCGATGAGGACCTTGTTGAGCTTGGAGCCCGCGACCACCGGCTTCAGGACGAGTGGGAACCGCCCTGGTTCGGAGAAGCTAGTCCATTGATCCGCGCGGGAGAAGGTAATGGGTACCTCCGACCACCTGAGGGGGGTCGGGACCGCTGGTTCAATGCTCATGACTTCTCAACGGGTAGTCTTTTGGACCCGTCTGCTGGGTAGCCCGCCGAAGAGGACGTTCACCGTCTTGTCAGGTTCCTGGAAGTCGCCATTGCCTTCGTCGTTCTTCTTCTTGCCTTTCTTGTCATGAGGGTGCCGTGGCTCCGGAGTATCCTTGAGTGCTCGCCTGAGTTGGTAGCACTGCTCGGTGGTGTGGTTGCCGTCCAGATGCCACGGGCACTTCTCCTTCAGCAAGTCTTTGAAGCCGCCGGAGGTCTTCTTCGAGTTCTCCTTCGCAGGGCGCTGGATAGCCGCGACAGTGTTGTCTGGCTTGCGCTTGCGGTTGGGACCCGAGTAGTTGTTGTTGTTGCGACCGCCTTGGTTCCCGTTGTTGCTGCTGCCGCCGCCCGTGTTCTGCTTGCTCTTGCCACGGATGGCGTCGTACTTGGCGTTGGCCTTGTCTTCTTCATCGGCCCAGGACGTGATCATGTCCTTGAGGTGGGTGATGGAGCTTGGGCGGCGACGGCCGAAGTCTTCGAAAGTGCGACGGTGGTAGAGGCCGTCTTGGAAGAGGTCAATGACTTCTTTGTCAGAGACATCGACTACTGTGGTGCGCTTGTCGAAGAAACACCGCATGTACTTGCGAAGGGTCTCGCCTTGTTCCTGCTTCACCATAGCTAGGTCCATGCGAGTACCCGAGCAGCCCATAGCGCCCGCGAAGTTGCTGGTGAACTGCTCCTTCAGCTGGTCCCACTTGTCGATCGAGTACTTCTCAAGTGACTCGAGCCATGTAAGCGGTGCCTGGTCCAGACAGAAGGGGAAATATAGGCACTTGGTGTCGTTGTTGCCACCAGCGTTCTCGATGGAGAGGGCGTAGCATCTGAGCCACTGCACAGGATCTTGCTTCGCGTCGTACTTGGTGATTCCCAGAGGCTTGAATTTCTCTGGGAGGAGGAGGTTGCGAAGTCGCGCAGAGAAGGCAGGGAAGCCGTCGTTGTCGCCTGACGTGGAAGCCTTCTTGCGCCGTAGTTCTTCAATCTTTTGGCGGGCGTCGAAGCCGCCCTGAGAGGCTCCGGAGGCGTGGCTATTCGTGTGGCGTCGGCCGCCGCGGTCGCCTCCGCCACCGGCCCTTCTATTGGCCCCATGTTTGGAGCTTCCGCCGTCGCTGCCTCCGCCGCCAGGGTCGCGATGAGGGACGATCTCACGATCGCCGCCAGCAGCTGCAGCGCTGTTGCCACCTTGAGAGGGTCCGCCGGCCGTTGCACGAGTACGGTTGGGATTGGCCGGCAGCTTAGCTCGAGTACGGTTACGACCGAGGTCCGCGCTGCGACTTGTGGCTTCGTTATCGCGATTCCTGGCGGGGGGCGGCTGAGCGACCCTGTTGTCAGCTCGCATGAAGTAAGCGTCTTCTGCAAGCTTGGCGATGACTTCTCCTGCACGCATCCCCTGAGCTTGGCGTGCGATCGCTGTGATCGACATGAGGCATTGCTCCGGGGTAGTGTGTACCCTACTCTTGACTTGGTCGAGAGCCTCTGCGAGGTTGCGGATGGGGAGGTTGTCTCGAAGACGCCGGCGTCGTTCGTTCTGCTTTCTGTTATGCTCACGTCGAGCGTCCCTGTTGGCGTCAGTCTCATCCGCGGGTGCGTCGGCAGACAGCTCGTCTGCGGAGATGTCTTCGAGGTATCGGTCGCTTGCTGTCCCTGAGGGTCCTGGCGTGTCGCCGGCAGCCATGAAGACTTGGCGGTCGGGGTTGCCAAGACTGGAGTCAGAACTCGCCACCTCCGTTGGGGTGTACTCCTCAGCTCGAGCGAGTGGCGTTCCCTCCTGGAAGGGAAGCGAGTCGAGGTAGGCGACGTAGCGTGAGTTCCCGTTCGTCAGGTCAGCGGGCTTGCGGTCTGGCCAGTAGACAAATCTTCCGGCGGGTGTAGATGTTATGACCAAGCCGGCGGCGGGTCCTGACAGGGGTTGCTCTGTGGAGTTGTTCTCGGACTCGGGATCCTCAGGGTCCGACCCGAAGTCGAACTCGTACGCGGAGTCCGAGTAGAAGCCGAAAAGGGGGTTGGAGTCCGAGGTGTGGCCGGGAGCGGTGTCGGAGTCCGAGTCGTACTCGGGTACGGGCTCCTTGCCGGCCCGGCGTGTAGTGGGAGCCTTCGTGTGGGCCCTGCTGACGTTGCGGGGGCCACGCGTGAAGTGCTCGCGGGGTGGGGAGTCCACATGCGATGGCTGAGTTGCCGGCTCGCATACGATAGCCCATGGGGACGTCGAGCCCGAGTTGGAGGCGGATCCAAGCTCGAAGTCGGCGTGTTGGTCGAAAAGCGAAATTTCACCGAATTTGCTGGCGAGTTCGCCCGTGACTACTCCGGGAAGTGTCACGAGGCCGGTCTCCGGGTTGGGCGGCATGGTGAGGCGGCGTTGGAAAGATCCGGCGCCGTCAGCAGTGCAGACCCAGGCACCGAAGACGAAGGTGTCGCCGCGGTTGAAGGCGACGGTTGGCTTGATGTAGACGGAAGCCGTCGAGTTCGCCATGAGATCTTCGGCGAGAGCCCCTACCTGGCGCGCCAGCTGTCGGTGTTTTAGACCGGCAACCTACTAAGGGGAGTACCCGAAGTAGATGAATGTGGCCTCGCCGAGATCGGTAACTCGAAGGAAGAGACACGTGGCACACAATTTAGACAGGTTCGGGCCGCGGGGTGCGTAATACCCTACGTCCTGTATGCTGCGTGGCTCTGGATTGATTGGGTGCGATTACAAGATGATGCAATCTTAAGCCGTGAGAGAGAGGGGGGTCCCTGCCTCGCCTTATATAGTCCGGGAGGCAGGGTTACAAGTCGGTTCAGGGAGAGAGTACTAGTCGAGTACGTCTAGGAGTCCTCTATACAGTGCGGGACATGTACAGCTTCCTATCCGGGTACTTCTCCTCTGTAGCCCTTGTGCTTCACGCCATCAGGTGCCGTGCAGCGCAAGTCGAGTAGTCCCAGGGGCCCACCGAGTAGTCGGTCCTGGTACCCACCGAGGTAGTGGGCCCAGGGAGGTCCATACGACAGATCCATCAACCCACTAATCCAGAGCCGGCGCCACCAGCGACAATGAGCTGGAGAAGACGGTTAGATAAAAGGTTAGTTTTCGGTACATTTTAATTTCACAATTAAATAGATATTTCAGCAATATGATTATCGTGAGTGAAACAAAGTATGTGCATGTGTTTATGTTTAAACATCAATTAAACATAAACATGTTCATGAATAAACAGCTATTAAACATGAACAAAAAAGAACACAAGAGTTTGAGAGTGTACCCAAAGGCGGGGCGGCTACCGGAGGCATCCGATGCGCCGTTATCACTTGGATTAGTCATACTAATCATGGAGTGACCTTGTTCGATGTAGTCGTACTCGTACGAAGTCGATGCAGGAAGATATACGTAGTGCAGTCGCTCGAATGGCCTCCTGGATGTAGTGAGAAGTAATCGTACAGGGAGTGAGCAGTCGCGTCAAATGCTCCCCAAAAACCTTATTGCCCGCTTATCCCGAGCAGGATCTTCAACAACGGTCAAGGTTTCGGAGGCTCTTCTGTTGCCGGTACCATGTGCACGGTGCAAGTGATGGGGGTGCAAGAAGCAGTAGACAGAGAGGGAGAAGGGAGAGATCTCCTAAACATGAGTATCTGATTGTGATGGTGCGGAATGAGAAGGCGGAGGAGGGGCTCCTTATATAGGCACACGGACGTAGATCTAGATCTGGGACGCGGAGGAGACGCGGTTTATTCCCTTGAATGGCAAAAGAAGCGCAACACATCACATCCGTTCCATTCCGTTCTCTTCCATTTCATTCACGTCCGATCTGTCCGGCCGCAACTTGACTCGACTCGACACGTCACACTCACGGCCCACGGCCTCGGCCCCGCCTGGCGAGGCGAGTGAGCAGATGCACGCGTGGCATATATACCATTCTCCTTATTCAACTTCACAAGTGGTGCACCCTCGGTTACCACATAAGTTAATAAAAGCCTTCTCAAATGTATGGTATTATTTACATTTATTTGTATAGCGTTAAACTAATGGACTTTTAGTTCTTTAAAATAAATGGCCCAGCCCATTTATTTTAACAATCCCCACCAAAAATTACAAGCCACACCAGTCATACTCTCAAACTCCACTTCTGCTTTGATATACCAGTACTACGATGGAGACTGTTAAGTTGAACATCCATGAGCTAAGGTTACACTCATTCACAACTGAACAATGGACTGTGCCTTGAATTGTCAGTCTTGTACAAACAAGCTTGGCCAGATCCCTTTACTGATGCTAGGCTGCAAGTGCGTCCCTGTGGGTTGGAGTTTATAAGTCATACTCTGTACCTCTTCATGAGTTTTCTAGATATCACCCAAATCTCATAGACTATGACCAGTATTCACACTCATATGTGCTCCTTAAAGACATACCGTAGGACTATGTCTTTGCTTCGGAGAAACAACTCTTTTGTTTCAAAGAAGCCACTTGGAACACATTAAGGTATACACCACCCTGCCATACAGAATTGGAAAGAAATGCATCTTCTCATGGAATGAGCCCATTAAAAGGTTCACTTCTCTCAGTCAAGCCATAGCTTGTTTCACTGTCCTAATTCACGGGATCTCCGATCACAAAGGACAAGTTATCACTATGGGAGACTCACGTGAGTCTCAAGCCCAGTTCCATAGATGCATAGTCTATCACATTTCGTGAAAGACCCTTTGTAAATTGATCTTCTAGGTTCTTAGCTATATGGATGTAATCCAAGTCTATAACACTGGTGTTTCTCAATTTCCTGACAGACTTTATTAACCGCCTCTTGATGTCCCTGGATGACTTCATGTTATTCATTGAACTGTTCACCTTGACAATCATAGTTTGATTATCACAGTTCATTAGAATTGCCGGTATCGGTTTTTCAACCATCGGCAAGTCCATTAGGAGTTCATGAAGCCACTCAGCCTCAACAATGGCAGTGTCTAATGCTGCTAGTTCTACTTCCATTGTTGACCTCGCTTGGATGGTCTGCTTGCAAGACTTCCAGAAAACAACGTCACCTCCAAGTGTGAACACATATCCACTTGTGACATTTATCTCATCAGCATCAGAGATCTAGTTTGCACCACAATATCCCTCCAAGACTTTGATGTCTCCAAAATAGTGAATTCCATAGTTCACTGTCCCCACTAGATAGCGCATTTCCCTTTCAAGAGCACGCCGGTTTTCACTTCCCGGGTTTACAACAAACAGGCTCAGTTTACTAACTGCATATGCAATATCAAGTCTCGTGGCGCTAGCTAGATACGTCAATGAACAAATGATCTGGGAGTATCTTGACTGATCTACCATTAGTCCATTATTCTTTTGTTCTTTTTCAGAACTAAGCCGGCTTCATAAGGATTTAAGGCGGATTTAGAATTGCTGTAGCCAAACTGGCTTAGGATCTTCTCGACGTAGTGAGTCTGTGAAAGTCACCCCACCATTTCCTCCATTTATCAGCTTTATGTTAAGAATAACATTAGCTTCTCCTAAATCTTTCATCTTAAAGCTCTAAGATAGAAAGTCTTTCACCTCCTTAATCACATTAAGGCTCGTGCCAAAGATAAGTATGTTGTCTACATACAATCACAAAATCACTCCTTCACAACAAAGCCAACATACATCAAAGTTTTGTCGAACTTTGCCATGCCACTGCTTAGGAGCTTGCCTGAGGTCATATAGAGACTTCACTAGTTTACACATCATTCCTTCTTGACCCTTTGCTACAAACCCATCTAGCTGATCCATATATATAGATCTCCTCTTCCAACTCCCCATCTAAGAATGAAGCATCCCCTCATCAGAGGTGACTAAATGTGATACAAATACCAGTCCCAGGAGGCTGGTACCACATTTATTACATCATATGAACTTTGCCATGCCACTGCTTAGGGGCTTGCTTGAGGTCATATAGAGACTTCACTAGCTTACACATCATTCCTTCTTGACCCTTTGCTACAAACCCATCTAGTTGATCCATATATATAGATCTCCTCTTCCAACTCCCCATCTAAGAATGAAGCGTCCCCTCATCAGAGGTGACTAAATGTGATACAAATACCAGTCCCAGGAGGTTGGTACCACATTTATTACATCATATGAACTTTGCCATGCCACTGCTTAGGAGCTTGCTTGAGGTCATATAGAGACTTCACTAGCTTACACATCATTCCTTCTTGACCCTTTGCTACAAACCCATCTAGCTGATCCATATATATAGATCTCCTCTTCCAACTCCCCATCTAAGAATGAAGCGTCCCCTCATCAGAGGTGACTAAATGTAATACAAATACCAGTCCCAGGAGGCTGGTACCACATTTATTACATCAGATGGTTCATTACCATACAACACGTCGAGGCTGTGGGCACGGAAGCGCCACTGCCACGAGAAACAACATAAGGACTACAGCCCACACTAAAACATTAAAGACTTCTAAAACATCATCAGAGTCTAGCGTCATGGAAGCTTCCTGTGGAGACCCTGAATCCACAGGCACGGGTTGGGTGTAGGACGGCAACCTACTTGACGTCTTCGGGGACAAAGTCGGGATCTTCCTCTGAAAAATAGTTAATTAAGCAAGGGTGAGTACATACGTACTCAACAAGTTCAACCCCACCCACGGAGGGGCTAAAAAGCAGATCATGCACAGGATATATCAAGGATCAGGATAAGGTTTATTTTACAAACACATTTACTTATGCAGGGGTTTGTTTTCTAAAAGGTTTTCGCAAACAGTTTCTATTACCCAAGTAACTTAGTTGTTTTTGAGAAAACCAGTTGAGGACTACCGGACTCCCCGTCCGCAGTAGCCCAGGCACACAGCCACAGACTTTTCCAGAAATCAACTCACGCCTTGTAAATCATCCCAAACCCAAACACTAGTTTTGTGAACACACCGTGACTCGTCCAATACCGTGGACACGTCTATTCGAATAGGTTTTACACTCTGCAGAGGTTGTACATCTTTACCCACAAGTAGGGTACCGCCACACGAACACCTTAGTGCCGGCGCGGATCCTATCAAAACCATTACCCACCTTAGCTAACCCTACTAGCCACCACGGAAGCAACCAAGGGGTTATCTCACATAACCAGGGCGTAACTCACACAGATCGTACCCCTACTCCTTGATCTCCCGCTGCTCACCCGCACTCCTGATGGCAAGTAGATTAGCTAGTGGGATTTATGCTAAGCCGTTTCCACATACAACGGTCGAGTGGTTGTACGATAAATGGGCCAGGTGAGATGTCACGCAACCCAGTCCTTAACGACAAGATGGACATCTCCCAACACGCCCAACCACAAAGGTACGAGCTTACCCATACTCCTGACACACACGCCCATCCCGTCTACCCAGTTCTTTACTCATTTTCCAAAATACCCAATCCCCATTTTAAAACACTCACACCATTTTAAAGAAAATATTTGGTTCAATCAAGGCTCAATCATAGCAATACCCAATCCCCATTTTAAAACACTCACACCATTTTAAGGAAAATATTTGGTTCAATCAAGGCTCAATCATAGTAATCAAGGGTGGCTATCCTACCAGGTTTTTGCAGTGAAACAACATGCATTTTATAAAACGGGTCATAGGGTTGTGTTTATAAAACTGGGACCAAAGCATGCATCAAAGGATGAGATTGAACTTGCCGTCTTCAAAGTCCTCGGGGAGTTCCTGCTCGCGGTTCCGGTCCTTGGGCTCCGGTGCACAGTACGCAGCTCCGAAATCCTCCTGGGGTTCTCCCTCGTTTACTCCGTCGGCTAGGGTGCACACAAGCAAGCACACAATCAATCAAATGCACACAAGCTTTACTGGCTGAGCTCAAACGGAGAGGAGAATAGTTGGAACAGAAAGAATATGATTTTAAAGGAATTTGGGAAAAAGAATCAAGTGAATCGAAATTTAGATGGGGAAGATATGACATTAGCAAGATTGGGTGCTCATTAAATTCGGAAAAAGATTAAAATATATGGATGAGGTTTTCTGGTGGCTTGTGCTCTCGTACGTGGATACCATGGCCTTCTGGTTTTGGGCTGTGCGTGGACAGCTAGGCCCATGTGCTATGTGCTCACACAGAAACAGAACGGACAGAGAGGAAAACAGAGCACGTCGTGCTCGTCTGCTCCCGTCCGCCATAGGAGCCGGCCGAAGCTCACTGGAGTGTCGCCGTAGGGCGATTCCGGTCACCGTTTCCAAATCCAAGAGTATGGGGAGAGAGAGGAGTGGATGGGGATGCTCATCCCGGGCTCACCTTGGGCAGGGGCGGCTCGGAGAGGGAGATCGAGGCGGCACGTGGAGAGCGGTGGCGGCGGCTCTGGTGGTGGCGCAGCAAGGTTCGGGGAAGAGAGGGAGAGGCCGGTGCGGCTTGGGGACGAGGCAGGGGCAGCGCAGGGCCATTTATAGCCGTGGAAAGGCGGTTCGTGGAGAAATATCGGCGGCGGCGCGGCCGGGGATCCGCACGAGGGCCACGTGCGGCCGGCAATGGCGATTCGGGGGAAATATCTCGGCGTGGCGACGGCGGCTCGGCCGGCGAGGTCTCGGCCGGGATTTGCGGCAGGGGAGTAAATGGTGGTGCTGTTCGACGAGACGTGGCGGGCAGGCATCGCAGTGGCGTGCGAGGCCAACCGCGGTGGCAGCGAGCGGCGGCGCGAAGCGGGCGGCGGCCTGCGGCGGCGCTGTGCCTGGAGATGACGGGTCGGCGCAGCGGAGTAATGGCCGCCGCGGTGTCGAGCGGCAGCGGCGGAGTTATGGTGGTCTACGACGTCGCGACGCGGTGGTGCTGTGCAGCCGAGGTGACGGCTCGACAGCAGCAGCGCCGGTGGCGGGGTGCGGCGTGCACGGCAGTGGAGGTGACCGGTCGAGCAGGCGAAGTTATGGTGGCCGTGTCGTCGAGTGGCAGGGCGCGGTCACGTCGTGGGCCAGCGCGGCGTGCCGAGCAGGGAGGGGGCCGGGCGTGCGGCGCTTGCACGCGGTGTCGAGCTGATGTTGCTGCGTGCTGTGCTTTGCTCTGTACGCATGCTGAAGGTTGCAGGACGATGAGTTGTGGACAGCAAGGAGCTTGCCGGCGAGGCTTGCTTATGTACGTGTAGGGATGAAAACGGATCGGATACGGACGGATACTGCGGATACAGATACAGATAATTTTTCTTTCTCGGACTAAATTCTCGGATCGAATACGGATACGGACAGTATATTTTTTCTCGAATAGTGATATTCATCATATTTGGATCATAGAAATTCAACTTTGAATTTCCGGATACTAATGCGGTACGGATAGTTGCGGATATTAAATGTCCGGATTCAGATACGGTCTTACCATTTGAGTGTCTGACTCTTCCGGTCGGTCGGTCGGACGGATAATATCCGTACCACTTTCATCCCTATGTACGTGTGTGCTCAGGCAAGATGTAGAGGAGAGTTTAGGTGGGATAATTGATTAGTAGATTGTGGGCTTAGGGAGAATCGAAGTTGCCGTTGGCACTAAAGATATAACTCGTGAAGACAAAGGAAATAAGGGTATATCAGACTTGAGATGGATTATGTATGGATAAAAAAGAATTGAGCTCAAACGATAAAACGAATTTGAAAGGATTTTTAGCGAGCGATTTGTCAGGTGATTTAATTGGAGAAGTTTTAGGAAGAATTGGGAGAAAAGGAAGAAAAGATTCTGGTGGGATTTTCCGGGTTTCGGGCGCCGACGCAACGTCGCGCGATTTCTGGGTCGGCGATGATTGCGGGGCCGGCGAATCCGAGGCACTTGCCGGCATGCGGGCCGGAGAGATTCCCGGTGTCGGGCAACTGCCGGGGTGGCTCGGGTTGAAATGGGAAAACGGGAATGACGATCGGTGTTTAGGAATTGATCGAGCTCAGCGGAAAAGATTTTGAAAAACACGCGTGATTTAGCAGGTGATTTATTAGGGGTTAAAACACGGGTGTTACAAAGAAAGTTGTCGTAACGTCCATATGATGAACGAGAAGACCATGAGAGGCTACCGGAGAAAGTACCACTCATATGGCGGTCAATCGAGCAACTGGTGAGTAAGTGTCAAAGAAGTCCTCACCATGTTTCTGGGTGTAACCCTTGGTCACAAGTCTAGCCTTGTACTTATCAATAGTACCATCAGACAATAGACTACATGCATCCTACAATAGACTCATATGGTAATAATATTCTACCAGCAATTGAATTTCTCTACTGCACAAAAAGTTGAATTGCTCTAATTTGGTTATAGATGTACTACATGCGGCTTAGATCTGTGCATAAGTTGAGTTGGTTAATTTTGTCCAGCTTCAATCAAGAACCACCGTTGGAGCTAGCTATAGCGTAAAGGGTTAAGGCGTGTGTCAACTCAGTTTCCTCAAGTCAATTTATCAAGTACTCCCTCCATACTCAAAAAAGATGTCGTTTTATACATTGACATAGTCTTCAAAGTGTAACTTTGACTACTACTTTTTGCTATAAAATATAGACAAAATATAATTTTATGAAACAATATTCCAAGACAAGTCATTTTCACAATTCCAAACTCAGCACATAAAAATTTATATATAGTCAAAGTTTAAAATATTTGACTTAGGACAACCTTAAAACAACATCTTTTTTTAGTATGGAGGGAGTATCTTAATATTCGATTAAAAATTAATTTTCACATACTAGAAATTACCATACATACAATCTTAGAAAAAAAATCACCCACCACTCATAAATGTCCCCACATATTTTTAAAACTAACCACCATTGCCATTACAACAAATAACCCAAAATAAGATTATAAATTACTCACCACTGCCATTAGATACCGACAGTCCTTCAACTAACAACAACAACAACAACAACAACAACATAATAATAATAATAATAATAATAATAATAATAATAATAATAATAATAATAATAATAATAATAATAATAATAATAATAATAATCTATACTATAAAGAACATTTTCTTTTGAAAACTTTTCTCACCCGATTCGGGTCCGCCTTACCCCTCGTGCCGGATCCACTTATCATATATTTAAATATATGGATAGGGTGAAAGACCCATAGAAATCGCATTATGGAGAGCATTTCTGCCAAAAATGTAATATTTTTATCACCGACCCCTATCCTACCCGCTGTGTACCCGCTGACGGGCCCACCCAAGTTTCCGTTTCGCTGTATCGCATCGCATCGGAAAAAAACTTCACCTCACTCGCCTCCTTGCAGCCTCCACGCGTCGGCGTCGTCCGGCCCACCGCACGGCTCGGCCAACCGGAAGCAGGGGAGGGAGGGGATGTGAAGCGTCCCCTTATCAGAGGTGACTAAATGTGATACAAATACCAGTCCCAGGAGGCTGGTACCACATTTATTACATCAGATGGTTCATTACCGTACAATACGTCGAGGCTGTGGGCATGGGAGCGCCACTGCCACAAGAAGTAACATAAGAACTACAGACCAAACTACAATAGCAAAGACATCTAAGATATCTTCAGAGTCTTGCGCCATGAAAGCTTCCTGTGGAGACCCTGAATCCACAGGCACGGGTTGGGTGCAGGACAGCAACCTACTCGACATCTTCGGGGACAAAGTCGGGATCCTCCTCTGAAAAACAGTTAATTAAGCAAGGGTGAGTACATACGTACTCAACAAGTTCAACCCCACTCACGGAGGGGCTAAAAAGTAGATCATGCACAGGATATATCAAGGATCAGGATAAGGTTTATTTTACAAACACATTTACTCATGCAGGGTTTGTTTTCGAAAAGGTTTTCGCAAATAGTTTTTATAACCCAAGTAACTCAGTTGTTTTTGAGGAAAACCAGTTGAGGACTACCGGACTCCCCGTCTGCAGTAGCCCAGGCACACAGCCTCACTTTAACAGAAATCAACTCACGCCATGAAAATCATCCCAAACCCAAACACTAGTTTTGTGACCACACCGTGACTCGTCCAATACCGTGGACACGGCTATTCGAATAGGTTTTACACTCTGCAGAGGTTGTACATCTTTACCCACAAGTAGAGTACCGCCACACGAACACCTTAGTGCCGGCGCGGATCCTATCAAAGCCATTACCCACCTTAGCTAACCCTACTAGCCACCACGGAAGCAACCAAGGGGTTATCTCTCATAACCAGGGCGTAACTCACACAGATCGTACCCCTGCTCCTTGATCTCCCGCTGCTCACCCGCACTCCTGGTGGCAAGTATATTAACTAGTGGGATTTATGCTAAGCCGTTGCCACTTACAACGGTCGAGTGGTTGTACGATAATTGGGCCAGGTGAGATGTCACGCAACCCGATCCTTAACGACAAGATGGACATCTCCCAACACGCTCAACCACAAAGGTACGAGCTCATCCAACTCCTGACACACATGTCCACCTCGTCCACCCAGTTCTTTACTCATTTTCCAAAATATCCCATCCCCATTTTTAAAGCACTCACATATTTTTAAAGCAATCATTTAGACCAAACAAAGGTCAATCATAGCAATCAAGGGTGGCTATCCTACCAGGTTTTGGCAGTAAAACAATATGCAGTTTATAAAACGGGTCATAGGGTTGTGTTTATAGAACTGGGACTAAAGCATGCATCAAAGGATGAGATTGAACTTGCCGTCTTCGAAGTCCTCGGGGAGTTCCTGCTCGCGGTTCGGGACCTCGGTCTCCTGCTCGTAGTACTCGGCGCCAAGCTCCGGCTCGCGGTACTCCTCCTCGTTCACTCCGTCGGCTATCGCGCACACAAATCAACACACAATCAATACATGCACACAAGATTTACCGGCTGAGCTCGGTGAGAAAATAAATAGAAAAGGAGGAATAAATATTATTTATGGGGAATAGATGGGTGGCTCGGCGGAAAAGTAGATGAAAAGGCCGGGGCAGAGCTGGGATTGATCGGGCGAGAATATAGACATGAAATGACGCGTTAACGGCGTCATTAGGATTAATTAAGAAATGTTAAGGATTTAAATGTAATTAAGTTTAAAAGAAGAAGGACTCAGTTGTAAGAAGGTGAGGTTTAAATAGAATGGCCTAGGGACCTATTTGTAAATGTCTTTGGAATGGTGGGGGCTGGTTCGTAAATTGGTCTTTTTGGATAGGTTTTACTTGAAAAAGAAAGGGAGAGGGGGGCTGCGGTGGAATGCAAAAAGGGGCAGGGGGCTCTGGACAAAAGACCATAGAGAGGGGGGGTCCTCGGGTGAAAAAGGAGAAGGGTCAGGGGGTTTTGTGCAAAAGGGACATTCCCCCCTCCCTTCCCCTTCGCTTTCAGAACAGAGGAGGGGGGGACCGGAATGGCCGGCCGGCGGCGGCGGCGATTGCCGGCGGCCTAGGGCCCGGCGGAGGTCGGAGAGTGAGGGGAAATGGAGGGGAGGCTGAGGGGGTTTGATTCCCTTCCTCACCTTGGGCTGGGGCGGCGCGAGGAGGCGGCTCCACGGGCGGCGGCGGACTGTAGGCCG
The DNA here is from genome assembly GCA_036936925.1 of Cenchrus fungigraminus. Lineage (NCBI taxonomy): Eukaryota > Viridiplantae > Streptophyta > Magnoliopsida > Poales > Poaceae > Cenchrus > Cenchrus fungigraminus. Next base: position 92,151,941 of record CM072780.1, read on the forward strand.
AAGCGGCACTGGTGGCGGCGGTGTAGAGCTCGGGAGAGAGAGAGAGAGAGGAAGGTGGTTTGGGCGCGGGGTGAGGCGGAGGGCGTCCCCGGGCTATTTATAGCCGCGGAAGGGCGGTGTCCCGGCCGGGGCGAGCACGCGGAGCTCGTGCTCCTGCCGGCAATGGCGGTTCGGCTCGGCCGGCGAGGCGCAGCCGTGATTTAAGGCGGAGTCAATGGCGTCGCTGCAACCTTGCTGTTGGATTCGACCCGTCGGGCAGCTGCGTCACGCGGTGGAAGGCGAGCCAGGCAGTAGCAGCAGCGAGCGGCGTCGCGAAGCGGGCGGCGGCTTGCGACGGTGATGGTGGCGTGGAGATGATGGGTCGTGCAGGCGGAGTGAATGCCCGCCGCGGCGTCGAGCGGCAGCGGAGGGGTTACGGTGGTCTTTGTTGTCGCGTCACGGTGGTGTGGCGCAGCCGAGGCGACGACTCGTGCAGCGGCGCCGGTGGCGGGGAGCGGCGTGCGCGGCAATGGAGGTGACGGGTCAACGCAGGCGGAGTAAAAGCGGGCGCGGCGTTGAGCGGCAGGGAGGAGTCGCGTCGCGGGGCTGGCGCGGTGCAGCGGAGGAGGGCCAGTGCGCAGCACTGAGCAGAGGGGAGGGGCCGGCCGCATCGTGCCGAGCAGAGGCCGCGGCCAGAGGAGGGAGGAAGGAAAAAAAGAAAGAAGGAAAAAGGAAAAGGAAGAAAGGGAAAAAAGGAAATAGGAGAAAGAGAAAAAGGGAAAAAGAGAAATAAGGAAATAGGGAAAGAAAAGGGGAAAGAAATTAAAAAAACCAGGAAAAAAATTAGGAGAGGGGAAGAAAGGATTTTCGGCGGGATTTTCCCGGCGTCGGCGGTGATGGCGAGGCGGGCCGGCCGGCGGGACCGTGGCTGGCCCGGGATTCCCGGCGCGGTGGCCGACCGCGGTACTATGGCAGTGCTGTGCGACATGACGCGATGAGCGGCGGTGACACGAGTGGTGGCGTGCGAGATTGGCGGTGCCGGCGGGATTCGCGGCGTGCGTGCCGAGGAGAGGGAAAAGGAATTGATGATCGGGGTTTTCGGGGAAACGATCGAGCTCAGCAGAAAGGTTTTTGAAAAACACGTGTGTTTTAGCAGGTGATTTATTAGGGGCTAAAAACGCGGGCGTTACAGGATGGCGCCACGGCCATCCCGCCGTGACGGAGGGAGAAGGGGGGGGAGAGGAAGTTTCGTCGGGCACTTGCTACCCAACTCTACCTCGCCGTCGAGATCTGGACCGAATCGCGCATGAGAGAGAGAGAGAGAGAGAGAGAGAGAGAGCACTCCACCTCGTCGGAGAGGGAGCCAGCTTGTCGCTGTCGTTGCGAGCCGGCCGCAAGGAGGTCCCGCTGGCCACAGCGGGGAGAGAGGGAGGGGCGCACGGGCCGGGGAGCAGCGGTGAGCTGCGGGGAGGCCAGCCACGCTGGATCTGGGAGCAGAGGGCAGAGGGGCTCAATGGGAGCTACGCCTACGGCCACGCGTGTGAGAGCTCTACCCCAGCGCGCGCCCGTTCAAGCGCAGGGGAGGACGGTGCAGCCACCGGCCGGGAGCCCCGCATGTCGACGCGGGCCAGGAGAAACCGACCTCCTCCATCCTCTTGGGCATCACCGGCGAGGCCAAGTGACGCCTGTGCCCTGCGCGCCTCAGGTTCCTCCGCACGGCTGTGGCCTCCCGGAGCTCGAACATGAGCGCCACCGAGGCTGGGGGATCGGGGTCGGGGCCGCGGCACAGGAGCTCGAGGAGCATGGGAGGGAGAAGAGGCGCACTGGTGCTCGTCGCGCTAGCGTAGGGAGAAGGCATGGGTGGAGATGGGAGGAAAGGTAGGGCTAAGGAGAGGAGAGGGAGAGTCGGGGAGTAGATAAGGTTGGAGTGGGTCCCACTCGTCAGCCACTCGTAGTTTAGATTGTTATATACTCCTCTGCCAAAGCAGATTTGATCATAATGAAAATAGACACAACACAATTACACAAATCATATTATGCTAATATTATTTATTTTTTTAGAGACACGTGACTTTACTATATAAATATAATTTTTAGTTATTATTTTTTAGATACGTGGGTGTCGCACGTGCATTTTACTAGTAGTAACAAAGCAATAGAGTAATAAACTAATATGTCATATATAGTATAATACTATTTCTGATTATACACATAAAAATCATCAGAGTGAAATACGTTGAACTGAATCTGAATGCGTTTCCTTACTTTATTATTGGGACGTGATATTTTTTTATAACAAGGGGATCCTTTAACTAAAGGCGTCGTGCTCACAGGTAGTGCGTTTTCTTTTTCCTAAGCTACTTTGCGATGTGACCCGCAGCTCCCTCCGCCGATTAGTAGGTGTATTGCGTTGTGCCGCCGTTGACTGACTTCGCACAGCACCATAGGCTAGCTCTAAGCTCTGCCTCTTCTTGCTCCTCGAGCTCCCAACAATCCCTCCGGGTTGCGAGAGCTGCGAGCTGTGCTGCTCATGGACTTGTAAGGTCTTCAATCATCCCATTCTCTGTGATCTTTTCCCGTCGCCTATGATTTCATTCGTTCGTATTTCATCCATGGATCGATCTCTCTTCTGTGGTAGTATTATTCTTGAAAAAAAAAGAGAAGAAAAGAATAGAAACATGGATATGATCCCTGGCTCCCCGCTATATAAGAAACGACTCACACAGATCTGGCTAGTTGACCCTGTTAATTTGGTGACCAGAGATCAGATCCGAGTTCGTTTTCTTATATAAAAAAAATAATGATGAAACTTATTTAGGGTGGGTTTGTTGGTGGATCATTTGATGTATCGCCAATGACCTTATTCCTCAAAAACATAGTAAGTTTCACCATAGTAAGGTAGTGAGCTTACTGAAACATTTTCTCTAGTATATATACTTGTAACTTATTTGGTCACTTCTTCCTCTCAGTGGCAAATCAGCGGTTCATACACAAACGCACGAACACATGGCAGCGGAGGACATCCAGGCTCGGGGAATGAGGAAGCGAACGCGCAAGCTGAAACCGCGTTCTGGCGTCTGGGAGCACTTCACCCGTGTTACAGATGGCCATGGGAATGAGACCGACTTGGCGCAATGTAAGCGTTGCCCGAGCCAGTTGAAGGCGACCCATGGGACCAAGAGCCTGTGGAAGCACGTCGAGATATGCAGTGGACAGAGAGACGATGCTACCGTGGGTGCATCACGACCGCCGCTGCAGTGGACATCCATGAGCCCTGAGCAGCCTGGCTTGGAAGAGGGGAAAAAGCGGAGACGCAAGCTGAAGCCGCGTTCCGGCGTCTGGGAGCACTTCACCCGTGTCCGTGACGAAGATGACCATGGCAAGGAGACCGACGTTGCGCAGTGCAATCGGTGCCGGAGGCGGTTGAACGGAACTTATGGCACGTCCAGCCTGAAGAAGCACCTCGACAGATGCATCGGACCGGAAGATGCTGCTGTGGGGTCATCATCCGCGGATCACGAGCTTGCTCGCCCCCTGGACTACGCAGCAACCGGAGACCTGGCTCGGATGATTGCGCTTCGTGGATACGATCCATCCATCTTTGAGGACGACTGCTTCAGGAGCTTCGTGCGCCGCCTCAACCCCGGATTCAAGCTGCCCTCGCGCCGCGCCGTTGAGGACGTGTGCGACGCCACCTTCGACGAGGCGAAGAAGGAGTTCGTTTCCATGCTACGGGGCACCAAGGCGGCGGGGCTCAGTTTCTCTGTTGGTCCAGCTGGGACCAACGAGGTGGGCCACCAAATCGTGTATTTTGCGTCCCACTTCATCGACGATCAGTGGGATCTTCACAGGATGGTCACGGATGCTTTGGTGATTGTGCCCAACCATAACAATGGCCCGTTGGTGGGCGTCCGGGAGTGCACAATGGATTCTGTTCATCCCAGACCATGGCGCCGCTTTGTTCTTCTTTTTCTGATGGAGTTCAAGAGGAGGATGGATCATGAGCGATATGATGAGCGCTTCATGCCCATGTGGATGGCGTGCCGAATGGTAAACCAGTACATAGAAGAGGCGGGTAAACTTCTTCCTTTGACAATCACAAAATTCCTTTGCACAGACTGTATGGACAACGTCTTCCACTCCATCGCTCAGTGCTTCTCGTCATCCCAACACTTGAACATCAAGGGTGTATATAACAAAGTGGAGTGGTTGAATTTGACTAGACGAAAGCGTGAGAGACTGCTCATAGACCGTGGCCTCGAGCACCCTCGGGCATACGACAAGGTGTGGTATTCGTGCTACTGTTCGTTGGAAGTTCTTCGCAACGAAGCCTCTTCTGCATCTGTTTCAGGTTTTAGAGAACAGCTCTTGTCCATTTGGGGTGCAATATACCGTGCCATTCAATCAATTTCAGTCTCTAGGAGTCCAACTTCAAATCTTTACCTTGTTGAGTTGTTCAACGTGCGGCGTGTTTTGGACTCCAAACTGGCAGCACATGTCACTTATCTTGAAAGTGAGCTTACGAAAGCAATGGAAACTTTAGACGGAGCTATACAAGATTCGTACCTGCTCTGGTCGATACCACTTGTACTGGACCCCCGATACAAACTCAAGTACATAGAATCCAACTTCAATACTGCATTTGGCTCTGAGGCAGCAGAAAATATGATATCTGAGGTTAAAAAGAAGACTGAAGAACTGTATGAGAATTACTTATTGAAATATTCTGACGATGGTCTAAACCAGATGGATGTTTCACAGGATGGTGCACATGAATCCGAGACGGAACTCGGCCGTTACCTGAAAGACAGTCACGCTCCCTTGACTGACGGTTTTGACATCCTCAAGTGGTGGAAGGAATACGGCTCGGATCAGTACCCGATTGTGGCTCGGTTGGCGAGGGATGCTCTAGCTGTGCCCACATGCTGTAAGCTATCTTCAGAGCAAACCGCACAAGTCAGGAGCATTGTCCGTGGTTATTCCCAGGAAGTTTTCAAGGGATGGTCAAAGCATGATCATAAGAAGGCGGCACGATTTACTAGCTTATTATGTGAGGTCCAAACAACATTTATCAGTTCTTCACAGGCTTGTGTCTTTGCTGGTTCTTTGCTGTGTTGGTGTCCATATTTCAGCTGCTATAAGTCGAAATAAATTATTAGGTGATGATCTTTGTCGGTTGAGAAGCCATTGGATTCTCCTACTGTGTACTCACCAGGAAAATGGCTCTCCAAAAGCATGAATGTAACAGGGACCGGGAAACTTTGAAGGGAAAATCAATCTTTGAGATCAAACGCAGAAGCAGATGACACTCAGCTTGTTGGCCATAGATTCTATCAACAGACAAATTATACAAGAAGGATGTAGATGGAAAATAGGAGAAGGAACCAGAATTCGTCCTTTACCTCTGATATATCCAGAATTATATGCTTTAGCAGAGCATCAAGGAGTTTCAGTTAAAGAAGTGGTGGAGGGCCCAATCCCATTAACCTTCATAAGAAACTTGTCAGATAGTCAGACCATGCAACTATGCCAATTAGTGCAGAAAGTTTCAGCATGTCAACTGAAGTGAGAATGAATAAAGGAAGAGGCATCGCCAAAACGAAGACTTGTGGGACGTAGCCCACATAGTCTAGTATCTTTTATTTTCTGCATAAAAAACTTCTGTAGTAGTGACTTTAATTCCTATGGTCTGAATAAGTTTCGCTGTTTCAGACAATACATGTAACTCTTGGTGATGAACTTAACATTTTTTTTCTCGAACACGCAGGAGAGTTGTACATCTTGCATTTTTAGGTTCTTTTACGGTGGACCATACCACAAGGTGGTGGTTGCAGTATATGACTATTTTTGGTAAGGGTAAATAGGTAATTTTTGCAATCTTTTATTAAATTTGGCAACCTCGGGCCGAGAAAAAAAATTCATTTATGCCACAAGAAAAAATTGAAATGAAAAATTTGAAAAAAAATTCATTTTTGAAATTTGAATTGGAAATTTTTGTTTTTGAATTTTGAAAAAAAATTGGCCATAACACCAGAGGGAAATGGGAAAAACTGAAAAATTCGATATTGAAATTTGGAAAAATTTGGCCATAGCACCAGAGGGAAATGAAAAAAATTGAAATATGCCACGAAAAATTGAAATGAAAAAAATTGAAAATTTTCATTTTTAAAATTTGAAATGAAAAAAATTTCATTTTTTTATTTTTGAAATTTGAAATGAAAATTTCCGTTTGAAATTTGAAAAAAATGGGCCATATCACTAGAGGGAAATGAAAAAAATGAAATGAAGAAATCATATATTTCATTTATGCCACGAGATAAAACTTCCAATAATACCCCTATACCATCTATATATACCGCAATATACCACAGACACAACTTGTGGTGGTATACAATTAATCTCATCCGTCAGATCCTTTCATACTGATCCTTTTATAACAATGGTATGGTATGGTCCACAGTAAAAGAGCTCTCATCTTTATATTAAGGAGAAAAGAAAGATAAAAAATCTCTCACTATACTTTCCAAAAAAAAAATCTCTCACTATACATAGCTCATGACGAGTACATGAACAACGGCGCTCTCTACGATCACCTCCATGTTGAAGGTTAAGTCTAGTAGCTTCTAGTAGTTGTTTGCTATTTACATAAATACCCCTGTTAAGACTATATGTACCCCTGGATATTTTCTTGGAAATTGAGAAAGTGATTCTGGGCTAACAAATGGTATCAAGAGCCTAACTTTCCCCACCTACCCTACCCACCCCGTGCTCTCTCTTCTCCACCCAGAAAACCCCAACAGCGGTGCCCGATTCCGGCCCGATCCCGGCGGCGGAGCTATTCCCCGACCGATCCGGTGGTGGAATCCACCTCTCTGCACGTCTCCTACTCCGATCCGGCGCGGGCGTGCGCGGATCCGGTGGAGGCGCGACGAATCGACGGCCGGCCGGCGCGGCTCGGTCCAGGAGGTGAGGAGGTTTCCAGGCGAGGCGGAGATAGGCGGAGGCACGGGTGACGGGCGGTGACTGTGCACAGGCGTGTGCACGTGTACAAGGCGGCGACTTTCCTCTTCCTTCCTCAACACCCTCGTCCATGGCGAGTTCCAGGAGGTCGGACCGAGGCATGGACGGTCTCATCCAGGCGAGTGCGCAGGGCGCAGGTGGCGGCGATGCGCAGAGTGCGGGCGGTAGGGCCGCGCGCCACCATCGTTGGCCGATGAGGATCCGTTCGTGCTCTCGTGGGTCTCCTCTTGCGACAGCGCTCGCTCGATTACTTCAAGTGCAAGGCGGCGTGCGGGGACAGAGTAACTACTGCGCGAGGCGGAGCGACTTGAGGAGGAGGCGGAGGTGCGCTCGCAGCGACTTGAGGAGGAGGTGAGGTGCGCGTGCAGCGTCTCCGAGCAGCAGATCTGCGTGCTCGAGCAGCTTGTCAGGCACAGGCTGCCGCAGCGGAGGAGCGTGTAGCGGACGAGCGACGACGGGCAGCTGCAGCACGTGCAGAGCGCGCGGCGGCCGTGGAGCGCGAGGCGGCTCGTGAGGACACCGAAGCCCGTCGTGCTCAGGCGGAGGCGACCCAGCGGCGTGTCGCACCGGATCGGCTGCGTGAGGAGGCAGAAGCGACACGTGAGATGGCGCAGTGTGACGCGAAGGAGCTGCTGCACGATCCACAGGCTCCACCGACCGGCAACAACACACAGGAACCTCCCAGGTCGGCGGGCGGCGCAGGCAGCACCGACGATGCTGGGACACACCGTGGCGGGGACATGGACTGGTGGATGGACGATTTGCATGTCGGCTGCGACCACGACTCCGACCACGGCGTCGACACCGAGTACAACCACAGCAGCGCACCCCCGAGGGTCATACAGACTATCATTAGGGACTCCGGCAACACACAGTGGCCGGTCTTGACGAAGACGAACTATGCCGAGTGGTCATCCATGATGAAGGTGAAGCTTGAGGCCCGGCGGATGTGGAACATCGTGCGCTTGGGTGGTGCGGGTCGTCATGAGGATCGGCGGGCGCTGGAAGCGTTGCTTTCCGCAGTCCCACCAGAGATGATTCCAGCTCTCTCAGGCAAGGCGACGGCCAAGGACGCATGGGATGCCATTGCCACTGCCCGAATTGGCAGTGATCGCGTCCGCAAGTCCACACTGCAGAAACTTCGACATGAGTGGGATCACTTGGCCTTCAAGCTGGGTGAGGACGTCGACGACTTCGCTCTACGTCTCACCGGTCTAAGGTAGCGGCTGGAGCAGCTCGACGACTACGACATCACAGAGGAGCGAGCTGTCACCAAGTTCCTTCGCTGCTCTCCGGCCAAGTACCTACAGCTAAAGATCTCCATCTAGACTATGCTTGACATCTCAACCTTGACTATCGAGGAGGTTGCTGGGAGATTCAAGGCTGTGGATGAGGAGGAAGCGCTGGCGGCTGCAGAGATAGTTGCTACTGGTGGCAAGCTTCACTATGCCACAGAGCACTGCCACTGACACATCTGCTAGAACAAGGGGGAGTCTTCTCCTTCCTCGGGCGGCCGCAAGCGCACGCCGCGCAGAGCGCCCAAGGCGCGTGGAGGCACCGATGGTGAGGCGCGGGGAGGCGCTGGTGGTGCAGCGTGACGCGACGCTGCAGGCGGCGCACGTGGCGGCGGTGAGCGTGCCGCCGGTGGTGAGCACAGGCCACCGCGAGATGATACCTGTCACAATTGCGGCAGGGCGGTCCACTGGGCCAGGGACTGCAACCAGCCTCAACGAGGCCAGGCTCACGTCGCGCTTGTGGCGGTGGATGACGAGCCGGCCCTGTTCCTGGTCCATAGGAGCATCGAGCAGCTCCCAGTGGCATCGGCTGCAACGGTCCTCCTCCACGTTGACGAGCAGCGAGCACGTGTCTTCCTCGGCGACGGCTCGAGCGACGACAAGATCGATAGATGGTTCCTCGACAGCGGCGTGACACATCACATGACCGGGCGTTGGGAGTTCTTCTCCGACCTGAACACCAATGTGCGCGGCTCTGTAAAGTTTGATGACTCCTCAGGTGTGGACATAAGGGGCATCGGATCTGTCATCCTCACCGCCAAGAACGGGGAACACTGGCTTCTCACCGAGGTCTTCTACATCCCCGCGCTATGCAACTCCATCATCAGCCTTGGATGGCTGGACGCGAACGGATCACGTGTGGAGACCAAGGACGGCGCGATGCGCATCTGGGATTGACAACGGCTTCTTCTGGCCAAGGTGTCGAGGGGGAGCAACTTCCTCTACGTCCTCGACGCGAAGGTGGAGCAGCCTCTGTGCCTTGCAGCTCGTCGCGACAACGAAGCTTGGAGGTGGCACAAGCGCTTTGGGCATCTTTACTTCGAGGCTTTGCGGTAGCTCGGCACCAAGGGAATGGTGTGAGGCATGCCGAACGTGGACCACGTCGAGCAGCTCTGCGACACCTGCGTCTTGACGAAGCAGAAGCACCTCTCTTTTCCTCGCCAGGCTAGCTTCCGAGCCAAGGAGCGGCTCGAGCTTGTGCACGGCGTTCTCTGCGGGCCATTGACGCCGACCACACCGGGAGGACGACGCTACTTCATTCTACTTGTCGACGACGTCTCCCGGTACATGTGGGTGGTTCTTCTCAGGACCAAGGGAGCTGCAACGGACGCCATCAAGCATATTCAGGCAGCCGCGGAGAACGAGAGCGGGCGCAAGCTTCGGGTGCTGCGTACGGACAATGGCGGCGAGTTCACGTCAACTGAGTTCGCCTCGTACTGCGCCGACGAGGGAATCCAGCGACACTTCTCCATGTCGTACAGTCCGTAGCAGAACGGCATCGTCGAGCGGCGCAACCACACAGTGGTGGCCATGGCCTGGGCTCTCCTCAAGCAGCGAGGGATGGCGGCCAAGTTCTGGGGTGAGGCGGTGCTGACAGCGGTGTACATCCTCAACCGCTCCCCCACCAAGGCGCTCGACGGGATGACTCCATACGAGGCCTAGCATGGGCGCAAGCCGACGGTCGGCCACCTGCGAGTGTTCGGCTCCCTTGTCTACGTCAAGGAGTTGAACCACGTCGGCAAGCTTTATGATCGGAGCACTCCTGGAGTGTTCATCGGCTACGATGAAGGAGTGAAAGGATACCGCGTCCTCGACCCAGTGACACAGCATGTGCGGATGGCGCGTGACGTCGTGTTCGATGAAGGACGAGGCTGGACATGGGGCAAGATGGTGGATGACGGGACGACTCCGACGTTTGACGATTTCATCATCGACTATGTCCATTACGAGGGGACTGGGGGAGTGGGCAGCTCTACTTCGCCGAGCGTGCCTCACCTAGTGCCCAGAACCGCAGTGATCTCTTTGGCAACACCAACCGAGGCAAGGACATCCATCACGACGGAAACAAGGGCTGCAGCACGAACACCGGCCGGAGCGAGTACCACTCCACCAACTCCAGCAAGCTCACCGGCTGTGCCGAGTGCTTCCGCGATTCCGCCGAGTGCTTCTGCCACTCCGTCGAGCACTTCTGCCACTCCGCCGAGTGCTTCAGCTACTCCGCCGAGTGCTTCAGCAACTCTGCTGAGTGCTTCAGCAGCGTCTACTCATGGCGAGCACAGCCCGGTGAACTTCGTCACTCCTCTCTCCCATGATGAGGACCGCATCGACGTGTTCCACAACGGCGAGCCCCTCCGGTACTGAACCATGGTGGATATCCTTGGAGCAGAGCTCCATCTCGCGCTCGACGATAGAGAGCCTCGCTCCTTCACCGAGGCGGAGGGACATGCGGCATGGTGCGCCGCAATAAAGGAGGAGATGGACGCGGTCGAGAAGAATAGAACCTGGGAGCCAGTTGATCTTCCACCCGGCCATCGAGGAATCACCCTCAAATGGGTATTCAAAGTGAAGAAGGACGAAGCTGGCCCGGTGATCAAGCACAAGGCACGACTGGTGGCACGCGGCTTCGTGCAGCAGGAGGGGGTTGATTTCGATGACGCCTTTGCCCCTGTTGCGCGGATGGATTCCATGCGCCTTCTTCTCGCACTAGCAGCCCAAGAGGGCTCGTGCGTTCACCACATGGATGTCAAGTCGGCGTTCCTCAACAGCGACTTGAAGGAGGTCTACGTCCACCAGCCGCCGGGATTTGTGATCCCCGGCGAGGAAGGCAAGGTGTTGCGTCTGCGCAAGGCACTCTATGGCCTGCGGCAGGCACCGCGAGCATGGAATGAGACGCTGGACGCCACCTTGAAGAAGATGGGCTTCGAGCAAAGCCCGCACGAGGCGGCCGTCTACCGCGCGGGGCCAGAATGGCTATGTCCTGCTAGTGGGTGTCTACTTCGACGACTTGATCATCACCGGATCCAAGGACAACGACGTGCAAGCTTTCAAGGAGGAGATGAAGGCTGCCTTCCAGATGAGTGATCTCGGTCCTCTCTCCTTCCACCTAGGAATCGAGGTGCATCAGGATAGCACCGGGACTACTCTTCGACAGTCGGCCTACGCCAAGCGCATTCTGGAGCTGGCTGGACTCGTCGACTGCAACCCAGCTCTCACCCCGATGGAGGAGAGGTTGAAGCTGAGCCGCGACAGCGAAGCTGAGGAAGTGGATGCCACACACTACCGGCAGCTTGTGGGGAGCTTGCACTATCTCACTCACACGCGGCCGGACCTGGCGTTCTCCGTCGGCTACGTCAGTCGGTTTATGTAGCGACCGACGAAAGACTACGAGCAGGCCGTCAAGAGGATCCTTCGCTATGTTGTGGGTACTCTCGACTACGGCCTGTTCTACCCAAGGAGCCCCGGCGCGACACGCTTCATCGGCTATAGCGACAGCGACCACGCCGGCGACATCGACACCAGCAAGAGCACAAGTGGGATGCTCTTCTTTCTCGGCAGGAGCCTCATCAGCTGGCAATCAGTGAAGCAGCAGGTTGTAGCTCTCTCAAGCTGTGAAGCCGAGTACATTGCTGCCTCCTCTGCCTCTGCTTAGGCACTCTGGCTTGCTCAACTGCTCGGTGATCTTCTCGGCAAAGAAGCTGAAGTAGTTGACCTCATGGTGGACAGCAAGTCTGCTCTTCCGTTGGCAAAGAACCTGGTGTTCCATGATCGCAGCAAGCACATCCGGGTGAAGTATCACTTCATCCGAGACTGCCTGGAGGAAGGGAGTGTGAAGGCATACTACATCTGCACCAAGGATCAGCTTGCTGACCTCCTCACCAAGTCCCTCGGGAGAATCAAGTTCCAGAAACTTTGCTCAAGGATTGGAGTGGTGCAGCTATCTATCAAGACTTAGCTCAATAGGCTTATCTATTTATGTAATAGTTTATCTCTGTAGCAGCTGCTGGACTTAGGGGGAGAATTAAGGTTAAGTCTAGTAGCTTCTAGTAGTTGTTTGCTATTTACCTAAATACCCCTGTTAAGACTATATGTACCCTTGGATATTTTACTTGGAAATTGAGAAAGTGATTCCGGGCTAACACATGTTGATGGCGATCTGATCCTCCCCTAGCGATCGAGGTGGATGTCGCATCTCTAGAACAAAGCCATGGTTCTCTCTTCTCCTCCAAGGTACGGTCCCTATTCGATGTTCCTATGGTTCCGCCCTCTCCGGATGATGCCACGAGCTTCTGGCTCCTTGCATCTTTCAGTCGCTCGAACTTCCAACTCAATGAGGATTCAGTTGGGGCGATCTTGCAATCAGTTTTGGAGGTTCTTCCAACCTCTTTTCAGTTGTTCAAGTGGAGGATCGTATTTTCAAGTTCTCAGTTTTTGATCGATGAGATGGTCTTCAGATCTACGCCTCAAAGCTTTTTGCCTGTGATTCTTTCGAAGTTATTTCATCTCTGGAACAAATCTGGGGTGGAGCGTGCTAAGATCTCCAGATCCTTGGATCAAGGACCACGTCATGAATGACAGCCTGCCAAACCTCCTAAGCGTTCCTCCGCAGCACGTGGATTCTCCAGGAAGTTTTCAGCTAATTGCAGCTACGGAGAAATTGCCAGTAATGTTCCTCCGTCTTCTGGATAGTGTTCTCATGCTTGGATTTCAGCTCTGTTCCTGATTTGAATTTCGTTTCAAGCGGCTATGCGTGTTTCTTCACCACAAGTTGGAGTTAATTTCGGTGGAGCGAAATCACAGGAGGGACAGCAGCGGTATTCTGGGGTTTCAAATTTCAATTTGAATGTGCCGTTGACAAGAGCAAATGCCATTCCAGTTAACTTAACTCTTGGCGCAGAAGCCGGCAGAGCCCAGATAAAGCTCCTTGTTCCAAGTGTTTTCCCAATCTCCACTCTTGGCCCATTTATCGATCCTCGGTACGCTGTTCAGACCGCTTTAAATTCGGCCATATTGCCATGTCCTGCTCTCTTCCCGCCTTGATTCCTGGGCCCCTCCAAGGAAAGGATTTTCTCTTCACAAGTAGATCCTGAGAATTGGAAATTTGTAAACTACCATGCATGGTTTCAACCTCAGTCTCTGTCGAATGACGTTGGTCAAGTAGGAGCCCACCAGTCAACTACTGTAAACTACTGGGCTATCTCTTCAACTTCAATAACTTTGATTTTACCTACCTAAACTTTGATTCCCTCCATGCGGCAACCCGCCATCACCGGTGCATAAGTTTGATGCCCTTGAGCTAGCCGCAGCCAATCTTGATCTTGAGCTTGGTTCTCGCAAAGCACCACCCGCTTCTGCACAATCTCCGCGACGAAACACCCAGACAGCAAGCCAAGAAACCCCAATCCAAGATACTGTTGACCCGCGCCCGAACATGGCCTTCTAGTTCGTCGACCCGACACCCTTCATCCCATGGGGCAATCGCTTGATGATTCAAGGGTGTTGACCAATGTCTCGGGTTATCCTTGGTAGGCCCGCCCGACGCAACTTGGATTTGGCTATTGCTACTATTCATCCCCTGCCAAACCATCAGGCACTGGTAGGGAGAGGGGCTTTAGTCCCAGTTGGTAAAGAGTATAGGTCTCTCAAGTCCAACCAGGACTAATGATGAGAGACAAAATGCCCCTATTTTAGTCCCAGGTGAACCAACCTGGACTAAAAGGGTCCTTTAGTCCTGGTTCGTATTACGAACCGAGACTAAGGGGGGGCACGCCAGCGCTTGCGCTCACCCCCATTAGTCTCGGTTGGTAATACCAACCGTGACTAAAGGGTCTCGCCTCTATTTTTGTTGTTGTTTTCGATTTGAGCGCATATTCTAATTGTTGTCTTACCCGTATATGTACGTATACGTATTTGCACTTAACATCTATGTATACCTGTCTATATATATACCATATACGCACTTAGACTTATATATAAACTTATATATCTACATATATAAATAGAAATATACACATCAAAATAGATAGTATTTATACATCAAAATATCGTTCACTTCAAATTTCTAGTTTCTACTGGATTTTTTAGATCCATCATAATGATGTTTTCCTGCTAGATTAACCACCTCCTCCAAGAGGAATCCCAAGAGACTTTCTTGAATCGCCAAAAGAAGATCCTTCTGAATGACCTCGTCCTTAACCATATCCATCTGTAATGTGCAAATATGTTAATATATTACACCCAACAATTAAATATAAAAGTGGTTAGGAAATGATGTATTATTAATAGGTTTATTTAATTAACTTACATTATAATTTCCGGAGTTTGCACTTGCCAAACATCGTATGTGCACACAGACATAGTATCCACATAAATTATTTCCTTGTTCCTGTCTCAAACACTAAAGTGGATAGGAGAAAATGTTATGAAATATAAGTGTGATAAAATTTTAATTTTCTCAATCTGAAGTTGTTATTTGGATTACGTATCGGATAATCAGTATAGAATGTAATTGTTGGTTTAAATTGACCTTCTTTCTCTGCAATGAATTTTTCCCAAGCTCTAAGGAAAATTAATGAAAGATGGTGTGTTAGTAAAAGCAATATATATATATATATATATATATATATATATATTGCATTAAAGAGAACGTCTTAGATAGAATTATTACTCTTGAAACAGATTTTGAAGGTCTTGGTAACCTGCGGGGTTTTTTCTCAATGAATCCCACACCATGACGCTGCTATTGTCGACTTGAATTATCATAAGAATTCAGTGGAAACTGTATATACATGGTCATAATACTGATACAAATTTGAACTAAATAGAATTAGCAAAGATAATTAGATGGCAATCGCACATACTTGCAGCTGTAAGGTAGTAGTATGAGATCCTTGTCATGAAACTTAGACAAGGTCCTATAGACTGTCGCGATTGTTGTGTCTGGTTGATGCTTGACCTCAAACTGGTTGACTTTTGATGGGTCCATGAAACCAATTCTATTGGCAATATTCTTTTTTGCATCTCTTGTTTTTGCAGGCTACCAAAAATGAAATACAAAGTTAATTAGTAGATCCACATACGTAATAAATTTATTAATAAACATAAAAAAATACGCCACTTACAGACACCAAGCGACGATAAGATCGGTATTCAGGGCATCTAGATGGTAAACTTCATAAATATCTTTGAATTCCAGCCAGACCACCTTGTTGCCTTCACTGGCAAAATCTTCCGGTCTAGCAAGTATACCTATGGTATCTACACCTTTCGTTGATTGCCGCATGTACCATTCATGAAATTTGTACATCTTAGGTGAGAGCTTAAGTACCAGTTCTGTCCGGATAAGAGGTTTTCCTAGCTGAAAGGGCCATCTATACTCGAAACATGGATCCCGGGGTGGTTCTTCATGGCCGAGTGCAACACTTATAGGCATCCCTGATTGTTCCATGAACTCAAGGATCTGCACTACTTGTTGTGTAGGCATTTCTGCTAGAGCTCGTTCATGTGCATTGAGGCCGGAGGCAACATAAGTCTGTTTGCTCATCAACGCATCTGTTTTCTGCTCCAGCTTGTACTTTTTTGGCCCATGTTTGCCCGAATCTACTTTTTTGGTCTTCTCGAGCTCCCTCCTTTGCTGTTTTGTATTCAGATTGTTGAAAAATTCATACACATGTTGGGCACCGATCGTCGTTTTTCCTTCTTCTTCTGTCGTCTCCCATGCTAGCTTCCTTTTGCTGATGGGCTCAACCATTTTCTTTATCGTTGGTGGTTTTTTCTGCTTTGGTGGTTGCACTGGGTTGGAAGACTGTGCTCCGGGGGGTTTTCGGTTGTGCTCTCATGGCTTGGTGGTTTTTTCTGCTTGGGTGGTTGCACTGGGTTGGAAGACTGTGCTCCGGCAGTTTTTTCGGTTGTGCTTTCGTGGCAAGGTGGTTTTTTCTGCGGTGCTTTCGCGGTTTTTTCTGATGTGCTTTGGTGGCTGGGCGGTTTTTTCTGTGGTGCTTTGGTGGTTTTTTCTGCTTTTGATGGCGCTTGCTTTGCCTCCATTGGTTTTTTCTGCTTTTTTGGAGGTGATTCGGGATGGATGTCATTATCGTGGCTGGAGCTCGCACCTCCGGAATTGAATAATAGTTCTTGTGTAGACGGTGAGTGAGGTGATATTGAAGGTCCTGAGGATGGCCTCGGAGATGACGATGGTCGCGACTGCGGGGGATCTGTAGGAGGGATTGATCCCTCCGTCTGGGGATTATAATGTAACGTTTGGGCCACAATATGATATCGTGAACCGCATCTTTGAGTGTCCTTTCCCCGTCACCTCCTGGGATGTCTAGCTCTAGATCTTCAAATTGTGGTTGACAAATCTCCTCCATAGCAACCGAGGTGTAGCCGGGTGGAATCAGCATGCCGTGGCTAGTCTGTCCAAGAAAATGTGCAAAAACACTTCCGTACGCCACCTATATATGTAGAGAAATAAGGAATTTATTACATTTTCTAAGTGATGCATCAAAAGTTGAGCTAATTGCATGTAATAATTATATTTATATATACCTGCATTGTGATGTTGCCGAATGGCTTGTGCAGCTCACATGGGGTGCACCGACAGAGAAAATCCACAGGGTATTGTTGGTTGTCATCCACTGGAACTCCTTCGATTGCCCTCGGCTCTTCAAGGCCCTCTGTGCAAGCACCTGGTGTGACCTCTATGCAAGCACCTGCTGCAACCTCTGTAGAAGCACAACTGCTTTTGCGAGCGGAAGGGGACGGGATCCAACGATACTTCGGGCAGTGCTCCAGATTGGGCTATCTGAGATATCGTTACGGCCACTCGCCGTTCAATCTCTGCCTGCATCTTTTCTTCTTGTTGTTTAAGTCTTTGCTCCATCATTTGACGCCAATGCTCCTCTTCACGCTCTCTTCTTCTTTTGCGACTTTTATAGCTGTCGAGGTTTCCCTTGAAAGCATACTTCCACGGCACCACCCCATAGCCCCTGCAACGTCCTGGGTGTTCTAGATTCCCGAGCGCCATAGTGAGCTCATCCATTTCTCTGTCAACCTTCAATCTACCAGCTCTGACATCTTCTATTTTTTTCATTATCTCAAGTGCCTTCTCTTGTAACGTGGGTGGGAATTCAAGGGTACCATCATCCGGGTTCAATCTGCCTCCATGCGCATAATACCAATTCTTCGATCGATCGGGCCAGTGAAAGACCGCTGATATGATACCTTTAGTGATAAGGTCTTGTTCCATCTTCCGCCACTTGGGAATTGCTACCGCGTAACCACCTCGACCAAGACGATGGTTGTACTCCCCTTTCTTATTAGCACTTTTCTTCCCTTGTACACTTCTTTGGCAAAAATTTCAGTTTTCTTGTATTCAATAAAGCACTTCCAGTGATCTTTTATCTTCGGATATTCATCCCAATTTGGAGTTCGGTTGTTCTTGATAAAATCTCTAGTCAACTTCTTCTCGAAATTCTAAAATTGAGTTGCCATCTTCGCTCGAGTCCAACCCTTAACAAGGTTTGCGTCGACGCCTTCAAGAAGTGTGAAGTGTTTTAGCACATCATTCCACAACTGGTCTTTTACCGAGTCCGGAACCACGTATAGATTACTTGGTTTTCCCTTCCATTCTCTATACTTGATGGGCACGTTGTCCCTTACAATGGCCCCACATTGAGACACGAACTTGTCTTTGATTTTTTTGGAGCACAAGGCGTGGGCGCGCAGATGTGGGGAGGAGGCGAAGCAGAGTGGCAGCGGCGGCGCATAGGGTTCGAGGTAAGGGAGTGGGAGAGATGACGGGGGGTGCGGGCAAAAAAATGGGGGTGCGGGGAGGATGCAGAGGCAGACGTACGGGCGTGGGGGGGGGCGGAGGGCGGTCACGCAGGGGAGGCAGACGTGCGATGCATTACGGAGGGCGGACGCGCGGCGGGGGAGGTAGATTCACAGTGAAAATAGGACTAAGTTTTTGTCTCCACTTCATACTTTTTAGGAGTAGAGATTCTAGCTAGGACAGAACAAAGAAACTGCTAGAGACATATATAGATCAAGAGAGATGACAGAGTCTTTACTATACGTGCACGTGCGACACGCACGTGTTTTTAAAAAATTATTATTGAGTACTTCTTATTTTTCACGAAACATGTATAATAGCACCAATTTCTTTTTTCAACTAAACTTTTTTTTAGAAATACTTCCTCTGTCCTAAAATAAGTGTCTACTTCCTAAGTTAAACTATTTAAATTTGTCCAACTTTACAACAATGAGTATCATTATTTATAGGTATGCTATATTTCAAAATGAACCCACTAAAATTTGTTAGACATAAAAGATATTGATATATTTTTACGTAAATTTGGTGAAACATAAGATGAAAAATGCAATGCATGAAATCTCACGCTTGACATAGTTAATCAAATCGGATTATTTTTATAAAAGCATATGGGTTTTCTTTCTTTTTACTGTAGCATGATCCTACCGGTATGGTAAAATTACCATCTACTCCCTCCGTCCCATGTAAAAATGCAATCCTAGCTTTTGAAAAAAAATCCCACAAAGAATGCAATTCTAGAAAATAGATCTAATTACCTTCCTAATTAAGTGGTCAGATCTGATTTGCATGGCAAAACTTACTACATTTGGCAAACAAATGAGGATATTAGAGTCTTTTCATTCCTTCACTAATCTGTCCTAGAAAAACTAAAATTGCACTCTTTTATGGGACGGAGGGAGTATTATCTACTCGTGCCATTCGTTGATTTTTACGCGACAAACTTTTCTTAGTTTTTACGAATGCTAGTACAAATAATGGATGCAAACACTTTTAAAGTGTGCACATATATGGCCTGGTTCATTGGCAAGCACCATCTGGCTCAACAAAGGCAGCTGACCCGTCGGGAGGTAGGTGGTGGCAGCGGGGGCGCGGTGTGGGATAATCCATCTACGATCTGCAGTAGATTTACCATAAGACCAATTCTCTTCTCCCATCATCTCAAAGGATACTACAATCTGAAACTAACAAATTACTAGTCATCAGTGCATTGGACTTTACAGTCACATTGGCCTCCTGTTCAATTACAACGAGGTGAAGATATACTGAGCCAAAATAGTCGAAAGCAGCCGATGACTTCAAAAAAGTTGAACAAGGAATTTGATACAGTGATTCGTCTCGTTGTCGTTGATAACTAAATCTGATAAAAACCTCACCTCCAATGTGGAGCGCCCTACTGAGGAAAAGAGTATGACCCGATTCTACGAAATTGGAATTGCGTTGCTCGAATATCAGATAAATTTTCATTCAACCGATCCTGAACTTACATTGTCTTTTAAAGCTGAAGTGGTGGCGGTGGGCTGAGGGATTTTTTTTTAATTTTAACCTTTTTTAATTTATTTTTAAAAATAACACTTCAAAAATATTATTTGCAGATCTAACCCTTTTGGCCGCGCCGGCCCGCGTGGCGCGGCAGGATAACATTGTCGCGCCACATGCAGCGGCGCGGCAGGCCCGCCACGCTGGCACGGTGGGCTTACGAGGCCTACTCCTGTCGCGCCACATGCATCGGTGTGGCAACGTGATGGTGCCACGCCATGTAGGTTGGCGTGGCAGGAGGTTCTCCAATTTAATTTATCAACTTTGAACCATCTAAATAAAATAGTATTTGAATTCCAAATGTCGCAAAAATTGATACCATGTTATATAAGGTCTGAACATTCCATTTTAGTAACATGTACAAGACTAAGTATTACATATTTTCAAAAATTCAATTTCAAAGTAGGTTATGTATTATCCTATCTCACTTAGGGCTCTCGTTAAATAGTTATCAATCTAGGATAATACCAATTAAACATCATTTAAATATTGAATGTCACGAAACTTGCCATGCACATTGTATAAGGTGTAAAGATCTCATTTTAATATCATGTAAACAGTCAAGTGCTACATATTTTGAAATATATAATTTTAAAGTAGGCTATGTATTATCCCTAAATTCATGTTAGGGCTGCCGTTAAATTTAACCAATTATGAACTATCTTAATAAAATAGCATATGAATTTTAATCATCACGAAACTTGACATGTATATTGTATAAGTTGTAAAGATTTCATTTTATTAATTTCCACAAGGTCAAGTGATACATATTTTCAAATATATAGTTTTAAACTATGTTATGTATTATCCCTAAATTCATGTTAGGGGATGTTGTTAAATTTAACCAATTTTGAACCATCTTAATAAAATAGTATATGAACTTTAAATGTCACGAAACTGAATATGTATATCGAATAAGTTGTAAAGATTCCATTTTATTAATATTTACAAGATCAAGTGATACATATTTTAAAATATATAATTTCTAAATAGGCTATGTATTATCCTTAAATTCATGTTAGTGACACCGTTAAATTTAACACACTTTTGCATCATCTTAATAAAATAGTATATGAACTTTAAACATCACAAACCTCCACATGTATATTGAATAAGTTGTAAAGATTTCATTTATAAACATTCAGAAGACCAGATGTTGCATATTTTGAAATATATCACTTAGCTTTGTTAATGTTAATAAAAGGTGTGTACAAAGAATTAATGTCCCTACAGATATGTGTCTTATGATCAATGTTTATAGTGTATAGTATAATATATCTATCGAGTTTTATCTAGTTTCGTGATGTTTGAAGTTAATATATATTATGATGTACCCTACTAAAAGTTTTGTGACATTCAATGTTTAAATATATTTCAAAATATGTACCACTTAATTTTCTACATATTAGTAAAATGCTATCATAACACCTTTTACAGTGTGCATGTTAATTTTGGTGACATTCAATGTTTAAATGTTATGTAATTGAGATTATCCTAAGTAGATAACCATTTAACGAGAGCCCTAAGTGAGATATATGATAGTATATAAGGTACTTTGAAATTAAAATTTTTAAAATATGTAATACTTGGTCATGTCCATGTCGCTAAAATGGAATGTTTAGACCTTATATATCGTGCATATCAAGTTTCGTAATATTTAAAGTTCAAATACTATTTTATTTATATCATTCAAAATTAATAAGTATAATTGAAGTACTCTTGTCACGGCAACAAGTTGGCGCGGCACCATCAAGTAATACATATTTCAAAATTCTATATACTAAGTATCACGAGAGCTCTAAGTGGGATATAGAGATAATACATAACCTACTTTAAAATTATGTAATTCAAAATATGTAGCACTTGACTGTTTACACGATATTAAAATGAGATCTTTACACCTTATACAATGTGCATGGTAAATTCCGTGACATTTAATATTTAAATGATATTTAATTGATATTATCTTAGATTGATAATCATTTAACGAGAGCCATAAGTGGGATTTAGGGATAATACATAGCCTACTTTAAAATTATGTATTTCAAAATATGTAGCACTTGACTGTTTACATGATATTAAAATGGGATCTTTACACCTTATACAATGTGCATGGCAAGTTCCGTGACATTCAAAGTTTAAATGATGTTTAATTGGTATTATCCTAGATAGATAACCATTTAACGAGAGTCCTAAGTGGGATATAAGGATAATACATAGCCTACTTTGAAATTAATTTTTTGGGAAAAGTCCATTTTTGACCATCCAACTTTTGCTTCAGTTTGGTTTTGCCCATCGAACTTCAAAACCGGATATCTTTTGATGGGTGGTTTTAACTTTTTTTATTTACAATTTAGTCCTTAGAACTTGAAATGATCATTACTTTTTGCTTGTAGCTCCGATTTAGGTGATTCTTGCGGTCATGTGTACATAACAATGAGCTTTATCTTCTAAAATGTTCTTTATACTATTTTATCACTTTTTGTTATATTATTCTTATGTTATTGTGTAAAAACAACAATATAAGAAAAGTAAAACAAACAGTTACAAAATAATATGAACACATTTTTAAAGATAAAGCTCATCATTATTAACGTATGATTACAAGAATCACTTAAATTAGAGATATAAGAAAAAATATTAATCATTTTAATATCTAAGGACTAAATTGTAAATAAAATGATTAAAATAGTCCTTCAACCTTAAAATGATTACTATTTTTTTCTCATATCTCCAATTTAAGTGATTCTTGCGGTCATGCGTTCATAAGATGAACTTTATGGTTTAAAATGTTGCTCATATTATTTTGTAACTGTTTGTTTTATGTTTCTTATATTATTATTTTTATGCAATAACAGAAAAATAATATAATAAATAGTTATAAAGTTGTATAAAAACATACTAAAAAGATAAAGCTCACCGTTATGAACACGTGACCGTAAGAATCACCTAAATCGGAGCTACGAGTAAAAAGTAATGATCATTTCAAGTTCTAAGGACTAAATTGTAAATAAAAAAAGTTAAAACCACCTATCAAAACCGCCCGATGGCCAATTGTGAACGGTTTAAGAGTTAGATGGTCAAGGATAACCGGTTTTGAAGTTCGATGGCCAAAACTAAACCGAGGCAAAAGTTGGATGGTCAAAAATGGACTTTTTCCTAATTTTTAAAATATGTAATACTTAGTCTTGTACATGTTACTAAAATGGAATGTTGAGACCTTATATAACATGCATATCAATTTTTGTGACATTTGGAATTCAAATACTATTTTATTTAGATAGTTCAAAGTTGATAAATTAAATTGGAGAACCTCCTGCCACGCCAGCCTACATGGCGCGGCACCATCACATTGCCGCGCCGATGCATGTGGCGCGGCAGGAGGAGGCCTCGTAAGCCCACCGTGCCAGCGTGGCGGGCCTGCCGCGCCACTACATGTGGCGCAGCAATGTTATCCTGCCACGCCACGCGGGCCGGCACGGCCAAAAGGGTTGAAGGACCGGATTGGGCGACCAGAGGGAGGTTGAATGGGAGCCTATAAAAATTTTTCTCTGATGAGAAAGCATAAGGCCTATGCTCGAAAACCACCAATCAACCTTTCCACAAGCATTACCAAGCCCACATAGCCATACAGAAAGCTACTGGACTTAGGAGCAACACCAAGGAGTAAACGGGACAAAGCAGAAGTAAACTGTCCTCACAAGTCCGGAGACTCCGCAACAAACCTCCGGAGACTCCACAACTTACGGAGTTTTCACCCAAGTTCCAGAAACTCCACAACTTCCGAAGAGTCCGCAACTAAGTTCCGGAGACTCCACAACTTCCGGAGACTCCGCAACTCAACTTCGGAGTTTCAGAAACAGCCTTCGAGAGGAAGAGGGAAAAAGTCAAAACTCGATCAAACGACCTCCAAAAATCACGAGATTTGAACCAAGGCTTCTCAATACCACAAAGAAGCTTTTCCCAAAGGATCATCTCAAAAAGATCAAAGCCATCACCACCGGAAAAATGATATAGGCTATGAACCCTAGAGAGAGACCTTTTTCCTCAAAATCGCCGATCTCTCAATTCGCTCCACGTATTCAAGAGAGGCTTTGGGGAAGGTAGGAACACCCCATGGGTGACCTCTAGCTCGAATCTCAAGTCCCAAGACTCTCTAGAAAAGAAGGAATTGCAAATCTCGTGTCTCTACCTCAAGAACACGAAGAACTTGAAAACCACCAAGATCGAAGGCCTTCCCACAAGATTTGAGGGGCAAGATCACCAATAAAAGAGGCACACCAACCTCATGTGTGATTCCCAACACAAATCCCGCAAAGAAACACCTCCAAATCCTTCCCACGAAAATTCCTCCAAAAATACCTTCAAAAATCCCAAAAAAGAAAAATGCAGGGATTAAAAGGACTTGGCACAAGATTAAGAGGAAGATTTCACTATGAATCACGTTGCCATATCTGGTTACAAGCCACTCACAAGAATCATAAATCTTGGATGGCACAAAGCTCAAACAAAGAGCCACACTCACCTCTCCCTCTCTCCCAAAGAGCACCCCAAAATGAAAGAGCACTCCCACCTCCAAGCCAAAGAGTTGGCTGAAAATTCAGCCCTCTCCTCCTATATATAGGCCCTCCGGAAAAGACCGAAGTACCCCTACACTAGGAGTTACAACTCAAGCCCTCACAAGGGCATTTTGGTCAACACATGAAGTTCTCCATCGGACGGTCGTGCATCCATCAGGCTTTCGCGTTCTCCCAACGCAAGCACCTCGATCATGCCGCGTGTCGCCCGCTTCAAAGTTTCTCGGCGCGCCCGGATCCCGTCTCCGCCCGCCGAGCCTCCGGTCTTGGTTTTGTGGCTCAACCAAGTAACCCCGACGGTTTTGTGGTAAACCGCCGCAAACCCCGCGGACTCGGTGCAACCTCCACGCCAATCCCACTCGTGACTTGGCTGCCACGTCGTCCCGGCTTGGTGTTGGTTTTGTGGCCAAACCAACAAACCGTCGTGCTCGGCTTGGTGGAGCAACCGAGGAACCCGACACTTTTCTGGTGAACCGCCAAAAACCCCGCATGCAAGCTTTGGCCTCACCACGCCAAGCATCGGTCCCGCCAAGCCTTTCACCTCCGGCTCCCGGACAGTCTACTCAGTCTTGCCCCGTTCAATGAATTGGCCGCTACCTTGCACCGGCTCGGTGTTGGTTTTGTGGAGTAAACCAACCAAACCCCGCGTACAGACTCCGGTTGTTAGCCGCTACCCTGCACCGGCTCGACCTTGGTTTTGAGGCTCAACCAAGAAACCGTATACGACTTCGTCTTGCTTTTCTTACCATCATGCGGCCTGCACTTGATCCCGTTCGGCCACCGGGTCCATCGAGCCGAGACTACTTGTCTCTCCAATACTCGGAGGCCAAACAGGCTAAGACCTTTCGCGCCCACTCTTCACCTGCACCAACGCAAATCAAGCCGCAACCTGCACCTGCAATACTCAGCCAAGAGTGAGTCCACACCACGTTGTCAATCACTCATCACACCAAGGAGCGACCATCCACCGGTCCTCGGACGCTCCGGTCCTCAATCTCCCCCTTGATGAGTGCATTGACAACACACATAGTCACCAATTCATAAAAGAAAGAAAAAGAAAAGAAACGAACAAAGAACTCAAACAAGCGATCAAAAGCCGAACAAAAGCCAAAACAAGATCACTTGAGAGAGAAAGTCTCGGTCCCCTAAGGCAAGGGCAACGACTCAATACAACCAAGACAAAACGCTCAAAATGCCGACTCCTCAAGGTGAGGCAAAAGGGCTCGACACCATCGGCCAAAGAGCAAAGCACAAAGCAAATTCAGGCAACACAAAGAGCTCCTAAAGCACGTATGCAAGCTCCCCCTGAACACATGCATGCAAACTCAAGTTCTTCCCCTGAACTGAGTATCCACCTTTTTCTCCCTCATGATGCAAAACTCTCCCCCTTGTTAAACAAAGTGCATCTCTCTTCATGTTATGAATTGGAGACACAATTCTCCCCCTTGTTGGTAATGCATGAATCAAGGCTACAAATGCAAGCATGTGCTTCTCAAATAGACAAAGAGCACTACAACATGCTAAAAATGAGACATAGACAAGCAAGATAGCCACATATTCAGTACAAGCATCGCCAACAAGATAGAAAGGGACATATAAGCATGTGACAAAACCATGATCAAATTGAATTATTTTTCAACAAAAATTCTCTCTCATGAGCATAGCACCTCAACATGACCAAACTGAGCACACACAACATATAGCTCACAAACTTCATGCAAGGTCACAAGTTCTCATCACAAGATCATCACAAATACCTACAAGCTATCTCATGTCATGTCAAAGCCACGAGCCATGTGTCCACTTCTAGATATGAGACTTCTCAATGGTGAACATCATGTAACGGTTTAGCACCCAAGATAAGAAATTTAAAGCATACATGACATGATACCAATTGAGGGCAAAAACATCAAGCACAGACATTTCAACATACCAATTTCATGATTTAAAATTAAGCATGGTACATGAAGTGCCTTTGCGGCAAAAAGGAGCTTAGGCTCCTCCACAAGGTAGCATGTAGGCTAAACGTCCATGATGACAAATGGGTCTTTGACCCCAAATGAAAAGAACATGGTTCCCAAGCACAAATTAAGCAAGATATAGCCATAAGCGCACAATTTGAACATGAAAGGTATTCAACTCACAAGAGAGGACCATATATAGCATTTTCACAAAATTAAGCCATCCACAAGCATATACATCCCAAAGCTACCAAGAGCATAGCTATACATCACACGAGCATCACTAGCAAAGTCATAAGCTCACATCTAGCATATCATGGTGATCGATGTATATGAGAGAAGCACATTCTCCAAAGCAAATGATACCAATGCAGTCTATGATACAAAGATGGAAGCATGATATGATACATAAATGAAAATGCAACATGCATATGTTCATGAGACCCCAACCCAAATTCAAAAACGAGCAAAAGGGCACAAAGCTCACAAGCTCCCCCTAAACACATGCACTAGGGCCAAAGAGCATACAAAGCTCACCCTGAATACATGATATTGGGCAAAGAGCACAAAGCTTACAAGCTCCCCCTAAACACATGCACTAGGATCAAAGAGCATACAAAGCTCATCCTAAATACACGCGATAGGGCAAAGAGCAAAAGAGACCAAGTGGCTTAACAAGAGCCACACAACTCAAAGTCTCCAATCTACTTACCTTGATCACTCGCTCTCTTCCATCGTCCCCGAAAGTGATGTACTCCATTGACACCACGGGGTGAGGCTGGAGGGCCACCTTCGATCTCCGGTCATGTGCCACTAGCCTCCGGAGTCGATTCACCAAAAGTCCTCCAAGCCTCCTGCCTGCAAAATCAAAACCAAGAGCGAGAACGAGCACATGTCTCAACACTGGAGTTAGTACAAAAAGAGTCAAACCAGTGCCAAGCCATTTGCTCAAAAGTGGGGTTAGTAAAATTCATCTTATCAGACCTAGCAAAGCTGGAACCACCATGGGGAGACCACTCTCATCTCGCTGAAGGAGTACGAGCACCACGAAAGGGAAAGCGTGGTCTGTAGTCCCTTTGAGACTCAAAGCTGCTACTTCTCCCAAACTCATATTGATCACGAGGTGGAGAACGTCCAGCAAACTCCACACCACCAGACTTAACACACCAACCAAATAAAAGCTCTAAAGATCTCAATTGAGTACCATAGAAAGGATACCAATCGAAAGATCACAAACGGCTACGAAAAGCCAAGGCCAACTCTTGAAACCAAATTCCCATCGATAAGTCAAGCTCCCCCTCAACTAAAGCCAACTTGCAAGCAAAAGCTAGGAAAAGAAAGAGCAAAAGGAACTCTCTAAACCCAAATGAAAAGAAGCAAAACACAACCCGAAGACAAGACAAGACCAAAGCCACAAGAAAAGCTCAAAACATGCTACACAAAGCATTGACAATACCAATTAAGATAAATGAAGTATTGTAACATGATTCCACATATATGATAAGCATGGGCTAGCAAACATGTCAACAAGGTGCATAACTATACAAAAAGCCTAGCACAAAAAAATATACCAATGAACAACATGTCATAACCACAAGAGGGCAACCATAAAGCATGGCATGATGTTCATATACATCATCCACCACAATATCATACAAAAGATAGCAAGATAGGTATACAAGATTACAAAGCTATCATGAACAAAGTGGCTAGCCTACCATGGTTTATACACAAACATGACACAGGAGCAAAGCATGCAACAAGTATACAAGTGAGTGCATGGAGAAAAGGAAAACTCACTATACATGTGTACAAAGGCTTTCAAGAGCCATCCAAAGCGGTGTGGAGAATCATCCTATCTTGATCACCTCATGAGCCAAAGATCAAGTACCATCGATCTCATGTTCTCCAACCGCGTCTCCATACCTACACACAAGGAGATAAAGAAGACCGAGCCTTGGATCCCAAAGGGTTAGCAAGCACATACTTGGGTATCCAATACTAGGTCACACGGGTAAGGGATGCACTCAACTTATCAAGTGGCATGATGCAAATGCCGGTTCGAGTGAAAAGGATTTCGAGCACTCTCATAATCATGCCTCAAAGGAGCAACTCGCGGAGAAAACCGAGTGCTACCATAAGCAAAAAGGCAAAGATCCTTCGAGGTCGTAGGAGAAGAACCAACACGAACACCACGGGAAACATGTCGTGGACCAACACAAGAAGCACTAGAAGCATGTCCACGAGCATGGTCTAACTCACTAGAAAGAGTGTCATAAAACCCGTCAACAAAATGTGCCTTCTTAGGCTCACAAGTGTTCATGCCATGAGAAGGGCTATGAACAACCAAAGGCCTAGAAGCACAAGCTCGCCGCATTTTCCTTGCACGGCGGTAGCAAAAGCTCTCTTGATGCCCATCCTTCCCACAAAGAGAGCAATGGTACAAAGGCCTATCGAGAGGCACGGTCCGAGTGGACGAATCACCATTCTCTTGTAAGTGAGAAGTCCCTTGGGACTTAGAGCAAGAAGCATCAACCTCACCACTCGACTTGGTGCCAACATTAGAATCACACATGCCATGAGAAAGGCTACGTGGCTTCTTAAAAGCTTTGGCACACACACGTCGCTCGTGCTTGACACAACGAAAGCAAAACTCCACGGTATGCCCATCTTTCTTGGAAAAGGTGCAATGGAACCTCGGTTTGGAAGTATGAGTTCCAAAGAAGTGAGAATCACCCTTGCCATTGGAATCATCTTGGGAAATACTGGAAGAAGCAACAAGCTTAGGAGTAGGTATGGGATAGCTATCCAAAGTACTAGCACACTTGCCACCATCCAAAGACTCACGCTCAAGAGAAGAAGTCGACTCCGGTTGAGAAGAAGCAAATTTAGAGGCATCAACATCAGAGTGACAAGAGAAGCGAGAATCCAAACCCTTAGCACAAAGACTCTTGCACCTTGTGCGTAAAACCTCATTTTGAGACTTGAGGCGCTCACAAGTACCACATGTCATATTTCTCAAATTATTGATTTCTTCTTCAATGCATTTAGCATATGTGGTACGCAAGAGTTCATTTTCTTTCTCAAGGTTGGCACTCATCTCATCATGCTCAACCAACTTGGCGCTCATATCCTCGCGCATCTTTTTCAAAGCCAAAACTTGACTTTCCAAATCAATGCTTGAGGTGCAAATGAAATCACATGAACAAGCAACATCATTTACATCTCGAAAAGCATTATCATCATCACAAGAAGTATGGCAAGCACCATCAACAACTAGCAAAGAGCACTTGCTACAAGGCATAGACTTCAACTCACAAATTTTAGCCCTAGCATGCTCAAGTTCATCTACACATGTGGTGTGAGTCAATTTTAGTTCTTTAAGTTCAGCAAGCAAAGACTCACAAGAAACACATGGTAGGGAAGCACTTGACTCTAGCAAAGCAATCTTACTTCTAGCCACATCAAGATTAATATCCAAAGCAACACAAGAGTTGCACGGCATAGAAGCATTAGATTTCAACAAGTCAATTTCAGATTGCAAGTTAGCAAGAGATGATCTCAATTCATCATTCTCAAAATCAAGATTGTCGCATGCTCTTCTAAGAGCTTCAACATGCTTATTGCGACAACTAGTTTCATGTTTTAGCTTCTCATTTTCAGCACACAAGGCATCACAAGATTTGCATGGTAAAGGAGAGTTCTTAAGTTCAACAAGCATCTCGCCATAAGCACAAAGACGAATGAACAAACCAATGATACCATGGGAGAGCTTCACTTTGCTTCTCTTGATAAGCTTGTCTTGGAGATCATCTTCTTGAGCCACCAAAAGTTGCATCAACGCCATTGCTTCCTTATCTTCTTTCAACACCTCACACTTCTGTCTCCACTTGTGGTCATCTCCCGATGCAAACTCCATCACATCGATCTCTGAAGACAAAGACACACAAGAAGAAGTGTTTGGTGCCATACTCAAAGCACCGGTTAGGATTAGTTGAAAGCAGGCTCAAAGCGCACAAACCAAAGCCGCAAGCAAAAATGCCCTTTTCTCCGTCGCCCTATGGATCTTAGACTGGTTAGAGTCAACAAAGACCCGTAACCGGCTTTGATACCAATTGAAGGACCGAATTGGGCGACCAGAGGGGGGGGTGAATGGGAGCCTATAAAAATTCTTCTCCGGTGAGAAAGAATAAGGCCTATGCTCCAAAACCACCAATCAACCTTTCCACAAGTATTACCAAGCCCACATAGCCATACGGAAAGCTATTGGACCTAGGAGCAACACCAAGGAGTAAACGGGACAAAGCGGAAGCAAACTATCCTCACAAGTCCGGAGACTCCGCAACAAACCTCCAGAGACTCCACAACTTACGGAGTTTTCACCTAAGTTCTGGAAACTCCACAACTTCCGGAGAGTCCGGAACTAAGTTCCGGAGACTCCACAACTTCCGGAGACTCCGCAAGTCAACTTCGGAGTTTCAGAAACAGCCTTCGAGAGGAAGAGGGAAAAAGTCAAAACTTGATCAAACGACCTCCAAAAATCACGCGATTTGAACCAAGGCTTCTCAATACCACAAAGAAGCTTTTCTCAAAGGATCACCTTAAAAAGATCAAGCCATCACCACCGGAAAAATGATTTAGGCTATGAACCCTAGAGAGAGACCTTTTTCCTCAAAACCACCGATCTCTCAATTCGCTCCACGGATTCAAGAGAGACTTTGAGGAAGGTAGGAACACCTCATGGGTGACCTCTAGCTCGAATCTCAAGCCCCAAGACTCTCTAGAAAAGAAGGAATTGCAAATCTCGTGCCTCTACCTCAAGAACACGAAGAACTTGAAAACCACCAAAATCGAAGGCCTTCCCACAAGATTTGAGGGGCAAGGTCACCAAGAAAAGAGGCACACCAACCTCATGTGTGATTCCCAACACAAATCCCGCAAAGAAACACCTCCAAATCCTTCCCACGAAAATTCCTCCAAAAATACCTCTGAAAATCCCGAAAAAGAAAAACGCAGGGATTAAAAGGATTTGGCACAAGATTAAGAGGAAGATTTCACTATGAATCACGTTGCCATATCCGGTTACAAGCCACTCACAAGAATCACAAATCTTGGATGGCACAAAGCTCAAACAAAGAGTCACACTCACCTCTCTCCCTTCTCCCAAAGAGCACCCCAAAATGAAAGAGCACTCCCACCTCCAAGCCAAAGAGTTGGCTGAAAATTCAGCCCCCTCCTCCTATATATAGACCCTCCGGAAAAGACCGAAGTCTCCCTACACTAGGAGTTACAACTCAAGCCCTCACAGGGGCATTTTGGTCAACACATGAAGTTCTCCATCGGACGGCCGCGCATCCATCGGGCCTTCGCGTCCTCCCAACACAAGCACCTCGATCATGCCGCGTGTCGCCCACTTCGAAGTTTCTCGATGTGCCCGGATCCCGTCTCCGCCCGTCGAGCCTCCGGTCTTGGTTTTGTGGCTCAACCAAGTAACCCCGACGGTTTTGTGGTAAACCGCCATAAACCCCGCGGACTCGGTGCAGCCTCCACGCCAATCCCACTCATGACTTGACCGCCACGTCGTCCCGGCTCGGTGTTGGTTTTGTGGCCAAACCAACAAACCGTCGTGCTCGGCTTTGTGGAGCAACCGAGGAACCCGACAGTTTTCTGGTGAACCACCGAAAACCCTGCATGCAAGCTTTGGCTCACCACGCCAAGCATCGGGCCCACCAAGCCTTTCACCTCCGGCTCCCGGACGGTCTACTCAGTCTTGCCCCGTTCAATGACTTGGCCGCTACCTTGCACCGGCTCGGTGTTGGTTTTGTGGAGTAAACCAACCAAACCCCGCGTGCAGACTCCGGTTGTTAGCCGCTACCCTGCACCGGCTCGACCTTAGTTTTGAGGCTCCACCAAGAAACCGTACACGACTTCATCTTGTTTTTGTTGCCACCATGCGGCCCGCACTTGATCCCGTTCGGCCACCAGGTCCATCGAGCCGAGTCTACTTGTCTCTCCACTCCTCAGAGGCCACACAGGCTAAGACCTTTCGCGCCCACTATTCACTTGCACCAACGCAAATCAAGCCGCAACCTGCACCTGCAATACTCGGACAAGTGTCAGTCCACACCACGTTGTCAATCACTCATCACACCAAGGAGCGACCATCCACCGGTCCTCGGACGCTCCGGTCCTCAAGGGTCTCCGGTCCTTAAGGGTTAGATCTGCAAATAATGTTTTTGAGGTGTTGTTTTTAAAAATAAATTAAAAAAAGGTTAAAATTAAAAAAAATCCTGGGCTGAGCAAGGGAGGGATACATCCGAGAGCCCACAAGCAAAGGGACCACGACTACTTTTAATTGTCTTTTCTTTTAGGATTTATAATTATCGTTTTTTTTACTAAAAACGATTCTTGATGGTATGACATCAGACGCCTGATAAATAGGCTACAAGTACAACTCTCTCGCCACATCCGTAGCCCTATCCGCCGCCACCGCCTCTTGCGCGCCACCCAAGATCCGTCGCGTGGTGATCCGAACCATCCTCTAACAAAGATGGCGTCGTCGCGGCATCCATAGAGCAGGCAAGCCAACGACGGCGTCTTCCTTCCCCGGGACGTCCTGGGCGAGATCCTGCTGCGCGTTCCGGCCAGGCCGCTCTGCCGCCTGCGCGCCGTCTGCCGGTCGTGGCGATCCCTCCTCACCGACGGCCACTTCGTGGCCGCCCACGGCGCCTGCCACCCGGGCCCGCTCCTCGCCGTGTGCGTCGACCGCTTCCTGCAGGTAGTCCCGGACGAGGAGGTCGTCAGCGTCAAGTTTCTCGACACCTCCGGCTGCATCGTGAAGCAGATCCCCATCGGGCCCTCGTACGCGTGGAGGAACGCGTCGGCGCCGAGGCCTCCGGCCTCCGTACAGACATTAGCATACAATGTTGCCGTCGCCGCCAATGGCGTGATCTACTGCATCTGTATTGCACATCACCGCGAAAGAAGGTTTGATATCGCGGCGTTCGACCTCACGGCTGAGCAATGGCGGCCGGATCTCCTCCGTGGCCCGCTACCCGATGACAAGGACACGCGGAACTGCATCTTGGCCCAAGACCCAAGTGAATGGGTGCCTGGCCTTAGTCGCGATCTCCACCTCTACGGTGGAGCTCTGGTTGCTCATGGGTTACGGTGGTGAAGGTGAGCAGCATGCGTTCTGGTGCAAGCGGTGCACGCTTCTTGTTGCGCTGCTCATCCAGCAGCACGTTTATGAGGACAACTTCCTGGTGGAGGTGGAGCCATTGTGGGTGATGGACGACGAGAGGGTCGCCTTGTGGGTGAGTACCAATAGGCACGATGGGATGCGCAACGATCGCAAAGGGGCACTGCGAATGTATGATCCTGTCACAGCCGTGGCCACCGGTGAGCCACCACCGGGAAGTGAGCACGAGACAGGGTGTCGCCACCGAGAGAGACGATCGACAGCTCGCCGGAGGGAGGGATGAACCCTAATATGTTTCTGAATTCTGATCGATGTCCTGATGTCTGCTGCTGCCTCTCTATTTTGTAGGAACTGCTGGGCTGGTTCACAAGTTGGGCTTGCGTGGACTGGGCTTCTCCTGGGCTGTATCCGGGTCATGACATCCGGGTGCTGGACCCTGCCACAAATAGAAAGAACAAAGACAGAGAGAGGAGCACGGGAGTTCGTCTCCCTCTTTCCGACCTCCAGCAGAGATCCTATCCCCTTCTCGATTCCCCTGTGATTACTCACGCTCCCGGCCTGATCTCGACCTTGGTGTAGCAGAGGTCCATGGGCGGATGGGCTGGGTGTTGCACATATCCGGGTCATGACAGATCCAAAGGCGCAAACCTGCACAGATGTGGTGGACATGGGGACCTGCAGAAAGATTGGAGTTGGCGTGTACACTGGGAATCTGCTGCAAGTACAACGAGCTCATGGGAATGCAGGAGATCGATATAGTTTTGCTGGCTGGTTGCTGCATTTTTTTAAAAAGAAAATTGGAGTTTTGAGGTATGCATTGATCAAAATGAGGTAAAAGTTTCAACTGGTAGTCTGGTGCCGTGAGAATTTGAGATGATATGATGCTGTACCATAACATAAATGCAGTGCAATATTCGAAGGGAGATGCTATACTTACATCAGCATTTAGCTGAAAGCAAGTTGATTTTGGTCGGCTTATGTTAGCAGCTTTGGAACAGATGGCCTCGACACCAGCGAGCCCATCAGCAGCCCAGGGCCCAAACGAGTGGTTAAGTGTCACACCCTGAAATTTCCCAATTTCAGAATGTGAATAGAAAGAATAATTAAACAACAATTTTCTCATAATTTTAAAATTTTTCTCAACATTTATTTTCTTTACAAGAAACATAGAATGAGAAAAACAATTGTTTGTCCTTTTCAATTAAATAAAATGATTATATGAGTGTTGCATTCATATCGATGCATTTTGGTGTTTCTTGAGTGCAAAAGGTTTTAATATACGTTTAGGTGCTGACCAAATCCTCCTGAGAATTTTTCAGCTTTTTTCTGGAATTCATTCTCATTTTCTTTAAGCTTATTCTATTTATTAGAAGGCTCTAAAATCTTTCTCATAAACTCATAAGCTATAGCATCTACTTCCCTAATTATTCTTTGTGTCTAAGCTAATCTCTGCTGAAAGTATCATGTTTGCTTTACTCCCAGAAGACTTTTACTTCGGCCTGCAAAATGGTCACGTTTATTCCTCCTCTCCAAGATCTTGTCTTCTTCTCGTAGCTTCCTCACGTTTGCACGAGTTGGGCCAAACCAAGCAAATCAAGTTGCTGGCCATCAATGCCAAGAAAAAAAAGGTGGACAAACCGAAGGCATCTCCCGTTTCTAACTATCTATCATGCTTTTGGGCTCTTCCTCTTTGATGCTGCAATCCAGCCCAACGGAGTTGGAATCGACAAACACATACCCTAAACACGTCCTGCCAGTGTTATAAATAGCTGCAATCGTGGCCCTCGTCTCTCTCGTTTCGCTGCAAATCGCGCCGCCATCCCATGCCCTAGCTTTCTCGCCGCACTCTGGTACTGAACCAAGGGAGGCGTCGCTGTCCATCCATGCCGCCGTGTGCCGGAGGCTAAAAATCGTCGTTCCAGAAGTTTCAGCCTGCAGCTCGCCGTCCAAGCTTCTTTGTCAGCCCGCTGTCGACATCGTCGCCGCCGGCATGAAAGTCATCGGCCGAGCTGTAGCCCATCTGCTTCGTCCTGACCACCAGTCGGACTCACATCTTCTCGGTGAGAGCCCCTCCGTGTCTTTTCCTTCTAGCAGTTGTTTCTCGATCTCTTGTTTCTCCATGATCGCTTTTGCCGCACTCTGACATCGCCATCCGCTGATCAACCATGCTGCCGCCGCAGGCAAAGATCGCCATTGCCGAGAGTTTTACCGGGTTCTCGCGATGGTCAACCGTGATGGGCCGCCGAGGTGCCGACTCGATCTGCTGTCGAACACGTCCACGCGTCGAACAGGAGCCGTCCTCGTCCAGTTCGATCTCCGCCGCCATCGTTTATCTCGTTCCTCAGCTTCTGCCGTAGGGTGCACTACGTACGTGCATGTGCATGTCCACGCACGTGCTTCGTGCCTAGACCGCCGGCGAGGGCGGCAACACCAGGGATAACCCGGCGGCCGGCACCTCTGCATCGCCGTGTGGATCACTTTCGTCGCCTCCGTCCAGCGCAAGAGCGATCCAGCGTCTCCTGAAGCCTCGTGACGACGAGCCGCACGTTTCCATCTAGTCGCCGCTGACGAAGCACCGTGCGCCCCCGTGAAGATCGCTGGCTGTGCCGCCATTCCGGCCGGCCACAAATTTCCGTCCTTTGCTGTCTGTGGCGAGCACGCAGACCATCACCGTCGCCGTCTTGCCGAGCTCACCGACCACGCTGCTGGTGAGAACCCATGCACCTTTCCTTCAATACCTCTACTCTCAACTAATCAGTACAAGCCTTCATGCACGTATGTACCAACAGCAACATGTTTGTTAGCTTTTATGCATGCACGTCCATCCATCTTGTCTCTAATCCATGCTACTACCTGAACCTCGTCGTGCGGCCTATGGCCGTGCCTTATTGATCCTTGCTGCCTCGGCGCTGAAGCCACCTCCTGTCTCTTTGCAGTGGTTGCTAGTTTTCTGGTGCAAAGCACATGCATGGAAGCTCGAGGGACAAGATGCATGGCAGCCACGGAAAGAGAGCCACATACGTACATAAGAAAAGAAGCCATCTACCATGCATGCAAGGATGACATCATGGTGAGATCATACATCTGATCATTAGGATTTCTCTTCTAGCAAAATAATTAGGATATGTTTGTTTTGCTTCATAAATTTTGTGCCCTCGAAACTCCATAAGTCTTTTAGCCTTGACTATCTTTAATCTGTTGAATAATCATATACCATCTTCATGATGACATCATCCTTATGCCATAATCAATCAGCTGCCTTTTTATTCTTTAAACTCGATCCTTTTCAATTCAATTCCAATTTCAGTTTGCCTGCATCAACATGTAGTTCTATCCATCTCAGTTGTCTCTGTTTTATAACTATCATGTCAGCTATGTTCCCTATGCTCAAGCCTTCCGTAACCATCTCTTTATAACCACTCTTGTTAGTATCTCTGCCATCTAAATGTTCTCTACAGCCTAGTTCTCCTAAACCCGAGCTTAAGGTTTTCTTGTGCGTTGATAGATCGTCTTTATCGTTGTAGTTCGTTTCACCATAACTTATGCGTTAGCATGTGTATCACTTGTTACTTGTTTTAAACATCAAACTTGCATGTTAATCTTGACTAATATTTATTCCATTACTTTTCTAAATAAAAGTGATTAGGTTCTATTCCGGTTTTCTTTAATCGTGATGTAAATTGGTTAATGCTTATTTATAACTAGCTTTTATAAATAAAAGATGCTTAGTGTTACATATCGGTTTTCATAATAAAGTTAATTTGCTTAATGATAATATAAATGCCTTTTCAATGTTAATATGTTTAGTTGAACACGCAATATAAAGTTATTCGATTAGATTCTTTCACATGCTTTGTCTTTTTAATATTATTTGTTAATATGATATAACTTGTACTTAAATTTCTGCAAATAAAATATGATTAGGTTTATCGTGTTTTCTATAATTAAATGTAACTTTTCTTAATTCTAACATAGAGTATTTCATTGAAATATTCTTCCCACATGAGTTTTATATTAAAATAAATCCAACACGTAGTCTCTTGTTGTTTGTTAGTGATCTCACACAAGCTTTGTCTTTTCGACCTTAGTTCCGCTTTCAGCGTTCCTTGCGTTTGCGTAACCATAGAATCGAGCATATCCTTTACTGCGCTCTTTTAAAGCTTTTCTTTTGATTGGTATATTATTCTTAGTTGTACTTGTTTCTTTGTATGTTGTGCCCGATGATTGCTACGAGTAGATGAAGAGTTCCAAGGAAGCAAGAGATGAAGAAAGAGCAGTAAGAGTATAGCTTTCCGTTGGAGAAACGCAAGTGTCCCTAACCACCTTCTACCTATGCTTTATTTACAAGATTACTATGCGTTAATTGGAACATGGAGAACCACCCAGGAAAACAGTACTACCACAAGACATATGGCTCTATCTTGGCCAATTAATTAGAAACCTTAGTATGCGGTATGCTTTACCTGAAAGGGGTTGGGGGCTGACGGTAGATGGTGTATAGCCCGGCCCTCAGACTGATCTGCTCTATGGTAGCTTCGCAGCTGAGAGAGGTTTATGCGCTGCACTGATCAGGAAACCTAGCGAGCAGCCCGTGCTAGGGAATCTTTGTAAAGGCCTCGTAGCGTCCCTATGCAATCACACCTCGGTAGTGTGGTATGGTGCCTTGCAAGCATCGCATGGTTGGGTTTAAAGTTCTTAGAACTTTTACGCGACTTGTGGGTAAAGATGTACAACCTCTGCAGAGTGTAAAACTAATCGATTAGCCGTGCTCACGGTCAAGAGCGGCCTGGACCCTCACATGATTAATAAACTTAAAGATGGACTTTAAATCATCTCTGGTTATTTCTTGTGGCCTTGCTGAGTACCAACCATAAGTGTACTCATCCTTGCCTACTGCTGCTCAGACGGAAAAAGGTGTGAAGCTGTTGAAGATGATGATGCTAGGCGTACGCTGCCCCCAGTCGATTGCTTGTGGAGTTGGCGCCTCCGTTTCCAGGATTGAGCTGTATAACTCTGATAGAATAGTAAGTTGTTTATGTTTTTATATGTGATACTGCTGTTGTTATTCACTTATGTCTACTATATGCATGAAACTTGATCCTGGCATGCATATAGGTATGCACTTGGTTTGTTTTTCTAAAACCAGGTGTGACATTAAGCCCAACAAGCGTGTAATGGGAACTGAGTGGAGTGTGTGATGTATAAGTTCCTGAGTCGCTAGGAGAGAAGGCAACAATTGTAATGCAACAGAAACCCTATCAATCTTTCCTCTGTGCTTATCCTGTATCTCTCTCTCTATCTCTCAGCCTCCTCCTTCTACCTTCTCTCCTCGCGCCGCCGCCACTCTTCCCTGCGGCTTCCGATCCGCCGCCGTCGAGAGTAGTTAACAGCTTATCACCGACGACCCTTTGCATTGTACTCAGATCAGCATAAACCTCTCTGGGCTCTGGCAGCAGTCCTGACACGAGCTCATATTGGGGGCATTTATTTGTTGATTTGTTCAATAGTACCACTAAACTGATCATCATATATATATGGCCCTTTTGTTAGCACTCATCAGTTTTGTTTTACCCAACAGTAGTAAAACCATGATATCTACAGCCGTGAAGAGCCGCTCATCTGTCTTAATAATTTTTTATTGGTTGTTTGCCACTTTGTGTTTTTTGCTAGATTATGTTTCATGCATGCAGTAGTGGTGGAGGTTTGCTGGTGCTGTATTTGTGGATGTATTAATGAACTACTAGTTTCTGAACCGAAGTAGCAAAATTAAACTCATATCGTGTTTCTTCGAGGCTGCATGAATATATGGTTGGTGTTAGATTTACCCATTAATTCCTCAGTCGGCATTTATTTTCACCATTTCCTCATTGGGAGTATTCTTTTAATTTGGTGGTTACAATCAAGGATTCTTTTTTTATCCATTTAGAAATCAGGTAACTCTTCTTGAAATGAAATGTGGAACTCTTGCTCTTGGTTTCGGGAAAAAACCGTATAAGGTAATGTGTTGTATATGAAGAATAGCGCTCGTCTGTTGTATATTTGGTAAATTTTTCACCCAAATGGTTTACTCTCAAATTTTGAGAGCTCAGGAAGTGCTTCTTAGAAAAACAGTATGTTCTGTACACCATAAGTCGACCAGCTTTTAAAGAGTGAAAAAAAACCAACCCTTCACCAATGATGGTCCAAAATTGATTAAAAACTAATGGACCGGACAAGCCTGATTGCATAGAGAAACTATGCAAAATTTGTGCTTGGACAACATCACATTACAATTTACCTTTTATAAAAGATAATATATGTATTATATATTAAAGATATATGATGCGGAAGACTACTACAAAAGGCTTCCGCATTGCAGAGAAGGATACATTAACTTACAATGTTTAGAACCAAGCACTATTAGACTGGAGAAAAAAAAGATAGGTTGTCCACACATAATAGTTGTCACCTTACATAGTATGGTTGATGTTCAGTGCCGATGACTACTTAAGAAAATAACTGAACATCTAACACATATATCAACTTTGCTACTGAGCGCCTACAGTGCCAGTCTCCTGACATGTGGGGTCTCCATTATCTCTAGAATATTATTCCTGAAACACAACAGATAATAAAATTATTCAGGATACACTGCGGAAAACAAAGAATCAAAGGAATGGAAAAAAATTCGAGTATCAGAAACAGACGATCTCTATGAATGCAGATGCTTACCAGTAGCCATAGGCATCAACCTCAGAAGATATAACTTGGCTCGGGCATGTCATCAAAGTTCCAAAGGTTCATGCTGATACCAACATCTTGGGATTCATCACAGCCCAAAAAGGTGTTGTTTGACTCATCTGAACTGCCCATAACGAAATTCATATATGATGGTTCCCACTCAAAGAGATCAACACTAGCATCACTTGCCACCACAGGAGGCACCATAGCATTAGCGGTGTCCTGGAGGAATGCAGACCCATCAACCTCAATCCTGGTGCCATTCTCCAGGCTGAAGTTTGAGCTACTGAAGGAATTCACCAAAGTTTCCTGAACAGAGGCAGCAGAATTCACCAAAGTTTCCTGAACTGAGGCAGCTGAATTCACAAAAGGTTCCTCAACAGAGGCAGCAGAATTCTCCAGACTGATGTTTTGAGTCTGCAAGAATGCCTCAGGTACGGAGTGGTCGACAACAGGATGGTGATATACAGTTGAGTTGGTCATGTTGTTGACAGTCAGCTTCTCTTCAGTACCCGTCTTGGCTACTTTCACAGAGGTACGCTTAGCAAGGTGCTTCTTATTAGAAGCCATTGGAACCTCATCCGGGAAGTTGAGCTTGGCCTTCTTGCCACGAACCCTGCGAGCCTCAGCATCATAAGCTCTAGCAGCTTCTTCAGGAGAGTTGTAAGTACCGAGCCAAACACGAGCACCTTTGATAGGATCTCGGAATTCAGCAGCCCATTTACCCCAAGGGCGACAGCGGATACCCCTGAATTGGTTCTTTCTCTTCCTCACACTAGGGACATCAGTACGAGCTGCAGTTGCGTTTAATCCATCTGAAGAAATGAAGGAGATCAACAAGGCATCAGACACTCCATGAAAAGTGGAAGTATGTTTCTATACCATAGCACAGACTACCATCAAATTTCAGATTTTTATATGATAAAAGATCTTCAGCGCGAAATCCCTCTACATATCTATTTTTCATTCAGAAATATCAAAGCTCAATTCAGAAATATCAAAGCTGTAGTACAAGATTGTTTCTTTTCTGCCAGTTAACAGATAAATCTTAACATAATACATAAAGGAGCCAAATCAAAAAACGAATAAATTATTTCATACCAAGCTAAGGATATATATAGCTTTGATCATTCATGAAAAAAGGTATCACAACATTAATCAAAATTGGATGCTGAAATTAAATTTATACTAAATAAATGGGGGCAAATACTAGTACGGCAGGAGAGCAATGGATAAAATAAATTGCAAGCTATATGTGACTTTGGTTTCTCCCCTCTCCCGTTCAAGCACAATCCTCACCTAAGGATGCAAATCTACATCTGGAGCACCAAACAGGGTCATGCAATGGTACAAATCTCCAAACCACAGACCCAAAAATCACAATAATTTGCCAATGGAGTAGCTAAGGGATCACCCATGTTTTGGCCTAAGCTACTAGCCCACCAAGGCAAAATAAAATTTACGCCAAGCAAAGTGAAGTACCTCTAGCGACCACACCACTTGGTGCGGTGTAGTGCTGGACCTCATCCTTGGACATGACCACCGATTTCTCTGAATCCATGATGTCCTCCTCACGAGCCCTCTTCTGATTTCCTACTCTTGTGCCCCTCAACTTCTTGCTATATGGAAAGAGCTTGCCTGTTGTGACTTGCCGGCGCCGCGATGGCTAGACACCGTTGGGGACCACAGCACCGCCACACATGGCTGGCATATTACTCGCTACCCTGTGGGGCCATGGGCTGCACTAGATAGGATAGTGCACGAGGGGAATCTAAAGCTGGTAGCACTTTGCCTTGTCTGCTGGAGATGGAATGCAGAGCAAGTGGGAGGAAAGGCTCTCGGGGGAAGGTTTATGTAGATTTGAGGAGATTGAGGGGTGGAGTCAATGTAATTCCTAAAAATTGTTGGGACCTATGTGAAGAAAAGTAGAGATTATTTCATATTTGGCCCTGAAAAAGTTACTCATTCCTTTCTTGGCTTTGGAATTTTTTTTGTTCCTTCTTTGACACTTAGTTGAACTTTGATTCCTTATTCGACACTCCCGTTCATTCTCGTGCACTCTGTTAGTTAAGTCAGATGAATAGTAACTGGTGAACAGTTACTCGTGCATTTACTTAACAAAATGACATCGAAATCAGCTCTAAAATTCACGCAAGTTTTTGTAGTAATACAAAATATAAATATGAACTCATTTTACACAAAAACTCATATATAATTAAAAATATTAAATTTGAAATTCAACATTCACTACTTTTAAAGATCATGTGAACTTTTAGAGCCTTAAAATTCTTTCGAAAAAATACGTAAAAATATCTAATAATCTTACCACATGATGAAGTAATTCAAAAAATTATTATCCATAGCATGTTACATAGATAAAAATATTTAAGTTTTTTCAAACAATAATTTTACATAAGAAATAAGTATTTATCTATGTAATTTAATATGGACAATAATTCATTAATTTGTTCATCATTTCTTTGGAATATGGGATATTTTTACATAATATTTGGACAACATTTTTGTGCTATGAAAATTCACATGGTCTTTAAAACTAGCATATTTGGGTGAATTTTAGTTTTAACATTTTAAATTATATATATGAGTTTTTGTGCAAAATGAGTTAACCTCTATCTTTTGTATCACCACAAAAATTTGTATGAATTTTAGAAGTGATTTTGATGTCATTTTGTAAAGTAAACGCATGGGTTAATGTTCATTTGACTTAACTGACAGAACACACGAGAATGAACGTGAGTGTCGAATAAGGAACCAAAGCTCAACTCAGTGTCAAATAAGGAACGGAAAATTTTTCAAGGCTAAGGAAGAAATGAGTAACTATTTCGGGGCCAAATAGGGAATAATCACAAAAACGTAACATCCAATTGGATTTAGAATTAAATGCTACTATATCCATCCACAAACAAAGTTAAGGTATTCAACTATGTGCCATTAAAAAAAGAACTGAGCTAGTGAAGCAAAATAATTGCAATAATTAATTTCTTTATTTTTGTTGTTCGTGATGAATTAAATTTCTGAACCTTATTTTTATATATGAGACAATGCTTGCAAGTTGGAACTATTGAATACTAGATCAATAGGTGCACACATATGGTTTCTTGATTGCTGTGGGGAATTCCCCCACAGTTTGCTGTTAAAAAAAAATAAATCGTGAAACATACACAAAAGATGACAAGAGCAAAACTACCGGATGCACTTGTGTAATCATCAATATAATTATTCAATGCAATAGACAATGCAAATTTGGAAAAAAAAGTGATTTGAGGTTTACTTACAATGGACGGACAGAGTTATCTAATTTCCGATTGATGTCACTAGGCGTTAGCCCATGGTCGCTAGACCTCTATTGTCCATCTCGCTAATAGACGGGTACCTGGGAACATGTTGTATGATGTGTCTAGGTGTCATAGGCAAGACAACCACGAGGCGAAAAGTGCAGAAACGACAACACAACAACAAACACTAGAAGTAACGAAAGACTTGGGAAGCTACAAAGCAACCATGAAGAGCAGAAAAGGGCAACATGCCATCAAACGCTAGATTATGATGTTCACTACCACCCTGCAAATCTCAAATATTTTTTAATAAAGATTATGATGTTCACTACCACCCTCCAAATCTCAAATTAAAATTCAACATGTGTATGGAAAGAAATGAAAATTCCAATATTTGGTAAGTTGAACCAAATATGTATAATAGTTTAGGGGGTAAATTGAACCAAAATATAGTTTAGGGGGTCTTCATTATATCCGGAATATTATTCCTGAAACACAACGGAAAATAAAATTATTCTGGATACACATCAGAAAACAAAGAATATATGAAAGGAATGAAAAAAATTAAGTACTAGAAAGAGATGATCTTTCTTACTGCAGATGCTTACCAGAGGTTTAGATACAAAGCACCAGTAGCCATAGGCATCAACCTCAGAAAATATATCTAGGCTTCAGCATGTCATCAAAGTTCCAAAGGTTCATGCTGATACCAACATCTTGGGATTCATCACTGAAGGAAGGTATGATGGGGAAATTAGTAGATTGATTATAGAGGTGCATAGCACACATACATATATAGGCAAGGGTCTAGGGTTGGTTTATAGAAACACCACCAATCAAGGAGACCCTTGCCCTCTACACAAGAAACCTAGGGGGTTGGGCGGTGGCCATATAGGCCAGCACGCCACAGAACCCCATAGGCCCAACCGGGCCTATGGCCTTATACACAAGC
Organism: Cenchrus fungigraminus; assembly: GCA_036936925.1. Lineage (NCBI taxonomy): Eukaryota > Viridiplantae > Streptophyta > Magnoliopsida > Poales > Poaceae > Cenchrus > Cenchrus fungigraminus. Next base: position 92,196,304 of record CM072780.1, read on the forward strand.
ATTCTAACAATCACAGCCCAAAAAGGTGTTGCTTGACTCATCTGAACTGCCCATAACAAAATTCATATATGATGGTTCCCACTCATAGAGATCAACACTAGCATCACCTGTCACAGGAGGCGCCATAGAAATAGTGGTGCCCTGGAGGAATGCAGACCCATCAACCTCAATCCTGATGCCATTCTCCAGGCTGAAGTTTGAGCAGGGGTACCAGGCCACATCTGGAGGCCTGGCCAAATATACCTGCTGGTCAGGCAGCAGAATTCTCCAAACTGATGTTTTGAGTCAGCATGAATGGCTCAGGTACGGAGTGGTCGACAATAGGGTGGTGATATACATTTGAGTTGGCATTGTTATTGGCAATAAGCTTCTCTTCAGTTACTGTCTTGGCTACTTTTACAAAGGTAGGCTTAGCAAGGCGCTTCTTAGAAGCCACGCCAGAACCTCATCTGGAAAGCTGAGCTTGGCCTTCTTGCCACGAACCCTGCGTGCCTCAACATCATAAGCTCTGGCAGCTTCTTCAGGAGAGTTGTAAGTGCCGAGCCAGACACGAGCACCTTTGCTTGGTAGGATCTCTGAATTCAGCAACCCATTAACCCCAACGGCGATGGCGGATACCCCTGAATCAGTTCTTTCTCTTGATCGCATCAGGGACATTAGTATGAGCTGCAGTTGTATTTACTCCATCTGAAGAAATGAAGGAGATCAACATAAGGCATCAGATAGTCCATGAAATGTTGGAAGTATGTTTCTATACCATAGCACAGACTACCATCAAAAATTCAGAAGAGCAATAGAAAATTGGATGCTGAAATAAATTTCTACTAAATAGAACAGAAGAGCAATGGAAAAACTAAAATTGCAAAGCTATGTGACATTTGTTTCTCCCCCTCTCCCGTTCAAGCAAAAGCCCCACCTAAGGATGCAAATCTACATCTGGAACACAAAATAGGGTCATGCAATCCTACAAACCCGCAAACCAGTGACCCAAAAATCACAATAATTTACCAATGGAGTAGCTAAGGGATTGCCCATGTTTTGCCCTAAGCTAGTAGCCCACTAAGGCAAAAGAAAATTTATGCCAAGTAAAGTCTACCTTTGGCGACCACGCCACTTGGGGCGTTGAAGTGCTTGGCCTCATCCTTTGACACGACCACCGATTTCTCGGAGTCCATGAAGGCAGCCTTGATGCCCTCTTCTTCGTGAGCCCTCTTCTGGTTCCCTACTCCTGTACCCCTCAACTTCTTGCTATATGGCAAGAGGTTGCCTGCTGTGACTTGCCAGCGGCGCGATGGGTAGACACCATTGGGGATGACAGCACCACCACACATGGCTGGCAGAGATGTTACTCGCTACCCTGTGGGGCCTTGGGCTGCACCAGATAGGATGGTGCACGAGGGGAATCTAAAGCTGGTAGCGCTTTGCCTTGTTTGGTGGAGGTGGAATGCAGAGCCAGTGGGAGGAAAGGCTGGGGGGGGGGTGTTAAATTCAAATGCTGCTGCATCCATCCAAAATCAAGTTAAAGGAATCCAACTATATGCCTAGATTAATATTTATTTCATATAACACATAGAATAGAGCTATCGACCAATAAAAAAGATCTGAACTAGTGAAACAAAATAATTACAATAACTAATTTTTTCATTTTTTTGTTCTACATGAATTAAATTTCCTAATATTATTTGTATAAGATAATTCTTGCAACTTGGAATAATTTACTACAAGATCAATTGGTGCACCCATACACAAAAGATGACATGAAAAAAACTAATGTATGCACCTGTATAATCATCAATATAACTATTGAATGGAATATGTAATAAAAATTTGGAAAAATAGCGATTTGAGGTTTACTTACAATGGACGGACAGAATGATCTAATTCTGGTCGTTATCACTAGGCACTAGCCCATGGTCTTTGGATCTCTATTGTCCATCTCACTAATAGACAAGGACCTGGGAATGTGTTGAGTGATGTGTCTTGGTGTCATGCAAGATGGAGGAATCTTTTAGTCAAATATGAGGCAAAAAGTGTGGAAAGGACAACATGCCAACAAACACTAGAAGTAAGGCAAGACTGAGAGGCTTCAAGGCAACCTGAGCCGAAAAGCGGAAAAGGCAACATGCCAGCAAACACTAGAAGTAATGCAAGACTTGGGAAGATACAAAGCAACCACGAAGCACAAGACCAGAAAAGGGCAACACGACAACAAACGCTAGATGCCACACAAGACATCTGAAGCTTCGTTCTTTTGACACAACAGATGGCACAAGTGGATGACAAGCAACATGCCAACAAATTCCATAGTTCATGCAGTCCACATACCCACGACCAATGACACATCAGAATTGATCAGGAAATCAAAAGGATTATATCACATGATGCTTAGGGGGTGTGAATAGGCACTGTCTAAAATTCTTGAAAAATTATTCACATCGATTAAGTATGTCGTAACTTCTGGTACAAGAGCAGAACTTCCGAATGTTGGTAAAGGTCTTTGTGAAATTCAAAATAAAACCTATTTAAGAAGAATATATTTGAATCAAAAGTTCATCAAAGAGGTATGGAGACTACTGCAGGTGATACCGATAAGAGAAAGCTCACAAGCACATAGATCGACACAAATATGTTCTAGGTCAACAAGAACATGAAGAACACAATAAACATAAATGAAAAAGAATTTGTTTACTGAAGTTCACTCCCTCAAAGGAAGAAATTTCTCCAGTGAGGTGCTCACAAAGAGCTAGCTCCTCACTAACCCTTTGCCTCACCTAATCAATCACAAAGGAAGTTAAGTCACTATGAATCGTCCAAGAGGATGGAAAATACAAACTTCCGGGGTGCACCACAATGAGAGGGCACACAAATGGAAGACACCTAACTGTCTAGAAACAAGTTTCAAGGATAACCAACACAAATCAAAGACCAAAGATGCTTCAAATTCTCTTGAGATGAACAACACATGGAGTCGAACACCTCGAATGTTCCGCTCACTCAAGACTCTCAAAGATAAGCTCAAGAAGGGAGTAGGAAGCATCAGAGTATTGAATGCTCTTGGAGGTTTTCTATTTCGTGGTAAGTCAGCAGCAATGAAGGAGGTGATGAGGGGGTATAAATACCTGACACAGGGTCGGAACTTTCAAAGCTATGTGTCTGTCAGAACTTTTATAAAAAGCTAGTTGTTACTAAGCTGGTTATGTGCCTGTTGGAACTTCTGACACAGGGTCAAAACTTTCAACTCCATGAAAATAAAAAGGTTGAGCACCCCCTGTTAGAAGTTACCCAAGACTTAAGTTTCGACACTCATAGAAACTATGAGAAACATCATGTGCAAGCGCAAGATTATGATGTCTCTCATGGGTATTTAGCATCTCCAATGTGCACTTTGGCATCTTTGTGTCACCCATTATAGTACAGTGTTTCTATACTCAAATTCGAAAACAGAACAATATTTAACAAGATCTTCTTCTTTTATGCTCAAACATCGTTTTGGGGTCCTTTATTTCACATATGCACTTATTTAAGCCTATCACATTCTTAAGAAACTCATTAATCCCTTAACTATGCATGTATTTCTTTAGTAAGGGATCGGATTTCATAAAAATATAACCCCTAGTACAATGGAGATCTCAACATAAAGTAAAATCAAATTGAAGCCTGCCACTAGGTCTCTACCCTTCGTATTTCTTGAAATCAGCACCATCCATTTCTTCAGGAAACTCCATCGCCATGTAACAACACCAAATTCGAACACGAGAACCATAGTCCCAACCACCAAAAGACTCCACAAACATGAAGGCCGCAAAAGAGGTGTTGTATGCTCAACCATTGTAGGGAGTAAAAGGCACCGAAATCACATCAACCATATCTTGTGAAGGTTGAACCAAACATAAAATCCGCTGCCGCGTTAGCTATCACCAACGAAGACCGGAAGAGTTGTTGCTGTCAGCAATAGCACCAATGACTAGAAAGACGATCCCACAAAAGGGGAAAATTTGTCCAATTCCTCCCCAAAGTGGATTAGGTCAACGTATCTCGATCCCTTGATGAAGAACACACCGTCTCCAAAGAAAACAATGCATCCCGCGGAGGAGATCCATGACGAAATAGAAAGCCAGATCAAAAACATCGAAAAGACAATCCAAAACCTAACCTAATTATTGTGGAGGAAAGGGAAATTATTGGAAGAAAAACCTGACAATGCAGTATCAGATCTACTAGAGGATGGACCCACCGTCTCCCTACCACTGACTAGGAGGTCAGAGATGAGGGAAACGGGGGGCAGGGTGCTCCGCCCGTGTCGCCTTGGGCTGAAACTTCACTGCACTGAGGCTGACCTAAGGGCAATGGAAGTTTGGTTTTGGCCTGAAAGTGGGAGAGGAATGAAAGGGGATGCCTCAACAGTGGCCCTCGCCCGAGCATGCTTGACTCGGCCAGCGGTGCCTTCTCACTCCTATCTGGCGATGGTGTGTACGAGCATGACAACACGTTTGTGTTCGGGAGAGCCGCGTCATCCACGGGAGGTGACGATGGCGAATACAAAGTGCTTAGCCTCAGCCGTTTCACGGACCCGTGCTTGTTAGTCTTGCCCAGGAACGCACATTCCACCAGCTACCACCTTGCCCTTCTCTCTTTAGCGCTCACACACATAGGGAACCCGAGGAGGAAGATGAGCAGTAGATGTTCGGCGACGAACGCTGCAGAGCCGATAGCTCCTGTATCTTGGCCTAATAACAAGCAAAACGGAACCGACTGAGATTACATGGGGAGCATAGGGGCTACTTAAAGGCCGGGGAACTTGCCCACCACCTCACCGTCGTGGAAGTCGAGTTTCTCGAACTCCTTCATCAACCGTTGCACGTTCGCTACCTTCACACGGTTGCCGCTGCCGCACATCTTCTTCACGGAGTCCCAAGCCTCCTTCGCTGACTTCTTCACGACGAGCCCGACCTTCATCTCTGATGGAACGCCATGGAGGATCGCGGCCAGTGCCCGCCGGTCCCTGGCGTGGTCCTTGCTCTCCTCCTCGACCATGTCCCATAGCTCCAGCACCTCCAGCGACACCTGCATAACCATTGCCCACTCCTGGTAGTTGCCCTTGTCAGCAGCACAGCTCCACCATGCCGGAGCCGAGCATGACGCGCTCCATGGTGATGCCCGAACTCGAATTGTCCTCCTTCTTCGGCGACTCGCCAATATTCATCTCCTAGCCCAGCTCTTGATACCAAATGTTAGTCTTGCCTAGGAATGCACGTTCCACCAGCTAGCACCTTGCCTCGCTCTCTCTAGTGCTCACACACACAAAGAACCCGAGGAGGAAGATGAACCATAGATGTTCGGCGACAAACACCACGTAACTGATAGCTTCTGTATCTTGGCCTAATCACAAGCAAAACGGAACCAGCGGAGATTACATGGGGAGCAAAGGGGCTACTTAAAGGCCGGGGAGCTCCCCTCCACTGCGGCCGTTGCGCGCCGTCTGCTGGACCCGCTCGTCCATGGCCGCTAGACGTTTGCTCGATCTGACCAGGCGGCTTCCTCCGCAAGACGCGTGCCACGCACACCACTCACCCTTCTCCACGATGCGACACATGACACACCAATGGCGGAGCTACAATCTCGCGCACACTGGGCTGGACCTAGACTGCGTCGCGCCTGCGTTTGACCTTGCCGCAGCCTCGCTGCTGGCAACCACACGCACGAGCACGACACGACTCGACACACACTGACTCACGCTCATGCATGATACTGACCATCGTTGACGATGGCCACGACGGGCTGTGGCGCCATGGCACGTGGAGAACCATGCCGGCACCTCTTGTCTACATCGAGACAATGCATGTCGGAACTGTCATCGCCAAGGGCGTCGTATACCATCTTGCGGACAACACCGACTACAGCTGGAAGATAACGGCATTTGACCTGGAGGTGGAGCAATGGCGGCCTTCTCTTCTTGGAGGCCCGGTAGCCGAACTGAGCATCAGTGGCCGAACACAGATCGTCAGAAGCTTGGCCGAGGTGAACGGGTGCTTGCTGCGGTCTCCTCCACCTTCTTGACCATAGACCTGTGGTTGCTTATGGGCTCCGGCGACAGCAAGCAGGCCCTATGGTCCAAGCAATGCAGAGTTCTGTCACCATCTGAGCTGGGAGTAGAGAGATCAGGGGTAGTTTGATAGAATTGGGAGGAAAAATGGACGAACTCGGAAGAGGAAAATAGAGAGTAGGAGGGAGACAGGTTCAGAGTTCTCTTCCTTCATGACTCATTCACAGAGAAGCCAAAGGCATTTGTAGCCTCCACGCCGGGCAGCTCACACATGCAACGCCAACAGCCCATTCGGGCTTTACAACGCCTACACAAACGGCCCGTTCCAGGCCATAATGCTAACCCAAGGAATTAACACGGAATGCACTACTCAGGTCATAACACCCCCCCTCTTACAAACAGCTTTACCCAAAGTTACTTCTGGATAACGGCGACGCAGGTCTTGTTCATCTTCCCATGTTTGTAATTTGGATGGCATATCCCATTGAACCAAGGTCCGCGTTGCCGACGCTCTAGCTTGACCCCTGTAGACTTGTTTTATCACAGCCACAGGTTGCACCAATTCTTTAGTGAAAGTTGAAACAGTGGACAGATCAGTACTGACCTGCTAAGATGAAGAAAATATTCTTCTTAAGCTGGGATACATGGATCACCAGATGAATCTTCGCAGTTGCTGGAAGATCCAACTTGTATGCAACAGCAACCACACGTTGCACAATTTTGAAAGGGCCGTAAAATTTGGATGACAGCTTGTTGTTGCTCCTCAAGGCTACTGATGACTGGATGTGAGGCTGCAGCATGAGGTTTGTAACACCCTGAAATTTTCCGATTTCAGGATGTTAATAGGAAAAATAACAAAACAACAATTTCTCATAATTTTAAAATTTTCTCAACATTTATTTTCTTTACAGGGAACTTAGTATAGGAAAAACGATTGATTGTTTTTCTAAAATAAATAAAATGATTCTATGAGTGTCGCTTTCTTTTTGAGTTGCTTTTGCGTTTGTTTATTTTGTTTAAGTAAGTGTTTTCAAATCAAAATCATAAAAAGATGAAACCCAAATCTCTTTCTCTATATATATATCTTTTTATGGTCCAACTCATCCTCTCTCTCTCCCGTCCATCCAACGATCTTTTTCCAGCCCAGCTCCTTCGCTCGGTCCGTTTTTCTTGCACCGGCTCAACTCCTTCCTCCATGTCTATCTCACCGACAGCCGAGTCCCGTCTGTCAGGCCCATCCCCCACCTCCGTCCAGATCGCGTCCGACCCGCGCTCGGCCGCCGGCACCCACGCGTCTCGCCTCCCGGTCTTGCGCCCGCTCGCATCCCTGACGCGTGCCGTGCTACTCCGCCTCAACCACCTGTGTGCACGTCGCACCTCCCCTCGTTGTCCCCGCTAGGCCCAGAAGTGGAAAAGCCCAGTTCGCTCGGCCCGTTTTCCGCCACCGTCCCATCTCTCCCTCTTCTTTGTTTTTCTCTCTGCCAGTCGGGCCCCACCCGATAGGGGCATCTTCCACCCCAGTCGGACCGGACTTGGGTCCATGCGCCGCCACCGGCCATCCTTGGCCTGCGCGCTAGGCCTCCGCCCTTGGCTACCTAGCTCCAGTGCGCCGCGCTTCGCATCCGAGCTGTGCACGAGGTACGCCACCCGCCTGGCTGTCGTGCCCGCGCGCCCGTGTCTGCCTGCCTCGCGTGCCGCATGCGCCTGCGCACCGCGCATACGCTGCCGCCTCCCTGTGCGCCGCTCCTCTCGCCTTCGTGCGCCACGATACACCTGAAACCGGTGCCACCTCTCCGTTTCCCCTCTCTCACCAGAAACGGGCGCCGCCGCTATGGCCGGCCGGCCGCACGACCTGCGCATGGACGCGCTGTCCTGCTGCTCGCGCCCGAGTGCCCGCACCTCGCACTCGGGTCCGCCCCCCCCCCCCCCCCCCGGTCTTCCCCTGCAGCGCCGCACAGCTTTCCTTCAATGCTGGAGCATTCACGTCCCCTCCGTTCCTTCATCTCTCTAGTAACGGCTGCAGTCACGTGTCCACTAATGGCCGGCCGTTCCTCCTCTTCCATCAGTGCCGCCTGCCGTTTCATCTCTCCCGCGCCGCCTCCTGCCTGCATAAGTGCATATAAAGCTGAGCACCCGAGGCCCTTCGCCCGCCTCGCTGCACAGTTCGCTGCCACCTGCCGTCGTCCACATCTCGTCACCGGAGTGCCGTCAATCCGAGCCGGTCGCCGTTTCGTCAACGAGAAGTCCCTGGAGCCAAGCCGATGCTGCCTGCAGACTCCCCTCATCGAGCCGCGTTCATTTCCCTGGTGGTCTATCGCGGATCGGTCCTCGGAGCACCGTCACGCCCGGGATGCCGAGCTACCGCCGCGGTAGCCGCCGCCATCCTGATTCGCCGCCTCCTTCGGCCACCGAAGCAAGCCGATATGCCGATGCTGCCAAGAGGATCAGGATGCCGAGTTCACTTTCCACAGTCTCCATTCGCATCCTGTAACAGGAACGCCGTCGCAACAAGAAACCCGTGCGCCGGCCAGCGTCTACACCAAAATCCGTCCGCCTCTGTCTTCTCCACTGGTGAGCACAGTGTTGCACAGACCCTGAGATCTCTCTCCCTATTGTGCTCTCTGTTTTGAGTTCGCCACATCTTCCTTGTTTCCGTATGAGCAGACTCGCCGCTGCCGTGTTCCGGCAAGGACGATGGCTGCTAAAGCTTCTTCTATTATTACTGTTCGCCGGGACTGAAGTGGATGGCTGGAGTCTCGTCACGTCTGAATCAAGCTAGCGCTGGTGCTCCTTTCTCATCAGCTCCACGCTGTTTACCATCAATCACCACATCGATCAGAGGTGAGAAGCTAGCCTCATGCTGGTTTACTCCTGTTTTGCGTTCTAGCGTGCTGACTAGCATGTTGATCTCTGATTCTCAAGTCGGCCACCACAGTAGCTGATGCATGCAATCTTCAATAGTTTAATCATTGATGAACTCATAATGCTTATAATTTTTCCATCCTTTGTCATGCACTCGTGATCACAAACTGAAGCTTGCCAATGTTTTTGGATATCTGGTGTCCATCATCACGCACTGATGAGGCTAGCTAGTGTTGCCTGCTCCCGTTTTATATCATCATGATCATTCTTTTCAAATCAATGTATGCATCATGTTTAACGATGGTCAAAAGCTAGTTGTAATCATGCACAGTAGCATGCAACTGATGGCATGCATGTTTTCTCGTAGACCAAACAGAACCAACAACTAGTGTTCCGTATCTTTTAATTTCTTGTCATGAACACTTCTTTTGCCTCAACAATGTTTTGTTTTATCTGTGCTTTCATGCATGTTCTTGCCTACGCTAGAATGCATGTTCTTGCCTACGCTAGAAAGCAAGCAGACAGTACAAATACACCAACATGATGTCAGCATTACATAGTGCTTATGTCATATACATGTTTTTCCTTCAAAATACAATTCCTGTAAATTTCAGCATATGTATTTCAGCAATATAGTCTATCTCTTTTCTTTTATTTCAATCTATCTTTTATCTCTTGTGTCTCAGGAATCTTCTCTGATAGCCCGTCCAATCTCTAGTTAATCATGATTAGTTCCCTAATCCTTGTTTAATCCATAGATCCTAGGTTTTAGCCTGTTTAAGCTCGTTCTTGTTGCGTGAGTTCCGTTTCATCGTAAACAATGAGCTAGACATGATGTTTACTCTAAAATGTGTTTTTATAATTTATTCTATATTAACTTGGTTAATGCCTATTAAACTTGTTTTATAAATAAAATCTAATTAGAGTTGAACCTCGTGTTTTCATACTAAAGTTAATTTGATTAATGCTTATTTGAATAATTCTTTCAATTAAAAGCTAATTAGGGTTATACCTCGGATTTCATAATATAAATGTTAAATTGGTTAATATTTATTTAATCTGCTTTCTAAATAAAAGCAACATAGGATATATCCGGAGTTTTGTTAATTAAATGTTAATTTGGTTAATATGAATATAAATGTGTTTTTAAAATATAATTTGTTTAGTTGAACTCGAAACATAAAGTTATACGCTTAGATGCTTTACATGCTTCTTTTGAATTCAAATGTTTAATTTGCATAAATCATACTTGAATAATTATACATAAAATTGTCTTAAGCTCAACATCGTCCTTTTGTATACAAATATGACTTGCTTAATTCTAAATAGGGTATTTCTCTGAAATAATCTATGCACATTGCTTTATTCAATTAAAATGTATCTAGCATATAATCTTTGTGTGTTATAATACAAATCTCTCGATAGATGTGTCTTTTCAACGATAGTTCCGTTCTTAGCGTTTCTTGTGTTTGCATTCCTAGAACCAAACCCTATCCTCTTTTTAAGCCTTTTCTTGATTGGTGTATTGTTCTTAGTTGTTCTTGTTTGTCTGCTTGCATGTGTTATGCCCGATGATTGCTTCGAGTAGAAGATCGAGCTGTTGTTCGGAAGTCTTGAAGATCAAGAGTATCAAAGAGCAAGTGCGGAAGAATATAAGAGTAGTTTTTGTTGGAGAAAGGCAAGTGGTCTTCTTCCCCTGCATGTTCTACTCTGTCCTATATAATTGCATGATAATTAAGTTTACCTTTATGATATTGCATTAAATTTGATGGGAAACCCTTTTTAAGGACATACCTAGATTTTATCCATGATTCCTTGGAACAACCCGGTTTAAATAAATCTTTTGGGTAGATTATGCTTAGTTTCTTAACTCGGGTTGGATAAAAATAGTTTTTCTGGACAAAGGCTTGTGTGCTTAATGATGATGTTTATGGTTAATACAAGAACACCTTAATTTAATCGGAACATGGAGAACCACCCAAGAAAACAGTGCAACCACAGTCTATATGGCTCTGGCTTAGCCAATTAATTAGGCGTGTGGAACTATCTGATAGCCTTATCCGAAAGGAGCACAGGGGGCCAGAGTTGAAGGGGTATAGCCCAGTTCTTTTGGGGTAGCAGCCTTTGCTAAGGTGCTGACCACTAGGGAGGGTTATAGTCCGCTCCGCTGTTGTAACTGTCGCAGGCTGTTGGTCTTCTGCATTCCTTTGTAAAGGCTTCATAGTGGACCCCTAACCACTCATCTTGGAAGTGTTTAAGGGTCTGATCAACCCGGGCAACATGGGGAACACGAACTGTGGGTAAAGTGTACAACCTTTGCAGAGTGAAAACTGATCGATCGGCCGTGCTCACGGTTAAGAGCGGCTTGGACCCTCATATGATAATCAAACTTAAAGATGGAATCAAATCATGGTTTCTTGTGGGTTTTTGAGATGAGGTGTTTTCTAAATGCTTAAGTGGGTTGGTATGGACTTATATCTAGTAACTAGGCATTTGTTAATTAAAAGTTGACCAACATTTAAAATGCTAACCGCTGTAAACCTTAGCCTATCCTTGTGGCCTTGCATCTTCCCCCACTTGCTGAGCTCCAACCATAAGTGTGCTCACCCTTGCTAAACCGCTGTTCAGAAGAAGAAGGTGTCTGAAGTCCAGAAGATGGTGCTAGTCATACGCAACCCCCAGTCGATTGCCTGTGAAGTTTGGAGCCTTTGCTTCCCAGAATTCTGCTGTAAATCTCTGATAATCTCTATTCTTTACGTGATATTGTTTCTGTTATTCACTAATGATGGTACTATATGTATGGAGCTAGATCCTGGCATAAATATAGGTAGCACTTGGTTTGTTTTGGAAACCGGGTGTGACAAGGTACACCAAATCACCAACTTGAAATTCCCTTTCAGAGAGATTAGCATCGGCCTGAGCTTTCATGCGTTGCTGTGCACATCCCCGTTGTTGGCTCAACAGATTTGTGAGTAGGTCTCTGTCCTTGAGTCAAGATTCTAGATTAGGAACTGTAACATCCATGGGATTGGAAATTCCAGATGCCTTGGAGGGTGTCCATAAAGAGCTTCAAAGGGAGAAATACCAAAGGATGAATGTAAAGAGGTATTGTACCGGAATTCGGCTAAGGAGATCCATTTTCTCCAATCTTTTGGACAACCATGCACAGAACATCTCAGAAAGGCTTCCAGTCATTGACTAAGCCGCTCAATTTGTCCATCCGTTTGAGGGTGATAGGAGAAACTCATGAGCAATATAGTGTCAGATAGCCTAAACAACTCTTGCCAAAGATTACTTGTGAAAACTCTATGTCTGTCAGATATTATTTTTTCATACAACCCATGCAGTTTATATATATGATTGAAGTATAATTGAGCTACAGACAATGCTGTAAATGGGTGAGATAGAGGCAAGAAATGACCATACTTGGTGAATTTGTCTACTACCACCAACACGGCATTATTGTAGCTCTGAGACTTTGGAAGTCCTTCAATAAAGTCCATGCCAACACTGGCCCAAGCTCTAGCAGGAAACGGCAATGTTTGCAAGGGTCCTGGCAGTTTAACATGCTCAATCTTAGCTTGTTGACAAACTTCACAGGTTTGAACAAAAGAAGTGACTGAAGCTTTCATCCTTGGCCAAGCAAATAGTGCTTTAAATCTGTTATAAGTAGCTTGTATACTAGAGTGCCCTCCTACTCCACTGGCATTTAAGGCCTCAAGAATGTGTTGTTGAGCCAAATTGTTACTGCCAACCCAAACTTTCCCCTTGAATTTCAAAATGCCATTTTCCAAAGAGAATCCCTGATCATTTGTATCAGTTATGCTCAACTCAACTAGTAATTGTTTACCTTCTTGGGGTCTCTATAACCATGAGGGAACAAAAGTAGACAAAGCTCATACTACATTTTCTTGAACTGGATACCTGGACAAAGCATCAGTAGCTGCATTTGAAATTCCTTTCTTATAACAAATTTTGAAGTTGAGGTCCATGAGTTTTAATGTAGATTTCTGTTGTAACTTAGTAACATCTTTTTGCTCCTTGAGAAATAACATACTTCTGTGATTTCAGAATGAAATGTTGATTCTGCAGGTAGGACCTCCAGTTATCCACTGCCAGAAGTACTGCCATACATTCTTTTACATATGTGGAAAGAGCTTTATTCTTTCCATGGATAGGCTTACTATGATAGGGCACATGATGCCCATCTTGCTTTAACACTGCCCCAAACCCATCATCACTTGCATCTATTTCCACAATGAATGGTTTGTTGAAATCAAGCACATGTAACACAGGAGCTTCCACCAATGCTTGTTTCAAGACTTCAAATGTTGTTTGAGGTTGAGAAGTCCATAAGAACTGAACCCCTTTTTTCAAGAGTTGGGTCAGAGGAGAGTTGATCATACATACCATAGTGTCTGATGAATCTTCTATAATAGCCTCTAAGGCCCAGGAAGCCTCTTAACTACTTGATATTGCTGGGAACATGCCACTGTTGAGAAGTTGTTATCTTAGAAGGTTCACTAGACACTCCTTTATCAGAAATGAGATGACCCGAATATTCCAATTGATCTTGGCCAAATGCACACTAAGACTATTTGATGAAGAATTTATGCTCCTCGATGATCTCAAACACTTGTTGAAGGTGCTTCACATGATCTGCCAATGTTGGGCTGTAGACCAATACATCACCCATAAACACCAATACACTATGTTTGAGTAGTGAAGCAAAAATCTTGTTCATAATACTCTGGAAAGAGGTTGGAGCATTGATCAACCCAAATGGCATTACTCTGAATTCATATAAGCCATTATGAGTTTTAAAAGTAGTCTTTGGTTCATATCCTATTGCCACCCTTATCTGATCTAAAATCAAGTTTAGTGAACCACTTAGCTCTTGCCAATTCATTTAACATCTCATCCACAGCTGGTAAAGGATGTTTGTTTTTCACAGTGATTGCATTTAAGTGTTTATAATCCACACAAAAACACCATGTTCCATCTTTTTTCTTAACCAACAGAACTGGTGATGCAAAAGGACTAGAGCTATGTTTGATTACTCCAGTCTGAAGCATCTCAGCAATTTGCTTCTCAATCTTAGTTTTATGTTGAGGGGAGTACCTATAAGGTCTGATGTTAACAGGTTGGGCCCCAGTGATCAAAAGAATATGATGGTCATCCTCTCTCACTACGTGAAAACCTCAAATAGGTCACACAACATTTGTAACAGGCGCTTAACACCTGTTACATGCACCTACATCTGTAACGGTTGTTGTTTGGCGCCCATTACCCATCAGCGCGGCAGGCCGACCCCGGGGTTGGCCTCCACAACGCCCGTTACCAATGTGGACTTCTGGTAACGGGCTTCTTAAATGCCTGTTACATTAATTCTTTGTAACGGACGTTAAAGCGAGTCCGTTACAAAAGTTAACCTATCGGTATTGGGCTCGTAAAATCCGTTACCGATCAATGCCCTATCGGTAACGGGCTCTTTAAGTCCGTTACTGATCACTGCCGTATCGGTAACCGGCTTTAGTGTCCGTTACCGATGACCATTTGACGTCCGTTACTAGACTGGGAGCTCAATAATTAAAGTCTAATAGCACTCTTCACTGCCGTGAAGCGGGAGTGTGGCGGCAGGGGGTTATTAGCCAAACCGGGGGTCTCCAATGCACGGGGGCGGTGATCCTACATATATAGACTCTGTGCTACTATAAATTTTGTCTCCTTTGTGAACAAAGGAGACGGAGGTTTGTGAATCCGCGTCTCCTTTGTGTCTATCTTCATTGACAGGTCAGCTCGATCTCTCATTACTTCCATTTCGACATACAGGCACAATCAACACAGATATCTTTTGAGACAAAACAGACATCATAAGAGAGATAACTTGTCCACATAGATGAAGATAACTTGTCCACAGGAATAAAGATAATTATTACAAACAGTTAACTTGTCCATCTAGCTAGGACTTAACTTATCCATACACATCAACAAAAGCATCTGACCCTACACATTATTTACTATGGTCATGCTATCTGACCATACACATCAACAAAAGCATGCCCCTTGAACATCCACAAAAGTATGGCTATCTGACCCTGCACATCAACAAGCTTGAACTTCCTCATGCCCCATCAAGATTGGCTCTTTTTGCAGCGTCTTCGTAAGCAACAAGGATTCTTGAAGCCCTTCGAGCGCATCTTAAATAGGCTCGAGATTTTGTTCAGTAGTATACTTGTACCTCCTTATGTGCTTAGCCTTTTTGATGAGGATGTTCACTTCTTTTGTGATTTTTTCAAACTCAGGTTTCACATAATCCTAGACATTAAGGTTTAGAAGTAGCTCAAGCTCTGCTCGCGACTCATAGAGTTTTGCCTGAAACATGGTTAAACATGGTACAAGAATAACATAGTTAATTCAGAACTAATTTGCATCAGAACTTGGAGTAGTATAGGCACAGTAATCATCATAGAAAAATTATATAAGAACTTGAAAATTATCCTAGGCTTCATAGCAGGGTGACAAGTAAAAGCAGAACTTATTTCAGAACTGATTTGCCTCAGAACTTAGTATAAGATCATGACAAGCATGGAAGACATCATCATAGGCACTAACTTTATCAAGCTCAAGCTCCATCTATAGAACAAGTAAAAGGCAGTGAGATTAAGAGAAACTTGCCTCGCTGTTGTCGTGGTCATTGCCAGAGTCAGAGATGAGGTCCTCTACACCTTCACCGCTCCCTCGACCCCTCTTCGTCGTGGCCAGACACTTGTGCTCGCAGACGTGACGCAGGCGCCTCGCCCACTTCGCTGCCCCCTCGCCGGCACGCTCCTCCTTGCCGCTGCTTGGCCCCTCGTCAGAACCCGAGAGGATCCAGTCGAGGACCCTCATCTCCGGCACTAGGTTCACTCCATCACTACTTGTCCCCTCTCCGACGCTCATCATTGTCTCCCTCTTCGCCGCCATCTTGCCGGCACGCGCGCGGATCCAGTTGCGGCACCGCTTCGCATTCTGGTTCTCCTCAATCCTGGCTGCGCGGGGTCGTCCGCTGCTTGGCCCATCGCCGGCGCTCATCGTCGCCTCTGTCTCCACACCTCCGCTCACTCTAGTGAGAAATGAGGAAAGCATCATATGCTGCGCTTTTTTTGAAGGAAAGTGCTGCGCTTATCCATTTGGAAAGAAGAAGGGGAGACGAAATGGGCCGGGGCGGATGAATATTCATTTTGCAAAATGGATAGTCACTGCCAACATAGGTTAACAAACCCGCGTCACCTTTGTTGGCTTGTGCGCGGGCAGGCAACGGTCACCTTCTTTGTACTAGGCTGCTGACATTGACGCTGACACATGGGCCCGACACTTTTTTTTTGAAATGACACTTGCTTCCCTAAAAAATTAGGGCCCATAAAACGGCACCTAAAAATTAATAAAATATGAACAATTCATAGTTTTTTTTGAGAATCGAACAATTCATCGTTGGGCATTTGGTATTTGAGTAAAATATGAACAGTCACACGTCTCCTTGTGACCACACATCTCTTTTGTGGCCAAGAGCTCTCTTGAGCGTACACGGGTTCCGAGGCGCGTGACCAGCCGCCTGACGGTTCCCCGTCTTGTCACTATAAATCCTCGGCCGGCCAAGAACTTCTTCGAACGTGCCAGCGAAAAAACCCTAGCACCACCTTCTCCGGTCACCAAGAAGTGAATCCAAGAGCTTCTTCTTCCTCAAATGCATGCATGGCATCGTCAAGCGAGCCATCCAGGAAGCGGGGGAGGGAAGAGGATGATGATGACGAAAGCCACCGCAGTCGGCTCATCAAGGAGGGGACGGCGCCGGCGCCCGAGGAGCCCGAGGTGCCCCCGCCCATGCCTGAGGAGGCGCCGGCACCGCCGCCCGTGCAGGCCACCCCTGCTCCTGCACTAAATGTTGAGGAATCCATGTGGTCAGTCAACTTGTTCCTCGAAGCTTTCAGGAGGCTTTGACGGGTGGCCGTTCATCTCGGCCTCCCAAGACCCAATGATCCGCTGCAGAGGACCGTGAAGGATTTCGCCTTCAAGATCTATGTCTTGGCTGGGGACCTTGAGAGAGCCGTGCTCGGCCCCATCGACGACGACGACAATGACGATGGCAGCCTCAACGCCTCCGGCTCCGACTCCGTCTCCGACGGTAGGGCTCCTCCTGCAGTGACTACCTTTGCTTAATTAATTTGTTCCTCTGTTAATGTGTTCCTCCTGTGTGTTTGTTGAACTTGTGATGAACTAGTTGATCTAAGAGATGTGGGTAGATCAATCCATGTCTCCTATAACGCATTGCAATGTTTATGGCAGCAGCTTACAATGAATTGCAATGTGTATGCCGAAAGTTTGTTACTCCTGTTTGTGTCTATATATGGCAGCAGTTTACAATGAATTGCAATATGTATGCCAGAGTTATGCCAGAAGTTTGTTACTCTGTTTGTGTTAATGCGCATCTCCTTTGCCTCGTGCTGCAATGAAATGTCAGCACAGATGAATTGATGAATTTTGTGATATGTGACACATTAAGATTTGTGACCCAATTGTCATTCCATCCATTCTTCATTCATACATTTGAGTTTGTCATCTGTGACAAATTTTTCATTCTTCATCCACACAGATGAAGTAAAAACACCACTTTTAACATCAGAATTACTTCTTTGCAGCATACATCCCCAGTAAGCATCCAAATACTACACAAAAAATAGCCACAATAATCAAGTTCATCTTCCAGATCAGATTGGCCATCTTGTCCTCCAGTGCTTTCTTCCTCTGCTTGTCCTCTAGTGCTTGCCTCTATTCGCCGCTCCCAATTTGACATTCCACTGAATCAACTACTTCATCGACCACGTCTGCTCAGTTCGACGGTCGAAAAACAATGACGCCAGCATCCTTCAGCATCTGGAGATACTCCTTGTGGAAACGATAAAATCCACAATTCTTGGTATACTGCAAATCAAAAGCACATAAGAACCCTAACTCAGATTTGGGAAACACAGCAGACTACTCACCGAGTTCCTTGCACACTTGCAATAAAGACGACCGTGGTTTTCACCTTCCTTCTGCATCCGCCCCTCCACCACCCGAGCCATACCACAGTCCGGGCAAGGGACCAGTGGAAAGCCGCTTAGCTCACCGACTGGATCCAAGCCTATGGAGTGATTGCGGCTGCTCCGGCAACCTTGAACCCTGCTCCTCGCACGTGCACCTCCAGACGAATCGGCATAGTGCGACATGTGCGCGATGGCGGGGAAGGACGGGCGGGCGGCGGCGGTGGAGCTCAGATCGTGGAAGTAGAAGGGGGCCGGGGATATTCATTTGGCCAGGGGCATTTCGGACAATGGAGCACTTGGTGGCAACACGGGTTAGTGTACCAGCGTCGCCGGGGCGGTTGCATATTCATTCGGCCAGGGGCATTTCGGACAATGGAGCACTTGTTGGCGACGCGGATTAGTCTACCCGCATCGCCTTTGTCGGCCGGGCAGGCAACGATTATCTTTTTTATATATGCTTCTGACGCTGGCGCGTGGGCCCGACACTATTTTTTCTGAATTGAAACTTGCTTCCCTCAAATATTAGAGCTCTTAAACAGCACCACAAAATTCATAAAAAATACGAATAATTCATAGTTGGTAATTTAGTATTTGAATAAATTATCAACAGCCACACTTGTTTAACCAAATTTATTAAAATTAGATTTTTTTATCTCTTGTTTATGATATAATAATTATAATAATGTCTTAGTTTGTTCTAAAAATTCTACAAATTGACTTGGCAACATAATTTAAGTCCCTAAACTTGTCGACAAATATTCAAATGGTTTCAAAAATGGAAGATTATACTTGTCTACAAATGTATCCATCTCTCACATAGTTTCTTAGAATGTTTCTTCGACATTGAAGTTTTCCACACTTAAAAACATGTTCGAACTCATATGCATTTGAAATTTTAACATAACCTTGTGTTCACCATAAGATTATGAAATGCAAAGTTTCATTAGTAATGGTTGTGTAAAACAAATATTATTTCTATGTTGTAATTATAAGGAACAAGATAAGGCTTATAAACAACATCTAAGAAATGGAATTACATACGAAAAAATGTCATAAATGAATAGATGTTGATTTTAGAAAAATTCAGAAACAAATATCATCAAATTTGGATACGGATGACGGAGAAATACGTGATACAAAATTTGATTACAGATTAAAAGGGGAAAAGCAAACTGTTCTTCATTCGAATAGATCTGGCCCCGCCCCTTCATTAGCGACGCGTGGTTGTTAATCAGCATATCATTCGCGCCTCTGAACCTTTTTAATAAACGCTCCACCCCACCTTCCGCCTTCTATCCCCTTCTCCGGCTTCCGCCTTCCTCGTCTCCGTCGCAGCCTCGTCTCCGTCGTAGGGATGGCCCCCGACTCTAGGGGGAGGTTCTGCAAGGAGGAGGCCCCGCGGCCACGTCCCCGTCCGTCTTCGTTGGTGCTGTCCGCCGCCCCCGCCAAGAGAGTGAGGTTCTGCGGTGACGAAGAGGAGGCGTCCCTGCGCGCCGCCCCCGTTCGTCTTCCTCGGCGCTCCATGGAAGAGGCCGGTTCTTCGTCGGCCCGGGGGAGGAAGCCGTACACGCGCGCAAGGGCCAAGTTGGCGGACTCCAGCGATGCCCGCCATGGAGAGGTAGGGTTTTTTTCCTCGATGTGAAGGAAGAAGTGGTCCACGCGCATTGAGGTGAGTGCGGACTCCTCCAGCGACGACCCAGGCAGAAGAGTGGTGGTAGACCTCATCTCCTCTGGCGACGACTCTGGCAACAACTCCGGTGACGACTCTGGCAACAACTTCGGCAACGATTCTGAAGACCATGAGGCAAGTTCTGAAACCATCACGCACTATTTGTCCTTGTACCTTCACATCTTCACTGATCAATTGTTCTAATGCATCAATTTCCATTTGTTGTAGGAAGTTGCTACACATGACATTGACAGGATTTGGACTGAAATCAACAAGCTCAAGGAATAGGCTGAAGAGAAGCATGCAAGTTTTGAAACTAGTTAGAGCTAAACAACTTTCTTGTAAGAAGTTACAACTGTTATGAAACTTGCATCAATATAATTTGCCTTTGTTTTAGGAACATGCTATTACTTGGGATGACATTGACTACATCTGGAAAGGAATCGACAAGCAGGATGAGCAGCTTAAAGCCGCACGAAAGAGGCAGGAGATTGAACTTCTAAAGAAGGATGCTGAACTGGCAGAAAGAGTTGCAAAACTAAAGACAAGGATAGCTGAACTTGAGGCAGCAGCACAAAAGAAGCCATCTAGCTAACTAGTTCCCTTGCAGCTACAATCTAGTAGTTTGGTGATGCGCCCAGCTGATGCAGTCTTATTTTGGTGATGTGCCCTGCTAATGCATGTCAGATGTGAATATGTTTGTTATGAGTTAGTTTGCTTGGAGATGTGAACTTGTGATGCATGTCATATGTGAACATGTGATGCTATATCAACCGCCACACTTTGCTTGGTGATGTGAACTTGTTTGCTTGGTGATGTGAACTTGTGATGCATGTCATATTAGAGTCCATAAACAGCACCTAAAAATTCGTAAAAAATACAAAAAATTCATAGTTGCTAATTTAGTATATGAATAAAATATTAACAACCACACTTGTTTAACCAAATTTCTTAAAATTAGATTTTTTATCTCATGTTTATGATAGAGTAATTATAATAACATCTTAGTTTGTTCTAAAAATTTTACAAATTGACTTGGTAACATAATTTGGTTCCCTAAACTTGTCAAAAAAAATTCAAATGGTTTCAATAAAGGAATATTATAATTGTGTACAAATGTCTACATCTCTCACATAGATGTTGATTTTAGAAAAAATCAGAAACAAATATCGTCAAATTTGGATTACGGATGACGGGGAAATACTTGATACAAAATTTGATTGCAGATTAAAAGGGGAAAAGAAAACTGTTCTTCATTCGAATAGATCTGGCCCCGCCCCTTCACTAGTGACGCGTGGTTGTTAAGCCACGTATCATTTGCGCCTCCGAAACCTTTTAATAAATGCGTATGATTATTGGGAGATTAATGACAGGAGGGGCCTAATTTCTTTTCCTTGGTCTTTAAGTCAAGTAAAAATAGGCCTTGGATAAATGAACGGAGGGAGTAGTAGAGTAGTACTTGACTACATTACTCGTTTTAAGGCCCACACAAGCCCACTCGCGCTAGGTTAGTAGGGAAAGACGCCTCCCTCACGCAGTCTCCTCCCACTCTCCCCTCGCGGCGCCGCCGCCGCTTCCTGCCCCTCGCCTTCGTCCCCCTCACCTCCCCCCACACCGCAACGCACGCTACACCCCTTTGCTGAGACGCGTGCCACACCACGCTCGGCACGATGCACGCTACACCACTGACAGCGAGATCTGGAGGAGGAGGGACCCAGCGGCGTCGACGACGACGACGACGACTGGAGGAGGGATCCAACAACGACGGTGACGACGACGACTAGGAGGAGGAGGAGGGATCTAGCCACGAGGTTGACACGAGGATGAGGATGTGGCGGTGAGCAGGCAGCGACGAGGAGTTGAGATCCCTCCGCTCCAACAGTGACAAGGACTAGTGACGAATCAAGGATTTGAGTTTATGGTATGCCGCTCTAAAAATATCTTATACAATTCGGTAAATCCATTCTACCAATTCGGTAATAATTGTAAAATTAACAACAATTCAATAATAACTGTAAAAATTAACAACGCAATTTGGTATATTTGCTCGAGTTTATGTAATTAGGCCAAGCGAGCGTATGCAGCACACATGCATTCAGATAATCAAGTATACAATATATGCGTGCGTATGCTTTTCTTTTTATATAAATGCATATAAATATACTTGTACTTGTGGGAATTGCAGGGTATGCTGGTGCATACCCGGCATACCCTGTGGCTCCTTTGTATAAGTACATGTGGACATACTTAGCTGTTGATGGTATACATACTTAGCATTTCCCTTTAGATTGACTCTTATATTTGGTTTTGCTCTTGTTCCCTATGTACATGTGCACATTCTCTCCAAGTTGAATAAGTACCTCATCTCTCAAAAAAAAAGAATAAGTACCTCATCAGCAACAGAGGCATCCAGCATCTTCCTCTTTAAAATGGTAAGGTCGCATTGTCTGAACTAATTTTTTGGTTATTAAATTTTACATTTATGTTAATGGTTTAACATAGAAACAATGATATTATAGTGGGCTAAAGTAGTTACTGTAATTGTTTTCTTATGTGTTTTCTCATGCTTAGCTGCTAAGCATGGTTAATTAAAAATGTGCTCTACTTGTCTCCTGTTGTAGCATGTCTCCTGGGAGAGCTAGCAGTATGGTCTATTTTTTGTGCTATTCTTGGACACTGAGCTGACCTTTCTCAAAATCCCTTGATTATTAATTCATAGGATAAATCTAACGAGGACTATAGACCTGGGCCACAAGATGAAGAAGTGGGTTATGGCACTGCTAGTGCACAACAAGACCAGGTGGGTGGGGCTTCGCGCCGAGGCAGAGCGCCAACGACATCCACAAAGTGGCCAAGTGACATAATGATAGTCACTGAGGTCGACATAGGGGGGATGCCAGTACCATTGACACAAAAGTGCAGGTTCAGGGCGCTTGTGGGGCTCATTGCTAGACAAAAGATACCTTTGCATTTGCCAAAATTCAAAGAACTAAGCAATGATGAAAAGTGGGACTTGTTTGATAAGCATGTGCAGAAACACTTGAAGTTCTAGGAAGGCGTGAAATCGTAGGTATTCAAGCTTTTCTGGAAGACAGCAGCCAAGGCATGGAGGCAATTTAGATTTCAGTTTAGGCGAAATTTTATCAGAAAAGGACTTGAGCCATTTACGAGGCACCCGTTTATCGACCCGGAACAGTGGAAGGAGTTCATGAAACAGGAGGAAATCGAGGAAGCCTCATCTGTTAGTGTAAAGTTCAAAGAACTTCGAAGCCGGAACACAAGCGAGCACAGCATGGGTCTAGCTGGTTATACTGTGAAACTACCACAATGGGAGGAAGAGGAAAGACAATTAGCTGCAGCTGGGATCCCCAACCCATATGACGCCTACCCTAACGATCGTTCCAAGAATTGGCTGCGAGCAAGGAGTAAGCTAGTGATTAAAGACCGTGTTGCCATGATAGTGTTCAACAACAAAGAAATTGAAAAATTGACTGCAGACATCAAGGAGAAGAATGCATGTGCAGAATCTTCAGGAATGGTAGGGCGGAGGGAGTATGATGTGCTAAGTCAGTGCTTGGGCCGCCCTGAACAACTAGGTCGCGTGCGTGGTGTCTCCAGCTACCAGGGCTGGAAGTATGCATGGCCTCAGCATGCTTCCATGTGCAGGAAGAGGAAGAGGACGAAGACCGATGCATCAGTTGATAAGGAAAAGATAAAGGAAGAAATCAAGCAAGAACTCAAGAATGAGATGCAGAACAATTTGCCTGGCATGCTAGGAGAAGGGTTCCTGGTGGTGTTGTCACTAGTGTCCAATCGTGCAAGCCCTTCACCCGGTGCACTGAAGAGCAGTTGTGCGTCCGCAGATAATATAGGTTTGATCAATGGGACTGCAGAGTTGATGGAGGTGCACTGTTACGATCGTACACATGAAGACCTTATAGGCATGTTGACTGAACCGTACACTGTGGCCTATGTATCATGTTGAGGGGTCTTGAATGTGAGGCTGCAATAGATTTTGTTCATGCAAAGCAGACTACACTACAAATAGTTCCGATTCATGAAGACTGTGTTGTGGTCGAAGTGCTGCATGTATATACTGTCTTTGCGGATGAACTGCTGGAATACCCTCCTAATAACGAGGTGATGACACTCGGACAAGCTGTAGGATAGAGGCTACAGTGGAGAAGGTGTCGCATTCACGTCAAGGGAGCACCAACATATAAATCTCGTTCACAGGCTACGGTACAGATTCCTTGTAGTTCACAAAGTACGGGACAGGTTCCTTCCTCACATGGTTCCCCACCACCACCACCTCCTCCTCCTCAATCCCCACATCCGCAAGATGTTCCATTCCCACCTCCTCCTCCTCGTCCTGAAAAACTTGCATCCCCACCTCCTTCTCCTTGTCATCCTGAAAAAACAGAAAAACTTGCATCTCCACATCCGCAAAATACACCAAATATTCCATCCCCACCTCCTACTACTCGTCCTGAAAAAACAGAAAAACTTGCATCCTCACATCCACAAGAGACACCAAATATTTCGTCCCCACCACCACCTCCTCCTCCTTCTCCTCCTCATGAAACAACAAAACCTACACCCCCAAACGGAAGTGCTCAAAACAATCATGCCAAAGCAGGAGCCCAGATTGATATGTTGGCTGATGTTGATAAATCTGCCGATGACATTTCGAAGAAAGCTGTAGGTACATCTGGGCCTAATACCTCTGTAATAGCTCCTAGTGAGACACCACCTTTACCAGGCAACCAGAGTGATGTGTTGGTTGGTGCTGATAAATCTGTCGACGACATTTCGAAGAAAGCTGTAGGTACATCTGGGCCCAATACCTCTGTAATAGCTCCTGGTGAGACACCACCGTTACCAGGCAAGAAAGCCCTTGAGAAACCTTCAGCCATTTCAAAACAGCAAGAAAAGAAACTTGCCGAAAATAAAATCTCTACAACACCTACAGCAGGCAAGAAAGCCCTTGAGAAACCTTCAGCCATTTCGAAGCTGCAAGAAAAGAAATTAAACTTGCCGAAAATAAAAGCTCTACACCACCTATAGCAGGCAAGAAAGCCCTTAAGAAACCTTCTTCAGCCATCTCAAAGAAGCAAGAAAAGAAAATTGCTAAAAATAAAACCTCTAAGATGCCTACTAGAAAGCGATCTGAGAGAAACACCAAGAAGAATCCTTGGACTATGACTAACCCAAATTACAAATTTGGAGATAGCATTCTCAATGATGATGATCTCAATGTGGCTGCTCCTTGTACCAGAGATCTCCACACATTCTTCATGCAACATGGTAAGGCAGAAGATGATTCTCCGATTATAGTCGCAATTCGGCCCGGGACCAGCCGGTGGCCTAAGAGAGAAGAATCGTCAAACGAACTCGAGCAGATACTTGTGCAACTCAGTGATTTGTACGATCTCTTCAAGTTGGATGCTTTGGATGTGACACGTATCCATTGCTTCATCCTGTAAGTTGCTTGAAAATTTAATCTGCTTCTCACTAATCATTGTCTATCGAAATGTGCTTTTTGCCTCACATCATCTTTACCATGTATTTTTGCCTCCTTACAATTTGTTTTTTCTTACTAATAGGAATATGGCTGTAGAAGTTGAGAAGACGGGCACTGCAGTTGGCTTCCTTGATCTTGAATGCTTTAACTTGACAATGTTGACCAGCAAGGCTCACTCTGTTCGTTTTGCTGTGTCCTATATGGAGCGTGCCTTTGAACTATATGCTAAAAAGAAACTCATCCTTACCGCTTATCTCAGTGCGAACCACTGGATTGCAGTGGCGATCCTTCCAAAGCAGAAGAGGGTCTTGTATCTTGATTCATGGAATAGCCTTAAGACCGATATTTCCCTTTTGTCACTAATCATTAATGAGTAAGTTCTTTCTTTCTTAACCTGCGGACGTTCCCCAACAAACTCTGCAGAGTATATTAGTAGTGCCCTAACCATTGTTGCATGTTTTGTTGTAGGGGTTGG
Organism: Cenchrus fungigraminus; assembly: GCA_036936925.1. NCBI lineage: Eukaryota > Viridiplantae > Streptophyta > Magnoliopsida > Poales > Poaceae > Cenchrus > Cenchrus fungigraminus. Next base: position 92,221,942 of record CM072780.1, read on the forward strand.
GACCGTTACTGCTTCGACAAGAAGTTGCCCCGCAGCACCTTGAATCATGTCAAAGAGTTTGAGGTACATACCACTTATTTCCTTCGTGTGGAAGCTAGTACTAAAGCTTGAGTTTATTTCTTCTCGATCAACCCTTTTTTTGTACATTTATTGCAGTGCCACTAACAACCTTCTGGTTCCAGACTCTGCGGCTTCTATTGTGCCTATCACATGCTTAAATTAAAAGATAGATGCTTAAATAAGGTACTTTCTTGGGATCTTCATTTGTAAAACCTGCAACTGAGCATAGTTCTTGCTTATTAGCACTACACATGTTTGGTAATCACCTATATATGTGTGCTGACTAGTGACATTGTTATATCCAGAGATTAGAGCTAGATGAGCATCCTCTCCACCACAACACGCTGGTTTATGTTCGTGATAGAATTGCCACATTCCTCATGGAACAAGTGATCGCAGTCGGAGGAAAATTTCATGCTGATGAAACTGTGTGGGCCAATATTATATATGGTTCTTAGGAAATTTTTGCATTCCTCCTTGTCCCATGAATTTTGTGATATTGTTGTCAAGCTAGTTAACTATGGCTGTGATATCATTGTCAAGCCAGTGATGCTTCTTTACTTGTGAGATGATGATGCTGAATTTTGTTATATGATGCATGTGAATTATGTGGATTTCTGTGGATTTGGATGCTGGATCTAATTTCTGTGAATTTTGTCATATCCTGGCTGGTTCCAGGATGAAGCCCCTGATGGCTGCCAAATCCTGGCTGGTTTTAGGATGCAGCCGGCAAGCAGACAGGTTACTGTAGGGGTGGCCTACGTATTTGTAACGGGCGTTAATTAAAGCTCATTACAAACACTGATCAGTGAGTAACGGGCTTCATTTAGAATGCCCGTTACAAACATGCCAACAATGTAATGGGCAGCGTAAAAGCCCATTACCAATACTGACCAGTGGGTTCCAGAACTTGGCCCGTTCGTCAAGATAGAGAAGACGCGAGTTCACATCACGCATCTCTGATGTTGAGTTCTTGTAACGGGCTCTGTTTTGGTGCCCATTACCAAGGTTCCCTGTGGACCTAGAGAAAAAGTCATTTCACGTGACCAGTGACTAGTTGTGGTAACGGTTGTTGTTTGATGCCTGTTATGAATCCTAGTTGTGCTGAGACGCGTGTGAAATAGATGCATCTCATTTCGTCGAGACAGAGGAGACGCAGGTTTACAGAACGCGTCTCCGATGTTGACTTGATGTAACGGGCTCTGTTTTGGTGCCCGTTACCAAAGTTGCCTGTGGGCCCAGAGAAACAACCATTTCACATGACCGGTGGCTAGTTGTGGTAACGGTCGTTGTTTGATGCCCATTACGAATATGTGTTATCAGTAACAGGCATCAGTCTGTTACCTTTCTTCGCTCATTTGTAACACTTGATCGGTAACGGGCGCTTTGCCCGTTACTAAAGGCAATCTATGCCCGTTACCAAAGTGAGTTTTTCACGTAGTGTCTTGCAGGAGGCAACTCAGTTGGTTCTTGAAAAAGATGCTGAAATTGGCGCACTAGGGCAGTAATTTCTAGTGGAGGTGCCATTGTCAAAGTGGGCTTTTCTGTGGATTCAGCGATAGTATGTATAAAACCAGCTGAACTGGTGATGGATCTCAGTTCCACACAATGAGTTATTGCTTTTCTTCTTAACAACCCTTTGAGTTTCCCCACACTGATTGCTTTACAGTTTGTAACGGTATCTTTTATTCCATGCACCATTACTCATCTGCCATTCAATGGAAACCTCATTTGCTTCTTTTTCCAATGAATCCATAGTCTTTAAGCCAGACAACACCCATTATCATATCAAAGCACTTTAAGGGAAGTACTCTAGAATTGTCAGAGAAAGAATGACCTTGAATGAACCACTGAAAACCAGGTATATATTGGTTGAACACCATAGGAGTTCTCCATCAACAGTTGTAAACCCCAGTTCATCACAAGGTTTAAGTTGAGATTGGAATTTTTGAGCAATGGCTTCACTAATAACACTAGTACAGAAGTTCACATCAATGACAAAACACTTTCGTCACGGAACAAGCCAAATTCGTCATTAAAAACCTTCTGTGACAAATTTATGACAATTTTGAGATCGTCATAGAACACGCGTCACATTTGACGCACCGTGACGAATCAAGCAATTTCGTCACATAACTGCTCCTTTTTCGTGACGAACACGTTTTTGTCATGTAACCACTCGTCTTCTATGACTAAAGAAAATCGTCACCGATTTCGTCATGAAAGTGGCAGCCAGGTGGCATCGTGCATGCTGGCCACTGACGTGGCTCGGTTCCACGCTGGCTACTGACGTGGCTCGGTTCCACACTGGCTGCTGACATGGCTTGGCTCCACGTTGGCTGCTGATGTGGCTTAGTGCCACGCTGGATGCCTACGTGGACAATGACGTGGCTTGCCTACGTGTACAATGACATGGCTGCCTGCATGGACGATGACGTGGTAATAATGACGTCATCACCACTACACAATTCATAAATGGGCCTAAATTGGGCCAATTATTTCACTGATTCACTTTTTTATTCCAGCTCATCCAGCAATACTAAAAATTCAGCCCATAAAAATTCACCAAATTTAATCCCACTTATTACAAAACAAGTTACAACCCATGGTACACATAATTTCAGCAAATTACAGAGCCAAAATCACATACATGCTCACAACAGTATAGTTCAATATCTCATAAATCTCAAAAAAAAGAGATTTGGCATCTCAGGTTACATTAAGAATCACATCACCATATAGTTGATTACATTATGCTTTCATCTTGCATCCACTAGACCTCTGTCAATAACCTGCAATCAACATAAAAATATGCATTAGCACCAATGTATATAGTACTCAGCTGCTAACAGATCTGTACAGATCAAGGGAAGAGCATGAGATACACTAAGCACCAATGTATACAAAAGGCACCTTATTAAAATGTGAGAACAAACATTCAAAAGGTGCTGCATGCAAAAGAAACTGTGACTTCCCTCTTTGGATTATATAGTTCTCCATGTTATCGACAGAAGATGCTGTATGTAAAAAAACAAAGGCAAATCACAAGGGTGAGATCAAAAACCAACATGGAAAAATTAAAAGATGTACTACTAGACATCCATAGATCCACTAGCAAGTAACTACACAGCCCAATAGCCATTAGCAAGTAGCAGATTAGCAGGCAGCCAGTATAATAGGTAAAAGTCATTTTTATACATTAGCATAGTACATTTCACTAGTTCATTCATCTGCTCCTATCTAGGCAGACAAGCAACAACCAGCCAAGCATAGATTCACAAAAAGCAAATAGTTGATGGGTATATTGCACAAGCAGAACAGAGCAAAGAGATTCACAATTGCTTAAACATTAGTTTAAAGGCATATATATCATGGCATTATTATGCATCAAACAAAAGATCAACCTACATTCAAGAGTGTGTCGTCGTTCTTGCCGACGCTGAGCAGCACCTCTAGGAACTTTCATCTCTGAAAATGTTAAGCAGAGCTATGACTATGAGTATATGACTACTACCAGGCACTTGTTCTTTGAAATATCAGTTAAAGTGGAGTTATGCAAAATGAAACAGAGTATAATTGAGAAGCACATGTCCCAAATCAACAAGCAACAAAATAGAACAATTGAGAATCACTCAAATGTAAGAAGATGAAACAGAGTATAAGAATAGGTCATGCCAGTTACATCACTTCTTATTTAGAGAGTAAATTTCAGAAATCACACATCTAGAATAAGTAGAAACAAGTTTGAAGTGAAGTAAGGTGCTCAATGTAATTCAAATTTATAGTTCCTTAATTTCCTTAATTTATAGTTACACCACGAGAAATTTCCTATGGGCGTATGTGTTTCTTGGGCCAGCCCAACAAGGCCATGGGCTAGACAGACAGGTCCAAAAAGCCCAGGAGAAGAGAATCGAGCCCAGTAGCAGTATAGTAGCAATGTTTTTTATAGGAGTACCAAGCAGATCAGTGCTAAGCCTAAGCTGAAGTGTTCTTCTGAATGATCAAATGGGCAGGGTATCCAGGGAATCCCCGCATCCAGACAAGAAGCAGCGGCAGCAGCTCAGCCAGGAGCTCGGACTCTCTGCACGCCAGGTCAAGTTCTGGTTCCAGAACCGGCGAACTCAGATCAAGGTAACCGCATCGCCACATGCATGCGCGGATGCGCCACACACCCACACCTCTGATTCCACATGATCTGCAAGCAGACTGATCTCAGTTGATCCCACGGATCCGAAACATGAACGTTTAACTCGTGGCTCAATCTGTTCAGGCAACTCGTGGCTCAATCTGTTCAGGCAACCCAGGAGCGTCACGAGAATTCGATGCTCAAGTCATTACAAAACAGCAACAATCACGCGAATTAACTTTCTCAAATTTTGTAGCTCGCAAAGGCCTAAAATAAGTGTCATCAAGATCCTAAGACAATCAATCAGAGAAGAAGTTCCGCACTTCTTCTTGGAAGATAAACTGCAGCGGTGACGGCACTAACTCTCGGCGTTGACCTGGTGTCTCCGCTGAGCACCAAGGTGACCACCTCAAAATGTCAAACATCACCACATGTGACTAGGCCACAGATGCTTGGGCATGTTTTGACCTGAGCTGCTCCAACAGCACAGACAGGTGTGGGAACAATTGGCCAATAATGGCCAACATGCTGCAGAGAGCGTTTTACTGATGGCCAAAAGAGGATACCACGCAATGTGTACCAATCTTTGCATCTTGACAGCCTTTGACCTCCTACTATTGGCACTTTAATTTGGCAGTCTTACACAAATAACAAATTAACAATATGTGGCTTGGTGAGCAACCCCAGTCATGAGGCGCACGATGCCCATGAGTACGCGTATCATCACAGAACCAAACAACTGCGGAATCAGAACCGGAGCATACAAGGAAGGGGTTATGTGGTTTACTAGTTCCTGCCGAGCACCTCCTCGGCGTGGTACCCGGTGGCGTCATCGAAGCCGTGGTCTCCTGCTTCGAGACCTTTGAAGCCGAGCAGTTGGTTGAAGCTGGAGGTGTCCGTCCGCTGTCGACGCCTTCTCCGAGGCCTGCTTCGCTGTGCAACCAAGCCTACAAAACCAGGCAAGCATCAGGACACGAGATAGAGATGCAGTGGAGACCAAAAAAACGAGATCTGGCCGGGTCACGTGAGGGAGCGTGGATGCGAGATCGAGATGCACAGGTTCGCGAGAGAGATGAGAGCGACGGGATGCCCCTGGCTCGCAGGGTCTAGGGTCATCGGGTCGCGCCACCATCGCTCCGTGTGCTGCACCACGCCGCTGAGTAGTCCTCCGAGCCCGCCGTCGCCGAGCCCGCCTCGTGCCCGCCGTCGATGCCGCGCTTGGTGGTGGATTCAGGTGTGGAGAGAGAGGGGGCGGCGCTGTGCGGGAGGCTAGAGAAGGTTGCGGCATCGGGAAGAGGGAAGGTGAGGCACGATAGGGGGATCTGAGAGAGGGAGAAAGGAGGCGGCGGATATGAGGTGAATGGGATGAAGAGGTAGGGTTTTTGGTGGCTGATCTTTTTATACATGTGAGTGTAGATATGAACTGCTGGTTAGAATATGAACAGATAGGATGAGTCAGGCCTTAGGGCATGTACAGCGCGTCTATTGAGCGCGGCGCTTGGTCGGCACATTTGCGAAAAACCCCCTGCGCCTCCCTACAGACGGCACGCGCGTCGCTAGACCAGGCGACGCCCTGGTCCCGTTCCCCGATGCTCAAGCGACGCTGCGACGCCGGGCTGTGGAGGGCGTCTCCACCAAGCGACGCCGCGCTCGGATCCTGCGCGCCCCCGCGCGGGGCAGCGGGGAAAGCTGCAGGCTGCCGCCGCTCGTCAGCAGCGCCGGGAGGAGGGGCGGTCGCCGCTGAAGCTCCTCGCGCCGCGGCAGGGGCAGCAACCGGGGCTGGCGAATCCAGAGAAAGAGAGAGATATCACCCGCCGGACCTGTCCACCTTCACCGTGTTCGGATCCGCCGCAGGAGAGCAGCGACCGCTGGGTCCGGGCATGGGAGGAGCTCCCAGGCCCGATGGGGGCGGAGGCGGTCGGGGTTGGGCGTGGGAGTCCCGTCGGAGCTCCCTGGCGGCGATGAGCAGGGGCGGAGATGGGTCCTGCGACCGGAGCCGAAGGGGGGAGGCACCAGGAGGCAGGGGAGCTCCCCCAGCGCGCGGCCACCGCTCCTGGCGCTGGAGCTTGCCGACCGCGTGCGCCGGCGGTGGTGCGAGCTTCACGCCGCCAGTCCCGGTGCCGCAGCGGATCATTTTTCACTCACGCCTACACGCCGGTGATAAGAAGAGAGATGAGGCAAAGAGATAAGGTTCAACGCCGCCGGTAGCTGCGAGTGGATGAGATTTGAGAATGCATTGCTCCGCCGGATGGGATGAAAAAAAACTTGGACCTAGTTACGCCACGTAGCTATTTGGATTCTAGTATTTCTATAAAATAGCATCACGGATAGTTCTATAGTAATAAATTCTTGATACGTGGACACTAAAATTACTACAAAATCAAATTAAGTATCAAAATAGCTATAAAGATAAAAAAAAGTCACACAATGGTATACAATAATGCATGTGTAGTTGATCTTAAACTACATGCAAAACATTAAATAGCTTACAGACTCTCACTCTGTTTATGGGTTGTACAACCTGTCTATACATCTGTCTATACGTTAAGTTCGAGGTTCTACAGACGGCATATCGTCTAAGGGCTGTACATGCCCTTAGTTGGAAATGGCCCAGACTAAAGTTTGGACCCATTTAATCAATTGATTAATTAATTATATTACTTATTTAGTTCAAAGTTGAACTACAAATTATATTCAAGCTCATATGTTTCAACGTAGTCTGTGTACCAAAGATGGATGGAAAATTCAGTTGGTAGTTTGAGAATTTTCAGTTGTTAAAATCCAAATTATCATATAATAATTATAATAATATCAAAATTTATTAAAAACATTCTAAAATTTCCCATGGAAGAGTAATTTAAGTTTATAATGTTGTCAAAAAAATCAGTTGATTTTTTACAAAATGGGTACGTCTCTCATATACTAGTTTCTTATAACTATAGTTAGACCTTTGAAGTTTGCACACCATATACCTTGGACTCGTATAAACCTAAAACTTGGACTCAACCTTACCCTTACCTTCCAATTAGTATTTGGAGATTTAGAAAAGAAGCTATATAAATGGGTACATCTCTCACATAGTTTCATAACTCATCAAGATGTACAAACTTTATTTTGGCATTTCACCATCCGATTCTGTTTGAACAATCCAAATTGTGAATTTCAAAAAATGACAACTAGATGCAAGTTTTTTTTACACTAAATGATGTCAAATCAAAAAGTGAGGAACATCAAAGTTTCGTAACTCATCAAGAGGTACAAACTTTATTTTGGTCATTCCTCCATACAAATCTGTTTGAACAATCCAAATTTTTAATTTCAAAAAATGACAACTAGATGCAAGTTTTTCGAAAACTAAATGATGTCAAATCAAAATGTGATGAATACCAAAGTTTCATAACTCATCAAGATCTACAAACTTTATTTAGACCACTTTATCATTTGAGAAAGTGGTTACACTACTTAGTTCAAATTTGACAAACCCCTCACATAGTTTCTTAAACTATATGAGTGTACATAGGATTAATGAGTGAAGTACACTATCACTTTCTCAAATAAAAAAATGACCTAAATAAAGTTTGTAGGGCTTGATGAGTTATGAAACTTTGGTATTCATCACTTCTTCAGCTGAAATCATTTCGGGTTTCAAAATCTGGTCTAAAATTGCCACTTTTAAAAACAATTCAAAATTTGAATTCTCAAACTTGATCACACGAAAAAAGACCAAAGTCAACACATTATCTTCATAGAGCATGATTTTAGAAAATTTTAGCAAAAAGAATCATCCGATTTGGAGTTAGTATGAGGGAGAAAAACTAGTTACAAGTTTTAGTCAAAGATTAAAAAGAGAAACCATGTGTTACTGTGAGCCCATGTGCTACTGGGCCGAGCCTACACTGTGGGCCGAGCCGACATGGGCCTCTGCTACTGTGAGCCCATGTGTTAGCTAGAAAGAGGCTAATATGTATAATATGTATAACCTTAGAGCAAAAACACATAACTACTTGTGGTGTAGTGGTTTGGTGTAGTTGGTTGGAGTGCTAACGACCTAGGTTCGAGCCCTGGGTTTCACAATATTTTTTGGTAAATTTTGGTCCACTTGTGGTCGCCCACATGTGGGGCCATGCGCTGGTGGGGCCCACATGTGGGACCATGCGCTGGTGGGGCGGCCCACATGTGGGACCATGCGCTGGTGGGGCCCACATGTGCATGGGGCCATGCGCTGGTGGGCCCACGTGTGGGGCCATGCGCTGGTGGGAACTCGAACCCACAATTACACGTGGTTGCATGTTGGATCAGATCCTTGTTTTCTTTTTTCAAGTTGTTTTGTGACGATAACGTTGTTGTTCTGTGACACTAGTTTGCTTTCGTCATTGGTTCCTCACGGGCAGAACTAGAATGATTCATCTGTGACGAAATAGGTTCGTTGTTCGGTGACCATCATGTGAGTTTCATCATTATTTTGAGTGGCTTGGCACCATCACTCGTTATCTGTGATGATGTTACAAAATTCATCACGTTAGAGACCACTTCCATGACGAATAAACAAAACGTCACTACCAAATCATCATAGATATTAACATTTCTACTAGTGTAAAAGTGCCAGCACTGCCAGAGTCCAGAAGGATCAATAACTCATGTTTACCCACCAGACCTCTAAATATTAGGGTCTTTCTCTTTCTTGTAGGTTGATCTGAAGAATTTGGAGATTCTACAGTCATGACACAGTCCTCCTTATTCTCTGTATTAGATTGACTATCCTCAGACTCAAAATCACAAGTAGCTTGAAGCAACTCCATGACTTCTTGAATAACATGAATAGGCACTTTATCTAAACATTTGTGATTTCTTCCTGTCCATTTCCCACCACAGGTAAAATAGAGACCATGAGCCTTCCTGTGGGCTAATAAAGCTTGCATTTTGTCATCACTTGGTCTCTTGTCATTTTTCTTTGCTTCATCCTTCTTGTAAGGAGGTTTAGCCTTATCCAGTAGTGAAAACCTTGCTGCCTGGTTTGCTAAACTCCTTATTGCCATGTTTGGAACTAAAGGATTTCTTCTGGTACTCCAACTCCTCTTCCTGCAACAAGGCAAGGGTACTAGCAGTATCTACATCTTTGGGATGATGTAAAGTAATTGGAGCTCTAATTTCATCTTTCAGCCCATTCAAAAATCAAACCACAAGGAAAGTATCTTCATAATTGGGGCTGTGAGCTAGTTGTTCAAATCTAGCATGATACTCAGCTACTAAGGAGGTTTGTTTCAGATTATCAAGTTGCCTCATGGGTTTGGTTCTGATCTCTATCAATCTATCACAAATGACTATATGCAGGACTTACCAATTAGTAATTCTACCACAAAGCTCAATGGTTTTGAGGACCGGTGGATGGTCGCTCCTTGGTGTGATGAGTGATTGACAATGTGGTGTAGATTGACTCTTGGCTAAGTATTGCAGGTGTAGGTTGCAGCTTGATTTGCGTTGGTGCCGGTGAAGAGCGGGCGCGAAAGGTCTATGCCTGTGTGGCCTCTGAGGAGTGGAGAGACAAGTAGGCTCGGCTCAATGGACCCAGTGGCCGAACGAGATCAAGTGCGGACCGCATGGTGGCAAGAAAAGCAAGACGAAGTCGTGAACAGGAGTCGGTGCAGAGTAGTGGCTCACAACCGGAGTCTGCACGCGGGGTTTGGTTGGTTTACTCCACAAAACCAACACCGAACCGGGACGACTGTGGCGGCCAAGTCATGAGTGGGATTGGCGTGGAGGCTGCACCTAGTCCTCGGGGTTTGCGGCGGTTCACCACAAAATTGTCAGGTTCCTTGGTTGAGCCACAAAGCCAAGACCGGAGGCTCGGCGGACGGAGACGGGATCCGGACGCGCCGAGAGACTTCAAAGCGGAGGATACGCATCGGGATCACAAGGCGTGAGTCGATGCTAAGCGGTGTGCGGTCGCCGGGCATCCGTCCGATGGTGGTTCAACGAGAATTCCCAAAGTGCCCTTTGGGGGCGTGTATCTTACTTTCATGTAATAGGGGTAGTTTCGTCTTTCGGTTGCCTCCATATAAACTTAGAGGAGACAGGATGGCAGCCACCACTTGAAACCTAATTCATTTGCTTCCTAGTTTTCCCTTTTCCCTTAGGTTTTCCCTAGGCTAGCTTGAGAGCTTCATGATTCATCTTGAGAGAGGGTTGGATATTAGGGCGGCTTGCTAGACCTTGTATGAACCATTCATGGTATGTATATAAGATTAGGCGTGGTTCATCTAGTGTCTCTTTGTCTCCCGGCGTTTCACCTTTTTGGTGATTTTCGGAGCTTTTTCTTGGGATTTTCGTGGGAAGTTTTTGGAGGCATTTCTTTGCGGGATTTGTTTTGGGAATCACACATGAGGTTGGTGTGCCTCTTTTCTTGGTGATCTTGCCCCTCAAATCCAGTGGAAAGTTCTCCGATTTGGTAGTTTTTGGTGGAGCCCGAGTTCTTGTGGTTGAGCTCAGTTCGTGATCGATTCCTGTCGATTTAGTTGGTTTGAGGCTTCAAGTTTTTGGGCATAGCATCCCCTAGGGACGCTTCATATCTCCCCCAAATCTTGGCTCAATCCATTTAGTTGTTTGGGAGATCCGTGGAAGGGAATGTGGAGTTCACTCTCATGCGCGCGTCCTGTTTCGGGCTCTGTGAGGCGGACGGACTGTCCACGGGTGCCGCGCGAACTGTCCGTGACCGCTCCAGTTTGTCGAGTTCATCTCGTGTTCTTGAGCACTCGCGTGTTGATCCTTTGGGTGGTTGATTTCTTTTTGCACCGTGTTTTGCGGACAGTCCGTGGTGAGCAGTCGGACGGTCCGTGGGACGTGGTTGAGGTGCAAGAGTTCTGCAAAGGGGTACGGACAGTCCGTTGTGCAGGATCAGACAGTCTGTGGTGCCGACGGATAGTCCGCAGGGTCCGTTCGGATGGTTTGTGTTGGCCGGGTTGTTTCTGGAGGTTCTGTTTGCTTTTTCGGACAGTCCGTCCGTACCATACGGACGGTCCATGTGGCTCGCGGATGGTCCGCCCTCCTCTGGCGGACAGTCCGAGCTGGACCTCGCATATTTTCCTAAGTCCCTAGGTCTTGTGTTGTGCTTCCGCTTTGAGTTAGTTTGGGACTTGCTCCTAGGATTGATAGGTTCGTTGTGACTATGTGACCTTGGCAAGTTCGTGTGGGAATCCTTGTGTGTGGTTTTGGGGCATAGTCGAGTTCGACTCTTCGGAGAAGAATTTTTATCGGTTCCCATTCACTCCCCCCTCTTTGGTCGCCTAATCGGTCCTTCAGGTTTGAAGCTATGAAACACCAGCATCAGTGAAATTCAGAGGAGCAAGTCTAGGTTTCAAATCATCACTAACTCCAAAAATCTCACATATAGATAGAGCAACGACATTCAAATCAAGTGACTGTGGATCTGGAGTTCGAGTCATACCCATGACTGGGAGCGGTGGATGAGACATAAGGATCCCACCGCCTACATCCTGGTGATCGTGTGGAAGATGGTGCCCGCTGGGCCACTCTGAAGCTGACGCATATGGGCGCACCGCTTCTCCCGGAGCTAGGTTCAGGTCAAAGGGGTTGATCCACACCTGTGGTGGATGTGTAGGCGGCTGCTGCTGCTGCTGCTGGGGTGCTGGTGGCGGTTGCTCAAGCTGTTGAAGCCTCGTCGCAGCATCATTCGCCTTGTTCAGGATGGCTGCGACAGACTCGTTGGTCTTTGTCTGCTTCGACTCCATGGCAGAGAGCTTGTCCAGGATCTTCTGGAGCACCGGCTCGCCACCGGCGACCTTGTTGCTGAGGTCGACCAACTCAGTATGGAGCGAATCAAACTTGCTGACGAGGGATTCGATTGATTTTCCGCCATCTTCTCCTCAAACTTCGTCAGCTTCCTTGGCGCCAGGGTGCGATTCAGCTATTTGGGGGAAAATTTTTGGAGGATTTTGGGGAGAGAGGCTATGGATACCAATTGTCACGATCTGAGCTGGGAGTTGAGAGATCAGGGGTAGTTTGATAGAATTGGGAGGAAGAATGGAAGAACTTGGAAGAGGAAAAAAGAGAGAATTAGGGAGACGGGTTCAGAGTTCTCTTCCTTCACGATTAAGTTAAAGAGAAGCCAAAGGCCTTTGTAGCCTCCATGCTGGGCAGCTCACACATGCAACACCAACGGCCCATTCGAGCTTTACAACACTTAAACAAACGGCTCATTCCAGCCTATAACACCAGCCCAAGGAATTAACACAAAATGCACTACTCAGGTCATAACAAGTTCTCATGTTGTCCATCTCATGGTGCCATGAGCTCTACACGCATGAGCCCTTGTGGATTCTGGATGACGGAGGGTTGTCTTCTTGGTGTGCATCTATCTCCCTAGGACCGGAGCGCTGTGGACGTATGATCCGAGGACGGAGAGGTGCACACGTGTGGCAGCAATGGTGGAGCTGGTGTGTACATGGCTTGCCCGTATGATTACTGATTGTCTGTTCGGTTCAGCGCTCTAGGAGATACATTGCTTATCTTAGTACATGTGACCACATGGCTTATCTCAGTCTTCGGTTGGTTTTCACTACTAGAGAATCGATCTTTTATTCCGAAGCTTAGTACTGATTATTTTTAGCCCCAGTAGTAATATAACATTAGTATTACGTCCACCAGCTCACCCCTAAACGTCCTCATGACAAATTTTAATACCGGGTGGAAACGTACCTTTTATCTCTAGTACAAATGTGGCTAAAGGCCTTAATTACTGGGTGGAGACCTCACTTGGTACTAAAGGTGCCAATCACCGTCGTGCCACATTCCCACCCTCCACCTACCACCACTTTTATCTGCTAGGTGCTCCTCAACCGTATCTCTAGTGTCTCCCTCCCTCTCGAAGTACCGATTAGGCGACCAGAGGGGGGGAGTGAATGGGAGCCGATAAAAATTTCTCCGAGAGAAAACTGGCTAAGTCCCAAAATCACATCTAAGGATTCTCACACAAGCTTGCTTGCCAAGGTCATGTAGTCATAACAGACCTACCAACCCTAAGTCCCAAAATCACATCTAAGGATTCTCACACAAAAGCAATGCCGAAGTTCGACTCAAGAAGCAAAGGGGCTAAGCAACTTTGGCTGGATTCTGCGTCCAACACGGACGGTCCGCATGGCCACCACGGATAGTCCGTCATGGACAGTCCGAAAGGGAAGCACAGACGGTCCGTATTTACCACCAGAACATCCAGAGATGAACCGCTCCTCATGGACAGTCCGAACTGGACTAGAGGACAGTCCGTCCAGTACGGGCAATCCGCCTGCTACCCACGAACGGTCCAAAAACTCCCTGTAACAAAAACCAAACGCTTCAACCGATCGAACGCCTCATGCTCAAGAACATGACGAACACGTGACGAACTCTTGTTCTCACGGACTGACTGCGAGGGACAGACGGATCATCCATCCTTCTCGCAGAACGTGACCAGAAGCTGAAAAACGAAAGGTCAACACCCACTACTCCACCAAGGATCTCCCAAACCACTAAATAGATCGAGACAAGATTTTGGCGAAAGATGAAGCGTGTCTAGGAGATGCTATACCCAAAAACTTAGAGCACCAAACCAATCAAAACGTCTGGAATCGCCTAACAACCTAGCTCAAGCCACTACCTAGGGTTCCAACTGAAACTCGCGAATCGAAGACCAAATCCGGTGTTTGAGGGGTCAAGATCATCCGCAAAGATGCACAAGACATCCACCCATGATCCCCTAAAAGAAATCCGAACAGAAATGGCCTCAAATCGGCGAATCAAGCGATCCACGTAATTTCCCAAAAATAGCTCGAAAAAGACACAAAAATCACACGAGCTAAGAGAAGGAAATCAACACAACGATGAATGCTTCCATACATCCAGAGGTGAGATTCTTTATAAAACCATGAAAAATCTAGCCTATAGAGCAAAGGAATTAGGAAGCAGTCCAGATGGATGAGTTGCCATCCAACCCTAGAGCTATATATATGAAGTCTCTCCGGGTGGGGCAAATGACCACACTACCCCTACAACTTAAAGGAAGATACATACCCCTAAGGGGCAATATGGTCAAGACTTGGTATTTCTCATCGGGCGGCCACGCCTTCACCGCAGTTCATGTCTTCCCGGCGCCGGCCCCGCGATCCCGCCGCGTGTCCCCCAGTATCGAAGCTTCTCAGCGCGCCTGGATCTTGTCTCAGCCCGCTGAGCCTCCGGTCTTGGTTTTGTGGCTCAACCAAGTAACTTGACGGTTTTGTGGTGAACCGCCCCAAATTAACCCCGCGTGCAGACTCTGGTTGTGAGCCGCTACCCTGCACCGGCTCATGTCCACGACTTCGTCTTGCTTTTCTTGCCACCATGTGGCCTGCACTTAATCTCGTTCAGCCACCGGTAGGGGTGGGCGTTCGGCCTATTCGGTCATTTCGGTTCGGTCTATTCGGTGTTTGGGAATTTCGGGTTTTACAAAAGTGAGGACCGATTTTTTTTTAAAAAAATAATAGGAATCGAACCCGAATAGACCAATTATTTCGGTTCGGTCTATTTGGTCCACCGAATTACCCAAATTTTCATAGGTATCCCTGTCACCTCTCAAAACTCTATGGCAGAAATTCAAATTCCCAACTCATTTCAAGTCTATGGATTTAAGGACTACTCGACTAAAGCAAGTAACTAACAAGTTCATGAAAAAATTTAAAAAATAGTTTAAAACACAAAGTTGTAACATCATAGTTTGAATCAAAATATGCAACTATATTGAAGTTCGGGTTATTCGGTCTATTCGGGTTATAGACCACAAGAACCGAAACCGAACCCGAACTCCGAATTATAAATTTATCTGGACCGAACCCGAATCTCGAAACCCGAATAGACCGACAATTCAGGTTATTTGGGTTCAGTTCGGTTCGGTTATCGGGTTTCAAGTTCAAAGTGCCCACCCCTAGCCACCGGGTCCATCGAGCCAAGCCTACTTGTCTCTCCACTCCTCGGAGGCCTCGCAAGGCTAAGACCTTTCGCGTCCACTCTTCACACCTCAAAGAGAAACTCAGTTAAGGCTCACATTTAACATTGGTTAGACAAAAACATAATGAATCTGTTGCTGAGTATATAAGGAGGTTTAGAGATACTAAAAACCGATGTTTTAATTTGGCGCTATCTGAAAAGGATCTTGCTGAGCTAGCTTATTCCGGTTTACTTTCACACCTCGAAGAGAAGCTAGACAGTTATGATTTTCTTGATGTTGGCCAAGTGTTGCAGAAAGCTCTGGCTCAAGAAAGCTGAGCTAAAGAATCTAGAAATTTTAAAAAGTCTAGTAATGGTAATAAAACTGATCGTCCAAGTGTTAATATGTTAGGGTGTGATTATGAGCTATGGACGATGAGGATGCAAACATTTGTGTGGCCGAATGGTCTTTGTCATCAAAGTCGAAACCATTCGTTTGTCCTATTTTGAAGCCGGCTCCAAAGACTCGGCATGATGAGATTAAGTACACCTTTGATGCCACTAAATGTGATAAGATCTTTGATTACTTGCTGCAGGAAAAGCAAATCAGATTACCAGAGGGTCATATTATACCATCACTAGAAGAATTAAGAAGGCGTGCTTATTGTAAATTCCATAATTCTTATTCTCATGCTACTAATGACTGCAATGTTTTTCCGAGACATATTCAGTCAGCCATCAATGAAGGACGATTGAAATTCAGCGACAAAAATGCAAGTGGACACTCATCCTTTTCCAATTAATATGGTTGAGCTAGGATACTGGAAGGTGTTGATTCGGCTATCTCAGACCGAGTTTATAGCAAATGAGAATGTAATTATTGGTGAACAACATCAGAGTCATCCAGGTCACATTGAAAATATTGTCACGAAGGTTCTAGTAGATAGTACTCCTAAAGAGCTATGTGATAATTCTGTAGAGCCGGCTGTAGTTCAAGCATATGGAGATAGGCCGGCTAGTTCTTTTATTGTAGGTGAGATCACAGTCATTGTTGAAGCTTCTATAGCAAGGGACCTGTAATTATTGGAGCAAATAGTGGTACTGGTAAAACAAGCATGAGTCCTGATGTGTTGCACAAGGCAAAGCTAGGAGAGCTAGATGCATCAAAAGGAGGATTAGAAATTCCAGGAAATAAAGGAGTAATATCCTTGAAGTCAGGAACAAAATCACAGCCGAGATGGTGTCCAGTCGGCTTGTCACATTCGCAAAAAAGACGGTTACAACGGCTTCCTGCACAAGAGTTGAAATAAGCTCAAGCTGAAACATTGCGAAAGGAAACGTTTAATAAAAATAAACCCACAGTGCTTGTCCAGAAGGTTTGGAGACAAAAACAAATTAAAGTACCGATCCAATCATTCAGTGATGTGTTAGATAACAAGGGATCGGTAGTGTACAAAGATGGTTCTCCACTTCGTGAAGGTATGCCTGTTAATGCAGTTTCTATATTGAGTTTGAACCAGTGAGTTAAATTATGGCCGATATTATTACTATCACCCTTAGAAAAATTAGTGGCCGATGTTTTAATTTGATCATCATCCTGGAAAAGAGCTAAAGGTGATTATGCATATTTATTTATTTTTTTGGCATGCAAGCTTTGCCAAAAAACAGGGGAAGAGCTAAAGGTGATTATGCATATTTATTTATTTATTTGGCATGCAAGCTTTGCAAAAAAGGGGGCATGTGTTTATAGCGTAATTTGGCTAATTGTGTAGTAGGCCAAATTATGATGATAGCTGGCAAAGTTGATTAAATGGCTAGCTGCAATAATCGTCAGGTGCATCAAATTATTTCATCGTCAAGACTATGCAGCTCATTTACATGGTGGAAAGGCCAAGTCAAGTATACTACTGTTTGGGAAAAGCAATATCTGCCAGGGAGTCTTAAGATTTCTAATAAATCAATGGAGGCCCCGTTGGTGATTACGGAGGGGAGGCTGGACCATGCATGCGTACAGGACTTGCTTGTACAGGTCTACAAGAACACATATCTGGTCTGCAACCGAATTAGGGAGCAGATTAGAAATATAATATTCTGGTTGATTAGCTTATATTCGGCAAGGAGATGTGAGAGGTTACCTGCTGATAGAGTCCTTGGCCGAATATACACACGCCATAGACCAGGCGTACCCTGTAAGTTGTGGGTACACGGCCGATTGTCCTCTCCCCCGACAATCGACACAAAAATAAATCTACTATTTCTCGTTCTTACTTTTTGCCTAGGGTTAGCTATTCTTGCCGATTAGCTTATAAATCGGTTGTTTGCTTCCACGTAATCGAAGCAATCTTTGTTGGTTAGCTTGTAAACCATCCGTCATCGCTTCGCCGTAATCGAAGCCCTATCACCACATCGGCTAGTACGGCCGTTTGCTTGCTGCATCTCCGTCAAGCTTCGGACGTCATCATCAACACGTGTGCCGTCGTCGAAGATCATTGTGCATCTACACGTGCTACTGCACTTCCAGGTCGTGTGCGTACGTGATTTTTACTTGAAGAAAATAAAGCACGGCCAGAACAATTGATAGCTTGTCGTTAGGATATCTGGTATTCATTTAATCGCTGCACATTGGATATTAGTGAAGGAACAAATTACTGTTTAATCTCTTTCTGCTATATTCTTGTGTGTTGGCTGGTGGTGCAATTTTAAGGGTCAACACCCACTACAAGTTATTACGAGAATTCTCAAATAGCAGGCAGCCACGTCAGCACAACATCTCAAGAGTTAGCACGGCAGGGGCATATAATCCTCTCTTATTTACTCACCACTGCAGCACTCGAAGAGGCTCACTAATGGCGGAGCACGGTAGATATTTACTCAGCACTGCAGCAGCTCAATAGTTAGCACGACACCTGAAGAGCATTTCCTATTCTTTACTGAACATTGCCAGACCTTAGATGAAATGTTCCTGTGATAACCTGAACATTGTAAAAATCTTGAAACTAACGTTGATGACACAAATGGATCTATATTGCTGAATCTTAGTGGCGTTCTCAGTTTTTGGAATTAAAGTAATAATCCCAAAATTGAGGCTAAAGAGATCTGGCATCATGCCTGCATTGTGTAGCGCCTGTACCAGAGCGTCAAGCACATGGGCACTTTATACGACATGGACGAGGGGCTAGGCCTCCTGCGGTGCAGCGCTCTGACCCATGCTCTCCGAGACCTTTCTTGCCAGGAAGAAGTGATCGATCCATGGTGCTCTGCGCCACTGCTCCACATCCCTTACCGCATTAATTAATCAAAAGTAACTTAAAAGTCTATTATATATTTTTATTTGAATATTGATTTTTATTACTTTCCTTCATGTATTTCCTATGATAAGTTTTCAATATTTGAAAATCTACCATTTCATGTTTTCAACAACCTCGATCTAATGATTATTTGTAATACTACATGATATATCTATCATTGTGTTTTATCTAATTTGTTCATCTTCTGATCATAGTTTATCGAAAAGCACTCTTGAATCCCGCATCAACACGCGGAGAATCACCTATTAGTTATTATAGATTCATACGGCTAATGGAAGAATTTTGTATTCACATCTCGATTTCAGTACAGTTTCTTTGTCCTCGAAACTAATCTCCCCTTACCACGTGGACCCAACACATCTCCATTTCAGCTTGGCTTTGATAACAGATAATAGATAGATGGTGCTTGTCGCCAACGAACACATCTCCACAATTTTTTAAGACATGCAAAGCACATTTTTCATTAAGAGAAGAGAGAACATAGTCTTAGCATCTGCGTTTACAAGTGCCCGCGGGCGGAAACGACAAACAAGGGCACAAAACTTGAACTGAAAAGAAAGCTTACAATGGCCTCAAAGGCCGCACGCCAAGTAGGCGAGCTAAAGGAAGGAAGCCAGCACACGCCCAGATCTTGGCCTCCTCCAAGATTGCCGGCGCAAGAGCTACCGGCATGAGAGCCTCCCTATCGTGGACCCTCCTGTTACGCTCCTTCCAAAGCGACCACGTGACTAGCCAGACAAAGACGTCGAAGTCTTTTCTCCGAGCTTTAGCGACCAACTTCCGGGTGGAGCACCACCAGGTGGCAAGACTCACCGGGCAGTCCGGGGTGAGAGTAGGGAGGAGGATATGCCTGAGGGTCCGGAACAATGTCTCTCGACTATAGACATAGTCAACAAGTAGGTGGTCCAGGGTTTCGACCTCCTGTGCACAGAGGGCATAGGTATCCGAGTCCTTCAAGCCATGTCGGTGAAGCTTGTCCGAAGTCCTGTAGCGACCATGCAAGACTAGCCACACAAAGAACTTGCACTTCCCGGGCATCTGAACCTTCCAAATTTGGCGAGCTCCCAGGATATCCACGCGACCAAGAAAGTGAGCGGAATAGGCGGAGGCCGAAGAGTATTGTCCGTTGGGCGACCATTTCCAGATAAACTTGTCGGGCTCCACCGACAACCTCACAGTCCGCACCAGGTCCCAAATAGTAAGGTACTGGACGATAATCTGTACTGTCCGAGCATGCATAATATGCGTGACCCAGCGTAAACCATGCGCTCCCGCGCTTAGTCCCTCCCGGACCGTGTGAGAGCGCCTGATCCTCGGCGAGACGACAGCCCAAAGGTGGGGCTAAGTTCTTGATAGAATAACCGGCCAGCCAGTTATACTCCCAAAACAAGGCTCGGGCTCCATCTCCAACCTCAATAGCAACGAACGGAGGCGTCAAAGAAGGCTTTTGCCTTACGATCAACCGAGAACCGGAACGCCGCCCACGTCCTATCCGGGTCAGTATGCGCAAGCCAAAGCCACCGAAGGCGAAGGGCCAACCCAAAAGTGAGGAGGTCGGGCTGGCCCAAGCTGCCGAAACGTGTCGGGCAGGAGACCACATTGCGGAGAAGTTTATATGATTTCGCAAACCAAGCATATAAGCTACAATTTTACAAATTTAGAACCATTTAAAGTAAAGACTGGAAAAAAGATAGGTTGTTGCGCGCACATAATTGTTTTCACCTTACATAATTTGGTACATGTCCAGTGCCAATGACTACTTAAGAAAATAACGGAAAATTTGACATATAATAACTTTAATTTGCTTCTGAGCGCCTATAGTCACCCGGGTTGGGCGCTTCATTATCTCTGCAATATTACTCCTAAAACACAGCAGAAAACAAATAATCAAATTAATGAAAATTGCAAGTATCAGAAAAGGAATGATCTTAATAACTGCAGATGCTTATATTACCAAAGCCATAGGGGCAAGCAGCAGCCGCTGGGCCTCGACCTCAGAAGAAAACATCAGGCGCAGGCATGTCATCAAAGTTCCAAAGGTTCATGTTGCTTCCCACATATGGGGATTGGGACCCATCACACTCACAGACCAAAGAGGGGTTGATTGGCTGATCTGGACTTTCAACAAGGAAATCCTCCATATAAGGCTGCCACTCAAAGACATCAACAGTAGCATTAGCAGTGACCTGGGCGGGAACAGGTGCAAGAACTGATGGCATGTCAGTGGTCCTGGTGTCATTCTCCAGCCTGAACTCTAAGGAACTGTTGGCAGAATTCACTGAAGGTTCCTGAACGGAGGCAGCAGAATTCTCAGAAGGCTCAGGTATAGAGATAGGCTCGGCATGGCGCTTCTCAGAAGCCACTGGAGCCTCGTCAGGGAAATTGAGCTTGGCCTTCTTGCCACGAATCTTTCGTGCCTCAGCATCGTAAGCTTTGGCAGCTTCTTCAGGAGAGTTGTAAGTACCGAGCCAGACACGAACACCTTTGTGAGGATCTCTGATCTCAGCAGCCCAATTACCCCGAGGGCGACGGCGGACACCCCTGAATTGGTACTTTCTCTTACTCGCATCAGAGACATCAATACCACCTGCAAATGTGTTTAATCCGTCCAAAGAAAGGAGCGAGAAAAACATAAGGCATCAGATAATCCATGAAAAATTACTATACCATATTATGCATAAAAGACGAGTGAAATCCCTCTGTGTTTCTATTTGGAGATACCAAAGCTTCCCTAGAGCTAGTCTGTATTACAATTACAAGATTGTCTCTTTTCCCCAGTTAACTGGAAAACCTAAACAGAAAAGGTAAAGGAGCTTGAATAAATTTTTCCCTACCATGATATCGATCTATATAGCATATATGTATCTTTCTTCATGGAAGAAGGTTCCACTGCATTTACGAAAAATGGATGATGCTAAAACTCAATTCATTCCCAAAAGAAAAGAAACAAAGCACTATAGTACAACTTCTCCGACTTCTTCAAGCAACCAGAGGAGTTACTGCAAGCTGTGCAAATTCAGTTTCCACCCGATTCAAGCAATAGCCCGATCAAGATGCAAATCAGCATTCAAACTGCCAAAAGAGACTACACAAGCAGATGAATCCCACCATGAGCCGCCGGCGCAGCGATGGCGGCATATCATCAGGGAGAACTGCGCCACCACACATGGTTCGCTACTAGTTATCGCTAACCTCTTGGTCTATGGGTTGTAGCAGATGGGATGGTGCACGGGAAATCTGAAGCGGGTACTCACTTTGCTTGTATGCACGAAGCAAAGCGCACAATGCGTGGGAGGAAAGGCTCCCTGGAGCATGTTTTTATAGACATGAGGAGGTGAAGTGGCAGAGTATGTAATTACTAAGATATTCAGGGTCCTATCTAAACTTCAAAACATCTAAATAGGATATGATTTTAAATGCTACTACATCCGTCCCAAAAGCAAGTGAATATTTTCAACCTTGTACCTATACAATTGTTTATTTATGTGACACCAACAACAAGGTGGTAAAACAAAATAATTGCAAAATGTATGTGACACCAACAACAAGGTGGTAAAACAAAATAATTGCAAAATGTACTTTGCTTATTTCTTATTTACTTTTTTGGTGGCCTGAATCAAATTTTCCATCCTGATTTGTATAAGGTGACACTGCGTGGCAATTCAAACCAGTGAATACTAGCAACATCAATTGGTGCACATTTACACTAAAGATGAGATGAACAAAATTAGCAGTTGCACTTGTGTAATATTAAGTATAAATACTATAAGGGATAGGTAAAAACTAATATGAAAAAAAGAGACTTGGGATTACTTGTAACGGAAGGATATGATTCGTGTCCAATCCTTGTCACATGCTTGCGGATAACCGCTAGACCACCATTGTCCATCTCGCTAAACGACAAACATCTGAGTGCATGCCGAGCACTGTGTTAGGGCATCAAGCAAGAGCTGGGAGCCTTTGATGCAACCTTGAGGTGCAAAAGGAAAAGGAGGAACATGCATGCCAACGAATGCTACAAGTCACGCAAGACCCAAGAGGCTTCAAAGAAACCATAAGGCGCATGAGCGGAAAAAGTAACATGCTGACAATGCCAGAGGTCAGACAAGAACGGGTAAGCTTCAATGCAACTACCAGGTGCAACGACAGGGCAATATGCTCACAAACACCAGAGGTCTCGAGCACAACATGTACATGAGTGACAATAGATTAAATATCAATCGGGAAGGCAACATCCTACCTACATCTGATCGTGAAAAAATGTAGTTGTTGGACCATGGGCTGAATAACTATATTTTAGCATTAATAGACAAAAATAAGCCCGCTACAACATTACGCATATGGAACTTAGCTCACTACAGCCTTATTGAGTGGCACAACAATTATGGCATGATGGATTGAATATAAGGAAATTTTTTCTCCTGGAGAACTTGAAGTTCTTCATCTGAACTTGATGTCAATGCTTTTTTATCAAGAACTGTTTACCACATCTTGGGAGCACAAAAATGTTGATCAATTCTCTTGGGAGAACACAAGTGCACTACATATACAAATTAAGAAAACCATATAAATTGGGCATGAATGCGGAGAAGAAGAAATCAGCATTTTGAAGATTTTGGTTTGGGTGGTAAGGCTCCAGCCTATCAGGGCTGCATGATAAAAGAGATGCCGGGAGGCAGGTTGGATTGACAGGATGAAGCATGCTCAGGGCAACACCGGCGCATTCCAACGTTGGGTGAGCAAAAGGAGTGGTTAGTGAAAGGTAGATGGTGCAGGGGAGGTCTTAGGTAAGGGCCATTGTAGGTCTGGTGGCTGGGAAAGTTGTGACATGGAGCTCCGACTAGAAAGGAAAAATAACAGAATGCTAAGAAGATAAGAAAATAAAGTAAGAAAGCATCTCCATATAGATTATGGCCAATGCACACGTACGCCTGCTACTGACCTTGGTATAAGGGAATTTGAGCTGTCAACCAAATTGAGAAGGCTATTTATTGATCTAGCCTTATGGAAGAGCCCTCCCAAATCAGAAAATTGAAGTAAAAAAAAGATGATGCTCCAACACTGTTAGAGGGTTACATGCACTATATGTTTATATGGAGTTCTTATTGGTGACGCTACCAGCCATCGATGGAGGTGACATGGTGAGGCAACAAAGGTATTGCTCACCGCAATGGTGGGAGAGATCTCGTGGTTGGTGGATATAAGAGGTGGACGTCATTGGCAGTGGTTATGGTGGCATGACTGCCGAAGTTGGGCTAGCGCTAACAAAAAAGCAAAAAGAACTAAACATGGCAACATAATATGGTTAAAAGGCAGTTGGACATATTGAGATTTCGTTGCAGCTGTGTGTGTCCATGCTTTCATCAAGCTTCATCATTGTAAATAAGCATACGCATCAGTACTATTTTTTGAGAAAAAAATATATTTTCTAGGGTGGTGAAAAGTTTTACTAATCTAATCCAGCAAAAGTTACAACAAATAGATTGATAAGAATAATCGAGGTAAATGAAATTTGATGCACAATCGAGGTGATATATGGTGTCTAATATTTGTGAGGTCAAGTAGTGATTTTGAATTTCTTATCACACCTATGTGGGTCTAAGGCAATTACCAAACTTTCCTAGGACCATGTGAAGAAATACAATGTTGGTTGGAATAGCATTTATGTTAACAATAAATGATGTTGCATCTTTTATAGTTATTTGCTATTTTTCTTCAGATAATGAACACTACTGCATTAAAAAAATCTGAGATACTCAATAGAAAAATGTTTAAATGATTTAAAAATAATTGTATATAAGATATCACATACCAAAGTGATGGCTTAATTAACTTTGATATCGTACTTCATATTTGGGCACTTCATCTTTGATATCGTACATCATATCCTGTGGCCAGATACTTATGGCGTTTCAAGAAGTCAAGTACACAAGAACAAATAAATGTGCAGGAATCTTCTATCAGATTATTCCACTGAAATCTATATTGCAAATAAATAGATGGTGAGAAATCTTTCAACCAATTGGCACTACTGCATTAAAAGCTGAGTTAATTAAAAAGGCAAATATCTTTAAATGTTTTCGAAACAATATGTGTATCAGATGCCTGATACCATACTGATGATTATTTAATGCCTTATTTAGTTCATATATGGATACTTTACCTTTGATGATAATCGCCATCTAGCTTCTGCAGTGGGACACTTTTAATTATATTACAAATTAATGTGCAAGTATCTTAAATAAGATATTATTCAACTGAAATCTAAGTTACAAATAAAAAATAAATGTAAGAAATCTTTATCAATAAGCAAATGTTTGTAATTTTATAAGATATCATATACCAAAGTGATGGCATATTTAAATTGATATATTATTCCATAATTGGGCAATTCAACTTTTATTCTAATCCACAACCGGGAGGCCTTCAAATGCATCTTATGGAAGATAATTTACTTGTATATATACCACATAACCTCATGATGGACAAGCAATTTTTCTTTCATTTTTTATTCAAATCTGGTATAAGAAATTGTGTTTATCAGATTAATATTTTTAAATGTTTGGTTAGCAATTTGCAACAAACCTTTAATAACTGATTCCAAACAATGTCCGTCAATATGTGCCCGCCATGAGCCATTGAACATACTTTTGCACCAACCATGGATCGAACTAAAACTTTTTGTTGGGTCCATTTTCGTTAGACAACCAATGGGAATGGCATATGACTACAATCAACTTTGGTGATAATGTAATAATTAGGGATGAAAACGGTTGGGATAGATCCCGAACCGAATGCTTTCATTTTTCTACATTACGATTGTGTTCCCGCTTTTACCGAATTATGAAAGTTGTCATCGTCGGCTCGTTCCCCGTTTCTCTCATTACAGCTTTCCTAGTCACGCCTGTTGTTCTCTTTTCCTACCCTGCGCTCAGTGCTCACTAAGGAACTGGAGGTTCCAGGAGGCTCACAGACACATAGCCTAGCCTTCCATGATGCTGCGGTGATGAGGAAATGGAGGTTCGAAGAATAGGTGACCTCAAACTCAGCAGTAGTGCTGTGCATCGAGAAGCACTACCGGAAACCGAGCGGCTGCCGTGTGCTGCACGGTTTGCCGAGAGCCAAATTTCCGGCTCATGGCAAACAGCTGCTTTGTCGTGAGCCAGAGTGGCGGCTCACGGCAAACATACGACACACGACATCGAAAGGCTTTGCTGTGAGCCAGGAGCCAATGCTCTCGGCAAAGAATAATGTTCACAACATTATATGTTTTTGTCATGAGCCAGAAGACCAAGTTCTCGGCAACGACAACGGCTCACAGCAAACTAGTCTCGTGACGGCCGTTAGCCTGGGCCGCCTAGTTTGTCGTGAGACACAAGGAGGGCTCACGGCACACAACTATACTCTCGGCAAACATCCCTTTTTGCCGTGAGTTGAATCCCTGCTCACGACAAACAATCAACAAAAATTTCTTCCATTCCTCTCCAAACTTTTTCTTCCCTTCAAACACATCTATAGAAACTGCATGTTCAAATTTGGCATAATTATAGCTTTGTTTGTTATATTTACAATTTTTTTCATTTGATGTATTTTTTCGAATACGTCTAATTTGAACCGGAAGTGCATGAAATCATAGACTAAAGTTAGTGAAAAAATGATATTCATGTTTCTTAGTCCTTTTTTAAGACCTTTTCCATGACACAGGACAAAATTTTAAATATTTGGTTCCTGAAGCATGATGATGAAGGTGCTGTCGAAAACTGTTTAAATTGTAGAAAATCCAAACAAGGTTTGAAAATCATGAAATTTGTAGAAAGCAGATGGGAATGACGCGGAGGAAGCAGTGGCCGATCACCGATGTCATCATTGTCGCATCGCCGGCAGCTGTCATCGCCAGCAGCGGAGATGACACGAAGAGGTTGCTGAGCCAGAGAGCGGCATGGGCATCGGTCGTGGCGCGACGAGAAGAAAGTAGAGAAGGAAGAGGTGGAGGAGGCAGCGGCCGTGTCCCGTTGCCGATGGCGCCCCACATGGTGGCGACATGCGTGGCCTGGCATCTCATTTCGTCTCGACCTGAGTGGCACAATATCCCTTTTTCTGATTATTTACGAAGTAGTAGAAGTGGTATGAGGTTTGTATAAGTAGGGATTTGATTACGCTGTTAACTGTTGATGTGATGCTGGAAATCACTGGTAGGGAGAGGGACTTTAGTCCCGGTTGGTAGAGGCCTTAGGTCTCTCATGTCCAACTGGGACTAATGATGAGAGACAAAAGGCCCCCCTTTAGTCCCGGGTGAACGAAACTGGACTAAAGGGGTCCTTTAGTCCCGGTTCGTATTACGAACCGACACTAAGGGGGGGGGCACGCCAGCGCCTGCACCCACCCCCTTTAGTCTCGGTTGGTAATGCCAACCGTGACTAAACGGTCTCGTCTCTTTTTTTTGTTGTTTTCGATTTTAGCGTATATTCTAATTGTTGTCTCACCCGTATATGTACATATATGTATTTGTACTTGTATCTAAGTATACATGTCTATATATATACCATATACGCACTTAGACTTATATATAAACCCTATATATCTACATATATAAACTTATAAATGTATATACATATAATAATTTATACACATCAAAATAAATAGTATTTTCTTAAATTAGTATATATACATCAAAACACTAAACCCTATAGTATATATACATCAAAATATCATTCAGTTCAAAGTTCTAGTCTCAATTAACTTTCCTCAGAGGTGAGTCGGTCAATTGGATGGTTGTCATAAAAATGTTTTCCTTTTGGATCAACCACCTCGTCCATGAGGAATCCCCTGAGAGCTTCTTGAATTGCCAAGAGACGATCCTTCTCAATGAGTGCATCCCTTTTTATAATCCTATGTAATTTGCAAATAGGTTAATATATTACACCGACCCATTAAATATAAAAAGAGGATAAAAATGATGTATTATTAATATGTTTATTTTACTTACACTATCATCATCTGAGTTGCCACAATCGTGTATGTGCTCATAGACGTAGTACCCGCTTAAATTATTTCCTGGTTTTTGTCTCAAAAACTAAAGTTTGTCTCAAAAACTAAAGTGGAGAGGAGAACAGATTATGAAATACTAGTGTTATACATTTTAAATATTCCCAATCTGAAGTTGTTATTTGGTATATGTATCGGAAAATTAGTGACCCATCTAATTGTTTTTCGAAATGGTCCTCAGTGTTTTGCAATGAACATGGTCCAAACTCTGAGGGAAAATAATAAAAGATATAGTGTTAGTATAAAAGCTAAATATATATATATTGTATTAAAGAAAATGTCAGAGATAGAATTATTACTCGTGAAATACTTCTTGAAGGTATTGGTATTGTGAGGGATCTTTTCTCAATGAATCATACACATTGATGTTGCTTTTGTTGACAGTGATTATCAGTAGAACTCAGTGGAAACTGTATGCATGCTCAGAAAGATTAGAATTGACTAAATAGAATTAACAAGGATAATTGGATGACATTCGTACTTACTTGAAGTTGTAAGGCAGTAGTATACAATTCTTGTAATGAAACTCATCTAAGTGCCTAAAAATTGTCTCGATTGTTGTTTTTTGTTGGTCCCGGATCTCCTGTTGGTTAACTTTTGATGGGTCCATGAAAGCAACTCTTGAATAACCCTTCCTTCGCATCTCAGTATGTTGCAGGCTACACAAGAAGAAAGCCAAATATTAATTAGTAGATCGATAAATGTAATAAATTTATTAATAAACATATGAAAATATGTCACTTACAGACACCAGGCCATCATAAGATCGGTAATCACGGCGTCCAGATGGTAAACTTCATAGATATCTTTGAATTGGAGCCAGACCACCTTCTCATTTTGAAGGGCAAAATCTCCAGGTCTCACGAGCATACCAAACATCTCCAGGCCATCAGCTGACTTCTTCAAGTACCAATCATGAAATCTAGGTATCTTAGTTGGGAGCTTGTTGACCAATTCTGGCTTCACTAAAGGTTGTCCTAGCTCAAAGCGCCATCTAGGTACGAAATTTTTATCTGCTACTAGGTCTTGAAGGCCGAGAATACCACCAACAGGCATCCCTGTTTGTTCATAAAAGTCAATGACTTGAGCCAGTTGTTCTTCAGACATGTTTTCAATAGCTACTTGTTCTTCTGCACTGAGGCCCG
Organism: Cenchrus fungigraminus; assembly: GCA_036936925.1. Classification (NCBI taxonomy): domain Eukaryota; kingdom Viridiplantae; phylum Streptophyta; class Magnoliopsida; order Poales; family Poaceae; genus Cenchrus; species Cenchrus fungigraminus. The sequence continues at coordinate 92,250,576 of CM072780.1, forward strand.
CAAACAAGTCAGTCAGATTGGTCGTCGAAGCATCTATTTGCTTCTCCTTGTTATTGTTTGTGGCAGTCCCCGACGTCGACGCAGGTATTTGCTCGATGTAACTATTCGGCGACCCTCGTCGTCTCTTCTTTTGATAAGACTTGTCCACAGAACGGTCATAGTCCATTTTGAACTCTACCCTTCTCCTGTTTTCTTCCTTCTCGCATATGAAAGCCTGGAGTTCCTGCTTACGACCTTCATTTGTTTTGGCCTCCACCAGTTCCTGTCGAGTTTCTTCTCTCACTTTTGCAAACCAGTCCGCGACTTGTTTTGTTGAAATCATGTCTGTTTCTTCTTCTGTCCTCTCCCATGGTAGCTTCGTTGGCTCAGGCTTTTTCTCTGCTCGTTTTCGTTTTTTCTTTGGTGGTTGCACCGACTTGCAAGATTGTGCTCGAGACCTCTATGACGCATGCTCTGCGGCTGATTGTTGCTGAGGTGAATTGGGAGGGATGTCATCATCGTGATCGTCGCTGGAATCATCGTGATCGCTGGAGCTCGCTTCTCCCAGATTGTATGGTTCTTGTGGAGAAGATGAGCGAGCAAGTAGTGATGACGGCCCCGGAGATGATTGTGGAGGCTCCAGGGGTCTCTCGGAGATCGATCGTTCACGGGGATTATGATGATGTAACGTTTTGGCCATAATATGATACCGTGTAGCGCATCCTTAAGTGTCTTTTCCCCATTACCTCCTGGGATATCTAGCTCTAGCTCCTCAAAAACAGGTTGACAAATGTTCTTTACACTAACTGAGGTGTAGCTAGGTGGAATTGGCATGCCGTGGCTTGTCTGTCCAGGAAAATGCGCAAAAGCACTTCCGTCCGCCACCTGTATATATGTAGAGAAATAATAATTAATTAGTTATTATTAGCATGAATTATACCGCCATTGTGAATGTCTGTCCAGAAATTTCAAAGTCATATGCATCAATTATTGAGCTAATAAAAGCATGAATTATACATACCTTCATTTTGATGTTGCCGAATGGCTTGTGTAGTTCACATGGGGTGCGCCGACAGATGTCGTCCACTTGAACTTCTTCTATTGCCCTTTGCTCTTCGGGGACCGCTGTGGAAGCACAACTGCTTTTGCTAGCAGAAGGATCCACTTGTACTAGGGGCAGTCCTCCAGATGGGGCCATCTCATTTATTGCGGCGGCCACACGCCGTTCAATCTCTGTCGTTATGTTTTCTTCATGTTCTTTAAGTCTTTGCTCTATCGCTTCGCGCCGTTCCTCCTCTTCGCGCTCTCTTCTTCTTCTGCGGCTTCGATAGGTGGCAAAGTCTCCCCTAAAGGCAAATTTCCATGGTACCACCCTGTAGCCCCCTGCAATGTCCTGGGTGTTTTGGATTCTTGAGCGCCATAGTGAGCTCATCCATCTCTCTGTCAACCTTCACTCTGCCCGCTTTGACATCTTCAATTGTTTTTAGTATTTCAAGTGCAGCCTCTCGTAACGAGGGTGGGAAATCAAGGGTACCATCTTCAGGGTTAATTGTGCCTCCATGAGCATAATACCAATTGTTCACTCGCTTGGGGCACTCATAGACGCTGGTATGGTACCTTGTGCGAGAAGGTCTTCTTCCATCTTCCGCCACTTGGGAACTGCAAGTGCGTAACCACCTCGACCAAGATGATGGTCGTGCCCCTTCTTACCATGACTTTTCTTCCCTCGTGCACTCGCCTTGGCGAAATCTTCACTTTTCTTGTATTCCACAAAGGACGTCTAGTGTTCTTTTAACTTGGGATATTCAATCTAATTTGGAGTTCGATTCTTCTTGATATAATCTTTATCTTGTTGCTGCTTGAACTTCTGAAATTGTGTTGCCATCCTCGTGAGAGTACAACACTTCACATCGTTTGGTTCAACACCTTCAGGAAGTGTGAAGTGTTTTAGGATTTCATCCCACAACAAATTTTTCACTAAGTCTGGAACCACGTGTGGATTATATGGTTTTCCATTTCATTCTCTGTAGCTGATGGGCACGTTGTCCCTTACAATGGCCCCGCACTGCGACACATACGTGTCCTTGATCTTTTTTGGAGCACATGGTTGGCCAACCTCTGACACTTCTGTGATATGAAACATGACATGGCCGATGAGTACTTGTGTACGCCCTCTCTTTGTATTTTTTGATGTTTAGCATGAAGCCTACAAGTTGCAGATTTATTATTTAATTAATTATGTAAGAATTGAGGTTAGAGAAATAAGAATTATGAACTTAACGCATGATATATATATACCTCATGGGAACATTCAATACTATCATTCACAAGACTTTCCTCATTATTTCCAGCATTGTCCTCATTATTTGTTGTTGTGTCCTCGACGGGGCCGGCATCCTCCTTAGTCGGAGGTATGTTCAAGTATATGTCCGCCTGACTACACTCCTCGTCGGTGAATGTTGCAATGGTATTTGTACCACTAGAAATAATGTCGGCCATAAATTTGACATTGTTGTCATCCATCTGGAATAAACAAGAATTTTCTAAGAATTTCTAGAATAAACAAGAATTTGCTATGAATTTCTGGAACAAACAAGAATTTTCTAAGAAGTTATAGAATAAACAAGATTTTTCTTTAAATAAACATAATTTTTCTGGAATAACCAAGATTTTTCTATGAATTTCTGGAATAAACAACAAATTTCTATGAATTTCTGGAATAAATAACAAGATTTTTCTATGAATTTCTGGAATAATCAACAATTTTCTAAGACTTTCTAGAATAAACAAGAATTTACTATGAATTTCTTCAATAAACAAGAATTTTCTTTGAATTTCTAAAATAAACAACAAATTTCTAAGAATTTCTGGAATAATCAAGATGCCCCTATGAATTTCTAGAATAAACAAGTATTTACTAAAAATAGTTAGAATAAACAAGAATTTTCTTTGAATTTCTGGAATAAACAACAATATTGTATGAATTTCTGGAATAAACTAAGTCAAAATATTTCTAGTAAATTGTGGACGAATGATGCTTGTTGGTGGCGGTGCCGTGTAGGAGAATGAAAGAGGTGACGGGAAGTCACTTGTTCGAGCCGACGCGACAGTCGTCGGCTTCAAAACTATCAAACTATGAAACTGTATATTAGAAAACAATTAAGAACTCAAATACACAAATAAGAATTTGGTCCATAGTCGTAGGTGTCGAAACTAATAAATTTATATGTATCACTGTATATACACACAAAAATATACAAAGCATTACAATTTATTTCTAATTAAATTTTCTTACCGTTCATATAAATTAAAAAATTTTCATGCATATCTACGAAATTTTTATAACTATACATATCAATTGATAAACTAAATCAAATAAACTAAAATTTAATTAAAAAAGCTTGCTGACGTAAGCTTTTCACAGGCTTGCATCAGCAAGGTAAAACTCCAGCGTGCACGCAGCACGGTAGGCCATCAGGGCACGCACGCACGCCGGCCGGTAGCCGCATGGGGGCCCCGGCAAGCGGCGTACCAGTCGGGCTGGCTGGCTGGTACGGTTGGGGATCTAGAGGGGCGGCAGCGCGTGTGGAGGAGAGGGCCGGGCTGGGCGCCGCGGCGGGAAGGGCGGTGCGTCGGGGAGGAGATGCGCGTCGGGGAGGGCTAACACATCGGGGAGGAGCCGCGCGGTGAGCGCGGACGTCGCGGCCGAGCCGACCGGCGGCGGGAGAGGACAGTGAGGCGCGCGCGTCAGGAAGGGGCGATGCGTCGGGGAGGGGCCGCGCGTCGGGTTGGGTCCGTGCGTCAGGGAGGGGCGCGGCGAGGAGGGGCGGTGGCGGCTGCAACGACGACGAAGACGAGGCCAGGAGGCGATTTGGGGGAGAAATGCGGCTAAGTGCCGATCTGGAAGGCGAGGCGGCTTATACCCCCCACCCCTGTTGTCACGGGTCGAGTTCCCAACCGGGACAAAAGCCCCTTTAGTCCCGGGTTGTGCTACAACCCGAGACTAAAGGCCCCCCTTGTGTCACGGGTGGTGTCACGACCCGTGACAAAAGGGGTGTTTCGCGTGGGAGCCCCCTAAAGGTAAATTTCGCCTTTTAGTCCCGGGTGGTGTTACCACCCGAGACAAAAGGGGGTCCTTTTGTCTAGGCTAGTAACACCACCCGGGACTAAAACACAATTTTGCGCGGGAAGTTAACATTTCTCTTTTCCTTCCTCATTTTTCTCATCCCTTTTGCTTGGAACATTTAAAAAAATCGTTAGTTAAAATATTTGTGCCATGCAAAATTATATTAAGTTAAGAACAAAAAATACCTACTTTTCTATGCACATATTATTTCAAGAGTTGAAACAATTCTTTCTAATTTTCATTTACAATTTTCATATATATGTTCCAAATGCTGGGCAAGCAGGCATGCTTTGAAATAACTAAAAAAACTCAATTGAGTCAGTTTATGCATCATTAATTGAAAAATATTAGTAAACCAACTTAGAAAAATCTGAAAATTGGTGAGTACTTGAACCAAGATACAGTACAAGTCCCAAGATGAAACTAGTCCCAAGCTGAAACTGGTCAGCTTCTAGCTTTTGAACCTCTGCTTCAAACACATATAGGAATTCACGTATTGTCATGAAATGATCAACATGTTCAGGAAGAATGTAGGTAGGCCTTCGGTTCTCATCATCCAGTTCATAACGGAATATATCATCAAACTCACCTTTCTTCATCTTTGTCTTTGTTTACTTTTTTGATATAATGATCAATAGAACTAATTATTAATTTTACATTTAGCTAATTTTTTAGAAATTAGTTTATAAAAAATATGGTCATTAATAATGGAGATAAAAAAATAGCGATCAGGTACGTGATCTCTGTATGTCATTGTATCACAACAAATGGCCAGATGTCTGTAGTTCACATAGGATCCAATGATTGTCGCGGTTGTGGTACAATGACATACATACAGAGGTCACCTGATGGCTATTACAAGGCACGACATTAATACCAATGAGTACAAGTCCCAAGCTGAAACTGGTCAGCTTCTAGCTTTTGAACCTCTACTTCAAACACATTTATGAATTCACGTATTGTCTTGGAATGATCAACATATTCAGGAATAATATAGGTAGGCCTCCAGTTCTCATCATCTAGTTCTAAGGTAGTGCAATATATGTCTGAATGCATGGTATTCATCAGAATCCCTCTAAGCGCAAATTCAATTACATTGAAAATAGTACCACTTAAAATGATAAACATCCATGCTTACTGAACATGTTGATGATTTGAAGACAATACGTGAGTTCATAGATATGTGTTTCAAGTACTGGTTGAAATGCTAGAAGCTGACATATATAGGGCACGTAACCTCCAGTACTGACGGAGCAAGCTGTTCAAGCAAGATGTCGACATTCTCTCTCTCACTCTCTGGAAAAGGTGTCTAAGAGCTAGTATATATATGCTGGAGCTGACCTCCTGAGAGGTTTCACCGAAAACACTATGCTTGGGCAGCTTGCTCCTATCGGTACTGGAGGTAGTGCAATATATGTCTGAATGCATGGTATTCATCAGAATCCCTCTAAGCGCAAATTCAATTAAATTGAAAATAGTACCAAACCAACTCAAAATACTAAACATGCTTACTGAACATATTGAAGACAATACATGAATTCATAATAAAGTAGCTAATTAATAATAATTTATAATAAGTTCATAAAGGTTCACATAGCTAGCTAATTAATACAAGATCATATATTAGGGTACGGTACAAAGCCTGATCCATGCATGCATAATGTTACTGAGCAGCACACACTTGTAGATATGAAATATGGTTAATGTCTGCAATCCTCCAGCCTAGAACTCCCTCAAAATAAGCTAGAGCGCGTACGAGTGCACTCTCCTCCGATTCCGGAGGACTGTCACAAACAGCACTGCAAACATCAAACAATGGAGCCTCGGGTTCTGCTGGCTTGTAGAAAGTTAGAATTGCTTGACTCTTCCAACTGTTGGTGAAAAATGACTCCCCACCATAGTAATCCACCCCAAATCTTTCCACGACTTGATTAAGAATCACACAGAAGCTAATTGAAGCATAGGTAGAACCAGAGTGATCCTGCACACAATCAGATGATGATGAGATATAATAACCTTATGAAAGTTCAAAATATATATGTACCAGAAACAAATTTATCAAGAATGAATAAAAAATATTATATATATATATATGTGTGTGAGTGTATTATACCAAAACTCGATGAGCCCTGCAAAGCATCTCTGTAGTCTGAACCACATTGCCTTCACCCGCCTCGAGTTGCCTCAATTTAAAATAGGAAAGGTCCGGCACGAAGCACCCAACATTATTCGGGGGCTATTGTAGATAATTCTCCACGGCAGTCCTCTCTTGGGTTAACCGAATAGGTGATGTTGAGCCAACTGTTGCAATGGCAACCATCGGGTGTGGCACACCTACTGGCAACTGGCCGTAGTCTACATATCGATCAGGTATGGTGAAAGAGATATACACTCTTGCCATGTTCTCATCAATATGCTCAGTTTGCACTATAGGAGGAGTACCATTCATATCATCGATAATGTCTCTGAGCCATCTGATATTGTTGATAACCTACATTAATTATATATGTAACTAAAATTACAGATTTTCCATGTGAAATGAAAAAAGTTCTATGTAAAGCAAATTAATTTCAGTTCTTATATTACCACGTTGGCTACACGTCCCGGATCACCCATTTGCAAGGTAATCTCGCGGTGAAAGTGCAATCCTGGACGTCGAGGCAATGGGTCCTCCCAAACACCGCCACCAAGACCTCCACGGCCAAGGCCACGACCACCACGCCTGCCATGGTGACGGACTATGCCACGGCCACGGGCGCCATTACCAACGCCACTTGACGACGACATTGTTAGCTCAAACTATATCCAAATCAAAATAACACACATTATTCACAATAAGTAGGATTAGTTTACATATATAGATTGGATTCAATATATGCATAAATAGAAAAACAAAAGGGGATAGAATTCAACACTATTATTAATGTACATAACCTTTATGAACCAGCGACTCAGACGACCCAGATGCTCCGGGAACTACAACAGTCTCACCTCACCGTCATATACACCTGGCTCTCCCACTTACAGTACTACATCACCATGCCCTACATCTCCTATCTAGCTACAGCCCAACATCTCTGAGCTGCAGTCCCCACCTAGCCAGAGATGTTCGGCTGCAGCTAGTTAGGACGTGGGGCTGTATATAAAAAACAAGAAAAATAAGAAAATGCTTACATTTATTATATATATAAATAAAAAAACTTAATAAAAGAATTTAATCTTCTATTTCCTCCTATAGCTACCTAGAAATAAAAGCATTTATAAATGATGAAAGAATGGAAATACCTAGTACATTTTCTGTATGTCTATTATTTCCTTTATGAGCATATATTTTATAAACTATATGTACAAGTAAAATTCAATTTTCTCTCTATATGAAAAACAAGAAAATAAGAGAATGCTTAATACAAATTTAATGAAACAAGGAACAATGCAAGTACCATCCTAACTACATTTTCACGTATATATACAAAATCTCATCTCTCTAAGCTCCTCCTACCTAGCTGTTGACGGTCCTTACAAAAAAAATTCGACCGTCAAAACCTCGGGTTCGAGAGGAGTATATGACAAATTTCATACACAGTTTTAGTACTAATAAAGTTCCACGAGTTGTCTTGTGATTTTCATAGGCAGGTACACATTTTGGGAGAATTTGGGACCAACACACCACACGTGCTAGGCACGGCCGAACCACCAGGCACGGCCGGCCCTGCAGGTGCGGCCGGCCTGGCAGGTGTGGCCGGCCCTGCAGGTGCGGCCGGCCCTGCCCCGTGGTGTGTCCCTGGTCCTAAGCATAGCCTCTCCCTCGAGCACAACTTGGGCGAACGAGATTCACTGAAGAAATGTCGGTTTGATCAAAGGGTGAAGGCTAGGATCACTTGGATCAATGGGTCCACTTGTCCGGTCGCTCAACCGCCACAACCGTCATCCAGAGGTGATCCTAGGCATCCCCGAGCTTGGTCGGTGCATCACACGGCACGGGGGTGGGCCGACCACACCTAGAGGGCCGGCCGCACCTATCAACTCACGTGCCTGGCGAAACCGACCCATGGAGCCGACCTACAACCGCCTCAGGAGCAGTGATCAGGGGCATCCAAGGCGAGAGGCGGCACATTCCAGGGCCGGCCGCACCTGGCATGTGGCCCCCCTGCGCTCTACCGACCTTCCTTGCCTATAAAAGCCACCTCCCACTCACTGGATCACACACACAACGCAGGAGCATCTCCATTTCTCTCTTTTGTTCACTTAGAGTAGGATTAGTGTAGCTTGGGAGTTAGAGTCGAGTCGAGCTAGTCTCGGGGTTTCGGAGGAGTCTTCTTCAGAGTTCCGGTACTACTCTTGTATCCTTCCTTTGTTTAGACTCAAGTACAATTCAAGTTATCTTTCTATCTTACCTTTCGAGTCAATTACATTCAGCTTTTACTTTGCTCTAGAAGCTTTATTCTTGGTTTAGACTAAAGTTAGTTTAATCTTGGTTAGCATAGCTCTCTTGAACCCTATAGTGTTGTGGTCGTTCTTCGCTTGATCTACGGTGGTTCACGGTAGAGAGAGACCTTCCTTCGTGATATCCGGGCAAAGGTTCTTTGGTTCGTTGTGAGCGCGGTGCTCAGAGCTTACCTTAGTCTTAGATTGGTGTCCCGTTCAACGGAATAGTTGTGGTACCCTAAGGAGGTGACAGCTCCGGACGGGCTTTGTAGTCCACCACGTTAGTTCGGGCCGGTAGGATTCAGCGCGTCGTCGTTCTCCCTTCTCATCGCAGTCCGAGAGCGCGGCTTTGCATGCCCCTGCAGCACTAGAAGAGCTTGTTGAGTTTAGCTTACCTTGGTTATCCTTTGCCTTAGTTCTTTACCTAGAGTTGACAAGAATAGATAGATTGTGTTAGGATCCTTTCTCGTGTCGTTGTCCTCCCAGCTCGCTAGGTCCTCTTTAACCCTTTATCAAGATCTCCTTGTGTGTGTCAAGTTATCCCCGAATATCTTTATTCGTTACCCCCACTATAGCTCTTTACCAAGTGTTGTCTTTCTCCATCGTTTATTCGATTATCTTTGTCATAGTGCCTCCCTTGGGAAAATATAAATACGATAATCCGAATACCACCGGGTGAAGTTCTACAACGGTAATCCGTGCGCTTGCGGACCTTTCTGTGATCGTGTGTTTTACCAAAGATGTTCCCTAGCCCCGTTACTAGGGGTGTAAACCCGGTAGCGACGTTTGCGAGTGCCTCAAGCATTCCTGGCGCCGTCACCGTAAGTGCAAACTTAGTAGCGAGGCTAAGGAGTGTCAAGAAGCATTTCTGGCGCCATTACCGGGGAGGCAATAGGCATAAGATATCGTTTAAACTTAGTGGTAGAATTATCAAGGTTCGGTGAACCACTATTTAAGCGGGTTTACCCTTGCTCTACTCTCGTGTACGCAGAGTAGTGCATGACCGGTTTCAACCTACCGTCCAACTTTAACGACAATCTGGAGTCACTTGTGAGGATAGTGCACCCTCGCGTCCTCATTCCTCAGAAGTTTCTCTCGAGTCAAGAGACGAACACTGTCAATCCCGTAGATAGCACCTCGTCAGCACCGATGGCCGAGAGGACGATCCGCGAGTTTTCCGCCCCCTCCAACACCAATGTCCCTACTAGACCGAACAGAACGGTGGGAGACGGGAACTTTGAACTCAAGCCGGCGTTGATCAACATGGTGCAAGCAAATCCATTCTCCGGCAAGCCTAATGAAGATGCCAATGCACATCTCCAACATTTTCTGGAGGTGTGTAGGACTTTCACTATCCACGGAGTGACGGATGATGCAATCCGTCTTCGCCTATTCCCGTTCTCATTGCTCGGGAAGGCGAAGCAATGGTTTTATGCGGAGCGAGATGCCATCAACACATGGGATAAATGCTCAAAGGCATTTCTCGCAAAGTTCTTCCCTGTGGGCAAAACCAATGCCCTCCGCGCAAGAATTTCGGGTTTCCAGCAGCAGAATGATGAGAGTATCCCGGAAGCATGGGAATGCTTCCAGGAGTACATCACCGCGTGCCCGCGTCATGGCATGCAGGGGTGGTTCTTGATTCAAACCTTCTACCACGGGCTCAAGCGTACCGCCCGTGAGCACCTAGATGCAGCCGCTGGAGGAACCTTCTTCTCGTTACAAGAACCCGCCGCCAAGGAATTGATCGAGAAGATGGTGGCAAATCAAGGTTGGGATGGAGATCTTCTCCAACCCCGTACCCGCGGTGTACACCAAGTCGATGGAATCGACATGCTCGCCGCCAAGATGGACCTCCTCATGACGAAATTGGAGGCACCGAGCAATATGGAGACCGCCAAGATTATGGACGCTCGCATGACGTGTGAGGTTTGTGGTAATGTGGGTCATTCGGGAAATGATTGTCCCGAGACAAGGGAAGAAGCCAGCTTCATCAACAATGGCAACAACAACGGGTTCCGTAACAACAACTACAACAATCAAGGGTGGAACTCGAGGCCCAACTTCCCGTTCAACAATCAAAACAGAGGTAACTATTCTAACAATTTCAATAATCAGCCCTTCATTAAAGATCTTGTCTTTGGCCAAGCTAGAATTAATGAAAATTTAAACAAGAAGCTAGCCGCCAATGATAAAGTTCTTGAAAATTTAAATTCCACCATAGAATCCTTCACCACTACTATGAAGAATCAGCTAAGCTTTAATAAAGTGATAGAAACTCAACTGGCTCAGCTTGCTGCTTCTTTACCTTCTTCTGAGTCGGGTGGAATCCCGGGGCAACCCGAGCCTACCCGAGAGAATTTAAAATCGGTGACCACGAGAGGTGGTAAGACCACTCGGGATCCACCATATCCTAACCCCGCAGAGAAGAAACAGAAGGAAGTGATCACCAAGTCGGAAGAAGAAGAGGACACCGAGAAGGTAGCTCCCGATGAGGAAAAGTTAAGGAAGACGGCACCCCAAGATTACGTCGACACCACGCTTCTTCCATTTCCCCGAAGAATCAAGAAGCCGACCGTGAATGAGCAATTCGGGAAGTTCGTTGAGGTAATCAAGAAACTCAATGTCAACATACCATTTCTTGAGGCTATGCAGGTACCAACCTACGCCAAGTACCTCAAGGACATCCTCAACAATAAGAGACCTCTACCCACCACGGATATGGTCAAGCTTACGGAGGAATGTAGTGCGGCCATTCTAAAGAAGAAAGACCCCGGGTGCCCTACAATTAGCTGCTCTATCGGGTCCGAACACTTTGAGAATGCACTATGTGACCTTGGAGCCAGTGTTGGCGTCATGCCTAAGGTAGTCTTCGATAAACTTAATTATACTTCCTTGTCACCTACAACCATGTGCTTGCAGCTAGCGGATCAATCGGTCCGCTACCCGGCGGGGATAGCGGAGGACATTCCTGTGAGAGTTCGGGATTTCTTCGTACCTGTGGATTTCGTCGTCCTCGACATGGATGTCGATACAAGGACGCCTCTAATCCTCAGGAGACCCTTCTTGAGTACCGCCAATGCTAACATCGATGTAGGGGCCGGAGAAATCCGCCTTAACATCAACGGCGAGGAAGAACGATTCACCTTTAGACCAAAGGTGGAACAATGCTCACATATACGAATAGTCAATAGAAAATTTTCAAACTGTGTGCAGAAAGATGGGGTGGCTCCAAGCAAGCCCAAGGTAAAAGCATTCAAAGGGCGCCACCAACCCAAGAAGCCGAAGGTAAATAACAAGGCTAAGGGGGAAAAGAAAATGGAAGCCAAAAACACCCCCGCTAAAGCCTCACCAACTTCAGCGCCACCGAAGAAAACAAATAAGGTGTGGCGTGTGAAGGGAGCATCGTCCGAGTCTTCCACTCCGGGACCGGACAAGTCCAAGATCAATTGAGCAAACGGAGGAGTTCCGCTCACGGACTCTAAACTACGAGCCCTCACCGTGAGGTAAACCGGTATTTATCTTATATTTCCCTTCCAACATTTTATTTCATGCATCAAGCATATTTAAATTTCAAATTTGGTTTCACCATTGCATTAGTAAGTAAACAAGACATAGAAAAACAATTTTGGAGATTTTTGGTGATACGGCCGAACCTAGAGGTACGGCCGTACCTCCCCTCGACAAAATTTTTGTGCAGGATGTTTACAGGAGGGGACACGAGTGCTTGGAGCAAATAGAGTAGGGCCGGCCGAACCTAGTGGTACGGCAGTACCTATGATTTTCCACGAATCCATCAAGCCAACCACTACAAGCTCCCAAGTGCTCAACTCATCACCAAAATGAAGACACGCCAACCAGGTAGCCAAAAATTAGCTTGGGGGAGACCACATCTTCAATCAAGGATGGTATGTCCATCCAAACCAATTTTCAACATCTTGTTTATCACATTTGAATAAAAGAAAGACAACAAAAATATTTGCTTCAACCATGTGCTTGAAACCTTGTCTATACCCTCACTTTGGAAATGATGAATAGTTGCTATGTTAAAACTTTGCAAGAACCTAGTGTACAACCTTGTGCTCTATGAGTATTTGAATTTGTTGGTATGTTTTGAGACAAGAGCCTGAAATAAAACTTTGTGGGAAGCAAATGCTTATGACCAAACCTAGGGTGTTGACTAGTATGATATGGTGAGACAATGTTGATCTTGCTCTATCTCATAGTATGGTGAAAATCTCGGGTGATTTCTTTTGAAAATAAAACAAGACAAGTTCCTCAATGGTCATATTACCTACCAAAGCCATATGTCGATATCAAAGTATAAACCTTCTACATATGCTTGCTTGTGACCCATTGAGTTTTGCCAAATTGTTGTGACCCTTGGTAGAATCTTTTCATGCTCCCATGATCGAGATCACGTACACCCACATATATATATGGTAACTCCTACACCGAGAGTTACGCAAAACATGCCATCCACCCACCAAAAAATAAATACTCCAAAGTTTCAAAGATATTTCTCTTCTTGTATTCTTGCAAAAGGAGAGAGGGGTCATTGCAAAAAAAGAAGAAGAAGAAAAAAGTATATGCTCAAGAAGCATAGAAAAAAATGTGCTCCAATCAAAGAGCATAGAAAAAAAATGAAGTATGACCCCCCTCCAAAATCAAAGCAAGAGGAGAATCTCCAAGCAAGGAGTACTTAGAAAAACAAACAAAAATATTCCACACACTTGCACATCTCGATCAAGTTGCATGACTAGTTTCTTCTTGGATCCGATCTTTGGCTCAACAACATCATGTGGCACAAGTGAGTCTCATGTTTATCCTACCCAAAGCTCCACATACAAGCCATAGAGTAGGAAGTTGAGGCTCATTCAAAAGCCTTTGGTGAGGTAACAAATACCACTTGAGCGATCGAGGGAACCATCCGAGGAACCTTGTCTTTCTTTGAAAAATTTTCAAAAACTCCGAGATATGATCTAGAAAAGAAGAAGAGTGAGAGATGCAAAGTCGAAAACCATTCTACTCTTCAACCTCCGAAGGTGAGGTGGAAAGTAATAAGCCCCACGGGTAAAATAAGGCTAAGTTTCTCTCGTACCAATCTTTTCAAATAGCAAGAAGAGCATGAGTTTGTGCACAGGTACTTGCCGAGTGGTAACATCATGCAACTCCTGATCTGCCGAGACCAAGTCTAGGCTTTGCTCGAGGACGAGCAAACATTTATCTTAGGGGAGTTTGTTGACGGTCCTTACAACAAAAATTCGACCATCAAAACCTCGGGTTCGAGAGGAGTATATGACAAATTTCATGCACATTTTTAGTACTAATAAAGTTCCACTAGTTGTGTTGTGATTTTCATAGGTAGGTACACATTTTGGGAGAATTTGGGACCAACACACCACACGTGCTAGGCATGGCCGAACCACCAGGCACGGCCGGCCCTGCAGGTGCGGCCGGCCTGGCAGGTGCGGCCGGCCCTGCAGGTGCAGCCGGCCCTGCCTGGTGCGGCCGACCCTGCCCCGTGGCGTGTCCCTAGTCCTAAGCACCGCCTCTCCCTCGAGCACAACTTGGACGAACGAGATTCACTAAAGAAACGTCGGTTTGATCAAAGGGTGAAGGCTAGGATCACTTGGATCAATGGGTCCACTTGTCCGGTCGCGCAACCACCACAACCGTCATCCAGAGGCGATCCTAGGCGTCCCCGAGCTTGGTCGGTGCATCACACGGCACGGGGGTGGGCCGGCCGCACCTATCAACTCGCGTTCCTAGCGAAACCGACCCAAGGAGCCGACCTACAACCGCATCAGGAGCAGTGATCAGGGGCATCCAAGGCGAGAGGCGGCACATCCCAGGGCCGACCGCACCTGGCATGTGGCCCCCCTGCGCTCCACCGACCTTCCTTGCCTATAAAAGCCACCTCCCACTCGCTGGATCACACACACAACGCAGGAACATCTCCATTTCTCTCTTTTATTCACTTAGAGTAGGATTACTGTAGCTTCGGAGTTAGAGTCGAGTCGAGCTAGTCTTAGGGTTCCGGAGGAGTCTTCTTCAGAGTTCGGTACTACTCTTGTATCCTTTCTTTGTTTAGACTAAAGTACAATTCAAGTTATCTTTCTATCTTACCTTTCGAGTCAATTACATTCAGCTTTTACTTTGCTCTAGAAGCTTTATTCTTGGTTTAGACTAAAGTTAGTTTAATCTTGGTTAGCATAGCTCTCTTGAACCCTATAGTGTTGTGGTCGTTCTTCGCTTGATCTACGGTGGTTCACGGTAGAGAGAGACCTTCCTTCGTGATATCCGGGGAAAGGTTCTTTGGTTCGTTGTGAGCGCGGTGCTCAGAGCTTACCTTAGTCTTAGATTGGTGTCCCGTTCAACAGAATAGTTGTGGTACCCTAAGGAGGTGATAGCTCCGGACGGGCTTTGTAGTCCACCATGTTAGTTCGGGCCGGTAGGATTCAGCGCGTCGTCGTTCTCCCTTCTCATCCCAGTCCGAGAGCGCGGCTTTGCATGCCCCTGCAGCACTAGAAGAGCTTGTTGAGTTTAGCTTACCTTGGTTATCCTTTGCCTTAGTTCTTTGCCTAGAGTTGACAAGAATAGATAAATTGTGTTAGGATCCTTTCTCGTCTCGTTGTCCTCCCAGCTCGCTAGGTCCTCTCTAACCCTTTATCAAGATCTCCTTGTGTGTGTCAAGTTATTCCCGAATATCTTTATTCGTTAGCCCTGCTATAGCTCTTTACCAAGTCTTGTCTTTCTCCACCGTTTATTCGATTATCTTTGCCGTAGTGCCTCCTTTGGGAAAATATAAATACGATAACCCGAATACCACCGGGTGAAGTGCTACAACGGTAATCCGTGCGCTTGCGGACCTTTCTGTGATCGTGTGTTTTACCAAAGACGTTTCCTAGCCCCGTTACTAGGGGTGTAAACCCGGTAGCGACGCTTACGAGTGCCTCAAGCATTCCTGGCGCTGTCACCGTAAGTGCAAACTTAGTAGTGAGGCTAAGAGCGTCAACACTAGCTACAAATTAAATTTTCTATTTTCTCCATCTCTAAACCATAAAACAAAATTTAATCACAACAAATGAAGGGAGGATGAAGATTCCAATCTTGACAACACTTTGGAGGAGAGAAATCTTCACAAATTAATGAAGAAAAAAATCGCAGCAACACCCTAGGCTTGAGTCGCCATGGAGAGGAGGAGCTTGAGCTCGCGGGTGAGTGAGTACGGTGAATGGCTCGGGTGGCAGGAGGAAAAAGGAGGTACAATGTTTATATGGAGGCTGGTCATTAGTCCCGGCTGGTGTTACAACCTGAGACTATGCTTTAGTCTCGGGTAGTGTTACGAACTGAGACTAGTCTCGGGTCGTAACACCACCCGGGACTAAAGTCCGGGGGCAATAATTGCCGGATAGAGCCATTGGGAGCCCCCCCCTTTTATCACGGTTGATAATACCAACGTGGACTAAAGGGGGGCCGGCTACAGCATCCATTTCGGGCCACGTCGACGAAAGACCTTTAGTCCCGGCTCCAAAGTTGAACCGGGACTAAAGGGGCGTACAGAAACCTCCCGCTCTACCAGTGAATTAAACAAACGGCCGGAACACTATTGCTTCCAAGGTGTAATCGGATTAGGATACATTATTTAGGCAAACCAAACACCACTATGTGTGCTGGTTTATGTAGGAAAAAGACATCTGCATGCACCGTATGAACACACATGATTTTCTCAGTTGAATCATATGAGTCTAGAACCGGATCTTGAGCATCGATAGTGCCTATGTTGCACAAAGATTCGGTATAGTAAGGCTAATATAGCATATATGCTTGCATGAAAAGAATGCTCCAAATGTTTCAACTAAAAACACATTGTAACAAAATCAAGCTTAGGAGACATTAATTTATTCTTCCAAAATCAAGCTTAGGAGACATTTATTCTTCCATTATCATTCCTTTAATTTATTGGCTTCCCTTGATGTATGCTGGTGATCATTTAGATGGTGCAGGAATAGTCCAACCTAAAAAAAAACAAATGTCATGATATATTTCAAGACAGCTAGTAGTGAGGATGCACATCATTAATTCCTACATTTCTTGCTTTGTAAATAAAATAATAAAAGTACGAAAACAATTTATTAAGAAATTAAAAATATTAGGCACTTACTTCCGCATTTGTTTCCTGCAGGCACCGGGTTGTGGCAATCTCGTGTAACAAAATAAGCATGCTTCCCATCTATGGTTTTCTCGTCCTGATCATTAATGCTACGACATACACACACCATGTCGTATGTTCGCACAATCTTGCAGCAGGTAGAGATTGGTTTCAAGTAGCCAGTGTTACGCCTAATGTGCATATAACATGTATGCATAAATTGTAGTTTCTGGAGATGGCAATCGTTCTCACCCCAACCACGAGGCATTATAAATAAGGTGAAAACAAAAGCAAACACCAAAAATTGGGTGATTGATTTTGTAGTCATCTTGTACTGGTTTTGGTGCTTCTCTATGACCAAGAATATCTTTTACGGAAACATGTAGGTGGCGAGGAACATCGATCCTTATGCTGTTTTGTTAACAATGTCCATCACCATACACTTCTATTTATAGCATTCGAAAATCTAGGAACTAGTATAAATTAATGTGCAAAAATATTTAGTCACATTTTACTACGTTGAAATATTGGTTACAAGGAAATAAAATAAATTTCAAGAAATCTCTTAGCCAGTTACCACTGGCACATTAAAGGCTGCGATACTTAAATAATAATATCTTTTGTTTTTTGAAAGAAATATGTATATAAGATATTAGATACCAAAGTGATGGCTTATGTAATTGTTGGTATCTTATTCCATGTTTGATTACTTCAGTTTGTATCCTTATGATGGCATGACATCCTTTGGATATGGCCATTCAAGTTGAATATAAGGTGACCTCGTTCCAATAATTAATTTGCATGATGAAGTATCTCAGAACATATTGCTACATTGATCCTTATATATGCTGTTTTGTTAACAATGTGCATCACCATACACTTCTATTTGTAGCATTCGAAAATCTGGGCACTAGTATTTAATGTGCAAGAATAATTAATCATATTTTATTCCATTGAAATATATATTGGTTAGAAGGAAATATATTAAATGTTAAGAATCTTTGAGCCGATTATCACTGGCTCGTTAAAGGCTGCGATACTTAAAATAAGAATATCTTTTGTTTTTCAAAAGAAATACTGCATATAAAAAATGGGATATCAAAGTGATGGGTTATTTAATTTTTGATATCTTGTTCCATGTTTAATTACTTCAAGTTGTATCCTTATTATCTGCTCTAGCTCCTGTGATGGAACATCTCCTAATGATGGCATGACATCCTTCAGATATAACCATTCAAGTTGAATATAAGGTGGCCTCATTCCAATATTTAATTTGCACGATGAAGTATCTCAAAATATATTGCTACGTTTATGTTTAGGAGAAAGCATGAAGATGAAATATGTTTCAAGAAACTTGTACAGTATATGTGGAGTGGATGTCCCACACAGATGACCCAACTTGGCGTGAAAGCTGGAACTCGGTATGGAGTCAGCCGACAGCGCTGTATTATGGAGGCCATAACTCGATTATATCATCCGAAGTCCAACTGAGGCTCATGAGTATGATGGAAAGCTCATTTGATAAACTTTCCCATGGATATGGTTTGGCCGTAGTATCATGTCAGGAATTTCTTCAAATTGTCGAAATATCATAGCACTGTTTTCTACCTAACGGAAGATCGAGCTCCCCTTTCCCATTACACTTAGTTATAGGATATGAAAAGCAGAGTACTAGTACAAATTAATGTGCAAGAATTTTTAATGAGATATTTATCCATTGAAATCTCTGTTACAAACTTTATCAGAATCCGGAATTGACTTTGTGGCCAAAATCCGCCAAACAAAGCACTAAAACCACCAAGGAAACTATACTTGGCAGCCAACCGCTAAGACCCACCAAGTATATATAGGGAAGGAAATTCAATTTCCTTCGTGGCTGGCTGGCAAAAATTATATACTTGGAGGTTTTACTGCCAAGTAATAAATTAGGATGCCATCAAAATTTTCAATGTGCTAGAAGGAAAACATTCCAACCGCCAAATAAAGCTATTTACTTGGTGGTCGTTGGCTGAAATGGAAAGCCATTTACTTGGCAGTTGTTGGTTATTACCATGGTAAGTTATTATTTACTTGGCAGCACTTAATCACCAAGCTAAATAGTTATTTCCTTGTCTGTCTACCGCCAAGGAATATAAAAAATCAACAAAAAAATATTTATATCATCAGCTAATTGATACAGAATATAGTGTACATACATATGTAATTCTAATTACAACCATCAAGAATTCAATTCATCACAAGTGCACTAATTATGAGCAAATTACCATTGTTCTCACATAAATGTTCAGACAAATATGGCACATAAAACAAATGTATTTTCATCCATCTCCTAATAAGTTCAATGCATCATCCAAATATAGTGGACTTAGGACACTTAGATAAGAGGTGCGGGTCACTATGCATCAGCTACCCATGATTCAGATCCCATACCCATTAGCAAAACTTGATACATATGAAATTGCTTATTCAAAAATAAAAACTCACTAACAGCATTACAAACTTTCATGTGGTTTTACAAACAGATCTTGGCACACCATTGTGTATGAATGCTGATCCTAATTAAGTTGTTTTTAGCAAACACAGTGGCAGAGTAGAAGACTAGCAGGTTACTGCTAAGTGGTGCACAGTGAGAAAAAATTACTCCTAAACAGCACGAAGGCAAGTACTAAGCAATAAGAGTATCTTGCTGTAAACTTAATTTTGCATCAATTCATCCATAAACCAGAATCAAATTTGCATTGGCCTCCTCGACGACACCCAGCAGCAACAGCAGAGAGATCAACGCATAGCAGACTCCTTGTGCAGAACTGCAGATACCAATTGCAACATCTGTGGGGTTGGACAAGTGCGCCAGATCCTCGACAGCCATTGTCCTCGGATCATACACCCGCAGCACCCAGTCTTGGCATCCACTCTCCCCGCCGCCTCAGTCTCCGGCAGCCGCACAACCCTGCGCGGAGGTGGCTGCCATTGAGGCGTTGACGCTTGGGAATCTAGAGATGGTGTGTATCTGGGAATCTACTGCGGCATGGTGATCGGTGAGGTGGAAGGAAAAGATGAAAGAAACTTGTTGAAGATGGAAATAGAGTGTGTGCAGGCGAGACAGTCCTTTTAAATACAAATGTGGTCTATTTGGATCATACCCCGTGGATTGATATGATTGCGGTCTATTCAGATACAGACATACGGCAGGTAGGTTCATTCGGTCGATTGGTAGGTTGCGGTCTATTAATCTGGATCCCTTAATGATATTATTATTTATTATTTATCATATCTCCTATAAGCTTAGATAGGATCACAATTGGATCAAGTTGAACACGAGCTTTAAGAGATAAAAAAGGGTGCTTCAAATGTTTCAACTAAACACTACACATTATTGTATCCATATCTGCAACATCATAAAATAAAGTTGAGACATTTATCCTTCCATTATCATTCCTTTTATGGCTTCCCTTGATGTATCCTGGTGGTGTAATAGTCCAGGAACAGTCCAACCTTAAAAAAAAACAAATGTCATGATGTATTTCAAGACCTAGTTGAAGATGATGCCCATCATTAATTCCTACCTACATCATTAACAAAAGTACCAAAACACAACAATTTATTAGTAATATCTTGGGCACTTACTTCCGCATTTGTTTCCTGCAGGCACCGGCTTGCCGCAATCCCGTGAAACAAAATAAGCTTTCCTCCCATCTACGGTTTTCTCGTTCTGATCTGTGATGCTACGACATATACACACCATGTCATATGTTCTCACAGTCAGGCAGCAGGCATAGTGTGGGGCCATGTAGGCACTGCCACGCCTAATGCTCAGATCACATATCTGTATAAATTTATCTCTCTCACTATAGCAATCGGTCTCACCCAAACCACCAGGCATTACAAACAAGGTGAAAACTAAAGCAAACACCAAGAGTTGGATGATTGAGTTTGTAGTCATCCCGTACTACAGTGGTGTTTGTGCTACTTGTGCTGTTTTGTTCACAATGTGCACCATACACTTCTATTTATAGCATTTGGAAATCTCGGCACAAGTATAAATTATTAATGTGCACAAATCCTTATTTTATTGCATTGAATCATATATGTTACAAGGAAATTAAATAAAATTTTAAGAAATCTTTGAGCTGATTATCCCCGGCTCTTAGAGGCCTTGATACTTAAATAAGCATATCTTTTTATTTTCTAAGAAAGAAATATGTATATAAGATTTGCATTGAGATAACAAAGTGATGGCTTATTGAATTTTAATTCCTCCTGCCGCTAGCTCCTGTGATGGAACATCTCTTGTTGATGGCATGACATCCTTTGGATAACACTACTAGGGACTCGACGTTCAATATCGGATCTCAACCCCCTTCAGTATCGGGTAACCAAACTAATATTCTTTTTTAGGTTCTAAAAGGGGAGCCTTTACGTCACACCCTGAAATTTCTGAATTTCGGGATGTGAATAGAAAGAATAATTAAACAATGATTTTCTCATATTTTTAAAACTTTTCCAACATTTATTTTATTTATAGAAAATATAGTATAGGAAAAACAATTTATTGTGTTTTTGAATTAAATAAAATGATTACGTGTTTGTTGCATTCATGCCGATGCATCTTGGTATTTCATGAGTGCAGAAGGTTTTAAAATATGTTTAGACGCCGACCAAATCCTTTCTGAGAATTTTTCCAGCTTTTTCTGGAAGTTATTCTCACTTTCCTTGAGCTAATGCTATTTAATATAAGGCTCTAAAATCCTTTTCATGGGCTCTGAATACTTTCTTTCGATTGTTCATGCTCCAATCTGTCTCTTGGAATTTGCCTAGAATTTTGGAAGTTTTCTCAATATTTTTCGTGCCTCAAAACATTTCCTAGACTTTTTCTAGATTTGTTTTGCACTTAAAATTAATTTTCAGAAAATAATAAAAGCTATCCTTTTCGGTTTGGGCTAAGCCTGAGGGCCTGACCCATCTCCACTATGGCCTATCTGGGCCTAGCCACCAGAGGCCATGGCCTACATGGTAGGGCGCCGCCACCGCCTCTGCCTTGGCGTGCGCGCCAGCTAGGCTTCTGTGCCCCTTTAAACAGCGGTTGCCTGTGCCTGCATGCCCTAGCTGCCTCCTCCCGCGCCACGCCTCGCTCGCGCTGCACCGTTCCACCGATGGGAGTCACCGAGCATAGCTCCGGCGGCCGCTCAATTCATCGCACATGAGCATCCTCGGAGGAATGGATCACCATCAGGAGACGCGCGATGACGCGCCGCATCTGGCGAGCACCCCTACCCGCAGAGACCCGAGCTGACCGCCAACACCGCCACCGTCCTTCTTCGATTCCGGCCACCTTCCTTCGTCTCCGCCCATGGTGAGCACATCCTCGAGTTCCCCTTGTTCTCCTACCTCCGTTTTGCGCCTCACTCGAACCCCTAAGACGCCGGAGCCCCAACGATTTTGGCTACCAGAGCCGCCGTCCGCCTAAACCAGAGGTAGAAGAAGAAGACCTCCCAGTTTTGCGAATAGGCCCCTGTAGTTCCCTTTTATCTTTAGATTGTTTTCTTGTGTTTATGCAAACCTGCAGAAAACCTCCTAGATCTTTCCAGATCCCCACAGACAGATCCAACCCGAGAGCTTTTATAGATCTAACCCTAACCTTTACCCTTTTCGTGAGCACTATTATATGTGTATTGCATATCTTTTCTCTTAGCCACCAGATCTATAGTTATCACATCTAGGTTCTTCCAACCTTGTTTTGTTTATAAAATCTATTTTTTAGATACGTTTTAATCGGTTCAAGTTACGTTAAATTCATAATGACATAAAGTACACATTCGTCGTGAGTTCTCATCATGCATGTCTTCTGAAAATTAATATAATATTAATTTTATTAATGTCTATTAAACATCTCTTTAATTAAAAGCTACATAGCCTTATACCCTGTTTTTCTTAAACTAATGTTAATTTGATTAATGTTTGGATGAATGCATTTTCTTAATAAAACTTGATTAAGGTTTGTACATCGTTTTTTTCATAAATGTTAATCTTGCATAATGTTCAGCATTGAATCAACATTTTCTAATTAAAAGTTGATTAGGCTTTTACACCGACTTTTATAAATAAATGTTAACATGATAAATGTCAATATGCATGTGCTTTTTAAATAAAATTTGTTTAGCTCAACACGCCATATGCTTTATTTCGATTAGTTGATCTAACCTCTTCTAAGTTAAATGTTTAATTATAAAGAATATTTATAAATAAAAGTTGACTAGTTCTTCACATCGGTTTTGTTAGTAAAGTTTAACTTGTTTTAGTTTCAACTCAAGGTATTTCCTTAATATCCTTTACATATGTTTTGTTAATTAAAATGGACCTAAGCTCATAGTTATGTTCTCTCATAAATGCAAATAATTCGTTAGACATTCTCTGTCAGCTTTATCTTGGTACCTCTTTTGTGCTTTAGTCTTATATAGAGCTTTAGATCTTTTCGGTTATAGTTCAAGCTTAGATCAAGAAGTTTCATAAATCTAATCAGCCCTTTCCCTTCAAAGCACGGTTTGTGTGCTTTAGTGATCCATAGAATCGAGCCTATCCTTTAGTGCGTTCTTTTTAAAGCTTTTCTTTTGTTTGGTGTATTGTTCTTAGTTTGCCTGTTTGTTTGCTTTGTATAATTGTGCCGATGATTGATGCGCATAGAGCGAACGTGGTTCAAGAAGCTTTGAAAAGCAAGAGGTTGAAGATATAGTGAGCAACTATTCTCTGGTTAAAGGCAAGTGTTTCCTTATTCTTTTATCCCAATAACTATTTAATCACTGATTGCATTTCTTTGCATTAATATTGATGGGTCCTATTAAGGTTTGCCTAGTCTTTATTATCCTTCCTTGACAACCTGGGTTTATCTTTCTATTGGGTAGCTTTGCTTAGCTGCTATACTTGGGTTATGGTGGTTTTAATGAACAATAATGATGAACTTGCTTTACTTTTATGATATATCTCTGGTTAATACAAGATCATATGCATTAATTGGAACATGGAGACCCACCCAGGAAAACAGTGCAACCACAAGGACTAAACAAGCACTAGTCTTGGCTGAATAATTAGGAACTCCAGCTTGGGGTGACCTTACCTGATAAGGACAAGGGATCGGCGGTCAGGCGGGGTATGGACCCACCCTAGTCGGGAGTTGGGTTTGTTTTCTATGGTGGGGTATTGACCTTATAGGGGGCTTTATACCTTGCTAACTGATCCGGACCTTGTGGGTTGGTATTGACCTTATAGCGCCCTGGACCCTCACATGATAATTGAACTTGAAGATGGACTGAAATTGTGATCTATTATATGGTTATGCTTGCCATATGCTTATGGCGTCTCTTTATGCTAATGTGGGTTGGTATATACTTGTATCATAGTAATCAAGTGCTAATAAAATTTGACCAACTAAAAATGCTTAATGCAGTCGACCTGTCAGCCTTTCCTTGTTTAAGCCTTTGCATTCATACTTTCCCCACACTTGCTGAGTACGACATGTGCTCACCCTTGCTATAAACAATATTGCTCAGAAAGAGGAAGGTACTATGAAGTCATTGTGAAGATGTTGGTGCTAGGCGTATGCAACCCCCAGTCGATTGCTTGTGATGTTTGGAGCCTTCGTTTCCAGGATTTAGTGTAATACTCTGATAATCTCTCTTTTTCTTACGTAATATTGTTTCTGTTATTCACTTATGTCTACTATATTTATGAAACTTGATCCTGGCATACATATAGGTAAGCACTTGGTTTACTTTTCTAAAACCAGGTGTGACACTTTAATACCGGGTAGATTGCCCGGTACTAAAGTAGTACCAGGTGTTCTTGGCACCCGGTACTCAATGAGCTCTCAAGTCCGCCTTTCATCCCCCGTCCATTTGCGTCTGTTCGTCCTTTTTCTTTTTATCATTTTCTTTTTTCCACTCATTCTCAATCACATATTCACAAATTGAAAATCACATTTATTTTCAATGATCTATTCACAATCACATATTCACACATATCCACTATCATATATCAATCACAGATCTTACAAGAAGTACATCATGAAATCGGTGCAAGAGAAGTGAGGAAAGGGGGAAGAAGAGGAAACCCAGGCCCGTAGCCCGTGCACAAGATTCATAGTGCAAACATTCACATTCGCAACGTCCGGAGGAGCTACCCGCAGCCACTGTGGCCTCGGCCTCTACGCCACTAGCCCCAGGCCGCAGCACCGCCGAGCCCAGGCCACCGCTGCCCCAACCTTTGCGCCACTGGCCCTTGAAGGTTGTGAGCCTCTATGCACGGGAGGCCGCACACCCTCCCAACGACGTCGTCCCCGCACCTGGGAGGCCTAGCCACCAGCCACTACAAGAAAAACATTGATTAGTGATGCAACCTAATTTTGGCGTCATTGATTTATGACGTTCTTGGCTGATCTCGTCATAAAATATCACTTTTGAGCAAATTAGTGACAAAAAAACTTTTGTCATAAAAGTAGCTACTATAGCTAGGCATTCCCTGTTACACGCTTGTTTTATGATGCCATAAGCTCCGCAAAATTGTCATAAACCAACTTTGGTCCCACATGTAAGCATTTGTTTAAAAATGGGCTATTTCAAGTCGTTACAAAACTTAGATCAGCCACAATTTAGTGTGATAAAAAGGGAGGAAAATAAAAGGAAGCAATGTCAATAATTTGCCATTGCAAGGGTTCAAAGCAAAGACCTACAGGAACAAAACTGCGCTATTTACCACTGCACCAGTTCTTGGTTGTGTTAATTTTATGGGAAATATTATCCTTATGCCTAATAATTTCAGGGAAATTCTTTATAGTGACCAGGTCCCACATGTAAGTTTCAGGTGAGTCTTTAATAGAATTACCTATAGAATGGCTGGCGAGATGCTTCACTCAAACTTCACAAAGACTTTCGACTTCCGCTATGCAGATCTGCAATGGCTTATGGTAGGAATGGCGGATATTAGCGGCGAGGGGAAGATGCTCATGCCGGCACCTCCCAAGTAAAAGATGATGAAACAGCATGACGAGGTCAGTCCTCTGCATTGAGCCACTATATTTTCCCTTATCGTCCTGGGGATGGGGATTTCTAGATTTGGAGATCTAGAGGATTGATGAGCATCTATCCTAGATTAAGATTTCATCATACCCTCTGATTTGCACTCTGATTGGTGTTAGAAGTTGATAAGCTATAGACAATTCATATGTGTTTGATTTAGTTAGTTTTCAATTTGCATCATTTTATGGATTGGTAGGTTCTTGTATTTTACTAGCTTATGGAGGTGCTCCAAGCCACTGGTTGCGGTAGAATGGGGCCTCCTGATGCTGATTTTATCCTTGGGGATCCCAATAACAAGTGCAAGCATGGGCATGCTCTCCTTGTGAGGTATGGTTGGACATTTGCCAACCTTGGGCACCGGTATGCATCTTGCCATGAGGTAAACAATACTAACTTGTTTCAATTCTAATAAAGTTTACTTGTACTCTTGATGTTAGTGTTGTAAATGGAGAATTGTATGAACATATATGTATTTGGTGTCTGCAACTGAAGGAAAACAATGTGCAGCATTTATGTAGAATGATCCTGAATGGGATGTTAGGACTAAAGCAATTTTGATGAAGCGAATGGATAGGAACACAAAAGCTGAAGAGGATGCAAGGTTATGGAAAGGAGAATGGGCAAAAGCTAATGTGAAGGTTGAAGCTACCGTCGTTGTGCTGTAGAAGGTGATTAGAGACCTGCAAGACCAACAAGTTAGTGAGCTCACCTTGCTGCAAGAGGCTATAAAATACAAGCACCTGTATGAGCAATCATTACAGGAGCAAACTGCTCAATTGAAAGAGAATAAAAAATGCGGGGACTAGTGTAATCAATTGATGCAATAGGTGAATGCCGAGTTGGAAGAAGTGGTATCATTACAGCAGGACAAAACTACCTTGTTGGAAGAGCAGACTACTCAGTTCAAAGATGAGCAATCAGACTAATCAATTGTTACAGGAGGAGAAGTCCTAGTTGAAAGAGATTCACAAATGGATCGACCTGTTTGAGAAATTGTTACAGGAGAATGCCCTGTTGAAAGAAGAGCAATCAGACTCTATCTGAGCTGCAGACAATCAATAAAACATGTCAGGTGTTATTGCTAGCTAGACAGTTTAGGTGGTGTGAACTTTGTGGTGATGAATTGCTTCTATTTTGGTGTTTGCTACTTGTTGGTTGTGTGAACATTGTGGTGATGAGTTACTATGAGATGCCATCTTATTATGCCGATTTGGTTTAATCTATTTCAAATTGATTCGAGCATACTCACCATTCTGAATTAATTTTGCTGATATTTTGCTGGTCTGGTCTGTTGATGATTTTCTGGAAGGACCTTCCTGAGTAACGATCGCGAAACAACTTGTTTCCTATAGTCATTCCAACTCGTCATGAAATTTAATAGAGTCCCACAAGTCAGTCTGATAAAAATGGAGGAAAATTAAAAGAATACAATGTCAATAGCAGGGGTCGAACACGCGACGTTTGATTCTAAAAAGGGAACACGGAACCACAGAGACATAATGCATTTTGTGTATTTCCGAACAAAGTAGAACTATTTTACTAAGTGTGGCCAACAAGTATATCTCCAACTGCGTACCTTGCAAGGGACTCGCTAGCACGCTCCTGTGGGTCATTGTGGCAAATATCTAGCTTAGAGTCGTTGGTGCACAGATCTGCAGCCCGCGGTGGAAATGGCGCATCCTCGCATCGAAGGGAGGAGAGTGAGGTACAGTTAGGTCAGTATCATGTTTTGTGTCTCTACTTCCCCCTTTCGTCAGAGGGATGTGATATTTGGAATTAGGGATTTCGGTTGAAACACGATTGTTGTTACAAGTTGATTGATAGACCTTAGTTTAGAAAGTGCAAAACCAAGCATTGATTTCAAGTTGTAATGAATTTTTTTTAGCATCCATGTACTCCAGCATCTTCTTCCATTGGTAGCTACTGCTCAGAGACATCGTCCTCCAACAGTAGCCATTGGCATCCTAAAGACAAGTGCAAACACGGGTTGTTGAGAGCTGTGGTGAAGTATGTTTGGACCTTTCTCAACCCTGGCCGCCGGTTTGCTGTCTACCCAAAGGTAATAGCTAGTTTGCTACCTACTAATGTGGTTCCTGTTATGAATGACGATTGTTAATGGGGTGTTTAAGTTACAGGAAGAAAAAGAGTAATGTGATTACTTCTGCTAGATTGATCTAGAATGGGATGAAAGGTTGTAGGTATTATTTAGACAAAGGAGAGGCTTACATACATATTATTTAGGCAAAGAATTCGATTATAGTATCAATTCATTACAAACAACTGCAACCAAACATATGTAATGAGATTCCTTACATTTAGTAATCAAAATACATTACCTTAGAGCCAATATTTAGTTATATTTTTTAAAAAGGGACTATATTTCAATATTCCAGGCTCTAAACTATGCATATAGTTCTTTATTATTACAAACACAGACGTCACAAAAAAAAAACAAGAAGGTCGGTCTCTGGAATAATGTCAAACATTAGGTAAAAGCAATTCTGTTGCTAAAAGACCATCCATGGGATGCAAAGATCTCCATCGACGTGGTCTCTACCACATGACGCCCCCCAAAAAATGTGAGGCCGCTCGTCCTCTTTCTACAGTAACACCCAAAAACGGATCCAATGGGTCGGAAGATAACCTGCATAAGAGTAACAGCTCGAGTATTGTTAAAAACCATGTCATTTCTACTTAACCAAATTGCCCAACATAAAGCAGATGCTCCAACCAGGATTTTGTGCAATGTTATCCACCCAGTAAATATATGTGCAATGTTCACAGGGGGGTGTTATATTAACGGAAACTTGTACAATCCTCCACATAATTCTAGCCATTTCACAATCAAAGAAAAGGTTTTTTTATATAACGGAAATGATAATTGTAATCAGAAATCAGCCCTAATGTTAACAATATAACAGGTGGCTCACTTTGCTTGGTTGTCACGCTGTAATGGGAATGAAAACCTGCATCTCTAACCACCCATGCACCTGCCATCGTCGTCTCGTTCCCCGTTTTTCTCCTTGCATCTTTCCTGGTCAGGCATGCTGTTCTATATCTCTACCCTGCGCTCTGTGATCACTGGGTAAATGGAGCTTCCAGGAGGCTCACAGACACATAGCCTAGCCTTCTATGATGCTACGGTGACAAGGATATGGAGGTTCGAGGAGGAGGGGACCTCAAGCGCAGCAGCGGTGATGTGCATCGAGAAGCACAATGGGAAACCGAGGGGCTGCCGTGTGCCGCGTGGTTTGCCGACAGCAAAATTTCCGGCTCACGGCAAATGACTACTTCTCACGGAAAACATATGACACACGACATCGGAAGGCTTTGCCGTGAGCCACGGCAATGGCTCACGACAAACTGGACGTCCTGTGACGGCCGTTAGCCGGTGCCGTTTAGTTTGCCATGAGCCACAAGGAGGGCTCACGGCATAGAATTATACTGTCGGCAAACATCCCTTTTGGCCGTGAGCCATCCCTGTTTGTCGTGAGTTAAATCCAACTCATGGCAAACAATCAATAAAAATTTCTTCCATCCCTCTCCAAACTTTTTCTTCCCTTCAAACAAATCTATAGAAACCATTTGTTCAAATTTGGCATATAGTTATGTTTTATATTTAATAATTTTTTTCATTCCATGTAGTTTGTTCGAATACGTCCAATTTGAACTGGAAGTGCATGAAATCATAAACTAAAGTTAGTGCAAAAATGATATTGATGTTTCTCGGTCCTTTTTAAGACCTTTAACATGAAATGGGACAAAATTTTAAATATTTGGTTCCCGAAGCATGACCGTGAAGGTGCCATCAAAAGTGTTTTAATTGTAGAAAATCCAAACAAAGTTTGAAAATCATGAAATTTGTAGAAAATACATGGGAATGACGCGGAGGAAGCAGTGGCTGATCACCGATGTCGTCATTGTCACATCGCCGACAACTGTCATCACTAGTAGTGGACACGACACGACACTACTACAGAAAACATTTGTAAGAGCTACCAGATTTTTTTGCAGGAGCGGGCGGTTTTGTCGCCCGATCTAAGAAAAACGTGCGGCACTGTAGCAGCTAGACCCACACCTAGAAATCATTTTTGGGAGTGGGTGACCCCATCACTCGCACCTGGAAATCATTTTTAGGTGCGGATGACGCCATGACCCGCTCCTAGAAATATTCTCATTTCTAGGTGCGGATGTGTCACCCGCTCTTAGAAATGGTCTCATGCAAAAAAAATTCTTAACTTCTTCATATGATCTCGGATGAAAGCAAACTTTATATCAAAATTGTATAGCTCGACGAGACCAAAACTTTGTAGTTGACAAGTTTTTAATTTGAGATTGTTTAATATTTCAAAATATCCATTTAAGTACAATGAGATTGTTTGAAAAACCTATATCTCTTATAAAGTTTCATGAAGCTATATGAGAGATGTATAAGATTTGTGAAGAATGTTACTACCACTATACTAGATGATCAAATGACCAAAATAAAAGTTGTTCATCTTCAAAAGTCAAAGAGCTTTGTAGTTGAACCATTTTCTATTTGAATTACTTTTGTCAAGGTAAAGTATGTTTGAAGTATTGAAATTTGAAATTTTGAATTTTTCAAATACCTCAAATTTGAATCATATTGTGAATGAAATTCAAATTTAAATTTCAAATTTCGTAAACGACCTCAAATGGAAAAACTCCCAACATGAAAGTTGTAGATCTCAGGAAGTTATGAAACTTTGCAGTTGACAAGTTTTTACTTTTAATCCGTTTAAAGCCTCAAAAAAATATTTACACTTGGTGTAGTATAATATGAGTAGAATGAAAACTGAATATGGACGCATATGACTGTGTGGTGCAGTAGTGGAGGAGGCTTCGCGCGAGGGTGGAGGTCGCGTCTTCGAACCCCGCCGACAGCGTAGCGGTGCGACTTTACGCATAAAAAGTGCGCGACTTGCCGAGGACGGGTGGCTGGCTGACCGGTGGGGTCCCTCCCATAAAAAAGATTTTTTTTGCTATTTATTTTGGGCTTTTTAGCTCATCCACGTTTTCTGTTTTTAATCTATTAGCAGGTGCGGGCCACCCGGTCACCCGCACCTCGAAATGGTGTATCCAGGTGCGGGTGACGCCATGACCGGCACCTGGAGATGCATTTCCAGGTGCGGGCGTTTTACCTGCGCATAGAAATCGTTATTTCTAAAAGTGACAGCTAGGAGCGGGTCTTACGCCCGCACCTGAAAATGTGAATCCGCCCGCTCCTACAAACGTTTTCTGTAGTAGTGCGAAGAGGTTGCTGAGCTAGAGCGGCATGGTCATCGGTCGTGACGCGCCGAGAAGAAAGCAGATAAGAATGAGGTGGCAGAGCAGCGGCCGCGTCTCGTTCCCGACGGCGTCGCGGCGACATGCGCGGCCTGGCATCTCGTTTCATCTCAAGCTGGGTGGCTTAGTATCCCTTTTTCTGATTATATACGGAGTAGCAGAAGCGGTATGAGATTTGTATAGGTTGGGATTTGATTACACTGTTAACTATTTACGTGGTGCTGGAAATTAAACAAATGGCCGGAACGCTATTGCTTACAAGGTGTAATCGGATTAGGATACATTATTTAGGCAAACCAAACGCCACTGTGTGTGCTGGTTTATGTAGGAAAAAGACATCCGCATGCACCGTATGGACACACATGATTTTCTCAGTTGAATCATAGGAGTCCAGAACCGGATCTTGAGCATCGATAGCGCCTAAGTTGCATATAGATTTGGTGTAGTAAGGCATAATATAGCATATATGCTAGCTTGCGCAAAAAAGAATGTTCCAAATGTTTCAACTAAAAACACATTGTACCAAAATCAAGCTTAGGAGACATTAATTTATTCTTCTAATATCAAGCTTAGGAGACATTAATTTATTCATCCAAAATCAAGCCAAGGAGACATTTATTCTTCCATTATCATTCCTATAATGTATTGGCTTCCCTTCATGTATGCTGGTGATGTAGTGGTGCAGGAATAGTCCAACCTAAAAAAACAAATGTCATGATATATTTCAAGACCTAGCTAGTAGTGAGGATGCGCATCATTAATTCATACCTCTCCTTGATTGGCAAATAAAATCATAAAATTACCAAAACAATTTATTAAGAAATTGAAAGATAGTAGACACTTACTTCCGCATTTGTTTCCAGCAGGCACCGGGTTGCCGCAATCTCGTGAAACAAAATAAGCCTTCTTCCCATCTATGGTTTTCTCGTCCTCATCCCTGATGCTACGACATACACAAACCATGTCGGTTGTTTGCACAATCTTGCAGCAGGTAGAGATTGGTTTCAAGTAGCCAGTGTTACGCCTAATGTGCATATAACATGTATGCATGAATTGTAGTTTCTGGAGATGGCAATCGGTCTCACCCCAACCACGAGGCAACAAAATGAAAACAAAAGCAAACACCAAAAATTGGGTGATTGATTTTGTAGTCATCTTGCACTGGTTATGGTGCTTCTCAATGACCAAGAATACCTTTTATGGATGTAGGTGGCGATGAACATTGATCCTTACAGTATGCTGTTTTGTTAACAATGTGCATCACCATACACTTCTATTTATAGCATTCGAAAATCTGGGCACTAGTATTTAATGTGCAAGAATATTTAATAATATTTCATTCCATTGAAATATATATGGGTTACAAAGAAATAAAATAAATTTTAAGAAATCTTTGAGCCGATTATCACTGTCTCGATAAAGGCTGCAATACTTAAATAAGAATGTCTTTTGTTTTATTGAAAGAAATATTGTATATAAGATATGAGATATCAAAGTGATAGCTTATTTAATTTTTAATATCTTGTTCCATGTTTAATTACTTCAATTTGTATCCTGATTATCTGTCGCTAGATCTTGTGACCAAACATCTCTTAATGATGGCATGACATCCTTTGGATATAACCAGGGGCGGAGCTAGAGAAGAATCTTGGGGGGGGGGGGGCGCAAAGTCTTTATAATATCTGTAGATATTCAATTTAATATGGTGAAAAATTAGAAACCATAAAGGATTGCAAAATTTTCCTGGGTGTGGCCGCACCCGTAGCCGGCAATGTAGCTCCGCCCCTGGATATAACCATTGAAGTTGAATGAAAGAAAGCTTCAAAGCAGACACAGGTTCACTCACAAAGGAGACATGTTTTTTCTTTGTCTCTAAATTTCCGCCACTAATGACAAGTTATAGGAGATCGTTTTTTCGAGTCTCCTTTGGGAGGAGTCAAAGGAGACGCGTTTTACCAAACCGCGTCTCCAATGACCCCATCAAATAAGACGCGGGTTGGTAAAAACGCTTCTCCAATATGACCCTCATAGGAGACGCAGTGTTGCAACCCGTGTCTCCAATGAAAATAAAAAAATAATTGGCCTTTGCAGGACTGCAGCACAGCTGATTAAAGCCGGCTTTAAGCAGCTGTGCTGCTGTTCACTGTTCAGATAGCTACAGGTACAGCAGCTGTTCCAACACTCCTTATTTATTTGTTATATGCATTACGAAAGTGATGTGCTGATGGAAATAGATGCTATATATCTACACAGCACGGATACAGATACGTGTATCGGTATCGGAAGGATACGGATACACAGATACGTCGTTTTTCAAAAAAACCTGATACACGGATACGTTTACCTAATTTTTAAAAGATAAATAGATAATAAAAGGAAAAAAATAAAGAAAATTAGAAATAGATGGACCACCGGCCTGCAGTTTCCAGGCCCAGCCAGCCCACTATTTAACCTAAAGAGCTCTTTACCCCTTCAATCCCAGATGCTCCCGTATATACCCCACGATTCCAAAACTGACCACCGCCGCAGCTCTTCCTCGCTGCTCCGCTCTCCTCGCAGGGCAGTAAGAGATAAGTCAAATCGACAGCAAGCAACCTCCTCTTCACTCTATTGTCCTTGATTTCACCAGGAGCCATCTCCATTGCTACAGATTTCACAAGTAGCCGGCGCTACGGTTGCTTCATCTCTGCGTAGGATGAGGCCACTCGTTCTTTCTATGGTGTATCTGCTCTAAAGGTGGCTGCTGGGCCATATCACACATAGATACTTATCCAATCTTGAGTTTCCAGGCCCAGTACGGCCCAGTACGCCGATACGGATTGGATACGTATCGAAGGTGTATCCGTGGCGTATCCGTGTCTGATACGTATCCGATACGCGATACGCGTCTTCCAGCAAGTATCCGTGCAACGTAGCTATATATATAGATGTTACAACTATCCTGAAAGACAAGAAAAGGTTGACTACCACAGCTTGGACTTCCACCCCTGCAAAGTGAAAAGTAACATGGTATATTTCTAGATCATCAAATCAATTGGAAGACAAAATTGCATCCCGGCATTAATTAATGAACTTGCGCTCAATATAAACATAAGGTCACTTACTGTATATAACAAGCATTACTAGACAAACACACATTTGTCTCAGGCCCCAAATCACATTAGTGCCGGGTATTTTGCCACCTGGAACTAATGTGGTAGTACCGGGTCGGGAGAAAGGACCCCGCAGCGCAATCCCGTGATACACATTAGTACCGGGTGGTAATATGCACCGGTACAAATGTGAGGCAAGCACATTAGTACCGACCCGTTTTACCACCCGGTACTAATGTGCCGGCGCTAAATGAGAACTGGTACTAATGTGCGACGGCTACGTATCCATCTTCTTCCTCCAGCCCGTGCCTCACCCCTCTCACTTCTCCAACTCGAGCTTCCCCTCACCATGGCGCCCAAGGGGAGGTTTTGCACGATTTGCGAAGATTTCTCTACGATTTCACTCGTTGAAGTGGTCTAGAGGTTAGTTACTTCATCCTCCCTTGATATATGCTCAGTATTTTAAGTTTTATGCTTTGTAGTGTGTGTTTTTCTTGATTTTTAGAATAAGCTAGGAATGAGGATTTTTTTGATTTAGATGCATATTTGTGTATGTTTTAATAGAAAAGGGTGTGTCGTGTTAGTTGGATGAGATGTTGTATGTGATGATAGATTTTTTTATTTAAACATATCTAATAAATATAGTATAAATTTATTAATTTGTATGGTACTTAAATGTTGTATTCGAAGAATTACATATCCGTCCGACTTGCTCGACTCCCAACACACAATATCTCATCCAACTCGACCGACTACCGCCCGACTCCGGTCCGACTCCCGCCTAACTGATGCCCAATCCCGCTCGACTGTTGTCCGACTCCCACCCGACTCCTGACCGACTCTCCACTGCCGACTCAATGATTCCCGGTCGACTCCGGTCCGACTCCTGCCCAACTCCTGTCTGACACCCGCCCAACTCTTGTCCGACTCCCACCCGATGCTCACCCAACTCTCGATTACCGCGCGACGCCTGCTCGACTCACCGATTCCCGTCCGACTCCCAACCCGCGCCCAACTTTTTTAGAAAAATAATTTCTTTGTTAGAAAAATAATTTCTTAGTTAGAAAATTAGTTTTTGAATTAGAAAAATAGTTTCTTAGTTAGAAAATTAGTTTCCTCTTTGGAAAATTGTTAGTTAGAAAAATAGTTTCGTCATTAGAAAAATAGTTTGTTCAGGCAATAATATTTTGTAATTAGGAAAATAGTTTTATCGTTAGAAAAATAGTTTCCTCATATAATAATAATATATTTTGTTTGGTGTTACTTTGTAGATGGACCGACAATGGATGTACACCGACAAGAGAATCTCCCATGAATACATTGGTTGCGTGGATTTCGAGAAGTGGTAGAATGCAACAATCCCGCATCCAATTTCATTATTTGTCCATGTAAAAAATGCAAAAATCTGAAGGATTACTCATCAATAAAGCCTCTTCACGATCACCTATACAAATGGGGATTCATGCCAAACTATTTTGCTTCCACAAAGCATGGGGAAAGAGGGGTTATAATGCTAGATGAAGAAGAAGATGACAATATTCCTAATTGGACTCAAGAAGGTGCCTTGCAAACTGCATGTTTTTTTAAACAAATTATTATAGCTAATGTTTGTTTGGCTTTACTATCCTTTAAATAGGAGCTATAAACTAGAGACATTCAAAAAGACCCCAAGTATTGATTTCAAAGTTTACAATCAGTACATATAAAGTTTTGTATATGCCAGTTCAAAGTTGAACGATAACATACTGGATGGGCTGTAAATAATGATTTGAAGGTTTATAGTCATCATATATTGAGTTTTGTATATGTCATTTAGGAGCTACGAGGTATACAATGTTAGTTAGTAACACACATATTTATATACTTTCGTATCTACTATGCTATAGATTTTTTTCTTGTTGGAACTAGATGAATCCTACAGATCTCAACTTTTATCTTTGCTTGTTGTATGCTTGGCACCTCTGATTCGCAAATCTCCTTCCCTTCTAATTCCCTAAAATGATTTTTATTTAAAAATGTATGCAAGTTTATGGCCTGTTGTACGTGCTCTGCTATCATTGGTGATTGTGATCTCAAAATATTTTTTATGTAATTCTTGCTGCTTTGTTCCTTCATACTTTTTTTAGACTAATAATTTTATAAACTGGAGTAGTAGATTTAGAATGGTCATTCCTACAAAGCTTTTTATTTACAAAATTTTTAAACCTGAGTGTACAAAGTTTAGAATCCTGGAGTTCAGTGTTTATAGCATGTCGATAGAAAGTTTTTAAATTTGTACTACAAAGTTAAAAGGTAGAGGTGTATAAGCATCTTTGGTATGATCACAGATTTCTATTATCCAAATTATAAAGCATAACATGTGTTATGAGCATTCGATATTCAGGTAAAAATATTCTAATGCATAGTCTCAAATTTTGGATGTAGAATTTTTTTCATAACACTTCAAAATTTCAAATATCTTAGTAACAATGCTTTTGACTTGCAAGCTAAATGTTTTCTGGCACCTAATTTAAAGTTTGTGTTCACAGTATAATATTTCTTATATATGACTTACAGTTAGAGATATATAATATTTTCATTAAGTATTTGGTTATAAGAGTACAAAGCACTGAATTTGTGAATACAAAGTATTAGATCTAAGAGTGCAAAGTTTGGAAATTGCTAGTAGAAAGTTCTAGATTTTAGAGTGTAAAGTTTGAAATTGCAAAGTTCTAGATCCGAGAGTACAAAGTTTATAACATGAAGCAGACAGTTTCCAAATTCAGAGAAAACTTTTGAGAGTATAAAGTTCTAGACGTTACTATTTAAGCTATGAAGTTTTGTGAGATAGGTTGCTTGGAAATTAAGTGGAGCATAATAAAATGGATTTGCAACTAATAAGCATGTAGAAATTGCATTGGCATTCAAAACTTTTACCTAATAATGTATTTGATTCATTTTATCAGGTTTTTATTGCACAGGTTCTCTAGTGGGTAGATTAAGCTATGTAGTTTGGGGAGTAGTAGCCAAATTGTGTTTGAGATCAACTTTATATCATGTTCCGTGTTCACGTGTGGATTTTGCTGGTACAGCCTGCAAACTTTCTTATATTTTTGTCTAGACTGTGTAGGTGAAATTCTTATTTTACGCACGCGCATCGCCACCTAGTAGCAGCAAACGGAAGCGTGGCACTCCCTCCATCTCTCCACGTGACCGATAGCCAACCTTATCCCGTCCTTCCCCTTCCTTCTCCTTCCCCTTATTCTATTCCAGTTTTTCCCCTTCTGTTTCTATTCATGTTGTAGCCTCTCCAATCCTCTGTCCTCCCCATTCTTTCTCTCTTAGATCTCAACTAGTATCTGACCGTTCTGGTTTTGTGAGACATGGGTACCCCTGGGTCCCCATTGACCCGGCTCACGGTTGTCCCGGACTAGTGGGTCCGGCCCACCAGAAGACCCGCCGATGTGTCAGTAGGCGTGCCCGACCTAACATGTGGGCCCAAAGACAAGAAGACAGCTTGGCGTGCAAGCCAAGGCAGCCCAAACAGATTAAGGCAGCTCGGACAAGTTTTCCATATTGTAACCGGCTAGAGATAGGTTTCCCTGTTGTAACCGACTTGGACTCCGGTCCACCGACCTTGTCCGTCAACCAATATAAAGCGGGCAAGGGTGTCCTCCCGGGGACAAGTCGCATCCATCCACATAAATACAATCAAGAACTAGATGTAGGGTTTTACTCTCCGGAGGCCCGATCCAGTATAAAATCGCCTTATCCCTTGTGTCTCGCTGTACTTTCCGTGTGCTACGCTAGCATAATGTTGATGGCCGATTTCCATCAACCAAGAGCACTTGTTGCACTTTGGTTTGAGCTTTGAATTATAACTAACCCGCCATTAGGCATACTAATGATGTAACAAGTTCACACTTGCATGTGGTTTTTGGAGTGTGTCGTTTACTCAGGATTTAAGCGCCTAAAAGAGGACTTCTGGGTAGAGTTCATCGAGCACTTTATGAGAAGATCATGAAGCCCGGCACAAGTCAAGACACGAAGTGAACATGACTCCAAATGACCCGAGGATCAAAGCATGAAGCTGTGAAACTCCTAGGACCTAGACAGAAGATGCCACGCCAGGTACACTTATCCAAACCGCTGGGAAAACGACATCAAGGACCCACATGAAGTTCGGCAAATATTCAAGAAAGTGCGAGAAGTGTTGTGGAGGAAGATGGGCCTAAACCGGGCCGAAAAGGGCCTAGGCCGGCAGGCCCATGCCGACCGGCCTACCCCCTTTCGGGCCCGGTTCGCGCCCTTTGACCTAGATGCTCATCGGCTTATTTATAGCCCCTGCCTCCGACGGCAACCGCATCAATTCATCAGAGAGCCGCCGAATTGAGGAATACACACCAAAGGAAGCCGTCGCCGCCGCGAGTCCTCGACATTGCCTAGGAGATGGTTTAGGCTAGACCCTAGCCACCATGGTTGGCCCTGCGTGGTAAAGCCATGGTGGAGTTCCGGAGCCATGCCTTGGATTCATCAAGGCACATGTACTTTTGACGGTGATATCAATCTAATATTGTATCTACTTTTGATCTACTTCGATGCATGCCTCCTTTCATTCATGTGTGTAGCTAGCATATGATCTTAGTTGAAATAGATCTAATCTATGTCTTGTGGATACATCACAGTGGTGCACGGACTTACGAGTAGTCGTTCCGTGTTAATTACCTTGCGTAGTGACAGTACGATATAGGGAAAGCACCGAACGAATGTGTAATGGATATCTCCTTATCATGGTATGAGCTTTAGGTTAGTTTATCGCTTTGGCTGGAGTTGCAACTAGGAGACGGTAGGCTCGTGCTACCCTTTTGTCGTGTTACCTTTTGGCTATCGAATGTGATCCATACATCCACCCAAGCTTGTATGTTAAACCCTTATGCAATATATGCTTCATGTAGGTTAGTTCAATAGATTAGATGGTAAACCCTAGGTAGTTTGCTTCTGATCCACAGATTGATACCTTGGGTCATCCCTGAGTGAAGAAGGGAAACACGTAATCCGTACGCTTGCGGATCGAAATGTGACACGTGTTTCAACCGTCAACAAGCCCCTTTTTCTGGCGCTATTGTCGGGGATTGGAACTCGAACCCAAGGAAGATCTATCTTTCTTTTGGACTAACCCTAATCTTATTATTGCATATATCCTATTTTTCTTCTTTGTGTCCTTGAAAGTAGGTAAAACCCTAGACACAAGACGTTCAAGAAGTTCTCAACATCCGCACCCCAACAAGATGATTGCAACATCAAGATTCGCTCTTTAGTGGTAGGTGCTAACTTTTGTTAGTGGCCCATCATCCGCTATCGAGCCCACACCCTACACGAGAGATAATAAACAAGATAAGTCAACGTGTCAATTAAAATTTTAAGACTAATGTCTCGTGGAGAATCGTTTGTTCAAGAAATAGGTATTGGAAGCAATCACGGTGCCCCCAAGATCACAAGATCAAGCTCATCAACATCTTCAAAGTTTCTGTTCACATCAATTTTTG
Organism: Cenchrus fungigraminus; assembly: GCA_036936925.1. NCBI lineage: Eukaryota > Viridiplantae > Streptophyta > Magnoliopsida > Poales > Poaceae > Cenchrus > Cenchrus fungigraminus. The sequence continues at coordinate 92,290,250 of CM072780.1, forward strand.
CACAGCCTCATGGGAAGAACAACAGAATATCTTTGGATATTTAGAAGCCCCACGAAGTTATGCTTCCAACGAGTAAAGAATCAAGTCGATGGGAGGTTCCTACAAGTGGATATTGCCGAATCACTGATGGTTGCACGTCCTGATCTGGACAGCAAGCAAAGCTGAAGTGAAACAGCCATAACTCCCTCATTTGGACTCAGATTAAGATCAATGAGTACCCGTTGGAAAGATAATTTCATAAACCCTTCAATAGAATTGTGAGACATGGGTACCCCTGGGTCCCCACCGACCAGGCTCACGGCCGTCCCCGACAAGTGGGTCCGGCCTACCAGAAGACCCGCCGACCTGTTAAGTGGGCCCAACCAACCTAGTTGGTGGCCCACACGACCTCCTGAAGACCTTCTAGAAGATTCCCCAGACGACCTTATCCAGAACGACCTCAAGACTTGGCGTGCAATGCAAGACATCGGTGGATTTCGACCTAAGCAGATCGACGGATATGGCAAGTGATGTAATCAACTAGACTTAGGTCTCCTGGTCGTAACTGACCAGGAGTCTGGGAATCGACCTTGTCCGCTGGCCAATATAAGGCGGGCAGGGCGACCCCTTGTAACAACACGCAATCCTCAAGTAATCTACACCAACAACTGGACGTAGGGTTTTACTCTCCAGAGGCCCGAACCAGTATAAACTCGCCGTGTTCTCTGTGTTCCGTGTGCTCGTGCGCAACCTTCGAGTTCTTAGCCTTAGATTCCCCCTCGCCGAACAACTAAACCACCAGGGTTAACCCCCCTGTGGGCTGTCTAGATCTCACCATCTGACAGTGGGCGCGCTAGGTAGGGGCAGAATCCAAGGTTCTCCGTGCAACTCGATGGCTTCAACCAACGGCGTCATCTTCCCGGAGAGCATGGCGGACATTCTCGCCAACCCCGTCGACATCTGCTTCGGCTCTATACCGATGCGATCCACCGCTTCAGCCGCTTGCCTCGTGATCGAGGGCAGTGCGGTCACCTCCAACCAGCAGGTCGGGATCGATCTGCTGGCGGAAACCCACCCACCCACTCCTAGCGACCTGATCGCGGGACTCGATCGCGTCGAAGACATGCTCTCCGACACGATCAAGGTCTGTGAGCGCGTCAAACACCCTCGCAGGACCCCCTCATCCTCATCCCGCACGCCTCTTGGTCTGCGGAACGCAGCTCACGTAGCATCACGCTACATGAAGCACAAGATCCAGATCGAATCTGGACCCAAAACCCTGCATCGTGGAGACCACAGGGGTCACATCGACGACCCTTGCCCCATCCACGAGAACTCCAAACACACGGCTCGCCAATGCTGTGTGCTTAAGAAGCTCCGGCGACCTCTCCTTGCGGCTTATCGCCGCCAGATCAACCGTGAGCCGTCTCCGGACCGCCTCGCGTTTCAGATCGCCCGTACGACTATCTCCCCGAACTATCCGGGAGAAGTGTTTGAGGTCCCAGACCGCGAGGTCTTGGTGGTCTCCGCAGATGTGCCTCCTTAAGCCGGCGAAACGGACGAACAACGCATTGAATGGGAAAACGCCAATGCCACATGAGCTGCGCGGCGTCAGCAAGAAGTCGAAGCAGCTGCAGCTAACGTCGGGCAAGGCGCCGGCGACCAACCCGTAGGCAACGTCGTCAATGGGGCGCAGCCCGGCGCGGCTCCAACTGCACCTCAACAATAACAGAACCGTAACGAGCCTCGTCGAAACCGCCTACGTGCCAGAGACCTCCTCCGGGACTTTGAGCAAGACGGCCACGAAGTCTACAACTCGCCTCAAGCCAACCTGGGTGCAGCTCTTGCCGCACTTGGCCAACTGGAAGACACTCCTGTAATACGGCGCCTGCAAGCTAACATCTGCGTCACCACGACCCAGGTCGAGGAAAGGGGTCCAGGATACAGCAGATCAGCTTCAAGCTCTTACTCCAGGAGCAGGTCAGAGCACCCTCGGCAACGACGTCGCTCCAACGCCAATGCTCCTCTTCAGCCTGTGGCCGAAGAAGGAGGTGGTGAAAATGAAGTAGTGTAGCCGGTCAACCCCACTGCCAATGCTGCCAACCCCGCTGCCAACACTGCCGCTAACGCCGCAGCCAACCCTGCCGCTAATGCCGCAGGTAACGTCGCCAACAATGCAGCTAATGCTGCTGGCGCCCAACAAAATGTCGCCGGTAACGCAAGACAGAACGGCGGAGCCCAACCTGCATGACCAACGGAACTACGCCACATGCATGACCAAGAGCTCCTCCGACGTGCCTAGTACGAGCAAGATAATGGTCCGCCAGACGATCTCTACATCATCTCGACGGCCTACGCTCCATCAGCCAGCCCTGGAGTAGTCCACAACTTCCTGGTGTTCTCACGTCGTCTCAGGACGATCAGATGCCCCAAAGACTTCAAGCCAGCCATTGAGAAATACGACGGTCGCTCCGATCCAAGTATTTGGCTCAAGATGTACAGCATTGCAGCACGCGCCTCTAGGGGCAACGAAGACCACATGGCAGGGTACTTCCCCTTTGTGATGGGTAAAGCGCCGCTCCTGTGGCTCGACAACCTTCCTGCAGAGTGCATCACCTCATGGGCGACCTTGTCACGGCTCTTCACGACCAACTATCAAGCGACCTACAACCACCCCGGCAACACACATCACCTCGCAAGAGTACGGATGCGGCGTGATGAAACTCTCCGTGAGTACACTAGCTGCTATTTCGAGAACCGCAACACCCTCGCAGGTGTCAAGGACGAAGATGTCATAGCATACTACAAGAAGGAGATAACCAACATCAAGCTCTTTGAGAAGATCCATGAAGCCGACGCCCATACCATTGGCGACCTCATGGCCTATGTCGACAAACTTGTTGACACTCAGGATGCGGTGATGCACGACTTCAAAGGAGAAGACCACGATGACGGCGGCAACAGGTCGCGCAAGCGATCTGGCGAGGTCTACGCGACTGATCCACCCAGACCTTCCACCTTCCTTCAAGGCGACTTCAACATGGTCATGGACGACCAGTGCTAGTTCCACCGCGATGCCAAGCACACCATGAGGGAGTGTGAACAGCTAAAGCGTGCTCTAGGGGTCCCCCCAGAGCCCAAGAGGACTAAGAGCAGTAGCAACGATGACCAAAACAGCGGCTGCCGCTACGACAACCGTAACCGTCGACCTGATCAACGTGATTACCGAGATCGCCGACCTTACCGTCACAACGACGACAGGGACCGTCGTGATTATCACCACGACTACCGCCGTGATGACCGTCGTGATGATCGACGTGACGACTACCGACGTGATGATCGCCATGAAGACAACCGCAACGCCCGACGGGATGATCGTCGCGATGACCGCCGCGACAAGCACCGCGACGACCAGCGGGATGATCGTCGTCGCTAGGACGACCACAATCGCAACGACAATAACCGCAAGGAGCATTCTCCGCCACCACCGCCAAAAGGGGGCAACCCCAACAGTGCGTTTCAGACCGCTAACCACGAGATCAACTTCATCGTGGGTGGTCACCAGGCAGCCAAAAGCAACAGACAGACGCGATCAAATGCAAGAGAGATCGGCCAAGTCAACACTGAAACTCCACAACCTCTGTGTTGGTCAGAGTTCCCTATCACCTTCTCAAGGAAAGACCATTGGGTCCACATACCAGACCCCGGGACCTACCCACTGGTCGTCAACCCCATAGTGGATGGCGCGTTCTTGCCTAAGACCCTCATCGATGGGGGCAGCAGTTTGAACATCATCTTTATGGAGACACCGAGAAAGATGGACTTCGACTTCAACAAGATGACTGCCTGCGACGAACCCTTCTACGGCGTGGTGCCCGGCAAGGCTGCATACCCCATAGGTCTTGTATGCCTGCCGGTCACCTTCGGCACACAAGAAAACTTCCGGACGGAGTACCTGACGTTTGAGGTCGCAGACTTCCACTCCTCCTACCATGCCATCCTTGGTTGACCCATGTTGGCCAAGTTCATGGCTATACCGCACCACACCTACCTCATCATGAAGATGCCAGCACCGAAAGGGATCCTTTCCGTCCTGGGTGACATCATGGTCTCCTACAACTGCGATAGCTCCACCGTCGAACTCGCCAAAGATTCTGCCTGCAAAGCTGCAGCCACGGTCATGGTCGCCCAGGCCGCCAAGATCGACCAAACCACTCTGGAGGTGCCAGAACAGAAGCGTACTGCCACAGCCCTGGACCCAAGTCCTGCTGTGAAGAAAGTTTGCCTCAGCCTGCCCGACGCATCCAAGGAAGTCACCATCGGGGCCAACCTCGACCCCAAATAGGAACTCGCGCTCACCAGTTTCCTCCGGGACAACGCCGACATCTTCGCATGGAGCCCGTCCGACATGCCCGGTGTCCCCAGCGAACTGGCTGAACACGCCCTTGAAGTGAACAAGACCGTTCGACCTATCAAGCAAAAGCTCAGGCGATTTGCAAAAGATAGAAAACAAGCTATAGAAGTAGAGGTCTGCAAGCTCTTAGCTACAGGATTCATCCGTGAATATAAACACCCGGTTTGGCTCGCAAACCCGGTCCTTGTACCAAAAAAGACTGGCGGATTAAGGATGTGTATCGACTACACCGACCTCAACAAGCATTGCCCAAAAGATCCCTTCCCTCTTCCTCGCATCGACCAGGTCGTGGACTCCACGGCTGGTAGTGTTTTACTATGCTTCCTCGACTGCTACTCAGGTTATCACCAGATAGTTTTGAATCCTGACAACGAAGACAAGACAGCGTTCATAACGCCCAATGGCATCTACTGCTACAAGGTCATGACCTTTGGCCTTAAAAATGCGGGAGCAACATACCAGAAGGTGATACAGAAGTGCCTGAAGTCGCAGATCGGGAAGAATATCGAAGCCTACGTCGATGATGTGGTTGTCAAGACCACCGAGGAAGAGCAGCTCATCGCCGACCTTGCCGAGACCTTCACCAACCTACGCGAATACTAGTGGAAGCTCAACCCGACCAAGTGCGTCTTTGGTGTACCCTCCGGATTGCTCCTGGGCTTCATGGTCGGACACCGAGGCATCGAAGCAAATCCCGTCAAGGTTGACGCAATACGCAACATGGCCAAGCCATCTTGCAAGAAAGACGTCATGAAGCTCACAGATATGATGGCGGCTCTAGGTCGTTTCATCAGCAAGCTCGGCGAGAAAGGTCTGCCCTTCTTCAAGCTATTGAAGAAGGCAGATAAATTCGTGTGGGATGAAGAAGCACAGAAAGCGTTCGAGGCTCTCAAAGAGTCCTTGACCACACCTCCAATCATGACACCACCTGTAGCAGGGGAAACCCTCCTACTCCACATCTCCGCCACCACTCATGTGGTCAGCACGGTTCTCGTTGCCGAACGAGAAGAAGAAGGGCAGGCCTACCCTGTTCAATGACCTGTGTACTACGTAAGCGAGGTCCTGGCTGACGCTAAAACACGGTACTCACAACCTCAGAAGTTGCTCTACGCACTCCTGATCACGTCGAGAAAGTTGTGCCACTACTTCCAAGCTCACAAGATTACGGTGCCATCATCGTTCCCGCTGGGAGAGATCATCCGCAACCGCGACGCTAACGGCCGCATCGTCAAGTGGTCGGTCGAGCTCGGAGAGTTCGACATCGAATTCTGCCCTCGGCAGGCGATCAAGTCACAGATCCTCGCTGACTTCGTGTCAGAATGGACAGAGATCCAGATGCCCCCTCCCAAGGAGAGGCCTGAACACTGGATAATGTACTTCGATGGCACCCTCAACCTCGAAGGCGCAGGAGCAGGCGTATTACTCATCTCTCCTCAGGGAGAGCAGCTCAAATATGTCCTGCAAATACACTACAAAGCCTCTAATAATGGAGCGGAATACGAAGCTCTAATCCATGGGCTCCGCATAGCTGTGTCCCTTGGCATCAAGCGACTACTGGCTTATGGCGATTCCAAGGTCGTCATCGAGCAAGTCAATAAGGTGTGGGATTGCATCAAGGACACGATGGATGCATACTGCGCCGAGATCCGCAAGCTCGAAGGCCACTTCGAGGGGATTGAGTTTCAGCACGTGCCACGCAACAACAACGTGGCTGCCGATGTACTCTCCAAGCTAGGCTCCAAGAGGGCTCTAGTCCCGGCGGGTGTGTTCGTTCAAGACCTATGCAAGCCGTCAATCAAGCTGTTAGACCCGGACAATCCGGACCAAGCACAGCCCGACCAAACAACAGCACCTCCCCACGACATGCTGATGTATGAAAAAGAGGATGATTGGTGTGAGCCTTTCTTAGCCTTTCTACTCGACCAACGAGTTCCAGAAGACAAGGCCGAACGAGAGCGTATCACACGATGAAGCGCCAACTACGTTGTGATCGGTACCGACCTATACAAAAAAGCCGCCTCTACCGGCGTCTTGATGAAGTGCATCTTGCGATCAGAAGGTCTCCAACTCTTGGTTGAGATTCATGGCGGCGAGTGTGGCTGCCACGTGGCCTCTGCCAATCTAGTTGGTAACGCGTACCGATCTGGTTTCTACTGGCCCACGGCCATGTCTGATGCTAAAGACCTCGTCAATAGGTGCAACGGATGCCAATTCTTTGCCAAGCAGCAGCACCTGCCAGCTCAGGCTCTGCGCACAATTCCCCCATCCTGGCCCTTCGCCATGTGGGGCATCGACTCCGTGGGACCATTTTGAACCATCCCAGGCAGCTACAGGCATATCCTCGTGGCCGTCGACAAATTCACCAAGTGGATTGAAGTCCGACCTGTCGCAAAAGTCACGTCGGAAGAAGCGGCCAAATTCATGCAAGACATAACACACCGCTTCGGCGTGCCCAATAGGATCATCACCGACCTAGGGTCAGCCTTCACAGGGTCTGACTTTTGGGATTTCTGCCAAGACAATACAATAGACGTCTACTACTCTTCGGTCGCCCACCCCAGGTGCAATGGCCAGGTCGAACGTGCTAACGGCATGGTCCTCCAAGCTCTCAAAGATCACATCTTTGATGATGCTTCAAACTACGCCACCCGGTGGTTAGCCGAGCTGCCACATGTAATTTGGCGTTTGAGAACCCAAGTCAGTTCTGCTACGGGCTTTTCGCCCTTCTTCCTGGTCTACGGCTCCGAGGCCATCCTACCCACCGACGTCACCTTCGGAGCTCCACACATACAGTACTACGAGGAGGGAGAAGCCGAGCAGACTTGTCGTGTCGACCTCGATAGACTCGAAGAGCAGAGAATGGCCGCCGTCATGAGGCAAGCTCGTCACGATCAGCAACTCCGTCGGTATCACGATCGCAACATCAAGGAGACCTCCTTCAACGTTGGCGACCTAGTCCTAAGGCACATTCAGAAGACCGACGGCATGCACAAGCTCTTTGCCCCTTGGGAACGACCCTTCATCGTCACCAAAGTCATTAGCCCATCTACATATCGCCTCCAGTGGGGCGACGGGCAAGGCGTACCCAACCCTTGGAACGTGGAGCATCTATGGCGATTCTACCCGTAGAATAGTTTTTATTACAGATATGTATTCCTCGTCTTTGTACCTTTTTCAGTTTAATAAATATTAGTTCAAGCAGTCATCTGCTGTGTCTTGAGCCCTACCTTCTCCTCTCTCACGTCATCAACCCTCCCCCTCGACATGCTCGGGGGCTTGGCTAAAGCCAACACAAGGGTCATGTGACCTGGGGGTCAAAATCTCTGTTCCTCCCCCTCGACATGCTCGGGGGCTTGGCTCAAAGCCAACCTAAGGGTCGTTCGACCTGAGGACGTCATCCCTCATGACTACCCTCTTTGTGTCGCTGCGAGCCTGCTTGGTCGTAAAGGTTGCTAAACCTGAGTCCTAGACTCCCTCCCGCGCGCTAATCACACGTAAGCCTCCCTGCTGAGCTGTGGTGGTCGGTAAGCCAGCCTCTCCGTGAGTAGTGGTTAGCGGTGTATGATACAAGATGTCGTCACTTCAAAGACTACCAAGTTTGCGTAGACACAAAGCAAGTATATCATGCAGGCCATAAAAGAAGGTTTTATCAAGTACTATTTTACATGGCTGAGAGAAGGAAGAGGTACAACTCCAAGACTAAGACTACTCTTCGTCGTCGTCGCCCTCATAATCAATGGCGTCCATCACCGCCATTGCAGCATCACGAACTTCAAGCTCGACGACCTTGGGATCTTTCATCGCGTCTGGGCCTTCACCGACCTTGACCATGTCAATGTCGAGGTAGTGAGACTTCACTTGAACAAATGACTCCGTAGCTGCCGCCAAGCTCGTAGCCTTCAAGAGGTCGAGCAGCTTCTCGGGTGCAGCCATGAGATGGTCGATCGCAGGCTTGGGCTCCTCCCCCTCGACCTGTGACGCTAATATGTCCATTGTAAAATGGGCAGCGTTCTTCAGATCGTTCAACTCCACCTCTTGTCCTGCAATGATTACTTGGTCATTCTGCAGCGACTCCAAAGCTACCTCAAGACTGACCTCGAGATCCTTCCGAGCTTGTTTCTCATAAGCCAACTTTTGAGATACAGCGTACTCACTATCGATTGTTTCCTTCATCACCCGCTTCAGCTCCTGGCCGCTAGCCTCGGCCTCTCGGAGGTTTACCTCTAAGCTTCGAACCCTCTCCTTGGTGTTCTTCAGATCGTTTTTCAGGTCATCCTCGCGCCTGAGAAATTCTGCAACATGCCAACAATACTCTGAGGTCAGGACCTCAGTGGTACAAGACATTGACAAAGAGAAACCCGTAAGAAAATCAATTTTACCAGTATTTGCGACATTAAATTGTGTGTTGGCCTCTCGGGTCTTCCGCTTCTCCTCGGCCAGCTCGTCCTCGAGCTTCTTCTTGTCCGCCGCCGCTGTCTCGCGGACCTGCTTGAGCTCCTGCTCAAGATCGACCACCCGTAGCTGCGTAGCTGCAGCATTCTTCAGAAGGTTGGCCCTGCCCTTGGCACAGTCAGCCAGCGACTGCTTCACAGAAACAAGAAATCAGGTCGACAAGACCAGTCTCAAAGCAAGTCATCAAAGATAGCATGAGGGAAAAGGCTTACCGTAAACGCCTGGTTGAGAGTCAAGATCGCATTGCGGACCGCCCTCATGTCCTCATTGTCATCGAAGATGTCCTCCTGCCAAGGAGTACCATTCCAGTCAATCTCTTCACGCCTCAATATCGGCCCTGTTGATGTCGAACCCGGTACCTGCACATTGGTTGTTTCTGGATTCTCCTGCGGCTGCTCGATCTGAATCGGGTCCGCAGTTGGTTCCTAAGCCGACGTGCTGGGCATCGCGTTGATGGGGTCCGCGTCGATGATGGGGGGAGTGGTCGAAGCACCGACGTCACCTATGGAACCCTGTGTCCCGGCTTCAGCAGCATGTGGAGGAGGCGCCGTCCCCGCGTTGTCGACCAATGTTCGAGCTCCGACCTCATGGTCGGTCGACCTTATTCGCAAAGGTGACCCTTGATCACCCAAGGTGCTCTCAGGCTGGACGACCGGCCTGCAGATGTCTTCATCAAAAACAATGCAAAGAACCAACAATAGCCAGCAAATTAATGAACTTCAGCGCTACGACCATACCTCACAGTAGCCGGGGCGCGTAGCTTCAGCCTAAAAGGCCGCACCTTTATCTTCACAGGCATCTTTGCCTGTGCACCAGCAGCAGTTCGCTGCGCCTCCCTCATTTGACGGAGGTCATCCTCCATCGTCTTTTGCTCCAACTCCTGCTGCCTCTTGGCCACGGGACTCAACGACCTCCTCGCCGTCCGATCTTCTACAACCGGTGGTTCATCGGTGGCTTCGTCTTCATCATCTTCGACCTCCTTGGCCGAAGGTGTGGGAATTACCGGCATCTCGACCGCCGGTGGAGGGCTTACCCTCCTCTTTCTCTTCTTCTTCTCTGTCTCGAGTTTGGCGGCCTTGGCCACCTTGACCTTTGCAGCAGCCCTCAAGGTCGGCTGCTTTGCCGTTGCTGCCCTTGTTTTGTGCCTGGGCTTGGTGGCACCCGTCGCATCTGGGCGGCTTCCCACGTTGTCACCACCTTCGTTGTCACCGACCTCTGGGTCGGTATCTTCGTCAGCTCCAACCGACGAGTCTGATTGGTAATTCTCCAGCAGCGCAGCTGCTGGAGGCTGGTAGTCCTCCGATCTCAACTTCCGGTGTGGCTCTTCACCGGCCGGCAAAGGTGCAGGGCACCAAAATTGCATCTGCCGATCCTGTAAACACAAGTAACAAGATATAAGAGGATTTTCCCTAGCTACACAAAGCAAGGAAACAGGTCGCTACGACCTCGTTGTCTCAGAACTTACAGGATCAGCAGGTCGGGAGAGAGAGTACGGCTTCGGGCACCTCTTGTTATGGATGCGCCTGGAGTACATCTGTGTCACTCTAGCTGCCATCTCCTCTTGGGAGATCTTGCGAGTAACTTCACGAGTAGGGTCCATCTGACCCCAATACTCATACGTCGGATGAACCCAATCCTTGATCGGCTGAATCATACGACGACAAAAAGACATCGCCACGGTGCCTCCAGTCAGGCCCTTCTTCTTCAGGTCGCCTATCAAGATCCTTAGCTCCTTGATGTCCTCCATCTCGCGAGAGGTGAGTTGCAGGTCCCACTCATTTATCTTCATGGGCTTAGGCCCGGTGCGCTTCGGGAGCGCCGGCTTCTGGTCAGCAATATAGAACCACTCCGACCTCCACCCTGCGGTGTTGTCCGGCAACACCATATCCAGCCACTCTGCCTTGAGACCTGATGTCAAGCAGAACATCACTGCTCCTACTACACCGGTGTGCTTGTCGGTGAACTTCACAGTGAAGAAGTACCGCCACAGCACAAAGTGTGGCGGGATCCCGAGGAATGCCTCGCACTTATGAATGAACGACGAAACTACAGTAATGGAGTTGGGGACGAGATGTACCAACTCCAGCTTGTAGTAGTATAGAAGGCCCCGGAAGAAGTCGCCGATGGGTATGCTGAACCCGCGCTCGAAGAAGGACGCGAAGACGACCTGCTCCTTGTCGTCCTCCGTCGGGAACCTCTGGCCAGTGGGCACTTTCCACTCCAACTCCGCCTTGGGCCTTAGGAGCCCGCGGTCCACCAGCGCCTAGATCTTCTCCTCAGTCATTGTCAAGGAATCCCAAACCTTCTCCGGGGACGGGATCATGGGAGCCGCGGCCGCCATTTCTTGCACTTGGATGGATTTGGATCTAAAATGCACTAGGGTTTTGGTGCGCATGCGATGTCAATCGGCGCGGGAATGACGGAGCCGGCGCGTGGTCTGCTACAGACGGCGGCGAACTATGGGCGCTAGGGTGAAGGCTGGCTGTGGAACGCGCGGTGGCTTGAGCGCAAGGATTCCGGCGGAGATGGCGAGAGGAGGAAGATGATGGAAAAGGACGGTCAACGCCGGTCCCCGCCGCTCTATTTATAAGGGCCCCACCATGGGTGCCCGTTGCGGATTCTTCCGCTGCAAGGAGCTCACCCTAACGGCTCTGCACCGCTAACTTCGTGAGACGATCTCGCCGGATTTCACGCCAATGGCTATATGCCCAACAGTAAAGGGTCTCACGACCTAGGCTCTAAGTTCAGGTCGTGTAAACACATACAATGTCAGGTCGTCCTGATAGCACATTCGATCTCCATGAGGTCAATAAGCCCCTAAATCATGTCACTTCAGGTCATTGATGATTAATTTCTTCAAAACGACCATTACATGACAGAAGAGAGCGAACATTACACGGGAACTTCGAAGGTACACAAGTCACCTGCAACCTTATTGGATCCAGAACCCGGCACGAAAATACAAACATACTCGAAGACCTGATCTACCTAGAGCAATCCTTGAGGTGTACTCTGCTATAGCCGAGCATGTCGCAAGAATTCTTCTAGCCTCTGGACCTCGATGGTGGCCTTGCAGTGAACAACTGCACGACGCTGCACACAGCGGGGCACACCTTGTGCCGGACTATGGAATGCAGACACGAGCTTGCTCTTCGGCGCGGACTGCAAGCCCTCGATGAGCACCACATGGTCGTCAAGGACTTACAGCTTCACCTCGGGCCTCTACATTATCACCTCCAAACTCTCCTTGGTACCTCGCAGAGGCACGGTACAAAGAGTGGGTGTGTTGCCTACATTTCGCAAGAGTTCTTCTAGCTCCAACCTTGTACAAACACAACATCCTATCATCTGGTGGACGGACACATGCCCATGGCATGGCCTCAAAACTACCTTGCAGCTTCATAGCTCAACAATGCTCGGTGCTTGCCTCCTTCATTTTCACGGTGCTATTTATAGCCAAAGCCGGGCCTTGGGCAGCTGGCGAAGTAATGACACTGACACCACGCGGGCCAGTGGGCCTGTAGGCATGTGCGTGATTAAAGGCGATGACTTTACTCTGTCTCGTGACGTCTTTGTCGCTAGTGCATCAATGATGGCTGAGCCCGCCGCAGAATCACATGGCTATAGTGTCCTCCTTGATTCGCGGGCAGTTTGTCATTTTCTGTGTGGCAAGAGAATCTCCGACCACTATTGACCTATGACTCTACAGTCTACAGCAAAGGACAAGCCTGACTCTGCGTCAGAGGGCTCTGCGCCTCTTTACATCTGCAGACAACGACAACGACGATGATTACACGTATCCTTTTTTACAACCTGATGTCTTCATTGCACCCGCTAGGCTCTGCGTCCTGGTGCACCCGCTATGGCTCTGCACGTAAACGGACCTATTCCAATCAGCCTATATTTCTGTTTCCTAAGCAGAATGGTTGTAGGTTCGATTGAAGATCCTCCGGGGTAGACGTGCCTCGCTGCTCTGCCAGATCTATCTGGGCGCCTGGAGATCAGAAGCTTCACATCTACGATTTTCATCGGGCCCCCGTGGTTGGTGTGCCTAAAACTAAGGTCGTCAATACCTTAGTGCCATGTCTCTACTGGATGGCTGGCCGCTATGTTAGTCGTCTGGGCACCAAAATGGCCTCCATAAGGTCGGCGTGCCTCAATACTTAGGTCGTGCAATACCTTGGTATATAAGTGGCTCTGCCAACCTAGTTGGGCGCCCTGGATGCGTGACCTTCCGAGGTCGGTGTGCTCTTTTAGCCCTGCCAGCCTGCTCTGGACACCCAAGATTTTACATCGGGAATGACGGCCTCCCTGTGGGGTGCGCGCCTAATGGCACTGCCAAGTACCTCTGGGTGCTTGGGCGCTTCTTGATTTAAGACCTTCTTGAGGTCGGCATGCCTCGGGTGGCTCTGCTAGACTCTTTGCAGCTATACAAGATATCTGGGTGTCTCTACACTCCATTCGATTCAAGATCAACATTTTTCTACAACTTCATCGTTGACCGTTTTGACCACTACAGATGACCTCTTCATGCGACGCACCTTTCAAGATCCTGCTGGGTATCTTCGGATACTGGACATTGTTAACTTGAGGCCTCTTTGAGGTCGGCACGCCTACAAAACCTTCTTGAGGTCGGCCCTGCCAGACTCCTTGCAGCCATGCTGGGAGATCTGGGTGCCTCTACACTTCGTTCGATCAAGACCATGACTCAGTTTTCTTCTCTTTTTTGAGCATCAAACCAGCCATGCTGCCTGCTTCAATGCTCAGGGACTACTCTACGAGTGCGTTTTCGACGCCCTCTTTGTTTTCTTCGTCATACCGACCTGTTGGGAAACCTGTTTCTCATCACGTCGTTACTCGACCTACCTTTTTCTTCTCTTCTCTTTCTTTTTTGGATCATCATACCGACCATCCTGCCCGCCACGATGCTCGGATACTACTCTACGAGTGCATCCTTGATGCCCTCTGAATTTTTCCATCGTCATTTCGATCTATTGGAAGCCTGCTTCCTATAGGTCGTTACTCGACCTCTCTTCGTTCGGCAAGACTATAACAGGTCGGCTGTAAAGCTGATTTGTTCTTTTCTTTTTGACCGACGTGCATGCTATTCGACCTGTCGATAGCTCTACAAATTCGTCATGACCTTTCTAAGGTCGCTGCGCATACACCTCGCTCGGGGGCTTGTGAGACATGGGTACCCCTGGGTCCCCACCGACCAGGCTCACGGCCGTCCCCGACAAGTGGGTCCGGCCTACCAGAAGACCCGCCGACCTATTAAGTGGGCCCAACCAACCTAGTTGGTGGCCCACACGACCTCCTGAAGACCTTCTAGAAGATTCCCCAAACGACCTTATCCAAAACGACCTCAAGACTTGGCGTGCAAGACAAGACATCGGTGGATTTCGACCTAAGCAGATCGATGGATATGGCAAGTGATGTAATCAACTAGACTTAGGTCTCCTGGTCGTAACCGACCAGGAGTTTGGGAACTGACCTTGTCCGCTGGCCAATATAAGGCGGGCAGGGCGACCCCTTGTAACAATGCGCAATCTTCAAGCAATCTACACCAACAACTGGACATAGGGTTTTACTCTCCGGAGGCCCGAACCAGTATAAACTCGCCGTGTTCTCTGTGTTTCGTGTGCTCGTGCGCAACCTTTGAGTTCTTAGCCTTAGATTCCCCCTTGCCGAACAACTAAACCACCAGGGTTAACCCCCCTGTGGGCTATCCAGATCTCACCATCTGACAAGAATTATATTTTGATATATGTTCTGTTATGTATATAGGTGAAAATCCACGAAGAAGAGGAAGCAGCAACACGATGAGGACAAGATGGTGAAGATGAGGACGACAACAATGAAGAGGAGCTTAGGGAATGCTTTCATTAGACCACACATGAAGAAATTCAGAGGCTTGGAACAAAACAAAGGACCCTGGATCATTGGCAAATGAAGGCACAAGTTGGCGACATCCGAAGCAAGAAGATGTTTGGAGCAAACCACGAAGGATTACACACAAAGGACAACATCCAATGGCGCTGACACTTTGGGCTCTCACATGAAGGCTCATGGAGATACATGAAGACACTTAAGAGATGTGTGAACCCATAAATGAAGAGGAGTGATCCTACTCAAAGCAACCTTGATGACATGTGGTATGAAGGGAGAGATTGAGAAGAAGTCTACGCGAGCCACCTCTGATCATCAAGGATTGTTCGCTTTCAACTCCGGAGGACCACTCATGATGAAAAGCTCGAAGGCTAATGTACACGTTAAACTATCAAGGTATTTTTGGAGATGATATCTTTCTGTCAGATGTTTGGATCTAGACAGCCCACAGGGGGGTTAACCCCAGTGGTTTAGTTGTTTGGCGAGGTGGAATCTGAGGCTAAGAACTCGAAGGTTGTGCACAAGCACACGGAACACAGAGAACACGGCGAGTTTATACTGGTTCAGGCCTCCGGAGAGTAAAACCCTACGTCCAGTTGTTGGTGTAGATTGCTTGAGGATTGCATCATTGTACAAGGGGCCGCCTTACCCGCCTTATATTGGCTAGCGGACAAGGTCGGTTCCCAGATTCCTGATCGGTTACGACCAGGAGACCTAAGTCTAGTTGGTTACAACACTTGCCATATCTGTCGATCTGCTTGGTCGGAATCCACTGATGTCTTGTCTTGCACGCCAAGTCATGAAGTCGTTCCGGATAAGGTCGTCTGGAATCTTTTGGAAGGTTTTCAAGAGGTCGTGTGGGCCACCAACTAGGTCGGTTGGGCCCACTGTCAGGTCGGCGGGTCTTCTGGTAGGCCGGACCCACTTGTCGGGGACGGCCATGAGCCTGGTCGATGGGGACCCAGGGGTACCCATGTCTCACAAGCCCCCGAGCGAGGTGTAGGCGCGGCGACCTTAGAAAGGTCATGACAAAGTCATAGAGCTATCGACAGGTCAAATAGCATGCACGTCGGTCAAAAAGAAAAGAACAAATCAACTTTGCAGCCCACCTGTTATAGTCTTGCCGAACGAAGAGAGATCGAGTGACGACCTATAGGAAGCAGGCTTCCAATAGATCGAATCGATGATGAAAGAATTTCAGAGGGCATCAAGGATGCACCATAGAGTAGTATCCGAGCATCATGGCGGGCAGGATGGCCGGTATGATGATCCAAAAAAGAAAGAGAAGAGAAGAAAAGGTAGGTCGAGCAACGAAGTGATGAGAAACAGGTTTCCCAACAAGTCGGTACGACGAAGAAATCAAGAGGGCGTCAAAGTTGCTCTCGTAGAGTAGTCCCCAAGCATTGAAGCAAGCAGCATGGCTGGTTTGATGCTCAAAAAAGAGAAGAAAACGAAGTCATGGTCTTAATCGAACGAAGTGTAGAGGCACCCAGATCTCCCAGCATGGCTACAAGGAGTCTGGCAGAGCCGACCTCAAGGAGGCCTTTGTAGGCGTGCCGACCTCGAAGAGGCCTTAAATCAACAATGTCCAGTATCCGAGGATACCCAGTAGGATCTTGAAAGGTGCATCATATGAAAAGGTCGTTGATGATGTCGTAGCTGAAGTTGTGATGTCTGGGACTATTGCTGACGAGGCCACGAAAATATGTAGATCTTGAACGTATGGAGTGTGGAGGCACCCAGATGTCCTGCGTAGCTGCAAAGAGTCTGGCAGAGCCACCCGAGGCATGCCGACCTCAAGAAGGTCTCAAATCAAAGCGCCCAAGCACCCGAAGGTACTTGGCAAGGCCAATTAGGCGCGCACCCCACAGGGAGGCCTTCATTCCCTACGCAAAATCCTGGGTGTCCAGAGCAGGCTGGCAGGGCTACAAGAGCACACCGACCTCAGGAAGGCCACGCATCCAGGGTGCCCAACTAGGTTGGTAGGGCCGTACTCATACCGAGGTATTGCAAGACCTAGGTATTAAGGCACACCGACCTCGAGGAGGTCGTTTTGGTGCCTAAACGACCAACATAGCTGCCGGCCATCCAGCGAAGCCAAGGCACTAAGGTATTGACGACCTCAGCAATAGGCACACCGACCTCAGGGGCCCGACGAAATTGTAGATGTGAAGCTTCTGATCTTCAGGCACCTAGACGGATCTAGCAGAGCAGCGAGACATGCCTACCCCGGAAGGTCTTCAATCGAACCTACGACGCAGAGACATAGCGGGTGCACTAGGACGCAGAGCCTAGCGGGTGCAATGAAAACATGGAGCTGTAAAGGGTGCATTGATCATCGTCGTCTGTAGTTGCAGCGAGGCGCAGGGCCCTATGACACAGAGTCAGGCTTGTTATTGTCCGTAGGCTACTGGGTCACGGGTCAACAGTGGTCGGAGATTCTCTTGCCACCCAGAAAACAACAAGCTGCCCACGAATCAAGGGGTGTACTGTGGCCATGTGACGCTGCGGCGGCCTCAGGCATCATTGATGCGCTAGCGACAAAGATGCTGCGAGGCAGGGAAAAAGACGTCACCTTTAATCATGCACATGTCTATAGGCCCTCTGAACCACGTGGTGACAGTGTCATCACTTCGCCGACCGCGCAAGGCTTGGCTTTGGCTATAAATAGCACCATAAGGCTGAAAGAGGCAAGCACCGAGCATTGCTGAGCTATGAAGCCGCAGGATAGTATTAAGGCCATGCCATGGGCATGTGTCCGTCCACCAGATTGTAGGATACAGAGTTTGTAGAGGCTTGGAGCTAGAAGAACTCTTGTGAAATGTAGGCAACACACCCACTCTTTGTACCTTGCCTCAGCGAGGAATCAAGTACCTCAGCGAGGAATCAAGTAGAGTTTGGAGGTGATGCGGTAGAGGCCCGAGGTGAAGCTGCAAGTTCTTGGTAAGCATGTGATGCTCGTCGAGGGCTTGCGGTCCGCGCCGAAGAGCAAGCTCGTGTCTGCATTCTATAGTCTAGCACAAAGCGTGCCCTGCTATGTGCAGTGTCGTGTAGTTGTTCACCGCAAGGCCACCATCGAGGTCCTGAAGCTAGAAGAATTCTTGCGACGTGCTCGGCTATAGCAGAGTACACCTCAAGGATTGCTCTAGGTAGATCAGGTCTTCGAATATGTTTGTATTTTGTGGCGGGTTCTGGATCCAATAAGGTCGCAGGCGACTTGTGTACCTTCGAAGTTCCCGTGTATTGTTTGCTCTCTTCTGTCATGTAATGGTCATTTTGAAGAAATTATTCATCAATGACCAGTAGTGACGTAATTTGGGGGCTTAGCGACCTCATGGAGATCTAATGTGCTATCAGGGCGACCTGACATCTTAGCTGTGTTCATGACCTAAACTCAGGGCGTAGGTTCCCAGACTATCCGTTGGGCATATAGCTGTTGACCTGAAATCTGGCGAGATCACCTCGCTAAATTAGTGGCGCATAGCTGTTATGGCGAGCTCCTTGCGGCGAAAGGATCCGCAGCGGGCACCCACGGTGGGGCCCTTATAAATAGAGCGGCGGGGACCGGCGTTGACCGTCCCCTTCCATCTTCTTCCTCCTCTCGCTGCCTCCATCGCAATCTACGTGCCCTAGCTGTCGTGCGCTCCTCATCCAAGCTCCGCCCAGGAATCCTCAGCCCGCCGCCGTCTGTAGCAGACCGCGCGTCGGCTCCGCCATCCACGCGCCGCGCAGCTCCGCATGCGCGTCAAAACCCTAGTACATTTTAGATCTAAAGCTCCTCGACTTCAAGAAATGGCGGCCACTGCTCCTCAGATCCCAGACCCGCGGACGGTGTGGGAGCCCTCGGTGATGACCGAGGCGAAGGTTCAAGCGCTGGTGGATCGCGGGCTCCTGAGGCCCAAGGCGGTGGTGGAGTGGAAGGCACCTGCGGGCGAAGCCTTCCCGATGGAGGACGACAAGGAGCAGGTCGTCTTCGCCTCTTTCTTCGAGCGCGGGTTCAACATCCCCGCTGGCGACTTCTTCAAAGGTCTTCTCTTCTACTACAAGCTGGAGTTGGTACACCTCGTCCCCAACTCCATAACCGTAGTGTCGTCGTTTATTTATTTATGTGAGGCGTATCTAGGAATACCGCCCCACTTTTTGCTCTGGCACCATCTGTTCAATGTTAAGAGCACTAGCAAGCGTCTAGGTGTAGTAGGGTCGGTCATGTTCTGCCTGAGACCAGGTCTCAAAGCAGAGTGGATAGACATGGACCTGCCGGATAACACTGCTGGCTGGAGGTCGGAGTGGTTTTACATCACTGACCAACAGCCAGTGCTGCCGAAGCGTACCGGGCATAAGCCCGAGAAGATACCGGAGTGGGATCTGCAGTTGTCCTCCCGCGAGCTGGACGACATCAAGGAGCTGCTCCCCCTTGTGTGTGACCTCAAGAAGAACGGGCTGACGGGGGGCTCAGTGGCGAGGTCGTTCTGCCGTCGCCTGATCCAGCCGATCAAGGACTGGGTGCATCCGGCGTATGAGTACTGGGGGCAATCAGACCCCATGCGCGAAGTGAACTGCAAGGTCTCCCAAGAGGAGATGGTGGCCAGGGTGTCACAGATCTACACCGGGGGTGCCCATGGCAAAAAGTGCCCAAAAGCACACTCCCTGACCCGACCAGCTGACCCTGTAAGTCCTGGGACTACTAGGTCGTTTGTGTTGCTTAGTTGCTTGTGTCGATCTTATTCTTTGGTACTTGTTTGTTGCAGGTTCGGGAGATGCAGTTTTGGTGTCCTGCACCCTTGCCACAGGGTGAAGAACCACGTCGGAAGCTGAGGTCGGAGGAGTATCAGCCTCCAGCAGCTGTGCTGCTGGAGAATTACCAGTCTGATTCATCAATTGAAGCTGATAAAGATACAGACCAGGAGGTCGGTGATGATGTGGCGAGCCGCCCTGCGGCAAGCAGCGCCACAAAGCCCAGGCGCAAGACGAGGGCAACAACAGCAAAGCAGTCGACCACGAGGGCCGCTGCCAAGGCCGAGACGGCGAAGACCGCCAAGCTCGAGGCCGACAAGAAGAAGAGGAAGAGGAAGGTGAGCCCTCCTCCGGCGATCCCCACACCGATAATTCCTACTCCGTCGACCAAGGAGGTTGAGAAAGATGAAGATGACGCTACCGACGATCCGCCGGTTGT
Organism: Cenchrus fungigraminus; assembly: GCA_036936925.1. Classification (NCBI taxonomy): domain Eukaryota; kingdom Viridiplantae; phylum Streptophyta; class Magnoliopsida; order Poales; family Poaceae; genus Cenchrus; species Cenchrus fungigraminus. The sequence goes on from CM072780.1 coordinate 92,310,157, forward strand.
TGAAGATCGCACGATGAGGAGGTCGCTGAGTCTCGCGGCCAAGAGGCAACGGGAGTTAGAACAACAAGTGAATGATGAAGACCTCCATCAGATGAGGGAGGCACAGCGGGCTGCCGCTGGTGCACAGGTGAAGATGCCTGTGAAGATACGAGTTCGGCCCTTTAGGTCGAAGTTGCGTGCCCCGGCTACTGTAAGGTAAGGTCTTGGCACTGAAGTTGATTCATTTGCTAACTGTCATTGGTTCTTGTATTGTGTTGACGAAGATTGCTGCAGGTCGGACGTCTAACCTCAGAGCGCCTTGGGTGCTCAAGATTCACCCTCACGGACAAGGTCATCCGACCATGAGGTCGGGACCCAGGCCTCGGTCGGCGACGTGGAGACATCAGCTCCTCCGCCTGCCACAGAAGCTGGAACACAGGGTTCTGTTGGTGATGTCATGACGTCGTCTTCTTCGCCTATTATCGACGCAGACCCCATCAACTCGATGCCCAGCACATCGGCTCAGGGCCCAACTGCGGACCCGATACAGATCGAGCCGCCACAGGAGAACCTAGAAACAACCGGTGTGCAGGCATCGGGTCCGACGTCGACAGGGCCAAGCTTGGGGCGTGAAGATATTGACTGGACTGGCACTCCCTGGGAGGGAGATATCTTTGATGATGATGAGGATATGAGGGAGGTCCGCCGATCAATCTTGACAATTAACCGATCTCTTACGGTAAGCTGTTGTCTTTGAGTTGAATAAACGTCTTGCTTCCTGGATGTGGCTAATGACCTGCTTTGTCTTTGCAAAAAAGTCACTGGCCGACCATGCCAAGGGCAGGGCCGACTAGCTTAAGGATGCTGCAGCTCTGCAGCTGCGAGTGGTCGAGCTTGAGCAGGAGCTCAAGCAAGCCCATGAGGCGGCGGTGGCTGACAAGAAGAAGCTCGAGGATGAGCTGGCCGAAGAGAAGCATAGGACTCAGGAGGCCAATACGCAGTTCAACGCCATGAGCATTGGTAGAACCAGCTTTTTTGCAACTTTTTCCATCATTGACTTGTACTACTGAGGGTTGAACCTCATGACATCTTGTATGTTGCAGATTTTCACAGGCGAGAGGATGACCTCAAGAACGACCTGAAACACACTAAGGAGAGGGTCTGAAGCCTAGAAGTGAACCTGTGGGAGGCGGAGGTCGGTGCTGAGGATTTGAAGTAGTTGCTGAAGGGCACCATAGATAGTGAGTACGCTGTATCTCAGAAGCTGGCTTATGAGAAACAAGCTTGAAAGGACCTTGAGGTCAGTCTTGAGATAGCTTTGAAGGCACTGCAGAATGACCAGGTGATCATTGCAGGGCAAGAGGTGGAGCTTAACGATCTGAAGAATGCTACCCACTTTGCGATGGATATAGTGGCATCGCAGGTCGAGGGGGAGGAGCCCAAGCCGGCTATCGATCGACTTCTGGCTGCGCCCGAGAAGTTGCTCGACCTCTTGAAGGCGACGAGCTTGGCGGCGGCTACGGAGGCGCTGGTACGGGTGAAGTCTCACTACCCCGACGTTGACATGGTCAAGGTCGGAGAAGGCCCGGATGCGACGAAGGATCCCAAGGTCGTGGAGCTTGAAGTGCGGGAAGCCGCTATGGCGATAATGGACGCCATTGACTATGAGGGCGACGACGGTGATGAGTAGTCGTAGTCTTAGAGCTGTACCCCCTCCCTCCTCCAGTCATGTAAAACATTACTTGATAACCTTCTTTTAACCTGCATGACGTACTAGTTTTGTGTTTGCGCGAACTTGGTAGCCTTGAAGTGATGTGTCTTTATCATATTCCGCTAACCACTACCCATGGAGAGGCTGGCTTACCGATCATCACAGCTCAGCACGGAGACTTACGTGCGATCGGCGCGCGGGAGGGAGTCTAGGACTCAGGTTTTGCAACCTTACGACCAAGCAGGTTCACAACAACACAAAGTAGGTAGTCATGAGGGACGTCTTCCTTAGGTCGAACGACCCTTATGTTGGCTTGAGCCAAGCCCCCGAGCATGTCGAGGGGGAGGAGCAGGAAACTTCACCCTCAGGTCTTTCGACCCTTGTATTGGCTTTGGCCAAGCCCCCGAGCATGTCGAGGGGGAGGGTTCATGACATGAAGGAAGAGAAGGTAGGGCTCGAGACACAGTAGATGACTGCTTTAATTAATATTTATTAAACTGAAAAAGTACAAGGACGAGAAATACATAGCTGTAATAAAAACTATTCTACGGGTAGAATCGTCGTAGGTGCTCCACGTTCCATGGGTTGGGTACGCCTTGCCCATCGCCCCACTGGAGGCGATATGTGGATGGGCTGATGACTTCAGTGATGATGAAGGGTCCTTCCCAAGGGGCAGATAGCTTGTGCATGCCGTCGGTCTTCTGGATACGCCTTAGGACTAGGTCGCCAACGTTGAAGGTGGTTTCCTTGACGTTGCGATCATGATACTGACAGAGTTGCTGGTCGTAGCGAGCTTGCCTCATAACAGCAGCCATTCTCTGTTCCTCGAGGCTGTCAAGGTCGACACGACGAGTCTGCTCGGCTTCTCCCTCCTCGTAGAACTGTATGCGTGGAGCTCTGAAGGTGACGTCGGTAGGTAGGATGGCCTCTGAGCCGTAGACCAGGAAGAAGGGCGAGAAGCCCGTGGCGGAACTGACTTGGGTCCTCAGACCCCAGATCATGTGTTTTAGCTCGGCTAACCACCGGGTAGCGTAGTTTGAAGCGTTGTCAGAGATACGGTCTTTGAGAGCTTGAAGGACCATGCCATTGGCAGGCTCGACCTGGTCGTTGCACCTGGGGTGGGCGACCGAGGAGTAGTAGATGTCAATCATGTTGTCTTGGCAAAAATCCAAAAAGGTGGACCCTGTGAAGGCCGTCCCTAGGTCGGTGATGATTCTGTTGGGCACACCGAAGCGATGTGTTATGTCTTGCATGAATTTCGCCGCTTCCTCCGACGTGACCTTTGCGACAGGTCGGACTTCGATCCACTTGGTGAATTTGTCGACGGCCACAAGGATATACATGTAGCCGCCCGGAGCAGTTCGGAACGGACCTATGGAATCGAGGACCCACATGGCGAAGGGCCAAGATGGGGGAATCGTACGCAAGACCTGAGCTGGCAGGTGTTGCTGTTTGGCAAAGAATTGGCATCCTTTGCACCTCTTGATGAGGTCTTTGGCGTCAGACATGGCCGTGGGCCAGTAGAAGCCGGATCGATACGCCTTGCCGACCAGATGGGCTGATGCCGCGTGGCAGCCACACTCACCGCCATGGATCTCAGCCAAGAGCTGGAGACCTTCTGATCGCAAGATGCATTTCATTAAGACGCCAGTAGAGGTGGCTTTTCTGTATAGGTCATTGCCGATTATGATGTAGTTAGCACTTCATCGTGTGATATGCTCTCGTTCAGCCTTATCTTGTGGGACCCGTTGGTCGAGTAGGAAGGCTAAGAAAGGCTCGCGCCAATCATCCTCTTTATATGTCATCAGCACGTCCCGGGGAGGTGCTGGAGTTGGGTCGGGCTGTGCTTGGTCCGGGTTGTCCGGGTCCAACAGCTTGATTGACAGCTTGCGTAGGTCTTGGACAAACACACCTGCCGGGACTAGAGCTTGCCTGGAGCCTAGTTTAGATAGTACGTCGGCGGCCGCGTTGTTGTTGCGTGGCACGTGCTGAAACTCAATTCCCTCGAAGTGGCCTTCGAGCTTGCGGATCTCAGCACAGTAAGCATCCATTGTGTCTTTGACACAATCCCACTCCTTGTTGACTTGCTCGATGACGACCTTAGAGTCACCGTATGCTAGTAGTCTCTTGATGCCAAGGGACACTGCTATACGGAGCCTGTAAATTAGAGCTTCGTATTCTGCTCCATTGTTGGAGGCCTTGTAGTGTATCTGCAAGACGTACTTGAGCTGCTCTCCCTGAGGAGAGATGAATAGCACTCCTACTCCTGCATCTTCGAGGTTAAGGGCACCGTCGAAGTACATTATCCAATGTTCAAGCCGCTCCTTGGGAGGGGGCATCTGGATCTCTGTCCACTCTGATACAAAATCAGCTAGGATGTGGGACATGATCGCCTGCCTAGGGCAGAACTCGATGTCGAACTCTCCAAGTTCTACCGACCACTTGACGATGCGGCCGTTAGCGTCGCGGTTGCGGATGATCTCTCCCAGTGGGAACGATGATGGTACTGTGATCCTGTGAGCTTGGAAGTAGTGGCGAAGCTTTCTCGATGTGATCAGGAGTGCGTAGAGCAACTTCTGAGGCTGTGAATAACGTGTCTTAGCGTCGGCAAGCACCTCGCTTACATAATACATAGGTCGTTGAACAGGGTAGGCCTGCCCTTCTTCTTCTCATTCTGCGACGAGGACCATGCTGACCGCATGAGTGGTGGCAGAGATGTAGAGTAGGAGCGTTTCCCCTGGTATAGGTGGCGTCATGATTGGAGGCGTAGACAAGGACTCATTGAGAGCCTCGAAAGCCTTCTATGCTTCTTCATCCCATACGAACTTATCTGCTTTCTTCAATAACTTGAAGAAAGGCAGACATTTTTCGCCGAGCTTACTGATGAAACGACCTAGAGCCGCCATCATGCCTGTGAGCTTCATGATGTCCTTCTTGCAAGATGGCTTGGCCATGTTGCGTATTGCGTCGACCTTGACGGGATTTGTCGATGCCCCGGTGTCCAACCATGAAGCCCAGGAGCAATCCGGAGGGGACACCGAAGACGCATTTGGTCGGGTTGAGCTTCCACTGGTACTCGCGTAGGTTGGAGAAGGTCTCGGCAAGGTCGGCGATGAGCTGATCTTGCTCGGTGGTCTTGACGACCACGTCGTCGACGTAGGCTTCGATGTTCTTCCCGATCTGCGACTTCAGGCACTTCTGTATCACCTTCTGGTATGTTGCGCCAGCTTTTTTCAGGCCAAAGGTCATGACCTTGTAGCAGTAGATGCCATTGGGCGTTATGAACGCCGTTTTGTCTTCGTCGTCGGGACTCAAGGCTATCTGGTGATAACCTGAATAGCAGTCGAGGAAGCATAATAGAACGCTACCAGCCGTGGAGTCCACGACCTGGTCGATGCGAGGAAGAGGGAAGGGATCTTTCGGACAGTGCTTGTTGAGGTCGGTGTAGTCGATACACATCCTTAATCCTCCAGTCTTCTTAGGTACAAGGACTGGGTTTGCGAGCCAAACCAGGTGTTTACATTCACGGATGAATCCTGCAGCTAAGAGCTTGCAGACTTCTACTTCTATAGCTTGCTTTCTATCTTTTGCAAATCACCGGAGCTTTTGCTTGATAGGTCGTGCGGTCTTGCTTACTTCAAGGGTGTGCTCAGCCAACCTCCTAGGGACACTGGGCATGTCGGACGGGCTCCATGCGAAGATGTCAGCGTTGTCCCTGAGGAAACTGGTGAGCGCGAGTTCCTATTTGGGATTGACGTTGGCCCCGATGGTTACTTCCTTGGACGTGTCGGGCAGGCCGAGGCTAACTTTCTTCACAGCGGGACTTGGGTCCAAGGCAGTGGCTGTGTGCTTCTGTTCCGACACCTCCAGGGTAGTTTGGTCGATCTTGGTGGCCTGAGCGACAATGACCGTAGCGGCAGCTTTACACGCAGAGACCTTGGAGAGGTTGATAGTGTCGCTCTCGCGGTTGTAGGAGACGAGGATGTCACCGTGGAGGGAAAGGATCGCGTTTGGCGCTGGCATCTTCTTGATGAGGTAGGTGTGATGCAGTATGGCCATGAACTTGGCCAACATAGGTCGACCAAGGATGGCATGGTAGGAGGAGCGGAAGTCCGCGACCTCGAACGTCAGGTACTCTGTGCGGAAGTTTTCCTGTTTACCGAAGGTGACCGGCAGGCATACACAACCTATGGGGTATGCAGCCTTGCCGGGCACGACCCCGTAGAAGGGTTCGTCGCAGGCGGTCATCTTGGAGAAGTCGAAGTCCATCTTTCTCAGCGTTTCTGTGAAGATAATGTTCAAGCTGCTGCCCCCATCGATGAGGGTCTTAGGCAGGAACGCGCCGTCCACTATGGGGTTGACGACCAGCGGGTAGGTCCCGGGGTCAGGTATGTGCACCCAATGGTCTTTCCTGGAGAAAGTGATTGGGTACTCCGACCAACGCAGAGGTTGTGGAGTTTCTGCATTGACATGACCGATCTCCCTTGCGTTTGATCGCTGCTGTCTGTTGCTCTTGGCTGTCTGACGACCACCAACGATGAAGCTGTCTGGAACGCGCCATTGGGGTTGCCCCCTTTTGGCGGTGGTGGCGGAGAAGGCTCCTTACGGCCGTTGTCATTGCGGTTGTGGACCTCACCAGATCGCTTGCGTGACCTGCTGCCACCGTTATCGTGGTCTTCTCCTTTGAAGTCGTGCATCACCGCATCTTGAGTGTCGACAAGCTTGTCGACGTAGGCCATGAGGTCGGTGATGGTATGGGCGTCAGCTTCGTGGATCTTCTCGAAGAGCTTGATGTTGGTTACCCCCTTCTTGTAGTAGGCTATGACGTCTTCGTCTTTGACACCTGTGAGAGTGTTGCGATTCTCGAAGTAGCAATTAGTGTACTCACGGATAGTTTCGTCGCGCCTCATCCGCACTCTAGCGAGGTGATGTGTGTTGCCAGGGCGATTGTAGGTCGCTTGATAGTTGGTCGTGAAGAGCCGTGACAAGGTCGCCCATGAGGTGATGCACTCCACAGGAAGATTATCGAGCCACAGGAGTGGCACTTTGCCCATTACGAGGGGAAAATATCCCGCCATGTGATCTTCATTGCCTCCAGAGGCGCGGGCCGTGATGCTGTACATCTTGAGCCAAATACTTGGGTCGGAGCGACCGTCGTATTTTTCGATGGCTGGCTTGAAGTCTTTGGGGTATCTGATCGTCCTGAGACGACGTGAGAATGCCGGGAAGTTGTTGATTGCTCCAGGGCTAGCTGACGGGGCGTAAGCCGTCGGGATGACGTAGAGGTCATCGGGAGGACCATTATCTTGGTCGTACTGGGCACGTCGTAGGAGCTCTTGGTCGTGCATCTGCCGAAGATCTGTTGCTTGGATAGGGTGATTGGTGTCAAGGGGATCAGGAACCCCGTTGTCGCGGTCGCAGTTAGCACGGTGTGCTATCTCCACTTCGTCTCGTACACGTTGACGTTGACTGCCCTGAGCATGGTTGGCTTGTACTGGTGGAGGTTGAGCTCCAGCGTTCTGTCTTGCGTTGGTGGCAACATTCTGCTATTGGACGCCAGCCGCATTAGGGGTGTTGTTTTGAGCATTACCAGGAGTGTTACCAGTGACGTTGGCGGCTGGATTGGCTGCTGGGTTGGCAGTGATGTTGGCAGCGGGGTTGACCGGCTGTGCGACTTTGTTTTCGCCTCCTCCCTCTTCAGCTACGGGCTGAAGGGGGGGCATTGTTGTGGCGTTGCTGACGAGGTCGCTCCGACCTACTCCTGGAGTAGGAGCTTGAAGCTGATCTGCTGTATCCTGGACCCCTTTCTTCGACCTGGGTGGTAGCGACGCGGATGTGAGCTTGTAGGCACCGTATTGCAGGAGTATCCTCAAGTTGACCCAGCGCGGCAAGGGCTGCGCCTAAGTTAGCTTGAGGAGAGTTGTAAACTTCATGGCCGTCTTGCTCAAAGTCCCTCAAGAGGTCTCTGGCACGTAGGTTGTTTCGACGAGGCTCGTTGCGATTCTAGTGCTGCTGAGGGGCGGCTGGAGCCGCGTGGGGTTGTGCCCCGTTGACAACGTTGCCTGCGGGTTGGTCGCCAGCACCTTGTACAACGTCGCCCGCGGGCTGACCTGTGGCTGCTTCGACTTCTTGATGACGACGCATAGCTCGTGCGGCATTGGTGTTTTCACGCTCGATGCGCTGTTCATCCGTCTTGCCGGCTTGAGGGGGTACGTCTGCGGAGACCACTAGGACCTCTCGGTCTGGGATTTCAAATACCTCTCCCGGATAGTTCGAGGAGATGGTCGTGCGGGCGATCTGAAATGTGAGGTGGTCCGGAGACGGCTCGCAGTTGAACTGTCGGCGATGAGCCGCAGTGAGAGGTCGACGAAGCTTCTTGAGCACACGACTCTGGCGAGCTGTGTGTTTGGAGTCTTCATGGACGGGGCAAGGGTTGTCGAGGTGACCCCTGCAGTTCCTGCGATGTGGGATTTTGGGTTCAGATTGGATCTGAAGCTTGTTCTTCAAGTAGCGAGACGCTACATGAGTTGTGTTCCGCAGACCAAAGGGCATGCAGGATGAAGATGGAGGGGTCCTGCGAGGGCGCTTGACGCGCTCACAGACCTTGATCATGTCGGAGAGCATGTCTTCGACGCGATCGAGCCCCGCGATCAGGTCGCTTGGTGTGGGTGGGTGGGTTTTCTCCAGCAGATCGGGTCCGACCTGCTGGTTGGAGGTGACCGCAGTGCTCTCAATGATGTGGCATGCGGCTGGAACGGTAGATCCCGCCGGCATAGAGCCGAAGCAGATGTTTATGGGGTTGGCGAGGATGTCCGCCATGCTCTCCGGGAAGATGACACCATTTGACGAAGCCATCGAGTTGCACGAAGAACCCTGGATTCCGCCCCTACCTGGCGCGCCAACTGTCAGATGTTTGGATCTAGACAGCCCACAGGGGGGTTAACCCCAGTGGTTTAGTTGTTTGGCGAGGTGGAATCTAAGGCTAAGAACTCGAAGGTTGCGCACGAGCACACGGAACACAGAGAACACGGCGAGTTTATACTGGTTCGGGCCTCCGGAGAGTAAAACCCTATGTCCAGTTGTTGGTGTAGATTGCTTGAGGATTGCGTCATTGTACAAAGGGTCGCCCTGCCCGCCTTATATTGGCCAGCGGACAAGGTCGGTTCCCAGATTCCTGGTCGGTTACGACCAGGAGACCTAAGTCTAGTTGGTTAAAACACTTGCCATATCCATCGATCTGCTTGGTCGGAATCCACCGATGTCTTGTCTTGCACGCCAAGTCTTGAAGTCGTTCCGGATAAGGTCGTCTGGAATCTTCTGGAAGGTTTTCAAGAGGTCGTGTGGGCCACCAACTAGGTCGGTTGGGCCCACTGTCAGGTCGGCGGGTCTTCTGGTAGGCCGGACCCACTTGTCGGGGACGGCTGTGAGCCTGGTCGATGGGGACCCAGGGGTACCCATGTCTCACACTTTCTTTTGAAATATTCATGTTCATATCCAATAGTATTATTTGATTCTATGTCTTACACCTTTGATGATCATAATAGGCTAGAATTTCTTGAGAATGATAAAGAGGCAATGTTGTGCTTTAACTTTGCTGATTTGCATGCCTAATGAACCCATGCCTAATGACAGCCTTAGCGCTGAGCAAGAAACTTATGCTACCTTTAATCACATTTTGTTCACCCAATTTTAGATTGTGGTTATAATTGTGTATGTTTATTTTACGTCTTGCAAATATTGGACTTGCTTTGTGCTTGGTCAAGCTCATGACCTTAATAGAGTGTGTGTCAGGAGAAAACCTGAGTTTCACTAACGATGCAGGTCATTAAACCTTAATCAAGAGGAGAGAAGCCATGCCCCAAAGAAATTGCAAGCTCGTGCATCGCCATCACACCGAACCTTGAAAACGACATCGCTGTTTTCATCAGTTTTGAGCACCTGATCAGATATGTAGAAGAAGGCAAAAGTTGAAAATTAGAAGCTCCATCAAGTGCCGATTCCAATACCTCCAAGATCGATGAATTTGAAGACCCGTACAAGGAGATATGGCAAAAACATTAGGCGCTACGCAGTCTGAGATTAGATTTGGACAGATTGCAGCATTGGAGTAAAATGGGCGCAACTCACTCGATTGGAGTCCGTTGGGGGTGAATAAACACTAGATGGGAAGACAATTTTGTGCGTCATGCATCAGAGAAATTGTTTGCTTCGTGGTATGATCTGGACAGAGAGGAGAATTCATGATAAGAGAGGCAGCGACGAAGAACAAAGGAGGAGGGGATGATGATGCAAGAGACGATCGGGCAAGCCTCTCATCAAGCAAAATGATCATGTCAAGCATGTTGAGTGGATCAAAGCTGCATGGACATCTTCAAATATTACATGAAGAACCATGGCTTTGCGACCACGAGAAGGTACGTAAGAAAGTCGAGCTCTGTGTCTTTAAATGAAGCGCTTTGCGGGAGGCAACCCGTTTTCTTTTGCTTATATATATATATTATATGACTGTCTACAATGTGCTCTTAAACTGAACCATCAAGTAACATTGTACCATTACTCTAATAAATACCACAACACCATATTGTTTGATTTAATTACTATTGAGAGAGGACTTTGTCATTTGAATTTAGAAAGCTTGTAGACCCCTTTTGTGTGCCTATTAGTGTTTAAAGTCTTTTTATTTGTGTCATTATTGAGAAAAATATGAAGAGTTGCACCACCCCTTTGATTCCAAGCTTGTGGCTAATTAATCTAGGTTTGTTTTTTTGTTTTCTTACAACCACCATGATCATGTTCATATTTATTTCATGCATGCATTGCATCTTACCATTACCATTCTTTTTGCACTCCATACAAGCTTTGCATAAAGTTGGCTTGGTTGTTCTCTCTACATAATGATGAATGATTTCATATCCATGATAATGCTTCATGCATGGCATTTTTCATTAGCAATCTTGTGTAAACGCGGTGTTTAAACTTGTTTGTGGACCATCAACATTTAGTTCAATAACCCTTGTTAACTTCCATAATTGCATTGGTTGGTATTTAAGCTTTGCAATGTGCTTGGTTTTTTTGTTCTTCAAAGAATTATTGACCTTGGGATAAACATGATGTTTTACCTTTGGTTAATAAATCTTTGTGGCCATGGGAAATTCAGCAACCTAATTGTAAGCATGGTGCTTAGAATTAAGTGTAAACATTGTCTTTACTTATGCACCTTCCTCTCTTTCGCATGCACGTACACCCATTATGTTCTTAATTTTTCTTTCACTAGATTAACTATGCCATAAGTTAAGATCTTAGGGGATGTCTTTGGTTTATTGGCGACCGTAACCTTGGGGGGTACTTGGTGCTTTAGAGTTGTTTTGCAGACATGGCGAATCACTCCCATGAGTTCGTGATAAAAGATAAAGTTAAGATTGTCAACACCTCCAAAAACCTGAAAGAAACACCTCTGTCCTCATCAAGATTAAGCACTTGTACAGAGATGTACAAAAAAGGAAATGTGGATATTCAGGAGCTCCACTAAGTCTTCTTTTCAACGCATCGAGATTCAACATTTTAGGAGACCCGTGTAAGGAGTTACAACCAAATATTTGGGCGTCACATGTTCTGAAATTAGCCCGAGACAGTTTGCATTGATGGAGTAAAAAGGGCGTAACTCTCTTGTTCGGAGTCTGATTGGGGTAAATGACCACTCATTGGAAAGATAATTTCAAGAACTTTGCAGTGAAGCAATATTTCAGTACATGTTATATTCTGGAAGTTGAAGAAAAATTCGTGGAAGTTGAAGCAGCGATAAAGGACAACATGGAAGGAAGTGAAGACGAGTTGAGAAGCGATTGGGAGCAATACTCGCGACAAAGGGCGGACGTTGAAGGACAATCAAGGCATGATGGTGATCTCCACGCATAGTGGTAAGACTTCAAGAATTACAAGATGAATCATCATCTTCCATGCCTAGCAACATGCTAAGCATGGGGGAGGACTTGGTGGACATGAGAAGACCGCATGGAGTACAAGGATCATGATTGCCACACGATGCTGATTTTCTTCTCCCATATTAAGCACAATGCTTAAGCATGGGGGAGGCCACACTACACTTCAAGCATCAAAGGACGGTAACAATTCTTCAACCCTCTTTTTGTCCTTGTCTTTCTATATGTATGCATATATGTATGTGCTTTCCACAACCTTAGATACAACCTTTGTACATCTCTCTATAGAATAACATGGCTACTAGGAGTACAACCTAGATTTGTTTTTTGTTTTCAACAAAAAATAATCACCGTTACCTTGTGCTCATCATCACTACGTGAAAACCTCGAATAGGTCACGCAGCATTTGTAACGGGCCCTTAACACCCGTTACATGCACCCACATCTGTAACGGTTGTTGTTTGGCGCCCGTTACAAATAAGCGCGGTAGGCTGACCCCGGGGTTGGCCTCCGCAACGCCCGTTACCAATGTGGACTTCTGGTAATGGTCTTCTTAAATGCCCATTATATGAATTCTTTGTAACAGACGTTAAATCGAGTCCGTTACACAAGTTAAACCTATCGGTAATGAGCTCGTAAAGTCCGTTACTGATCAATGCCCTATCGATAACGGGCTGTTTAAGTCCGTTACTGATCGCTACTGTATTGGTAACGGGCTATAAAGTCCATTACCGATGAGCATTTGACGCCCGTTACTAGACTAAGAGCTCAATAATTAAAGTCTAATAGCACTCTTCACTGCCGTGAAGCGGGAGCGCGGCGGCAGTGAACAAATGAGACGGAGGTTTGTTAATCCGTGTCTCCTTTGTGAAGAAAGGAGATGGAGGTTTGTGAATCCTCGTCTCCTTTGAGTCTGTCCTCATTGACAGGTCAACTCGATCTCTCGTTGCTTCCATTTCGACATACAGGCACAATCAACACACATATCTTTTGAGACAAAACAGACATCATAAGAGAGATAACTTGTCAACAAAGATGAAGATAACTTGTCCACAAGAATAAAGATAATTATTACAAAAGGTTAACTTGTCCATCAGGCTAGGACTTAACTTGTCCATCACACTATTTACTATGGTCGTGCTATCTAACCATACACATCAACAAAGGCATGCCCCTTGAACATCCACAAAAGTATGGCTACTGACCCTGCACATCAACAAGCTTGAACTAGATCATGCCCCATCAAGATTGGCTCTTTTTGCAGCCTCTTCGTAAGCAACCAAGGATTCTTGAAGCCCTTCGAGCGCATCTTCAATGGGCTCGAGATTTTGTTCAGTAGTATACTTGTACCTCCTTATGTGCTTAGCCTTTTTTATGAGGATGTTCACTTCTTTCGTGATTGTTTCAAACTCAGGTTTCACATAATCCCAGACATTAAGGTTTAGAAGTAACTCAAGCTCTACTCATGACTCAAAGAGTTTTGCCTGAAGCAGGGTTAAACATGGTATAAGAATAACATAGTTAATTCAGAACTAATTTGCCTCAGAACTTGGAGCAGTATAGGAACAGTCATAGGAAAATTATATAAGAACTTGAAAATTATCCTAGGCTTCATACAGGGTGTGACAAGTAAAAGCAGAACTTAGTTCAGAACTGATTTGCCTCAGAACTTGGTATAAGATCATGACAAGCATGGAAGACATCATCATAGGCACTAATTAACTTTATCAAGCTCAAGCTCAAGCTAGCTTAAGCTCCATCTATAGAACAAGTAAAAAGGCAGTGAGATTCAGAGAAACTTGCCTCGCTGTCGTCGTGGTCGTTGCCAGAGTCAGAGATGAGGTCCTCTACACCTTCACCACTCCCTCGACCCCACTTCGTCATTGCTAGACACTTGTGCTCGCAAACGTGAGGCAGGCCCCTTACCCACTTCGCTGCCCCCTCGCCGGCACGCTCCTCCTTGCCGCTTCTTGGCCCCTCGTCGGAATCCGAGAGGATCCAGTCGAGGACCCTCGTCTCCGGCATTGGGTTCACTCCACCGCCGCTTGGCCCCTCTCCATCGCTCATCGTCATCTCCCTCTTCGCCGCCATCTCACCGGCACGTGTGTGGATCCAGTTGCGGCACCGCTTCGCGTTCCGGTTCTCCTCGATCCCGGGTGCGCGGGGTCGTCCGCTGCTTGGCCCCTCGTCGGCGCTCATCGTCGTCTCTGTCTCCACGCCTCCTCTGCGCTTTTTTTTAAAGGAAAGTGCTGCGCTTATCCATTCGGAAAGAAGAAGGAGAGACGGAATGGGCCGGGGCAGTTGAATATTCATTTTGCAAAATGGATAGTCAATGCCGACGCGGGTTAGCAAACCCACGTCGCTTTGTTGGCTGGTGCGCAGGCAGGCAATGGTTACCTTCTTTATACTAGGCTGCTGACGCTGATGCGTGGGCCTGACACTTTTTTTTTTGAAATGACACTTGCTTCCCTCAAAAATTAGGGCCCATAAAGCAGCACCTAAAAATTAATAAAAATACGAACAATTCATAGTTTTTTTTAAGAATCGAACAACTCATAGTTGGGCATTTGGTATTTTGAATAAAATATGAACAGTCACATGTCTCCTTGTGACCACATGACTCTTTTGTGGCCAAGAGCTCTCCTGAGCGGACACGGGTTCCGAGGCGCGTGACCGGCCGCCTGACGGTTCGCCGTTTTGTCAATATAAATCCCGGCCGGCCAAGAACTTCGTCAACCGCGGCACCAAGAAAACCCCAGCACCACCATCTCTGGTCACCAAGAAGTGAATCCAAGAGCTTCTTCTTCCTCAAGCGCGCGCATGGCATCGTCAAGCGAGCCATCCGGGAAGCGGGGGAGGGAGGAGGAAGATGACGACGAAAGCCGCCGCCGTCGGCTCGTCAAGGAGGGGACGGCGCTGGCGCCCGAGGAGCTCGAGGAGGTGCCGCCGCCCCCGCCCAACGAGTCCAAGGAGGTGCCGCTGCCCCCGCCTGACGAGCCCGAGGAGGCGCTGGCGCCGCAGCCCGTGGCGGTCGTGCGTGCTCCTCCACTAAATGGTGACGAAGCCACTTGGTCAGTGAACTTGTTCCTCGATGCTTTCGTGAAGCTTCAAAAGGTGGCCGTTCATCTTGGGGTCCCAGTACCCAATGATCCGCTGCAGAGGACCGTGAAGGATTATGCCTTCAAGATCAATATCTTGGCTGGGGACCTGGAGAGAGGAGTGCTCACCCCCGTCGACGACGACGGCGGTGACGATGGCAGCCTCGACGGCTCTGGCTCTGGCTCCGGCTCCGACTCCGACTCCGACGGTGGGGCTCCTCCGGCGGCGACTACCTCTGCTTAATTAATTTGTTCCTCGTGTGTGTTTGTTGAACTTGTGATGGACAAGTAGATCTTCTGTTAATATGTTCCTCCTGTGTGTATGTTGAACTTGTGATGAACTAGTAGATCTAAGAGACGCGGGTAGATCAATCCATGTCTCCTATAACGCATTGCAATGTCTATGGCAGCAGCTTACAATGAATTGCAATGTGTATGCCAGAAGTTTGTTACTCTGTTTGTGTCATTATATGGCAGCATTCTTCATTCTATCCATTCTTCATTCATACATTTAAGTTTGTCATATGTGACAAATTTTTCATTCTTCATCCACACAGATGAAGCAAAAGCACCACTTTTAACATCAGAATTACTTCTTTGTAGCATACATCCCAGTAAACATCCAAATACTACACAAACAACAGCCACAATAATCAAGTTCATCTTCCAGATCACATTGTCCATCTTCTCCTCCAGTGCTTTCTTCCTCTGCTTGTCCTCCAGTGCTTGCCTCTTCTCGCCGCTCCCAATTTGACATTCCGCTGAATCAACTACTTCATCGACCACGTCTGCCCAGTTCGACGGTCGAAAAACAATGATGCCAGCATCCTTCAGCATCTGGAGATACTCCTTGTGGAAACGATAAAATCCACAATTCTTGGTGTACTGCAGAATCAAAAGCACATAAGAACCCTAACTCAGATTTGGGAGACACAGCAGACTACTCACTGAGTTCCTTGCACACTTGAAATAAAGACGACCGTGGTTTTCACCTTCCTTCTGTGTCCGCCCCTCCACCACCCGAGCCATACCACAGTCCGGGCAAGGGACCAGTGGAAAGCCGCTTAGCTCACCGACTGGATCCAAGCCGATGGAGTGATTGCAGCTGCTCCGGCAACCTTGAACCCTGCTCCTCGCATGTGCACCTCCAGACGAATCGGCATAGTGCGAGATGTGCTCGATGGCGGGGAAGGACGGGCGGGCGGCGGCGGTGGAGCTCAGATCGGGGAAGAAGAAGGGGGCCGTGGTCGGGGCGGATGCATATTCATTCGGCTAGGGGCATTTCGGACAATGGTTCACTTGTTGGCGACAAGGGTTAGTGTACCAGCGTCGCCGGGGCGGATGCATATTCATTCGGCCAGGGGCATTTCGGACAATGGAGCACTTGTTGGCGACGAGGGTTAGTCTACCAGTGTCGTCGGGGCGGATGCATCTTCATTCGGCCAGGGGCATTTCGGACAATGGAGCACTTGTTAGCGACGAGGGTTAGTCTACCCGGATCGCCTTTGTCGGTCGCGCAGGCTATGGTTATCTTTTTTATATAGGCTTCTGACGCTGACGCGTGGGCCCGACACTATTTTTTCTGAATTGAAACTTGCTTCCCTTAAATATTAGAGCCCATAAACAGCACCAAAAACTTCGTAAAAAATACAAACAATTCATAGTTGGTAATTTAGTATTTTAATAAAATATCAACAGCCACACTTGTTTAACCAAATTTCTTAAAATTAGATTTTTTATCTCTTGTTTACGATATAATAATTATAATAACGTCTTAGTGTGTTCTAAAAATTCTACAAATTGACTTGGCAACATAATTTAAGTCCCTAAGCTTGTCTACAAAAATTCAAATGGTTTCGAAAATGGAAGATTATACTTGTGTACAAATGTCTACATCTCTCACATAGTTTCTTAGAATGTTACTTCAACATTGAAGTTTTCCACACTTTAAAACATGTTCGAACTCATATGCATTTGAAATTTTAACATAACCTTATGTTCATCATAAGATTACGAAATGCAAAGTTTCATTAGTAATGGTTGTGTAAAACAAATATTATTTCTATGTTGTACTTATAAGGAACAATATAAGGCGTATAAACAACATCCAAGAAATGGAATTACATACGAAAAAATGTCATAAATGAATAGATGTTGATTTTAGAAAAATTCAGAAACAAATATCATCAAATTTGGATTACGGTTGATGGAGAAATACGTGATACAAAATTTGATTGCAGATTAAAAGGGGAAAAGCAAACTGTTCTTCATTCGAATAGACCTGGCCCCGCCCCTTCATTGGCGACGGGTGGTTGTTAATCATCGTATCATTTGTGCATCTGAACCTTTTTAATAAACGCTCCGCCCCGCCTTCCACCTTCTATCCCCTTCTCCGGCTTCCGCCTTTCTCGTCTCTGTCGCAGCCTCGTCTCCGTCGCAGGGATGGCCCGCGACTCTAGGGGGCGGTTCTGCAAGGAGGAGGCCCCGTGGCCACATCCCCGTCCGTCTTCCTCAGTGCTGTCCGCCGCCCCCGCCAAGAGAGTGAGGTTTCGCGGCGATGAAGAGGAGCCGTCCCAGCGCGCCGCCCCCGTGCGTCTTCCTCGGCGCTCCATGGAAGAGGCCGGTTCTTCGTCGGCCTGGGGGAGGAAGCCATACACGCGCGCAAGGGCCAAGTTGGCGGACTCCAGCAACGCCCGCCATAGAGAGGCAGGGTTTTTTTCCTCAACGCGAAGGAAGAAGCGGTCCACGCGCATTGAGGTGAGCGCGGACTCCTCCGGCGACGACCCGGGCAAAAGAGTGGTGGTAGACCTCATCTCCTCCGGCGACGACTCCGGCCACAACTCCAGCGACGACTCCGGCAACAACTCCGACGACGACTCCAGCATCAACTCCGGCGACGATTCTGAAGACCATGAGGCAAGTTCTGAAACCATCACGCACGATTTGTCCTTGTACCTTCACATCTTCACTGATTAATTGTTCTAATGCATCAATTTCCATTTGTTGTAGGAAGTTGCTGCACATGACATTGACAGGATTTGGACTGAAATCAACAAGCTCAAGGAATCAGCTGAAGAGAAGCAGGCAAGTTTTGAAACCAGTTAGAGCTAAACAGCTTTCTTGTAAGTTACAACTGTTATGAAGCTTGCATCAATATAATTTTTTCCTTTGTTTTAGGAACGTGCTATTACTCGGGATGACATTGACTACATCTGGAAAGGAATTGACAAGCAGGATGAGCGGCTTAAAGCCGCACAAAAGAGGCAGGAGATTGAACTTCTAAAGAAGAATGCTGAGCTGGCAGAAAGAGTTGCAAAACTAGAGACAAGGCTAGCTGAACTTGAGGCAGCAGCACAAAAGAAGCCATCTAGCTAACTAGTTCCCTTGCAGCTACAATCTAGTTTGGTGATGCGCCCAGCTGATGCAGTCTTATTTTGGTGATGTGCCCTGCTGATGCATGTCAGATGTGAATATGTTTGTTATGAGTTAGTTTGCTTGGTGATGTGAACTTGTGATGCATGTCATATGTGAACATGTGACGCTATATCAACAGTCACACTTGTTTGCTTTGGTGATGTGAACTTGTGATGCATGCCATATTAGAGCCCATAAACAGCACCTAAAAATTCGTAAAAAAATACGAAAAACACATAGTTGGTAATTTAGTAATTGAATAAAATATCAACAGCCACACTTGTTTAACCAAATTTCTTAAAATTAGATTTTTTTGTCTCATGTTTATGATATACTATACTAGTAGCAGAGTAGTACTTGACTACATTACTCGTTTTAAGGCCCACAGAAGCCCACTCGCGCTAGGTTAGTAGGGAAGGACGTCTCCCTCACGCAGTCTCCTCCCACTCTCCCCTCGCGCCGCCGCCGCCGCTTTCTCCCCCTCGCCTTCGTCCCCCTCACCTGCCCCCACGCCGCGACGCACGCTACACCCCTTCGCTGAGACGCGCGCCACACCACGTTCAGCGCGACGCGCACCACACCTCTGACAGTGAGATCTGGAGGAGGAGGGACCCAACAGCGGCGGCGGCGGCGACGACGACGACTAGAGGAGGGATCCAGCGACGACGACGACGACGACGACGACTAGGAGGAGGAGGAGGGATCCAGCCACGAGGTCGAGGCGAGGACGAGGACGTGGCGGCGAGCAGGCAGCGACGAGGAGTAGAGATCCCTCCGCTCCGACAGTGACAAGGTCAGTGGCGAATCTAGGATTTGAGTTTATGGTATGCCACTCTAAAAATGTCTTGTACAATTCGGTAAATGCATTCTACCAACTTGGTAATAATTGTAAAATTAACAACAATTCAGTAATAACTGTAAAATTAACAATGTAATTTGGTATATTTGCTCGAGTTTATGCAATTAGGCCAAGCGAGCGTATGCAGCACACATGCGTTCAGATAATCAAGTATACAACATATGCGTGCGTATGCTTTTCTTTTTATATAAATGTGTATAAATATACTTGTACTTGTGGGAATTGCAGGGTATGCCATGGCTCCTTTGTATAAGTACATGTGGACATACGTAGCGGTTGATGGTATACATACTTAGCATTTCCCTTTAGATTGACTCTTATATTTGGTTTTGCTCTTGTTCCTATGTACATGTGCACATTCTCTCCAAGTTGAATAAGTACCTCATCAGCAACAGAGGCAGCCTGCATCTTCCTCTTTAAAATGGTAAGGTCGCATTGCCTGAACTAATTTTTTGGTTACTGAATTTTGCATTTATGTTAATGGTTTACCAAGAACCAATGATATTACAGTGGGCTAAAGTAGTTACTGTAATTCCCTTGACTATTAATTCACAGGATAAATCTGACGAGGACTATAGACCTGGGCCACAAGATGAAGAAGAGGGTTATGGCACTTGAAGTTCCAGGAAGATGCGAAACCGCAGGCATTCAAGCTTTCCTGGAAGACGGCAGCCAAGGCATGGAGACAATTCAGATTTCAGCTTAGGCGAGATTTTATCAGAAAAGGACTTGAGTCATTTACAAGGCACCCGTTTATCGTCCCGGAACAGTGGAAGGAGTTCTTGAAATAGGAGGAAACCGAGCAAGCCTCATCTGTTAGTGTCAAGTTCAAAGAACTCCAAAGCCGGAACACAAGCGAGCACAGCATGGGTCCAGCTGGTTATACTGTGAAACTAGAACAATGGGAGGAAGAGGACAGACAATTAGCTGCAGCTGGTATCCCCAACCCATATGATGCCTACCCTGACGATCGTTCCAAGAATTGGCTGTAAGCAAGGAGTAAGCTAGTGATTAAAGACCATGTTGCCATGATAGTGTTCAACAACAAAGAGGCAGAAAAATTGGCTGCAGACATCAAGGAGAAGATTGCATGTGCAGAATCTTCAGGAATGGCAGGGCAGAGGGAGTATGATGTGCTAAGTCAGTGCTTGGGCCGCCCTGAACAACCAGGTCACATGTGTGGTGTCTCCAGCTACCAGGGCTGGAAGTATGCATGGCCTCAGCACGCTTCCATGTACAGGAAGAGGAAGAGGATGAAGACCGACGCATCAGTTGATGCGGAAAAGATAAAGGAACAAATCAAGCAAGAACTGGTGGCTGACATGCAGATGCAGAACATGCAGATGCAGAACATGCAGATGCAGAGGTGGTGTTGTCACCAGTGTCCAATCGCGCAAGCCCTTCACCCACCACACTGAAGAGCAACTGTGCGTCCGCAGATAATGTAGGTTTGATCGATGGCATTGCAGAGTTGGCGATGGAGGTGCGCTGTGACGATCGTACACACGAAGACCTTATAGGCATGTTGACTCAACCCACACACTGTGGCCTATGGATCACGTGGAGGGGTCTTCAATGTGAGGTTGCAATTGGTCTTGTTCATCCAGAGTAGACTATGCTACAAACAGTCCCGATTCATGAAGACTGTGTTGTGGTTGAAGTGCTCACTGTATATACTATCTTTGCGGATGAACTGGTGGAATACCCTCCTAATGACGAGGTGATGAAACTCGGACAAGCTGAAGGACAGAGGTTACAGTGGAGAAGGTGTCGGATTGACATCAAGGGAGCACCAACATGTAAATCTCGTTCATAGGCTACGGTAGAGATTCCTTGTAGTTCACAGAGTACGGTACAGGTTCCTTCCTCACATGGTTCCCCACATCCTCCTCCTCCGCCTCCTCCTCAATCCCCACATCCGCAAGACGTTCCATTCGGACCTCCTCCTCGTCCTAAAAACTTGCATCCCCACCTCCTCGTCATCCTGAAAACACAGAAAAACTTGCATCCCCACATCCGCAAGATACACCAAATATTCCATCCCCACCTACTACTAGTCCTGAAAAAACAGAAAAACTTTCATCCCCATATCCGCAAGAGACACCAAATATTCCATCCCCACCACCACCACCACCACCTCCTCCTCCTCCTTCTCCTCCTCATGAAACAACAAAACCTACACCCCAAACGAAAGTTCTCAAAACAATCATGCCAAAGCAGGTACATCTGGGCCTAATACCTCTGTAATAGCTCCTGATGAGACACCACTGTTACCAGTCAACCAGAGTGATGTGTTGGCTGGTGTTGATAAATCTGACGACAACATTTCAAAGAAAGCTGTAGGTACATCTGAGCCCAATACCTCTGTAATAGCTCCTAGTGAGACACCACTAGGCAAGAAAGCTCTTGAGAAACCTTCAGCCATTTCAAATCAGCAACGAAAGAAACTTGCCGAAAATAAAATCTCTACACCACGTACAGCAGGCAAGAAATCCCTTGAGAAACCTTCAGCCATTTCAAAGCTGCAAGAAGAGAAACTTGCCAAAGATAAAAGCTCTACACCACCTACAGCAGGCAAGCAAGCCCTTAAGAAACCTTCTTCAGCCATCTCAAAACAGCAGGAAAAGAAATTTGCTGTAAATAAAACCTCTAAGAGGCCTACTAGAAAGCGATCTGAGAGAAACACCAAAAAGAATCCTTGGTCTATGACTAACCCAAAGCGATCTAAGAGAAACACCCAGAAGAATCCTTGGGTTATGGTTAACCCAAATTACAAATTTGGAAAGAGCCTTCTTAGTGATAATGATCTCAAAAAGGCTGCTCCGTGTACCAGAGAGCTCCACACATTCTACATGCAACGTGGTAAGTCAGATGATGATTCTCCAATTATGGTTGCACTTCGGCCTGGGACTAGTGCATGGCCTAAGAGAGATGAATCGTCAAACAGACTCGAGCAGATACCTGTGCAACTCAGTGATTTGTACGATCTCTTCAACTTGGATGCTTTGGATCTGACACTTCTCCGCTGCTTCATCCTGTAAGTTGCTTGAAAATTTAATCTGCTTCTCACTAATCATTCTCTATTGAAATGTTCTTTTTGCCTCACATCATCTTTACCATGTATTTTGCCTCCTTATACTTTGTTTTTTCTTACTAATAGGAATATGGTTGTAGAAGTTGAGAAGACGGGCGCTGCAGTTGGCTTCCTTGATCCTGAATGCCTTTGCTCGACAACGTTGAACAGCACGAATGACACTCTTGCTTTCTCTATGTCCTATATGTGTAATGCCTTCAGACTATATGCTAAAAAGAAATTCATCCTTACTGCTTATCTCAGTACGAACCACTGGATTGCAGTGGTGATCGTTCCGAAGCAGCGAAAGGTCTACTATCTTGATTCATTGAAGAGAGTTAAGACTGATACTAACCCTTTTGAACAAATCATTAATGAGTAAGTTATTTCTTTCTTAACCTGCAGACGTTCCTCAACAAACTGTGTAGAGTATATTAATTAATAGTGTACTAACAATTGTTGCATGTTTCGTTGTAGGGGTTGGGAACGTTACTGCGGCAAAAAGAAGTCGCGCCTAACCTTGGAACATGTCAAAGATGTTAAGGTACATACCACTTATTTCCTTCCTGTGGAAGCTAGTACTAAAGCTTGAGTTTATTTCATCTCGATCACCACTATTTTTCTTTGTACATTTATTGCAGTGCCACCAACAACCTACTAAATCCAAACTTTGCGGCTTCTATTGTGCCTATCACATGCTTAAATTAAAAGATAGAGGCCCAGATATGGAGGTACTTTCTTGGGATCTTTATTTGTAAAACCTGCAACTGATCACAGTTCTTGCTTATTAGCACTGCACATGTTTGGTAACCACCTATATATGTGTGCTGACTGGTGATATTGTTATATCCAGATATTAGGGCTAGATGAGCATCGTCTCGACAAATCAATGCTGGTCTATGTTCGTGAAAGAATTGCCACATTCCTCATGGAACAGGTTATCACAGTCGGAGGAAAATTTCATGCTGATGAAACTGTGTGGGCTCATATTATACATGGTGACTAGGAAATTTTTGCATTCCTCCTTGTCCATGAATTTTGTGATATTGTTGTCAAGCTAGTTAACTATGGTTGTGATATTGTTGTCAAGCCAGTGGTGCTTCTTTACTTGTGAGATGATGATGCTGAATTTTGTCATATGATGCATGTGAATTATGTGGATTTCTGTGAATTTGGATGCTGGATCTAATTTCTGTGAATTTAGTCATATCCTGGCTGGTTCCAGGATGCAGCCCCTGATGGCTGCCAAATCCTGGCTAGTTCCAGGATGCAGCCGGCAAGCAGGCAGCAGGTTACTGTAGGGGTGGCCTACGTATCTGTAACGGCGTTAATTAAAGCTCGTTACAAACACTGATCACTGAGTAACGGGCTTCATTCCGAACACCTATTACAAACATGCCAACAATGTAACGGACAGCGTAAAAGCCCGTTACCAATACTGACCAGTGGGCCCTAGAACTTGGGCCGTTCGTCAAGACAGAGGAGACGTAGGTTCACCGCATGCGTCTCCGATATTGATTTCACAGTAACGGGCTCTGTTTTGATGCCCGTTACCAAAGTTCCCTGTGGGCCTAGAGAAACAGTCATTTTCACGTGACCGGTGACTAGTTGTGGTAACGGTTGTTGTTTGATGCCCGTTACGAATCCTAGTTGTGCTGAGACGCGCGTGAAATAGACGCATCTCATTTCGTCGAGACATCGGAGACGCAGTTACACAAAACGCGTCTCTGATGTTGAGTTACTGTAACGGGCTCTATTTTGGTGCCCGTTACAAAAGTTATCTGTGGGCCCAGAGAAATAGCCATTTCACGTGATTGGTGGCTAGTTGTGGTAACGATCGTTGTTTGATGCCCATTATGAATATGTGTTATCAGTAACGGGCATCTGCCCATTACCTTTCTTGGCTCATTTGTAACACTTGATCAATAACGGGCGCTTTGCCCGTTACTAAAGGCCATCTATTCCCGTTACAAAAGTGAGTTTTTCACGTAGTGCATGATGATATCTTGTATGCTCTTACTTATGGATATATGATGATTGTTGCCACTTTGCTCATTCTTGTGCTTGGTTTGTATATGATTAAGCTAGTGCTCTCTCTAAATATGATCTGAAAATTAAATTAATGCTAGCCTAATCTTTTGTGGAGGTTATGATAACTCGAGACCCATAGTATTTTTTATTGGTCTCATTTTTGAATGAATCAAAGATCATTTATTTTTGTTTTAAAAGATATGTTAACCTTGTCTTTGATACCACTTGCATTTTGTTCTACCTATCCAAAGCCTTATATTCAATTGAGTGCAAAACCTTAGTATACAAGATTTATTTTTGGGTGCATTAATCCAAGGCTTGATTTCTCTGGCTCGAGACTAAGAAGCTGGTCATTCCGTTTTTGTGTATCTATCTTTATTCTAGCATTTTCTATCCATGCATTTTGAGTTTCCACATCGGGAATTTCGCAAACTTCGGCGGATATCCACCCACAAACCCAAAATATCTTTTTGTGTATACCTCCTTGACCACAACCCAAAACTTTGAGTATGGATGAACATTTCGAAGAAGATTACAAGGAAAGTGCCATCAAGTGGAGCAAGATTTTGGGAGACCTGCATAAAAGGATCCATAGAAGGTTTCAAGTATCTCTCTTCAAGAAAATACAAGAATTTCATCACTTACCTTGGCACAATCATCACCTCTTTGCTCTGGGACGAGCTATGTCTAAGCATGGGGGGTTTTCCAAGGAAGTACTAGTGCAGTCTAGAGTTCAATGGGAGTAAAAAAGGAAAAGAAAAAAAAGAGAAGTGATGAAAGAAAAAAATACAGAAGAAAAAGTATGATTTGAAAAGGAAGACAAAAGGAAAGAGAGAGAGAGAGAGAGAGAGAGAAGAAGAAGATAAATAATAAAGCTCACCGGTTCTCTAGCTACATTTGGAGATTTCAAAAGGATTTCATAATCAAGACCCATACTCATCTTTCCAACCATGTGCAATCCAATAACGAGGACTTCGTTTGTGCCTCGGGATCACTCTTTACTATTTGCACATGTCCACCTATCTCAAAGTGTGTGTAATTTTCTCTCCGTCCTCCTTGGAACATTATTTTTCCAATCACCTTTTTGACGAGTCTCGGTAAGTCCATGAGAAGCTTGTCTTGTTTTGATAATATCTCAACTATAATATCTTGATAGGACTAAACTTCCCCATAACTCCATATAAAGCTTTCCACCAAATATTTGAGAGAGGATAGAAGTAGTCCTAGTAGGCTTGAGAGACAAAATGAGATGAGAGTTCATGAGCAAGATGCAAAGAGGTTTATTATTGATCTTGGTAAAGCAATTTTTCTTTATCCTGCTCTTTATTTTCAAAATTCCTGTGATTTGTTTAAAATTTGAGAGCATGATTAATTACTTGTGGAAAGAGCTTAAATGATATCTACCCTCCATAGAGATGAAAGCTAAGTTACATTATGGAACTTCAATAAATATAAACTTGGAGAGCATTATGTTTTCTCATGTATGATCAAGTGCAGGGTATGAACATTAAAAAGCAATACTGACATCAATTAAAGGCTTACTCGAGGACGAGTAAAGTTTAAGCATGGGGTATGTTGACGGTCGATTTTCGTCAACCAAGAGCACTAGTTACACTTTGGTTTGAGCTTTGAATTATAACTAACCCACCACTAGGCATACTAATGATGTAACAAGTTCACACTTGCATGTGGATTTTGGAGTGTGTTGTTTACGCAGGATTTAAGCCCCTAAAAGAGGACTTCTGGGTAGAGTTCATATAGCACTTTATGAGAAGATCACGAAGCCCAGCACAAGTCAAGACACGAAGTGAACATGACTCCAAATGACCCGAGGACCGAAGCATGAAGCTGTGAAACTCCTAGGACCTAGACAGAAGATGCGGGAGTTCGCACGCCAAGTACACTTATCCAAACCGCAGGGAAAATGACGTCAAGGACCCACATGAAGTTCCGCAAATATTCAAGAAAGTGCGAGAAGTGTTGTGGAGGAAAAGGTCCTGGGCCGACCAGCCCATGCCCACTGGCCTACCCCCTTTTGGGCCCAGTTCGCGATGCCCTTTGACCTAGATGCTACTCGGCTTATTTATAGCCCCTGCCTCCGACGGCTGCCGCATCCATTCATCAGAGAGCCGCCAAATTGAGGAATACACACCGAAGGAAGCCGTCGCCGCCGTGAGTCCTCAACGTTGCCTCTAGGAGATGGCTTAGGCTAGACCCTAGCCGCCATGGTTGGCCTTGCATGGTGAAGCCATGGTGGAGTTCCGGAGCAATGCCTTGAATTCATCAAGGCACATGTACTTTTGATGGTGATATCAATCTAATCTTGTCTCTACTTTTGATCTACTTTGATGCATGCCTTCTCTCATTCATGTGTGTAGCTAGCATATGATCTTAGTAGGAATAGATCTAAACTATGTCTTGTGGATACATCGCAGTGGTGCACGGACTTACGAGTAGTCATTCGGTGTTGATTACCTTGCGTAGTCATAGTATGATATAGGGAAAGCACCGAATGAACGTGCAATGGATATCTCCTTATCATGGTATGAGCTTTAGGTTAGTTTATCGCTTTGGCCGGAGTTGCAACTAGGAGACGGTAGGCTCGTGCTACCCTTTTGTCATGTTACCTTTTGGCTATCGAATGTGATCCATACATCCACCCAAGCTTGTATGTTAAGCCCCTATGCAATATATGCTTCATGTAGGTTAGTTCAATAGATTAGATGGTAAACCCTAGATAGTTTGCTTCTGATCCACAGATTGATACCTTGGGTCATCCCGAGTGAAGAAGGGCAACACGTGATCCGTAGGCTTGCGGATCGAAATGCGACACGTGTTTCAACCGTCAACACATAACCATCGTGTTCTTAGCTCCCGATCTCCTCCACCGAACAAATAAACCACCGGGGTTGACCCCCCTGTGGACTGCTCAGACCTAAACCTCTGATAGTTGGCGCACTATGTAGGGGTCATTAGGAGCTCTTTGTGTAGTGCGATGGCAGCTCGCTCCGACGATCATCTTGACGACACAAAGAATTTTTCTCCATGGTGACCCACCCACCCAAACTCGTGATCTATTCGTGAGGTCGGTATGGCGCACACTACCCGGTGTTGCATGGCATCAATGTTGATCCCTACGATGGCATCGCCGTCGACTGATTCATCATCAACTAAGTTCTTGTGCCATCGTCCCTGCACTAGGTGTCGACCTCCGTGCGGGATGCATGTGGCCGGTGTACTCTTGCGTCCTGCCCCACTAGCATCATCAGCACGACTACGGCGCAAACTCCATCAAGATCAGCGGCGAGTACGTGCCCACCACGTGCATGTGATGAGCAGCTAGGTAAAATTGATCTACAAAATGTATATGACAGGTGGTTGACGTGATTGAGGTACCCGACGGCGGATCCTCGTACAAGACAATGGTGATGGCAAGGTGGTCGGCATGCCCGGAGACAACCTCGACACAACAGCACCACGTCACGTCTGCGGTCGACCTGGTTGACGTGCTGCCCACCTGATGGCCTCATGAGACAACCATTCGTCGACCTCCAACAGCGCTTCACCGACCTCCTCGGCATTTCGAGTGCGGCATGGCTCCGGCCACAATGATGGCTACAACAACTTCAACTCGACCACTACGACCTCCACAAGCTAAGTACTAGTTTTAATTAAATATTTTTACGTCTTTCGTATGCTTCGCTGATCGTCTCAGTTACACCATGTCTCCGTGACTTTTGTCGACCTGCTCTACATGCTTTTGTCTGCTCTTCCGACCCCTCCCCCTCGACATGCTTGGGGGCTAGGCCTTGCCAATACGTAGGTCGTTAGACCAGAGGGTTCAAATTTTTTATCTTGTGCTATGTTTTCCCCTCGCCCTTGACATGCTCGGGGGGCTTGGCCTTGCCAATTTTAGGGTCGTCGGATCTGGGGGACCTGTTTACTTCTGTGTGCTCTTCCTTTAACTTCTTGACTCTCGTTATGAGTATTCGTTGTTGTGTGGTTGCAAAACTTGAGTCCCAGACTCCTCCCCATACGTCGGCTACATCTAAGTCTCCCTGCTGAGCATTGTAGAGGGGTGAAACACTTTGCAGCTTCAGAGCTTTCGAGTCTGCATAATGTGTGCTTTGCACGACAAAGGGGAATGCTTTTTCAAACAAAACATAGTACAAGAATTGTTCTGCTCCGGCTAACATTACTCAACATAAACATGTCTATCCCAAGATAGGTCTTCATTAAATATTACTGATTGAAACACCGACCTGGTGTTTATTTTATTTTATAGGACCAACTCTTCGATCCAGTGTCTTCGTCAGGTCGCTAGACTTCCGTGCAGCTCCATCGTCACCTTCATCATGTCTCTAGACCTCCCTGCGGCTCCGTCGTCGCCTTCTTCAGGTCGGCGGACCTCCCTAGGGCTCCGTCGTCGCCGTCTTCAAGTCTCTAGACCTCCCCGCAGCTGCGGCATCACCTTCGTCAGGTCGCTGGACCTCTCTGTAGCTCTGGCGTCACCTTCTACAAACCTTCCCTACGGCTCTGCCGTTACTGATTTCAGGTCGGCGGACCTCCCTAGGGCTCCGTCGTCGCCGTCTTTAGGTCGGCGGACATCCCTGCAGCTTCATCATCGCTTTCATCAGGTCTCTAGACCACTCTGCAGCTCCGGCGTTGCCTTTGGCGAACCTTTCCTACGGCTCCGTCATCACTGACTTCAGGTCGGCGGACCTCCCTGCAGCTCTGTCGTCGTCGGCTTCATGTCGGCGGACATCCCTGAAGCTCCGTCGTCACTTTCGTCAGGTATTTAGACCTCTCTGCAGCTCTGTCGTCGGCTTCAGGTCGGCGAACCTCCCTGTGGCTCTGTTGTCGCCTTCTCCAGTTCCGAAGACCTCCCCAGCGACTTCATTCTCCTACTTCCAAGCTTCTAGGGCTTTTCATCATGTGCTCTGGTGGACGGACACATGCCCATGGCATGGCCACAATTCTACACTACAGCTTTATATAGCTCTACAATGGCTCGATGGCTTGCCCCAGGCTTATGCTGCTATTTATAGCGAAGGCCAACTCTGTCTGTGGCCATCTGTGCCTTGACATTGTTACCACATGGTCGCGGGGTATTGTGCACATGTGAACGTCTTTGCGCACCTTTCCCCTACCTACACGACAAAACTCTGTGCATCATTGATGCCTGCGGCAGCGTCACATGGCTACAGTATACTCGATATCAGGTGGTGAAGTTGTCGTTTTCTGGGCGGCAAGAGAATCTCAGACCACTGTTGACCTGTGACCCTGCAATCTACTTGGGTGATAAGACTGACTCTACATCAGATGGCTCTATGCCTAAACACAGCTATGAACGACGATGATGATAAATTGCACCTTTTACGGCTCTCCGTCCTTGTTGCACCCCCTGGACTCTGTAGTGTAAACGGACCTATTCCAATCAGCCTATATTTCTGTTTCCCGAGCAGAATGGTCATAGGTTCGATTGAAGACCTCCATGGGGTAGGCATGCCTCGCTGCTCTGCCAGTCCGTCTGGGCACCTGGAGTCCAGATGCTTCACGTCTACGATTTTGTTGGGCCCCAGAGGTCGGCGTGCCCGTTGCTTAGGTCATCAATACCTTAGTATCCTGGCTTTGCTGGATGCCTGGCAGCCATGCTAGTCATCTGGGCACCAAAATGGCCTTCCTGAGGTCGGCGTGCCTTGATATCTAGGTCTTTCGATACCTTGGTACCTCTTCGGCTCTATCAACCTAGTTGGGCGCCCTAGATGCGTGTTCTCCTTGAGGTCGGTGTGCTCTTTTAAGCCCTGCTAGCCTAAAATGGACACCACATCTTCGATTGCGATAGGACTGAAGGCCTCCTCGAGGGGTGCGCACCTAATGGCCTTGCTAGGCATCCCCGGATACTGGGCGTTATTGACTTGAGGCCTCCTTGAGGTCGGCACGCCTTAAGGCCTTCTTGAGGTCGGCTCTGCTAGACTCCTTACAGCTATGCTCGGTGGTCTGCGGATGTGAGGATTGGGGGCCGGACGCGAGTGGGGTAATAGGAGCGCGGACGCGAGAGAGATATTAACCGCATCTAACAGAAAATTCAGGTCCGGACACATACATCAGCAACGGACTTTGTGGAGTCTGTTACCAACAAATTCATCTAATAAGATTTTTTTCCTATTTTTTTGGGTTTTTTAACGATGGCATGAAAATCTCAGTGCTGGCGGGCGACTTAAGCACCCGCGGTCTATGTGCTGGCGGGTGGACACCCGCTAGCACTGAGATGATTTGTGCTAGCACAAGGTCGCAGGCGGGAGCTCCACTCACCAGCAAAGACCCCTTTTACCCGTCAGCACAAATCATTTGTGGCCTAGTGACATACATCAGCAATGGACTTTGCGGAGTCTGTTATCAGACGTTGGTAATGCCCGTTACCAATGGAGTTAGACTTCAGTTTGGAGATCTCATTGGTGGCGGGCACATATTTGTTATTGGTAACAAGCATTAATAATGCACGTTCACTACTAGAAAACCCCCCTTTAGCTATGTTATAGTAGTAACGCACATTGGAAGTGTTTCTATATTAGTACCAAAAGATGCTTTTTGACATGATTTTGAGAACATTTCAAACTGTCACGATATTTGACACGCTTACAACGTTGGTAGTCTTATAAAGACATTTTTATGACGATATTGAAATCATCTAAAAAAGAGACGAAGCTAGCCACATTTTAAAGCATCATTATTGTCTAGATACGTTAAAAAGCGTAGCAGATAATGTCTATAATCATGTAAAGATGCTTTTTTGACATGATTGTAAAAATGTTCCAAGATGTTACACTTTTAGACATGCTTTGAATCATAACTAGCAAGTAGAAACATCATAAAGCGTACCAAATAAGTGTACTAAATGGTTCTTCATGAGAAACTTAAGAGGAAACTATATGTTATGTAAGTCAAGTTTGTTGTGTAGGTGAGATGGTAAGGAAGCTATGTGTGAGATGAGAGATCTTGGGTTCGAATCCTGTACGACACACATATTTCACATGAAAAATCATGTATAGGTGTCCTTAAATCTGAAGTACTTTTTAGATTTTTCACAATAGTAGACATGTTTTATAAATGTATCTACAAGTTTGTCTCTATACTTATTAACACATAATAAAGCGTTACTATAATATGTAACTAGACCACTAGATATGTTTTGTACACGTGTCTACAAGATTGTATCAATTTTATTAGATATGCAGATATGCATCTAACGTGTCTACAAAATGTTTCTTTCGTTCATAGCGACGTTTAAAGAATTCATCTCTACAAGACTTGACGCGGTACGTACGAAGACGCTTCTAACACGCTTTATGAAAGCATGCCTACAGTGACATTGAGATGAAACAAAACGTGTCTAACTCTAAATCTGGCATATCTAAAGGGGAGGTTTTCTAGTAGTGGTTACCTTTAATATTTATTGTAATGGGCCACATAGGTCTGTAATCAATGTTGCGTGACCTATTTGAGGTTTTCACGTAGTGTTAGACAAATGTGGCACATTAACAAATGCATTTTCATAAGCTATACAATAACATATCGTACGATCGTTATTACAAGTCCATTTACCGTACCAGCCTCAAGTAATAAAGCCCCACCATCAAACACATGGCTCACTAAATGTTAACATGATATCCTTAGACCCAGATATAACCTCATATAACTAGCCATGAAATTCACTCACCGCCTGATCTGTGAAATAATGGGCCAATAATTAGTTCATGAAGTGGCTCATGGGTGGCACAGAGTAACACAATGTTATACCAAATGTGTAAACAGGTAGAAATAGTGGGAAAAAATTAGTACATGAGCAGAATTGGCATGCACCTTAGTCGGCTTAAAACAAGAGTACGTTAGTACTCTCTTTGTTTTTAAATATATGGCATTTAGGACAAGTTAGTTAGTTAAAAAATGAACTAATTTGCTTGTCCTAAACATGATCACTACTACACAACCGGGCATTCGTCCCAAGCACTTAGTACCGGGCGCAATTTCGCCCGGTACAAAGTGGAGAAATTAGTACCGGGCAAAGTCTATAGTAACCCAGCAGGCATATTAGTACCGGCCGGTATAACGAGCCGGTACAAAATCGCACTGAGGACCCCGCCCACGCTGCAGCCAGTGGGCCCTATGGATGTAATTAGTACCGGCTGGAAACACCAGCCGGTACTAACTTGCTTCCAAGCAGTTTAGTACCGGCCCTTGTTTCCAGCCGGTACTAAGTGGCGCCGCGGACCCCGCCGCTGCTAACGGCTAGTGGGCCCGGCGTAAACATTTAGTACCGGCTGGAAACAAGGGCCGGTACTAATCGTCTCGTGGGGCCAGTCTAGCACTTTAGTATTACCAGCCGGTACAAAACGCTACGCGTTAGTACCAGTTGGTAGTACCACTCGGTACAAACTATCAACGGCTATATATACCCTTCTTCCTCCCCGAGCCCGAGCTGAAGCTCTCATTTCCCAGCTCGAGCTTCACACTCCTCCCATGGCGCCCTAAGATGTGATGTCCATTTCTTCCTAGATTTGAAGGTGTTTTGCTGCTCCAACATCTTCAAAAGGTTAGGAATCGAATCCTCTCTTTGTTAATATGTATAATGTTAGGATTTGTGCTTTGCAATTAGAAAAATTAGAGTTTATTAGATTATAGACTTTGAGTTGGAGAAACATAATTAGTGTGTTCTATTTAGTGAATTATGATACATAATAAATATTAGAGATAATTGTATTTTATTAATTAGTGAGGTATGATAGTTACTTTTTCATTAGTTTTTTTTATTAGTTATTGAATTATGATAGTACCTTTTTATTAGTTTCATTTTTCGATTTATCTGAAGTAGTTAGAGGTAGTTAACTTTAGTAAAATATGTGAATTTAAATTTTTTTTAAAGGTTCTTACCTTAGTTGTGTTTGCAGATGGACTGACAATGGATGTACGGTGATCGATGCGGCGGGGCCTTTATTACAGGCCTAATGAAATTTCTCCAAACTACTGAGGCGAACAAGTCTGTGAAGGGTTTCATGTGTTGTCCATGTAGAATGTGCAGAAATAACAAGTAGTACTCAAGTCGAAAGACTCTCCACGATCACATATATAGATGGGGTTTCATGGAAAACTATATTCTTTGGACCCATCATGGCGAAAGAGGAGTTGTATTGGAAGACGGCGAAGAAGATGACTATGATGATAACTACATTCCTGCTGATTGGGTTGAAGGCGAAGCATTTTCAGATGTTGCAATGGGCGAAGGTGGAGAAGATGGCGCAGATAAACCGCTCGATGATTTTGGTTAGGTGTTGGAAGATGCACGACAAGGCACCCAAATTGCAAAGGAAAAGAAGAAGTTTGAAAAGATGTTAGAGGATCACAAGAAGTTGTTGTACCCCGACTGCAAACAGGGCCACAAAAAGTTGAGTACCACGTCGGAAATGATGTAGTGGAAGGCAGCAAATGGTGTTACCGATAAGGGATTTGGGGAGCTTTTGAAAATTGTAAAGAATTTGCTTCCCGAGGACAACCAACTTCCCTCAAGCACATACGAAGCAAAAAAGGTCATTTGCCCTTTAGGATTGGAGGTACAGAAGATACATGCATGCCCTAATGATTGTATCCTGTATCATGGTAAGGAATATGAGAATTTGCAAGCTTGTCCTGTTTGCAAGGCATTGCGGTATAAGATCAGGTGTGATGACCCTGGTGATGTCGATGGGGAGGTTGTTAAGAAGAAAATTCTAGCGAAGGTGATGTGGTATTTCCCTATAATACCACATTTGAAGCGTTTGTTCAGAAATAAATCACACGCTAAGTTGATGTGATGGCACAAAGAAGATCATTTGAAAGATGGTATGCTATGACACCCTGCAGAAGGTAGTCAGTGGAGAAACATTGATAGAGAATTTGCAAACTTTGCGGGGGAAGCAAGGAACATCAAGTTCGGCTTAAGCACTAATGGAATGAGTCCTTTCGGTGAGTTGTCAGTGCACACAGTACATGGCCTGTGACCTTATGTATCCTCAATCTTCCTCCTTGGTTGTGCATAAAGCAGAAGTTTATCATGATGCCTGTCCTCATCCAAGGGCCAAAACAACCGAGCAACGACATTGATGTGTACCTAAGACCTTTGGTTGATGAACTTTTAACACTGTGGAGCAAAAAAGGCGTACCTGTTTGGGATGCGAACAAAGAGGAGACCTTCAGTTTTAGAGCATTGCTTTTCGTAACCATCAATGATTGGGCTGCACTTAGTAACTTGTCAGGACAGTCGAACAAGGGATATAAGGCATGCACCCATTGTCTAGAAGATACGGAAAGCATTTATTTGAGAAACTGTCAGAAGGTGGTATATATGGGCCATCGTCGATTCTTGCCTAAGAATCACCCTTTAAGAAAGAAAGGCAAGCATTTTAAAGGGGGGCCTAACACTCGTCCTAAGCCTTTGCACCGTTTAGGAAAGCATGTACATGACATGGTAAAGGACGTGAAAGTAATCTTTGGTAAGGGATCCAGCAGCCAACCTGTTTCGAATGATGAGGACGGACGTGTAGCCATGTGGAAAAAGAAATCAATATTTTGGGCGCTACCTTATTGGCAAATTTTAAAGGTTCACAACACAATTGACGTGATGCACCTGACAAAAAATCTTTGTTTGAACCTGCTAGCATTCCTCGGTGTTTATGGCGCATCAAAGGATACAATTGAAGCAAGGGAGGACTTGAAACAGATGGAACAGCGAGAGAACCTACATCCTGAATAGAGAGATAACATGGAACATTACTTACGTCCTGCCAGCTACACTCTCAGCCGCGAGGAGAAAGAAAGCATGTTTTCTTGCTTGAATAGTATGAAGGTCCCGTCTGGGTACGGCTCTAACATGAAGAGAATAATTAACATGAAAAAGAAGAAATTCACAAATCTAAAGTCGCATGATTGTCACATCTTGATGACTCAGTTGCTTCCGATTGCATTAAGGGGTATTTTACCAGAGAACGTGAGATTGGGAATCCTAAAGCTATGTGCATTCCTTAATGCAATACAATAGAATGCAATGAATCCAAATGATCTAATAAGGCTTCAAAATGATGTGGTCTAATGCCTTGTCAGCTTGGAGATGATCTTTCCACCATCTTTCTTTTACATTATGACTCATCTCTTGGTTCACCTTGTAAAAGAGATAACCATTCTCAGTCTAGTTTACCTACATAATATGTGGCCTTTTGAGAGGTTCATGGGAGTCCTAAAGAAGTGGGTTCACAATCGTGCTCGTCCAGAAGGTAGCATCGCCCAGGGATATGAAACAAAGGAGGTCATTGAATTTTGTGTTGACTTTTTTGAACAACTTGATCCTCTTGGCATCCCCGTGTCACGCCCCGTGTTCCTTGTCTTAATTTATAAAACATTTTTATTTAATTTGCTCACTTTATTTTCACTTACCAAATAGGAGACAAAAGAAAAGAAAAAAAAGAGAAATAGTGTTGGCGGGAAAGGGGGAAATGGTGGGTGAAATTTAGTACCGGGCCTAAAAACCGCCCGGTACAAACTACATCTTAGTACCGGGTCTAAACGTTGCCCGGTACTAAATTTTGTCACGTTTTAGGATTTCGCGCGACGTAGCCACTTTGTGTCGGGCAGTACCTTCGCCCGGTACTAATTTGCGCATCTTTGTACCGGGCGCTAGGGTTGCCCGGTACTAAATGCCATCGAGGGTGCAACTTTGTATCGGGCGCTAGGCCGATCAGTGCCCCCGTCGACTCCGATGCCACCCCCACCCTCCACTGTGATGCCCATCTCCTCACCTCAACGCATCGTCGTCCTCGCCGCCGGCCCGCTGGATCTACCCCGCCTCGCCGCAATCCACGTCGATCCTCGTCACCCTCCGACTCCGTGCCGTCCCCCCTCTCCATCGTGACGCAGGCGCCACCGTACCACTCAGCCGCGGCCACGCGTGTCGACGACCTAAGGCCTCCGTGCCGCGGCCACGCGCGTAGATGGCCATGCGCCTCGTCTCCAAGCCCTCAATCGACTCCGGCCGCCGCCTCGTCCACTTCGGCACCGCCACGGCCATCGAATCGCGTCAGTGCCTTGTCCACTTCGGCTTCGCCGTGCTGCGGCCTCGCTGCTTGCCGCGCCCCGCCCATCGACCCGCCGTGGCGCCCCGGCCTCGCCGCCGCCACCCCGGCTGGCCGTCGCCCCGTCGCACTGCCACCGGCGCACAAGGCCGATGCCCTCCAGGGCGGCGCGCACAAGCCAGGGGCGTGGCCACAGCTGACGTAAGCCCAAGGCCTATATGATGTCATGGATAAATGTGTGGATGAATGTTTAATTTTGCTGGATGAATGTGCTATGTGTGGATGAGTGTTTAATTTTGCAGGATAAATGTGCTAGTAGATGATAGGAAAATACTTATGAAAATATTATCATGTAGGATGGATGTGGTATGAGATGTATGGAAATGTAAAAATGAGTTAGAAAATTAGCAACAAATTATATATTAACTAAATTTGAATGAGTCAAAAATGAGTTAATTGAGTTTGAAATTGAATTAATAAATATCTATTATTTTGTATTGAATATAATGTTATCTTTCATTCTATCTTGCATTATACAAATTAGTCATCGATTTGTCGGCACTCGACGTCGACTTCGCTCTCGAGTCGCCACTAGACGTCGACTGCACTCTAGAGTCACCACTCGACGTCGACTCCGCTCTCGAGTCGCCACTCTACGTTGCCTTCGCTCTCGAGTCGCCACTCGACGTCGACTTCGCTCTCAGAGCCGCCACTCAATATTGACTCCGCCCTGCGCCCCTCGACATAAGCACTCAGAGACAATTATGAAAATTCATTCCTTATGTATGAAAAGTAGAGAAATTGTTAGAAATTATGGAAATTCATTTCTTATGTATGAAAATTAGAGAAATTGTTAGAAATTATGACAATTCATTTCTTATGTATGAAAATTAGAAAAATTATTAGAAATTATGGAAATTCATTTCTTATGTATGAAAATTAGAGAAAATTGGAGATAGGATGGATGAGGAAGAGATCCTTCATGATATGATCAATCAAGGAACGATGTATGCACGCTCCGCAGAAGGTGGGGAGGACGATGGCAGCCATTATTTAAATGAGACTGGCGATGGCGCTGAAGATGATAATATTTGAATAGAAGAGGACATACCAATAACTGAGGTATAATGTTTGATACTTCATGATTTACACTGAACACTATATATATAGATAGTTAATGATACCCTTTTTTATTAGCCATCTACATCATCATCGAGGCCAAGACGTAAACGAGGCGGGAAAGCAAAAATGGAGGGCAAAATCATTATAACAGAAGTGGACAAAAACGAGGCAATACTTTAGATTACTCAGACAACCGAAAGTCGTCAAAGAAAAAGAGCCAATCTCCAACTATCATCGTCATATCAGAAAGTCGTGGAACGAACAACAAAGGTCAAAGACAGTCAAAAAAGTTTCTCAGCTTGGAGAACAACTAGAACAATCGCTCCCACCGTTCAGAGTGTTGTCAAAAGAAGATGAGGAATTGGCTAAGATTATAGAGGAGACAGGCCTCATAAGAGAGCAACTTCTCGGGGGAGCTGATATCCCCTGACACGAAGGTGCTAATAGAAAGCCGTTTGTGCTCGGGGAACCTCTTATGTGGCCACAGCTGGTGGATATCCTACCAACGAAAATGCGTTTATTGCATAATTGGTACATGGAGCAATCTAAAGAAGGACGTGAGATGTTCGCTGCTTGTGTCCATGATCATGATTTTTTAGGGGGGCAGATGACTTATGGATTGAATTTGAAAGTCTATGGTTTTTCTACAATCAAGACGTTGTGGACAAATCGCTAATGAGTGCATGGGTTCTGTGAGTGTTTCCTCTCATTTCTAATCGTACACTAATTGTGTGTTGTCTCATTTGATATGTTTTATTTTATATCATGCAGAATGGAGATTCAGTTGTGCCGGAAAAAATGTACTATCATGTGGGCTTCATGGACCCCCAGGTTGTTAAGAACAATATGCTAAAGGAATGGCCAAATAGGACCATGAAAAAGATCTTCAACTACCTGGAAAAGCAGCATCACATGCCTTACATACTTCTCCCGTACCACTTTGGGTGAGTTAATTATCCTTATTATTTATACTTTTAATGAATATGACGATACATGTAACATCTCTATTATGTATATATGAACAGGTTCCACTGGATATTGATTGTTATCGAGATTGATCGTGGCGAAATCACGGTGATGGACCCAAAGC
This sequence comes from Cenchrus fungigraminus, assembly GCA_036936925.1. Classification (NCBI taxonomy): domain Eukaryota; kingdom Viridiplantae; phylum Streptophyta; class Magnoliopsida; order Poales; family Poaceae; genus Cenchrus; species Cenchrus fungigraminus. The sequence continues at coordinate 92,348,570 of CM072780.1, forward strand.
AATACCCCACCTCAATGTACCCAGAACTCGTGGATGCACTTCGCTTAGTATGGGCCCACTTTGTAAAAAATATCCGGGACAATTCAAGGAAGACTTTTACTTGCGCAACAGATTTCATGTATGTATTTACTTTCATTCTATATTCGCGATTGATAACAAGAATTTTTTTATCCAAAGAAATTGTTTTAACTTGTTCTTTCCTATTCAGTGCTTGAGACAGGAACATGGTAACAATTTATGTGGATTTTACATTTGTGAGTTCATCCACAACTTCATGGTTGACCAGAAAAAAAGCAATGATCAAAAATTGGTATGTATAGAAAATTATTTCATTTGACGACTTTTGTACTTTAATTTCCATAAATATTAATTCCTTGATTTTTATCTTGTGATTTTGCATGTGACAGCTGAAAGAAATGAGAAGTGAAATCCTCCCCCAAGAACGAATACGGGCGACTCAAGAACAACTATGTGGATTTCTATTATTTTAGGTCGTAAATCCAAAGGAGAATTTTATTTCGACCGAAAAAGTGTTGGTAAACTTAATCCAATCAGGGACAACCCTGACACCTTTGGGTGAGTCTATGTTGGTCACACTTGTGAGTTGAGGCCACTTTTGAGTTGTATCAAACTTGTCAAACTCAAATAGTTGACACAAGTGTAATATTTGTAATATATATAATATATGCTAGATCTATATGTAATATTATTGGCAATATATATGAATACGACTACGAATGCAACTACGAATACGAGTACGAATATGAATGCGACTACGAATACGAATACGAGCCGAATACGAATATGAAGATAATATAACCAGCTCGCAGGTTTGTACCGGGTGGTATTATGGCCCGGTACTAAACTACTCAGCAAACAACGTGGGGTGGTTGCAGTTTAGTACCGGTCGTTGTTACCGGCCGGTACTAAATTGTAACTTAGTACCGGGCGGGTGGCCAGTAATAATTGTTGTGGCAATTATTGGCAATTAGTACGGGCCAGCTTGTAACGGGCAAGCGCCTGGTACTAACCTGGCCTTTTGCCCGGTACTAATGCCCGGATCTGTAGCCATGGATATATTTAAGAACACATGTCGCGCTCAGCTGCGACCAAGGGGCCCCGGGTAGGGGACCCGTCGCTCCGTCCGGAGGAACATCACCTCCAGGTCCCCACCTCATTCGAGTTGGAGCACGAGCTTCGTGACTGGGAGGGTTGCGCCCTCGTCACTTGGGCCATGAACGTCCCGCCCAGCACCACGGGGCCCCTTGGTCACAGTTCAGGCTGCAACCATGTGATGTCAGCGTCACCCGGCACCGTCCCGAGGCTTTCCTGATCCGCTTCCATCACCGGAGGCACTGCGAGGATGTGTACGCCCGAGGCAAATTCCAGTACCACAGCACCGACGTCTGCGTCCGTCAGTGGCGCAGTCTTACGGGTGCTATCGTCGCCACCCTCTTCTACCGGGTGCGCATCGTCCTCGATGGGGTGCCGCGCCACGCGTGGCTGCCAGACATCGTCGAGCGTCTGGTGGGGCGCACCTGCTCACTGTAATGCATCGACACCAACCTTCTTCACCCGACAGACACTCGCGGCATCGAGCTCTGGGCATGGACAGACAACCCGAGCAGAATCCCCAAGGTGATGTGGCTGATGTTCACCTCTGGCTCTCTGGAGGGCTCCTCCTCTTCCTGGCAGGTTTCTGAGTTCCCCACGTCGCGCTGGCAGCGTGGCATCCGGCACCGCATCTACGTGCACCTGTGGGAGATCCACAACTACGCCGACATCTCCATCGACCCCCACGACCCGGACGTTGCCGTTGGGGAGCCAGACAAACGGCAGCTTCCCTGGTTCTGGGGTGTCCCGGACGGCCTGCCTGCCACTACAAGGTTTTGTATCAAATTCAACGCCTCTGAATTGCAACGCCGAAAATTTGGTTGCTAGAGATGGTTATATTGCAACCATTCTAAAAAATCGTAGTGATACGTGGCTTTAATACAACGGTTTTCAAGATGTTGCAAAGCTCTGTTGCATTTGGTGGACGATATTGCAATGGTGAAAAATGGTTGCAGTATAATTGATTTTGGTTGCAATTGTGTGGTAGTATTGCAACCAGGTTTGCGTTTGTTGCAATTGGTTGCGACTATTGCTACATGTTTGTTGGGTTGCGATAGCTATATGCTTATTGCAACGAGAACTTTGATAGCCGAAGCAAAAGTGGTTCTCAATTGCAACATTGTTTTGGGGTTGCAACTGCTACAACTTGTTGCAACGAGGACTCTATGGGGCGAAACAAAAGTGGTTTTCAATTGCAATGCTTTGTTGGTGTTGCAACTGTTATATGCTTATTGCAACAAGAACTCTGGAGGGCGAAGCAAAAGTGGTTCTCAATTGCAATGCTTTTCTGGAGTTGCAACTGTTACATGCTTATTGCAACGAGAACTAGGAGCTGAGGTTGATTTGGATTGGGCCCTGTAGCGTGTATGATATATTATGAAAAAGTAGAACTTGGCTAATTTTGAATTTATATTTTGTTTTAATTATTAATTTTGTGAAAGAACTTTGAATTGGTGGTAAAACAATTTGTAATTAGAGACAAAATAGAAAAAGTAAAAAAGCGCCATTGTATGGCATTGAACCAAGAACCTCAATACTACACTAGTATATGACTTACCAGTACACCATTATAATGTTAGTGTTCGCTAGCACCGTTCAAGCCTTTTTCATGTTTCTATGTGGTCACCTTATATTAACCTTATATATATATTAAAACTCTAAAAGTTACTTTACATGATTCTATTAGTTAGTTATTAAAAAAACAAAGAAGTAAAGTTTCCTAAAAGTATTATTGTTTTTTTGTAAGTCAACACTAGAAAAGAGTTGCAATAGGCCTCAAATGGTTGCAGTAGACACGATGCCAGGAAACCAAAATAACTTTAAATTGCTATGTCACCCGGTCCCACCTTGAGGACGTGGTGATGCGGTCCCACCTTGAGGACGCAAAAAAATACGCTTTACAATGGGTTTGAACTATGGACTAACAACCTCATACTAATTTGCCTTACCATTGAGTTACAACACCTTCTGTGATATTAGTAGACGTTACTATGTACACATACAAATACGAGTCGTAGATGGAAAAATAGAGAAAAGAGGAGACGTGCCGGTATAATCGCAACTCAAGACCCTCCCTACCTACTGGCTTGCCCTGCAATGCCATGGCCGGCCACGCCGGTCGGTCGCACCCTGGCCACGGCCAGCCACACCCCAGTTGTGCCCAACCGACTGCACCTTAGCCGCATCCTGGCCACGTCCCAGCCACGGCCAGCCGCAGCCCAGCCACGCGCGGCTATTGGCGCCACATCACAAAATGCCCAGCCGGTCACACCACGACCCCAGCCACATGCGGCCGCGGGAGCCACAATACAAAATGGAAAAAAATTAAAATGTGTAGGAGCGGGGATTCAAACCCAGATGGATGGGCAAACAGCTGAGCACATCTTCCACCATGCCACCGCTTGTTTTCTGCTCTGTTACGTTATTTTATTTCCTTAACACTATAAAGTTGCTTATACCACGTATTTAATCCGGAGCTGGCCAAAAAAAGGGGCGACGTGGACTTGAACTCGCAACCTCACACATCAAGAGTGCAACTACAACCACTAGACCATTGTGGCAGTTGTTATGGTTTGATGATAGTTTGTTTCATATACCGATCGATAGAGTTTCGGGACCATGTAGAAAAACTGGGATGGTCGAGTTGCTTCACCGGGACCACGTGGCGCACCATGAGCTCGTTTTCCCATCATTTTTTAATCTACAACTAAAATTTGAAATAGGTGTTTCTCGGACATAGCAAGTTCAAATTCATTGATTCTTTTTTTGGTTTTTTTTGTAAAATCATACTCTTTCAAGTAATATTGTTTGTTTGCATCTTAATTACTATTTCATTTATCTTTTTTATAAAGCTTCTTTTCTTCTACCTGATGGATAGTTCATCTTTTTCATTTAAATCTGAGATTAAAATTTGTATCAGTTAGTTATTTAAAAACAAAGAACTAAAGTTTCCTAAAAGTATTATTCTTTTTCATCTAATGCAACACTAGAAAAGTGTTGCAATAGGCCCAAGATGGTTGCAATAGACACAATGCTAGGAAACCAAAATAACTTTAAATTACCATGTCACCCGGTCCCACCTTGAGGACGTGGTGATGCAGTCCCATCTTGAGGACACAAAAAATCCAAAAATAGGAGATGTGCCAGCAAAATCGCAACTCGAGACCCTCCGCTACCCGTTGGCATTCCTTGCATTGCCACGGCCGGCTGGCTGCACCCTGGCCGCGGCCGGCCACGCCCCAGCTGCGCCCAGCCGCGGCCAAAATTTAATCCGGCGCACTAATAAAAGGTTACATCCAAATTTAAGGTATCCATTGGGTAAGAAAGTACTCGAGTGTGTAAAAACTAAGAAGTTTAAGTTGAGTTGTATGAAATAATGTGATGAATTATCTAGCTTTTGAAAAATGTATACTGCAATTTTCACAAAATTTTATGAAACTTTTTTGTCAAGTTTGTACATCCATAAAATGATTCTATCCCAATTTACATAATTTATGGATAAGTTTGTATTATCATCATTATTTTATATAATATTTTGAATGTTATTAGAGCTACAAGTAGTTCATCTTGGAATTAATTCCAATAACTACTCAAAAATTCATTTGAATTATATAAAATATCAAATACGATCAAAAAATTGAAACTCCCACATGACAATTTAGTTGTTATATATTACATTTAGAAACTATATTAGTGTATTTAAGATAAATCATTTTGCTTGTTACTTTATATACGTGTGCCTTAATTAAGTGAAAATGAAACAAATACTAACAGGCCACAAACAAGCCATTTTCGGCCCGACTCATGTAGCTCAGCCGGCCTAGCTATGGCTGGTCGTCGATCCATTTGATCTGACGGCTACCTACTCTTTGAAAACCCTACTCCTCCTCCGCATCCATTCAACACCCCGCACCCCCGCCGGGACTCCGCGCTGCCAGTCTCACGCACGTTGCGGGCCTCCACGCTGCCAATTCTGCGCCACTGCGGGGCTTCTACGCCGCCGGCCCCGCGCCAACGACACGCCTCCGACCCGCCCATCCCGAGCCCCTCTGGCATCAGCATCTTCGACTCCGCGCCCCCGACGGGCCTTCACACCACCGGCCCCACGCCTCCGGCACCGCGGCGTTACAGGTGGTCGGGCCATCTGCGGAGGAGTAGGTGGGACTCCCTCTCTCTCTCGGTCACGGCTCCGGCGATGTGGTGAGGTTGGGGCTCAGGCCCTCGGGTGGACGGATTTTTGATAGGGTTTCAGTTGACTCCAAAATTCGTGATAAATACTTGAGTTTTGGTTGAGATTTTCTCAGATCTGCTAGCCCTTGGGCTTGTGCATCTAGTGCTCAAGTTTCGTCTCGATTCGTGGAGTATTGAGGTCGGAATTTCAGATCGAAGTTGGAGCGCTTTTCTTGCGTTATTCCCCTTTGCTCTATGTTCTTGTTCGCGTGCAGGCAAGGGACGTCAGGTTCGCACAGCGCACCGGCGCGTGCGGGCACGTGTGCTACGAAGCAGCGCGTGCGGTCTCCAGACCGAACGGCCAGGCATCAGGCCGACCCAGGCGAGCGACGGACCCGGCCGCAGCAGCAGCAGGTTTGAGCACCAGCGACCTACCAGCTCCCCCAGGCCGGTGACGCCGTCCGGGCTCCAGGCCAAGCGGGGCGTCCCCAAGCAGCAGCTCAAGCTGGATCAGCAAGTGGCATCCTCAGCAGCATCCAGAGACAGCCCAAGGCAGTAGAACGGATTTCTTCGCACGAGCACAGCAGAAGGACGTGCTGATCACCAGGCGAGCAGTACCTGCAGGCCAGCGTTCAGCAGCAAGCAGGTCCAGCACTTCGTGCACACCAGCAGGCCACAGAGAATCAGAGATCAACACCAGCTGCTCTGCTTCTCCTACAAGTGCAGAGCTTCTCCTACAAGTAAAGTGCAGGTATTGGTTTCTTAATTGTTGCAGCTCGTGCAGGAACAACAGTACAGGTTGACACAGCACAGCGATCTGCCTTTGTCTTTGAATAGTAATCTAGCTATGGACTTGGTAATATTGCTGAATTAGCTCTTTGCCAGTTTAGTGTGAATAATTTAATGCCTGCTTATTAGCTTCTCTTCACATGAACTTGACCTCCAGCCTGTTCCTGCTTGGTTTGTATTAATTAGATGTACCTCTGTCAGAGTACCTTCTTTATAGGTTAATTACCTGTTAGCCAGTGATCTCTTGCTAATCATGATGTGTCCATAATTATCTTGCTAATCATGATGTGTCCATAATTATTAGCTTCTCTTCACATGAACTTGAACTTGATCTCTAGCCTGTTCCTGCTTGGTTTGTATTAATTAGCTATAGCTCTGTCAGAGTACCTTCTTTATAGGTTAATTACCTGTTAGCCTGTGATCTTTTGCTAATCATGATGTGTCAATAATTATCTTGCTAATCATGTTTAGTCTTTATTTATTTAACCTTGTGCATGTTTAGTGAGTGATGATTTAATTGTGGCTTGGCTTTTCTTCCATACAAGCTTTTCAGTGCCTCGCTTTGTTGGCTTATGCTACGCTTTGAGCATGTCGAATTGTTCCTAGGGTGAGCTTATCACTAGTTGACTTGTGTCATCTTGGCAATTAAACGTGAGGTGCATTTGTAGTTGAACATTACTTCTTATTACTGAACCAACAAATGGACGACTTTGTCAATGCAACTGCAGGAATTGGAACTTAAAAGGATAAGGGACCAAGAGGAGATGAGGTAACATGCTTAGTTCGAGGTAAAATTGGAGCTTCTGCTATGGTGGCTTCTGATGCTAGATGAAAACATGGATGTGTCATGGTACCTATATGTGCCATTGTGGATCTGTTGTGAGCATGAGCATGTATGTGATCTGGGCTCTGTAATTTGATGAAATTACGTGTATCATGGGTTGTAATGTGTATTATAATAAGTGGGCTTAAATTTGGTTCTCATTTAGTTTGACACTCGGTGTGTGTCGTTAAAGATTTGTATAAACAAATTATATTTCATTTTAATGGATGTCGATGCTTCATTCATTATGTATTTGTCATTTTGCGATTATTGATTTAAGTTACCGAACAAAGCGCCACAACATGATAATCTGGCATTGCAATATATAATGGAAATCAAACCAAATTGCAATAGGTGCGATAATCGTGGCAATAGAGAAACTATCTCTTGCAACTAAAAAAAAGATACAGTGGCAATAGAGGATCTCTTTGTAGCAACCAACCTACAGAAATGTTGCAATAACCCAAGACACCTATAGCAACCATTTAGGCGACGTGGCAATAGAGAACCTCTATTGCAATTCTTTCTCCGCGTAGCAATAACCATGCTTGCAACACCTATGTTGCGTTGCGATTGCATTGTGCTGCTACACGACCAGCGTGTCGCAATACGTATCGCTAGCAACGCCTAGTTCATTGTAATTGATACTATTGCCACACCCATAGTGGTTGCAATTGCTATTGTTACAACACTCACCAAGTGTTGCAAAAGCGTCAAAAGTGTTGCAATAGAGTGGTTGTGTGTCGCAACTAAAACGTAACCCGTTGCATTATGCTATTGCTACCGTTACAAGTGCAACGACATTTAACCAAAAATAAAAGGTAGCAAAAGTACTATTGCTACCATTTTTGTGTCTTTTGCTACACTTTTTCTGCGTTGCATTTGATACAAAACCTTGTAGTGTGCGCCGACACCACAGTTCCCCCCGTTCCAGCAACCACCTCCACCGTGGGTGGTGGAACGTAGGGATGAACATGCATAGGCGGACCGCCGTGATCGCGAAGGACGCGACCGCGTCGAGGCAGAACAGAGGGCTCGCGAGGAGGCGGAGCGCCGGTGGTACGACAACAACCACCCTGACTTCCACGACGCGCACTGGGCGCGCCACGACGACCCCGACGGCGATGGCTCCGACAACTGGCCGCGTGAGCACCGTGGACCAGGGGGCCGTAACGACAAGTACCGCGGGCCTCGGGCCGCCAACGACCGCCGCGCTCGCTCTCGCTCTCCGCGCCAGCATGGGGAGCACGGCAAGGGCGACCGTAGAAGGGCGGCCTCTCCGTCGAACTCTCCCCTACGCTCACACTCTCAGTCCCTCTCGCCGCGCCATCAAGCCCGCCGCGACGACCGGATTGATGGGCAGAGGGCACACCTAGAGCGCCAACGTGAGCAGGAACTTCAGCTTCTGTTCCAGCTCAAGGTTGCTACCATGCAGGAGGCGTCCAGCAAGATCTTCAACTTGCAGGCCCCTACACCACAACCTTCTCCTCGGTCGCCGCTGCAGCTCTTCAACAACTTCGCGCCACTGGTGGACGAGCTGGGGGATGATGCCTGGTTTGACTGTGTCAGCTCTCCAGACTTGCCTGATGACTGCTTCGGCAACCCCCTTGGCCAGGAGGAGGTGCACTTCGTCGTCACTGATCCCCACAACATCAAGGTACAGCAGCGACCTGTCCCTCTGCCCGTCCCTGTGCGTACTGTTTTTCAGTGTCTCAACCATGATCTGCTACTGGCTCCCTCACCTTCCATCCAGGAAGTGGACGCTGCCCTCGTCAACATGATGGAGGAGGCTCTGCACTTAAGCAACCCATCGGTGACGCCACAAGCCGCAACTCCAGAGCTCCAAGGGCATACTGCTGCTACTCCCATCGCCTAGGTCTGCTCCACGCCCCCTAACGCTGCGCCTACAACAGTCACTACTGTTGCTTTCACTGGGGTTGCTGATCTTTTTACCACTCCGACACAGAGTCTTCTGCCACGTCAACAGCCTGCTCCTGCTCTGGCCAAGAAGGGCAGGCGCCTCAAGCAGCCAGTGAACACCACTCTCTGCCGCAGCAAGCGTCAAGCCTGCAACAGACTCAAGCACTTGACGGCGGAACAGCGAGCTAGCGTCGTCCTCTGCCGTCGTCTTGGCTACATCCAGAACGACGACCTTTCGCTCGCGGAACAAGCCATTCAGGAGTTCGTGGCCTCCTTCAAGGGACCAATGCCACAGTTCATTGTTGCTGCACTGACGACCCTTTTTCGCCTCGACGACAACGACATGTGTGATGCTAATGCGGCTCTGATTGAGCTTGGGGAGCCAGAGGTGGTAGATGGCCTGCGGGAGCTTCAGCCTGATGCTTAGTTCTCTTCAGCTCCTTCTGTGTTTGTGCGACATCTTCGCCATGTATCGAACGATGTTTCTTTTTTCATCTCCTGGTGCTGCACTCTGCGAAGTGCTTAGAGTTGCGCCAGGCGCCGATCCCCGCCTTTGAACTGCAGTTCGCTACCTGTCAGGAATGCCACTTTGCTTTGTTGTCTTATTTGTCGGTGACTTCGCTTTAGTTCTCTGCGCTTTCTCCGTCTTTTTAAATGGCTAGCAAAAATTTAGACATCCTATGTTGGAACGTGAGGGGGCTTAATGCCGAGGCCAGACGATCTACCGTCCAGGAAACCCCTTCCGCGACGCCCTGCCACATTGCTTGTATTCAAGAGACCAAGATGCCTCTCATTGATGCTCAGCTCGTAAGGTACCTGGGGGGCCGTCACCTGGTCTCCTTCACCTTCCTGCTGGCAACTGGAGTCATGGGCAAGCGAGGGGGCATCTTATTGCTATGGAACGACACTCTGATTGATATACAACAAATTCAGGTTAGACGCTTCACTATCTCTGCTACGGTTACAATCAAAGAATCTGACACAAGCTTCCTCCTGACGACGGTATACGACCCAACAAGGGACAGCGAGAAACCTAACTTTCTAGCAGAGATTCGCACCTTCGCCCCTCCTCCATCAGTTAAATGGCTTATCCTAGGGGATTTCAACCTGATTTATCGGGCTCGCGACAAGAACAATACGAAGCTAAATTTGAGGCGCATGCGCAATTTCCGGTCCACACTGAACTCCTGCTCACTAAAGGAAGTGCATCTTCAAAACAGGAAATACACGTGGAGTAACGAGCGGCGAAACCTGACACTTGTGCAACTCGATATAGTTTTTTGCAATGAAGCTTGGGATCGGGCTTTTGCCTCACACATCCTGCAGGCCCTGTCGACCTCCCTATCCGACCACTGCCCATTGCTCCTCTCTAACCAGGAGAGCTCGCCGAGGCCTCGAACTTTCAGATTCGAGAACTTTTGGACTTCAATGCCAGGTTTCCTTCCTCTCGTTCGACAAGTTTGGTCCACCCCCAACACACATACAAATCTAGTTCATCGTTTGAACTATCGCCTGGCGAACACAGCGAGAGCACTTCGCAAGTGGAGCAAAACCCTATTCTCTGAAGCCCGACTCCAGTTTCACATGGCACAATTTGTAATCCTACAATTTGACAACACACAAGAGTCAAGACCTCTATCTGATGCTGAGTTCACGCTGTGCGTCAAACTGAAGAAACGAGTCATGGGGCTCGCGATTTTGGAGCGATTTCGCAAAAGGCAATGCTCACGTATCACTAATTTAAAGCTAGGTGACGCAAACACACGCTACTTCCACCTGAAAGTGAATTCGAGACGACCCAAGAACTTCATTACCAAACTTCCTCACCAAAATGGCTGGGCGATCTCCCATCAAGACAAATCCGCGGTCGCTCAAAATCACTATGATACTGTTCTAGGCCAACCACCGAGCTGTGAAATTGACTTCAATTGGCAACTTCTCCACCGCTCGGACATTGATCTATCAGAGCTAGATGCTGACTTCATGGAAGATGAGGTTAAACGCGCCCTAAAGCTCATGCCGAAGGACAAAGCCCCAGGACCGGATGGTCTCACGATAAAATTCTTCGCCAAATGTAGGGACATAGTCAAGGGGGAACTAATGAGTCTCATTCATGCTTTTCACAGTGGTTGGCACAATTTTTTTTGATATCCTCAACACGGCAAACATTGTGCTCTTACCAAAGAAGGAAGGGGGCGATTGCATCACTAACTGTCGTCCAATCAGTCTCATTCATGCAATAGCAAAAATCATAACCAAGATGATGGCCCTACACTTGCAACCGCATATGAACTCCCTCATCTCCAATAGTCAGAGCGCTTTTATCAAGAAAAGGGCGATACATGACAACTTCATGTACGTACGTAACCTCGCTCGGCGTTTGTTGATGCTCCTTAGCCTCACTACTAAGTTTGCACTTACGGTGACGGCGTCAGGAATGCTTGAGGCACTCGCAAGCGTCGCTACCGGGTTTACACCCCTAGTAACAGGGCTAGGGAACGTCTTTGGTAAAACACACGATCACAGAAAGGTCCGCAAGCGCACGGATTACCATTGTAGCACTTCACCCGGTGGTATTCGAGTTATCGTATTTATATTTTCCCAAGGGAGGCACTACGACAAAGATAATCGAATAAACGGTGGAGAAAGACAAGACTTGGTAAAGAGCTATAGCGGGGGTAACGAATAAAGATATTCGGGGATAACTTGACACACAAGGAGATCTTGATAAAGGGTTAGAGAGGACCTAGCGAGCTGGGAGGACAACGAGACGAGAAAGGATCCTAACACAATCTATCTATTCTTGTCAACTCTAGGCAAAGAACTAAGGCAAAGGATAACCAAGGTAAGCTAAACTCAACAAGCTCTTCTAGTGCTGCAGGGGCATGCAAAGCCACGCTCTCGGACAGGGATGAGAAGGGAGAACGACGACGCGCTGAATCCTACCGGCCCGAACTAACGTGGTGGACTACAAAGCCCGTCCGGAGCTGTCACCTCCTTAGGGTACCACAACTATTCCGTTGAACGGGACACCAATCTAAGACTAAGGTAAGCTCTGAGCACCACGCTCACAACAAACCAAAGAACCTTTCCCCGGATATCACGAAGGAAGGTCTCTCTCTACCGTGAAGCACCGTAGATCAAGCGAAGAATGGCCACAACACTATAGCGTTCAAGAGAGCTATGCTAACCAAGATTAAACTAACTTTAGTCTAAACCAAGAATAAAGCTTCTAGAGCAAAGTAAAAGCTGAATGTAATTGACTCGAAAGGTAAGATAGAAAGATAACTTGAATTGTACTTGAGTCTAAGGAAAAAAAGGATGCAAGAGTAGTACCAGAACTCTGAAGAAGACTCCTTCGGAACCCCGAGACTAGCTCAACTCGACTCTAACTCCCAAGCTACACTAATCCTTCTCTAAGTGAACAAAAGAGAGAAATGGAGATGCTCCTGCGTTGTGTGTGTGATCCAGCGAGTGGGAGGTGGCTTTTATAGGCAAGGAAGATCAGTGGAGCGCAGGGGGGCCACATGCCAGGTGCAGTCGGCTCACTAGGTGCGGCCGACCCTGGGATGTGCCGCCTCTCGCCTTGGACGCCCCTGATCACTGCTCCTGAGGCGGTTGTAGGTCGGCTCCTTGGGTCGGTTTCGCCAGGCACGCGAGTTGATAGGTGCGGCCGGCCCACCCCCGTGCCGTGTGATGCACTGACCAAGCTCGGGGACGCCTAGGATCGCCTCTGGATGACGGTTGTGGCGGTTGAGCGACTGGACAAGTGGATCCATTGATCCAAGTGATCCTAGCCTTCACCCTTTGATCAAACCGATGTTTCTTCAGTGAATCTCGTTTGTCCAAGTTGTGCTTGAGGGAGAGGCAGTGCTTAGGACCAGGGACACACCACGGGGCAGGGCCGGCCGCACCAGGCAGGGTCGGCCGCGCCTGCAGGGCCGGCCGTGCCTGGTGGTTCGGCCGTGCCTAGCACGTGTGGTGTGTTGGTCCCAAATTCTCCCAAAATATGTACCTGCCTATGAAAATCACAACACAACTTATGGAACTTTATTAGTACTAAAAATGTGCATGAAATTTGTCATATACTCCTCTCGAACCCGAGGTTTTGACGGTCGAATTTTTGTTGTAAGGACCATCAATAAACTCCCCCAAGCTAAACGTTTGCTCGTCCTCGAGCAAAGCCTAGACTTGGCCTCGGTGGATCAGGAGTTGCATGATGTTACCACTCGACAAGTACCTGTGCACAAACTCATGCTCTTCTTGCTATTTGAAAAGATTGGTATGAGAGAAACTTAGCCTTATTTTACCCGTGGGGCTTATTACTTTCCACCTCACCATCGGAGGTTGAAGAGTAGAATGGTTTTCGACTTTGCATCTCTCACTCTTCTTCTTTTCTGGATCCTATCTCGGAGTTTTTGAAAAATTTTCAAAGAAAGACAAGGTTCCTCGGATGGTTCCCTCGATCGCTCAAGTGGTATTTGTTACCTCACCAAAGGCTTTTGAATGAGCCTCAACTTCCTACTCTATGGCTTGTATGTGGAGCTTTGGGTAGGATAAGCATGAGACTCACTTGTGCCACATGATGTTGTTGAGCCAAAGATCGGATCCAAGAAGAAACTAGTCATGCAACTTGATCGAGATGTGCAAGTGTGTGGAATATTTGTTTGTTTTTCTAAGTACTCCTTGCTTGGAGATTCCCCTCTTGCTTTGATTTTGGAGGGGGGTCATACTTCATTTTTTTTCTATGCTCTTTGATTGGTGCACATTTTTTTTCTATGCTTCTTGAGCATATACTTTTTTCTTCGTCTTCTTTTTTTTCAGTGACCCCTCTCTCCTTTTGCAAGAATACAAGAAGAGAAATCTCTTTGAAACTTTGGAGTATTTATTTTTTGGTGGGTGGATGGCATGTTTTGCGTAACTCCTGGTGTAGGAGTTAGCATATATATGTGGGTGTACGCGATCTCGATCATGGGAGCATGAAAAGATTCTACCAAGGGTCACAACAATTTGGCAAAACTCAATGGGTCACAAGCAAGCATATGTAGAAGGTTTATACTTTGATATCGACATATGGCTTTGGTAGGTAATATGACCATTGAGGAACTTGTCTTTTTTTATTTTCAAAAGAAATCACCCGAGATTTTCACCATACTATGAGATAGAGCAAGATCAACATTGTCTCACCATATCATACTAGTCAACACCCTAGGTTTGGTCATAAGCATTTGCTTCCCACAAAGTTTTATTTCAAGCACTTGCCTCAAAACATACCAACAAATTCAAATACTCATAGAGCACAAGGTTGTACACTAGGTTCTTGCAAAGTTTTAACATAGCAACTAATTATCATTTCCAAATTGAGGATATAGACAAGATTTCAAGTGCACATGGTTGAAGCAAATATTTTTGTTGTTTTTCTTTTATTCAAATGTGATAAACAAGATATTGAAAATTGGTTTGGATGGACATACCTTCCTTCATTGAAGATGGGGTCTCCCCCAAGCTAATTTTTGGCTACCTGGTTGGCGTGTCTTCATTTTGGTGATGAGCTGAGCACTTGGGAGCTTGTAGTGGTTGGCTTGATGGATTCGTGGAAAATCATAGGTACGGCCGTACCACTAGGTTCGGCCGGCCCTACTCTATTTGCTCCAAGCACTCGTGTCCCCTCCTGTAAACATCCTGCACAAAAATTTTGTCGAGGGGAGGTACGGCCGTACCTCTAGGTTCGGCCGTATCACCAAAAATCTCCAAAACTGTTTTTCTATGTCTTGTTTACTTACTAATGCAATGGTGAAACCAAATTTGAAATTTAAATATGCTTGATGCACGAAATAAAATGTTGGAAGAGAAATATGAGATAAATACCGGTTTACCTCACGGTGAGGGCTCGTAGTTTAGAGTCCGTGAGCGGGACTCCTCCGTTTGCTCAATTGATCTTGGACTCGTCCGGTCCCGGAGCGGAAGACTCGGACGATGCTCCCTTCACACGCCACACCTTCTTTGTTTTCTTCGGTGGCGCTGAAGTTGGTGAGGCTTTAGCGGGGGTGTTTTTGGCTTCCGTTTTCTTTTCCCCCTTAGCCTTGTTATTTACCTTCGGCTTCTTGGGTTGGTGGCGCCCTTTGAATGCTTTTACCTTGGGCTTGGTTGGAGCCACCCCATCTTTCTGCACACAGTTTGAAATTTTTCTATTGACTATTCGTACCTGTGAGCATTGTTCCACCTTTGGTCTAAAGGTGAATCGTTCTTCCTCGCCGTTGATGTTAAGGCGGATTTCTCCGGCCCCTACATTGATGTTAGCATTGGCGGTACTCAAGAAGGGTCTCCCGAGGATTAGAGGCGTCCTTGTATCGACATCCATGTCGAGGATGACGAAATCCACGGGTACGAAGAAATCCCGAACTCTCACCGGAATGTCCTCCGCTATCCCCGCCGGGTAGCGGACCGATTGATCCGCTAGCTGCAAGCACATGGTTGTAGGCGACAAGGAAGTATAATTAAGTTTGTCGAAGACTACCTTAGGCATGACGCTAACGCTGGCTCCAAGGTCGCATAGTGCATTCTCAAAGTGTTCGGACCCGATAGAGCAGCTAATTGTAGGGCACCCGGGGTCTTTCTTCTTTAGAATGGCCGCACTACATTCCTCCGTAAGCTTGACCATATCCGTGGTGGGTAGAGGTCTCGTATTGTTGAGGATGTCCTTGAGGTACTTGGCGTAGGTTGGTACCTGCATAGCCTCAAGAAATGGTATGTTGACATTGAGTTTCTTGATTACCTCAACGAACTTCCCGAATTGCTCATCCACGGTCGGCTTCTTGATTCTTCAGGGAAATGGAAGTAGCGTGGTATCGACGTAATCTTGGGGTGCCGTCTTCCTTAACTTTTCCTCATCGGGAGCTACCTTCTCGGTGTCCTCTTCTTCTTCGGACTCGGTGATCACTTCCTTCTGTTTCTTCTCTGCGGGGTTAGGATATGGTGGATCCTGAGTGATCTTACCACCTCTTGTGGTCACCGATTTTAAATTCTCTCGGGTAGGCTCGGGTTGCCCCGGGATTCCATCCGACTCAGAAGAAGGTAAAGAAGCATCAAGTTGAGCAAGTTGAGTTTCTATCATTTTATTAAAGCTTAGCTAATTCTTCATAGCGGTGGTGAAGGATTCTATAGTGGAATTCAGATTTTCGAGAACTTTATCATTGGCGGCTAGCTTCTTGCTTATGTTTTCATTAATTCTAGCTTGGCCAAAGACAAGATCTTTAATGGAAGGCTGATTATTGAAGTTGTTAGAATAGTTACCTCCATTTTGATTGTTGAACGGGAAGTCGGGCCTCGAGTTCCACCCTTGATTATTGTGGTTGTTGTTGAAGAACCTGTTGTTGTTGCCATTGTTGATGAAGCTGGCTTCTTCCCTTGTCTCAGGGCAATCATTACCCGAATGACCCACATTGCCACAAACCTCGCACGTCATGCGAGCGTCCATAATCTTGGCGGTCTCCATATTGCTTGGTGTCTCCAACTTCTTCATGAGGAGGTCCATCTTAGCGGCGAGCATGTCGATTCCATCGACTTGGTGTACACCGCGGCTACGGGGTTGGAGACGATCTCCATCCCAACCTTGATTTGCCACCATCTTCTCGATCAATTCCTTGGCGGCGGGTACTTGTAGCGAGAAGAAGGCTCCTCCAGCGGCTGCATCTAGGTGCTCACGGGCGGTACGCTTGAGCCCGTGGTAGAAGGTTTGAATCAAGAACCACCCCTGCATGCCATGATGCGGGCACGCGGTGATGTACTCCTGGAAGCGTTCCCATGCTTCCGGGATACTCTCATCATTCTGCTGCTGGAAACCCGAAATTCTTGCACGGAGGGCATTGGTTTTGCCCACCGGGAAGAACTTTGCAAGAAATGCCTTTGAGCACTTATCCCATGTGTTGATGGCATCTCGCTCCGCATAAAACCATTGATTCGCCTTCCCGAGCAATGAGAACGGGAATAGGCGAAGAAGGATTGCATCATCCGTCACTCCACGGATAGTGAAAGTCCTACATACCTCCAGAAAATGCTGGAGATGTGCATTGGCATCTTCATTAGGCTTGCCGGAGAACGGATTTGCTTGCACCATGTTGATCAACGCTGGCTTGAGTTGAAAGTTCCCATCTCCCACCATTGTGTTCAGTCCGGTAGGGACATTGGTGTTGGAGGGGGCGGAAAACTCGCGGATCGTCCTCTCGGCCATTGGTGCTGACGAGGTGCTGTCTACGGGATCGATGGTGTTCGTCTCTTGACTCGAGAGAAACTTCTGAGGAATGAGGACGCGAGGGCGCACTCTCCTCACAAGTGACTCCGGATTGTTGTTAAAGTTGGACGGTAGGTCGAAACCAGTCATGCACTACTCTGCGTACACGAGAGTAGAGCAAGGGTAAACCTGCTTAAATAGCGGTTCACCGAACCTTGATAATTCTACCACTAAGTTTAAACGATATCTTATGCCTATTGCCTCCCCGGTAACGGCGCCAGAAATACTTGTTGACGCTCCTTAGCCTCACTACTAAGTTTGCACTTATGTTGACGGCGCCAGGAATGCTTGAGGCACTCGCAAGCGTCGCTACCGGGTTTACACCCCTAGTAACGGGGCTAGGGAACGTCTTTGGCAAAACACACGATCATAGAAAGGTCCGCAAGCGCACGGATTACCGTTGTAGCACTTCACCCGGTGGTATTCGGGTTATCGTATTTATATTTTCCCAAGGGAGGCACTACGGCAAAGATAATCGAATAAACGGTGGAGAAAGACAAGACTTGGTAAAGAGCTATAGCAGGGGTAACGAATAAAGATATTCGGGGATAACTTGACACACAAGGAGATCTTGATAAAGGGTTAGAGAGGACCTAGCGAGCTGGGAGGACAACGAAACGAGAAAGGATCCTAACACAATCTATCTATTCTTGTCAACTCTAGGCAAAGAACTAAGGCAAAGGATAACCAAGGTAAGCTAAACTCAACAAGCTCTTCTAGTGCTGCAGCGGCATGCAAAGCCGCGCTCTCGGACTGGGATGAGAAGGGAGAACGACAACGTGTTGAATCCTACCAGCCCGAACTAACGTGGTGGACTACAAAGCCCGTCCGGAGCTGTCACCTCCTTAGGGTACCACAACTATTCCGTTGAATGGGACACCAATCTAAGACTAAGGTAAGCTCTGAGCACCGCGCTCACAACGAACCAAAGAACCTTTCCCCGGATATCACGAAGGAAGGTCTCTCTCTACCGTGAACCACCGTAGATCAAGCGAAGAACGACCACAACACTATAGGGTTCAAGAGAGCTATGCTAACCAAGATTAAACTAACTTTAGTCTAAACCAAGAATAAAGCTTCTAGAGCAAAGTAAAAGCTGAATGTAATTGACTCGAAAGGTAAGATAGAAAGATAACTTGAATTGTACTTGAGTTTAAGCAAAGAAAGGATACAAGAGTAGTACCGGAAATATGAAGAAGACTCCTCCGGAACCCCGAGACTAGCTCAACTCGTCTCTAACTCCCAAGCTACACTAATCCTACTCTATGTGAACAAAAGAGTGAAATGGAGATGCTCCTGCGTTGTGTGTGTGATTCAGCGAGTGGGAGGTGGCTTTTATAGGCAAGGAAGGTCGGTGGAGCGCAGGGGGGCCACATGCCAGGTGCGGCCGGCTCACTAGGTGCGGCCGGCCCTGGGATGTGCCGCCTCTCGCCTTGGACGCCCCTGATCACTGCTCCTGAGGCGGTTGTAGGTCGGCTCCTTGGGTCGGTTTCGCCAGGCACGCGAGTTGATAGGTGCGGCCGGCCCTCTAGGTGCGGCCGGCCCACCCTCGTGCCGTGTGATGCACCGACCAAGCTCGGGGACGCCTAGGATCGCCTCTGGATGACGGTTGTGGCGGTTGAGCGACCGGACAAGTGGACCCATTGATCCAAGTGATCCTAGCCTTCACCCTTTGATCAAACCGACGTTTCTTCAGTGAATCTCGTTCGTCCAAGTTGTGCTCGAGGAAGAGGCGGTGCTTAGGACCAGGGACACGCCATGGGGCAGGGCCGGCCGCACCTGCCAAGCCGGCCACACCTGCAGGGCCGGTCGTGCCTGGTGGTTCGGCCGTGCCTAGCACGTGTGGTGTGTTGGTCCCAAATTCTCCCAAAATGTGTACATGCCTATGAAAATCACAACACAACTCGTGGAACTTTATTAGTACTAAAAATGTGCATGAAATTTGTCATATACTCCACTCGAACCCGAGGTTTTGACGGTCAAATTTTTGTTGTAAGGACTGTCAACAGCGTTTCCACACCTCGCGAACCCCCACGCTGTTGTTCAAGCTCAACATCTCCAAAGCATTTGATTCAGTCTGGTGGGACTACCTTCTAGACCTTCTCCAACGTAGGGGCTTCCCGCCACGGTGGAGGAGTTGGGTCTCCACGCTCCTATGCACGGCAACCTCCAAAATTTTGCTAAATGGTGTACCAGGGCACAACATTCAACATGCTAGAGGCTTACGTCAAGGGGATCCGCTCTCGCCTTTGCTCTTCGTCCTAGCAATTGATCCTCTGCAGGAGCTACTTGATATCGCCACAGACAGAAAGCTCCTAACCAAACTGCGTGGGAAGTGCGCTCGCCTGAGACTATCACTTTACACTGATGACGCAGTAATCTTTCTCAACCCGACAGCCGCTGACGTCCTGAATGTGAAGGAGCTCTTAGACAACTTTGGTTGAGTTACAGGTCTAACCACCAATATCCAAAAGAGCTCCGTCTCCCCGATTCGTTGTGCTGGCATCGACCTGGACTTAATTCTAGCTCCTTTCCCGACTGTCAGAACCTCCTTCCCAATCAAGTATCTAGGTCTACCCATGGCGCTGGGACGACTTAAAAAGGTGGACTTTCAGCCTTTGGCCGACAAAGCGAGCTCCAGACTTGCCACCTGGTTGGGGAAATTCTTCACTCCGGCGGGTCGGGGGACCCTTGTCAAATCCATCTTGTCGGCTCAGCCAGTCTACTACTTGTCCGCCCTAAATGCCCCAGCAGAGGTTATCGAAGAAATAGACCGACGTCATAAACGTTTCTTTCCTGTGGACAGGAACCGACCAAATTGCGGGAGGGGGGGAGTGTAAAGTGGCCTGGCCCAAGGTCTGCTTGCCCACCAAGTATGGCGGGTTGGGAATACTAAACCTCAAGAAGTTTGCAAGAGCCCCACGTCTGCGTTGGCTGTGGATGGAGTGGAAGGATCCACAAAAGCAGTGGGTTGGCATGCCCATCCCGTGCAATGAGGGGGACCATCGATTATTCGCGTCCACGACCACGATCACCATTGGAGACGGTACTGCGGCCGGTTTTTGGGAATCAGCCTGGCTACATGGGGAGTCGCCAAAATGCCTAGCCCCCAGAATCTACAGTCTCTCCAATAAGAAAAAGAGATCCATTCACAACACCCTCGCCGACGACAATTGGATAAGAGACATCGACGTGCTCAGAATTAACTCTGCAGCCCAGCTGGCGGAATTCTGTCAACTGTGGTTGAAACTTAGGGACGTAGATCTTGATCCTGACCGGCCAGACTCAATTGTCTGGAATGCAACAAAGCATGGTCAATATACGACGGCTTCGTCTTATGCGGCTCAATTAAAAAATCTACAAATCTCCCCAATGGAGCGCCTCATTTGGCGAATTTGGGCGCCGCCCAACTGCAAGTTCTTTTCCTGGCTCGCTTTTCAGGATCGGTTGTGGACAGCTGACCGCCTAATTAAAAGAGATTGGCCCAATCAGAAAGTTTGTATGCTCTGTCGTGCTCACGATGAGAGCAACCTGCATATCTTCACCCAATGTCGATATAGCCTTGCGGTTTGGGGGAAAATTTTTGCTTGGGTTGCTGGCCATCTTCCGTCTAAAACAGACTGGTCTGTGTTCACGTCCATCGACGAGTGGTGGATTGTGGTTGGGTCCATGCGCGGAGCTCCATTGAAGGGGTGGCGGTCTTTGATGATACTAGTCGCTTGGGAACTATGGAAGGAACGCAGTGCTAGAGTTTTTCGACGCAAATTTGCCACCCAAGGACAACTTGTCAACAAGATTAAGGAGGAGGCGCGCACCTGGGTTTTAGCAGGGGCCAAACACCTGGGAGCTATAACTAATTTTGCGGAGTAATTGTACAGTTCTTTTTGTTTTTCCGGGCTTAGGCCCTGCTTGTACTCTCCTCTATTAATTAATACAAATCCGGCAATCTCTGCCGGTTTTACTTTCAAAAAAAACATCTCTCTGTACCCTCCAGTTGAAGGAAGGCTTTCGATAGAAACGTGAACCAAGAAATCAGCAATAATGTTTTGTACTCGAGATACAAAATCAATAATAACCTTGGATCTAAAGACATACATATATAGGTTCAATCTTATATTTTAGCTATGCTATCTATACTATTTATTCAAACTTAACAATCCCGAGAAAGACCCAGTGAAATTTGAGATCGACAACAGAGCTCGCTGCTGCGCCCCGGTGGAAGATCCGCATCGTGCGAGCGGCGACTCAGGTGGGTGGGTGCGCAGCAAGGGGAAGGGATTTAGCATTGTCTGGAAAGGCATGGTGTAATTTGAGATTGAGATTGATTCAGATCAAGTAGTCACACAAAATGATAGGTCAAAAGTTTAGGGGGTTCTAGTGGAAAGAAAATAGAGGGATGTAGGGATGAAATCGGTCGGGATCGGTTGGAAAAAGACCCCAACCATTTTTGATTTCGTATTTCTATTCGGGAATCGGTGCGAAATCAGGAAAGCTTGGTCGGGAAAACGAAATCGGATATTTCGGGAAATCTAAATCGAAACAATTCGATCGGAAACATGTTGATACTGGTCAGGAACCGATATTTAAAATCGGGAAGTAACAAACCACTTCAAATGTTCGACTCAACACAAAAGAGTATAACCATGATACTACCGAGGACCAAGTACATATTGTAATCATTGAATGCATACATGATTACAAACATCATTTGACACAAATTTATCAAAAGAATACTTGGAGAACAACTGAGAACCAAGTACACAGTAGATAGATACCATGAATTTTTGTTTCATTATCATTGATAATATTTTGGAACTTACAAAATTGAACACAAAAGAAATAAAAAAAGGTTAAACCAGCTTTTCCACGTGATTGGGCCATCATTGAGTAATGGGCCGCATGCTCCAAGGCTCATGAACAGGGTGCAGAGCACACAGGGCAGCGGCAGAGAGCAGCTCTCTCGTCTTCTCCGCTCTTGAGTCTCGACCACCCCGCCGGCTCTCGCAGTCTCACCCAAATCGATGTCGCCCAAGTCTCCAGTCTCCACCCAAACAAGATCAGGCTCCAGTGTAGAAATTGCTTACCGCCATCACCCTAGATCGGGAAAATGGTCTCGAAGGATCTATGGCGACCTCTGCCTGGGGCGAGCTGCAGGCAAACTCGGTGGAGATTGTAGGCGCGGCCGGTGAAGACCCCAGGCTGCTAGGTGATGCAAGGTAGTGCAGATTCGTGGGTGGAGGAGAACGAGGTACACCGCTTACTCAAGAAAAATCACGGGATAAAACGGGATTTCCCCGGACAGGGGGTGGCCGGCTGGCCGGTGGCGGTTCCCTCCGGCGACTCCGGGCATGGCGGCGGCCGGGAGAGGGGCAAAGCGGAGATGGCGACGAGGGCGACTGATTCCTTTCCTCACCATGGGCTATGGTGGCGCACGGAGAGAGATCGATGGCGGCAGGCGCATGGCGGCGGCGTCGACGGTGGCGGTGGAGAGCTTGGGAGGGAGAAGGGGAGTGGCTCAGTGCTTGGTGGCGGATTGGAGGGCGTCACCGGAGGAGGCGAGGAGCACGGTTGAGTGCTTGCCTGCTTGGTCGCCGGTGAACCAGAGTGTACGTTCAAGCGGCTAGTGTGTGTCGTGGTGGCTATGGCTAGATGCATTGGGTGGACCCAGCGGGTACACGGTGGGTAGAAAAGGTCATGGTGAGACAAAACTATTTGTTTTTGGCAGAAACGCTCTCCAACTTCCACCCTATCCACTCCCCTAATTAGTTGACAGGTGGGTCCGACGTGAGGGGTACGGTGGCCCCGATTTGGGTAAGATTTTTCAAATTATTCGATCTTTATAGTATAGATAGATAGGTATTATGAACCTAGAAATGAATTTTTTTTATATAGAAGTAACCATGTGTCAGGTTCATGGTTTGACTATTTTAGACTGTCCCTATTCATATTTGGATGTTTGGCTTGCAGACACACAAGCAATTGTGCTGGCATAGCTATTGTAGAATTCAGGAGTCATTATCTGGAGGTTGAACCGGTAATTAATTTCAGAGTATCTTTTTTAATTATGACTATAAGGTATGTTGGTTTCATTCTACAAATGCTTGGATATGACTCTTAGGATGCAGGGCCTACAAAACTACATTTTGAGTTCTAAAACAGTTACTAAATTAGTCATTGTTTCGCATAATCTCAGTGGACGAAGCACAAGGCTCTCGTCTTCACCAGTGGCATCCACAGGAGGTGCAAACTGCCACAGGCAAGTGCAAATCTAGAAGGGGTGCAAGGGCAAATCTATAAGAGGCTGAGGGAGCAAGCCGCCTTCAACCAAAAAGATCCACCAAGCGTGCCACCATATCCTGCATCTCAGGTGATAAATTTGTCCCCCCGACTGTATATGCTATGTCGTATATCCTAAATTGTGATGAATGAACTTTGTGTGCTGCTCATACCCATGTGCTAAAAAGCAACAAATTTGGTGTATTTGAGTCTGCAAGCTGCAAAACGTGTGCACCACCAATTGAGCAGGTGCATTACTATGCATTTGTTTGATTTTGTTCTGTACATGTTGCTGAAAATGTGATGGTTGCATAGTTAATAAATTGTATCATGTGATATGCCGAATTCAGGACCAATGCCTTTTGTGATTTTACCATCAGATATAACAATAACCCAGAGGATGAGCATAAATAACTTTGCTGCCATATGCGTAATAGCCACCAGATCAGTATCATTTTTTATTCCTATATGTTTTCCTGTCAAATTAACAACTGAATTAATCATTCCTGCTGTTAAGTCTTGTCTCTTGTATGCGTGCCTACAGTTGTGATATGACATTAGATTGATTAGGCGGACTTTATCAAATTAGAGTTGCTGCTGGTCTCCTTTCCAGATTCCACTAAACACAATTTAAAACTACTGTGCTTTGACTGCCTGATCTGAAATGTACTCTATCGATGGTCCAGCTCTAGGAGTAAGTTGATGCTTTTGGTCTTTTATCATATATTGCTCATATTTTGCACAGCTGCAATACCTTCTTTGTTATTATGGAATAACTAATTGGATCTCGAGGAGAGGATCATGGCCTTCGATTGCCTCATCTTATGCTGGTCAGATGCTTGGCTAATTTCGAAATAGTTAGTCCTTTTTTTCTAGTTTTAGTTTTCAGTTGTTGCCTTACATACTACTTAGTAGACAAGGAGCAGAAAAGCTGATGTACTTGAAGATCATTTGTCTATCAGACTGGTGGTTAACCATGCTGAACTTCATAAAGAAATTGGTCATTGCTTGTAAGCTTTTACCACAACAATATATCTGGTTTTGGTTTCAGGTGACACTTGTGGGATGCTGTAAACAAATACTCTATAGTAGCTTACAACAAAGCTAAAAGGCTGCTATTTGAAACTACAAGCTGCAAATGAAGTTTTTTCAACACCGCTTGATTTTTCTGGTATGGATAAATGAATGCTGCCCATTTTATCTTTCTGGTATTCAACACACATCATGAAGAGGACATGCAGCTAATTGCAAGAGTTAATGCTTAGAAGTTGAGTTTTTTGTGCAAATTGGAAGCATGAAAAGAAGACAATTTGATTAGGAAAGAATTAGTCTAAAATTAATTAATCAGACAAGATTTCTTGCATACAAAGTTCATCTGGTGTGTCTTTTTTGCACTTGCATCTGTGAGCTTAGTAACTCATGGTTTATGCAATTATGGTTACGGTACGTGAATCACCTATATTTTGTTTGTTGGCTGCTGTGGACATGGACTTTTGGATGTATTTTGGATTGTCACTACATTTTGGAGTCGAAATGTATGCCCAATTCTATACATTCCTTTTTTTTTGTAGTTTGAACTATGGATGAGCCCTGAAATTAATATCTCCATGTGCTCATGTCAACACATAATGTTTAATTTGGTTTCCAATGATTTGAAAATAATGGACTTGAATTAATGAACACTCAACCATATATATATAATGTGTGATTAGTTTCCTCATGACATGTTACAGGTTTGCTGCATCTATGTGCTCATTTAAATTGTGGATAATCCACGAAGAAATATTATGTTGAAATATTGCACATTTGTATTTAAGATGAGGATGATAATAATGTAGTTTGATTCATTCCGCATGATAATACAATGAGGCAATGACTTTGCTAGAGAATCTGCTAAATTTGTGAATTTTCGTTGTTCGAATCAGAGAAGTTTCTGTAGGATATGGAATCGAGATAAGCAAGCAAGCCTTGTGATGATGAAAGAAACGAGTGTGATGGTGACTCCCATGCTACCGAGATCGATAAAACAAGCTATTTGTACATGGTCAGGGTAAGGATGCTGTCATGTCAAATAATAGTAAAGTGGACGAGCGGCTTGGCATTTCCGACTTTTTCCAACATCCAACATAGGACAATCTTGTTAAACTATTTCCTGAGTTATATGGATGACAGCCTTATTAAACTATTTCCTCTCAAACAGTTAAAGAAAGCATCAACACCCTGCTTGTAACATGATGAACTGAATCCTTGAAGAGGTTTTTTACGGTACACAATACGACATGTACGACCGGTTGAAAAAGGACTCGTATGTAATAGAAAAGGACATATATGAAATGAGATTTGTTGAGGTAATAATATGCTGCATACCATATGAACCCGAATTTGGTTAAATACAAGCCTAACCCTGTAAACTCTCCAATAAGATGCAGCATCCTTCAACATCGTGCTAGTTGCAGCCATCTCCAGAACGACCATTCTGGCGGCTCACCGGCGGCGAACCAGAACGCGGCAAATCGATCAAATGGAAATCATAACCAGATCTTACTGCACAAACTAACCAACCACCAAACCGATTAACCGACCTACCTGCCGATTAACCGACCTACCTGCAGAACCGACGTTAAATGCGTGGCCGGGCTGGGCCAGGGCCGCGAGGGCATTCCTGGTAGTCGGAACGCGGAACAAGATAGTCAACACGCTCTCTACTATAACCGACAATGTTCCTTGTCCACGCTGTAAATTTAGGTCCACATCACATCCCACTCATCATTAGGCTGGTCGCACTCGTCGTTATCCATTTGCATACTCTAAAACAGAATATTCTGCCTGGTCATCAAGATTCTCCAGTACAGCACCAGTTTTCCCGCACCCATCACCCCCTATACCTCCTACTCCATACCAACCAACACCTGCGAGCCCCACATGTCATACTCTTTATCTCCCTCCCCCTCCCCTCCTCTCTCCATTCTACTCCTCCACCTACCTGATGCCTACTCACCCACCGGACGGTTCCGAGCTCCCTCCGCCCGCTTCCCTCCCCTCCCCCACCGGCGACGAGCCGTGCCTGCTCCCTCCCCACACCGGCCGGCGAGCCGTGCTTCCTCCCTCCCCTGCCGCGGAGCTCCGGCTCGCACCACGCGGGATCTCCGCCCATGTTGAGGGCGCTCGACGGCGGCGGGAGGCAAGGAGCGGGTCACGAGGGAGGTGACGAGCTGCTGGCGGCGACCTCGCCCGCGCCGCGCCGCTCCTCTCCCCACCTCCAACGGCCCTCCTCCCCCCATGGCGCCGTTGCATGGCTAGGGACACCGGCGCGCGCGGAGGTCGGCCAGAGGCGATGCGCGGCGTCGTCCTCCCGCCTTTGTCTCAATCGACAGCGGATCCGCCGGATCCATGGCTGGATCGACCCGGCGGCGGCGCGAGGTGAGGAACAGGGCGGCGGGTGGACGGCTGCGGCCACTCCCCTTCTCGAGCTTCGGCGGGCGGGCGAGCCCGAGGATGGATGCAGACCAGCACCGGCGAGCTCGAGCTCGGGGAGGAGCTCGGGGCGGCGGCGAATCGAGCTCGGTCCATGGATGCGAGGAGCAGCTGCTCGACGTCACTAGCAGGCGGCAACCCCATCTTCTCTCTGCTGCTCCTAGCTTCTTCTCTCTCCTCTTCTCTTCTCGCTGCGATGGCGCGGACGACAAACCGCCTGACGCCAGGTGGGGCAGTGCAGGCCGTAGCACACGTCCGGGAAGTATTTATTCTTGATTTATGCTTTGATTTACATATAAATACATAGTTTAAAATCTAGATTAGCCCTTGATACAATTGTTGGGTGCATAGACTAGTTTTAGGCCAGAGATGATGTGGGAGAAGGTTTGGCTCCATAAGTTGTTTATTTATTTTTATTTGCATTTATCTTGTTTTGGTAAATAGAAATGGTCCTTTTTGGTATAATTAATTTATAGCTCATTTAAATGTGAACTCTTGCTCAGTGGCTTTGTTTAGGTCTATAGAGCTTTAGAAACATCACCTGCTATATTTTATGATTTAATTTATGGTTAAAAACATTAGAGGCAAAATAAGCTCCATAACAGGTTTAAATGGGAAAAACCACCCCTACCACACTTAGTGACTCTTTGGATGTGTTGTGTAGCATGACTAGGGAGCTTAGGGCTAACCCTTGCTGTTTTTGTGAACTAAATTAATTAATTTGTATAAATATGTACACAGTCACTATCAAAAAGAATAAATAATAAAGCACCATGGGGCATTACTTTAATAGAAAGAATATACTAAATATATGTTTGTCAAGGTAAATATGGTCAATCATACACTCCATGTTTATATGTATTGCATAGCTTTGTGTTTAATTAAATTACAACCGCCCATTTAAATCTTGCATATGCATCCTCGTGTAGATCTTCCCGACGGTAGCTATACGCTCGTGCTGGAAGGAGGTGTCGAGGGCGCTGATGATGATCTACAGTACATGGACGTAGCTCAGGACCTGGACCAAAGTCCAGAAGGGCCCAAGGCCAACCTTACCGACGAAGGCAAGCCCCGGATCATTAACCCTTCTTTTTAAAATTATGCAACTACCTTTGCTATGATTGTGCATTTACGTTTCAGGAGTTAAATGAAACCCTAGATGCATGATCCCTAGGTACCTATGTTCTTCTACTAGTATGCTAGGTCGATAGCTGCTATGCTATAGGACTCGGTAAAAGTCGAGTGATATTCGTCACTCGTGAGAATAGGTTTTATGTTGGAATCATAAGATCTTTATAAATGGATTGCTCATGTGGTAAGAGCATGGGATTTGGGCTCTGGTCCAGTGGCTTTCGTGGGCTAAGCTTTTGAATGTACTAAGCACTTGTCGGAAATGGGACCGGTAAGCCTAGTACCTAAAGGAGGCGGTAAGGGAACTTACTACCACTAATCTTGGGATGCATCCCCAGGCTTGCAACCTGTGGTACATGTGTGAAGCTGGATGAACTGTGTGGCGTAGTCCAGATAAGCAATGTACCTAAGACTGTGGGATTCGATCCTGAACCGAAGAATTCTGAGAACCACCTGGTTGGTGAACTCTTTGTGAGGACACCATTCCGTGTGTTTAGGTTTACTTTGCAAGGTTATTAATCGATCGATCGTCGGCCTCTCACCGTTATCTGAGACTGCTTAATCTACTGGCCATGATATCCCTTAATGATGGAACTATGTGAATATTGTTGCGTGGATTAATTGCATTGTACAATTATTGATATGATTGCAATAGTTGGCTCACTTAGAAATGGTAATTAACCAGAAATTGAGCTAATATATTGAAAGTAAGGACCTACTCTTTGTTGCTTTTCACCAAAAGAACCCACCTGCTAAAAAGTCTCTCATGTCTAGAGTTTGGTGATGTAGTTATCACCTGACGGTTAAATCTTGCTGAGTATTAGTATACTCAGGCTTGCTATATAAATGTTGTTGCAGGTGATGTCGTTTGGCCTGGAGAGATTCCACCCGGCTGGGAGCTGGAATGGGTGGATGACGACGAGTGATGGCATAATCGATGGCCTCCTGTGATGTCTATCATATCGCTAGTTTATTTTCCGTTGTTTTCGAACTCTGAATCTTTACTTATCATGTCATGAACCATGATTTGTAATAATTAACCCTTAGGGGTAAATGGGATTTAATTTGTGTTTGTACTCTAGACTCGCCTTCGTGTGAGTTTTAATGCATATGTTCGATCCTCTGTGTGTTACCCAAGTGATTCACCGGGCTTTGACTCGGCAACTTACGACGGGACGGTACTTTATTATCTCTTAATGACCAAAGTGGATTGGTTTAGGCGATAGTACAGTATTTTCTCGGGCAGGTTGTCACACCCGGCGTGGCGGCCTGCACCTCCTTCCCCGACGTGGCGGCCTGCACCTCCTTCCCCGGCAGCGGCGGATCTAGGCGGTGGCCGGCTCCGGGTTCTCCCCCTCTCCCTCTCTCTCTCTCTGTGTGTGTGTGTGCGCGCACGCAGCGGTGGTGGCGTGCGGCGGCGGCCAGGCGGTGGGGGCTGCAGTGGCCCCCTACGCCTTTTTTTTGTTTTCAAAAATTATCTTCACCGAGAGCTATTGTGACCTCTCGGCACACATCCACCGAGACGGGGACCCACGGCTCTCGGCGAAGGGGCCTTCACCGGCTGGAGTCCGCCGAGAGCTCTTCGCCGAGAGCAAACTCTCGGCTAAGGCTCCGCCGTGAGGAAACAGCCCTTCGCCGAGAGGATGTCGGCTCTCGGTGAAGGCTCGGAATCCGGTAGTGATGCCAGTGCCATTGGCGCTAGCTGATTACCCATGGAGGTTGTGGAGCGGCACCGCGGACTCGCCGACAGTTACGAAACGCCGTCGTGCGGGGATAGTATAGTACTTATTAGTAGATGCGGCAGCTTGGTTTGTGGTGACACCCGAAATTGCCAAATGGTAGATCAGGTTAGGCCAGCCGGTCAGACCGGGTTTGCCGGGCGGTCTGACCAGGTGTGGCTCCCCCAGACTGGGTCATCCCGAATCTGAGTAGGATTAGGAGTTTTGGCAAATTTCGAGATGTAAAATGTTCCTTGCAGGGCAAGACCACCCACCCTATAAATATAAAGGTTCGTGGCTGATTGGGACCTATCATCCAATCGAAATATCAATTTACTACTTTATTTCTCCAAACCCTAGCTATTCCAACATTTTGCTCTCATCCTTCGTCTCTACGGTATTTGAGGAAGTTCTGAGTGGCCTTCCTGACCTCAGGACAACCCTAGGTGCACTGTTCCTGACGGGGTCCCTCCCAGAACAGCGAATCTAGGTTTTCAGCTACACCCCTGTCCAAGGCGGTTAGACTGACCCTCCAGGCGGTTTGACCTAGCGCACTCGTGTGTTCGATTGGAAAAGGCGTCAACAGTTTGTTAATGAGTATTTGTGATCCGAGTAATATTAGGTGAAAAGCACGGACCCAACATGTATGATCGATGTATCCGATGTGGGTACATCGTGACAATTAATTATCAGGAAAAAACGATACTTCTATACTATGGCAGTGGTTCAAAGATGATTAATTTCTAGAGATTCTTCTAATTGTTCCAAATTGTGGAAGTTTTAAAAAAGTTAAAACTAGAGATGCTTGGATAGTAGTAGAACCATAACACGCATAATAATTGGTACTTACTAATATTTAACGCTTTTAATTAATCTTTCATTGCTCCTGGTACACGCCTCAGGAAGAGGAATTCATCAGGTGCGGCTACTAGGAGCACGTGAACCAGCAGCAGGTGGCCTACAGGGCCCAAAGAACCATGAATCGTCGCACCAGTCGGGTCGTACACCCTGGTGCGTTTCGAGCTCAGTCTTCGGAGACACCCGGTTCCCGCTGCCGCCATCCATGCTACCGCTGTCCACAAGCTCGGTTCCTCCCAGCTGCAGGCCTTTGTTGGCATCTGCTGTTGGAACATGGTCCAATTTGAATCATCAACAGATTGTCAAAAAGAGGAGAAAGATTGCGACAGGAATAAAATGACAAAGAAGAGGTTTGAGTTTTGGTGGGATTTTCACTCATCATGTATAGCGTTTTAAGCCATGTTTTTTTGTGTTGTGTACAGAGGGAGGAAGCTTTTGTACGTACATGCACGGATTATGCGACTGTCCATTAATTTGTCATGCAAATTAGTCTATTAGTAAGTACCTGCTGCGACGAGCCAAACCACTAGAAGTGTCGCAAGGACGACATTCTTTAGAGCCATTTTTTGTGGTGTTATGAGGAGTGAATGCCTGAATGGCAATGGACGACGCGCTGCACCTTAATTTATAGGCGCCTGGACACGGCGGCTGCAGTCCATAAGATGATTTTATATGAAATGCTTCCACTTTTGCATAGTCTTAAGGATATATATTCGTTCCTTCACATTATCTTCTGTTTCTATAAAAATCATTTGTGATCGTACTATATATATATTTGTCGAGTTCAGATTATGCATCCATATTTTTCCATTCAGAAAACCAAGAACATTCTTAGGATGAAGAAAGAAAAAACAAATTAAGGCGACAGAGGCCACATCGGACACATACTATATATTATACTAGTAAGGAGCACGTGCGACACGCATGTGTAAATAACCTATTACGTTCTCAATTTTTTGTTTAATCACACATATGTTAACCTGAGCAGCTCAAGTAATCACAACCAGCACTCTGCAGTTAACAGAATGAATTATGAATTGATGTTTTTCAACCGAATGAATTGTCTACAAATATTTAGATATAAACAGCTCTGATGTACTCATGATGCTCTCTGAATTATGACCAATAGACCACAAGTGACTCTTCGAAACAAATATATGTGACAACACCATTAGCGTGTACAACCAAAGAATGTAAAGTAAAACTTAAAATGGTGAAAAAGGCATGACAATGAGGCAAACAAAAATGTTTGTGTTTGCGATGGTTCTAGCTCTTCTATCCTCGGGCCGGCCTCTCCTCTTCGGCGGCAGAGGATGAAGCGCGGAGGTAGAGTGCGGCCGCGGCCGCCGTTGGCGCACCCGTTGAGCTGGTCTGGTGGATAACTTATAAGTAGTATTAGCATAGGACATATCTGAAAAAAATATGATTATATAATTGACATTAATATATCTTGCTCAGTTCGTGAGTTTGAGTGCAAGCAAAGCTCAAATGTATGATAAAACAGTTATTATTATTATATATACGAATAATTAGTTATATTTTATATTGTTTCCTGCCAAATAATAGAAAACATCATCATCAATAATTTTATAAAAAATTATGGTATCGACTCAAATGTAACATGTGCTCCACCAAACAATATGGTGTCCTCTTGAATACGTGGGTCCTGTGGAGCCACTGAACAAGCGTTGGTTTTTTTATAAAAACTTGAATATGTATTGGTTCCACTTTAATAGCGGGTCCCTCATGGGAGTCCTACCAATCAAATGTAACGTGAGTCCACCTAACAATATGTGGATCCCACTTTAATATTGCGTCCCACGCGAAGACCGCTTAAACATGTGTAGGTCCCACCCCTTCAAACAAATGTGGATCCCACCTAATAATATGCGGGTCCCACTTAATTGCTAACCAGGAAGGAGTAGTTTACAGTCTACTTGCCTTGCAGGGAGTCATCAATGCACTCATGTCCTTGGATACGACGTCCCAAAAGTCCAAAATTGATACCTTCCGATCATTGATTCGATACGTCAAGCACTAAGTACGACTGATTCCTTTCTTTGGTTATAGGCAGTCGTCAAAGACCTCACCGGAGCTGATTCGAGAGCGCTTCTCTTCGTTATTGTTTTCACAACTATTCCCTCCGTATCGAAATATTTGTCACTGTTGACTTTTTCTTACAACTTTGACCATTCGTCTTATTCAAAAAATTATTGCAGTTATGTAAAACAGTAAGTGAAGCTTAAAATACTTACAATAATAAAGCATGTAGCAAACAAAATAGATGCTACTTGAATAATTTTTTGAATAAGACGAATGGTCAAATTTGTAGAAAAAAGTATTTCGATATGGAGGGAGTATGATAGGAACTTATTTACCTTTTGAGCACTCTGGCGCTATTGTTCTTAAAGAAGGGTTAAGCTTGAGGTTAACATTTGACCCAGATTCCCATTTCTCTAAACACTTATTTAACATATGTGGGTCCCACTAACAATTTGCAGGTCTCACGTTATAGTGGGCCCCATGTGGAGCTCACTTGAACATGTGTGGGTCCCGTGGGGCTATTGTCGGTTCTCCTGTCAACCTAGATCCGACGATCGAGGATTTGCAAGCGATGTGGACACGTCCATTTTCCGCAGTTTGGTTGCTCTTTCATATATATAGAGAGATAAGAAACCACACCAAATTACAGTAACCGGGCTTGCCATGCCTCAAAGACTAAGGTGTGGAATCATTCTTGCTTCCCTAACATGTACCTTACACAGTAGGAGAACAGGTGCAAGATTAATTAGAGGGAAGCACTAAGATGGGGAACCAAAAAATAAGAATAGTGTCAGAGACTACATACTGGATACCAAGTGAAATTAAAATAAAAAATTGTAGAATTGAGGACCAATATTTACCTAGGCTCTCGGATAGAAATCGGCAGCACCATATCCTATATCGGAGAGGCCTGCACCGATAGCTGTGTATGAAACAACATTATAACCAAGGCACGATTCATTCCATTAGAGCAACTCCAACAGCTCCTTCATATCCTTTTCCATCGGTAAAAAATAGAAACAAGCAGCAAAACCACGGTCCAACAGCCTCGGTAAAAACCAACTTCGCAATCTCCCTCGCCATTCCGCCTCCACGGCTCGCGAGCTTTGGCGAGGCAGTCTCGCTCGCAAAATCACCGGATTCCACGGCGGATTGATCCCTGTCGCGGAACCGTCCTCCTCCTCGCGCCAAATCGGCCCTCCCGCGTGGTTCAGCACGCTCTCGAAGCAGAACACGATGCCACAGCCCACGAGCTCTGCGCTGGCCACGCCGGCTTCAAGAGCAGCAGCATCCTCCGCCGGGGAGAGAGAGGGTGGCCGGCGGCGGGAGAAGGGGTGCTCAGGTGGGGAGGCCATCAGGGAGCCCCACAGCTCGCCGACGGAGAGAGAGAGGAGGTCGAGCTCGGAGGTGAGGAGGTCCGCCGCCGGAGCTCCGCCCGCTTCTCCCGCAGGTGAGCTTCCCGGGATTGAGATCCGGCGGGAGAGGAGAGGCGCGCGGTGGAGCTCGTCGATGCCGCAGCCTCCGTCGTCGACGCGCCCCGCAGCCTCGAGGAGGACGGCCTCGACACGACGACGGCGGCGGCACCATGGACGCCATCGAGGTGCCATTCTCTGCTGCCATGCCGCGCAGATCGAGGCCGGGACGGCCATCCGCACTGCCGGCCGCTCCCCAGGGTAGAAGGAGCGGGAGGGATTCTGGGAGAGGTCGAGGTCGAGGACTCCCGGGGAGCGCGTGGCGAGGCGGCGCAGCATGTCCGGAGCCATCGATGGCAACGAGCCCGAAGGCATCGCACTCCGCCTCGGGTCCCAGACGGGTGAGCACCGTCCGGAGCTCATCGTCGGTGAGCACCTCGTTAATGAGGGCGCCGCCGCCGCCGCCGCCACCCGACGGGGAGAGAGAGTGAGGGAGGGCACCGGCGGGGGAGCCATGGGAGAGAGGGAGCAGAGGTACAGAGCGGTGAGGAAGAGAGGGATCAGGGGTGGGGTGGTCGGATGGATATGGTTGGGAGGGGGATAGACTGACACGTGAGGTCCACACAGATGGAAGTTCTAGTTTTTAAGAGTCTGTTGGATCATCCTATAGAATTTTGAAGTCTTCTATTTTTACAAAAGGCTAAAACTTTAAATTTAGATAACAAATATAAAGAGGCTGTTGGAGTTGCTCTTAGGGGGGAAATAATCTCACCATGAACATGGCATATTAGATGGAAAGTAGAAAATTGAATGCTAACAATCGATCAAACTTGCCTTTTGTGAAATAAATGAACATGTAATACAAGGAGGAGGATTCTTCCAGGTTTCTGGTCCCCAAAACTGGACATCAGAAGGTACCTGGATGATTATTGAAGCATGTAAATAATTTCTGGGAATTTAAGTTTAGAATTACAAATGAAAGTAAATATTTAATAGATTTCCTGGAGTGGCCTCTAGCTATGTTTGCAGATAAAATGTAGGTTGGAAAAGTGGAAAACGATAATTAGACCAGGACACATTTCAGATGGACATTTCATCGAACACATGATATGCAACTAATACAATCCACATTAATTAAGATGAAACAAGAGATGACATACTTAACCGGAAACTAAACAAAGGAATTATAGAGTTTGGCCAAGGGAATACATAGATTGGAAGCCTTCTATGCATGGTGCAATATAGCGGGTCAGTTTAGGAAAAAAATCTAGGCTTACAACTACCTTTGCTCCGGACCCCTTCTTGTCCGGTGGAGCATTGCAGCATTGTGGGATGGCTGTTGAGGCAGTCACTGAGGATGGCTGCTTTAATCCTGAGCAAATAGGCATGCCTTGCCATGGTCAATAGCAGAGGAGGTGGAGGGAGGAAAAGCATGACAAAGACTACAACAGATGGCATCACAGGGACTTCACCTAAGGTTTGGAGGAAGGCGATGGGTGCCATTACAGGAGTTGCTTATGGGCTGCGCACATCGGCGACCAAGCTTGTTGCTGGAGGAGTAAGGAGGTAGGCAGCCATGCCGACACCAACAGCCGATGCAAGGACGAGCGACGGGGCCTGCAACTCAGTGGGGCAGAGAGAGCAGTTGGCGGCAGACCGGCACTCGGCCTGCTGCAGAGCCATCGAAACCGTTGGGAAGGGGGCCTTGTCTATGCCACCTTGGAGGAGCTCTGCCGAGGCGCGCCTCGCCGGCCTGAGCGAAAATCCGCGGCGGCGAAGCCCTGCAAGACGCCGCGGGCACGTCCGTGTCCACCATGGAGATGTTCCTTCCCTGGCGACGCGTGGCCAGCGGCGGAGATCATCCGCATGCACGGCCGCTGACTCCATCAGAGCGGCCACGGCCCATGCCAGGCATCTTGCCGGCACCATCGACACAGCGCGAGGGACGGGCCACCTGCAAGGGCTCCTCCGTGCGCGTCCAGGATAGGTTATCGCCGCCGTCATGCGGTGGTGGGGCCGTACGTGTCGCCGATGCGGTCGCGTGCGTGCGTGCCCTCAATGAATTGAGTGACCTGCGACGATGGGACTGCGAGCAACCAGACGTCTTCATGCCCTACTGATGCTTTCGGATAGCGGTGAGCAACTGAGAGCCTGTGTGGTTCGAGGACTGGTGGATGGTCGCTTCCTGGTGTGATGAGTGATTGAAAACGTTGTGTGAACTGACTCTTGGCTAAGTATTGCAGGTGCAGGCTGCGGCTTGATTGGTGCTGGTGCAGGTGAAGAACAAGCACGAAAGGTCGATGCCGGTGAGGCCTCCAGGTGTGGAGCAGACAAGTAGACTTGGTTCGAGGGACCCGGTGGCCAGCGGGATCAACTGCGGGTCGCATGGTGGCAAGAACAGCAAGACGAAGTCATGGACGATTTCTTTGTTGAGCCTCAAAACCAAGGTCGAGCCGAGACGACGTGGGGGCCAAGTCATGAGTGGTGATTGGCGGGGAGGCCACACCAAGTCTACGGGGTTTCCAGTGGTTCACCACAAAACCACTAGGTTCCTTTGTTGATCCACAAAGCCAAGACCGAAGATCGAAGCACGGCAGCATCTGGCCGGTCTGACCGGTGGGTCGGACCGGTCTGACCGGTGTGTGACGACGGCTTCTAGAGACTTCAAAGCGGAGGACACGCATCGGGATCGTAAGGCTTGCGTCGAGGCTAAGCAAGGTTGCGGTCGCCGGGCATCCGTCCGATGGTGCTACGACGAAGATTCCCAAAGTGCCCCTCGGGGGTGTGTATCTTAGTTTTATGTCTTAGGGGTAGTTTCGTCTTTTGGTTGCCTCCATATAACCCAAGTGGTGAGAGGATGGCAGCCATCTCTTGGTACCCTAGCTCATTTGCTTTTGCTATTTTCCCTTCCTATTTTCCTTAGGATTTTCTAGGACTAGCTTGAGAGTTTCGTGGTGAGATCTTGAGAGAGGGATGGATGATTGGGAGGCAAGCTAGACCTTGTATGAACCTTCATGGTATGTATAGATGATTCGGCGTGGTTCCTCAAGGCCTTTTGTTGTCTCTCCCGTTTTCCCTTTTGGTGATTTTCGGAGCCTTTTCTTGGCGAATTTCTTGTGGTGGTTTTGAGGCCTTTCTCTCGGGGATTTGGTTGGGGATGTATGTATGAACCCTTCGTGGTTCTTTTCCTTGTGATCCCCCTCTCAAATCTGTGGGAAAAGGTTCTCGATTTGGTGGTTTTTCTAGATTTCGGGAAAGTGGTGTTCTTGGTAGAAATCCTTCGAT
This sequence comes from Cenchrus fungigraminus, assembly GCA_036936925.1. Classification (NCBI taxonomy): domain Eukaryota; kingdom Viridiplantae; phylum Streptophyta; class Magnoliopsida; order Poales; family Poaceae; genus Cenchrus; species Cenchrus fungigraminus. Next base: position 92,385,872 of record CM072780.1, read on the forward strand.
TCCTCTTGATTTAGCAAGTTTTAGTGGACCAAATCTTAGCTATGGGATGCCCAAGAGGTACTCCTAGTATCCCCAAAGTCTTGTGCGAATCTGTGGAGCGAATCGGGAGATCGGGAAGGTTGTTTGGAAGGGTTGACCCGCGGCTCGCTGTTCATCCCGAGCACCCAGGATCTGACCGGTCAGACCGGTGCTACCCCTGTTGGGTTTTAGCTCGGGTGAACGTCTTGGTTTGTTGCTTAGTCTCTAGGCTTGCTGCTATTTCGAGTTTGGTATTGTTTGGAGCTCGAAGCTTTGCATTCTTGGATTTGGGATTTCCAGGCACGGATCATTCTGGCCGGTGCGCTATACCGGTCTGACCGGTGTGAAGTCTTTCTGTGGAAACTCTCAAGTTCTGCTCGGGTGATCCTGTTGGGGGTCTCGGGTGACCCGGTGTGTTTCTGGAGAGTGTCGGGTGATCCGGCGGTGCTGTCCGGGTGACCCGACCAGGACTGGTTTGACCGGTGGTAGTGACCGGTATGACCGGTGTGGTTTGTGTGTTGCTCAAGTTGTTTGTTCCACTACGTTCTCGAGTAGGTTTTAGTGGTTGTTTGCTCCTATGGTCAGTAGCACTTCAGTAGCTACGTGACTTTGGCAAACTTGGGTAGTTCAAGTCGGAGAAGTGTTGGATAGGCTGTGTTCGTCTTGTTGGAGAAGTCATCTCCTTCGAGAAGAATTTTTATCAGCTCCATTCACTCCCCACTCTCTGGTTGCCAGTTCGGTCCTACAAGTGGTATCAGAGCCGGTTACGGGTCTTTCGGGACTTTAACCAGTCTAAGATACAAAGATGGCGTACCAGGAACGGGGATCGGGTCCTTCGTACTTCAATGGAAAGATCTACCAGATGTGGCAGAGGCGGATGGCTGCTTTTCTCCGCGACAAGGGTCAGATCCTTTGGGATGTTACAGTGAACACAGCTTATGTTCATCCGATTAACTTCCTTGCTCCAGGATCGAGGGATATGCACGACGCCAACAACAAGACGGTCGACTACTTGTTTTGCGCTCTCTGTCAATCTGAATTTGATCGGGTTCAGACAGAGGATTTGGCTTGTAGGATTTGGGAGCAACTCAAGAATGCTCACACTAGGAACATTCAAGTTCAGGCTCAGTTGTCTGCGACCTACCAGAGAGAGTACGAGAACTTCACTCATCTCCCCGGTGAGTCCATAGATACGATGTTCCAGCGGTTCATGGTGATTGTGAACAACATGAGGGCCAATGTGACCGTGCTCTCATACGATGATCTTGACAGAGCTGTGAAGCTCTTGCACTCATTGGATCGTACTATTTGGGGCGGAAAGATCGAGGTCATCTTAGAGTCTGAGAAGTATGAGACTCTGACGGTAGACGAGCTGTTCTCTAAGCTCAAGTCGGCTAAGATGGATCGTGGTGTGACAGCCAAGATTGAGGGCCCAACTGACTCTCATAGTCTCACTCTCATTGGTGGCTCAAGTACTAAGTCTAACGCTAACCCATCCACTAGGATGTACTCTCTGTCTTCCTAGATGTCTTTGCCAGATGAGGAGTTCGACGTGCTTGGAGAGGACGAGCTGGCGATGCTGACCAGGAGGTTCGAGAGGATGCACGAGAACTGGGTGAACACAAGGAGGAACTCACAGACATGCTTTAAGTGCGGCAAGCCAGGACACTTCGTCGCCGACTGTTCGGAGAAGATGGAGAACAAGGACAACTACAAGTACCGGTCGAGGACGGAGAACAAGCACCAGTCGAGGCGCGATCACAAACACAAGCACAAGAACAAGGTCGAGGACGGCCATGGCAAGAAGGCCCGAGCGATGTTCGGGGCGAGCGACGTCGACTCCAGCTCCGCCTACTCTACCTCGAGCTCGAGTAGCAGCGAAGATGAAGGTGATCGGTGCAAGAGCAAGAAGGAGTCCAAGAACCTGAGCGGGTTGAGCTGCTTCGCGCGAGACGGCTTTTGCGGCATGGCACACAGCTCTGGCAGCAAGAAGAGCCAGAAGGACGACTCAGACTCCAACTCCGAGGCTGAGGTACATGATGAACTCTCCTTCTTGCGCCAGGAGAATGAGGAGCTTGGCAAGTTGCTTGATAACTGTGATGACATGCTTAGAGAGGCTAAGAAAATGAGGAAAGAGCTTAAAGCTTTACTTGAAGATGCTAGGAATAGGGTGGCTGAGCTAGAAACACAGAACCTTGATGCTAAGCATGAGTTAGATTCACTTAAGGATTCACCTGTTGTTTCTGATGAGGTTGATTGTGCTGATTGCTCTATTTTCCTAGCTGATCTTACTGCTCTGAAGGAAAAGCATGCCTCCAAGTGTGAGGAACTAGATGTGCTTAGGGTTGAGTTGGCTGAGCTGCAGTCTAGGCCCTCTTTGCTAGGTGCTTGCACATCTTGTCCGGTGTTGCATGAAAAACTTGTTGAGCTTCGTTCTCGCACTGTTTTGCTTGAGGCTGATTTGAAAGCTCCTATTCCTACTTCCTACTCTACTCATGCATTGCATGCTATGAAGAATTTGGAACTTGCACATTATATTGATCGCTTGCAGGCTGAAAACGTTGAGTTGAGAAAGTGTTTGAGTTGGTTGTCGGGTCAGGAGCCCCAGCTTGGCATCATGATTGCTGCCTTTAAGCGCTATGATGGGCAAGCACATGGGGCTGACAAAATTGGAGAGATCAGTGGTGAGAGAAATGAGAAAATTGGAGAGATTCCTATCCCACCACATACAACACCCAAAAACAAGTTTGAGCCTAAGCCTAACCATCTCAGAAACAAACTTGACACAACTCCAGATCCACCTGTGTTCCCTCCCCAAACAAACAACTTCCAAAAACCAGTGAGATTTGTGAGTCCTAAGGGAGATGTGATTGGAAAGAAGAAGGGAGAGAAGCCTAGTGTGCAACCACAACCAAAGACCAAGCCAAAACCTATCCGGTTCCATTGTGAGTAATTTGTGGGAGAGATGGTCATAAGGATGAGTTTTGCTTCAAGAGGAAGCATGAGGAGAGAATGGCTAAGGAGTGGGCTAACAAGGACAGGTACCACCCTTCACATGGTGTACCTGAGCATCGTATGCCACTGCCCAAGGCAAAGGCCATTGTGCGTATGGTTCCGACTTGGGGAGATAGAAAGGCTGCTGGTGGTGTTGCTGGTCGGGCACCACCGGTCAGACCGGTCATGGTGACCGGTCAGACCGGTGCAGGTCTGGGTGCTGGACAGTTTGGCTTTCATGCTCATGATGATGCTCAGTTCAGCTCCTTTGGTCGTGGTACCGGTGGTTGGCATGGTGAGTCTAGTGGTGTTGAGTTTGTTGGACGTTCTCCTCCTCGTGGTCGATATGAGCTTGGGAGAGGTCACAGCTTTGAGTCTCAGAGGAGCTACGTTCCACGTTCTTCCTTTCATGGCTTTCGTGCTCCTCCAGCGAGACAAGGGTGGATTCCCCGTGGTGGTTTCAGTTTTGGTAGAGATGGTAGGATGGATCCGAGGTTTGATGCTCGTGGTAGGATGGATCCGAGGTTTGATGCTCGTGGTAGGATGGATCGTGGTAACCCCACTTTGGAGTAGATGGCTCAGCACTGGTTTTACTCTTTTGGTACTAACTCTAGTGTTAAGTCGTTTGCTCATTCACGTGCTCGTTTTTTTAATTTTCAGGTGGGAGGTTTGGGGAACGTTTGGTTGATCAACTCCGGTTGCTCGAGGCATATGACCGGAGATCGGGGGTGGTTCTCCAACCTCACCCCGGTGGTGTCAAAGACATACATCACCTTTGGGGACTATTGACATTGCCAACGTCATCGATTAGAAATAGATATAAGATCCATCTCTATCGACAGCGCCAGAAATGCAAAGGTATATCTTAACATGATGCTAAGTGTATATCAGTTGTTGCTTTCAGATAAACTAAAAGATAAATCCAATACGGGTCATAGCACAACTCGATCTAGGTTGTCATCCCTGACAGAAGTGCCACTAAAACACATGGATTGGTACTCTTACATATGCCTTGGATCTTTAGATAAGAAAAAATATATATATATATATGGGTATCCGCAAGCGCACAGATATGAATATACCATTGTAGCATTTTAACCAGGAGTAAAACCAGGTATCGTACTTATATTCTACCTCAGGGAAAGAAGTCTTTTATCTATAATAACAAATACATGCATATCTCTCAGTTGTGTAATGTAGAGTGGCCAAAATATATCAATTACTATAAACAGGTGTAAGTCACATAAAGATAATAATAATGATAGCATTGATCAAGTCATAACATAGTGAGCCACCAGAAAGTGTCAATATAGAGAGAGAAGTGTATTTACAGCCTAGTTACCAAGGATACTCCTCAGTAACCCTAAACTATATGTCAATGCAAACTATGATTAGTGCAATACATTTAACAATCATGGAAGAAGAACTATTATACTAATGCATGGGGAGACTAATCAGGAGGATCAAGGCCGAAACTTGAAACAACCCAAATAGTATAAGGCTCCACTAGTCCTAAACACGGGGGGTGGATTGCAAAGGACTCAATAGTGGTGCTGTGACCACCACGATCTACCATGTGACCCGGCATGTAGGGTGCAATCGCAGGTAAATACAGTATAAGCACCACGCTTACACTATCTTTACCACTCACCCATGTTAACAAATGATCTAGGTGAGGGCTATACGACTCCATACACGAATATAAAGGTAAATCAACTATGCTAAACATGTAATCATAATAAGCACCAAAGCACATAATCTCGAATATAATCATTGATAAGAACATATGTCTCTACAGCAATTGTGAAGAACTTATGAAGAACTTACAGAAGCGAAGCTAGATCGGTGTCTCGACCAGCTTCTAGACGATTAGGAGCCAAGTAGATGCCTTGCCTCCTCCTAGATCTAGACTAGTTAGCTACTCTCGCTATATGGTGTTTCTAGGGCGTAGTATCTCTGACTTGATGACTTGATCTGGTGTATGAACAGATGAGAGCCAGATTCTCCTCTGCCAGGGGGTCAGGGGGCTGCTTATATAGTCCTGAGGGGATGCCATGAGCCGTACGATCAAACCGACCTAACATACGGTTTAGATTGATCCTCATAGGCGGTGGAACAACATTCCAGAAGTAGGGCTGACGTGGCGCCCAGGGGAGGCCGACCGGCCCCACCATGGGGCCGATCGGTCTGTGGTGGGCCCCCCTCAGGGCCCACTTCGGCCAGGTGGGTCTTTGCCTCTTCCAGATGCTTCTTTCTTGGGTGCCAAGTCACGTTGAGTTCCGGAGCCTTCTAGACTTCACTCTTTTCCAATTTTTCTGATTAGTCCTTGCAAGACATAGAATTCTCCAAAACTCCAGAAAAACTATTAGTGACACCCTATTCTAAGTTGGTATTAACAATTATGCCCTTTTCTCATGTTTAGTTGACTTATAAATATATAAGATAAAATGTGTCAACAGGGACAATGGGCGAGGGCGTGTACTTTCAGAAGGGGAAGTGAGGGTAAGTGACAAAGTGGTGCTGAAGCGTGTTGCCTTGGTCAAGTCGCTCGGATTTAACTTGCTTTCGGTTTCCCAGCTTCTTGATTAAGGTTTTGAGGTGTTGTTTAAGTCTGGTGGTTCTCAGATACTTGATGCTCGAGGTGACCTTGTTTGTGTGGTCATTCCCGAGGGTCAAATATTCCAAGCGGATTTTTCTCAGAGTTCGGGTGTTGCTAGGTGTTCCGTGGCTGGTTCTTCGGGTGAGTTGTGGAAGTGGCATAGGAGGTTGGGTCACTTGAGTTTAGACCTTTTGTCACGCTTGAGTGGACTCAACTTGGTCCGAGGATTGCCCTGGTTGAAGTTCGAGAAAGATTTGGTGTGTGCACCGGGTAGGCATGCTAAGATGGTAGCTGCTTCCCATCCACCCCTCACCGGTTTGATGATAGAGCATCCATGCGAGCTCCTCCATATGGACCTTGTTGGCCCAGCTCGTGTGCAATCTGTGGGTGGGAAGTGGTACGTCTTGGTAGTGGTGAACGACTACTCTCGGTATGCAATCTTGTCTTAAGGTTGAAGAACGAGAGGCACGGAGATGCCATACAAGCAATTCGCAGTGACAATGGCTCAAAATTTAAAAACTCTCGCTTTGAAACCTTTTGCCATGACTTGGGTCTTGAACACCAATTTTTGAGTCCGTATACGCCTCCCTAGAACGGTGTGGTGGAAAGAAAGAACAGAACCTTGTGTAAGATGGCTCGGACAATGCTCGATGAGCATAGGACTCTGAGAAGGTTCTGGGCTGAGGCGGTCAATACCGCGTGCTATGTGTCGAACAGGATTTTTCTCCGGGTCCATAAGAAGAGAACTTGCTATGAGTTGATGCATTGTCCTACCCCCAAGGTGAGTCACTTTCACGTCTTTGGCTGCAAATGCTTCATTCTTAAGAAAGGCAAGAGTTTAGACAAGTTCGAGGCTAGGTCTGTTGATGGCATTTTCTTTGGTTATGCGACTCATTCTAGAGCCTTTCGGATGCTCAATCTTGAAACTAACCAAATTGTGGAGACTTGCGAGGTTACCTTCGACGAGACACAACCATGTAGTTCGCTTGTTTTTGAGTGTGCATGTGACGAGGAACTTGGCGAGGAGATATTTGAGGATGAGGTGCAGCAGTAAGGAGATAAGGACACTACTTCGACTATAATCGAGGACGGGCCTTCTCCCACACCTACGACGATGTGTCGAGATCGAGAGGAAGTTGCAGCTGAGGGGGAGGTGGCTTCAAGGCGAGAAGCTCCCTGACGAGTACAAGTGGATCACCCAGCTTCAACAATCATTCGGAACATCAACGAACGAACTACACAGTCGAGGTTTCGAAATGACTCTCACTTTGCCCATGCTGCTTTTGTTGCTACTTTTGAGCCCAAAGACATTGGACACGCGTTTTTTTATTATAATTGGGTAAATTCTATGCATAAGGAGTTGGAGAATTTTGAGAGAAACCAAGTTTGGAAGTTAGTGGAGCCTCCACCGGGTTGTAGGCCGATTGGGACAAAATGGATGTGGAAAAACAAAGAGGGAGAGAAAGGTGAAGTAGTGAGAAACAAGTCGAGGTTGGTTGCTCAGTGGTACACACAAAAAGAGCGGATAGAATATGAGGAGACATTTGCTTCTGTAGCCCGTTTGGAGGCGATTAGGATCCTTCTAGCCTTCTCTGTGGTTTGTTGGCGACTGTAACCTTGGGGGTACTTGGTGCTTTAGAGTTGTTTTGTAGACATGGCGAATCACTTCCATGAGTTTGTGATAAAAGATAAAGTTAAGATCGTCAACACCTCCGAAAACCCGAAAGAAATACCTCTGTCCTCATCAAGATTAATCACTTATTCAGAGATGTACAAAAGAGGAAATTTGGATATTCAGGACCTCCACTAAGTCTTCTTTCCAACGCATCGAGATTCAACATTTTAGGAGACCCGAGCAAGGAGTTACACCCAAATCTTTAGGCGTCACACGTTCTGAATCAGCCTGGGACAGTTTGCATTGATGGAGTAAAAAGGGCGTAACTCTCTTGTTCGGAGTCCGATTGGGGTAAATGACCACTCATTGGAAAGATAATTTCAAGAACTTTGCTGTGAAGAAATATTTCAGTACATTTTATGTCCTGGAAGTTGAAGAAAAATTCGTGGAAGTTGAAGCAGCGATAAAGGACAACATGGAAGGAGGTGAAGACGAGTTGAGAAGCGATTGGGAGCAATACTCACGACAAAGGGCGGATGTTGAAGGACAATCAAGGCATGACGGTGATCTCCACGCATAGCGGTAAGACTTCAAGAATTACAAGATGAATCATCATCTTCCATGCCTAGCAACATGCTAAGCATGAGGGAGGATTTGGTGGACATGAGAAGACCGCATGGAGTACAAGGATCAAGATTGCCACACGATGCTGATTTTCTTCTTCCATGTTAAGCACAATGCTTAAGCACGGGGGAGGCCGCACCACACTTCAAGCATCAAAGGACGGTAACAATTCTTCAACCCTCTTTTTGTCCTTGTCTATCTATATGTATGCATATATGTATGTGCTTTCCACAACCTTAGATACAACCTTTGTACATCTCTCTATAGAATAACATGGCTACTAGGAGTACAACCTAGATTTGTTTTTTGTTTTCAACAAAAAATAATCACCATTACCTTGTGCTCACCATGATGATATCTTGTATGCTCTTACTTATGGATATATGATGATTTTTGCCACTTTGCTCATTCTTGTGCTTGGTTTGTATATCATTAAGCTAGTGCTCTCTCTAAATATGATCTGAAAATTAAATTAATGCTAGCCTAAACTTTTGTGGAGGTTATGATAACTCGAGATCCATAGTATTTTTCATTGCTCTCATTTTTGAATGAATCAAAGATCATTTATTTTTGTTCTTAAAAGATATATTAACCTTGTCTTTGATACCACTTGCATTTTGTTCTACCTATCCAAAGCCTTATATTCAATTGCGTGCAAAAACCTTAGTATACAAGATTTATTTTTGGGTGCATTAATTCAAGGTTTGATTTCTCTGGCTCGAGACTAAGAAGCTGGTCATTCTGTTTTTGCGTATCTTTCTTTATTCTAGCATTTTCTATTCGTGCATTGTGAGTTTCCACATCGGGAATTTCGCAAACTTCGCCGGATATCCACCCACAAAACCAAAATATCTTTTTGTGTATACCTCCTTGACCACAACCCAAAACTTTGAGTATGGATGAATATTTCGAAGAAGATTACAAGGAAGGTGCCATCAAGTGGAGCAAGATTTTGGGAGACCTGCATAAAAGGATCCATGGAAGGTTTCAAGTATCTCTCTTCAAGAAAATACAAGAATTTCAGCACTTACCTTGGCACAATCATCACCTCTTTACTCTGGGACGAGCTATGTCTAAGAATGGGGGGGGGGTTGCCAAGGAAGTACTAGTGTAGTCTAGAGTTCAAGGCGAGTAAAAAGGAAAAGAAAAAAAGAGAGAAAAGTGATGAAAAAAAAATAAAGAAGAAAAAGTATGATGAGAAAAGGAAGAAAAAAGGAAGAGAGAGAGAGAGATAAATAATAAAGCTCCCCTGTTCTCTAGCTACATTTGGAGATTTCAAAAGGATTTCAAGATCAAGACCCATACTCATCTTTCCAACAATGTGCAATCCAATAACGACGACTTCGTTTGTGCGTCGGGATCACTCTTTGCCATTTGCACATGTCCACCTATCTCAAAGTGTGTGTAATTTTCTCTCCGTCCTCCTTGGAACATTATTTTTCCAATGACCTTTTTGACAAGTCTCGGTAAGTCCATGAGAAGAGTGTCTTGTTTTGATAATATCTCAACTATAATATCTTGATAGGACTAAACTTCCCCATAACTCCATATAAAGCTTTCCACCAAATATTTGAGAGAGGAAAGAAGTAGTCCTAGTAGGCTTGAGAGACAAGATGAGATGAGAGTTCATGAGCAAGAGGCAAAGAGGTTTATTATTGATCTTGGTAAAGCAATTTTTCTTCATCCCGCTCTTTATTTTCAAAATTTCTGAGATTTGTTTAAAATTTGAGGCCATGATTAATTACTTGTGGAAAGAGCTTAAATGATATCTACCATCCATAGAGATGAAAGCTAAGTTACATTATGGAACTTTAATAAATATAAACTTGGAGAGCAGTATGTTTTCTCATGTATGATCAAGTGCAGGGTATGAACATTGAAAAGCAATACTGACATCAATTAAAGGCTTACTCGAGGATGAGCAAGGTTTAAGCATGGGGGTATGTTGACGGTCGATTTCCGTCAACCAAGAGCACTTGTTACACTTTGGTTTGAGCTTTGAATTATAACTAACCCGCCACAAGGCATACTAATGATGTAACAAGTTCACACTTGCATGTGGTTTTTGGAGTGTGTTGTTTACGCAGGATTTAAGCACCTAAAAAAGGACTTCTGGGTAGAGTTCATCGAGCACTTTATGAGAAGATCACGAAGCCCGGCACAAGTCAAGACACGAAGTGAACATGACTCCAAATGACCCGAGGACCGAAGCATGAAGCTATGAAACTCCTAGGACCTAGACAGAAGATGCGGGAGTTCGCACGCCAAGTACACTTATCCAAACCATGGGGAAAACGACGTCAAGGACCCACATGAAGTTCGGAAAATATTCAAGAAAGTGTGAGAAGTGTTGTGGAGGAAGATGGGCCCAGACTAGGCCGAAAAGCACCTGGGCCGGCCGGCCCATGCCAACCGGCCTACCCCCTTTCGGGCCCGGTTCGCGACGCCCTTTGACCTAGATGCTCCTCGGCTTATTTATAGCCCCTGCCTCCGACGGCCGCCGCATCCATTCATCAGAGAGCCGCCAAATTGAGGAATACACACCGAAGGAAGCCATTATCACCGTGAGTCCTCAACGTTGCCTAGGAGATGGCTTAGGCTAGACCCTAGCCGCCATGGTTGGCCCCGCGTGGTGAAGCCATGGTGGAGTTCCGGAGCCATGCCTTGGATTCATCAAGGCACATGTACTTTTGACGGTGATATCAATCTAATCTTGTCTCTACTTTTGATCTACTTCGATGCATGCCTCCTCTCATTCATGTGTGTAGCTAGCATATGATCTTAGTAGGAATAGATCTAATCTATGTCTTGCGTATACATCGCAGTGGTGCACAGACTTACGAGTAGTCGTTCGGTGTTGATTACCTTGCGTAGTGACAGTACGATATAGGGAAAGCACCGAACGAACGTGCAATGGATATCTCCTTATCATGGTATGAGCTTTAGGTTAGTTTATCGCTTTGGCTGGAGTTGCAACTAGGAGACAGTAGGCTCATGCTACCCTTTTGTTGTGTTACCTTTTGGCTATCGAATGTGATCCATACATCCACCCAAGCTTGTATGTTAAACCCGTATGCAATATATGCTTCATGTAGGTTAGTTCAATAGATTAGATGGTAAACCCTAGGTAGTTTGCTTCCGATCCATGGATTGATACCTTGGGTCATCCTGAGTGAAGAAGGGCAACACGTGGTCCATACGCTTGCGGATCGAAATGCGACACGTGTTTCAACTGTCAACACATAACCATCGCGTTCTTAGCTACCGATCACCTCCACCGAACAAATAAACCACCGGGGTTGACCCCCCTGTATACTACTCAGACCTAAACCTCTGACAGTTGGTGCACTAGGTAGGGGTGATTGGGAGCTCTTCGTGTAGCGTGATGGCAGCTCGCTCCGGCGATCATCTTGACGACACGAAGAATTTTTCTCCACGGCGACCCACCCACCCAAACCCGTGATCTATTCGCAAGGTCGGTATGGCACACGCTACCCGGTGTTGCGTGGTGTCAATGTTGATCCCTACGATGGCATCATCGTCGACAGATTCATCATCAACTAGGTTCTTGTGCCATCGTCCCTGTACTAGGCGTCGACCTCCGTGCGGGATGCATGTGGCCGGCGTACTCTTGTGTCCTGCCCCACCAGCATCATCAGCACGACTACGACACAGACTCCATCAAGATCGGCGGCAAGTACGTGCCCACCACGTGCATGTGACGAGCAGCTAGGCAAAATTGATCTACAAAACATATATGCAGGTGGCTGACGTGATTGAGGTACCCGACGGCAGATCCTCGTACAAGACAACGGTGATGGCAAGGTGGTCGGCATGCCCGGAGACAACCTCAACACAACAGCACCACGTCCTGTCTGTGGTCGACCTGGTCGATGCGCCGCTGGCCTGATGTCCTCATGAGACAACCATTCGCCGACCTCCAACAGCGCTTCACCGACCTCCTCGGTATTTTTGAGCGCGGCATGGCTCCGGCCACAATGACGGCTACAACGACTTCAACTCGACCACTACGACCTCCACAAGCTAAGTGCCATTTTTAATTAAATATGTTTACAACTTTCGTATGCTTCGCCGATCGTCTCAGTTACTCCATGTCTCCGTGACTTTTGTCGACCTGCTCTACATGCTTTTGTCTGCTATTCCGACCCCTCCCCCTCGACATGCTCGGGGCTTGGCCTGCCAATACGTAGGTCATCAGACCAGAGTGTTCAAATTTTTTAATCTTGTGCTATGTTTTCCTCTCCCCCTTGACATGCTCAGGGGGCTTGGCCTTGCCAATTTTAGGGTCGCCAGACCTGGGGGACCTGTTTACTTCTCTGTGCTCTTCCTTTAACTTCTTGATTCTCGTTATGAGTATTCGTTGTTGTGTGGTTGTAAAACCTAAGTCCCAGACTCCTCCCCATACGTCGGCTACATCTAAGTCTCCCAGCTGAGCATCGAGTCCGCATAATGTGTGCTTTGCACGATAAAGGGGAATGCTTTTTTAAACAAAACATAGCACAAGAATTGTTCTGCTCCGGCTAACATTACTCAACATAAACATGTCTATCCCAAGATAGGTCTTCATTAAATATTACAGATTGATACACCGACCTGGTGTTTATTTTATTTTACAAGACCAACTCTTCGATCCAGTGTCTTCGTCAGGTCGCTAGACCTCCGTGCAGCTCCGTTGTCACCTTCATCAGGTCTCTAGACCTCCTTGTGGCTCCGTCGTCGCCTTCTTCATGTCGGCGGACCTCCCTGGGGCTCTGTCATCACCGTCTTCAGGTCTCTAGACCTCCCCGCAGCTGCGGTGTCGCATTCGTCAGGTCGCTAGACCTCTCTGTAGCTCCAACATCGCCTTCTGTGGACTTTCCCTATGGCTCCGTCGTCACTTATTTCAGGTCAGTGGACCTCCCTAAGGCACCATCGTCGTCGTCTTCTGGTCGGCGGACATCCCTGCAGCTCAGTCGTCACTTTCGTCAGGTCTCTAGACCTCTCTGCAGCTCCGGTGCCACCTTTGGCGGACCTTCCCTATGGCTCTGTCATCACTGACTTCAGGTCGGCGGACCTCCCTGTAGCTCTATCGTCATCGGCTTCATGTCGGCGGACATCCTTGAAGCTCCGTCATCGCTTTCGTCAGGTCTCTAGACCTCCCTACAGCTCTTTCGCCGGCTTCAGGTCGGCGAACCTCCCTATAGCTCTGTCGTCGCCTCGTTAGGTCATTAGACCTCCCTGCGGCTCTGTCGTCGCCTTCGCCAGTTCCGAAGACCTCCCCAGCGACTTCATTCTCCTGGCTCCAAGCTTCTAGGGCTTTGCATCTTGTGCTCTAGTGGATGGACACATGCCCATGGCATGGCCACATTTCTACACTATGGCTTCATAGCACTACAATGGCTCGGTGCCTTGGCCCAGGCTTATGTCGCTATTTATAGCGAAGGCCAACTCTAGCTGTGGCCATCTGTGCCTTGACACTATCACCACATGGTCGCCGGGTATTGTGCACATGTGAACATCTTTGCGCACCTTTCCCCAACCTACACGACAAAACTCTGTGCATCATTAATGCCTGCGGCAGTGTAACATGGCTACAGTATACTCGTGATTAGGTGGTGAAGTTGTCATATTCTGGGCAGCAAGAGAATCTCCGACCACTGTTGACCCGTGACCCTGTAATCTACTTGGGTGATAAGACTGACTCTACGTCAGATGGCTCTATTCCTGAACATAGCTACGAACGACGACGATGATAAATTGCACCCTCTACGGCTCTGCGTCCTTGTTGCACCCCCTGGGCTGTGCAGTGTAAGCGAACCTATTCCAATCAGCCTATATTTCTGTTTCCCGAGCAGAATGGTCATAGGTTCGATTGAAGAACTCCATGGGGTAGGCATGCCTCGCTGCTCTGCCAATCTGTCTGGGCACCTGGAGTCCAGATGCTTCACGTCTACGATTTCGTCAGGCCCCCGAGGTCGGTGTGCCCGTTGCTTAGGTCGTCAATACCCTAGTACCCTAGCTCTGCTGGATGCCTGGCAGCCATGCTAGTCGTCTGGGCACCAAAATGGCCTTCCTGAGGTCAGCGTGCCTTGATATCTAGGTCTTTCAATACCTCGGTACCTCTTCGGCTCTGTTAACCTAGTTTGGGTGCTCAGGATGCGTGTTCTCCTTGAGGTCGGTGTGCTCTTTTAAGCCCTGCTAGCCTAAAATGGACACCACATCTTCGATTGCGATAGAACTGAAAGCCTCCCCGAGGGGTGCGCGCCTAATGGCCCTACTAGGCATCCCCGGATACTGGACGTTATTGACTTGAGGCCTCTTTGAGGTCGGCACGCTTTAAGGCCTTCTTGAGGTCGGCTCTGCCAAACTCCTTGCAGCTATGCTCGGTGGTCTGCGGATGCAAGGATTAGGGGCCGGACGCGAGTGGGGTAATAGGCGCGCGGACGCGAGATAGATATTAACCGCATCCAATAGAAAATTCAGGTCCGGACACATACATCAGCAACGGACTTTGCGGAGTCTATTACCAACAAAATCATCTAGTAAGATTTTTTTTCCTATTTATTTTGGGTTTTTTTAGCGCTGGCATGAAAATCTCAGTGCTGATGGGCGACTTAAGCACCCGCCAGCACTAGGTCTATGTGCTGGCAGGCAGACACCCGCTAGCACTGAGACGATTTGTGCTGGCACAAGGTCGCAGGCGGGCGCTCCACCCACCAGCAAAGACCCCTTTTACCCGTCAGCACAAATCATTTGTGGCCTAGTGACATACATCAGCAATGGACTTTGCGGAGTCTGTTATCGGACGTTGGTAACGCCCGTTACCAATGAAGTTAGACTTCAGTTTGGAGATCTCAGTGGTGGCGGGCACAGACTTATTATTGGTAACAGGCATTAATAATGCCCGTTACCTTTAATATTTATTGTAATGGGCCACATAGGTCTGTTATCAATGTTGTGTGACCTATTTGAGGTTTTCACGTAGTGTCAGACAAATGTGGCACATAAAACAAATGCATTTTCATAAGCTATACAATAACATATCGTACGATCATTACAAGTCCATTTACCGTACCAGCCTCAAGTAATAAAGCCCCACCATCAAACACATGGCTCACTAACTGTTAACATGTTATCCTTAGACCCAGATATAACCTCATATAACTAGCCATGAAATTCACTCACCGCCTGATCTGTGAAATAATGGGCCAATAATTAGTTCATGAAGTGGCTCATGGGCGGCACAGAGTAACACAATGTTATACCAAATGTGTAAACGGGCAGAAATAGTGGGAAATAATTAGTACATGAGCAGAATTGGCATGCACCTTAGTCGGCTTAAAACAAGAGTACGTTAGTACTCTCTTTGTTTTTAAATATATATATATGACATTTAGGACAAGCTAGTTAGTTAAAAAATGAACGGATTTGCTTGTCCTAAACATGATATATTTAAGAACATAGGGGGTAGTTCATCATCCATGCCTCCAATAAGTTCGATGCATCATCCAAATCTAGTGGAGTTAGGAGACTTAGATAAGAGGTGCAAGTCACTATGTATCAGCTACCCATGATTCAGATCCATATCCATAAGCAAAAATCGGTACGTATGAAATTGCTTATTGATCAAAATAAAAAACTCACTAACAGCGTTACACTTTAATGTCGTTTTACTAACAGAACTCGGCACACCATCGTGTATGAATGCTGATCCTAATTAAGTTATTCTTGGCAAACACAGTGGCCGAGTAGAAGACTAGCAGGTTACTGCTAAGTGCTCCACAGTGAGAAAAAATTACTCCTAAACAACACGAAGGGAACTAGGCAAGTACTAAGCAATAAGCATAGAGTATCTTGCTGTAAACTTAATTTTGCATCAATCCATCCATAAACCAGAATCAAATTTGCATATCAGAACCATGCACGATATAACATGGATGTACCCATCGATCCATTCAGTCGCAGCATTGGCCTCCTCAACGACACCCAGCAGCAACAGCAGAGAGAACAACGCAGCAGACTCCTGTGCAGACACCAATTGCAACATCTGTGGGGTTGGACAAGCGCCACATCCTCGATAGACGATAGCCATTGTCAAAACTAAGAACTCAGAGAGAGATCTATTGGAATTACCGAGACTAGTCAAGAAGGTCATGGAAAATAAATGAGTGAGGTTCTCTTGCAAAAGCTCATGGAAACACTCATCTCGTCAAGTCACTCAAGCCTATACTAGATTATTCTCAACCTATTCTACTCATATATGAAAGTGGAAAGCTTATGTGGAGCTTGGTAGGTAAAAACAATCCTAGCAAAACATTATACTTGAAATATTGTCAAACTAAGAACTAAGAGAGAGATCTATTGGAATTACCGAGACTAGTCAAAAAGGTCATGGAAAATAAATGTTGGGAAGAGAGAGATGAAACACACGCATTTAGAAAGGTGGACATGTGCAAGTGGCAAATGGGTGATCCCGAGGCACGAATGAAGTTCTCGTTATCGGATTTCACATGGTTGGAAAAGATTGAGTATGGACTTGTCTTCAAAGCTCTCTAAGATTTTAATGAAAACGAAAAAGGACCGAGGAGCATTTTTATTTTTCTCTTTTTTGTGTTTTTTTCTTTTCTTATTTTTTTCTTTCTTCTGTCTTTTTTTTCATCATTCATTTTTTCTTATCTTTTTTACTCTTTTTTCTTATTCATCATTTTTTATGCTCCTCCGAACTTTTAAGCAACATAGTACTTGCTATAGCAGCCCTCTATGATGATCACGGTGTGTTGAAGGGGTCTACGGGAGTAGTGAGATCTATACTCCTGAAAAAAAACACGGTGGCTAGCCTTAATCATCAAAGCATCATCAACACTAGATTGCTTGTCCGTCCCCCATGCTTAAACGATTGCTCGTCCTCGACCAGAGAAGTGAGGGGACCTATGGCTGCTAGAGAAGTACAAAATCCTTGTGTTCCTTTATAAATCTTTTGAAATCTTCAGGGGCATTCTCCATGTCGAAACTCTGCATGATCTTGCGTGCATTGATGAGTCCCTCCATAAGTTATATGTCTTGAAATCTTGCCAGAAAATCTTGGTTGTGGTCAAGGAGGTAATCACAAAAAGATGTTTTGGGTTTAGGGTGGATGCCCAGCGAAGTTTGTGAAATTTCCAGTGTAGAAACTCACAATGCATGGACAAAAACGGTTAGCATGAAAAAGATACGCAAAGGAATGACCAGCTTCTTAGTCTCGTACCACAGAAATCAATCCTAATCCAACTCATCAAGATATAAGTTTGCAAACTAAAGGTGGTATCATGAAAGAATTTGTATGTGTATAGGCTTTGGTAGGTAGAACTTTGCAAGAGATTCACAAACGTAGATAGCATAATAATTTTAAATAAAACAAGTGCAAGACATAGGTCATCGGTAAACTTAAATCAAAGAGCAAGATAGAGTTGATCCAGAAAAAGGCATAGGTGGCTCCAAGTTTGATCCAGAAAAAGGGGCTTGTTGACGGTTGAAACACGTGTCGTGTTTGATCTGCAAGCGTACGGATCACGTGTCGCCCTTCTTCACTCGGGGGTGACCCAAGATATCGAACCATGGATCGGAAGCAAACTACCTAGGGTTCTCCATCTAACCTACCGGTCTAACCCTACATGAAGCATTAATTGCATAGAGATCATATAAACAAGGAAGGATGTATGGATCACATCCACCTAGCCATAAAGGTAAACAAGCAAAGGTAACTCTAGTCTATCGTCTTCTTGTTGCCGCTCCGGCCAAGGTGAGAAACCAATCTAACTCCTACCATGATAAAGAGTCGTCTCTAAGAACTTTCCCATGGACGCCCTTGCAAGGTGCATGTTGACGCCTAAGGTTCCCCAAAGCTTTACCTCAAACGCCCTACCAAGCGCTCTTACTGGTAGCTCCTCCTCTTGGTAGGTCACACAATGGCTCCCATGGTACTTGCCATCGATCCTACTCAACATTACACGTTTGCTCAGTGCTTTCTCCTCCCTCGTACTGTAACTACGCGAAGATATTCATCACCGAACAACATCAGGTGCATTCACCTGTCCGTGCACTACTACGATGTATCTGCAAGAGATAGACTAATCACCATGATTACTCTATTCCTACTAAGGGCATGTGCTAGCTACACATATGAATAAACACGCATCAAATTAGATCAAAGTAAGGAAAAGACATGATTTATATCTAATCGAATGTAGAGTGTACAATTGCCTTGATGAATGCAAGGCATGGCTCCGGAACTCCACCAAGGCTTCACCACGTAGAGCCAACCATGGCAGCTAGGGCATGTCCTAGGCCATCTCCTAGGCAACTCGAGGACTTGTGGCGGCTGTCGGCTTCCTTCGGCGTGTCTCCTTCGATTTGGCGGCTCTCTGATGAATGGATCTGAATGGGTGACCCTCTTGGGGTGCCTAGGGGGTTGTATTTATACCCTTGGGGAGCCATGGGGCATGCTCCACCTTGCCTTGCATGAGATCTTCCTTGGGAGAGAAGCTAACTTGGTTTCCACAAACTCAGCCTCGTGTAGATTTTCCAGATTCGCAGCCCTTCCTTGCCAGTGCCAGATCTCCCATGTCTGTACTCTAAATAATGCAAATTCGGTGTCCAGATTGTGTGCTACGAAATTATGTCTAACTTTGGTATTCATTGCTTTCCTTGGAAACGAAGATAAGATCCCCAAAACGGCATCGGAAGATAATCTGTCTGATTTTAGACTTATCTGCGCAACAGGTATTTTGGGGGGCATATCTCCTAGCTCCTTGACCCGAATTGAGCCTTCCATGTCCAAATCGAAGCTATCGTCAAGGTGCACAACTTATTCAAACTTTTACCATTAGAGGCCGTTTAAGTCTCTAAATATGCACCGAAAGATCAATGCTATTCTGGGTAGCGAGAATATCTCTCGGGCTGAGTTGATCTTGTTGGTAAACCTCCAAGTCCCCGGAGTTTTATGTGTTGATACTTCGGTCCTTGGGCCATTTGGAGTCATGTTCATCACGTGCCTTGACTTGTGTCGAGCTTCATGACCTTCTCCTGAAGTGCTTAATGAACTTATCCCGGAAGTCTCCTCTTTAACATTAATTTCTTGCGTAAACAATAAACTCCAAAATCGACATGCAAGAGTGAACTTGATATCTCTGGGGGGTTAGTACCATTTGTTTAGATATTAAATTAGTACCAATGTTGATGGTAAACTTATAGCTAGGTGTACCAAATTTGACCGTCAACAAGGGCCAAATAAAATTAGTGCCAACGTTGATGGTAAACTTATAGCTAGGTGTACCAAATTTGACCGTCAACAAGGGCCAATGTGACCGTGCTCCCATACGATGACCATGACAGGGCTGTGAAGCTCTTGCATTCTCTGGATCGTACCATGTGGGGTGCCAAGGTCGAGTCCATTGTGGAGTCCAATCGCTATGAGACACTCACCGTGGATGAGTTGTTCTCCAAGTTGAAGTCCTCTGAGGTGGATCGGGATGTGAGAGGCAAGATCGAGAACCCAACTGACCCTCATAGTCTGGCTCTCATTTCTGGACTGAGAACTAACACTAACATGTGTTCTAGGCAGTTCTCTTTGTCCTGTCTTGTGTCCACTCTAGATGAGGAGTTCAAGGTGCTGGGCGAGGAAGATCTCGCGTTGCTGAGTAGGCGGTACGAGCGCTTGTACACGAACTGGAAGAACGCACGGAGGAGCTCAGGCATGTGCTACTGGTGCGGGAAGCACATACACTTTATCACTGAGTGCCCGGAGGCCATGGAGATCAAGCCTGAGCACAAGCACCGCTCGAAGACCAACCACAAGCACCGCTCGAGGAACTACTACAAGGACAAGAACAAGTCCGAGCGGAGGCTGAGGAAGAGTGGAGGCCACAAGAAGAAGACAGAGCGTGCGATGGTCGCCAGAGCAAGCGACATCGACTCGAGCTCCTGCTACTCGTCATCGAGCTCAAGCGGTGATGAAGAACAGGTGGACCGACACAAGAGCAAGCGGTCGAGCAAGAACATCAATGGCCTGTGCTTCGCCGCCCAAGGCTTTTGCGGCATGTCACACAGCTCCAAGAGCAAGAAGAGCCAGAAGGATGACTCGGACTCCGACTCCGAGGATGAGGTAAACAATGATCCTGCCTTCTTGGTAGCGAAGAATGCTAGGTTGAATGACTTGCTTGACAACCGTGATGATGTGCTTAGAAAGACCAACAAGGAGAAGAGGGAGTATAGGTCTTTGCTAGGAGAGGCTAAGGAGAAGGTGATAGAGCTAGAGTCTATACTTGTTGATGCTAGGTCAGATTGATGCCTTGAAGTCTGCTCCTATTGTGACCAATGAACCTGAATGCACTGATTGTTCTACTTTCCTTGGTGATTTGACTGTGCTCAAGGAAAAGTATGCCTCCAAGGTTGAGGAACTAGATGTGCTTAGGGTTGAGCTAGATGAGATGAAATCTAGGCCCTCCTTGCTTGGTGCTTGCACTTCTTGTCCTATTTTGCATGCTAAGCTAGATGAATCACATGCTTATGCCAGATCACTAGAGGCTGAATTGAAAGCTCCTATTCCTACTTCATGCTCTACTTGTGAAATACATGCTGTGAAGAATTTGGAGCTTGCACACTATGTTGATCGCTTGCA
Organism: Cenchrus fungigraminus; assembly: GCA_036936925.1. Lineage (NCBI taxonomy): Eukaryota > Viridiplantae > Streptophyta > Magnoliopsida > Poales > Poaceae > Cenchrus > Cenchrus fungigraminus. Next base: position 92,406,377 of record CM072780.1, read on the forward strand.
GGATGAGAATGGTGAGTTGAGGAAAATGATGGGTTGGTTGTCGGGACATGAGCCTCAGTTTAGGATGATGATTGATGTGTACAAGAGCTATGATGGGCAGACGCTTGGGTCGGATAAGATTGGGGAGTGCAGTGGTGAGAAGGAGGAGAAGATTAGTGATATCCCAGCTCCACCAAAAATCTTCCACAAGAATGCTTTTGCTCCCAAGCCTAACCCACTTAGGAACCGACTAGACACAACCCCAGATCCTCCCATGTTTCCCCCACAAACCAACAACTTCCAGAAACCCATCAAGTTCAAGAGTGACATGGGTAATGTGTTCTTTGGGAAGCAGGGAGAGAAACCTAGTGAGGAAAAGCCTCAGCCTAGAGAGAACCCAAAGCCAAAGCCAAAGCCGATCCCATTCCAATGTGACCATTGTGGGAGGGATGGCCACCTAGCTGAGTTTTGCTTCAGGAGGAAGCATGAGGAGAAGTTTGCTAGGGAGATGGCAAACAAGGACAGGTACCTCCCTTCTCGTGGTGTGCCTGAGCCTTGTATGGTGCCTAGAGGTGAGGGTGTGGTGTATACCATTCCTCGTTAGGGTAGCTGTGAGTTTGTTCCACACGAGGTGTGCCTCCACAGAGAGATGGTGGTAGGCGTGTTGGGTTTGGGCGTGGTGAGTTTGCTGGACGTTCCTTCACTCGTGGCCAATACGAGTATGGGGGGAATGATTGTCGCTTTAGGTCTCAGAGAAGCTACGGGCCACGGTCTCCACCTCGTGGTACGTGTAGTCCTCCAAGGAGACGTGTGGGTGTTCAACGTAGGAGTGATAGGATGGATTTTGCTAACCCCACTTTTGAGCAAATGGCACAGCACTAGTTTGATTCTTTTTACACTAACCCCAGTGCTTAGTCGTTTGCTCACTCTCGCTCTCATTTTTTATTTTGCAGGTGGGAGGCATGGAGGGCTTTTGGTTGATCGACTCCGGTTGCTCTCGACACATGACCGGAGATCGACGGTGGTTCTCCAGCCTCACCCCGGTGGTGTCCAAGGAGTACTTTTGGGGATAATGGGAAAGGTAGAGTGCTTTCAGTGGGCACGGTGAAGGTAAGTGAGAGCGTGACTCTTAGGCGTGTTGCACTTGTCAAGTCTTTGGGGTTCAATCTTCTTTCGGTGTCCCAGCTTCTTGATGAGGGGTTTGAGGTCCGTTTCAAGACGGGCGCTTCTCATGTTTTGGATTCTCGAGGTGATCTTGTGTGCACGATCATCCCCGAGGGTCAGATTTTCAGAGCCGATATTTCTCAGTGTGTCAACTCTTCTCATTATTTGGTTGCTAGTGTTTTGGCGGAGCTTTGGAAATGGCATAAGAGGCTAGGTCACTTGAGTTTTGACTTGTTGTCACGCTTGGTGAGCTTGGTTTGATCTGAGGATTGCCTGAGTTGAAATACCAAAAGGACTTGGTTTGTGCTCCGTGTAGACATGGCAAGATGGTCGTCGCCTCCCATCCGCCTCTGACAACCGTTATGACAGAGCGCCCATGTGAGTTGTTCCATATGGACTTGGTTGGTCCAGCTTGTGTGTGCTCGGCGGGTGGGAAATGGGACGTCCTGGTGATAGTGGATTACTATTCTCGCTATGCTTGGGTCTTCTTTTTGTCTGACAAGGGGGAGACGTTTGGTTTTGTTGGGATCTAATCTTGAGGTTAAAAAATGAGAGGAATGGAGATGTTGTTTGAGCTATTCGTAGCGACAATGGCACTGAATTTAAAAACTCTCGATTTGAAACCTTTTGTTGTGATTTGGGTCTACAACATCAGTTTTCCTCTCCCTATGTCGCTTATCAGAATGGTGTGGTAGAAAGGAAAAATCGTTCCCTTTGTGAGATGGCTCGGCCGATGCTCGACGAGCATAGGACTCCGAGAAGATATTAGGCTGAGGCGTTGAATACCGCGTGCCATGTTGGGAACCGGATTTTTCTTCGGGCTTTCTTGAACAAGACGTGCTATGATCTCATGCATAGGCGAGCACCTAGAGTGAGCCATTTCAGGGCTCTTGGTTGTCGGTGTTTTATCCTCAAGAAGGGTAGGCTTGATAAGTTTGAGTCGAGGTCCTCTGATGGAATCTTTTTGGGTTATACTAATCATTCTCGAGCATATCGTGTGCTCAACCTTGATACTAAGCTAGTCATGGAAACTTGTGAGGTTACCTTCAACGAGACACAACCATGCAGTTCGTTTGTTTTTGAGTGTGCAAGTGATGACGAAGTTGGCAAGAGAATCTTTGAGGATGAGGAGGATGATGCTAGAGAAGATGATGGTGATGATGGTGAAGCTCTATCCACACATGTACCCTCTACTTCCACTACGACGACTACGGTCCAGGACGGCCCATCCCTACACCGACTACGATCCAGCAAGATCAAGTGGAAGCTGATGTTGAGGGGGAGGTCGTCTCCAGGCGAGAGGCACCGAGGCGCGTACAAGTTGATCATCTTCCTTCAAGAATCATCGGCGACACCAATGAACATACGACACGGTCAAGGTCCAGGAATGTTTCTAACTTTGCTCATTCGGCTTTAGTTGCTACCTTTGAGCCGAAAGACATTGGACACGCACTCTCTGATCCTAATTGGGTGAATGCTATGCATGAGGAGTTACAGAACTTTGAGAGAAACCAAGTTTGGGAGTTGGTAGAGCCACCACCACATTGCAAACCTATCGGGACAAAATGGGTGTGGAAAAACAAAGAGGGTGAGAATGGTGAGGTGGTGAGAAACAAGTCGAGGTTGGTTACTCATGGTTATAGCCAGAAAGAGGGGATAGACTATGAGGAGATAGGTAGAGCATTCTTCCCAGCTCATCTTGAAGCACAGGCCGCCTGCACACTGATGATTGCCACGCGCCATTGGCGGCGCCACGTCACTCGCCGGATCACCTCTGAGGCTGCCTCACGACACCGCAGGCAAACTGAGAGCCTGTGTGGTTCGAGGACCGGTGGATGGTCGCTTCCTGGTGTGATGAGTGATTGACAACGTTGTGTGGACTGACTCTTGGCTAAGTATTGCAGGTGTAGGTTGTGACTTAATTGGTGCTGGTGTAGGTGAAGAACAAGCGTGAAAGGTCGATGTCGGTGAGGCCTCCAGGTGTAGAGCAGATAAGTAGGCTTGGTTCGAGGGACCCGGGGGCCAGTGGGATCAAGTGCGGGCCGCATGGTGGCAAGAATAGCAAGACGATGTCGTGGATGGATTCTTGGTTGAGCCTCAAAACCAAGGTCGAGCCGGGACTTCATGGGAGCTGAGTCATGAGTGGAGATTGGTGGAGGCTACACCAAGTCTGCAGGGTTTGCAGTGGTTGACCACAAAACCACTGGGTTACTCGGTTGAGCCACAAAACTGAGGCTGAAGACTCGACGAGGAGTGGCGGCCACCCAGGCCAATTCAACCGCCCAGGAGGGGCGGTCAGACCACCTGGGCCGGTCTAACCGCCCAGGGGGGCAGTCTGACCGCCCGGGTCGCAGCCGCCGAGAAGCTTCGAAGCGGAGGACACGTGGCATGATCGCAAGAGTTGCGTTGGTGCTACGCAGGCTTGCGGTGGATGCGCATCCGTCCGATGGTGCTGAACTGAAGACTTCCAAAATTGCCCTTGAGGGGCGTGTATCCCTAGTTCGCTAGTAAGGGTAGTTTAGTCTTTTGGTTGCCCCATATAAACACTTGGTGGGATGGTTGGCAGCCAACTCTTGGAACCCTAGCTCATTTCCCTTTGTCATTTTCGTTTCCTATTTTCCTTAGGATTTTCTAGGACTAGCTTGAGAGCTTCATGGTGAGATCTTGAGAGAGGGATGGATGACCGGGTGGCAAGCTAGACCTTGTATGAACCTTCATGGTATGTATAGATGATTTGGCGCGTGGTTCCTCAAGGCCTTGTGTTGCCTCTCCCATTTGTCTTTTTGGTGATTTTCGGAGCTCTTTCTTGTGATTTTCGTGGCGGAGTTTTGAGGGCGATTTCTTGCGGGATTCTTGTTGGGTATCACGTATGAGGACCTTGTGCCTCTTTGCTTGGTGACTTTGCCCCAAGAACTCCCTTGAATCGACCTCGATTTGGTGGTTTTTCGAGTTGCTCGAGTTCATGACCTAGAGGGCCAAGATCCACGATTCCCTTTGACTGAGAGCATTTCGGTGGAATTCCTTTGGTGGAGAGGTTACCCAGGAGGTAACCCAGGTATCCCCGAAGTTTCGCTGCAATCCGTGGGGTGAATCGGGAGATCGGGCGATGGGAAGTTGAGGGTTGACCCGCGGCTAGTTTTCTGGGAGGGGCAGTCTAACCGCCATAGGGGGGCAGTCTAACCGCCCTAGGTCTCCCAGTGGAAGTTTTGGTCTTGCCGGATTTTCCTCTGTGAGTTTGTTCGTCTTGATCAGAGGAGCGTTCTGGTGAAATCTTGACTCGTTTTTGAGCAGTTTGCTAGGTTTTCCTTGGAGGTGTTTTTTGCTGGGTACAACCGTACAGGAGGTTAGACCGCCCTCGTGAGTCGGTCTAATCACCCCTAGGCCCCTGGTGAAGTTTTGGTTTTCGCCAAGATTCTCTGGTAGCTAGCTTGGCTTTGACCAAAGGATCCAGTGGGTGAAACCGTGGGGAGTTTTGGAGCTTGGAAGAGGTGTTTCGGAGGATTTCTTGGCTGCCCAGGAGCAGGCGGTCTAACCGCCCCCCATACCCGGTTAAACCGCCCCTGCTGGCCAGACAACTTTCGAGTTGTTTCCGCTGCTGTGTGTGTAGGAGCTGTGGCTGCAGGTAGGGTTTGTTCCTAGGACCAGTAGCACTTCAGTGGCTACGTGGTTTTGGCAAACGGAAGGTTGAGTGCGGAGCGTGTGATTTTGGGTACCTGAGTGAGTTCATCTTTTTGGAGAAGTCACCTCCTTCGAGAAGAATTTTTATCAGCTCCCATTCACTCCCCCCCTCTTTGGTCGCCAGTTCGGTCCTTCACAACCCTTGTTCGTCTGCATCATCATCGACATCACGACCGCCGATTCTTCCTCACCCTCGACCTGTCTGATGTACCGCCTCGCAGTGTCATCATCACCGGCGCGGCCATTGGTCCTGTAGAGGACCATGGCGGCTACGTAGGCCGCCACATTGTGCCCGGCCTGGGCGGCCTCCTCGAGCTTGGCGATGGATGACCGGGAGCTGTAGTTTTTCCTGAACAGGATGTCCATCCCGGAGAGGAAACATGCCTCCGGGTTTCTTATGCGGGTCAGGCAATCGAGGAGGACGTCATAGCCCTTGCGGTCGTTCCACTGTAGCTCGACAGCAAATCGCTCTAGCGCCACACGCCGACCAACGATCGCGTTCTTGCACACGCGACGCATCTCCCGGCAGGTCGCCAGTAGGCTGCGGAGGTCATCCATGGCCCTCTCCGAGGTCGCAGCGAGGTGGCCGGCAATGTCAATGTTCACCTCGGTAGGGATCACCACCAGCGATAACGGCAACCGCCTTGACGACATGATTGCTGACCTACCGGCGTCCTGAAAATAGTTTGATCAAACATCAGAGTGCCAGGTCAAATGCACATTCAAATTGATACAGAGACTTGGAAGAGAGCACTGTACTCTCACGGATCTTCCTTCTGAGAGGAGGAGATGCAATTGCAAAAAGGTTCTCAATACCCCAGGCGGAAGAAGTCAATCAATGTCTCATTTACAAAAAATGCACCATTCCTTTCTCCGCATTTACAGTAAATTCACCGCTCCTTCGCCACCCAAAACAACCATCGCTGCTGCTCTGTTGATTTCGGGATAACAATAATAATTCATTATGACTGTTGGTGAACCTAACGGAAATTACGTTCTTGGAAATGTGAATAGGTCAGACTAAATGGTCAGTACAATGTGGTGGATACTAACTACCGCACATTTCTTAGTCGATTTTGGCAATACATCATCAGTACAATGCTCAGAAGCATAAGGCACAATGTTCAGAATACATGATCGACACAATGTTCACAATACCAAAGTGACACTTGCAGAATACGTGATCGACACATCTAATTAGCCTTGCCACCGAGCATCAATCTCGCCATTCCCGCGAAAACAACAAATAAAGCAAGCAGCACATGTGCGAGTTTGACATTGTGCCTATAATTCCCAATTGACTTCAGCTCCGCGGTAGCCTTCTGAAGTTTTTGTTGTGCTATTTTGAGCTCATTCCTAATCTCTCTAAGCTCACAGTTAGCTTTTCCCAATTCTCCCTCCCACTGCTTTGCATCCTCTTCAGCTTTTGCTTTCTTCATCATGAGCTTCACCATAACAGCATACGACCTTTCATCCCATTCTGGATCAATCCAGCAGAAGTAATCGCGTTGCTCTTTTTCTTCCTGCAAATTAAACGCCCCATTAACAATCGTCGTTGACCACTGTTGACATTTCTTAACGTCATCACTAGGTTTGTATCCTTAGTAACGGCGCTAGAAATGTTTATCAGCATTCCTTAACATCATTGCTAAGTTTGTGAGTTCCTAGCAGCGATGCTAGAAATTTCTTAACGTCATCACTAGGTTTGTATCCCGCTGGCCCGTATGATGTTGCTCTCGATCATGATCGAGAGATAATATCGAGCTTTCATGATAAATCTCTTGAGATAGAGAACTCATGGGCCATGGAATCTTATGAGGCACCGACTCTGAAATTCGTAGGAAAGGATTCCACTGACGAGCATGGTAGCTTCATCCTTGATATACCTTGTGAACCATGCCTGCATAATTCCTCTCCAGAGTCAGCCATGCTTAGTGCACCGAGCACACATGAGGGCTACAACCACCTTCTGGTCCTCTTTTGTAAAATGTTTAGAAGGATGATTGTGGATGCATATGTTTACCATAAGCATATTAGATTTCGTGTGTTCACTGTGGCTCTAACCATCTAACCTTGTAGTAATAAATTGTCAAATCATCTTGTCATGTTGCTAGCTTTAAAATGGCATGGAGCATGTTTGAAAGTTTTGAGGATTGGGTAAAATAACGTTTAGTGTTCACTTTATGGGTTGTACCTTGGGGCGGTCGTGTGGGCAGCTCTGTCGCCTGGGAGGGATCGACGGCATTTTGCAGTGGCAAGGCAAGGTTGAGCGGCTTGGCAGAGTGCCGCTGCCGCGCAGGGAGGGAGGCAGCTTACGATCTCACGTTCCACATCGACTCGTGGTGGTAGCGAGGAGAAGAGAGAGAGGGACGAGACTGAGCACAGCAGCAGAGGCCTCTAAATCCTCTCGTTACTGGGCTCCATATATAGATGTGCAAACATACGGTCCGGCCTGTCCCGAGCTCAGCTAGGCTAGACCAACTTCGTGTCGGGTCTAGCCCGGCACACTACACCCGTTGTGTCGGGTCGTGCTCGTCCACAGGTTGCACCAGTGGCCTAGGCAGGCTCGAGGACACCGTCGCTCTCTATATGGCCTTGCGCATGTGGAAGCGGTGCCGTGCTAGAGGGGCGGAGCGGCAGTGCTGGAAGGGGGAGCCAGAGGGGGCTAGGGAGGTGAGGCGGGCCATGCTGGGTGGCAGGGTGGGTTGTGGAGCCGTGGTCTGGACGAAACAAGCAGTAAGTGGAGTTTGGATGGAGCCATGGAGCCGAAGGATGGGGGAGAATTGTGCAAGTGTGGATAAGGTGGAGGCATGGAGGTAGAGTTGTGATGGGAGCCGGGGCCTGTTCGGCGTGGCAGGATGACGACCCACCATCGGCACAAGACAGCAGATTGGGCCATCACAGGCCCGAAGGCCATCAGGCCGGGTTGTGCCAAAAAGATGGACTTCCGAACGGGCATTCGGGCCACAAGCTTTCTGAGCATCTATCCTCTAATGATTCCTCTATATTCCATTTGCCCCGTCCGTTCAGTGAACATAGCTCCTTCCCCTCGCGCCCACTATCTTCCAGGCTCTCTGCTGGCGTAGCTGGAGCGGTGGTGCTCTATATTCAAGCCTTTAGCCTACAATATTCATGAAAAAATATTCAAAAATATATAAGATAAAATGTAAACTAGATGATACTCCTCGCATTTCTACGAGAATTTCAAAAATAATGATTTTTCACAAAACAAACAACAATCGGCAAGGAATGAACCTGCACTACGGGAAAACTCAAATTTGACGTGCGTCGAAATCTTTGCCGTGCGCTTTATTTCGGGCGCACGGCAAAGGGCTTGTTTGCCGTGCGTATTTTATAGAGCGCACGGCAAAGAAAAAACGCACGGCAAAGATTGTGTTTGCCGTGCGCTTGAAAAAAACGCACGGCAAAGTATTTGTTTGCCGTGCGTTTTATCCACCGCGCACGGCAAAGATTTTGTTTGCCGTGCGTTTTATCAAGTGCGCACGGCAAAGTATTTTTCTCCCCATTCCACACTCCCACCAAACCAAATATTATTTTTTTGAAAATACTTTGCCGTGCGAAAAAAAGAAAGCGCACGGCAAACTAATGTGTTTGCCGTGCGCTTTTCCTCGACGCACGGCAAACTTGTGTGTTTGTTGTGCGCTTTCTTTTATGCGCACGGCAAAGTATTTTTTTTACCTTTAAGAATTTTTCCTTAAATCCCAAATCCATTGCTCCTCAAAAAAAAATTTCCTAAGCTTGAAATCTTTTTCTACTCTATACATACAACATGTGATGCATCATGTTAAAATTTGGTAGATTCTTGTGATCATTTGCTATATTTAACTAATTAATTACATTTCAAGTAATTTTTTTAAAAGAAGTTAATTTTGCACTACAAGTGCTTCAAATAATAGAATAAAATGAGTGAAAAAATGATATTCATGTTATTTAGCTAAATTTAAGACCTTTTTCATGAGATCAAAAGAAATTTTGAACATCTTAACTAGGAAACACGACCATGACCGTGTGTCCAAATGATTTAAAATTCTAAAAAATTCAAACAAAGTTTGAAATTTATGAGATTTGTCAATATCTCATGATATCATATGTGAATGATGTAGTAAAAATATGAATGGGTTTTGAACATTTTTTTTCATGTATGATGCATAGAAATCGAAATGTCTCCGATGAAGTTTCATAGAGTTACAAAAGATATGATTAGATTTGTAGGCAACGCAACATTCAAATTGAGCGTTGACTTTAAAACTTGTTTATATAAACAATAGATAACATAACTTAATTTGTGTTAATTTTTTAAACTTTTTTAAAATTTGTTTGATAATTTTTATAAATTTTATAAAATTGTAGAAAAAGGCTTTGTCGTGCGCCGACGCACGGCAAAAAGGCTTTGCTGTGCGCCTTTTTCAAAGCGCACGGCAAACAAACTAAGTTTGCCGTGCGTCCAGACGGTAGGCGCACGACAAACCTGCCCGGCCCCACCAGGCTCGCGCCACCCTCCCCTCTCCCTCTCACAGCGCGCGCCCAGCCCCACCTCGGGCCCCGCCACCACCCCACTCCCTCTCAGTGCACGCCCACGGACCCACCCGGACCCCGCCACCACCCCTCTCCCTCTCACAGCGCGCGCTCGGCCCCACCCCGGGCCCGCCACCACCCAGTGGCTCCCCACCCCAGCACCCCCCGACCTTATCCTCTCCCGAATCCGGGTCACCGGTCGCATCCTCTCCTCTCCTCTCCTCTCTCGAACTTCTCCCTCTCTTTCTTCTACCCAGGCGACCGTCCCCCTCCCCACGCCCTCCCTTCTCCGCCACGGTGCTGGGAGAGCCTCGGCGACGGCGGACCGACATAGATCCGGTGCCCGGACCTCCGGGCCGGCTCCCTCCCCTCCCTACTTTCTCCGCCATGGAGTCCTCACCCTCCCACCAGGTGCCGGTGGGTCCTACGGTCCTACCCTCCCTGCGCGCCCGAGCTCCGGCCACCGTGGGCTTCTCCCGCCGCCAGATCCGCCCCTCCCGGCTCCATCTCTCTCCGGCAAGGTCCTCTCCGATGGCGTACCGGAGGCATCGGCGGTGGCACCTGGGGAGCCTCGGCGGCAGCGGTCAGACACAGATCCGCCCCCCGGACCTCTGCGCCGGCTCCCTCCCTCCCTCCTCGACCCGATCTCCCGACGGCGGAGGAGGCTCGAGCTCCTAGCCGCGGCGACCCGAGCTCCCGGCGGTGTAGGCGGAGGCTGAGCTGCTGGCCGCGGCGGCCCCCACGGGCGGCGCACGACCGACCCCCAGGAGAAGCGCGCCTAGCACCGACGGACGGCGCGGCCACCACCCACCTCCACAACACCTCTTCCGCCGCCAGATCCACCCCTCCCGTCTCCATCTTTCTCCGGCGGCTCCTCTCTGACGGCGCAACGGCGGGTTCGGCGGCTGCGCCGGGGAGCCTCGGCGGCGGCGGCGGCAGAAGACACAGATCTGGCGTCCCAGACCTCCATGTCGGCCACCATGCTCGCCGGCCTTGCCGGATCCAGCGGCCACGGCAAGTCCTCTCTCACTCACTCACTCACTCACTATTTCGGTCTCCAGGTGGTGGTGGTGGTGGCGGCGGCGGTGGGTGGTGGTGGCGGCGGTGGCAGTTGCGGCCACTCCTCTGCGACGACGGGATACGGCGGTGGCAGCCGCGGTGGCGGGCAGTGGTGGCGGCGGGGAGCTTGTGTTTTTTTATCTTTTTCAGAAATGTTTGCCGTGCGCTGTAGAAGACGCACGGCAAAGAAAGAAATTTAGTTTTTCTGGTTTATGTATTTCTTTGCCGTGCGTGTGATAAAAAACGCACGGCAAAGTCCCTTTACCGTGCAAAAATCTGCTGTGCGGCCTTTGCCGTGCGTTTCCAGAAAAAACGCACGGCAAAGACTTTACCGTGCATTTCTTACCCTTTGGTTTCCCGTAGTGCTGAGAACACCTCGAATGGGAACACCCAATCAACAATATATAGATTCCATTTTCATTGTCACATTAGTATAAGAAATTACCCCACTGCCATGAGTATCCAATGATTTTGTTTCCATGATGAAACGCATGTCACATAGTTTTTTTGTGGTGCCTCACAAATACCCAAAAAACATCACGCCCAAAGCCTAGTTTTGTTTCCATGACCATGATGGATGAGGCAGGATGAATGGTGCAGTGCGCGTTATGCTGGGCAATAGTTTAAGGGCTCTTTTACGGTGGACTATATCACCCTATACCACTGTTGGAAAAGGTTAGTATGGAAGGATCCGACGGTTGAGATTAATTGTATACCACCACGGCTTAACATGTGGTATAAGGTGGTATGCATAGGAGATATATGTGGTATAGGGGTATTATTGGTAGTTTTTTATTGGTGGCATAAACGAAATATATGATTTCTTTATTTCAATTTTTTTTCATTCCCCCACTGGTGGTGTGGCCATTTTTTTTTCAAATTTCAAAAATAAAATTTTTCATTTCAAATTTCAAAAATGAATTTTTTTCAATTTTTTTCATTTCAAAATTTCCTTGACGGCAGAAACTAAATATTTCAATTTTTTTTCATTTCTCCCTAGTGGTATGTGGCCGATTCTTTTCAAATTTCAAAAATGAAAATGAAAATTTGTTTCATTTCCCAGTGGTGGTATGGCTATTTTTTTTAAATTTCAAAAACAATTTTTTTCAAATTTTCATGGTGGCATAAACAAAAAAATTTTCTAAACCCGAGGTTGCTAAATTTATTTAAAATTTATAAAAATTACCTATTTACCCTTGTCAAAAATAACCATATATTGCATACCACCACGTGGTAGTATACTAGTATGGTCCACTGTAAAAGAGTCCTAGTTTAATGGGATCCGGATCAGCCTGTGATGCTTAACTAAGATAAGAAAACGTTCAATGTTTCAACTGGGTAATATAATATATAGTATGTGTCCGATGTGGCCTCTGTCGCCTTAATTTGTTTTTTCTTTCTTCATCCTAAGGATGTTCTTGGTTTTCTGAATGGAAAAATATGGATGCATAATCTGAACTCGACAAATATATATATAGTACGATCACAAATGATTTTTATAGAAACAGAAGATAATGTGAAGGAACGAATATATATCCTTAAGACTATGCAAAAGTGGAAGCATTTCATATAAAATCATCTTATGGACTGCAGCCGCCGTGTCCAGGCGCCTATAAATTAAGGTGCAGCGCGTCGTCCATTGCCATTCAGGCATTCACTCCTCATAACACCACAAAAAATGGCTCTAAAGAATGTCGTCCTTGCGACACTTCTAGTGGTTTCGCTCGTCGCAGCAGGTACTTACTAATAGACTAATTTGCATGACAAATTAATGGACAGTCGCATAATCCGTGCATGTACGTACAAAAGCTTCCTCCCTCTGTACACAACACAAAAAAACATGGCTTAAAACGCTATACATGATGAGTGAAAATCCCACCAAAACTCAAACCTCTTCTTTGTCATTTTATTCCTGTCGCAATCTTTCTCCTCTTTTTGACAATCTGTTGACGATTCAAATTAGACCATGTTCCAACAGCAGATGCCAACAAAGGCCTGCAGCTGGGAGGAACCGAGCTTGTGGACAGCGGTAGCATGGATGGCGGCAGCGGGAACCGGGTGTCTCCGAAGACTGAGCTCGAAACGCACCAGGGTGTACGACCCGACTGGTGCGACGATTCATGGTTCTTTGGGCCCTGTAGGCCACCTGCTGCTGGTTCACGTGCTCCTAGTAGCCGCACCTGATGAATTCCTCTTCCTGAGGCGTGTACCAGGAGCAATGAAAGAATAATTAAAAGCGTTAAATATTAGTAAGTACCAATTATTATGCGTGTTATGGTTCTACTACTATCCAAGCATCTCTAGTTTTAACTTTTTTAAAACTTCCACAATTTGGAACAATTAGAAGAATCTCTAGAAATTAATCATCTTTGAACCACTGCCATAGTATAGAAGTATCGATTTTTCCTGATAATTAATTGTCACGATGTACCCACATCGGATACATCGATCATACATGTTGGGTCCGTGCTTTTCACCTAATATTACTCGGATCACAAATACTCATTAACAAACTGTTGACGCCTTTTCCAATCGAACACACGAGTGCGCTAGGTCAAACCGCCTGGAGGGCCAGTCTAACCGCCTTGGACAGGGGTGTAGCTGAAAACCTAAATTCGCTGTTCTGGGAGGGACCCCGTCAGGAACAGTGCACCTAGGGTTATCCTGAGGTCAGGAAGGCCACTCAGAACTTCCTCAAATACCGTAGAGACGAAGGATGAGAACAAAATGTTGGAATAGCTAGAGTTTGGAGAAATAAAGTAGTAAATTGATATTTCGATTGGATGATAGGTCCCAATCAGCCACGAACCTTTATATTTATAGGGTGGGTGGTCTTGCCCTGCAAGGAACATTTTACATCTCGAAATTTGCCAAAACTCCTAATTCTACTCAGATTTGGGATGACCCAGTCTGGGGGAGCCACACCTGGTCAGACCGGGCGGTCTGACCGGCTGGCCTAACCTGATCTACCATTTGGCAATTTCGGGTGTCACCACAAACTAAGCTGCCGCATCTACTAATAAGTACTATACTATCCCCGCACGACGGCGTTTCGTAACTGTCGGCGAGTCCACGGTGCCGCTCCACAACCTCCATGGGTAATCAGCTAGCGCCAATGGCACTGGCATCACTACCGGATTCCGAGCCTTCACCGAGAGCCGACATTTTGCCCGCCGTATCAATTCAACTCTCCACTGTTTGAGATTTATGGAGGTCCATGTGACCGTGAGTGTGAAGCTAAAGAGAGTGCACTAATTCATGCTCTAGCATATATTAGTGAAGTTCTGGACTTCAAGATTGGAGACTTCAACTATATGGATTACCTGTTTAAGAAAAATGGAGGATCAGTATGAAATATGTGTTGTGCGTGGAAGTACCTTATGTTAAGACTTAAGTATTGATGTACCTTTTAATTTATGTGGTTTTGTTGAACTTGTTGTCTTTGTTTATTTAGACTTAAGTATTGATGTACCTTTTATTTCTATGGATTTGAAGTTGTTGTGTTTGTTAAGATCGAATTAAGTATTGATGTACCCTCTTATCCCTTGAATGCTTAATTCCTTGTGAGTTTTGAAACACGTGTGAAATCGATCCGAGATCGGGTCAACATGGTCTACAAGAGTGTCAAGCCACTATATACTATTCACGAGTCAATTTTTTAACTATATCTTAATAAAAACAGTAACCATATCCATTTTTGTACCTTCATTAGATATAATAAATGAACTACCAAATTAAAAGTAAACAAAACGAAATGCACATATTCAACATGGTTTACAAGTGTCAAGCCACTATGTACTATTCACCAGTCAATTTTTGTAACTATATCTTAATAAAAATAGTAACCATATCAATTTTTTTAACTTCAATAAATATAAAATAATAATTTTACATACAAATATACACGAGCAAGACCAAATCATGATTACCATATTAATAAGATTAGATGTTGTACTTAAGGAGGATTTTGCATGAAAAGAAAAAAATTATTTGTAGTTGTTGCAGTGAAGTAAAAAATAATGCCCATTAGAAGATATTACTCGTTAATGATAATAAGTTGTCATTTTAATTGTTGAATGTATTGTTGCCTAGTATATATGAGAAGTAAGAATACTAAGATTATTCTGCTATTTTTTGCATTGTATAAAATTTATAACAAATAAACTAGAAATTTAGGATATTTAGAGCTAATTAAATTGAAAAAAATGAAAAGCACATTTGTACCGGGCCTCCTCTTGCCTCGGTACAAATGTGCTTTTCGTTATGGCGCAAAACGAAAAGCACATTTGTACCGTGGCAAGAGGTGCCCCGGTACAAATGAGGGCATTTGTACCGGGGCCAGTTATGCCCCGGTACAAATGTGGTGGGATATATATGCCCCGGCCCTTCCCACCTTCTTCCACCTCTCCGCTTCTTTCTTGCGCACGTCGCCGCTGCCTCGCTCGATCGATCCCCATCCGGCGCCGCCCTCTCCCGTCGCCGCCTCCACTCCGCCGCGCCGCGCCCCGCCCAGCTCCGGGCCACCGCGCCGAGCCACGCTCCCTCCCCACCTTCGCTCCCTCTCATCAGATCCGCCCGCACCGTCGTTGCGCCGCCCGACGCCGACGCCGTCACGCCACCACGCCGACGTCCTCGACGCCGTCCGCCCGCCACCGAGCCGCCGACACCATCCCCGACCGCCACCGCGCCGCCGACCCCGTCCCCGACCGTCACCGTAAGCACCGCCGGTGTGCTTCCTTTGGGGGCTGATGTCAACCCGATGGATTCTCTTTAGTTTTTGTATGACGCGAAGCAAGGTCTTTGTCTTCGACTCTTTGTACTAGACTACAGATAAAAAGAGATATCAAGATGTCGTAGAGTTGATTCAAACTTCATGGACTTGTCTTTGTGATAAGTACCCCGAAAAGTTTCGCAAAAACCTTTATGTTCACTATGATTGGCCAGTACGTGTCTTTGCTTATTCTTCAATTCTTACATTACAATAAAAAATTATTTCATGACTTGGTTTTCCCATATGTACGTGCAGGTCATGATGCAGCCTTCTGGCACCGATCTATGTGGATATTATGTGTGCGAGTTCATGCACTGTCTTACAGCCTGTGCTGATGGTGGCAAATTCGAAGAGAAGGTGCGTGCACACACAATTGAGACTACATGTAGTTCTTATTGTTCATATTCTCCGATCCGGTTCTTATTCTTTTGTTCATATTCTTTGGTAGATTTCCGGCATCAAGGAAACATTCCTCGAGACAGAACAAATCCGATTGATACAAGAACAATTATGTGGATTTCTTCTAGACGAGGTTATTAGTCCAGGGGGAGAGTTTTATGCTGGCTTATCCTCCTTTGTTAGTATACCAACGATGACCGGGGAAGGGACAAGTCAGAACATGAAGGAAGCATCTGGAAGCAAAGACAAAGGCCAAGCATCTGGAAGCAAAAATTAAACTCTGCTAACATTTCATCCAATGTATATTATTAATCTAAATTTCAGTAGGCACAAAATGCTAATGTATAATATTATTTCTAAAGTTCTTCAATTTCAGGATTTGAGATGATATATTCTACATGTATTCGTATATATTTATTTGTATAATATTAGAGATAATATTATAGAAATAAATATATACGAATGTATGTAGAATATTATCTCAAATATAATATTTTATATGCCACACGACTTTATATTACAACGTATTACTATTAGTATTAGTACTTTAAGCAAATACATTAGAGAAAAGAAAAACATAAAACAAAAAAAGAAGCATTTGTACCGGGTGGTGCCTCCACCCAGTACAAATGCCCCCCTGCCACGTCGCCGGGTGGAGGGCACATTTGTACCGGGCCGAGGCTCCGCCCAGTACAAATGTGGGGCATTTGTATCGGGTATTTCGCCCGGTATAAATGCTCAACCACATTTGTACCGGATGGTTTGTACCGGTTCAATACCCGGTACAAATGAGGGTTTTGAACCGGTACAAAAGGCCGTTTTTCCAGTAGTGGACCCCGTTAGGAACAGTGCACTTAGGGTTGTCCTGAGGTCAGGAACGCCACTCAGAACTTCCTCAAGTGCCATAGAGACGAAGGAGGAAAGCAAACGGTTGGAAAAGCTAGGCTTTGGAGAAATAAAGTAGTAAATTGATATTTTCGATTGGATGATAGGTCCCAATCGGCCACAAACCTTTATATTTATAGGGTGGGTGGTCTTGCCCTGCAAGGAACATTTTACATCTCGAAATTTGCCAAAACTCCTAATTCTACTCAGATTCGGGATGACCCAGTCTGGGGGAGGCACACCCGGTCAGACCGCCCGGCAAACCCGGTCTGACCGGCTGGCCTAACCTGATCTAGCATTTGGCAATTTTGGGAGTCACCACAAACCAAACCGCCGCATCTACTAATAAGTACTATACTATCCCCACACGGCGGTGTTTCGTAACCACCGATGAGTCCACGACGCCGCTCCACAACCTCCATGGGTAATCAGCTAGTGCCAATGGCACTGGTACCATGGTACCCCCGGAAGACCAGTCGAGCAGCCAATGGCGGCGGGTCCTCTGATAACGACGATGGCGCCGCTCGCCACCAGGACCAGCTCGTCGCCGTGTCCTCGCGCGGTGTCTTCAACGAGGAAGCCGACGTCGAGCTCATCGACAAGTTCACCGTGTAGATCATTATGTCGTACAGTCCTGCAAGGTTCTCACCTTAGGCGTCAGCGGCGATGTTGGCGCATGGAGGGAGGCGGAGAAGCCTCCGACCCTCGTCCGATGCGGCAAGCCATGGGTGGCCGGGGTCGCCACAGGGGTGGTCGACGTCCTGGCATTCCACCGCCACGAAAAATCCAACTGGATCGCAGCATTCCACCACACCATGGAGCAATGATGCCCGGGCCTCCTGCAAGGCCCACCGGCATCCATCGTGGTGTCCAGCCTGACCGAGACGGACGACCGCCTCGCCGCCGTATCCGTGTCCTTCTCCGATGACACCTCCTCCTCCATGCACCTTTGGCTTCTCGTGAGCTGTGGCGACGGCGAGCGCACGCTCTAGCATCTTGTCACCTTGTCACGTATGCGGCGAATCAGCCGTGGCCATGAGGTGGTCGAGGAGCCAGTGTGGGTGCTGGACGGCGGGAGGGTCACCTTCATCGTGGGGTCTCCTATGGAGTAGTAGGGTTGTGCGGCTGCCGGAGATGGTGGCAGCGGGGAGCCGAGGAGAGTGGATGCCAAGACTAGGTACGCTGCGGGTGTATGATCGGAGGACAATGGCTATCGAGGATGTGGCGCGCTTGTCCAACCCCAAAGATGTTGCAATTGGTGTCTGCACAGGAGTCTGCTGTGTTGTTCTCTCTGCTGTTGCTGCTGGGTGTCATCGAGGAGGCAAATGCTGCGACTGAATGGATCGATGGGTACATCCATGTTATATCATTGGAGGACCGCATTGGCGACCAGAGAGGGGGTAGTGAATGAGAGCCTATAAAAATTCTTCTCGAAAGAGATAGCTTCTCTAGCGAGATGAACACAGCCGAAATCCCAAAATCACTTCTGCCTCAAACTCCTCGAGCTTGCCAAGATCACGTAGCCAATGGAGTGCTATTGATCCTAGGAGCAAAGCTAGGAAAGCCTAGAACCAAAGCGAAAGCACAAAAGAGGAAGTCTAGGCAAATCTCACTGGAAAGTCCGGAAACTCCGCAACAAACTCCGGAAACTCCACAAGCTCCGGAATATTCTCAACCTCCAAAAATTCCACAACCTCCAGAAACTCCGCAACTATCTCCGGAATATTCTGCAGACTCCAGAAAGTCCGCAACTATCTCCGGAATATTCTGCAGACTCCAGAAACTCCGCAACAATCTCTGGAAGATTCCGCAGCTCCCAGAAAACAGCCTTCGAGGGTCAACCCCAAGAATCAAGCCTCTCGATCTCCCGATTCGCTCGACGGGTTCAAGAGAAACTTTGGGGAAGGTAGGATCACCTCATGGGTGAACTCTTGCTCGAATCTCAAGCCCCAAAACTCTCTAGAAAAGGAGGAATCGCAAATCTTGGCTCTCTACCTCAAGAACACGAAGAACACGAAAACCACCGAAATCGAAGGACTTCCCACGGGATTTGAGTCGCAAGATCACCAAGAAAAGAGGAACACCAACCTCATGTGTGATTACCAACACAAATCCCGCAAAGAAACACCTCCAAAACCTTCCCATGAAAATCTACCAATAAGGCTTCGAAAATCACCGAAGAAGAGAAACGAGAGGAGCAACAAGAACACTTGAGAAATCACGACGAACCTTCTCTACATACCATGAAAGATTCATACAAGGTCTAGCTTGCCTCCTCAACATCCATCCCTCTCTCAAGATCTCACCATGAAGCTCTCAAGCTAGTCCTATGGAAAACCTGGAGGGAAAATAGCAAAAACTAGGGAAGCAAAATGAACTAGGGTTTCAAGAGGTGGCTGCCATCCTCTCTCCTCTTGGTTTATATGGAGGCAACCGTAAGACAAAACTACCCCTATTACATGAAAGGAAGATACATACCCCTCAAGGGCAATATGGTCAAGACTTGGTATTTCTCATCGGGCGGCCACGCCTTCATCATAGTCTGCATCCTTCCGACGCAAGCCCCGCGATCCCGCCGCGTGTCCCCCGGCATCGAAGCTTATCGACGCGCCCGGATCCCGTCTCCACCCGCCGAGCCTCCGATCTTGGTTTTGTGGCTCAACCAAGTAACCTGACGGTTTTGTGGTGAACCACCGCAAACCCCTCGTGCAGACTCCGGTTGTGAGCTGCTACCCTGCACCGACTTGTTGACGGTGCAAAACCTTGTTGACGGTGCAAAACCGTGTTGAAGTTCACTGCAAGCGTACGGGTGACTTGGTGCCTTTTTCACCAAGGAGGGTCCTCCCTAGATTTGTCAATCCAAGGATCGGAAGCAAACTCCCAGGATTCTCAGTCTAACCTATCGATCTAACTCAACACGAAGCATTGATTGCATAAGAAGATAAACCTTAAAGTATATGAGTTATAGCATAAGGTTGATCGCATCCATGAACGTCGACAAGGTAAGGAGCAAGTAAGGAAAACTAAGGCCTATCGTCTTCTAGTCGTAGCTCTAGCCAAAAGAGCGATGGAGCAAAGTCTAGGCTAGATATTTGCCACAACGACCCACAGGAGCGTGCTGGTGAGCCCCTTGCAGGGTACGCGGTTGGAGATATAGCCGTTGGCCGCACTTGGTAAACTAGAACTACTTAGTTTGGAAATACACAAATTTGATTATGTCTCCGTGGTTCTGTGTACCCTTTTCAGGATCAAACATCACGTGTTCGACCTCTGCTATTGACATTGTATCCTTTTAATTTTCCTCCATTTTTTTATCAGACTGACTTGTGGGACCTTATTAAATTTTATGATGAGTTGGAACCACAGTAGGAAACAAGCAGTTACGTGATCGTTACTCAGGAAGGTCCTTCCAGCAAAACATCAAGAGACCGGACCTTTATTGTCCACCGAGCAGCAAATATCATATTATGATCAGGTAGCATCAAGTTTCTCAACTCATGACCACAAAGTTCACAACACCAAGTAGAAACATTATAGGATGATCATCATTATAATTTTCACAATAATCAGAACCACCTATTTGTAATCAGAACGATAAGAACTAATCATCAATTTCCATCTGTAGACATTGATTCTCCTTCCATAGCTCCATCCTACAGCTATCCCTTCACCTTCTGTAGCTCAGTGGCAGTAGCTTCAAGCTTCATGTTAGCTTCTGAGGATGCGTCCCATTGTTTCTTCTCGTGCAGTATCCGTTGCCTCTCCTTCTTCGTCTGGACAATACTCTGTTGTATCCATTGCTTCCCCTTCTCCATCTCGTTAATTACCTGATCAACTGATTCCTTATACACCTCCATCGCATGGATAGCATGTTCTAGCTTTCCCTTGTATTTGTTGGTCTCTTGCAATTGTTCATGTAACAATTGGTCAGACATCTCCTTGAATTTGGTCAGCTCTTCCATCTGGGCAATGTTGTCCTGTAATGATTGCTCATACAGGTGCTTGTAATTTACAGCTTCTTGCTGCACCATGAGTTCTCTACCTTGTTGTTCTTGCAGGTCTCTCTTCACCTCCTGCAGCTCAGCTTTAGTGGCTTCAAGCACTTCCTGAAGCTAGTAAAATACAAGAATCTATCAATCCATCAAACGATGCAAATTGAAAACTAATTGAACCTAACACCTATGAATTGCCTATAGCCTATCAACTTGTAACACCAATCATAGTGCAAAAATAAGGGTACGATGAAATCCGAATCTATTGTATGTGCTCGTCAATCTGTTAGATCCCTAAATCTGGAAATCCCTAGCACGATAGGGGAAAATATATTGGCTCAAACCAGAGAACTGACCTTGTCGGGCTGTTTCTGCCTCTCGTGGCCAGGAGGTGGCAGCGCAACCATCATCCCGTCGCTGCTAGGATCCGCCATTCCTGCCATGAGCCATTGCAGATCTGCGCGTAGCAAAAGTCAAGAGTTGTTAAGGTAGTGAAGCGTTTCGCCTGCGAGTTACTGATTTATATTAAAGACTCACTGGGCACAACCATAAGGAAAGTGTTTCCATTAAATTGACACAACCAAGAAGTGGTGCAGTGGTAAACATCGCAGTCTTGTTCCTATAGGTCTCTAGTTCGAACCCTTGCAATGGCAAGTTGTTTTTGCAACATTTCGTGATAGTAGGAAATAAGCAGTTTCGCGATCGTTACTCAGGAAGGTCCTTCTAGCAAAACATCAATAGACCAGACCTTTGTCATCCACTGAGCAGCAAACATCATATTATGATCAGGTAGCATCAAGTTTCTCAACTCACGACCACAAAGTTGACAACACCAAGTACCAACAAGTTTCTCAACTCATGACCACAAAGTTCACAACATCAAGTTGCAAACACCATAGGATGATCATCATTACAATTTTCACAATAATCATAACCACCCATTTGTAATCATAATGATAAGAACTAATCATCAATTTACATTTGTAGGTGTTGATTCTCCTTCCATAGCTCCATCCTGCAGTTGTCCCTTCACCTTCTGCAGCTCAGTGGTAGTATCTTCAAGCTTCATGTTAGCTTCTGAGGATCCTTCCCATTGTTGATCACTTTTTCGCTTGGCTGACCTAAAGAAAACATAAGCAGCAACAAGTTTCATAACACTACGTGTCATGGCAGTTCATCACTATGAAGTGCACAGGAGCAACAACCAGTAATTAAACATCAACAAGGAACAAGTTTCATAATAATCAAGCACTACCTATTTTTATCTTTCTCACGCAGTATCTGTTGCTTCTCCTTCTCCATCTAGATAACACTCCGTTGTATCAATTGCTTCTCCTTCTCGATCTCGACAACTAGCTGCTCAACCGATTGCTTATACACTTCCATCGCATCGATGGCATGTTTCAGCTTTCCCTTCACGTTTTCCAGCTCAGTGGTAGTTGCTTTAAGCTTGATGTTAGCCTTTGCGCATTCTTCCTTCCATGACCTTGCCTCCTCTTCAGGTTTTGCCTTCCAGTCCAGTACCAGGTCTTTCGACTCTTGGTCAAGAATCTCACCTATTTCTTTCAACAAGGCATTGTCCTGGCATAACATATGGGCACACATCTCCTTGTATTTGTTGGTCTATTGCAATTGTTCATGTAACAATTGGTCAGCCATCTCCTTGAATTTCCTCATCTCTTGCATAGTTTTAATTTCCTCATCTAGGAACAAGACGTACCCAGCTCGAGGCTAGAGATACGGGTGAGCGAAGACCCAAGGGGACTTCGGGAAGATAACGCAAGAGCGAAGCGGGGAAGATCTTTTTTCGGCAAGGATGGCGAAGTTGACGGCACCTCAGAAGAAGCTTTTCATTGTCAAAAGAAGACCGAAGATGACATTAGCTAAGCTAGATGATAACTCCGTATGTATAGACCATGAGGCATGCGTGCTCTTTTCTCCATTCTGTTTTTTCCCACTGGGTTTTCGGAATGGAGTTTTTAGCGAGGCGTATGGGCGGGCGGTCACGGGGGCATGTCCTCGGACCGAAGAAGTCTAGTGAATCATTTTTCCCTTTGTTTTCAGTTACTTCGCTTTGTTGTACCAGCCAAACCAAAGTACCTGAGAGGCTACTATTGGGGAAATGATTCACTTGGTGCCCCCCTGCATAGGCCTAGGGGCTCGGATGTAATATTTGTACCCACCAGGGGCTTGGGGCTAAAGTGCCATCCCACCCCTTAGCTATATAAACAACCCAAGGGGGTTGGGAGAGGGGACTCCCCCCTCCTCACTTGTCTATTTTCTCCTTGTGAGTGTTTTCTTTTATGAGTGTTGGCTCCTTTTAGGGAGAGGATTTTCACCCTAATAATGTTTTCATGCAAAGCAGGGCAAGAAGTGCATGCACCAAGCAAAGTAGGTCTAGACTGCAGCTCAGCCAACTCGACCCTAAGCACATCTAGTTCCTCACACTTGGAGGCATGCTTTTCCTTAAGAGCAGTCAAATCAGCTAGGAAAACAGAGCAATCCCCACAATCAACCTCATCAGAAACAACAGGACTAGCCTTAAGCGAATCTATCTCAAGCTTGGCCTCAAGGTTCTGTGTTTCTAGCTCAGCCACTCTATTCATAGCATCTTCAAGCAAAGCCCTAAGCTCTTTCCTAAGCTTCTTAGCCTCTCTAAGCATGTGATCGCAGTTATCAAGCAAGTCAACCAACTCCTCATTCTCCTTGCGCAAGGAAGAGAGCTCATCACATACCTCATCCTCGGAATCTGAGTCCGAGGCGTCCTTCTGGCTTCTCTTGCTGCTGGAGCTACGAGCCATGCCACAAAAATCATTCTTGGAGCTTAGGCCCATCACACAAAGGCCATTGAATTTCTTGCTGAGGCCCTTCTTCTTCTTGCTCTTGCCGCCCTCTTCTTCTTCATCACTCGAGCTTGATGACGTGTCCTCGGAGTCGGATTCGACGTCGCTCGACTTCTTCATCTTCTCTCGAGACCGTGCCTTCCTCCCATGTCCATGATCCTTCTTCTTGGACTTCCTCCTCTTATCCTTGGACTTGTGCTTGTCGTCGTCGTTCAACTTCGGACACTCGGCGAAAAAGTGTCCGGTCTTGCCGCACTTGAAGCACGTCCTCGAGTTCCTCCTTGAGCTCACTCGATTCTCGTGCATCCTCTCGAATCTTCTCGACAAGAGTGCTAGGTCATCCTCGCCCAGCACGTCAAAATCCTCGTCTAGCAAGGACACAAGAGAAGACAAAGAATACATCCTGGAGGATGAGTTAGCATTAGTCCTAGAAAGGGAAACGAGAGCTAGACTATCGAGGTTAGTCGGGTTCTCGATCTTTGCATGCACCCCACGGTCCACCTCGGACGACTTGAGCTTGGAAAACAGCTCATCCACAGTGAGGGTCTCATAGTTCCCCGACTCAAGAATAGCCTCGACCTTCTCACTCCACATGGTACGATCCAGAGAGTGCAGGAGCTTCACAGCCCTGTCATGATCATCGTATGGGAGCCCAGTCACATTGGCCCTCATGTTGTTCACAATCATCGTGAACCGCTGGAACATGGTGTCTATGGACTCACCGGGGAGATGAGTGAAATTCTCGTACTCTCTCCGGTAGGTCGCAAACAAGCGAGCCTTCACATGGCTGTTCCCAGCGTGGGCATTCTTCAGCTTTGCCCAAATCTTGCACGCCAAATCCTCTTCGCACACCCGATCAAATTTGGGCTTTCAAAGAACACGAAAGAGATAATCGACCGCCTTGTTGTTGGCGTCATGCATATCTCGAGAACCTAGGGCAAGGAAGTTGATGGGGTGGACATAGGAGGAATTCTTTGTCACATCCCATATGGCATGTCCCTTGCCGCGAAGAAAAGCAGCCATATGCTTCTGCCACATCTGATAATCCTTACCATCAAAGTGTGGAGGACCCGAACCCCATTCTTGGTACGCCATCTTTGGATCTTAGACTGGTTAGAATCACGAAGATCCGTAACACGCTCTGATACCAATTGAAGGACCGATTAGGCGACCAGAGAGGGGGGGAGTGAATGGGAGCCCATAAAAATTCTTCTCCGAAGAGCCGAACTCGACTAAGCCCCAAAATCACAAGCAAGGGTTCCCACACGAACTTGCCAAGGTCACGTAGTTACAACGGACCTACCAACCCTAGGAACAAGTCCCCAACCAATCCAAAGCGGAAGCACAACACAAGAGGCGAAGGACTTAGGCAATCTGGAAAGCACCAGGCGGACCGTCCGCAGAGACCAGGCGGACCGTCCGCGAGAGGGGCGCTGACCGTCCGCGGCTAGGGGCGGACTGTCTGAAAATATCACCCGAACCTCCAGAAGTACACCGAGAAAAACGGACCGTCCATGATGGATGCACGGACCGTCCGCCTCGACACGGACCGTCCGGCACTCTCGTACAGACCGTCCGAGAACTTCGTGCACCAAAAATCCACTGACAAAATGGATTGAACGAAAGGCACGCAAGAACTCGCAACGAACACGAAGAACACCTAACCAGTCGGCTCCACGCGGACCGTCCGCGGGTACCTGGTGGACGGTCCGCCACGCACGAACAGAACAGCCCGAGCCCGAGTTCTTCAAAGTCAATTCTTCCTTCCCTTTGCCCGATCTCTCGAATCAACCAAAGGAGGAATCATTCCATCGACGTCTATTCACCAGAAAGCCACCGCCGCAAGATGAGGGAGTGAGTTAGATGAGTTCGTCGCAAGGATCAACGCTGGCGGAGGGAAGGAAGCAAGAGGAGGACTCCAAGCCATTGACCTAGGGTGTTCCCGAGCTTCATCGCCGCCATCTTCATCGATGATGTTCTCTGGAGTCTCCATCACCCCTATGTGCTTCAATCCATGTAAGATGATGGGGTAATATCTCCGTTCATCCCTAGGGTTAGATGGACCTTTGATATGTAATCGCTACTTGAATCCTATGCTTATCGATGCCTCACGGTCTATGTATTTGTGAATGCTTTGTTTACATATGTTTGCGCAACATGTGGTCTTAGTAGGGTTTGTGGTAATCGTGGTGATTAGCTTAACCCTATGGATGCTTAGATATAGATGCGGTATATTCGCAAAAGTGATTGATTACCTTGCGTAGTGACGGTACGATTACGGGAAAAGGCCTAGCGGCCGCATAACCGTCATGAAGCTAGTGAAGGCAATACCTCTTTCATGTAGTAGATGCATGTTCATGAGATCCTAAACCCTAGGGAGGAAACACTCATATATCTTAATCTCTCTCTTGTATCAACTCTTACCATCTAGTTTAGCCTTAGACTAACTTAGATTAGATTGCTTTTATTTCAGATGAATCTCTCTTTCAAAGGTTTTCCAATCAACTAGATTAGAGCATCTCCAAGAGCTCTTGTTTATATGAGTAGCTAATATCTTAATTTAACTATTATGTAAAATGAAATAGCTAGCAAAAATATGATGAAATCCAACAGCTCCTTTAAATAGAAAACATGATAGCTAGTGGGAGAGGTCTTCTTTTTTTGACTAGCGAGGGGGAGGAAATAGAAAACAGGATAGCTAGCTGAGTAAAATACGGAGTCTGTTGGATCCGAGTTTTGATAAGTTTTTCTTTTTTTTAGCTAACTCATCACATATACAAGAGCTCTTGGAGATGCTCTTAGTACTTGGTTAAGCGCTGGCAATCCCCTTGCTCCGCGGATTGACAAGAACCTTGGGGATCACCCCGTGGTTAAAAAGGCTATAAGTGGTCCGTACGTTTGCGGATCGAAGTTCGTTACATGTTTCGACCATCAACACAGCCGGATGCACATGATGGATGGTTGGACAAACATGGGCGGCAAATATAGAACATCTGACGGTGGATCATGGATGCCATCGCACTGGATGCTAGACGCTGGGTGGAGGAAGTGAGCCGACATGCAGTGCGATCGAGCAATAATTGGAATGATGTGCGAGAGTAGTCTGCAATAGGGTTTCTGTTGATTCTTTTTAGAATATGGGCTTGTTTGGGCCGGCAAGCCCTATAGCTACACGCCGCTGCCAGGAAGAGCCGAGGAGGGCATACACGGTGGGCCATAGGCATAGCGCGTTTGTCTCTAGGTGGAGACCCGAACCGAGGTTCGGAGGTCCCGGTGGCCCCTCCCGCTCCTCCATTCATCGTCTCACTACCACAACAGCCTTGGCTCCACATTCGTGCTCCTTCTATTCCCTGATGGCCTCTTGCTCCTACTACGCCTCGGCCCGTGTTTGGAAGAGGGAGTAGAAAAAGTACGCACAGGGAATCTTGCGTGCATGAAGTACTAAATGAAGTCTATTTGCAAAACCTTTTCACGTATGAGCATAACTTTGCGCGACGAATCTAATGAGCATAATTAATCCGTAATTTGCTACAGTAATGCTACAGTAATCCATCTCCTTTGTGAACATCATGATTAGCCCGCCAGAGTCAGCATCCTCTCCTAGCGGGCTGGTGGCTGTCTCGGGAGATGAGTTGAGATTTGAGAAGAGAGATATATCCAACACCACTACGGGTGCGTTTGGTAGAGCTGTGGCGGTGGCTATGGCAGCTTCAGCTGTGGCTGTGCTGGTGAAGCGGATTCTCTGGTAAAGTTGAATCTGTTTTTGGATGTCGTTTGGCAAAACAGCTTCTTCTGTATTTGTTGGAATAATGTAAGAGTTAAAATGTCTTAGATGCCCTTGACCATGTGGGTTGTTTGAGCTAATGTTGTAACATCATGTATTAGAAATTAAAGCTAACGTCATAATGCAAATTAATTAAAGTTAATTAATAATAATAAAAATAGGAATATAGATGGCTAACGGTTCATAATACAAGTTAATTAACGGTAATTAACAATAATAAAAATAGGTACTTAACAAAGCTAATGTTCATTACATTATTATCTCATACAAGCTACATGCCTGACCGCGTGGGCAAAACGCGAAGCGGATGCTTCCGCGGGGAGGAGGCGCTGGCCGCTTGGAGTCAATGCTGTGGTCCCGGGTGGTAGATTCCTTGTAATTCTTTCCAACTATAGGGGCAATTTGGCAAGGTGAGTTGGCAGGCATGCAGCCAAAGCGGGCTAAGCTGCGTTTTTCGGCTGCGGCGTCGCTTTTTCGCTCCAGAGAGCGCATATTGCGCTGGCTTCGCCCGGGAAGCTGTTTTGGCCACCCGTTTGGCACAGCTGTGCCAAAAACAGCTGCCTAAGCTGCTGTCTAAGTCATGCCAAACGGAGCCTACATGAAAACTTGTAGTTGGTAACGATCCTAGATCGCCATTATTGGTTACGACCAAAGCGCCCGTTACCAACCACACGAGTTCATGTACCGCCAATATATTATACTCTTTTAATATGCAGATTGAGAACTAATCCCATGATGTCAAGATTAGAGGAAGTCTCACCAGTTCCCACTAGGATATAACAGTAATCTGCAGATCGAGTAAGAACATTTTAATAATATCCATAATGCACACTGACTTCTCTGTTCATGTCTCTACCGGGACTAGTTGCACGAGTTCATGTTGTGGGAGTAAAAAAAATAAAAAAAGATGTCTGATACAATGCACTTGTCCCTCAACAAAAAAGGCACATGAAGGACCAAATTGCTCTCTGTAAGCATATTACGCATCTGGTACAGTTCTTACGCACCAAATGTTCTGGATCAAAATTTAGTTAAACATTAAAAAAAAGAGATGAACTAGGTAAGAAATGGATAACTGCGACGTTTTCTGCTCTTATTTCATACATTTGAGCAAATTATTACAAAGCAACAGAATAATCATGGCCCTAGTAGCAAATTATTTCATACATATGGCTCACGGTAAATCTTGGGCTTCAAACTGACTTGGACAAACTCTGACTGAAACAAATAGACACATGAGAACCAGCAAGACTCAACTGAGAACCAGCAAGACTCAACAAACCATGGCTCTGACAACACGAGGTCTGTCACAAACAAACAAGACCCTTATTGGACAAAAGAAGACAGTGACAAACATCGTCATATCGTCGCCGGTATTATTACGGCTACATTCCGGTGGATGCTCGGCAGAAGAGCATGGTGGGTCCCCATTTCAATTATCATTGCACAGCAAGACAAATTAAATGATGGAAACCCAAATATGCCGAGCTTGTAGCCACCGTTTAGACGATGTGGCGCACATAAACGCCAATGGCATCGAGAAATGCCCCACCACGCGCGAAGAAGCCCACAATGGCACTGCCAGGCTGCACAGGGAGACTGAATGGAACTCCCGTCGCCGAATTACCGTATGGACCAGAGGTCTTGAGGTTGGTCACAATTTTGAGTGAAATTACCACAGTATCTTGGTTCGTGCCAAATTTGTCGAATGTTCCAGATATTTCTGTTACATACTCATTGGCGGCAAGTTGGATCTGCACAAAGAGAAAGTAAAATAGAAAGATATATACTTCGGTTTTTGTTAGTCAGCCCAAGAATGGATTTCAAGTCACGATGCATGAGAATACTCGGTAACTAAAAGTTCAGCGCGAGGAGGCCTACACACACAGTTCACTAACCACTTGTGCTTGGCCACCGGTACCGCCCCATAGGCCTGCAGACCGAGAATTGCCAGCATTATCCAAGAAAGAAAACCCAATCGAGTCGATAACAGCACCGCTGCGAATGGTGATGCTCTGAAGACGCTTTGGCTCCACGGTGATGTCCTGAGCTGACCCTCCAGATCCACCGCACGGTCCAATCTTTATAACTGCAGGGCTGGCCATGGGTTTACTGGTGAGGAAGCAAGCAATGCAAGCTGACTGTGAATACTTGGAAGAGGCTGTTATGCTTGGCCTAAGGCATGTGCATGCCCTTCTATTTATACTAATACTAGGGCAGGGCACCGCCAATGCCATCCCCACGCAAGGGCCAGATCATGATACTTATCTGCCAGCATGGCAACCGGCGTGATGCACATGTATCATCATATATGACTGTACTTAGAACGATATTGCAGCCGCTACTGGGTCTCGATCGTCGTTCTTGGCTGCAATAATTGTCCGGCTGGCTGAAGACTTTATTGGCCCTTAACTATCAGCTTCCGATTTCTTAATCCATGAATGGAGATTAGAGGCTACAAATAATTCTACTACCAAAAAATCAAATCCATCCACTTGCATCGTGCTGAATTGGAATCAAACAAGATTATGTCAAGCCTACATAATCTTTATTTTTTACGATTTCAGATGGGCTCAATGCACATGATAATCTTGTTTACTGCAGCACGAATCCTACCAAATGGTGTGACAGATATATAATTCTTGTGATATCGATCTAGGTTGCTTCCCTCCGGTGGTATGCATAGACAGCCTGCTGTTGCTTCTGGGAGTACAATTTGTTCTATATATAGATACACAGGCACACAATATTTTATATAGAAGTACACATATTTCTGCCGCACAACTGTTGGCATTTCTTAACATCACTACCAGGTTTGTTTCCCCAGCTATAACGCTAGAAATGCTTGTTGATATTTGCTAACTTTGCTACCTAGAATGCTAGCCCTTAGCAACGCCAGGAATGCTTTGTAGACATTTCATAGCGTAGCTACCAGGGTAGGTATTCTAGGCAATGCCACTAGAAATTTTTTATTGATGGATGTCGGTGTTTCTTAATCTTGTTATTGGGTTTGGAACCCAACAATATTACTAAGAGATGTGCCTTATTGAAAAGTGGATCCGCAAGCGCACGGATATATATTTTTATGTTTATATCAAATTATCAATTGCAATATTTCATCACTCATGCTGTTATCCACCACTACTAGCGAGATAGCTCTATGCTACGATAATTGAAATGGGGATCCACCACTCTTCTGCTGAGCATCCACCGGAATGTAGCCGTAATAATACGAGCGACAATATGACGTTTGCGACTGTCTTCTTTTGTCCAATAAGGGTCTTGTTTGTTAGCGACAGACCTCATGTTGTCAAAGTCATGGTTTGTTGAGTCTTGCTGGTTCTCATGTCTCTATTTGTTTCAGTCGTAGTCTGCCAATCGTCAGTTTCAAGCCTAAGAGTTACCGGGATGACGGGCGTGTGCACGTCCTGCACGGCTACTAGGGCCATGATCTTTCTGTTGCTTTGTAATAATTTGCTTATATGCATGAAATAAGAGCAGAAAACGTCGCAGTTGATAGCGGCACAAAATTAGACCCTGAGCTAGTTCACAGAGTTCCTCCGCCCCCTAGTGCAGCTCGTCTGACAAGTTGAAGCCACGGGAGGATCTCGAGGTTGGATATCTATATTTCGTTGGGCTTCATTTGTTATTGTAGCATGCTTTAATGGGAAGATATTCAGTGGAAACCACCTTTTCGGTGGAATCATGAAAACCCTCCTAAAAAACATACTTATACATTTTTCAAAAAATGTGAAATGATGCACATCCATAGTCCATCCATATATATACTTGGTGGAAAAAGTTGGGAATCAAACTCGTTTTGAAAAAATTCATACGAAAATAACAAGATTCACACTAGAAGACAAAAATCCTGTGAATTTGTCTTGTAGTGAAAATGCATCTAGAATTTGTTATTTTTCATATGAATTTTACTATATTGAGTTTGGTTCCCAACTTTTGCCACAACGAACATATATCGATAGACTATGGACGTGCATCGTTTCATTTTTTTAACACTTCTAACTATGTTTTTTAGGAGGGTTTTCACGATTCTACCGAAGAGGTGGTTTCCACTAGATATTTTCCCTGCTTTAATTTCACAAGCGAAGTCTATTATTGCTTCTCCATCCGTTCTTGGCAAAGATTTCCAAAGCGACGACTTCCAACGCTTTGCCTGCCAAATTCCCTTGTGTCTTCACATTGCAGTAGTGACCAAAACCGTAGCCAATAAGCTCCTCTGAAAACCGCCTCCATAAAATAGGTGAACTTTTTTCCTCAAAAATTATATCATTTTGAGTACACAAAATCGCCCACATAAGAGCAGCAACCCCCACAAATATCAAACGTCTTGTCTTAATACCTGTGCGTGTTAACCAATTCCGTAGAATATGATTTATGGACCTAGGTGGGGTTAACCCAGTAGCAACATAAACAATCTAAATAGCTTTTGCATGATGACAATCAAAAAATAGATGCTTGATTGTCTCATTACTATCACAAAAGCAATATTTTTTGCTACCCTTCAAATTTCTCTTGACTAGATTATCCTTTGTTAATATTACCCCGGCTGGAGGAGCCAAAGGAAAATCTTTGTATGATGCAGGATAAAGATTCAAACCTTGGTTCTGATTTTGATCCGCCAAACTGCCAGATAAATAATGGTCAAGAATAATCTAGAAAAGGAGGATATGCCCACGTACAGGAAGGAAGACTTTATTGGTGCCATGCATGCATCCGAAGATACTTGATGAGTGGATATGTATCAACGTACGGCACGCCTGCATTCAGTACTAGCTAACGCGCGCATCCTGCCAAACACTAATTAATACACTAGGACAGTAGGCAATATACAAATAATATTTAAATACCTATATTCTTATTAAATCCTATATATATCTGTGCTGTAAAACTATCCAAGCATCTCTAGTTTTAATCATTTTAAACTTGCACAATTTGGAACATCTCTGGTTGATATTATATTGACCATTTTTCATATTAAAACTGGACATTGAATTTACATCCCCAAGATACTGAAAGGAAGGGACACGAAAAGGGACTGTGAGAAGAAATTAATTAGAAGCTGATAGTTAAGGGCGTTTCTCACGTTTTCTTCTAATGGTAGGTGGCCGCCTGTGGCAAGATCGTCCTTGGCAGCAATAATTGCCCACTGGTTGAGCCAAAGGAAAATCTTTGTATGATGCAGAATAAAGATTCAAACCTTTGTTCTGATTTTGATCCGCCAAACTGCCAGATAAATAATGGTCAAGAATAATCTAGAAAAGGAGGATATGCCCACGTACAGGAAGGAAGACTTTATTGGTGTCAAATGCATGCATCTGAAGATACTTGATGAGTGGATATGTATCAACGTACGGCACGCCTGCATTCAGTACTACTCCCTCTGTCCCTAAATGTAAGCATTTGTTTACTTTTGCTGATCACGTTTGACCATTCGTCTTATTCAAAAAATTTATGAAAATATTATTTATTTTGTTATGACATGTTTTATCATCATATATATTTTAAGTATATCATAATTATTTTTACATTTCACAAATTTTTTGAATAAGACGAATGGTCAAACGTGCACCACGGAAACCGAAGAATGCTTATATTTAGAGGCGGAGGGAGTAGCTAACGCGCGCATCCTGCCTAACACTAATTAATACACTAGGACAGAAGGCAATATACAAATAATATTTAAATACCTATAAACTTATTAAATCCTATATATATCTGTGCTGTAAAACTATCCAAGCATCTCTAGTTTTAATCATTTTAAACTTGCACAATTTGGAACATCTCTGGTTGATATTATATTGACCATTTTTTATATTAAAACTGGACATTGAATTTACATCCCCAAGATACTGAAAGGAAGGGACACGAAAAGGGACTGTGAGAAGAAATTAATCAGAAGCTGATAGTTAAGGGCGTTTCTCACGTTTTCTTCTAATGGTAGGTGGCCGCCTGTGGCAAGATCGTCCTTGGCAGCAATAATTGCCCACTGGTTGAGCCAAAGGAAAATCTTTGTATGATGCAGAATAAAGATTCAAACCTTTGTTCTGATTTTGATCCGCCTGCCAGATAAATAATGGTCAAGAATAATCTAGAAAAGGAAGATATGCCCACGTACAGGAAGGAAGACTTTATTGGTGCCATGCATGCATCTGAAGATACTTGATGAGTGGATATGTATCAACGTACGGCACGCCTGCATTCAGTACTGGCTAACGCGCGCATCCTGCGTAACACTAATTAATACACTAGGACAGTAGGCAATATACAAATAATATTTAAATACCTATAAACTTATTAAATCCTATATATATCTGTGCTGTAAAACTATCCAAGCATCTCAAGTTTTAATCATTCTAAACTTGCACAATTTGGAACATCTCTGGTTGATATTATATTGACCATTTTTTTATATTAAAACTGAACATTGAATTTACATCCCCGAGATACTGAAAGGAAGGGACACGAAAAGGGACTGTGAGAAGAAATTAATCAGAAGCTGATAGTTAAGGGCGTTTCTCACGTTTTCTTCTAATGGTAGGTGGCCGCCTGTGTCAAGATCGTCCTTGGCAGCAATAATTGCCCACTGGTTGAAGATTTTATGCATGCATCAACGTACAGGACTATATTGCAAGGACAACGTTAGAGTGATAACGTGAAGAACTCAAAATCAAATCTGAAGATCACACAAATGAGAACGATACCGAGACATGGTGTTTTTTAACATGGTTCGGTCATGTGCCCACATCCTCGGTGAATGACTACGGGTACTTGAGTCCATATGCGAACCTCAGTGTACAATACTTGAGTCATCTCCCTTTATTGCTCACTTAGAACAACCCAACGTAGCCGCTGCCACATCCCCGATGTCCGGATAGAACACAACCATTGTTGCATCGCCATCGATGACTTCACCTTTAACACAAGTGAGCAAGACCACCATATTCCTCACTGTAAGACTTTTCACTTGATACTGTGAGAATATCACCATCGCTATCTGAGTCATCGTGCTTGGCAATCATCACACTTGCGGTTCCATTACCCTTCTTCAATTCCAGACCTCATCCTCCTTATGTCCCCACTCCCTGCACTTATAGAACTGCGGTCCCTTCTTCTTCTTGCCCTTCTCATTTTCACCACTTTGATCTCTCATGAGTGCAAAAGCACTTCCAGAAAACTCTTCACGTGAATGATTTTTTGCTTCTCTGCTCATGAGAAAGCAAAGCAAAAACGATATCATCCACTTGCACATTCTCCTTGCCATACATCAACGTAGGAACCAAGTAATCATAAGACACTATGTAAGACGCCCATATTGGAGATGCGGATTAACCCTCAAAGGAGACGCGTAAAAAACGCGTCTCTAAGAATGTGTCTCTGATGACAAAAGATTGGAGACGCTTCTCACATGCGTCTCCTTTTATGAGACGATAAGAGACGCGCCCCACACGCGTCTCCTTTGATTAATAGAAAAGAGACGCGCCTCGCACGCGTCTCCGAACTATTTCTTCAGCGTCTTTTTTGAGACAGTTCGGAGACCCTTTTGCATAAAACGGGTCTTCTTTGTTCGAAAAAAAGAGACTCTTCTTTAGAAAACGCGACTCCTTTGTTCCAAGAAATAATGAGACGCTTGTAGTTGAGACGCGTCTCCTTTGTTCCAAGAAAAGGAGACACGGGTTGTTTAGAAGCGTCTCCTTTTCTTCGAACAAAGGAGACCCTTATATTTGAGAAGCGTCTCCTTTGTTCGAAGAAAAGGAGACGCTTATATTTGAGAAGCGTCTCCTTTGTCGTATGTAGAGGAGACGCTTCTTTTTGAGACGCGTCTCTTTTCATGGACTTAAAGGCGACGTGTTGTACTTACACACGTCTCCTATGTTAATTCTATGAGCTCCATTATTCAGCTCCATCCATTATCAAAATTCACAGAATCACAGATCAAATAATCAACAAATCACAGAATCACAGGCATAAATCTCACAGAATCACAGGCATAAATCTCACATAATCATAGGCATAAACAACACATCATATCACTAGATTGTCCATCAGATCCACTAAGATTGTTCATCAGATCCACTAAGATTGTTCATCAGATCGATCCACTAAGATTGTTCATCATATCAACTACAATTCCATCACACACCAACATGAGGAGTCTTGGAGTGAAATTCTCCCTTCAGAGGTACCACCTTGTTGATGAGGAAAGAGGCTATCTTCTCTCGAATGTGGTTCAACTCTTTAGTGTCTAGAGGTCTTAGAGGCACCTCAAATTCCTGAAGGAGAATATAAGAAAGTCAGTACACACAAATACATATGAGCCCCTACTCCAAATTTGAATAATATCAGACAATAATATATCTTGAATCCTATGTTTCTCTACCAAACATACATATAGAACCTTTCAGAACTGCAACACTAATGCCCAATCAGTCTCTTGCCCAGTTACATTTTCTGCATTTGCATGTGTTTTCTTTGTAACTAAACTATGCATCACACCAGAATTCAATAAACATAACTAAGACCTGATCCTAGTATAGATATTTAAAGGCATTTCTGTAGAAACTATTTTGTTCATGCAAAATTCACACACACGAAATGGATTCTTTCTCGATTCTTATATTTAAGCCACAACATAATGAACCAAACTGCAATTGGGCAGTACTAATATGGCACATCTGAAAATGTGCTGATTAGTTTCAAATGCTCATTTTCACACATGAGCTAATGGTCAGGAATACATTTAGAATAGATTAATACAAGCTTATCAGCTTAACAGAGATGGCCAAGCAAACATCACAGTAGTGATCAAGATAACAAACATAAGAGGGGTGATCTGTAAGCACAAAACGAAGAACCCCTAGAGGCCAAAAAACTAAGACCATGACTATGTTCAGTGCTTTGGCAAGAAATGGGGTCAAAAACTGAACTTATAAAGTAGTTCTGAGATGGTACATCACACCAAACTATGAAATAGGTCTGAAATGGTAATTTGAACAAGATGCAATGGGAAATATATGAACAAATAGCACTGAAATGGAAGAAATATGATGGAAGTCAAGGTAATGTACCTCAGGATCAGCTTTCCAATCCAGTAATCCCATTGCTACCTCCATGTGATAGCAGGTATAGAAGCCACAAGTGTTTCCTAGTTGTGGTGGCACTGCAAAAAATTATAAAAAGAATTGAGAAGAAAACTCAAGGTTTAGAACTAGCTTTCACAGAGACAGGTACCATACCGCAAACTGAACGACATGTTCCAAGTCGCTAGTGGGTAACTTTTTTATCTTGCAGTAAGAAATAAATGCCCTAAAACAGGGAGAGGTACAATTGTTAGGTCACTGTCAATAAACTATGCAGAGTTTGTAGGCTGTTGATGGTTGAAACACGTAACAACCTTCGATCCGCAAGCGTATGGACCTACACCTTTTTCACCATGGGGTGACCCCCAAGGTTCTTGTCAATCCGCGGAGCAAGGGGATTGCTAACGCTTAACCAAGTACTAATCTAGTTGATTGGAAAGCCTTTGAAAGAGGTATTAATCTAAAGTAAAAGCAATCTAACCTATGTTAATCTAAGACTAAACTAGATGGCAAAGGTGATACAAGAGATAGATTAAGGTAGATAAGCGTTCCCTCGCTAGGGTTTAGGATCTCATAAACATGCATCTACTACATGAAAGAGGTGTTGCCTTCACTAGCTTCACGGCGGTTATGCGGCTGCTAAGCCTTTTCCCTAAATCGTACTGTCACTACGCAAGTTAATCAACCACTTTCACGTATAACCGCATCTATACCTAAGCATCCATAGGGTTAAGCTAATCACCACGATTACCACAAACCCTACTAAGACCACATGTTGCGCAAACATATGTAAACAAAGCATTTGCAAAGACATAGACCATGAAGCATCAATAGGCAAAAGATTCACGTAGCAATTACATATCAAAGGTCCATCTAACCCTAGGGACGAATGGAGGCATTACCCCATCATCTTACATGGATTGAAGCACATAGGGGTGATGGAGACTCCGGAGAACGTCGTCGATGAAGATGGTGAAGATGGAGCTTGGGAGCACCCCTAGGCCAGCGGCTTGGAGTCCTCCTCTTGCTTCCTTCCCTCCGCCGGCGTTGATCCTTGCGATGAGCTCATCCAACTCTCTCCCTCATCTTGCGGCGGCGGCTTTCTGGTGAATGGACATCGGTAGAATGATTGGATGCGGCGGCCGTCGGAGGAGGGAGCTACTAATAGACCGAGGAGCGGCTAGGTTAAAGGGGAGGCCGAACCGACGCAAAAACACCCTGGGCCGATCCGACCAGGCCGGTCGGCGTGGGCCTTTTCTGGGCCGGATCGGGCCCATTTTTCTCCCCGTGGCTCATCTTGACATTTTGAACTTAAACCCCTTTAATTGTGTCATTTTGGCGTCGTCATCCCCTCGATCAAGATAGGGGATATTCTTGCATGAAGTCCGATCTTTACGTCTTAGTCCTCGGGGATGATCCGCCGTAGCACCTTGGTCCTTGCCACCTTTGGGAGTGATTTCGCCTTGCACTTGAACACGAACGGAACTCCTCATTTGCTCCTTTGAACTTGTTGTGACTCCGTCCCTTTTGTCCTTGTTTTCCTGCAAAAACACAACACTTCCAAATGCACATACAAAGTTGAACTTGTTATATCTTTAGTGTGCCTAGTGGCGGGTTAGTTCCATAATCGAGTTCAAACCAAAGTGTAACGAATATGTTTAGAGCACCAAAATTCACCATCAACATCTCCCCCATGCTTAAACCTTGCTCATCCTCGAGTAAGTAATCCTTGCTTAAAAGGGAAATCAGCGTTGCCTTCCAATGTTGTCTCTGCACTTAGTCATTCATGACGAGGCAAATTGCTCTCTCTTAAGAATTTAGTTTTAAAGTTCAAGTTGTGACCGACTTCTTTTTCATTATGGAAGATAGACTAACAATAAAGAACAAGCCACATTTAATAAACACGATGCTCTCAAACTTAAGTGAACTTCAAAACGTTACCTTGTTCCATGGAAGAATTTTCAAAAAGATGCATATCCAACATAAGTGAAAATCTCTTGCAAAAGCTCATGGAAACACTCATCTCATCAAGTCACTCAAGCCTATACTAGATTATTTTCAACCTATTCTACTCATAAGTGATAGTGGAAGGCTTATGTGGAGCTTGTTAGGTTAAAAACAATCCTAGCAAAACATACATCCGAAATATTGTCAAATTAAGAGAGAGATCTACTAGAATTACCGAGACTCATCAAAAAGGCCATGGAAAATAAATGTTGGAAAGAGAGAGGGATGAAACACACACATTTAGATAGGTGGACATGTGCAAGTGGCAAATGGATGATCCCGAGGCACAAGTGAAGTCCTCGTTATCGGATTGCACATGGTTGGAAGATTTGAGTATGGATTTGTCATCAAGGCACTTGAGAACTTATGAAGCAAAAAGAACCGAGGAGCAACTTTATTTTTTTACTTTTATTTTATTTCCTTCTCATTTTTCTCTCTCTTTCTTTTTTTTTCTTCTTCCTTTTTTCTTATTTTTCTTTTCTTCTCATCATTTTTTCATTTTTTTCATTTTTTTTCTTTTTGCTCCTCAGAACTTTTGCAACATAATACTTACTCCGTGTGGACTTCTCCCCCATGCTTGAACGATGCTCGTCCTCGAGCATAAAAGAGGGGGGACCTATGGCTGCTAGAGAAGTACAAAATCCTTGTGTTCCCTTATAAATCTCTTGAAATCTTCGTGGGTATCCTCCATGTCGAAACTCCGCATGATCTTGGGTGCATTGATGAGTCCCTCCATAGGTTATATATCTTGAAATCTTGCCAGAAAATCTTTAGAAAATTCATCGAAAGATTATCCATACTCAAATTGGGTTGTGGACAAGGAGGTGATCACAAAAGATGTTTTTGGTTTAGGGTGGATGCCCAGTGAGGTTTGTGAAATTTTCGATGTGAAAACCCACAATGCATGGACAAAGAGGCTAGCATGAAAAGTTACACAAAGGAATGACCAGCTTCTTAGTCTTGAACCATAGAAATCAATCCTAATCCAACTCATCAAAACATATGTTTGCAATCTATGGGTTTTGTTATCATAGAACATATATGTATATGGCTTTGGTAGGTAGAACTTTGCAAGAGCATCACAAATATGTAGATAGCATAAAAGTTAAGTTTTCATAAAAACAACAAGTTATCCAGCTATCCATAAACTTAAATCAAAGAGCAAAGATATGTATGTGGGTCTAGAGTATAGTCATTTCACCTCCACAAATAAAAGAGCCGGTATTTAAATTATTTTCAGATCATGTTATAGAGAGCAATTAGCCAAGACATGTATAACTTCATGTGGGTAAAACAAAGCGGCAACTTTCATCATCTTTCCATAAGCATAGGCAATATGAAACGTCGAGGTGAACACATGGTCATGCTTATTTATTGAAAATCAAAATAAATCTAGGTTGTCCTCCTAGTAGCCATGTTATTGTCGAAGGGAAAAACAAAAGTTGCACCTAGTTGAGGTTGAAGGCATACTTACAAGCATTTATGTTCAGAAAAGAGAAGGTCCATGGAGGTGTTACCGTCTTTTGTGATTTTTTCGTGATCTTCTCCCGACATCTCCATGTATGTGGATTTGCTTTTGTCTTGATTTTCCAATGCTCCTAAACTTCTGAATTTGATCATGTATGCTTAATGGAGTCAATGGTCGCCTTCTCTTCAATGTTGTCATCACCATCTCCTCTTTCTTGTTCTCATCATCTCCTTACTGTCTCTTTTTCATGGATTTCCCCTCTGTCCAGAACAGAACATATATCGAAATATAGCTCTATTGAAAAGTTTATGAAATTACCTTTCTAACGTGTGGTCATTCATCAAAAACGGAGTTCAAACAAGGGAGTTATGTCTGTTTTACTTCAGCGCTGCGTGCTGTCCAAAACTGATTTCAGGACGTGTTACACTCGGTGATTCGGGCATAACCGCTTGTAGGAACCTCTGATTGTCTTGATTCTTGATTTGTTGGAATCGTAACTTCATGGGGCTTCTAAATATCCAAAAGTATTCAGTGTTTTTCCTTCGAGACCATGCAGAAATTTGATGAGATCAATAGCTTCTTGTGCATTGATCCGGAGGTGTTAATGATCTTGATCATTCTATCTTCTAGAGCGTCATGTTGCACTTCTGTGTTGAAGATTCAGGGTCTCCCCCATGCTTAGCATTTTACTAGGCATGGAAGAAGAAGACAAAACATTTTTATCTTAGCCATCCTTCAATTTCCTTGTAGTGAGAGTCTTTATCTTGCCTGCAAGACGTTTTAAGCGCACATTCTAACCCCAAGATGACGGTTGGGAGTAGATAGAATTGCCAACAATCCAACAATGTTTCCTAGGACTCTTAACTTATGGCATAATTAGTCTAATGAGGAATTAAAACCTAATGGGTGTACGTGGGTGCAAAGTGTGTACCCACATGAAAGGAAAGCATATAAACAAAGATAATGTTTTCACCTAGTTCTAAACACCATGTTTACAACTAGGTTGCAGAATTTCACCATAGCCATAAAGATTTATTTATCTAGGGTTAAAATACCATGTCTATCCCTAGATCAATAACTCTTATAGCACAAGAAAAATTAAGCACATTGCAAAGCTTATAAACTAACCAATGCAACATGAAAACATATGAAAAGCTAGAAAGGTTTATCGAACTTAATGATGATGGTCCGCAATCATATTTAAACACCACGT
Source organism: Cenchrus fungigraminus (assembly GCA_036936925.1). NCBI lineage: Eukaryota > Viridiplantae > Streptophyta > Magnoliopsida > Poales > Poaceae > Cenchrus > Cenchrus fungigraminus. The sequence continues at coordinate 92,447,253 of CM072780.1, forward strand.
TCACACAAGATTGCAAAAGGGAAATACTCATAAGGCCTTATGAAGCATTAACATGGAAAATGAAGCATACATCATTAAGTATATAAATCAACCAAGCCCACTAAATACAAAACATGTATATGCAAAGAGACAAACACGTCGATGACAAAATGAATGCATGCAAATAGATAAATATGAGAATGAACATGATGGGGGTTCTAAAAATAAAATGAAACTTAGATTAATTAGCCACAAGTTAATCATCATAGGGTGGTGTCATTTATTGTCTATAAGGAAGAAATAAAAACACAAAGAATCGGGTTGCCTCCCGAGAAGCGCCTCATTTAAAGTCATATAGCTCGACTTTCTCACATACCTTCTCCTTGTTGCATAGGCCATGGTCCTTCATGCATTAAGTAAAGGCATCCATGCAGCTTTAATTCACTTCATGTGTTGTCCTTGATCATTAATAGAAGACTTGCCCATGATATCCTTTTGCTTCATCGCTATCTCCTTCTTTGTCACCCTTCGGTGCTGCCTTCACTCCATGAATTTTTCTCTAATGTCCAGAATAGAAAGTATACTCAAGCTCTACTCCATTGCATAGTGCACAAAATTTCCTTTCCAACAAGTCTTTAATTGCCCAAATCGGACTCCGAACAAGAGAGTTACATCCGTTTTACTTCGGCGATGAAATCTGTCCTGAAATTTCAGAACGTGCAACGCTCAATGTTTTCTCCATAACTCCTTGCACAGGTCTTAAAATTCGTTGATTCTTGATGCGTTGGAATGGAAACTTGATGGAGCTTCTGAATATCTTATTTTCTTCATTTGTACACCTCTGAACAATCTCTCAAATTGATGAAGACAGCAGCACCCATCGCGGGATTCGGGGAGGTTGACGATTTATCTTGCAACTCTTTAGGCATGACTTCTCTCTTCATTATTCAAGCCTTATCTACATGGTTAGTGAAAATCAGGTCTTTTCCCAACATGTGCCTTTTTTAAGGTTATTAGCTTGACCAAGCACAAAGCATGATCGAGACTTACAAAACTTATTGTAAACATACGCGTCCATAATTACAACCACAAGCAAATTGTAGCAACATATCAAGGTGTAAATAAATGAAGCATATGTTTTATGCAAAGCACTTAGCTCTTGGTTAGGCAAAGGTTCTTTAGGCATAGAGTTAATTGGTTCGAACATAAATGTTGCCTCTTTTTCATTCTCAAGAAAATCTGGCCTATCAACATGATCATCATTAGAACAAGGCATAGAATTTAAACTATCATTTATACTATTGGTCCAACATGAATATTTGAATATATCATCATTAATTCCAATAATATCTTGAGATTTCAGCGTGTACCTTAGCCTCGGAGCTTTCTCAACAAGAGTGATCTTTGGTTCGTCTTGTAGTGTTGAAATCAAGTCTATCTCAACAAGTGGAGTTGTCTCTTCATCACCATCTTTCAATTTCTTCAACTCATCATGTGGAACATGTAATCCTTCAGCAATGTATGCATTCCTCTCTTCTTTGAAGTCTTCATGATCATCACAATCTTCATCTTCAAAGTCTTGTATGTTGCTTTCTTTATCTTCCGTGTACCACATGTCGTCAAGATTGCTCATCGTTGATTCACTCTTTTCTTCACCCTTAAGTACTTCCATATCTTGATTTGCTAGTGTGTAGGTTTCAATAGCACACAAGCTATAACCTTGTGGAGAGGGGCCTTCTTGGATTATTTGCTCTATGTCATCTCCCTCCCATTCGTCTTCTATCTTGAGTCCTATCTTCTCCCATTTATCCTTCGAGTCACTAGGCTCATCACGGTTGTACTCTTCTCTTCCTTCATTATAAATTTTTGAGTTGTCGAATCGGTTGATCCATCCTTCATCATCTTCTTCTCTTTCTTCTTCAAATATCTTTTGGATTGACTCTCCACTCATCTCTTGATCAAATATATCTTCAACTTGTTTGGCAACGTGTCGGCATTCCTCCTTCCTTCGGTAGTTGATTAGGAGAGCGAAATCAACTTGGATCCAATCGGATTGATTGAACTCCGCCAATAGTCTAGCATTCCCCATACTTCGGCCTACATTCATGTTAATTTCAACATTTTTATCATGCAAAATTACTTCTCTTACCGTAGGAAGTGGTTCTTCAATTTCTTGCATGGTCGGTTCATCTTCCTTGACCTCCGGTTCATCTTTTTCAGAAATTTCAGCAAGCACCTCGGGCTTGCTTTTGTCATTTTTCTCCTCCCGACAACGTCTTTGCCAATCTCGTTGCGTTCTTTTTCCATTGCTTATCCTTTGTAAGATTTGTGCGGCTTCACTAATTGTTTTATCCATTAAATCACTGCTTGCACACACACTTACAAAACTAGCGGAGTTAGGGGTTAGTGAAAAATAAAATGTATGCAACATCAAGTCACTGGAAAATCCCAAGTTCGGGCCTTGCTCGAGTAGTTCATTAAAACGGTCCCAAGCTTCATCAATTCCTTCATCTTCTCCTTGCTTGAAATTGAGCACTTGCCTCCTTAAGTCTTGAACCTTGCTTATGGGAAAGAACTTCAAAAGAAACTTCTTCACTAGCTCATCCCAATTTCCTTTTGCTTCAACAGACGCAAGTGTGTACCATCTTCGCGCTTCATCTTCGAGAGAGAACGGAAAAAGATTCCACTTGAACCAAGCGGCTGGAACTCCTTCTTGTTGCACCGTGTTGCATATCATCGTGAATTCCTTAATGTGTCTATATGGGTTGTCATCCTCCAATCCTCTAAAGGGGTTTGTTGCCACTAACTTGATGATTCCAGGCTTCACTTCGTAGTGGGTTGTAGCAAGCGTCAAATCTGATTTTTGCATCTCAATGTCCTCCATTGACGGCATTGCTAGCTCCCTTTAGTGACATCTCTTCATCTTCCAGTGGTGAGGTGAACAAATCCATCTAGGTACCAAAAAAGTAGAAAGAAAAACAAAAAATAATTTTTCTAGAAAATAAGGGTTAGATGTTAGTAATCAACAAAATTAATACTAGATTAAACGTAGCAAACTGGCTTGCTCCCTGGCAACAGCGCCAGAAAAAGGGGCTTGTTGATGGTTGAAACACGTAACAACCTTCGATCCGCAAGCGTACGGACCTACACCTTTTTCACCACGGGGTGACCCCCAAGGTTCTTGTCAATCCGCAGAGCAAGGGGATTGCTAGCGCTTAACCAAGTACTAATCTAGTTGATTGGAAAGCCTTTGAAAGAGGTATTAATCTAAAGTAAAAGCAATCTAACCTATGTTAATCTAAGACTAAACTAGATGGCAAAGGTGGTACAAGAGAGAGATTAAGGTAGATAAGCATTCCCTCCCTAGGGTTTAGGATCTCATGAACATGCATCTACTACATGAAAGAGGTGTTGCCTTCACTAGCTTCACGGCGGTTATGCGGCCGCTAAGCCTTTTCCCTAAATCGTACTGTCACTACGCAAGGTAATCAACCACTTTCACGTATAACCGCATCTATACCTAACCATCCATAGGGTTAAGCTAATCACCACAATTACCACAAACACTACTAAGACCACATGTTGCGCAAACATATGTAAACAAAGCATTTGCAAAGACATAGACCATGAAGCATCAATAGGCAAAAGATTCACGTAGCAATTACATATCAAAGGTCCATCTAACCCTAGGGATGAACGGAGGCATTACCCGATCATCTTACATGGATTGAAGCACATAGGGGTGATGGAGCCTCCAGAGAACGTCGTCGATGAAGATGGCGGCGATAGAGCTTGGGAGCACCCCTAGGCTAGCGGCTTGGAGTCCTCCTCTTGCTTTCTTCCCTCCGCCGGCGTTGATCCTTGCGACGAGCTCATCCAACTCTCTCCCTCATCTTGCAGCGGCGGCTTTCTGATGAATGGACGTCAGTAGAATGATTGGATGCGGCGGCCGTCGGAGGAGGGAGCTACTAATAGACCGAGGAGCGGCTAGGTCAAAGGGGAGGCCAAACCGACGCAAAAACACCCGGGGCCGATCCGACCAGGCCGGTCGGCCTGGGCCTTTTCTGGGCTAGTTTGGGCCCATCTTTCTCCCCGCGGCTCATCTTGACATTTTGGACTTAAACCACTTTAATTGTGTCATTTTGGCGTCGTCATCCCCGCGATCAAGATAGGGGATCTTCTCGCATGAAGTCCGATCTTTACGTCTTAGTCCTCAGGGATGATCTATCATAGCACCTTGGTCCTTGCCACCTTTGGGAGTGATTTCGCCTTGCACTTGAACACGAACGGAACTGCTCATTTGCTCCTTTGAACTTGTTGTGACTCCATCCCTTTTGTCCATGTTTGCCTGCAAAAACACAACACTTCCAAATGCACATACAAAGTTGAACTTGTTATATCTTTAGTGTGCCTAGTGGCGGGTTAGTTCCATAATCGAGCTCAAACCAAAGTGTAACAAATATGTTTGGAGCACCAAAATTCACCGTCAACATAGGCAAGGAACTTACTCATTGATCACAGCTTTCAAATTGGTATGATCACACCTATTAGACCTCAATGAGTTAAAATAGAAGACCTTGTTAGACTTTGGAATGATTACCACTGTAATGAAGTGCCCACCAAGGTCATGCGCAAACACGACCAGACTCTTTTTAGCATAGTGTTGGAAGGCATTTGAAAGATATTCCACCACAAAAGATCTAGAAGAAGATATAATGGAAATGGCCATCACTTCAGGATCAAGGAAGCCAACAGAGGACTTTCCCCTAGCTTCTTCAAGCATAGACCTAAGATAAAGAGAAAACAAAGTGAGAAACTCGTTTTGTGACATAGTAATTAGTGAGATGCAGATTATAGTTTGAAGAAACTCACAATGTGAAGCAGCGGATGAGTGACATGCGCAAACCATCTATCTTGAAGAGGTCATACAAGTCATTGAAACCCACAGGGAAACTCTTTTTGTCCTCTCTTGTCAGAAAATGGGAACATTGCCACGGAACAGGACACAATCATTTTTACATGCATGTATTCTTTCCACCTCAAGTCCCAAAGGGCAAACATTTTGCTTCGCCTCATAGGTGGTCATGGGTATCTCATTCATCTCCGGAAGCATGTCTATTATCAGATCTAACATTGCTTTGAAACCGCGATCGGTCATATGATGAGTGGCCTTTAGCTAGAGGAGCTTCAGTGATGTGAATAGCTTTGTCCATTTTCCCTTGCAGCCTGGATAGAGCGGGGTCTTCATATATGCCACCAGCTTTCTTAGTTTCTTCAATTCTTCACTATCATACCCAGCATACCCGAGTGCATCATGCACCATCTGCTCCATTTTGTCTGTAATGCTATCATAATTGTCACCAAGATGAACTAGCTCATCTTCAGAGAGATCATGACATGCAGTCTGACTGTCCCAGTTTGCTTCACATCCCTGAGAGTCAGTAGGTCCTTCATCACCATCCCCACCCTCACCATCCTCACCAGTGTTCTGTTCATGTTCAAAGATGAGGTCTTAAGGGCTATGTTGATCCATATGCCCAGCCTGCAGGTCTCGGTCATTAAGTCCACCCTCGCCATGCATGTTCCAGCAATTGTAGTCATCCATGAAACCCCGGATGATAAGATGAGCATAAACATCCATTGAGATAGCAAACTTAGTGACATTCTTACAATCAACACATGGACAACAAATAGCAGACTTGCTCTTATTCAACTTGTCCACTTCGGCTGCCTTGATGAATAACTTCAGACTTGATAAATATTCAATGGAGTTCCGGTTCTTGAGGTACATCCAACCTCGATCCTCCATCTACACAATCATGCAAGAAAATAGTAAATACCTAAGCAAATACTTATCACATGATGACATGAAAGAAAATGGATCCAATTGGCAGTATCGGCCTCACCTTCTAAGCACCTTGGATCGAATTGCCGTGTGCAATGCAAGAGGGACCTTCAACAATCAGCAAAAGGGGACCTTCAACAATCAGCAAAGGTGAACCTTCAACAGTCACCAAGCAAGAGGCCAGGACATCAACCTTCAATAATCTATAGGCAAGAAAAAGGTAAAAATCCAAAGCTTGCAGTACTCCTAAATGCCACTCCGATGATCACATAAAGAACCAAAATTACCTTGGCTTCTTCCTCCTTTCCTCTTCTCCTCCTTCTCAAAATTCTTCATCCTTCTCGCTGCCATGGTGGCGCCGACGCCGGCGGCAGAGCACAGTGGCACGCTGCAGGAAGAAGCGATGGGGGCGGCGCATGCACGCAGCCTGCCGGCCGGCCGGCTCGCAGCGGCACGCAGGAAAGCGGCGGGGCGGCGCGCTGCTGCCGGCGGGATTACTCCAAGCAGGTCGCGTGCGGGACTCGGTTGGGGCAGCGCAGATCGAGAGCGAGCACGCCACGCGGGAGCTGAGGCCGGGGCTGCCGCTGCGCGCGCGCCTTGTTGCAGGGAACGACGGCGCTGCACAGGCCGGCCGCGAGAGGATAATGTTGAACAACAGGAAGCCAAGCCTGATGTGTCATGCCACTAGCCAAGTATTGTGGGGGTACTTAAAAGGAGACGCGTTTTCCAAACAAGCGTCTCCTTTAGGGTAACACAAAGGAGACCCGTTTTCCAAAAAGGAGTCTCTGATTGTCTCTCCGTCATCAGAGACGCTTGTCCTTAAACTGCGTCTCCTTTAACCTACCACAAAGGAGACCTGTATTAGTAAAACCGCATCTCTAATTGTCTAGCCATTATCAGAGACACTTGTTCCTTAAACCGTGTCTCCTTTAACCAACCACAAAGGAGACACGTATATCTTAAACCGCGTCTCCTAAAACATTAACATAAAAGGAGATGCTTCTTTATAAAATGCGTCTCCTTTCTTTCTACATAGGAGACGTGTGTTAACGACCTCCATTTTCTGCGGGCTTCGTGGAGACGTGTTTTCTGAAGAAGCATCTCTAATGAGTTATTGGAGATGCGTCCTAGAACCGTGTCTCCAATAATGGTGTCTTCTTTGTGGGTTTCTTACATAGTGAGACCCCGACAATGAACATAGAAGAATAATCACCCTATCTTCAACATCAATCTTCACATCGACCTTCAAAAGATCAGCAATTAATTGATTGAAAGCATCTGCATGCTCATCGAGATCTGACCCCTCCAGCATCTTCAGCCCATGTAGCTTCTACTCCATGTATAGCTTCCATTTCAATGTCTTAGACATAAACTTCTCGACCAACTTGTCCCAAGTCTTCTTAGGCCATATTTCATCCATGACAAAGTACATGATCTAATTGGAGAAACACAACCTTATCATTCTCCTCCAACTTCTCATCATCCACTTTTGCTAGCTTCTTCTCATTGAGGACCCTCGAGAAGCCCCGTTGAGCCAAAAGGTCCTTCACTATTGTCTACCACAACCCGATTTTTCTGGTGCCATCAAACGTGACCACCTCAAACTTGGAAGCCATCAATGCTATCTGCCTGTTGCCACATATCATCGAAATCAATCACACGTGTGTACTGTTTGCACAGACCACGTACCTCCAACACATTGTGTTCTCTCCTTCCTTGTGTCCCGCCACGAATGTCGTTGCACCTCCCTGCAGCACCCACCTCATACGTGTGTTGTGATGACTCCTCGTGCCACCACCACAATTCTACGCCGCTTGTGCATAGCCATGCCACTAAAAGCTTTGTTGACTTACTTGCCATCGCACACAACAACACCAACCCGTCTGAGCGCCGCTCTAATACCACTTGATAGAGTGCTTAAAGGATTCTAGCTTGGCCTGACATACCCAAGAGCTGGCACCACATCAAACACAAGTCCACTGGAGCCCACAATAATAAGGCCTTGGGCCTAACTCAACCCAAAAGACTAGTATGATGGGTGAGGACTTCCTCCAGCTATATGTTGTGCTCCCCCACCATTAATTTCTGATGTAGGACTCAACCTAACAATCTTCCCTATCACACTTTTGGTCTAACTCTTTCATCACATGTAACTCATGTGATCTATCAAAGACGTTACACAAGACCTTGATTCCAACTCTCCAATCATGACACAATCCATGTGACCCTTCGGAGATGTTCACGAGCTCCAACGTTACCATGTGACCGTTGAGACATTCCATGTTTCCTAACCTTCGGCTATGATACCACTTGTTAGAATAAAAGCACAAAAGTGATGACCTCAAAGAGCCAAAACCAAATTCCAAGATCACGCAAATTTGATTGACACTCAGACATAATTTTTTCAATGGTTCAGCCATGTGCCTACATTCTTAGGGCATGACTATGGGTGCTCCCCATAAACAATAGCTACACCATCGTGACCACGTCACCACCAACGCTAGCCGCCTATCTCGTCTCACTGTTACAATGATAGTGCCCACATATTTATGATCCCTAGGGATTCAAAATACGACTAGACCTATATCCCTAACCTACAAAATTACAACTCAAGCACAACTATAACCAAACTATACACATATTCGACACATATCTAACAAACATTCTAAGCATTCCTTATACCAGACGGACATCCTCTCTGTTGCTGAGAATACAAGAGTGAAAGTCTACTACTGTGCAAGGGCTAGGCCAGCTGCTATGTTGCAGTTGTTCCTATGTGTTGTCCTACTAGTTGCTAGCATTGCTGCATTGGATGGTTTCTTCTTGTGCGCTTGGGCAGGAGGGGCAATGCACACGTTGCGGCTTGGCAGCACTAGTGAGCGGCGGTGGACGGTCGGGTGCAGATGATGGATGGTTGGATGGAAATGGGTAGCAGATGTCGAGCATCGAACGGTGGATCGTGGATGCCATCGCACATGATGCTGGATGCTGGACGGAGAAATGGAGGGAAGTGCAATGCGATCGAGCACTACAACGACATGCGAGAGTAGACTATGGTAGGGTTTCTACTAATTATTTTTTAGCATATGGGCTTGTCATCACTACAGGAATCATGTCGTTTGTCGAGTGCAACAAGCATTTGGTGAAGGCCATAAAACTCTCGGGAAAGGAGTCGCTGAGTACAACACCCGGCAACATGCACTCGACATAACAGGACTCGGCAAAGCCAGCTTTGCGGAGTGCTTTGTGTTGTGCACTCAGCGATGCTTTGTCAAGAGCTCCGTCTCACACTCGACAAAGTTATTTGAAAACAATAAAAAAAGCACCCAGGATGCACCCTGGCACCACCTCCACTAGCCCCTTCCCCTCGACCACCACCGCGGGTCGATGGGGGACTCGATGCCAGCTGCGATGAAGTGAGAAGACCGTCCGCCGCTGGAGCTTGAGCACTACAAGAAAAACGACGACTAGTGACGCAACCACATTTTTGCATCATTGATTTATGACGTTCCTGGCTGATCTCGTCATAATATTTCACTTCCGAGAAAATTTAGTGACAAAAAAACTTTTGTCATAACGGTTGCTACTATAGCCGAGCATTCTCTATATCATGCTTGTTTTATGACGCCATAAGCTCCCCAATAGCATCATAAACCAACTTTGGTCCCACATGTAAGCATTATCTTAAAAATAGAGTGTTCTAAGTCATCATAAAATTCAATAGGGTCCCACATGTAAGCATTCTTTCGAAAATACAGTGTTCCAAGTCGTTATAAAATTTTCCAGTGCCCCACATGTAAACATTTTCGCCAGGTCACCAGAGGCCAGGTCAAAAATGTTGCAAAAATAATTTGCCATTGCAAGGGTTCAAACCGGAGACCTATAGGAACAAGACTGTGTTGTTTACTACTGCATCACTTCTTTGTTGTGTCAATTTTATAGGAAAAAATTTCCTTATGCTTATAATTTCTGGAGAATTCTTTACAGTGACCAGGTCTCACCAGTAAGTTTTAGGTGAGTCTTTAATACAATTGCCTATCGAATGGTTGGCGAGACGCTTCACTCAGATGGTTAGACTTCGCAAAGACTTTCGACTTTCGCTACACTGATCTGCAATGGCGGCTCGTGGTAGGAATGGCGAATCCTAGCGGTGATGAGAGGATGAGTTATCCGGCACCTCCCGGCTACCACTTCCTGAGTGAGTCAGCACGACAAGGTCAGTCCTCTGGCTTGAGCCACTACATTTTCTCCTAACGACCTAGGGATGGATGAGCATATACAAATACAATTGATTCAGATTTCTTCGTACCCTCAGATTTGTACTTCGATTGGTGTTAGAAGTTGATAGGCTATTGACAATTCATAGGTGTTAGATTCACTTAGTTTTCAATTTGCATCGTTTTATAAATTGATAGGTTCTTATATTTTACTAGCTTATGGAGGTGGCTCGGTCCACTGATTTCGTTACATCGGTGCCTCCTGATGCTGATCTTATCTTTGTGGTGGATCGCTATAACAAGTGCGAGCATGGGTATGCTGTCCTTGTCAGGGCACCCTTGGGCACCCTTGGGCGCCGGTATGCAATCTGCGGTTAGGTAAACAATAACTTGTTTAAATTTCAATAGACTTATAGTACTTGTACTCTTGATGTCAGTGTTGCAAATGGATAATTGTATGAACATGTATGTATTTGGTGTTTGCAGCCTGAAGAATGACGATGTGGGATGTTTATTTGGATTGATCCTCAACAGGATGCTAGGACTTCTGCTGTTCTTTAGAGGCTGACAAAGATTGTTAAAAAAAGTCAAGAGGAATCAAGTGATTTGAAGGAAGACTGCGAAATTTCTAACAAGCAGCTTGAAGCTACTGCTGTTGAGCTAAAAAAGGTGAACGCAAAGCTGGAACAGGTTGAGAAGGAGAAGGAATCGATGTTGTGCGAGTTCAATAAAAATAGGTAGTTACAATTATTATGAAACTTGTTGCTTGTTGATGTTTAACTACTGGTTGTTGCTCACTTCATAGTGATGAACGGCCATGAATGACATGTAGTGTTATGAAACTTGTTGCTGATGATGTTTACTGCAGATCATGCAAACGACAAAGGGAACAACAATGGGAAGGATCACCAGAAGCTAACAAGAAGCTTGAAGCTACTTTTCTGCATAAGTTGCAGGATGGAGCTATGGAAGGAGAGTCAATGTCTACAGATGGAAATTGATGATTAGTGATTATCGTTATGATTACAAATGGGTACTTATCATTATTGTGAAAATCGTAATGATGAATGGCCATGACATGCCATCTTAAGAAACTTGTTGCTACCTTATCATCTTGTGATGTTTACTACTTGGTGGTGTGAACTTTGTGGTGATCAGTTGCTATGAGATGCCATCTTATTATGCCGATTTGGTTTAATCTATTTGAAATTGGTTCGAGCATACTCACCATTCTGAATTAATTTTGCTGGTCCGATTTGTTGATGTTTTGCTGAAAGGACCTTCCTGAGTAACGATCGTGAAACTGCTTGTTTCCTACTGTCGTTCCAAGTCGTCATAAAATTAGGGTCCAACATGCAAGCATTCTCGCCAGGTCACGAAATGTTGCAATAACAATTTGCCATTGCTAGGGTTCAAACTAGAGACCTATAGGAACAAGACTGCACTGTTTACCACTGCACCACTTCTTGGCTGTGCCAATTTAATGGGAAACACTTTCCTTATAGTTGTGTCAGGTGAGTCTTTAATATAAATCAGTAATTCGTAGGCAAAATGCTTCACTGCCTTCACAAAGACTCTGAACTTTTGCTACACACAGATCTGCAATGGCTCGTGGCAGGAATGGCGGATCCTAGCAGCGACGGGAAGATGGTTGCGCCACCACCTCCTGGCTACGAGAGGATGAAACAGCACAACAAGGTCAGTCCTCTGGTTTGAGCCACTATATTTTCCCCTATCATCCTAGGGATTTCTAGATTTAGGGATCAAGTGGATTGATGAGCATATACAATAGATTCAGATATCATTGTACCCGCACATTTACACTCTGATTGGTGTTACAAGTTGGTAGGCTATAAACAATTCATATGTGTTAAATTCAGTTAGTTTTCAGTTTGCATCGTTTGATGGATTGATATGTTCTTGTATTTACTAGCTTCTGGAGGTGCTTGAAGCCACTAAAGCTGAGCTGCAAAAGGTGAAGAGAGACCTGCAAGAACAACAAGTCAGCGAGCTCAAGTCACTGCCAAAGGCTCTAAATTACAAGCACCTGTATGAGCAATCGTTACAGGACAACATTGGCCAGATGAAAGAGCTGACCAAATGCAGGGACCAGTGTAATCAATTGATGCAACAGGAGATTGCCTGGTTGAATGAAATGGTATCGTTACGGCAGAACAACATTGCCCAGATGGAATAGATGACCAAATGCAGGGACCAACATAATCAATTGATGCAACAAGAGAATGACCAGCTGAAAGAGATTAAGAATTGCAGGGAACAGTGTAATCAATTACTGCAGCAGGAGAATGCCCAGTTGAATGAAATGACATTATTACAGCAGGACAACATTGCCCTGATGGAAGAGCTAACCAAATGCAGGGACCAGGTTAATCAGTTGTTACGGCAGGAGAATGACCAGCTGAAATAGATTCACAAATGGATAGACCAGTGTAAGAAATTGTTAGCGGAGAACACCCTATTGAAAGAAGAGCAATCAGACTGTGACTGAGCTGCAGATAATCGATAAAACATGTTTGGTGTTATTGCTGGCTAGACGGTTCATAGGTGGTGGGAACTTTGTGGTGATGAGTTGCTTGTATTTTGGTGTTTGCTACTTGCTGGTAGTGTGAACTTTGTGGTGATGAGTGCTATGAGATGCCATCTTATTATGCCAATTTGGTTTAATCTATTTCAAATTGATTCGAGTATACTCACCATTCTGAATTAATTTTGTTGATGTTTTGCTGGTCCGGTCTGTTGATGTTTTGCTGGAAGGACCCTCCTGAGTAACGATTGCGAAACTGCTTGTTTCCTACTGTCGAAATGTAAGTCATAAAATTAGGGTCCCACATGTAAGCATTTTCGCCATATCACGAAATGTTGCAAAAAACAATTTGCCATTGCAAGGTGGACGAGAAAGGTCTGGTCTGTTGATGTTTTGTTGGAAGGACCTTCCTGAGTAACGATCGCGTAACTGCTTGTTTCCTACTATGGTTCCAACTTGTCATAAAATTTAGTAGGGTCCCACAAGTCAGTCTGATTAAAAAAACAGAGGAAAATTAAAAGGATGCAATGTCAATAGCAGGGGTCAAACCCGTGACGTTTGATTCTAAAAAGGGTACACAGAACCACGGAGACATAATGCATTTTGTGTATTTCCAAATAAAGTAGAGCTAATTTACTAAGTGCGGCCAACTGCTATATCTCCAACCGCGTACCCTGCAAGGGGCTCACCAAAACGCTCCTGTGGGTCATTGTGGCAAATATCTAGCCTACTGGCATTGGTGTGCAGATCTTCAACACGCGGCGGGAATGGCGTCTCCTCGTATCGAAGGGAGGAGAGTGAGCTACAGTCAGGTCAGTACCCTGTTTTGTGCCTCTGCTTTCCCCTTTCGTTAGAGGGAAGTGATATTTTGAATTGGGGATTTTGGTTGAAGCACGATTGTTGTTACAAGTTGATTGATAGGATTTAGTTTAGAAAGTGCAAAACTAAGCATTGATTTCAAGTTGCAATGAATTTTTTTAGTATCCGTGTACTCTAGCATCTTATTCCATTGGTAGTTACTGCTCGGAGACATCTTCCTGCAATAGTAGCTAGTGGCATCCTAAAGACAAGTGCAAACACAAATTGAGAGCTGTGATGAAGTATGCTTGGACCTTTCTCAACCCTGGCCACCGGTTTGCTGGCCAAACAAAGGTAATGGCTAGTTGGCTACTAGCTTATGTGGTTCCTGTGGTCAACAATGATTGTTAATGGGGCTTTTAATTTGCGGGGAAAAAGAGCAATGGGATTACTTCTATTGGATTGATCCAGAATGGGATGAAAGGTCGTATGCTGTTATGGTGAAGCTCATGAAGAAGAAAGTGAAAGCTGAAGAGGATGCAAAGCAGTGGGAGGAAGAATTGGGAAAAGCTAAATGTGAGCTTAGAGAGATTAGGAATGAGCTCAAGATAGTGCGATAAAAACTTCAGAAGGCTATCGCTGAGCTGAAGTCAATTGGGAATTATAGGCACAATGTCAAACTCACACATGTGCTGCTTGCTTTATTTGTTGTTGTCGTGGGAATGGCAGGATTCATGCTCGGTATGTATCTGAACATTGTGTAGATCACGTATTCTACAAGTATCACTTTGGTATTCTGAACATTGTGTCGACGACTGCGATTATTGGGTCGGTCCAACCAGAATTAGGCCTAAAACCATCTATAACGACCAAAATTATTGGGCTCTATACAACCAGAATAAGGCCTAAAACAATCTATGACGACCACAATTATTGGGCTCCATCCAACCAGAATAAGGCCTAAAACAATCTATGATGACCACATTTGTTGGGCTCATTCCAACCATGATAAGGCCTAAAACCAATTTATGATGACTGCAACTATTGGGCTCAACGTAACATTAAGTGGACCAAATTCAATCTATGACGACAAGGTTTTTGGGGCTTGGCCCAACAAGAACTGGGCCTAATTCACTTAATGACGAAATGGTTTGTCACAAAACGCCGTGCCACATCAGATTTTGGTCTGACATGGCATGTAGCTTATGACGCCTTAGTGTTACGAATTTGTACGCATCATTAAACTCGTGACGCCGCGAAATAAGGTCTCATCATTAATCGTGGTTTGTGACACTCGATTAATGATGGTGGGTTTTCGTAATAGCCGGCATCATAAATTGTGGTTTATGACGAGAAATGCCCTTTTATGCAACACAAGTCGGCACATTTCTTGTAGTGGAGGCCTGCCGAAGAGGAAGGGAGGACCGCACACCGCCGGAGCGAAGCTAGCTGAAGAGGAAGGGAGGGCTGCACACCATCGGGGCTTGAAGCTCGCCGGAGAGGAAGGGAGGGCCGCGCCGCCGGACCCACACAAATTTGCCTTCGCCTAGACTGGAGGTGCTCGCCTTCGCTGAGGTGTCCGACGTCGCCGCACGGGTCATGACAGATCCGGTGCCGCGGTCACCAGATCTAACCTAGCTGCCCTACCCAGATGGCAGATCTGGGGTCATGGTCACCAGATCTGGGCCTCGTCGCCCCGCCCATACGGAGAGGAGGGGAAGTCGGGAAAGGATGGGAGGGAGCGGCGCCAGGAGAGGATGGTAGGGGGTAGGGCACCGGTGGCCCCAGTAGGGGAGGGGAGGAGGCCGGTGCTGGGCAGGGCACTGGCGGCGGGCCGGCGTAGAGAGATGGAGAGAGGCCGGAGGCGAAGGGGAGTGGGGGGAGAGAGAGAGAGAGAGAGAGAGGAGACCGAGAGGTGCGGGGACGGGGAAGGGGATAAGGTGTAGGGGTGGGGGTGGGCAGCTGGCCGCGTGGCAGGGATCGATGACATGGCATGTTCGTCGAGTGTCCATAAAAACACTCGGCGAAGAGCTTCATTGCCGAGTGCCGACACTTGGCGAACATTTTTTTTTCAAATTTCTTCTTTTTTTTGAGAATTACACAGTACAGCGCAGACAATCACAACACGCACGCACACTCACCCCTATGAATAAACGTACACAAACCCTACCCCTGTGAGCACCTCCGAAGGACTGAGCACTGGCAGATCTGGAGATTCCTGAAGTCACCATTGGCGCCTCGTCGTCGATGGGAACGTCGCTTACCACTTAACGCATAACGCCGATAAATCCTGGAAAATCTAGGAAAAGGTGCGAGCACTAGGATTTGAACCCTGGTGGGTAGCGTCCCACTGGATCGTCCTACCATTGGAATTAATGTGAATTAATTCGACAATACCTTGTCAAATTCACTCAATAATATGTGTTTAATTTTTCTACTCATATAATTCAATTATCTTACGCACTTATAGCTCAAATCAATTTATATGAATTAAAATTCTATAATGGCACTTAATACATTAAAATTGTCAAACGGTTTGAAAAAATTATCAAACAATTAAGATGAAGCAATGTTTCTTCTCTATTGCCTATAAACAAAGTTTTGTTTTCAAAAGACAATTTGACCGTCACTTCGACTCCAAATTTCATTGAATCCTGCTCAATGCTACGATCCTTCTTTTGAGATGCTTCAATTTTTATACATCGTATGTGACAACATGTTCGAAACCTTCTCAAATTTTTATCACAACATCTCTTCTCTCTCCTCCACTGGCGCCCCCTTGTTGCTACCATCTGTGGCCCTCACGATACAGTGGCAGGTCCCCTCCGCCTCTGACCCCTGGCCTCCCCTCCCCCACCTGCGTGGCGACCGCTGGTCCACCTCTGACCCCCCAAGCCTCTCTCCCCCGCTGGCGTCGTTTCCATGATAGCCAGAGTCACCGCTGGAGTTTCCTTGATTCGCCGGCTAGGAACCCTCCTGGAGCAAGCCACCACTTCCAAGGGCTGCGTGACGCCAAGATGCATCCGGCTAGCTCCTTCCTGCCACCGGAGATTCGCCAGAGCACTGTCAGTCGAGTTCACCAAAGCTGAGGAAGCTGCAGCCACTGACGTGCTTCGCCGCTAATTCACCGAACCAGGATGACACCGGCGCAACCTGATCCCCCCCCATGAGCTCCGCAAGGCCCGGCTGCATGTCCATCGCCCGTTCTCGTCACTTCCCTGACGACGGAATGCTGCCGCTAGTGTGGGGAACCTGCAAGCGGCTGCGCGTGGTGCAGCTGTAGGCGGCCATGGCGGCATGGGAGAGAGATGGTGAGGGGAGGGGCAATCCAGGCAGCTGTGCAGAGGAGCTGGCAAGTGGCCACAACACGTGGAGGGGCGGCGGCTGGTGGAGGAGAGATAAGAGAGGGAGAGAAGAGAAGAAAGAGAGGGAGAGGAGAGAGATGATGCTAACATGCGGGGCCCACCACCACGTGGGGCTCGCGTCGGCGAAACTGCCTTTCAAAACCGCCGAATGGTAAAAAACAAGCGGTTTTAAGAGTTCGATGACCAAATATAACCAGTTTTGGAGTTCAATGGTCAAAACCTAACTTAGCCAATAGTTCAATTGCCAAAAATGGACTTCTTCTTTATTTATTTGCCCAGTGCCAGAGAAAACACTAGGCAAAGTTAGTTCTTTGTCGAGTGCCGGGGAAAAAACACTCGGTAAAGAGTTGTTTGTCGAGTGTCAAAAAAAACACTCAGCAAAGCGGCTATTCTAGTTCTGGTATAAGTTGTCGGGCTGAAACTAGAAGCTAACAAAGCAAAGAACAAAACCTGCCATGAGAGAGAGGGTCACAGTCAAGCACGTGGCTATAAGCCAAGCCAGGTGAGGTGCAACAGTGGTGGTGGTGGGACCCAGTAGTAAATAAATGGAGGTAGGGAGATGATGCGAGGGAGGTGGCGAGGCTGAACAGTGGGACGGATCTTGGAGTGCGTGTGGTGCTGGTCGACGGATGCTGGATGCTATGACAAATGAATTTCTCGACCAAGAGTTAGTCCACACCATGTTGTCAATCACTCATCACTGAAGAGCGACCATCCACTGGTCCTCGGATGCTCCTGGACCTCAGTATACGTACATTATACATGAGACAACAATTAGAATATACACATATAACAATAATTAGAATAACTCAAATGGAAAAACAAAAAAAGACGGGGACCCTTTAGTCTCGGTTGGTATTACCAACCAAAACTAAAGGGGGTGGGTGCAGGCGCTGGCGTGCCCCCCCTTTAGTCTAGCTTCGTTTACCCGGTACTAAAGTGGGGGGCATTTTAGTCCCGGTCGGACTTTAGAGCCCTATGGCTCTTACCAACCAGGACTAAAGGTCGTCTCTCTACCAATGTAGATACGACCCTAAGGACAACTCTAGTACCTACTCCTACTAACCTATAGGTGTATTCTTACCCCTATTATATTGCTTTGGTGCTCTTTACTTATTCATATTGTCCTGGATATGTACCCGATAAAAATCCACATACAATCCCCGCGCCATCCTTTGGGAAAATATAAATAATGATACCCTTGGGAATACTCATGGATGAAATGTTGCAATTGATATAAACATAAAAATATATATTTGTGCGCTTGCTGATCCACTTTTCAATAAGGCACGTATCTTAGTAATATTGTCGGGTTTGTAGCGAACATGGCCTCATTGCCATTTGTTCGAGTTGATTTTGGTGATTCATGCTAACACAAGCAATGGGACTAACCACATTGTCTAGCATGTCCTTGTAGACATATCTAGGTCCCATGGATGCAACCACAATCAAAGAACCAAAGAAACAAGTCAAAGACACAGGAAAACAAGGAAAAGCCACTGTCGGATGAACCGACGGTACCCTAGAGGCGAGCGTCGGTGCACTTGGTACACTGCGTAGAAGGCCAAACTGAATTGGCACCGTCGGATGAACCGACGGTCCATATTCTAGTTGCGTCGGATGATTGGAAGGATCAGAGCTGCTGAAGACAGTAGCACCGGATGATCTGACGGTCTGAGTGGGGACACCGTCGGTCTATCCGATGCTCAGTTTGAATCAAGACAGAGACGCACGAAGACAAACTCTTCAGCACCAGATGAACCGATGCCGTGGTCAGTGGAAGCGTCGGTCTATCCGACAGTCTCGTAGAAGCTAACAAAGACGTTTTAGCGAGGAGTCCTTCAGCACCGGATGAACCGACGGTGCGTCGGTGCAAGTGTTGGAACAGTTGTGTCAGAGAACCTCAACGGCTAATTGATGTGGACAGGGGCACCGGATGAACCAATGGCCCTGAAAAGTGAGCGTCGGTTCATCCGACGGTCTACTTTTCAGTGAGCCGTTAGCCAACGGCTCCTTGGGTGCCTTGGGCTATTTATACCCCCTCCACTTACCTATTTGAGGTTGCTAGATTGTGTGGAAGTGCAGAGGAGTGCAAGACACCTAGAAGATCATATCCAATCCATCCAAGTGCTAAATTGCTCATCCATAGACTTGTACACGCTTTGTGTGTGTGCTTAGTGCTAGGCTTAGCTTAGAGCTGAGTGAGTGCAAGGTGTGCCAACCTTGTGAGGTTATTCTAGAGTGAACCAAGTTGTACAAGGTGCGCCGGAAGCCTTGGGGCCTAAGTTGCTCACCGGCAATCGTCTTCGACCCTCCGGCTTGGTGTGGAGTAGCGAGGACACTTTGTGTGGGGGACGTGGAGACCCCCTTCCTAAGTGGAGAAACTCCTTAGTGGAGGCGGCATCAAGGTGACCAAGGGAGCTTGGCGAGTGCCTAAGTGGCGAGCCTTAGTGGCGAGTCAAGTGGTGCTCTTGGGAGAGACTTGGTGACCGGGAAGCAATACTCTTGTGTGAGTGCTTCAACAACGTGGACTAGGGGTGGCTTAGTGCCTACCGATACCACGGGATAAATCGCGTGTCAAGAGTTTGCTTCCTCTCATCCCTCTTTACGTTTCCGCATTACTCTCTTGCAATCTTTGTTTGCCTTTACTTTTCTAGAGTAGTATCATGCTAGGAATGGCTATAGGTTGCAAAACTTGTTTTGGGATGGGAGTTTCACACTAGAACAACCCTAGTTGCACATCTAGATAGTATGTTCTAGTTTATGTTTTGGAGCAAATAGTGTTAAGCCATAGGTTAAGGTTTTAGATTGCCTAATTCACCCCCTCCCCTTCTTAGGCTACGAGCATCCGATTCCTTACAAGTGGTATCAGAGCCGGGACTCACTTCCTTCACAAGGAAACGCCAATTCGATTGGTAAATTGTGAAAATCGGCTCATTGGAACGGTTAGGCCTCACCGCCTAGTGAGTTGCTCTATAGAGGTATGAAAGGGGTGGATACCTTAGGTTTGGCTCCACATTTCGATGGCACGGGCTATCCTCGTTGGAAGGTGCTTATGGAAGCCTACCTCCAAGTGAAGGACCTTGATGTTTGGAGAGTCACCGATGAGGGTGTGAAAAATGATACTAAGAAGGAAAAGCAATTTTATGTGATTGCTAAGAGTATCATTTTATCCTCTCTAGATGTAGGCGTTTTCAATAGAGTTTTTACTTGTGAAAATGCTCATGAGCTATAGAAAACCATCAAGGAGCAAAATGAGGGTTCAAAAGAAGTAGCTAATGAACGCTACGGTTGCCTCCTTGAGGAATTCAATAGCTTTAAGCAACTTGCAAATGAAAATGCCGAATCTATGTACTCACACCTAAATGTGCTTGTCAATGAGATTAATGCTTTAGGTGTGAAGAACATCTACCGCAAGATCCTTCAAAGTCTCCGGAAGCCCGATTATGACTTAGTGAAGGCCATCATCTATGAGAGAAAGCTCGAAGAATTGAAGCCATCTCAAATCTTGAGCAAGATCATAGCACATGAGCTTCAAATCATGCCCGAGTCCAAGAAGGCGTCCCAAGAAAAGCCTCAAGAACCATCTTCTCCAACCACAAGCCATGCTCTTTCAAGCCAACAAGAGAAGGTGATGAGAAGAATGGCAACCCATGGAAGCTCAAGTGAAGATGATGATGATGATGACGATGAAAGCTCCTCAAGTGATGAAGAGGTCGAGTCAATGGTCGCCATGTACACGAAGAAGATCTTCAAGTACATGAAGAAAATCAACATGTACGGCTACAACATCCACTTGAGAGAAGGGCGTCATCATCAACACATCAAGTTCACCAAGATCAAGCACAAGACCAAGAAGAAGGTGGTCAAGGAGAGGAGGCCAAAGCAAGAAGCAATTGTCACCGTCCGTGAGTGGACAAGTGGTGGAGAATTAAGTTCTTGTAGCTCAAGTGATGAATCAAGAAAGAACTTCACCACCCGCTTCATGCAAGGTCCTTCATCATCACCACACATGTGCCTTATAGCCCAAGGTATGGAGAGCAATGTAAGTGATGATGAATCTGACACCACCTCTCTCGATGATCTTGTTGAGCTAGTCCATGAGCAAAAGGAAATGCTTAAGAAACAAGCTAATGAAATTAAAGAACTCAATGCTCTCAATGATCTTAGTGCAATCGTTGCTACAAATTATGACTATTTGTTGTGCAAATTCAATTTGCTTAGCAAGGAGTGTGATGAGCTCAAATCTAAGCTTGAGAGCAAAGAGACTAAAACAAGTGTTTCCTTTGAGCTTGATGAACCATCTATCCCTTGTGCAATTCCTATCTCCAAGGTAGATGCTTCAACTTCTTGCATTGATTTGATTGATGAATCTTGCTCACCATCTTGAAATGAGAATGTTGTAGTAGAAACATGTGATTGTCTCATAGGCAAGAAGAATGATGAGCTCAAGCAAGAAGTCAAATGGCTCTGAGAGAGGTTGTTTAGCTTGATGGGCAAGGGCAAGAACAATGAGGAACAAGTGAAAGTCTCTCAAGACATGAAGAGCAATGTCCAACCTTCTCAAGATAACTGTGATCCCATGGTGAAGAAGCTTGAGAAGGGTGAAATTGTGACTTGCTACAAGTGTCATGGAGAAGGGCACAAGTTCTACAAATGCCCTCAATTTGTCAAGAAGATGGACAAGGGTGAAAAGAAGAAGATGAAGCCAACCATCAAAAGCTCCCTCATCTACACCAAGCCCAACCGCAAGAACAAGAACAAGAGCAACACCTACGTCATCAAGAAGAAGACCAATGACAAGGTGGTTGCACACAAGGTTGGGAAGATGAAGACGGAGCGGGGTTGGAACCAACCCATTTGGGTGCCCAAAGAAGTCATCACCAACATGAAGGGGCCTCAAGTGGTGTGGGTTCCTAAGGCCGTGTAAAGGCCATGAACGTCGGGGACTTGGGAGGCTTGGGAGACTTGGAAGCCTAGAAGCCAAGCTTGCAAGTTGGACATGTGTTGCCCAAGTTCCCCGGGTTGAGGTAATGGAAACTAAACTCACCTCATGTATCATTGTAGCTCCATTGCCTTGTTTAGGCTACATTTATTGCAATGTTTACATATGGTAGGTTGCTTGTGTCATGTGCTAACCCATGAGCAACCTACATGGTTTAATTAGTGTGTAGGAAAGCTACACGTGTTTCTTTCATGGTGCATGTTTTTCATATATATCTCTTTGCATCATGAGCAAGCTATAGGGTTAGCTTCCCTTTTGTTATCACAAAAAATGTGCATACATTTGGTTGGTGATTCAAACACTAAATGCACACATTTAGGGGGAGCTCATCCTATGGTTTGGTTATGGGACTAACATTGTTTCAAGCTTATTGTGTGTAGTCCCTTGGTGACGCGTTCCGGTGCGGTATTTCATTCTAAGAGAATGCTATTTCACTCTCATTGTGATCTAACATCTCTAAAAGAGTGAATATAGCAAAATGAGCTTCATGCTATTGAGTCATGTCCTTGCGAGCTTATGTTTCTATATAAATTCAAAGGCAATGTACTCATACATTTCTAATCATTGTGGTACCCAAGTGTTCCTTTGCAAGCCTCTTCCAAGTGGTGTCATCTCCAAGTGATATCATTTCCAAGTGGCTCATCTCAACGTGGTGCCAACAAGGTAGAGAGGAATATCCCCCGGAGGTATGCAATGCTCAAAAAGAGTACAAGTGGTATCTACAAGTGGTAATGAACCCATTTGTCTTATCTCTTGTCCTTTAAGCTACCTCCTTGCATGATATGCTCTAAGCTTCCTTGTCTTACAAGGATTTGTAGTTGTACACTTGATTTTCACACTATCATATTGTGCACACACCTAGGGGGAGTTTAGTTTATATCATGCTAGTCTCATGAGCTTGAGATCCACCTTAGTTATCCTCACATGTGGTATCTTCATTGATATCATACATATGGATCATGGTTCATGCGGCTTTCTCCCTTGTATTTAACATTTCTCTTTGAGCTATGTTTGCTAAGACGTGCTAGTTTTCCCTTGGAGACCTTGGTGTTTCGGACCTTTTTGGAGATTTTATTCCAAAGGGGGAGAAGGTTTGCCAAAGCAAGCTGGGTTCCAAAGGGGGAAAGCAAGCTATGTGTGAACATAGTGAAGAGAATATCAAGAAAAGGGGGAAGTTTCATCTAGGGGGAGTTGTGATGGGGAGATTGTAGCGAGATGGATGATGGTAAGCATCCAAGCAAGTGTAAGTGGTTCTAACTTTGTCAATTTTTGAAACTTTATGCTTGCTTTGCTTGAGTTGTCATAAATCACCAAAAAGGGGGAGATTGTAGCGAACATGGCCTCATTGCCATTTGTTCGAGTTGATTTTGGTGATTCATGCTAGCACAAGCAATGGGACTAACCACATTGTCTAGCATGTCCTTGTAGACATATCTAGGTCCCATGGATGCAACCACAATCAAAGAACCAAAGAAACAAGTCAAAGACGCAAGAAAACAAGGAAAAGCCACCGTCGGATGAACCAACGGTACCCTAGAGGCGAGCGTCGGTGCACTTGGTACACTGCGCAGAAGGCCAAACTGAATTGGCACCGTCGGATGAACCGACGTTCCATATTCTAGTTGCGTCGGATGATTGGAAGGATCAGAGCTGCTGAAGACAGTAGCACCGGATGATCTGACGGTCTGAGTGGGGACACCGTCAGTCTATCTGATGCTCAATTTGAATCAAGACAGAGACGCGCCAAGACAAACTCTTCAGCACCAGATGAACTGACGCCATGGTCAGTGGAAGCGTCGGTCTATCCGACGGTCTCGCAGAAGCTAACAGAGACGTTTTGGCGAGGAGTACTTCAGCACCAGATGAACCGACGGTGCGTCGATGTAAGCGTCAGAACAGTTGTGTCAGAGAACCTCAACGGGTAATTGACGTGGACAGGGGCACCGGATGAACCGATGGTCCTGAAAAGTGAGCGTCTGTTCATCTGACGGTCTACTTTTCAGTGAGCCATTAGCCAACGGCTCCTTGGGTGCCTTGGGCTATTTATAGCCCCTCCACTCACCTATTTGAGGTTGTTGGATTGTGTGGAAGTGCAGAGGAGTGCAAGACACCTAGAAGATCATATCCAATCCATCCAAGTGCTAAATTGCTCATCCATAGACTTGTACACGCTTTGTGTGTGTGCTTAGTGCTAGGCTTAGCTTAGAGCTGAGTGAGTGCAAGGTGTGCCAACCTTGTGAGGTGATTCTAGAGTGAATCAAGTTGTACAAGGTGCGCTGGAAGCCTTGGGGCCTAAGTGGCTCACCGGCAATCGTCTTCGACCCTCCGGCTTGGTGTGGAGTGGCGAGGACACTTTGTGCGGGGGACGTGGAGACCCCCTTCCTAAGTGGAGAAGCTCCTTAGTGGAGGCGGCATCAAGGTGACTAAGGGAGTTTGACGAGTGCCTAAGTGGCGAGCCTTAGTGGCGAGTCAAGTGGTGCTCTTGGGAGAGACTTGGTGACCGGGAAGCAATACTCTTGTGTGAGTGCTTCAACAACGTGGACTAGGGGTGGCTTAGTGCCTACTGATACCACGAGATAAATCGCGTGTCAAGAGTTTGCTTCCTCTCATCCCTCTTTACGTTTCCGCATTACTCTCTTGCAATCTTTGTTTGCCTTTACTTTCCTAGAGTAGTATCATGCTAGGAATGGCTATAGGTTGCAAAACTTGTTTTGGGATGGGAGTTTCACACTAGAACAACCCTAGTTGCACATCTAGATAGTATGTTCTAGTTTATGTTTTGGAGCAAATAGTGTTAAGCCATAGGTTAAGGTTTTAGATTGCCTAATTCACCCCTTCCCCCTCTTAGGCTATGAGCATCCGATTCCTTACAGGGTTCGAAACCCAATAACAATATTAAGAAACACTGACATCAATCAATAAAAAAAGTTTGAGGTGGTCAGGTTTGATGGCACCAGAAAAATCGGGTTGTGGCAGACAACAGTGAAGTACCTTTTGGCTCAACGGGGCATCTCGAGGGTCCTCAATGAGAAGAAGCTAGCAAAAGTGGAGGATGAGAAGTGGGAGGAGAATGATAAGGTTGTGTTTCTCCAATTAGATCATGTACTTTGTCATGGATGAAAGATGGCCAAAGAAGACTTGGGACAAGTTGGCCAAGAAGTTTATGTCTAAGACATTGAAATGGAAGCTATACATGAAGTAGAAGCTACATGGGCTGAAGATGCCGGAGGGGTCAGATCTCGATGAGCATGCAGATGTCTTCAATCAATTAATTGTTGATCTTTTGAAGGTCGATGTGAAGATTGATGTTGAAGATAGGGTGATTATTCTTCTATGTTCGTTGTCGGGGTCTTGTGATCACTTGGTTCCTACGTTGATGTATGGCAAAGAGAATGTGCAAGTGGATGATATCATTTTTGCTTTGCTTTCTCATGAGCAGTGGAGAGAAAAATAATTCACATGAAGAGTTTTCTGGAGGTGCTTTTGCACTCATGAGAGATCAAAGTGGTGAAAATGAGAAGGGCAACAAAAAAGAAGGGACCGCAGTTCTATAAGTGCAGGGAGTGGGGACATAAGGAGGATGAGGTCCGGAATTGAAGAAGGGTAATAGAACCGCTGGTGTGATGATTGCCAATCACGATGACTCAGATAGCGATGGTGATATTCTCATAGTATCAAGTGAAAAGTCTTACAGTGAGGAATATGGTGGTCTTGCTCACTTGTGTTGAAGGTGAAGTCATGGATGGCAATGCAACAGTGGTTGTGTTCTATCCGGACATCGGGGATGTGGCAGCGGCCACGTTGGGTTGTTCTAAGTGAGCAGTAAAGGGAGATGACTCAAGTATTGTACACTGAGGTTCGCATATGGACTCAAGTACCCGTAGTCATTCACCGAGGATGTAGGCACATGACCGAACCTTGTTAAAAAACACCATGTCTCGGTGTCGTTCTCATTTGTGTGATCTTGAGATTTGATTTTGAGTTCTTCACGTTATCACTCTAACGTTGTCCTTGCAATATAGTCCTGTACGTTGATGCATGCATAAAATCTTCAACCAGTGGGCAATTATTGCTGCCAAGGACGATCTTGACACAGGCGGCCACCACCATTAGAAGAAAACGTGAGAAACGCCCTTAACTATCAGCTTCTGATTATTTTCTTCTCACAGTCCCTTTTCGTGTCCATTCCTTTCAGTATCTTGGGGATGTAAATTCAATGTTCAGTTTTAATATAAAAAAATGGTCAATATAATATCAACCAGAGATGCTCCAAATTGTGCAAGTTTAGAATGATTAAAACTAGATATGCTTGGATAGTTTTACAGCACAGATATATATAGGATTTAATAAGTTTATAGGTATTTAAATATTATTAGTATGTTGCCTATTGTCCTAGTGTATTAATTAGTGTTAGGCAGGATGTGCGCGTTCGCTAGTACTGAATGCGTGTAGGCGTGCCCTACGTTGATACATATCCACTCATCAAGTATATCTTCAGATGCATGCATGGCACCAATAAAGTCTTCCTTCTTGTACGTGGGCATATCTTCCTTTTCTAGATTATTCTTGACCATTATTTATCTGGCAGTTTGGCGGATCAAAATCAGAACAAAGGTTTTAATCTTTATTCTGCATCATACAAAGATCTTCCTTTGGCTCCTCCAGCGGGGGTAATATTAACCAAGGATAATCTAGTCAAGAGAAATTTGAAGGGTAGCAAAAAATGTTACTTTTGTGATAGTAATGAGACAATCAAACATCTATTTTTTGATTGTCATCATGCAAAAGCTATTTAGAGGATTGTTTATGTTGCTACTGGGTTAACCCCACCTAGGTCCATAAATCATATTCTACGGAATTGGTTAACACGCACAGGTATTAAGACAAGACGTTTGATATTTGTGGGGGTTGCTGCTCTTATGTGGGCGATTTTGTGTACTCAAAATGATATAATTTTTGAGGAAAAAAGTTCACCTATTTTATGAAAACGAAATTTCCCTGTGTGCTCGATTACCGACAGGGAAATGACATATACCGACAGGGAAATGCGAAATTAATTTCCCCGACGGTCGACCGACAGGGATAAAGCGACAGGGAAATGTTCAATTGCCTGTCGGGTTTCACGTTTCCCTGTCGGTTTCTCCCCCACAGGATAATTGGTCACCGTCAGGTTTAAAATCAGTTCCCTGTCAAACAAGCACTGCCAGGGAAAATGCTCTTCACCGACAGGGAAAACATGTTCCCCCGATAGGTCCCATTATCCTGTCACTTTTATTTACCGACAGGGAAATATATATTGATTACAAAAAAAATAAAATAGAACACAGGTCCCATTTATCATGTCACTTTTATTTACCAATGTCTCTTAGTAACAAATGATATTTGCTTTATGTTACATACACACGAGTACAATCAAATCAAAGGTGTCCATACATACACAACATGGATACACAAAGGTACATTGCGTTAACATAGAGCATCATGTAATCTGTTGCTGAATCTTTTCATGGCATCTGTATAGTGCTAATTCTGATCAGATCCTGCAGGTATGAATGAGAGAGAATAAAAAGCATGAATTTCCAGGAATCTAGCTTATATCCTTGAGTATTCCACAGCAAGAAACAGTATATTCAAGCACTGAAGCACTAGCCAAAGCAATAGAAGTAATCTGGATTAAATCTTTGCTGAAAGAGCTTCAAGTATCTCAACCGGTATCTTTTGCCAGTGGAGAGCAATTTATTTAAATTTGAAAAAGATAGGTACCTTTTGCTAGTGGAGAGCATCTCCTCAACGCTACTTGTCTTTTCTCTTGCTCCTGTCCTCTTTGCCTCTTTGGAACATCTCCTTTGAATCCCTCCTGTTGACAAACATCAACACAAAACTAAAACTATGTAGTACTTATTAAATCATCAAAGCACAATAAATGAAAAGAAACTAAACATGCATACTATGAATTTGACAAGTACCAATACATGTGCCTATATGAGAAGAAGTCCAGCAAATATTTTGGGGGCAAAAACATGAGTTTTTCACCACCATCAGTAGATCTGACACAAGGGGAACGAAATCAACACAGAGCAGCCATTTGATCTAAAGGAACTAATTTTCAAAGCACTAGCAAAGTGCAGCACAGGAGAAAGTTTTACCTTGAGTGACAAGGACATAGGCATGGAAGCACCATCATGCCAAACTCATCTTTCGTTGATTTAGCTCTTCAGGTTCTTGCCATTTTCTTGAAAATAAGGAACCCGATTTAGCTCTTCTAGTTCTTGCCATTTTCCTAAAAATAAGGAACCCTAAGGCACAATCAGTAGCTATTGCCGGAGCTTAAAATCAGTAGGAGATCATGAATTCATTTTACAATAATCATAGTTCCATACAAATAAAATGACCTTTGCTCTTAGTTTTAAAATAAGCTGCACAACAGCTCTGTCACATCTCAACCTGTTTAGCAGAGAAAACAAACAATGAACTCCTACCACACATCCTCACCTATACAAATATGGATGCAACAAGATAAGACAATACATCTGCATGTTCAGATCTACGAAATTTTCCAACAAATTTATGGAAGTGCTGGTCGTTCCAAGAACACCAATAAGTGTCCCATGAACAGACTTCTGTGTTTCTCAAGGCACCATAGGAAGGGAAAGGGAGATTACAAGCTACCTGGTGCCAGAGCAGCGTGCCCGCCGTGGATCCAGGTCATTGGGGACCTTGGTGCCCAACGGTGAATGAGCAGGGCCGGGTGGAGGCAACCTTGACCTCCCCTGCCAGACGAAGCAGAGCATGTCCCGGACTCAGATGAGGAGCGGGACCGGCGGCACGGAGATCCGTCGGGGACGCGGGGCTGGCAGCGCGAAGGCACGACTGGGGTACTGGATCGGCGGCGCGGAGGCCCGTTGTTGGCGCGAGGCCGGTGGTGCGGAGGACCGGCGGGGTGGAGGCTTGGGGCCGGCGGCGTGGTGGACGGCCGGAGGCGCAGGATGCCAGCGGGGCTCGGCCGGAGGCGCGAGCTGGCGGCGTGGAGGTTGTGCGGACGCGCTGGGTCGGCGGCGTGGGGGCTCTGGTGGCATGGAGTGGCTGGATGGAGGCGTGTATGGGGGAGGGGCTGTGGTGAGTGGATAAGGTTGGACCTAGGGTTTCTAAGGGCTGGTGACCATCGGATCGAACTGATGGACGGATACAAAGAATTGGGCCGTAGAGGCTGTTTGGGCCGACCGAAAATATGGCCCATTAAACAAATTTAACTTTTATGTTTTAAGTAATTCCAATAAACATATATATAGATGCGTTTAAGTTCTTAAAATATATTCCATTGCATAAAAATATAAGTTAATTATTTTCAAGAATAAACATACTAAAATAACATTAAACTAAACTTTCATATGAAAAGTAAAAATTAGCTATTATTCACTCTTAATCTCACTATATAGATCAAAGAGTTTACTAAACACATGCTCTCAAATAAGGTAAAAAAACACAATTTCAAAAGTAAAAACTTAGGTATTATTGAATTTCGAAAACTAAAACGTAACTACGAAAGCTCGAGTGCAAAAAAAAAATCGTCTTCTAGGGCACAACCTTACCTTTAACTTCTTGTTACCATTTGGATGAATTTCAAGTCAAAACTTTGAGATTTGAATACTTCGTATTATTTTTGAACTCGTAAGAAGGTCACATTTGAACACAACCTTACCTTTACACTGTTGTTACCATTTGTGGATTTATATTGCCATTTTTGTGCAAAAAAATATTTTTCTATTTTTTTAATACCTAATTAAGATATCCTTTATGAAGTTTCTTGAAAATAATTATCTTATTTAATCTCCCCATGTCGATGAATTTCCCTGTGTGGTTCATCTAACGCACAGGGAAATGAGGAATTTCCCCGTGTGCATGTCAATTTCCCTGTGCGTTTTATTTAACACACAGGGAAATTAGGAATTTCCCTGTGTGCCATGTCAATTGTGTGTATTACCTAACACACAAGGAAATTAGGAATTTCCCTGTCGGGTTTGGTATTTCCCTGTGTGTTCTTTAAAAACCGTCAGGGAAAAGTGAATTTCTCTGTGTGTTTTTGCAAATACCGACAGGAAAATGTAAAACACACAGGGAAATTTCGTTTTCCAGTAGTGATGGAGGCGGTTTTCAGAGGAGCTTATTGGCTACGGTTTTGGTCACTACTGCAATGTGAAGACACAAGGGAATTTGGCAGGCAAAGCGTTGGAAGTCGTCGCTTTGGAAATCTTTGCCAAGAACGGATGGAGAAGCAATAATAGACTTCGCTTGTGAAATTAAAGCATGCTACAATAACAAATGAAGCCCAACGAAATATAGATATCCAACCTCGAGATCCTCCCGTGGCTTCAACTTGTCAGACGAGCTGCACTAGGGGGCGGAGGAACTCTGTGAACTAGCTCAGGGTCTAATTTTGTGCCGCTATCAACTGCGACGTTTTCTGCTCTTATTTCATGCATATAAGCAAATTATTACAAAGCAACAGAAAGATCATGGCCCTAGTAGCCGTGCAGGACGTGCACACGCCCGTCATCCCGGTAACTCTTAGGCTTGAAACTGACGATTGGCAGACTACGACTGAAACAAATAGAGACATGAGAACCAGCAAGACTCAACAAACCATGACTTTGACAACATGAGGTCTGTCGCTAACAAACAAGACCCTTATTGGACAAAAGAAGACAGTCGCAAACGTCATATTGTCGCTCGTATTATTACGGCTACATTCCGGTGGATGCTCAGCAGAAGAGTGGTGGATCCCCATTTCAATTATCGTAGCATAGAGCTATCTCGCTAGTAGTGGTGGATAACAGCATGAGTGATGAAATATTGCAATTGATAATTTGATATAAACATAAAAATATATATCCGTGCGCTTGCGGATCCACTTTTCAATAAGGCACATCTCTTAGTAATATTGTTGGGTTCCAAACCCAATAACAAGATTAAGAAACACCGACATCCATCAATAAAAAATTTCTAGTGGCATTGCCTAGAATACCTACCCTGGTAGCTACGCTATGAAATGTCTACAAAGCATTCCTGGCGTTGCTAAGGGCTAGCATTCTAGGTAGCAAAGTTAGCAAATATCAACAAGCATTTCTAGCGTTATAGCTGGGGAAACAAACCTGGTAGTGATGTTAAGAAATGCCAACAGTTGTGCGGCAGAAATATGTGTACTTCTATATAAAATATTGTGTGCCTGTGTATCTATATATAGAACAAATTGTACTCCCAGAAGCAACAGCAGGCTGTCTATGCATACCACCGGAGGGAAGCAACCTAGATCGATATCACAAGAATTATATATCTGTCACACCATTTGGTAGGATTCGTGCTGCAGTAAACAAGATTATCATGTGCATTGAGCCCATCTGAAATCGTAAAAAATAAAGATTATGTACGCTTGACATAATCTTGTTTGATTCCAATTCAGCACGATGCAAGTGGATGGATTTGATTTTTTGGTAGTAGAATTATTTGTAGCCTCTAATCTCCATTCATGGATTAAGAAATCGGAAGCTGATAGTTAAGGGCCAATAAAGTCTTCAGCCAGCCGGACAATTATTGCAGCCAAGAACGACGATCGAGACCCAGTAGCGGCTGCAATATCGTTCTAAGTACAGTCATATATGATGATACATGTGCATCACGCCGGTTGCCATGCTGGCAGATAAGTATCATGATCTGGCCCTTGCGTGGGGATGGCATTGGCGGTGCCCTGCCCTAGTATTAGTATAAATAGAAGGGCATGCACATGCCTTAGGCCAAGCATAACAGCCTCTTCCAAGTATTCACAGTCAGCTTGCATTGCTTGCTTCCTCACCAGTAAACCCATGGCCAGCCCTGCAGTTATAAAGATTGGACCGTGCGGTGGATCTGGAGGGTCAGCTCAGGACATCACCGTGGAGCCAAAGCGTCTTCAGAGCATCACCATTCGCAGCGGTGCTGTTATCGACTCGATTGGGTTTTCTTTCTTGGATAATGCTGGCAATTCTCGGTCTGCAGGCCTATGGGGCGGTACCGGTGGCCAAGCACAAGTGGTTAGTGAACTGTGTGTGTAGGCCTCCTCGCGCTGAACTTTTAGTTACCTAGTATTCTCATGCATCGTGACTTCAAATCTATTCTTTGGCTGATTAACAAAAACCGAAGTATGTATCTTTCAATTTTACTTTCTCTTTGTGCAGATCCAACTTGCCGCCAATGAGTATGTAACAGAAATATCTGGAACATTCGACAAATTTGGCACGAACCAAGATACTGTGGTAATTTCACTCAAAATTGTGACCAACCTCAAGACCTCTGGTCCATACGGTAATTCGGCGACGGGAGTTCCATTCAGTCTCCCTGTGCAGCCTGGCAGTGCCATTGTGGGCTTCTTCGCGCGTGGTGGGGCATTTCTCGATGCCATTGGCATTTATGTGCGCCACATCGTCTAAACGGTGGCTACAAGCTCGGCATATTTGGGTTTCCATCATCTGTGTTGCTGTGCAATGATCATTGAAATGGGGATCCACCACACTCTTCTGCCGAGCATCCACCAGAATGTAGCAGTAATAATACGGGCGACGATGATGTTTGCCACTGTCTTCTTTTGTCCAATAAGGGTCTTGTTTGTTTGTGACAGACCTCGTGTTGTCAGAGCCATGGTTTGTTGAGTCTTGCTGGTTCTCAGTTGAGTCTTGCTGGTTCTCATGTGTCTATTTGTTTCAGTCAGAGTTTGTCCAAGTCAGTTTGAAGCCCAAGATTTACCGTGAGCCATATGTATGAAATAATTTGCTACTAGGGCCATGATTATTTGGTTGCTTTGTAATAATTTGCTCAAATGTATGAAATAAGAGCAGAAAACGTCGCAGTTACCCATTTCTTACCTAGTTCATCTCTCTTTTTTTAATGTTTAACTAAATTTTGATCCAGAACATTTGGTGCGTAAAAACTGTACCAGATGCATAACATGCTTACAGAGAGCAATTTGGTCCTTCATGTGGCTTTTTTGTTGAGGGACAAGTGCATTGTATCAGACATCTTTTTTATTTTTTATTTATTCCCACAACATGAACTCATGCAACTAGTTCCGGTAGAGACATGAACAGAGAAGTCAGTGTACATGATGGATATTATTAAAATGTTCTTACTCGATCTGCAGATTACTGTTACATCCTATGGATATTTTTGCATGTACGGAAGGATAGTGGGAACTGGTGAGACTTACTCTAGTCTTGACATCATGGGATTAGTTCTCAATCTGCATATTAAAAGAGCATAATATATTGGCGGTACATGAACTTGTGTGGTTGGTAATGGGCGCTTTGGCCGTAACCAATGGCGATCTAGGCTCAATACCAATTACAAGTTTTCATGTAGTGGTGTTGGATATATCTCTCTTCTCAAATCTCAACTCATCTCCCGAGACAGCCACCAGCCCGCCGCCATGGAGGAGAGCCAGCTGGGAGAGGATGCTGACTCTGGCGCTAATCAAGATATTCACAAAGGAGATCGAGGTGTAGTAGAAGGAGCAGGAGCCCATCAGGGAATAGAAGGAGCACGAGCGGGGAGCCAAGGCTGTTGCGGTGGCGAGACGATGAATGACACTACGCCAGAAACGATTTGTCTTGACGGCTAAAACCGGTCTTTGCTGGTGGGCGCAGCACCCGCCAGTAACTTTGAGCCAGTAGAAATGGTCTTTGTGCTGACGGGTGCCCGCCCGCCAGCACAGAGAAGTTTGTGCTGGCGGGCGCTTATACCAACCGCCAGCACAGAGGCTTTCTGTGCTGGCGGTTCTTTACGCCGCCCGCCAGTACTGAGGTTTTCCCCATTTTGCTATATAATTCCTCATAATCGTTTATTATTTGTATATAATTCACCATTTTTGTTTATTATTTGTATTTGACCGCTATATTTGCCGTATTTATTAATATTTATATTTGTAGGCCAAATTCACCTGAATTTATTATTATTTGTATTTAACCGTCAAATCCAAATATGTCTGTCAACCGCATAATCCAAACTAGAATATAATAATATATACATAACTCAGATTACTAAAAAGCATCGTATATAATAGATAACCCTAGGACACCCATCTACGTAACCTTTCCGCATCGTCCAAACTCAACACTCATCGAAGAATTCTCCATCCTCGTGGCAAATCTCACGTAGGATGAACCTCGCCATGTCCGCACAAATGTTGTCGATTTGCTTGTCATGAAGCTGCCCCCACGATCCCTCGATGGTAGGCATCTACACGTAAACACAATAAATGAAGATTATTATGCATTACCATTAGGACGACAATTAGCACATGGTTGTGTACAAACAAGAGGCTTACGTCTTCAGGATTCGTCCGGCCGGAAGGAGGAGAAGGAGGAGCTGACGGGGACGTGCACTACGTCGCTGTAGAGTAAGACTTGGACCAAAGTCCAGAAGGGCCAAAGGCCAACCTTGCCAACGAAGGCAAGCCCCGGTTCATCATTAACCCATATTGTTTTATTTAAATTTCTGCAACTATCGTTACTATGTTTGTGCATTTACGTTTCAGGAGTTGATGTGAAACCCTAGTTGCATGATCCTTAGGTGCCTATGTTCTTTTACTAGTATGCTAGGTCGTTAGATGCTATGCTCTAAGGACCCAGTAAAAGTCGAGTGATGTTCGTCACTCGCGAGAATAGGTTCTTATACTGGAATCATAAGATCTTTATAAATGGATTGCTCATGTGGTAAGAGCATGGGATTTGGGCTCTGGTCCAGTGGCTTCGTGGGCTAAGCTTTTGAACGTACTAAGCACTTGTTGGGAATGGGACCGGTAAGCCTAGTACCTGAGTGAGGCGGCAAGGGATTTTTCATTACTAATCTTGAGCATTCACCTGCCTGGCTCATAACCAGGAGGGGGGTACATGTGTGAGGCTGGATGTACTATGTGGGGGCATACCAGATAGCCGTGTACCCAGGACTGTAATATCTATCCCGAACCGAAGATCGATGGGAACCGCTTGGTCGGTGTCAGCTCTGTTGGGGCACCGCTCCGTGTGTTTAGGTTTACCTTGCAAGGGTTTAAATCAATCGATTGTCGGCCTCTCACCGTTATCTGAGACTGCTTAATCAACTAGCCACGATATCCCTTAATGATGGAACTATGTGAATATTACTGCGTGATTTAATTGTATGGTACAATTCTTGATTGCATTAGTTGCTTATTTAGTAATGGATAACCCACTAGAATTTGAGCTAAAATATTGAAAGTAAGGATCCATGATTCTAGTTGCTTTTTGGCAAAACAAACCCACTAGCCAAAAGCCTTACATGTCTAAAGGTAATTTTTGATGGGTAAGTCTTGCTGAGTATTAGTATACTCAGCCTTGCTATAATTTTTGTTTTCAGGTGAAGTTGTTTGGCCTGGAGAGATTCCACCCGGCTGGGAGCTGGAATAGGTGGATGATGCCGAGTGATGGCATCACGGATGGCCTCCTGTGATGTCTATCGCATCGTAGTTTAATTTCCGCTGTTTTAAAACTCTGAACCTTTACTTATCATGTCGTGAACCATGGTTTGTAATAATTAAACCCCTAAGGGTGAATTTGGATTTAATTTGTGTAATGCACTCTGGACTCGCCTTCGTGTGAGTTTTAATGTATACGTTTCGATCCTCTGTGTGTTATCCAAGTGATTTACCAGGCTTTGACCCGGCAACACTCGACGGGATGGTACTTTATTATCGCTTAATGGCCAAAGTGGATTGGTTTAGGTGATAGTACGGTATTTTCCCGGACGGGGTTGTCACAGTTGGTATCAGAGCATCCGTATACACCAGAGTGATTAGATTAATACTAATCACATGATTTAGAATAAAACTTGCCAAGATTGATTAGATTTTGAAAATACGTTGGATCGTTAAGGAACGATCTAGACCGAGAGGCCCTAGAGGGAATTTTGGGTTCTTTAAGGTGGCTTAATAATCTATGGTTTATTTTGCTAACTCCCAGCACTTTACTTTATGTCAGACTTACTTTCTTGCACAACCAAACTAGATGAAGCCACGTGTCTTATACGTGTGCTGTGCCGCATCATGAGAATGCGAGGGTTGATGGAGTGATCTATTCCACGGATCCCATCTTCTCGGTTGGATGCTCACGTGTTTTATACGTGTGCTTTCCGTATGCAAGTCATGCGAAGGATGGCATGTTCTATTCAAGATGAACATGTCATGAGTTGTGATGTCGCCACGTTTTGCCATACATGTGCGTTCCGCATTACGAATATGCGAGGCAAGGATACACTCCATTCAAACGGAGGGTGTCTGAGGTTGGACGCTGTCCATGCAGCGGCTTGATGCATGGATACCGTTTCTATAGTGAATGGTAATGTATGTGGACGCTTCCGTGACATGCTGGCATAGAAGGTTCTTTTCTGCAGGTACACTAACCACGTTCCATAAGTCGCTAAGTGAGAATCGATTAGTTCTCGACTAGCTATTATAGGGAGAAACGCATAAAAGCCTTGCCACCGGCACTAACGTCGATTTTCGGCTTGATCGCCTTGTGAGGACGAATAGGACGCCTTGCATCATGTTAAAAATTGTGGAAACTTAAAACTGAACCCTATGCATGTTTTTGTGTGCTCTCTAGGTGAATTTTTGCTAGTGTGTGTTTTTCTTGCTCAGCCTCTCATGTATAGATGTGTTGCTGTCCAAAAATCTAAGGTGGCGGTTTGCTTGAATTTTTACCCCCTATTCTAAAAATAAGTTGACTAGATGTTCTATATCAAAGTTGCTCCATATCTAATCTAGTTCTCGCTCACAAAAATTCATGGTCATAGCTTCTATAGATTTCAAGTTATGCCCAAATTAGTGAACCTCTATCATGCTGTTTTTCCTGAGGACCTACTCTGAACTTCGATTAAGTTGAGCATCTTCCTAATCTTTTTAGATCAACCTTTGAATACCAAAAAGGTGCCTCATAATCTTGCTGAGTTGCTACTAGGTTCTGAGTTATGAATTTTTGTTCACGACTTCCGAACTTTACGTCATTTTGTATGTGCACTCGTTTCGAGTTCTAGCATACCTTTGTACCTTGTACAGTGGCCACCCCAATTTTTACCCAAATAAGGATCAAACTTATTCCTCTATACTCCCGGAGATCTTGTTGGAAGTTGGAACCTTTAGTCATGGTTTTGCATGTGACTCTCTTTTACAGCTATGAAAATCTATCCTTGTGCACATTCTTGCATCCGGAATTCTTACATTCGTCCCTTTATTCAGATGTCCAACTCCGGATCCATGACCGTTGATGCGCAGGCGTGGACCCACTTGAACTGCCTCAAGGAGGGTGGTTTTCCTGCACTTTTGTGGGACACCCTGAAGGACTTTGGGTACACCGCTTACCCAGAGTACTCGACACGTGAGCTCATGACTACAGGCCAACTCCTTCGTTGTGAAGTGAAAGTGAAAATCCCCGTGTGCCCGACAAATCCTGCTTGGGAAGAGTGGGAGAGTAAGGCACAAGGGTTGAACCTGGCTGACACTGTGCAAAAGGCTGCTTTGGAAGCACTCACAACTTTTTGTGGGAAGCACGCTGACTCGGTAGCTGGCACTTCAGCCAAGGTGATTGCTTTCCCTGAGCAAGACCCCGGACAATGGGTCAAACGCGAAGCTTTTCTCTCCGCTCAGGGCAATTCTCACTATAGTCTTGATCTTGTTACGTCAGTCCGTTTCTCCAAAGCTATGTTTGACACATATCAACTGATGGAGGGAGAAAGTGTGTTCTATAGACACCAAGTTTATAGGCAACGAGTTAAAGAAGTGGAAGGTACCACCCAAGAGTTGAAGGAAGCCCGAGCACTAATAGCCACTCTCAAGAAGAGAAGACGCAAGGATAAGGCAAAGATACGAGAATTGAGTCAAGTTATTCACGAGCAAAATTTCATGTTGCAGCATAATGATCAATATATGCTCGAACTAGAGAATCAACTGGAAGCGATAGCAGCTCCACCTCCTGAACCTGACATTCCAGGACCAGAAGAGGAAGGAAATCCTGAGGACATTCAAGGAGAATCTGGAGTAGAGTCTGGACCTGCTTCACCTTAAGCCTTTCTTCGGCTTAGGAAAGTCAATCCAGTAGGAAGTGAACCTAGGCTAGCTTGTCATCTAGTTGGTGTTTGGTACGCTTGTAATAAAGTAACGAGTTGTACGAGTGTTGTAGTAGGATGGATAATTTAATGATACTGGTGGTGATCAACTTTGGACCTTATGTCGAATATCGAAGTTGTGTGAAATGTTGTGGAGATCATGCTCACCAAAGTTATCATGTTTGCATAAATGTACCGAGAGTTATGGCAAATTTAGTGCACTTTGGCCTTCTGTGAAAACGGCTAGGCAAAACCTCGGTGACGAAGTTTTTTTTTCGAGCGTGATAATGTTGGAAATTGACTCAGAGTCGAATACCAACATTGGAGCTTATGAAATCCTACACCTACTAACCAAAAAAATGAGAATTTTTCGTTATATAAGCAGAGATCTATGAATTTTATGCTTATGACCGCTGTGCTGTCCGGTTCCGAAAAATTTGCCATGAATGAGTTTTCGTCGTGCATATTCTACTTGTTAATTTTTATGAGCAAGCTTATGAATATGTGTTTAATGAGAACTCAAATTTTCAGATGGTCGGACCGACACGCAGCACTCCTAACGGTTTTGGTGCATCGGGTAGTGGTGACTTACCGCCGCCGCCGCCCATGACGCCGGTGGAGACATTCATGGCCACCCAAACCGAAGTGTTGCGCCAGATCCTGCAGACGCAGTAGCAGATGGCCCAACAGATGCAACAGAGACCTCCACATGGGGCTAATCATGATGGACCACATATGGTCACCACCTATGCCCAGTTTATTGGGATGAAGCCCCCAACGTTTACTAAGGCAGAAGAACCCCTTGACGCTGACACATGGGTTAGGGCCATAGAGGCCAAATTTTCTGCATTTGTCCTACCTTGCTCCGAGGAGCGCAAGGCCAATTTTGCGACCTTGCAGCTTCATGGAGAAGCTCTGATGTGGTGGGAGCACTATAAGTCTATGCAACCTGCTGGACATGAAGTCACTTGGGCTGAATTCAAGCAAGCTTTCAAGGACCACCACATCCCGAAAGGACTCATGGTTAGAAACATGAAAGAGTTGCTTGCTCTTAAGCAGGGAACCGACACTGTGTATCAATAGGCACAGAAGTTTAACAATCTTTGCCAGTACGGTGAACATCACGTGGACACCGATGCCAAAAAGATGGAACGTTTCCTTGATGGCCTTAATGGTGATTTGTATGAAAGGCTAAATCTATTGGAGCCCAACAATTTTCATGAGTTGGTGAACAAGGCTATCTCTCAAGAGGATGCCATGATGAAGGTATGGAAGGATAAGAAGAGACAGACCGACTTTGCTTCGGGAGATGGATCGAGCAAGAAATTCCGCTTCGTTAAGAAGGGCGCACTTGGTTCTTCCCAATCATCCGCATCGGGGCACTGGAGAGTGACCCCTTCCCAGCATAAGCCTTCGGGAAATTTCCAGTACCGTCAAGCCAAGCCACAAGTTTCCAAGCCTAAGGAACTTCCACCCCGCATTTGCTACAATTGTAGACAACCGGGGCATTATGCCAATGAATGCCCGAACCCTAGGCGGAACAAGTCCCAGCAGCAGAATCAGAACCCCGGAGGAGATAAGGGTAATCGCGACAAGAAGCTCATGATTCAAGTGAAGCAAGGCCAGCTTAACTTCACGGGTAACTTTTCTATCCGAGAGCACACCTCCTTACCTTGGTCTTTTATCTTCGAATCTCGGGACGAGATTCTTTTTAAGAGGGGTAGGCTGTAACACCCCATGTTTTCAAATAGTGTCAATGAGTGCTAATTACCCTCTCAATCAAGTCATTAAGCACTTTTGGTCAAACCTTGGTCAAAGGCACAGTCAAACCCTTGAACCATTCTAGAACTTTTGCCGCGTTCTCCAAATTTCACCTAAACACTTCAAATTCTCCCAATACAAAAGTTGTGCAGTTTTTCATGGGACACAACTTTCATGTTGAGTGGCATTTCAAATTCGAAGTGTAAGTGGGTGTAAAACCTTGGTCAACGCCTCCAGGCACTATTCACCAGTGCTGAGCAAAGTTCAAAGTTGGCAAGCAGTTTATGCGAATTCTGTTGCTCAAAACCCCTATCAGCCTTTGTAAAAGTTGTAGAGGGTCAAGTGATCTACAACTTTGCTATTCACACCTTGGAGCACTTATGTTGTGAAATCTTGAGATAAACTCAGTCAAACAGGGCCAAACCGAACTGTTTACACGCCGGAACACCACGCGCCCGCAACGTCGCCCCTGGCGCGCCACGTCGGCGGGCCGCCGTACCTCGCCGTACGTACACGCCGAGGCCGGCCGGCGTCCAGCGGTCCGTGCGCCACGCTGAGACACTCCTGTGCGTGACGCGAGTAGGCCCCCCTGGCCGGTGCCACGCGCCGCGCCTACACATGCCGGATGGCTGCCCTCATGCCGCCATTGGCCGCTCTGCCTGCGCATGTCGGCTCGCCATGTCGTGCCCCATGCCGTGACCATGATGTGACTGACTCTCGCACCGAACCGCCTTCAAGCGCACCCAGCCGCCTATTTAAGCGCTCGCCCGTCCCACCTCGCGCGAGCACGCACTGCGCCACCCCCGCCATTGAAGCCGCCGCCGACGAGCTTCCTCTCTCGCTCGCTCCCGGCGCCGCCCGACACTCCTAGCTTCTCCCCTAGGATCCACTCAAGCCTCCCGAGCCGCTTGTTGCCCGGGCCGAGCCACGACCTCGCCGGAGCCGAGCTCCCAGCGGCCGCCGCCGCCTGGCGCCGACGAGCCCCCTCGCCGGCCACTACCCCGACCCATCCAATCCCCGGAATCGAGCCCTAGGTGAGCACAGGGCACCTCCCCGCCTTTTCCCGGCCAAGAGCGCCGCCGGCCTCGCCGGAATTCCGACCGCCGCGCCGGCGAACCCCCCAGGGACCCAATTCCTGGAGCACTTTTGTTTCCAGGGGCCTTGGTGCAAACCAAGGGTATTGTTGTGAATCCAGAAAAGTTTCCAGGGACCTATGTGTAAATAGATTCTACCCCTTTTGTTTGAATTGACCAAATCTTGTAAAACCCGTAGAAAATCACAAAAAAATCAGAAAAATGCAAACCCAATTTTGTTAGTTTCCTTGTAAATATATCTGCAACTTTTGCAAAGCATAACTATACTTTTGACTGATAGATTTTGCATGAAAAATTGAAATCAGTTTAAACTAGATCTACTGTAGTTCAAAATCTACATGTGATCTTAAGCTGCTTTTTGGATATGTTGTGAGTAATGCCATGTGTAGGCCCTAAACCAAAATTTGCACAAAGTTTATGAGTAAATCTTTTAATATGATTTATATTGCATTTATGATGAATCTGCCCTAATGAATTTTATAGCTTAAAATAAATTCATTTTTGTGCTTAACTTCTGGTTATAGTCTTAATATGCTTATAATCACCTCTAGTGAATTAATCATGATTTTATAACTAACATAAATATTTCTTCTTGATTAATGCTTGGTTTTAATTGTAATTGCGTAGTTCAAGATCTAGGAAGGCCCTTGGCATATATGTTGGTTGTATAGCTTAGTTTTGGACCAGAGAATTAGTGAGAGAAAGTTTAGATCCAAAATTGTTTTAATTATTTTTGTATGTATTTATCTTGTTGTGGTAAATAAAAGTTGTTATTTTTGGTATAATTATTTTATAGCTTAATTAAGTGTGCACTTGTGTTCAGTAGTTTTGTTTAGAGATAAAGAGCTTCAGAAGTATCACCACTGAATTTTATGAATTTTGCTTTATGAATAAATACTTGCGTCGAGATCGCATGGCTTGCGTCGAGGCTACGCAGGGTGCGGTCGTCGGGCATCCGTCCGATGGTGCTATGACGAAGATTCTCAAAATGCCCCTCGGGGGTGTGTATCTTAGTTTTATGTCTTAGGGGTAGTTTCGTCTTTCGGTTGCCTCCATATAAACCAAGTGGTGAGAGGATGGCAGCCATCTCTTGGAACCCTAGCTCATTTGGTTTTGCTATTTTCCCTTCCTATTTTCCTTTGGTTTTTCTTAGGGCTAGCTTGAGAGCTTCATGGTGAGATCTTGAGAGAGGGATGGATGTTTGGGAGGCAAGCTAGACCTTGTATGAACCCTTGTGGTATGTATAGATGATTTAGCGTGGTTCCTCAAGGTTGTTTGGTGTCTCCCCCGTGTTCCCTTTTTGGTGATTTTCGGAGCCTTTTCTTGGCGATTTTCTTGTGGCGGTTTTGAGACCTTTCTCTTTGGGATTTGGTGGAGGATGTATGCATGAACCCTTCGTGGTTCTTTTCCTTGTGATTCCCCTCCCAAATCCGTGAGTAAAGGGGCTTGATTTTGGGGTTTTCTCCGGTTTAGGGTTAGAGGCGTTCTTGGTGAAAATCCTTCGATTCCTCTTGATTTACCAAGTTTTGGTGGACCAAATCTTAGCTATGGAGTGCCCATGAGGTGTTCCTACTATCCCCCAAGTCTTGTGCGAATCCGTGGAGCGAATCGGGAGATCGGGGTTTGGATTTGGAGGAGTTGACACGCGGGTTGCTGTTCATCCCGAGAGCCCAGGTCTTGACCGGTCTGACCGGTGCCTCTCACCGGTCTGACCGGTGCCGACCTTTGGTTGGGTTTTGCTCGGGTGAACATCTTGGTGAGTTCCCTGGTGTCTTGTGTTGCTGCTGTTTCGAGTTTGGTCAGTTTGGGAGCTCGGAAGGTCTGTTTGGAGGATTTGGGGTTTCCTGGCTTAGACCGGTCTGACCGGCGTGCTACACCAGCCAGACCGGTCTGACCGGCGTGCTACACCAGCCAGACCGGTGTAGAAGCCTTCTGTGGAAGTTCTCAGGTTCTGTCAGGGTGCTCCAGCAGGGACCGGTCTGACCGGTGTGTGCGACCGGTCTGACCGGTGCAGTCCAGTAGCTGCTCGAGTTGTTTGTTCTGCTGTGTTCTCGAGTAGGTCTCGGTGGTTATTGGTTCCTAGGACCAGTAGCACTCTAGTGGCTACGTGGTCTTGACCAACTTGGGTAGTTGAGTCGGAGATGTGTTTTGATTAGCCGTGTTCATCTTGTTGGAGAAGCCATCTCCTTCGAGAAGAATTTTTACCGACTCCCATTGACTCTCCCCCTCTCTGGTCGCTAGTTTGGTCCTTCAAGTGGTATTAGAGCAGGTTATGGGTCTTGATTGACTCTAACCAGTCTAAGATCCAAAGATGGCGTACCAGGAAAGGGGTTTGGGTCCTCCGCACTTCGATGGGAAGAACTACCAGATGTGGCAGAAGAGGATTGCCGCTTTTCTTCGCGGCAAGGGCCAGTTGCTTTGGGACGTTACGGTGGACACAGCTTATATCCATCTGGCTAACTTCCTGGCCCCGGGTTCGAGAGACATGCACGACACCAACAACAAGGCGGTCGACTACTTGTTCCGAGCTCTCTGTCAATCCGAATTCGATCGGGTGTGTGCAGAGGACTTAGCTTGCTAGATCTAGAACAAGTTGAAAGTAGCTCACGCTGGAAATAGTGAGGTTTAGGCTAGGCTGTTTGTGACTTACCGGAGAGAGTACGAGAACTTCACTCATCTCCCCGGTGAGTCCATAGACACTATGTTCCAGCGGTTCACGGTGATTGTGAACAACATGAGGGCCAATGTGACCGTGCTCCCGTACGATGATCATGATAGAGCTATCAAGTTCTTGCACTCGTTGGATCATACAGTATGGGGCGGAAAGGTCGAGGCTATTCTTGAGGCGGGTTCCTATATGACCCTGACTGTGGATGAGCTGTTCTCTAAGCTCAAGTCGGCTGAGGTGGACCGTGGGGTGACAACCAAGATTGAGGGCCCGACTGACTCTCATTGTCTCGCCCTCGTCGGTGGTTCAGGTGCTAGAACTAACGCTAACCCATCCACCAGGATGTACTCTTTGTCCTCTTTGATGTCTTTGCCAGATGAGGAGTTCGACGTGCTTGGAGAGGACGAGCTGGCGTTGCTGACCAGACGGTTTGAGAGGATGCACGAGAACCAGGTGAACACA
This sequence comes from Cenchrus fungigraminus, assembly GCA_036936925.1. NCBI lineage: Eukaryota > Viridiplantae > Streptophyta > Magnoliopsida > Poales > Poaceae > Cenchrus > Cenchrus fungigraminus. The sequence goes on from CM072780.1 coordinate 92,491,132, forward strand.
AGGAGGAACTCACGGACATGCTTCCAGTGTGGCAAGCCAGGACACTTCGTCGCCGACTGTCTGGAGAAGAGGGAGAACAAGTACATTTACAAGCACTGGCTGAGGACGAAGAACAAGCACAGATCAAGGCGCGATCACAAGCACAAGCACAAGAACAAGGACGAGCGATGATCGAGGAGGAAGGACAGCCACGGCAAGAAGGCACGAGCGATGGTCGGAGCGAGCGACGTCGACTCCAGCTCCGCCTACTCCACCTCGAGCTCGAGTAGCAGCGAAGATGAAGGTGATCAGCGCAAGAGTAAGAAGGGGTCCAAGAACCTGAGCGGGTTGAGCTGCTTCACGCGAGACGGCTTCTGCGGCATGGCACACAGCTCCGGCAGCAAGAAGAGCCAGAAGGACGACTCGGACTCCGACTCCGAGGATGAGGTACATGACGAGCTTTCCTTCTTACGCCAGGAGAATGAGGAGCTAGGAAAATTGCTTGACAATCGTGATGACATGCTTAGAGAGGCTAAGAAGATGAGAAAAGAGCTTAGGGCCTCGTTTGAAGATACTAGGAATAGGGTGGCTGAGCTAGAAACACAAAACCTAGATGCTAAGCTTGAGATTGATTCGCTTAAGGCTTCACCTGTTGTTTCTGATGAGGTTGATTGTGCTGATTGCCCTGTTTTCCTAGCTGATCTTACTGCTCTTAGGGCAACACATGCCTCCAAGTGTGAGGAACTAGATGTGCTTAGGGTTGAGTTGGCTGAGCTGCAGTCTAGACCTGCTTTGCTAGGTGCTTGCACATCTTGTCCTATTTTGCATGGAAAAATAGCTGAGCTTCATTCTCGCATTGTTTCACTTGAGGCTGATTTGAAAGTTCCAATTCCTACTTCTTGTTCTACCTGTGAATTACATGTTGTAAAGAACTTGGAACTTGCACATTATGTGGATCGTTTGCAGGATGAGAATGATGACTTGAGAAAAATGATGGGTTGGTTGTCGGGTCATGAGCCTCAGCTTAGGATGATGATAGAGGCATACAAGCGTTATGATGGGCAAGCGCTTGGGTCGGATAAGATTGGAGAGTGTAGTGGTGAGGGAGGAGAGAAGATTGGTGATATCCAAGCTCCACCAAAAACCTTCCACAAAAATGCCTATGCTCCTAAGCCAAACCCATTGAGAAACCGACTTGACACAACCCCAGATCCACCAGTGTTTCCTCCCCAAACAAATTATTTCCAAAAACCCATCAAGTTCAAGAGTGACATGGGAAATGAGTTCTTTGGGAAAAAGGGTGAGAAGCCTAGTGAGGAGAAACCAAAAGAGAAGCCGAGTGAGGAGAAACCAAATGAGGAACCAAGTGAGCAGCCCCAACCCAAGCCTAAACCTAAGCCCATACGGTTTCATTGTGACTATTGTGGGAGAGATGGTCACAAGGGTGAGTTTTGCTTCAAGAGGAAGCGTGAGGAGAGAATGGCTAAAGAGTGGGCTAACAAGGACAGGTACCGCCCTTCAAATGGTGTACCTGAGCCTCGTATGCAAATGCCCAGGGCCAAGGCTATTGTGAGGACAGTTTCGGCTTGGGGAGATCAGAGAATGGAAGGTGGCGCTGCTGGCAGTGCGCCACCGGTCAGACCGGTAAGGGGGACCGGTCAGACCGGTGCAGGTCTGGGCACTGATCAGTTTGGTTTTCGTGGTCGTGACGATGCTCGGTTCAGTTCCTTTGGTCGTGGTACAGGTGGTAGGCATGGTATGTCTGGTGGTGTTGAGTTTGCTAGACGTTCTCCACCTTGTGCTCAATACGAGGGTGGGAGGAGTCGTAGCTTTGAGTTGGAGAGGAGCTACTGTCCACAGTCTTCCTTTCGTGGTTTTCGTGCTCCTCCAGCGAGAAGGGAATGGTTTCCCCGTGGTGGTTCCAGGTTTGCTAGTGATGGTAGGATGGTTTCGAGGTTTGGTGCGCGTGATAGGATGGATTCACATTTTGGTAGGAATGGTAGGATGGATCGTGCGAACCCCACTTTGGAGCAGATGGCTCAGCACTGGTTTTACTCTTTTGGTACTAACCCCAGTGTTGAGTTGTTTGCTCATTCACGTGCTCGCTTTTGATTTTCAGGTGGGAGGCTTGGAGAACGTTTGGTTGATTGACTCCGGTTGCTCGAGGCACATGACCGGAGATCGGGGGTGGTTCTCCAGCCTAGTCCCGGTGACGACCAAGTCGTACATCACCTTTGGGGACAATGGACGAGGGCGTGTACTTTCAGAAGGAGAAGTAAGGGTAAGTGACAAAGTGGTGCTGAACAGAGTTGCCTTGGTGAAGTCTTTGAGGTTTAATTTGCTCTCTATTTCTCAGCTTCTTGAGGAAGGCTTTGAGGTTTTGTTTAGGCCTAGTGGTTCTCGGATACTTGATTCTCGAGGTGACCTTGTCTGTATGGTCGTTCCCGAGGGTCAGATATTCCGAGCGGATTTCTCTCAGTGTTCGGGTGTTGCTCGTTGCATTGTGGCTGGTTCTTCGGGTGAGTTGTTGAAGTGGCATAGGAGGTTGGGCCATTTGAGTTTTGACCTTTTGTCACGCTTGAGTGGACTCAACTTGGTCCGAGGATTGCCCCGTTTGTGGTTTGAGAAGGATTTGGTGTGTGCGTCGTGCAGGCATGCTAAGATGGTAGCTGCTTCCCATCCGCCCCTCACCGATGTGATGACGGAGCGTCCATGCGAGCTGCTCCATATGGACCTAGTTGGCCCAGCTCGTGTGAGATCTGCGGGTGGGAAGTGGTACGTCCTAGTTGTGGTGGACGACTACTCTCGGTATGCTTGGGTCTTCTTTTTGGAGGAAAAGGGGGAGACATTTGGTTCTGTTCAGGATCTTGTCTTGAGGTTGAAGAATGAGAGGCACGGAGATGCCATACGAGCGATTCGCAGTGACAATGGCTCAGAATTTAAAAACTCTCGTTTCGAAACTTTTTGCCATGACTTGGGTCTTGAACACCAGTTTTCGAGTCTGTATACGCCTCCCCAGAATGGCGTGGTGGAAAGGAAACACAGAACCCTGTGCGAGATGGCTCGGATGATGCTCGATGAGCATAGGACTCCGAGGAGGTTCTGGGCTGAGGCGGTCAATACCGCGTGCTATGTGTCGAACAGGATTTTTCTCCGAGTCCACAAGTAGAAAACCTGCTACGAGTTGATGCATCTCCGTACTCCCAAGGTGAGTCACTTTCACGTGTTTGGATGCAAATGCTTTATTCTGAAGAAGGGCAAGAATTTGGATAAGTTTGAGGCTAGGTCGGTCGATGGTATTTTCTTTGGTTATGCTACTCACTCTAGAGCATTTCGTGTGCTCAACTTGGAAACTAACCAAATCGTGGAGACTTGCGAGGTGACCTTCGACGAGACACAGCCACGTAGCTCTTTGGTCTTTGAGTGTGCAGGTGACGAGGAACTTGGCGAGGAGATCTTTCACGATGAGGAACATGAACATGGAGATGAAGATGAAGAAGATGGTGGTGTGGCGCCCGCGGCTGAGCTTGTACCTACTACGTCCATTACTGTCGAGGATGGACCTTCTCCTACACCCACGTCGACGTGCCTAGATCAAGAGGAAGCTGCTGTTGAGGGGGAGGTAGCTTCAAGGCGTGAAGCTCCCCAGCGAGTACAAGAGGATCACCCAGCTTCGAGGATCATAGGGGACATCAACGAATGAACTACACGGTCGAGGTTTAGAAACAACTCTCATTTTGCTCATGCTGCTTTTGTTGCTACTTTTGAGCCCAAAGACATTGGACACACACTATCTGATCACAATTTGGTGAATTCGATGCATGAGGAGTTGGAGAATTTTGAGAGAAACCAGGTTTGGGAGTTAGTGGAGCCTCCACCAGGGTGTAAGCCGATTGGAACAAAGTGGGTGTGGAAAAACAAAGAGGGAGAAGAAGGTGAGCTGATGAGAAACAAGTCGAGGTTGGTTGCTCAGGGGTCGACACAGAAAGAGGGGATAGACTACGAGGAGACCTTTGCTCCAGTAGCCCGTTTGGAGGCGATTAGGATCCTTCTAGCCTTTTCCGTGGCTAAAGGGTTCAAATTGTACCAAATGGATGTGAAGAGTGCGTTTCTGAATGGTGTGTTGGAGGAAGAAGTGTAAGTTAGGCAACCACCAGGGTTTGAGAGTGAGAAGTACCCCCACAAGGTGTACAAGTTGAGGAAGGTGCTGTATCGGTTGAAGCAGGCGCCTAGAGCCTGGTATGGTAGGTTGAGGGGTTTCCTGTTTGAGAGAGGCTTTGAGATGGGGAAGGTAGACCAGACCTTGTTTCTTCTCAGGCAGGGCAAGGAAATCCTAATTGTGCAGGTGTACGTGGATGATATTGTCTTTGGTGGCTCGTCTAACTCTTTGGTTGCAAGGTTTGCAGAAGATATGAGCAGGGAATTTGATATGAGCATGATGGTCGAGTTGCAGTTCTTTCTCGGCCTCCAGATCAAACAGTCGAAGGAAGGAACGTTTGTGCACCAAGCCAAGTACACCGAGGACATTGTGAGGAAGTTCAAGATGGAGGACTCCAAGGCCATGATGACGCCGATGAGTACGACTACAGCCCTTGATGCGGACGAGGAAGGTGAACACGTGGACCAGAAGGAGTACCGGAGCATGATCTGCTTCCTCCTGTACCTGACGGCGACGAGACCGGACATCCAATTCTCAGTATGTTTGTGCGCTCGCTTTCAAGCGTCTCCAAGGACTTCGCATCGGCAAGCAGTCAAGCGCATTTTCAGGTATTTGCGATACACTCCCGACTTCGGCCTTTGGTAATCCGCGTCTTCTTCTTTGGCTCTTCATGGATTTTCAGACGCGGATTTTGCCGGGTGTCGGTTGGATAGGAAGTCCACTTCTGGGACTTGCCAGTTTTTGGGTTCTTCTTTGGTGTCTTGGTCTTCCCGCAAACAATCGAGTGTTGCTCAATCTACAACCGAAGCCGAGTACGTTGCCGCAGCTAGTTGTTGCTCTCAGCTCCTTTGGATCACATACACCATGAGTGACTTTGGTGAGAAGTTTACCCGTGTCCCACTTCTATGCGATAGCACGAGTGCCATCAGTGTTGCTAAGAACCCAGTGCTCCATTCCAAAACCAAGCATATAGAAGTGAGATATCATTTTCTGAGAGACAATGTTGAGAAAGGGAGAATTGAGTTGATCCATGTGCCCACCCAAAACCAACTAGCAGATATTTTCACCAAGCCCCTAGATCAAGCAACTTTCACTCGTTTGCGGGGAGAACTTGGTGTGTGTTTGGTCTCTTGAGTTGGTGGTGGGAGCTCCTTTGTAGCATATGTATAGCTTTCCTTTTGTGCATTTCTTGCATTTTGCATTGCATATGTAACATGATGTATAGGCATCTTTGTATCTTAGGTTGCATGCATTTTGTATCATATGCATTGTGTAGGAAAAGCTTCTCCTATATACTTTGTTCACCATGATGTGCTAAATGATCTTGTGAGCTAGTTTGGTATGATATGGCTAGTTTGGCTTAGCTCTTGATGATCTTGATTTATATCCATGGTTGAATGCTATGTTTGAAAAATGTTAGTTGTAGGCCTCTTGTGAGTAAATGCCTTTATATGATCTTGACATGTTTTAGTGGCACTTCTATGCTTAATTTGTGCTTGGATGATTTATTTTGATCATATGGGGCCAAAGGCTCATTTGTCATCATGAATGTTTAGCCCCCATGCTTTATCTTGTGGAGGGGCATAAGTTCCTTTTTGTCGCAAAGACATTTCATGTACCAAATGTGAATCTAAAAATGAAATGAAATTTGCTTGGAAAATGTGCTCCCATGTCATATGTGCTTAATTTAATTTATTTTGGGTGCTAAGCCGTTGCATGATGTTTACCAATGAGAAATCTCATATCTAGAAGTAGGCACATGGCTCGGTGGCTTTGACATGACATGAGGTGCTTGTGGGTGTTTATGATGATCTTATGCTTAGAATGGTTGTCCTAGCATGAAGTTTGTGTGGCTTTGCCATTTTGACATGTTTTGCTCATGTTTAGGACTTTGCTCATGAGAGGAAATTTTTCGAGAAAATGTCACTTTTGTTGATAGCTTTATCCAATGGTTGTGAAACTTGGTGATCTTGTAGCTTATGTTCATATGAAGCTATAGAGTATCTAACTTGCTCATTTGGACATGTGTAGCATCTTGTGGTGAATTTTGTCTATTTGAGAAGCTCTAGGTTGAATTTTTCCTAATTTTGGCTTGATTCATGCATTGTCAACAAGGGGGAGAAGTTTGAGCATGTTTTGGCTTGCTGCATGCATTTAGAAGGTTTCCAAGCGGTTTCGAGCCAATTTTGGGCTCTTGCAGTTCCCAGGTGGCCATCGGCCTGACCGGTGGATGCCACCGGTCTGACCGGTGTGAAGGCCAGGTGCTGGACAATCTAGTGCACCGGTCTGACTGGTGCAGGTGACCTGTCTGACCGGTCAGAGCAAAGCTGTGACAGCTGCTCTGTTTTGTGAGGTGTTTTGCATGCATTCGTCCAGGGGGAGTTGCATGTGTGCAGGGGGGCTCTTTGTGGTTTTCGAGCTTTGCTTTGGTGGTTTTGCTCTTTTGCTTGAGCTTGTTTTTGTCTCGGTTGTGTCGAGCCGTTGCCCTTGCCTAAGGGGACCGAGACTTTGCTCTTTCAAGTGATCTTGTTCTTTGCCTTTGTTCGGCTTTCGATCGCTTGTCTGAGTTTCCTTTGGTCGTTTCTTTTTTTTTCCTTTTCTCTCTAGTTACCAAATGTGTGTGTTGTTAATGCACTCATCAAGGGGGAGATTGAGAGCCTGTGTGGTTCGAGGACCGGTGGATGGTCACTTCCTGGTGTGATGAGTAATTGACAACGTTGTGTGGACTGACTCTTGGCTAAGTATTGTAGATGCAGGTTGCGGCTTGACTGGTGTTGGTGCAGGTGAAGAACAAGCGCGAAAGGTCGTTGCCGGGTAGGCCTCCAGGTGTGGAGAAGACAAGTAGGCTTGGTTCGAGGGACCCGGTGGCCAGCGGGGTCAAGTGCGGGCCTCATGGTGGCAAGAACAGCAAGACGAAGTCGTGGACGGTTTCTTGGTAGAGCCTCAAAACTAAGGTCGAGCCGGGACTTCGTGGGAGCCAAGTCATGAGTGGAGATTGGCGGGAGGCTACACCAAGTTCGCGGGGTTTCCAGTGGTTCACCACAAAACCACTGGGTTCCTTGGTTGATCCACAAAGCCAAGACAGAAGACCGAAGTGCAGCAGCATCAGACCGGTCTGACCGGTGGGTACCGGTCTGACCGGTGTGTGACGACGCCTTCCGGAGACTTCGAAGCGGAGGACACGCGTCGGGATTGCATGGCTTGCGTCGAGGCAACGCAGGGTGCGGTCGCCGGGCATCCGTCCGATGGTGCTACGATGAAGATTCCCAAAATGCCCCTCAGGGGTGTGTATCTTAGTTTTATGTCTTAGGGGTAGTTTCGTCTTTCGGTTGCCTCCATATAAACCAAGTGGTGAGAGGATGGCAGCCATCTCTTGGAATCCTAGCTCATTTGGTTTTGCTATTTTCCCTTCCTATTTTCCTTAGGTTTTTCTTAGGGCTTGAGAGCTTCATGGTGAGATCTTGAGAGACAGATGGATGTATGGGAGGCAAGCTAGACCTTGTATGAACCCTTGTGGTATGTATAGATGATTCGGCGTGGTTCCTCAAGGTTGTTTGGTGTCTCCCCCGTGTTCCCTTTTTGGTGATTTTCGAAGCCTTTTCTTAGTGATTTTCTTGTGGCGGTTTTAAGACCTTTCTCTTTGGGATTTGGTGGGGGATGTATGCATGAACCCTTCGTGGTTCTTTTCCTTGGGATTCCCCTCCCAAATCTGTGAGTAAAGGGGCTTGATTTTGGGGTTTTCTCCGGTTTAGGGTTAGAGGCGTTCTTGGTGGAAATCCTTCGATTCTTCTTGGTTTAGCAAGTTTTGGTGGACCAAATCTTGGCTATGGAGTGCCCATGAGGTGTTCCTACTATCCCCCAAATCTTGTGCGAATCCGTGGAGCGAATCAGGAGATCGGGGTTTGGATTTGGAGGAGTTGACCCGCGGGTTGCTGTTCATCCCGAGAGCCCAGGTCTTGACCGGTCTGACCGGTGACGACCTTTGGTTGGGTTTTGCTCGGGTGAACATCTTGGTGAGTTCCCTGGTGTCTTGTGTTGCTGCTGTTTCGAGTTTGGTCAGTTTGGGAGCTCGGAAGGTCTGTTTGGAGGATTTGGGGTTTCCTGGCTTAGACCGGTCTGACCGGCGTGCTACACCAGCCTGACCGGTGTAGGAGCCTTATGTGGAAGTCCTCAGGTTCTGTCAGGGTGCTCCAGCAGGGACCAGCCTGACTGGTGTGTGCGACCGGTCTGACCGGTGCAGTCCAGTAGCTGCTCGAGTTGTTTGTTCCGCTGCGTTCTCGAGTAGGTCTCGGTGGTTGTTGGTTCCTAGGACCAGTAGCACTCCAGTGGCTACGTGGTCTTGGCCAACTTGGGTAGTTGAGTCGGAGACGTGTTTTGGTTAGCCGTGTTCATCTTGTTGGAGAAGCCATCTCCTTCGAGAAGAATTTTTACCGGCTCCCATTCACTCCGCCCCCCCCCCCTCTCTAGTCGCCAGTTCGGTCCTTCAAATATTAAAGTAAATTGGAAAACCACTAACCCCACACCTAATGACCCTATGAAGGTGATGTGAAGCATGCTAAAAGGCTTAGAACCAACCCTTTACTGTTTGTGAAAGTAAATTAATTTATGTGTGTAAATGTGTACACAGCCACCATCAAAAAGAATAATTAATAAAGAACCACATATTGTTCCTTTATTGGAAGAGTATGATGAATATATTATTATCTAGGTGAATGTGGTCAACCATGCACGCCATGGTTGTCATGTGTTGTTTTGTAATTAATTAAATCAAAACCATCAATTAAATCTTGCATATGCATCCTCGTGTAGATCTTCCTGACGGTAGCTATACGCTCGTGCCGGAAGGATGAGAAGGAGCAGCTGACAGGGACGTGCACTACGTCGCTGTAGAGTAAGACCTGGACCAAAGTCCAGAAGGGCCCAAGGCCAACCTTGCCAACGAAGGCAAGCCCCGGTTCATCATTAACCCATATTGTTTTATTTAAATTTCTGCAACTATCATTGCTATGTTTGTGCATTTACATTTCAGGAGTTGATGTGAAACCCTAGTTGCATGATCCCTAGGTGCCTATGTTCTTTTACTAGTATGCTAGGTCGTTAGATGCTATGCTCTACGGACCCGGTAAAAGTCGAGTGATGTTCGTCACTCGCGAGAATAGGTTCTTATACTGGAATCATAAGATCTTTATAAATAGATTGCTCATGTGGTAAGAGGATGGGATTTGGGCTCCGGTCCAGTGGCTTCGTGGGCTAAGCTTTTGAATGTACTAAGCACTTGTCGGGAATGGGACCGGTAAGCCTAGTACCTGAGTGAGGCGGCAAGGGATTTTCCATTACTAATCTTGAGCATTCACCTGCCTGGCTCATAACCAGGAGGGGGGTACATGTGTGAGGCTGGATGTACTATGTGGGGGCATACCAGATTGCTGTGTACCCAGGACTATAATATCTATCCCGAACCGAAGATCGATGGGAACCGCTTGGTCGGTGTCAGCTCTGTTGGGGCACCGCTCTGTGTGTTTAGGTTTACCTTGCAAGGGTTTGAATCAATCGATTGTCGGCCTCTCACCATTATCTGAGACTGCTTAATTAGCTGGCCATGATATCCCTTAATGATGGAACTATGTGAATATTACTGCGTGATTTAATTGTATGGTACAATTCTTGATTGCGTTAGTTGCTTATTTAGTAATGGATAACCCACTAGAATTTGAGCTAAAATATTGAAAGTAAGGATCTATGATTCTAGTTACTTTTTGGCAAAACAAACTCACTAACCAAAAGTATTACATGTCTAGAGGTAATTTTTGACGGGTAAGTCTTGCTGAGTATTAGTATACTCAGCCTTGCTATAATTGTTGTTTTCAGGTGAAGTTGTTTGGCCTGGAGAGATTCCACCCGACTGGCAGCTGGAATGGGTGGATGATGCCGAGTGATGGCATCACGGATGGCCTCCTGTGATGTCTATCGCATCGTAGTTTAATTTCCACTGTTTTAAAACTCTGAACCTTTACTTATCATGTCGTGAACCATGGTTTATAATAATTAAACCCCTAAGGGTGAATTTGGATTTAGTTTGTGTAATGTACTCTGGACTCGCCTTCGTGTGAGTTTAATGTATACGTTTCGATCCTCTGTGTGTTATCCAAGTGATTTACCGGGCTTTGACCCGGTAACACTCGACAGGATGGTACTTTGTTATCGCTTAATGGCCAAGGTGGATTGATTTAGGCGATAGTACGGTATTTTCTCGGGCGGGGTTGTCACAGACGGCGACCCAGGGAGCCGTCGGCGGCAGTTGGTGGGCGAGGGAGTCGGCGGCGGCGGTTGGGGAAGCGGACGGCGGGGAGGACGTCATCCTGCTCGGGGAGGAGGGGCGGCGACGCTTTGGGACGACGGCGGGGCGCTCGGGGAGGAGGTCGGCGGGGCGCTCGGGGAGGAGGGGCGGCGGTGCTCGGGGAGGACGGCCGGGCGCATGGGGAGAAGGCGCGGGGCGCTCAGGGAGGAGGTCAGCGGTGGTTGCGGCCTCGCGGAGGACGGCGGGGTGCTCGTGGAGGACGGCGGGGCAGTTGGGGAGGAGGGGCGGCGGCGCTCGGGGAGGACGGCGCGAAAATTTGGCAACCTGCCGGCGTCATTTCGTTTTTGCACCGGGACTTAGAAAAATTTCAGACCTTGGCGCTATATATAAGGGAACTCAACACTAGCGGGCCACATTAGCCGCCCGCCAGCAGTGAGCCTCAGCGCTGGCGGCTGCTTAAGACGCCCGCCAGCAGTGAGCATCAGTGTTGGGGGTCGTCTTAAGTGCCCACCAACACAGTGGATTTTGAAATATTGGGAAAAATTGAAATTGTGGCTAAAAAAGTTAAAAATTGATTGAAACTTCCAAGAGTCTCCTAAAATGTTTGAATTTAAATATAAGAGGTGTTTTCTTGTAAAAAGAATTCTGATTTGAAAAAGTTAGTTCAAATGGCACGCATCCTACCAAATGGTGTGACAGATATATAATTCTTGTGATATCGATCTAGGTTGCTTCCCTCCGGTGGTATGCATAGACAGCCTGCTGTTGCTTCTGGGAGTACAATTTGTTCTATATATAGTAAACAAGATTATCATGTGCATTGAGCCCATCTGAAATCGTAAAAAATAAAGATTATGTGGGCTTGACATAATCTCAGCACGATGCAAGTGGATGGATTTGATTTTTTGGTAGTAGAATTATTTGTAGCCTCTAATCTCCATTCATGGATTAAGAAATCGGAAGCTGATAGTTAAGGGCCAATAAAGTCTTCAGCCAGACGGACAATTATTGCAGCCAAGAACGACGATCGAGACCCAGTAGCGGCTGCAATATCGTTCTAAGTACAGTCATATATGATGATACATGTGCACCACGCCGGTTGCCATGCTGGCAGATAAGTATCATGATTAGGAATGGCAGCGGGTCGGGTACGTGCGGGTAAAGCATTTACCCGCCCGCGAGCATACCCGCGCACCCAGTCTTTACCCGCCCGCGAGGCTGCCCGCGGGCGAAAATTCTTACCCGCACCTGCACCCGGCGGATATCCGCGGGTATCGGGTTTACCCGCACCCGCAGAGAAATAACATATTAATATCCACATTTCAGCAAGAACAACAATAATGACACACACACTAGCCACTGTCCAGCCACATCACAAGGTGCAAAACGCATCCACCATCCAGCCATCTCACTAGGGATCATCTCACAAAGTCATGGTCTCATGGACCACTGTCCCCAGGAGTAGACATTGCAAGAAAATCACCAAATGCTGAAAAAGATTTGGATCCAATAAATACCGAATCAAGCACTAGTATCAATTATTCATGACTCAAATTAGACGAGGAATTGAGGATTGAGATTACATGTTGTTGCTTCACGGCCGACGAGCAGTCAAGGGGCGACCGGACGAGCTGCCATAGATGCGACGCCGCCGCCGGCCGTGTGCTGGTCTGCAACTGCAGCTGCGGAGCCGCTCGCGGGTGCTGCGCCTGCGCACCTGCGCCGGGCGCCGGCGTGCCACTGGGCCGCTGGGGCGAGCCGCGACCGCGAGCGAGGGAGGGCCGCTGGGGCGAGCGAGGGAGGGCCGGAGGGGCGGCGGGCGCGAGGAGATGTCGTGCCCGTGCGCCGTTGAGGTGCGCCGCCTCCGACCGTCCGGCGGGGCTGCAGCAGATGCACGTGCGCCGCCGCTCGAGGCCGCCAGCAGATGCAGATGTGTGCCGTGCACGACTGAGAGAGAAAGAAATGAGAGGGGGGTAGCCGGGTGGGGGAGGGGGACTGGGGTCGGGGAGGCGGCGCCGGGTGGGGAATTGGAGTTGGGGATTAGGGTTTGTGTTAATGGGCTTGGGATATATATGGGCCTTGTTTTTGTCGCGGGTTGCGGATATATCCACGGGTGGAAATTGCGGCCCGTTAGCTGCCCGCGGGCGGATTTTGGTGCCCGAATCCGCGCCCGCGGGCGGATTTTGGTGCCCGAATCCGCGCCCGCGGGCGGATTTTGGTGCCCAAACCCGCACCCGTCGGGTCGGGTATCTGCGGATACCCGCGCCCGTGGGCAAAACTGCCATCCCTAATCATGATCTGGCCCTTGCGTGGGGATGGCATTGGCGGTGCCCTGCCCTAGTATTAGTATAAATAGAAGGGCATGCACATGCCTTAGGCCAAGCATAACAGCCTCATCCAAGTATTCACAGTCAGCTTGCACTGCTTGCTTCCTCACCAGTAAACCCATGACCAGCCCTGCAGTTATAAAGATTGGACCGTGCGGTGGATCTGGAGGGTCAGCTCAGGACATCACCGCTAAGTGATTCATAGTGAAATCTTTCTCTTAATCTTTTGCCATATCTTTTATTCGCTGCGTTTTTCTTTTTCGGAAGTATTTTTGGTTGATTTTTTGTTCGTCGGGTTTGGAGGTGTTTCCTCCAGGATTTCTTTCAGGGGATCACGCATGAGTACTTGGTGACTCTTTTCTCGGTGATCTTGCACCCTCAAACGCCGAGAATCACTCTCGATTTGATGATTTTCAGATGAACCCTAGTTCTTGGTGATCTGTACGCTTGCGGATCGAAATTCGACACGTTCTTTAAGTGTCAACAATGATCTCTATCAGCGCACCACATGCAGCTGCACAAACCATTCGTCAACATCACAATGAAGGTATAAATATGATTAATACATGCAATTAGCTCAACTATTGATGCATAACTCAAAATTTTAATAATTTCATTATTTATCTACATATATAGGTGTCGTACGAAAGTACTTTTGCGCATTTTCCTAGACAGACAAGCCACGACATGCCGATTCTACCTGGCTACACCTCAGTTAGTGTGGAGAAGATCTGTCATCCAAAATTTGAAGAGCTAGAGCTAGAGATCGCAAGAGGTGACGGGGAAAAGACACTCAAGGATGTGCTTCTCGGTACCATATTATGGGCCAAAGGTTACATCATACTCCCCGTGAATGAGGGATCGATCCTTCCGAGAGATCCCCCGCAGCTGCCACCATCATCTATGGGCCGTCATCACGACCTTCAAGATCACCTCGCTCGCCATCTCCGCAAGAATTCAATCTGAGAGGTGCAAGCTCGAGCGATCACAATGATGACATCCCTCCCAAATCACCTCCAAATCAAGCACCGACCGCCAAGTAGGCGCCACAGAGGTCCCGAGCACTACAATCTTCCAAGTCAATGCAACCACCAAGGCAGAAATAACCAACAAATTAAAAGCCTGAACCCATCAAAAGGAGCTAGCATGGGAGCAGACAGAAGAAGAAACAGAGGCGATTTCAAAACAAGAAGTCAAGGATTGGTTGGAGGATTTGCGTCAAAAACATCGACTGAGGGAGCTCGAGGAGAAAAAAAAGTAGATCCAAAGAAACTCAAGGCTTTCATACAAATGAAGGAAGAAAGCAAGAGAGGGTAGAGTTGAAAACGGACTATGACCATTCGCTGACCAAGCCTTTACAAAAGAAGAGACGACAAGGGTCGCCAAATAGTTACATCGAGCAAATACCTCTGTCGACGTTGTCGACTAGTGCAAAGAAGAAGAAGGAGAAGCAAACAGATGCGTCGACGAGTAAATGGACTTACATTGCCTCAGGCCTCAATGCAGAAGAACGAGCCCTTGCAAATATGCCTACAGAAGAACTGGCGCAGGTCATTAGTTTGGTGGAAGAAATAGGGATGCCTGTAAGTGCTATTCTCAGTGATGAAGAACTACCAGCTTCGGATCCAAATTTCGTACCTAGATGGCACTTGCAGCCAGGAAAACCTCTTGTCATGCCAGAATTTGTAAAGAAGCTCCCAACTAAGATGCCCAGATTTCATGATTGGAACATGACAAAGTCATCGAAAGGCCTGGAGATATTTGGTATGCTTGTGAGACCTCAAGATTTTGCCAATGAAGGCGAGAAGCTTGTCTGGCTAGAATTCAAAGATATTTATGAAGTTTACCAACTAGACGTCCTGAATACCAGTCTTATGATCGTCTGTTGTCTGTAAGTGGCATATTTTCGTGTGTTTGTTAATAAATTTTTTGGGTCTGCCGATCTACTAATTAACTTTGTCTATCATTTTCTGTAGCCTGGAACTTAATGAGTTGCGAATGAAGGGTTATGACAGAGTTGGTTTCATGGACCTCGTAAAAGTTAACCAACACGAGGTCCAGAACCAACCAGAAACAACAATCGACACAATCTATGGGACCTTGTCTGAGTTTCATTACAAGAATTCCATACCAATACCTTACAACTTCAAGTGCGATTGTCATCTAATTATCCTTGTTAATTATATTTAGTCAATTCTAATCTTTATGAGCATGTATATAGTTTCCACTTGGTTCTTATGATAACCATGGTCGACAACTGCAACATCATGGTGTTTGATTCGTTGAGAAAAGACCCCTCATAATAAAAAGACCTTCAAGATCTGTTTCAAGTGTAATAATTCTATCTAAGACATTTTCATTAATGCAATATAGTTATTTTTTACTAACACTCTATCTTTTATTATTTTTCTTCAGAGCTTGGAAAAATTCATTCAGAGAACCGAGGACCATTTAAACCAACAATTAGATTCTTTACTGATTTTCCAGTATGTAATCCAAAGAACAACTTTAGATTAATAAAATTTAAATTGTATAATAATAGTATTTCATATTTTTTCTCCTCTCCACTTTAGTGTTTGAGATAGGAATCCGGAAATAATTTATGTGGGTACTACGTCTGTGAGCACATACATTGTTTCTCTACATACTTGGGAGATTATACTGTAAGTAAAATAAACATATTAATAATACATCATTTTTTAACCGTCTATATATTTAATTATTGAGTGTAATATATTAACATATTTGCACATTATAGATGGATATGGTTCGCGACGCACTCATTGAGAAGGATCATCTATTGGAGGTTCAAGAAGGTCTCATGGGATTCCTCATGGACGAGGTTGTTAATCCAAAAGAAAAATATCATTATGACGGACATCCAATTGACCAACTTTAATTAGCACCTCCACGAAAGTTGAGACTAGAAATTTGAATTGAACGATATTTGTAAATATATATATATATATACTAGTTTTAGAAAATACTATCTATTTTGATGTATAAAATTGTGTGCATATATATTTATAAGTTTATATATGTAGATATATAATCTAAGTATGTATAGTAGACACGTATACATAGATACTTAGTGCAAATACATATACGTACATATACACGTGAGACAACAATTATAATATACGTGTATAATAATAATTAGAATAACTCAAATTTAAAAATAAAAAATAAATGGGACTGAGCCCCTTTAGTCCCGGTTGGTATTACCAACCCAGACTAAAGGGGGTGCGCGTTGGCGCTGGCATGTCCCCCTTTTAGTCTCGGTTGGTAATATCAACCCGGACTAAAGGACTTCTTTAGTACAGGTTCGTTTACCCGGGACTAGGAGGCTTTTGTCTCTCACCTTTAGTTCCGGTTGGACTTTAGTGCCTTATGGCTCTTACCAACCGGGACTCCCTGGGGTGTCACAGGCCCGGGATGGCCGCCCCTCTTGCCCCCCCCCCTCAGGGCCGGCCCTGCGGCAGCGGTGGGGACGGCTCCCTCGCGGACACGTGCGCCACCGGGTTGTACAACTTGGTCAACATCGCATTCATCAGCTCTTTCGGAAAAGGCAACGGCCAGGCCCCGGTCCTGAACCTTGTCGACCACTGCAACCCGGACGCTGGGACCTACGCCGTGTTCAGTGACGACATCAAATCGTGCCAGGCGAGCGGCGTCAAGGTGCTCATCTCCCTCGGCGGCGCCACGGAGATCTACTCCCTCACCTCCGCCGACGAGGCGCGCTCGCTCGCCGACTACCTGTGGGAGAACTTCCTTGGGGGCAGCTCGCCGTCCCACCCGCTCGGCGACGCGGTGCTCAACGGCGTCGACTTCGACATCGAGAAGGGCGGCGTCGAGCACTCGACGAGCTGGCCAGGGCCATCTCGTCCCGCTGCGGCGGCACGTGCATGCTCACTGCGGCGCCGCAGTCGTTGTGTCTGTTGTTGACGCGAAAATCGGACTTGACCCCCGCGTGGTGACACACGTGCCTCCCCGGTCGATGCGAGGCGTGCCGGTAATCAGGCTGGAATTAGCTAATTAAGTCTTTTAACATTAGCAATTATAATAAATGTAAGAGAAAACATGAAGTAGTCGTAATATGGTGTATCATTTACCAAAATAAGCAAGTATATATCGAGCGAAATTAAAGCATGATGCTACAATCACGAAGGAAGCACAGCCGCCGTTTGCGAGATAATATCCGACATCGAGATCCTCCCCTAGCTTCAACTTGTCAGACAAGCTGCAGTACGGGAGGCAGAACTCGGTGGATTGGATCAGGGTTTCAACTGCAACGTTTTCTGCTGTTATTTCATACATATAAGAAAATTACAAAGCAACCCAAGAATTCTTGGGCTTGAAACTGATGATGGACCGACTCCGACTCAAACAAAATAAAGACGCATGGAAACTAGCAAGACTGAACAAGCCATGACACACTGACGACACGAGATCTGTTTGCTAACAAACAAGACCTTTTATTTCACAACAGAAGATCGACAGTGGCCAACATCATATCCCATATTATTATACTGCTACATTCTGGTACGGTGGATGCTCAGCAGAAGAGTGGTTCCCCACTTCAATTGTCGTTGCAAAGCAAGCCGTGCAAGTGCCACCGTTAATTTAGACGTGGCGCGCGTAAACGCCAATGGCGTCGAGAAACACACCACTGCGCGCGAACATGCCCACAATGTAACTGCCCGGCTGCGCTGGAAGACTGAATGGAGCTCCCGTCCAATTACCATATGGACCATAGGTCTCGAGGTTCGTCACAATTTTGAGTCCACTTACAACAGTGTCTTGGTTCTCGCCATATTTATCGATTGTTCCAGATATTTCTGTTACAAACTCGTTGGCCTCAAGTCGAATCTGCACAAAGAGGAAGAAAAATATGGAAGGACATAAGTATAAAAAGCTAGACCTGCGGAGATATGACAGTCTCCGGGCATATGCATTAGAAAGAGAGACTCTCACACAGATGTAGAAAGCCTCGGAAACTCTACCCCTCTTTTACATTATGGCACTTGTCGCCCACATGAGCCTAGGGCGGACCTTGCAGCATGATTTGCTGTGGGACAAACGCGAGATGTTTTTAACCCCACTTTGAAATTCGCTTGATAAGAATACTAGCTAGATAACTGCAAGTTCAGCACGAAAACTGACCACATTTGGATTGCCATTGGAACCGCCCCACGGGCCTGCGGACCGAAGCTGGCCAGTAGGCTGGTCGAAGTAAGAAAACTCAATCGAGTCGACGACGTCACCGCTGCGGACGGTGATGCTCTGCATACGCCTTGGCTCCACAGGGATGTCCTGAGCTGACCCTCCAGATCCACCGCATGGTCCAATCTTTATGGCTGCAGGTACGGCCTGGAAGCTGGATTCATCACTAGCCATGGATTGGTCGGTGAGGAAGCTAGCTGACACTTGTGAATGTTTGTAAATTGTAATAGCTTGGCTGTTATGCTTGCCTAAGGCTGAGTCTAACAACATAGTGCAAAATTGGAAGCCATATAGAGCTTTGCCTCGCGTGAACATGAGAGGTAGGAGAGGCAAAATCTTGGTCTCTCCAACAGCGAAGGCATACAACACAATGGAAAAACCGCGGGAAGAGGAGGGGTAGCACCGCGCGCCGGGCGGGGGAGGAGGAAGAAGGGGCGCCGGTCAGCCCTTCCGCGCCTGCCGGGGAGGAGCTCGCGACGGCAGCACGAGGCCTCGCCGGTGGAGCTCGATTCAGTGGCGGAGGAGCTTCAATCCACGACGGTGGCTGACGGAGGAGCTCGAATCGGCGGAGGAGGAGGGCGTGACGGCGGCGACAACTCCGATCCGTTGAATCGGTCGCTCGCGCGTGTTGAAGCCGCGCCCGCCGCCGAGGCGGCCCGAGCTGGCGGAGTCACGTACGTCGACCCCTCCCCTTCTCCTCTGCCGGCGAGTAGGGGGAGATACCCGCGCCTTCCGCCGGCGAGCAGGAGGAGGACGACGACCGTGTATTCGGTGAGCTCAGGGGGTCCCTGAGCTGTGATGTCGAGGATGAGGGCCAGGCTGGAGGACGCGAGCGGGGCTCTCCGCCGCGTGCCCGCGCCCCTCTTCTGCGCCGCGCCGTCGCAGCCCCGCGCACGCCGCGCTGCCGAAGTCCCGACACCGCCGCAGCCTCCGCCTCGGCGTCGCGCCCCCACAGCTCCGCGCCGCGCCGCCGCCGACGCCCCCGCCTCCGCACCGTGCCGCCGCAGTCCCGCCTCCGCTCCGCGCCGTCGCAGCCCCGCGCGCGCCGTCCAGCTGCCACGCCCCTCCTCCGCGCCGCACAGCTCCGCTCTCCTACGCGGCTTGC
Organism: Cenchrus fungigraminus; assembly: GCA_036936925.1. NCBI lineage: Eukaryota > Viridiplantae > Streptophyta > Magnoliopsida > Poales > Poaceae > Cenchrus > Cenchrus fungigraminus. The sequence continues at coordinate 92,510,223 of CM072780.1, forward strand.
GCCCCTCATCCTGCGGATCTCCGGCGGCCTCGACTTGCGTCCCTCCTCCTGCGCCCGGAGGCACCGCCGGGGTGAGCAGGGCCGGCCAACGAGGCGCACAGCGGTGGCGCCCGGCGCTCCTCCCCTCCTCCTCTGCCGCCCTCCACTGCGGGCTTATGCCTCGGAGGAGAGAGGAGATGCAATTTTGCATCTCCTCTCTCCTCAAAGGTAGTTTGCCTTCCCACTTTGCACGTTCTGTGGAGGTAATTTCTAGGGTGCACAGTGGTGAATGGAAGGCAAAAATGCATTTGCATTACCCTGTTGGACTCAGTCTAAGGCTGACCGTAGCAGTAGTCTCTAAATTCCACCCTCTAAATGAGTTTTTAGAGGATCCCTTGAGAAAATGTCTCCCCTAAATTTTATTTTGCTGCAGCAGTGTCCTCCACTTACATCCTCTACTAGTGGGTCCCACTGTCATTCCATTTTTCTTTTTCTCACCCCACCTTATCCATCCCATCCCCACCGCACACTGCCGCACACACCGCCGCAGTGGCCATCCCGTCTCCGCCCGCGACGCCATGCAGAGTGAGGAGGAGCCCGCGCCCGGATCCTCGCCGCCACGGTGGCCATCCGATCCTCGCCCGCGACACCGTGCCAGGCGCTGTCGAAGGTGCCCGCGCTCGGAACCTCGCCGTCGTCGCGCCCGGCGTCGGGCCCGTCCTCCCACCACCACGCGCCGGCTGGCAGGCGAGCAGGCGTGGCGACCGGCGGGTGGTGACCTCCCCGGCCTCCGCGCGGGCCGCCGGCGCACAGGCGCAGGGAGGTGGCTTCGACGGCGCCCGCCCTGTGGCCCACCGGGCGCCGATCGCCGACGCCCAACAACTCCCACCACAAGCCACAGCTCAAGCCGGCGTCGCTCGACGCCAACCGAAAACGCCCGCCGCTCCCTCAGTCAGCCACCGCGGCGTCCCCGTCCCCGTGTACCCGCGCGTCCTCGCGCTCCTGCTCGTGCTGCTCCGCCGGTGGCGGCGGGGGAGGCGTGGCTGCTGCTCGAGATCAAGCGCGCGTGGGGCGACCCGCCCGCGCTCGCGCGGCCGCGCTCTGCAGCTGGCCGTACGTCGGGGGGCGATGACGCGTCCGGGCGCGTCGCAAACTTCCCCAATTTTGTTTGGAGCCTGAAAAAGCTTCAACAATTGTATCTGTACACGAACAACATCACCGGCGACTTGATCGTCGATGGATTTGCTGCGAGAAGCTTGACAAAAATCGACGTCTCGGAGAACAAGAACACTGGAGTCATCCCGGAAGTGTTTGGGAGCTTGGAGAACCTCAGAGTCTTGAACCTCTTCATGAACAACTTCTCCGGCGAGGTACCAGCCACCATCGGCCAGTTGTGACCCTGTCGCTGGACAACAACCAACTCTCCAGCCGCCGCCTCCCACCATAATAATCCCTCGGCGCCTCCTCCCCCGCTCCCGTCCTCTGGCGCCGCCCGAGCTGGAGGTTAGCGGCAATGGTGGGCGGGATTTCTTGAATCCCCCGCCAGAGGAGTCATGGCCGGCACCAAGGGGAGGTGGAGGGCGTAGAGAAGAGTGGAGGGCGGCGGCGTCGTGGCAGGGAAGATGACCGCCGGCGCGCTCGCCCTCTTCGCCGGTCGACCCTTCGTGGTCCACGCGCACGTTCGCGGGTGGGGAGGCTGTCCAGCGCGGAGGAGCCGCAGCACCGGCGCAGGCCCGACTCGTCGTCCTTCCACGCGATGGTCGCGGGCTGCCGCCGCCGGATAGCAGCGACCGCGCCAGCACCTTCGCGAGCAGCGTCCGCGTCCTCCCCCTCTGCGTCTGCGACCTTCGCTTGGCGGACGGATCTTGGCCGCGGGGCCGCCGGCACATGGAGCCGTCCTTTCCCTCGTGTTCCCCGCGGCGGCGGATCAGGGGAGCGGGCCCCTGCGCTGGAGCAGTGCGGCCGGCGGCGTCGATACGCTTGATGCGGGCCCGCAGCTTGGCGGCGTCGGCCTCTGCCTCGGCGAGTCACGCGCGGAGCGCGGCGGCGGCGGCACGGACCAGGAGGCAGCGAGGGGAAAGGCGAGACGAGGCGATTTGGAGGAGGACGGGCCGCCCTGGAGATTTCCAGGATCGTCTCCGGACCCTGGACGGTGGCGGCTCCTTTACCGGTAGGGATGAAAGTGGTATGGATAATTTCCTCATCCGATCCGATCCGAATCCGAATTATGCGGATATGGAGAAGAGTTTTTGATATCCATGCGGATGTGGATAATCCTAATCCGATTGTGTGCGGATGCGGATTAGTATATGGTGTTAGTGATATCCGACGGATATGGATTATCCGATAATTTAATACGGATAATCCGAGGCCTATAATAGGATATCCGACTACTATGACAGCCCAATACAGGTCATACACTGATCTTTTACCTATACATAATTTTTTAGCCCACAAAATTTTAGCTATATATATCGTGTGTGCACGTGCATCAAAAATCTTAACCACAGTCATGTGTAGAGCATCATTTGTCACCATTTGAAACTAAATATAAGCATGTATTATCCGACTATATTAATCCGCATCCGCTCCGCAACCGATCCGACTCCGCACCATATCCGACATCCGAAAAAATCCGCATCCGTAACCGCATCCGTGTAATATCCGCTCCGCTCCACATCCGACAAAAAAATATGGATGCGGATGTGGTAAAGGTATTATCCGATCCGATCCGCTTTCATCCCTATTTACCGGTGCTGCTGCGGAGGGTCCAGGAGGTCTGATCCGGTAAATTTAGCAGTCCAGGGTGCTATACAGGCCATTGTTGCAGTCTTCTATTTATACTAATGCTAGGGCAGGGCAGCCGGCGTGATGCACATGTAGGTAGGGGTCACGTGAATGGTAGAGACTTATTTGGCAGTATGCTGATAAGGGATGCATGCATGCACACGGGCCGCCGGTGTGTGTGATGCACGTGTATATGTCTATGCTTTTCAGTATATATAAAACCTTATACCTAAAAGATAAAAAAATATTCTGTGTCTTTAATTGAAAAATGTTTTTAGTTTTCTTATAAACCAAGTTTAGCTAAGTTAGATAAAAATACTTTAGCATCTAAGGTACCAAATAAATGTACCATCATCATTTTATCGTGGGTTTAATCATAGTAATCCGGCAATCGTGATGGTTGGTGTGTTTTCCTACAAAGTTAGTCAAAACTAGAGAAGTTTAGCTCAAAAATAAAAATATGAAAAATGTATTACTTTAAATCCTAAGTTTAACCTTCTTAGACCCCATCTGCATCGATACAGATGTGATGGTTTTCTGCTGTTCCTTGCAGAATGTATTTGCTTGGACACTGCGTATTACGTCGACCATGATCGAGAACCTATAAGCAAGTACTTCTGCAAAAGAAGTTTTCCATTGGTCATCACAACCACACCTTAAGAAACGTACCAAAGGAAATCTTAATTTTCAATGAATTTAGTCGCAAAAAATAAAATTCAATGAATTTGACCTCATCCAAAACTCAACTTCAATTTGACATGATCCTATCGTCCAGTTGTAATGACTGCTACTATCTGTAACCTTCTTTTGCAGAAGTTAGAAGGCCGAGATATTGAACATTGTCGATCCGGTACGCCAGGTAAAACACAAGGATGTTATGCAAGAAAAGACGCAAGGAAAGAAGAACCTCCAGCAGAAGAGCATCCAGAGAAAACACAGTGGGAAAAAACTCATCAAGAGAAAAAGAGTACAACAGTTGATGCCCGAGTCAGGTCTTCAAGACCAACTTGTGATCTTCAGGATCACGATCATAGGCTATTGCTTTGGGGTTGGTCTCCCCCTGAACCTTGCAAGTCTCGGAGTCGCCTCATGCCAATTTCATGGACACATTTGTAGAAGCTAGAGGCTGGTAGAGATTTCGTGAAGAAATCTACGAGATTCTCACACGATTTTGTTTGCAGGATTTTAATCACTCCGCTCTTCTGGAGCTCATGGGGATAAAAAAATTTTGGAGCAATATGCTTTGTGAGATTGCTCTTCACATAACCCATGTGCATCTGTGCAACGCAAGTAGCATTATCTTCATAGATAATGGTGGGGTGTCGATACCGCCCTTACCACATGACTTATGGATGTGGTTAATCATTCGTCGCAGCCAAACACGCTCTCGTGTGGCTTCATACAGGGTACTTATCTCTGAGTGGTTTGTCAATGTGGTGTCTGCTTCACAAACCGCCATGAGATGGCTGCACAACCATAGAGAAACACAAAACCAGTCTGTGATATGGCATTATGAGTGTCGGACATATAGCCAGCATCCACATAACCCACCATAGTCAGACCCCTTTTCGGAAACCAGAACCCAAGGTCTTGAGTGCCTTTCAAATATCTGAGGATAGTTTTCAAGCCAAACCAATGTCTTCTAGTGGGTGTGGCATTGTACCTGGCCAACAGATTTACTGCAAATGCAATATATGGCCGTGTGCAATTTGTAAGGTACATTAGTACCCCAATGGCACTAAGGTATGGGACTTCAGGTCCCAAAACCTTGTTCATCCTCTTCCTTGTGTCGAAATGGATCCGTATATGCTTCCAATGATCTGACGATCATGGGGGTTTTCAGAGCGTGGCACTCGTTCATAATAAACTTTTCAAGTACCCTCTTTGTATAAGTGGACTGGTGAACAAACACTCCTTCAGGGAGGTGTTCGAGCTGCAGGCGCAAACAAAACTTGGTTTACCCAAGTCCTTCATCTCAAACTCCGCCTTGAGGTAAGCCATTACTTCCTCAATGTCCCTTGTCGTCCCGATGATGTTCAAATCATCGACATAGACGGAGATGATGCAAAATCCATCACTAGATTTCTTTATGAAGACACAGGGACAATCATGATTGTTGGTGTAACCTCTCTACAGCAGAATGTTACTCAACCAGTTGAACCACATCCTTCTGGATTGCTTCAACTCATACAACGACCACTGCAGGAAGACGCTGAACATGTTGTGGTTTTCATTCGGTCCAGGGGTCTTGAGTCCTTCAGGGACTCTCATATAAATATCCAAATCAAGTTGAGGACCATGTGTGGTTCGAGGACCGGTGGATGGTCGCTTCCTGGTGTGATGAGTGATTGACAACGTTGTGTGGACTGATTCTTGGCTAAGTATTGCAGGTGCAGGTTGCGGCTTGACTGGTGTTGGTGCAGGTGAAGAACAAGCGCGAAAGGTCGTTGCCGGCGAGGCCTCCAGGTGTGGAGAAGACAAGTAGGCTTTGTTCGAGGGACCCGGTGGCCAGCGAGGTCAAGTGCGGGCCGCATGGTGGCAAGAACAGCAGGATGAAGTCGGTGGACGGTTTCTTGGTTGAGCCTCAAAACCAAGGTCGAGCCGGAACTTCGTGGGAGCCGAGTCATGAGTGGTGATTGGCGGAGGCTACACCGAGTTCGTGGGGTTTCCAGTGGTTCACCAGAAAACCACTGGGTTACTTGGCTGAGATAGAAAGCTAAGGTCGAAGACTCCGTGTGGCTGACAGACCAAAACCGGTCTAACCGGTTGGTGAAACCGGTCTGACCGGTTTGGGGTCGCAGGGCACCAAGATGCTTCGAAGCGGAGGACACGCGGCATGATCGCAAGAGTTACGTCGGTGGTACGCGGGCTTGTGGTGGATGCGCATCCGTCCGATGGTGCTAATCATGTGATTGACCAAAACGCCCTTGCATGGGCTTGTGTTGTAACTTCTAGTGTAGGGGCACTTCGGTCTTTTGTCCAGAGGGCTCTATATATAGGAGGAGTGGCTGGTTGGGCAGCCATCTCTTTTGGCTAGGTTAGGTGGGTGTGCTCCTTCTTCTTGGAGTGCTCTTGGTGAGAGGTAGAGAGGAGAGAGTGGCTCTTTGTTTGAGCTTTTTGCCATCCAAGATTTGTGATTCTTGGGAGTGGCTTGTAACCGGATATGGCTACATGATTCATAGTGATTTCTCCATCTTCATCTTGTGCCATATCTTTTATTCCCTGCATTTTTTCTTTTTCGGAGCTATTTTCGGAGCCCTTTTCTTGGGATTTTTGTGAGGAGATTTTGGAGGAGTTTCTTTGCGGGATTTGTAGTGGGAATCACACATGAGGACGTGGTGCCTCTTTTCTTGGTGATCTTGCCCCTCCAAACCCGTGGAAAGGCCTTCGATTTGGTGGTTTTTGGATGAACTCGGGAAAAGGTGTTCTTGGTGGTTGACTTTCGATTCCTCCCTTTTGGATGCATTTCGGGATGGATCCCTTGAGATAGAGGTTGCCCAAGAGGTAATCCACCTTCCCCCGAAGTTTGGTTGCAATCCGTTGGGTGAACCGGGAGATCGATTGGTTGGAAGAAGAGGTGGTTTCCGCGGGCTGCGTTTTTCCCGTCTGTCTGGGCGAAACCGGTCTAACCGGTTTGGGAAACCAGTCTGACCGGTTTTGGTCACAGTGGCCGTTTGGGAAGATTTTTGGTAGGCGTGTTGTTCTCTGTCTAAGAAGTCCTCTGGTCCAAGTTTTGTCTCGTTTGGAGTTTGTTTGCTTGGTTTTTGGCCTTGTTGATCTTTGGGGGATTTCTGGGCAAAACTGGTCTGACCGGTTTGCCAAACCGGTCTGACCGGTTTGGTCAAAGGTGTGTTTTGGAGGAGATCTTCTGGGAACAAGTCTTCTTTTGGTGGAAGAAGCTCTAGTCCAAGTTTCATTGAGTTTCGAGTTCGTTTGCTCTAGTTTTGGGATTTTGAGTTTGACCTCCCTGGGCGAAACCGGTGTGACCGGTTTGGGAAAGAGGTCTGACCAGTTTTGGTGTGTTGGATTTTGGCTAAGTCTGGCAAAACCGGTCTGACCGGTTTGGCAAAGAGGTCTGACCGGTTTCGGGTGACTTAGTCGTTTTCTCCCCTTGCAAAACCGGTCTGACCGGTTTGGGAAACCGGCCTGACCGGTTTTACTCTGGCAGCAGGTGCTCGAGTTGTTTTCCGCTGCGTGTTTTCGAGTGTTGCTTGGTGGAGTCTTGTTCCTAGGTCCAGTAGCACTCCAGTGGCTACGTGGATTTGGCAATAGAAGCTTGTGGAGGTGTCCGAGTGATTTTGGGTTCATAGGCCGAATTCTTGAGTAGAATTTTTATCGGCTCCCATTCACTCCCCCCCCCCCTCTCTGGTTCGCCGTTCCGGTCCTTCAAGTGGTATCAGAGCCGGTTGCGTGTCTTTGTGACTCTAACCGGTCTAAGATCCATAGGGCGACAAAAAGAGAAGGGGTGCTTTATCTTGCGGTTTTGGTTTGCGCGATTTGAGTTTGTTTTCGGCTAATCCTAACCGGTGCTTTGAGTATGGTACCAAGCTCTTCTCCTTGTGGTTCTTTGAGCAGGAGGAGTATGGAGGTTGAGGCGGAAGCCGGAGTGGAGGAGATGATGTCCCTCATCGAAGACTATCAAGATGGTGATCTCAAGAAGGGCGAGCTCTACCGCAAACTAAGAGACATGAACCAAGGTACGCTTGCTAAAGGCATCTTGATCCTATGCGATTGGTTGAATGATTGTGAATGTGATTGTGAGGATTTGCATAGGAGAAACATAGATTTGTGTGATGCCTTGCGTAGGAAGAATGAAAAGATGAACTTGAGCATGCTAGGGCTGAAATTTGTGAGTTGAAGTCTATGCCTTGTAGCAAGTGCTCTTTGCAAGTTGTTAATGATGCTTGCCATACTTCTTGTGATGATGATAATGCTTTGAGAGATGTAAATGATGTTGCTTGTTCATGTGATTTCTTTTGCACCTCTTGCATTGATTTGGAAAGTGAAGTTTTGGCTTTGAAGAAAATGCGCGATGATATGAGCGCCAAGTTGGTTGAGCATAATGAGATGAGTGCCAACCTTGAGGAAGAGAATGAACTCTTGCGTACCACATATGCTAAGTGCATTGAAAAAGAAATTGATAATTTGAGAAATATGACATGTGGTACTTGTGAGCGCCTCAAATTTGAAAATGAGGTTTTGCGCACAAGATGCAAGAGTCTTTGTGCCAAGGGTTTGGATTCTCGCTTTTCTTGTCACTCCGATGTTGATGCTTTCAAAATAGCTTCTTCTCAACCGGAGTCGACTTCCTCTCTTGAGCGTGAGTCTTTGGATGATAGCAAGTGTGCTAGTGCTTCGGATAGCTCTCCCATAGCTACTCCTAAGCTTGTTGCTTCTTCCGGTGTTGCCCAAGGTGATTCGAATGGCAAAGGTGCTTCTCATATTTTTGGAACTCATGTTCCTAAACCAAAGTTCCAATGCACTTTTTGCAAGAAGGATGGGCATACCGTTGAGTTTTGCTTTCGCCGTGTCAAGCACGAGCGACGCGTGCGTGCCAAAGCTTTTAAGAAGCCACATAGCCTTTCTCATGGCATGTGTGATTCTAATGTTGGCACCAAGTTGAGTGTTGAGGTTGATGCTTCTTGCTCTAAGTCCCAAGGGACTTCTCACTTACAAGAGAATGGTGATTCGTCCACTCGGACCGTGCCTCCTGATAGGCCTTTGTACCATTGCTCTCATTGTGGGAAGGATGGGCATCAAGAGAGCTTTTGCTACCGCCGGGCAAAGAGAATGCGGCGAGCCGGTGCTTCTAGGCCTTTGTTTGTTCATAGCCCTTCTCATGGCATGAACACTTGTGCGCCTAAGAAGGCACAATTTGTGGACAGGTTTTATGACACTCTTTCTAGTGAGTTAGGCCATGCTCGTGGACATGCTTCTAGTGCTTCGTGTGTTGGTCCGCGACATGTTTCCCGTGGTGCTTGTGTTGGTTCTTCTCATACGACCTTGAGGGACTTTTGCCTTTTTGCTTGTGGTAGCACTCGTTTTTCTTCGCGGGTTGCTCCTTTGAGGCATGGTTCTAAGAGTGTCCGAAAACCTTTTCTTTTGAACCGACATTTGTATCATGCTAACCCACATGATAAGTTGAGTGCATCGCTCACCCGTGTGACCAAGTATTAGATTCCCAAATATGTGCTTGCTAACCCTTTGGGATCCAAGACTCGGTCTTTTTCGTCTCCTTGTGTGTAGGTATGGAGACACGGTTGGAGAACATGGATTGGATGGTGCTTGATCATTGCACATGGGGTGATCAACACATGATGGTTCTCCACACCACTTTGGATGGCTCTTGAAAGCCTTTGTACACATGTATAGTGAGTTTTCCTTTTCTCTTTGTACTCACTTGTATACTTGTTGCATGCTTTGTTCTTGTATCATGCTTGGTTATAAACCATGGTAGGCTAGCCACCTTGATAGCTTTGTGATCTTGTATACATATCTTGCTATCTTTTGTATGATATTGTGGTGGATGATATATATGAACATCATGCCATGCTTTATGGTTGCCCTCTTGTGGTTATGACATGTTGTTCATCCATATCATTTTCAGCTAGCTCTGTGTTATTCTCTCTTGTTAGCATGTTTGTCCCCCATGTATACCTTGTCATGCTAGTTTTGTAATATATCTTGGTGGTTGATCCAAATGAACTTGTTTCATGCCTTTATTTAGTTCTTTTATCACATTTGGCATGGTGTTCATTTGTATCATTTTGGTTAAGCTAGTTGTATAGGTTTGCACCTTGATGACATGCTTGTCAGCCCATGCTTGTATTCATATATGTGAAATCATGTTACAATGCTTTATTTATCTTGTTTTGTACTGTAAATGCATTGTGTAGCATGTTTTGGGAGTTCTTTGGGTTTTGGGCTTGCGTTGTCTTCGGGTTGTGCTTTGTTCCTCTTTTGGTTCTCTCCCTTTTCGGTTCGGTTTAGAGCTTCTCTTTTGCTCTTTCTTTTCCTAGCTCTTGCTTTGCTAGTTGTCTTTGGTTGAGGGGGAGCTTGGCTTCACTCGTTAGGGGATTTGATTTTGAGGGTGTGACTTTTGGTAGCCATTTGTGATTTTCAATTGGTACCTTGTCTATGGTACTCAATTGGGATCTTTGGAGGTTCTTCTCTCGCTCGGAGTGTTTCTTCGTTTGTGTTGCCCCATGTGAGGTTGTTTGTGTGTGCGCTCTGGCTTGGGGAGTTAGGAGTGCTTCGGGTGGAGAGACCCTACTGGCTGGGATAAACCGGTCGGACCGGTTTTGAATCCGGTCGGACCGGTTTGGGTTGCCCGTACAGGCAAACCGGTCAGACCGGTTCCAGAACCGGTCAGACCGGTTTGGAGGCAGCAGGGTGAGCAGTTTGCGTTTCGTGCTCATGGAGCTGGTCGGTTCAGTTCTTTTGGTCGAGGTGCAGGATGTAGGGATGTTGAGTTTGCTGGACGCTCTCCACCTCATGGTCGATATGAGTTTGGGAGGGGTCGCAGCTTTGAGTCTTAGAGGGGCTACAGACCACGCTTTCCCTTTCGTGGTGCTTGTACTCCTCCAGCGAGACGGGAGTGGGTTCCCCATGGTAGTTCCAGCTTTTATAGACGTGATAGGATGGTTTTGCTAACCCCACTTTTGAGGAGATGGCTCAGCACTGGTTTGACACCTTTGGTACTAACCCCAGTGTTGAGATGTTTGCTTGCTCTCGCTCTTGCTTTTGAATTTCAGGTGGGAGACTTGAGGAACGTATGGTTGATTGACTCCGGCTGCTCGAGGCATATGACTGGGGACAGGGGGTGGTTCTCAAGTCTCGTCCCGGTAGTGTCCAAGACATACATCTCGTTTGGGGACAATGGGCGAGGGCGTGTACTATCAGAAGGTGAGATCAAGGTAAGTGACAAGGTCACTCTCAGGCGTGTTGCTCTTGTTCAATCGCTGGGGTTCAATTTGCTTTCCGTGTCCCAGTTGTTGGATGAGGGCTTTGAGGTGTTATTTCAGCCTGGTGGTTCTCGGATTTTAGATTCTCGAGGGGACCTTGTTTGCATGGTCGTTCCCGAGGGTCAAGTGTTTCGAGCTGATTTCTCTCAGTCTTCTGGTGTGGAGCGTTGCTTTTTGGCTGGTTCTTCGAGTGAGTTGTGGAAGTGGCATAGGAAGTTGGGTCACTTGAGCTTTGACCTTTTGTCACGCTTGAGTAAACTCAATTTAGTCCGAGGATTGCCACGGTTGAGGTTTGAGAAAGAGTTGGTTTGTGCGCCGTGTGGGCATGCCAAGATGGTAGCCTCTTCTCACCCGCCTCTCACCGATGTGATGACTGAGCGTCTGAGAGCCAGGTGTGGTTCGAGGACCGGTGGATGGTCGCTTCCTGGTGTGATGAGTGATTGACAACGTGGTGTGGACTGATTCTTGGCTAAGTATTGCAGGTGCAGGTTGCGGCTTGACTGGTGCAGGTGCAGGTGAAGAACAAGCATGAAAGGTCGTTGCCGGTGAGGCCTCCAGGTGTGGAGAAGACAAGTAGGCTTGGTTCGAGGGACCCGGTGGCCAGCGGGGTCAAGTGCGGGCCGCATGGTGGCAAGAACGGCAAGATGAAGTCATGGACGGTTTCTTGGTTGAGCCTCAAAACCAAGGTTGAGCCGGGACTACGTGGGAGCCGAGTCATGAGTGGTGATTGGCGGAGGCTACACCGAGTTCGCGGGGTTTCCGGTGGTTCACCAGAAAACCACTGGGTTCCTTGGTTGATCCACAAAGCCAAGGTCGAAGAACCGAAGACGGAGGTGCAGCAGCTCCAGACCGGTCTGACCGGTGGGTACCGGTCTGACCGGTGAGGAGCACCGGTCTGACCGGTGTGCGACGACGCAGTCCGGAATCTTCGAAGCGGAGGACACGCGTCGGGATCGCAAGGCTTGCGTCGAGGCTAAGCAAGTTTGCGGTCGCTGGGCATCCGTCCGATGGTGCGAAGACAAAGACTTCCAATTTCGCCCTCGAGGGGCATGTATCTCTAGTTAGCTAGTAAGGGTATTTTCGTCCTTCGGTTGCCTCCATATAACCCGAGTGGTGAGAGGATGGCAGCCATCTCTTGGAACCCTAGCTCATTTGGTTTTCCTATTTTCCTTCCTATTTTCTTAGGATTTTCGTAGGACTAGCTTGAGAGCTTCATGGTGAGATCTTGTGAGAGGGAAGGATGATCGGGCGGCAAGCTAGACCTTGTATGAACCTCTTTGGTATGTATAGATGATTCGGCGTGGTTCCTCAAGGCTTGGATGTGTCTTTCCCGTTTCTCCTTTTTGGTGATTTTCGGAGCCCTTTCTTGGTGATTTTCTTGGAGCGATTTCGAGGCCTTTCTTTTTGGGATTTGGTGGGGGATGTATGCATGAACCCTTCGTGGTTCTTTTCCCTTTGATTCCCCTTCCAAATCCGTGAGCAAAGGGGCTCAATTTTGGGGTTTTCGTGGCTCTAGGGTTAGAGGTGTTCTTGGTGGGATTTCTTCGATTCCTCTTGATTTGACAAGTTTTGGTGGACCAAATCTTGGCTATGGAGTACCCATGAGGTGTTCTTACTATCCCCAAAGTCTTGTGCAAAACCGTGGAGCGAATCGGGAGATCGGGAGTTAGATTTGGAGGAGTTGACTCGCGGGCGCTGTTCATCCCGAGCTGCCCAGGCACGACCGGTCTGACCGGTGCTCTTGACCGGTCTGACCGGTGCTAGCCCTTGGTGGGTTTTTGTCTCGGGGAATAGCCTTGTCCGTGTGGTTTTGTCCCGTAGTCCTGCTGATCAGTTCTTGGCGTGTTTGGAGTTGTTTTGCTAGGTTTTGTGAGGGGTTCTTCTTCCTCACAGGTTGTGTTTCGTGGTGGTTTTTGTTCCAGGGCCTAGAGGAGTCACTGAGGCTTCCTGGAACGTTTGCTATGCGGCTGCTGTAGCCACCGGCCTGACCGGCTCTGTTCACCGTTCTGACCGGTGTCACCGGTCTGACCGGCGCAGGCCATCGGTGTGACCGGTGTAGCACAGGCAGCAAGCCGTGCCAGTTTCCACTGTGTGGTTTGGTGAGTTTTGGCTCGGAAGGTTGAGTGTTGGTTCCTAGGACCAGTAGCACTCCAGTGGCTGCGTGGTCTTGACCAACTTGGGTAGTTGGGTCGGAGACTTGAGTTGGAAGCCGTGTTCGTCTTGTTGGAGTTCTCATCTCATTCGAGAAGAATTTTTATCGGCTCCCATTCACTCCCCCCTCTCTGGTTCGCCTAATCGGTCCTTCAATTGGTATCAGAGCCGGTTCGGGTCTTTATTGACTCTTACCAGTCTAAGATCCAAAGATGGCGTACCAGGAACGCGGTTTGGGTTCTCCGGACTTCGATGGGAAGAACTACCAGATGTGGCAAAGGCGGATGGCGGCGTTCCTCCGCCGAAAGGGTCAGATCCTTTGGGATGTCACGGTGAACACAGCTTATGTTCATCCGATGAACTTCCTTACTCCAGGATCGAGGGATATGTTCGAAGCCAACAACAAGGCTGTCGACTACTTGTTTCGTGCTCTGTGTCAGTCTGAATTCGATCGGGTTCAGACAGAGGACTTAGCTTGTAGGATTTGGGAGCAGTTGAAGGATGCTCTTGCTGGGAATGCTCAGGTTCAGGCTCGGATGTACGCGACTTACCGGAGAGAGTACGGGAACTTCACTCATCTCCCCGGCGAGTCCGTCGATGCCCTTTTCCAGCGATTTACGGTCGTTGTGAACAACATGAGAGCCAATGTGGACGTCCTCCCATACAATGATCATGATAGAGCCGTGAAGCTCTTGCACTCGTTGGATCGTACCGTATGGGACGGGAAGTTTGAGGCTATTGTTGAGTCCGAGAAGTATGACACCTTGACAGTGAACGAGCTGTTCTCGAAGCTCAAGTCAGCTGAGTTGGACCGTGGTATGACAACCAAGATCGAGAGCCCGACTGATTCTCATAGTCTCGCTCTCGTTAGTGGCAAAGGAGCTAAGTCTAACGCTAACGCATCCTCCAGGATGTACTCTCTGTCTTCTTTGATGTCTTTGCCAGATGAGGAGTTCGACGTGCTTGGAGAGGACGAGCTGGCGTTGCTGACCAGGCGGTTCGAGAGGCTGCATGAGAACCGGGTGAACACGAGGAGGACAGCACGGACGTGCTTTCAGTGCGGCAAGCCAGGACACTTCGTCGCCGACTGCCCGGAGAAGACGGAGAACAAGGACGGCTACAAGGACGGCTACAGGCACCGATCGAGCAAGGATGGCAAGTACCGATCGAGGCGCGATCACAAGCACAAGAACAAGCACAAGGACGAGCGACGGTCGAGGAAGAAGGATGGCCGCGGCAGGAAGGCCTGAGCAATGGTCGGAGCGAGCGACGTCGACTCCAGCTCCGCCTACTCTTCCTCGAGCTCGAGTAGCAGTGAAGATGAAGGTGATCGGCGCAAGAACAAGAAGTCATCCAGGAACTTGAGCGGGTTGAGCTGCTTCGCGGGAGATGGCTTCTGCGGCATGGCCCGTAGCTCCAGCAGCAAGAAGAGCCACCAGAGTGACTCGGACTCTGACTCTGAGGATGAGGTACGTGATGAGCTCTCTTCTTTGCGCAAGGAGAATGATGAGTTGGTTGACTTGCTTGATAACCGCGATCACATGCTTAGAGAGGCCAAGAAGATGAGGAAAGAACTTAGGGTCTCACTAGAAGATGCTAGGAACCGTGTGGCTGAGCTAGAAACCCAGAACCTAGATGCTAAGCTTGAGATTGATTCGCTTAAGGCTTCTCCTGTGGTTTCTGATGAGATTTATTGCTGTGATTGCTCTGTGTACCTAGCTGATCTTACTGCTCTTAAGGATAAGCTTGCTTCTACTTGTGATGAACTAGATATGCTCAGGGTTGAAGTGGCTGAGCTTAAGTCTAGACCTGCTTTGCTAGGTGCTTGCACTTCTTGCCCTGTTTTGCATGGAAAGATTGATGAGTTGCATGCTTACACTGTTTCGCTTGAGGCTAAGTTGAAAGAGCCTATTCCCACTTCTTGCTCTACTTGTGAATTGCATGCGGTTAAGAATTTGGAGCTTGCACATTATGTTGATCGCTTGCAGGATGAGAATGATGAGCTGAGAAAATGTATGAGCTGGTTGTCGGGTCAGGAGCCTCAGCTTGGTATCATGATAACGGCTTTCAAACGCTATGATGGTCAGGCACTTGGGGCTGACAAGCTTGGAGAGAACTGTGGTGAGGGAGTTGAGAGAGTTGGAGAGATTCCTATCCCACCACCAAACAGACACAAGAACAAGTTTGAGCCCAAGCCTAACCATCTCAGAAACAAACTTGACACTACTCCAGATCCACCCATATTCCCTCACCCAACAAATGATTTTCAGAAACCGGTGAAGTTTGTGAGCCCAAAGGGAGGTGAGGAAGGAGAGAAGAAGGGTGAGAAGCCGAGTGGGCAGCCCCAACCCAAGCCTAAGCCTAAGCCACAGCCCATAAAGTTCCATTGTGGGTATTGTGGGAGAGATGGCCACAAGGATGAGTTTTGCTTCAAGAGGAAGCGTGAGGAGAGAATGGCTAGAGAGTGGGCTAACAAGGACAGGTACCACCCCTCTAATGGTGTACCTGAGCCTCGTATGCAGATACCCAGGGCCAAGGCGATTGTGAGGACGGTTCCGGCTTGGGGAGACCGGAAGGCTGCAGGTGCTGCTGCTGGCCGAGCTACACCGGTCAGACCGGTGTACTACACCGGTCAGACTGGTGCAGGTCTGGGCAGACACCGAGTCGGGTTTCGTGTTCGTGAGGATGCTCGGTTTGGTTCTGAAGGTCGTGGTTCTGGTGGTTGGTCTGGAAAGTTTGCAGGTGGTCAGTTTGCTAGGCGTTCTCCACCTCGTGCTCAATACGAGGGTGGGAGGAGTCGTAGCTTTGAGATGGAGAGGAGGAACGATCCACGGTTTCCCTTTCGTGGTTTTCGTCCTCCTCCAGCTAGAGAGGGTTGGTTCCCTCGTGGTGGTTACCGTGGTGGTGTTCGTGGTGGTAGCTTTGATAGGCGTGATGATTTGGTTTGTGCTAACCCCACTTTGGAGCAAATGGCTCGGCACTGGTTTTACTCTTTTGGTACTAACCCCAGTGCTGAGTCGTTTGTTCACTCACGTGCTCTCTTTTGAATTTCAGGTGGGAGACTTGAAGAACATTTGGTTGATTGACTCCGGTTGCTCGAGGCATATGACCGGAGACAAGGGGTGGTTCTCAAGTCTCGTCCCGGTGGTGACAAAGAAGTACATCACCTTTGGGGACAATGGGCGAGGGCGTGTGCTGTCAGAAGGTGAGATTAAGGTAAGTAACAAGATCACTCTCAGGCGTGTTGCTCTTGTTCAATCGCTTGGATACAATTTGCTTTCTGTGTCCCAGTTGTTGGATGAGGGTTTTGAGGTGTTGTTTCGGCCTGGTGGTTCTCGGATTTTAGATTCTCGGGGGGATCTTGTTTGCATGGTCGTTCCCGAGGGTCAAGTGTTCCGAGCTGATTTTTCTCAGTCTTCTGGTGTGGAGCGTTGCTTCTTGGCTGGTTCTTCGAGTGAGTTGTGGAAGTAGCATAGGAAGTTGGGTCACTTGAGCTTTGACCTTTTGTCTCGCTTGAGTAAACTCAATTTGGTCCGAGGATTGCCACGGTTGAGGTTTGAGAAAGAGTTGGTTTGTGCGCCGTGTAGGCATGCCAAGATGGTAGCCTCTTCTCACCCGCCTCTCACCGATGTGATGACTGAGCGTCCATGCGAGCTGCTCCATATGGACCTTGTTGGCCCAGCTCGTGTGCGATCTGCGGGTGGGAAGTGGTATGTCCTTGTTGTGGTGGACGACTACTCTCGGTATGCGTGGGTGTTCTTTCTTGAGGAGAAAGGGGAGACGTTTGGTTTTGTTCGAGATCTTGTCTTGAGGTTAAGAAACGAGAGGCACGGAGATGCCATACGAGCGATCCGCAGTGACAATGGCTCGGAATTCAAAAACTCTCGCTTCGAAACCTTTTGCCATGACTTGGGTCTTGAACATCAGTTTTCGAGTCCGTATACGCCTCCCCAGAATGGCGTGGTGGAAAGGAAAAACAGGACCTTGTGCGAGATGGCTCGGACGATGCTCGACGAGCATAGGACTCCGAGAAGGTTCTGGGCTGAGGCGGTCAATACCGCGTGCCATGTGTCGAACAGGATCTACCTCAGGGTTCACAAGAAGAAAACCTGTTATGAGTTGATGCACGGTCGCACACCCAAGGTGAGTCACTTCCATGTCTTTGGTTGTAAATGCTTCATTCTGAAGAAAGGGAAGAAGTTGGACAAGTTCGAGGCTAGGTCTGTCGATGGCATTTTCTTTGGTTATGCATCTCATTCTAGAGCATTTCGTGTGCTCAATCTTGAAACTAACCAAATCGTGGAGACTTGCGAGGTAACCTTCGATGAGACACAGCCACGTAGTCAGCTTGTTTTTTAGTGTGCAGGTAACGACGAACTTGGCGAGGAGATCTTTCAAGAGGAGGAGCATGAACATGGAGATGATGAAGATGGCGGTGTGATGCCCGTGGCTGAACATGTACCTACTACTTCGACGACGATCGAGAATGGACCCTCTCTCACACCTACAACGACAAACCCATATCAAGGCGAAGCTGCTGTTGAGGGGGAGGTAGCATCAAGGCGAGAACCTCCCCGGCGAGTGCAAGTGGATCACCCAGCTTCGAGAATCATCGGCGACATGAATGAACGTACTACACGGTCGAGGGTTCGGAACAATTCTCATTTCGCTCATGCTGCTTTTGTTGCCACCTTTGAGCCCAAAGACATTGGACACGCGTTATCTGATCATAATTGGGTTAACTCGATGCATGAGGAGTTGGAGAATTTTGAGAGGAACCAAGTTTGGGTGTTGGTTGACCCTCCCCCAGGGTGTAAGCCGATTGGGACAAAATGGGTGTGGAAAAATAAAGAGGGAGAGAAAGGAGAAGTGGTGAGAAACAAGTCGAGACTTGTTGCTCAGGGGTACAGTCAGAAAGAGGGGATCGACTACGAGGAGACTTTCGCTCCTGTAGCTCGTTTGGAGGCGATCAGGATCCTTCTAGCCTTTTTCGTGGCTAAAGGGTTCAAGTTGTACCAGATGGATGTGAAGAGTGCTTTTCTGAACGGTGTGTTGGAGGAAGAGGTGTTTGTGAGGCAACCACCGGGGTTTGAGAGTGAGAAGTACCCTCACCGGGTGTACAAGTTGAGGAAGGCGCTGTATGGGTTGAAGCAGGCGCCTAGAGCTTGGTATGGTAGGTTGAGGGGGTTCCTGTTTGAGAGAGGGTTTGAGATGGGGAAGGTCGACCAGACCTTGTTTCTCCTCAGGCAGGGCAGAGATATCCTGATTGTGCAGGTATACGTGGATGATATTGTCTTTGGTGGCTCATCTAACTCTCTTGTTGCAAGGTTTGCAGAAGACATGAGCAGGGAATTTGAGATGAGCATGATGGGCGAGTTGCAGTTCTTCCTTGGGCTACAAATCAAGCAATCAAAGGAAGGAACATTTGTGCACCAAGCTAAGTACACCAAGGACATTGTGAGGAAGTTCAAGATGGAGGACTCCAAGGCCATGGCGACGCCTATGAGTACGACTACAGCTCTTGATGCGGACGAGGAAGGTGAACACGTGGACCAGAAGGAGTACCGGAGCATGATCGGGTCACTCCTCTACTTGACGGCGACGAGGCCGGACATTCAATTCTCGGTGTGTCTGTGCACTCGTTTTCAAGCGTCTCCGAGGACTTCGCATCGGCAAGCAGTCAAGCGCATTTTCAGGTATTTGCGACACACTCCCGACTTCGGCCTTTGGTACTCTGCGTCTTCTTCTTTGGCGCTTCATGGTTTTTCAGACGCGGATTTTGCCGGGTGTTGGTTGGATAGGAAGTCCACTTCTGGGACTTGCCAGTTCTTGGGTTCTTCTTTGGTGTCTTGGTCTTCCCGCAAACAGTCGAGTGTTGCTCAATCCACTACCGAGGCAGAGTATGTGGCCGCAGCTAGTTGTTGCTCTCAGCTCCTTTGGATCACATACACCATGAGTGACTTTGGTGAGGAGTATACCCATGTCCCACTTCAATGTGATAGCACCAGTGCCATAAGCGTTGCAAAGAACCCAGTGCTCCATTCCAAAACCAAGCACATAGAAGTGAGGTATCATTTTCTGAGAGACAACGTAGAGAAAGGGAAGATAGCTTTGATCCATGTACCCACACATGACCAACTAACTGATATTTTCACCAAACCCCTAGATCAAGCAACTTTCACTCGTTTGCGGGGGGAGCTTGGTGTTTGTTTGATTTCTTGAGTTGGCGTGTGGGAGCTCCTTTGTAGCATATGTATAGCTTTCCTTTGTGCATTTCTTGCATTTGGCATGGCATATGTAACATGATGTATAGGCATCTTTGTATCTTAGGTTGCATGCATTTTGTATCATATGCATTGTTTAGGAAAGGCTTCTCCTATATACATTGTTCACCATGGAATGATATATATGTCTTTGTGAGCTAATTTGGTAAGCTATGGTTAGTTTGGCTTAGATCTTGATAATCTTGGTTTGTATCCATGGTTGATGGCTATGTTTTTGAAAATTTCATATGTATGCTCTCTTGTGAGTAAATGCCTTTACATGATCTTGACATATTTTTGTGGCTTGGCTATGCTTAATTTGTGGTTGGATAGCTTATTTTGATCATATGGGGCCAAAGGCTCATTTGCCATCATGAATGTTTAGCCCCCATGCTTCATCTTGTGGAGGGGCATAAGTTCCTTTTTGTCGCAAAGACATTTCATGTACCAATTATAAATCTGAAAATGAAATGTAAATTGCTTGGAAAATGTGCTCCCATGTCATATGTGCTAATTTTAACTTGCTTTGGGTGCTAAATCGTTGCATGATGCCTACCAATGAGAAGTCTCATATATAGAAGTAGGCACATGGCTCGGTGGCTTTGACATGACATGAGGTGCTTGTGGGTGTTTATGATGGTCTTATGCTTAGAATGGTTGTCCTAGCATGAAGTTTGTGTGGCTTTACCATTTTGACATGTTTTGCTCATGTTTAGGACTTTGCTCATGAGAGGGTGATTTTTCGCAAAATTGCTAAATTCTATCTTAGCTTCGCCCAATGGTTGTGAAACTTGGTGATCATGAAGTTTATGTCATTACGAAGCTATAGAGTATCTAACTTGCTCATTTGGACATGTGTAGCATCCTATGTTGAATTTTGTCTATTTGAGAAGCTCTAGGTTGCATTTTTTGCATTTTTGGCTTGATTCATGCATTGTCAACAAGGGGGAGAAGTTTGAGCATGTTTTGGCCTACTGAATGCATTTGGAAGGTTTTTAGGTGGTTTCGAGCCATTTTTGTGCTCTGTTGTGCACCGGTCTGACCGGTTGAGGTCACCGGTCTGACCGGTCAGAATGCTGGTCCTGTTCATATGTTGAGCACCGGTCTGACCGGTGGTGTCGACCGGTCTGACCGGTCAGAGCTGAGCTGTTGCAGCTGCTCTGTTTCGTGAAGTGGTTCGTTTGCATGTGTGCAGGGGGAGCTCTTTGTGGTTTTTGAGCTTTGGTTTGATGGTTTGTGCTCTTTGCTTGAGCATGTTTTGTCTCGGATGTGTCGAGCCGTTGCCCTTGCCTAAGGGGTCCGAGACTTGTCTTCTTCAAGTGGTCTTGCTCTTTGCCTTTTCTTTGGTTTTCGATCGCTTGTTGGAGTTTCTTTTAGTCGTTTCCTTTTCTCGTGGTTACCAAAACGTGTGTGTTGTCAATGCACTCATCAAGGGGGAGATTGAGAGCCAGGTGTGGTTCGAGGACCGGTGGATGGTCGCTTCCTAGTGTGATGAGTGATTGACAACGTGGTGTGGACTGATTCTTGGCTAAGTATTGCAGGTGCAGGTTGCGGCTTGACTGGTGCAGGTGCAGGTGAAGAACAAGCATGAAAGGTCGTTGCCGGTGAGGCCTCCAGGTGTGGAGAAGACAAGTAGGCTTGGTTCGAGGGACCCGGTGGCCAGCGGGGTCAAGTGCGGGCCGCATGGTGGCAAGAACGGCAAGATGAAGTCATGGACGGTTTCTTGGTTGAGCCTCAAAACCAAGGTTGAGCCGGGACTACGTGGGAGCCGAGTCATGAGTGGTGATTGGCGGAGGCTACACCGAGTTCGCGGGGTTTCCGGTGGTTCACCAGAAAACCACTGGGTTCCTTGGTTGATCCACAAAGCCAAGGTCGAAGAACCGAAGACGGAGGTGCAGCAGCTCCAGACCGGTCTGACCGGTGGGTACCGGTCTGACCGGTGAGGAGCACCGGTCTGACCGGTGTGCGACGACGCAGTCCGGAATCTTCGAAGCGGAGGACACGCGTCGGGATCGCAAGGCTTGCGTCGAGGCTAAGCAAGTTTGCGGTCGCTGGGCATCCGTCCGATGGTGCGAAGACAATGACTTCCAATTTCGCCCTCGAGGGGCATGTATCTCTAGTTAGCTAGTAAGGGTATTTTCGTCCTTCGGTTGCCTCCATATAACCCGAGTGGTGAGAGAATGGCAGCCATCTCTTGGAACCCTAGCTCATTTGGTTTTCCTATTTTCCTTCCTATTTTCTTAGGATTTTCGTAGGACTAGCTTGAGAGCTTCATGGTGAGATCTTGTGAGAGGGAAGGATGATCGGGCGGCAAGCTAGACCTTGTATGAACCTCTTTGGTATGTATAGATGATTCGGCGTGGTTCCTCAAGGCTTGGATGTGTCTTTCCCGTTTCTCCTTTTTGGTGATTTTCGGAGCCCTTTCTTGGCGATTTTCTTGGAGCGATTTCGAGGCCTTTCTCTTTGGGATTTGGTGGGGGATGTATGCATGAACCCTTCGTGGTTCTTTTCCCTTTGATTCCCCTTCCAAATCGGTGAGCAAAGGGGCTCAATTTTGGGGTTTTCGTGGCTCTAGGGTTAGAGGTGTTCTTGGTGGGATTTCTTCGATTCCTCTTGATTTGACAAGTTTTGGTGGACCAAATCTTGGCTATGGAGTACCCATGAGGTGTTCTTACTATCCCCAAAGTGTTGTGCAAAACCGTGGAGCGAATCGGGAGATCGGGAGTTGG
Organism: Cenchrus fungigraminus; assembly: GCA_036936925.1. Classification (NCBI taxonomy): domain Eukaryota; kingdom Viridiplantae; phylum Streptophyta; class Magnoliopsida; order Poales; family Poaceae; genus Cenchrus; species Cenchrus fungigraminus. The sequence continues at coordinate 92,532,096 of CM072780.1, forward strand.
ATTTGGAGGAGTTGACTCGTGGGCGCTGTTCATCCCGAGCTGCCCAGGCACGACCGGTCTGACCGGTGCTAGCCCTTGGTGGGTTTTTGTCTCGGGGAATAGCCTTGTCCGTGTGGTTTTGTCCCATAGTCCTGCTGATCAGTTCTTGGCGTGTTTGGAGTTGTTTTGCTAGGTTTTGTGAGGGGTTCTTCTTCCTCACAGGTTGTGTTTCGTGGTGGTTTTTGTTCCAGGGCCTAGAGGAGTCACTGAGGCTTCCTGGAACGTTTGCTGTGCGGCTGCTGTAGCCACCGGCCTGACCGGCTCTGTTCACCGGTCTGACCGGTGTCACCGGTCCGACCGGTGTCACCGGTCTGACCGGCGCAGGCCATCGGTGTGACCGGTGTAGCACAGGCAGCAAGCCGTGCAAGTTTCCGCTGTGTGGTTTGGTGAGTTTTGGCTCGGAAGGTTGAGTGTTGGTTCCTAGGACCAGTAGCACTCCAGTGGCTGCGTGGTCTTGACCAACTTGGGTAGTTGGGTCGGAGACGTGAGTTGGAAGCCGTGTTCGTCTTGTTGGAGTTCTCATCTCCTTTGAGAAGAATTTTTATCGGCTCCCATTCACTCCCCCCCCCCCTCTCTGGTTCGCCTAATCGGTCCTTCAGCGTCCATGCGAGCTGCTCCATATGGACCTTGTTGGCCCAGCTCGTGTGCGATCTGCGGGTGGGAAGTGGTATGTCCTTATTGTGGTGGACGACTACTCTCGGTATGCGTGGGTGTTCTTTCTTGAGAAGAAAGGGAAGAAGTTGGACAAATTTGAGGCTAGGTCTGTCGATGGCAATTTCTTTGGTTACGCATCTCATTCTAGAGCATTTCGTGTGCTCAATCTTGAAACTAACCAAATCGTGGAGACTTGCGAGGTGACCTTCGACGAGACACAGCCACGTATTCAGCTTGTTTTTGAGTTGCAGGTGGGAGGCTCGGAGAACATTTGGTTGATATCGGGGGTGGTTCTCCGGCCTCATACCCCGGTGGTGTCAAGGAGGTACATCACTTTCGGGGATGGTGGACGAGGACGAGTGACTTCTGAAGAAATGATCAAGGTAAGTGAATGTGTGACCTTCGAGGGTGTGGCATTGGTCAAGCCACTCGGTCTTTTGCTCTTTGCTCTATCATGTGTGCTTAGGGTGAGCTTTGTATGCTCTTTGGCCCTAGTACATGTGTTTAGGGGGAGCTTGTGAGTCTTTTGCTTCTTTGCTCTTTTGCCGGTGGTGTCGAGCCCTTTTTGCCTCCCCTTGAGGAGCCGGTCGTTTGTGAGCTTTGTGTGTGGTTGCTTTTCTGAGTTGGTGGTGAAGCTCATTTGTAGCATATGTATAGCTCTCCTTTTGTGCATTCTTGCATTTTGCATTGCATATGTATCATGATGTATAGACATCTTTGTATCTTAGGTTGCATGCATTTTGTATCATATGCATTGTGTGGGAAAAGCTTCTCCTATATACATTGTTCACCATGATATGCTATATATGATCTTGTGAGCTAGTTTGGTGTGATATGGCTTAGTGTGGCTTAGCTCTTGATGATCTTGATTTATATCCATGGTTAATAGCTATGTTTTTGAAAAATGTCATATGCATGCTCTCTTGTGAGTAAATACCTTTATATGATCTTGACATGTTTTAGTGGCTATGCTATGCTTAATTTGTGGTTGGATGGCTTATTTTGATCATATGGGGCCAAAGGCTCATTTGCCATCATGAATGTTTAGCCCCCATGCTTCATCTTGTGGAGGGCATAAGTTCCTTTTTGTCGCAAAGACATTTCATGTACCAATTATAAATCTAAAAATGAAATGTAAATTGCTTGGAAAATGTGCTCCCATGTCATATGTGCTTAATTTACTTGCTTTTGGGTGCTAAACCGTTGCATGTTGCTTACCAATGAGAAGTCTCATACATAGAAGTAAGCACATGGCTCGGTATGCTTTGACATGACATGAGGTGCTTGTGGGTGTTTATGATGGTCTTATGCTTAGAATGGTTGTCCTAGCATGAAGTTTGTGTGGCTTTGCCATTTTGATATGTTTTGCTCATTTTTAGGACTTTGCTCATGAGAGGGTGATTTTTCGCAAAAATGCTCAATTCTCTCTTAGCTTTACCCAATGGTTGTGAAACTTGGTGATCATGTAGTTGATGTTCATACGATGCTGTAGAGTATCTAGCTTGCTCATTTGATCATGTGTAGCATCTTGTGATGAATTTTGTCTATTTGAGAAGCTCTAGTTGCATCTTTTCAAAATTTGAGCCTTGATTCATGCATTGGCAACAAGGGGGAGAAAGAATGGTGGAGAAAAGTTGCATTGCATCCCTAGAACCTATCCCAGCTGTCAAGGGGGAGTTTGTGCATTTCCTTTGCATTTTTGGTCTTTGGAGCGAGCTGCTGAAGAAAACCGGTTCGACCGGTTTTGGAAACCGGTGTGACCGGTTTTGGAGTGAGCTATTGAAGAAAATCGGTTGGACCGGTTTTGGAAACCGGTGTGACCGGTTTTGGCTGCTGAGCATGAACAAGTCCAGGGGGAGTGTGCTTTAGCTCAGGGGGAGTTGCATATGTGCAGGGGGAGCTCTTGTGTGAGTTTTGCCTTAATTGCTTTGGTGGTTTGCTCTTTTGTGGTGAGCTTGTTTTGTCTTGGTTGTGTCAAGCTGTTGCCCTTGCCTAAGGGGACTGAGACTTTCCTCTTTCAAGTGATCTTGCTCTTTGCCTTTGTTTCGGCTTTCGATCGCTTGTTTAAGTTTCTTTGGTCGTTTCTTTTCATTTTCCTTTTCTCATTGGTTACCAAATGTGTGTGTTGTCAATGCACTCATCAAGGGGGAGATTGAGGACCATGTGTGGTTCGAGGACCGGTGGATGGTCGCTTCCTGGTGTGATGAGTGATTGACAACGTTGTGTGGACTGATTCTTGGCTAAGTATTGCAGGTGCAGGTTGCGGCTTGACTGGTGTTGGTGCAGGTGAAGAACAAGCGCGAAAGGTCGTTGCCGGCGAGGCCTCCAGGTGTGGAGAAGACAAGTAGGCTTGGTTCGAGGGACCCGGTGGCCAGCGGGGTCAAGTGCGGGCCGCATGGTGGCAAGAACAGCAGGATGAAGTCGGTGGACGGTTTCTTGGTTGAGCCTCAAAACCAAGGTCGAGCCGGAACTTCGTGGGAGCCGAGTCATGAGTGGTGATTGGCGGAGGCTACACCGAGTTCGCGGGGTTTCCAGTGGTTCACCAGAAAACCACTGGGTTACTTGGTTGAGCCAGAAAGCTAAGGCCGAAGACTACGTGTGGCTGACAGACCAAAACCGGTCTGACCAGTTGGTGAAACCGGTCTGACCGGTTTGGGGTCGCAGGACACCGAGATGCTTCGAAGCGGAGGACACGCGGCATGATCGCAAGAGTTGCGTCGGTGGTACGCGGGCTTGTGGTGGATGCGCATCCGTCCGATGGTGCTAATCATGTGATTGACCAAAATGCCCTTGCATGGGCTTGTGTTGTAACTCCTAGTGTAGGGGCACTTCGGTCTTTTGTCCAGAGGGCTCTATATGTAGGAGGAGTGGCTGGTTGGGCAGCCATCTCTTTTGGCTAGGTTAGGTGGGTGTGCTCCTTCTTCTTGGAGTGCTCTTGGTGAGAGGTAGAGAGGAGAGAGTGGCTCTTTGTTTGAGCTTTTTGCCATTCAAGATTTGTGATTCTTGGGAGTGGCTTGTAACCGGATATGGCTACATGATTCATAGTGATTTCTCCATCTTCATCTTGTGCCATATCTTTTATTCCCTACGTTTTTCTTTTTCGGAGCTATTTTCGGAGCCCTTTTCTTGGGATTTTCGTGAGGAGATTTTGGAGGAGTTTCTTTGCGGGATTTGTAGTGGGAATCACACATGAGGACGTGGTGCCTCTTTTCTTGGTGATCTTGCCCCTCCAAACCCGTGGAAAGGCCTTCGATTTGGTGGTTTTTGGATGAACTCGGGAAAAGGTGTTCTTGGTGGTTGACTTTCGATTCCTCCCTTTTGGATGCATTTCGGGATGGATCCCTTGAGATAGAGGTTGCCCAAGAGGTAATCCACCTTCCCCCGAAGTTTGGTTGCAATCCGTTGGGTGAATCGGGAGATCGATTGGTTGGAAGAAGGGGTGGTTTCCGCGGGCTGCGTTTTTCCCGTCTGTCTGGGCGAAACCGGTCTGACCGGTTTGGGAAACCAGTCTGACCGGTTTTGGTCACAGTGGCCGTTTGGGAAGATTTTTGGTAGGCGTGTTGTTCTCTGTCTAAGAAGTCCTCTGGTCCAAGTTTTGTCGCGTTTGGAGTTTGTTTGCTTGGTTTTTGGCCTTGTTGATCTTTGGGGGATTTCTGGGCAAAACCGGTCTGACTGGTTTGCCAAACCGGTCTGACCGGTTTGGTCAAAGGTGTGTTTTGGAGGAGATCTTCTGGGAACAAGTCTTCTTTTGGTGGAAGAAGCTCTAGTCCAAGTTTCATTGAGTTTCGAGTTCGTTTGCTCTAGTTTTGGGATTTTGAGTTTGAGCTCCCTGGGCGAAACCGGTGTGACCGGTTTGGGAAAGAGGTCTGACCGGTTTTGGTGTGTTGGATTTTGGCTAAGTCTGGCAAAACCGGTCTGACCGGTTTGGCAAAGAGGTCTGACCGGTTTCGGGTGACTTAGTCGTTTTCTCCCCTTGCAAAACCGGTCTGACCGGTTTGGGAAACCGGCCTGACCGGTTTTACTCTGGCAGCAGGTGCTCGAGTTGTTTTCCGCTGCGTGTTTTCGAGTGTTGCTTGGTGGAGTCTTGTTCCTAGTTCCAGTAGCACTCCAGTGGCTACGTGGATTTGGCAAGAGAAGCTTGTGGAGGTGTCCGAGTGATTTTGGGTTCATAAGCCGAATTCTTGAGTAGAATTTTTATCAGCTCCCATTCACTCCCCCCCCCCTCTCTGGTTCGCCGTTCCGGTCCTTCACAAGTGACCCATACAAGTATGCGATCACAACATCCATCAGCTGCATCTTTAAATTCAAGTTAGTTGACATAGAGACAAGATATCGGAATGTTATGCCACTCATAACAGGAGAGTATGTTTCATCATAATCTATGTCGGGTCTCTGCGTGAACCATTGTTTCACTAGCCTCGCTTTGTACCTTACCACCTGGCTGTGTTCATTCCTCTTCTGGAGAAATACCCATTTGCATCCTACAGGGATGACTTTTGGAGGTGTTGGGACTGCTGGCCCAAAAACCTCTCTTCGACAAAGTGAGCGCAATTCTGCCTCAGTTGCTACTTTCCACGTGTCCCAGTCAGAGCGCTTCTAGCACTTTATCATGGACTTTGGCTCTGGCGAAATATATATCGACAACAGTGGTCTTTTTATGATAAGACTCTCCTGATTCGACATAATTAGTGGCGATCTCCTCATGATCATGTTCCCACTCATCATGATTTTCCATAATAATTGTGTGTGCGACGCATTGTGGTTTCCATCTTCAGGATGGGGTCCTTTTGGAACTTCCTCAACTTCAGATTGAGTTGCCACTTCAGGGGCATTTTCAGCTTCAGGTTGAACTTCTTCAGCTGATTCCTTGAGTGATGCAAGTGGCTCAGGCCCTTGCCTCTGCGGACGTCTCCGTGGGGCCTTGTCTTGAGCACTCGGACTTCTCCCCCTCTTCCTAGGACTAGGGGAGATAGTAGAGTTGGTAACATTCTGGGGTACCTGAACTCTCTTCGGCGCATTACTACATCTATATGCGACCTTGTCACTCTTTTGTGATCAGTGAAGGCATCTGGTAGCTCATTTGCAAGATTTTGCAAATGTATGATCCTTCGTACTTCCAGTTTGGATTCACTGGTGCGTGGATCTAAGAATTGCATCCTAGTTGCATTTCATTCAATTTCCTGACATCCTTCAGGAGCTGGGAAATGCTCTTCATCGAAGACACAATCAGCGTACCGAGCCGTATGAAGATCCGCAGTCATAGGCTCCAAATATTTGATTATGGATGGAGTCTCATAACCAATGTATATCCCCATCTTCCGGTGGGGTCCCATTGATGTACACTGAGGTGGTGGTATTGGCACGTACACAACACTGCCAAATATATGCAAATGGAAAATACTCGGTTCTTTCCCACGCACAAACTGCAAGGGGGGATTCATGATATGCAGTTGGCATGAGTTGAATTAGTGCTGCAGCATGTAATAATGCATGGCCCCAGCAACTGGTTGGGAGCTTGCAATTATGCAATAACAGCCTGGCAATTCACTTGATCCTTTTGATCAATGATTCAGCTAGACCATTTTGTGTGTGGACATGTGGTACTGAATTCTCTACCTTAATGCCCATAGCCAAGCAATAATCATCAAAAGCTTTCGACCTGAACTCACCAGCATTATCCATCTGAATGGACTGAATGCAGTTATCAGCGAAACTTTCTTTTAGCCTTATTACCTGGGCAATGAGCTTGGAGAAAGCATGGTTTCTTGTGGACAATAGATCCACATACCTCAATCTAGTAGATGCATCATTGAAGTATCTAAATGAGGCCGACAAGAGCTGTATAGGTCCACAAATGTCACCTTGTATCCTTTGTAGGAAAGAAGATGACTCATCCCTAATCTTCAGGAGGGATGGTCTAGTGATTAGCTTCCCCTTTGCACATGCGGTGCAAATAAAATCTTCAGGATTAGGGAAGCATTTTGCCTCATGGCTAGCAGAATGATTGATGATTCTTCTCATCATGCTCAAACCAGGATGGCCCAATCAGTCATGCCATATTCGAAATGATTCCGTGTTTCTAAATATGATCTTCATCGCAACATATTCTTCTATGGGTTTTATGTACGTGTAGTACAAACCCGATGGCGATGAAGGGAACTTTTCCACCACTCTCTTTTGGTACCCGTCGAATTTGGTGATGAGCAGGTATTCAGTTTCATGCTCGATCTCGGTTTCTACATGGAAACCATTCGCACAGATATCTTTGAAGCTCAAAAGTGTGTGCTTCGAGTCCGGATACAATAGTGCATCCTTCACAAAGATTTGAGTACCCATGCGGAGAACCAGTGTGGTACCGGTGCCCACAATATGAGCATTGCTTCCAGCAATGGTCTTAATATTTCCATTTTTCTTCATCAATGTTTGGAAATATCTAGTTTCCCTTAGTATTGTATTTGTGGTGCCACTGTCTACAAGATAGATTCCCGCTTCTGCCATAGGGTTCCCACAGGCTCTGTTAAATACCATAAAGTGAAACAAGTATTTTAAAATAAAGCATACATTATGAGGGGAACAACATTACATAATATTATGGGAAACATTATGGAGGTTTGGACCATTTCCTACATTACAAATGCTCTTCAGGAGCATGCATGGACAAACTCTTCATTGCTACAGGTCCCCAAATATATCAGAGTCGTCAAGAAGGTTGTCCTCACTTTCATCCATTTGGACATCTCCATCACTTGTGCTGATGATCATTTCATTGTGCTTTTTAGTTTGAGCTTCAGGCTCAATGATGAAGTGAGACTCATGTTGACCTTTCCTTTGTTCTTGCTCTATTCGTAAAGGTCAACAAGGTGTTTAGAGGTGCGGCATATGCGGGGACCAATGTCCCTTTGCTCCGCATTTACAGCATTCACCCTACTCTTCCCCACTATATATGATCACCTCTTTCCTCCATGGGTTCGAATCTACCCTTGGGCTTTCCTTTGCCTATGAACAAGGCACTTCTTTTCCCCTTCCATGTTCCCTTACCACGGCCCCTTTTGCGGTTGCGAGAACTCTCATCAACGTTAGTATGTGCTTCAGGCATAGCTGTAGAACCAGTGAACCGGGCAGAATGATTGCTCATAAGAACTTCATTCTGCTGTTCAGCAACTGATAGTACTTCACTTAACTGATAGAACCAGTGGACACGGTTAGGAAGCAAGCTGGCTGTGAATAATATACAACTATATAGATGGAACCCACGACAGGTTATGAATAGATTTCTCTCAACATGCAAGCATTTCACGTCACCATCCACTATACGCCACGTCACCATCCACTATACGTCATGTCTCCATCCACTAGATCATATATTTATGTCTTCAACCAATTTTTTGTGGTTAACATCATGTCTTTGTGAGTAGCATGCCACAAAATTCTCGTAATAAAAAATTGTAGGATCAATAATTTAGAATGATTCTCTCAACAAAATTAGCATGCTTCCATGTATAATGTTGTTTACAAAAGAATGTTGTCATGCAATCATTTTGGTGTTCCTACTTTCATATTGCACTTTAAAATTTTATTTAAAAAATTCTCGCAGCAACACGTGGGGTATCACCTAGTCTTCCTAAGACCTAGGAGGCTGTTATGCTTCGCCTAAGGCCTGTGCATGCCCTTCTATTTATACTAATACTAGCTTGGGCAGGGCGGCCGGCCGGCGGGCGTGATGCATATGTTACAAGTAGGTAGGGGTCACGTGATGAATGCCATCCGCGCATGCAAGGCGGTGTGATGCACATGTACATAGCGTCATATATGTCTGTACTTTTGCGTATGCAAAATGAAGAGATTAAAAAATGTATTACATGCCTTTGATTCTAAAATGTTTTAGATTTTGTTTCAAATATTTATGCACCTTACTAAATCAAAACGACTTACAATTTGAAACGGAGAGAGTGACACATAAGCATCGCACTCGCCACTCCCAGATCTCATTGCATTGACATGCATGCACTTTTCGAAACCCCAGCAAAACCAAAAGAAATTCTTCAGAAATTTAATTTTATATAAATATGACGTGATGTAGTTACATGGAGAAGATTCCGTGCTTGAATCCATAAGAGTGAGATACAAATTGATTGGCGAAACAAAGAAGAAATAGTCCTAATTATTGAGTTGCATGCATCAACCAATTCAACCCAAAAGATTAAGCTGACGAGGAAAGCTGGGCAATTCACTTATACTCCAACACTCCCCCTCATGTGCAGGCTCTCCCAGACCGCATACGTGGATATTGGAGTGGGCTGTAATTACTCCCCCTCACGTGCAGGCTCCCCCAAGCCGCATAGGAGTGGGTTGTAATTATTTTAATTTTAATTAACGCGTACGTCAGGATTCGAACTTGAGACCTCTGACTTTGATACCATATTGAGTTGCATGCACCAACCAGTTCAACCCAAAAGGTTAAGCTGACGAGGAAAAGTGAGCAATTCACTTATACTCCAACACTAATTAAATTCTCCCTATGTCGTCTGGTATGGTCCCGTTACAAGAAAACGTGAGAAACGCCCTTAACTATCAGGTTCTGATTGTTCCTTTGAGTGTCTCTCAGATGTAAATTCAGTGTTCAGTTTTATTAATTAAACACTATCTAAAAAATGGTCAACCAACCGAATGTTCCAAATTGTGCAAGTTTAAAATGATTAGAGGTGCTTGGATAGGTTTCTAGGTATTTATAGTATATATCTTGCATATTTTGGAGATTTGTTTGTATGAAAATTGTTGGGTAATAAAGGCTTGAATACCACCACTTGTCCAGATGCGCCGGCACCGTACCCCTCCATCGTTAGCTCGCACTGCAGTGTGCCTATGGACGTTGGATTGGCCAATGTGTTCAACTCGAAATTAGTTATTTTTTTCAAGGGACAAGGAAGTTAATTTCCAACCATCTTAATTAAACTACCACATAGCCTATTGCTGGTAAAATATCTGAAACTTTACGAAAAAACATTTGGAAATTTCAGTGAACTCTTTAATTAATTTGAATAAAATACACGGGTGGTACATGAACTAGTCCAGACGTGTGTTATATCTGAGTCCCTAAGTCTTCTACAACACGTATTCGATTTTCTAAACTTGCAAATTAAATCATATATATACTCCCTCCGTTCCAATTTATAGTTTATTTGACTTTTTTAACTACAAGTTTGACTGCTTGTTTTATTCAGAAAAATGTGCAAAATATCATATTTTTTGTTGTGTACTTTATTCATAAAAATTCTTCAAGAATAACTTAAATTTGACTATGTTTGCACAATTTTTTAAATAAAATGACTGGTCAAATTTGGGATTAAAAAGGTCAAACAACCTATAATTTGAAATGAAGGGGTCCAAATCTTCAGAATTTGCATTAATTCGTGAGTGCCTGAGTGGCATGCTGATTAGACACACACTACGTGGACATGACATGTAGCCAGCCCCCGTCTCTCTTCTTCACTCAGTCTCTCTAAGGGCAACTCCAACCGACCCCTCTTCTCCACCATTACCTTATCTTTGAGGGCTCAAAGGCAAAAAAAAAACATCTCCAACCCGACTCTTATCGGCCCCCCGACGGATGAGAGACTCTCATTCCACCCCCCTAGGCCCTCACCTGTAAGAGCTCCTTTTCCACCCCCTCATCCAGCGACGGCGCCAACGGTCGGCCCTCCCGCGCGTCCGCGGAGCTTTCCCCGCGTCGTGCACGGCGGTTTCCCCGCGCGAGGTACATCGATTTCATCGACAGGGGTGATGCAGGCTAGGGGACGAAGGGGAAATACCTATAGATCCGGCGGTGACCTATCCCGCGGCGGCAGCCATGGGGGTCGGCGGTCACGTCTGCGGCGGCAGCCATGGAGGGCAGCGGTCATGTGGCCGGCGGTGTCCTGCCTCGCGCCCGCGTCCGTGACCGTGGGGGCCGGCTGTGCCCTGCCCCTGCGCCGTTGACTGAGGAGGAGAGCGGAACAGAGGAGGAGAAGAGTGGGGATCGGGGAACCAGTGGAACCGGTGGGGTTAAACAGAGGTGGGTGGGAGCTAACAGGTGGGCCCCATGTGTAAGAAGAGGAATAGAAAAAGATTTTTGTTGTAAGTAAGGGGGTATATGAGAGTTGGGTTGGAGTTGAAGGGAAATAAAACCCTCAAATGTAGATGAGAGATCCTTATATGGGTGAATAGGAGCTCAAATTTAAGAGGCCGGTTGGAGTTGTCCTAACTCTCTTTCTCATCCCCGATACTGGCCACCACGCCCCATGCTCCCATGGTCCTCCAACCAAGATCTAGGGGAGCCTGACGCAGGAGGTTGACCACGGGCCACAAAAATCTCAGGATTACTTTTTCTTAATTCAGTTTACCCTGCAATTTGATTTAATTTACCCCTTAATGTAATTTGTCTTTTTTTTTCATGTACAAATGAGGTTTTAAGTTCAAATTTTGCAAGAAGACAACAGATAATATGTTAATAAAATATATAATGAATTTTTATCACTATTTTGATAGGGTAAGATATTTAATAATAAAATTTATCCATAAAATACAAAATTATATAAAAACTAATGAGGATCAGAAGCGTCCGAGGACCGGTGGATGGTCGCTTCTTAGTGATGAGTGATTGACAACGTGGTGTGGACCGACTCTTAGCCTAGTATTCAGGTGCAGGTTGTGGCTTGATTTGCGTGGTGCAGATGAAGAACAAGCGCGAAAGGTCTATGCCTGTGTGGCCTCCAAGGAGTGGAGAGACAAGTAGGCTTGGTTCGAGGGACCCGATGGCCGACAGGATCAAGTGCGAGCCACAAAGTGGCAAGAAAATCAGGACGAAGTCGTGAACATGGAGCCGGTGCAGGGTAGCGGCCAACAACCGGAGTCTACACGCGGGGTTCGGTTTGTTTAAACCACAAAACCAACACTGAGTCGGGACGATGTGGCGGCCAAGTCTTAGAGGAGCTTGGCGCGGAGGCTACACCGAGTCAGCGGGGTTTGCGATGGTTTGGCCACAAAACCATCGGGTTTCTTGGTTGCGCCACAAAGCCAAGACCGAAGACTCAACGTGACGGAGACGGGATCCGGGCGCGTCGGGAAGCTTCGAAGCGGGCGACACGCGGCATGATCGAGGTGCTTGCGTCTGGAGGACGCGAAGTCCCGATGGATGTGCGGCCGTCCAATGGAGAACTTCATGTGTTGACCAAAATACCCCTATGAGGGCTTGTGTTGTAACTCCTAGTGTAGGGCACTTCGGTCATTTTCTGGAGGGTCTATATATAGGAGGAGTGGCTGAATTTCAGCCAACTCTTTGGCTAGTGGGGGGAGTGCTCTTTCATTTTTGGGTGCTCTTGGTAGAGAAGGAAAGAGGAGTGAGTTGGCTCTTTGTTTAAAATTTTTACCATCCAAGATTTGTGATTCTTGTGAGTGGCTTGTAACCGGATATGACTAAGTGATTCGTAGCGAAATCTTTCTCTTAATCTTGTGCCATATCTTTTATTCCCTGCGTTTTTCGTTTTTCGGATGCATTTTTGGAGGATTTTTCGTTCGTCGGATTTGGAGGCGTTTCCTCCCGGATTTCTTGAGGGGATCACGCATGAGTACTTGGTGACTCTTTTCTTGGTGATCTTGCACCCTCAAACGCCGAGAATCACTCTCGATTTGATGATTTTCGGATGAACCCTAGTTCTTGGTGTTCTTCGCTTCGATACACGATTCCACGAGATTGAGAGCGTTTGGGGACTTGTCCTTCTAGGTAGAGCATGTCCATGAGGCATTCCTACTTATCCTAAAGTTTCGCTTCAATCCATTGGGTGAATCGGGAGATCCATCGATTTCTTTTTGGGCGTTGACCTACGGGGCTGTTTTCTGGATCTTATCGGACGATCTGATATTGTTCCGGATGACCTGGTGATCTTTTTTAGGAGACTTTTTAGGAGAATCTTCTCTAGGTTGTTGTAAAGTTGTGGTTAAATTTTCGTGATTTTTGGAGTCCATTTGATCAAGTTTTGGTTTTTTTCTCTCTCCCTCCAGCAGGCTGTTTTCCCTATCTCGGGTCATCCAATACAGTGACGGATCATCTGGCCCCCGGATCACCCAGTGGATGTCCCGAAATCCTCTGTTAATGTTCCGATGTTGCCCGGATGATCCGGCACTATGCATGATGATGTAGGTCCCAGAAAGTACCTATTTTGGTCCTTCTCTTCCGTGTTAGCTTCTGTTTCGCTTCCGTGTGGTTTCTTAGCTTCTCTAAAATCGTTCCTAGGGTCAGTAGGTTTGTTGTAACCACGTGATCTTGGCGATTGGCTTTGCGCTTTGTTCTCCCTCTCGTGTGCGAGACATTTGGAGTTGATTTTGGGGCATAGGCCGAGTTCATCTCCTTGAGAAGAATTTTTATCGGCTCTCATTCACTCCCCCTCTCTCTAGTCGCCATTCTGGTCCATCAACTAATGATGAAAAATTCGTCAAGTATTTTTTAATATATATTCTGATGTCCACTAACACCCTGCAAAGTTTCAAATTAAAATTCAACTTGCATGGAGCAACGAATATGACAAATTACATTATGGGGTAAGTTGAACTAAATAGCATAGTTTAGGAGGTAAATTGAATCAAAACAAAATTTAGGATGTTATCCGGACTTTCACTATACTTGAAGATAGTAGTTCAGACTTTTCCAAACATTTCGATAATCTGATCCCGTTTGTTCGTGTGCTCGTGCTACTTACAAGATGTTTCTGTCTTGCTGACACTCGTGCAATGCTGAAGATAGCATATAGTCTCACCCATATTCATTGTTGTTAGTTCTATACAACTTCAGTACTTTAACTGAGCACGTTGACCAATTTTTGCCCAACAAAAATCATGGCATGTCTTGAAAATTCCAGCTATCAAATGGTTCATTACCAAAACTTGGCATGCCAAATATTTACAGAACACTGCGACGGCCCAAGTCCCGCCAGAGGAAATTGGTGAGAGGAAAGCGACTGAATCACCGAATGCATATAAGGTCACTCCCAACCAGACTCTACGGCAAAGTCTATAATCATTAATTACATTACCACATAGGCAATTTGATGATGTGTCAAGTAATTTAATAATGAGAGAGAGGTGAAACTAAGAAACCAAGTCTTAGAGGCTGTTCGGCTGATCTAACCTTAGCTTATCTCGACTTATTTAGGCTTATTCCCTCTCACAAAACACTATTCATTCTACCAGCCCAGCAATATTCATTCTACCAGCCGAACAGCCTCTAAGTTAGACACCAAGTCTACGCGCAAAACGAGGCCCGTGCGGATCTCGTGTGGCTGCCCGCATGCTCAACGTGTCTGCTTATTTAATAAAACAGGAGCAGAAGATTCGAGAGCAATATTAGATAGACTTCATGATACAAAATCTACATTTGAGACCATAGTTTCTTATGATAGAGTCTTCGATATATATAGACTCTATGGGTAGAGTCTGGGTTGGGAGTGCTCTAATAGTATTTTCTGTGAGCTGCAAATCAAACGGACCGACTTCGTGTCTGGCCTAAAAGCATGCCTTCATGTAGTCAGACACCATTGGTATAATGATTTTTTCATCACTACAGCGACATCTAAATGCACTCGAAAAAAAACCATCCGGTATGTGAAGCCTACCACCATCTGTTTCTTAACATGTGACACGTCATGCAAAACCATCCTAAACAAGCAAGGAACCAAAAGTAATTAAATTTAGAAGTTGAGGGAATAATCTCGGACTAAGACAATAGTTGAGGGTTGTAGAATGGACTTTCTTCTACTAAACCACCGTCAAAAACCATCAAGGGATGAATAAACGGTATTGGAAGTTGAGAGACTGGCAATACCCAGTTTTACATGTGAGGGACTAAATTCAAATAAAGCAATAGTTGAGGGATGTCGAAAAACATTTTCCAAAGGAAAACGTGTGAGGAAGCCCAACCTCTCTGTCTGCCTGGAAAACCATAGAACCGGCCCATGGAAACGGGTAGCAGCTCGGAAGTGCCCTGTCTGCTTGGCGGCGAACCAGCGTCATGTTCGTTTGGCTTATCAGCCATCAGCCAGCAGTACTTTTCTCTTATAACAAACCAGCCACCAGCAACTAGGGGTGGTAACGGGCCTTCCATTTTGTACTATAAAATTTAAGGATCGGACCCTATAAGGATCGGGCTATAATTCTATTCAATTTTGAATTAGAAAATAAAAGGACTTAGTTGGATTGTGAATGATGCATTAGGGTCATGACCCATCACCACCCCTACCAGCAATCAGTCAGCAGTACTTTTCTCTCAGAACAAATCAGCTTATCAGCCACCAGCCAGCAGTACTTTTCTCTCAGAACAAACCAGCAACCAGCAATCAGCCAGCAGTACTTTTCTCTCAGAACAAATCAGCACCAGCCACCAACCATGCAGGTCCAAAACCTTGTGTCGTGAATCCGTAATCCTACCTTGTGGCTTTTGGTTTGGTGTTGTTAGCGGTAACGGGAACGTGATCAACTCACATCTGCTATTCCGTTACGGATAGCACTCTTTGTTTGGCTGGCTTTGGTAACGTTATCCATTTCCGCCTCCAGAACAAAAAAAAACGTAGGAAGAACAAAAATCCATTGCTTAGACTGAGTCTAACAGCAGGAGGCAAAAGTATTTTTACCTCCCGCTGGCTACTGTGCGCGCCGGGATTGTCCTCCAACAGATAAGGCATCGCGGGAGGCAAACTGCCTACAGAGGAGAGAGGGGATGCAAAATTGCATCGCCTCTCTCCTCGAAGGCATCCGTGCGCAGGAGTGGGTAGTTGCGCGCAGGAGAAGGAGGTGGCGCGGGGAGGACTCGAGGCCGGGCGAGGAGCAGGGGAGGAGGAGACCGCGGCGGAGAGCGGTCGTCGAGGCGAGAAGGAGACCGCGGCGGGGAGTGGCCGGTGCGACGCGCGTACCTGAGCTCCACCTCAATGCGTTGCGCGCTGCCGGAGAGGAGGAGCAAGGGAGGGGCCGCGCGCCCGGCGGCACCTCGTCAACCGACCCTGCTCGCCCTGCGGTGCGAGCGCGTGGCACAGAGGAGAGGCCGCGAAGCTGCCAGATCCAGGTGGAGCAGAGTAGGGGAGGGCCGCGGTGGCGGAGGAGCAGCGGAGCAGTAGATAGCCAACGGCGGAGGCAGACCCGCGCCTACCGAGGCCGGTAGAGGAGGAGCAGGGTTGCCCCGCCAGAGATCCGGCCGGAGATGAAGGGGAGGTGCGGCGCGGACCGGTGGAGAGCGAGGAGGGAGATGAAGGGGAGTTTTTGCCTACCTGCTGTTGGAGACAATTTTTTGCCTGCTCGAGCTGGCTTCTGTGCGCAAGGCATATGGACGAATGCCTATCCTATTTTGCAATGGCAGCCTTAAACTGTTACCTGAATTTGAAGAGATCCCATCTGCGTTGCAGACTTGCAATGCTTGCTAGCCAGGAGATTTTAATAATTGTTTTAAAAAAAACAACAAATACTCGTAACACTTGTCAAAGTTCTTATTTTGCTGTTTTCCAGCAAATAGACCAATGTTTTGCGATTACTCTTTGTAGAAATATTTATCATGATTCATTAAATCAAAGTTGTTTCAAAACGAAGCAATAGTCCTTCCCGAGCAAACGGTTCTAATAATGCCACATGCTTAAAATTAACACAACGAAAGCAAAAACAGAAGCCATCAGAAAAACGGGACTCAATCAGATGGCTCGATGAATTTGAGCAACATTTCTGCAGAAAACACCAGTGCTGGGCTGCTGACTGCTGCAGCTCAGCCCGGCCAAAACACTACCAAGTTTTTTAACTAACCTGCACATAGCATTTGGTCCACAGATAACAGAGGCAGAACGCAGGCAAAAATGCATGCGCACTTCAAACGGTGAAAACAGAACAGAACATCTGGATACTTTCAAGTGCATACCTTAAGGGTTTCACAAATTCAAAACTGGGATATGCGGGACATTAATACATAAGCCACACAAAAGCAGATAAGGAACCTGTTTTCTACTGCATGCAAACTTGCAAATTTTGTTCTGAACCAACAGGCTTAAACCTCTACCGTCTCCACAGGGGCCTCAATCACAAGCCCCTTCGGCTTGGCCAAGAGGTCGGTGAACTCCTGGAACGGGGTCTTCGAAAACCTAGTCTCTTCCCAGAACTCAGGAGTTAGGAAGCCATAGGTCTTCATGAGGCAATCAAAGGTGGCCTGCAAGCAAAGAAGGCGTTATCAGACCCCCAAACAAAATGATAATGAAGATGGTCAGCATTGGTAAGCATGGTATAAAGTAATGACCCTAGAGGGTACAGCAACAATAGAGTGAAAATTATCACCCTGAGTTCATTAGCTTATGCCTACAGTAGGATGAAAGCAAATCAAGCTAAGCAACTATTAGCATACAGCCTCATATGAACAATTCTACCAAGTACTGACTGAAAAATAACATGACACTGAGGCCCAAATAACTACACAGGCTGTAACAAAATTGTCATGTAACTAATGATCATAATAGCAAACATGCTACTAGGAAAGTGGTAAACAATAATGTTAGGAAAATACTCCAAGACAATGCAGAAAATGAAACTGACCATTCATTTCTATACCTTTTTCAGTAAAAAGGGTCATGTAATTACTTTTCCCAAGGAATTTAACAGCATCAAAATTATCTTGCAACACTAATGAATTTTTAGCTATTTGTTGTCAAGATAGAATGATCCAGACTTGGAACAAACTAAACCAGCTTATACCTATGACTAGACAAAACAACAAGCAGTAAACAGGTAAACAACAGCAACATGCAAACAACACAATGAGACGCAACAAGCTACGGTCAATACAGAGACTAGCTAATAGATAATGTGCTACTGACATTGGCTAGCTAATAGATATTAAGCTACGTTATACAGAGAATGACAAAAGGTGCATGACTGCACGCAACAGGCAAATAATTACTGAAAATATATCATTGTATCAAATTATAATGACACTAGAACACAAGTAACACAGCATACAAGTAAAGATGTGAAACTGAAATCGCATCTATGACAACATTTAACATAAAACTAGAACCAACATGAGTGCATAGATAACACTGCAGCCAGATCACAGTTAGAATTCTGAACCTATTCCAAATTGTACAATTCAATACAATAAAAAGCTGGCACACAATACAAATAGCTGCCCACAATACAAATAGCTACAAGGAAACCTTTAATGATCAATTTAGCAATGGAAACAAGTGATAGCGAGAATTAGACAAAGATCAGTATACCTTGACGAAGTTACCAAGCGTTTTGGTGGAGCCACGGGAGGAGGTGAAGACGTCCTCGATACCGGCGAACTGGAGCACCTTCTTGGGCACACGGGCAGCGACGATACCGGACCCCCTGGGCGCCGGAACCATGCGCACGGTGACCGAGCCACACTTGCCGGTGACCTTGCAGGGCACGGTGTGAGGCTGTCCGATCTTGTTCCCCCAGTAGCCCCTCCTGACGGGCACGACGGAGAGCTTGGCGAGGATGATGGCGCCGCGGATGGCCGTGGCCACCTCCTTGGCGCACTTGACGCCAAGCCCGACGTGGCCGTCGTTGTCGCCAACGACGACGAAGGCCTTGAAGCGCGTGCGCTGCCCTGCGCGGGTCTGCTTCTGGACGGGCGTGATCTTCATCACCTCGTCCTTCAGCCCCGGCAACAGGGTCTCCACGATCTGGTGCTCCTTGACGGGGAGCGAGTGGAGGTAGATCTCCTCGATCTGGCGGATCCTGCCCTCCTTCACGAGGCGCCCGAGCTTGGTGACGGGCACCCACTTCTCCTCCTCCTGCTGGCGCCCGCCGCGACGGCCACCGCGGCGGCCTCCGCGGTCGCCGCGCCCGCCGCGACCGAACCCACGGCCGAAACCGCCACGCTCGCCGCCGCGGTCGCCGCCGCGCTCGCCGCCTCTCTCGCCTCCGCGGTCCGCCATGGTTGGGTGGTGGGGGCTCTCGCCGGGGTGGCGCGCTGGGTGCGGTAAGCTGGAGAGCTGCAGCGGCGGCGGCGGGAGGGTTTGGGAGGAAAGAGAAGAGGATGGCGGCGGTTTATATATACAGCGTGGCTGGGGAGAAGATGGGATTAGGGTTTGGGGAATGAGGAGTTTGGGCTGGGCCGTGAGAGGGGATTCAGCGGTGCAGTTTCGTGGGCTATGATGAATGTGCCCATAATCATATTTCGGGCCAGATAAATTGGGATATGAAAATTATTGGGCCTTTAGTTAAGGGCTGTACGCTAATTTGACGGTATGGATGGAACACCTAGATTATGGGCTGTTACTGGCAAATCAACAGCGACTAATCCGAACAAATGTTGTTGTGCATTTTTTGCTTTTTCTTGACATGCTGATTGCTGAAACATGAGAACTAAGAAGTTAGAAATAGGTTATAAGTGACTGAAAATACAGAGTTATATTTGGGCTTTCGGGACGGTGAACCTGTAGGATAGATATGTTTTCTTTTACCATGTTCTTTTTTTTGGATCACTGGAGCACAAAATCACATTAGTTATCGATGTGAATGATGTGACTGATACAGTGAGAGTGATGAAAGCACATAACTGAATTACCCTCTTTGTCCTGCTTTCGCCTGCCTTGGGCATGTCCAATTTGGGCTGTCTGTCTGCTAGAAAAAAAGTTGCAGGGCGACCTGACGAAAGCAAACTGAATTGGTTGATGTCCTCCGCTAGGCGCCTAGGCTTCTGATTATGGAGTGCAATTGCAACTAACCCTGCAGGGATCATCAATAATGTGCTAGATTGGATCTTTGCTGTTTCGTTCTTTGCTGCTTGTTTTCGTCGAACTACGGTTCTTCGGCTAGAACAAGAACATGATCTAATAAGAGAAGTTTATTTGGAGTACAAGAGGCAAATCAAAAACAAGAAAAATAAAACCCTGCACCAAGGTTGAAGCTACTAACCAAGGTGCTGAGTTCAGAAAAATGCAGAAAAACATTGCTTTTGTCTGTAAACTTGTGTTTGCACACAAAGACAGAGTATAGCTCAGAACAATATGCACATTCTCTGGTCTTCAGAAGACAAAGGTTCCCACTTTCAAGGGACCACAAATTTCGGAATCTAGCATCGAGCAAGATGCAAATTTAAACCGAACAGCACACGCAATTAAGGAATGCATTAGCATTCCCTGTACGATGACAACCCAGCATCAAGATCCGCCCCAACATGGTTCAACAACACCAGATGGGGCGCCCGTACAAAAAGCACATAAACAACTGTTGCTCTACATGGCATGAGGATAGAGTATTATATTCATGCCGGTTATGAGCCAAAAGAAGTAGGTTTCTTTTTCAATTGAGAGCCCTGCTAATTTTGTGTGTGAACAAGAAAAAAAAGAAGGGAAATTGTTCTACAAAAATAACATGGGGTGTCATGTCATAGACAAAAACCTAGGCTGTTATATTTTTTATCAGACAAATTATATGATAAGGACTCCTATTTCAGATACTACTTCCTGATCCATGCATCACTGCTCACTGCTGCCATGTGAACTGAACAGTGGAGCACCCTCATGTCAAGGGCAATGAACTCATACATGTCCTTTTTATGGCAAAAGTGGCTACATGGAATTGTCAAATGTTGCTGGCATGCATCAAGGGGACCAGGAAACTGAAGTGCTGCTAGAAGACATTTGAAACCTGAAATGTGTATGTTCAAATTAAATTCAGTTAAGGAAAATAAAAATAATATTTTTCGTGTAACAAAGGCACCTGCGTCCTTTTTTCTATTGCTTAATTTATTGCTTTTTTCATCAAAACTGATAGCTAGCAATATATTTCAACTTTGATTTTTACAGGACTAGAGAAATCTACAGCCACAGTATGATTTCTGAGACATTTTACTGCTATTTTTTGCACCGACAAAAATGAATGATTACCAAAATTTGACTACAGTTGATCCTTTCTGCCTTTCACAATCTGCCTAACTTCTTAAAAAAATTAGCGTCCCGTGAAAATATCCATACCGAGCTGCTTCCTATAGCAAAGATGCATTTCCTTTCATTTGCATACATGTACCTCAAAGTTTAACTACACTTGACATTTACATTGGTTATAAAGTTTCATTGGTACTTCGAGGTATTTTTTTTATTGAATCTTTGCTAGCCCCTTATCTGAGAAAAATAATAAAAATAAATAAATTGGGCATGACCTATTTTTGGTACTTGATCCTACTTCCTACCTATTTTGGTACTCGGTATAGTACTCCGTACTTTTCTTTAGATCTTTCCACCATACGATTCGTCTCAATGGATGGCTCTGCTTTTTCAACCATTCTAAAAATGCTCCCGATATAAACGGTGATGGAGTACAATGAGTGTTCTAGTGCACCAAACTCAAAATATGTTATTAGTATATAAACGAAAAGACAATGCTTTTTACGTGAACAACAACAATCCTTCATTTTCATTTGTTTTTAGCGTTAAAAAGTTTCCTTTTCATGGTTTCCTTTATATTATACTTACACTTTAAATCTTTGTACAAGTTTAAAGTTATCTATAAGCAATGCAGAATTTATTTACAAAATTCCCCTTTATTCATGTCACAAATAAAAAAAACAAACACACATGAAAGTACCTCAAAATCGCAATCACGCTTTGATTTTCTGCCCTCATGATAACCTACCTAACCATTCTAAAAAAAGCACTAACAAAATTGTTCCTCCTTTCCCTCATGAGCTGAATCAAAAGAGGTAATCATATGTTTAGCCACCCATTCATTCCCCTACTCTAGTCTCAGCAAAAGATCATTGCAAGCAATGATGGCTAGTGGATGCATGCCATTTCACAAAGATAAGATAATTCCTCATCTCACAGACGGAACAGATTCAGTCGGACACAACGCCACAAATGGTCCAGAAAAAGGGAGGCCCGAGCCGAAAGGAGGCGTTGGAAATCTGGAATCATGGCTTACGAGGACGTACTAGATGCCAGTCAGCCAATCAAAGAAACTGCAGAAAGGAGAGAAGGCAAAGCATGGTATCATCGGCAGATGTTTGATACTAATTAAGAATATTAAATATAGATTAAGTACAAAATAAATTGTACAGATGGAGATTTAATAGATTTGTCTCGAGAATTAGTCTTTATATGTGTATATAAATTAATTTTATAATTAAATTAATATTTAGTTTTTCTAGTTAGTACATGTAGTAGTTTGTAGAGTCGATGTTACAAGGAATAAACTTCACCCAAATTAACAAGTTTGGAGCTGCAGAAGGGCGTGCAAGGGGGCCATTGGTGTCAGTAGCTTAGGACAAGCCGTACGTGTAGATTAGAGTAGTTTTTATTGAGCACCTGCCGCTGCTTGGATCGAAACAGGGAGCTAGGAAAGGAACAGACCACAAAGATTCACCCGGCTCGATAACCGAGAAATTCACCATGTCCAGCATGGAACTGTTAGCTGCACCAAACAAAGACGACGAGGGTAAACCGCAGCCTTTGACGTTCAAGGCAGGGTTTTTTTTACCGACTGCTACGGGTCTGGTTGCCTCGGTTACTGTTGGTACCGGTGGGTCTGGTTGCCGTGGTTACTGTTGGTACCGGTCTGGATCGGTAGCGGGTACCGACCGGTTTCAAACCGTCCAAATTTAAAAATTTTAAATTTTAATTAAAAATTGAAAAATAAAAGAAAATTTTCTAAAAATACTTTTAAGGTGTGTAAAATCTAATGGTGTCAAATTTTTTCAAATATTAGTGCGTTTAGTATTTTTGTGGGCATTAGAAGTTTAACACAAAAAGAAATGGCAAACAAGAGTTGTGGACGGCGCGATACTACATTGAATATTGATCTTTCTTAGTCATTTTACATTAATATGTGCATAGGTCATGTCGAAAGTTTCATTAATTCACTTCGCACAATTTTTGGGTATTATCATTTTCAAATTTTATTCTTTAATGATCGGTTAACCGCTCTAACTGACCGATTAACCACTAGCAACCGTTTGCACTGCTGGTTTTGGTTTGAATTTTCAATTGGTTCGGTAATTACCAATAACCGCGGTAACCAGACCGGTTAACCGCTACCGCCGGCCAGCGGTAAGGGGTCACCGGTCGGTAAGTTTAACCCTGGTTCAAGGTTTGCTTCTATTTTAAGTATGTATAGGTTGTTAAAAAGTGTAAAGAGAGACGTATAATATTTGCAGTTAGTATGTGGTTATGCTTTTTAAGAGTTTGTCTTTCACCTCAATATGTTCACTAAACACATAAGAGAAATGCAAGAAACAATTATTCTCCCCGATCATACGTGTATTTGTATTTGCTTGAGTACACTAACAAAGAGAGGCAAAGATCAATGATTATTCAACTTTGCACTTGAGTGTTGCGTTTGCAGAATGCATGGACCACCATATAAAGCTTAGTGTGTCTTTGTACTGGTTAAGAAAAATATGGTTCCTAATTATATGATTGCTCCCTATATTCGTAGTATGAAATATAGCATGCATGCATCTATGTTGCTTTGGAGAAAGGTAAGAACTTTTGGCATGTAATAAGTGCTGCTCTAAACCATCTTATGAAATTTAGCTCATCCCTTACTTAGAGAGAATGTATCCTTTTGACGCCTAAGTAGTGTTGATCAAAATTGTTACACGAAAATGGATTATAGCTCTATAAGTATATAAAATGAGAATGAGAATTTTTTAGATAAAGATAAAAACCGACTTTTATATACACATTGTGGATATATATACAACCAATTGTTACAAGAGTACGTAGACTCAAATTCTCAAAAATGAGAAAACATACACAAGAAATAAAAACTCTAAAAAACAAACGAATAATGCTAGATGACTACACTTCAACCTTCCTTCATTGTTCCTGTTCCAATCCCAACTTCATTCATTATACAATGAAAAATGAGATGATATCTAATAAGTGGCGTAGGTCGTATGCTTAAAATGCTACTATACACTAATATATGGTATGAAGGTAAAATGTGTTTCCATTCCCATGTTGATGAACTATCATATTGTAAAATTAATTGTATCATTATTCATTATTAAGAAAAGATATATTGCAGATATTTTCTGCCTAATACCGATTGTGTCATAGTACTTAATACTTCAGTTACACCTTAAGTGTGTGCTTTGTTGTTAGCTTCTCACTTGCATATGGTGTTCAACAATGGTGTCAACATAGCCTCTCAGTTGGTGGTATGGTACCCATTGCCATTTTTATCTCGCTCACTGTAGAATTCAACCCCCAAATGCACGGAGCACAAGACCGCCTTCGTCTGCTCCGTCCAACCACCTTTCCCTTTTCCCCCCTCTCCCCCTGACGGACTGCGAGTGGGCAGCGAGCGGCAGCAGCAGCCACGGCCCCTGTCGCCGTGCTCCCTCTCCCCTCCCCCTACCTCTCTCCTCCCCCAAACCACACAAGAAAAGCAGGCGCACCCACGCGCGAGGCCTTCCCTGCCTGGGCACCACCACCACCTCGCCCACCCGGGCCAAGAACCCCCCACGCCCCGGCTCCAAATGCCTCCCTCCTCCCCCCGCCGCAGATTCCTCCTCTTCTTGGCCCTCCTCCCGGCGTGCCTCGCGGACGGCGCCGCCACCGGCGGGGATGGCGCGGCAATGCAGGCGCTGCGGCGGGGCCTGGGGGCGCCGCTGGGCTGGACCCCCGCCGCGGACCACTGCGCGTGGCGCGGCGTCACCTGCTCCCCCGCCGGCGGCGCGGTCACCGCGATCGAGCTGCCGCGCCGGGGGCTCCGGGGGGACTTCTCGGCCGCCGGCGCGCTCCCGGCGCTCGCCCGCCTCGACCTCTCCGCCAACTCGCTCCGCGGCGGCGTCCCCACGGCGCTCGGCGCGCTCCCCCGCCTCGAGTTCCTCGACCTCTCCATGAACGCGCTCACGGGCACCGTCCCGGCGGCACTCGCGGGGGCGACGGAACTCCGGTTCCTCAACCTCTCCAACAACGCGCTGTCCGGCGCCATCCCCGACGAGCTCAGGGGACTCAAGGCGCTCCAGGAGCTCCAGATTTCCGGCAACAATCTCACCGGCGCGCTCCCCGGGTGGCTCGCCGGCCTCCCCGCGCTCCGCGTCCTGTCCGCCTACGAGAACTCGCTCTCCGGCCCGATCCCCCCCGGGCTCGGCCTCTCGTCGGAGCTCCAGGTGCTCAATCTCCACTCCAACGCCCTCGAGGGGAGCATCCCCAGCAGCCTCTTCCAGCTCGGCAGCCTCCAGGTCCTCATCCTCACCCTCAACCGCCTCAACGGCACCATCCCCGACGCCATCGGCCGCTGCCGCGGCCTCTCCAACGTTCGCATCGGCGACAACCGTCTCTCCGGCGCTATCCCGCCGTCGATTGGCGACGCCACCAGCCTCACCTACTTCGAGGCCAACACCAACGACCTCTCCGGCGCAATCCCCACGCAGTTCGCGCGCTGCGCTAACCTCACGCTCCTCAATTTGGCCTACAACCGCCTCGCCGGCGAGGTGCCTGATGCTCTCGGGGAGCTCAGGAACCTTCAGGAGCTCATCGTGTCCGGCAACGGCCTTGGCGGCGAGTTCCCAAAAGCAACCCTGCGGTGCCGGAACCTGAGCAAGCTGGACTTGAGCTACAACTCTTTCCATGGTGACTTGCCGGAGGACATCTGCAACGGATCAAGGATGCAGTTCCTTCTGCTCGATCACAATGGGTTCTCTGGTGGCATTCCACCGGGAATTGGGGGCTGCACCCGTCTGCTTGCGCTGCAGCTCGGCAGCAACAACTTGGGTGGTGACATACCAGCTGAGATAGGCAAGGTGAAGAGTCTGCAGATTGCGCTGAACCTTAGCTTCAATCACCTTGTCGGGACGCTGCCACGTGAGCTCGGGCGGCTTGATAAGCTCGTCACCCTGGACTTATCGAGCAATGAGATATCAGGCCAGATCCCAGGTGATATGAGAGGGATGCTGAGCTTGATTGAGGTCAATTTGTCAAACAATCGGCTCAGTGGTGCCATACCGGCTTTCGGGCCATTCCAGAAGAGCGCAGCCTCCAGCTTCTCCGGCAATGCCAAGCTGTGTGGCGACCCGCTGGATGTGGACTGTGGATCAATTTATGGTTCCAATTATGGAATGGACCACAGGAGGATATCTTACAGAGTGGCTTTGGCAGTTGTTGGCTCTTGTGTGCTCATCTTCTCATTGGTGTCATTGGTGGTAGCATTGTTCATGTGGCGTGAGAGGCAGGAAAAGGAGGCAGAGGCGAAGAAGGCTGAGGCAGGGGAGGTAGTTGTGGCAGCACCGCAGGTTGTGGCCTCAACCGTGTTCATCGAGAGCTTGCAGCAGGCCATCGATTTCCAGAGCTGCGTAAAGGCGACATACAAAGACGCGAATGAACTGGGAAATGGAGCATTCAGCACCACCTACAAGGCTGTCATGCCGTCTGGCATGGTTGTGTGTGTCAAGAAGCTGAAGTCGGTTGACCGTGCGGTCGTCGACCATCAAACAAAGATGATCCGAGAGCTTGAGCGCCTTGCGCACATTAACCACAAGAACCTGGTGCGCCCCATCGGGTATGTCATCTACGACGACTGTGCGCTGCTGCTGCACCACCATATGCCAAATGGCACCTTGCTTGAGTTGATCCACAATGACTGGAATACTGATGGAGAGAAGGAGAAACCTGACTGGCCGAGGCTGCTGTCAATTGCCATTGATGTCGCTGAAGGGCTGGCGTTCCTCCATCAGGTCGCCACCATTCACCTTGACATCTCTTCGGGGAACATCTACCTTGACTCGCATTACAATGCGCTTCTTGGGGAAGTTGAGATCTCCAAGCTGCTGGACCCTTCAAAGGGCACTGCCAGTATCAGTGCGGTTGCGGGCTCATTTGGCTACATACCTCCAGGTATGAACATTTTCCAACATTTGGAGTAGAATTTCTTGTGTATATGTCCACAACCATGAACATTTGTTTGCCTTTGCAATTGGTTTCTTGCAGAGTATGCCTACACAATGCAGGTCACAGTGCCAGGCAATGTGTACAGCTACGGCGTGGTCCTGCTGGAGATCCTGACATCCAAACTGCCGGTGGAGGAGGAGTTCGGGGAGGGCGTGGACCTCGTCAAGTGGGTGCACACAGCACCGGCGAGGGGTGAGACGCCGGAGCAGATCATGGACCCTCGGCTGAGTACGGTGTCATTTGCGTGGCGCAGGCAGATGCTTGCAGTGCTCAAGGTTGCAATGCTGTGCACGGAGCACGCCCCTGCCAAGCGGCCCAGGATGAAGAAGGTGGTGGAGATGCTGCAGGAGGCCAAGAACAGCTGAGCAATCTCCTCTTTTTACCACCGAATGCTGAGTGAGATTGCTGCTTTAATTTGGGTGATGAACCGAGCTACATACATAAAAGATCGAATCTCTGATCATCAGCGCGTCAGAGCATGAAATCCAGTAGCGTTTGATCCGCTGTATATATCCGGTAATTAGTACCCTGATTACACCCTGTTTTTATCACCCAGATGTTGAATCTTGAAGCATCAAAATACAGTGTTGCTGGCTTCCAGTGGTGCTGCCTGAAATTTCCAAGTCGTTGGTCTATCTTGACTCTTGAGGGGGGTCTTCTGAAAAAAAAAATACAAAGGAAAATCAGAGAAACCCTATCTTGCGCTGTTGTCATTGCTCTGATCAGGGTGGTTCTTCTTCCCTGCCCATGGCCATGATGACGTGGCAGGGATGGCCTACGACTGCTGTGTTGTCATTTTGTTAATCCATATCTGGCTGCAAGAAGAATATCCCGTGCATAGAAAATTGTTTTATTTCTTTTTTTTCCTTTTAGGTTGATGCACGGAAAACAATCTTAGAGCATGTCTGCATTGCAGCTTAAATTGTTTTTTTTTTTGGGTAATGCAGCTTAATAAATTGTTGTGTGCCTAACCTTGGGCAGCCACCATTTCCTTTACCAGAATCTGCTTGCCGCTAAGTTTGTAACGTATAACTTGCCTTAAAATTTGTCGGATGGCCAATTTTTAGATCAGTTGAATGGCCAATTTTCTACTAGAAACCAAGCATTAGGCGCGTACTATAGAGTGAACACGGTAGGTCTTGTTCAGGAAAGCGACCACAGCTATCTTGGCTGTCCAAGTCGCCCTGTTCAGTGATGACTGATGAGCACCCTGACGAGTGCCCAACTTCAGAATCTGATGCTGGCTCACGTTGTTCTCCTATTGGGCGCAGCAAAGGCGATGGCGACCTCCTACGGAAGCCATGGTTGGGCACATCCACAGGCCTAGAGGCGTCACTGCGAAACAACAATTGCAAGAAAATGCTGTGTCATGAGCTAGCTATGCTTATCATGTACAACAAAGGATGGAAATGAGAACGATGACCTGCAGCGGCGGATCCAGCGGTGGGGGGGGGGGGCTCCAGCCCCCCTACCACCCTGGATCCAATGTTAATCTTCCATGCTTTCCATAGAAATTTTGAGAAGGAAGAAGGAGGAAGAAGAAGAAGGGAGGAGGAAGAAGATGAAGGAGAGCCCCCCTACCACCCAATCCTAGATTCGCCACTGATGACCTGATAGATCATGTGCCGAGTCAAAATCGAAACGAGTCGTGCCGGGTTTAACAATGTGATGGTTACTCCCTCCGTTCCTTAACCAGTGTTGCTCAGGTCACGAAGTATGTTTGTGACGCGCTTCCCAAGCGACACTTCATTTCATACTCTATGCATACAAGATTTCCTGGGTGAAAAAATTTCACCCTGAAACCAAACGCTGCCTAAGGTCTTTGGAGATAATTGGGTTGGTTGGTACATATTTCTTACTGTCATGAAAAAATGTTGAGCAGAAGCTAGCACCGTTTTGTCATCATAAATTTTCTGGCTGATTACTGTATTGATCGTATCGAATTTGTCAAACCTTGATGTTCCAAGTGTCAAATGTACTATGCGAAAAAAGGTACTGTGCTCTCATGTTTTTCAAAAGCTGCAACCACCATCAGGGCCATTATTCTAGTGGATTTGGAAAAGCAAATGCACGAGGAAGCGCAAAAGTCTTCGCTAGGCTCCTTCTCATGGATAGTCTTGACACCAGAAAAGGCAGAAAGGTATACAGATCGAACAAAAAACATGCTCCAAGGAACAAACAGGTGTGTCTACCGGTAGAATGTGATAAAATGATTTCTACCTTCTACCCATATGTTGGATAGGGCAAAAGAAGAAAATCTCAGTACATAAATAAATTCCAAAACATCAAACGATGCAAAGAGCAACTCCATAATTCTAGATAAATCTCACTCATCATATTCCCATTTAGCTAAGATTCCATCTACAAATTTTGGTACACTCCAACAGAGTGACGAAATCCGACTTCGGTATACCGTCTTTGCGAACTCCTCCGAGATAGTTTCTGAAGGAACTTCAAATTTCTCCATAACATATTAACACCTATGGTAAAAAATGGGCATGATAAATTAAATTAATTAGTTTCCATTGAGCCATGAATTTAGTTGATTTTTGCAAGATTTATTGAAGCGATCTCGAGGGCAAACAACTTAGCTAAATTCCAAAATATAGTCTTTTTGGAGAAATTTTATTTCAAATATTTGATAGATTTCTTGCCAAATCCATATAATGGGTTGCTCTTGCTGCAATCTTTGCCAACAAAAAATGTCATGGTTTTTTATACTCCTAAGTATTTTTACCGGATTTATAAAAAATAAGGAAGCAAAATAAGATTGGGGGGACCTATATAGGGAAAACTACAA
The DNA here is from genome assembly GCA_036936925.1 of Cenchrus fungigraminus. NCBI lineage: Eukaryota > Viridiplantae > Streptophyta > Magnoliopsida > Poales > Poaceae > Cenchrus > Cenchrus fungigraminus. The sequence continues at coordinate 92,561,511 of CM072780.1, forward strand.
CCTTCGTGAAAACCCATGCGAATAAAGGCAAAAAAGTCATCTAAATTCACCAAAAAAAATCAAATGAAGTCGAGTTTGGACAAGATATTTGACAAGGTTGTGCATGTATCATCATATTATCTACATGTGTGATTTTTTTTGAATTTAGACGACTTTTTTTGTCGTGGTTTGCACGAATTTTCACGAAGGTTATGGTTTCCACCAAATATGTTCTCAAGATGGGAGGATGGGATGTATGCCGCGGATGATGAGTGGAAAGGCTCGTGAAAGATGGCTAGAGGGAGATGGAAATATCAAGCAAGATAGATTGGAGAATCATATGAAGACTACGTTGGATGGAATGTTTCACTGTTTTTTTATTTTTACCTGACTAAATAGATTTAGCTACCTACTCCAACAATGTGTGTAAATAGTTTTGGATCGATAAAAAGAAAGAAAATTCCATGAAAACACAAACCAATAGAGTCGCCATCTTCATTCGTCGCAAACCTACTCACCATCGCGCCCCTCCACTCGGTAATTTTGTTGAACTGATCTACCTCACCATCCCATCTCCCTCGCGCTCTGCGCCCTTCCTCCATTGCCCTCCCACCACCACCACTGCCAGCTGTGACGCCCCAGGTTTTTAATTAGCGTCATTAATGCTAATGACCGAGTCAAACTTGTTGACTCTAATCAAACCTTGGTCAACCTGGGTCATCACCTCGAAAACCCCTCCAACGATCACTAATGACCCTCTTGATCAAGTCAAACCACACTTGTAGTCAAAGCTTGGTCAAAGGCACAGTCAAACCCTTTTTAAACCCTAATGTCCTTGAGCATCCTCCGGAACTTTTGCCGCGTTCTCCGAATTTCACCTAAACACTTCAAAATATCCCAATATAAAAGTTGTCCAGTTTTTCGAGGGACACAACTTTGCTTTTGGGTGGCATTTCAAATTTTGAGTGGAAAAGGGTGAAAAACGTGGTCAACTGCAGCTGTTACTATTCACTAGTACCATGAAAAATAGGAACTTTGCCTGCCGTTCTTGCTCAAGCCATTGATCAAAACATAGGTCGGCCTTTATGAAAAATACTCTCCTATAGATGCTCTACAACTCTCGTATTCAAAGTTTTTGAAGTTCGGTTTGAATTTTTCGAGCATTCGACGGTCAAACAGGGCTAGATGCGTTGGTTTTGGGGCGACGTCGTGCGCGCCGGCGCTCCAGAGCGCCGCACCCATGCGCCGCGTGGCGTCCCGCCGTCCGGGCCCCGACCAGACCGCGCGCCCCGAGGCCACGCAAGTCGAGGCCGCGCTTGCACCAAGGGACCTGGGAGCTCGCGCCGTGGCGTGTCGCGCCCTGCGCCCGCCTGTGCCGGCCCCTGCCCGCGCCGCCCACCGGCAACGCCGCCCGCGCCCCGACGCGCCGGCCGGACCCCCTCGTCCTCTTGTAGCTTCAAGACGCGGTGGACACCGCCTATAAAAGGGCCACCGGCCTGTCCCACGCGCTCGCCACCCCCTCGCTCCACACCGTGCTCCGCCGCGGCGCCATGGCCGCCGCCGAGCCGAACCTCACCCTCCGCTCGCTGCCAGTACCCCCAAACCACCCTAACACTCTCTCTAGGCCCCCTAAGGCTTGAACCTTCGCACATTGCCCGGGGCACGCCGCAGTTTCGCCGGAAACCCCGCCGCAGCGGCGGCCGCCACCGGGTACCACCGCGTGAGCTCGCCGCCGACCTCCCTGCCCCAAGCCAGCACACAAATCGAGCCACGGTAGGCCCCACACCATCTCCCGCGCCTTCCTCCGCCTCAGCTCGCCGCCCCCTCGCCGGAATTCCACCGGACCGCCGCCGGCCACACCCCGAGGACCCCATTGCAAGACTTCAAGTCTTCCTGAGGGTCAATCCGTAAACCGAGGGCCTATCTGTATGGAATCGAAAACTTCCAGGGACCTTGTTGCAAAGCAATTTCTTCAATAGTGTTTGATTTATGCTGATTCTTGTAAACTCCGTAGAAAATAGTAGAAATATTAGAAAAATACAAACTCAATTTTGTTGGATTCCTTGTGAAAAACCCTAGAACTTTTGTAAAGCATGACCATAGTTTTGACTGATAGTTTTTGCATCAAAAATACAAAACTGTTAGACCTAGATCTGTTGTATCTCAAAATCTACAGGTGATCTGTAGCTGAATTTTGGATATATTGTGTGTTATGTCATGTATAGCTTCTGTACCAAAAATTACACAAAGTTACTGAGTAAATCTTTTTATATGATTTATTTTGTATTTATGCTAAATCTGTCTAAATGATTTTTGTAGATAAAAATAATTAGATTTTTTTGTTCAACTTCTTCATGTGATCTTGTTATGCCGAAATGCATCTCTGGTGAATTAATCACAATTTTATATCTGTCAGAAATATTTAATCTTGTTTTATGCCTAATTTCCTTTGTAAATGCATAGCTCAAGATCTTGGACCAGATACCATGTGTGAGAAAGTTGGAATCATTTTGATATGTATTTATTTTTATATGCATTTATCTTGCTTTAGTAGCTAGCTTTTGTTATTTTCGGTATATTTAATTTCCTAGCTCTCCTAAGTGTACATGTGTGTGCAATGGCTTTGTTTTGATTTGTAGTACTTCATAAAACACTCCACTGAATTTTATTAATTTATTTTGGGAATAAAAGCAATGGGAGCTATTTTGAGCTCAATAGTAAAGTAAATTGGAAAATCACCAACCACACCCCTAATGACCCTATGTGTGGAATGTAAATCTTTTTTAAAAAAGTTCAAGACCAACCCCTTGCTGTCTTGTGAAATTTAAACTAATTTATTTACATAAATATGTACACAGTCACTATTAAAAAGATTAAATAATAAAGAACCGCATATTGTTCCTTTTTGGAAGAGTATGCTGAATGTATTCTTATCTAGGTGAATGTGGTCAACCATGCACCCCATGGTTGTCATTTGTTGATTGTAATTAATTAAATTAAAAACCGTCAATTAAATCTTGCATTTGCATCCTCGTGTAGATCTTCCCGACGGTAGATATACGCTCGTGCCGGAAGGAGGAGACGAAGGTGCTGACGGAGAGCTGCAGTACGTGGACGTAGCTCAGGACCTGGACCAAAGTCCAGAAGGGCCCAAGGCCAACCTTGCCAGCGAAGGCAAGCCCCGGATCATTAACCCTTCTTTTAAAATTATGCAATTATGTTTGATATGATTGTGCATTTACGTTTCAGGAATTGAATTGAAACCCTAGCTGCATGATCCCTAGGTACCTATGTTCTTTTACTAGTATGCTAGGTCGATAGCTGCTATGCTATAGGATCGGTACAAGTCGAGTGATGTTCGTCACTCGCGAGAATAGGTTCTTATGTTGGAATCATAAGATCTTGATAAATGGATTGCTCATATGGTAAGAGCATGGGATTGGGCTCCGGTCCAGTGGCTTTCGTGGGCTAAGCTTTTGAACGTACTAAGCACTTGTCAGGAATGGGACCGGTAAGCCTAGTACCTTAAAGAGATGGTGCGGGAACTTACCCTTACAAATCTTGAGTAATCACCTACCCGGCTAGCTACCGGGGGAGGGGGGTACATGTGTGAAGCTGGGTGCCTTGCGGGGTACGCCAGATAGCTTTGTACCCAGGATGGTAAGCTTTGATCTCAAGCCGAGGATTTTTGGGAACCGCCTGGTGGTTGTCCATGTGGGGGCACCCTCCGTGTGTTTAGGTTTACCTTGCAAGGTTATAAATCTATCGATTGTCGGCCTCTCACCGTTATCTGAGACTGCTTAATCAACTGGCCATGATATCCCTTAATGATGGAACTTGATGAATATTACGGCTTGATTTAATTGTACTGTACAACTTTTGATTGCAATAGATGGCTCACGTAGAAATGCTAATTAACTAGAATTTGAGCTAAAATATTGAAAGTAAGGACATACTCTTTGTTGCTTTTCAGCAAAAGAACTCCACCGGCCAAAAAGCCTCTCATGTCTAGAGTTTGGTGATGTAGTTATCACCCGACGGTTAAGTCTTGCTGAGTATTAGTATACTCAGCCTTGCTTTAAAAATGTTGTTGCAGGTGTTGTTTGACCTGGTGAGATTCCACCCGGCTGGGAGCTGGAATGGGTGGATGACGACGAGTGATGGCATCACGGACGGCCTCCTGTGATGCTTATCTTGCGCTAGTTTAATTTATTCCGCTGTTTTCGAACTCTGAACCTTTACTTATCATGTCATGAACAATGGTTTGTAATAATTAAACCCTTAGGGGTAATTTGGATTTAATTTGTGTTGTACTCTGGACTCGCCTTCGTGTGAGTTTTAATGCATATGTTCGATCCTCTGTGTGAATTCCAAGTGATTTACCGGGTGTTAACCCGGCAAGTAACGACAGGATGGTACTTTACTGTCGCTTAATGACCAAAGTGGATTGGTTTAGATGATAGTACGGTATTTTCCTGGGCGGGTTGTCACACCATCGTGCCGTCATTCTCGTGCCATCCCAACCTCGTTGCTGCATAGATCACATGTCGTGGCTTCTCCATGTACATGCTATTGCATCCTCGTGTACATGTAGCGGCATCCGCTCCAACATTCTCCCAATTTGCCCCAGGATTGATGGATCTGAGGAGGGCTAGCACAGCGAGCGAGAGCAGCGGGTAAGCGGAACAACAAATGTGCAATGTCGCATAAAAGCTCCGACTGAGGAATTGAGCTGAAACTCACCGACGGCGATGAATCGGGTCGGCACCGCCCACTGCGAACCATCGCCCTCTAGGAGATCATGGACCGCGACATAAATTGCGCCTTCGAGCACCTCATCGAGACCAGCGAGGTCTCGTACCGAGAGGAAATAGTCACTCCGTACCGTAGGGAGGTAGAGGAGGCACGACGAGGGGTGGAGAAGGACACAAGCTCGTGCCGCAGGCAAGTGCATCGCGCATGGAGTAGGAGGAGGCGTGACAGGAGGTGGAGGAGGATGTCGTTGAGCCGCTGAGGAGGACATGAGCTCGCGTGCATAGGAGGTGCATCACCGACCGCTCGTGCCGTGGGGAGGTAGAGGAGGGGCAGCGAGAGGTATAGGTGGCGTCAGGGAAAGAAGAGGTGACGGAGAAGGAAAGAAGATAAGAAGTATGACATGTAGAGCTCATTGGATGGAGAGTTCAGTTTAAAGGGTCTATTGGTTTACCTCTGAATTTAGCAAGTCTTTCATTTTTTTTGCTAGTCTCTTAATCTCTAAATTTAATTAGAATTATTACTAGTCTCTTGGAGATGCTCTAAAAGAAGACAACATTGTGTAAACTAGTCTTTATCTCTACAACTTATCTACATCTTACATACATACATACAACTTATAATATACAACTTATAAAAAGTTTAGAAAGGAGAAAAAATCCTGTCCTCCCTCTCCGCTCGTGTGGGTCTGCCGAGCCTCACGTCCCCTCCTCCGCTAGCGCGGGTCAGACAAGGCCCCACGCCCGTGCAGCCCAATCCCCCCGACTGATTCCTAACGATCTTTGGAATCCGCACGACACAGCCGCCCGCCTTCCTCCTTCGACCTCCTCTCCCTCATGGCTGTCGCCGTCGATCTCGCGGACGTCTGAACGGCTAAGCAGCGTGATGGCACTGCCGGCACTCGCCGACGGCCGGAACCACCCCTGGTGGCCGTCGTCGTCGATCTCGCGGACGGCCGGACGCACCTACCCGTCTCCCTGCCTGCGCTCGTGGACAGGCGGACGCGGTCACGCGCCTGGCCGCGTTCCCTTGCCGGCACTCGGGGACGGCCGGAACTACCCCTGGTGGCCGTCGCTGTCGCAGTCGATCTCGCGGACTGCCGGACGCACCTGCCCTTCTCCCTGCCTGCACTCGTGGACAGGCGGATGCTGTCACGCGCCTGGCCGCGGTTCCCTGTCGGTGCTCGCGGACGGCCGGGAACCACCCTTGGTGGCCGTCGCCGTCGAGCTCGCGGACGGCCGGATGCAGTTGCCTGTCTCTCTGCCTACGGACGCGCCGCCAGACACGGATGTACGGTACGCTGTTGGGGAGCCATTCCTCGTGTATCCATCACGGACACACTGCAATGCCATGTTTCTTTTTTTTTAAAATTACACAGTACAACGCAGACGCACACAACACGCACGCACACTCACCCCTATGAATACACGTACGCAAACCCTACCCCTATGAGCACCTCTGAAGGACTGAGCACCGGCAGATCTGGAGATTCTCAAAGTCACCACTGGCGCCTCGTCGTCGACTGGAATGTCGCTTACCACTTAACGCATAACGCCGGAAAATCCCGGAATAAATCCAGGAAAAGGTGCGAGCACCAGAATTTGAACCCTGATGGGTAGCGTCCCACTGGACCGTCGTACCATTGGACTACAAGCCCATTCGCCACTGCAATGCCATGTTTCCATCCTGATGCTCCTTGAATTCTTATCTCATAACCGATCAGATAGGAACGTTATTAGTTATTTGGATTTCTGGATAACTAGGCAGAGAACATCTGGTGTCTCCAAAAGATACTATGTACGAAGCAGCGTCATTTGTGTTCATTCTTCTGTGTTGTGGCTAATCTCATGTCTGGTGTTGCAGGTTCCTCGATCGAGTACTGGCTAACATGTACTATCTGAGATCATTTTTCAAAAGCTAAATACATGTTATGAAGAACTCTGAAGAATAGGATGAGCTGAAAGAAGAGGAAGAGTGTTTCCAAAGGAGGTAATCATGTCAATCCTGTTCTAATAATGAACATGTTTGTTCAGTTCCTTCTTGTTCATTGTCTTGTTTGTCTACTCATTTTGATGGGTTTACTCAGCTAGGTGTTACTTAGAGAGAAAAAACTGCAAGTACTAAATGGGTGACTGCAAGTGAAAAGAGAGCAAGCTTCCAGGTATGGTGGTGATAATAAGGTTTTCATTGTGAATTTTAGAGCGGCAAGATTACTTAAACTTGCATCTTCGTGTCTTTATCTTTCAATGGAGCACAATCTCAAGATGGTGCTATTTAAACATGCCTGTCAAATAATGCTATTTTTCACCCCCAACATTTTCCCTACTTTCATGTGTCAAGTTGTGAAATTAGGAAGTATGATATCAGTGAACCGTGTGCTTCCCCTTTATTTGTCATCGGTACCTCGGGACTCGGGCTACTTGTGGAGTTTGTGCTGACCAAGGAAAAATGTTGACAGGTTGGAGAGACCAAGGCAAGGACCATGGAAGAGAAGTAAGCCAGAAATGCTTACATGAAAAGGATGAGCAGCCTCGTTCATCCACAATTACCACAGAACAGGTAAAGATCTCCCTCGATTCTCCATTTGAATTTGACATAAATATTACAAGTAGAGCTTTCACATCTTAATATGGATACATGATCATGAACGGGTTCAAGTCATTTATCTCTATTTAGTCACATTGCCAATCGATTAAAAAGTTCCGGTCTTGGTCTCAGATTATTTTAAAATTCTCTTATCTTTTAGTTGTGGTGCTGAAAACTGAACAATACAACGCAACATTTGCAGACTTGTACTAAATACCTGTAGGTTTGTACAGTGCAACATCTTTAAATTGTGGTACTAAATATCTTTTCAACTGAAATTATACCCCAATTGGTAAACATGAGACCTGTTAAAACAATTGTTCCATCCCTCATTTTTCAGAAAGTCAAGCTCTCTCGTTTCTTATGTCTTGCAAGTTCCAGTTGCTTATTACATTTCATATTTGTCGAACTGGCATAGCATGAAGACCTGATTGTATGGATGCAAAAAGGGGTGCTCCGATTTCTGGAAGTTGTACGGAAGAATTGAATTTTGATAAGGCACTTGTCATTGAGTTGTGTTGTACATTCATACAAATTAGTACGCCAAATATTTCTGTCTTCAAATACATGTATGTATATGATGTGGAACTTGTCACCGGAACGCTGTGCTCTACACATAACAGTGAACTTGAAGATCACTAACGTTCTAGAATTATTTATTTTCCAGTCTTTTGTGCAAGCTTACATTAACATCATGTTTTTGTTTTTTCCATGCTCTCCATGGTTGTGTTAAGAAAAGAAATCAGTATTATAATTTATTGGCAATGCTTTCATACTATGTAATTTAATTGAATGTTTTGTGTATTGTGTGTACATATTTGGATGCCCGTAGCAACGCACGGGCACTTTCCTAGTACAACTTAAAGGATAAAAGTCTGAAGATGGACCAATGTAGGCACCTTATTTTGTCATTGCACAAGGATGGGCTTTCTTTGAATCCAAAGGAACTAACAACACCGAACTTTGTCACCTCACCCGGCGGTAGGAGTGGTAATGGATCATGATCTTAACTCATTCTTCACAATCCAACTAAGATCTACTTCTTTTTAGCTAAGTTTATAAGATTATGGCTTGACCTTTATAAAATCGGATCCTTAAATTTGCTACACTAAGTGCCTGTTTAAAACTTTAGATTGAGGTGTATAAAGAATAGAGTGTCTAAAATGGTCTAAAACTACTAGACACCCTCTCTTTGGATCCTCTATCTAAAATTGTCTACACTACATTGAATGCTCTGCTCAGTGACCAAATTATGCTTCTCTTCTAGGGTTCGGATAGGGTATAGAGGTAATAAATGAGGACATAGAGAAGAAAAGAGTGAGGCTTAGACAATTTTAGCACTTCTTTGGGTGCTAGAGGTTGTCAAAGAGTTTAGACACATTTTAGATAGGAGCATTTGATTTTTTAGACCCTAAACTATCTAAACTTTAGACACTTTTCTTTAACACTTGAAATACAAACACTCCCTAAATTAGAACGCTCCTTTACCACCTCTACCTGCGCGGGAAGAGGAGTCGTCCATGGCCCCCGCTGTTGCACCGGAGAGTCAGCCGCCGCTGTCAGCAGGTTGCATCATGCAATTATTATTATTATTATTATTATTATTATTATTATTATTATTATTATTATTATACTATTATATTATTATTATTATATTATTATTATTATATTATTATTACTATTATTATTTTGGAACATGAGCTTCATTGATTATACCAGGTTTGATTACAATCACTAGCTAACAGGTCTATAAGAGCATGTGGAGGTACATGCCACTCCTTCACAGTTCACACCATGCTCTCTTCAAACCTGTTTCGCACACATACTCAGGCTGACTCCAACAATGCTAGGCATTTTGGAGAGGCAAATGGATGAATGCCTCACGTGCACAGTACAGAACACGCTATGCTTTCGTTGGTATCTCCAACAGACATTGCATCTCACTAGGCAGACAATCCCACGCGCCGCAAGTCGCCGCCGCCGCCGTCTGTCCGCGCTTGCCCCCTGCCACCGGCGCTCGGGCCAGCCCCATCCACCACCTCCTCCTCTCGCCCTTTGCCGCCGCGCTCAAGGTCGCCCCTTCCCGCCACGCTCCAGGTCGCGCCCGCGCCGCTGCTCGCCATGGACGAGCTCGAGGAAGGGGAAGGAGAAGAGAGCTCCAATCCGGGAGAACAAAGATCAAATCTGGGCGAGCGCTCGGGCCAGCCCCATCCACCACCTCCTCCTTTCGCCCCTTGCTGCCGCGCTCCAAGTCGCGCCTGCGCCGCCGCTCGCCATGGACGAGCTCCAGGAAGGGGAAGGGGAAGAGAGCTCAAATCCGGGCGAGCTCCGTCGTGGCGCCGGGCCGTCGAGCGAGTTGCTCCGGGGCCCTGTCAAATCCGCGTGCCACCGTCGCCCTGCTCCACACTTCTCCCTGCCGCGTGTCGCTCGGCCAGCCATGTGCCCGAATGCATTCAGAGGAGAGAGAAGAGTCAATTTTAGCTCAACTCTCTCCTCGAAGCCAAAAATGGCTGCTGCTTTGCCTTCTCTGTTGGAGGCCATTGCATTGTGAACAGTAGCTAGAGGAGAGGTATTTTTGGTTTGCCTATCCTTTGCATGAGCTGTTGGGGTCCGTCTCAGTATGAGCAACACTATTAGTTTTTTTTAGTAAAATGCGCTAGCGGTCCCTAAACTTGTTGCGCTGTGTCAAGCCGGTCCCCAAACTCGCAAAACGACCAACCAGACCCCTAAACTCCGTTCGGGTCTCATTTTGGTCCAATCGGGAGACGCATATCTCTCTTCCCTGTCACTTACACGTGGGACCTGCGAGTAAGGTTGTCTTCAACCTCTGGCCACCTTCCGGGATGATGTTGTGCCGCGCGACAGAGCTTGGCGAGGTCAGAGCTGCGTCGCCGCGGTGGTGGGAGCCGAGTGCAGTGGCGGCGGGAGGCCGCAGCTCGAAGAGCAGGGATTCCGGCGGCGCAGCGGGATCCTGCTGCCCTCCCCTCCCGCTTGGCCGCTCCCTGCGTGCAGCCAGCCCACGCGGCCGAGCTCGCGATCCCGGCCGGGGGGCGGGGAGCCGAAGGGGCTCGAGGCGGAGGTGGCGGGGGCCGACGGCGGGCATGTCAGAGGCCGGCCGCCCGGCGCGTTGAGGTGTCGTCCTGCACGAGGATGCTCGCCATCGAAGACCAAGGACGACGGGGAGCTGCCGCCTGCCGCGGCCGAGAGGAGCTGCTGCAGTGCAGCTCGCACCCTAGAGCTCTTCTCGCCGGATCGAGGCGCCGCCGGGTCGGACGCGGGTCCAAACCCGTTTGGGACCAAAATGAGACCCGAACGGAGTTTAGGGACCTAGTTGGTCGTTTTGCGAGTTCGGAGACCGGCTTGACACAGCGCAACAAGTTTAAGGACCGCTAGCGCATTTTACTTTTTTTTAGGATGATGAGCAACCCTATTAGTGGGCTGAGCAGGTGTCAATTTTAGAAATTTCTCTAGGGTCTGCGCCCAAAAGGGCCTATATTCTCAACAAGTCGGCCTGGCCCACGCAAGAATTCCTTCCCCAGACTCCTGAACCACCGACGTGGCCGCTCCCTATTGGACGCCGAGGCCTAAGTCCCCACCGCTGCCACGCTACACCGCCGCACCGCTAGTTCCCCCAATCAGATCCCCCCGCAAGGCCGCAACCGCGTCCGCGATGGCATCCGCGGCGGCGACCGGCGCCGGCGACGGCGAGAAGCCTAACGCTTACCTAGGCCAGCCCCTCCTCGCGCCGCCGCAGCCCCCACAGCAGCCCTACTACGCCTACCCTGCCGCCGCCTACGCGCATCCCGCGGCCGCCCCTCCGCCGCCGCCGCCCCCGACCCTCGTCTTCGTGCCGCCCCCCTGCTCCCCGGTGCTCGTCCGCCTCCGCCGCCTGCGCCCGCGCCGCGCGCCCTGCCTCCGCCGCTTCTGCACCCGGACCCTCCCGCTCCTCCTCGCCCTCGCGCTCCTCGCCGGCGGCGCCTTCCTCCTCTACCCGTCGCCCCCCGCCGCCCGCGTCGGCGGCCTCCGCGTCGACCGATTCCGCGTGGACCCGCCCGTCCTCGACCTCGGCCTCGCCCTGCGGCTCCGCGTCCTCAACCCCGGCTTCCTCCTCCCGCTCAACTACCGCGCGGTTTCCGCCGCCGTCTCCTACCGCGGCCACCTGCTCGGGTCCGCCAAGGCGTGGCCGGGGTCTGGCGAGCTCGCCGCCAGGGACGAGGTGTATGCGGACGCCGAGGTGTGGGTGGACGCCGGGAGGGTGCTGGATGACGTGGTCGACCTCATCGGGGACCTGGCCACTGGGTCAGTGCCGCTGGACATCGTCACGGAGGTGGTCGGCTCAATCAGGGTGTTCCGTTTCCACATCCCTGTGAAGGTAATTGCTTGTTCTCGAAATGTATTCTTTTTTATCAAATTTATGATCCCATTACATATAGTTTGCTCAGGAGTCGCGATTGATGTTTGTAGTTGATACTGCTTGCAAAAACTGGGTCTTTGGAATTGGGTTACATAACCTGCAACGATTTGACATGTTATAGATTTAGTTTTTGGGTCTGTGTAAGTACTATCCTTCAATATCTAAGGATTTGCATTCAACAGTTCTGGACTTAGAAATTCAGCTCTTACCATGGATTGCGGGTTCTGAACTGCTGAAGGAGATATGCCTGATCATAAGGATTACATGCCTTGAGATGTTCGTAGTGATATTACTTTTTTTCATATTCTCTAGCTTTGGTCAGTGACTATATTGGTTCTGAATTTGAATGAATTTGGACTTAAAAGAATTGGAAAGATTAGTAGTATGGTTACTTTGTCCAAAGTGTATAGCAGTGATAGCTTGGGTGTGGGAGGAGGGGCACAGTTGGAAACTAGTTGTTACTAGTTGTTTTATTCCATTGGGTGTTCTAGCATTTCTTTGGACAGCACTACCATAATTGGTGGTAAGAGAATATGGAATAGGGTTCACTGGCATCTGCTTTAGTGTCACAGTTCTTTGACTTGTCATTTCCGTGTTAATACAATTGGACTTTTTTCAACCTTCTTCTATTCTATGTTTCTGAGAATATTGTAATTTTTGTATGACCAGTAATGAGTTGTTCATGTAGTTCCTGTGATAGATGTGAATCTGTGAGCTGGGTTGTAAATATAGTGGATGGTGTTAGGGAACCATGAAAACTAGTTCTTTACTTCTTTATTAGGACAGATATGGACGCGACAAACTCTATAGGCCATTTATAAGAAGATTATAGATTAGTTGCATGACTATGTTAGTCTGTCACCTCCATTGTATCAACAACATTTTTTTTAGTCGTGAAGTTTAGGTATCTGCGTTGATTACAGAGTATATTTTTATGTTTATTTGAATGTGGCCTTGGGCAAGTTTGGTCTAACAATCTGGCTCATTACAAAGAGTGAATTTTTTCAATTATAATATAAATATATATGTAAAAATATAATCACACAACTGTTAGGTGCAATTAACAGTACCTTAAAGCACCATTACAGGATTATTAGTACTAAGTAGTCTACAAGTGCATGAGTGAGTTCAATATGGTTAAGAATAAACGCAAAAGGGCTAACATGGTGGATGAATAAGAGTTGCCAAAGATTGAGCTACTACCTCCAAATCAAAAAGGATATTGGCATATTGCCCTAGAACTAGAATGCATGTTGTCAACTGTCAACACTTGAAACTTTGCTTACCAATACATGTGAAGTATCTGTATGTTGCATGGACAGATACTAGTAGATTCATCATTGAAATCAGTTGTAGCTCTTCTGACTATAGCTAATTATGTATTTTGTTAGACCATTTGATTAGAAGAATGCAAAAGTACTTGTCCAAGTAGGTACTGCACTATTTTGCCCTGAAAGAGTGCCTCCAGATTTGCTAGAGCCAAGCACTATTGCGATGATTAGAAGATGAGATGGTGGTTTCAATTTTGAAAATTTGTAATTTTGCAAGTCAGCATAAATCTCAATTCTCAAGTCACATTTGATGGTGATGATCATACCTTGGTAGGATAGCTAACTGATGCAAAATTGAGTTACCTGAAATGGGTTATTCTGAAAATGAGATGTGCTAGCAAGTGAAGAAGGTTTTTAACAGAGTTGTACATGTTTTAAACCATTTAAAAGCAGAACAGAAGAACAAAACAGCTTTTGAAGTTGTACATGAGTCTGGAAGTTTGTACCATGAAAACTTCCGTTAGCTGGAAGTCTGTACTCCCTCCGTCCCGCTTTCATTGTCGCTCGGGAACTGGAATGCCCTCACAGGCTCGATTTTCTAATGACCGTCATAAAGGGACAGAGGGTGTACCTTATAACTGAACATTGGGTTGCTCATCCTATTTAATTCTAGTATCTCAAGTTTGCTCATTTTTTAATGAAAAGTTAAATTGTAATACATAATGTACCCCTAAGCAAAATGATCTAGCATATTTCTTAATGAAAAGCTCTTCCCTCAGGCCATATTATGTTTGGTATCATAATGCAGTATCTCCCTTTATATCTACTACTTACTAATATTCGTGTGTGTGACTGCGTGTACTCCTGCTGATCCAGGGGCTCATATCGTGCTCGGTGAATATCAGCCCAGAGACTCAGGGAATCATAAGCCAGGATTGCTACTAAGGTAAGGATCTTATGTTCCGAGCTTTTGTTAAATAATCTGTACTATGTTGATTTAGCACAAGTTGTGAGTTTGCACCTTTTTCTGTAGTGAGAGTGATTTGAGATCTTCATGGAACATAATTGCATAATTTGAGGTCAAGTTGCAGAGCCTGCTCGGTGGAACTGGAGTGCCTATCTGTATATAATTTGTATATTGGCCCGTGTTGGCTGGGATAAGAAGCCAAGAACATGCTGTCCTGCATACTTGTCAGAACTGCTTGTCTGTATCTGTATATAATCTAGATTTCTTGTCTCTATCTGGGCATAGAAATTAATCATGGTGTGCGATTTGACCTGAACATTTATGTTGAGTGGGGTAACTTATGGTTTGTGATATTTGAATTGAACCATGGTAAATGAAACACTATTTGAGTTGATATGTTTGACATTACGCCTCAACTCCTGAATTCTAGTGCGGTGCCTGAAACAATATCTGGATCTATGCATTGAACAGCTTTTTTGGTGTAACTATCAAGTGCCAAAGTAGTCTGGTAGTAGTCTGGTAGCACTACCTGACGTTGAGACTGAAATGAATGTTGTCTGATGGTTGGATCTGATCTTTCATGTGGCTTGAGGTTCAGAAATTCAGATCCAATGCACCAATAATCACCACCACTTTGTCCAGATGGTCTGAACTCTGAAGGAGAAAATGGGTCCTGATCTCTGATGGCGCCTATGGGAGGCCATGTGAGCTTGTTCACTTATTCTTGCACCTTGCTTGGTTCAGTGAATGGGTTTTGGGTAATGGACTTGTTTCTGATGGGACGGCATCATGGCATGGAGTGTGTGCTACACAAACACCATGGTGGAACATGCCAAAATGGGTTGTTCGTGGTATACATGCTGTTTGTTCGTGGCATACATGCTGTGGAGCTGCCGGCAGCATGTTTAGGCTCGGCGCCCTTGTCATGCAATCTGCATATGCACAGTAGTCTGGCCTGGTTGTGCTCTCTGCCCTGCACTTTCCCTTAGGCCTTAGCACATGATTCGAGTTACTGCCATGTTTAGCTGACTGTGATTTAATTTAAATTCACCCTGAAATATGTCTTGTGCTATAATATATGACTGCCAAAATTAGAGAAGTTGGGCTTACGTTTTGGGATGGAAGGAGTATGTTCAGTCTGAGAACAGCAACCATGTCAAATCCTGGCTCGTTGAACAACAAAACTACAACTTTGGAAGCAGTGCCTTGTTTGTTTCACTTTTCAGCCAGCAGTCAGCCAACAATACTTTTTTCTCACAACAAATCAACATCAGTCAGCTGTCACAAGCCGACTGAACAAGCTGTCTATGTTACAACGAGAACAAATCCACTTTTCCATTTCTTTTCCAAAACCACTTTCAGTGTTAACAGGGGTTGCACTCCACGCATCTTTTGCAGATCTCATATAATATAGTAGTAAACTATTGACAACAGATTGGGAGTGAACAAAAATGGTAGTTTGTTCAAAATTGCAACATGAAGAAAATATTTACCAATATACCAAACAATAGTCAATAGGCACGTTCCAATAGTACCAGGCACGGTTGCTGCTCTACTGCAGCAGCTTATTCCGTGGTCAAGAACAAGGAATTGCAAAAGGCCACATTATTTCTCACCACAACTCAACAAAATAATAAATAGACAGATGATACAAGCTTGCGATCATATTTTTGGGCACAGAAGCCCTCAGTTCTTCACGGTTGTGACATGCCTCAGGAGCATCTGAATGACTTCCGGGGAGATGTTTGCAGCCTGTTGGTTGAGCTGTTCAATCTTTGCTGCTGTCTCTTGCTCGAGACGCTTGACATTTGCACCAGAGTCACCGCTGCTCTGTAAACAACAAGGTAGAAGTGAGCTCTTCAGTCTTCTAATCCTATGTTTCAAAAAGAAGCAGGATGTGTGCATACCTCTGCAACCTTCCTCTGAAACTCGTTCTCCATCTGCGTACGGTATTCATCTATTTCCCTCTGAGCCTCCTCTTTAGCTTGCCTAAGCCTTGCCGACTTAGCTGTTGGGTACAGAAAAGATTTGAGTTTACATTGCAGCCAATACAAATGGGGCGGAAATAAATCCTTTTGCTTTTCATGTACATAGCTATTCAAGATACCCAGAGTAGTTTTGCTAATTGAACAAAGACAAGAAATTCCAACGTTTAAATTGCACAAAGATTGTTGAATGCATATTTGTTGACTAAACTGGCATGAAACATTGGGTGAGATGAAACGGCTTAACAGGCCGAAATATGTGCAAGATTATGCTAACAGATGCAAAACCGACAACAATGTCCGAGGTAAAGCCATGATGGAGATGCTGATTATACCGCACCTCATCACAATGCAAAAGGTACATGCATGCACACTTAAATCGGAAACGAACATTGTGGATGAAGAAAGATCATCCTCTAATTCGACCTCTGGTCAACCTATTCAGAACTCATGCTCAGCTAACTTGCTCTACGATTGCTACGCTAGACTTGCAATGGGCTTAGCTCAACAGTAAGACAAGAAAGCATTACCAGCCCTAGCGGCATTGACGATCTGCTGAGCCTCCTGCTCCGCAGCCAGCAGCTGCTGAATCCCGCTCTGGCGCCTGCTCGCGTCCATCTCTCAGCACCTGGACGAAGTACAGCAATTCCGAATCGGATTAAAAAATTCCCCAACTTTCAGATCAAACAAAAGAGCGGAGACCTATATCGCTACATTACGCCCAATGGGGAATTTCATGACACCATCCAAATCGTGGCAGCGGAGCCGGCAACGAACTGGACGCATTACAAAGATCGCGCGTCGCAGTAGCACGCCCGAGAGAGATTCGGGTTTCCGGGATCGCACCGACGAACCGATCCGCCGGGACGGGACGGGCGATCGCGTGCGCACCGGCCGGATCTCGACACCGCGGCGACGGATCCGGGAGGAGGGGGGAGATAGGGGACGAGGAAAGAGAGGGAGGGAGGGATCTCGGCGCGAGGAGTTACCTGAATGGATCGGGGGCGGGCGGGTTCGGCGGCCGGAGCGGAGGGCGATGGTTGGGGAACAGATCGGGGTCTCTTTCTGGACTTTGGCTGGCGAGCTGATATAGGACGTGGGTCCACGGCGGAAACGGCTTGCAAAATTACGAAGTCGACGGGGCTGGATCGGATTTGTTTTTGTTTCAAAAATTCTGGAATCGAATACGAACCGCAGTTTTGAAAAACAAAACAACGAAATGCCGATAGGTCGGATACGAATAGGATGGTAAGACAAATTTAGACACGTGCATAGTATATATTTAGAGAACTTTAGATGGTCTAGAGTTTGAACCGTGCAAACTGCTATATTTTTTCACTGTTCGAAAATAGATGGTTTTAATTTTTGCGGATAGTGCTTGGGCCAACCTAACTTTTGAAGCTGCAAGTAAGTATGGAGCCAACAATATTGGACTAAGTCGTGCTCCCTCTATTTTAATTTATAATTTGTTTGACTTTTTTTAACTCAAATTTGATCGCACGTCTTATTCAAAAAATTGTGTAAAATATTATATTTTTATTGTGACTTGTTCTATTAATAAAAATTCTTCAAGAATAACTTAAATTTGACTTTGTATGCGCAATTTTTTTAATAAAATGAACGGTCAAACTTAAGGTTAAAAAAAGTCAAACGACCTATGATTTGAAACGGTGGGAGTGCTTATTTTGCTAAGGTATAAGAAAATCATAAATGAAAAGGAGGGTATTTATCCAGCAAAAAATGATATAACCACGCCTAAACAAAGATCATTAGTATTTTGGGTTAGGTGTAGTCACATCACTAGTATTTTTGTTTTCCATACAAATATTGCATCTAAATATCTGCATATATTTAGACCATATATCTAGTAATGGGACGCATATCATGGTGTGAAATCTATTATTAAGTGTTTCAGTTATACCAATGACAATTTACACCCTCTAACTGTTCGACCCTTTGCGATATGGGAGATAAGAAAGTGGTTCTTAAGGTCTCCCTTTGTCCTAGTTCCAAACTATAAGTATCAACCAAAAAAATAATTCCGCCTTATGTAAAGTTGCCATAGGATATTAAATGAATGAGATGGAGTTTTTTTTTCCAAAACTTATATATTCTTCCTGCTTGGTCTTTGTCTTCCAGGTGAAAACCTTTTTCCGGTCTTCGGAGGAGCGACGACAGCGGCATCGACGTTGTTTCCTTCTTGGGGGCGTCGCTTAGAAAGTCTTGGGATCTGCTTCACTTGTGGTGGTTTGGCTTGTTAGGCGTAGGTAGTTTTGTGGCTTGGTTGGAGAACTTGTTAGAAGCGTAGTCTTCGTTTGCGTTGTCTTATTTTTTCTTTGCCTCGGTGCGAGGTTTTGAGCCTAAGCGCTCTGGTGTACTCTTTGGCCGTATATATCCACTTGTGGATATAGAGGCCGGATTTCTAATCCTTAATCTAAAAAAAAGATGGCAAGCAGACATACAAGACTGCAAAGATTTAAACATGATGTATTCCGATTTAGGATATTGAAACCTGATTACCTGAGCATCGAAGTATATTCCTACCGACTATTCTATCTATTCACGAAGGAGCGAGGGAAGCCCTCACTAGGTTTGCCCCAAAACAAAGAAAACTCTTAAAGTCTAGTCACTTTGTTGCTTGTTAGCCACCAGCTAGTAGTACTTTTCTCTCACACTAAATCATCACTAACTACCAACCATCAGTTAGTCGGCCACCATTATCAGATGATGGTTATTGTAGCACTACTGTAGTAAATCATGAATTAATTAGGCTAATTAGATTCGTCGCACCAAGTTGCACTCATCTGTGAAAAGGTTTTGCAAACAGATTTTATTTAGTACTCCAAACATGCCAGATGTCGGGGTTCTCTACTGCCGGCAGTACATTTGTATCGAATTGCGTGCCGGGCCTCGGACGGTTGCGCAAATGGGGGTACACAAGGATTTATACTGGTTCGGGCCTCCGGAGAGTAACACCCTACGTCCAGTTCGTGTTGTTGTGTTATTTGTGCTAATTTGTAGTAAGGGTTACAAACTGGTCGGGGAAGGGTATCGAGCCCAAGTCCCTGGGGTGTCAAAGCCAAGGATGGCTGGAGGTAGAAGAAGAGAAAGCTCCTCTCGAGAGAAGGAAGAGGTAAAAAGTAAAAGCCAGAGCTCTCTCTTGGAGAGGACCCCTGCTCTCCCTTTTATATGCCAAGGGGAGCAGGTTACATGAGTGGAGAGAGAAAGAGAGAGAGTGTGTGTGTGCATGTTCAACAGGTGTGCGGGAGGAAAACCTTTTCCCATGCAGCGGGTCCCGCATCCCTTGATTCTTGCTGTTGTTGCGTGTAGCTGCCTGTCCCAGTGCCGTGCCTTCCCACGCAAGTGGTAGGAGCAATGAATACATCTGACACCTAGCACATGCATGGGTTATGAGGACTCAAAACTACTCGGGAGGGATTCCAGCTAGTCGAAGCCTGCATGTTGGAGGCCACGTGATGCCATAACTTGACTTGTGGCCGTTCTCCTTTACGAAAATAATTCCTAGAAGCCACCAAAAATACCCCAGGGGCCATTGTGGCTGTGATAGTCGTTCGTAATCGCTGTCTTTGGGTACCCATAATATTGGGTCCCGTCAGTAGCCCCCGAGCCTGGGAGGGAGTTGTAGACTCGTTCCCAGGTTCAGTCGTCGCAGTGGAGAGGTGGATCGTCGCTCGTACGGCGGGGGCGCGCGAGCGCACCCGCCGGGTGTAGCCCTCGAGCCCGCGGGGGAGTCGGAGACTTACCCGCGGGTTTAGTGATTTTGGAGCTGAGCATCGTTTCGTCGGAGGTGTCGTTGCACCCGAGCTTGCGAGAGGAAGATGAATTTTTGGTGACCTCGCACGGCGCGAGGCACTAGTCGGGGAGTCGGTTTCCCTTTTCGTTGTGTCTCCCTCGTGCATCCTTTTCGTTTGGAAGGAGGGGCTGGGTGACGTCGAAGCTTGCCTCGCTGGCCGAGCCTCGGCACCCCGTGAGCTGCGTGCGGGTGAGTTCGAGTGAAGCCTCGGAATCCCATTCGACGGGTTCCGAACGGATCAGTTGGTGATCGACCTCAGATTCCTGATGGTGAATTCATCTAGTTACCGAGCCCGTTCGGTTGGACTCGGCAGCTCGTCGCCTTTCCGTCGGGGAAAACCATGACCTCCTTTTCCATCAAGACTCGAACACAGTTCAGGATGCCCACGGCGCTCGTGCGCCCGAGTTCTGGCCGCCGGGGCCCATCCCTCGCTGCCCCTCGCTCGGGTGTCCAGGAGCGGCTGTCGAACCCTTCGACGGGCCAGCCTTCGAACTCCCGGTCGTTGGTGTGTGGCGCCAGTCCTCGGGTGCAGAGCCATGAGGGGCCGCTGGGACCATCAGAAGAGCGCGATGCTATCGTCGCGACGGTCGTGTAGTTGTCGCCCAGCCCGAGCGTGAGGGCCGAGTAGTAATCTTCTAGCCCCCGAGCGTGGGGGCCAGGTGGTAGTCGTCGTCTCCCAACCCCCGAGCGCGAGGGCCGAGTCTGCCGACCTGTTTTTGTAGAAGAAAATCAGAGGACAACAGTACGTAGTACGAAAAGTACTAATTCAGAAGAAACAACACTTGACAGCGCACAACGAGATTTCCAATTCCAACTCTTTTAAGTCTATTTAATTTCCTCGGGAAGTGTTCCTGTTGCGTTTAAGCACCTGACCCCCGATAGCCGCATCCGTAGCGCAGGGAGCAGGCCGCGTGCACGCGTGGGAAGTGTAGGCGTGGGGTCGAGGTTTCACGATTTAAGACGTGTGCTTCCCGAGTACTTTTAGCGACTTGTGTGAGGGGAAAAAGATATTGCGCTGATTTGTCCCGGCGACGCGTGCCGGGGTGTGTTATAGCTGGAAAAATCGGTGGTGCTAGGAGTATGCTTAGCTCGATTTATGTTCGAGTCGGGGGAGTCGGCGTGTCGTTCCCGGGCCCGTCCTGACCAGCCCCCGAGCTTCGTGTCGCCCGCGGTGGTCGAACGGACGGCTGTCGAGGCGGTCGGCGATTTCGTCGGAGTCGTCGTTGGTCTTGTGCGGGAGACGTCCCGGGTTCGTTCGGGGCGGTTGCCAAATGGCTGCCAGCGCCATTGACCGTTGTTGTCGATGGCGGCGCCGCGATTGGTCGGGGTGCGCTCGTGAGCGATGAAGGTGCGAGCTGGATCGCCGCGGCGAGGTATGCGAAGAAGGATGTGGTACGACGATGAGCAGTGACGCGGCAGCCAGTCTCGGCTTGCCCCCACCCGTGGCACCGCTTGAAACGGCTTCGTCCAAATCAGGGTAGCGAGTGGCCGACGCTGTGTCGGTGAAAGGATCAAGATGTCGACTAGAGGGGGGGTGAATAGTCGAACCTGAAATTTACAAACTTTTAAACCAGCTGTCAGTCCAGGTCCGGAGTTTCCGGATATTTTTCTGGATACTCCGGGAAATCCGGGAAAATGTCCGGATTGTCCGGGCCTACGAGGGGGGATTCAAATTGACAGAAATTAAACTTGCTCAAACATAGATCTATGGAAATAGGTTATGCACTGGGATGAGACAAGCCTGTTTCTCCACCTAGAACCTGCAGAAACCTCAACACGGAGTAGATCGGTACCAAACCCAAGAAATGTGCTCAAGAGAGATACAAGCATACAACAAGAGAAACAAGCACAAGAGACACAAGAATTTGTTACCGGAGTTCAACCTCACACCTTGAGGTCTACGTCTCCGTTGAGGAACCCACAAAGGGTGGACCTTTACACCTAGGTCACTTTCCTCTCTCTAGCGACCACAAAGATCAAGTTAGAGTTACTTACTCAACTTCGGGGTGATACAAACCTCCTTGGGCAGCCACAAACCTTTGGATGCTCCAAGGCAACGCCTAGCCGGCTAGGAGCTCAAAGCTCCAAGAGTAACAAACATGAAATGTGCCAACCAAGTGAAGAACGAGGTGCTCTAGTGATGGGAAATAAGCTCACTAGCACTCTCCAAGCTCTTGCTCTCAAACCCTCCTTAAATCCCCAACAAATCTCACCAAACCAAGGCCAAGGGGAGTAAAGAGGGGAGTGAATGAGTTTTGAGTGTTGCAGGTCGAAATGGGCAAGAGAGAGAGAAAGGAAAGGGTGGAGGAGGCTTTTATACCCCCTCACACAGAAAAGAGCCGTTACAGCTCTAAGACCCAGAGTATCCGGGAAAAGCCCGGAAACTCCGGGAAGTCCGGAGACTCCGGGAAAAACCTGGACACTCTGGCCTCCCAAGGTCAGCACCCAAAGAGTTAACCCCGTGAACGTGTTGGTGCAAAGGTGTCTCTCATAGGTTTTGTTTTGACAACTAGAGCACCTGTTCGACTCTTAGAAGATACATTTCCTGTCCCTCTTTATAGTACGGCATTCCTAGGACTCAAATTCAAAATATAAAATAAATAAGCCTTCATAGGAACCCTTTGTAGCATCACTTCCTTTTTGCTTACTCAATGAATCAACACTTGATCCCACATACAATTTTAATTCCTGCTCATACACTAGATAAATCATTAGCCACTTAAGCGTGTGTCATTAAATCACCAAAACCCACTTAGGGGGCCAAGATACTCTTCAATCTCCCCCTTTTTGGTGATTGATGACAACACATTTAAGTCTTACAAGAGATAATCAATGAATATTAAAGACAATTTGTAATACTCCTCCTTAATATGTGCACATTGAGTTTTGAATATCAATGGTTCTTTTAGGACCAAATTTTGCACAAGGAAGGAAAGACATGAGAGTATTACAACAGTGGGATGCTTGTGATGTGCAACAGGTAATAGTGGAATGCATATGACAGTTCATGTACTAAAAAAGGATGCAAAGGAAATCTGGTGCTCAGAAGTCTGGAGTATCCGAGCCAGACCCGGAATATCCGGAGAATCCGGAAACTCCGGGAAAAAGTCCGGACTCTCCGGGCTTGCTGATCACCAGTGAAAAACAACATTCATCAAGTATTTTCAATCTAACATATAGCATCCTAAGAAAGTAAAAACTGGGCAAACAACCACAAGCACACAACCATAAGTCTCAAGCTCACATAGTCTTACACGCATATGAATTTAAAGTTATTACAAGCCATTGTTCCAAATCCATAAAGTTCCACACATTGAGAGATAGATAAAACACTCCCCCTTTGGCATCAAGCACTAAAAAGGGAGTGGGGCAGCAGCTGGATCACTCGGAGTCCTCGTCGTCGTCCTCCTCTTCATCGTTGTTGTCCTCCTCCTCCTCTTCCTCTTCTTGCCTTTCTTCTTCATCTTGGGCGTCCCACTCCGCAAAAGGGTCATCGAAAGTGGGGAGCTCACGGTAGGGATCGATGGGGAGGCCAAGATGAGACTTGATCTCAATGATGTCCCGGCGGTTCTCATTTGTCTCCGTGGCCATGGTCTTGCACATGCTGAAAAAGCTCTTTAGGACCCTCTTGATCATGGAGCCACGGTGCTGACGGGGAGGCCTAGGTGGAGAGGGTGCAGCGGGCACGTCATCATGGCGAGGAGCTGCACTAGAGGAGCCCACATACTTAGGAGCTTTGGGAGCTTTCTTGGCTCGATCACGGAGGTGACGGAATGGCTCATGGACAACATCCTTTGGATAGCGGACATTAGTGACTCTCTCAATCATGTACATAAGATAGGGAGCATAGGGGAGGTACTTCATTGGGTCATTCATGGCCCTCCTCAACTCATTCCAAATGAAGTCAAAAATGCAAAACCCTTCTTCGTCCGGTGCCATCCTATTGAGGAGATTTGGAGCATAGTACCTTAAAGCCGTAGTGTCTCCTTGCTTAGGATCAATGGTGGCTCAGAAGAATTGATTGAGATAGTAGTAGTAAGGGTTGAGTTGGTCCGCTTTGCCCTCAATGGCTAAGGCACGACTAGGAAACATGTAGGGGAGGTCCCTAGGCTTGTACTTGTTCTCATTGTGGATAGGAGTGCGGTCTTCATCTTTAGAGCCAAGTCCCAAAAGCCTAGAGAAGGTCATGTAGTCGATTGTGCACTTGTTGCCTTGAGTTGTCCAAGTGATGGTGTTGTCATATGGATTGTAGTAGTAAGAGCAATGGAATTGGGCTAGGATCTCCTTGTTCCAATTGTTGCGAAAACCCATGATGTCATAGAGCCCCACCTCCTTGCACTTCTCAATCACGGAGTTGAACACGGTATTGTTGCGGTCCTCATAGTACTTCCAATCAACCTCATCTTCACAATGGGCACCATGTTCTTAGCAACCAACTTGGGATTCCTTATGACGGTTTGGTAGAAATCCCTATGGAAGTCACACCAAAACCATGCCTCTAGCCCCTCTCCCTTGAGATAGCGATAGACATTGTCTTCCCTTTGCTCCCTCACAGCTAGAGCATTCTTGGAATAATCCCTAGACATGTGCTCAGCAAATCCAAGAACGGATCCGGGCTCTCTAAGATTGATGGGAGTGGACACCACCCGGACGTTTTGTGGGAGAGTGAGGATGAGCCTAGGAGGAGTTTTGGGGCAGATATGGGCTGCAACTCCTTGTTTATGTTTGGGAGGTGGACGCTCAACCGGTCGGCTTTGATTGATGTAGGAGGCTTTGTGGCTCTTTTTGGGGTGAAGTTTGTAGCGGGGTTTCTCCTTAGCCGGCCCCTTTCCATGGCGGCGAGGAGGCTCAGGGGTCTGCTCATATGTGTCATCTTCGACTTCATCATCATCACTTTCGGTCCCCTCTTCCTCCTCAATCTCTTCTTCTTCTTCACTTCCCTCAGCATAAGATGGAGGGGGATCGCCCCTTCTCAGCCGTGCACTGCGCTGAGAGGACTCTTGGCCCAAGGTCTCTTGCACGACCCTCAGGGAGGCGGGGTCATGCCTAGCCTTGGTCCTCCTTTGAGTGGAGGGCTCATCCGAGTCGCGCCTTATCTTCACCCTCATGATCTTGGGGAGAGAGGGGAAGAAGCTTCAAGTCTTCAAATCCGTTGTAGATCCGTGTTCTCCACCCCTTGGAGCCCTCAATCTCTCACTCTCACTCGATTTGGCCGGATGGAGGTGGAAATCGCCTAAGGGGGGGGGGCGACGGGGAGAGAGGGACGGCGACGGGAGTGAGTGGGGAGCGAGTCAACGCGGTAAAAGATAGAATGGAAGAAATAACCGCGGTGAAAAGGTATATATACCTTAAAGACCCGGAATGTCCGGACCAAGTCCGGAATCTTCGGGAAATAATCCGGAGTATCCGCTCCCCCTGAGACCAGCGAGTAGATTTGCAAGGAATTTGATGTTGGATAGATTTGGATGACTATACATGTAAAGTATGTGAGCCTGAGTAGTATCAACACTTGAGACTAGCCACAATCAAGCAATGAGAACAATAGTCCAAGTGTTGTACCAATAAGATCCAAATATTTCAAAAACAAATGAACACAAGTTTTGCAAATCATTTTCTTTTCAAAAGACCTATTCTAGGTCACTCAAACATGTGCATGATCTCAAGCCAAGTTACGAGAATCCAAGATATTTAGCTCACTCCTCAAAGCACAAAACCTTAGTTCATCAAGAGGCTTTGTGAAGATATCAGCTAGTTGCTTATCGGTGCTCACATGACTTAAAGCGATATCTCCTTTGGCTTCGTGGTCTCTCAAGAAATGGTGTCTTATGTCTATGTGCTTTGTTCTTGAGTGGTTTACGGGGTTGTTAGCTAGCTTGATGGCACTCTCATTGTCACACAAGAGTGGCACCTTGCTAAACTTACAACCAAAGTCTCTCAAAGTGAGCCTCATCCAAAGTAGTTGAGCACAACAAGCACCGGCTGCAACATACTCGGCCTCGGCGGTGGAAAGGGCAACAGAGTTTTGTTTCTTGGAACTCCAAGAGACCAAGGACCTTCCAAGTAATTGGCAAGTCCCGGATGTACTCTTCCTATCTACTTTGCAACCAGCATAGTCCGAATCGGAGTAGCCAAGTAGATCGAAAGTGGAGCCCTTGGGATACCACAAACCAAGGTTAGGAGTATGAACCAAGTATCTAAAGATTCTCTTAACGGCCATTAGATGACACTCCTTAGGATTAGCTTGAAACCTTGCACACATGCACACACTAAGCATGATATCGGGCCTAGATGCACAAAGGTAAAGTAGAGATCCAATCATGGAGCGATATACCTTTTGATCGATGCTTTTGCCTTCTTCATTTAGATCAAGATGTCCATTTGATGGCATAGGTGTTTTGATGGGCTTGGCGTTATTCATGTCAAACTTCTTGAGCATATCATTGGTGTACTTGGTTTGACTTATGAATGTGCCTTCTTTGAGTTACTTGATTTGAAATCCGAGAAAGAACTTCAACTCACCCATCATAGACATCTCAAATCTTTTGGTCATAATCCTACTAAACTCATCAACCCAAACTTGGTTAGTAGAACCAAATATAATGTCATCGACATATATTTGGCATACAAATAAATCATTGCCTTGTTTACGAGTGAAGAGAGTAGGATCGGCTTTGCCTATTTCAAAGCCTTTCTTTAAGAGAAATTCCTTAAGGCATTCATACCATGCTCGTGGGGCTTGCTTGAGCCCATAGAGCGCCTTATGGAGCTTGTAGACGTGGTTGGGGAATTGTGGATCTTCAAAGCCCGGTGGTTGTTCAACATAGACTTCTTCGGAGATTGGGCCATTCAAGAAAGCACTCTTGACATCCATTTGATGTAGCTTGAAGTTGTGATGTGTGGCAAAGGCTAAGAGTATGCGGATTGCTTCAAGCCTTGCCACCGGTGCATAAGTTTCTCCAAAGTCCAAGCCTTCTACTTGAGTGTAGCCTTTTGCCACCAATCTTGCTTTGTTCTTGGTCACCACGCCATTCTCATCTTGTTTGTTGCGGAAGACCCATTTAGTGCCTATCACATTTTGCTTGGGACGTTCCACCAAGGACCAGACTTCATTCCAAGTGAAGTTGTTGAGTTCTTCTTGCCTGGCCATCACCCAATCAGCATCCTCAAGTGCTTCTTCGATCGTAAGAGGTTCCAACATAGAAACAAACGAGTAATGTTCACAAAAATTTGCTAATCTTGAATGAGTTGTTACCCCTCTACGGATGCTTCCAAGAATGTTGTCAACGGGATGATCTCGTTGAACACTTTGACGAACTCTTGGATGTGGGTCGGATACTTCTTGTTGGATCAAGCCTTCATCTTCTTGACTGCTTTGGGAGTCACCAGTAGGAAATCCGGAGTTTCCGGACTTTTCTCCGGAGTTTCCGGGAATCCCGGACTCTCCGAGTTTTTCTTCGGACTCTCCGGGGTTCGCAGCGGGAGGTGTACTTGGTGATTCTTCTATGATCTCGCAGTCCTCATCATCTTCTTCTTGAGGCTTGACTTCTCCAATGGCCATCTTCTTTATAGCCTTTTCAGCTGGTATTTCCTTGCCTACACACAATTCATCAACTTGCTCCACTTGAGAGCCATTAGATTCATCAAACGTCACGTCACACGTGACATCAACACAACAATGGTTTTGTTGAGGACACGATAGCCATGAGCGTTTGAGGCATAACCAAGAAAGATACCTTCATCAACTTTAGGTGCAAACTTAGAGCTTTTGGGCTTCTTGTTGAGGATGAAGCACTTACAACCAAAAACTCTAAAGTAAGACACATTAGGCTTTCTACCGGTTAGAAGTTCATAGGTGGTCTTGTGTCGAAGCTTGTGAAGATACAAATGGTTGATAGCATGACAAGCCGTGTTGATTGCTTCCGCCCAAAAACTATCCGAAGTCTTGTACTCATCAAGCATGGTTCTTGCGGCTTCAATGAGAGTTCTATTCTTCCTCTTCACTATCCCATTTTGTTGTGGAGTGTATGGGACGGAGATCTCATTACCAATGCCTTCTCCATCAAGATACTCTTCAATGTTGGTGTTCTTGAACTCGGTGCCATTGTCACTTCTTACTCTCTTGATCTTGACATCAAACTCATTTTGGGCTCTTGTGGCAAACTTCTTGAATATTTCATGAACCTTGCTCTTGTCCTTCATAAAGAATACCCAAGTGTACCGAGAGTAATCATCAACAATGACAAAACCATACTTGTTCCCTCCAATGCTAACATAAGCCATGGGACCAAAGATATCCATGTGAAGTAGTTTCAATGGCCTTGTAGTGGTAAGTACATTCTTGGCGGGATGAGGAGCACCAACTTGCTTTCCGGCTTGACAAGCACTACAAATTCTCTTTTTCTCAAAGTGAACGTTTGTTAGTCCTAGGATGTGTTCCCCCTTTAGAAGCTTATTGAGATTGTTCATCCCAACGTGAGCTAGTCGGCGATGCCAAAGCCAACTCAAGCTAGACTTTGCCAATAAGCATGTATCAAGTTGGGCTTTATCCGATTTGAAATCCACCAAGTAAAGCCTTCCCTTGAGTTCCAAGGGTACCACCTCCTTGAGGTAGAACGGGAGGT
The DNA here is from genome assembly GCA_036936925.1 of Cenchrus fungigraminus. NCBI lineage: Eukaryota > Viridiplantae > Streptophyta > Magnoliopsida > Poales > Poaceae > Cenchrus > Cenchrus fungigraminus. Next base: position 92,589,900 of record CM072780.1, read on the forward strand.
GTGCCAACAACATTGTTGGCGGCATCTCCACCTTCGGGAAGAGGTGGAGCTTGAGCATTTGGATCCGACATCTTCTTGACTCCAAGCGGTTAAGCTTCAAACTCGGAGCACTTGGCTCTGATACCAATTGAAAGGATCAAGATGTCGACTAGAGGGGGGGTGAATAGTCGAACCTGAAATTTACAAACTTTTTAACCAACTGTTAGTCCAGGTCCGGAGTCTCCGGATATTTTTCCGGATACTCCGGGAAATCCGGAGAATCCGGGAAAATGTCCGGATTGTCCGGGCCTACGAGGGGGGATTCAAATCGACAGAAATTAAACTTGCTCAAACATAGATCTATGAAAATAGGTTATGCACTGGGATGAGACAAGCCTGTTTCTCCACCTAGAACCTGCAGAAACCTCAACACGGAGTAGATCGGTACCAAACCCTAGAAATGTGCTCAAGAGAGATACAAGCATACAACAAGAGAAACAAGCACAAGAGACACAAGGATTTGTTACCGGAGTTCAACCTCACACCTTGAGGTCTACGTCTCCGTTGAGGAACCCACAAAGGGTGGACCTCTACACCTAGGTTACTTTCCTCCCTCTAGCGACCACAAAGATCAAGCTAGAGTTACTTACTCAACTTCGGGGTGATACAAACCTCCTTGGGCAGCCACAAACCTTTGGATGCTCCAAGGCAACGCCTAGCCGGCTAGGAGCTCAAAGCTCCAAGAGTAACAAACACGAAATGTGCCAACCAAGCGAAGAATGAGGTGCTCTAGAGATGGGAAATCAGCTCACTAGCACTCTCCATGCTCTTGCTCTCAAACCCTCCTTAAATCCCCAACAAATCTCACCAAACCAAGGCCAAGGGGAGTAAAGAGGGGAGTGAATGAGTTCTGAGTGTTGCAGGTCGAAATGGGCAAGAGAGAGAGAAAGGAAAGGGTGGAGGAGGCTTTTATACCCCCTCACACAGAAAAGAGCCGTTACAGCTCTAAGACCCGGAGTATCCGGGAAAAGCCTGGAAACTCCGGGAAGTCCGGAGACTCCGGGAAAAACCCGGACACTCCGGCCTCCCAAGGTCAGCACCCAAAGAGTTAACCCCGTGAACGTGTTGGTGCAAAGGTGTCTCTCATAGGTTTTGTTTTGACAACTAGAGCACCTGTTCGACTCTTGGAAGATACATTTTCTGTCCCTCTTTATAGTACGGCGTTCCTAGGACTCAAATTCAAAATATAAAATAAATAAGCCTTCATAGGAAACCTTTGTAGCATCACTTCCTTTTTGCTTACTCAATGAATCAACACTTGATGCCACATACAATTTTAATTCCAGCTCATACACTAGATAAATCATTAGCCATTTAAGCGTGTGTCATTAAATCACCAAAACCCACTTAGGGGGCCAAGATACTCTTCAGTCGGGATCGTGATCTGCACACAAATACTAGGGCATTGACAAGGAAATTTTGTTTTTTCGGTGAGAAAGGTGATACTCCCAAGTGGGAACTCCATTCACACGACTTGTTCGAGTTGTTTTTCCGTCCCCGAAGAGTTTCTCGGGGTAGATTCATTCGCATGACTTCCTTCTGCCTCGCACGAGAAGCCCTTCCGAGGAGTTTCTCCGAGAAGCCCTTCCAAGGAGCTTACGCCTCGCACGAGAAGGGGCGCCTCTCCGAGAAGGCTCCGAGAAGTTTCCGCCTCGCACGAGAACTTCCCGCCTCTGAGTAGGAGCGACTCGCACGAGGACTTTCTGCCTCGCACGAGAAGTACGTCCGCCTCCGAGCAGTTTCTCCGAGTACACTTCTTCTCTCCACCTCCGAGTGGTTCCCTTTCTGCTTTCTTGCCGTAGAGGAAGACCACCGCAAGGGAATGGCTGTTCCACGGTGGTGGCGCAAGTTCGGTGGAGGGACGCGCGCGCCGTCAGCCGTGCGTGGCAACGAAAACGAGCGCCGGGTCGTAGCGGTCGGAGAAACAGGCAGAGCGGGGGCCGCGCCACCGCAACAACTGGAGGAGGCGGGGCAACGGGCGCCACATCGCTGGCCGTCGGCGGAGAAGCCGAGCAGAGCCGTGCCGCCCTGGCGGTCGGGGCAGGCGATGTGTCGGGGTTCACGCCGCCGGCCGTCGATGCAGAGCCCATGCGGCAAGGAGGCAGGAGGAGGACGCCGCATCAGGTCGCCGGGTGGCATGGAGGCCGCGGGTGCCGTGCAGCAGCCATTGGTGAGCTCCACGTCGGGCTGCGGCACAAAGGGACGCCGGCCCGCCAAGCGCAAAGACGAGGGTGCACCGACGCCCGGTGAGGTGATGGAGGTGTCGTCAGCGTGGGGCCACCTGGCGGCGCAGAGGAGACGGGGTCGCGTCAGCGCTGGGTTACCGGGTGGTGCAGAGGAGGACGTAGCGTCGGCGCTTGCCCGGTCGCGGGAGCCGACGGCCGCCATGCCGCGACGAAGGGGGAAGCGGGCCACCTGCCGCGCTGAGGTGGAAGAAACAGGTCGGTGCTGTGGCGTCGCGCCGGGTCGAGCCGGGGTAGAGGGCGGGGCATCGCGCCCGGCCGTACCGAGTGAAGGAGGTCAGAGCACTGCGCCGCGGTCAGAGTGGACGAGGGGCACGCCGGCCCGCGGCGCCGTGAGGGGGAGGTCGTCCGCCGCGCCGTGTCGCCGGGCGAGGAGGTGAGGCCGGACCCGCGGTGTGAGGTGAAGACGAGATGGAGGTCGGGTCGTCGCGGCGCGTGTCGAGGTGGCAGGGTCGCGGGCGCCGTCACGGGTGCCGAGGAGAAGGTCGGGAGCCGGGGACGCCGTCGCGGGTGTCGAGGCGCGTGGGGCCGCTGCTTGGCGAAGCAGGTGGAGCGGCGTAGGGCCGCTGCCCGGCGGAGAAAACGAGGTAGAACGGCGTGGGGGCGCAGCTCGGGGAAGATGGAGTAGCGCGCCGCCTCGTCTTCCGCGTCGAGGAGGAGCTGAGCTGAGGGAAGGGGGCCGCCGTTCCGCCCTCGGTGCTAAAGGAGGGGGAAGGCGGCGCGCCGGGCGCCGTGCCATGAGCCTTCCGCGTCGCAGCTCGCGGAGGAGGGGCGCAGGTGCCGCGCCGCATCGCGGCTCGAAGAGGAGGCGGCCGCGGGCACCGCCCCGTGTCGCCGCTTGAGGAGGAATGCGAGGCGGCGCGCTGCGGGCGGACGAATCGAGACTGCGTGGGGCCACACCCGGTGGAGGAGTCGAGGTGGCGCGTCGCGTGCGCTGTCGCGGGCGGAAAGCATGAACGGCGCGCGACGGGCGCTGCCGCGGGCAGAGCAGGAGGCGCGGGTCGCGTCCGGTCGCCGAGTGAGGAGGGGGCCGCGGACGCCCCGCCGCCGCTGTTGATTGGACCCGCGTCAGGGCGCGGCGCGAGGATGTGGTTGCTGCCCCGCCTTCCGCGCCAAGGGAGAGCTTCGCCTTCGCCTGGTTCTGCTGTTGCTGCGCGCATGGGATACAGAGCCGTGGGCCGCGCCCTCGGGAGGTGGAGGACGAGGACGCCTGGAGGGTGGAAACCGTCGTCGCGCTGCCGTGGGTGAGTAGGGCCGCCGACCCGTCATGGCCTGTGCTGTGCAGGCCTCGTGGATGCCGCCGACCTAGTTCGGCCACGCCTGGAGAGAAGTATGTTAGATATATGGACCTGGCCCATATAAATAATTCTGAATAAATCTCAAAGGCTCATTAACGTTAAAGGGGTACACCATCTATTAGTTCCACATTGCTAATAGACAAGGGTGTTGGGAGTTTTTCTCTTAATAAATATGGACGAACCCCTCATGAAAAAGGACGCATCATAGACTACCACACGGGAAGGCCCCAAGTAAGGGTATCTCTAAGGTGATCTATACGAGTTAGATTTTGCCTCTTCTCGTTGCTGCGCCGCCGTCGCCAAGACTCCAACCCGATCGTTCGCGTGCACCTGCGACCGGGTGAGCAGGTCTCCGGAACCGTCGTCTTTGCGATCCTGCACCGGGAGAAGGCGAATAAGGTTTTTGGGAAGCGCTCTTCGCGCGACTGCTCCCAAACGACTACTTTATCTACGTCCTGGTGACCGTTCGAGGGACTTCACTGCACTGCGTACATCTTCCTGCATCGACATCGTACGACTACATCGACTGAGGTCCTCCCACGATTAGAATGGCTAATCCAGAGGATAACGGCGCATCGGTTGCCCCCGGCAACCGCCCCGCCTTTGGGTACACTCTCATCTTGCTGTGGTTTTATTTGTTCATCATGATCAATTTGTCTTGTCTGTCTAGTGTACGAATCGTGCTTACACTAGTTGCTATGATCTGTGATATGAGTTTTCTACACATGCTTATTCTAGTTGCTCAGTTCGTCATGATTTATATTCTGGTTTTAAATCTGGAAATTGCCTAAAATTTCTGAAGTTTCTGATATGCATGTTGATACAATTTTTGAATCTCGTGATGCTACATTCTTTGAGAATATTTTCCTATGAAAGATATGCGTAGTAATGCTAAATTCTCTACTGAAATAGCTCCTGATAATACTATACCTATCGAGTCTCCTGTTGAGTCATTTGAGCAAACCTTGAGAAGGATGACAATGAAGTTCCTGTGAGGAACAAGAGACAAAGGATTGCAAAATCTTTTGGTGATGATTTCATTGTGTACCTTGTGGATGATACTCCTACCTCTATTATAGAGGCATATGCGTCTCCAGATGCAGATGATTGGAAAGAAGCAGTTCGTAGTGAGATAGACTCGATTCTTTCTACTGGAACTAGGGAGCAATCTGAACTACCATTCGGTTGTAAACCAATTGGTTGTAAGTGGGTGTTCAAAAAGAAGCTTAGGCCCGACGGTACTATTGACAAGTACAAGGCTCGACTTGTGGCTAAAGGTTATACTCAAAAGGAAGGTGAAGATTTCTTTGATACTTATTCACCTGTTGCTAGAATGACCACTATTCGAGTGCTACTATCCTTGGCTGCCTCATATGGTCTGATCGTCCATCAGATGGATGTGAAGACAACTTTTCTTAATGGAGAGTTGGATGAGGAGATTTATATGGATCAGCCTGATGGGTTTGTAGTAAAAGGTGAAGAGCAGAAGGTGTGTAAATTATTGAAATCTTTGTATGGCTTGAAACAAGCTCCTAAACAATGGCATGAGAAGTTTGACACTACTTTAACTAGTGCGGGCTATGTCGTTAATGAAGCTGATAGGTGTGTGTATTATCGACATGGTGGGGGTCATTTTGTTATACTATGCTTATATGTAGATGATATTCTAATCTTTGGAAGAAACATGGATATTATAAATGAAGTCAAGTCATTCTTGTCAAAGAGTTTTGACATGAAAGATCTAGGAGAAGCTGATGTAATTTTAAACATCAAGTTGATTAAGGAAGAGAGTGGGATTACTCTATCACAATCTCATTATGCTGAGAAGGTCTTGAGCCGTTTTGGCTATATGGACAGCAAGCCTTCTCCAACACCTTATGATCCTAGTGTGACATTGCGAAAGAACAAGAAGGATACCAGAGATCAATTGAAGTACTCTCAAATTATTGGTTCACTCATGTATCTTGCTAGCGCAACTAGACCGGATATCTCTTTTGCCGTGAGCAAATTGAGTAGGTACATGTCCAACCCGGGTGATGATCATTGGCATGCACTAGAAAGTGTCTTGTGTTATCTTAAAGGTACGATGAGCTTTGGGATTCACTATTCCAAGCACCCAGCTGTGCTAGAGGGATATAGTGATGCGAACTAGATTTCTGATATTGATCAAATCTACGCCACTAGTGGGTATGTCTTTACCCGTGGAGGTGGCGCAGTGTCATGGAGGTCTTGCAAACAGACTATTTTGACTAAATCAACTATGGAAGCTGAACTTACAGCTTTGGATACAGCATCTGCAGAGGCAGAGTGGCTGCGTGAGCTCTTGTCTGACTTGCCGGTAGTTGAGAAACCAATACCGGCTATCCTTATGAATTGTGATAATCAAACAGTGATCACTAAAGTGAATAGCGCTAAGGATAATGTGAAGTCAACAAGACACGTTAAAAGACGTTTGAAGACTGTCAGGAAGTTGAGAAACTCCGGAGTAATTACTGTATCTTATATACAAACAGACAAAAACCTGGCAGATCCCTTTACAAAAGGGCTATCACGAAATGTGATAGAAATTGCATCTAGGGAGATGGGTATGAGACCCATGTGAGTTTACAGTAGTAGCAACCCAACCTTTTTGATCGGAGATCCCGTGACTAAGGACCTGGGAAAAACAAGCTATTGGTAAACTGAGGAGAGTATAATGATAACCCTCTCTATGTGAAGATGCAATACTCTCAGAGCAATGAGGCACTGTGAGGTAAGTTGGCGAGAATGCCTTAATATGTTCTATTGACTTTAACAAGTGAAGATGCTGTCCTACAGAGCATTCTTGAAAGAACATACCTATATGAGTTTGACTGTTAAACGTCGCAGTCTATGAGACTTGGGTGATCTCTAGTAAACTCATGAAGAGACTAAGGAGTATGACGTATATGCTCCACCCACGGGGTAAGGCTACTGGCAGCCAAGTACTAGTTTGGCTTTAAGCAAAGCTTATTCGCACAAAACTTGCAATTCAAGGCGTAGTCCATTGTTCAAGTTGTGGATAAGTGTAGATTGAAGTTCTAGGTGGAAGTTCAACTTAACAGTCTCTACCGAAACACTGGTATATCAAACAGTAGTGAGGACAGGCAAATCTCTAAATGGGCATTTGAGATCTGGTGGGGGATTGTTAGATATATGGACCTAGCCCATATAAATAATTCTGAATAAATCTCAAAGGCCCATTAGCGTTAAAGGGGTACACCATCTATTAGTTCCACATTGCTAATAGACAAGGGTGTTGGGAGTTTTTCTCCTAATAAATATGGACGAACCCCTCATGAAAAAGGACGCATCATAGACTACCACACGGGAAGGCCCCAAGTAAGGGTATCTCTAAGGTGATCTATACGAGTTAGATTTTGCCTCTTCTCGTTGCTGCGCCACCGTCGCTAAGACTCCAACCCGATCGTTCGCGTGCACCTGCGACCGGGTGAGCAGGTCTCCGGAACCGTCGTCTTTGCGATCCTGCACCGGGAGAAGGCGAATAAGGTTTTTGGGAAGCGCTCTTCGCGTGACTGCTCCCAAACGACTACTTTATCTACGTCCTGGTGACCGTCCGGGGGACTTCACTACACTGCGTACATCTTCCTGCATCGACATCGTACGACTACATCGACTGAGGTCCTCCCACGATTAGTATGGCTAATCCAGAGGATAACGGCGCATCAGTTGCCCCCGGCAACCGCCCTGCCTTTGGGTACACTCTCATCTTGCTGTGGTTTTATTTGTTCATCATGATCAATTTGTCTTGTCTGTCTAGTGTACGAATCGTGCTTACACTAGTTGCTATGATCTGTGATATGAGTTTTCTACACATGCTTATTCTAGTTGCTCAGTTCATCATGATTTATATTCTGGTTTTAAATCTGGAAATTGCATAAAATTTGAACAAAGTAGAGCTTGACGGGGAGAACCAGCAGCAGCTTCGAAGGTGGAGTCGCGGTCGTCGGCGCCACGGCCGCCGCTTTCGCTGCCGGCGGAGTCGCGGCCGCTGTCGTCGTTGCTGGTGGAGTCGTTGCTGCCGCCGGCATCGTCGCGGCTGTCGGCGTCGCGGCCACTGTTGTTGTCGAGGATGGCCATCCGAGACCTGAAAAAAACGTCGTGACACGCAAAGGCCCCTACCTGGCGCGCCAACTGTCAGGGTTCTCTACCGCCGGCAGTACATTTGTATCGGATTGCGTGCCGGGCCTCGGACGGTTGCGCAAATGGGGGTACACAAGGATTTATACTGGTTCGGGCCTCCAGAGAGTAACACCCTACGTCCAGTTCGTGCTGTTGTGTTATTTGCGCTAATTTGTAGTAGAAGTTACAAACTGGTCGGGAGAGGGTAACGAGCCCAAGTCCCTGGGGTGTCAAAGCCATGGATGGATGGAGGTAGAAGAAGAGAAAGCTCCTCTCGAGAGGAGAAGGAAGAGGTAAAAAGTAAAAGCCAGAGCTCTCTCTTGGAGAGGACCCCTGCTCTCCCTTTTATATGCCAAGGGGAGCAGGTCACATGAGTGGAGAGAGAAAGAGAGAGAGTGTGTGCGGGAGGAAAACCTTTTCCCATGCAGCGGGTCCCGCATCCCTTGATTCTTGCTGTTGTTGCGTGTAGCTGCCTGTCCCAGTGCCGTGACTTCTCACGCAAGTGGTAGGAGCAATGAATACATCTGACACCTAGCACATGCATGGGTTATGAGGACTCAAAACTACTCGGGAGGGATTCCAGCTAGTCGGAGGCTGCATGTTGGAGGCCACGTGATGCCATAGCTTGACTTGTGGCCGTTTTCTTTGACGAAAATAATTCCTGGAAGCCACCAAAAATACCCCAGAGGCTATTGTGGCTGTGATAGTCGTTCGTAATCACTGTCTTTGGGTACCCATAATATTGGGTCCCGTCACCAGATTTCCTGGGTGAAAATCAAAAAATCCATTGTAGCGGTATATACCTTTGCTGTCAAGTTGTTAGCCTATCCACCTAAAAACATGATTTTTTTTTTGATTTAGGAGATTGAATAAATACACTAGTAGAGAGAGGGGCTTTAGTCCCGGTTGGTAGAGGGAATAGGTCTCTCAAGTTCAACCGGGACTAATGATGAGGGACAAAAGGCCCCCCTTTTAGTCCCGGGTGAACGAACCGGGACTAAAGGGGGCCTACCAACCGGGACTAAAGGATTTTCCAGCAAAACAAAAAAAGCACCCTGGCTGCCTGCACCGGCAGCCACACCCATGCACCCAGCCTGCTCCACCTCTACCACTGCTAATAACGATTGCCAAGAACACTCGAACACAGGAAGAACACGAACAAGAAGTTCAATTCCATATCAATACCATCTCACAGTTCATCACACAATAACCATCACAACGATAAGTCATTCAATTTCACCACTAGTATAAACATCATAAACTGAATCGATTCACAACACATCCACTAGAAAATACACAAGTTTCATCCGATTTCGATTCACAGATAAAAATCAAAAACATTCTCAAACTCACGAAAATACTCAGAGCGCCGGGCCTGACCGCGCCGGCCGCTGGGGCCGTGCCCGCCGCCGGGGCTTGGACGCGCTGGCCGTGCCGCGCCAGGTCCCGCGCCGGCCGCGCCAGCTGTGTCGCCCCGGGGCCCGCTCTGGCCGCGCCCGCTGGGGTCCCGCGCCGGCCGCCGGGTACTGCCCGCGCCCATCGGGGCCACGACACGCTGGCCGTGCCGCGCCGGGTCCCGCGCCGGCCGCGCCGGCCGCGCTGGCTGTGCCGCGCCGGGGCCCGCGTCGGCCGCGCCGGCCGCCAGGTACAGTCGCGCTCGCTGGGTACCGCGCCGGCCGCCGGGTACAGCCGCGCCCGCTGGGGTCCCGCGCCGGCCGCCGGGTACTCCCCGCGCCGCCCGCCTCCGTCGGTGCCCTGCGCCGCCCACGTCCGCTGGAGGGCCGCCGCTGCCGCGCACCGCCCGCGCCCGCTGGAGGGCATCCACATCCGCTCGCCGGTCACCTGCCCAAAACAGTGGAGAAGAGATAAGGATGGGGAGAAAGAAAGAAGATAGGAGAGGAGAGAGGGGAGAGAATTAAAATAGAGAGGCCTGTGGTGGCGGTGGTGGGTGGGAAAGGCTTTTGTCACGGGTGGAAACACCACCCGGGACTAAATGTTTAGTCTCGGGTGGTGTTTCCACCTGAGACAAAAGGATGACCCTTTTGTCTCGAGTGGAAACACCACCTGGGACTAAAGGTCTTGCTAATAATTGTTATCGAATTTGCCTTTGGACGTGGAGCCTTTAGTCTCGGTTGGTTTTACCAACCGGGACTAAAGGAGAGGGGCTCTCGCAGCCGTTTCGGGCCACGTCGACGAAAGGTCTTTAGTCCCGGCTCCAAAGTTGAACCGAGACTAAACGGGCGTACAAAAGCCCCCGACTCTACCAGTGATAGGGCCCCGTAATTTGTTAATTCTAGGAAACTTTACACGAAAAAATTGAGATTCCCAAGGGCTGCTTCCTAATATTGTTTTTGAAGTAATTCTTCAAATCCCTTCCCTTAACAACATGCATAACTTTATCTCGACAAGCAGACGACATTGATCTTGTGACCGTATAAATACATGATTCACAAAATAAAATAAATTAGCCTTAAGTATGATATTTCCTGTTGTAATGAAAAGCTCGTAATTTCATCCCCACTTTCCACCTGTCAAAGTAAGAGTCAAATCATCGACTGATCAATTAGTGTAAGCTAGTTTTTTTAGGGATAGTACCATCTTTATTCAAGTATCATAGTTGGTACATATTGTACTCCATCAATTACGCTAACAATGTCGATTAGTGATAGCATATAGGGCTCGCTTAGTTCGACATTTGTGCGTGTGAATAAGTACTCGAATAGGAAAAAGTTACTCCCTCCGTATACATTTTAAATGACGTTCTGTGGAGGAGAGGGAATTGCGATTTAAGTGACGTTTGGGCGCTGAGGGAAGTTTTTTTTTGACTCCGCGCGCGGCATGCGTTAATCGCGTCGTTGCTTGGAACTCCTCGCGTTCGCCTTGTCGTTTCCTCGGGACGCCGCACTCTGTTTTTGTTGGAATTTATGTGAGTTTGGCCCAACAATTAATTCTGAAATTCCTAAATAAATCTCAAATGCCCATACACATGAGTGCATAGGGGAGTAGTGGAATCCTTTAGTGCCACCTTGCTAGTGGAAGGTGGAGGGAACCAACTTATATATGGAAGTTGTTCTCATCTTCTAAAGCCTAGTATGAGAAGGAGAAAGGAAGTCCACAAGCGCGCGCTCGCTCGCCTCGCCGGGCCGGGCGAAGGTCGCGGGCCCACGGCACCTGCGTGAATGGTCCGCCGAAATCCGGCTTCTCGCCTTGCGGGAGCACGGTCTCTTTTTGCAGTTTTAGTTTTTGGTCTTTTGGTTTGCTGAGTCCTAAACGGACTCAACTTAGAGTCCTACTCGTGATTGTGTTTCACGAGTTCGGTTTCCTGGACTATATAAGGAGACCACCGGCCACGCTAAAACGTACCAAATCAACAACTAGAGTTTTGCCTCTGCTTACTGTTGCGCCGCCGTCGCCAAGACTCCAGCCCGATCGTTCGCGTGCACCTGCGACCGGGCGAGCAGGTCTCCGGAACCGTCGTCTTTGCGATCCTGCACCGGGAGAAGGCGAATAAGGTTTTTGGGAAGCGCTCTTCGCGCGACTGCTCCCAAACGACTACTTCATCTACTTCTCGGTGGCCTACTGTACGACTACTTCCTGGCGGTCGTTCGAGGGACTACACTGCGTACATCTTCCTGCATCGACATTGTACGACTACATCGACTGAGGTCCTCCCACGATTAGTATGGCTAATCCAGAGGATAACGGCGCATCGGTTGCCCCCGGCAACCGCCCCGCCTTTGGGTACACTCTCATCTTGCTGTGGTTTTATTTGTTCATCATGATCAATCTGCCTTGTCTGTCTAGTGTACGAATCGTGCTTACACTAGTTGCTATGATCTGTGATATGAGTTTTCTACACATGCTTAATCTAGTTGCTCAGTTCGTCATGATTTATATTCTGGTTTTAATCTGAAAATTGCCTAATATTTCAACAGTTTTAATCTCCCTGCTTGGCTGCCTCACACGACTCTCTCTTAGCAATAGCAGAATGGAGTATCAATACGACCGAACATTGGTAATGGCACAACAAACAAACAGGAAACAGATGACGCGTTACCATTGCCATCCTCGACCGGCAAGCCGTCTTTGCCGAGCTCGTTGGCATCCTCGACCGGCAAGTTGTCTTCGTCGTCGAGGTCGTTGGCATCCTTGAGTGCATCCACGTTTAAATCAAATCATCCTATGAAAAGGAATAATGGAATATGAATACTCATCCAACTCAAGTGCAACCAAAACACAAGTTAGAGAAAATATGGAAAACTAACCTCTACTTAATGACGTCTTGGTATGCACAGTCATATCCTAAACGTCATCTAAAAGATGTACGGAGGGAGCATTTAGCACATCTCGTGCACCCAGACGGCAGCCGTGGATGTCGTTGGCTGCAAGTGATTGTACTAGTACTTGCAGCACTGTGTAGCCTCTGTCCAGCGAGTTGCAAAATGCTGGAAAAACGAGTGGTTGGTCCTGCATGTTCGTCCACACAGCTTTCTTTCCAGCAGGATCGATGCTGGCGGAAAGCTGCAACCTCCTCGTGTTCTCTGTAATTTCCTCTCGGGTGACGCCGACCACACACACGTCAAGGGCGTTTAGTTCGTTGAAATTTAGGCGAAATTTTAAGAGCTACTTTCAAGACTTACTAGGAGTATAAATACAGACTAATTACAAACTAATTATATAAATGGATGGGAAATCGCGAGATGAATATATTAAATCGTATTAATCTATCATTATATATACTAGGAATGTGCCCGTGCGTTGCTACGGGCAATACACAATTCCTTCATGATAATCGGAAAGTAAATGTCGTTCGAATATGTCTGCAAACATGTTTCCATCCATAACGATTCAGGTACCGTATTCATGCATTCAACAACACAAGTTGTTATTTGATTCAAGTAAAATAGCTTCTACTTCTACTTGCTCAGCAAACACAAGTAGTTATCCCAAAATGCTATAAAATGATTCCTCAAAAAAGAAAATACTAACTTCAGGTGTGCAATAAGCAACCAGAAAATTTCTCGATTGTCATTCCTTCTTTCCTATAGGCAGTTCCTGTGAGTCTAAGATAAAATTTTACCACCAACAAATAAGGGAAAATGGCGAATTAGTACTTCACCATTAAATATTGTGCAAGAGCAAATATTCAGTCTGGGATAATGATTTGGGCTATAGCAAGAAACATAGGTGGCTCTAACAATTAAATATTGTTTTCGCACTTGCAAGTATACACATAAGTTTCAGTCTATTGGTGTAGTATGCTGAATCAAACAACAGGTGGCAAATACTTGGCTCAGTACAAGAAGATTCCAAACTATATATCTTTTTCATTAGTTTGAGTACATCACGGCTAATCATCCACAAGACCGAGAAAGAACTTATCTTTTTATGGCAACAATAAGCAACATGAAAAAAGGAAAATCATATTGCAGATAAAAAATCACATCCAAATACTACCTAAAAGTATAGTCCTTCAGAAAGAGCATGACATGTGACATCGTCCTAGTTTCTCATGGTTTATTGTACTCACATCTCTGAATGGCATCTCCAACGGTCTGATAAGTAATCTATGGAGTTTTATCACCTGTAACCAATCAAATATTTAATTTTAGAAAAATGCAAAAAAAACAAGGAAAATCATATTGCAGATAATATTTTAGGAGTTCACACCTGGAAGGCTAAAACCAGTTAGGAACTACAATGAGGCATATAATATTCAGCTTGGGTACTCAATTGGATGTTGGAATGTAGTATGTCCACTTTCAGGATTACCATTAAGAGAATGTAATATACCAAATTACTAATATGTCTCCAAGGTTTACTTACACTTGAAAGTTCAATCTCTAGCTCTCCCTGGAAAAAAAATGATATGTCTGTATTAGATATATCCAGACCTTTTATGGTTCATTTTCAGTGTTAGGAAGACAATTAAAAAAAACGAAGATTAAGGGGTTCCTAGTAACTGAAATCCCTAAAAGAATAACTGTTCGGATTCAGACTATCTCAAGTGCCATAAATGATTGAGAAAAACATTAAGCGTGTGACAGACACAAACTGACAAACAATGCTCTAGCTATAAACTAAAAAGGGCTCCCGACCAAAAGAAGAAAAGAATAGAAATAACACTAACCGCAGCAAGAACTCAGATTCCTCTGGAACAGGAATTAGTGGCTGTGGAGGAGCAACTCAGGTGTCTTGCAATTTGACCTCTCCCATCTTATTCCCTGCTTCCTTTGTAAACTGTGAAGTGAGTAGCACAAAAATCAATGACAAAGTTGCCACAAGGAAAACCCTGAAAACAATCCTAGACTGTGACATGTTGCCGCAATGGTTTTACTTCCAACTGCAGTGTTTCTAATAACATATACTGGCTTCGTGTAAGAAGTTATACAGGCTCTTCAATGTCAATTTTTATAGATCACATGAACACTGCATTGATCATCAGTGAACCAATATCATAAGACAGCTAAAATTAATATTAATTGAGTAAATGAATATTTAAAAGAAATAAATTGATTTATCTTTCACAAGAAAGAAACTTACAGTGTAGGAAAATACATACTTGCACAACGATCATGTAAATGCATATGCCACCACCTGCTTTCACTCCCATGCTAGGCAGTGCAAACAGCACATGGAAAACCGAGGTAGATGAAGTTGTACTAACCATCCCCAAGAATTAAAGCAATGAAAATAAAAACCTGCAGTAGGAAGGAATCAACATACATATCTTGGTCACAAAACTAATGTTCTGTTAAGGCGACAAACGGTGATGATATAGATTGGCAGAAGAGGATCAACATAAGCAGGATAAATGATTACCCTATAAACCAGTAATCGACACAGCATGTCTGCAACCAGGTATACAAACAATGAGCATACTTACTCGGGAATCCTGTGGCCTGATCGCTTGCGAAGCCGGCGAAACTGCATTCTTGAGGAACTCAAGACGTCAGAGTTCCTGCTGAGCTTGTCGCCCTCCTTCCCCCCTGAGCAGGTGACTGCACACAAAGCACAAGTAGTATTGATTTTTGCCATTCAGTTCGTAGCACCGATTTTTGCCAAAATAGCTTCTGTTCATTTTTTGTCAAATAAATAGAGAGCCATATATATCATAATAACTGGTCATATTATGTACTAAGAAAATTTAAAGATGCTGCTATTGCAAGGGCAGGCAAATGGATCTCTGAAGACATGTATTAGCTGCAAGTTGATGAAGAAACAATTGTAAAGAACCATCAGGAAGAAACCTTTTAGGAACACAGGTAGCACGTGCAGTAAGAATCCTAACAGCTAGCTATGCAACTTTTGCAATTTCGTTCATGATGGCCAGGAAACCCTATACTAAATTAGCATAAAGAGTTCGAGGATTTCTATTCACCTGATACCAAAAATTGTGACGGATTCTCCGCGAGGTCGCAGGCGGAGATGATGTTTGACCTGATGTGGCGGCGGACTCAAGGAGCTCTCCATGAACTCAGAATCTACAGAGGTCGAGGCAGTCATCGCCTGCTGCCAGAGAGCCGGGAGCACCCGCGTCGAAGAGGATGACGACCCAACGACGGCGCAAGGAACGGCGGCAAAACCACCAATACAGAGAAAATGGATTCCCCTCGCCGTACATCCTCGACGACGCGGGCGGTAGTGGCAGGAACGGATGCACGGCAGCGCGTCGATGGGGCGGGCGGGATGACACGCGGGAGTGGTGGAGCTTCCACAAGAATGGGCTGTGGTGGCGGCGGGCGGACGGGCGCATCGGGTGCAAGCCATGGCCGGCCGCGTCGGGCTGAGCGCGAGGCCGGGGTGGATCTCGCCGGGCGTGAGACCAGAGTCGGTGACGGAGCGAGATAGAGGAGTGCAAGAATTGGCGGTGGATGCCATCGCCGCAATATCGCCATGGACCTCCACCTCCTCCTCAATCACGACAAGATCTCAGGGAGGGTGCTCTGCGAGATCTTCATCGCCTTCACCACGGCCGCCACTCCGCTGCCGGCGCCAACTCAAGCGCAGGCGGGCCCTTCTCTCGTGCCGCGACACTCTCGGGCACATGGTCGACGAAGAGCCTTCGGTACGATGGGGCCGAGGAAGGATGCGGTGACAGGAGAAGCGAGGATGCAGGATCCTCTGGGCGCTGATGTGGGGGTTCGACAGTCGGAGACTTCGTGCAATGGCAGATCCGCCTCTGGGCGCGGTTGTTGGGGCTCCGGCGTCGTCGGCGGCTCAGGCGAGCGAGGTGGCTCGGTGTGGTGACACACGAAGGAGGGAGGCAGGCAGACGAGCGAGTGTCCGGGCAGCGGATGCGGCTGCGGCCGTGCGGTGGCGAGGGAGGCGGACACAGGGTTAGGGTTTGGATGGAGAGTTGGGGAGGCAGAGGTTGGACGGTGGGGACAGATGCGGAGGGAGGTGAGGGACGCGCGTGTGGGAGGGCGGGCGGGCGGAGCCACGGGCGGGTGAAGCCACGGGAGCGGATGGTTTTACCAACCAGGTTTTTTTTCTCCACTTCATACTTTTTAGGAGTAGAGATTGTTTATTGTAGCACGACATTGTCTAATCGTTAAATTTGAAAATTAAGAAACGTTATGAAATGAGTTTTACCATTAATTCATATTTAATATCGTAATTAATATTCGAAGATTGATGTGACCGATAGTTGGAGAAAATTTTGAGAAGTAAGGGGGCGATTGGTGGGTCGCACCAGCCCCGGCCAGGCTCCTCACATGCAGGCGTTCGGTGATTGGATGCCTGCGCAGGGGTCAGGGTGTGACGCCCCAGATTTTTAATTAGCATCATTAGTGCTAATGACCGAGTCAAGCACGTTGACTCTAGTCAAACCTTGGTCAACCTGGGTCATCACCTCGAAAACCTGGTCAACAATCTCTAATGACCCTCTTAATCAAGTCAACACACACTTGTGGTCAAACCTTGGTCAAAACCCTAGTCAAACCCCTATGTCTTTGAACCCCCGCTGGAACTTTTGCCGCGTTCTCAAGTTTTCACTTAAACACTTCAAAATCGGCCAATATAAAAGTTGTTCGTCTCTTCGAGGGACACACTTTTCATAATTGGCGGCATTTGAGATTTGGAGTGGAAATTGGTGAAAAACTCAGTCAACTGCAGCTAATACTATTCACCGGCGCCATGAAAAACAGCAACTTTGCCTGCAGTTTATGCTCAAACCATTGAGCAAAACATAGGCCAGCCTTTGTAGAAGTTGTAGAGGGACCTTTGATCTACAACTTTGCTATTTGCACCTTAGTGCACTTCAGTTCAAGTTTTTGGAGATAATCCCCGTCAAACACAGTCAAGTGAAATAAAAAAACGGACGACGCGCGCCGTGCCGCGCCACACCGCGCTCCCGCGCCAGAGCGCGCTGCGTGGCGCCCCGACCTGCATCGACGTCCGGGCCCTCCCACGCCGGCCCGCACCACGAGCTGCGACGCCCGAGGCTGCACGCGGACCAAGCGAGCCTTGGAGGCCGAGCCCCGCCGCGTGTCGACCCCGCCGCGCACGCCGCGCCGAGCCCCGCCGTGCCGCCCGCCGGTGCCAGGCGCGCCCGTGTTGCGATGTCCGGGGCCCCCATTGTCCCTCCCTCTTTCTTCGACATGAAGGGAAGCTGCTTATAAAAGCGGTCCTGCGCCCCTCCTCGCGCGTGCACGCACGGTCGCCGCCTCCCCGAGCGCCGCCGCATGCCATTGACGCCGCCGCCGGCAAGCTCGCCCCTGCGCTCACTTCGCGAGCCGCCCAACCACTTTAGCCCATCCCCTAAGACCATATAGAGCTCCCGCGCTTGCGTGTTGTCCAAGCCGAGCCGCGAGCTCGCCGGAGTAGCAGCGCCCGCGGCCACCGTCCGCCGGCGCCAGGGGCGTAGCCAGGATTTGGATAGGGGGGGGACAACTATAATATGGCGCTTAACCCGACTCGGTGATAACATGTTACATTCTCATTTTGTCAATAAGTACATCCAACTTCATTCGATTATTCGAGTATGATTTACCATGTAAGAATTGACAATGGCATAATGCATAGTTTTACTTTTAATATTACTATTTTTATCTTCCTAGTATAGCTTTCTAATAATCACAAGTATATTGATAGTCTCACATTCCTTCAGCATAAATAGCAAATTATAGCAAGCCTCCTATATGTACATATATACAAGACGAGCCATATTAATAAAATTGGCTTTTCTGCTGTTCAGTTCACGAGGATCCATGAAGGCCAAAAACCTTTAATTTATTTATTATTAGATGATCAACGGGGCATTCGTGCACCTGGTTCAATAGGCCGGACTTCCTATGTTATTCTGATTAGTTGGTGGCCTGCTAGTGAGTAATAGGATTTCTGACATATAGCTAAGTTAATTTTTTGGTGATTAGAACAATATGCAAGTGGCTCCTCAGGGGTTACCGTAGCATTAGGGGGGGCCAGGCCCCTGCGCCCCGCCTATGGCTACGCCCCTGGCCGGCGCCGCTGCGCACCGTCGCCGGCGCCCTTCCAACCCCATCTCCGGCCACAAACCGGTCGCTGGTGAGCTCCTCCTCCCCTCTGGCCTCTTCCCCGGCCAAGTCCGGCGAGCCCCTCGCCGGAATTGCGGCCGAACCGCCGCCGGCCATGGCCAAGGGCCACATTGCGAGGCCCAGTTTAGTTCTAGGGTCTTTTCTGCAAATCAGGGGCATATCTGTAAGACACTGAAAACCTCCAGGGGCCTGATAGCAATTAGATTCTTTAATCTCTAGTGTATTTTGGCTGAATATTGTAAAATCCGTAGAAAATCATAGAAAAATCAGAAAAATGCAAACTCAATTTTTTTGGATTCCTTGTGAATAACCCTACAACTTTCACAAAGCATGACCATACTTTTGAGTGCTAGTTTTTGCACGAAAAATACAAAACTGTTAAACCTAGATCTGTTGTAGTTCAAAATCCACTTGTGATATGTAGCTGAATTTTGGGTATGTTGTGAGTAATGTCATTTCTAGGATACACGACAAAATTTGCAAAAAGTTACTGAGTAAATCTTTTAATATGATTTATTTTGTATTTATGATGAATCTACCTAAATGATTTTTGTAGCTAAAAATAAATATATTTTTCTGCTCAACTTTTGCATGTGATCTTTTTATGCCTAAATTCACCTCTGGTGAATGAATCACAATTTTATATCTGTCAGAAATATTTATTCTTGAAATATGCTTAATTTTCAATGTAAATGCATAGCTCAAGATCTAGAGTAGCTCTTGTTGTGTTTGTTGTTGTACTAGCCTTGGTTTGAGTCATAGAATCAGTGCGAGAAAGTTGGAATCCTTTTGTTGTGTATTTATTTTTATATGCATTTATCTTGTTTGGATAGCTAGACTTTGTTATTTTCGGTTTAATTAATTTATAGCTCTCCTAAGTGTGCATGTGTGTTCAGTGGCTTTGTATTGGGATAAAGGGCTTAAATATGTCACTCACTGAATTTTATTAATTTATTTATGAATAAAAGCTATGGAGGCCAATTAAAGCTTATTACTAAGTTAAATTGGAAAATCACCACATCCACACTAAATGACTCTAGGTATGTGATGTTAATCTTGCTAAGAAGCTAAGTGTCACCACCCTTGCTATTTTGTGAAATTAAATTAATTTATTTACATAAATGTGTGCATAGTCACTATCAAAAAGAATGATTAATAAAGAACCGCATATTGTTCCTTTATCGGAAGAGTATGCTGAATGTATGTTTATTTAGGTGAATGTGGTCAACCATGCACCCCATGGTTGTTGTGTGTTGTTTTATAATTAATTAAATCAAAACCGTCAATTAAATCTCGCATTTGCATCCTCGTGTAGATCTTCCCGACGGTAGCTATACGCTCGTGCCGAAAGGAGGAGACGGAGGAGCTGACGGTGAGCTGCAATACGTGGACGTAGCTCAGGACCTGGACCAAAGTCCAGAAGGGCCCAAGGCCAACCTTGCCAGCGAAGGCAAGCCCCGGATCATTAACCCCTTGTTTTAAAATTATGCAATTATCTTTGCTATGATTGTGCATTTACGTTTGAGGAGTTGAATTGAAACCCTAGATGCATGATCCCTAGGTACCTATGTTCTTTTACTAGTATGCTAGGTCGATAGCTACTATGCTATAGGACCGGTACAAGTCGAGTGATGTTCGTCACTCGCGAGAATAGGTTCTTATGTTGGAATCATAAGATCTTTATAAATGGATTGCTCATGTGGTAAGAGCATGGGATTTGGGCTCCGGTCCAGTGGCTTTCGTGGGCTAAGCTTTTGAACGTACTAAGCACTTGTTGCTGTCCAAAAATCTGATGTGGCTGTTTGCTTGATTTTTGCACCTTGTTCAAGAATCAATTTGCCTAGGTGATCTATAGCAAAGTTGCTCCATATCTAATCTAGTTTTTGCTGGCAAAAATTCACGGTCTTAGCTTTTGTATACCTAAAGTTATGCTCAGATTAGTGAACCCCCATCTTGCTGTTTTCCAGGAACCAATCTGAAACCTTGCTTAGTTGAAGCACCTTCCTAACCTTTCTAGCTCAACCGTTAAATACCAAAAATGTGCCTCATAATCTCTCTGAGATGCTACAAAAATTTGGGAATTTTTGGAGCTCTGGTCTTTAAGTTATGAATTTTTGTTCGCAACTGCCAGAACTTTACGTCATTATGTATGTATGCTCGTTTCGAGTTCTAACATACACTTGTACCTTTGTACACGTGACTACCCCAGTTTTTGTTCAGCATGAGCAAAGAACTTTTTCTGTTCTACCATGTCAGTTGGGTAATGTCTTGATCTTAGAGTTCAATCTTCAGTTGTAATCTTCTCCTGTCAACATGTTATCTCCATCGACATGTATCCCGTCCAAACCCCCTTGAGTTTATACATGTTGGAGCACTAAGCTATTCTTTGTATTGATATCCTTGTCATGATTACTTCGATCTTTCAATCATGAAATTATTCTTCTTGGTCTTGCTCACAACATTTTGAAAGAAAAAATCACTTTTTGGGTATGCATTGGCATGGCACGTGCATTTGGGAACCTTGGGTGAACTAACGTGCATGCGCATGGAAGATTCCAACATTCCTCCTCTATCCTTCTTATGGTTGGTGATGTTGTTGTCCCATAACCAAAGGTGCCGCGACGGAACCTAAGGCATCATGTGTGCTGCAGCCATATGATTACCACTAGGAGTGCGCTAGGTATCTTGGTTGTGAGAATGCGACTCGCCACACATACTCCTTCTCTACTCTGTGATTGTTATCTCCGTCACTGACTCATTCTGTGGGTAACCGAGTCATGCTAACATGCATCATGAGCACCATACCGCATGAACGTGTGCATCATGCATTCACAAACATGTGCATCACACCCCAACTTTTAAAATCAGTGCACCGTTAATGTAACGAATCGATATCACCCAATTTCATAAGTTAAATAGCATGTGAGCAATATTGTTCTGAAATTCCTATACCAACTCATCTCTTCATACTTTCCCCGCTTGCATCCGCAAGTAAACTCCCTGCAAAAGCTCTCCATGACTTGGCACCTTTGACTACTCTTATGGGCTAACCTTCACTACGTGAAAAACTGACTTTGGTAACGGGCATAGATTGCCTTTCGTAACGGGCAAAGCACCCGTTACCGATCAAGTGTTACAAATGAGCCAAGAAAGGTAACGGGCAGATGCCCGTTACTGATAAGACATATTCGTAACGGGCATAAAACAACGACCGTTACCACAACTAGCCACCGGTCATATGAAATGGCTGTTTCTCTGGGCCCACAGGGAACTTTGGTAACGGGCACCAAAACACATCCCGTTACAGTAGCTCAATATCGGAGACGCCTTCTGTGTACCTACGTCTCCTCTATCTTGACGAAATGAGACGCGTCTATTTCACGCGTGTCTCAGCACATCTAGGATTCGTAACGGGCATCAAACAACGACCGTTACCACAACTAGTCACCGGTCACGTGAAATGGCTGTTTCTCTGGGCCCACAGGGAACTTTGGTAATGGGCATGAAAACAGAGCCCGTTACTGTGAAATCAACATCAGAGACGCGTGCCGTGAACCTGCGTCTCCTCTGTCTCGACGAAATGAGACACATCTGTTTCCACGCGCGTCTGCTTCCTCTCGATTAAAGGAGACGCGTGCTTTCAACCTGCGTCTCCTATATCTCGATGAACGAGCCATGTCCTAGGGCCCGCCGGTCAGGACTGGTAACGGGCTTTTACACTGCCCGTTACATTGTTGGCATGTTTGTAACGGGCTTTCCGAATGAAGCCCGTTACTCACTGATCAGTGTTTGTAACGAGCTTTAATTAACGCCCGTTACAGATACGTAGGCCACCCCTACAGTAACCTGCCCGCTTGCCGGCTGCATCCTGGAACCAGCCAAGCAAGCCAAGCAGGTTTCTCAGGCAACAACACCTGACTAAAGAAGGCTGAATGAGTTTCAAGTTTCTGGCTACAATGAACCCACGATGCAAGCCAAGCAGGTTTCTTAGGCAACAACACCTGACTAAAGAAGACTGAATGAGTTTCAAGTTTCTGGCTACAATGAACTCACGGTGCACCATTGTAGAAGTTGCCCTTTCGGTCGATGGTCTCCTTAAGAATGTACTCGCACAACATCTCCCGGACACGCTTTAGATCTTTTGTGGAAACATCTATAACAGATTTGAAATCCTGCAAAATACAATCATTTATGAGAATACAAGTAGAAATCAGTTTCTAAAATCAGATGGATAATATGAAAAGAGACAAGGTTGAGCATTATTATCTACTTACAACAGCCTTCTTGATGTCAATTATGTCATCGAGTAGTCTTAACATATGGAGTGCCACATGGAATCCACACAAAGAGGACCCCCATGGCTGCTGAGCACACTGCATCGAGGTACCAAAATGACAAGTTAATGCAGTACCAAATAGGTAAGAAGGGACCATAAAAAAACCTCGGTCTTACAGCGAGATTTGTTTTGTGCTTGAGTGTGGCTTTTGGCTTTTTTTTCTTTCCTTTCGTCACTCCGTCCTGTGCATGTTCACCAAAGGCCCTGCATGATCAGCAATACCGATTAGAAACACTAAGAGATTGAATTTTTGTGAACAAAACCTACAAATACTGTACCAAAGGCCCTGCATGGTCAGCAATACCAATTAGAAACACTAAGAGATTGGATTTTTGTGAACAAAACCTACAAGATACTGACCAGTCCACAACAGGTTTGAGGTCTGAGAACTTTAGCGGGGGATGTTGTTTAGCAGAATCTAGATACCAAACCTCTTTGAACTTCATACAGATGATCACTGTTACCCAGTGGCTAGTGCAGTAGGCACCCACCATGTAGTCGTTGTTCATTGCATTTGAGATTGCTTTGGTAACAAGGCGAGAATGCTGAGAAATATTTGTGGAAGTAAACAAATCTGGATCTAAAAACCCAACACTGATCTGCATCTCCGCTGCCTTGTCCATCATTTTCCTACAAAAAATCAAATTGTTAGCATGCATGAACTTTGTGGTCAAAATTAAAGAAATATCTTTTTAGGTTTTAAAGGACTTACAATGTCCACAACCTCAAGAAGGTAACATCCAGAGAAGCCAGGGTTATAAGGTTATACACGCTAGTGAATGCAATGTTTAACATTAAAGCACCACAACCACCTTTAAAGTAGTGTTGATCCACCTTTGCTGGAAAGGCAAGTTTATCCTTACTGTGTTCCATGACGTAAGCATGCAACCTGGCACAATTTGGTCCAACAGCCTCTAAGTTTGCTTCTGACAACATAGGTGCACCAGGCTTGTATTTTGGTCGTTCCTGTTCTGTCCCAATAATACAGTTAAGAATCTCATCTTTAGACAGAGGTTTCCTGGCCTGGTTCCCCTTCTGCAGTGGAGATTGCCTGGGCTCCTCCTCCTGTTGCAGAGGCTGCTGTACATGTTGCATCTGCTGCTTAGGGGGAGATTGCCTGCGCTCCTCCTCCTGCTGCTGGAGAGGCTGCTGTTTCATCTGTTGCTTATCCTCATGTTGCAGCTGCTGCTTAGGCGGAGTTTGCCTGGGCTCCTCCGGCTGTTGTCGACGCTCCTGCTGCTGGAGAGGCTGCTATTTCGTCTGTTGCTTATCCTCATGTTGCAGCTGCTGCTTAGGCGTAGTTTGCCTGGGCTCCTCCGGCTGTTGTCGATGCTCCTGCTGCTGGAGAGGCTGCTGTTTCGTCTGTTGCTTATCCTCATGTTGCAGCTGCTGCTTAGGCGGAGTTTGCTTGGGCTCCTCCGGCTGTTGTCGACGCTCCTGCTGCGTAGTTTTGCTGATCTGCTGCTGCTGCTGTTGAGCCTTCTCTTGCTGATACTGAGCTGCAGTACCTCCATCTGATGTTGTACCCCTGCTACCTGTTGCGGCTTCAGGGTTGGGATGTCTCGTCATGGGTGGTATAAGGATCCTGTCCTTTGGCCATTGGATCCTTTGAACGAGAGCCTCAGCTAGGGTTGCTATGTCACCCCCATCAATTGGTACAGACAGAGGGTAGTGACTCACATTGGCCCACACATAAGTAGGTTGCACCACAACATACCCATCCTGCACCGGTACTTGATTCGCTTCGTCACCATTGGCATTCCAATGATCTTGCTCTCTGCCACACGCATCTTCCTCGCTGTCATGCGCATGTTCTTCCTCGCGGTCATGCACATCTTCTTCCTCGCTTCTTCGTCACTGCTACTGACAGGCGCTGGTAATTGGGAAGGAAGAAGTACATTTTTTGATATTTCGATGCCTGATAGTCTTAGAGCATGGACAATTGATTTAAATGTTATGTCCATCATATCATGAGCATCAGACCTCTTGTTCCTCTTCTTCCTGTACATTCCAGCGAACTCTTCACCAAACCCTTTACCCCAGCCAAGTGAACTAGACACGCCTTGGACCTGACATCGATGCTCTGGAGTCTCAAGTGCTGCGGTGAGGATATCATCCTCCCTAACCCCAGAGAAAGAACCATCGCTACCCTGAGCTGCAAGTGTTTTCACCCTATCTGCTACCCCCACCACCGCAGGGTTACTGAATGTTATGCCCCCGCTTCCTTCACTAGTATTCTTCCTCTTCTTCCCTACCCTTGCCCGCAGATAAGGTCTCGAACGTCCAGGAAATTGGTCCCAAGAGTTCTGTTTTCCTTCTGCAGCTAGCTTTGCATCCTCCTCCTCCCACTCTTTCCTTTTGCCACGATAATCTTTTCTGCCCGTCTTGTGTGGCTTATTATGCAATGCTCTCTTTTATTTCATCTCCTGGCTCAATTGCTGAAATGAAGGAGAATTGGTTTCCTGGACAAACATGTCCCAGTCTTGTTGATGCAAAAAGGCATGCTTCACAAAGGGAGTCTCCTCTTCGCTCACATATTTTTTTCTTAAATGGGCCTTGAACCGCCGTTGCAAGGTTCCAATCTCTGATATAGCTGCCTTAACTGCCTTCTTGTGAACAAATTCTTCCAGATTGGCTGGGTAATCTAGCTTTTCCTCTAAAATTGTGAACAGATGGTCCTTCTCAATTGGTGAGAGATCATCAACCGCCTTGTTGATTGACACCCTCTCCCGAGCAATGAGACCACAGACCAATACAAATCTATCCCTCGCAGCATCTGGGATAGGCCAAAAATTGGCATCAAGTCCAGTTGCAGTCAACTTGTCTTCTGGCCATTTGGTTTGTGTCCTTGACCCGCGAGATCGAGTACTACTCGCAGCAGTCTGTGCTGAGTGACCCTGTGAAGAAGGTTCACCGACGATGGGCTGTGATGATGCACTGGAGGTAGAGGAGTTTGTTGTTGTGGGAGACTGCATAGATGATATGTCAGGTTGTCAGTAGAGCAACATAAGCAAGACTGAAAATCTAAACAAAATTCTTATTAGATAAATTCGTTTTCTCTGACAGGCAAAATAGTTGATATTACACTAGAAATCATTACAAGTCGTAAATAAAATCAGCATAGACATACACAGTTCATATTTTACTTAATTAGCATACAGGGATAGGTGCTAACCATTTTGACAGGGACACAACAATATGCTTATATATCAAAGCAGAGAATAAATTCCTTCAACTGCTTCCTTGTCCAACTTCAGCAGCGATGGATTGTGTGTTCCATGTGTACATGCAACAAGAGGATAAAGCAATGGTCATGACATTATATATGACAGTAGTGAAACAACACTCACAACACATCATGACACCAACAATAACAATATATATGACAGTAGTGAAACAATTAACACTCACAACAAAGCATAAGACAGTCTAGTTATCACTACATTATAAACCACTGCGATGCAATTCCCACTGACATTATGTGGCCATCAGAATTAAAGTATGCTAACAGGTCCAAAGCATAACTGTCGATCTGGTACATTCAAAGCATAGCAGAATTAAAGTTTGCTAACATCCTTTATGCTTTTCATGAATTTACAGTGCAAAAATTGTAGCACTAGGAACATGAAAATGAATTTCAACAGTTCATATAACTTTATCTGTTAGCAACAATTTATTCAAACAGACTTGGAGCAACAAAATCCATCCATCAAATCCACAGTCAATCAATTGAAGATGAACTATTAAGGCATGTCTCCCTAATCCACCTTGACATGAATATATAGCAGATTGGGTGGACTACATTATAAACCACTGCGATGCAATTCCCACTGACATTATGTGGCCATCAGAATTAAAATATGCTAACAGGTCCAAAGCATAACTGTCGATCTGGTACATTCAAAGCATAGCAGAATTAAAGTATGCTAACAGGTCCAAAGCATAACTGTCGATCTGGTACATTCAAAGCATAGCAGAATTAAAGTATGCTAACATCCTCATTGCTTTTCATGAATTTACAGTGCAAAAATTGTAGCACCAGGAACATGAAAATGAATTTCAACTGTTCATATAACTTCATCTGTTAGCAACAATTTATTCAAACAGACTTGGGGCAACAAAATCCATCCATCAAATCCACAGTCAATCAATTAAAGATGAACTATCAAGGCAAGTCTCCCTAATCCACATTGACATGAATATATAGCAGATTTGGTGGCCGAGGAGAGAGAGGGCGTTGGGGGTTCAAGCAGGACTAACCTCTGTCGCGAATGAAGTAGTTGTTCTCGTGATGGTCGGAGGGGCCGGATCCACGTCGGCTCGTGGCCTGAGGTGGCCGGCTCGTCGTCGTGGCCGGGGATGACGGATCCGCGTCAACCGTCTTTAGGTTGGCCGGGAAGCCGTCCGCACGCCAGTAACCGCGTCCTCGTCACCGTCGTCACGCAGGGAGCGGTGGGGCTGGAGAAGAGCAGGGCTGCGGCAGGGAGAGAGCGGCGTAGGCGAGCGGGGAGAGAGCGGCGAAGGCGAGCGGGGAGAGTGGCGGCGGCGGTGGGGAGAGTGCGGGCGTTGTGGATCTGTCTAGCGAGGAGCCGAATATGAACGGCGCGCGTAACTGTGTTTAAGGAAATTACTGGCGTGCCCTTGACGGCTCTGTGCTGCAATTGGAATTCCATGGGCATTATAGTCAATATAGGTGGGAAATTTTGAGCAGCCCGCGCACGGTTTGCCTGCTGACGCTGACGTGTGGGCCAGTGTCATTGGCGACGATGGTTAGTGAACCCGCATCACCTTTGTTGGCAGTTGGGTCCGGCGGGCGGGCAGCGGTTATCTTTTTATTTTGGCTGCTGACGCTGACGCGTGGGCCAGCCACTATTTTTTTTGAATGAAACGTGCTTCCCTAAAATATTAGAGCCCATAAAACAGCACCTAAAAAATCATAAAAATACGAACAATTCGTATTTGGACATTTAGTATTTGAATAAAATATCAATAGTCACACTTGTGTGCCCCAGATTCTTAGAATTCGTTTTTACATCCCATGTTAATGATGTAATAATTCTACTAACATCTAGTGTGCTCTAAAAAATCTACAAATTGACTTGGCAACATAATTTGGGTACCTAGACTTGTCTTCAAAATTTCAAATGGTTTCGATGAAGGAATAATATACTTGTGTACAAATATCTACATCTCTCACATAGTTTCCTAGAATGTTCCTTGAACATTGAAGTTTTCCACACTTTGCAACATGTTCGAACTCATATGCATTTGAACACTTAACAAAACCTTGTGGTTCACCTTAAGATTACGAAAATGCAAAGTTTCATTACAGGAGGTGTGGAAAACAAATATTATTTATATGTTGTACTTACATAGAACAAGATAAGGCATATAAACATTGTTCAAGAAATGGAATATACACTAAACAATGAAAATAATGAAAACACGGTGATTTTAGAAAATTGTAGAAAAAAAATCAAATTTGGACTAATTACGACGGAGAAATACATGTTACAAAATTTGATTGCGGATTAAAAAGAGAAATGCCGTCGGCGATGCGAGACGGATAAACTGTTCTTCATTCTCCAATAGAACAAAGGAGGAAGCAGAGGGCACCGCCGCCCCCGCCGTGCCCGCTTCGGCGGTTTTGACACCCAAGAGGGCATCCCAGGCCTCGTCG
Organism: Cenchrus fungigraminus; assembly: GCA_036936925.1. Taxonomy (NCBI): domain Eukaryota; kingdom Viridiplantae; phylum Streptophyta; class Magnoliopsida; order Poales; family Poaceae; genus Cenchrus; species Cenchrus fungigraminus. Next base: position 92,618,174 of record CM072780.1, read on the forward strand.
GCGGCAAATGAGACCACCGCAACCTTCGATTTGACTCACAAACGTGACAAATCAAATATTATCTATCAAAAACCGATTAAAAACCGACATCCCGATAAAATCAAATCCGCGTTTAGTAATATCTAATAATTTACATTCAAGATAGATAATGTTCATTGATGCTTGCGCCTACATCCCGATGTTCATCCTGCTGACGGCGTACTCCACGGCGGGGCGGAAGCTACGCGTCCAGAGGTCGAACTCATGACGGATGCGACACTCGACGCTGCAGTAGTGGATGATCTCTTTGGTATCCGGCCCGTAGCGCCTACATCCCGCTGCCCAAATGCAGATGTGGGGATTCTGGACGGGCAGCAACGTAATGTCGTCGTCGCCGTCATCAAGCCAGTACCACCACGCAATGTTGTGGAGATCCTGGTTGACAAGGTAGCGCAGCCGCCGCAGGTTGTGGTTCTTCCACCGCCCGTCAGGGGGCGACGGGCCGCCGCTGATTTCCTGGAGCAGTGCCATGGCTTCGGGGTCCGCCGGGTTGCAACGGTACTTCAGCATCGCTAAGAAGTACTTGGCACCGGAGTCTTCAGCAGCGGCATCTCCGATGAGCTTCAGACCCTTATCGGGGTTCCGCCGCCTCATCAACCTCTCCATCCCCTCGAAGCATAATGCCTCCGGATGATTGGCCTCGCAGAAGCGCCGCTCAAAGCACGACCTGACGTAGCGATTCTTGCACACCTCACGAAGATCACGCAGCGACACGTGCAGTAGTACCTCATCGGAGTCGCAGATGCGCCGGAAGGTGCCGCAGATTTTATTGCGAAGGTTCAGAAAATGGATGACGGGCTCATCCTTGATGGAGTGGATGATGATCTGGGTGACAAGATCATCTACCAGCTGCTGCATCAAGCACACCGCGGCCATCAAGGAGAAGGGGAGGAAATAGAAAAGCGACGGGGTTTGGAAATTGAAAGGCGACGAGGGTAGAAGTTGAAGGCGACGAGGGTTGAAGTTGGCGACGAGGGATGAAGTTGGCGACGAGGATTGAAGTTGAAGAAGGCGACGAGGGTTGAAGTTGAAGAAGGCGCCTCGGCCATGTAAAACAATAAATGGAAATTGAAAAGGCACCGCAGTTTGGCTGCTGCCGCTGACGAGTGGGCCCGACATCATTGCCCCTGCCCCTTCTCCTTCCCGCGTAATTGAAAGGTGACGCGTGGTTTTGGACGGTTTTGCGCCCGAAACGGAGCCTGATGCGCAATTGAGTGGCACGTACTGGCAGTAATGGAGTAGTGGGTGGGGGCAGAGGCGCTTGACGGTTCCGCGTCTTGTCAATATAACTCCCTTGCCTTCCCCTACTTTCCCCTGCTTCTTCCATAAGCTTATCATCTCTTTCGCTTCTTCTTCCTCCTCGCGATCCACCACTACAAATCTTCGGTCACCGAGAGAAGGAGGAGATGGCATCGAGGAGCCCACCACCGTCGAAGCGGGGACGAAGGGAGGACGACGACGATGAAAGCCGCCGTCGGAGGAAGTTGGAGAAGGGGAAGGAGCCGGCGACCAAGGACGCCGACGAGGAACCGTTCTTCGACGACACTAAGTTCGCTGTCGACCTGCTCAGGAGCACCTTCAGAAAGCTTGAAGATGTTGGTGCGGCCTTCGACATCAAGGCGCATCATGAAGTGGACAAGGACCCGAGCGTGAAGGGTCTCGCCTTCAGGATCCACGGGTTGGCTGAGAAGCTCGAGAACCTCCCCGTGGTCAAGCGGGCTGGCCGCCGCCACTTCGTCTTCGACGACAGCGTCTCCGACGGCGACGACGGCAGCCACGGCGGCTCCGACGGCAGCCACGGCGGCGACGACGGCGGGACTCCGACTAATTGATAGACTCCTCTACCAATTAGTAATAATGTGTGTGTGCTTTTGTGTCTTCGTCAGGTTGTTGGACATGAACTGCTTAGTTTGTCTGTCGATCATGAACTACTTAGTTAATTAGATTGATTGTTAGATTTTGTATGTCATGAACTCGATCTAATAGACGCGAGTAGATCCATCCGCGTTGTGATGAACTGGAGATCTGTTGTGATGAACTGGAGATCTGTTGTGATGAATTAGATCTTAGAGACAATGGATAGTCATTGCCGACGCGGGTTAGCCTGCTGACGCTGACGCTGACGCGTGGGCCAGTGTCATTGGCGACGATGGTTAGTGAACCCGCATCGCATTTGTTGGCAGTTGGGTCCGGGCGGGCAGGCAACAGTTATCTTTTTTATATTGGCTGCTGACGCTGACGCATGGGCCCGTCACTATTTTTTTTGGAATGAAACTTGCTTCCCTAAAATATTAGAGCCCATAAAACAGCACCTAAAAAATCATAAAAATACGAACAATTCATATTTGGATATTTAGTATTTGAATAAAATATCAACAGTCACACTTGTGTGCCCAAAATTCTTATATTTTGTTTTTACACCCCATGGTAATTATATAATAATTCTAATAACATCAAATTTGCTCTAAAAAATCTACAAATTGACTTGGCAACATAATTTGGGTACCTAAACTTGTCTTCAAAATTTCAAATGGTATCGATGAAGGAATAATATACTTGTGTACAAATGTCTACATCTCTCACATAGTTTCCTAGAATGTTGCTTGAACATTGAAGTTTTCCACATTTTGTAACATGTTCGAACTCATATGCATTTGAAAACTTAACAAAACCTTGTGTTCACCTTAAGCTTACGAAATGCAAAGTTTCATCACTAATGGTTGTGTAAAACAAATATTATTTATATGTTGTACGTACAAAGAACAAAATAAGGCATATAAACATTATTCAAGAAACCGAATATACACTAAACAATAAAATTAATGAAAAGATGGTGATTTTAGAAAAATTTAGAATTTTTTTTTCAAATTTGGACTAATTACGATGAAAAAATACTTGTTACAACATTTGATTGCAGATTAAAAGGAGAAATGTGAACTGTTCTTCATTCGAATAGAACTGGACCCCACAGTCATTAGCGACACGGGACTGATAACCCGCGTCGGCTTTGCTGCTATTCCAATATTTTACACAGATAATACGAGCAACCTACAAAAGCTAATCCACTACTGATTTCCTATTCCAATACTCCGTTCGAACTTCACCATTTCGCGGCGGAGCCTACAGTCTTCGCTGCAAAACAGAGAAATTCCAAGCCATCCTTCATCCACGCCGCAGCCACCGCCATTGCCTGCGCACGGCTGATCGCCGCGCACCTGTGCCGGAGGCGGCAGCGGTTCACCCCAAATGCGCCAAGTCGAGTAGTGGATCGCACGCGCGGCCTTCTCGCGCAAAGGCAGACACCCCTCGTTGCTCAGCCATCTCGACGTCGTACTGCCGCCGCCCGCGACCCGCCTCATGTACCGCTTCGCGGTGTCGTCAGCGGCGGCACCGCCATTGTCCCTGTAGAGCAAGATGGCGTATAGATAGGCCGCCGCATCATGCCCACCCTCGGCAGCGCGCCGGAGATCATTGCATCCCCTGTTTTCCATGAAGACGGCTTTGATCCCGGAGAAGAAGCAAGCCTCCGGATTCCCGAGATCGGTCAGCATAGCAAGGAAGGCTTTGTAGGCGGTGGGATCCCACACCCAAGAAATCTCATCTCGTATCCCCTCTATCGACAAACGCCGGCCGACGTCGCCGTGGCCGCACACGCGGCGCATGGTCGAGCAAGTACCGCGTAGGCTGCGGAGGTCAGCCAAGGGCCGCTCCGAGGTCGCACCGACGCACGCCGCAATCTCAATGCGGAGGTCTTGAGGGAGGTCCAGCAGCGACGACGGCTGGTGCCGCCTGCTTCTTCCCGGCATGCTATTCATCTCCGGCCGGGAATGGTGACGATGAGGAGTAGGCAGTTGCTGTTTTTCGCGGGTAGATGAAGGGGCAGGGGATCTAAATTATTTTGGAAGGAGAAGATACAGCAGATTTGTTTCCAAACACGGTTTAAGTAAGCAATGGAGACGACATTTGGCTAATCCGCCTATCCTTAATTCTCCATTGGAGACGACGTTTGGTTAATCCGCGTATGCTTTAATTCTACTCCCTCCGTCCCAAAAAACATGCAGTTATGGGAAACATGCCAGTCAAACTATTACAACTTTGACCAAGTTTATAGCAAAAAAATATTAGCATTTATGTATTGAAATAACTTTTTTATAAAAAATATACTCCTCCAGATGTGAGAATTGCATGTTTTATTTTGTAATTGTTAGTAGTTTTTTCATATAGTTTGACTCCTCGGGATGTGAGTACATTGGAGACGACGTTTGGTTAATCCACGTATTAATTAATTCTACATTGGAATCACTACATCTGCTCTCAGCCATTGACTGGGCAACAGTTTCCCCATTGACTGGATCTTGGGAACCATCCCGTTTCCTGTGCTCTTGATCTTATCCCTTCCTCTTTTTTTTACAACCGATGTTATCCCTTCCTTGTTTTTGCTATAAAAAGGCACCGACGCCTATCGGTCCTCCTCACTTGCTTCCTTCTTCTCTAGATCTAGATCTAGCTATGGCACAAAGAATAGATCTTGTACGGCGCAAGCTTTTGCTTTTCTCTCTTCTTCCTCCTCCTCGATCTCTCAGTTGCTAGAAGAATTCTTGTGATATGGGTGATTGGGTTGCTCATCCCTCTAGCACAGCTGCTAGAAAAATCCTTGTGATATATCAGCTGTGTTGGGGGAAGGTAGCCCAGAACCTCCTGGCATCAGGAAGAACAAGCCGACGGAAAGCCAGAAACATTATGCTGCAGCTTTTCCGTCACGCTTGCGGTTCCTTTTGCTTTCCCTCCTCCAGGAGGAGGATTTTTGAAGGGATATGTTTCCACCCTCTCTGTATCTTTCTCTTGTGCTCACTTGTAAGCATGAAGAAGAAGCCAGAATCTGGAGCATATCTCGTCATGAAGAACAAGCCGAAGGCGAGCAAGATCGACCTGCGAGCAAGATCGACCTGCGAGCAAGATCGATCTGTGTGTGTGATTTTGCATATCTCGTCATGAAGAACAAGCCGACAGAAGTATATCTCTTTTGCTTAGTTTAGATCTATGTTCCTCATCCTGGTAGTGCCTAGTGATGATGAACATAGATGGCCGCTTTGTAACCTTCTGATGTATCAATGATGACTGTAATCTGTGTGTGTGTGATTTTGCATCTCAAGAGACATGCTTGTGTGATTATCTGTGTGCAGTACAATTTTTTGTATGATTTACCTACTCACTTGCAAGCATGAAGAAGAACAAGCCGACGGGGGCTGGCTAATCCGCGTCTCTTTTGATGTAATCTGTGTGTGATTTCGCATATCTTGCCCATAACAAAGGCGACGCGGGTTCGTTAATCCTCGTCTCTTGCCCGTAACAAAGGCGATGCGGGTTCGTTAATCCTCGTCTCTTGCCCTTAACAAAGGCGACACGGGTTGGCTAATCCTCGTCTCTTTGATATTAACGCCCGTTACTGAACTGAAGCAGCCTGCAACATACTTACTGAACTGAAGCAGAATATATTACAAAAAGGATTCAAATTCCACCACATCCTATATATTACAAAAAGGATTCAAATTCCACCAATACACACATCCTCCGGCATTACAAAAAGGATTCAACAGAAATCAGGCTTGCTTTTTCTTCCTTGATTTCTGTATATGGATTTTTTTCACTATGGTCGCTTCGCAAGTACGGTGTTTTGTTAGTTCCCAAGAGTCGGGGCTTGTATGAAGTGTCAAAGGATGGAATTTCGTCAAACTGGTTGTATTCCTCCCCCTCAACAACATTTTCAACCCCAACAATCCTTTTTTTCCAGGCATAACCACAGACCAGTTCTTCTTTGCAAGGTCAGGTACATAGAACCCTTGCTCAACATCGTTGGCGAAGACAAACGGTTCGTTTTTGTAACCAAAGACCCGGAGATCAATACTAACATAACCATATTTGTCCTTGCTCACAGTTCTCTTCCCATTGTTGACCCATCTACACCAAAACAAGGCTACCTTCAATCCTACATAATCAAGCTCCCATATCTCCTCTATTTGACAATAATATGTGTCTGTCTCCGTGTCATCATCATCATGACTGTCGTCGAATACGGCCCGTACTCGCACACCACTATTTTGATAGACGCTCTTTTTATCCTGGGCCATGGTGTAGAACGTGTATCCATTGATATCCATAGCTTGGTATCTTGTAACAGTCAACAATGGCCCCGCTGCTAGATTCCTTATCTCGTCGGTTATTACAACATTATTGCTGCATGTCTCGACATAATCTCGGAGCCACCTCCTGAAACCTTGCATGTGCATCTTTGCAAGCCAAGCCCTACCACGGTCAGGGTTGTCTTCACGTAGTTGTCATTTGTGCTCATTGGCAAATGGTGTAATTAGGTGCAGCTGTTGTATCACGATGAAATGAGCCTTTTTGAAGGCATCTGGTTCCGGAGTGACTGACTTTTTCCCCAGGGTCCCAACACCTGAAAGCCTACCTTCATGCCGTGAGCGAGGCACACCAATGGGGTTTTGTGGGTCCATATAACCCATGGCTCACTACACTGCTTCGATGGTCTCATAGCCACGAACAATGGCTCCCTCCGGAAATAACCGGTTATGTACCAATGATTTCAGGAATCCATAGAACCTCTCATATGGAAACATCTGATGAAGGTAAGATGGGCCAAGGAACCAGATTTCCCTCACGAGGTGTGCTGTTAGATGCAGCATGAGATCAAAGAATGATGGTGGGAAGGTAGCTTCAAGCAGGCATAGGGTCTCGAAATGCCTCCTCTCTAAGTCCAATAGTTTTTCCTCATCAATCACCTTCTGTTCTATTGCATTGAAGAATAAACACAAGCTCGTGACCGCGTCGCGAACCAGTTCTGTCTTGATACCTCTAAGTGCAACAGGAAGAAGAGCTGTCATCAACACATGGCAATCATGAGATTTCATCAAGTTGAAATTCATTTTCATGTCCTTCACCGACACTAGCCTCTTGAAGTTTGATGAGTAGCCTGAAGGTACTTTCAAATCATGCAAAAATTGACAAAATTCTTTTCTCTCTGCCTTTGACAAGGTGGTTGCAGCAACGGGAAGGTTTGCCCTATCTCTGTTTCCTCTGCATAGAGCTCCGGCCTAATGCCCAGTTCTTTAAGATCTTCCCTTGCATTTTTATGATCTTTTCCTTTGGACTTCTGTTGTAGCAATGTTCCACAAGTAGCTTCACACACATTCTTCTTGATGTGCATGTTGTCAATCGAATGACGCACATCCAACATCGGCCAATACTCTAGCTCCCATAGAATTGATTTCTTGTTCCACATTCCTTCTTCTTCTTCTTCACCATCTCGTTTCTTTCTTTTGCCAAGGGATTTTTCAGTCAGATTGGGTAACTCCTTGATAGTTTTGAGAACCTTGACTTTCAAGTGGACCAGATCTCCAGTCACATGCAACGGCGCCTCTCGATTCTCCTTTTCCCCATTAAACTGACAATCCATGGCCCAGTATGGATGTTTCTTGCTGAGGAAACGACGGTGCCCCATAAATACGTATTTCTTTGAATGTCTTAGCCATACTGCGCAAGTATCTTCCAAGCAGTGTGGGCAAGCTGCACCTTTCCTTTTACTCTGGCCAGAGAGGTTGCGATGAGCCGGGTTGTCGTTGATGGTGGTGAACAACATGGCATGCATTGTGAACTCCTCACGCTTGTACTCATCCCAAACCTCCGGCACACCAGGCTTCCACTGTATCTTCAAGTCATCAACTAGTGGCCTCAAGTAGACATCAATACGGTCGCCAGGTTGCTTTGGCCCGGAGACCAATATTGTCAGCATCATATATTTTTGTTTCTTGCATAGCCAGGGTGGAAGGTTGTACAACGACAGCACGACAGGCCAGGTGCTATGTGTTGAGCTCTGGTTACCGAATGGGTTCACGCCATCTGTGCTCATAGCAAACCGTATGCTCCTTACGTCTTTGTCAAACCACGGAAAGTGGTTATTAATGTTACCCCATTGTGCTGCATCTGCGGGGTGCCTAAACTTGCCATCTTTCTTAAGCTCCTTTCGGCCTTCGTCATGCCAACGCAAGAGTTGGGCCTCCTTTCGTGTTGCGAACCATCTTCTCAGCCGAGGAATGATGTAAAAATACCATGCCACCCTCACAGGAGCCTCTTTGTTAGCCTTCTTCTTCTTGCCTCTGATCTCGCCGGGCTCGTTCTCGTCATCAGCATTATTATCATCTGCACCATCCTTTTTCCTCTTGTACCGATCATAGCCACACTTGGGGCACTTGTCAAGGTCTGCATAATCTCCACGGAATAATACACAACTATTCTTGCATGCATGGATTTTTTCAACCTCTATTCCCAGAGGACAGATTATCTTCTTCGCCTCATAGACAGACTCTGCTATTTGGTTTCCTTCAGGTAGCATGTCTCTAAGCACATCCAATAGATGTTTGAAACTTTTGTTGCTCCAACCATGATCTGCCTTAAGCTGCAGAAGTTTTAGATCACCAGAAAGGCGAGAGTACTTCTGGCAATCAGGATAGAGGGGTTTCTTTGAATCTTCAATGAACTGCTTCAGCCTCGCTAATTCAGAAGGTGTGTACACTCGTTGAAACTCAACATCCCGCAACATTTGATCAACATTGTGCACACGTTGCAACACCTCACCATCATCGAAGCCCCTAACTTCTTGATCAGTGATATCCTCAGGCCTCAACACATTTGGTGGGAATAATGGTTCATTTTCCTCAAAAACTCCACTGTCATCAAGGTCTTCATCATGGTCGGTAGCATGGTGTCGCACTTCACCTTCATTTAGGCAGCCTGCTTCGAGTTCATTAAGGCCTTCCTCACCATGTTTATTCCAACACGTGTAATTTTTTGTGAAACCACGTGTGACCAAATGATGAAAAATGATTTCCCGTTGTGCGAATTTCTTTTGGTTGAGACAATCTATACAGGGGCAAAGCATTGCCTGAACACCACGGTTTCTCATATCCGCCTCTGCTTGATTTAGAAAACCATTGACCCCGCTTAAGAAATTCTCCCAATCTTCTTGGGGCTGTCTGTACATCCAAGCCCGAGCAGCAGACGCCATCTGCATTCCATACACCAAATGAGCATAATTCATCACACAAAAAAACCGATAACACAAGAGGATTAGGACAGCTGAAGATTTTCAATAAAAGGGAGCAATTAATTGCCACCTTGACGAGGACTTTCTACGAGGTGAGCGCGGCTGAGGAGGAGGATCGGAGGCGGCGTCGTGGCCGCGGCGACAGCACGGAGGACGGCGCGGTCGACGTCCGCTGGCCCCTTTCGTCGTCACGCACGCGGCCGGCCGGCCTGCTGCAGCGCCGGCTTTCTGAGCGCGATCATCAGAGCGCGCGCAGCTGGCGGCGGCGAACGGGACAGGCCAGCGGGGACATCTGAGCACACAGATCGAGCGAGTGACCTTCTGAGGAGAGAGAGAGCGAGTGTTGTTGTCGGAACGGGAGTGGCCTTCTGCGGAGAGAGGGCGAGTGGTGTCGGAAGGAGAAGACAGAGACGAGCAATAACAACGTGCGTCTCCGACGTGAGAAAAAAGGCGACCCTGGGTGGCAATCAAAGGAGACGAGTCCTATGACACGAGCGTATCCAATTGGGTCGCCAGCAAAGGAGACGCATCCTAACAAGCATGCGTCTCCAGTACGAAATTATCGGTAACGGACTTTATAGCCCGTTACCAATACGGCAGCGATCAGTAACGGACTTAAACAACCCATTACTGATAGGGCATTGATCGGTAACGGACTTTACAAGGCCGTTACCGATAGGTTTAACATTTGTAACGGGCTCTATTTAACGTCCGTTACAACGAGTTCATGTAACGGGCGTTTAAGAAGCCCGTTACCAGAAGTCCACATTGGTAACGGGCGTTGTGGAGGCCAACCCCGGGGTCGTCCTGGTGCGCTTATGGGTAACGGGCGCCAAACAACAACCGTTACAGATGTGGGTGGATGTAACGGGCGTTAAGGGCCCGTTACAAATGCTGCGTGACCTATTTGAGGTTTTCACGTAGTGCTTGAACCGATGATGGTTATACCCTTTGACCTATAATCACATCGCGGTTGCTCCCCAAGGTAATTCCGGTAATCTTAGAAGACCATCCTCCCCTACCTTGTCCTTGGAATTTCGAATCTCGGGATGAGATTCTTTTTAAGGGGGGTAGGCTGTGACGCCCCAGGTTTTTAATTAGCATCATTAGTGCTAATGACCGAGTCAAGCATGTTGACTCTAGTCAAACCTTGGTCAACCTGGGTTATCACCTCGAAAACCTAGTCAACAATCTCTAATGACCCTCTTAATCAAGTCAACACACACTTGTGGTCAAACCTTGGTCAAAACCCTAGTCAAACCCCTATGTCTTTGAACCCCCGCTGGAACTTTTGCCGCGTTCTCAAGTTTTCACTTAAACACTTCAAAATCGGCCAATATAAAAGTTGTTCGTCTCTTCGAGGGACACACTTTTCATAATTGGCGGCATTTGAGATTTGGAGTGGAAATTGGTGAAAAACTCAGTCAACTGCAGCTAATACTATTCACTAGCGCCATGAAAAACAGCAACTTTGCCTGCAGTTTATGCTCAAACCATTGAGCAAAACATAGGCCAGCCTTTGTAGAAGTTGTAGAGGAACCTTTGATCTACAACTTTGCTATGTGCACCTTAGTGCACTTCAGTTCAAGTTTTGGAGATAATCCCTGTCAAACACAGTCAAGTGAAATAAAAAAAAACAAACGACGCGCGCCGTGCCGCGCCACACCGCCCTCCCGCGCCAGAGCGCGCCGCGTGGCGCCCTGACCTGCATCGACGTCCGGGCCCTCCCACGCCGGCCCGCGCCACGAGCTGCGACGCCCGAGGCTGCACGCGGACCGAGCGAGCCTTGGAGGCCGAGCCCCGCTGCGTGTCGACCCCGTCGCGCGCGTCGCACCGAGCCCCGTCGTGCCGCCCGCCGGTGCCAGGCGCGCCCGCGTTGCGATGTCCGGGGCCCCCTTTCTCCCTCCCTCTTGCTTCGACATGAAGGGAAGCTGCTTATAAAAGCCATCCTGCGCCCCTCCTCGCGCGTGCACGCACGGCCGCCGCCTCCCCGAGTGCCGCCGCACGCCATTGACGCCGCCGCCGGCAAGCTCGCCCCTGCGCTCACTCCCCGAGCCGCCTAACCACTTTAGCCCATCCCCTAGGACCATATAGAGCTCCCGCGCTTGCGTGTTGTCCAGGCCGAGCCGCGAGCTCGCCGGAGTAGCAGCGCCCGCGGCCACCGTCCGCCGGCGCCACCGCGCACCGTCGCCGGCGCCCTTCCAACCCCATCTCCGGCCACAAACCGGTCGCTGGTGAGCTCCCCCTCCCCTCTGGCCTCTTCCCCGGCCAAGTCCGGCGAGCCCCTCGCCGGAATTGCGGCCGAACCGCCGCCGGCCATGGCCAAGGGCCACATTGCGAGGCCCAGTTTAGTTCTAGGGTCTTTTCTGCAAATCAGGGGCATATCTGTAAGACACTGAAAACCTCCAGGGGCCTGATAGCAATTAGATTCTTTAATCTCTAGTGTATTTTGGCTGAATCTTGTAAAATCTGTAGAAAATCGTAGAGAAATCAGAAAAATGCAAACTCAATTTTCTTGGATTCCTTGTGAATAGCCCTACAACGTTCACAAAGCATGACCATACTTTTGAGTGATAGTTTTTGCACGGAAATTACAAAACTGTTAAACCTAGATCTGTTGTAGTTGAAAATCCACTTGTGGTCTGTAGCTGAATTTTGGATATGTTGTGAGTAATGTCATTTCTAAGATAGACGCAAAAAATTGCACAAAGTTACTAAGTAAATCTTTTAATATGATTTATTTTGTATTTATGATGAATGTGACTAAATGATTTTTGTAGATAAAAATAAATATATTTTTGTGCTCTAGTTCTGCATGTGATCTTCCTATGCTTATGTGCACCTCTGGTGAATTAATAACAATTTTATATCGGTCAGAAATATTTATTCTTGAAATATGCTTAATTTTCAATGTAAATGCATAGCTCAAGATCTAGAGTAGCTCTTGTTGTGTTTGTTGTTGTCCTAGCCTTGATTTGAGTCATAGAATCAGTACAAGAAAGTTGGAATCCTGTTGTTGTGTATTTATTTTTATATGCTTTTATCTTGTTTGGATAGCTAGACTTTGTTATTTTTGGTTTAATTAATTTATAGCTCTCCTAAGTGTGCATGTGTGTTCAGTGGCTTTGTATTGGGATAAAGGGCTTAAAATATGTCACTCACTGAATTTTATTAATTTATTTATGAATAAAAGCTATGGAGGCCAATTAAAGCTTATTACTAAGTTAAATTGGAAAATCACCACATCCACACTAAATGACTCTAGGTATGTGATGTTAATCTTGCTAAGAAGCTAAGTGTCACCACCCTTGCTGTTTTGTGAAATTAAATTAATTTATTTACATAAATGTGTGCACAGTCACTATCAAAAAGAATGATTAATAAAGAACCGCATATTGTTCCTTTATCGGAAGAGTATGCTGAATGTATGTTTATCTAGGTGAATTTGGTCACCCATGCACCCCACGGTTGTCGTGTGTTGTTTTATAATTAATTAAATCAAAACCGTCAATTAAATCTTGCATTTGCATCCTCGTGTAGATCTTCCCGACGGTAGCTATACACTCGTGCCAAAAGGAGGAGACGGAGGAGCTGACGGTGAGCTGCAGTACGTGGACGTAGCTCAGGACCTGGACCAAAGTCTAGAAGGGCCCAAGGCCAACCTTGCCAGCGAAGGCAAGCCCCAGATCATTAACCCCTTGTTTTAAAATTATGCAATTATCTTTGCTATGATTGTGCATTTACGTTTGAGGAGTTGAATTGAAACCCTAGATGCATGATCCCTAGGTACCTATGTTCTTTTACTAGTATGCTAGGTCGATAGCTGCTATGCTATAGGACCGGTACAAGTCAAGTGATGTTCATCACTCGCGAGAATAGGTTCTTATGTTGGAATCATAAGATCTTTATAAATGGATTGCTCATGTGGTAAGAGCATGGGATTTGGGCTCCGGTCCAGTGGCTTTCGTGGGCTAAGCTTTTGAACGTACTAAGCACTTGTCGGGAATGGGACCGGTAAGCCTAGTACCTTAACGAGACAGTGCGGAAACTTACTATTACTAATCTTGAGTAATCACCTACCCGGCTAGCTACCGGGGGAGGTGGGTACATGTGTGAAGCTGGGTGCCTTGCGGGGTACGCCAGATAGCCGTGTACCCGGGACTGTAAGATTCGATCCCAAGCCGAGGACTTTTGGGAACCGCCTGGTGGTTGTCCATGTGAGGGCACCCTACCGTGTGTTTAGGTTTACCTTGCAAGGTTATAAATCAATCGATTGTCGGCCTCTCACCGTTATCTGAGACTGCTTAATCAACTGGCCACGACATCCCTTAATGATGGAACTTTGTGAATATTACTGCTTGAATTAATTGTATTGTACAATTCTTGATTGAATTAGTTGGCACACTTAGAAATGGTAATCAACTAGAATTGGTGCTAAAATATTGAAAGTAAGGACACACTCTTTGTTGCTTTTCAGCAAAAGAACTCCACTGGCCAAAAAGCCTCTCATGTCTAGAGTTGGTGATGTAGTTATCACCCGCCAGTTAAGTCTTGCTGAGTATTAGTATACTCAGCCTTGCTTTAAGAATGTTGTTGCAGGTGTTGTTTAACCTGGTGAGATTCCACCCGGCTGGGAGCTGGAATGGGTGGATGACGACGAGTGATGGCATCACGGACGGCCTCCTGTGATGTGTATCGTTGCGCTAATTTATTTTTATTCCGCTGTTTTCGAACTCTGAACCTTTCTTATCATGTCATGAACAATGGTTTGTAATAATTAAACCCTTAGGGGTAAATTGGATTAAATTTGTGTTTGTACTCTGGACTCGCCTTCGTGTGAGTTTTAATGCATATGTTCGATCCTCTGTGTGATTTCCAAGTGATTTACCGGGCGTTAACCCGGCAACTAACGACGGGATGGTACTTTACTGTCGCTTAATGGCCAAAGTGGATTGGTTTAGGCGATAGTACGGTATTTTCCTGGGCGGGTTGTCACAGCTGGTACCAGAGCGATTATATGCACCAGAGTTTAATTAACAACCTTAATCACTGGTTTTTGAATAAAATTTGCCAAGATTGTTTGGATTTGCAAAATACGTTGGTCCGTTAAGGATGGATCTAGACCGAGAGGCCCTAGAGGGAATTTTTGGGTTCTTTCAGGTGGCTTACAAATCTATGGTTTATTTTGCTAACTTCCAGCACATTTTATTCTTGTCAGAACTTACTTTCTGTACAACCATACTAGTTCATCACGTTTTGCCATACGTGGTGGTGCCACAGGAAAGTCCTGTGAGGGATGGATGGGACCTAATCCAAAGGGAACCCACCGTCGCGTCTGTGTCTCGCCACGTTTTGCCATACGTGGACGTTCCGCATTGTGAATATGCGAGGCAAGGATGCACTCCATTCAAAAGGAGAGTGTCTGAGGTTGGACGCTGTCCATGCAGCGGCTTGATGCATGGATACCGTTTCTATAGTGAACGGTAATGTATGTGGACGCTTTCGTGAGTGCTGGCACGAAAGGTTCGATGTGTTCTGTGATCTTCTGCAGGTACACTAACAACGTTTCGTAAGTCGCTAAGTGAGCATCGACTAGTTCTCGACTAGTTATTATAGGGAGGAACGTGTATATGCCTTGCCACCGGCACTAACTTTGATTCTGGCTCGACTGCCTTGTGAGGACGAATAGGACGTCTTGCATCATGCTACAAATTGTGGAAACTTAAAACTGAACCCCTGTATGTTTTATGTGCTCTCTAAGGTGAAATTTTGCTAGTGTGCATTTCTTTGCATAGCCTCTCATGTGTAGATGTGTTGCTGTCCAAAAATCTGATGTGGCTGTTTGCTTGATTTTTGCACCTTGTTCAAGAATCAATTTGCCTAGGTGATCTATACCAAAGTTGCTCCATATCTAATCTAGTTTTTGCTCGCAAAAATTCACGGTCTTAGCTTTTGTATACCTCAAGTTATGCTCAGATTAGTGAACCCCCATCTTGCTGTTTTCCAGGAACCAATCTGAAACCTTGCTTAGTTGAAGCACCTTCCTAACCTTTCTAGCTCAACCGTTGAATACCAAAAATGTGCCTCATAATCTCGCTGAGATGCTACAAAAATTTGGGAATTTTTGGAGCTCTGGTCTTTAAGTTATGAATTTTTGTTCGCAACTGCCAGAACTTTACGTCATTATGTATGTATGCTCGTTTCGAGTTCTAACATACACTTGTACCTTTGTACACGTGACTACCCTAGTTTTTGCCCAGCATGAGCAAAGAACTTTTTCTGTTCTACCATGTTAGTTGGGTAATGTCTTGATCTTAGAGTTCAATCTTCAGTTGTAATCTTCTCCTGTCAACATGTTATCTCCATCGACATGTATCCCGTCCAAACCCCCTTGAGTTTATACATGTTGGAGCACTAAGCTATTCTTTGTATTGATATCCTTGTCATGATTACTTCGATCTTTCAATCATGAAATTATTCTTCTTGGTCTTGCTCACAACATTTTGAATAAAAAAAATCACTTTTTGGGTATGCATTGGCATGGCACGTGCATTTGGGAACCTTGGGTGAACTAACGTGCATGCGCATGGAAGATTCCAATATTCCTCCTCTATCCTTCTTATGGTTGGTGATGTTGTTGTCCCATGACCAAAGGTGCCGCGACGGAACCTAGGGCATCATGTGCGCTGCAGCCATATGATTACCACTAGGAGCGCGCTAGGTATCTTGGTTGTGAGAATGCGACTCGCCACACATACTCCTTCTCAACTCTGTGATTGTCATCTCCGTCACTGACTCATTCCGTGGGTAACCGAGTCATGCTAACATGCATCATGAGCACCATACCGCATGAACGTGTGCATCATGCATTCACAAACATGTGCATCACACCCCAACTTTTAAAATCAGTGCACCGTTAATGTAACGAATCGATATCACCCAATTTCACAAGTTAAATAGCATGTGAGCAATATTGTTCTGAAATTCCTATACCAACTCATCTCTTCATACTTTCCCCGCTTGCATCCGCAAGTAAACTCCCTGCAAAAGCTCTCCATGACTTGGCACCTTTGACTACTCTTATGGGCTAACCTTCACTACGTGAAAAACTGACTTTGGTAACGGGCATAGATTGCCTTTCGTAACGGGCAAAGCACCCGTTACCGATCAAGTGTTACAAATGAGCCAAGAAAGGTAACGAGCAGATGCCCGTTACTGATAAGACATATTCATAACGGGCATAAAACAATGACCGTTACCACAACTAGCCACCGGTCACGTGAAATGGCTGTTTCTCTGGGCCCACAGGGACTTTGGTAACGGGCACCAAAACACATCCCGTTACAGTAGCTCAATATCGGAGACGCCTTCTGTGTACCTGCGTCTCCTCTATCTTGACGAAATGAGACGCGTCTATTTCACGTGTGTCTTAGCACATCTAGGATTCGTAACGGGCATCAAACAACGACCGTTACCACAACTAGTCACCGGTCACGTGAAATGGCTGTTTCTCTGGGCCCACAGGGAACTTTGGTAACGGGCATGAAAACAGAGCCCGTTACTGTGAAATCAACATCAGAGACGCGTGCCGTGAACCTGTGTCTCCTCTGTCTCGACGAAATGAGACGCATCTGTTTCCACGCGCGTCTGCTTCCTCTCGATTAAAGGAGACGCGTGCTTTCAACCTGCGTCTCCTATATCTCGATGAACGGGCCAGGTCCTGGGGCCCACCGGTCAGGACTGGTAACGGGCTTTTACACTGCCCGTTACATTGTTGGCATGTTTGTAACGGGCTTTCCGAATGAAGCCCGTTACTCACTGATCAGTGTTTGTAACGAGCTTTAATTAACGCCCGTTACAGATACGTAGGCCACCCCTACAGTAACCTGCCCGCTTGCCGGCTGCATCCTGGAACCAGCCAGGATTTGGCAGCCATCAGGGGCTGCATCTTGCCATCCTGGAACCTGCCAGGATATGGCAGCCACCACAGCAAGGAGACATCACAAACACATTCTCACATCACAGATATAGGCAAGCAAGATCACATTTATAGACAAGCTAGGATCACATCAAGTTTCAAGTTACTCTCATCAGGGCTTGTTTGGATGGAGTCATGAGAAAACTGCCTGAACCAGGTAGCATCTGACCCCAACCAAGCAAGCCAAGCAGGTTTCTCAGGCAACAACACCTGACTAAAGAAGACTGAATGAGTTTCAAGTTTCTGGCTACAATGAACTCACGGTGCACCATTGTAGAAGTTGCCCTTTCGGTCGATGGTCTCCTTAAGAATGTACTTGCACAGCATCTCCCGGACACGCTTTAGATCTTCTGTGGAAACATCTACAGCAGATCTGAAATCCTGCAAAATACAATCATTTATGAGAATACAAGTAGAAATCAGTTTCTAAAATCAGATGGATAATATGAGCAGAGACAAGGTTGAGCATTATTATCTACTTACAGCAGCCTTCTTGATGTCAGGTATGTCATCGAGTAGTCTTAACATATGGAGTGCCACATGGAATCCACACAAAGAGGACCCCCATGGCTGCTGAGCACACTGCATCGAGGTACCAAAATGACAAGTTAATGCAGTACCAAATAGGTAAGAAGGGACCATAAAAAAACCTCGGTCTTACAGCGAGATTTGTTTTGTGCTTGAGTGTGGCTTTTGGCTTTTTTTTCTTTCCTTTCGTCACTCCGTCCTGTGCATGTTCACCATAGGCCCTGCATGATCAGCAATACCGATTAGAAACACTAAGAGATTGAATTTTTGTGAACAAAACCTACAAATACTGTACCAAAGGCCCTGCATGGTCAGCAATACCAATTAGAAACACTAAGAGATTGGATTTTTGTGAACAAAACCTACAAGATACTGACCAGTCCACAACAGGTTTGAGGTCTGAGAACTTTAGCGAGGGATGTTGTTTAGCAGAATCTAGATACCAAACCTCTTTGAACTTCATACAGATGATCACTGTTACCCAGTGGCTAGTGCAGTAGGCACCCACCATGTAGTCGTTGTTCATTGCATTTGAGATTGCTTTGGTAACAAGGCGAGAATGCTGAGAAATATTTGTGGAAGTAAACAAATCTGGATCTAAAAACCCAACACTGATCTGCATCTCCGCTGCCTTGTCCATCATTTTCCTACAAAAAATCAAATTGTTAGCATGCATGAACTTTGTGGTCAAAATTAAAGAAATATCTTTTTAGGTTTTAAAGGACTTACAATGTCCACAACCTCAAGAAGGTAACATCCAGAGAAGCCAGGGTTATAAGGTTATACACGCTAGTGAATGCAATGTTTAACATTAAAGCACCACAACCACCTTTAAAGTAGTGTTGATCCACCTTTGCTGGAAAGGCAAGTTTATCCTTACTGTGTTCCATGACGTAAGCATGCAACCTGGCACAATTTGGTCCAACAGCCTCTAAGTTTGCTTCTGACAACATAGGTGCACCAGGCTTGTATTTTGGTCGTTCCTGTTCTGTCCCAATAATACAGTTAAGAATCTCATCTTTAGACAGAGGTTTCCTGGCCTGGTTCCCCTTCTGCAGTGGAGATTGCCTGGGCTCCTCCTCCTGTTGCAGAGGCTGCTGTACATGTTGCATCTGCTGCTTAGGGGGAGATTGCCTGTGCTCCTCCTCCTGCTGCTGGAGAGGCTGCTGTTTCGTCTGTTGCTTATCCTCATGTTGCAGCTGCTGCTTAGGCGGAGTTTGCCTGGGCTCCTTCGGCTGTTGTCGACGCTCCTGCTGCTGGAGAGGCTGCTGTTTCGTCTGTTGCTTATCCTCATGTTGCAGCTGCTGCTTAGGCGTAGTTTGCCTGGGCTCCTCCGGCTATTGTCGACGGTCCTGCTGCTGGAGAGGCTGCTGTTTCGTCTGTTGCTTATCCTCATGTTGCAGCTGCTGCTTAGGCGGAGTTTGCCTGGGCTCCTCCGGCTGTTGTCGACGCTCCTGCTGCGTAGTTTTGCTGATCTGCTGCTGCTGCTGTTGAGCCTTCTCTTGCTGACACTAAGCTGCAGTACCTCCATCTGATGTTGTACCCCTGCTACCTGTTGCGGCTTCAGGGTTGGGATGTCTCGTCATGGGTGGTATAAGGATCCTGTCCTTTGGCCATTGGATCCTTTGAACGAGAGCCTCAGCTAGGGTTGCTATGTCACCCCCATCAATTGGTACAGGCAGAGGGTAGTGACCCGCATTGGCCCACACATAAGTAGGTTGCACCACAACATACCCATCCTGCACCGGTACTGAATGGCAAGCCTTTTGAAATGGAAAGACTTTCGCTAGTGCGAGCTCCACATTAATCCCGGTGCCATCCAAAAGGCTGCACGCGGTTGGCTCTGTCAGCTTATCTATTGTGTCCAGCATAGGTGATCGACTATCACTGTGCACTTGATTCGCTTCGTCACCGTTGGCATTCCAATGATCTTGCTCTCTGCCACACGCATCTTCCTCGCTGTCATGCGCATGTTCTTCCTCGTGGTCATGCGCATCTTCTTCCTCGCTTCTTCCTTGCTGCTACTGATAGGCGCTGGTAATTGGGAAGGAAGAAGTACATTTTTCGGTATTTCGATGCCTGATAGTCTTAGAGCATGGACAATTGATTTAAATGTTATGTCCATCATATCATGAGCATCAGACCTCTTGTTCCTCTTCTTCCTGTACATTCCAGCGAACTCTTCACCAAACCCTTTACCCCAGCCAAGTGAACTAGACACGCCTCGGACCTGACCTCGATGCTCTGGAGTCTCAAGTGCTGCGGTGAGGATATCATCCTCCCTAACCCCAGAGAAAGAACCATCGCTACCCTGAGCTGCAAGTGTTTTCACCCTATCTGCTACCCCCACCACCGCAGGGTTACGAAATGTTATGCCCCCGCTTTGTTCATTAGTATTCTTCCTCTTCTTCCCTACCCTTGCCCGCAGATAAGGTCTCGAACGTCCAGGAAATTGGTCCCAAGGGTTCTGTTTTCCTTCTGCAGCTAGCTTTGCATCCTCCTCCTCCCACTCTTTCCTTTTACCACGATAACCTTTTCTGCCCGTCTTGTGTGGCTTATTATGTAATGCTCTCTTTTTTTTCATCTCCTGGCTCAATTGCTAAAATGAAGGAGAATTGGTTTCCTGAACAAACATGTCCCAGGCATGCTTCACAAAGGGAGTCTCCTCTTCGCTCACATATTTTTTTCTTAAATGGGCCTTGAACCGCCGTTGCAAGGTTCCAATCTCTGATATAGCTGCCTTAACTGCCTTCTTGCGAACAAATTCTTCCAGATTGGCTGGGTAATCTAGCTTTTCCTCTAAAACTGTGAACAGATGGTCCTTCTCAATTGGTGAGAGATCATCAACCGCCTTGTTGATTGACACCCTCTCCCGAGCAATGAGACCACAGACCAATACAAATCTATCCCTCACAGCATCTGGGGTAGGCCAAAAATTGGCATCAAGTCTAGTTGCAGTCAACTTGTCTTCTGGCCATTTGGTTTGTGTCCTTGACCCGCGAGAATAAATTCCTTCAACTGCTTCCTTGTACAACTTCAGCAGCGATGGATTGTGTGTTCCATGTGTACATGCAACAAGAGGATAAAGCAATGGTCATGACATTATATATGACAGTAGTGAAACAACACTCACAACACATCATGACACCAACAATAACAATATATATGACAGTAGTGAAACAATTAACACTCACAACAAAGCATAAGACAGTCTAGTTATCACTACATTATAAACCACTGCGATGCAATTCCCACTGACATTGTGTGGCCATCAGAATTAAAGTATGCTAACAGGTCCAAAGCATAACTGTCGATCTGGTACATTCAAAGCATTGCAGAATTAAAGTTTGCTAACATCCTTTATGCTTTTCATGAATTTACAGTGCAAAAACTGTAGCACAAGGAACATGAAAATGAATTTCAACAGTTCATATAACTTCATCTGTTAGCAACAATTTATTCAAACAGACTTGGAGCAACAAAATCCATTCATCAAATCCACAATCAATCAATTGAAGATGAACTATTAAGGCATGTCTCCCTAATCCACCTTGACGTGAATATATAGCAGATTGGGTGGACTACATTATAAGCCACTGCGATGCAATTCCCACTGACATTATGTGGCCATCAGAATTAAAATATGCTAACAGGTCCAAAGCATAACTGTCGATCTGGTACATTCAAAGCATAGCAGAATTAAAGTATGCTATTAGGTCCAAAGCATAACTGTCGATCTGGTACATTCAAAGCATAGCAGAATTAAAGTATGCTAACATCCTCAATGCTTTTCATGAATTTACAGTGCAAAAATTGTAGCACCAGGAACATGAAAATGAATTTCAACAGTTCATATAACTTCATCTGTTAGCAACAATTTATTCAAACAGACTTGGGGCAACAAAATCCATCCATCAAATCCACAGTCAATCAATTAAAGATGAACTATCAAGGCATGTCTCCCTAATCCACATTGACATGAATATATAGCAGATTTGGTGGCCGAGGAGAGAGAGGGCGTTGGGGGTTCAAGCAGGACTAACCTCTGTCGCGAATGAAGTAGTTGTTCTCGTGATGGTCGGAGGGGCCGGATCCACGTCGGCTCGTGGCCTGAGGTGGCCGGCTCGTCGTCGTGGCCGGGGATGACGGATCCGCGTCAACCGTCTTTAGGTTGGCCGGGAAGCCGTCCGCACGCCAGTAACCGCGTCCTCGTCACTGTCGTCACGTAGGGAGCGGTGGGGCTGGAGAAGAGCAGGGCTGCGGCGGGGAGAGAGCGGCGTAGGCGAGCGGGGAGAGAGCGGCGAAGGCGAGCGGGGAGAGTGGCGGCGGCGGTGGGGAGAGTGCGGGCGTTGTGGATCTGTCTAGCGAGGAGCCGAATATGAACGGCGCGCGTAACTGTGTTTAAGGAAATTACTGGCGTGCCCTTGACGGCTCTGTGCTGCAATTGGAATTCCATGGGCATTATAGTCAATATAGGTGGGAAATTTTGAGCAGCCCGCGCACGGTTTGCCTGCTGACGCTGACGTGTGGGCCAGTGTCATTGGCGACGATGGTTAGTGAACCCGCATCACCTTTGTTGGCAGTTGGGTCCGGCGGGCGGGCAGTGGTTATCTTTTTATTTTGGCTGCTGACGCTGACACGTGGGCCAACCACTATTTTTTTCGAATGAAACGTGCTTCCCTAAAATATTAGAGCCCATAAAACAGCACCTAAAAAATCATAAAAATACGAACAATTCGTATTTGGACATTTAGTATTTGAATAAAATATCAACAGTCATACTTGTGTGCCCAAGATTCTTAGAATTCGTTTTTACATCCCATGTTAATGATGTAATAATTCTACTAACATCTAGTGCTCTCTAAAAAATCTACAAATTGACTTGGCAACATAATTTGGGTACCTAGACTTGTCTTCAAAATTTCAAATGGTTTCGATGAAGGAATAATATACTTGTGTACAAATATCTACATCTCTCACATAGTTTCCTAGAATGTTCCTTGAACATTGAAGTTTTCCACACTTTGCAACATGTTCGAACTCATATGCATTTGAACACTTAACAAAACCTTGTGGTTCACCTTAAGATTACGAAAATGCAAAGTTTCATTACAGGAGGTGTGGAAAACAAATATTATTTATATGTTGTACTT
Organism: Cenchrus fungigraminus; assembly: GCA_036936925.1. Classification (NCBI taxonomy): domain Eukaryota; kingdom Viridiplantae; phylum Streptophyta; class Magnoliopsida; order Poales; family Poaceae; genus Cenchrus; species Cenchrus fungigraminus. The sequence continues at coordinate 92,640,990 of CM072780.1, forward strand.
ACATAGAACAAGATAAGGCATATAAACATTGTTCAAGAAATGGAATATACACTAAACAATGAAAATAATGAAAACACGGTGATTTTAGAAAATTGTAGAAAAAAAAATCAAATTTGGACTAATTACGACGGAGAAATACATGTTACAAAATTTGATTGCGGATTAAAAAGAGAAATGCCGTCGGCGACGCGGGACGGATAAACTGTTCTTCATTCTCCAATAGAACAAAGGAGGAAGCAGAGGGCACCGCCGCCCCCGCCGTGCCCGCTTCGGCGGTTTTGACACCCAAGAGGGCATCCCAGGCCTCGTCGGCGGCAAATGAGACCACCGCAACCTTCGATTTGACTCACAAACGTGACAAATCAAATATTATCTATCAAAAACCGATTAAAAACCGACATCCCGATAAAATCAAATCCTCGTTTAGTAATATCTAATAATTTACATTCAAGATAGATAATGTTCATTGATGCTTGCGCCTACATCCCGATGTTCATCCTGCTGACGGCGTACTCCACGGCGGGGCGGAAGCTACGCGTCCAGAGGTCGAACTCATGACGGATGCGACACTCGGCGCTGCAGTAGTGGATGATCTCTTTGGTATCCGGCCCGTAGCGCCTACATCCCGCTGCCCAAATGCAGATGTGGGGATTCTGGACGGGCAGCAACGTAATGTCGTCATCGCCGTCATCAAGCTAGTACCACCACGTAATGTTGTGGAGATCCTGGTTGACAAGGTAGCGCAGCCGCCGCAGGTTGTGGTTCTTCCACCGCCCGTCAGGGGGCGACGGGCCGCCGCTGATTTCCTGGAGCAGTGCCATGGCTTCGGGGTCCGCCGGGTTGCAACGGTACTTCAGCATCGCTAAGAAGTACTTGGCACCGGAGTCTTCAGCAGCGGCATCTCCGATGAGCTTCAGACCCTTATCGGGGTTCCGCCGCCTCATCAACCTCTCCATCCCCTCGAAGCATAATGCCTCCGGATGATTGGCCTCGCAGAAGTTCCGCTCAAAGCACGACCTGACGTAGCGATTCTTGCACATCTCACGAAGATCACGCAGCGACACGTGCAGTAGTACCTCATCGGAGTCGCAGATGCGCCGGAAGGTGCCGCAGATTTTATTGCGAAGGTTTAGAAAATGGATGACGGGCTCATCCTTGATGGAGTGGATGATGATCTGGGTGACAAGATCATCTGGCAGCAGCTGCATCAAGCACACCGCGGCCATCAAGGAGAAGGGGAGGAAATAGAAAAGCGACGGGGTTTGGAAATTGAAAGGCGACGAGGGTTGAAGTTGAAGGCGACGAGGGTTGAAGTTGGCGATGAGGGATGAAGTTGGCGACGAGGATTGAAGTTGAAGAAGGCGACGAGGGTTGAAGTTGAAGAAGGCGCCTCGGCCATGTAAAACAATAAATGGAAATTGAAAAGGCACCACAGTTTGGCTGCTGCCGCTGACGAGTGGGCCCGACATCATTGCCCCTGCCCCTTCTCCTTCCCGCGTAATTGAAAGGCGACGCGTGGTTTTGGACGGTTTTGCGCCCGAAACGGAGCCCGATGCGCAATTGAGTGGCACGTACTGGCAGTAATGGAGTAGTGGGTGGGGGCAGAGGCGCCTGACGGTTCCGCGTCTTGTCAATATAACTCCCTTGCCTTCCCCTGCTTTCCCCTGCTTCTTCCATAAGCTTATCATCTCTTTCGCTTCTTCTTCCTCCTCGCGATCCACCACTACAAATCTTCGGTCACCGAGAGAAGGAGGAGATGGCGTCGAGGAGCCCGCCACCGTCGAAGCGGGGACGAAGGGAGGACGACGACGATGAAAGCCGCCGTCGGAGGAAGTTGGAGAAGGGGAAGGAGCCGGCGACCAAGGACGCCGACGAGGAACCGTTCTTCGACGACACTAAGTTCGCCGTCGACCTGCTCAGGAGCACCTTCAGAAAGCTTGAAGATGTTGGTGCGGCCTTCGACATCAAGGCGCATCATGAAGTGGACAAGGACCCGAGCGTGAAGGGTCTCGCCTTCAGGATCCACGGGTTGGCTGAGAAGCTCGAGAACCTCCCCGTGGTCAAGCGGGCTGGCCGCCGCCACTTCGTCTTCGACGACGGCGGCTCCGACGGCAGCCACGGCGGCGACGACGGCTCCGACGGCAGCCACGGCGGCGACGACGGCGGGACTCCGACTAATTGATAGACTCCTCTACCAATTAGTAATAATGTGTGTGTGCTTTTGTGTCTTCGTCAGGTTGTTGGACATGAACTGCTTAGTTTGTCTGTCGATCATGAACTGCTTAGTTAATTAGATTGGTTGTTAGATTTTGTATGTCATGAACTCGATCTAATAGACGCGAGTAGATCCATCCGCGTTGTGATGAACTGTGTTCTGTTGTGATGAACTGGAGATCTGTTGTGATGAACTGGAGATCTGTTGTGATGAATTAGATCTTAGAGACAATGGATAGTCATTGCCGACGCGGGTTAGCCTGCTGACGCTGACGCTGACGCGTGGGCCAGTGTCATTGGCGACGATGGTTAGTGAACCCGCATCGCATTTGTTGGCAGTTGGGTCCGGGCGGGCAGGCAACAGTTATCTTTTTTATATTGGCTGCTGACGCTGACGCATGGGCCCGTCACTATTTTTTTGGAATGAAACTTGCTTCCCTAAAATATTAGAGCCCATAAAACAGCACCTAAAAATCATAAAAATATGAACAATTCATATTTGGATATTTAGTATTTGAATAAAATATCAACAGTCACACTTGTGTGCCCAAAATTCTTATATTTCGTTTTTACACCCCATGGTAATTATATAATAATTCTAATAACATCAAATTTGCTCTAAAAAATCTACAAATTGACTTGGCAACATAATTTGGGTACCTAAACTTGTCTTCAAAATTTCAAATGGTATCGATGAAGGAATAATATACTTGTGTACAAATGTCTACATCTCTCACATAGTTTCCTAGAATGTTGCTTGAACATTGAAGTTTTCCACATTTTGTAACATGTTCGAACTCATATGCATTTGAAAACTTAACAAAACCTTGTGTTCACCTTAAGCTTACGAAATGCAAAGTTTCATCACTAATGGTTGTGTAAAACAAATATTATTTATATGTTGTACTTACAAAGAACAAAATAAGGCATATAAACATTATTCAAGAAACCGAATATACACTAAACAATAAAATTAATGAAAAGATGGTGATTTTAGAAAAATTTAGAATTTTTTTTTCAAATTTGGACTAATTACGACGAAGAAATGCTTGGTACAACATTTGATTGCAGATTAAAAGGAGAAATGTTAATTGTTCTTCATTCGAATAGAACTGGACCCCACAGTCATTAGCGACACGGGACTGATAACCCGCGTCGGCTTTGCTGCTATTCCAATATTTTACACAGATAATACGAGCAACCTACAAAAGCTAATCCACTACTGATTTCCTATTCCAATACTCCGTTCGAACTTCACCATTTCGCGGCGGAGCCTACAGTCTTCGCTGCAAAACAGAGAAATTCCAAGCCATCCTTTATCCACGCCGCAGCCGCCGCCGTTGCCTGCGCACGGCTGATCGCCGCGCACCTGTGCCGGAGGCGGCAGCGGTTCACCCCAAATGCGCCAAGTCGAGTAGTGGATCGCACGCGCGGCCTTCTCGCGCAAAGGCAGACACCCCTCGTTGCTCAGCCATCTCGACGTCGTACTGCCGCCGCCCGCGACCCGCCTCATGTACCGCTTCGCGGTGTCGTCAGCGGCGGCACCGCCATTGTCCCTGTAGAGCAAGATGGCGTATAGATAGGCCGCCGCATCGTGCCCACCCTCAGCGGCGCGCCGGAGATCATTGCATCCCCTGTTTTCCATGAAGACGGCTTTGATCCCGGAGAAGAAGCAAGCCTCCGGATTCCCGAGATCGGTCAGCATAGCAAGGAAGGCTTTGTAGGTGGTGGGGTCCCACACCCAAGAAATCTCATCTCGTATCCCCTCTATCGACAAACGCCGGCCGACGTCGCCGTGGCCGCACACGCGGCGCATGGTCGAGCAAGTACCGCGTAGGCTGCGGAGGTCAGCCAAGGGCCGCTCCGAGGTCGCACCGACGCACGCCGCAATCTCAATGCAGAGGTCTTGAGGGAGGTCCAGCAGCGACGACGGCTGGTGCCGCCTGCTTCTTCCCGGCATGCTATTCATCTCCGGCCGGGAATGGTGACGATGAGGAGTAGGCAGTTGCTGTTTTTCGCGGGTAGATGAAGGGGCAGGGGATCTAAATTATTTTGGAAGGAGAAGATACAGCAGATTTGTTTCCAAACACGGTTTAAGTAAGCAATGGAGACGACGTTTGGCTAATCCGCGTATCCTTAATTCTCCATTGCAGACGACGTTTGGTTAATCCGCGTATGCTTTAATTCTACTCCCTCCGTCCCAAAAAACATGCAGTTATGGGAAACGTGCTAGTCAAACTATTACAACTTTGACCAAGTTTATAGCAAAAAAATATTAGCATTTATGTATTGAAATAACTTTTTTATAAAAAATATACTCCTCCAGATGTGAGAATTGCATGTTTTATTTTGTAATTGTTAGTAGTTTTTTCATATAGTTTGACTCCTCGGGATGTGAGTACATTGGAGACGACGTTTGGTTAATCCGCGTATCATTTAATTCTACATTGGAATCACTACCTCTGCTCTCAGCCATTGACTGGGCAACAGTTTCCCCATTGACCGGATCTTGGGAACCTTCCCGTTTCCTGTGCTCTTGATCTTATCCCTTCCTCTTTTTTTTACAACCGATGTTATCCCTTCCTTGTTTTTGCTATAAAAAGGCACCGATGCCTATCGGTCCTCCTCACTTGCTTCCTTCTTCTCTAGATCTAGATCTAGCTATGGCACAAAGAATAGATCTTGTACGGCGCAAGCTTTTGCTTTTCTCTCTTCTTCCTCCTCCTCGATCTCTCAGTTGCTAGAAGAATTCTTGTGATATGGGTGATTGGGTTGCTCATCCCTCTAGCACAGCTGCTAGAAAAATCCTTGTGATATATCAGCTGTGTCGGGGGAAGGTAGCCCAGAACCTCCTGGCATCAGGAAGAACAAGCCGACGGAAAGCCAGAAACATTATGCTGCAGCTTTTCCGTCACGCTTGCGGTTCCTTTTGCTTTCCCTCCTCCAGGAGGAGAATTTTTGAAGGGGTATGTTTCCACCCTCTCTGTATCTTTCTCTTGTGCTCACTTGTAAGCATGAAGAAGAAGCCAGAATCTGGAGCATATCTCGTCATGAAGAACAAGCCGAAGGCGAGCAAGATCGACCTACGAGCAAGATCGACCTGCGAGCAAGATAGACCTGCGAGCAAGATCGATCTGTGTGTGTGATTTTGCATATCTCGTCATGAAGAACAAGCCGACGGAAGTATATCTCTTTTGCTTAGTTTAGATCTATGTTCCTCATCCTGGTAGTGCCTAGTGATGATGAACATAGATGGCCGCTTTGTAACCTTCTGATGTATCAATGATGACTGTAATCTGTGTGTGTGTGATTTTGCATCTCAAGAGACATGCTTGTGTGATTATCTGTGTGCAGTACAATTTTTTGTATGATTTACCTACTCACTTGCAAGCATGAAGAAGAACAAGCCGACGGGGGCTGGCTAATCCGCGTCTCTTTTGATGTAATCTGTGTGTGATTTCGCATATCTTGCCCATAACAAAGGCGACGCGGGTTCGTTAATCCTCGTCTCTTGCCCGTAACAAAGGCGATGCGGGTTCGTTAATCCTCGTCTCTTGCCCTTAACAAAGGCGACGCGGGTTGGCTAATCCTCGTCTCTTTGATATTAACGCCCGTTACTGAACTGAAGCAGCCTGCAACATACTTACTGAACTGAAGCAGAATATATTACAAAAAGGATTCAAATTCCACCACATCCTATATATTACAAAAAGGATTCAAATTCCACCAATACACACATCCTCCGGCATTACAAAAAGGATTCAGCAGAAATCAGGCTTGCTTTTTCTTCCTTGATTTCTGTATATGGATTTTTTCACTATGGTCGCTTCGCAAGTACGGTGTTTTGTTAGTTCCCAAGAGTCGGGGCTTGTATGAAGTGTCAAAGGATGGAATTTCGTCAAACTGGTTGTATTCCTCCCCCTCAACAACATTTTCAACCCCAACAATCCTTTTTTTCCAGGCATAACCACAGACCAGTTCTTCTTTGCAAGGTCAGGTACATAGAACCCTTGCTCAACATCGTTGGCGAAGACAAACGGTTCGTTTTTGTAACCAAAGACCCAGAGATCAATACTAACATAACCATATTTGTCCTTGCTCACAGCTCTCTTCCCATTGGTGACCCATCTACACCGAAACAAGGCTACCTTCAATCCTACATAATCAAGCTCCCATATCTCCTCTATTTGACCATAATATGTGTCTGTCTCCGTGTCATCATCATCATGACTGTCGTCGACGACGGCCCGTACACGCACACCACTATTTTGATAGACGCTCTTTTTATCCTGGGCCATGGTGTAGAACGTGTATCCATTGATATCCATAGCTTGGTATCTTGTAACAGTGAACAATGGCCCCGCTGCTAGATTCCTTATCTCGTCGGTTATTACAGCATTATTGCTGCATGTCTCGACATAATCTCGGAGCCACCTCCTGAAACCTTGCATGTGCATCTTTGCAAGCCAAGCCCTACCACGGTCAGGGTTGTCTTCACGTAGTTGTCGTTTGTGCTCATTGGCAAACGGTGTAATTAGGTGCAGCTGTTGTATCACCGTGAAATGAGCCTTTTTGAAGGCATCTGGTTCCGGAGTGACTGACTTTTTCCCTAGGGTCCCAACACCTGAAAGCCTACCTTCAAGCCGTGAGCGACACACACCAATGGGGTTTTGTGGGTCCATATAACCCATGGCCCACTACACTGGTTCGATGGTATCATAGCCACGAACAATGGCTCCCTCCGGAAATAACCGGTTATGTACCAATGATTTCAGGAATCCATAGAACCTCTCATATGGAAACATCTGATGAAGGTAAGATGGGCCAAGGAACCAGATTTCCCTCGCGAGGTGTGCTGTTAGATGCAGCATGAGATCAAAGAATGATGGTGGGAAGGTAGCTTCAAGCAGGCATAGGGTCTCGAAATGCCTCCTCTCTAAGTCCAATAGTTTTTCCTCATCAATCACCTTCTGTTCTATTGCATTGAAGAATAAACACAAGCTCGTGACCGCGTCGCGAACCAGTTCTGTCTTGATACCTCTAAGTGCAACAGGAAGAAGAGCTGTCATCAACACATGGCAATCATGAGATTTCATCAAGTTGAAATTCATTTTCATGTCCTTCACCGACACTAGCCTCTTGAAGTTTGATGAGTAGCCTGAAGGTACTTTCAAATCATGCAAAAACTGACAGAATTCTTTTCTCTCTGCCTTTGACAAGGTGGTTGCAGCAACGGGAAGGTTCGTCCCCGTCTCTGTTTCCTCTGCATAGAGCTCCGGCCTAATGCCCAGTTCTTTAAGATCCTCCCTTGCATTTTTATGATCTTTTCCTTTGGACTTCTGTTGTAGCAATGTTCCATAAGTAGCTTCACACACATTCTTCTTGACGTGCATGTTGTCAATCGAATGACGCACATCCAACATCGGCCAATACTCTAGCTCCCATAGAATTGATTTCTTGTTCCACATTCCTTCTTCTTCTTCTTCACCATCTCGTTTCTTTCTTTTGCCAAGGGCTTTTTCAGTCAGATTGGGTAACTCCTCGATAGTTTTGACGTCCTTGACTTTCAAGTGGACCAGATCTCCAGTCACATGCAACGGCGCCTCTCGATTCTCCTTTTCCCCATTAAACTGACAATCCATGGCCCGGTATGAATGTTTCTTGCTGAGGAAACGACGGTGCCCCATAAATACGTATTTCTTTGAATGTCTTAGCCATACTGCGCAAGTATCTTCCAAGCAGTGTGGGCAAGTTGCACCTTTCCTTTTACTCTGGCCAGAGAGGTTGCGATGAGCCGGGTTGTCGTTGATGGTGGTGAACAACATGGCATGCATTGTGAACTCCTCATGCTTGTACTCATCCCAAACCTCCGGCACACCAGGCTTCCACTGTATCTTCAAGTCATCAACTAGTGGCCTCAAGTAGACATCAATACGGTCGCCAGGTTGCTTTGGCCCGGAGACCAATATTGTCAGCATCATATATTTCTGTTTCTTGCATAGCCAGGGTGGAAGGTTGTACAACGACAGCACGACAGGCCAGGTGCTATGTGTTGAGCTCTGGTTACCGAATGGGTTCACGCCATCTGTGCTCATAGCAAACCGTATGCTCCTTACGTCTTTGTCAAACCACGGAAAGTGGTTATTAATGTTACCCCATTGTGCTGCATCTGCGGGGTGCCTAAACTTGCCATCTTTCTTAAGCTCCTTTCGGCCTTCGTCATGCCAACGCAAGAGTTGGGCCTCCTTTCGTGTTGCGAACCATCTTCTCAGCCGAGGAATGATGCAAAAATACCATGCCACCCTCACAGGAGCCCCTCTGTTAGCCTTCTTCTTCTTGCCTCTGATCTCGCCGGGCTCGTTCTCGTCATCAGCATTATTATCATCTCCACCATCCTTTTTCCTCTTGTACCGATCATAGCCACACTTGGGGCACTTGTCAAGGTCTGCATAATCTCCACGGAACAATACACAATTGTTCTTGCATGCATGGATTTTTTCAACCTCTATTCCCAGAGGACAGATTATCTTCTTCGCCTCATAGACAGACTCTGCTATTTGGTTTCCTTCAGGTAGCATGTCTCTAAGCACATCCAATAGATGTTTGAAACTTTTGTTGCTCCAACCATGATCTGCCTTAAGCTGCAGAAGTTTTAGATCACCAGAAAGGTGAGAGTACTTCTGGCAATCAGGATAGAGGGGTTTCTTTGAATCTTCAATGAACTGCTTCAGCCTCGCTAATTCAGAAGGTGTGTACACTCGTTGAAACTCAACATCCCGCAACATTTGATCAACATTGTGCACACGTTGCAACACCTCACCATCATCGAAGCCCCTAACTTCTTGATCAGTGATATCCTCAGGCCTCAACACATTTGGTGGGAATAATGGTTCATTTTCCTCAAAAACTCCACTGTCATCAAGGTCTTCATCATGGTCGGTAGCATGGTGTCGCACTTCACCTTCATTTAGGCAGCCTGCTTCGAGTTCATTAAGGCCTTCCTCACCATGTTTATTCCAACACGTGTAATTTTTTGTGAAACCACGTGTGACCAAATGATGAAAAATGATTTCCCGTTGTGCGAATTTCTTTTGGTTGAGACAATCTATACAGGGGCAAAGCATTGCCTGAACACCACGGTTTCTCATATCTGCCTCTGCTTGATTTAGAAAACCATTGACCCCGCTTAAGAAATTCTCCCAATCTTCTTGGGGCTGTCTGTACATCCAAGCCCGAGCAGCAGACGCCATCTGCATTCCATACACCAAATGAGCATAATTCATCACACAAAAAAACCGATAACACAAGAGGATTAGGACAGCTGAAGAATTTCAATAAAAGGGGGCAATTAATTTCCACCTTGACGAGGACTTTCTACGAGGCGAGCGCGGCCGAGGAGGAGGATCGGAGGCGGCGTCGCGGCCGCGGCGACAGCACGGAGGACGGCGCGGTCGACGTCCGCTGGCCCCTTTCGCCGTCGCGCACGCGGCCGGCCGGCCTGCTGCAGCGCCGGCTTTCTGAGGAGAGAAATTAAGCGCGATCCTCAGAGCGCGCGCAGCTGGCGGCGGCGAACGGGACAGGCCGGCGGGGACATCTGAGCACACAGATCGAGCGAGTGACCTTCTGAGGAGAGAGAGCGAGTGTTGTTGTCGGAACGGGAGTGGCCTTCTGCGGAGAGAGAGCGAGTGGTGTCGGAAGGAGAAGACAGAGATGAGCAATAACAACGTGCGTCTCCGATGTGAGAAAAAAGGCGACCCTGGGTGGCAATCAAAGGAGACGAGTCCTAAGACACGAGCGTATCCAATTGGGTCGCCAGCAAAGGAGACGCATCCTAACAAGCATGCGTCTCCAGTACGAAATTATCGGTAACGGACTTTATAGCCCGTTACCAATACGGCAGCGATCAGTAACGGACTTAAACAACCCATTACTGATAGGGCATTGATCGGTAATGGACTTTACAAGCCCGTTACCGATAGGTTTAACATTTGTAACGGGCTCTATTTAACGTCCGTTACAACGAGTTCATGTAACGGGCGTTTAAGAAGCCCGTTACCAGAAGTCCACATTGGTAACGGGCGTTGTGGAGGCCAACCCCGGGGTCGTCCTGGTGCGCTTATGGGTAACGGGCGCCAAACAACAACCGTTACAGATGTGGGTGGATGTAACAGGCGTTAAGGGCCCGTTACAAATGCTGCGTGACCTATTTGAGGTTTTCACGTAGTGCTTGAACCGATGATGGTTATACCCTTTGACCTATAATCACATCGCGGTTGCTCCCCAAGGTAATTCCGGTAATCTTAGAAGACCATCCTCCCCTACCTTGTCCTTGGAATTTCGAATCTCGGGACGAGATTCTTTTTAAGGGGGGTAGGCTGTGACGCCCCAGGTTTTTAATTAGCATCATTAGTGCTAATGACCGAGTCAAGCACGTTGACTCTAGTCAAACCTTGGTCAACCTGGGTCATCACCTCGAAAACCTGGTCAACAATCTCTAATGACCCTCTTAATCAAGTCAACACACACTTGTGGTCAAACCTTGGTCAAAACCCTAGTCAAACCCCTATGTCTTTGAACCCCCGCTGGAACTTTTGCCGCGTTCTCAAGTTTTCACTTAAACACTTCAAAATCGGTCAATATAAAAGTTGTTCGTCTCTTCGAGGGACACACTTTTCATAATTGGCGGCATTTGAGATTTGGAGTGGAAATTGGTGAAAAACTCAGTCAACTGCAGCTAATACTATTCACTAGCGCCATGAAAAACAGCAACTTTGCCTGCAATTTATGCTCAAACCATTGAGCAGAACATAGGCCAGCCTTTGTAGAAGTTGTAGAGGGACCTTTGATCCACAACTTTGCTATTTGCACCTTAGTGCTCTTCAGTTCAAGTTTTTGGAGATAATCCCCGTCAAACACAGTCAAGTGAAATAAAAAAAACGGACGACGCGCGCCGTGCCGCGCCACACCGCGCTCCCGCGCCAGAGCGCGCCGCGTGGCGCCCCGACCTGCATCGACGTCCGGGCCCTCCCACGCCGGCCCGCGCCACGAGCTGCGACGCCCGAGGCTGCACGCGGACCGAGCGAGCCTTGGAGGCCGAGCCCCGTCGCGCGCGTCGCACCGAGCCCCGTCGTGCCGCTCGCCGGTGCCAGGCGCGCCTGCGTTGCGATGTCCGGGGCCCCCTTTCTCCCTCCCTCTTGCTTCGACATGAAGGGAAGCTGCTTATAAAAGCCGTCCTGCGCCCCTCCTCGCGCGTGCACGCACGGCCGCCGCCTCCCCGAGTGCTGCCGCACGCCATTGACGCCGCCGCCGGCAAGCTCGCCCCTGCGCTCACTCCCCGAGCCGCCCAACCACTTTAGCCCATCCCTTAGGACCATATAGAGCTCCCGCGCTTGCGTGTTGTCCAGGCCGAGCCGCGAGCTCGCCGGAGTAGCAGCGCCCGCGGCCACCGTCCGCCGGCGCCGCCGCGCACCATCGCCGGTGCCCTTCCAACCCCATCTCCGGCCACAAACCGGTCGCTGGTTAGCTCCCCCTCCCCTCTGGCCTCTTCCCCGGCCAAGTCCGGCGAGCCCTCGCCGGTATTGCGCCGAACCGCCGCCGGCCATGGCGAAGGGCCACATTGCGAGGCCCAGTTTAGTTCTAGGGTCTTTTCTGCAAATCGGGGGCATATCTGTAAGACACTGAAAACCTCCAGGGGCCTGATAGCAATTAGATTCATTAATCTCTAGTGTATTTTGGCTGAATCTTGTAAAATCCGTAGAAAATCGTAGAGAAATTAGAAAAATGTAAACTCAATTTTGTTGGATTTCTTGTGAATAAACCTACAACTTTGACAAAGCATAACTATACTTTTGAGTGATAGTTTTTGCACGAAAAATATAAAACTGTTAAACCTAGATCTGTTGTAGTTCAAAATCCCCTTGTGATCTGTAGCTGAATTTGGGATATGTTGTGAATAATGTCATTTCTAGGATACACGCCAAAAGTTGCACAAAGTTACAAAGTAAATCTTTTAATATGATTTATTTTGTATTTATGATGAATCTGCCTAAATGATTTTTGTAGCTAAAAATAAATAGATTTTTGTGCTCAACTTCTGCATGTGATCTTTTTATGCTTATATGCACCTCTGGTGAATTAATAACAATTTTATATCTGTCAGAAATATTTATTCTTGAAATATGCTTAATTTTCAATGTAAATGCATAGCTCAAGATCTAGAGTAGCTCTTGTTGTGTTTGTTGTTGTCCTAGCCTTGATTTGAGTCATAGAATCAGTGCGAGAAAGTTGGAATCCTTTTGTTGTGTATTTATTTCTATATGCATTTATCTTGTTTGGATAGCTAGACTTTGTTATTTTCGGTTTAATTAATTTATAGCTCTCCTAAGTGTGCATGTGTGTTCAGTGGCTTTGTATTGGGATAAAGGGCTTAAAATATGTCACTCACTGAATTTTATTAATTTATTTATGAATAAAAGCTATGGAGGCCAATTAAAGCTTATTACTAAGTTAAATTGGAAAATCACCACATCCACACTAAATAACTCTAGGTATGTGATGTTAATCTTGCTAAGAAGCTAAGTGTCACCACCCTTGCTGTTTTGTGAAATTAAATTAATTTATTTACATAAATGTGTGCACAGTCACTATCAAAAAGAATGATTAATAAAGAACCGCATATTGTTCCTTTATCGGAAGAGTATGCTGAATGTATGTTTATCTAGGTGAATGTGGTCAACCATGCACCCCATGGTTGTCATGTGTTGTTTTATAATTAATTAAATCAAAACCGTCAATTAAATCTTGCATTTGCATCCTCGTGTAGATCTTCCTGACGGTAGCTATACGCTCGTGCCGAAAGGAGGAGACAGAGGAGCTGACGGTGAGCTGCAGTACGTGAACGTAGCTCAGGACCTGGACCAAAGTCCAGAAGGGCCCAAGGCCAACCTTGCCAGCGAAGGCAAGCCCCGGATCATTAACCCCTTGTTTTAAAATTATGCAATTATCTTTGCTATGATTGTGCATTTACGTTTGAGGAGTTGAATTGAAACCCTAGATGCATGATCCCTAGGTACCTATGTTCTTTTACTAGTATGCTAGGTCGATAGCTGCTATGCTATAGGACCGGTACAAGTCGAGTGATGTTCGTCACTCGCGAGAATAGGTTCTTATGTTGGAATCATAAGATCTTTATAAATGAATTGCTCATGTGGTAAGAGCATGGGATTTGGGCTCCGGTCCAGTGGCTTTCGTGGGCTAAGCTTTTGAACATACTAAGCACTTGTCGGGAATGGGACCGGTAAGCCTAGTACCTTAACGAGACGGTGTGGGAACTTACTATTACTAATCTAGAGTAATCACCTACCCGGCTAGCTACCGGGGGAGGTGGGTACATGTGTGAAGCTGGGTGCCTTGCGGGGTACGCCAGATAGCCGTGTACCCAGGACTGTAAGATTCGATCCCAAGCCGAGGACTTTTGGGAACCGCCTAGTGGTTGTCCATGTGAGGGCACCCTACTGTGTGTTTAGGTTTACCTTGCAAGGTTATAAATCAATCGATTGTCGGCCTCTCACCGTTATCTGAGACTGCTTAATCAACTGGCCACGACATCCGCCGGCGCCCTTCCTACCCCATCTCCGGCGACAAACCGGTCGCTGGTGAGCTCCCCCTCCCCTCTGGCCTCTTCCCCGGCCATGTCCGGCGAGCCCCTCGCCGGAATTGCGCCGAACCGCCGCCGGCCATGGCCAAGGGCCACATTGCGAGGCCCAGTTTAGTTCTAGGGTCTTTTCTGCAAATCAAGGGCATATCTGTAAGACACTGAAAACCTCCAGGGGCCTGATAGCAATTAGATTCTTTAATCTCTAGTGTATTTTGGCTGAATCTTGTAAAATCCGTAGAAAATCATAGAAAAATCAGAAAAATTAAAACTCAATTTTGTTGTATTCCTAGTGAATAACCCTACAACTTTCACAAAGCATGACCATACTTTTGAGTGCTAGTTTTTGCACGAAAAATACAAAACTGTTAAACCTAGATCTGTTGTAGTTTAAAATGCACTAGTGATATGTAGCTGAATTTTGGATATGTTGTGAGTAATGTCATTTTTAGGATACACGCCAAAATTTGCACAAAGTTACTGAGTAAATCTTGTAATATTATTTATTTTGTATTTATGATGAATCTGCCTAAATGATTTTTGTAGCTAAAAATAAATAGAGTTTTGTGCTCAACTTCTGCATGTGATCTTTATATGCCTAAATGCACCTCTGGTGAATTAATAACAATTTTATATCTTTCATAAATATTTATGCTTGAAATATGCTTAATTTTCAATGTAAATGCATAGCTCAAGATCTAGAGTAGCTCTTGTTGTGTTTGTTATTGTCCTAGCCTTGATTTGAGTCATAGAATCAGTGTGAGAAAGTTGGAATCATTTTGTTGTGTATTTATTTTTATATGCATTTATCTTGTTTGGATAGCTAGACTTTGTTATTTTCGGTTTAATTAATTTATAGCTCTCCTAAGTGTGCATGTGTGTTCAGTGGCTTTGTATTGGGATAAAGGGCTTAAAATATGTCACTCACTGAATTTTATTAATTTAGTTATGAATAAAAGCTATGGAGGCCAATTAAAGCTTATTACTAAGTTAAATTGGAAAATCACCACATCCACACTAAATGACTCTAGGTATGTGATGTTAATATTGCTAAGAAGCTAAGTGTCACCACCCTTGCTGTTTTGTGAAATTAAATTAATTTATTTACATAAATGTGTGCACAGTCACTATCAAAAGAATGATTAATAAAGAATCGCATATTGTTCCTTTATCGGAAGAGTATGCTGAATGTATGTTTATCTAGGTGAATGTGGTCAACCATGCACCCCATGGTTGTCGTGTGTTGTTTTATAATTAATTAAATCAAAACCGTCAATTAAATCTTGCATTTGCATCCTCGTGTAGATCTTCCCGACGGTAGCTATACGCTCGTGCCGAAAGGAGGAGACGGATGAGCTGACGGTGAGCTGCACTACATGGACGTAGCTCAGGACCTGGACCAAAGTCCAGAAGGGCCCAAGGCCAACCTTGCCAGTGAAGGCAAGCCCCGGATCATTAACCCCTTGTTTTAAAATTATGCAATTATCTTTGCTATGATTGTGCATTTACGTTTGAGGAGTTGAATTGAAACCCTAGATGCATGATCCCTAGGTACCTATGTTCTTTTACTAGTATGCTAGGTCGATAGCTGCTATGCTATAGGACCGGTACAAGTCGAGTGATGTTCGTCACTCGCGAGAATAGGTTCTTATGTTGGAATCATAAGATCTTTATAAATGGATTGCTCATGTGGTAAGAGCATGGGATTTGGGCTCCGGTCCAGTGGCTTTCGTGGGCTAAGCTTTTGAACGTACTAAGCACTTGTCGGGAATGGGACCGGTAAGCCTAGTACCTTAACGAGACGGTGCGGGAACTTACTATTACTAATCTTGAGTAATCACCTACCCGGCTAGCTACCGGGGGAGGTGGGTACATGTGTGAAGCTGGGTGCCTTGCGGGGTACGCAAGATAGCCGTGTACCCGGGACTGTAAGATTCGATCCCAAGCCGAGGACTTTTGGGAACCGCCTGGTGGTTGTCCATGTGAGGGCACCCTACCGTGTGTTTAGGTTTACCTTGCAAGGTTATAAATCAATCGATTGTCGGCCTCTCACCGTTATCTGAGACTGCTTAATCAACTGGCCACGACATCCCTTAATGATGGAACTTTGTGAATATTACTGCTTGAATTAATTGTATTGTACAATTCTTGATTGAATTAGTTGGCACACTTAGAAATGGTAATCAACTAGAATTGGTGCTAAAATATTGAAAGTAAGGACACACTCTTTGTTGCTTTTCAGCAAAAGAACTCCACCGGCCAAAAAGCCTCTCATGTCTAGAGTTGGTGATGTAGTTATCACCCGCTGGTTAAGTCTTGCTGAGTATTAGTATACTCAGCCTTGCTTTAAAAATGTTGTTGCAGGTGTTGTTTAACCTGGTGAGATTCCACCCGGCTGGGAGCTGGAATGGGTGGATGACGACGAGTGATGGCATCACGGACGACCTCCTGTGATGTGTATCGTTGCGCTAATTTATTTTTATTCCGCTGTTTTCGAACTCTGAACCTTTCTGATCATGTCATGAACAATGGTTTGTAATAATTAAACCCTTAGGGGTAAATTGGATTAAATTTGTGTTTGTACTCTAGACTCACCTTCGTGTGAGTTTTAATACATATGTTCGATCCTCTATGTGATTTCCAAGTGATTTACCGGGCGTTAACCCGGCAACTAATGACGGGATGGTACTTTACTGTCGCTTAATGGCCAAAGTGGATTGGTTTAGGCGATAGTACGATATTTTCCTGGGCGGGTTGTCACACAGGGCCTGGCTCCCTGCATGCAGCAATGCTGCCCCGACCTGGCTCGCGTGAAACGACGGAATCGGCCGTTTCTAGCGGGTCTGGCTCGCGGGAGTCGGCCATTAGGCTAGTTTATGACATTATTAGTATATGATTAGCTTATATTAAGTGATATTATTATATTTTAAATTAGATTAAGATGTATTATGATAAAATAAAATCATTAAAGCACAACTCTATACGCTAAGCATTACAATTTCACTTATTTTTTCTAATCTTATCTCATGCGACATGACTCATACATGTAACCAAACACATTCTCTTCTCAACCAGGCTAGACACGTACAGACAACCAAACATGAGACTCTGCACGCACTCAGCCTGGCTCACGGGGGGCCGTCTCACAGATGCGAGCCAGGCTAGAGTTATGCAAGTAACCAAACACCCCCTAAACATCACCGCCTGTTTGCCATTTGGCTACGTGTTAAATAAGCACGCTTTGGGGGGTTAGCATCACGCGCGGAGCTGCACGCACGACACTGCTGGCTTGACGCCTAGTTTTTGTCGTCACTGACGTAGACGAGCAAATCCATTAGATAAATGGGAGATGGGAGATGTTGCTGTGCTGTCAATTTTGGCGCGATCTCCATCGGTTCCGGCACTATCTGGTGTCCCATGCTAGAAAGCGATTAAAAGGCCACGACAGGGGCAATGCTGGAACTTCGGTGTGGGAATCCCCTCAGCATTGGTATCATCGACGATACCATAATCTCAGTGGCTCTAGGCTGTTGTTACTGTAGCATTGATCGGTCCCCTCACAGATTTGTCAGCTACGTTTTGAGCAAAATCATGTTTCGAATTTATGGTTCAACTGTTTTGATAGTGATGTCCAAAACACAATAATTTAACAGTAACAAAAAAAAAGAACTTCTTGCCTAATACTCCATATGTTCGGTATTACTTGACGTTTCAGACAACTTAATATAACTACCTACAAGTCAATTTTGTTATCTGTGACGTCAAATAATCAAGGATGGGGTAGTACTATTTTAAAAAAAATCAAAAAATTATCCATGTCTTGTGTAAGAGTGAAGTACGCATTGACGATGGGGGCCATCTTTTTGTCATTTACGTGTCCCCTCTTCGCGCTTCGACACATGCTGGTTAGTGGAGATTGGAATATGCGTTTTCATTTTTCAGTAGCTTATTAGGAACATGAATGACATCTCTTCTGAATAAATGCAGTCCCTCCGTATCGAAATATTTGTCGCTGTTGACTTTTTTTTGCAACTTTGACCATTCGTCTTATGTAAAACGACAAATCAAGCTTAAAATACACACAATAATAAAGCATATGGCAAACAAAATAAATTGTACTTGCACAATTTTTTGAATAAGATGAATCGTCAAAGTTGTCGAAAAAAGTCAATGACGATAAGTATTTCGATACGGAGGGAGTAGTTATGTAGGGTATAGACTTCGGAGACATCTGTTTATACTTGTCAGTTGGCCCTGTTCTCTTCGTTGGAGAGAGGGTGAAAAGAGAAATATTTACCCATCACATCTTCTTTCACAAAAAATATTATTCCAACACTATTCATTTGCAACTTCGTTATTCATTTCCAACAAGAGAACAGGCCTTCACAGTTACAGCCGGTGAGGCCCCGCGCGGCGTTAGACCATCCGCACCGGGCCCTGCAAAAAATCGCCAGCGGCACCTGCAGGAGACTTTTGGCGTTTTTACTCCTGCAGCGGGCTCCTTCATCCCTCACGGGATTTTCCCGTCCACCCCCGATCCCTTCATATCCCGCGGAGGCACAGGGGCTCCTTCATCCGGTTCCCGAGGCCGCAGCCCCAACCACCCCGCCGCACCATCTCGCCGTCGCTGTTGCCGTGGCGGGGAGGAGCACCGCCGCGCGGAGGAGGAGGGCGAGGAGGCGGCGCGGATCTAGAGGAGGTCCGGGGCGGGGAGTTCGAGGAGGCGCCGATGGAGAGCTCCGCCACCGGGGAGGAGGGTGCCGGGGAGGTCGAGCTCGAGCTTGAGCTGCTCCGCCGCCGCGTCCGTGCGCCCAAGCCGCCGCGACGCCACGGGGGACACAGCAGGCGCGGCCGGCGCCGGAGCATGCACGGGAGGTTCGCCTCCGGGGCGTCCGCCTCCTTTGTCAGGAACCGGAGCGCCGCCGCGATGGCCTTCGCGGGCAGTGACGGCAGCACGGGCTCCGGCGCCTGCGCCGGCAACGGCAACGGCGGCGACGCGGGCGCGGGAGGGAGGCTCGGGACGGCGAGGCTGGTCGGTCTGGTCCGCAGCGCGACGGCGGTCTGGCAGGGGAGCACCTCCACTCCACCGCGGCGGATCCCGCTCGCGCCGAGCCCCGACCTCTGCTCGTCGCGCCGAGCCCGCCGTCGTATCCCGCAAGGAGGCCCGCCGAGCACCTCCAGTCGGGCTGCGCATCCGCCCCTCCCCTGCGTCTCCAGTCGCCGGAGGAGCTCAGCCGCGCTGGTGGGCCGGAGAGGAGGGTGCGCACGGGGCCCCTGCTCCTCTGCCACCCGCCGCCGCGAGGTCCTTGCTCCGCCGCGACGCTCGCCGGTGAGCGGAGAAGCCGAGGGAGAGTGACTCGGGAGGAAGACCTGGACACGGGATGGGTGTGGCGGGTGGGTGGAGATAAGGTTGGAAAAAAAGAAAAGAAAAATAAAAAGTGAGCCCCACATGTTGGTGGTTGGGATGAAGGAGAAATATAAAGGGAGATGGATGCGAGAGAAGTGGATACGAAGGAGAGAATCCCTGCACGCGCACCGCATCGCTCGCTTCCCCCGCGTCGCGCTCGCTCTCTTCTTTCTCCCTCGCGCTCGCTTATCCCCAAACTGACCTTGAGGCATTTGGCCTAAAAATACATCTAAAACCCATCGGCGTCCGCGTGCACACGGCTCCC
This sequence comes from Cenchrus fungigraminus, assembly GCA_036936925.1. Classification (NCBI taxonomy): domain Eukaryota; kingdom Viridiplantae; phylum Streptophyta; class Magnoliopsida; order Poales; family Poaceae; genus Cenchrus; species Cenchrus fungigraminus. The sequence continues at coordinate 92,660,529 of CM072780.1, forward strand.
TCGCCAAACCGATCGAGATCGAGCCATTCGCCCGTCACCCCCGTCGCCCGCGGCGCTACTCTGCTCCCTCGCCGCTTGCTCACACCAATCGCACCTCCTCGAAATCCCTCCTGCACTCACTGCCGCAGGGTGGATCTACCCGCGCGGCCCTGGGATAATCTCCTCCTCCGTCGGTAAGCAATCCCGTTTTCTCGCTGATGAAATCGATTCCCCAGTTGCGAATGTCAGTTAAATTTCGCATTTTTTCGGTCCTGTCGCATCAAGCCTTGTTTTTATTGCCTAATCTGGGGGATTCCGTTTGTTTCCTACTGTGCATTGCTGCCACCAGCACACCAACTCGTCCAGTCGCCGTCACTCTTTCGATTATTATTACTAGCTTTGCCGAAAATTTCCTAGCTTTCTGTGGTGGAAGGAGAAAGGGACAGCCGTCTCGCCTTTCCAGGTTACGCTTGGTGTGGGACGCGAATGGTCCAGAATCTTGAGGAGATGGGAGCGGTCTGATCTCTGACAGCAATATTGCAGGTGCATTTGATCCATCGCGGCGGCGGCGGCGGCGGCGGCAGCTGAGGACACGATGTCTAAGTCCGGAACACTGGATCTTGCGTCTGGCCTTGGAGGGAAGATCGACAAGGAGGAAGTCAAGTCGGCCGTCGATGAGTATGTGTACCTGAATCTGGGAACCTTTCTTTGCGTCTGGCGTGATCTCTGTTATGTTGGATACTGTGAAGGTCCCGATGATGTTTGGGAATAAATAAAACAGGGGAGTTGACTGTGGCTTACCCCATAAATAACTGCAAATCTGCAATTCCTATTTGTGCCTTGCAGGTTTAGATTTCCATGTATCCTTGTGTAATCTGCATGCGTATCTGTACTATTTTGGTCTTAAATAAAAAACAGGAATACTTTTCCTCTGTTTTGTAGGGTATCATTTAGAGTTTTTTTTTCTTTGGTTAGGATCTTGAGTTCCTGATAATTGTGTTCTGTATTTTGCTTCTCTATGACATACTCCTTTCTAGTTGTGCGCTACTTGTATTTTGCCCCCTGAAATGCTTTTGTTGACTTGTTAGCTGTTCGCATGGTTAGTATTTAGGTGGACTAACATGCACATATGTTGTACGCCTGTATGCTACTTGCTGGACCCTGAAGCTAGTAGGAAGCAATGTGAATTGTGAACAGTTCCATCTATGTCGGATAGTGTTGTACTGCAGAAACTGTAGCATGAAACATCATTAGACAATCACATGTCATGTGAAGTTGTTAACCAGTCCTTTCATACAACATCCATACCTTTATGGTACCATCAAGCTATTCAATTTTCTTCTTGGCATGAAACATACTGTAGCAGCTGTTAAATTGAGCTAGCATACTGGTTCATAATGATGCTTAGGTTCATCTCCTTCCGAAGAAAGACTCATCCGTTGGTCATGTTTTCTTTATGCTAATTTTGGAAATAAAATATTTTTACAAGGTACGAGAAATACCATGGATATTATGGAGGGAAGGAGGAAGCAAGAAAGTCCAACTACGCTGATATGGTACTGTAACCTTTCAAACATGGCATTTACTTTCTGTAAATATACATGCTCTTATTTGACCTATGCTATAATTCAGTTGGTAGCTGCAGGCTGCAGTTCCTGCAATGTAAATGTTTCTCAGCTTGCAGTTCTAATTTAGCAGCTTTCATTGAAAATAAATAAAAGTGTGTGCAGAAACACGTCTTTAGCGTAACAGATCAATTGTACTGGAATGTGTGTTATTCTGCATGACCTCATGATGCATGATTACAGCAGTGGAGTGAGGGGGATATATATACTAGAGAATGGCTACAAGATAAATATCAACAGCTTATGTTTTTGTGATCTATCAGGTTAATAAATATTATGATCTGGCCACTAGCTTCTATGAGTATGGTTGGGGTGAATCCTTCCACTTTGCTCACAGGTAAGAATTCCCTCCCAGGAAAATAATTTTTGCCTTTCATTTGGCAGAGCAAAGAAATCTGTGAGTGCCTATTCTAAAGAAACCGGAAAAGTAATATAGGTCATGCTTGTCAAATGTCTGTGCTAATTGAACTATGCTTATTATGTTAGATGGAAAGGAGAATCTTTACGTGAAAGCATCAAGCGACATGAGCATTTTCTCGCCCTGCAGCTTGGTTTGAAACCAGGAATGAAGGTTAGTTGTCCTATTGAAATCTATGCCAGAGTTGTTTTTGCTGCTCTTATACTGACTAGAGGATGTGCCTTTCATATTTTGAATGTAGGTTTTGGATGTGGGCTGCGGAATAGGTGGGCCACTTAGAGAAATCGCAAGATTTAGGTTTGATTCTGGGCCTAATTTCTAATGCTTGTGAATTGTGATGTCCTCAACTCTAACTTTAATGTTTATCACTTAAAAATGGGCACTTGTGGCGAATTTACTTCGAAGAGTTTGTGCTTTCTCTTTGAGGCTGAAGAAAACAAAGCAAGCTCATTGTTTATTTTGTGCATTGCCTTCTTTTCAATGTTGATCCATTTTCAGCTAAAACCCCACAGCCAACTGAATCATGCAAATGCAATGGTTTTTGTGCAGCTCAACTTCAGTTACTGGATTGAATAACAATGAATACCAGATTACCAGGGGAAAGGTTTGGAACCACTTTTTTTTTAATAAACACCTTTTGTTGCTGCACTATTTATAATGTTGCTCTTCTGCTAACATTATATTTTGACATCCAGGAGCTCAATCGGCTGGCAGGAGTTAGTGGAACCTGTGATTTTGTCAAGGTATAGTTAGCCTACCACTTGGTACTAGTTCTTTCTTGGTTTAGCTCTTATTTGCTTGCTGCTTTTTTGTTACGCCTTGTTGAACCTTTGCAGTTGCTTTGTTGAAACATAAATTGCTTTGTTGAAAGTTAAATTGATTAGCCTTGTTTTTTGTGAAAACTTTGTTATGCTAGCAGCTCTATGCATTTGCATGGTTGTATAAAAAAGTTGCAAGGTTGATGCTCATAGATGGAACTTACGAGATTAATTGTTCAGATTTTTCTGTATTGATCTATAATACATGTGGACTTCGTAAAGATGCCTGTGGATAGAGTTATTTGAACTACAGTTAAGCAAAATGATAATACTTGTATTTGTTTGTAATGCAGGCTGACTTCATGAAGATGCCATTTGGTGACAACACCTTCGATGCTGTCTATGCCATTGAGGCGACCTGTCATGCACCTGATCCTGTACGATTTCAATGCCCTTCTTTCAAAATGCCGCTGTACCAATATTTATCATCAGTTTTTATCTTTTGTGATTGGAGAGTTAAATTGGTATTTTTGTTGCAAAGGTTGGCTGCTATAAGGAGATATATCGTGTGTTGAAGCCTGGTCAATGCTTTGCCGTATATGAGTGGTGCATTACTGATCATTATGATCCTAACAATGCAACCCACAAAAGGATCAAGGATGAAATTGAGCTTGGCAATGGCCTGCCAGATATTAGAAGCACCCAGCAATGTCTTCAGGCAGTAAAAGATGCTGGGTTTGAGGTAAGAAATTGTATGCTTTCCCCTGTTTTCTGATCATGTTCTGCTACAGTGAAAAGGGGGTAAATACACTATCAACAAAGTAATAGACTATTGTTGTTTCTTTCTGCTTGATATGATGGAGTTTCACAGGTTACCCGCTGGGCTTTAGATGTGTAACTCTTTTTCTTTCATGCAGGTTGTTTGGGATAAGGATCTTGCTGAAGATTCCCCCTTGCCGTGGTACTTGCCCTTGGATCCAAGCCGATTTTCCTTGAGTAGCTTCCGTTTGACAACTGTTGGACGTATGGTCACTCGCACAATGGTGAGACCAGTAAATAGTTTGTTTATTTTCAGATAATTCATTTATTACTCGTACCATCCGATTTATTCCACATAATCAACCAAGGAAGAAAACTGAGAATTAGGGGATGGTAAAAGCTTTATGACAAGCATTGAGAGTCTCTTGATGAAACTGTTCAGGTCAAGGCATTGGAATACGTTGGTCTTGCTCCACAAGGCAGCCAGAGGGTCTCCAATTTCCTAGAGAAAGCTGCAGAAGGTCTTGTAGAGGGTGGCAAGTAAGTCTTTCTCAGCCAGAAAGAAGAACCACATCGTGACAATTTTAGTAACTCCAGTTACTATCCTCTACATTTGCGTTGGATTTTTCTCTCTTGTTTACTGTTGCATAAATAACTGCAGGAAGGAACTCTTCACACCAATGTACTTCTTTCTGGCTCGGAAGCCTGAATGAGTCCCTTTAGAGCACATTTCAGGTAGCTGCATCCCGCCCCCAATTCTGTATTGGTTGTGTTGTGTTTCTAAGCTGTTGCCTTGTGTATGTTTCCAGAGAGAAAGCAAGGAATCATTTCGAGGAAGCTGAATGAAGATGCAGAATGAAGAATATGTGATCAGGAGACTGGAGTTCTTCTCTAGAAAAAGTAGTGGAATGTGTTGACTGCTGAGTATATCTTTGTTCAGTTGTTTTCTTTGCGTGATCCTTCTCGGTAGGGTGCTTGTGCTGTTCTTGGACTGACAGTTTGAATCCCTTTTTTCTTGTCCCAAGCTCAGTAGCACAAAATAAGTGCCTGTACACAACATCTTTTATTGGTGAAGTAAATGTCGTAATAATATCGGGTGATGAACTGATGATTCATAGATGCTTCCGATTTAGTCTAATTCCTCAGTTTTTTAACTATTCCATTTGGTTCTCTGGGGCTATACCGATAATTCTGAGGTTCAGTATTTGAAGAATGACAGCAGTTAAGTTGTTCTCTGAAGCAGAGCTGTGAAGCTTCTGCTGGCTCATTTGTGAAGCTACTTCATGGAAGAAAGACAAGGATTGCCGTACAGAGCAAGTTGCCTTGTCAACGTTTATCCAAGCATTCGCCCCATCCCCCAGGGTTGCCTGTATTGGGTATTTGGTGAAATCATCTCGAGTTCATTGTCTTTTGCCCTTCTTGGAACCTTGCTGGTTGCACTTGAGCAAACAAAATGTGTACTTTTAAGAATGTGTTTTGGCTATGGTTCATGTGAAATTGCACGGCCTATCTGCTCAGCAAAACTCAATGGAGTAAAAGGGCTAAAAAAAACTCAATGGAGTAAAAAATATCAGTGCCGGTCGGATCATGCATTTTTTTTGGGAGTAAATTTCACTGCAAGGGAGGCGGGCCTGCTCGGCTGGTAACCAACACAGCCCAGTAGACTGAAGAGATGCAGGCTCCTCTGTTTGTTGGGCTGAGCTACTAACACATCGTTCGTGCTCTAAGAGGGATACAAGAATTTTTTTATTTTATTTTCATGAAAAATATACAATCATTTCAAAATTTAGCAAAACAAACCTACCACCGCCGTGGCACATGGCGCCCGTACCGCCATGAGCCACGGCGGTGGTAGGTTAGTTTTGCTAAATTGTGAAACGATCGTATATTTTTGTAAAATGAAAAAAGAATAAATTAAAAAAAATAAAATTCGGGATACAGGCATACAGCTAAAAGCAGCAGCTAAACCTCTCCTAAACTTTCAATGATATCGTGCCACCAGCGGCGGATCCGGCACCGGGTCAGCCGGGGCTAGAGCCCCTCCTATCGCGGAGAACACCATGAGAGCCCCACCGAAGCCCCTCCAATAAAATTGAGAAGGAAGAAGAGAGAAGGAGAGGCTAGGGGAGGAAGAAGAGGAAAGAGCCCCTCCTACCGGCCATTCCTAGCTTTGCCACTGCGTGCCACCAAATGACATTCCCCAGGAGGTCAGCAAAGAAAGGAAGCGGAAGGACGTGCCGAGGAGATCTCGCTGAGGGTTTGGCGACCTCGCTTGCGATCTGCCAGTGAGGGATTCCGACTGCTCCCGGCGTGCTCCGACCAGATTCCTGGAGCCAGTCTGCCACTTGGGCAGATCAAGGGTATGGCGACCTTGGCGGTGGCTCTCATCTAGGGTATGGCGACGAACGCCGAGAGGAGGGCTGGAGGAGATGATGGCGGAGCTGAGGGAGAAGAAGGTTTTCGATGTCAACGAGCGAAAGACTGAAATAGGGGCGAGCTCCTCCGGGGAGTGCCGCCGGTCCCAATGAGTTTCCTAAGCTGGAACTGCCGCGGACTTGGCAACGCCGCGACAGTTAAAGAGCTTCGCGATCTCGTGAAGAAGTTTGCCCCATCGATGTTGTGCGTTCAAGAAACTCAAGTTCATAAGACACGGGTGGAAAATCTGAAAGGAACACTCGGCTTTGATAACTCCTTCGCTGCAAGTAGTTCAGGTCGTAGTGGAGGTTTGGGCATTTACTCGAACAATAATATATGTATGCAGATTCTACCCTTTTCATAGTATCACATTGATGTGATTGTTAAGGAGGGTGATTTGGAGCCATGGAGACTAACGTGTGTTTATGGTTGTTCGCACCCAAAATTAGCAGGACTGAGTCGACCGGTCAGACCTGTGGGCCCCACCGGTCAGACCGGTGTGGTCAAAGTCCACGAAATCCTATTTGGACTTCACCATTGGATAGGTCTCGTCGAGTAGATCAAAATCCATATGTGGAACGTCCAAATCGGAGTCCGGATGAGGGAGATATGACTTCTCCTAGATCTACACGCCGGGTGCACCGGTCTGACCGGTGCCCTTCACCGGTCAGACCGGTGCCTCCCCGATTCCGAGCCTAATTGAGGAGTCCTGATAGATTAGGCTTGTAAAAGGATTTCCTTACGGGGCAAGACCTCCCCACCCTATAAATATAAATGGCCACGGCCGATTGAGGTTCATCATCCAATTGATCAAATACATTTACCTTTTATTGTCTCGTATTTACTTTTACCTCTTCCCAACTTTTCCAATCTACTACTTGCTGTTCTTCCTTCGTCTCCGCGACGTCTGAAGGCGTTCTAGGTGGCCTTGCCGACCCTAGAGCAACCCTACGTGCGTCTCCCCGACGGGATCCTGCCCGGGCGACGTTCGGAGGTCTTTTGCCGGTTTACCCCGGCAAAGGTCTGACCGGTGACCCTCACCGGTCTGACCGGTGCGCAAAGGTCTGACCGGTGACTCACACCGGTCTGACCGGTGCTACGTATTGTTGGCCGCAAATCTGCGCCAACAAATTGGCGACTCCGCTGGGGAGCGAAGATCTGGCTATCCTAACCGATCTATCCAACTCCGGCGACATGTCTCGGTGTGAGCTAGATAAAAACAACATTGTCGACTTCACGGATGAAGAGCTCTCACCAGAAGATCGTCAAGCTATGGAGGACTTCATAAAGCAAAAGGCCGAACGAGATCGCCAAGAATTAGAAGAGCTCATGAAGAAGAAGGCTGAAGAGGATCGGCTTCACTACTTGTCGCACTTCAAGAAGAATCGCGAAGGCAAGGTGAAGAAGATCAAGGACATCACCTTCGACACTCCACCGCCTGAGGTACCACCCAATGTGAGCACATCGTTATCTCCATCCTCTTTTGTTACCGTCAATGATCTTACTACTGTGATGGATAGCTTTCGTTTATCTATGATTGAAAATATGCAAAACATGGTAGATAAGAGTCTCGGTAAACGGGTAGAGGGTGATGATAATATTGCATCTGGTTCTAAAACTGTGGCACCTCAGACCCCACCTATTAATTCATCGGTTGCACAAACAATTAATCCTCAGTATGGCATGCCGTTGAATTATTTTGCGGGACAGTCACCACCGCCGCCGTTTGGTCAGAACAGACCGGTCAGACCGATGGGTCCGACCGGTCAGACCGGTGCCGGTGCTGTGGTGCCTTTTCCCTCGTCTCCGGAACCTATAGTTACTATTCCTCCTGTTCAGGCTGCTTCTGGCCGATCTGGTGGAAATACTTCAGTAGCTCAAGGTATTCCAATTATGGTTCCGTTGCCGGGACATGTGTTGGGTATGGTTACACACCTAATCCCCAAGTTAATAGCCGTTTGCAACACCACACTTCTGGCTCATGCATACAGCCGAATGTGGGGCAATCGAATGCTTCCACTACGCCAATGCCAACCACCATCCAGGAAGTCATCGATAGGTTTAATGCTAATCTTGCTAAACAAATGAAAGATGACTATGGGATAGAAGTGAAAAATAAAAATCTTTCATATAGAAAACCGTATCCTTCTAGTTTTGATTCGGTTCCCTATCCTATTGGTTGGCGTTGTCCTGAATTTGTAAAGTTTAATGGGGATGATAGCAAAACTACATGGGAGCATGTTAGTCAATATCTTGCTCAACTAGGAGAAGCTAGTGTCATAGAAGAAATAAGAGTGCGTTTATTTTCTTTATCTTTAACTGGCAATGCTTTTTCATGGTTTGCTTCATTACCTGTTAACTCTATTCGTACTTGGGAACAACTAGAACAAAAATTTCATGACCACTTTTATAGTGGATTTAATGAGTTAAGGTTAAGTCATTTAACATCGGTTAAGCAAAAGCATGATGAACCTGTTACTAGTTACATTAGAAGGTTTAGAGAAACCAAAAACCGTTGTTATAATCTTGTTATCTCCGAAAGGGATCTTGCTGAATTAGCTTTTAATGGTTTACGATCCCATATTAGAGAGAAATTAGAGGGTCATGAATTTATTGATGTTGCCCAAGTCTTAGTAAGAGCTTTAGCTCATGAAAGCCGAAGCAAAGATACTCGGCTCAAATCTGATCGTCCTAATATACATATGCTAGATTATGAATCATCGGACGATGAGAGTAAAGAAGTGTGTGCTGCTGAATTTACTTGGTTACCTAATGATAAGGCAAACACTTGTGCTTCTCTTAAGCCGGCTCATAAGAGTCGGGATGAGATGAAATTTACTTTTGATGTGGCTAAGTGTGATAAGATATTTGATGAGTTATTTAAATCAGGTAAAATTAAAATATCTCACACTATATGACCTATTGATCAACTAAAAAGATGTGCTTATTGTAAATTTCATAATTCTTTTTCTCATGCTACCAATGATTGCAATATTTTTCGTCGGCAAATACAATCAGCCATTAATGAGGGTCGTTTGAAATTTCATGAGATGCAAGTCGACGAAAATCCTTTCCCTAACAGTGCCTTTGTTAATACTCTTGAGTTATCTAATCCTAAGGTGCTTATTCGGCCGGATCAAGCCGAAAACGCTAAAGGAAAGAATGTGATCATTGGAGAGCAAAGACACGACGAAAGGCAGCCTCTGGAGGTGATCCCCAAGGTTTCAGCGACTTCAACGCTTGGGGGGCAAGACAAGATCAAGACAACCGGTACTGCGTCGACCGGTCTGACCGGTTCCCGGACCGGTCTGGCCGGTGCATCAGACCAGTCTGACCGGTGCTTCCAGAAAGGTTCAAGATGCTCCAAGCCCAAGAAAAAAGCAAGGCCGAGTTTTAATGAGCTCCAGGCCAAATATAAGAGGGAAGGAGCTACTAAGGATCGAAGTAATCAGCCAAACGGTGCTAAGGGCGTGAAAGCACTACCAAGACATAAAGGTATTCATCACCAACGAGGTAACTTTTCACAATATCCTTTTGTTGGATCTATTATGCCATCGTCTTGGTATTATCCTTGCTATTATTCACCTGTTGATTATAGTAGTATGTACATGAATTCGTATATGATTCAATATCCTGTTGCATACTCAAATTATAATGCATTACAAGGACCGATTGTTTGCAATAGCAATCTGGTCAAAAATAATGTGTGTACTACTATTAAGCAAGGTGAGAATAGCAACAAGCAAAATGCTAAGGAGATGCAACCGAGGTGGTGTCCCTCAGGCTTGTCTCATACTCAGAAAAGGAGGTTGCAAACACTACGCAAGCGAGGAGCAATGGAGCAGCAGATTGAAGAGAAGCCAGCCAAGTCGACACGGACCCGGAAGGAGTGGAGACCAAAACAGGCGACATCCTCGACTTGAGTAAATTATGTGTACGACCGTTGTTTTGTTAAACATCGTCCTAAGTGTTTTTTAGTTTAGAAAGATATTTTTTGGCACATATCCTTTGCCAAAAAACAGGGGGGCATATGTTCGCACCCAAAATTGGCAGGACTGAGTCGACCGGTCAGACCTGTGGGCCGCACCGGTCAGACCGGTGTGGTCAAAGTCTACGAAATCCTATTTGGACTTCACCATTGGATAGGTCTCGTCGAGTAGATCAAAATCCATATGTGGAACGTCCAAATCGAAGTCCGGATGAGGGAGATATGACTTCTCCTAGATCTACACGCCGGGTGCACCGGTCTGACCGGTGCCCTTCACCGGTCAGACCGGTGCCTCCCCGATTCCGAGCCTAATTGAGGAGTCCTGATAGATTAGTCTTGTAAAAGGATTTCCTTGCGGGGCAAGACCTCCCCACCCTATAAATATAAAGGGCCACGGCCGATTGAGGTTCATCATCCAATCGATCAAATACATTTACCTTTTATTGTCTCGTATTTACTTTTACCTCTTCCCAACTTTTCCAATCTACTACTTGCTGTTCTTCCTTCATCTCCGCGACGTCTGAAGGCGTTCTAGGTGGCCTTGCCGACCCTAGAGCAACCCTACGTGCGTCTCCCCGACGGGATCCTGCCCGGGCGACGTTCGGAGGTCTGTTGCCGGTTACCCCGGCAAAGGTCTGACCGGTGACCCTCACCGGTCTGACCGGTGCGCAAAGGTCTGACCGGTGACTCACACCGGTCTGACCGGTGCTACGTATTGTTGGCCGCAAATCTGCGTCAACAATGGTGAAGCACAAATCAGTGAGAGACATAAGACGTAGGACTTGTTAAAGTTCATTAAGTCGTCATCTCCGCTGTCGTGGTTGTGCATTGGTGATTTCAATGAAGTCTTACATTAATGAGAACATATTAGGGCACAAGAAAGGAGCGCAACTTAAATAGCAGGTTTCTGAGAGATGATTGATGTTTGTGGCCTGAGCGATTTGGGCTACGAAGGACGCAGTAGGACCTTTGAGAAAAAGGTGGCTGGGGGCAGTTTTTGTCGAGTTCGGCTGGACCGAGCTCCGGCATCTCCTGATTGGTGCGTGAATTTTCCATTGGCGAAGGTACGGAACCTCTCGGCCTCGACCTTGGATCACGGTCCAATCCTATTGACTTGGAAGGAGGAGCAGGCACTACGTGAAAAACTCAATTTATTTACGAGCATAGATGGCCTTTAGTAACGGGCAAAGCGCCCGTTACCGATCAAGTGTTACAAATGAGCCAAGAAAGGTAACGGGCAGATGCCCGTTACTGATAACACATATTCGTAACGGGCATCAAACAACAACCGTTACCACAACTAGCCACCGGTCACGTGAAATGACTGTTTCTCTGGGCCCACAGGGAACTTTGGTAACGGGCACCAAAACAGAGCCCGTTACAGTAGCTCAACATCAGAGACGCCTGCTGTGTACCCGCGTCTCCTCTATCTAGATGAAATGAGACGCGTCTATTTCACACGCGTCTCAGCACATCTAGGATTCGTAACGGGCATAAACAATGACCGTTACCACAACTAGTCACCGGTCACGTGAAATGGCTGTTTCTCTGGGCCCACAGGGAACTTTGGTAACGGGCATTAAAACAGAGCCCGTTACTGTGAAATCAACATCGGAGACGCGTGCTGTGAACCTGTCTCCTCTGTCTCGACGAAATGAGACACATCTGTTTCCACGCGCGTCTGCTGTCTCTCGACTAAAGGAGACGCGTGCTTTCAACCCGCGTCTCGTATATCTCGACGAACGGGCCAGGTCCTGGGGCCCACCGGTCAGTACTGGTAACGGGCTTTTACACTGCCTGTTACATTGTTGGCATGTTTGTAACGGGCTTTCCGAATGAAGCCCGCTTCTCACTGATCAGTGTTTGTAACGAGCTTTAATTAACACCCGTTACAGATACGTAGGCCACCCCTACAGTAACCTGCCTGCTTGCCGGCTGCATCCTAGAACCAGCCAGGATTTGGCAGCCATCAGGGGCTGCATCCTGCCATCCTGGAACTAGCCAGGATATGGCAGCCACCACAGCAAGGAGACATCACAAACACATTCTCACATCACAGATATAGGCAAGCAAGATCACATTTATAGACAAGCTAGGATCACATCAAGTTTCAAGTTACTCTCATGAGGGCTTGTTTGGATGGAGTCATGAGAAAACTGCCTGAACCAAGCAGCATCTGACTCCAACCAAGCAAGCCAAGCAGGTTTCTCAGGCAACAACACCTGACTAAAGAAGACTGAATGAGTTTCAAGTTTCTAGTTACAATGAACTCACGGTACACCATTATAGAAGTTGCCCTTTCGGTCGATGGTCTCTTTAAGAATGTACTCGCACAACATCTCCCGAACACGCTTTAGATCTTCTGTGGAAACATCTACTGCAGATTTGAAATCCTGCAAAATACAATCATTTATGAGAATACAAGTAGAAATCAGTTTCTAAAATCAGATGGAGAATATGAGCAGAGACAAGGTTGAGCATTATTATCTACTTACAGCAGCCTTCTTGATGTCAGGTATGTCATCGAGTAGTCTTAACATATGGAATGCTACATGGAATCCACACAAAGAGGACCCCATGGTTGCTGAGCACACTGCATCGAGGTACCAAAATGACAAGTTAATGCAGTACCAAATAGGTAAGAAGGGACCATAAAAAAACCTCGGTCTTACATCGAGATTTGTTTTGTGCTTGAGTATGGCTTTTGGCTTTTTTTTCTTTCCTTTCGTCACTCCGTCCTGTGCATGATCACCAAAGGCCCTGCATGATCAGCAATACCGATTAGAAACACTAAGAGATTGAATTTTTGTGAACAAAACCTACAAGATACTGTACCAAAGGCCCTGCATGGTCAGCAATACCGATTAGAAACACTAAGAGATTGAATTTTTGTGAACAAAACCTACAAGATACTGACCAGTCCGCAACAGATTTGAGGTCTGAGAACTTTAGCGGGGGATGTTGTTTAGCAGAATCTAGATACCAAACCTCTTTGAACTTCATACAGATGATCACTGTTACCCAATGGCTAGTGTAGTAGGCACCCACCACGTAGTCGTTGTTCATTGCATTTGAGATTGCTTTGGTAACAAGGCCAGAATGCTGAGAAATATTTGTGGAAGTAATAAAATATGGATCTAAAAACCCAACAATGATCTGCATCTCCGCTGCCTTGTCCATCATTTTCCTACAAAAAATCAAATTGTTAGCATGCATGAACTTTGTGGGCAAAATTAAAGAAATATCTTTTTAGGTTTTAAGGGACTTACAATGTCCACAACCTCAAGAAGGTAGCATCCAGAGGAGCCAGGGTTATAAGGTTATACACGCTACTGAATGCAATGTTTAACATTAAAGCACCACCACCGCCTTTAAAGTAGTCTTGATCCACCTTTACTGGAAAGGCAAGTTTATCCTTACTATGTTCCATGACGTAAGCATACAACCTGGCACAATTTGGTCCAGTAGCCTCTAAGTTTGCTTTTGACAACATAGGTGCACCAGGCTTGTATTTTGGTCGTTCCTGTTCTGTCCCAATAATACAGTTAAGAATCTCATCTTTAGACAGAGGTTTCCTAGCCTGGTTCCCCTTCTGCAGTGGAGATTGCCTGGGCTCCTCCTCCTGTTGCAGAGGCTGCTGTACATGTTGCATCTGCTGCTTAGGGGGAGATTGCCTGCGCTCCTCCTCCTGCTGCTGGAGAGGCTGCTATTTCATCTGTTGCTTATCCTCATGTTGCAGCTGCTGCTTAGGCGGAGTTTGCCTGGGCTCCTCCGGCTGTTGTCGACGCTCCTGCTGCTGGAGAGGCTGCTGATTCGTCTATTGCTTATCCTCATGTTGCAGTTGCTGCTTAGGCGGAGTTTGCCTGGGCTCCTCCGGCTGTTGTCGACGCTCTTGCTGCGTAGTTTTGCTGATCTGCTGCTATTGAGCCTTCTCTTGCTGACACTGAGCTGCAGTACCTCCATCTGATGCTGTACCCCTGCTACCTGTTGCGGCTTCAGGGTTGGGATGTCTCATCATGGGTGGTATAAGGATCCTTTCCTTTGGCCATTGGATCCTTTGAACGAGAGCCTCAGCTAGGGTTGCTATGTCACCCCCATCAATTGGTACAGGCAGAGGGTAGTGACCCGCATTGGCCCACACATAAGTAGGTTGCACCACAACATACTCATCCTGCACCGGTATTGAATGGCAAGCCTTTTGAAATGGAAAGACTTTCGCTAGTGTGTTGATAGGTGAAACTCGTATGAAGTTTCGATCCGCAAGCGTACGGATCTCCTATGCCCTTCTTCACCTACGGGAGATCCCAAGGTTCTTGTCAACCCAAGGAGTAAGGGGATTACTAGCGTTTAACCTAACACTAATCTAGTTGATTGAAGACTTATGATAGAAAGATTAATCTATAAAGTAAAGACAAACTAACCCTAGATTACGTTAAAGAGAGATTAAAGGTGCACAAGTATGAAGAACGTATGCCCATGGAGTCTAGGCACTTGAAGATGCAATCATCCAAAACATTATAAACTCCCGATCCAATCTATCTAGGTGTGTGATCAAGGATTAGACTTTTCCCTTCCCTTGTACATGTCACTACGCGAAGGTAATTGGTACTAACCCTAATGAACACGGTATGTTGACGCGATCTACGGGAGCAACCCCGAAAGCACGGTAGCTAGCCTTGAACATTAAGCATCATCAACAAAAGGTATGATAGACATACGATCCAAACAAGATATATAGGTGACTACACTTCAAGTTCCGTTACAACTCCATGGACAAACGAAAGACTTTACCCCATCATGGTGCTAGGCATGGCACCGTTGAGATGGTGGATGCCTCCGATGAAGATGGATCCTCGTTGTCCTTCAACTCCGGTGGCGCCGTGGCAAGCTCTCGGCGTCCTCCTTCCTCGTGACGACCTCCCTTGGGCTTGGCAATGATCTCTCCCGAGTATCTTCCCCCAAGGGTCTCTCTCGTAGTCGATCTCCTCTTCCTTGGCGGCTCTGAGGAACTAGATGGTGTCTCTGACGAATGGCGGCTTCCCCCCGCGATTAGGGTTCCACATACTTAACACCGAAGAAAGGGGGGCCCGAACCGCCGCCAGAAGGGGCTGAGCTGACCGGCCTGGGCCTTTCCTGGCCCAGTTTCGGCCCATCTTGCGACACGCTTCGTCTTTTGCATTTTGGATCATGGGCCCCTTCAATTGTGGGCTTTGGACGTCGTTATCTCCGTGACCAAGTTGAGGGGTCTTTATGCATGAACTTCCGGTCTTTTCATCTCGGTCCTCGGGAGTTCTCCATTCAAGCACATTGGTCCTTGCCACCTTTGGAGGCAAGTTCGCACACGGTCGGAGCTCCTTGATTGACTTGCAAAACGTTCTCCGAACTAGTTGCATCTTCCCTCATTTAATACGTGAATTCCTGCAAAAACACTATACTCCAAAATGCACATCCAACGGTGAACTTGTTATATCATTAATATGCCTAGTGGCGGGTTAGTTCCAAAATGAAGTTCAAACCATAACATAACAAGTGTTCTTGGTTGACGGAAATCGACCACCAACATAGTGCGAGCTCCACATTAATCCCGGTGCCATCCAAAAGGCCGCACGCGGTTGGCTCTGTCAGCTTATCTATTGTGTCCAGCATAGGTGATCGACTATCACTATGCACTTGATTCGCTTCGTCCTCGTTGGCATTCCAATGGTCTTGCTCGCTGCCACACGCATCTTCCTCGCTGTCATGCGCATGTTCTTCCTCGCGGTCATGCGCATCTTCTTCCTCGCTGCCATGCACATCTTCTTCTTCACTGCTACTGACAGGCGCTGGTAATTGGGAAGGAAGAAGTACATTTTTCGGTATTTCGATGCCTGATAGTCTTAGAGCATGGACAACTGATTTAAATGTTATGTCCATCATATCATGAGCATCAGACCACTTGTTCCTCCTCTTCTTCCTGTACATTCCAACAAACTCTTCACCAAACCCTTTACCCCAGCCAAGTGAACTAGACACGCCTCGGACCCGACCTCGATGCTCTGGAGTCTCAAGTGCTGCGGTGAGGATATCACCCTCCCTAACCCTAGAGAAAGAACCATCGCTACCCTGAGCTGCAAGTGTTTTCACCCTATCTGCTACCCCCACCACCGCAGGGTTGAAGGACCGATTAGGCGAACCAGAGAGGGGGGGAGTGAATGGGAGCCGATAAAAATTCTTCTCGAAGGAGATGGGAACTCCAACAAGATGAACACGACTTCCAACACACGTCTTCGACTCAACTACCCAAGTTGGTCAAGACCACATAGCCACTGGAGTGCTACTGGTCCTAGGAACCAACACTCAACCTTCCGAGCCAAAACTCACCAAACCACACAGCGGAAACTTGCACGGCTTGCTGCCTGTGCTACACCGGTCAGACCGATGGCCTGCGCTGGTCAGACCGGTGACACCGGTCAGACCGGTGGACAGAGCCGGTCAGGCCGGTGGCTACAGCAGCCACACAACAAACGTTCCAGGAAGCCTCAGTGACTCCTCTAGGCCTTGGAACAAAAACCACCACGAAACACAACCTGTGAGGAAGAAGAACCCCTCACAAAACCTAGCAAAACAACTCCAAGCACGCCAAGAACTGACCTGCGGAACCACGGGACAAAACCACACGGACAAGGCTGTTCCCCGAGACAAAAACCCACCAAGGGCTAGCACCGGTCAAACCGGTTAAGAGCACCGGTCAGACCGGTCGTGCCTGGGCAGCTCAGGATGAACAGCGCCCGCGAGTCAACTCCCCCAAATCCAACTCCCGATCTCCCGATTCACTCCACGGATTCGCACAAGACTTTGGGGATAGTAGGAACACCTCATGGGTACTCCATAGCCAAGATTTGGTCCACCAAAACTCGTTGAATCAAGAGGAATCGAAGGATTTCCGCCAAGAACACCACGAACCCTAGAACCACGAAAACCCCAAAATTGAGCCCCTTTACTCACAGATTTGGGAGGGAGATCAAAGAGAAAAGAACCACGAGGGGTTCATGCATACATCCCCCACCAAATCCCAAAGAGAAAGGTCTCAAAACCGCCACAAGAAATTCGCCAAGAAAAGCCTCCGAAAATCACCAAAAAGGAGAAACGGGAAAGACACATCCAAGCCTTGAGGAACCACGCCGAATCATCTATACATAGCAAAGAGGTTCATACAAGGTCTAGCTTGCCGCCCGATCATCCTTCCCTCTCACAAGATCTCACCATGAAGCTCTCAAGCTAGTCCTACGAAAATCCTAAGGAAAATAGGAAGGAAAATAGGAAAACCAAATGAGCTAGGGTTCCAAGAGATGGCTGCCATCCTCTCACCACTTGGGTTATATGGAGGCAACCGAAAGATGAAAATACCCTTACTAGCTAACTAGAGATACATGCCCCTCGAGGGTGAAATTGGAAGTCTTTGTCTTCGCACCATCGGACGGATGCCCAGCGACCGCAAACTTGCTTAGCCTCGACGCAAGCCTTGCGATCCCGACGCGTGTCCTCCGCTTCGAAGATTCCGGACTGCGTCGTCGCACACCGGTCAGACCGGTGCTCCTCACCGGTCAGACCGGTACCCACCGGTCAGACCAGTCTGGAGCTGCTGCACCTCCGTCTTCGGTTCTTCGGTCTTGGCTTTGTGGATCAACCAAGGAACCCAGTGATTTTCTGGTGAACCACCGGAAACCCCGCAAACTCGGTGTAGCCTCCGCCAATCACCACTCATGACTCGGCTCCCACGTAGTCCCGGCTCGACCTTGGTTTTGAGTCTCAACCAAGAAACCGTCCATGACTTCATCTTGCCGTTCTTGCCACCATGCGGCCCGCACTTGACCCCTCTGGCCACCGGGTACCTCGAACCAAGCCTACTTGTCTTCTCCACACCTGGAGGCCTCACCGGCAACGACCTTTCGCGCTTGTTCTTCACCTGCACCTGCACCAGTCAAGCCGCAACCTGCACCTGCAATACTTAGCCAAGAATCAGTCCACACCACGTTGTCAATCACTCATCACACCAGGAAGCGACCATCCACCGGTCCTCGAACCACACCTGGCTCTCAAGGGTTACTGAATGTTATGCCCCCGCTTCCTTCACTAGTATTCTTCCTCTTCTTCCCTACCCTTGCCTGCAGATAAGGTCTCGAACGTCCAGGAAATTGGTCCCAAGGGTTCTGTTTTCCTTCTGCAGCTAGCTTTGCATCCTCCTCCTCCCACTCTTTCCTTTTACCACGATAACCTTTTCTGCCCGTCTTGTGTGGCTTATTGTGCAATGCTCTCTTTTGTTTCATCTCCTGGCTCATTTGCTGAAATGAAGGAGAATTGGTTTCCTACATAAACATGTCCCAGTCTTGTTGCTGCAAAAAGGCATGCTTCACAAAGGGAGTCTCCTCTTCGCTGACATATTTTTTTCTTAAATGGGCCTTGAACCGCTGTTGCAAGGTTCCAATCTCTGATATAGCTGCCTTTACTGCCTTCTTGCGAACAGATTCTTCCAGATTGGTTTGGTGAGAGATGTTCCTTCTCAATTGGTGAGAGATCATCAACCGCCTTGTTGATTGACACCCTCTCCCGAGCAATGAGGCCACAGACCAATACAAATCTATCCCTCGCAGCATCTGGGGTTGGCCACAAAATGGCATCAAGTCCAGTTGCAGTCAACTTGTCTTCTGGCCATTTGGTTTGTGTCCTTGACTCGCGGGATCGAGTACTACTCGCAGCAGTCTGTGCTGAGTGACCCTGTGAAGAAGGTTCACCGACGATGGGCTGTGATGGTGCACTGGAGGTAGAGGAGTTTGTTGTTGTGGGAGACTGCATAGATGATATGTCAGGTTGTCAGTAGAGCAACATAAGCAAGACTGAAAATCTAAACAAAATTCTTATTAGATAAATTCGTTTTCTCTGACAGGCAAAATAGCTGATATTACACTAGAAATCATTACAAGTTGTAAATAAAATCAACATAGACATACACAGTTCATATATTACTTAATTAGCATACAGGGATAGGTGCCAACCATTTTGACAGGGACACAACAATATGCTTATATATCAAAGCAGAGAATAAATTCCTTCAACTGCTTCCTTGTCCAACTTCAGCAGCGATGGATTGTGTGTTCCATGTGTACATGCAACAAGAGGATAAAGCAATGATCATGACATTATATATGACAGTAGTGAAACAACACTCACAACACATCATGACACCAACAATAACAATATATATGACAGTAGTGAAACAATTAACACTCACAACAAAGCATAGGACAGTCTAGTTATCACTACATTATAAACCACTGCGATGTAATTCCCACTGACATTGTGTGGCCATCAGAATTAAATTATGCTAACAGGTCCAAAGCATAACTGTCGATCTGGTACATTCACAGCATAGCAGAATTAAAGTATGCTAACATCCTCAATGCTTTTCATGAATTTACAGTCCAAAAATTGTAGCACCAGGAACATGAAAATGAATTTCAATAGTTCATATAACTTCATCTATTTGCAACAATTTATTCAAACAGACTTGGAGCAACAAAATCCATCCATCAAATCCACAGTCAATCAATTAAAAATGAACTATTAAGGCATGTCTCGCTAATCCACCTTGACATGAATATATAGCAGATTGGGTAGACTACATTATAAACCACTGCGATGCAATTCCCACTGACATTATGTGGCCATCATAATTAAAATATGCTAACAGGTCCAAAGCATAACTGTCGATCTGGTACATTCAAAGCATAGCAGAATTAAAGTATGCTAACAGGTCCAAAGCATAACTGTCGATCTGGTACATTCAAAGCATAGCAGAATTAAAGTATGCTAACATCCTCAATGCTTTTCATGAATTTATAGTGCAAAAATTGTAGCACCAGGAACATGAAAATGAATTTCAACAGTTCATATAATTCATCTGTTAGCAACAATTTATTCAAACAGACTTGGAGCAACAAAATCCATCCATCAAATCCACAGTCAATCAATTAAAGATGGACTATCAAGGCATGTCTCCCTAATCCACATTGACATGAATATATAGTAGATTTGGTGGCCGAGCAGAGAGAGGGCGTTGGGGGTTCAAGCAAGACTTACCTCTGTCGCGAATGAAGTAGTTGTTCTCGTGATGGTCGGAGGGGCCGGATCCACGTCGGCTCGTGGCCTGAGGTGGCCGGCTCGTGGCCTGAGGTGGCCGGCTCGTCGTCATGGCCGGGGATGACGGATCCGCGTCAACCGTCTTTAGGTTGGCCAGGAAGCCGTCCGCACGCCAGTAACCGCGTCCTCGTCACCGTCGTCACGTAGGGAGCGGTGGGGCTGGAGAAGAGCAGGGCTGTGACGGGGAGAGAGCGGCGAAGGCGAGCGGGGAGAGACTGGTGAAGGCGAGCGGGGAGAGTGGCGGCGGCGGTGGGGAGAGTGCGGGCATTGTGGATCTGTCTAGCGAGGAGCCGAATATGTGCCCTGAGGAATTGCGCGCGTAACTGTGTTTAAGGAAATTACTGGCGTGCCCTTGATGGCTCTCTGGTGGAATTAGAATTCCATGGGCATTATAGTCAATATAGGTAGGAAATATTGAGCAGCCCGCGCAAGGTTTGCCTGCTGACGCTGACGCTTGGGCCAGTGTCATTGGCGACGATGGTTAGTGAACCCGCATCGCCTTTGTTGGCAGTTGGGTCCGGCGGGCAGGTAGCGGTTATCTTTTTATTTTGGCTGCTGACGCTGACGCGTGGGCCAGCCACTATTTTTTTCGAATGAAACGTGCTTTCCTAAAATATTAGAGCCCATAAAACAGCACCTAAAAAATCATAAAAATACGAACAATTCGTATTTGGACATTTAGTATTTGAATAAAATATCAACAGTCACACTTGTGTGCCCAATATTCTTAGAATTCGTTTTTACATCCCATGTTAATGATGTAATAATTCTAATAACATCTAGTGTGCTCTAAAAAATCTACAAATTGACTTGGCAACATAATTTGGGTACCTAGACTTGTCTTCAAAATTTCAAATGGTTTCAATGAAGGAATAATATACTTGTGTACAAATATCTACATCTCTCACATAGTTTCCTGGAATGTTCCTTGAACATTGAAGTTTTCCACACTTTGCAACATGTTCGAACTCATATGCATTTGAAAACTTAACAAAACATTGTGGTTCACCTTAAGATTACGAAAATGCAAAGTTTCATTACAGGAGGTGTGGAAAACAAATATTATTTATATGTTGTACTTACATAGAACAAGATAAGGCATATAAACATTATTCAAGAAACGGAATATACACTAAACAATGAAAATAATGAAAACACGGTGATTTTAGAAAATTATAGAAAAAATATTCAAATTTGGACTAATTACAACGGAGAAATACATGTTACAAAATTTGATTGCGGATTAAAAAGAGAAATGCCGTCGGCGACGCGGGACGGATAAATTGTTCTTCATTCTCCAATAGAACAAAGAAGGAAGCAGAGGGCACCACCGCCCGCCGCCGCCCCTGCCGCCACCCCCGCCGTGCTCGCTTCGGCAGTTTTGACACCCAAGAGGGCATCCTAGGCCTCGTCGGTGGCAAATAAGACCACCGCAACCTTCGATTTGACTCACAAACGTGACAAATCAAATATTGTCTATCAAAAACCGATTAAAAACCGACATCCCGATAAAATCAAATCCGCATTTAGTAATATCTAATAATTTACATTCAAGATAGATAATGTTCATTGATGCTTGCGCCTACATCCCGATGTTCATCCTGCTGACGGCGTACTCCACGGCGGGGCGGAAGTTACGCGTCCAGAGGTCGAACTCATGACGGATGCGACACTCGGCGCTGCAGTTGTGGATGATCTCTGAGGTCTCCGGCCCGTAGCACCTACATCCCGCTGCCCAAATGCAGACGTGGGGATTCTGGACGGGCAGCAACGGAATGTCATCGTCGCCGTCATCAAGCCAGTACCACCATGCAAAGTTCTCGAGATCCCGGTTGACGAGGTAGCGCAGCCGCCGCAGGTTCTGGTTCTTTCACCACCCGTCAGGGGGCGACGGGCCGCCGCTGATTTCCTGTAGCAGTGCCATGGCTTCGGGGTCCGCCGGGTTGCAAAGGTACTTCAGCATCGCTAAGAAGTACTTGGCACCAGAGTCTTCAGCAGCGGCATCTCCGATGAGCTTCAGACCCTTATCGGGGTTCTACCGCCTCATCAACCTCTCCATCCCCTCGAAGCATAATGCCTTCGGATGATTGGCCTTGCGGAAGCGCCGCTCGAAGCACGACATGTCGTAGCGATTCTTGCACACCCGACGAAGATCACTCAGCGACACGTGGCGTAGTACCTCATCGGAGTCGCAGATGCACCGGAAGGTGCCACAGATTTTATTGCGGAGGTTCAGAAAATGGATGACGGGCTCATCCTTGATGGAGTGGATGATGATCTGGGTGACAAGATCATCTGGCAGCAGCAGCATCAAACACACCACGGCCATCAAGGAGAAGGGGAGGAAATAGAAAAGCGACGGGGGCTGAAGTTGAACGCGACGAGGGTTGAAGTTGGTGACGAGGGTTGAAGTTGAAGAAGGCGCCTCGGCCATTTAAAACAATAAATGGAAATTGAAAAGGCGCCGCAGTTTGGCTGCTGCCGCTGATGAGTGGGCCTAACATCATTGCCCCTGCCCCTTCTCCTTCCCGCGTAATTGAAAGGTGACGCGTGGTTTTGGATGGTTTTGCGCCCGAAACGGAGCCCGATGTGCAATTGAGTGGCATGTACTGGCAGTAGTGGAGTAGTGGGTGGGGCAGAGGCGCCTGACGGTTCCGCGTCTTGTCAATTTAACTCCCCTGCCTTCCCCTGCTTCTTCCATAAGCTTATCATCTCTTTCGCTTCTTCTTCCTCCTCGCGACCCACCACTACAAATCTTCGGTCATCGAGAGATCACCAAGGAGGAGATGGCGTCGAGGAGCCCGCCGCCGTCGAAGCGGGGACGAAGGGAGGACGACGACGACGAAAGCCGCTGTCGGAGGAAGTTGGAGAAGGGGAAGGAGCCAGCGACCAAGGACGCCGACAAGGAACCGTTCTTCGATGACACTAAGTTCTCCGTCGACCTGCTCAGGAGCGCCTTCAGAAAGCTTGAAGATGTTGGCGCAGCCTTCGACATCAAGGCGCATCATGACGTGGACAAGGACCCGAGCGTGAAGGGTCTCGCCTTCAGGATCCACGGGTTGGCTGAGAAGCTCGAGAACCTCCCCGTGGTCAAGCGGGCTGCCCACCACTTCGTCTTCGACGACGGCGGCTCCGACGGCGACGACGGCAGCCACGGCGGCGACGACGGCGGGACTTCGACGGTGGCGTCCGACTAAATGTGTGTGTGTGTGTGTTTGTGTCTTCGTCAGGTTGTTGGACATGAACTGCTTAGTTTGTTTGTCGATCATGAACTGCTTAGTTAATTAGTTTGGTTGTTGGATTTTGTATGTTATCAACTCGATCTAATAGACGCGAGTAGATCCATCCACGTCTCCTATAATATGTGTTCTGTTGTGATGAACTGGAGATCTATTGTGATGAACAGGAGATCTGTTGAGATGAATTAGATCTTAGAGACAATGCGACGCGGGTTAACCTGCTGACGCGTGGGCCAGTGTCATTGGCGACGATGGTTAGTGAACCCGCGTAGCCTTTGTTGGCAGTTGGGTCCGGACGGGCAGGCAACGGTTATCTTTTTTATATTGGCTGCTGACGCTGACGCGTGGTCCCGTCACTATTTTTTTTTGGAATGAAACTTGCTTCCCTAAAATATTAGAGCCCATAAAACAGCACCTAAAAAATCATAAAAATATGAACAATTCATATTTGGACATTTAGTATTTGAATAAAATATCAACAGTCACACTTGTGTGCCCAAAATTCTTATATTTCATTTTTACACCCCATGGTAATTATATAATAATTCTAATAACATCAAATTTGCTCTAAAAAATCTACAAATTGACTTGGCAATATAATTTGGGTACCTAAACTTGTCTTCAAAATTTCAAATGGTATCGATGAAGGAATAATATACTTGTGTACAAATGTCTACATCTCTCACATAGTTTCCTAAAATGTTGCTTGAACATTGAAGTTTTCCACATATTGCAACTTGTTCGAACCCATATGCATTTAAAAACTTAACAAAACCTTGTGTTCACCTTAAGCTTACGAAATGCAAAGTTTCATCACTAATGGTTGTGTAAAACAAATATTATTTATATGTTGTACTTACAAAGAACAAAATAAGGCATATAAACATTATTCAAGAAACAGAATATACACTAAACAATAAAATTAATGAAAAGATGGTGATTTTAGAAAAAATTAGAAAAAAATATCAAATTTGGACTAATTACGACGAAGAAATACTTGTTACAACATTTGATTGCAGATTAAAAGGAGAAATGCGAACTATTCTTCATTCGAATAGAACTGGGCCCCACAGTCATTAGCGACACGGGACTGATAACCCGCGTCGGCTTTGCTGCTCTTCCAAAATTTTACACAGATAATACGAGCAACATACAAAAGCTAATCCACTACTGATTTCCTATTCCAATACTCCGTTCGAACTTCACCATTTCGCAGCGGAGCCTACAGTCTTCGCTGCAAAATAGAGAAATTCCAAGCCATCCTTTATCCACGCCGCAGCAGCCGCCGTTGCCTGCGCACGGCTGATCGCCGCGCACGGCTGATCGCCGCGCACCTGTGCCGGAGGCGGCAGCAGTTCATCCCAAATGCGCCAAGTCGAGGAGTGGATCGCACGCGCGGCCTTCTCGCGCAAAGACAGACACCCCTCGTTGCTCAGCCATCTCGACGTCGTACTACCGCCGCCCGCGACCCGCCTCATGTACCGCTTCGTGGTGTCGTCTGCGGCGGCACCACCATTGTAACATCCTTGATTTTGCCTGTTCGTAAAAATGTGGAATTTCAAAAACTTGCTTTGTATTTGAGTGCTCACGAAGTCATATAAGGGTGTCTTCCTTTTTCCCTTCCCTAAGTCCTAGATTTTATTTAATTCAACCAATAATTTTAGGACTTATAAAATGCTAGTGTGAGAAGTTGGATTTTCATTTGGGATTTATTTGGATTTGTTTGAGTGGATTCAAATTTGAATTAGAATTCAAATTCGAATCAAATAGTAAATAGAGTTAAGAAAATAGGAAAACCTTTTACCCTTGCGTGGGCCGGCAACCAACCAACCGGCCCACTTCCTTCTTTCGGCCCAGGCGCAGCCCATCGCACGCCCGCGCGCACGCCGGACGCCGCCACCTACCGCGCCGCTGCGCCGTCGCTGACCAGTGGGACCCGCGATGCGTCACGCTGACGTCATCGTGACGTCGCCATCGTCACCCTCCCTCTTTATCGCTTTGGCTGACGCCGGCGCCAAAGCGCGGCCGCGCCGGTCATGGCCGCCGTCGCGATGCGGCCGCGCGCCCGCCTGTGCATCCGCGCCGTCCACGTGCCCCCGCGCGCCCGCCGCTATAAGTAGCCGCCGCCGCAACCCCCAGGGGGCTCCCAACCCTAGCCGCCCCAGGGGAGCCGTCCCCTGTCCACACCGCCTGCCCGCCGGAGAAGAAGGAGAAGGGGGGGAGAAGGGAGAGGAAGAACGGAGGCCGTCCGAGGAAGCGCCGCCCGCCGCGAAGACCGGAACCGCCCGTGGGGAGGAGCCGGACCCGTAGCAGCCGAGCACCCCTGCGACCTCTGCGTCCTCGTCTTCCTCTGCTTCGAGCCGGTCTTCACCGCGCCTCGCTTCTCTTCGCCAACGCCTTCACCGTCGAGTCCCCTTTGGACAATTGGTGAGCACCACATACCCCAGCTCCCTTGTGGCGCCTGGCCTTCGAGCCAAGGTCGCGGTTTGAGCTCTGCGTTCTCGCCGTCGCACCGCGCCGCCGCGCCGTCGCCGCTGGTGATGCCGGCCTTCGAGCCAGGCTGGGAAAGCTTTTCTTGCAGGTGCCGCCGCCGTCGTCGCCGCGCGCGCAGCCCCGCTCGTTTTCCTTCCTTGTTTCCTTTCACGTGTTTGCCGTCCCGGCCGCCGTGTCGCTGTCGCCGTCCCGGTCGCCGCCGTGGCTGTGACCTCGGCATGCGCACGTGCGCGCTCTCGCGCACACCCGCGTGTCCGTGCACCCGCGCACGCGGGCACGCCGTTTGGGAGGCAAGGTCGAGCCTTTGGCTCCGCCCCCCTTGCACTGAACCCCGCCGACCCGCTCGCTGCGCCGCCGTGGCCTTTGCCGCGCGGGTTGCCTTAGCGCACGTGCGAGCACGGGGTAAAGGCAGGGCCTTTGGGACCCCTCGCGTGCTCTCGCCGCCGTCCGCGTACGCGCGCTTGTCGCCGTCGGCCGTGAGCGTCTTGATCCCTTCCGTCGCCGTGAACGTCGACCCGAGCTCCACCATGGCCGTCCCGCCATGCGCGACCGGGCAGGGGTGAAAACCCCGACCTTGGAACGTTTTGCCCCGCTTGTTTCCCTCGCGTACACGCTGCGCTTCTGGGCATCCCCACGCGCTCTCGCCCGCGCGAACGCCGCCACCGCGCAGCCACCCGACCCGCGCCGAGGCATCGCGCCGCACCACCTCGCCGTCGTGCATCGTCGCCCGGCCAAAGACCGCAACCTTCCTTGCCTAGACGCATTCTGGTTTCATTCCTATCGTGATAAGAAGCAGGGCGGGTCACCGCCAAGAAACCTCGCCGCCGGCGAGATGCGGCCGAGCCGCCTTTCCTTTGGGGCAAAGCGTCGAGCACCCCAGGGGCGCTCCTAAACCCAATGGGGTTTTAGGCTTGCACGCTGGGCCACACGTGGTTGTGGCCACAGAAGATCCGGGTGGATCCCGTGCGGCCGATCACCCAGGGCCGAGCCACACGCGCGCCCGCATCGCACCTAGCCGCAGACGGCCGCACCCGGATCCGGTGCGCTGCCCGCGTCACCGCCACGCCAGGCTGCCACATGGGCTGCAGTCGGCTTATAGCCGCTTGCGTGGCAGCCACCTCTGCGCCAAGCGCCGGCCTGCAGCCATCCTACAGCTAGCGTTAGGCCCTTTTAAGCTAGCCAGTAGACAGCCTAATGTTAGTGCTATTGTGTATGCGTATTTTATTTCCAGAAAACTATTTTATCTTTGGAAAATCCTAGTAAATCCATTTTTGTTCCGAAAAATACAAAACCTTTTCCAGAAATTCTCTAAAATCTTAAACTCCGTGCTAGGCTAGTGTTTGCTCTCTTTTGGCTCTTAATTGCCGTTCTTTTGGAGTTAATTGCAATAGGGCCGCTTTTTATTTTCTTTTACGCGTTAATAGGAGCAGCTGGAGCCGGGGAGCTGATCCCGGAGTACGACTACGCAGACGACTACGCCGCGGAGGACTACCGGACCCCAGGTTCACGCCCGACTGATTTTGAATACCTATTAGACATCGCAAAATAGTATGCTAGCGCTTTACTTTATATGCATGTTGATGAACCTTGCACTGCCTACTTTAATTACCCTGTCCTTGATTGTCCTACTACTATATATGTTTATAAGCGTGTATATACGCTGTGCTTCGCAATGCATGTGTTGGGATGGGAAAAGTGGTTCTTGGCGTGAGTGGGATAAAACCGGCAGGAGAAGGCGTTTTGGGTACTTTGGCGGGGGTGAGCTCGAAAAACCGATCTGGGATCGGGGATGGGGGTGCACCCCTCAGTGCGTCCCCACTATTACGGTTTTCGGAGCCTAGGTGTTTGGGTTTTACTTGCGCTTGGAGGATATGAGCTCGCCCCGGTCTGAAACCGAGTTGACAAACCTTTTCACGGGACCTTTACGTACACACCACCCCGCCGAGCGTGGGGTTAGGGCCGAGTTGAGCTCGGCAAGTGCGGAACCATACCTGCCAGCAGGATAGCGGGGTATCAGTGGGGGAGAGGTGGAGGTGAGACCACCCTCTCAGAGCGACTCCCGTGTGGCCACACGGGGGCATTTCACAGTTCCGGTGCAATCCCTTCCGAGGGGGGGATCGTTTGGAGGGCCGGATGCAGGATGGGACCGTAACTACCGAGAGTTCGCACGGTAGGATGGGCTCGGTCAGCCGTACACCGGTCGGGTGCCATTCCGGGTTGGGTTCAGGTGTACACGCTCTGCAGAGTTGTTCAATCTATAGCTATAGCCGCGTCCTCGGTTATGGACATGTCCCCTGATAGCTTTGTTCTCATGTTTTGGGATTTCTACCTTCCCCCTATAGTTGAGATTGTGGTGAGCCGTGGTTGCAGCCGGGGAGAGGAGAGTGGCTCCCTCTACCTCGCGGATCCGATTGCAATCATTGAGGTGCGAGGAGAGGAAGTTCTCGCATTGACCCTAGATGGAGGTAGGTTGTGGAGACGGTACCCTGGGTTACCAGATGGTTCCGAGCTGTGTTGAGAGCTTTGGGGGGGATCTTGTTGGAGATATCTTGTTTCACTCTGCTACTGCTGCATAGGAAACCTGAGCTGCTTCCTTGTCTCTTTTCCTTCCCTTTAGAAGTTAGGCCACTTAAAGCTGCATACAGTTGGTGATGTGGACCTATCCCACTCCTTGGGGATAGACTTTGGGTGTGCAGGGTACGAGTCCGAGTACGACAACAACGCCGATGGATGGTACGACTGAGGGATGCGTCGCTTCGCTCAAGGATGCCTGTGGCGAGAAGAATAAAAGATGGAGACCCTTCTGAGATGCTAGCTACCGCTGCGTAGAATTTCACTCTGATTCAGCCAAGAGGCTTGTACTGATGTACTCCATAATGGACATGTAATAAATTTATGTACTAATGTTTATGTGATGCGATGTATGACTGTGTTTTACTATCTGTGAGACGTTCTGTACGCGATAGCCACTGATCCAGGGACTATCACGAAGGTACAGGGATTCGGGTTTTCTTTTGAAAATCCGGGGTTTTACAACCATTGTCCCTGTAGAGCAAGATGGCGTATAGATAGGCCGCCGCATCGTGTCCACCCTCGGCAGCGCGCCGGAGATCATTGCATCCCCTGTTTTCCATGAAGACGGCTTTGATCCCGGAGAAGAAGCAAGCCTCCAGATTCTAGAGATCGATCAGCACAGCAAGGAAGGCTTTGTAGGCGGTAGGGTCCCACACCCAAGAAATCTCATCTTGTATCCCCTCTATCGACAAACGCCGGCCGACGTCGCCGTGGCTGCACAGCGGCACATGGTCGAGCAAGTACCGCGTAGGCTGCGGAGGTCAGCCAAGGGCCGCTCCGAGGTCGCACCGACGCGCGCCGCAATCTCAATGCAGAGGTCTTGAGGGAGGTCCAGCAGCGACGACAGCTGATGCCGCCTGCTTCTTCCCGGCATGCTATTCATCTCCGGCCGGGAATGGTGACGACGAGGAGTAGGCAGTTGCTGTTTTTTCGCGGGTAGATGAAGGGGCAGGGGATCTAAATTATTTTGGAAGGAGAAGATACAGGAGATTTGTTTCCAAACATGGTTTAAGTAAGCAATGGAGACGACATTTGGCTAATCCGCGTATCCTTTAATTCTCCATTGCAGACGACGTTTGGTTAATCCGCGTATGCTTTAATTCTACATTGGAGACGACGTTTGGTTAATCCGCGTATCATTTAATTCTACATTGGAATCACTGCCTCTGCTCTCAGCCATTGACTGGGCAACTGTTTCCCCATTGACTGGATCTGGCATCAATTTTTTGGGAACCTTCCCGTTTCCTGTGCTCTTGATCTTATCCCTTCCTTTTTTTACAACCGATGTTATCCCTTTCTTGTTTTTGCTATAAAAAAGACCGACGCCTATCGGTCCTCCTCACTTGCGTCCTTCTTCTCTAGATCTAGATCTAGCTATAGCACAGAGAATAGATCTTGTAGGGCGCAAGCTTTTGCTTTTCTCTCTTCTTCCTCCTCCTCGTTCTCTCAGTTGCTAGAAGAATTCTTGTGATATGGGTGATTTGGTTGCTCATCCCTCTAGCACAGCTACTAGAAAAATCCTTGTGATATATCAGCTATCGGGGGAAGGTAGCCCAGAACCTCCTGGCATCAGGAAGAACAAGCCGACGGAAAGATCAGGTCTGGGGAGAGAAGCCCAGAACCATCCTGCTGCAGCTTTCCCGTCAAACTTGCGCTTCCTTTTGCTTTCCCTCCTCCAGGAGGAGGATTTTTGAAGGGATATGTTTCCACCCTCTCTGTATCTTTCTCTTGTGCTCACTTGTAAGCATGAAGAAGAAGCCAGAATCTGGAGCATATCTCGTCATGAAGAACAAGCCGACGGCGGCCTCCTTTCTCTTCACCTCCGATGATTGACCGACGGGCAGGGAAGGAGCAAGATCCCAAGGCCTCCCTATCTAATGTACCAATGATGACAGTAATTTGTGTGTGTGATTTTGCATATCTCGTCATGAAGAACAAGGCGACGGAAGTATATCTCTTTTGCTTAGTTTAGATCTATGTTCCTCATCCTGGTAGTGCCTAGTGATGATGAACATAGATGGCCGCTTTGTAACCTTCCGATGTATCAATGATGACTGTAATCTGTGTGTGTGTGATTTTGCATCTCAAGAGACATGCTTGTGTGATTATCTGTGTGCAGTACAATTTTTTGTATGATTTACCTACTCACTTGCAAGCATGAAGAAGAACAAGCCGATGGGTGCTGGCTAATCCGCGTCTCTTTTGATGTAATCTGTGTGTGTGATTTCGCATATCTTGCCCATAACAAAGGTGACACGTGTT
This sequence comes from Cenchrus fungigraminus, assembly GCA_036936925.1. Classification (NCBI taxonomy): domain Eukaryota; kingdom Viridiplantae; phylum Streptophyta; class Magnoliopsida; order Poales; family Poaceae; genus Cenchrus; species Cenchrus fungigraminus. The sequence continues at coordinate 92,691,215 of CM072780.1, forward strand.
AATCCTCGTCTCTTGCCCGTAACAAAGGCGACGCGGGTTGGCTAATCCTCATCTCTTATATATTAACGCCCGTTACTGAACTGAAGCAGCCTACAACATACTTACTGAACTGAAGCAGAATATAAACAGAATATATATAGTATCTTAGGTAGAATATATTACAAAAAGGATTCAAATTCCACCACATCCTATATATTACAAAAAGGATTCAAATTCCACCAATACATCACATCCTTTATATTACAAAACGGATTCCATTTCCACCAATAGATACATCCTGCATTACAAAAAGGATTCAGCAGAAATCAGGCTTGCTTTTTCTTCCTTGATTTCTGTATATGGATTTTTTTCACTATGGTCGCTTCGCAAGTACGGTGTTTTGTTAGTTCCCAAGAGTCGGGGCTTGTATGAAGTGTCATAGGATGGAATTTTGTCAAACTGGTTGTATTCCTCCTCCTCAACAACATTTTCAACCCCAACAATCCTTTTTTTCCAGGCATAACCACATACCAGTTCTTCTTTGCAAGGTCAGGTACATAGAACACTTGCTCAACATCGTTGGCGAAGGCAAACGGTTCGTTTTTGTAACCAAAGACCCGAAGATCAACACTAACATAACCATATTTGTCCTTGCTCACAGCTCTCTTCCCATTGGTGACCCATCTACACCGAAACAAGGCTACCTTCAATCCTACATAATCAAGCTCCCATATCTCCTCTAGTTGATCATAATATGTGTTTGTCTCCGTGTCATCATCATCATGACTGTCGTCGACGACGGCCTGTACACGCACACCACTATTTTGATAGACGCTCTTTTTATCCTGGGTCATGGTGTAGAACGTGTATCCACTGATATCCATTGCTTGGTATCTTGTAACAGTGAACAATGGCCCCTCTGCTAGATTCCTTATCTCGTCGGTTATTACAGCATTATTGCTGCATGTCTCGACATAATCTCGGAGCCACCTGCTGAAACCTTGCATGTGCTTCTTTGCAAGCCAAGCCCTACCATGGCCAGGGTTGTCTTCACGTAGTTGTTGCTTGTGCTCATTGGCAAACGGTGTAATTAGGTGCAGCTGTTGTATCACTGTGAAATGAGCCTTTTGGAAGGCATCTGGTTCCGGAGTGACTGACTTTTTCCCCAGGGTCCCAACACCTGAAAGCCTACCTTCATGCCATGAGTGAGGCACACCAATGGAGTTTTGGGGGTCCATATAACCCATGGCCCACTCCACTGCTTCAATGGTCTCGTAGCCACGAACAATGGCTCCCTCTGGAAATAACCGGTTATGTACCAATGATTTCAGGAATCCATAGAACCTCTCATATGGAAACATCTGATGAAGGTAAGATGGGCCAAGGAACCAGATTTCCCTCGTGAGGTGTGCTGTTAGATGCAGCATGAGATCAAAGAATGATGGTGGGAAGGTAGCTTCAAGTAGGCATAGGGTCTCGAAATGCCACCTCTCTAAGTCCAATAGTTTTTCCTCATCAATCACCTTCTGTTCTATTGCATTGAAGAATAAACACAAGCTCGTGACCGCGTCGCGAACCAGTTCTGTCTTGATACCTCTAAGTGCAACAGGAAGAAGAGCTGTCATCAACACATGGCAATCATGAGATTTCATCAAGTTGAAATTCATTTTCATGTCCTTCACCGACACTAGCCTCTTGAAGTTTGATGAGTAGCCTGAAGGTACTTTCAAATCATGCAAAAATGATAGAATTCTTTTCTCTCTGCCTTTGACAAGGTGGTTGCAGCAACGGGAAGGTTTGCCCCATCTCTGTTTCCTCTGCATAGAGCTCCGGCCTAATGCCCAGTTCTTTAAGATCTTCCCTTGCATTTTTATGATCTTTTCCTTTGGACTTCTGTTGTAGCAATGTTCCACAAGTAGCTTCACACACATTCTTCTTGATGTGCATGTTGTCAATCGAATGACGCACATCCAACATCGGCCAATACTCTAGCTCCCATAGAATTGATTTCTTGTTCCACAATCCTTCTTCTTCTTCTTCACCATCTCGTTTCTTTCTTTTGCCAAGGGTTTTTTCAGTCAGTTTGGGTAACTCCTCGATAGTTTTGACATCCTTGACTTTCAAGTGGACCAGATCTCCAGTCACATGCAACGGCGCCTCTCGATTCTCCTTTTCCCCATTAAACTGACAATCCATGGCCCGGTATGGATGTTTCTTACCGAGGAAACGACGGTGCCCCATAAATACGCATTTCTTTGAATGTCTTAGCCATACTGCGCAAGTATCTTCCAAGCAGTGTGGGCAAGCTACACCTTTCCTTTTACTCTGGCCAGAGAGGTTGCGATGAGCAGGGTTATCGTTGATGGTGGTGAACAACATGGCGCGCATTGTGAACTCCTCACTCTTGTACTCATCCCAAACCTCCTTCACACCAGGCTTCCACAGTAACTTCAAGTCATCAGCTAGTGGCCTCAAGTAGACATCAATACGGTCGCCAGGTTGCTTTGGCCCGGAGACCAATATTGTCAGCATCATATATTTTTGTTTCTTGCATAGCCGGGGTGGAAGGTTGTACAACGACAGCACGACAGGCCAGGTGCTATGTGTTGAGCTCTGGTTACCGAATGGGTTCACGCCATCTGTGCTCATAGCAAACCGTATGCTCCTTATGTCTTTGTCAAACCACGGAAAGTGGTTATTAATGTTACCCCATTGTGCTGCATCTGCGGGGTGCCTAAACTTGCCATCTTGCTTAAGCTCCTTTCGGCCTTCGTCATGCCAACGCAAGAGTTGGGCCTCCTTTCGTGCTGCGAACCATCTTCTCAGCCGAGGAATGATGCAAAAATACCATGCCACCCTCACAGGAGCCCCTTTGTTAGCCTTCTTCTTCTTGCCTCTGATCTCGCCGGGCTCGTTCTCGTCATCAGCATTATTATCATCTCCACCATCCTTTTTCCTCTTGTATTGATCATAGCCACACTTGGGGCACTTGTCAAGGTCTGCATAATCTCCACAGAACAATACACAACTGTTCTTGCATGCATGGATTTTTTCAACCTCTATTCCCAGAGGACAGATTATCTTCTTCGCCTCATAGAAAGACTCTGCTATTTGGTTTCCTTCAGGTAGCATGTCTCTAAGCACATCCAATAGATGTTTGAAACTTTTGTTGCTCCAACCATGATCTGCCTTAAGCTGTAGAAGTTTTAGATCACCTGAAAGGCGAGAGTACTTCTGGCAATCAGGATAGAGGGGTTTCTTTGAATCTTCAATGAACTGCTTCAGCCTCGCTAATTCAGAAGGTGTGTACACTCGTTGAAACTCAACATCCCGCAACATTTGATCAACATTGTGCACACGTTGCAACACCTCACCATCATCGAAGCCCCTAACTTCTAGATCAGTGATATCCTCAGGCCTCATCACATTTGGTGGGAATAATGGTTCATTTTCCTCAAAAACTCCACCGTCATCAAGGTCTTCATCATGGTCGGTAGCATGGTGTCGCACTTCACCTTCATTTAGGCAGCCTGCTTCGAGTTCATCAAGGCCTTCCTCACCATGTTTATTCCAACATGTGTAATTTTTTGTGAAACCACATGTGACCAAATGATGAAAAATGATTTCCCGTTGGGCGAATTTCTTCTGGTTGAGACAATCTATACAGGGGCAAAGCATTGCCTGAACACCACGGTTTCTCATATCCGCCTCTGCTTAATTTAGAAAACCATTGACCCCGCTTAAGAAATTATCCCAATCTTCTTGGTGCTGTCTGTACATCCAAGCCCGAGCAGCAGACGCCATCTGCATTCCATACATCAAATGAGCATAATTCATCACACAAAAAAACTGATAACACAAGAGGATTAGGACAACTGAAGAATTTCAATAAAAGGGGGCAATTAATTTCCACCTTGACGAGGACTTTCTACGAGGTGAGCGCGGCCGAGAAGGAGGATCGGAGGCGGCGTCGCGGCCGCGGCGACAGCGCAGAGGACGGTGCCGAGCCCCAGGGGAGGGGACACGGAGGCGTCTGCTTTGGATGACGCCGCGGTCGACGTCCGCTGGCCCCTTTCGCAGTCGCGCACGCGGCCGGCCGGCCTGCTGCAGCGCCGGCTTTCTGAGGAGAGAAATTAAGCGCGATCCTCAGAGCGCGCGTAGCTGGCAGCGGCGAACGGGATAGGCCAGCGGGGACATCTGAGCAGAGAGATCAAGCGAGTAACCTTCTGAGGAGAGAGAGCGAGTGGTGTCGGAAGGAGAAGACAGAGATGAGCAATAACAACGTGCGTCTCCGATGTGAGAAAAAAGGCGACCCTGGGTGGCAATCAAAGGAGACGAGTCCTAAGACACGAGCGTATCCAATTGGGTCGCCAGCAAAGGAGACGCATCCTAACAAGCATGCGTCTCCAGGACGAAATTATCGGTAACGGACTTTATAGCCCGTTACCAATACGGCAGTGATCAATAACGGACTTAAACAGCCCATTACTGATAGGGCATTGATCGGTAACGGACTTTACAAGCCCGTTACCGATAGGTTTAACTTTTGTAACGGACTCTATTTAACGTCCGTTACAAAGAATTCATGTAACGGGCGTTTAAGAAACCCATTACCAGAAGTCCACATTGGTAACGGGCGTTGTGGAGGCCAACCCCGGGGTCGTCCTGGCGTGCTTATGGGTAACGGGTGCCAAACAACAACCGTTACAGATGTGGGTGCATGTAACGGGCGTTAAGGGCCCGTTACAAATGTTGCGTGACCTATTTGAGGTTTTCACGTAGTGAGGGGACATCGTAAGTGCTTCAGATACGAGGTCATGTGGGAAACAAATGAGGAGTTCCCAAGAACCCTGGCTGAGGCGTGGCAGGAAACGACGGAGGCATGCACGTTGGAGAATTTACAGTGTAAACTGGATCGGTTAACTGGCCATCTGAGAGGATGGGACAAAAAATAGTTTGGCCATGTTCGAAGTGAATTAAGCAAGTTGCAAAGAGAACTCGAGCGGCTTCAGGCTGACCCGAGCAGGACGGGGCCATCCCACGCAGAGACCAAGATAAATGAAAGAATTCAAGAACTAAACTATAGAGAGGAGGTTATGTGGAGGCAACGTTCAAGGATCCAGTGGTTAACTGCTGGAGATAAAAATACTCGCTTTTTTCACATCAGGGTGAGTAGTAGGAGGAAAAATAGGATTAAACCTCTCAAGAAATCGAATGGTGAATTTACGTCAGATGATGGCGAGCTAGCAAGGATGACCACGAAGTTCTATAAGGGATTATATACCTCAGAGGGCATGAGCTCGACAGATGAGGTGCTAAATACGGTGCCAGTGAAAGTCACAGTTGAGATGAACTCTAGACTAATGGCTCCATTTGAGGGTGGAGAAGTGAAGACGACTCTGTTTCAAATGTTCCCAACGAAGGCGTCGGGTCCTAACGGCTATCCTGCCCATTTTTTCCAGTGACATTGGGAGTTGTGTGGTAAAGAGGTTTCGACCGTGGTGTTGAGGGTTTTAAATGGAGAAGACGATCCAGCAATAATTAACAAAACATTTATAGTGTTAATTCCAAAGGTCGCTGATCCAGAAGAATTGGGACAGTTTCACCCAATAAGCCTTTGCAATGTCATCTATAAGATAGCATCAAAAGTTCTTGCTAATAGGCTCAAGGTCATTCTAATAGAGATTATTTCAGAGGAACAATTAGCCTTTGTGCCTGGTCGTCTTATTACAGATAATATAATCACAACATATGAATGTCATGAAATGCAAACATCGAAATGAGCTAAGATGTTGCACCTTGAAACTGGATATGAAGAAGTCTTACGACAGGGTTGAGTGGAACTACTTAAGGGCAATTATGTGCAAGCTTGGTTTCCATAGACTCTGGGTTGATAAGGTAATGAGATTGGTGACTTCGGTCTCCTTTTCTGTACTGTTGAATGGTGACTGTTTAGACAGCTTTCAACCCTCGAGGGGGATCCGCCAAGGCGATCCCATCTCTTCCTATTTGTTTTTGATAGAAGCAGAGGGCCTTTCGTGCCTTTTGAAATCAAGACATGAATCATCGGTGCTCAAAGGAAATAAAGTGGCCGAGTCGGCTCCGACTGGAAACCACTTACTCTTTGCGGATGATATCCTGTTGTTTTTCAGAGCTGACGGGGAAAGTGTTCGGGTGGTGAAGGAGGTTTTGACTTCATATTGTGAAGCATCCGGTCAGCAGGTTAATTTAGATAAGTCCTCGATTCATTTTGCAAAAGGGGCCAGACAAGTAACTATAGATGAGATTATAAATACACTTAACGTTCATTCCGAGGCATTTAATTCTAAATATTTGGGACTGCCTTCTGATGTTGGAACTGCAACTTATGGTACATTCAAATACTTGAAAGATCGGGTTTGGAATAAGGTACAAAGATGGATGGAGCAGTGTCTATCTGCTAGCGGAAAGGAAGTTCTCATTAAGGCTGTCGCACAAGCCATACCGACATACTCCATGTCTTGCTTCAGGCTTCCGAAAGGCCTTTGTGATCACATCAATGGTCTACTCAGAAGCTTTTGGTGGGGTATCAAGGAGGGGAAGAGAAAGACATGCTGGGTTGCATGGGATGACATGGTAAAACCGAAGCATCTTGGAGGATTGGGCTTTCGAGAGATAGAGATGTTTAATTTGGCTTTGCTTGCGAAACAGGCATGGAGGGTCTTACAGGAACCCAACTCCCTAAGTGCACGGATTTTAAAAGTTGTTTATTTTCCATCAAGTGACTTCCTGGATGCTAGTTTAGGTTCTTCACCCTCGCGCATCTGGAGGTCCATCATGGATGGGAGAGAGGTTTTTGAAGGGAGGCTTGATTCGAAGGATATGTGATGGAGAATCCACTGATATTTGGTCGATGAATTGGCTTCCAAACGGTGGGAGCCTGAAGCCTTTGGTCAAGGAACAGGTAAATCCACCGCATTGCGTCTGTGAATTAATTGATGCAACTGGCCCAGTGTGGATCAAGCAGAGGCTTGCCGAGTGCTTCTACCCGGCGGATGCGGAGACAATTCTCAACATACCACTCTGTACAAGGCACCAGAGCGATTTCTGGGCTTGACATTATGAAAAAATGGACTATTCTAAGTTCGGTCAGCATACAAAATGTTGATATTGATGAATGAGCAATCCACAACCTTCATAGGTAATGTGGCTGGAAGATCAGATACAAGGGAAAAGAAGGAGTGGTCATATCTATGGACGGTGCAAGTTCCATCTAAGATCCGCATTTCTTATGGCGCCTGGCCCGACATTCCTTGCCCTCAAGTGATGTATTACACCATCGAAATATGGCAACGGTGGACACTTGTGTGCTCTGTGGAGCTCGTGATTCATGGAAGCACTCACTCATAGAATGTAATATGGCGAGGTGCGTCTGGGCACTTGAGCAGGAAGAAATAACTGAACATTTGTGCGGGATCTAAGAGACGGATGCACGAGGGTGGCTGGCAGCTATCTTTGAGTCTGTAAAGAAGGAAGAACTGACAAGGATAGTAGTCACTTTGTGGGCTATTTGGTACGCTCGACAGAAAGCCATCCACAAGAGTGTCTTCCAGAGCCCGCTCTCGACTCATCGTTTTGTGGAGAAGTTCATATCACTTGAGCTGGTGAAGACACCGGCACAACAAAAACCAGCAGGGGAGCGCTCGCTGACCAGCCCGAGATGGATCCATCCACCAGCAGGAATGATGAAGATAAATGTGGACGCGACGATCTCTAAAAATACAAGGAAGTCGACGACAGCTGCTAAAACAAGAGATGCTACAGGTAATTTCCTGGGGGCTTCTTCTGTGGTGAAAGAGGGGGTTTGGGACCTTGAGATTATGGAGATGATGGCTTGCAATGAGGGGTTGGCGCTTGCTAGTGACCTGCTCCTACAGAAGTTTACTTTGGCTTGCAATAATATCAATGCTATTCGAAGCTTGAGTGGAGCTGGTATGGGTCCTCACAGCCAAATCGTTAGAGAGATCAAGGCAAGGGCGACCGATTTTGCAGCTGTGAACTTTGTTCATGAGAAAAGAGCGTTGAATGGAGATGCTCATAAAGTAGCTAGAAGTTCAGTTTATGATTCATTAGGAAGACATGTTTGGTTTATTTTGCCGCCGGATGGCGTTTGTAATCAAGTTAGTCCCTCTAATCAATAAAGCATAGAGTGACTTGGTCTCAAAAAACAAAACCAAATATACATTCCCAACTCCGTCGATGTCAAGCTTGCTGGGGTACGGTTCGCAATGTTGAGTTTCAAAGCGACCGGCAATAGCCAAACTTACGGTCACCAACCTCCAGTCTATACGATACACCACTTCCTCCCACGTGCGCGGGCCCCACAAAATTGCGCGTGCACCCATTCACCTGTGGAGTTTCCCATTCTCTTTCTCGTTCTTCTCTTTCTCTCGCAGATCCAGATCAGGCTCCCGAAGGGAGAGGCGGCGCGGAGGCTAGGGGACGAGCCCCCCCCCGCCATGGAGCGGCGATGCGAGGGTGGTGGCAACCTGCGCGCTCTTCGTGGAGCGGCGGCGTGAGGGGCGAGCTCTGACGCCGTTTAGCGGAGGCGAGAGGGCAGTGGGTGCCGGCGAGTCCTCGCTGGGGGTGCGGCGGCGAGGTCCCGCGCTTGGTAGCGGCGCGAGGCTGGGGCAGGGCAGCTGACCCACGAACAGCCGCGCAGAGCTCCCACGTCGGGGAGGCCGGCGCGGGTGGCGGTGGTCGGCAGGTAATTTTTTCCTTTTTCATTTTCTAATGTTTCTTTTAGATTTTCTTACACATCTTTGTTCATAAATGTTTCTCACAAATTTTTGTTTAGGAATTCTTTCCATAATTGTTATTCAAAAAGTTTCCCCAAAAACATTTACTCTTTTTTTCATGAAAGTTTGTTCACAAACTTTTTCCATCCGAATAAATTCTTCTCACAAAGCTTTATTCTTAAATTTTTGAAATTGAATGTTTTTCTTCTACACCTTGAATGTTTTTCAAAACATTTCCTCAATTTTTTCAGAAAGTTTGTTCTCAAACTTTTTTATCCGAATATTTTTTTATGAAATCTTTCCTATATAAGTTTTGTATTCAAAATGTTTGCATATATTTTTATCATTTATATTTTTTGCTGTGAAACCTAAATTAGAAACAAGAGGCACGGAAGGTGACGGCGACGCACGAGGGAACCGATGTGAACGCTCCAGACGAGCTGTCAGAAAGCGACTGGACGGGAGGAATATGCGGCCACTAGGTCAACAGGCCCGTGCCCCTCGTCCCCCGCGCGGGCGACGGGAGGCACCCCGAAACCCTAGCCGCCGCCAACCTCCACCCGCCCTCTCTCGCCGCGCCGCCGCCCGAGCGAGCCGCCGGGATTCTGTGCGGCCGCGAGGAAGGTGGCGGCGGGGCCTCTTCTCCTCTCCTCTCCGGTGGGATTAGGCGGGCGCGGCCGCTCGGACCCGGCGGCGGGGCTCGCCGGCGCGGGCTCCGCGGCGGCGGGTGGCGCTCCCTCCAGATCCGGCGGCGCCATGGCCGGATTTGGGGGTAGCACAGTGGAGGTGCTCTCATTGCGGTCTCAGATATCTGAGTCCTTGGCAGAGGAGTGTGAGGCGGTGGATGTGGCGAGGCCCCCACGCAGAGTGGCCTGGATCAGTGGTTGCCATGGTACTGAGATGAGAGTATGTGCTGAGGCTTCTCTGGATCAGAGGGATCGACGACCATGTTTGTGCAGCTTGAGTGTGACAATTCCATGGTGGAGGAGCTCAGGAGGCCGTTGGAGCCTGTAGCAGGTTGCGCCTCGGCGTGGCACAGCGTTGGTGACGACGGTGCAGGTGTCGGCGGCCTGTTTCGGTCTTCTCTACCATGTGGTTAGGATGATAGTGTGTTGTGTCGGGTGCGTTTGTTTCTGTTCAGGGATTTGTTCGTGTGGTGGTGTATGCTTCGGCCTGTTATGTACCAATGCTGTTTCTTCTTATATGACATAGCAGTGCTCCTGCTTTAATTTAAAAAAAAGAAAGCGATTGCACGGAAGCGTCCGTGCGGGCGCCCGCTAACTTGTGATGCCCGGTTGCCATTCCGTGACGCGGTCCGTCCATATTCAGTCCAGAATAATTCTCTTCTCTCCCGGTAACGAGTTGTAGGTGATTTAGTCGTCACGCGCCTACCTAGTACTCAGTCACTGACCATTTACTTTTTTGTGGTACCCCATATTTTTTTTGCGTGAAGAAAAAGTTGTTGCACATAGATATAGATTTCCAAACGGCCCTTGGGCCGGCGGCACGGCCCACGGCACGGCCTTTTGGCACGGCCCATGGGCGGCACGGCACGGCCTGCATCGTGCTCGTGCCGGCACGGCCCGATGGCCCGTGCAGTGCATGGGCGCCGACCTGGCCCATGACACGGCACGGCCTAGGAGCGGCACGGTGGCCGGCACGGCGGCCCCAACGGCTCTTTTAGCCGTTGCCTGGCCTGGCCCAGCCCACACTGGCCAGTGGCCACATATAAAGCCGCGGCGGCCGCCCCCCAACCCTAACCCTAATCACTTCCCCCCCACCGCGCAGCCGCAGCGCCCGCAGCTCTCTGCCTCTCTCTGCCTCTCGTCCGATCCGATCTCGTCCGCCACTGTTCGCCTTGAGCTCGCCGGCGGCCGGCCCTGCTTCGGTGACCTCGACACATCGCCGGCCACTCCTTCTCCCTCAGTCCCTCTCCTACCTCCTTTCCGCCCTTCCTTCCTCCTCCTCCTCCGGTGTACCATGTGAGTCGTTGAGCTGTCTATTCTTCCGCCGCCACTCGTCGTCGGTCTAACGGTGCTTGTCTCCTCGTTCTCTGCTCGGATGCTGGCTCCCTGGCCTCTTCTCCGGCACTGGACTCCGGTGGCGTAGGTGAGTCTCGAAACCCTAACCCTAGCATCTTCTTCATCTTCTCTGCATCTTCTTCGTCTTCTACGTTCTACTTCTAATGCTCTAGCTCTTCTTTTTGTGTTCGTCATCTTCTTTGCAGGTTTGTGCCTGACGCTGCGTCCTCCTCCTCTGGAGGTACGATGGCAAGGCCGTCGAGGGACGGTGCTGGAGTTGCGGCTAGGGGCCGGAACCGGCCTCCACGCCCTCCTCCTCCTGTGGCCGCGGTGACGATGCCAGTGGCAGTGGCCGAAGGCGAGCACGAGGAGCCGGAGCCGGCGGAGGACGAGGAGCCCGTCGTGGAGATGGAGATTGGGGACGCCTCCTTGCCGATCGACGTCGACACCGGTCAGGTGGAGGAGGTGGACGGCTCCGAGGACACAAATAGTGCCTCATCTGGTAAGCGCACTCGCATTTCTGCTTGTTGGGAGGATTTTGTGCCGATCTTTGACGACAATGGGGTGAGATCGCATGCCGTCTGTAAACATTGTGGTAAGAAATTTGCTGCTAGAGCTTCGATTGGCACTAGATCCTTGAATAGGCACATGTTAGCTTGTAGGAAAAAACTGGCTAATGATCGTAAAGTCCAGTCTAAGCTTGCTATGAATGCTGATGGGTTGCATAACTGGGTTTATGATGCTTCTCGTGCTCGTAATGAACTGTGCCGGCTGATTGCTAGGCTGGATCTTCCATTAGGCATTGGTGACACACAGGCCTGGGAAGATTACATTAAGATTGCTCATAATCCTAGATTCCAGAAGGTTTCTAGGCAGACCACTACTAGAGACATGCATAAGTTGTTTGCTGATCAGCGTGCTTTGCTTGTGCATTCTTTAACTTCTTGTTCATCTGTTTCTTTAACTCTGATATCTGGTCTGGTAATGCTAAGGAGGATTACATTTCTGTTGTTGCTCATTATGTTGGGGTTGATTGGGAGTTGCATAAAAAGGTTATTGGTTTTAGGCTGATTGAGGCATCACATACTGGTGAAAACATTGCTGAAAAAATAGCATCTGTGGTTGAGGAGTTTGGTTTGATTGATAAGGTCTTTGCTGTGTCTCTTGATAATGCTTCAGCTAATTCTAAGGCTTTTGATATCTTGCAACCTGTCTTTTCTGGTTACCTGGGCTCTTACCCTGCTCCTACTCGTGATGATCCTCTCAAAGTCCAGTACTTGCTTGTGCATCAGCGCTGTGCATGCCATGTTATTAATCTGATTGTTAAGTCTGGCTTAAAGAGGTTCAATCCTTATCTTGAAAATTTCAGGACTGCAATAAACTATTTGAATTCCTCTAATCAAAGAATTGCATTGTTTAAGAATTACTGTTCTGCTCGGGGTATTAGACCTAGAAAATTTGGCTTGGATATGGATGTTAGGTGGAATTCCACCTATTTGATGCTTAAACATTTGCTGCCATATAAAGAAGTGTTTTCTGTGTGGTTTGAGTCAAATTATGGTGAGGCATTGTTGACTCCCCAGCATTGGCATGCTGCTGAACAGATAATGAAGTTCCTTGAACTGTTTTATGAGGCAACTGTTACATTGTCTGGTGTTTACTATCCTACTGCTCCACTCATGTTGCATCATATCCTTGACTTTGCTGAGCATTTGCATAATGCTGAAAAGGATCAGGGCTTTAGAAGTATTGCAATTCCAATGAAACTTAAGTTCCTTAAGTATTGGGAGAAAATTCCACTGTTGTATTCTTATGCATTCATTCTGGATCCTAGAGCTAAGCTGATTGGCTTCTCTAATGTGCTTGAATTACTTGCTTCACATACTGGAACCTCTTATAGTCTTTACTATGGTGATGTGAAAGATGAAATGTCCAGATTGTTTGCCAAGTATGAACAGAAATTTGGTGCAGCTAGGTCTGAAAGGCCTCCTATGCCTCATGCTGGTCCTGGTAAAAGGAAGCAGGCATGGGGAAAGATCTATGCTGGTCCTGGTGCATCCTCTACCTGTTCCCCTGCTTCATTTTCTCCATCTGGATCTGGTGGTGTTAATGAACTGTCAGCATACTTGGACAGTGATCCTATCAAGGATTGGGGGGAGTCCTTTGACCTACTATTGTGGTGGCGTGACCATAAGCTAGCCTATCCTGTCTTATCGATAATGGCTCGCGATATTATGTCTGTTCCTGTGTCTACTGTGTCTTCCGAGTCTTGTTTCAGCTGTACTGCCAGGATACTCGAAGACCGGCGACGGCGCTTGTTGCCTGAGCATGTGGAGATGCTCACCTGCATGAAAGACTGGGACCAAGCAGCAAGAAAGGAACAGCATGCACCTGAGGACATAGACCTGGAAGAACTGTTCGACAACTTGTACCTGGATGAAGGAGAAGGCAGCGGTAGCGGCACCGGCAGCGGCAGTGGCAGTACTGCAGCTACTGGTGCTGGGTGAAGGTGAATCATGATGAAGATGAACATCTGGAGAAGGTAAAACATGCAGTCCTTTCTTGTTCATCTTCATATTCAATTCTTCATGTTCAATTGTTCATCTTTCATATTCAGATATTCTAATTCCTAATTTTGCAGGCATTTCTCCATCTTTTGGACTTTTGGTGTTGGTGCTACAAGACTCAAGTGGTGGACTGGTCACTGGTGCTACACCGCTAGACTCTGGTGGATGACTTGAGAAGTCTCAAGTCTGTAATAGGATAGATTCTACTTTGCCTTCCACTTGATGACTTGAAGTCTTGAACAACTTGCCACTGATGTTGGCTATTGTAATAGGATAGATGAACATGAACTTAACTTGTGAAACTTTTGAGCTGGCTGCTGTACTCTTTTCCTTTCTAGGGTTTCTCACAAGGGCGAGTTTTACCTAGAAAGGTTTTTAATGAGGCAGCAGCATTGCACAACAGCTCCTTTTGATAATTAGTTAATCATTTTCATAAATTTTGTTTCATTCTGATTCTGGTGATGTGTTTTTATGTTGACGTGCCATGGGTCGGCAAGGTGCGGCGAAAACTGCCGTGGCCCATGGGCGGCACGGCACGGGTAAACGGCCCATGTGCCGTGTCGTGGGCCGCAGGCTTGGCCCATAGCACGGTCAGACACGGCACGGCGGCACGCCGCGACACGACGCAGTGCCGTGCCGGCACGGCACGGCCGTGCCGCGTGTCGTGTCGGCACGACACGGTGGCCACCTATACACATAGACACGTCAAATTGACGTCAAATCCACGCTGTAATAGAGAACAAATTCGCAACTAATATTCTCTAAAAAAACAACCAGTATAAAAAAAGGTGAAACTTTTTTTTTCTCAAATACCATATCACTACGAGTGCACCAAATTGTCTACATGTAGTGGTGTGGAATAGCTAATTTTCTTAGGTCCAGTAGCGCTCAACACCGATCTGCCATTTTCTGCGAAGGATGCGTATACATTACTTTGTAATTGTTGGATTTAATGTGGCTCATGCCTATTATTATATCTAATTAAATCAAATAATTCTTGGATACTTAAATATTATCAATGTTGGTTTGTTAATTACTGGCCGGGGAACCGGCTGCCTGCCCAACGCTGCATGTTGGCATGCATGACGGAGGTGTTTGCCAAGGTATTAATTTCATTGGTTCGCTAATGGAATTCAAGGCAATTAATCTATTAATTCTGGTGGCCACGGGAATTCAAGAGAGGGTGTGGAGGTTATGGCATCTGTTTCTTGTGCCTGTTCACTCCTCTTCGGCCACCGAGAGAATAAAATAGAGATTGCTTTGAACATCCGAGAGTGACCATAACATACAGGTCGCTGCAAATAGAAGTATTCCCATTCCACTCCGCGCGCACATGCTGCTGGAAGAGCATAGCCTCCGAAATCCACCACACTAGAGTTCCTGCTCGAGGATAGCGATACAACGCAATCAAGTTTTTGGGTAGCGTAAGACGTGCGTGACTGCTCAACGATCCTCGCCCGGTTGCCGCGATTGACTACTTCTCGGCGATCGTGAACGACTACATCCTGAGTTCACGACGGCCTTTCTGCACTGCACCAATGTCTTCGCTACATCAACTCGTACGACTACATCGAATCAGGCCATCCCACGATTAATATGGTTAATCCAGCTGGTAACGGTGCACCCAGTGCCTCCAACAACGGTCCCGCCTCTGGGTACATCCTCAAACTTGTGTTGTTCTTTGTGTTGTTCATGTTTATACCGTGTTAATCATGAACACAAGCTTATGCCATGTTATCACGTTTTCACTCCTTTACATCATGAATTTCTTGCTGAATTATGAAATTAAAATATGCTGAATATTGCCTAGATTTCTAACAGTAATCACATCGTCACCCAGTGCCGCATCCATCATCGTTCGCTTGTGAGGCAGGGTTTTTAACAAGGAATTGGCAAGAGCTAGCTAGCTACACAAGGACATATCAAGCGTCTGTCTGTCCTACTAGGTTAGAAGCTTCACGAACACGATTATATAGAGTGGCATATCATCTAAAAATGTTTGAAACTAAAATAAAATATCTCCTCAACACATAGTTTCATATATTATTGTTTTGCAGGTTGCATGTAAGACACAACATGTTTAGGTAATTGTGTACACAAGATCTCATCTCCATAAAACTCATTTCACCTCTCTTTTTATTAATACTCCTCCACATCATAGAAAATGTTGATATGACAGTCTATTTAATACCCACGAAACTCACACTAAGAATGATCTTATGATGATGATCAACTCTCTGCTCTCCAACTCTCACGCCAGACCTTACAGATGCTCTTTCTCCGACCATGATCGGAGGGAGAGCGCCACTCACTACCCTCGTCAGGATTGGCTACCTGTTTCTCATCGTGGGCTCATTGACACTATAAAAAGGCAGTTGAAACGTCAGTTGCAGGGGCAAGCGTGCTACCCTGCTTCTGCTTTTTGCAGCTACAAATAGCTATTTGCAGGAGTAGGTAACATGTCCACCCATGTACATGTAAAGCCGTTTCCAGGGTTCAATGGCACTATCACCCACATTGGAAATAGTATCTTCAAGGGCGCCCGCCCCTCAAACTATTTTCTAGAGGCGAGTGATGATGTCAGCCATTCCTAGAAATGTCGTTCCTACAAAATTTTTGTACCATTTCCATGCCAATTTTTCAAAATGTAGTTCACTCATGTATCAACTCGATCAGATAAACACTGAAAACATTGTATATACAATGAAATATATCTAACTAGTCACATGTTCCCACATCAATACTTAAGTTCTTAGAGAGAACAAGTTCAAATCATATATAATAGTAATGTTACGTCCATGCATGATACATATTTCATACTCCACTTCACTTCCTTAGATATGGAACCTCACTTCCATAGATATGCAAGATAGTTAGTCTCCAATCCTAAAGTCTATAACATCATCGATATAAACTATAGCATGAATCAGTGCACTCTCTATCCCTTCACATGGACAATCACATAAGTTAAATCTCAAACAATGGAGAGGTTAGCTCATATGGTATGTAGAAAGTGAGATGAGCCTTGAGCTTGAAATATCTGGTGGGTATTGGGTTTCCATCAGTATATAATTATAACTCAACGCATTAAAGGTTTGAGCTAGAATCGCATGAAAGCTCTCATTGCGGCAACGGTTTGACCAAAGAGATCATAAGATGAGAATAACGCGATGAAAGTTAAAAGATGTAATATAACTAAAAATCTAACATATATAAAACTAAAGATAAAATAATGATTCGATATGTTCCATAACATGTCATGTTGATTCAGCACATAAAGCCTCCCAATAGTCCTGTTTGGGGTAGCGGTAGCTTTTCCAAAAGCTCCGTTTTGCGGAAGCTCCACTGCTAGTCAGAAAAAGCTACTTTTCCTAGAAGCTTCACCTGGAAAAGCTCGTTTGTTTGGTGACACGCTTCTTGGCATCAGCTTCACCCCGCGGAGGTGACGGTTGGCGGCGGTGGCACTCCACGTGGGACGGGCACACGCGGACCCCGCGAAGGTAACGACCGGTGGCAAGCTTGGAGAAGAGGGGCAGCCCATCGGAGCAGCTTCAACAGCTGCCCGGTGGAGCAACTCTCTCGCCGCCCAGGGTGGCTCGTCCTCTTTCGCGCCGATAGGAGCTCGTCCTCCTCCTCTGAGTAGGCAGGCGCAGATCCCCTTCCTCCGAGCCAGAGGGGAGGTGAGGGGCATTGGCGGCCATGGTGGAGGGGAGCGGAGGGGAAAAGGAATGGGAGGAAGGAAGCGGAGGGCAAAAGCTCAGGAAGCTGGTCCGAGGTGCTTTTTCGATTGCAGTGTAAAGAGAACATTTGAAGATTGTGTATTGTGAGAAAAGCGACCCGTTTGGGGGAGCTTCTAAGAGAAGCAAAAGCTGGGGAAGCTCCCTGGCCATAGTCACATTGCTTTCTCCCTCCTCGAGCTCCTTTATTCGAAAATATGAGTAGTCTCAAACAAAGTACTCATGATTCTTAACCTGTCGTAGACAGTCCTCCAGGACGGACTTCTCAAATCTCAACCTAATTGGTGCTTAGGGGCTGATTGGTTCGTTGCCCAACACAGCCTGGCTGGCAGCAGTGATACACGCCCTAGAGCCAGGTGCAACAACTCTTTGTTTGCTTCACGTATCCGTAGAGCCAGACTCCTTGAAGATATTGTTTTGTTTGCCTGCACCGTGAGCATCCAACAACATTTTCTCTATTGGATATATGCCCTAGAGCCAATTGGATTGGATCCACTAATGGGCTTGATGTATTTGATTCATTAGGGTACTAGAGTCTTAATGGGCCGCAAAGGTTGAAATGCCAATTAGTGACCTGCTACCCTCGACGCGTTCGTCTACATCGAGACGGTTCCGCTGCATCTACGCGTCTAGTGGTAATCCCGTGATCTATAACAATAGTAGTTCCTGTTTTACAGCCAGTATCGCTTCATTCTCCTCTGCATGCTCGCCGAAGCAGCTCGTGCTTGCACCACGCGAGCCTGGCCCGACAGATACGACGGATTTTATCGTTCCCTCACAACCTGGCCACGATGGCTCCTTTGCATGGCCAGAGCCTGGCTCAGCACTCAGCTAGGAAACCAAACTGATGGTACCTGCATCTCACGAGCCTAGCTCAGCTTGGATGCAGGGAACCAATCGCCACCTAATCTACCCATACAACAATTGATACCGTTGAGCTGGCCTATCCTCGTTGTAGCGTCGAGTTGGCCTATCTTTCTTGAGTAGGTACTTCAAAAAAGATATTCGGTCATTTAAAAAAAAAGATATCGAGTCTTACAAAATTACTTGCACCAACAACCTCGGATTGCACTAAAGAAGTGGTACCACTCGAACTTCGATAACATCTTCGGGCCATCTAATGGGGTTGATATAAGCTACACTGAATGAAAGTAAATGTAAGGATTAATCATGTGTAGTATAAAAAAATTAATTATAAAAAGGGAATTATATTACTAAGTTGGGTTTTCCTCCTTGCAATGGCTTCGATCACCAGTAGACATGTCAACGACCCTATTAGGGAAGTAAATTCCTAGAGGACGAGTCAATGGTGGCCACCTATGCTGGTTTTTCGCCTATGCTGCCACCACCACGGCTAAAAAATGACAACTTTCCACGGTAAGCCCAAACTATCCAAATAAAGTTGTAATAAATTAGATTATTCACAAAATTCAATAATAATTTAAGCTTTTAAAACATCATAATTTTGAAATTATAACAAAACTTTACATTATTAGTGCATCAAGGATATATTAAAATTATAAAGAGAAAAAACTATCAGTGAGGCCTGGCGGCAACGTGGAGAGGGAGGAGCCGAGGCGGCGAGGTTGTAGGGGATGTGACAGCAGCACCGACACTGGAGCCCATGAGAGAGGAGGCACCCCACGATGACGTAGGGGACACATCGCTGAACCCCGAGGGGACATGGAAGATGGGTGGGGGCGCAACTGGACTAGAGTCTGCAAATGGGACGCCTCGGAGGAGCATGGCTCCGAACCAGTGCCCAAGGGTTAGGGAATGGGTGTGGTGGCGGCTGAGGTGAGTGGAGAAGACGCTGCGGTAGATCCTGAAGGGACACCATGTCGGAGCCCGAGGGGCCTGCAGAACTAATGGCAAGGGAAACCACATCACTACATTGTATTGGACTCGTTTGTTCATGTACTGCCATAGGAGTTTGTTCAATCACGTTGACTATTACTTATCGAACCACTTGATTGGTGAAAAAGCTTGAATACAAATTATAAAATATCATTAGTATGATATATTATAGAAAAAATGTATTTTCATCCTTCAAATATTGCAAAAGTGTGATATTCATCCTTCCATACTTTATTTGGTGCAAATCACCCCTTAACTAACTAAGCGGGTGCGATTATCATCCCCACTTTAGTCTATATGATCAAGTGCCGTCTAATGGCAACTGGTTTAGGCAATGATTATTACAGTAGCCCGGAGGTCAAGTGTCTAATGGGGTAGGAGATTTGGTATGAAAGTGAGATGGCGACTCCCCTCTCCCACCTTGACGTCTTCCTGGTGGTGATCTCTGGTGATCTCTGGTGATTTCTTCCTGGCGATTGGCTCATGGAGATGCACTCGGATCTGATCTCCAAATTGGATTTCACCCATGGAAAAACTTTCCAAGAGAAAGTCCTGGTACGTCACCGAAAATCTGTGCATCACCCTTCCTCTTCTCCGGATGGTTCTTTCTATCTCTTGGCTGTTTTTCGTCGATTCACTGTTTGCCTGACGGAGGATTCAGTGGCATGGATGTTGCAATCATGCCTTGGGGGCTCGGTTGCTGGTTTTCATGTTCGGTTTCAAAGTGATCGGCATTTTTGCTTCTCAGTCTCTTGCAAAGACGTGGGTTTCATGATCTATCATCTTAAACGGTTCATTGGAGATTGCTTTGATGTTTATTTTTTTTTCCTTTGGGGCATTGCTGCTCCGCATTGGGAATGTGAGAAATTTCTTTGGGAACAAGAACAGTTGAAGGAATGGAATTATGTCCAATCTAAGAGACAGAAGAACAAGAAACCTCCTTCTCGTGCTCGATCCCATGATCGTCACGTTCATTTTGCCCCGAAACTAGTGCAAGATTCTCCTGTGCCAAAGCATCAGCCTTCTCGCCCTAATTTTTTTTGTGGTGGGTGACATCACTGTGCCTACTTCGGTGCCCATCACTCGGGTTTTTGGTCGCATTATCAAGGATCTCGGTCGTTCTCTAAATCCTGAATTCCAGGCGTGTTCTTCGTCCCTGGACTCTGACAAAGTTCAAATTTTGAATTCTCAACACACAGTCAATCCTATTCATTGTGCTAAATGCCTATCTTTGGGCCATCGGGCTTCTTCCTGCCGAGCTCCTTGGCGGTGTTTTTCTTGCCACAGTTATGGGCATAAGGCCAGATGGTGCTTAACTAAAGCTTGGCCCAAACTGTTTTGGGCTCCCAAGTCCAAGTCAGCAGCACATACAACCAACGCCAAGGAAACCGAAGGGTCACCCCTGGAAACATCCCCACTAGATTGCCACGATTCCCGAGAAAGCCGCGACGTTGAAGATTTCTCTCCTCCCCAAACTACAGTACTGATCAATCGACGCCGCCTCCCCCATCGCCTCCACCACCGCCGCCGCCACCTGATCCCATGGCAAACTTCTCATGCAATCCCATGCTATTCCTTCCGGCTGGAATGCATGTGGAGCACGGGTGGCATCGCCCTGCTCGAGCTCGAGTGGCCCTTGGCGGTAAGCCGCTTCGTCGCCACGAGGAGTACGCGGTCATCTCCCTCAACCCGGAACCACAATAGGGTCAGATTCTTGGTCTTCTGCAGCATGTCACTGAGTTCCTTGAGCATCAGTTCAATGTTCGAGTTCTATCTGCCTTCCTGTCGCCACTTGGGCTGGGGCTTTTTCAGTTCGAAAACCCCATTCAGCGTGAGGAACTTTTAGATGCTTCCCCAATTAATTTTGAGCAATGGGTCCTGACGGTCAACAAACATGATGAAGCTTTGAATTTCTGAACCTGCAACTATATTCGTGAATCTTGGATCATGTTTCTTGGCTTTCCCCTTGATTACCAGCTTAAAGAGTTCATCCAGGCTTCTGTTGCACCTTTCAGTCGATTGATCAGATCATGGACTGTTCATGTCTTTATCTTGAATGACAACTTTCCAGATGGCTTTCCACAAGATGAGGACCCTGTTCATGTTGATTGTAATCCTCATCCAGCTCATGGTCTTGTCAATGCAGCTCACCCTGATGTTGTACAAGGTTGGCAGCACGACCTCCATGGAGCTGCTTCACATGTGTTTCAAGATTTTGGGCTCAATGAAAAGCAAGTGAATAATGTGCAGGAGGAACTTCAGGCTCAGCCTATTCCAGATCATGGGCTTGTTGGCTGAGATGCATGGCCAGAGGTGCATCAGGCAGAGGAGGTTCAGAATCAGAATCAGCCCCAAGCTGACCCTTGGGCTGCTTTTGATCAACAGATGGATGCTGATGATCGACCTCAGGAATCCATTTCTTTTGATCAATCTGGATCGGCTGCAGTGCAACTGGGCCTGATATTACACTGAACATAGAGGACATCCAAGCTGGATTGTATGGTTCCTCTAGCTCCTCTTCAGTTTCAACAGAGCACCATGCAGATGATGATTTTGAAGTTCAGAGTTCTATATACCTCAACCTTTCCAGCTGGCTGAGATGCATGCATGTCAGAACAATCCCCAGTTTCCCTTCAGGTTTGATGTCAGCTTGTTTCATGATCAGAGCAGTGGTTCTTCTGTTGCAGCTGCTGAAGAAAATCCTCTTGCCATTGTTCCAGCTCAGCCACCCAGCTATCATGCTATATTGCTGAGAGTTTTGGACCATTACATCTCTGATATGCACTCAGTGCCACAAACTGATGCCTCCATGCTACAAACTAAACCTGCAGCCACCTCTTCAGAAGCTTTGATGGTTGACATGGAAAACCCTGGCCCTGTGCCTGCTAAGAAATGCTTGGAGCCATTTCTTGATGCTGTCTCTGATGCAACCTCCAAGACTGTTTCCTTGCCAAAGACTGTCTCCAAGAAGAACCCCAAGAAAGCTCTGGTCACTGAGGCAAGCCGTAGGAGCCCCAGACTTAACAACACAACAAGCTTTAATCATGTCTAGCTTGACAAGACCCCAAGGAAAAAGAGGAAGCTTCTACCTCCTGCTGCTCCATCTCTTGATGCACCACCCAAGCCTTCTGATGAATTCCCTGCTCCTGTTCCTCTTCAATTTCTGTAGGATTGGGCCATCCAATGCAGTGTTCCTCCTAGTGAGGTTACACTTGAAGCTCTTTTGACACAGAAGAACAATGATAGTGATTCCCAAGCCTAGTTCCCTGCCAGTGCTAGTGTTGGTTGCTGGCTACTTATTTTGTGGCTGTTCAAACTTTATGTGTGGTTGCTACTCTTCTGGTTGCTACATGATGAACTTGTGTGATTCCACTGTTTCCTTACTTTTGTGGCTTGATTATTCTCTCTGGTCTCCTCAACCTGGTCCTCTCCAGGCTCTTTCACAGTCCCGGTCCTTCTTCTCTCAGGAGTTCTTTTCCTGGTCCTTTCCAGGCAATGCTTTTGGGTTTTCTTGATAGGCCTATACTGGTTATAGTCCTACTTTCATCCTTCATATGGTATAAGTCATGATGAGTAGATATTGGAATATTTTGTGTTGGAACATTAGAGGCCTTAATGATGCTAATAAGCAAGATGCTGTCCGAAATAAAATTGAGGAGAGTGGATGTTCTATAGTCTGTTTGTAGGAAACAAAAGTTGGCCTTGTGGATATGGCCCTAGTGCGCAAATTTGCTCCTCGTCGCTTTGATAAATTTGACTTTGTCCCCTCCAATGGGGCATCAGGAGGAATTCTTGTGTTGTGGAATAATGCTCAGTTTTCTGGGGTCACTCTGGATAACTTGCCTTTTTGCATAATGATTGAGTTCACCTCCCAACTTAATGGCACCTCATGGAGACTAACTACGGTTTATGGCCCTTGCCGTGCACCATAGAGGACAGAGTTTGTCCAGTGGCTACGCTCTTATGACATTTCAGATGAAGTGAATTGGCTCTTCTTAGGTGATTTCAACTTTTATAGATCTTTGCAAGACAGAAATAAACCAGGGGGGAACCTACATGACACTCTGGTCTTCAATGATCTCATTAGTCACCTAGGCCTAATTGAATTGCCTCTGAAAGGTCGCACTTACACCTGGTCAAACACGCAACAAGATCCACTGCTAGAACAACTAGATTGGTTCTTTACTTCAGTGAATTGGATTTTGGATTTTCCAAACACTATGGTTTTGCCAATATCAAAGATAACCTCTGACCATATCCCTTGCAGAATTGTTATTGGCACCACTATACCAAAGGCTAACATTTTCAGGTTTGAAAATTTTTGGCCCCAACACCCTGGTTTTTTTTGAGGCCGTGGACCAAGGATGGGCACAGCCTGTCAGAGGTGACAGAAATTATGCTGCTGTGTTAGCTAGAAAGCTCAAGAATGTCAGGTACAACTTGAAGGGTTGGAGTAAGAATCTTTCACAACTATCTCTGAACATTAAGCTTTGCAACAAAGTCATATTCTTCCTTGATTCATTAGAGGAATGCAGAGTTATGTTTATCCTAGAAAGGAATCTAAGAGACATCATCAAAAGGCGCCTGCAGACTCTCTTGCGCTACAAGAGTGTTTATTGGAAGAAAAATTTACATTGAACAGAATCAAATATGGTGATGAATGCACAAAGTTTTTCATGCCATGGCAACAGTGAACTTCAGGAGGAATGCTATCACCCAGATAAAAGATGACAATGGCAATATGGTTCATGACCATGAAGGCAAGGCTGCTCTTTTATATCATGCTTATAAAAATAGGATGGGCATCTCTACTCAACCTCAAATGGGTTTTGATCTTTCTAGGCTGGTCACAGTTACAGTTGATCTCAATGATCTGATTGCCCCAATACTACAAGAAAAAATTGATAGAATTATTAAACTACTCCATGTGGATAAGGCACCTAGTACTGATGGGTTTAGTGGTTTATTTATCAAGAAGTGCTGGGAAACTATCAAGGCTGATTTCTATAAGCTGTGTCAGGATTTCTTTGATGGCAACATAGAACTTGAAAGTATAAATGGCTCTTTCATTACTCTAGTGCCAAAAATCAACAATCCAGAAATCGTGAATGATTTTCGACCCATTTCCTTGCTAAACTGTAGTATTAAGATTCTCACTAAGATCTTGGCTGAGAGATTGCAGGCAATCATTTTACAACTTCTTCATGCAAATCAATATGGCTTTATTAAATCCAGAGCCATTAAAGATTGCATTGCTTGGTGTTTTGAATACATCCACCAGTGTCATCACAGTAGGAAGGAAATTATTATCCTCAAACTTGATTTTGCAAAAGCTTTTGACACAGTTGAGCATGGTGCCATTATTGAAATGATGAAAGCATTAGGTTTTCCTGACAAATGGCTTCATTGGATAAACCTAATCTTTTCTTTTGGCACTTCCTCCATACTACTCAATGGAGTCCCTGGCAAACAATTCAAATGCAAGAGGGGGGTTAGGCAAGGTGACCCCCTTTCACCTCTCCTGTTTGTTTTGGCAGCAGAGCTCCTCCAATATTTGATCTTGACCTTACCAATACCCTTTGGCTCCAATGATTTCCCATTAGTCCAATATGCTGATGATACCATACGGATCATGAAAGCTGATATAACAGAGGTTCTATACGTGAAAAATTTGCTAGCTGACTTTGCAGCCTCCACTGGTTTACATGTCAACTACCATAAATCCTCAATGGTCTCTATTAATGTATCTGATGGTGTCATGCAGGACCTCGCAGGTGCTTTTGGCTGCCAGATTGCAACCATGACCTTCACATATCTTGGTTTGCCCATGGGTACAACCAAGCCTCGAATGGAGGACCTTACTCCACTGACGGATAGAGTTGAAAGGCGCCTCAATGCTTGTTCCAACTTTCTCTCATATTCAGGTCGTTTAGAGATGATTAACTCTGTTATAATCCCAACTGTCACATATGCAATGTGCCCCCCCTAAAGTTGCCTATTGGTGTCATAGAAAACACTGATAGAATCAGGAAACAATGTTTGTGGAGAGGGAATGATGCAACTAAGAAAGGAGGTAACTTAGCAGCCTGGCCAATGGTGCAAAAGCCAAAATACAAGGGTGGTCTTGGGGTGCCGAATCTCAGATTGCAAAATGAGGCTCTACTCCTGAAGCAATTGCATAAGTTCTACAATCATGAAAATATTACTTGGGTCAATATTATTTGGAGCATAGACTTCAAAGGTACCGCACCTATTTGGTGAACTATTTGGAGTCATCTGCATCTTATTATTCATATTCCTAGTATTTTTAGAAAAAGCAATAAAAACTAGAAACTTGAACATATAATATTTAAAAAAACTTCAAATAGTGCATCAATAGATAGGTGACATTTTTATAAAACTTTGAGTATTAGTTCCATATTTTTCTGATTTAAAATGAATTAGTTATGATTTTTTAGATGAAACCATTTTTTTTTAACATTTTCACAAAATGGAAAACCACCTCCAAAACCGCTCAAAGGTTGAAACTTGCACGGTTTTGTTAGTTGGATGGCCTTTTATGTCTGGTTTTGTAGTTTAAGGTTGAAAACCAGACTTGTGTGCTAGTTCAAGGTTGTAAATCAGACTTTTCCCTTTCTTTTTTAGATATATAGCTTTTGATATGCACCTTGACATGCAAATTGGAAACAAAGGGAGTATAAAATAGTCACAGGATACTGTTGGTTTTGGGTTGTTGTTCGTTTGAAGCCATTTATCTTCCCAAATTCTAATCTGGGATACACATCCAAATCTGAAAATAAAGATAGCTTGTTTATCTAACAACAATGTTTATATTACTGCTTCTGAACCAGAGACTCATGCATGCTTTTTGCGCGCGTAAAATTTCAGGGTGGTCTTACAATAAAGGAGAACCTCTACTCATCTACGATTACATGCCTAATGGTAGTTTGGACCAGCACCTTTTCCGCAGGAGTGGCAATCAGCAGCAAAGAAGCCCTATTTGCCAATGGGACACTCGCTACAACATTGTCATGGATGTGGCGACTGGGTTGCAATATGCTCACCATGAGTATGAACCTGTGGTGCTCCACCGCGACATCAAGTCAAGCAACATCCTGATCGATTCCGCCTGGGAGACTTTGGACTCGCTTGCACTGTTGACATGGGAAAGAATTCCTATACCGAGCGAGGAGGACGCCCACTGGGAACATGCGGCTTTGTTGCGGATGAGTATCAACATAGTGGGAGGGCTACAAGAGAGACAGACATCTTTGCGTTTGGAGTGCTCATTCTTGAGACTGTTACAGCCTTACAGGCAAGCCACCACTTGGGAATGCAGCACCATTTGACCACATTAAGGATTGGGTCTGGAGCCTTCACCGGGAGGGTAAGCTCCTCGATGCTGTTGATCCTGTGCTCACTACAGATCAGCAGTTTGATGGGAGTGATGCCAAACGTCTACTGCTTCTCGCACTGGCCTGCTGCAGCCCAAACCCATCGGAACGACCCAGCATTATGGAGGCGCTGCAGGTGATCACCAAGTTGGCACCGCCACCAGAAGTTCCCCTTAAGAAGCCAAGGTTTGTATGGCCACCGGAAGGGTTCAGTCCCATCAGCACTGGTTATATCGGATCTGCAAACAGTAATTTGGAAAGGAGTCGGACAACCACGCTTGAGACTGCCACCAGAAGACAGATCTCATTGGAAAATGCAGGCAGCAGGATGCACCATCATCCCATAGGTCAATCGCAGGAGCAGGACTACTCTGTTTATCATACCGCACAGATTTGAGGGAATTTGATATGTTTCTGCTTAAAACCATGTGTCTGGTTTGTTATATATGCATGGTACAAAGTTGTCTGGTATTGTTAGATATCCTGTATTTTGTTTGTAAAAAGTTCAGTTACTTCAATTTTTTTAGATTAAGGATAAAGATCCGGTCTAATGTCTGATCAGGTACAACCAAATAAAAGACAACCATGCAGCATGTAAGGTGCACACTAACTTAGAGCAAACCGATACAAGAGAGAAAACACATCCCGGAACAAAAACACCACAACCTAGATAAACTCTAGTTCTCAAGTCTCTTAAAAATGTTCCACCCCGCCTTGCTCATGATGTCCATTACTGTGACCTCTAAGCTCTGACATCCTTTGGTGAGCTTGAGCCTCTCTTCCTCTTTATATAGAAGCGCCCAGTGCGTTCCCCTGAAGATAACCTGCAAGCATGAGTTACTCTTTGATCGTTGGAAAACCACATCGTTGCGACATAGCCATAACGCCCAACATAGGGCTGATGTACCAATTAACACTTGGTTTCTCATCTTAAAGGGAAAACTCTTGAGCCAGGCCCAAAGAGGTCTGCAATACTACTTGGTGGGTTTATACCAAAGGTCATACAAACCACATTCCACATTAAATGTGCCAAAGGACACTCAAAAAAACAGATGTTGTATGGTTTCATTTGTGCTACAGAAACAACAGCGAATACACCCTTTCCACTTTCTCTTAGCAAGGCTATCTTTAGTTAGAATAACTCCTTGCTTTAGATACCAAAGAAAATTTTTAATTTTGAGAGGAAGTTTCACTTTCCAGGCCAAACAGTCCACTGGCAACCCAGCCCCCTTTATTAGGTCGTTATACATAGAGTGCACTGAGAAATTATTGCTCAAACTCCATTTAAAAGAGTCCTTGCAATCATCTAGTTGCACAAACATTATTCTTCCAACCAAAAGGCCAAATTATTCCCGGTCAAACCTCTTCTAAAAGAGAACCCAATAGGAACTGTACTTAGTACTTTAGCAACAGTGGTATTTTTTTCCTGGACAATGTTATACAGAGATGGGAACTCTCTCATCAAGGGTTTATTTCCAATCCACAAGTCCTCCAAAAATCCAGTCTGAGTGCCATCATGCACAACAAATTTCCCTCTGTCCAGAAAGTCTTTTTTCACTTCCATAAGTCCACTCCAAAACTGCGAGTCTCCCTTCCTTTTTCCACCTGGGACAAGGTTTTGTTTTTGAGGTACTTTCTTCTAAGGATGTCTTGCCAAATTCCTTCCTCATTTAAGAATTTAAACAGCCACTTGCTCAATAAGCACTTGTTCTGTGTATCCAAATTCAGAATCCCCAAGCCGCCAACACATTTAGGTTTGCACAATATAGACCATTTAGCAAGTCAATATTTTTTTTATGCTCATCACATTGCCAAAAAATCTTGACCTATAGAAATTATATCTCTCTAGAACCCCTTTAGGAATTCTAAAGAAAGACAACATGAACATAGGTAAACTTGAAAGCACCAAATTAATTAGCACTAATCTCCCTCCTATCGATAAAACTTTACCCTTCCAACTGCTAAGCTTTTTCTGAAATCTTTCTTCAACCTCCCTCCAATCTTTGTTTGCTAACTTATGAGGGCTCATCGGAATACGCAAGTACCTGAACGGTACTACCCCTTCCTTACACCTGAAGAAAGAAACATAGTCATTGGCCTTGTCCTTTGCCTCTCCAAAACAATATAATTCACTTTTGTGGAAATTGATCTTTAGACCTGATAACTTTTCGAAAGCACATAGTACTAACTTTAAGTTCTTAGCCATTTCCATATCATCTTCCACGAAGAGAATCATATCATCTGCATATTGGAGAATAGACAGCTCACCATCCACCAAATGAGGTACTAAGCCTCCGAATTGGTCATGATTAGTAGCTCTGGCAATAAGGACAGCCAACATATCTGCCACTAAGTTAAAAAGAACCGGTGAAAAAGGATCACCTTGCCTCAAACCTTGTTTCGTTTGGAGAAAAAGGACCCATTTCATCATTCACCTTCACAGTCACACTACCTCCTGTCACAATTTTGCTTATCCATTCACACCATCGCTGTGAGAAGCCTTTCATTCTCAATACTTGTTGCAAAAAGGACCAGTCAACTTTGTCATACACTTTCTCAAAGTCTATTTTAAGAATAATTCCATTTTGCTTTTTTTATGAAGCTCGTGAATTGTTTCGTGCAAAATGACAACCCCCTCAAGGATATATCTACCTGGCATGAAAGTCGTCTGGGATTGCCGAGTTAATTTGCTTGCAACACAGGACAATCTATTCGTGATCACCTTTGTAAATATCTTGAAGCTCACGTTTAACATACAGATGGGACGGTACTGCTGAATTTTCTTCACCTCTTTCTGCTTCGGGAGGAACATAATTATCCCAAAGTTGAGACTAAAAAGAGGGAGACTCCCAGAGTGAAAATCCCGAAACATGGCCATTAAGTCATTCTTAATGAGACTCCAAAACACCTGATAAAATTCAGCAAGAAACCCATCTGGTCCCGGAGCTTTGTTATGCTTCATTTGAAAAATGGCATCACAAACTTCTTTTTCTGTAAAATCTGAAATCAGATGCTCGTTTTCCTCCTCGTTAACTTGAGGGATGTCGTCAGTCATAGACTCCATCAAAGAGAAGCTATTTTCTTGTTGCTGTCCGAAAAGACCTTTATAGTATTTTGTGATGTACTTTTTATGGTTCTCATCTCCCTCAATTATGCCTTCTTCTTGTTCCAACCGGAAAATTCTACATTTTCAACGCTTACCATTGGCCACAAGGTGAAAGAATTTTGTATTATCATCCCCTTGCAGCAGCCTTGTAGTCTTGGCTCTTTGGAACCACTTTAGTTCTTCTTCTTGTAGGAGGCAAGCCAACCTTTCTTTGATACTTTGTTTGAGGTCGAGTTCCTGCTGACTTAGCAGCACAACCTCTACTTTTTTGTCGAGCTCATCAGCTTTCCGAACTAATTCTTGTTTCTCTTTTCTATAAGCTCCTTTCATGTTTTTGGCCCATCCCCTTAAAAACTGTCTCAACCTTCTAATCTTATTCTTCCACTTTTGCAAGGGTGTAGTCCCTTTATTTTCCTTCAGCCACACTTCTGAGACTGTCTCAAAAAAATCATCACGCAGCACCCAACCAAATTCAAATTTAAAAGGAGGTCGTTGGGACTGATTTTTACTCTTTGGATCATCACCCGAATTAAGCAAAAGTGGAGTATGATCGGAAATCTCCCTGCTCAAAGCGTTGATAGTAGCTAAAGGGTATCGTTGCTCCCATTCAATACTCGATCCAGCTTTTCATAAGTTGGTGTCGGCAAAGAATTGTCCCAAGTATACTTTCTTCCAGACATTTCTAATTCCCTTAAATCCAGACCATCTATGATGACATTAAAAAGAAAGGGCCACTTATCATCATATCTGTCGTTACTTCAATAGATACATAATAATACAGTTGTGGTGTACTGTGCCATCTTATAGTGTTATCCATCCTATAGATACATAATAATACAAGAGTACATGAATAAGCCATTTAGGCCATTAGGGCATGTACATATGTGAAATCCTATAGCCTGTATCATGTATATTGACATATAATTTTAATTTGAGATGACTTTACATAAAATTTTGAGATGAACTCTCTAATGTAGCTAATATATTACATCTTAATTTGTTGCAATGATTGTAGTACTCGCTCCATCCCAAATTACTATTCATTTTGGTTTTTAGATACGTAGCTTTGTGTCACACCCGATTTTAAAACAAAACCAAATTCTACCTATATGCATGTCAGTATCTAGTTCATACATACATCATAAGTGAACAACAGTAATAATATAAAAAAGGGAGATTAATTATCAGTGGCGGACCCAGGGCCAAGCGACCCTGGGCACCTGCCGGGGCTCCGATGAGGTGACGAGTGTTCACCAGCATGTACATTTAGAGACATGCAAGCAATACTATGACCAACACAGGCAACTAAGCAAAGCACACAGCAGGCACAACACCACAACAGGTCTGCTATCTGCAAACTGTAACAAACTAATCTGTTGATTCCTCATCCTACAAATGTATTACAAATGATTGGAATTTAGCAGCTAATTTGAAACTATGGTTTGTTATTGGTAGTTATGTTTGCCCAGGCTCTACAAAATCTCTAGGTCTGCCACTGTTAATTATCATATACGCTATTAATACTAAAAATGAAGGCTCCAATCTTCATATGCAATCAACTAGGATTTGTGTACGCCTAGAACTTAGGATCATCTTGGCAACAATTTCATAGCATCTTCTTCTAAGGAACATTGGTTATAGCAAGGGTGAGCGCATGCCATACTTAGCAAGTGTGGGGAAAATATGAATGCAAAGTTTAAATAAGAAAAAGGCTGATAGTTTAACTACATTAAGTACTTTTAGTTGATCAAATTTTATTAGCATCTGGTTTACTTAGGTATAAGTACCAACCCACAATTGACATAAAGAGATGCCATAAATCATATGACAAGCATAACCATAGCATAAAACCACGATTTAAGTTCTATTTCAAGTTCAATTATCATGTGAGGGTTCATGCCGCTTTTGACGTTTTAGACACTCTACAAAGGTTAATTATGCATCTTGACCCACATAAAGACATTTGAGTTGTTCTATGACCAAGATTTTGAAATAATCTGAGTTCATCATCTTTTGCTCTGCTTTGCAAGCATGCTGATTGTACTTCAACCGACAACCAAATGTTTCAACCAAGTTAACAGCCCTGTTTAGTTCGCCAAAATTTCGCCAACTACCCATCACATCAATCTTCAGACACTAATTAGAAGTATTAAATGTAGATTAATGACAAAACCCATTCCACACCCCCGACAAATCTAACGAGCCTAATTATGTCATGATTAGGCAACATCATGCTACAGTAATCAATCTCTAATGACAGCTTAATTAGACTTAATGGATTCGTCTTGCAATTTCTGGTTCATTCGTGTAATTATTTTTGTAAATAGTCTACATTCAATACTCCTAATAGACCTTGAAAGAGAACTCAAAAGTTTCACTTCACGAACTAAACGGGGCCATGTAACTTGCACGGTCAGCAAACTGAATGGAATCAATTTCACTATCGAGCCATGCAATCTTTTTGGTATGATGAGGTGGTCATCCAAAACCGTGGTAGATTGGATCGTTGCATTATTGGGCGGCCGCCGGCAGGGCAGGCGAACCTGCTCTAGTGGGCCAGTATATAATACAGTATATATATGGGCCTAATTCTTTCTCCTACTCCTAAGTTTAGTGGGCTGGCAGGCGAAACTAGTGGGTTAGTATATAATCCAGTATGGGCATAAATCTTTCTCCTCCTCTGTTTAGTGGGGCATCAATTTTCAATCTCAAGCAAAAGGGCCTGTAGCCTAGTTACAAGAGTCTCAGCAGCACTTAAGGTCTTAGGTTCGACTCCCCCTAGGAATGAATTTATCAGGATTTAATGGCGTTATGCTAGCAGTGGTAGGCGACTGTTGACACATTTTACCTTATATATTTATAAGTCAACTAAACATGAGAAAAGGGCATAATTGTTAATACCAACTTAGAATAGGGTGTCACTAATAGTTTTTCTGGAGTTTTGGAGAATTCTATGTCTTGCAGGGACTAATCAGAAAAATACTAAAATAATGAAGTTTAGAAGGCTCCGGAACTCAACGTGACTTGGCACCCAAGAAAGAAGCATCTGGAAGAGGCAAAGACCCACCTGGCCGAAGTGGGCCCCGAGGGGGACCCACCACAGACCGGTCGGCCCCATGGTGGGGCCGGTCGGCCTCCCCCGAGCGCCACGTCAGCCCTACTTCTGGAATGTTCTTCCACCGCCTATGAGGATCAATCTAAACCGTATGTTAGGTCGGTTTGATCGTACGGCTCATGGCATCCCCTCAGGACTATATAAGCAGCCCCCTGACCCCCTGGCAGAAGAGGAGAATCTGGCTCTCATCTGTTCATACACCATATCAAGTCATCAAGTCAGAGATACTACGCCCTAGAAACACCATATAGCGAGAGTAGCTAACTAGTCTAGATCTAGGAGGAGGCAAGGCGTCTACTTGGCTCCTGATCGTCTAGAAGCTGGTCGAGATACTGATCTAGCTTCGCTTTTGTAAGTTCTTCATAAGTTCTTCACATTTGCTGTAGAGACATATGTTCTTATCAATGATTATATTCGAGATTATGTGCTTTGGTGCTTATTATGATTACATGTTTAGCATAGTTGATTTACCTTTATATTCGTGTATGGAGTCGTATAGCCCTCACCTAGATCATTTGTTAACATGGGTGAGTGGTAAAGATAGTGTAAGCGTGGTGCTTATACTGTATTTACCTGCGATTGCACCCTACATGCCGGGTCGCGTGGTAGATCGTGGTGGTGACAGCACTATTGAGTCCTTTGCAATCCACCCCCCGTGTGTAGGACTAGTGGAGCCTTATACTATTTGGGTTGTTTCAAGTTTCGGCCTTGATCCTCCTGATTAGTCTCCCCATGCATTAGTATAATAGTTCTTCTTTCATGATTGTTAAATGTATTGCACTAATCATAGTTTGCACTGACATATAGTTTAGGGTTACCGAGGAGTATCCTCGCTAACTAGGCTGTGAATACGCTTCTCTTTCTATATTGACACTTTCTAGTGGCTCACGATGTTATGACTTGATCAATGCTATCATTATTATTATCTTTATGTGTCTTACACCTGTTTATAGTAATTGATATATTTTGGCCACTCTACATTACACAACTGAGAGATATGCATGTATTTGTTATTATAGATAAAATACTTCTTTCCCTAAGGTAGAATATAAATATGATACCTGATTTTACTCCTGGTTAAAATGCTACAATGGTATATTCATATCTGTGCGCTTGCGGATACCCATATATATATATTTTTTTCTTATCTAGAGATCCAAGGCATATGTAAGAGTACCAATCCATGTGTTTTAGTGGCACTTCTGTCAGGGATGACAACCTAGATCGAGTTGTGCTATGACCCGTATTGGATTTATCTTTTAGTTTATCTGAAAGCAACATCTGTACACTTAGCATCATGTTAAGATATACCTTTGCAGTTCTGGCGCCGTCGATAGAGATGGATCTTATATCTGTTTCTAGTCGATGACGTTAGCAATGTTAACAAGCATTTTTGGCGTCGTTGCCGGGGAAAGAAAGTCTATAGCCTAAGTAATAAATTTAGTAATAGCATGCATGCATCTCTCACACGTAATGTATCGAGAACCCAAATTATCATTGCTTAAACAGGCTTACCCTTGTTCTTTCCACTTTTGTCTATCTGATTTCAGGGTAATGTATGAATTAGAATCTTCCAGACAACTTCGTTTCAGATCCAGAAAAAATCCTAAGGAAGGCAAGGTCCAAGCCCGAGTCTCGGCCCACGACCTCTGCCTTGGAAGATTCAACAGTGCGAAGCTTAACACCCACGTTCGAAGTAATGGCAAACAAGACCCTCCGCGAGTACTCCGCACCGACCCCGGACAACATTCATACTGGTCCGGCAGTCGCTGTGGGAGACACAGCTTTTGAGCTCAAGCCTGCACTAATCAACATGGTACAAGCTAGCCAATTTTGTGGAAAAGCTCATGAAGATGCCAACGCACACCTTCAAGATTTCTTGGAGATATGTAGCACCTTCACGATCAAAGATGTGCCAAGTGATGTAGTCCTACTTCGCTTATTCCCATTCTCACTCTTGGGGCGAGCGAAGCAATGGTTTTACTCCAACAAAGACAAACTTACAACTTGGACATTGTGTTCTACTACCTTTCTGGCAAAGTTCTTTCCTATAGGCAAAACCAATGCCTTACGGGGGAAAATTTCAAGTTTCCAGCAGCAACACGTAATGTTTTACAAAACCAACTTTACTAAGCATTGAGCTCCAAGACAAACCCTTTTTCTTCTGCTATCTTTGGACAACACGTAATGTTATGTTCTGTAGACTTGCATTTGCTGCACCTGTTCTTCCTCTTAGCCTTTGCATTCATACCCTTCTTTAGCCTCCTTTCTTTTTTTGCGCCCTTTAACTATTGATCTGGGTGGGTTCCCAACCTCTAGTGGTAAGCCACCTTCACCCTCAACAACACCTTCAAGAAAATCTGATATTAGCTTTAAACAAGTAATTCAACTATAGATTATACAGTAGTAGCATCTTAAGCTATTTTTTCTTTTACTATGATCAAGATGGTTACCTTCTCCGATAGGAGCAGCACCAGCTGTAACTTCTACACCAATGTGCACATCAGCAGCTGCACTTGTTCCACCAATTTTTTGTTCAGCAGTAGCGTCAGGAGCTGGAGCAGAGATAGATGGCGCAGATGCAGCTACTGCCCCTCTGCCCACTTGTTTCTCGTGAGATCTCTTTCTCTTCTTTAGCTCAACAATTTCAGACCTCATCATTTTGATATGATTCTGCATGATAGTATATGCTTCATTGGACATATACCCATCTGATGCCAAACTTGCAAAAGCTGTAGACAGATTTGTGAACCACAAAGTCCTTCGTTCACTCAAAGGCATGCCACAGGCTACCAAGTCTGGCTGAGCAAATGCTGGTGGCAAAAGCGGCTCCTGAATCCACCTCTCAAGAATATATATTTATCTGGAATAGTTTTCATGCCCAACCTGACCATGACCTTCATAATATGGCAACATAGGATCCCATCTCTGTCAAATTTGCTGCACTCACAATAGTAACACTCATCATCAGCAATCGCAGTCACAATGTACTCCCTCTTGCCATACCCATACACACGCACATTATTAGGTACAACCCTATAGATGATGTCACTTTCTTGCTTCACATCATATTCCGCTGTCTTCTCAAACTCTTTTGAAAACCTATAGAAGAGGCCCTTGGTGTAGATAGTAGCAGCATGCCTTTCTAAGGGGAATTTTGACCATCTCCGTCTCTCTTTATCTTCAGTATCAAACTCTTGGCCTTCTTGAGCAACAAGACACTTATCTTGGATTTTTTGGTACTATTCCACAAAGTGCAGTATTGACATGTTAGGGTTCACATATTTTTTCAACACTACATTGAAGCCCTCGCTACGTTGGGTTGATTGTAGGAATGGGAAGGAGTGCATGTAGAACGCAGGGGCAAAACTGCTTCTAAGGGCATACAGGTTTTGAAAATGGGCATTGCCCTGCAAGCCATGTTTGTGTAACATAGCAGCCCATTGTGTGTCAAACTCATCCGGAGTCACTGTGTGATTCATGCATTCTTCAAAATCCTCCTCCAACTCCTCATTTTCATCAAGTACTGGACCTATTGTACCCGAGTACTTGTCCATAATGTGGAAGTGGCAGTTTCTGTGAGTTAAATTGGGGAAAACCTGGGCAATTCCAGATCTCATAGCGCCATCCTGGTTTGTTATAATGTTCATGGGAGTCTTCCCCTTCATTGCTTGTAGGAATGATTGGAACAACCACACATAGCTAGGTGTTTTTTCATCCCGTAGGAAGGCACACCCCAATTGAATTGATTGCCCGTGCTTATTGATTCCAATGAATGGAGCAAACGGCATATCGAACATGTTGGTCATGTAGGTAGCATCAAAAGACACACATTCATGGTACAGATCAATGTAAGCCTGCCTTGCTGCACTGTGAACCCAAAACACGCTCTCCACCCTGTCCCTATCATCCAACTTTACTTTGCAGAAGAAGTTAGGATCTTCCTGTTGTATCTCTCTGAAACGGTCTATTGCTTCCTGCATGTCCTTGTACTTCTCTGTCCTCCTAATGCTTGACCGAAAGTTGCTGATGTCCTTCCCTACATACGGCACAATCTATGTAGAACCATACAACTCATTCATAAGTTGCATTATACGCCCTGTGGTGAGGTTGCATCCATGCAGTAGAGTAATAAACTCCTTCTCTTGCTGAGGGATACCCTTGTGAGATCTTAGGAATTTCTTCAGAGATGGTTTCACAACTAATTCATGGTTGTGGTCAGCCATAAAGTAAGTGACATGCCACCTCTCATCCATTAGGTTCACAACCATTCTGGCTTTGCACCCCGTGTGAACCATTTTCTCTCTCTTCCTCTTCTTTCCACCATCAACTTTCTTTTTCTTAACCTCTTGCCCAACATCGTTGCTTTCAGGTTCTAATTCTGTCCCAGAATAGTTGCCATCATCATCAGATTCAATATTTACTAGATCTTCTTTATGTTTCCAACCATGCCCCTCCTTATTGCACACATATGTCACTTTGCGCTGCTCCCTAGTTGAACCTAACAGACGTGTGGCACTAATGCGAATTGAGAAACCAATCCATAAGCATTGTAGTAGGATTTTGCCTCATCCTTAGATGCAAAACTCTGACCAGTGTATGGGACTGGAGGTGTGCACCACACTTCATCAACAACCTCATCCAGAATAACAGGATTTCCACTACCTTCAGGCATGCCATGAGCTTTAGATACACCATCAACAACATATGGGTTGACATCATTGTTCTGGGTACTATGCAATAGAGTCTTTGCAACATTAGCAGCAAGCACGCTGTCACAATCCGAAAGCTGAAGCTGATCGGTAGCTCCCGCCAACCCTACCTGAGTACAAAAGGCAGGATTGGCAGCCTCCACATCTATGAAGTCATAATCATAGTTTGGTGGCAACTGGTTCAAGTCTATTGCACCTGGCACAAACCAATCTATAGACAGTGTTATGAAACTTAATTCAATTCAAACAACTAGAGAAATTAAAAAAAATCAAGGCATGCTACTATACTTGTGTTAGCCAACTGTGTATGCATACAACTCAGAAGATAATGCACCACATTGTCATGTAACTTAATCCAGTTTACTAGCCAGTAAAATTAAAACATGGATGCATGTTAGTATTTTTACCCAGCCAACTATGTAATCATTTCCCTCTCTGTTTTATTTTCTCATTTTTTGCTTTCCAGCAGTGCATCCATTAACCAACTGTTGTTCATTTCGTTTTTGCAGGTCTGACAAGCAAAAATACAGGCAACTAGGGGGTGTTGGGAGATACAAGACGTGTACAGATTCCAACATACAAGCTAGTGATGCTGGGGGGGGGGGGGTGGCGAGAGAAGTATTTGCAGATGTTGGCAAGTGAAGCTAGTGTATATGCTATGTGATGTGTGCAGATTTGACAAGTATATGCTACCGGTCGTCACCGGGACTCAGCTACAACAAATCAAAAACATTCAGGCAACAAAAACCAAGTTATCTGTGATGTGTGTGGCAATAAAAACATCCTGGATCTAGAACCTAATTTGGCTAGAAAAACTGGTAACTTGTTGGGATTTCCTACCAGATCCACATTAAGTTTCTGGGGCGATTTCCTACCAGGTGGGTGGTTTATGTGCAAAGAAATCCATCTAGAACAACGTGTGGTGTAAAGTTGGAGGGATTTTGATGTGGATCTGACTTTTCTGAACGTACATGTGTGTTTGCTCTTGATTTGGCGATTTTTTTGCCTGGGATCCCCGCCGCGCGCTTGTGTTTGGTGCTGTTCTTGCGGCGCCTTTGCCCCTCGCGCCGCTGGACAGCGACGTGACGAAGAGCGCGGCGGATCAGACTCTAGGTTACGTTTTTGGCGCCTTTTCCTCTGCCCAAGTCAGCCCGTGTGGTTTTTGGTGGCAAAAAACTTGGGTTGGCAGAAGTCCGTCCAGGAAAGCGGGCCTGGAGAAAACGTGGGCCGCCAACATACATCAAACGCGGGCCTGGAAAAACGTGGGCCCACCAACATACATCAAACTTTCCAAAAACTAGGCGGCTGCACCCTAAGCTATATTGCAGCCGGCTGTAATTTAGCCAAGTCCTTCGACTTTCAATCTCGAACGAGCTCATCTTTCCGTTTTTTAGACTAGCATAGATGCACGTGTGACACGCACGTGTTTTTCGTAGACACATAAAAAGGTTTTTTTATTATATTTTCATATGAACCACCAGCACCATCGCACCCGCCCTCGCCGGTCGTTACAGACGAAGATGGCGTGGTGGCGGAGGTCGCGCCCCTGTAGGATGACAATCTTGCCCGCGGGCACGGATATCCACAGGTATCCTACCCGATGATCAAGGGTATGGGCAGCCAATCTCACCCGCGGGCACGGGCAGTTAATCTCACCCGCGGGCACACTGCGGGTACAAAATCTCGTCCACAGATATCACCCGTTAGGAGGCTCCTATATGGCTACCGGAAGGTGGATAATGTTGTGAACTTCCAGCCCATCAAAGTACATATAATGTATGTTTTTTATTTTCCCATCAGCCCACGTCATAACTATTAAATAAGAAATGTTAAAACATTTTTTTCTTCAACATTTTTAGTCATTTTTCATCAACATTTTACAAAATGTTGCAACATTTTTTGTAAATGTTGAAAAAATATTTCAACATTTTTTGAAAATGTCCAAAAATTAAACATTTTGGAACCGTCTTCTCCGAGGAGCGGGACGGGACGGTGGCCTTGGCACGCGGGGGGCGACGACGACCATGGCGCGAACCGGCGGGCGCGGCCGGCCGCCGACGGTGCTCCCGGGCGCACGTGTGGCCAGGGGCGGTCACCGGCGGTGCGCGGCCGAACACCGACAGGGCTCCGGGGAAGCGCGCGGGGCCAAGGGCGGCGGCAGACGCACCGGTGGCGGCTCTAGCAGTGGAGGAGGAAGGCTGGGGGGCTAGGGTTTTACTGTTGTTGGGCTGTCATGGACCGATTGTTGGGTTTGAAGGACCGATTAGGCGAACCAGAGAGGGGGGGAGTGAATGGGAGCCGATAAAAATTCTTCTCGAAGGAGATGAGAACTCCAACAAGACGAACACGGCTTCCAACTCACGTCTCTGACCCAACTACCCAAGTTGGTCAAGACCACGCAGCCACTGGAGTGCTACTGGTCCTAGGAACCAACACTCAACCTTCCTAGCCAAAACTCACCAAAACACACAGCGGAAACTTGCACGGCTTGCTGCCTGTGCTACACCGGTCAGACCGATGGCCTGCGCCGGTCAGACCGGTGACACCGGTCAGACCGGTGGACAGAGCCGGTCAGGCCGGTGGCTACAGCAGCCGCACAGCAAACGTTCCAGGAAGCCTCAGTGAATCCTCTAGGCCCTGGAACAAAAACCACCACGAAACACAACCTGTGAGGAAGAAGAACCCCTCACAAATCCTAGCAAAACAACTCCAAACACTCCAAGAACTGAACAGCAGGACCACGGGACAAAACCACACGGACAAGGCTGTTCCCCGAGACAAAAACCCACCAAGGGCTAGCACCGGTCAGACCGGTCAAGAGCACCGGTCAGACCGGTCGTGCCTAGGCAGCTCGGGATGAACAGCGCCCGCGAGTCAACTCCTCCAAATCCAACTCCCGATCTCCCGATTCGCTCCACGGTTTTGCACAAGACTTTGGGGATAGTAGGAACACCTCATGGGTACTCCATAGCCAAGATTTGGTCCACCAAAACTTGTCAAATCAAGAGGAATCGAAGAAATCCCACCAAGAACGCCTCTAACCCTAGAGCCACGAAAACCCCAAAATCGAGCCCCTTTGCTCACGGATTTGGAAGGGGAATCAAAGGGAAAAGAACCACGAAGGGTTCATGCATACATCCCCCACCAAATCCCAAAGAGAAAGGCCTCGAAATCGCTCCAAGAAAATCGCCAAGAAAAGGCTCCGAAAATCACCAAAAAGGAGAAACGGGAAAGACACATCCAAGCCTTGAGGAACCACGCCGAATCATCTATACATACCAAAGAGGTTCATACAAGGTCTAGCTTGCCGCCCGATCATCCTTCCCTCTCACAAGATCTCACCATGAAGCTCTCAAGCTAGTCCTACGAAAATCCTAAGAAAATAGGAAGGAAAATAGGAAAACCAAATGAGCTAGGGTTCCAAGAGATGGCTGCCATCCTCTCACCACTTGGGTTATATGGAGGCAACCGAAAGACTAAAATACCCTTACTAGCTAACTAGGGATACATGCCCCTCGAGGGCGAAATTGGAAGTCTTTGTCTTCGCACCATCGGACGGATGCCCAGCAACCGCAAACTTGCTTAGCCTCGACGCAAGCCTTGCGATCCCGACGCGTGTCCTCCGCTTCGAAGATTCCGGACTGCGTCGTCGCACACCGGTCAGACCGATGCTCCTCACCGGTCAGACCGGTACCCACCGGTCAGACCGGTCAGACCCACCGGTCAGACCGGTCTGGAGCTGCTGCACCTCCGTCTTCGGTTCTTCGGTCTTGG
Organism: Cenchrus fungigraminus; assembly: GCA_036936925.1. Lineage (NCBI taxonomy): Eukaryota > Viridiplantae > Streptophyta > Magnoliopsida > Poales > Poaceae > Cenchrus > Cenchrus fungigraminus. Next base: position 92,732,254 of record CM072780.1, read on the forward strand.
CTTTGTGGATCAACCAAGGAACCCAGTGGTTTTCTGGTGAACCACCGGAAACCCCGCGAACTAGGTGTAGCCTCCGCCAATCACCACTCATGACTCGGCTCCCACGTAGTCCCGGCTCGACCTTGGTTTTGAGGCTCAACCAAGAAACCGTTCATGACTTCATCTTGCCGTTCTTGCCACCATGCGGCCCGCACTTGACCCCGCTGGCCACCGGGTCCCTCGAACCAAGCCTACTTGTCTTCTCCACACCTGGAGGCCTCACCGGCAACGACCTTTCACGCTTGTTCTTCACCTGCACCTGCACCAGTCAAGCCGCAACCTGCACCTGCAATACTTAGCCAAGAATCAGTCCACACAACGTTGTCAATCACTCATCACACCAGGAAGCGACCATCCACCGGTCCTCGAACCACACCTGGCTCTCAGGGTTGTTGTTGGGTTATAGTTCATTCGTTTATATCTTCCGAAAGATGTACTCCCTCCGTCCCAAAATAACTGCATTTGGGGTGACTGGGCACGAAAATCAACGTGGATGCAAAATATCGACTCCACGACCCACTAGAAACTACGCGCGGTGGGCGTTGCCGCGCAGATCCGACCGGCGCACCGTGCCCCCAGGTTGGAGACTCGTCGGGGTTGACCGCTGACGTAGCCGGGTGGAGCGGCACCGCTGGCCTGCCGCCGTGCTCCCCAGCCGAAGCGTCGCCGGGTCCGCCTCCTCCATCGCGCTGGCGCCATTGGAGCGCTCGCCGCGTGCTTGGGCGGATCCGCCCCTATCCGACCGCCGCAGGGCTACACGTCGCACCCAAAGCTGGAGCCTCGTTGAGCTGCGAGGCCCCTCGGCTCCGCGCGGAGGCTGCAGCCTGCAGGTTGATGGCTCGGCGCGGAGGGCCCCGCATGGAGGACGTGTAGGAGCGGACATCGCTCGAGAGGAGTGGAGGGCGACGGCACGAGCCTCGACAGCCAGCGCTTAGACGAGAACCTCCACGATTCCACCGCGACTTCGGCCGCCGTCTGGGGCTTGGTCTCAGGGCGCGAGAAGCCACCACGGATCACCACGGAGGTGGTCGCCGGGCGCCGTTGTTGCTACCGTAAGGGTCGGCATGCTTCGCGCGAGAGCGACGGCGACGCTGTGGAGGAAGACGACGCAGGCCTTAGCGGTAAGCTGCGCCGCGACGGCGGCGGCGCGAAGCAGGGGCATGCAGGCGGCGGCGTCGCAGATGCCAGGCCTAGATGATGGCGACGCGCAGGCAGCAAGCTCCTGCGTGAAGAGACTCAAGAGAGAAGAGATGAGGTGAGAGGATTTCGGTGGGGGAACAGATGCGTGGAGGGAAACGTGCCACGTCACTGTACGGAAGAAGAGTCTGGACCCTCGCGTAGTAGTGTTTCGTTTCCGTTTTTACGAAGACTGCTGGCATACCGGACTGATGCACACTCATGTAAGCTGCGGTCATTTTGGGAAATTTTTTGAACCGTACAGATAAAATGGGACGGAGGTAGTATAGGATTTCCGCACTCGTTACCCGTCAACCATAAAAGTCCAATAAACAATACTAACCATCTAAGTCAAATCAGGAACTGTTGGCTAGACCTGAGCATTCCACGGGCCGGGCCGGGCCGGGCCGAAAAAAACCCGGGTTTTTCGGGCCGAGAAAATCCTGCCCATGACCGTCCCATGAGACGTGTCGGGCCTCAGTTTTCGGGCCGGGCTCGGGCCGGGTTCGGGCTTGGGCGGACCGACCGCGCATTTTATAGTGTAAAGTAACTAAAAACAGCATTTCGGGCCGGGCTCGGGCAAAAAAAATTTTCGCGGGCTTCAAAATCTCTGCCCACGCCCGTCTAGTAAGGTCCGTGGGCAAGCCTGGCGCGGGCCGGGCCAAAAATGCTATACTGTTGGCCCAAGCCCGCGAAAACATCACCTCACGTCAACACCAACGTCCCACCACCAAAAGAAAAACAGCGTTCTGCTAAAAAAACAAAGAAAGGCTCTCAGCCGCTGCCGCGTCTCCCGATCTCCTTCTTCTTGTTTTCTCCGCCAGATCCACCAGCGACGGGACCACAACAAGCTCCCGGGAGCGGCGTCGAGATCCCCCGGGCGAGCTCCCCGGCGGCGTGCTCGCCTACAGCAGGGACAGCGAGCGCGCTCTCCTACAGCAGGGATAGCGAGCTCCCCGAGGGGGCGGCGGTGTGCTCGCCCGGGAGAGCGTCCGCCCGGTGGCGACCTGCCCGGGGTGAGCAGCACCGACCTCCCCTGGGCGGCCATCACTCGAGCAGGCGACCGACGGTAGGCGTGGGCTCCTGATGTCCTCCATAGTCCGCCCCGGCAAGTGGTCTACGGCGGCCGGGGCCTCGCAGCGTCGGCCAGGAAGGCCGTGGCCCCTGGATTTCGCACCTCCGCCCAGGGAGGCGGTTGCACCCGGAGCTCGCACCACTGGCCAGGCAGGCAGCGGCGCCCGAATCAAAGCTCGCATTGCCGGCCATGGAAGCCACCGTGCCCGGAGCTAGGTCCGCTCTCCATGGAGGCCGCAGCCCCAACCTCCGTGTCGCCGTCCTCGCGCAGCCGCCGTGCCGGGGAGCTCGCGTCACCGCTCGTCGGGAGAGCCGCCGCGGACGCGGAGCTCGCGTCGCCGCCCATCGGGAGGAGCGCCTGCCAGGGAGGAGAACTTCGGGGGTGGGCAGCGACGGGGGACGGTTTTTTTAAGAGAAGTGGGCCCAGCGGGTATGAGAGGGGTATGTGTCGGGTGGTGAGAAAAACAATTTGTTTTTGGTAGAAATGCTTTTAAAATTGTGATTTTATTGGTCTTCCACTCTATCTATTCCTCTAAATATATGATATGTCGGATGGGTCCGACGTGAGAAGTAAGGCGGACCCAAATTTGATGATGAAGATTTTTCAAAATTTTCGATTCTTATAGATAGATCGATCGATCAACGAGCTCATGGTTCCTTTTGTTTAGGTTAACGGGTTCCTGGCGATTGCTGCTGGGAACCTGAGCTGGGCTGATTTCTGGAACAAAACTACATCGAGAGCCTCGCGCCAGCCCACCACGGCCCACGTGAAATGTCAAACCAGTCAACAACCGTCATCCCCTTCCCGTGAAACGTCAAACCAGTCAACGACCTCGCGCCCGCCACGGCCATGGTCCCCTCGTCGCGTCGCGCCGCCTCCGCAACGGCAGCTGCTCCCCCTCCTCGCGCCGCGTCCCCATGGGCCATGGCCGCTGCAGCGCGGCTCCCCACCTCGCGCCCCAGCGCCCCCGTGGCGCGTCCGCTCCCCGCCTCCTCCACCTCGCGTACAGAGCCCGCGTTCAGATCTGCGTTGGCTGGGAGGGAGATGCTGAGGACCTACGCATCGTGATGCCGTCCGGGCCCGGAACGTCGGGGGACCGAGAGCCTCGTCGTTCCGGAGTCCATGAACAAGGAGGCGGTCGCGGCGGATGGTGGGGAAGGGCTCCGCTGGCTCCTGGCGGCGCACCGACGTCTCCCCGGCGAGGTGCGGCGGAGGTATGAACGGCACTAAATTACCCTGTCCGCGGCCGATATTTAAAGCATTGCATAAAACACTCTGAAATGGGGATTACCAATGCATAAAACTCACTCTTCCACCATGCTATTCTACTTGTCCATAAAACGTGTACATGGATGTAACGGATCAGAGAGTTCTCCACTTGGTTGGATGAGACATGAGAGTCTTTCTGTATATTGATCCTGCAATAAATTAACAAATTACTGGCCTCGAGATGCAATGTTATTCTTTTTTCCACCTGGTCTCGAAATGCCAATGGATGGTCGGCAACTTTCTGCAAAGTGCACATGCTCTCGCATATTTTGAAAATTTCCTCGATTGGCTTCTGTGCCGTTGTCCATGGTCGTCAATGCCCGCATTCCGCATTCATCACAAAAGCAGTTGCTCAAAACCATTGCTGTCTAGCTTCTCCAACCTCTCTCAACCCAGCATCAGAGTTTCCCTGTGTCCTGCACATCCTGCTCCTTTGCTGCGACTTGTGAGCTCCAGGTGCACCAATGGCTGAGGTACTGGCCACCATGGTGGTCGGGCCACTGGTGTCCATGGTCAAGGAGAAGGCCTCCAGCTACCTCCTGGACAAGTACCAGGTGATGGAGGGCATGGAGCAGCAGCATGAGGTCCTCAAGCGCAAGCTGCCAGCCATCCTCGACGTCATCACAGACGCGGAGGAGCAGGCGGCGAAGCACAGAGAAGGGGCCAAAGCCTGGCTTGAGGCTGTCCGGAAGGTGGCCTACAAGGCGAATGATGTCCTCGACGAGTTCAAGTACGAGGCGTTGCGCCGCAAAGCCAAGGCAGAGGGCCACTACAAGGCGCTCGGCATGGATGTAATAAAGCTCTTCCCTTCTCACAACCGTGTTGTGTTCCGTTGCAAGATGGCAAAAAGGCTCTGCATGATCTTGCAAGAAATTGATGTCCTCATTGCAGAGATGAATGCTTTCAGGTTCAAATTCAAACTGCAGCCGCCAATGCCCACGAAATGGAGGCAGACGGATGCTTGCATCCCCACAGATTCTGTGGAGATTGCCAGCGAATCAAGAGCCAAAGAGAAGAAGTACATTGTTGATAAATTGCTTGCTGGAGCCAGCAGTAAGGATCTCATGGTCCTTCCGATAGTTGGAATGGGGGGGTTGGACCTAAGTCACCGCGTTCCCGGGTCGACCGGGTCGAGGAACGGGGACGAGGAACGTGGTACGCCGATTTTTAATACTACTTGGAACGATGAGTATATAGCTTTAGCACGTCCCAAATTAACATGGATCGTGATCCAAGTTAATTTGGGACGACGTTCCCGGAACGATGAGAAGGAACGAGGGACGCGAACCCATGTTGTATGGATCGATACTGTTTGAAACGATACTTCAAATGAAAATTAACCAAATATCTTGTCTAACAGGTCATAATGGCATACTCAGTTCGTATGTAGCATAAAAGATTAACTGACTTAATTGTCTGATACTCAAAGCTAGAAAAAAAATAGCAGCTTGATCCATGTCTGCTGATCACCGATGGACTCCTTAGTGACTTGAACTCCTGATGAACTCCTCCTGGTTCCGGCTGACGTCCTGCGAGAACAAGATCACAAGCACATGATTAACATTTCATCAACCGAACTTAAATCTCACTGACATACTGATACAATTATAGACAAGAGAGTGAATATAAATTCAGCTACACACAAATTGAGTTCTACCTTTCAGTTCTTAGATGGTTGAATTGCTGGCATCCCTTTCTGCTGCACCAAAAGATTCATCAACTTCTTTAACCTATTCAAAGGAACACCAACAAAAAGATGCATCTCTGTCAGATTCTTATGTGCAGAAGAGACTGAATGCTAGCGATTCAAAGAACGGAGGAGAGGAAGAAAGAGATTCTCTGAAACTTCAGACTCTGAATCTGAACATCAAGTCACCAACTACATATCTATTATGTGCAAAACGTGAAGAAAAAATTCTGTCTACCTTAGCCCACAATTCCCTGGTCTTGGTCGCATCATTCAGTAGCACAGGACAACGTTGGATCTGTGGTTTCTTGCCCGGTTGAGCACCAAGAAGATGAACACAAACTCTAGTTAAGCTACTTCTGAATGTCTTTGTGCAGTGATTGCATCTCCATTGCTTTGATCCACCATCGTTCTTTCCTTCCTCTCCTCCAATCATAGTAATTTCAGCCAAGAAAGGATTCATCTTACCAGCCATGACTAGGAGCAGATGAGAGGGAAACTGGACTACGAGAGAAGTGCAGGTCTGCAGGACTGCGGGCAAGAGCAAGACGAAGGACGGAGCAGATGAGAGGGAGAAGAAGAAGTGCTGACCTAATAAAGCTTTGAGATCGAGCCTGGATCGACCCGTTCAGATGGGGATTGTTGACTGCCGCTCTGCCTTCCCTCGCGCTGTCCCGAGGCCTTCAGATGCAGACTCCCGATGCAGTCGCACGAGAGTTGGATTGACTGGCGATTCGGCTTCGATTCGACCCGGCACCGTCGGCGTCTCCTCGGGGTCGAGTTCCGCCGCCGTCCCCGGCTTCGACCCGGCGCGTCCCCGGCCCGCGAATGGGAACGAAGTTCCCGGGACGAGGAACGCTGGTTCGTTCCGCGTTCCCGGTGACTTAGGGTTGGACAAGACCACCTTAGCGCAGCTTGTTTACAATGACCCTGAAATTCAGAAGCATTTCGAGTTGCGGCTCTGGGTGTGTGTGTCTGATGATTTTGATGTGGATTCCCTGGCTGGAAGGATAGTGGAAGCAGCTGCAAAGAATGGTCGTCAGGCAACTGCCAGTGAGGAGAATGGTCATCAAGCAATTGCCAGTGAGGAGAATGGTCGTCAAGCAACTGCCAGTGATGAAATTGGTTGCCAAGCAAATGGAATTTCAGCGCTGGAGAAGCTTAAAAACGCAGTGAGTGGGAAGAGGTACCTCCTCGTATTGGATGATGTGTGGAACCGTGATGAGCCCAGCAAGTGGGAAAGGCTAAAGTCCTACCTTCAGCATGGTGGCAGCGGTAGCTCAGTGCTGACAACAACTCGCGATGAAGCAGTTGCCAAACTAATGATGGGTACAACTGAAGGAGCATATAAACTTGGAAGCTTGGATATAGAATCCATAGGGAAAATAATCAAGACAAGAGCATTCGGTTCAAAACAAGAAAAGGAATGGCCTGGTGAACTAGTTAACATGGTCGGTGAAGTTGCAAAGAGATGTTCTGGCTCTCCTTTGGCAGCCACAGCTTTGGGCTCTGTACTAGGTACCAAGATCAGCAAGAAAGAATGGGAGGATATACTAAATGGAAGCACGATTTGTGATGAGGAAAATGGAATTTTACCAGTACTTAAACTAAGCTACAATTGCTTGCCATCATACATGCGGCAATGCTTTGCTTTCTGTGCTATGTTTCCCAAGGATTATGAGATTGATGTGCAAATGCTAATCCACTTGTGGATGGCCAATGGTTTTATCCCAGAGCAATCAAAAGTGTGTCCTGAAACCTTTGGAAAAAGAATTTTCATTGAGCTGAAGTCAAGGTCATTTTTTCAGGATGTGAATAATGTCCCATTTGACAAAAAATATTCTATTTATGGAGAGGATAATGATCACAGGTATTGTTCTAGAATTACTTGCAAGATCCATGACCTTATGCATGATGTTGCACAGTCTGCTATGGGAGAAGAATGTGCTGCAATAGATACACACCCCAGCGAAATTGAGGATGTTCTTCATTCAGTTCGTCACTTGCATTTGCCAATCCAAGGACCAGAAACTCTTCTGAATGCTTCCCTGGAGAAAGGATCTCCAGCTTTCCAAACATTGATATGTGATCAATATGTAAAAGATTTGAAGATTTTATCAAAATACAACTCTATCAGAGCTTTGAAGATTTATTGTGGTTCAATCCTATGGCTGAAATATCTTCATCACCTGAGGTATCTGGATCTCTCAGAAAGTTCTATCAAAGCACTTCCTGAAGACATCTGGATCCTGTATCATCTGCAAACACTGAAACTTCCTTACTGTGAATATCTTCGACGACTTCCAAAGGAACTGAAGTATTTGACTGGCCTCCGTCACCTCTACACTCATGGATGTAGAAACTTGGAAAGCATGCCCGCAGAGCTCGGACACCTCACTTCCCTACAGACACTTACATGCTTTGTAGTAGGTACCGACTCCAGTTGCAGTAATTTGGGTGAGCTGCAGAATTTGGACATTGGTGGTACACTGGAGCTAAGCAAGCTAGAAAATGCGACAGGACCAGATGCCCAAGCAGCAAGTCTTGGTAATAAGAAAAAACTGACCGAACTGGACTTAGCATGGACTGGTAGTGACCAGGAAGCACAGTATAATAAACATAAAGAGGTGCTGGAAGGTCTTAAACCTCATGATGGGTTGAAGGCTCTGAGGATAAGTTGCTGTGGGAGCAGTACTTTCCCAGTGTGGATTAGTACGTTGAGAGGCATGGTGGAGCTTGTCTTATGCCATTGCAAACAGCTCGAGAAGCTTCCTGCACTCTGGCAGCAGTTACCAGATCTGCAAATTCTTCACCTGCAAGATTTGGAGAGTTTTCATTGTTTTTGCAGTGGTGGTACTACATCCGTCACATTTCCAAAACTGAAGGTGCTTACCTTGGTAGAAATGGCAAATTTTGAGGCATGGTGGGAGACACATGAGGTACAAGGAGAAGAGCCAATATTTCCCAAGATTGAGGAGCTAGAGATTAAGGAGTGTAAAAGTTTGACTGCATTACCAAAAGCAGCATCAGTGGTTAGCGGAGTTGACACTGAGTGCCGCTCCGCATTTCCTGCATTGAGGAAAATGAAGCTATTTCGGTTGACTATGTTTGACAGATGGGAGGCAGGCGAAGGAATTTCAGGTGAAGAGGTAACGTTTCCTCGGCTCGAGGAACTGTCAATCTCTGATTGTGGCAGCCTGAGTGCACTACCGAAAGGGTCATTATTGGTTAAACAATCATGTGGCGGAGCTGAAACTGTATGCTGCCACTCTGCATTTCCAGCACTGAGGAAACTAGAATTATCTACCTTGTCAGCCCTTGAGAGGTGTGGGGTAGTAGAAAGAATTCTTGAAGAAGAAGTAGCTTTTCCTCTACTCGAGGAGCTGTTAATCATGTTTTGTAGAAGCCTGAGTGCACTGCCAAAAGGGTTTCCAGCACTGAGGAAACTAGAATTATATGATTTGTTTGCACTTGAGAAGTGGGGGCCAGACGAAGGAACTCCTGGAGAAGAGGTAACATTTCCTCAGCTGGAGATCTTGAGAATTGACGGCTGCCCAAAGTTGACAGATCTACCTGAAGCACCGAAGTTATGTGAATTATTTATATTTGGACAACGTGGTCAACAACAAATACCCCTAGAGGCAGCTAGCAGACGCATTCCTTCATTGTCCCGTCTGAATCTGGATGTGTCACCCAATGAAACAGAAAAAACACTGCTGCATGCCAAGAAGAAATGGAATGGTACACCCACCCTGCCAGCTATGATGTTACGTTGGTGCGACCCTTTTTTCTCCTCCCACTCAAGCGCACTTGCTTTATGGACATGTTTTGCACAGCTAGTAGATTTGACAATTGCGTGCTGCGATGCTCTTGTCTACTGGCCAGAAAACGTGTTCCAGGTCCTGGTATGCCTGAAGAACTTAGTGATGACTGGATGCAGCAAACTGACAGGATGCACACAAGCTTCTGATGAGCAATCTGCTCCAGCTCCAGAACGGTGTGGAACCCTGCCATGTCTGGAGTCTCTAAGGATAGAATATTGTGAATCTTTGGTAGAGGTCCCCAACCTGCCAGCATCTCTCAAGACATTACATATTGGCAGCTGCCGTAAACTCGTATCCATCACATTCGGTCAGAAGGAGGATACGAGGTTGGTGAGTGGAGGTGTTGTACGTCCAGATACGTCATCATTATTAATTCCAGGGTGCAGCAGCAGTGAGGCCACAGCGTCTACAGCTGTACTGAAGCTGTCATCTGCAGCCAACCATCGCTTCCTTCCATTCCCATGCCTAGAATCTCTAAATATACAGAGCTGTAGTGGCTTGTCAGAGGTTGCCAATCTTCCTCCGTCTATCAAGACCTTGGACATTTCTGGCTGCATCAATATTCAATCCCTATCAGTACAGGTAGATGCCGTCCAAAAATTAAATATTAACTCATGCAGTAGGTTCAGATCACTGGAACCTTGCCTAGGAGACCTCCAGTCGCTGGAAGAACTCACGCTTCGTTGGTGCGGAAGACTGGTATCCTTACCGGATGGGCCTCAAGCATACTCATCTCTTAGAGTTCTTACGATTCGAAGTTGTGGCGGTATAAAGTTGCTTCCGCCGAGCCTACATAGCCGTTTGGCATACCTCGAAGAGAAAGACCTAGATGCCAATCTCGAAGGTAATCTCCAATTTCTTTGCATTGTTTCTTTTAACAAAATGGTCTGGAGCTCAATTGGTGTTGCCTAAAATGCAACTCACCACTTGAACATTATGTTAGTTATTACAAGGATGTGGTAGGATTTAGTGATGAAAATTTTACGAGCGTTGATGATATATACATTACATTGAGTACAATAATGCAACACTAATACCTATTTTTTATGTGCACTTGTGTCACACAAATCCTTAAACTTTCGCATATTGAAGATTTGTGGTATTTAAACACATGTACAGCTAGATCAAGTTTATGCGCCAATATACTGCACTTTATTATAGTTGTCCATGTATATCTCTTCTCTCTCTCTCTCTCTCTTTTTTGTCCCTGCAAAGGAATTGAACTATAAGATGATCTTTGATGTTCACTTTTGTTACCATGGTTGTAATTGCAAATTTATTAGCTCCATTGCATACAGTACTATATGTGTAGTTCTGTCCATGTGGCTTACGTCTTTCATAAACAATAGTTTTCCTTCAAATCTTTTGCTACCATCAGATGCCCTTATATATACTCTCCAATTTGGTGTTGATTTGAATGCATAAATTCTAACATCATCTATGGTCAGTGCCTCAGCTGGCAGAACCGAAAACCCAGAAACGTGGCATCAGGAGGCTGGTCAACAAGGCGTCGACAAGATTGTTTTCATGTTCCCGAGATGAGGATAGCGACTGACTGACACAGTCACACAGCAGATCAAGGGCCTGATGAAAATTATGACCAAGGTTTGTAATATTAGTGTTGTTGACAATTTGTATCAAGTGACTCCAGCTCCTAGTGCTGACTCCCTATGAGGTGTGACTTCCTTGTAGGACCGTGACCACCTTGAGAGGTGGGGGGCATCCGAAGGAACTCCCGGAGAAGATGTAACATTTCCTCAGCTGGAGAACTTGAGAATTAATGGCTGCCGAAAGTTGGCTGATCTAACTGAAGCACCGAAGTTAAGTGAATTATCCATACTTGCATTACCTGGTAGACAACAAATATCCCTAGAGGCAGCTAGCAGATACATTCCTTCATTGTCCAGTTTGAGTCTGCAAGTGTCACCCCATGACACAGAAACAACACTGCTGCATGTTAAGAATAAATGGAATGGTACACTCGCCCTGCCAGATATGTGCTTAGGTCGGTGCGACCTTTTTTTTCTCCTCCCACTCAAGCGCACTGGCGATATGGACATGTTTTGCAGAGCTAGTAGATTTGGGAATTACTTACTGCGATGCTCTTAAATACTGGCTAGAAAACGTGTTCCAGGTCCTGGTATGCCTGAGGAAATTATCTATATACAAATGCGACAAATTGACAGGACGCACACAAGCTTCTGATGAGCAATCTGCTCCATCTCCAGAGCGAGGTGGAATCCAGCCACGTCTGGAGACCCTAATCATAATCAGTTGTGCATCTTTGGCAGTGGTGCCCAACCTGCTGGCATCTCTCAAGACATTATATATTTGCAGCTGCAGTGAACTCATGTCCATCGCGTTCGGTCAGAAGGAGGATACGAGGTTGGTGCTGAGTGGAGAAGGTGTTGTGAGGCCGGATATGTCATCATTAATTCCAGTATGCAGCAGGAGTGAGGCCACATCGTCAACAGCTGTACTGAAGCTGTCATCTGCAGCCAACTATCGTTTCCTTCCATGCCTTGAATCTCGAACTAAGATTCTATGTACCAGGCAATTGCAAGGGGCTTATCCTGTACCTCCGTTTGAAGAATCTAACCCACCTCGAGATAAAATCATTATTGAGCCATTTCCAAATCATTCACATATAATGCCAATAGCTGTGTTGCAGATTGACTATGTCAGATGAGCATTTCAGTAGCTGGTCCACCGCAATGAAATGGACATCATTGCCTAAGTCCATTTCATCCTTTTTATATCAAATACAATTGAAAACTTTTAATGTGCAATGCACTTAGGCAATGCAGTTCCATCTTCCATCGGATCACAATCGATCTACTTCTGTTTTGTTTGATGTCAGTTCAGGTTGGCAACAAATTGTGGGCAAGTGGTATATTAACAACCTAATCTGGTGTTCATCAGGTCGTCAGGTATGTAATGTTGCTTACTCTCCTTTGGGTCTCGGAGTTTCGTCCCTGTTGGTTGCTTGATTAAGGCAGAGTGACACTCGAGAGCTACTATATTTATATTTGAGGCTGACACTCGAGAGCTACTATATTTACTGGAGCATAAATACAACTTGATCACATTTGTGCACTGGCAGATTGGATATTTGTTGAATTTGATACCAATGTGTATTGCCCTATAAATACTACTCCCTCCGTATCGAAATAGTTGTCGTCATTGACTTTTTCTTGCAACTTTGACCATTCGTCTTATTCAAAAAATTATCGCAAACATGTAAAAGGATAAGTCAAGCTTAAAATACATCCAACAATAAACCATATAGCAAACAAATTAAATTGTACTTGCAAAATTTTTTGAATAAGACAAATGGTCAAAATTGTAGAAAAAAGTCAATGGCGACAAGTATTTCGTTACAGAGGGAGTATTGAATACTGTGTAGATTGCCATATAAATATTTTTTCTCCCCCCTCAAGTCCTTGTGTTTCTGATGCTTTGGTCGAGTAGCTGGTCTTCCTGCATAATTTTACCCTTTGATGGTCCAAAGCATCTGTTTACAGACCAAATCAGTTATGGACCAAATGTTCCAAATATCTTTACCACTTAACTTTTGCTAAAAATGTTTATGGTTTTTTTTAAAAAAAAAACCCAACTGTTACCAGGTATTTGAAAGGTTAGGCATTTTTTTAGGAGTAGGGATTAAGTGTTTCTAGGCAAAGTACTTGCCATTTAGCTACTTGTTGCTTTGGATTCATTTAAGTTACATGGTTGCTCTAGATCTGTGTTGGTACAGAATTTTGTTGTGCCGACGTCTTTTGAATTGCTTTTGTAGTATTGAATTGTTTTAATTCCTTGTGAATACTGAATCACTAAAATGAAGCAACACATTGTTTCATGTTCCTGTAACAGCAGATTATACTACAGCAATCCCTATCAACAACTTACACAGTTTGGCAACAGACACTGTTTCCAGAGTATAAAATGATTTCTTGACAAAAAAAATTGTTGAAGTTCCTGATTACTGCACTGCACTAATCACTTTAGGGTTCTTGCCTCTTGAGTTCCTGGTGATTCATGTTCAGAGTGGTAGCGTTCCCCTCAAGTGATTTCATACCGACTCGATCTATTTTTTGTTTAATTTAGATAACAAGACGATAGAATTTGTTACTGCCGATGGACCACCAGTCACCATCGAGACGGTCTGTGATCCCTCTTGGCGACGTCTCAAATACATATCGAATAGGTAATGAAACTTAATTCAAATGTCATCACAGCATGCATCTTCCTTTTCTATGGTCTAACCCAGATTTGGTAGATGGGCTGCAAAAACAATCGGCTTCCAAAGAACGTAAGAGGCTGAGGGAAAAAGAACGTTATGCAGCAATGTCAAGAGAGAAGAAGGATGAAAAAATCAGGGCGCAACGTGAGAGGATGATGATGAAGAAGGCCCTTGCAGATGGTAATCAGCTAGGTCAAGTGCATGTCCCAATGGAAGAAGATGGTGATAATGAATGTCTACAAATTGGACAATTGACTTAGCATAGTTAACAGACAGGTTCGTCTTATCGCTTTTTCAATGTTACGAGGGTTTAGATGCTAACTTGATCACCTGTTTGTTTCGTGTAGCTGGGGTTGAGGTATCGACCAACGCAGATACCATCTGTCAGGGCTTAAATGATAGTTGCATTGATAAAAGTGTTGATGGAGGTAAAATGTGTTGTTAATCCGGCACATAACAGATCTGGTTGTATTATTGTACCAGTTCAAATACTATTTTGTAATACTATTTTTCATGCCATTTTTTACCAGTAATTAGAGTATCAGTGGATGGAGATGATGATAATGAATGGCTCCATAGGGGACAATTGACTCAAAATGATGATAATGAATGGCTCCATAGGGGACAATTGACTCAAAATAATGAAAAGACAGGTACGTCTTATCTGGAGTTCTATATTACAATGGTTTATATGTGGACTTCAACACCTGTTTCAATCGTATAGCTGGTGGCGACATATTGGTCAACTCGGAGACCAACGGTGAAGCCATAAATGACAGTTGCATTGATACAACTATAGATGGAGGTAAATGTGTTGTTAATCCCAAATATTTTTAGTACCACCATACCCCAAATGTTACATCAAGTATCAGTAACTTCTATTTTCTAACTAATTAGTGACAATTGTAATTTTCTGTTAAGTATCGACAACTGTTGTTTAATCTGACGACCCGTTAGTTGTTGTGTACTTAACTTAGGTTTACCAATGGATATGTGCACTCTAATTTGCCGTAAGCCTGGGTAAAAGGAAGCAAACCAGTCACTGTATATTTGCATCCAAAAATTGGACAATGACCAGGGCAAAATATAATTCCCTCTGAAAGATTAAGAACATATTAAAGTGGGCCATATCATCCATACCACAAATGTTATATCAAGCATCAGTACCTCTTGTTTTCTAATAATTACTGACGTCTGTTGTTTAAACTTATAACTGTTAATTGTTGTGCGTCCTTAATATATTTTTAAGGATTATCATAGCTATTATATTTAGCACCAATTTGTGATATGGATTTTAGGAGGCAATGATGATCCCAACTCCGTGGACGACCCAAACCTCTCCTGGCGATCGTCGTCGTAGGAGGAGGAGGGCACGTTATGCGGAAATGTCTCCTGTTGCAAAGGAGGCACTACTGAAGAGGAGGCGTGATGCAAGAGCTTCAAAGAGATTATTTAATACGGCGCAAGAGGTGAAGGAGAGTAGGAGGCAAGTCAACATCAACAACAAAAAGAAGATTAAAGAACATCGTGCAAACAACTTGCATCCTGACTCCATCGCCATGGCAAACCCTCAATGGAAACCAGAGCTTTTATTCCCTCCGGGTGATAAGCCTCCCTCGAGAGTATCGGAAGAGATGGTGATCCCTGATTTCGGTGGCAGTACTGTCTATGTCGAGACAGTAGTACGGGAACCTCCACAGCAAGATGAAACCCCGGAGACATTCCCATCCAATACTATCCATACATCCCACCTAACTCCAGGATTGCGAGAATCTCGATGAAAGCATTGTAATCAGGAGTTTGAATCAACCATTGGAAGAAACACCAATGGGACCACTAGTGAAAATGAGAACATTGCAAGTCAGCCGATACAATCGTGTGTTGTTGATAATGATAAACTACCTCCCAACCTATATATTATTATAACTGATAAGTTAATACACATTTAACCAAACTGTGTTTTAATGCTATAT
Source organism: Cenchrus fungigraminus (assembly GCA_036936925.1). Lineage (NCBI taxonomy): Eukaryota > Viridiplantae > Streptophyta > Magnoliopsida > Poales > Poaceae > Cenchrus > Cenchrus fungigraminus. The sequence continues at coordinate 92,747,540 of CM072780.1, forward strand.
ATATATATATATATATATATATATATATATATATATATATAAGTGTCACGCAAACATACCCTCTGGGTGACTGAACAGCTGATGTGTTAGGAGCAGGTAACAACATTACTTGCTTCGGGTCGGTCGACACTATTTCTGTGTCTCACCCACCGTCCAATCTCTACAGGTACTTACGAACATGCACCTCGTAATGAAAGGTGTACTCAGACACAACCATCCGTGGTTGATGAGCCTTATTCTATGCCACCACGTGATTTGCACAGATACCCTTGACAAGGTATGTGTCCATGACGCGCATGCTCTTCCTGTTCACATTGTGCATATTCACCTATGTTCGTCTCACCACTCATGTCACATGTGGTTGCGTCAAATGGTGATGAGAACATCGTATTCGATGAGGACGAGGAAAAGGATGAAGGGTTTCTTTTCGCGGGACAAGGTATACCTCGCTGCAATCATCTGATGTTAAGATTCCATTTTAACCAACATATAGCACCCTTGACCTATGCTAAATATTATCAGAGGATGATGATGATTCCGTCGTGAGTGAAGACCTCATGAGGGGTGATGAAGATACTATTGAACCGGATGCACCGGATCCATTATGTGGGGTTTACGCCAATGTCCCAAAAGAGGGTCACGCGCTAAAGCCAGTAGATAATTGCGAGTTCTGCAACACAAAGAAGTTTGAGTATGAACCCAAGGGATTCTGCTGTCATAGTAGAGCCATTCATCTATCCACCCCCGAGACGCCCCCAGATGAACTCGTGTGATTGTGGACGACCTCTGACTCTGATGCTAGGCATTTTCGTGACCACATTAGATATTTTAATGGGCACTTCTCCTTCACTTCTCTGCACTGTAATCTTGATAGTGCGACCACCGACACTCGGAAGTGTCCCATATACACCTTTCGTGCGCATGGTGCCCTTTACCATAATCTTAAAAACTTTGGCAAAGAAAATAAGTATGAACCTAATCACCTCAAGCTTTATTTCTATGATGACGATCTTGATCTTGATTATAGGCTCAACAAGTGTCGTGAGAAGACTGAACAGAAAGACAGAGAGGTTATTCGTACGCTGGTAAACATCTTCAATACTGGTGTTAATCCCTACTCGGATCAACTTTGCACTATGGGAGAGGTAGAGGATTTTTCGGATTACCATATCGAGTTCAACCTTGATCAACGTTTGGACCAGAGAACATACAACAAGCCTTTAACATCAGAGGTTGCCCCCGTTTGGATTGAGGGGAGCGAGCATCGGGGTCAGTTTGAAAATAGTGTCGTTCTCCACGGGAAGGATAGGTCATGGAAAGGCATCTGGTCGTATCATGGCTGCTACAACCCCCTCTCGTATCCGCTCTTCTTTCCAAGGGGAGAGTTCGGGTGGCACACCGCATTCCCAAAGTTGGTGTGACTGAGGCGGAAGTTAACAGAGCCCGAGCGATCCGCAAGGAACGTGCTCAGGGGGTGGCGATGATGAAGCTGGTAATTTCATATTTCCTCTTAACAAATATGACATGATGACTGTGCATCACGATACTAATGAAAGCTTTCCTTTGTGTAGGTTCTGCCGGGAATAAATGTGTTTCAGTTCGTGATTACTATTCCTACAGGCTGCAGATGCGGCCTAGGATTTTCAATCCAATACTATACGGCAAGCGTCTGTTCCAGCAGTTTGCCGTCGACACTTACGTGAAGATAGAATCTTTGCATCTGGACTACTACCGCAACAATCAAGATACTGTGAGGGTTGACTTGTAACAGGGTTTGGTTGACAGCTATTGTAACGGGGTGGAAGACGCGAGTGAGGTTGGGAAGCGTACGGTTCTATCACCGACTACGGTTCTATCACCGACGTTCATTGGTGGTCCCCGTGATATGAGGTGTCGGTACATGGACACGATGGCTCTGGTTCGAAAGTATGGCAAACCGGATGTCTTCCTCACCATGACGTGCAATCCGAATTGGGACGAGATAAAGAATGAGCTATGTCTAGGACAGTGCGCCCAAGACCGTCCAGATCTCGTGGCTCGGGTGTTCAGAGCCAAGTTGGAGGAGCTGAGGTGACGGTTGTTGTACAACGATATACTTGGGAAGGTAAAAGCCTACGTATATGTCGTTGAGTTCCAGAAGAGGGGCTTGCCGCATGCCCAGAGCAGTACGACATGATTATCTCTGCAGAGCTACGCAACAAGAAGGAGTACCCTGAGCTCTACAAGATGGTCACAAAGCATATGATGCATGGACCCTACGGTGTGCTTAATCCAAGCTGCCCATGCACAAAGGACCGTACTTCATGCAAGAACTATTACCTGCGACCATTCTGTGATTTGACATCGCAAGGCAAGGATTCCTACCCAAGATACAGGCGGCGCGATGATGGTCGTAAGGAAATGATTCGAGGTCACATGCTGGACAATCGATGGGTTGTCCCATACAACCCGTATCTCATACGTACTTTCAACTGTCACATTAATGTTGAGGCATGCAGCAGCATTAAGTCCGTGAAATATCTATTCAAGTATATATACAAGGGGCGTGACAGAGCATCTGTGGCTGTTAGGGAAAATGGAAAAAAAAGATGCCAATGGGAATGTTGATGAGATCACGGAGTACAGAGAGGCTCGGTGGGTGGGGCCTCCAGAAGCGATGTGGAGGATATACGTCTTTGATTTACACCAGTGTCACCCACCGGTGCAGACGCTGCAATGTCATCTCCCTGACCAGCATATGGTTTCATTTCATATGTGGAACAAGATTGAACGAGTTTTAAAAAAGCCGCGTATCTAGGAGTCAATGGTTGAACTACAACTACCATCATTCTGAAGCTCGCGGAATCTTGTATCGTGACTTTCCACAGTATTATACCTGGAATGTGAAAGATAAATGTTGGCAACCAAGGAAAAACTCGGCATACCAGATCGGGAGACTCGTATCTGCAAATCCGGCAGAGGGCGAACGATATTTTCTACGGGTCCTCCTAAACCATGTTCCTAGAGCGACGTCATGGAGGCACCTTAGGACTGTGAATGGTGTGCATTATGATTCGTTTCGTGATGCTGCTTGTGCTGCAGGTCTGATCGAAGAGGACAACATGCTTGATGAATGTCTTACTGAAAATAGTATGTTCCAGATGCCATCCTCATTACGTAGGTTGTTCGCTACAATACTGGTGTTCTGTGAGCCGAAGGATGTGGCCGGTTTGTGGACAAAACACTTTAACGCAATGGCAGAAGACTTCAAGCGCAACAATCCAAACCCGAGTCGGGTGGAACAGATGATTTTGATTGACATCAGCAACATGCTGCAATCTATGGGTAAGGACATAATCAAGTTCGCCCTACCAAAAATCGATGATGCATTTGATGACTATAACGCGGTCCCTCGTGAGATATTTGAGGAGACCAGCATTGAGACAAAGCCAGAAGATGTGGGATTATCCTCTACTAAATGAGGAGCAGAGGGCTGCCTATGATGAGATAATGTCCACAGTCGACACCGAACAAGGTAGTCTATTCTTTGTAGACGGACCGGAAAAACTTTTTTGTATAGAGCGCTTCTCGAAACCGTTCGCAGTTAGAACAAGATTGCCGTTGCTACAACTACATCTGGTGTCGCAGCATCTATAATGCTTGGTGGGAGGACAGCCCACTCACGTTTCAAGATTCCCATAACGCTCGACGATAAATGCGGTTGCGGCTTCACAAAACAGTGTGGAACTGCCAAGCTGTTGCAGCAAGCGTCTCTCATCATTTGGGACGAGGCGTCTATGACGAAGAGACAGGCTGTGGAAGCGCTAGACTATAGTATGCGTGATATAATGGACCGTAAGGATCTTCTGTTCAGTGGGAAGACAATTGTATTTGGTGGAGATTTCGGACAGGTCTTTCCTGTTGTACGTAAAGGATCCAGGGCTCAAATTGTCGGTGCTTCCTTGCGAAAGTCGGATCTTTGGGCATCCATGCGACATCTTAAGCTCGTGCGCAACATGAGGGCCCAGAGTGACCGATGGTTCGCGTATTATCTTTTGCGCATTGGTAATGGCACAGAGGAGGTTAATGAAGATGGTGATGTACGCCTTCCTGACGAAATATGTGTCCTGCACTGGGGATTCCGAGAAAGATCTTGACATGTTGATCGAGAGCATCTTTCCAAACCTCAATGCAAACATGACAAACAAGGATTACATCACCTCCAGAGCCATTTTATCTACACGTAATGACTGGGTGGATGATATTAATTTGAAGATGATCAACAAGTTCCAAGGTGGAGAGATTGTGTACCATAGTTTCGACGCAGCGGTTGATGATCCCCATAACTATTATCCTCAAGAGTTTCTCAACACACTGACTCCCAACGGGCTACCACCACATGTGCTAAAGCTTAAGATCGGCTGTCCGGTAATATTGCTTGGAAATATAGACCCTGCAAACGGACTCTGCAATGGAACAAGACTAGTGGTTCGAGGGTTCCAACGAAACTCAATAGATGCTGAAATGGTTCTGGGGCAGCATGCTGGAAAGAGGATTTTCCTTCCTCGGATACCCTTGTGCCCCTCTGATGATGAAATGTTCCCCTTTCATTTCCAGAGGAAGCAGTTCCCTGTTCGGCTCAGCTTCGCCATGACGGTAAACAAGTCACAGGGCCAAACAATACCAAACGTAGGAGTGTACCTACCCGCATCTGTGTTTTCCCATGATCAGCTGTACGTTGCTATGTCTAGAGCCATAGCCAGAACGAACATCAAGATCCTCACCCTCCCGCCTAATGCAGAGGCAGAGGAGGAGGCTAGAAGGCAGGAAATGAAAAAGATGCAAAAAAGAGGGCAAAGGGCAAGGGTAAAAAAATGACGTGGTCAAAAAACAAAAAAGAGTCCTGCCGGTGAATGGCACATATACAAAAAATATTGTATACAAGGAGGTTTTGACATTGTAGGTCAGATAATATTATGATATTTATTATTCATGCATATCTTACAGATTAATATGTATTTGGGATATAACGATGAAATTTAATGCTTTTTCCTTTCTCTCTAGGAAAAATCAAATGCTTTATGATACTGTGCATGGGATGGTGTTTTAGCTTCACATGGTTTGTCTCAATTCATTCATCCAGGTAAACAAAAATTCATTTATACTATGTTATTTACTATAATTAAATAATGTCTTTGCCCGAGGCATATGGATTCCTGCTTTAGTAAATTGTGAGTACACTAAGACAATTATGCCATCATTTATTTGGTTATGAATTTTTAATACGAGAAAATGATGTTAGCTGCAACTATTTAAATCTTACAGAACTGTGATTGTTCCTTTCAGATTGGACCAAAGGATTCTTGTGGCACCTGAGACTGAGACAAGTAATTTTGCGACTGATGTGTATTGGTTCTAGATGACTCTTGAGCTGACCCTATTATTACTTAGGTCTTGCTAACCTGCTGCTGATGTGCTGAGTATTGGAGAGAGAAGAGCAAATTATATACCTGAGCTACTTTTTCACTGAAGCTACCTTTTCCCCTTTTTTCATATTGATGATCTTAGAACCACCATTGGGATGAATACGAAGAGACTGCTCGTTGGGAGATGCCACCCTATTTCCATATAGGTGGATAGCTGTATGGCATGAATCTTGAAAGACAGTGTTAGACACTTAGATTTAGATCTCTTTTGAATTCCCTTTCAATCAGTTTTCGATGTACTGGTGTGATCCATATTTATGAAAACAATAAAGTTTCATTTTGTCACGCATCCAGATTGTTTTTAGTTGTGATTTATTATTTTTTGGACAAATGATGCAGCATCATTATGCGGTGTGAAGCAAATTAATTATATATATCATGTATTCTAAAACCTGGTGAGATCAGATTAGATGATTATATCACGTAGGGTGCCAGGCGTGCCAAACGAGAATGATCCTGCATTCCTACAGGAACTGCGCATGCCAAACGAGAATGATCCTGTATTATTTATTTTGTACCTTTTGCCAATAACTACCTTTGTTTGTTGGAAAATATATGAACTTTCATTATATATAATTTCTGTAATGGCAATTTGTGAAAACAAAAAAGCAATTGGTGGTGTGGTGTGTGGTTAGCTTATCTAGCTGCGAGACCTAAAGGCCCAACTGGCCCATCTATGTGGGCTGGGTGGTTCTGCATGAGGTTTATATATATATACCTTAATCATGATTTGCCCCCGTCAATTAGATATTCCTGCGCCGCCAATTCGTCTGCGCCTCTCTACTCCCTCCGCGCCTCTCTACGGTGAGTAAATGTACTTTTTGCACGTTCTGTTATGATTACCAAAATGTATGATAAATTCGATGTCGTCTTACATACAGGATGCTATTAAGATGCGGCGTCATTTCTTCATCAATCTTTTGGCACATGAAGCAAATGCCTGGAGCAAAAATCTACCTACCATCCTTAAATGTTATCTCTCGCGCATCATAGGAAGAAAAATATGATAGATGGACGAGATGATGTAGGGAAATTATCATGTTGTAATCATGTTAATTTATTATTGTAAAACTCATTGGGTACCGTACTCATGTTGTCATTCATTCCAATATTGAGTCACTTAATTCCTTATTTTCATACTGTTATTGTCATATTGAATGCTATGCGTAGATGCCAATATACATGTATATTGAAATTCAGTATTATGATTTATTGGCATTACTTTCGTACTATGCAGTTTTATTTATTGAGTGTTATGTGTATTGTATTGTATTGTATATATATGGATGCCCGTAGCAACGCACGGGCACATACCTAGTAATACATACAGAATCAATACCATATATATGTACCCCATCTCCGACGTCGTGTTTTCAAAATCATTTGAATCCCGACCCCCTCTCTCATCCCCTCCCCTCTCTCCGGCCAGCACAGATCCGGCGACCGCACGGGACGACGACGACCGCACAGGAGTGCTGGCGGGCGATGGCTGCACGGGGAGGCCGGCGGTGGAGGCGGGAGCCGCGGCGGCCTGAGAGGAGCGGGTGGTGACAGGGAGGAGCAGATCCACCACGACCGCGCACTCCCCCTAGCCACCGCCTCCTTCTCGTACAGATCCGGCGAGGTGAGGAGCGGATCTTTGCGGTCGTGGAGGAGTAAGCGTGGGTGCTGATGTGGTGGGCGGTGGCGCGACTGAGGTACGCAGCGGGCGGGGTATGGAGCTGATGAGAAGGAGGCGGCCGGATCTAGAGAAGACACGTCGCTGGCGGCCTGTGGGAGCTGAGGGTGCGGAGCTGATGCAAGGCGTCGGCGCACGTCGCGCCGGCGGCTGAGCGTTGACTCCGCAGCCGAGCTGAAACTGGTGTTCCTGAGGCGCGAGCAGGCCGTGGCGACGCACTGCTACTTGTCGCCCTCGGCCTCTTGCTTCTTCACCATGACGATGAGGCCAGTAGGAGGGAAGCGCTGGTCAAGCAGACGGGCTCCACCACGAGGTCAAGGAGGAGCTCCTCTGCGCCTTCGGCCCACTAGATCCGCGCGCGGGGCGGGGCGGGGCGGGGTGGGCCTGTTGGGTACCAACAATGGGTCGCCTAGCCGTCTGTCGAATCGGTGGGAGAGGGGTCGCTTTCACCTGCGACGACCCATGAGCAGACCACTTGTTCGAGCATACTACTGAAAGCGGCCGTCTCGATCCCACTGGCCATGGCCACCTGAGGTCGTCGCCGGGCACATGGCATCAAGACCTCAGTGCCCGCCTGCACCTGTGTGACACATCGCAGCCCAGATCCACCGCACTGGCCAGGTCTGAGGGCGAGCGACCGTCGGGGAAAGAGAAAGGGGAGCGGTCAATGGCGGGGCAACCCAAGATGGGGTGTCGTGTGCCGCGAGCCGTGTCGGTGGCCGTCGGTGGGGAGGTGAGGGCGCGGGGCCCATGCTAGGCCTCAGGTTGCGGCCGGACGAGGTGGGGAGCTGTGGCGATGAGCAGATCTAGGTGACGGCTGGGGTGGGATTTATGTGCAAAAAGTGGGATCTATCTAGGGGGTTATGGACAAAAGTTACAAGACACAAGCCATAGAGTTTTGGTTTGGGGATTTCATGAGGACCTAAAGGAAAAAGAACGTTATCTATACAGAGCAGGGTTTTGGGATTCGGCCCGAAATGACCTTTCGGCCCATTTCGGTAGGGCCCGAGACAGAGTCAAACCGGCCAAATAATTTCGGCCCAATTTAAACTTTCAACCCAGCTAAAGGTCCACCAAAGCCCACCTATACCCCCCTGGTATAAATAGCACGAGACCTGCCCTGGAAACCCTAGGATTTCATTTTTCCCCTCCTCTCACCTTGGTGCTGGCGGCGGCTCTGCCCAAGCCGCGCCCGGCACGAGGCGGAGGCGTTGCCGCTCAGATCCTCGCCGCCCTCCTCCTAGTCCCCAGCCCGCTACTTCTCCTGTGAATTGTGGACTCAATCGTGGTATGTAGTTGCCTTCCGCGTCCTGCAATCTGCTAGTTTTTCTCCAACTATTTTCTCCAATCTGCTATGTCCTTCTCTGAATCGTGGGTGATCATGTACAGCCACTCGTCAGGCTCATGGATGGCTCTAGGAGTCAGGTGGTCAGCGGCCCTGTACGCGGCAGGATGGGTGGCGGCAGCAACGGAGTCGGCAATGCCGAAGATGGTCCTGATGCGCCAGCAAGAGCTGCAGCGCCACAGCCGGCAGCAACACGAGAGGGTAAAAAAACACCCTGCCTTTTATATTGTGCACTAGACTATCACATATGGATGAATGTGCAGAGAATTGTAGTGTTCGACATCACACAGCTTCATGAAAAAAGTTATTGATTGATACTTCATTGATTGATTGCTATCACTTCAGAGTATGTATTTTTTTTTGTGTACTTGTTTATATGATTTTCATGGTACTAATTTTCTCACCTTCTCATGCAGCTGCTGTTCTTGATCCTGAGACGCACTACAGGCACAACTTCAGCAGCAATCCAGAATATGCTGAAGCATTAACTGATGCAATAGAGAAGATGGCAGAGACTACTGAAGATGCTATCCAGGCGATCCAAGAGATAGGATTCTTTCGGGAGTGCCTTGGGAGGTTCAATCGGCCTACCGCTCGTGCTGGTGCATCATCCAGGTCACCTAGTAAGTCTATTGTAACCTCATACACAGTTTTCAAGCACTGACTCACAATGCTTCCATGCCCTTGAGTTGACATATTCATTGTTTGCACGTATTAATACATTCCAATATCACTTGGCAGCTGATTGGTGGTTTCAGTTTGGTGGTGAAGTCCCTACCTTGCAAAAGTACGCCTTGCGCATTGTTTCCCAATGTGTCTCATCTAGTGGTTGTGAGCGTAATTGGAGCACTTTTGCATTGGTCCATACAAAGATTAGGAACAAGCTGGGCTATGACAAGCTGCACAAGCTTGTTTATGTCCATTATAACCTAAAGGAACGCATCCGAGAGCAGAGTGGGCAGCAGCAGAAGGAAGTTGATCCATGTGCTCTCATGTTGGATGCTGCAATTTTTGATGAGACAAATCCGATATGGGATTGGCTTGACAAGTCCATGAGTGGTGTAGGTCCCAGTTTGGATGATCTTATTCCAAGCCAGCTTGATAAGTTTTCACGTGGAAGGAATGGTAAAAACAAGAACAGAAAGAGGGCAAGAGTGGAGGAGGAAGACGAGATTGAGTTTCTAGAAAGTGAAACTGAAGAAGAAGATGAATACCATGATGTCTTATCTGGTGGTGATGATGACAGTGCTGGAATCAATTCTGGTGAAGATGATAACAGTGCTGGAATCAATTCTGGTGATCATGTGGAAACATCACAAAGAAGTGAAGACAATGATGATGCTAATGGCCGCAGATCTAGAAGACTTCATCAGAAGAGGATGAAGGTCCAAACTCTCTACCAGAGAGAGTAGCATGGCTCTTCTTAAGGTACTTGTTCTGTTCATTCTGCTATACTTTCCTTGCAAATCAAGTAGCATTGTTTTGTATGAGAGCATGATGACCTATTCTTGAATTATGAAATCACAATCAAACTCATTCTAGATATGTCAAGTTCATCACTGTGACAAACTACTAAAAATGATCTTTGTTTCTTCATGTATGTTGTTCAGGTACATTTCGACAGCATTTTTTGGTGTATACATGGTGGTGATAGGATGCCATGAAACACAAACAGTGGCAGTGGCAATTAATATGCTAACTGACAGTTTCTTTTGGGTGACTCATGTGGGTGTATGTATGGCTGGATGGAATGTAATTATTTTGGACTTAGGAATGTCTGTGCTGTTCAGGGAGATAAACTTATTGTAAGTTAAGTGTCTCCTAAATATGCAACTACTCTGGACTGTGGACTTGTGGAGTATTGATTGGATGGCTATTTCAGAGTTTGTATGACTCTGTTGAACCTTTAAATTTGTGGTAATGTGACTGCAGACTGCTATATTTCTTATTTCTGATGCTTACTATAATTTGTTTAATCATTCTCACAAAATTATTTGGTTTTCATGTTCTGTTAATTTTTTTCCAATTTCGGTCAAAATTTGATCAAATTTGGCCGAAATTCGGCCGAAATTCGGTCAAAATTCAAAATGTTTGACTGGTCAACTCAACTGGGAACCGGTCCGATTTATCTGAAAAACCGAATTTCGCCCATTTCGGGGGCAACCGAATTTTTTTGCATTCCGAAATCCAAAACCTTGATACAGAGAGGATGACGACTTGCTCGTGAATAGCCATGGCCGGCAGACAGAGGCCCCAGGGCCGGCCAAAATCAACACTGCTCCGAGCGAGGAAAGGCACGACTGAGAAGGGGAAGGTGGAGGGAAGGTCGAGGGGATTATGTGGGAGTGCTCACCGGCGGGGGAAGGTGCTCGGGATGGCCGGGATTGAAGCTGCAGCGGTGGAGACAGGGGCCGGCTCGGACTCCAGGCCATGGCGGTGCTCCAGCTGTTCTCCGACGACAGGAAGGGGCAAAACGGATGCAGCTCGACCTAGGAGTTCCCGTGGTGGTGCCGGATTCTTCCGAGGACACCTGGACGCGGCGGATTGAGCGACGCTCGATGATGGCGCACGACGGCTGGCGACTGGTGCGGTTCGTTCCTCCACAGGGCAGCGACGAGGAACGGCGGCGGGTCTTCGTCTTGATGTCGCGCAGCTCATGGCAGTCGTGGCTTCATTCGGCAGCTCTCCGGTACGAGAAACGGTGGGCGAGCTCTGGTGACGACGCCCGGACTTCTTGGAGAGCGTTCACCTCGGCGTTGTGGTGCTTCTGGTGATGTCGGTGTGCTCTAGTGGTGCCTTGCGCTGCTAAAAGAAGAGCAAAAGGTCGATAGGGGTGCTCTGCTTTGGATCGGGGATCGGGCAGTGGCGGCGTTACAGAGAAAGGAAGGGCGCAGGGCGAGGAAGTAGGGCAAGGGAAGCAGCAGGGGCACACAGGCACTCGACCGGTGTGCTTTATAGGGCGGGGCCGTAGCTCGCACGCCCAGGCCGGAACGGTGACGGCCATCAATGGCCATTGAGGTCGAGAAACGCGGCAGATAGGTGGACGACTGCGCAGGAGCAGGAAGCGAGCTTGCGTGGAGGCAGTGTGGGAGGGAGAGGACGATACGGCCAGCCATTGATGATTTGATGGTCATCAACTCATCATGGTGGACGCGTTACTGATGGAGGAATGAAGGGGCGACAGTTTCAGGTGCAGGCCATGTCGCGTGTGCGGGAGGACAGCATGGTGACCTGGAAGATTTGCGTGTGCACGGGACAGGTGTGGCAGGCTGGCAGCAATGCAGGTGTGGCAAAGGGTGCGGCGACGCACGTGCGGGCGAGCAGAGGCGGCTTGAGCGGGATGCACAGGGGTGCAGGGAGGCTAGCGGCCATGCGGGAGGCCAAGGGCCACGGCCAGGCGGAGGGAGGGTGACGCAGCAGTGCACTGATGGCGCAGTGCGTGCAGGCGCGCGTGAGCCGAGCGGCTTGGGCACAGGAGCCAGGCGGGCAGTGCGTTGCGGAGGCACGTCGCTCGGGGTGCGAAGCCGGCATGTGCAGGGACGCAAACGGGTACGCGGGCGAGTTGTCGAGTGGTGCGAGTGTGGCGCACGGGCGCGGTGCGACGAGCGGCCGAAGGGGGGAGATGGGTATGACAGGTGGGGCCCTTCTGTACAGTGTGGTAGAGAGGGAGGAGTGGGAGCTGGGCCGACGGAATCTGGGCTGCTGCTGGGCCAAGGCACAAGGCGGGCTGGTGGCCTGCGTTTGCTGCTGGGCTAGGTCGAAGGAAGCGGCCGGGGGAAAAAAGATAAAAAGATCGATTGGGCTGGATTGCAGAGTGAGATATAAAGAGATATGTGTAAAGGAAGCTAGATATGGAGAGAGAGGAGGAGGTTTATGATTAGACCTTTTTAAAAGATTTTGAAACACAACAAAACAAAATCAAAATCAACCAAAAGAAAGACAGCACTCAAATAAATATTTTATTTATTTTAGAAAAACAATCAATTGTTTTTCCAATACAAAATTTCCTTTAAAGAAAATAAATGCTTGGTAAATTTTAAAATTATGATAAAATCGTTGCTTAATTAATCTTCCTAATAACATCCTGAAATCGGAAAAATTTCAGGGTGTTACAAATCTACCCCCTTAAACAATATCTCGTCCCGAGATTCATAGAGAGAAGAAACAAGGAGTGGAGAGACGAACAAGATTCTGATGGCAGAGTTGATAGTCTTTCATCTTTCAGTGTCGTGGGTAGAATCTCCATGCTTGCATCTTCAACATCTTGGATCTTGAATCTTCAGTAGAGTGATGTTAGGGAGGTGAGAGTAAATTCTTCTTTTCTTCAACTTGCTTCAATGTAGAAATTGGTGAAGGTGATAACATCTTCTTGTTGTTGACGTTGCTATGTTGTTGTTGCTCCCAGTTTCTTCCGTCATCATCCATTGGATTGAGCAGAGAGAAAGAAGTATAACAAGGAGGTGGGAGATACAATTGAAGAACCCAACTAAACAACTGATGTCATTGTAGGTAGAAGACCCACAATACACCAACAATCAATACAAAGAACCAACTCAAACAAAGCCATAATGACAAGCATCATCAAGCAAGCACAGAGCTTCACCAATCAGCACATATTCAAAGGAACGATGCTACATGTTGTTGAGAGCCTGTGTGGTTCAAGGACCGATGGATGGTCACTTCCTGGTGTGATGAGTAATTCACAACGTTGTGTGGATTGACTCTTGGCTAAGTATTGCAGGTGTATGTTGCGGTTTGATTGGTGCTGGTGCAGGTGAAGAACAAGCGCGAAAGGTCGATGCTGGTGTGGCCTCCAGGTGTGGAGCAGACAAGTAGGCTTGGTTCGAGGGACCTGGTGGCCAGCGGGATCAAGTGTGAGTCGCATGGTGGCAAGAACAGCAAGACTAAGTCATGGACGGTTTCTTGGTTGAGCCTCAAAACCAAGGTTGAGCCGGAACGACGTGGGAGCTGAGTCATGAGTGGAGATTGGCGGGAGGCTACACCAAGTCTACGGGGTTTGCAGTGGTTCACCACAAAACCACTAGGTTACTCGGTTGAGCCACAAAACCGAGGCCGAAGACACGACGTGGAGGGACGGCCACCCAGGCCAGTCTAACCGCCCAGGAGGGGCGGTCTGACTGCCTGGGCCGGTCTGACCGCCCATGTGGGGCGGTCTAAACGCCCGGGTCGCAGCCGCCGAGAAGCTTCGAAGCGGAGGACACGCGGCATGATCGCAAGAGTTGCGTTGGTGCTACGCAGGCTTGCGATTGATGCGCATCCATCCGATGGTGCTGAACTGAAGACTTCCAAATTTTCCCTTGAGGGGCTTGTATCCCTAGTATGCTAGTAAGGGTAGTTTAGTCTTTTGGTTGCCCCCATATAAACACTTGAGTTGTGGGATGGCAGCTAACTCTTGGATCCCTAGCTCATTTCCCTTTGTTATTTTCCCTTCCTATTTTCCTTAGGATTTCTATAGGACTAACTTGAGAGCTTCATTGTGAGATCTTTAGAGAGGGATGGATGATCGGGAGGAAAGCTAGACCTTGTATGAATCTTTCTTGGTATGTATAGAAGATTCAGCGTGATTCCTCAAGGCCTTTTGTTGTCTTTCCCGTTTTCCCTTTTTGGTGATTTTCGGAGCCTTTTCTTGTGATTTTCGTGGCAGAGTTTTGAGGGCGATTTCTTGCGGGATTCTTGTTGGGTGTCACGTATGAGGACCTTGTGCCTCTTTGCTTGGTGACCTTGCCCCAGCAACTGAAAGGACCTTGTGATGCCTAGAGGGGAGGGGGTGAATAGGATCACTTCAATTTCTGAAACAAATGCAGCGGTTAAAACTTTGTTCGGTACTACCGACGCTGTGCCGGAACTACAGAGGGGGCTCGGTACTTCCGGTCCAGGGGTGGTACTACCGACCAATCAGAGATGTTTAAGACGAAATTTGAAATGTAAAACGAATCTAGCAATTCTACTTGAGTCAAAGGTTGAGTTTAGATGCTAAGAACCTTCTGCAACCACAGATATAGATAGGAAAGCAACGAGTAGATAGATCGGGCACAAACAAGCTCTAGGGTTAGCAAAAAGCAAAGAACTCAAACAAGCAAAGGAGACAAGAGATTTAATCCGAAGTTCACTCCCACAACGGAAGCTACGTCTCCGTTGAGGATCCCACAAAGGGAGGGCTATCACCAAGAGCCTCTTGGCCTCATCCAATCCCCACAAAAGGAAGATTGGTGCTCACTAAGAATTCTCCACCAAGGAGAGGGTAATACAAACGATATCGGGTGCTCCACACCAAAAGGGCACTCAACGGGAGACGCCTAACCGTCTAGAAGCAAGCTTCAAGAGTAACTAACGCGAATCGATGCCCGGAGATGCTTCAAGTGCTCTTGAGATGAGGGGAAATGAAGGGGCTCTCAAAGCTTGTCAATCTCACACTAAAATCACTCCTCCAACCAAACCCTAGCTCAAAGGAATCAAGTCTTGGCTCTAAGAGGGAGGGGAGAAGTGGAGTGAATGCTCAAGTGAGTGTTTGTCCCATGGTAGGTCAGCAGCAAAAGAGGGAGATGAAGAGGGGTATTTATACTAGCCATCAAAAACTAGATGTTACTGTGCAGAAATGGTGACCCTCGGTACTTTCGACCCTGGGTCGGTACTACCGAGGGTGCCGAGAAATTGAGACAGTGAAGCTGTATCGGTACTACCGACTAGGGGTCGGTACTACCGAGGGTCTGGCTAAAACTCGCCAGTGAACCCATATCGGTACTACCGACAACATCAGGAATTGTGAGGAAAGAAGAGCAAAGTGATCGTGTAGGCTCGGGTTTCCTCTCACTCACTTAGAACACCTCTCTTAAGCACTTTTAGCATCTCTTGGCGGTCAATTCGCATCCCCCTTTATAGTACGGTGTTTACTATACTCAAATTTGAAAGTAAAATGAATATAAGTCTTGATTTGAGTTGAAAACGCCGAATTGGAGTTGGGGGCCTTCCTTTGGTCAAAACCATGATTTTATCTTTAGTAAATCCTGCACACATCTTATTCAACAATTAAATACCACAAATTGTGTTTGTCGTTATCACCAAAACAATTAGGGGCCAAGATGCACTTTCAATCTCCCCCTTTTTGGTGATTGATGACAACACAATTCGTTTTCAAATAAAGATGTGTATCCAACCATTTTGAGAGAAACTCCCCCTAAATGCATGCTTGATCTTTTATGGAGGCCTCTAATGCCCATCACACATTTAGAAAAAGTTTCACTCACAATTTGCATACACAAGTGCATAAGTGTGATTTAATAACCGTGATGCATATGACAAGATATCCAAATCAACAAAGTGATAAATAACAACCATCCTCCATTACATAGCATCACAAATAGAGATAATAAAGGTACCACACTATCACAAATAAGTCTTACAAATTTTAAAAAAAGTTCTAGTTCACCAACACCATCATTCATCACACCACACAATTAAGTTAGTACATGTCCACAAGCTAAGATAGATAGATAAAGCGATAAAGCTAGATACACCACATCCACATGGACAAAGTGAGTTCACTCCCCCTTTGGCATCAAGCGCCAAAAAGGAGGAGGCCCTTCGATCGTCGCTACCATGTGGGGAGTGGACCTCAGGAGGGGAGTCTTCTTCTTCACCGTCGGTCTCTTCACCACCAAAGTCCTCATCATCAATATCGGCCGGATATGCTCCATACATCATAGACGTGTCACCATACACCTCCCAAGGATTGTAGAAGACCGGTGGAGGAGGGAAGTCCATGGGCTCACGAACGGGTGAGTGCTCGATGTTGTGCTGAGCGAGCATGGCCTTCTGACGGGTCTCCAACTTATAGAGCTGCTCATCTATGTGCTGCCTGTGGGCACGGATCTCCTGTGCATTGTGCTTCCCAACATTGAAGCAAGCAAAGAGGCCCTGAGATAAAAAGTTGAAGATGCTCTTCTTCTTGCCGGGGGGAAGGTTGCCTCTGGATGAAGATGGTCCATGAGAAGAGGATAGAGCATCATGTGTGGAAGGACCACCGGAAGAAGGTCCAACTGAGGATGAAGCCCTAGGAGGAGCATGCTTGCTCAACTTGAGAAGACGCTCTAGATTGCCCTTGTTTGGCTTGTACCAAGTGTGAGTCTTGTCGGTGAGAATGTTGATTTCGGCGACCTCACATATCATTTGAAAGATCCAAGGAGCATATTGACAACTCTTTTGAGCGGACACGGAGCACACAATGATTTCCTCCGAAATGAAGTTGAACACACTAAAATCTTCTCCATCCGGTCCCATCCTCACAAGAACTTCCATAGCAATGTTGGAGACATTGTAGTTGTCGCCTATCTTAGGAGTGAGAGTGTAACGGAAGAGTTGATTCAACATCCTATACACGGGCTTCATGCCATGTGTAGTCCCAAACTCAATGTTCCCATAGGCGGTGTCATACATAAATGCCATCTCACTATCAAGTGGGATTTCTCCACCGTGAAGCTTTGGGCGAGCAAGATCTTCTTCACCAAAACCAAGAATTTGAGCAAACCTCTCATAAGAGACCGAGAGGGGCTTCCCTTGCAAGAGCCAATGGAATGTCTTGGTTTCACGCCAGACATAGAGATTGGCATAAAACTGAGCCACCACTTCTTCATTCCAATCACAATTCATGGCCATAATGGAGGTCATTCCCTTAGCATGACAAATATCAATGGGCTCATTGACGACCGGAATGTTGAATGACCTCAGGTTGTCCCAATGAATGGATTTCATCTCTATGGTCATGTTTGCCTTGGTTAAGATGAAAGACTCATACCAATCGGCATGGAACTTGAGCCAAAAGCGAATGTCCCCAACAAACTCCTTTTGATATTGAGCCGGATCGGAGTACCTTTCCTTGTACACATCATGAGTCCCGCTCTTGTAGTCCACCATCTTCAAGATACCCATTTGAGTGGCTGGGTGAGGAGGACAGGATGGCCTCAACACAAATTGACCAAGTGATGTCAAAGAGATGTCATCATAATCATCATAGTGGTCGTCCGGTGCATGGGCTTGCTTGGTGCGAGCATGGTGACCTTGATCGGCGGAACGATGAGGTGTAGCTAGAGGATTGGTGCGGCCACGACCACGTGGGCGTTGAGCACTTGTGCCCACCTTCCTCTTCCTTTGGGCGATCGGGATGTCGTCATCGGAACCCTCTTGAACCACTTGCTTGCCTGCTCGACCCATCCGAGAGGATATGGAAGGATTGTATAAGATGGTTGAAATGATTTGAGAAGTATCAACCCCTGCCTTGAACCACAGCTCCTGCAACAGGTGGTTGTCAGTACTTCCGGCTCGGGGCCGGTAGTACCGCCGGCGTGCGCTACAGTGACGATGATCGAAGGTTTGAGTGATTCAACCAACGAAAGTTTGCAAGATCATGGGTATGAGTTCTAGGATAGATATAAGAAGGATTCCATAAAGCATTGCTCCTAGAAACAACTACATTGAGAGATCGGGCGACGAGATTTTTGAATGATATATCTTGAGCTTTTCCTGCTAATCGAAGGACTCCCGACGAGGATCGGATGTTCTAAGGGATGGAGAATCCAAAGAAACACCAAGCTTCAAGTTTCCACGGTTGAATCTTGAGATCCCCACGAAGGATTTGAAAGAGGGTGGAGAGGGAGGTGGCAACGGTTAGAAAGAATAAACCCTAGAACCGCCGGCCCCCTGGGGTGTTTATATACCTACGGGAATTATCGGTAGTACCGAGGGGGGGGTCGGTACTACCAGGGGGTCTTTGGAAAACCAGCCAGTGAGTCTTTATCGGTAGTACCGGCCCTAGCTCGGTACTACTGAGGTCCAAAGAAAAATTCAGCCAGTGAACGCTTATCGGTAGTACTGAGGGGGTGTCGGTACTACTGAAGACCTCCAGGAAATTCTGCCAGCAAGCTCATATCGGTACTTCCGGCCTTGTGCCGGTAGTACCGAGGGTTTTCGAAAATCCAAAAGTGAATTTGATGCTCCCACATCCATAGCATGAGTAGTTGAAGCAAGTGAATGATTTGAAATTTGAGTTATTTCACAGGTCGGTACTTCCGACCTTGTGCTGGTAGTACCGAGGGGTTCCTGATCCTTTTAGAAAGATTTGGAGATTTAGCTGAAAGGGATAGAGAGATAGTGCTAGGGACATGTAGAGCAACCACAACATTTGGTGATCTGGCACAATCAATCAAGCAAAGCAATGATCACCAAATATCATGGGAAGAACCAATTTTCTTTTTGTAAGACTCACACAAAATTAAAAAAATAAAACATTTTTCTCTCTATCTAGGCATCAAACAATTTGTGTGCAATAAGTCAAGCCAAGTTACGAGAATCCAAGATATTTAGCTCACTTCTCAAAGCACAAAACCTTTGCTCATCTAGAGGCTTAGTGAAGATATCGGCAAGTTGCCTCTCGGTGCTCACATGACATAGAGCAATATCACCCTTAGCCTCATGATCCCTTAAGAAATGATGTCGAATATCTATGTGCTTTGTTCTAGAGTATTGGACCGGATTGTTTGCTAGCTTGATGGCACTCTCATTGTCACACAAGAGTGGAATCTTACTAAACTTACAGCCGTAATCACTCAACGTTTGCTTCATCCACAAGAGTTGTACACAACACGCACCGGCCGCCACATACTCAGCTTCGGCCGTGGACAAAGCAACCAAATTTTGCTTCTTTGAGCTCCACGACACCAAAGACCTACCAAGAAATTGGCAAGTCCCGGTAGTGCTCTTTCGATCTACTTTGCAACTGGCATAGTCCAAATCGGAGTAGCCAAGTAAATAAAAAGTGGAGCCCTTGGGATACCATAAGCCTAGGTTAGGAGTGTGTACCAAATATCTAAAGATTCTCTTAACGGCCATTAGATGACACTCCTTAGGATTAGCTTGAAATCTTGCACACATGCACACACTAAGCATTATATCGGGCCTAGATGCACAAAGGTAAAGGAGGGAGCCAATCATGGAACGGAATACCTTTTGGTCGACCGACTTCCCTTCTTCATTGAGATCAAGATGTCCATTCAATGCCATAGGAGTCTTGATGGGATTGGAATCGGCCATGTCAAACCTCTTGAGCATATCCTTCACATACTTGGTTTGACACAAGAAAGTCCCTTCCTTCAATTGCTTGATTTGAAACCCAAGGAAGAACTTCAATTCACCCATCATAGACATCTCGAACCTCTTGGTCATGATCCTACTAAACTCTTCACAAAATTTATCATTAGTAGACCCAAAGATAATGTCATCAACATAAATTTGGCATACAAAGATATCTTTTCCATTTCTTTGAATGAAGAGAGTAGAATCGGCTTTGCCTATCTCAAAACCGTTCTTGAGAAGAAAATCCTTAAGGCATTCATACCATGCTCTAGGAGCTTGCTTAAGCCCATAGAGTGCCTTATGGAGCTTGTACACATGGTTGGGGAAGTTTGGGTCTTCAAAGCCCGGTGGTTGATTAACATACACTTCTTCTTGGAGAGGTCCATTCAAGAAGGCACTCTTGACATCCATTTGATGAAGCTTGAAGTCATGATGAGTAGCATAGGCCAAAAGGATACGAATTGATTCAAGCCTTGCTACCGGTGCATAAGTCTCTCCAAAGTCCAAGCCTTCAACTTGAGTGTAGCCTTTGCCAACAAGCCTTGCCTTGTTCTTTGTGATGACACCAAATTCATCTTGCTTGTTCCTAAAAACCCATTTGGTGCCGATCACATTTTGCTTGGGTCTTGGCACCAACTCCCAAACTTCATTCCTCTTAAAGTTGTTCAACTCTTCCTCCATGGTAATAATCCAATCCGGGTCCTCAAGAGCTTGTTCCACACTAAGAGGTTCCAAAGAGGAAACAAACGAGTAAAATGCACAAAAATTTGACAATCTTGAGCGAGTTGTTACCCCTCTTTGGATACTCCCAAGTATGTTGTCAACGGGATGATCCCGTTGAACCATTTGATGTACTCTTGGGTGTGGTGCTTGAGATTGACATTGAATGGGTCCATCGTCATCTTCAACTTGTGGAGCTTCTCCTTGAGCTTCACCACCTTGTTCTCCCCCTTGATCAAAGCCCCGTCCATGATCGTCACCATGAACTTGACTTTCTTCTTGATGAACTTGAGAACTTGGTGGTTCCACTCTTGTTGATGATGATGGATCTTGATTGCTTGTGTCAACCGAAGCTTGAACTTGAACCTCACAAGGCATCACTTCACCGGTGCCCATTCTAAAGATAGATACACTTGGAGGCTCTTCATCATCTATAAGGTTTTCACTAACTTGCTCTCCTTGAGATCCGTTGGATTCATCAAATTTCACATCTACCATGGTCTCAACACAACCGGTGGTTTTGCTGAACACACGATAGGCATGTTCGTTAGTTCCATAACCAATGAGAAAACCTTCATCAACCTTGGATGCAAACTTTGAGGCTTTGGGTTTCTTGTTAAGTATGAAACACTTACACCCAAAGACCCTAAAGTAGTGCACACTAGGTTTCTTACCGGTGATGATCTCGTAGGGTGTCTTGTTCAAGTACTTGTGGAGGTAGAGGCGGTTGGCGGCTTGGCATGCGGTGTTGATGGCTTCCACCCAAAATGAGTTCGGAGTCTTGTATTCATCAAGCATTGTTCTTGCTGCTTCAATCAACGTACGGTTCTTCCTCTCAACAATGCCATTTTGTTGAGGAGTGTATGGAGCGGAGAGTTCATGCTTGATGCCTTCTTCATCTAGGAACTCTTCAACTTGTGTGTTCCTAAACTCCGAGCTGATGTCGCTTCTTATGTTCTTGACCTTGAGCTCGAACTCATTTTGAACTCTTCTAATGAACTTCTTGACCACTCCCTTTGCTTCACTCTTATCTTGCAAAAAGAATACCTAAGTGAAACGGGAAAAGTCATCAACAATTACTAGACCATATTTGTTACCACCGATGCTTATGTAGGCGATTGGACCAAACAAATCCATGTGTAGTAGCTTTAATGGTCTTGATGAGGATAGGATATTCTTGGCGGGATGATGCGCTCCAACTTGCTTCCCGGCTTGACAAGCACTACGCAACCTATCTTTCTCAAAAACAACATTTGTTAGTCCTAGGATGTTCTCGTCTTTTTGAAGTTTGGCCAAGTTCCTCATGCCAACATGGGCTAGTCGGCGATGCCATAGCCAACCCAAGTCGGATTTTGCCACTAAGCAAGTCTTAGGGTCCACCTTCACTTTTGTGAAATCCACATAGTAAAGCTTTCCCCGTAGATGACCCGCAAAGACAATAGAGGAATCCTCCCTTCTAGAGACGGTCACACCCTCATGGGTAAAGAGACAATTGTAGCCTTTCTCACAAAGTTGTGAAACCGACAACAAGTTGTATCCTAACCCTTGAACATGATAAACATCTTCAATTGAATTGGTTGTTGAGATAGCAATTTTACCTAGACCAAGAACATCTCCTTGACCATTGTCTCCATAGATGATAGTTTCCGTAGGGGTGTCATAATGATCAAGGGATGTAAATAAGCCTTCATCTCCGGTCATATGATTAGTGGCACCACTGTCAATCAACCATGCGCTTCCACCGGAGGAGTAGGCCTACAAAACAAGTTTAAGCTTTTGGTTTAGGTACCCAAAAAGATTTGGGTCCTTGGAGGCTAGAAGCATAAACTTTTGGAACCCACACACTCTTCCTCATAGCCTTCTTGGTGTAGGCTCCAACATACTTGACCACCATTTTACCATTGTGGTCCAAGGTCACAACATAGTCACAAGTGTAGTTGGGAGAGGGCTTGTGTTCCACCACATTCTTCGATGCCTTTGATGGGAAATTAACCCCACCATTTCCTTTTGTGGTGTTCACAACCTTTGGCTTGTCCTTTGTTGTGGTAGAGGTGGTGACTCCATGGGCAATGTCTATAATAGTGTTGAGGTAGCCTCCCTTGTTCCACAAGGGGATCTCATGCCCTTTCACCACCACCCTACCATTGACCTTGTTGTCTTTGTAGTGCCCAAGTCCTTGCTTGTCAATTACCTTAGGAATGGACTTGGCACCTATCTTGCCTTGATTGATTAGCATGTTCAATCGGGCTATTTGCTTGTCTTTGCTCTTGATAGTCTCCTCAAGCTTTGCATGGTTAGTCTTAAGAGCATTTATATCAACATTAGAGCAAATTGAGCAACCTTTGCTAGTGGAGGCATTAGAGTCAAGTATTGCCTTAGGATTGGCTTTGGTGCTTTCCCAAATAGCACTATAGTTTGCTTCAA
This sequence comes from Cenchrus fungigraminus, assembly GCA_036936925.1. Lineage (NCBI taxonomy): Eukaryota > Viridiplantae > Streptophyta > Magnoliopsida > Poales > Poaceae > Cenchrus > Cenchrus fungigraminus. The sequence goes on from CM072780.1 coordinate 92,770,317, forward strand.
GATTTTTATGTTTATCCGACAAGCGTGAGAAGCTTGTTTGAAGCTCACTATGAGTGACCTTTAGGGAAGCTAGAGATTCATTTGCCAAAGTGCAATCCTTTGACATCCTCTTGTAGGTGTCATTGGCGAAGGACAAGTCCGTGGTCAACTTCTCCACCTTAGCCTCCTCTTCGGCAAGGCGTCTCTCTAGAGCAAGGTTTCTTTCCTTCTCAAGGATAAGCAAGTCTTCTTGCTCATGGAGAGACACTTTCTTTTTCTCTAATTTCACCAAAAGCCTTTTTATTTCCTTATAGCCCTTTTTACTAAATTGCTTCATCATGTTAGCCTCAATTTCTTCTTCATTATCTAGATCATCTATGTCACTAGGTGTGGATGAAGAAGAGGTGAGAGAGGATGAGGTGTTTGTTTCTTGTACCATGCTCCCCCTTGCCATGAGGCAAAAGTGAGAGGGGTCCTCATCGTCGGAGAAGTTGTTGAAGACACATGGTGAAGATGATCCTTGTGCCATGGCAATGGTTGCCATGCCTTGCTTCTTTGGCTCTTCATCTTCATCACTTGAGTCCCATTGTTGACCCACGTGTGCAAGCCCTTGATACTTGTTCTTGTACTCTTTACTCTTCTCCTTGTACTTCTTCTCTTCTTCACCCTTGTTCTTGTTCTTGGGACGCTCGGCAATGAAGTGTCCATACTCTCCACACTCATAGCATTTGCGTTGAGACTTCTTCTTCCTTTCATCACCGCATTTCCTTGATGCCCTTGACTTCAAGAATTTCTTGTACTTTCTTATGGCAAAGGCGGTTTCTTCATCCGTGCTTCCTTCTTCACTTGTTTCTTCATTCTTGGTCTTGGAAGTCTTTGGCTTCACTTCTACCGCTTCACTAGAGCTAGCATTAAGGGCTAAGCTCTTGTTCTCCTTCAAGCTTAGTGACTTCAACACATCTTGATCAACTAGCTCTTGATGCAAGATCTCACCAAGAAGTTGATTGGGTGTCTTGTTGTAGTAGTTTGGGTCTCTTCTTATCATAGTTGCAAGATTTGGGTTCTTCGGAGTGAAAGCTCTTAGCAACTTCTTTGTGACCTTGGAGTCATCCCAATCATCACTTCCTAGTGCTTTGATATCCGAGATAAGGAGCATAAGTCTATCATACATCTCTCTCACGGTTTCTCCATCCTTCATGACGAATAGCTCAAGCTCTCCGTGAATCAAATCAATTTTGCCTTGTCTTACATGATCGGTCCCCTCATGTGCTTGTGCTTCCTTGAGTGTGTCCCAAATCACCTTGGCAATTTGGATGTTCCGAACCTTGTTGAACTCTTGAGCACACAAGGATCCCGTGATGACTCTTGTTGCTTGTACGTTGCGGTGGAGGTCTTGCTCATGCTCGATTGTGAGGGCTTCTCCTTCGGCGGGGATTGTCACGCCTACACACACAATCTTCCAAAGAGAAGGGTGAAGCCCGTAAAGGTGCATTTGCATATCATAAGCTCATTTGGGATAGTCTTTCCCATCGAAATGGGGGAGGCTTTCCCAAATGTACGGAATAGAATTTTTCGTTAGGATGATTGCCCGGAAATTGTGTGTAGTTGTGGGGCACTTCGTAGAAGCCGGAGTGAGTGTACTTGGCTTGCTCCTTCTTGCGATGCAGACGGCCCACAGCGTGACTGGCTGGTCCTCGGTGATGCGGTCCTCGCCGTAGGCGTCCTCCACGCCGCCGGTGACGACGTCGTCTATTTGCGGCTTCTCCACCCAGAGCTGCGCAGCCAAATCCGGAGGGCAGCGGAGCACGGGGACGACGGCATGAGCCGCGCGCTGCTCGCCCATGTTCTCCACCACCCGCCGCTCCTCGCGCTCGCGCGGAGCTGTGCCCTATTCCCAATTTAATCGCTTGTTTGTTGCTGATAAATCTGTTGTTTTTTCCACTTGGCTTCGCAACTCGATGAGTGGCGTTGGCGCCCGAGGACTGCTCCCTTCTCGCTTCCACCCGCTCCACCGTTTCAATTGCAGCGCAGTGCAAGCACCCGTGTGGCCGACACCGTCCACAACATCCTCTGCGCCGTCGTCGGCGCGCGGATCCGGGGGGCCACGGCGGGCCGCGATAGTGGCGGTGACAGGCAGCGGCACCAACGACGGCGGGTAGGCCGAGCGCGGGGGAGGCCGCGACATCGCTCGGGTATGGGGAGCCACGGTGAACCGCGTGGCCGGCAGCGACCGGCCATGGCGGCGGAGATGCCGACCATGGCGTCGGGGGGAGGCCCACCGGCGGCGGCAACGGGTGGGGCGGCGCGAGGGAGGGCCGGTGGCGGCGCCGTGGGTTCTTTTTGTGGAACGCGTGGTTTAGATCCGGCTGGGTGGCCGGGTGGGCCCGACGGGTATAGGTGGGCGGGTATGCGCGGGTGGGTGAGAAAAAAATTTCGTATTTGGCAGAAACGCTCCCCAAATTGCGATTTCTATGGTCGTTCCACCTTTTTTGTCATCATGCAACATGACGGGTGGGTCCGGTGTGAGGGGTAAGGCGGACCCGAATTAGGTGAGAAAAGTTTTCAATTGTCTTCGCTCCTTATAGTATAGATAGATTAATTATGTAGGCTACTAGCTAGATGCATCAATCATACTGTGGACCTCAGCAGGAGTTTAGATCATTTTCTAGATAAAGTAACTAGACATGAGCTAGCGTAACTGTTTCTACTTCTTATGCAGGTTACAATATATAATTGTCATGTATAGGTCCTTTTCGCTAGGGGAAAAAAATAAATACTAATTTGGAGGGAAATAAATCGAAGTACAAAGAGTAGTGTTTGCATTATTGCGTGCCATTCTATCAGTAACGGACGATGAAACAAAATCAAAGGAATCAAAGCATAGCCCGGCGCCACTACTCCTCATTCCACCATTGGATCTCTCTGCTCTTCCACCATTGGCAGACCCTCTTGAGCCCTCCGTCATGGCTGCCGTGGAGTTGATCTAGTTCTTCGATTAACTGTATAGGTGGTTGGACCTCATTCTAATGTGCACGCACCCAAAAGAGCAGATCTCACTACTGTTTTCCTTAGTGATGCATCCCATTCCAAATACCTCATTGTTGTTGTTCATGAGCATTGCTGTTGTATATGTACATGTATCATCTGGGAAGGAAGCAGGAAAGGGGGATAGAAGGGTAAGCCAAGAAAAAAGTCCTTGCTATATGTTCAAAGAATGATAGGTTGGTTGGAGTGCTTGCGTGCTCATATTGGTTTCTTGTACTACTTTGTATGTATATTGGGTTGTCCAGAAATCTTTTACTACTATTTTTATTGTAAAAATATCTGTACAATGTAGTAACTGCATACTATTTTCCGAAACAAATTTGTACTACATTTTACAGGTATTTTACAATAAATAGTAGTAAATTGTAGTAAATGCATATTATGTTGTAAAATGTAGTAAAATGTTGACGTGTAAAAAAGTAATATGTGAACCAAGTTTGGAATATTTTACTTTAGACTATAATGTCAATTTTTTGTGATTAGTGACAGTATACCATTTGGTGAACGAGGTGGCTTAGCATTCACACACATATATTAGTACATCCACCTGTTTCGCACACATATAAATGTACCTTTCAATACTAATCTTTCTGAGTTGTGCGATCCCAGAGGATAGCAAATAACTCAATTTAATTGAAAGATAGCATAACTAGGGTAACACCAAAGAGAAAGCAGACACTTGATGCAAACAGTTTGATGCCTACAAACCAATGCCATATGAATATTGAATGAAGAGAGGTGTGGTCAAGCTGTCTCAACAAGACAACCAGGTCAATTATAATGAAACAAACATATTAATTCTCTCCTAAAGCCTTGAGCCTACTCCAGACTCAATTACCAACCTAATTTTGAATCAACTTTGCATTGCTTCCCTGAATTGTATTAAGAACGAGTAATAAGTCCAATGCCATATGAAATTACACTGTCAGATGGAACAAGTCCATTTCACATGGAAACAAAAGCTTGTGTAATAAGAATATTGCACTATCACACTGTTGATCTTTTACATTATAGTGGAGGCACTTGAAAGATCGAGAGAAAGCGTCATCGGTAGGATGCCAACCAAAGTAATCTCCTAGGGATATATTATACCATGAGAGGCTCGGCTTCCCTACAAGTTGCTGCTGGAAGCAGATCATGGCGTGCTCTATCTCAATCTAGCATCCATACGTGACCATGAGTCACATCCGGCAAAATGACCTACGGGGTTGAAGTAGAACATCGGAGCAGGGGCCCAACGAAATGGAAGAAGACATATCCAAGTAGTGAATAACTCAGGACTTATTCTACAGACCTATAGACGCATACTAGTGTTCAGATTATCCTTTCCATTTTCTTTCTTGATGCGTCCCATGCATTTTCTTTCTTAATGCAGCATTATTATTACCGAGGAAGAGAAGAGGAAATCGATGTGGCAGGATGCCAAGGCTATAGGTGCTTTGCTATATATGATGCATGGGTGCAAGATATATAGGTTGGTCACATCATATCCTAGTCACAAAGATTTAAGTGTATACCAAATTCGTATTATTTTAATTTCAAAATGATAAGAAAAGTAAGTGTACTTGGAGCTGTACACAGAAATAGTCCAGTAGATATTGTTAGTCTTGGCCTTGACCAATAGGAAGCTTTTTGCTTGGCGATTATAAGCTTAATTTGTGAGCAATCAGTTAGTTATCTAGTTGGGTCATTTTTTTTAGAAAATGGAAATATATCCTACCTCTGTGGTAAAACGCACACAGCCAAATTCTTACAAGATTTAGTTGGGTCATGCATCGTTAAAGATCTCAACCGGAGATCCTTCTAGAAGCTTCTGATGGGATTATAGTAGTACTAAATTTATGATACTCCACGCTTGCAAGGGAAAAATTCCATATTTTCATGAAGTGTACCTTTTGGTGCGTACACCTACATAATCGTACAAGGAGCATCTGGCCGTCTCGTATAAAAAAAATCATAGTTTCAATCTGACGTAATATGGTGTGCTTAATGGTTGTTATTAGTAACATGTAATCCTCATTTTGCGTGCATCAAAGGGTGTCCTGCCATGTATGCAGGTGGTGGCCGCCAAAAAAACACAGGCGCGCATTTTGTTTGCCAGGATTTAGGCCCTGTTTGGCAGCGTGCGGAGCCGGAGCGGAGCAGGCGGAGCTGCATCTCTGCCCGCTGCCGCCTATCCACCTAGAAAACTGCTCAACCTCTCCCATTTAGCAAGCAGAAGTGCTCCATGTGGAGAGGCTCTTTGGTGCCCCTCCCGCAAAAAAAAGCTCCGGGAGCTGTTATTGGAGCGCTCCCAAACGAGCCCTTAGTAGTCTTGTCGGTGCCAGCCAGTTGTGGTACGCCAATAATATTGTTTTGAGGTTTGGTACGCCAATATTTAGCAGCAAACCAAACGCTGGCTTTTTTATTCAAGGTCGCGCCCAGTGAGAAGAATTAGCTCACTAGCCAAAGACTGAGCCCACGACCCAGATGAAGGCTTGTTCCCTACCCCTATCAGATTTGCCCGGTTCAACCAAATTCCCAGTGGCCACCATAAGAGATGAAGGGATGATCACGATATGACGCTGCCACCATCCGTATTGCTCTAGTTCTTTCATTTGGTGTATGAATAGTATAGCTGGAGCTAATTCAAACTGCATCTAATCGGACAATTCTGCCTTGTATTGTTTCCCTTCATGATGCACCCCATTCCGAATTTCCAATACCTCATTATCTGTGTTGGAAAGCATTCTAGTAGTTATCCTTCTCCCTCTACACGTTGGAACTTGCATTGCGCTGTCAAGCTAGGAAGGTAGATGGAAATGGATGGGTAAGCTAGCTAAATGGTAACTGTGCTTGCTATATATACTACTCCCTCCGTTTCGTTTTAGATGTCGCACGCAGTTCAACTCAGAACGAGTCAAAATACATGTCGTCGGTACAGTAGACAGCCTGTGTATTTCCTATTTTACCCCTGTTTAACATCGCATTGCCTCGGCTTGGGTTCGCTGGTTCGCTTCTGGCCTCGACCCGCCGGCCGCCGCCGCCGCCGGCTGGCCTGGTGCGCTTCGCCCGCCGGACACGGGACCTCCCGGCTCCACGCTGCCGCACCGGCGGGGTCCCTCCCTCCCGCCCTCCTCCTCAATCCAATCCACATCTCGCCCATCTCTCCCGTCCACACATCGCCATCCTTGCGGCGGCAGGAGCAATGGCGCCTCCGACTCCTTCTGATGCCCCCTTCGAATCCCTCACCACCGGTGCACAGGCAACGGCGCCATGGCTCGGCATCCAGATGCCGCATCCCCACCTTGTCGATGCTCCCACACTGCCAATCGAGATGCCGCACCCCCACTGTGGCCGCGAGCGTTGTTCTCTACCTATCGAGTACCGTCTTGCTCGTCTCTCCGCCTTGGCCGCACAGACCAGCACCGCATCGTCGTCGCGGTCATCAACATCGCCAAGATGCAGGCATCGGCGCAACGGTTCGTGTTCGCCATCCCCAAGGTACTATTGTGATCCGTAAATTCTTGTGAGTTGTATCTTCCTGCCGTTTCTGATTAGTACTGTATGCAATTGAGTTCCTAAATCACCTGGAATAACTTATAACTTATGAATAAAGAATTTATGTAAGTTAAATGATGCAGATCCTGCTGATTATTCGATGATAATAGTAGTCACATTTTCTGATTTTCTTGTAATAATTTGATATCATGAGCAATACTGATATCATGAATGGTTTCTAATGCTCATGTTGTTAACTGAGCATTCAGGCACAAGTCTGAAAGATATTGCATTCAGTCCATGTCATTCTTGAGCTCTGGAGTTAACTGAGTATCTGAAGCATTTCTGTTTCCTGTTTCGATAACTGTGCTAACTGGAGTACTTTCAGTTTCAGAAACCTGATAGTTTCAGAGGACAAATTTTTTTGGTAAACTGTAGTAAATGTGCAGGTGCTTGTTGATGCATTTACTTGATCAGTTTTGAAACTGGTCAAGTAAAGGTGCTGGTGATTTTTGGAAAAACAAATGTGTGCAGAGTTGTGGCAACTTGTGGTTAGTCTGTGCATACTTGCTGGTGCTTTTTGGATGAACCATCTACTGTTTTTTTTTTGCTGAATTGACATCAAACGGTTTATGGACTGCTTAGTACTCATGGTTCTGTATATATTTGCACATTGTACTCATGGTACTCACAGGTTTGCTATACTTGATTGCAGGATTTCCAAGGAGTTGTCCCTTCCTTCAAAGGACCTGGTGATTTGGGAAGAGCAAAGAGAGATACAAATCAGATGTGTAACTTATCCCATTGTGTATCAGTATACATGTCATTGTGATCTGCAACAGTGTAGCTCTTTTACTGAAAACTTATCCAGATTCTGTACTCAGTTTGCTATACTTCGATTTGTGTTGAAAGTAAGAAAGTCTGCAACCTGATGTTTCAGCTAGTATGAAAACCATACTCCCTGATGTTCTGCTGTTGTTACTCCTTGATGCTGCTACACTATCAGATTTGTTTCAGGCTTGTGGGGTTGCTATTTGATTTGTTTCAGGCTGAGCTTGTTGCATCATCAGACTTTCTAGTGCAGAAAATGAAAACTGGGCACATTTGCAAGTTTGAGTAACTAAAACTGGGAACAGCATAACTTGCAGTTGCCACAAATTTTAATTTTTTTGGGATTCTTTGTCGGCATGCCTTAAGGGGTTTAATTGTTATTGGTGTGCAAGTGCTTCCTGATAAATGCCAGGAGTATAAGTGCTTCCTGATAAATGCCAGGAGTATAAATTCCAGGAGCATTCAGGCACAAGTCTCCCAAGTTCATGATCTCCCAAGTTTCAGTTTCATATTTTTATGACATTTGAATATGTGTCCAGGCACTGTGTGAAGTCTCCTAAGTCCAAAATGAAAGCATGCACTGATACAATAGCTATTCTGATATGTAGTCTAACTGAAATGTGAAACAGAACATATATACTCCTTTGAAGACTGCAGATTTTTGTTTGTGCCACCTGCAGACTGCAGATTCAAAGAACACCACAACAAGAAGTATGCATGCTTTGTTCAGTCAGTTGCCAATTAAGAGTGAATTTTTTTGACAGCCTAAATTACCAATTGAAAATGTATATTTTCTGCAATCACTATTCTGTCGAAACAAGCAACAAGCACTTGCACCTTTACATTTCTGACGGCAGTTTCAAAACTGCAAATTTACTTGAGTACTGAACTTTCAGCACAGACCACAGTTACACAAGCCAATAAATCTCACGCAGTTTACAAAACTGCTACATACAGGGATTTGTTTTTGAGAGGAAGATACATATAGATTGAAATATACATTCAAAAATGCTACAGCAATTTTACAGAGTACTCCTGAGATCATAGACCTACTTCCATATGACAGCATCAGAACTCAGAAACATATATGTAGCCCTTAAAGGCTTGAACAGACTTAAAGCCATTATGTCATATGCAACCTTGGCCTTCTCCTTCCTCTTCTCCTCCAGTTCCTGACAGCAGCAACATAGCGTCTTGCACCAATTGCGCTTCACACTTCAGTTGCAAAGGGGGGCGCCCTTGCCTTTCGAGCATCCTTTTCCTGATGTGATGAACATAATATTCGTTTCCGCCACCAAGTTTCATAACTTCCTTCATGCATCCATGGAGAGTCAAGAAAATTCTATTTGCTTGGCGCACCGAATAAAAATCAAAAGCCTGATTCACAATATCCATGGAGTATTTCAGAACATTTTCATTTCAGAATAAGTTGTAGCACACACAATTGCAAAGGAAAGCAACAGTTCCGAGCTCTCACCTGATCCACCGCGGCTACAAGTTCTTCCATTGTTTTAGATGTTTTATACTGGATTGACTGAAAAGTGTTAAAGAAGCCTAAATTCAAAACATTGAAATCAGGAGAATTTGCTGGCTGACCCACAAGTCTAATGTCGAAGCCATGTTCCTTAGCAGCCTCACAAAACATTCGGTCATTAGGAGCAATATGGGGGTTAGCATTATCCTGCTGTATAAATATTGGCTTGTTGGCATCTTGAGGCGGCCAATTGGCACGAATAGCTGGTAATACCTTTTCAATCATGAAAGCCCGAATGACATCCTTATTTACTGAGTTGATAGCCTTCATCTCTATTGTTCCCGCAGGCCGCTTTGCACTTGACCGCTTGGCTGGTTCAGATGTCACGAATGGGAAACAACCAATCTTTCCATCAAACGTGCAAAAGCCCAGAGAATTAAATCTTGGCCGAGCCACAACAGTCAAAAACATGACCCTAGGAACTGTATAATCTCTCTCTGTTTTTCTTGTAATGTAGTGCCACTTTTCCTCAATGAACACATAATCAAACAGCCCTTGAAACATAGGATCTTGTGGTACACTGCTTGGGTCAAGCATAGATAGACACCACTTCAGTCTATCCTTCTTGTTTTTGTCTGTCAAGTAGGGCTTTTCAGAACCAATTTCAACATACTCCTCAGCCCTGCATGAGCATTAATTTAACATGAACATTAATTTGACATGAGTATCAGGCTTATGCTGCACTAAAAAATTGCTGAATAACTAAATGTGCTACACAATTTTATCATCATACCAAATGGATTAGAATCACAGAGGGAGATGGTGGCAAAGGTTAGAGGATTGCTACACAATTGCAGGAAGTATCTTGAGCTTGTAAAATTAAATTGCAAAGCAGAATCTTATCAGTAAAAGAAGAATCCTAGGCTGGAGTACTGGACAAATGAGCTTCAACTCGAATGGTAATCAGAACTGACCCATACAAGAACCAAGTAAAAGAAAACATTGCCTTAAATACTCCTAGACAGTGGAGTTGTTTGGCAAGCAGAGGTCACAGCACATGCATACTGGCCGGCCATGGATGAAGAATACTCCGTACACAGGAAGGATAGGATGAAAATGGTGGAGTAAATAATGATGTTGGCAGGCCCAGAAAGATCTCTGAAGAAATTGTCCCTCTGACGACCATAACTTCATTATTCACGGCCATACTTCAGATTGCAGTATGGAGTACTACTCCCTGAATTGCAAAACTAAATTGCAAAGCACTCCCTGAAGCTACTTGGAGTATTTGGAGCCTACAAGTGCTGCATCTAACATTTACTCCACCTTGGTAAGTTACAGAAGTTAACATTTTTCACGAGTTCTCATCAGAAACAGTCTAAGAAAAGGGAGGGATGGATCAAACATCCTAGCACGAGTACTTCATGAATTAATTAATTGAGTTTACATCCTCTACTCTGTAAACTGATCTACTGAAACCATCAATCGAAGCAGAGCAGCTGTAGAGGGATTGGGAGGAGAGGGAGGCTTCACTTACGGTTGAACCAGATGTTGGATGCGAGCTCCTCCACCTTGCGGCTCCAGGTGTTGAAGAAGTCGAGGATGTGTTCCATGGGGTTGACCACTTTCCTCCTCTGCTGCTGCTGCGCCGGCGCCGCCACGAGCTCCCCGTGCGCCGCCGTCCACCGCGCCGAAGGATCTTGCTGCCGAGGCAGAGGCCGTGGTGGAAGGGAGAAGCGGCAGGGAGGGCCTCGGGCTCGACAGAGAAGGAGTCCGGAGCGGCTCCATCACGATTTGGTGCCGAGGAGGAGCGGCGGCGGGCGGCGGCGCGTTCGGGTCGGGAGGAGCAGCGGCGGCCGGCGGCGCGTTCGGGGGAGGGGCAGGGCCGCAGGGCGTCCAGCAGAGAGCAGGTTCGGGAGGGCAAAAGGGTCATTTCGCAGTTTTATTAGTTTTGCCGAAGATGTCGGAAACGACATCTATTTCGAATCGGAGGGAGTATATGTTGAAGGTGCGATAGCTTGGTCGGAGTATTTTGTTTTTTCTTGTGGTACTTTGAATTTAATGTGCTTCCGTCCTATAAATTTTCTGCTGCTACTGTCTAGCATATTCACATGGTTTCTTCATAAGGGAGCACATATACACATACAACTGCTTTATTTTTCAACACTCACATTTCAAGAGTCACGTGATCGTAACAAACAGAAAACAATTCTGAATAATCAAACAACAGCATGATGAATGGGACCTTGACAAAATAGTGAAGTCATATCTAGGTTCTAGGACGGTGCCACGGAGGAACTGAGACGTACTGCTTGATACAAACAGATTGATGCCAGCAAATCATCATGGATCGTTGTGATCGAGCTGTCTGACAAGGAGTAACAAACTATTTGGGGCCTACCCGATCTCATAGCTTCTCTGACAAGGATCAATCTTGGCACCGAGATGAGATCCCTTATAATGACGAAAATAGACCATATGTAGTATTAGAAACACAGAGGTCCTCACAGCATCTCCCCTTTTCACTGCATCCCATCCCAGAGTAACTGGACATCACTGTTGGGTTATTTGGTGGATGAATTTTCCCTCCACATACTTCTTTCACCATGCATCTTCTAGAAAGTCAATACTGTTTCTATACAAAAGAACGGAGAGAAGGAAATGTTTATGCGTCAACTCCAGCATGCTAAGGGAGTAAGGGTGGTGGCTTCTTATATGTTTGAGGGATGACAGGTAGTTAGGTAGGAACATTTGTTCTACTGTTGAGTTTCTAATTAGCATTGCCTCGAATTTATGTTTTCCAGGAAACAGTATAAAATAATGGAGGGATAACATAACTAGGGTAACACCAACGAGAAAGCAGACACTTGATGCAAACAGTTTGATGCCTAAAAATAAACGCCATATGAATATTGAATGAAGTGAGGTGTGGTCAAGCTGTCTTAACAAGATAACGAGGTCAATTATGATGAGGCAAACAGATTAATTCTCTCTAAAACCTTGGACCTACTTCAGACAATTGCCAACCTAATTAATTTTGAAGCAACTTGCTTGCTTTCTTGAATTGTATTAAGAACTCACAGACGAGCTGAATGATAACCTTATATATCCTAGCAAATCACCATGTACACGCCACACGTCTTTCACTGCAACATGTCGCGGAGCATACGTCAACTAAGGATGTCACATACAAAGTCATCCGCCACTGCTGTAATTGATCGAGTTCTGCGATTAACTGTATATGTGGTTTAGGAGCTCATTTAAGTGTGCGCACACACCTATTCAAGACCCCAGTACTGTTTTCCTTAGTGATGCATCACATTCCAAATACCTAATCGCTGCTGTTGGTGAGCATTCTGTAATCCTTCTCCCTCTATATTCTTTGGAACTTGCAATGGGTTGCCGTTGTATATATACATGTACCAGCTGGGAAGGATGCAGGAAAATGGGGATAGAATGAATGGTAAGCCAAGGGAAAGTGCTTGCTATATGTTGGAAGAATGATAGGTTGGTTGGAGTGCTTGTGCTCTCATATTTGTTTCTTGTACTACTATGCATATATTGGGTTGTTGATAAATCTTTTACTGCTATTTTTATTGTGAAATATCTGTAAAATATAGTAAATGCGTACTAGTTTTTCGAAAAATACTCATCTCGCTTCCGAATACTGAATGATGAAATGTAAAAAGTAATTGTGGTCCAAGTTTGAAATAATTGACTTTAGATAATCCTAAAATGTCAATTATTTGTTATTACTGCGAGTATACCATTTGGTGACATATGGCTAGTACATCCACTTGTTTTCATGCATATACAAATGTAGCTTTCCGTACTAATCTTCTCAGAGTCGTGTGAACCTAGAGAAAAGCAAATAATTCTCATCTTTGATACAAATAGCACGAGTTGGACCATTAAACTTACATGATAAATTAACTAGGGCAATGCCAAAGAGAAAGCAGACACTTGATCCAAACAGTTTTTGATGCTTGCAAATAAATGCCATATCAATTGAATGAAACGAGGACATGAGGTGACCGAGCTGACTCAACCAGTGAACCAGATCAATTTATAACGAGGCAAACAATTGAAAATTATTTCTCTGATAAAACCTTGAACCTACTGCATCAACTCAATTCCCAACCTAATTTTGAAGCAACTCGCAGTGGTTCTCCGAATCTCTACTGAATGAAGATCGCACATAGATTAGCTCCATGTAAGGATGGCAACCACACGTGCTTCTTACTCCACCTGTTTCTTTTATGTAGCACCTCTTTTTTATCCCAGTGCATCCCATCCCAATACCTCAACATGCTTTTGATGGTTATTCACCATATGGATGTTCTCAGCCTTGTTCCACACAATCTCATCAAAATTGGTTTATTTGTACGCAATGGATTCATGGAGAACAGTGTTTATGTGTTGGGTGTGGCTTATCAAGGGTAGCTTCTTATTATACACTACAATACACTACTAGGGAAACACACATTTGTAACGGTTCCAAATCCCCATTATTTCCGGGTATGGAACCAGTATTATCCATTCAGTACCAATGGGGGAGCACATTTATACTGGGTGCACCACCCGATACTAATGTGCACATTAGTACCGTGTGGTGTTACGCACCGGTACTAATGTGCTTGGTCCGTCAGCTCTGTCGCTCCCCCTCTGTCTCTGCCCCTTCCGTTTGTTTCTCCCCGGTCCCACGACTGTTTCATTTTTATTCTACATTTTCTTTTCTTTTTTCTTTTCTCATCTCATCATCTCAGATCTCATCTCATAGCACAAATCGATTCACATCACTAATAGTCACGATTCACAGATCCGCAACACTAATAGTCACGATTCAGAACACAAGTTGATTCACAGAATCAAAGAAATTAGGATTCACATCTAACAATAGCAACAAGAACAAGAACTCACATCTATCATAATGCAAGAACAAGAAGGAACCGCAGCACCCCTTCACGATTGAAACTAGAGTGGAAGGAATCAAACAACAATCACACACAAACAGCTAGACACATGAGAAGCAGAGGAGCTCGCTGTGATCTCCACCTTTGGCTTCACCGTGGCTGCTGCAACCGTCATGCCCCAGCCGCTGGGGCCGGCCGCGCCCGTGCGCCCCAGGGCGGAGGCCGAGCTCGCGCCCCCGCACCGGGCGGCCCCGCTGGTCGCCAGGCTCCCATGCTCGTGTGCCCCAGGCTGGGAGGCCCAGAGCTCAAACCCCCGCGATAGGGAGCCCTGTCGGGCTGCCGAGCCCGCGCGCCCGTGGCCGGGAGGCCGAGAGCTCGAGCCCCGCGCCAGGGAGTCCGACCGGTCACCGGGCTGCCGTGCCCGCGCGCCCCAAGCCAGAGGCCGAGCTCATGCCCCCGCACTGAGAGGAAAAGAGAGAGAGAGAGAGGAGTTAGATGGAGAGGATAAGATGTGAGGGAGAGGGGGAGATAGAAATTAAAGAGATAGGCATGGAGACAGAGGGAGTGTGTGGAGATAAATAAAAGGAGACGAAGAGAAATGACACTCACTACGTGAAAACCTCAAATAGGTAACACGACATTTGTAACGGACATTTGTGGCCTGTTACAAAAAAATATTAAAGGTATCAGACTTTATTAATGTTCGTTACCAATAAATCTACACCCGTTACCTATAAAATTTGCAGATCGCAACCCAACTTACTCGTAACAGGCATTAATTAAGACCCGTTACCTTTAATAATTGTTGTAACGGACCAAATAACGCCCTTTGCTATTGCTGATTCTCGGACCCGAATTTTCATTTCAATCCGCTTGACTCCCCCACTCGCGTTCGCATATGACCTCACGTCCACCCCGCAGTCGCGTCCCCTCCCCACTCGCGCTCCCTCCCTGCCCATCCGCCCTCGCGTCCACCGCCCCCTCCCCTCTACCTCCGGCGGTGAGGCGGCCTCCCCCTTCCCCCTTCGACCGCCCCCTCCTTCCCCCGACTCGCCGGATCTGGGGCCGTCGTCGGCGTCGGCGCCGCCGCCGCCGCCAAGCCCAGATCTGCCGCCTCACCGGTGTGTGCGTGTGCCTCACCAGATCCGCGTGCGTGGACACCGGATCTGCTTGTGTGGATGCCGGATCTGCATGTTCTTGGGCTTGAACGCCTTGGTAGCGAGGCTGCTCCACCTGGCTTGGCCGGCGGCCGTGACGGTCGCAGGCGGCTTCGCAGCGACTCTTGGCATCCGCTGGTGGGCACGGTCGGACACCGACACCAGGGGAGAGAATGAAGACCGAGATGCAACTCCAACCGCAACGAGCAACAACGACCCCGACGAAGATGGTCGCTCCTTTCCCCGCCACGGCCGCCTCCTCGTCGCCATCGTGCCAGCATGCCTCGGCATCGCGGCTAGCCAGGGGCGGAGCTGCGACTAGGGCTGGCCAGGCTGAGGCCCTAGTCGTGGCCCATCGAAGCCCATAGTCCCCCATACGTTTTGGCCCAAAAACTATAAGACTTGGAGGTCCAGCTCGAGCAGAATAGGGCAACGCAAAGCACAAGGCTTGGCAGGCTCCTGTCGAGGCTGCGATGGCACGACCGCGCGACTCGGGAGCGCGAGGGGAGGGGATCCTGCTGGCCGCCCACCGCCCACCTGGTGCTCCACACTACCACCCGCCAGCCACCTAGTCCGCCCGCTGCCAGCCACTTCCTGATCCCTGGTGCCCTGTCGGCCTGTCATGCGTGCGGCCGCCCCTGCTTGAAGGGGGCAGCCACCGCCGCCGTCAGACGCCGACTGGAAGGACTAGGAGGAAGTCAAGCAGGTGCTCATCAATCTTCTTCCAATCTTTCTATCTGTTTACCACTGACAAGATTTAGGTGTATTTGGATTTAGATTTTAGTGGCAACAAGTGGTCATGGATCCTCTATTTCGTTGGTCTGTACTTGTGTAGCCATCAAATTAAAGTTGTTGCTCCAGTGCTTCCATTCTGATTCATAATTTTGGGAGCATTTCTTAAAGTTTCTGCTCCCAATCAAAGGCAAGCAAAGGTGCATTTTCTTTATTTCTTATTTGTTTACTTCATATTGCTACTTTGTGTTACATATGTGGTAAAATCTTTGCGCATCGGGTCCGATGGTAAACCACTAACCAGATTCATTTCCTGTCTGGGTTTTCGTTCGATGCATATACGTGGAGTAGTTTTGATCGCTCAATTTTGGCCCTAGTCGTGGCCAAAAGCTGGCTCCGCCTCGTCGAACCCTCCCCTGAAGGTACTGCAACGCTCCCTCCTCAAGATCTACGGTTAGGACCCATTGCGGTGAACTAGTCTGGTTAGGCCGTGGTTTCATTTCTGTTTGTAGGTGGCTGGGAGGTGGAACTTTGGTGTGGATCTGCTAGGTTATATTTCTGTTTGTAGGTGGCTGGGAGGTGGAACTTTGGTGTGGATCTGCTAGGTTAGATTTGTCATGCTCATGCGGTTTGTGGACGTTCTTGTGCACACCAACCTCTATGGTGCAGTGAAATGAAATGCTGCTTTCAAGTTTATTGCCCATTGCCAAATTCACCTCTTTAGGCGCATTGATCTGATGCACCATTGTTGTACAAACTGATCTTGCTTGATTGGTGACTTGTGGGTTTGTGCAGGAGATACTCGACAAGGGGAGCAAGGGGGAAGCAGGGCAACGGAGGAGATGGGAAGCTGACCTCAATGAGGCACTCACTTTGCAGGTGTGTGTGATCTCCTTGCCTTTCATACAACTAGTTTGCCAGCATAGTAATATGTTGGATGTTCCCATAATCCTATAAATTCAATGCACCGGCTTCTCTGTCAGTGTTCAGCTTCCAAAGTAGAAATGCATCATGCAATTCAGTACTATTTTGGTGTATCCAATATTCAGACTTGATGATATTGCCATGTTAATCGGTATCTCTGTTCCAATGGTCCAATGGAAATTTTATCCTGAGTAATCAATTTACTTTTTTAAAAGAAGTGCTCATTCCAAAGCTTTGATACTATTGTTTTGTAGATAAGTCTCTTCCTCTCCTCTCTGATTCATCTTTCAACTTATCATAGTAATATTATTGTTCTGTGCAATGCTGGCTGAAAGGATTATTCTGCGTAGTAATTTGATATACTTGTTTGGCTCTTTTCACTTGCAGCGAAGTGGTAGTGCAAGTGTGGAACACATGTTCCAGTTTTCAAAGGATGTCTGTATAAAGAAAGGTTTGTTCCTCCCTTCCCATTCCCAACCTAGAACTGATTTCTTGATCGGACTGCTCAATTTGTGGTTGGTGAGACAATTAGGTTGGGAATTATGTGTTGAACCTCGAACAGATTTGTGTTTGCCTTTTGTTTTCAGTTCAACCGCATGGTCATGTTTAGTCACAAAATGGAGATAGACCAAACTATCAACTTCTTGTTGCAAGCAGGGCCTGGTGTTATGATCATATAATTTTGCAATGTATGCATACTGATCATGTTAATTTTCAGGTTAACATACTTAGTGACAGTTTGATTCCATATCATCCTCATGCCATTATTTTTCTCCTTTTCATCAGGGACTTGTTGGGTGAAGGTTTTCGAGCATCAGTAGGCTTCTCATATTCAGAAGCACCTCTGCTTTTCCAGCTATGTGGTGAGTGAACCCTGCAAACTGCAGCAGCACCCATTCTGTCTCTTCATGTTTTATGACAAGTGAACCTACAATCTGAGTGTATGGATGAAACTTGGCATGTTTGGTTGTAACTCAGCATGTGTATGTAATGTTTAGTTCTTGTGTATATAAGGATATGATCTATCTTCTTCCTTCTATGATTAATGTTTACTGATTTTCTTTTTAAGAATGCACACTTTGCCTTAACATGAAAGTTCCTTTTAACCTACAATTACCAAAGTTCATAGTTCAATTCGCATCTGTCATTGGCACGATAGTTCATAGTTCAATTTAAGTTTGCTTGAACATGCTATTGGACTTCTCTTCTCCCATGCACAGTGATAACTTGCATCTACGATGGTACTCATTTTGTTGCTCTTACACAGGTGGAATTAACCAAGTAGTTATTATTCTACTTTCTGTTACTTTGATTCGATGAGCATGTATGCATGTAACTGAGCATGGATGTATGTAACTATATACTTGTGTGTATACATGTATGTCACACCCGGATTTAAAGGTAAATCCGAACGCATAAAACACATGTGCGTCAGGATCAAGTTACACACATGCGTCGACTCAGTGAATACCAAAAACAGTTCCAAAAGCGTAAAGGAGGTATTATAACTTTATTACATGACCGATAGTCTTTAATCTAACACACCGAGTAGCTAACAGCGGAAAGAGTGAACATAGTCGTCCACCACAGGCAGCCAACTGAAGGAGCGAACGCCTAGAACTCATCGAATCCACCAGGATAGTCCCCAAAACATCCGTCTGAGCAGCAGCCGGGTTGTGTAGATGCAATATAAAATAATAACAAGCATGAGCACATGTCGTACTCAACAAGGGAAAACACTATAACAACATGCAAAGGCTTTATGGTGGAAGCTTGTGGTTGCATAGCAGATCAGCATTTTAGTTGGTCCAATTTTATTAAGCAAGCTGAATTACTAGCAAATGTAAGTTTATACCAACCCAGAGATTAACATAAGCATCATCATCATGAACGAAAGTAAATGCAACAAGTTTAGTCCATCTTCCATAGTTTACTCATGTGAGGGTCCAGGCCGCCCTTGACCGTAGGCACAGCTAACCGGTTAGTTTTACACTCTGCAGAGGTTGTACATCTTTACCTACAAGTCGCGTAAAAGTTCTAGGAACTTTAAACCCAACCATGAGATGCCGGCCAAGCATCATACCACACTACCGAGGTGTGATTGCATAGGGACGCTACGAGGCCTTTACAAAGATCCCCTAGTGCAGGCTGCTCGCTAGGTTACTTGACAGCGCAATGCATAAACCTCTCTCAAGACTGCGAAGCTACCATAGAGCAGATCAGCCTGAGGGCCGGGCTATACACCAACTACCGGCAACCCCCAACCCCTTTCAGGTAAAGCATACCTAACACCAAGTTTTCTAATTATTCAGCCAAGACAGAGCCATATGTCTTGTGGTTGTACTGTTTTCCTGGGTGGTTCTCCATGTTCCGATTAACAAAAGTGATCTTGTTTAATGAAGGTATAACATAAGTAAAGCAAGATTAACATTGTTGTTCATTAGAACCACCATGATCCCAAGTTGAGCAACTAAGCAAGGTCTACCCAACATAATCATAAACCCAGGTTGATCAAGGCATAGGAATAAACAAACCTAGTCAAACCTTAAATAGTAGGACCCTTCAATTTAATGCAAGCAATAAATAAATAATGGTGTAATTAAAATGCATGTTGTAATAGGATGAATGGAAATGCAGCAAGGACTTGCCTTCTACCAACGCTTGCTGCTGCTCAAAATCTTGAAAATCTTCAACTTCAGCGTATTCCACGCACGGATCGTCTTCTACGCACCATATCATTCACATACAAGCAAACAATGGGATAAAATAAGAAACAATCACCAAATAGTACTAACATAACAAAACAGGGGCATAAAACTATTCTACTCTTCGATACGATCGCGTGGCTATAAAGAACGCTAAAAACGGAGTTAAAACGTGTATTCTACAGCTAAAACAAGATTGTAAGGACCTGTATGTGATTATCTATAGAATTGAAGGGCTGACAGAAAAGATTGGCAAGACACATCAAACAGTGCTCGCAAAAAGGTCAAAGGACAGGGTTAGATCTACAAAATGGCTTGGGTGGGATTTATGTGTGGAAGTGAGATTTTTGTAGGGGGTTTTCCATAGATTTGCATAGACACAAGATTGGATCTAAACATTACGAGATCTCACAAGGGCCTAGACAGAAAACAACCTTATCATATTCTACCTCTGGTTCGTGACGGACAGGAGCTTGCAGGTGCTCCTGGCCGTTTCGGTCGCCGGCAGTGGGGGCGGCCTAGGGCTCGGCTGAGGCTCTGAACGGAAAGAGGAGGTCGAGGGGAGCTCGTAGAAGTGCTCACCGGCGTTGGGGACGAAGGGAGCGGCTGAATTTCGAACGGCAGCGGACGGTTGACCGGCGGCCAGGCGGAGGAGGTCAGGTTCGGCCGGGGCGGGTTTGGCAGCGGCTGGAGGCAAGCGGCTGAGGGACATGCGGCAGAGGCAGCCTAGGGCTGGCGCGACGGTTGGGTGAGGGAATGACAGGCTTGGCCGCAGGGAACGGGCGGACACGAACCGTCGACCATGGAGTTGACCGGAATAGTATAGGTAAAGAAAGAGAGGGCAAAGGGGATTCGATGGGGACTACCACGAAACTGTAGATTGAACGGCAAAACGGAAAGGAAACAACGAGACGAACGCGATGGTGTGCTCACCTTCGGCCAGAGATCAACAATGGCGACGAAAGGGCTCGCCGGAGTTGGGGAGGAGTCGCCGTGTCGGGGAAGACAACAGAGTCGTCGTCGGATTCGCGTGACCGACCACGTCACCACGTAGAGCTCGACGAGGGGAACTCCAAGGTGGTGTCCCTTTGCACAGGAAGTGCACGGTTTTGCCGGAAAGTTCGCCGGAATTTAGTAGATGCAAAAGTTCGGCGACGGTTTGTGAGAGTTAGGGTTATCGAAACAGGATGTGGTTGGCGGCGTTGGAAAGAGGACGCCAAGGAGATCGTAATTAAACCACGAAAAATACTCTGAAAGCTCAGAAAAATTCAGGAAAATCACTAGAGAAGATTTGGGATGTGAGGAACCCAAATAAAATATTTGGATCTCATGAAAAAGATGTTAGAGTCTTCTAATAAATAGAATTAGCTCCGGAAAAGTGAGAATAAATTCCGGAAAAGTCCGGAAAATTCCCAGAAGGATTTGGCCAGCACCTAGACGCATTTTAAAACCTTTTACACTCAACAAACACCAAGATGCATCGGCATGAATGCAACACTCACACTAAAGCATTTATTTAATTTAGAAAAACAAATAAATGTTTTTTCATGCCATATTCCCTGTAAAGAAAATAAATGTTGGGAAAATTTTAAAATTAAGATAAAATCGTTGTTTAATTTTTCTTCCTATTCACATCCTGAAATTTGGAAATTTCAGGGTGTGACAAATCTACCCCCCTTAAAAGGAATCTCGTCCTCGAGATTCGGATGGATTAAGAAAGATTTTGAGAACGATAGGGTAGAACAGATGTGGGGCAATGTTGGTGAAGTGACCGGTCTCTCCACACTTAAAGCAAGTATTACCAACAGGAGTGCTGGGCGCACTAGGTCTCATTGGGGTTCCCGCTGGGGTGTTCTGACTAGGCTGCTGGTCATTGGGGCGTGGAGTCTGTGGAGTGGAGTGCTGTAACTCTTGTATGGGGTGCTTGAAAGGTTGATTGTTACGCTGAAACTGATTCTGCCCAGAGTTACCACCTGAACCTCCAACATGGGGTGTTGTCCTCTGCTGTGGAATGAAATGGGGGCGAGTGCTACTCCCAAACTGCACAGAGGTAGTGGCCTTCCTCTTCAGATCTTCCAACTCTCTGCGCTTTGACTCCAAGCAGATAGCCTTGTCCATCAGCTGCTGAAATGACGCAAAAGTGTGAGACATAAGCTGGTAATGAAGTGGTCCAGCTAGTCCCTCCATGAATAGCTCCTGTTTCTTCCCATCATCAGCAACATCCTCAGGCGCATAGCGAGACAACTCAATGAACTTGTCCCTGAATTCAGCCACTGACATTGCTCCCTGCTTGAGAGAAAGGAACTCCTTCTTCTTTAGCTTCATCAGCCCTGCAGGAATGTGATGGCTCCTGAAGCTGTCGGTGAACTCCTGCCAAGTGATAGCATCTGGTGTAGCATGAGCAGCAACATAAGCATCCCACCATGCTCCCGTTGTCCCCTGAAGCCGTCCTGCAGCATACAGGACCTTCTCCCTATCATCACACTGAGCAGTAGTGAGCATCTTGCCCACAGTCTTTAGCCAGTCATCAGCCTCCAACGGGTCTGCAGCATGTGTGAACACTGGCGGACGATGGCTCATGAACTCCCTGTGCTTGTTCATGGGTGCCTGATGCTGCTATTGCTGCTGAGGTGGATTGTTGACTTGAGCCTGTAGGTTCACCACAGTGTTGGACAGGTTCTGGAGGAGCTCGATCTGAGTCTGGATGAATTGCTGCATGGCTGGATCCATCTGTGGTTGCAGAGGTGCGGGGCCTGAACGGTTGCTTCTCCCTTGGCGGTTCACTACTAGTTGATCGACTCCAGATCCTGACCTGGTGTTCACCATCTGAGTGTTAGGGACATTACTTTAGATGACTAAGTCAGGAGTGAAACTCAGAAGGGACAATAATGAAGATATTCAGCTTTAGACAGATTCTATTGACTCCAGATATTCAGGTATAACTCTCAACGTGGGTAACCACAAATTATGAGCTTTTGACCAGTAAAAGGTAATGAAATTATGGAACTAGTCCAACTAGAATCATCTCGATCAGAGCTCTATAACTCCAGATATAAAATAAACAAGTCAAGTATATCATTAGTGCTAACAGATTCAATTAGCTCCAAAGTTTCGGGCATAACTCTCTGACTATGTAATCAAAATTTCTGAATTTTGGACATAAAACCATCCATGAAATTTCTGAACTTCTCCAACTGGATTTGCCTCAAACGGAGGTCTATAGGCCGAGATATAAAATAATGAAGTTAACTATGTCGGCAGAGTTTTACAGATTCTGAGATCTCCAATGTTTCGTGCATAGCTCCCAGGATATTTATTGGATAGGGCTGAATTTTTGATAGAAAATCACTTATGAAATTTGTGAGCTAACCCAACTGGTTTTGTATCAATCGGAGCTCTGTCGCTCGAGATAAAATTAAAACACTGCTGTTGTGTTAGAGAATGACGTGAACAGATTTTTATACTAAGAAGACCTCCAAGATAGATACATAAAGATAGATAAAGGATTGGATTTTTTTTTTGCAAGGTTAGGGATGGTTGAGATAGAGTTTAAACCCAACTAAGCAAACTTATACTAAACCAATGTCATTGTGGTTATCAACCCACAACACATTGCACTCAAGTAAAGATCCAAATCAAGCATTAACACAAGATCAAACATTCAAACACACCACTAAACTAAGCACACCTAACGACGATCGTGGCTAACGGTTACATAAGCATAAAGCCTAAAGAACTCCTAGATCCTAATGAAGATCTTTAGCTTGAACATGATAGGGTCATTAGATTACTGAGAACAACTCTGAACACGGGTAGGGTAAAGATAGGAAAAGATTATAGAGCATAGAACGAATGCTAAAGATTCCTTAAAGTAAGAACAAGGAAGTATAGAGTGAAAAGGATAGCCAATGTAAGGTAGAGAACAAGTAGAATATCAAGGATGGGGGTAAAAGCAAGGATATGTATATTAAAAATAGAATTAAAGCATAACATGAAGTAAGAATGGCTTCTAAGATAATATAATCCTTAAGTTCGACCATTTTCTAACTAGGCTAACGTCCTACAGTCAACACGGCTCTGGTACCACTTTGTCACACCCGGATTTAAAGGTAAATCCCAACGCATAAAACACATGTGCGCCAGGATCAAGTTACACACATGCGTCGACTCAGTGAATACCAAAAACAGTGCCAAAAACGTAAAGGAGGTATTATAACTTTATTACATGACCGATAGTCTTTAATCTAACACACCGAGTAGCTAACAGCGGAAAGAGTAAACGTAGTCGTCCACCACAGGCAGCCGACTGAAGGAGCGAACGCCTAGAACTCATCGAATCCACCAGGATAGTCCTCAAAACGTCCGTCTGAGCAGAAGCCGGGTTGTGTAGATGCAATATAAAATAATAACAAGCATGAGCACATGTCGTACTCAACAAGGGAAAACACTATAACAACATGCAAAGGCTTTATGGTGGAAGCTTATGGTTGCATAGCAGATCAGCATTTTAGTTGGTCAAATTTTATTAAGCAAGCTGAATTACTAGCAAATGTAAGTTTATACCAACCCAGAGATTAACATAAGCATCATCATCATGAACGAAAGTAAATGCAACAAGTTTAGTCCATCTTCCATAGTTTACTCTTGTGAGGGTCCAGGCCGCCCTTGACCGTAGGCACGGCTAACCGGTTAGTTTTACACTCTGCAGAGGTTGTACATCTTTACCCACAAGTCGCGTAAAAGTTCTAGGAACTTTAAACCCAACCATGCGATGCCGGCCAAGCTTCATACCACACTACCGAGGTTTGATTGCATAGGGACGCTACGAGGCCTTTACAAAGATCCCCTAGTGCAGGCTGCTCGCTAGGTTACTTGATAGCGCAATGCATAAACCTCTCTCAAGACTGCGAAGCTACCATAGAGCAGATCAGCCTGAGGACCGGGCTATACACCAACTACCGGCAACCCCCAACCCCTTTCAGGTAATGCATACCTAACACCAACTTCTAATTATTCAGCCAAGACAGAGCCATATGTCTTGTGGTTGTACTGTTTTCCTGGGTGGTTCTCCATGTTCCGATTAACAAAAGTGATCTTGTTTAATGAAGGTATAACATAAGTAAAGCAAGATTAACATTATTGTTCATTAGAACCACCATGATCCCAAGTTGAGCAACTAAGCAAGGTCTACCCAACATAATCATAAACCCAGGTTGATCAAGGCATAGGAATAAACAAAGCTAGTCAAACCTTAAATAGTAGGACCCTTCAATTTAATGCAAGCAATAAATAAATAACGGTGTAATTAAAATGCATGTTGTAATAGGATGAACGGAAATGCAGCAAGGACTTGCCTTCTACCAACGCTTGCTGCTGCTCAAAATCTTGAAAATCTTCAACTTCAGCGTATTCCACGCACGGATCGTCTTCTACGCACCACATCATTCACATACAAGTAAACAATGGAATAAAATAAGAAACAATCACCAAACAGTACTAACATAACAAAATAGGGGCATAAAACTATTCTACTCTTCGATACGATCGCGTGGGTATAAAGAACGCTAAACACAGAGTTAAAACGTGTATTCTACAGCTAAAACAAGATTGTAAGGACCTGTATGCGATTATCTATAGAATTGAAGGGCTGACAGAAAAGATTGGCAAGACACATCAAACAGTGCCCGCAAAAAGGTGAAAGGACAGGGTTAGATCTACCAAATGGCGTGGGTGGGATTTATGTGTGGAAGTGAGATTTTTGTAGGGGGTTTTCCATAGATTTGCATAGACACAAGATTGGATCTAAACATTACGAGATCTCACAAGGGCCTAGACAGAAAACAACCTTATCATCTTCTACCTCCGGTTCATGACGGACAGGAGCTTGCAGGTGCTCCTGGCCGTTCCGGTCGCCGGCAGTGGGGGCGGCCTAGGGCTCGGCTGAGGCTCTGAACGGAAAGAGGAGGTCGAGGGGAGTTCGTAGAAGTGCTCACCGGCGTTGGGGACGAAGGGAGCGGCCGAATTTCGAACGGCAGCGGACGGTTGACCGGCGGCCAGGCGGAGGAGGTGAGGTTCGGCCGGGGTGGGTTTGGCAGCGGCTGGAGGCAAGCGGCTGAGGGACATGCGACAGAGGCGGCCTAGGGCTGGCGCGACGGTTGGGTGAGGGAACGACAGGCTTGGCCGCAGGGAACGGGCGGACACGAACCGTCGACCATGGAGTTGACCAGAACAGTCTAGGCAGAGAAAGAGAGGGCAAAGGGGATTCGATGGGGACTACCATGAAACTGTAGATTGAACGGCAAAACGGAAAGGAAACAACGAGACAAACGCGATGGTGTGCTCACCTTCGGCCAGAGCTCAACAATGGCGACGGAAGGGCTCGCCGGAGTTGGGGAGGAGTTGCCGGAGTCGGGGAAGACAACAGAGTCGTCGTCAGATTCGCATGACCGACCACGTCACCACGTAGAGCTCGACGAGGGGAACTCCAGGGTGGTGTCCCTTTGCACAGGAAGTGCATGGTTTCGCCGGAAAGTTCGCCGGAATTTAGTAGATGCAAAAGTTCGGCGACGGTTTGTGAGAGCTAGGGTTATCGAAACAGGATGAGGTTGGCGGCGTTGGAAAGAGGACGCCAAGGAGATCGTCGGCAACTATTTATTGGTCGAGATAGAGTCCGATTTTATTTTCCTTTTTTTTCTAATTTCGGGAATTAATTTCGGATTATAAAACAATTTCAGAAAAATTCTGAAATCGTAATTAAACCACGAAAAATACTCTGAAAGCTCAGAAAAATTCAGGAAAATCACTAGAGAAGATTTGCGATGTGAGGAACCCAAATAAAATATTTGGATCTCATAAAAAAGATGTTAGAGTCTTCTAATAAATAGAATTAGCTCCGGAAAAGTGAGAATAAATTCCGGAAAAGTCCGGAAAATTCCCAGAAAGATTTGGCCAGCACCTAAATGCATTTTAAAACCTTTTACACTCAACAAACACCAAGATGCATCAGCATGAATGCAACACTCACACTAAAGCATTTATTTAATTTAGAAAAACAAATAAATGTTTTTTTTCATGCCATATTCCCTGTAAAGAAAATAAATGTTGGGAAAATTTTAAAATTAAGATAAAATCAATGTTTAATTTTTCTTCCTATTCACATCCTGAAATTTGGAAATTTCAGGGTGTGACAATGTATGTATAAAAATAAAGAATATAAGGTTTTCTGATTTCTTTTTTTTATTTTTAATTCCAGATTGGTAACGGGCATAGATTGTTGCCCGTTACCAATAGCAGCCATTGGTAACAGGCATAGATCGTTGGCCGTTACCGATAGTCTGCTATTGGTAACGGGCAACAATCTATGCCCGTTACCAATCTGGATTATTGGTAACAGGCAAAATGCCTGTTACCGATGTTGGGTTATTTGTAATGCTTGATCGGTAACGGACGCTATGCCCGTTACCAATGACCATCTACGCCCGTTACGAATCTGTTTTTCACGTAGTGACTGTGGGGTTGGTGCTACATCATTACTGGTGGTTTCTTTCACTCGGTACAAATATCGCGACATTAGTACCGGGTGGTATTGGGGTCCGGTACTAATGTACTGCCCTCACATTAGTACCGGTGCTGATCTTCATCCGGCCGGTGCCAGTTCCAGCCCTGTACTAATGTGGGTAACATGAAGGCGTGTCGGAGCTCTACCTCCTCACCCGGTACTAATATGCATATTAATACCAGGTGGCAAAATACCAGGTACTAATGTATTTAGGGTCTGGGACAAATGTGTGTTTCTCTGGTAGTGATATGTTTATATATTGTAGGGATGGGAATAGGTGGGAATAGGAGTGTATACCTTCTTTGTCAGATTGTGTTATTATTCTGGCATAACACAAATTGTTTTTGGTAACATTCTTGCTTGTCAATTATTCATATAGTTGTACTCATATTTTCCAAAGTGATTTTCAACGTTTTTATCATACTACTGCAATGCAAGTGCACCATTTGTTTTTAGCTACATATCACTAACTGCAACTTGTGCCGATCAGGCAATAAAATTACATTGTCAGTTGGAACAAGTGTAATGGACTCCATGCGTCCCATGCATTTTCTTTCTTAATGCAGCACTATCTTTTAAAATCTCATCCAGAGTTCGTTCTAGAAGCTTCTGATGGGAGGTATACTGGTAGTACTCCTATACTATTAAATTTATGATACCCCATGCTGAAGCTCTCCACACACTTGCAAGCAAAAATCCTGATTTTTATTTTGTGGTGCGTAGTAGTCATAGTGTCATACAAGCATTTTCACACCCACGATTTAGCAGTCTTGTTGGCCTAAGTTGGTATGCCACTACTAGGGAATGAGGCTTTCGTCCCAGGGCAAAATTAACATTAGTACCGGTCCAGTTTGCCCACCGGTACTAATGTTCAAAGAACCGGTACTAATGTCCCGTGCCAAAAAGGAGGCGGCCGGAGCCATCTCGTGGCAAACATTAGTACCGGCTCTCATTGAGCACCGGTACTAATGTCTCACATTAGTACCGGTGCTCAATATGGGCCGGTACTAATGTATGGGCGGGACATTAGTACCGGCCCTTATTAAGAGCCGGTACTAATGTAGCCATGTTAGTACCGGCTCTTAATAAGGGCCGGTACTAATATCCAACGGCTATATCTCAGCTTCTTCCTCCTCCAGCCCCGCGAGCCCCCTTCTTCCTCCACTTCGAGCTCCTTCTTCTCCATGGCGCCCTAGAGGAGCTTTTGCCGGATTTGCGATCATTTCTCAACGATTTCACTCGTTGAAGTGGTCTAGAGGTTAGTTACTTCATCCTCCCTTGATTCATACTTATTTTCTTGAGTTTGATTGGTTGAAATAGGAGTATTTTAGCACTTTAAAATGTACTAAGAATAGAGGATTTTAGCACTTTGAAATAGGAGTATGTTCTAATAGAGTTGATTGAAATAGATGTGCCGTGTTTGTTGGATGAGATGTTCTATATGATGATACAAATTAATTTTTTTTGCATTATTTTTTATAGAAATAAATGCTTTAAATGTACTTATTACTAAGAGAAACGACTGGAATATTAATATTAGAATTAGAGAAATAATTTATTTCTCAAAAAATAGTTTGCTTATAATAATAATAATTTAAATTGAAATATAGTTTTCTCATTATAAAAAATGTTTTCGTCCCATGAAAAATATTTTCTTAAGAAATAAAGTTTCTTTATTAGGAAAAAGTTTTCTTCAATACCATCAAAATGGTTTTCTCATTAGAATAGTTATTTCTTAGTTAGAAAAATAATTTCCTCAATAGAAAAATAGTTTTCTTCATTAGAAAAATTGTTTGCTCATTAGAAATTTAGTAAAAAGTTTATATTTCATGTGGAATATGGATTTGAACACTATGAATTAGTGTAACACATATAATCTTGCACTTGTTACATGATAATAATATATTTTGTTCGGTTATATATTCTTTATTTGTAGATGGACCGACAATGGATGTACACCGACAAGAGAATATCCAATGAATTCTTTAATGGGCTTCGTGGATTTCTAGAAGTAGCAGAATCGAACAAGCCCCCATCCGGTTTCATTATTTGTCCATGCAGAAAGTGCAGGAATTTGAAGGATTTCTCAACGACAAAGACTCTTCACGATCATTTATACAAATAGGGATTCATGCCAAACTATTTTGTTTGGACAAAGCATGGGGAGAGAGGGGTTATAATGGAAGATGATGAAGAAGAAGACGACAATATTCCTGATTGGACTCAAGAAGGTGCCTTTGCAATGGGAGATGATCCAATGGGTGAGGATGATGTTGCAATAATTGAGGGAGAGCATGAACAAGGAGAAGATGAGCCGCTTGATGATCTAGGTCAGGTGTTGCGAGAGCAGAAGAAAGATTGCGAAAAGGTGAAGGAGGCAAAGAAGTTTGACCGTATGTTAGAAGATCACAAGAAACCATTGTACCCAAATTGCAAAGAGGGGCACAAGAAGTTGGGTAGCACATTGGAAATGCTGCAGTGGAAGGCTGAACAAGGAGTTTCTGACAAGGGCTTCGATGAGTTAATGATGATCGTAAAGGACATGCTTCCAGAGGAGAATGAATTGCCAGAGTCAACGTACGAAGCTAAAAAGGTCGTTTGTCCTCTGGGTTTGGAGGTTCAAAAGATACATGCATGCCCTAATGATTGTATCCTTTAACGAGGAAAAAATATGAGAAATTGGAGGCTTGTCCTGTGTGCGGAGCACAGCGTTATAAGATCCCACGAGATGACCCTTACGATGTTGAGCGGGAGAAGCAGAAGAAGAAGAAGAAGAAGAAGAAGAAGAAGAAGAAAATTCCTGCTAAGGTAATGTGGTACTTTCCAGTGATACCACGGCTGAAGCGTTTATTCAGGTGCAAGGCTAATGCAAAGTTGATACATTGGCACAAAGAAGATCATAAAGCAGATGACAAGATCGAAGAAGAAGAAGAAGAAAATTCCTGCTAAGGTAATGTGGTACTTTCCAGTGATACCACGGCTGAAGCGTTTATTCAGGTGCAAGGCTAATGCAAAGTTGATACGTTGGCACAAAGAAGATCATAAAGCAGATGACAAGATCAGACATCCCGCTGATGGGTCGCAGTGGAGACTAATTGATAGAGAATTCCCTGAGTTTGCAGAACACGCAAGGAACATTTGGTTTGGTTTAAGTACGGATGGATTCAATCCATTCGGTGAGTTCAGTAGTGGTCATAGCACTTGGCCTGTGACCTTATGCATATTCAACCTTCCGCCATGGCTGTGCATGAAAAAAAGTTCATCATGATGCCAATAATCATCCAAGGCCCAAAGCAGCCAGGCAATGACATCGATGTTTATCTGAGACCATTGGTTGAGGATCTTAAAATGTTATGGAAGAAAGAAGGTGTACCTGTGTGGGATGAGTACAAACAGGAGACCTTCAATCTACGAGCGTTGCTGTTTGTCACCATCAATGATTGGCCGGCACTTGGTAATCTATCAGGACAAACAAACAAGGGATACCGAGCATGCACGCACTGTTTAGATGATACTTGTAGTGTGTATCTAAAACACAGTAAAAAGATTGTGTATTTGGGCCATCGTCGATTTCTTCCTCCTAAGCACCCGTTAAGACAAGAAGGAAAAAACATTTTGAAGGTGTTGGAGAAAAACGTAAGAAGCCAGTGCACCGTGATGGTAAACTTGTATTTTCTATGGTGAAAGATTTGAAGGTAGTGTTCGGGAAGGCTTCTGGTGCCAAATCTGTTCCAAACGACAAGGATGGACGTGCACCCATGTGGAAGAAGATGTCGATATTTTGGGAGCTTCCTTATTGGGAAATCCTTGAGGTTCGCAATGCAATTGATGTGATGCATGTGATGAAGAATTTTTGTGTGAACTTTCTTGGCCACCTAGGTGTATACGGAAAGTCAAAAGATACAGTTGAAGCTCGTCGGGATCTTAAATTTATGAAACAACGAAAAAGCCTCCATCCCGAAAAGAGGGAAAAAGGAAATTGGTTGGCCCCTGCTAGTTACACCCTCAGCAAGGAAGAGAAGAAGATGATGTTTGATTGTTTGAACAGTATCAAGGTCCCGACTGGCTACTCCTCAAATATACAACGAATAATAAATTACAAAGAGAAAAAATTCATAAATCTGAAGGCTCATGACTGTCATGTGTTGATGACACAATTGCTGCCTGTTGCACTACGGGGTATTCTACAGGAGAATGTGAGATTGGCAGTCGCCAAGGTTTGTTCATTCCTCAACCAAATCTCTCAGAAGGCAATCCATCCAAAGAATCTAGTGCAGTTGCAGAAAGATGTCGTGCAATGCCTCGTCAGCTTTGAGATGATCTTTCCACCGTCTTTCTTTACTATCATGACCCACCTTCTAGTGCACCTAGTTGAAGAGATTTTTATCCTAGGGCCTGTGTATTTACACAACATGTTCCCTTTTGAGCGGTTGATGTCTAGTTACAAGAAGTATGTCCGTAACCGTGCTCGTCCCGAAGGAAGCATCGCAAAGGGATATGCTACAGAGGAGGTGATTGAGTTTTGTGTCGACTTTATTGATGAGCTTGCTCCTATCGAACTCCCTGTATCACGCCATGAGGGTAGACTCAGGGGAAAGGGAACACTAGGGAAGAAAACTCGGATGGATATGGATGAAACGTTATTTCGTACAGCACATTCCTTTGTCCTGCAACAATCATCCCTAGTGGCTCCATATAGGGAGGAGCACAAGTCCATTGTACGAGCCTCAAACAAAGGGAAGTCAGAGGTCTGGATTACACGTCATCACAATGATAATTTTGCATCATGGTTGCGGAGAAAACTTATGGGTGATAACACTATTGGAGAGCAACTGCAATGGTTGGCTAGAAGTCCATCTATCTCAGTACTTACGTTCCAAGGATACGAGATAAACGGATACACATTCTACACGAGAGCCCAAGACCAAAAGAGCACAAACCAAAACAGCGGTGTCCGTATAGATGCAATAGACAACGAAGGAAATGAACAAACATACTATGGTGTCATTGAAGAGATATGGGAATTGGACTACGGACCTTTAAAAATCCCTCTTTTTAAGTGTCAGTGGGTTAAAAACCCTACAGGAGGTATAATGACAGACAAATTTGGGATGACAACAGTGGATCTCAACAAGATTGGATACAAAGATGAACCGTTCATCCTAGCGAATGATGTGACTCAAGTTTTCTATGTGAAAGACATGTCCAGCAAACCACCAATAATAAAGAAAGGTGATGATAAGGGTGTTGTTAATAATGAGCCAAAGCGTCACATAGTTCTACCGGGAAAAAGAAAAATCGTTGGAGTTGCAGACAAGACTGACATTTCAGAAGATTATGATCAATTCGATAGTCTTCCTCCATTTTCAGTAAAGATTGACCCAAGCATCCTGTTAGCCGAAGAGGACACTCCATACCTACGTCGTGATCACAACCAAGGGACATTCGTGAAGAGGAAGATCGTTAATGTTGCACTAGATGATGATGTATAATATGTACCAAAGTATTGTAATATTTGAATGAACTAATATTTTGCTACTTTATTAACAAAACTTTCAATTATTTAACTTTTTTTAGCATTATCAGATATTAAATAATAAATTTACGTAAAAACATACATGAGCAAGACTAAATCATGATTTTTATATTAATTACACTGGATGTACTATTTAAGAAAGATTTTGCATGAAAAAATAAAATTATTTTCATTTGTTAAAGTGAAGAAAGAAAAGACAATTTAGAAGATATTAGTAGCTTATTGATAAGAAAATTTTAATTTTAATAGTTAAATTTAGAATGTCAAAGTATCTATGTAAAGAAAATTAACCAAACTTGTTCTACCATTTTAAGCGTTATATATGATTTTTCATAAATAAACTACAATATAGAAAATAAAAACGAAAATTAAAAGGGGAACAGGGGGCAACAAAATGAAAACAACATTAGTACCGATGCTAAACTAGCACCGGTACTAATGTCCTTCTCCATTTGGCGGCAAATGAAAAGTCACATTAGTACCGGTGCTCAACTAGCACCGGTACTAATGTGGACAGTAGTACCGGGCCCCAACAAGCCCCGGTACTAATGTTCATATTAGTACCGGTGCTAGTTTCGCACCGGTACTAATGTGGGGAGGTTATTAGGCGGCGTCCCCCTTCTTCCCCAACACTTAGCCCAATTCGATCCCCTCCATTCCCGTCGTCCTCGTCGCCGCCCGGTGCCCCGCGCCGTCGTCGATCGGAGCGCCGCCTCTCCTCTCCCCCGGCCCGCGCCCGCCCCGCCGTCCGCCTCCACTCCGCGCCCGCCCCGCCGTCCGCCGTCTGCGCGCCACCGTCGCCGCGCCCGCCCCGCCCGGTACGGTGCCCCGGCCCGTGCTGTCGTGTGCGTCGCGCCGTCCACCGTCGCCGGCGCCGTCCGCCTCGCCCCGCCGCCGCCGTCCGCGCGCGTCGTCGTCGGCGCCGTCCCGCGCCCCCGGCCGGCCCCGCCGCCGTCCGCCGCCGCCGTCGTGCCCCGTCGCCGACCGCCTCGCCCCGCCGTCCCGCGCCCCCGGCCGGCCCCGTCGCCGACCGCCTCGCCCCGCTGTCGCCGACCGCCCCCGCCGGCGCGCCATCGCCACCGGTACGGTCTCCCGGCCGCGCGCTCCGGTTCGGCCGCGCCGGCCCCCCTGCTGTGCGGGCCGGGGCTACTTGGGGCTGACGTCAGCCCCCATTTTTTTTATAAATTATATATTTAGAAATATAGATTTAGAATTTAGAAATATATAAATTTAGAATTTAGAAATATAGATTTAGAATTTAGAAATATAGATTTAGAGAATTTAGAAATATAGATTTAGAATTTAGAAATATAGATTTAGAAATTAGAAATATAGATTTAGAATTTAGAATTTAGACATATAGATTTAGAAATGTTATTTATATGTGGATGTAAATGTTATTTAAATGTGGATGTAAAAGCTTTTTTAATTTCAAATTGACATGTTTGGTTTGACTCGCTCGAGCGAGTCGAGTTGTTCGACTCGCTCGACTGGCTCGCACCCGCCACGCTCCCGACCCCCCCGCCACGCTCCCGACTCCCCCGCCACGCTCCCGACTCCCCACCCCGCTCCCGACCCTCCCGCCACGCTCCCGACTCCCCATCCACGCTCCCGACTCCCCCGCCACGCTTCCCACTCCCCACCACGCTCCCGACCCCCCCGCCACGCTCCCGACTCCCCCGCGACGCTCCCGACTCCCCCACCACACTTCCCACTCCCCACCACGCTCCCGACCCCCCCCCGCCACGCTCCTGACTCCCCCGCCACGCTTCCCACTCCCCACCACGCTCCCGACCCCCCCGCCACGCTCTCGACTCCCCCACCACGCTCCCGACCCCTCGTACATTGTCTCATATTAATTGTCTCATCATTGGAATAGATGGTCCTCATATTATTTTTTATTACATTATTTTAGTTACAATGGTGCGAACCGAAGAGGACCGAGAAGCAGAGCAAATGATCATGGATTTAATTGCTGGCAATACTATGAATGATGCACCGAATGAACAAGAACAGGATCACAGAGAGGCCGACAGCTACCTGAACATGTTTGCTGATGACAATGAGAGGGAGAGGGAGCAACCAATTGGTCAAGGAAGCAATGATGGAGAACCATCCGATGTATAATTAATAAAAACCAGTACCTCGTCATGATTTTCGAGGAAGCTACTAATTATAGAAATGAGTTAATAGTTCTTAAATTTCCAGGAGCCTGCATCGAGCAGCAAGAAGAAGCCGGTGGGAAACGCGGCCCAAAGAAGAAGCTAGACGGGCGTTTCATCATCACGGAAGTATCTCCCGATGGGAGACCGTTAGCTCCACATGAAAATGTTGTCAAGTTGGTTAATCACATTGGGGCACTTGTTCGGGACAACATCCCAATAAGCTTTCGGTTTTGGAAAGCGGCTGACGCACCTGACTTGCTACACGAAGAAGGTGATCAAGCAGAAGCTGAGCACGAAGATCAAGATCAGGACGAAGAGCAACATGAAGAGAATGAACCCCCGGTACCGGTTCGGCCAGATGTTGTCCCGGTCACAGAGAAGAACATGATTTGGGCCGAGGTGAAAGCACACTTCGGATTTCCCGAAAACACAAATTTGAAAGCTGTGCGCACTTGGGCCCTGTAGAAGGGTGCAATTGCCTTTCAGACGTACAAGAAGCGGCTGACCAAGGAGTTCATCAAGCAGGGGCTTACACCCGATTTTAAGAAGTCGGGATATGCCAAGTTAAGAGATCATTGGGATGCATTTGTGCAGGGCAAGCAATCGGAAGATGCCGCCAAGTTGATTGCAATCAACACAGCCAATGCACGTAGAAAGAAAGAATTCCATCATCTTGGTCCTGGAGGTTACGCGATGGCACTGCCCAAATGGGATCGGATGGAGCAAGAGATAATGGCACGTGGAATCGTACCGGCAACTCTGGAGTGGCCTGACCGAGCGCAGAATTACTACTATGCACATGGTGGCACGCTCAATCCCGAAGATGGATCATTAATACCGGGTGAC
The DNA here is from genome assembly GCA_036936925.1 of Cenchrus fungigraminus. Classification (NCBI taxonomy): domain Eukaryota; kingdom Viridiplantae; phylum Streptophyta; class Magnoliopsida; order Poales; family Poaceae; genus Cenchrus; species Cenchrus fungigraminus. Next base: position 92,805,662 of record CM072780.1, read on the forward strand.
CAACTAAGACAGACAGCTGCAAGGCTTGTTGATTTGATCAGGGCTGCTGCCGAAGGAACATTCATAGCTGATCGAGAGAAGGACGAGCTTTCTGCTGCAATAGGCACTAGAGAACATGGTGGACGTTGCAGAGGCACAGGTGTGGTTCCATGGAAAGTCGCATGGCATGAGCACATTGACTCGTACAAGAAGCGCAAAAGGAACAAGGACGAACAAGATAGGAAAATCAGACAATTGCAAGAGCGCGTAGAAATGACTGAGGCAAGAATGGATGCCATCATTGACGAGTGTTTGGCCCTTACTCTTAACAAACAATCATCTCAGCAAGGGCCCATAGATGAAATGAGCCCGCCATCTACTAAGGGGAAAAGTAGTGTCGCTTCAACGGATGCAGCACCAGCAAACACGGAAGCACTGGTCAAGGAAGCAGAAGCACCACTACCCTCACTAGAAGCACCGGTTGCCTCAGCAGAAGCACCCCAAGCCTTAGCAAAAGCAGCCGAGGTCTGCCACGAACGGTTCCCCGTGGATGACATCACAGTGAGGTCAGCGTGTGAGCTTCACGCTCAACTCAGAAACAAGATGTTACCGGTGGCTTATGGTGTTGCTGAGGTCCCGGAACCGGGGGAAACATTCATGGGTGTGGAATTCAGTAAATCATTTTACTATAAAGTTGCCGTCGACCGAGTGGTCCCCGGTTGGGAAGACCTCGAACTGGAGTTACCGGGACCTGATGGGGAAGAGGTGCTTGGAGATACCGTGCACGGTTGGGTATTGTGGGCCAAGGCTCACATAAAGATTACGGAACCGGTCAAAGAAGCACCCCTACCCTCACCGGAAGCACCTCTTCCTGAAGCCTCATCTACACACCCCGTGCCTGAAGGCGAAGATCATCAGCTACCCTCATCTCCAATAGGAAGCATGAGTCCTCTAGTTGATCGGGACCCAAGCGAGAGTCTGCCGCCTCAGCAACAGGGCAAGGGTACCAAACGACGAGCTACGCATCATCCTCCGCCCCCTCCTCCAAAGAAGCAGACGAAGCCCAGGCCGAAGAAGCCTCAACCAAAATTATCTTACCAGAAGACTCAGGAGGAGCTAGATGCTTCAGTGCGGGCTGAACTTGATAGACAAATATTCAAAGCGAAGAAGCCACGTGTTGAGAAACCATTTGACCGGGTCAAATTTCATCGCTTCATGAAGAAAATGGAGGAGGAGAAACGAATAAATGCCCAGCCACCTCCTTTGAGTGACTATGACAGACAGGCACTCAAGATTGACAAACAGAAGAAGTTTGCGAATAAAGCTAAATCTATTCCACAACTAGGCACCCAGTCAAAGCAATCTGTCTCCCCCATCAAGGTGCTTTCTTCGCAAGAGCAGCATATGCTTGTATTCAATAAAGAATCAGGTCTGACTCCTGGTCAAATCCGAGGGGACGAACCAATCCCAATACATGAAGGGGCAAATAGACCGAAGTATGAGTTGGGTAAACCTCTTGTGTGGCCGCAGTTGGTGCCGTATCTTCCAACGAGAATGCATGAACTGCACGATTAGTACATGGCTGCGTCAGCAAGCAGTGTAACCTATGTGGAAATTACCATAGATGATCAACATTATTTCCGTGGCCGACAAAATTTTGGTGTGGAATTTGACCAATTTTGGTTCTTATTCAATCAAGATGCAATTGACTCAGGACTCATCGCTTGCTGGACTCTGTAAGTCTCGAAAACAATGATCTAGCCATTCTACCTTATCTTAACTTGTGTTTAATTTGAATTTAATTTCAATCATGCAGCTTTGAGATGCAGCGGTGCAGGAGGAGAGGAATAAAGGACGTCGGCTTCATGGATCCACTAATGATAAATCAGACTTGTGTCAGAAAATGGGAGCTGGACACATTGGACTATATATATTTGTATCTAGAAAAACACCATAAGAAGGGTATCATACTTCTACCATACAACTTCGGGTGAGCAACGTGTATCTCATCTATTTTATCGGTTTTCAAATGATATTGCATATATATTTCAAGAAACTAATACTTCTACACGTATGCACAGCTTCCACTGGATTCTTTTTGCATTCTGTCCGTCTCTAAGCAAGGTCTTCATCTTCGACTCTTTGAGGGCAACATCAGACAAAAGCGCATATCAAGATGTCGTAGAGATGATCAAACTTGCATGGACTCGCCTCTGTGTAGAGCACCCGGGAACATACAAAGAGAACCTTTATTTCCACTATGATTTCCCTGTATGTGTATTCTGCTAGTCCGCATATCTCATGTCTTCCAATATAATTAAACATATTTCATAACCTTGTTTTCGCACATGTGTAGTGCTTGACACAACCTTCAGGTACCAATCTGTGCGGATACTATGTATGCGAGTTCATGCATACCTTTTCAAGCATCGGAAGAGGTACCAACCTTGAAGACAGGGTGCGCCCACTAAACTAAGCGACACATGCATGTGGTTCTTATTTGTCCATGTTCTTTTTTGTACTAGTTCTTATTCTTTGTTCATGTTCTTTCGTAGATTGATGACATCAAGCAGGGGTTCCTCGAGTCGGAAAGAATCCGGTTAATTCAAGAACAACTTTGCGGATTTCTTCTGGATGAGGTGATTACGCCAGGTGGAGAATTCTACTCGGGCTTATCATCTGTGATTGTAACGGGAAGTCCACGGAAGAAACATCGGGGAAGTCCACTGCAAAAGCAACTGGGAAGTCGACGGAACAAGCAGAGTCGACTAAGCAGGGGAGCAAGAGAGGAAAAAGCTCTGCAAAAGACCAATCTTCAGGAAGCAAAAAAAACTAATATTAAATCTTGCTAACCTTTGATGCAATGTATTATATAAACTAATATATATTTTTCATATTTCTGTATGCACAATATTATATATGTTTTTTGCATGGGATCAACTACCGGATTTGAGATAATACATGCATACGTATACATGTACTAGTATAATATTATATTATACTAGTACATATATACGTATGCATGTATAGTATTATCTCAAATATTTTATATGGCACACGAATATATATTATAGAGTATCAAGCATTAGGATTAGTATACGTAAATATGATAGAATTAATAAACCAGAAAACATTAAAGAAAAAGAAAAAACAAAAAAATAGTACCGGTTGGCAATTAGAACCAGTACTAATGTGGCCCGTGCCACGTCGCCGGGGGCGGGCACATTAGTACCGGCCCTCAATACCAGCCGGTACTAATGCCCACATTAGTACCGGTTTCCAAAACCGGTACTAATGTGACTTCACATTAGTACCGGCAGAACAATACCGGTTTGGAAACCGGTACTAATGAGGGTTATAAACCGGTACAAATGTGCGTTTTCCTAGTAGTGTGCCAATATTTAGCATTGCTACTGAGTGCTGAACCAAACATCCCGGTCACAAGAATTATTAGTCGCCGGTGCAATGGCAATCACCAACAGCAGAGGGCAAGGTATACCATCATGTTTTTGTTCACTCTCCAAATCTTGGCCCACTAAATTAGCACCTAGAGATAAGAAAGTGTACCATCACGGAGCCATGTTTCCGCATTGATGAGATTCGTATGAATGGTTTTTGGGAGTATGGTGTGCTTAACGGTTATTAACATGTAATCCTCATTTTACGTGCATCAACTGGTGTCCTGCCATGTATATATGCTGGTGGGGTGGTGGCTGCCAAAAACTGGTGTCCTCATTTGATTTAGTAGTCTATCTTGTTGGCGTCAGCCGGTTGGTATATATCCAAATATTTATCAGCAAACCAAACAGTGGCTTTATTCAAGGGTGCACCAAACAATTGTCATGAGCAGCGCAAATATTAATGCCGAATACCAGTAGTGTGGTAGGTCTTTTGCTAGAAAAATACTGATTTGGACGCCGAATTCTGAAACAAACTTAATTACCAACAAGTTCATTCAGTTATAGAGGACAAAACAAAATCAACGTACGTGAAGTTGATAATAACGTGTTGATATAGCTGACAGGTGATGAGAGTTTGGTCTATATGTTTTAAGGCTGCAGCTTGTGTGTCTCCTTTGCGTTGCGTGTCTCGATCCGTGTCCCTGCCATCCGAACCGTTCGCTCCTTGGGCCCTTCTTCCTCAGCCCAGGCCAGCAGAAAACGGAGCCAGGAAAACAGAGTTGTCCAGTCTAAAAAAAATGAAAACAGAGTCGTCCGTCTGTTTGTTACCGTCACGCGCTCTTTGGCCTGACTAACGTAAGTACGAGGGTTATTAGTACAAATTAATGGAAGGAAAAGCTACTTAATTATAAAAAATGGTGCAAATTACAGCCTATGGTTTTAGGGGATGTTTTGATCCTCGATTAAGGTTTAGAAATGTCACGTCGAATAATGTTAATTAGGATTGAGCTAATTGTAAAACTAATTACATAAGCCATGGCTAATTCGCGAAAGCCGAATATATATATCAATCCCAAATAATTCATCATTAGCACATATTCAACATCTCATTGCATGAATTAATTAGATTTTTTTTACAAATCACATAGTATATACACTGACACTCACATACACGTACGCACACTCATGCAATCAGGGGCGGAGCTAGAGTAAAATTGTGGGGGGTGCGACACTTCATTAAAAAGGTTTTTCTGGATGATTTGTGTGCTGATTTAGCTAGTTGTGGGTGCGTTACATTGGACCGAGGGGGTGCGCAAAAGGTGAAAAATCGTTAATGATCACTGAAATTCGTTTTAGGTGTGGGTGCGGCCGCACCCACAAGGAGCTACATAGCTCCGCCCCTGCATGCAATCCTATCTCTATGAGCACCTTTGAAAGACTGAGCTGACAAATCCTCATATTGATGAAGTTTCCATTGACACCTCAGTGTCGACGGGCACATCGACTACCACTGAAAGAATAGCGCTGATTAAATCCTAGAATAAATCCATGAAAATGCGAGCACCGGTATCGAGTTAAGAACTCGAACCCCGGTGGGTACGTTCCGTCACAAGAAATCTTACTAGCTGAGCTACGTCACTTCGCAATAGATTTAATAAATTTGCCTTGCAAATTAGCTTTCAACTGCACAATTAATTTTATGATTAATATATTTAATATCTCTAATCAGTAACTGACATAACTAAACTTTGGTCACTGAAAATCAAGCACCAACTAACAATACTAAAGACAAATAATTGTCAGATTTGCCACTCAAATTGAAATCAACAAGAGTTGCGCAGCTTCAAGCGAACATGAAGGATAGAACGAGCGGTGACGGACTAGGCCAACAGCTCCGTTTCCTGGTGGTGTGGGCCGAGGGGAAGCCAATAGGAAATCTCCACGTGCGTAGGGACACGAATCGAGACACGCAAAAGGGAACATCGAAGCTAAAGCCATTTTTTAATAATCAATAAACTGGCAATGGCTGAAAACCCTATACAACATTTTGTGCATGGCCATTATGACCATTTGGCTTCCTTTGTCTGCTTACTAAATATTGCTGCTACCATTATGACCATTTGGCTTCCTTTGTCTGCTTACTAAATATTGCTGCTACAAGGGATTAAGCAAGGAAAGGATAAATCAAGATATGGCAAGTGCTTTTAGCTGTGAGGAACTCCCCCACAGCCGTTTGCTCAAAAAAAAAAAAGATATGGCAAGTGTTATACCTTGCCATACCAAATCGATCACATCTGCTGGCATTGATCTAATTCTTTGATTGGCCAAATGTGTGATAGGAGCTCATTCAATCATGCACGCACCTATCTGTTGACAGCTCAATAGCGCATCAAGTTCGAACTGCAAGCGCACGGATCATTGTAGCTCTTCCAGTATTCCCCAAGGTTTATCAATCTGTGGATCGACAGTGAACTACCTAAGGTTTTCTATCTAGCTAACAGACTAATTCCAATATTAGACACAGATTGCATATGAGGGTGAACATGAGTGTGTGTATGAATGATCGCGATCGGACGACACAAGGTAACACGACTATACGTACCCCAAGCCCCCCGTCTTCTAGTTGTAGATCTGGCCAAGATGAAGATCAATCTAATCTCGTACCATGATAAAAAGTCATCATCTCTAAAAACTTTCCCATGGACGCCCTTGCGAGGTGCGTGTTGACGCCTCCGGTCTTCTCAAAGCTTTACCTCAAACGCCCACCGAGGGCTCTTTACTCATAGCTCCTCCTCTTGGTGGCCACTCAACGACTCCCATGGTACTCGCCATCGATCTTATTCAACATTACACATTTGTTCAGCCTTTTCCCTCCTGCATGCTATCACCACACGACGATAATCAACCACCGACTTCACGTGCACTACTACGATGAATCAGCAAGACATAAACTAATCACCATGATTAGATCTATTCCTTCTAAGGGCATATGGTACTTACACATATGAATAAGCATGACTCATATTAGATCAATGTAAGGACAAGGAATGATTTGTATCACCATCGAATGTTGAATGTACAAAGGCCTTGGTGAATTCAAGGCATGGCTCCGGAACTCCGTCATGGCTTCACCACGCAGGGCCAACCATGGCGGCTAGGGCATGACCTAAGGTGACTCCTAGGCAACTTGTGGACTTGCGGCGGCCGTCGGTTCCCTTCGGTGTCTCCCTCTTCGCATCGATATCTGGTTAATGGATCTGGCGGCCCTTGGGGGTAGGAGCTTTAAATAGACCGAGCAAACCCTAGTCCGAAGGGGTGGTCGAACCGCCACAAAAAAGGGGTGGGCCAGTCGGCACATGGGCCATGGGCCAATCGGCACGAGCTCTTTTTGGGTTGATTCGGGCCCATCATTCAAGTGGTGGCTTCTCGTCCCTTCTGAAGTTTTGGTCCGAATGCATGTGGGCTTTTGACATCGTTATCCCCGCAATCAAGATAAGGGGTCTTATCGCATCAACTTTGGTCTTTTATCTCGGTCCTCGGGAATATCTTGACATTGCATCTTGGTCCTTGCCACCTTTGGAAGAAGGTTCGTCTTGTGTTTGCACATGAACGAAGTTCCTTGATCCTTTCACAAAGCATACTCTGAACTTGTTACAAACTCATCCATGTAGCACTTTATTTTCTGCATAAGCAATATACTTCCAAAAGCACAAGCAAATGCAAACTTGTTACATGATAAGGGTGCCTAGTGGTGGGTTAGTTCCAAATAAGTGTCGAAACTTTCGTATAATAAATGCTCCATGAGTGTCTTAAATAAGCGTCAACACTATCCTACACCAGCCAACTACTCTTTTCATTCGTGATGCACCCCACTCCAATATACCTCATCATTGTACGCTTGTAGCTGGCGCGTTCTTCTGTCATCCTGATACCCTCTTGAACTTGCATTGCGTGCTGCTGTATGTGTATCAAGGGAATGAAGCTGCGAATGGATATCACGGTGAGCCAAGGGGAAGTGCTTGTTTATATGTTGGATGGGTGTGATAGCTTGGTTGGAGTGTATTGTAATGCTCCCATGTATTTAATTTTCTTGTAGTACTTCAAATTTATTGCGCCCTCGATAATTTTTCACTAGTACTATTTACTGTACAATATATACAGAATGCATAGTTTTATAAAATCATTTTTTTTCAAGAACGAAAATTATACTCAGATAACTTCTATCAAAACTCGACAAGTCAAAAGTATCAAGTAGTCATTTTGGAATAAATGCGACTTTCAAATAAGTATACTCATATTTTTTAGGGAAGGAAAAAGTATGCTCATATAACTTCCCAATACTTAAAAGTAATATGTAGTCAAATTTCGGAATAAATATATCTGCGTTTAGATGATCCATACATATTTGTGTCTTGAGGGAGGATGCCCTTTGATGGCACGTTGTATGAATGAGTAATGTGGTGTAGCATTCAAATGCAGACATCTAGTATATCAAAATGTTATCTTGAAGGGGGAACACATAAACTAGATGTTCATTTCCAAAGAAAATGGAAACAAGACGTGCATCATTCCATTAACAGACTGTAAAACAATTAGAGTAGCACCTTTTCTTGCCGGTGAGCGTACGTACTACATAATCCATTTATGAGAGGGACGGGTAGTACGGAGGATTGGAGAGGAAGGTGACCAGGAGATAGAACACAAGAGGAAGGGGAAGGGATAAGGTCTTACTCACAGATGAGCGGAACGAATGGGTAACCTTATCCAACCAAATCACTGTGTACATGTCATGCATCCGTTCGCAGCAACATGTTGTCATTGATCTAGTGGACATGGCACATGCGCGTTAACTAAGAACTTCACATACCATGTCATCTGCCACGGCTGGGCATTTGATCTAGTTCTTTGATTAACTGTATATGTGGTTTTGGAGCTCATTCAAATGTGCACACACTAAACACTAGACCCAGTGGCGGACCCAGGATTTGAACGGTAGGCCTAATGAAAATTTTAATACGTAATACGGTACATAATTCGGTGACAGCTACAAAAATCACCAACAATGCGGTTTATGCAAGTATAAAACAACCAAAATTCATATGCCATGGACACATCAATGAGCAGGACTCCATAGTGTCAGTTTATTAGGTCAATTATTTCTTCTAGGCTACAACTGAGAATCAGTACTAAAAATTTTTGCCCAAAAATCAGGGTAGTCCCAGGCCTACCTGAGCTACCCTTTTGGGTCTGCCCATGGCCAGACCCAAGTACTGTTTTCCTTACTGATCCATCCCATTCCAAATACTTCATTGTTTGTTGATGATGAGCATTCTGTCTTCCCTTTCCCATTATTTTTTGGAACTTGCATTATTGCGTTGCTGTATATATACCAGGGAAGCAACGAAGCAAGAAAATGGGGATGAAACGGTAAGCCAAGGGGAAAGTGCATGTTTGGCTTCTTGCTATATATAGGTTGGGAGATCTCATAGTAGGTTGGTCGGGGTGTTTGCTCTCTCAAATTTATTCTTGTAGTACTTTTTCATTGGGTTGTCCATAAATCTTTCCCTACTACTAGTATTTTTTTTGTTAAATATCTTTAAAATGTAGTAAATGCATATTTTATAAACTATTTTAGAAAAATAAATAGTCTTGTATCGATTCCAAGTAATGAAGCTCGGCGTGTAAAAGGTAATATGCAGTCAAAGGTTGGAATAATTGCGACTTAGACAATCCTAAAATTGTAAAGTAGTATTTAGTGTTTAGTGGGAGTATGTATGACATTTGGTGACACATAAGTTTGTGAACAAGACGGCTCAGCATTCTCACACATCATCTTGAAATAACTGTCATTTCAATTGGCGACATGCATGCTTACTAAAACTCTGACCTGGCCATAAACTAGTGGCATAAACACATTTAAAATTTAGTAATTATATGGAAAAACAAAGTGATATGAAGGGTGAAATCTAAAAATCTAGTAATTATTTGAAGATTAGAGTGAGATTTAGCTGTCATTTTCCGTGAGAAGAAAAGGGTCATATATGCGTACTATAAGTCCGTAGATCAAAGCAAGCATTATCCTGTAAATGTTGATAGGTGCGTGATGCATGAAGCCATGCACGCGTGTGTAGGATCTCGTTGCTTCCTAGCTGAAGCTGTGGCAACAAACGTGTATCAGACAGCCAAGTGTAGTTCGGGCCACAGATTGCTGTGATCCGCTTGTTATGGTGGACTTTATCGATCAGCAGCTGCCCGTGAGGAGGGCTGAGAAAGCGAAAAGGACGGCCAACACGTTGGCTACCGGATAAATCTCAATTAGAGCCGCTCCAAACGCGCGGCTGCTAATATTACATTCTTACCCCCGATAAATAATTTAGGGCAAAAAGAGAAAAAAGAACTTTACCGGTCCACCTAGCACCCCCCCCCCCCAAACCCCAACCCCCAAAAGATTAGGAACGCTAAAAAACACATCATGGTGGTGCTTATATTCGAGACACGAGCTCTTCTCCAATAACCCACCCCGACCTCTTTGCCGCACGTGTTTTTACCTGGGCACGCACATAGCGCCGGCTGCCCCGCAGCGCTCGCAAAATCGGCGCCGCTCCAAACGATATGGGATCAGCCGAGGTGGGGAAATAAGACAAGAGGGCGAGCGGATGCTAGGGCTATGCTCACCGAGGGCGGGGGCTGACGGAGACAGCTTGATTTTGGAGACGGGTGGGACTCTGCTCCATCGGTAACTCAACAATGGGGATTGGATGGGTTTCGGTGTTGGAGGGCTTCAGGATTGGGTGGTGGAGCTCCAGCTTGATGACTGAAAGCTAATTCGCCCGAGGGCGTACATGCTCGGCGAATCAGTGATGGAGCACGCACTCGTCGAGTGGGAGTGTCGGCCACAAGGACGCGGTGGCTGTCAGTGGCGGCTGATCCCTGACGTGCGCCGACCATGAGGGGCGACAATGAGGTACGTGCAGCAGTGGTAGGCCTGACCAAAGCACCGGCCCTGGAGTGCTCCGTTCCAAGAGCGGGAGTAAGTAGGGGGGGGCTCTTATATGTCTTGTGAAAGGTGGATAGGGTTGAAACTTCCAGTCTACCAAACCCCTTATAAACATGTTGTTTATTATTTCTAACAATCCCACCTCATAATTATTAATTACAAATTGTTGCAATATTTTTAAAAATTTTACAACATTTTTCAAATAAAAAGTCGAACCAACATTTTTCATAAAAAGTTGAACCAACATTTTTTTTGGAAAGAGGTGCTCCAACATTTGTTCAGAGAAAACACTAGGGTCCAACATTTTTCCAAAATGTTTTCACCAACATTTTCATGAAAATGTTGATCAACATTTTTGAAAATGTTCCAACATTTTTTGAAAATGTTCCAACATTTTTTGAAAATGTTGCAACATTTTTTGGGAAAAAACATTTCCAACATCTCTTCCCGGAGTTCGGCCAGCGGCGCACCAGTGCACGGCGGCCGCCCACTCGACGCAACAGCGCGCGGGCAGGGCTGTGGCGGCCGGCGAGCTCGTGCATGGCGCGGCCGCGGCCGACCGTGAGCTCACGTGAGAGGCGCGGCCACGGCGGAGCACGTGGAGAGGCTCGCCATCGGCCAGTCGTGGCCCATACGGCTCCAACGTGGGCGGCGGCGGTGCGGCTCCGACGTGGGCGGCAGCAGGCAGGAGGGTTTGATTTTGTTGGGTAGGGTGGGCTGTTATTTGGGCTTTTGGTAAGAAACTATCTTCCGGAAGATATATAGGATCTCGGGTAAGGAAGGTGCTTGTACATGGGGGCGGGAGGAGGGCAGGCCGATGCCCAAATATAACGACGTGGCCTTTTTTAATTATTTTTCTGCTGTGGGCTGATAAGTTTTTGGAGAATTTTGTTAGCATAGTCTCAACATCTCATTTTGGGGAACTCTTGGAGTTACTCTTACTAGAGTCGAAATGAGTAGAAACAGCTTCAGGTTAACTAGATCTTTCTTAGGTTATCTAGGCTACTAGCTAGATGCATCTATCATAAACCTCAGCAGGAGTCCAGATCATTTTCTAGAGAACTAACTAGACATCAGCTAGGCAGCTGGCATAACTGTTTTTAACTTTTTATGCAGGTTACATATATATAATTGTCATATATATAGGTCGGCTCAATTTGGAGGGGAATAAACTAACTAGACATCAGCTAGCATAACTGTTTTTACTTTTTTTTTTGAGATTACACAGTACAACGCAGACGCTCACAACACGCATGCAAACTCACCCCTATGAATACACGTACGCAAACCCTACCCTATGAGCACCTCCGAAGGACTGAGCACCGGCAGATCTGGAGATTCTCGAAGTCACCACTGGCGCCTCGTCGTCGACGGGAACGTCGCTTACCACTTAAAGCATAACGAAAATCCCAGAATAAATCCAGGAAAAGGTGCGAGTACCAGGATTTGAACCCTGGTGGGTAGCGTCCCACTGGACCGTCCTACCATTGGACTACAAGCCCATTCGCCATAACTGTTTTTACTTTTTAATGCAGGCTACATATAATTGTCATATATAGGTCCTTTCAGTAGGAGCAAAAGAAAGGCTGATTTGGAGGGAAATAAATCGAAGTACCAACAGTAGTGTTTGCATTATTAGTAGTGTTTGCTTTATTGTCTGCCGTTAATTCGATCAGTAACCGAGGATGAAACAAAATCAAAGGAATCAAAGCATAGCACGGTGCCCCTACTCTTACCACACACCATCTCAATGGATATGCTTCCTTAGCTCTCTCCTCTTCCATCATTGGCTTCCTGTTGAGCCCTCTCTCCCCAAAGCTGGCGTTGATCCAGTTCTTCATGTAAATTCTTGTGTAAATTTCTAGTTATGCTATCCCTAAAATGTCAATTATTTGTGATTAGTGAGAGTATACCATTTGGTGACATATGGCTGCAAGTACATCCACCTGTTTTCATACACATACAAATGTAGCTTTCCATACTAATCTTCTTAGAGTCGTGTGGTCCTAGAGAAAAGCAAATAATTCTCAACTTTGATACAAATAGCGTGAGTTGGACCATGAAACTTACACGAGAAATTACCAAAGAGAAAACAGACACTCGATGCAAACAGTTTCATACTTGCTAATATATGCCATATGAATTGAATAAAGTGAGGTGGCCGAGCTGACTCAACCGGTGAACCAGGTCAATTATAACATGGCAAACAATTGCAAATTAATTCTTTGCTAAATCCTTGAACCTACTGTATTGACTTGATTACAAAACTAATTTTTAAGCAACTCCCAGAGGTCCTCTGAATCTCTACTGACTGAAGATCGCACGAGATGTTCCATATAAGGACGGCAACTGTACATGCTTACTCCACATATTTCTTTTCTCTAGCACCACTTTTTTTTTATCCTAGTGCATCCCATCCCAATACCTCGACATGCTTGATGGTTATTCACGACATAGATGTTTTCAGCCTTGTTGCGTACAATCCCATGAAAATTGGTAGTGTTTGTACACAATGGAATAGTGGAGAAGAAAATGTATGTGTTGGATGAGGCTTTCCACGAGGGATAGGTTGGTAGGCGTGTACCTTCTTTGTCAGATTGTGTTATTATGCTGGTATAACACAAATTGTTTTCGATAACATTCTTTCCGCTCAATTATTCATATATTTGTAACCATCTTTCCCAAAACGATTTGCAACATTTTTATCAGACTACTGCATCGCAACACCATTTTTGTTTTTCAGTTACAATATCACTAACAGCAATTTGTGCCAATCAGGCAATGAAATTACACTGTCAGATGGAACACAAGTCCATTTCACATGGAAACAAAGCTTGCATAATAAGAATATTGCATTATCACACTATTGATCTATTACATTATAGTAGAGGCACCTGAAAGATCGAGACAAAGCGTCATCGGTAGGATGCCAGCCACTGTAATCTCCAAGGGATAGTATACCATGAGAGGCTCGGCTTCCCTACAAGTTGCTGCTGGAAGCAGATCATGGCGTGCTCTATCTCAATCTAGCATCCTTACGTGACCATGAGTCACATCTGGCAAAATAACCTGCGAGGTTGAAGTATAACATCGGAGAACCGGGCAGGGACCCAACGAAATGGAAGAACGACATCAAAGTAGTGAATAACTCAGGACTTTTTCTACAGACCTATAGACGCCTACTAATGTTCAGATCATCCTTTCCATTTTCTTTCTTGATGCGTCCCATGCATTTTCTTTCTTAATGCAGCATTATTATTATCGAGGGAAGAGAACATGGAATCGATGTGGCAGGATGCCAAGGCTATAGGTGCTTTTCTATATATGATGCATGGGTGCTAGATATATAGGTTGGTCACATCATATCCTAGTCACAAAGATTTAAGTGTATACCAAATTCGTATTATTTTAATTTCAAAATTTCAAGAAAAGTAAGTGTACTAGGAGCTGTACACACAAATAGTCCAGTTGATATTGCTAGTCTTGGCCTTGACCTATAGGAAGCTTTTTTCTTGGCGATTGTAAGCTTAATTTGTGAGCAATCAGTTACTTATTTAGTTTGGTCATTTATTTTTGTTGACGACTTTCCGGAGACAACAAGCACGCGGAGGGGCTCCTTGCAGCGCCTCCATCTAGGGCGGTCAGACCGCGTTGCAGGGGCGGTCAGACCGGGGTCGCCGGGTTCACCGATGAGAAACCAACGAACGCCCGCCCGGGAGGGACCCCATCGGGGCAGGCGCACTTTGCGTTGTCCTAGGCTCGGCAGGCCAGCTAGGACGTCCTCTCATGTCGCGGAGGTAGTAGAGGAACAAAACATGGGGTTGGAAAAGTAAAGGGAAAGAAAGGTAAAAAGATAAAAGTGTAATTGATATATTCGATTGTGATATCTTGAATCGGCCACGACCTTTTATATTTATAGGGAGGGGAGGTCTGTTAAGATAGTTGTTCATATGCTATGTAACCATGGTTGTTACGATACAAAGGGCCAGGACTCGGTTAGCATAGATTGATTGTATTAGAGATAGACCTGAGTACCTTGTGTTCCAAGTTGTAATTCAATTGATGTATATCTCTAAGCCTCCTGGGCTATATATTAACATGGAACCGTGATGAGCCAAGATAGGCAATCACGTTTGACCCATTACCACAATTCTTACATGGTAATCAGAGCCTTCCTCTTCTAGATCGCATCTGTTGCCATGACGAACACCGTAGCCTCGTCCTCGAGCACAACCACCTCCCTAACCCCTCTCATTCCCAAAGAAACTCACCAGGGACAACTATGTCCTATGGAAGGCGCAAGTGCTTCCACCGATCAGAGGAGCCCGTCTTATAGGCTTCCTTGATGGATCGGCCAAGCAGCCAGAAGAGACCACGGAGGTTGTCCAGACGGACAAGACGAAGATCATCGTCGACAATCCGGAGTATGCGACCTGGCTGGCTCATGATCAGCTAGTTCTCGCCTTCCTCTACAACTCGATCTCCAAGGAGATCCTTGGGCAGGTGGCGACGATGTCTACTGCGGCTCAAGTATGGGAGGCGCTGGAAGCCATGTTCTCAGCGTAATCCCGTGCGCGGGTGACCAATCTGAGGATGCAGCTTGCCAACCTCAAGAAGGGAAGCATGACTGCGACTGTGTACTTCAACAAGGCGAAGTCCCTCGCCGATGAACTCAGTGCTGCTGGCAAGAAGATAGAAGATGAGGAGATGGTGTCCTATATCCACTCCGGCCTGGACTTTGACTACAACCCCATCGTGTCATCAGTTCTAGGCTGGGCGGATCCAATCTCCCTCAGTGACCTGTATGCCCAGATTATGGCGTACGAGACGAGGCTGGAGATGTATCAAGATCAAGGAGGCAGCGGAGGCCAGTACCAATCCTCGGTGAACAACACAACACGTGGCCGAGGAAACTCCAACCGCGGCCGTACCAGCGGCTTCCGTGGTTGAGGGCGTGGAAGAAGCTCTGGAGGCGGCAACAACAACAACTTCAAGACGTCTACGCCCAACAACAGCAACAACTCCAAACCAAGGTGCCAAATTTGTGACCATCCTAATCACACCGCATTAGAGTGTTGGTACAGGTTTGAGGAGGATTACCAGCCGCCAAGCAAGATTGCTGGATCTATGTCTGCTGCATATGGTGTGGACACCAATTGGTATGCGGATAGTGGAGCTACTGACCACATCACCAGCAACTTGGAGAAGCTCACCTTCCATGAGAAATATGGAGGGCGTGATCAAGTCCATACGGCAAACGGGGTAGGTATGTTTATCAAAAATATTGGCCATACTATGTTGCACTCCCCAGTCCGTAGTATTCATCTAAAAAATGTTCTTCATGTTCCAACTGCTCAAAAATCCCTTGCTTCCGTTCATCGCTTAGCTAAAGATAATAATGCTTTGCTCGAATTTCACCCTAACTTTTTCCTTATTAAGGACAAGGCAACGAGGAGAATTCTCCGTCAAGGAAGGTGTGAAGGAGGTCTTTATCCTTTAGATCTCAAACACACGGGAGCAAGTACGCACAAATATGTGCTTGGAGTCAGTAAGCCGTCCACAGAGAGATGGCACAGTCATTTAGGCCACCCTTCTTTTTCAATTGTTTCTCATGTTCTTAAGAATAATAAGCTCCCGTGTAATAGTGATTCAACCAAAGAGTCTATTTGTGATTCGTGCCAACGTGCCAAGAGTCATCAGCTTCCTTATTCTAAGTCTCATAATATTGCTTCTACACCTCTTGAGCTTATTCATTCAGATGTGTGTGGTCCTGCACCCACATTGGTTGGGAGAAACACCTACTATGTTAGCTTCATAGATGACTATAGTAGGTACACATGGATTTATCTTTTGCGTAGGAAATCTGATGTTTTCCACGTGTTCCATGACTTCCAAAAATTTGTAGAAAGACAATTTGATAAAAAGATCTTATGCATGCAAACAGATTGGGGGGGTGAGTATGAGAAGTTAACTTCGTTCTTTAAGCAAATTGGGATCGTGCATCGTGTGTCCTGTCCCCATGCTCATCAGCAAAATGGGTCAGCAGAGAGAAAACACCAACACATTGTTGAAGTCGGGCTTGCTCTAATAGCTACCGCATCTATGCCTCTGAAATTTTGGGATGAGGCGTTTCTCACAGCCACCTACCTCATAAACCTGTTGCCTAGCCGAGTCACAAACCTAAAGAGTCCAACCGAGCTCCTTCATAACACCAAACCGGATTATACCTCCCTACGTGTCTTTGGGTGCGCTTGCTGGCCGAATCTTAGACCCTTTAACTCTAAAAAGCTTGCCTTCCGATCCACTAAATGTGTTTTCCTTAGGTATAGCTACCTTCACAAAGGTTTCAAATGTCTAGAGCCCTCTACTGGACGTGTGTATATATCACAGGATGTTGTTTTTGATGAGAACATCTTTCCTTTTGAAACCATGCATGAGAATGCAGGCTCTAGGCTCAGGCAGGAAATTCTTCTTCTTCCCGAACACCTGCGTAATCCCAGCCAAGGGGAGGCAACTAGTGGTGGTTCAATATTTTTTGATGAACATGCTAATCATGACAGTGTTGAAGCTGTGGCTGATATGCAGGAGTTCAGAGAAGAAAATGCAGATCAATTTGAGCATCAAATGAGGGTAAACAGCAAGGCTGCAGGTGACTTACCCGATTTAGCTTCGCGACAAGGCGGCGCTGAACTCTAGGAAGATCTTCAGACGAAATCTAGCGTTGACTCCGATGGGGATTCGTTGTCCACAGCGTCGCGCGCTGACGCGCCGTCTGCTTCCCGGAGCGCCAATCATGAGCCGCCACGCGCGCGAGAGTCCGCCCCTGCGGAGATAGAAGCGCAGGATTCGCCTGCGACGGCTGCCGCACCGACAGGATCCACTGTAGCTCAAAATCATGTGGCCAGCCCCACACAGCCGAAAACAAGGCTACAATCAGGTATTGTCAAGCCAAAAGTTTATACAGATGGTACTATACGGTATGCAAACTTCTGTTCTACAGGGGAGCCTGAGAATTTGACAGAAGCATTGAGCAGTCCAAAGTGGAAGGGAGCTATGGAAAATGAGATTCTAGCTCTACACAAAAACAAGGCGTGGCACTTAGTTCCTCCTAAGCATGGGGTTAACTTAATTGATTGCAAGTGGGTGTTCAAAGTAAAGCGAAAGCCTGACGGCACCATTGATAGGCACAAGGCAAGGTTAGTGGCAAAGGGCTACAAGCAATGATATGAAATTGACTATGAAGATACATTTAGTCCAGTTGTGAAGATTGCAACGGTTCGACTTGTACTCTCAATTGAAGTGTCTAGAGGATGGTGTTTGAGGCAACTTGATGTTCAGAATGCGTTCCTGCATGGCATTCTTGAAGAGGAGGTATACATGAAGCAACCACCTAGGTTTGAGGATCATAATAAGCCCCATCATGTATGCAAGCTGGACAAAGCACTTTATGGTTTAAAACAAGCCCCGAGAGCTTGGTATTCTCGGTTAAGCTCTAAATTGATTGAGCTTGGTTTCAAGCCTTCAAAATCAGACACATCATTGTTTATATACTCGAGGAATGGAGTTACTATATTTATGCTCATTTATGTTGACAACATAATCGTGACCAGCTCATCTCCTGATGCGGTGACAGCACTACTAAAGGATTTAAGGACAGATTTCGCTCTCAAAGATCTTGGAGAATTAAGTTACTTTCTCAGTATAGAAGTGAATCCAAGACAGGGAGGCATTGTCTCGAGTCATGGAAAGTATGCTTCTGATCTGTTGAATAAAGTTGGAATGATCAAGTGCAAGACTTCTCCTACTCCCTTGTCAGCGACAGAAAAGCTATCTCGAGAAGATGGAACTTTGCTTTCTGCAGGAGATGCTACACGCTACAGGAGTATAGTTGGTGGGCTACAATATCTTACATTGACGCGGCCTGATCTAGCCTTCTCTATAAATAAGGTGTGCCAATTCCTTCATGTGCCTACTACCGTCCATTGGAGTGCAGTCAAAAGGATTCTCAGATATGTTAAAGGATCCATGGATGTTGGCCTATATATAAGAAGGTCCAACTCAAAGCTTGTGAATGCATTTTCTGATGCGGATTGGGCAGGAAACGTTGATGATAGAAGATCAACCAGAGGTTTTGCTATATCCTTTGGACCAAACCTAATTTCCTGGAGTGCTAGAAAGCAACCTACTGTATCTCGGTCAAGTATTGAAGCGGAATACAAATCTCTAGCCAATGCCACAGCTAAAGTCATATGGGTCGAAGCACTGCTGAAGGAACTGGGCATTAAAACAAATCAAGTACCTTGTCTTTGGTGTGATAACTTGGGAGCTACATACTTGTTTGCTAATCCCGTGTTTCACTCAAGGGCTAAGCATATTGAAATAGACTTTCATTCTGTAAGAGAACGGGTAGCTAGAAGGCAATTGCAAATTCAGTTTGTCTCTACGAATGATCAGGTCGCAGATGGGTTCACAAAAGCTTTAGCCATACGAAAATATGAAGAGTTCAAGAACAATCTCAACCCCATTAGACAACTCGGCTGAGATTGTGGGAGGCTGTTAAGATAGTTGTTCATATGCTATGTAACCATGGTTGTTATGATACAAAGGGCCAGGTCTCGGTTAGCATAGATTGATTGTATTAGAGATAGACCCGAGTACCTTGTGTTCCAAGTTGTAATTCAATTGATGTATATCTCTAAGCCTCCCGGGCTATATATTAACATGGAACCGTGATGAGCCAAGATAGGCAATCACGTTTGACCCATTGCCACAATTCTTACAAGGTCTTGCCCCATTAGGAGTCGAAACCCTTACAAAGCCGTGTCAAAATACAACTCATAACTCATATTTGACAGGGTAGGGCGGTTTAACCGCCCTAGGGATGGGGTCTAACCGCGTGCCCGACGTGCAGACCTTCTCGAAGTCATATCTCTCTCATCCGGACTCCGAATTGGACGTTCTATATATGAATCTTGATCTACTCGACGAGTCCTATTCAATGATGAAGTCCAAATTGAGGACTTTAACCAGGGCGGTCTAACCGGGTATGCCATACCAGTTAGACCGACCTACCCAGATCTGCCAATTTTGGGTGTTAACATATGCCCCCCTGTTTTATGGCAAAGCTTGCGTGCCAGAAAACATTCACAATGATCAAAATTGGCTAAAGACGATGACTAACACCACATTGCCCATGTGACGGTTTCTAAAGCCCTTTATGAATGTCATTGTAGCTGAAACAAAATCCTAGTAACTACAACATATACAAAACTGCTATTTCGACATTTACATAACATCTATAACAATTTAAGTCTTGATGTGGCCATGGAGGCCAACCGTAGCTCATTGGTGCATCACAAGTATTATATTGATAATTGTAAAAAGAAGACCAAGGGTCATACCAAAACCATGGATTGAAATTTTTTATACCTGAATAAACATCCCATGGCACATGCATCGATGGAATGAATGATGAAGACCATTGAGAGGATCGTTGAAGCTTCTTTGCTCTTGGCGATGAAGAATTCCTACTTTGCTCATCTCTTAACCGATTGTTTTGTTTTTTGCTCGGCTATCTTTTGATACTTATGCAACAACTCAGCAAAGCTTGGCTTCATCCTCATCACCTTGCTCTTTGGCATGAAATTTGCAGCTCCACCAGATTTTCTGGCAAGACCAGTTAGACCGGTTGGGACACTGGTTGGACCGGTGTCTTGAGAACAAGCCACTTTGAGATCATGTTGCCCCCAGCCGAACATGATTGTTGTTCAGCTATATTATTTGCGGCATGCTTATTATTGGGGATAATTTGATCAGTAGAACTAGCCGATGATTCTTCAATATTCGGCTTTTCTATGTCTAATGTCAAATCTGAATTTTTATTTAATCTACCATCCTTTTTGACACAGTAGACTTATTTGATCACCTTGCGTTTATTTTTTTGTGTTGACCGATTCTCATGATCAAAACGGTCATTACGCATAGGTGATGGCACATCAATCGTCGGCTCTCTATAAGTAATACAATTAGGATGGAAGTAACTAGGAGCAAACAACATATATGAATTATAATACTATGGAGGACAAAAATAATGCATATTAAAGTAAGATTCCCATGGCATAGGCATTGATGATCCGTTTGGAGGGAACGATGTTGATTTGTGAGAGTTACTCCACTACCGATTCTGGTTATGGAACTTCTCCCTAGGAGAAGGTTTTGGGCATTTGGAATTTTTAGACCGACTAGCACCATTGACATTATTTTGTCTTTGAGACTTAGCCGGAAGTTTTTCATTGGACTTCGGCTTTTCTCTTTGATGCTTATGACGACCTTTGGATTCAACAGTTTTCCAAACACCAATTTCAGGTTTTTTAGGCTTAACCATCTTTGGTTTAGCTTTATTTTGCAAAAGCCTGGGAGAGGTGGTTAGACCAGTTTGCCCCCCGGTTAGACCGGCCTCAGTGCAACCAGCAGCTTCGCCTTTGTTTTGTTGCCTCCTGAGCACCGAAGCACTAGATGTAGCCTCTATGCTCTTGCTAGAGGATTTTGGGTAAACAATTTCGGCTAGACGGCCGACTTGTTTCTTAACCAACAACATCACAATTAGGCAAAACTTTGCAAGGATTAGACATAACAATAGCCGACTCTTCATTAATCAACTCTCGATTAAAAAGAATCAGATCTACATTATTTTTCTTATTAAGTAAATCATCCACAGAATTAAGCAAACCACTTATATGATTAGCTGTGGACTTACTATGCTTTGGTAGATCGTACATCCTCAACTTGTTGATGGAATCAATCTTCATCATGATGACACCTTTTTCTGTTATTTGATAACAGTGACGACATATGCCCTTGATGATGTCCTTGCGTAGATCTTCAAGTAGTCCTTCAAGTGCCATCAAATTGCTGGAGCTTGATAGATCGGCCGTGATAGCCAAATTTCTCGTTCCTCAGCGGGGTCGCCAATTTGTTGACGCCTTTCCAGAGCCAACAAGCATGCGGAGGGGCTCGTTGCAGCGCCTCCATGTAGGGCAGTCAGACCGCGTTGCAGGGGCGGTCAGACCGGGGTCGCCGGGTTCACCGATGAGAAACCAGCGAACACCCACCCGGGTGGGACCCCGTCGGGGCAGGCGCACCTTGGGTTGTCCTAGGCTGGGCAAGCCAGCTAGGACATCCTCTCATGCCGCGGAGGTAGTAGAGAACTGAACATGGGGTTGGAAAAGCAAGGGGAAAGAAAGGTAAAAAGATAAAAGTGTAATTGATAGATTCGATTGTGATATCTTCAACCGGCCATGACCCTTTATATTTATAGGGAGGGGAGGTCTTGCCCCATTAGGAGTCAAAACCCTTACAAAGCCATGTCAAAACACAACTCGTAACTCGTAT
The DNA here is from genome assembly GCA_036936925.1 of Cenchrus fungigraminus. Taxonomy (NCBI): domain Eukaryota; kingdom Viridiplantae; phylum Streptophyta; class Magnoliopsida; order Poales; family Poaceae; genus Cenchrus; species Cenchrus fungigraminus. Next base: position 92,827,430 of record CM072780.1, read on the forward strand.
TTGGTAGGGTAGGGCGGTTTAACCGCCCTAGGGACGCGGTCTAACCGCGTGCCCGACGTGCAGACCTTCTCGAAGCCATATCTCTCTCATCCGGACTGCGAATTGGACATTCTATATATGAATATTGATCTACTCGACGAGTCCTATTCAATGGTGAAGTCCAAATTGCCTTTTGAGGACTTTAACCTGGGCGGTCTAACCGGATATGCCATACCGGTTAGACCGGCCTACCTAGACCTGCCAATTTTGGGTGTCAATAATTTTAGAAAATGGAAATACATCTGGTCTCTGCAGTAAAACGCAAACATCCAAATTGTTACATGATTTACTTAGGTCATGCATCGTTAAAGATCTCATCCACAGATCCTTCTAGAAGCTTCATTCTGATGGGAGTATACTAGTAGTACTAAATTTATGATACTCCACGCTTGCAACATAAAAAATTCCAGATTTTAATTAAGTATACTTTTTGGTGCGTACTCCTATGTAATCATACAAAGGAGGATCTGGCCGTCTCATACACAGAAATCATATTCTCAATCTGACATAATATGGCGTCCTTGACGGTTGTTATTAGTAACATGTAATCTTCATTTTGCGTGCATCAACGGGCGCCCTACCACGTATGGCGGTGGCCGCCAAAAAACACCGGCATGCATTTTTCTTGCCAGGATTTAGCAGTCTTGTTGGCGCCAGTTGGTTGTGGTACACCAATAATATTTTTGTTTGGAGGTATTGGTATGCCAATAATTAGTAGCAAACCAAACACAGGCTTTTTTATTCAAGGTTGCGCTTTTTTATTCTTTGCGAAAACATCCCCAAGTCACAAGAATTTGCCCACTAGCTAGCCAAATAATAAGCCCACGATCAACCTAAATGATGGTTTATTCCCCATCTTCAGTCATACTTGCCCGGTTTAACAACCAAATTTCCAGTGGCCACCATAACCGATGAAGGGATGACGAAGATATGGCTCTAACACCATTCGTATTGCTCTAGTTCTTTCACTAGCTGTATGTATTGTATAGCTGGTGCTAATTCAAACTGCATCTAATCTAAGCAGCCTGCCAAGTACTGTTTCCCTTCATGGTGCATCCTGTTCCAAATTTCCAAGACCTCATTATCTTTGTTGGTGGGCATTCTGTTGGTTAATGTGCTGGAACTTGCATTGTGCTGCTGTATCTGTATCAAGGGATGGTAGCTGGAAATGGATGTAAGCTAGCTAAGGGGCAAATGTCCTTGCTATATTTGTGGCAAGGGAGATAGCTTGGTTGGAGTGTTTAGTGCTCCCATACCTTTTTCTCGTGGTACTTTGAATTGAATGTGCTTCCTATAAATATTCCGCTGCTACTGTCTAGCATATTCACATGATTTTTCCTGCGGGAGCACATCAACGCATATAACTGTATTAGCTTTCAAACTAACATTTTGAGAGTTATGTGATAGCAACAAATAGAAAATAATACTGAACAATCAAACAACATAATGAAATCATTAATGGGACTCTGACAAAATAGAGATGCCATATCTGATGCCACGGAGGAACTGAGATGTACAGCTTGATGCCTTCAAATCATCATGGAGCGTTGTGATCGAGCTGTCTGATAAGGAGTAACAAACCATTTGGGGGGCTACTCGATCACATAGCTTCTCTAACAAGGATCAATCTTGGCACCGAGATGAGTTCCCTTATAATGATGAAAATAGATCATATGTATTAGAAACACCGGGGAGATCATAGCATCTCCCCTTCTCCATCCCTACGCATCCCATCCCAAAGTACCTGGACATCACTGATGGGTTATTTGGCGGATGAATTTTCCCTCGACATGCTTCTTTCACCATCTCAATGAAAGTCGATACTGTTTCTATACAAAAGAAGGGAGAGAAGGAAATGTTTATGCATCAACTCCAGCATGCCAAGGGTGGTGGCTTCTTACATGTTTGAGGGATGACATTGTAGTTAGGTAGGAGCATTTGTTCTACTGTTGAGTTTCTAATTAGCACTGCCTCAAATTTATGTTTTCCAGGAAACAGTGTAAAATATTCCTACCACTACTTACATTATTGAGTTTTCCATAAATCCTGAACAACAAATCACTTGTTGATGAATTCGAGACATGTCCATGTTATTACGAATGAAGTTGATAACATGCATCCATATATATAGCTCTACCCGTCACCTACCGGCTGCCTCTAGAGTGACTGATATAGCTGTTTTTATGAAAATGAGAATACATCCGCCCTTTACGGTAAACGCACACATCCAAGTTCAAACACGATCTTCAGCCCAAAAGCCTGATCATAAAAAATGCATAAAGGGAGAAATAATACACATGAAGAGAAGGTAATCATAAGCAAAGTATAATATTGCTTATTCATCCATTGTTCAAAGAAATATTCAAAGATTCCGTTGCTTTGCTCGTCGAATGGATGGTCTCCCTTGTGTTCTTATGATGTGTTTCTCCAAAAAAAGTAGCTGATATGAACCGTTAAGAGAAATGTCTTTGGGATGGCTAGATCTTCTTGGCAGTAGGCTTCGTAACAAGATAACTTGCTGTCAGCAGTGGGTAAATAGCTTTACACCTAACAAAGGTTGGATGCGACCAAGCATCAGGGAGAAAGACACAGAAACCGCAAAGACTTCGACTCGATCTCCAAACGAATGTAGAACCACAAGTCGGAACTAATGCACACAAAACAGTAAAACTATACTGGAAACCATAGAGCACGAATTAGCGGAGCCCAGAGGGATCTCTTCACAAGTCCAATAAGAACAAGGAAGAAAAGGCGTGTGCTAGGCACTCAACAGTTCGGTTGTAAGAAAACCATATGTGGTTGTTAATTCATAATAATCAAAATTCAAAACTGAGTTCTCAATGATACATGGGGGTATTTATACTAGGAACAACCCTCCTAGATGGGTGTGAGATAAGTGTTAACTGAAGTGGCCGTGCTGGCAGTTGGAAGACCAACTGGTGGAAGCATTCACAAAGTATTCTTCAATTCATGCATGTCCGTTCAGCTTCTACGCAGCCTTCAGTAAAATAGCCATTACTCCTAGCTTGGAAGTCAAAATGATGCGCCGTTTGTTGGATTGGAATCTTGACTTGACAAAGCTTCCATTCATGTATCACATGGCCCCCGTCTCTTCCCGAGATGGTACAGATCAACTGGACATGAATTTGACATTTCTGTCACGTAACCCTGAGTCTTGCCTGCGTAAGCCTTCTTAGCTTGGACAACAGTCTTAGTGTCCTCTACGTAACCTTCTGCATCGTTCACGTAACCCAGTGGAGAAGCCTCTTGTGTAAACCTGAGTACAAGTAAAGTACAAGGCATAGGTAGTATATGACTCTCATCTATATTGCAATGTAACTTAGAGAGGAAAGCATGCACCTCTTGTTGGAGTTTTTTTGCATGGCTGCGTGTAACCGGTCCTTCATACTTGTGTATCCAATGCTTGTTCTTGCTTAACTGGTTGTGCACTTGAATCTTGATGCGTAACCAGACGAGGACTTGACGTAACCTGTGATGCATCCGGTGTAACCAAGACATTTGTGCACTCTCACACTCGGCGACTAAACCACGCCATCACCGAGTGGTGCGTTGGCACTCGACTTCTGACGCTCGGCATCTATAACGTTGTTGAGTAATATGTCACTGAGTGGAGGACACCGAGTGCAACACTCGGCGAACACGCCGCTGTGTATACTGGCCGTCGTTGAGTGTTTTTGGCACTCAGCGTCTACCCGCTTTCCTATAGTGAAACATATAAGGGCATGCTGCAGTTGACGCATACATATTTCCTTCTCTCCCTTCTTTTGTATTGAAACAGTATCGACTTTCAAGAGATGGCATGTCGAGGGAAAATTCATGCACCAAATAACCCATCAGTGATGCCCATGTACTTTGGGATGGGATGCGTGGGGACAGAAAATGACAGATGTAGTGATGACCTCTGTGTTTCTAAGACATACGGTCTATTATCGTCATTATAAGGGATCTCATCTCTCTGCCAAGATTGATCCTCGTCAGAGAAGCCATGCGATCTAGTAGCCCCTTGAGAGGAAAACATGTGGATATACTATTCTAGACAAATGTGTGTGAATGCTAAGACACCTCAGTTCGCAAATCAACATGTCACCAAATGACATCCTCCCACTTACACTTGAGCAAATAACTAGGCTCGGCCTAGCCTGACGGCCCGGACCAATGCTCATTCAGAGCTGGCCTAGTTATTTTGCTCAATTTAGGGTTGAGAACGGCAATGATTGTTGCGGTCCAAAAAAAGGTAGCCTCGAGCCCGGAATGAATAATAAAATGAATTATATTTACATTACAAAATGATGGGTAGCCAGTCCTGATCCAACTCCAAATTGGCACAATTTTGTTGCCTCGATGGAGTTAGTTGGCGAGCTTGGGTGGAGCTTTATTTCCGGCAACCTCCATAGGGGTACCCGTCGGAGAGTAGATAGTGGGGGATCACCAAACCTAGAACTCGAAGTTATGCACGAAGACATAAGACACAAGATTTATACAGGTTCGGACCGTTAGAGTAGCGTACCCTACATCATGTTTGGTGTAGTATATTGTGCCTTGTGCTTGAGTGTTGAGGTGTTGTCTCATGGTGTGTCTCCCGATCTAGCTACCCCGGACCTCCTTTATAGTCCAGGGAGTGGGTTCCTAATCAGTTACAAGGTAGGAGTCCTAGTAGGATTACATGGTATGAGTCCTGGTAGGAATACACGAAAATTCTAGTAGGAGTCCTTCTTCCTTCCTTGCAGGTATCGAGGGTGATTGCCCGACAAGCCCTCGAGCACTTTGTAGTCTAGAGTAGCAAGTTCGAGTAGTCTTGAAGCTTCTCCGAGTAGTCTCCAGGCGTCCTCGAGTACTGATTGTTGAAGTCTTCAATGGTCCTTGAACTGCCACGAGGTTGGAGTAGGCTCCAGCTCATCAGTCTTGTAGTCGAGATCCTTCCCATTGAGGATTATATGGAAGTGCGATTGTGAAATCACACTACATATGGAGTGTAGCCCGCTGTAAGGAATCGGATGCTCGTAGCCTAAGAGGGGGAGGGGCTGAATTAGGCAACTTAAAAACTTATCATATGGCTTCCACTACTTTGCATAAAGTAAACTAGATCATTTCTATCTAGATGTGCAATCTAAGGTTGATCTAGTGTGAAACCCTCATCCCAAAACAAGTTTTGCAACCTATAGCCAATCCAAGCATGATACAACTCTAGGAAAGTAAAGGCAAGCAAAGATTGCAAAAGAGTAATGCAGAAACGTAAAGAGGGATGAGAGGAAGCAAACTCTTGACACGCGATTTATCCCGTGGTATCGGTAGGCACTAAGCCACCCCTAGTTCATGTTGTTGAAGCACTCACACAAGAGTATTGCTTCTCGGTCACCAAGTCTCTCCCAAGAGCACCACTTGACTCGCCACTAAGGCACTCGCCAAGCTTCCTTGGCCACCTTGATGCCGCCTCCACTAAGGAGCTTCTCCACCAAGGAAGGGGGTCTCCACGTCCCCCCGCACAAAGTGTCCTCGCCACTCCACACCAAGTCGGAGGGTCGAAGACGATTGCCGGTGAGCCACTTAGGCCCCAAGGCTTCCGGCGCACCTTGTACAACTTGATCCACTCAAGAATCACCTCACAAAGTAGGCACACCTTGCCCTCACTCAGCTCTAAGCTAAGCCTAACACTAAGCACACACACAAAGCATGTGTAAGTCTATGGATGAGCAATTTAGCACTTGGATGGTTTGGATATGATCTTCTAAGTGTCTTGCACTCCTCTGCACTTCCACACAATCCAACAACCTCAAATGGGTGAGTGGAGGGGGTATAAATAGCCTAAGGCGTCCAAAGAGCCGTTGGCTAAAAGCTGCTGAAATTAGTACCATCGGATGATCCGACGCTATACTTTTCCAGGCGTCGGTTCATCTGGTGCTACTAGCCGTTGCCCTCCACTGCACATGAGCGTTGACACAACTGCTCCGACGCTATACACCGACAGTCCGTCGGTTCATCCGGTGCTAAAGGACTCCTCGCCAGAACCTCACTGTTAGCTCCCATGAGACCGTCGGATAGACCGACGCTTCCATTGACCAAGGCATCGGTTCATCCGGTGCTGTCGAATCTTTCTTGGCGCGTCTCTGTCTTGATTCAAACTGGGCGTCGGATAGACCGACGGTGTCCCCACTTAGACCGTCGGATCATCCGGTGCTACTGTCTTCTGCAGCACTGCTTCTTCCAATCATCCGACGCAGCTAGAAACAGGACCGTCGGTTCATCCGACGGTGTCAATTGTATTTGGCCTTCTACGCAGTGTACCAAGTGCACCGACGCTTCTTCCTTGGGTACCGTCGGTTCATCCGCCGGTGTCTTTTGCCTTCCTTTTTCTTTGCTTCTTCAACTTGTCATTGCTTCAACTTCTTCTGTGGTGAAAGAGGGGGTTTGGGACCCTGAGATTATGGAGATCATGGCTTGCAATGAGGGGATGGTGCTTGCTAGTGACCTGCTCCTGCAGAAGTTTACTTTGGCTTGCGCTATTCGAAGCTTGAGTGGAGCTGGTATGGGTCCTCACAGCCAAATCGTTAGAGAGATCAAGGCAAGGGCGACCGATTTTGCAGCTGTGAACTTTGTTCATGAGAAAAGAGCGTTGAATGGAGATGCTCATAAAGTAGCTAGAAGTTCAGTTTATGATTTATTAGGAAGACATGTTTGGTTTATTTTGCCGCCGGATGGCGTTTGTAATCAAGTTAGTCCTCTAATCAATAAAGCATAAAGTGACTTGGTCTCAAAAAAAAACCAAATATACATTCCCAACTCCATCGATGTCAAGCTTGCTCGGGTACAGTTCGCAATGTTGAGTTTCAAAGCGATCGGTAATAGCCAAACTTACGGTCACCAACCTCCAGTCTATACGATACGCCTCTTCCTCCCACGTGCGCAGGTCCCACTAAATTGCGCGTACACCCATTCACCTGTGGAGCTTCCCATTCTCTTTCTCGTTCTTCTCTTTCTCTCGCAGATCCAGATCAGGCTCCCGAAGGGAGAGGCGGCGCGGAGGCTGGGGGACGAGCTCCCCGCCATGGAGCAGCGACGCGAGGGCGGTGGCATCCGGCGCGCTCTTCCGTGGAGCGGCGGCATGAGGGGCGAGCTCTGCCGCCGTTTAGCGGCGGCGCAAGGGGCGGTGGGTGCCGGCGAGTCCTCGCTGGGGTGCGGCCGCGAGGTCCCGCGCCTGGTAGTGGCGGCGCGAGGCTGGGGCAGTTGACCCACGGACAGCCGCGCAGAGCTCCCACGTCGGGGAGGCCGGCGCGGGTGGCGGTGGTCGGTAGGTAATTTTTTCCTTTTTCATTTTTTAACCTTTCTTTTAGATTTTTTTACAAATCTTTGTTCATAAATGTTTCTCACAAATTTTTGTTTAGGAATTCTTTCCATAATTGTTCTTCAAAAAGTTTCCCAAAAACATTTCCTCTTTTTTTTTCATGAAAGTTTGTTCACAAACTTTTTCCATCCGAATAAATTCTTCTCACAAAGCTTTATTCTTAAATTTTAGAAAATTTTTCCAAATTTCCCTTCAACAATTTTCCCCGAAATTCCTAAAAAATTTTCTCATTTTTTCATGAAAGTCTGTTTGGAAACTTTTTCTATCCGGATAAATTTTTCTCACAAACTTTTTCTCTTAAAATTTTCTGACAAACTTTTGTTCTTAAATTTTTCTCACAAACTTTTGTTTAGAAAAATTTTCCTTCAAAAATACCCCTCGAATGTTTTTCAAAACATTTTCCTCATTTTTTCAGATAGTTTGTTCTCAAACTTTTTTGTCCGAATATTTTTTTATGAAATCTTTCCTATATAAGTTTTGTATTCAAAATGTTTGCACATATTTTTATCATATATATTTTTTGCTGTGAAATCTAAATTAGAAACAAGAGGCACGGAAGGTGACGGCGACGCACGTGAACGCTCCAGACGAGCTGTCGGAAAGCGACCGGACGGAAGCGTCATTGCGGGCGCCCGCAAACTTGTGATGCCCCGGTTGCCATTCCGTGACGCGGTCCGTCCATATTCAGTCCAGAATAATTCTCCTCTTCCGGAAACGAGTTGTAGGTGATTTAGCCGTCACGCGCCTACCTAGTACTCAGTCACTGACCATGTACTTTTTTGTGGTACCCCATTTTTTTTTCGCGCGAAGAATAAGTTGTTGCACATATACACGTCAAATTGACGTCAAATCCATGCTGTAATAGAGACCAAATTCGCAACCAATATCCTCTAAAAAACAACCTGTATAAAAAATGGTGAAACCTTTTTTTTTCTCAAACACCATATCACTGCGAGTGCACCAAATTATCTACATGTAGTGGTGTGGAATAGCTAATTTTCTTAGGTCCAGTAGCGCTCAACACCGATCTGCCATTTTCTGCAAAGGATGCGTATACATTACTTTGTAATTGTTGGATTTAATGTGGCTCATACCTATTATTATATCTGATTAAATCAAATAATTCTTAGACACATATTAAATATTATTAATGTTGGTTTGTTAATTACTGGCAGGGGAACCGGCTGCCTGCCCAACGCTGCATGTTGGCATGCATGACGGAGGTGTTTGCCAAGGTATTAATTTCACTGGTTCGCTATTGGAATTCAAGGCAATTAATCTATTAATTCTGGTGGCCACGGGAATTCAAGAGAGGGTGCGGAGGTTATGGCATCTGTTTCTTGTGCCTGTTCACTCCTCTTCGGCCACCTTGAGAATAAAATAGTGCTTTGAACATCCGAGAGTGACCATAACATACAGGTCGTTGCAAACAGAAGTATTCTCATTCCACTCCGCGCGCGCACATGCTGCTGGAAGAGCAGAGCCTCCGAAATCCACCACACTAGAGTTCCTGCTCAGAGACAACGCAATCAAGTTTTTGGGTAGCGTAAGACGTGCGTGACTGCTCAACGATCCTCGTCCGGTTGCCGCGATTGACTACTTCTCGGCGATCGTGAACGACTACATCCCGAGTTCACGACGGCCTTTATGCACTGCACCAATGTCTTCGCTACATCAACTCGTACGACTACATCGAATCAGGCCATCCCATGATTAACATGGTTAATCCAGCGAGTAACGGCTCACCCAGTGCCTCCGACAACGGTCCCACCTCTGGGTACATCCTCAAACTTGTGTTGTTCTTTGTGTTGTTCATATTTATACCGTGTTAATCATGAACACAAGCTTATGCCATGTTATCACGTTTTCACTCCTTTACATCATGAATTTCTTGCTGAATTATGAAATTAAAATATGCTGAATATTGCCTAGATTTCTAATAGTAATCATGTCGTCACCCAGTGCCGCATCCATCATCGTTCGCTTGTGAGGCAGGGTTTTTAACAAGGAATTGTCAAGAGCTAGCTAGCTACACAAGGACATATCAAGCGTCCGTCTGTCCTACTAGGTTAGAAGCTTCACGAAGACGATTATCTAGAGTGACATATCATCTAAAAATGTTTGAAACTAAGATAAAATATCTCCTCAACACATAGTTTCATATATTATTGTTTTGCAGGTTGCATGTAAGACACAACCTGTTTAGGTAACTGTGTACACAAGATCTCATCTCCATAAAACTCATTTCACCTCTCTTTTTATTAATACTCCGCCACGTCATAGAAAATGTTGATATGACAGTCTATTTAATACCAACAAAACTCACACTAAGAATGATCTTATGATGATGATCAACTCTCTGCTCTCCAACTCTCACGCCAGACCTTACAGATGCTCTTTCTCCGACCATGATCGGAGGGAGAGCGCCACTCACTACCTGTTTCTCATCGTGGGCTCATTTGCACTTTTGCAGGGGCGAGCGTGCTACCCTGCTTCTGCTTTTTGCAGCTACAAATAGCTAGGAGTACGTATGTAACATGTCCACCCATGTACATGTAAAGCCGTTTTCAGGGTTGGATGGCACTATCACCCACATTGGAAATAGTATCTTCAGGGGCGCCCGCCCCTCAAACTATTTTCTAGAGGCGAGTGATGACGTCAGCCATTCGTAGAAATGTCGTTCCTACAAAAAGTTTGTACCATTTCCATGCCAATTTTTTAAAATGTAGTTCACTCATGTATTACCCCGATCAGATACAACACTAAAAACATTGTATATACAATGAAATATATCTAACTAGTCACATGTTCCCACATCAATACTTAAGTTCTTAGAGAGAACAAGTTCAAATCATATATAATAGTAATGTTACGTCCATGCATGATACATATTTCATACTCCACTTCACTTCCTTAGATATGCAACCTCACTTCCTTAGATATGCAAGATAGTTAGTCTCCAATCCTAAAGTCTAGAACTTCATCAATATAAACTAGATCATGATTAGTGCACTCTCTATCCCTTCACATGGACAATCACATAAGTTAAATCTCAAACAATGGAGAGGTTAACTCATATGGCATGTAGAAAGTGAGATGAGCTTGGAGCTTGAAATCTCTGGTGCATATCGGGTTTCCATCAGTATAATTATAACTCAACGCATTAAAGGTTTGAGCTAGAATCGCATGAAATCTCTCAATGCTGCAATGGTTTGACCAAAGAGATCATAAGATGAGAATAACGCGATGAAAGTTAAAAGATGTAATAACTAAAAATCTAACATATATAAAACTAAAGACAAAATAATGATTCGATATGTTCCATAACATGTCATGTTGATTCAGCAGATAAAGCCTCCCAGTAGTCCTGTTTGGGGTAGCGGTAGCTTTTCCAAAAGCTCCATTTTGCAGAAGCTCCACCATTAGTCAAAAAAGCTACTTCTCCTAGAAGCTTCACCTGGAAAAGCTCGTTTGTTTGGTGACACGCTTCTTGGCATCAGCTTCACCCCACGGAGGTGACGGTCGGCGGCAGTGGCACTCCACGTGGGACGGGCGCACGCGGACCCCGCGGAGGTAACAACCGGTGGCAAGCTTGGAGAAGAGGGGCAGCCCATCGGAGCAGCTTCAACGGCTGCCCGGTGGAGCAACCCTCTCGCCGCCCAGGGTGGCTCGTCCTCTTTCGTGCCAATAGGAGCTCGTCCTCCTCCTCTGAGTAGGCGGGCGCAGATCCCCTTCCTTCGAGCCAGAGGGGAGGTGAGGGGAGTTGGCGGCCATGGTGGAGGGGAGCGGAGGGGAAAAGGAATGGGAGGAAGGAAGCGAAGGGCAAAAGCTCAGGAAGCTGGTCCGAGGTGCTTTTCCGATTGCAGTGTAAAGAGAACATTTGAAGATTGTGGATTGTGAGAAAAGCAACCCGTTTGGGGGAGCTTCTGATGAGGACATCGCCACGCTTGATACACGCACGCCACGTCCTTCCCCACGCTACAAGTCGTCTCCAACTCAGCTGCCACGTTCGGTTCGGATTCAGCCAACACATCTGCACTGTTTCGGCGATATCTCCCTCATCCGGCATCGAAACGAGACGTATAAGGATGCGTTGGAATAGGGACGACGACACCGTCGTTTTGGTTCTAGTCCCAGCTCCAGAAGGTTTGTGGATCATGCTGTGTGACCATGACAAGGTGCTGCATCACGTTTTTGGGCCAATTTGGCCGTGTATCGTGTCGGGCCTTAAGCCCTGGTTGAGGACGCCCCCTTGGTTGCCCCCTCAACCCTAGGTCGCCCCTTAGGGGTTAAAACTTAGTAGCTGCCGTCGTTTAGACTTGGGTTTTGTTTAGTTGAAGTTTTCGAAGTCGAAACTTTCGTGATTCATTGTAACTGTGACGCCAAGTCCTTTTGCTGTGATCCAAGGCCCTTGTTCTTGCGTCTCCTCGACTGTGTCCAACGTTTTCAGATTACTTTTCCGCTGTCCTACCGCCCCCTTTAGCCTTGCAATTTCGTTTTTAGATTGCTTTGTTGAGTTTGTGGCCGTAGTCGAGTCTTGTTGCTGGTTTAGGTTGTGTTCGTCGCCGTAGTCCAACGTGCCTGTCGCTGTTATTTTGTTTCCGCTGCTAGCCCATCCACCATTAGCCATACAACAAGTCGAGCCACCACTTTACTCGATTTGCCCTCGCTAGCCGCCTTGTGTGAACTCTCGCCGTGCAAGCCCTAGATAGGTTGCAAGCCGCTTTGATCGCTTTTGCGTCGCATACTTGATCCTCGATTCGTTATCTGGCGAATACCAATTGCTTTGCATCTACTACCAGGGAGGATCGTGCCCCTGTGCTTGTTTCTGCCGCTGCTAGGAGGAAGTTTTGCCATAGCCGCTGTTGTGTTTCCTGCTGAATTGAGATACCTTTCATAAAATAGGCATAACTTTTCGCTTGGTGCTCCGTTTTTGCTCAAATTTTTACAGGAGCTTGGCAACAAAAAGTTGGACAAACATCTACCAACTTTGTTGGTCAGGCCATTCTCAAAAAATTCAAAAAAAAAAAGATAAAGAAAAAAAATCATTTAAGTGTTTTGAGGGGTTTTCCAAGATCGTTCCTGATTTTCCCTAGGCCACAATACACCTCTGTTTCAGGTGAAATTTTGTGTGCTTCCATCCTTTGTGATTTTAGATCAGTGGTAAAAAATTCAGAAAAAGTTGAGTTAATTTGCTAGTACTTCTTTAGAAATGCTATTTTGTGATTTCTACTAGTGCCTTTTTGGCAAGGTTTTCAGCATTAATTATAGAACTGCCATTCTGCTAATTTTCAAAGTTTTCTGTCCATCATTTCTTGTTTCTTTTACCTTGTTGTGCTACGACTAGGACACGTCTTAGCCAGCAATTGTGACTTGTACTTTGGACACTTATTGAACTATGCTAATCTGCATTCGTTATTTGCTAATCCTTGCTACCATATTATGCCTACCCATAGTTCCACAAATACTTCTGTCAGCACAGGTTCGTCTTGCAACTTGTTAAACCTAGACTCAACAACTGATTGCGCCGCCCTGTTGGCTTTGGTAAGAACAGTTGTAAGACGGTGGTAAGCCGCTTGAGATACTGCCTTCCACTTCCATACACACGCACTAGTTGTTAGTTGATAGGGATAACCCTTTTGGTGTTGTCTTTTGCTGTCTTCTAACCATGTCAGATAACAGGAAAGGAAAGGAGTCTCCCACAGACTTCAATGAGTGTGTGTCCAAGGACGAGCTTACGAGGCTTGTTACTGAGCAGCGTACCTACATGCAAGAACAGTTTGATGCATTGACTCGACAGCTCAACGGTTTGGTGACCCGGATTGAACATGTTGAGCAACGACCTCCACCAGTTCAACCTGAGGATGATGATGAGTTCGAGGATGTTGATCCTGATGAGGAGCGTCTCCGATGTAATCGTTTTCGGATGGGAGGAGGTAATCGTAATCGTGGAGGAGGTAATCAAAATCGTGGTAATAATGATCCTTTTGCTAAAGTTAAGTTTACCATGATTCCTTTTGCTGGTAGTGCTGATCCAGAGGCTTATTTAGATTGGGAACTTGCTGTTAATCAAAAATTTAATTCCCATCAAGTGCCTGAAGAGCATAGAGTTAGGCTTGCTACTAGTGTGTTTACTAGTTTTGCTCTATTCTGGTGGAATGATCTTTGCAGTGTTAATAATGCTGCTGATATACCTCAAACTTGGAATGTGTTAAAGTGCCGTATGAAATCTCGCTTTGTTCCTCCTTATTATCAATGTGATTTGCGTATGAAACTGCAAACTTTAAAACAAGGTGATAAAAGTGTAGAAGCTTATTATCAAGTGTTGCTTATTTCTTTATCACGCTGTGGCATACCTGAGGAAGATCAGGCTATTGCTGTTAGATTTTTTGGTGGTTTCAACCGTGATATACAGGATATTCTTGATTACAAAGATTGGACAAGGTTCAGCCAATTGTACCATCTTGCTATTAAGGCTGAACGTGAGGTACAGGGACGTCGCCAGCAATTTTCTTTCAGGTCCAACACTGGGAGAACTTTTCAGCAGCATTCGGATGTTGAAAAATCCAAGGCTACTGCTACTCCTAAGGCACCATCAACTACGCCGTCTACTACACCAACTTCTGAGGTGAGCAATTTGTCTCCTGTGCAGGTCCAGTCGCATAAGAAACCTTTTACTCCAGGTGCATCCTCGAGTAGTTCCGCTAGCATCCAGTGCCACCGCTGTAAGGGCATGGGACATGTGTCGAAGGAATGCCCAAGTTGTCGTGCTTTCATCGCTGCCCCTGATGGTAATGGTTATATCAGTGCTAGTGATGAGGAAGATTCTTTGGCTCTTGCTACTAATCTTGTTGCAGATTCTTCGGTTGAGCAAGAGGAGGATACCATTGATTCTCATGCTGCAGCCGCGGGCTTCCCTAGCCTTCTTGTGCAGTGTGTGTTGGCCGCTCAATTGGCTGATGAGGAGGACACAAAGGTACAACGTAACAATTTTTTCCTTATGTTTCTCATTGTTCAGGAGCGTCGTGTTCTCACCATAATTGATACCGGGAGCTGCAACAACTTGGTGAGTTCAGATCTGGTCCGAAAGCTTGGTTTGACCACTCGTGAACTATGTCACTCATATCACATACAATGGTTCAACAATAGTGGTAAGGCAAAGGTAACACACTCAACACGTATACATTTTTCAGTGGGTTCTTATACCGACTATGCTGATTTTGATGTTGTGCCAATAAAAGCATGTTCCCTTTTATTAGTACGACCATGGGAATATGATAAAGATGCTGCACACCATGGTAGAACTAATACTTACATTTTCATGCATAAGAATAAAAACATTACTTTGCTTCCTTTATCACCTGCTGATGTTAGGAAACATTTTAAAGAGCTTGCTGAAAATAAAATGAAACAACCTGCTATGAGTGATTCTAATGTTGATAAACGTGAGGGTATTAAATTGAAAGGAGGTGCTTTTATTGCTACTACATCTACTACTGCTGAACTTTGTGAAAACCATGATGCACCTTGTTATACTATGCTGTCCCAGGATGTTCGTATTCTCGATGCTACTTTGTCTTGTATGCATTCTGCTGTCACTAACCTTTTGCAGGAGGTTGATGATGGGATGGAGTCGAGGACGAGTCCAATTCAAGAAAGGGAGGATGATGAGGACATCGCCACGCTGGATACACGCACGCCACGTCCTTCCCCACGCTACAGGTCGTCTCCAACTCAGCTGCCACGTTCGGTTCGGATTCAGCCAACACCCCTGCACTGTTTCGGCGATATCTCCCTCATCCGGCATCGAAACGAGACGTATAAGGATGCGTTGGAACGGGGACGACGACGCCGTCGTTTTCGTTCTACTCCCAGCTCTAGAAGGTTCACGGATCATGCTGTGTGACCACAACAAGGTGCTGCATCACGTTTTTGGGCCAATTTGGCCGTGTATCGTGTCGGGCCTTAAGCCCAGGTTGAGGACGCCCCCCTGGTCGCCCCCTCAACCCTAGGTCACTCCTTAGGGATTAAAACTGAGTAGCCGCCGTTGTTTAGACTTGGGTTTTGTTTAGTTGAAGTTTTCGAAGTCGAAACTTTCATGATTCATTGTAACTGTGACGCCAAGTCCTTTTGCTGTGATCCAAGGTCCCTATTCTTGCATCTCCTCGACTGTGTCGACTAGTCCTTTCGAATCGAGTGCTCGAACTCCATTGATATTCGCTTCATTTACATCTGCAATATTCAATTGCGTGTTTACTATTTTCTTGCTTGTGTTCTGGATTCGCTTGCAGGGAAAAGCCTTCGTGGCGAGGTCAATCAAGTTGTGCTTGGTTGATAACCAACGGAGCAATGGTTCCTCCAAAATAGAATTGAGGAGAGTGGATGTTCTATAGTCTGTTTGCAGGAATTCTTGTGTTGTGGAATAGTGCTCAGTTTTCTGGGGTCACTCTGGATAACTTGCCTTTTTGCATAACGATTGAGTTCACCTCCAAACTTAATGGCACCTCATGGAGACTAACTATGGTTTATGGCCCTTGCCGTGCACCACAGAGGACAGAGTTTGTCCAATGGCTACGCTCTTATGACATTTCAGATGAAGTGAATTGGCTCTTCTTAGGTGATTTCAAATTTTATAGATCTGTGCAAGACAGAAATAAACCAGGGGGTAACCTACATGACACTCTAGTCTTCAATGATCTCATTGGTCACCTGGGCCTAATTGAATTGCCTCTGAAAGGTCGCACTTACACCTAGTCAAACATGCAACAAGATCCACTGCTAGAACAACTAGATTGGTTCTTTACTTCAGTGAATTGGACTTTGGATTTTCCAAACACTATGGTTTTGCCAATGGCTAAGATAACCCCTGACCATATCCCTTGCAGAATTGTTATTGGCACCACTATAACAAAGGCTAACCTTTTCAGGTTTGAAATTTTTTTGCCCCAACACCCTTGTTTTTTTGAGGCCGTGGAGCAAGGATGGGCACGACCTGTCAGAGGTGACAGAAATTATGCTGCTCTGTTAGCTAGAAAGCTCAAGAATGTCAGGTACAACTTGAAGGGTTGGGGTAAGAATCTTTCACAACTATCTCTAAACATTAAGCTTTGCAACAAAGTCATATTATTCCTTGATTCATTAGAGGAATACAGAGTTATGTTTATCCCAGAATGGAATCTAAGAGACATCATCAAAAGGCACCTGCAGACTCTCTTGCACTACAAGAGTGTTTATTGGAAGAAAAGATTTACATTGAACAGAATCAAATATGGTGATGAATGCACAAAGTTTTTTCATGCCATGGCAACAGTGAACTTCAGGAGGAATGCTATCACCCAGATAAAAGATGACAATGACAATATGGTTCATGACCATGAAGGCAAGGCTGCTCTTTTATATCATGCTTATAAAAATAGGATGGACATCTCTACTCAACCTCAAACGGGTTTTGATCTTTCTAGGCCGGTCACAGTTACAGTTTATCTCAATGATCTGATTGCCCCAATACTACAAGAAAAAATTGATAGAATTATTAAACTACTCCCTGTGGATAAGGCACCTAGTACTGATGGGTTTAATGGTTTATTTATCAAGAAGTGCTGGGAAACTATCAAGGCTGATTTCTATAAGCTGTGTCAGGATTTCTTTGATGGCAACATAGAACTTGAAAGTATAAATGTCTCTTTCATTACTCTAGTGCCAAAAATCAACAATCCAGAAATCGTGAATGATTTTCGGCCCATTTCCTTGCTGAACTGTAGTATTAAGGTTCTCACTAAGATCTTGGCTGAGAGATTGCAGGCAATCATTTTACAACTTCTTCATGCAAATCAATATGGCTTTATTAAATCTAGAACCATTCAAGATTGCATTGCTTGGTGTTTTGAATACATCCACTAGTGTCATCACAGTAGGAAGGAAATTATTATCCTCAAACTTGATTTTGCAAAAGCTTTTTGACACAGTAGAGCATGGTGCCATTATTGAAATGATGAAAACATTAGGTTTTCTTGACAAATGGCTTCATTGGATAAACCTCATCTTTTCTTCTGGCACTTCCTCCATACTACTTAATGGAGTCCCTGGCAAACAATTCAAATGCAAGAGGGGGGTTAGGCAAGGTGACCCCCTTTCACCTCTCCTGTTTGTTTTGGCAGCAGAGCTCCTCCAATATTTGATCTTGACCTTACCCATACCCTATGGCTCCAATGATTTCCCATTAGTCCAATATGCTGATGATACCATACCGATCATGAAAGCTGATATAACATAGGTTCTACACCTGAAAAATCTGCTAGCTGATTTTGCAGCCTCCACTGGTTTACATGTCAACTACCATAAATCCTCAATGGTCTCTATCAATGTCTCTGATGGTGTCATGCAGGACCTCGCAGGTGCTTTTGGCTACCAGATTGCAACCATGCCCTTCACATATCTTGGTTTGCCCATGGGTACAACCAAGCCTCGAATGGAGGACCTTACTCTACTGACGGATAGAGTTGAAAGGCGCCTCAATGCTTGTTCCAATTTTCTCTCATATTCAGGTCGTTTAGAGATGATTAACTCTGTTATAATCCCAACTGTCCCATATGCAATGTGCTCCCTAAAGTTGCCTATTGGTGTCATAGAAAACATTGATAGAATCAGGAAACAATGTTTGTGGAGAGGGGAATGATGCAACTAAGAAAGGAGGTAACTTAGCAGCCTGGCCAATGGTGCAAAAGCCAAAATACAAGGGTGGTCTTGGGGTGTTGAATCTTAGATTGCAGAATGATGCTCTACTCCTGAAGCAATTGCATAAGTTCTACAATCATGAAAATATTACTTGGGTCAATATTATTTGGAGCATAGACTTCAAAGGTACCGCACCTATCTCCTGAGACAGGATCCTTCTGGTGGAAGGATTTACTTAGGCTCCACATTTTGTTCAGGGGAATTGCCAAGTGCACCATTGGTAATGGTGTGTCAGTATCCTTTTGGGAGGATCTATGGACTGGACAAGTGTTGTCTCAAGCTTTTCCAATGTTATTTTCCTTTGCTCTCAATGGCAACATCTCTGTCCAAGGGATCATGTTGGCCGAGGACCTTGACTCCATCTTCTACTTGCCACTCTCTCTAGAGGCCATGGATGAACTCATCGCCCTCCAGGATATGTTGAATACCATCCCATATGACCCTGAGGCAACATATTCTTGGAGTTTCTTGTGGGGCTCATCAATCTATTCTTCCAGGAAATATTACAGGTCTATCTTTAACAATCTACTAGCCTCCCCTATTTACAAGAAGATGTGGCATTCCAAATGCACGCCACGTATCAAGTTCTTTATGTGGCTTGTTGTGGTGGATCGACTGAACAGCAAAAGCATGCTCTTAAGAAGGAATTATAATGTTCAACCCAACGCCAATTGTGTGACGTGCTCTCTAGACGCAGAAGAGGATCTTGATCACCTCTTCTTTCGCTGTCCCTTTGCTATGAATTGTTGGCAGAAGCTGGGCATCCAATGGAATGGCCTGCTCAATATATATGACAGAGTTCTGGAAGCTGAACGGCAGTCATCACAACCCTTCTTCATGGAAATCGTCGTGATTGCTCTTTGGGAGATATGGAACCTTAGAAATTTTAAAATCTTTGATGGGGGTGTTCCTTCCATTAGGCTATGGGTCCGGAAATTTAGAGACCAGGGCTACCACCAACTTGTGAGAGTTCGGGAGGATCAATGTGCTCCTTTTATTGTTCTTTTGGAGACAATCACTTAGGTAGTATCTCGAAACCCTGTACATATTTTTAAATTTTATCAATTCAGTACTGTGGGGATCTCCCCCATAGTCTTTTCCGTCAAAAAAATGATTATTACAGTATCCCCGTGCACATGGCAATTTTGCCTGCCTCTAGAAAAAAGTAAGGATGGATTCAGATGTCTGGAAATCCAAATTATTCATATTTGTATTAGCTAAAAACGTTAATATGGAATCTGTATTCGTATTCGTTTTAATCTGTGTTCGAATCCGATTTTCAACATTATCTGTATTCGGCATTATCCGACATATCTGACATTATTCGTATTCGTAAAGAATAAAGTACCCATAGAAGCCATCTAAATTTTATTTATATTACTAAATACTAATTACAAATGATGTTAATTTTAATATTGCTAATATAATAATAATAATTTCCACCATTTTAACTATTAAAAATTATATATATGACAACTAACTAACTATGTTAACCTTATATTATTAGATTATATAATGATCTTTTTTCTAATTAGTTTTAATGTGGCTAATCATAGTAATGTTAAATACATTATATTATTTAGCAAATAAATAAATTATATTTAAATGTATTTATGTACTTATTTTTACTATTAAAAGATGTTTATATATTTACAAAAATACTTTTTTATATTTATTATGATATTAATTTATATATATATATGTTATTTGAAATAAGATATCTGTTATGTACAATGATTATAATTTGCTCTATACTTGTAACATGATTTGATCAATTATAAAACCATCGACAAATGAAATTGATACTCATTATGACTCTATGCTATAAATCGAGTAATTATTTGATTGCGAATCCGAATTCGAAATATCCGTTTTGTATTCGTATCCAAATTCTAATTAAAATATGGTAAATAGTGACATCTGAATTCGTACCGGTGCATATCCAATCCGAATCCATCCTTAGAAAAAAGGAGACGCCCTCAATAAATTGTTCCGGCATTCAACTCGTTTGAGAAAGGGTCCTTCATGACATCCATTGTGGGGAAAACTGCAAACTGCCCCTGCGTTGCAACTCCTTCCACAGTCGCCAGCGCCTTCTCGCGAGCCTCTGTCGGTTCCCCTCCCCATTCCCTCCGGTGATCTCACTGGTGGAGGAGTGGGAACCCGTTCCCTTCTTCGATTGATCTAGTTTTTAGTTCAGATTTGGTATTCCAGCAACATCATTGTTGTGGTGGCGATGATGACACTGTGTAATAAGGTCTCTCCGAACCCTCCCTACATAGACGACGTCCGATCCGACACCGACGAAGGGCTACTGTGTGTTGATTCAGTCAGATCTACAATTTCTCTTCAGATATGTGCAGTTGGTGTGTCAACCAGGAGATGCAGTTGATGGCTTTTGTTGTGGTAACTTTGATCTATTCCTCGGTTCCGGTTTCTTCAACCCTCTGTTTTGGTGGTGAAGTATTGCAAGCGTGTGTTGCTTGGGTTGTTTCCCCAGTCGATGTTCTTTCAGCGGTTGCTAGATCTCGTTGTAAGCAGCAAGTAGTTTTTATGTGCTCCTTTCTCTTGCTGCCTTTCTAGTGTGCTTTTCAAACTTTGGTGGACGACGAACAATCGAAGGAAGAAGACGAGAAAGCTCTTCGTTGTAATTTATTTTCTTTTTGTCGTTTCGTGTCAAACTGTTTTTGTACCACCAATAGTTCTCTCTCTAAAAAAAGAACGGGTCCTTCGTCCTCCCGTCGCTCTCGTAGTAGTGCGAGTAATGGCTCTAGTAGGTAGTAAGCCCATTCACACTTTCAATAACATCAATTTCTCCGGCGTTCCACTCGTTTGAGAACGGGTCCTTCGTTCTCCCGTCGCTCTTCCCGCAGTTACGGGAAAAGAGCGACAGTGGGACGATCCTGGATGCTTCCTTCACCGTCATCCGTTTTACTTTCTACGCGTGGTAAGGGGAGACAATTTCCAATTAACGTGTGGAGTAATCGTTCCGTTTCTTACGTGCAGTACGTAGCGTACAGCTAGCCTTTTCAACCTAGAAGAGTATCTCTTTTTTTTCCGCGAAAGATGCGACGCATTACCTTGAAGTACGACTGCATCTTCGTTCATTGTTGCCACTGCTAGCGCGCAGCATCTATCTTCCTTCTCTTTTGTGTGTATAAAAAGCATCGCTTTGAACAAGGAAGTATATTGGCAAAGCAGCCATCAGCTATACGACAAGAAGCTAAGGATGGCCTGCTGCTTTCAGGTTCATAAGCTTGTTTCGCTGCCTCCTGTCCTTTTGCTACTCATGATCATGTGCTCCCTACTTCTCTCCACCTCCTGCTCCTCCGACGGCGATGATCGGAGGGGGACCGCCACTAGGAACATCACCTTAGACACAATGCTTCAAATTGGCTCCCTCTTCGTCGAAGACAACTCGTCGAGAATCAACTCGAGTGTGCTCCTTGTAAATTTCAACAATACAATTTCTTCGGCGTTCAACTACTCCAATTACAACGGGTCCTTCATCCTCCCGTCGTTCTTCCAGCTATGGAAAAGGAGAGATGATGGGACGAACCTCGAGGCTTCCTTCACCGTCTCCTTCTCCATGAGGATCATCTCTCACCAGCTGAACAAAGTAGGACGCCTAACCTTTGCCATCCTTCCCAGGAGGTACTTCGTTATTACACCGCCATCAACAGGCTCCTTGACGACCCTCAATGGTTCTTCCTCCTCACCCACAGCTATTGGTCTTAGCTACATATCTATACACATCGGTGTAGACGACAGCACGCTGAATGCATACCCAAAAAACAGTATTTGGATAGAAATTTCCATACAGCCCACTGAAAATTCCATTGCAACCACAACAAGCAATTATACCGTGTGGGTTGGTTATGACCGTGGTCAGCAAAAGTTGTCGGTCTATGCCAGTGAAGGGGAACCAACTACAATGCCCGACAGCCCCATAGCCACGGCATCCCATGCGATCAGCAGTAACATGAACACGTCCAGCAGTAACATGAACACTTCGTCCAGCAGCTATTTTGCATTTTTCTCGTCGATGGAGCAGCTCTTACAACTCCACACATGGAACTCAACTTACGATGTGTTCAATAATGTCGAGCCATCAGGAGGAAAGATGTCCACTGCCACGATAGTATCCGTGGCTGTTGGGTCATCGGTCGCCGTGGCTGTCCTAGTGGCGACCACTGTATACTGCTACTTCAACTCAACATACAGGAGATGGAAGAAGGACTTTGATGAGCTGGCCAAGTCGATGCAGCGCCTTCCGGGCGTGCCGATTCAGGTCAACTTCAGTGACATCCAGAAGGCAACCAACAACTTCCACGAGACCTTGAAGCTGGGGCAAGGCGGATTCGGTGCCGTGTATAGATGCATGCTTCCTGCTTCAGTGAAGGGCGGCGGAGAGGCGCTGGATGTTGCCGTGAAGAAGTTCACCCGGGACGACAACCGTCGTTACGAGGATTTCCTGGCCGAGGTCAGCGTCATCAATCGTCTGCGCCACAAGAATATCGTCCCTCTTATCGGTAATCCCCTAGCCTCCTATTGTCAACGTACTCTCTCCGTCCCAAATTATAAATCACTTTAGCTTTTTTTAAATCTACTAATATAACAAAATCTAAGTGCATGACAAAATTATCGGATATCTACACATACGATACATCTAAGTGCAAAACAAAAACGATCTATACTTTTTAGACTTTGTTTCAGTTTTCTTTTACGAGGAATTTTTGTTCCAGTTTCTCTCATATTCATTTTTTTTCATGTTCAACGGGCTAAATGTTAGTACTAACCAGTATATTTCAATCATGACATAATGTTAAGAAGAGAATAAGGAAGCGTTGTTTTGCTTTCTCTAAAAATTTCTTGACTATTTATCTTTTCTCTCAGCACCACGTGTCAGAGTTCCATCTTGTTTAAAAGCAGATGTTTATCATAATCAAATAGTAACCATTATTTATCGTTCTTAGGCCAGTCTCAGTGGGAAGGGTCATGAGCATTAAATTTCTTGCCACATCAGCAAATTTATGAGGAGGGAGAATGGGGAATGTCATGAAATAAGAGAGGAGGGTCATCACCATGACCCCAGGGTCATCACCATGACCCTCCACTGGCATGGTTCTTAAGGTTCCAGTCTTGGTAACCGTGTGATGACCTCCTCCATTGAGACTGGCCTTAGAGCTCTTTTATGGTGCGCAATACTAGGCTATATTGATGTTAAAAATGACATGTAAAAACATCTAATGGTTGAGATTAATTATATACCATAATAAAGACTACACAAATGGTATGGGTAGTACACATGAGTAGTATATGTGGTCCAAGGATATTATGGAAAAAAATACAAATGGCATAGATTTATATTTCTCATTCGATATATTACAATGACCCATTAATATTTAGTAATAATTACTATATTACCATTTCTCTATGCAATATACCACTGAGTGGTAGCATTTTGTACCGTAAAAGAGGTCTCTTTCTTGAGTCTGCAAATGTGATAGATAAATTAAGGTGAACAACGAGGCAAAAGAGCATACGTGCAAGAAAACAGTTTTGTTAAAGATAAAGGTCGCAAATACAACACATCTCATTTACTCACTCCGTCCCAAATTACTATTTGTATTGGTCTTTTTTTAGATACATAGCTTTTGATATGCACCTTGACATGCAAATTGGAAACGGAGGGAGTATAAAATAGTCACAGGATACTGTTGGTTTTGGGTTGTTGTTCGTTTGAAGCCATTTATCTTCCCAAATTCTAAGCTGGGATACACATCCAAATCTGAAAATTAAGAGACTCATGCATGCTTTTGCGTGCGTAAAATTTCAGGGTGGTCTTACAATAAAGGAGAGCCTCTACTCATCTACGATTACATGCCTAATGGTAGTTTGGACCAGCACCTTTTCCGCAGGAGTGGCAATCAGCAGCAGAGAAGCCCTATTTGCCAATGGGACACTCGCTACAACATTGTCATGGATGTGGCGACTGGGTTGCAATATGCTCACCACGAGTATGAATCTGTGGTGCTCCACCGCGACATCAAGTCAAGCAACATCCTGATCGATTCCGGCTTCCATGGACGCCTGGGGGACTTTGGACTCGCTTGCACTGTGGACATGGGAAAGAATTCCTATACCGAGCGAGGAGGCCGCCCACTGGGAACGTACGGCTTTGTTGCGGATGAGTATCAACATAGTGGGAGGGCCACAAGAGAGACAGACATCTTTGCGTTTGGTGTGCTCATTCTTGAGACTGTTACAGGCAAGCTTCCACTTGGGAATGCAGCACCATTTGACCACATTAAGGATTGGGTCTGGAGCCTTCACCGGGAGGGTAAGCTCCTCGATGCTGTTGATCCTGTGCTCACTACAGACCAGCAGTTTGATGCCAGTGATGCCAAACGTCTACTGCTTCTCGCACTGGCCTGCTGCAGCCCAAACCCATCGGAACGACCCAGCATGATGCAGGCGCTGCAGGTGATCACCAAGTTGTCACCGCCACCAGAAGTTCCCCTTAAGAAGCCAAGGTTTGTATGGCCACCGGAAGGGTTCAGTCCCATCAGCACTGGTTATATCGGATCTGCAAACAGTAATTTGGAAAGGAGTCGGACAACCGCGCTTGAGATTGCCACCAGAAGACAGATCTCATTGGAAAATGCAGGCAACAGGATGCACCATCATCCCATAGGTCAATCGCAGGAGCAGGAGAACTCCTCTGTTTATCATACCGCACAGATTTGAGGGAATTTGATATGTTTCTGCTTAAAACCATGTGTGTGGTTTGTTATATATATGCATGGTACAAAGTTGTCTGGTATTGTTAGATATCCTGTATTTTGTTTGTAAAAAGTTCAGTTACTTCAATTTTTTTTAGATTAAGGATAAAGATCCGGTCTCTGCAATCAATGTCTGATCATATACAACCAAATGAAAGACAACCAAGCAGCATGTAAGGTGCACACTAACTTAGAGCAAACTGATACAAGAGAGAAAAACACATCCCATGGCCTAGATAAACTCTAGTTCTCAAGTCTCTTAAAAATGTTCCACCCTGCCTTGCTCATGATGTCCATTACTGTGACCTCTAAGCTCATGAGTTACTTTTTGATCGTTGGAAAACCACATCGTTGCGACATAGCCATAACACTCAACATAGGGCTGATGTACCAATTAACACTTGGTTTCTCATCTTAAAGGGAAAACTCTTGAGCCAAGGCCCAAAGAGGTCTGCAATACTACTTGGTGGGTTTATACCAAAAGTCATACAAACCACATTCCACATTAAACGTGCCAAATGACACTCAAAAAACAGATGTTGTATGGTTTTATTTGTGCTACAGAAACAGCAGCGAATACACCCTTTCCACTTTCTCTTAGTAAGGTTATCTTTAGTTAGAATAACTCCTTGATTTAGGTACCAAAGAAAAATTTTAATTTTGAGAGGAAGTTTCACTTTCCAGACCAAACAGTCCACTGGCAACCCAACCCCTTTTATTAGATCATTATACATAGAGTGCACTGAGAAATTTTTGCTCAAACTCCAAATAAATAAGTCCTTGCAATCATCTAGTCACACAAACATTATTCTTCCAACCAACTGCTGTCACAAGGCCAAATTATTTCCGGTCAAACCTCTTCTAAAAGAGACCCCAATAGGAACTGTACTTAGTACTTTAGCAACAATGGTATTTTTTCCCTGACAATGTTATACAGAGATGGGAACTCTCTCATCAAGGGTTTATTTCCAATCCACAAGTCCTCCCAAAATCTAGTCTGATTGCCATCATGCACAACAAATTTCCCTCTGTCCAGAAAGTCTTCTTTCACTTCCATAAGCCCACTCCAAAACTGCGAGTCTCCCTTCCTTTTTCCCACTTGGGACAGGGTTTTGTTTTTGAGGTACTTTCTTCTAAGGATGTCTTGCCAAATTCCTTCCTCATTTAAGAATTTAAACAACCACTTGCTCAATAAGCACTTGTTCTGTGTATCCAAATTCAGAATCCCCAAGCCCCCAACACATTTAGGTTTGCACGATATAGACCCTTTAGCAAGTCAATATTTTTTTATGCTCATCACATTGCCAAAAAAATCTTGACTTATAGAAATTAAGTCTCTCTAGAACCCCTTTAGGAATTCTAAAGAAAGACAACATGAACATAGGTAAACTCGAAAGAACCAAATTAATTAGCACTAATCTCCCTCCTACCGATAAAACTTTGCCCTTCCAACTGCTAAGCTTTTTCTGAAATCTTTCTTCAATCTCCCTCCAATCTTTGTTTGCTAACTTACGAGGGCTCATAGGAATACGTAAGTACCTGAATGGTACTACCCCTTCCTTACACCCGAACAAAGGAACATAGTCATTGGCCTTGTCCTTTGCCTCTCCAAAACAATATAATTCATTCTTGTGGAAATTGATCTTTAAACCAGATAACTTTACGAAAGCACATAGTACTAACTTTAAGCTCTTAGCCTTTTCATCATCTTCCAAGAAGAGAATCGTATCATCTGCATATTGGAGAATAGAAAGCCCACCATCCACCAAGTGAGGTACTAAGCCTCTGAATTGGTCATGATTAGTAGCTCTGGCAATAAGGACATCCAAAATATCTGCCACTAAGTTAAAAAGAACTGGTGAAAAAGGATCACCTTGCCTCAAAACTTGTTTCATCATTCACCTTCACACTCACACTACCTCTGCTTATCCATTCACACCATCGTTGAGAGAAGCCTTTCATTATCAATACTTGTTGCAAAAAGGACCAGTCAAGTTTGTCATACGCTTTCTCAAAGTCTATTTGTGAGACATGGGTACCCCTGGGTCCCCACCGATCAGGCTCACGGCCGTCCCCGACAAGTGGGTCCGGCCAACCAGAAGACCCGCCGACCTGTCAGTGGGCCCAACCGACCTAGTTGGCGGCCCACACGACCTCCTGAAGACCTTCCAGAAGATTCTCTAGATGACCTTATCCCGAACGACCTCGGGACTTGGCGTACAAGACAAGACGTCGGTGGATTTCGACCAAAGCAGATCGACGGATATGGCAAATGTCGTAGTCAGCTAGATTTAGGTCTCCTGGTCGTATCCGACCTGGAGTCTGGGAACCGACCTTGTCCGCTGGCCAATATAAGGCGGGCAGGGCGACCCCTTGTATCAATGCGCAATCCTCAAGCAATCTACACCAACAACTGGACGTAGGGTTTTACTCTCCGGAGGCCCGAACCAGTATAAACTCGCCGTGTTCTCTGTGTTCCGTGTGCTCGTGCACAACCATCGAGTTCTTAGCCTTAGATTCCACCCCGCCGAACAACTAAACCATAGGGATTAACACCCCCGTGGGCTGTCCAGACTCACCATCTGACAGTTGGCGCGCTAGGTAGGGGTTGAATCCGAGGTTCTTTGTGCAACTCGATGGCTCAGACCAACGGCGTCATCTTCCCAGAGAGCATGGCGGACATCCCCGCCAATCCCGTCGACATCTGCTTCGGTTCGATGCCGGCGAAATCCACCGTTCCAGCCGCCTGCCTCGTCATCGAGAGCAATACGGTCACTTCCAACCAGCAGGTCGGTTCAGATCTGCTGGCGGAAACCCACCCACCCACTCCCAGCGACCTGATCGCGGGACTCAATCGTGTCGAAGGCATGCTCTCCGACACGATCAAGGTCTGCGAACGTGTCAAACGCCCTCGCAGGACCCCTCCGTCTTCATTCAGCATGCCTTTTGGCCTGCGGAACGCAGCTCACGCAGTGTCTCACTACATGAAGCGCAAGATCCAGATCGAATCTGGATCCAAGACACCAGATCGTGGAAACTACAGGAGTCACCTCGACGACCCTTGCCCCATCCATTAGAATCCCAAACACACGGCTCGCCAGTGCCGTGTGCTCAAGAAGCTTCGACGACCTCTCACCGCGGCTCATCGCCGCCAGATCAACCGAGAGCCGTCCCCGGACCGCCTCGCGTTCCAGATCGCCCGCACGACCATCTCCCCGAACTATCCGGGAGAAGCGTTCAAGACTCCCGATCGTGAGGTCTTGGTTGTCTCTGCGGATGTACCTCCTCAAGTTGGTGAGACGGACGAGCAACGTATCGAACGTGAAAACGCCAACGCTGCACGAGCTGCACGTCGTCAACAAGAAGTCGAAGCAGCCACAGCTAATGTGGGACAAGGCGCCGGCGACCAACCCGGAGGCAACGCCGTCAACAACGGAGCACAAGCACCCGCAGCTCCAGTAGCTGCCCAACAACGCAACGAGCCTCGACGGAACCGCTTACGTGCCAGAGACCTCCTCAGGGACTTTGAGCAAGATGGCCACGAAGTCTACAATTCTCCTCAAGCAAACCTGGGTGCCGCTCTCGCTGCACTAGGTCAGCTTGAGGATACTCCGGCAATACGGCGTCTTCAAGCCCACATCCGCGTCGCCACCGCTCAGGTCGAAGAACGGGGCCCTGGCTACAGCAGATCGGCTGCAAGCTCCTACTCCAGGAGCAGGTCGGACAACCCTCGGCAACGACGTCGCTCCAACGCCAACGCTCCTCTTCAGCCGGTGCCTGAAGAAGGAGGTGGTGAAAACGAAGTGGTACAGCCGGTCAACCCCGCTGCCAACGCTGCCGCTAACGCTGCAGCCAACCCCGGCGCCAATGCTGCCGCTAACGCCGCAGCCAACCCTGCCGCCAACGCTGCAGGCAACGTCGCTAACAATGCAGCTAATGCTGCTGGCGCCCAACAAAACGTCGGAGCTCAACCTCCGCCAGTACAAGCCAACCATGCTGAAGGAAGCCAGCGTCGACGGATACGAGATGAAGTGGAGATAGCACGTCGTGCTAACTATGACCGCGTCAACGGGGTCCCCGATCCCCTCAACGCCAACAATCCAATCCAAGCAACGGAACTACGGAACATGCACGACCAAGAGCTCCTCCGACGTGCCCAGTACGACCAAGATAATGGTCCGCCAGACGATCTCTACATTATCCCAACGGCTTATGCCCCGTCAGCCAGCCCGGGAGCGGTCAACAACTTCCCAGCGTTCTCACGACGTCTCAGGACGATCAGATACCCCAAGGACTTCAAGCTAGCCATTGAAAAATACGACGGTCGCTCCGACCCAAGTATCTGGCTCAAGATGTACAGCATTGCAGCACGCGCCTCTGGAGGCAACGAAGACCACATGGCGGGATACTTCCCCTTTATGATGGGTAAAGCGCCACTCTTGTGGCTCGACAATCTTCCTGCAGAATGCATCACTTCGTGGGCGACCTTGTCGCGTCTTTTCACGACCAACTACCAAGCGACCTACAACCGACCGGGCAATACGCACCACCTCGCTAGAGTTCGGATGCGGCGTGATGAAACTCTCCGAGAGTACACTAATCGCTACTTCGAAAACCGCAACACTCTCGCAGCTGTTAAAGACGAAGACGTCATAGCATACTACAAGAAGGGGGTAACCAACATCAAGCTCTTCGAGAAGATCCACGAAGCTGACGCACATACCATCGGCGACCTCATGGCTTATGTCGACAAGCTTGTTGACACTCAAGACGCGGTGATGCACGACTTCAAGGGAGAAGACCACGACGATGGAGGCAACAGGTCGCACAAGCGATCTGGCAAGGCCTATGTGACTGATCCCCCCCCGACCTTCCACCTTCCTTGAAGGCGACTTCAATATGGTCATGGACGACCAGTGCCAGTTCCACCACGACACCAAGCACACCATGAGGGAGTGCGAGCAGCACAAGTGGGCTCTAGGGGTTCCCCCAGAGCCTAAGAAGACCAAGAGCAATAGCAACGACGACCAAAATAGCGGCCGCCGCTATGACAATCGTAACCGTCGACCTGATCGACGCGATTACCGAGATCGCCGACCCTACCGTCGCAACGATGACAAGGACTGTCGGGATTACCGCCGCGACTATCGCCGCGATGACCGACGTGATGATAGACATGATGACTACCGACGTAATGATCACCGTGAAGACAACCGCGACGATCAACGCAACGATCGACGCGACGATCACCGGGACGATCACCGCCACCAGAATGGCAACAACCGCAACGAGCGTTCTCCACCACCTCCGCCAAAAGGGGGCAACCCCAACGGCGCGTTTCAGACAGCCAACCGCGAGATCAACTTCATCGTGGGCGGTCGCCAAGCGACCAAAAGCAACAGGCAGCTTCGATCAAACGCAAGAGAGATCGGGCACGTCAACACTGAAACCCCGCAACCTCTGCGTTGGTCGGAGTTCCCCATTACGTTCTCAAGAAAAGACCACTAGGTCCACATACCAGACCCCGGGACCTACCCGCTGGTCGTCAACCCCATAGTCGATGGCGCGTTCCTGCCTAAGACCCTCATCGATGGGGGCAGCAGCCTGAATATCATCTTCACGGAGACGCTCAGAAAGATGGACTTCGACTTCAACAAGATGACTGCCTGCGACGAACCCTTCTACGGCGTGGTGCCTGGCAAGGCCGCGTACCCCATAGGTCGTGTATGCCTGCCGGTCACCTTTGGTACACAGGAAAATTTCCGAACGGAGTACCTGACGTTCGAGGTCGCGGACTTCCGCTCCTCCTACCATGCCATCCTTGGTCAACCTATGTTGGCCAAGTTTATGGCCATACCGCACCACACCTACTTAATCATGAAGATGCCAGCACCTAACGGAATCCTTTCCGTCCTGGGAGACATCATGGTCTCCTACAACTGCGAGAGCTCCACCGTCGAGCTCGCCAAAGACTCCGCCTGCAAAGCCGCAGCTACGGTCATGGTCGCCTAGGCTGCCAAGATCGACCAAACCACTCTGGAGGTACCAGAACAGAAGCGTACAGCTACAACCCTGGACCCTAGTCCTGCTGTGAAGAAAGTGTGCCTCGGCCTGCCCGACGCATCCAAGGAAGTCGTCATCGGGGCCAACCTCGACCCCAAATAGGAACTCGCGCTCACCAGTTTCCTCCGGGACAACGCCGACATCTTCGCATGGAGTCCATCCGACATGCCCGGTGTCCCCAGGGAGCTGGCTGAGCACGCCCTTGAAGTAAACAAGACTGCACGACCTATCAAGCAAAAGCTCCGGTGATTTGCAAAAGATAGAAAACAGGCTATAGAAACCGAAGTTTGCAAGCTCTTAGTTGCAGGCTTTATTCACGAATGTAAACACCCGGTTTGGCTTGCAAACCCGGTCCTTGTACCTAAAAAGACTGGCGGTTTAAGGATGTGTATCGATTACACCGACCTCAACAAGCACTACCCAAAAGATCCCTCCCCTCTTCCTCGCATCGACCAGGTCGTGGACTCCACGGCCGACAGTGTTTTACTATGCTTTCTCGACTGCTACTCAGGTTACCATCAGATAGCTTTTAATCCTGACGATGAAGACAAGACGGCGTTCATAACGCCCAATGGCATCTACTGCTACAAGGTCATGACCTTTGGCCTCAAAAACGCGGGAGCAACATACCAAAAGGCGATATAGAAGTGCCTGAAATCGCAGATTGGGAAGAACGTTGAAGCCTACGTCGATGATGTGGTCGTCAAGACCACCAAGGAAGAACAGCTCATTACCGACCTCGCCGAAACATTTGCCAATTTACGGGAATTCAAGTGGAAGCTCAACCCGACCAAGTGTGTCTTCGGTGTTCCCTCCAGATTGCTCCTGGGCTTCATGGTCGGGCACCGAGGCATTGAAGCCAACCCCGTGAAGGTTGATGCAATACGCAACATGGCCAAGCCATCTTGCAAGAAAGACGTCATGAAGCTTACAGGTATGATGGCGGCCCTAGGTCGTTTCATCAGCAAGCTCGGCGAGAAAGGTCTGCCCTTCTTCAAGCTATTGAAGAAGGCAGATAAGTTCGTATGGGATGACGAAGCACAGAAGGCTTTCGAGGCTCTCAAAGAGTCCTTGACCTCACCTCCAGTCATGACACCACCTGTAGCGGGGGAAACCCTCCTACTATACATCTCCGCCACCACTCATGTGGTCAGCACGGTTCTCGTCGCTGAACGAGCAGAAGAAGGGCAGGCCTATCCTGTTCAACGACCTGTGTACTACGTAAGTGAGGTCCTGGCCGACGCTAAAACACGGTATTCATAGCCTCAGAAGTTGCTCTATGCACTCCTGATTACGTCGAGAAAGCTTCACCACTACTTCCAAGCCCACAAGATCACGGTGCCTTCGTCGTTCCCTCTAGGAGAGATCTTCCGCAATCGTGACGCCAATGGCCGCATCGTCAAGTGGTCGGTAGAGCTTGGAGAGTTCAACATCGAATTCTGCCCCAGGCAGGCGATCAAGTCACAGATCCTCGCTGACTTTGTGTCGGAGTGGACAGAAATCCAGATGCCCCCTCCCAAGGAGCGGCCTGAACACTGGATAATGTACTTCGACGGCGCCCTAAACCTCGAAGGCGCAGGAGCAGGTGTGCTACTCATCTCTCCCCAGGGAGAGCAGCTTAAGTACGTCCTGCAGATACACTACAAGGCCTCCAACAACGGGGTAGAGTACGAAGCTCTAATTCATGGGCTCCGCATAGCAGTGTCCCTTGGCATGAAGCGACTACTGGCTTTTGGCGATTCCAAGGTCGTCATCGAACAAGTCAATAAAGAGTGGGATTGTGTCAAAGACACAATGGATGCCTACTGTGCTAAGATCCGCAAGCTCGAAGGCCACTTTGAGGGAATTGAGTTTCAGCACGTGCCACACAACAACAACATTGCTGCCGACGTACTCTCCAAACTAGGCTCCAAGAGGGCTCTAGTTCCGATGGGTGTGTTCGTCCAAGACCTACGCAAGCCTTCGATCAAGCTGCTGGATCTAGCTAATCCAGACCTAGCTCAACACGACCAAACTCCAGCACCTCCCCGTGACGTGCTGATGACAGAAAAGGAGGATGATTGGCGTGAGCCTTTCTTAGCCTTCCTACTCGACCAACGAGTCCCAGAAGACAAAGCAGAACGAGAACGTATCACACAACGAAGTGCTAACTACGTCGTGATTGGTACCGACCTATACAGAAAAGCCGCCTCCACTGGCGTCTTGATGAAATGTATTCTATGATCAGAAGGTCTACAGCTCCTGGCTGAGATTCACGGTGGAGAGTGTGGCTGCCACGCGGCATCCACCAATCTGGTCGGTAAAGCTTACCGATCTGGTTTCTACTGGCCCACGGCCATGGCTGATGCTAAAGACCTCGTAAAAAGGTGCAAAGGATGCCAATTCTTTGCCAAACAACAGCACCTACCGGCTCAGGCCCTGCGCACAATTCCCCCATCATGGCCCTTCGCCATGTGGGGCCTTGACTTAGTGGGTCCGTTCAAAACTGCCTCGGGCGGCTACAGGTATATCCTCGTGGCCGTCGACAAATTTACAAAGTGGATCGAAGTCCGACCTGTCGCAAAAGTCAAGTCGGAAGAAGCAGCCAAGTTCATACAAGACATAACACATCGCTTCGGTGTGCCCAATAGGATCATCACCGACCTTGGGACAGCCTTCACAGGCTCTGCCTTTTGGGATTTTTGCCAAGACAACATGATCGACGTCTACTACTCTTCGGTCGCCCACCCTAGGTGCAACAGCCAGGTCGAACGTGCTAATGGCATGGTTCTTCAATCCCTTGAAGAGCGTATCTTTGCTGACGCTTCAAACTACGCTACACGATGGTTACCTGAGCTACCACACGTAATCTGGGGCCTGAGGACTCAAGTCAGCTATGCTACAGGCTTCTCCCCCTTCTTCTTGGTCTACGGCTCCGAAGCCATTCTACCTACTGACGTCACCTTCGGAGCTCCACGCATACAATTCTACGAGGAGGGAGAAGCCGAGCAGACTCGTCGTGTCGACCTCGACAGCCTCGAGGAACAAAGACTGGCTGCCGCCATGCGTCAAGCTCGTCACGACCAGCAACTTCGTCGATACCACGACCGCAACGTTAAAGAGACATCCTTTAACGTCGGCGACCTAGTACTAAGGCGTATCCAGAAGACAGATGGCATGCATAAGCTCTCTTCCCCTTGGGAAGGACCCTTCATCGTCACCGAAGTCGTCAGCCCATCTACATATCGCCTCCAATGGGGTGATGGGCAAGGAGTACCCAATCCTTGGAACGTGGAGCACCTACGACGATTCTACCCGTAGAATAGTTTTTTTTCACAGCTATGTATCCCTCGTTCTTGTATCTTTTTCAACTTCAATAAATAATTAGTTCAAGCAGTCATCTGCTGTGTCTTAAGCTCTACCTTCTCCTCCCTCATGTCTTCAACCCTACCCCTCGACACGCTCGGGGGCTTGGCTAAAGCCAACACATGGGTCGCAAGACCTGGGGGTTAAAACTCTTCTATTCCTCCCCCTCGACATGCTCGGGGGCTTGGCTCAATGCCAACCTAGGGGTCGCTCGACCTGAGGACATCGTCCCTCATGAGTACTTGCCTCCTGTCGCTGCGAGCCTGCTTGGTCGACAAGGTTGCTAAACCTGAGTCCTAGACTCCTCCCCACGCGCCGACCTCACGTAAGCCTCCCTGCTGAGCCGTGGAGGTCGGTAAGCCAGCCTCTCCGTGAGTAGTGGTTAGTGGGGCAAGAACCAAGACATCGTTACTTCAAAGACTATCAAGTTCGCATAGGCACAAAGCAAGTACCTCATGCAGGCATCAAAAGAAAGTTTATCAAGTAACATTTTTACATGGCTGAGAGGAGGAAGAGGTACAGCTCCTAGACTAAGACTACTCTTCGTCGTCGTCGCCTTCATAGTCAAGAGCATCCATCACTGCCGTAGTGGCATCGTGCACTTCGAGCTCCAAGGCCTTGAGGTCTTTCGTCGTATTAGAACTCTCCCTGACCTTGACCATGTCAACCTCGGGGTAGTGCGACTTCACCCGCACTAACGCCTCCGTGGCTGCCGCCAAGCTTGTCGCCCTCAGCAGATCGAGAAGCATCTCGGGTATGTCTATAAGACGATCAAGAGCAGACTTCGGCTCCTCCCCCTCGACCTGCGACGCTATTATGTCCATAGCATAATGGGCAGCGTTCTTCAGGTCGTTCAGCTCCACCTCTTGCCCTGCAATGATTACTTGGTCATTCTGCAATGACTTCAAAGCTACCTCGAGGCTGACCTCGAGACCCTGCCGAGCCTGTTTCTCATAAGTCAGCTTTTGAGTTATGACCAACTCACTATCTATTTTCTCCTTCATCACCCGCTTGAGCTCGTTGGTGCCAGCCTCAGCCTCTCGCAGGTTCACCTCCAAGTTTCGAACCCTTTCCTTGGTGTTCTTCAGGTCGTTTTTGAGGTCATCCTCACGCCTGTGAAAGTCTACAACATACGGGCAAACACTATAAGGTCAAAGTCCTCAGCAGCACAAGACATCAATGGCGAAAAACCTTTAAGCAAATAAAACTTAACAATGTTTGCGGCGTTAAATTGCGCATTGGCCTCCTGGGTCTTGTGCTTCTCTTCGGCCAGCTCGTCCTCGAGCCTCCCCTTATCTGCTGCCACCGCTTCACGGACCTGCTTGAGCTCCTGCTCAAGCTCGACCACCCGCAGCTGTGTGGCTGCGGCATTCTTCAGCAGGTCGGACCTGCCCTTCGCACGATCAGCCAGCGACTGCTCCAAGGACCCAGGTCATCAGTTACAAGTTTGCAACTATGTCTTCACAAATAGCACAGGAGAAAGGCTTACTGTCAATGCTTCATTAAGCGTCAAGATCGCGTTCCGGGCCGCCCGCATATCCTCATTATCGTCGAAGATATCCTCCTGCCAAGGAGTACCATTCCAGTCAATCTCTCTACGTCTCAACGTTAGCCCTGTCGATGGTGAACTCGGTACCTGCGCGCCGGATGTTTCTGGATTCTTCGGCGGCTGTTCGAGTTGAATCGGGTCCCCAGTAATGTCCTGATCCGACGTGCTGGGCACCGCATTGATAGGGTCCACGTCGGTGACGGGGGGAGAGGTCGACGCTCCGACGTCGCCAGTAGAGCCCTGCGCTCCGACATTAGCAGCAGGTGCGCCCTAACCTCATGGTCGGGCAACCTCATTCATGAAGGTGACGCCTAGGCACTCAGGTCGCGCTGGGGCCGTGCATCCGACCTGCAAAGACCATCATCAAACACAACACAAGATCCAGCAACAGCATTAAATGAAAGACCTTCAGAAAAACGACCCTACCTCACAGTAGCTGGGGCGCGTAACTTAGGCCTGAAAGGCCGCACTTTCACCAGCACAGGCATCCTCGCCTGCGCTCCTGCAGCAGCTCGCTGCGTCTCCATCCCTTGACGGAGGTCGTCCTCCGTCATCTTCTGCGTCAACTCCCGCTGCCTCTTGGCCGCGGGACTCAACAACCTCCTCACCGTCCGATCTTCAACAACCGGCGGCTCATCGGTGGCCTCATCTTCATCTTCCTCGTCAGACTCGACCTCCCTAGACGGAGGTGTAGGAATCACCGGCGTCTCAACCGCCGGTGGAGGACTCGCCTTCCTCTTCCTCTTCTTCTTCTTCTCTGCCTCCAGTTTGGCGGTTTTAGCCGCCTCGGCTTGTGCAGTAGCCTTCGAGACCGGCTGCTTGGTCGTCGCTGCCCTCGTTTTGCGCCTGGGCTTGGCAGCACTGCTCGCCTCTGGGCGGCTTCCCACGTCATCACCGACCTCTTGGTCAGTGTCTTCATCAGCTTCCACTGATGAGTCTGACTCATAATTCTCCAGCAGCCTAGCTGCTGGAGGTTGGTATTTGTCTGACCTCAGCTTCCGACGAGGTTCTTCGCCTTCCGGAAGAGGTGCCGGACACCAGAACTACCTCTCCCGTTCCTGCGATGGATGAAGAGCAAAGAAGTAGGAACGACGTAAAAGCAAAAGAACATAGCAAACGACCTAGTAGTTCCAAGACTTACTGGGTCAGCCGGACGGCTCAACGAGTACGCCTTTGGGCACTTCTTAATCCGTGCCTTCCCGGCATAGATCTGTGACACCCTAGCCGCCATCTCCTCCTTGGGGACCTTGCGGTTCACCTCGCGAGTGGGGTCCGATTGTCCCCAGTACTCGTACGCTGGGTGCACCCGATCCTTGATCGGTTGGATCAGGCGCCGGCAGAATGACCTAGCAACCGAACCCCCTGTCACACCCCTCTCCTTGAGGTCGGTGACCAGTGCAAGCACCTCCTTGACATCGTCCATCTCGCACGACGACAACGGCAGATCCCACTCCGGTATCTTCACGGGCTTGTGCCCAGTCCGCTTCGGGAGCGCCGGCTTTTGATCGGCGATGTAGAACCAATCCGACCTCCACCCAGCAGTGTTATCCAGTAGATCCGAGTCAATCCATTCTGACTTGAAGCCCCACCTCAAGCAGAACATCACAGCACCAACAACACCGGCACGTTTGCCGGTGGTCTTCACGCAGAAGAGATGTCGCCAGAGAAGGAAGTGGGGCGATATCCCCAGATACGCCTCACAGAAATGTATAAACGTCGACACTACAGTGATGGAGTTGGGGACGAGGTGTACCAGTTCCAACTCGTAGTAGAAGAGAAGGCCTCGGAAGAAATCCCCGGCGGGGATGTTGAACCCGCGTTCGAAGAAGGAACCAAAGACGACCTGCTCCCTGACGTCTTCCGTCAGGAAAGCCTCGCCCGTTGGCGCCTTCCACTCCACTTCCGCCTTAGGCCTCAACAGCCCGCGGTCCACCAGGGCTTGAATCTTCGCCTCCGTCATCGTTGAAGACTCCCACACCGTCTGCGGGTCGGGAATCGCACGGGCTGGCGCCGCCATTTCTCGAGCTTTAATGGATCTGGATCTAAAGGACACTAGGGTTTTGATGCACATGCGCGGTGGTGCAGGGCGCGGATGGTGGAGCTGATGCGCGGCCGGCTAGAGATGATGGCGGATTGGGGAAGTTAGGGTGGAGGTTGGATACGGAACCATGGCGGCTACGGCATGGTGGCTCTAGCGGTGCCGGCGACGGGATGAAGAAGATGAAGGGGCCGGTCAACGATGGTCCCCGCTGCTCTATTTATACGAGCCCCACTGGGTCCGCCCGTTGCGGCTCCTTCCACTGTACGGAGATCACCGCAACGGCTCCGTGCCGATAATTTTGCGAGTTGATCACGCCGGATTTTGCGCCAATGGATATCTACTTAACAGACGACGACCTACACTCTGAGTTTAGGTCATAAACATCACAAAAGCATCAGGTCGTCCTGATTCCACAATTCGATCCTCACAAGGTCGACAAGCCCCCAAAATAATGACATTTAGGTCTTTGACGAATCAATTCGTCAAACCGACCAGTACATGATAGAAGAGAGTGAACATTACACGGCTCCTCCGAAGGTACACAGGTCGCCTGCGACCTCATTGGATCTAGAACCCGGCACAAAAATATAAACGTACTCGAAGACCTGATTGACCTAGAGCAATCCTTGAGGCGTACTCCGATACAGTAGAGCACGTCGCAAGAATTCTTCTAGCCTCAGGACCTCGATGGTGGCCTTGCGGTGAACAACTGCACGACGCTGCATGTAGTTGGGCACACTTTGTGCCTGACTATGGAATGCAGATACGAGCTTGCTCTTCGGCGCGGACTGCAGACCCTCAACGAGCACCACACGGTCGTCGAGGACTTACAGCTTCACCTCGGGCCTCTACAGCATCACCTCCAAACTCTACCTGGTACCACGCAGAGGCACGGTACAAAGAGTGGGGGTGCTGCCTACATTTCGCAAGAATTCTTCTAGCTCCAAGCTTCTACAGACACAACATCCTACAATCTGGTGGACGGACACATGCCCATGGCATAGCCTCAAAACTAATCTGCGGCTTCATAGCTCAGCAATGCTCGGTGCTTGCTCCCCTCAAGCTTTACAGTGCTATTTATAGCCAAAAGCTAGGCCTCGGGCAGCTGGCGAAGTGATGACACTGAAACCACATGGGTCCAGTAGGCTTGTGGACAAGTGAGTAATTAAAGGCAATGACTTTATACCTGACTCGCGACGTCTTTGTCGCTAGCGCATCAATGATGCCTGAGCCCGCCGCAGAATCACATGGCTACAGTGCGCTCCTTGATTCGTGGGCAGTTTGTCGTTTTCTAGGTGGCAAGAGTATCTCCGACCACTGTTGACCCGTGACCCTGCAGTCTACAGAACAAGACAAAGCCTGACTCTGCGTCAGAGGGCCCGGTGCCTTACTACAACTACAGACGACATCGACAATTATACGCACCCTTTACGGCTCTACGTCTTCATTGCACCCGCTATGCTCTGCGTCCTGGTGCACCCGCTATGGCTCTGCATGTAAATAGACCTATTCCAATCAGCCTATTTTTTGTTCCCTGAGCAAAATGGTCGTAGGTTTGATTGAAGACCTTCCGGGGTAGGCGTGCCTCGCTGCTCTGCCAGATCCGTTTGGGCGCCTGGAGATCAGAAGCTTCACATCTACGATTTTCGTCGGGCCCCCGTGGTCGGTGTGCCTATTGCTGAGGTCATCAATACCTTAGTACTTTGGCTCTGCTGGATGGCCGACAGCTATGTTGGTCGTCTGGACACCAAAATGACCTCCCTGAGGTCGGCGTGCCTCAATATCTAGGTCCTGCAATACCTCGGTATGTTTACGGCTCTGCCAACCTAGTTGGGCGCCCTAGATGCGTGACCTTCCGAGGTCGGTGTGCTCTTGTAGCCCTGTCAGCCCGCTCTGGACACCCATTATTTTACATCGGGAATGAAGGCCTCCCTGTGGGGTGCGCGCCAAATGGCCCTGCCAAGTATCTCCGGGTGGTTGGGCGCTTTTTGATTTGAG
The DNA here is from genome assembly GCA_036936925.1 of Cenchrus fungigraminus. Lineage (NCBI taxonomy): Eukaryota > Viridiplantae > Streptophyta > Magnoliopsida > Poales > Poaceae > Cenchrus > Cenchrus fungigraminus. The sequence goes on from CM072780.1 coordinate 92,867,344, forward strand.
ACCTTCTTGAGGTCGGCATGCCTCGGGTGGCTCTGCCAGACTCTTTGCAGCAATGCAAGATATCTGGGTGTCTCTACACTCCATACATTCAAGATCAACATTTTTCTACAACTTCATAATTGACTGTCAGGACCACTACAGAAGACCTCTTCATGCGACGCGCGCTTCAAGACCTTGGTGGGTATCCTCAGATACTGGGCATTGTTGATTTGAGGCCTCTTTGAGGTCGGCACGCCTACAAGGCCTCCTTGAGGTCGGCCCTGCCAGACTCCTGGCAGCTATGCTAGGAGATCTGGGTGTCTCTACACTTCGTTCGGTCAAGGCCATGATTCAGTTTTTCTTTTCTTTTGAGCATCAAACCAGCCATGCTGTCTGCTTCAATGCTCGGGGACTACTCTACGAGTGCGTCTTCGACGCCCTCTTAATTTTCCTCATCGTACCGACCTGTTGGGAAACCTGTTTATCATTATGTCGTTACTCGACCTACCTTCTTTCTCTTCTATTTCTTTTTGGATCATCATACCGGCCATCCTGCCCGCCATGATGCTCGGATACTACTTTATGAGTGCGTCCTTGACGCCCTCTGAATTTTTTCATCGTCGTTTCGATCTATCGGAAGCCTGCTTCCTATAGGTCGTCACTCGACCTCTCTTCATTCGGCAGGACTATAACAGGTCGGCTGCTAAGCTGATTTGTTCTTTTTTGACCGACGTGCATGCTATTCGACCTGTCGATAGCTCCACGACTTCGTCATGACCTTTCTAAGGTCGCTGCGCATACACCTCGCTCGGGGGCTTGTGAGACATGGGTACCCCTGGGTCCCCACCGACCAGGCTCACGGCCGTCCCCGACAAGTGGGTCCGGCCTACCAGAAGACCCGCCGACCTGTCAGTGGGCCCAACCGACCTAGTTGGCGGCCCACACGACCTCCTGAAGACCTTCCAGAAGATTCTCTAGATGACCTTATCCCGAACGACCTCGGGACTTGGCGTACAAGACAAGACGTCGGTGGATTTCGACCAAAGCAGATGGATGGATATGGCAAATGTCGTAGTCAGCTAGATTTAGGTCTCCTGGTCGTATCCGACCTGGAGTCTGGGAACCGACCATGTCTGCTGGCCAATATAAGGCGGGTAGGGCGACCCCTTGTATCAATGTGCAATCCTCAAGCAATCTACACCAACAACTGGACGTAGGGTTTTACTCTCCGGAGGCCCGAACCAGTATAAACTCGCCGTGTTCTCTGTGTTCCGTGTGCTTGTGCACAACCATCGAGTTCTTAGCCTTAGATTCCACCCCGCCGAACAACTAAACCACAGGGATTAACACCCCCGTGGGCTGTCCAGATCTCACCATCTGACACTATTTTAAGAATAATTCCATTTTGCTTTTTCTTATGAAGCTCGTGAATTGTTTCGTGCAAAATGAGAACCCCCTCAAGGATATATCTCCCTGGCATGAAAGCCGTCTGGGATTGCCGAGTTAATTTGCTTGCAACACAGGACAATATATTCGTGATCACCTTTGTAAATATCTTGAAGCTCACGTTTAACATACAGATGGGACGGTACTGCTGAATTTTCTTCACCTCTTTTTGCTTCGGGAGCAACGTAATTATCCCAAAGTTGAGACTAAAAAGAGGGAGACTCCCAGAGTGAAAATCCCGAAACATGGCCATTAAGTCATTCTTAATGAGACTCCAAAACACCTGATAAAATTCAGCATGAAACCCATATGGTCCCGGAGCTTTGTTATGCTTCATTTGAAAAATGGCATCACAAACTTCTTTTTCCGTAAAATCTGAAATCAGGTGCTCGTTTTCCTCCTCTATCTTGAGGGATGTCGTCAGTCATAGACTCCATCAAAGAGAAGCTATTTTCTTGTTGCTGTCCGAAAAGACCTTTATAGTATTTTGTGATGTACTTTTTAAGGTTCTCATCTCCCTCAATTATGCCTTCTTCTTGTTCCAACCGGAAAATTCTACATTTTCAACGCTTACCATTGGCCACAAGGTGAAAGAATTTTGTATTATCATCCCCTTGCAGCAGCCTTGTAGTCTTGCCTCTTTGGAACCACTTTAGTTCTTCTTCTCTTAGGAGTCAAGCCAACCTTTCTTTGATACTTTGTTTGAGGTTGAGTTTGTGCTGACTTAGCAGCATAACCTCTGCTTTTTGTTGAGCTCATCAGCTTTCCGAATTAATTCTTGTTTCTCTTTTCTATAAGCTCCTTTCATGTTTTGGCCCATCCCCTTAAAAACTGTCTCAACCTTCTAATCTTATTCTGCCACTTTTGCAATGGTGTAGTCCCTTTATTTTCCTTCAGCCACACTTTTGAGACTATCTAAAAAAAATCATCACGCAGCAGCCAACCAAATTCAAATTTAAATGGAGGTCGACTGATTTTTACTCTTTGGATCATCACCCGAATTAAGCAAAAGTGGAGTATGACCGGAAATCTCATTGCTCAAAGCGTTGACAGTAGCTAAAGGGTATCGTTGCTCCCATTCAATACTAATAACCACTCCATCCAGCTTTTCATAAGTTGGTGTCGGCAAAGAATTAGCCCAAGTATACTTTCTTCCGAACATTTCTAATTCCCTTAAATCCAGACCATCTATGATGACATTAAAAAGAAAGGGCCACTTATCATCATATCTGTCGTTACTTCATTAGATACATAATAATACAATTGTGGTGTACTGTGCCATCCTATAGTGTTATCCATCCTATAGATACATAATAATACAAGAGTACATCAATAAGCCATTTAAGCCATTAGGGCATGTACATATGTGAAATCCTATAGCCTGTATCATGTATATTGACATGTAATTTTAATTTGAGATGACTTTACAGAAAATTTTGAGATGAACTCTCTAATGTAGCTAATATATTACATCTTAATTTGTTGCAATGATTGTAGTACTCGCTCCATCCCAAATTACTATTCATTTTGGTTTTTAGATACATAGCTTTTGTGTCACACCCGATTTTAAAACAAAACCAAATTCTACCTATATGCATGTCAGTATCTAGTTCATACATACATCATAAGTGAACAACAGTAACAATATCAAAAAAAGGGAGATTAATTATCAGTGGTGGACCCAGGGCCAAGCGACCCTGGGCACCTGCCCGGGCTCCGACGAGGTGACGAGTGTTCACCAGCATGTACGTTTAGAGCCATGCAAGCAATACTATGACCAACACAGGCAACTAAGCGAAGCACACAGCAGGCACAACACCACAACAGGTCCGCTATCTGCAAACTGTAACAAACTAATCTGTTGATTCCTCATCCTACAAATGTATTACAAATGATTGGAACTTAGCAGCTAATTTGAAACTATGGTTTGTTATTGGTAGTTATGTTTGCTCAGGCTCTACAAAATCTCTAGGTCTGCCACTGTTAATTATCATATACGCTTATTAATCCTAAAAATCAAGGCTCCAATCTTCATATGCAATCAACTAGGATTTGCGTACGCCTAGAACTTAGCATCATCTTCGCAACAATTTCATAGCATCTTCTTCTAAGGAACATTGGTTATAGCAAGGGTGAGCGCATGCCATACTTAGCAAGTGCGGGAAAAATATGAATGCAAAGTTTAAATAAGAAAAAGGCTGATAAGTTAACTGCATTAAGCACTTTTAGTTGATCAAATTTTATTAGCATCTGGTTTACTTAGGTATAAGTATATACCAACCCACATTTAACATAAAGAGATGCCATAAATCATATGACAAGCGTAACCATAGCATAAAACCACGATTTAAATTCTATTTCAAGTTGAACTATCAATTATCATGTGAGGGTTTCATGCCGCTTTTGACGTTTTAGATACTCTACAGAGGTTAATTATGCATCTTGACCCACATAGAGACATTTGAGTTGTTCTATGACCAAGATTTTGAAATAATCTGAGTTCATCATCTTTTGCTCTCCTTTGCAAGCATGCTGATTGTACTTCAACCGACAACCAAATGTTTCAACCAAGTTAACAGCCCTGTTTAGTTCGCTAAAATTTCACCAACTACCCGTCACATCAATCTTCGGACACCAATTAGAAGTATTAAATGTAGATTAATGACAAAAACCCATTCCACAACCCCGACAAATCTAACGAGCCTAATTATGTTATGATTAGGCAACGTCATGCTACAGTAATCAATCTCTAATGACAGCTTAATTAGACTTAATGGATTTGTCTCGCAATTTCCGGTTCATTCGTGTAATTATTTTTGTAAATAGCCTACGTTCAATACTCTTAATAGACCTTGAAAGAGGAGTCAAAAGTTCACTTCACGAACTAAACGGGGCCATGTAACTTGCACGGTCAGCAAACTGAATGGAATCAATTTCACAATCGAGCCATTGTTGACGGTTGATTGTTGTATCAAAGTTCGTTTGGATTTGCAAGCGGACAAATCCCCCGTCATAGTCAAGGGACCCTTCTTCCCTTAAGTGTGAGAACCCAAGGTATCGAATCCGTGGAACAATGTGCAATGCAAGGATTCAATCTAGTAAGGCAAGGAAACTCTTTCTTTTGAAGAAGCAAATTGCATCTAATCTAAGAGATCATCAAGAAAACACATCTAATCTAATCTAATCTACTAAACTCAAGAGGTAGCAAGAGAAAGCATAGAGATAACCGATCTAGAGAGTCTAGATCATGCTTATGTTGTAGCTCCAAACAAGATAGATGAAGATAGAAAAGCGAATCTCATAAAAAGCATCTTTAAATCGTGGCCTCCGATCCGATTCCGAAGACGCCCGCCTTTTGGAGCCACCGTTCTGTCACAACGCACTCCTATTCGTGCGGGTTAGCCTAGGGTGAGTTTGAGGAGAACAAGTTGAAAACACTTGGTCGGTCCGGTATGCACCTCTAGCCACCGCGGCTACAAGAGCACCCTATGCAATCTATCTTAAGTATAGATTGGGGAAGAAGCAAAACCAAGGGAGAACAAAATCATCGAGAAGGCACTTGGTCGCTAGAAATCGGATTCACTTAAAGACTTCACCATGAATGATTACATGAACAATATCACCACTGCGATCCTACCTCGATCTTGATCCTTGCTCCGAAGCTTCGACGTGGTCTTCCATGCAAGGTTCACCCGTCGGCTTGGGAAACCCTAGACAACTAGCACGACCCTCCTCTCTGAGATGGTGTCCCTCTAGCTTCTCTACTCCTCGACGGTGGATGACGAATGAATTGATGTGTGGCTCTTGGCGAGGGGGCTATAAATAGTCCGAATGGCGTCTAGGTCAAAGGGGGTGCCGAACCGGGCCCGGAATGGGCTGGGCCAGCCAGCCCAGGCCGGCCGGCCTGGGCCCATTTTGGCCCAGTTCGGCCCCGGCTTCCTCCTGGTTGCTTCTCGTGTCTTCTGGAACTTTCCACTTCCTGCATGTGGGCCCTTGGTGTCAGTTTATCCGTGGTTTGGATAGGGCTCCTTGTCGCGCAAGCTTCAGCATTTTCTGTCCAGGTCCTCGGAGTTTCACAGCTTCATGCTTCTGTCCTTAGGCCACTTGGAGTCATGTTCACTTCGTGTCTTGACTTGTGCCGGGCTTCATGATCTTCTCACAAAGTGCTTGATGAACTTTCCCGGGAAGTCTCCCTTTTAGCGTTAAACCCCTGCGTAAACAATAAACTCCAAAAACCACATGCAAGTGCGAACATGACATATCATGAGGGTTAGGATCGTTAGTTTGGATATTAAATCAATGCCAACACCGAAGGTAAACTCATTGCTAGGTTGACGGAAATTCACCGTCAACATCTCCCCCATGCTTAAACCTTGCTCGTCCTCGAGTAAGCCTTCGATGGATATCAATGTTGCCTTTCATTATTTAAACCCTGCACTTGATCATACACGAGAAAACATAATGCTCTCAAAAATTTAATTTGTTAAAGTTCCATATTGTACTAGCTTTCATCCCTATGGAGGGTGGATATCAATTAAGCTCTTCCCACAAGTAATTAGTCATGCTCCCAAATTTCAAATGAATCTCAGAAATTTTGTAGTGTAGAACAAGATGAAGAAAAGAGCTAAATCAAGTTCAAAAATTTAAACCACCTTGCATCTTGCTCATGTACTCTCATCTCATCTTGTCTCTCAAGCCTATTTGTTCTACTCCTTTCCCTTCTCAAAAACATATATAAGTGGTAGGCTTTATATGGAGCTTTTGGGAAAAGTTTAGTCCTACCAAGATATTATAATTGAGATGTTATCAAAACAAGACAAGCTTCTCATGGACTTACCGAGACTCGTCAAAAAGGTCATTGGAAAATAATGTTGTTTCAAGGAGGGGGAGAGAAAAATACACACGCTTTAAGATAAGTGGACATATGCAAATGGCAAAGAGTGATCTCGAGGTACAAACAAAGTCCTCGTTATCGGATTGCACATGGTTGGAAAGATGAGTATGGGTCTTGATCTTGAATCCTCTTGAAACTCCTAATGCATCTAGAGAGCCGGGGAGCTTTATTTATTATTATTTTTTTCTTTCTCTTTTTTTATATATACACATTTTTTTTCTTCTCTCCTTTTTCTTTCATACTTTTTTTTCTTTTTTTCTTTTTTTATTTACTCCCCTTGAACTCTAGATTACATTGTACCTACCTCTTGGCGACTCCCCCCATGCTTAGACGATTGCACGTCCTCGGGCAAAGAGGTGGGAAAAAAATTTTTGTGCCAAGGTAGGTACTAAAAGTTCTATATTTTCCTAGAGAAAAAAACACTTGAAATCTTCTAGGGATCCTTCATGCAACCTTCATGTCGTCTTGGAGGTCTCCCAAAATCATACTTTAATCCTTGGCACTTTCATTCTTGTGATCTTCCTTGAAATATTCATCCATACTCAAGAATTGGGTTTTGGTCAAGGAGGTAAACTCAAAGATGATATTTTTGGTTTTAAGGGTGGATATCCGGCGAGGTTTGTGAAATTTCCGATGTGGAGATACACAATGCGCGGATAGAAAGGCTAGCAAATGACCAGCTTCTTAGTCTCGGGCCAGAGAAATCAAGCCCTGAATTAATTAACCCAAAAATAAATCTTGTATACTAAGTTTTTGCACTCAAATATATATATGGCTTTGGATAGGTAGAGCAACATGCAAGTGGTATTAATGACAAGGTTAGCATTAATTTTAAAAACAAATCATCTTTAACCCATCCAAAATTGAGAGCATGAAAAGAAAGCTATGGGTCTTATCTTTATCATAACCTCCGCAAAGGATTGAGCTAGCATTTAAATTAATTTCAGATTTGCATTAAAGAGAGCATTAGCTTAATCATGCATAAAACAAGTACAAAGATAAGAAAATAGGCAACGGTCATCATATATCAACTTGGCACAATTTTCGATCCATATTAATTATCATAAAACGATGGTGAAATTTGTTCATGGTGATGGAAAACAAAAACTACACAAGAATAAAAACTAAAGATGCTACGCACACACAAGTTTGCAAATAACTGAAAAATAAAGGAAAGGAGAAGGAAAAATCAAACTGAATTGGAAGCACTATTTCTTCTTCCTTCCTTCACTCTTCCTTCAATTGTTGATCCTTCGTCTTTATGATTAAAACGTGCTTGGAGTGCCTCGGAGTATATGGTGGCGGAGCGGATGAACGATTAAGTGTTGAGGTCGAACGGGTGGCTCCTCTGTGTGCCCTTGCGATTTGTCCCACATGGACAAGCTTCGTGTACTCCTCATGCCTTAAAAGTGCAGCGTGCCGCTCCTCGATGGTGCCACGTCCTCCTCCATGCTTCGTGGGGACTCGGAAATAGAGTGCCTCCATGAAGAGCTAGATGGCACCTCCGATGATGATGATATTCTTCTTCTGGGGATGATGTTCATGGCCTTTTTCATCATGCCTTGCTGCACAAATCCACAAACAACTCTCCCGGGAGTTTCTTGCCGGAAGAAAAATGTACAAAGAAAGTATATGGAAGGACAAGAATTGTAACGAAATTTCAGGGATTTTTTTAGAGAAGGAAGTGAGGCATGAATTTTTCTGAGTGGTTCGTAAGGTCTCTGGATTATGAACTTGGGATCATGAACTTGCAAATGAATGAGAAGCTTACCAGAGGAAGATGGACGCCGGGGGCCAAATAAAGGGGCCAGGCCGACCGGACCAGGCCGGCCGGCCTGGGGTCTCTACTGCCCCAATTGAGTTGGCTCTTCTCCCACTTGCTCCTCGCTGCATTATGTCCTTGTGTCCTCATGCTCCACAAGAATACATTGGCCAAACTTCTTCGACCACTCCTTTGTTTTGAATGATGAGATCAATGCCTCCCTCCTTAACCTTGTGTCACTTCTTGTCTTCTATGGTTCATGTGCTTTCACTTATTTCCTACAAAATAAAGTTATATTGCCCTCCCCCATGCTTGTCCTTTACATGTGCCCAAGATGTTTTGATGATAAAGCCTTCCCGTGACGCATCATCGAGCACAAGGTGTTAAATAAACCTCAAATTCGTCCCTTGATCATGTTTAGATGCTTATTACTCCTCTAAATTTCATAAATTAAAGATTAACTCAGAGCTAGCAATGAGTTTAAATATATTATTAGAGGAGTTTTTAAACATCAAAAACAATTTGTAAGTCGAAAACTTTCCGACTACCTTTATTTTGGTTGCACCCGGATAGTTTGCTTTCATTAATTGATAGCAAGCTCCTCCGGCTTGACCGTGGGGTTATGGGTTTAGGTTCTAAATTTGGCCAAACATAAGAGAGAGATTTTGAATAAATAAAAACAAAAGGTCTTGGAACAACTCTAGCTCTAGAGAAACCGATAGATGTTAAGTTAGATGAAACCAAAAATCGAAATCCTTAGGTTCACGTGAGTCCTAGCATGCGTCAAAAGATTTAAAAGCATTAAGGAACATAGCGAGGGCCCTACTCGTGTGTTTTTAACATGCAAAACAAAATTGAACCTACCATCATGGAGAGGATGGAAGGATCAAGTAGGATCTGAATTTTTGGTTTTAGTTTCTCGATAAGAGGCAAATAAAACATGGGATGGCTCATGTCATTGGTTTAAGATATAAAAATTCAAATATAATGACCGAGCAAAATAAAAGGTTCTCTAAAAACTTGTTCAACCACATAGAGTTAATAAAATGTCTTGCGTAGCAAAATCTATGACCAACTTACTTGGAATTCGGAAATTTTCCAGTTGCCCTTCCGGCAGCTTTTGATCTTGATCGGGTTGTCCTCCCGGTAGCTTATTCTTGACTCGACGAATGGGTTGCCTCCCGCCTAGCGCTTCGTTTATAGTCCATAGCTAGACTTCTTCTCTTCTTCACTTCGGATCAACGGTCTTTGTGGGCGTTGCAATCTTGGGTATCCACTTCCGCACCATCTTGGGCACGGGCTTATTCTTTGGCTTAGTCATTTTTTTGGTCTTCATAGGCTGGCTTTGTTCTTTGGTCTTGACGGATGCAACAACTTCCTTGATCTTTGTTTCCTTCTTCTCCGGTTCTTCCTTCTTCTTTGGCTCTTCCTTGATAAAGTGACGATGAGGTGGAATATATTTAATATTGAACATGTTGCATACCTCGAAACGTGGTTGAAACTTGAATGCACTCCTCTTGCCGTAGATGTCGAGCTTGATCTCTCCAACTTTTATGGTGCATCTTCGGCAATTCCCACGGGATAGCGAATAAAGTTGTCTCCCAAATCTAGACACATGGCCATAGGCTTGAGGTCCAGTAGACATAGCTTCTCGAACACGTCTCTTGGCATGACTCCCATATTTGCTCCAAGGTCGCATAATGTCATCTCGTGCTTGTTGGCAAGCATGTCTCAGAAGTAGCGTGGAGGCATCTTCATGTATTGGCTCGGCATCTCAAACTCCGGTCCTTCGGTCGTGATCTTCGTGGTCTCCTTAGTGTGATCCTCCGTCTCTCCCGAATGAGTTCGAATAGCCTTCGCCGTCTCGGGACCTTGGGGTTGTCTCGGAAATTCTCCTTTGTTACCCATCGGGCTCCCGACAAGTTGTCTCACTTGCGTCTCTAGCATCTTCATCATGATGAACACTTCACGGATAGAGCTTCCGACCTCTGTCACCTTTCCATCTAAATCCTCTAATATTTTCTCCATAGCCTCGAACTTAGTGACGACGTCCTTGTTGATCTCAGCTTGCTCGTCCATGAAGTCCTTCAATTGTGTACAAAGAGGAACCCAATCTTGAATGGATGAACTTGCATTAAATCGGGGTTTACCTTGGACATGGCCGTACTCCTTAAACTCCTCGCATGTGGATCTTGCCTCGGCAGCCTTTAGGTCTTGAGCTTCTCTCTCCATCTCCATCTTCTCCATCCTCCTCTTAAGTAAACCGGTATGCCATTCAAGGAATTCGGCTCGCATGTATTCATTGAAACGCTCCAAAGCTTCCGCAATCGTCTCCATTGGGAATTGAGCAAATGTATCGATCTTGTTGCGCAAACTCTGAGTCTTGGTTGGCGAATAAAATTCCTTCATGAAGTTCCTCATCAACGCTTCCCAATCTTGTTTTGACTCTGCCGGTAGAGTGTGGAACCAACGCAAAGCTTTTCCAAGTAGTGAGAACGGAAAAAGCCTTGCCCTCATTCGATCTTGAGTCACCCCATCCTCATCGAAAGTTTGACATAGTAGAACAAATGCTTGGAGGTGAAGGTTCGGATCCTCTTTACCGGTGAAAGGCGAGTGTTGCACCGTGCGGATAGTTGAGACCTTGATCTTGAACGGCCTTCTGGCGTCTTGAAGGTTTATGATAGGTAGATCAATGATGTCCAGGGTATATAGCTCGATCTTGCGCTCCGGTTGCGGTTGTTCTCCCATGGGTGGCGGTTGAGGTTGATCTTCCTTTGGACTTGGAGGTGGAGTTTCCTTTGGAGATCCCGGTGATCTTTCGACCTCGGCTTTTGGATCTAGGGTTTCTAGTCCCTTAGCTTGTGTTGCACGTCTCCTTTGCCTGTAAAATTTTTCTGGATCATCCACAAAATAAAGTTTGGGTTTCTTGGAGAGGTAGCCAGCCATCTCCGGTTAGGGTTAGCAAAAAAAAATCTAAAAAAAGAAAAAATTAGGGTTAATCAAAAACTAGATTAGATTGATTTTTTTCTTTTTGAGGATGATCAAAGTTAAGAGATGCAAAAGAAAATAAAAAAACTGAAAAATATTCACAAAAAAGTGATACTAGATTGGATCTTGATTGCTTGTTCCCCGGCAACGGTGCCAGAAAAAGGGGCTTGTCGACGGTTGATTGTCGTATCAAAGTTCGTTTGGATTTGCAAGCGGACAAATCCCCCATCGTAGTCAAGGGACCCTTCTTCCCTTAAGTGTGAGATCCCAAGGTATCGAATCCGTGGAACAATGTGCAACGCAAGGATTCAATCTAGTAAGGCAAGGAAACTCTTTCTTTTGAAGAAGCAAATTGCATCTAATCTAAGAGATCATCAAGAAAACACATCTAATCTAATCTACTAAACTCAAGAGGTAGTAAGAGAAAGCATAGAGATAACCGATCTAGAGAGTCTAGATCATGCTTATGTTGTAGCTCCAAACAAGATAGATGAAGATAGAAAAGCGAATCTCATAAAAAGCATCTTTAAATCGTGGTCTCCGATCCGATTCCGAAGACGCCCGCCTTTTGGAGCCACCGTTCTGTCACAACGCACTCCTATTCATGCGGGTTAGCCTAGGGCGAGTTCGAGAAGAACAAGTTGAAAACACTTGGTCGGTCCGGTATGCACCTCTAGCCACCGCGGCTACAAGAGCACCCTATGCAATCTATCTTAAGTATAGATTGGGGAAGAAGCAAAACCAAGGGAGAACAAAATCATCGAGAAGGCACTTGGTCGCTAGAAATCGGATTCACTTAAAGACTTCACCATGAATGATTACATGAACAATATCACCACTGCGATCCTACCTCGATCTTGATCCTTGCTCCGAAGCTTCGACGTGGTCTTCCATGCAAGGTTCACCCGTCGGCTTGGGAAACCCTAGACAACTAGCACGACCCTCCTCTCTGAGATGGTGTCCCTCTAGCTTCTCTACTCCTCGACGGTGGATGACGAATGAATTGATGTGTGGCTCTTGGCGAGGGGGCTATAAATAGTCCGAATGGCGTCTAGGTCAAAGGGGGTGCCGAACCGGGCCCGGAATGGGCTGGGCCAGCCAGCCCAGGACGGCCGGCCTGGGCCCATTTTGGCCCAGTTCGGCCCCGGCTTCCTCCCGGTTGCTTCTCGTGTCTTCTGGAACTTTCCACTTCCTGCATGTGGGCCCTTGGCGTCAGTTTCTCCGCGGTTTGGATAGGGCTCCTTGTCGCGCAAGCTTTAGCATTTCCTGTCTAGGTCCTTGGAGTTTCACGGCTTCACGCTTCGGTCCTTGGGCCACTTGGAGTCATGTTCACTTCGTGTCTTGACTTGTGTCGGGCTTCATGATCTTCTCACAAAGTGTTTGATGAACTTTCCCGGGAAGTCTCCCTTTTAGCGTTAAAACCCTGCGTAAACAATAAACTCCAAAAACCACATGCGAGTACGAACATGACATATCATGAGGGTAAGGATCGTTAGTTTAGATATTAAATTAATGCCAACACCGAAGGTAAACTCATGGCTAGGTTAACAGAAATTCACTGTCAACAGCCATGCAATCTTTTTGGTATGATGAGGTGGTCATCCTGTTGACACCGTTTTTTGGAAAAAACGAGTCAAGAGGAGATAAAGAGAAGTAGGCGATGGAAGAGCAGTACGATCGGCCGATTGAAGTAAAGAAGGTAGTCAACAGAACCCCCCGATAGTCAAGGCAGTCCAACCCGATCCATCGATGGACGAGCGGGTCAACCTGATCGGCCGATGGTCAACCAAGGGATCAGTCGATGGAGAGGAAGAAGACAATAATTGAGAAAAAACGCCAAAGGCAAGGCACGGTGGAGGCGGGTCAGTCTACGATTGGCAACGGGTCAGAGTCAGTTTTAGGAGAGTTTGACTCTAGCATGAGTCTTTTTCTATTTTTAGTAGTGTTCGTTTCTTTAGATACAAGTAAACAATACAGTAATCGGCTAGGAATCGGGTTGTCCTCAGGACATAAATAGCGCCCTGCGTGGTTGGAAAATCTGTACACACCAATATCAAACAAACCACCTCCGGGCAAACCCTTTACAATTTATAACATCTACTTTACAGCATCTACTTTTTCAGCAATTTCGCCACTGCGTTTTTTCCTTTTCTTCAACGACGTTCTTCAAGTTCGTCGGGCTGCATCGATCGATCTCTAGCAAGCTTGTCAGTACCGTTTTACCGAATAACCCTAGGCTTTAACCTCTGAGCGCATCACTGAGGTTTCGTCTAGTTCTTTATTCACCCCTTACCGATATTAGCTGGATCTGCAAGTTTTCGTACCAATTCTTGTAGTTTTAGCTCTTATCACCAACTTATCCAGCTCGATCTAGATCTCGTCGACTTCCACTATCACAGCCGATTCAGGTCTGTCCGAGCGCTGACGTCACGATCGGCTGACCCAGTCGATGCCTTTATACATATTTGCACTTTGGCGGGTTTCGAGCCCGCCGATCCCGTCTCACTGTATCGGCCGATCGGCAGATACACGTACTACTGAAGATCCATCGGTTCTCTAGCCGATCTTTTAATATTTTCCATTGTCAATCAATAGGTCAGATTGGCTGGCACGCCTCGCTACAGACCGGGGAGTCACATGTGCTGCGCGTGGAGGTGACGTCCTATTTTCATATCAACACACTTTTGGCACACCCGGTGGGACCCGAAGTAAAAGTCAACAATGTCAAAAATTCTGAAGCCTGGTGAAGTTTCTTAAGAGAACATTCAACCAATCACTAGAGATCAACTGAAAGATGCAGATAAAGCCGAGTTTGAAGCACACATGAAGCGATACGAAGAACTATGCTTGGCTTCATATTGTCAGACTAAAAGTCGGGTTATCAAGAAGACTCCTCTTCCAGGGCCACAACACATCACCTTTTCAGCTGATCCTCAAGGACTTCAAGACATGATGAATAAAGCTATGCATCAGACTATGATCAATCAGTCAACAGTCCTTACCAATACTATTCAAAATTGCCTAACTGAGACTTTCAAGAAAGGAATGGAAGAAGGATATGTGGGACCGACATACTTTCAACCTGGGCGATCTCCTCTGATGTTCCCAAAGGACCAATCGGATTCTTAGCCGATTTACGATCCAACAGTGCGGGTTACTCCATCTCCACAGGTCAATGCAACTGCTCCTGACACATCATCGGATTCCCAGCCGATTCAAAATCTGAATATTGGGGATGCATCTAAAGATCTTGCTGTTACAGTCCTAATAGTTCAAACCTATTCAGCACAGTCCAATGTTCAAGATCAGACATTCTCTGTCCAGAATCCTCCCCAATATCCTGCAATAAGGGACCAGAATGGAAGACTTATAGGATGGGATTTGCCTCACAATCACTTTGAGACTGATATTTCAAACTTCTTTGAGCCCCCACCTGAGGAAATTCCAGAAGTAGAATACGCGAATCATTATCAAGCTATGTTCGGAGGTACTCCAGGGACCGTGCATTTAACTAAGGAGGGAGTGGAGTTTGTCTATTTCAATCATGGGAGCAAGGCATTTGAAAGAGTTAATATAAGTCCAGTTCACGCACATATGGTTATACCAACAGAGAGAAAAGCTCTTGTTCCACCTCAAAAATCGGCTCCTCGGCCGATCTTAGGTCAGCCCATATAGACTACTCCACTACAACAAGTGACGCCGTTGCAACCTGTCATGACCTCGGCTCATACGGTTACTCATCTGAGATCATCACCTCAGCAGTCAATCAATCAAGGGATGACAAGGCAACCAATAATGTAGCCACAATAGATGGATCCTGTGCAAACAATACAGATGCTTCTAAATCAATTGGCTAGTTCGGGCCAGTTGAATTTGCATCAAGCAACTCCATCGGCTGGACAGCCGATCAGGCAAACACCACCTGTGTTGAATCAGTAAAATACACAGAATTCTTCTGGAGCAAGGGTATCGGCAGAAGTGCCAAAACCACAATCAGGAACTCTTGAAGAATAACCTTCAGAAGACATACGGCCGATAGAACAAATATCTGCTGAGATAAAATCTCATCTGAAGGAAGAGTTGACTGACCAGATTACAGAGACGCTGCAGAAACACTTTGGGATAAAACCTAAGAAGCAAGTCTACATGTACAGGATACCGTATCCATCTGGCTATGATCAAATACCTTTCCCTCCAAGATTCAAGGTGCCAGATTTCACCAAATTCTCTGGGCAAGACGATACCTCCACAATGGAGCATATCACTCGGTTCATCATACACTGTGGAGAAGCAAGGAATATTGATGCACTTAGGATACAGTTATTCTCCAGGTCCAGCATTTTCGTGGTTCACTTCACTTCCGACCAACTCCATTATTAAGTGGTATGATTTGGAGCAGCAGTTCCACAATTATTTCTTCTCTGGTATTCATGAGATGAAGATCACTGACTTAACCAGACTCAAGCAAAGGAACGATGAAACTGTTGCTGGATTCGTTCAGAGGTTTAGAGAAGTTAGAAACAAATACTATAGTCTGAATCTAGGAGATAAACAGCTGGGCGAGTAGGCATTCCAAGGGCTCTTGCCATCTTTGAGAGAGAAATATGCATCACATGACTTCGAGAGCCTCAGCCAGTTAGTGAGTCGGATGAGTCAAGAAACTGCAAAGTCTTATGAGCCTAGAAGGAACTTCCAAAAGAAGGTTTCTTATGTGGAATGCTCTGACTCAGAAGATGAAGAAAACATGATAGGGCTTGCAGAGTGGGTTAAAGGCAAGAAGATTGTATCTTGCCCCTTTGGTAAAAAGGAACTAGAAAGATTCGACTTTGATATCACTAAGGCCGATAAAATATTTGATCTGTTGCTTCAGCAAGGGCATATTAAGCTCTCTCAGTTCCATACCGTACCTTCTGCAGAAGAGCTCAAGAGGATGAAGTATTGCAAGTGGCATAATGCAACATCTCATGACACCAATGATTGCAAGATCTTCAGATAGCAGATTCAATCAACTATTGAGCAAGGGAAGCTTAAATTTGAAACCCTACCAAAGCTGAAAAGCCGATGAAGATTGATCAGCATCCTTTCCCAACTAATACAGTTGAAGTGTCTAGCAAAGACACATCACGTGTTAAATTGCTGACATCGGAATCGACTCAAAATAAAGAAGCTGTTGATCCTAAGGTACAAGCAACTGCTGTAGATGTTAAAGGAAAAGGATTACTGCTTGAAGAAGAAGACATGAAGCCATGTCGGCCTGTCACGTCCCAGATGCTGATCAACAAATTTCTGCGACGGCAAGAGAAAGCAAAGGGGAGAGAGCAGTGGGCACGGCGCAATGAAGGGCATTGGAGATGTCCGTTCTTCAAGTACTGCTGGGAGGAAGGAATCAAACTGCCAACGGCAGAGAATTGTCTAGAATGCAATGGAGCCTACAACAATGGCAGCTCATCCAAGAGGGTTTGCTTCAATGACAGAAGGCCTATGACTGGGGATCACCGAGAATTTAATAATCAAAGGGTTCCAGTTCATCAACGACTGGGGGGCAAAGCCAGCGTCTACGATCGGCTGGGGGGAGAGGCCAACGTTCATGATCGACTGGGATGCCGAGTCAATGAAAAGCCAAGCAATCGCCAGGAAGCAGCCGACAGCCAACCGCTCGGCTGCAATTTGGTAATTAGAGGTAGGACCGAAAGTTTTGCCACAACAAACGAACTTCTCAAGCCACATGTTCAGAAAAGCGACATGCTCTCTAGTATCTGCGGTGCCTGTCTTCATGTGCTCAACAATATAACTAGACCAGCCACCAACATTTTTGGTCTTCAGGTGATGGGAAAGTGTGTCGTTATGATGAGTAAACAGGATATCCGAAGAAGAAACATATAAACCGGTCAGCAGAAGGACATCGCCCAAAGTTGGGGTCATCGGCCCATGACCAAATAAGAAAGCATTGAGAGCATCAGACCAGAAGTAAGAAGCAGCTATTAAGAGAGATTCATTCGGAGGCATATCAGACATAGATAAAGTGATGCACTGGCCGATTTTGTATTTATCCCAGAAACCCCTGTTCTTCCGAGGCATCCTGCAGTACCAGTTCCTCTATCCCTTGGTATATCCTGTCCAAGACCTGAAACAACTATCCCAACTGGCTAAATCCAAAGAGGCATGCTTGAAAGGAATTTTGCTAGTTTCAAAATTAATCATCTCAGTGGGATCAGTGTCACCCATTGGACCAAGGATGACAAGCTAGCCCCCGTTTATCACCGACACGGAGAGTGAGGTTGGATCTAAGTGCCTGAGGAAGATAAAAGAAATCTAAGATTTAGATGGAACAGATGACAGCATTGAAACCGGGCGGAAGCGGAGAGATGAGGAAATACCTGGGGAACTGAGGAAAGGGACGCTACCGGAGGTGCAGGAGGAGGGTGAGAACTGCCAGTAGAGCTTCAAGAAGCCAAGGATCAGCAAAGACTACAGATTTAGGATTCGTTTCCTGGAAGCTTGAGCTGTTGAACGCAACGGAGTTTGGGGGAAAAAGAGAGCTGGAGAAGTTGTATTTATTGATCCATGTTAAAGATTTTTTTAAACTTTCCAGCTGTCTTCGAATCGAAAAGGATACCGGATTCGAGTAAATTTCGGAGAAAAAAGATATTTACTCTGAAACTGGGGGGCATGTGTTGACACCGTTTTTTGGAAAAAACGAGTCAAAATGAGATAAGGAGAAGTAGCCGATGGGAGAGCAGTGCGATCGGCCGATTGAAGTAAAAAAGGTAGTCAACGGAACCCGCCGATAGTCAAGGCAGTCCAACCCGATCCATCGATGGACGAGCGGGTCAACCTGATCGGCCGATGGTCAACCAAGGGATCGGCCGATGGAGAGGAAGAAGGCAATAATTGAGAAAATACGCCAAAGGCAAGGCACGGCGAAGGCAGGTCAGTCTACGATTGGCAACGGGTCAGAGTCAGTTTTAGTAGAGTTTGACTCTTGCATGAGTCTTTTTGTATTTTTAGTAGTGTCCGTTTCTTTAGATACAAGTAAATAGTGTCGTAATCGGCTAGGAGTCGGGTTGTCCTCAGGACATAAATAGCGACCCTGCGTGGTTGCAAAATCTGTACACACCAATATCAAACAAACCGCCTCCAGACAAACCCTTTACAATTTACAACATCTACTTTACAACATCTACTTTTTCGGCGACTTCACCACTGCGTTTTTTCCTTTTCTTCAACGTCGTTCTTCAAGTTCGTCGGGCTGCATCGATCGATCTCCGGCAAGATTGTGAGTACCGTTTTACCGAATAACCCTAGGCTGTAACCTTCGGGCGCATCGCTGAGGTTTCTTCTAGTTCTTTATTCACCCCTTACCAATATTAGTTAGATCTACAAGTTTTCGTACCAATTCTTGTAGTTTTAGCTCTTATCACCAACTTATCCAGCTCAATCTAGATCTCGTCGGCTTCCACTATCACAGCTGATTTAGGTCTGTCGGAGCGCTGACGTAACGATCGGCTGACCCAGCCGATCCCTTTATACATATTTGCACTTCGGCTGCTTTCGAGCCTGCCGATCCCGTCTCACTGTATCGGCCGATCGGCAAATACATGTACTACTGAAGATCCATCGGTTCTCTAGCCGATCTCTTAATATTTTCTATTGTCATTCAATAGGTCAGATTGTCTGGCACGCCTCGCTACAGACCGGGGAGTCACGTGTGTTGCACGCGGAGGTGACGTCATATTTTCGTGTCAACACATCCAAAACCCTGGTAGATTGGATCGTTGCATTATTGGGCGGCCGCCGGCAGGGCAGGCAAACCTGCTCTAGTGGGCCAGTATATAATACAGTATATATATGGGCCTAATTCTTTCTCCTACTCCTAAGTTTAGTGGGCTGGAGGCGAAACTAGTGGGCCAATATATAATCCAGTATGGGCATAAATCTTTCTCCCCCTCTGTTTAGTGGGGCATCAGTTCTCAATCTCAAGCAAAAGGGCATGTAGCATGGTTACAAGAGTCTCGGTAGCACTTAAGGTCTTAGGTTCGACTCCCCCTGAGAATGAATTTATCAGGATTTATTGGCGTTATGCTGTCAGTGGTAGGTGACATTCCCGTCGACAGCGAGACGCTTGTGGTGACTTCATCAATCTTGAGAATGTGACGGCTCAGTCTTTAAAGATGCTCATAGGGGTAGGGTATGTGTGAGTGCATTTATAGGGGTGAGTGTGCGTGCATTGTGGGTGTCTCTATTGTACTGTGTATTTTGCAAAAAAAAAACCAATTTTCAATCTCAAGAGGCTAAAAAAAGATCAGTTTTCAATCTCAACCATCTAGAAGTTTTGAGAATCATAGTTCAACATCAGGAATTGAGGATCACCACCTTTTCCACCTATAAGAATAGGTCTATGTATTTTTCTTTTTTAAGATGACCTTTTTGTTCTTACAGTTACAATGGTATCTCGCACAGTGAAATATTTTAATCAATTTAATTGTTACTACAATATCTCTCTCACGTATTTTTTTTTGAAAAATGAAAACTACTCCCCTATAGCTCAATGAAAGTACATGGAAGTTCATGTCAAATCGACTATAAAATAGGTGAAATATTTTGATCAATTTAATTGTTACTGCAATATCTCTCTCACGTATTTTTTTAATAAATGAAAACTACTCCCCTATCTCAATAAAAATACATGGAAATTCATGTCAAATCGACTATAATATGGACCAGAGGGAGTATTGGTCAAACCACAAGTATTTTGAATGAGGTTTCTATCCACAACCGTTATTAATCTCCTTTTACTCCTTTATTATCCGTTCAACAAATTAACCCCCACCAGCAGCGAACCACGTCAACCGCCGCCTTATCCATCGCTCTCCCCCTCCTCTATTTAAGCAGCAGCGGCCTACGTGTGTGTGATACTGATCCACCACTCCATTATCCACCCACTAATCCCCAACGAACAGATCGATCGAGGAGGAATGGCCGGGGGTTTTGCCGTCTCCAAGCCCGCCGGCGCCGCCGACCGCCCGGAGTTCAAGGGCAAGATAACCTGGTACGTCTGGATCTGCGGCATCATCGCCGCCACCAGCGGCTTCATGTTCGGCTACGACATCGGCATCTCCGGTAAGCCCCACTGCTTCGAGACTGCTGGATCGATCGATCGCCGGATTGTTGTTGACTCGTGGTGCTCGATGCCTCGATCTCGCCGCTGACGACGTACAGGCGGCGTGACGGCCATGGACGACTTCCTGGTGCGCTTCTTCCCGTCGGTGTACGCGCGGAAGCACCGCGCCAGGGAGAACAACTACTGCAAGTTCGACGACCAGCGGCTGCAGCTCTTCACGTCGTCGCTGTACCTGGCGGCGCTGGCGGCGAGCTTCGTGGCGTCACGGGCGTGCACGCGCCTGGGCCGGAAGCGCACCATGCAGGCCGCCTCCGCCTTCTTCCTCGCCGGCAGTGCGCTGTGCGCCTGCGCCGTGGACCTCGCCATGCTCATCGTCGGCCGCGTCTGCCTCGGCGTCGGCGTCGGGTTCGGCAACCAGGCGGCGCCGCTCTTCCTCTCCGAGATCGCCCCCGCGCGCATCCGGGGAGCGCTCAACATCCTCTTCCAGCTCAACGTCACCGCGGGCATCCTCGTCGCCAACGTCGTCAACTACTTCACCTCCAGCGTCCACCCGCTCGGCTGGCGCTACGCGCTCGGCGGGGCCGCGGCGCCCGCGGCAGTGCTGTTCCTCGGCTCGCTCGTCATCACCGAGACCCCGACGAGCCTCGTCGAGCGCGGCCGCGTCGAGGCCGGGCGCCGGACGCTGGAGAAGATCCGCGGCACCTCCGACGTGGACGCCGAGTTCGACGAGATCCGCGCCGCCTGCGACGTCGCCGCCGCGCTCAACGCCGAGGAGAAGCCCTACCGCCGCCGCCTCCGCCGCGAGAGCCGGCCGCCGCTGGTGATCGCGATCGCCATGCAGGTGTTCCAGCAGTTCACGGGCATCACTGCGCTCATGTTCTACGCGCCGGTGGCTTCGCGACCGACGGCTCCCTCCTCTCTGCCGTGGTTACCGGCGGCGTCAACGTCGTGGCCACCGTCGTCTCCATCGTCCTCGTCGACAGGGTCGGCCGACGGAAGCTCCTCCTCGAGGCGTGCACGCAGATGCTCGTGGCGCAGATGGCCGTCGGCGGGATCATGCTGGCGAAGGTGAAGGCGGACACGAGCCCGAGCACCGGTTGGGCGGTGACCATCCTGGTGCTCATCTGCGTGTACGTGGCGAGCTTCGCGTGGTCATGGGGCCCGCTGGGGTGGCTGATCCCGTCGGAGACGTTCCCGCTGGAGACGAGGACGGCGGGGTTCTCCTTCGCCGTGAGCTCCAACATGCTCTTCACCTTCCTCATCGCGCAGCCGTTCCTGTCCATGATGTGCACCTTGTGCGCCTACATCTTCTTCTTCTTCGCGGCGTGGATCGTGGTGATGGGGACCTTCGTGCTCGTGCTGCTGCCGGAGACCAAGGGTGTGCCCGTCGACGAGATGGTGGAGAGGGTCTGGCGCCGTCACTGGTTCTGGAAGAGGTGCTTCGGTGACGGTGCCAATGAGGCCAGGGTCAACAACTGCTAGCCGGACGATGATGATTTTTATTTAATTAGATGAATTGATTTATACAATTTTCTTAGTTTTACAAATTTGCTGGTAATTGTTGCCACGATGACGATGATGATAACCGCAATGTATACCAAATATTAATTGTTGCTCTGATAGAGGATACTGGGAGGCAAAAATATATGAGAAATATTGAGCTCTGTAACTCGTAGTAGTACACAAGAAGTGCTTGTAATTCGTCCTGGTTACGTTGAATACTAGTGAATTTTGGCTTGACTAGTCATAACAAGATTTAGGAGTCATTTTCCGTCAGAAAGAAAAGGTCATCAATTAGCATACTATATCCTTTCTGTTGCGAGTGAAAGGAAAAATGATGATTGTGATTGATCAATTGATTGTGTATACAGTAATACAGGTATTTATACTACAGTAATGGTAACTGCCTAATCTACTGAATCGGTGCCTTGGCCCTGACGATGCCTCTTCGGAAGGGGTGTTTCTTGTCTTGTACGATACCTATTGGTTAACGCTAATCCTTCCTCTAATTAACTATATTTATCTATTGATCACTAATTAACTAACTCTAATTAATCTCAACACTCCCCCTTGATCAATGGATCTTGTGTAGGCACCGTTTAATCTTGTAGAATCTTTGATATTGGATTGTCAATCGTATTTTTGAAAGCTTTGGAAAACCCTGTGGGAAAAAACCAAAGTATATAGATATATCTGGTAAAACTCCTTAAAAACCCAGTGGGAAAAATAAGGAGAAACTCCATGATATATATAATTCCCAATGTCTATAGACCCTTCGAGTAAACCTAAAGACTTAGTCTAAAGACAATTTGATCAAATATCAATATGTCATATATTATCCTTGAAAAAACTCCGTAAGGAAAAATAGATAATATGACATTTATCATGTGTTGACATTACCTCATTAAAAACTTTATGTGAGAAAACTCCTTAAGAGTAAAACTCATAGAAAGAAAAGAGTGTAATGTGATGTTTTATGTAGGTTATATTTTAATGTGATTCTACCCCTGATTTCTGCAAATCTCTAAGTCTTCTCATACCAATTCCTTTAATGCATTTAGCAAATGATGAATATGGTAGAGACTTTGTAAATAGATCCGCTAGATTATCACAAGACTTAGTTTGCAAGATTTCTATCTCTCCATTCTTTTGGAGTTCATGGGGGTAGAATAGCTTAGGAATAATATGCTTAGTTATATTACTCTTAATATAACCTGACTCCATCTGGACAACACATGCCGAATTATCCTCAAAGATAATTGTCGGTGTATCAACTGTTCCAATACCACAAGATTGTATTATGTGGTTTATCATTCTGCGGAGCCATACGCATTCGCGTGATGCCTCATATAATGCTATTATTTCAGAATGATTGGTAGATGTAGGTCTGCTTTGAAGACTTCCAAGATATTGTTGTGCTACCTTGCAAGAATACAAAACCTGTTTGAGATCTGCCATTGTGGGGATCTGATAAATAACCAGCATCTGTATATCCTATTAGATTAGGATCTTGACTTCTACTATAGAATAATCCAAGATCTCTAGTGCCATTGAGGTATCTAAAAATTGATTTAACTCCTACCCAATGACGTTTGGTAGGTGCAGCACTATGTCTTGCTAATAAATTTACTGTAAATTCAATATCCGGCCGGCTATTGTTAGCAAGATACATAAGTGCTCCAATGGCACTCAGGTATGGGACTTGTGGTCCTAATACTTCTTCTTCTCCTCTTGGTCTAAAAGGATCCTTCTCAATATCTAAGGATCTTACTACCATTGGAGTCTTTATAGGATATGACTTGTCCATATTGAATTTCTTCAATATTTTCTCAATATAGGCAGATTGATATACGAATATACCATTGGGTAAATGCTCAAGTTGTAAACCTAAACAATACTTCGTTTTACCCAAGTCCTTCATTTCAAACTCCGTCTTTAAATGATGACGAGCTTCATTAATATCGGTCTCGTTGCCAATGATATTAAGATCATCGACATATACCGATATGATACAAAATCCTGTCGAGGACCTTTTAATGAAGACACAAGGACAGTCATCATTATTTGTGTATCCTTTTGACTTAAGGAATTCACTTAACCGATTGTACCACATTCGGCCTGACTGCTTTAAGCCATATAATGACTTTTGCAACTTGATACAATACATGTTACGATTTGCCTTATTATCTGGTACATGAATTCCATCAGGAACCTTCATGTATATATCAGAATCTAGTGACCCATATAAATATGCTGTCACTACGTCCATCAACTGCATAGATAGACGATTTTGTACTGCCAAGGAGATTAAATATCGGAACGTTATTCCACTCATAACTGGAGAGTATGTTTCGTTGAAATCAACACCAGGTCTTTGCGTAAAACCTTGTGCCACTAGCCTTGCTTTATACCTCACCACTTCGTTGTTTTCGTTCCTCTTTCGAACGAAAACCCATTTATATCCCACAGGTAGGATACCAGGAGGTGTTGGCCTAACAGCCGAAAATACCTTTCTTTTATTTAGCGAGGCAATCTCTGCTTCAATTGCTTCTTTCCACTTATCCCAGTCCGAGCGCTTCTTGCACTCAGCCATAGACTTGGGATCTAAATCAGTGTGAAAGACATTTGCAATTTCTTTAGACAAAAAACAGTCGACTATTATGGATTTACGATCATAAGATTCTCCAGTCTCAACAAAATTGATAACAGTTTCTTCAATCCTTAAAGATTCATCATTATTTCCCTCAATGGTGGATCCAAGGAGTTCCGATGTACTAGCTCTGGTGTTTATGCGCATAACTGAGCTAGATTGTGGATTATAATTATCCATAGGACATACAATATCCTCCAGGTGTCTCGTAACCAAATTTGTATTTGATTTTACTGTCTTTTTCTGCTTATTAGCAGACTCATCTTGCTTCTTGGAAGTGCTTCTCCCCCTCTTGTTATTAATCGGGGGTTGAGTGGTTTTATTTGGTACCTCCACTCTTTCAGGCACATTCCTTGCAGGATGATAAGACTTTGTGACACCTTTATAATCTGTAAAAGCGTCTGGCAGATTATTTGCAATATTTTGCAAATCAATGATTCTCTGAACTTGTTGTTCAGTCTCAATAGTACGTGGATCTTGAAATGAAATGCCTTCCGCATTCCATTCTATTTCCGGGCATTTATTTCGGTACGATTCTCCCCCTAATGCCGGGAAATGATCCTCATTAAATATGCAATCAGCGAACCTGGCAGTAAAAAGATCCCCTGTCAAGGGTTCTAAGTACTTGATGATTGACGGAGAGGAATATCCAATATAGATCCCCAATTTCCTGTGTGGACCCATTGATGTTCGCTTAGGTGGTGAGATGGGTACGTATACAGCGCACCCAAATTTACGCAAATGGGAAATATTAGGAGGATTCTCACGTACTAGATGTAAAGGTGAAGTATCGTGATATGCAGTTGGTCGTAGTTGAAATAAGTCTGCAGCGTGCAGAACTGCATGACCCCAACACGACGTAGGCAATTGACAATTCATGAGTAAAGGTCTTGCTATAAGCTTGATTCGTTTAATCAATGATTCAGCCAATCCATTTTGAGTATGGACATAAGGAACAGAATGCGTAACCTGAATTCCCAATGCCATACAATAATCGTTAAACACACGGGATGAGAATTCAGCAGCATTATCCATACGGATAGATTGTATCCGATGTTCAGGATATTACGCCTTTAATTTTATGACCTGAGCCATAATTTTAGCAAAGGCGTGGTTACGTGTCGATAACAAAGACACATGAGACCATCTAGTAGATGTGTCTATCAAAACCAAAAAATATCTAAACGGCCCCGATGAAGGCTGAATCGGACCACAAATGTGTCCTTGAATTCGTTCAAGGAATTTAAGTGGTTCTGCTCGGATTTTAAGATAGGATTGTCTTAAAATCAATTTCCTAGTAGCACAAGCAGTGCAACAAAAATCTTTATTCTGGGGAAATTTAGCTTTTGCCATGTCATGACCTATTGAATTGCTAATAATTTTCCTCATCATCCCTATTCCTGGATGCCCAAGTCGATCATGCCAATTTCGGAATGTATCGACATCTTGGAAAATTATTTTATAAGTAACATGTGGAACAGTTTTTATATATGTATAGTACAATCTAGTGTGGAGTGAAGAGAATTTTTCGCAGATTTGTTTGCCATAGCCCGTAAGTTTGGTCAATAGGAGATATTCCTTATTACTATCTACATGAGTTTCTGCATGTAGGCCGTTCTTACGGATGTCTCTAAAACTTAGAAGGGTACGAGTAGAATTAGGATACAGTAATGCATCCTCTATCGTTATTTGTGTACCCATAGGCAATGTAATAGTAGCTCGTCCAGAACCAACTATCACAGTGTCTTTACCATTAATGGTCATAATATTTCCTTCCTTTTTCTTAAGAGTTTGGAAATATTTAATTTCTCTAAGTATAGAATTTGTGGTGCAAGAGTCCACAAGGCATAATTCTTCCTCCGATGGATTGCTTGTTATCGACATCTAAATGTCAGATAATATAAGGAAATAAATATGCAATAATAATGTATCAAAAGAGCAAGTGTATATAAATATTATATATAAAAGAATGTACAAAATATAGATTATTTATTTATATACAAACAAAATGGGTACAAGATTGTTATAATATAGCTACTATTATTATTACAACACAAATTGTCAAATCTGGACCAAACTACTCTAGATCTCCAAATATGTCTCCAGATTAAAAATCTATGAGCATATTATCCGTAGATGGGAGATCCTTAGTGGTGGTGTTGTTTCTCTTAATCGGGGCTTGCCGAGAACAACCCACTTCTTTATCCTCAGAGACAAGATTGAAATGAGTTTCATATTTTTTCTCTTCTGCTGGTTTGGTCTCTTTTAATGACTTCTGATATAATGCAACCAAGTGCTTAGGGGTTTTGCAAGCCTTAGCAAAGTGCGAATAATCCCCGCAACGATGACACTTTTTGTCATTCTTGGGTTTCGCATTGTCTTTCTTCTTATTGTCGAAGTGAGGCTTGTTGCCTTTGTTGAACTTGCGCTTATTAAACTTGTTCCTTGGATCTCGTCGTTGGAACTTTTGTTTATTCCTATTGTTCTTCTGTACATTATGAACCTCGAGGAGAGGTGCCGATCCAACAGGATGTTTATGATGGTTCTTCATAAGGAGTTCATCATGTTTTTCGGCTTGAGATAATGTATGGATAAGCTTAGAATAAACTGTATATCCATGAGCCCTATATTGTTGCTGAGTAACTCGATCAGAAGGGTGCATAGTAGAGAAGGTCTTCTCTATCTTGTCAGCATCAGTAGGCTCTTTCTCACAAAATTTTAAACGAGAGCAGATTCTATGAACAGCGTGATTATAATCAGCCACGGTTTTGAAATCTTGTAAGCGTAGATGATTCCATTCGTGGTTGGCCTCAGGCCAAATAAGTTCTTTTTGCTGATCATAACGTTGTTTGAGAGCAACCCATAATTCCCGGGTATTCTCAATCATAACGTATTCGGCTTTTAAATCCTTATTAATATAAAAGCGTAATAATGCCAAAGCAGAAAAATTTTGTTGATCAGTTACAACAACCCCTTGTTGAGGTTCTTGTATAGTTGAGGAAATTTTCCTAGCCGCAAGTGCAATCTTTATATCAGAGGCCCAAGTTGGGTAATTACTTCCATCTAGAGCGAGTTCCTCAAATTCTCTAGTGGTAGACATATTCCTATACGTGTGATTATCGAGTAATCAATTATATGTATAGGTTTTTAATACAGCTCAGGACTGTTGTAATAATAAAGTACAGGATTATAACAGAAATCAATTTGAAGTAAAAACAATTCATTTGTTATCCATGTGATATAACTTGTGGTTTGCAAGGCATATACAATGCTATATACTATTATTAGATTTATATTTGCAACAAACATATCGCTGGAAGGGGTTTGGGTACAGCAATATATTTTGAACAGAAAATATAAGTTACAAATATAATATTTTAGGTTGCACAAAATGAAAAATTGCAACACAAATGAATAATAGATTGAAACAAGTGTAGAATGAATAAAAGGAAAACTTGAGCAAGAATTACAAACCACAAGTATATTATTCACAGTTACAGCATAGTATACAGGTACAAATATATAATTTTACAAAGTCACTGATAGCATAAAATTAAATTGTACCAATTATTCAAACTATGCAGGAAATTAGAAACTAGAATTTAAAATAAGAAAAGAAAAATGAAAAAGAAAAACAAACAGAGGGGGGGGGGAGCCGGCCCAGCCGGCCCAGCGCGTGCGGCGGCCCAACAGCCACACGGCTGTGCGTGTGCTGCGGCCCAGCAGCAGCGCAGGCGCGGCCCAGACCGGCCTGCCGGCCCGCTATAAAAGGGCAGCGGTTAGGGTTTCACCCTAACCGCCCCCAATCTCCAGGCCGCCGCCGCCGCAGCATCTCGCCCGCGTCGCCCGCCGTCGAGCCATGCGCCCGCGCCCGCACCGTTGTGCCTGCGCCGGCGTCGCCCGCCGTCGCCGATGCATGCGCGCCTGCGCCACCCGCCTTAGCCGTAGCGCCCGCGCCGCCCGCCGCCCTTGCTCCTCTGTCCCCGCATCCGGTCGTCCATGGCCCCGGGGAGCAGGCCATGGAGGTCGGCCGGCAAGGGTGCGCCTCAGCCATCCCCTGGAAGAGGACCGCTGAGCGCGCCCCGGCCGGTCCCGCGCCATCGAGTCAATGAAGGGGAGCGTCCTTTCCCTCAACCGAGGAAGAAGGGCGCCCAGAGCCGATGGGGCGTGGTGCGGCGGCAGTGACGTCGGCGTAGGAGCGCTGTGAAGGAGTCGCAGTTGAGGCGCGAGGAAGAGCAGTGTCGAGGTCGTAGGCGAAGCCCGGTGGCCATGCTCCGGCGGCGCTTCCATTCCAGTGAGCAGCGACTGCCGGTGGAACGGACGAAGACGGCATCAGCGACACAGGCGGCTTTGGTAGCATGAAGGGGTTCGGCGACGACATCTGGGGCTGCGGCATTGGAGTCGAAGTGGCTCCATCAAGGCGCCTCGCGAAGGTGGTGGCGCCGTGCCTTGGGCAGACGCCTGGGGCATACTGGACGAGGCGCGGCAACGAGCGTCAGGCTCCGGCGACCGTACTGACGCCGTTGAAGCGGCGCAGTGGAGCGCGACCGGCGTCGATGTCGCGGAGAGCCCGGCGGACGGTGCTCTGGATGACGAAGCGTGGAGGGCCGGTGATGTGGCGGTTGGTGAACATGGACTCCACCGCGTTCGTGATGGTGTCCACCATCGCGTTCATGGACGGTGAAGGAGGAACCGAAGCCATGGTGAAAACTTACTCTGGTGAGTGGCTCCGACGATCTACCGGCGATGTCCCTCTCCCTGCCTATCCGCTCGGTGGTTTGCAGAGCAAAAGTGCGTGATAACGTGTTGCGAGTGAAAGGAAAAATGATGATTGTGATTGATCAATTGATTGTGTATACAGTAATACAGGTATTTATACTACAGTAATGGTAACTGCCTAATCTACTGAATCGGTGCCTTGGCCCTGACGATGCCTCTTCGGAAGGGGTGTTTCTTGTCTTGTACGATACCTATTGGTTAACGCTAATCCTTCCTCTAATTAACTATATTTATCTATTGATCACTAATTAACTAACTCTAATTAATCTCAACACTTTCCATGCAAGTGTGTACTAGATCGCCCCCATAAAAAAAAGTGGGTAGATCGCCGTGATCCGCTTATTATGGTGGGCTTTATCGATCAGCAGCTGCCCGTGAGGACTGAGAAAGCGAGAAGGACGTAACATGATTTGATCAATTATAAAACTATCGACAAATGAAATTGATACTCGTTATGACTGTTATAAATCAAGTAAGTATTCGAATCCGAATTCAAAATATCCGTTTTGTATTCGTATTTGATAATATTCGCATTAGTATTTGAATTCGAATTAAAATGTGGTAACTAGTGACACCAGAATTCGTATCTGTGCGTATTCGATCCGAATCCATCCGCACTCCCGCACACACACCAATTTTTAGATCTCTGTGGATGTGCTTCCAAAGCTCTATGCTCTTCCACCATTGGCATCCTCTCTTGAGCCCTCCGTCATGGTTGGCGTTGATCTAGTTCTTCAATTAACTGTATATGTGGTTGGACCTCATTCTTAGGCCTGGGCATTTTTTGACCGAACAACTAAAATCGAACCGAACAGAAACGAATCGAAACCAAACCGAAATGTCGGTTTTTTTGTTCGGTTCAGCTTCGGTTTCCTGTTTTGTAAAAATCGGTGCACAATTTCGGCTTGGGTTTCAGTCGTCCACCGAACCGAAGCACCGAATCCCTATGGGCCTGTTTGGCAGCACTCCGGAGCAGCCACCAGCTGCTCCAGATCCGGAAAAAAAGTGGAGCAGGGGGGCAGATCCACCTTTTTTGTGGAGTACCTCAAGGGGTGCTCCAAAAACCCATGTTTCAGACTTCCCTATGGAGCTGGTGGGTAATTACCCACCAATGCCACTGTTTACACACCGTACCGGTTGAGAGAAGAAAACAAAACACCTCGACATCCCGTCGCATCGGCCCGTCCTCATTCTACCCGCGCCGCTGCCCCCTTTCTCGAACCCTAGCGCCGCCGCCGTGTGAACCAGGCGCCGCCACCGGAGAGAATGGAGGCCGCCAGTGATCGTCCTCCTCTTAGTCCCTCGTTTTCTTCCTCAGCTCCTCCATCCAGTTCGATTTTGGATTCTACCCATGCTGCGCAAAGGGTACTCGCCTCTGCAGCCGGTCGTGCTCCCTTCAATCCGCCGGCGCCCATGACCGGCCGTGGTGGCTTAGCCCCCTGCGAGGAAGCGGAAGAGATGCCCGACCTGGGCCATGGCAGCCTGGGCAATGGGCGTGGACCTACAGGCGGAGCTAGGGGCGTGCGTGGCCGCGGCTTGAAGGTGGGCGGCCGTGGCCGTGGTGGGGACGGCGGCGGCCGTGGCTGCGGTGGCCAAGACGGTGGCGGCCTCAACAGCCAGGCCGCCCAGGATGGCAATAACAACACATGCAAAGGCAAGAAACAAGAAACGGTAATAAGTTTGTCCCTGTTTTCATGTAATTATCTGAATCATTCATGATGTATGTATTGATTGAAAATCTTGAGATAGATTAATTAAAGTTCTGGGCCATTGCCTTGTGGTGGATACAATACACTTTTCCAGGCCACTGATAGCGATATATTTCTTGCATCCCTGTATTGGTCGGAAATTCAAATAGATGTTGCTGTCATTAATCTTGAGATATATTTCTTGCTTCCCTGTACTGATAGCGATTAATTGAAGTTCTGAGCCATTTGCTTGAATTATTTCCATGTTTTGAGCTCAAAGAAAAATGTTCCCGACAACCTTTGTGGATGTGATAGTGCATATGAAATTCTTGAAAGATGTTGCTGTCATATCTTGGTCAGGGTGATTCAATTGAATGGAATGATACGAACACGAAGCTCATATGTTCCTTGTTTGCTAAACAAGTTAACAAAGGAAATAGGCCGAACACCCACTTGAACACATTAGGCTATGATGAGGTCAGCGAAGAATTTTACAACCTTACATCAATTCTTTTGTCCAAACGGCAAATGAAGAACAAGTGGGATAAGTTGAAGCCCGATTTTTTAGCTTGGAAGCAATTAATGAGGAAGCAAACAGGAACCGGATGGGACAGAGGAACAGGTGTTATTGATATGGATGATAAGTGGTGGAAGAAGGCAAAAGCGGTGAGTCTAGAAAATGTTTTATTTCTGTAATTTATTTCTGTTGTCATTTTATTTATTCTATTAGTAACAATGGTTGCATTCTTGTGTATTTCAGGACATTCCAGGTTGCGGCATGTTTAGGAAAAGACCATTGCAAAATGAGGAGGAAATGAGAGTGATTTTTGGTGATATCATTAAAGACCAATCGGATCATTGGTCCTATGAGCTCTAACACCATCATACCACCACCTGAAAAGAGATTTTTGAAGTACCTGATGATGGTGGGGATGGTGTTGGGGATGAAATAGATGATACCAAAGATAATTCTCCTTCTACCATTCTGTTGGCAAATAAAAGAATACCACCACAAAAGAAACAAAGAATTGGCACTACACTAGTTATTCAAGAGCAAATAACCAAGATTGCTGAATCGGCCTCTTCTTTTACATCTAAAAAAATGGGTGAAGTTACTGTCCAACAAGTGATGGACCTTGTTTTGGAATGTGGGGCAGGGTATGATACAAATGAGCACTACATTGCTACTGAGTTGTTTGTGAAGAAGGACCAAAGGGAAATGTTCATGACCTTTCCTACAAATGAGATTAGATTTAATTGGCTTCGCAGGAAGTACAATGACAAGCATGGCAATTGATGAGATGTGTTCTTTGATTGTTTATTTTTCTGCATGTGAACTATAGTCGTTTGAACCATTGTCACTTGAACTCATTTGAATCATTATGGATTGTTACATTATATATTCTTCTCTCATTTAAAATTATTTGTTTTGTCCTCTCATTTTATTTGTCGTATGGCCTATCATCTGTAGGGAAGTGATAGCGATAGTGATGACTCATCTGATAACGATGAAGTTTTTTGGAAACTTGTTTCGGGTGCTACAGAGATTGCACAAATATATGTTGACCTATATCTTGCTAAAAACCCACCAAGGACATCTGGTGTTAGTGGTACAGGGTGGCTGTTAGAGACAATGAGAACTCCTGGAGAATGCCACCGACAACTTCGTATGAGTAATGAAATTTTTTTGGATTTGCATGATGTGTTGGTGCAA
The DNA here is from genome assembly GCA_036936925.1 of Cenchrus fungigraminus. Taxonomy (NCBI): domain Eukaryota; kingdom Viridiplantae; phylum Streptophyta; class Magnoliopsida; order Poales; family Poaceae; genus Cenchrus; species Cenchrus fungigraminus. The sequence continues at coordinate 92,899,865 of CM072780.1, forward strand.
AGGTATGGGCTGCAACCTTCTATACACATGGAAACATATGAGATGCTTGCTATGTTCCTATATACATGTGATGGAAATGAGTCTAATAGGAGAGCTCAAAATAGATTCAAGCATTCATGAGCAATTGTTAGTAGGAAATTTGATGATGTTCTCCTTGCTTTGATGGCTATGGAAAAAGACTTTATTAGACCAAAAAACCCCAACTTCTCCACAGTCCATAAAAGGATAAGATCTGATAAACGTGCATATCCACACTTCAAAAATTGCATTGGTGCACTTGATGGCACTCATATCCGTGTTGCGCTCTCACCTGATGAGCAAGTGAGATATATTGGAAAAACTGGGATACCCACTCAGAATGTTTTAGCAGTGTGTGACTTTGACATGCGTTTCACTTATGTTTCTGCAGGCTAGCCTAGGGCTATGCATGACACAAGTGTTTTGTACGCTGCACTCAAAGTGGATGAAGAATTTTTTCCACATCCTCCACAAGGTTTGTGTTTAATTTTAACGTACGTAGGTGATGAACATGCACAATTAATCCATAGCTCATATTATTCTTTTCTAAATCTAGGTAAATACTATGTTGTGGATGCGGGATATCCCAATCGTCCTGGCTACCTCGCTCCTTACAAGGGTGAAATGTATCATATACTGGAATGGCATAGAGGAGAGGAACCTAATACTCCTACGGAAAGGTTCAATCGGGCTCACTCATCTATCAGCAATGTGATTGAGCGATCTTTTGGTTTATTAAAAATGAAGTGGCAAATTCTTTGGAAGATGGCACCATATCCCATGTACAAGCAAAAGATGATTGTTGTGGTTACCATGGTCCTTCACAATTTCATTCGTGAACATGGAGGTGAAGATGAAGACTTTGCTCGGTTTGATCGTGATCCTAATTTTATTCCTACAATACCGGAAAGATATAACAAATATGCGGTTCCACCGTCGGCATCGGATGGGTCAACTTTCGAAGCAAACGCGCCAACTATGGATAAATTTCGTGACGAGCTGGCCACCTCACTCTCTCTTGCTTGGAACTAGTTCGTAATGTCTAGGTTGATTTTTGTATCGTATTTGTATCGACCTTTGATTCGGTAGAACATCAATTGTTGAACATTTAAATTATTCGGACATTGATCAATTGAATATCTCATTTGCTATTTTTATTTTATTTTACATGAACAGTACCTCGTACTGTAGCAGTTGCAGCTGAAAGAAATCCTCCCGAACCTAGCCATCCAACTATGGGCAAAAGAGTACTTTCCAACCAAATATCAAAGTTTCTGGAGTTGGAGCACCTCATTCTGCCAAACATGTACAACACCTCCATGTTTCTCTAGAGTTGGTGGAGTGAAGCTGAAAAAGTGTGGAGTTGGTGGAGTGAAGCTGGTGAAAGTGGAGTGGAGTGCTGCCAAACACCCCCGTAACACTGATGGCGCAGCTTCCCGATCCAACAATCTCCTTCTTCGGTGGCCCACATGAACTTTTGGCCCATCTCCAACCAAGCCCAACACACACCAACCCAATCAGGTCAACTACCCCGCGTTGCGGGACACATCGATCCTTTCCCCATCCTTCGTCTCTCCTTCCCCTCCTGCATCTGCGCCGCCCCATCATCCACTCATGAAAATCTTATCCCGTCCTTGAGGTGTGTGAGGCATGCGCGGCTGATCCAGGCGTGTGGCGGCGAGCGACAGCTGGGGCGGGCAGCGCACGCATGGAGCAGCAGCTGTGCAGGTGAGCGGCTACTGTCAAGGGCGCACACCTGTGGCCGCGCGAGCGAGGCTCGCGGCCAGTCCCGGGCAGGAGCTTGCAGCGGCGGCATGGTGCCATCACAGGCAGGCCTGGACAACGACGGCTGACGAGGTAGGGATTTCGGTTTGAGTTCGGTGGAAACCGAACACCGAACCGAAAACACCGACACCGAATTCGTCGGTTTTTCATTTCAATTAACACGAATCGGTTTCCTATTTCTCGCAAACCGAATTTTACAAGGACCGAACAACTGAACCGAATTATCGTTTTAAACCGAATGCCCACCCCTACTCATTCTAATGTGCACGCACCCAGTAGAGCAGATCCCAGTACTGTTTTCCTGTGATGCATCCCATTCCAAATACCTCATTGTTGTTGTTCATGAGCATTGCTGTTGTATATATACATGTATCTTCTGGGAAGGAAGCAGGAAAATGGGGATAGAATGGTAAGCCAAGAAAAAGGTGCTTGCTATATGTTGGAAGGATGATAGGTTGGTGCATGTGCGCTCATTCGTTTCTTGTACTACTTTGTATATATTGGGTTGTCGAGAAATCTTTTACTACTATTTTTATTGTAAAATATCTGTAGAATGTAGTAACTGCATACTATTGTCTTAAACAAATTTGTACTACCTTTTGCAGGTATTTTACAATAAATAGTAGTAAATGCATACTATGTTGTAAAATGTAGTAAAATGTTGATGTGTAAAAAAGTAATATGTGAACAAAGTTTGGAATAATTTACTTTAGACTATAATGTCAATTTTTTGTGATTAGTGACAGTATACCATTTGGTGACACGTACGTTGATTTATGAACGAGGTGGCTTAGCATTCACACACACATATATCTAGTACATCCACCTGTTCCGCACACATATAAATGTAGCTTTCAATACTAATCTTCTCAGAGTTGTGCGATCCCAGAGAATAGCAAATAACTCGATTTAATTGAAAGACAGCATAACTAGGGTAACACCAAAGAGAAAGCAGACACTTGATCCAAACAGTTTGATGCCTACAAATAAATGCCATATGAATATTGAATGAAGCGAGGTGTGGTCAAGCTGTATCAAGAAGACAACCAAGTCAATTATAACGAGACAAACATAGTATTAATTCTCTCCTGAAACCTTGAGCCTACTTCAGACTCAATTACCAACATACTCCCTCCGTCCCACAAAGACTGTTCATATAGCTTTTAAAATTTGTCCCACAAAGAGTGTTCTTTTAGCTTGTATTAAATGCTCTTCTCATTAAACTAACACCAAGTACCAAGGAAATATGCATTGAGAAACACATGGAGCTAATGAAATGCTTATTTGATACATCTTTTCAAGTTCCAATGCATGATTAATTAGGGGCAACAAGGTCATTTGTCACAACTACTAGCATGTCCTAAATTTTCTAAACGAACGGTCTTTGTGGGACGGAGGGAGTAATTTTGAAGCAACTTGCATTGCTTCCCTGAAATGTAAGAACGACAAGCTAAACGAACGGATAACCTTATCCAAGTAAATCACTGTGTACACACCACGTGTCATTCACTGCAACGTGTCGCAGAGCACTGATGTCAACTAATGATGTCACATATCAAGTCATCCGCCACGGCTGGCATTGATCTAGTTCTTTGATAACTGTGGATGTGGTTTTGAAGCTCATTTAAATGTGTGCACACACCCAACTCTAGACTTTATTAGTATATTTTCCCTTAGTGATGCATCCCATTCCAAACACCTCATCGCTGCTGTTGGTTAACATTCTGTCACCCTTCTCCTATATTCTTTGGAACTTGTAACGGGTTGCTGTTGTATATATACATGTACCAGCTGGGAAGGAAGCAGGAAAATTGGTATAGAATGGTAAGCCAAGGGAAAGTGCTTGCTATATGTTGGAAGTATGATAGGTTGGTTGGAGTGCTTGTGCTCTCATATTTGTTTTTTGTACTACTCTGCATATGTTGGGTTGTACTGCTATTTTTATTGTAAAATATCTGTAAAATGTAGTAAATGCATACTGTTTTTCCTAAAAAATATACTCATCTCGCTTCCGAATACTGAATGATGACATGTAAAAAGTAATATGTGGTCCAAGTTTGAAATAATTGACTTTAGAAAATCGTAAAATGTCAATTATTTGTGATTAGTGAGAGTATACCATTTGGTGACATATGGCTAGTACATCCACCTGTTTTCATACACATACAAATGTAGCTTTCCATACTAGCTAATCTTCTTAGAGTCGTGTGATCCTAGAGAAAAGCAAATAATTCTCAACTTGAATACAAGTAGCATGAGTTGGACCATGAAACTTATACGAGAAATTAACTAGTGTAATGCCAAAGAGAAAACAGACACTTGATGCAAACAGTTTCATGCTTGCTAATATATGCCATATGAATTTAATAAAGCGAGGTGGTCGAGCTGACTCAAACAGTGAACCAGGTCAATTATGACAAGGCAAACAATTGCAAATTAATTCTTTGCTAAATCCTTGAGCCTACTGTATTGACTCGATTATAAAACTAGTAAGCAACTCGCAGTTGTCCTCTGAATCTCTACTGACTGAAGATCGCACGGAGATGTTCCATATAAGGATGGCAACCGTACATACTTACTCCACATATTTCTTTTCTCTAGCACCACTTTTTTTATCCCAGTGTATCCCATCCCAATACCTCGACATGCTTGATGGTTATTCACCACATAGAAGTTTCAGCCTTGTCCCATACAATATCATGAAAATTGTTATTGTTTGTACGCAATGGAATAATGGAGAACAAAATGTTTATGTGTTGGACGCGGCTTTCCAAGAGTGGCTTCTTATGTATTGGAGGGATGAGAATAGGAGGGATAGGTTGGTAGGAGTGTACCTTCTTTGTCAGATTGTGTTATTATGCTGGCATAACACAGATCGTTTTCGATAACATTTTCCTGCTGCTCAATTATTCCTATATTTGTACCCATCTTTTCCAAAAAACCGTTTTCAACATTTTCATCAGGCTACTGCATTGCAACACCATTTTTGTTTTTTAGTTACAATATCACTAACAGCAATTTGTGCCAATCAGGCAGCGTTAAAAAAAAAACACATGTGTACACACGAGCCATGGCCTTCACCAAGTTTTAAGTCGTCAACAATTTGATCTTTGCGTTTACCCAGGACAAAAACAGCTTTATCTCCTTCACACAACATCGGGAATAAGGCGTTGGAGCTCATTCAAATGTGGATGCTTCAATGTATTTCCAATAAACTACTACTGTTTCCCTTCTGTGCACCCCATCCCGAAATTACCAATAGACTTCAATATTGCTGTTTGGTGAGTATTTTGTTATCCTTATTCCTCTACCCTTAATTTGGAGAGTTTTACCTGTATGCCATTAAAAAAGTTGGTGTTGACCTGTGTGTCACTAGAAAGTTTGTTCGCACTTCTATGCTATCGACTTGAACTTCTGTGTCCCCTACGCCATTTCGTCCGCTTTTTCACTTCACGGTGTCAAACGGAGGGGTGAAATGACCATTTTACCCTTAGGTGGGGTCTGTTTGCCAGTCACTTCCTCTTTCTCTATCTCATACCTATACCTTGTGAGGAGCAGAGCACGGATGGGCACCACGTTGACCTCGGCCGCCATCGCCGCCGTGAGCACACGCGGGGCAGCTCAACCCCCGACGCCGCCACGAGTACCGCGTTGCCAAGGACAGCAGCTCGACCCTGCCGCCGCGCGGGCGCAGGAGGGGGAGCTTGACCCCGGCGAGCAGCGGAGCTCGACCCCGGCCGAAGTCGCCGTGGCAACTTCACCCCCGACGAGGACGACCTCATCGTCAGCCTCCACAACCTCCTCGGCAACAAGTGGTCCCTCATCATCACCCGCCTCCCCGGGCGCACCGACAACGTGATCAAGAACTACTAGAACACACACGTCAACCGGAAGCTCCTCGCTAGGGGGATCGACTCATCGACCCCGTCACGCACCGCCACACCACCATCTCCTTCCACCCGCAGCAGCAGCAGAAGCAGGTCAAGCCGCCGCCGCTCAGGTTCCCCAACCTCAACCTCGACCTCTGCATCAGCCCGCCCTGCCACCAGCAAGAAGAAGAAGAAGAGGTGGAACTCATGAAGCCCGTTGCCGTCGTCGTCAAGCGGGAGGTGTTGCACACCACTCATGGCCACGGGTACGGGCATAGCAGCGGTGGAGGAGGACTATGCTACGGGTGCAGCCTGGGCCTCCAGAAGGGAGCCCCCGGGTGCCGCGCCTGCCTCTCCTCGGCGCCCATGGTGACGGCGGCGCGCATGGCGTCGGCCAAGGCCTCCAGGATCCGGGTTCGCGATCACGCGGACACGGCGACGGCGCCGCGCGCCCACCACGGCCGGCAGGCTCGCAAGGTGCCCCTCCCCTGCTCCCTGCGTAGGCATGGACGGCGAGGCGGTGCGAGGCGAGTAGGAGCGCGCTCGCCGGCCCTCGTACGTGCGCAAGAAGGGCGGCCATCTCCGGCGCTCCTCTCTCCCGTCACCTTCGCCGCCCACCATGTAGCATCAGGCACATGCTGCGGGCGCGGGCGGGCACGCTGTCCTCCTCTTCGTCGTCGCCCCTTCTCTGCCGCTGCTAGTTCTCTGCGGCCGCGCCGGAGGCGGCCCGGGCAGAGCCCGCCAGCGCACGTGGCACTGGGGCAGAGCCCGCACGCGCACGCGACCGCCAGCGCAGAGCCCTCCACATTGCCGTCGTCGTCTTCATCGTTGTTGTCGTCGTCGCCGAGGGCGGCCTCACTGTGCTCAGTGCTCTCGTACTGCGCCACCGCCGTAGCTAGACACCATGGATGTCCTCATGCCTCATGTCCTCGTCCAGTCTGCCGCGACGGGCTGGAGAGGTGCGGTGTGGTCGGGTGGAGTGGAGTAGAGCAAGGTAGGGAACTAGAGGAACCGAGGAAGGAGGAGGTTGCTATGCCCACCGAGGGTAAAAGGATCATTTTACCTGTCTATTTGACACCGTTACCTGCTAAAATGGATGGAGTGGCGTAGAGGACACAAAAGTTTGATTGGATGGCACACATGTGCGACCGAACTTTCCAATAGTACACAGGTATCAAGCAACTTTTTCAATGACATACATGTAAAACTCTCTTTAATTTGGAACCTGCACGGTGCGCTGGGGGAAGGAAGACAAGCAGGGGAAAGGGCTCGATATATATAGGTGGACGAGCAATACTTTGGTCAGAGTGATTAGCTCTCCCATAACTTTTCTTGTTGCAGTGGTACTTTGAATTTATTATGGTGTCGAGATGATTTTTTTCACTAGAACTGTTTTTATTGTAAAATATCTATAAAATACAGCAAACAAATATACTTGTATGACTTGCAAATACTGAAGCTTATTAACATGGAAAAAAAGTAACATGTGCAGCAATTGACATTAGACAATCCTAAAATGTGTCCCTTTTTTGTGGCTAGACGAAGCTTATGCTTTGGGGTCGCACATCATCATCCTAGAGGCGCTAGGTGCTTGACCAAGAGGACCATGCATCGCCACCTGGAGCTGAGCCCATCAGTCTGAACCTCCTCAGCCACTTTCTCAGCCACCTGGAGCACGAGCCCCCACGAGCACCATGAAGAGCTTCCGCCATGGCTGGCATTGATCTAATTCTTCCGTTAACTGAGTAGTTGGCTCGAGCTCAGTCAAACGTGCACGGACCCACCGCCAGGGACTAGTACTGTTTTCCTTCGTGATGCACCCCATTCCAATACCTCATCATTGTTGTTGAAGAGCAGTTGCTTTGTCATCCTTCCCCTCTTTTCTCTGGAAGTTGCATTTGCGTTGCTGTACATATACATGTACCTGGGAAGGAAGCAGGAAAGGGGAACGAAGGACCAGATTGGCGACCATAGAGGGTGGAGTGAATGAGAGCCGATAAAAATTCTTCTCAAAGAGATGAACTCAGACTATGCCCCAAAATCAACTCCGGATCCTTGCACACAAGATGGAGAACAAAAACACGAGCCAATCGTCAAGGTCGCGTAGTCACAACGGACGTACCAACCGTAAGAATGATTCACGCACTGGTAGAGAGCGAGGCTTTGGTTCGGGCCTTTAGTCCCGGTTCAACTTTGAAGCCGAGACTAAAGGCCTTTCGTCGACGTGGCTCGAAATGACTGCTGTAGCCGGCCCCCCTTTAGTCCCGGCTCGTATTACCAACCGTGACAAAAGGGGGGGGCTCCCAACGGCTCCATCCGGCAATAATTGCTCCCGGTCTTTAGTCTCGGCTCGTAACACCACCCGAGACTAATGGCCGGCATCCATATAAGCACCGTACCTCCTTCTTCCTCCTGCCACCTGAGCCATTCACTGTACCAGTCACCCGCGAGCTCAAGCTCCTCCCCTCCATGGCGACTCAAGCCTAGGGTGGTGCTGCGATTTTTTTTCTTCATTAGTTTGTGAAGATTTCTCTCCTCCAAAGTGTTGTCAAGGTTGGAATCTTCATCCTCCCTTCATTTGTTGTGATTAAAATTTGTTTTATGGTTTAGAGATGGAGAAAATAGAAATATTAATTTGTAGCTAGGTAGGAGGAGCTTAAATTAATTAGAGAGATGAGATTTTGTATATACACGTGAAAATGTAGTTACGATGGTACTTGCATTGTTCCTTATTTCATTAAATTTGTATTAATAAGCATTCTCTTATTTTCTTGTTTTTCATAATATTGAATTTTTCTTGTACATATATATAGTTTAGAAAATATATGCTCATAAAGGAAGACATACAGAAAATGTACTAGGTATTTCCATTCTTTCATCATTTAGAAATGATTTTATTCTAGGTAGCTATTGGAGGAAATAGAAGATTAAATTCTTTTGTTAAGTATGTTTTTTATTTTTATATAGAATAAATGTAAGCATTCTCTTATTTTCTTGTTTTTCATAAATTTGAATTTTACTTGTACATATAGTTTATAAAATATATGCTCATAAAGAAAATAATAGACATACAGAAAATGTACTAGGTATGTATTTCCATTCTTTCATTGTTTAGAAATACTTTTATTTCTAGGTAGCTATAGGAGGAAAATAGAAGATTAAATTCTTTTATTAAGTATTTTTTATTTTTATATACAATAAATGTAAGCATTTTCTTTTTTTTCTTGTTTTTGATACACAGCCCCACGTCCTAATTAGGTACAGTCGAACATCACGGGCTACGTGGGGACTGCCTGCAGCTCCGTGATGTTGGACTGTATCCAGATAGGAGGTGTAGGGCATGTGTAGTACTGTAAGTGGGAGAGCCAAGTGTATATGACGGTGAGGTGAGACTGTTGTAGTTCCCGGAGCATCTGGGTCTTCTGAGTCGCTGGTTCGTAAAGGTTATGTACAGTAATAATAGTGTTGAATTCTATCCCCTTTTGTTTTTCTATTTATGCATATATTGAATCCAATCTATATATGCAAACTAATCCTATTTATTGTGAATAATGTGTGTTATTTTGATTTGGATATAGTTTGAGCTAACAATGTCGTCGTCAAGTGGTGTTGGTAATGGCGCCCGTGGCCGTGGCATAGTCCATCGCCGTGGCGGGCGTGGTGGCCGTGGCATTGGCCGTGGAGGTCTTGGTGGCCGTGGAGGTGTTTTGGAGGACCCATTGCCTCTGCGTCCAGGATTGCACTTTCACCGTGAGATTACCTTGCAAATGGGTGATCCGGGACGTGTAGCTAACATGGTAATATAAGAATTGAAATTAGTTTGCTTTACATAGAACTTTTTTCATTTCACATGGAAAATCTGTAATTTTAGTTACATATATAATTATTGTAGGTTATCAACAATATCAGATGGCTCGGAGACATTATCAGGGATATGAATGGTACTCCTCCTTTAGTGCAAACTGAGCACGTTGATGAGCATATGGCAAGAGTGTATATATCTTTCACCGTACCTGCTCGATATGTAGACTACGGCCAGTTGCCAGTAGGCGCGCCACACCCGATGGTTACCATTGCAACAGTTGGCTCAACATCACCTATTCGGTTAACCCGAGAGAGGACTGCCGTAGAGAATTGTCTACAATGACAGCTCCAGAATAATGTTGGGTGCTTCGTGCCGGACCTTTCCTATTTTAAATTAAGGCAACTCGAGGCGGGTGAAGGCAATGTGGTTGAGACTACAGAGAGGCTTTGCAGGACTCATCGAGTTGTGGTATGTAACACCCTAATTTTTTCCATCATTAAAATAATGTAGCAACATGGTGTTTTAGTTTTTGTTTTCTAAGGAAATAATAATTTATCAATTAAATTTGGCTCTAAAATATTTAAATATAACTTTTGAATAATTTTAGAAACAATAAGTGCTTGTGCATCATATTTTGAAGTGCATAGTTTATGTGTGTTGGTGTGAAGTTTTAAAAGTTTTTAAAACTTGTTTGAAATTTTGAAAAGGTTTGTAGTGTTTAAGTTTAAAAAGAGTTTTGAAAAAGGTTTTTTTTTTTAAAAAAAGAAAAGAAAACCAAACCTCAAACCTCTTCCCCTCTCCCTTTCGGCCCGCGGCCCAACTTTTTCTCCCCCGCCGGCCTTCCCTCCTTCCGCCGGCCCAACATCCCCTTCCGGCTCATCAGTCCCCGCGGCCCAGCTCACCTCTCCCTCTCTCTTTCACTCGCTGCCATGCGGGCCCTGCTCGTCAGGTCGTCTTCCACCTCCAGCAGATCCCCCCCTTTCCCTCCTCTGCTCGTTTACAGCCGCACCAGTCGCCCTTTGAAGCTCCGGCCGCCGATCCATTGCCGGTCGTCCGGCGCTCCTTGTCGCCGGTGGACGCCTTTCCCGGGGTCTCTTCGTCCTCACTCGACGTCCGCGCCGTTCGCACGAAGACCCGGCGCCCCGGAACCCTTCTTCTCCCCGCCAACCGAGCCGCACGAGTACACCGCCGCCGCCGAGGTGAAGAGCTCTGCCGCCGCCTTCTTCCGCCGCTATCCGTCCTGCCCTCACCCTCCTCTTTTCCCTGTTGCACTCACAGGATCACCAGGACGACGCCCCGGCGTCCAGAAGCACCAAACCGAGGCCGCAACCCCCTCCCCGGCGAGTGCCCGGTCTCCCGTCCGCCCCTCTTCGGCGCACGTCATCTCCGCCACCCCACCACCGTCAACGAGCCCCTGGTGAGCTCCGCGCCGTCCTTCTCTTTCTCCCGGTTCAAACCACGTCGCAAATGGTGCACCGTAGCTCGAGAACGCCTTCTCCGGCGATGCTCCGGCGAGCTTCCCGCTCGGCGCCGCCGCAAGCCGGCCGTGCGCCGCTGTCTCTCGCGTGCACGCGTCCGCAACCGTCCGATCTGCGATGGACGTCCCTGATCGCGTACCCCTTCGCCTGTTATAACCGGTCCACCGTAGACTCGTAGACCAGGTCCACGGCGCGGTCCACCGCCCCGTCAGCCGCTGCCGCCAATCAGAGCTCGCCACGTGTTGCATGGTCAGCAGATCCACCCCGTCAGCCGCAGTTTTGCAATAACGCCCCTATGGTTTCCCTTTTCACAAGCCAGTCCTTCCACCTATTAGAATCCTTACACATAAGTCCCTGTTTTTATGATCTAGCCCCTGAAGTCTTTAGATTCCTTCACCAGAGGTCCTTTTCACTCCTTTTCACACATAAACCCCTCTGTTTATATGTATAATTATGTTTTAGCCCCTGGTTTCTTGTTGTTAAGCCCCTAGAAGTTCTGTTTCTTCACAGAAAAGCCCCTGAACCTTGTTTTAGTCATATCTTTTCCGTCTTTTATCCGTTTTAAGCGTTCTTGGTGTCCACGCGACCGTCTTTTCAAGCCCGTCAGTTTCAGAAACTTGTTTTGGCCGTATCTTTTGTGTTTTAGCTCCGTTTCCACCGTTTCAAGTTGCGTTAGGTTCATATCAACTCAAACTACGTGATAGGACCAATGTTGAACATGTTCTTTGTTTTATAATTTATTTAAATATTAAATATGATTAAATCCTTATATACATATGCTTTTCTAATTAAAATCTAATTAGAGTTTAACACGTGTTTTCATAAGAAAGTTAATATGATTAATACTATTTGAATAACTCTTTCAATTACAAGCTAATTAGATATATACCTCGGTTTTCATAATCAAACTTAAATTGATTAATGTTTATGCAATTTGCTTTCTAAATAAAAGCAACATAGGTATATCCCGAGTTTTCTTAATTAAATGTTAATTTGATTAATATGAACATAAATGTGTTTTTGAATTATAATTTGCCTAGTTGAACTCGAAATATAAAGTTATACGCCTAGATGCTTTTACATGCTTCTTTTAAATTAAATGTTTAATTTGCATAAATCATACTTGAATATTTATAAATAAAATTAGACTAGGCTTACATCGTCTTTTAAATACAAATATAACTTGCTTAATTATAAATAGGGTATTTCTCTGAAATAACCTATGCACATGATTTTACTTAATTAAAATATACCAAGCACTAGCTAGCTCTTGTATGTGATCATCCAAATCTCCCGATAGATCCGAGTGTTTTTGAGTTCGTGTTCCTAGAGCTAAACCTTGTTCTCTTTTTAAGCTTTTCATGCTTGGTGTATTGTTTTGTTTATTGAATGTCTTTATGTGTGCTCGTAGACATCGTGTCAGTTTCAAGTGAGCAACCAGTTGAAGTGGATCAAGAGCAAGTTTTTGAAGAAGAACCCCAGTGTTTAAGCAAGGAAGGCAAGTGGACTTCTCCCCCTGCATATTCTATTTTTGTCCCACACAACTTGCATGATAACTAAGTTTACTTTTAAATGTTGTATTGCATAAATTTGATGGAAATCACCTTTTTAAGGACACGACTAGAATTTTACCCCTTTACCTTGGACAACCCTTTTAAATAAATGTTTTGGGTAGAAATGCTTAGTTGTTATACCTTGGGATGGTTCAAATGAATCTTTTGCAATATGATGAATATTGATCATGGTAACTTTGGTGATATATATATGTGTGTGTGTGCTTAATTACAAGATCATATGATTTAATTGGAACATGGAGAACCACCCAGGAAAACAGTGCAACCACAGCCCATATGGCTCTGGCTTAGCCAATTAATTAGGTGTGTGATTGTACTGGTGACCTTATCCGAAAGGAACACAGGGGGCTCGGGGTTGCAGGGGTATAGCCCGGTCCTCTTGGCCGCAGCCTTTGCTAAGGTGCTGTCCACTAGGGAGGGTTATGGTCCGCCCTGAGCTGTAACTGTCGTGGGTTGTTGGTGCTTTTGCATATCTTTGTAAAGGCTTCGTAGCGTCCCTATGCAATCACACCTCGGAAGTGTGGTATGATGCTTGGCCAGCATGCATGGTTGGGTTCAAAGTTCTTCGGAACTTTTACGCGAGCTGTGGTGAAAGTGTACAACCTCTGCAGAGTTAAAACTGATCGATCAGCCGTGCTCACGGTCAAGAGCGGCCTGGACCCTCACATGATAATCAAACATAAAGATGGAATTAAATCGTGGTTTTCATATGGTTTTGAGATGAGATGCTTTCCTAAATGCTTAAGTGGGTTGGTATGAACTTACATCTAGTAACTAGGCGTTTGTTAATTAAAACTTGACCAACATTAAAATGCTAACCGCTGCAAAACCTTAGCCTATCCTTGATAGCCTTGCATCTTCCCCCACTTACTGAGCTCCAACCATAAGTGTGCTCACCCTTGCTTACTCGCTGTTCAGAGGAGAACACTAGAGAAGAGTACTTCAGCGACTACGATGAGTTCTGAGGCTTGCGTGCCCCCAGTCATGTGCCTGTGGAAGCTGAAGACGGAGTTGCTTCATCTAGTTATCGTTTGTTCGTTTTAAAGACCTTCGAGTCTAACGTCTGAGTGTAATAAAGAGATAATGTAATGGTTTAACTCTTGTACGTTTTTATTGCTGTTTATTGGTATTTCACTCATGACGTCTATCATATGTGTGTAAACTTGATCCTGGTACACATATGAGATGCATTTGGTTTTCTTCGGAAAATCAGGTGTGACAGAGTGTTACCAGAGCAGTAATGACTGTAGGACGCAGCCTTAAGTTAGAAATGGTCGAAAAGTAAGGATTCATGTTCTAGAAATCCTGTCATCTTTCAAAACTGACTTATTTACGTATAAAATCTAATTTAATCTTTGTTTTCGTGTTAAAACACATCTTTTTGTTTTGATCTATACTGAGTTCAGTTCTTGTGCTATCAGCTGGATCTCCACCACCGGTGTTATCTAAAATAAGATCTTAGACTGCCTACCTCTTATCAACTTCGATCGTTGTGTTAATGCTTGTTGTTTGAACACATGTTTGATTTGGATCTTTGCTTGTGTGAGTTGTATTGTGGAGTGATGGCCACAAATGCAACAAGAAATAAATTGTTAGGTTAATAAAGTTAGTGTGGGTTCAAATCTGGGTTATCCTTTTCTGCCATACAAGTTGGTTGGAAGATGTCAGGAGATCAAAGTCTAGAAGCAACACCAACATCAACAACAAGAAAAGATGGATATGATATCAATAATTTTACCTTGCTCTTCAATTTGTTTATTTCCAACCTCTTCTGAGCTTACCTTTATCACACAACCAGATGGCGAGTCCCAATGGAAATCACGAAGATAAAGACAACAAAGGAAACATCGACATTCCATCTACAACCTCAGCATTTGAACGCAAGATGCTAGAGTATATGGCAACACAAACTCAGACTCTGCAAGCAATGGCTCAAACCATGGTTAATATCCATCAATATATTATAGAGCAAGCACCAAATCCTAAGAACCCCAACCTTGTTATAGGTGATAACCGTCAGATTCCATCTGTTCCACCGTCGTTGGGCAAAGAAAAGCTATCAGTCATGCAAGCTCAAGTCTTACAAAGACAGAAGTAGACCAACACGTCACCCCCTCATAACACAGAGAAGACCAAAGCTGGAGTTCCCACTGGACCAGTAAAGAAGCAAGTTGTATAAGCATGGAGCCATCAAAATAATAAGAGAAGTCATGGAGCACCAGAGTTGCGGATGAATGAACAACATGAACATATGAAGACTACAGGAACATGTCAATGTTGTGAGTATTATGGTCATTCATGTCTCCAAGAAGAAGCTAACCTAATGACAGCTGAGGCTAGACAATGTTATCATTTGGACAACAATAAGAAGAGGAAGTTAGGTACCCAAGATCCAGTCCTAGAAGAAGTTGCTCAAGCTATAGATAGTAATCAGATTATCAACCTTGAGGATTGGAGTATAACTTTCAAAGAATTTCAACCTGATAGAATCAAACAACTCAAGAAGCATGCAAGTGAAGAAAGCCAAGACACAAGTATTAAAAGATTGTGTTTCAGATGTGGTGAAGAAGGCCACTATGTTAATAATTGTCCAACAAAGCATAAGAGAATTTTGTCTAGTCATGATGGATTATATTGCCTCAAGTGTGGAGAAAATGGACATCTTGCTAGTTGGTGTGCAAAAGAGGATGATAATCAACCCCATGATCGAAGTCTCAGTACCCTTACTTCTAGTCAAACATGCAATCGCCAGGATACTAGAGCAAGAAAAGCATGTTTCTATTGTGACAAAGAGGGACATTTCATAAGTCAGTGCCCCAAGAAGTTTTTGGATCAAAAGCAAAAAAAAAAAGGATTTGAAGAATGATTCCAAATAGTCAAAAAAAATGATCATGGAGTCAATCCAGCTCTATTCAAATCACTTTATCAAGACGACAAGAAAATTCTACCAAGGCAAGTCAATGAAGCTGAGGAAAGGAATGGACAGTTACAAGTGGAGTTAGGTTGAGTATCCCATGAGGTGTGATGTTTATAAAGTGAGTTGTGAAGAATAAAGAATTATGTTTATGGAGCTTGTGTAAGATGAATTATATGGAAGCAAGATAAGCAGTGTTGGATGCTAAACACCCGAACCCTTGTTTCATGCTAGCCTTTGTGAATCTCGGGACGAGATTCTTTTTAAGGGGGTAGATTTGTAACACCCTAATTTTCCATCATTAAAATAATGTAGCAACATGGTGTTTTAGTTTTTGTTTTCTAAGGAAATAATAATTTATCAATTAAATTTGGCTCTAAAATATTTAAATATCACTTTTGAATAATTTTAGAAACAATAAGTGCTTGTGCATCATATTTTGAAGTGCATGGTTTATGTGTGTTGGTGTGAAGTTTTAAAAGTTTTTAAAACTTGTTTGAAATTTTGAAAAGGTTTGTAGTGTTTAAGTTTAAAAAGAGTTTTGAAAAAGGTTTTTTTTAAAAAAAGAAAAGAAAACCAAACCTCAAACCTCTTCCCCTCTCCCTTTCGGCCGCGGCCCACCTTTTTCTCCCCCGCCGGCCTTCCCTCCTTCTGCCGGCCCAACATCCCCTTCCGGCTCATCAGTCCCCGCGGCCCAGCTCACCTCCCTCTTTCACTCGCTGCCATGCGGGCCCTGCTCGTCAGGTCGTCTTCCACCTCCAGCAGATCCTCCCCTTTCCCTCCTCTGCTCGTTTACAGCCGCACTAGCCGGTCGTTTCCCCCGGCCTTCCCGCCTCCCTCCCTCCTTCATTCTAGCATTCAAGGAGCAATGAAGCCCGGCTCCACCCCTCCGCCTTAACTCTCTCCTTCCGTTACTTCCCCTTCCTCAATTTCGAGTTGAAACCGCCACCACCGGCGCCTCCCTTGCCATTGATGGCCAATTGGCCGCCGGTCTCTCCCCTCCCTTCCTCCCCTAATAAGAGCCAAGCACGAGTCCTTGCGCGCCCCTTTCCCTCGCCCATGCATGCCCTGCATCCTCTCTTCTCACCTTCACGCGGCGCCATCACCCTTTGAAGCTCCGGCCGCCGATCCATTGCCGGTCGTCCGGCGCTCCTTGTCGCCGGTGGACGCCTTTCCCGGGGTCTCTTCGTCCTCGCTCGACGTCCGCGCCGTTCGCACGAAGACCCAGCGCCTCGGAACCCTTCTTCTCCCCGCCAACCGAGCCGCACGAGTACACCGCCGCCGCCGAGGTGAAGAGCTCTGCCGCCGCCTTCTTCCGCCGCTATCCATCCTGCCCTCACCCTCATCTTTTCCCTGTTGCACTCACAGGATCACCAGGACGACACCCCGGCGTCCAGAAGCACCAAACCGAGGCCGCAACTCCCTCCCCGGCGAGTGCCCAGTCTCCCGTCCGCCCCTCTTCGGCGCACGTCATCTCCGCCACCCCACCACCGATAACGAGCCCCTAGTGAGCTCCGCGCCGTCCTTCTCTTTCTCCCAGTTCAAACCACGTCGCAAATGGTGCACCGTAGCTCGAGAACGCCTTCTCCGGCGATGCTCCGGCGAGCTTCCCGCTCGGCGCCGCCGCAAGCCGGCCGTGCGCCGCTGTCTCTCGCGTGCACGCGCCCGCAACCGTCCGATCTGCGATGGACGTCCCAGATCGCGTACCCCTTCGCCTGTTATAACCGGTCCACCGTAGACTCGTAGACCAGGTCCACGGCGCGGTCCACCGCCCCGTCAGCCGCTGCCGCCAATCAGAGCTCGCCACGTGTTGCATGGTCAGCAGATCCACCCCGTCAGCCGCAGTTTTGCAATAACGCCCCTATGGTTTCCCTTTTCACAAGCCGGTCCTTCCACCTATTAGAATCCTTACACATAAGTCCCTGTTTTTATGATCTAGCCCCTGAAGTCTTTAGATTCCTTCACCAGAGGTCCTTTTCACTCCTTTTCACACATAAACCCCTCTGTTTATATGTATAATTATGTTTTAGCCCCTGGTTTCTTGCAGTTAAGCCCCTGGAAGTCCTGTTTCTTCACAGAAAAGCCCCTGAACCTTGTTTTAGCCATATCTTTTCCGTCTTTTATCCGTTTTAAGCGTTCTTGGTGTCCACGCGACCGTCTTTTCAAGCCCGTCAGTTTCAGAACCTTGTTTTGGCCGTATCTTTTGCGTTTTAGCTCCGTTTCCACCGTTTCAAGTTGCGTTAGGTTCATATCAACTCAAACTACGTGATAGGACCAATGTTGAACATGTTCTTTGTTTTATAATTTATTTAAATATTAAATATGATTAAATCCTTATATACATATGCTTTTATAATTAAAATCTAATTAGAGTTTAACACGTGTTTTCATAAGAAAGTTAATATGATTAATACTATTTGAATAACTCTTTCAATTACAAGCTAATTAGATATATACCTCGGTTTTCATAATCAAACTTAAATTGATTAATGTTTGTGCAATTTGCTTTCTAAATAAAAGCAACATAGGTATATCCCGAGTTTTCTTAATTAAATGTTAATTTGATTAATATGAACATAAATGTGTTTTTGAATTATAATTTGCCTAGTTGAACTCGAAATATAAAGTTATACGCCTAGATGCTTTTACATGCTTCTTTTAAATTAAATGTTTAATTTGCATAAATCATACTTGAATATTTATAAATAAAATTAGACTAGGCTTACATCGTCTTTTAAATACAAATATAACTTGCTTAATTATAAATAGGGTATTTCTCTGAAATAACCTATGCACATGATTTTACTTAATTAAAATATACCAAGCACTAGCTAGCTCTTGTATGTGATCATCCAAATCTCCCGATAGATCCGAGTGTTTTTGAGTTCGTGTTCCTAGAGCTAAACCTTGTTCTCTTTTTAAGCTTTTCATGCTTGGTGTATTGTTTTGTTTATTGAATGTCTTTATGTGTGCTCGTAGACATCGTGTCAGTTTCAAGTGAGCAACCAGTTGAAGTGGATCAAGAGCAAGTTTTTGAAGAAGAACCCCAGTGTTTAAGCAAGGAAGGCAAGTGGACTTCTCCCCCTGCATATTCTATTTTTGTCCCACACAACTTGCATGATAACTAAGTTTACTTTTAAATGTTGTATTGCATAAATTTGATGGAAATCACCTTTTTAAGGACACGACTAGAATTTTACCCCTTTACCTTGGACAACCCTTTTAAATAAATGTTTTGGGTAGAAATGCTTAGTTGTTATACCTTGGGATGGTTCAAATGAATCTTTTGCAATATGATGAATATTGATCATGGTAACTTTGGTGATATATATATGTGTGTGTGTGCTTAATTACAAGATCATATGATTTAATTGGAACATGGAGAACCACCCAGGAAAACAGTGCAACCACAGCCCATATGGCTCTGGCTTAGCCAATTAATTAGGTGTGTGATTGTACTGGTGACCTTATCCGAAAGGAACACAGGGGGCTCGGGGTTGCAGGGGTATAGCCCGGTCCTCTTGGCCGCAGCCTTTGCTAAGGTGCTGTCCACTAGGGAGGGTTATGGTCCGCCCTGAGCTGTAACTGTCGTGGGTTGTTGGTGCTTTTGCATATCTTTGTAAAGGCTTCGTAGCGTCCCTATGCAATCACACCTCGGAAGTGTGGTATGATGCTTGGCCAGCATCGCATGGTTGGGTTCAAAGTTCTTCGGAACTTTTACGCGAGCTGTGGTGAAAGTGTACAACCTCTGCAGAGTTAAAACTGATCGATCAGCCGTGCTCACGGTCAAGAGCGGCCTGGACCCTCACATGATAATCAAACATAAAGATGGAATTAAATCGTGGTTTTCATATGGTTTTGAGATGAGATGCTTTCCTAAATGCTTAAGTGGGTTGGTATGAACTTACATCTAGTAACTAGGCGTTTGTTAATTAAAACTTGACCAACATTAAAATGCTAACCGCTGCAAAACCTTAGCCTATCCTTGATAGCCTTGCATCTTCCTCCACTTACTGAGCTCCAACCATAAGTGTGCTCACCCTTGCTTACTCGCTGTTCAGAGGAGAACACTAGAGAAGAGTACTTCAGCGACTACGATGAGTTCTGAGGCTTGCGTGTCCCCAGTCATGTGCCTGTGGAAGCTGAAGACGGAGTTGCTTCGTCTAGTTATCGTTTGTTCGTTTTAAAGACCTTCGAGTCTAACGTCTGAGTGTAATAAAGAGATAATGTAATGGTTTAACTCTTGTACGTTTTTATTGCTGTTTATTGGTATTTCACTCATGACGTCTATCATATGTGTGTAAACTTGATCCTGGTACACATATGAGATGCATTTGGTTTTCTTCGGAAAATCAGGTGTGACATGGTATAATATATATATATATAAAAGAATTTTTATTCTTTCTTAATTAATTTGTTTCTGTTACATATATATTTTGAACTTTCATAAGGTTATTATATCTCATCATCATCTGATTGTGTGCAGGATCGCTCTGGTTCTACCTATGCTTCAATTAGCTTCTGTGCGATTCTTAATCAAGTCGTGGAAAGAGTCGGGGTGGATTACTATGGTGGGGAGCCGTTTTTCACCAACAATTGGAAGAGTCAAGCAATTCTAACTTTCTACAAGCCAGCAGAACCCGAGGCTCCATTGTTTGATGTCTGCAGTGCTATTTGTGACACTCCTCCGGAAGCAGAGGAGAGTGCACTAGTACGCGCTCTAGCTTATTTTGAGGGAGTTCTAGGCTGGAAGATTGCAGACATTAATCATATTCCATATCTACAAGCGCGTGCTGCTCAGTAACATTATGCATGCATGGATAAGGCTTTGTACTGTACCCTATTATATGAACTTGTATTAATTAGCTAGCTATGTGAACCTTTATGAACTTATTATTAATTATTATTAATTAGCTACTTTATTATGAATGTCGACATCTTGCTTGAGGTACTGGAGGTTACGTGCGCTATATATGTGTATACGTAAGTCATTGTAAAAAATTAGGTAAATGTAAAATTGATAATTAGTTATATGGATCATTATATCAAAAAGTAAACAAAGACAAAGATGAGAAGAAGGGTGAGTTTGATGATATATATTCCGTTATGAGCTGGATGATGAGAAATGGAGGCCTACCTACATTCTTCCTGAGCATGTTGATCATTCGAAGACAATACGCGAATTCATAAATGTGTTTGAAGCAGAGATTTTTCTGAGTTGGTTTACTAATATTTTCAATTTAATTTATTTTCCCCTTCAAATTGTAAACGAAATTAGTAATAATTGTTTCAACTCTTGAAATAATATGTGCATAGAAAAGTAGGTATTTTTTGGTGTTAACTTAATATAATTTTGCATGGCACAAATATTTTAACTAATGATTTTTTTAAAATGTTCAAAGCAAAAAGGAATGAGATAAATGAGGAAGGAAAAGAGAAATGTTAACTTCCCGCGCAAAATTGCCCTTTAGTCCCGGGTGGTGTTACCACGCGAGACAAAAGGGCCCCCTTTTGTCTCGGGTGGTAACACCACCCAGGACTAAAAGGCGAAAATTTGCCACCCGTGACAAAAGGGGGGCCTTTAGTCTCGGGTGGTAACACCACCCGGGACTAAAGGGTCTGCAGTCACGGTTGAGAATACGACCCGTGACAAAAGGTGGAGGTTCTATATAAGCCCCGTCGCCTTCCAGATCAGCACTTAGCCGTTTTCCCCCAAATCGCCGCCTCGCCTCTCTTCCTCCGTCGTCGCCGCCGCCTCTCCTCGCCGCGCCCGTCCCCGACGCGCCCCTCCCCGACGAGAGGCCCCTCTCCGACGCGCCGCCCCTCTCCGACGCGCCGCTCCTCCCCGACGCGACGCCCCTCCTCGACACGCGCGCATCACCGTCTCCCGCCGCCGGCCAGCTCGGCCGTGCCGACGTCCGCCCCTCACCGCGCGCGGTACGACCCCGACGCGCTGCCCCTCTCAGACGCGCCGCTCCTCCCCGTCGCGCCGCCCCTCCCCGACGCGCATCTCCTCCCCGACTCGCCGCCCTCTCCCTGCCGTGGCGCCGGTGCCAGCCCCCGCCAGCCCCTCCTCCACGCGCGTCGTCGCCCCTCGATCCGGATCCAGGACCGTACCAGCCGGCCAGCCCGACCGGTATGCCGCGCCGCCGCCGCCGCCGCCGCTTGCCGGCCCCCCTCTACGGCCCCCGGCCGGCGTGCGTGTGCCCCGATGGCCCGCCGGGCCGCGCGCTGGGGTTTTGCCTTGCTGACGCCAGCGCGTGAAATGCTTGCTAACTAAATTTATTTGATTTGGTTTATCAATTGATATATATGTAGTTATAAAAAATTCATAGATATGCATGAAAGTTTATAAATTTATAGGAATGGAAAGAAAATTTAATTAGAAACAAATTGTAATGCTTTGTATATTTTTGTGTGTATATACAGTCATACATATAAATTTATTAGCACCAATGACTATGGACCAAAATCTTATTTGTGTATTTGAGTTCTTAATTGTTTTCTAATATACAATTTCATACTTTGATAGTTCTGAAGTCGACGACTGCCGTGTCGTCTCGAACAAGTGACTTCCCGTCACCTCCGTCATTCTCCCACATGGCACCGCCACCAACAAGCATCGTTCATCCACAAGTTAGTATAAATATTTCGACTTTGTTTATTCAAGAAAATTCGTAGTAAATACTTGTTTATTCTAGAAAGTTTTAGAAATTGTTGATTATTCCAGAAATTCATAGAAAAAATTGTTGCTTATTCTAGAAATTCAAAGAAAATTCTTGTTCAATAAAGAAATTCTTAGTAAATTCTTGTTTATTCTAGAAAGTTTTAGAAATTGTTGATTATTCCATAAATTCATATAAAAACTTGTTGCTTATTCTAGAAATTCAAAGAAAATTCTTGTTCAATAAAGAAATTCTGAGTAAATTCTTGTTTATTCTTGAAAGTTCTAGAAATTCTAAGCGTTCGGTGGACAAGTCTTATGCTAAGAAGAGACAACGAGGGTCGCCGAATAGTTACATCGAGCAAATACCTGCGTCGACATCGGGGACCGCCACAAACAAGAACAAGGAGAAGCAAATAGATGCATCCACGACCGATCGGACTAACTTATTTGCGGGCCTCTGTGCAGAAGCACAAAAAGTAATTGACAACATGTCTGCAGATGAACTGGCTCAGGTCATTTACTTTTATGAATAAACAAAGATGACTATTGGTGGTATTCTCGGCCTTGAAAACCTACCAGCGGATAATAATTTCGTACCTAGATGGCGCTTTGAGCTAGGACAACCTCTAGTGAAGCCAGAATTGGTCAACAAGCTCCCAACTAAGATGCGCAGATTTCATGACTGGTACTTGAAGAAGTCAGCTGAGGGCCTGGAAATGTTTGGTATGCTCGTGAGACCTGGAGATTTTGCCCTTCAAAACGAGAAGGTGGTCTGGCTCTGATTCATTGATATCTATGAAATTTACCATCTGGACGCCATGAATACCGATCTTATGATGGCCTGGTGTCTGTAAGTGACATATTTTCATATGTTTATTAATAAATTTATTACATTTGTTGATCTACTAATTAACATTTGGCTTTCTTCTTGTGTAGCCTGCAACTTACTGAGATGCGAAGGAAGGGTTATTCAAGAATTGCTTTCATGGACCCATCAAAAGTTAATGAGGATGAGATCCGGAACCAACGAAAAACAACAATCGAGACCATTTATAGGCACTTATATGAGTTTCATTATAGGAACCTTATACTACTGCCTTACAACTTCAGGTAAGTACGATTGTCATCTAATTATCCTTGTTAATTCTATTTAGTCAATTCTAATCTCAATGAGCATGCATACAGATTCCACTGGATTCTACTCATAATCACTATCGACAATAGCAACATCAATGTGTATAATTCATTGAGAAAAGATCCCTTAGAATACCAAGACCTTCAAGATGTATTTCACGAGTAATAATTCTATCTATGACATTTTCTTTAATGCAATATATATATTTAGCTTTTATACTAACATATTGTATCTTTTATTATTTTGCCTCAGAGTTTGGACTCTGTTCATTGCAAATCACCGAGGAACATTTCGAGAAAAAATTAGATGGGTGTATGATTTTCCGGTACGTATACAAATAACAACTTCAGATTGGGAATATTTAAAATGTATAACACTAGAATTTTATAATCTGTTCTCCTCTCCACTTTAGTGTTTGAAACAAGAACAAGGAAATAATTTATGTGGGTACTACGTCTGTGAGCACATACACCATTACAGTGGCAACGCGGATGATGATAGTGTAAGTAAAATAAACCTATTAATAATACATTATTTTTATCCTTTTTTTATATTTAATCACTTGGTATATTATATCAACCTATTTGCAAATTACAGAGGATTATAAAAAGGGACGCACTCATTGAGAAGGATCGTCTCTTGGTAATTCAAGAAGCTCTCATGGGATTCCTCATGGACGAGGTGGTTAATCCATAAGGAAAACATTATTATGACATCCATCCAATTGACCGACTCACCTCCGAGGAAAGCTAATTGAGACTAGAAATTTGAACGGAATGATATTTTGATGTATATATACTATATGGGGTTTTGATGTATATATACTAGTTTAAGAAAATACTATTTATTTTCATGTGTATAAATTATTATGTGTATATACATTTATAAGTTTATGTATGTAGATATATAGGGTTTAATTTATATATATGTCTAATCTAAGTGCGTATATGATATATATAGACAGGTATACATATATACAAGTGCAAATATGTATACGTACATATACGAGTTAGACAACAATTACAATATACGGTCAAATCGAAAACAGCAAAAAAAAAGAGACGAGACCCTTTAGTCACGGTTGGTATTACCAACCGAGACTAAAGGGGGTGGGCGCAGGCGCTGACGTGCCCCCCCCTTTAGTCTCGGTTTGTATTACGAACCGGGACTAAAGGACCCCTTTAGTCCAGGTTGGTTCACCCGGGACTAAAGGGGGGCCTTTTGTCTCTCATCATTAGTCCTGGTTGGACTTGAGAGACCTATTCCCCTTACCAACCGGGACTAAAGCCCCTCTCCCTACCAGTGACAGAACACCGGACACAACAGAAGCACAACTCAAGAGACCCAAAATGACATCCGGTGTCCAACAAAATGGGAGAACACATATCCGAGTAGTGAATAAGACAGGACTGGTTCTACGGACATATCCAGACTTGTAGTGTGAGGAACCACGTTCACCACCACCATTACCATCCTCACCCCCTTCTGCAGCAGCAGTAGACATCTCTAGTTACTATTACACAAAATCTAAACTAATTTTACTAATAACACTATTCTAAAATAATTTAACTAATTACATAAAATAAATAAAAGAGAGGAAACTTACCTAAGAGAGAGGAGCAGCCCGTGGGGAGAGTGAGGCGGCGGTAGGGTCACCCAGGACGGCTGGTGCTGTAGCCCTATATATAAGCGCGGCAGCCGCCGTACGCCATAGCGGTTGGAACCTACCGCTGTGGTCCACGGCGGTTGGAATCAGTTTTTTAACTTAATGATTTTTTTTGGTTTTTGACTTTATGACAAAGGAAAATAGCTGATATTAACGAAAAGCAAAAGCAAAGTGACATAATAAAAAATAGTCATGATCACAAATAAGAGTGCTGCTGTCTAAACAATATGCGACCTAATCTAGCAACGCCTGGTCTTCTTATGCAGCCTGTCTGCTCGGACTGCGGCCCGCGTATGCTCGTGAGGGTACGTCAACGGTTCATGTGGGTGGATCTGCCGACGCCTAGCATCAGCAGTGGCCTGCGGTGTCGCTATCACCGCCGCTGACCCTGCCACCTGCTGGGATGACCCTGGCAACCCCCCTGGAGACGGCTGCGTCCCACCGCTCGTGCCTGCCAGCTGCGCCTCTCCTAGCTGTGTCACACCGCTCGCGCCTAGGAGCTGCGACCCTCCTGGCTGCGTTCCTGCTCCCTCCCGCGTCCACGTGGGTGGCACGCCTCCTAGCTGCGACCCTCCGAGCTCATCCTACGTCTGCACACCGTGCAAGAAGGTGAAGTCGATGTCGTCCAAGTTAAAGTCCTCGTACCCTCCCGCCTGGTCCTCTAGGGTGGAGTCAGGAGTGCCGCTGCTGCCGACGTAAGATGAAACAAATAGTATTATTAAATCACCTATCATAATTAATAGAATGTAGTATTTGTATATGGTTCGAGATAGAGTTGTGGTCATTACCTGATGGAAGAACAACGCCAGTGGACGAGGAAGGAACATGTGACGGTGGTACTAGTGGTGGTGCTGCTGCTGTAGGTCCTCGTGGTGCTGGTGCTGCAGCTGCAGGTCCTCGTGGTTCTGGTGCGGGACCTCTGGGAGATGGTCCCCCTAGAGGAGACATCATCCAGGGAGGATGCACCGGAGGGTGCGACGCAAATGACAATGCGTAGAAAGTGGCCGGGTAGGCTGGCCGTGACGAGGATGACGGTGCCTGGTAGGAACGACCAGTCGAGGCGGAGCTGGAGGACGACTGGGGGTACCGTGGAAATAGCGGTAGAGCCAGGTTGCCGCGGTAGTTGACCGCGGCAAGGAACCTCGTGGTGATGGCCTGCATCCTACCCCACGTCTGCTCGATATCCTGGTGTGTCATGCGGTGCAGCCTCAACCTTGACTCCCCTATAAAATGTGAAAGGTCCGCAATCAGGTCGAACTGCAAAAGAAATTATTAGTAAAATCCGCGTAGTGCGAGAACGCACGTGTCCATGATCCTCTCCGAGGACGGCGGACAGGAACGAGCGGTGCCTGCGATCGACCTCCCTATCCAACAACTCTGGCGTCACGTACGCGTCAGCCAGAGCCTGAACCTCAGCAAGAGCCTGAGCCTGAGCCTCAGCCTGAGCCTGAGCCTCGGCCTGAGCCTGAGCCTGGTCCTGAGCTTGATCCATAGCTGCAGCTGCATACAAAAATTAAATATATAATTAAAAAACTAGATAAAGTAATTTCTATATTTTCTAGAACAGGTAAACTATTTTTCTACATTCTCTACATTTTTGTAAACGAGATAAAGTAATTTTCTAGAATTTCAAAACAAGCTAAAGTATTTTGGTACAATTTGTAGAACAGATAAACTAATTTTTTACATTTTCTATATTTTCTAGACAAGATAAAGTAATTTTCTAGATTTTCTAGACAAGATAAAGTAATTTTTGACAATTTCCTGAACAGGTAAACTATTTTTCTACATTCTCTACATTTTGTAAATGAGATAAAGTATTTTTCTAGAATTTCTAAACAAGCTAAAGTAATTTATACAATTTCTAGAACAGATGAACTATTTTTCTAGATTTTCTAAACTAGATAAATTAATTTTCTATATTTTCTAAACAAACTAAAGTAATTTCGACAATTTTCTGAACAGATAAACTAATTTTCTACATTCTCTACATTTTGTAAAAGAGATAAAGTAATTTTCTAGAATTTCTAAACATGCTAAAGTAATTTCTACAATTTCTAGAATAGATAAACTAATTTTCTACATTTTCTAAACAAGATAAATTAATTTTCTATATTTTCTAAACAAACTAAAGTAATTTTGACAATAAACTAATTTTCTAGACTTTATATACAAGATAAATTAATTTTATATAATTTCTAGAACATGAAAACTATTTTTAAATTTCTAAACTAAAAAACTAATTTTCTAAATTTCTATACTAAAAACTAAGTTTCTAAATCTTAACTAATTAAATTAACTAATTTCAAAATTTTCTAATATAAAAACTAATTTTCTACACTAATTACAATATCCTAAACTAATTAAAGTAATTAAATAAAGAGAAAGAAGACTTACCTGATAAGAGGGGGCGGCGACAGGGGGTGGGGGACGACGGTCGCCGTCGCCCTTTATATAGGGGCAGCTGCCGCCGTGGGCCACGGCGGATAGGTCCTACCGCCGTGGGCCACGGCGGTAGCAATTGCTACCGCCGTGGCGCACGGCGGTAAGTTGCCGCAGGGCCCACACCTAGGACCCGACCGTTGGCGGTAGCCTTACCGCCGTGGGCCACGGCGGTTGGACGTGCTGCCGCCGTGGCCTACGGCGGTAGGCTCAATCCGCCGTGACCCACGACAGTGGATGTATAGTTTTGATAAATTTCAAAACGATAGTATAAATTTGCAAATTGGAATAAATAAATATATATATATATATAATTCCCATCCCAAAGTAACTGGGCATCACTGTTGGGTTATTTGGTGGATGAAATTTCCCTCCATATACTTCTTTCACTATGCATCTTCTAGAAAGTCAATACTGTTTCTATACAAAAGAACGGAGAGAAGGAAATGTTTATGCGTCAACTCCAGCATGCTAAGGGTGGTGGCTTCTTATATGTTTGAGGGATGACAGGTAGTTTGGTAGGAACATTTGTTCTACTGTTGAGTTTCTAATTAGCACTGCCTCGAATTTATGTTTTCCAGGAAACAGTATAAAATAATGGAGGGATAACATAACTAGGGTAACACCAACGAGAAAGCAGACACTTAATGCAAACAGTGTGATGCCTAAAAATAAATGCCATATGAATATTGAATGAAGTGAGGTGTGGTCAAGCTGTCTTAAGAAGATAACGAGGTCAATTATGATGAGGCAAAAGATTAATTCTCTCTAATACCTTGGACCTACTTGGCTACTTCAGACAATTGCCAACCTAATTTTGAAGCAACTTGCTTGCTTTCTTGAATTGTATTAAGAACTCACAGACGAGCTGAATGATAACCTTATCCTAGCAAATCACCGTGTACACGCCACACATCTTTCACTGCAACATGTCGCGGAGCACACATGTCAACTAAGGATGTCACATACAAAGTAATCAGCCCCACTGCTGTAATTGACCGAATTCTGCGATTAACTGTATATGTTGTTTAGGAGCTCATTTAAGTGTGCGCACACACCTACTCAAGACCCCAGTACTGTTTTCCTTAGTGATGCATCCCATTCCAAATACCTCATCGCTGCTGTTGGTGAGCATTCTGTAATCCTTCTCCCTCTATATTCTTTGGAACTTGCAATGGGTTGCTGTTGTATATATACATGTACCAGCTGAGAAGGAAGCAGGAAAATGGGGATAAAATGGTAAGCCAAGGGAAAGTGCTTGTTATATGTTGGAAGGATGATAGGTTGGTTGGAGTGCTTGTGCTCTCATGTTTGTTTCTTGTACTACTATGCATATATTGGGTTGTTGATAAATCTTTTACTGCTATTTTTATTGTAAAATATAGTAAATGCGTACTATTTTTTTTGAAAAAATATACTCATATCGCTTCTGAATACTGAATGATGAAATGTAAAAAGTAATATGTGGTCCAAGTTTGAAATAATTGACTTTAGACAATCCTAAAATGTCAATTATTTGTTATTACTGAGAGTATACCATTTGGTGACATATGGCTAGTACATCCACCTGTTTTCATACACATACAAATCTAGCTTTTCCGTACTAGTCTTCTCAGGGTCGTGTGATGCTAAAGAAAAGAAAATAATTCTCAACTTTGATACAAATAGCACGAGTTGGACCATTAAACTTACATGATAAATTAACTAGGGCAATGCCAAAGAGAAAGGAGACACTTGATCCAAACAGTTTTTGATGCTTGCAAATAAATGCCATATCAATTGAATGAAACGAAGCCATGAGGTGACCGAGCTGACTCAACCAGTGAACCAGATCAATTTATAACGAGGCAAACAATTGAAAATTAATTCTCTCATAAAACCTTGAACCTACTGCATCAACTCAATTCCCAACCTAATTTTGAAGCAACTCGCAGTGGTTCTCCGAATCTCTACTGAATGAAGATCGCACATAGATTAGCTCCATGTAAACCTGTTTCTTTTATGTAGCACCTCTTTTTTTATCCCAGTGCATCCCATCCAAATACCTCAACATGCTTGATGGTTATTCACCATATGGATGTTCTCAGCCTTGTTCCACACAATCTCATGAAAATTGGTTTGTTTGTACGCAATGGACTCATGGAGAACAGAGTGTTTATGTGTTGGGTGTGGCTTATCAAGGGTAGCTTCTTATTATACACTACAATACACTACTAGGGAAACACACATTTGTAACGGTTCCAAATCCCCATTGTTTCCAGGTATGGAACCAGTATTATCCATTCGGTACTAATGGGGGAGCACATTTATACTGGGTGAACCACCCGGTACTAATGTGCACATTAGTACCGTGTGGTGTTACGCACCGGTACAAATGTGCTTAGTCCATCAGCTCCGTCGCTCCCCGTCCGTCTCTGCCCCTTCCGTTTGTTTCTCCCCGGTCCCACGTCTGTTTCTTTTTTATTCTACATTTTCTTTTCTTTTTTTCTTTTCTCATCTCATCATCTTAGATCTCATCTCATAGCACAAATCGATTCACATCACTAATAGTCACGATTCACAGATTCGCCACACTAATATTCACGATTCAGAACACAAGTTGATTCACAGAATCAAAGAAATTAGGATTCACATCTAACAATAGCAACAAAAACAAGAACTCACATCTATCATAATGCAAGAACAAGAAAGAATAGCAGCACCCCTTCGCGATTGAAACTAGAGAGGAAGGAATCAAACAACAATCACACACAAACACCAGGCTGCTGCAACCGTCATGCCCCAGCCGCCGGGGCCGGCCGCGCCCGTCCGCCCCAGGGTGGAGGCCGAGCTCGCGCCCCCGCACCGGGCGGCCCCACTGGTCGCCGGCTCCCGTGCCCGTGTGCCCCAGGCCGGGAGGCTGAGAGCTCGAACCCCTGCGATAGGGAGCCCGGTCGGGCTGCCGTGCCCGCGCGCCCCAAGCCAGAGGCCGAGCTCATGCCCCCGCACCGGGCACGCACCGCCGCCGCGCTCCGGTCTGCGGCCTGGAGAGAGGAAAAGAGAGAGAGAGAGAGAGAGAGGAGTTAGATGGAGAAGATAAGATGTGAGGGAGAGGGGGTGATAGAAATTAAATAGATAGGCATGGAGACAGAGGGAGTGCGTGGAGATAAATAAAAGGAGACGAAGAGAAACGACACTCACTACGTGAAAACCTCAAATAGGTAACGCGGCATTTGTAACGGACATTTGTGGCCTATTACAAAAAAATATTAAAGGTAACAGACTTTATTAACGCCCGTTACCAATAAATCTACACCTGCAGATCGCAACCCAACTTATTCGTAACAGGCATTAATTAAGACCCGTTACCCTTAATAATTGTTGTAACGGACCAAATAATGCCCTTTATTATTACTGATTCTCGGACCCAAATTTTCATTTCAATCCGCTTGACTCCCCCACTCGTGTTCGCATATGACCTCGCATCCGCCCCGCAGTCGCGTCCCCTCCCTACCCATCCGCTCTCACGTCCACCGCCCCCTCCCCTCTACCTCCGGCGGCGAGGCGGCCTCCCCCTTCCCCCTTCGACCGCCCCTCCTTCCCCCGACTCGCCGGATCTGGGGCCGTCCTCGGCGTCGGCGCCGTCGCCGCCGCCAAGCCCAGATCCGCCGCCTCGCCGGTGTGTGTGTGCGCGTGTGCCTTGTCGGATCTGCGTGCGTGGACACCGGATCTGCTTGCGTGGATGCCGGATCTGCGTGTTCCTGGGCTTGAACGCCTCGGTAGCGAGGCTGCTCCGCCTGGCTTGGCTGGCAGCTGCGACGGTCGCAGGCGGCTTCGCAGCAACTCTTGGCTTCCGCTGGTGGGCACGGTCAGACGCCGACACTAGGGGAGAGAATGAAGACCGAGATGCAACTCCGGCCGCAATGAGCAACAACGACCCCGGCGAAGATGGTCGCGTCCTTTCCCCGCCACAGCCGCCTCCTCGTCATTGTCATGTCAGCATGCCTTGGCGTCGCGGCTAGCCAGGGACGGAGCTGCGACTAGGGCCGGCCAGGCTGAGGTCCTAGTCGTGGCCCATCGAAGCCCACAGTCCCCCATACGTTTTGGCCCAAAAACTATAAGACTTGGAGGTCCAGCTCGAGCCGAATAGGGCAACGCAAAGCACAAGACTCGGCAGGCTCCTGTCGAGGCTGCGATGGCGCGACCGCGCGACTCGCGAGCGCGAGGGGAGGGGATCCTGCTGTCCGCCACCGCCTGCCTCGTGCGCCACACTACCACCCGCCGGCCACCTAGTCCGCCCGCCGCCAGCCACTTCCTGATCCCTGGTGCCCTGTCGGCCTGCCGTGCGTGCGGCCGCCCCTGCTTGAAGGGGGCGGCCACTGCCGCTGTCGGACGCCGACTGGAAGGACTAGGAGGAAGTCAAGCAGGTGCTCATCAATCTTCTTCCAATCTTTCTATCTGTTTACCACTGACGAGATTTAGGTGTATTTGGATTTAGATTTTAGTGGCAACAAGCGGTCATGGATCCTCTATTTCGTTGGTCTGTACTTGTGTATCCATCAGATTAAAGTTGTTGCTCCAGTGCTCCCATTCTGATTCATAATTTTGGGAGCATTTCTTAAAGTTTCTGCTCCCAATCAAAGGCAAGCAAAGGTGCATTTTCTTTGTTTCTTATTTGTTTACTTCATATTGCTACTTTGTGTTACATATGTGGTAAAATCTTTGCGCATCGGGTCCGATGGTAAACCACTAACCAGATTCATTTCCTGTCTGGGTTTTCGTTCGATGCATATATGTGGAGTAGTTTTGATCGCTCAATTTTGGCCCTAGTCGTGGCCAAAATCTGGCTCCGCCTCGTCGAACCCTCCCCCGAAGGTACTGCGACGCTCCCTCCTCAAGATCTACGGTTAGGACCCATTGCGGTGAACTAGTCTGGTTAGGCCGTGGTTTCATTTCTGTTTGTTGGTGGCTGGGAGGTGGAACTTTGGTGTGGATCTGCTAGTAGGTCATATTTCTGTTTGTAGGTGGCTGGGAGGTGGAACTTTTGTGTGGATCTGCTAGGTTAGCTTTGTCATGCTCGTGCGGTTTGTGGATGTTCTTGTGCACACCAACCTCTATGGTGCAGTGAAATGAAATGCTGCTTTCAAGTTTATTGCCCATTGCCAAATTCACCTCTTTAGGCGCATTGATCTGATGCACCATTGTTGTACAAACTGATCTTGCTTGATTGGTGACTTGTGGGTTTGTGCAGGAGATATTCGACAAGGGGAGCAAGGGGAAGGGCAACGGAGGAGATGGGAAGCTGACCTCAATGAGGCACTCACTTTGCAGGTGTGTGTGATCTCCTTGCCTTTCATACAACTAGTTTGCCAGCATAGTAATATGTTGGATGTTCCCATAATCCTATAAATTCAATGCACCGGCTTCTCTGTCAGTGTTCAGCTCCCAAAGTAGAAATGCATCATGCATTTCAGTACTATTTTGGTGTATCCAATATTCAGACTTGATGATATTGCCATGTTAATCGGTATCTCTGTTCCAATGGTCCAATGGAAATTTTATCCTGAGCAATCTATTTTCTTTTTTAAATGAAGTGCTCATTCCAAAGCTTTGATACTATTGTTTTGTAGATAAGTCTCTTCCTCTCCTCTCTGATTCATCTTTCAACTTATCATAGTAATATTATTGTCCTGTGCAATGCTGGCTGAAAGGATTATTCTGCGTAGTAATTTGATATACTTGTTTGGCTCTTTTCACTTGCAGTGAAGTGGTAGTGCAAGTGTGGAACACATGTTCCAGTTTTCAAAGGATGTCTGTATAAAGAAAGGTTTGTTCCTCCCTTCCCATTCCCAACCTAGAACTGATTTCTTGATCGGACTGCTCAATTTGTGGTTGGTGAGACAATTAGGTTGGGAATTATGTGCTGAACCTCGAACAGATTTGTGTTTGCCTTTTGTTTTCAGTTCAACCACATGGTCATGTTTAGTCACAAAATGGAGATAGACCAAACTATCAACTTCTTGTTGCAAGCAGGGCCTGGTGTTAGGATCATATAATTTTGCAATGTATGCATACTGATCATGTTAATTTTCAGGTTAACATACTTAGTGACAGTTTGATTCCATATCATCCTGATGCCATTATTTTTCTCCTTTTCTTCAGGGACTTGTTGGGTGAAGGTTTTCGAGCATCAGTAGGCTTCTCATATTCAGAAGCACCTCTGCTTTTCCAGCTATGTGGTGAGTGAACCCTGCAAGCTGCAGCAACACCCATTCTGTCTCTTCATGTTTTATGACAAGTGAACCTACAATCTGAGTGTATGGATGAAACTTGGCATGTTTGGTTGTAACTGAGCATGTGTATGTAATGTTTAGTTCTTGTGTATATAAGGATATGATCTATCTTCTTCCTTCTATGATTAATGTTTACTGATTTTCTTTTTAAGAATGCACGCTTTGCCTTAATATGAAAGTTCCTCTTAACCTACAATTACCAAAGTTCATAGTTCAATTGGCATCTGTCATTGGCATGATAGTTCATAGTTCAATTTAAATTTGCTTGAACATGCTATTGGACTTCTCTTCTCCCATGCACAGTGATAACTTGCATCTATGATGCTACTCATTTTGTTGCTCTTGCACATGTGGAATTAACCAAGTAGTTATTATTCTACTTTCTGTTACTTCGATTCGATGAGCATGTAAGTATGTAACTGAGCATGGATGTATGTAACTGTATACTTGTGTGTATACATGTATGTATAAAAATAAAGAATATAAGGTTTTCTGATTTCTTTTTTTATTTTAATTCCAGATTGGTAAAGGGCATAGATTGTTGCCCGTTACCAATAGCAGCCATTGGTAACAGGCATAGATTGTTGGCCGTTACCGATAGTCTGCTATTGGTAACGGGCAACAATCTATGCCCGTTACCAATCTGGATTATTGGTAATGCCCGTTACCAATGTTGGGTTATTTGTAACGCTTGATAGGTAACGGGTGCTATGCCCGTTACCAATGACCATATACGCCTGTTACGAATCACTGTTTTTCACGTAGTGACTGTGGGGTGGGTGCTACATCATTACTAGTGGTTTCTTTCACTCGGTACAAATATCGCGACATTAGTACCGGGTGGTATTGGGGTCCGGTACTAATGTGCTGCCCTCACATTAGTACCGGTGCTGATCTTCATCCGGTACTAATGTGGCACATTAGTACCGGTGCCAGTTCCAGCCCTGTACTAACGTGGGTAACATGAAGGCGTGTCAGAGCTCTACCTCCTCACCCGGTACTAATATGCATATTAATACCAGGTGGCAAAATACCAGGTACTAATGTATTTAGGGTATGGGACAAATGTGTGTTTCTCTAGTAGTGATATATCTATATGTTGGAGGGATGGGAATAGGTGGGAATAGGAGTGTATACCTTCTTTGTCAGATTGTGTTATTATTATGGCATAACACAAATTGTTTTCGGGAACATTCTTGCTTGTCAATTATTCATATAGTTGTACCCATATTTTCCAAAACGATTTTCATTGTTTTTATCAGACTACTGCAATGGAAGTGCACCATTTGTTTTTAGCTACATATCACTAACTGCAACTTTACCAATCAGGCAATAAAATTACACTGTCAGTTCGAACACGTGTAAAGGACTCCATGCATCCCATGCATTTTCTTCTTAACTAGGTGATACCTCGCGCGTTGCTGCGGGAATGTTAAACAAAATTTTAAGGTGAAATTTGAAAGCAGAGGATGTTACTTGATTGGCTCAAGTAGACTAATGCGCTTGCTATTTTCAAAGAGACTAAATCCATTCAGTGTAAAATTAAGACGAAAGTTTTAAGAAGAAATTTGAAAGTAGAGGATGTTACCTGATTGCTCAATTAGACTAATGTGCTTGCTATTTCCAAAAAGACTAAATCAATTCATGAACTTGCAAAATTGAGACGAAATCAATTCATATGAACCTGCAAAATTGAAGATGTTTACATCGAATATATTGAGTGTATGGAACTCAATCAAGCTGTGCAATGAGTTGTAGGTGCACAAACCGGTTCTGCTACTCCAGATGCATGTTCAAACAAACAACTTAGAAAAAGGCTGCCAGATTGCCTTTGCGACTGGCTTCTGGAGGAGGCGAGCATGGCGGACTGCAGGCGCGACGGTTGCGGGATGCGGCAGCCTGGGCGTGATGGGCAACGATTACATTCACGGCGGTAGTAGCGGGCTCGAGGCTAGGCGTCGAGGGGCAATTGCCACTACGGCGGCGGCGGCGGGGGGCTGGACGCGGCCTTGAGGCGAGGGGCAACTCCCACAGTAGCCTGGATACCTATCGCACCTGTGGCAGAATGGCAAGGAGGCAGTCCTGTGTCCTGGACGGGGTGGCGTCCTTTGAACTGGAGCTCGGAGGGCGTTGGAGTTGAAAGGCCATGAAGACCATTTGGAGACGTGCCATCGTTTCAGCTGCTGTGTGCTGCCGTTTCAGCTGCTTTGTTGCGTGTGTACTAATGCACCGTTTCAGCTGGTTTGCTGTGTGTGTGCTAAGAGTAATTAAAGAGGAAAGCTAAGTGGAGGAAAGTCAGGTGATGTGGATGCTGACGTGGATGCGTGAGGTTTTAGAGAAATAGTTAATGGGTACTGATTATATAGTTGTTATAGATAGATGCAGCACTATCTTTTAGAATCTCATCCAGAGTTCGTTCTAGAAGCTTCTGATGGGAGCTATACTGGTAGTACTCCTATACTATTAAAGGACTCCACACACTTGCAAGCAAAAATCCTGATTTTTATTTTGTGTTGCGTAGTAGTCATAGTGTCATACAAGCATTTTCACACCCACGATTTAGCAGTCTTGTTGGCCTATGTTGGTATGCCAATATTTAGCATTGCCACTGAGCGCTGAACCAAACATCCCCGTCACAAGAATTATTAGTCGCCAGTGCAATGGCAATCATCAACAGCAGAGGGCAAGGTATACCATCATGTTTTTGTTCACTCTCCGAATCTTGGCCGACTAAATTAGCACCTAGAGATAAGAAAGTGTACCATCACGGAGCCATGTTTCCACATTGATGAGATTCGTAACTAACAGTTCTTGCTTAATCAGTACAGAGATTTCATATGGAATGGGGTTTGGGAGTATGGTGTGCTTAACGGTTATTAACATGTAATCATTTGATTTAGTAGTCTACCTTGTTGGCGCCAGCCGGTTGGTATATATCCAAATATTTAGCAGCAAACCAAACAGTGGCTTTATTCAAGGGTGCACCAAATAATTGTCATGAGCAGCGCAAACCCTATACAACATTTGGTGCATGGCCATTATGACCATTTGGTTTCCTTTGTCTGCTTATTAAATATTGCTGCTACAAGGGATTAAGCAAGGATAGGGTAAATCAAGATATGGCAAGTGCTTTTAGCTGTGAGGAACTCCCCCACAGCCGTTTGCTAAAAAAAAAGGTATGGCAAGTGTTATACCTTGCCATACCAAATCGATCACATCTGCTGGCATTGATCTAGTTCTTTGATAGTTTGATTGGCTAAATATGTGATTGGAGCTCATTCAATCATGCACACACCTATCTGTTGACCGCTCAATAGCGTGTCAAGTTTGAACCGCAAGCGCACAGATCATTGTAGCTCTTCCCTTGGAGTATTCCCCAAAGTTTATCAATCTATGGATCGACAGTGAATTACCTAAGGTTTTCTATCTATCTAACAGATCTAATTCCAATATTAGACATAGATTGCATATGAGGGTGAACATGAGTGTGTGTGTATGAATGATCGCATTCGGACGATACAAGGTAACACGACCATACGTACCCCAAGCCCCCCATCTTCTAGTTGTAGCTCTGGTCACTACGTGAGAAACTCACTTTGGTAACAGGCATAGATTGCCTTTAGTAACGGGCAAAGCGCCCGTTACCGATCAAGTGTTACAAATGAGCCAAGAAAGGTAACGGGCATATGCCCGTTACTGATAACACATATTCGTAACGGGCATCAAACAACGACCGTTACCACAACTAGCCACCGGTCACGTGAAATGGCTGTTTCTCTAGGCCCACAGGGAACTTTGGTAACGGGTACCAAAATAGAGCCCGTTACAGTAGCTCAACATCAGAGATGCGTGCTGTGTACTTGCGTCTCCTCTATCTCGACGAAATGAGACGCGTCTATTCCACGCACGTCTCAGCACAACTAGGATTCGTAACGGGCATCAAACAACAACCGTTACCACAACTAGTCACCGGTCACGTGAAAATGACTGTTTCTCTGGGCCCACGGGGAACTTTGGTAACGGGCACCAAAACAGAGCCCGTTACAGTAATTCAATATAGGAGACGCGTTCTGTTAAACTGCGTCTCCTCTGTATTGACGAACGGGCTAGCGGCTGGGGCCCACTGGTCAGTATTGGTAACAGGCTTTTATGCTGCCCGTTACATTGTTGGCATGTTTGTAACGGGAGTTCCGAATGAAGCCCGTTACTCACTGATCAATGTTTGTAACGAGCTTTAATTAACGCCCGTTACAGATACGTAGGCTGTTGAAATTTGGTTAAACAAGTGTGGCTGTTGATATAGCATCACATCACACGTTCACATATGACATGCATCACAAGTTCACATCACCAAGCAAACTAACTCATAACAAACATATTCACATCTGACATGCATCAGCAGGGCACATCACCAAAATAAGACTGCATCAACTGGGCGCATCACCAAACTAGATTGTAGCTGCGAGGGAACTAGTTAGCTAGATGGCTTCTTTTGTGCTGCTGCCTCAAGTTCAGCTATCCTTGTCTCTAGTTTTGCAACTCTTTCTGCCAACTCAGCATTCTTCTTTAGAAGTTCAATCTCCTGCCTCTTTTCTGCGGCTTTAACCTGCTCATCCTGCTTGTCGATTCCTTTCCAGATGTAGTCAATGTCATCCCGAGTAACAGCGCGTTCCTAAATCAAAGGAAAATTATATTGATGCAAGCTTCATAACAGTTGTAACTTCTTACAAGAAAGCTGTTTAGCTCTAACTGGTTTCAAAACTTGCCTGCTTCTCTTCAGCCGATTCCTTGAGCTTGTTGATTTCAGTCCAAATCCTGTCAATGTCATGTGCAGCAACTTCCTACAACAAATGGAACTTGATGCATTAGAACAATTGATCAGTGAAGATGTGAAGGTACAAGGACAAATCATGCGTGAGGGTTTCAAAACTTGCCTCGTGGTCTTCAGAATCGTCACCGGAGTTGTTGCCAGAGTCGTCGCCGGAGTTGTCGCCGGAGTTGTTGCCGGAGGAGATGAGGTCTACCACCACTCTTCTGCCCGGGTCATCGCTCACCTCAATGTGCGTGGACCGCTTCTTCCTTCGCGTCGAGGAAAAAAACCCTGCCTCTCCATAGCGGGCGTCGCTGGAGTCCGCCAACTTGGCCCTTGCGCGCGTGTACGGCTTCCTCCCCCGGGCCGACGAAGAACCGGTCTCTTCCATGGAGCGTCGAGGAAGACGCACGGGGGCGGCGCGCTGGGACGGCTCCTCTTGGTCGCCGTGGAAGCTCACTCTCTTGGCGGGGGCGGCGGACAGCACCGAGGAAGACGGACGGGGACGTGGCCGTGGGGCCTCCTCCTTGCAGAACCTCCCCCTAGAGTCGCGGGCCATCCCTGCGACAGAGATGAGGCTGCAACAGAGACGAGGAAGGCGGATGCCGGAGAAGGAGATAGAAGGCGGAAGGCGGGGCGGAGCGTTTATTAAAAAGGTTTGGATGCGCAAATGATACGCTGATTAACAACCACCCGTCGCCAATGAAGGGGCGGGGCTAGGTCTATTCGAATGATGAACAGTTTGCTTTTCCCCTTTTAATTTGCAATCCAATTTTGTATCACGTATTTCTCCGTCATCTGTAATCCAAATTTGATGATATTTGTTTCTGAATTTTTCTAAAATCAACATCTATTCATTTATGACATTTTTTCGTATGTAATTTCATTTCTTGGATGTTGTTCATATGCCTTATCTTGTTCCTTATAAGTACAACATAGAACTAATATTTGTTTTACACAACCATTACTAATGAAACTTTGCATTTCGTAATACTATGGTGAACACAAGGTTATGTTAAAATTTCAAATGCATATGAGTTCGAACATTTTTTAAAGTGTGGAAAACTTTAATGTTGAAGTAACATTCTAAGAAACTATGTGAGAGATGTAGACATTTGTACACAAGTATAATCTTCCTTTTTCGAAACCATTTGAATTTTTGTAGACAAGCTTAGGGACCTAAATCATGTTGCCAAGTCAATTTGTAGAATTTTTAGAACACATTAAGACATTATTATAATTATTATATCATAAACAAGAGATAAAAAATTTAATTTTAAGAAATTTGGTTAAACAAGTGTGGCTGTTGATATTTTATTCAAATACTAAATTACCAACTATGAATTATTCGTATTTTTTATGAATTTTTTGGTGCTATTTATGGGCTCTAATATTTGAGGGAAGCAAGTTTTAATTCAGAAAAAATAGTGTCGGGCCCACGCGTCAACGTCAGAAGACTATATAAAAAAAGATAACCGTTGCCTACCCGACCGACAAAGGCGATGCAGGTAGACTAACCCGCGTCGCCAACAAGTGCTCCATTGTCCGAAATGCCCCTGACCGAATGAATATGCATCCGCCCCGGTGACGCTGGTACACTAACCCTCATCGCCAACAAGTGCTCCATTGTCCGAAATACCGCTGGCCGAATGAATATGCATCCGCCTCGGCGACGCTGGTACACTAACCCACTTCGCCAAAACCAGTGCTCCATTGTCCGAAATGCCCCGGGCTGAATGAATATCCATACGCCCCAGCCCCGGCCCCGGCCCCCTTCTTCTTCCCCGATCTGAGCTCCACCGCCGCCGCCCGCCCGTCCTTCCCCGCCGTCGCGTACATGTCGCACTACGCCGATTCCTCTGGAGGTGCACGTGCGAGGAGCAGGGTTCAAGGTTGCCGGAGCAGCTGCAATCACTCCATTGGCTTGGATCTAGTCGGTGAGCTAAGCGGCTTTCCACTGGTCCCTTGCCCGGATTGTGGTATGGCTCGGGTGGTGGAGGGGCGGACGCAGAAGGAAGGTGAAAACAATGGCTGTCTTTATTTCAAGTGTGCAAGGAACTCGGTGAGTAGTCTGCTGTGTTTCCCAAATCTGAGTTAGGGTTCTTATGTGCTTTTGATTTGCAGTACACCAAGAATTGTGAATTTTATCGTTTCCACAAGGAGTATCTCCTGATGCTGAAGGATGCTGGCGTCATTGTTTTTCGACCGTCGAACTGGGCAGACGCGGTCGATGAAGTAGTTGATTCAGTGGAATGTCAAATTGGGAGCGGCGAGCAGAGGCAAGCACTGGAGGACAAGCAGAGGAAGAAAACACTGGAGGAGAAGATGGACAATGTGATCTGGAAGATGAACTTGATTATTGTGGCTGTTGTTTGTGTAGTATTTGGATGTTTACTGGGGATGTATGCTGCAAAGAAGTAATTCTGATGTCAAAAGTGGTGCTTTTGCTTCATCTGTGTGGATGAAGAATGAAAAATCTGTCACAGATGACAAACTTAAATGTATGAATGAAGAATCGATGGAATGACAATTGGGTCACAAATCTTAATGTGTCACATATCACAAAATTCATCAATTCATCTGTGCTGACATTTCATTGCAGCACAAGGCAAAGGAGATGTGGATTAACACAAACAGATTAACAAACTTCTGGCATAACTCTGGCATACACATTGCAATTCATTGTAAACTGCTGCCATATAATGACACAAACAGAGTAACAAACTTCTGGCATACACATTGCAATTCATCACAAGTTCAACAAACACACAGGAGGAACACATTAACAGAGGATCTACTAGTTCATCACAAGTTCAACAAACACACAGGAGGAACACATTAACAGTCGCTGCCGGAGGAGCCCCACCGTCGGAGTCGGAGCCGGAGCCGGAGCCGTCGAGGCCGCCATCGTCGCCGCCGTCGTCGTCGACGGGGTCGAGCACGCCTCTCTCAAGGTCCCCAGCCAAGATATGGATCTTGAAGGCGTAATCCTTCACGGTTCTCTGCAGCGGATCATTGGGTACTGGGTCCCCGAGATGAAGGGCCACCCGTCGAAGCCTGTTGAAAGCTTCGCGGAACAAGTTGACTGACCAAGTGGCTTCGTCAGCAGTTAGTGCAGGAGCAGAAACGGCCTCCACAGGCTGCGGCGACAACACTTCCTCGGGCGGGGGCGGTGGCACCTCCTCGGGCTCATCAGGCGGGGGTGGCGGCACCTCCTCGGGCTCCTCGGGCGCCAGCGCCGTCCCCTCCTTGATGAGCCGATGGCGTCGGCTTTTGTCGTCATCATCCTCCTCCCTCCCCCGCTTCCTGAACGGCTCGCTTGACGATGCCATGTGCGCGCTTGAGCAAGAAGAAGCTCTTGGATTCACTTTTTGGTGACCGGAGACGGTGGTGCTGGGTTTTCTTGGTGCTTCGGTTGACGAAGTTCTTGGCCGGCCGGGGATTTATATTGACAAGACGAGGAACTGTCAGGTGGCCGGTCACACGCCTCGGAACCCGTGTACACTCAGGAGAGCTCTTGGTTACAAAAGAAACATGTGGTCACAAGGAGACGTGTGACTGTTCATATTTTATTCAAATACCAAATGCCGAACTATGAGTTGTTCGATTCTAAAAAAAACTATGAATTGTTCGTATTTTTATTAATTTTTAGGTGGTGTTTTATGGGCCCTAATTTTTTAGGGAATCAAGTGTCATTTCAAAAAAAAAAGTGCCGGGCTCACGCGTCAGCGTCAGCAGCCTAGTATAAAGAAGGTAACCATTGCCCGCCCGCGCACCAGCCAACAAAGCAACGCGGGTTTGCTAACCCGCGTCGGCAGTGACTATCCATTTTGCAAAATGAATATTCAACCGCCCCGGCCTATTCCGTCTCCCCTTCTTCTTTCCGAATGGATAAGCGCAGCACTTTCCTTAAAAAAAGTGCAGCACAAGATGCTTTCCTCATTTCTCACTGGGGTGAGAGGAGGTGTGGAGACAGAGACGACGATGAGCGCCGGCGAGGGGCCAAGCAGCGGACGACCCCACGCACCCGAGATCGAGGAGAACCAGAACGCGAAGCGGTGCCGCAACTGGATCTGCGTGTGTGCTGACGAGATGGCGGCGAAGAGGGAGACGACGATGAGCGCCGGAGAGGGGCCAAGCGGCGGTGGAGTGAACCCAATGCCAGAGACGAGGGTCCTAGACTGGATCCTCTCGGGTTCCGACGAGGGGCCAAGCAGCGGCAAGGAGGAGCGTGCCGACGAGGGGGCAGCGAAGTGGGCGAGGCGCCTGCCTCACGTCTGCGAGCACAAGTGTCTGTCAACGACGAAGAGGGGTCGAGGGAGCAGCGAAGGTGTAGAGGACCTCATCTCTGACTCTGGCAATGACCACGACGACGGCGAGGCAAGTTTCTCTGAATCTCACTGCCTTTTTACTTGTTCTATAGATGGAGCTTGAGCTTGAGCTTGATAAAGTTAGTGCCTATGATGATGTCTTCCATGCTTGTCATGATCTTATACCAAGTTCTGAGGCAAATCAGTTCTGAACTAAGTTCTGCTTTTACTTGCCACCCTGCTATGAAGCCTAGGATAATTTTCAATTTCTTATATAATTTTCCTATGATGATTACTGTTCCTATACTGCTCCAAGTTCTGAGGCAAATTAGTTCTGAATTAACTATGTTATTCTTATACCATGTTTAACCCTGTTTCAGGCAAAACTCTATGAGTCGCGAGCAGAGCTTGAGTTACTTCTAAACCTTAATGTCTGGGATTATGTGAAACCTGAGTTTGAAAAAATCACAAAAGAAGTGAACATCCTCATCAAAAAGGCTAAGCACATAAGGAGGTACAAGTATACTACTAAACAGAATCTTCAGCCCATTGAAGATGCGCTCGAAGGGCTTAAAGAATCCTTGGTTGCTTACGAAGAGGCTGCAAAAAGAGCCAATCTTGATGGGGCATGAGGAAGTTCAAGCTTGTTAATGTGCAGGGTTAGATAGCCATACTTTTGTGGATGTTCAAGGGGCATGCTTTTGTTGATGTGTATGGTCAGATAGCACGTCCCATAGTAAATAATTAATGTGATGGACAAGTTAAGTCCTAGCCTGATGGACAAGTTAACTGTTTGTAATAATTATTCTTTATTCCTGTGGACAAGTTATCTTCATCTATGTGGACAAGTTATCTGTCTTGTGATGTCTGTTTTGTCTCAAAAGATATATGTGTTGATTGTGCCTGTATGTCGAAATGGAAGCAATGAGAGATCGAGCTGACCTGTCGATGAAGACAGACTCAAAGGAGACGCGGATTCACAGAACTCCATCTCCTTTCTTCACAAAGGAGACACAGATTAATGAACCTCCGTCTCCTTTGTTCACTGCCGCCACGCTCCTGCTTCACGGCAGTGAAGAGTGCTATTAGACTTTAATTATTGAGCTCTCAGTCTAGTAATGAGCGTCAAATGGTCATCGATAACGGACACTAAAGCCGGTTACCGATACGGCAGCGATCAGTAACGGACTTAAAGGGCCCGTTACCGATAGGGCATTGATCGGTAACGGACTTTACGATCCCGTTACCGATAGCTTTAACTGTTGTAACGGACTCGATTTAACGTCCGTTACAACGAATTCATGTAACGGGCGTTTAAGAAGCCCATTACCAGAAGTCCACATTGGTAACGGGCGTAGTGGAGGCCAACCCCGGGGTCAGCCTGCCGCGCTTATGGGTGTTAAGGGTCCGTTACAAATGCTGCGTGACCTATTTGAGGTTTTCACGTAGTGGGTCAAGATGAAGATCAATCTAATCTCGTACCATGATAAAGAGTCATCTCTAAGAACTTTCCCATGGACGCCCT
The DNA here is from genome assembly GCA_036936925.1 of Cenchrus fungigraminus. NCBI lineage: Eukaryota > Viridiplantae > Streptophyta > Magnoliopsida > Poales > Poaceae > Cenchrus > Cenchrus fungigraminus. The sequence goes on from CM072780.1 coordinate 92,944,135, forward strand.
TGCGAGGTGCGTGTTGACGCCTCCGGTCTTCTCAAAGCTTTACCTTAAAGGCCCACCGAGGGCTCTTTACTCGTAGCTTCTCCTCTTGGTGGCCACTCAACGACTCCCATAGTACTCGCCATCAATCTTATTCAACATTACACATTTGCTCAGCCTTTTCCCTCCTGCATGTTGTCACCACACGATGGTAATCAACCACTGACTTCCCGTGCACTACTACGATGAATCAGCAGGACATAGACTAATCACCATGATTAGATCTATTCCTACTAAGGGCATATGGTAGCTACACATATGAATAAGCATGACTCGTATTAGATCAAAGTAAGGACAAGGAATGATTTATATCACCATCGAATGTTGAATGTACAAATGCCTTGGTGAATTCAAGGCATGATTCCGGAACTCCGTTATGGCTTCACCACATAGGGCCAACCATGGCGGCTAGGGCTTGACCTAAGCCGACTCCTAGGCAACTTGTGGACTTGCAACGGCCGTCGGTTCCCTTCGGTGTCTCCCTCTTCGCATCGATATCTGGTGAATGGATCCGGCAGCCCTTGGGGGTAGGAGCTTTAAATAGACCGAGCAAACCCTAGTCCAAAGGGGTGGTCGAACAGCCACAAAAAAAAGGTGGGCCAGTCGGCACATGGGCCATGGGCCGATCGGCACGAGCTCTTTTTGGGTTGATTCGGGCCCATCTTTCATGTGGCGGCTTCTCGTCCCTTCTGAAGTTTTGGTCCGAATGTATGTGGGCTTTTGACATCGTTATCCCCGCGATAGAGATAAGGGGTCTTATCGCATCAACTTCGGTCTTTTATCTCGGTCCTCGGGAATATCTTGACACTGCATCTTGGTCCTTGCCACCTTTGGAAGCAGGTTCGTCTTGTGTTTGCACATGAATGAAGTTCCTTGATCCTTTCGCAAAGCATACTCTGAACTTGTTACAAACTCATCCATGTAGCACTTTATTTTTTGCATAAGCAATATACTTCCAAAAGCACAAGCAAATGCAAACTTGTTACATCATAAGGGTGACTAGTGGTGGGTTAGTTCCAAATAAGTGTCAAAACTTTCGTATAACAAATGCTCCATGAGTGTCTTAAATGACCGTCAACACTATCCTATACCAGCCAACTACTCTTTTCATTCGTGATGCTCCCCATTCCAATATACCTCATCATTGTAGCTTGTAGCTGGCGAGTTCTTCTGTCATCCTGATACCCTCTGGAACTTGCATTGCGCGCTGCTGTATGTGTATCAAGGGAATGAAGCTGCAAATGGATATCGTGGTGAGCCAAGGGGAAGTGCTTGTTTATATGTTGGATAGGTGTGATAGTTTGGTTGGAGTGTTTAGTGCTCCCATATATTTAATTTTCTTGTAGTACTTCAAATTTATTGTGCCCTTGACAATTTTTCACTAGTACTATTTACTGTACAATATATACAAAATGCATAGTTTTATAAAATCATTTTTTTTAAGAACGAAAATGATACTCAGATAACTTCTATCAAAACTCGACAAGTCAAAAGTAACAAGTAGTCATTTTGGAATAAATGCGACTTTCAAATAAGTATACACATATTTTTTTAGGGAAGGAAAAAGTATGCTCATATAACTTCCCAATACTTAAAAGTACTCCCTCCGTTTCAAAATACTTGTCGCTGTTGACTTTTTTTGCAACTTGACCATTCGTCTTATTCAAAAAATTATCGCAAACATGTAAAATGATAAGTCAAGCTTAAAATACATACAACATTAAAACATATAGCAAACAAAATAAATTGTACTTGCACAATTTTTTGAATAAGACGAATAGTCAAAGTTGCAAAAAAAAGTCAATGGCGACAAGTATTTTGAAACGGAGGGAGTAATATGTAGTCAAATTTCGGAATAAATATATCTGCGTTTAGATGATCCATACATATTTGTGTCTTGAGGGAGGATGCCCTTTGATGGCACGTTGTATGAATGAGTAATGTGGTGTAGCATTCAAATGCAGACATCTAGTATATCAAAATGTTATCTTGAAGGGGGAACACATAAACTAGATGTTCATTTCCAAAGAAAATGGAAACAAGACGTGCATCATTCCATTAACAGACTGTAAAACAATTAGAGTAGCACCTTTTCTTGCCGGTGAGCGTACGTACTACATAATCCATTTATGAGAGGGACGGGTAGTACGGAGGATTGGAGAGGAAGGTGACCAGGAGATAGAACACAAGAGGAAGGGGAAGGGATAAGGTCTTACTCACAGATGAGCGGAACGAATGGGTAACCTTATCCAACCAAATCACTGTGTACATGTCATGCATCCGTTCGCAGCAACATGTTGTCATTGATCTAGTGGACATGGCACATGCGCGTTAACTAAGGATTTCACATACCATGTCATCTGCCACGGTTGAGATTGATCTAGTCCTTTGATTAACTGTATATATGTGGTTTTGGAGCTCATTCAAATGTGCACACACTAAACACTAGACCCAGTGGCGGACCCAGGATTTGAACGGTAGGCCTAATGAAAATTTTAATACGTAATACGGTACATAATTCGGTGACAGCTACAAAATTCACCAACAATGCGGTTTATGCAAGTATAAAACAACCAAAATTCATATGCCATGGACACATCAATGAGCAGGACTCCATAGTGTCAGTTTATTAGGTCAATTATTTCTTCTAGGCTACAACTGAGAATCAGTACTAAAAATTTTTGCCCAAAAATCAGGGTAGTCCCAGGCCTACCTGAGCTACCCTTTTGGGTCTGCCCATGGCCAGACCCAAGTACTGTTTTCCTTACTGATCCATCCCATTCCAAATACTTCATTGTTGTTGTTGATGAGCATTCTGTCTTCCCTCTCCCACTATTCTTTAATTGGAACTTGCATTATTGCGTTGCTGTATATATACATATGTACCAGGGAAGGAACGAAGCAGGAAAATGGGGATGAAACTAATGGTAGGCCAAGGGGAAAGTGTTTGGCTTCTTGCTATATGTTAGAAGGGCAATAGGTTGGGAGATCAGATAGGTTGGTCGGGGTATTTACTCTCTCAAATTCATTTCTTGTAGTACTTTCTCATCGGGTTGTCCATAAATCTTTCCTTACTACTCAGTATTTGATTGTTAAATATCTTTAAAATGTAGTAAATGCATGTTTTATAAACTATTTTACTAAAATTAATATACTTGTATCGACTCCAAGTAATGAAGCTCGGCGTGTAAAAGGTAATATGCAGTCAAAGGTTGGAATAATTGCGACTTAGACAATCCTAAAATTGTAAAGTAGTATTTAGTGTTTAGTGGGAGTATGTATGACATTTGGTGACACATAAGTTTGTGAACAAGACGGCTCAGCATTCTCACACATTATCTTCAAATAACTGTCATTTCAATCGGCGACATGCATGCTCACTAAAATTCTGACCTGGCCATAAACTAGTGGCATAAACACATTTAAAATTTAGTAATTATATGGAAAAACAAAGTGATATGAAGGGTGAAATCTAAAAATCTAGTAATTATTTGAGGATTAGAGTGAGATTTAGCTGCCGTTTTCCGTGAGAATAAAATGTCATATATACGTACTATAAGTCCGTAGATCAAAGCAAGCATTATCCTGTAAATGTTGATAGGTGCGTGATGCATGAAGCCATGCACGCGTGTGTAGGATCTCGTTGCTTCCTAGCTGAAGCTGTGGCAACAAACGTGTATCAGACAGCCAAGTGTAGTTCGGGCCACAGATTGCTGTGATCCGCTTGTTATGGTGGACTTTATCGATCAGCAGCTGCCCGTGAGGAGGGCTGAGAAAGCGAAAAGGACGGCCAACACGTTGGCTACCGGATAAATCTCAATTAGAGCCGCTCCAAACGCGCGGCTGCTAATATTACATTCTTACCCCAAATAAATTCTTGTCACACCCGTTTTTCCGAAGAAAACCGAATGCATCTCATACATGTGCTCGAATCATAAATTCACACATATGATAGACAAATGAGTGTAATATCATAAAACAATTCTCAAAATGTACAAAGAGAGGTTTATTAACTTATTACACTCATAACGTTAGACTCGAAGGTCTTTACACGATCATCGGTAACTAGACGATGAAACACCGTCTTCATCTCCACAAGCCTCTGACTGGGGATACACGTGCCTCAGAATCCATCGAACTCATCGAAGAACTCTGCTCCAGCATCCTCCTCTGAACACATATATGCAAGGGTGAGTACACTTATGGTTGGTACTCAGCCCGTGGGGGAAGATGCAAAATTATCAAGGGTAGGCTAAGGCTTTCAGTGATAAGCATTTTAAAGTTGGTCAAATTTTATTAGCAAGCACCTATTTACTAAGTGTAAGTTTATACCAACCCAAAACTTAGAATTTATAAACCATTTCCTCAAACCATATAAAAACCACGATTTAAATTCCATCTTTAAGTTTGATTATCATGTGAGGGTCCAAGCCGCTCTTGACCGCGAGCACGGCTGATCGATCAGTTTTACACTCTGCAGAGGTTGTACACTTTCACCACAGCTCGTGTTCCCCATGTTGCCCGAGTTAGCTAGACCCTTAAACACTTCCGAGGTGAGTGGCTAGGGGTCCTCTACGAAGCCTTTACAAAGGTATGCAAAAAGACCAACAACCCGCATAGTTACAGATCAGGGCGGACCATAACCCTCCATAGTGGTCAGCACCTTAGCAAAGGCTACTACCCCAAGAGGACCGGGCTATACCCCTGCAACCCCAATCCCCCTCTGCTCCTTTCGGAAAAAGGTCATCAGTTAAATTGCACACCTAATTAATTGGCTAAGCCAGAGCCATGTGGACTGTGGTTGCACTGTTTTCTTGGCTGGTTCTCCATGTTTCAATTTAATCATGTGATCTTGTGTTACCATAAAGCACCAACTTTATCTTAATCAACATTTTGTAAAGAATCATTTCCATCACCCCAATGTATAGCAACTAAGCATTTATCTACCCAAAAACATTTGTTTAAACCAAGGTGTTCAAGGTATAGGGATAAAACTAGTCATGTCCTTAATAGGCATTTCCCATCAAATTTATGCATAACAACATATAAAAGTGAAGTGTGATAACATGCTTGTTTATAGGATAATAAGAATATGCAGGGGGGGAAACCACTTGCCTTCCTTGCCTAAAAAGTGTGGCTCATCTTCTTCAAAAGGCTGCACCTGCTCGTCCTCGAATGGCCCGTCTTCTACGATCACACAAGAAAACATGCAACAAATAAACAGTACATCAAACATTACTAAAGGACTAAAAAAGATTCTAAAACTAAAGAGCACGGAAAGACGATCGCATGGACACCAAGAACAGTTAAAACGGAGCTAGGACGGAAAAGATATGGCTTAAACAAGGTTTAGGGGCTAGATTGTGAAGGAAACTAACTTCCAGGGGCTTAACTGCAAGAAATCAGAGACCTAAACCTAATTATGTATAAAAACCGAAGGTTTAACATGTAAAAGATTAAGGGTGGACTGCGGAACATAAAAACTCAGGAGATAAGGGGCCTAAGCATAAGAAAAAGGACCTAACCGCAAGGATTCTTATAGGTGGAAGGGCATGGTTGTGATATTAGAAAAACTAAGGGGCTCTTTTGTGAAACAGCGGCTGTTGACCGGTATGCAGCTGGTTGACTGGAGATAAGGCCAAATCCGAGCTGTTGGATCTAGATCAAACGGTGGCGGTGCGACGGCGCGGGCGGCAGCGCTGCAAGCGACGGCGTTGAGTGGCGGGGTCGCCGGCGATGTTCGGAAACGAGCATCCGGCCGCGGTTTTGAGCGTGGGCTGCACCAAAGTGAAGCTACGAAGCTTGCGAACACATCCAGGGGGTCGAGGAAGCATCTAGGGCTGCGGACGGGCGATACGGCGGCGCATGGCGGCGAGCTCACCGGTGAGGCTCGAATTCGAGCTACCAGGCGCCAGACTCGGCGGAAACAAGACTAAACCGAAGCTAAGGAGGAGAGGAACTCACCTAGGGTTTGGAGAGGAGAAGAACTCAGCGACTTTGAGTGATCGAGTCGCTGGGCAAGCTTCGGTCTTCCTCCCTTGGGGCAATGGCGCAGCGCGAGAGGAGAGAGCGGGGAGCTCTAGTGGGGCGGTGCGAGTTGGAAGCGGCTCGAGGTCCTCCTTTATAGGGCCTAGAAGGTAGGGGAGGGGCGCGGTAAGGTGGTGGAGGAGCTCCGGCGGTGGCCGGCCATTATGGCTCGGTGGAGCTTAGATGTGGCAGTTCCGGGAGGGAAGGGGGCGAGACGGCGCGAGAGCGCCACTGCACATTGATGAGGGAGCTCATTGGAGGGAAGGGAAGAGCGGGGAAGGCCGGGGAGGCGGCGGTGCGCGGTGGCCATGGTGGAGATGGGCGGCCGAAGGTAGGAGATGAACCTAACGGGTGGGTCCCTGTAACATCCCAGAAATTTTGAACATTTTGCCAAGTGTGAATTTTCACAAAAATTTAAAACTTTTTGATTGAACTGGTGTGCTACCAAATTTAATCCCAATTTGCTAGCCTCTTATCTTAAATTCCATATAAAATAAAACTATATAAAAAATTATTTTTATATTATGGTATAAATATGATTTGGATTTTTCTTGGAAATTAATTTGGAGTTAATTGAGTGTTGTTTGAATTTGAAAGTAATTCAAATTCAAACATAAATCCAAACTATATTTCAAAAACTAGTTTAAATTGCCAACCGCTAACTTGGGCTCAAACTCAGCAACCAAAGTCCGCTCAACACCCCTTATCTCTTTGCACTCAACCAAGCTCACCAAACCAGCCCAGCTCTGCGGCCCATCCAGCCCACCGGAACCCACCGAGGCCTCGCCTCCCTTTTTCCCTCTATGACAAACAGGGCCCGCATGTCAGGCGGCGCACCTGTGCTTCTTCCATCTTCCCTCTGCCCGTGCGCCTCACCGCGTCACGCGCGTACGACAGCGATGGGACAGGCTCGCCGGCCTGGACCGCGCTGGCGCGCACGCCGAGCCGCACGCATGCCTAGGCTCCCGCCTCGTGAGCTCCGCCCGGGTAAATACCCCTTTTTACCCCATGCTCACGCCGCCCCTTATCCCTTCTTTGCCATCGCGCTTGCTCACGCACCAAGCCAACCCCCTCTCTCTGCCGCGCTGCGACTTCGCCTCCAAGGCAAGGCGGGGGACATCCGTGCCCCACTCAACCTCCCTGGTCTCCTTGACCACTCACACGCCTATACACCAGCAGCCAAGCCTCAATTGGCTTTCACCATCACTTGGGGAAATCTTTTCCCCTTTCCTTCCCCTGTTCCGTGCCGAGAGAGAAGAAGGGGAGAAGGGAATCGAGGAGAAGAAGGAGGAGAGGAGCCAAGGCGGCCGTCACTGCCAGGAACCGTAGCTGCTCACGCTGAAGACCAGAGGACGACACCATCCGTGGAGAGCTGTACCGCGCCAGGACCCCAACGCGGAAAGGGAAGCAGAGGAGCCACCGCGCCGTGAACATCTCCGCCGCGCCGCCATCCTCGCCGACCCGGCCACGCCTACACCGCCGACACGCCATCACCTTCGTGAAGCTCTACACTGCGCTAGAGTTTGGAGCGCCGCACGGGATCCTCACGTCCTCGCCGCTCCGGAGCTCCGCGTCGTCGCTGCCACAAGGACCAGCACCAGGAGACGCGGATATCAACGACGGAAGCATTGCGTCAAGGAAACGCCGCGACAAGCCGCGCCACACCGAGGATCCGTGCCCGGAGCACCGCGCCAAGGGAACTCTGCAGCAAGCCGACGCCACGCCGACGCCAAGGACCAGGAGGCCGAGGAACACGGCGTACTGCTGAACTGCATCCTCGCCGCCAAGACAACGACGACGAGCCAGCCTGCTTTGCCTCGCCACGGCGTCGAGCTCTCCCTGCGCCGCCGTGATCTTCCTCAGGCCCTTGGTGAGACACCCGACCGAATTCCCCTCCTACCACTCCATGTCCACCTGCCTGAGATAAGCCAGCCTTCGTGCCGTGCAGACACACCCCGAGCCGAGCACTAGCGATCGTAGGTGCTTCTCTGCAGCTACTCCGTTGAACGCCCACCATGTGCTCGACGCTATGCGCGACCAGAGCACAGTCGCTCGCTTCCTTTATTTCTGCACCATCTCCGCCCGACCGTCGTGTCGCGCCACCGCTTCGCCTCGCGCCGCACCGCTCTGTCTCGTGCTGCGCCGCTCCACCTCTCGCCAAACCGCGCCGCTCCGTGCCGTTCCGCCGCGCACACCCCTGATCTACGTCGCACCTCTTACCGCTGTGTCGCGTGTCTTCACCTCGCGTGCTGGCCTTCGAGCCCGTCTGACTGGCTGAGCCGCTTTGCTACCTCGCGCCGCTCCATTTTTGCCTTGCGTCGCGCCGTGCTTCTCCTTGCCTCACGTCGCGCCTCGCTTCAGAAGCAAGCCGGCCACCCAGCGACTCGCCGGTGCCGAGACCGTGGCCGCCGACATCGTGTCGCGCGTACAGTGGTACTGTGATCCGGCCTTCGCGCCGTGACGTCCTCTCTGCAGGTGAATGCTTCACCGCCGCAGCCAAACCCCACCGCCGGAGAGCTTTTGCCGCGGGGTACGCGCACAAGGTATTCGTCCTTTTGGGCATTGCGACGAATACCTTGTGCGCGTACCCCTTTTCCTGAGCTGTGAGTGGTGCCACACGCTTGGCCACACGAGCATAGCCACACAAATCCGCAGAGGATCCCTTATCCAGAAGATCGGACGAACCCCAGAGAAGTTCAGGGGGGCATCCATGGACTTTCTCGCGTAAACTTTGTGGGCTCCGGCCCACGAAAGCCTGCTGAGCCTAGGTAATAATCGGGCCAGGCCAAATGAGAGATAAGGGTGGTTTTATAGACCTTAACAATCTAGGGCCGCACTGGGCCGGCCCAATGGGCCACAACCACTTTGGGCCCACCTAAGGCCCACTAACCCGCTGACCGCTGACGTCATGCTGACGTCAGCATTATTTTAATAAAATTATTTTTGGTTTTAAATAAAAGGATTTAATAAATGCTTTATAAATCCCTTTTTCTTTCAAAATTCATAACTAATTATCTGGAGCTCCGAAAATTATGAAACCACTTGCGTTGGTTTCATAATTTCGAGACGCTCGCTGCTACCCTATCCTTATCCTCTCTTGCCCTTGAACCAAACCCTGTTTTGCCCCACGTACTTGGAGTAGGATTCGTGGCCGCTACCGCCACTGCGCTATTGTGGGTCTGGGACGCCGGAGCCCCGCAACTAGCCACTGACGTGTTGCAGATACGAATTACATCCTCGAGTCATGTTCTCATAGCTTTCCTTGCTTGCACCGCTTCCACCGTTTTGTGTCGCAAACCCGCTCTCTCTCTGCTTTGCTTTGAGCCGTGTAGCACGCGTCGTACCAAGTGTTAGTACCCAGAACGCCGCGCGTGATGGACGGCCGTGCCGAGAGCAGAGGCCTCTGCTTCAAGCACGGCAACCCCGTGTTGCAACCTAGCTACTACGCCATGGTTATTGACGCGTTGCTAGCACTTGCTCCGCCGCGCTCTCGAGCACGCCTTACCGCATCACCACCCTTTTATCGATCTCAAGTCGATCCTTTCCTTCTCTCGGTGCTGCCACCGCACACCTTGTTCTGATAATGCCTTGCCTAACTCGTTTCGCCTTACTCCTCTCTCTTCATCCTCTGAGCTTCCGCTTCGTTGCACCTATCTGTTGCGCTAATACCTTGCAGGCGCAATCACCAAGGCCCTTAGCCTTTGATCGGCAACCCAACCTTGAACTAACCCTTCTCTCTAACTTGTTTTCTAGTATATAAAGCTAGTAGCTTAAAACTATTTTAATATAAAACTAATTACTTTGATTTCCTTAAATTAAACTAGTGCTGCTTGTAGCTAGTTCGGATTTACTTGGTTCTTCTAAATTGATGTTATTTGGAGTTATTGCCTAGATGATTGTCGTTATTTATTTCCGCGTCGCATCTCGTGTAGGCTTGTGATCATGTTTGAAGACCCGAGCTGCGACGACGACCCGAGCTGTGACGATTGGGAAGACCTTCGACCCGAAGGAAGGGCCCAACCTCACAATTGCTACGCAAAGATGCGTTTAACTGGACAGCGGAAGGCATGGCTGCATTCAACACCTTGAAGCAAGCACTTTCAACAGCCCCAGTCCTTCACCTTCCTGACTTTCAAAGACCCTTCATAATTGACTGTGATGCATCAGGTACTGGTTTTGGAGCTGTTTTGCATCAAGGTGCAGGACCTCTTGCTTTCTTCAGTAAACTGTTCGCCAATCTCCATCTCAAGATTGCAGCATACGAGCGTGAACTTATTGGCCTTGTTCAAGCTGTCCGGCATTGGCGCCCGTACCTTTGGGGTGAAAAATTCATTGTCAGAACAGATCATTATGCCCTGAAGTTCATGCTCGACCAACGACTGTCAACAGTACCTCAACATCAGCGGATCAGCAAACTCTTTGGCTTTGATTTTACCGTGGAATACGGACCCGGTCGCCTGAACACAGTGGCAGATGCTCTCTCACTCAAGTTTCAGCAGGAGCCACGTGTGGCGACTCTCTCTGCCCCTACCTTCCAATTGTTTCAGGACCTCAAGGATGAGCTCCAGACTGACACAAATTTGCGCCAAATCAGAGACAACATTACCACAAACAGAGGTGATCCATGGCACGTCCAGGAAGGCTTAATTAAATGTGGCCACCGTGTGTATGTCCCACCATCATCAGCAGTGCTTCCCACTGTGCTTCAGATCGCTCACACAAGTGGCCATGAAGGTATCCAGAAAACTCTTCACCGTTTACGCCATGATTTCACCATTGACAATGATAGAGCTCTTGTCCGAGAATTTGTCAGAACTTGCACAACTTGTCAGCAAAATAAAACTGAGCATCTCAGTCCTGCTGGCCTACTACAGCCGCTGCAAATACCTTCACAAGTTTGGTCAGACATATCCATGGACTTTATTGAAGCTCTCCCAAAAGTTCATGGGAAAAGTGTAATCTTGACTGTGGTTGACAGATTTTCAAAATACGCTCATTTCATTCTGTTGGGGCATCCTTACACGGTATCAACAGTAGCCAGAGCCTTCTTCACAGATATTGTCAGACTTCATGGCTTTCCGTCCTCTATTGTCAGTGACCGTGACCCTGTTTTCACAGGACATATTTGGCGTGACCTGTTCAAACTTGCAGGAGTGAAATTGCACATGAGTACAGCCTTTCATCCTCAAACGGATGGCCAATCAGAGGCTGTCAACAAGACCATTGCTATGTACTTAAGATTCATCACTGGGGATAGACCTCATGCTTGGCTTGACTGGCTTCCTTGGGCTGAATATTGCTATAACACCAGTTTTCACTCAGCTCTCAAGACAACCCCATTTCATGTAGTATACGGCCGAGAAACTCCTCCTCTGCTGCCATACACTCCAGATACAGCACGTACTGCCACAGTAGACACCTTGCTGCAAGACAGGGACGCGTTCCTCAGAGACGTTCGTGACCGTTTACTGCAAGATCAACAGTACGCCAAGAAAAACTATGATGCCAGTCACCGTCACCTGGAGCTCTCTGTGGGATCTTGGGTTTGGTTACGCCTGCTCAACAGGTCAGTCCAGACATTGGTTCCGGGAAAACAAGGAAAGCTCTGTCCAAAATATGCTGGTCCGTTTCAAGTCTTGGAATGCATTGGAGGCCTCGCATATCGTCTCAAACTCCCTGAGGGTGTACGCATACATGACGTTTTCCATGTTGGAGTTCACAAACCATTCCACGGCAACCCACCAGAAGCAACACCGGCTCTGCCTCCTCTGCAACATGGACGCCTTCTTCAAGCTCCAGAACGGGTATTGCGCTCACAGCTACGCCGAGGCAAGTGGTACGTCCTCATCCAGTGGTCTGGCCTACCATCAGCTGAAGCTACCTGGGAGCGCGTCGACGAGTTTCACGATGCCTTTCCTGACTTCCAGCTCGAGGACGAGCTGTTTCCCAAGGGGGAGAGAGATGTTATGGTCGGACGTGTGTACGAGCGAAGACGCCGCGGTTGACAGACAAAATGGGAGTATCACCATGTCGTAGTAGCAGTTCACTTTTATTTGAATGTATTTAAATTTGTGTTGCAGTCAGTTGTAAGAAACTCTATATGAGTGTACTCGTGTATGAGTAAAAGTAAGCTTGGAGATCAGTTCGATCTCCTGGCATTGTGTGCAGCAACTGCGTTCCGGCCGTGCCGCCGCCGGGAGCCCAATCCCCAGCCAGTAGTCTCCCACCAGTACTTCCTGCAAAGATCCAGTCCTGACACCAAATCAATCCAGTGGGTCAACAAAACACTATGAAATGTCTGTACCTCAAAAACATCAATGTTGGATCATCTCTACTAAATTCGTAGAGAAAGTAAACTGAGGCAATTTCATGAGCACTGTCTATCACAAAGAGGCTAACATGCAGTGTAGCAAACAGTAAAGAAACGTGGTAAAAGTTAGGGGAATCAAATTAAAGGGGACTGACCTGATGCGCACAGCCCCACACCATTGAGAGAAATGCTTATACTGATATGTCAAAGAAAAAGAAAAAAAATATTTACTTAAAAAATTCAGGCGCATGACAATACCATATCCCTTATATTTATATTATTGCCTATATTTGTTGCATACTCTAATTTCCAATCACTGAGATTTGCCCCTCAAAATTGACAGTGTGACGTTGAGTGTGAGTTCAGTCAGACTGACAGAACTGACAAAGTTAATGGTAGCGGTATACTGTGTATTTAGGCGGCAGTTAACTTGGGACACGAATTCCACATAATTCTTTGAATTGTTAGTTTCATCTAATCAAAATACAATTTTTCCTATCGGTAATTTCATCGACACAGTTATCTCAATGGGTAATTTCATCACGCGCCCGACATGCATTAGTGAGAGTATGGTTGAAAATGGTCGGGATATATCCTGTTCCGTTCCGTCCCGTTTTCTACATTGCTGTGAGAGTTTGCAAAGAAGTGTCCATTGCTGAGAGATGCACCTTGTCACCTCGATGCTACTCACACTCACCGATGCTGCCAGCCAGCGATGATGACATCACCGTCTGCAATTGCGGCCGCATAGCTTCTAAACTCCTCATCCTTGCGCCTCGCTATCAGGTCAAGCACGAGGAGCATGTCGTCGGCATCCTTGACGACGGCATGGAGCACCCGAGCACGTCAAACATGGTGGCTGGTCGGAAAGGACTAAGAGCAACTCTAGTGGGAGCTTGCAAATTGATGCCTCGAAAAACCATTTGCAAGCCGGAATGCAAAAAATAGATACCCAAAATTAGTAATCAACTCCAGTGGGGAAATCAACACAACTCTCTATTTTAATGTGGGTCCTGTCTCTCATAGAGAGAGGGGCCGCTGCTGCGATTTCTGAACTGCTTCGCCCGGCACCATCGGAGGCCGCCGCTGGGGCAAGCCGGTCGCGCGTGACCGCTCCCACGGGCCAACGACCGCCGGGGCTTCCCTACTCTTTCTCGCCGCCACCCGCTGCCTTGAGCTCCGCGGGGCACATTCGGTGGGGGAGAAGGAGAGGAGGGAGCTGGGGAGACGATGGTGCACCTTCTTCTGCCCATCCGAATCCACGCCGTCGTCACCGCCCCACGTCCATGATCTCCTCCTCGTGCGGCTCGGTCCCGCCGTTGCCTCCCTCTTCCCCTCGCCGATGGGTCACGGCGAGGCCATGGAGCTGGAGGGCCACGGTGAAGCCACGGCGGGACCGCAGGCGGTTGCGGCACGGATCCAAGTGGCCCTTATCAACACGCGCGATGGCCGCCTCGAGGACGCGCTTGACGCCATGGCGTGCCTCGAGCCGTAGGAGGAGCGTGCCGCTCGAGCAGCGTGTTGTTGTCTGTGTAGAGAGAGATGGGGAGGTCGAGTCTCGCGTCGCGGAACATGGCGGTGACGGCACGGTACCCGACCCACTTGAACCAACCCCCGGCCCAGGTCTGCACTGCGGCCGATGACACCGACAGCTCTACGTTGTTGACACCGTGCAGCTTGAGCACGCGCAGTGCCGCTGAGACGGCCCTCGGGAGGCACAACCCGTGACCATTCGAGACCACCATGTCCGCGAGGAGGCCCACGAACAGCTCACCATGTCCTCCTCCTCCTCCTCCCCCTCCACCAACCCCTCAACGACGGCCTCAACGCTCCATTCCGCGCCCGCACGGGGCCCAACTTGCTGGCATGGATGGCCCCACCGGCGGCAAGCCGCGCCGCGCCGAGCGGGACGACGTCAGCTGGGTGCTGACCAGAGCCACCCATCATTGCCTCCCCGTTCGCGGCTAGCACGAGGACGGCACCACGATGACATTGTCACCAGCATGCGGCGACGGGAGCGGTTGCTTGGCCATGGATGCGAAGCGGGAGGCGGGGGCGGATGCGAAGCAATAGGGAGAGAAAAAAATTAAAATGGTGGGACCCACGTTTTGGAGGGGGAGTAGAGGGTCTCCACGAATGTAGGCTTGGATTGGAAATTTGGAAGGGTATGCAAAATGCAGACCCATTTAGAGGCCCTGCTGGAATTAAGTTTGCAACAAACCTCTAACTTTTGGAGTAGAGGCCCACCATCCAACGCCACCCAAGGGGAGAAATCCTTGAGGGGGATGGTAGAAGCAGTGGAAACACCACCCGACAATTGATATTTTGTCACCACCAAAGGAAGAGCATTGACGAAGCAGAGGTGCCGGAGCAACACTCACCGAGCCACGACAGTGACGAACAACTAGAGTCGTCCTCACCAGTGAGGAGTAAGGAGTAGGAAGCGAAGCACCGCTGCCATGAACCACCATTGCCATAGCAACAACTACAAGCCGATAGGTCTCCAAAGAAATGACGCCTCCAGGGAGGGAACGGGCCCCATGGCGCTGTCGTCGCTCGTCCACTAGGACACAGGTTTTCACCCTGGAGACCCACAAAGCAAGGATGGAGTCCCTGCAACGACTCCCTCACAGAGATAGATGACACCAATGGCGCCATCTTCGTTGCGACTGACGACATCACCAGTCAAGGCTTTCGCCATGGACACGCCACCCCAGCTTGGCTGCTGAAGGTGTCAAGGCCACCAGGAAACTCGTATGGAGCTGCCCCGGGTGGAGATGGACCTTCAACACGTGGCCACTGGCCGAGCTCGTAGAGTCGAAGTAGGCCTGCAAGCAGGGGAGGCAGCCCCAACCCCCGTCAACGGCTAGTTCAGGCCGATCTAGTCGTAGAAGACAGCTTAAGGGGTGAAGTGCAGGGGCCGCTGCCACCGCTAACGCCGAAGCCCATGGCCGCCGGTCAGCTTGAACCGCACCACCACGGCCGTAGCAAAACCGGCCGCTAGTCACCACAACACCGCTGATCAGGCAGCGTGGACCACACCACCATCTGGCTCCCTGGGGTATGCTGGATCGGTCATGGACCGGCGCCCCACGGAGCTGAGTGGGCTGACCGGCCAGATCTGAGTGCCGACGACCCCGTGGGGCCCACTCGTCGACGACCTGCGAAGAAGCCGGGGGAGGAGCGTCTCCTGCCGAAAATGGGATGGATACCTGTGGAGACGCCGGATCCGGCCGGGAGTCCGCCGAATCTGGCCACCTGCGACCTCCAAGACCCGCTACATGGGGCACAAGCAGCCATGGCAACGTTCCATTTCGGGAGGAATAATAACTCGAGGGGTGTGAGGTGCATGCGTGCGGGAGGCCTCACTGCCGCCGTGCCTGCACCCACATGGATTCCCGGCGGCGCGCTCGAGCGGTGGCGAGGTTGAAGAACGGGAGGGAGGGGTGGGAGTGGTGGCGGCGGTCCACGCGGGTCGCACCGTGGGGGACGACGCGGACGGGAGGCGTGGTTCTTCACTTTGCTTGTCACTCGATCTCTTCACTTGTTGCTGCAGTACTCCATAAACGACTTCTTGTTTGCAAGGTTACAGCAGAGTACCAAAGCCCTCTAGTCCTGATTGGCTAGTGGAGCTGAGGCATAGTCGCAACCACCCAAGTTCGATTCCTCATTGGAGCGAATTATGGGGTTGATTTTCAAAAAAAGGTTACAGCAGAGTGTTTTGGGGGAAGAGGGCAGAAGCACAAGCAAGTGTGATTTACAAGGGGTAAGCCAGGTACACCTGAACTCCACGATCGGCTCATCGTCTCTCAAAATTCTGGCTGCCCATAGACAGGCATCTCCCCTAGCAGCCTGCAGTAGGCGGCGTAGGCATGGTGCAGTGCCAACGCCTCAAACATGACCCCATTCCTATGCTTCCATATGTGCCAGCAGCAGAGGAAGAGGAACACCGTCCTGTGCTTCGTCGGCTAAGAGGGGGGAGTGGCGCGTCCCAGAGCGCACACCGACTCGGAGCGCGGCACAACGCCGAGATGTTCCCAAAGCGCGGTGGCAGTGGGGCACTTGAAGATAATGTGGTTCGCCGTCTCGTCGGGGTGAGGCAGTGCCTGATGTCATCGCTGTCGCTCAAGCGTACATGCTCGAGAAACTGGGACAGCTTCACCCGTTCTGCTTTGCCGGCGCGCGTCAGCCGTGTTGAAGGAAGTTGTCTATGGAGTTGTGGAGCACGACGGCCACCGACACGTCAGGTCAGTGGCATGGCTGTGGAGCGCCGGCAGGATTTCGGCGAGCGGCCCGGAGTCAAGCCAGGCGTCTTCCCAAAATGATGTTCTTGCCCCATCTCACACTTGCTCTGAGGTGATTGCTTTGTATGCTGGGAGCAACGCGCGGAGGGAGGGCCAGTGACTCCCGGAGACATCGCCCACCAGGGTGATCAGGTTGATGTTCTGGCGTGCCCACTACGCCCACGCTGAGCCTGCCGGATTGAACAGGCAGAGGAGAAGCTTGAGGAGCAGACATTGGTTCTTAAGGCACAAGTCCTTCAGACTGAGCCCGCCCTGCTACCTCGGTACACATACATTCCCCCAGGCGACCAAGCACCATGCCCTGGACGCCTTATCCTCTCCTGTCCACATGAACGCTCACCGTTTTGCGTCCAGGGCTTCGATTGAACCTTTGGGGAGCTCGACGACGCACATGGCTTAGATCAACAGGTTGCCCAGCACAGCGTCGGTCAGCACCTCCCGGCCCATGGTGTTGAGCAGGACTGCCTTCCACTCGGCCAAGTATTTGTCAGCACGGCAGATGGCGGGTAGCAGGGATGAAAGCCGCACCTTGTAAGTGGACGATGGGAGCCTAAGGTATTTCTGTGGGAAGCCCTCCTCCTTGCAATGTAGCATGTCGACGCAATGCTTTAGAACATTCGGCGTGACATTCATGGGCACCATGGTGCTCTTGCCATAATTGACCCTGAGCCCCATTGCCGTGGCAAATGAGTCCAGCAGAGCTCGTAGTCGGTCAACGCCGCCAGTCGTAGCCTACATCATGATCAGTGTGTCCTTGGTGTAATGCAAGACCGGGCATGGCTCCATTGGCGAAAGGGGGGTGTTGCATCCCCTGATCAGTTTGGATGAGTTGCTGCAGGACATCGGCAACCAGTAGGAAGACGTACGGCGAGAGCGGGTCCCCTTGCCAAAGCCCTCGGTGACAAGCAAACCATGGCCCAGGACACCCATTAACGAGGATGGCTGATCTGGATGTCTGCAGAAGGTTGAGGATCCAGGCGCACCATTTGCCTGGGAAGACACAGGCCTTGAGCACTTTTAGCAAGATGTCCCAGTTCACCGTGTTGAAGGCCTTTGCAAAGTCGACTTTGAAGACGAGGGTTGGAGCTCGCCTTTTCTGCGCACGCTGAATGATCTCAAGCGCGTGCACAAAAGTCTCTGAGATGCATCTACCCCGCAGGAAGCCGGTCTGGTTGATGTCGATCAGTGTCAGCAGTTGATGTTGTAGGCGCGTGGTGAGTATCTTCGAGGCAATATTAACATCATAATTCTGCAGGCAGATCGGTGAGAGCCAGGTGTTGTTCAAGGACTGGTGGATGGTCGCTTCCTGGTGTGATGAGTGATTGACAACGTGGTGTGGACTGATTCTTGGCTAAGTATTGCAGGTGCAGGTTGCGGCTTGACTGGTGCAGGTGCAGGTGAAGAACAAGCGTGAAAGGTCGTTGCCAGTGAGGCCTCCAGGTGTGGAGAAGACAAGTAGGCTTGGTTCGAGGGACCCGGTGGCCAGCGGGGTCAAGTGCGGGCCGCATGGTGACAAGAACGGCAAGATGAAGTCATGGACGGTTTCTTGGTTGAGCCTCAAAACCAAGGTCGAGCTGGGACTACGTGGGAGCCGAGTCATGAGTGGTGATTGGCGGAGGCTATACCGAGTTCGCGGGGTTTCCGGTGGTTCACCAGAAAACCATTGGGTTCCTTGGTTGATCCGCAAAGCCAAGACCGCAGAACCGAAGACGGAGGTGCAGCAGCTCCAGACCGGTCTGACCGGTGGGTACCGGTCTGACCGGTGAGGAGCACCGGTCTGACCGGCGTGCGACGACGCAGTCCAGAATCTTCGAAGCGGAGGACACACGTCGGGATCGCAAGGCTTGCGTCGAGGCTAAGCAAGTTTGCGGTCGCTGGGCATCCGTCTGATGGAGCGAAGACAAAGATTTCCGAATTTGCCCTTGAGGGGCATGTATCCCTAGTTAGCTAGTAAGGGTATTTTCATCTTTCGGTTGCCTCTATATAACCCAAGTGGTGAGAGGATGGCAGCCATCTCTTGGAACCCTAGCTCATTTGTTTTCCTATTTTCTCTTCCTATTTTCCTTAGGATTTTCTTAGGACTAGCTTGAGAGCTTCATGGTGAGATCTTGTGAGAGGGAAGGATGATCGGGCGGCAAGCTAGACCTTGTATGAACCTCTTTGGTATGTATAGATGATTCAGCTTGGTTCCTCAAGGCTTGGTTGTGTCTTTCCTGTTTCTCCTTTTTGGTGATTTTCGGAGCCCTTTCTTGGCGATTTTCTTGGAGAGATTTTGAGGCCTTTCTCTTTGGGATTTGGTGGGGGATGTATGTGTGAACCCTTCGTGGTTCTTTTCCCTTTGATTCCCCACCCAAATCCGTGAGCAAAGGGCTCGATTTTGGGTTTTTCTTGGCTCTAGGGTTAGAGGCGTTCTTGGTGGGATTTCCTCGATTCCTCTTGTTTTGACAAGTTTTGGTGGACCAAATCTTGTCTATGGAGTGCCCATGAGGTGTTCCTACTATCCCCAAAGTCTTGTGCAAAACCGTGGAGCGATTCGGGAGATCGGGAGTTGGATTTGGGGGAGTTGACCTGCGGGCGCTGTTCATCCCGAGAGCTCAGGTCACACCGGTCTGACCGGTGCCTCTCACCGGTCTGACCGGTGCAGACTCTCTGTTGAGTTTTGCTCGGGTGAACGTCTTGGTGAGTTCCCTGTTGTCCTGTGTTGCTGTTGTTTCAGGTTTGGTCCTGTTTGGAGCTCGGTAGGTCAGTTTGGTGGATTTAGGATTTCCTGGCTTGGACCGGTCTGACCGGCGAGCTACACCGGCTTGACCGGTGTAGAGGCCTTCTGTGGAAGTTCTCAGATTTTGCCAGTAGGGACCGGTCTGACCGGTGCTGCTCACCGGCCTGACCGGTGTTGCCCAGTAGCTGCTCGAGTTAGTTTTTCCGCTGCGTTCTCGAGTAGGTGTAGGTGGTTGTTGGTTCCTAGGACCAGTAGCACTTCAGTGGCTGCGTAGTCTTGACCAACTTGGGTAGTTGAGTCGGAGACGTGTTTTGGAAGCCGTGTTCGTCTTGTTGGAGTTCTCATCTCCTTCGAGAAGAATTTTTATCGGCTCCGATTCACTCCCCCCCTCTCTGGTTCGCCTAATCGGTCCTTCAATTGGTATCAGAGCCAGGTCGGGTCTTCATTGACTCTTACCAGTTTAAGATCCAAAGATGGCGTACCAGGAATGAGGTTCGGGTCCTCCGCACTTCGATGGGAAGAACTACCAGATGTGGCAGAGGCGGATGGCAGCGTTCCTCCGCGGAAAGGGTCAGATCCTTTGGGACGTTACGGTGAATACAGCTTATGTTCATCCGATTAACTTCCTTGCTCCAGGATTGAGGGATATGTTCGAAGCCAACAACAAGGGGGTCGATTACTTGTTTCGTGCTCTGTGTCAGCCTGAATTCGATCGGGTTCAGACACAGGACTTAGCTTGTAGGATTTGGGAGCAGTTGAAGGATGCTCATGCTGGGAATGCTCAGATTCAGGCTCAGATGTATGCAACTTACCGAAGAGAGTACGAGAACTTCACTCATCTCCCCGGCGAGTCCGTCGATGCCCTTTTCCAGCGGTTTACGGTCGTTGTGAACAACATGAGAGCCAATGTGGCTGTGCTCCCATACGATGATCATGATAGAGCCGTGAAGCTCTTGCACTCGTTGGATCTTACCGTATGGGACGGGAAGTTTGAGGCTATTGTTGAGTCCGAGAAGTATGACACCTTGACGGTGAACGAGCTGTTCTCGAAGCTCAAGTCGGCTGAGTTGGACCGTGGCATGATAGCCAAGATCGAGAGCCCGACTGATTCTCATAGTCTTGCTCTCGTCGGTGGCTCAGGTGCTAAGACTAATGCTAACCCATCCTCCAGGATGTACTCTTTGTCCTCTTTGATGTCTTTGCCAGACAAGGAGTTCGATGTACTTGGAGAGGACGAGCTGGCGTTGCTCACACGGAGATTCGAGAGGATGCACGAGAACCGGGTGAACTCAAGAAGGAACTCGAGGACGTGTTTCAAGTGCGGCAAGACCGGACACTTTTTCGCAGAGTGTCCGAAGGTGAACAACCACGACAAGCACAAGTCCAAGGACAAAGGAAGAAGATCCAAGAAGAAGGAACATGAACATGGGAGGAAGACACGGACCCGAGAGAAGATCAAGAGATCGAGCGACATTGACTTTGACTCTGAGGACGTGTCATCAAGCTCGAGTGAAGAAGAAGAAGAGGACAGCAAGAGGAAACACAGGAAGAAGAAGAAGGACTTCGGCAAGTACTTGAACGGCCTTTGTTGTACTGCAAGCAAGACTTCGAGAGGCTGCAACAAGAAGGATGGTCTTTGCGGCATGGCACGCAGCTCCAGCAGCAAGAGGAGCCAGAAGAACACCTCGGATTCAGACTCCGACTCCGAGGATGAGGTATGTGATGAGCTCTCTTCTTTGCGCAAGGAGAATGAGGAGTTGGTTGACTTGCTTGATAATCGCGATCACATGCTTAGAGAGGCTAAGAAGCTTAGGAAGGAGCTTAGGGCTTTGCTTGAAGATGCTAGGAATAGAGTGGCTGAGCTAGAAACACAGAACCTTGATGCCAAGCTTGAGATAGATTCGTTTAAGGCTAGTCCTGTTGTTTCTGATGAAGTTGATTGTGCTGATTGCTCTGTTTTTCTAGCTGATTTGAATGCTCTTAGGGAAAAGCATGCCTCCAAGTGTGAGGAACTAGATGTGCTTAGGGTTGAGTTGGCTGAGCTGCAATCTAGACCCACTTTGCTTGGTGCATGCACTTCTTGCCCTACTTTGCATGATAAGATTGCTGAGCTTCGTTCTCGTATTGTTTCGCTTGAGGCTGATTTGAAAGTGTCTATTCCTCCTTCTTGCTCTACCTGTGAATTGCATGCTGTGAAGAATTTGGAACTTGCACAATGTGTTGATCATTTGCAGAATGAGAACAGTAAGTTGCGTGAAGTGCTGAGTTGGTTGTCTAGTCAGGAACCTCAGCTTGGCATGATGATTGCCGGTTATAAGCGCTTTGATGGTTGGGCTTTGGGATCTTTTAAGTTTGGTTAGAGCAGTGGTGAGAGAGAAGGGAAATTTGGGAATATTCCAGTCCCACCACAACCCATGCCCAAAGACAAGTTTGCACCCAATCCAAACCAGTTGCTTAAACCGAGAGAAAAGCCTAGTGAGAAACCAAGTGGGAAACCTAGTGAGAAGCCGTGTGAAGAGCCTCACCCCAAGCCTAAGCCAAGACCAATCCGTTTCCATTGTGAGTTTTGTGGAAAGGATGGTCACAAGAGAGAGTTTTGCTATAAGAGAAGGAGAGAGGCGAGAATGGCTAAGGAGTGGGCAAACAAGGACAGGTACCACCTTTCTCATGGTGTGCCTGAGCCTCGTATGCCACTACCTAAGGGAAAGGGTGTTGTGCATACGGTTCTAACATGGAGAGATAGCAGAGCTTCAGGTGGAGGCAAGTTTGCTGGCCGAGGACCACCGGCCAGACCGGTCAGAGTGACCGGTCAGACCGGTGCTAGGCAGAGTGCTGGACCGTTTGGTTTTCGAGGCCGTGATGCTAGAGGGTTCAGCCCTTTCGGTCGTGGAACAGATGGTAGGCGCTTTGAGTCTGGTGGTGTTGAGTTTGCTGGACGTTCTCCACCTCGTGATCAATACGAGTTTGGGAGAAGTCACAGCTTTGAGTCTCAGAGGGGCTACGGACCACGCTTTCCTTTTCGTGGTGCTCGTACTCCTCCAGTGAGACGGGGGTGGTTTTCCCATGGTGGTTCCAGTTTTGATAGGCGCGGTAGGATGGATGTTGCTAATCCTACTTTTGAGGAGATGGCTCGGCACTGGTTTGACACCTTTGGTACTAACCCTAGTGTTGAGTCATTTGCTCGCTCTCGCTCTTGGTTTTGAGTTGCAGGTAGGAGCCCCGGAGAACATTTGGTTGATATCAGGGGTGGTTCTCCGGCCTCATACCCCGGTGATGACATGGAGGTACATCACTTTCGGGGATAGTGGACAAGGACGGGTGAATTCTGAAGAAAGGATAAAGGTAAGTGAATTTGTGACCTTCAAGTGTGTGGCCTTGGTCAAGCCACTTGGTTCGTTTCGCTCCTTGCCCTATCTCATGTGTGTAAGGTGGGCTTTGTATGCTCTTTGACCTTAATGCATGAGTTTAGGGGGAGCCTGTGTGCTTAGTGTGCTCTTTGCTCTATCATGTGTACTAAGGGTGAGCTTTGTATGCTCCTTGGCCCTAGTGCATGTGTTTAGGGGGAGCTTGTGAGTTTTGCGCTCTTTTGCTCTTTTGAGGGTGGTGTCGAGCCCTTTTTGCCTCCCCTCGAGGAGCCGGTCGTTTGTGAGCTTTGTGTGTGGGAGCTCCTTTGTAGCATATGTATAGCTTTCCTTTGTGCATTTCTTGCATTTGGCATGGCATATGTAACATGATGTATAGGCATCTTTGTATCTTAGGTTGCATGCATTTTGTATCATATGCATTGTTTAGGAAAAGCTTCTCCTATATACAGTAATCACCATGGAATGATATGTATGTCTTTATGAGCTAGTTTGGTAAGCTATGGTTAGTTTGGCTTAGCTCTTGATAATCTTGGTTTATATCCATGGTTGATGGCTATGTTTTCAAAAAGGTCACATGTATGCTCTCTTGTGAGTAAATGCCTTTATATGATCTTAACATGTTTTAGTGGCTTGGCTATGCTTAATTTGTGGTTGGATAGCTTATTTTGATCATATGGGGCCAAAGGCTCATTTGCCATCATGAATGTTTAGCCCCCATGCTTGATCTTGTGGAGGGGCATAAGTTCCTTTTTGTCGCAAAGACATTTCATGTACCAATTTCAAATCTGCAAATGAAATGTAAATTGCTTGAAAATGTGCTCCCATGTCATATGTGCTAATTTTAATTTGCTTTGGGTACTAAACCGTTGCATGATGCCTACCAATGAGAAGTCTCATATACAGAAGTAGGCACATGGCTCGGTGGCTTTGACATGACATGAGGTGCTTGTGGGTGTTTATGATGGTCTTATGCTTAGAATGGTTGTCCTCGCATGAAGTTTGTGTGGCTTTGCCATTTTGACATGTTTTGCTCATGCTTAGGACTTTGCTCATGAGAGGGTGATTTCTCGCGCTCAATTCTATCTTAGCTTCGCCCAATGGTTGTGAAACTTGGTGATCTTGTAGTTGATGTCATTACGAAGCTATAGAGTGTCTAACTTGCTCTTTTGGACATGTGTAACATCCTATGTTGAATTTTGTCTATTTGAGAAGCTCTAGGTTGAATTTTTTGCATTTTTGGCTTGATTCATGCATTGTCAACAAGGGGGAGAAGTTTGAGCATGTTTTGGCTTGCTGCATGCTTTTAGAAGGTTTCCAAGTGGTTTCGAGCTAGTTTTGAGCTCGTGCAGTTCCCAGTTTTTCCTAGGTGGTCATCGGTCTGACCGGTGAGGTACACCGGTCTGACCGGTGTGAGGTTCAGGTGCTGGGCGATCTAGCACACCGGTCTAACCGGTGTGGTTGACCGGTCTGACCGGTCAGAGCAAAGCTGAAGCAGCTGCTCTGTTTTGCGAGGTGGTTTGCATGCATTCATCCAGGGGGAGTTGCATTGGTTCAAGGGGAGCTTGCATGTGTGCAGGGGGAGCTCTTTGTGGTTTTCGAGCTTTGGATTGTTGGCTTGTGCTCTTTACTTGAGCATGGTTTTGTCTCGGATGTGTCGAGCCGTTGCCCTTGCCTAAGGGGTCCGAGACTTGTCTTCTTCAAGTGATCTTGCTCTTTGCCTTTCTTTGGCTTTCGATCGCTTGTTGGAGTGTCTTTTAGTCGTTTCTTTTCTTTTCCTTTTCTCTTGGTTACCAAAACGTGTGTGTTGTCAATGCACTCATCAAGGGGGAGATTGAGGGCCAGGTGTGGTTCGAGGACCGGTGGATGGTCGCTTCCTGGTGTGATGAGTGATTGACAACGTGGTGTGGACTGATTCTTGGCTAAGTATTGCAGGTGCAGGTTGCGGCTTGACTGGTGCAGGTGCAGGTGAAGAACAAGCGCGAAAGGTCGTTGCCGGTGAGGCCTCCAGGTGTGGAGAAGACAAGTAGGCTTGGTTCGAGGGACCCGGTGGCTAGCGGTGTCAAGTGCGGGCCGCATGGTGACAAGAACGGCAAGATGAAGTCATGGACGGTTTCTTGGTTGAGCCTCAAAACCAAGGTCGGGCCGGGACTACGTGGGAGACGAGTCATGAGTGGTGATTGGCGGAGGCTACACCGAGTTCGCGGGGTTTCCGGTGGTTTACCAGAATACCACTGGGTTCCTTGGTTGATCCACAAAGCCAAGACCGAAGAACCGAAGACGGAGGTGCAGCAGCTCCAGACCGGTCTGACCGGTGGGTACCGGTCTGACCGGTGAGGAGCACCGGTCTGACCGGTGTGCGACGACGCAGTCTAGAATCTTCGAAGCGGAGGACACGCGTCGGGATCGCAAGGCTTGCGTCGAGGCTAAGCAAGTTTGCGGTCGCTGGGCATCCGTCCGATGGAGCGAAGACAAAGATTTCCGAATTCGCCCATGAGGGGCATGTATCCCTAGTTAGCTAGTAAGGGTATTTTCGTCTTTCGGTTGCCCCCATATAACCCAAGTGGTGAGAGGATGGCAGCCATCTCTTGGTACCCTAGCTCATTTGTTTTCCTATTTTCTCTTCCTATTTTCCTTAGGATTTTCTTAGGACTAGCTTGAGAGCTTCATGGTGAGATCTTGTGAGAGGGAAGGATGATCGGGCGGCAAGCTAGACCTTGTATGAACCTCTTTGGTATGTATAGATGATTCGGCGTGGTTCCTCAAGGCTTAGATGTGTCTTTCCCGTTTCTCCTTTTTGGTGATTTTCGGAGCCCTTTCTTAGCGATTTTCTTGGAACGATTTCGAGGTCTTTCTCTTTGGGATTTGGTAGGGGATGTATGTGTGAACCCTTCGTGGTTCTTTTCCCTTTGATTCCCCACCCAAATCCGTTAGCAAAGGGGCTCGATTTTGGGGTTTTCTTGGCTCTAGGGTTAGAGGCGTTCTTGGTGGGATTTCCTTGATTCCTCTTGTTTTGACAAGTTTTGGTGGACCAAATCTTGGCTATGGAGTGCTCATGAGGTGTTCCTACTATCCCCAAAGTCTTGTGCAAAACCGTGGAGCGATTCGGGAGATCGGGAGTTGGATTTGGGGGAGTTGACCCGCGGGCGCTGTTCATCCCGAGAGCTCAGGTCACACCGGTCTGACCGGTGCCTCTCACCGGTCTGACCGGTGCAGGCTCTCTGTTGAGTTTTGCTCGGGTGAACGTCTTGGTGAGTTCCCTGTTGTCCCGTGTTGCTGCTGTTTCGAGTTTGGTCCTGTTTGGAGCTCGGTAGGTCAGTTTGGTGGATTTGGGATTTCCTGGCTTGGACCGGTCTGACCGGCGAGCTACACCGACTTGACCGGTGTAGAGGCCTTCTGTGGAAGTTCTCAGATTTTGCCAGCAGGGACCGGTCTGACCAGTGCTGCTCATCGGCCTGACCGGTGTTGCCCAATAGCTGCTCGAGTTAGTTTTTCCGCTGCGTTCTCCAGTAGGTGTAGGTGGTTGTTGGTTCCTAGGACCAGTAGCACTTCAGTGGCTACGTGGTCTTGACCAACTTGGGTAGTTGAGTCGGAGACGTGTTTTGGAAGCCGTGTTCATCTTGTTGGAGTTCTCATCTCCTTCGAGAAGAATTTTTATCGGCTCCCATTCACTCCCCCCCTCTCTGGGTCGCCTAATCGGTCCTTCAATCGGGCTGTAGGCACCCACCGTCGTAGCACCCAGCATCTTGGGGAGGAGGACGACGTAGGCGCGGTTCACCTGCTCGAGGTTGACGCGTTCCTGGTGGAAGCCGTCCAGGAACGCGAGTAGGTGGGGAGAGATCGTGCCCCAGGTCGCCTTGTAGAAGCCGGGACCAAACCCGTCGAGGCCCGGCGTGCTCGCCGTGTTCATGCCCCGCACCGTCGAGAGCACCTCCGCGGGTGAGAAAGGCTCCAGTAGTGGGGCAGGGTCAGCCCGCCCTGTAAGGAATCAGATGCTCGTAGCCTAAGAGGGGGAGGGGGTGAATTAGGATTCTTAAAAACTTAACCTATGGCTTCCACTACTTTGCATAAAGTAAACTAGATCAATTCTATCTAGATGTGCAATCTAAGGTTGATCTAGTTTGAAACCCTCATCCCAAAATAAGTTTTGCAACCTATAGCCAATCCTAGCATGATACTATTCTAGGAAAGTAAAGGTAAGAAGGATTGCAAGAGAGTAATGCGGAAATGTAAAGAGGGATGAGAGGAAGCAAACTCTTGACACGCGATTTATCCCGTGGTATCGATAAGCACTAAGCCACCCCTAGTCCACGTTGTTGAAGCACTCACACAAGAGTATTGCTTCCCCGGTCACAAGGTCTCTCCCAAGAGCACCAATTGACTCGCCACAAAGGCTCGCCACTTAGGCACTCATCAAGCTCCCTTGGTCACCTTGATGCCGCCTCCACTAAGGAGCTTCTCCACTTAGGAAGGGGGTCTCCACGTCCTCCGCACAAAGTGTCCTCGCCACTCCACACCAAGCCGGAGGGTCGAAGACGATTGCTGATGAGCCACTTAGGCCCCAAGGCTTCCGGGGCACCTTGTACAACTTGATTCACTCAAGAATCACCTCACAATGTTGGCACAACCTTGCACACACTCAGCTCTAAGCTAAGCCTAGCACTAAGCACACACACAAAGCATGTGCAAGTCTATGGATGAGCAATTTAGCACTTGGATGGCTAGGATATGATCTTCTAAGTGTCTTGCACTCCTTTGCACTTCCACACAATCCAGCAACATCAAATGAGTGAGTGGAGGGAGTATAAATAGCCCAAGGCGTCCAAAGAACTATTAACTAAAAGCTGCAGAAAGTAGTACCATTGGATGATCCGACGCTATGCTTTTCCAGGCGTCGGTTCATCCGGTGCTACTAGCCATTGCCCTCCACTGCACATGACCATTGACACAATTCATTTGACGCACTGCCGGTTCATCCGGTGCTTAAGGCCTTCGTAGCCGTAGGACGAACCGTTGCTTGTGTCCTTGTGACCATCGGTTCATCCTGTGCTTAAGGCCTCTAACTCAGGCAGTCTCTGTCTTGTTCCAGTGGATCATCAGATAGACCGACGGTGCCCACCAATGGAAGGTTTTAGCTTTCAGAGTGTCAGTGAGCGCTAGCTTAGTTTCCTGAATGGCTACGATGTTAGCGTTGCAGGAAGAGAAGACTTTCCGGACAGAAGGGCACTTGGTGGCGTTGCCAAGGCCACGCACATTCCAGCAAACTATGTCCAAGGTGGGTACACCATGAGGATTACAACGGCTACGGCCGCATTGTGAAGCGCGAACAGCAGAGACACTTGCAGAGCGATAAACCTTGGTGCTACAAGCACCACACAGGACAAACTAAGGCCACAAACTGAACTACAGGAACTAAACGAGAGCGAGACTACAACATCAGCTACATGGGGGCGGCGCACCCGGTTGCTAACAGGAAGCGGCAAAGCAACTTGTACGCCGTGAGCACTTCGGGCTGACGGCAGCTTCATCCCTCTCCCGCGGTCACCGTGGTGATGCTCTTCTCGGCGGCGCACCCCAGGCCGGCAGCCGAGACCAACTTGCGAAGAACGCCTGCCGTGATCGGCTTCCCCTTGAGGAGCCCCGTCTTCTGCACCTACTCCTTGCGGGAGCAGGGTTCAAGGGCGTTCCGGAGCGCCTTGAGCTGGATTGCCTTGTCGGCGATGGAGACCAAGGTCGCGCTTTCCATGTTGGCGAGACGGGGGCTCTCCCTGCGCCCGCTCGCGCGCCCACGGCGGGGCGGCAGGGCCGCTGCCTCTGGCTCGGGGGAGGGCGGCGGAGGCGGCGGCGTGTTGTCGTTGTCGTCGAGGAGGAGCGGCGCTGAGTTAAAATATGCTGGACAGATTAAGTTCCTTATGCCATGAGGAAACAGTTCTTTGACACCGATTTTCTTCACTGACGCTTCCCATGCTTATATTGTGGTATGAGTTTGGTCGATCATCTCCCTTCTCGGTACTTTTTTCTTGGGGCAGTCTTCATTCTAGCTAGTACTATGACACACGTACTTCTTTGTTTGACTAAAGAGATAGAGACAAGAGATATGTATGCATGGGTTGGGTGCTTTGGAAGCTTTTGGTGAATCATCTACCTTCTCGGTACTTGTTACATCTCTTGTATAGAGCGCACACCCATTTATGCGAGTAGTTGAGGTTGTGAACTGGTGCCTATATATAATGGTGAAAATATTTGTCCCGAGGCCTTGAACCTGGTGCAAGAATTATTTGTTTTCTTTTGAAAACTAAGGAATTGTACTGTGGGGAAAACCATATCATTTCTAAAATGTTTTGGACAATTTTAACATAAAAAAATACTGGCTCAAATTTGAGGTACAGTGAGTTGGTGCTATATATTGTTCCTAATATGCTCTTGAAGCCATGGACTATAAATATTTCGCTTGATTATAAAAAGAGGGACAAGGACCATGGACTATTGGTACTTTCCCAAACTTACACTAAGTGAAGCATGCTGTAATAGATTACAATGATATCCATATATCCATACACAAATTTCCCGGATGACTATTGGTACTTGTTCCGCTTGTCTTTGATGGATGTGTGTAATAATGTTGTGAATTCCATTAGTGTTTGCGATGAGATAGATTTGTGGCATTCACGTTTATGTCATGTTAATTTTGGATGTTTAACGCGGCTAGCAAACATGAGTTTAATCCCGAAGATTAATCATGTCAAAGGCTCTAAGTGTCATGCATGCGTGCAATCTAAACAAACTCGTAAGCCTCACAAGGCTACCGAGCCAAGAAATTTGGGACCTTTAGAGTTAGTTCATTCCTATCTTTGTGAGATGAATGGCGTTTTGACAAAAGGCGGAAAAAGATACTTTATGACTTTTATAGATGATTGTACTAGATTCTGCTATGTGTATCTTTTGAAAACAAAATATGAAGCGTTATATTATTTGAAAACCTATAAAGCTGAAGCAGAAAACCAACTTGAAAGGAAAATTAAATGATTGAGGTCTGATAGAGGTAGGGAATATTTCTCCAATGCTTTTGATGAGTTCTGTATTGAACATGGGATTGTTCATGAGAGGACACTGCCATACTCACCTCAATCCAATGGGATTGCTGAGAGGAAAAACCGCACTCTAACAGAGTTGGTGAATGCCATGTTAGACACTGCGGAATTATCCAAGGAATGGTGGGGTGAGGCAATTTTGACAGCTTGTCATGTTCTGAATAAAGTTCCTATGAAAGACAATGAAATCACACCATTCGAGGAATGGGAAAAGAAAAAATTAAATCTTTCTTGTTTGCGTACTTGGGGTTGTTTGGCCAAAGTGAATGTGCCAATCAATAAGAAGCGCAAACTTGGACCTCAAACCGTAGACTGTGTGTTCATTCGTTATGCTTTTCACAGTGTGAGATATAGGTTCTTGATTATAAAATCTGAGGTACCTGGCATGCATGTTGGTACAATTATGGAATCTAGAGACTCTACATTTTTTGAAAATGAATTTCCTGTGAAATCTACATCTAGTAGTTTTAATCATGAATCTATAATTTCCCATGAGCATGATAATCTCATTTCAGATGAACAAATTGAAGAGACTCATGTGCAAAATCCTCCATAGGAGAATGACACTATAGTTACTCGAAAGAGTAAGAGACAAAGGGTTGCAAAATCCTTTGGTGATGACTACATTGCGTATCTTGTGGATAATACTCCAACAGCCATTGAAGAGGCATTTTCCTCTCCTGATGCTAACTTGTGGAAGGAAGCAGTCAGGAGTGAGATGGAATCAATAATGTCCAATGGTACTTGGGAGGTTGTTGATCGTCTATATGGGGGCAAACCTATTGGATGCAAATGGGTGTTCAAGAAAAAGCTTAGGCCTGTTGGTACAATTGAGAGGTACAAGGCAAGGCTTGTGGCCAAGGGTTAAACACAAAAGGAGGGTGAAGACTTCTTTGATACTTATTCACCATTTGCTCGTTTAACGACCATTCGAACTTTGCTTTCCGTGGCAGCCTCATATGGTCTTATAATCCATCAAATGGATGTTAAGACCGCTTTCCTAAATGGAGAGTTGGAGGAGGAGATCTATATGGATCAGCCTGATGGATTTGTTGCAAATGGTCAAGAGAACAAAGTGTGTAAACTTTTGAAGTCATTGTATGGCCTTAAACAAGCTCCTAAGCAATGGCATGAGAGATTCGATAACACATTGACATATGCGGGCTTTATTGTGAATGAAGCTAATAAATGTGTATACTATCGACATGGTGGGGGTGAAAGTGTCATATTGTGCTTATATGTTGATGACATTTTGATATTCGGATCTAATCTCAGAGTGATTGATGAAGTGAAGCATTTCCTGTCAAACAATTTTGAGATGAAAGATTTGGGAGAAGCTGATGTTATTCTTAATATCAAGCTTTCTAGAGATAGTGATGGTGGAGTTACTTTGTTACAATCTCACTATGTTGAAAAGGTGTTAAGTCGCTTTGGTTACAGTGATTATACACCTTCACCTACACCTTTGAGTAAGAACCACAGGATTACAAGGGATCAATTAAGGTACTCCCAGATCATTGGATCTCTCATGTATCTTGCAAATGCAACAAGACCCTATATCTCCTATGCTGTGAGCAAGCTGAGTCGGTTTGTGAAAAACCCTGGAGATACGCATCGGGGTGCTCTTGAGAGAATGATGCTACTTGAAGGGTACCATGAGTTATGGTATTCATTATTCAGGACACCCAAAAGTGTTAGAGGGATACAGTGATGACAACTGGATCTCTGATGCTGATGAGCTTTATACCACAAGCGGATATGTGTTTTTGTTTGGAGGTGGCATTGTTTCCTTGAAGTCTTGCAAGCAGACTATCTTAACAAAGTCTACAATGGAAGCAGAGCTTGCTGCGTTGGACACTGCTGGGGCTGAGGCTGAGTGGCTTTGTGAACTCCTTTTGGATTTACCGGTAGTTGAAAAACCAATTCCGGCTATTTCCATGAACTGTGATAATCAAACTGTGATTACAAAGGTTAAAAGTTCCAAGGATAACATGAAGTCATCTAGGCACGTTAAGAGATGGTTGAAATCTGTCAGAAAGTTGAGAAACTCCGGAGTTATATCATTAGACTATGTCCATACATCGAAAAATCTGGCAGATCAATTTACCAAGGGCTTGTCACGTAATGTGATAGAGAGTGCATCGAGAGAGATGGGTATGAGACCCACTTGAAATCTACTTTAGTGGTAACCTGTCCTATGTGATCGGAGATCCCGCGAATTAGGATGGTTAAACAAGCTAGTAGTAGATTGTGAGGAAAGATCCCTTCTTTTAACTCATCTCCGGTGCACATCTTTCCTTTTTGTAAGGCAGGATGGTTTTACCTTAATGTATTTCATTTGAGATGTTGTCCTACAGAACATATATTGAGAAATACACCTATATGAGACAGACTGCTGGTCACAGTCTATGAGACTTGGGTAATCTCTAAATTCTCATGAAAAGGCACAGAAGTGTGACTCATATGCTTCAACCAGAGGGGATGCCTTTTGCAGCCTAGTATCAGTAAAGGACTTGAATGAAACTCATTTCACACAAAACTGTCAATTGAAGGCTTAGTCCATTGTATAGTTGTGTTTGAGTAAAGTTCTAGTTCTAGATGAATGTTTAACTTAACAGTCTTCATCGAAACACTGATATATCAAAGAGTTTATGTTCTGCGGATGTGTACCCTAGAGTTTGGTGGGGATTGTTGGAATTTTATTTGGGTTTGGCCCATTAAAATTAATTTCAACTCTAAGGTACAAAAATATTTGGGAACTACAAAAATACCGGATGGGAATTTCAAGAGTTTCATACTCAGCTTAAATAGTTGGATTCATTCCAATTAAATTTGAGAAGTTGAGAAAGAGCTCACGGGTGCCACGCACGCGCGCGTCGCCGCTGCCGTCGGCCGGCCGAGCTGTGTCGTGACGTGCGTGCGAGGCGTGGCGTGGCTGGCGGCGAGCGAGCGAGCGAGTCGAGTCGAGTCGTGCGGGTGTGAGGCAGGCAGGCAGGCAGGCGGCGAACGAACAGACTGAGACTCTTCATTTTGGTAGGCACTATTAACTAAGTGCTGGAGTTAGCATAATGAAACGAAGTTGGATTTGATGACAACTCTCCGTTCGGTTGACAGAAGAAAAATCATAAATACGAGAGAGCCCTTCCTCATTCGGTTGATAGAAGAAAAATCAGAAACACACACCGCAAACAAAACTCTGCTGCTGCTAGGAATTCCCCATCCAGGCTCCTGCGCGCACAGGACTTCTGGAGGGCAGGTGCCTCCGGAACCGAAGCCTTTGTACATGATCTCTGCTCGGAGTGGTGCGGGCAATTTGGTTTTTGGGAAGCGTTCACGCGACTGCCTACTACGACGACGTCGCCCGACTCTCTGCAACGACTATGCTGCTACGACGACGACATGGTTGATCCATCGGGTTCATCCAACGCCGCCACTGCTAGGTATCTGTCTCTATCTCTTTTGTTTAATCACATGTTTTTCTTTCTGTTAGTTCTTCAATATGCATGTTTAGAAGTTCTTCAAAGTTCTTTTCAATATGCATGTTTAGAATGTGTTCTATTTATCATAACAAATGTTATATATGTCATCATATTTAAATCATCAATTTTCTGAATTAAAATAATGAGTAAATTGCCTAGATTTCTAACACAGTCTTATGCTGCATCTGTCCAATAAAATAGTGCCATGTTAATTCAATGGTATTTTCTGGATTTCTTCATCTTTCAGTGCAATAGAACTAAAATAGAGTCATGCTATAGCCATGTATTAAGTGGTGCATATACAACCAAACACACCTAAGTCTAAAAAGGATAGCCGAAACTACTTCCCTTGGTCAAAATCATAATTACCATATTCATGGTGTAACAAGAAATTCGTTCAAATTATGGTGTGGCTGGATCTGCAAGATCTCCCAACCTTTTCCCATTCTCTCTTTCCTTATTCTGTCCCTCACGACTGCACTGCAGCAGCTCCCAGAGAAGTCACCACGCAAAACAACCTGACCCGAAACAAGCACCCGAATGGCAGGTTGGCAGCTTCAGACTCGAAACCAGAACTAGAACAACAGTAAGTACTGATGAACGCCTTCCAGAACCCTGTGGCAAACAATAAGGCATATCAAAATTTGACCCCAAAAGTCTGCAACACCGGATCGGAAGGCTGTAAGATATAGTTGCTGCTCGTATCTAGCTCCACGGAATTTCGGTGGCAACGACAGCTTGCACGATGGTGGCTCTAGGAGAGGTAATGCGGTGATGGGGGGAGCGGAGGGGTCGAAGACGAGGTGGCCACGGAAGGATTAGTGGTCTGGCTCCAGAATCCAGATTCGTTTCCCTATGCATCCCATTCATACATTGTGATATAGAACTCAAGCATCTCTCTTCTTGCTGTTTCTTTAGGATCGGACATCTTTTCTGCAGCCACTGGCTAGCGGCCTAGCCCACACTACCATATGTGATGGGCCCTGGACTACTAGAAACATGAGATCAATTTGTGACTTTGAACACACAACTGATGCATTACTTATAGAATGGCCTGGATGCGTTTTCCAGTGTTTTGCATTCATTTATATACGCAAGTGGTGGTTGTGAACAGCCACCTATATATGATGAAAAGATCTGGCCAGCAAATGGTGCGTGAGTTATTTGTTTTTGAAAATGGAAAAAGATAAAAGTTTCATGAAACTTTACCAAACTTTTAACTTGAAAATTAGTGGCTTCAATTTAGGGGTTCCAACAGTTGGTGGTTCTCTGGTTCCAAATATGCATGAAGACAATCTTTGTAGAGGTTTTTTACGGTACAAAATACCATCCTGTACCACCTGTTGAAAAGAACTCGTATGTAATATAAAAGGACCTATATGTAAGGATCTGACGGTTGAGATTAATTCTGTACCACCGGTTTTTTTAGCGTGGTATGGGTGGTATTCAAAGGTGTTATGAGTAGTACATGGGTATTATCGGAAATATAGAAAATAATATTGTTATAATATATGAAATCAAGTCTTTTTATGTAACCTTGGCAGCGGGGAAATTTTTTCCAAACAATATACATCGAGCAAATTACCATTTTACCCATAGTAAAAAACTGAAAAAAACCGATAATACCACCGTACTACCATTGGGTGGTATTGTGTACCGTAAAAGACCTCTCTTTGTAATGTCATCTTAGCCTCTGTTACTAACAAAGGTCGTGAAATCTCTAGAGAAAACCCATTTCTATACCATCATCCTATAGCCATAGTCACGAAATGCACTACACCAGCCACTTAGGTTAGTAGATCTTCTCCTGTTTATGAAATTAGAGATCTTGCTAACATGCTCTTTGTTCGGGAGGCAAGATTTTTTTTTCTCATTTTTTGTAACATTTATTTCGGTTTTATTCACTTCATGATCGTGGATTGTCGTACTTCAATGCATCAACGACCTGCAGCTTCTTGAATTAATTCATTTTACAGCAATGCGGCCACCTTTTCGGTAAAAATCATCATGTTCGTCTGGCTTATCAGCCACCAGCTAGCGGTACTTTTCTCTCAGAATAAACCAGTCAGAAGCCACCAGCCAGCAGTACTTTTCTCTCAGAACAAACCAGCACTATCAACCAGCCACCCGCCAAACAAACAGGGTGATTGAAGCCAGCTTTTGGTGAATAAAGATTTAAATTAAGAATGCATAACAAAGTCATCTTATGCCAGAATGTTTAGTACTTGGTTAATAATATAAAAAAACGTAACTGGACCTGTCACTCCCTTGCTACTTTTGCTAGTAATTAATGGAATTGCGCTATGTGACAAATTCCATGAAGTTGTTGATCCACAGAGGTCTACCCGTCATCAATCGTCTTCTGCATGGGTGACTGACACCTAGCTGACCGGCAACACCTGTATGGCGATGAGAGTTGTGTCCAGCCCTTTTTGGCAATGGCTCACAACGCTGTATAACATTTTCGTTTGACTCAATGGTTCAGAGTGTACAGTCACAAGGGTCAGCTCTAGTTCGGGCTACATGCCATCCAAATTATGATTTGGTTCCCTTCATCTCCTTAGAACAATAGAACCCCCAATGCTACTCATTCATTGGTTGCTGCTACAAAGAGATGCACGGAAAGGAGGAGATCAAGATATGGCAAGTGCTAGACCTTGCCATACAAAGTCTATCGCAATTGCTGCCATTGATTTTCTTTGCTTTGATTGGCTAAATGTGTGATTGAAGCTCATTCAATCATGCATGCATCTATGCTATACCATCCAAGTACTCTTTTGCTTTGTGATGCACCCCAATACTAAAACTAGTAAAGTTGAAAGTAACAGGTAGTCTAAATTTGAAATATATATAACAACCTTTAGACGATCCCAACCTATTTGTGTCTAGAGGGAGCATAACATTTGATGGCACATTCACGTATGAACGAGTAAGGTAATCTAGCATTGAAACACAGATATCTAGTATATCAACATGTTCTATTCCAGAGGGAACACACAGATATATACACATCTAATAGCTTTCAATACTAATCTTCCAAGAGCCATGTGATCCAAACAAATTGCAAATAATCTGGACTTGATACAGATGACTTGAGTTGGACATTGACACTTCTATGAGAGAATTGAAAGATGGTGTGTGTGTCTGTAGGGGTGATGCCACAAAGAAAGTGACACACTTATAATGCCTCATACTTGCAAATATCATATGAAGGAAGGTGATTCAGCTGAAAAAAATCTGGTCAACAATACCAAGACCAGTATTACATTAATTGTCAGCCAAAAAACCTGAATCATGCTAGTTCAGCAGTGGTGTCGAGGAGGCGGAGCTCCCTCGAGTTGAATAGAGAGAGCGATACATTGACATTGTGCGGTTTGTGTTGATGTTCCAATCTGATCAACCGACTGGAGTTTTTTTTGTGTAGATTAATTGAGTTTGGCATGCATTGATGCTCCAATCCAAGTATCCAACATTCTAACTAGCTATTGTTGTTTGTTTGAGTTGAGTGGTGCAACACGCGCTGATGCTCCATTGCTGGTTTTATTT
Organism: Cenchrus fungigraminus; assembly: GCA_036936925.1. Classification (NCBI taxonomy): domain Eukaryota; kingdom Viridiplantae; phylum Streptophyta; class Magnoliopsida; order Poales; family Poaceae; genus Cenchrus; species Cenchrus fungigraminus. The sequence continues at coordinate 92,981,009 of CM072780.1, forward strand.
TTTCCCTTTTGTTGTTTTTTCCAATTCTTGGTTTCATGTTCTTATGTAATATAATTAGCAGCTTTTGTGCCTAGCTCATTTGAAAGAAAAAAACCAAGAGGTGCATCGTATTTTTCGTTAACAGAATCTTGAACTATTAGAGTAGAGGCACTTCAAAGATTGAGGACTCTTTGTAGACAAGCGATTGGAATAGAGGACGTTAGCTATAATCTCCTTTGCATAATACAACTTGAGTGGGTCTGCTTCCCTAGAAGTTGCAATGAAGCCCACATGCATGTCGGTCACTCAACGTTAAAGATTGAAAGTTAGAGTAATCTCTTCCTCGTATGTCACTCTAGCACCCAAACATGACCATGAGGCATACATCGGGCAAAAGGACATGCATGGTTGAACTAAAACATAGGAGAACCTGCTGGCTGGGGTTACTAAATAAGGTGTATTGGTGTTTTGCGTACTGGATGTGTATGGATGAGTGGTTGGTGGGATAATTGTACTTGTGCTTTAATAACCCACACTTTATTTCATCCATGACCCACACATCATCACTTTTGAGTTTGAGTAACCTCTCGATGCCGCTGATTATATATTTGAGACATCCATTGTGAGTGATAGATGAGGCAACTTCGTTGATATACTATGCTCAGATACCCAGGATATCTATTTCACAAGAAACAATATGGATGGAAACGAATCAGATTCGCATGGAATTGTATTCGGATAACACCTTTTACCACATTTTTACTCGAATATGAATATGGATTCGAATTTTCTTGAATACGAATACAAATCGGGTGTCTCGAATTCAGATATACATTGCGATTTTTAGTCGATTTGAAAAACAAAATTTACCAATTTTCTTTATTGATAATTTACAATTACAAAATCATGTAAAGACTTAAAGTATTAGTACATAACAAGTCTAGACAGAGATCGCTCATCAAGAATATGACATTCATCCATATTTATTTTAATAATTATTAATATAAGTAAAACTATTAATAAATACATATTTTTAATATATTTACACTTATCAAACAAATAATAAAAATACATGAAAAATAATTTTCATCAGTACATAAATAAGCTAGAGTAACTAAAAATAACTATATATTAATGTATTTTAATTATTAAAATTCATTATATTGGCCATTAAATTTAAATATAACTTTTAAATTGTTTAATGGATGCAATATTTTTAATATTAAAATTAATGTCATAATCATTAGTTATGGACATAATTGTTTTTCAATTATACACTATCATCATTAGTAATCTATTGAACATAATTTGCCATTAGTTATATAGATAACTGATAATTTTATAAAGTCAAATACGGATAGTGTCGGATATTGCCGAATACGGATGTGGAATCGGATAGAGAAAATCGTAAAAATGAATTCGGATGTATCCTCTTTACTACCACATTTGAATTCAAATACGGATATCCATATTTATATTTTATCGAATACGGATATCAGATAATTCGGATTCCATTTTTCATATTACCATCCGTAAGCAACAGCCTTGTCTGGGCTCTTTCCACTACGGGAAATAGGGCGTTTGCCGTGCGTCGAGGGCGCACGGCAAAGGAGACAAAATGCACGGCAACGCCTTTGCCGTGCTTTTTTCTAGGAAACGCACGGCAAAGGCCGCACGACACTAATTTGCCCGGTAAATAACGTTTTCCGTGCGCCTTATATCGTGACGCACGGCAAAGACTCTTTGCCGTGCGTTTCTCACAGAGCACGTCAAAGAAAAGTTAACAGACAGAGATGTCAGTTGACGGCAGGAGGTCCTGCTCTGCTGTGCGCCTAATTCACACGCACGACAAACATTTTCTTAAAAAACAAAAAAAATTGAGATCCGGCCTCCGGGCCCACCACCAAGCCGCCGACGCCGCCGCCGGGATCACCACCAGGCCAGGCCGCCACCCCCCAACACCAGGCCGCCGCCGCCGAGCTCACCACCAGACCAGGCCGCCACCCACCGGGGTCGGGGGACGGCGCCGGCCACCACACGCCGGATCTGGCCTCCCACGCACCGTCGGTGAGGGAGGAGCCCGCCGGCCGTTGTCGTCGCGTCGCCGCCGGTGAGGGAGAGGAAAGGAGGACGGGCGCCGTCGCCGTCCGCCATCGCTGTCCGCCGGTGAGAGTGGGGAAGGTAGGGCGGGCTGCGGCGGGATCTTGGGGGAGGGAGAGGGCGGGGGCCGCGGTAGGGTAGAGGAGGGAGAGGGCCCCCGTCGCCATCCGCCGCCGAGGAAGGGGAGAGAGAGGCCGCCGCCTCCCGCGGCCGAGAGCTCGGGTCGCCGCCTCCTAAGGCCGGGAGCTCAGGCCGCCGCCTCCCGCAGAGCTCGGGCCGCCGCAGCGCCTCCCGCGGCCAGGAGCTCGGGCAGCGAGCTCAGGCCGCCGCCTCCCGCAGCTGGGAGCTCGAGTCGTCGGTGGGGCGCGGCCGCGCGCAGGGGAGGCCGGATCTGTGACAGAACTGCGCAAGATAATTCCGTATTATTGCCTCAACCACTCCTTTTGGTCATTAAGCAATAATACGGAGGTATCCTAACGTCTCTGCCGGGTCAAGCCCGGTGAATCACGAGTAACTCATCGCAACATTCATACATCAAAACTCACACGAAGGCGAGTCCAGAGATTAGATCATCACAAATTATATTACATCAATTCCCTTGAGGGTTATTTTATTACACACCGAGTTCATTGCATAAAAGTAAATGGTTCAGAGTTTAATACACACAGTGGAAACAAAATACTACACGTCATAAGTAACATCCAAGGAGACCATCCGAGATGTCACTAAGCATTGTCCTCCTCCCACTCGATCTCCCAATCAGGTGGGAATGATCCAGGGCACAGAAACCCATCGTTCACATCACCTGTAAACATCAACAACAGCAAGGCTGACTATACTAATACTCAGCAAGACTTATCCGACGGTGATATTATTCACCAACCCTCTAGACATGAAAGGCTTTTTGGCTAGTGGTTTATTTTGCTGAAAAGCAACAAAGAGTATGTCCTTACTTTCAAGTTTTAGCTCACAATTCTAGTTGTTTAATCATTACTAGATTGGCAACTACTGCGAGCAAAGTTGTGCAATACAATTAAGCAATAACCAAATTAATTCTCAATTTCATCATAAAGGGAAATGAGTTGTATAGTTAAGCAGTCCCGGATAACGGTGAGAGGCCGACGATCGATCAATTATTAACCTTGCAAGGTGGACCTAAACACACAGGAAATGCACACCCAAAAAGACGACTGAAACCAAGGAGGGTGGAGCATGCATCAACCAGGCGGTTCCCAGCATTCCTCGGTTCAGGAACAAATCTCATAGTATTGATACACGGCGGAAGGTCACGGACTCTGCCGCCCAACCGCGCACATGTACCGCATGGCCTAGAACAAGGGGCCCCTCCCCAAGATTAGTGGTCCAAGTTCCCTTGCCGATTCCCGAAGGTACTAAGCTTACCGGTCCCATTCCCGACAAATGTTTAGTACGTTCAAAAGATTAACCAGTGACACCCACTGACCGGAGACGATCCCAAGCTCCTGCCACATGAGCATATCAGATTAAATCTCATGATTCGAACATAAGAACCTATAACTCGTGAGTGAAGGATTTCACTCGACTTTTACCGGGTCCTTAGGGCATGGCAACTATCGTCCTATCATAGTAGTATTAGAGCATAGGAACCTAGGATCATGCAGCTAGGGTTTCAATTCAACTCCTGGACGTAAATGCACAAACATCCATATATATAGTTGCATAAGTTAGAAACTAGGAAAATGCTTCGGTGCTTGCCTTGACTAGCACAGTAAGTGGTGAATTCCTCCGAACTTTGGTCCGGGCCTTATTGCATTTCCACTGCGTTCACTCCTGCGTTAGCGAGGTCCTCGTCAGCTTCTGGCACCAGTTCGTAATTTCCGTCCGGGAGCTCTACACGATATGCACATGCATGAAATTGGTGTGTTAAAAAATAAAAGAAATTCAGTTCTGAATTTAATGACAACCATGAGGTGTTTTGAGTGACCACAATCATCATGAGGGTTAGTATAGTCAGCATACTCTTCCGAAAATTATCGATGTGTTGAAGCTTATTAAATTCCTTTCCTCGATAGTGACTGTGTACATATTTATTACATTAAACTAAATTTACTTCACCAAGGAAAGGTTGCTGCCTCGGGATTCAATTTAGTGAAACTCAATCATTTAAACTTGCATTGCATGAAGGTGATGGAGAGTTTTCAATTTGTTGGGGAATTGGGTAATGTCGTACGGACATCCCTGGGCCCACTACTCAGGTGGGTACTGGGACCGACTACTCCGTGGGCCCCTGGGACTACCCGACTTGAGCTGCACGGTACTTGTTGGCGTGGAGCGCAAGGCAAACGGAGGATTAGTACTCGATTAGGAAGCTATACATGCCCGGATCCATGTACAGTACTCCTAGCCGCAGACGACTAGTACTCCTCTGGCAAACCGACTTGTAACCCTGCCTGCCGGGCTATATAAGGCGAGGCAGGGACCCCTATCTCATCAATTCGCATCATCTTGTAAACACATCCAATCAATCCAGAGCTACGCAGCATACAGGACGTAGGGTATTACGCACCTCGTGGCCCGAACCTGTCTAAATTGTGTGCCACGTGTCTCTCCTTCGAGTTACCGATCTCGGCGAGGCCACATTCATCTACCTCGGGTACTCCCCTTGGTAGGTTGCCGGTCTAAAACACCGACAGCTGGCGCGCCAGGTAGGGGCTCTCGCCGAAGATCACATGGCGAACTCGACGGCTTCAATCATCATCAAGCCAACTGCCGCCTTCAATCGCGGTGACACCTTCGTCTTTGGCTCCTGGGTCTGCACCGTTGACGGCGCTGGATCGTTCCAGCGCTACCTCACCATGACTCCGGATCCGGAGACCGGGCTCGTGACGTTTCCCAAAGCTGTCATGGGTCAACTCGTTGAAAAATTCGACAAATTTTCGCTCTGCGAACAAGTCACCGACTTCGAGCTTGGATCCGCCTCCAACTCGAACTCAACGTCGCCCTGGATTGTTTCATGCGAGCCGGCTCCCGAGCCATCGTGTGAGACAGCCCCCCTTCACGAGCACTTCCCATACGGTCTCTGCAATGCCAGCAGGGTCCACGTGGAAGCTCTCGCCGCACGCCAGGTCGGCAAGGAGATCGCCTCCGAGTACTACTCGGACTCCAACACCGCAACCGGCTACTACTCGGACTCTTCCTACGAGTTCGACTTCGGATCGGACCCAATCAAGCCTGAGTCCAAGCTCAACATGATTGAGGAACCGCTGTCAGGTCCTGCCACTGGCCTGGTCATTACATCTACTCCCGCTAGTAGATTCGTCTACTGGCCCGACCACAAGCCCGCAGACCTGACGGACGACAACTCACGCTGCGTCGCCTACCTCGATTCACTCCCCTTCCAGGAGGGGACCCCACTGCCTCTAAATGACGAGCACACTCCCACCGAGGTGGCGACCACTAATTCCAGTCTCTGCACTCCCGACCGTGAAGTCTTCATGGCGGCCGAAGATGCTGGGACCTCGGAAAATCGACCCGACCGGTACCTCGACGACATCTCAGAGGATGAGTTGTCCAACAACGCACCTCCGAACGAGACCCTCGAAGACAAGAACCCCCGGCGTGACCGCAACAGGAAGCGGAATGATCGACGCAGACGTCTCCGGGAAACTTTCCCCATCCGGAACCTCAATGAGGCTCTGGAGCAAGTTGCCAACCGGGTACACACTACTCCTGAGCAATGCCTGATGTCTATCACCACGATAGCACGACAGGCCCAGGGGATCCGTGCAGGCGAAGTCATCGCTAAGCTCGCTGAAGATGCCTACTTCATGCGGGTCGACAACAGGGTCGCCCAAGTACCCCCTGCCGAAAACCACGAAGCCACTAGCCGCAGCCCGGCAGACGGCGGACGCAACCGTGTCCGTGGTGAACACCAGCCAAATCCCAACCGCTCTAGGGCCTCGGCTGGAGGACCCTCACAGGGCGGCATCAGCCAGGGTGGCACCGGAGGTAGTCCCGGCAGCGGCGGTGGTGGTGGCAGCAGCGGCGGAAGTTCATCCCATGACACCGGCAGAAAAGCTGGTGGCGGTGGCGATCGCGGAGGCCGAGGCCAAGCGACTAGCCACGCCACCGGCAACGCACGTGGCAGCTACGACGCACGCCACAGGATCGACGAGATCCGCCGCAAGAAGGCTACTGAAGCAAGCAACAACGACGGCTTCCCCGCCTACTCTGCACGGCTTCGCAATCTGCTCCTTCCCGAGAAATTCAAACCTCTCGGGATCACCAAGTATGACGCGAAGCAAGACCCAGTTCAGTGGCTCAGGTGCTACGCCATGGCCATCGAAAACGCTGGTGGCAACAACGACGCAAAGTGCCTCTTTTCCCTTTCTGCCTGGATCAAGCTCCACTCACGTGGCTCGAGTTACTCGAAAAGAACTCGATCGACAAGTGGGACCAGCTAAAAGCGCAGTTCACCAGCAACTTCGCAGGCACCATGGGACGCTCGGGTACCCGCATGGACCTAGCAATGGTCAAGCAAGAACAACGCGAGACACTCCGCCAGTACATGCGGCGCTTCTTCGACAAGCGCGCGACCGTAGTCGACGTCACCGACAAAGAAGACATCGACCTCTTCCAAGATGGGATCTATCACCGTCGCACCTTCGAAGACTTTGGTCGCCGCCGCCCGAGCTCCATCACCAAGCTCAAGGACATGATCACGTCATGGGCTGACGAAGAAGACAAGGCGAATGCCAAGTACGACTCCATTCGCGGCAAGAACAAGAGCAACACGGGCGGCAACAACAACAACAACAAAGATCAAGGGGGTCGCCACAACAAAAACTACTCGAGCTCCAACCGCAAGCGCAAGCCAGACAACACAGTCGCGGCTATACAGCGCCCTGCGAAGGACAACTCGAAGAAGACCTCAGGCGGCTTCAGAGACTTGCTCAAAGAGAAGTGCCCGTGGCATCTGGATGGCAATCACGCCACCGAGCAGTGCTACCAGCTCCGGCGAGCACTCAAGGATACTCCCGACCCACGGCCTCCTCACGACAAGAAGGGCAAGAAAAAAGTCGACGAGGGCAATGGCGACTTCCAAGAACCTGACAAGACGGTGAATGTCCTATTCGGCGGACTACCCACCAGACGGTCCCAGAAGGCCACCCGATGGGAAGTCTTGAACATTGAACCAGCGGTCCCGACACCTCTAAGGTGGTCGGAGGTACCCATTACATTCTCCTACGCGGACCAATGGACAAGCTTCTCCGAGCCAGGACGTTTTCCACTCGTCTTAAACCTGTAGTCACGGGCTCCAGACTCAACAAGGTACTCATCGACGGCGGGAGCGGACTCAATGTCCTCTTCACCAAGACCTTGAAGAAAATGAAGCTCGACATCACCGACATGCTCACCAAGAGTGCGTCACCCTTCTATGGTATTGTCCCCGGTAACGCGGCTATTCGACTAGGCTCAGTGGTCCTGCCAGTTACCTTCGGGGAGACAAGGGAGAACTACCACACCGAGTACATCAAGTTCGAGGTTGCGGACTTCGAAACCTCCTACCATGCCATTCTCGGCAGACCAGCTATCGCCAAGTTCATGGCGGTACCCCACTACACCTACTTGGTACTCAAGATGCCAAGTCCTGCCGGAGTACTCACGCTACAAGGGGACTTGAAGATCTCTTTCGACTGCGACACCGAAGCCGTGGAACTCGCAGCGACCAACCAAGTACCCAACGCGATGATGGAGATCTTCGCTGCGTCCAAGAAGCTTGCCCCAACTGAACTTGAGATACCCGAGAAGACCGACACCGCGAACAAGCCCCAACCGTCGGAGGAAGTGTTGGTGAAGGCCATCGACCTCGGGACGGGCGACAGCAGCAAGACCACCATGATCGGCGTAGGGCTCGACTCGAAATAGGAAGACGCGCTCGTCAGCTTCTCAACATCGCATGGAAGCCAGCGGACATGCCAGGGGTGCCCAGGAGGCTGATCGAGCATTCACTCAACATCGACCCTAAAGCTACTCCCAAACGACAACACCTTCACTGTTTCACCGACGACCGACGGGATGCCATCAAGAAGGAACTCGCCAAACTACTCGCGGCGGGCTTCATCCGTGAAGTCTTCCATCCTGAGTGGCTCGCTAACCCCGTCCTCGTCCGCAAGAAGAACACGAACGAGTGGAGGATGTGTGTCGACTACACCGATCTCAACAAGCATTGCCCCAAGGACCCCTTCGGGTTACCACAGATCGACCAAGTCATCGATTCCACGGTGGGCTGTGACCTGCTCTGCTTCCTCGACTGCTACTCTGGGTACCACCAGATCGCTATCAAGGAAGAAGACCAGGAGAAGACCGCGTTCATCACCCCGTTCGGCGCTTACTGCTATACGACAATGTCGTTCGGGTTGAAGAACGCCGGCGCTACATACCAGCGAGCTATCTAGGCCTACTTTAAGAAGCAGCTCAACAAGAATGTCGAAACCTATGTGGATGACGTGGTTGTCAAGACCAGAAACTCCGATACGCTCATCGCCGATCTTGAAGAGACTTTCGCATCTCTGCGAGAGTACCAATGGAAGCTCAACCCCAACAAGTGCGTCTTCGGCGTACCATCTGGGAAACTACTCGGCTTCATCATCAGCCATCGCGGCATCGAAGCCAACCCCGAGAAGATCTCCGCCATCACCAACATGAAAGCTCCAACCTGCATCAAGGATGTTCAGAAGCTGACCGGGTGCATGGCGGCCCTGAACAGATTTATCTCGAAGCTTGGAGAACGGGGACTACCCTTCTTCAAACTACTCAAGCACTAAGAGAAGTTCATATGGACCGCGGAGGCTGATCAGGCTTTGGCGCAGCTCAAAGACTTCCTGTCAAAGCCACTGGTCCTCACGGCTCCTCGCAAAAAGGAGCAGCTACTGCTCTATCTCGCTGCGACTACTCATGTGGTCAGTACTGCCATGGTCGTCGAGCGGCAGGAGGAAGGCCACGCCTACCCAGTCCAGCGACCAGTCTACTTCGTCAGTGAGGTTCTGTCAGAGTCCAAGGCACGGTACCAACCGGTCCAGAAGCTACTCTATGCAGTACTCACCACCTCGCGGAAGCTACGACACTACTTCCAGGAGTACTCGATTGTCGTCATCACCGACTACCCTCTCGGTGACATACTCCGCAATCAGGATGCTACTGGAAGAATCTCCAAGTGGGCAGTCGAACTCGGCGCCCTCAACATCAACTTCAAACCACGTACCGCTATCAAGTCTCAGGCACTAGTCGACTTCATGGCAGAGTGGCAAGAGAATCAGCTACCAACTTGTCACACCTAATTTTCCGAAGAAAACCAAATGCATCTCATATGTGCGCCAGGATCAAGTTTACACACATATGATAGACGTCATGAGTGAAATATCAGTAAACAGCAATAAAAACGTACAAGAGTTAAACCATTACATTATCTCTTTATTACACTCAGACGTTAGACTCGAAGGTCTTTTAAACGAACAAACGATAACTAGACGAAGCAACTCCGTCTTCAACTTCCACAGGCACATGACTGGGGGCACGCAAGCCTCAGAACTCATCGTAGTCGCTGAAGTACTCTTCTCTAGTGTTCTCCTCTGAACAGCGGGTAAGCAAGGGTGAGCACACTTATGGTTGGAGCTCTGCAAGTGGGGGAAGATGCAAGGCTATCAAGGATAGGCTAAGAGTTAGCTGCGGTTAGCATTTTAATGTTGGTCAAATTTTATTAGCAAGCACCTATTTACTAGGTGTAAGTTTATACCATCCCAAAATTAAGCATTTAGAAAACATTATCTCAAACCCATAGAAAACCATGATTTAATTCCATCTTCAAGTTCACTTATCATGTGAGGGTCCAGGCCGCTCTTAACCGTGAGCACGGCTGATCGATCAGTTTTAACTCTGCAGAGGTTGTACACTTTCACCACAGCTCGTGTTCCCCATGTTGCCCAGGTTGATCAGACCCTTAAACACTTCCGAGGTGAGTGGCTAGGGGTCCACTACGAAGCCTTTACAAAGATATGCAAAAGACCAACAACCCGCGACAGTTACTGCAGCGGAGCGGACCATAACCCTCCCTAATGGTCAGCACCTTAGCAAAGGCTGCTACCATAAAAGAACCGGGCTATACCCCTTCAACTCCGGCCCCCTATGCTCCTTCCGAATAAGGCTGTCAGATAATTCCACACACCTAATTAATTGGCTAAGCCAGAGCCATATGGACTGTGGTTGCACTGTTTTCCTGGGTGGTTCTCCATGTTCTAATTATAACATATGATCTTGTTATTAACCATAAGCATCATCTTTCACCATAGTTATCATGATCAACATTCATCATTTTGCAAAGATTCATTTGAACCATCCCAAGGTATAGCAACTAAGCATTTCTACCCAAAACATTTATTTAAAAGGGTTGTTCAAGGTATAGGGATAAAATTCTAGTCATGTCCTTAAAAAGGTGATTTCCCATCAAATTATGCATAACAACAATTAAAAGTGAATTTTAGTTATCATGCAATTATTCAGGACAAAGAGGAATATGCAGAGGGAGAAGTCCACTTGCCTTCCTTGCTTAAACACTGGGGTTCTTCTTCTTCAAACACTTGCTCTTGATCCGCTCCAACTGGCTGCTCACTTGAAACTGGCACGATGTCTACGAGCACACATAAAGACATTCGATAAATAAAACAATACACCAAGCATGAAAAGCTTAAAGGGAGAACAAGGTTTGGCTCTAGGAACACGAACGCAAAAACACTCGGAACTATCGGGAGATTTGGATGATCACATACAAGAGCTAGCTATGTGCTAGGTATCTTTTAATTAAGTAAAATCATGTGCATAGGTTATTTCAGAGAAATACCCTATTTATAATTAAGCAAGTTATATTTGTATTTAAAAGACGATGTAAGCCTAGTCCAATTTTATTTATAAATATTCAAGTATGATTTATGCAAATTAAACATTTAATTAAAAGAAGCATGTGAAGCATCTAAACGTATATATTTATATTTCGAGTTGTGCTAATCAAATTATAACTCAAAAATACATTTATGTTCATATTAATCAAATTAGCATTTAATTAAGAAAACTCGGGATATAGCCTATGTTGCTTTTATTTAGGAAGCAAATTGTATAATCATTAATCAATTTAAGTTTGATTATAAAAACCGAGGTATACATCTAATTAGCTTTTAATTGAAAGAAATATTTAATTAATATTAATCATATTTACTTTCTTATGAAAACACGTGTTGAACTCTAATTAGATTTTAATTAGAAAAACAGGTGTATAAGGATTTAATCATATTTAATATTTAAATAAATTATAAAACAAAGAACATGTTCAACATTGGTCCTATCACGTAGTTTGAGTTGATATGAACCTAACGCAACTTGAAACGGTGGAAACGGAGCTAAAACGCAAAAGATACGGCCAAAACAAGGTTCAGGGGCTTTTCTGTGAAGAAACAGGGCTTCCAGGGACCTAACTGCAAGAAACCAGGGGCTAAAACCTAATTACGCATATAAACCGAAGGGCTTATGTGCAAAAGATCAAGATTGGACCTCGGGTGGGAAAAACTAGAAAGCTCAGGGGCTTAAACGAAGAAAACAGGACCTGGTTGTAAGGGTTTTATAAGGTGGAAGGACATGGTTGTGATATTAGAAACTTCAGGGGGTTTTTCGCAAAACAGCCGGGGAAAGGCTCTGTTGACCGGTACCTGGCCGGTTGACTCCGGGGTCGGACAGATCTAGGCCATAGATCTAACCATAGACGGTTGGGGAAAAACTTAAAAGCTCGGGGGTCTAAACGTAAAGAAAAGGACTTGAACGTAAGGATTTCTGTTGGTGGGAGGGTATATGTGTGATTAGAAGAAGCTCGGGGTTGTTTTTGCAAAGTGGCGGCGGCAAAGCTGGGTTGACCGGTACTGGGTCTTTTTGACCGGGGCTGGGGCGAGATCTGGACCGCAGATCCGTGCACGGACGGCTGGCGGCGTCGGCAGGCGGTCGAGCGGCGGCGGACACGCCGGAGGGAGGCGGCGCGCGGCGGCGAACTCGCCGACGACCACGAAAAAGGCACGTCCGGCCACGATTTGCAACGCGGAAAGGTGCTATGCACGGCTAAGGACACGACGAACCTAACCAGGGGTTGTAGAGGGACGGCTAGGCATCTACGGCGGCGCTACGTCCGGCGAGGCGGACGGCGGAGCTCCGGCGAGCGGGCTTAGGAGCTATGGCTCTGGGCGCGAAGGAAAAACAGGGCGGTGAGGGTATGCTCACCACACGGAGACGAACCGGTGAGCGAACAGCGACGGGGAGGCGACGACGGAGGAGATCGACGCGGCGGTGGGATCCCAGCGGAAGAAGGGCAGGGAGCTCCTTGCGTCGTGCGGTCCGGTGGCGGGGTTCCTGTACAGGGTGCGGCTCGGGTGAGCGATGATCGTGAAAAAGAAGGAAGAAGAAAGACAGGGACCACTTCACCGACGGCGAGCTTCCACGGACGGCAAAGGCTCGGCGGCAGAGGTCGATCGGCGACGGCGCGTGCGCGAGGATGGGGAGGTGCTAGGGCGTGAGCGGGTGTGGAAAGGGCGAGGCAGGGGCTCGGCCGCGGTTTTTAAAGGGCAAAGGAGGGGAGAGAGAGCCATGGCCGGGATAATGGCCATCAATGGCCATGGCAGCCGGCAGTTACAAGAGAAATCAAGGGAGGGGGGTGCTTGATTGCGGAGAGGTAACTGAAGGGGATTTGAAGGGGAGGAAACGGCCGGGGCTTTACTGAGCCTTAAAAGCAAGGACTGAAGGAGGGGAAAGGTGATGGAGGCGGGGATTTGGCCGGCGGGCTCGCGGGATGCGGAGCAGGGGAGAGGAGCCGGAGGAAGGGGGTGGAGCTGACAAGCGGGGCCCAGCTGTCAACGAGAGAGGGAGGCGGAGCGGGAAGCGGGCCGTGCGGGGGCGAGTTGGGCCGGAAGGGAAAGCAGGCCGGCGGCCTGGTTGGGCTATGCGGGCTAAAACGGGGAAAGGGGTGAGGGGTTTGGAAGGGTTTTGTTTTTCTCTTTTTTTTTCAAAACCTTTTCTTCTTTTCAAACCTTTTCAACTTAAACACTTTCAAACCCTTTTCAAGCATTCAAACAAATTAAAAAAAACTTTTAAAACTTCACACCATCACACATAAATAATGCAAACAAAATATGATGCACAAGCACTTATTGATTCTAAAATTATTCAAAATGATATTTAAATAATTAAAAGGCCAAATTTATTTGATAAATTATTATTTCCTTAGAAAACAAAAACTAAAACACCATGTTGCTACATTAATTTAGTGATGGAAAATTAGGGTGTTACACAACTCCAACCGAGCGGCCAGAACACTGGGTGATGTACTTCGACGGCTCACTCAAGCTTGAAGGCGCAGGTGCAGGAGTACTCCTGATCTCTCCAAAGGGCGAACAACTCAAGTACGTCCTGCAGATCTTCTGGAAGGTCTCAAACAACGAAGCCGAGTACGATGCCCTACTCCATGGGCTCCGCCTCGCAATCTCATTGGGCATCAAGCGGCTACTAGTCTACGGCGACTCCGCTGTGGTCATCAACCAAGTCAACAAGTCTTGGGATCGCAACAAGGAGAACATGGACGCCTACTGCCTGGAAGTCCGCAAGCTCGAGAACAAATTCTATGGTCTCGAGTTCCACCACGTCGTCCGCGACAACAATGTTGCAGCGAACGTCCTGTCGAAGCTTGGTTCTACTCGCGCGCAAGTACCTGTCGGAGTCTTCGTCTACGAGCTTCATGTGCCATCCATCCCGGAGCCGGCGCCAACGACCAATGACCCTGTGCCACCACAGTCCGGTCAGGAGGTCATGATGATCGACGTGGACTGGAGACAACCCTTCATCGACTACATCCGTGAGCAGAAGGTTCCTTCCGACAAGAACATGGCCGAACAACTCGTCCGTCGAGCCAAGACCTACGTACTAGTCGGAGACAAGCTCTACAGGCGAGGTGCCACTTCTGGAGTACTCATGAAGTGCATACCTCGGGATGAAGGCAAGGACATCTTGGAGGAGATCCACAAGGGCGTCTGCGGCAACCACGCATCTTCTCGCACGCTGGTGAGCAAGGCTTTCCGACGAGCTTTCTACTGGCCCACAGCTCTGGCCGACGCTGAAGAACTCGTCAGAAAGTGCCGAGGATGTCAATTCTTCGCCAAGCAGCAACACGTCCCGGCCTACAAGCTAGTTACTATACCACCAACCTGGCCCTTTGCCTGCTGGGGGCTCGACATGATTGGGCCTCTGCCAACTGCGCCAGGAGGATTCAACAGAGTCTTGGTGGCCATCGACAAGTTCCCCAAGTGGATCGAAGTCAAGACGGTCACTTGCCCAAAGGCCGACAGAGTACTCGACTTCTTGGATGAGCTCGTGCATCGCTACGGGCTGCCCCACCGCATCATCACAGACCTGGGTTACAATTTAAACAACCATCAGTTCTGCGAGTACTGCGAGAATAGCGGGATCGACGTCCGGTACGTCTCAGTCGCCCACCCCCGTGCCAACGGTCAAGTTGAGCGTGCCAACGGGATGGTACTCGACGCCCTCAAGAAGCGATTGCACGACGCAGCTAACACCAAAGGAGGCAAGTGGATCAAGGAATTACCCAATGCACTCTGGGGGCTTCGTACTCAACCTACCAAGCCGACTGGGCAGTCACCCTATTTCCTGGTCTACGGCTCCGAAGCTATTCTGCCTGCCGACGTGATGTGGGAATCCCCGGCAGTAGAACAGTACGACGAAGGCATCTCAGAAAACAGCAGACGGGTTGACATCGACAGCCTCGAAGAAGCCCGCTGCGCCGCCCTCGTCCAATCAGCAAGGTACCTTGAGGGTATCCGACGCTACCATGATCGCAACGTCAAGGAACGATCCTTCAACGTCGGCGATCTAGTCCTCCGTCGTATCCAGAACACGGACGGACTACACAAGCTCAGCCCGCCATGGGAAGGTCCCTTCTCAGTCTCCAAAGTGACCGGACCAGGCTCCTACCGCCTCCAAACACTTGAAGGCGACGACATCAGCAACTCGTGGAACGTCGACCAGCTATGTCGCTTCTACGCGTAGTCGCTCGACTACCCATCTACGGGTCCAGTCTATACGACTACTCACGGACTCTTCACTGTAAGCGGCCTCTCGGTTCTAGCACTAGTCTCCGGACTACTCTTCTCCAAGATCCAGCATCAACGGCTACTAACGGATCTTGGACTGCTCAGAGCATTGAGGACTCTAGCGACGGTCAACAGACCATGTACTCTAGATCCAACCTATACGGCTACTAACGGATCTGCAGCTGTAAGCAGCACAAGGGTCCTAGCACCACTTAGCCATAGGCAGCCTACGGGTCCTGGCGACTACACTTGTAAACGGCTTTGGCCATCCAGGTGTACTCCTTCATCAGTAATAAAGATTGATTCTATTCAACTTTTTTACTGTGCCTTTCAGTCAGGCAGACTCTACCGAGTACTACTACTCATAACTTCTCCACGGTTCGGTACTCCGCGCACTTCGCTGCAAGTGGCGGCCACGAGTACTCATTTCACATACAAAACGCGGACAACTTTCATTGATAATTCAAACAAGTCACTGACTACTTTGTTTGTTTTACAATTACTACTCTAGCTACCTCTACAGGTACATCTACTGGAGATTAAGCTTCTCCGCCACCTGCTCAGCAATGGGCGCCATCTCCTCGAGAAGTGTCTTGTACTGATCATCGCTACAGTTAGCCGCAAGACAGCCGGCTACCACATCCACCGGTGCCTTGGGGAAGTATGACTTCATGTACGCCAGCACCTGGTTTGGGATAGATTTTGCTAGATGCTTGACATACGTCGCCAACCGTCCGGGGGCTTCCTTCAACCGGTCTACCAGTGGAGCTATCTTGGGTCCGCCCGGATGCGGTACCAGCAACCTTGCGACGGGCAGTGCGGCTTCCTCAAGCTCTTTCAGCTGGCCTTGAAGCTTCTCGCAGTCTTCATTGAGCTTCTGCAGAGATTTATAACAATTGACAAGGTCATGATCTGAGGCTTCACGGAGCTCCATGTACTTGATACACTCATGGCGCAACTGAGCGTACTCATACTCAAGTACCTCTCTTTTGTCGGTCACACGATACACGATGTTCTTGAGGTCCGTCTCCGATGCCTTCAGCTGGTCAACCATTGCCTCAAGCTCTGCAGACAACTCAATTCAAGGTCAGACTACTCGCAAGTGCTTCAATAAGTACTCAGCACTCCGGTGGAAGACATACCTTTGTTCTTCTGGCATAGCGACTTGTTCTTCCGGATCAAGTCGTCCCTCTTCGCTGCATCTCCTGCACATCGTTATGATACTGGGCGAAGGCGCCATCAAGCTTGGATTGGAGCAGAGCCGCATGCTTTTTCGACTTGTCTAGCTCCTTCTCCAGGCCTTCGGCGCGAAGAACTGTGTCGCCATACCCCTTCAGAAGATCAGACTTCTGACGGGACCGCTCCACCACATCCTACGCAAGACAGCATCAGTCCATGAGTACTCAGTATTCAACAAAGCAAGATTATTCGGGGTACTCGCAACGTACCTTGACCCATTGCTCGGTGCGGCGCCATGACTCCATGCTCAGAGCAACAACAGCCGGGTCGACAAGGTTGTCCTCCAGTAGCTCAATACCCCCACGACTTGATGATGCCGCCTCTGGCATGGGCGCCGAGCAAAGCGGCGCAACTTCTTCTATGATCGGCTCGCGGACGACTACTTCCGTACTTACCTCGGGGAGCGGATCGACCTGAGCTTCCGCACTCAGCCCGGGGGCTGCTACTGCCGCTACCCTGACAACCGGCTCTGTGGGCTCCGTCTCCACAGTAGCCGCCTCCATAGCCACGGCTTCAAGGATCGCGGCTTCCTCAGCTTGTGCTCCTACCAAGATGAGTACAAGAAGTCGATTTCAACAACTAAGACTACTACGCATGATGACTACCAGCGGTGACAGGACACATACCTTCGACCAAGGTGGCTTCTTCCAAAGTCGACTCCATCGCGGCTTCAGCTTGTGGCGGTGGCGTGGGCTCGCGCACCTCCGCCGAGCGGTCATCTCCATCGGTCGGAGTGCTGTCATCCCCACCATCCCAGGACAAGTCCGTGAATTTCCTGTTTCATGAAGTATCCAGTCAGCGGTGCAAGATTAACAACTACTTCCGACTCGAAAGATCGGAGAACTTACAGAGTTGACCGCACGACGGTCACGGTCGGAGCGCCAAGTATACTGGCAATATCAACTATGCCAGCCTCGCTACCAGTTCCGGCTTCAGCACGAGCCTCCTCTAGCTGTTGTTCCGCTGCAGCTGGGGAGGGGCCTTGTCCTTCTTCGACCGACGCCTGCGAATCTACGGCGCCGGTCTCTTGTTGTGCCGCTACTGGTATGGTTTCTTCAATGGTTGGAGGTGGGCTGATATTCTTTTCAGCTCCCGCCCCCACCGTGTCCCAGACGTCCTCGTCGCCTTGATCAACGGGGTCCGAGGAGGGGATGTCCTGCAACAAGTCAAATGAGCTCACCAGCACCAGACTACTCGTTAGCTGTACTCGACTACTCTAGTCGTGGTATTCACCTCTTGGCTGGTGATTTCGGAGATCTTTAGCTTCTTGACGGCACGTTTCCGCACCACGTTGCACGGCCTCCTGGGTGGCGCCGGCAAGCTAGCCTCCAGGCTCGATGGCTTCTCGATGACCGGGCTGTTCGGCATCCCAGCTCGGCTGAACCTTGGGCAGAGTTGGAACCGCTACTGCAGCGTCTCTTCATCCTCGTCATCAGAGCTGTCCTCGATGACGACAGCATCACTGCCTTCACCGACTTCGCGGTGCTCCTTCCCCTTGGGCTCCACTTTCCCCTGCGCCTGTCCTTCAAGTCGCGGAGGGGGGCGGGACGGAGATGTACTTCTCCACATCATCCTACAACACCATGCAAGCATGAGTACGACTACGCCAACCAAATCAGTACTCAGGGGATTACATCACGACTACTGACCTGGTTTGGCGGCCGTGCCGCAGAGTACTCTGGCACCGGGCACGGTGTGTACGGGGGCATATCCTTGAAGATTTTGCCCAGCCTCTCAACAAGGACGCTGTCCCCGACTTCAAAGCCAGGCGAATTCAGAGATTATATGACTCTTGTGAATTCAGTGTTGTGGGCGGAAAAGTGTCAAGCGTAGTGAGCGGAAAATTCGCTAACCTATTACTTTCGGGCAAAAAAATCGCTGAAAGAGTTCAAGTTCGCAACTTTGTTTGTCGTTTCAGAACGATGGAAACTTCAGAGATCTTCGCAGACTTGGGAAACTCTACTTCGGTGATGGTTTCAACGATTCGATATGGGAATCTGTGCGCCTGAAGGTCTTCGCGAATGAGGGGTGAAAGCCGTGAATGGACCGGGTCAAGGACGGGGTATCAAAAGTCCGGGTTCAAGGTGTGAACGAGTGGCTGACTTGTAAATATATGAAGTTAAGATCCGCAAATTACGCGATGTAAAAGACATTCATGTACATGTTGCCACCTAGGAATATTCTTCAGATCCGAGGGCAATATCGGAAGGTAAAAGTCCCTTCGTCTTCCTATAAAAGGGGCCCGGAGGGCACGTGTAAAGGGGTTCACAACTTTTGAGAAGAAATACAGGCTTTCGGAGATTCTTTGTCTTCGAGTTCTCGAGTCCTTTCTTGTACACGTTCTTGAGTTTCTTCTTATATGGGTTCGGGGGTTCCTTCCGATTCTTTAATCCCCAACATTGACGCCCACCGTGGTCTAAGCCAACAGAAAACCCACGATGCCTCCACAGAAGAAGTCTAAGAAGAACACACCAACTGATGCAGACCAGGAATACCATCACGTAGAAGAAGACAATGGAAACTCTCTTGCTACAGAACCACAACAGACTACAGACCAAGAGAGGCAGGCAAAACTCGAAGCTCTCAAGAAAGCACGAGCGGAAAAAACTACAGAAGTCCTCGAAACACATACCGAAGATGAAGATGAGGATGACGATGCTGTGGACAGACAATTGGAAGCAGTAAACAGAAAAGTGCTAATGCTTCAGAAAGAGAAAGAGAAATTTGCGATGCAGCTGGAAGCAAAAAGAAAAGCTTCAGAGAAGCTGGAGAGGCTAAATCAAGCAAAAGAACAACTGGAAAAAATGCAAAAAGAAATCGATGAAATGAAGGAACAAGAAAATAGTTCTCTCTGGCGCGACTCGCCACACCAAAGCTCTGGTCAGCGAAAAAGAATCCCGAGAGAAAATTTCTTCACAAGTAACGGAGTTTCGCAGTTCGCGGATCCAGAATCACCACTCTCTCTCGGGCTGCAAACTGCACCATGGCCTCCGAAGTACAAACCAGTCTCTCTCCTGAAGTACAATGGGCATGGAAACTCCAGACAATTTCTCATGAGCTATGAATCCGCTGTAAATTCAGCTCGAGGAGATGATGTCGCTCTAGCCAAGTCCTTTATCATTGCTTGCGAAGGGCCAGTTCTCAACTGGTATTCTTTGCTACCCCCGCATTCAATCTACAGCTGGATTGATCTCAAGACGAAGTTCATTCAAGCATTCCAAGTATTCCATGAAACAACAGCGAAACCTTCAGATCTGTACTATTGCAAGCAAAGAGACAGAGAACCATTCCAGAACTTCGTAAGAAGATTAATGCAACAAAAGTCTCAAACTCCGGGAACAGATGATAAGACAACAATCCAAGCGCTAATCAGTGGTCTAACTCCGGGACCAACAGCCTCGCACTTATCCAGAGAAGAACCTCAAACCATTGAAGAACTTTTCGATGAACTGGAAAAGTACATCAAATCTGATGAGGACCACCGAAGAAGAGTGGCTGAACGAAACCAAGCAAGACAAAATAGTAGAGGAACAGGATGGAGGCCTCAATTCCAAACCCCACGAAACATCAATAACGTGGAAAATCCTTCACCACAATTCAACAAAACAACAGGCCGAGCACAAGAGGAGGTTTCCCTTCAAGGGGAAGAGGAAGAGGACCTCCGAAAGTTCAAAATCATGATCCAAGAGACCCGTACTTCTACTGTAGATATCATGGGAGGGGTCACAGTACCGAAGCTTGCCAGAAACTAAGAAGAATGTATAAAGAATCCAGCAAGAAAAAATAATGATGTCCATTGCCTCCACAATACCAAACCAGTTTCGTCAGAATTTCTGGCAACCCCAGCTGATGGGTCCTCAAGCAAAACCGGTCCCAATTCAGCAATTCCAGCATGCACAATCGGCATGGCAGCCTTCACAACAATTCTTTCCTCAGCCTCAAGCAATTCAAACCATTTAGCAACCGCGACCAATTCGTGAAATGTTGCCACCACCACCAGCCAATTCAGTGAAACCAGAGTCAAGTTCAAGAAGCAATAATCCTAAAGCACTGCCCTCCTTCGGAACTATCATGCCTATCACTGGAGGATCAGCCATGGAGTTTGAAACAAAGAGGCAGAGGAACAACTACTTCAGATCTGTGAACATGGTCATCAACGACGGCCCAGCAGCACGACCAGAATGGGCCAAGGTGCCACTAACATTCACTGAACAAGACTTCAAGTTGAAATCCACTGATCACAATGATGCCATGGTCATCGAAGTAAATATCGCCGAATGGGTGATCGGGAAAGTTCTGGTGGATAACGGAAGTTCTACTGACATTCTATTCATGAAAACATTCGAGAAAATGAACTTTAGTCCGCACATGCTACAGCCACTAGAATACCCACTACTGGGTTTCGGAGGAAAGCCAATCAAGCCAGCGGGAAAGATAGCTCTTCCGGTCTCTTTCAGAGATCTTGACAATGCTAGAACAGAGAGTCTCATATTTGATGTCGTCCACATGTATCATCCATACCTCGCAATCTTCGGCAGAGGGTTCATCAACAAGTTCGATGCCGTGATAAGGCAACAGTTCTTGAAGGACCGAACTGGCGACCAGAGAGGGGGCGGAATGAATGGGAGCCGATAAAAATTCTTCTCGAAGCAGATGGAAACTCCAACAAGATGAACACGGCTACCAAAACACTTCTCCGACTCAACTACCCAAGTTGGCCAAGACCACGCAGCCACTGGAGTGCTACTGGTCCTAGGAACCAACAACCACCAAAGCCTACCCGAGAAGGCAGCAGAACAAGCAACTCGAGAAACTACTAACCATACCGGTCAGACCGGTCACCTGCACCGGTCAGACCGGTCCTGGCCGGATCTTCCGGACTGAGCCGCCGGAACACCCGACACCCTCCAGAGACACTCCGGGTCACCCTGGACCTTGAGCCGGGTCACCCGAGCAAGACTTGGCAATTTCCACAGAAAAGCCCCTGCACCAGTCAGGCTGGTGCAGCTCACCGGTCAGACCGGTCTGAGCTTGGAAATCCCAAGTCCGCGAACCTGACCTCCCGAGCTCCAAACTGAACCAAATTCGAAACAGCAGCCACACAACACACCAGGGAACTCACCAACACGTTCACTCGAGCAAAACCCATCTGGGGGTCGGCACCGGTCAGGCCGGTGAGAGGCACCGGTCAGACCGGTGTGACCTGAGCTCTCAGGATGAACAGCAACCCGCGGGTCAACTCCCCCAAATCCATCTCCCGATTCGCTCCACAGATTTGCACAAGACTTTGGGGATAGTAGGACCACCTTATGGGCACTCCATAGCCAAGATTTGGTCCACCAAAACCTGCTAGAACAAGAGGAATCGAAGAAATCCCACCAAGAACGCCTCTAACCCTAGAGAGGGGAAAACCCTAAAATCGAGTCCTTTGCTCACGGATTTGGGAGGGGAATCAAAGGGAAAAGAACCACGAAGGGTTCAACCACACATCCCCCACCAAATCCCAAAGAGAAAGGCCTCAAATCCGCCACAAGAAAATCACCAAGAAAAGGCTCCGAAAATCACCAACAAGGGAAAACGGGAGAGACACACCAAAGTCTTGAGGAACCACGCTGAATCATCTATACATACCATGAAGGTTCATACAAGGTCTAGCTTGCCTCCCAATCATCCTTCCCTCTCACAAGATCTCACCATGAAGCTCTCAAGCTAGTCCTAGAAATTCCAAAGGAAAAATGGAAGAGGAAAAAACAAAACAAAATGAGCTAGGGTTCCAAGAGATGGCTGCCATCCTCTCACCACTTGGGTTATATGGAGGCAACCAAAAGACGAAACTACCCCTAAGGCCTAACACTAGGATACACACCCCTGAGGGGCACTTTGGGAAACTTTGTTGTCGCACCATCGGATGAATGCCCAGCGACCGCAAACTTGCTTAGCCTCGACGCAAGCCTTGTGATCCCGACGCGTGTCCTCCGCTTTGAAGTCTCCAGACTGCGTCGTCGCACACCGGTCAGCCGGAACCCACCGGTCAGACCGGTCTGATGCTGCTGCACCTCCGTCTTCGATCTTCAGTCTTGGCTTTGTGGATCAACCAAGGAACCCAGTGGTTTTCTGGTGAACCACCGGAAACCCCGCAAACTCGGTGTAGCCTCCGCCAATCACCACTCTTGACTCGGCTCCCACGTAGTCCCAGCTCGACCTTGGTTTTGAGGCTCAACCAAGAAACTGTCCATGACTTCATCTTGTCGTTCTTGCCACCATGCGGCCCGCACTTGACTCCGCTGGCCACCAGGTCCCTCGAACCAAGCCTACTTGTCTTCTCCACACCTGGAGGCCTCACCAGCAACGACCTTTCGCGCTTGTTCTTCACCTGCACCAACACCAGTCAAGTCGCAACCTGCACCTCCAATACTTAGCCAAGAATTAGTCCACACCACGTTGTCAATCACTCATCACACCAGGAAGTGACCCACCACTGGTCCTCGAACCACACAGGCTCTCCGTTCTTGTGTATGAAAATCCCGGCACCCAAAGGAAGGAGTCATCACAGTATTCGGTGATCAGCAAGAAGCTAGAAACATAGAGAAGGTCCACACACCAGGCCAAAGCAATGTACATCACTTGAACTCCACTGAAGAAAAGAAAGAACCGTACGTTGAGGCAAAAAGAGACAAAGAGAAAGTTGAGATAAGTGCTGATGGTGAAACAAAAAAAGTATATCTAGATGACATGCCAGATAGAGCGGTAGTGATAAGGGCTCATCTTAGTCACGTAGAAGAGAAAGAGCTCATCAAGTTCTTGAACAAGAACAAAGATGTTTTTGCTTGGTCAGCAAAAGACTTGCAGGGTGTCGATAGGGATATCATCGAACATGCCCTTGACACGGATGAGAAAATAACTCCGAAGAAACAGAAACTCAGGAAAATGTCTGAAGAAAAGGCCAAAGCAGTAGAGGCCGAAGTGCAAAGGCTTCAGGATGCCAAAGTGATTAGGGAAGTCATGTACCCTGTGTGGCTAGCTAACACTGTGCCAGTGAAGAAGAAAAATGGGAAGTGGAGAATGTGTGTGGACTTCACAGATCTGAACAAAGCTTGCAAGAAAGATGATGTCCCTTTGGAAAGAGTGGACAAGGTTGTTGATGACGCTGCAAACAGTGAAATGCTTTCGCTTCTGGACATGTTCTCGGGATACCACCAAGTCAGGGTGCGGAGAGAAGATGAGGAAAAGACAAGTTTCATCACACCGTTCGGAATATATTGTTTCGTAAGAATGCCAGAAGGGCTGAAGAATGCAGGGTGCACCTTTTCGAGAATGATAGCAATTGTACTACACCCTCAGCTTCGGAGAAATATTCTTGCATATGTCGACGACATAATCGTCAAGAGTGTCAAAAGAGGCGACCACATCAGCGATTTAGCAGAAACCTTTGTGAATCTTAGAGCAGCAAATCTCAAGCTAAATCCTGAGAAATGTGTGTTCGACATTCACAAGGGAAAGGTCTTGGGCTGCTTAGTTTCAACAAAGGGCATTGAAGCAAACCCAGACAAAATCAAGGCCCTGATCGAGATGCAAGAACCTGTTTCAGTGAAAGATGTGCAAAAGTTGACAGGGAGAGTGGCTGCCCTTAACAGGTTCATACCAAGAGCTGTAGAGAGAAGCTTACCTTTCTTCCAAATTCTCCGAAGCTCCAACAATTTCCAATGGACTGAGTCCCAAAGGCAAGCTTTCCAAGAACTCAGAGATTATCTGTCGAACATGACAAATATATGTCCTCCGGAGCCAAGATCACCACTTCTGCTATACTTATCTGCTTCTAAATCTGCTGTGAGCGCTGTCCTAGTACAAGAGAAGGAAGAAGAAGGGAAGTTAAAGCAAATCCCGGTATATTTAGCTTCGAAAGCTCTTTCAGGATCCAAATTGTTCTATTCCGAGCTAGAAAAGATAGCATATGCAGTAATCATGGCGGCAAGAAAGCTGAGACACTATTTTGAGGGTCACAGAATAAGAGTGAGCACGAATCAACCACTGAACGACTTGTTCACAAACAAGGAAGCTTCGGCACGAATCATCAAATGGGTAGCTGAGCTTTCAGAATACACTGTGGACTTCGAAAGAAGCAGTTCAATCAAGTCTCAAGTCTTAGCAGACTTTGTTATAGACTGGACATCGCCAACTTTGGATTCTAGCGAAGAAGTAACCACACCTTGGGTGATACATTGTGATGGGTCCTGGTGTGACAACGGAGTTAGGATATCAGCGATTGTGACATCCCGAACAGGAGTCGTGATAAGATACGCAGCACGACTTGACTTTGCAGATGATGTGCACTCCACGAATAATACAACAGAATACGAAGCCCTACTTCTATCTCTAAGAAAGATGAAAGCCTTGGGTCAACAATAGTTCATCATCAAGACACACTCGAAGGTGATTCAAGAGCACATCGAAAAAGAAAGTGAAACAAGAAATCTGATATTGGTGAAATATCTTGAGAAAGTCAGAGAAATAGAGAAACACTTCAAGGGCTACACAGTCCAGCATATTCCAAGAAATGACAATAGTGATGCAAATAGGCTAGCAAAAGCCGCAGCTCAAAAACAGGCAATGCCTCTGGATATATTCTTCGAAATTATCAAAGAGCCATCTATCAAAGAACCGAAGCAAAGAAACATTAACAGCATAGAAAGTCATGATTGGAGGGCTGAAATCATGGCCTACTTGAGGGGTCATTATGAACCACAAGATGAATTAGAGGAAAAGAGGCTAAGGCAAAGGGCAAGGGGCTATGCTGTAGTGGATGGAGAACTGTACAAGTCTGGAGTCACCGAACCTTGGTTAAGGTGCATAACTTCTGAAAAAGGCTTAGAGCTTCTCAAAGAGATTTACAGTGGATTTTGTGGTGCACACATATGCACAAGAGCACTAGCAGGCAAGGCAATAAAGCAGGGATTCTTCTGGCCTTCCATAAATTTTGATGCAAAGAAGCTAGTTCAAGAATGCGAAGCTTGCCAAAGAACAGCGAATCAACAAAATTTGACGTATATGCCAGTTCATCTGATTCCACCTTCATGGCCTCTGCAAAGGTGGGGAATGGACCTGGTCGTGCCGCGGCCAACAACTCAAGGACACTGCAAGTTTTCCATAGTTGCAGTTGACTACTTCACCAAATGGGTGGAAGCAAAGGCATTGGCGAACATCACCGCGCCAATGGTTCAGAAGTTTTTCTGACAAAATATAATCTGCAGATTCGGAGTTCCAAGAGAGTTCACCGTAGATAACGGAAAACAGTTCGATTGTTATTCTTTCAAGGAATATTGCAAAACTCTGGGAACTCACGTGAAGTTCTCTTCTGTCTATCATCCGTAGTCCAGTGGGGCTGTAGAAAGGGCGAACAGATTGATTTTTTCGGGAATCAAGAAATGCTTGTATGATCAGAGAAAAAGGCAAGTGGATAGATGAGCTGCCATGGGTAATCTGGTCTCATAACACAACAGTGTCAAGGGCAACAGGTTTCGCACCTTTTCGCTTACTATTTGGAACTGAGGCAATGACACCGGAAGAAATCAGATGAGAGTTTGAGAGTTCAGAAGGAAAAAGAAATTCAAGAAGTTGACATGAACATAGAAAAAGACATGATTGAGCTCACAATCCTCGAAGCCACTGAGAACATCGAGAAATACCAAAAAGAAACCAAAGCATGGAGAGACAAGAAGATAGTCAGGAAAGATATCAAAGCTGGTGACTTAGTGCTAAAAAGAAAGAAGAATTGGGAGAACCCTAGGAAACTTCAAGAATCTTGGGAAGGACCCTACAGAGCAAAAGAGACAAGCATGCCAGGAGCTTTTCGTCTAACAGACCATACCGATGAAGAACTGCCGCATTTGTGGAATGCAGATAACCTCTGAAGGTATTACCCATGAAAGTCATAAAAGTAGTTAGATTTAGTTTTCAGCATTTCCTTTCATAGATTTAAATTCCGTAAGAAAAAATGTAAAAATCCGAGCCACAGAGCTATAAGTGGCTTCGGGAACAAAAAATTTACTTCCTGCATTTACCTTACAATAAGAAGGACCATACTCTTTTCCTTGCAAAGAGGGTCCAAAATCAGAGGCAAGGTTTTTAACGAGGCGGATCCTATGTAAATACTCTTTCTGATATATATGAAAAGAGCTTTCCCCCAAATTACATATCTTGTGAAGTTCCAAAGTGAGAAGGAAAAGTTTCATGAAAAGGCTCCGTTATAGCCTAAGTTCCAAAGTGAGAAAGAAAAGTTTCATGAAAAGGCTCCGTTATAGCCTAAGTTCCAAAGTGAGAAAGAAAAGTTTCATGAAAAGGCTCCGTTATAGCCTAAGTTCGAAAGTGAGAAAGTAAAGTTTCATGAAAAGGCTCCGTTATAGCCTAAGTTCCAAAGTGAGAAAGTAAAGTTTCATGAAAAGGCTCCGTTATAGCCTAAGTTCCAAAGTGAGAAAGTAAAGTTTCATGAAAAGGCTCCGTTATAGCCTAAGTTCCAAAGTGCGAAAGAAAAGTTCCATGAAAAGGCTCCGTGATAGCCGAGATAGCAAAAAGAAAGAATGATTCCATGAAAAGGCTCCGTGATAGCCGAGATTCCAAAAAGGAAGAATGATTCCGTGAAAAGGCTCTGTGATAGCCGAAGTTCCGAAAGAGAAAGAGAAGTTTTTGTGAAAAGGCTCCTTGATAGCTGAAGGCTCCGTGATAGCGAAAAATCCCAGAGTAAAGGGATATCCTACGAAAGGCCTAAGACAACGACAAGTTGTGGCCAAGATCCCAGAGTAAAGGGACATCTTAAGAAAAGGCCTGAGACAACAGCAAGTTGTGGCCTAGATCCCAGAGTAAAGGGACATCCTACGAAAAGGCCTGAGACAACAACAAGTTGTGGCCTAGATCCCAGAGTAAAGGGACATCCTAATAAAGGGCCTGAGGCAACAACAAGTTGTGGCCCAGAAAGTTCAAACGTCTTGATATGAAAATATTTGTGAAGAAAGTCACGAAGTAATATCTGATCCAAAATTTTGTAGGTCATGAGTTCGCGCTGGTATGCTAAGAAATTTAAGTATCATAGCAGTGAATATCCGCGAATAAATCTACGAAGTGATGTTTACCTAGGAAAATTTTCGAGCTAAAAATGCTATTTTGCAGACTAAGGGGCTCGGCTACCCTCGTAAGAATGTCAAGTGAAAGAACAGGTTGAAGTAGCTAAAAGTTGCGATATCAACCTAAGAAAGTTTGCTGCATAGGCACAAGTCCACAAAACTCGCGAAGCAAGTTTTGTCGACTCGTACTCTGAGTACAAGTTTATGTTTGAGAGAAAACCAGGTCCATGAAAGGAGCTATTCATGCAATTTTGCATGAAAATGGCAAGGTGGGAAGGGTGACGTTTTTTCTTAAAAACTGAGTTTATTGCCTTAGTTTCATACAAAATTTCATAGATTACGTTACACAACTTCCATGAGCTGAAAGTTCAAAAAGGTCGTTCAACAATACGACCTGGGTTACGGCCACTGTTTTCTGCAACATCACTAGCATAAGCAAAATCGCAATCACCGCTTATGGGGCTAAGGGGCTCTGTCTTCACAAAGGTACGTCAACTTGAAGCCTCAGTTGCAAGAGCATAACCGTCACGATGAAGAAAAAACCAACTCAACTGAAAGCTATGCATCGAGAAATACTGGCAACAAAGAAGTCAAAAGTTGGAGAACTTGCATCAAGGATGAGCTTCTTTATACAAGCGCCAAGCTTCGCCACTAACTATCTGATCTTGGTGATGGAAACGCAAAGGTATGATGTCCTGCACTGGTCCACCTTGCAGGACCTGCGTAGGTTAAAGTTTACAAGACAAAAGTTTAGAGAGGGCCACAACTCATGAGTATACAAGTTCACAACTCTTAAACACCAAAAGCAACGGTTCGAGCGAGTTCTTCCTTAGCCAACAATATCAACCTTCGGAGAACTTGAGCATTGTTCAGAACTACCACCGTCGTGACCATCACTGCTGCTACTGCTACTGCTGCTACTCCCACTTCTGGAACCATCTTCTTCATTGTCATCAACATCGTCGTCACCCTCTTTGTTCCCATCAGTTTTGGAAGCTGCTTAGAGGGCTTTCTCAATCTCAGCACTGGTTTCCTTCTGAATTAGCTGGGAAAAGGATCAAGCAAAAATTAATGAAGAAACATCAGTACTAAGAAGAAAGAAGACAATAAAAGGCTAGAAATTTAGAAAAAGCCCTCCTCAAGCATATCACGGGCGGTCTTTTCAGCGAATTCCCGTCCGCTAGCAATCCAAAATTCTTTCATGAACTTCACTTTTATGGCCCGAACATCTTCATCAGCACAAATGGCCGAAGTGTTGGCAGCATCTGGGAATCGCTGAATCGCTCCACGAAACTTCACAAGATCAACACAATCATGGTTCTCAAGAAGTTTGAGTAAACTTTCCACGCAGAAGATTGCAGCAAAGTTACTGGCACCAGATATGATGCTCAGAAGAGCCTTGAATTCTTTCAACATCCAGTCCATTACCTCTGAAGCATCATCTATTTCTGGAAAAGGGTTCGGATGGGTGCCGAACTGGCCAAGAGCCTCTCTACATTCCTCAAATAAAAGCTTGAAGTTTTGTCGAATTCCCTCAGCACCCTTGCTCAGAGATTCATTCCGCTCAGATAAAGCCTTCTCGAGACTCAGTATGGTTTGCTCTTTTGTGCTGAGACTTTTCGCAACATCAGTATTTTTTGTCACAAGTTCGACGTTAGTACCACAAAGCTCGTTTATAGTGTTAGTGTTCTTGTCACCATCTTCACGAAGATTTTGAGTGATCTTGAGATCATCCTCGCGGGCCTTAGCAAGCTTATCATGGTCCTTCTTCAAGTTATGAAGGGAAATGTCAGCAAGCTTTTTCTCTTCCTGGGATTTCTTCGAAGACTCTTTCAGCTCGTTAATCTACTTTTCTAGCTCAAAGTTCGAGGTTCGAGTCTTCTCTAGATCACATTTCAGATCACGAGATTCTTCACTGAGCTTGCTCACGAGCTGCTCACTTTCATTGAACCTCTCTGAGACAACCTTGCCAACGATAGTTGTCTTCAAACTAAGGACGGAGTTGAACTTAGAAAGTTCTAAGGAGGGACGGTTACGAAGAGATTCCTCGAAAGCTTAAAAGAAAAAGAGAATGAAACGGGCTCAATAGGGAAGACAGAAAGATTGTAGAAAATAAATAAAGAGCAGTAAACAAACCTTTCAAATCAAAAATTTTCGTGGACTCTTTGACAGCAGAATCAAAAGTCTTCAATGATATTTGAAGAGACGAAGAAGTTTGTCCCCCAGGAGCGGCAACTGTTTTATCATAGAGGCGAGGTATCACCTTCAAAGCATCTTCGCCTGTTTCACTCATATATTCAGTCACAAATTTAGAGGACCTCCACATCACAGAAAATCTAGGACTACCGCCATCTTTACCAGACACCGGACCACCAATGGTCAATAATTCACCCCTGAAAGATGTACCGAAGCTTTCATTGTAAGCGGTGACTTCAGGAGTGGGGTCCTGTTCTTTGGGAATAGCTTCGCGAGTCTCAATAAAAGAAGGATCTGCAAGCAAACCACCACTCCGATCCACTATACGCCCCGTCACCAGTAGCAAGAGCCTTGGAAGTTTCAGCCTTGAAAGAAGCAATGACAGCGGGTTTTTCAGGAGCAGCCTGAGCTTCAAGCACCGCGTCTGAAAAGGTTTCAACATCAACAAATTCATTTTCAGAACTTGGAGTCCAAACGCGATGAATCTCGGATCTCAATTTACAGCAAATGCAAGAAAAACAACCTATTCGACGAGGTTCATCTTCCATCTCTCGTTAGAAAAAGGCGAAGGGACGCGTTGAATAACAATAGCAGAAACCTTTTTCACAGCCTTTTTTTGCCTTTTTCTTGCCTAATTCTTCAAGACTGGATGCCGCCTGAACTTCAGTGCCAGAAGTACCTTTAGAAGCTTTTCTCTGCCTCTTGTTGGATTCTAGAGATTTAGTCTTCGAAGGACAAATAGCAGGAGTGGAAGCGTCACCAACATTGCCCTTGGATTTCTCCTTTCGCGAAGCCCTCTTCCTTCGAGGTTTAGGAGGAGCAACAACAGCCGAGGTGCTGGCTGCACCAAGAGTTGGAGTCTTCTTGTCCGGGCCAGGGGGCGAGGTGCGATGAGCGCAAGGCGGTCGCCATGGCTGGCTTGGCTCGGGTGGAATGGGGGACGCGTGTATTCTCCGACGTTCCGAGGGTGACATTTTTAACCACAATTCAAGAAATTTTTCGTGGAAACGGATTGTCGGAGTCAACCCGCTTCCCTGAGGGGCTAGTGTTGGGGAATTGGGTAAAAACCTTTCACCCTAGAAATTTCGGAGATTATATGACCCTTGCGAATTCAGTGTTGTGCGCAGAAAAGTGTCAAGAAGAGTGAACATTTTCACGACTTTTGGGGAATATGGTGTGGTATTTTGAGATTTATAGCTAATGTGAAGCATGAATGGAAAATTCGCTAACCTATTACTCTCGGGCGAAAAGATCGCTGAAAGAGTTCAAGTTTGGAAGTTTGTTTGTCGTTTTAGGACGATGGAAACTTCGGAGATCTTCGCAGACTCGGGAAACACTACTTCGGTGATGGTTTCGACGATTCGATACGGGAATCTGTGCGCTTGAAGGTCTTCGTGAATGAGGGGCGAAAGCCGTGAATGGACCGGGTCAAGGACGGGGTATCAAAAGTCTGGGTTCAAGGTGTGAACGAGTGGCTGGCTTGTAAATATATGAAGTTAAGCTCCGCAAATTATGGGATGTAAAAGACATTCATGTACGGAATATTCTCCGGATCCGAGGGCAATATCGGAATGTAAAAGTCCCTTCATCTCCCTATAAAAGGGGCCCGGAGGGCACATGTAAAGGGGTTCACAACTTTTGAGAAGAAATACAGGCTTTCGGAGATTCTTTGTCTTCGAGTTCTAGAGTCCTTTCTTGTACGCGTTCTTGAGTTTCTTCTTATATGTGTTCGGGGGTTCCTTCCGATTCTTGAATCCCCAACACAATTTATTCCACTTATTGAGCATGATTTGCTTCAAACATTATTCCGATTATTATATATATAAACTGAACAAAACTCATCTCAGCCATGAACTTGATACACTAAGCACGCTACTGCCCATAAACCAACTCATTCCATCAACCAATGCTAGCATGAAAATCACACAAAACTATGTCTAGTATATTAGAATTAAATCACACATAAATAAATATACATCCTTTTGAGCTGAAACTTCACACAGGGCTATATGGCAGTATAAATAACAGAGACATGCACTTACTCAGCAAACAATCTTAAAGAAACTACACTCATGAATAAAACCTTAATAAACCATGGTAATTTATTTGACTAAGCTAAACATGTCAAAAGCATGCATACTATTTAACAGGGGTAAATCATCATGAAACAGAGCTGTGGCAAAAAGATTGACATTAAATGATCAACAAATTAATTTATAAAATTCAAAAACAGATGCACTAGCATATAAGAAAATAAATCATAAGTAAAGATACACATGATAACTAAGTGCCATCTTTCTATGAGAGATCAGTCATGATCATACCAGAAACATATCCAAAATTTGGCAACAGATCACTTCTAGAATTTGAATTCTTTCAAATCTAGCCAAACTGATCAATTTGAATCTAGTTTAAAAACTAATCATCAAAAGTATATACATTCTTTCTAGAAAAGATAGTATTCATCACAAGGATTCCAAAATAGTTGAGTTTGAATTTTTCTGATTTTTCAGTGATTTTATATGTATTTTGCAAGTTTCAGCCTTTTAACCCTACATCTGGAAATTTGGTTCTCGCAAACAGGTCCCTGGTTCTCACAGATGAGGACCGGAGCGTCTGAGGACCGGTAGATGGTCGCTCCTGGCTGTGATGAGTGATTGACAATGTGGTGTGGACTAACTCTTGGCCGAGTATTGCAGGTGCAGGTTGCGGCTTGATTTGCGTTGGTGCAGGTGAAGAGCGGGCGCGAATGGTCTATGCCTTGCGGTGCCTCCGAGGAGTGGAGAGACAAGTAGGCTCGGCTCGAGGGAACCGGTGGCCAGCGGGGTCAAGTGCGGGCCGCATGGTGGCAAGAAAAGCAAGACGAAGTCGTGGACAGGAGCCGGTGCAGGGTAGCGGCTCACGACCGGAGTCTGCACGCGGGGTTTGTAGCGGTCCACCACAAAACCGTTGGGTTACTTGGTTGAGCCACAAAACCAAGACCGGAGGCTCGGCGGGTGGAGACGGGATCCGGGCGCGTCGAGAAGCTTCGATGCCGGTGGACACATGGCGGGATCACAGGGCTTGCGTCGGGAGGACGCAGACTGCGGCAAAGGCGTGGCCGTGCGATGAAGAGGAGTGCTACATGACCTATTTGCCCCTGAGGGGTTTGTATCTCAACTTAAGTGCTAGGGGTAGCTTGGTCTTGCCCAACCCGGAGGAACTCATATATATTAGCTCCAGGGTTTCTGGGCAAACCATCATTCCGGACTGCTTCTCATTTCCTTGCTCCATAGGCGTAGATTTTCTTCACTGTAGAGAATCTGTCCTCCGAGTGTATGGAAGCATTCATGGTTGCGTTTATTTCCTTCTTCTAGCTCGTGTGATTCTCGTGTCTTGTTCGAGCTATTTTCGTTAGATTTTCGTGCGCGCCTTGTTCCTTCGATTCTGAGGTGTTTGGGTTCGGATTTGTCAGTGGGGATCATGGATAGATGTCCTATGCATCTTTGTGCTTGATCGTGACCCCTCAATCTCCGGATTTGGCCTCCGATTGAAGGATTTTGGTTAGAACCCTAGCTCTTTGTGTGAGCTCGGTTGAATCTTGATTCCTCTCGATTCAGTGGGTTCGAGGCTACAAATTCGTAGGTATAGCATCTCCTAGAGGCGCTTCACCTTCACCTATGATTTGGTAGCAATCCCTTGGTTGATTCGGGAGATCGAGCAAAGGGAAGGAGGAGTTGACCTTCAAGAGGTCGAGTTCGTGCTGCTGTCTGCGAGCCTGGCGGACAGTCCGCGGCTACTGTGCCGACCGTCCGCGAGGTGCTGATCAGCCAGGTGTTTGTCGTGTTTTCGTGAGTTCTTGCGTCGCTTTGTTTCGATCCGTCGAGTCGGGTGGTTTGGGTTGGAAGAGGTTTGCCGGACTGATCGCCCGAGGTTGCCGGACTCTCCGCGCGGGTCGGACTGTCCGCAGGTAGGGTATAGACCGTCCGTTTTATGAGGTGCAGTACTGGTTGTTCAGGCAGCGTTTTCGGACTGTCCGCCGTGACCTTGCGGACCGTCCGCCTGGCCCCCGCGGACTGTCCGCCTGGTCACATCGGACCGTCCGCCCCAGGCACTGCAGATTGCCTAAGTCCTTTGCTTCTTGAGTTGTGCTTCCGTGTTGCTTTGAGTTGGGGTTTGTTCCTAGGATTGGTAGGTCCGTTGTGACTACGTGACCTTGGCAAACTCGTGTGGGAATCCTTGGTTGTGAATTTGGGGCATAGGCCGAGTTCATCCTCGGGAAGAACTTTTATCAGCTCCCATTCACTCCCCCCTCTCTGGTCGCCTAATCGGTCCTTCAATTGGTATCAGAGCCAGTTACGGATCTTTGTGATTCTAACCAGTCTAAGATCCAAAGATGGCGTACCAGGAACGGGGTTCGGGTCCTCCACACTTTGATGGTAAGAACTACCAGATGTGGCAGAGGCGGATGGCTGCTTTCCTCCGCGGCAAGGGTCAGATCCTTTGGGATGTCACGGTGAACATAGCTTATGTTCATCCTGTGAACTTCCTTGCTCCAGGAACGAGGGACATGTTCGACGCCAACAACAAGGCGGTCGAGTACCTGTACCGTGCTCTGTGTCAATCCGAATTCGATCGGGTTCAGACAGAGGACTTAGCGTGCAGGATTTGGGAGCAGCTGAAGAATGCTCACACTGGGAACGCTCAGGTTCAGGCTCGGCTATTTGCGACCTACCAGAGAGAGTACGAGAAGTTCACTCATCTCCCCGGTGAGTCCATAGATGCCATGTTCCAGCGGTTCACGGTGATTGTGAACAACATGAGGGCTAATGTGGCCGTGCTCCCGTACGATGATCATGACAGGGCTATCAAGCTCCTGCACTCTCTGGATCGTACCGTGTGGAGTGAGAAGATCGAGGCCATTCTTGAGTCGGAGAAGTATGAGACCCTCACGGTGGACGAGCTGTTCTCCAAGCTCAAGTCGTCCGAGGTGGACCGTGGGGTGCGTGCAAAGATCGAGAACCCGACTGACCCACATAGTCTGGCTCTCGTTTCTGGACCGAGGACTAATGCTAACATGTCTTCGAGACATTTTTCTTTGTCTTGTCTTGTGTCCATGCCAGATGAGGAATTCGATGTGCTGAGCGAGGAGGATCTCGCGTTGCTGAGCAGGTGGTTCGAGCGCATGTACACGAACCGGAAGAACGCTTGGAGGAGTTCGGGCATGTGCTACCAGTGCGGGAAGCACGGGCACTTTATTGCCGAGTGCCCGGAGGCCATGGAGGTCAAACTCCAGCACAAGCACCATCCGAGGACCGACCACACGAACCGCTCGAGGGATGACTACAAGGGCAAGAACAAGTCCGAGTGGAGGCCGAGGAAGAGTGGTGGTCACAAGAAGAAGGAGCGGGTGATGGTTGCCGGAGCAAGCGACATCGACTCAAGCTCCTGCTACTCTTCATCGAGCTCAAGTGATGCAGATGAGAATCGGCACAAGGGCAAGCGGTCAAGCAAGAACATCAACGGCCTGTGCTTCGCCGCCCAAGGCTTTTGCGGCATGGCACATAGCTCCGCAAGCAAGAAGAGCAACAAGGATGACTCGGACTCTGACTCCGAGGAAGAGGTAAATAATGATCCATCCTTCTTGGTAGCGGAGAATGCTAGGTTGAATGAATTGCTTGACAACCGTGATGATGTGCTTAGAAAGACCAACAAGGAGAAGAGGGAGTATAGGTCTTTGCTTGGAGAGGCTAAGGAGAAGGTGGTTGAGCTAGAGTCTTTGCTTGTTGATGCTAGGGCTCAAATAGATTCTGTTAAGTCTGCTCCTGTTGTGACCAATGAACCTGAATGCACTGATTGTTCTGTTTTCCTTGGTGATTTGACTGTGCTTAAGGAAAAGTATGAATCCAAGGTCGAGGAACTAGATGTGCTTAGGGTTGAGCTAGATGAGATGAAATCTAGGCCCTCCTTGCTTGGTGCTTGCACTTCTTGTCCTGTTATGCTAGATCTCTAGAAGCTCAGCTGAAAGCTCCTATTCTAACATCATGCTCTACTTGTGAAATAAATGCTGTGAAGAATATGGAGCTTGCACACTATGTTGATCACTTGCAGGATGAGAATGATGAGTTGAGGAAGATGATGGGTTGGTTGTCTGGTCATGAGCCTCAGCTCATGATGATGATTGAGGCATACAAGTGCTATGATGGGCAAGCGCTTGGGGTAGACAAGGTTGGTGAGGGAAGTGGTGAGAATGAGGGGAAGATCGGAGATATCCCAGAACCACCAAAAACCCACCACAAAAATGCCTATGCTCCTAAGCCAAATCCACTTAGGAACTGACTAGACACAACCCCAGCTCCACCTGTGTTTCCTCCACATACCGACAACTTCCAGAAACCCATCAAGTTCAAGAGTGACTTGGGGAATGAGTTCTTTGGGAAGAAGGGAGAGAAACCGAGTGAGGAGAAGCCATAGCCCAAAGAGAGCCCAAAACCAAAACCAAAACCAAAATCCTTCCATTGTGAGCATTGTGGGAGGGATGGGCACCTTGCTGAGTTTTGCTTCCGGCGGAAGCGTGAGGAGAGATTGGCTAGAGAGATGGCCAACAAGGACAGGTACAGCCCTTCTCGTGGTGTGCCTGAGCCTAGGATGGTGCCAAGGGGCGAGGGTATGGTGCGTACCATTTACCCTCGGGAGAGGCGTGAGTTTGTGCCTCGAGGTGAGCCACCACATAGAGAAGGTGGTAGGCGTGTTGGGTTTGGGCGTGGTGAGTTTGCTGGACGTTCCTTCGCTCGTGGCCAATATGAGTATGGGGGAACGATCGCAGTTTTAGGTCCCAGAGGAGCTACGGGCCACAGTCTCCCCTTCGTGGTACGCGTAGTCCTCCGAGGGG
This sequence comes from Cenchrus fungigraminus, assembly GCA_036936925.1. NCBI lineage: Eukaryota > Viridiplantae > Streptophyta > Magnoliopsida > Poales > Poaceae > Cenchrus > Cenchrus fungigraminus. Next base: position 93,017,680 of record CM072780.1, read on the forward strand.
ACGTGTGGGTGTTCCAACTAGGAGAGATAGGACGGATTTTGCTAACCCCACTTTTGAGCAAATGGCACAGCACTGGTTTGATTCGTTTTGTACTAACCCCAGTGCTGAGTCGTTTGCTCACTCTCGCTCTCGTTTTTTATTTTGCAGGTGGGAGGCATAGAGGGCTTTTGGTTGATCGACTCCGGTTGCTCTCAACACATGACCGGAGATCGACGGTGGTTCTCCAGCCTCACCCCGGTGATGACCAAAGAGTACATCACTTTTGGGGACAATGGGAAAGGTAGAGTGCTTTCAGTGGGCACGGTGAAGGTGAGTGAGTCTGTGACTCTTCGGCGTGTTTCTCTTGTCAAGTCCTTGCGTTACAATCTTCTTTCGGTTTCCCAACTTCTTGATGAGGGTTTTGAAGTCCGTTTCAAAATGGGCCGTTCTCGTGTTTTGGATTCTCGAGGTGATCTTGTGTGCACGATTGTCCCCGAGGGTCAGATTTTCAGAGCTGACTTTTCTCAGTGTGTTGGCTCTTCTCGTTGTTTGGTTGCTGGTGTTTTGGCAGAGCTTTGGAAATGGCATAGGAGACTAGGTGACTTGAGTTTTGATGACTTGTCACGCTTGAGTGGGCTAGGTTTGGTCCGAGGATTGCCAAAGCTGAAATACCAAAAGGATTTGGTATGTGCTCCGTGTAGGCATGGCAAAATGGTCGCCGCCTCTCACCCGCCTCTGAGATCCGTTATGACAGAGAGGCCATGCGAGCTGTTCCATATGGACTTGGTTGGCCTAGCTCGTGTGTGCTCGGCAGGTGGGAAATGGTATGTCCTTGTGATCGTGGACGACTATTCTTGCTATGCTTGGGTCTTCTTTTTAGCTGACAAGGGGGAGACGTTTGGGTTTGTCCGGGATCTAATCTTGAGGTTGAAGAATGAGAGGAATGGAGATGTTGTTCGAGCTATTCGTAGCGACAATGGTAGTGAATTTAAAAACTCTCATTTCGAAACCTTTTGTCGTGATTTGGGTCTCGAACATCAATTCTCTTCTCCCTATGTGGCTTGTCAGAATGGTGTGGTTGACAGGAAAAATCGTTCCCTTTGTGAGATGGCTCGGACGATGCTCCACGAGCATAGGACTCCGAGGAGATATTGGGCTGAGGCGGTGAATACCGCTTGACATGTTGGGAACCGGATTTTTCTCAGGGCCTTCTTGAACAAGACGTGCTATGAGCTCATGCACGGGCGAGCACCCAGAGTGAGCCATTTCAGGGCTTTTGGTTGTCGGTGCTTTATTCTCAAGAAGGGTAGGCTTGATAAGTTTGAGTCGAGGTCCTCTGATGGGATTTTCTTGGGTTATGCTAGTCATTCTCAAGCATTTCGTGTGCTCAACCTTGATACTAACCTAGTCATGGAAACTTGCGAGGTTACCTTCGACGAGACCCAGCCATGCAATTCGTCTATCTTTGAGTGTGCAGGTGATGACGAAGTTGGCAAGAAGATCTTTGAGGACGAGGAGGATGATGCTGGAGAGGATGATGGTGATGATGGTGAAGCTCCAGCCACGCATGTACCATCTACTTCCACTACGACGACTACGGTGCAGGATGGTCCATCCCCTACACCGCCTACGATCCAGCAAGATCAAGTGGAAGCAGCTGCTGAGGGGGAGGTTGTCTCCAGGCGAGAGGCACCGAGGCGCGTTCAAGTTGATCATCCGCCCTCAAGAATCATTGGCGACATTAATGAGCGTACGACACGGTCAAGGTCCAGAAATGCTTCTCACTTTGCTCATTCAGCTTTTGTTGCTACCTTTGAGCCGAAAGACATTGGACACGCGCTATCTGATCCTAATTGGGTGAATGCCATGCATGAGGAGTTAGAGAATTTTGAGAGAAACTAGGTGTGGGAGTTAGTGGAGCCACCATCAAACTGCAAACCTATTGGGACAAAATGGATATGGAAAAACAAAGAGGGTGAGAATGGTGAGGTGGTGAGGAACAAATCGAGGCTGGTTGCTCAGAGTTATAGCCAGAAGGAGGGGATAGACTATGAGGAGACATTTGCTCCTGTAGCCCATTTGGAGGCAATCAGGATTCTTCTAGCCTTTTCTGTGGCTAAAGGATTCAGGTTGTGTCAAATGGATGTGAAGAGAGCCTTCCTGAATGGGTTTTTGGAGGAGGAAGTTTATGTGAGGCAACCACCTGGGTTTGAGAGTGTTGAGTTTCCCCACCGAGTGTATAAGCTGAGGAAGGCCTTGTATGGGCTGAAACAAGCTCCCAAGGCATGGTATGGCAGGTTGAGGGGGTTCTTGTTCAGCAAGTGGTTTGAGATGGGCAAGGTTGATAAGACTCTTTTTCTTCTCAGGCAGGGTGATGATATCCTAATTATTCAGGTGTACGTGGATGATATTGTCTTTGGTGGCTCGTCTCACTCTTTGGTTGTGTAACACCCTAATTTTCAAAATTTTGAATTTTAATAAAATTGATTAGCAACCTTTAATTTGCTCTTAAGGACTATAAGGTTTTCTTTAATTTCTTTTAGGCATTTAATTATTTTCAAAATAAAATAAATTAATCATAGGAGTTTAATGTAGCATACATGCTGATGCATTGTTTTTGAGTTATTGAATTCAAATTTGTGCTTGAATTCATTTGTTTGTTGCTTTTCAAAGTAGAAAACCCTTTTCTTTTTATCAATTTCCCTCTCTCCCTTCAGTTCTGGCCCGCTTTTGTTTTGAAGCCCAAATCTTTGAAGTCTGCTCGCTCCCCCTTAACTCCCTGGCCTAGCTCACCTTTTCACCCCAGCAGGTCGCAGCCTGGCGCCGCTCTCGGCCCAGCAGGCCCGCTCCGCTCCTCCGCCGCTCGCTGTCGCTGACCGGTGGTCCCCGCTTGTCATCCCCAACCTGAGGCGTCCCCAACCTGGACTCCACCGCGTGCCGCCCTGTGTCCGTCTCGAGCACGCTTCCCTACGCGTGGCCTGCACGCCAATGGAGCGCCCCGGACCTTTATAAGGCGCCATCGCCGCCCGTGTCTCCTTTCACCCGAAACCGTAGCCGCCCGAGCTTCCCCGCCGCTGCTTGAGGTCGAACCCTAGAGCTCTGGCCGCCGCGCTCGATCTCTCTCGCCGCCGCCCCTCTGTCAACAAGGAGCACTGCCAGAGGTTCGCGTGAAGGTAAGGAGGCCACCCGTGTCGCTTGTTCTGGTCCTCGTGCCCTGTGCCGCCCGCAACAGCTCACCGGAGTTGGCGCAACACCGCCGTCCGCCTCGCGGAGCCGCACGCTTCCATCACCGCCCGTGCATTCGCCCCTTTGCCCTTGTTCGATCCCTCGTGTCGCGTGCGTCTCCCCAAGCCCATCCTCGTCGCGAATCGTGCCCGGGGACTCGAGATCGAGTCGCGCCGGCGAGTGCGCCGCCGCCCGCCGCCATTCACCACTGTGCTTAGCCGCCGTCTGCTACCGCATGCGCCCGCAGCCGTCCGTTCTGAAGTCGACGGCTCAGATCCGTCCTGACCGCTTGCAACCATCAGATCGAGATCCAACGGTCCAGATCGTCCTGGTCAAAGTCCATACCGGTCAATCAAACTGAGCTGCCGCCGCTTTGCAGAAAAACCCCTTTGTTTCATAGATTTGCAAGTTTGCCCTTCCGCAAAGCAAGTTTTCTTACAGTTAGGTCCAGGTTTCTTCATTTTAGCCCAGAAGCTCTAGTTTTCTTGCTGATAGGTCCTTCTATCTTGTTTAGGGTGTATCTTAGTCGTTTTAGCTCTGTTTTTAGCGTTCTTTATGTCCACGCGATCGTCTCGACGAGTAGATTAGTTTTCTGTTGTTTTTGTCTCTGTTTGCTATGATTGATGTTCTGTTTCTTAATTACTTGTATTGTATGCTTGTATGTTATTGTGTGGAGCGTAGTGAACGATCAATTCGTGGAGTACGCTGCCGTTGAAGATCAAGAAGGCTTTGAGCAGCAGCACGCTTGGGTTGAAGGCAAGTCCTTGCTGCATTCCCTCTTGTCCTATTACAACATGCATTTTAATTACACAGTTATTTACTTTTTGCTTGCATTAATGTGATGGGACCCATGCTAAGGTGTGACTAGTGTTGTTTACCTTGTGCCTTGATCAACCGGGTGTTATCTTTATGTTGGGTAGCTTTGCTAGAGCATACTTTGTGGTTTAATGGAACAAACTTTTAATCTTGATTTATTTTATGCTATTCATGTCATACAAGAACACCATGCTTGTTTAATCGGAACATGGAGAACCACCTAGGAAAACCGTACAACCACAAGGCTTATGGCTCTGCCTTGGCTGAATAACTAGTGACTCTAGTGTTGGGATGACCTTACCTGATAAGGGCAAGGGGGAGCGCCAGTGGGGTATAGACTCGCTCTAGTAGGGAGTTGGGCTAATCTAAGACACGGTACCTACTAGGGGACTTTATACTCTGCAACAACTCAGAACCTTCACGGGTTGTTTCACAATGGGGAATCTTTGTAAAGGCCTCGTAGCGTCCCTATGCAGCCACACCTCGGTAGTGTGGTATTGTGCCTACTTTTGCAAAGCATGGTTGGGTCCAAAGCTCTTCTGAGTTTTTACATGACTTGTGGTGAAAGTGTACAACCTCTGCAGAGTGTAAAACTAATCGATTAGCCGTGCTCACGGTCAAGAGCGGCCTGGACCCTCACATGATTAACTCTATGGAAGATGGAACTTATAAACTTGTTCATTATACTTTATGGTTCTTATGCATCTTTTAAGTGGGTTTGGTATATACTTACACTTGTTAGTGATAGTTGCTTAATAAAACTTGACCAACTAAAATGTTGACCTGCTTTGCAACCACAAGCCTTCCACCATAAAGCCTTGCATGTTGTTATAGTATCTTTCCCTTGTTGAGTACGACATGTGCTCATGCTTGTTGTTTTATGTTGCATCTACACAACCCGGCTGCTGCTCAGACGGACATTTTGAGGACTATCCTGGTGGATTCGATGAGTTCTAGGTGTTCACTCCTTCAGTCAGCTGCCTGTGGAGGACTTCCGCGCTTACTTTTTTTCCGCTGTTAGCTACTCGGTGTGTTAGATTAAAGACTATCGGTCATGTAATAAAGTCATAATACTTCCATTACACTTTTGGCACTGTTTTTGGTATTCACTAAGTCGACGCATGTGTGTAACTTGATCCTGGTGCACATGTGTTTTATGCTTTCGGATTTGCCTTTAAATCTGGGTGTGATAGGTTGCGAGGTTTGCAGAGAACATGAGCAAAGAATTCGAAATGTCCATGATGGGAGAGTTGCAGTTGTTTCTCGGGCTTCAAATCAAGCAGGCGAAGGAGGGAACCTTTGTGCATCAAGCCAAGTATACGAAGGACATCCTCAAGAAGTTCAAGATGGACGACTCGAAGCCCCTGTCGACACCGATGAGTACGACTACAATGCTGGATGCGGACGAGGACGGAGAGCCAGTGGACCAGAAGGAGTACCGGAGCATGATCGGCTCCCTCTTGTACTCTACGGCGACGAGGGTGGACATCCAGTTTTCTGTGTATCTGTGCGCTCGTTTTCAGGCATCGCCGAGGACTTCACATCGGCAAGCCGTCAAGCGGATCTTCAGGTATCTTCAATGCACTCCTGAGCTCGGTCTTTGGTACTCGGCGTCCTCTTCCCTTTCTCTTCTTGGTTTTTCAGATGCCGAATTTGCGGGGTGTCGAGTCGATAGGAAGTCGACTTCTGGGACGTGCCAGTTTCTGGGTTCTTCGCTTGTTTCTTGGTCTTCTCGCAAACAATCTAGTGTAGCCCAGTCTACCACAGAAGCTGAGTATGTTGCTGCTGCTAGTTGGTGCTCCCAGCTACTTTGGATCACATACACGCTGAGTGACTAAGGTGAGGAGTGTTCCCATGTACCTCTCATGTGTGATAGCACGAGTACCATCAGTGTTGCCAAAAACCCCGTGCTTCACTCCAGAACCAAACACATAGAAGTGAGGTACCACTTCCTGAGAGACAATGTTGAGAAGGGAAACATAAATCTCATCCATGTGCCAACCGAAAAGCAGCTCGCCGATATTCTAACCAAGCCTCTGGACCAGGCTACATTTGCGCATTTACGAGGAGAGCTTGGAGTTGTGTTTCCTTTTTGAGCTTTGGTTGGGAGGGTTGATGTACATATGCATGTTGCATCTTCATTTATGTATCATATCATGCTTGCATTTTTGTATCATAGACTGCATTTGTATGATATGCCTTAGATATGTGCTTCTCTCATATTCTTTGATCACCATGATATGCTGGATATGAGGTTATGACTTTGCTAGTGATGCTCATGAGATGTATAGCTGTGCTCCTGGTAGCTTTGGGATGTATATGCTTGTGGATGGCTTTCTTTTGTAAAAATGTTATATGATCCTCTCTTGTGAGTTGAATGCCTCTCGTGTTCAAATTGTGCACTTATGGCTATATCTTGCTTAATTTGTGCTTGGAATCATGTTCTTTTCATTTGGGGTCAAAGATCCATTTATCATCATGAATGTTTAGCCTACATGCTACCTTGTGGAGAAGCCTAAGCTTCTTTTTGCCGCAAAGGCACTTCATGTACCATGCTTAATTTGTAAATCATGAATTTGGTATGTGAGATGCCTAAGCTTGAAAAATATGTTTCCATGTCATAAATGCTTTAAATTCCTTATCTTGGGTGCTAAACCGTTGCATGATGTTCACCAATGAGAAGTCTCATATCTAGAAGTGGACACATGGCTCGGTGGCTTTGACATGACATGAGATAGCTTGTAGGTGTTTGTGATGATCTTGTGATGAGAATGTGTGACCTTGCATGAAGTTTGTGGGCTATATGTTGTTTGTGCTCATTTTGATCATGTGTAGGTCCTATGCTCATGAGAGGGATATCTTTGTGAAAAATTCTTCTTTTGATCATGGCTATGTCACATGTTTATATGTCCCTATCTATCTTGTTGGCGATGCTTGTACTAAATTTGTGGCTATCTTGTTTGTCTATGTCTCAATTTTAGCATGTTGTAGTGCTCTTTTGTATATTTGAGAAGCACATGCTTGCATTTGTAGACTTGATTCATGCATTACCAACAAGGGGGAGGAAAGTACCCAATTCATGTTTCCAGGGGGAGTTTTTGCATCAAGGGAAGAAAATTTGGGAGAAATGCATTTGTTCAGGGGGAGCTTGCATTCATGCATTTGGGAGCTCTTTTTCGCCTGAATTTTAGTTGTGCTCTTTTGCCGATGGTTTCGAGCCCTTTTGCCTCACCTTGAGGAGTCGGCAATTTTGGAGCATTTTATCTCGGTTGTGTCGAGCCGTTGCCCTTGTCTTAGGGGACCGAGATTTTTCTCACTCAAGTGATCTTGTTTTGGCTTTTGTTTGGCTTTTGATCACTTGTTTGAGTTTTTCAGTCGTTTCTTTTCTTTTTCTCTTTTCTCTGAATTGGTTACTTGTGTGTGTTGTCAATGCACTCATCAAGGGGGAGATTGAGGACCGGAGCATCCGAGGACCGGTGGATGGTCGCTCCTGGCTGTGATGAGTGATTGACAATGTGGTGTGGACTCACTCTTGGGTGAGTATTGCAGGTGCAGGTTGCGGCTTGATTTGCGTTGGTGTAGGTGAATAACGGGCGCGAAAGGTCTATGCCTTGCGGTGCCTCCAAGGAGTGGAGAGACAAGTAGGCTCGGCTCGAGGGACCTGGTGGCCAGCGGGGTCAAGTGCGGGCCGCATGGTGGCAAGAAAAGCAAGACTAAGTCGTGGACAGGAACCGGTGCAGGGTAGCGGCTCACGACCGGAGTCTGCATGCGGGGTTAGCGGCGGTTCACCACAAAACCGTCGGATTACTTGGTTGAGCCACAAAACCATGACCGGAGGCTCGGCGGGCGGAGACGGGATCCGGGCGCGCCGAGAAGCTTCGATGGCAGTGGACACGTGGCGGGATCGCAGGGCTTGCGTCGGGAGGACGCGGACTGCGGCAAAGGCGTGGCCGTGCGATGAAGAGGAGTGCTACATGACCTATTTGCCCCTGAGGGGTTTGTATCTCAACTTAAGTGCTAGGGGTAGCTTAGTCTTTTGCCCAACCCGGAGGAACTCATATATATTAGCTCTAGGGTTTCTGGGCAAACCATCCTTCTGGACTGCTTCTCATTTCCTTGCTCCATAGGCGTAGATTTTCTTCACTGTAGAGAATATGTCCTCCGAGTGTATGGAAGCATTCATGGTTGCGTTGATTTCCTTCTTGTAGCTCGTGTGTTTCTCGTGTCTTTTTCGAGCTATTTTCGTTGGATTTTCGTGCGCACCTTGTTCCTTCGATTCTGAGGTGTTTGGGTTCTTGTCGGTGGGTATCATGGATAGATGTCCTGTGCATCTTTGTGCTTGATCATGACCCCTCAATCTCCAGATTTGGCCTCCGATTGAAGGATTTCGGTTGGAACCCTAGCTCTTTGTGTGAGCTCGGTTGAATCTCGATTCCGCTCGATTCAGTGGGTTTGAGGCTACAAATTCGTAGGTATAGCATCTCCTAGAGGCGCTTCACCTTCACCTATGATTTAGTAGCAATCCCTTGGTTGATTCGGGAGATCGGGCAAAGGGAAGGAGGAGTTGACCTTCAAGAGGTCGGGTTCGGGCTGCTGTATGCGAGTCTGGCGGACAGTCCGCGGCTACCGTGCGGACCGTCCGCGAGGTGCTGATCAGCCAGGTGTTTGTCATGTTCTTCGCAAGTTCTTGCGTCACTTTGTTTCGATCCGTCAAGTCAGGTGGTTTTGGTTGGAAGAGGTTTGCCGGACTGTCCGCCCGGGGTTGCCGGACTGTCCGCGCAGGTCGGACTGTCCGCGGGTAGGGTACGGACCTTCCATTTTTCGAGGTGCAGTACTGGTTGTTCGGGCAGCGTTTTCAGACTGTCCGCGGTGACCTTGCGGACCGTCCGCCTTGCCCCCGCGGACTGTCCGCCTGGTCACCTCGGACTGTCCGCCCCAGGCACTGCAGATTGCCTAAGTCCTTTGCTTCTTGAGTTGCACTTCCGTGTTGCTTTGAGTTGGGGTTTGTTCCTAGGGTTGGTAGGTCCGTTTTGACTACGTGACCTCGGCAAACTCGTGTGGGAATCCTAGGTTGTGAATTTAGGACATAGGCCGAGTTCATCCTCCGGGAAGAATTTTTATCGGCTCCCATTCACTCCCCCCTCTCTGGTCGCCTAATCGGTCCTTCAACAGATAGGTCCCTGGAACGAGATCTCCAATCACAAAAGAGTCCCTAGCGCCATGGCCGGCGGAGGGAGCTCGATTCCGGTGAGGGGAAGGTTCGGTCTGGCCGGGAAAGTGGCGGGGAGGCACGTGGGATTACCTGGGGTTCCATTCCGGTGCTTGGTTGGGGCGGAGGAGCGACCGGCGAGGGGGCTCGGCGGCTCGGTGCATCTGAGGCCATGGGAGCTTCTACTCCAGTGAACTGGCGACCGGAACTGGTTACCTGGTGGTCCTGCGAGCTTCCAAGGGTTTGAGGGGAGTTGCTGGTGTGCGCAAGACACGACGGCGGTGACAGGAAGGCGGACCTCGCCGTGGCGGCGGCAATGGCGGATGGCGGCTGCCTGGCGGAGGTCTGTGCGCCCGAGCGTAGAGCTCCGGTGGCGGCTTTATAGGCGATGGAGGGGGCCTTTCTTCGAGGCCAAGGCCTCAGCTTGGGGCGCAAGAGAGGAGGACGGTGCGTGGCGCGCTGGGACAGGGCGGTGGCAGGAGGCCGGCGCATGTCGACAGCGTTTACGGAGGGGATAAGGGCGGGGAGTGAAACGATTGGGCCTGCTAATGGGGGCAAACCCGCCCCAAACCCACCCCTCCCCATACTTAATAATTAAATTATGTCAATCCAACCCGCCCCACCCCATTTAACTAGCTACTCATCCCACCCCGCCCCATTATATGTGGGTGGAAATGGGTTGTAGTTATTTGCTTATATTACTTGTAGCATCTACATTTAGAGTCAGACCCTAAAACTAAAATCTCGCGTTCACACCTTAAAATTTTAGAGAAATTGGTTGAAATTTATGCAGATGACTCAATTTGATGGCCCGCTACTCTGTGCAGAGTGGTGGAGCTGGACTTATACGTGGACCCCGTGTTAAAAACCGGACCCTAAAACTAAAACCTCGCATTCACACCTTAAAATTTTAGATAAATTGACTGAAATTTATGCAGATGACTCAATTTGATGGTCCGCTACTCTGTGCAAAGTGGTGGGGCTGGACTTATACGTCGCCCCCCCCCGTCAAGAACCGGACCCTAAAACTAAAATCTCACGTTCACACCTTAAAATTTTAGAGAAATTAGCTGGAATTTATACAGATGACTCAATTTGATGGTCCGCTACTCTGTGCAAAGTGGTGGGGCTGGACTTAAATGTGGGCCCCGCGTCAAGAACGGGACCCTAAAACTAAAACCTCACGTTCACACCTTAAAATTTTAAAGAAATTGGCTGAAATTTATGCAGATGACTCAATTTGATAGCCCACTACTCTGTGCAAAATGGTGCGCCTGAACTTATACGTGGGCCTCGTGTCAAAAGCCGGATCTTAAAACCTCACATTAAACCCACCCCAACCCGCTCCAACCCGCATTTGTTTTATACCCAACCTGCCTCAACCAATTAGATATAAAAACTCATTTCTACTCATCCAAACACACCCCATGAAACAAACCGCAACATAAAACCCATTACAACCCGCCCCATTAGCAGGCCTAGAAACGACGGGCAGCGGGCAGTTTTGGGCTACTTACGTCGCGTCCCTGACGACGTCTGCGGGGCCTAGCGTTTTTGGGAGGCGCGCGACACGGACGCCGGGGCGGGGCGCTGGCAGCGGCACGGCGCACGCTCTGGGGCTCTGGGGCGCGTGGGATGGGTGGTCTAGGCAAGTTTGACTGAGATTAACTTCAGATTTTTGAACAAAACTTCAAAATCTCCAAAACTAAAAGTTGGAAATGGGTCCAAGGACTACAATTTTTACAAAGGGTGACATATGTTTTGAGCAATGCTTTGGCTGGGAACGCGCACCGAAGTTGGCAGAATTCTCAGGTTTACTGTTCATAACAGCTGACTAAGTTTTTGGGCATCTTCCACTTAGAATTTGGAATGCCGCCAATTGTGGAAAATGTGTTCCCGGAGGTAGCGAACAACTTTCGTATTGGCCGATTTTCAAGTTGCTATACAAAATTTTGAGATATAGCCATGCCAACGAACGGATATTCTCAGGCTTTTAGGGTTTAACTCTTAATCAGGGCTTAACTCTTCATTAAAATAAGTTAAACACCTAGGGTGTTACAGGATCTGGGGAGGGAAAGGAGGGAGAGGGGCGGCGGCGGCTGCGGGGAGAGGAGAGAGGGAGTGGGTGTTATGGTTTAGGGGAGGGGACGGTGCTTAAATAGCTGAGGCGTGGAGTTGGGCTGGGTTGGAGGTGCAAATGGGCCGGGGGTGGAATTCATGGGCCGGCGGTGGGGTTGGCTGGAAATAATTCTTTGCCGTGCGCCAGGGGTCCACGGCACACGACAAAGATTTTTTCCATTTATGTCCAATTTAACCTCATAGTTAGAGTTAATGTACTAAAATATCAAATGGTTCCAAAACATTACCATAAATTAGGATGAGACAATATAAGTTGTATATTGCCTAAATAAAAAACTTTGAATTCAAATTCAAATTTGAACTTTACTACGGCTACAAACCTAATCAAGTGGCTCTCAACACTCTGAAACTTTTAGTCAGATACTTCGGTTTCCAAACACCATCCATGACGACTTGCTCAAAACACTCTATTTGATTTATCACAAGCTTCACATAGCGAATCATGAGCTTTTGACAAATCTCATGATTTTTATAATTTGTTTGCATTTTATACAATTAAAAACATTGCAATCGCATGTGAATTTTCATGATTCGCGAACAAAATGTTCAAAATTTCATCCAATTTCATGAATAAGGTCTTCAAAATTATTCAATTACATGAATATTATTTTCCCACAAATTTTACTCCATTACTTTATGCACTTGCATTTCAAATTTGACGTATACGGCAAAAATTCTTTAAGTGACACATAATTTTTAAAAATAGTAAATTTATCGAGACATGTATAAATTTGAAATATAGAGTACAAAACAATGTTCTTGGAGTAGAGAAATTAAAAGAAGTGCAAAAATCAAATTTTTTTTAAAATACTTTGCCGTGCGTTACGGGAAAACGCACGGCAAAGGTATATCTTTGCCGTGCGCCTGTGGAAAACGCACGACAAAGATATATCTTTGCCGTGCATTTCCAAGTGACGCACGGGGCCGTTTACCACCACGGTTGGCAAGAAAAAAAAATACATTTGCCGTGCGTCAAGAAAAAAACGCACGGCACTCTTTGCCGTGCGTTTTGGCCGGCACACGGCAAAGACCGATCTTTGCTGTGCGCCCGAGATAAAGCGCACGGCAAAGAGCAGGGCGCACGGCAAAGACGTTTTTTCCCGTAGTGTTCCTTTGGTGATTAAACTATAGTAGAATAATCGATCTGTGGCTTTCTCGGGAAAGTTGATTAATGAATCGTACAAAGACCGCACCCAAAGAAATTTATTAGTATGGGTTATCAAGCTTCCATATTTCTCCAGAAATTGACTTTCATTACCTCGGTCAGCAGAATCCCAAACTTCTGCAAAGAGTAGCACTGAAGCTCCAGGTATACAGCAAGAACCACATGGTTTATTAAAAACTCGAGGCGTGCATCTTCGTGTGATGTAGGGCCCGTTTAGTTCGGCAAATTACGCATATGAATAGTGTTGTAATAGGAAAAAGCTACCACATTGGACTGATCGCGTGCTGTGAGAGAAATTCGATGGGTGAATAGGGAAAAGTTGGATGAATTGAATTTTCCCACTAATAAATAGGCCTTTACTACGAAAAAGTTAAATTGCTGATGCTACTGAGGCCGTTCCTATACAAGTACTATAGGACATGAGGATGGTGACACCTCTCGCATGTCTGAAGGTCCTTGTCCTTCATACAGTTTTTACTGCCTGATTGTGACATCTCAGGCCTTGAACACGGACACCATGCATGCCATAAAGTACCAGAAGTGTCGATCACTGATCCATAATCCACCCTATGCTTTCATGTATTGTCCTGGGCTATAAACATTTGTTGCACACCTGTTTCCCAACGCATCACATGCATATATTGGTATCAACAGACTCAGTTATATATCCGTTTCTACCTCATTTTTGTATAAGTGTGTATATTGATTCTTGGAGTTGGAGATGCTAGTACAACCACATTTATATATGGGCTGGGTTGGGCGTGCTACGAAGCATTTGATTACTTCAGTTGATAATCTTCCATGCTATTGCCTTCATTGTGAAATGGTGTCTATGTATAATGATGAAAACATTTGGCTAGAGGCTGGACCAAACTGCATCATTTGTAAAATTTCTATCACGCTTGTGTCAGCTCGCTGGGTGCTCTCCAGCCATGGTTGGTTGGTGAGACGAGACGATCGATGTCCATAAACAAAACGAAGTCAATGGCAGTCTTCTCCAGGGACTGGAACTAAACTTTGCTGCAAGCTAGTCACAGACAGAGTAATAGTAGTTCAAGGGTTGCAGAATCAACGAACGTCTCGATGCAAATCTATCACTGACATTTGAGTTTCTCCATCAATGCAAACTATCGTTGACACTAAAAATATGCATTCCCATGTGAATAAATTAGCTCATCCGTTCTTCTAGTATGATTATTATCCTTTGCCAGCCATTGCATTTGCTGCTACTGCCTCTGACAGTAAACAAGGGTTCTTATGTTTTCTTATTAGCTATACCTGTACACTGTACTTTACATCTACGACTCCACTAACCTGCCAGTACATATATGTATATATATTAGCTGTTCTCTGTGCCTTCTTTGCTGCTGTAGTGCAAATTAGTAACCCACAACATGCTGTGGTGCAGAATCGACGAATCCCTCATTGCAACATTCTTCTAGTGTTCATATCGACTTACTAGTGTTGGTACCTCCCTTTCCATTTTTCTTTCGCATCCCATGCCTGAACACTATTGCTGGCTATGGGTTTCCCAACACAGGGAAGAGAGCTGAAGCAGATGATCATTATATGTCTGAGGGCAGGTACATGCTTCTTATATTCACGGCGTACAGGCAAGTTGGATTGAGCATTTGTTCTGTTATAATAATTTCAGAGTACATCAACTTTGTCCATGTGTACTTCAAACTTATGTTGGAAGGATTTAAAATGTGCAAAGTTAACACATGAAGATCTCCAATTCTCCATGTGATCGGAGGTCGGAAGATGTTATGACACCACTTTTAAGCCATTAATTGTAGGGAACTTTTTTTTCAGTTTTCAAGAGTACGTGCCTTGTCGTCCAAAAAGGTTTGGCTTGATGGACGAAACAAAGGTCCCCATTAATTGCACAGTTTATTATGCTGCCATACAATTTAATTGTGATGCACTGGATTTGACAAAATTAAATCAAATTAAACTCTATTGCCCTTTATTCTAGTTTCATCCAGATCAAACTCCTGCCCTCTTTGTCTCTTTGTGCACTTGTTTTTTCAGTTGATTGACATAATGGAAATGTAAAACACAAAGAATCACACTTGCTATTTTCTACACAATTTTGTTTCATATGTTGAATGTTGCTAAGAACAAGATGCTATATAATTAAAAGAGTGCCTGCCTGTGGAGATTGATGTTTTACCACCACAAGATGTTTGTTTGTTTGTTTGTTTTGTTCAGAGTTTTCTCAGTTTGTATTAAGTTGAACTCATTATTACATGACATTATCACTGTTATTCGCTACTTGCTCCTTTTATTTGTGAAACTTGATCCTCCTCACATATTTGTGCGCTGACTGAAATTCTCTAAATTGATTTCTATCATTGAGGTATCTGAATCCCATTTGCATGCCCTTATACAATGGAAACTTACATGCATGCTATTCGTTCCCTACTTTCCTTTGCATTCTGCAGGCAATTACCATTCTGGTGGTGTGAATGTACTCTCACAGTACAATTAATGAAAAGGCAAGGATGAAATTGGTATCACTTTGTTTCCTACTTTTTTTGCTTTGTTTACCGGTGAGGAAGGAAATACTTCAATTTGCACATCGGAGACTCCATTTTTCATTCCAGATGCATCACATCCCTATCACACATGCTAGGTGCGTACCTATGGTATCCTTGAAACTCTCACTATATATTCTATGAGACGAATGGTAGCTAGAAAAGGGTTAGCTTCGACTCTGCTGCATATATTTAAAGTGAGGATTCACGAATAATGCAGGTGATTGTCTCTTAGTTAGACATTAATAACCGTACAACTACGACTCATGTGTTGCTGCAGTAGTGAATTGTTCGGAATGTCTGCTAATGAATTGAAGTGGGCCTACAACTACCTACAAAATATTATAGAAATATTTTTTTTGAGAAAATATTATATAAACAGTTTGTAGGTGTGGTTGGAATGCCATTTATGTTTCCTACGTACATTTCTGTTTCATATAATGAATGCTGCTCGGAACAAGATGCTATTGAGGAGGAGTATCAAAAAATTTCAAAAGAGTGCCAGGTCTATGTGCAGCCAACTGCCTCTGGAGATTCATGTTTTGCATTTCGGCCAGGTATTTAGACTTTTCTCAGTTTGTATCAGTTATTATTATAAGACATTGTATCTCTTATTTGCTACTGGCTTCATTTATGTGTGAAATTTTGATCCTCTGCTCACATATTTGTGTGCTGATTGAAATTCTCTAAATTGATAATTATCTTTGAGGTACCTGAATTCCTTTGGCGTATGTACTGTTACACAATGGAACATGCTGCTATTCATTCCCGTAAACCTCCATCCTTCGGAGTTCGGAGGAAGTTTCTTTTACATTCTGCAGGCAATTGCCATTCTGCTGGTACAGGATGGACCCACACAGTTGCAATTTTGTGGCAATGTACTTCAATCTGCACATCCGAGGGTCCGATTTTATTTCCAGACGCATCACATCCCTATCACACACTACATGTAGAGCAGGGCACTGCTATGTGTGTTTAGATCGATTCAGATGCTAGCAGGTACTGTATCATCGGCCCTCACAATATATATACTGGGCGGGGAGGAACGAATGGAGGTGACTGTGTAGGAAGAAATATTGCTTTAGACATTCATAACTGTACATCTAAGACTCTTGCTGCAGTAATGCATTCTTCAGAACGTCTGCAAACGGATTGAAGTGGGCCTACAACTACCTACGTACATCCTCTACCAAACAATATAATCTCCTCGAAGTACATGACATCCACTGATCCACGTTATGACTCACCTTGTAATATATCGACATCACAAAGTGAAGCATTTCTTTAATTGATTACAATGATATCGATACTAATATTCAGATAACCAACAATTTGAAGTTTCAAATCAGAGAGTTTTCTTTGATGCATAAAATAATTAATTATATTACATAGAAATAATTAACTATGTGGTACATTACATGGTCCCTCAGTCCTCTCGTCCATCATCGATACATATTGAAGTATAATTTATAGTAGGAAGCAAGAATGATTGTGGTAGGCCAGCCAAGTGCAAGCATTCTTTACAAGATGGATGGTAGGAAGCTTTGTTGGTCCTACAATTTGTGACCAATAAATTTCAAAGTTAATTGAAATTCATTGTTCGAACTTTTTTAACTTGCCTAATTCACCCCCTCCCCCTCTTAGGCTACGAGCATCCGATTCCCTACAAGTGGTATCAGAGTCGGGACTCACTTCCTTCACAAGGAAACGCCAATTCGATTGGTAAATTGTGAAAACCGGCTCATTGGAACGGTTAGGCTTCACCGCCTAGTGAGTTGCTCTATAGAGGAATGAAAGGGGTGGATACCTTAGGTTTGGCTCCACATTTTGATGGCACGGGCTATCCTCGGTGGAAGGTTCTCATGGAGGCCTATCTCCAAGCAAAGGACCTTGATATTTGGAGAGTCACCGATGAGGACGTGCAAAATGGTACTAAGAAGGAGAAGTAATTTGATGTGATTGCTAAGAGTATCATTTTTTCCTCCCTAGATGTAGGTGTTTTCAATATAGTTTTTACTTGTGATAATTCTTATGAGCTATGTAAAACCATCAAGGAGCAAAATGAGAGTTCAAAAGAAGTAGCTAATGAACGCTACGGTTGCCTCCTTGAGAAATTCAATAGCTTCAAGCAACTTGAAAATGAAAATGCCGAATCTATGTACTCACGCCTAAATGTGCTTGTCAATGAGATCAATGCTTTGGGTGTGAAGAACATCACGGACTTGAACATCAACCGCAAGATCCTACAAAGTCTCCGGACGCCCGATTATGACTTGGTGAAAGCCATCATCTATGAAAAGAAGCTCGAAGAATTGAAGTCATCTCATATCTTAAGCAAGATCATGGCACATGAGCTTCAAATCATGCCCAAGTCCAAGAAGGCGCCCCAAGAAAAGCCCCAAGAACCATCTTCTCCAACCACAAGTCATGCCCTCTCATGCCAACAAGAGAAGGTGATGAGTAGGATGGCTACTCATGGAAGCTCAAGCGAAGATGATGGTGATGATGGTGACGATGAAGACTCCTCATGTGATGAAGAGATCGAATCCATGATGGCCATGTACGTGAAGAAGATCTTCAAGTATGTGAAGAAAATCAACATGTACGGCTACAACGTCCACTTGAGAGAAGGGCGTCATCATCAACACATCAAGTTTACCAAGATCGAGCACAAGCCCAAGAAGAAGGTGGTCAAGGAAAGGAGGCCAAAGCAAGGAGCAATTGTTGCCGTCCGTGAGTGGACAAGTGGTGGAGAATCATGTTCTTATAGCTCAAGTGATGAATCAAAAAAGAACTTCACCACCCGCTTCATGCAAGGTCCTTCATCATCACCACACATGTGCCTTATGGCCCAAGGTATGGAGAGCAATGTAAGTGATGATGAATCCGACACCACCTCTCTTGATGATCTTGTTGAGCTAGTCCATGAGCAAAAAGAAATACTTAAAAACCAAGCTAATAAAATCAAAGAACTCAATGCTCCCAATGATCTTAGTGCAACTCTTGCTACAAATTATGAACATTTGTTGTGCAAATTCAAATTGTTTAGCAAGGAGTGTGATGAGCTAAGATCTAAGCTTGAGAGCAATGAGACTAAAACAAGTGATTCCTTTGAGCTTGATGAATCATCTATCTCTTGTGCAATTCCTATCTCCAAGGTAGATGCTTCAACTTCTTGCATTGATTTAATTGATGAATCTTGCTCACCATCTTGCAATGAGAATGTTGTTGTAGAAACATGTAATTGTCTCATAGGCAAGAAAAATGATGAGCTCAAACAAGAAGTGAAATGGCTCCGTGAGAGGTTGGCAAGCTTGATGGGCAAGGGCAAGAACAATGAGGAACAAGTGGACATCTCTCAAGACATGAAGAGCAACGTCCAACCTTCTCAAGATAACTGTGATCTCATGGTGAAGAAGCTTGAGAAGGGTGCAACCGTGACTTGCTACAAGTGTCATGGAGAAGGGCACAAGTTCTACAAATGCCCTCAATTTGTCAAGAAGATGGATAAGGGCGAGAAGAAGAAGATGAACTCTACCATCAAGAGCTCCCTCATCTCCACCAAGCCCAACCGCTAGAACAAGGCCAAGAGCAACACCTACATCATCAAGAAGAAGACTAATGGCAAGGTGGTTGCACACAATGTTGGGAAGATGAAGACGGAGCGGGGTTGGAACCAACCCATTTGGGTGCCTAAGGAAGTCATCACTAACATGAAGGGGCTTCAAATGGTTTGGGTTCCAAAGGCCACTTGAAGGCCATGAGATCGGGGACTTGGGAGGCTTGGCACAAAGAAGTTGTGAAGATTCAAGCCTAGAAGACAAGCTTGCAAGTTGGACATGTGTTGCCCAAGTTCCCCAGTTGAGGTAATGGAAACTAGAACCTATCTCTTATATCATTGTAGCTCCATTGCCTTGTCTAGGTTTGCATTTGTTGCTATGCCTAGTTGTTTACATATGGTAGGTTGCTTGTGTCATGTGCTAACCCATGAGCAACCTACATGGTTTGATTAGTGTGTAGGAAAGCTACACTTGCTCTTTCAATGTGCATGTTTTCATATATATCTCTTTGCATCATGAGCAAGCTATAGGGTTAGCTTCCCTTTTGTTGTTACAAACAATGTGCATACATTTGGTTGGTGATTCAAACACTAAATGCACACATTTAGGGGGAGCTCATCCTATGGTTTGGTTATGGGACTAACATTGTTTCAAGCTTATTTTGTGTAGTCCCTTGGCGATGCGTTTCGGTGCGGTACTTTATTATAAGAGAATGTTATTTCACTCTCAATGTGATCTATCATCTCTAAAAAGAGTGAATATAGCAATATGAGCTTCATGCTATTGAGTCATGTCCTTGCGAGCTTATATCTCTACAAGCTTTTTCTTTGCAAGCTTCTTTCAAGTGGTGTCACCTAGTGATATCATTTCCAAGTGGCTCATCTCAATGTGGTGCCAACAAGGTAGAGAGGAACAAATTCCCCGAAGGTATGCAATGATCAAAAGACTACAAGTGATATCTACAAGTGGTAATGTAACAAGAACCCATTTGTCTTATCTCTTGTCCTTTAAGCTACCTCCTTGCATGATATGCTCTAAGCTTCCTTATCTTTCAAGTGTTTGTAGTTGTGCACTTGATTTGCACACTATCATGTTGTGCACACACTTAGGGGAGCTTAGTTTATATCATGCTAGTCTCATGAGCTTGTGATCCACCTTAGTTATTTGCACATGTGGTATCTTCATTGATATCATACATATGGATCATGGTTCATGCGACTTTCTCCCTTGCATTTAACATTTCTCTTTGAGCTATGTTTTCTAGGACTTGCTAGTTTTCCTTGGAGACCTTTTGTTTTGGGACCTTTTTGGAGATTTTATTCCAAAGGGGGAGAATGTGGGACCAAAGCAAGCTAGTGTTTCCAAAGTGGGAAGAAGCAAGCTATGTGTGAACATAGGAAGAGAAGATCAAAAAGGGGGAAGTTTGATCTAGGGGGAGTTTGGATGATGGTAAGCATCCAAGCAAGTGTAAGTGACTCTAATTTTGTTAATTTTTGCTAATTTATGCTTGCTTTGCTTGTGTTGTCATAAATCACCAAAAAGGGGGAGATTGTAGTGAACATGGCCCCATTTGCCATTTGTTCGAGTTGATTTTGGTGATTCATGCTAACACAAGTAATGGGACTAACCAAATCGTCTAGCATGTCCTTGTAGACATATCTAGGTCCCATGGATGCAATCACAATCAAAGGAAGCAAAGAACCAAGTCAAAGACGCAAGAAAACAAGCAAAACGCACCGTCGGTTTGCCCTAGGAAGAAGCATCGGTGCACTTGGTATACAGCGTAGCAGGCCAAACGAAGTTGACACCGTCGGATCATCCGATGATCCAGTTTCTAGATGCGCCGGATGAATTGCAGAGGAGAAGTAGCGAAGTCAGAAGCGTCGGATGAACCGACGGTCCATTGGAGGGAACCGTCGGTCTATCCGATAACCAAGTTTAAACAAGACAGAGACGCGCCAAGACTAAAGCAGTAGCACCGGATGAACCGACGGTGGAGCAGCAGTTCATCCGACGGTCTCGAAGAAGCTAACAGTAAGGTTTTGGCGAGGAGTCCTTCAGCACCGGATGTTCCGACGCACCATCGGTGTATAGCGTCGGAGCAGTTGTGTCAGCAAAGCTGCAATGGCTAAGTGACGTGGAGGGCACCGGATGAACCGACGCCTAGGAAAAGCATAGCATCAGTTAATCCGACGCTACCTTTTTTGTAGCCGTTAGCCAACGGCTCTTTGAGTGCCTTGGGGTATTTATACGCCCTCCACTCACCCATTTGAGGTTGCTGGATTGTGTGGAAGTGAAGAGGAGTGCAAGACACCTAGAAGATCATATCCAATCCATCCAAGTGCTAAATTGCTCATCCATAGACTTGCACATGCTTTGTGTGTGTGCTTAGTGCTAGGCTTAGCTTAGAGCTGAGTGAGTGCAAGGTTGTGCCAACCTTGTGAGGTGATTCTTGAGTGAATCAAGTTGTACAAGGTGCGCCGGAAGCCTTGGGGCCTAAGTGGCTCACCGGCAATCGTCTTCGACCCTCCGGCTTAGTGTGGAGTGGCGAGGACACTTTGTGCGGGGGACGTGGAGACCCCCATCCTAAGTGGGGAAGCTCCTTAGTGGAGGCGGCATCAAGGTGACCAAGGGAGCTTGACAAGTGCCTAAGTGGCGAGCCTTTGTGGCGAGTCAAGTGGTGCTCTTGGGAGAGACTTGGTGACCAGGAAGCAATACTCTTGTGTGAGTGCTTCAACAACGTGGACTAGGGATGGCTTAGTGCCTACCGATACCACGGGATAAATCGCGTGTCAAGAGTTTGCTTCCTCTCATCCCTCTTTACGTTTCCGCATTACTCTCTTGCAATTTTTGCTTGCCTTTACTTTACTAGAGTAGTATCATGTTAGGATTGGCTATAGGTTACAAAACATGTTTTGGGATGGGAGTTTCATAGTAGAATAACCGTAGTTGCACATCTAGGTAGTATGTTCTAGTTTTACTTTGCGCAAAAGTAGTGAAGCCATATGTTAAGGTTTTTAAGTTGCCTAATTCACCCCCTCCCCCTCTTAGGCTACGAGCATCCGATTCCCTAAATATGCCGATTCCCTAAATATGGACGGTGTGATAGGTAGTGCAAATTAAGTTGGAAGGCTTTCAGATGTGCAAAGTTAATAGGGATGCAGTAACGCCTCCTTGATTAGATTACCACAACATCATTCCCCATGCGAGTGGGGCCCAACAGATTTTGCAACTTCAGATTATTTTTTTACTTTTTGTTTTTTTGTGCTTTTTGTCACCCATGGGAAATGGACCCGTGAACTCCATGGTGATAAAATGCATGTGTGATCCGGGATACTCCAGTTTCATATATTTGACGGTTGGACAGCAAGATTTAGTTCAAAATTGACTAAGAAAACTGTCCAAATATAAAAAGAGAGAGGTAGTCTAATAGTTTGCTAAATGTGGCAACTGAACACATTTCAGTAATACGGAACTTAATTTTTCAGTTGATTAATGCAAGGTAAATGGAAAATACAGAGAGAGACACCATACTTGGAAAATACAGTTGATTAATAGTCTACCCCTTGGAAAATCAACAACTGCATTCCAAATTTCTTGACCATCGAAGGGAAAGAAAATCATAGTCCCTCTCCATTGTACTCATCTAGACAAATTAAAATCAACATTTGCTTGTCCAAAATTGATCATTATATTGTAGAATGAGCTGCTTGCTTTACTAGAGTCGCCGCTCTAAAATTTAAGTCTCCAGCACAATTCGTAGGAGCTTTAAGTACTCTGCAGGATAGCTACTGCTACTTCGTGGATTCGTTCTGTTAGATTACTATCACTCTCCCAGTCACGCAGGAATTGGCATACCTTTTTTTTAGCCTTCCTGCATGGCTGAACACCAGATAAACTTTTGCAGCTGCACATCTTATTCCGATGCATCACAATCCTACTGCACAGGCACTGGTATGGATGATATTAGGCTAGGTATGTATCCTCAGGGCCTTGTGTCTCTGTTTTTCTGAGATCGACCTTATGAGCTTATAAAATTGATCGTCAACCAAGAGATGCATGTCGCCTTGTTAGTCTCTGACTGCACTATCCTATTAATTTATATTTGTTTTTTGTCCAAAAAGTTCTTCAGTGTTGCATTTTTCAATACCGACCTTGCTGCATCTGTCAGTAAATTTGATAGCTGCTAACCCAACACAATATAGCGTGGCCCTTACAAGTTACAACTGCACTTATGATGTGCCCTAATAAACTCTAGCCAGAAGAGTCCCCCATACCCTGCCTGAAGCTGTGTGCTAGAACTGCCAACGAGTGTGCCACCACACATGGCGACGGCACTCACACCCACTCTGTTTCTCGGCAGATGCAGCCCTTCAAGCTGAGAACAAGGAAAAGCACATGACGTCCTGGAGGCAGACAACGCTCCTCGCTAGTGCGCCCTTGCTGATTCTCCCAGAACCCCTGGAGGCGGACGCCCATCTCATGCGTGGCTCCAGCCTATCAGTGTTCTATTTCCTTTCCCAGTCCATCCCATTCCAATTACTCACCACAAGATATACAGTAATGCAATTTGTCAATGAGCCACACACTTTCGCATGTGCTTACTGCAATAAGGCGATATAAGATTATTCTAAGAATCACCTGGAACGCTTCCAAAGCATACTGCAGCCAAGTGTTTCAGAGTTGAAACTTTTCTAGCGACTGTAGGATTTCCTTGTAGAGAACTGAATGGCATACGCGTGGTTTTGCATGACTCTTGTGTTAGATCAAGTACTCCCTCCAGTCCAAATTAATTGCACATCTCGCTGCGATTGGGATTGTAGTCCAATGGTAGGACGGTCGAGTGGGATGCTACCCACCAGGGTTCAAATCCTGGTGCTCGCACATTTTCCTGGATTTTCCAGGATTTACCGGCGTTATGCATTAAGTGGTAAGCAACGTTCCCGTCGACGACGAGACGCCATTGGTGACTTCGGGAATCTCTGTGTAATTCTAAAAAAAAAATTGCACATCTCGCTTTACAAGAACTCGAACTCTTTTAACTTTGAGAAATTATATAAATAGGTGCAGATGTGTATGTATACTTGTTGACACTGTTGACTACCTGAGCTTATGATTTAACCGTGACACTGATGGAGTATGGAGAATTATGAGATGGAAAAAGGGTAAGTAGATTGCTTAGTATATCAATAGCTGAAGGGACATGATCAGGATCACTAGTAATCATGCATATATGAGCACACTTACTCCGCATATATAATATAATGCTTGTTGGTTTTATTGAAATGACTCCGCATATATATGGATTCTCAGGGAGTTACATCATTGCAAAGAGAACCGATGACATTAGCATTACTGTAGCAAATCATTGATTAATTAGGTTCATTTGATTCGTCGCGTAAAGTTGCACTCATCTGTGAAAAGGTTTTGCAAATATACTTTATTTAGTACTCGGTGCATGCATGATTCCTTTTAGTAATCGGTGCATCGCTGCTCAGCATCTGCATGTGCACACGGACCATGTTATGATGTTAATGTGCTCATTATTCAGAAATCAGGTGACGTGATGCTAGCTGCTGCTGGTGCTTCATGAAAGGAAGGAGTACCAGAGCTGATTCAGTGATGATGCAGAAGAGAAGAGGAGTAGACATACCTGCCCTGGCTGTGGATGGGCAGCAACAGCGGCTGCTGCTGTGACTACAGCAACGAGAAACATGAGAGTGAGGAGGAGGAGCTGCGGATGCTTCTTTATCATCTCAACGAATGAAGGAGTGGCCTATGAATGGGATGGATTGGCAAGGGAGGGGTTTCCTTTGCTCCCTTCCTTCCTGAAGTGCATCTCAAATCTGCGTGTTAGCATGATGTAAATATAGCAGAAAAAGTCTACATCACCCCCCAACCTATGAAGGGTGGACTACATAACCCCAAACCTATGAAATGGTATATATCACCCCCTGAACTTTCTGAAACCAGTCAAATTACCCCCTAAGGCAATTTTTAAAACTCATAGTAAATCATAGAAAAATCATAAAATGAAAAATCTAATTATGTTGGACTCCAAATGAGTAGATCTATACAATAAACATATAATATGATATGCTTTAGTACAATTTTTTATAGCTATGAAGAAAGACATAGAGCTAAAGCTACAACAAAAAAAATATAGGTTGGGGGGTTATGTAGTCCACCCCTCATAGGTTGGGGGTTATGTAGTCCACCCCTAAATATAGCAATTGTCACCCTATAACTGGGTGCTTGCATGAGACCCTGGCTGCCTTTCTTTATTTATATATGTACCACATACATTTATAGGCAAGCCAACGGCACATGCGCCTAAGTACATACATTTATAGGTAATGCCAGCTTGCCAACCGCGACGTACTGGACGTGGGTGCGGTGTTGTGAATGTCCATCCAATGTTATCCAATACTTGACGTAAGACCTCATGCATACCTTGATCAGCGTGCATGAAACTGTTATACAATGCGTCCTGATTCAATTGGCAAGCAAAACATAACGTGTGTCACACCCGGTTTCCAAAACAAACCAAGTGCTACCTATATGTATGCCAGGATCTAGTTCCATACATATAGTGACATCATTAGTGAATAACAGAAACAATATCACGTAAAGAAAAGAGAGATTATCAGAGATTTACAGCAGAATCCTGGGAAACAAGGCTCCAAACTTCACAGGCAATCGACTGGGGGTTGCGTACGCCTAGCACCATCTTCTGGACTTCATACACCTTCTTCTTCTGAACAGCGGTTTAGCAAGGGTGAGCACACTTATGGTTGGAGCTCAGCAAGTGGGGGAAGATGCAAGGCTATCAAGGATAGGCTAAGGTTTTGCAGCGGTTAGCATTTTAATGTTGGTCAAATTTTTAATTGACAAACGCCTAGTTACTAGAGGTAAGTTCATACCAACCCACTTAAACATTTAGAAAACATCTCATCTCAAAACCACAAGAACCACGATTTAAGTCCATCTTTAAGTTTGATTATCATGTGAGGGTCCAAGCCGCTCTTGACCGTGAGCACGGCTGATCGATCAGTTTTCACTCTGCAGAGGTTGTACACTTTACCCACAGTTCGTGTTCCCCATGTCGCCCGGGTTTGCAAGGCCCTTAAACACTTTCGAGGTGAGTGGCTAGGGGTCCACTACGAAGCCTTTACAAAGACATGCAAAAGACCAACAACCCGCATAGTTATAGATCAGGGCGGACCATAACCCTTCCTAGTGGTCAGCACCTTAGCAAAGGCTGCTACCCCAAAAGGACCGGGCTATACCCCTGCAACCCCGACCCCCCTCTGCTCCTTTCAGATAAGGTCATCAGTACATTCACACACCTAATTAATTGGCTAAGCCAGAGCCATATGGACTGTGGTTGCACTGTTTTCCTGGGTGGTTCTCCATGTTCCGATTAAATCATATGATCTTGTATTAACCATGAGCAACATCATTAAGCATAACTTCCATTAACATAAAGATTCATTTTAAACCATCCAAAGGTATAGCAACTAAGCATCATCTACCCAAAACATTTTATTAAACCGGGTTGTTCCAAGGATCATGGGTAAAAATCTAGGTAAGTCCTTAAAAAGGTGTTCCCATCAAGTTTAATGCAATAACAATAAAAGATAAACTTAATTAGCATGCAATTATATAGGACAAAGTAGAATATGCAGGGAGAGAAGACCACTTGCCTTTCTCCAACAAAAACTACTCTTATGTTCTTCCGCTCTTGCTCTTTGATACTCTTGATCTTCAAGACTTCCGATCAACAACTTGATCTTCTACTCGAAGCAATCATCGGGCACAACACATATGCAAAGCAGACAAACAAGAACAACTAAGAACAATACACCAATCAAGAGAGGCTTAAAAAGAGGATAGGGTTTGGTTCTAGGAACGCGAACGCAAGAAACGCTAAGAACGGAACTATCGTTGAAAAGACAACTATCGAGAGATTTGGATTATATCACACAAGGCTATGTGCTTGATATATTTTAATGAAATAAAATCGTGTGCATAGGTTATTTCAGAGAAATACCCTATTTAGAATTAAGCAGGTTATATTTGTATATAAAAGGATGATGTAAACTTAGTCCAATTTTATTTCTAAATATTCAAGTATGATTTATGCAAATTAAACATTTAATTTTATAAAGAAGCATGCAAATCATCTAAGCGTGTAACTTTATATTTCGAGTTCAGCTAATCAAATTATAATTCAAAACATATTTATATTCATATTAGCCAAATTAACATTTAATTAGAAAAACTCCGGATAGGACCTATATTACTTTTATTTAGAAAGCCAATAGAATATTCATTAATCAATTTAACATTTATATTATGAAAAGCCGAAAGGTAGCTCTAGTTAGATTTTATTTAGAAAACATTTTTAGTAGATATTAACCAAGTTTAAAATAAAATAAATTTGTAAAACACATTTTATGGTAAACATTAGTGCTAGCGCGTATTTTATTGTGAGACGAAACTAACGCAACAAGGACGAGCTTAAACGTGTAACATGTGAGATCTAAGGATTAAACAAGGATTAGGGATCTAATGATGATTAACTGTAGATTGAAAGGAGATTTACAAAGCAAAGAGTAGATAAAGACATGGCTTAGATTATTAGCTAGATATATGTTTATACAACATGCTGGCTTTTGAAGGAAAAGAATATATATGACATAAGTATGATATAATGCTGACATCATAATGGTGTGTATCTGTACTGATTGATTACTTTCTTGCGTAGGCAGGCATGCACATGCATATGAAAGCATCGATAAACATTGTTGAGGCAAAAAGTACTCATGACAAGAAATTAAATGATACGCTACTAGTTGTTTGGTCTACGAGAAAACATGCATGGCATAAGTTGCATGCTACCGTGCATTCATGCAGCTAGCTAGCTTTTGGCCATCGTTAAACAGCATGCATACATTGATTTGAAAGGAATGATCATGATGATATAAATGAAGCAGGCAGCACTAGTCTCACCAGTGCGCCATGGTCGACGGTGGGGTGATGGTGGACAGCAGATCAAAATACATTGGCAGAGTTCATGCGATGATCAGCCGTGATGCGAGGCTTCGGTGTACAGCGGCAACAAGACCTCCTGTATTTGACAGCAGAAAAGAGGCTTGCAACTAGCATCCTTGCCGGGCGTGAAGATGAAAGCAAACTTGGCTTGTGTTTGTCCTGGGCGAGATGAAAAAAAAAATAGAGGAGGCATTACGATGCTGCAGAGATGGAACCAACGAGACCTTAATCGCAATACTACAAAACCTTTTTCCTTCCAGGAGAACGAACAGACACGTCGTTCCTCCATGGCCGAAGTACAGAAGCACACTTGTTGGCAGAGAAGGCTCTAGGGAGCAGATCAGCACGACGGTGTTCGGCTCTGTTCGTTGGGGTGCTGGTGCTCCAGCAAGGAAACGGCGACCGGACAAAACTGGTGGGGTGCTTGCTTGCCCTGACGAACGTCCCTGGCAAACTCCTGAGGTGTTCCTGAGTCCAGCAGGGGCGACGGACGACAACGACCAGCTCGGGTCCTCGAGGGACGACGTCCGGCGACAAGATGCTGACAGCGACGCGCGGCGAGTGTGCGGCTTGACGACGCGAAGGCCCTGGTATCATCCGGGCGTGACGGAGCGACACTGGCACTCGACGGACGGCGTGAAGGCGGCCAGCACGGGCTTCGCGACGAGGCGGCGCTCCGGTGTTCGATTCGTGGCAGAAAGAGGCGACGGATGTACAGTTCGGCGCGGGCGTCGTGGTGGTGGTGCTCCCTTGCTTCGACGGGCAGTGATGGCCACGAAACAGCCGGTCAGGGCGATGCTCTGCTTCGATGGTGGCGCGCGGGCTTCTTGTCATGGTGGCGCTCCAACGACCGGACGATGACAAGAGGAGGCAGCGGGTGCGCGGCTTGGCGGGGGCTTCTTCGTGGTGATGTCCGCTTCTTTCAGCAGCTCCTGGGCGCTGCGAAACGACGACGGCATGCGGTTCTCTGCTCTCTGCTCTGATTTGGAAGGCGGCAGCGCTTGCGCAGGAGAAGCAAAGAGCAGCAGGGGCATAGAGAAGGTTCGGAGCACGCTTTATAAAGACCAAGGGGAGGAACTGAGCCGGCACTGGTGGAGGACGAGATTGTGGCGGCGGCCTGCCTTTAGTGGCTAGTGATGGCGGCAGTTTCTGGAAGGGAAGGACTGGCCTTTGATGGCCATGATGGCGTGGCTGTTACTGATGCATGAGTGAAGAGGGTGACGGATGGGGAGTGAAGGAGAGATTTCACTGTGCCTTGATGGTGTGATACGCATGCATGGCAGTCAGGAGGAAAGTGAGACGTGGATGCAGGTTTATTTGATGGTGGCTATGACGCTGGGCAAAACTCTTCTAGGGAGGATAAGAGGGGAAGCCGGCCATTAATGGTGGCTTTAGAGAAGGTAACCGGTAATTGATAGCCATAGCATGATGGACGGCCGTTACTGGTGAGGGATGGGGCAAAAAAAATGGATGGCGGCACTAGTGCAAGGAGAAAGAAATGGCAACTGCCGATCTGATGGCCAGCGATCGGCCATTGAAGACCATGATGACCGCGATTGTTTCTGGAAGAAGAGTGAAGGAGGTGGCTGGTACTGCTGTAGGAAGAGAAAACGGAGGGGCAACGATTAAATGCCGACGCGGCACATGCGGAGGAGGCGAGTGGCACGGTCAGGGAGGCGGACGGGTGCGCGTGGTGCAGCGCTCGGGCGCGAGCCGCAAGATGGTGAGGTACAGGGTCGCGGCGCGCGGGTGCTCGCGAACCAGGCGGGTGCCACACATAAGCTAGAAGGCTAGCGGGTGCGGGGCAGCGAGCTAGCACAAGCAGCGCGCGAGGGCGGCCGAGCGACACGGATGCAACGCACACATGCGTGCCGTCGTGGAAGGGACAACAACACACCGTGAAAGGGAAATGATGGGCATCGCGGCCCGTGGGGTAGCCAGCAGCTCGGGCGCAAGCGCGGGCACTAGCGCAGCGCACGGGTGCGCAGAGCTGAGCGAGGCATGCGCCACGAGGTAGGCGGCCAGGGACGTGTGGACATGAGGGCTAGGTGAGCGGCACACTGGCAGGCGCGCGAGGGTGAGCAGCTCGGGTGCGAACCACGGCTCACGGGAGTTGGGTGGCCACGGAAGAAGGCCTGGCAGGCCAAGGATGGCCGGTGGCAGCGTAAGGACTCAAGTCCGGTCCTGGTCCGGTGCAAGACGAGGGAGACGGGCCTAACGAGCGGTGTCCACCTGTCAGTGATAGAGAGAGGGGTGGGTTGGCAGGTTAGACGGGTCGACATTGGAAAGAACTGGGCCGGCGGGATGGGCTGCCGAAAGAAAAAGAAAAGAAGGCAAACCTGCGGTTTGGACCGGAAAAAAAAACTAGATGAGAGATTATAGAGGGGATTGAGTTGATCTATAAAAAAACATTGAGAGAGATGGAGAGGGTTTGGATTTGATCTTTTTATGATTTTGGAAACACTAACTCAAACAAAAACAAATGCAACCGATATGAATGCAACACTCAGAGAGTCATGTTATTTAATTTAGAAAAACAACCAATATTTTTCCTATACTAAATTTCTTGTAAAGAAAATAAATGTTGAAAAATTTTAAAATTATGAGAAATTGTTCTTTAATCATTCTTCCTAATAACATCCTGAAATTGAAGAATTTCAGGGTGTTACAACGTGTAAGTACAAGGTTCTTAAAAAACAAATTCCACAAATAAAGAGTAAGTTTTAGTTACATACAATAGACGATGCATACGATGGTGATATCCGTTTAGGCATTTCAGTGACGGCCATGTTGTTATGTTCTAAGGCTTTAATCTTGAAGTAACTATAGTCTGGGAATACATGTCTTGTTTGAGCTTCTATTTCGATAAGTGCCTTCCTCACGGCATCAGAAGTGGCAACATGTGGTTGTATTGCAGCAAAAGAATTGACATGGATAATAACTGTATCACCAAGTGTTTGCTCTCGCATGCCCGCAACATTAATTGATAGATAAACAATAAACCTTCCTCGTGATGAAGTCGTTTGTTCATGACTCACCATTGGAGCTTGTCCAGTCACAGAATATATAACTCGTTCCAACCATTGCATTGGTGAAACCAACTTCATAATTAACAATGCAAATAATACACATTATTATCATTGTAAAAATAATACCAAATTCAAAGAATTGAATATCTAAGTACATACCACATTTTGACGTAACTCGCGTTGGGTAATGGGCATGGGTTCTTGACCGACAGGGAAGGAAGCACCAACAGGTTGCCCTGGGGGTGGTGGCGGAGGGTCTAGGACTGGAGGGCCACTACGAAAAGGACGACGACCACCTCCACGGCCGCCATCACGATTAAAAAAGGCAAACCGATCCATTGTTATCCCTAAAATATATAAGATATTTTATTTAAAATTTTCTACACAAACTTAAGTCTACCAAATAAATGCTACACAATCTATTTCGAAATTGTACTCCCTTCTATATAATTTTAAAATACACTAATCTAAGCTAACAATTTTTTTTAAAAAAATCACTTACGGAGGTCACCGCGCCAGGGAGGTGGCCGCGGGCGACGCCTGGGAGGGCGGCCGGAGACGGCGGAGATGGGGCGGCGCGCGGCGGGGAGGAGGCCACACCGGCGCCGGGGACTCGCGCGTCGGGGAGGGTGCGGCGGCGGCGGGGCGGCGGCGGTGAATTTTGGCAGCCTGACGGCCCTCCTGTGCGGCGAGCTCGGTAAAATTGGCTCAGTGTTCGTCATATATAGGTAGGCATTTCTAGGTGCGGGTGGGCGCGTGGACCGCACCTAGAAATCATTTCCAGGTGCGGGCCACAAGGCCGCCCGCACCTAGAAAACATTTTCCAGGTGCGGGCCGCAAGGCCACCCGCACCTACAAAGATTTTCTCATTTTCTGAATTTTTTGTTCTAATTAATATTTAACATATTAAATGACCTCAAATGAAAATTTAGTGAATTACAAAGTTTTATGTCTTGTTACCATCTACAAGTTTGGTATATATTTTGTATTCATCTGAGATGCATGTCAAAATTTTGTGTTCAAATAGTACGTTCACAAATGTAATAACAATTCATTACGTATGTCTCGCTTTTACTGAAAGAACCACTAAAGCCATTTTATTTTTAATAAAACCAATAAAGTCATTGTATTTTTAATAATTCCACTAAATCCATTGTATTTTTAATAATTCCACTAAATAATTTATATTTGATTTATTAAGAAATCCACTAAATGCATCTTATTCACTAAGAAATCCAGTAAGTAGCTGCATGACATTAGTTCAAATGCAAATTACAAAATCCAATTAATTTAACTAGCTATATTATTATGCAGTAACAATTCTTGATTCTCCATCCTTCCGTGACCAGGGCTTTTCATCATTCTTTATAGTAGCTTCTAGTCTCAACATCTTCTGAGGTAGATCAGTGAAAAGGCTCATGTCATTGCACTCATTATTGTACTCTTCAATGTCTTCGACTCCATCAACCCCTATCACTTCTTGTTTTCCAGGCACTACAACATGATGTGTTTTTTTTGCAGGGTCAACAACATACATGACTTGGCCAACCTGTGAACCAAGTACCCATGGGTCATCTTTGTGACCAACATTATTGAGATTGACAATTGTGAAGCTGTAGCTGTCCACTTGAACACCTTTTGGGTGTTTAACCCAACGACATCGAAAAACAGGGAGTATAATATTGGATCCATAGTGCAGTTCCCACATATCATCTATGATACCATAATATGTAGTGCTTACCCCTTTGGAGTCAAAGCCATTGTTACAAACACCGCTGTTCTGAGACACAGTCTTCTTGTCCTTCGCGGAAGTATAGAAAAGATATCCATTAATATCATACCCTTGCTAGGAGGTGACCCGCGAAGAAGGGCCAGATGCCAATATTTTGATCGTTTGCTCTTCCACGGTGCCCCCATCTGCAAGATTTAGGTCCTTCAACCATGTTGTCAAATGACGCGTGTGCTCCCTCAAAATCCAATCTTCCGACCGGCTATTGCTTAGATCACGAATCAATTTCAAGTGTTGACTGACTAAAGGTGACATTATTGTTAGGTTTCGCATCGCACATCCATGGGCTTGTTTCACAGCTTCAAAGTCGGAATCAATGAAGGTTTTCCTCCCTACAGTGCCGATCCCTTGCAACTTGCCCGCAAATCGCGGTACCGGCAAACCAATTCGTACATTATCCTTTAGGTAACCTAGGCAAGACTCGATGATTTCATCTGTGTTGTATCCCTCTACCATGGATGCCTCGGGATAAGCACGATTCATAACAAACCGGTTGAGAATTGACATGAAACGCTCATAGGTCCACATTTCGTGTAGGTAAAGTGGACCCAAAGCGCGTATCTGATCGACCATGTGAATCATGAGATGTTCTATATCAAAGGCTCAAAGGCTCAAGGAAAACATCGATATCAATACTAGGAGCCTTTGGTCCTTGGATCATGGTGGATAGCAAAAGGTACTTTCTCTTTTGGCACAACCATGTTGGCAAGTTGTATATTGTCAAAATCACTGGCCATGTGCTATGAATGCTGGTCCTTTCACCGAACGGATTCATTCTGTCAGTACTTAGCCCAAATCGAACGTTTCTTGGTTCCTCTCCTAATTCTGGATACTTTTGATCGAGCTTCTTCCACTGCTTAGCATCAGATGGATGTCGAAGCTTCCCGTCACCCTTCTTGCGCTTATCTGAAGCCCACCATGTCATCAGTTCAGCGTCCTTCGGGTTTGAGAACAAACGCCTAAGGCGATCCGCAACAGGGAGGTACCACATGACCAAGGCAGGAATTTTGCCGGTTTTTTCAGAACCGCCTATAGTCGTGTCTTCTTGCTCAGCAGCATCATTAATTGATGCGCTCTTCCTGCTCCTTTTACTCCCGACAGTTATGCCATCTTCAGCACATGACCTGGTATTCTTTTTGTATCGACTAGCTGAACAAACAGGACATTTGTCCAAATCTTTGAAAGTATCCCCGCGGTACAAGATACAATGGTTTGGACATACATGAATTCTTTCGACGCCCATCGTGAAAGGACTCACAAGCTTCTTTGCTCGATATGTGTTGGTGGGCACTTTATTCGGCTTTGGAAGCAACCAACCCAACACACGTAGCAGATCATTGAAACTCACATCGGACCAGCCGTGCTTGGCCTTCAGAATCAACATCTCATGTATGAAACGAAGTACGGTCCAATGTTTTGGGCATCCCTTTGAACGCGGGTACACATTCTCCTCAGCTGCTTTCTTCACTATCTCGAACTTTTCTAACCCTTTTGCACTGCCAACCAATATTTCTTCCTTGGTGTTACGCAACAACTGCGTCAGGTAGTCACTATCATCCAATTCATCATCCTCGGTACTATCGTAACCGTCATCATCATTGCCACCATCTCCATCATCACCAAAACCAATATCATTAATACCATCAGAGCATTGACCATGATCACCATCATCATCGCCGCTACCCTCACCATAAATATCATCAAACATGGCCCATAAGTCACTATCATACATGATTTCTTCGAGCGGATTCAGAGGAGGTGGTGCATTATTATTCCTTTTCTCACCATGAGATGTCCATATCATATAGTTTTCAACGAAACCATTCATCAGCACACGCGACCTTATAGAAATTGTTTCATTGATATTGAATACCCTTATGTTTTTGCATTTTTTGCATGGGCAAACCACCACCTTTTTCTTCTCAACCGCAGCATTAATCTCCGCGGCCTTAATAAACTTGTTAAGTTCTTCACGAAAATGTACGCTCGTTCTTCGGGCTTCGTACATCCATGTCCTGTCCATGTCTCTGGAAAGAATCAGAGGACACGAGAAAATTAAATCCAGATTTCATAAACATAAAAGTTCATTTGATAATAATAATCTTATTATTCTCGTACCTAATAATAAATATCTAAATCAATATATAATCACACTTGTTGTATTTAATAAAAACATACGAAATATAGATTTTTGCAAATTCATGAAACATACCATTCTTGTGGCATTATAGAAAAAAAACAAATTGTCTTCTCTCTCCTCATATGAACCTAGGAAAATTCATCCTTCATGTATGATGGCTAAACAAAAAGTTGAACTCAAATTGACTAGATAATCTTGCTGTCCTACCTAAATAGCACAATTTGACCCAAGAGTTTGAGCTAAATGAGGTCCAAAAGCTCTAATCCACACCTATGGAGTTTTAGACCTAAATGCATCTCTATTGAGCCAAAAAACAATGAATAAAGCTTCAAAGAGACAAAGAAATGAGAATAACTAACCTCCTTTAGGCTCCAAGTCCAAGGAAAATTTTTTGAAACTCTCCCCCCCCTCCTTTTTGTATTTTTGGCGATTTTCAGACAGCACCTCGAGGTATACTGTTCGGGCGTTGTTGCTGTCGGGAGGAAGAAGACAGCCTCGAGATTCCTTTTGTCGATTTTTTTCGGGTGCAGGTGGCCACATGAACCGCTCCTGAAAATGGTTTCCAGGAGCGGTTCACGGCGCAAGCCGCACCTGAAAATCCTTTTCAGGTGCGGGTGACCACGTCGTCCGCACCTGAAGATTGGTGGCATTTTCAGGTGCGGACGACCGTGTCACCCGCACCTGAAAATGCACCATTTTCAGGTGCGGGTGACGCCATGGCCCGCACCTGAAAACGTGTTAATAGGTGCGGGTTCGTTGCTACAGTGTCGCGACCATTTGTTGAAGCGGACGGCAATTCGACCCGCTCTTAAAAAAATGGAGGCGCTCTTACAAATGTTTTCTGTAGTAGTGAGAGCGACCATTGCTATAATATTTACTTCATAAATGCTTTCTCTATAGTATATACACACACATCTAACATGCAGGGCAGGGGAGGAGACGAGCAATCCCTTGTACGGTTTCAGGCTTAAATACCGATTACCGAGGGGCAGTGGCGGTGCTGGCTGAAAATTTTAGCTGGGGCATAGACTCACGAGTGCAAGAAAAAGCATTCACATGCAACATAGGATGGTCATTAACTTAACCACCAGAGTCTTTCAACTGCCCTAACCATGTGGATATAGAGGTCGGATGTATCCTTTTTATCTTAAAAAAAACAGGAGGTGTTACAAACCAAAATCCCCACTGTCCTAGAAAAATCTGCTAGGTTCAGTTTTTCTTCCTCAATGCAATCCCATTCTCATACCACAAGGTCATTTGTATATGTGCTATTGAAAGAATACAACACAGGTAAACTTGCATTGAGATACTGAATGTACTCTTGTTGGATTCCATTGCTCAACGCAACCTTGCTTTTTTTTCCAGCAATTCACCACCCTTGATGGAGTCTTGCTGCCATGGAAACCAAACAATCATTCGTATCACATTTCGCTTCCAAGATTGTGATATGTATATATGCAAGTCTTAGATAATCATACAGTTCAACTTCATGCTGATCAATTGTGTTATTCGTTCCAGATGTATCCCATACCTACGCACATGGCATGTATATCTTATGAGACAATATTACTAGAGAACTGGGTGTTTGGTTCCCAGCCATAAATCGCCACACTACAGTACTTTGCGCCACAACTATTCTTGCCACCCTACAGTTAACAGGAAAAGGAGCCTATGGCTGTGGCGGTCAGATAGTGCGCCACAAGTTGTGGCGGGATGGTGTGTGGCATGGCAAAACCGTAGC
This sequence comes from Cenchrus fungigraminus, assembly GCA_036936925.1. Taxonomy (NCBI): domain Eukaryota; kingdom Viridiplantae; phylum Streptophyta; class Magnoliopsida; order Poales; family Poaceae; genus Cenchrus; species Cenchrus fungigraminus. The sequence continues at coordinate 93,054,069 of CM072780.1, forward strand.
TGGCCACCAAACAGGCCCTAAAGGTGTACATGTACATTACACGTATATACAGAGATAAGATGCAGGAAAAGGATGTGGCTGCAGTGTTGGTGGAAAATATTAACGGCTTTTAGGCATGGCTCTGACAATTTGGGGGCAAGGGACACAACTTATATTTGGGGGGGCCTTCTAAAGACTCATCAAGATGCACGACACAATATTGATATTGAATAAAGCAATATGTATATATTACCTTAAAAGTTTCTCCTCACATTTCTAGATGCAAAGCCACTAATGAATGTATCAATATCAATCGCATTTAGTTTCTTCTCAATGCATAGTAATTTCTACTGTGTATGTTTATGGGTCGGGGCCCTGGGAGTTGGGGGGCAGGCAGGCCGCCCCTCTTGCCCCCTCCAGGGCTGGCTTTACAATTATTAGCCGTACGCAATGCATGTACATAAAGATACATGTACAGGCTGGTGGAATCATAGACGTTTAGGTATGACTGAACATCCTAAATACCTCTACACACATTGAGTAGGAAGGAGGTTGTTAATCATAGTAATATCGTAGCTTCATCAGAGTTGATCGGTGTCGATTTGGAATAATAGGACCTGTTCCTGTCCTCTAACAAAAGTGACACACCCTGAAATTGGAAATTTCAGGATGTGAGTAGGAAGAAAATTAAAACAATAATTTTCTCATAATTTTAAAATTTGTCCAACATTTATTTTCTTAACAGGAAATATAGTATAGGAAGAATCCTTGTTTGATTTTCTGAATCAAATAAAAAGTTGTGAGTGTTGCATTCATACCAATGCATCTTGGTGCTTCTTGAGTGCAAAAGGTTTCAAAAATACGTTTAGGTGCTATCCAAATCCTTATGAGAATTTTCCGGACTTTTCTGGAATTTATTCTCACTTTCCTCGAGCTATTTCTATTTATTAGAAGGCTCTAAAATTCTTTTCATGAGCTCCAAATACTTTATTTGGGTTGTACATGTTCCAATCTATCTCTGGGAATTTTCCTGGAATTTTTGGGATTTTCTGAGTATTTTTCGTGCCTTAAAACATTTTCTAATATTTTTTCTGGATTCGTTTTGCACTGAAAAATGATTTCAGAAAATAAAAAGAAAACAATTCCTTTCCTACCGGGGCGAGCCCGAAGGCCCGACCCGCACCCGCTCTGGCCCAGCCAGCAGGCCGCAGAGGCCCATCTGGGCCGAAGGTCGCAACACTCCCTAGCCTTCACGGCCATGGCCGCCGCCGCCCAGGCATCCTTGGCGTGCGCGCCACTCCAGGGCCTCACACGCGCCCCTATAAACCCAGCCGCCCACATGTCCTCGAGCCACGTGCGCCCCTGCCTCCTCCTCGCCCTTGCACCCTCACCTGCGCGCGCCCGCCACCGCCCGCCGGAGTGCCGAGCTCGCCGGTCGTTGCTCGATTTGCAGCAATGGAGCGCCGAAGGACGGAGCCACGAACCCTACGCTCTTCACAAGGTCGAGACGAGCGCAGTCAGCTACTCCCCGGTGCTGGAGGGCCATCAGAGCCTTGCCTCGCGCGTGTACCCGAGCCGGCCGGTCCTCTTCTCCGCCGCCGGCCGGATTCCGGCTGCCTCTCTTCGTCCCCGCCGCAAGTGAGCACCTCTTCGACTTCTCCTCGATCTCCTCCTTCCGTTTTGCGCCTCAATCGGACCTCTAGGCCGCCGGGACACTGCCGATTTGAACCGCCAGAGCTCCCTGTCTGCTAAACCAGAGGTGGAAGAAGCTCTGCCCTTTTTACAATTAGGTCCCTGCAAGATCTTGTATTCTATAGGTTAGTTTTGTGTCTTAGATCTTTTACCTTTGAACCCCTAGATCTTTTGCATCTAGATCCTAACCGAGGCCTTTTTTAGATCAAACTCTGCTCTTAGATCTTTTTGTGAGTACTGTTCGATGAGTCTCGTGAAATTCTGTAGCCACCCTTCCAATCTATAGTAATCACAACTAGGTCCTTTTAATCTTGTTTTATGCATAGATCTTTTGTTTATCTCCGTTTTAATCTGTTCAAGTTGCGTTAGGTTCATAATCATATAAAGCACATGCTAGTGGTGAGTTTTCATCATGTTTGTTTTCTGAAAATTAATTTGATAATTAATTTGTTTAATACTTAGTAAATATGTCTTTTCCAAATAAAATCTATATAGTGTTGTACACCTTTTTCATTATCAAAATTAATTTGATTAATGTTTATTTCACATGCTTTTGTAAATAAAATCTAATTAGATCTTTATCTCGGTTTTTCATAAATAAATATTAATTTGTTTAATAGTTAATTAATCTTTTCTAATTAAAAGTTGATTAGGCTTTTACTCCGGCTTTATAAATAAATGTTAATTTGATTAATATCAATGTAATGATGTTTTCAGTAATAATATGATCCACTCGAATCATAAAGTTACGTTTAGATGATTCATATAATTTAATTTTTCTAAGTTAAATAGTTAAATGGTAAAATTTATACATTAACATTTATAATTAAAACTTGACTAGGTCCTATACCTCGGTTTTGCAAATAAAGTTTAAGTTGCATTAATGTTAACTTAGGGTACTTTTCTTTATACCCTATATGTATGTTTTGCTAATTAAAACGAACCTAAGCTTATAGTCTTTTATGTTCATAAATGAAATCAATCGTTAGACGTTCTTTATCAAGCTCTATCTCAGTGTGATCTTTCCGGTCCTGGTTTATGCTCAACCTTCCACAACCATCTCTTTTAAGCTAACCAAGCCTTTTCCTTCCAAGCACGGTTTGTGTGCTTTAGTGATCCTTAAGATCGAGCCTATCCTTTAATGCGTTCTCTTAAATCTTTTCTTTTGATTGGTGCATTGTCCTTAGTTAGTTTGTTTGTTTGCTTTGTATGCTTGTGCCCGATGATTGATGCGCATAGAGTGAACGTGGTTCGAAGCTTTGAAGAGAAAGAGGTTGAAGATATACTGAGCAACTACACTATGGTTAAAGGCAAGTGTGTCTTTGTGCTTTTGTCCTAAGAACTATACTTAATCACATTGCATATGCTTGCATTTAATACTGATGGGTTCCTATTAAGGATGATGACTAGTATTCTTTTTACCATTACCTTGTATAGCCGGGATGTTTAATTAATTTGATGGTAGATGTTGCCTAGCTTGCTCAACTGGATTGGTAATAATCAACATGGTTACTCTTTTATACTCTATGTTCCATTCTGATAATTTTAATACAAGACCATATACTTAATCGGAACATGGAGCGACCACCCAGGAAAACCGTACAACCACAAGGCATATGGCTCTGCCTTGGCTGAATAATTAGGGACTCTAATGTTGGGATGGCCTTACCTGATAAGGGCAAGGGGGAGCGCCAGTGGGGTATAGACTCGCTCTAGTAGGGAGTTGGGCTTTTCTAAGACACGGTACCTACTGGGGGACTTTATACTCTGCAACGACTCGGAACCTTCGCGGGTTGTTTCACATTAGGGAATCTTTGTAAAGGCCTCGTAGCGTCCCTATGCAATCACACATCGGTAGTGTGGTATGGTGCCTTGCAAACACCGCATGGTTGGGTCCAAAACTCTTTTGAGTTTTTACGCGACTTGTGGTGAAAGTGTACAACCTCTGCAGAGTGTAAAACTAACTAGTTAGCCGTGCTCACGGTCAAGAGCGGCCTGGACCCTCACATGATAATTGAACTTGAAGATGGACTTAAATCGTGCTCTCTGGTTATGCTTGCCATATTCTTATGGTGCATCTTACCTTATGCTTAATGTGGGTTGGTATACACTTGTATCTTAGTAATCAGGTGCTAATAAAATTTGACCAACTAAAATGCTAAATGCTCAGAGCCTAGTCCACTATAAAGCCTTTGCATTCATACTTTCCCCACACTTGCTGAGTACGACAAGTGCTCACCCTTGCTATAAACAATGTTGCTCAGAAAGAGGAAGCTACTATGGAGTTTGCTGAAGATGCTGCTGAGTTCTAGGCGTACGCAACCCCCAGTCGACTGCCTGTGTGTTTGGTGCCTTCGTTTCCAGGATTAAGCGTAAATCTCTGATAATCTCCCTTTTTCTTACGTGATACTGAACTGTTATTCACTTATATGTCACTATATATATGAAAATAGATCCTGTCATACATATAGTTATGCACTTGGTTTTCTTTGGAAAAACAGGTGTGACAAAAAGACATCTTAGATCTTGCTAGAACCGTAAAAGCAATGCAGCAACGAAGCTTCAAAGCTGTTACACATGGACTGGAGAAGTGGAGATCTGTAAAGAAGAATAAAAGTAGGCATCTAAAAAGGGTGTTTTGGTGGTACGTGGGATGGAAAAAAATAACGTTGATTTCTGGCAGAAGATAGGCCATTTATTTTGCAAAAGCCAGCTACCGAGCAGCTCTTTAATGTGGTCTTTACTTTCCCCATGCGTCATATTCCAATACGTCAATACCATTGTTTGTTACGGACTTCATAAGAAAGCATGAATATATGCTGAATTGGAATGTAGCGAGGTGCTCGTATATATGCAATGCAAGAGTAGCCGAGTATGTTGTTTTGAGTAATTGTTGTCATATTAATTTCAAGTTTACTTACTCAAAAATTAATGTTTGTACTTGCAACTAGTTTCAATATATACTTTTGTTTTAACACATAGCAAGGATGCAGATGCTCACATATAAGCATGCATGCTCACCCCTATGAACACACTTGCATACAAACTAACCCTACAAGCACCAACTTCATTAAGTTGAGTCTCGAATCTTAGAATATGATTCTAACACATGGAAAACATTTTAATGGGCCACATTAACAATACTAGACTCTCAGCATATTAATTTAATTACTGATGCTTGTAGTTTGTTAGAGCAACTCCAATAGATTGAGAATCCCCTTTCCCATTTTTAGCTTTTTTGCGGTATACAATACTACTACTCAGTAGTATATGGTACAGACAAAGGGTAATATAGTAACTATTACTAAATATTGATGGGTCAAAGTTATTATAACCTAACAAGAAATATATTTCCATCTTAAAAAAAAGAAAAGATGATATTATACATATGCCATTTATATTCTTTTACCCAAAATACCCTTTTATATCACATAATAATGTATACTACATATACCACTAGTGAAATTTTTAGTAGTATATAATTAATCTGAACTGTCGGATGTTTTCCTAAGTCCTTTTTGAACACCAATATACCTTAGTATTGCGTACCATAAAAGAACCTTTTTTTGCCATGGAGGTATCTTTCACAATTTGATGATATTTCGGAGAGGTGCTACAAAAGATCTCCTATCCCCTTTCCCTTTTAATCATCTATTGCATGTGGGACCCACCTATCATACAGTCGAACCATCTTTCTTCCCCTACCCATAGTTATATCAAAGACCACTTTTCCACTACAGGCCACTTGTCCCCATCCATTTTACTATCAAACTCTAATGTGTGTCCATTTATGGATACTCTGAGATGCAGCATCCGGACACATCGTGCGTCCTAGTGTGGATACACTAGCCTGCATATGTTTAACGCGAAGAATTCGATCTTGCATTTCTAAGAGCCTCCTTTTCATGCAAAATTAAGTTGTCAGTGCCAAGAGACTAAAGACTTATAATTTTATCAGCCATGTATAGAAATTTTATTGACATAGACTACACGTAATAATATTTTGTTTTGGGCTCATGTTCTAGTTCATCAGCTCATCCAAGTTGGTGCGGCATGTTGATTTCTTCAGAAATAATATGGAAACCAACAAACAGAAGTGCCAATTAAATTTCTTTACCTCACCTACTATACATGTGTGAATATAGAGTAGTAAGTTTTTTTGATCTGTACTAATGGCGGAATGATGCTCTGGACTGCTTCTTGTGGTAGGCTTATTAGTGTGAATGATTGACATTTACTTGACCATACATCAGATGAGTATGTCATATCGCAAGAATCTTGTACAACACCGAACAGAATATTCTCCTAGGTGAGCACCACCTAAGTCCGACAATCATATCAGACTTATTTGGTGGTATATGTTCCATTGCCGGAGCAGCTACTATTTAGTGCTATATTGTTATAAACCTACAAGGTACGAGTGATTAACAAAAAATGGAGGTGGTGTAATAGTTTGGTAAATGTGAGGCAACTAAATAAACACATTTCAGTAATAGGGAACTTGATTTTTTCAGTTGATTAATGCAAAGCAAATGGAAAATACAGGGAGACATCGCCCATTCACCATACTTGGTGCACAGCAGAGAACTGCATTCCAAATTTCTGCACCATCGAACAGAAAGAAAATCATAGTCCCTCTCCATTGTACTCGATCTAGAGAAATTAAAATCGACATTGCTTGTGCAAAATTGATAATTATTTTATAGAGTGACATGCTTGCTTCGCTAGAATCGCCGCTCTAAAATTGAAGTCCCCAGCACAATTCATAGGAGCTTTCTTAGAGAACTCTGAAGGATAGCTACTGTTACTTTGTGGTTTCGCTCAGTTAGATTACTGTCACTTTCCCACCCGCAGGAATTGGCGCCTTTATGCTAAACATCAGCTGAAATTTTTTTGCAGCTGCACTTCTTTTTCCAGATGCATCACAATCCTATTGCACAGCCGCTATACTGGGGTGATGTTACGCTAGGCATGTACCCTTAGGGCCTTGTGTCTCGATGTACCCTTAGGGCCTTGTGTCTCTGTTTTTTGAGATCGACGACGCAGATGCATACTCCCCACCATGGTACTTATAAGCCTAAAAAGTTGGCCGTCAGTCAGGTGATGGATGTCACCATGTTAATCTCTGACTGCACTATCCAATTAATTTTATTTTGAACGAACGGGCACAGGATGTGCCTATTTCATTGATAAAGGAGAGATTTACAAGCCGGGACCCGGCACAGAAAAGAAAAAAACTTATGTATTACAGGTGTATTTACGATCTAGCCAAGAGGACCGCAAGGTCCTTTGCTCCCGCAGCGATCCAAGCGGACGTCTCGCTCTTTAGTTTCGCTACTGTGGAAGGTGGTGCAGCCTCTCTGCGGTTGAAGACTCTGTCATTTCGTTCCTTCCAGACCTCCCAGATAACCAGAAGGACAACTGATCGGACGCCTTTCCGCGGCACATCCGGCAGATTTGAGAGGTTCTTCCACCAGTGTAAAGGTGATCTGCTGGCCGGCCATTCCGACGGCCTGAGCTCGATGAGGCCCGTCCACCCCGCAACCAAGCTCCAAACTCTGCGCGTGAAATGACAAGCTGCCAATAGGTGGTGCGCAAACTCCATGGTTTCTCTACAAAGGGGGCAGGAAGGGCAGTGGTCCCAGTCCCTGCGGGCTAGTCTGTCGGAAGTCCACACTCTGTTTTGAAGGATTAACCAAGCGAACAATTTGCATTTCCGGGGGGGGGGGGGGGCAAGTTTTCCAAATGATGGCAACGTCTGGAGCAGGAACGCAGCCATTGAACTGTGCCATGTAAGCCGAAGTTGTGGTGTATTCCCCATGTGGAGTTTGCATCCAAGTGATGCGGTCTTCGTGGCCTTGTCGCAACTCTGTGTATTTCACTAGGTTCCGCAAAGTGACGAATTGCGAAAGGTGCGTAGTCGTAAAACCCGTACGGTAATTTAGGTCGCGTAGCCAAGCATTATCCTGCAGCGCCTCCGCCACTGTCCGTTTCTTTTCTTGGACTTGTGGAATAAAAGTGGGGCAATGTCTTTGGGGGCGGCGTCCCTGGAGCCAACCCGAGGACCAAAACGAGGTTTTGTGACCGTCGCCCAATGTGATTGTGGTGCAAGCCGTGAAAAGTAACCTGTCATGGTCATTGCAAGGAACCTCCGTGCCCACCCATGCCTTTTCTGGTGAGACCTATTCATGCCAGAGCCAACATAGCTGTAGCGCGGAGGCGAACCTGTTAAGGTTTAGAATGCCGAGACCACCGAACTCTTTCGGAATTGAAGTTTTTGTCCAGTTGACCTTACACTTTCCTCCTGTGAGGGTCCTGTCGCCTGCCCAAAGGAACCATCTGCGGATCTTGTCTATGTCGTCAAGGACTTCCTTGTTGGTTTGATCACAGAAAGTAGATACACAGGTTTCGAAGAAACGACGGATTTGGTGAGGCTGGCACGTCTAGCTTGAGTGAGGTTCCTCCTGTACCACACAAAGAGTTTCCCGGCTGCTTTATCAACCTGCGGTTGGAAGTCAAGTTTGCGCAGTCGTTTCGGTGAGGGTGGTAGGCCGAGATACTTGATGGGGAAGTGGGCCCTGGCAATGGTTAAGGCTGCAAGAATCTCGTTGAGGGGTTCAATGGTTAGGATGAAGAGCAAAGGTGACAAGGGATCGCCTTGGCGTAGGCCCCTTCCAGGTTGAATGGGCAGGAGGGGCGTGCCCATTAACGGCACTCCTATCGTCCTCTTCTTCGAGGGTTATGCTCCTATTAATTTATAAATGTTTTTTGTCCAAAAAGTTCTTTAGTATTACATTTTTCAATACCAACCTTGCTGCATTTGTCTAAGAAATTTGATTGATATGGAAAATACTGATAGATGATATTACAAAAAAAAAAAAATCCCCTGTCTCCTTATACCCCTCTATCGTTGTGATGAAACTGTGCACTCCAGGGTGGTTATACAAGTGTATACCTTCCCATGTGCTGCTTATATAGTGGAGACTGTAGAGTTAGGAGATGGAAGAGACTGTATCAAAAGTATGCATATATGACTGAACCATCCTATATATTAATTATTATCTGGTAGGAAAGATCCTGTATGGGCGCATCAAGAGTACGGAACAGAATCAGTAACTTCACCATCTTATTCTGCTAATCCAGAAACATGCAGTGCTTGAAGTCCAAATCAAGGCAATGATACCCAAGCTGCCCATCAGCACACGCACGCCGAGCTGCCCATCGGCACGAGACGCTAATCCATGTGATGATCACCAAACATAATATAGCGTGGCCCTTACACCTGTACCTTCATTCCGATGTGTGCTCCTAAACTAATAAAGGCACAATGGTCGACGTTGAACTTATCCGGGTTGTGCCATGAAAGATTGCGACGGATCGGAGCTCACACCTGCACTGCTTCTCTGATGCAACCCTTCAAGCTGAGAAGAAGGAAGCACGTCACGCTGCTCCTCATGAGTGTGCCGTTGCCAATTCTCGCTGCAAACTCAAGGTGGCTGATGGCAACTGCATGCGTGCGTGGTTCCAACGCATCAGTGTTCTCTTTCCTTTCCCAGTTCATCCCATTCCAGAACATTATTGTTGGCAATGGATTTCCCAACACACAGCACAGGCAAGAAAGCAGAAGCAAATCGATGATTATGATATGACTGGTATACGCAAATGCTTCTTATTAAACGAACGACGAGAATACGTGATAGGTAGGTGAGCTGGATCAGAGTAATCAAATTTGTCCTATTATACTTTTCTATTTTTTAGGAAGAATTTAAATGTGCAAAGTTAATACGTGGCGATGAAATTATTGGTCACAGTAGGTTTTCCCATCAGTTTTTTCTTTTCCTTTTTTTTCCGAAAATTATTGGTCCCTTCCATGGGAAATGCATGCACCCTTCAAGTCCATGGCGATGAAATGCATCAGTGAGCTGGGAGTCCAAAATCAATTATAGTTTATTAATTAATGGTAAGACATTGAATAAACAGATTTCTGCAACACCAATAGAGAACTTAATATTTCAGTTGATTTGTGCAAGACTTCAAGGTAAAAAGATAATACTGGGAGTCGCCATACTTGGGCCAGAGTAGAACTGCATAGTCTAAATGGAAAATCAACAACCGTGTTCCAAAATTCATCACCATCGAAGGGAAAGAAAATTATAGTCCCTATCGATTGTGCTCGATCTAGACAAATTAAAAAACGACATTGTTTGTGCAAATTTGATTATTATTTTGATGAATGAGTAACTTTGCTTCATTCACTAACGACTGCTGCATTAAAACTGAAATCTCCAGCACAACTCATAGGAGCTTTCCCAAAGAGCACGGCAGGCCAGCTGCTCCTATTTTGTGTGTTCGTTCTGTTACATAACTACCACTCTTCTAGCCATGCTGGAATTTGGATACGTTTTTGTCTCTTTCCTGCATGGATGACTGTCTTATTGAATATCTGAGCACCCGATCATCTGCTTTTTCTAATCTGGAAACAAGCTTGAAGTACAAATCAATCCAATGGTTCTCTTCTCCGATCCGCCTAGATTTGAATCTTACTGATCCATCCTTTCCCAACACCTCTCTCCAAGCTGATTGCATGAAGCAATTTTTTCAGTGGAAACAAAATGACAATGTTACACAGTGTCTACATATCAAGCCTTTTTTGGTAGAGAAGTTTAAGCAACACATAAGCAACCCATGTGCTTGATGCATGAGCTAATCCCAAAGGCATCTCAACATGATTATACTGGGTACTTGTCCTTTGCTTATTCCAAGGTGTATTTCTTGTTCTAAGGCCTTCCGCCCTTCCGTCAATGCATCTCATTCCCATGGTACAACATTGACACAACTATATGATTCACGTAGGCGAGAGAGACGCTGCAGGATGGGTGAGTGCTACAAAGCCTACAACGATGCTCTTGGTTGTGTGGTGCTATACTGCTACAACGAAGCAATTGTGGAATTGTTGTAGATGTATGGAAGCATGCTATTATGTATATGCGCTTGTTAATGTCTCACTCTGGATTCGAGAATAGGGTAGTCGAAGCTACAATATAATGGTCCCTGTCGACTTATGTCCTACACTAGACTACACTGTCAATTTTTTTTAGAAAAATAAATTTTTATTCCGGCCTTTGCAAGAGTTTTGCACACAACCAATCCTTATTACTACCTCCTTCCTTCAATATATGACGCCAGGTAGTTTAAAAATGAGCTATACATCGTCAAATATTTGAGAATGGAGGTAGTACAGTTCTTTCAAGTAGCTAAAATTAAACCAAAACTCTCAAAGAGCGAACTAAGCAAAGGTGATTGGTGTTTTGCAAAGGTGTTCTAGACTACACTGTCGTTTGCAGATGCCAACCACGGGCTGGTGATTGGTGCATATTTCTTTTCCCATGCATCCTATGCCAATAATACCTTGACATCAGATCATTTTTGTTTAGCGGTTTTGTTCCCCAACCAAGGAAAGAGAGTGTGGAACCGGTGCCGAGTGATGCTAAGGCAAGTCCTTGTACGACCGATCGAGTGATAACATAGCAGGAAAGTTGGCCAGAATATTTGTTCTCCTCTTCATCTGCAAATAGCAGGAAGGAACTGCTTAACTGTTCTCCTCAGCATGGAAAAATGGTATTTAATAGGTTGTGGCAGTTTAGTGTATAGCCCAAGTTGCGACCCAGTAGTAATTTCATTGGACAGTACGATGAAAACAAGCTATCAGGCAAATCAATTAGCACAGTATCATATACAAGTGCAGATACGGTGTGGGCTCTGCACAGAGTTTTTCGTACAGTCTCCAACAGCATAAAATCGCTAGTGACTTGAAAACTTTGATTATTAGAGGCCTGTAGTTGGTTTCAGATCAGAAAATGCAGGTGTTCTAGAATGAGAACATGATCAAAGATTTCTGATAAGTGTTAATGATAACCAATGGCCCTTACAAATACTGTACAGAAAGGGCCGTGTAGCTAATTTGTAGGCGCTAATTGCAATTTGTAAGTGCAATTTGTAGGACCTGATATCACTGTGGGCCTCGACACTACAAAGGCACATACTACAGGAAACCGTAAATACGCCGAGTGCGGAATACACTCGGCGACGAGTTCGCCGAGTGTTGCACTCGGCGTACATATACTCGGCGAAGGCACTGTAGGTTTGCCGAGTACGGGTCTCGACACTCGGCGAAGACATTTTAGAAGAATAAAAAAACTAACCTCCGGCCACCCAGGGCCCCGACCGCGCCGCCACGGGAAGTTGGATGCCGGCGGCGCGCCGTGCCACCCGTCGGTGGCCGCGCTGCGTCGTCCCTGGTGGCTGAGCCGCGCTGCGTCGTCCCTGGTGCCGGCCGCACCGCGCCGCCCTGGTAGCCGAGCTGAGCCGCGCTGTCCCTGGTGGCTGAGCCGCGCCGCCCTGCCCCTGGTGGCCGAGCCGCACCGCGCCATCATTGGTGGGCGGCCGCGCTGCGCCGCCACCAGGGCCGGCCATCTGCGCCGAGCCGTCAACCTGGTGGGGAGAGAGGGAGGGTTCCGGGTTGAGGGAGGGCCACCGTAACCATCCTTGTCTTATCTGATGGGGAGATAGAGGGAGGGATTCGGATGAATTTTTTTAGACCAATAGGAGAGTGGTTTGGAGAGGTGAGGATCAATGACATGTCATCTTTGCCGAATGCCCGGTAAAAAAACACTCAGCGAAGAACTATAGACGCCGAGTATCAAAACCAAACACTCTGCCAACGTTTTTCTGGTTTTCTTTTTTCAAGTTTCTCCTTCTTTTCCAGCATAACGTAAAATTAAATAAATATAAATTAATACAAGTCCAATTCACTCGATAATATGTATTCGATTTTTCTACACATATAATTCAATTATTTTATGCACTTATAGCTCAAATTTAATTTATATCAATTAAACACTTTAATGGCACTTAATACATTAAAATTATCAAATGATTTCAAAAAATTAGCAAATTTTCACACGATACTATCTTTCTTCTCTATTGCTTGTACAAAAAGTTTCATAGTCAAATCACAATTCGACCGTCACTTGGACTCCAAATCTTATTGAACTCTGCTCAACTCTAAGATTCTTCCAGTGAGATGCTTCGATTTCTAAACATTGTATTTGACAAAATTTTCAAAATGTTTTCAAATTTTCAAAATTTTCAAAACCTTCATGTATGATATCATGACATCTTGACAAATCTCATTATTTTCCAACTTTATTTGCATTTTTTATAATTTAAAAACAATTTGGCCACAACCTCATGATCATGTTTATTGAACAAGACTTGTAAAATTTCCTTTGATTTAAGGAGCAAGCTCTCAAAATAGACTAAGTATCATGAATAACATTTGTTGACTAATTTTATAACATTATTGTAATCACTTCAAGTTCAAATTTGACTTATTCAAAAAATTCCTTTAAATGAAATTAATAAGTTAAATATCGCAAATAGGTCAAGAAATGTATCAAATTTGAGTACTGTATGAGAACTAAAGAAAAAGTTTAAAGGCAAGTCTATTGAATTCCGAATTAATCATACAGGGTTTGCACTAAACGCTGTGTGTTGGAGGTTGTGAGAACTAAGACTTAAAAACTTGAGGAGATGACAAGATTCTTCACATGTCAATGTTAACGCACTTCGGTTTTTTTGGCCAACAAAGTCTGGTTTCAAGCTTTCCTTCTACTTATTGATGATAGGTAGCTCACTGAATATGCCAAAGAGGACAGTCTAGGAGATAGGTTACATTTCTTTCAACCAACAGGAGCATGTGAAGAACGACAATATTGTCCTTATCAACCTCATACATCGAGCATTTGTTTCTAAGGCACTGCAACCACTTCCAGATTTCTTCCCACACCATATCTGAAGTCGAGGAATATAGTTAAGCAAATGCAAATACGCAGTCGCTCAACCTTTGTTTTTTTACTCAGAATGGGATGCACTGGAGAAGATAAGAACATGGTGGTTGTTATTCATCGCAGGGATTTCAATCAGCCAGACTGGGCCACCTGGTAACATCGTAACAATAACATTAGCTTTCCATTGCACCGAGCCTATTCCTGGATCCATGCATGTATATCAAGTACTCTGGATCATCGCTTAGTATTGTAGAGGTTGTACTCTTTGCCTTCGTGAATATACTCTTACTACAGGAAACCCGAAAGACGCCGGGTGTCGCGGAAGACGCCGAGTGTTTTCCGTCGGGCACTCGGCGTCTAGCCTTATTCACCGAGTGTACACGAAAATCACTCGGTGTCTTCCTGACACTTGGTGTATAGATTTATTCGCCGAGTGTCGGGCACAAAACACTCGGCGTTATTTATTCGTTGAGTGCCCTAGTTAGACACTTGGCCTCTACCCATGTGTATGCCGAGTGTCTTGGCCAAACACTCGGCGTCTACCTGTTTCCCGAGTGTCTAACTAGGACACTCGACAAATTTTAAATTTTTTTCTCGCCCCTGTCTCTACCCTGATCATTTACATAGTTCAATAATCGTAAAAATGTGCCTCTTTTGTTCATTTAGAACAACAAAATGTTATATAATACTTAATGAACATTTCCGCCCTGTTATTTCACATTTGGTCAAGTATGGGTTACACTACATAGTTATATATTTTTATGAACTTTTGTGGCCAGTGATTTTGCATTTGTACAAGTGTCTAATTGCGTACTACACTTGGGCTTAGTGTTTTTCCAAATACGTTGCAGGCCAATGCAAGTGATGATCACCAAACACAATATAGCGTTCCCAACTGTTAAAGACTACCTCACTCAAGCTATGCTGGCACAACAACAAGTGTCCCAAGAAAGATGGTGACGCGGTGCTCACACCCTTTTCTGCTTCTCTGACGCAGCCCTTCAAGCTGAGAATCACGCATACGTCACGTCCTGGAGGCGCTCCTCACGAGTGCGCCATTTGCTTATTCTCGCTGCAAACTCCAGGAGGCTAACGTCCATCTCAACGAGTGGCTCCAGCTAATGTTCTCTTTCCTTCCCCAGTTCATCCCATTCCAATTATTAATTCTGTATGTTCTGGATATGACATTCCTGAATGTTATTCTTTGGCAATGGATTTCCCAACACACAACACAGGGAAGAAAGAAGAAGCAGATGAAAATGATATGACTGGGTAGAGGCTAATGCTTGCTATATAGACGGCGCTATATGTAAGTTGGCTAGAGCAATTATTTTCCTATGTCATGACTGGCGACGATTAACTGCCACCATATCCTCTACGTCAAGCTCCGTGATTAAAATATTTACGACATGATTTAGGTTGCATGGCCACTTATGCACAGGACATCAGGAAGCTCGTCAGCAACATCAACTGTCAAGTTTGTGAAATGTGGATGCGCACTCTAACTTTTTGTCATTTAATTAACAGTCTAACTCGTGCAATATAATCGGTCTGTTAGAATGTACTCCTGTGTTTTCCTAACTAGTGTCCATTATTCCAACCAGTACGTGCCAAACTGGGCCAGTTAAAATGTTTTGTTATTCTAAATATAGCCAACATTGCACTAGTTAGGATTTGCCACATCAGCAATTTTGTTGACTTTGTAAGGTCATTTATGCGGAGAGTTTCATCAGATGTTAGAGGAGTTTTTTCCCAAGTGATACTCCAGTGGCACAATTACTAGTGTTTAGACTTGATAATTGTGCAATGAAAATGTGCACTGACACTAGCCTAAGGTTTTGCAACGGCTCCACCATGCCAGCCCTCCACTTGCGTGAATGAGGGTTTTGTGATGGTACGGATAAGGGTCCTTGCAGTATATAGTTATATTTTTTCAGTTCCTTTATCTAAGGCAAATGAAGAATACAGGGAGTTGTAATTCTTGGCAGAAGATAGAACTGCACGGTCAGCCCTGGGAAAATCAACAACGTTATTCCATATTTGTTCAACATGATGACTGATGCTTAATAACTACTCGAACCTTCCATTCTCTTCGGGGCAGCCCTCTGTCACAATGTGGTAGCAGAACGTCCCTCAATGCGATCAGGAGGTAAGGGCTCCTCCCAAAGCTAAAGATGTTATTGTTACTGTTACCAATGTTGCGAGCAATCTGTGATTCTAATGCTTACGATGAGCACAAACTCCCTTGCTCTTATCTTTTCCGGTGCATACCATTCCAAACAAATAAATACATACAGGTGACTGCACGCGTATCTGCATTTCCTCAACACCATCTCCTTCCATTTCAGTGATACTTCCCCCCTATATGTTTGATACCCACATATCTTAGGTTGGAAGGAGCTTTTATTGCTTAGCATTCTTTAATACGACGTAGTTCAGTACTCCCTCCGTCCCGCAAAGAGTGCCCCTTTGGTTTGTTCTAAGTCAAACCATCTTATGTTTGACTAAGTTTATATAAAAATATATAAACATTTTCGATGCCTAACAAGTTCCATTAGATTCATTATGAAATATATTTTCATTACATATCTATTTAGTGTTATAAATATCGACACTCTTCATTATAAATTTAGTCAAACTTTAAACAATTTGACTGAGAAAAGTCAAAATGGACACTCTTTGCGGGACGGAGGGAGTATATTTGTACTGCAACCATTATTTGTATTGAGTATGGGCTCTGGCAACTGTTTGGTATAAGGATGATACAGAGCGCATTTGTTCTTCTACAATTAACTAAATGTACTTCAAGAATATCATTGTGTACTTTTAGTTAAATTTTGTTGAGAAGGCTTCTCAATATGCAAAATTACTAAGAATTACAGTACCACAACACTTCGATATGGTTACCACAACATTATTCCGCGCGCGCGGGGGGGAGGGGGGGTGTCCAGTAGATTTTAGGATATTTGCTGGTATGTAGCTGCTGCCTGCAGCCGTAGGCATATAGTTTATTAAATGCGAGTCAGCTAAATAATCGAATTTCAGTAAAGAAGTTTTCATGTCAGTCGACTCATGTGTAAATTCAAGTATGGGTACAGAGCCGTTCTTATCTTGTCCCATTTCATCTCCTCAGACAGAAAATTAGATATCTAAGTTAAGATTAAGGATAATAATTAGTGTCTAGACTTCATCTGTACAAAACAACTTCTGGATACTCACAGCATCTAGAAGAGTTGTGTTGCCAAAGGATCGATTAGGCGACCAGAGAGGGGGAGTGAATGAGAGCCGATAAAAATTCTTCTCCGAAGAGTCGAACTCGATTATGTCCCAAACTCACAACCAAGAATTCCCACACGAGCTTGCCGAGGTCGCATAGTCACAACGGACCTACCAACCCTAGGAACTAGTCCCAACACAACCCAAAGCGGAAGCACAACTCAAGAAGCAAAGGACTTAGGCAAACTGCGAAGCCCTGGGCGGACGGTCTGTGGTGACCGGGCGGACTGTCCGCGAGGGCCGGGCGGATGGTCCGCAGGACCACGGCTAATGGTCCGCAAATACTGGCCGAACCACCGGTAGCAACCGGGGAAATACGGATGGTCCGTACCCTACCCGCAGACGGTCCGACCCGGGCGGACGGTCCGCAAACTCCACGCAACAAAATGCTTGACTCTCCGCGAATCGAAATGTCTCGTGCTCACGAATTGAAGAACACGTGACGAACCCTAGTCCTCGTGGACGGTCCACCGACCACGCGCGGACGGTCCGCCAGGCGCGGACAGAGCAGCTCGAGCCCGAGTTGCTCAAAGTCAACACCATCTCCCCTTTGCCCGATCTCCCGAATCAACCAAGGGATTGCTACCAAATCATAGGTGAAGATGAAGCGTCTCTAGGAGATGCTATATCTACGAGTTTGTATCCTCAAACCCACTGAATCGAGGGGAATCGAGATTCTACCGAGCCCACACGAAAAGCTAGGGTTCCAACCGAAATCCTTCAATCGGAGGCCAAATCCGGAGTTTGAGGGGTCAAGATTAAGCACAAAGATGCACAAGACATCAATCCATGATCCCCATAAAGAAATCCGAACCCAAACACCTCAGAATTGAAGGAACAAGCCGCGCACGAAAATCCAACGAAAATAGCCTGAAAAAGACACGAAAATCACTCGAGCCACATGAAGGAAATCGACGCAACCAAGAATGCTTCCATACACTCAGAGGTCAGATTCTCTACAAAACGGTGAAGAAAATCTAGCCTAGAGAGCACGGAAATGAGAAGCAGTCCGGATGGATGGGTTGCCCTAAAACCCTAGAGCTATATATATGAAGTCTCTCCGGGTTGGGCAAATGACCAAGCTACCCCTAGAACATAAAAGAAGATACACACTCCTCAGGGGCAAGATGGTCAAGTAGCACTCCTCTTCATCGGGCGGTCACACCTTCACCGCAGTCCACGTCTGTTGACGCGAAAATAGGACGTCACCTCCGCGCGCAGCACACCTGACTCCCTGGTCTGTAGCGAGGCGTGCCAGCCAATCTGACCTGTTGATTGACAATGGAAAATCTAGGAAAGCGTTAATCGGCTGGAGAGCCGATGTGTTTTCTGATAAAATCGTAATAGCTAGGTAGCCTATACGGGGTAGAACAGATCAGCTAGATTAGCCGATATGATGACGTAGTCAGAGCGTATGCTACCAGAAGCAACTTAAGTAGAGCTACGTGAGCAACACTTGAAATAGATCTAGCCGGCTATATGATAATTAAAATAATAATAATAATGCGATAAAGCTGACAGGAAGCAATCTCAAGCTGGATAATTGGTGATAAAAGCTAGAACAACAAGAATTAAGATAAAACTTGCTAATCTAGTTGATATCGATAAATTGTGAATAAATCCACAGTGATGCGCCCGGTGGTAAACTCGATAAAACGGAACTCACTAGCAAGCCGGAGATCGAAGCGATGCAGCCCGACGAGTTTGCGAGAACTCGTGAAAAAGAAAAGGTACGAAGGCGAAGTCGCCGAAAAGTAGATGCAGTAAAGTAGATGCAATAATTAGGGGTGCCCGGAGGCGGTTTTGATATTGATCGTGTGATAATTCTATTACAATGGCCGGGGTTCTATTTATACCATGAGTTCCTCTAGACTACTATGGCCGGAAGGGCTCAAATCTTCCTAATTAAAAACTCCTGACGGGTTACACAACCAACCGACTCAAACTTCCCTAATTAACAAAAGGAAATACTAAGATACATAGACTCTATCTTCCCTTGTGTAGAATCCTTGCTATTTGAGCTCTTCTCTGTCATGGCAGCGAACAATCCACCTGGATGCGTGATCAATCTTGGACTTCTTTATAAGCATCTCGTCACCATGTATGTGCTTTCTTTATTATTTCTTCTTTATTTTGGCCGGTCACGTATTCACCAGTGTATGTAACTCCTGCTGATCCGGACTCTATTCTCCTGCTCCTTGAACATGATTTGGCCAAGGCATGTAGATTCGGAAATATTATTTATTCCTAATAGCCGAATCATTATTATGGCCTTTCATTCTATGGAAGTGGCAGCCTTTTGCACACACGCGACAGTTTCTCATGTACGATCAACCTTTTCACTCTATGCCAGCTGATTATCTCCTCTGCTTTGGCTGATTTCCATTAATCTTTGTATGCACGTGCCAGCTCTGCCTTAATGCCATCCTTCCCTTGATATTTTAATCAACATGCCTGCATGCGTAAACCTTTGCTTCTATAATTCTGCCAGCCAATTACATCAAGTCCACGTTTGCACGTACTGCACTCCATTCATCGGCTGATTCATTTTCTTCTTTGTCTGGACGATTTCCTTACCGATCGCATGCCTGCCGATCGTATATCCACTCTGGCCGCCCATGTCCCTTGTATACATTACTTCTTTGTTTAATCACTCTCACAGGCATGCACTAGTTAATCAATCCGGACTCCCAATATTTCTTCAATGCTTGCATGTAAATAATCTTCTAATGTACGCACGCATGGAGCATCCGTATGCTTGCAAAATCATGTATTTTTCTCGCCGATCACATCGCTTCGTGCATGACGCTTTCTAGCTCCTCTGGCCGATCTTGCCGATTACTGCCAATCTCAATACTCCACGTGTCATGGGATTTACTGTCAAAAATCCGGTGTCAACACAAGCCCCCCAGTTTCGGAGTATGAAGGATTCATGCTTCGAAATTCTGTAAATCTAGAATCTTCATCCTCTATCCGATGCAGCTTCATGGATTTAACTTCCTTAGTAGTGCCCTCTTCGGAGCTGATATATTTCTCGAAGCATTCTTCCCCATAAATCATCTTATGTTACGCACCTTCCATCAAGCCTTTCTGCTATACTGTTCTGGCATCGGTATCAATAGCAACAGTATTGGCATCCACAACCATAACAGCGCTCAGCAGTAGTGGCCTCTCATCTCATGTTTACCTGACCCTTAGTCAAGCTCGGCACCCTTCCTCTGTTATAGTAATCTTCAGCAGTAATTGCTCATTGATGACCAAACCAACCGAGAACAGATAATTTTTTTGTACCAGGAATTCTCGTCTTGATCATATTGGCCCTTATAAGCCTTGTAATTCTTGATCCGAATATCGTCGGCTAAAAGCAATCCGACCCATGACCAACTATTGACAACCGATATATATCTTAAGTTGATCAATGTATGTCACCATCAGCTTGCAGAAAACTTCACAAGGATCTTCATCTCTCTAGCTTGTGTGGGTGACATATTTTCATATGGATGAGAGTCTTTGTCAGGTTACTCTTTTTGGTTGTATATAGCTCTTTGGCTAGTCACGGTATGCATCATCGTTGCACTACCTTGTCATGTATCCCACTGATCGGTTGTGTGGTCTGTGCACTATATTTTCGGCCAATATATTCTACAGTTTGATCAGCAATGATAAGCTCGATGGTTTTCAGATTCATCGGCTATATATCCTTATCAAATTTTGTGATGCCATAGCAGCACTGTCTTGTTGCATCTGACAGCTTTGTAGTAGCTTGCGGTGACCGTTTGTTAGACGTGGATGTCGTTCCTCCATGATCAGGGCAAGAATTCATATTTCTTTGCAACTGATTTGATTAATGGCCTATTTCTTTGGCTATTCCATCAGCCGAAAAAATTAGCTCATCTGCCATTAGTTCCATAGCTTTGAGTCCATATTATTTTCTTTCACTTGGCCACATAATCACGATAACCGATTAAGGTGGCAGCAGCTGTATAGAACAGATCATAGCCCCCTTTGCTTCTTGTACGTGACCCAAAGTATTTGCATGCCATCACCATCAACAAGTATTTTTGCTTCATGCAGTATCTTCCTGGTTGATTCCTGGTTCTCATGACTCAGACATGTAGCATGCTTCCTCTGTGTCTTTGCCACGCTAGATTTTGCAAGATTTGAGAAGTTTTTGTTGCTGCCCAGCTTGTTGACAATGTAGACCTGCTGCCCGTCAGTGACGAGGTATCGCGCCAGGTAAAGTATTGTTACTAGGCACAAGGTCCATGTTCATAGATCTCCATTGTTGCTGCAGGCATCATCTTGCTAGTCACCTGGCCTTGTTGTTGTCTCTACAGTAGCTCTCCATGTTTGGTGGCCTAGAATGAGACCTTCTCGATTCTTGATTTGGACTGATCCTTAACACTGTAAATTTGCAGCTCCTGTTGTCAGCTGTGTCGCTGAAATAATTTCGTCGATGCGACCCAATACCGCTGATGCGGGTGATGTGCTTGTAACTCCAATAAAGTCCTACTTCCGGTTCAACCCACGGGGAACGTCAAAGGAGTCTTGCAAGTGGAGAAGGAAGATCTACTCGAAGGCAAGATCGACTCGCTCATGAGGAGGTTGGAAAAGATGGAGATAGAAAAGAAAGAAGCTCAAGATTTAAAGGCTGCCGAAGCAAGATCCACATGTGAAGAATGCGGAGAGTATGTCCATGTCCAAAAAGATTGCCCGGTGGAAGCCAAGATGCTCGATTACATGAGGAAGGGAGATTTGCCGAACTTCTGCTACGGGCAAGGTAGACCTCAATTTAATGCAAGTTCGTCCATTCTGAATTCGGTTCCTCTTCGTATGCAATTGAAGGACTTCATGGACGAGCAAGCTAAGATCAACAAGAACACCGTCACCAAGTTCAAAGCCATAGACATGGTGTTGGAAAACATCGATAGCAAGGTGACGGAGGTCAAGAGCTCCAACCATCAAGTGCCCAACATGATGAAGATGCTCGAGACACAAGTGGGACAACTTGCCGGGCACCTATCCGCTAATGAAGGGAAGCTACCGGGACAACCTCAAGGTCCCGAGATGGCGAAGGCCATTCAAACTCATTCGGGGAAGGAGACCGAAGATCTAGAGCATTCCGAGGGAGCTAGAAAGCCTAAACCATCTATCAAGGCGGAGGATTTTGCTAAGGAGAAGGTTACCGAAATCATCACCGAAGAGCCCAAGTTTGTGATGTCGGGAGAAGACACGAAGATACCGCAACTCAAGCCATGCTACTTCCGAGGTAAACTTGATAATCATTTTGAGAAGTTTGTGGAAGTTGTGCGTAGGTTGAGCATCAACATGCCGCTATTGGATGCTCTTCAAGTTCCTACATATTCTCGCTACTTCAAAGATATACTTGCAAACAAGTATGAGATAGCAACACTCGGGGTGGCACACGTCAAGATGTCCGAGCAATGTAGTGCCGCTATTGCAAACAGACTAGAGAAGCAAGGAGACCCCGGATGCCCGACGATTCCGTGTTCCGTTGGTTCCTTCAAGTTTGAGAAAGGATTATGCGACCTTTGAGCAAGTGTGAGCATCATGCCAAAAGATGTGTTCGAGAAGCTACGCCTACCGGAGCTAGAGCCTACAACCATGTGCTTGGAGTTGGGTGACAACTCCATTCGCTATCCTTTAGGCATCGCTGTGGATGTGCCCGTGAAGGTCGGACACCACTTCATCCCCGTCGATTTCATGGTGCTCGAGATTGGAGAAAGGGAGAAGCTACCGCTCATCCTTGGGAGGCCTTTCCTCAAGACCGTTGGAGCTACCATCGACGTCGGCAATGGGGAGATCAAGTTCGACATCAACTGCGAGAGGAGTTCCTTCAAGTTTTGACCACGCTTCGAGGTATGGAACATGATCAAAGTTAAATATATCCCACCTCATCGTCATGTTAGTAAGGAAGAGCCAAGGAAGAAGGAAGATCCAGAGAAGAAGGAAGCGAAGGAAATCAAAGAAGTTGCCGCATCCGTCAAAATCAACGAACAAAAGCCGCCTGTGAAGACCAAAAAGATGACTAAGCCGGGGAATAAGCCTGCGCCAAAGATGGTGTGGAAGTGGGTACCCAAGATTGCAATGCCCGCAAAGAGCATTGATCCGAAGTAAACAAGTGAAGAAGTCTAGCCATGGACTATAAACGAAGCGCTAGGCGGGAGGCAACCCGTTTCGTCAAGTCAAGAATAAGCTACCGGGAGGACAACCCGATCGAGATTTTTTGAGTCTTTCAAGTAAGTTGGTTTTAAAAATTTTTGCTATGCAAGACATTCATAGACTCTTAAGTGGTTGGATAATGTTTAGAGTTATAAACCTTGTTTGGATATTTTATTTGGATCATAAACCCTTTACATGAGCCATCGTATGTGTTATTTGCTTCTTTTCGAGAAACCAAAATCAAAAAAATTCAGAACCCACCTCAACCTTTCATCCTCTTCATGACGTTATGGTTGACTTGTTTTACATGCTAAGAGCCACGCTATGTTCCTAGATGATATTTAAATTTCAGCGCATGGTAGGACTCGAGTGAACCTAGAAACTTAACTTTTGGTTGGTTTAAAATTCATTTCCCTTGGTTTCTCTAGAGTTAGAATTTTTCTAAGCCTCATTTAATTTTATTTCATTCAAAATCTCTCTCACATTTAACCAAAATTAGAACCAAAACCTATGCCCCCATGATCAAGCCGGGAAAAGCTTGCTCTCAACTAATGGAAGCAAACAATACCGGTGCGACCAAAATAAAAGTAGTCGGAAAATATTTTCGACTCACATTTGTTTTTGATGCTTAAAAACTCTTCTAATTATATTTGAACTCATTGCAAGCTCTGAGTTTAATTTTATTTTTCGAAAGTAGAGAAGTGCTTAGCATTAAAACATGCTTAGAGGGAGGTAATTGAGTTAACTTAACCACACATGCACCATGACGCATCATGGGATGCCCCTCCAACAATTATCATGAAAGGACATGCAAAGGACAAGCATGAGGGGGGGCAGCCAAAGCTTTGTTTTGCAGGAATCTCATGGGTGCATGTGAGGTAAGGGAGCATGGAATTGACTCAAAGCAAAGCAATCAAGTGGGAGGATCAATCATGCAAGCAAAGGAGTGGATGAGAGCATTTGGGCAGTGCAACCCCATGGAGCACACGGTCACAAAGCAACAAGCAAGCATGGAGTGCGCTGGAGAAAGATGGAGTCGAGAGGAGCAGCAGGCGACCCAGGCCGGTTGGCCCAGGACGGCCGGCCTCACCTCCATTTATACCCCCTGGTGTCCGTCTTCCTCAGGTAAGTCAGTTGTCCAGCTCTTTGTTCGTGTTCCTGAGCTTTAAGTCCAAAACCTCCAGAGACATAGCTTCCCACTTCAAGCTTTGATTCGTCCATCAAAATCCATCCTAAATCCACTAAAAGTCCATACTCCAATAATCTTTGTGTGCCTTGCTACCGGTTCAAAACCCCAGATATATTTGTGAGGAAGAGTGCATCAACCATGTGGAAGAAAACTACAAGTCTCTTCTACAAGAAGAAGGGATCATCGTCGTCCAAGCCATCATCAACAAGCTCTTCGAGGAGGCACTCGGTCTCTGAGTCTCACTACGAGAGGAAGGGGCATTAATGACGGGATATGTGGTCATTAAAAGCCCAAACGTGGTCGTTAATAATTTTTAACGACCACAAAAATGTGGTCGTCCATGGTCGTTAAAAGCTCCGTTGTTAATTGTATTAACGACCACATATATTTTCCGGTTGTTAACTTTTTAACGATGGGACCATATATGGTCGTTGATACTAGAGTATTAACGATGACATTTTTATTTATAACGACCACATTCTTCATCGTTAATATTTTTATGCCACCTCACAAGAGGCATCAACGACCATTTTTTAACAATAACAACTACATTCTAGATACCATCAAGCATTAATCTTTAACAGTTTCATTCCACTCATATTTTCACATTGGCTATTTATCAGTTAATCAGCACCTGTGCGAACAGCCCAATCTTTATCAATTTACAACACAATTATAGCATCTGCCGATTACATATTTGCAGCAACACAGTAGTAAAACAAATAAATTTACATCAGTGAACATTTATTATTTTACTTATTCAACCTCTCACTACTTTAAGATGTTTCTCTGCAACAAATAGAAAAATTAACCATGCCCAGCCTGCAAGGCATGAAACTCACAGTAGCTGACTAAAGACCAATCCTATAAGCAAAAATGATGTCAAGGTTCACTATGCTTGACCGCACCAAACCATCAATGCCTTCATCATGAACAATTCTCTCTCATCATGAACAATTCTCATGTCATGCTTCTAAGAACCTTCTTCTTCATGACCCCTATATAAAATATGCAAATTTTTGTATCAGAGGATATATAAATGAAAGAACGCAAAGAAATCAAGAATGGAATAATCTTTTTGAGCGTATAGGCTTAAAGTTATAGCTGATTCTTCTAATTCATGTTTGCTTGAACAATCCCAACAGGGCAAACTATCTGTTCCATTGCAGATGATTATCCATTGCTGACAAAAGAAAGTCGGAGGAATCAAATTTCGGCTGTTTTTGCTGCCAGCAACCGAAAGCCAAATCCCTGCCACATCTGTGGCAGTCAGTTGACTCAATAGCAGGATTTCCCTACTGAAACAAAGATAACTGTATGAAAAACAATCATATTTTTACCAATGTAAATCTTGATTATGCACAAATCAAACATTTAAATTAAGTTCTAACTTAACAGAAAAAATATAGAAGCCGCTTAATGTATGATTTGTTCATAAATAAAAGTGTGGTCAGTCCTCTAAAGAAAAGTGAGGTCACAGAAATATGAACTCATCTGTAATGCATTACACATGTAACACAAGTATTTTCCATACCCACATTCATGGATTATTTAGGGCCACGCAGAATGAATACTGACCAAGCATTTAATTAATGTTGACTGACATACCTGCCATTGGCATATGCATGCTTGTTCACGAGTCATGTCTGCAAGACATAAGTAATAATTCATTTTCAGACTTTGCATTAACAAAATTCAGTGCTGAGGTGACGATCAACTAGATCCATCCTGCCTTAATTGGGTGCCAAAATATATGGAGTCAAAACAAAGCTATCAATCACATCATAGGAATATTAAGAA
This sequence comes from Cenchrus fungigraminus, assembly GCA_036936925.1. Taxonomy (NCBI): domain Eukaryota; kingdom Viridiplantae; phylum Streptophyta; class Magnoliopsida; order Poales; family Poaceae; genus Cenchrus; species Cenchrus fungigraminus. Next base: position 93,080,037 of record CM072780.1, read on the forward strand.
AATTCAATTGCATCTACAGTTGATAAATGTCCAGTTTACACACGGATCCACAAACCTCTATTTGATCAGCCATTGACGCACACAGATCCAAAATGTGCACTCCCATAGTTTTTTTTTTGTTATTAAACCATAGAACTGGAATTACATGGGTGGGAATTGAACGAACCTGTATGACTGGGGACTTATGGGCCACATGGTTGCAGCAACGGCAGAAATTAAATTTTATGGTGGTGGCATCGTGGGACGAAAGGCCGGAGTGCAGGACATTACCCGAGAGGATCCTAACCCTGTGTTGCATACTAGAACAGTGGAGGCGAGATACAGATCTCATCTGCAATTTTGTAACTGCTGAAATAACAAACGACCAAAGTCAAAATCTAAGCAATGGGGAATTATCTGTTACCTGCAGAAACCAAATCGGGGCGGGTGCCAATGCAACCATGGAACGAATCTGTTGCAATTCTAACGTATGCTGCACCTGCATGGGACGGATTGACCATGAAAGACTCCTGGAAGTGCGGAGGGGGAAGGGCAGAGGAGAACGATGGGATTGAATGTTCCAGCAGGGTAAGGAGAGGAATTGAAGGATTAGGCGTCAAGAGGCAGATCGAAACTCTCGTGGATAACCACCAACAGCGGAAGGAGGAAGGCGCCCTGTAAATCTGTAATGTGTTTCTCTCTTTTGGATGGGAAACCGATCTATCTTTTGAGCGCTGATGACCAGAAATGTTAACGACCACAAGGTTACGGTGGATAACGACAGGCATTTATCTCGTCGTCGGATTTCGTAGGCAACATGTGGATGGGCTTAAGATAGCACACGACGACGACATATCGTAGGTGGTCGCTAGTTTCTGGTCGTTACTGCCTGGTCCTCTTGTAGTGTCTCCTCGAAGTATGGAGGAGGGCAGGTCACCACCAAGGTGGAACGACACTCTACTCCTTGGTGGAATGAGGGCCACACGAAGCTCGTCTATGCGGTTCACCGAACCACAAGGACGCACGGAGGAGCCACCCGTCCGACCTCGCCGCTCGACACGATCATCCGCTCCACCTCCATACACTCTGCGGTATTCCAAGTATGGGTTTATTATCAAGATGGAGGAGGAGGAGGAGCTCACTGGCCTTGAGAAGAGGCTTGTGGCGAACGTCGACTTCGCCGACCTAGCTTTCCAAGTGTTGGGCTTTCATACTGATATTTATTACTTGTTGGGACACCTAGGTTGGGTGCAATTTTCCAACGGAGTGTCGGCAAACACCCACAAGGAATTGGTCCTGGAAATTCTCATGACCATGGCGCTAATACTTGATGAAGGAGTGCCGAGTCTCTCATTCCGTTTGGAAGGAGATGAACAAGTGGTTCCCTATGAGTACATTAGGGAGTTGCTTGGTTTTCAAAAGGGAGGCCCGGAGCAAGTAGAAGTGCAAGCAAATATTTTGGAAGGTTTTTGGTGAATGATCGCAGGAGAAGCTAAGCGGCAAAGGAATAGTATCCGGAACCCCATAATCAAGGTGTTTCACTCATGGATGTGCAAGAGGATTTTGGGGGAGAATTAAAGAGACCAAGATAACCGACATGGAGTTGAATTTGCTTTACTCGGCTTTGGTTGTTGGGCAGCCAATCAACCCCTCATATCTTATGATAAACTGGTGGTGTTGCGAAGCAACATCGGGATCGGGAGATATTGGTTCGGGGTGTTACCTCTCCATGTTGGTCATCTCATTGAGACCGGGAATTCCAAGAAACCCAGAGCATCTCCTAGTTGGGACTTCCCTAGGATTTGATTATTTGAAGCAAGGTAAATATATAAGTGGAGATGAGAGAGGAGGCTTCAAATTGGCCAAAGTGAATTTAACCCTACCGGATGCAAGACTAAGACTTTTTCTCGAGGGGAACGAAGATTGGTTAGAGGAAGGACTTCTTGTGCCGGCGAAGAAAAACAAGAGAGGAAGGATTATAGAAGAAAGTTCTTCCGCAGCCCAAGAAGAAGAAGGTGCGCCCCAAAATTATGTGCTACCATATGGAGGAATTCCGGTGCCGCCACGATATTACGAAGGTGTACCAATGCAAGCATGGGGGAGTGGTGCAGCCATGCCCCCACCAAATTTTGCGGTACCCAACGTAGTCTTTGCGGAGCAATATGCACACCTCCCTCAACCACAACAAAGTGTGGCCATCATTGGAGGATACGCTGCAAGAAACATGCAAAATATTGCAGCCATCCAAACCAATGCAAACCAAATGGCTGAAGGAAATGTAAACATCGCCTTTGAGCTTGGCCGCCTTCACCTAGCTCCACCGGAGCAATTCATATGAGGAGCGGTGCAATCCTATTATGAGCAAGGGTATAACAACTAAGATTACCAATATCAACCACCGGCAGAAGATTAGAGAGAGGAGGAGCTTTTGTTTAATCTTTCCTCTTCCCTTTTCTTTAATTTTCATCCTGTATGCGCCTATGTATGCGTAGTGTTTTCAGTTTTTATTTATTTTTCAGCATGTGTGTTAGTTTTTTCATCATGAATAAAATCACCACCTTGTTTTTACCTTTGGCAAAGATAAAAAGTTTGTGCCATGTTGATATATGATCATAGTTGCCGCTTTGCTTATCTTTGTACTTGTTTTATTCATGATTAAGCTAATGCTCTCTTGAAATACAAATATGAAATTAATCTAAATGCTAACTTAATCTTTTGCAGAGGTTATGATAAAAATAAGACCCATGGTTTTACATATGCTCTCAAGTTTTAGATGGGTTAAAGATGATTTATTTTTGTTCTTAAAAGTAATGCTAACCTTGTCATAAATACCACTTGCATGTTGCTCTACCTATCCAGAGCCATATATATATTTGAGTGCAAAAACTTAGTATACAAGATTTATTTTTGGATGAGTTATTTCAGGGCTTGATTTCTCTAGCCCGAGACTAAGAAGCTGGTCATTCTGATCCGTTTTTGCGTATCTATCTTTTTGCTAGCCTTTCTATCTGTGCATTGTGTATCCCCACATCGGAGATTTCACAAAACTCGCCGGATATCCACCCTTAAAACCAAAAATATCATCTTTTGTGTTTACCTCCTTGACCACAACCTATCATTTGAGTATGGATCGTCAACTCGAAGGAGATCGCAAGATGGTGCCAAGATTGAAGATTTCAAAGTATCTCTCCAAAGGAAAAATATTTCTAATACCTACCTTATCTTTATCACCTCTTTGCCCGAGGACGAGCAAACGTCTAATCATGGGGGAGGAGGTAGGTACAATGCAATTTAGAGTTCAAGGGGAGTAAAATAAAAAAATGTGTATATAGAAAATATAAAAAAAGAAAAAAAGAAAAAAAGAAAGAGATAAAGAAAAAATTATGTATGAGAAAAAAATATGAGTACGTGTAAAAATAAAATAAAGTGAACTCCCCGGTTCTCTAAATGCATTAGAAATTTCAAAAGTTTCAAGTTTAAGATCCAAACTCATCTTTCCAACCATGTGCAAGCTGATAACGAGGACTTCCTTTGTGCCTCGGGATCACTCTTTGCCATTTGCACATGGCCACTTATCTTAAAGTGTGTGTATTTTTCTCTCCCCCTCCTTGATATAATATTATTTTCCAATGACCTTTTTGACGAGTCTCGGTAAGACCATGAGAAGCTTGTCTTGTTGTGACAACATCTCATTTATAATATCTTGGTAGGACTAAACTTTCCCAAAAAGCTCCACATAAAAGCCTACCACATATATATATGTTTTGAGAGGGAAAGGAGTAGAATAAATAGGCTTAAGAGACAAGATGAGATGAGAGTTCATGAGCAATATGCAAGGTGGTTTAAATTTTTGAACTTGGTTTAGCTCTTTTTCATCTCATTCTTTATTTCAAAATTTCTGAGATCCATTTGAATTTTGGGAGCATGTTTAATACTTGTGGGAAGAGAATAATTAATATTCACCCTTCGTAGGGATGAAGGCTAGTACACTATGGAACTCTAACGAACTAAATTTTTGAGAGCATTATGTTTTCTCGTGTATGATCAAGTGCAGGGTTTGAGCAATGAAGGGCAACACTAATATCCATCGAAGGCTTACTCGAGGACGAGCAAGGTTTAAGCATGGGGGAGATGTTGACGGTGAATTTCCATCAATCTAGCCATGAGTTTACCTTTGGTGTTGGCATCAATTTTATATCTTATCCATTGGTACTAACCCCCTTGATACAACAAGTTCGTTCGTGCATGTCGGTTTTGGAGTTTAATGTTTATGCAGGAATTTAGCGTTAAATGCAATACTTCCGGGTAAAGTTCATCAAGCACCTCGAGAGAAGACCATGAAGCCCAGCACAAGTCTAGCAATCAAGTGAACATGACTCCAAGAAGCCCAAGGACCAACCCGTGAAGGCAGAAAACTTTGAGGACCTGAACAGAAAATGCTGAAGCTTGCGAGACAAGGAGCTCTATCATAACCGCGGAGAAACAGACGTCAAGGACCCACATGCAAAAGGGAGAATGTTCTACAAGACACAGGAAGCATTGCCAACAAAGGAGGCCGCGAAATGGGCCGAAGTGGGCCCAGGCCGGCCGGCCCAGCCCATTTTGGGCACCATTTGCCTCCCCTGTTGACCTAGATGATCCTCAGACTATTTATAGTCCCCCTGCCTAGAGCCACGCATGAACTCATTCGCCATTCTCTGCCGAGGAGTAGAGAAGAGAGGGACACCATTTGTAACACCCTAATTTTCAAAGTTTGGCTTTTAATAATTTGCTAGCAACATTTATTTATGCTCTTAAGGATTATAGGGCTGTCTTTAATTTCTTTTAGGCATTTAAGTATTTCTGAAATTAAATAAATGAACTATAGGAATTTATTGTTGCATTCATGCTGACGCATTGCTTTTGTTTGTTTGAATTTAAGTTTGAATTTGAATTCATTTGCTTGTTGCCTTTCAAAAAAATGCCAAAACCCTTTTTTCTTTTAACCTCTCTCCCTTCCTCCCTCCGGCCCAGCTTCGCATGCAGCTCAGCAACCTAAAGTCTGCTGCCACCCCTTGATCCTTCCGGCCCAGTCCGCCCGCGCTGCTTCTTCTGGCTCAGCATCCGCCGCGCCGGCCTGCACCTCCCCTCCCTCTCCCGCAGCCGCCGACAGGGGGACCCCACCTGTCATCCCCCTCCTTGCATCCGTCCCCGAGCCGGACTCGAGTCTGAGCCCCAGCCGCGTCCGCGTCCGCCCCGTGCACGCCTCCCCAAGCGTGGCGCACACGCCAAGGGATCGCCCGACCATATTTAAGGCCACCACCACCCTGAGCCGCACCCCGGAAAAACCCTAGCCGCCCCTAGCCTCTGCGCCGCCCGAAGATCGAACCCTAGCTCGGCCGCCGTCTTCGATCCGCGCCGCCGTCACCTCTCCGCCGTCGCAAGGAGGTGAGGAAGCCCTTGGTGCCGCTTGTTCACGATCCTGTGCCTCGCAACGCCCGGGAGAGCTCGCCGGAGTAGCGCTGCCGCCCCGTTCCGCCTCGCCGAGCCGGGAGCCGTCTCCACCGCGTCCGAGCCGTCCGCGCCGCCCTAGATCGCTTCGCCTGCGCAACCAAAGGAGCACCCCAGTTCGATCCCGTATCCCACCGGTGAGAGTGCCACCATGCGCCGCCGCTCAACGTCGTGAACCGCTGCCGCTTGCGCCAGCAGCCGCCGGCAGCCATTGGATCTTGATCCAACGGATCTGATCAGTTGGACTTGAGTCAATACCGGTCAAACCCGTCTGGTCCTCGCCTTTTTGCAATAAAACCCCTAGTTCTTTCTATTTTAAAATACCCTCCCACAGTAGCAGTTTCTTACAGTTAGGTCCTTCTATTACGTTTAAGCCCTAAAGCTTTAGTCTTCTTTGCAGATAGGTCCTTTTACCTTTGTTAGTGCATAACTTGACCGTTTTAGCTCCGTTTTTAGCGTTCTTTATGTCCACGCGATCGTCTCGAAGCGTAGATTAGTTTTTCACCTCTATTTTATTCTGTTAGTACTGTTTGATGATTGTTTCTCATTTATTTTTGTTGTATGCTTGTATGTGAATGTTGTGGTACGTAGAGAGCAAGACGTTCGAAGGATTTGAAGATCAAGACGTGCAAGAGTTTGAGCAGCAGCAGAGTCTTGTTGAAGGCAAGTCCCCTTGATGCATACTCGCTTATCCTATATAACATGCACTTAATACATCGTATTTATTTTTATTGCTTGCATTAACTTTGACGGGTACCTATTAAGGATGATGCCTAGTATTTTATAACCTTTTCCCTTGAAACCGGGTTATTAAATTAATCTTGATGGTAGGTATTGCTTAGCATGCTTAACTAGGATGGTATTAATCAACATTGTTATATCTTTGTGCTCTATGTTCCTTTATGTTATTTTAATTGTGAGACCACCTTTGATATTTTAATCAAAACATGGAGAACCACCCAGGAAAACATCACAACCACAAGAACTAAATGGGCAATGGTCTTGGTCAAGTAATTAGGAACTCTAGCTTGGGGTGATCTTACCTGATAAGGACAAGGGATCGGCGGTACTATGGATTATGGAACCGCTCTAGCAGGGGGTTGGGTGAGTTCTTTCTATGGTGGGGTATTGACCTGCTAGGGGGCTTTATACCTTGCTAACTGATCCGGACCTTGTGGGTCACAACTAGCTAGGGAACCTTTGTAAAGGCCTTGTAGCGTCCCTATGCAACCACACCTCGGTAGTGTGGTACGGTGCCTTGCAAACACCGCATGGTTGGGTTCAAAGTTCTTCAGAGCTTTTACGCTGCTTGTGGTGCAAGTGTACAACCTCTACAGAGTGTAAAACTAACCGGTTAGCCGTGCTCATAGTCAAGAGCGGCCTGGACCCGCACATGACTAAGTTATGGAACATGATATTAAATCATTGCTCTATCTTTATTTATGATGTTTATGCTTTATATTAAATGTGGGTTGGTATAAACTTATACTCTCTAGTAATTATGTTGCTAATGAAACTTGACTAACTAAAACGCTAATCTGCTAGAACCTTAGCCATCCACCAAATGGCCTTGCATATTATATGTTGATTTCCCCTTGCTGAGTACGGCACGTGCTCACACTTGTCTATTTCTTGTATCTACAACGCTCAAATTGCTACTCAGATTGGGAGAGATTTGAAGAATATCTCGGAGATTTCCAGGAGTTCTAGGTGTGTGTGTCTTTAGTCAGCTGCTTGTGGAGGCGTCTCTATCCACTACGAGAACTCGTTATTTATGTTCGTTTAAGACTTTTTGTCATGTAATAACTCTATTTCCATGTGGCACTGATTTTGGTATTCACTGAGTCAATACGTGTGTGTAACTTGATCCTGGCGCACATGTAATTAATGCATTCGGTTTTGCCTTTAAAACTAGGTGTGACAAAGTGGTACCAGAGCCGTGTTGACTGTAGGACATTAGCATAGTTAGAATGGTCGAGTTTAAGGATTATAAAATCTTAGAAGCCTTTCTCATCACATGCTTGCTTTATTTCTGATTTAATAATCTTAATACTCTTGTTTTTGCCTCACCCTTGATTTAATCTTGTTTCTTTACCTTGTGCTTGCTATCTTTTATCTCTTATCCCTTTGTCTTACCATCTATCTCACTCTGCACGTGTTCACTGCACCTATTGATGGTTCGTCGCTTGAACACCTCGCACGCTGGTGCCGTCCACTAGTATGCCCCCAGGAGGAGTACAATGACTACCATGATGGTGACACTGACGAGGAGATAGTGATGGAAGCTGCCCCTGTAGCCGCCTCTAGGCCCATCATTGTGTCAGATGATGAGGAAGATCCAGAGGAGGTGATTCCAGAAGGGGAAGAGCAAGCTGACCAGCAAAGCCAGGAAGAGCAGGCGCCAGGTGATGACCAAGGTGATCACCACGATCAAGTGGCGGAGGATGGAGGGCAAGAGCAAGCCGTACAACAAGGCCCAGCAGGAGGTGAACCAGCTGAGGAAGTGGTCTGGAAGGTGTACTACTATAGGGTCGATGGGGTAGGCATCCCCATGGCTGATAACTTGAGAGTAATGGTACTTCGCTTGGGCTATGACAAGGCCCCAGTTTACCACTACGAGCTCTGGACTCACCCATGGTTTGAGCCCCACTGGGAGGTTGCAGCTATCCTGCAGGAGTATGCGCCATTCTAGGGAGTGAAGGAGATAGACAGGCATGAAGATGTGGCTCACAGGACCACCATGGACGCAGACATCGCAGAAGCAGCACGGATGGCACTCTATGTACTCTCCCATAAAGAGCGTGATAGGTTGGAGGACACCCACTGCAGATACACACCTTACAGAGCAAGTGGAGAGGCCAAGACCTACATCGCTCCAGCCTCAGCTTATGAGGGAGCGCTGAACAATGTCCGGAGTTTGCTAGCTGCTGTCAACATCGCCCTGGATGACACCAACAACACCTTCTATGCGGCACAAAAGCAGATCTTCACTCAGGAGTTGCAAAAGCGTGCCTTGGAGGCTGCATTGTTGAACAAGGAGCAACCAGTGGTCCATGACGCTGCAGAAGCATGCACCTCTGTTGATAGTGAATTTCCGTCAAACTAGCCATGAGTTTACCTTCAGTGTTGGCATGAATTTTGTATCTTATCCATTGGTACTACCCCCTTGATATAACAAGTTCGTTCGTGCATGTCAGTTTTGGAGTTTGATGTTTATGCAGGAATTTAGAGTTGAAAGCAAGACATCCGGGTAAAGTTCATCAAGCACCTCGTGAGAAGACCTTGAAGCCCGGCACAAGTCAAGTAATGAAGTGAACATGACTCCAAGAAGCCCAAGGACCAACCCGTGAAGACGGAAAACTCTGAGGACCTGAACAGAAAATGCTGAATCTTGCGGGACAAGGAGCTTTATCCAAACCGCGGAGAAACTGACGTCAAGGGCCCACATGCAGAAGGGAGAACACTCTAGAAGACACAAGAAGCATCGTCCACAAAGGAGGCCACTAAATGGGCCGAAATGAGCCCAGGCCGGCCGGCCCAGCCCATTTCGGGGGCCCATTCGTGCCCCCTTTGACATAGGCGATCCTCAGACTATTTATAGTCCCCCTGCCAAGAGCCACGCATCAACTCATTCGGCATTCGCCGCCGAGGAGCAGAGAAGAGAGGGACACCATCTCGGAGAGGAGAGGGTCGAGCTAGTTGTCTAGGGTTTCCCTAGCCGACGTGGGAACCTTGCAAGGAAGACCACGTCGGAGTTCCAGGAGCTAGGAGCAAGATCAAGGTAGGACCCCGATGGTGATCTTGTCCATGTATCATTTATGATGTTGAATTATCAAGTTGCAATCCGATTTCTAGCGATCAAGTGCTTCTTCTACGACTTTGATTTCGATTGGCTTTTCTTACTTTAAGATCTATTCTCGAGATAGATCATAGAGGGTGTTCCTGTAGCCGTGGTGGCTAGAGGTACATGCCTGACCTTCCAAGAGATTTCAACTTGTCCATTGCATGGACTCACCCTAGGCTAACCCGCACGAATAGGAGTGCGTTGTGACAGAACGGTGGCTCCAAAAAGTGGGCGTCCTCGAAGTTGGACGGGAAGCCGCGATTTAAAGAAGCTTTTTATGAGATTCGACTTGGTTATTTCTTCTTTGCTTGGAACTTCAACAAGAGCTTGATCCAATCTCTCTAGATTGGTTTTACCTATCCCTCTCTATCTCTTGCTACCTCTGGTATTCATAGATTAGATTCGTTTTTATGATGTTCTTTAGATTAGATGCATGAGAGTTCCTTTTGAAGATCAAAGTTCTCAGCTTTAATAGATTGGTTCTTGCATCACACATTTGTTCCACGGATTCGATACCTTGGGTTCACACTTGAGGGAAGAAGGGTCCCTTGGCTACGATGGAGGACTTGTCCGCTTGCAAGTCCAAACGAAGTTGGATATGCATATACACCGTCAACAAGCTCCTTTTTCTGGCGCCGTTGCCGGGGAACAAGTGATCAAGATTCGATCTTTTATTACTTTTTGTGAATATTTTCAATTTTCTTTTGGTTTTTCTTTTTGCATCTACTAACTTTTGATCATCCTCAAAATCAATCTAATCTAGTTTGACTAACCCTAGTTTTCTTAGATTTGTTTTTTGTATATATTTTGTTTATTGCTAAACCTAACAAGAGATGGACGGCTACCTCTCCAACAAACCCAAAAATTTTGTGGATGATCCAGAAAAACTTTACAGGCTAAGGAGACGTGAAGCACAAGCTAAAAAGCTGGAATTTGCAGATCCAAAAGCAGAGGCCGAAGGATCGTCGGAGTCTCCAAAGGAATCACCACCTCCAAGCCCTAGGGGAAATCAACTTCAACCGCAACCGATGGGAGAACAACCGCAGCCGGAATGCAAGATCGGGGAGCTATGCACCCCGGACATCGTCGACCTACCAATCTTGAACCTCACGGAGATCGGAAGGCCGTTCAAGATCAAGACCTCAACAATCCGCATGGTGCAACATTCACCCTTCACTGGTAAAGAGGATCCAAACCTTCACCTCCAAGTGTTCATTCATCTTTGTCAGACATTCAACATGGAGGGGGAGACTCAAAACCAAATGAGGGCAAGGCTCTTTCTGTTCTCTCTACTCGGAAAAGCTTTGCAATGGTTCTCCGCTCAACCGGCGGAGACGGTGCAAAATTGGGATGCCTTGATGAGAGCCTTCATGAAGGAATACTATTCACCAGGTAAGACTCAAAGCTTGCACAATAAGATTGCTACTTTTGCTCAATATCCTACGGAGACCACATCGGAAGCTTTCGAGTGCTTCGATGAGTACACTCGGGCGGTTCCACATCACAAGTTCCCAAAGGAAGATCTCATTCAAAAGTTCTACCAAGGACTCACCATGGCGTCAAGGATGATCATCGATGCATCGGCGGGAGGATCCATCATCGAGCTTACACCAACCCAAGCTTTCACTTTATTCAAGAAGGTCGCGAACAATGATACATGGGCGTCATCCAGACGCTTACTTTCGGTTCAACCCACGTGGAACGTCAAAGGAGTCTTGCAAGTTGAGGACCATGTGTGGTTCGAGGACCGGTGGATGGTCGCTTCCTGGTGTGATGAGTGATTGACAACATTGTATGGACTGATTCTTGGCTAAGTATTGCAGGTGCAGGTTGCGGCTTAACTGGTGCTGGTGCAGGTGAAGAACAAGCGCGAAAGGTTGTTGCCAGTGAGGCCTCCAGGTGTGGAGACGACAAGTAGGCTTGGTTCGAGGGACCCGGTGGCCAGCGGGGTCAAGTGCGGGCCGCATGGTTGCAAGAACAGCAAGATGAAGTTGGTGGACGGTTTCTTGATTGAGCCTCAAAACCAAGGTCGAGCCGGGACTTCGTGGGAGCCGAGTCATCAGTGGTGATTGGCGGAGGCTACATCAAGTTCGCGGGGTTTGCAGTGGTTCACCAGAAAATCACTGGGTTACTCGGCTGAGCCACAAAGCCGAGGCCGAAGACTGGGCATGGCTGTTAGGCCAAAACCGGTCTGCTAGTTTATGTAATAGGGGTAGTTTCGTCTTTCGGCTAGCCTCCTTATAACCCAAGTGGTGAGAGGATGGCAGATATCTCTTGGAACCCTTGCTCATTTTCCCTTTGCTATTTTCCTTCCTATTGTCCTTAGGATTTCTAGGACTAGCTTGAGAGCTTCATGGTGAGATCTTGTGAGAGGGAAGGATGATCGGGCGGAAGCTAGACCTTGTATGAACCTTCATGGTATGTATAGATGATTCGGCGTGGTTCCTCAAGGCTTGATTGTGTTCTTCCTGTTTTTCCTTTTTGGTGATTTTCGGAGCCCTTTCTTGGAATTTCTGTGGAGAAGTTTTGGGAGTGTTTCTTTGAGGGATTCTTGTTGGATGTCATATATGAGGACCTTGTGCCTCTTTGCTTGGTGATCTTGTTCCAACAAACCCTCCGAAACGGCTTCGATTTGGTGGTTTTCGGTGGAGTTCATGGGAAGGTGCTCTTGAGGGTTGACATCCGATTCCTCTTGATTGGGTAGGTTTTGGGGACCGAGCTTCTAGCTAAAGGTAGCCCACGAGGTACCCCAGCTATCCCCAAAGTCTCACTTGAATCCGTGGAACGAGTTGGGAGAACGATCGAGGTGAAGGTTGGGTTTTTCCCGCGGGCTGAGTTCTTCCCGACTGCCCAGGCAAAACCGGCCTGACCAGTTTCCTAAACCGGTATGACTGGTTTAGTCCCAATGGGCTGTCATGAGGGTTTTTGGACAGGAGAGCTTCTTTCATGCTATGGCTTTTCTTGTTCAGAGGTTGAAGGGTTCTTGAGGCAGTTTTGGATAGGTTTGGTCTCGAAGGTCTTTTGGGGATTTCCTAGACAAAACCGGCCTGACCGGTTTGCCAAACTGGCCTGACCGGTTTCCCCTACCTGTGAGAGGCTAAGTCCCAGAAGGTCGGTCTGACCGGTTTCAGAAACCGGTCTGACCGGTTTTGGCTGCCAGCAGCTGTTTTGAGTTGTTTTCCGCTGCGTATTTTGAGTGGTTGTTGGTTGGATCTTCCTCCTAGGTCCAGTAGCACTCCAATGGCTACGTGGATTTGGCAAGAGAAGTTTGCGGAGGTGTCCGAGTGATATTGGGTTCATAGGCTGAATTCTTGAGTAGAATTTTTATCAGCTCCCATTCACTCCCCCCCTCTCTGGTTCGCCGGTCCGGTCCTTCAAATGGTATCAGAGCCGGTTATGGGTCTTGATTGACTCTAACTAGTCTAAGATCCAAAGATGGCGTACCAGGAACGGGGATCTAGTCCTCCACACTTCGATGGAAAGAACTACCAGATGTGGCAGAGACGGATGGCTGCGTTCCTCCGTGGCAAGTGTCAGATCCTCTGGGATGTTACGGTGAACACAGCTTATGTTCATCCGATTAACTTCCTTGCTCCGGGATCGAGGGACATGTTCGACGCCAACAACAAGGCGGTCGACTACTTGTTTCGTGCTCTGTGTCAATCCGAATTCGATCGGGTTCAGACAGAGGACCTAGCTTGTAGGATTTGGGAGTAGTTGAAGGATGCTCATGCTGGGAATGCTCAGGTTCAGGCTCGGATGTATGCGACTTACTGGAGAGAGTACGAGAACTTCACTCATCTCCCCGGTGAGTCCATAGATGCCTTGTTCCAGCGATTCACGGTTGTGGTGAACAACATGAGAGCCAATGTGGTCGTGCTCCCATACGACGATCATGATAGAGTCGTGAAGCTCTTGCACTCGCTGGATCGTACAGTATGGGACGGAAAGGTCGAGGCTATTCCTGAGTCTGAGAAATATGACACTTTGACGGTGAACGAGCTGTTCTCGAAGCTCAAGTCGGCTGAGGTGGATAGGGGCATGACAACCAAGCTCGAGAGCCTGACTGACTCTCGTAGTCTCGCTCTCGTCGGTGGCTCAGGTGCTAAGTCTCATGCTAACCCATCCACCAGGATGTACTCTTTGTCCTCTTTGATGACAATGCCAGATGAGGAGTTCGACGTGCTGGAGAGGATGAGCTGGCGCTGCTGACTAGGCGTTTCGAGAGGATGCACGAGAATTAGGTGAAGACAAGGAGGAACACAAGGACATGCTTTCAGTGCGGCAAGCCAGGACACTTCGTCGCCGACTGCCCTGAGAAGATGGACAACAAGGACAACTACAAGCACCGGTCGAGGACGGACAACAAGCACAGATCGAGGCGCGATCACAAGCACGAGCACAAGAATAAGGACGAGCGACGATCGAGGAAGAAGGATGGCCACGGCAGGAAGGCCCGAGCGATGGTCGGAGCGAGCGACGTCAACTCCAGCTCCGCCTACTCTTCCTCGAGCTCGAGTAGCAGCGAAGATGAAGGTGATCGGTCCAAGAGCAAGAAGTCATCCAAGAACTTGAGCAGGCTGAGCTGCTTCGCACGAGATGGCTTCTGCGGCATGGCTCGTAGCTCCGGCAGCAAGAAGAGTCACCAGAGCGACTTGGACTCCGACTCTGAGGATGAGGTATGTGACGAGCTTCCCTTCTTGCGTGAGGAGAACGAGCGTCTTGGCAAGTTGCTTGATAATCGTGATGAAATGCTTAGAGAGGCAAAGAAGATGAGGAAAGAGCTTAGGGCCTCACTAGAAGATGCTAGGAACCGAGTAGCTGAGCTAGAAACCCAGAACCTTGATGCTAAGCTTGAGATAGATTTGCTTAAGGCTTCACATGTGGTTTCTAATGAGATTGATTGTTGTGATTGCTCTGTGTACCTAGCTGATCTTACTAGTCTTAAGGATAAGCATGCTTCTACTTGTGATGAACTAGATGTGCTTAGGATTGAAGTGGCTGAGCTTAAGTCTAGACCTGCTTTGCTTGGTGCTTGCACTTCTTGCCCTGTTTTGCATGGAAAGATTGATGAGATGCATGCTTACACTGTTTCGCTTGAGGCTAAGTTGAAAGAGCCTATTCCCACTTCTTGCTCTACTTGTGAATTGCATGCTTTGAAGAATCTGGAACTTGCACATTATGTTGATCGCTTGCAGGATGAGAATGATGAGTTGAGGAAAATGATGGGTTGGTTGTCGGGACATGAACCACAACTTAGGATGATGATAGAGGCATACAAGCGCTATGATGGGCAAGCGCTTGGGTCGGATAAGATTGGAGAGTGTAGTGGTGAGGGAGGAGAGAAGATTGGTGATATCCAAGCTCCACCTAAAACCTACCACAAAAATGCCTATGCTCCTAAGCCCAACTCACTGAGAAACAAACTTGACATAACTCCAGATCCACCCATATTTCCTACAAATAACTTACAAAAACCGGTGAAGTTTGTGAGCCCTAAGGAGAGTGTGGTTGGAGAGAAGAAGGGTGAGAAGTCAAGTGAGGAGAAACCGAGTGAGCAACCTCAACCAAAACCAAAGCCAAAACCAATCCGGTTTCATTGTGACTATTGTGGGAGAGATGGTCACAAAGGGGAGTTTTGCTTCAAGAGGAAGCGAGAGGAGAGAATGGCTAAGGAGTGGGCAAACAAGGACAGGTACAACCCATCTCATGGTGTGCCTGAGTCTCGTATGCCACTACCTAGGGGTAAAGCCATTGTTCGCACAGTTCCGGCTTGGGGAGAAAAGAGTGCTTTGGGTGGAAGGGTCCCTGCTGGAGGAATTAAATCGGCCAGACTGGTTTGGAAACCGGTCAGACCGGTTTGGGCTGCTTGTACAGTGAAACCGGTCAGACCGGTTCCAGAACCGGTCAGACCGGTTTGGAGGCAGCAGGGTGACCAGTTTGGTTTTCATGCTCGTGATGAGTCTCAGTTCAGGTCTTTCGGTCGTGGTCCAGATGTTTGGCATGGTGAGTCCGGTGGTGGTCAGTTTGCTAGACGTTCTCCACCTCGTGCCCAATACGAGGGTGGGAGGAGTCGTAGCTTTGAGATGGAGAGGAGGAACGGTCCACGGTCTTCCTTTCGTGGTTTTCGTTCTCCTCCAGCTAGACAGGGGTGGTTCCCTCGTGGTGGTTCCCGTGGTGGTTTTCGTGGTGGTAGCTTTGATGGGCGTGATGATATGGTGTGTGCTAACCCCACTTTGGAGCAAATGGCTCGGCACTGGTCTTACTCTTTTGGTACTAACCCCAGTGCTGAGTCATTTGTTCACTCACGTGCTCACTTTTGAATTTCAGGTGAGAGACTTGAGGAACGTTTGGTTGATTGACTCTGGTTGCTCGAGGCATATGACCGGAGACAAGGGATGGTTCTCAAGTCTCGTCCCGGTGGTGTCCAAGACATACATCACCTTTGGAGACAATGGGCGAGGGCGTGTGCTTTCAGAAGGTGAGATTAAGGTAAGTGAGAAGGTCACTCTCAGGCGTGTTGCTCTTGTTCAATCACTCAGGTTCAATTTGCTTTCGGTGTCCCAGCTTTTGGATGAGGGTTTTGAGGTGTTATTTCGGCCTGGTGGTTCTCGGATTTTGGATTCTCGAGGGGACCTTGTTTGCATGGTCGTTCCCAAGGGTCAAGTGTTCCGAGCGGATTTCTCTCAGTCTTCTGGAGTGGATCATTGCTTTTTGTCTGGATCTTTGAGTGAGTTGTGGAAGTGGCATAGGAAGTTGGGTCACTTAAGCTTTCACCTTTTCTCTCGCTTGAGTAAACTCAATTTGGTCCGAGGATTGCCACGGCTGAGGTTTGAGAAAGAGTTGGTTTGTGCGTCGTGTCGGCATGCTAAGATGGTAGCCTCTTCCCATCCACCCCTCACCGATGTGATGACGGAGCGTCCATGCGAGCTGCTCCATATGGACCTTGTTGGCCCAGCTCGTGTGAGATCCGTGGGTGGGAAGTGGTACGTCCTGGTTGTGGTGGACGACTACTCTCGGTATGCGTGGGTTTTCTTTCTTGAGGAGAAAGGGGAGACGTTTGGTTTTGTTCGAGATCTTGTCTTGCGGTTGAAGAACGAGAGGCACGGAGATGCCATACGAGCGATCCGTAGTGACAATGGCTCGGAATTTAGAAACTCTCATTTCGAAACCTTTTGCCATAACTTGGGTCTTGAACACCAGTTCTCTGGTCCGTATACGCCTCCCTAGAACGGCGTGGTTGAAAGGAAAAACAGAACCTTGTGCGAGATGGCTCGGACGTTGCTCGATGAGCATAGGACTCCGAGAAGGTTCTGGGCTGAGGCGGTGAATACCGCATGCTATGTGTCGAACAGGATTTACCTCAGGGCGCACAAGAAGAAAACATGCTAGGAGTTGATGCACGGTCGCACACCCAAGGTAAGTCACTTCCATGTGTTTGGGTGCAAATGCTTTATCCTGAAGAAAGGTAAGAAGTTGGACAAGTTCGAGGCTAGGTCAGTCGATGGTATTTTCTTTGGTTACGCGTCTCATTCTAGAGCCTTTCGAGTGCTCAACCTTGAAACTAACCAAATCGTGGAGACTTGCGAGGTTACCTTCGACGAGACACAGCCACGTAGTCAGCTTGTTTTTGAGTGTGCAGGTGACAATGAACTTGGAGAGGAGATTTTCCAGGAGGAGGAGCATGAACATGGTGATGATGAAGATGGCGGTGTGGCACCCGCGGCTGAGCATGAACAGACTACTTCGACTACGGTGGTGAACGGGCCCTCTCCCACACCTAGAACGACAAACCCAGATCAAGGCGAAGCTGCTGTTGAGGGGGAGGTAGCATCAAGGCGAGAACCTCCCCGGCGAGTACAAGTGGGTCACCCAGCTTCGAGAATCATCGGTGACATCAATGAACGTACTACACGGTCAAGGGTTCGAAACAATTCTCACTTTGCTCAAGCTGCTTTTGTTGCTACTTTTGAGCCCAAAGACATTGGACACGCGTTATCTGATCACAATTGGGTTAATTCGATGCATGAGGAGTTGGAGAATTTTGAGAGGAACCAAGTTTGGGAGTTGGTGGATCCTCCACCGGGGTGTAAGCCGATTGGGACAAAATGGGTGTAGAAAAACAAAGAGGGAGAGAAAGGAGAAGTGGTGAGAAACAAGTCGAGGTTGGTGGTGCAAGGGTATAGTCAGAAAGAGGGGATCGACTACGAGGAGACCTTTGCTCCCGTAGCCCGTTTGGAGGCGATTAGGGCGATTAGGATCCTTCTAGCCTTTTCTGTGGCTAAAGGGTTCAAATTGTACCAAATGGATGTCAAGAGTGCTTTCCTGAATGGTGTTTTGGAGGAAGTAGTGCATGTGAGGCAACCACCGGGGTTTGGGAGTGAGAAGTACCCCCACCGGGTGTACAAGTTGAGGAAGGCGCTGTATGGGTTGAAGCAGGCGCTTAGAGCTTGGTACGGTAGGTTGAGGGGGTTCCTGTTTGAGAGAGGTTTCAAGATGGGGAAGGTAGATCAGACTTTGTTTCTCCTCAGGCAGGGCAGAGATATCCTGATTGTGCAGGTATACGTGGATGATATTGTCTTTGGTGGCTCGTCTAACTCTTTGGTTGTAAGGTTTGCAGAAGACATGAGCAGGGAATTTGAGATGAGCATGATGGGTGAGTTGCAGTTTTTCCTCGGCCTCCAGATCAAGCAATCAAAGGAAGGAACATTCGTGCACCAAGCCAAGTACACCAAGGACATTGTGAGGAAGTTCAAGATGGAGGACTCCAAGGCCATGGCGACGCCTATGAGTACAACTACAGCTCTTGATGCGGACGAGGAAGGTGAACACGTGGACCAGAAGGAGTACCGAAGCATGATCGGGTCACTCCTCTACTTGACGGCGACGAGACCGGACATCCAATTCTCGGTATGTCTGTGCGCTCGTTTTGAAGCGTCTCCGAGGACTTCGCATCGGCAAGCAGTCAAGCGCATATTCAGGTATTTGCGACATACTCCCGACTTTGGCCTTTGGTACTCCGCGTCTTCTTCTTTGGCTCTTCATGGATTTTCAGACGCGGATTTTGCCAGATGTCGGTTGGATAGGAAGTCCACTTCTGGGACTTACCAGTTCTTGGGTTCTTCTTCGGTGTCTTGGTCTTCCCGCAAACAGTCGAGTGTTGCTCAATCCACTACCGAGGCAGAGTATGTGGCCGCAGCTAGTTGTTTCTCTCAGCTCCTTTGGATGACATACACCATGAGTGACTTTGGTGAGGAGTATACCCATGTCCCACTTCGATGTGATTGCACTAGTGCCATAAGTGTTGCAAAGAACCCAGTGCTCCATTCCAAAACCAAGCACATAGAAGTGAGGTATCATTTCTTGAGAGACAATGTAGAGAAAGGGAAAATCGCTTTGATCCATGTACCCACACAGGACCAGCTAGCCGATATTTTCACCAAACCCCTAGATCAAGCAACTTTCACTCGTTTGCGGGGGGAGCTTGGTGTTTGTTTGATTTCTTGAGTTGGGTGTGTGGGAGCTCCTTTGTAGCATATGTATAGCTTTCCTTTATGCATTTCTTGCATTTTGCATTGCATGTGTAACATGATGTATAGGCATCTTTGTATCTTAGGTTGCATGCATTTTGTATCATATGCATTGTGTAGGAAAAGCTTCTCCTATATACAGTGTTCACCATGAAGTGTTATATATGATCTTGTGAGCTAGTTTGATATGATATGGCTTAGTGTGGCTTAGCTCTTGATGATCTTGGTTTATATCCATGGTTGATAGCTATGTTTTTGAAAAATGTCATATGTATGCTCTCTTGTGAGTAAATGCCTTTATATGATCATGACATGTTTTAGTGGCTTTTCTATGCTTAATTTGTGCTTGGATAGCTGGTTTTGAGCATATGGGGCCAAAGGCTCATTTGCCATCATGAATGTTTAGCCCCTATACTTTATCTTGTGGAGGGGCATAAGTTCCTTTTTGTCGCAAAGACATTTCATGTACCAAATATAAATCTGAAAATGAAATGTAAATTGCTTGGAAAATGTGCTCCCATGTCATATGTGCTTAATTTACTTGCTTTTGGGTGCTAAACTGTTGCATGTTGCTTACCAATGAGAAGTCTCATATCTAGAAGTAAGCATATGGCTCGGTGGCTTTGACATGACATGAGGTGCTTGTGGGTGTTTATGATGGTCTTATGCCTAGAATGGTTGTCCTAGCATGAACTTTGTGTGGCTTTGCCATTTTGACATGTTTTGCTCATGTTTAGGACTTTGCTCATGAGAGGGTAAATTTTCGCAAAAATGATCAATTCTATCTTAGCTTTACCCAATGGTTGTGA
This sequence comes from Cenchrus fungigraminus, assembly GCA_036936925.1. Lineage (NCBI taxonomy): Eukaryota > Viridiplantae > Streptophyta > Magnoliopsida > Poales > Poaceae > Cenchrus > Cenchrus fungigraminus. Next base: position 93,099,689 of record CM072780.1, read on the forward strand.
AACTTGGTGATCATGTAGTTGATGTTCATATGAACCTGTAGAGTATCTAACTTGCTCATTTGATCATGTGTAGCATCTTGTGATGAATTTTGTCTATTTGAGAAGCTCTAGTTGCATCTTTTCCAAATTTGAGCCTTGATTCATGCATTGGCATCAAGGGGGAGAAATGTTGGTGGAGAAAAGTTGCATTGCATCCCTAGAACATATCCCAACAGTCAAGGGGGAGCTTGTGCGTTTCTTTTGCATTTTTGGCTTTTGGGGGTGAGCTTCTGCCGAGTTTAATCGGTCTGACCGGTTTTGGAACCGGCCTGACCGGTTTGGTGGAACCGGCCTGACCGGTTTGGGAAACCGGTCTGACCGGTTTTGTGCCCAGTGCTGGCACATGTTCAGGGGGAGTGTGCATATGTGCAGGGGGAGCTCTTGTATGCTTTGGTGGTTTGTGCTCTCTACTTGAGCTTGTTTTTGACTCAGTTGTGTCGAGCCATTGCCCTTGCCTAAGGGGACCGAGTCTTTCCTCTTTCAAGTGATATTGCTCTTTGCCTTTGTTTGGCTTTCGATCGCTTGTTTGAGTTTTCTTTAGTTGTTTCTTTTTCTTTTCCTTTTCTCTCTGATTACCAAATGTGTGTGTTGTCAATGCACTCATCAAGGGGGAGATTGAGGACCATGTGTGGTTCGAGGACCGGTGGATGGTCGCTTCCTGGTGTGATGAGTGATTGACAACGTTGTGTGGACTGATTCTTGGCTAAGTATTGCAGGTGCAGGTTGCGGCTTAACTGGTGCTGGTGCAGGTGAAGAACAAGCGCGAAAGGTCGTTGCCGGTGAGGCCTCCAGGTTTGGAGAAGACAAGTAGGCTTGGTTCGAGGGACCCGGTGTCCAGCGGGGTCAAGTGCGGGCCGCATGGTGGCAAGAACACCAAGATGAAGTTGGTGGACGGTTTCTTGGTTGAGCCTCAAAACCAAGGTCGAGCCGGACTTCGTGGGAGCCGAGTCATGAGTGGTGATTGGCGGAGGCTACATCAAGTTCGCGGGGTTTGCAATGGTTCACCAGAAAATCACTGGGATACTCGGCTGAGCCACAAAGCCGAGGCCGAAGACCGGGCGTGGTTGTCAAGCCAAAATCGGTCTGACCGGTTTGGGGTCCAGGGCGCCGGAAGCTTCGAAGCGGAGGACACGCGTCGGCATCGCATGGCTTGCGTCGAGGCTAAGCGAGGTGCGGTTGCCGGGCATCCGTCCGATGGTGATACGATGACATTTTCCCAAAGTGCCCTTGGTGGGCGTTTATCCTTGTTTATGTAATAGGGGTAGTTTCGTCTGTCGGCTAGCCTCCATATAACCCAAGTGGTGAGAGGATGGCAGCTATCTCTTGGAACCCTTGCTCATTTTCCCATTGCTATTTTCCTTCCTATTTTCCTTAGGATTTCTAGGACTAGCTTGAGAGCTTCATGGTGAGATCTTGTGAGAGGGAAGGATGATCGGGCAGAAGCTAGACCTTGTATGAACCTTCATGGTATGTATAGATGATTCGGCGTGGTTCCTCAAGGTTTGATTGTGTTCTTCCCATTTTTCCTTTTTGGTGATTTTCGGAGCCCTTTCTTGGAATTTCTGTGGAGAAGTTTTGGGAGCGTTTCTTTGAGGGATTCTTGTTGGATGTCATATATGAGGACCTTGTGTCTCTTTGATTGGTGATCTTGTTCCAACAAATCCTCCGAAACGGCTTCGATTTGGTGGTTTTTGGTGGAATTCATGGGAAGGTGTTCTTGAGGGTTGACTTCCGATTCCTCTTGATTGGGTAAGTTTTGGGGACCGAGCTTCTAGCCAAAGGTAGCCCACAAGGTACCCCAGCTATCCCCAAAGTCTCACTTGAATCCGTGGAACGAGTTGGGAGATCAATCGAGGTGAAGGTTGGGTTTTTCCCGCGGGCTGAGTTCTTCCCGACTGCCCAGGCAAAACCGGCCTTACAAGTTTCCTAAACCGGTCTGACCAGTTTAGTCCCAGTGGGCTGTCGTGAGGGTTTTTGGACAGGAGAGCTTATTTCATGCTATGACTTTTCTTGTTCAAAGGTTGAAGGGTTCTTGAGGCAGTTTTGGATAGGTTTGGTCTCGAAGGTCTTTTGGGGATTTCCTGGACAAAACCGGCCTGACCGGTTTGCCAAACCGGCCTAACCGGTTTCCCCTGCCTGTGAGAGGCTAAGTCCTAGAAGGTCGGTCTGACCGGTTTCAGAAACCAGTCTGACCGGTTTTGGCTGCCAGTAGCTGTTTCAAGTTGTTTTGCGCTGCATGTTTGGAGTGGCTGTTGGTTGGATCTTGCTCCTAGGTCTAGTAGCACTCCAGTGGCTACGTGGATTTGGCAAGAGAAGTTTGCGGAGGTGTCCGAGTGATACTGGGTTCATAGGCCGAATTCTTGAGTAGAATTTTTATCGGCTCCCATTCACTCCCCCCCTCTCTGGTTCGCCGTTCCGGTCTTTCACAAGTGGAGAAGGAAGATCTAATCGAAGGCAAGATTGACTCGCTTATGAAGAGGTTGGAGAAGATGGAGATAGAGAAGAAAGTAGCTCAAGATTTAAAGGCTACCGAAGCAAGATCCACACGTGAAGAGTGCGGGGAGTATGGCCATGTCCAGAAAGATTGCCCGGCGGAAGCCAAGATGCTCGACTACATAAGGAAGGGAGATTTGCCAAACTTCCGCTACGGGCAAGGTAGACCTCAATTTAATGCAAGCTCATCCATTCCGAATTCGGTTCCTCTTCGTATGCAATTGAAGTACTTCATGGACGAGCAAGCGAAGATCGACAAGGACACCGTCACCAAGTTCAAAGCCATAGACAATGTGTTAGAGAACATCAATAGCAAGGTGACGGAGGTCGGAAGCTCCAACTATCAAGTGCTTAACATGATGAAGATGCTCGAGACGCAAGTGTGAGAACTTGCCGGGCGCCTGTCCGCTAATGAAGGGAAGCTTCCGGGACAACCTCAAGGTCCCGAGACGACGAAGGCCATTCAAACTCGTTTGGGGAAGGAGACCGAAGATCCGGAGCATTCCGTGGGAGCTAGAAAGCCTAAACCATCTACCGAGGCGAAGGTATTTGCTAAGGAGAAGGTTACCGAAATCATCACCGAAGAGCCCGAGTTTGAGATGCTAGGTGAAGACACAAAGGTACCGCAACTCAAGCCACGCTACTTTTGAGATAAACTTGATAATCATTTTGAGAAGTTTGTGGAGGTTGTGCGTAGGTTGAGCATCAACATGCCGCTATTGGACGCCCTTCAAGTTCCTACATATTCTCACTACTTCAAAGATATACTTGCAAACAAGTATGAGATAGCAACACTCGGGGTGGATCATGTCAAGATGTCTGAGCAATGTAGCGCCGCTATTGCAAATGGACTAGAGAAGCAAGGAGACCACAGATGCCTGATGATTCTGTGTTCTGTTGGTTCATTCAGGTTCGAGAAGGCATTATGCGACCTTGGAGCAAGTGTGAGCGTCATGCCAAGAGATGTGTTCGAGAAGCTACACCTACCAGAGCTAGAGCCTACAGCCATGTGCTTGGAGTTGGGTGACAACTCCATTCGCTACCCTTTGGGCATCGGCGTGGATGTGCCCGTGAAGGTCGGACACCACTTCATCCCCGTCGACTTCGTGGTGCTCGAGATGGGAGAAAGGTAGAAGCCACCGCTCATTCTTGGGAGGCCCTTCCTCAAGACCGTGGGAGCTACCAACGATGTCGGGAAGGGGGAGATCAAGTTCGACATCAACGGCGAGAGAAGTTCCTTCAAGTTTCGACCACGCTTCGAGATATGCAATATGATCAAAGTTAAATATATTCCACCTCATCGTCGCATTAGCAAGGAAGAGCCAAGAAAGAAGGAAGAGCCGGAGAAGAAGGAAGCGAAGGAAATCAAAGAGGTTGTTGCATCCGCCAAGATCAAGGAACAAAAGCCGCCTGTGAATACCAAAAAGATGACTAAGCCGGAGAATAAACCTGCACCGAAGATGGTGTGGAAGTGGGTACCCAAAATTGCAATGCCCACAAAGAGCGTTGATCCGGAGTAATCAAGTGAAGAAGTCTAGCCATGGACTATAAACGAAGCGCTAGGCGGGAGGCAACGCGTTCATCGAGTCAAGAATAAGCTACCAGGAGGACAACCCGACCAAGATTTTCCGTGTCTTTCAAGTAAGTTAGTTTTAAAATTTTACTACGTAAGACATTCATAGACTTAAAATGGTTGGATGATGTTTAGAGTTATAAATTTTGTTTGGATATTTTATTTGGATCATAAACCCTTTACATGAGCCATCCTATGAGTTATTTGCTTCTTTTCAATAAACCAACACCAAAAATTCAGAACCAACCTCAACCTTTCATCCTCTTCATGATGTTATGGTTGACTAATTTTACTTGCTAAAAACACACGAGTAGAGCCACTCTATGATCCTAGATATTATTTAAATTTCAACGCATGGTAGGACTCGCGTGAACCTAGAAACTTAATTTTTGGTTTGTTCAAAATTTGTATCCTTGGTTTCCCTAGAGTTAGAATTTTTCTAAGCCTCATTTAATTTTATTTCATTCAAAATCTCTCTCATTTAACCAAAGTTAGAACCTAAACCTATGCCCCCATGATCAAGCCGGGAAAAGCTTGCTCCCAACTAATGGAAGCAAACAATACCGGTGCCATCAAAATAAAAGTAGTCGGAAAACATTTTCGACTCACATTTGTTTTTGATGCTTAAAAACTCCTCTAAATATATTTGAACTCATTGCAAGCTCTGAGTTTAATTTTGTTTTTCGAAATTAGAGGAGTGCTTAGCATTAAAACATGATTAGAGGGAGGTATTTGAGTTAATTTAACCACACATGCACCATGATGCATCACGGGATGCCCCTCCAACATTTATCATCAAACCACATGCAAAGGAGAAGCATGGGGGCAGCCAAAGCTTTGTTTTGCAGGAATCTCATGGAGGCATGTGGGGCAAGGGAGCATGGAAGTGACTCAAAGCAAAACAATCAAGTGGAAGGATCAATCATGCAAGCAAAGGAGTGGACGAGAGCATTTGGGCGGTGCAACCCCGTGGAGCACGCGGTCACAAAGCAACAAAGCAAGCATGAGTGCGCTGGAGAAAGCCGGAGCTGGGAGGAGCAGCAGGCCACCCAGGCCGGTCGGCCCAGGCCGGCTGGCCTCCCCCCTTTTAAGCCCCCTGGTGCTCTCCTTCGGCAGGTAAGTCACTCATTCAGTTCCTTGTTCGTGTTCATGAGCTCTTAGTCTAGAACCACCAGAGACATAGCTTCCCACTTCGAGTTTTGTTTCATCCAACAAATCCATCCTAAATCCACACAAAGTCCATACTCCAAATAATTTTTGTGTGCCTTGTTACCGGTTGAAAACCCCAGGTATATATTTGTGAGGATGAGTGCAGCAACCATGTGGAAGAAAACTTCAAGTCTCTTCACCAAGAAGAAAGGATCATCGTCGTCCAAGCCATCATCGACAAGCTCTTCGAGGAGGCACTCAGTCTCCAAGTCTCCTCGGAGTATGGAGGAGGACATGGCACCACCGAGGAGGGATGACACTCTTCTCCTTAGTGGTATGAGGGCCACAAGAAGATCGTCTATGCGGTTCACCGAACCGCAAGGACGCACAGAGGAGCCGCCTGCCCGACCTCGCCGCTCGACATGATCATCCGCTCCACCTCCATACACTCCGTGGTATTCCAAGTATGGGTTTATTATCAAGACGGAGGAGGAGGAGAAGAAGCTCACTCGCCTTGAGAAGAGGCTTGTGGCGAACGTCAACCTCGACGATCCAGCTCTCCAAATATTGGGTTTTCATACGGATATTTATTACATGTTGGGACACCTAGGTTGGGTGCAATTCTCCAACGGAGTGTCAGCAAACACCCACAAGGAGTTCGCCTTGGAAATTCTCATGACCATGGCGCCTATACTTGATGAAGGAGTGCCAAGTCTCTCATTCTGTTTGGAAGGAGACGAGCAAGTGGTTCCCTATGAATATATTAGGGAGCTACTCGGTTTTCAAAAGGGAGCCCCGGAGCAAGTAGATGTGCATGGAGGCACATTAGAAAGTTTTTGGGGGCATGATCGCGGGAGAAGCTAACCGGCAAAGAAATAGTATCCAGAACCCCATCATCCGAGTGTTTCACTCATGGATGTGCAAGAGGATTTTGGGGAGAATGAAAGAGACCAAGATAACCGACATAGAGTTGAATTGGCTTTACTCGGCTTTGATTGCCGGGCAGCCAATCGACCCCACTCACCTTATGATCAATCGGTGGTGTTGTGAAGCAACATCGGGATTCGAAGATATTGGTTCGGGGTGCTACCTCTCCATGTTGGCTATCTTCTTGTGATCGGGAATTTCAAGAAACCCGGAGCATCTCCTAGTCGGGACTTCCCTAGGATTTGAATTATTTGAAGCAAGGCAAGTATATAAGTGGAGATGAGAGAGGAGGCTTCAAATTGGTCAAAGTGAATTTGCCCCTACAGGATGCAAGATTAAGACTTTTTCTTCAGGGGAAAGAAGATTGGTTAGAGGAAGGACTTCTTGTGCCGGCGAAGAAGAACAAGAGGGGAAGGATTATAGAAGAAGGTTTTTCCGCAGCCCAAGAAGAAGGTGCGCCACAATATGTGCCACCATATGGAGGAATTCCGGTGCCGCCGAGAAACTTAGGTGGTGTACCAATGCAAGCATGGGGGAGTGGTGCAGCTATGCCCCCACCAAATTTTGCGGTACCCAACGTAGCCTTTGCGGAAAAATATGCACACCTCCCTCAACCACAACAAAGTGTGGTCATCATTGGAGGATACGCTACAAGAAACATGCAAAATATTGCAGCCATCCAAACCAATGCAAACCAAATGGGTGAAAGAAATGCAAACATTGCCTTTGAGCTTGGACGCCTTCACCTAGCACCGTCGGAGCAATTCATAGGAGGAGCGGTGCAATCCTATTATTAGCAAGGGTATAACAATCAAGATTATCAATATCAACCACCGGCGGAAGATTAGAGAGAGGAGGAGCTTTTATTTAAATTTTCCTTTTCCCTTTTCTTTAATTTTCAGCTTGTATGCGCCTATGTATGCGTAGTGTTTTTAGTTTTTATTTAATTTTGAGCATGTGTGTTAGTTTTTATTTTCATCATGAATAAAATCACCACCTTGTTTTTACCTTTGGCAAAGATACAAAGTTTGTGCCATGTTGATATATGATGATAGTTGCCGCTTTGTTTATCTTTGTACTTGTTTTATGCATGATTAAGCTAATGCTCTCTTAAAATGCAAATCTGAAATTAATCTAAATGCTAGCTTAATCTTTTGCAGAGGTTATGATAAAAATAAGACCTATAGTCTTTTATATGCTCTCAAGTTTTAGATGGATTAAAGATGATCTATTCTTGTTCTTAAAAGTAATGCTAACCTTGTCATAAATACCTCTTGCATGTTGCTCTACCTATCCAGAGCCATATATATATTTGAGTGCAAAAACTTAGTATACAAGGTTTATTTTTGGGTGAGTTATTTCAGGGCTTGATTTCTCTGGCCCGAGACTAAGATGCTGGTCATTCCGTTTTTGCGTATCTATCTTTTTGCTAGCCTTTCTATCCGTGCATTGTGTATCCCCACATCGGAGATTTCACAAACCTCGTCGGATATCCACCCTTAAAACCAAAAAATATCATCTTTTGTGTTTACCTCCTTGACCACAACCTATCATTGAGTATGGATCGTCAATTCAAGGAAGATCGCAAGATGGTGCAAAGATTGAAGATTTCAAAGTAGCTCTCCAAAGGAAAAATATTTCTAGTACCTACCTTATCTCTATCACCTCTTTGCCCGAGGACGAGCAAACGTCTAAGCATGGGGGAGGAGGTAGGTACAATGCAATTTAGAGTTCAAGGGGAGCAAATAAAAAAAAGAAAGAAAAATAAAGAAAAAAATATGTATGAGAAAAAAATATGAGTATAAAAATAAAAAAAGTGAACTCCCCGGTTCTCTAAATGCATTAGGAATTTCAAAAGTTAGAAGATTAAAGATCCAAACTCATCTTTCCAACCATGTGCAATCCGATAACAAGGACTTCCTTTGTGCCTCGGGATCACTCTTTGCTATTTGCACATGTCCACCTATCTCAAAGTGTGTGTATTTTTCTTTCCCCCTCCTTGATATAACATTATTTTCCAATGACCTTTTTGACGAGTCTCGGTAAGACCATGAGAAGCTTGTCTTGTTTTGACAACATCTCATTTAGGGCCTGTTTGGAAGGGCTCCGGCTCCACACAAAACGGCTCCGGCTTCGGCTCTGGCTCCTCTGGTGGAGCGGCTCTTCTGGTGGAGTGTTGACGGATAAAACACGTATCCACCTATGATCCGCAAGCGTACGGACCTACACCTTTTTCACCACAGGGATTCCCTAGGTTCTTGTCAATCCGCGGAGCAAGGGGATTACAAGCTTTTGATCTAGCACTACTAACTAACTTAACCAAACCCTAAACTATGGTTAGACTAGAGAACTACTACGCTACACTAGAGAGAAAGATTAAACTCACAAGATATATAAAAGACACTTGCCCAAGGGTCTACTATACTTGAACATGCAATCGCTTAAGATATGAAAACCGATCTAATCTACCGAGGGTTGTGACCACGGTTTCGCCCTTTCCCTCCCCCCGTACTGTCACTACGCGGAGGTATTCGTGACTAGACCTATGATGATCACGGCACATTGAAGGGTTCTAAGGGAGAAGTGAGATCTATACTCCCAACATGGCATGGTAGCTAACCTTAAACAAGAAAGCATCTTCAACACTAGATGATAGATTGAAAACCAAACAAAGTAGCGATTACATCTCAAGATCGTTTACAACCCATGGACAAATGAGAAGATTACCCCATCATGGTGCTAGGCATTGCACCGTTGATCATGGTGACGCTTCCGACGGTGTCTTCCTTCTCCTTCGGGGGTGTCTTGGCAGGACCTCGACGTCCTCCTCCACTTGTGGTTGCTTCCTTCGAGTAGAACGATCCTTCTCGCGAATGATCTCCCTCCTCTTCTCTCTCTCTAGCTTGTGGACGGCCTCTCGGGCGAATGGCTCTTTCCCTGCGAATGGCGGCGCCTCCACGTATTTAGGGTTGCGTCATCTTCAGGCTCAAGAAATGGGGCGCCGAACCGAAGCTGGAATGGGCCAGGTCGGCCAGCCTGGGCGGACCGGCCTAGGCCCATTTCAGCCCAGTTCGGTCGCCCCTTCGCACACGTGGGTCCTCTTGACATTTTGCACTTTGCCCCCTCCAATTGCATCATTTTGATGATGTCATCCTCGCGTCCAAGATGGAGGGTCTTCTCGCATGAAGTTCGGTCTTTTATGCTTCAATCCTCGGGGATGTTCCTTTGTAACACTTCGGTCCTTGACACCTTTGGGAGTGATTTCATCATGCTCTCAAACACGAACGGGACTCCTCAATTGCTCCTTTGAACTTGTTGTAACTCCGTCCTTTATGTCCATGTTTTCCTGCAAAAACATAACACTTCCAAATGCACATACAAAGATGAACTTGTTATGTCATTAGTGTGCCTAGTGGCGGGTTAGTTTCATAATCAAGTCCAAACCAAAGTGTAATGAACATGTTTGGTGTACCAAAATACACCGTCAACATCTCCCCCACACTTAGATCTTGGTCGTCCTCGAGCAAGTATTTGTAAAAGAACTTTTGTCCAAGGTGTTGAAAACGTGCTTCGCTAATTCCTCCTTCACAAGTTAGTCAATCCTTTATTTTTAATATAATAAACATAAAGCAACGATCATCATACATAAACATGGGCGTTTAGAATTTTTACCAAATCGAGATTTACCCCACGACTCATACCTTTCACTCGAAGTCCTCGATTCCGGCCATGCTTACTTCTTTGCTTCCATTGGAGGGTTTTCATGATTTTTCAAAAATAAAATTCCTGCGACAAGTGTGAGACAAAAACCTTTCTCCAAGTTCTCACATGTCGCTCACATGAAGTGGCTATCCTAAACAATTCATAAACTCTCGTCTCCCATAAATCTCTCATATATCATGTAAAGTAGAGCTATAGGTATGGCTAGTGCAATCGACACGAGTATTGTCAAGCTAAGAACTTCCTCTAGTGGTTGTTTACCTTTCAAAGCCAATGATCATGAGAATTAAACCATGATGTGGGGATGTCAAGGATAAGAAGATATAGAATGGTGGACATGTGCAAGGGCAAAAGAAAATAAGACTACGAGGCACTGATGACGTCCTTGTTGTCGGATTGCACATGGTTGGAAAAAGAATGGAAGTTTCGTCTCTTAACAACAACGCGGCATCCTTTCTTACACTTTATTTAATCTTCACTTGATTCATCCCTCTTCATATCTTTCTTGCCTTTCCTCTTTCTTTCTTTCTTTCTTTTTTTCCTTTTCCATACACATATATATTTTTTCTTTACCTCTCTCTCTCTCTTGACATCTTTACCTCTCTTTCCAAGCTCTTGCTCATCTCTTCTTGCACAAACACAATCTGAATTTTAAAATAAAAACCATGCTAGAGACGAGACGAAACTTCAAACATGAGTTGTGTTCAAGGAATACGATGTACAAAAGAGATATTATGGTTTGGGTATGGAATTCGGTGATGTACGTGACTTTCGATGTGAGAGTCTCGTTACCGAATGCATGACGAGGCTAGCAATAAAAGATATATACAAGGACATGATCATTGCTCGAAATTAAAACTTCCAAAAGAGAAGGATCCTAGCCCAACTCATTATGCTAACCGCACTTATGGTGGAGCGAATATTAAATTGGCTTTGTATAGGATTTTTCTTTGTCTCTCAACTTGGAAAAAGAGAATTCGCTAACCTTTATCACAAGGGTTTTTCATATAATTTTCAGAATTAAACTCCTCCAACATTAGCATCAAACTTAGCACAACCAAAACGAAGTTCTAGATCAAAGCATGATGCGGGTACTTTTAAAGGTAAAAACTCCACTAAGCACCACGGTAAACGTTTCAAACCAATCGCTCATGCTTATATATCAAAAATTAAAGACAAACATACAAGTAAAGAAAAGCATTGCAAGAGACAAAAATTTAAAAAACACTTTTTATTTGATTTTTTTTGACTCGAACACTAAATTAACACACTTAATTCAAACTTTGAAAAATTAAAAAGCACACCTAAAAATTTAAAGACTCAAACTCTCGCAAAATCTAAACCAAACCGAACTAAACTTACTAAGGCAAAAGGATCTAGCTAGCTAGCTCTCCCCCACGCTAAAACCATACAACGTCCTCGTCGTATCTTACAAAAATCCTAAGGGGGGAAGAACCTACTTCCTAGTGGAACTTTCCACAGCTCTTGCGCCACTTGTTCTTCATGTTGCCTACCATCCCAAACAATTTCCGCACGTTCCGATTAAGGAACTTGTAGTCGTCATCGACTACTCGTTCCAAATCTTCCATACGTTGCCTCATTGCCTCCATAGCCTAGAAACACTCCTCGACCGATGCATAGAGATCCGAGATGGAGTGATGGCAAGCCGCACAACATAACAGATGCATCCCGAAAGGGTTGACATTGCCGGGGTCGTCGCCGTTGTCGCCGTCGTCGGGATCTCCGCCGCCGTTTGGACCTTCGGGAGTCTTCCCTTTAGGCACCACCTCCCAATAGAAGAGGTCGTTGTCGTCCCTTCCGGCGGCTGCCCACGAGCTCGGGCTGCGATCGTCGTGGTGGCGAGATGCGATTGGCCCGGTCGGGACACGCCCTCCGCAACAGATGCGGGCGGTCCTCTTGATCTCCATTGATGGCTTGAGCTCGCATGCTTCTCCTCCTCCGGCTTCAATGGCTTCTTGGCGCCTAGCTTGATCTCCATGCTCCTTAGGGACATCATGGCTGCTACTTGGGTGCAAAAGGATGTGAATTGGGATAGATTCCCGAGCTCCAATCTCGTCCCTTTAAATAGTCCAAAAAGGAATGCCCTAGAACCCATTTTTTCCTTTTCTTGACTTCCCTAAAATTCTCTGACCAAACAAGGAAGTCGAAGACGCGCGTCCCAAAGGAAAACGGGGGTGAACCGCCGCCCTGGCCCCCTGGGCCGATCGGACTGGGCCGGCCGGCCTGCCCTGTTTCACGGGCCGGTTCGGTCCGGTTTTTCGCGTGCCCCACTATTTTTTAATTGCTAGCCCATGTGGAAAAGTTGGCCTGGTAAAACTTCGCGAGAAACTCTAGAAAAATAAGAGAAGAGCTATTTACAAAATGCTCATCTTGTTTTACGTCCAAGGCTTGACGTTCGGGCTCATCCTCCATGATGAAAATATCAATATGGTGAAGGGGCACAACGTCGGGTTCGAAATAAACCTTAAGCTGTTGACCATTCACCATGAATTGATCACCTTTCATATCTATGATGGTAACCGCTCCATTGGAGAGCACCGTATGGAATGAACAATGTAAGGTCCATCCCACTTGCTTTGCAATTTCCCCTTTCCGAAAGTTTTGAATCTCGAATTATAGAGGAGGACCTTATCTCCTTCTTTAAACTCTTTCTTCTTTAATCTTTTGTCATACCATCTTTTGATTCGCTCTTTGTATATGCTTGTATTTTCATAAGCTTTCAACCTCATCTCCTCTAGCTCGCTTATTTGGATTCTCCGTTTTACTACCGCGGCATCTAGATCGAGGTTCATCTCTTTTATAGCCCAATAGGCTTTGTGCTCTAGCTCAACCGGAAGGTGACAAGCTTTGCCATAAACAAATTGATATGGGGTCATACCTATCGGTGTCTTGAACGCCGTTCGATATGCCCACAAAGCTCCATCCAACTTCTTTGACCAATCCTTGACTCCCTTCTCTATAGTCTTGTTAAGGATGCTCTTAAGTTGCCTATTCGATGTTTCCGCTTGTCCGTTGGTTTGTGGGTGATAAGCCGTAGAGACTCTATGTTTGATTCCCAACTTAGACAAACACTTCTTAAAGTTCTTCCCGGTGAAGTAAGTTCCTCCATCGCTTATCAAAATTCTCAGAGTACCGAAGCGAGGGAAAATCACACTCTTAATCATCGCAATGGATTCTTCCATGGAAGCTTTACAACATGGCATGGCCTCTACCCACTTGGACACATAATCAACCATGACTAGGATGTGCTCAAATCCATGTGAGTTTTTGAAAGGCCCCATGAAGTCTATTCCCCAAACATCGAATAAATCGATTTGTAGATTGTATTTCAAAGGCATGGCATTCCTTTGAGAAATGTTTCCGGTTCTTTGGCATTCGGGGCATGACGCAACATATCTTTTAGTATCTTCGTGCATCTCTGGCCAAAAGAATCCGCTAGACCACACCTTTGCTTGGGTCTGAAAATGACTATAGTGTCCACCGTACTCCGCCGAGTGACACTTTAATTCTCAAAATTTCTTGCCTCTCTTCTCTTGGTATACATCTTCTCATAACTCCATCATTCCCAAGTTTCAAGAGATAAGGTGAATCCCAAAAGTATTTCCGGCTTTCAAAGATTATCCTTCTTTGAGTGTTTTTATCTAAGTGATCAAGAGGCATTCTCCGAATTGCTCGAATGATATCGACAATCCAAGTATCTTTGTCGAGTATTCGGTAGAGGTGGTCATCTCTCATCTTATCCTCTATGGGCTCTTTGTCATCTTGTCCATGGTTCATCCTAGACAAATGATCGGCCACAACATTTTCCACCCCCTTTTTATCATGAATTTCAACATCGAACTCTTGGAGAAGAAGGATCCAACGAATCAATCTTGGTTTAGCATCCTTCTTAGCCAAAAGATACTTGATGGCCGCGTGATCGGTGTAAACAATGACTTTCGAGTTCACGATGTAAGATCTGAATTTTTTGAAAGCAAACACCACCGCTAGCAACTCCTTCTCCGTAGTAGCATAATTTAATTGTGCCTCACTAAGAGTTTTACTAGCGTAGTATACGGCGTGAACTCGACCTTCCTTTCTTTGACCTAAAACCGCCCCTACGGCGTAGTCACTTGCATCACACATGATCTCGAAAGGTTGGCTCCAATCCAGTGGTTGAATGATAGGAGCACTTACTAAAGCATTTTTCAAGGTCCGGAATGCCGCTAAGCACTTCTCATCAAAGTCAAAAGCCACATCCTTTTGAAGAAGTTGTGTTAAAGGCTTAGTGATCTTTGAGAAGTCCTTAATAAATCTTCTAAAGAATCCGGCATGGCCTAGAAAGCTCCTTAAAGATTTAACATCCGTTGGAGGTGGGAGTTGCTCAACCGTCTCCACTTTAGCTTTGTCCACTTCAATTCCTCTCTCGGATATAACATGTCCGAGCACTATGCCTTGCTTTACCATGAAGTGGCACTTTTCCCAATTTAGCACTAGATTGACCTTCGCACACCTCGTGAGAACCTTGTCTAAGTTTGCCAAGCAGTCCATGAACGTCTTCCCATAAACGGAAAAATCATCCATGAACACCTCGACAATTTCCTCGATAAATTCCGAGAATACTGCCATCATGCAACGTTGAAAAAAGGCCGGAGCGTTGCATAAACCGAAGGGCATCCTTCTATATGCAAATGTTCCTTAAGGGCAAGTAAACATTGTCTTGTGTTGATCATCCGGGTGAATGGGAATTTGCATGAACACCGAGTACCCATCGAGAAAGCAAAAATAAGCGTGGTTTGCTAATCTCTTGAGCATCTCGTCAATGAACGGTAGGGGGAAGTGATCTTTCTTCGTTGCTTTATTTAGCTTTCAATAATCGATACACATCCACCATCCGGTCACAGTTCTTTGCAGTATTAACTCATTCTTCTCATTCTTCACCATGGTTAAACCTCCTTTCTTCGGCACACAATGTACCGGGCTCACCCATTCGCTATGCGGCACCGGGTAGATGATTTCGGCATCAAGTAGCTTGATAACCTCCTTCTTTACTACCTCTCGCATGGCATGGGTTAGCCTCCATTGATGGTCCACTACGGGCTGACATTGGTTTTCCATAGGTATACGATGAGTGCAAAAGGCTGGGCTAAGTCCTTTGAGATCATTGATCGAGTATCCAATCACCTTCTTATGCTTTTTCAATAAATTCAGCAACTTCTCATTTTCTTCGGGACTCAACTCGTCGCTCACAATGACTGGATAGGTCTTGTCTCGGCCCAAAAATTCGTGCTTTAATCCTTTGGGCAAAGGTTTGAGATCCACCTCGGGCACTTGTGGCTCTTCGGGTTTAGTGTCTCCTATGTCTTCGAATTTTTCTTCCTCCATGCTTCCATCATGTGGTTCTAATCCCTTCGTTGCTTCCTCTAGTTCCTCATCTTGTTGATCATTAGATTGATTCTCCATCACTCTTTGCAGCGGGTCTCTAAGGGTTTCAACAAAACAAAGACTACCTACCTCCTCTACTTCTTCATCTTCGGGAGGAAAAGGTGAAGGATGACTAGAAACGCGAAGAAAATTATATGTGTACTTTTTTCCATTAAGATTTATTGTTACTTTGCCTTCTCCGGCATCCAACACGGCATCAACAAACTTAAGGAAAGGCCTACCTAGGATTATGTGATCATGATTATTATAGTAAGCATCTATGACAAAGAAATCGGTTGGTATGCACTTTCCAGAGATGATTACATTATTGTTGCAAGCAATACCTAGAGGTCTAATAGTTCTACCATCTCCCATGATTAGTTTTGTTGAAGTTGGAGCTAAGTCTAGGTTGTGGTCTTGAACTTTATCATAAATTTTGGAGGATAGGACACTTACTTGGGCTCCGATGTCGCATAAAGCTTTGCATTGAACTCCGTTGATCTCACAACTCAAGTGTGGTGTCATCTTCTCCTCTTGGTCGGATCCTATTGCATAAACTTCGGCGAGCGAGCGTATGGTGATGCTTCGGGCTTGATCCCCATGATTCTTTTCACCTCGGCTATGTGATCCGGATCCACTTCATCATCGCTAAAGAGCTTTCGAAAGATCTCACCGGTGGTTTCAAGATCGTACGAATTCTCCGTTTGCTTTTCCGATGGGAAATCAACTTCCAATGCTCTCGCCATCCCCTTTTGGTTAGGGAACGGTCTTCTCTTGTCGAATACTTCTCCATAATCAATTGGAACCCAATCCATATGCTCGAACTCCCTTAATGGCTTCGTGCTTGACATACTCCTCTTGTTTGTTTCATTTGACTTGGCGAAGTCAACGCTTGGGGTAGTTCTTGTCTCGGTGTGTACATCTTCAAGCTTTTCCGGGATTAGCTTCTCTTTCTTGTCTTCCGGGGTTGCCTTTTTGTAAATTTCAGCACATGTCTTCATCCTTGAATTGTGTTCTGGCTCTCCCGATAGTCTTGTTTCCCAATCTCTTCGCATGGCCGCCGCTTTGCTAATCTTTTGTAAAAGTTGAGCGGCTTCCGTGAGTGTTTTCTCCATGAGATCCCCACCTGCACACATTTGAACATGTTCCATGCAACTAGGGGTTAGGGAAAAGAAAAATGTATGCAAGAGTACGTCACTGGAGAAGCCGAGTCTTGGTCCTTGTTCAATCAACTCATTAAATCTATTCCAAGCTTGGTCTATCCCTTCCTCTTCTCCTTGCGTGAAGATGATCACTTGCCTCCTTAGATGTTGAACCTTGCTTATTGGACAAAACTTCTCACAAAATTTCTTCATCAACTTGTTCCAATTGCCTCCAACTTCAAAGGACGCAAACGAGTACCACTTCTTTGCTTCGCCGGCAAGTGAGTAGGGAAAGAGGTTCCACTTGAACCATTCATCGAGAACTCCTTCTTGACGCACCATGTTGCATAGCGTCATGAAATGCCTTATGTGTCTGTATGGGTTCTCCGTCTCCATCCCTTCGAATGGGGTTGCCGCCGCCATCTCGATGATCCTAGCTTTGATTTCATACTTGGTCGCTTCGAGCTTCGAATCCGACTCTTGTACCTTTATGTCTTCACATCAAGGACTAGCGTAATCCCTTAGCGATTTCTCCGGTTCTTCCACGGGGTGGTTGGCGAACGCCATCTAGACAACAAGATAGAAAAACAAAAACAAAAGAAAATGGTTTTCTAGGTAATATGGGTTAGATGTTAGCAATAGATGATAAACAAAAAACTAAAACAAATTTAGATGCAAAACCAAATGATGTAAACTATCTTGCTCCCGGCAACGGCGCCAGAAAAGGGGCTTGTTGACGGATAAAACATGTATCCACCTATGATCCACAAGCGTACGGACCTACACCTTTTTCACCACGGGGATTCCCTAGGTTCTTGTCAATCCGCGGAGCAAGGGGATTACAAACGTTTGATCTAGCACTACTAACTAACTTAACCAAACCCTAAACTACGGTTAGATTAGAGAACTACTACGCTACACTAGAGAGAATGATTAAACTCACAAGATATATAAAAGACACTTGCCCAAGGGTCTACGATACTTGAACATGCAACCACTTAAGATATGAAAACCGATCTAATCTATCGGGGGTTGTGACCACGGTTTCGCCCTTTCCCTCCCCCCGCACTGTCACTACGCGAAGGTATTCGTGACTAGACCTATGATGATCACGGCGCATTGAAGGGTTCTAAGGGAGAAGTGAGATCTATACTCCCAACATGGCATGGTAGCTAACCTTAAACAAGAAAGCATCTTCAACACTAGATGATAGATTGAAAACCAAACAAAGTAGCGATTACATCTCAAGATCATTTACAACCCATGGACAAATGAGAAGATTACCCCATCAAGGTGCTAGGCATAGCACTGTTGATCATGGTGACGCTTCTGACGGTGTCTTCCTTCTCCTCCAGGGGTGTCTTGGCAGGGCCTCGACGTCCTCCCCCACTTGTGGTTGCTTCCTTCGAGTAGAGCGATCCTTCTCGCGAATGATCTCCCTCCTCTTCTCTCTCTAGCTTGTGGATGGCCTCTCGGGCGAATGGCTCTCTCCCTGCGAATGGCGGCGCCTCCACGTATTTAGGGTTGCGTCATCTTCAGGCTCAAGAAATGGGGGGCCGAACGGACGCTGGAATGGGCCAGGCCGGCCGGCCTTGGCCGACCGGCCCAGGCCCATTTCGGCTCGGTTCGGTCGCCCTTTCGCACACGTGAGTCCTCTTGACATTTTGCACTTTGCCCCCTCCAATTGCATCATGTTGACGATGTCATCCTCGTGTCCAAGATGGAGGGTCTTCTCGCATGAAGTTCGGTCTTTTACGCTTCAATCCTCGGGGATGTTCCTTTGTAACACTTCGGTCCTTGCCACCTTTGGGAGTGATTTCATCATGCTCTCAAACACGAACGGGACTCCTCAATTGCTCCTTTGAATTTGTTGTGACTCCGTCCTTTATGTCCATGTTTTCCTGCAAAAACATAACACTTCCAAATGCACATACAAAGATGAACTTGTTACATCATTAGTGTGCCTAGTGGCGGGTTAGTTTCATAATCAAGTCCAAACCAAAGTGTAATGAACATGTTTGGTATACCAAAATACACTGTCAACATGGAGCTGGAGCCGTTTTAAGAAAACGTTTGGCAAAATGACTTCTCATGGCTATGTAAAGTGGATAAGAGGATGAAAAGTCCATAATACCTTTCTTTTTTCTTTTTTTCTTTTATTTTCTTCTTTAATTTCCTTCATCAACCTATTGTTTTTTTGCAAATGCATATGTCACACCACGACCTGGGTGGGGCCCACACCTCCCTCCTTATCCATCCCACCCGTGGAGCTTCCCCCACCCATCATCGTTCCCAGCCTCTCTCTCATTCCTCACTCTGGAGGACACAACCGGCGGTTGCAGCCCACCCTGGAGGAAACTGCCGACGCCTTGGATCCGTAGGATCCGGCGAGATCCGGCGATGGTGGGTCTCTCCTCCCCCTCTTCCTCCTTTCCCTCGGTGCTCCTCGGCCTCCTCCCGGTGCCGGCCACAGGCAACACCGCGGCCGCCAGCCGCCTCCGCCCGCCCCGACCGCATCCTCTTCGCCCTCCCTTTCGCCGCCGGCCGCCGGCGTGCGCCGTGCCTCCCTCCTCTCACTCCAGCCACGAGCGCCAATGTCCTCTGCTGTGCTTCAGCAGTCCCCACCAGGCGCGAGGCTGGAAACTGGGAGGCGGAGCCAGACGGAGCCACAAAAACGTGGCTCTGCCTTCCCTTCAGAAGCCGCGAGGGGCTCCAGCACCAGCTCCACACCCGGAGCCGGTGCAAATTCCACCATTTGGCAGGGCTCCGGCCGGAGCCGCTCGTGGAGCCGGTGATGGAGCCCTGCCAAACAGGCCCTTATAATATCTTGGTAGGACTAAACTTTCCCAAAAAGCTCCGTATAAAGCCTACCACATATATATGTTTTGAGAGGGAAAGAAGTAGATGAAATAGGCTTGAGAGACAAGATGAGATGAGAGTTCATGAGTAAGATGCAAGGTGGTTTAAATTTTTGAACTTGGTTTAGCTCTTTTTCATCTTGTTCTTTATTTCAAAATTTCTGAGATCCATTTGAATTTCGGGAGCATGTTTAATATTTGTGGGAAGAGCTAAATTAATATCCACCCTCTGTAGGGATGAAGGCTAGTACATTATGGAACTCTAATGAATTAAATTTTTGAGAGCACTATGCTTTCTCGTGTATGATCAAGTGCAGGGTTTGAGCAATGAAAGGCAACACTGATATTCATCGAAGGCTTACTCGAAGACGAGCAAGGTTTAACCTAGCCATGAGTTTACCTTCGGTGTTGGCATGAATTTTATATCTTATCCATTGGTACTAACCCCCTTGATATAACAAGCTCATTCGTGCATGTCGGTTTTGGAGTTTAATGTTTATGCAGGAATTTAGCATTGAAAGCAAGACTTCCGGGTAAAGTTCATCAAGCACCTCGTGAGAAGACCTTGAAGCTCGGTATAAGTCAAGTAATGAAGTGAACATGACTCCAAGAAGCCCAAGGACCAACCCGTGAAGACGGAAAACTCCGAGGACCTAAACAGAAAATGCTGAATCTTCCGGGACAAGGAGCTTTATCCAAACCGCGGAGAAACTGACGTCAAGGGCCCACATGAAGAAGGGAGAACACTCTGGAAGACACGGGAAGCATTGTCCATGAAGGAGGCCGCGAAGTGGGCCGAAGTGGGCCCAGGCCGGCCGGCCCAGCCCATTTCGGGGCCCATTCGTGCCCCCCTTTGACCTAGGCAATCCTCAGACTATTTATAGTCCCCCTGCCAAGAGACATGCATCAACTCATTCGTTATTCGCCGCCGAGGAGCAGAGAAGAGAGGGACACCATCTTGGAGAGGAGAGGGTCGAGCTAGTTGTCTAGGGTTTCCCTAGCCGACGTGGGAACCTTGCAAGGAAGACCACGTCGGAGTTCCAGGAGCTAGGAGCAAGATCAAGGTTGGATCTCGATGGTGATCTTGTCCATGTATCATTTATGATGTTGAATTATCAAGTTGCAATCCGATTTCTAGCGATCAAGTGCTTCTTCTACGACTTTGATTTCGATTGGCTTTTCTTACTTTAAGATCTATTCTCGAGATAGATCATAGAGGGTGTTCTTGTAGCCGTGGTGGCTAGAGGTGCATGCCTGACCTTCCAAGAGATTTCAACTTGTCCATTGGACTCGCCCTAGGCTAACCCGCACGAATAGGAGTGCGTTGTGACAGAACGGTGGCTCCAAAAGGTGGGCGTCTTCTGAGTTGGACGGGAAGCCGCGATTTAAAGAAGCTTTTTATGAGATTCAACTTGATTATTTCTTCTTTACTTGGAACTTCAACAAGAGCTTGATTCAATCTCTCTAGATTGGTTTTACCTATCCCTCTCTATCTCTTGCTACCTCCGGTTTTCACAGTTTAGATTCGTTTTTATGATGTTCTTTAGATTAGATGCATGAGAGTTCCTTTTGAAGATCAAAGTTCTCGGATTTAATAGATTGGTTCTTGCATCACACATTTGTTCCACGGATTCGATACCTTGGATTCACACTTGAGGGAAGAAGGGTCCCTTGGCTACGACGGAGAACTTGTCCGCTTGCAAGTCCAAACGAAGTTGGATACGCATATACACCGTCAACAACCTCCCTGTCACCCAAGAGGTCACGCTATGACTCCCCCCAACGCCCGCACAGAAGCCATGCCATAGGAAGATAGTCCTTAGGATTAAGTTTAAGATAGGGTCTTTGTAATCGCTAGTAGACGAACGGTTAAAGTGTGCTTAGTCTAGAGGTTTGGTTGATTGCTTGAGTTTGTGTTAGTGTTTGAGCTGGATTTTTGTTTGAGTGCAATGTGTTGTGGAGTGATGACCACAGCGACATTGGTTTAGTAGTAAGTTTGTGGGGGTCAACCTTCCGTCTCAATCAATCTTCTATCATAATCTTTGTGTTCCTTTAAAGTTTACTCTTAATACGAAACAAAAGCTTCAAATCTGTTCGCGCAGCTCTCTGAGTCAGCTGCACTATTTTAATTTTATCTCGGGCCACAGGACTCCGATTGCAGTAAATCCAATTGGAGCAGTTGAGGAATTTCGAGGGTGATTTTCTGTTCAAAACTCAGAATTTTAGGATATATAGTCAGTGAGATATGCCCGAAACATTGGAGCCACTCGAATCTGTTAAACACTGCTGACATACCTGACTTGTTTATTTTATAACTGGAGTTACAGAACTCCGATCGAGGTGATTCCAGTTGGAGTAGTTCCGTAATTGCATTATCTTGTACTGGTTAAAAGCTCATAATTTTTGGTTATCCACTCTGAGAGTTATACCTGATTGTTTGGAACCAACAGAATCTGTCTAAAGCTGAAAATCTTTGTTATCTTGTCTTTCTGGGTTTAACTATTGGCACAATCATCTAAAGTGATGTCCCTAACACTCAGATGGTGAACACTAGGTCAGGATCCAGAGTCGATCAACCACCAGCGAATTGTCAAGGCAGAGCACCTCGGCAAGCACAGATGGATCCCGCCATGCAGCAATTCATCGAGACGCAGACCTAGCTCCTCCAGA
Source organism: Cenchrus fungigraminus (assembly GCA_036936925.1). NCBI lineage: Eukaryota > Viridiplantae > Streptophyta > Magnoliopsida > Poales > Poaceae > Cenchrus > Cenchrus fungigraminus. Next base: position 93,121,684 of record CM072780.1, read on the forward strand.
ACCTGAGCAACACTGTGGCGAATCTGCAAGCCCAAGCCAATAATCCACCTATGCAGCAGCAGGCGCCTCGCAAAAAGCACCGGGAGTTCATGAGCCACCACCCCCCAGTGGTCACTCATGCTGCTGATCCACATGAAGCTGAGGATTGGCTGAAGACAGTGCTGAAGATGCTCACTACCTCCCAGTGCGATGACAGAGAGTAGGTCCTGTATGCTGCAGGATGACTTCAGGGGTCAGCATCCGCTTGGTGGGATGTGTATGTCACTGCTCACGGCGCCCCAGACACTATCACCTGGGACGAGTTCACCACCAACTTCAGGAGCCACCACATACCTTCTGGGGTCATGAAGATCAAGAAGAAAGAGTTCCTTTCTCTCAAACAGGAGGGAATGTCAGTGGCTGAGTACAGAGACAAGTTCATTGAGTTGTCTCGCTACGCGTCTGAGGAAGTTGCTGAAGACAGGAAGAAGCAGGAGCTATTCCTGGATGGGTTAGCTAGACCACTACAGTATCAAATGATGTCTCACTCTTTTCCCACGTTCCAGCACCTGGTAGACAATGCTATCCGCATGGAGCACAAGCGCAAGGAGCTAGGAGAGAAGAAGAGGAAGGCCACCAGCTCTGGACAGTCTGGGAGTGTTTCTCGCCCGCGCTTCACCCCACAGCAGAGCACACCGTTCCGCTTTGGAGGACCTTGTGGAAACTTTGGGCAGCAGCAGTTCCAGCGTCCCGCTCAGCAGTCCCAGCGTTTTGCCCCTCAGACACCACACCCCACCTTCTAGCAGAGTCAGCAGAGAGCTCCAGTTGGTACACCAGTGAGGTCCGTTGTGCCTCCCAATCCTACAACCACCACTTGCTTCAAGTGCGGAGAGCTTGGTCACAATGCTAATGCGTGTCCCAAGAGGAATCCTCCAAACACCCCAGTGCAGAACCAGCAGATGAGGAATGGGAATCAGACCCCTCAGGCCAACAAGGGATAGCAGAGCTATCCACGTGGCAAGGTGATGCATGTCAAAGCTGAAGCCGCTCAGGAGAACCCCAAAGTTGTGCTCAGTATGTTCCTAGTAAACTCCACTCCCGCCTCAGTTTTATTGGATTCCGGAGCATCCCATTCTTTCATTATATCTCAGTTCGTAGCTCAACATAACATACCCATTAGTCCCATGCCTCACCATATGCTAGTTAGTTCACCAGGGGGGAATTGAAAGCATCATATAAGTGTGACAACATCAGTCTCAGGATTTTGGGCAGAGATTTCCGGGCTAATCTTATAATACTGGAATCAAGAGGGATTGATGTGATACTGGGAATGGGATGGTTGACCGTGTGTGATGCGGTGATTCAGTGTGCTAAGAGGTCAGTTCTTCTCACCAGTCTAGCTGGGGAAAGAATCGAGTTTGCAGCAGATCCACCACCATCAACAGCCAGTGCAGTGAATCAGCTCAATGGAACAGCCTTGGAGGATATAAGAGTGGTGTGTGACTACCCTGATGTGTTTCCTGAGGAGCTACCAGGTATGCCCCCTGACCGAGACATTGAGTTCATTATTGATCTATTGCCTGGTACTGCTCCTGTCTCTAAGCGTCCATATAGAATGTCTAGTGATCAGTTACAAGAACTTAAAGCACAGATTAAAGAGTTAATGGGTAAAGGGTTCATTCGTGCTAGTTCATCACCTTGGGGAGCACCGGTTATCTTTGTGGGAAAGAAGGATGGTACACAGAGGATGTGTGTTGATTACAGGTCTCTTAATGATGTTACTATCAAGAACAAGTATCCTCTGCCTCGTATTGAGGATTTGTTCGATCAGATGAGAGGAGCCAAGGTGTTCTCTAAGATTGATCTGCGTTCCGGTTAGCACCAGATGAAGATCAGACCTTCAGATATTCCTAAGACAGCGTCACCACGAGGTATGGACTTTTATGAGTATACAGTTTTGTCCTTTGGGTTGACCAATGCACCTACCTACTTCATGTATCTGATGAACAAGATATTTATGGAGTATCTAGATAAGTTTGTTGTGGTGTTTGTTGATGATATCTTGATCTACTCCAAGAATGAAGAAGAGCATGAGGAGCATTTGAGGCTTGTGTTGCAGAAGCTGAGGGAGCATGAGTTGTATGCAAAGTTCAGCAAGTGCGAGTTTTGGCTTAAGGAAGTGGCTTTTCTGGGTCATATTATCACCAACGGAGGGATTGCAGTGGATCCAAGCAAGGTCAGTGATGTGTTAAAGTGGGAACCGCCTCGTACCGTGGCTGAGATCAGGAGTTTTCTGGGACTCACTTGTTACTATCATCGTTTCATCCAGGGATTCTCCAAGATAGTGAAGCCTCTCACATCACTATTAGAGAAGGATAGAGAGTTCAAGTGGACCAATGCAGGTCAGGCTAGCTTCGAAGAGTTGAAGAAGAGGTTGACCACAGCACCAGTTCTAGTGATGCCAGATCTGCAGAAGAGCTTTGATATCTATTGTGATGTATCTCGACAGGGCTTGGGTTGTGTTCTTATGCAGGAAGGTCACGTTATAGCCTACGCATCTCAACAGTTGAGGAAGCATGAGCTGAACTATCCTTCCCATGATCTTGAGTTAGCAGCAGTGGTTCACGCTTTGAAGATTTGGATGCACTATGTCATGGGAACTGAGTGTCAGATCTATACCGACCACAAGAGCTTAAAGTATATCTTCACTCAGAAGGATCTCAATCTGAGACAGCGTCGTTGGTTGGAGTTGATCAAGGACTATGATTTGGAGATTCACTACCACCCCGGTAAAGTGAACTTGGTCGCTGATGCCTTGAGTCGGAAGGGTCATGCTAACATGGCTATGGTCTTCCAACTGCCTGATGAGTTGGTAAAAGAGTTTGAGAGACTCAACTTAGAGATCGTCGCTCATACTGACGGAGTGACTTTGGAGGTGCAGTCTACACTGGAGCAGGAGATACCTAAGGGACAACTAGAAGATGTTGGGATCAAGAAAATCAAGGAAAGTATGAAACAGGGAGAAGCTCCAGACTTCACATAGGATGATCAGGGAACTATATGGTTCAAGAACCGGATTTGTGTACCAGAAACAGGAGACCTTAGAGAGACTATCTTGAGGGAAGCTCATGATTCAGCCTACTCAATCCATTCAGGCAGTACGTACCAAGATGTATCAGGATCTCAAACAGAGGTATTGGTGGTACGGAATGAAGAGGGATGTGGCCGCATATGTGGCTTTGTCCGACACTTGTCACCGCGTTAAAGCTGAACACAAGAGGCCAGTCGGATTGCTTCAACCTTTGAAGGTGCCTGAGTGGAAGTGGGAAGAGATTGGTATGGATTTCATTGTGGGTTTACCTCGTACTCGGGATGGTTATGATTCGATATGGGTTATTGTGGACCGTTTAACCAAGGTTGCTCATTTTATTCCAGTGAAGGCCACTTACACAGGAGCTAAGTTGGCAGAGTTATACATGTCCAGGATCGTGTGTTTGCATGGTGTGCCAAAGAAGATAGTGTCAGACCGAGGTACTCAGTTTACATCTCGCTGGGAGAAACTGCACGAGTCTATGGATACAAAGTTGAACTTCAGCACAGCCTATCGCCCATAGACAGATGGACAGACTGAGAGAACCAATCAGACTCTAGAGGACATGCTGAGAGTATGTGTGCTTAAACATGGTGGTAGTTAGGATAAGAGCTTGCTGTACGCTGAGTTCTCTTATAACAATAGCTACCAGGCTAGTCTCAAGATGGCAACCTTTGAGGCTTTGTATGGAAGGAAGTGTAGGACTCCGTTGTATTGGAGTGAGACAGGTGAAAGGCAGCTGTTCGGGGCTGATATCATTAGAGAGGCAGAGAAGCAGGTTCAGGTTATCAGGGAAAACATGAGGACCACTCAGTCTAGACAGAAGAGTTATGCAGACAGGAAAAGGAGAGACGTAGTCTTTCAGGAGGGTGATTATGTGTATCTAAAGGTATCACCAATCAGAGGTTTGCGTCGATTCAAGGTCAAGGGACCTCGATTTATTGGACCTTTCAAGATTCTAGAGAGAGTGGGAGAAGTAGCTTACAGGTTGGAGTTGCCAAATCAGCTAGCAGATGTACATGATGTGTTCCATATCTCTCAGTTGAAAAGGGGTCTCAAACCTCATGACAAGGAGCCGTTACCTATGGATGGGCTAAACATTAAGGAGGATCTCACCATTACTGAACATCCTATTCGGATTTTGGACACTATGACCCAAGTTACCAGGAATTGTGTGATTAAGATGTGCAAAGTACAGTGGAGTAACCATGCAGAGGATGAGGCAACATGGGAAAGAGAGGATGAATTGAAAGCAGAATTTCCAGATCTTTTCGCCAATCTATCCGAATCTCAAGGACGAGATTCATCTTAAGGGGGGTAGGATTTGTAAGACCCTAATTTTCAAAGTTTGGCTTTTAATAAAATTGCTAGCAACATTTATTTGTGCTCTTAAGGATTATAGGGTTGTCTTTAATTTCTTTTAGGTATTTAAGTATTTTCGAAATTAAATAAATGAACTATAGGAATTTATTTTTGCATTCATGCTGATGCATTGCTTTTGCTTGTTTGAATTCAAGTTTCATTTTGAATTCATTTGCTTGTTGCCTTTTCAAAAAAATGCCAAAACCCTTTTTCTTTTAACCTCTCTCCCTTCCTCCCTTCGGCCTAGCTTCACGTGCAGCCCAGCAACCCAAAGTCTGTTGCCGCCCCTTAATCTTTCCGGCCTAGTCCGCCCGCGCAGGCCCGCACCGCCCCTCCCTCTCCCGTAGCCACCGACAGGGGGACCCCTGTCATCCCTCTCCTCGCATCTGTCCCTGAGCCGGACTCGAGTCTGAGCCCTGGCTGTGTCCGCGTCCGCCCCGTGCACGCCTCCCCAGGTGTGGCGCGCACACCAAGGGATCGCCCGACCCTATTTAAGGCTACGGCCGCCCTGAGCCGCACCCCGGAAAAACCCTAGCCGCCCCTAGCCTCTGCGCCGCCCTAAGCTCGAACCCTAGCTCGGCCGCTGTCTTCGATCCGCACTGCTGTCGCCTCTCCGCCGTCGAGAAGACCACCAAAAGCACTGCAAGGAGGTGAGGAAGCCCTTGGTGCCGCTTGTTCACGATCCCGTGCCTCGCAACGCCCGAGCGAGCTCGCCGGAGTAGTGCTGCCGCCCCGTTCCGCCTCGCCGAGCCGGGAGCCGTCTCTGCTGCGTCCGAGCCGTCCGCGCCGCCCTAGATCGCTTCACCGTCTCGCGCGCTACGTCCTGGTGTCGCCCGCGCAACCAAAGGAGCACCCCAGTTCGATCCCGTGTCCCGCCGGCGAGAGCGCCGCCGTGCACCGTCGCTCGACGTCGCGAACCGCCACCGCTTGCGCCAGCAGTCATTGGATCTAGATCCAACGGATCTGATCAGTTGGACCTGAGTCAATGCCGGTCAAACCCGTCTGGTCCTCGCCTTTTTGCAATAGAACCCCTATTTCTTTCTGTTTTACAAAAATACCCTCCCGCTGTAGCAGTTTCTTTACAGTTAGGTCCTTTTGTAACATTTAAGCCCTAAAGCTTTAGATTTCTTTGCTGATAGGTCCTTTTACCTTCGTTAGTGCATAACATGGCCGTTTTAGCTCCGTTTTTAGCGTTCTTTATGTCCATGCGATCGTCTCGAAGCGTAGATTAGTTTTTCACCTATGTTTTGTTCTGTTAGTACTGTTTGATGATTGTTTCTTATTTATTCTTGTTGTATGCTTGTATGTGAATGTTGTGGTACGTAGAGAGCGAGATGTTCGAAGGATTTGAAGATCAAGACGTGCAAGAGTTTGAGCAGCAGCAAAGTCTTGTTGAAGGCAAGTTCCCCTTGATGCATACCCGCTTATCCTATATAACATGCACTTAATACATCGTATTTATTTTTATTGCTTGCATTAACTTTGACGGGTACCTATTAAGGATCATGCCTAGTATTTTATGACCTTTTACCTTGAAACTGGGTTATTAAATTAATCTTGATGGTAGCTATTACTTGGCATGCTTAACTGGGATGGTATTAATCAACATTGTTATATCTTTATGCTCTATGTTCCTTTATGTTATTTTAATTGCGAGACCACCTTTGATATGTTAATCGGAACATGGAGAACCACCCAAGAACACGGTACAACCACAAGAACTAAACGGGCAATGGTCTTGGCCAAGTAATTAGGAACTCTAGCTTGGGGTGATCTTACCTGATAAGGACAAGGGATTGGCGGTACTGTGGGGTATGGAGCTGCTCTAACAGGGGGTTCAGTGAGTTCTTTCTATGGTGGGGTATTGACCTACTAGGGGGCTTTATACCTTGCTAACTGATCCGGACCTTGTGGGTCACAACTAGCTAGGGAACCTTTGTAAAGGCCTTGTAGCGTCCCTATGCAACCACACCTCGGTAGTGTGGTATGGTGCCTTGCAAACACCGCATGGTTGGGTTCAAAGTTCTTCGGAGCTTTTACGCTGCTTGTGGTGAAAGTGTACAACCTCTGCAGAGTGTAAAACTAACCGGTTAGCCGTGCTCACGGTCAAGAGCGGCCTGGACCCTCACATGACTAAGTTATGAAACATGATATTAAATCGTTGCTCTATCTTTATTTATGATGTTTATGTTTTATATTAAATGTGGGTTGGTATAAACTTATACTCTCTAGTAATTATGTTGCTAATAAAACTTGACCAACTAAAACTCTAATCTGCTTGAACCTTAGCCATCCATCAAATGGCCTTGCATGTTATATGTTGATTTCCCCTTGCTGAGTATGGCACGTGCTCACGCTTGTCTATTTCTTGTATCTACAACGCTCGGATTGCTGCTCAGACTGGGAGAGATTTGAAGACTATCTCAGAGATTTCCAGGAGTCCTAGGTGTGCGTGTCTTTAGTCAGCTTCCTATGGAGGCGTCTCTATCCGCTGCGAGAACTCGTTATTTATGTTCGTTTTAAGACTTTTGGTCATGTAATAACTCTATTTCCGTGTGGCACTGATTTTGGTATTCACTGAGTCATTACGTGTGTGTAACTTGATCCTGGCGCACATGTAATCAATGCATTCGGTTTTGCCTTTAAAACTGGGTATGACACCATTCCGGAGAGGAGAGGGTAGAGCTAGTTGTCTAGGGTTTCCCTAGCCGGCGTGGGAACCTTGCAAGGAAGACCACATCGGAGTTCCAGGAGCTAGGAGCAAGATCAAGGTAGGATCCATGTGGTGATCTTGTCCTTGTACCTTTGAGTATGTTGAATTATGAAGTTGCAATCTGATTTCTAGCGATCAAGTGCTTCTTCTATGACTTTGATCTCGATTAGTTTTTCTTACTTTGAGATCTATTCTCGAGATAGATCATAGAGGGTGTTCTTGTAGCCGTGGTGGCTAGAGGTGGATCCTGACCTACCAAGAGATTTCAACTTGTCCTTTGAACTCGCCCTAGGCTAACCCGCACGAATAGGAGTGCGTTGTGACAGAACGGCAGCTCCAAAAGGTGGGCGTCTTCGGAGTTGGAACGGAAGCCGCGATTTAAAGAAGCTTTTTATGAGATTCAATTTGGTTTATTTGTCTTTGCTTGGAACTTCAACAAGAGCTTGATCCAATCTCTCTATATTGGTTTTACCTATCTCTCTCTATCTCTTGCTACCTCCGCTTTTCATAGATTAGATTCGTTTCTTTTGGTGTTCTCTAGATTAGATGCTAAAGCAACAACCTTTCGAAGATTAAAGTGTTTGTGGCTTTATTAGATTGGTTCTTGCATCACACATTTGTTCCACAGATTCGATACCTTGGGTTCACACTTAAGGGAAGAAGGGTCCCTTGACTATGAAGGAGGATTTGTCCACTTGCAATCCAAACGAAGTTTGATATGCATATACACCGTCAACAAGCCTCAAACCCACTGAATCGAGAGGAATCGAGATTCTACCGAGCTCACACAAAAAGCTAGGGTTCCAACCGAAATTCTTCAATTGGAGGCCAAATTCGGAGTTTGAGGGGTCAAGATCAAGCACAAAGATGCACCAAGACATATATCCATGATCCCCACAAAGAAATCTGAACACAAATGCCTCAGAATCGAAGGAAGAAGCCGCGTACGAAAATCCAACGAAAATAGCCCGAAAAAGACACGAAAATCACTCGAGCCACAAGAAGGAAATCGACGCAACTATGGATGCTTCCATACACTCGGAGGTCAGATTCTCTACAAACCGGTGAAGAAAATCTAGCCTAAAGAGCAGGGAAAATGAGGAGCAATCCAGATGGATGAATTGCCCTGAAATCCTAAAGCTATATATATGAAGTCTCTCTGGGTTGGGCAAATGACCAAGCTACCCCTAGAACTTAAAATGAGATACACACCCCTCAGGGGCAATATGGTCAAGTCGCACTCCTCTTCATCGGGCGGCCACACCTTCGCCGTAGTCCACGTCCTCTCGACGCAAGCCCTGCGATCCCACCGCGTGTCCCCCGGCATTGAAGCTTCTCGGCGCACCCGGATCCCGTCTCCGCCCGCTGAGCCTCCGGTCATGGTTTTGTGGCTCAACCAAGTAAACCGACGGTTTTGTGGTGAACCACCGCAAACCCCGCGCGCAGACTCCGGTCGTGAGCCACTACCCTGCACCGGCTCCAGTCGACGACTTCGTCTTGCTTTTCTTGCCACCATGTGGCCCGCACTTGATCCCGTTCGGCCACCGGGTCCATGGAGCCGAGCCTACTTGTCTCTCCACTCCTCGGAGGCCCCGTGAGGCTAAGACCTTTCGCGCCCGCTCTTCACCTGCACCAACGCAAATCAAACCGCAACCTGCAGCTATAATACTCGGCCAAGAGTCAGTCCACACCACATTGTCAATCACTCATCACACCAGGGAGCGACCATCCACCGGTCCTCAGCTGCCATATACACCCCAGTTGAGGGAAATACCAAGATGTTGGAAGAATACACAACCGCAGAAGTTGGGATAGAAGCTATATACGTTGGCTTTGTGGAGCTGAATGCAATTGAGATCTTAGCAGCAATAAGGGAAGCCACCAAATGCTCCCATGAACTTGCTCACACATCTACCAATATGTGTGAGCAAGTTCATGGGAGCATTTGGTGGCTTCCCAACTCTAGTTTCCTGATGTACTGCATCTTAGTGGATGATTTTTGTAGCAGTTTTGTCAGAATGACATCATGCTCTACTAGGAGAAACATCTAACAATGTTGTGCTCTACTAGGCGGAACACCGTTTCATTTTTGGAAAAAATTCTAAATCACCCCCTCACCTATAAAGGGTGGGCTACATAACCCCCAAACCCATGAAACGGTCTATATCACCCCCTGAATTTTTCAAAACTGGTCAAATTACCCCCTAAAGCAGTTTTGAAAAATCATATTAAATCACAGAAAAATCACAAAAGGGAAAATCAAATTGCATTGGACTGCAGATGAGTAGATCAACATAATGAACATATAATATAGTATGCTTTAGTACATTGTTTTTGTTGTAGCTTTAGATCTATGTTTTTCTTCATTGTTGTTAAAAGATGTACTAAAGCGTACCATATTATGCATTCACTGTGTAGATCTACTCATTTGGAGTCCAACACAATTCGATTTTCTATTTTATGATTTTTCTGTGATTTACTATGATTTCTTAAAATTGCTTTCGGGGGTAATTTGCCCGGTTTTGGAAAGTTCAAGGGGTGATATATACCGTTTCATAGGTTAGGGGGTTATGTAGTCCACTCTCCATAGGTGAGGGGGTGATATAGACTTTTTCCTTTTCTTAATTAATGTTTAGCTTTGAGACAACTGAACTCTATTTGCACTCTCTAATTCCATTACATATCGCAAATCTGCCATATTGTGGTTGTCGTCGACCCTTGTTTGACTGTTTCCATCATGGAAACAGAATATTAGCATCACATGTTCCTCTTCAAAATTTATGCACGATACGTAAGCAACTCTTGAATGATCTGGTACTTCAAAATAGCAATCAACTCTGTTTTCTTTCCAGATGTATGGCATCCCTATTGCACATCAGGTAGGCTCTGATTAGAACTACAAACATCGCATATCTATAATCTATATCCTTGTGAGGCAGTACGCAGTTCCTGCATAGTACTAGAGGTGCATCTTCCACTTTGCCCTTTCTGCATGCACTTTCTATATGCACTTTCTATTGTGCCAATACAGTTTTGGTCCCAAATGTCTCTAGACAAATTGAGTAGGGATGTGGTGGTCTATCATATCAACGTAGCGGCTTCATTAGCATAGCTGTTTTTGCTAGTATAATGTCTGTAATGGTATAAATCAGACTAATGCAAGTGGTTGACAGATATTTATGTTGGAATGCTCTCAAGAACATGTATTTATACATTTAAAAGGTTCATAATCTAGATATCAAAGCTTCACCACTGGCATCTGCCAACTGCCCATAGCATCGACATGAAACCATCCATCTACTATAAGACAAGAGGCGTGCGTGGTCAATGTTATTCCTCTTGAAATTTTGCAATATCTGAAATAATACTAGTTCAATTACATCTGGTGATGATCACAATGGAGTCTAAAACATTATTTTGAACGAATGGAAAAAGGTTCACCATGTGGTTAATGGTTTCCACACTAACACCTACAAAGTTAGTGCTTAAATTTGACGGTTCAACCAGAAAGCAGGTGCCTTTGGTTCAAATGGTGATGCACGAATTAAGCTGTCAATTCTAACATCATCTCGACAAAGGTACATAAATTACAATAATACAAAGCCCATTTCTTATACGTGATGCAGATGGTGTAGTTGAATGAAGAAGTTCAGGGATCTACCACATTTTGTGCAATTCGCCACCCTTGATGGACTCTCACTACCATGGAAACCGAACAATTATTGGCATCATAGTTTTCCTCTTCCAAGTTTGTGATACATGTCGAAAAAGAAGACTAAGGGAAAGAGAAGCAATGGAGATCAACCGCACACTTTCATTGATCGAGAATGGTTCACATATATAGTGTACAAGGCCCATGTGGAGCTAACCGCCATGGCTGGATATGCGGGAGCGCGTGGGGCGAGCGCGACGTCGCATGCGAGCTGCGGAACGTGTGTCGGGTGCAGAGCTTTGGAACGCCCGCAGCGAGCAAGTCTTCCGCGTGTCGTTCGCCCACGGAGTGGAGGCAGAACAAGTCCATGGCGTTAGCCTATGCGGTAACATCCCCCCTCCCCCCCGCAGATGCAGCATCGTCAACATCGATGCATAGGCTGCATCTGAAATCCTTGTAGAGCACCAGAGCACCATAGGCAACCCCTTGGTTAAAATGTCTGCCAGCTATTGTGAGGTTGGCATGTGGGCAATGCGAACTTCTCCAATGGCGAGCTTCTCTTGAACAAAAAAAGATATTGAGCTTGATGTGCTTGGTGCGGTTGTGGTGGACGGGTTTCCGAGACATGTACACCAGGAAGATATTGTCGTAGAACACTAGTGTCACCTTGTCAACCGTGCAGTGCAGTTCATCGAGCAAGTTCCGGAGCCAGCAGCACTCCGCGACGTCGTTTGGCACACCACAGTACTTAGCTTCGGCGCTTGAACGCGACACGGCCGACTGCTGTTTGGAGGAATACGACATGAGCGAGTCGTCGAGGAAGATGCAGAAGCCCGAAGTAGAGCACCTCGTGTCTGGGCAGCCTGCCCAATCCGTGTTGGAGTTCGACGTGAGCGTGGGCGACATCGTGGTGCAGAGAAGAACTCCCAGCTGCGGCATTCCTTTGATGTACCGCAGGATCCGCTTGAGCATGTCGAGGTGGACGTCCCTAGGTGTCTGCTGATGCAATCACACCTGCTGGACGGCAAACGCAATGTCGGGGTTGGTCACGGTGAGGTATTGCAGGGAGCCGGCCATGCTCCTGCAGAATGTACAATCGGGAAATGGAGCGCCATCCTCGGTCGAGGCTTTTGGGTTCATGTCAGCGGGTGTCGCATCCTCCTTGCAATTCACCATGCCAACACATTCTAGGAGGTCGTCGACGTAGTTGGCCTGGGACAGGAAGAAATCCTCACTCAAGCGCTTGATGTCGATGCCGAGGAAGTACTGGAGAGGGCCCATGTCCTTGATGGCGAAGGCGGAGCAGAGCTTGGCGATGATAGACTGCAGGAGAGTGTCGCTGGAGGCAGAGGGCACCATGTTGTCAATGTATAACAGCAGGAACGCCGTGCCGTCCGGCAGCGCAGGATGAACAGAGATGAGTCGGAGCGGCTCTGCGTGAAGCCCACCGAAGTGACGAACTCCATGAAGCAGATGAACCAAGCTCGCGGTGCTTGACGAAGGCCGTAGTGGGAACGAGATAGCAAGCACACAGCGTATTCTCGAGGTCTGATCGCCCAGTCAATGATACCACGTAGAAAAAGAAGACTCAAGGAAAGGGAAGCAATGGAGACCAACCACACACATTCATTGATCAAGAATGGTTTACAAATATGGTGTACAAGGCCCATGTGGAGCTAACCACCACGGCGGGGTATGCGGCAGCACGTGGGGCGAGCATGGCCTAGCGTGGGAGCCGTGGAACGTGCGTCGGGTGCGGAGCTCCAGAACGCCTGAGGCGAGCGAGTCATGCACGTGCCGTTCGCCCACGGAGTGGAGGCGGAACAAGTCCAGGCCGTTAGCCTGTGCGCTAACAACATAGGCAACTGTTAAATTATGTAGTATTTCCAGACCAAACTGTGCAACTCTGTTCTTCTTTTCAGATGTATCACATCCCTATTTTACACCACATGTATATAGGCACTGATTATAGTTCTACGCACATGGCATGTATTGTCATTATCCTCTCCATATTCTTATGTGATATTAGTAGAGGAGTAGATGTGTGGACCTTCCACTATGCTGTGTGTATATAGAGGGAATGGAGTTGACTCTGGTGTTGGCTTTACAATTATTATACCGTTACATGCATCCTTACCGAAACATCTATTATTCCACCAACTGGGTGATTGATTGAAGGCTGGTGGGAATCATGCATAATGTTAAGATAGGAACTACAGATATGGTCTGGTCGCGGTAGATGCTCATGTGGCCAAAATCTAGAATCTTGTCAAGATGTATTTCGTGCAAGGATTTTCTAGAACTTGTTTGGATTGAAGAAGATTGACACTGCCAGCCAGATTATTTTAAGATTTTGTTCATATCATATACCTATGCTTGGTAAATCAATGCAATCATAATGGAAGAGAATTTAGAATTCGATGGTAGAACAAGTTGTACAGGTTCAGATCAAATCAGTATGCATTAAGAATGCACTTGACATGCTAGCCATCTGCTGGCAATCTAGGATACTGAAAGGATAGAAACATGAAAATTATTATTGGATGCGGAATAGTATCCCCCCTACAAGCTAGCGTTTGGGCAAGAAGCCAAGACCCTGGGGCACAACTTTTTTTTTGAACGGACCACACAAGATAGTGCGTGTTTCATTGATATAGAATAAAAATACAAAACTATGATCCTGAGATCATATGTAGGAATAGAAAACGAAAAGAAAAAAACAAACTCGTCCGGTTGGATTGGACATCAACGCGGGTTACCGAACAACTATACTCACTAGCTGTTTGGATTGGAACATCAACACGGCCCAGCACTACTCACAACGACAACAGAGGAGACAAAGCACAACTGCATAACTTCCACCCACAACCGCATGCTTGTGATCATTGAGACCTTCGAAGTGATCCAACACCGATAGAGGAGCAGAAGGGGCACAACTTGAGAAATTAATTAATCTCATTAATATATGCTCATCACAAATAGCGTAAAAATAATCATATGCAGATGAATATGGTATAAAAACAACTTCCGTTTCACCAAATAATATATACATTCTACGGTGCAGATTCAAATATATGCATCTGGCCTTCGAGTCTTCGAAAAAGATTTAAAATGAACAGAGTACAAATATGGAACAGTCTAGACTTGAACCATGTACTTTAAAGGCGTGCATATATGGACATCGTGATGTGTCACATCGTAAAGGCCTGGATCCAGATCTTTACTACAATGATTAGAGACAGGAGCAAATACAACCCGGTTCAGGACTACTGATCTTACTGCACCCAATACAACATTAACAGCCTAAAAGTATCCATTGTTTTTCGTTGGCAGTTAAGTAGCACGGATTCATTGTTCCGATGGTCCAATACCCTTCGTTTCATTGGTAGAAAGCATGGGAAGCAGCGATGGAATCATGTTGCTGTGATCAAGCATATCTCTGGCATGCTGGAAAACATGATATGCACGGGGTCGACCAGGCAATGTCGAGGTGGCCGGAGAGACAACGTGCTCAATGGCAGAAACAAGACACTGGCTGGGTCAAGGTGAACACTGATGCGGCCTTTGTCTCCGAAACAGGACAAGGGGCAAGTGGAGCTGTCCTGCGGGACCATCGCGGAGCTCTTATGGTAGCGTCGTCAGCGCAAGCGCACTCATTGTTTCCGCCTGTCGAAACAGTGGAAGCTCTGGCTACTAGGGATGGCATGAAGTTAGCAGCTGAGAATGGTGCCCTGTATGTTTGCTTGGAGATGGACAATAGCTGGGTGGCGAACATCTTCCGCTCGCAGGATGGTCACCGAAGTCCAATAGCAGGAATTTGGCATGAAGTAAAAGAGCTTTCTTATTTGTTTGTGGAGTTAATATTTCCGTAACTGGACGGGATGGGAACAAGGCGGCTCATGCTTGTGCACAAGTAGCCACCCCTTCCTCCCCGTCGCATTCTTGGTTAGGGTATGCTCTAGAGTGGTTGCGTGAAATTATCCTCCGTGATTGTAATGTAATTTGTAATGAATGAAAGCTCTTTGCTTGCTCAAAAAAAACTTAATTTGTTTGCTACGATGCAACATTTGCTTCATAGTATATGGTAGTTGCCACATACGCCCTTATGTTCCATACATATATTCTTTGCTGTCAAAAGATGGTGTGAACCTCTTCTGCTAGTCTTCTTACTTACCAAACAACCGATTTCACATTCACACTTAAGATACTTAGTCCATGTCAGTTGCTGCCTAAAATATGCAACGAAGTGGCCAAAGTTCAGTGATTGTGGTAATAGCTCTACCAAGTTGTTGCTGTCCACTCCATATAAATCATTGCGAGTCCTATGCAATGATGAAGATACAGTAATCTTGCTCCTCAGTGGAGTTTAGCATACTTATAAAAAAAACAGTTGCCCACACGCAAAAACCCTAGGAGGATATGGTGGATAACTTACAGTGACCCTGCTGTACAAGTCAAGTAATTGATACCATGAAAAAATGTGGTCTTGAGTGTAATGTATTTTTTTTTTAGAAAAAGGAATGTTATTCCGGCCTCTCCAGGAGTTTTGCACACAACCAATCCTTATTACAGAAACTTCAAATAACCATTTGAAATCAAAGGTCACAAATAGCAAACTAAGCAAAATTGCAACTAATCAAGCACTAATCCTTTCAAATGACGAACATCCGTGCTTGGCGAAGATCTCCATAGCCATTGTTGTTGGATATATGCCCTAGAGCCAATTGGATTGGATTCACTAATGGACTTGATGGATTTGATCCATTAGGGTACTAGAGTCTTATTAATGGGCCGCAAATGTTGAAAGGCTCATTAGCGACCTCTATATATACAAAGGTGGGGAGAGGGGAAACCCTAGTCGGGCATTTGCTACAGCAACCGCGCCGCTACAGTAACCACGCATGAACAGTGTAGCGAGTGTCGCGTGCTACAGTAATTCATGCAGCCCCTCCTCCATCTATATCCTCGAGTTCGTGATCGTTCGTGAGGTGCTAGTACATCTACGATCGGTGTTCCTTCTCCGTACGTGTGGATATCTTGGAGGTGCTACGTTTGGAGCACAAGGACGAACCACACGTGAAGGACAAGGTGGACGTGAGCAACTGCACTGTCTGCTACCTCGACGCGTTCGTCTACATCGAGATGGTTCCGCTGCATCTGCGCGTCTAGTGGTAATCCCGTGATCTCTGACAGCAGCAGTTCCTGTTTTGCGGGGAAAATTTTGTTTGTGCTAGCGTAGCCTCCCTGTATCCCTTCAGTGGTATCAGAGCTGTAGCTGCTAAGTTTTAGATTCGGGATGTGTGCATATGGAGATATGCAGATGTAGATCAAAGTTTTGATCGGTTTCGTGTTCTTGCCGTGATGGTCGTGTAACGAATTACTCCTACCGGTCCGAATTCCGCCATCGGAGTTAAGTGATACACATAAATCCAGTCACAACAAGAAGGAGATCAATTGGATTGGTCGAATCGAAGCTAGGTCAAGTGCCAGGCGCATGGGATGCGTGGCGGCGGCAGATTGGATCTGCTACCGGCCCGGGAAAAACCAGAAAACATGTTGTTCGGTAAAACAAACATAAATTTTCGTGGTTAACTCGGATGAAGACGTTTTCTATACGAAAATTGATCTACAGAAAATTTTACACATGTGATAAATCAGCTATGCTGGTCTCGGCGAAATTAGTTTTGCCAAATTCGGCTTGCAAGATGGTTTTTTGGGCGTTTTAAGTTTGGACGTCGGTATTGCGATAATCTGTTTTGCAGGTTTTGTGATCGGTATGGCCTATATGTGTATGTGATGCATGTGTGTAATTTTTTCGTGACCTACGTGTCACGCGTATAGCAATACAGCTGGAGCCACATGTATTGTCAAAATTAATGTAATGGTCTGCGTACCAATTTGTGATGATCTAATGTGCGATTGTGTAACTTTCATTACTAGCACGCATTAGATAGTTCTTGGAGGACTCATCACATGGAGGATGGCACACACAGATCATGGAGATGGAGATCAACATGATGTACAAGTCAATGGAGATGGAGATCACCATGTGACAATGGGCCATACCGTGTTACAACTATGTGAATGTCGTTCTTACCGTTTTACTTTTACATGCGACAATGGTTAACTTCTTGCGTGTGATGTTACGAGTAGAACAATCTCTTTGGAATTTTAAGTTAACATGCCCTCCCAACACTTGCCACCGTCCCACGTCTCGTACAATTAGTGGTGGGTCTATGAAATTAGGGTGCCACTAGTTTTCCTTGACTAGACGGGTTTGTATCGGATACTTACACGCATAAGTGTTGGTTTGCTTATCAAAGTCATCTTAACGGTTAAGGACTTTGGGGCATAAAGGTTGGGAGCCTAGACATAGAGATGTCACCCAACAACAGGAGTCATATGTGATATGATTAGCAAAGAGTTGCTTACCGATCTACCTTGTTTACTAGCGGTGACGCAAAAGCTCACTAGTAGACTTGTTAGATGTGGATTCTGAATCACTAAGTATCAACGTGGGAATATTGATTTTAGTGGGAGTAAATTCTTTTATTGTACTCAGTCATGGATATTTTGTCTTAGTATTTTGCATTTATTATTTTGTTGTAGATGGCACCTAGTAAGGAATTTTCTTTGCGTACGATCCTTGAGAAGGACAAGTTGAATGGAACGAACTATACGGATTGGATCCGTAACCTTAGAATTATTCTCAAGGCTGAGAAAAAGGAAGAGGTTCTAGACACCCCTTTACCAGAGGAGCCTGATGAAATACAACACTCGCTGAAAAGAACACTTACAAGAAGGCATGGGATGTCGATCTTGAAGTGGGCTGCCTTATGCTTGCGTGTATGGAACCTGACTTGCAAATGCAGTTTGAGTCAGTCCATGTGCACGATATGGTCGTGGCACTCAAAGACATGTTCGCCACACAGGCTAGGACTGAATGGTTCAATGTCTTTAAAGCCTTTGTGGAGTGCAAGTTGGCAGAAGGCGCGCCAGTAGGACCACATGTAATCAAAATGGTTGGTTACGTTCAGAGGTTGGAGAAGCTAGGCTTCCCACTGGGCAAGGAGTTGTCCACTAACTTCATTCTCACTTCTCTTCTGCCTAGCTATGGGAACTTCATCTCGAACTACCATATGCATGGAGTGGAGAAGGGCTTGAATGAACTGTGTGGTATGCTAAAGACAGCAGAGAGTGACATCAAGAAAGGCGCTAGCAGCAGTCATGTGATGGCGATCCAAAACAAGCCGACCTTTAAAAGGAAGGGCAATTCTTGGAAGAAGAAAGGCAAGGCCAAGGATAAGATCCCCATGCCAAACCAGGCGCCCAAGGCTAGTCTAGTTGCCAAGGCTGAATGTTTTCATTGTAAGGAAATTGGTCATTGGAAAAGAAACTGCAAGCTGTACCTAGCTTCTTTGAAGAACAAGGGAAGTAAGGGTACTTCTACTTCAGGTACACTTCATGTTTATGTTACAGATCATATTTTCCTTGCTGATACTATTATTAATTCATGGGTATTTGATACTGGATCGGTTGCTCACATTTGCAATTCAATACAGGGAATGATAAGAAGTAGAAGCGTGGAAAGAGGAGAAGTTGATTTCCGCGTGGGCAATAATGCAAGAGTTGCTGTGTTGACCGTTGGGACGATGCAACTCCACCTCCCGTCAGGATTTATTATGGAGTTGAATAATTGTTATTTTGTTCCTAGTTTGAGTCGAAACATTTTATCCCCTTCATGTTTGATGAAGGATGGTTATTCATTTGCGAGTGAAAACAATGGTTGTTTGATCTCTAAGGATAATATGTTTGTGGCTTGTGCATCCATTGTGAATGGCTTATTTGTTTTAAATCTTGATGATTCACCTATCTGTAACATAAGTGCTAAAAGGTCTCGACCTAATGATTTGAGTCCTACCTACATATGGCATTGTCGTTTGGGTCACATCAGTGAAAAGCACATGAAGAAGCTCCATAACGATGGACTTTTAACTTCGTTTGATTTTGAATCCTACGAGACATGTGAAGCTTGTTTGCTAGGCAAGATGACCAAGATGCCTTTCTCAGGTTTTCCTGAGAGAGCCTCAGACTTACTGGAACTCATACATACGGATGTGTGCGGACCAATGAGTACGACAGCTAGAGGTGGATACCAATACTTCATAACGTTCACTGATGATTTAAGTAGATATGGTTATGTCTATTTAATGAAGCACAAGTCTGAAACTTTTGAAAAGTTCAAAAAAATTCAGAGTGAAGTAGAAAATCAATGTGGCAAGAAAATCAAGACCTTACGATTTGATCATGGAGGTGAGTATTTGAGCCACGAGTTTAGCAGTCATCTAAAGAGTTGCGGAATTATTCCACAACTTACGCCACCTGGAACACCTCAGAGAAACAGTGTATCCGAGCGACGTAATCGAACCTTGTTAGACATGATCCGATCAATTATGAGCCAGTCGGACCTACCATTATCATTTTGGGGTTATGCTCTAGAAACTGCAGCTTACACTTTAAATAGGGTACCTTAATTAAGACACCATATGAGATGTGGACTAGTAAGACTCCTAGTTTGTCTTTTCTAAAAATTTGGGGTTGTGAGGTTTATGTCAAGAAACTTCAATCAAATAAATTAACACCCAAATCGGACAAGTGCATATTCGTGGGATACCCAAAGGAAACCTTGGGATATTATTTCTACAACCGGTCAGAAGACAAAGTGTTTGTCGCCCGGAATGGTGTTTTCTTAAAAAAAGAGTTTCTTAAAAGAGAAAAATGTAGACAGAAGGTGTATCTTGAAGAAGTTCAACATGAGCCGCGTCGGCAAGATTTCACAAGTGATGCTAATGTAGCTGAACGAGTTGAGATGTCTGTGGCAAGAGAAGCACCACCACAACCACGAAGGTCTGAAAGGGCACGTCGCGCAACTGATAAGCTCAATCTCATGATCATGGGAGAGCGCGACATATTGTTGTTAGACAATGATGAACCTATGACATATGCGGAAGCAATGATGGACCCAGATTCCGAGAAATGGCAAAGTGCCATGAGATCCGAAATGGATTCCATCGGTGACAATCAAGTTTAGAACTTGGTTGACCCGCCAGATGGTGTTAAACCCATAGAGTGCAAATGGATCTATAAGAAGAAAAGAGACATGGATGGAAATGTTCACATCTATAAAGCTCGACTTGTTGCAAAAGGTTTTCGACAAGTTCAAGGAGTTGACTACGATGAGACATTCTCGCCCGTAGTGATGCTTAAATATATTCGAATCATTCTAGCTATAGCTGCATATTTCGATTATGAGATATGGCAGATGGATGTCAAAACAGCTTTCCTAAATGGGAATCTGACTGAGGATGTGTATATGACACAACCTGAGGGATTTGTTGATCCAACCAATGCTGGAAAGCTGTGCAAACTTCAAAAGTCTATTTATGGATTGAAGCAGGCATCTCGGAGTTGGAACCTTCGCTTTGATGAAGTGGTCAAAGGGTTTGGCTTCATTCAGAGTGAAGAAGAGCCTTGTGTTTACAAGAAGGCAAGTGGGAGCTCTGTAGTATTTCTAATCTTGTATGTGGATGACATATTGCTGATTGGAAATGACATTCCTATGCTTAAGGCTGCTAAGACCTCATTGAAAAATAGTTTTTCGATGAAGGACTTAGATGAGGCGGCATACATTTTGGGCATCAAAATCTATAGAGATAGATCAAAAAGGCTTATAGGATTAAGCCAATACACTTACATTGATAAAGTGTTGAAAAGGTTCAACATGGAAGAGGCGAAGAAAGGGTTCTTGCCTATGTCACATGGCATACATCTTAGCAAGACTCAGTGTCCTTCGACTACTGATGAGCGGGAACGCATGAGTAGAATACCGTATGCTTCAGCCATCAGATCTATTATGTATGCAATGATATGTACACGTCCAGATATTTCGTATGCACACAGTGTTACAAGCAAATACCAATCTGATCCAGGTGAGGGTCACTGGACAGCGATTAAAAATGTTTTTAAGTACTTAAGAAGGACTAAAGGCATGTTCCTAGTCTATGGTGGTGAGGAGGAGCTCGTTGTAACGGGTTACACCGATGCTAGTTTCCAAACTGACCAAGACGATTCAAAGTCGCAATTAGGATACGTATTTACGATAAACGGTGGTGCTGTGAGCTGGAAGAGTTCCAAGTAGGAGACAAAGGCTGATTCTACAACAGAAGCCGAGTACATCGCGGCTTCGGAAGCTGCAAAGGAGGGTGTTTGGATAAGGAAGTTCCTTTCTGAACTTGGTGTGTTTCCAAGTGTCTCTAGCCCATTGGATCTTTACTGTGACAACAATGGGGCTATTGTGCAAGCAAAGGAGCCAAGGAACCACCAAAAGAATAAACATGTACTGCGGAAATTTTATCTGATACGAGAGATCGTTAGACGAGGTGATATCAAGATATGCAAAGTACACACAGATTTGAATGTTGCAGATCCTTTGACAAAACCCCTTCCACAGCCTAAGTATGAGGCGCACATGAGAGCTATGGGTATTAGATACATTCTAGATTAGCTCAAGTGCAAGTGGAAGAATGTTAGAAATATGTCCTATAAGGAATCATAGAGATGATTATATTTCATTGTATCCATGACACTTTGTTCTTTTATTGAATATCCATGAAAGGCGACTTGTATTTGATTGGCAATTATGTGAATTGTTTGTGAAACTCTTTTACTTGTATGGTTATTCAAAAGTTGTCCCTAGTATGAGTTAATGACTAGCACATGTATTAGTTGATGACTATGTTTCACAAGTCATGAACATGAAGATGTATAACTAATAATGTGGGCACATGTATGACATGGGGCTGGACTGACCCAATTTGAGACTTTGTTATGTAGTTCTCTGTTTACACAACGTATACGCTATGTCCTTAGACTTGAGATTGTCGCATGTACTCAAGATGTGAATTGACCTACTTAGGGGCTATCAACCGCTACTCCGTAACTGGGTAGTCATAAAGGTGGCTTTCGGGTTTGTCAGGAAGCATGCTGTGAGGCATGGTCAATCAAGATGGAATTTGCCCCTCTCTACTTGAGAGAGATATCTCTGGGCCCCTCGAGTGACCGGATCAAGAAATGCATGGCCATGCTGGGTTAAGAGTTAACCCCTTTTAAAGGATCCGAATCACGATATCGAGAAAGAGAGGTCAGCTTGGAGCTATACCAAATATCGTGAGGCAAAGGGAATAGCATGTATGAAACGATGTGTGGTTCGTCTGATAAGATCTTTACGTATGCATAGGAGTTGACATGTCTTACTAGAGGCCGCTATCAACTATTGGTCAAGTAGGAGTACTCGGGCCAAGTCTATGTGCGCGTGAACCCATAGGGTCACACACTTAAGGGGTTTGGAACATTAGAAAGCTTGCGTATGTGATTGTCTCTAGTGCAAGTGGGAGAGTGTTGGATATATACCCTAGAGCCAATTGGATTGGATTCACTAATGGGCTTGATGGATTTGATCCATTAGGGTACCAGAGTCTTAATGGGCCGCAAAGGTTGAAAGGCCCATTAGTGACCTCTATATATACAAAGGTGGGGAGAGGGGAAACGCTAATCGGTCATTTGCTACAGCAAAGCGACGCTACAGTACCGCGGGTGAACAGTGTTACGTGCTGCAGTAATTCCTGCAGCCCCTCCGCCATCTATATCTTCCAGTTCGTGATCGTTCGTGAGGTGCTAGTACATCTACGATCGGTGTTCCTTCTCCGTACGTATGGATACCTTAGAGGTGCTACATTTGGAGCACAAGGACGAACCGCACGTGAAGGACAAGGTGGACGTGAGCAACTGCACTGCTTGCTACCTCGACGCGTTCGTCTACATCGAGACGGTTCCGCTGCATCTGCGCATCTAGTGGTAATCCCGTGATCTCTGACAGCAGCAGTTCCTATTTTGCGGGGAAAATTTTGTTTGTGCTAGCGTGGCCTCCCCGTATCCCTTCAATTGTCTCCAGGGTGCAGCAAGCCAACTTCAGTATTTTCTTGTTTTCATCCTTTTGCATTGTGCTCCAAAAGCGTGTCCAGTAAGTTTCCCTGAAAATAACGTGCAAATAGGAGTATAGTTTTTTTTATCAAATGACGCATCATTTCTACAGAGTCAAATAGACCAGAAAATTGCACTTGCTGCCACACAAATTTGAGAATGCATTGGTTGGCCTACTTGATTGAGCCACACTCCAGATAACTCAACTATGCCATAAGGGGGTTGCAAACCAAATGCCATTGTAAAGATTTTCCAAATGAATCTTGCTACTTGACAATCAAAGAACAAGTGTTGGATAGTTTCGTTATTGTCACAAAAACAACACCGGTAATGCCCCTTCCAATGTCTTCTTATAGATTATCTTTAGTTAGAATTACCCCTTTTTACAAGAGGCATATGAAAATCTTGATTTTAAGTGGTAAAATTTCAGTTTCCATAACCATTTGTTTAAAGGCAAAGCTATTTTGTTCACAGGTAATGTATGGAACAGTTGACACATCAATTAAATTATGGTCGCAAGGTAATTGTGTTTTGGGAGGCAAAAATACATAAACAGACAAAGAGACTACAATGCTTTATTCACCAAGCAGTATGTTCTTGGATGAGGTTGATCACTAAGATCATTGTTGCACTCTGGAGTCTATGTTCAGTCTACAAATTATTTATTCCAACTAGACAGTAGCATCCAACTCCATTTTTCTTTCTAGATGCATCACTATCCTATCGCACACTATGCAGGACACATGCCTTTGCTTGTATCATTGTCCCTCTATTCTTTTGAGATGACAAAAACCACACTCCTCAGTTCCAGTAATGGTCTATAAGCTTCAACTACGCTCCTTATGTTGAGGCAGGCAAGTAAAGCAAGTGATGGTGCTGAAGGGAAACTGCTAAGAATTATTAATTAGAATATATAACTGCACCAACCAATTAATCATTAGCTGGGGTTCTCTATGCAAATTTTGATAATACTACATTGGACAGGTACTGAATGTTCTTCAAAACATTGATCGATTGTATATTAATTGGTTTGAGCACGAAAATATACAAACACAACGACAAAAACAAAATGAAATCCAGATATTTAGTGGAGTAAGCTTTGCAAGTCGACAATGTGGAAATGGGCGTGCAAGTGCCCTGTGCATACACACCACCATCTAGCTTCGAGATACTGAACTCTTGTTGGAATTTGTTACTCAACGTCTCAACGCAAGACTTACTTTTCTTCCAGAATTCACCACCATTCATGGACTCTTGCTGCCAGCATGGAAACAGAAAATTATTAGCATCATATTTTGGAATTTTCCAAGTTTGCAGCTATGTATGCAACTCTTAGATGATTTGGTACACCCAGAGCGCAGTCATCAACTCTGTTCTTCATTCCAGATGTAATTGTTGTACGCTCAGCTCTGTTCACAACCATGTGCGAGCCTACTCAACTTTCCTTTCCCGAAGCATCACAAGCCTTGCACTTGCACACATGACATACAACTGCACAGTCCTGCATTTCTGTAAAGGTGTATAGGCTTGAGCTGTAGGTCACGCATAGTTTATTAAAAGTAAGCTAAATTAATGGATTTGAGTAAAAAGGTTTTTTTCAGTCAACACTTATAAGAAGAATAACTACCCAGGTCAATCATTATGATGAAAAAACAGTTCAAGATTTGGTTGTCTATGTATGTCAGACTTGTATTGTGCTTATCTGTGGAGTCACATTTTATAGCCATTATGTACCTGGCTGCTCAGTTAGAGTCAGGGTACGAATTGTTGTCCTCTCATATCAATTTTTATCCATGCAAAAAAAATAATATGTATATATAGTTCAATAACTGTCCAATTTGAACCAAAAATTCAAGAATGATTGCAGATAAATTGCTATCTCGATCCATTTGTTCTGGTCTGAATGCAAATTAGATAAGTAACATAAGGTTTAACTTGTATCCGGAGTGTTGAACCTGTGAAGAGCTGATAACACAGCGGGTAACAGCTGTGTGAAACACTGCAGTTTTGATCATGCTAATAAACAGAGATGCGGTTTCACAATTAAGCACATGCAGCAGTCAAGTGAACCAAAGACTGTCGCAAGCTGGAACTGCCACAGCGGGCACATCTGCAGTAGAATGAATGGTTTCGTGGGTGTGAGGGGCATGGAGAGCACGGCAGAGGTAGTGGTGTCTTCTTTCTGATAGAGGAGGAGCTGTTACCTACTTCCAGATAATTGTTCCACAGATTCGCCGGCTGGAGCACTTGATAAACTCTATTTTCCTTAATTCCTCAATGCATCTCATTCTTAAACCAATAATGTTATTTGGATGCTGTTGTTTTCCGTTTTCTAGATGTACTTTTGGTGTCATCGCACATAGTGCTATATATAATTGATCTTCACGGAGGATTTTAAATAGTTAGTTTGAATGGTGTCACAGACTGCTTGAAGGAACTTATTACAACTTCATAAGCCCCCCATTGGCATGGCTTCTGCAGAAGTTTTCTCACCATCTTTTGTAGAAGTCTTGCCAAATGGACCAGTACTCCTTTCAGAAAATTCACATGGTCCAGTTTATTGGCCAGCTTATTCATCATAACTAGATGGCAGTACTCTCCTTTATGGGGTGCAGCCTAACCTGAATGACTTTTACTCCAATGCTTCAAGATTTTATGAGCCGTCCATTGATCCAGATCGGATGGTTTAAAAATAGGAGGAACCTGTTACAAGGAACCAATGTTGTGGACCAGAACTAAATATTTGTGGGCCAGGAATCAAATATTTGTGGGCCAGGAACTAATTCTGAAAAAGAAGGAAAGGGTACATCGGTATTTTCACCTGTCGGCTCAGATAGCTCGTTGCTGGCCCGTTATCACCGGCCCATATGTTCGATCGGTCTAAAGTCCTCAAGCGTTGGAGAAAATCTCAAGCATCGTCCAGCCTCGTCCAAAGTCACATCCCGACCAAATACAACGACATAGTCCCGTCGCCGTTGACCCGTCGCCACCGGCGCCTCCGCCCCTGCCGATTCCAGCCTCCTCGTCTAGCATCACACGCCATTCCAGCCTCCTCGTCCAGCCTCGCACGTGATTCCAGCCCCCTCGTCCTCCTCCAGGGCGTCTCCTGGGGTCGTCGCATCCACTCCGGCCAGGGGCAGAGCTACAAGAGGGCCAGCCCAACTCTAGCTCCTGACTCCCAGCGTCGGGACGAGATGGAGCCGCGTAGGGGAGGGCTTGCGGGAAGGCCACAGGTGGGAAGGAGCCGCGGCCTGGGGCAAGGCTGCCGGGGGCAGATCGTGAGGGAGCTCGGGCGCCTGTAGGGAGCAGCTCGGGGGGGGACGGCGGCGGCGGGTGCTCGGAGGGGCCGCCGGTGGGCGCGGGGATGTAGAGAATGGGGTGTGCGGGCATAGGATGCAGAGGTAGGAGTCGCGAGGCGGAGCAGAGGCGAACCTGGACGAGGAGTCGCGAGGAGCGTTCCTGGTGGCAGTGTTCTTATTTTTCCGATGGGGCTGCCGTGGGGCAATTGGGATGCGGTGTTACAAAAATACCCCTTGTCCGGTTCCCCTCAACATACTAGAGGAACCACCGGTTCCCTCTAGTTCTCCCTGGTTCCCCTCAAGCACCATAACAAACCTCAACCTGAATGATCTTCTATCTTCCATCAGAGATGAGAAACATATGTGGGAGCTGCCTGGGGCTCGAGCAATTACTCACCTCCTCGCGGTACATCCTAGTGGATTGGCTAAAAGGTCCTTCTCTGATCATGGGTTCTGTAGCTAATTAAAGATGATTTAGTGAGTGTGGTGTGTGTGTGTGTGTGTTAGGGGGGGGGTGGGGGGGGGTTCAGACACGGTTTTTCTTCCCCTTGTTAAAAAAGAAAACCTATTTATCAGTGACTGGGTGCTTGACCCCTTTTTCTTCTTAATATATTGATACACAGCTCTCCTGCGTGTTCGATGTAAACAAAAACATACGGTTTCCAATAGCACTTTTAACCGATTACACGCAAAAATCATCCAACCAAACGCCACTATGTTATAATGGCAGCAGGAAAGTGGAGTTTAGCATGAGCACAGTGCAGCTATTTTCACATTTTACAAAACTGCAGTATACCCACGAGTGCACAGTGTGAGACATGGCAGGAAGGTGAAGGCCATGAAGGGCTTTGTGGAACCTGGAAAGCATGCTTACCACTCACCACGGCAATACAAAGAGGAGCTGTTCCATTGTTCTCTTTGATCGATCAGTCTGCCACTGATATGTCTCATGGTGGATACATTCTTCTCAATTTTTCTTCCTCAATGCATCCCATTCTTATCCATACTGGTGGACGGTTAGATTTTCCATATACTAATATTCCACTAATTTGTAGTATATGATAATGTATGGGAGGTACGTTCTTATACCACAAATTTATGTTTGTGCTTTTTTGGTCATCATATCTATTTTTCTTACCACACAATGTACTTAGGTGAAGAACCAAGGGGAAGGCAGCAATGGCTGCAAGGGTATTGCCAATGCAAGGGCAACTTTTAACTTGTATGGTGAATGCCTTATTTGTTGGTCAAAGCATTTGATCTCCTGCTACATGCACTTCGAAGTTATTATTCCGTTTCAATATTACCCATTCATGAGAATCTATAAATGTGAATACTACCTCAGTAAAAAAAATTGGATTAATCTATCAGGACCATTTGCATTATTGCTTAAATCTATATAATGCTATGAAACAAGGATAACATGACCTAGCTACAGAAGAAATAATGTTTGAGATTAGGTTTTGGGTCTGTCTCCGAGTCGGATTTACACGCAAATATGCAAGTATGAAACAGAGAACAATGTTCAATGTAGTTTAGTTCTTCAATTTGGACTCACATTTATCCTAGTCTGAATCCAAATTCATTCGATCTCCTTTGATTGAAAATCATAGAGATGACATTTTCATTATATTTACAAGCATCCTTTAGTTCAATTCTTCTGTAGATAAAAACTGTACTGTCCTTACCTCGAAGCATCACAAATCTGCACCAGGCTTGGAAAGCAAATATAGTATCACAAATCTATAACAGACATGAAAGCACACACCGTGACGAAGTTCGCTTCTGCAGTCAGAGGCATTATTTGCCTGGATTCATGTACCATTTCGTGGCTGGTGCGGGGATGTTAGCAGCATGGATAGCAGCAAGTAAACGTGGCAGAAGCTGTTGCAAAAACGTCATCGCAGTTGAGCCGCACTTGCAGAGAGAGTACTGTCACACCCGGATTTAAGGGCAAATCCGAATGCAAAGAATACATGTGCGCCAGGATCAAGTTACACACATGCATCGACTCATTGAATACCAAAACACAGTGTAAAAGCGTAAAGGAAGTATTATAACTTTATTACATGACCGAATGTCTCATAATCGTAACAAAAGCGAGTACTAGCAGCGAAAAAGGACGTCTCCACAGGCAGTCGACTGGTGGCACGCCCGCCTAGAAACCGTCGAACTCTCCAGGAAAGTCTTCAAAGTGTCCGTCTGAGCAGCAACCGGGTTGTGTAGATGCAATATAAAATAACAACAAGCATGAGCACATGTCATACTCAACAAGGGAAAACACTATAACAACATGCAAAGGCTTTATGGTGGAAGCTCGAGGTTGCAAAGCAGGTCAGCATTTTAGTTGGTCAAGTTTTATTAAGCAAGCTGAATTACTAGCAAATGTAAGTTTATACCAACCCAGAGATTAACATAAGCATCATCATCATAAACGAAAGTAAATGCAACAAGTTTAATCCATCTTTCATAGTTTACTCATGTGAGGGTCCAGGCCGCCCGTGACCGTGGGCACGGCTAACTAGTTAGTTTTACACTCTGCAGAGGTTGTACATCTTTACCCACAAGTCGCGTAAAAGTCCCGAAGAACTTTAAACCCAACCATGCGATGCCGGCCAAGCATCATACCACACTACCGAGGTGTGATTACATAGGGACGCTACGAGGCCTTTACAAAGATCCCCAGGTGCAGGCTGCTCGCTAGGTTACTTGACAGCGCAATGCATAAACCTCTCTCAGCTGCGAAGCTACCATAGAGCAGATCAGTCTGAGGGCCGGGCTATACACCAACTACCGGCAACCCCCAACCCCTTTCAGGTAAAGCATACCTAACACCAGGTTTTCTAATTACTTGGCCAAGACAGAGCCATATGTCTTGTGGTAGTACTGTTTTCCTGGGTGGTCGCTCCATGTTCCGATTAACACAGGTGATCTTGTTTAATGAAGGTATAACATAAGTAAAGCAAGATTAACATTATTGTTCATTTAAACCACCATGATCCCAAGTTGAGCAACTAAGCAAGGTCTACCCAACATAAACATAAACCCAGGTTGATCAAGGCATAGGAATAAACAAAGCTAGTCAAACCTTAACATAGGTCCCATCACATTAATGCAAGCAACAAATAAAAACGGTGTAATTAAAATGCATGTTGTAATAGGATAATCGGGAATGCAGCAAGGACTTGCCTTCTACCAACGCTTGCTGCTGCTCAAAGTCTTGAAAATCTTCAACTTCAGCGTATTCCACGTACGAACCGTCTTCTACGCAACACATCGTACACATACAAGCAAACAATGGAATAAAATAAGAAACAATCACCAAACAGTACTAACATAACAAAACAGGGGCATAAAACTGTTCTACACTTCGAGACGATCGCGTGGATATAAAGAACGCTAAAAACGGAGCTAAAACGTGTATTCTACGGCCAAAACAAGGTTTAGGGGCTTTTCTGCTGGAAAACTTAGCTTTTAGGGGCTAAACTGTAAAAACCGAGGGCTAAAACCTAATTACATATAAAAATCTAAGGGCTGCGATGCAAAAAGGTAAAGGCTGGACCTCGGGTGCTAAAACATAAAAACTCAGGGTTAAAAACGCAAAGAAAAGGATCTAACTGTAAGGATTTTCGTACTGCGGAAGGGCATATATGTGAAACTATAAAACTGGAGGACTTTTATGCAAAAGCGGCGGGGCACAGCTGGGTTGACCGGTATGGTTGACCGGTTGACCCCGCGGTGGATTAGATCTGAGCCATTGGCTCCAGATCGAACGGCCGCGCTTGCCCGGACACGATGAGCGGCGGCGCTAACGGCGGTGCGCGGCGGCGGACGGTAGAGCTCCGGCGAGCTCCAGCAATCCCGAGCTAGGGGGCTCGGTTTGCGACGCGGGTAGCACCGGGACGAAGCGGGGGTCACGGCGAACTCAACCGAGGCACCGGGACGAACGCACAGTCTGCGGCGACGGCGAGCAACGTGACGGGGCGGGCGGCCGCGGCGGCGCGAAAACCGGCGAGCTCGATACGACGACACGGGGCGCAGGGACGTCAACAGGCTGCACCAGGGT
Source organism: Cenchrus fungigraminus (assembly GCA_036936925.1). Lineage (NCBI taxonomy): Eukaryota > Viridiplantae > Streptophyta > Magnoliopsida > Poales > Poaceae > Cenchrus > Cenchrus fungigraminus. Next base: position 93,151,885 of record CM072780.1, read on the forward strand.
GCTCCTCACCTTCACGCGCAGCTCCTGAGGGTCTTCTTGCCGGCGGAAAGGCGGCGACGGCGGAGATCACTGGCGGCGGCCGGCTAGGGTTTCTCGGCGTGCGAGTGGAGTCCAAGGCGGCTAGGGTTGGGGAAAACGGCGCGGCACGCGAGGCAGCGGGCTTTAAAGGCCGAGGCGGGGTGCCTTGGCGTCCAGGCCAAGGAGGAGCGGCGCGGGACACGGTGCGGCACGGACCCGAGCTCGGGTCCGGCTCGGTGCGACCGGAGGTGGGGGATGACAGGTGGCCCCCACCTGTCGGCGACCGCGGGAGAGAGGGCTAGGGACGCAGCTACGCTGGGCCTCGGTTGGGCCGGAAGCTGCACTGAGCTACGAAGCTGCGGGGTAAAGCACAACTATGCAAGGGAGTTCAGGGGGGAAAATGAGACTTCCGGCTGACGGGCCACCGGAGAGTAGGGCTGCAGAGCAAAAGGGTGCCAAGCGACCTATGCGGTGGAGTCTGAGGGTCTTTGCCGGACTTTCGCAGCTGGCCCGAAACAACAAAACAGCAAAGGAGAGGGTTTTGTTTTTTTTAAGGATTCAAACACTTGAATTCAAATAACAATTTGAATTCAACAAAACAAAAATAATGCAGCAGCATGTATGCAGCAAACATCGAACTATTTATTTATTTTCGGGAAACAAATAATGTTTTGTTTTTTTTTCCTGTACTATATTCCCTGTAAAGAATTAAATGTTGTGAAAATTTTAAAAATTAAGTGAAAATCGTTGTTTAATTTTTTTTCCTATTCACATCCTGAAATTTGGAAATTTCAGGGTGTGACAAATCTACCCCCCTTAAAAGGAATCTCGTCCTCGAGATTCGGAAGAACTAAGAAAGATTTTTGAGAATGATAGATAGAATTGATATGGGGGTAGTGTTGATAGAGAACATACCAAACACGGTCCTTGCATTTACGTGGTTCAATCTACCACGTGTGGAGTTCTGCTGTCCCTTGGAGCTTTGCGGGGTCTTGTTTCCACCCCTCATCTGCTGACTCTACACTGAGGTATTCTGCACGCTCCTCTGGGGGCAGTTGTTGGCATAGTGACCAGTCTCCCCACACTTAAAGTAAGTATTGCCAACAGGAGTGCTAGGCGTACTAGGTCTCACTAGGGTTCCCGCTGGGGTGTTCTGACTAGACTGCTGGTCATTGGGGCGTGGAGTCTGTGGAGTGGACTGTTGCAACTCTTGAATGGGATGCTTGAACGGTTGATTGTTACGCTGAAACGGATTCTGCCCAGAGTTACCACCTGAACCTCCAACATGAGGTGTTGTCCTCTGCTGTGGAATGAAACGGGGGCGAGTACTACTCCCAAACTGCACAGAGGTAGTGGCCTTCCTCTTCAGATCGCCCAACTCTCTGCGCTTTGACTCCAAGCAGATAGCCTTGTCCATCAGCTGCTGAAACGACGCAAAAGTGTGAGACATAAGCTGGTACTGAAGTGGTCCAGCTAATCCCTCCATGAATAGCTCCTGTTTCTTCCCATCATCAGCAACATCCTCAGGTGCATAGCGAGACAACTCAATGAACTTGTCCCTGAATTCAGCCACTGATATTCCTCCCTGCTTGAGAGAAAGGAACTCCTTCTTCTTTAACTTCATCAGGCCTGCAGGTATGTGATGGCTCCTGAAGCTGTCGGTGAACTCCTGCCAAGTGATGGTGTCTGGTGTAGCATGAGCGGCAACATAGGCATCCCACCAAGCTCCTGCTGTACCCTGAAGTCGTCCTGCAGCATACAGGACCTTCTCTCTGTCATCACACTGAGCGGTAGTGAGCATCTTGCCTATAGTCTTCAGCCAGTCATCAGCCTCCAATGCATCTGCAGCATGTGTAAACACTGGTGGACGATGGCTCATGAACTCCCTGTGCTTGTTCATGGGCGCCTGCTGCTGCTGGGGTGGATTGTTGACTTGGGCCTGCAGGTTCACCACAGTGTTGGACAAGTTCTGGAGAAGCTGGGTCTAGGTCTCGATGAACTGCTGCATAGCTGGGTCCATCTGTCCTTGTTGTTGTGCACTGCCGGAACTGCTGGCTCTCCCTAGACGAGTCACTGGGGGTTGATCAACACCTGACCTGGACCTGGTGTTCACCATCTGAGTGTTAGGAACATTGATTTAGCTGATTGTACGAAGAGAAAAGCTCAAAAGATAAAGCAGTGCAGACTTCCAGTTTAAGACAGATCCTGCCGACTCCAGATATTCAGGTATAACTCTTAACGTGGCTAACCAAAAATTATGAGCTTTTGACCAGCGAAAGGTAATGAAATTACGGAACCAACCCAACTGGAATCACCTCAATCAGAGCTCTATAACTCCAGATATAAAATTAACAAGTCAGGTATATCAACAGTGCTAACAGATTCAAGTAGCTGTAAAGTTTCGGGCATAACTCTCTGACTGTGTAATCAAAATTTCTGAATTTTGGACAGAAAAACACCGATGAAATTTCTGAACTTCTCCAACTGGATTTGCCTCAAACGGAGGTCTATAGCCCAAGATATAAAATAATGAAGTCAATGTGTCAACAGAGTTTTACAGATTCTGATAGCTCCAATGTTTCATGCATAACTCCCAGGATATGTATTTTATGGGGCTGAATTTTTGATAGAAAATCTGTTATGAAATTTGTGAACTAACCCAACTGGTTTTGCATCAATCGGAGCTCTGTAGCTCGAGATATAATTAAAACACTGCTACTGTGTCAGAGAATGACGCGGACAGGTTTTGTACCAAGAAGGTTTCCATGATGGATATTTAAAGGTAGATAAAGGATTAGGATGTTTGCAAGGTTAGGGATGGTTGAGACAGAGTTTAAACCCAACTAATCAAACTTACACTAAACTAATGTCATCGTGGTTATCAATCCACAACACATTGCACTCAATCAAAGATCCAAATCAATCATTAACACAAGATCAAGCATTCAAACACACCACTAAGCTAGCACACCTAATCGTCGATCGTGACTAGCGATTACATAAGCATAAAGCCTAAAGATCCTAGATCCTAAGGAAGATCTTCAGGTTGAACATGATAGGATCACAAGATAACTAAGAATAATTATGAACACGTGTAGGGTAAAGATAGGAAAAGATTAGAGAGCATAGAACGAATGCTAAAGATTCCTTAAAGCAAGAACAAGAAAGTATAGAGTAGAAAGATTAGCCCAAGCAAGGTAGAGAACAAATAGAATATCAAGGATGGGGTTAAAAGTAAGGATATGTATATTAAAAATAGAATTAAAGCATAGCATGAAGTGAGGATGGCTTCTAAAATAATATAATCCTTAAGTTCGACCATTTTCTAACTAGGCTAACGTCCTACAGTCAACACAGCTCTGGTACCACTTTGTCACACCCGGATTTAAGGGCAAATCCGAATGCAAAGAATACATGTGCGCCAGGATCAAGTTACACACATGCATCGACTCAGTGAATACCAAAACACAGTGTAAAAGCGTAAAGGAAGTATTATAACTTTATTACATGACCGAATGTCTCATAATCGTAACAAAAGCGAGTACTAGCAGCGGAAAAGGACGTCTCCACAGGCAGCTGACTGGTGGCACGCTCGCCTAGAAACCGTCGAACTCTCCAGGAAAGTCTTCAAAGCGTCCGTCTGAGCAGCAACCGGGTTGTGTAGATGCAATATAAAATAACAACAAGCATGAGCACATGTCGTACTCAACAAGGGAAAACTCTATAACAACATGCAAAGGCTTTATGGTGGAAGCTCGAGGTTGCAAAGCAGGTCAGCATTTTAGTTGGTCAAGTTTTATTAAGCAAGCTGAATTACTAGCAAATGTAAGTTTATACCAACCCAGAGATTAACATAAGCATCATCATCATAAACGAAAGTAAATGCAACAAGTTTAATCCATCTTTCATAGTTTACTCATGTGAGGGTCCAGGCCGCCCGTGACCGTGGGCACGGCTAACTAGTCAGTTTTACACTCTGCAGAGGTTGTACATCTTTACCCACAAGTCGCGTAAAAGTCCCGAAGAACTTTAAACCCAACCATGCGATGCCGGCCAAGCATCATACCACACTACCGAGGTGTGATTGCATAGGGACGCTACGAGGCCTTTACAAAGATCCCCAGGTGCAGGCTGCTCGCTAGGTTACTTGACAGCGCAATGCATAAACCTCTCTCAGCTGCGAAGCTACCATAGAGCAGATCAGTCTGAGGGCCGGGCTATACACCAACTACCGGCAACCCCCAACCCCTTTCAGGTAAAGCATACCTAACACCAGGTTTTCTAATTATTTGGCCAAGACAGAGCCATATGTCTTGTGGTAGTACTGTTTTCCTGGGTGGTCGCTCCATGTTCCGATTAACACAGGTGATCTTGTTTAATGAAGGTATAACATAAGTAAAGCAAGATTAACATTGTTGTTCATTTAAACCACCATGATCCCAAGTTGAGCAACTAAGCAAGGTCTACCCAACATAAACATAAACCCAGGTTGATCAAGGCATAGGAATAAACAAAGCTAGTCAAACCTTAACATAGGTCCCATCACATTAATGCAAAGCAATAAGTAAATAAACGGTGTAATTAAAATGCATGTTGTAATAGGATAATCGGGAATGCAGCAAGGACTTGCCTTCGACCAACGCTTGCTGCTGCTCAAAGTCTTGAAAATCTTCAACTTCAGCGTATTCCACGTACGAACCGTCTTCTACGCAACACATCGTACACATACAAGCAAACAATGGAATAAAATAAGAAACAATCACCAAACAGTACTAACATAACAAAACAGGGGCATAAAACTGTTCTACACTTCGAGATGATCGCGTGGATATAAAGAACGCTAAAAACGGAGCTAAAACGTGTATTCTACGGCCAAAACAAGGTTTAGGAGCTTTTCTGCAGGAAAACTTAGCTTTTAGGGGCTAAACTGTAAAAGCTGAGGGCTAAAACCTAATTACATATAAAAATCTAAGGGCTGCGATGCAAAAAGGTAAAGGCTGGACCTCGGGTGCTAAAACATAAAAACTCAGGGTTAAAAACGCAAAGCAAAGGATCTAACTGTAAGGATTTTCGTACTGCGGAAGGGCATATATGTGAAACTATAAAACTGGAGGACTTTTATGCAAAAGCGGCGGGGCACAGCTGGGTTGACCGGTATGGTTGACCGGTTGACCCCGCGGTGGATTAGATCTGAGCCATTGGCTCCAGATCGAACGGCCGCGCTTGCCCGGACACGATGAGCGGCGGCGCTAGCGGCGGTGCGCGGCGGCGGACGGCAGAGCTCCGGCGAGCTCCAGCAATCCCGAGCTAGGGGGCTCGGTTTGCGACGCGGGTAGCACCGGGACGAAGCGGGGGTCACGGCGAACTCAACCGAGGCACCGGGACGAACGCACAGGCTGCGGCGACGGCGAGCAACGCGACGGGGCGGGCGGCCGCGGCGGCGCGAAAACCGGCGAGCTCGATACGACGACACGGGGCGCAGGGACGTCAACAGGCTGCACCAGGGTGCTCCTCACCTTCACGCGCAGCTCCTGAGGGTCTTCTTGCCGGCGGAAAGGCGGCGACGGCGGAGATCACTGGCGGCGGCCGGCTAGGGTTTCTCGGCGCGCGGGTGGAGTCCAAGGCGGCTAGGGTTGGGGAAAACGGCGCGGCACGCGAGGCAGCGGGCTTTAAAGGCCGAGGCGGGGTGCCTTGGCGTGCGGGCCAAGGAGGAGCGGCGCGGGACACGGTGCGGCACGGACCCGAGCTCGGGTCCGGCTCGGTGCGACCGGAGGTGGGGGATGACAGGTGGCCCCCACCTGTCGGCGACCGCGGGAGAGGGGGCTAGGGACGCAGCTGCGCTGGGCCTCGGTTGGGCCGGAAGCTGCACTGAGCTACGAAGCTGCGGGGTAAAGCACAACTATGCAAGGGAGTTCATGGGGAAAATGAGACTTCCGGCTGACGGGCCACCGGAGAGTAGGGCTGCAGAGCAAAAGGGTGCCAAGCGACCGATGCGGTGGAGTCTGAGGGTCTTTGCCGGACTTTCGCAGCTGGCCCGAAACAACAAAACAGCAAAGGAGAGGGTTTTGTTTTTTTTAAAGGATTCAAACACTTGAATTCAAATAACAATTTGAATTCAACAAAACAAAAATAATGCAGCAGCATGTATGCAGCAAACATCGAACTATTTATTTATTTTCGGAAAACAAATAATGTTTTGTTTTTTTTCCTGTACTATATCCCCTGTAAAGAATTAAATGTTGTGAAAATTTTAAAAATTAAGTGAAAATCGTTGTTTAATTTTTTTTTTCCTATTCACATCCTGAAATTTGAAAATTTCAGGGTGTGACAAGTACTCATACGTCTCAATATAATTGGGAGAGTCTCCATTTTTCTTCGCTGGTGCATCCCATTCTTATACAGCAGTATGGTTGCAGACTTTTATTTTTAGCAAACACTGCTATATATGCAGGAATGTAACTGAGTGCTTTTATAATTAATGACATGAATGAGCAGGTGGATGTGAGTATTTAATGGCCGCTAGTATCTTCTCATATGAATTAGAACTAGCAGTGCATCTTCGTGGACGATACATAGCAGTTATGTTAATTAGATGTGCAGTCTTTATAGACATGCACATTGTTCCAGCTTTAAGCAACTGCTGCCAAGCATCTGCTAGTGCTTCTTTTTGACTCATTCTTCTTCTTCCCCAGAATATATGCTTCAGTTCAGCCATAAAAAAAATTTTCCTCAAAATTCCAGGCTGAGAAATTATCGTTTCGCGGCTTGTTTCATAACTCGACATCAGGCAAATCTAACTCTAAACAAAGTTCACTGCTATATCATCCCCACTTCCACGGTTCCACCGAGTACATAGTAACTGGTTCCAACAGAGTGTTAAGACTTGGATTACACAATCGTAGTACATAAGTTGTCACATCGAATGTTTGCACACTAATTAAAAGTATTAAGCATAGATTAATGACCAAACTCATTACATAAGCTTCATGTTAATTTGTGAGTCAAATCTATTAAGCCTGATTTGCTCATGATTAGACAATGTAGTTGTACAATAAACATGTGCTAATGATGGATTAATTAGGGTTATTAGTAGATTCATGACGCGAATTAGGCCGCAAGATGGATACATAGTGAGTTGACAACTTCGATCATTATAGGTGTCTAATGGATGGAAGCTAAGACAATGCAGGTGTAGTAGAATGAACATGATCACAGGTTTGTAATATAATGTTAATAATAGTGACTGGCCCTTACAAATAGTTCTGTGGAAACTTTCAAGCGGGCCATGATATACATGTGGGCCTCTATTTATTAAGCACCAAAATTCATCAATTCAGGGATTGCTTCTGATAGCAAAGATTACATCCTCTACAATGAATGGTCAATTCAGAGTACATCCTAGAATGTAGTGGATTCAGTGACTGCATAAATTAGCTGTTTTGCCGATAGAAATGCCTGCAATGAAGATTAACCACATTACTCTTTTCTTCTCCGGCGCTAAAGATCCTCCATGAAGATAAAGTATATCTGGAGGTTATAATTGATCATTTGAGCCAAGCTATCAAATTTGTCGGTGGTAAGATGGAACAGAAGCATGCCTATAATCGACACTGCGATATAAGAATGGGATGCATTGGGAAGAAAAATTGAGTGGATCAGATTTATCTCGAGACGTATCAGTGGCTGACTGGTTTAGTACTTGCATTTTTTGAACCATACTTCTCCACTTGAAATGTAGTGGATGCAGTGCCTCAAAGACACTTGGCCAGTGTGTGTTTGACACCTTATGAAGCTTATACGAGTGCATAGCCGCACGAGTTGGTTTAACATGAGACAACTAGTGCAAGTAGCTGAGGCTGACATGAACAATGTTGGCAGTGTGTTAGGTTGAAATAAACACTACCTAAAATGGCTAGTTTATCCTCTTTGGTATCATCAATAAGCAAAGGGAAAAGTCCTGTTCTCACCCTTCAACTATTGCAAATTAAAGTATGATTTGTCCATTTTGACAGTTGGATGGTTCTCGCTGTACTGTTTTCTAGTTTGTAGGTTGACAATCAGAGTTTTGTGATAGTCGGCAGATGAAAAGGAGATTTTTTTCTATAAGCAAAAGGGAAGCTTGAAATGAACTGCATCAATAATGATGTCTGATCAATCTTCTCATCTTCCTGAGCACCAATGTTTTTTCGGTACTCCAAGCCCAAATAAAATACTTTATTTAGTGCAATCCACATAAATATATATTTTAGATTTCAATAAATATTTATCTTCTAGTGTCACTTGATAAACGAAGGATAATGATATTGTACTTGTCTGATGAATGGTGGATGTTTTGCGGCATTAGACAGTTGTGTTACTAGAGGAAGATGGTTTATTGCTTGACTAAAGGCTCTTTACAATGCGCTGAGCTCAATGGACCTTCAAAGATTCTTGTCTAATCCATCTGCTCTCGGTTACATTTCTTGGAAGGGCTCACACCAGAGCAAAAGTCTATCTTCTTTTTACGTATTACCTGAAGCATCACATCCCTATTGCACAATACAAAGCACCAATGAAATCTATACTTAACATATGTGGCATGAATCCTTGTCCCACATCTTCTTGTGAGACGATACTCACATGCTATAAATATAGTGGGGATGCGGGAATGATGGAGGCCATCTCGTGGGCATGCAAGTGGTTGATATATACATTCATATGCTCCAATAGTTCAATACAAATTAGCTAAACTAGACATCAAAATCCCTCCACCCCACAGCCTCCACGTGCACTAAGCACCTATGGAGTACTCTCTAGGCCAAGAAGCGGGCCTGGTCAGCGTGTCGCACTACAAGATAACTACTCAGTTCTCAATCATACTAGTTGCTTAGTGCTCACAATGGTATCCACACATAAATGATCTAGCTAATAGACTTGAAGTTTGAAATTTGGACTGTTTGTGTAGAACATTTAGCTATCTGGATATAGATAACTGAAAATGTTTAAAATTATAACATCCATTATATCCAACAGTTTTCTTTGGGTTGAACATTTATCTATCTAAAGAGTAGATCCCTGTCCACAAGCGCTGCTGTTGAGAGAAAAACTAAAATTTTGATTCATGCGAGCTGATGTGCTGCCACACTCGTAGCAGTTATGGCCACGTAGAAAGCAGACACCACCAGCCACTATACCACAGCCCCTCTATACCAAGGGATGTTAGTCGTTATAAGTAGGATAGTACCAAGCAACTATTCGTCGGTATTGCTTATTAATGGACTGTCCGTCGGTATATCAAGTTATAACAAGCAACTATCAGTCGGTATATTAATTTGATATGCCTTTGAAGTGTGAAACATTCGTCGGCACAACTCAATATATACTTCGATCTGTCCGTCGGTATACATGCACCAGGCCCAATTTGCTCGTGGTATTTTATTTAAAAACACATGTTTGCACGTTAATCACTATTTCTTATATCTTTTTATATGGCTTGTATTTTTCCACATAAATGAAGAACAAAAAATATTATTTATATAACTACTAATTTAACTTAATATTTGATAATCCTAAAGTGTATGAAACTAAAAATATTTTCTACGTAATTGTTTGAACCTTATTAGAAATACTTATAGTTCATCTTGGAATTACTTCCAATAACTACTCATAACTTCATTTGAATTATAGAAAATACCAAACATGTTCAAAAATTTTGAAACTCCTACATGCCAACTTAAATGTTGTTTACTAAATTTAGAAACTCTATTGGCATACTTAAGATAATTTATTTTACAAGTTACTTCATAAGAGTGCCTTAATTAGGTGAAAATAATGAAAAACATACTAAACATGCCATTTTTGGCCCACCCACGCAACATGTCGGCCCAGTTCTTTCTAGCCGTTGATGCATCCGATACGATGGTTGCTGGCTCTTTGAAGCCCTAGTCCTCCTCCGCATCCCTTCAGTGATGCACGCATGCACCCTATCCACACAGCACAGCCGCCGCCTTCATCCCATCGATGAAATCCTCTCCCCTCCCTTGCCCACCTCGACGGCAGCTCAGCCGCTCCAAGCTGCTGATCCTGCGCCCCCATCGAGCCTTCGCACCGCCCATCCCACGCCCCCGATGGGCATCCGTTCGTGGCGCTCCCTGTCTGAGTCGGGGATGTGATATACTTCGTCTGCCAGAGGAGGCCGAGATTGCCTCCACCCCGCCGGCTCTTGGAACTCTTTGTCATGCTCCTCACCTACCACTAGAAGCAAGCACCAGGTGGCCTGTACCCTCCCCTTCCCTTGCTGTGGTGCCGTGAGGAACACAGAAGTCTGCATAAATTTGTTAGAAAATTCCGTAGATCTGAACATGCAGAGTGTTGCAGCCATGTTTTTATAGGTGAGGATGTGTGGAACGAGTTCATTCTTTGTTTACTTTAGTAAGATTGCAGAGTGTACTGCTATAATTCGCACTCCAGTAGTGGGATACAAAATCAGTTTGAGCTGGATGCATTTCATTTAGGGATGGTTCTGTACGTAACCTTAGTTGTATGAACTCCACACATGGTAGCCATTTTCTGAAGTTTAGGCTTGGGTTGGGCTGCTAGAGGGAGTGGCGTGGACACAATGGACATCTTAATGGCAAATGTGAGCAACCGATCCAGTATCAAATACCCAAGAATTAATAACAGTATCAGTGAGGAAAATATGATCTGTAACATAAACATGAAGTGTACCTGAAGTGGAAATACCCTTCCCTTGTTCTTCAAAGAAGCTAGGTACAGTTTGCAGTTTCTTTTCCAGTGATCAATTTCCTTAGAATGAAAACACTCAGCCTTGGCAGCTAGACTAGCATTGGGAGCCTTGTTTGGCATGTGGATCGTATCCTTGGCCTTGCCTTTCTTCTTCCAAGAATTGCCCTTCCTCTTAAAGGTCGGCTTGTTTTGAATCGTCATCACATGGCTGCTGCCTACGCCTTTCTTGATGTCACTCCCTGCTGTCTTTAGCATACCAGACAGCTCATTCATGCCCTTCTCCGTCCCATGCATATGGTAGTTCGAGATGAAGTTCCCATAGCTAGGCGGATCAGACGTGAGAATTAAGTCAGCGGACAACTCCTTGCCCAGTGGGAAGCCTAGCTTCTCCAATCTTTGAACGTAACCAACCATTTTGATCACATGTGGTCCTACTGGAGCGCCTTCTGCCAACTTGCACTCCACAAAGGCTTTAGAGACATTGAACCTTTCAGTCCTAGCCTGTGTGGCGAACATGTCTTTGAGTGCCACGACCATATCGTGCACATGGACTGACTCAAACTGCATTTACAAGTCAGGTTCCATATACGCAAGCATAAGGCATCCCACTTCAAGATCGACATCTCATGCCTTCTTGTAAGCATTCTTTTCAGCGAGTGTTGCATTTTCATCAAGCTCCTCTGGTAAAGGGGTGTCTAGAACCTTTTCCTTTTTCTTAGCCTTGAGAATAATTCTCAGGTTACAGATCCAATTCGTATAGTTTGTTCCATTCAACTAGTCCTTCTCAAGGGCCATACGCAAAGAAAAATCCTTACTAGGTGCCATCTACAACAAAATAATAAATGCAAAATACTAAGACAAAATATCCATGACTTAGTCAAATAAAAGTATATACTCCCAGTAAAATAAATATCCCCATGTTGATACTTAGTGATTCAGAATTCACAACTAACAAGTCTACTAGTGGGCTTTTGCGCCACCGCTAGTAAACAAGGTAGATCGGTAAGCAAATCTTTGCTAATCATATCACATATGACTCCTGTTGTTGGGTGACATCTCTATGTCTAGGCTCCCAACCTTTATGCCCCAAAGTCCTTAATCGTTAAGATGACTTTGATAAGCAAACCGACACTTATGCGTGTAAGTATCCGATACAAACCCATCTAGTCAAGGAAAACTAGTGGCACCCTAATTTCATAGACCCACCACTAATTGTACGAGATGTGAGATGGTGGCAAGTGTTGGGAGGGTATGTTAACTTAAAATTCCAAAGGGATCGTTCTACTTGTAACGTCACACGCAAGAAAATAACCATTGTCGCATGTAAAAGTAGAACGGTAAGAACGACATTCACACAGTTGTAACACGGTACGGCCCATTATAATATGGTGATCTCCATCTCCATTTATCTATACATCATGTTGATCTCCATCTACATGATCTGTGTGCGCCATCCTCCAAGTGATGAGTCCTCCAAGAACTATCTAACGCATGCTAGTAAAGAGAATTACACAATCGCGCATTAGATCATCACAATTTGGTACGCAGACCATTACATTAATTTTGACAATACATGTGGCTCCAGCCGTATTGCCGTACGTGTGACACGCAGGTCACGAATATATTACTCACATGCTTCACATACACATATGGGCCATACCGATCACAAAAACTGCAAAAAAGATGATCACAATTCCGATGTCCAAACTTAAAATGCCCGAAACTCCATCTTGCAAGCCGAATTTGGCAAATCAATTTTTGCCGAGACCAGCAAGGCTGGTTGATCGTTCGGCTTTGGAGCCGGGACTAAAGGTCTTTCGTCGACGTGGTCCGAAATGGGTGCGGGAGGCGGCCCCCCTTAGTCCCGGTTGGTATAAACAACCGTGACAAAATGGTTGCCTTCCAACGTCTTTTTCCAGCAATGAATGACGCAGGGTTTTAGTCCCGGGACTAAAGGCCGCGCCCTATAAATCCAGCTTCTTCTTCCTCTTTCTCTTTCCCGAGCCATTCTTCACCTAGAGCTCAAGCTCCTCCTCCATGGTGCCTCAACTTTAGAGATGTGCTGCTGAATTTTTTCTTCATCAATTTGTGATGATTTCTCTCCTCTAAAGTGTTGCCAAGGTTTGATTTTTCTTCCTCCCTTCATTTGTTGTGATTAAATTTTTTTTATGTTTTAGAGATGGAGAAAATAGAAATCTTAATTCCTAGGTAGGAGGAGCTAATAAGAGATGAGGTTTTTTATATACTTTAGATTCAGAAAAAAGTGGTTAGCTAGATACTAGCATTTCTTGTTATCTTTTAAATTCATTCTCTTGTTATCTTTTAAATTGATGTAGAGAAAATTGAATTTTACTTTTTGATATAATGATACATAGAACTAATTACTAATTTTACATTTAGCTAATTTTTTAGAAGTTAGTTTATAAAAAATATGGTCATTAATAATGGAGATAAAAAAATAGCCATCAGGTGACCTCTGTATATCATTGTATCACAATAAATGGCCATATGCCTGCAGTTCACATAGGATCCAATGATTGCCGTGGTTGTGGTACAATGACATACATATACAGAGGTCACTAGATGTCTATTAGAAGCCACGACATACAAGTCCCAAGATAAAACTGGTCAGCTTATAGCTTTTGAACCTCTACTTCAAAGACATTTATGGATTCACGTATTGTCTTGAAATGATCAACATGTTCAGGAAGTATGTAGGTAGGCCTCCAGTTCTCATCATCCAGTTCACAACGGAATACATCATCAAACTCACCATTCTTCATCTTTGTCTTTGTTTACTTTTTGACATAATGATACATAGAACAAATTATTAATTTTACATTTAGCGAATTTTTAGAAGTTAGTTCATAAAATATATGGTCATTAATAATGGAGATAAAAAATAGCCATCGGGTGACCTCTGTATGTCATTGTATCACAACAAATGGCCAGATGTCTGTAGTTCACATAGGATCCAATGATTGTCGCAGTTATGGTACAATGACATACATACAGAGGTCACCTGATGGCTATTACAAGGCACGACATTAATAGCAATCAGTACAAGTCCCAAGCTGACATCGGTCAGCTTCTAGCTTTTGAACCTCTGCTTCAAACACATTTATGAATTCACGTATTGTCTTCAAATGATCAACATGTTCATGAAGTTTGTAGATAGGACTCCAGTTCTCATCATCTAGTTCATAACGAAATACATCATCAAACTCACCCTTCTTCATCTTTGTCTTGTTTATTATGATTTAAACAAAACAATTTTTGCACTTAATATGATGCAGATGAACCGGCAATGGATGAACGCCGACAGACGATCCCCGGAGTACATTGCTAGCATGCATGTTTTTCTCAAAGTGGCCAAAGCCAACAAGAACCCAAAGAGATTCATGTGTTATCCAAGCTCTCTGTGCAGAAACGACAAAGACTACTCTGACTCGGGGACTCTCCACCTCCACTTGATTAAAAACGGATTCATGGCGAACTATGTGGTTTGGACCAAGCACGGTGAAAGAGGGGTTGTGATGGAAGACAACGAAGAAGAGGGGGATGATAATAACATTCCGAAGTGGGCCGCGGGGCAAGCTTTTGCAGATAATTTAATGGAAGATGCCGACGAAGAAGAGACACCGGAAGATGACCATGTTGATGATCTTGGTCATGTTCTACAAGATGCACATAGGGACTGAAAAAATGATAATGAAAAGGCAAAGTTGCAGCGTATGATAGAAGGTCACAGAAAACTATTGTACCCAGATTGCAAACAGGGTAACAAAAAGCTTGGTACTACACTCAAAATGTTGCAATGAAGGCAAAATATGGTGTATCTAATAAGGCATTTGAGGGGATGCTAAAAATTGTGCAGGACAAACTTCCCGAGAACAATGAATTACCATTGTCAACATATGAAGCGAAACATACTATGTGCCGTTTGGGGTTGGAGGTTCAGAAGATCCATGCCTGCCCTAATGATTGCATCCTATATCGAGGCAAGGAATTTGAGAATTTGGAAGTTTGTCCTGTGTGCAAAGCGCTACGTTGTATGATCCAGAGAGATGATGATCATGGTGCTCTTGAGGGGACACCTCCCAAGATGACGAAAGTTCCGGCAAAGGTTATGTGGTATTTTCCTATAATACCACGTTTGAAGCGTTTGTTCAGGAACAAATAACATTCTAATTTGATGACATGGCATAAAGAGGATCGTAAGAAGCGTTTGTTCAGGAACAAAGCATTTGTGCTTCCACAAAGGTCCCTATAGGTGCTTGCATAGAGGTCGCAGCAGGTGCTTGCACAGAGGGCCCTGAAGAGCCGAGGGCAATCGAAGGAGTTCCATTGGACGACAACCAACAGTACCATGTGGATTTTCTCTGTCAGTGCACCCCATGTGAGCTGCACAAGCCATTCGCCAACATCACAATGCAGGTATAAATATAATATTACATGCAATTAGCTCAACTATTGATGCATCACTTAGAAATTTAATAAATTTCTTATTTCTCTACATATATACGTGGCATACGGAAGTGTTTTTGCGCATTTTCCTAGACAGACTAGCCACGGCATGCAGATTCCACCTAGCTACACCTCAGTTTGTGTGGAGGAGATTTGTCAGCCACAATTTGAAGATCTAGAGCTAGACATCCTAGGAGGTGACGGGGAAAAGACACTCAAGGATGTAGTTCACGGTATCATATTGTGGCCCAAATGTTACATTATAATCCCCCAAATGGAGGGATTAATCCCTCCTACAGACCCCCTGTAGCAGCCACCATCGTCATCTCCGAGGCCGTCCTCACGACCTTCAATATCACCTCGCTCACCATGTACACATGAACCATTATTCAATTCCGGAGGTGCAAGCTCCAGCCACGATAATGACATCCTTCCTGAATCACCTCCAAAAAAGCAGAAAAAACTAATAGCGGCAAAGCAAGCGCCATCAAAAGCAAAAAACGACAAAAGCACCGCAGAAAAAATTGCCCAACCACCGCAGCACATCAGAAAAAACCACGAAAGCGCCGAAGAAAAAACCACCAAGCCACGAAAGCACAACCGAAAAAACCGCCAGAGGACAGTCTTCCAAAGCAGAAAAAACCCCCAAGCCACGAAAGCACAACTGAAAAAACCGCCAGAGCATAGTCTTCTAATGCAGTGCAACCACCAAAGCAGAAAAGACCACCAACGATAAAGAAAATGGTTGAGCCCATCAGCAAAAGGAAGCTAGCATGGGAGATGACAGAAGAAGAAGGAAAAACGACGATCGGTGCCCAACATGTCCATGAATTTTTCAATGATCTAAATACAAAACAACAACGGAGGGAGCTCGAGAAGACCAAAAATGTATATCTGGGCAAACTTGGGTTTTTCAAACTAACGAGTGAAAACAGTAAGAAAATGATACCCATAATGGCGTCGACGTCGTCTACTGGTGCAAAGAAGCTGGAGCAGAAAACAGATGCGTTGATGAGCAAACAAACTTACGTTGCCTCCGGCCTCACTGCAGATGAACGAGCTCTTGCAGAATTGGCTGCACAAAAATTAGTGCAGGTCATTGCGATTTCATGGAAAAATCAGGGATGCCTATAAGTGTTGCACTCGTCCATGAAGAACCACCTCGGGATCCAAGTTTCATACATACATGGCCCTTTCAGCTAGGAAAACCTCTTATCTGGCAAGAACTGGTATATAAGCTCTCACCTAAGATGTACAACTTTCATGAGTGGTACATGCGGCACTCAGCGAAAGGCGTAGATACCTTAGGTATACTTGCTAGATCAGAAGATTTTGTCACTGAAGGTGAGAAGGTGGTCTGGCTGGAATTCAAAGATATTTATGAAGTTTACGATCTAGGCGTCCTGAATACCGATCTTATCATCGCTTGGTGTCTGTAAGTGGAGTATTTTTTATGTTTATTAATAAATTTATTACGTATGTGGATCTACTAATTAACTTTGGATTTCATTTTTTTGTAGCCTGCAAAAACAAGAGATGCAAAAAAAGAGTAATGCTGACAGAATTGGTTTCATGGACCCAACAAAAGTTAACCAATTTGAGGTCAAGCATCAACCAAACACAATAATCGCAACAATCTATAGGACCTTGTCTAAGTTTCATGACAAGGATCTCATACTACTACCTTACAGCTGCAAGTATTTGCGATTGCCATCTAACTATCCTTGCTAATTCTATTTAGTTCTAATCTGTATGAGTATTATGACCATGTATATATAGTTTCCACTAGATTCTTATGATAATTCAAGTCGACAATAGCAGCGTCAAGGTGTGGGATTTATTGAGAAAAAACCCCGCAGGTTACCAAGACCTTCAAGATCTATTTCAAGAGTAATAATTCTATCTAAGGCGTTCTCTTTAATGCAATATATATAGATTGCTTTTACTAACACACTATCTTTCATTAATTTTCCTCAAAGCTTGGGAAAAATTCATTGCAGAGAAAGAATGACAATTTAAACCAACAATTACATTCTATACTAATTATCTGGTACGTAATCCAAATAACAACTTCAGATTGAGAAAATTTAAATTGTATCACACTTATATTTCATAACATTTTTTCCTATCCACTTTAGTGTTTGAGACAGGAATAAGTAAATAATTTACGTGGATACTATGTCTCTGAGCACATATGATGTTTGTCAAGTACAAACTCCCAAAATTATAATGTAAGTTAATTGAATAAAGCCATTAATAATACATTATTTCCTAATCCCTTCTATATTTAATTGTTGGGTGTAATATATTAACATATTTGCACATTACAGATGGATATGGTTAAGGACAAGGTCATTCAGAAGGATCGTCTTTTGGCGATCCAAGAAAGTCTCATTGGATTCCTCTTGATTGAGGTGGTTAATCCAGCAGGAAAACTTTATTATGATGGATCTTAGAAATTATTGTGATGCACCTCCACTGGGAGTAGAGACTAGAAATTTGAAGTGAACGATATTTTGATGTATATATACTATTTATTTTGATATATAATATTGCATGTAAGTCTTATGCATAAGACTAATATCTATTTTGATGTGTATATTTATAAGTTTATATATGTAGATATATAGGTTTATATATAAGTCTAAGTGTGTATATGGTATATATATAGACAGGTATACATAGATACTAAGTGCAAATATGTATACGTACATATAGGGTGAGATGACAATTAGAATAAACGCTCAAATTGAAAACAAAAAAAAGAGACGAGACCCTTTAGTCATGGTTGGTATTACCGACCAAGACTAAAGGGGCTGGGCGCAGGCGCTGGCGTGCTCCCTTTAGTCTCGGTTCGTAATACGAACCGGGACTAAAGGACCCCTTTAGTCCAGGTTCGTTCACCTGGGACTAGAGGGGCTTTTGTCTCTCCCGATTGGACTTGAGAGACCTAAGGCCTCTACCAACCGGGACTAAAGACCCTCACCCTACCAGTGTGTGTTCAACTCTATATTGTTCTTCCTCAACGCACCGTCGTGAATATGTTCGGATCAGCTATAGATACTGCATTGTTTGTCCTGTTCCTTTAGTGCTTTAGTGCATCAATAGACTGCATCAGGACTCAGGAGAGAGGCAACAATTTTGTGGGAAGTGCCATCTGTAGATCAAGCAACTAGGGCTGGCAGCTTAAAATGTCTGACTGGATATTCTCGAAACGCTCCCCTTTTCTTCCCCAATGCATCCCATGCTTATATATATGAAACTAAGCAAAAATGTGCATCTTCTTGGCTTGGTGGTCTTCCTTCTTCCTATCAGTATACGCACCATCGGGACCTGCGGGTTGTCTCCCTGCGTAGTAATAGAGGTGCAACTTCCGCAATGCTGCATGTATGTAGCGAGGAGGCAGGAATATTGGAGGCGAACGTGGTGTTAGAATGGCTTTATCATTTATGACTCCTTTGGACATTTAACTAGTACAGATAGTAGTAGCGTATATTATATTAACTGGTTTTGTGTGCGTTTTCGGCCGCATGACTGCAATCAGTAGTGGCTTCGCTAAATGTATTTAGAAAGATTCAGTATATGAAGGAGGTGGTATTTCATAGGAATGTAGTGGCTTGGCCAGGGTATTTGTATTTTTTTTCCACAATGTCAAGACATACATACGCAAGTGGTTGACACTTAATTATTCTAAATTGCTTCCAATAACATGTATTGCTATATAAATTTGAAAACTTAAGCATCTAGATATTAATAACATGTATTGCATCCGCTATCAAAGCATGCATCATTGTGAACCAATAACCATTTACTCTAAGCCAGGGAGAGTGCATGGTCAATGTGATGCTTCACTTGATACCTCGCAATCCAAGATATTACTAGTTTAATTACATATGTTAGTAGTAGTTGTCAAAAGGTACCTGTATATAGTATAATGATGAGTAAACCTTGCTAGACACAACTGGAAAGGCGAATTTACCATCTAGAAGACTGTGCATGCATGCATTATTTACTTTTAACAAATGGAAAGAATAGTTTCGTCATGTGGTGAGTTTGAGGATTCAACCAGCAGGTGCCTTTGGTTCCAAATAGGCATGACGCGCCATCAATTGTTCCTCACATATATCAAGGATACTACTAACAAAGGTTCATAAATTACAAGACAAAGCCCATCTCTAGACCAACATTTATGCTTGGGAAATATATATTTCTTTTACGTTATTCAAATAGAGTAGTTGAATTGAGAAGTTTATAGATCTGCCACTTTGTATGCAACTTGAAATCTGGCTGCAACATATTTTCCTTCATTGAATACAGAAGTTCAGGTATCAGCTAGATTATAACTCAACTTGTGTCTCCCTTGCCATCATATCATTGACAAATTAAGAATGATATATTGTGCTTTTCTAGCAAACGCAGCACCATTAGATGGAGGCCATTTACAAAGTTAATGGACTCACTGCCATGGAAACAGAAAATTATTGACATCACATTTTTCTATTCCAAGTTTGTGGTACTTCGAGACACAAGTTTTTCCTTCCAGAGGTATCACATCCCCTATTGAGAGAGAGAGAGAGAGAGAGAGAGAGAGAGAGAGAGAGAGAGAGAGAGAGGAAAGGAGGTGACTTCAGTGTTAGTGGACAATGGCTTTACAATTATTAGCCTTAGGTCTGTACATAAACATCATAAACCTTTTAACTAACTGGCTTGTGGAATCATAGATGTTTAATTAGGTAGGAATGAATGTCCCAAATACCTCAACACACATTGAGTAGGACAGGAGGTACATATTTATATCAATATAGTAGCTTGGTCAAAGTAATTGTTTTTCTAGAATGTCTAAAGGACATGCATACAAAACAGGGTTTAATTTGACACAAACTAATACTAAAATTTTTCAGTAACATGTATATAATATGCAATGATAAAATATAAAATTTATAAGTGCCATTTTTTTGCATACCCCTGCTTTGAAGTGTAATTATAATTTTACCATCATTTTTTCCAACTTTTTGATTTTTTCCTCAACTATATCCACAAGCCAATGCGATTTTGCCCCCAGTAAATTGTCAAAACATGTGCAAATACACAAATACCAAGGGAAAATCACTTTGACTTTGGAACAGATGAGGAAAATTACGAAGTTCAAAAAATGGTGGTCAAAACACAACTGCACTTCAAAGTAGGGGCAATATCACTATAAAATATAAAACTATCTGCACATAAACCATTTACTGTACGCCACGAGGCATGCATGGCCATCGTAATGATACAGATCCAGATCCCTACTGATTGGGGATGGGAACCAATAACCCAATGCAATAATTAAAGCCTAAAAGTATAAGTATCCATTATTCATTGGCGTGATGGACCATTGTCCCTATGCTTCAACGTGACCAAAGATATAACGAGCTTACTGCTCAACAGTGTGATCCATTCTACCAAGCAGAACCGAGAATTGTTGCCAAAATGAGAACGAAAATTGATAGCTGCTGGAGAATCCTGATATAAAGTGTTTATCTTCTTTCCTGATGTGTTACATTCCAATTCCTCAATGCACAGGAGTGTGTGTTATATGCATGATGTTCCTCAACCCTTTATATTCATCCATATAGAAGTCTCGTACTACAACAAATATTTCATTTTCCGGATAAACGGGAGAAACATGAATGAAGTGCTTTGGCCAGGAAAGGAGAAGTCTTCTCTTTATATAAGGTGGATGGCATGATAGCTTATGTCTCCTATATTTAAAAAAAAACTTTAAAGTGTTGGCATGATGTTCCTAAATTTAATCAAATGAATGGCTATGCAGAGCATTTCCTGAGAGGTGATAATTTTTCAGGCATGTGTAAATTAATTAGTATCCCCCATTACTCGATCGTGTAGCGTCGTATTGAAAGAAGGAAAAACAAATTGAAAGTGGCTCGAATTATTATTCATATAAGGACGTAGTAGCTAGCTAGCCTATAGATGGTCGATACATGCATGGAGATTGATGGAGCCAGCAGCAGCAGACTGAGAATGTATATATAGGCTAGCTAGCTAGAGTAGAGTAGGTAGGCTGTCTAGCCGATGACGGGGGTGCCGTTGACCCAAAGGCCCAAGTCATTTCTGTTGTAGACGAAGAGGATGACACGCGTGGGGTGGTAGCCCGGCGGGACCTTCGTGCCCACCGGCAGCGCCGGGATGTCATCCACATCCGGCCGGTCCTTATGGATCACGTCAACCGCATACTCTGCGCGTGCATGCGCCAGCTCCGGCCATGACGTCTTCAGGTGTCGTTCTTCCTCCCGGCCTGCTGCTGCGCCATAGCTAGCTCGCCCGACCGATCGATCGATCTCTGGGCTTCTTGTGGCTTATTACTTTGGCTTATGGCTTAATTGGCTATATATACTCTATCCGCGCCCTGCGTGCTGCCTCTAGCTAGACTGTCCATGCATGGGATTAACCGGCAGCCAACATTGCGGTAATCGTCCTCCCAGGGGTTAATACGAAGCCACCAATTGTCCTCCGGCGACCAATACGCATCGCGTTAAGATCGAGGCTCTATTTTTTTATTTCAAATGGATAAGAACAAAGTTGTGCTAGTGACGACCCTAGCTTGGAGATTATACAAGTTGACATTATATATGAACTTGTTTGATGAGTTTAAAATATGAGAAATAGTGCCGCCCGTAAGCGCCCGTTTTCAGTGAATTGAAATTACAGTCTTTTCTTCTATTTTCCATGACGTTTACCTGTAAATAGCATCATAAGCATAAGTACGACGTATACCATTGACTTACTTCCTAGCTAGGACAAAAAGAATCATAAGCATACTATCTTCTTTTAGGCATCTACATTGGTCTGGAACAGAATCCAGATGCAAATCATACGGTCCGTTACAGGATGGTAACAAGAGATGATCTTGAGAGTCCTACCTGATGATGCTAGCTGTGCCGCTTTGGATCGATGACCCATGTGTGGCTGGACCAAAGATGTAAACTAATTAATCTACATCCTAGCAGAAAAAACATCCACGGCAAAGCATCCACAGCAGTGCACCAGAATGGATCTTCCCGCAGCATTGTGCTTGTAAATCGAAAACTTGAATTGGAAAAAAATAGGACATATATCGTGGAGATGGCTGCTAGATGGCAGCTCACGTGATGTTCACCTTCCTGATGCGTCCAATTCCAATACCTCATCAGCATCTCGTTGTTTCTTATGCATATTTCAACTCACAAGCTAAGCTTCTCTGTCCATCGAGGTGATGGCAGCTTCCTTTTATAGTATTACCTTGCGCGGCTGAGGACATAACTGGATGGTGACGGTGCGTGTAAATATGCTTATACATATTTATGTAGATAGTGTCGTACTTAAGCTTGTAGATAATATCACTTTATGTTTGAGTAGTAGCGGTTAGAACATTGGCAGTTTAATCTAAAGGACAGTGCACAGTACATAGTCAAGTGGTACATTTATGGAGTATACATGGACGCAATTGAAGCAGCAGTACAGAGGCATTTGTGGTTGTTAGGGTTGCTGCTTTGATCTTTTCAGATCTTTGAAGTAAGAGTACGAAATATAAGAGCCACAAAGGATGTAGGGTGAATTTGTATATTCTGATAATATGTAACGTTAAGATATATTTGATGATGTTAGGGAGGAGGAACCTTCATGGATTTTTCAACTGAGACATTAGCATTTAAGTTTACAGTTTCGACTCAGTTCACGGTCCGATTCTACAAAGTGGACAGAAATTAGAGAGTAATTTATTAATTAAGAGAATTTTGGAGTTATTATTGGGGTAGATGAAGTTAGTTAATCGAGTTAAGCATATATACCAAAAGTGTAGTAGTTATTGGTATCGAAAGAACTGTCGAAGCTGTATTCATTGAAGGTAGGCTTGTTCCGTAGCTTTTCTAGTTCTTTATCATCTGTTGCTGTGTATAATTAGGAACAAAAGTAGACAAGTAATGCAAATTAGCATGGCCTAAAATAGTGGTACGATAGTGAATACAGTGGTCAAAATGGTAGATATGTTACCTCTTCGAGCTTTCTTAGACCGTCTCCAGCAGCTGCTGGATCACGATCTGCATCTTCAAAATGCAGATCCAATCGCTACTGTTGCTCCTCCAGCGGATGGCGCACCCGGTTCTGCAGAATGAGCGAAGGCCGGCGGCATGCTGCATTCCTGGGTTTTTTTGGCCCTTCTCTCTCCTTGCTCCATCCGCTGCAGGACCAACCGCCACCCGCCGCCGTGCCCCTGCCTCGCTCCACCCACCGCCACGCCCCCTTCTCCCTCCCTCCTCGTCGTACACCTGCCTCACTCCGTCCGCCGCCGCCCTGCCTTCTCCCTCCACTTCCGTGCTCGCCAGATTTGGCGGTACGAAGGGAAAGAGAGGGGGCCAGCACAGCGGTGGAAGGACCGGCGGTGTGGGAGACGGGGCCCTTCTCTCCGGCGGCAGGCCTCCTCTCCCCGAGCTCCGCTCTCGCGCCTTGCGCCGGCGGCCCCTCTCCCCGAGCTCGGAGGCGGGGGCGAGCTCTTCCACGGGGCGTGGTAACGACCCCCTCCTCTGCTTCTCCCTCCTTTCCGGATCGAGCAACGATGGCGTGCGTGGAGGCCAGCGCCTTCCGTGGGAGGAGCAGGGGCCGGGGCAGAGGAGGAAGGCGAGGCAGCCTCCCAGCGACCAGCGGTGCAGATCTGGGGCTGCGCGGCCTCCGGGGAGCCGGGCGGGCTTCCGCCTTACTCCTCCTCGGCACCGTTGTGGTAGAATCCGGCGGCGGGGCTCCTCCTCCTCTTCCTTTCCCCGTCCGCAGTGGGTTCCTGACACGGCAGCTCTCCCTCCCGCGGCCGGTGGCGGGGTCGAGGACGGCGGCCGTGGTCTCTTCCTCCCTTCCTCCTCGAGCGGCAACCGGCAGCCGCGTGCCCGGGGATGGAGCTCCCCGCCCGGCTCGGCGCGGCGCCTCTGCGCCTCCGCAAACCCGCGGGAGGCAACTGCCAGGTCTCTGTGCGATGGCTTGCGCAACAGCTGCTGGAGCTCCTCCTCTTTTGCATCACACATCTCCTCTATCTCCTTTACGCAGAGCTCGGTTTTGCAGATGCAGAACCATGTTGTTGCTGGTGACAGTGTTACCACATTAGGTTTAGTGTTTTAGTTTGCAAAAAAAAAAAAGATCAGAGTCGAGTGACAGCAGATATTTAATAAAGAGATATAGGTGGTATAAAATGTTGGAGTGGTTATGTTTACCTGGATCTTTGTTGTGTAATAAGTTATTAATGGTGGTTTCCATGGATGGTTCTGTTGCAAAGTGGTTGATATTATTTGCTGGGGGTTCAGTGTAAAGATTTGCATAGGAATTCCTGCTATGTGTTGCTTACCACAGCAGCATTTGCTAGTTCAAACAACGGCATGAGTGCAATAGGGAATCAAAAAACAAAGACCATGTCAGTTTCTTCCTACAATATGCAACCAAGTGGCCAATTTCAGTTACTGTGGTCATAGTTCTACCAAGTTGTTGCTGTCCACTCCATATAAATCAATGTGAGAGTCCTTTTGCGATGCTGAAGATACAGTAATCCAGCACCTCAGTGCAAAACCGTCATGAAGTATCTAAAAATTGTTAGGCTAAAAAGCCTTACTATTTTGGATAATTATCAAGTAATTAACACCACAAGAAAATGTAGTCTTCAGTATAATGCATGCAACAGTTGAGACATCAATTATATTATGGCCACCAGGTAATTGTTTTCCTAGACAGAGACTACTATGCTTTATACAGCGAGCAGTATGTTACTGTACGAGGTTGATCAGTAAGATTATTGTTGCGCGCTGGACTCTCTGTTCGTTCTACAAAATATTTATTCCAACTTGACAGTAGTATCCAACTCCAGTTTTCTTTGCTGATGCATCACAATTATATCGCACACTAGCTATATATGCAGGCATATGCACCGATAGGATATTGCACACAGGAGACATGCATGCATTTGCCTTCTATCCTTGTCCCTCTGTGTTCTTTTGAGATGACGTACTGCACACTCCTCAATTCCAGTAAAGGTCTATAAGCTTCAACTACGCTCCTTATGTTAAGGGAGGCAAGTAAAGCAAGTGATGGCGCTGAAGGGAAACTGCTAAGAATTATTAAGCAGAGTATATGACTGCACCAACCAATTAATCATTATATTAGCCGGGGTTCTCTCTGCAAATTTTGATCCTACTGCGTTCGACAGGTACTGAATGTTCCTCCAAACATTGATCGATTATATATTATTTGGTTTCACCACGAAAACAGAGAAACACTGAGACAAAAAAAAAACTTTCGTCTGACTTTGGTTTCTCGGAGTCAGCTTTGCGAGTCTACAATGTGGCCATGTGCGTGAGAGTGCCGTGTGTCACAACGTCGCCGTGTCGAGGACTAGAGATGTTGGTGTCTGAACCAGCATCCATGCGGTCTTGATGCACACTTTCGTCTGACTTCGATTTGTTCCCCAACGCATCCCATTCATATCATATTGTAATACCAGGATCTATCACTTCTAGCTACACCAGCTAGTGCACGCTACTGTATATATGGTCCATGGACTGCTTCAAACAAGAGATCAAGTTGTCACTTTGAGCACAACTGCTACTTATATGGCCAAAATGCGCTAAAACAAATAAGAATTTTCCACATTACGGTGTAGCCTTCATTTATATTTGCACAAGTGGCAGTTGTGAACAGGTACCAATACAGTATAATGATGAATAAATCTTTCCAGAAGATGGTGCACGTGGTATTTATTTTGTACAAATGTTCACAATGTGGTGAAAGTTTGCCTCACTTATACCTTCACTTTAGTGGCTTGAATTTGAGAGTTCAACCAGAGCTTGGGTTCCAAGATGCATGAAGCCATCCATTGTAACATCATGTAAAGGATACTAATTAACAAATATTCAGAAATTACGATACAAAGCCCAATTCTAGACCTTCATATATGATTGGCAAACTTTCTATTTCTTATATGTATTTGTCACTTGGTGTGGTTGAATAAATATGTTCAGAGATCTGCCCCTTTTTATGTAACTAGATCTGTTATTGAATAAAGAAGTTCACAGATCTGCTACACTATATTTCAACGAGTGCCCCCCTTTCCTCCATTATAGACACATTAAGAATGATATATTGTGATTTTCTAGCAAATGGAGCATCATTAGATGGTGGCTTTTCTAGAGGGATGGTGCACTGCTTAATCAATGGTGCACCATGTGTGCTATAGGCCATTGACAATGTTAATTAACATCGAGCTTTGATGTGTATGCAACTCTTAGATTATATGGTAATCGATCAGCACACTCATCCAGATGTATCGCATCCCTATTGCACACATTCTTATCCGATATTATAGATTGAGCTAGATGGCATGTATCCTTGTCCTCTCCATTCTTATCAGATATTAGTAAAAGACTAGTGGTATACAATTAGTAGCCATACGGTTGTATATAAACATCACAAGGCAGGTGCATTTTGTGCATGGGGGTGTGCCCAGCCCCCCCCCCCCTCCTTACAGTGGACCCAGCGCGCCCACCTGGTCCACACCCGTCTAGTAGATGGCTGACCACACATGACCTCACCTCTCCCATGCTTGCCTACAGATTGCAACCTTCCGTGTTTGTCCATTGGTACGCCCCTGACATTAACATGTTGCAACTCTATTTGTTAACGGATGTGGTTGCAAATTATTGTGTCCGCTGATGTCAACCTCGAACGAAATGATTAAAAATAATGTGATTTTATATGTTGTTAGAGAGCGCAGCGGAATCCGGCCCGGGAAGTTATAACCATGAGCCGGCGTCTCAATAGGCCGAGGTCTAACGGAGTTCACAACAACAAGAACATGGGCCTAACTAAACCCAAAAGATTAGCCTGATGGGTGAGGACTGCCCCCACCTTTATGTTGTACTCCCCCACCATCAATATCTGATGTGGGACTAATCTAACAATCTCCCCCATCACACATCGAGCCCAACTCTTCCATCACATGACAACCCATGTGTACAACACGGAAGGTTATTACAGGCTCAAAGTACAATTCTCCTATCACAACGTTTTTGTGACCCTACTTTTGAGCCGTGATGAACTACCCGCCTCGGATGTTTATGAGGCACTCCAATCCAGGGAGAAGGTGAAAGGCATGGTGCATTCTAATGGGTCGTCCTCCAAGGGCGATGCTTTGCAAGTGAGAGACAGATCCGAGCAGAGATCTTTCAATGAAGGCAACGATCATTACAAGAGCCAAGAAAGCAGAGGATGTTCAAAGTCCAGACCGCCCAAGAAGTTCTGTAAGTATTGCAAAAAGAAAACACATTTTATTGATGAGTGTTGGAAACTGAATAACTGTTGGGCCCTACATACTGTGTAAAAAGGAGTTAGATTATCATTCAAAGATAAGGACGGTTGTATATTATTCGGTTTCACCATGAAGACCAAGAATCTCAGAGAGAAGAAAGGTATTGGCTCACAAACCAGTGTAATGCGTGAAGTCAGCGATGTGAGCGTGTGCATGTGGGTGCCCGTTGTGTCAAGGACGGAGTAGTTTTGTTGTCGAATTCGACCTCGTTTTGAAGTTCAAAAAAGTATGAATGCAGAGAAATTGATATATTGATCCATTTGATTTCTTTGACTGCAAATTAGTTAAATAAGATAATATTTTTCAATTGAATCTAACTAGTATCTAACTAGAATCAACACGCGGCATTGCCACACTTCGGCCTTTGCTTGGCCAGTGTAAAGTGAATTGTACATTTAGACGCTGGAAAATACAGAGTGTAATGCAAATCAATGTGCTTAGAGACGTAGAAGTTTGCTAAAAAGGTAGATATTGGTTGATGGTTCTTATTTTTGAACCATGTTAACATTGGACCTCAAACTATGTCTAGACCTTCAATAGAACTCAAATACCACAACTTACTAGCTGATTAGAGATTTTTAAACTTATAACATTTTCTTAAAGATAGTTTTTTTACCGAAAAGTAGTCCATTAGTGTTACTTCATAGTTTGTGGTCCAATGTTAGTCATGTTCTAAAGTAATCTGTTCCACATTACATTTTATCTCGATGCACCATTTTTAAAGAGGAACACTGCAACTGTAAAGCAATCAAGCAATTTTTTTTGAAAGAACTAACTGTCATGATAAATTTAGGCCCAACACAAATACGTGCAGCCCATTTCACTGAAATTCAAAATCTGCAGTGTTGAATAATGAATAATTTGTTCATGTTCTAATTTATGCTGATACATCAGGGTTCCAAGAGTTGGAGTCAACGACCAGCTACATTGGCAGTTTTTATAGCCAATGCTCGTAGCGCCGCTCAACAGCTTCACAGGCATAGCTGTGCTATGCGATGGTCGAGTCCTCAAAGGCACTACCTAGTGAGAGCAGCAATCCATCAGTTCAAGAGGGAAAGCTTCATTTAAGCAATCAATTTTAATAAACATCCCATGATAATATGGATTATGGATTGTTCAAGAGATACAACAGATTGTCTTTGTGTCAGGGTAGAAGATGCAAATACTGCAAAAGAGCAATTATGTGATAAAATGTTATGAAGCTCCTGCTGAATCTACTTCGTGCTAACTCCTATATACTTCTAACTGGTAGTTGGTAGTCTGGCTTAATGTGAACTTCTAAAGTAGGCAAAACCTTGTTCTGGCCAAAAGCATATCAGTGATAATATGTTGTTTCGACGATAATCCTGTCAACAAAATGAAAGATAAATAAGGTCTGAAGATATAGTACCTTACCCAGCAATACGACATTATCTACAATTTTGCACAAAGTGCTGCATTACATTAATTTAAAAGAGTGATGTTTCACCAGATCGATAGTGCAAGCGCATAGTATATTGGACTATTAAAAGAGCTTCAATCATCGGCATGATGGTATCGAACTTAATCATATATTATCAATAGGAGATGGCACTTGTACAAGTTATAATTAATAAATATGCTTATATCAGGTTATAATATGCCACAAGTATATATGGTTGGCTTAAATGTAGAGCATAACCAATGCATTGCCCTTTACGTGGATCGCTATGAATTTACCTAATGTGTGAGTGTGCGATCATGCAGAAGCATCATCCGCTTCAAAATTACACTAATGTCTAGGCATTCTTACCTTAGCCAAGGATAGTAGTCTCGGTTTCCTTGATTCCTATTTGCTTCTTTCATCAAGCAGATCTTGTTTCTGCAGAAACCTGAACATGATACATACACATTGAAAATAGGCGTAGTATCTTCTACTTTCTACATTGTCTTTTAGAATTTTAGTGAAAGAACTTTCACAATGGCTACTCAGAAGAAGGTTGAATTCAAAACATAGAAGTGCACTAACTGGACCAATATGCTTAAATTATAATTAGGTTATCAATCAATTACAGTACAATGTAAAAGAAAAGTAGAGATTCATTTAAGAGCAATTCAGAATATAAAAAAAAAGTTAAAAACACTTAGTGAACTGTAGAAAGGATCCAGTAATTGTCCATTCTCAATTTGACTTCCTATAACAGAAGTAATTGCTCAGCCCCAGCTTATAAATAACTTATTTCTGTAGTTCAATAATTCAATTTACATCTCCTCTCTGTTTCAATTGAAGTGGTAAGCGTTTAGCCATATGAATCAATCTTAGTACTGACGTGGGTGCCATGGAATAGAATTGTGGAGCTTACCTGTTAGGGGATGGACATTTTGTCAAACACCTCTCAGGAAGTGGTAACATGGTTGTGATATCTTTCGATTTCTCGCAAGCGTTTCGTCCCTAGCTCTATGCAGGTGTTGTTGCTTCAATGCTTCCTGCAATATGAGTTTGCGATGGTCGCTTGCTTGTAACCCAACTTTTGAATCAGGAGCTAAGGGAATTATGCACCAACACACCATGCAGAAGACAATTAATGAGCCATGCGTGGGGCAGCCAATGAATGGGATGGTGGCGTACCTCAATACCTCATGGAGAGATTAATGATGCAGCCAGGTCCACTACAAGGAGCTCTTTGGACTGCAATTTTATGCACCATTGCCAGCCACCATGAACTTGGAGGCCGCCTTGGAGTCTGCAAGGATCAGGACTGCATAAGGGAGAGGAAGAGAACTTGCCGCTGCGTCAAAGGAATTGGAGCTGGGAAGCCCAGCGGACGGTGGAGGCGCGAGCGTGGAGCAGGCGGAGGGAGGCGCGGCCGCTCGGGTGCCGCAATAGGTGTAGAGCAGAGCAAAGGCCGGTGATTCTATTTTGTATGGGCTGGGGCGGAGGGGATATACCATGGCTGGTGGGATCGACGTCTCGAGAAAGTATGATAGCTGCGGTGAGAGGTCGGAATGGCGGTGAAGCGTGAGACCGCGTGGACGACGGGACGAGGTCGCTGGCGGTGTGACAGAGGAGTCCGGCGGTGGAGCCGGCCACCGGCCCGGCAGGTGGGAGGCAGAGGGCGAGAGGCGAAGGGAAAGCCCAGGTTCTCGAGGATTCGCGAGTTCCCGATCTGCGGATTAGCGGGCGGGAGACCCGCGCCGACCACGATCAAACGGCTGGTGATGCAAGCTCGCCGGATCGAACGGTCAGCAGATTAACAGGCGACGTGGACCCGCTGCCCGTTTAGGGAATGAACCCAGCTTTCGTCTTGTAAAGATAGTTTATCATCAGTGCCGGCATCAAATCTATGTGCCTGTCCTTGTGAAGAGTTGTGCGTCCAGATGCATTGGCAACCAACCAGATATATGTGGCAAGAAACTAAAGAATATCGTGTTTTCTCCAGCTGCCTCTGGTAAGAAACCTCTTGTATTTTCCTTTGGTGCATCCCAGTCCAAATTTCCATTGGCACGACATATTTATAAACTTCGGACTTGATGTAGGAAAAGCAGGTTACTGGCGCACATGTACTACTATACAGTTTTGTTTGCACCGTGTTGCTACTGTATATATTATGTTGGGGTGGATTGTAGAATTTAAGTGCCTTTCATTCAAAAGCACCCCTGGATAATTATCCATGCATCCATGTACATGGTGCGATAAGTACTAGAACAATTATTGTACTTTCAAAAAGTCCATTGTTCTCGGGCCCTAACAATGAAGTGAAGTCCGTCCCAGATGATTTTTTTTTCTTGATAAGAACATGGGCACTCACATTTTTCAATTTGTTTCTATCTCCTTAAACACCATTAACTGAGCGGTTCGCTACTCAGAGTATCAGAACCCACGTACAAAGCCATTCTCAACTTAGTGCATTACAAGACTTTCAGTGCAGGCTCTGATTGCTGGGTCTCACATTGCTCTGGAAGGTGGGTATAGTGCTGGCTTTGGCAAGAGCCAGGCACATGCAGTGTTGTATATTCCTTCGGTGCATCCCAGTCCAAATTTCAAGTGGAAAAACATTTACAATATATTATCTCAAATTTGGGACTTGGCGCACATGTAGATGCTACAACTACTATGCAGTTTTGCTTGAACTGTGCTGCATGCATATATAGCATATAAAAATAGAGGGCTCGGTGAAGCTGAAGCAAATGTGTAAAAGTAAAGTACCAATTTGAAGGAACCATTCAATAAATATAAATGCAACAACAGGCATATGGCATGATAAGTATTATAATAATTATTGTATTTTTAGAAATGCTATTGACCTTGGGCACAGTGAGTAAGATCCCAGAGGATTTATTTGTTGATTGATTATAACAGTTTTCGTCTTGTTACTATGTTCTTAAATACCATTAGCTAAATAAGCGGTCTGCTGCGGTCCTTAAATACGATAAGATACCAACATGTGTACTTAATTACTAAACAACATCGCCTCATACACCTTATTATACAATTGACATCATATGTTACCTTGCTAAATTGATGCATATAGGACAGTCCAAATCCCATATTTATTCGCCACATTGTCAGCAGAGATAGTTATAGTTCATTATAAGCAATTTTTCCTTGTTTTAGTAGAGGTGACAGCACATCGATTGCTTCCTCTGCTTCAGGCCAGGTAGTTTTGGGCAGTGGTGACCTCCAATGGTCGTGGCTAAAAACCTTTTTTTTTTGAGTGCCTCTCATCTGGGTACAGCTGTAGTATCTGATCATACACACGCACGCCCACTCCACACACGCACACCACCACACGCTACTGTGTACAAACAGACCTACAACTACACACAGATCAAAGATCGCATCCTTCTTGAGATCACCAGAATCCTCCGATTCCGTAGGCGACGGGCGCGTCACATTCCCTTTGTGGCTCCACGCGTGAGAGGCGAACGAGAAGGCAGTTGGGAATCTACTGTTCCCGGTGAGAAAACCAGCGCGATCCAAGGATCGAACGCTGGCCGGCAGCGCGCGCACCTGCAGCGCTAGCCATCCGAGCTAAACCTTATTAATTACTGCATGTGTGATACTCATCATTCCAGTTATTGATCTCTTCAATAACTTTTAGACGCCTCATACCCATGGCACACCGTCAATGTTTGATATATTTCCGACTCGATCTATGACCCTTCATTTTACTCCATTTCTTGTGAGCTAATGCACCTGTGTGCTAGAAAAGCAAATCAATGTGGTCACCTGCACAACTGCTCTTACGCATCAATTCGGCTTGACAGCGATTCGATGTACGAGAAAGAAAATGGATGTGTCTTGGTGCTAATAGACAGGGAATAGTTGCCCGTGTTACTCTCCTAATTACATACTGGTACAGTGAGTTCATAAATTCAGATCATCACCTACTGAATCCTTATTTTTCACCTGCATTGATCGTATACTCTTCCTTGTGGGTTCAGTTTCTTGATTTGTCTGGAGTGAACATGCAAAACTCAATCCAGGACCTATGAAGGTTCCACTCAGTCTCCTAACCAAATCAGCTATAGGACATTAGGCAACAGGCATACTATATATATTGACTTTAGATATATATTTTGTTATGAAATCTCGAGTTTGGATAGAAACATATTAGTAGCAAAAAATAGTTTCATACATGAATAACTTCACGTGTTTCAAATACTTTATAATAAAAACTAGTGATTACATTTGTATTTGGAGACTATGTTGATGCCCCAAATATTACTTGAACGAATGGAGGACATGGAAAATATTTTGGTAGTAACTTCACCTAAAACAAGCTGTGATGTGGGTTCACAAATGGTCAAATATCAACTGGTAGATGTGTTATGCTCTTA
Organism: Cenchrus fungigraminus; assembly: GCA_036936925.1. Classification (NCBI taxonomy): domain Eukaryota; kingdom Viridiplantae; phylum Streptophyta; class Magnoliopsida; order Poales; family Poaceae; genus Cenchrus; species Cenchrus fungigraminus. The sequence goes on from CM072780.1 coordinate 93,185,267, forward strand.
AACGAGCATTTGTATATCCCAAGATATATATAATGTGTTCGTACATCCTATTCGAAATATAAATAGGCGTCAATGAATACTCACTTCTACAGCACAGACTACATGAACTCCTACCCTTTTTCCATGCTCTCAATAGACTGGTTAAATTATGCATACTAACCTCAAACAGTCAAAATCCATGAAACCACAAATGGAGAGTTTTGCACCACAAGGCCTGCCCCTACCGGAGGAGCAAGAGCTATGCACATGAAGATCATGTCACCACAACCAGATCGCTAGAGGGCAAGGGAAAAGGAAAAGGGGATCAGACACCAGTGTGCATCATTGCTGACAAGGACTCCGAGGATAAGGAACCATCCTGCCGCCGTGAGCCTAGCTGATGCATTGTGTCTCAGCGGTAGACTCGGCAGTATTGTCTTTGGCCGCACAGATGCTCTGTGTAGAAAATCTCTGTGATACGACAAGGCTTTGTTGGACGTGTTTATTATTTCCCGATGCATCACACTCCCGAACATGACTTGGTTTCATGTGTCCCCCAATATGCCCAAACGACATGGTGAAGTGGTTGTTGCAACGTGCATGAAACAACATATATATCATGCGGGAACGCAACATGGTACACAGTGTTACAGGAACCTGATTTTCTATTGATTGCTTTCTGAAATATACATCGCTGACAAGTTGGTGAAAGTATTCGATGCCCAACGTAATGATATGGTGCACTAGTGGTTTCCATTATGTCACAGGCTAAAATAACACACATATCGGAGCATCAAGCAACTATACGTTAGGATCGAGAGCATGGCACCACGCCCATTTCCAGCATCCAAGCTCCAACTGAGCATTGAGTGGTGCAACGCAAAACTTACTAGAGCAGGACCAGTTCAGTTACTAGGAACCAAACATGGGAAAAAAGTAACACGCAGTGAGGAATAAGAGACAGTACGATCGAATCAAATTACAATATTCCTTTGTCATGTAATTAGAGGGAACTAGATGATACCCCCACTACGGGGAACCGAGGCTTTGCCGAGTGACCGATACACTCGACAAAGGCCGGTTTACTCTCGACAAAGGGTTTGCCGAGCATTAAAGCTCACGGCAAAGAATCTCTCGGTAAACAGACCTTTGCCGAGAGCCAAGTCTGACTCTCGACAAAGATTTCACACTCGGTAAATTTGCATTCAGAAAAGGCGCAAAGTAAATAAGAAAAAAAATTAGGAGAGGGGACCTCACAGGCCAGCCAGCCACCCATCCACATCATCAATTCGAAACTCAAGATATTTTTCGCGCAAAGGCGGGACACTTCGCGGATGGTGGGATTCAAAACTGCGCCCTCCTCCCTCGCATATAGCCCACTTACCGCTGCACTACATTGTCACTTGCATCCATATACCGTATTCTATCTCGACATATTATACAACACGGATTGTAAGTTGCTTCAACTTTCCTCTAAACGGCTTCATATTAAAAAATTGTCAAATACAAAATTTCTTAACTTTGTGAGTTATACAACTTTAATATTTGGAGTTTCTCCATTCGAGGTTGTTTACAAAATTTGAATTTCAAATTTGAGAGATTCAAACTTAGTTTTTCGTTGACAATATGATTTCAAAGAAAAATGTTGTAAACAACAAAGTTTCATAATTTTTCAAGATATACAGCTTTTATTTAGAATGTTTGCCCAATCGAGGTCGTTTGAAAAATTCAAATTTTCAAATCCTAGAAATTTCAGACTTTCTTCTGGTTCATGAAAGTATTTCAAATTCAAATTGGTTCAACTACAAAATTCTATAACTTCTGAAGATCTACAACTTTATTTTGGTCATTTGCTCATCTGGTATAGTGGTAGTAACATTTCTCACAAATCTTATATACCTCTCATATAGTTTCATGAAACAACATGGGAGCTATATAAGATTTGTGAACAAAATTAGCACCACTTTGTCAAATGAAGAAATAGCCCAAATAAAAGTTGTTCATCTTGAAAAGTTATGAAACATTGTAATTGAAGTTTGTTTATTTGAATTAATTTACGTATGCAAAATGTGATTTTAATTTTTGACTTTGCCGAGTGTTTTTGGAAATACTCACGGCAAACAACCTGTTTGCCGAGAGTCAAGAAAAGCTCTTGGTAAAAAGGTTCTTTGCTGAGAGCCCCTCTCGGCAAACATTTTCTTTGCCGACAACATTTTCTTTGCCGACAGCCTCTATTTTGCCAAAGGTCACGATGTAAAGCTCTCGGCAAAAAGGTTCTTTGTCGAGAGCCACTCTCGGCAAACAACTCTTTGTCGAGAGTCCAAACTTTACCAACAGTTTTCGTCATGGCCGTCGGCAAAATAGTTCTTTCCCGTGAGCCCAAAAAAGCTCTCTGCAAAATAAAAGGCTCACGGCAACGCCACGGTTTCTGGTAGTACCCGCGTTGCTACGGGAATTTTTAAATAGAATTTTAAGGTAAAATTTGAAAGTAGAAACACAAACGTGATTGTATGGTAACATTATTTTCCATCTGACATTGTACGAACATCTCTTAAACGATTGATCCTCTATGTATTTAGTCACAAAAAATCCGTGAAAGACAAATACATGGCTTACATGTTAAGATAAATACAATAATGACTCTTAGTGGGGTGCTATTCTCTATATGTTATATGGATAAGTGCTTTAGTCATTGTCTAACATTTTATTATCATGACAGCAACTTGCATGGCATCGGGTGCATCAAATGAATGTGACCAAAACTTTCCACCAATTGAAAATGAAACTAAAAATAATGACTCGCATCTATATCTGTTATATAGATAAATTGAGCTTTCCACCAACGTAGAAACACTAGAATGATTACATCACAACATTTTTTTTAAACAACAATGTAGGTGAAAACACATTCATTTTATTAAAAGAGAACTACTTAGAAATTTGTAGCATCGTCCATCGCATCACACCAATCATTGTCTTCTTCCGATTGTGAGCTGGAGGAAACATTTGGCATAGTTGACCACATGCCCTGTCTATGAAGAATAATCCATGACGTACATCCATCCACGAACCCCGCAGAAACTAATTTATCTCAAACTATTTCCGCAATTCACACAAAGACAAAGTATCTTGTTCCGCTCCTCTCATGTGGACAAGGCAAGTTCTATAAAGTTATGAAGTCTTTTCATCTTATACAACTGGCAACCTAAGATACAATAATGAAATGGCAGCTAGCTTAAAAACTGTACTGAACTAAACTCGAAGCAACAAAGAATTATCTAACCGGTTACCTAGGCGCTCTTATCAGTGAACTGTTTGTCCATGATAGCTGCAACAATATGTATGTCTCGCTAGAGCATTAATGTGCTGCATAGGAGAATACCTCTTAAGACTAAATAAATTTAATCCTGCACATATGACGATTCTATGTCAAGAAACTGACGGTCTGTTTTGCATTCATCTCCTGGTGCTGGTTTTGGTGACCAGTATGACGTGAAAAAAAAAGAAATAGATTGCAAGCAACAGTGATGGTCACTTCTATAGGAGCGTCATTGGATAAGTCGTTGGATTAGAAAGGCTACTTAAGGTGGAGAAAGAAAGACAACCTCCGGAAATGGATCTAACTGTCCAAATACTATAAGCATCACTACCGGAAAAACGACCTTTTGTACCGGTTCAAAACCCTCATTTGTACCGGGTATTGAACCGGTACAAATCATCCGGTACAAATGTGGTCGAGCATTTGTACCAGGCGAAATGCCCAGTACAAATGCCACACATTTGTACCGGGCAGAGCCTCGGCCCGGTACAAATGTGCCCTCCACCCGGCGACGTGGCAGGGGGGCATTTGTACCGGGTGGAGGCACCACCCGGTACAAATGCTTTTTTTTGTTTTATGTTTTTCTTTACTCTAACGTATTTGCTTAAAGTACTAATACTAATCGTAAGACGCTGTAATATAAAGTCGTGTGGCATATAAAATGTTATATTTGAGATAATATTCTACATACATTCGTATATATTTATTTGTATAATATTATCTAATATTATACAAATAAATATATACGAATGCATGTAGAATATATCATCTCAAATCCTGAAACTGAAGAACTTTGGAAATAATATTATACATTAGCATTTTTTGCGCACTGAAATTTAGATTAATAATATACATTGGATGAAATATTAGCAGAGTTTAATTTTTGCTTCCAGATGCTTGGCCTTTGTCTTTGCTTCCAGATGCTTCCTTCATGTTCTGACTTGTCCCTTCCCCGGTCGTCGCTCCTATACTAAGAATGGAGGATAAGTCAGCATAAAACTCTCCCCCCTGGACTAATAACCTCGTCTAGAAAAAATCCACATAATTGTTCTTGTATCAATCGGATTTGTTCTGTCTCGAGGAATGTTTCCTTGATGCTGGAAATCTACCAAAGAATATGAACAAAAGAATAAGAATCAGATCGGAGAATATGAACAATTAATAAGAACTACATGTAGTCGCAATTGTGTGAGCACGCACCTTCTCTGCGAATTTGCCACCATTAGCGCAGGCTGTAAGACGGTGCATGAACTTGCACACATAATATCCACATAGATTGGTGCCAGAAGGCTGCGTCATGACCTGCACATATGGGAAAACCAAGTCATGAAATAATTTTTTATTGTAATGTAAGAATTGAAGAATAATCAAAGACACGTACTGGCCAATCATAGTGAACATAAAGGTTTTTGCGGAACTTTCCGGGGTACTTATCACAAAGACAAGTCCATGCGGTTTTAATCAACTCTACGGCATCTTGATATCTACTTTTATCTGTAGTCTTGTACAAAGAGTCGAAGACAAAGACCTTGCTTCGCGTCATACAAAAACTAAAGAGAATCCAGTGGAAGCTGTCCATGGATGCAGAGAATACCCCATGATTCCAGACTCCAAGTTTATTCATTGACCAAACAGAAGAATAACGTGTTTTCTCCAGCTGCCTCGGGCAAGAACACAACACCTTGTCCTGTATTGGATAGTATGCCAACAATCATTGTCCTTTCAAAAAGTCCATTGATGTCGAGCCCTATTAATAAACTAAGGTCACAAATGATTTTTTTTATGAGAACATGGACCCTCACATTTTTCTTTTTGTTACTACTCCTTCCGTTCCAAATTATAAGTCATTTTGGATTTTTTAATTCAAAAATATTATTACGCATCTAGACACAATGTATATCTAAATATACAACATCATCTTTGAGTGTAATAAATCCAAAACAACCTATAATTTGGAACGGAGGAAGTATGTCCTTAAACCCCATTAGCTAAGTGGTTCACTGGTCAGAACGACACATTATATACTCACTATACAAAATCGCCTCAACCACCTTATAAAATCGACAACATAAGCCACTTTGCAAAACTGACACACAAAACACTCCAAATCTCATATTTGATTTATTCGCTGTGTTTTCGGCACAAAAGTTGTATTAAATGGCAAAACTTATTGTTGCTTCCTTCGACCCAAGAAAACTAAAGATGGGCATGGAACGGGTCGACCCGTCGGTTCGTCGACCAGGCCCATGAAAACACCCCTAATGGGCCCATTGTTTATTCCATCAAACAGATTAGGATCAGAGGATCAGCACCGCTTAAAACTTTGGGTCGAGAGGTTCAATCCACTTCTTCCCCACGGCGGCGGCTCCATGCTGTTTGCTCCAGCATTAGCGTCTCCCGCGCATGCGCGAGTGAGCTCCTGAATCCGTCATCATTGTCGCCGCCGCTAGCTACCGCTGCCGCTGTCGGATCCCGTCTCTGCCGCGGCCATGCGCCGGTCTGCCGCCGGATCCCGTCCGCCCCCAATCTGCCCGGCAGCCACACGTCCTTGCCTTGGCTGCCCACCTGTTGCTCTGTGCCGTCCGGCCGTCTGCCGGATTCGGTCCTTGCCGTGGACGTACGTCCGCTCGAAGTTGTACTCTTGTATAACAAAGATGAGTTCCCCGTCTTATGGTTAGTGAACAATTGTTTCTCCTATTGCTAATTAGAATGAAAGCGACCCATAATATCAATTGGAGGACCGCGGGTCAACAGTTAATCATACAAAACTAAATAAGTGATCCCCACTACAGGACTTCTCTCGATTCTCAGTGATCCACGTCAGCAGATGACGTCATCCACTCACCTCCCCCACCACGGCACCACCCCACCGCACCCTCGCCTCCCCACCAGTGCCTCTCGGTCCCACCACCCCGCGCCGTCCCCGTCCCCTCCCCAACAGCACCCCCGTAGATCCTGCGCCGCCGCCTCGCCTCCCCACCGCCGTCCCATCCCCATAAAGTTGCCCCAGGGGAAGGAGAGGAGGGCAAGCGCCGCGCGCCCTCACCGGCAGCCGCGCATGGGCCACGCGTCTGCCCGGCTTATGCACAGCCTGAGGCCTCGCAACGACGACTCCTATCCATTTTCGTCGGAGATTGAGGCCGGCGGTGCCGAATCCACATGCGGCAGCATCCAACTGGGCTTCCTACCACGCGCGGCGGCCGCGACATGGGGACTGCGCCGCCGGATCCTCCTCACGCTGCGCTCACTCCCCGTCGCATTGCACAACGGGGCCGCGCAACGCTCGCACGCAGCGCAAGTCGAGGTCCTCGGAGTCCCGGAGGAGAGAAGCAGTGCCCCGCCGCTTGCCGTCGACTGTCCCGCTGCCGTATCGACCGCCCCCCTACCACCGCACTGATTGTTCCCTCGCGCCGCGCCGACGGCTCCTCCATCATGAGGTGCAGGAACCCGCGCAGCTGCAACAGATCCAGGGAGTGGAGCACCAATTCGCCCTCACTCAAATTGAAGTCGTCTTCGGCCTCGACCTCCAGGACTGGAGGCCCTGCCACTCGCCGGTTGCTCGCCCGCGCGGCACCGGCGTCCTTGGCCCGTGCTGCCCTGCCTTGCGCTGTGCCGTCCGGCCGTCCGTGGTGAGCGAGCTGAGTTAAAGATATTCAGAGCAGATAGAAAGACAGGAAGAGGGATTGAGATAAGAGAAGGGGAGCGAATCTACGTCGATGCATTTGCAATGGGTACAATGGAGTCTATTCGTAAGTTAGGTTATGAACAATTTTTGTATCGTCTATTTGCTATGGAGGCTCTTTGGATGCAGGTTCACATTTTAGGAGAGCGGGCTCATCTGTCTCTCAGATGATACACACACATTGGAGGAGATAATTGGCGCTTCAACCTTATGATATAAACAATTGATCAATTATATATTACATTGAAATTCTTTTATACGTTCGCAGATAAGTTTGAGTTGAGATAGAAATAGTCGCAGATAAGTTTGAGTTGAGATAGAAATATTGATCTTTGTATTATTACACTACAAGTCATGGTAAGTCAAGTCATATACAATTATTTTACACTATATTATCCGCTTACATCATCTGTACTTAATTCCATGATCCTTCAGCTGCATCTCTCGCTATGGTGTTCTATTATAATACAGTACACATAATATCATTATGTTTTGTTTTAGTGACAAAGTAGCTGCATAAGCTCTCTCTAATTCCGCTGCACATTACAAGATTTTTGAGTATAGTGATCAAGGACCATCTACCATATATACTGATCTTAGTACATTACAAGATTTTCTACACAGAGCATCTGTGCGGCCACCACTAGCCCCGTCATCTACCGTAACCTACGCTCCTCTGATTTTCCACGTCTTACTCCAATTGGATGTCAATGAAGAGAGGTTCTCGAGTGGCAGCACGCCGGTTGCTTCCTCTTCTTGCGCCAGGTGGCCTTGGGTTTCTCCCCCGTATCTGGGCTGACTTGCAACTGCCTGTGATTGTTTTTGCACTCCTTGAACTCTTCTATAATTTCTAGATGCACCCCATTCCAATGGAACAACATCAACGTATGTTTGATATATTTCAATCTCTATGACCCTACAATTTTCTCTATTCTCAAGAGTTGATGCTCCTGCGCAAGAAACCAAATCTAATGAGCACCTGCACCACTCCTTGAAAGATTTGGCTCTACAGCGATGGACAAGATGGAAAATGAATGGTATTGGTTCCAGAAAAAACAGGGACTTATATGTAGGAATAGTTGTCTGCATTCACTCTCCTAATGATTATACACTGATACGGTGAGTCAATTAGTTCAGATCATCACATATACACTCGTTTTTTTTCTTCGCTTCATCAATAATCTAGCACATAGCTATATGTACTTCAGACATAATAAAGTAATGTGGTTACCTTGGAAAATATAATAGAAGGATACGCTACTCTTCTAAATTAATTTTTGTGCACGCAACAACTTGTGTTTCCGTAGGGCCAATCTCAGTGCACAGTTTCATTGCACGGGTACCTAGACTGGGAACTAAGTAACTGTGCCGCAAGAGTTTCATGGTGATGACACTCCTCTCACATATGATGAAACTCTCTTCTCTCTCCTCATAAATACCTTGCCACATAAGCAAAATTTGTGATGTGACATGATAATTAATGCTCATGAAATTCTCCATGAAACTCCTATTGAGACTGGCCTAAGCGGCTTAAACTGCAGGCTGGCTGTGGAAATAGCTCTGAAGGAACTGCATGTGTGGTATGTTTGTGCACAATAAGAAGATGTGACTATGCTGGTTTAATTAGGAGGTGATGGAGAAATTCCTGTAGCTTGAATGGAAGAATGTTGGGCGCACCAGACGCCCAGACGGACCCTTAGATGATGAATGTTAATAGTAACGCTGACTGAGAAGTTTTCATGGGCAACAAAATTAAATGAATAGCAAGACATATATATTTTATCAATCCATAAGCTACGGGCTAAGTTAACTTTAAGAAAGCTTTGAACCATTAACCCCAGAAATACAAACCAGTGTGACAAACAAGGGACTCGTGTTAAATAAAGCATATCAATCTCCTATAATCAAAATTATACATGCCACAACAAATGGAGAGTTTTGCTCCAGTTTAGGCCTTCCCTTGCCGCAGATCAAATCAGAACCAGATCGACTCTACAATTCACCCACAACTCGCTTTGTTAGCTATAGGACCTTCTCGAACAATTGTGAAATTCCAAGCTTACAATATAAACAGCTATACTTTTTACACAAGAGACCAAGATCGGAGAAGCACACACCAAAATAGTGGTGTGCGTATAGACGCCATGGACAGCAAGAAGAATAAGAACTCCTATTATGGTGTCACAGAAGAGATATGAGAGCTTGAGTACGAGGTGCTGAACATCCCTTTGTTTGTTGCCGATGGGTACAACTACCTGGAGGTGGCATAAGTAAAGATCAATTTGGAATGACAATAGTGGACCTGAACAGCATTGGTTTCAAAGATGAACCATTCGTCCTTCCCAAAGATGTGCATCAGGTTTTCTCTGAGGAGACAAATATCTGTGGAGTTCGAAGTATAATTCTTGAGTTTTCGACATGTTATTCACCATATTTTGTCTCATGAGCACGAAAAATACAACAATACATTCAATAATCAAAAAAACCTAAGACTTTGCATGGAACCAAAAAAATTTCAGACCATTAAGATCATCACAACACCTCTTCCATACATCCAGAGGTCAAATTCTATACAAGAAAATCTAGCCTATGGAGCAAACGAATTGAGAAGTAGTCCAGACGGATGAGTTGCCATCAACTCCATTGAGCTATATATATGAAGTCTTCTGTTGGAGGCAAATGACCACGCTACCCCTACAACATGAATAGAAGATACACACCCCTCAGGGGCACTTTGGTCAAGAAGTGGATATTCCCATCGTGCGGACACGCATCCACCGCAGTATTTCTTTCCCTTCGATGCAAGCCCCGCGATCACGCCGCGTATCCCCTGCCTCGAAGCATCCCGACGCGCCCGGATCCCGTCTCCTCCATGTTGAGCCTTAAGTCTTGGTTTTGTGGCGCAACCAAGGAACACGATGGTTTTGTGGGTAAACCACCGTGTTGACGGTGAATTTCCTCAACCTAGCCATGAGTTTACCTTCGGTGTTGGCATTGATTTAATATCCAAACTAACGATCCTACCCCTCATGATATATCAAGTTCGCACTCGCATGTGGTTTTTAGAGTTTATTGTTTACACAGGGTTTTAACGCTAAAAGGGGGACTTCCCGGGAAAGTTCATCAAGCACTTTGTGAGAAGATCATGAAGCCCGACACAAGTCAAGACACGAGGTGAACATGACTCCAAATGATACAAGGACTAAAGCGTGAAGCCGTGAAACTCCGAGGACCTGAACAGGAAATGCTAAAGCTTACGCGACAAGGAGCCCTATCCAAACCATGGAGAAACTGACGTCAAGGACCCACATGCAGAAGGAGGAAAGTTCCAGAAGACAGGAGAACTGACAGGAAGGAAGCCGGGGCCGAACCGGGCCAGAATGGGCCCAGGCCAGCCGGCCCAGCCCATTCTGAGCCCCATTCGCCGCCCCCTTTGACCTAGATGATCCTCAGACTATTTATAGTCCCCGTGCCAAGAGCCATGCATCAATTCATTCGTCATCTGCCGCCGAGGAGCAGAGAAGCTAGAGGGACACCATCTCGGATTTCGTGGTTCTCGACACACAAGATGATGGAGAAATGCCGCTTATTCTCAAACGATGATTCCTAAGAGATGTCAATGCAAGGATTGATGTCGGAGCCGGAAAGATTCAATTCCGCATAGGGCGAAGGAACATGACATTCAAATTTCAAGCAAAAAAAGAGTAATGTTACCTAGTGCAAGATGAGGAATCTAGGGAGTGGAGGAAGCCACGGCCCCAATACAAGGAGAAGGTGGCCCCGACCAAGCCCAAGGTGGAAGCATTCAAAGGGCACCACCAACCAAAGAAGCCAAAGGCAATCAACAAGGCTAAGGGGGAAAAGAAGGCGGAAACCAAAAACACCCCCGCTAAAGCCTCACCGACTTCAGCGCCACCGAAGAAAACAAAGATGGTGTGGCGTGTGAAGGGAGCATCGTCCGAGTCTTCCACTCCGGGACCGGACGAATCCAAGATCAATTGAGCAAACGGAGAAGTCTCACTCATGGACTCTAAACTACGAGCCCTCACCGTGAGGTAAACCGGTATTTATCTCATATTTCCCTTCCAACATTTTATTTCATGCATCAAGCATATTTAAATTTCAAATTTTATTTCACCATTGCATTAGTAAGTAAACGAGACTTAGAAAAATAGTTTTGGAGATTTTTGGTGATACGGCCGAACCTAGAGGTACGGCCGTACCTCCCCTCAACAAAATTTCTATGTAGGATGTTTACAGGAGGGGACATGAGTGCTTGGAGCAAATAGAGTAGGTCCGGCTGAACCTAGTGGTACGGCCGTACCTATGATCTTCCACGAATCCATGAAGCCAACCACTACAAGCTTCCAAGTGCTCAACTCATCACCAAAATGAAGACACGCCAACCAGGTAGCCAAAAATTAGCTTGGGGGAGACCCCATTTTCGATCAAGGTATGTCCATCCAAACCAATTTTCAACATCTTGTTTATCACATTTGAATAAAGGAAAAACAACAAAAATATTTGCTTCAACCATGTGCACTTGAAATCTTGTCTATACCCTCACTTTGGAAATGATGAATAGTTGCTATGTTAAAACTTTGCAAGAACCTAGTGTACAACCTTGTGCTCTATGAGCATTTGAATTTGTTGGTATATTTTGAGACAAGAGCCTGAAATAAAACTTTGTGGGAAGAAAATGATGCTTATGACCAAATCTAGGGTGTTGACTAGTATGATATGGCGAGACAATGTTGATCTTGCTCTATCTCATAGTATGGTGAAAATCTCGGATGATTCTTTTGAAAAAAAATAAATAAAACAAGACAAGTTCGTCAATGGTCATATCACCTACCAAAGCCATATGTTGATATCAATGTATATACCTTCTACATATGCTTGCTTGTGACCCATTGAGTTTTGCCAAATTGTTGTGACCCTTGGTAGAATCTTTTCATGCTCCCATGATCGAGATCACGTACACCCACATATACAAGCTAACTTCCACACTAGGAGTTAAGCAAAACATGCCATCCACCCACCAAAAATAAATACTCCAAAGTTCCTAAGAGATTTCTCTTCTTGTATTCCTGCAAAAGGAGAGAGGGGTCATTGAAAAAAAAGAGAGAGTATATGCTCAAAAAGCATAGAGAAAAAAAATATATGTGCTCCAATCAAAGAGCATAGAAAAAAATGAAGCATGACCCCCCTCCAGAATAAAAGCAAGAGGAGAATCTCAAAGCAAGGAGTACTTAGAAAAACAAACAAAAATATTCAACATACTTGCACATCTCGATCAAGTTGCATGACTAGTTTCTTCTTGGATCCGGTTTTTGGCTCAACAACATCATGTGGCACAAGTGAGTCTCATGCTTATCCTACCCAAAGCTCCACATATAAGCCATAGAGTAGGAAGTTGAGGCTCGCTCAAAAGCCTTTGGTGAGGTAACAAATACCACTTGAGCGATCAAGGGAACCATCTGAGGAACCTTGTCTTTCTTTGCAAAATTTTCAAAACTCCGAGATAGGATCCAGAAAAGAGGAGAGCGAGTGATGCAAAGTCAAAACCATTCTACTATTCAACCTCCGAAGGCAAGGTGGAAAGTTACAAGCCCCACAGGTAAGATAAGGCTAAGTTTCTCTCGTACCAATCTTTTCAAATAGCAAGAAGAGCATGGAATTGTGCACAGGAACTTGCCGAGTGGTAACATCATGCAACTCCTGATCCACCGAGGCCAAGTCTAGGCTTTGCTCGAGGATGAGCAAATGTTTAGCTTGGGGGAGTTTGTTGACGGTCCTTACAACAAAAAATTTGACCGTCAAAACCTCGTGTTCGAGAGGAGTATATGACAAGTTTCATGCGCATTTTTAGTACTAATAAAGTTCCACGAGTTGTGTTGTCAATTTCATAGGCAGGTACACATTTTGGGAGAATTTGGGATCAACAAGCCACATGTGCTAGGCACGGCCGAACCACCTGGTCCGGCCGGCCCTGCTGGTGTGCCCGGCCCTGCCAGGTGCGACCGGTCCTGCCCCATGGCACGACTCTGGTCCAGAGCACCCCCACTCCCTCAAGCACAACTTGGACGAGCTTGATTCACTGAAGAAACATCGGTTTGATCAAATGGTTGAGGCTAGGTTCACTTGGATCAATGGGTCCACTTATCCGATCGCTCAACCGCCACAACCGACATCCAGAGGCGATCCTAGGCGTCTGCTAACTCAGTCGGTGCATCCCACAGCACGGGGTAGGGCCGGCCGCACCTATCAACTGGCGTGCCGGGCGAAACCGACCTAAGGAGCCGACCTACAACCGCCTTAGGAACAGTGATCAGGAGCGTCCAAGGTGAGACGAGGTAGATCATAGGGCCGGCCGTGCCTAGAGGTGCGGCCGCACCTGGGGTTTTGCCCCCCTGTGCTCCACCGACCTCCCTTGCCTATAAAAGGCACCTCCCACTCGCTGGAACGGACACACAACGCAGGAGCATCTCCATTTCTCTCTTTTGTTCACTTAGAGTAGGATTAGTGTAGTTTGGGAGTTAGAGTCGAGTCGAGCTAGTCTCGGTGTTTCGGAGGAGTCTTCTTCAGGGTTCCAGTACTAATCTTGTATCCTTTCTTTGTTTAGACTCAAGTACAATTCAAGTTATCTTTCTATCTTACCTTTCGAGTCAATTACATTCAGCTTTTACTTTGCTCTAGAAGCTTTATTCTTGGTTTAGACTAAAGTTAGTTTAGTCTTGGTTAGCATAGCTCTCTTGAACCCTATAGTGGTCATTCTTCGCTTGATCTTCTACTGAGTACGTTTGTGCTTAGTAGTGTGGAGAGAGACCTTCCTTCGTGATATTCGGGGAAAGGTTCTTTGCTTCGTTGTGAGCGTGGTGCTCAAAGCTTGCCTTAGTCTTAGATTGGTTTCCCGTTCAACAGAATAATTGTGGTACCCTAAGGAGGTGACAGCTCCGGACGGGCTCAGTAGTCCACCATGTTAGTTCGGGCCGGTAGGATTCAGCGTGTCGTCGTTCTCCCTTCTCATCCCAGTCTGAGAGCACGGCTTTGCATGCCCCTGCAGCACTAGAAGAGCTTGTCGAGTTTAGCTTGCCTTGGTTATCCTTTGCCTTAGTTCTTTACCTAGAGTTGACAAGAATAGATAGATTGTGTTAGGATCCTTTCTTGTCTCGCTGTCCTCCCAGCTCACTAGGTCCTCTCTAATCCTTTATCAAGATCTCCTTGTGTGTGTCAAGTTATCCCCTGAATATCTTTATTCGTCACCCCCGCTATAGCTCTTTACCGAGTCTTGTTACTCTCCACCGTTTATCCGATCATCTTTGCCATAGTGCCTCCCTTGGGAAAATATAAATACGATAACCCGAATACCACCGGGTGAAGTGCTACAACGGTAATCCGTGCGCTTGCGGACCTTTCTGTGACGTGTGTTTTACCAAAGACGTTCCTAGCTCCATTACTAGGGGTATAAACCCGGTAGCGACGCTAGCGAGTGCCAACAAGCATTCCTGGCGCTGTCACCATTAGTGCAAACCTAGTAGTGAGGTTAATGAACGTCAACATTTGTCTTCTTTGGTATCATCAATAAGCAAAGGGAAAAGTCATGTTCTCACCCTTCAACTATTGCAAATTAATGTATGATTTGTCCATTTTGACAGTTGGATGGTTCTCGCTGTCCTATTTTCTAGTTTGTAGGTTGACAATCAGAGTTTTGTGATAGTCGGCAGATGAAAATGAGATTTTTTGAGGACCTGTGTGTTTCAAGGTGTAGGCGCAGGTTGCGGTTTGATTAGTGTTGGTCCAGGTGAAGAACAAGCACGAAAGGTCTATGCCTGTGGGCCTCCAGGTGTGGAGCAGACAAGTAGTCTTGGTTCGAGGGACCCGGTGGCTAGCGGGATCAAGTGCAAGCCGCATGGTGGCAATAACAGCAGGACGAAGTCGTGTATAGTTCCTTGGTTGAGCCTCAAAGCCAAGATCGAGTCGGGACAACGTGGGGCCCAAATCATGAGTGGAGATTGGTAGGAGGCCACACCAAGTCCGCGGGGTTTCCAGTGGTTCACCATAAAACCACTGGGTTACTTGACTAAGCCACAAAGCCAAGACCGAAGACTTCGTGTGGCTGACAGACCAAAACCGGTCTGACCGGTTGGTGAAACAGGTCTGACCGGTTTGGGGTCGCAGGGCACCGAGATGCTTCGAAGCGGAGGACACGCGGCATGATCGCAAGAGTTGTGTTGGTGATACGCGGGCTTGCTGTGGATGCGCATCCGTCCGATGGTGCGATTACGACAAATTCCCAAAGTGCACTTTGGGGTGTGTATCTTCTATTATGTAATAGGGGTTGTTTCGTCTTTCGGTTGCATCCATATAAACATGGTAGAGAATGGATGGCAGCCATCTCTTGGAACCCTAGCTCATTTGCTTTTGCTATTTTCCCTTCCTATTTTCCCAGGATTTTCTATAGGACTAGATTGAGAGCTTCATGGTGAGATCTTTAGAGAGGGATGGATGATCGGGAGGCAAGCTAGACCTTGTATGAACCTTTCTTGGTATGTATCGATGATTCGGCGTGATTCCTCAAGGCTTTTTGTTGTCTCACCCGTTTTCCCTTTTTGGTGATTTTTGGAGCCTTTTCTTGAGAAATTCGTGGTGAAGTTTTGGAGATGTTTCTTTGCGGGATTCTTGTTGGATGTCACATATGAGGACCTTGTGCCTCTTTGCTTGATCATTTTACTCCAGCAATCCCCGTGAAATGGCTTCGATTTGGTGGTTTTCGGAGGAGCTCTTGAAAAGGTGTTCTTGAGGGTTGACTTTCGATTGCTCTTGATTGGGTGAGTTTTGGGGCTTGAGCTTCTAGCCAAAGGTAGTCCATGAGGTACCTTAGCTATCTCCAAAGTCTCACTTGAATCCATGGAGTGAATCGGGAGATCGATTGAGGTGAAGGGTGTGTTCTTCCCGACTGTCCAGGCAAAATCGGCCTGACCGGTTTCCTAAACTGGTCTGACCGGTTTGGCCACCAGTGGGCTGTCAAGAGGAGTTTTTGACAGGCAAGTCTCCTTCAGGCTATGGCTTTCCCTGTTCAAGTTTGGTAGGGTCTTGAGGTGGTTTTGCTCTGGTTTGGTCTCTTTGGTCTTTTTGGGCATTTCCTAGACAAAACCGGCCTGACCGGTTTCCCCCGCCTGTGAGAGGCTAAGTCCTAGAGGATCGGTCTGACCGGTTTCAGAAACCAGCCTGACCGGTTTTGGTTCCAGCAGCTGTGCTCAAGTTGTTTTCCGCTGTGCGTTTTCGAGAGTTGCTGGGTAGGTTTTGTTCCTAGGTCCAGTAGCACTTAAGTGGCTACGCGGATTTGGCAAGAGAAGTCACGGAGGTCTCCGAGTGAACTTGGGTTCATAAGCCGAATTCTTAAATAGAATTTTTATCGGCTCCCATTCACTCCCCCCTCTCTGGTTCGCCTATCCGGTCCTTCATTTTTTTCCATAAGCAAAAGGAAAGCTTGAAACCAGACTCGCTGAATAAAATTAACTGCATCAATAATGATGTCTGATCAATCTACTCATCTTCCTGAGCACCAATGTTTTTTCGGTACTCCAAGCCCAAATAATATACTTTGTTTAGTGCAATCCACATATATATAGGTTTTAGATTTCAATAAATATTTATCCCTAGGCCGTGCATGAGCTTTGTATATATCTTCTAGTGTCACTTGATAAACCAAGGATGATGATATTTTACTTGTGTGATGAATGGTGGATGTTTTGCGGCATTAGACGGTTGTGTTACTGGAGGAAGATGGTTTATTGCTTGACTAAAGGCTCTTTACCATGTGCTGAGCTTAATGGACCTTCAAAGATTCCTGTCTAATCCATCTGCTCTCGGTTACATTTCTTGGAAGGGCTCACCAAAGCTTTTTGGTGATCCTCCACCCTTCATGGACTCCCGGCATCATGGATTCCTGTAGTTCAAAAGGGATGTTACCGTTTTTATGTATTACCTGAAGCATCACATCCCTATTGCACAATACAAAGCACCGATGAAATCTATAGTTAACATATGTGGCATGCATCCTTGTCCCTCACTTTCTTGTGAGACGATACTCACATGCTGTCAATATAGTGGGGATGAAGAAATGACGGAGGCAATCTCGTGGGTATGCAAGTGGTTGATATATATACATTCATATGTTCCAATAGTTCAATATAAATTTGCTAAACTAGACATCAAAATCCCACCACCCCGCAGCCTCCACGTGCACTAAGCACCTATGGAGTACTCTCTAGGCCAAGAAGCGGGCCTGGTCAGTGTGTCGTACTACAAGATAACTACTCAGTTCTCAATCATACTAGTTGCTTAGTGCTCACAATGGTATCCACACATAAATGATCTGGCTAATAGACTTGAAGTTTGAAATTTGGACTGTTCGTGTAGAACATTTAGCTATCTGGATATAGATAACTGAAAATATTTAAAATTATAAGTTCCCTTATATACAACAGTTTTCTTTGGGTTGAACATTTATCTATCTAAAGAGTAGATCCCTGTCCACAAGCGCTGCTGTTGAGAGAAAAACTAAAATTTTGATTCATGGGAGCTGATGTGCTGCCACACTCATAGCAGTTATGGCCACATAGAAAGCAGACACCACCAGCGTGGCAGTAATCGCAGCTAGAGGGAGTGGCCTGGACACAATGGGCATCTTAATGGCCTTGCTAAGGCAAGGAACTTGGAGATCTAACCTGGCATGGCAGAGACAGAGTCATCTTCGTTCAAAGAGAAGAAAGAGGTATCACAGATCCGGTTCTTGAACAGCCTCGCACAGATCTCCCCCTCGAATGAAATGGTAATCTCCAATTTTATTCCTCAATGCATCCCATTCGATACCGAAGTTGATTTGTGTTCTATTCTTGGCATGGTCTCCTTTTTTTTGTTAGCACACACTACTATATATATACAGCATGATGAGTGAGTGCTTCTCGAAAAAATGATGGTTGACCGGCAATATCTACAAGCTGATTCTCTATCTTTAGCAGTACTTGGGGGAACTTAAAATAATGTGGAGCCAAAAATTTGAAAACTTAAAATAATTTTGGGTAGTCAATGGTAATGAAATGCTATGATATATAGTTTTACTTGAATATTTACATGAGTATTGAGGCACTTCATCATGGTCTTGCAGTTGTTGTGCACTGCTATGATATCAATTGGTTTATCACAGGATTATTCCTCACAGGATTTGTGGCCAATAGACTTTACTGTCAATGTCTTATTGTTTAAGTTTAACTCATATTTAAGTTCAATCGTGCTTTATGCAACTGACAAGTATCTGAAAAAGCTTCTGTGTTCAACTCTATATTGTTCCTCCTCAACGCACCGTCGTAAATATTTTTCGGATCAGCTATTCATACTGCATTGTTTGTCTTGTTCCTTTAGTGCTTTACTGCATCCACAGACTGCATCAGGAGAGGCAACAATTTTGTGAGAAGTGCCATCTGTAGATCAAGCAACTAAGGCTGGTAGCTTAAAATGTCTGACTGGATATTCTTAAAACGCTCCCCTTTTCTTCCCCAATGCATCCTTCTTCCTATCAGTATACGCACCATCGGGACCTGCGGGTTGTCTTCCTTCGTCCTTTCAGTATTTTCTTTAGACATGGCATGTATCCTGGCCCCTGTCCTTCTTTATTCCTCACACACTCCCTGCGTAGTAATAGAGGTGCAACTTCCGCAATGCTGCATGTATGTAGCGAGGAGGCAGGAATATTGGAGGCGAACGTGGTGTTAGAATGGCTTTATCATTTATGACTCCTTTGGACATTTAATTAGTACAGATAGTAGTAGTGTATATTATATTAACTGGTTTTGTGTGCGTTTTCGGCCGCATGACTGCAATCAGTAGTGGCTTCGCCAAATGTATTTAGAAAGATTCAGTATATGAAGGAGGTGGTATTTCATAGGAATGTAGTGGCTTCGCCAGGGTATTTGTATTTTTTTCCACAATGTCAAGACATACATACGCAAGTGGTTGACACTTAATTATTCTAAATTGCTTTCAATAACATGTATTGCTATATAAATTTGAAAACTTAAGCATCTAGATATTAATAACATGTATTGCATCCACTATCAAAGCATGCATCATTGTGAACCAATAACCATTTACTGTAAGCCAGGGAGAGTGCATGGTCAATGTGATGCTTCACTTGATACCTCGCAATCCAAGATATTACTAGTTTAATTACATATGCGAGTAGTAGTTGTCAAAAGGTACCTATATATATAGTATAATGATGAGTAAACCTTGCTAGAGACAACTGGAAACGCGAATTTCCCTAAGTGTGCAAATACCGTCAAGGAAATTCAATTTACCATCTAGAAGTTGTCAAAAAAAAAATTACCATCTAGAAGGCTGTGCATGCATGCATTATTTACTTTCAACAAATGGAAAGAATAGTTTCGTCATGTGGTGAATGTTTGCCAGATTTGTACCTTCAAACATAGTGGCTTGAATTTGAGGATTCAACCAGCAGGTGCCTTTGGTTCCAAATAGGCATGACGCGCCATCAATTGTTCCTCACATATATCAAGGATACTACTAACAAAGGTTCATAAATTACAAGACAAAGCCCATCTCTAGACCAACATTTATGCTTGGGAAACATTTATTTCTTTTACGTGATTCAAATAGAGTAGTTGAATTGAGAAGTTTATAGATCTGCCACTTTGTATGTAACGTGAAATCTGGCTGCAACATATTTTCCGTCATTGAATACAGAAGTTCAGGTATCTGCTACATTATAACTCAACTTGTGTCTCCCTTGCCTCCATCATAGACAAATTAAGAATGATATATTGTGCTTTTCTAGCAAACGCAGCACCATTAGATGGAGGCCATTTACAAAGTTAATGAACTCACTGCCATGGAAACAGAAAATTATTGACATCACATTTTTCTATTCCAAGTTTGTGATACTTCGAGACAACATACCTCGACTCTGTTTTTCCTTCCAGAGGTATCACATCCCCTATTGAGAGAGAGAGAGAGAGAGAGAGAGGAAAGAAGGTGACTTCAGTGTTAGAGGACAATGGCTTTACAATTATTAGCCTTAGGTCTGTACATAAACATCATAAACCTTTTAACTAACAGGCTTGTGGAATCATAGATGTTTAATTAGGTAGGAATGAATGTCCCAAATACCTCAACACACATTGAGTAGGACAGGAGGTACTTATTTATATCAATATAGTAGCTTGATCAAAGTAATTGTTTTTCTAGAATGTCTAAAGGACATGCATACAAAACAGGGTTTAATTTGACACAAACTAATACTAAAATTTTTCAATAACATGTATATAATATGTAATGATAAAATATAAAACACAGGACATGCATACAAAACAGGGTTTAGGCGGATCGGCTACAGGACGCCCGACCGGTCAGACCGTTGAGGGACACCGGTCTGACCGGTGACGTCAGCCTGATCGGCTTTGTGCCAATTTTGGGTGTGAACAGTAAGACCAATCAGTCACTTCTCAAACCTAAAAACACTCGATCGGGCTAACCAAGTATCTCAAGATTTAGTCCGCCTCATCCTTCCTTCACCACATTAATGCATGACAGTGGCAACCCGGGCGCACCCGATGTCTTGGCAAAGCAATGCCAAAGATGTTGCCACATCTTTGAGAGCTGTAGCTCGGTTGCAGGAATCCCGTCACCAGCCCAACGAAGAAACCCCATCTCGCCATCGAGAATTCGCTCCACTGTCAGCCATAGCCGGGCTTGCGCTGTAATCTTTAGTTTATCCCTTCTCTGTCCTGCTCCTTCCCATCACCATAAGGCCATAAAACAAACATCTCGTTCTGGGTTTTGATTGATGGGTAGGAAACAAAAGTCGGAAGCAGCAGTTGGAAAACAAAACTTGTGAACAGAAACACTGTAGATTTTTTTTTTCAGGATTCCTTTGGTGCCGGCCGGCAGTGGGCGCATACATATGACTTTATATATATATAGCCCAGTTTTATCTGTTGCTGACTCCCATGATGGTTCTTTGTAGTCAATAAGGCATGCAATATCCAAATTCTTTTTATTCTGTTTTTCTTACGTTATGGAGGCATCGAAATACAAATCAAGGAGGTATCGATTACTGCATCGCAGCCACGGATCACCGGCCATACAGGAGTCGGTATAAGATGTTATGCTGACTAATCGTTAGGTGGTCCCTGTTCATTTGACTTATCAGTCATCAGCCAGCAGTATTTTTCTCTCAGAACAAATCAGCTACCAACCACCAACCAACAGTAATTTTCTCTCAGAATAAATCATCACCAGCAACCAGCCACCAGCCAAACGAACAGGCCGAGTTATACCGACTACAATAAATTCTATATTATAATAAAAGAGTAGTACTTGGAACAACGAATAATTACAAGTCCAAGCCCATCATAGCTGATACTACCTACTCTCATACTTCCTCTGTTCTCAAATATAATGCAAGGCATCGCGAGATCTCAGGACATATTAGGTGCAGCAAAAGACCTTTGTTCCCTTGAAGCTAATGGTCGTGCAGATAACAATGATTTATTTTTAGTAAAGTTCCACCAATCAGCCACCATTATCTTGTCAATTATAGAAAGAATGAATTGAAATGAGCAATGATACGAAAGATCCTATAATACCTTTGGAAGAAAGTTTGTAAGAATTGATATGTACTAGTCCTGAACGTTTGTAAGAACTGATCTAGACCGCATGAATTGAGAAGAATAATATCATACCTGTTAAGGTGGCAACAATCCAGCATTAGCTGCCACTTGCAATAAAGCATTTGCAACGGAGGTAAGGAGCATGGTGAACTCAGCGACAAATTCATCATGAGAGAGGCGTAGCTGGCAAAGCATTGTCAACCAGTTTTGCATGGATAGGTGTCATGAATCATCACAGATGCTCCAGTTTTCTTCACCGGCGCATCCCATTCTTATACCGTAATGTCATCTACAGCAGTTTTATTAGCTCACGCACTACTATGAATTCAGGTTCCTGTTATATTAAATGTGACGCAACAAAATTAGTGTCTTTCTTTCACCAAACAGGGTTTCAATTCATAATATTTGGTTATCACATCAGCACCCTTAGCATCATTATTGCGGTGAAATTTGCGATTTGGTTATGTCCCCACATAAGTCAGACATATGTTATGCTCATCTGAGAGTCATTCTTTTTAGCCATAATCGACCAAATTTTGTCCTCTCGCATCATTGTTATCCATGCCGGAAATGTTCAATATATAATTTGCTCCATTTTATTTCCTGTCCGTATTGCAAATAGATAACTAATAAGATAAGATTTTCTAACAATACTTACAGATGTCTAGAATATCTTTTGTTTTGCACCAAAAACTCTACACTACTACTATTATGAATCTGAATTGTTATACCTGTGAACAGCTGGGCTGCCATGATCGCAGCAGTAGTGAACGCATGTAGAAGTTTTATATTTGGAAGCATATATCAATTCAGGAGGGATGTCGCCAACTTCCGCTCGTCGCCACCAATATCAACCTCCACGTCCTCCCCACACTGCCGGAGATCCACCCACTATGGCCGCGACCGTGGCTGGCCAAGCAGGGAGCCCAAGGTCATCGAGGAAGTCAGCCCAGTACCTTCGCCTTCCCGTACTGGAGGTGCAAGGCTCGAGGGGAGGCACCACACCCCTCCTCCACCACCTCTGTCGTGGGATCCGACGCTACCAGGAGGGAGCACTGCGCCCCTCCTCCACCACCTCCACCCGTGTGGCCAGCCGGGAAGAAGGCCCTTCTCCCCTCCTCCCAGAAGCTGTGCTGCTCCTCTGTTGCCACTGGGACGGAAGGACGGGACGGCTGCACTGCGCACATTACTTGTTAGAGTTAAGCTTGACACGTGTGTGCGTGCGTACGTCGTGGATTAGTGTGTGTGTGGCGTCCGTCGCCGTGTCAATCGCAAGGTGCAGTAGGGCTGCGCCCATGGCGGCTTGGTGTGTTGAGTTGCACGTATCGGTGGGTGCAGGATAGCTGCAACGCCAAGTATTCAGGTTAGTTTGTTAGGCAGTTAGGATACGTATGCGGCGCAGGACTGCTGTGCCATACGATCGTGTTTGTTGGGAGTTCGTGGCGTGCGTTGTGGCCAAGTCGTGCGTGCGAGGCGGAGCTCGCGCGCCGTGAGTGCCGAGTCGTGTGGATCGTGGCGAATGGAGGTAGTGCTCCGTCGTGCGATGCCTGAGCCTATAAAGGCTTGTGAACTCCACCATTGTAAGCTGCCGGTTGCATTTTAGTGATCAAAGAAGGCCAAGATACAGGCGAGTAGTCGCCGCGGTGTTCGTCGCCGGCCAAGTCTCTGTTCATCGTCTTCCTCGCGTCAGTGTCGTGAGAGAGAGAGAGGCAGTGCCGTTTCGGCTCCAACAATTGGCATCAGAGCCGGGGAGGATGAAGATCGGCGACTACCCGAAGCGCGAGGATGGAGACAGCTCCAACGTCGGCGCCGTCATCGAGCGTGTCGTCGCCAACGCTGGTGCCGTGGAGCTCCCGCTGCTGACCAATGGGAATTACCATGAGTGGGCCTTGGTCATGCAGGTATCTCTGGAGGCCATGGAGCTTTGGGAAGCGGTGGAGGCCGAGTGCAAGGAGCGCGCCAAGGATCGGCGTGCGCTGGCCGTCATCATCCGCGCCGTGCCGCCAGGGATGAAGAGCGCGCTCGCCGTGAAGAAGACGGCGAACGAGGCGTGGGCGGCAGTGAAGTCCATGCACGGGGGTGACGATCGCGTCAAGGCGTCGTGCGTGCAGCGCCTGTGGAAGGAGTTCGAGAATCTCTCGTTCCGGGAGGCGGAGTCCGTTGCTGACTTCTCGATCCGGATCCAGGGGCTCGTCGGAAGGTTGCGCGAGGCGGGCGAGGAGCTGGTGGACGGGCGTGTGGTGAAGAAGATCCTGCGCGTCATGCCAAAGAAGTACAAGCAAGTCGCCGTCGCCATCGAGATGCTCACGGACCTCGACAAGACGACCATTGAAGAGCTCGTCGGTCGTCTGCGCGTGGCGGAGGATGCAGATGCTGACGAGGAGATGGCGGAGAAAGAGGTTCGAGAAGGCATGGAGCGGCTGCTGCTCACCAGGGAGCAGTTGGAAGCAAGTCACCGTCAGAAGCACGGCAAGGAGCGGACGCGCTACTCACCGGCGCGCCATGGCTACAGAAAGAAGGAAGATGGCCATGATGGAGGTCATGACGAAGAGGACGACGACACCAGCACGATCTCAGGGTCCAGCAGGAGGTCGGAGCGCCGCAATCGCGGGAGGTGCTTCAACTGCAACGAGCGTGGGCACATCGCCAAGTTCTGTACTCGTCAGCGCGAGGGCAAGGCGCTGATGGCGGACGCCGGCGAGGAGGTGACACTGCTGTGAGCTGCAGGGACTACGATGTCAAGCTTAGGGGGTGATTGTTAGAGTTAAGCTTGACACGTGTGTGCGTGCGTACGTCGTGGATTAGTGTGTGTGCGGCGTCCGTCGCCGTGTCAGTCGCAAGGTGCAGTAGGGCTGCGCCCATGGCGGCTTGGTGTGTTGAGTTGCACGTATCGGTGGGTGCAGGATAGCTGCAACGCCAAGTATTCAGGTTAGTTTGTTAGGCAGTTAGGATACGTATGCGGCGCAGGACTGCTGTGCCATACGATCGTGTTTGTTGGGAGTTCGTGGCGTGCGTTGTGGCCAAGTCGTGCGTGCGAGGCGGAGCTCGCGCGCCATGAGTGCCGAGTCGTGTGGATCGTGGCGAATGGAGGTAGTGCTCCGTCGTGCGATGCCTGAGCCTATAAAGTCTTGTGAACTCCACCATTGTAAGCTGCCGGTTGCATTTTAGTGATCAAAGAAGGCCAAGATACAGGCGAGTAGTCGCCGCGGCGTTCGTCGCCGGCCAAGTCTCTGTTCATCATCTTCCTCGCGTCAGTGTCGTGAGAGAGAGAGGCAGCGCCGTTTCGGCTCCAACAATTGGCATCAGAGCCGGGGAGGATGAAGATCGGCGACTACCCGAAGCGCGAGGATGGAGACAGCTCCAACGTCAGCGCCGTCGTCGAGCGTGTCGTCGCCAACGCCGGTGCCGTGGAGCTCCCGCTGCTGACCAATGGGAATTACCATGAGTGGGCCTTGGTCATGCAGGTATCTCTGGAGGCCATGGAGCTTTGGGAAGCGGTGGAGGCCGAGTGCAAGGAGCGCGCCAAGGATCGGCGTGCGCTGGCCGTCATCATCTGCGCCGTGCCGCCAGGGATGAAGAGCGCGCTCGGCGTGAAGAAGACGGCGAACGAGGTGTGGGCGGCAGTGAAGTCCATGCACGGGGGTGACGATCGCGTCAAGGCGTCGTGCGTGCAGCGCCTGTGGAAGGAGTTCGAGAATCTCTCGTTCCAGGAGGGGGAGTCCATTGCTGACTTCTCGATCCGGATCCAGGGGCTCGTCGGAAGGTTGCGCGAGGCGGGCGAGGAGCTGGTGGACGGGCGTGTGGTGAAGAAGATCCTGCGCGTCGTGCCCAAGAAGTACAAGCAAGTCGCCGTCGCCATCGAGATGCTCACGAACCTCGACAAGACGACCATTGAAGAGCTCGTCGGTCGTCTGCGCGTGGCGGAGGATGCAGATGCTGACGAGGAGAAGGCGGAGAAAGAGGTTCGAGAAGGCATGGAGTGGCTGCTGCTCACCAGGGAGCAGTCGGAAGCAAGTCGCCGTCAGAAGCACGGCAAGGAGCGGACGCGCTACTCACCGGCGCGCCATGGCTACAGAAAGAAGGAAGATGGCCGTGATGGAGGTCATGACGAAGAGGACGATGACGCCAGCACGATCTCAGGGTCCAGCAGGAGGTCGGAGCGCCGCAATCGCGGGAGGTGCTTCAACTGCAACGAGCGTGGGCACATCGCCAAGTTCTGTACTCGTCAGCGCGAGGGCAAGGCGCTGATGGCAGACGCCGGTGAGGAGGCGACACTATTGTGAGCTGCAGGGACTACGATGTCAAGCTTAGGGGGTGATTGTTAGAGTTAAGCTTGACACGTGTGTGCGTGCGTACGTCGTGGATTAGTGTGTCTGTGGCGTCCGTCGCCGTCTCAATCGCAAGGTGCAGTAGGGCTACGCCCATGGCGGCTTGGTGTGTTGAGTTGCACGTATCGGTGGGTGCAGGATAGCTGCAACGCCAAGTATTCAGGTTAGTTTGTTAGGCAGTTAGGATACGTATGCGGCGCAGGACTGCTGTGCCATACGATCGTGTTTGTTGGGAGTTCGTGGCGTGCGTTGTGGCCAAGTCGTGCGTGCGAGGCGGAGCTCGCGCGCCGTGAGTGCTGAGTCGTGTGGATCGTGGCGAATGGAGGTAGTGCTCCGTCGTGCGATGCCTGAGCCTATAAAGGCTTGTGAACTCCACCATTGTAAGCTGCCGGTTGCATTTTAGTGATCAAAGATGGCCAAGATACAAGCGAGTAGTCGCCGCGGTGTTCGTCGCCGGCCAAGTCTCTGTTCATCGTCTTCCTCGCGTCAGTGTCGTGAGAGAGAGAGAG
Source organism: Cenchrus fungigraminus (assembly GCA_036936925.1). Classification (NCBI taxonomy): domain Eukaryota; kingdom Viridiplantae; phylum Streptophyta; class Magnoliopsida; order Poales; family Poaceae; genus Cenchrus; species Cenchrus fungigraminus. Next base: position 93,211,777 of record CM072780.1, read on the forward strand.
AGGCAGCGCCGTTTCGGCTCCAACATTACTGGTGTCCGCGCCCACCACTGGTGGAGAGAGGGGCTGACGTAGATCGAGAGGAAGATAGGATAAGAGATACAGCCCCGCTAGTGACACTAGGAGGGAGATTAGCGGCAGGTGGGAATGGAGTGGAGAGAGGACATTGTGTGATTGGGATTGGTGCAGCATCGGTGACAAAGTAGAAGTGCATAGGCTGCATTCTACTTGAGGCGGGTCACTTGTCTAAAATGACCGTCTTTCTAGGACATCTCGCGAAGGCTAAAACGAGCATCTTTTTAGGACGGAGGGAGTATGTCACAAGAACACAAGAACTCACATCGATATATCACAGGAACACAAGAATGAACGACGCGTCGTGGTCTGGTTCCGGCCGCTGGCACTCCTCCTGCCCCTCCTACCGCGTGGCAGGGAACGCCGCCGCGCACCCATTGGGAGCTCGGACTGCGCATACCGTTGGCCAGCTCCCGTGCTCCCGTGGTCGGGAAGCCACCGGCCCACCTCTGCGCCCGGCCTCCCCACGCCAGTGGGGCCTGGCCTATGGCCTCTGCGCCCACCTCTAGCTTCCGCCAGGCCAAGCCCCAAGCCATCGCCGCCTAGAAGAAATAGAGAAAGGACAGGATAGAAGAATAAGAGATAAAAGAATGGGAGGAGAAGAGATAAGGCAGGAAACTGGGGTGATGGTGGTGGGCGCATTGTTGGGGAATCGACGTCGATCCTCGAGCAAACTAGTGTTCTCATTGTTTGATATTTGGGCATCCAGTAGGGCATCTGCCCGGCAGATCCAGCACACTACTCAAGTTAGATGTAAGAGATAATATTTGTTGATGTGCATTCAGTAGCTGGGTGCACAAAGTCATCTACGATATAAGGTCTTGTTTCATCTACGATAGTAATTGATAATAATTATTTCATTCATTATGTCTCCATGCCCACAAAGTCAGTTGACTACTTGAGTAAGCTTTGGACCGTCTGGAAGAGCCACAACAAGATGGTGTTTGATGCACAGGATCAGAGTTTATCGGTGCTGGCGCGGTGGCCGTGGTGTCGCACGCCCAGCTCTAGATAGTCCGATCACCTCGCTGGCTCGATTGTGCCCCTCTCGACTCCTGGTGCTCTCATATATCTACGTAATTTACAGCCATTGTTGCACTCCTCTCTCCCGTGTTGTATCTCATGTCACGCCATGACGGTGATGTAAAACCAACTGGGCTTTGCCCTTTTGCAATGAAGTTCAGGTGGGCGATCTCCGCCCCCCTTCAAGGGCCTCCTGTGATATATGAATGCAGCCGATTGCACCTCTGTTGGGCCAGATGTTTCGCGAGTACCACAACACCTTTATATATTGGGCATAATATATAGCATGCATCCCCGTTTCCCTACCCTACCAAAAGCTAACAGCACACAGTGCATTGGAGAAGAATGGAAGACGCGCTAGCTAGTAAAATGTCTCCAGATAAAGCTTCCTCTATATGAATGGAAGGTGTATGGAAATAGCCTACCGCACATAAAACAACTCCACTAGTATTGAACATTTGCACGGGCATACTTCACCGATCATCTCTGTCGACTCTGCTTGGACAATGAGCAGAGAATGTTGGACTGCTCGAATGATATCCATATGCAGATTAAGACAGCCCGTGAAGCCTGAGTTCACATGCACAAGCTGACACACAAGCATGTGCCTGCACTGATGAAAAGCACAAGTGTTCTGTTGGTGTTTCAATGACACAAATAGCTGACTTTTCAACCTTTGTATTACGCCAAAGGTAATTGAAAATTACAACTAATGTGAGCAATTGATATCACGTACGATGTCTGGCGTATAGACCTGCGGCTCCTTTGGTCCTGGCTCTGATCGTAACTAGAGGCACAATTATGGTAGTATCCATCCCAGTATTCGAAAACTGCAACGAGTCAGTGGAAAGGAAAGTAGAACAAAATAAGAAACAACCAACAATATATTAAAAGGAGAACATACACAAATTCCTGGTCAGAATACATATACACGACATGCCAACGAACAGAACTGTGAATGGCAATCAGTGGAGTAGATTTGTAGAATGTGTCACAAACCCGACTACTTGATTCAACACTTTTAGTCACTGGATGAACAGATTCAACACTAAGGGGCAGATTACAGATATCTTGAAGGATCTGGGTACAAGGGAGAGGGAGGAAGAAGGGGAAGGAAGTGAGTATTTACATGTGTAGTAAAAGTAGTCAGTTGCAGTCAGCATAATGCCATGTAACACTTGAAATGGTAAGAATATTCCATAAAACATAAAAAAAATTTCCTTCATTCACACATTGTCATGTTTTAAAGATATATATTTTATTACTAGGAGTAGGTGCATGTTGTTTCATTTATAACTGTTGTGACAAGAATTCTTTATACACATTATGTTCTACACGCTTGCGACTTAAAAAGTGAGGCAAGATCCTTTCATTTTACGATTAGGCAATTAAGTTCCCTTGTTGGTAATTATACTGAAACTGCCTTTTGTAACCTTACTGGTAATATTTGACAAAATACTCTGGCAATACTAGACTCATAATTTTTAAGGAGACACACAAGCGTGTTGCAATGTATATCGTGAAGTTGGGAAATAAATTGCCTGCTGCACATAAGCCCATGGTATGATATAAATATGAGGAAAAGCACTTCCATATATGACGCTATGTACTTACATCACTGAACAAGCCACACGAGGTTGATATTGCTTCTCCGTCACCAGTAGCAAAAAAAATAGCAGCCACAGAAACATGAGAGGAAATTTGAAAAAACAAAGTGAGATGATATGGGAATTGGAGACATCAGGAAAGAGGCATATGCTTCGGGCAAAATAGGCAGTATCCCAGTGGTGTATATGGTAAACATGCTGGACCAGCACCAATCTCAAATGTGCCGTCCTATGAATTGCAATGCATTCATTGGGAGTTTGGTAGTTCTACATTTTCCATTGCATTGCATTGCCTACTACCTTGCTGAAAATGAAAACAGTACAACTGGTCTAAAAAGCTCATCCAAGTGCTACTTTTCTGTTACTGTGATCCTCAGCAGTAAAAAAGGAGGTTAGATTTTTTTTTAAATTTGTAGGTAAAGTGCTACATTCAAGAGGCTTTAGAACCGTAAATTTCATCATGAGTGCGCACTGGCATTTTACATGCTGTGCAGCGCCGTATCGAAGTTTTGGAGGGCCTGGTGCAAAATGCAAAATGAGGCCCATATTTGTTGGAAATATAATCGATAATGTTTTTTTGGATTATTCTTGCAAAAAAAGATAATGTTTTTGGATTAGGTCATATAACTTCATGTGTGGCTATTGGGCTCGTAATTTCTAGTCACTCTAAAACACATGAAACAATAATTACCTTTCTATTTCTGGATTCATAAATAGAACAAAACCAATTTAAATAATAAAGATGGAGTTTATGGTAACCAATGAACAGGGAAAATTGACTTACTATTGAACTTGCAAATGTGAAGACCCCGTAAGTTAATACTCGAAGCATCCATAAGATGACTAGACACACTCTAATTGAGAAATAATAAATTAGATGGGAGTGGAGAGGGTACGGTGCAACTTTAGAACATGAATCCAATCATGGTAAAACACAGATCAGATGGTAAAACACTGATGTGACTCATCATTTCTATTACTTTTGGCTGGAAAGTGTGTTGAAAGTATTAGTTATTAATTATTAATCAGATGGTCTAATTTCAGATTTGGAGGTCTTTCGGATTTGGGGGCCTGGTGTGGGCGCTCCACTTGCACCGTGCCTTATACGGGCCTGATGCTGTGGGACCGTGTATTCTCTGAGCATGGTTTGTAGAAAAGTCAGGTGGAAGAAATGAAGGGTTGGTTTGCAGTCTAAATGATAGAACAATAATCCAACTGCCAAAATGAATCCACATCCATTTAACATAATTAGTGCCAGCTATTTAAATTAGTTGACCATTGAAGCAAGGTTTGAGTTTGAAACATGTACAACCAAAAGAGCACGACTTTATTCACTACCAACCAAAAGCAGCATAAATAATGTGTCGTTTACATACTGCTTCGATCCATCTTCCCCTGAAGAAGCAACAAGAGCACTTTCCTCAATTTAGCCCCACTATGATAGCATTCTTTTTTTTTTTTGAGAATTCACTGTGATAGCATTGCTCCCATCAGTAGTCAACATATGTACTAGCTTGTATCAACATACACAAGTGAGATGATCATGTCGATGAGACAATGCAAAACCAGAGAATTGGGTGACATGGGAAATGGAGACATGGGGAAAAAGACACATGCTAGCATCAGGTAATCTCCCACGTGAGCAGCCAACTTGTGCTGCAGGACCGTCCATGAACAGTCAGACGTCTACGTCATCCTGGTGCTGGAGAGGAACTGTCAGACTACTCATCTTCACGCAGTTGTTCTACCTTTTCTTGCAATGGACTGGACGGGGTGAGGAGTGGGATGGCATTGTGGTCAGTAAACAATGGATAATGGTAGAGGGAAAGGAGAGGGAGCACACCCTTTAAGCGCTGTCTGTAGCCGTAACCTAGCAGAGCCACACTTTAACCCTATATACAAACAGCTACGAAAATGGAAAAGAATCACTCAAACAGACCATTGAAGAGACACGTTATGGAAGTGTTTAGAGACATGGAGCCGAGTCTTTTGTATCGTGTTCAAAGGAGACGAGCATTTTACGTGTCTCCGATGTAGAGTCTGTTGGATTTAATTGGGCTTAACCCTTTTTCCAAGCCATTAAATCAATAATAATTCAGGCTCATAAGTAATGCTAAGAGTTTACCAAATGGTGATTAATAAGGTGATTAATCCCATATGGTTAATTAAGAAGGAATGAAATGCATAGGGTTGCCATTTTGCACCATGAGACACTGATTGTGAGAATTAAGTTTGTGGTCAATAGCTGATCAGTTACTTGTGCTAATGGCTGTGCTCAGTTACTAGTACTAATTTGGCTGTCGGTTACTGGTTGCTAATGGCTGCGGTTAGTAGTTGCATTCGATTCTTCTTGCTAGCCTCTTTTCTTTTTAAACTGTTGTCGCTGCACTCGAGACCCATTCCCATTCCACTTCGTGCGCGCACACGCTGCTGGAAGAGCAGAGCCTCCAAAACCGGCATCGCAAGAGATCCTGCTTGGGATAGCGATGCAATCAGGTTTTTGGGTAGCGCAACAAGTGCGCGACTGCTCAACGATCTTCCTCCATTTGCTCGTTGTACGACTACTTCCCGGTGGACCGAGCGATTGGACTATGACTACTTCCCGGTGGACGCAACGGCACTGCGAACATCTTCTTGCATCAACTGTGAACGACTACATGGAACAACTCATCATGATGAATGATGGGAATGGAGCCGCTGGTGCCTCCGGCACCTGTCCCTCCGCAGGGTATACCTTCATGTTCCTCTTTTTATTTACTGGTTTTCAAGTTTGGTTAACCGGTAATAAAATGGAATATATATATGTCATCACAATATTGCTGCTATATTCATGGATTAAATTTAACAAAATTTGCCTAATTTTCTAATAATCCAAAAACCTGATAGGCAATTTTCTATTAGAGGTTTTGCTGCTGCATTAAAACCGGAACCGTTCAATGGCACTTTTTACAAGAGGTGGCGTGCTAGGATGATATTGTGGTTGACTGCTATGAACTGCTATCACGTTGCACAGGGAAAGCCGGAACAGTTTACTCCAGAGGAGGAGAACTCGTTCGAGACGGCTGATAACCTGTTTCGTGGTGTTGTGATTAGTGCTCTTGATGCCAAGTATATTGATTCCTATATCACGCACGCTACTGCAAAAGAGATGTGGGATTCATTGGATGCTAAATTCGGTGTTTCTGATGCTGGGAGTGAGTTGTATCTCATGGAGCAATTGTATGACTACAAAATGGTAGAGGACCGTTCTGTGGTGGAACAAGCTCATGAAGTACAGTCACTGGCAAAAGAACTCGAACAATTTCCTTGTGTGTTGCCTGACAAGTTTGTGGCTGGCGGTATTATCGCCAAGTTACCACCTTCTTGGAAGGATTTTGCTACTTCTCTAAAACACAAGAGACAACGGTTCAGCGTGGCTGATCTCATTGGGACTCTTGATGTTGAGGAGAGGGCGAGAGGGTGTTGCGTCTTCTAGTGCCAATGCGGTACAGAAGAAAAATTCCAATTTCAATGCATCTCACAAGAAGAAAAAGGAAAAGAAACAGAAGCCAAAGCAGACAACCAATTTTAAGAAGAAAAAGGGAAAAGAATCACAATGCTGTTTTGTTTGCATGAGCATGGAGCATCGGGCGAGTCAATGCCCAGACCACAAATTTAAATAGGAGAAGAAATCAGTGAACATGATTATTAGCGAAGCTAGAGGAACATCGGGGTACGGTAATTTATTACCTACAGTTCTTTCTGTTTGTAAGTCACCTGAGTGGTAGCTTGATACTGGTGCTAATGTTCATGTGTGTGCTGATATTTCTTTGTTTTCTTCTTATCAGGCCGGCGTGACAGGGTCGTTGTTGATGGGAAACGGATCACATGCGTGTGTTCTTGGTGTTGGTACGGTCAATCTGAAGTTTACTTCGGGAAAAACGGTACTCTTGAAGCACGTGCAGCATGTCCCATCTATCAAAAAGAATCTTGTTATTGTCTCTCTACTGTGTAGAGATGATTTTAAAATTATGCTTGAGCCAAATAAATGTATACTTTCTAAGTATGGGACATTTGTTGGAAAAGGCTATGTGAGCGGAGGCTTGTTCCGCTTATCTTTGCTTGATGATGATGTTGACACATTTTATCTTATATATTTATAAGTCAACTAAACATGAGAAAAGGGTATAATTGTTAATACCAACTTAGAATAGGGTGTCACTAATAGTTTTTCTGGAGTTTTGGAGAATTCTATGTCTTGAAGGGACTAATCAGAAAACTACGAAAAGAATGAAGTCTAGAAGGCTCCAGAAGACTCCGGAACTCAAAGTGACTTGGCACCCAAGAAAGAAGCATCTGGAAGAGGCAAAGACATCACAGACCGGTCGGCCCCATGGTGGGGCCGGTCGGCCTCCCCCGGCCGCCACGTCAGCCCTACTTCTGGAATGTTCTTCCACCGCCTATGTGGATCAATCTAAACCGTATGTTAGGTCTGTTTGATCGTACGGCTCATGGCATCCCCTCAGGACTATATAAGCAGCCCCTTGACCCCCTGGCAGAGGAGAATCTGTCTCTCATCTGTTCATACACCAGATCAAGTCATCAAGTCAGAGATACTACGCCCTAGAAACACCATATAGCGAGAGTAGCTAACTAGTCTAGATCTAGGAGGAGGCAAGGCGTCTACTTGGCTCATGATCGTCTAGAAGCTTGTCGAGATACTGATCTAGATTCGCTTTTGTAAGTTCTTCATAAGTTCTTCACATTTGCTGTAGAGACATATGTTCTTATCAATGATTATATTCGAGATATGTGCGTGGTACTTATTATTATTACATGTTTAGCATAGATGATTTACCTTTATATTTGTGTATGGAGTCGTATAGCCCTCACCTAGATCATTTGTTAACATGGGTGAGTGGTAAAGATAGTGTAAGCGTGGTGCTTATACTGTACTTACCTGCGATTGCACCCTACATGCCGGGTCGCGTGGTAGATCGTGGTGGTGACAGCACTATTGAGTCCTTTGCAATCCACCCCCCGTGTGTAGGACTAGTGGAGCTTTATACTGTTTGGGTTGTTTCAAGTTTCGGCCTTGATCCTCCTGATTAGTCTCCCCATGCATTAGTATATTAGTTCTTCTTCCATGATTGTTAAATGTATTGCACTAATCATAGTTTGCATTGACATGTAATTTAGGGTTACCGAGGAGTATCCGCTAACTAGGCTGTGAATACGCTTCTCTCTCTATAGTGACACTTCCTGGTGGCTCACTATGTTATGACTTGATCAATGCTATCGTTATTATTATCTTTATGTGACTTACACCTGTTTATAGTAATTGATATATTTTGGCCACTCTACAGTACACAACTAAGAGATATGCATGTATTTGTTATTATAGATAAAAGACTTCTTTCCCTGAGGTAGAATATAAATACGATACCTGGTTTTACTCCTGGTTAAAATGCTACAATGATATATTCATATCTGTGCGCTTGCGGATACCCATATATATATATATATATATATATATTCTTATCTAGAGATCCAAGGCATATGTAAGAGTACCAATCCATGTGTTTTAGTGTCATTGTCAGGGATGACAACCTAGATCGAGTTGTGCTATGACCTGTATTGGATTTATCTTTTAGTTTATCTGAAAGCAACATCTGATATACACTTAGCATCATGTTAAGATATACCTTTGCATTTCTGGCGCCGTCGATAGAGATGGATCATATATCTGTTTCTAGTCGATGACGTTAGCAATGTCAATAGATGCTTGTAATAAGGTTGTGAACAATGTTTTAATTCCTGATAATTCCAACATTTGGCATTCACGGTTATGTCATGTTAATTTCGGTTGTATGTCGCGGTTAGCAAAACTAAATTTAATTCCGAATTTTGAGTTAGCCAAAGGTTCGAAATGTCATGCATGTGTGCAATCAAAGCAACCTCGCAAGCCTCACAAGGCTGTAGAGGCGAGGAACTTAGCGGCATTAGAACTCATTCATACTGATTTGAGCGAAATGAATGGTGTTTTGACTAAAGGTGGCAAAAGATACTTCATGACTCTCATAGACGATTGTACTAGATTTTGCTATGTTTATTTGTTGAAATCAAAAGATTAAGCATTCCATTATTTTAGGATCTATAAAGTTGAAATAGAAAACCAACTTGAGAGGAAAATTAAATGGGTATGGTCTGATCGAGGTGGAGAATATTTTTCTAATTAGTTTTCTGAGTTCTGTGCAGAACATGGGATTATTCATGAGAGCACACCTCCATACTCACCTGAATCCAATGGGATTGCCGAAAGAAAGAACCGCACTCTAACTCATTTGGTTGATGCCATGTTAGAGACCGCTTGTCTATCTATGGAATGATGGGTGAGGACCGGAGCGTCCGAGGACCGGTGGATGGTCGCTCCTTGGTGTGATGAGTGATTGACAATGTGGTGTGGACTGACTCTTGGTCGAGTATTGCAGGTGCAGGTTGCGGCTTGATTTGCGTTGGTGCTGGTGAAGAACGGGCGTGAAAGGTCTTAGCCTGTGTGGCCTCCGAGGAGTGGAGAGACAAGTAGGCTCGGCTCGATGGACCCGGTGGCCGAACGAGATCAAGTGCGGGCCGCATGGTGGCAAGAAAAGCAAGACGAAGTCATGGACAGGAGTCGGTGTAGGGTAGCGGCTCACAACCGGAGTCTGCACGCGGGGTTTGGTTGGTTTACTCCACAAAACCAACACCGAGCCGGGATGACCGTAGCGGCCAAGTCATGAGTGGGATTGGCGTGGAGGCTGCACCGAGTCCGCGGGGTTTGCGGCGGTTCACCACAAAACCGTCGGGTTCCTTGGTTGAGCCACAAAGCCAACACCGAAGACTCGGCGGGTGGAGACAGGATCCGAGTGCGCCGAGAGACTTCGAAGCGGAGGACACGCGTCGCGATCGCAAGGTTTGCGTCGAGGCTAAGCGGTGTGCGGTCACCGGTCATCCGTCCGATGGTGCTACGATGAGAATTCCCAAAGTGCCCTTTGGGGGCGTGTATCTTACTTTCATGTAATAGGGGTAGTTTCGCCTTTCGGTTGCCTCCATATAAACTTAGAGGAGAGAGGATGACAGCCATCTCTTGGAACCCTAGCTCATTTGCTTTCTTATTTTCCCTTCCTATTTTCCATAGGATTTTCTATCGGACTAGCTTGAGAGCTTCATGGTGAGATCTTGAGAGAGGGATGGATGTTGAGGAGGCAAGCTAGACCTTGTATGAATCTTTTATGGTATGTATAAAAGGTTCGGCGTGATTCCTCAAGTGTTTTTGTTGCTCCTCTCGTTTCTCTTTTTCGGTGATTTTCGGAGCCTTTTCTTGGGATTCTCGTGGGAAGGATTTGGAGGTGTTTCTTTGCGGGATTTGTCTTGGGAATCACACATGAGGTTGGTGTGCCTCTTTTCTTGGTGATCTTGCCCCTCAAATCCCGTAGGAAGGCCTTCGATTTTGGTGGTTTTCGAGTTCTTCGTGTTCTTGAGGTAGAGGCACGAGATTTGCGATTCCGGGAGTTGTAGGGAGTTAGAGGCCGAAATTTTTGGGGTATATCTTCCCTTTAGGGTGCTCATCATCTCCCCAAAATTTCGTCTCAAGACACCAAGTGGTTTGGGAGATCCATCGATCGCAAGTTGGAGGTTGTTTCTCGGGTTTCTCGGCTGTGCTGATTCGCACCTGGTGGACCGTCCGCGAGGTAGCCGCGGACCGCCCGTGAGGTCACCGCGGACCGTCCGCGAGGTGCCTGACAACCCGACTGTTCTTCGTGTTCGTGCGAGTTCTTGAGCGCCTTTCTTTCGATCCATTTTGTCGGTGGATTTTTGGTGCATGAAGTTTGCGGACGGTCCGTACTAGAGTGTCGGACGGTCCGTGACGAGGCGGACGGTCCGCGGGTCCATCACGGACGGTCCGTTTTTCTCGGTGCACTACTGGAGGTTCGGGTATTAATTTCGGATGGTCCGGCCCCTACCTGCGGACAGTCCGCGCCCTCCTCGCGGACAGTCCACCCGGACACTACAGACAGTCCGCCTGGTGCTTTCCAGATTGCCTAAGTCCCTTGCGTTTTGAGTTGTGCTTCCGCGTTGGATTGGTTTGGGACTTGTTCCTAGGGTTGGTAGGTCCGTTGTGACTACGCGACCTTGGCAAGCTCGTGTGAGAATCCTTGGTTGTGGATTTGGGGCATAGGCCGAGTTCATTCTTCGGGAAGAATTTTTATCAGCTCCCATTCACTCCCCCTCTCTGGTCGCCTAATCGGACCTTCAGTAGGGCGAGGCTATTTTAACTGCATGTCATGTCCTGAATAGAGTTCCTACAAAGAACAAAGAAATCACACTGTTCGAGGAATGGTTTAAAAAGAAAGTAAATCTCTCATACTTGCGCACCTAGGGTTGTTTGGCCATGGTGAATGTGCCACTTAACAAGAAGCGCAAATTAGGACCTAAAACTGTTGATTGTGTTTTCCTGGGTTATGCTATGAACAGTGTGGGTTATAGATTTTTAATTGTAAAATCTGGAGTATCTGACATGGACGTTGGTACAATTTTTGAGTCCAGAGATGCCACATTTTTTTAGACTAATTTTCCTATGAAAAATATTCCTAGCGCATCTAGTCATGACTCTGTTATTCCTCATGAGCATATAATTCTGATTGAACAAATTGAGGAACCTCATGCACATAATCCTGAGGAGGATGACAATGTAGTCACTGAAAGAGTAAGAGGCTGTTGGTATTCCTTAACCTCACCACTATGGCGCCGGGTTAGCGTGAGCGTGCAAGAAACACCCGGGTACACTGACGAGTGCGAACTAATCCGCAAGCGCATGGATACACTGTTGTAGCACTTCTCCCTCGGGAGTAGTCCAAAGGGTATCGAATCCAAGGAACGGTTGGGAGCTCTACGAGTGATTTATCCAAGGACACAGGATCTCTACTAAGGTATGTGAGAAGGTATGGTTTCCCTTGTAGGCACTTGGTTCTAGGGAAGTACAAGGTGCAAAGGATCTCGCTTCGAACACCGGACCCTCCTAGCTATAACAGTCGGTTCACGGCAAATGGTCGCCTACACCTGTATTCGAACGTGGGGGATTCCGAAAGGGTCCAACGGCTGTCACCACCGCGGCCTACCCCAAGACAAAACGTGGGATACAGGGCAATCGAAGGATAACTTGTAGTCCAGACACCACGTCTGCACCACTGGCTACTACTATAGCACGGCTACGCCTGACGTCTCATAGCAACACTATAGCACTCCTTAGGAATACGGAGCGACGAACCCGCGAGTACAACTAGACCTTACCCATTATGGAATCAAGATCATACAAAGGATATGAATGACACTTTGGTCTAAACCAGATATGCAGAGCTCTCACTATATTCTAATTGAAAAGCAGTCATACAAACGGAATGCAGAAGTACTCATCCAATCAACAAGATCAGAGGATCGTGTCACGAAGAACACAAGCCTCTAAATGATGAACAGATGAAGAACTGAACATATCACCCATGTATGAATACAACTTTAGTCTAATTGGAATATAACGAAATACTCACTTTAGTCTAAATGAAGAACAGTATCACTAACGAGGTACAAAGAGATGATGAACGAAGAACGGATCATTGCATCTCTCTTCTACTCACCCACACTCTCTCCTCTCTGCCTAGCACTACCTAAGCTAGATCTTCCTCACACTCATATTCCTGGTGGGATGAAGTTTCACCTCCAGCAAGAAGGAATGAGAAGGAGGAGAGGAGGCTAAGGTAAGAAGTTGCCTTCAAGTGTGTTGTCCTATTCTTACCCCCCTCTCCTTCTATTTATAGGTGCGGGCACCGGCGTCAAGTGGAGCGAGACACCCCGGGGATGGCCTCTAGGACCAATGGGTGAACACCACATGGAGGACCGGGATCAGCCGACCAAAGGTCGGTTCGGCCGATCCCAGGGTCGGCCGATCCCCACATGGCCCGCCTCGGCCTGTGCTTTCTCTGAGCGGCTGACTGGTGAGTCCTGAGGTCGGTTCCCAGTGTACACGTGTGTTGGAGGCGGTTTAGGCGCTCTGGTGGGCCCATGGATCCATGTGAGGTACGCGTGGCTTTCTCTGATTCGCTGAGGCTCTGTCTCTTGGATTGGTGACATCATTGATCCTGGGGATGCTTGCATGGCGGCTCCTCATTGGCTGAGCCTGAAGTGCTAGGATCAAAGAGGCATGCTTTCTCCTCATTTCTTATGCTAATCACCTGCATTCATCTTTATGCAGCCACTTGTGGAAATTGTCAGTTTAAGGCCCTATTCTAGTGTGGATGCATGATTCTCATATTGAAATGCAGGGATTGACGGCTCTGAATTAGGTACTTAGCAGCCGTCAACAACTCCCCCACATTTGCCCTTTGCTCGTCCTGAGCAATAGGGAAGAGATTGAGTGGGTCAAACCTTGGGTATGAAATGTACATAAGAATTATTCTAGGTCATACCTTGCTCTTGTGAACTTTGTGGAGTGGCTACCATGCTTTCTTGGGTAGTTGATAAGAGGAATTATCATGAATCGAATCCCTCAGACATCTGAGGGTAAGGACTTGGGGTTTTCAAAAGATTTTCAAAGAAAAGCATGCTCTGGCTCCTTCTTTGATTCTCTCGGATCGCTCCATGTGTATATGTCCTCACCTAGCTAGGCATAACTGCCTTAAATCTATCCTATTTCTAGCAGGCTTATGTGGAGCTCAGGGTAGGATATTAATAGTAAGGCATACTTGCATTGCATGTATTGCAAAGTCAAAAACTGGATCCAAAGAGAAAAACAATTCATACAATCAGATCAAGATGTGCACGTGTCTAGATATGATAGGTATGATAAGGTGTATACTAGGCCCGGAATGGATTCTAGACATTACCATACATGATGAAATACTGTGGTGATGGTAAGGTGGATACTAGCCCCAGAGTAGGGTCTAGTTATTACCATCATATGATGAAATGAGATGAATGACTCTCTCTTCTCTTATATATACGAAGTCTTATGAGAACATGGCTATCCTCTTCTCTTCTTCTCTCTTCTTTTTTCGGTGGACCTTCATGTGCCCACATTTTTTTTTTCTTCTCTCTTTTTTTAGATAGCCATGCCTCTTTTGTGGAATACTTGAGGAGAGAGGAATCGATGCATATAATGGAGCATTTATGTAGGTGAATAGATGAATGATACAATGCTAACTTCCCGAGTAGAAGCACATCAAGGGGGAAAATGGTGGTGTGCACATAAATCTTGATTATGAAAGCATGAAAAGAATTCTCATAGGGTCACAGAACTTGACAAAGCTCGATGCAACAACAAGTAGCATATGAGTATAAGGTTTTCAACTAGGAACCTCATATGACTTTGGTAGGACTGGAACAAATCAAAGAAGAGCTGCAAGAGCGTTTTTTTTCTTTTTTTTCAAATAAACCCAAGAACTTAAACCGTCAGATTTGAGATCATGTCTTCAAGCCATATCTCTCTTGTCAACTACTCAGACGAACATGCTGTCCTTATAAAGATATGGTTCACAAGCCTCAAGAGTATAAACAAGAAATAGAACTTATGCATGTCAACCACAGGTACGGAGCAAGCATTACCGTGAAATTCTTGAGTTGCTCATAAAAGATTTTACAAACAAGGCATAACGAACTCTAGCATCATGGTTGAAAAGGGTAGAGATGCAAACCAGCGCTGGTTGTTGATGCGGACCGAACGGGGTTGTTCATGATGTGCAAGAATGTGTCTCTGTTCAGGTTCTTTTAAACATGAGTGACTGCAGCGCTGTGCGAGCGTGGTGTGGGTGCAAATATCCGTCGTGTTCGCATTTGGAGAGTGTGTCTCTCCCCCACACTATCTTGTACCTGGGTGAGTTCTTCAAGGCAAACAAAAGAAAACAACTAACACACTGATGACTCGACTGGGTTACATGACCGGTGGAGACAAATTATTTTATTCAAGTTCATAATGAAATAGGCGCTTACACACATGATGGAAATAAAAATTGAAGGAGATAAATTAAACTGAACTAAGCGCCTTTGAAAAATGAAAAGTGGGCATAGCCCTCTACTCTGCGAAAAGGGCTTCCAAACCCTCTGCCTTAATCAGACGCTGCAGCATAGCATCCATCTCCCCGCGGGTCTCGAGGAGAAGGCGCCTAAGCTGCCGATACTCCTCTCGCTGCTTCTCCACTACCTTCACCAAGGCCTCGTACTCAAGGTATACATCTGCCAATCTATCTGCCACCTTGCTCGTCTGGAGACTCCTTCTGTTAGGCAATGAAGCCAGGATGTCTTCAAGTTCTGTCTCCCAGCGCGGTGGATATGGTTTTGGCACCCCGCAGCTGTCCTTCGGGGTCCTCACCCCAAAGATGCGAAACCTGGTCTGGGGCTGCGGAAACTCATCCCAAACATCCTGCTCATACTTGTGGCAAAAAGGCTCACCATCCTTGCTGAAAAGCGATCCTGCGTAATGTTCTCCGGGCTTCAACGGTGGGCCTGGCCAGTCATCGTAGAGCACCTTCTTGCTCGATCCAGGGGATGGCTTCCCTAGGGCAGTAAATCGGGAATAGTGACCTGCGAAAGTGGGGGGTGAAGATGAGCCGCGCCTAGCCGGGGACTCTACTACGGCTCTAGTCGGGCTTCTCATCTTCCTCCCCCATTCCGGGGTCATCAAATCATCCTGAGACCCTTCCCATGGATGCAGCTTGCTGCTCCCTATGTCGCAGAAGAAGAAGGACTTCTCCCCCTTGAAAGGGGACGGGGTCTTCATCTGACGAGGCTGCGTGTCCCGGTTACTCATGACGGGTGATGGGGTGGCTGCGAGGAGGAGGGAGCAGGGGAGATGGAGTTCTGCGTGGCTCGAAATCCGTCACGCGGCGAGGAGGAGATCTCTGGAGGACGAAGGGAGGCACACGCGAAAGGGGAGAGGCGGCGGTGCCCGAGCCGGGTCGGCCGACCTAGTGGATCGGCCGAACCCATATGGGCCCCACTGGGCCTCCCCTTTGGCCTGTGGGTTCTAGCAAGGGTCACGGCCTCAGGGCCAGGTGTCCCGCAGGTTTTGAGGTTGGAGGCTCCAGTAATGGCTAAGGCAAGGTGTTGGGCATAAATGCTCTCACTCCTCTGTTAGCTTTACTTAAACCTCCTCCCGCACAAATAGCACAACATCGGGAGTTCACCTGGACCCATATCTCCGAAAGCATGGCTCAAGAATAATCGGACCCCAGACCAAGCGAATGGGATTCCATGGGTCGGAGGAGCATTCGAGCCTTAGGTCAAGAGAAGCAAACTTTGCAGTTCATTCTCTCCTTGGGTTGCCACAGGTTTTCACCCTCACTAACGCGAGGACAACACATAGGCCAACCCAGCTTCCAACGGAAGTGCAAAGGGTAGGAATGCAACCACCTTTCCATAGGACATCGGTCAAGTCAGAATATTGGAATGGGATCTATGCCTACTGAGCTTGATCGGCATCGGTTCCTAGCTGAGCTCGTGATGACGAAATAAGTTGCTCGGCTGGACCGGTATAAAGCGGTGCTTTCCAAGGCCAAAAGTTTTACAGATTTACAATCCTGAGGCCAGTGCCTTTACCCGACCCTCGGTGTGGTGGCACCTCAGGCTGAGCCTTGACATAAAGCACAAAACATCTATCGTAACCTCTCCTGGAAAGTTGTAGTTGAAGTCGTGATAGTTGTTCTCGCCAGGAACAACCACCCTTCTTTGATTACTCCTTTCCTCCCTCCTTCGAGACTAAGTCTCGAAGGTCGGGGTTTTAAGAGAAGAAACGATAAGGGAACCTAAGGGCAGAACTCACACTAGGTGTTCTTTCTCAAAGATTCCTGCTAGTCAAGAATGACATCATCGACAAGAGTGTAGAGAAGGTTGGTATGTAGGCTTGAGCTCTCTCGAAGATGGGTCTAGGCAACTCATTACTACGGTTTGCTACGTTGGTGCTCAGGACGGGCAGGGAGCTGAAATCCCGGAGTTTCTCTAGAATTTCCTTTCCTCGCTCTGGCTCTAAGAACACAAAGGCGCCTCCTGACATGGCATCAAGCGTCATGCCGCTGTCCCTTAGCAAACCAAATCGGAAATGCTGCAAGAGCACCAGGTCTGGCAGATCAAGGACTAGGCATGACTCGATCATAGAGGCAAAACGATGCCATGCCATGCCTAGAGATTCCTTCTCTCTTTGTTGGAAACTGAGGATCGCCATTCTTAGGGAAATGATACGCCTCAGAGGAAAGAATCGGGTGCAGAAAGCTGCTCTAAATGCTCCCCAATTGAGGTGTTTATGCCCAAAACAATGGTGCCAAGTTCTCGCTCCCCCCGAAAGGGAGAATGGGAATAAGTTCCTCCTAAGAATGTCTTGTGTCGCCCCGGTCTTACCCTGGGTCAAGCACAGTTGTTCAAAGTCTCTCACATGGGCGTAGGGATTTTCGTGATTCTCCCCTGAGAAGGAATTGTTCTCAACTAGCTTAAGGATGGATCGATGAACCATGCAGGGTGTTAAGGAGTTGGGTCGCCTCCACAAAGTTGATTCCATTGGTTCACTCATAATGGGCGGAAGGTGTGTACAAGGATAACCTTCCTGAGGTAACAGGGGTAAAGGTAGAGATAAAAAAGAAAAACAAAAGATACGAGGACAATCAGGTTCGTAGACTCTTGACAACCGTTCCCCGGCGACGGTGCCAGAAATGCTTGTTGGTATTTCTTAACCTCACCACTATGGCGTCGGGTTAGTGTGAGCGTGTAAGAAACACCCAGGTACACTGATGAGTGCGAACTAATCCGCAAGCGCACGGATACACCGTTGTAGCACTTCTCCCTCTGGAGTATTCCAGAGGGTATCGAATCCAAGGAACGGTTGGGAGCTCTACGAGTGATTTATCCAAGGACACAGGATCTCTGCCAAGGTAGGTGAGAAGGTATGGTTTCCCTTGTAGGCATTTGGTTCTAGGGAAGTACAAGGTACAAAGGATCTCGCTTCGGACACCGGACCCTCCTGGCTATAACAGTCGGTTCATGGCAAATGGTCGCCTACACCTGTATCCGAACGTGGGGGATTCCGAAAGGGTCCAACAGCTGTCACCACCGCGGCCTACCCCAAGACAAACCGTGGGATACAGGGCAATCGAAGGATAACCTGTAGTCCAGGCACCATGTCTGCACCACTGGCTACTACTATAGCACGGCTACGCCTGACGTCTCGTAGCAACACTATAGCACTCCGTAGGAATACGGAGCGACGAACCCGTGAGTACAACTAGACCTTACCCGTCATGGAATCAAGATCATACAAAGGATATGAATGACACTTTGGTCTAAACCAGATATGCAGAGCTCTCACTATATTCTAATTGACAAGCAGTCATACAAACGGAATGCAGAAGTACTCATCCAATCGACAAGATCAGAGGATCGTGTCACGAAGAACACAAGCCTCTAAATGATGAATAGATGAAGAACTCTAGAACATATCACCAATGTATGAATACAACTTTAGTCTAATTGGAATATAACGAAATACTCACTTTAGTCTAAATGAAGAACAGTATCACTCATGAGGTACAAAGAGATGATGAACGAAGAACGGATCATCGCATCTCTCTTCTACTCACCCACACTCTCTCCTCTCTGCCTAGCACTACCTAAGCTAAATCTTCCTCACACTCATATTCCTAGTGGGATGAAGTTTCACCTCCACCAAGAAGGAATGAGAAGGAGGAGAGGATGCTAAGGTAATAAGTTGCCTTCAAGTGTGTTGTCCTATTTTTACCCCCCCCCTCTCCTTCTATTTATAGGCACGGGCATCGGCGTCAAGTGGAGCGAGACACCCCGGGTTGGCCTCTAGGACCAATGGGCGAACACCACGTGGAGGCCTGGGATCAGCCGACCAAAGGTCGGTTCGGCCGATCCCAGGGTCGGCCGATCCCCACGTGGCCCGCCTCGGCCTGTGCTCTCTCTGAGAGGCTGACTGGTGGGTCCTAAGGTCGGTTCCCAGTGTACACGTGTGTTGGAGGTGGTTTAGGCGCTCTGGTTGGCCCATGGATCCATGTGAGGTATGCGTGGCAATCTCTGATTCGCTGAGGCTCTCTCTCTTGGATTGGTGACATCATTGATCTAGGGGATGCTTGCATGGCGGCTCCTCATTGGCTGAGCCTGAAGTGCTAGGATCAAAGAGGCATGCTTTCTCCTCATTTCTTATGCTAATCACTTGCATTCATCTTTATGCAGCCACTTGTGGAAATTGTTAGTTTAAGGCCCTATTCTAGTGTGGATGCATGATTCTCATATTGAAATGCAGGGATTGACGACTCTGAATTAGGTACTTAGCAGCCGTCAACAGAGGCAAAGGACTGCAAAGCCTTTTGGTGATGACTTCATTGTGTATCTCATGGATGATACACCAACAACCATTGAAGAGGCATTTTCCTCTCCTGATGCTGACTTGTGGAAGGAAGCAGTAAGGAGTGAGATGGATTCTATTATGTCTAATGGAACTTGGGAAGTCGTTGAACGTCCTTATGGGTGCAAACCTATAGGGTGTAAATGGGTGTTCAAGAAAAAGCTTAGGCCTGATGGTACTATTGAGAGGTACAAGTCAAGGCTTGTAGTCAAGGGGTATTCACAAAAAGAGGGTGAAGATTATTTCGACACCTATTCACCTGTTGCTCGTTTGACCACAATTCGAGTGTTACTTTCCCTAGCTGCCTCACAGGTTTTGATCATTCATCAAATGGACGTTAAAACTGCTTTCCTACATGGAGAGTTAGATGAGGAAATCTATATGTAGCAGCCTGATGGGTTTGTAATAGAGGGTCAAAGAGAACTGGTGTGCAAATTGTTGAAATCCTTGTACAGACTCAAATAAGCTCCTAAGCAATGGCATGAGAAGTTCGAAAGAACTTTGATATCAGCCGGCTTTGTTGTGAACAAAGCTAACAAATGTGTTTATTATCGGTTTGGTGGGGGCGAGGGAGTAATCTTGTGTTTATATGTTGATGACATTTTAAACTTTGGGACTAGCCTTGATGTGATCGAGGAAGTAAAAGATTTTCTGTCAAATAATTTTGAGATGAAAGATTTGGGAGAAGCCGATGTTATTCTTAATATCAAGCTGAAAAGTGAAGGTAATGGTGGGGTAACTCTTTTGCAGTCCCACTATGTGGAAAAGGTTTTAAGTCGCTTTGGATATAGCGATTGTCAACCTGCACCAACACCTTATGATCCTAGTGTGCTATTAAGGAACAATCGGAGAATAGCAAAGGATCAATTGAGATATTCCCAAATCATTGGTTCATTGCAGAATTTAGCTGGCGCTACGAGGCCTGACATCTCTTTTGCTGTGAGCAAATTGAGCCGGTTTGTTTCAAATCCGGGAGATGATCATTGGCAAGCTCTTGAAAGAGTGATGCGTTATCTAAAAGGTACTGTGAGCTATGGTATTCACTATACCGGGTATCCTAGGGTACTAGAGGGTCATTGTGATGCCAATTGGATTTCTAATGCTGATGAAATGTATGCCACAAGTGGATATATGTTTCTACTTGGTGGTGGAGCTGTTTCCTAGAAGTCTTGCAAGCAGACCATTTTAACAAGGTCAACAATGGAAGCAGAACTCACAACATTAGACACCGCCAGCATTGAGGCTGAGTGGATTCATGAATTCCTTATGGATTTACCTGTGGTTGAAAAACCTATACCGTCTATTTTTATGAACTGTGACAATCAGACTGTAATAGTCAAAGTGAACAGTTCCAAGGATAACATGAAGTCTTCCAGGCATGTTAAAAGGCGGTTAAAGTCTGTCAGGAAATTGAGATACTCCGGAGTGATAGCATTGGATTATGTTCCTACTGCTAAAAATATGGCAGATCAATTTACAAAGGGGTTGTCACGAAATGTGATTAACAGTGCATTGAGTGAGATGGGCATGAGACCCACATGATGGACTACTCTAGTGGTAACCTGTTCTATGTGATCGGAGATCCCGTGAATTAGAATGGTGAAACAAACTAGTTTTAGTCTAAGAGAAAGGACCCTTGTTAGTTCATCTCAGATGTACTTCTTTTCTATACTATATGGCAGGATGGTTTTTCCTTAATGTGTTCCAAAGAGCTTAAGAGAAGCCAAGATATCATCCTACAGGATATCATTTGAGGAATACACCTATATGAGTCAGACTGCTAGTCACAGTCTATGAGATTGCGAGAATTTCTAAATACTCATGAAAGGCTTGGAGTATGACTTATATGCTCCAAACCGCGGGGATGCTTATAGCAGCCTAGTACTAACAAGGAGTTTTGGTCAAGCTTGGTTGCACAAAACAGTCAATTCAAGGCATAGTCCATTGATTAGTTGTAATCAAGTGTAGCCTTTGCTCTAGGTGGAAGTTCAACTCACTACTACAGAAAACATTTGTAAGAGCGCCTCCATTTTTTTTAGAGAGGGTCGAATTGCCGTCCGCTCCAACAAATGGTCACGACACTGTAGCAAACGAACCCGCACCTATTAACACGTTTTCAGGTGCGGGCCACGGCGTTACCCGCACCTGAAAATGGTGAACCATTTTCAGGTGCGGGTGACTCCGTGGCCCGCACCTGAAAATGGGCATTTTCAGGTGCGGGTGACCCGGTCGTCCGCACCTGAAAATGCCACCAATCTTCAGGTGCGGACGACGTGGTCACCCGCACCTGAAAATGGGCATTTTCAGGTGCGGCTTGCGTCATGAACCGCTCTTGGAAACCATTTTCAGGAGCGGTTCATGTGGCCACCCGCACCCGAAAAAAATCGACAAAAGGAATCTCGAGGCTGTCTTCTTCCTCCCGACAGCAACAGCGCCCGAACAGTATACCTCGAGGTGCTGTCCGAAAATCGCCAAAAACACAAAAAGGAGGGGGAGAGTTTCAAAATTTTTTCCTTGGACTTGGAGCCTAAAGGAGGTTAGTTATTCTCATTTCTTTGTCTCTTTGAAGCTTTATTCATTGTTTTTTGGCTCAATAGAGACGCATTTAGGTCTAGAACTCCATAGGTGTGGATTAGAGCTTTTGGACCTCATTTAGCTCAAACTCTTGGGTCAAATTGTGCTATTTAGGTAGGAGAGTAAGATTATCTAGTCAATTTGAGTTCAACTTTTTGTTTAGCCATCATACATGAAGGATGAATTTTCCTAGGTTCATATGAGGAGAGAGAAGACAATTTGTTTTTTTTCTATAATGCCACAAGAATGGTATGTTTCATGAATTTGCAAAAATCCATATTTCGTATGTTTTTATTAAATACAACAAGTGTGATTATATATTGACTTAGATATTTATTATTAGGTACGAGAATAATAAGATTATTATTATCAGATGAACTTTTATGTTTATGAAATCTGGATTTAATTTTCTCGTGTCCTCTGATTCTTTCCAGAGACATGGACAGGACATGGATGTACGAAGCCCGAAGAACGAGCGTACATTTTCGTGAAGAACTTAACAAGTTTATTAAGGCCGCGGAGATTAATGTTGCGGTTGAGAAGAAAAAGGTGGTGGTTTGTCCATGCAAAAAATGCAAAAACATAAGGGTATTCAATATCAATGAAACAATTTCGATAAGGTCGCATGTGCTGATGAATGGTTTCGTTGAAAACTATATGATATGGACATCTCATGGTGAGAAAAGGAATAATAATGCACCACCTCCTCTGAATCCACTCGAAGAAATCATGCATGATAGTGACTTTGGGGTCATGTTTGATGATATTTATGGTGAGGGTAGCGGCGATGATGATGGTGATCATGGTCAATGCTCTGATGGTATTAATGATATTGGTTTTGATGATGATGGTGATGGTGGCAATGATGATGACGGTTACGATAGTACCGAGGATGATGAATTTGATGATAGTGACTACCTGACGCAGTTGTTCCGTAACACCAAGGAAGAAATATTGGTTGGCAGTGCAAAGGGGTTAGAAAAGTTCGAGATAGTGAAGAAAGCAGCTGAGGAGAATGTGTACCCGCGTTCAAAGGGATGCCCAAAACACTGGACCGTACTTCATTTCGTACTTGAGATGTTGATTCTGAAGGCCAAGCACGGCTGGTCTGATGTGAGTTTCAATGATCTGCTACGTGTGTTGGGTTGGTTGCTTCCAAAGCCGAATAAAGTGCCCACCGACACATATCGAGCAAAGAAGCTTGTGAGTCCTTTCACGATGGGCGTCGAAAGAATTCATGTATGTCCAAACCATTGTATCTTGTACCGCGGGGATACTTTCAAAGATTTGGACAAATGTCCTATTTGTTCAGCTAGTCGATACAAAAACAATACCAGGTTATGTGCTGAAGATGGCATAACTGTCGGGAGTAAAAGGAGCAGGAAGGGTGCATCAATTAATGATGCTGCTGAGCAAGAAGACACGACTATAGGCGGTTCTGAAAACACCGGCAAAATTCCTGCCTTGGTCATGTGGTACCTCCCTGTTGCGGATCGCCTCAGGCGTTTGTTCTCAAACCCGAAGGACGCTGAACTGATGACATTGTGGGCTTCAGATAAGCGCAAGAAGGGTGACGGGAAGCTTCGACATCCATCTGATGCTAAGCAGTGGAAGAAGCTCGATCAGAAGTATCCAGAATTAGGAGAGGAACCAAGAAACGTTCGATTTGGGCTAAGTACTAACGGAATGAATCCGTTCGGTGAAAAGACTAGCATTAATAGCACATGGCCAGTGATTTTGACAATATACAACTTGCCAACATGGTTGTGCCAAAAGAGAAAGTACCTTTTGCTATCCACCATGATCCAAGGACCAAAGGCTCCTGGTATTGATATCAATGTTTTCCTTGAGCCTTTGAGCCTTTGATACAGAACATCTCATGATTCACATGGTCGATCAGATACGCGCTTTGGGTCCACTTTACCTACACGAAATGTGGACCTATGAGCGTTTCATGTCAATTCTCAACTGGTTTGTTATGAATCGTGCTTATCCCGAGGCATCCATGGTAGAGGGATACAACACAGAGGAAATCATCGAGTCTTGCCTAGGTTACCTAAAGGATAAAGTACGAATTGGTTTGCCGGTACCGCGATTTGCGGGCAAGTTGCAAGGGATCGGCACTGCAGGGAGGAAAACCTTCATTGATTCCGACTTTGAAGCTGTGAAACAAGCCCATGGATGTGCGATGCGAAACCTAACAATAATGTCACCTTTAGTCAGTCAACACTTGAAATTGATTTGGGATCTAAGCAATGGCCGGTCGGAAGATTGGATTTTGAGGGAGCACACGCGTCATTTGACAACATGGTTGAAGGACCTAAATCTTGCAGATGGGGGCACCGTGGAAGAGCAAACGATCAAAATATTGGCATCTGGCCCTTCTTCGCGGGTCACCTCCTGGCAAGGGTATGATATTAATGGATATCTTTTCTATATTTCCGCGAAGGACAAGAAGACTGTGTCTCAGAACAGCAGTGTTTGTAACAATGGCTTTGACTGCAAACGGGTAAGCACTACATATTATGGTGTCATAGATGATATGTGGGAACTGCACTATGGATCCAATATTATACTCCCTGTTTTTCGGTGTCGTTGGGTTAAACACCCAAAAGGTGTTCAAGTGGACAGCTACGGCTTCACAATTGTCGATCTCAATAATGTTGGTCACAAAGATGACCCATGGGTACTTGGTTCACAGGTTGGGCAAGTCATGTATGTTGTTGACCCTGCAAAAAAACACATCATGTTGTAGTGCCTGGAAAACAAGAAGTGATAGGGGTTGATGGAGTCGAAGACATTGAAGAGTACAATAATGAGTGCAATGACATGAGCCTTTTCACTGATCTACCTCAGAAGATGTTGAGACTAGAAGCTACTATAAAGAAAGATGAAAAGCCCTGGTCACGGAAGGATGGAGAATCAAGAATTGTTACTGCATAATAATATAGCTAGTTAAATTAATTGGGTTTTGTAATTTGCATTTGAACTAATGTCATGCAGCTACTTACTGGATTTCTTAGTGAATAAGATGCATTTAGTGGATTTCTTCATAAATCAAATATAAATTATTTAGTGGAATTATTAAAAATACAATGGATTTAGTGGAATTATTAAAAATATAATGACTTTATTGGTTTTATTAAAAATAAAATGGCTTTAGTGGTTCTTTCAGTAAAAGCGAGACATACGTAATGAATTGTTATTACATTTGTGAACGTACTATTTGAACACAAAATTTTGACATGCATCTCAGATGAATACAAAATATATACCAAACTTGTAGATGGTAACAAGACATAAAACTTTGTAGTTCACTAAATTTTCATTTGAGGTCATTTAATACGTTAAATATTAATTAGAACAAAAATTCAGAAAATGAGAAAATCTTTGTAGGTGCGGGTGGCCTTGCGGCCCGCACCTGGAAAATGTTTTCTAGGTGCGGGAAAACGTTTTCTAGGTGCGGGTAGCCAGGCCACCCGCACCTAGAAAACGTTTTCAGGTGCGGGCCGCAAGGCCACCCGCACCTGGAAATGATTTCTACGTGCGGTCCACGCGCCCACCCGCACCTAGAAATGCCTACCTATATATGCAATGAGGACGACCACTTAGCCAATTTTACCAAGCTCGCCGCACAGGAGGGCCGTTAGGCTGCCGAAATTCGCCGCCGCCGCCCCGCCGCCGCCGCCCCCTCCCCGACGCGCGAGTCCCCGGTGCCTGCGCGGCCTCCTCCCCGCCGCGCGCCGCCCCATCTCCGCCGTCCCCGGCCGCCCTCCCAGGCGTCGCCCACGGCCACCTCCCTGGCGCGGCGGCCTCCGTAAGTGATTTTTTTAAAAAAAAATTGTTAGCTTAGATTAGTGTATTTTAAAATTATATAGAAGGGAGTACAATTTCGAAATAGATTGTGTAGCATTTATTTGGTAGACTTAAGTTTGTGTAGAAAATTTTAAATAAAATATCTTATATATTTTAGGGATAACAATGGATCGGTTTGCCTTTTTTAATCGTGATGGCGGCCGTGGAGGTGGTCGTCGTCCTTTTCGCAGTGGCCCTCCAGTCCCAGACCCTCCGCCACCACCCCCAGGGCAACATGTTGGTGCTTCCTTCCCTATCGGTCAAGAACCCATGCCCATTACCCAACGCGAGTTACGTCAAAATGTGGTATGTACTTAGATATTCAATTCTTTGAATTTGGTATTATTTTTACAATGATAATAATGTGTATTATTTGCATTGTTAATTATGAAGTTGGTTTCACCAATGCAATGGTTGGAACGAGTTATATATTCTGTGACTGGACAAGCTCCAATGGTGAGTCATGAACAAACAACTTCATCACGAGGAAGGTTTATTGTTTCTCTATCAATTAATGTTGCGGGCATGCGAGAGCAAACACTTGGTGATACAGTTATTATCCATGTCAATTCTTTTGCTGCAATACAACCACATGTTGCCGCTTCTGATGCTGTGAGGAAGGCACTTATCGAAATAGAAGCTCAAACAAGACATGTATTCCCAGACTATAGTTACTTCAAGATTAAAGCCTTAGAACATAACAACATGGCTGTCACTGAAATGCCTAAACGGATATCACCATCGTATGCATCGTCTATTGTATGTAACTAAAACTTACTCTTTATTTTTGGAATTTATTTTTTAAGAACCTTGTACTTACACGTTATGTTTTGCTTGCCAATTGAATCAGGACGCATTGTATAACAGTTTCATGCACGCTGATCAAGGTATGCATGAGGTCTTACGTCAAGTATTGGATAACATTGGATGGACATTCACAACACCGCACCCACGTCCAGTACGTCGCGGTTGGCAAGCTGGCATCACCCTATCATCATCTACGAATTCGGTGCAAATATTTGGAGAGATATTCATGACGCCCTACATGGCCAGAGATAGTGCATACATATATGCGCTGGATTATGTTGATAGGTTCTTAGGAATCAACATCATCGATATTAATCATACTCTGTACCTCACGATGATTCACGGTCATGATGTGAACGATCCTAGATTTTAATTAAGTATGAAATTTGTACCCTTTTAATTGTATGGATTTGAACTTTTAGTTTTTGCTAAGACTAAAGTACTGATGTATTAATCATGCGTTGTTGTTATCCTTGTAAGTATTGATCTATTAAAGTACTTTTAGTTTGTGCTTCTCATGTCATGCAGCTACTTACTGAATTTCTTAGTGAATAAGATGCATTTAGTGGATTTCTTAATAAATCGAATATAAATACAATGGATTAAAAATAAGATGCATTAAAAATACAATAGATTTAGTAGAATTATTAAAAATACAATAGCTTTATTGGTTTTATTAAAAATAGAATGGCTTTAGTGGTTCTTTCAGTAAAAGTGAGACATGTGTAATGAATTGTTACTACATTTGTGGACGTACTATTTGAACACAAATTTTTGACATGCATCTCAGATGAATACAAAATATATACCAAACTTGTAGATGGTAACAAGACATAAAACTTTGTAGTTCACGAAATTTTCATTTGAGGTCATTTAATACGTTAAATATTAATTTAGAACAAAAAATTCAGAAAATGAGAAAACTTTGTAGGTGCGGGCCGCCTATACACCCGCACCTAGAAATGATTTCCAGGTGCGGGTGGCCATGTGGCCCGCACCTAGAAAAGGTAGGTGCGGGCCACATGGCCACCCGCACCTGGAAATCATTTCTAGGTGCGGGCCACGAAGCCGCCCGCACCTGGAAATAATTTTTATGTGCGGGCGAACTGGCGACCCGCACCTACAAATGGTGCCCTATATATTCACCGGAGAAGAAGACTTAGCCAAATTTCAGGAGTTCGCGCGAGGACGACGCCGTTAGGCTGCCGAAATTCACCGCCGCCGCCGCGCCTCTCCGCCATCGAGTCCGCCACCCCGTCCGCCGTCGACTCCGCCGCCGCCCCGTCCGCCGTCCCGTCCCTCCCCGGCACGGCCTCCCCCGGCGCCGCCCCCTCTCCGCCGTCCCGGCGAACCCCGCCGCGGCCCTCCCTGCCGCGCGCCCTCCCCACCGGTGCAACCTCCCCCGGCGCTCGCCCTCCCCGCTGCGCGCCCTCCCCGCCGGCGCGGCCCTCCCCGGCGCCGCCACCTCCCCGGCGACACCTCCCCCACGCTGGCACCGGTTCGAAGACGAGCTGATGTCAGCCATCAAATGGCTGACGTCAGTTTTTTTTTAGTTTTAAATTTGAATATGAATTTCAATTTACATTTAAATTTAGATTGCAATTTAGATCTCAATTTAGATTTAAATTTGAATATGAATTTCAATTTAGATTTCAATTTAGTTTTAAATTTGAATATGAATTACAATTTAGATTTCAATTTAGATTGCAATTTAGATCTCAATTTAGAGTGCAATTTAGATTTCAATTTAGATTTAAATTTGAATTTAAATTTCAGTTTGAATTTAGAGTGCAATGTAATACCATCACAAATTTGAATTTGAACTTCTATGTAAATTTGAATTTAGAGTGCAATGCAATGCCATCACAAATTTGAATTTAAACTTCTATGTACATTTGAATTTAGAGTGCAATGTAATGCCAGCACAAATTTCAATTTGAACTTCTATGTACATTTCAATTTAGAGTGCAATGCAATGCCATCATAAATTTGAATTTGAACTTCTATGTACATTTCAATTTAGAGTGCAATGCAATTTAAATTTAGATTTAGATTTGAATTTAGAGTGCAATGCAATTTACATTTAGATTTGAATTTCAATTTCAATTTAGATTTAGATTTAAACTTAGCTTATGATTTGGTTAATTAGATGAATCGTCGTAGTGGTTCGCCATTTATACACGAAAGGGACGCTGTGAACGAAGATGAGTATATCTTGTCCCAATGTGAAGAACTAAACAATATTGCAGACCAGATGGTCTTTGAAGATGAAAATGAAGATGACGCGAGTGGTGAGGATGGACCGCAGGTAGGACTCCGGGCATTCGTCGATGGTGTTTGGCAAGATCCAATTGATCCACATCCCGTACCCCCGAGACCACGGACGGACACTGATCCTGATTACGTTCTGGAGGTAATGCTAAACCATTTGCAGTGTCAGTGAGGTCTATTCATATTATTTGAAATGATCTTGAATTGCTTTACCTATGGTTCATACAGCTGCCTCAACCTAGCACGAGGAAGCGGCGCCGCCGACCTCGTACCCCCCAGAAGAAGAAATTTAAGATTGTGGCACCTCAGGTCCTGAAATTGCGATGACGACGACCTCTGAGAGTCAAGATAAAAGAAAGCGAGGTGAACGAGGAAGAAACAAATACCCCAAAGGCCAGTGGTCAGTCGAGGGTATTAGCCCATCCGGAGAGCCCGTGGATCCTCCTTTGGTTCGTACGAAGTTCCGGAATGCCATAGGAGCATTAATACAAACAGAGTATGCCGTGGATCCAACCATCCTTGATTGGTTCCAAGTTCCTGAGGGGCTAAAGGGCGAAATGTGGGCCAAGTTGAAGCAAACTTTTCTGTTGCCTCAGTCCAAAACAACCAGAGAAAAGATACGTCATTATGCTAGGAAGGCACTCGGCGAAAGTTTCCGCCGATGGAAGGGTGAGTTGAATAGGGACTTTGTTAAGAAGGGTGCAACATATGATAAAGTAAAAAAGACATATGGAATGGTCACCGAAGCCCAATGGAACGAGTTTGTCAGGCAAAAGACTACTCCAGAAGCTTTAGCCTTGAGCCAGAGACAGAGTGAACTTTCACGGAGAAATGTACATAGACCTCGTCTCGGACCGGGTGGGTACCTAGGGAAGCAGGAAAAGTGGCGGCGGACTAGGGATGCATTATTAGCCGCCGGACAACCCGACCCTTTTGAAGGCTTAGATGGGCGTGGCTATCAGTGGCTCCTAGCGAGGGAGCCTGAAATTATTGATGGTAAACTTCATTTTGCAAAGGAAGCAACCAATGTGGTGTGTGAAAAGATAACGAACCTTTCCGAGGCTCAGAGGAAAGGAGACTTTGTAGCCAACAGGGATAGAGACGTCCTAAGTACAGCCCTTGGGACGAGAGAGCATGGGGGTCGCATTAGAGCGGTTTCCTCAAAGTTGAGCATCAGGGATGGGTTTGAGAGGGATAGAGCTACCTACAGGAGCCACTGCCGTTTCAAGGAGGATCTCCAAGCGGCAGCAGAGAAAGTTTTTATGGACAAATTTCAGACTTATTTTAATGCGGTGGTTCATATGCAGCAAGCAAGCGGTACACCATTCGCTCCGTTGCAATTATCTCAAGGAGATAATAATTCACCATTCTCTCCAAGTAGTGTTGCCTCCACGACGGCACAACCATACCCAGTTGATTCAATATGCATCACTACTCCTTGCACATTGCACATTCCGGTTGGCAGAGCTGGCAAGACAAAGCAGGTTGCCTCGGGACTTGCGATTCCCGGTGGTGGATTGTTTGACGGTAAAGAAATCCCACATCATTATGCACGCGTACAAGTGCTTGAAGTTAATCCAAACTTTGAAGATCATGACATAGACATACCAACAGCAGAGGGTATCTGTGTTCTCAGTCAAAGCCTCAACAGTACAATATTGTGGCATAAACGAGATATCATTCTGCCTCCAACACAGCATCTGCAATCTATGGAGCAACCGTTGGCAAGTGCACCACCATCTCCTCCACAACGTGTTTCCACACCACCAGCCATACAAGGATCCCCACCTCTTATGCCCACACCACCACCTGAAAGATCTCCACAACGTGTGTCCACCCCACCTCCTGAAAGATCTCCGCAGCGTGTGCCCACACCACCTCCTGAAAGATCTCCGCAGCGTGTGCCCACACCACCTCCTGAAAGATCTCCGCAACGTTTGTCCACACCAGCTGCTCAAGATTCTCCACCTCATATGCCCACACCACGAGCAGCTTCGGGATCTGTAGGAAAAGAGGCATCACAAGGACAAATGGTGCCTAGAATGATACGGGCTTATGCGAAGGATCCGGAAGGATCAGAAATCGCTGCACGGTGGCATAAGAGTAATACCAAATCAAAGAACAAGCAACAGGACACGACGACCACACCGTCTGTCAATATACCAATGATCCAACGACCAGGATATTCAGTACCCTGCACTGACACAAACTTCGAGAAGACTATTGGAGTCGATGAAATACCGGACATACCTGGTAGTTGCCCTTTAAGATATGAATGGGGTATGCCATTATTACGCGACTGGGCACTCGCAGAAGTTCCATGGGAGATGAGATGGATGCATGCTTGGTATATGCGGGCTTGTTCTCTTGGTCTCAAAGGCCTCCAGGCACGATACCCATTGGATGTGTTCGGACCTACACTTCTTCCACAAGCAAAAGAAATCAACTTAGATTTTCATGACCTCCATGATTTGTTCCGCCTACAAATGATAGATGTACAAGTCATCAGATTGTGGTGCATGTAAGTGTCTCATATCCATGCTAATATCTTGTGTGTGTGTGTAAGGCTTACGGTTTGCATAACTAATTATTTGAGCTTTGCTGTATAGGATGCAAGAACAAGAAATGCATCTTTCAAAGGAGAAAATTGGATTTTTGGATCCTTTTGTTATTGCTGAAGAGAGGCATATGCACCCCACCCGATGGGAAGACAATCATGATGAACTAAAAGATTTGAAGACAACTACGGAAAGAAACAAGAAGTGAAGAATTGGACATATAAACGCTATGAAGAGTCTTGCATCCTACATGACACATATGTTCTTGAAGTGGCAAGATAGAGATTACATATGGGCGCCCTACCACATCAGGTTAGTTTACATTTCTACCACTTATAAAAATATATATGTAAAATTTCTCATCAATACCTCAAAAGATTAAAAATTCTATATAACATGTATGCAGGAATCACTGGATTTTATTTCTTATAGACCCCAAGTTGGGACGGGTGGTAGTATTTGACTCACTGGATTGGCGTAGAGACATGTACAAGGAATTCATAGATATCCTTTAAAAGTTAGTGTATTTCTGTTGTCAGACTTATATTCTAAACATCAATTGGCAACTAATAACTTCTATGTTTTTTTTCTAAACAGGGCTTACCAACACTACATTAAGAAAGGAGGGAAATTTAATCCTGCCTACCCAGAAAAAATGAATATTCGCACAAACTTTCCATGCCACAAGCAACCACCTGGCAGTGTATACTGCGGGTTTTACCTGATGGAAATGATGAGGTGTCTTAGGAGATATAAGGGTGATCCTGAACGAGTAAGGACCTACTACCTTTCATGTCTCAGGATGTATATACACTATACATATGTGTTTTGCATGATCTAACAATTGTTATATTGTTTGTGTATTGTAGATTGACATCGGACCTCGTGACGTAACACTCCATGAGAGACACCTTCTCAAAGTAACTGCGGATTTCTGCCGTTACCTTATGCATGAAGTGATAAATCCTAGGGGCCAATATTATCACCCTGAACATGTATTAGCGGAAGAAGACAAATTTCCTAGCCTACGTGAGTGGGAGAGTCAAGAATACCGCGAGCCATGATGTGATGTCTAAACTTTGTCAGTGGAAAAAACCTTATTGTTAATGGGATGTAATGATATAGATCGATATGTATATGAATTTCTTTTCATATTATTGTGCTTATGCTTACTTTAGATCTCATGTCGCTTTCATAAAATTTGAATTTCAAACGTTCCAAATTTTGGCAGGAATTTCAAACATTCAAAATTTGAATTTCAAAGCAGCTGGAAATCAATTTCCAGGTGCGGACGACAATGTCATCCGCACCTGGAAAACACATTTTCAGGTGCGGACGACAAGGTCATCCGCACCTGGAAAACACATTTTCTGGTGCGTACGACAAGGTCATCCGCGCCTGGAAAACACATTTCCAGGTGCGGATGACCTTGTCGTCCGCACCTGAAAATGTGTTTTCCAGGTGCGGATGACATTGTCGTCCGCACCTGGAAATGGCATTTGTAGGTGCGGGTGACAGCGTCACCCGCACCTACAAATCTTTTTCAGGTGCGGTTCGTTTACCCGCTCCTAGCAATCGCTATTTCTAAAAGCGACAGCTAGGAGCGGGTTTGCCGCCCGCACCTAGAAATGCCATTTCGCCCACTGCTAAAGACATTTTCTGTAGTAGTGACTTAACACTCTCCACTAAAGTTGGTATTTCAAAACAGCAGTAAAATCTGAAAGCATGTTTTCGTGAGCCGTGAATTATTGGTGGGGATTGTTGGATTTAATTGGGCTTAACCCTTTTTCCGAGCAATTAAATCAATAATAATTCAAACTCACAATTAATGCTAAGAGTTTACCAAATGGTGATTAATAAGGTGATTAATCCCATATGGTTAATTAAGAAGGAATGAAATGCATAGCGTTGCCATTTTGCACCATGAGACACTGATTGTGAGAATTAAGTTTGTGGTCTATAGCTGATCAGTTACTTGTGCTA
Source organism: Cenchrus fungigraminus (assembly GCA_036936925.1). Lineage (NCBI taxonomy): Eukaryota > Viridiplantae > Streptophyta > Magnoliopsida > Poales > Poaceae > Cenchrus > Cenchrus fungigraminus. The sequence continues at coordinate 93,244,944 of CM072780.1, forward strand.
ATGGCTGTGCTCAGTTACTAGTACTAATTTGGCCGTCGGTTACTGGTTGCTAATGGCTGCAGTTACTAGTTGCATTCGATTCTTCTTGCTAGCCTCTTTTCTTTTTAAACTGTTGTCGCTGCACTCGAGACCCATTCTCATTCCACTTCGTGCGCGCACACGCTGCTGGAACAGCAGAGCCTCCGAAACCGGCATCACAAGAGATCCTGCTTGGGATAGCGAGGCAATCAGGTTTTTGGGTAGCACAACAAGTGCGTGACTGCTCAACGATCTTCCTCCATTTGCTCGTTGTACGACTACTTCCCGGCGGTGAGCGATTGGAGTACGACTATTTCCCGGTGGACCGAGCGATTGGAGTACGACTACTTCCCGGTGGACGCAACGGCATTGCGAACATCTTCCTGCATCAACTGTGAACGACTACATCGAACAACTCATCATGATGAATGATGGGAATGGAGCCACTAGTGCCTCTGGCACCGGTCCCTCCGCAGGGTATACCTTCATGTTCCTCTTTTTATTTACTGGTTTTCAAGTTTGGTTAACTGGTAATAAAATGGAATATATATATGTCATCACAATATTGCTGCTATATTCATGGATTAAATTTAACAAGAATTTGCCTAATTTTCTAACAGAGTCATTAGCACCAAAAAAATAGCGACACGTTTTACCCGCGTCGCCAATGTGCGTTATGTTGGAATATTGGCCCAACATGGCTGTGCACTTGAGCCATTGGGCTATGCTCATTGGGCCACTATTCCATATAGGAAAGTCAATGTGGTGTGGAGAGAATGCAAGGGAGGTATAGTGCCACCTTGCTAGTCTATGGAGATGAGGATTGAGAACCAACATCTAAGGGAGGCTCTTGTAGAGTACACCAACTAATTGAGTATGAACTAGAGAACACGCATGCACGTGCGCGTGTGTATCGCATATTTATCGCGTGACTTGTGACGATGCACGATATTGATGTGTTTGTAACTGGTGATTCTCGTTTTCTTCCTGTTTTGTTTTGGTCCACGTCGCCAAACACCTAGATTACCACGTCAGCCCTCGGAGTGGGATAAGCACATCATCGAACATGCGGCGGCTTCGTGGGGTGGACGTTGAGAGATACCAGGGGGTGGTTCCGGGATATCTGACAGATCCCTGTAAAAGGAGACGTCCTATTGACCGGAAGGACTTACGCTACAACTTGCCATTCTCATCTACTCCAATGCGTGCACCGCCGCCTGAGCTACTGTCGTTCCTCCGTCCGCCGTGCAGTGGTTCGAGGGAGATCGGTGCCTCCGAACCAATGCTGGTGATTTGAAGGCCTGCATGGGTGCCGACGATCAGGTTTCTAGGAAACGTACTCACGTAGGTGTGGTAATGGGCCCTCCATTTTGTACTAAGAAATTTAAGGATCGGGCCCTATAAGGATCGGACCATATTTCTATTCAATTTTGAACTAAAAAATAGAAGGGTCTAGTTGGATTGTGAATGAAGCATTAGGGCCATGGCCCTTTACCACCCTAGTCATGACCGCTCGTCACTGCTTCCTCTACTCCGGCATCTCCTACGTCTACGTTGACTTCATTTGCATTTCTCGCGTGTGTTGCACTATAAGTATATCCTTTGCATTTCTTTGTGCACATGCTATGATGGATCTTTGGATCGGTTCTTTGTTTGTGTTACTAGCATGTGTAGGGTTTGGTGATCTTTCATTTGAATCTTTCATCCGTGGCAACTCGTTCCAATCACAAGCTGGCATTCAAATACTTCGGTCCGTTCATAATGCTGGCCAAGGTTGGGATAGTAGCTTACAAGCTGGCGCTGCCTCAGGGCTCTGCAGTCCACCCAGTCTTCCACGTGTCCCAGTTGAAAGAATATGTGGGTGATCCGGTGGTGTCTCAGACCTTTCCTGATGATGTTGTTGTGTTCCAGATTACTGAGAAGACCCTCCAACGTCGAATGACCACTGGTGATCGCCTAGTTTCGCAAGGATTAATCAAATGGACAGGTGTGTCGAAAGCTCTGGCGACATGGGAGAACTTGGACGCGCTTCGTCAATGTTTCCCTTTCGCTCCAACTTGGGGACAAGTCGGTCCACAAGAGGGGTTGGGGGGGGGGATGTTAGCAGGCCATCTACATAAGCCCAAGAACCCGTTGTCGACACAGCTCCAAGGCCCAAAACAGTGATGAAGCCCGGTGTGCGTTCTAGTGGCCCAAAGTGGCAGAAGTGATTGTATAAGAAACTGGGAGAGAAGTGTGGAGAGGTATGGAATGTAATGGACAAACCCTAATCTAATCATTCATCTCTCCGCTGCCACTTGCTTCTCTGATCTGGTTGCCGCTAACAGATAAGGTGAGAAAGAGGAGAGGAAGGGACAGATAAGGTGAGAAAGAGGAGAGGAAGGGATAAGGGAGATAGGAATGAGATTTGAAGTAGTGAGTGTTTTGCCATTATGTGCACCAAAAAAAAATCCATTTTACAAAAAGGCTTTGCTCCATGACCCAACCCTGTAAATGTTTTTCAGGGGTGGGTCAGAAGTTAACGTAACCATTTAGGATAATAGCAGTGGGTGCAAAGCCAGCTCACTCTAAAAAAGAGCACATCCGAAATGGTTTAGTGCCGACACTTGCCATGATGCTGTATTATCCACATGTTTTTTTTTACCGCATCACGTTTTCTCTTATTTTCCAAAATTATGATCCATCCACAAGGTATAATATGAAGCAACTCCAAAATTATTCCTCTTTTTTCTCAGAGAGCAAGGCCCGGCCCGGCAAGAGCACATCTAAACGTCGAGGAGCACTGCAAGTTCCACAAGTCCTCTGATGAGCTAAGAAACTGAAATGGTTGTTTCAGCAACAGAGATAGGTGCTGACATGATTGATTCTTAGCACGGTCACGAACAGCATAGTAGGCAGGGAAGAGGTACAAGTTGTATTTTTTTAATTTCAGAGAATGGGATTTGGTCCTAGATAACACAATAATACTCTAAACTCTAAATTATTATTGCCAGACTTTGCAGCTCTGGATACACAGCAGCTAAAACATGTACTTGAATAGAAAATTTCTGTTGTGCGGATGATAGCTGGCTGCCTAATATAATTCGATCTATCCATCTGAAGAAATTGCTGCTGCTGGATCCTGCACAGCTGAACCGATTCCCTTCATACCGGATGATTTACTCCTTGTTATGTGTTCTTTACTTGTGCATGGTCTTCGCCTCACAAAGACAAATAGTTTTTCTGAAATAACTGCACCTCGTATACCCTCTTCTACAAAACAACATGGTTACTGGAATTATTGTTGAATGGTGTGCATAGATGCTTACTGAGAGGCCTGAATAGTAGTAACATTTTTGGTTTTAGTCAAACATTTTTTAGGTGTAATTAACTTGAACACCAAAAGTTTTTTCATAGCATTGGACTGCAAAACTTTAGGGTGGCCATAGATCACCATGGTAACTGCACCACTGGTTTCCAAGCATAAATAGAAAGTTATCAAAAGATTTTTTTTCTAGTAGGTGAGACAAAACATATAGTATGATCCCAATGCTAGAGGAGGGTTTTAAAATAAGGGAAAAGTCCATTTTTGACCATCCAATTTCTAGTAGGTGAGATCAGACATATAGTAGGATACCAATGCTCAAGGAGGGTTTTAAAATAAGGAAAAAGTGCATTTTTTATCATCCGACTATAAGCTTACTTTAGTTTTTGACATCAAACTTCAAAATTGGAAATCTTTGACCATTCAACTATCAAAACCATTCACATTTAGCAATCTGACTATTTTGAAAGGGTGGTTTTAACTTTTCTTATTTACAATTTAGTCCATAGATCTTAAATGATTATTACTTTTCACTGATACCTCCGATTTATGTAATTCTTGTGGTCACGCGTTCATAATGATAAGATTTATCTTTTGAGATGTCATTTATACTATTTTATCACTATTTGTTATATTATTCTTAAGTTGTTGGGTAAAAACAACAATATACTAAAAATAAAATAAATAGTTACAAAATGTTTGCACAAACCTTGTGCGAAAAAAGCTTGATAACTTTATCGTTATGTTGGGAAGAAGTTCAATTGACTCTGAACTATCAACTATGTCCACTTTTCGTGCTGTTTAAAACCACGGTCAAGACCACATAAGGTGAAGTTGGATGGTTGTAAAGTTGACCAAGGGATCAACATGTGATTTTTCTATTGAAAGTAAAACTTGACTTTGTCAATAAATTTGGAAGACAAATTGCCTTTTTATCTTGACAAATAGATTTATCAGGCCCATCCAGTTTGGCCCGATATACCCTTGGTACACGTAGAGCATTCCAATTTTCAAACTATCCAATTTCCCCTTGTACAGTTTTCATAGCGGTTTTAGCTAGTTATTATCAACTCGTCCCATGTTATATTAAATCACCAAAGGGTTGTAAATTAAAATGTGCTTATAGTTCAATAATCATATGGCTCGATTATTTCCAAGTGCATATAACAAATTCAATAATCAACCCTCATATTTATTGATGGCATAAAAACTGTGGAGCAAAGAAAACTTATTTAGGTTCTTGCACACAACAAAACATTGATTCATTTCCGCTGGACGTTCTCCAGTGTGTGCTCCAAAATAGCAAGTAGCAACGACACCAAGCAATGGACTCATTTATAAAGATATCAGCTTAGCAAGAAGGGCATTGCTCATAAGTCTGATGAGGGGACTTGTGAGCAGTCCATTATCTTCTGCTGGATTAAGCACAGCTGTACCGAGTCGCTGACGTAGTACTTGTAGAAGTCCCTTTGGTTATGTGTTCTTTCCTGGTGCATCCTAACCTCATAAAGCAGATATCTAGTTCTGCCGATTATCTGCATCTGCTATATGCTATTGTACAAAACCACTTCCCCACAAATATAATAGGCTACAATAGAATTGTTGAATGGTGCGTGTATGTGCGCACTGAGAGGGAGAAACCAAGGTACATATATATCTGTCAAGATAAATCTTTTTTTAATAGCCTTTGGTCCATGAATTCTACTAAGTTCCTCCCCCTGGGCTTCATTTTACAACTGCAGCTAGGCTCTGGTCAAAAAATTCTACCGGGGCAAGTGATACTTGTATCAGGATCAACCTTTTTTAACATATCATTTTTTTCTCTAGTTTTTTGCAACAATATTATCCACGTGCAGGATCATTAGCAGTTATGTTAGGATAGCAGCACCCACGACTTGAAGGAACTTATAATGGAGCTTCAGGATTGGAATATTAGCCTTTGAAGGAAACCTATCAACAGTAAGATTGGATTATCACATCAGCACCATTTGCTTCATTGCTGTGAAAAAAGTTTGAGATTATTTAGTTACGTCCCCACATGTCAGACTTATGTTATGCTTATCTGAGTCATACTTTTTTAGCCATAATGGTCGTGGCTTCTCTATTTGAGTCATAGTTCAACTTTGTCCAAGTATCTAAAATATCCTCGGTACTACGGGAAAATCAACGGTTGCCGTGCGTTTCGATCTTTGCCGTGCGCATTTTTTCGGGCGCACGACAAAGATCCTCTTTGCCGTGCGCATTTTTTCGGGCGCACGGCAAAAAAAACGTCCGGTAAAAAAATAGTTTGCCGTGCGTTTTTATATTGACGCACGGCAAACAAATAGTTTGCCGTGCGTTTTTTCCTAGGCGCACAGCAAATATTTTTTTCCGACCGGACGTTAACCCCCGTACCTTGTTCGTTGCCTTTGCCGTGCGCTAGGCCGAGGCGCACGGCAAACATATATGTTTGCCGTGCGTTTCCATCTGGCGCATGGCAAACATATACGTTTGCCGTGCGTTTTCCCACAACGCACTGCAGAGTATTTTTAAAAAAAATTGATTTTTGTACTTTTTTTTATTTTTCCACTTCAAGAACATTATTTTATACTCTATATTTTAATTTTATACATGTCTCGAATAATTTACTATTTTTAACAATTATGTGTCACTTAAAGAATTTTTGTCGTATACGTCAAATTTGAACTGCAAGTGCATAAAGTAATGTAGTAAAGTTTGTGGAAAAATCATATTCATGTAATTGAATCATATAGAGTGTTTCGAGCAAGTTGTCATGTATGGTGTTTAGAAACCGAAGTATCACGCTAGAAGTTTCAGAGTGTTGAGAGCCAATTGATTGAGTTTGTAGGCTTAGTAAAATTCAAATTTTAATTTGAATTCAAAGTTTTTATTTGGGCAATATACAACATATATTGTTTCATTTTAATTTATGGTAAATTTTCGGATCCATTTGATAATTTTAGTACATTATGTCTAATTATGAGGTTGGAAGAGAACTCTTTGCCGTGCGCCGTGTACCGTGGCGCACGGCAAAGTATGTTTGCCTTGCGTTTTGGATACCGACGCACGACAAACGTAGGCCACTCCATCGGCAGAAGAAGCAATTTGTTCCAATGACACGTGGGCCCCACAGCTAAAAATTACCTCGGCGCGCACGGAGCTAGGGCACTGCAGGCCAAAACATAGCCCAATTGCGGCCCATGTCGCACCCGGCCCACCTCCTTCTCCTCTCCCACATATAAGGCCGGCGCCCACTCCCCAAACCCTAACCTCCCTCTCCTATCTCCACTCTCCACCCCTGTCCACCGCCGCTCCCTCTCAGTCGCGCCCCTCCTCCCCGCAGCCCCTCTCAGCCACGCCCCCTTCTCCTCTCCCAGCGCGAATGACACCGTGGCGTGGCCTCCGCCACCAAGGGGGCGCGGCGGAGCTACCACGAGGCTGACGGGTTCTTCCCCAAGTGGTGGCGGCGGTCGGATCCCGGTTCCTCTCCTCCATCTCCGGCCACGGCGCGGCAGACTCCTCTACCATGGCGCGCGGTGGCCCTCTCCCCTAGGCGCGGATGGAGGGCTCCACATCGGCAAGGTGCGCGGCAGCACGGGGATCCGACGGCGCCCCTCCCTCCACTCCGACCGGCCGGCAGGCGGCGAGGCGTCCCCAGATCCGCTGCCCGCATCCTCGGATCCGCGCCGCACCCCTCGTCTCCAGCACCGCCTCCCTCTCCGGCGCTTTCTTCCTCTGCACCTCCTCCGGTCGCCCGGGGTGGAGTCAAGGCGGCGGCGGGCTTCCTCCGCACGCGCACGGCCTCCATCTCCTCTCCAAGATCCGGTGGCTCGGCTGGGATGGAGTCAAGGCGGCGGCGGGCCTCCTCCGCACGCGCGCGGCCTTCATCTCCTCTCCAAGATCCGGTGGCCCGGCCGGGATGGAGTCAAGGCGGCGGCGGGCGCAAGATCTGGCGGCCCCGACGCGACGCGGTGGAGGCTTCGGCGGCGTCCCCGGCGCGGTGCGGTGGAGGCTCCGGCGGCCTCGGTGGCCTGTGTTGTATTTTTTTTTGTCCAGTGCAATGTCCTCCTTCGTGGTGCAGAGTTTGTCTGGCGTCCTCGGCGTGGCTCTTCCGCCGGCGAGCCGTGGGGGGCGCGTGGCCTCCCTGTCCAGCGGCGCGGCGGGGGCATCTGCTTTTTTTATTCTTTTAGAAAATGTTTGCCGTGCGTCTCGAGGGGAAGCGCACGGCAAAGACGGGGTCTTTGCCGTGCGATGTAGAGAGAGGCGCACGGCAATGGCACGCCCACGCCATTTCCACTGTCCTGCCGTCAGTAGCTTTATTTTGCCGTGTGCCATCCCTGACGCACGGCAAAGATTTTTCACCGTGCGTGATCAGAGAAGGCGCACGGCAATGCGAGTTTACCGTGTAAAAATCTGCCGTGCGGCCTTTGCCGTGCGCCTCGATAGAAAACGCACGGCAAAGCCTTTGCCGGCAAAGCTCGGTTTTCCCGTAGTGCATCTTCACACTAAAAGTCTACAGCGGTCGATGTGTTTACTGGGCTGCCATGAGTGCAGCGGTTGATGTGTTTATCCATGTGAATTGAGGAGCTCAGCAGTAGCGAACGTATAAGATTTATGTCGAAGCAGTTGCAAGCACGGAGATGACACACACCAAAATACTTGCACAGAACAGGGATGGTGGAGAACCTGGCAGGCGACGAAAATGGAGAGAGCATAAGAACGAGATGACCTGTGTTATTGCTGTGGCGTGCTTGGATACGAGAACAGTTTGCTGGGAAACCAAAGAATTATGCCCGGGCCTTCGATGTTAGCAGTGCAAATATAGCGACTCAAATTGTCTGATTTCAAGCTACTATTCATAATCATGTCCCATATAATCTCATACTTCACATCATGATCAATTTCTTCTTAACCATAAGATATCTTACTGGACATGTATTTCCACGTAAAGGGAGTGATCAACATATCACTCAAATACTGACTCATATTAAATCATCAGTGTATGAAAATTTCTCCGTTGGTGAAATAAGCATTGTGTGTGGAGCTGGCTCATCAGTCGTCAACAGGCACTCAGGATCTACCCACATTATGGTTTTTGAAGGTCCTCCATAATTTCATGATGCAACTCATTCCCAGGGCACAGCATGTTTTATTATTTGAAATTTTGCTAGCACCCTCCTCTTCCTCCACTTAGTGTGAGTTTTTGTAGCTACGATATAGAAACAAAATCTTATATCCAGAACTACTATGTGGCTCTACATGGACGCACGCAGAAGCAGGAGAATGATGTGCATTGGTGCTATAAATGATGTGAATTGTTATCTCCTTAGTTCACTCCCATAATTATACTGTGATATTACTAGTTGGTGAGTTCAGATCATCTCCAATTAATTGACTCCCTCTACTATTTTTGTTGCAGAAGTAATATATCCTGTAAAACTCAACTATATATCCTTCATAAGTCTACCTTGTTGATGCCACGACCCACAAGCACAGTAGTTCAGTGAAAGACCATGGGATAAAGCAAACAATGAAACAAGATTTTGTTATTTGCATTTTGGAAACCTAAGACCACCATTTCATTTTCGCCCCAGCAGCAACTTAAGTATGGACCCGAACCGGACCATGCAGTATGTTATTAAAAAACACAATTTGTAACAGCTTCTAATACATCTCAAAAATGGAAAAAAAAAGATGAGCCGCTCCTACAAATATATAGAGGACGTAATTATTAAGGACTATCTCACCACCAGTGGGGAGATGAAGGGCTTGGAGGGCTCAGCAGCAAGCGAGGGTGTCAACTTTGTCGCCGGAGAGGAGCTGTCACAACAGAGAAATTCCGACAAGTGTTGCTATCAATCAACTACAATATGGCTCTTGATCTGATACGTACACCCATTACACTCCATTTTTATTCCCCAATGCATCCCATTCTTACACCACTACGACATTTTTTTGCAATTCTTTCGCAAGGTCCCCATGTTTGGTGTTAATTAGCACCAAAGATGGTTGAGATGTGGATCAAAGATGGTGCTGTGAGAGCCGGTGCGTGCGGTGGGCATTGATGGAAGGGTGTTATGGGAGGTGAACGATCAAGGACTGAGTGGTCAGAATCTACTGTTCAGTTTGGCAGGGCAGGTTCTGAAGCTAGGCAGGGAGGAACCGAGGGAGCGGGACAAAGTGATGTGGATCAAAGATGGTGCTGTGGGAGCCGGTGCGTGCACTGGGCATTGATGGAAGGGTGTTATGGGAGGTGAACAATCAAGGGCCGAGTGGTCAGAAACTCAGAATCTACTGTTCACACTACAAATCGCAAGGCTGCCGTGAGCATTCTCGTTGCCGTGAGCCAAACATTGGGCTCACGGCATACAGGCCTGTTTGCCGTGAGCTTCTTAGGCAACTCACGGCAGACACGACACACACGGCGCCAAGCCTGTATGCCGTGAGCCGGTTGACTAGGCTCACGGCAGCTAAAAAGCACACGACGAGGGTCGCTTTTTGCCGTGAGCCGGTTGACTAGGCTCACGGCACACACAACACACACGGCGAGGGCTGCTCTTTCCCGTGAGCAGACAGACCTGGCTCACGGCACACACAACACACACGTTGACAACCTAACCCATCACGTCCGTCGGCCGGGGCCGTTAGTTTTGCTGTGAGCCAGGTCCACAGCTCACGGCACAGCGTGGGACACACGGTGCACATTGCGCGTGTGCCGTGAGCCAGATCCACGGCTCACGTCAAACATGTAGCAGCCGCGTGGCAGCCTTGTAACAGCAACGTGGCGCAGAAACGCAGACGCGTGGCAGCCTGTTTGCCGTGAGCCCGTGACAGCTCACGGCAACACCACCTGAAGCCGAGTGTTTTTTTTGTTTGCCGTGAGTTAGGACAATGGCTCACGGCAAACACGACAAAAAAAATTGTTTTTTGCCCTCTAAAAGTTTTTCACCCTTAAACCACATCTCTACAAACTACATATTCAAATTTGGGGCAATTATAACTCAGTTTGATATATTTAGTCATTTTTTGCTTTCTTCGTATTTTTTTCACATACGTCGGATTTGAACTGGAAGTGCATAAAATCATAGAATAAAGTTAGTGCAATAATGATATTTCGTGTTCTTCATTCCTTTTTCATACATATACCATGAAATTAGAGAGAATTTCAAACATTTAGACTCGACACATGATTCTGAAGGTTTCGTGCAATAGTATTTTAATTGTATAAAATCCATACAAATTTAAAACATCATGAAATTTCTATGGACATCATGATATCATGTATGGAGGCTGTGGTGAAGAATTGAGATGGTTTCAAATTAGTCAACTTATACACTGTTTACAAACTGAAGCATCTCACTGGAAGTTTCGAGATGTTTACTCATGTAACTAGATTTGGTGGTCTTTTTGATGTTTTGATTCAAATTTGACCTTGAAACTTTCCCTAAGATCATTAAACAACTTTGAGTGCCTTATGTTGGTTAATGGCAAAAATTTTGTGTAGTTTTATAATTTCGAACATTATCGGACCGCATGAAATGATAGAATTTTAGTTGAAAGTACAATGAAACTAATGTTTCTAATCCATCAAAGTTTAAAATTGATATTGTAGAGTTAGCTTAGCAGGTAAATATCATAATGCACTCCACTTGTTTTTAAGGGAAATCATAAAAAAATAAGAGGGAAATAAACAAAAGTTGATAACTGACGGTTTACCGTGGGTAGCTCACGGCATACATACATTACACACGGCTGCCTCTATTTGCCGTGAGCTGTGGATCTGGCTCACGGCAACGCGTGCTCTTTGCCGTGAGCTGTGGATCTGGCTCACGGCAACGCCTTCTCCTGAAACCCTACGTCGCTTGCAGCTGACGTGTGGGTCCACCGGATCTTTGCCGTGAGCCCTAGATCTAGCTCACGGCAAAGCTTCCATGGGCCCACTCGTCAGCCGCACACACTTCACACACACAACACACTTCACACACATGCACCACACACTCAGACACACACACGCGCACACACACGCACACACACCGCCGCCGATGCCGCCTACCTTGCGCCGTCGTCCCCTCTGCCTTGCGCCGTCGTCCCCTCCGCCGGCCGCGTGGTCCCTGCCACCTTCGTCCTCCCCAACGCCAGTTGCGTAGTCCCCGCTGCCTTCGTCCTCCCCAACGCCGACCGCGCAGTCCCCACCGCGACCGCCCCCGACGCCGCGTCCGTCCGTGGTCCCCGTCGCCGGCCGCCGCCCGTCGCTCCTCCACCTCCTCTCCCCCGGCGTGCCAGATCCGGCCGAGGACACCTCCTCTCCCGGCCCGTGCCTCCCCACCACCGCCGCGGCCCGAGGGAGAGGTCGTCTCGTGCCTGCCCACCGCTGTCGGGGGAGAGGCCGGCCCCGGCCGCTTCCCCCTACCGCCGGGTCCCCTCGCCGCCCGTTGCTCCTCCACCTCCTCTCCCCCGGCGTGCACGATCCGGCCGCGGTCCCCTCCTCTCCCGGCCCGTGCCTCCCCACCACCGCTGTGGCCCGAGGGAGAGGCCGTCCCGTGCCTCCCCACCGTCACCGGGGGAGAGGCTGGCCCCGCCCACCGGCCTCGGCTGCTGCTCCTAACCGCCGGGGCCCCTCGCCGTGAGCCTCGCCGGCCCTAGCTCGTGCCCCTGTTCAGGTGAGGAACATGCACCTCTCAAATTTTTAGTTACTGAGCATGCATTTAGGAAATTTTAGTTAGTAAATTTTGTTAGGAAATGGATTTAGCTAGTTACTTCTCATATGTCGATGATGATATGAATTGTACCTAGTGTTCTTGCTGGGTAACATATGATGACCTTGAGCTTGAGTTGTACCGGTTATATGCTTCTCATGGTTGTCATCAAACCGTGGGAGACATCCATTCCCAAGCAACAACTTGGTTGGGATGGATGTCTCTCACGGTTCCATGGCTGTCATGAACCCTCTTTTTAGTTCTTTTCATTATCTATGCTCTAAGCTCAAGGTTCATGCAAAAAAAATAAATATCTGAGGCAAATTACTATTTTGGACTGTGGTTGTCGGCCATCGTGCCGTTCTTTTGTTGTAGGTTTTGACCACCTCTCCATGTAGGGGAGGTTCTGTTGAAATTTTGTTTGATTTTAAATTCAACTTTACTCATGCCTATGATGATATCAAAACTTACCCAAATTTTCCGGGTGGGTAACATATGATGACCTTGAGCTTGTGTTGTATCGGTTATATGCTTCTCATGGTTGTCATCAAACCATGTGAGACATCTATTCCCAAGCAACAACTTGGTTGGGATGGGTGTCTCTCACATGGTTCCATGGTTGTCATGAACCCTCTTTTGATTATCTATGCTCTAAGTTCAAGGTCCATGCAAGAAAAAAAATATCTGAGGCAAATTTCTGTTTCTATAAATTCGTACTATTATTTTTTTGCAGGCTTTTGGAACCTCACCTTGTAGGGGAGGTGCTGCCCATAATTGCAACTTACACTATTATGTTCATTTGTTTGCAGGAATCAGCCGCCTTCCTCTGCCACCGGTCCGCAGACCCCTTCGTCATTCTTCAGGCCAGCGAGGTGAGGCACATTTCTCTCTCTTTCCAGTAGATGTCGTAGATCACGAAACCTAGTTAGGCGTCTCCCGTTCGGAAGAGATACAGTTGGACATATGCAGAACTTTTCATATTTAAGGCTGTATCTGTTTCGAATTGTCCACGTTTTTTGGACAGCCCGTGGATGCGTAGATGGGGTGATCGGTTCCTATGGTCTACTTCGATCCTAGACAGAATTTCGGCAGCACCTCCTCGTTGTTCTCCGGATACACAACCTACTAGACCGAAACACATATGATGGCGAGTTCTTTCAAGAAGATGGGCTAGAAGGGAGTTTTGAGATAGACTTAACAGACGTGATGAGAATGGAAGTAGATTTGGATGATGCTGGAGAAGAGGTTCATGATGAGGACGACTTACAATTACTGGAGCGATTAGATTTGGGAAGTGATAGTGATGATGACGTCTTTCCTCCTTTGGAGCATGGTGTTGAGGATATGGAAATGCGTGATAGTGACGATGAGACGTATGATCCAGCTAATACGGATCATGATGAGTATTTCTAAAACATGTAAGAACCGTACCAATTATGACATTAATTACTTACTACATTAATTATTTTTTTATTTAATACTTGTACTCTTTGCTATCTAATACATGTACTAATACTTACTTCACTCTTTTTTTTTTGCAGTTGATTGAACAAAGATGCCTAGGGCACGCGGCGGCCAGGGCCGTTGCCGCAGGAGTGAGTTATGGACTTATGTTGCATTTGTGCACTTATGGACTTTAAACTGTCTGTGATGCTTATGTGAACTTATGTGATGCATATGTGAACTTATGTGATGGTTATGATGATATTTGAACTGCCTGTGTTGGTTATGGTGATATTTTAAATTGTCTGTGATGATTATGGTGATATTTGAACTGCCTGTGATGGTTATGGTGATATTTGAACTGCCTGTGATGTTGTATCGAATGTGAGATGGCATATATGGTTCTGGGAAAAAATAAAAAAAACAAAAACGGCACTTTGCCGTGAGCTAATGCTCCTATGCCGTGAGCTATTGCACCTATGCCGTGAACTTCGGCTTGTGCTCACGGCACAGTTGTGCAACCTGGCAGCTGGGAATTTCCCCTTTGCCGTGAGCAAAAGGCTCGGCTCACGGCAACCAGGTCTTCTGTGCCGTGAGCTGGATGGCCGGCTCACGGCACACAACCGACGTCAGCTCGTCTAGGAAGGTGCCACGTGTGGCCTCTATGCCGTGAGCGATGGAGCGGCTCACGGCAACCAGAAGCTCTGTGCCGTGAGCTAGAACTCCGGCTCACGGCACACAGCCGACGTCACCTCACCTGGGAAGCTGCCACGTGTGGCACCTATGTCGTGAGCTCGCCGTCAAGCTCACAGCACAATGAACCGTTAAGACACCTCCCGTGATCCCCGTTAGACAACTGTGCCGTGAGCTATTGACCACTCACGGCACACGTTTGCCGTGAGTTAACCGGTTGGCTCACGGCAACTATGCTGTTTGCCGACCAAACTGTGCCTTGAGCCCTTTGCCGGCGGCAACTCACAGCAAAGAGGTTGCCGTCGGTGGACCGCTCTTTGCCGTGAGGAACCGGCTCACGACAGCCTTGCGGAATCCGGTAGTGTCAGTTTGGCAGGGCAGGTTCAGGCGGCTAGGCAGGGAGGAACCGAGGGAGTGGTCTGGATTGACCAGAAGGAACTCAAAGGTAACCTGATGGCTCAGGTCACCTTTGACTTCCATTTGTGATGGTGACCTGATTTGGCAAAATAAAGCAATGGATATAAGGAGTTGAGAATTGGCCACCGCTAATGCTCGAACTCCTCTCTGTAATTTCTAGTACACGCCAGTTTTTTCTTCGCCAACTCATTTGGGTTCTCACTTCTTTGAGATGTTCATGTTGTACCCTCTTGATCACTACTTTCTTGAGATGCATCTGATTCCCTTGGAGGTGATTTGCCGGCACGACTGCAGCAATCCAGTGAAGGACTGCGTGGAAAGCACAAAACACGACGAAAAGTCGAAAACTGCTTCATGGCAGAGGCAGTACCGTGAAGTTGAGGGACAAATTCCCTGCACGTACTAGCAATCCGTTGAAGATAGGAGGATCCCGTTCCCAGCATCCGCAGCTTGTGCTTGGTGATCAGGCCGCCTGTGCCCTCGATTTAGGCGTTCTTGAGCATCTTCCTCCGTCAGAGCAGCGAGATGTGTGAGATTGGCAGAGTCCCAGTCCTCACGAGGAAAAACTCCAAGCGAGAGAGCCTGACACACCTTGTTCTCGAGCTTGGTTGAGATGTATGATGATGCTCTGCTCGTGCTGTCTTGGGCAAATAGCATTTCTGGCTTTCCGCCATCAAGTGACCGTGGGGAGCCGCGACTACTACGGTACTACCTGACAAGGAGCCAAAATAGCAGTTGCAAATTAAATTTGATGCGCTAAGGCCAATCTCAGTGAAGAGGGTCATGAGAGGGTCATCAACATTAAATATTATGCCACATCAGTAAATTTATGAGGAGAGATAAGGGAGAGGGTCATAAGATGAGAAAAGAGGGTCATCACCATGACCCTCCACTGGCATAGTTCTCAAGTTTCTAGTCTTGGTAACTGTGCAATGACTCTCCTCATTGAGATTGGTCTTAATTACAAGAGGAATACAAAGCTCATATTTTGCAAGTGTGTGAGAATCACCACAAACTGACAACTGCCGACTGCAACTCAAATACAAAAGGTGCAGAACTATATAGCGGCAAGGAACTTGCTTGCTGCGGCCCCGCTGGAAATTACGTGGAAAATTCTATAAGGAAATGCAACTGATAGTTTTTGGGACGAAATTACTTTCCAGCAGCTGCCTTAGAAACTGATCATGACTTGCACGGTAGATTCCTTGGTAAGCGACAGTGATCACTGCTCATCGCTTGGAACGGTAGAAACTGCTAATCACCCAGTGCCTAGAGAAAATAGCACAGGCCATGGCATCTGCCCCATGAGAGACTTGTTGCAGTGGGACTTCTCAATTGCTCAGCCACTGGTACGTCAGCACATCCATCCCAACCGCTCCATTTTTCTTTCCCAATGTATCCCATTCTTGTCCCGCAGTGTGTTAATTGGGTGCTACTCTTTGGCATGGTCTCCATTCTTACTGTTAGCACACACTACTATATAGGCAAGCATGTGGTAGCATGAGTGAGTGTTCCTCAGAGAATTTGGTAGCATCATAGCTCATATGAACCTCCTGATGTACTTTTACCCTGATGGAGAATCTTCAGCAGTTATGTTAGAATGGCGTCGCACACTACTTGGAGGAAGTTAAGTAATGTTCCAATGTATATATATGTACTTCATGTTTACTGTGTGGAGTGCTAAGGTGCTTCTTATTTCTCATTTTTAGGCAATATGTGGATTAATGTATCAGTGGAAAGGCTAGTAACTATATACATGGGGTTCTGTAAGCTTTCTCGATCTATTGGTAATCTTATGTTATCCGTCCATTAAATTTAACTTATACAAATTGCTGTGGACATCATACTTTAGGAAGTTTTGCACTATAGTGTTACTTGACCACGTCGGTAATATGTGTAATATGGAAAGAATCTTGCACGATATTTGGTCATCTATGATCATGTATGTGAGACTTATCTTAATATGCTCATCTGCGAGTCTTATGTTTTAGCCATAATGGTCCTGCCTTCTCTATTTGAGTTGCGGTCTTTTACAACGCACAATACGACCCTGCGGTAGTATGGTAGTATTACCGGATTTTCACTATAGGTAAAATGGTAATTTCCTCAAAATATTTATTTGGAAAATTTCCCCCCACTGCCCATTTAGCCGAGATGCACCCAATTCATATATTGCATTTCCTATATTGCAACAATATCACTTTACTTTTCCGATAATACCCTTATACTACCCATACGACCTATGAATACTACTGTACTGCAACTAAAAAAACTGGTAGTATAGAATTAATCTAAACCACCGGAACCTTCCATATAGGTTTTTTCTATTACATACAAGTTCTTTTTCAATCGGTTGTACACGTTGTATTGTGCGTTGTAAAAGACCTCATTTGAGTTAGAGTTCGTATTGTCGTGTCAAATCTATTTTTATCCTTGCAAAAATGTTCAATATATAATTTTATCCATTTGATTTCCTTTCATTGCATATTAGACAATGGAGGTAGGATTGTCTAACAATCCTTACAAGTATCTAAAAGTTCTTCGTCTTTACTCAAAAACGAAACTTTACAGTCTACACCAAAGCTCTACAGTAGTATGTGTTGTTACCTGTGAAGAGCTCAGCAGTAGATTTGCTGATCCATGTGAATTGAAGAGCTGCGCAGCCACAAGGTCTGCAGCTGAGTGAACTTCGAAAACCATGGAAAATTTGACACCACCATGTCCACGAGTACAACAATCCAGTGTAGGATCGTGTGGATAGCACACGACACAAAGAAATCTGCTTCAGCAAGCTGAGGCAGTGTCGTGAACGCGCGCACCACCTCAGGGCCGGCATGAAGTTGTGGGCAGTGGAGGACCCAGCGTTAAGGGTTTGTTAGCGGAGGTCATGGCAACTTCGCTGACAGACACTTGTGTTTGTAGGACTTCTCGATAGCTCAGCCTCTGGTACTTTCCCAGATCACCCCATTTTTCTTCCCCAATGCACCCCATTCTTATCCCGACCAGCAGTGTGTTAACTGAGTGCTATTCACTGGCATTGTCTCCAGTCTTACAGTTACCACACACTATAGGCAACCATTTGGTAGCGTGAGTGAATGCATATCTATTTAATGATGGGTCATCCGTATAGTATATGTTAGAATGGTGTCGCACAGTATTTGGAGGGTTATTAAGTGACATTCCAATGGATAGATGTACTTCGTGTTTACTTTGCGGACTGGTGCTTCTTATTTCCCATTTGCGGGCTAGTAACGCTATATATGGTGTTCGATAAACTTTCTCTATTGGTGATCTTATGTTATCAATCCATTAAAGTTATGGAATTTGATGATTCTGCCCCCAAATTGAAGTTCAATGGTGAATTTGCCCCTCTTTTTTCAACTTTGCGATTTGACCCCTATTATTTTGGATTTAAGCTGCTGCTTACCTCCGTTTTGGACGTCAGTTAGATGGACCAAAAATTAAACAAAGTAAGAAAGGAGAAAAACGTTTGGACAATTGGGGAAGGACCTCACTACCCCTCCATTATCCCATCAGTAAGTAGGACTTTCGAGCTTTGCCGCCGAATTATCTCCCTCCAGGCCCATCCCGCACACACGATGAACACCAGCAAACCAAATCGAGGGTGATTGCGGGTCAAATCCAGGTAATAGAAGAGGAAATGACTATGCCAAGCACATGTGTCGTGCTCTCTCGTAGGAAATCGAGGCCGTGTCCAGGATAATCTGGGCACCACGTGACAACAATGGGCTAACCGGCCAAAGGTAGTGGCAAGCTCGGTGCGAAGTGCGAACACGCGGAGTGCGAAGGTGCCCGCCGCTGGCCAAGGCGGCACAGGCTGAGCGCGCCGCACATGTTGCCGCTGACGGCCCGCATGTTGGGGCGACGCAAGCTCGGCAAGGCCGCATGACGCGGCAGAGGGCTTGCCGGCTAACCAGCGCAGGCTCGGCAAGGCCGCGGCATAGGCACACGCCCTGGCAGCATGGCCCTGGCGCAGGGGGACCCTGTTCAGAACTTGGCCTCTTTTAGAAATCAGCTGAATATTTGCTTTTTCATGGAAACCATTAGAGCAACTCCAACAGACTAGCCAAATAGGTTGGACTGGCTAAAAAATAGAAAAATCAGCAAAAATATCGTTCCAACAACCTCGCTATCCTTCTCCTCCGTCAAACCCGCTCGTCAAAAACTCCTCCCGGCTGGCCATATATGTCGAGCGCGGTGCGCTCGCTATTCCCCACGCCCGCGCTCCCGCCCGCCCTCCCGCGCTCCTTCCCGCCTTCCCACCCTCCCGCCCCGCGCCAAAATCTTGGCACGCGCCATGGCGCCCGCGCGCCGTCGCCACTCGCTCACCCTCGCGCCGTCGCCTCTGCTATCCGGAATCCCTGCCTTCGCCGCCAGAGGAAGCGGTGCCGTCGCGGCCGGAGGAAGGGCCGCTGTCGCGGCCGCGGGCAGCACCACCGTCACGGGCGCGGGCAGCGCCGCCGTCGCGGGCGCAGGCAGCGCCGCCACCTCCGCCTCCGCCGTGTTCAGGCCGCCTCGTCCACTGTCGACGGTGGCTCGGGAGCCTGGAATTTGGAGTGGATCCGCGGAGGATTCTCCATTTCCCCAGTTTGCGCCAGCAAGATTGGACATGGGGAGAGAAGGGGATCAATGGAGGAGCCGCCAGATGCAAGAAAATCAGTTCAACTGTGAGCAAATCGACGCAGAGGAGGCATACACAAGTGAGATTCTTGGTCCAATTGTTGATATGATAACTGATTGATGCTTCGTGATGTTCCTATGGATGATAAGCCAAACTCTGTTATACTGTCTTCATTGATATGCTAGTGCTTCCCTTTTTTCTGAACAACAATTTCGTGGCTTGTAATCTAATTTTCCCCTCCACATGTCACTTTAATTTTTAGCTAAAAGGGTACTAGGACATGCAACACTATCATGGCACTGAATAATGCTGCAATTCAGCACATACACATCCTAGACTTTTAGCTAGCATCAGGTAGGAAAAGAAGTCAATGCACTAATATTGACATGCTGCAATGGGAAATATAAGAAAAATTAAGGGACAAAAGGTTTTGTCTTCAATGATATGTTAGAGATAGCACAGGTAGGGACAATAGTAGCAGCCAGGCCATTCATTTATCCAAATTGCAAAATCTGAAAAGAACTGTTTATAATTTATCTAGGAGCTTGCTTTATGTATTGATGGTGCTTATGTATCATGGAATACTTTATGTGCTTCAACAAGTGCAAATTATGTGGTGAAATCGATTGATTCGAGATGACCATTTTTATTAGTCTGTAGTTTGCCTCAATTTATATTTTTTCGTAATCTGATATTGTATCAATGTAAAGAAGATCATTGTATAAAAGTCTGTCACGCTGGACTACCTCATGTCCCTCAATAGAACCAATACGACCCGGATTATTAATCTCATCCTCAATAATCATTGGTGCGGCACCATAATATAGCTCATCTTCCGAAGAGGACGAATCGATCAGTTCATCCCATATAAATTGATTGAATTCATCATCGGAATCCATACTCTATTGATTTTAAAATACAAATCGACATGGCAATGAATTAGATTACGAATCAGTACAACTACAAACTGTGAAGAATAGACTCACGTACCTCGATTCTCCTCGATTCAATTTGACAGGAAGAGGAGCCGTGCACAGGAAGGACCGAAGGCGACCTGTTCCGGGGCGGCGTGATGGAAGGCGACGGGTCGCGGTAGGAGTCAGTCCGTGGGTTTTTTTTTCTCCTGACTAGTGGGCCGAGTTGTGAGCCTAGTAGATGGCTAGTCATTTTAGCTAATCTGTTGGAAAAAGAGGAGATTTAGCTAGTCTAGTTTGGCTAAATGACTAGCTAAATGTGAATTTAACTAGTCTAATTTGGCTAGGTTGTTGGAGTTGCTCTTATTATGATGACCTGCTGTGTTTGGATGGACAGAAATGATCTCATCTTTAGAGGAATCCAACAAAACTCTCAACAGTGTCAAAAGATCAGATTCTGAGAGCAAAACCAACTCTGCAACCTCGAATGATATTATGGATCAACTCTTCATCTCTTGATTTTCTTTTTCAAACTCTTGTAACTTTACTTTGAATTATAATATATAATAAGTTGGGGTCAAACCCTCCAGTTTCCTCAAACTAATTTGTCACAAGAGCCGAGCTGCCAGACGCACAAAACAAAGCTGCCAGGTGTTCTTCTGATACGGTTCTTGGTACATCAATTTCTGTTCTCCAATGCTTCCCATTCTTACACCCGCCACAATAACATTTGGGTGCTATATTCTTTGGTGTGGTCTTCTTTTTTTGCTGCTAGGGATCATATAGATTTTTGGGCAGTAGAAGAGGGTGCGGTGTAACGAACCGGATGCTCGTAGCCTAGGAGGGGGTAAATTAGGCAACTTAAAAACTTATCATACGGCTTTCACTACCTTGCATGAAGTAAACTAGATCATTTCTATCTAGATGGGCAATCTAAGGTTGATCTAGTGTGAAATCCTCATCTCAAAACAAGTTTTGCAACTTATAGCTAATCCTATCATGATACTACTCTAGGAAAGTAAAGGCAAGCAAAAATTGCAAGAGAGAAATGCGGAAACGTAAAGAGGGATGAGATGAAGCAAACTCTTGACACGCGATTTATCCCGTGGTATCGGTAGGCACTAAGCCACCCCTAGTCCACGTTGTTGAAGCACTCACACAAGAGTATTGCTTCTCGGTCACTAAGTCTCTCCCAAGAGCACCACTTGACTCGCCACAAAGGCTCGTCATTAAGGCACTCGCCAAGCTCCCTTGGTCACCTTGATGCCGCCTCCACTAAGGAGCTTCTCCGCCAAGGAAGGGGGTCTCCACGCCCCCCGCATAAAGTGTCATCGCCACTCCACACCAAGTCGGAGGGTCGAAGACGATTGCCGGTGAGCCACTTAGGCCCCGAGGCTTCCGGTGTACCTTATACAACTTGATTCACTATAGAATCACCTCACAAGGTAGGCACACCTTGCACTCATTCAGCTCTAAGCTAAGTCTAGCACTAAACACACACAAAAAGCATGTGCAAGTCTATGGATGAGCAATTTAGCACTTGTATGGCTTGGATATGATCTTGTATGTGTCTCACACTCCTCTACACTTTCACACAATCCAACCACCTCAAATGGGTGAGTGGAGAGGGTAAATATCCCAAGGTGTCCAAAGAGCCGTTGGCTAAAAGCTGCAGATACTCATAGCGTTGGATGAACCGCCGCTATACTTTTCCCAGGCGTCGGTTCATCCGGTGCCCTCCACGTCACTTGACCGTTGTAAACTGCTGACACAAACATACCATCGGATGAACCGCTGAAGTATCACTGAGGCCGTCGGTTCCTCCGGTGCTGAAGGCTTCGCAACTGGCTGCTCTCAATTAGCTGTCTTGATACCGTCGGATAGACCGACGCTTCCACTGACCAAGGCGTCGGTTCATTCGGTGCTGAAGCCTCTGCTGCTCGCTACTTACTGTCTTGACACCAAGGACCATCGGATGAACCGCTGACCCTCCGTCGGTTCATCCGGTGCTACTGTCTTCTGCGCTTCACTCTTGTTGAATCGCCCGACGCATCTAAAAACCAGACCGTCGGATCATCCAACGCTCTTCAAGTTAACTCAAGTCTTCACGCAGTGTACCAAGTACTCCGACGCTATCTCCTAGGTACCGTCGGTTGATCCGACGGTGTCTTTTCTTTTCCTTTCCTTTCTTGGTTTTGATCTTCTCATTTTGGCATGTGGTATTTTTGCATTCTTGGAACCTAGAAATGTCTACAAAGACATGATCAACAACATTGTTAGTCCCATTGATCATGTTATCATGAATCACCAAAATCAAACTCGAACTAATGGCATATGAGGCCATGTTCGCTACAATCTCCACCTTTTTGATGATTTATGACAACACAAGCAAAGCAAGCATAAATTTGCAAAAATTGACAAAATTGAACCACTTACACTTGCTTGGATGCTTACCATCATCCAAACTCTCCCTAGATCAAACTTCCCCCTTTTTGATCTTCTCTTCACCATGTTCACACATAGCTTGCTACTTCCTACTTTGGAACCACTAGCTTGCTTTGGCTACAAATTCTTCCCACATTCTCCCCCTTTGGAATAAATTCTCCAAAAAGGTCCAAAACAAAAGGTCTTCAAGGAAAACTAGCAAGTCCTAGCAAACATTGCTCAAAGAGAAATGTTAAATACAAGGGAGAAAGCCACATGAACCATGATCCATAAGTATGATATCAATGAAGATACCACATGTGTGAATAACTAAGGTGGATCACAAGCTCATGAGACTAGCATAATACAAACTAAGCTCCCCCTATGTGTGTGCACAATATGATAGTGTGGAAATCAAGTGCACAACTAGAAACACTTGTAAGACAAGTAAGCTTAGAACATATTATGCAAGGAGGTAGCTTAAAAAACAAGGGATAAGACAAATGAGTTACCACTTGTAGATACCACTTGTAATCTTTTGATCATTGCATACCTCCGGGGGATGTTCCTCTCTACCTTGTTGGCACCACGTAGAGATGAGCCACTTGGAAATGATATCAGGAGGTGACACCACGTGAAAGAAGCTTGCAATGAAGAAACTTGGGGTACCACAAGGATTAGGAATGTATGAGTACATTGCCTTTGAACTTATATAGAGACATAAGCTCGCAAGGATATGCTCAACAACATTGTTAGTCACATTGATCATGTTGTCATGAATCACTAAAATCAAACTCGAACTGATGGCATATGAGGCCATATTCGCTACAATGCGGTGGTAGCAGCAGGTGGCCGTACATGGTGGTCACTGATTGAAGGGCAGTTTCTGGCGCCACGCACCGGGGGATGATGTGGAGTTATGGATAGCTTGATGTGGATCTGAGCTGTACAGAAAATAATTATAGGTACCCAGCAACGTGAGGGAGGAGCTAGTCCGCATCCCCGCACCAAAAAATTATATGACCGGATATGATGTTGCAGACAATAAAGTAACACTATATGCAAGCCAAAATGGTTGTCTGAAATGCCATTTAAATATGACCGGACGGGATATATGACAACGGCCATGGCACAATGTTGGTGTCGTTACTTCCCCCTCCTCTAGTAGTGAACTAGTGATATTAAGATTGGATCATTTTGTAAGATTAAGTTTTTTGTCTATCTCCATGTAAGTGGGAGTTCGAATTTGTCCACTGACAACACTCATATCCCATTCTTGTATCAGTGTCAAATTCTATCTGTGCTATTATTTGGCATGGTTCCATTGGATCTTACTACTGCCAGCACGAATGAACTACTATGTAGGCATGCAGTAGAGAGTGTACGACAGAATTTGGTAGCTTGGCATATGATCAGTTATATTTATAACCTCTGGATATACTTTAACTTCATGGTGGATCTTTAGCAAGTTAGGAGACGTTGAATGGATATATGCTATATGTGATATTCACAAACCTGCAGGCCGCCACAACTTTTCTTCACCACAGTAGTGCATTTTTTTCGTCATCGTTTAAGCGTTGTATTTTTGTGCCAACGCAGATGTGGCCTGGTAATCGATGGCTGGCAACCAATCAGGCTCTCTGTGCTCATCTCTAGTGAGCAGAGTATCGTCCTATAATCCTGTGCAGTAATGCTTTATTGTAAATAACATACAATAACCAACACCAACACACACTACGGAAAACTCACGGTTTGCAGAGTGCCCGATACACATGGCAAAGGCCCGTTTACTCTCGGCAAACGGTTTGCTGAGAGTAACTCTCGGCAAAACCCTCACAACAAACAATTACTTAGCAAAGGGGTCCTTTGCGGTGAGCGCACCTCGGGCTCACGGACAAGGTGTGCCGTGCGTGTACATCGGCAAACAATTTTCAGAAACAATAATAAAAAATCCAACCGGCCAAGTACCACAACCCCACCGACCAGGCACTGCGGCCCCCACCGGCCGGCTGCCGGCGTCACCAGCAAAACGTCATAGATCTATCACCACCGTCCTCGTAGATCCCACTGCTGCCATTGCCGTCCTTGATATGCAGCGCCGCCAGCCTCTCTCGCCGGAGTGGAGGAGCGCAGTCGCCGGTGTGGAGGAGCTGGCCACCGTCGCGGGTGGAGGTGGAGGCCTCCGTCGTGCGCAGACCTGTGGCTGCCACGACTGCACCTCGCCCTGCCGCACTTGGAGGAAGATGTCGCAACGCTGCGCCTGGAGGAAGTGGTTGCACTGCTGTTGTTGTAGCCCCAGCATCGCGCCGCCATCCACGCCGCTCCTCCGTAGCCGCCCCTAGCCGGATCTGAGAAGGGCAAGAGAACCTTACCTTCGTTCCTGAATCCGAGGAGGAGGGAGAGGGCAACGACGCGCCATACCTCTGGTTGGCCGCAGCCGCCACTCCTCATCCCGCCGCCCCTCCTCACCGGTCCGGTCAGGGGCGAGCGGAGGGGGGGGAGGAGAGGGGCCGTGTGACAGAACCACCCAAATTAACTCTATATTATCGCATAAACCACTCCTTTTGGTCATTACGCAATAACACCGAGTTAACTTGTCGTCTCTACCGGGTCAAGCCCGGTAAATCACTTATAACAAAGGATCGACAACTGTACATCAAAACTCACACGAAGGCGAGTCCAGAGATAAACAAGTCGCAATTTATTACATCAATTCCCATGAAGGGTTATTTAATTACAAACCGAGCCTTTTGCATAAAAGATTCAGAGTTTATAAATACAGCGGAAATAAAACTAAACGAGAAAAGGTAGCATTTTAGGAGGCCATCCATAATGCCAACAAACATCGTCTTCTTCCCATCCCAAACTTCACCTGAAAACAACAACAAAAGCAAGGCTGAGTATTCTAATACTCAGCAAGACTTAACCGTCGGGTGATGTAAAATCACCAACTCTCTAGACATGCAAAGCTTTTGGCTAGTGGATTATTTTGCTGAAAAGCAACAAAGAGTATATCCTTACTTTCAAAATTTTAGCTCCAATTCTAGTTGATTAACCATTACTAAGTAAGCATCTACAGCAAATATAAGTTGTGCAAACAATTAATCAAGAATCCATATTAATTCTCAATTCTATCGTACAGGGAAATAGACTGTATAGTTAAGCAGTCTCGGATAACGGTGAGAGGCCGACGATCGATCGATTAATAACCTTGCAAGGTGGACCTAAACACATGGAAGATGCACACCCCAAGAATGACAACTAAAACCAAGGGGGGCGGAGTGTGCAACAACCAGACGGTTCCCAGCCATCCTCGGTTCAGGATCAAATTCCACAGTCTTTGGTACAGGCTATCCGGTCACGGTACAATACACCCCGCCCGGAGTTCACTCCTGCACCACATTTACTGCAGGCATGGGGACTCTTCCCAAGATTAGTGGACCGTGTTCCCTTACCGGATCAGGAAGGTACTAGGCTTACCAGTCCCATTCCTGGCAAATGTTTAGTACGTTCAAAAGCTTAACCATTGACACCTATTGACCAGAGCCGATCCCAAGCTCTTACCACATGAGCATATCAGTTTAAATCTTACGATTCCAACATAAGAAACCTATAGCTCGCGAGTGAAGGATTTCACTCGACTTTTACCGGGTCCTTAAAGCATGGCAACTAATGACCTATCATGCTATTATAAGAACATAGGCACCTAGGATCATGCATCTATGGTTTCAATTCAACTCCTGAAACTTAAATGCACAAACATAACATATATATTTGCAGGAAGTTAAAATCATAGGATTATGCTCCGGTGCTTGCCTTTCAAACAGATGTTAGTTCTAGCTAGGCCTTGGTCCTTTCCAAACTTTGGTTTGGGTCTTGTGGTACTCCTAGACGTCCACTTGTCCCTCGAACGGTCCTTCTCCTTGTTCCGGGACGATCTCGTAGCTACTTATGGGAAAATCTACACGAGGTGCATATGCATAAGATTTATTTGTCCAATTTAAATAAGATTCCACTTTTGAAATTTAAAGATAAATTCGTTGTTTATGGGTGACCACATTCACCTAGATATGATATTTAGCATACTCTTCCTCTATTAGAGAAAGGTGTGTGCGGGTGATTTTTATTTCTCATTTGATGGTGACTGTGTACACATTTAAGATAATTACTTTATTTTACTTCACCAAGGTAAGGGTGCTGTTTAGGGGGTGTCTTGGTGAGGTTCATGTATTTAAAATTTGAGTTGCACAAAAATGATCTTGGTTGTCTTTTTATCCATTTAATTGACCTTGATTTATTTCAAGAATTTTATTCCGAAAGACATACACCTAAACTGATCATAAGAAGACCCATACATGCACAAGGTACAATAATTATACTACTGCACTAAAGTTTAACTCATCTCATCAATTATGGCTAGCATGAAAAATCACACAAAGCTACGCCTACCCATTCAAGATTAAAACAAACAAAATCATACATACCACCAAATGAGATGAAACTTCCTATGGAGCTATACAGAAGCATTTCTAGCAGAGATATGCACTTACTCAGCAAAGAAGCTTAATTAAACTATGCACACGAAATTAACCTTAACAAAACATGATAATTTATTTGACTAAGCTACACATGTCCAAAATATAGATACTTTTTATCATGGGTGCATAACCATAAAACAAGGCTGTAGCAAAAAGATGGGCATCATTTGATTAGTATAAAATTTATAAAATTCATAAACAGGGATATTGAAACAATCAAAATTAAATCATAACTCAAGATCGACATGACAAACATGTGCCATTTTTGCACACAAGATCAGACATGGCAATACTAGCAACATATCCAAAATTCACTTTGCAGATCATTTATAGAATTTGAATTATTTCAAATCAAAGCAAAATGATGATTTCAAATTATTTTAAAAACTACACCGTAATTTGAAAACTTCCTTTGTAGAAAAGTTGCTCCTCGTCACAAAGATCACAACAAAATTGAGTTTGCATTTTTCCGATTTTTCTGTGAGTTTATACGTATTTTACAAGTTTCAGCCTTTTAACCCTAGATCTGGAAATTTAGTTCTCGCAAACAGGTCCCTGGTTCTCACAGATAGGTCCCTGGGACGAGAATTCCAATCGCAATGTAGTCCCTGGCGCCATGGCCGGCGGACAGAGCTCGATTCCGGCGAGGGGAAGGTCGGGCTTGGCCGGGAAAGTGGAGGGGAGGCACGAGGGATCACCTGGGGTTCCATTCCGGTGCTTGGTTGGGGCGGAGGAGCGACCGGCGATGAAGTTCGACGGCGCCATGGATTTGAGGTCGTGGGAGCTTCTGCTCCGGGGTGGTGGCCGGCTGTGGAGGCGTGCTGGGGGCCGGGGAAGGTGCATGGGGAGGTTGCGGAGGCGGTGGTGTGCTCAGAGGGCGATGGGAAGGCGCGGGATGGGGAGCTCCATGGCAGAGCGCCCATGGCGGATGGCGGCAGTCTGTGTGCGCGCGCCTGAGAGCTCCAGCCTCCAGGAGCTCACCTTTGCTTGGCATCCAAGGGAGCCGGGCGAAAGGACTTCGCCTCAAAGGCTTGGCCGAGCTTGCTGAGCACGCGGCAGGGAGAGGGGGCCAGCAACGGGACGGCGCGTGGCGCACGACAACTGGGCGCCGGCGGTAGCCTCGCCGCGTGTCGACGGGTTTGGCAGAGGGGATAAGAGCGCGGGCGTGGCGCACATGGCACAATTTATATTTGGTTGTTTTAAACCTGTACCTACAATGATAAAAAAAACTTTCCATCAGGAAATCATGCACGGGTTAAGATGCATGAAGCCATCAATTACAGTACCATCATCGTGGAAATACTGATTCAATGATTCGCATGGTGCAGTTGAGTTAAAGAAGTTGAGAGGGATCTGCCGCTTTTCAAACAATAGCTAGGGGTCCGGCTTCTTGGGGAGGCAAAATTTTCCCCATTATTGGAACAATAATTCTGTTTGCATTCACTTTATCACAACTTACTAAAATGTGTCAACGACCTATCTGATCTATTTCATGTATTAAATTTCTTTTTATATTAATACGGCCACCTTTTCTTTCCACTAAAACTCGTGGATATCAAGGAAGATGGGACCCAAACAGTTCTAGTGTTAGACAGGCACTGTCATAATGTTATTCATAACATATATATGGATCGGAGAGACTACCAAACACATGATACCTGAACCTGCCACTCCCCCTCCTCTGTTACTATGGATATTAACAACGCTATTGTGACAAATGGAACCGCTGCATTACTTTTGTAGACTAAGTGGACAGATGCTTTACCAGATGGAGGTGAAACTGCTTCAAAATTCTTTATTTAGAGTTTTGTACCACATGAGCTAAGCGCCATGTGTTACAAAACATTTTCCATGCCGTACGCAACGCAAAAATTACATGCATTTAACTTCTTCAAACAAACATCTTTGGGACTTTCTTTATCCCCACTTTGCAGTGTGGTGCTAGTTGATGCCCTTTCTGTGTTAACATTCTCATGGGCATGAAACAATGGGCATCACTTGAACCCCATTTTTGGGCTAGTATGCCACTCAAAGACGGCAGTGTGGACGCGACAACAATTTCATGGCCGGTGACGAGGTGAGGGGCACCAAGGGCTTAGCGCCAAGCAATTGTGGCAGAGGCCATAGAAACTTATTGGAGACAGATTAGTAGCTGTGGAACAGGGAGGGATCGATCAGGCAGCCACTGACACGTCTCAAGATAAATCCAATCCTCTCCATTTTTCTTCCTCGGTGCATCCTATTCTTATATCTTAGTGTCAATTGTGTGCTATTATTTGGTAACTACTATGGTGCATCCTATTCTTATATCTTAGTGTCAATCTTACCCCCAGCAGAAACTACTATGATGGCTTGCAGTAGCGAGTGCATGACATAATTTCGTAGCTTGGCTCGTATGATTTATAACATCCGGATCTTTAGCAGTTACGTTAGGCGACATTCAGTGGATATATGTTATGCAGTTTCACTAATTAACCTGCAGGCTGCCACAGCTTCCCTTCACCACAGCAGTGCTTTTTTTTTTTTGCCGCAGTTGTGGTGTTTGTATTTTAGTGCCACTTTTGTGCGTGCTAACATTTAGAAATTTCCGTCAGTCAATTGTTTCCTAACAGTTGGCCAAGAAGCAACCTTTTCTCTGTCTTTTTAGTGAAAAAACAAAAGTAATACTTGAAACCACACTCAGTGAAATAACTGAACTAGGTCAATATGTAATATAATTGATGGTTTTCTCATTGTCATGATGCTAGACGATGCATACATACATCATCATCGGTCCTCAGTTTTAAGGCTTAGTGGTAGTCGAAGTGGAAACTTGTCTATTTTTTCTGATGAAGAAATGTGGTAACCTGGCAATGTGGCATAGCCTTAACCCTAATACTAAACCAAATATTGCATACCTTCAAGTTTTAGAGACCATTCAATATATTCAGATTCAGCAAAAAATCAGAGCAACGTGGTAGGGAATATCGGAACTGCTAGAAAACTTATTCGCTTTCTTTAAAAACTGGGAAAAATGTAGGCCTAGTCTGATAATGGGAAAATGGAACTTCATCATTCTGACTGTTCTGCAACACCTCGTATATATGTTTTCTTTGCATTCCCAACTCATCCCATTTCCCCTACTCAACATGATTATTGCCTGATACTGGTATGACATTCATGAACGTTGTTGGTGGAAGAAAGCCGAAGCAGAGGAAATGAATACGCACTGGCAATATGGATGGTGTCACAGGTAAGTTGGCTAGAGCATTTGTTCTCCCAGAACTGCTAGAACCAAAAGAACAAGTTGTCTCTTTGAACAGCTTCATGTATGTCCTATTAGGTGTGCGGAAACAAATGTGATTTTTTTCAAAGTATAGCTTTCATTTCAAGAGTGGGGAAGCCATGTTTCATATACCTCCTCTGAGACTTCAATTTTCTTTCCAGAAACTTGAAGGACCGGATTGGGCGACCAGAGGGGGGGTGAATGAGAGCCGATAAAAATTCTTCTCGAAAGAGATGACTTCTTCAACAAGATGAACTCGACCGGAAATCCAAAATCACTTCCTCCGCAAACTCCTCAAGTTTGCCAACACCACGCAGCCATTGGAGTGCTACTGGTCGTAGGAACAAACCACACTTCCAATCAAAGATTCTACAGACAAACCGCAGCAGAATCAACACCAAAGCTTTCTGCCCAGCTGGGGCGGTTAGACCGCATTGGGGAGGCGGTTAGACCGCCTACTCCTGGCAACCGAGAAAACCACCGAAGAACACTCTACCGAGCTCAAAACGCTCCACAACTTCAACCACAAGATCCTCTTGTCAAGGCCAAGCAAACTATTAGAAAATCTTGACGAAAACAAAACCTTCACCGAACGAGCCTAGGGCGGTTAGACCTCCTACCTAGGGCGGTCTAACCTCCTGTACCCAGCGAGAAGCACCTCCACAGAAAACCTGCAAGCGAGAGCTCAAAATCGACCAAGATTTCACCAGAATGGTCCTCTGATCAAGGCGAATAAACTCACAAAGGAAAATCTATCAAAACCAAAACTTCCTCCTGGGGAACCAATAGACAGCCTCCCCTAGAAAACTTGGCCACGGGTCAACCCTCAACTTCCCGTCGATCGATCTCCCGATTCACACCACGGATTGCAGCGAAACTTCGGGGATAGCTGGCTTACCTCCTGGGGAACCTATCCACCAAAGGAAATCCACTGAAACGCTCTCAATCAAAGGGAATCGCGAATCTTGGCTCTCTAGGTCATGACCTCGAGGAACTCGAAAAACCACCAAATTGAAGGCTTTTCGGGGGGATTGCTGGGGCATGGTCACCAAGCAAAGAGGCACAAGGTCCTCATACGTGAAACCCAACAAGAATCCCGCAAGAAAACACCTCCAAAACTTCACCACGAATTTCCCAAGAAAAAGCTCCGAAAATCACCAAAAGGGTAAAACACCGGGAGACAAAAGGACACAAGATGAACCACGTCGAATCTTTTATACATATCATGAAAGGTTCATACAAAGTCTAGGAAGCCACCCGAACATCCAACCCTATCTCAAGATGAATCATGAAGCTCTCATGCTAACCTAGAGAAAAAACTAGAAAAGGGAAAACTAGAGAAGCAAATGAACTAGGGTTCCAAGAGTTGGCTGCCATCCCACATCTCTCAAGTTTATATGGGGGCAACCGAAAGAGTAAAATACCCCTACTAACATAATAGTAGATACACGCCACTGAAGGGTAATTTGGGAAATCTTCATCGTAGCACGATCGGATGGATGCGCATCCACCGCATGCCTGCGTAGCACCAACGCAACCTCTGCGATCATGCCGCGTGTCCTCCGCTTCGAAGCTTCTCAGTGCTGCGAGCCGGACGGTCAGACTACCCCACCTGGGCGGTCAGACCGGCCCAGGCTATCAGATCGCCCCACCTGGGCGGTTAGACCGGCCTGGGTGGCCGCCCCTCCTCTGTCAAGTCTTCGGCCTCAGTTTTGTGGCTCAACCGAGAAACCCAGTGGTTTTGTGGTGAACCACTGCAAACCCCGCGGACTTGGTGCAGCCTCACGCCAATCTCCACTCATGACTTGGCCGCCACGGTCATCCCGGCTCGATCTTAGTTTTGAGGCTCAACCAAGAAACCATACACGACTTTGTCTTGCTGTTCTTGCCACTATGCAGTCCGCACTTGATCCCGCTGGCCACCGGGTCCTTCGAACCAAGCTTACTTGTCTGCTCCACACCTGGAGGCCCACTGGCATAGACCTTTCGCGCTTGTTCTTCACCTGCACCAACACCAATCAAGACGCAACCTACACATGCAATACTTAGCCAAGAGTCAGTCCTCACAACATTGTCAATCACTAATCACACCAGGAAGCGACGATCCACCGGTCCTCGAACCACACAGGTCCTCAATATATCACATCCCTATCCTATATATTACACATATTGTAATGCA
Source organism: Cenchrus fungigraminus (assembly GCA_036936925.1). Classification (NCBI taxonomy): domain Eukaryota; kingdom Viridiplantae; phylum Streptophyta; class Magnoliopsida; order Poales; family Poaceae; genus Cenchrus; species Cenchrus fungigraminus. Next base: position 93,277,477 of record CM072780.1, read on the forward strand.
TATTAGATCCTTCTCCCTCACTATTCTTGCCACCTTCTCGTGTGTTGCACATATATATAGTGGGGAAGCCATGTTCCATATACTACACATCTTGCAATGCTTATTAAATGAATCTTATAATGGAGTTGACCATGTTTGAAGGAAAACAACTCTGCCGTGATCTCCTCTCAGCCCCTGCCACAGTGCTAGACGACTGGACCAGCATTTGGAATATTTCTAGAAGAAAAATTGACCGTGAATGTAAGCAACCGTACCAAGTTAGAACTTGAACCTTGTGGCTGGGTTACTAACTTTCACTTAATCACGAATTGCATTTCTGCCGGTGACATGGTGCAGTAGCTGTGTAGTAGCTAGAACAAAGAGGTTAGGATTTGGCTTAGTGACTCGATCCATTGTTCTAGCAAAAAATTGGTCTGCATTCACTTAATTATTATACGGCATACTGCAATGTGGCAACGACCCCCGCGAACAAACGTGTTGTACTCGATCGGGCAGCTCTGCGTGAGATCTCCTCTCGTCCTTGCCACAGTGCTGGACAGTTTGACCAGCATTTTGAAAATTTCTAGAAGAATAATTAACGTAAATGCGAGCAACCATACCATGTTATTTGAGACTTGAACCATGTGGTTGGATTACTAAATATCACTTGCTTGTTACCAAGTTTGAGACTGCAACATAATTGAATCAAACGGAAAGATTTCTGACTCATAATCTTTTCCTGTGCTCTGAAAGGTTTGATAAGACCGATCTATTTTAAAATTTGAAAAATATAATAGAAGGATCCTCTTGAGAACAAAGCACACAATATATATTATAGTGAGCATTTCAACTGTCACAGGCTGGCTGCTGTAAATCAAATATATGAAAAATCTACCAAGACGGTGGTCAAAACTAAATGAACGAGCGATTCGGAGGAATGATGCACATTTTTAGCGCAACATACCACAGCTTCAACACTTCAGACTGCACCCAACAGTGTCTGTCGGACATGTAAATTACTTGACCCTACACAACCAGGGCCTGGAACTTTTCCTTTCTTTCCAGATGCATCACAGTCCTATTGCGCACTGTACCAGCTTGCGCAGATGAGATACTAAATTGTCCATTTCTGCACAGTACTCCTGGGTTCATGTACAGGTGTATAAGCTTCAACAATGCACCTTATATTGAAGGGACATTGCTTGAAGATCATACTCCATTTCTCTTAAATGCAAGTTATCCACATCATCGTCACGTCATCATCCATTATGACTATCTGTCTATTTTTCATACCGATTATTTGTGACTACGAATAACATCCATGGATACAATTTACAAGTATTTACCCGTACCACATTACAAAATTCTCACAGTAGAATACATGGAGGATCAATAATTTAAGAGCAATTCTCTATCAATAAAATGAACATGTTTTCATTTATAACATCGTTTGCAAAAGAATGGTGTCTTGCAATCATCTTAATTATCTACTTTCAAAGTTCATCTTAAAACTTTACTTAAAAATAATTCTTGCAGTAAGACGCAGGGTGTCACTATTAACATAAGTTATCTGCGTGACTACATGTCATACTATGATTGAAAAATTCTCTCAAGTTCCGCAACAACGCGCGGGAAATCACCTATTTATATGTATCCCCATCACCAGAAGCCTATATCTCAAAAAAGTATTTATCACTTCCGTCAAAGATCCATTGTTAACACCTCATATGTAGAAAATAAGAGTTTGTTGCAATTATTTTATTTTGGTTGTGACTGTCATAATTGAAGGGCCGAACTGGCGACCAGAGAGGAGGGAGTGAATGGGAGGCGATAAAAATTCTTCTCGAAGGAGATGGTTACTCCAAAAAGACGAACACGGCTAACCAAATCACGTCTCCGACTCAACTACCCAAGTTGGCCAATACCACGTAGCCACTGGAGTGCTACTGTTCCTAGGAACCCACAACCACCGAAACCTACCCGAGAACGCAGTGGAACAAGCAACTTGAGCAGCTACTGACCACACCGGTCAGACCGGTAACCTGCACTAGTCAGACCGGTCCTGGCCGGATCTTCCGGACTGAGCCGCCAGAACACCCGACACCCTCCAGAAACACACCGGGTCACCCTGGACCTCGAGCCGGTTCACCCGAGCCAAACTTGGAGAGTTCCACAGAAAGCTCCTGCACCGGTCAGGCCGGTGCAGCTCACTGGTCAGACCGGTCAAAGCTAGGAAAACCCCAAATCCGCGAACTTGACCTCCCGAGCTCCAAACTGAACCAAACTTGAAACAACAGCAACACAAGACACCAGAGAACACACTAACACGTTCACCCGAGCAAAACCCAACTGGGGTCGGCACCGGTCAGACCGGTGAGAGGCACCGGTCTGACCGGTCAAGACCTGGGCGCTCGGGATGAACAGCAACCCGCGGGTCAACTCCTCCAAATCTAAATCCCGATCTCCCGATTCGCTCCACGGATTCGCACAAGACTTTGGGGATAGTAGGAACACCTCATAGGCACTCCATAGCCAAGATTTAGTCCACCAAAACTTGCTAAATCAAGAGGAATCGAAGAAATCCCACCAAGAACGCCTCTAACCCTAGAGAGGAGAAAACCCCAAAATCGAGCCCCTTTACTCACGGATTTGGGAGTGGAATCAAAGGGAAAAGAACCACGAAGGGTTCATGCATACATCCCCCACCAAATCCCAAAGAGAAAGGTCTCAAAACCGCCACAAGAAAATCGTCAAGAAAAGGCTCCGAAAATCACCAAAAAGGGAAAATGGGAGAGACACAATCAAGCATTGAGGAACCACGCCGAATCATCTATACATATCATGAAGGTTCATACAAGGTCTAGCTCGCCTCCCAATCATCCTTCCCTCTCACAAGATCTCACCATGAAGCTCTCAAGCTAGTCCTAGAAATTCCAAAGGAAAAATGAAAGAGGAAAATAGCAGAACAAAATGAGCTAGGGTTCCTAGAGATGGCTGCCATCCTCTCATCACTTGGGTTATATGGAGGCCACCGAAAGACGAAACTACCCCTAAGGCCTAACACTAGAATACACGCTCCCGAGGAGCACTTTGGGAAACTTTGTCGTCGCACCATCGGACGGATGCCCGGCGACCGCACCTGGCGTAGCCTCGACGCAAGCCATGCGATCCCGACGCGTGTCCTCCGCTTTGAAGTCTCCGGACTGCGCCGTCGCACACCGGTCAGACCGGTGCTCCTCACCGGTCAGACAGGTACCCACCGGTCAGACCGGTCTAGTGCTGCTGCCTCCGGTCTTCGGCCTTGGCTTTGTGGATCAACCAAGGAACCTAGTGGTTTTCTGGTGAACGACTGGAAACCCCGCGAACTCGGTATAGCCTCCGCCAATCATCACTCTTGACTCGGCTCCCACGAAGTCCCGCCTCGACCTTGGTTTTGAGGCTCAACCAAGAAACCGTCCATGACTTCATCTTGCTGTTCTTGCCAACATGCGGCCCGCACTTGACTCCGCTGGCCACCGGGTCCCTCGAACCAAGCCTACTTGTCTTCTCCACACATGGAGGCCTCACCGGCCACGACCTTTCGCGCTTTTTCTTCACCTGCACCAACACCAGTCAAGCCGCAACCTGCACCTGCAATACTTAGCCAAGAATCAGTCCACACCACGTTGTCAATCACTCTTCACACCAGAAAGCGACCATCCACCGGTCCTCGAACCACACAGGTCCTCAACCTCCCCTTGATGAGTGCATTGACAACACACACATTTGGGTAACCAAAGAGAAAAGGAAAAGAAAGGAAACGACTAAAAGAAACTTCAACAAGTGATCGAAAGCCAAAGGAAAGGCAAAGACCAAGATCACTTGAATTGTTTCGAACCCTCAACCGTGTAGTACGTTCATTGATGTCGTCGATGATCCTCGAAGCTGGGTGATCCACTTGAACTCGCCGGGGAGGTTCTCACCTTGATGCTACCTCCCCCTCAACAGCAGCTTCTCCTTTATCCGGGTTTGTTGTCGTAGGTGTGGGAGAGGGCCCGTTCTCGATCGTAGTCGAAGTAGTAGGTACATGCTCAGCCGCGGGCACCACACCGCCATCTTCATCATCCCCATGTTCATGCTCCTCCTCCTGAAAGATCTCCTCGCCAAGTTCCTCGTCACCTGCACACTCAAAAACAAGCTGACTACGTGGTTATGTCTCGTCGAAGGTAACCACGCAAGTCTCCATGATTTGGTTAGCTTCAAGATTGAGCACTCGAAAGGCTCTAGAATGAGATGCGTAACCAAAGAAAATGCCATCGACAGACCTAGCCTCAAACTTGTCCAACTTCCTACCTTTCTTCAGGATAAAGCATTTGCATCCAAACACATGAAAGTGACTCACCTTGGGGGTTCTGCCGTGCATCAACTCGTAGCAAGTTTTCTTCTTATGGACCCTGAGGTAAATCCTGTTGGACACATAGCACACAGTATTGACCGCCTCAGCCCAGAACCTACTCGGAGTCCTATGCTCGTCGAGCATCGTCCGAGCCATCTCACACAAGGTTCTGTTTTTCCTTTCCACCACGCCATTCTGGGGAGGCGTATACGGACTCAAAAACTGGTGTTCAAGACCCAAGTTATGGCAAAAGGTCTCTCCCTTCCGAGCCATTATCACTGCGGATTGCCCGTATGGCATCTCTGTGCCTCTCGTTCCTCAGCCTCAAGACAAGATCTCGAACAAAACCAAATGTCTCCCCCTTCTCCTCCAAAAAGAAGACCCAAGCATACCGAGAGTAGTCGTCCACCACAACTAGGACGTACCACTTCCCACCCGCAGATCTCACATGAGCTGGGCCAACAAGGTCCATATGGAGCAGCTCGCATGGACGCTCCGTCATCACATCGGTGAGGGGCGGGTGAGAAGAGGCTACCATCTTGGTATGCCTACACGGCGCACGAACCAACTCTTTCTCAAACCTCAACCATGGCAATCCTCGGACCAAATTTAGTTTACTCAAGCGAGACAAAAGGTCAAAGCTCAAATGACCCAACTTCCTATGCCACTTCCACAACTCACTCGAAGAACCAACCAAAAAGCAACGAGCCACACCAGAAGACTGAGAGAAATGCGCTCGGAACACTTGACCCTCGGGAATGACCATGCAAACTAGGTCCCCTCGAGAATCCAAAATCCGAGAACCACCAGGCCGAAACAACATGTCAAAACCCTCATCCAACAGCTGGGACACGGAAAGCAAATTGAACCCGAGCGATTGGACAAGAGCCACATGCCTGAGAGTGACCTTGTCACTTACCTTAATCTCACCTTCTGAAAGCACACGCCCTCGCCCATTGTCCCCAAAGGTAATGTATGTCTTGGACACCACCGGGACGAGACTTGAGAACCACCCATTGTCTCCGGTCATATGCCTCGAGCAACCGGAGTCAATCAGCCAAACGTTCCTCAAGTCTCCCACCTGAAATTCAAAAGTGAGCACGTGAGTGAACAAACGACTCAGCACTGGGTTAGTACCAAAAGAGTAAAAATAGTGCCGAGCCATTTGCTCCAAAGTGGGGTTAGCACAAACCATATCGTCACGCCTATCAAAACGACCACCATTAAAACCACCACGGGAACCGCCACTAGGGAACCAACCCTGTCTAGCTGGAGGAGAACGAAAACCACGAAAGGAAGACCGTGGACCGTTCCTCCTCTCCATCTCAAAGCCACGACTCCTCCCACCATCGTATTGAGCACGAGGTGGAAAACGTCTAGCAAACTGAACACCACCAGACTTTCTACGCCAACCACCAGAACCACGACCACCAGAACTGAACCGAGCATCCTCACGAGTGCAGAACCCAAACTGCCGGCCACCCAGACCAGCACCGGTCTGACCGGTCCCCTTGACCTGTCTGACCGGTGGTGCTCGGCCAGCAGCACCACCTGCCACCTTTATATCTTTCCAAGCCGGAACCGTCCTCACAATCGCCTTGGCCCTGGGCATTTGCATACGAGGCTCAGGTACACCATTTGAGGGGCGGTACCTGTCCTTGTTAGCCCACTCCTTAGCCATTCTCTCCTCACGCTTCCTCTTGAAGCAAAACTCTCCCTTGTGACCATCTCTCCCACAATAGTCACAATGAAACCGTATGAGCTTGGGTTTAGGCTTGGGTTCGGGCTGCTCACTTGGTTTCTCCTCACTCGGCTTCTCACTCTTTTTCCCAACGAACTCATTCCCCAAGTCACTCTTGAACTTGATGGGTTTTTGAAAATCATTTGTGGGGTGAGGAAATATGGGAGGATCTGGGGTTGTGTCAAGTTTGTTTTTCAGTGGGTTGGGCTTAGGTGCATAGGTATTTTTGTGGAAGGTTTTTGGTGGAGCTTGGATATCACCAATCTTCTCTCCTTCCTCACCACTACACTACATCCGAGTCGCTCTGGTGACTCTTCTTGCTGCCTGAGCTACGTGCCATGCCGCAGAAGCCATCTCTCGCATAGCAGCTCAGCCCGTTCAAGTTCTTGGATGACTTCTTGCTCTTGCGCCGATCACCTTCATCTTCGCTGCTACTGGAGCTCGAGGAAGAGTAGGCGGAGCTGGAGTCGACGTCGCTCGCTCCAACCATCGCTCGGGCCTTCCTGCCGCGACCGTCCTTCTTTCTTGTTCATCGCTCGTCCTTGTGCTTGTTCTTGTACTTGTGATCGCGCCTTGATCGGTACTTGCCGTCCGTCTTCGATCGGTGCTTGTAGCCATCCTTGTTCTCCATCTTCTCCAGAGAGTCGGCGACGAAGTGTCCTGGTTTGCCGCACTGAAAGCATGTCTGTGGATTCTTCCTTGTGTTCACCCGGTTCTCGTGCAACCTCTCGAACCTCCTGGTCAGCAACGCCAGCTCGTCCTCTCCAAGCACGTCGAACTCCTCATCTGGCAAAGACATTAAAGAAGACAGAGAGTACATCCTGGAAGATGCATTAGCGTTAGACTTAGCACCTTTGCCACCAACGGGAGCAAGACTATGAGAATCAGTCGGGCTCTCAAGATGGGCTGTCACACCACGATCCAACACAGCTGACTTGAGCTTCGAGAACAGCTCATTCACCGTCAGAGTGTCATACTTCTCAGACTCAAGAATAGCCTCGACCTTTCCGTCCCATACTTTACGATCCAGCGAGTGGAAGAGCTTCACGGCTCTATCATGATCATCGTACGGGAGCAAGACCACATTGCCTCTCATGTTGCTCACCACAACCGTAAACCGCTGGAAAAGGGCATCAACGGACTCACCGGGGAGATGAGTGAAGTTCTCGTACTCTCTCCGGTAAGTCGCGTACATCCGAGTCTGAACCTGAGCATTCCCAGCGTGAGCATCCTTCAACTGCTCCCAAATCCTACAAGCTAACTCCTTTGTCTGAACCCGATCGAATTCGGACTGACACAGAGCACGAAACAAGTAGTTGACCGCCTTGTTGTTGGCGTCGAACATGTCCCTCGATCCTGGAGCAAGGAAGTTAATCGGATGAACATAAGCTGTATTCACCGTAACGTCCCAAAGGATCTGACCCTTGCCACGCAGGAATGCAGCCATCCGTCTCTGCCACATCTGGTAGTTCTTCCCATCGAAGTGCGGAGGACCCGATCCCCGTTCCTGGTACGTCATCCTTGGATCTTCGACTGGTTAGAATCCCGAAAGACCCGGACCGACTCTGATACCAATTGAAGGACCGAACTGGCGACCAGAGAGGGGGGGAGTGAATGGGAGCCGATAAAAATTCTTCTCGAAGGAGATGGTTACTCCAACAAGACGAACACGGCTAACCAAATCACGTCTCCGACTCAACTACCCAAGTTGTCCAAGACCACATAGCCACTGGAGTGCTACTGGTCCTAGGAACCAACAACCACCGAAACCTACCTGAGAATGCAGCGGAACAAGCAACTCGAGCAGCTACTGACCACACCGGTCAGACCGGCCCTGGCCAGATCTTCCGGACTGAGCCGCAGGAACACCCGACACCCTCCAGAGACACACCGGGTCACCCTGGACCACGAGCTGGGTCACCCGAGCCAAACTTGGAGAGTTCCACAGAAAGGTCCTGCACCGGTCAGGCCGGTGCAGCTCACCGGTCAGACCGGTCAAAGCTAGGAAAACTCCAAATCCGCGAACTTGACCTCCTGAGCTCCAAACTGAACCAAACTTGAAACAACAGCAACACAAGACACCAGGGAACACACTAACACATTCACCCAAGCAAAACCCAACTGGGGTCGGCACTGGTCAGACCAGTGAGACGCACCGGTCAGACCAGTCAAGACCTGGGCGCTCGGGATGAACAGCAACCCGCGTGTCAACTCCTCCAAATCCAAATTCCGATCTCCCGATTCACTCCACGGATTCGCACAAGACTTTAGGGATAGTAGGAACACCTCATGGGCACTCCATAACCAAGATTTGGTCCACCAAAACTTGCCGAATCAAGAGGAATCGAAGAAATCCCACCAAGAACGCCTCTAACTCTAGAGAGGAGAAAACCCCAAAATCGAGCCCCTTTACTCACGGATTTGGGAGGGGAATCAAAGGGAAAAGAACCACGAAGGGTTCATGCATACATCCCCCACCAAATCCCAAAGAGAAAGGTCTCAAAACCGCCACAAGAAAATTGCCAAGAAAAGGCTCCGAAAATCACCAAAAAGGTAAAACAGGAGAGACACAATCAAGCCTTGAGGAACCACGCCGAATCATCTATACATACCATGAAGGTTCATACAAGGTCTAGCTTGCCTCCCAATCATCCTTTCGTCTCACAAGATCTCACCATGAAGCTCTCAAGCTAGTCCTAGAAATTCCAAAGGAAAAATGGAAGAGGAAAATAGCAAAACAAAATGAGCTAGGGTTCCTAGAGATGGCTGCCATCCTATCACCACTTGGGTTATATGGAGGCCACCGAAAGACGAAACTACCCCTAAGGCCTAAGACTAGAATACACGCCCCCGAGGGGCACTTTGGGAAACTTTGTTGTCGCACCATCGGACGGATGCCCGATGACCGCACCTAGCGTAGCCTCGACGCAAGCCATGCGATCCCGACGCGTGTCCTCCGCTTCGAAGTCTTCGGACTGCGCCGTCGCACACCGGTCAGACCGGTACCCACCAGTCAGACCGGTCAGACCCATCTGTCAGACCGGTCCAGTGCTGCTGCCTCCAGTCTTCGGCCTTGGCTTCGTGGATCAACCAAGGAACCCAGTGGTTTTCTGGTGAACCACTGGAAACCCCGCGAACTCGGTGTAGCCTCCGCCAATCATCACTCTTGACTCGGCTCCCAGGAAGTCCCGGCTCGACCTTGGTTTTGAGGCTCAACCAAGAAACCGTCCATGACTTCATCTTGCCGTTCTTGCCACCATGCGACCCGCACTTGACTCCGCAGGCCACCGGGTCCCTCGAACCAAGACTACTTGTCTTCTCCACACACGGAGGCCTCACCGGCCACGACCTTTCGCGCTTGTTCTTCACCTGCACCAACACCAGTCAAGCCGCAACCTGCACCTGCAATACTTAGCCAAGAATCAGTCCACACCACGTTGTCAATCACTCATCACACCAGGAAGCGACCATCCACCGGTCCTCGAACCACACAGGTCCTCAATAATTTGAACTCGGTGCTTTTGACCAATATATTAAGCTGCATGTACTGACCAAATAGCAAGCTCATGAAAAACATGCTGATAAATTTATTAAGTTTTAGAGAATTTAAAAATGATGATTGCTAATTATCCATCAAGCTTTGAAGAGATGTTGCATGGCTTTAAGTTGTGGAATTAATGAGCTAGAGCGCACAAAAGTTCTGAGTCATCCACAGAAGAAGCCGAGCAACATGATGATGACCACATACTGTCTAGATATTACAGTTTCATGCAAGGAATCAGATTGACTAACAAAATGCACAAACACGGGAAGTTCTGTACGGGTCCGCTGCCAAGCCATACTGTTTTTTGGGCTGATTTCACCTAGTCATCGGTTCATCCATTCTTAATTGAACGCACACCTGGTCAAGGATGTGCATCAGCCTAGGTGCCGCTGGACTGTCGAAACCTAGCTGGTCATACAATATGCATGCCTGAGGCCGCTCATTCCGAATGAAGGTGGCAAGAGGTGCGGACACACGACTTGCATTAGGTGCTGAGAGAGCAGGTAAGAGCAAAGTATTAAAATTAAGGAGCATGCACGCCAATACGCCTTCACAAAGAGCTAGCTCAAGTGTGTCAAGTGAGCCTATATGCTTGGGTGGTATATATATACATGATAGTTACAGGAGGCGTATGTATATGATAGTTACAGGAGGTAGCGAACATGTAGTTCAGTTTTCACCGTTTATTTACTTTTAGATAGGTAAAACAAGTTTTATTACATCGGGGTAAACACTACTACCTCTTACTCCTTGTTTTTTGGGGGTATATTAAGAGTGTGCTTTATTAATTAAACATTGATGTTGTTAATGACCATCAGTGTTTTGAACTGTTGATAAAGTCAAACACGCGCACTGGTGTTTGCATAAACTAAATTGTACGTGTAGCTAATAATGCTAATTCATTTAATTTGCTACCTAGTTATACTCTTCACAAGTTCTATCTACCACTAGCGGCCAAGCCATTTCTCTGCCAGCTGATATTGCTAAGACTCGTACAGTATGATGAGATTTATCTTTTTTTTCCTTTTCACGGCACTTACTATACTCTGACACAATCAAAATCTGAGTATATATAACTGTGTTTCTGTATGTGTGATGATCTATGTACCTCGTTGTATCCAATGGTATGCAGTCAGGATACCTCAAGCAACAATGCAATGATTATTCTCCCTGACCTCAAACAACTGGAGGTCTGATCCATTGGGTTGGCTAGACCAAGACAATGACACACGCACTTGCCTCTGCTCCTGCAAATTATGTGCACAGTGCACAGTACCTCTGAACAGCAGACGCCACGACGTGAACTGGAATATCCCCTTGTTATTTCTTACCTCTCCACCAATGCAATCCCTGTCTTTCCTTGATTCTACAACGAAGAAGCCGTCCACGTTGATTTTCGGATAACTATTAATTAGGCCATGGTATCCAACTCTCGTCTTGGTCAGTAACATACCACCCCTAGCTAGGGCTTATTTTCCAACAGCTTACCGAACAGACACCGGACCCCTTCCATTCCGAACCTCAATGCCTTCTACTTTGCAAATTTCCGTCAGGTTCTCCAGATACCGCACAAGGAATTGAGTTCCTGATGCTACTTATTCCGAAGCGGGGGGATTCATTGCGGCATCGAGAGTCATAAGTTTGTCAGTTTGTGTACGTGAAAAAGCAATGGCAAGACTGAGTTAGGTATTTATAGTGCGCCTAGACGTAGCTCTCTTGGCTGTATTCAACGACACAAGACCGAGTTAGGTAGATGATATAAAACTCTAGTACAACGTAGCGTATATTGCTCATGGCAAGAGAAATCAGAGCTGGATACCGAGTGTGTTGTGGGTGCGTGAGTGGATTGAGATTTTAGAATGGGCGGCACTAGGAAGGAATATCTGAGTGTCAAGCACGGGTGCTGAGCCATCGCAGCATTCGTTCTCTAGAAACATGTGACTGATGCAGAACACTTGGAGATCGATGGCTCGGTCTTCACACGTAAAATCCGTCCAGCAGGATAATCTTGAAGTATCGCTGGGTTGCGACTGTTATTTGTTTTAATTCTGTCATCTGGTAGCCTCATAATAACTGTGTGGAGCATAGTAACTGTGTGTGCATGACTAAAGTAACAATGATGCTTCTAGTAGTAGTGTAGGTGCGCTGCGCACTGCCGCGACCATGCAATTCCAGATCGATCAGCATCAGAAAAACTGAAACCGTTTTATGTGGAGAAATCGAAGCCCTACCAAAGAGGACTTAACATTGTTGTTGGCGAAGAGGAAACAGGGAACCATAGACGTGGCAGGCGAACGCATTTGTGCGAACCTCTCTGTATATATAGCTAGCAAATGACGCATGGCAAATTAGTTAAGTGCACAAAGCTGTTAATTTGCTGCACATGGTCTGCCCTGTTCTGAACAAACACCACCGTCGTTCACAGATTCCCTTGGGTTACATATACTTGCATGCATGCATGATTAACACGACTAATAATGATGTGGAACGAGAGGATGTACACACACCTTGTGAGTGTCAAGGTCCTGTGTTGTCCGTCTGCTATTCCAACCATATCAACTCCTATTGTCTGGGTGCTTAAAGTTATCTGGTGGAGTGAGTTTCCCTGATGCCGCCCATACTCAAAACAATAATGCCATGATGAATGTACATGCATGCATGTGGTTAAGTTTACCTCTACCAAGTGCTTTAATTCGTGGTGACAAAATAAATAAAACAAAGAAAATTGTACATAAATAAAAGAAGCAATGCAGACTTCAAGAGCTAGAGGGATGATAGCAGTGAGCTCGGGTTCATATATATAGTTGTTATATACCATGCAATTGAGACTGATTTTATAGGTGACACTAGCTAGAAGTGAATTCAAGTTTACTTATCGACGAGTGCCATCTAGAAGACAATCAATGCTGTTGGTCTGTGTAGTTGTAAGGCAGATGTAATAAGGGAGCTAAAGTGTATAGTAAAATGGCAATGCAAGAGCAAATAGATAGAAGCTGAAAGGCTCGAGAGAATGAACAATCCATTCAGAGCTCCAAAAATGTGAACAATCCATGACGGAGAGACTAGCGGCAATAGGCTAGTCATACCGTGAGTCAGAGGCAACAACAAGATCAGCGATGATGATATAGGAGCGTGGCGGCTGATGTGTTTGTTGTTCTATGTGGCGTGGTGACATGTGGCATGAGCTCAGAATGCAGATTTGCATACAAGGAGTTTGCGTGCTTCCAAATTAGCAAAGGCACGGATCGATTTCGAGTTGCATGTACGAGTTACTGAAGCATGAATCGAAATACGTGATGGTACCAATGGGCTGAACTGGAAGAAAGTATGAACGGAGCTGTAGGAGACTACGGTGTAAGACGTCCGGCGTAGTATGGCAGCGGTAACGGAAGGACAATGCTAATGTGACAATTCAATATGTGACTGAGTTAGGTAGATGATATAAAACTCTAGTACAATGTAGCCTATATTGCTCATGGCAAAAGAAATCAGAGCTGGAGCTCTACCAAAAAGGTCCTTACTGTGTTGTGGGTGCCTGAGTGGATTGAGATTTTAGAATGGGTGGCACCAGGACAGAATATCTGAGTGTCAAGCACTGATGATGTGCCATCGCGGCATTTGTTTTCTAGAAACATGTGACTGATGCAGAACTCCTGGAGATCAATGGGTCGGTCTTCACACGTCCAATCCGTCTAGCAGGATAATCTCGATAGTAACAGTGTGCAGCATACTCGAAGATGCATTTGCATGTTTTTTTTATGGTGTGTTTGTATGTACTAAATTTTGTTTGATAATGATATTTCGAATATGCGGCACTGAGGTGTGTGTGCATGGATAAAGTAACAATGACGCTTCTAGTAGTATTGTAGGCGTGCTGCGCACTGCCATGACGATGCAATTCCGAATCGATCAGCATCAGAGAAATGTATTCATTATACTCTTGCAAGTTGAAACCTTCCGTGCACAGAGAAACCAAAACCGTTTTATATGGAGAAATCGAAGCCCTACCAAAGAGGACTTAACATTGGTATACTAGTCAGTGTTAATTGTTGGCGATGAGGAAACAGGGAACCAGATACATGGCAGGCGAATGCATTTGTGCGAACCTCTCTATATTGAGCTAGCAAATGAGGCCTGGCAAATTAGTTAAGGGCACAGCGCTGTTAATTTGCTCCACATGGTGTGCCCTGTTCTGAACAAACACCACCGTAGTACATAGATTCCATTGGGTTACACATATACTTGCATGCATGATTAACACGGCTAATAATGGTGTGGAACCCGAGAGGATGTACACACACATCTGTGTGTCACAATCCCATTTTGAAATAAAAACGGGGAAGGATTGGACACATCCCCTTCTGAGTGTCAATGTCCTGTGCTGTCCGTCTGCGAAGATCACCACCTCAACTAATATTCCAACCATTCCAACTCCTTTTGTCTGGGTGCTTAAAGTTATCTGGTGGAGTGTGTTTCCCTGATGCCGCCCGTACTCAAAACAATAATGCCCTGATGAATGTACATGCATGCGTGTGGTTAAGTTTACCTCTACCGAGTGCTTTAATTCGTTGTGAAAAAGTAAATAAAAAGAAAGAAAATTGTATATAAATAAAAGAAGCAATGCAGACTTCAAGAGCTAGAGGGATGGCAGCAGTGAGCTAGGGTTCATATATATAGTTGTTATATACCATGCAATTGAGACTGATTTTATAGGTGACACTAGCTAGATGTGAATTCAAGTTTATTTATCGACGAGTGCCACCTAGAAGACAATCAATGCTGTTGGTGTATGTAGTAGTAAGGCAGATGTAATATGGGAGCTAAATGTATAGTAAAATGGCAATGCAAGAGCAAATAGATAGCAGCTGAGAAGGCTGGAGAGAATGAACAAACCATTCAGAGTTCCAAAAGTACAAACTGTTTGGGATTGTTAGTTTGTACACACACATGTGATTGGGATGTATGTAGGAAGCGCAGCACATGTGCACACAAGCTAGCTTTGAAGATTCCAAGTCATGTACGTTTAATACTAGCTAGAACAGTCATTGGCTTTTCCCATCTCGTATAGCTAATAGGAGATGGATAAAGACAACCTTGAAAACTTAAACAAGTGGCTTTCAATATTTCTATAGGTATAGTAAAACTGAATCATACTATATATAAATGTGCATTTAATCTAGTGTGAAAGCTTTCAACCATAAATAGGGAACTCCCAACCCAGACTCTACCCATAGTCTATATATCGAAGACTCTATCACAAGAAATTATGATCTCTAATGCAGATTTTGTATCATGGAGTCTATCTAATATTGCTCTTGGATCTTCTACTCCCGTTTTATTACATTGAACATGCGGGCAGCCACACGGGATACGCACGGGTCTCGTTTTGCGTGTAGACTTGGTGTCTAACTTAGACTTAGTTTCTTAGTTTTCACCTCTCTCTCATCATTAAATTGCTTGCCACATCTTCAAATTGCCTATGTGGCAGTGTAATTAATGACTATGAACTCTACCATAGAGTCTGGGTTTGGAGTGCCCTTTGCTAGCAAAAACTATTTTTCAATCACTCAAATTTCAAGTATGAAATATGGAAACATAAAAAATGAGTTAAAGAGGATACAAACTCCGTACAATGATTTAATCCATGATATCAGTAGATATTATTCCTATTTAATCAATATACCACTGCCTCAAAATCTCATCGACGTGAGTTGGTATAAGTCTAAACATGTTGAAGGAGCATTTTCCTATGCGCATACTTCTGGCCCATTCCGGTGCAAAAAATTTTATGAACAAGCCCACCAATCAGTCCAAACCTTAGCCTTACCACTTCCCCCGTCACCCGTCATCACTGACATCACCCTTTGGTGGACAGTGCTGCTGGAGTCATCTGAGCAACAGGTACTTAGTGAGGGAAATCCTAGATTTCGAGTAGTTCAGCAGCGTTCTTAGGTTAGCTTTTGGGCTCTTGCTTCCTCATATGAGCCAATGCAATAAGACCTTATGGTGGTTGTGGACACATGATTGAACCTTGGGTTTATGACATCCACAAATGATCAGACTTTTGGTTATTCAACTAGGCTAAATGGCAATTCAAGCATTACAATAAATTTTACTAGCTCTTGGTATTCTACTTCTTGATTAAACCTCCAATCTTTCAAAGACACATTAGCATTGGAATTTGATAGCAGTAAAAAAAAAACCAACGGTCCAATCTTTCAGAGCCTCGAAATTTAACAGTATCTAATATAATAGGAGTTTTTATTTTTAATATTATTTTTTAAATTTTTCGCTAATAATTAGGTAACAAAATTTTGCAAAAATAGCACTACCATTCAGATGAACTGTAGCGAAACTGTTAGATGAAACAAGTGCTATTTTTTAAAAAAGGTTTTGTTACCCATAATTATTTTTACAAAATCATAAAAAATATTATTAAAAAAATCAGATGATAACATCGGTTGCAATTCGATACTGTGCTTGGACAACACCCCACCATATATAGTCTGAGACAATTCAATGAAAGCACAAAGGAACCAGTGGTGCTATGCACTCCTGATGAGTAAAAGGAGGTGAAGTGATGTTGATAGAGAATAATATAAGAATTCCTATATATAATTCACAGTACATATCCGTAGGACTAACACGTCTGACTGCTTTCAAATTTTGTGGTACCAAAAAACAGACTAGCCAGACTATGGATAGCTGCTCGTTGATTTCTCCTAGCCATATTATGCACGAATCCTTCGCAAAAAAAAAAATGAGGAAGATACTACCCACGAATATGACTTGCTTGCCTTTCAAAGCGATGAAAATACTTGGGCAGAAGAGTTGACAACTGCACTTATCATCTCTTTCTTGTCACAGTGTCTCTCAAGCTTTTAAAATCAAATTTAATATAATCTCAGTGACCTGGTTGGTAAACTGCCGGCATGAGCTGCCGAGTTGTATGCTTGTTCGCCCAAATCTAAGCTTTCATGGAGTAGTGTCCACGTTGTAGCTGGTGGGCATACTTATAGGCACACAAGTTGAGCACTGTCATAGAGGTAAACCGATGAATCCCAGACATAGCTGAATATGTTTCCCCGGTGCCACTCATTCCCAAGAGGTAGTATCAACGAACAGACACACTTGTCAGGTTAACTTCAGCTCTGTTGAGCATGAAAAACAGGGAGAAGAAACAAGGAGATAAAAGTGAGCAAGATAAAATTTGGAGGTGATGCAATAGAGTGTTGTCTGCAGGTACTTGATATAATTGTTTTTTAAGAAAAAGGTACGAGGGGTTACCCTATACAGCTGTTTATAGGAGTTGATTGAAGTAGTTGTTGTGAATGAGCAAATATTTATTATTATTATTTGTATACCTGATATAAGTTATTTACAGCAGCTCAGATATTAAGAGAACGATGTGCGCACAGTTCCATAATGAATGGTCACTAATAATGTTATTTGTTTGTATTAATTATATATGCTCCACATAAAGATTAACATGTGATCCCTTTTATTGGAGTTTGGAGACGATATTAAGCGGGAAACAAGTCACTTGATGTGCATGGAAATAGGTATCTTTTATATAAACAAAAATTGTTGTTAATTTATTTTTTATTTATAAATATATATATTTTTATCGTATTATTTTTGTAAACACGTGCATGCCGCACGTGCTCTCCAACTATTTTATCAGAGGACAAAACCATATATTTTTTGTTGTGCAAGATCATTATATATTTTTGTAAATTAATTAATTCTTGTTCTAGTTAATTGTCCTCAACAGAACATTCTTGGATGATTTTGTAACTGAGTCAGCCTTCCCTTAAGCAAATAAAAGTGAGTTTGAGCCCGGCAAGTTCTTTTGTTCAACGCACAGTACATTAGCCAAACAGCAACTAGTGTGACGTTGCATGTGGGGGTAAGACCGCCCCCACGCTTTTCATTAAGAAGAAGAAACCTTCTCCCGGCTTAGAAAATCACAGAATCCTGGTTTCACCGGCGAGGGGATTTTTTTAAAATCAACCCCATAATTCGCTCCAACGAGGAATCGAATCTGGGTGGTTGCGACCATACCTCAGCTCCACTAGCCAACTAGGACTAGAGGGCTTTGGTATTCCTTGGATGCATTCCATTCCCAGTACTGTATTGTTTAAGTTACACTGACCCATATCCTGTAGCGTGATTGCAAGAGAGTGTTTGGTTGTGTCGTGTGCTGCTACTACATATAAATAGGGGCCAAACAGAAGACATTATATTAGGTGAATTCATATTAAATTGCATCAGTGACTTCACGATCTCCCTCTATTCAGACCATATATGTTGCTCTGGCAATACAGACAGCCTGTATTTTCATATTTAGGGATGCGGATGAGTGACAAAATAAAAATTGAAATGAAATACTCTCAAACCACAGGTCTTTTCCCACAGTCGAACATGGAGAAAAAATAAATAAGGACGGCAAGTACAAGTAGCAACTACGATGGCACCAGTTGACGTGTCAATCTAAATCATTGCACTTCCGAATCGATAGCTTTCATGAATCAATAGAGTTGAATTCAATGATCGGCATTCATACCATTGATCGTGTCGTTAATTACATTATTACATGTGTCCAAAACAGTTGAGGACAGGAGAATAGGCCTGGGACAATGTTACACCGTTTTATCTTTACAACAATGAGTTTTACAGCTGAGTTGAGCACCCTGATTTGTTTGCGGCTTCCACTGTTCCATAGTGCCAAGGAAGCGAGGATCACTTCGTGGTGGTTTGTTTGGGCCTAACAGACATCCAGCTAGTGGGATGCTTGGAAGAGTATATCTGTCAGATGATACATCCTGCCTGGTTCCTTGTTTTTGACTCCGTCTCTTGTTCCTTCGCTTGATGCATCCTATTCCCACAGCACATGATGGCAAGTATAAACATTCCATGACATTTCTTAGAATGTCTAATAATTGATAAACTGTGGTGCTAGTACTAGCAATATAATAAGTAGGGCCAAATAGAGGACGTTAAGTGGATTTATTGAAGTGCATCCGTATTACTTTATGAGCACCCTCTGTTCAGACCATATATGTTGCTCTGACAATACAGACCTGTATTTTCCTCTTCAAGGCATGAACATGAATGACAAAAAAAATGAAAAAGAAATCTAAACCACATGTGTTTTTCCACCGTCAAACATACACCAGAATCCTTCTTTTATAGTAGAACAATAAATTGTTTTCATGTAAGTGTTACTGGATCTGTGTAACATTTCTGAGAAATATTTACTACGACAGGAATTTAATTAAGTCCATCTTTTGTTGGCTGCCTAAAAGAAAAGTTTTCCTTTTTGCAAAGGACGACGGGGTGCCAAACATGCATTCATTTCATTTGGAGTGGTGCGAGTGAGAGGCAACTCAAGTTATCGCACAAAGCTGCTATGTTACATCAGAGCAAAAATTTAATGGCGACGTATCCAGGCGGCGTCCACGCAAAGCTAGCTGGAGGTGTTCAGCTGAGCTCGCACAATGTCTCATTTTGGCCAGCAATCTCCATCGAAGATCATGCGGTTCCTACTGATATCCAAATCATCCAAAGAAGGATAGTCTTCAAAGCCTAAGATGCGAAAGCAGCAGGGTGGCTACCAACTACCATGGCATCGACAGCAGCAGGGACCACACCGGGGAGGGGCCTAACAGAAACATCAAGGGTGGCGGTGAAGAATTGGTGCTGGATGCCAGAATGCACAAACCTGTACACATAATGATTTGGCTCCCTGTAATGTAAGGAAGATGCAATCTCATAGTTGTGTACTTAAGCATTTGGAGTTGTAAAAAAGTTGGTAAATGATGAATTCCAATTAACATAAACATACACAGAAGAGCTTATTATTATATTTTTTATGAAAAGACGAATAATTTGGTCGGCAGTAGACATTTACAGTATATGTGTATTTTGTGTATTGAGTTTAGATATACATTTTTTGATGGGGTGTTGACTTAGTATACCAATATATTTGTATCAAAGAAGTATCTACATGCCTACCTTTGTGTTTGTTAAAAATATTTTAATAATATATCAATGCCCAAAATTTTACTTTAGACCAAATGGAGGACATGGAGACTATTTTGGTTGTAATTTCATATGGAACAAGCAGTGCTTGTGGCTTCATCAATGGCCAGGTTTTTCTTTGACCAAACAGAAGTACATTGTCTTTTCTCACACCAAGTTGTGTTGTATCTTCCTTCGGTGCATCCCACACCAAATAGTGTCTTAAAATTGGGACTTCATGTAGGAAAAATTAGGTTACTTGGGCGCAAGTACTACCATGCAGTTTTGCTCTTGCACCGTGCTGCTGCTATATATAGAGAGAGGCCTCTGTTGTGTTCAGGTATTGTAGAATTTTAGTGACTTTCATGTACATGGTGTGACAAGTACTACAAAAATCACTGTACTTTAAAAAGTGCATTGATCTCGGGCCCTAATAATGAAGTGAGGTCCCAGATGATTTTTTTTCACGTACAACAATTCAGAGGGGCCAAAAAAAACCTTATAAAATCGACATCATAAGCCACCTTGCAAAATTAACACACCGAACATTCGAAATATCAGATTTAATTTATTCACCATGTTGTCACCACAATTTCTTTTTATTTTTTGCTTCTACTGAACAGAACATACCCATGCACTTTACAGCAGGACCAGCACGTCTTCCAAATTGTATTATCGAGAGCCCACGAGCCATACTCATCTTAATGCATTACAAGACGTTCATCACAGCGCCTCTGCTGCGGCCATCAATGCCCCTCTGTTTTCCTTTTTTTTTATAACTTGGACGCCAATGAAGAGAGGCCCCTCAGGGGTAGCACCCCGGTTGATTCTTCTGCTTGACCAAGGTGGTTCTGGGCAATCGGCAAGATCATGGATGCAGAGCTTGTAACTGCATGTGATACTTTATCGAGTTCTTGAGCTTTTCTACAATTTCTAGACGCACCCCATTCCTACAGGACAAGATCAGTGTTTGATATATTTCCATCTCTACGATCTTTCAATTTTCTCCATTTTCCCGGGTTGATGCACTTTTGCTAGAAAGCAAATCAAACGAGCACCTGCCATCAGCTACTGCTATGTATAAAAATTCGGCAATATATCGATGGACAAGATGGAAAATGGATGGTCTTGGTGCTAATAGTCAGGGACTTATGTTTGACAATAGTTGTCTGAATTCACTGTCGTAATCATATAGTGATACAGTGAGTGAATAAGTTCAGAGCATCACCTATTGACTCCATAGCTATTTATTAGGAACGAATGGGGCATCATCTTCATGGTTCGTTTGTTCACCCGTTAGGAACTGGTTTAGCTGCTTATTCAATTATTTTAAACTGCTGAACTGAACCGGCCAGTTCCATATACACTCGTACAGTTCCAAGCAAAATTTCCTGTTGATATAATAAGTACGTACTATTGCCTTTCTTCATCGTCTGAAGAAGCACAATGTACTACTGAAACATCACAGCTAATAATAAAAAAAGTTTCATGTGGCCAATATCCTATCCTACACTGGCAAGATCTCCACTAGGGTGTTTAATCAATACAAGCAGGCAAGACAAACAAAATTACAAATCGAACCAGTAGTGCATATGGACTTTGATACTGACCGTTTGCCCTGCTGTTGTGCTGTGACGGGGAGATTCTACTGATTTCTCCTCAGCCCTGCCCTGACTGTTTCCCAGTGCATGCTACTGGCCCGAGAAGAATGGGAATGGAGTTAGGGCCTCGCGGACGAGAGGCCTCGATCTGACGGCGAAGACCAAGAATTGGTCATAGGAGTCAGGGAATGGCTGATGATGAGATGCCGCATGACTGCAGGGGATGTGGGAGTTTAAAGGGCGGGCCGCGGCCTGCTCATAATGATCTGCCAGCCTGCTGTTCTGCTCGGAAATCGGAATGCGCCATGCGCTGTCACCGTCGTCGAACTGCAAGCAAATGAGCGAGCAAAGGGGAAACATTTTTTGTTACTGGCTGGTCCTTTGGTTAAGCCAATGTGGAAGAGAACCCGAGCAGATCCAGGGCAAGAAGCAAGAAGGGCAGCTAGTCAGGCCAGCTCGCCCCAGCTCGCCAAAACGCGGCTACGCCACTGGGTACTGCAAAACATTGAAGACACGATGCGGATCAAACTCCAGGCCGGCTGTGGAGACGGTCCTATAAAGAAACTGAATGTGGTCCGTTTGCACACAAGAGGAGGTAATAAGTGATGACGAAAACACATGTAGCTGGAGTGAAATAATGTAGGTACATTGACATTTGTATTTATCAAAGTCAAGTCATGTTTCAGAACACGCTTGATCGAGCTACAGATTTATGATGACTGACCGCTCGATTTTAGTAGGAAAAAACCAATGGACCGAGACCATTTCATGGGCGACAAATAAAACGAATTGAATAACGTAACATGACATATCTCACTAATCATTAACCTATGAAAACCTTCAGAAAGCTTTGAAACATTAGCCCCACCAATATTAACCTGTGACAGACAAGGACTGGTTAAATTATCCATAGTAATCTCGTAGAATCAAATCCATGAAACCACAAACGGAGATCAAGTTAGAACCAGATTGCACTTCAGTGCATCGGTAAAAACAAGGATAAGGCTGAGTCCAACAATGATGTGCAATTTGGGAAGGCAAATCGATATTTGCCTCGTGTGAACAGTGTTTTGCATCTCATTCCCATCGCACCGGCTCCAACAGCCATCGCATCCACCGCATCGCATTTCTCCGTCCGAGCCCGACCGACCACGCCCCTCCCGCGCCACCTCCTCCGCCCGACCACGGCACCTCCTCCTCGCCGGGATCCGCACCTCCCGCGCCACCTCCTCCTCGCCTGGATCCGCCCGCCCCCAGATCGACATCGCATGAGCTCCCCGCCACCACCGGAGGAGCTCGCCGCCGACGCCGATGTAGGAGCTCCCTGCCACCACCACCGGAGGAGCTCGAATCGCTGGAGTTGAGGAAGGGATCGAGGCTGGCGTGCGGCACCTTCTTCTCCCGAGCCGCCGCCACGTGCGGCCTCCTCTTCCCGGCCCGCCACCGCCTCCACCTGCCTCCACGGCTCCACCTTCTCCCGGGCCGCCGCCGCGCCCGGCCTTCTCCCAGGCCACCGCCGCGTCCGGCCTCCTCCCGGGCCGCCCCCGCGCCCCGCCTCCTCCCGCGCCCCTCTCTCTCCTCCTTGGCGGATGCCTTCGATTGCATCCCCTCTCTCCACGATAGGAAGTTTGCCTTGCCTCTTGCCTCTTCTGTTGGAGGCCGATTGGAGCATGCACAGTGGCGAAGGGGGAGGCAAAATTGCATTTGCCTCCTCTGTTGGACTCAGCCTAAACGTTGCTTTGTCCCCAAGGATTAAGAATTGTCCCCAAGGATGAAGAATACTCAACAGTAGACTCGCCAGCACCCAGCAGTGTCTTTCGATGGTGGGTGGTGACGGTCCATAGCATCCTCACTGTCTCATTTATTCATCTCCCTGACAGAGCTTGTAGGCATGTGAATTCATACACTACTATATACAGAATGCATCGTAGTGTTATACTTGAACTCTTCACCGGACATGTTTATTCTTTCCCTGTGCATCACACTCCCATAGGTCTGAACATGACTTGGTTTCATGTCCCCCAATATGCCCAAAAGACATTGTAGGGTGGTCTTGCAATATGCATGAAACACGATATTGTACCACTGCCAATGATTCTTCCACTATATATCCAGCACACATATAGCTAAGCATATTGTTATTGATTGTTGTCTGACAAATTGGTGTAAGCACATGCCAAAAGTAAAGACATGGTGTAGTATACCCGCAAAAAAATGATTTGGTGTAGAATGTAGCTTAGTTTTCATTATGTCACAGGTGAAAATAACAAACATATCTAATCATTAAACTATACGCCAGGGCGCAGAACACGGCACAATGCCCATCGCCAGCATTCAAGCTCGTGTCTTCAACAACAATGGACAAATGTCAACTAGTAGATGTGCGGTGCTGGCAATTAATTGTTCATACTGATCGTTGGCTGGAAGGGTGTGGTGGTGGTTAAAGCAGAGAACTCTTCGTCCTCTGCATTAGCAACCTCCGCTCAAGGACACGGGTCCTCTAGACCCAAACAGATATCTATGTCAAGAACGAAACTGAATTTAGGAGGGTCTTCTGGCGCTGGTTTTGTTGGCCAGTGTGACGTGACAAAAAAGGAATTAGTTTGCAAGCAACAGTGGTGGTCACTAAAATAGGAGGGTCATTGGATATAGGTCGTTGGATTATTGTGGTGCTTGAGAGTGAGGACAGGATACTTGAGGTGGAGGATGAAAACAACCTCCAGAAACAGATCTAACTGTGCAAATTCTTCACCCGAAATTTTACATTATTTCAGGTGAATAATATAAGCATATCCCATATGTCAACATTTTCAGCCGGCTGTTGTTCTGCTCAAACCGTGATTGCAAGGTTTTTCTTTGACCGAGCTGAAGAATGCTGTGTTTTCTCCAGCTGCCTCTGGCAAGAACACACTCAACTATCTTCCTTGGGTGCATCCCACTCCAAATTTCAAAGTCACAACATATTTACAATATTTCCTTAAATTTCGGACTTCACATAGGAAATACAGAGACGAGTCCATGCTTATTTTATCATGTCAATGCCATCTTAGCTTGGTATTTGGTTTTATCAGCAGTTGCGCTCAAAGAGCCAAAGATGAAGGCCGTACTTAAATCCATACAGAAAGAAAAGAGAATCCAGTTGAAGTTGTCCACACATGCCCAAGTATTAGTTTCTTCAAATATGCAATGTAATTTGAAAAAGATAAAAAGATGAGATACAAGTTGCTCACCCGAAGTTGTATGGCAAAAGTATGGTACCCATGGAATGGTGTTTGTCTAGAAGTAAAAATATATTCTCTCTAATGTTTCCTTCGGCTCGTCTCTGACATTTACTTGATTTATTGGAAGAGGATCCATGTAGCCGGCATCCTAGATTCCTCTCCTCCTGCACACAGTTGCATCTCCATGTTGTATGATACAAAATAGAAGTTCAGATATGGTAGAGTGACTAGAGCATTGATTTTCATCTTATATTAGAACGGAGACTTACATAGCCCATCAACTGATGAGTGAGACGTCAAGTGTAGCTTGATTGAATAGGAACCAGGTGTACGATGAAAGAGCTTCGGCCGTGTAAGTAATGAGGGTCCTCAAAAAACTCGGCCGGTGGGAGTAATGAGGGTCCTCAGTGGGATGTATTGATCAATGCATCGCATTCTTATATTGCAGTGTCAACTGTGGCATGGTGTCCCATTCGATCTTACTACCAGCACAAACTACTATATAGGCATGCAGTAGCGAGTGCATGACAGAATTTGGTAGCTTGTCACATACGAATTATAACCTCCAGATGTATATGTACAACTTGGACGAAGTTACTCGACATTCAATGGATATATGTTATGCAGTATTCACTAACCTCCAGGCCACCACAATTTTCCTTCACCACAGCAGTGCCTTTTTTTGTTTTTGGCATATAGTTGTGTGTTATATTTTTGTGCCACCGCACAAGTGCCGGGGAAATCAATGGATGACAACCAAGCAAGCTCTAAGTCCATTTCTAAGTTACCAAGGTATTGTACGTCCTATGTGATAACCTTGAGAATCGTACATATCACTTATATAGAGAGAGAGAGAGTTGTGCTCTGGTAGTCCTTCGCAAAAAATTAGCACAATTTTTAAAGCAGACACGTCATTAATTATGTTTAATTTTCGCTGGTCTTGTTTGGATCCGGCCCTACTTGTATTCTAATAGAGCCCAAACCCTGTCCACCTATTCAGATCATTACCCATCCAAATGCCGCAGCCATTATATTGCTCCGCCGCGTTCTCCCTCTGACCCTCGTCGTTTTCTCTCAGAGCGGCGGCAACCGCAGTCGGAGAGACGGGCGGCGGTGGCGTCAGCTTACTCGGTCATCACCCCCAATTCGATTTTACCTACAAACGAAGGCAGCTCATAGACGGACGGTGGCGATCACAGTCGGAGGGACGGGTGGCAGCTGCAGCTTCCTCGCTCGTCACCCCGATCCAATGGCATTACGAAGGTTCTTAAATGATTGTTATTTGCAGAGCCTAGAAACTTTTGTTGGTGAAACTGGCTAATATGATGAGACAATCTGGAGCAATAATAGGTTGTACGCAGGGTCTTGTCAGATCTCTGAATGTTTTTTTGAGAGGATAATAGGCGAATAATAGTTCTCTGAATGTTGGAAGCTGTTCAGTATTGAAGCCATTCAGTTCGTTAGTCCAGAAGCAAAGTAAACTCTCTGTTGTAAGGTCATCTTTGCTGTAATGTAAGGGGATCGATATGAAGAACAAGTAAACTCTAGGTCAATTAGCTTTTGCCAATTTAGTTCCTGATTTCGTTTTCCTTATGAAGAATCCGTTCTTTCCTGACAGCTCTGAAAGTTGTCCAGCGCCCTCCTCCTGTTTTGTTATTTTTTTGTTTCTACTTTAGTTGTGAGTGCAAAGAAATTGTGGTTTAGCAGTGAGATTAACAGATCCAATTTTAGGATTCCTCTGGTTCATCATTCTCGTTTTAGTTTTGTCCAGAATTTAGTGGAATTCGGAGTGATTTTGATCTTCTGATTTGGGCGGTCCTCTTGTGTTATGTTAATCATATGTTGAGGAGCAGTTCCCTCCATTTGTTGATGAGCTACTGTAACTCAAGAAAAGGTAGGTCCCGCCATTAACAGTGATGAAGCTGATCCTGAGTAAACTTGAGCGAAGGGAAAATGCATGCAAAGATTGTGTATCCGAGATATTAAATCTGAACAGGACCCAGGTTTAAAGATTACTCAGGTTATTATTTCTCTATATATATATATATAGGTTCATATATATATATATATATGAGATAGATGAAAACGGCGAGGAGGAGAAGGCTTGTCTGCGCTGGCCTCGCCGCTAGTGGCCTGGGCTCGGCAAATTGAGGAGGGGTACGGTGGAGGGCGCGGGCAGATGGCGAATGGCGGGATTCTTGGCTGCGGTGCTTGTACGGGAGATTGGATTGGATGTTTGGATTCCATGGGCCGTGGGAACGGATAGGGCCGGGCCCAAATAGAACCCAATGGGAATTAAATATAATTAATGACGTGACCGCTTTAAAAATTGTGCTAATTTTTTGGAAGGACTACCGCAGCACAACTCATAAAAAAAAATATATATATATATATATATATATATATATATATATATATATATATAAATATATTTATATATATATATATATATATATATATATATATATATATATATATATATACACACACACACACACACACACACACACACAAGGTGAATTCCCCGCGCGTTGCTGCAAGATATTTTACATAAATTCATATGATTATTTTCTATATTTGTGAAGTTTTTCAACCTTTTAACATGAAGGCAAATTATTCTATAAATTTTATTTAATTTAACAGATAATTGAGGATGATACATATGCGGCTAATGTGCTTGTTATTTTCAGATGCAAAATCAATTTATATGAACCTGCAAAATTCAAGATGGTTTATTCAAGAGTTTCATAGAGGTAATACATTGAACTTATTGAGTACATGAAATTCAATCGTACCGTGAGAGTTGAAGGTCCACATGATCACACAATGGGAAACCAAAATAAAAAATGTCGAGATAAATTGCATATTTAGAACTCTAAACATTGGGCTTCGATGTTTTGAAAGTCCAAACATCGACTTCGTAAAAATAAATCTCCAACGTTGGACTCTTGATTTTTTGACATTATATGTATTTTTCTTTCTTTTCTTGTATCTATACATGTATTTTGGCCTGTACATACCAGGAAAAAGCCGCTCGAGACACCCTAGGCCTTCGTGCTTTCCCTGACGATGCATTTCCCAGTTCCTTGTAGCGACTGCTGGACGCCGCTCTTGACTTTCTGAAATCCAAATGCCATTCCATGGAGTTCTACCAGCCTCCTAACGCCATGGCCATGAACGCCCTACGTCCTGAGGCAAGGCCATGGACGGCCAGCCTCCCGACGGCATGGCCGGCCTTCGCTTCCCCTGGCGGTGGCTGCCGAAGGCCAGGCAGCGACTGCAGATCGGCTGGCCACCCAAACCCGAGGACTCCACCTCCATGGATGGCAAAGCTCCACCGCCGACCAAGCATGGCAGCAGCGACAACCAGCACGAACGGCAGGTAGAACAACAATCTTTCCTCTCGACCAGACATGCCGGCGACGCGAT
The DNA here is from genome assembly GCA_036936925.1 of Cenchrus fungigraminus. Classification (NCBI taxonomy): domain Eukaryota; kingdom Viridiplantae; phylum Streptophyta; class Magnoliopsida; order Poales; family Poaceae; genus Cenchrus; species Cenchrus fungigraminus. Next base: position 93,305,390 of record CM072780.1, read on the forward strand.
GGTGGAGGTCTCTTGAACTGGACCTTGACAGCAAGGCAATTGAGCGTCATTTTCAGTAAATAAATAAGAGTGCGAGGTCGTTCATCAACCACCATTAGTGATTAGTGAGACGCCTCACCTGCCGGCGATGGTGAAGACCTATTGAACTGGACCGGGATAGCGAAAGAATTGAGCGTCATGGAGGCTTTTCATCATCCACCATTAGTGATTTAATTAGTGAGACGCTTCACCTGCCATGCTGTGAGTAAAGAAGGGGAGGTTGTACGGTGACGTGGCTGATGCTGATGTGGAGCTATGAGGATTGAGAGAATTGGCTAGTGGGGTGCTCTTATTAAGTTTTGTACGATGATGAGAGACAAGAATCGACTTGTATTCATCACTACCGGAAATCGAGCCTTCGCCGAGAGTAAAAATCTTTGGCGAGAGCCTCCCCTTGGGCTCTCGGCGAAGAGCTCTTTGCCGAGAGTAAAAAAAAATTCTCGGCAAAGACCAAAACTCTCGGCGAAGAATTCTTTGCCGAGAGCCAAAAAAAACTCTTGGCGAAGAATTCTTCGCCGAGAGCCGGCCAGCTGGCTCTCAGCAAAGAAGATCATTTCCTTGACTCTCGGCAAAGAAATTTAAAAAAATCACTTTTTCACCTCCAAACATTTTCTATCCTCAACATGCACTTATACAAAGGATATGTTCGAACTTGACGCAATTTTATCTCTGTTTGCTATATTTAAAAATTTTACTTCATTCTAGGTAATTTTTTTCGAAGACGTCTGATATGAACTGCAAGTGCATGAAATCATAGAGTAAAGTTGTTGGAAAAATGATATTCATGTTCATGAGACATCTCTAAGACCATGTACATGAAATGAAACTAAATTTCTAACATTTTGTTCTGTAATCATGATGAAGATCGTGTCCAAGAAAGGTTTTAAAATTGTGTAAAATTCAAATGAAGTTTGAAAATCACGAATTTTGTTGAGCGCTCATTATATCATATGTCGAGGTTGTGGTAAATAGTTGAGAATGTTTTCAACACTTTAACACGTACGCTATTTAGAAACCGGAACATCTCACGAGAAGTTTCAGAGAATTTGAACTAATGCCTCCAGATTTGGAGTCTTAGAGAAATTTAAATTTTAGTTTGACTACAAAAACTTTAATATAAGTAACATACAACATAAATGGTGCCATGTTAGGTGTTGGAAAAATTTCAGATCTATTTGCTATTTTTATTAATTTTTTTGATTAAACTACCTCTTCGCCGAGAGCCACGCTGGTGGGCTCACGGCAAAGACAGCCCACCTTCTTCCCAGCTCGCGGCCCACCTCGAAGCGACGGCCCACCACAGCCCACCTCGTTCCCAATAAAAGCGTCGGCACCCCTCCCTAACCCTAACTCCCCTCTCCTCCTCCTCTGCTCCCCTCCGCCTCCTGCTGCCGCCGGCCTCCCCTCCTCCGGCAGCCGGGCTACCTCCCCTCCTCCTCCTCCTTCTATGCCGGCGCAACCTCCCCTCCTCCTCTGCCTCCCCTCCCTTTCCCCTCCGCTCGCCCCTCATCGGCGGTGAGGAGCAGTGGCGGGGTGAGGTGCGGCGGCGGCGCATCTAGAGGAGCAGGCAGCGGCACATCTTGAAGATCTACGTTGGCGGCGGCGCGGGCTCCTCCTCCACAGGCTCGGTGGCCCAGCCTCCTTCTCCAGGCATGACGAGATCCGCGGCGGGAAGTGCGGCGGCGGCGAGCAGATCTGGTGGCGGTGGCGAGCGGATCTGGTGGCGGCGGCCTCATCTCTCTCCTCCCTATTTTGTCCCACAGGTGGCGGCGGTAGCCGGGCGCTTGTAGCGTCCAGGTGGCGGATCCGGATGTTGAGGCTCCCCCGGCCTCAGAACCGACGGTCGTGGTGTCCCTCCTCCGACGAGCAACGGCGGCGGAGGCCGGAGCTCCCGGCGGCCGCAGCGGATCTGGCGGGTGAGGAGCGGCGCTGCGGCCTACTCTCCGACCAGCTCACCATGGCTCCTCTCCGGCCCGACCTCTCGGCGGCGGAGGCTTGAGCTACCGGCGGCGGGCGTGACCTCCCTCCTCTCCTCCGGTGGACGCGGTCTCCCTCCACTTCCTCGCCGCCGCCGGCCCCCTATCCTCCCTCCCCAGCATGGCCTCCTCAGTTGTCTCGCCCTCCCTCTCCCTCTCTCATTGGCGGCGGTGGTGGTGGCGGCGGCGGCCAACCGGTAGGGCCCGCAGTGCCTGGACGGTGGGCCCGCTGCCCTGGGGATTTCTTTTTTTTGTTTTATGAAAATGTCCTCGCCGAGAGCTAGGTGGGCCTCTCGGTACATGTCCGCCGAGAGGGGTCCCGCCTGCTCTCCGCGAAGACGGCTTTACCGGTAGAATTGTGCTGAGAGGCCTTCGCCGAGAGCTTCCTCTCGGTGAAGCCTTCGCCGAGAGGAATACGACCTTCACTGAGAGGATGCTCGCTCTCGGCGAAGGCTCGGAATCCTGTAGTGCATGACTGGAATCCTGAGCCTAACTCATGGGAAACAAATACACAAGTGCTGCTCCACACCGAACCTTTTTGATCCATCGTATCAATCAGTGTGATAAGAACATCTAGACAGATGGTTCCAGAGACACACGGGAGCACCGACACAATCACCAACACAATTCTGAGAACCACGTATCAATGGGTGTAGTACACATAGAAACAGCTGGGCTGCAAACCTACCGCACCGACTGATCAGGTGGCGCAAGGCACATGGCACCGTATGAATCATGCCTGCCGGACGCACACATGAGCTCTGTCACCACCGACCGATCCGCTGGGTTGCAAGACTAAGCACAGTATCAATCGGAAAAGTTAATGCATCCCAGAAACACAGGCGGCACACCGATTATTGTGGTGCACCCTGCCATGCCTCACTGCATGAATCAGTCAGCACGAAAAATGCACCCGCAACTCGGGCGAAACTTGGAACGAATTGACCTCTCGGCTTGTGCAACGGTTTGAGATGAAACTTGGTGGGGGAGATGGAGTACCCCAATGGCAAATATATCTGAAAAGATCTAGTCTCCAAACCTAGCATCTCATGCGAAATCGAGGATCAAAACGATGAGCACGAAGAACTCAGGATAAAGAGATGAACCTTAAATCCGAGTTATCTATGATGTCTGCTCAGCAATAGAATTACTCAGCATTCGTTCCTTTCCCAGTTCATCCTTTCGAATTACTCAGCAGGTACGGTGTTTGCTCTCTGGATATTTAATTTACCCAACACCACTGATGGATAAGGATTTCCCAACACAGATACAAAAGCAGAAGCAGATGATACGACGGAGGACAGATTTCCCAACACAGTATGCCAATGTGCGCTTGCATCCCTTATTAGCACATGAAATCTCTATGTGGCAACTGGAATAGCACATGAAATCTCTATGTGGCAACTGGAATAACATCTTCAACTTCACTTCATTTTCCCGATGCATTGCAACCATACACTCTACGAATGAATTGACCCTTGTCCTCTTCTATTCCTTTACATATGTATAGCTTCAAATATGCAGATTATATAGTGCGATGCTGTCAGCGTATTGGAAATGAGACTGTGCTGTTGTTTAATTGAATATTTATGACGTCACCATCCGACTGTGCATAGAAAATTATTCCATCCACCCACCAACTTCAGCTGTATTGATAAATTTATAATCATTTGAGTATGTAGAGGTTATATTTAGAGGCGCAAATCTTTATCTACTGGAATAATTCTTTTTTGACGAACTATGCAGCCTACAGCTGTGAAATCCGTATATAGTTGATTGACACGCTGAAACAATAAGCCATGTTCCAGTACTCTAAAAGGTGACCACCACCACGAAAGTACAGAAAGGCTGCATATATATACCTGTAAGAATTGTGTTAGTTCATGAGGATCAGAAATAATTTTTGTGTTCTGATAGTGTTTTAATATTTCACTACTGCAACAATTTTTCGGACAAAAGAGAGCAAATGCAAATAGCTTAGGTTGATCGACCAGCACAATATTGGCATTCTTCCTTGACTAACTACACAATATATGTTCATGAATACCTGCAGAAGGACCTATTCAGGGCCATTAATTAGCTGCATGAGATGCACATTAAAGTTGTGTTTTTTTGAAATAATATAAGTCGTGATTACCAAGTGGCAAGCGCCAATACTTGCCTCCATCGTACGAGATAGCCCTCACAGAAGCTGAGTGCAACGTGCCTAAAAATAATCATGCTATCTCAGACCATCTTCATTGACAACCGTTGTGTCGGAGAGGCTGATGATGCTTTCGCCCACCGTGTCCTAAAGGCTGACATACCTCACCACTAGTGTCGGAGATGGACACTGAGGCCCATTTTCAAGCGGCGTCAAAAGCTAAATTTGTTCTCTTTCCTTTCCCAGTTCATCCCATTCCAATTACTAAACATCAGTTTTTGTTACGGATATGACATTCCTCAGCATCACTTTTTGTCCCAATGGATTTCCCAACAAAGGGAAGAAAGAAGAAGCAAATGATATGACTGGGCACAGGCCACTTCCTCATATATAGAGGGCCTGATAGGTTGGTTGCTACAACGCATTTAATTCGTTGATCTCGTGTGGTTATCTAATTGTACTTCATGTTAGGTTGATCTCCACTAGTTGGCCCTGAGAGCCTGTGTTGTTTGAGGACCGTTGGATGGTCGCTTCCTGGTGTGATGAGTGATTGCCAACGTTGTGTGGACTGACTCTTGGCTAAGTATTGCAGGTGCAGGCTGTGGCTTGATTGGTGTTGGTGCAGGTGAAGAACAAGCGCAAAAGGTCAATGCCGGTGGGCCTCCAGGTGTGGAGCAGACAAGTAGGCTTGGTTTGAGGGACCCGGTGGCCAGCGGGATCAAGTGCGGGTCGCATGGTGGCAAGAACAGCAAGACAAAGTCGTAGACGGTTTCTTGGTTGAGCCTCAAAACCAAGGTCGAGCCGGGACGACGTGGGGATTGGCAGGAGGCCACACCAAGTCTGCAGGGTCCAGTGGTTCACCACAAAACCACTAAGTTACTTGGCTGAGCCACAAAGCTAAGGCTGAAGACCAAAGCGTGCACGGCTACAACACTAGGCCGGTCTGACCGGTGGGGACCGGTCTGACCGTTGTGCTCCGTGGATGGCTTCTGGAGACTACGAAGTGGAGGACACGCGTCGGGATCGCAAGGCTTGCGTCGAGACTAAGCAAGGTGCGGTCACCGGGTGTAACGACCCGGGTTTTCGGTGAGGAAAACCCGACTCCTTGTACCCTTGTGATAGTCCCTAGATCAGTAACTATCACGTACAGAACTCATTACAGTATAATATCATTTCCTTACAACGTAATCAGAGTACAAAATATAATAATTACATCCTAAACAACTCGGTATACGAATTCAGTACAAGCCCCTTGGGCTAAACGACAAGTAGAAATCCTACGTAGCGGTAGCTAGGGCTTCAAGTCTTTATCCTCGATTTTCACGACATGCATCCTTGAGTGAAGCAACGCAATCCTTCCTTCATGAAATCCGCAAACTCAAAAACTCACTCCAAGTCCAACCCTGCACAGTCACAAACTATCCCCAAGGAATGGGATAGGTTCACGTCACCATCCGTATGCAAGCTTTAAGTGGCCTATTACTAAAGGGGTGTAAAAAAGGTAGACAAGAAGTAGGCTCAAGTTTTCCTATGCAGCAGCAAAGCATAAAGAATAAAATCTCCATATCCCACTATTCCCAAATCTCTCAACCACAATCGGGAACACCTGGTACCCAGGGACCTGTCTCCACAACCTATCTCCATCTAGGGTCGATGCGAGAACTTCCTCTCCTCGCACCTTAATGATTGCAATCGGATCCGCGAGGTAGAGGGAGCAACTCTCCTCTCCCCGACTGCAACCACGGCTCACCACACTCATAAACTATAGGGGGGGGTAGAAAATCCTAAAACATGAGAATAGAGCTATCAAGGGCATGTCCATGACTGAGGACGTGGCTATACGTATAGATCAAAACTCTGCAGAGCGTGTACACATGTACCCAACTCGGAATGGTACGTACTCGGCGGTGATCGGCCGCCCGAGCCCATCCTACCGTGCGAACTCTCGGTAGTTACGGTTCCATCCTGCATCCGGGCCTTAAAGCGATCCCTCGCAAAGGACTGCACCGGAAATGTGAAATGCTCCCGTGTGACCACAAGGGAGAAGCTCCGAGAGAAGATGGGCACTAACCCACTTCTCCCCCACTGATACCCTCTATCCTGCTGGCAGGTATGGTACCGCACTTGCCGAGCTCAACCTGGCCCTAACCCCACTCTCGGTGAGGTGGTGTGTACGAAAAGTCCCGTGAAAAAGGTCTGTCCACTCGCTTTCAGACCAGGGCGAGCTCATGTCCTCCAAGCGTATAACAAAACCCCAACACCTGTGCTGCAAAAATCGTAAAAGCGGGGATGCACTGAGGAGTACACCCCCATCCCCGATCTCAGATCGGTTGTTTCGAGCTCACCCCCGCCAAGATACCCAAAATGCCTTCTCCTGCAAGTTTTTCCCCCACACACGCCAAGAATCCTATCCACATATCCCATACACATGCATCGCGAAGCTCAGCGTATATACACACATATATATAGTATAGTAGTAGTGGTAGGGCAATCAAGGACATGGTAAAACAATAAGGCTATGCAAGGTATATCATCATCATGCGAGTAAATAAAGTGCTAGCATTCTAATAAGTAATGCCTAATAGGTATTCAAAGTCGGATGGGCGTGAACACATGTGTGCAAGTAGTCGTCGTAGTTTCTGTAGTTGTACTTGATCTTCTGGCTCGTCTCCTCAGCTCCGGGAATTCCTAGATTCGCAAAAATAAATAAACATGGTGTCTAGATGCAAATAACTCCAAAGAGAAGCAATAAGAACCAAATAACTCCAAAAAGCTAGTCTAACGGTGGCTTCATGATTTTAGAAGAATAAAGAAACTGATTTCATATTTTTCTAAGCTAGAAACAATTTATTATGGATTTTCAAATAAAGAAATATTTGATGAATTTAATTAATTGTGGTAAAGCACAGAAAACATAAGTTAGCAAGTTAGAGAACCATAAACTAGGTTTTGGGTTGGTCTGCATGGTAAGTTGACTAGTCAACGATCATTGTTAACCAAGTCAAAAAGGGAGGTCAAAGGTCAACCGGACCCCACCAGTCACCCTGTGGGTCCCGTATGTCAGATGGGATCAGGTTAGAAGCCCCATATGTTAGTGGGACCCAGTGGTAAGTCCGTAGGCCCCTTTGGTCAGATTAGAGAGATTGTGCAGGATAGATCAGCTAGAAGCGATGTCAGAAGTGTGTTATGGCCGATGGCTTGGTTAGCGCATGCGTCGTGCACGGCGAAGGCGTGGCACGACTGCGGCGAAAGGTATGGCTGGGACTTGAAAGATCAAGAACAGATACCTGGTCCACAGATTATTACTCGATGGAAAAAGGAACAAGTATTTTTTTTATTTTTATATAGAATAAATGTAAGCAAATCTCTTATTTTTCTTGTTTTTGATATACAACCCTACATCCTAGCTAGCTACAGTCGAACATCACTGGCTAGGTGGGGACTGTAACTCGGTGATCTTGGACTGTAGCTAGATAGGAGATGTAGGGCTGTAGCTTGGAGATGTAGTACTGTAAGTGGGAGAGCCATATGTATATGATGGTGAGGTGAGACTGTTGTAGTTCCCAGAGCATTTGGGTCATCTGAGTCGCTGGTTTATAAAGGTTATGTACATTAATAATAGTGTTGAATTATATGCCCCTTTTGTTTGTCTTTTTTATGCGTACTGTGTAAACTAACCCTACTTTTCGTGAATAATGTGTGTTATTTTGATTTGGATATAGTTTGAGCTAACAATGTCGTCGTCAAGTGGCGATGGTAATAGCGCCTGTGGCCGTGGCATAGTCCGTCGCCGTGGCGGTCATGGTAGTCGTGGCCTTGGCCGTGGAGGTCTTGGTGGCGTTGTTTGGGAGGACCCGTTGCCTCGACGTCCAGGATTGCACTTTTACCGCGAGATTACCTTGCAAATGGGTGATCCGACACATGTAGCCAACGTGGTAATATAATAATTGAAATTAATTTACATAGATCTTTTTTCATTTCACATGGAAAATCAATAAATTTAGTTACATATATAATTAATGTAGGTTATCAACAATATTAGATGGCTCAGAGATATTACGGATGATATGAGTGGTACTCCTCCTACAGTGCAAACTTAGCGTGTTGATGAGAACATGGCAAGAGTGTATATCTCATTCACTGTACCTGCTCGATATGTAGACTACCGGTTGTTGCCAGTAGGCGTGCCACACCTGATGGTTCCCATTGCAACAGTGGGCTCAACATCACCTATTCGGTTAACCCGAGAGAGGACTGCCATGGAGAATTGTTTACAACAACTCCAGAATGTTGGGTGCTTCGTGCCAGACCTTTCCTATTTTAAATTAAGGCAACTCGACGCGGGGGAAGGCAATGTGGTTCAGACAACAGAGAGACTTTCCAGGGCTCATCTAGATTTGGTATAAGATATATTTAAGATCTTTTTATTCATTCTTAATAATTTGTTTTGATAAGGTATTAATTCATTCTTTTTATACATATATATTTTTAACTTTCATAAGGTGATTGTGTGTAGGATCGCTCTGGTTGTACCTATGCTTCAATTAGCTTCCGTGCGATTCTTAATCAAGTTGTGGAAAGAGTTGGGGTGGATTACTATGGTGGGGAGCCATTTTTCACCAACACTTGGAAGTGTTGTTTGTCATAGTCCTCCGGAAGCAGAGAAGAGTGCACTAGTACGCGCTCAAGCTTATTTTGAGGGAGTTTTAGGCTGGACGATTGCAGACATTAACCATATTTCATATCTACAAGCACGTGCTGCTCAGTAACATTATGCATGCATGGATTAGGCTTTGTACCGTACCCTATTATATGATCTTGTATTAATTAGCTAGCTATGTGAACCTTTATGAACTTATTCAGTAAGTGTGTTTATCATTCTGAGTTGGTTTGATACTATTTTCAATATAATTGAATTTGCGCTTAGGGATTATGATTAATACCAAGCCTTCAGACATATATTGCACTACCTCCAGTGTCGATTGGAGCAAGCTGCCCAAGCATAATGTTTTCAGTGACACCTCTGAGGAGGTCAGCTTCAACATATATATACTACCTCTTAGATACCTTTTCCATAGAGTGAGAGAGAGAATGTCGACATCTTGGTTGAACAGCTTGCTCCGTCTGTACTGGAGGTTACGTGCGCTATATATGTCAGCTTCTAGCATTTGAACCAGTACTTGAAACACATATCTATGAACTCACGTATTGTCTTCAAATCATCAACATGTTCATCAACACGTTCAGGAAGTACTCACCAAGTTTGAGATTTTTCTGAGTTGGTTTACTATTATTTTCAATTTAATTGATTTTCCCGCGACATCACCCGATAATTAAACGTTGACCTGAGTCCACCCATGAAAAGATCCGGAATGGTGCGAACTTTGACACAAAGTCATTTATCAGTCGATTCAATTAATGATGCATAAACTGAATCAATTAAATTTTTTTTATAGTTATTTCAAATGAAGCATGCCTACTTGCCCAACATTTGGAACATATATATGAAGATTGTAAACTAAAATTAGAAATAATTATTTCAACTCTTGAATAATATGTGCATAGAAAAGTAGGTATTTTTTGTTCTTAACTTAATATAATTTTGCATGGCACAAATCTTTTAACTAACGATTTTTTTAAATGTTCTAAGCAAAAAGAATGAGAAAAATGAGGAAGGAAAAGAGAAATGTTAACTTCCCGCGCAAAATTGCACTTTAGTCCTGTGTGGTGTTACCAGCCGAGACAAAAGGACCCCCTTTTGTCTCGGGTGGTAACACCACCCGGGACTAAAAGGCGAAAATTTGCCTTTAGGGGGCTCCCGCGCGAAACACCCCTTTTGTCACGGGTCATAACACCACTCGTGACAAAAGGGGGCCTTTAGTCTCGGGTTGTAACACAACCCGGGACTAAAGGGGCTTTTGTCTCAGTTCGAAACTCCACCCGTGACAAAAGGGGTGGGCGAGTATATAAGCCGCCTCACCTTCCAGATCGGCACTTAGCCGCATTTCCCCCAAAGCATTGTTCAGACTAACAATCTCCCCCAAGGCTTGCACTCACTTGATGTTGACCATGCCAATTCTTGAGCGAAGCTCCATGAACTTGACGCCGCCAAGTGGCTTGGTCAGAATATCCGCAAGTTGCTCATTGGTGCCGATGAACTCAACACTCACCCTGCCCTCCTCGATGCATTGATGAATGTAGTGGTACTTTGTATCGATGTGTTTACTGCGATCGTGGAAGACGGGGTTCTTACTGAGCAAGATTGCAGACTGGTTGTCGATCTTCAGACTAAATGCAGCTGGATCTCCCCCCTCGAGCTCTGCCAGGAGATGAGCCGTCCACACACCTGGCAAGTTGTTGTGGCTGCAGCTATGTACTCTACTTCGCATGAACTGGGGGCCACGACCTTCTGCTTCTGTGACTGCCAGGTGATGAGGTTGCCGCTGAGGAATAACAGGACGCCAGTGATATTGCGTCGTGTGTCGATGTCGCCGGCGAGGTCGCTGTCACTATAGCTATTGAGCCTTGCCTCTCCACTCCTCCTTCTGTAGTAGCAGCTGTAGTTGGTGGTGCCAGTGACGTAGCGCAGCACATGCTTCATGGCCGCCATATGCTTAGCAGTGGGTGCCGCAATGAAGCGGCTGATGTACCCAATTGAGAAGGAGAGATCGGGTCGGGAGTTCACAAGGTACCTTAGTGACCCGACAATCTTCCAATACTCCGTGGCGTCGATGGGTGTCATGGTGCTTGATTTGCTAAGCTTGAGACGAGGCTCCATGGGTACTTGACTCGGGTTGTAGTTTGCCATGCTTGCCGCCTCCAGAATCTTCACGCATACGCACTCTAGCTGATGGTGATCCCTCCCGGCGTCTTGTTGTCCTATAGGCCGAGGTAGTACTTGAGCAATCCGAGTTCGCTCATTTGGTACATTGCCTTCATCTGCTCCTTGAACTACTCCAGCTCCTTGGGGTCGCCGCTAGTGATGATGAGGTCATCGACGTACACACCGACGATGACACGATGCTCGCCGACGCTGCGGAAGTAGACGGCGTGCTCGGAGGTGCTGCGCTGGAACCCAAGCATGATGAGGGAGGCGTCTAGCTTGGCGTACCAGGCACGCGGAGCTTGACGTAGTCCATACAGTGCCTTCACCAGCTGGAGCACATTGTGCTACTGCCCTTCGACCTCGAAGCCGAAGGGGTTGCTGAATGTAGACCACCTCCTGTAGGTCGTCATTGAGGAAGGCGGACTTGACGTCCATGTGGTGGAGAGGCCACTCTTCACTGGTCGCATGTGCCAGTAGCAGCCGGACCGACTCCAGCCTCGCCACGGGCGCGAACACCTCGTCGAAGTTGATGCTTGCCGCTAGACGTAGCCTTTCACGACGAGGCGTGCCTTGTGCTTGACGATGTTCCCGGCGGTGTCGCGCTTGACTTTGAACAACCATTTGAGACCGATGGGTCGCTAGTGTCCTGACGACGCGTCGGCAAGGATCCAAGTGCCATTTGACATGATTTGCGTCGATCTCTTCCTGCATCGCCTTGCGCCAACACTCCTGTTCCTAAGCTTCGGCGAGCGACGTGAGTTTGTCCTCATAGGTGAGCATGAGCTCCTCCGCAAATTCCCGCTCAATCAGTCTAGGAACCGGGTGTTGACATTTCTTAACGTCATCACTAGGTTTGTATCCTAGTAACGGCGCCAGAAATGGTAGTCGGCATTCCTTAACATCTTTGCTAAGTTCGTGAGTTCCTAGCAACGATGCCAGAAATGTTCCGATGGTAATCCTAACATTTACAAAGAATCCGCAAGCGCACGGATATACCATTGTAGCATTTCCCCAAAGGAGGATTCCAAAGGGTATCGAATCCAAGGAAGGCATGGTTGGATTAACATGTGCAACACTTTTGCAATGAGTATAGATCAATGACGAGAATAAGTCAGGTCCCAAATACAGGGGTAAGATATGATAAGGATGGGTAGTGTGAACACACCTGAACTCGTTCTCTCTATGGTACACTACGGCTTAGGAGGCAACATATGAGTTAGCTCTAAGTTCTAAGGTACTAAACATATAAAGTCAATAGAAGCCAGTCAGTCACTTAAGCATTGTATGAATATCAGCTCAGCACATAGGCACAAACGGGGAGCTAACCACCCGCGTCGCTTCCGCACGATGTCAGTTGTTAGATCTTAGACTCCTATAGCGTACCCGAATGTGGGGGAGTACAAAGGGTCCAACGGCTGTCACCACCGCGGCCTACCCCTAACTATCCGTGGGATACACTCATATGCAACGCAGCTACTCAACCCAAGCACCATGCTTGCGTTGTTAACTAGACACTGGCCGGCCCGTGCTATTGTGACCTAGGTTAGTGCCACCAGATAACTGGCCACTTACACTGAGTACCGTAGCTTGAACTCGAACTTCATACAACACAAACACGTGATCTAACTGGATCAAACTAGACTAGGCACACAAACCGATTCGTGTTCTACTATGTCTATTCAATAGGATCAAAGGGCCATGTTAATGAAGAACACGAGCCTCTAACTTATGAACAAACACCGAAGACAGGTGTAAATCATTCGTCAAGTGGATCGAAAGGACTTATTCATCAAGAACAGGAGCCTCTAAATGATGAACGAATGAAGAACACATGAACAAATCACCCATATATGCTAACACTACTTTATATGAAATAGCTGAATAATTGAAGTAGATCAAAATCATACAATAAAATAAAGATACAAGAAAACTCATACCTAGATCCCAAAGTAGACTTGGAACCTGAAGTAGAACTACTCTAGCCTACCTCCTAGCCTTGGAAACCAAAAGTGAGAGAGGAGTTGGAAAGTGAGTTGGGTAAGAAATGAGTCCCCTCCCCTCTATTTATAGGCCTAGGACAACTTCGGTAGAATGGCGTGAACACCCCGGGAATGGATCAGGAGCCGACCAGGAAGCACCACGTGAAAGGCTGAGATGAGCCGACACAAGGTCAGTTTGGCCCACCTGTGGGGTCGGCCGACCCCTTGTGGGCCCACCTCGGTCTGTGCTTCTTCGTGGTGGCTGTCCTGTGGGTCCTTAGGTCAGTCCCCGGTGTCCACCTGGTTTTGAGGTGGTTAGCCTGCCCATGGGGCCTTCAATCCCTGTGATGTCCATCTGTCGCCCTCTGATTCGGCGGGGTTCCTTCCCTTGGATTGATGACATGACTTGCATGCATGGGATCCTAGGTGGTAGCCCTTCCGTGGCTGAGGTGACGTGGCTTGGCCCATAAAAGGTGAGCTGTCACTTCTTTTATGTTTATTTTACCTACAATCACAAAAGCTCCAAGGACAAGTGGAACTACATTATTCTTAACTAAATGCATGTAAGAAATACCTTTTGCTCCTTTATTTATGAGTATATTGATGGCTAAAGCAGGTAGTTAACAGCCGTCAACTCCGGGGCACCACCGATGATGTTGTCGACGGTGCGGAAACAGAGTGGTACGTCGTCGTCGTGGTCAGCATCCAGCACCTCGTCGGCGTCTTGAAGTGGCATGACGAAATGAGGGGACGGTGCTGTGCAGCTTGAAGGCATCATTGTGGAGTTGGAGGGCGTCGGTGTTCTCGGTCTTGGCGCACCCGACCCTGGTGCAGTGCCGCTCACGGCCGGGGGCGGAGTACGGGGAGGTGCTGCTGCAGTGATGACCACTGGTGCATGCATCATGGTTGAGTACTTGACCGCGAACTCATTGAAGTCTAGTGCGCCAGATGGCTCGCTCTCACCCACTGGCAGCACGCCTCTTCGTCGAAGACGAAGTCGCAGGAGACGCTGACACGCTGTGTGGCTGGATCGTAGACGCGGTAGGCCTTGGACCCGGGCTCGTACCCGACGAAGATCATGGGCTTGCTTCTGTCCTCCAGCTTCTTCAGGTGCGGCTTGGTGTTCTTGACATGGATGACGCAGCCGAAGACACGGAGGTGATGGACGGCCGGTGTTCTCCCATACCAAAGCTCGAATGGCGTCTTGCCCTCAGCGCCCTTGCACGATGTCCCGTTGAGGATGTAGACGGCCGTGACGACTGCCTCCCCCCACAACTTGCCAGGGAGATTCTTGGCCTTTAACATCGAGCACGCCATGGCGATGACGGTTTGGTTCCGACGCTCGACGACTCCAATCTGCTGGGGTGAGTAGGGCGCCGTCAGCTCGTGGCGCACACCAAGCTCGGTGCAGTAGGTGCTGAGCCTCGACGTAGTGAACTCCCCGCCACGGTCCGTGTGCAGGATGCGGAGCTTGTGTCCGCTCTCCAGCTCGGCGGCTGCCTGGATGCGCTTGATGGCAGCTGCTGCACAATCCTTGGTGGGGAGCAGGGCTGTCGACATGAACCGGCTGTAGTCGTCGACGAGGAGGAGGAAGTAGGCGTTCCCGCTCAGAGTCACCAGCGTCATGGGCCCCAGAGGTCGCCATGAACCCGCTCCAGTTGCTTGGCGGCGCGGTGAAGCGCCTCCTTCGAGAACGGGGTGCGGCGGTGCTTACCTGCGAGACACGCCTCGTAGAGCTGCTCGACATGCTCGAGCGGGGGCAGGCCTCGCACGAGCTGCTCCTTGGCCATCTTCCTGAGCGCGGTGAAGCATGTGTGCCGAAGCACGCGTGCTAGCGCCATGCTTCCTCACCCGTCCGCACCGCCAAGCATACCGGCTGTGCAAGCTTGGTGTTGAGCACGTAGAGCCGGTTGGGGCTTCGGTGAATCTTGGCGAGGAGGCGACGGCGTTCGTCACGGATGCGCATCACACCATCTTCGACCTCCACCTTGAAGCCGCGCTCATTAAGCTGTCCCACACTGATGATGTGGGCAATCAGCCTCGGGATGTAGTAGACGTTGTCGAGGGCGTGATGCTAGCCGGATTTGAGGAAGAAGAGGACTGTCCTGGTGATGCTGGGGTCAAGGTCGACGAACGCAGCCCGAGACCCCGTCATGTGGTGGTCGCCCCGTTGTCCAAAACCCAGCGGTGGGGCTCTGAATCTTCCTCCTCGCCGACGGTGGCGAAGACCTTCTCCTCCACCAGGTTGACCTCGTGGATGGGTGCCTGAGCTCGATCCTGGCGGATCTGGAATCCGTAGCAGCTCGGAAGCGCGGCGGAGGCACGGTGGCGGCGATGTCATCGCTGGAGTCACGTGATGTGGCAAGGTGGGGACTGGAGCAGCCGGTAGTGTTGAGGTCAACACAGGCCTCGATGTACATCAGGGCCTCCTCATCGTCATGGGCCACATGGGCCTGTTCTCTCCTGGGCCGGCTGCGACGATCCTTGGCCCAATGGCCTCTTTTGCCACACGACTTGCAGATGTCGTTGCGAGTGGCGGCCCGGCCTGCATCAGCACCAGAATGCCGTTCAGAGCTTCCGCCGCCGCTGCCGTTGGAGCTGCCGCTGCGGCCGTGTGGCCTGCCGCGGTACTTGCTCCTCCCGCCGGAGGACGAGCCACGGTTGGACCTGCCCTACTCACGATTCGCCTTGTCGCGAGCCCTCCATTCATCGTCGGTCAGCATCAGCTTCCCCATGGCCTCGGTGGGAGGCTTGGTCTTGTTCCGGCGGCGCTCGAAGACGCATCGGCGGCTGGTGACTTCCTCGACCGAGGTGGCGTTGAGGTCAAGGATCATCTCGCAGGTGACCGTGGCCTGCTCTAGGTACTCGGGAACCACCTGCAAGAGCTTCTTGACAACTTCTGCTTCACGCGCATCATCGCCGAGCGTGCGCAGGTTGTCGGCGAGGGTGGTGATCCTGAGAGAGAACTCATCAACGGACTCACCAGCCTTGAACTCGATGTCGGCGAATTCGCGGCGCAGCTGCTATGTGTTGGAGTCGCACACCCGTTGTACACCGACGCGAATGGTCTTCACTTCCTCCCATGCCTCCCTCATCGTCTTGTTCCTAGAGCGTGATCCACATGTCGTTGCGGACGGAGCGCAGCAGGCGGTGAGAGCAAGGCGGTCCTCGCGCTCGTCGTAGTCACTGGGATCGATGGCCTCCCACAAGCTCTGCACCTGGAAGTTCACCGTCATCACCAACGACCACTCCTGGTAATTGGTTCGGGTGAGCATCGGGTACTGGATCACCGACGATTTTTTGAAGATCCGCTTGACCACCACTTCGTGATCCCGGGCGTCCCCGGAACGGCCGCGGCGGTTGGTGCGGGAGCGCGAGCGTGACCGGTCGCCACGCTTCTTCGACGGAGTAGAAGAACGTGGCGGCAACTTGCTCCCGCTAGTGCCGGCGGGCTTCTTGTCGTTCCCGGCCGGCTTCTTGTCATTATCGCCGGACAGGGCCTTCTGCGGCGACGACATGGCGGCCAAGGACGACAACCTGGCTCTGATGCCACGTGGTGGGAGTGCTCCCGGCTTGGAACGCTCGCAAGGCTCTGGAACGCCGCTGGGACTCTAGAGCTCGAAACAAAAACAGAGGAACCAACAATGGCGAGAGACAGTGGATTTTTGCGCTGCGTGAAGCTGCAGCTTTTCTGATCTTCTTGCTCTCCTTTTATTCACTGGATAACAATGGAAAGGAAGGCACCAGGCGGAGCGAGTCGCACCCCGCGAGATTGCCGCGTCCATCCCCACGACGGCGGCGTGCGAGCGTTCCGGAAGTGCCGGACTCTGGATCGTGGGAGCTATCCCCACCACGTCTAACAGACACGCACGGCATGCACAGATCACAGCTCGTGCTCAGTTTTGAACAAAACTAAATCCTAACAAATGGACTACTAGCTAGACATGCTAATTAACAAGTGCAAGCAAGCATTGTTCAGACTAACACAGCTTATCTTATCCCCCTTCGTACCGGAAGACTTACTCGTCGTTATGTATTCTTTCCTGGTGCATGCCAGCCCCGCAAAGACAAAAAGCTATTTTGATTATCTGCGTCTCCTATATGCTCTTCTAGGTACAAAACACATGGTTGCTGGAATTATTGTTGAATGGTGTGCACTGCTCACGGAGAGAAAGAAGCCAAGAGAATAGTCAAGCCTTTGGTCGCTTCATTCTAACGGGTATATATGTGACAGTTTTGAAGAGATAAATCATTTTTTAACAATATGGCTTTTTCTCCTATTTTCCCAACAATATTATCCTTATACATGCTATGCCTTCGAATTCATCCATCTGATGGAATTGCAAAACATTGCTTGGATTTTTTAGCAGAGCCTACACAACTTTATTCATCAGAATTTGCATAGAAGTTACACACACCAAACGGTGGATTTAAGAACCATACATGTCGACCCACTTCATTATATAAAGAGCTATGAGCTATTCTATGGGCATCACCATTTTGAACTTCTTTACTCGTGGACAAAATCGACTTGAAACAAATAACCACTTCTTGCTTTGATCTCCTGCATTACTTGGTCGTAAACACCTTTGCTCCCTTGTAGAATGCTGTTGACCACGCTGTGATTATCACACGCCAGCTTCATCTTGCTAGCCTGGATATCTCTAGAGCCAATGACAATCCTTCCCTACAAGCAATCGCCTCTATAATCTCCAGGTCTGAAATCTCCTTCAACACCGGTGATCATGCCCCCATGAAACTGCCATTCTCATCCCTCGCTATCACCGCAAAACTTTGTTTGGATAGTATTGGACTGCAAATAGGGTGGGCCCTATAAATAAAAATCAACCATGTACGTAGGTATCCAAAGATTTTTTTTTTCTAGTAGCTGCACGTCTCCCGTGACCAGCCACAGTAGGACGATCCCAATGCTGAGAAGGATTTTTGAAATAAAACTGTTTGTGCAACTTTTGTGGGAAAAAAATTGATAACTTTCATCATTATGTTGGGAAGAAGTCCAATTGACTGAAATATCAACTATGTCCAATTTCCATGCAGGCAAAAGCCACAGTCAAGACCACATAAGGTGGTGAAGTTGGATGCATGGTTGTAAAGTTGACTGAGGGACCAACATGTGATTTTTCGGTTGAAAAGTAAAAATTGACTTTGTTAATAATTGAGAGCTCAAATTGACTTTTTTTTTTGGAGTTGTTAGGCCCAGTCCAGTTTAGCGCTGTACCCTTTGTACATGTAGAACAAACCAACTTCGCGGGTCATTTTAGTCATATCGTCCCTTCCCGCATTATATTAAATCAGACCAAGGGTGGTAAATTACATTGAGTTTATAGTTCAATAATCAAAAGGCTTGAATATTTTCATGTATAAATAAAAAAGTTCAATAATCGACCCTCATAATCATTAATCGCATAAAAATTATGGTTCAAAGAAAACTTAAGGTTCTTGCACACAAAAAAAACATTGATTCATTATCATCGGGCCTTCTTCAATGCGTGCTCAAAGTAGCCATAGACTCTTTTTTTTTTTGTGAGATAAGTAGCCAAAGACTCGTTTATAATAAAGATATCAGCTTAGAAAGAGGAGCGTTGCTCACAACTTCGGTGAGCTAAGAAACCAAAATTGTGATCTCCAAAACAGAGAGGTTCTGAGATTACTACAGTAATATGCTAGTGCTGTAAAATCGTTTTTGCCTGATTCTGCCCTCAGGATTCACATCAGGTAAGCAGCTAGCCTATAATTTAGCAGAGGATTCATGTAGCCTTTTGTACTTCAAGATATCTTTTAGGTTATGTGCTCTTTCTTAGCTCCTGTCGATTATTTGCATCTCCTATGTACAAAAACCACTTCCCCACAAGTAGGCTACTATAGAATTGTCGAATGGACGGAGTATATCCGCACTGAAGGGGAGAAACCAAGGTACATTTATATCTACCAAGATAAATTTTCTTTTTAAGTCAAGCCTTCACTGGTAGAGCCGGAGGCTTTTGTACGCCTATTTAGTCCCGGTTCAACTTTGGAGCCGGGACTAAAGACCTTTCATCGACGTGGCCCGAAATGTGTGCAGGAGGCGCCCCCCCTAGTCCCTGTTGGTATAACCAACTGTGACAAAAGGGTTCCCTCCCAACATCTATTTCTAGCTATGATTGATGCCGGCCTTTAGTCCCGGGTGATGTTACCAACCGAGACTAAAGGATGCCCCTTTTGTCTCGGTTCGTAACTCCACCCGGTGATAATGCTTTAGTCCCGCGTGATGTCACCACCCGAGACTAAAGGCGTGACTAAAGGTTGCGCCCTATATATCCAGCTTCTTCTTCCTCTTCCTCTTGCCCGAGCCATTCTTCACCTAGAGCTCAAGCTCCTCCTCCTCAATCTTAGAACGGTGCTGCAAAATTTTTTCTTCATCAATTTGTGAAGATTTCTCTCCTCTAAAGTATTGCCAAGATTTGATTCTTCTTCCTCCCTTCATTTGTTGTGATTAAATTTTATTTTATATTTTAGAGATGGAGAAAATAGAAATTTTAATTCCTAGGTAGGAGGAGGTAACAAGAGATGAGTTTTTTTATATACTTTAGATTTAGAAAAAGGTGGTTCGCTACATACTATCATTCTCTTGCTATCTTTTAATTTGATGTAGAGAAAATTGAATTTTACTTTTTGATATAATGATACATAGAACTAATTTTACATTTAGCTAATTTTTTATAAGTTAGTTTCTAAAAAATATGGTCATTAATAATGGAGATAAAAAATAGCCATCAGGTGACCTCTTTATGTCATTGTATCACAACAAATGGTCAGATGCCTGTAGTTCACATAGGATCCAATGATTGTCGCAGTTGTGGTACAATGACATACAGAGGTCACCTGATGGCTATTACAAGGCACGACATTTATAGCAATGAGTATAAGTCCCAAGCTGAAACTGGTCAGCTTCTAGCTTTTGAACCTCTGGTTCAAACACATTTATGAATTCATGTATTGTATTGAAATCATCAACATGTTCAAGAAGTATGTAGGTAGGACTCCAGTTCTCATCATCTAGTTCATAATGGAATACATCATCAAACTCACCCTTCTTCATCTTTGTCTTGTTTATTATGATTTAAAGAAAAAAAAATTTGACTTAATATGATATAGATGAACCGGGAATGGATGAAATCCGACAGACGATCCCCGAATTACATTGCTGGCATGCATGCTTTTCTCGAAGTGGCCAAAGCCAACAAGAACCCAAAGGGATTCATGTGTTGTCCATGCTCTATGTGCAGAAACGACACAAATACTACTCTGACTCAGGGACTCTTCACCTCCTCTTGATTAAAAATGGATTCATGGTGAACTATGTGGTTTGGACCAAGCACGATGAAAGAGGGGTTGTGATGGAAGACAATGAAGAAGAGGATGATGATAATAACATTCCGGACTGGGCCGCGGGGCAAGCTTTTGCGGATACTTTAATGAAAGATGCAGACGAAGAAGAGATACCGGAAGACGGCCATGTTGATGATCTTGGTCAGGTTCTAGCTACAAGATGCACATAGGGACTGCAAAAATGATAAAGAAAAGGCAAAGTTGCAGCGTATGATAGAAGATCACAGAAAACTGTTGTACCCAAATTGCAAACAGGGTCAAAAAAGCTTGGTACTACACTTGAAGTATTGCAATGGAAGGCAAAATATGGTGTGTCTGATAAGGAATTTGAGGGGATGCTAAAAATTGGGAAGGACAAGCTTCCCGAGAACAATGAATTACCGTCGACAACATATGAAGCGAAACAGATTGTGTGCCCTCTGGGGTTGGAGGTTCAGAAGATCCATGTCTACCCTAATGATTGCATCCTATATCGAGGCAAGGAATACAAGAATTTGGAAGCTTGTCCTGTGTGCAAAGTGCTACGTTGTAAGATCCGGAGAGATGAAGATCTTGGTGCTCTCAAGGGGACACCTCCCAAGACGACGAAAGTTCTGGCGAAGGTTATGTGGTATTTTCCTATAATACCACGTTTGAAGCTTTTGTTCAGGAACAAAGCAAATGCTAAGTTGATGACATGGCACAAAGAGGATCGTAAGCAAGACCACATGTTGAGACATCCGACAGATGGGTCTCAGTGGAGAAAGATTGATAGAAAATACAAAAAAATTGCTGAGGATGCAAGAAACAAAAGATTTGGTTTAAGCACAGATGGTTTCAATCCATTTGGTGAGTTTAGCTGTGGTCATAGGACTTGGCCTTTGACCCTATGCATGTTCAACCTTCCTGGTTGGATGTGCATGAAGCGTAAGTTCATTATGATGTCGGTGCTAATCCAAGGTCCAAAACAACCCGACAACAACATTGATGTGTATCTGAGACCATTGGTCGATGAACTATAACTGCTATGGAAGGAAGAAGGTGTACGTGTGTGGGATGAGGATAAGAAAGAGAGCTTCAACCTACGAGCATTGTTTTTCATTACCATCAATGATTGACCTACTCTATGTAACCTATCAGGACACTCAAACAAGGGATATCGGGCCTACACCCACTGTTTACAATGGTATTCATCTAAAAATTTGTAAGAAGGTCGTGTATATGGGTCACCATCGCTTTCTTTCTGAGAAGCATCCCTTAAGGAAGAAAGGTGTATTCAAAAGGGAAGGTTGATCATCATACAAAGCCCACCCATTTTAAAGGAGAGGAGATATTTGAGATGGTAAAGGATCTAAGGGTAGCCATTGGAAAGGGTGACGGTAGTGAACCTGTTCCACATGATGCTAATAGGTGTGCACCAATGTGGAAGAAGAAATCTATATTTCGTGAGTTACCTTATTAGGAAATCCTTGAAGTCCGAAACGCAATTGACGTGATGCACTCGACGAAGAATCTTTGTTTGAATGTGCTAGGCTTCTTGGGTTGTTACAGTAACTCTAAGGACGATGGGACCTAAAAGATATCCATAGGAATGAAGCACCTCCGAAAGAGGTTGATGAAGAAGCAGATCCTGAAGAGGTTCAGAAAGAAGAACAAGATTACTTAGGTCCTGCTAGTTACACTCTCAGCAAGGAAGAGAAGGACATCATGTTTGATTGCCTAAATAGTATGAAGGTTCCATCTGGCTACTCGTCGAATATAAAAGGGATGATAAACATGAAAGATAAGAAATTGACAAATCTAAATGCCCACGACTGCCACATGTTGATGACACAGTTGCTTCCAGTTGCGTTGAGGGGTGTTCTACCAGAGAATGTACGATTAGTGCTCGTAAAGCTTTGTGCATTTCTCAATGCAATTTCACAGAAGGCAATCGATCCAAGGAACCTAGCTAAGCTACAGAATGATGTGGTACAATGTCTTGTCAGCTTTGAGTTGGCATTTTCACCTTCATTCTTCAATATTATGACTCACGTCCTGGTGCACCTTGTGAAAGAGATTACTATTCCTAGTCCAGTATTCATGCACAACATGTGGCCTTTTGAGAGGTTCATGTTGGTCCTCAAGAAATATGTTCTTAGCCGCGCACGTCCGAAAGGCATCATCGCCAAAGGATATGTAACTGAGGAGGTCATTGAGTTTTGTGCTGATTTTGTCGACTCAATTGACTCGATTGGGGTTTTAGTATCACGGCACGAGGGGAGGCTACTGGGAAAGGGCACCATTGGACGGAAAGCAAGTTTGAGCAATGATACTGATTTGTTCCATAAAGCACACCTAGCTGTTCTGCAACAATCACACTTGGTGGCTCCGTATATAGAGGAACACAAGAAGATTATTTCTTCTCAAAATCCAACGAAAACCGAAGCCTGGGTTATACGCCATCACTTGGAAACATTTCCCTCATGGTTGAGTGAACAACTTATCGGTGATTCCATGATTCACCCACAACTCGCTTTGTTAGCACAATTGTGAAATTCCAAGCTTACAATATAAATGGCTATTCTTTTTATACAAGAGATCAAGATCGAAAAACCACACACCAAAATAGTGGTGTCCGTATAGACGCCATGGACAACAACAAGGACAAGAATTCATATTATCGTGTCATAAAAGAGATATGGGAGCTTGAGTACGGGGCGCTGAAAATCCCTTTGTTTCTTTGCCAATGGGTAAAACTAACTGGAGGTGGCATAAGGAAAGATCAATATGGAATGACAATAGTGGACCTGACCAAGATTGGTTTCAAAGATGAACCATTCATCCTTGCAAAAGATGTGCATTAAGATTTCTATGTCAAGGATATGACTAGCAAACCGAAGAATAAAAATCCCCAAGAAGAAGGATCACAAGAGCCCATTGTTCTTCCAGGTAAAAGAGTAATCATGGGAGTCGAGGACAGAACAGACAAATCAGATGATTATGGTCAGTTCGATGGCATGCCTCCATTTGCTGTCGAAGTTGACCCAAGCATATCGCTTGGAAATGAAGAGACACCGTACCTACGTCACAACCATGACCAAGGAACTTTCGTCAAGAAAAGGAACTTCAATGTTGTACTGTAATGATTAATGTTCATATCATTTGTATAATATTGTATGAGTGTATTCCTTTATGTATTTGAACTGAAACTTGTTGTAAGGCTTCCAGATGCCCTGTGGGAAGTAACCATTACCCGGGACTAAGTTTGAGATTTTTCTGAATTAGTTGAGCATTTTTTTTTCAATTTAATTGAATTTGTGGAGTCTGATGTATAATTCTTGTTTTTAAAATTTATATGAAATGAAATTAGCATTTTTATGACTAAAAATTGGAAAAAGGTAGATATAAACTAAAAAGTAGAAGTAATTATTTCAACTATCAAATTAATTTTTATATAGAAAAGTGAAGGTTATTAATTCTTAACTCAAAATAATTTTGCATGGTTCAAATATTTAAACTTACCATTTTTTAAAATGTTGCAAAGAGAAAGAATTAGAAAATGAGGAAGGAAAATAGGAAAAAAATCAATGTCCCGCGCAAAATACCCCTTTAGTCTCGAGTCGTGTAACAAACCGAGACAAAAGGGGGGCCTTTTGTCTCGGGTGGTAACACCACCTGGGACTAAAGAGGGAAATTTTCCCTTTTGGGGCTCCCGCGCGAAATCACCCTTTAGTCCCGGATGGTGTTACCACACGAGACAAAAGGCCCCCCTTTTGTCTCGGTTTGTTACACAAACCGGGACTAAAGGTGGGATGTATATAAGAACGGCGACCCTCCCCCTCCAACCCTTAGCCACTTTTTTCATCCCCGATCCGCCGCCGTCGTCGTCTCCTTCTCCTCCGCCGCCGTCGTCGTCCCCGACCACCGCATCCCGCGTCCCGCCCCGTCCTCGGCATCCCAGAATACGCCGCTGTTGTCGGCTTCCCAGAATACGCTGTCCACCCCTTCTCCGCCGACGCCGTCGGCCCCCGTGTGGGCCCGCCATCGCCGTCGATGACGTAGCCCCGAACATGGCCTCCCTCAGAGCCGCCGTAGACGCACCCGTCGTTCTACACCACGTGTCGGCCTCTTCCCCATCCTCCTCCTCCTCCGCGCCGTCTCCTCCCCGGCCCCGGGGCTCCGCTGCCGTCGCGCGCCGCCTTACCACCCGGTCAGCCAGCCCGTCACCGCCGCGCGTGCAACATCTATCCTCCTCGTTGTCCCACTCCTTTGTCACCTCGTGTTGCTTCGCTCGGCCTTCCTCCTCACGGTCATCATCCCCAATGCCGGTAGGGGTGCGGCCTCCCCCCCCACCCACCGGCCTACCGCGGCCCTGCCCCAAATTTGGGGGTTTTGGTGCTTGCTGACACTATCAGCAAACTTTTTTTTAATTTGAATTGAAGATTTAAATTTGAATTAAATATGTCTCTCCCCAACATCCTCCACCGTCGTCTCTCCCCGGCTCCCCGCTGCCTCCCCCGACGCGCCCAGGATCACGCCGCCCCTCCCCCCGACGTGCCCAGGATCACGACGCCGCCTCCCCGCCGACTCCACTAGGCGCCACTACAAAAATTCATTAAAAAATCTTGGTTATTTTAGAAATTGATAGAAATTCATAGGAATTATTATTCATAGTAATGGATAGAAGTTATTGTATATTCTCATAAATTCATGACTATTCATAGATAATTAATTAGTGTTTATTCTCGTTTATTCTAGAAATAGATAGAAATTATTGTATATTCTCAAAAATTCGTGTCTATTTATAGAAATTTAGTTAGTGTTTATTCTTGTTTATTCTAGAAATAGATAGAAATTATTGTATATTCTCATAAATTCGTGTTGATTCGTAGAAAATTATTATTTATTCTTCAAATTCATAGAAAATTCTTGTTTATTCTAGATGGATGATACCAATGATAACGATGAAAGGATTATGGAGGACATTATTGCATGTGGTACAAGTACCGTTGCAACCTACACCGACGAGGAGTGTAGCCAGGCAGACGGGTTCCTTAACATACCTATGACCGAGGGAGGAGACGTCACCGCCGGGGACTTGGAAAATAACGAGGACGACACAGCCGGCGACTCAGAAAATAATCAGGACCTTGAGGATGATAATGCGGAAGGTTCCAACGAGGTATATATATCATGCATTAAGTTCATTAGTATTAATTTGCTAACCCAAATTCTTACATAAATAAATAACGAATATGCTACTTGTAGGCTTCTGGATCAACAACGAAAAAAGCTAAGAGAGGCCATACACAAGTAATCGTCGGTGATGTGTGTATCATATCACGGAAGTGTCAGAGCTTGGCTAGCCATGTGCTCCAAAAAAAATCAAAGACAAGTTCGTGTCTCAATTCGGGGCCATTGTAAGGGACAACGTGCCCATCAAGTATAGAGAATGGAAGGGAAAACCAAGTAATCCATACGTGGTTCCGAGCTCAGTAAAAGATCAGCTGTGGAATGATATGCTAACACACTTCACACTTTCTGAAGGCATCGCCGCAAACCTTGTTAAGGGTTGGACTCTACAGAAGATGGCAACTCAATTTCAGAATTTCAAGAAGAAGTTGACTAGAGATTTTATCAAGAAGAACCAAACTCCAAATTGGGATGACTATCTGAAGATAAAAGATAACTGGAAGTACTTTGTTGAATACAACAAAACTGAAATTTTTGCCAAAAAAGTGCACAAGCCCAAAAAAGTGCCAGTAAAAAAGGGGAGTACAACCATCGTCTTGGTCGAGGTGGTTACACGGTAGCAATTCCCAAGTTGCGGAAGATGGAACAAGACATTCTCACCAAAGGTATCATATCAACGGACTTTGACTGGCCCGATCGATCGAAGAATTGGTATTATGCGCATGGAGGCAGATTGAACCCGGATGATGGTACCCTTGAATTCCCACCCACGTTACGAGAGAAGGCACTTGACATAATGAAAAAATAGAAGATGTTAGAGCTGGTAGATTGAAAGTTGACAGAGAAATGGATGAGCTCACTTTGGCGCTCGGGAATCTAGAACACCCAGGACGTTGCAGGGGCCACAAGATGGTGCCGTGGAAGTATGCTTTCAAGGGAAACCTCGACAGCTATAAATGTCGCAAAAGAAGAAGAGAGCGTGAAGAGGAGTAGTGGCGTCAAATGATGGAGCAAAGACTTAAACAACAAGAACAAAGGATACATGCAGAGATTGAACGGCGAGTGGCTGCAACGATAACTCAGATGACCCAATATGGAGCACTACCCGAAGTACCACTGGATCCCGTCATTAGCCCTTTTACTCGCAAAAGCAGTTGTGCTTCCACAGAGGTCCCAACAGGTGCTTGCATAGAGGTCGCAACAGGTGCTTGCACAGAGGGCCCTGAAGAGCCAAGGGCAATCAAAGGAGTTCCATTAGACGACAACCAACAGTACCCTGTGGATTTGCTCAATCAGTGCACCCCATGTGAACTGCACAAGCCATTCAGCAACATCACAATGAAGGTATAAATATAATTCTTACATGCTATTAGCTCGACTATTGATGCATCACTTAGAAATTTAGTAACTTCTTTATTTCTCTACATATATAGGTGGCGTATGGAAGTGCTTTTGCGCATTTTCCTGAACAGACTAGCCACAACATGCAGATTCCACCTGGCTACGCCTTGGTTGGTGTGGAGGAGATTTGTCAACCACAATTTGAAGACCTAGACCTAGACATCCCAAGAGGTGACGGGGTAAGGACACTCAAGGATGTGGTTCACGGTATCATATTGTAGCCTAGACGTTACATTATAATCCCCTAGACGGAGGGATCAATCCCGCCTACAGATCCCCCGCAGCCTCCACCATCGTCATCTCTAAGGCCGTCCTCACGACCTTAAATATAATCTTGCTCACCTTTACACAAGAACCATTATTCAGGTGCGAGCTCCAGCCACGATAATGACATCCCTCCCGAATCACCTCCAAAAAAGTAGAAAAAACCAATGGAGGCAAAGCAAGCGCCATCAAAAGCAGAAAAACCCACTAAAGCACCACAGAAAAAACCACCCAGCCACCAAAGCACAACAGAAAAAATCGCGAAAGCACCGCAGAAAAAAACCACCAAGCCACGAAAGCACAACAGAAAAAACTACCAGAGCACAGTCTTCTAACGCAGTGCAACCATCAAAGCAGAAAAAACCACCAATGATAAAGAAAATGCTTGAGCCCATCAGCAAAAGGAAGCTAGCATAGGAGATGACAAAAGAAGAAGGAAAAACGATGATCGGTGCCCAACATGTCCATGAATTTTTCAACAATCTGAATACAAAACAGCAATGGAGGGAGCTCAAGAAGACCAAAAATGTAGATCCAGACAAACTTGGGGTTTTTCAAACTAATGAACGAAAACAACAAGAAATAAAATGATACCCTTAATGGCGTCGACGTCGTCTACTGGTGCAAAGAAGCAGGAGCAGCAAACAGATGCATCGATGAGCAAACAGACTTACGTCGCCTTCGGACTCACTGCACATGAATGAGCTCTTGCAAATTTGCCTACACAAAAATTAGTGCAGGTCATTGATTTTGTGGAACAATCAGGGATGCCTATAAGTGTTGCACTCAGCCATGAAGAACCACCTCAGGACCTTTCAGCTAGGAAAACCTCTTATCCGACGAGAACTGATATATAAGCTCTCACCTAAGATGTACAAATTTCATGAGTGGTACATGCGGCACTCAGCGAAAGGCGTAGAGAGCCTAGGTATCCTCGCTAGACCGGAAGATTTTACCACTGAAGGCGAGAGGGTGGTCTGGCTGGAATTCAAAGATATTTATGAAGTTTACCATCTAGACGCCCTGAATCCCAAGCTTATCGTCGTTTGATGTCTGTAAGTGACGTATTTTCTTATGTTTATTAATAAATTTAATACGTATGTGGATCTACTAATTAACTTTGTATTTCATTTTTGGTAGTCTGCAACAACAAGAGATGTAAAAAAAGAGTAATGCCGACAGAATTGGTTTCATGGACCCAACAAAAGTGAACCAGTCCGAGTCCAAGAATCAACCAGACACAACAATCGCGACAGTCCATAGTACCTTGTCTAAGTTTCGTGACAAGGATCTCATATTACTACCTTACAGCTGCAAGTATGTGCGATTGCCATCTAATTGTCCTTGCTAATTCTATTTAGTTCTAATCTGTATGAGTATTATGACCATGTATATACTATTTTTCACTGGATTCTTATGATAATTCAAGTCGACAATAGCAGCGTCATGGTGAGGGATTCATTGAGAAAAAAACTGCAAGTTACCAAGACCTTGAAGATCTGTTTCCAGAGTAATAATTCTATCTAAGACATTCTCTTTAATGCAATATATATAGATTGCTTTTACTAACACACTATCTTTCATGTAGTTTCCTCAGAGCTTGGGAAAAATTCGTTGCAGAGAAAGAAGGACAATTTAAACCAACAATTACATTCTATACTGATTATCCGGTACGTAATCCAAATAATCCAAATAATAAATTCAGATTGAGAAAATTGAAATTGTATAACACTTATATTTCATAACATTTTCTCCTATCCACTTTAGTGTTTGAGATAGGAACAAGGAAATAATTTATGTGGATACTATGTCTGTGAGCACGTACGCTGTTTGTCAAGTACAAACTCCGGAAATTATAATATAAGTTAATTAAATAAACCTATTAATACATCATTTTCTACCGCTTCTATATTTAATTGTTGGGTGTAATATATTAACATATTTGCACATTACAGATGGATATGGTTAACGACGAGGTCATTTAGAAGGATTGTCTTTTGGCAATTCAAGAAAGTCTCATTGGATTCCTCTTGGACAAGGTGCTTAATCCAGTAGGAAAACATTATTATGATTGTGAGACATGGGTGCCCTGGGTCCCCACCGACCAGGCTCAGGGCCGTCCCTGACAAGTAGGTCCGGCCTACCAGAAGACCCGCCGACCTGACAGTGGGCCCAACCGACCTAGTTGGTGGCCCACACGACCTCCTGAAGACCTTCCAGAAGATTCCAGACGACCTTATCCAGAACGACTACAAGACTTGACGTGCAAGACAAGACATCGGTGGATTCCGACCAAGCAGATCGACGGATATGGCAAGTGTTGTAATCAACTAGATTTAGGTCTCTTGGTCGTAACCGACCAGGAGTCTGGGAACCGACCTTGTCCGCTGGCCAATATAAGGCGGGTAGGGCGACCCCTTGTAACATCACGCAATCCTCAAGCAATCTACACCAACAACTGGACGTAGGGTTTTACTCTTCGGAGGCCCGAACCAGTATAAACTCGCCGTGTTCTCTGTGTCTCGTGTGCTCGTGCGCAACCTTCGAGTTCTTAGCCTTAGATTCCACCCCGCCGAACAAATAAACCACCGGGGTTAACCCCTGTGGGCTGTCCAGATCTCAACCTCTGACAGTTGACGCGTCAGGTAGGGGTGATTGGGAGTTCTTCGTGCAACGCGATGGCAGCTCGCTCCGGCGACCTCTTCCGCGATGACACGATGGATTTCTGGCGCTTGCCCACCTGCCCACGCCCCACGACATCACCTGCAGCCGACCTCCGGGTCCAATGCCCTAGAGGCAACTCGACGTTGACGTATCGACTTCGGTCTCTTGCAACGCAGAACGGATCAAGTGGCAACATCACCGGTCATCATCGTGTGATGCTTTAAAATTCATCTACGAGGATAGGAGAAGCTGCATGCGACCTGGACTCCGTGTCCGTCACGGGTGGTGCAGCAAAATCAATCTACAATAAGTCAAAGACGTAAACAGGGAAGATTTCCTTATTCTATTATTTCCTTACTAAGCAATCGGATCTCTTTATTTGGCCGGAAGTTAAACTAATCTATTTCTTTTTTTTCTCTAATATGACGTGATGCATGTTTGTGCACAAGCCTACGAGATGGATGCGTGAAACAGGGAAACACTTCTTCCCCTTTTCTTATTTTAATTTCCATCCTTGCTTACGCCGACTAATATATTATAATGTTTCCATATTCTAATTTGATTATGTAAACTCTTGTTGCATATTTGGACGAACTGGAGTCCTGTTCACCGACGGCAAGATCAGGTCTCACGGCACTCACGACGTCAACGTGCACGGACGATTGATTGCATCGTCAACAGCGCCGACCACCTAGTGCAACAGCCACAATTGGAGCTTCAGAGCTACAACTGTTTATGCGACCTGGCCATGCCGTCTAGCATCCCAATCACGCACTGCTCCTGCGTACCACCTCGACCCGACCTGCTGCGGACCTTAGTAGGCTCATCGCCGATGTTCGACGTCTCGACCACAGCAACCAACCTCGGCCACGACACACAAGCTAAGTGCTAGTTTCAATTAAATATTTTACGGCTTCAATTTCTTTCGTAGACCTGCTCTACATGTTTTGTCTGCTCTTCCGATCCCTCCCCCTCGACATGCTCGGGGGCTTGGTCTTGCCAACACGTAGATCGCCAGACCTGAGGGTTCATTTTTTAATCTTGTGCTATGTTCCCCTCCCCCTCGACATGCTCGGGGGCTTGGCCATGCCAATCTAAGGGTCGCAAGACCTGAGGGGTTTATCCCTTTTATGTGTGTTCTTCCTTTAACTGTTTGACACTCATTATGAAGATTCGATGTTGTGTGGTTGCAAAACCTGGGTCCTAGGCCTCACCCCATGCGTCGGCTACATCTAAGGCTCCCTGCTGAGCATTGTAGAGGGGTGAAACACTTTGCAGCATCAGAGCTTTTGAATTCGAATAATGCGTGCCTGACACGATAAGGGGAATGCCTTTCTTCTCAAGCAAAACATAGCACAAGGATGATTAGCTCCAGCTAACATTATTCAACATCTACTCAGGCTAAGTCTTCATCATATTTATATTCGATAGATTGATATACCGATCTGGTGTTTATTTTATTTTACAGGACCAGCTCTTTGCTCCGGCGTCACCGTCGTTAGGTTGCTAGACCTCCGTGGTGTCTCCGTCATCGCCGGCGTCAGGTCGCTAGACCTCTCTCCAGCTCCGTCGTCACGTTCAGCGAACCTTCCTGGTGGCTCCGTCGTCGTTGGATTGAGGTCGGCGGACCTCCCTGCGGCTTCATTATCACCGGCTTTAGGTCGTTAGACCTCTCAATGTTTTCGTCGTCACCTTCGTCGGGTCTCTAGACCTCTCGGTGTTTTCGTTGCCGCCTGCTTCAGGTCGGTGCACCCTCCCTGCAGCTCCGTCGTCGCCGGCTTTAGGTCGTTAGACCTCCCGTTGTTTTCGTCATCGTCTTCATCAGGTCGCTAGACCTTCCTCTGGTTCCGTCGTCACTTTCGTCAGGTCGCTAGACCTCCCTCCGGCTCCGTCTTCGTCCTCGTCAGGTCGCTAGACCTCCCTTCAGCTCTGTTGTTGCCTTCGTCAGGTCGCTAGACCTCCCTTCGGCTCTGTCAAGATCAAGACCTCCCTGCGGCACCATCGTCGCCGGCTTTAGGTCATTAGACCTCCCAGTGTTTTCGCCGTCTCCTTCGTCAGGTCGCTAGCCCCCCTGCGTCTTCATCATCATCGTCGTCTTCGTCAGGTCACTAGACCTCTTTGCAGCTCTTGCGTCATCTTCGGTGGACCTCTCGGTGTCTCCTCCGTCGTCGTCTTCATCAGGTCGTTGGACCTCTCTTCAACTCCGTCGTCGCCTTCGTCAGGTCGCTAGACCTCCCTATGGCTCCGTTCTCGTCTTCTTCAGGTCGCTAGACCTCCCTCCGGCTCCGTCGTCGTCCTCGTCAGGTCGCTATACCACCCTGCGGCTCCGTCGTCGCCTTCGTCAGGTTGCTATACCACCCTGCGGCTCCGTCGTCACGTTCGTCAGGTCGCTAGACCTTCCTCCAGCTCCGTCGTCGTCTTCGTCAGGTCGCTAGACCTTCCTCCGGCTCCGTCGTCGCCTTCGTCAGGTCGCTAGACCTCCCTGCGGCTCCATCGTCACCTTCGTCAGGTCGCTAGACCTCCTTGCGGCTCCATCGTTGCCGGCGTCAGGTCACTAGACCTTCCTCCGGCTCCGTCGTCATCCTCGTCAGGTCGCTAGACCTCCCTCCGGCTCTGTCGTCGCCTTCGCCAGTTCGGAAGACCTTCTCAGTGACTTCATTCTTCTAGCTCCAAGAGCTCCTACAATTTTGCATCCTACGTTCTGGTGGACGGCTGCATGCCCACAGCATGGCTGGAATTCTACTCTGCGGCTTCATAGCTCAGCATTGCTCGGTGCTTGCCTCCTTCAGTCTTATGGTGCTATTTATAGCCAGAGCCAAGACTCGGTTATGGCCGGATGAGCTCCGACACTGTTACCACGTGATCGACAGTGGGCAGTTTGTCGTTTTCTGGGTGGCAATAGAATCTCTGACCACTGTTGACTCGTGACCCTGCAGTCTACGGAGAGATAAGCCTGACTCTGCGTCAGAGGGCCCTGCGCCTCATTACATCTACGGACGACGACAATGATTAAACGCACCCTTTACGGCTCTGCGTCTTCATTGCACCCGCTAGGCTCTGCGTCCTGGTGCACCCGCTATGGCTCTACACGTAAACAGACCTATTCCAATCAGCCTATATTTCTGCTTCCTGAGTAGAATGGTCGTAGGTTCGATTGAAGACCTTCCGGGGTAGGCGTGCCTCGCTGCTCTGCCAGATCCGTCTGGGCGCCTGGAGATCAGAAGCTTCACGTCTACGATTTCGTCGGGCCCCTGTGGCCAGTGTGCCTATCACTGAGGTCGTCAATACCTTAGTGACATGCCTCTGCTGGATGGCTGGCAGCTATGCTGGTCGTCTGGGCACCAAAATGACCTCCCCGAGGTCGGCGTGCCTTAATACCTAGGTCTTGCAAATACCTAGGTTTATCTACGGCTCTGCCAACCTAGTTGGGCGCCCTAGATGCGTGACCTTCCTGAGGTCAGTGTGCTTTTTATAGCTCTGCCAGCCTGCTCTAGACACCCAGGATTTTATGTCGGGAATGAAGGCCTCCCTGAGGGGTGCGCGCCTAATGGCCCTACCAGGCATCTCCGGGTGCTTGGGCGCTTTTGATTTGAGACCTTCCTGAGGTCGGCATGCCTCGGGTGGCTCTACCAGACTCTTTGCAGCTATGCAGGACATCTGGGTGTCTCTACACTCCATTCATTCAAGATTAGCATCGCACTACGGCTTCATCGTCGATCGACAGTTCTGGAAAACACAACTTCAGCTACGACATCATTGACGACCTTTTCATGCGATATGTGTTTAAAAACCCTGCTAGGCATCCCCGGATACTGGGTGCTATTGACTTGAGGCCTCCTTGAGGTCGGCACGCCTACAAAGGCCTCCTCGAAGTCGGCCCTGCCAGACTCCTTGCAGCTATGCTTGGAGATCTGGGTGTCTCTACACTTTGTTCGATCAAGACCATGACTCAGTTTTCTTCTCTTCTTTGAGCATCAAACCAGCCATGCTACCTACTTCAATGCTCGGGGACTACTCTACGAGTGCATCTTCGACGCCCTCTTGTTTCCTTCATCGCTTCGATCTATTAGAAGGCTACTTCTTTTAGGTCGGTGCTCGACCTCGCTACGCTTGGGATACTACAAACAGGTCGGCTGCTAAGCTGGCTAGTTTTTTTTTCTTTTGGACCGACGTGCACGCTATTCGACCAGTCGATGGCTTCAAGACTTCATCATGACCCTCTCGAGGTCGCTACGCCTACACATCGCTCGGGGGCTTGTGAGACATGGGTACCCCTGGGTCCCCACCGACCAGGCTCACGGCTGTCCCCGACAAGTGGGTCCGGCCCACCAGAAGACCCGCCGACCTGTCAGTAGGCCTGTCCGACCTCACATGTGGACCCGAATATGAGAAGACAGCTTGGCGTGCAAGCCAAGGAAGTCTAGACGGATTAAGGCAGTTCGGATAAGCTTTCCATGTTGTAACTGACTAAGAGATAGGTTTCCCTGTTGTAATCGACTTGGACTCCGGTCCACCGACCTTGTCTGTCGCCCAATATAAGGCGGGCAAGGGCGTCCTCCCGGGGACAAGATCGACACCACAAACCACCTCCACATCCTGCTCCTGCGCCTTCGAGGTTGAGGGTGCCATCAAAGTACATTATCCAGTGTTCAGGCCTCACCTTGGGAGGGGGCATCTGGATCTTTGTCCACTCTGACACGAAGTCAGCCAGGATCTGTGATTTGATCGCCTGCCGAGGGCAGAACTCGATGTCGAACTCTCCAAGCTCTACTGACCACTTGACGATGCGGCCATTGGCGTCGTGGTTGCGGATGATCTCTCCTAGTGGGAACGACGAAGGCACCGTAATCTTGTGGGCTTGGAAGTAGTGGCGAAGCTTTCTTGACATGATCAGGAGTGCATAGAGCAACTTCTGAGGCTGTGAATTCTGTGTCTTAGCGTCGGCCAGGACCTCGCTCACGTAATACACAGGTCTTTGAACAGGATAGGCCTGCCCTTCTTCTTCTCGTTCTGCGACGAGAACCGTGCTGACCACATTAGTGGTGGCGGAGATGTAGAGGAGGAGCATTTCGCCTGGTATGGGCGGCGTCATGATTGGAGGCATAGTCAAGGAGTCCTTGAGAGCCTCGAAAGCCTTCTATGCTTCTTCATCCCATACGAACTTATCTGCTTTCTTCAATAGCTTAAAGAAAGGCAGACCTTTTTCGCCGAGCTTGCTAATGAAACGACCTAGAGCCGCCATCATACCTGTGAGTTTCATGACGTCCTTCTTGCAAGATGGCTTGGCCATGTTGCGTATTGCGTCAACCTTGATGGGGTTGGCTTCAATGCCTCGGTGCCCGACCATGAAGCCCAGGAGCAATCCGGAGGGTACACCGAAGATGCACTTGGTCGGGTTGAGCTTCCACTGGTATTCCCGTAGGTTGGAGAAGGTCTCAGCGAGGTCGGCGATGAGCTGGTCTTGTTCGGTGGTCTTGACGACCACATCGTCGACGTAGGCTTCTACGTTTTTCCCGATCTGAGACTTCAGGCACTTCTGTATCGCCTTCTGGTAGGTCGCACCGGCGTTCTTCAGGCCAAAGGTCATGACCTTGTAGCAGTAGATGCCGTTGGGCGTTATGAACGCCGTCTTGTCTTCGTCGTCGGGGTTCAGGGCTATCTGGTGATATCCAGAATAGCAGTCGAGGAAGCAAAGTAGGACGCTACCAGCCGTGGAGTCCACGACCTGGTCGATGCAAGGAAGAGGGAAGGGATCTTTCGGGCAGTGCTTGTTGAAGTCGGTGTAATCGATACACATCCTTAATCCTCTAGTCTTTTTGGGTACAAGGACCGGGTTTGCGAGCCAAACCGGGTGTTTACATTCACGGATGAATCCTGCAGCTAAGAGCTTACAGACTTCTACTTCTATAGCTTACTTTCTATCTTTTGCAAATCGCCGGAGCTTTTGCTTGATAGGTCGTGCGGTCTTGCTTACTTCCAGGGCGTGCTCAGCCAGCCTCCTGGGGACACCGGGTATATCGGATGGGCTCCATGCAAAGATGTCGGCGTTGTCCCGGAGGAAACTGGTGAGCGCGAGTTCCTATTTGGGGTCGAGGTCGGCCCCGATGGTGACTTCCTTGGATGCGTCGGGCAGGCCGAGGCAAACTTTCTTCACAGCAGGACTTGGATCCAAGGCTGTGGTTGTATACTTCTGTTCTGGCACCTCTAGGGTGGTCTGGTCGATCTTGGCGACCTGAGCGACCATGACCGTAGCTGCAACTTTGCAGGCAGAATCCTTGGCGAGTTCGGCGGTGGTGCTCTCGCAGTTGTAGGAGACAAGGATGTCGCCGAGGATGGAAAGGATCCCGTTTGGCACTGTCATCTTCCTGATGAGGTAGGTGTGATGGGGTATGGCCATGAACTTGGCCAACATAGGTCGACCAAGGATGGCATGGTAGGAGGAGCAGAAGTCCACGACTTCAAACGTCACGTACTCTGTGCGGAAGTTTTCCTTTGTGCCGAAGGTGACCGGTAGTCATACACGACCTATGGGGTACGCAGCCTTGCCGGATACCACGCCGTAGAAGGGTTCATCGCAGGCGGTCATCTTGTTGAAGTCGAAGTCCACCTTTCTCAGCGTCTCTGTGAAGATGATGTTCAGGCTACTGCCCCCGTAGATGAGGGTCTTAGGCAGGAACGTGCCGTCCACGATGGGGTTGACGACCAGCGGGTAGATCCCGGGGTTAGGTATGTGCACCCAATGGTCTTTCCTAGAGAAAGTGATTGGGTACTCCGACCAACGCAGAGGTTGTGGAGTTTCAGTGTTGACTTGGCCGATCTCCCTTGCGTTTGATCGTTGCTGTCTGTTGCTCTTGGCTGCTTGACGACCACCAACGATGAAGTTGATCTGCTGGTTAGCAGTCTGAAATGCACCATTGGGGTTGCCCCCTTTTGGTGGTGGCGGTGGAGAAGGCTCTTTGCGGTTGTTGTCATTGCGGTTGTGGTCGTCTTGGTGACGACGATCATCACGCCGGTCGTCACGGCGATCATCCCGCCGGTCGTTCCGGTTGTCTCCGCGGCGATCGTCGCGGCGGTAGTCGTCGCGTCGGTCATCATGTCGGTCATCGCGGCGATAGTCGCGGCGATAGTCACGGCGGTCCCTGTCGTCGTTGCGACGGTAGGGTCGGCGGTCATGGTAATCACGTCGATCAGGTCGACGGTTACGGTTGTCGTAGCAGCGGCTGCTGTTCTGGTCGTCATTGTTGCCGCTCTTGGTCTTCTTGGCCTCTAGAGGTACTCCTAGGGCGCGCTTTAGCTGTTCACACTCCCTCATGGTATGCTTGGTGTCGCGGTGGAACTAGCACTGGTCGTCCATGACCATGTTGAAGTCACCTTCAAGGAAGGTGGAAGGTCTGGGTGGATCGGTCGCATAGACCTCGCCGGATCGCTTGCGCGACCTGCCGCCACCGTCGTCGTTGTCTTCTCCTTTGAAGTCATGCATCACCGTATCTTGAGTATCGACAAGCTTGTCAACGTAGGCCATGAGGTCGGTGATGGTGTGGGCATCAGCTTCATGGATCTTTTCGAAGAGCTTGATGTTTGTGACCCCCTTCTTGTAGTAGGCTATGACGTCTTCATCCTTGACACCTGCGAGAGTGTTGCGGTTCTCAAAGTAGCGGTTAGTGTACTCTCGGAGAGTTTCGTCACGCCTCATCCGCACTCTGGCGAGGTGATGTGTGTTGCCGGGACGATTGTAGGTCGCCTGGTAGTTGGTCGTGAAGAGCCGTGACAAGGTCGCCCATGAGGTGATGCACTCCGCAGGAAGATTGTCGAGCCACAGGAGTGGCGCTTTGCCCATCACAAGGGGGAAGTACACTGCCATCTGATCTTCATTGCCTCCAGAGGCGCGTGCCACGATGTTGTACATCTTGAGCCAAATACTTGGGTCGGAGCGACCATCGTATTTTTCGATGGCTGGCTTGAAATCCTTGGGGTATCTGATCATCCTAAGACGACGTGAGAACACCGGGAAGTTGTTGATTGCTCCAAGGCTAGCTGATGGGGCGTAGGCCGTCGGGATGACGTAGAGGTCATCTAGAGGACCATTATCTTGGTCATATTGGGCACATCGTAGGAGCTCTTGGTCGTGCATCTGCCGAAGATCTGTTGCTTGAATGGGGCGATTAGCATCAAGGGGGTCAGGGACCCCGTTGTCGCGGTCGTAATTAGCACGTCGTGCTATTTCCACTTCGTCTCGTATGCGTTGACGTTGACTGCTTTGAGGGCGATTGGCTTGTACCGGTGGAGGTTGAGCTCCCGCGTTATGTCGTGCGTTGGCAGCGGCGTTTTGTTGTTGCGCGCCAGCAGCGTTGGCTGCGTTATTGGCAACGTTGCCTGCAGCGTTAGCGGCAGCGTTGGCTGGAGGGTTAGCCGCGGCGTTGGCAGCAGCGTTGGCAGCAAGGTTGACCGGCTGCACTACTTCGTTTTCACCTCTTCCCTCTTCAGCCACGGGCTGAAGGGGGGCATTGCTGCGACGTCGCTGGCGAGGTTGCTCCGACCTACTCCTGAAGTAGGAGCTTGCAGCTGATCTGCTGTATCCTGGGCCCCTTTCTTCGACCTGGGCGGTGGCGACGCGGATGTGAGCTTGTAGACGCCGTATTGCAGGAGTATCCTCAAGTTGACCCAGCGCGGCGAGGGTTGCGCCTAAGTTTGCTTGAGGAGAGTTGTAAACTTCATATCTGTCTTGCTCGAAGTCTCGCAAGAGGTCTCTGGCACGTAGGCGGACTCGACGAGACTCGTTGTGGTTCTGCTGCTGAGGGGCGGCTGGAGTCGGTTGTGCTCCATTGATGACGTTGCCTCCCGGTTGGTCGCCAGCACCTTGTGCGACGTTGCCTGCAGAATGACCTGCGGCTGCTGCAGCTGCATCTACTTCTTGCTGACGACGCGTAGCTCGTGCGGCGTTAGCGTTTTCGCGCTCAATGCGCTGCTCATCCGTCTCACCAGGTTGAGGCGGTACATCTGCGGAGACCACCAGGACCTCTCAGTCTGAGATCTCAAACGTCTCGCCCGGATAGTTCGGGGAGATGGTCGTACGAGCAATCTGAAATGCGAGGCGGTCCGGAGACGACTCACAGTTGATCTGGTGGCGATGAGCCACGAGGAGAGGTCGTCGGAGCTTTTTGAGCACACGGCATTGGTGAGCCATGTGTTTGGTGTTCTCGTGGATAGGGCAAGGGTCGTCGAGGTGATCCCTGCGGTTTCCACGGTATGGAGTCTTTGGTCCAGATTCGATCTGGATCTTGCGCTTCATGTAGCGAGATGCTTCATGAGTTGCGTTCCGCAGACCAAGAGGCATGCAGGGTGGAGGAGTAGAGGTCGTGCGAGGGCGCTTGGCGTGTTCGCAGACCTTGATCATGTCGGAGAGCATGTCTTCGACGCGATCAAGCCCTGCGATCAGGTCGCGAGGAGTGGGTGGGTGGGTTTCCGCCAGCAGAGTTGTCCCGACCTGCTGGTTGGAGGTGACCGCGTTGCCCTCGATGACGAGGCAACCAGCTGGAGCGGTGGATTCCGCCGGCATAGAGCCGAAGCAGATGTCGATGGGGTTGGCGAGGATGTCCGTCATGCTCTCCGGGAAGATGACACCGTTGGATGAAGCCATCGAGTTGCACGAAGAACCCTGGATTCCTCCCCTACCTGGCACGCCAACTGTCAGAGGTTTAGTTCTGAGCAGTCCACAGGGGGGTTAACCCCGGTGGTTTATTTGTTCGGCGGGGAGATCGGGAGCTAAGAACGCGATGGTTATGATAGCGTAGCACACAAAAATCACGGCGAGACACAAGGGACAATGCGATTTTATACTGATTCGGGCCTCCGGAGAGTAAAATCCTACGTCTAGTTCTTCGGTTTGTATTGTTGGCGTGGCGAGATTACATGATGACCTGTGTCGATGTGGAGGTGGTCTGTGGTGTCGATCTTGTCCCCGGGAGGACGCCCTTGCCCGCCTTATATTGGGCAACGGACAAGGTCGGTGGACCGAAGTCCAAGTCGATTACAACAGGGAAACCTATCTCTCAGTTAGTTACAACATGGAAAGCTTATCCGAACTGCCTTAATCCGTCTAGACTTCCTTGGCTTGCACGCCAAGCTGTCTTCTCATATTCGGGTCCACATGTCAGGTCGGACAGGCCTACTGACAGGTCGGCGGGTCTTCTGGTGGGCCGGACCCACTTGTCGGGGACGGCCGTGAGCCTGGTCGGTGGGGACCCAGGGGTACCCATGTCTCACAATGATAGATCTAAAAAATTATTGTGATGCACCTTCACTGGGAATAGAGACTAAAAATTTGAAGTGAACGATATTTTGATGTATATATACTATTTATTTTGATGTATAATATTGTGTGTAAGTATATATTAATTTATAAATATATATATGTAGATATATAAGTCTAATAAGTACGTATGGTAGACATGTATAGATATATACATACTTAATGCATACGCGTATACGTAGATTATACGTGATACAATAATTAGAATAGACACATATAACACAATAATTCAAATTGACAAAAAAAGAGACGAGACCCTTTAGTCACGGTTGGTATTACCAACCGAGACTAAAGGGGTGGGCGCATGCGCTGGCGTCTCGGTTCGTAATACGAACCGGGACTGTAGGACCTGTTCACCCGGGACTGAAGGGGGTTGGGGGCTTTTGTCTCTTATCATGAGTATCGTTTGGACTTGAGAGACCTAAGGCCTCTACCAACTGGTACTGAAAGCCCTGACCCTACTAGTGCTTTGGTCCATAAATTCTATTGAGGTCCTCCCCCTGTGGGGTGTAAGGAATCGGATGCACGTAGCCTAAGAGGGGGGAGGGGGTGAATTAGGCAACTTAAAAACTTAAATTATGGCTTCCACTACTTTGCATAAAGTAAACTAGATCATATCTATCTAGATGTGCAATCTATGGTTGATCTAGCATGATACTACTCTAGGAAAGTAAAGGCAAGCAAGGATTGCAAGAGAGTAATGCGGAAACGTAAAGAGGGATAAGATGAAGCAAACTCTTGACACACGATTTATCCTATGGTATCGGTAGGCACTAAGCCACCCGTAGTCCACGTTGTTGAAGCACTCCACACAAGAGTATTGCTTCCCGGTCACCAAGTCTCTCCCAAGAGCGCACCACTTGACTTGCCACAAAGCCTCGCCACGAAGGCACTCGTCAAGCTCCCTTGGTCACCTTGATGCCGCCTCCACTAAGGAGCTTCTCCACCATGGAAGGGGGTCTCCACGCCCCCCGCACAAAGTGTCCT
The DNA here is from genome assembly GCA_036936925.1 of Cenchrus fungigraminus. Taxonomy (NCBI): domain Eukaryota; kingdom Viridiplantae; phylum Streptophyta; class Magnoliopsida; order Poales; family Poaceae; genus Cenchrus; species Cenchrus fungigraminus. The sequence goes on from CM072780.1 coordinate 93,346,521, forward strand.
CGCCACTCCACACCAAGCCAGAGGGTCGAAGATGATTGCCGGTGAGCCACTTAGGCCCCAAGGCTTCCAGCGCACCTTGTACAGCTTGATCCACTCAAGAATCACCTCACAAAGTTGGCACACATTGCACTCACTCAGCTTTAACCTAAGCCTAACAGTAAGCACGCGCAAAGCATGTGTAAGTCTTTGTATGAGCAATTTAGCACTTAAATGGCTTGGATATGATCTTGTAAGTGTCTTGCACTCCTCTGCACTTCCACTCAATCCAGCAACCTCAAATGGGTGAGTGGAGGGGGTATAAATAGCCCAAGACGTCCAAGGAGCCGTTGGCTAAAAGCTGCAAAAAGCTATACCATCGGATGAACCGATGGTCCCTTTTTCACCACTGTCGATTCATCCGGTGCCCCTCCACGTCATCTAGCCGTTGCACTTCTCTAACATAAATCATCGGACGCTTGCACCGATGGTCTCCTCACTCAGCCGTCGGTTCATCCGGTGCTGAAGGGCTCTGCGCCAAAACCTTACCGTTAGCTTCTACGTAGCCGTCGGATAAGTCGTTGCTTTAATCCTTTTGACCATCGGTTCATCCGGTGCTGATACGTTCGCAACTACCTGCTCTCTGTCTTGATTTCACTGATCATCGTATAGACCGACGGTGCGTGTCAACGGACTGTCGGTTCATCCGACGCCCTCTGCTTCGCTTCTTCATCCCCACCAATTTATCCGATGCAACTGGAAAACCTACCATCGGTTCATTTGACGATGTTCTTTTCTTCCCTTTTCTTTCTCGGTTTTAGACCCTCAAAATATATACTATTTCCTCATTTTGGCTTGTGTCATTTTTGCATCTTTGGGACATAGAAATGTCTACAAAGACATGTTCGACAATATGATTAGTCCCATTGGTCATGTTGTCATGAATCACCAAAATCAAACTCAAACAAATGACATAAGAGGCCTTGTTCGCTACATGGGGCTTTTTTTTACAACTGCATTTCGTCAAGAAATTTCACCGGGCAAGTGATACTTGTGGATATATCATTTTTTACTATATTTGTTCTCTTATTTTTCCAACAGTATTATCCATTCATATGTCTATATATGTAGTATACGAAGCAACTCCACAATCTTTTTTCTCTTTATTAGAAATATAAAAACTACGGATATGGTGGGTATGGTGGGATAATAGATGCAGCTTTGGGTTTAAAGATTTTGACCTGAGAAGGGTGTGTTTCATATACCACGATCTTGTAATCGTTGTGCACATGAGTTAGCTCGTTCTAGATTAACTCGGGACTCAGACATTCTGATTATTTGGAATGATCCCCTCCCTAGTTTTGTAAACACCTTGGTGGGTTGTGACCTTACTGACCCTCTGAATAAAGAACGAGAATGATGCTTTTTAAAAAAAAAGAAATATAAAAGAAGAGAGCCGTGAGGCCCGGTCCGGCCCAGCAAGAGCCCATCGATCAACAAGTCCACCACAGTCTCTTCCTTATCTCTTCTCTCTCGTGTTTCTCCTCCCCACAACGAGTTGGCGCCCATGGCGATCGAAGCGGCGCGTTTCTCCCCATCCCTCGCCGCCGCCGCCTTCCTCGTCCGCCGCCCCGCTCCCGCCGCGCTCTTTCCCTTCTCCCTCCGCCGCCGCGTCCCCCTCCTCCGCGTCCTTGCCGGTTCGTCAGGCGGGGATGGGCGCGTCGTCGCCCTCCCCTCGTCGGAGCTCCGCAAGCGCCGGGGACTCTCCACTTCGTCCGGGGCGGCGGACCCGGCCTCTGGCGGGGATGAGAAGCTCCGCTCGCTCCGTCGGCTCTTCGCGCGCCCCGACGTCGCCATCGACGCCTACATCGTCCCATCGCAGGACGCCCACCAGGTCGCTGCCCCCCTCCCTACTTGAACACGACAAAATTGTATTTGTTCTCTGATTCGGTATGAGCTGATGAAGGAATGAGTGTGTAGTTTGTCAAAACGGTAGCTCTTTGTGCAAATTTCGCAGCATTTAGACGATTTCCACTGTGATTATAGTTAAGAGCCTTCTAGAACTTCATTTTTCCCACTATCAATTCTCTGTTCAGCTATAGCTTTAGAAAACCGTGATAAGTATTACTAGGTCGAGTGTGTGGTTGCTTTTAATGTGAACAATTTCTCTATCTATGGGGAATGGTGATATTAGTTGTCCTGGTTATCCATATGCAGTGAACTGGTTGTGCTAACTGCTAATAGTGCTGTCCAATTTAAATGATGTAGAAACTTTCAATGGTGGTGAAATGGAAGAACTGAATTACATCCCATCACAACTTACGAGCATTTATTCAAAACTTCTGTTACAGAGTGAATTCATTGCAGAATGCTTCATGAGGCGTGCATACTTGACTGGCTTCACTGGCAGTGCTGGTACAGCTGTGGTCACAAAAGATAAGGCTGCTCTCTGGACTGATGGAAGATATTTTCTTCAGGTACACCATTCACATATAGTAGATTTGAATTAATTGGAACATTTAGTTCAGTTATTGACTTCTGATCTTTTCTTACTTTTTGGTAGGCTGAGAAGGAATTGAGCCATGAATGGACGCTTATGCGAAGTGGAAATCATGGTGTTCCAACTACTAGTGAGTGGTTGAATGATGTTTTACCGACTGGTTGCCGAGTTGGTATTGACCCGGTGAGCTTTGCTTTATTCTGTTTCTTTTGATAAAGAATTTTAATTCTGGATTCAGTCACACAATGAATACTTTTGCTATACACTTTTTTTGATGCCCACATATTAAGCCATCAAAAGTTGGGTTAAGTTGTTTCTTGGTGAGGATACCATGAAGAGATTGTGAATGCGAGAGACATGTTGCAGTTAGGCGATTAACACACTTTTACTAAGACATAACTGGAACTGCAGCACACTACCTTTGATTTTTTTAGCACCGTTTGTGTATTTTGAATTTTGTTATCTAATCCAATCAAATTTTAGGCATCACGATTCCATAGCTTTTAATTTTGATTTGAGGGTCTAATAACAGTTATCTAAGTATCTTTCAAAGAGAACATTAATTTAAGCATTTCCACTTTAAAATAAATTTTATTGCTATTTCGTTCTTTTTTATGTTCACAAATATGGTTCATTGAATTCTCAGTCTAATCCTTTATCTTTCATTTATTCGAAGGATGCAGTTTCTTTTCTCGTTTGATGCTGCTGAAGAATTGAAGGATTCAATCTTAAATAAGAATCATGAGTTGGTTTTGGTTCGTGGCATGAACCTAATTGATGAGATATGGGGAGATGCAAGGCCAAAGCTCCCACAGGAACCAACTAGGGTGCACGACATCAAATATGCTGGTATTGATGTACCATCAAAATTGTCGTTCATTAGATCACAACTTGCTGAAAATGGGTGTGATGCTGTGGTGATTTCAATGCTCGATGAAGTTGCTTGGTTGTTGAACATGGTAATGTTTTGATTCTTTTATGATTTTTTATATGATACCTATGTATGAATATTGTGAACATGATGCTGTACATGAGACTATGCTACACATTTCGGTGTGTTTAGTCATAAATGTGTTTTCTGAACAGTTCGTTAGTCTCCACATGCTTTCAGTCGAAAAACATCATATATCTAAATATTGTTAGCAAATATTAGTCTGAACTTTTAGTAATTTTTTCATTGTTTATGTCTGGCTTATAGCTAACAGTTTCTGGGTAGTAGGGTTTCTAGTGTAATGTCTGACTTAGGGGTTCTTTCTGTGATAATTGGTGGAAATTTTATCATTGTTAATACATTACCTCATCTCAAAATACCAACCAGAGGTTGCAGATAAAGTCTTAACAGCATTTTTCATGAAGCTGATGCATTCATCCCACATTTAAATGCAGCGAGGAAGTGATGTCCCTCATTCACCAGTATTTTATAGCTATCTTATTGTGGAAGTTAGCACTGCTACATTATTTGTGGATAGCAACAAAGTTTCTAAAGAGGTTTTGGTGCACCTTGAGAAAGCTGGAGTAAAACTTAAGCCATATGAAGCAATTGTATCTGAAGTGGAAAGGTAAATCTTGTAAAAGCATTAAATTTATAATATTTCTGCCTGGCTTCAAACATGCAGTTTTGCTGTTTCACATTTTATTCATTGTTGATGTAGTCGTTGATTCCGTACACAATCCATTTGAAAAGGGAAAACATAATACATATAATATTTCATTGGGTATTTGAAACACATAATGGATTGTGCTGGTTGCCATTGACTATACTGGTTTTGAGATAAACAAATCTGCTAAGTTTAACAAACAACATTTCTCTACATTTTATGGTAATTAATGACGTACCTAATGTGCTAACTTCATCCTTTGATGAATTCTGTACTGGTAGTCTACTGTTTTGTGTTAAAATTTGTTTACATGTTAAGGTTTTTGAATGTAATAAGCATATTTATCTGAAACAAATAGTGGAAATTATTAAATTCTTTAGATTGTCGTTGTATACTTTAATGATCGACCATCAACTCCCATCTTGCTGGTGTTTAATTATCTCATGTTTCTGTTTTCTTTTCATCATATCTTTATCGCTTTCCATTGTCAAGACTGGCAGAGAAAGGTGCAAAGCTGTGGTTGGATTCTTCAAGTATGAATGCAGCCATAGTTACTGCATTTATATCAAGTTGTGATAGACATATGAAAAGGAAAGGAAAATTAGGGAATAAGGTTGAAGAGAAAGAAGTATCTTTGGGCACGCCAATAAATAGGAGCCCTGGTGTCGAGAAAGGAGCAGTAAATGCTGTATTCAATATTTCACCGGTAACGCTTGCCAAGTCAATTAAAAATGAGGCAGAGATTGAGGGAATGAAGAATTCACACCTAAGGTATTCGAAGAGCTTGTGAGTTAGTGTCTTTTTTCCTCTTGTAAAATGCCTGATTCCCTGAAACTCTATAAAATAAAAATATATCTAGGGCCCAACATGAATTTGGCAAACACATTTTATTTCTTGGTAGTGAAACATAATACATTAAATATTAGACTGTTGGGCAAAACAGCAAAGATTCGACAGAGTTGGTGGCCTATTGACATGGGAACCAGCATATATGGGGCTGCTCTCTCCGATAGTTCTTCCCTTTTTGTTTACCATATAGATTGCACTTCTATTTGTGAACAGTTCATTAGTCATGTAGATAATGTTCAAAGGATTATCTCTAGTCTGCCCCCCTGTATGCGATATCATGATCTTAGTGAAACATTTTCCTGTTGTATTGCTGTTTATTTAATTTTGTTCAAATTGATAACTAGATTCTTTGCTGGGATATGACACGTGTAGAGATGCTGCTGCTTTAGCAGAATTCTGGTGCTGGCTAGAGGAGGAAATCTGTAAAACTGTGCCTCTTACTGAGGTAGATGTTGCTGAAAAGCTTCTTGAATTTCGTCAAAAGCAAGATGGATTTATAGAGACAAGCTTTGACACTATAAGTGGTATGATTTTTTTGTTTTGGACATTAAGACAATACCATTCAAATCTCACAGAAACTTTGTTTTTATGTATTTCTATCATAATTCTTTGCATTTTGTTCGGTACCTCTAGATTTATTGCATAGATAGATGCCCTTGAGTCTATATAGTTGTCTTTACCCATTTTTTGACAGGATAGATCTCTAGCTAGGATGCAATATCCTATTTTTGTAACTTTTGTTACCTATTTTGTGATCCAATTTTTCTTGTAATGGCAATTATAATTACGGGTTCATCAAAATCATTATATTATTGTAATTTTGTGCTGATGCAAATATTATATCATGATCCATATTTACACTGAATTAGGCACAAGAGGAGACATTCTTATTGATTGCATAACTGCCATTCGTCCAAAAGTGTGATGCATATAGTTCTTGAATTCTAACTGGTACTCAGTTTTCCCACACAGGTTATGGTGCAAATGGTGCTATAATACACTACAGACCAACCCCTGAGGACTGCAGCTCTGTTGGAACTGATAATCTATTTTTATTGGATAGTGGGGCTCAATACATTGATGGAACTACTGACATAACAAGGACAGTACATTTCGGTGAGCCTTCTCCAAGGCAAAAGGAGTGCTTCACTAGAGTTTTGCAGGTACTTGGCACCCATTTTACTAGCATTTATTTTTGCAGCCCCTTATTCGTTCCTACCTTATGAATATCATTAAATTTTGTCATAGGGCCATATATCTATTGACCAGGCAGTGTTTCCCGAAAGAACTCCAGGCTTTGTGTTAGATGTTCTGGCACGCTCATCTTTATGGAAGGTTGGACTAGATTATAGACATGGTAATATTATCCTAACTAGGCTAAATTTTTTTAAATGGGAATATTGATTTAGACTTTCCTTGAAGTTTATAGTGTGCAATATAAATCTATTTTCAAGTTCATTCTTGTTCCAGGCACAGGCCATGGAGTTGGAGCTGCACTAAATGTACATGAGGGCCCTCAGAGCATAAGCTATCGATATGGAAATTTAACATCCTTACAGAAGGGCATGATTGTCAGCAATGAACCTGGCTATTATGAAGATAATTCGTTTGGCATTCGTATCGAGGTAGATCAATGTACTTGAGCTGCAAGTAGACATTTTTCGTCCCTAATCCTTTCTTTTCGATGTTGCAGAATTTACTTCTGGTAAAGGAGCTTAATCTGGCAAATTCGTTCGGTGGAATTTCATACCTTGGATTTGAGAAACTAACATTTGTTCCGATTCAGGTATGGTTTCCATGTTTTAATGGATGGAATTTTACACTTGTTACATATATCTCCAATTGTTGTACTGTAATGCTATATTGTCTTGTTTTTTTTGAGTAATGAGTACAAGGTAATGTGAGATATCTTCTGCAGTTGCTTGATATGCAATCTAAGCTCTCACTATGTGACCATATGTTTAGCGATACCTCTGCTGGCCTCTCATTATTGTTCATGCTAAACACATAATCAATGAAGGACTGACTCTTTCCTCATTTATTTTACAACTTTAGAGCAAGCTTATTGACATGTCCTTGCTTTCACCTGCGGAGATCATCTGGATCAATGCTTACCATGAAGAAGTCTGGGATAAGGTGAGCCCATATATATCTAAGATGAGGCTGGGGGTATGGTTATTTTTCTTAATGTAATACAATGGCTCCCTTCTCTGTGGTTTCATGATACAGATCCATGTAAATTATTCTTTCTCCAAAAGAAAGGATTGCTAATTTAGAATCACATTATATGTACACTTTTGGGTCCCTGGTTCTTTCTTGTGCACATGCCAATCATCACAGATTTTCTGTGAATATTTTTATCTATTTATTCATCACATATTCATCACATATTGCTTTCCTAGTTCCTACTGTGAATATTTTTATCTATTTATTCATCTCATCTTGGAGTCATGGATCTGCTGCAGGTTTCCCCACTGCTAAGCGGTGATTCTCGCGACTGGCTATGGAAGAACACTAGACCTCTTGTAGAAATATAACTCATTGATACTCGCACGCATGGGGTAGCATGGCGACACTGCAAAGAGGGGACAGGAGCAGCAACATTTTTTGCCGATTTGATACCCTCTTCATGAAATGCATCTACAGCAGACCACATTGGAGTAAACAGAGGCAATAGATGCCTAGATGGCACAGGTCATGGTATAATGGGTTTTAGCTGGTTTATTTGACATCCAGCCAATTTGATGCAACAATTAATGATATGAAATAGGTCGAATAGTTGTCCTTCGGCTGATCATGGTGCACCATAATTTCCAATGTTATATGCTAATGTTCTGTGTTCTACACTGTAGCTTACTTATAACAAACATATAAAGGTTCAAACATTGCAATCTTTGATCAATAATTTATGTTGGGTATTCAAAATATCAAACACCCAAACACAGTGAAAAGTGGGAAGAGTGTCTCTGAATTCCACAAAACAGTGATCTCTTTTTACACCGGGGCAAGGGCTCCCCTTTTATAGTCCCCGCATGAAACTTACATTCCAAAAATAACCTCGCTCGCGCGGCATCTTGGGAGGATATGCTTGTTCAAAAATGTCCAAGGTGATCATGCCTATCGCGTGATCACTCTTTTTATTTACAAGAATGCCCTTGATAGTTCACGCTTTTCACGTGTTCATCTTTCTTCTTGATCACGACATTGACCGATTCGACTCCGAGCATCATCAGTTCATCCAGAATCAGATAAACTTGCATCTTATGGACCTCGCATTGAATGACGTCACCTTTGATGGGGGTGACATCACTTCTGGTGATTCTTTCTTCTCTTGTTTTTTTTTCGAATTCCAGCAACTGGTTCTCACGTCCCTTAGCCTCAGAATCCATCTTGACGTGTTTCATCCAGCTCTCAACTTCGCTTCCTGTGCACATAAAGAGAACAGATCTACTCCCTCCGTCCCAAAAAGAATGTCATTCTAGAAATTTTAGGACAGATTATTAAGGAGGTGAAATGACCTCGATTGCCCCTATTTATTTGCCATATTAGGTGCTAATTGATTGTTGCATGCCTACATGCACATGCACACATGCTAAATTAAGCAAAACGTCATTCTTTTTGGGACAAATTTTGAATCCTAAAACGTCATTCTTTTTGGGACGGAGGGAGTACTTTGGGAAAACTTTGCTTTCCGCAGAATTAGACAAAACCTCCAAATTTCAGTAATCCGACTAGAATGACGTCACTTTGACAAAAAACAAACACTTTTGTTTCATAATAGTTGAAATCTTTGAGTCTTTCACACTGATACCAAAAGCCCTAGAAACACGTTTAACACTTAGGCATTTCCAAATCCGAGGATCAAGATCGTTTTCAGTTTACCGAAATACTCCACACCCGATCCTCGGAAATGACGTCATCATCGTCTGTGCAAAGTTTTGGATAGTCATAAGAAAAATCGTGTTTCCTCTTATGCCCTGAGGGTGACCCATTTTGGTTGATTCCCCGACAGTTTACTCTACAGTGATTTTAAAATTACAACCACAAATGTTATAATATAAGATAAATGAATGGTAAATGTGTTGTTTGGAAGACCGTGTCAAATCATACTACCTTATAAAGATAGCTGGAAGGAGTACATGTTAATATTTGTTATAAAGCGTTATTTCTATAAAGGTACGCAGTTTTGAAATCATATGTACTCATCTAGGCAGTTCAAATATGCATAAAAAATAAAATAGAAATAGAGCATTATGAGTATGACGAGCCTCTGTTCATCTACACAAATATGCCTTGAAACTAGCAAGCTGGTTGATGAATTAATAGTAGACTGAAAGATATATTTACTGCACACTAGGGACACATACTATCTGCAAAAATCATTGCTTCCTATATATATAGCAGTGCTGCAGAGGTCACACATCTAGAATCAATTTTCCATGGAGAGGCAAGATCAAACTTGTAGTGGTTTGTAGTGAAAAAGATTATAGTGAATAGCCTGGCAGTTCAGTGGTTCCAATGGGGATGTGAAACACCACGAAAATTAGATGAATCAAGAAGGGGGGAGTTGAGCAAGAAATAGCTGCAAAGCACCATGGTGACACATAGATACCTTGTTCCTTGGGGCTTGAATATGAAGTTCAGGTTATTGAAGTGTATATAGCTTTATATGGTGGTGCTACGATTCTAACAATCTAAATAGCCAGCAGCTATGCAGTTATAAGGTGTCAATATGAAGCCAAGCTAAGTGCTAAATTTAAATGTGCATCCCTGAGAAAGTTCACGTGTGCTTTATTGGTAGAAACGCGGCATCTTGTTAAGATAAAACTTTAGTGACTATGAGAAGGGTATGTTGCGTAGCAAAACAATTTCAATGTTGAATTGTGAGAACCGGAGCATCCGAGGACCGGTGGATGGTCGTTCCCTGGTGTGATGGGTGATTGACAACATGGTGTGGATTGACTCTTGGCCGAGTATTGCAGGTTGCGGCTTGATTTGCGTTGAAGAGCAGGCGTGAAAGGTCTTAGCCTTGCGAGGCCTCCGAGGAGTGGAGAGACAAGTAGGCTTGGCACGATGAACCCGGTGGCCGAACGGGATCAAGTGCGGGCCGCATAGTGGTAAGAAAAGCAAGAGGAAGTCGTGGATAGGAGCCGGTGCAGGGTAGCGGCTCACGGCCGGAGTCTGCACGCAGGGTTTGCGGCGATTCACCACAAAACTGTCGGGTTATTTGGTTGAGCCACAAAACCAAGACAGGAGGCTCGGCGGGAGGATACAGGATCCGGACGTGCCGAGAAGCTTCGATGCCGGGGACAAGCGGCAGGATCGCGGGGCTTGCGTCCGGAGGACGCGGACTGCGGCGAAGGCATGGCCGCCCGATGAAGAATGTTCGCTACTTGACCATCTTGCCTCTGAGGGGTGTGTATCTCATTTTAAGTTCTAGGGGTAGCTTGGTCATTTGTCCAACCCGGAGAGACTTCATATATATATAGCTCTAGGGTTAGAGGGCAACTCATCTATCCGGACTGCTTCCTAATTTCCCTGCTCCATAGGCTAGATTTTCTTTATGATTTTGTAGAGAAGCTGACCTCTGGTTGTATGGAAGCATTTATGATTGTGTCGATTTCCTTCTCTTGGCTCGAGTGATTTTTGTGTCTTTTTCGAGTCTTTTTGTGGGATTTTCGTGCGCGGCTCGATTCGTCGATTCTGAGGAGTTTGTGTTCGGTTTTGTTTCTGGGGATCATGGATTGATGTCTTGTGCATCTTTGTGCTTGATCTTGACCCCTCAAACGCCGGATTTGGCCTCCGATTCGTGGATTTCGGTTGGAACCCTAACTTTTCGTAGGAGCTCAGTTCGTTGTCGATTCCCAGCGATTTAGTTGTTTGAGGCTCCAAGTTTTTGGGTATAGCATCTCGTAGAGACGCTTCTCCTTTACCCTCAAAATCCTGTCTCAATCCATGAAGCCGTTTGGGAGATCCATGGATGAATAGGGGGAGTTGACTTGCGTTTTCCTGTTTCTGTTCCTGCTCTGCGACCAGGACGGACGATCCGTCCGAGGTGCACGGACGGTCTGCGCAGCTTGAAGTTCGTCGCGTGTTCGTCGTGTTCTTGAGCATGAGGCGTTTGATCGGCTGAGGCGTTTGGTTTTGGTTGTAGCCATTCACGGACGGTCCGCCGGGTTAGGTCGGACAGTCCGCCAGGCTTGGACAGTTCGGACTTGAGTGACGGACGGTCCGGCCGAGGCGTGTTGGGGCGCAGAGTTTCTGGAGCAGGTTCGATCTGCTTAATACAGACAGTCCGTCCAGCTCTCACAGATGGTCCGCCGTACACCACAGACGGTCCGAGGTTCCTTCACGGACGGTCCGTCCTGGTCTGGCAGATTTGCCTAAGTCCTTTGCTTCTTGAGTTGAGTTGTGCTTCCACTTTGCAACTTGTTTGGACTTGTTCCCAGGGTTGGTAGGTCCGCTGTGACTACGTGGCCTTGGCAAGCTCGTGTGAGAATCCTTAGTTGTGATTTTGGAACTTAGCCGGTATTTCTTCGGAGAGTTTTTTATCGGCTCCCATTCACTCCCCCCACTCTGGTCGCCCAATCCAGTCCTTCAAATTGTAGTACAACCTGCTGAGATTGTTACGTTGTAATTTAATTTACATGATCTTGTACATGACCTTGGGCCTGCATGCAACTGTTGATGTAAACAACTAACCCGAGATTGTTTTGTAATTACGAGCTACTCCCTCCGTCCCTTAATATTGTCGTTGGAGCTGCAGTAGTATGTCCCTAAATAAACGTCGTTCCCTACCTGTCTGGCAGACCGTAGCTGCATGCCTGCATGCTGCCCCGCACCATGCACACAAAACCACACAGCCTTGTTCTTTTCTCTCTTTGGCGGCCTTACACAACCACACACTCATTTGCTTAGTGTAAAAAATAGATGATGTGTCAACTCATACATCATTACTCCATAGGGGTGCCTAGAGTCTTTTGATCATCACATTGTTCATTGTGCATCCCTCCCGACGACAGATAATAAGGGAGGGAGGGAGTAGGTATGAACTCCTGTTCTCGGTCAGGCTACTTTCATGGTATTAGAGCCATCTTCCTACCTAATCATGAGTTAGTGAAAACTCCGTTTTGTCTGGCATCACCGCGTGTGGAACAGTCTCACCAATGCAGCATTCAACCTATGATGCCATTTTGCTGGTTTGTGAAGCATAAAAAAATACCAACATGTTTGATTTATTTTTTGCACCACAACTAAAAATGTAACTTGCTATAAAAAAACGTTGCCTACGTACTAGAGGCGATATCCAGTAGTTAATTTCTTCAGCCTCTCCTTTATTACTTTATATTGGCCCTGTTTAGTTCCCAAAAATTTTCCCAACTACCTGTCACATCAATCTTCGGACACTGATTAGGAGTATTAAATGTGAATTAATGACAAAACCCATTCCATAACCTCTACCTAATTTTTCGATACGAATCTAACGAGCCTAATTATGCTATGATTAGACAACACCATGCTACAGTAACCAATCTCTAATGACGGATTAATTAGGCTTAATGGATTCGTCTCGCGATTTCCCGTCCATTCGTGTACTTAATTTTGTAATTAGTCTATATTTAATCCTCCTAATTGACCTCCAAAGGGATCCCAAATTTTTTTGGGAGGGAACTAAACAGGCTCTATGCTTCGAAGTAGTAAGATCCAACTTAGGGCTGAGGCCTACTAGACAATGTGTTGACTAGCATGGCACCTGCATCATGATGACCGAGGCTGATGCTTTCGTGGGGCATGAGACGACACATAAGAAATTTCAAACAAACCCAACACACAGAAAACACAAAACAGAAGAGGTTTGTTATTGGGATTTGGGATGGGATACGTCCGGAATTTTAGAATAATTCAGAACAGGAACGATTAAGCGAGTGTTCACAATCATACCAGTGGAAAATAGCTTGTTTCCACCGAGTGATCTGTGCATGTATGCCTTTGGGTTTTTTGTCCAATGACATTCATTTTAGAACGGAGTGATTTGAGATCATTGAATCATGTAAGAGCATCTCCAAGAGTTTGTCAAATTTTACTTGTCAAATCTTGTGTTTTGCCAACTTCTAAAAAGGTATGCCAAGTAAAAAAAGAGTTCATCTCCAACAATTTAGCATAATTCACTTGTCAAACCCAGATCTAACTTACATTAGGAATCCTGAGAGAAACAAAATTATGTTTATGTCCTTCCACCTCTTGGAAACTTACATCAGGAATCCTTCTCTATTCTTTATTTCTTTTTCACCCTCCCACCTAGAGGGAAATGCCGATGGCAACCACGATCCGCGCGCGCATATATGCGCGTGGGGAGGTGAGTTTTGCCAAGTTTCTATTTTTGCTAAGTTGGTTTGCCAAACTGTTGGAGACCAATTTTTCTCGTTTTGCCAAAATTAGATGGATGTCAAGTTAATTTACCAAACTGTTGGAGTTGCTCTGAGAAATTAAAATATGCATGACGCATGACCTTGAATGAGAGAGTATGCAAATTATGAGCCTATGTTCACCTATACAGTTTAGCAAGAGCTAGAATAGCCACATGACATAAACATCAGTGCCAAACACGTCATGCATGCACAATGTTGGCACTTGCTGTTCAGAAAGGAAAATAAATATAAATGTTGGCATAACATTCTATATGGAAAAAACGAATGGTTTCAAAAACTTAAGACATTATATTGTTGAAATTGGTATTGGTCTATTGGACTAACGTCTGTTTAATTTCTATGGGGGACTCACATTTAATTAGTACACCCCCTAGAGTTTGTTTTGGACTTCTGCTACTAGTACTCTCATCCCATTTATAGCTCTTTTGATGAGATCTATGAATTATAGTTTGTGTAAACATTTCGATCTAGCTCATCTAAAAACTGCAAGAGAAAGGAGTCATAGAGTGACACTAAAAAGAAATTCAGGAAACAGAAGCACTAGACAACGGTGCAGTGATATGGGGTGATCTAAAGGAGACAGATCGAGAGAGGGAATGCAAGCAGTCAAGTCATCACCGGGTAATGTGGTGCTACACTTCTAACAATCTAATTAGCCAGCAAGCTATACAGTTGTGGTGTCAATCTAAAGCCAAGAGCTCAGTTTACTGTGTGCAAAACTGTAACCTAATGTGCATCCCTGAGAATTACCCGCAAAAAAAAAAAAGTGTGCATCCCTGAGAAAGTTCACGTGCTTTATTGACAGAAACGTGCGGCATCTTAAGATAAAACTTCAGTGACTATGAGGAGGGTATATATGTTGCGTAGCATAAAAATTTCGATGTTGAATAGTAGTACAACCTGAGATGTTGCGTTATAATTTAATTACATGATCTTGTAAATCCCCGTCGCTGCACTAATTAGTTAAATATGCAACTGCTGCTATAAACCCTGATTGATAGTTACATTGTACTTATGAGCTAGGCACTCCTGTTCTCAGTAAGGCTACTTTCTTGCCTAAGAGGCGGATGTGGTGAATTAGGCAACTTAAAAAACTTAAACTATGGCTTCCTCTACTGAATTTATGGTTGATCTAGTGTAGAACCCTCAAGCAACCTATAGCCAATCCTAGCATGATACTACTCTAGGTAAGTAAAGGCAAGTAAGGATTGCAAGAGAGTAAAGCGGAAACGTAAAGAGGGATGAGAGTAAGCAAACTCTTGACACACGATTTATCCCGTGGTATCGGTAGCCACTAAGCCACCCCTAGTCCACATTGTTGAAGCACTCACACAAGAGTATTGCTTCTCGGTCACCAAGTTTCTCCCAAGAGCACCACTTGACTCGCCACAAAGGCTCGCCACTTTGGCACTCGCCAAGCTCCCTTGGTCACCTTGATGCCGCCTCCACTAAGGAGCTTCTCCACCAAAGGAAGGTGGTCTCCACGTCCCCCGCACAAAGTGTCCTCGCCGCTCCACACTAAACCGGAGGGTCGAAGACGATTGCCGGTGAGCCACTTAGGCTCCAAGACTTCCGGTGCACCTTGTACAACTTTATTCACTCAAGAATCACCTCACAAGGTAGGCATACCTTGCACTCACTCAGCTCTAAGCTAAGCCTAGCACTAAGCACACACACAAAGCATGTGCAAGTCTATGGATGAGCAATTTAGCACTTGGATGGCTTGGATATGATCTTGTATGTGTCTCACACTCCTCTGCACTTCCTCACAATCCAGCAACCTCAAATGGGTGAGTGGAGGGGGTATAAATAGCCCAAGGCGTCCAAAAAGCCATTGGCTAAAAGCTGCAGAAACCTGTACCATCAAATGAACCGATGCTCCCCTTTTCATAGCTGTCGGTTCATTCGGTGCTCCTCCACGTCACGTAGCCGTTGCAAATCTGCTGACACAATTCATCCGACACACCGTCGGTTCATCCGGTGCTGAATAGTTCCGCGCCAAACCCTTACTCTTAGCATTTTCGTGACCATCGGATGAACTGCTGCCTAGTCCATCCGTTCATTCGGTGCTACTAGCCGTTGGCTCAGAATGTCTCTATCTTGATTTCTTGACTCATCAGATAGACCGACGGTGCCCACCAATGGACCGTCGGTTCATCCGACGCCTCCGTCTTCACTTCTTCATCTCTGACAATCATCCGGTGCAACTAGAAGATGGACCGCCGGTTTATCTGACGGTACCTGTTGAACTTGGTCTTCATGTAGTGTACCAAATCCTTCGACGCTTACACCGATGCCTCTTCCTATGCACCATCGGTTCATCCGACGGTGCTCTTTTCTTCCCTTTTCTTTCTCGGTTTAGATCCTCAAAATATATACTATCTTCTCATGTTGGCATGTGGTATTTTTGCATCCTTGGGACCTGAAATGTCTACAAAGACATGCTAAACAATATGGTGAGTCCCATTAGTCGTGTTGTCATGAATCACCGAAATCAAACTCGAACAAATGGCTTATGAGGCCATGTTCGCTACAATTTCCCCCTTTTTTGGTGATTTATGACAACACAATCAAAGCAAGCATAAATTTGCAAAAAAAAAGACAAAAATTGAACCGTTACACTTGCTTGGATGCTTACCATCATCCAACCTCCCCCTAGATCATACTTCCCCCTTTTTGATCTTTTCTTTCTATGTTCACACATAGCTTGCTTCTTCCCTCTTTGGAAACACTAGCTTTATTTGGCTCCAAATTCTCCCCAAATTCTCCCCCTTTGGAATAAAATCTCCAAAAAATATCCAAAACAAAAGAGTCTCCAAGGGAAATTTAGCAGGTCCTAGCAATCATAGCTTAAAGAGAAATGTTAAATACAAGGGTGGAAGCCGCATGAACCATGATTCACATGTATGATATCCATGAAGATACCACATGTGTGAATAACTAAGGTGAATCAGAAGCTCATGAGACTAGCATGATACAAACTAAGCCCCCCTAAGTGTGTGCACATTATGATAGTGTGAAAATCAAGTGCACAATTACAAACACTTTGTAAGACAAGGAAGCTTAGAGCATATCATGTAAGAAGGTAACTTATTAAATGACAAGAGACAAGACGAGAGCTAACATTACCACTTGTCGATTTTGAGCATTGCATACCTCCGGGGGGTTGTTCCTCTCTATCTTGTTGGCACCACGTTGAGATGAGCCACAAGGGTAATGTGGTATTTGTACAAAGACATGCTAAACAATATGGTGAGTCCCATTGGTCGTGTTGTCATGAATCACCGAAATCAAACTCGAACAAATGGATTATGAGGCCATGTTCGCTACAAGTTAGTGAAAACTCCATTATGCCTGCCATCACCAAGTCTAGACTGAAATGCTTCTAACAGTCTCACCAATAATGCAGAATTTAACCTGAAGTCATTTTGCTGGTTTGGGAACCATAAAAAAACAAAATGTTCGATTTAATTTTGCACCACAACTACAAAGGTACCTTATAAAAAATGTTGCCTACTCCCTCCATCCCAAATTACTTGTCGTTTGGGCTTTTCTAGGTGCATTTCTTTTGTTATGTATCTAGACATAAATATAAATCTAGATGCATAATAAAAGGAATGTATCTAGAAAACACAAAACGACACATAATTTGGGATGGAGTCATGGAGGGAGTATGTACCAGAGGCAATATCCAATATTTAACTTCATCAGCCTCTCCTTTATATTTATATAGCTTAAGTAGCAAGATACAAGTTGGGGCTGAGGCCTGCTAAGACAATATCTAGTGACTAGCAAGGCAGCAGCATCATGGTGACTGAGGTTGATGCTTTCATTGGGCATGAGACATAAGGAATTTCAAACAAACCCAAACACAGAGAACCCGACCATCATGTATATATCCTTTGAAAAAGAAGTTTGTTATTGGTACTTGAGATGGGATACATCCGGAATTTTAGAATAATTCAGGATAGGAACGATTGAGCGAGTGTTCACATTGATACCAGTGGAAGATAGCTTGTTTCTGATGAGTAATCTGTGCATGTATGCCTTTGGGTTTTTAGAACTAGTTCTTGATTTCTTCGATGCAGTGAAGGCTAAAGCATGAAACCGAGCAACATGTGTGATAGTCAAAGTCTCAAAAGGCACATATAGTTCTTTGTTTTTTCGACATACCCTTTGAGTTCAGGCTAGTACCAATCAATGTTTTTCAGTCCTAAACTGATTGAGACTCCTTGCTAAAGAAGAAGATGTTGGGTCAGATATATAACAGTCAACAAAGCTCTCATCTGGTGATATGATGTTTTATAACTAAATCGTCAGGATATATATGATAGGATGTGTAAGTTTTTTCAGAGTGAATTAATTTGGAGCTCAAGGCATCAATCGAATGCAAATTTAATGTGAGGTAATGCTGGGGTAGCTCACGCTGGTAATTGACCAACTGTTTCCCTCATTAACAAAAACCAAAAATATACAAATATTGCATCAGTTGCCTCTCCATTATGTGGACTGAAATTCATCTAACAGTTCACCAATGCAGCATTTAACCTGGAGCCAAATTGCTGTTTTGTGAACCATTAGAAGTACCAAAATGTTAAATTTATTATTGCACCAATATCCACTATTTAATAAACTTCACAACCTTTCCTTTATATTTATATAGCAAGATCCATATATGTTGGGGCTGAGGCCTACTACTACTAGACATTTTGTGGTGACTAGCATGATGGCAGTTCGTTGCATCATGGTGACCGAATCTGAGGCTTTGGTTTTGGGCATGAGACACGTAAGGAATTTTGTCACACCTTGAAATTTCCAATTTCAGGATGTGAATAGAGAGAACAATTAAACAATGATTTTCTTATAAATTTAAAATTTTTCCAACATTTATTTTCTTTACAGGAAATATAGTATAGGAAAAATCCTTGTTTGATTTTCTGAATCAAATAAAAAGTTGTGAGTGTTGCATTCATGCCGATGCATCTTGGTGCTTCTTGAGTGCTAAAGGTTTCAAAAATGCATTTAGGTGCTGTCCAAATTCTTCCGAGAATTTTCCGGATTTCTCTGGAATTTATTCTCATTTTCCCTGAGCTTATTCTATTTATTAGAAGGCTCTAAAATCTTTTTCATGAGCACCAAATACTTTATTTGGATTGTTCGTGTCCCAATCTGTCTCTGAGAATTTTCCTGGAACTTTTGTGATTTTCGGAGTATTTTTCGTGCCTTTAAACAATTTCTAGTGTTTACTGGAATTGTTTTCGCATTAAAAATAAATTCGGAAAAAAAAATCCTATCCTTTCGGCCCAGCAACAGAAGTCCGGTTAAGTCCCTTAATTCCTATTGCTTCGCCTGCATCGCCTCTACAAGCAGCCCTTCTCCTCCTCGTGGCCCAACATCCGGAAGTTCATTTTTGCTCCCCGGACTTCTTTGCCCTGCGCGCACACCACCCTCAGCTTCAGCAGCCCAGATTGGCCCGACCGCAAATATCCGCTCCAACCCGCAGCCCATCGAAGCTTTCGGCCCAGGCCGGCCCGCATCGCTTCTCCTCTCTCCCGGCGTAGCAGTGTCCGCCACGGACACGGCAGGCCGCCGCTACCGGCCGTCCTTGGCTTCCACGCCAAGGCAGCATCACCCCTGAGCGCCCTATAAAGGCGGAGCCCGAGGCCACCTCGCCGCGTGCCCTAACCGCTGCCACCGCGCCGCCTCGCTCGCCTGCGCCGTCCAGCCGCAAACGCCGCCGTCGCCGAGCTGCTGGAGCCACCGAGCACCCGCCGCTCTGATTCGCCGGACGAGGACGCCATTGGGGGAAGCCGTCGCCTCCAGGAGTTCCGAAGCACTGAGCAGCACACCAACCGGCCACCTTCTTCATCTCCACGCCGCCGGAACATCACCGCCCGTGCACACCCGAGCTGCAGGCTGCCGTCCGTTGACCGCCGCCTTTCTCCAACATCCGGCCTCCTCCCTTTGTCTCCAACGCTGGAACTGCAGCCGTTGACTGGCCGTATCGCCGCGTCTGTCAGCCGTCGGGGCTCTCTGACGCCGCCTGGAGCTTTGCGACGTCAAGCCGGAGGTCCGTCCCCAGTCCTCGACATCTCTGCATCGCCAGGGACGCTCGCCGGAACAAGCTGTCGCCGTCACAAGGACGCCCACGCCAGACCGCGCACCTGCCGTTTCTTCTCGTGGCCGGAGGGCCACCAGGGTGCCCGCCTTGGCAGGAGGCCAAGCTGCCGGTCCGCCCCTCTCCAAAATACGGCCACCTCTGTCCGTCTCTCTCCACCGTCGGTGAGAACCCACCGTTTCTCTATCTCGTTCGTTTCACCATGAATGTCGTCCGCTCATGCCGTCGCCGCAGGCAACGATCGTCGTCTCCAAGAGTTTCACCGGGGACATATACATACGATGATCTCACTTGTGATCAGCCACCGTCTCCAGCCTCCTCGTCCAGTTCCGATCTTCGTCGTCGCCGCTCGTCCGTCGTCATCGTTGGCCCTAGCCACACGTGAGCATACCATCATGTTTCCCGTTCAGTTTTCTTCCCGTTTTGCTGTTCTCACCCGTATCCCGGCCTGCCCGCTGCCTTGCAGCGCTGCCGTCTGTTCTTTCGGTGGCAACAAACTACAAGGTGTACTACTTTGTATGTAGATGTACTTCAGCGATGGCCATAGTCATCAGGAGAAGCACGGCTACCAGCACCTCAACGCCGTCGTCGTTTCTACATGACATCTTAGCCGAGCTTGCTGGTGCTTGTCTTGCCGAGCTCGCCGTCGACGCCGCTGGTGAGAATCACTGCATGCACCCTTCCGTCCATCTCTCACTAATCATATTCAAGCAAAACAGTACCATGCATGCCTGTACGTATACAATCAGCAAGGCCAACATCAATTCCTTTGCCACATTGTTTATTGCTTAAACACCTTGGTGATGTCATGCTTACATCATGCTTAAGTAATAATAATTCTCTTTATCTCAGTACATGCACGAATGCACCACTAGCGTGCATGCCATGTGATCTTTAGCTAGCTATTCTTTTTCTGTGCTGCCATGCAGTGCGTGCCACCATCATGTTTAATAGCTATCCTTTTATCCCATATCTTATTCCATTCAATTTCTATCCTCTTGTACGTTCTCTTAATCTTTCTTTTAATCTTTTCTTTTGATTGGTGTATGATTCTTAGTTGTACTTGTGTGTGCTTTGCATGTTTGTGTTTCATGATTGATGCGAGTAGAATGAATGCGTTGTCCAAGAAGCTTTGAAGAGCATGAAGGTGAAGATATTCTGAGCAACAAATCATTGGTTAAAGGTAAGTGTGTCCTTGATCTTTTGTCCCAATAATGTGTTTAATCACTCATTGCATATGCTTGCATTAATCTTGATGGGTCCTATTAAGGTTCATCCTAGTCTTTATGATTATTCCTTGTCAACCTGGGTTATCTTTTTATTGGGTAGCTATGCTTAGTTGCTCTACCTGGGTTATGGTGATTTTAATGAACTTAATGATGATCATGCTTTACTTTTATGCTATATCTCTGGTTAATACAAGATCACTGTGCATTAATCGGAACATGGAGAACCACCCAGGAAAACCGTACAACCACAAGGCATATGGCTCTGCCTTGGCTGAATAATTAGGGACTCTAGTGTTGGGATGACCTTACCTGATAAGGGCAAGGGGGAGCACCAGTGGGGTATAGACTCGCTCTAGTAGGGAGTTGGGCTTCTCTAAGATACGGTACCTACTAGGGGACTTTATACTCTGCAACGACTCGGAACCTTCGCGGGTTGTTTCACATTGGGGAATCTTTGTAAAAGCCTCGTAGCGTCCCTATGCAATCACACCTCGGTAGTGTGGTATGATGCCTAGCTAGCATCGCATGGTTGGGTCCAAAACTCTTCGGAGTTTTTACACGACTTGTGGTGAAAGTGTACAACCTCTGCAGAGTGTAAAACTAATCGATTAGCCGTGCTCACGGTCAAGAGTGACCTGGACCCTCACATGATAATCGAACTTGAAGATGGACTTAAATCGTGCTCTCTGGTTATGTTAGCCATATGCTTATGGCGTATCTCTTATCTTCTTGTTTAATGTGGGTTGGTATAAACTTATACTTTATAAGTAATCAGGTGCTAATAAAATTTGACCAACTAAAATGCTAAATGCTTAGAGCTCAGTCCACTATAAAGCCTTTGCATTCATCCTTTCCTCACACTTGCTGAGCACGACATGTGCTCACCCTTGCTATAAACAATGTTGCTCAGAAAGTGGAAGATGTGATGAAGTTGTTGTGAAGATGTTGCTGAGTTCTAGGCGTACGCAACCCCCAGTCGACTGCCTGTGATGTTTGGAGCCTTCGTTTCCAGGATTAAGCGTAAATCTCTGATAATCTCCCTTTTTCTTACGTGATACTGAACTGTTATTCACTTATATGTCACTATATGTATGAAAATAGATCCTGGCATACATATAGTTATGCACTTGGTTTTCTTTGGAAAAACAGTCACACCTGTTTTTCCAAAGAAAACCAAGTGCATAACTATATGTATGCCAAGATCTATTTTCAAACATATAGTGACATATAAGTGAATACAGAAATAGTATCACGTAAGAAAATGAAAGATTACCAGAGTATTACGCTAAATCCTGGAAATGAAGCCACCAAACATCACATGCAGACGATTGGGGGTTGCGTACGCCTAGAACTCAGCAACATCTTCAGCAAACTCCATAGTAGCTTCCTCTTTCTGAGCAACATTGTTTATAGCAAGGGTGAGCACATGTCGTACTCAGCAAGTGTGGGGAAAGTATGAATGCAAAGGCTTAAGCAAGGAAAGGCTGACAGGTTGACTGCATTAAGCACTTTTAGTTGGTCAAATTTTATTAGCACCTGATTACTAATAAAGTATAAGTATATACTGACCCACATTAACATAAACATAGAGATACGCCATAAGCACATGGCAAGCATAATCATAAACCACAATTTAAGTCCATCTTCAAGTTCAATTATCATTGAGGGTCCAGACCGCTCCTGACCGTGAGCATGACTAATCGATTAGTTTTACACTCTGCAGAGGTTGTACACTTTCACCACAAGTCGCGTAAAAGTTCCGAAGAACTTTGGACCCAACCATGCAATGCTAGCTAGGCATCATACCACACTACCGAGGTGTGATTGCATAGGGACGCTACGAGGCCTTTACAAAGATTCCCTAATGTGTAGCAACCCACTAGATTTCAGGACGAAGTAGAGCATAAAGCTCCCTAGTAGGTACCGTGTCTTAGCAAAGCCCAACTCCCTACTAGAGTAGGTCTATACCCCATCAACACCTCCCCATTTGCCCCTTTCAGGTAAGATCACTACAACATCAAGGTTTCTAATTATTCGACCAAGGCAGAGCCATATGTCTTGTGGTTGTACTGTTTTCCTGGGTGGTTCTCCATGTTCTAATTAATGTATAGTGATCTTGTATTAACCAGAGGTATATAGCATAAAGGTAAAGCATGTTCATCATTAAGTTCTTTAAAACCACCATAACCCAAGTAGAGCAACTAAGCATAGCTCACTACTGGAAAAATGACCTTTTGTACCGGTTCAAAACCCTCATTTGTACCGGGTATTGAACTGGTACAAACCATCTGGTACAAATGTGGTCGAGCATTTGTACCGGGCGAAATACCCGGTACAAATGCCACACATCCGGGCGGAGTCTCGGCCGGTACAAATGTGCCCTCCACCCGGCGACGTGGCAGGGGGGCATTTGTACAAATAAATGATTCTTTTTTTGTTTTATATTTTTCTTTTCTCTAACGTATTTGCTTAAAGTACTAATACTAATCGTAATACACTGTAATATAAAGTCGTGTGGCATATAAAATGTTATATTTGAGATAATATTCTACATACATTCGTATGTATTTATATGTATAATATTATCTCTAATATTATACAAATAAATATATAGGAATGCATGTAGAATATATCATCTCAAATCCTGAAATTGAAGAACTTTGGAAATAATATTATACATTTGCATTTTGTGCGCATTGAAATTTAGATTAATAATATACATTGGATGAACAGATGCTTGGCCTTTGTCTTTGCTTCCAGATGCTTTCTTCAAGTTCTGACTTGTCCCTTCCCCGGTCGTCGCACCTATACTAAGAATGGAGCATAAGCCAGCATAAAACTCTCCCCCTGGACTAATAACCTCGTCTAGAAGAAATCCACATAATTGTTCTTGTATCAATCGGATTTGTTTTGTCTCGAGCAATGTTTCCTTGATGCTGGAAATCTACCAAAGAATGTGAACAAAAGAATAAGAACCGGATCGGAGAATATGAACAATTAATAAGAACTACATGTAGTCGCAATTGTGTGTGCACACACCTTCTCTTCGAATTTGCCACCATCAGCGCAGGCTGTAAGACGGTGCATGAACTCGCACACATTATACCACATAGATTGGTGCCAGAAGGCTGCATCATGACCTGCACATATGGGAAAACCAAGTCATGAAATAATTTTTTTATTGTAATGTAAGAATTGAAGAATAAGCAAAGACATGTACTGGCCAACAAAAAGATAAAACTCAGGTTGTCAATGAATGATAATAAAGACTAGGATAAACCTTAATAGGACCCATCAAATTGAATGCAAAGCATATGAAATGAGTGATTAAATATAGTTATTAGGACAAAAGAACAAGGACACACTTGCCTTTAACCATAGAATAGTTGCTCAGTATCTTCAACCTCTTGTTCTTCAAAGCTCTCTGACCACGTTCATTCTACTAGCATCAATCATTCAAAGCAAACTTCGGAAGCACACACAGAGAAACAACAAATTAATTAAATTAAAAACAGTACACCAATCAAAAGAAAAACTTTGATAGAGCATGCTAAAGGATAGAGTATGATTCTAGAAATATGTGAACACATGAAACGCTGAAATTGGAATTGAACTGAACAAGATATGAATGTCAAAAACAAAGACATAGCTATTGAATATGATGGCAACTGGCATGCATTGCATGGTTGCACACAAAGAACAGATAGCTAATAATCGCGTTGCATGCTAGAGGTGCATACATGCATGTATGTAGATGGAAAGAAACGGAATTATAATGTTCAATCATGAGTATGATGTAAGCATGACATCACCAGAGTACTTAAACAATAATCAAAGTGGCAAAGTAATTTGATTGTGACCTGGTGCTCACATGCATACGGACATAATGCATGGCTATGGGTAACTCATCGATACAGGGGCATACTAGCTAGAAAGGGTAGCAGCTATTAAGAATATTACTAATTAAGAGCACGGCTAATTACCAAGCTTTACGTGCAGATTTTGCATGGCTGGTGGTGAACAGCTTTGCAAGGAACGAAGTCGATCTGTGTCTCTGCGAGACAGCAGAAGGGCAGCAGCGTTGCGAATGCACAGAAGGCGTCACCATCTGCAGATCAGGACATCATGGGAGACACGAGAAACATGGGTCAACGGAGAAACTGTGTACGAGAGATGGGAAATGATGAGTGCTTGCCTACGCCCAGCGACGAGCGCAGAGATCAAACTCGACAAGGATGGCAGTGATTTGATCTTTCACGTGGACATCATGCTCCTCCAGCAACATATCGATGGCGGCAGATCATCGTGACCCCTGATGAAACTCTGGGAGACGTCGATGCGGGTGGCAGGGTTGATCAGCGGACGGCCGGTGAGGGTGGTGGCCGGCATGGTCTTCACACGGACGATGGCATTATGGCAGACAGCCAGCGACGAGAAGATCGGTAAGCGTGCGGTCCGGCGAGGCAGACCTCCTGGCGAAGGCGATGCTGGGGCGAGAGGACCGCGGTGCGGCACTAGGCCTCGGACCAGGTTTGCGGCGGCGGCCACTACCGGAAACCTCGTAGTTTCCGTGAGCCACGGATTTTGCCGTGAGCCTAAAGTCAGGCTCACGGCAAAATACCTTTTTCCCGACGGTCAAACGTAAAACTCACGGCAAAAGGTACGGCTCACGGCAAAAAGGAATTTGCCGAGAGCAGCTCACGGCAAAAAGGAATTTTGCCGTTAGCCATTTGTGGCCGACGGCAACATTCTATTTTGCCGAGAGTAGCTCACGGCAAAGATCCTTTTTGCCGTGAGGCTTTTTTCTACCCGACGGGAAAATGATCTTTGCCATGAATTGAAATAAAATTTTGAAGTAGTAAAGTGATTCTTTTCAATTACAAAGTTCCATTACTTCTCAAGACGTACAACTTTTATCAGGATAATTTTTTCATTTGACAAAGTTGTAATAATTTGTTCACAAAACATATATCTCTTATATAGCTTCATGAAACTATATGAGAGATGTATAACATTTGTGAAGATTGTTACTACCATAATACCGGATGATCAAATGACCAAAATAAAAGTTGTCGGTACTGAGAATTTATGAAACTTCATAGTTGAACTATTTCTAACTTGTTTACCACTCTTTTTATTTGAAATCATATTGTAAAAGAAAAACTAAGTTTGAATGTCTCAAATTTGAAATTCAAATTTTATAAACGTTCTCTAATGGAGAAATTCGTAATATGAAAGTTGTGTATCTCAAAAAGTTATGAAATTTTGTATTTGACAACTTTTTAATTTGAAGTTGTTTACTATATTTAACTAATTAAATATTTTAGATGTAATTATTTAAAAAAACCACCTGGGCCGGTTATTGGGCTCACTTCAACTCCATTTGGGCCCCCACCCCTGCTAAACCGGCCTCCGGCCAGGCCCAAATCCCCGGTGTATTTAAGCCCCCCACCCCGCCTCAAACCCTAACCCCCTACTCCCCCATCCCGCAGCCGCCCACCACCCCGCCGCCTAGGCCTCCTGCTCCCGCTGCCGCCTGGGCCTCCTACTCCGTCTCCTCCCGCCGCCGGCCAGGGGCCTCGGTCGTGCCACCTCCCCTCCTACTCCGGCGGCTCCTTCTTTGCCTCTCCTCCCCTCTCCCCCAACACCGGCGCCCCCGGCCACCTCCTCTGCCTCCCCTCCCCTTCCCCCTCCGCTCGCCCCTCACCACCGGTGAGGAGCAGTGGCGGGGTGAGGTGCGGCGGCGGCGCATCTCGAGGAGCAGGCCGTGGCAGGATCTACGGCGGCGGCGGCGAGATCCACAACTGCGGCGGCGAGATCCACAACGGCGGCGGCGAGATCCACAACGGCACCGGCGAGATCCACAACGGCGCCGGCGAGATCTACAACGATGGCCCGGCCTCCTCCTCGGCTCCCCGGCTTCCTCGGCGCGATGCGACCTCCTCCACGGGCCACGGCGCGCGCGCGGCCTCATCCCCGGTGTGGCGCAGTGCGGCCTCCTCCCCGGCGCGGCAGGTGTGGCCTCCTCCTCAGCGCGGCTCGGCCTCCTCCTCGGTGCCTTGACGACATTCGGCTGCTGATCAACTTTCATGCACGGCCTCCTCCTGTGTCGACGGCCGGGGGTGGTGGTGCTCGGACAACAGTGGCAACGGGCGGTCGGGTGGTGGTGCTGGTGGTGGTTGGACGGCGGAGGCAGCGGGCGGCGGTGAGACGGCGGCGGCAGTGGACCCGGCCTATGGGCCTTTTGTTTTTTTATTCTTTTGAAAAACACTTTGCCGAGAGCCTAAAGGTACTCACGACACACCATTGTCGTGAGCCCGAGCTTCGGCTCACGGCATAGAGCTCTTTGCCGGCCAAACTTTGCTGTGAGTTCTATGCCGGCGGCTACTCACGGCAAACTCTTTGCCGTGAGTAGACCGTTGTTTGCCGTGAGGAACCGGCTCACGGCAACTATGCCATTTCCGGTAGTGGGCGGCTTGCCAAGGACCTAGGGCACATGGGCCGGGATAACAATAGATGGAAAAGATGTATCTAGCTGTTTATAGGGTTTTGAAAAGATGACGAAGCATAGCAAAATGCTTAGATGATATAGTAAACTAAACATTATTGACGGAGGAGTTCAAATAAAATATTTGAAGCTCAAAGAGATTTGGGGGCACTTGGAATTTATGACTGTTCAAAGATAGTTAGGGACACGATTAATCCAAGTAAAATGCTTGAAGCTCGTGAAAGGGAAATGCAAGCCTTTTCAAAAAAAATAGATTTAGCTCAAGGGGAAAGAGATTAAATCTCAAGAAAAATATTAGAAAGTCCCAGAAGGACTAGGTCAACACATGAACATATTTTTAAATATTTTGCATTCAATAAACACCATGATGGGTCGGGATGAATGCAACACACATAGAACCATTTATTTAATTCAGAAAAACAAACAAAGGCTTTATCCTATACTACATTTCCTATAAAGAAAATAACTGTTGGAAAAAATTTAAAATTATGAGAAAATCATTGTTTAATTTTCCTTCTTATTCACATCCTGAAATTGGGAAATTTCATGGTGTGACAAGCATCACGTGTGCTTTGCTGCAGGATTATGCTGCAGGATTAGACAATTACAGGTGCTTTTGCAGCAATGTTTTATTATCCGTCAGCTGTAGTGTGAACATCCTTTTGTTTGGTGTAGCAAACATGGCCTCATTTGCCATTTATTCGAGTTGATTTTGGTGATTCATGCTAACACGAGTAATAGGACTAACCACATTGTCTAGCATGTTTTTGTAGGCATTCCTAAGTCCCATGGATGTTACCCCAAATTAATATACCATGCCCAAGTTAACATGTCATACCACAAGTTAACATACCATACACATGTTAACTATGTTAAGTGATGGCATGTTAAGTATGTTAAGTTGAAGCAAAGATCCAAGTTGAAGACGCAAAGGAAAAAAAGAAAAAGGGCACCGTCGGATGAACCGACGGTACCATCGGTGCATAGCGTCGGTGTAGTTGGTACACTACGCAGCGACTGGAATCAACTTGACACTGTCGGATGATCCGACGGTCTATATCCTAGATGCGCCGGATGAATTGTAGAGGAGGAGCAACGAAGACAGTAGCACCGGATGATCCGACGGTCTGAGAGAGGACACCGTTGGTCTATCCGACGCTCAGTTTGAATCAAGACAGAGACGCGCCAAGACAGACTCTTCAGCATCGGATGAACTGATGCCTTGGGTCAGAGGAAGCGTCGGTCTATCCGACGGTCACGAAGCATCATACAGAGACGTTTTGGTTGCGAAGCCTTCAGCACCGGATGAACCGACGCACCGTCGGTGTATAGCGTCGGAACAGTTATGTCAGCGGATCTGCAACGGCTAAGTGACGTGGATGCACCGGATGAACCAACGCCCTGAAAAAGCATAGCATCGGTTCATCCGACGCTTACTTTTTTAGTGGCAGTTAGCCAACGGCTCCTTGAGTGCCTTGGGCTATTTATACCCTCTCCACTCACCCATTTGAGGTAGCTGGATTGTGTGGAAGTACAGAGGAGTGCAAGACACCTAGAAGATCATATCCGATCCATCCAAGTGCTTAATTGCTCATCCATAGACTTGCATATGCTTAGTGTATGTGCTTAGTGCTAGGCTTAGCTTAGAGCTGAGTGAGAGCAAGGTTGTGCCAACCTTGTGAGGTGATTCTTGAGTGAATCAAGGTGTACATGGTCCGCCGAAAGCCTTGGGGCCTAAGTGGCTCACCGGCAATCGTCTTCGACCCTCCGGCTTGGTGTGGAGTGGCGAGGACACTTTGTTCGGGGGATGTGGAGACCCCCTTCCTAAGTGGAGAAGCTCCTTAGTGGAGGCGGCATCAAGGTGACTAAGGGAGCTTGGCGAGTGCCTAAGTGGCGAGCCTTTGTGGCGAGTCAAGTGGTGCTCTTGGGAGAGACTTGGTGACCGAGAAGCAATACTCTTGTGTGAGTGCTTCAACAACGTGGACTAGGGGTGGCTTAGTGCCTACCGATACCACGGGATAAATCACGTATCAAGAGTTTGCTTCCTCTCATCCCTCTTTACGTTTCCGCATTACTCTCTTGCAATCTTTGCTTGCCTTTACTTTCCTAGAGTAGTATCATGTTAGGATTGGCTATAGGTTGCAAACCTTGTTTTGGGATGGGAGTTTCACACTAGAACAACCATAGTTGCACATCAAGATAGTATGTTCTAGTTTATATTTATGCAAAAGTAGTGAAGCCATAGGTTAAGGTTTTAAGATTTCCTAATTCACCCCCTCCCCCTCTTAGGCTAACGAGCATCCGATTCCTTACATTTGGCTAGATACATTTTTACATCAGCAGAGCGGCCGCGTGTGTAATGTTTGAGTATGATCGGGCATAATTAAGTTTAGGAAGGATGTACAAAATAAGGTGTAGGTTTTAAACCAGTTAAAATAATATATCTTAACCCACTTCTACATCCATTTGGTCCCCATTATGTCGACCACACTAATCTCTCTCATCTATTTCTTCATGAACGTGTAAGCAACTCCCCATTTCGTCACACCACGGCACATTCTTAATTTCGTGACTGCTGAGCACAATATTGTAATAACACACATGGTGTGCACAAGAAAATGAAGATAATAATCCAAAATATATGGTGTGGCACTGGCTGGTTGCTCGTGATCACAAATCCACGGCCATGCTAGATCTTCGATCCTATCACAAATCCATCTCCTGCAGCACTGCCCATGAGGCCACATCATGGCATATTGTTGGCAACAGCTGTCGAAAATACCACCAAAAGGTTGCTTGGGGGCCTTTGATAGTTAAGGGCTAATTTTACACCGATTGAGTGCTAATAAAATTAGAAAAACATTGGCGAGCATTAACCAAACTGTGCTTCCGATTGTTTCTTCTCCTACTCCTAGTTTATATGGTCAGTGAAAGTTTTTATTTGAGAACAAACAACAATTGTCAATGTATGGTTGTTCCTTTTTAGGGTCGTGTAGCGCTTCCCATTTGCCCGTCGTTTTCTTTTGTTCAAAACCATCAAGGTGAGCACCATGTATAGGCTATTTTGCTCTGAGGTTGCGATGCTAGCCGTTACATCTAAAGGCACGAAGAGGAAGGTGGGTGGAAAGAAAAGTGCAGGTTCTCATGTGGAGGAGGAGTCTAGTAGTCAACGTAAAGTCCCTGCCTTAGTAATGTGGTACTTGCCGGTGGAGGACCGTCTGAAGTGATTGTTCTCGAACCCAAATACCGTCTGTAGATAATGGGGATACTTTTCAAAGACCACCATCTCCTCCGCCATCTCCACCAACCAAGAGGCCATCAATACACCGGATGATAAACTCATATGAACCAAAGTCGAAATCATCTGATGTTGGCTTGTTCTTAAAGGTACTGAAGAATAAACCTAAATGGGCTCTAACATCCGGTAAAAAATCATCTGATGTTCAAGTACTCAAGAAGGTACCAGCTGAAAAAAACTGTAACCGCGCCTCCTTTTGAAAGCAAAAGGAGGAGCAATAAATTTGTTTGGGTCGGATGAGTGTAACGCTCGGAAAATTTCTCCAAATAAATCACCTGTTAAATCACTCGTTAAAAATGATTTCAAAATCTTTTCTCGTTTGAGCTCAGTTCTTTTATCCATAATCCATCTCAAAGCCTAATCTCCTTTTTATGTTATGAACCATACAACCAATCAGCTACCTCCATCTATCTTTACCTTTTCTCGTAAGCCACATGCTATTCAATTCCAAAGCTAAACTCAGGAGCTTGCAACCCAAGCTTCGTGGCTGTATTCATGCAAATACTCTACTCCTTCCCGTGTCTCCTACCTCGCACAGCAGCAGCAGCACCTACACACCACATGCAAGCTTGCAACGCAAGTCCTTTGCCACGCCATGCACGACACCAGCAAACGACACACAGCGACACACACCGGAGGCAGCAGTAGCACGCGCCGCTGCCCACAAAGCCGACGACCACGGCGAGCTACCGCCGACCCCACGACGCGACAACGCACTGACGCCCAGCACCACGCCGTGCCGCTCTTTGCTGCGTCCCCCACCTTCACCACGCCGCTGCAGCCTCGTCGTCTCGTCGCACGCGTCGTCAACGACGCCGTCGCCTCAGCACCACCACCGCTGCCGCGCCCGCGCCCACGCCCGCGCCACTGGCCGGCACTGCCGTGCCGCCCCTCGCTCCAGCCCCACCTCTCCCCACGCCTCCGCCTGCCAGGCCGTCTCGGCGCGCACACTGCGTCCACGCCGCCAATCTTTCCGCGATGCGACCACACCGGCAGCCTAGCACCGTGTCGTGCCGCCCTCACCTGCCATTACTGCAAGCTCCCCTGTGCCACCCACCGGCAACCACCCTCGCCCCTTGCCGCCGCCTATAAAAGGGCCTGCGTCGCCCTCCACGACGACGCGCACCTCCCCAGCCACCTCCCTCACTCTCCCAAGCCTCGCAGCGCCGCTGCCCAAAGCAGCTGCCACCGCAGCCCGCCGCCTCCGTCGATCTCCCTCGGCGAGCCGTCTCCGCCCAAGGTAAGGAGGGGAATAGATCCCCCTCGTCCTTCTCTCCGTTTTCCCCCACTTCCCGGCCACCTCCGTGCCCGGAGGCGCCGGCGAGTACAACCTCCACCGGCCAACAGGCTGCCCCTGTCCGCCTCCTCTGTTCTTCCCATGAGGAAGAAGGGCAGTTTGCCCAGAAACCCCCTCCTCTATTTTCTTTTGCCCCACGCAGCCCCTCCCCCTTGTCTCTTTCCACCAGAACCCCCTGAACTCTTTAGTTCTTTGCGAACAACTCCTTTTTCCACTTAAACAAACCCCTAAATACCCTTGTCGTATCATTTCATGCGCCATCTCATATCAAATTAATCCCAACTTTCACCACATCCTTCCCGGATATATTTTCACCGGGCCACATGTCAATTTCCTCCAAAATAATATTCCTTCCTCCATTTTCTGTTTAATCTTCCTTTGAGCTCAAAGGTAAAATCTTATTTTCTTATATTTATTGTGTGATTGCTTGTGTGTGCCGTAGCCGACGGAGTGAACGAGGAGGAGTACCACGAGCAGGAGTTTGGAGCCGAGCACCGCGAGCAGGAGCCCGAGGACTCATACCGCAAGCAGGAGCTTCCGGAAGGCTTTAAGGACGGCAAGTCCAATTCCACCCTTTGATGCATATTTTATCCTATGTTTTTGAGACACAACCTATTAGCCTAATTCACAAAATTGCATTGTTTTACTGCTGAAACATGGTTGGATAGCCACCCCTTGATTGTTATGACTATTCCTTGATTGCCTATAATTATCTCTAAATATGATGTGCTCTATTTGGATGATAATTAATGCTAGAAATGCTTAGGACCATGTTACTCTTTCATTGCAACTCAAAATATGACACATGATTTATGAGACAATAAAGGTGTGAGCATTTTGAAAGATAAAATGGGATTTCGGAAAATAAAGGAAAGAATTACCTAGATGAGATGGATGGTGTTTCTTGTGTGAAATGCCTTATGTGGAGAACTCGTACCTTTGTGGTTGAGAATAGTGGGGAGATATCCATCTTGTCACGTG
Organism: Cenchrus fungigraminus; assembly: GCA_036936925.1. Lineage (NCBI taxonomy): Eukaryota > Viridiplantae > Streptophyta > Magnoliopsida > Poales > Poaceae > Cenchrus > Cenchrus fungigraminus. The sequence goes on from CM072780.1 coordinate 93,379,304, forward strand.
TAAGGATCGAGTTGATGTGTCATCTTGCCTAACCCATTTTATCGTGCAACCACTCGACCGTTGTGTGTGGCAACGGCTTAGCATAAATCCCACTAGCTAGTTAGTTAGCCAAAAGGAGAGCTGGTGAGCAACGGGAGATCATGGAGTAGGAGTAAGATCTTTGTGACTTACATCCCGGTTGAGATTCTTGGTGATATATCAGCCCCTTCGTTTGCTTCCGTATTGGCTACTCTAATTTAGCTATGGCGGGTAATGGCTTTGTTAGGATCTGCACCGGCACTAAGGTGTTCGTGTTGTGGTACCCTACTTGTGGGTAAAGTGTACAACCTCTGCAGAATGTAAAACCTATTCAAATAGCCATGTCCATGGTATTGGACGAGTTACAGCTTGGGCACATAGCTAGTGTTTGTGGGATGATGATTTTATTGTGTGAGTTGATTTTGGAAGTGTCCGGCAGTTGTGTCGTGAGCTACCGCGGACGGGGAGTCCGGTAGCATTAAAAACTTGGATCCTTGTGTGGATCAACCCCCACTTATTGATTCGGTTGCTAAAGAAATGCTTTATAAAAATCCTTTGAAAACGAACCATTGCATGTGTAAAATATAGCTTTATTGCAAATGAACCTTAGCCTTATCCTTGATATATACCTGGTGCATATTCTTGTATTTTCCCCCTCCGTGGGTGTGGTTGGACTTGTTGAGTACTTTTGTACTCACCCTTGTTACTTATGTTGCTTCAGTGGAAGACCCGGACTTCGTTGCCGAGGACGTTGAGTAGGTGGTCGCTTCCGTACCCAACATTGTCTGTGGTGTTGGCCCTTGCAGAATGCTTCCGCTGGCGTGTAGATGCTCTAATGATCTAGATCCCGATCTAGACCCGGTCTGGATCGTGCTTTGGAGCATCACTGTTGTTATCTTGCTTATCATAATAGCGTTTCTTCATTGTGCTCCTTCGTAGGAGTTGTAACGGTTATGAACCATCTGTTGAATAAATATGTATCAGCCTCCTGGGACTGATAATTGTATCACATTTAGTCTCTACTTATGTGGGGACGCTTCAATGCCGGACGGGTATGAGCATGGCAAACCATTCTGTTTTTTGTGGCAACTGAACGAATGACCGTCGGAATTGATGAGGTTGCATGGATGGATCATGCACGCCATGAAGCAAGGCATTCACAATTTCACCGCCAATGTCCCAACATGGGTGTTCAGTAGCACTTTACCACAGAACCTTGTAATCGATTTCATTGATTTGCATGCAATGTACCGTCGTGAACGCCTCGACGTCAATCTCGTTACCGTTTGGTCCATGTAAGTCAACATCCCTATACCACATACAAATTTATTCAAATCCATATGTATCGTTATTACCATCCTAATTAATTTTTTTTGTAGGATGCAAGCGTTGGATGAAAGGAAGACAAAAGGGAGGTGGAAGGTAGCATACTTGGACCCGCAACAACTTGGACCCGCAACAAGTAAGCCAGCCGCATCACACGTTCGTAATGTCGGATCAACTAGGAAAGGAAATAGACGAACAAGCAAAGACACCAGAGGACAAAAATCATTTAATAAAGAAATACGAGACAACAAAACATCATGAGGTGGGTGTATACATTGCAAGGACAATGAAGAAAAACCAAGATAAGGATTCAATCAAGTGCGGTTACAATTTTAAGTAAGATCATTCAAATAACTAGATATATATAAATAGATATATTATGTGGTTTATTTATATTAATTGTTTTAGTTTTATGCGGAGACCATTTCATTTGCTTTCACATCTGGCCGAAGCATGGAACTATAGGGGTCTACGACTGATTACACTATACAGAGGATTCTTACCTGCAAATCATTGACATTATAAAAAAGTAAGACAACTCAGTGCAATAATCACTATTGCGTGTATCGGCTATAGTTTAAATTGTATTACTAACTTATGTCTTTGTATCCTTAAAGTGCATATAGGCTATACACACTCAATGGTCGGCAGCACCCTCCAAATAAGAAAAAAATTGCTGGTACAACATGCCAAATGGGAAAGAACACTTATGTTAATAAGTACCGATCATTTTTATCAGAGTTGTACACTTCTGTTAATAAGTACCGATCATTATTTATTTGTTTGTAGTGCTACAAACAACCTCCTGGCAGTGTGCTATGTGGATATTACGTCTGCGAGGTTTTAAGAAATAATAGGAGGTACCGGACGAATCCTGAAGACCTAAGCCTCTTGTTTGTACACAACCATGCATGTGCTAATTATCATCCTAATGATAATGTATAATAATCTTCATTTATTGTGTTTACGTGGAGATGCCTACCATCGAGGGATCGTGGGGGCAGCTTGGTGAGAAGCAAATCAACAACATTTGTGCGGATATGGCGAGGTTCATCCTACATGAGATTTGCCACGGGGATGGAGAATTCTTCGTTAACGAAGGAGTGTTGAGTTTAGACGATGCGGAAAGGTTACATAGATGGGTGTCCCAGGGTTATCTATTATGTACTATGTTTTTTAGTAATGTGACTTATGTATATTTTATTATATTCTAGTTTGGATTAGGTGTGCTTGACAGACATATTTGGATTTGGCGTTTAGATACAAATAATAATAAATTCAGGTGAATTTGGCCTGCAAATATAAATATTAAAAAATACATCAAATATTCCGGCCAAATACAAATAATAAACGAAAATGGCAAATTATATACAAATAATAAACGATTATGAGGAATTACATAGCAAAATGGGGAAAAACCTTTGTGCTGGCTGGCAGCATAAAGAACCGCTAGCACAAAAAGCATTGTGCTGGCGGGCGTCCAGCACAGAAAGCTTCTATGCTGGCGGTTGGCATAAGCGCCCGCCAGCAGAAACTTATCTGTGCTGGTGGGCGGGCACCCGCCTGCACAAAGGGTCATTTCTACTGGATCGAAGTTGCTGGCGGGTGCTGCGCCCGCCAGCAAAGACCTGTTTTAGTCGCCACGACAAATCGTTTCTGGCGTAGTGTCATACAGAAATGAACACATCCAAAAAATGTTTCACTTTCACATAGATAAGCATATCCTCATAATGATAGTTCATGTAGTTGACATCTCAAACCTTGAAGTATTAAGTTACTGATTAGGGACCATATTATTGCTTACCTGAAATAATATGTTTTCCTAAACAGATCCATGCTATTGCCTAGATCTGAATTCCGGAGGACTTGAAGCACAAAGAAAAAAAGCAGGTGTACAAAGGGGGTGCATGTGCCACCATCGAGGGGGTGTCGTCGGGATCGTCGTCGTGGTGGGGAGGGGAGCCATCCGCCCCCGAGGTTGTCGTCTCGTCGTCGCGGGGACGGGGGCCGCCGGGGTTGCCGGCGTGATGGGCCAGGGGAGGGGGAACCTCCGCCGCCGAGGTCGCCATCGCGGGGACGGGGGCCGTCGGGGTTGCCAGCGTGATGGGGGAGGGGGAGTCTTCGCTGCCGAGGTTGCTGTCGCGGGGACGGGGTTCCCCAGCGTGACGGGGGAGGGGGAGCCGTTGCAGTTTGACAACACCGTAAGAATACATCTCCATTGATGATAATTTATTAGGTGAAGATAATAAAACCTCTGACTTATATAGAGCCAACCTATAATTGTGTATGGATTTCACAAACTTGAAGGAGTGGTCAGCAGCAACAATGAGTGCCAATTTAAGATGAGGTTTCACTTGAGGATTTAAGATGAAGCAATGCAATATAGCATGCTCTATTTAAGCATTCCTTCAAAACAAAATGCTAAAACATAAGAAAACAACTAAAGGATAAAGAAACACATTCTCTGAGCTGGAAGCTCGACTAACAGCATCCTGATATACAAGCACCTAATGATCTTTTCTAAAAAAAAAACCACCTAACGATGCAAGTTTTTTTTAGCTGGTTCAGATTTTGTAACTGTTCTAGAAGTTGGAATATTATTATATGCAGTAAACAGGGGAGCACAAAACTATCAGGTCAGATATGATGTTTCATCTACCTGACAGAAGGCTGCATTTATCGTACTTGTTGCAACTAGTGATGTGTATCTTCACATCTTGTAGAATATGGAGCTCGGGGTCAAAAAGAAGCAACGAACGCACAAACCACAAGTTGTATTTACACGGCGCATACTCTTGTGTATTTACACAGCCGGAGAAATAACCTACTCGAACTCTGAAGAACATACGTGCAGTACACATTTCCAACTTCTAGCTTCTCGTTAAAAAACTAGGACACCAATACATACGAGGACTTCTAAGAATGAAATTACACCATATCAAGATTAACTAATACACATTGTGCCACGCGCTCTGTCAAATGTTGCATATACCACTACGGAAAACCCAAAAACGACTCGGCTATTTGTGGAGTGTTTTTTTTGCACTCGGCAAATAGATTATTGTCGAGTGCATTTGTTTTGACGAGTGTTTTTTTATGATTACCGATAGTTCTTTTTAAGGGCTATGAGAGTTTTTAATGCACTCTGCAAAGAACTCTTTGCCGAGTGGCCAAGGTAAAACACTCGGCAAACAAAAATACATTTGGCATAGGCTCAGTTTCCGGTAGTGAAATGGAGATATATGTGGGCAATTTCAAACTAAGAAAAGAAGTAATGAAGTATAGTTTTTTTATGTTAAAATCACCAGTAATTACACAGTTGTATGTCCTTGTTTTGCTCATCATATAAAGAAAAAAGGAACAAAAGGATGTGCGGCCTATGCCAACTTAGTTTAATGAGGTCTTTTACGATGCACAATATAACATGTACTACCGATTGAAAAAGGTCTCGCATGGAAAAGAAAAGGACCTATATGTAAGGATCTGACGACGGTTGAGATTAATTCTATACTACCGACTTTTTTTTGCTGTAGTACAGAAGTATTCATATGTGGTATAGGTAGTATAAGGGTATTATTGGAAATGTAAAATCGTATTGTTGTAATATAGAAAATGAAATATATGAATTGGGTGCGTCTCGGCTGAATGGGCAGCGGGGGAAAATTTTCCAAATAATATATTTTGAGGAAATTACCATTTTACCCATAGTAAAAAAACCAGTAATACTACCGTACTACTGTAGGGTCGTATTGTGATATGCATGTGCCACAGGCTTCAATTCTCTCAATGTATATATAGCTACCTATTTGATCACATTTACGACCCAGGGCTATAAAAGGAAACCCGTTCAAGTGAGAATATATCACCCGTTCATTTTGCCAACATCCAAAAAAATTAAATCAACACTCTGTTGGAACGGAGTTGATATATGTGAATAGCTATGTAATTGGGATGGGATGCATCAAGAGTTTTAGCTCAAGTTTGAAAATACAAGTGCGATCATAGGTGAAAAGCAAGACATGGTCTTCCCGACAGCTGTGTACCACAGTTATTTTGGTTAGCTTTTGAATTTGAGATTTTGGTGTTCTGTACTTCTCTTGCTCAGTGAAGGCTGAGCATGCAACAGCTGACAATCGAGATCGATGATCTGATATTTGGTGCAATTATGGGAATGCGATTTTCATAGGTGATCATTGATCTGATTTGCAATGGGAATGCCATACATAAGCAGATTTGGGTGAAGTTTCAATTTGAAAGAAAGAAGCGGCACACCAGGAACTTTGCAAGTGAAATTGTTGACAACACATGTCCACATCTTGGTTTAGTGGATTCTGAGATTGGGATCTTCTTTTTTCTTCCTTTAATTTGACAGTTCTACTGACACATGCAACCTCTAGGAATCCGTCAGAGTCAACATATCTATGTATCTTGATTATTCTGTTTACAAAGTATAAATAAACTGTTTCTCATGATTAGGTGGCTGTGTGGTTAGTCGCTAAAGTTTCACAAGCAACTCTGTATCAATTTTATCAGATCCTCTAATAATTTTCACTGGCTGTCTAGTTTTTATAATTTCTGCAGTTAATTAACTGATGGCTCAATAGCAATTCAGTGGGACACATAAGGATTTAGATCAAGTGTCTTGTTCGGACTATGTTAATTTGTTTGAATTTAAATAACAGCGAGCTGACGGGAGCATGCTTGGGATACACTCATACATCTCGTGATTGGTGGATAGCACCACGCTGGCTCCTTTTTCTTCTGTAGAAACTTTATCCTTTGTGATCCAAAGTTAATAGAAATGTTTAGCTGTTGCTGACTTTGGATAATACCTCTAGATTTGGCCATATACAAAAGTGGCATAGTAATGGTAGTTTGTGTTCTTAACTGATGGTATGCACGGTTGTAGAGCCACGGCACAGCATTCACCAATATCGTGTTTTTGGTTGACCCATATTCCAAAAATCGCACTAATGGGTAGCTTGGGTCAGTCAGTTGTTGGGAACCACTTGCATCTTAAATTAGAAGCAAGAAGAATAGACATGTACACGTTGGTTTAGACGTTTAGTCACAAATGATAACTAGAAACTTTACTTTACGTAGGTCGGCCTCCTCATTAACTGCGGATAAAAAATGGTCATTAATACACTGCTAAGATTCCTCCAAATAAAAAAAGAAAAGAAATAATTGTGTTGTTGCCCTTTTGTGCATATGCAAAGTGACCAAGCCTAAAAGCCTCAATCACTACGTGAAAAACTCACTTTGGTAACGGGCATAGATTGCCTTTCGTAACGGGCAAAGCGCCCGTTACCGATCAAGTGTTACAAATGAGCCAAGAAAGGTAACGGGCAGATGCCCGTTACTGATAACACATATTCGTAACGGGCATCAAACAACGACCGTTACCACAACTAGCCACCGGTCACGTGAAATGGCTGTTTCTCTGGGTCCACAGGGAACTTTGGTAATGGGCACCAAAACAGAGCCCGTTACATTAGCTCAATATCGGAGACGCCTGCTGTGTACCTGCGTCTCCTCTATCTTGACGAAATGAGACGCGTCTATTTCACGCGCGTCTCAGCACATCTAGGATTCGTAACGGGCATCAAATAACGACCGTTACCACAACTAGTCACCGGTCACGTGAAATGGCTGTTTCTCTGGGCCCACAGGGAACTTTGGTAACGGGCATGAAAACAGAGCCCGTTACTGTGAAATCAACATTAGAGACGCGTGCCGTGAACCTGCGTCTCCTCTGTCTCGACGAAATGAGATGTCCTCTGTCTCGACGAAATGAGACGCATCTGTTTCCACGTGCGTCTGCTTTCTCTCGATTAAAGGAGACGCGTGCTTTCAACCTACGTCTCCTATATCTCGATGAACGGGCCAGGTCCTGGGGCCCACCGGTCAGGACTGGTAATGGGCTTTTACACTGCCCGTTACATTGTTGGCATGTTTGTAACGGACTTTCCGAATGAAGCCCGTTACTCACTGATCAGTGTTTGTAACGAGCTTTAATTAACGTCCGTTACAGATACGTAGGCCACCCCTACAGTAACCTGCCTGCTTGCCGGCTGCATCCTGGAACCAGCCAGGATTTGGCAGCCATCAGGGGCTGCATCCTGCCATCCTGGAACCAGCCAGGATATGGCAGCCACCACAGCAAGGAGACATCACAAACACATTCTCACATCACAGATATAGGCAAGCAAGATCACATTTATAGACAAGCAAAAGATCACATTTATAGACAAGCTAGGATCACATCAAGTTTCAAGTTACTCTCATCAGGGCTTGTTTGGATGGAGTCATGAGAAAGCTGCCTGAACCAGGCAGCATCTGACCCCAACCAAGCAAGCCAAGCAGGTTTCTCAGGCAACAACACCTGACTAAAGAAGACTGAATGAGTTTCAAGTTGCTGGCTACAATGAACTCACGGTGCACCATTGTAGAAGTTGTTGGAACTAGCTCCTAATCACTCACTCTCACGCACGCACGCAAGAAGAAGATAGAACACAGAAGATACAGAAACTTGGCGACGAACGCCCCGGTCGCCGGACGGCCAGTATGTTGGCTTTGTATTCAACTTGAAAGGGACTCGAACAAGTTTACACGCAGGGTTACATAGCCTTTTGTAGCCTCTCCACGGCGCAGCGCCCACGCCATGCACTCCGCTGATCACGCGCACGTACGTGTTCTCCTGTGACCCGGCCGTCTTCACGTTGAGCAACGTACTCCCGAGAGAATCGGTCTCCAGTTGATCAAGCCTTGCATGCGCTCCTCCGCTTCTACCGCCACCGGCCTCCGACTCGCCCACCTCTGCAAGTAACAGCACGCGCACGACACACACAAGCACGAACTCGTGCATGGACCTGCTACTCAACAGATCGACCAACACATGCTAACTAACTAGCCTATACCTATGCACGCACACACGATGCAACTAACAAGCTAATAGACTCACGTGCACACACGCGATGCACGCCAGGCTCTCACCGAGGCGTGGTTTATTCTAACAGAAGTTGCCCTTTCGGTGATGGTCTCCTTAAGAATGTACTCGCACAGCATCTCCCGGACACGCTGAAGGACCGATTAGGCGAACCAGAGAGGGGGGGAGTGAATGGGAGCCGATAAAAATTCTTCTCGAAGGAGATGGGAACTCCAACAAGACGAACACGGCTTCCAACTCACGTCTCCGACCCAACTACCCAAGTTGGTCAAGACCACGCAGCCACTGGAGTGCTACTGGTCCTAGGAACCAACACTCAACCTTCCTAGCCAAAACTTACCAAAACACACAGCGGAAACTTGCACGGCTTGCTGCCTGTGCTACACCGGTCAGACCGATGGCCTGCGCCGGTCAGACCGGTGACACCGGTCAGACCGGTGGACAGAGACGGTCAGGCCGGTGGCTACAGCAGCCGCACAGCAAACGTTCCAGGAAGCCTCAGTGAATCCTCTAGGCCCTGGAACAAAGACCACCACGAAACACAACCTGTGAGGAAGAAGAACCCCTCACAAAACCTAGCAAAACAACTCCAAACACTCCAAGAACTGAACAGCAGGACCACGGGACAAAACCACACGGACAAGGCTGTTCCCCGAGACAAAAACCCACCAAGGGCTAGCACCGGTCAGACCGGTCAAGAGCACCGGTCAGACCGGTCGTGCCTGGGCAGCTCGGGATGAACAGCGCCCGCGAGTCAACTCCTCCAAATCAAACTCCCGATCTCCCGATCCACTCCACGGTTTTGCACAAGACTTTGGGGATAGTAGGAACACCTCATGGGTACTCCATAGCCAAGATTTGGTCCACCAAAACTTGTCAAATCAAGAGGAATCGAAGAAATCCCACCAAGAACGCCTCTAACCCTAGAGCCACGAAAACCCCAAAATCGAGCCCCTTTGCTCACGGATTTGGAAGGGGAATCAAAGGGAAAAGAACCACAAAGGGTTCATGCATACATCCCCCACCAAATCCCAAAGAGAAAGGCCTCGAAATCGCTCCAAGAAAATCGCCAAGAAAAGGCTCCGAAAATCACCAAAAAGGAGAAACGGGAAAGACACATCCAAGCCTTGAGGAACCACGCCGAATCATCTATACATACCAAAGAGGTTCATACAAGGTCTAGCTTGCCGCCCGATCATCCTTCCCTCTCACAAGATCTCACCATGAAGCTCTCAAGCTAGTCCTACGAAAATCCTAAGAAAATAGGAAGGAAAATAGGAAAACCAAATGAGCTAGGGTTCCAAGAGATGGCTGCCATCCTCTCACCACTTGGGTTATATGGAGGCAACCGAAAGACTAAAATACCCTTACTAGCTAACTAGGGATACATGCCCCTCGAGGGCGAAATTGGAAGTCTTTGTCTTCGCACCATCGGACGGATGCCCAGCGACCGCAAACTTGCTTAGCCTCGACGCAAGCCTTGCGATCCCGACGCGTGTCCTCCGCTTCGAAGATTCCGGACTGCGTCGTCGCACACCGGTCAGACCGGTTCTCCTCACCGGTCAGACCGGTACCCACCGGTCAGACCGGTCAGACCCACCGGTCAGACCGGTCTGGAGCTGCTGCACCTCCGTCTTCGGTTCTTCGGTCTTGGCTTTGTGGATCAACCAAGGAACCCAGTGGTTTTCTGGTGAACCACCGGAAACCCCGCGAACTCGGTGTAGCCTCCGCCAATCACCACTCATGACTCGGCTCCCACGTAGTCCCGGCTCTACCTTGGTTTTGAGGCTCAACCAAGAAACCGTCCATGACTTCATCTTGCCGTTCTTGCCACCATGCGGCCCGCACTTGACCCCGCTGGCCACCGGGTCCCTCGAACCAAGCCTACTTGTCTTCTCCACACCTGGAGGCCTCACCGGCAACGACCTTTCACGCTTGTTCTTCACCTGCACCTGCACCAGTCAAGCCGCAACCTGCACCTGCAATACTTAGCCAAGAATCAGTCCACACCACGTTGTCAATCACTCATCACACCAGGAAGCGACCATCCACCGGTCCTCGAACCACACCTGGCTCTCAATCTCCCCCTTGATGAGTGCATTGACAACACACACGTTTTGGTAACCAAGAGAAAAGGAAAAGAAAAGAAACGACTAAAAGAAACTCCAACAAGCGATCGAAAGCCAAAGAAAAGGCAAAGAGCAAGATCACTTGAAGAAGACAAGTCTCGGACCCCTTAGGCAAGGGCAACGGCTCGACACATCCGAGACAAAACATGCTCAAGCAAAGAGCACAAACCATCAAACCAAAGCTCGAAAACCACAAAGAGCTCCCCCTGCACACATGCAAGCTCCCCCTGAACCGATGCAACTCCCCCTGGACAAATGCATGCGAACCACTTCACAAAACAGAGCAGCTGCAACAGCTCAGCTCTGACCGGTCAGACCGGTCGACACCACCGGTCAGACCGGTGGGCAACATGTGAACAGGACCAGCACTCTGACCGGTCAGACCGGTGACCTCAACCGGTCAGACCGGTGCACAACAGAGCCCAAAAATAGCTCGAAACCACCTGAAAACCTTCCAAATGCATTCAGTAGGCCAAAACATGCTCAAACTTCTCCCCCTTGTTGACAATGCATGAATCAAGCCAAAAATGCAAAAAATGCAACCTAGAGCTTCTCAAATAGACAAAATTCAACATAGGATGCTACACATGTCCAAACGAGCAAGTTAGATACTCTATAGCTTCGTAAAGACATAAACTTCATGATCACCAAGTTTCACAACCATTGGGCGAAGCTAAGATAGAATTTAGCAATTTTGCAAAAAATCACCCTCTCATGAGCAAAGTCCTAAACATGAGCAAAACATGTCAAAATGGCAAAGCCACACAAACTTCATGCTAGGACAACCATTCTAAGCATAAGACCATCATAAACACCCACAAGCACCTCATGTCATGTCAAAGCCACCGAGCCATGTGCCTACTTCTATATATGAGACTTCTCATTGGTAGGCATCATGCAACGATTTAGCACCCAAAGCAAATTAAAATTAGCACATATGACATGGGAGCACATTTTTCAAGCAATTTACATTTCATTTTCAGATTTATAATTGGTACATGAAATGTCTTTGCGACAAAAAGGAACTTATGCCCCTCCACAAGATGAAGCATGGGGGCTAAACATTCATGATGGCAAAAGAGCCTTTGGCCCCATATGATCAAAATAAGCTATCCAACCACAAATTAAGCATAGCCAAGCCACTAAAACATGTCAAGATCATGTAAAGGCATTTACTCACAAGAGAGCATATATATGAAATTTTTCAAAAACATAGCCATCAACCATGGATACAAACCAAGATTATCAAGAGCTAAGCCAAACTAACCATAGCTTACCAAATTAGCTCACAAAGACATATATGTCATTCCATGGTGAACAATGTGTATAGGAGAAGCCTTTCCTAAACAATGCATATGATACAAAACGCATGCAACCTAAGATACAAAGATGCCTATACATCATGTTACATATGCCATGCCAAATGCAAGAAATGCACAAAGGAAAGCTATACATATGCTACAAAGGAGCTCACACACACAAAGCTCACAAACGACCGGCTCCTCGAGGGGAGGCAAAAAGGGCTCGACACCACCGGCAAAAGAGCAAAGGAGAACAAAACTCACAAGCTCCGTCTAAACACATGCACTAGGGCCAAAGAGCATACAAAGCTCACCCTTAGCACACATGATAGAGCAAAGAGCACACTAAGCACACAGGCTCCCCCTAAACTCATGCATTAAGGTCAAAGAGCATACAAAGCTCACCTTACATACATGAGATAGGGCAAGGAGCAAAACGAACCAAGTGACTTGACCAAGGCCACACATTTGAAGATCACAAAAATACTTACCTTGATCATTTCTTCAGAAGTCACCCATCCTTGTCCACCGTCCCCGAAAGTGATGTATCTCCATATCATCACCGGGGTATGAGGCCGGAGAACCACCCCCGATATCAACCAAATGTTCTCCGGGCCTCCCACCTGCAACTCAAAACCAAGAGCGAGAGCGAGCAAACGACTCAACACTGGGGTTAGTACCAAAGGTGTCAAACCAGTGCCGGGCCATTTCCTCAAAAGTAGGGTTAGCAACATCCATCCTACCGGGCCTATCAAAACTGCGATCCATCCCGTCTAACCTATCAAACCTGGAACCACCATGGGAAAACCACTCCCGTCTCACTGGAGGAGTACGAGTACCACGAAAGGGAAACCGTGGTCCGTAGCCCCTCTGAGACTCAAAGCTGCGACCTCTCCCAAACTCGTATTGATCACGAGGTGGAGAACGTCCAGCAAACTCAACACCACCAGACTCAAAGCGCCTACCACCTGTTCCACGACCAAACAGGCTGAACCCTCTAGCTTCACAATCCCGGAAACCAAACTGTCCAGCACTCTGCCTAGCACCGGTCTGACCGGTCACTCTGACCGGTCTGGCCGGTGGTCCTCGGCCAGCAAACCTGCCTCCACCTGAAGCTCTCCTATCTCTCCATGCTGGAACCATATGCACAACACCCTTTCCCTTAGGTAGTGGCATACGAGGCTCAGGCACACCATGAGAAAGGTGGTACCTGTCCTTGTTTGCCCACTCCTTAGCCATTCTCGCCTCTCTCCTTCTCTTATAGCAAAACTCTCTCTTGTGACCATCCTTTCCACAAAACTCACAATGGAAACGGATTGGTCTTAGCTTAGGCTTGGGGTGAGGCTCTTCACATGGCTTCTCACTAGATTTCCCACTTAGTTTCTCACTAGGCTTTTCACTTGGTTTTTCTCTCGGTTTAAGCAACTGGTTTGGATTGGGTGCAAACTTGTCTTTGGGCGTGGGTTGTGGTGGGACTGGAATATTCCCAAATTTCCCTTCTCTCTCACCACTGCTCTCACCACACTTAACAGATCCCAAAGCCCAACCATCAAAGCGCTTATAACCGGCAATCATCATGCCAAGCTGAGGTTCCTGACTAGACAACCAACTCAGCACTTCACGCAACTTACTGTTCTCATCCTGCAAATGATCAACACATTTTGCAAGTTCCAAATTCTTCACAGCATGTAATTCACAGGTAGAGCAAGCAGTAGGAATAGGCACTTTCAAATCAGCCTCAAGCGAAACAATGCGAGAACGAAGCTCAGCAATTTTTTCATGCAAACCAGGGCAAGAAGTACATGCACCAAGCAAAGTGGGTCTAGATTGCAGCTCAGCCAACTCAACCCTAAGCACATCTAGTTCCTCACACTTGGAGGCATGCTTTTCCCTAAGAGCAGTCAAATCAGCTAGGAAAACAGAGCAATCAGCACAATCAATCTCATCAGAAACCACAGGGCTAGCCTTAAGCGAATCGATTTCAAGCTTGGCATCAAGAACCTGTGTTTCTAGCTCAGCCACTCTAGTCCTAGCATCTTCAAGCAAAGCTCTAAGCTCCTTCCTAAGCTTCTTAGCCTCTCTAAGCATGTGATCGCGATTATCAAGCAAGTCAACCAACTCCTCATTCTCCTTGCGTAAAGAAGAGAGCTCATCACATACCTCATCCTCGGAGTCGGAGTCTGATTCCGAGGCGTTCTTCTGGCTTCTCTTGCTGCCGGAGCTGCGTGCCATGCCGCATAGCCCATCCTTCTTGTTGCAGCCTCTCGAAGTCTTGCTTGCGGTACAGCAAAGGCCGTTCAAGTACTTGCCGAAGTCCTTCTTCTTCTTTCTGTGCTTCCTCTTGCTGTCCTCTTCTTCTTCTTCTTCACTCGAGCTTGATGACACATCCTCAGAGTCGGAGTCGATGTCGCTCGATCTCTTGATCTTTTCTCGGGTCCGTGTCTTCCTCCCATGTTCATGTTCCTTCTTCTTGAATCTTCTTCCTTTGTCCTTGGACTTGTGCTTGTCGTGGTTGTTCACCTTCGGACACTCGGCGAAAAAGTGTCCGGTCTTGCCGCACTTGAAACACGCTCTCGAGTTCCTCCTTGAGTTCACCCGGTTCTCGTGCAGCCTCTCGAACCGCCTGGTCAGCAACGCCAGCTCGTCCTCTCCAAGCACGTCGAACTCCTCGTCTGGCAAAGACATCAAAGAAGACAAAGAGTACATCCTGGAGGATGCGTTAGCATTAGACTTGGCTCCTTTGCCACTAACGAGAGCGAGACTATGAGAATCAGTCGGGCTCTCGATCTTGGCTGTCATACCACGGTCCAACTCAGCCGACTTGAGCTTCGAGAACAGCTCGTTCACCGTCAAGGTGTCATACTTCTCGGACTCAACAATAGCCTCAAACTTCCCGTCCCATACGGTACGATCCAACGAGTGCAAGAGCTTCACGGCTCTATCATGATCATTGTATGGGAGGACGTCCACATTGGCTCTCATGTTGTTCACAACGACCGTAAATCGCTGGAAAAGGGCATCGACGGACTCGCCGGGGAGATGAGTGAAGTTCTCGTACTCTCTCCGGTAAGTCGCGTACATCCGAGCCTGAACCTGAGCATTCCCAGCATGAGCATCCTTCAACTGCTCCCAAATCCTACAGGCTAAGTCCTCTGTCTGAACCCGATCGAATTCAGGCTGACACAGAGCACGAAACAAGTAGTCGACAGCCTTGTTGTTGGCTTCGAACATATCCCTCGATCCTGGAGCAAGGAAGTTCATCGGATGAACATAAGCTGTGTTCACCGTGACATCCCAAAGGATCTGACCCTTTCCGCGGAGGAACGCCGCCATCCGCCTTTGCCACATCTGGTAGTTCTTCCCATCGAAGTGCGGAGGACCCGAACCCCGTTCCTGGTACGCCATCTTTGGATCTTAGACTGGTAAGAGTCAATAAAGACCCGAACCGGCTCTGATACCAATTGAAGGACCGATTAGGCGAACCAGAGAGGGGGGGAGTGAATGGGAGCCGATAAAAATTCTTCTCGAAGGAGATGGGAACTCCAACAAGACGAACACGGCTTCCAACTCACGTCTCCGACCCAACTACCCAAGTTGGTCAAGACCACGCAGCCACTGGAGTGCTACTGGTCCTAGGAACCAACACTCAACCTTCCTAGCCAAAACTTACCAAAACACACAGCGGAAACTTGCACGGCTTGCTGCCTGTGCTACACCGGTCAGACCGATGGCCTGCGCCGGTCAGACCGGTGACACCGGTCAGACCGGTGGACAGAGACGGTCAGGCCGGTGGCTACAGCAGCCGCACAGCAAACGTTCCAGGAAGCCTCAGTGAATCCTCTAGGCCCTGGAACAAAGACCACCACGAAACACAACCTGTGAGGAAGAAGAACCCCTCACAAAACCTAGCAAAACAACTCCAAACACTCCAAGAACTGAACAGCAGGACCACGGGACAAAACCACACGGACAAGGCTGTTCCCCGAGACAAAAACCCACCAAGGGCTAGCACCGGTCAGACCGGTCAAGAGCACCGGTCAGACCGGTCGTGCCTGGGCAGCTCGGGATGAACAGCGCCCGCGAGTCAACTCCTCCAAATCAAACTCCCGATCTCCCGATCCACTCCACGGTTTTGCACAAGACTTTGGGGATAGTAGGAACACCTCATGGGTACTCCATAGCCAAGATTTGGTCCACCAAAACTTGTCAAATCAAGAGGAATCGAAGAAATCCCACCAAGAACGCCTCTAACCCTAGAGCCACGAAAACCCCAAAATCGAGCCCCTTTGCTCACGGATTTGGAAGGGGAATCAAAGGGAAAAGAACCACAAAGGGTTCATGCATACATCCCCCACCAAATCCCAAAGAGAAAGGCCTCGAAATCGCTCCAAGAAAATCGCCAAGAAAAGGCTCCGAAAATCACCAAAAAGGAGAAACGGGAAAGACACATCCAAGCCTTGAGGAACCACGCCGAATCATCTATACATACCAAAGAGGTTCATACAAGGTCTAGCTTGCCGCCCGATCATCCTTCCCTCTCACAAGATCTCACCATGAAGCTCTCAAGCTAGTCCTACGAAAATCCTAAGAAAATAGGAAGGAAAATAGGAAAACCAAATGAGCTAGGGTTCCAAGAGATGGCTGCCATCCTCTCACCACTTGGGTTATATGGAGGCAACCGAAAGACTAAAATACCCTTACTAGCTAACTAGGGATACATGCCCCTCGAGGGCGAAATTGGAAGTCTTTGTCTTCGCACCATCGGACGGATGCCCAGCGACCGCAAACTTGCTTAGCCTCGACGCAAGCCTTGCGATCCCGACGCGTGTCCTCCGCTTCGAAGATTCCGGACTGCGTCGTCGCACACCGGTCAGACCGGTTCTCCTCACCGGTCAGACCGGTACCCACCGGTCAGACCGGTCAGACCCACCGGTCAGACCGGTCTGGAGCTGCTGCACCTCCGTCTTCGGTTCTTCGGTCTTGGCTTTGTGGATCAACCAAGGAACCCAGTGGTTTTCTGGTGAACCACCGGAAACCCCGCGAACTCGGTGTAGCCTCCGCCAATCACCACTCATGACTCGGCTCCCACGTAGTCCCGGCTCTACCTTGGTTTTGAGGCTCAACCAAGAAACCGTCCATGACTTCATCTTGCCGTTCTTGCCACCATGCGGCCCGCACTTGACCCCGCTGGCCACCGGGTCCCTCGAACCAAGCCTACTTGTCTTCTCCACACCTGGAGGCCTCACCGGCAACGACCTTTCACGCTTGTTCTTCACCTGCACCTGCACCAGTCAAGCCGCAACCTGCACCTGCAATACTTAGCCAAGAATCAGTCCACACCACGTTGTCAATCACTCATCACACCAGGAAGCGACCATCCACCGGTCCTCGAACCACACCTGGCTCTCACACGCTTTAGATCTTCTGTGGAAACATCTACAGCAGATTTGAAATCCTGCAAAATACAATCATTTATGAGAATACAAGTAGAAATCAGTTTCTAAAATCAGATGGATAATATGAGCAGAGACAAGGTTGAGCATTATTATCTACTTACAACAGCCTTCTTGATGTCAGGTATGTCATCGAGTAGTCTTAACATATGAATGCCACATGGAATCCACACAAAGAGGACCCCCATGGCTGCTGAGCACACTGCATCGAGGTACCAAAATGACAAGGTAATGCAGTACCAAATAGGTAAGAAGGGACCATAAAAAAACCTTGGTCTTACATCGAGATTTGTTTTGTGCTTGAGTATGGCTTTTGACTTTTTTTCTTTCCTTTCGTCACTCCGTCCTGTGCATGTTCACCAAAGGCCCTGCATGATCAGCAATACCGATTAGAAACACTAAGAGATTGAATTTTTGTGAACAAAACCTACAAGATACTGACCAGTCCACAACAGGTTTGAGGTCTGAGAACTTTAGCGGGGGATGTTGTTTAGAAGAATCTAGATACCAAACCTCTTTGAACTTCATACAGATGATCACTGTTACCCAGTGGCTAGTGCAGCAGGCACCCACCACGTAGTCGTTGTTCATTGCATTTGAGATTGCTTTGGTAACAAGGCGAGAATGCTGAGAAATATTTGTGGAAGTAAACAAATCTGGATCTAAAAACCCAACACTGATCTGCATCTCCGCTGCCTTGTCCATCATTTTCCTATAAAAAATCAAATTGTTAGCATGCATGAACTTTGTGGTCAAAATTAAAAAAATATCTTTTTAGGTTTTAAGGAACTTACAATGTCCACAACCTCAAGAAGGTAACATCCAAAGAAGCCAGGGTTATAAGGTTATACACGCTACTGAATGCAATGTTTAACATTAAAGCACCACCACCACCTTTAACGTAGTCTTGATCCACCTTTGCTGGAAAGGCAAGTTTATCCTTACTGTGTTCCATGACGTAAGCATGCAACCTGGCACAATTTTGTCCAGCAGCCTTTAAGTTTGCTTCTGACAACAAAGGTGCACCAGGCTTGTATTTTGGTCGTTCCTGTTCTGTCCCAATAATACAGTTAAGAATCTCATCTTTAGACAGAGGTTTCCTGGCCTGGTTCCCCTTCTGCAGTGGAGATTGCCGACGGGAGAGGAGAGGCGACGTGGGACTGCCGACGGTGGCAGATCTGAAGGAGGGGAGAGGCGACGGGGGAGGCTAGAAGGGAGGGAGGTGGTGGATGGAGTCGGCCGGGGCGGGCGGCAGCCAGGAGATGTAGGATGGAGGCGGCGGTTGCGGGGTAGGATGGAGAGGCAGCCGACGGGATAGGGAGGAAGGGAGGGGGTAGCTTTTATACGTAGGGTTGGAGAGGGCAGGGTGTGGCGGGCTATTGGGTCAGTTGTTGGGCCGGCTGGCCCAATATGCTTTCGCGGTGTTCCAAATTTTGAGCCCACGGTAATTGTTTTTTCTTTCAAAAAATCCAGCAAATGTATTTAATTAGTTAAATATAGCAAATAAACACAAAAAATTACCAAATTTTAACATGGAGTACAAATGTTTTATGTGAAGAGTAAAAAAAACTTTTGAAGCCAAACTCAAATTCTTCCGCGCT
Source organism: Cenchrus fungigraminus (assembly GCA_036936925.1). Taxonomy (NCBI): domain Eukaryota; kingdom Viridiplantae; phylum Streptophyta; class Magnoliopsida; order Poales; family Poaceae; genus Cenchrus; species Cenchrus fungigraminus. The sequence continues at coordinate 93,398,081 of CM072780.1, forward strand.
TTCACTCCAAATCTAACTGTATCCTTCTCAACTCTATGAAACTTTTTCGGAGATATTTCTGTTTGTAGTTAAGCATCATACGTGAAAAATGTGTGAAACTCACTCAACTTTTTTCCATAGTCTCCACATTTGATATGATGAGATATTGACAAATCGGATAATTTTTAGAATTCATTTGCATTTTTAAGAATTCTAAAATCATTTAGACACACGGACATGGTCGTGGTCAAGTTGTTCGAATTATCTTTTGATTTCATGAGTAAGACCTTAAATTGGTCTAAATAACATGAATATAATTTTTTCACTCATTTTATTCTATTGTTTCAATCACTGCAGTTCAAATTTGATTTGATTCAAATAATTGCTTGAATTGTAATTAAGTAGTTAAACGTAACAACCAAATACAACAATACTTCGAATTTTCACATAGATTACTACAAGTTCCATATGAAGTGGAGAAAAATGTTGGAGGTTTGAAGATAATTTTTTTGGGTTTCTTCGCCATGTGCCATAAAAAACACACGGCGAACACACAACGAAGAGTAACGTTGTGTGTCCGTGTCTGACACACAACGAAGAGTAACGTTGTGTGTCCGCGTCTCATGTTCGTCAGTTGTGCTGAGAACGTGGAATGCATGTGATCCTTTTCGCAGTGTGTAGTGACCTCAACACACGGCGAAGCAATTGGTCGGCGTGTGTCTAATGGATGCACACGACGAAAGTTGACATCACCGTGTGCCCGATAGAAAGCACACGACGAACTTTTGGGTACACTATGACGTATGGTTTTCGGTAGTGATACTTTCACAGTGGGTGGGAAACTCCATTATGTCTGCCATCACCATGGGTGGACTTAAATGCCTCTAACAACCTGACCAATGAAGTATTTATTTAACCTGAAGCCATATTGCTGGTTTATGAACCAACAAAACAAAATATTTTGATTTATTGGACCGCAACTACAGAGGTACCTTATGAAAAGAATTGTTGTCTACATATAAATTCACCAGCCTCTCCTTTATAATATATACTTGAGAAATAGCAAAGATCCTCAGACTAGCACAATTCATACAGACATTCCTTAGTCGTATCCCTTCGCGTCGCTCCCGTGCAGGCGACGCAAGGGACCTAAACCCTAGCCGCCGCCACCCCTGCCCTCCACTACATCCCATCGTGGCGCCGCCGAAGCTTGCGCGGCCCGTGGGGATTGTGGTGGCATTGCCTTCCTCCCTCTTCCCCGACAGTCTTGGGCGGGCACGGCCACCGTGCGTGGCCCCTGTGGGAAGTTCGGCGGCGTGGGCTGTCCTCCACGGTGGCGGAGGCTGTTGCCGCCAAATCCAGCGGCGTCCCGGCCGGATTTTGTGGCCGTGCGATGGGAGCGCGCGGCGGTACGTGGAGGGGCGGCGGTCGGAGCCGAGCGGCAGCGACGGCGGCCATGGCCGGCTCGGCTCGGGCATTACCGGCATCTTTTGCGGCTGGCGTGGATTGATGGCGGCAGCGGCGGTCTGTGTGGTGGCGCAGGGTAGAGCCGGAGATGCGATAGCCACGGTCGGCGGTCGTGGCTGGTCGCGGTCGGCAGCGGTTGTGGCTGCCCGCGGCGCTCGGCTGTGGCCGACCGTAGCCGGCTGTGGCTGTGGTCGGCCGTGGTTGTGGCTGTGGCCGGCTGGCCGTGGCTGTGGTTGTGGTTGAATGTGGCCGGCCGTGGCCTGAGGGGTCCTGGGTACGGGCAACGAGCGTCGGCAAGATGGTTGTGTAACGCCCTGGGTTTTCAAAATCGGAAAACCCAGCATTCTGTCTCGTGATAGTCCCTGGATCAGACGCTATCACGCACAGGCATTCATCACAGATAAATAACACAATCATACATCGAAATAAAACATCAGAGTACGAATAATAATCTGATTATTACATGTCCTGATTATTCGGAGTACATCAATACCCGTCTCTTGGCGGAATAACAGAAATAAGAGCCTACGCAGCGGTAGCTATCTCCCAAAAGGTGTCTCCATCTTCAGGCATCTCCCACAGGCATCCTTGAGCGAAGCGTCGTGCCCCCTCAGTCGTACCATCCGTCGGCATTGTTGTCGTAGTCGGACTCGTACCCTGCAAGCTCAGGGGCTATCCCCAATGATCGGGATAGGTCCACGTCACCAACCGTATGCAAGCTTTAAGTGGCCTACTTCTAAGGGGAAAAAGAGTATATCAAGGTAGTAGCTGGGTTTCCTATGCAGCAGCACGAATAGAGTAATATCTCCATAATTCCACCATATCCCATATCTCTCATCCGCATACGGATACATCTGGTCACCCAGATCACCGTCACCATCACCTATCTCCATCTAGGGTCGGTGCGAGAACTCCCACTCCTCGCACCTCAATGGTTGCACCCGGATCCGCGAGGTAGAGGGAGCAACTCTCCTCTCCCCGAATAGAACCACGGCTCACCAATCACACTCATCCTATAAGGGGGAGGTAGAAATCCCAAAACGTAAGAGTCAGAGAAACAACGGGCATGTCCATAACCGAGGACGCAGCTATACGTATAGATCTAAACTCTGCAGAGCGTGTACACCAGTACCCAACTCAGAATAGTACCCGGACGGTGTACGGCCGACCGAGCCTACCCTACCGGACGAACACCTAGGAGTTACGATTCCATCCTGCATCCGGGTCTCGATGCGGTCCCCCGCAGAAGACCACCCCAGAACTGTGAAAATGCCCCCGTGTGGCCACACTGGGAGCACCCAAAGGGAAAGGACTTCACCCAAACCCTCTCACTGATACCCTCTATCCTACTGGCAGGTATGACATCGCACTTGCTAGGGTCGAACAGCCCTATCCCCACTCTCGGCGAGGTGGTGTGTACGAAAGTCCCGTGTAACAGGCGACCCACTCGGTTTCAGACCGAGGCGAGCTCATATCCTCCAAGTCATCACAAAATCCCCAACACCTGTGCTCCTAAAATAGTGTACCCGCCATAGGCACCAAACTGGGCAACGTCCGAGAAGATGATCCCTGGCCCCCGATCCCAGATCAGGTTGTCTCGAGCTCACCCCCGCCAATATATCCCAAAACACCTTCTCCTGCCGGGTTTTCCCAACACACGCCAAGAAACTACCACAATAATCCCAACACATGCATAGCAAGCTCAGCACATCATCTAGCTTAAGTAAAGCACTAGTAGTAGGTCAATCAAGGACAAGTATGTAAAAGAGGCTATGCACGGGTTCATCATATCCATCACTATGCAGTAATTAAAGCACTAGCAGTTCTAAATAGCCATGCCTGATGGGCATTCAAAGAATGGTCGGGTGTGAACCTGGGTACGAGTGGTCGTCGTAGCTGAGGTCGTCGTCGTAGTCCTGGTTCAGCTCTCCGTCTCCGGCAGCTCCTAGAAGCGTATTTAAATAAATAAACTCGGCTACTAATAGCAGTAAATCCACGAGAAGGAACAAATAAGATCCAAAAAGAGGCAAACTCTAGCCTAGCGCGGAGTTTAGATTTTTAGAAGATTTTCAGAAGAAGTTTCATATTTTTCGGAGCTAAAACGGATTTATTATGATTTTCTGAAGATAAAATACATTTCTGAAATTAAAATATACATATACAATATTGCAGACTTTTAACTAGCTCTAGACTATCTCCAGCTAGCTCTAAAGAGGCTTATAGCCAGCTGTAGGCTGGCTCCTGTGCTGACGCGGCTGCCACGCGTGTGGCTCAACGCCGGCGCTTGCCCACGTGGCGGCCTGCGTGGCGGCGCACGTGGCGCGGCGCAGCGGATCCCCGGGCAGATCGCTGCGGCGCGGCGCCGTGTGTGCGCGCGTGAGGCTGGGCCGAGAGTGGCCAGCCGCACGGGATCCCAGCGGATCGGTTGCGGGCACGTGCGCGTGTGGGCCGGTGTGCGAAGCAAAACCCCCCCTGGGGTTTTGACTGGCGTACTCAGGTGCTCGGCGGAATGCCACAGAGGGGCTCCGGCGCGGCCAAGTTCGCCGGCGGCGAGGCGTAGCCGGGGTCGGTCAACAAACGGCAGCACCCTGCTCAGCAGGGGTTTGCACATCGATCTGGGCCCAAAAGGGCGGCGCCTTGGAGCTGGAGCTTGCCCGATGGCGACGGAGCAGCGATGGGCGTGGCGGCGCAGCGTGTTGATCACCGGCGACGGCGTATGGGGGCGCCAACTTGCCGGGTGAGCGCGTGCGTGCGACAAGGCACAAGAAGAGCCCCAAAAATCTGGGCTTTTGCCCTCATGCGTGCGAGTTCCGAACGGGCGCGCCCGTGGCGGAGCTCGGGGCGGTGCGTGCAGCGGTGGAGCTCGGGGCTCCCGCGGCCGGGCACGAGCGCGTGTGGGGGGGGCGCGAATGCCGGCGGCGAGGCGAGCACGGAACGTCCACAAAGGCGGCGCTTTCCCCCCTGCTACCCCGTGCACGGAGCAAAACCTCCATGGCGACGGCCATGGTGGCGCGACGAGCAGGGTGACGGCGTTCCGGCGGTGTGCGTGTCTATGCGTGTCAAGGGAAACGGCAGAGGCGTGCACGTGCACCAAGCGAAGGTGGCGGCACCTGCAGAAAGTTCCCAGCTCGGCACGAAGGCCGGCTTCACCATGCGGCGTGCGCGGCGGGGCGGCGGCGATGGCGTGCACGCGTTTCGCCTCGCCTCGAAGGCCGGGTCATCCACAGATGGGCGAGGAAGCACGGCCTCACGTCGGTGGCCACTGGCCGATGTGTAGGCGTCGGTGTAGAGGGCTGAGCGGGCTCGTCGGTGTGGAAGGGGAAGACGGCGGCGCGGGCAGAGGAAGCAGGGGAGGCGGTCGGTGTCGCGGTCCTCGGCTTCACGGCGACCAGGGGCTCCACGGGCGGCCTCGGGTCCTTGCGGCGGCGTCGGCGGTCCCCCTCGGGCGGCCTCCGGTCTTCTCCTCCCTTCCCCCTTCTCCTTCTCCTCCGGCGGGCAGTGGCGAGGTGGAAAAAGGGGAGAACTCCCCGGCGGCTAGGGTTGGGAGTTCCCCGGGGCTGCGGCGCGGCCTTCTTATAGCGGAGCGCAGCGCGGGGGCGCGTGGACGGCTCCGATGCAGCGGAGGGGCGCGCGCGTGTCGCGACGGCGGCCATGGGTGGCGCCGGGGCGCTTTGGCGCGGCGGTCGTCAGCTAAAGAGGTAAAGGAGGGAGATGACGGGGGCGACGTCATGGTGACGTGGGCATGACACAAGGTGGGGCCCAGCGGTCAGCGACTGAGCGCGCGGGCGGTAGGTGGTAAGCGGGCCGCGCGCGCGTGGGCCGCGATGGGCCGCTGTGAGAGAAAAGGAGGGGCACGCGGTGCGTAAAGAAAAAGAGAAGAGGGTGGCGTGGCAGACTTCTAGCTGTTGGTCTCGAGGCCCAACAGTGCAGCTCCCTTTTCTATTTCCTTTCACTCCTTTTCTAATTTAGTTTCAAATTTGAATATAAATTCAAATTTGAAACCCACACAAATAAACTCCAAATAAAACCAAATGAACTCCAAGTTTCTCACACTAGCATTTTATATTTCCTAAAAATTTTATTTAATTCAAAATTAAATCTAGGAATTAAAGGAGAGATAAAGGAAGACATCCTTATTCAAATTGACTTGCACCCAAATAATTCATCGAAAATTTTAAATCCACATTTTTATTAATTAACATTCCTCAATGAAATTGAGGGATGTTACAGGTTGTGCTCCTTTTCTCCTCCTCGATAGTGATGCTGGTCCGTCGCCGCCTTGGTGGTGGGGTCGGGGGCTGACGGGCGCTTGCTAGTGGTGCCGTGGTGGCGCCTCAGGCTGTGCCGGGCTTCTCCCGATTGAGGTGTCGTGGTTGTGGTGTGGTGTAAGCTTCTGTCATTGGTCGAGAGTGTGCGGCAGGAATGGTGTTCAGAGCGAAATCCTCCCCTGTCGGTGGCAATGGTGGCGGCGGCCCTCGGGGCGTCACTTTCCTTGTCGAGGGCACCATGGAGGGTTATCATGTCCTTGCTGCACGGGGTCCTATGGTGAAAACCCAGTCCTCTGTGGACGTGTAACGACGTCGCCTTCTGGCGTCGTGCCCTTCTTGGAGGCGCCGCATCTGGAGACCCGTCTCAGCTTGTGGAAGTGGTGGTGCACTTGGTCCGTATTGACAGGGAGGTGCAGAGGGCCCATGGGGGTGTAGCCTCGTGTTGGCACGCTTGGTGCAGTGGTGATCTTGGTGACAGCTGGGCGGAGGTGTTGCTCTCAGAGTAGTTTCAGATATCCGAGTCTTTGGCAGAGGAGTGTGAGGCGGTGGGTTAGGCAAGGCCCCCCACGTAGAGTGGCAAGGATGAGTGGTCTTCATTGGTGCTGCGACGGGAGTGTTCTGCCGAAGCAACGTCGAAGCAGAGGGATCGACGATCGAGTGTGTGCGACTTGTTGGTGATAGCCCATGGTGGAGTTCAGGTGGCCACTTGAGTTTGCAGCGGGTTGCGGCTTTGGTCGTGGCAGGGCGTTGGTGGCGACGACGCGAGTTGTGGTGGATTTCTTTTGGCTCTTCTCCCAGGTTGTGGTGGTGTAGTGTCTTGTTGTGTGCGTTGTTCCTGTGCGTTGTTTGTGTGTGGTGGCGTTCGCTTCGGCGCATGATGTACAATTGCTTCTTCTTCTTAAATGATATGACAGTGTTTGTGTCTTTAATTTTTAAAAAATAGCAAAGATCCAAGTTATTTGGGCTGAGACCTACTAGACATTTTTTTTGTGAATAGCATAGTAGCATGGCAGTTGATAGCATCACTGGAAACCAGATTTTCCCTAAGTGTGCACAGACCATCAAGGAAATTCAATTTACCATCACGGAAATAAAAAATCAACGACAAGGAATAACCAACAGGGGTTAACAGGGAAATAAACAATTGTATGTTGGTATTCTATTTCCCTGTCGGTTACCCAGCTACAGGGAAAATGTCCTCCTTCAGGTTTGAAACAAATTCCCTGTCAAACAAGTACCGACAGGGAAATAGATGTGCACCAACAGACAAACCCATTTCTTTGTCAGGGCCCATTATTCCTGTCATTTTATTTACCGGTAGGGAAATTTCTATATGTTACAAAAAAATATAATATAGCCACAATTGAAATCATTAGCATTTTGACATGCATTTATTGTACACATTGTTGCCCACACGTACAAACACAATCACTTTAAGGTCATCACAAGTTCTTGCATCACAATACACATCTATCGATTGACATTGATACCCATTATACATGGATTTAACCTCTTGCCACTACAATCACAGCCATTAAATTTTTTGTTGTTTGTAAAATATGGTGGAAATAATTAGTACATGGGCTGACCAATAGCATGACACAAAGTAAATTGGAAAGAAGAAAAATGCATCCATCTGTCTGAAAAATATCTCTTGCTCTTGCCATTTGGCCATCTGGTAGCTTACTCCACCAGAAAGCAACACACACACAACAATAGTGAATGGCAGAGCACCAACATCTAACAGTAGTGTCTTGAAATTCTGAGTAGATTACTATCACATATCAATCTGTTTAGAAGTTGCAACCTTTAGATCAAATAAGCACCAAAGTTAAATTTTCTCTTATGGTTGAAATTCTAGATCACAAACCAAGTTAAACTTGGGGAATCTGAGAGAGCAACTCAGCAACAGAAAAGATGGAGCAAAAGGAGGTACCGAGAGGGGCTGTCTTCCCAAGTGGATGAATGACGCCTTCTTGCGTCCTGGAGTTCACACGCATGAGCTATACAGTTAACATAAAGCAGATCCAATCAGAAGCATGTTAAAGGAACAGTTAACATAGACTAAAGCAGATCCTAAATAGAGAAGCATGAGCGCCGGATCTCTGTAGAAGAACATGATGCACATGGAACAATGTAGTACAGTAACAGCAGCTAGAAAAGAAAAGGCAGTAGCAGTTGTTCTTGTATATCAAGCGATGCCAAGACAATTGAATTACTCACAGTTTTGTAGTGCTTGAAGGTTAGTGCCACAGATTTGCCGAGTCGACTGTCCATGACAAATACAAATAAATCTTGTCAAGGGTTTGCATCATAAGAACATATGGAGCAGCGACCAATCTCATTTTCGCAGGGCAACCCTCACTCAGTTCCAGCAGCTTAAACCTGCATTTTGGACACATCACAACTAAAAATTTCAGTTTTCAAAACATTATTTTTACTAAAATTTGGACAGGATCCTCCTGATAATATGGCAGTTTCGAACCCATATGTACCTCAAATTTAGTCACAAACTTGTGTTGATCATAAGATTGAAAAATGTAATGTTACATTCGTAAATGTTATATAAAAATATAATTTTCTATTCTCTTTTATGTGGAAGAAAACAAGTCTTATAAAAAAGATCCAAAAATAACAATTACCATACAAATATACATTATTAAATGAAACACCGCAATTTTAGAAAAAAATAGGAAAAAGACTCATCAATTTTTGAGTTTTTATGAGGGAGAAATACCAATTATAAAAATTAACTACGATTTAAAAAGTGAAATATGAAATGTTGATGTGTTCTTCCTCCCAATCCAGATGAATTTCTATGTGTATGTGCCATGTCAATTTCTCTGGGTGTTTTATCTAACCCATATGGAAAAGAGGAAGATCCTTGTGTGTCATGTCAATTTATCTGTACATTTTACCTAACCCATAGGGAAAAGAGGAATATCCCTGTGTGCTATATCAATTTCCAGTAGTGATGGATACTTAGGCTGAGGCTTCCGTTGGCCATGGGACACATAAGAATTTCAAACGAACCCAAACATAGAAAGTCCGAGCATCACATGTGCTTTGCTGCAGGATTATAGTGTGAGAAATGCTCCGGTGGTCCTCTCTATAAAATCTGCACGAGTTTTAAAGCGGACAAATAATTAAATGTTTTTAATTAACCTTATTCTGGGCCTCTTCTGGGCCAGCCCTGTTCATGTCCATATCATGCCCATGCCCATGCCCAGATGAGTCGTCTCCTCTCCATCCATGCTGGGTCTCCTTTCCTTCTGAATGGCGGCTCATCTTCGTCGCGAAAAGAACTGAGCGACGATGGCGTGTGGTGGTGTTCCATATGGCAGCAGCACATCATGATTGTGAAGGCGGTGGGCGAATTCAACATGTGGTTGAACTGAAACATTTTCATAATAATGCTTTTCTATGAAGTTCGTCACCTTGCAATTCGCAAACTAGAAACATTATCATTGCAAGCATGAGGTACAACATATGCAGTGTTTTCTCATGAAAGTTCGGAACCGGCCGCTGGACACGAACACGACGACGGCCGTAGAATGATCGGGATTCTGGATGTACGGGCACCGTATGTGTCGTTCCCCCACCATAAAAAGAAAACGAACTGGGCAACTGGCAAAGATGTAGTCATCGTGAAGGTGGTCGGACGGATCAACTACGGCGATCTTGCCCGGCGCAGCTCCATGCTGCAGTTCCGCTTCCGCCCGATGCCCACAGCGATTGGACATGCGCCACCAGGAAACAAGGCGAGCAGGGAAGAGGGTACCCTCATTTTTCGAATTCTGTTGGCCACTGCTATTCTGTGGATCCAAACGTATTAGCCGGGATGGGCTAGGTGGGTAGGAGGGGGCCAGATGTGGCCCAAGATTATCCCACTGCTAAAATAATTAAGAAAAAATATTCTTGTTGCTTCGCCGTTTTTGCAATCACAAAATCATGTAAAGTATTAGTACATAACAAAGATCGCTCATTAAGAGTATCACATTCATCCATATTTATTTTAGTAATTAATCATATAATAAATAAAACTACTAATAAAGACATATTTTTAACATATATACATTTATCAAACAAATACATAAAAAATATTTTCATCAATAAATAAATAAACTAAAGTAATTAAAATTAAACTTATATTGATGTATTTTTATTATTCAAATTAATTATATTGGTCAATAAATATAAATATAATTGTTAAATTGTTTCGTGGATGCAATATTATTAATATTAAAATTAATGTCATAATCATTAGTTATGGATATAATTATTTTCAATTATACACTATCATTATTAGTATTCTATTGAACATAAGTTGCCATTAGTTATAGAGATAACTTATAATTTATATATATTCGAATACAGATAGTGTCGGATTTTGTTGAATACAGATGGAATCAGATAGAGAAAAAAATCGACAAAAACGAATTCGGATGTATCCACTTTACTACCACATTTAAATTCTAATACGGATACAGATATCCATATTTATATTTTAGCGGACACGGATATCGGATAATTTGGATTCCCTTTCCATATTTCCATCCTTTTACTGACAAAAAGTCAAGCAGGGGTTTACAGCTTAGGGCCTGTTTGGGACTACTCTGCTCCACCTTTTACAACTCTGCTCCACCAACTCCATCATGGAGTAGCTCTACTGCAAACCACCTGTTTGGCATGCAACCTAACTCCAGCTCCAGAAACACAAAGGTTTTCTGAGAAAAGTCTAATATACCCATGGTAAATGGGCCCATGTGTCGGTCTCTCTACCCCCACCCTTTTCTCTTTTCCGCCGCCGACAGCACCGGCGCAGCAAGGTGCCGCCGTCGCCCGCGCGAGGGATCACCTTCGACCTCGTCGCTGGTCTTGGGGCAGTCCCACCCCTCGCCTTCCTTGACGAGCTTCTTCTTGAGCCCCTGATTCCCGATCTCCTCGTCCTCCCCAACCTTCACGGTCCCAGGGAAGTCAAAGTCCTCGTCCTCCCTCTCCCTGGCGTCGAGGTCCTTCATGGCCTCGTCCTCATCCAGGCCCCCATCACCTCCTCTTCCCCCCAACACGACACCAGTGGCGGGCCGAATGGAGCTCGCTGCGCCAGCCGCCGGCTATGAGGGAGAGGACGACGCGGCCTCTGTCGTCTCCCGCTCCTCGGTGGACGCGATGCTGACGAGCGGGGGAGAGGACGACCTCGGTGGCGGCGGTGATGACGAGCGGGGCGCACGGCCTTGGTGGCGGCGGTGTTGACGAGCGGGGTGGAGCTCCTGTCGTGGTCCAACACGGCGCACGGCCTTGGTCGCGTCGGCCGGCGGCGGCGTGGGAGCGGACGGCGACGCGGCAGGGGGGAGGAAGCGGCGGCAGACAGGGAGGCAAGGCAGGGGTCACGCCGAAGGAGATGGGAAAAAAGAACGAACCGTTTTTCTTGTGTAACATGAGTGGCAGTGGTGGGTAATTATCCCCCAACTCCATGAGGACATAGGAATCTTTGGTTTCTGGAGTACCTCTTGAGGAGCTCCATAAAAAATGTGGAGTTGGCCCTCAACTCCACTTTTTTTGGGAGTAGAGTTCTTGGCGCTAGATCTGTTTGGCTAGCTAGTTTGGGAGTGGAGCTGTACAGTCCCAAACAGGCCCTTCATGCCGATATACAATCCCTAGGATCAGCATGCGTGCTATCTGAACAGCCATCTTAATTGCAATCAGTCGTCTTTCAAAAAAAAAAAAACAAATTGCAAACAGACTCCAACAAGGAAGGAAGTTATGACTTTTGACCACTAATGTCTCATGCTTCAATTTTGTCTGTAAATACAGAGCTTGAGCAACTACTAGAACATTCTTGAATTTGATATCAGTCTATCGGAGTGACAGCAGTTTCTACGGGAAGATATTCATAGGAACTTGCAGGGCCTTTACTGCACCTACTAAAATTAAACGCAAGATATTATCAAGAGATAGTAACTTCCTTGTTTAGAGTTTGTATTTTGTTTAACTTGTACGTCCCCACTATTATAGCTCCTTATCGATGAGATCTATGAATTACAGTTTGTGTAAGCATATCAATCCAACTCTTCTGAAAACTGCAATAGAAAGGAGTACGTCATAAAGTGGCATCATGTTAAAATTTTCTGTAGAAGCAACACATTCCACACAAATACCAGGAAATAGAAGACTACCCAATGCAATGGTGCAGTAATATGGGGCGCGTGATCTAAGGGCTTGTTTGGGTGGAAGAGTATTGGAGACTTGGAGTGATTGGAGGAGAAATTAGTTAATTATCAACTCCTTCGTTCCGCTCACAAGCTTAATATAATGACTGCTGAGCACAATATTGTAATAACACACATGTTGTGCAAAAGAAAATGAAGATAATAATCCAAGATATATGGTGCGGGCACTGCTCTCTGATGTGCTGTGGTTTCAAGGAATCAGGTGTGGCGCAGGCTGGTTGCTCGTGATCACAAATCCATCCCCTGCAGCCCTGCCCATGAGGCCACATCATGGCTTATAGTTGGCAACAGCTGTCGAAAATACCACCAAAAGGTTGATTGGGGGCATGAATTATCTGGTTTTGATAGTTATTACGGGCTAACTTTACACGGATTGAGTGCTAATAAAATTAGAAAAACATTGGCGAGGATTAACCAAACTGTGCTTCGGATTGTTTCTTCTCCTACTCCTAGTTTTTATGATCAGTGAATGTTTTTATTTGAGAACAAACAACACAATTGTCAATTTACGGTTGTTCCTTTTTAGGGTCGTGTAGCGCTTCCCATTTGCCCCTCGTTTTCTTTTGTTCAAAACCATCAAGGTGGGCACCATGTATAGGCTATTTTGCCCTGAGGTATAGCCATGGATTAGCAGTGCTCCTTACATGCCAAAGGAAAAGGAGAACTGCATATATAGTGTCACATATATCTCCTACTAATGACATTTGACAAATACTTTCCAATCTATATGCATAGTTCCAAACCGTACAATTACCTCTACATCAAACCATCAATAAGCTGGTAGTTGTGCACTAAAAGGTATAAACATTTTGTGAGATGTATAAATAGCCACAACCCTTTGAAAAGGAGAAAACAGCAGTCCCAAGTTCGACTCCTCGTGGTAGCGAATTAAAAGGGGTTGGAATAAAACTATATAAAAAAATATGTGGAAGTTTCCGCTACTGATCATTTCGGTCAAAAAAAAAAGGAGAAAACACAAACGCTTTGTGGCTGATTCATTCGACATTCAAATATCATGCTAGAGCTCATTATATATATATATATATATATATATATATATATATATATATAGACACACACACACACACACACACCCCAAGCAGCTAGAGACATTCAAAAAGGTAGCTAGTACGTAGTATATATGCAACATAGTCTCTAAATTAATCTATGGGCGACCAAAGGAGAAGCCTATATTATTGGGGATGAGATACACTGGGACTATTTCAGCTGTTTGGATTGGCCTCGAGGCTTGTCATTCCTGCCATTTGCATCTTTGACACATCCAAGCTTCGTGTGTACGTGTACCCGGCAGCTAGTTAGGTTTAGTGTGATCCTGTTTTGAACAAACTCAACAAAGTTGTTAGTTAAGTAAACTGTAGGGTACAGAATAGTATAGAAATCCACAACTTGAAGTATTGTACGTGCTGCAGGTTGAGATAAACTCAACCAAGTGCTGTACATTGTTGCATATTAAAATAGCACTCATTGTGCATTTGAGAATGTTGTAGGATTATACTACAGAATAAGCGCAAATGCCCCTATATACTAATGTAAATTATTGACTCCAACATTACTAGTTACAGTGGCAACAATAATATTGCTGTGTAGACTGCGACATATTTGTAGTTTTCCCGTGAGGCTGTGGTATATATCGGACTGAAACCTTTGCTTCTAGTCTCTTTATATTACTATATATATCCATGTCCTCTATTTTGTTTTCGTCTACTTTAGTTTATCGGATTTGTTGCTAGTCTATTGGAATTCATCGCTCTCTTCCCATATATACTAAATTTCTCTCTGGCAGATTCTTGCTACCAGTCATTAACGTACATTGGGCCTTTTCACTACTAGAGAATGGACCTTTTATCCATGAGGTTTTTTAAGGTACACAATACAACCTGTATGACCGGTTGAAAAAGGATTCGTGTGTAATAGAAAATGACCTATATGTAAGGATCTGACGGTTGAGATTAATTCTATACGACTGGTTTTTTCATCTGTCGTACGGTAGTATTCAAAGGTCGTATGGGTAGTATAAGGGTATTATCGAAAATGTAAAATGGTATTGTTGTAATATAGGAAATGAAATATATGAAATGTTTTAGATTGTATAAGGGGCAGCGGTGTTTTTTTCCAAATAATATATATCTATCAAATTACCATTTTACCCATAGGGGAACAACCGAAGAAACCGATAATACGACCGTACGACCGTTGAGTTGTATTGTGTACCGTAAAAAACCTCTTATCCACAGCCTCGAAGTCCATTAATACCTATAAATCTGCGTCCTTCAAAGGTGGAGAGTAGTAGAGTACAATCACATAATTCCTTGTGCAGCATTCGCATCATCACAATTATATCATACCCACTGTGTACAACAAATGAGTCAATGATGCATTGCTTGCATGGCAATGGAAATCCAACAATCACAATTGAATAGTTTTGCATTGGTATGGGATACATCAGGAGGATTTTCTTAACTCAGAGAACTAGAGTATGCTGGCCTCACCGTCCTAGAGCTACGGAGCAGAGCAGGGCAGAACTGCTGCCATGCAACGGCTACAGCGAAGGGCCACAGCATAGCACACAGACTTGGGATGCAATGGTCCTTGGTCTTGCACGGAACAAGTTCACAACCAACAGGTCAAGGACTCAATGTTAATTTTGTTCCTCAGGCCTACTCCATGTCCATAGCATATGAACTAGTAATCTATTATATTATGTTATATTACTAGCTCTAGCTTCTTTGTGACATCACACTACAGCTTGCTTACAACACACGTATAAAGATTCAAACTTTCCATTCTTTTAGGAATAATCTACTGTTAATTTTTTATTTCTATAATGTAAATTTATATGGTTGGATTCTTAAGCAAAGATACTCCATAATGACAATGAATTTATAACCACGAACAATATAAGATAAGATAAATGAATGGTAAAACTATTGTTTGGAAGTACCTTATAAAGATGGATGGAGGGAGTACATGTTAATACTTTTTATAAAGCATTATTTTTTACAGGTAAGGTGCTTTGAAATAATGTAAATATCTATGCAGTTCAAATATGCATTAAAAAAGAACAAATAGAAAAGAGCATTAGACAAGCCGCAGTTCATCTACATAAATATCTCTTGGTGTCAGATTTTTTATTAAAATAAATGGATATCACAAAATGTGGCACGTGTCTCCCTCTAGGGTTTTAGGGAGGACATCACAGCTCTTTTTATAGCTTGCCTGTGCACCTGTAATATATGGGCTATGCCTAGCTAGCTTGAAACTAGCAAGCTGGTTGATGAATTAATAGTAGACTAAAAAGATATATTTACTGCACACTTGGGACACAAACTATCTGCAATAATCTTTGCTTCCTATATATAGCAGAGCTACAGAGGTTACACATCCAAAATCGATTTCATCTCAATATTTTCATGGAGAGGCAAAATCAAATTTGCAGTGGTTGGTAGTGAAAAAAGATATAAGTGAATAGCCTATTAGCGCAGTTCAGCGGTGGTTGCTGGAAGTGAGGCTTCCACTGGGGATGTGAAACGCCAGGAAATTTAGATGAATAAAGTAGGGGGAAAGTTGAGCAAGAAATAGATGCAGAGCACCATGGTGACATCGAGATACCTTGTCCCTCCTGTAGGGCTTGAATATCAATATGGGGTTCCTCTAGTATAGCTTACCATGTGGCACGGCATCACACTCAGCTTTGACACGAATGTCTTAACATTCTGGTAAACCACTGTTTAATTTTGTCCTTTGATCCTTGATGTAGCAGCCGTGCTCATAGTGAGATGACAAGGGAAATTTTGCTGGACGCAACACCTTACTAGATGAAACTGGTTTATTTGGCATCCAGCCAATTTGATGCAACACTCACTGGTTTGAACCTTTCTATTGGTTGAATTAGTCTTTAGGTTTATGCTATCTTCTTGTGGTTACACTTTTCAAATTAGAACATTTGTCATTGTCTGATGGATTTTTTTGTGTAAAGTATATTTTCTCGTATCCTTTTTTCGAAAAAACATTTGTTTAGAATGGAGTGGTTTGAGATCACTGAATCATGTAAGCAATTAAAATATGCATGAACGCAATACCTGTACAATTTAGAAATAGCTAAAATTGCCATATGACAAAAGTATCAGTGCGAGACCATTTTTCTGGTTTATTATTGCAAAAAACCCAAAATGTTCCATTTATTATTGCACCACAACTAGAAAGGTAACCTTATAAAAAGAAACGTTGCCTATGTACAAGAGGCAATATCCAGTATTTAACTTCGTCAGCCTCTGCTTTATATTTCTGTAGGTTAGAATTAGCGATATCCGCATCATGCTGACCGAGGCTGAGGCTTTCCTTGGGCATGAGACACATAAGGAATTTCAAACAAACCCAAATACAGAAAACCCGAGCATCATGTATCCCTTCCAGTAGGATTATGCCGGAGGGTGCAGCAATGTGTTATCATCCGTCAGCTGTAGCGTACTGATGAACGTCCTGGCTAGATACATGGCTACGCACGACCATCAGGATACCGGCCGCGTGATGAGTTCGCTGTGGCACAAGAGGGAGCAATTGTTCGTCCGGTCCGCATTCTTTGGACCACACTAATTTGTGGTCTGTTTCTTCATGAATGTACGTGTAAGGAGCTTCCCATTGCGGCATACCATATTGTTCTTAATTTCGTAGCTGACGAGCTTATATAATATAATCAATGCCGAGCAGAATATTGTAATAACACACACATGCTGAGCAGGACAGGACGCGCTTGCGCTCCAGTGAATAGCAGGGTGCAGCAGCGCTGAAGTCTGAAGCGGTGGAACAGAAGAGCTTGATTACAAGAACTGAACAAGCTCCATCGATTTATTTCACTAGTGGCACTATGAAAAATGGATATTATTCTACTCCGCTTTGCTTTCAGAATGCAGAGTAATCGGGATCCTTCTGGTCCATGGGCTCTCCGTCCTTGTCCACGTCCAATGATGTAGTGAGTAGTCATCAGCGTCGACAATGGCTTGGAGTCGTCCATCTTGATTTTCTGGACGATGTCCTTCGTGTACTTCACTTGGTGCATGAATGTTCCCTCCTTAGCCTGCTTGATCTGAAACCCGAGAAAGAACTGCAATTCTCTCATCATAGACATCTCGAATCCTCTGCTCATGTCCTCTGCAAACCTCAGAACCAAAGAGTGAGACGAGTCACGAAAGATAATATCATCCACATACACCTGAACAATTAGGATATCATCGCCCTGCCGGAGGAGAAAGAGAGTCTTATCTACTTTGCCCATCTCGAACCCCTTGTTGAACAAGAAACCTCTTAACCTGCCATACCATGCCCGGGGTGCTTGTTTCAGCCCATAGAGAGCCTCTCTTAGCTTGTACACTCGGTGTGGGAATTCAACACTCTCAAAGCCTGGGGTTGCCTCACAAACACTTCTTCCTCCAACACCCCATTCAAAAAGGCACTCTTTACATCAATTTGGTACAATTTGAATCCTTTAGCAATGGAAAATGCTATAAGAATCTAAATCGCCTCCAAACGGACCACTGGAGCAAAAGTCTCCTCAATCCTCATAATCTATCCCCTCTTTCTAGCTATAACCCTAAGTGACCAAGCTTGTCTTGTTTCTCACAACCTCCACATTCTCTCCCTCTTTGTTTTTACACACCCATCTCTTTCCTATAGGTTTGCAATATGGTGGAGGCTCAACTAACTCTCAAACTTGATTTCTCTCAAAGTTCTCTAACTCCTCATACAAGCATTCACCCAATTCGAATCAGAGAGTGTATGTCCAATATCCTTGGGCTCGAAAGATGCAACAAAAGCTGAATGAGCGAAGTGAGAGATTTTCTGAGACTTCGACCGTTTCTTGCGTTCATTGATATCACCGATGATCCTGGAAGGAGAGAGGATGGTCAACTTGTACAGGTCTGGGTGCCTCTTGCTTGGAGACGACCTCCCCCTCAACAGCAGCTTCCACTCGATCTTGATGTGTAGTAGTCGGTGTAGGGGATGGACCATCCTGAACCGTAGTCGTAGTAGTGGAAGTAGACGGTACATGCGCAGCTAGAGCTTCACCATCATCCTCTCCATCATCCTTCTCATCCTCAAAGATCTTCTCACCAATTTCATCATCACTTGCACACTCAAAAACAGCAGAGCTACATGGTTGCGTCTCGTCGAAGGTTACCTCGCAAATCTTCATGATTTGGTTAGTGTAAAGGTTGAGGACACGATATGCCCAAGAATGACAGCTGCCAAAAATGTGTGATCTTCGTGAGGATGGGATGTGCTAGGAATTTCCACTAGACATGCACCACATATTCAAATTTAGAATCAGCACCAGCTCCTATATCTGGCAAATGTTCTTCCTCTATCATGTAGATTTTCCTTTGGGGGAGGAGGGGGGGGGGGGCAGGTATTGGTATGTTGTTGTGAACCGCTTGGTTGGGGTTACAGTAATAGATATAGCATGTTAAAATCGAGTTACACGTTGAACTACCTAAATAATACGATGCTGACATACCGTTTGAGTTCAAACCTATGTTACCAACAGGCACTAAAAGGACTGCAGTGAGGATCAAATTATATTAGACTGGGCACACACTGGCTAGGAGATATATCCACATCAATTAAACTTCAACTACATCAATTAATGTCCGGAGGAGAGCGTGGGAACTGGACCGAAACTGGATAAATAGGTTGACAGAGCAAGTAGGTATTTAAGGAAGAAGGGCGGCTAATCCATATGGATGAGCACATATATAGCAAGTCTGGCTACTTGGTGTTCGGCAGTTAGGCATGAGATACATTGGGAGTTTCAGCTGCAGGCACAGTGACCCTCTATGCTTCGTGGCACAAATTCAGTGTTCGGCAGTTCGTCGTACCTTGAGGTATTTTCTTTCTGCATCACTTTGCCAACCCTACATCCCGGCTGCTCAAGCACTCTCGCAGAACATCATATCCGGAGATATACTCATGTTGATAAGAAATGGCAGCAGTATGTACAAAAAAAAATAGAAACAAGATCAGATCTGTTGGTTTGGTACCCGCCATCTCCATTCACCCAACAATGTGCAAGTGCAACAGTACATCAATGATTTGATACAGTGTGTTGGGGAATTGCGTTAAAACCATTACCCTCGGAACTTCGGAGATATTATTGCTCTCAAGAACCCCGCGACGTGAGAGACAAATGATTGAATGGTGCTTGCTGTTTCATGAATTCCGAAGGTGTTACTTTCATTTCCATGAACTCGAGTTCGTATGAAGTGCGGACTATCAGCTTTCTAAAACTCTAATGACCTTCGGAGAAAATACTCTACAAGGGAATGTTGGTTCTTGATGTTTGTATGATGTTTCATGGAAAGGAAAAACTTCGGAAGAGGATTGCAGTTTGGGAAACTAGACTTCGCAGCTGAGTTCAATCTTCCGAAGCCAAGGTTCAAACTTTCAAGGAATCTCGCAAATGAAAGCAGAGCCCCGAACGAAGTGGAGTCAAAGGCGTGACACCAAAAGTCCGGGTTCAAGGTGTGAAAAAATGGTAGGCATGTAAATGTCGGAAGTTAGCTCTGCAAATTACGGGATGTAAAAGACATTCATGTACATGTTCCCATTTGGAATATTCTTTAGATCCGAGGGTAGTATCAGAATGTAAAAGTCCCTTCGTCTCCCTATAAAAGGGGGCCGGGGGGCACACGTAAAGGGGTTCACAACTTTTGAGGAGATATACAGGCTTTCGGAGATTCTTTGTCTCCTTGTTCACGAATCTGTTCTTGTGTTCGTTCTTAAGTTTCTTCTCTTACGTGTTCGGGGGTTCCATCCGATTTTTGAATCCCCAACATTGGCGCCCACCGTGGTCTAAGCCGACAGGAAACTCACGATGCCTCCACAGAAGAAGTCTAAGAAGAACACAACTACTGACGCAGACCAGGAAGACCATCACACAGAGGAAGACAATGGAAACATTCTCACTACAGACCCCCAGCAGACTGCAAACCAAGAAAGGGAGGCAAAACTTGAAGCCCTAAAGAAGTGCGAGAGGAAAAACTAGAGAAGTTCTGGAAACACATACTGAGGATGAAGATGAAGATGATGATGCCGTGGACAAGCAGTTGGAAGCAGTAAACAGAAAAGTGCAAATGCTTCAGAAAGAAAAAGAAAGATTCGCGATTCAACTTGAAGCAAAAAGAAAAGCTTCAGAGAAGCTGGAGAAGCTCAACGAAGCAAAAGAACAACTAGAGAAATTGCAAAAGGAAATAGATGAAATGAAGGAACGGGAAAACAGTTCTCTCTGGCGTGATTCGCCAAACCAGAGCTCTGGCCAGCGAAAAAGAATCCCGAGAGAGAATTTCTTCATAGGCAACGGAGTTTCACAGTTCGCAGATCCACAATCGCCACTTTCCCTTGGGTTGCAAACCGCGCCATGGCCTCTGAAGTACAAACCAGTCTCTCTAACGAAATACAATGGACATGGAAACTCGAGACAATTCCTTATGAGCTATGAAGCCGCTGTAAACTCAGCAGGAGGAGATGATGTTGCTTTGTCTAAATCCTTCATCATTGCTTGCGAAGGTCCAGTTCTCAATTGGTATTCCTTGCTACCTCCACACTCAATTTGCAGCTGGATTGATCTCAAGACGAAGTTCATTCAAGCATTCCAAGTATTCCATGAAACAACTGCAAAGCCATCAGACCTCTACTATTGCAAGCAAAGAGACAGAGAGCCATTGCAGAACTTCGTCAGAAGGTTCATGCAACAATAGTCTCAGACACCGAGAACAGATGACAAATCAATAATCCAAGCACTAATCAGTGGTCTAACTCCAAGACCAACAGCTTCGCACTTGTCTAGGGAAGAACCACAAACCATTGAGGAACTTTTCGATGAACTGGAAAAGTACATCACATCTGATGAAGATCACAAAAGAAGAGTGGCTGAACGAAACCAAGCAAGACAAAACAGTAGAGCAACAGGATGGAGACCTCATTTCCAAACCCCCGAAACATCAATAACGTGGAGAATCCTTCATCACAGTTCAACCAAAATAACAGACCAAGCACAAGAGGAGGTTTCCCTTCAAGAGGAAGAGGAAGAGGACCTCCGAAAGTTCAAAATCATGATCCAAGAGATCCATACTTCTATTGTAGATATCATGGAAGGGGTCACAGTACCGAAGCTTGTCCAGAAACCAAGAAGAACATAGTGAGAATTCAGCAAGAAAAAACAATGATGTCTATCACCTCCACAATGCCAAACCAACTTCGTCAGAATTTCTGGCAACCTCAGCTGATGGGTCCTCAAGTAACTCCAGTCCCAGTTCAGCAATTCCAGCAGGCACAGTCAACATGGCAACCTTCGTAGTAGTTCTTTCCTCAGTCTCAAGCAATTCAAACCATTCAGCAGCCATAACCAATTCAAGAAATGCCGCTGCCACCACCAGCCCAGTGAAACCAGAGTCAAGCTCAAGAAGCAACAATCCAAAAGCATTGCCTTCCTTCAGAACTATCATGCCTATAATTGGAGGCTCAGCCATGGAGTTCGAAACAAAGAGGCAGAGAAACAACTACTTTAGATCTGTGAATACAGTCATCAATGATGGCCCAGCAGCAAGACCAGAATGGGCCAAGGTGCCAATAACATTCACTGAACAAGACTTCAGGTTGAAATCCACCGATCACAACTATGCCATGGTCAGCGAAGTAAACGTCGCTGGATGGGTAATTAATTGGAAAGGTTCTGGTGGATAACGGAAGTTCTGCTGACATACTATTCATGAAGACATTTGAGAAGATGAATTTGTGTCCGCACATGTTGCAACCACCACAATACCCACTGCTGGGCTTCGGAGGAAAGCCAATCAAACAAGTGGGAAAAATAGCTCTTCCAGTCTCTTTCGGAGATCTTGACAATGCGAGAACAGAGAGCCTAACCTTTGATCTCATTGACATGTATCACCCATACTTCGCGATTTTCAGCAGAGGGTTCATTAATAAGTTTGATGCTGTGATAAGGCAGCAATTCTTGTATATGAAAATCCCGGCACCCAAAGGAGTCATCACAGTGTATGGTGACCAAAAAGAAGCAAGAGACATAGAGAAAGGCCACACACCAGGTTAAAGCAATGTGCATCACCTGGACTTCACATGAAGAAAGGAAAGAACCGTACATTGAAGCCAAAAGAGACAAAGAGAAAGTAGAGATAAGCGCAGATGGTGAAACGAAAAAAGTTTATCTAGATGATATGCCAGATAGAGCAATTCTTATCTAGAAGTTTATCTAGATAAGCGCAGACCCTGCTCATCTTAGCCCCGAAGAAGAAAAAGAGCTCATCGGATTCTTGAACAAGAACAAGGATGTTTTCTCCTGGTCAACGAAAGACTTGCAGGGTGTCGACAAGGACATCATCGAACATATTCTTGATACAGATGAAAAAATAACTCCGAAGAAGCAAAAGCTCAGGAAAATGTCCGAAGAAAAGGCCAAAGCAGTAGAGGCCGAAGTGCAAAGGCTTCAGGATGCCAAAGTAATCAGGGAAGTCATGTACCCTATGTGGCTAGCTAACACTGTTCTAGTAAAGAAGAAGAATGGGAAGTGGAGAATGTGTGTAGACTTCACAGATCTTAACAAGGCTTGCAAGAAAGATGATTTTCCATTGGAAAGGGTGGACAAGGTAGTTGATGATGCTGCAAACAGCGAAATGATCTCGCTTCTGGACATGTTCTTGGGATACCACCAAGTCCGGGTGCGGAGAGAAGATGAGGACAAGACAAGTTTAATTACACCGTTCGGAACATACTGCTTCGTGAGAATGCCAGAGGGGCTGAAGAATGCAGGGTGCACCTTTTCGAGGATGATAGCAATTGTCCTTCACCCTCAGCTTCGGAGAAATATTCTTGCATACGTAGATGACATAATAGTCAAGAGCATCAAAATAAATGACCACATCAGCGATTAAGCAGAAACTTTTGCGAATCTTAGAGAAGCAAATCTCAAGTTAAATCCTGAGAAATGTGTGTTTGACATTCATAAAGGAAAGGTCTTGGGCTGCCTAGTTTCAACAAAAGGCATTGAAGCAAACCCAGATAAGATCAATGCTCTAGTTGAGATGCAAGAACTCGTTTCAGTGAAAGATGTGCAAAAATTGACAGGGAGAGTCACTGCCCTTAACAGATTCATACCAAGAGCTGTAGAGAGAAGTTTACCCTTCTTCCAAATTCTTCGAAGTTCCAAGAGTTTCCAGTGGTCTGAGTTGCAAAGGCAAGCCTTCCAAGAACTCAGAGATTCTTTGTCGAATATGATAAAGCTATGTCCTCCAGAACCAAAATCACCACTTCTGCTATACTTATCTGCTTCCAATTCCGATGTGAGTGCCATCTTAGTGCAAGAGAAAGAAGAAGAAGAAGGCAAGTTAAAGCAAATCCCAGTGTATTTTGCTTCGGAGGATCTTTCAGAATCCAAATTGTTCTATTCTGAGTTAGAGAAGATAGCATACACAGTAATCATGTGTTGGTATTTCTTAACGTCGATGCTAAGTTTATGAGTCCCTAGCAACGATGCCAGAAATGACCAAATGGTAATCCTAACGATTACAAGAGTCTGCAAGCACATGGAAGTACCGTTGTAGCATTTCCCCAAAGGAGTATTCCAAAGGGTATCGAATCCAAGGAAGGCTGGGCGGATTAACAAGTTCAACACTATTGCAATGAGTATAAATCATAGACTGAAACAAACTAGGCACTCAAGTGAAGGGGTAAGGTATGATAGATAAGTTGGTAGTGTGAACACACAAACACTCTCTCTCTAAAGGTCCTACGCTTAGGAGGCAACATACGAGTTAGATCTAGGTTGTAAGGTACTATACACATGAAGTCAGTCAGACGAGTTAGATACACGCTAGCATTGCATGAATGTTGGCTTAAGCACCCAGGTACAAACGGGGAGCTAACCTCCCGCGTCGCTTACGCATGACTCCGGTTGTTAGACTTTAGACTCCTACAGCGTATCCGAACGTGGGGGATTCCAGAAGGGTCCAACGGCTGTCACTACCGCGGCCTACCCCAAGACAAACCGTGGGATACACTCATAAGTAACGTAGCTACGCAACCCAAGCACCACGCGCTTACGTTGTTAGTAGGACTCTGACCGGCTCAGGCTATTGTGACCCAGGTCAGAGCCACCAGATAAACCGGCCAATTACACCGAGTACCGTAGCTTAAGCACGAACTTCATACAACACAAACATGGAATCTAACTAGATCAAACTCGGCTAGGTACACAAACGGATTTGTGCTTTCCTATGTCTATTCAACAAGATCAAAGGGTCGTGTTCGTGAAGAACACGAGCCTCTAACTTATGAACAAACACCGAAAACATGAGTAAGTCACTTGTCAACAGGATCGAAAGGGCTTGTTCATCAAGAACATGAGCCTCTAAATGATGAACAAGTGAAGAACACATGAACAAATCACCCATGTATACAAGCACAACTTTATATGAAATAGTTATATAACTGAAGTAGAGCAAAGTCATACAAAGAAATAAAGATACAAGAGAACTCATACCTAGATCCCAAAGTACACTTGGAACCTGAGGTAGAACTACTCTAGCCTACCTCCTAGCCTTAGAAACCAAAAGTGAGAGAGGAGTAGTAAGATGTGTTGTCTAAGAAGGAGCCCCCTCCCCTTCTATTTATAGGCTGAGCACCGGCGTCAAGAGGGGCCAAACACCCCGGGAATGACCTTTAGGACCAATGGGAAGACACCACGTGGAAGCCCCTGAGTGGAGGGCTCAAGGTCGGTTCGGCCGACCTGTGGGGTCGGGCGACCCCCTGTGGGCCCCACTCAGGGTGTGTTTCCTCTGGGTGGCTGTCATGTGGGTCCTTTGGTCGGTCCCCGGTGTACCTGTGTTCTTGAGGCGGTTTAGACACTCTGGTGGGCCCATGGATCCTTGTGAAGTCCACGTGTCACGCTCTGATTCGTCGGGGCTTGCCTCCCTTGGATTGGTGACATGGCTTGCATGCATGGCATCTGAGGTGGGAGCCCCTCCTTGGCTGAGGTGACGTGGCATGAATCATAGGAGGTGAGTTTGCTACTTCTTTTGCACTTATTTTCCTGCAACCACAAGATCTCTGAGGACAAGTGGAACTACATTATTCTTAACTAAAATACATGTAAGAAATGCATCTTGCTCCTTTATTCATGAGTAAATTGACGGCTAAAGTAAGCACTTAACAGCCGTCAACAACTTCCCCAAGCTAGCCTCTTGCTCGTCCCGAGCAAGACACTAAGGACTTAGGTTGGTTGATCAGGAGTTGCTACGATGTTGTATTCCTAATTTATGACAAGCACACAACTAGTTACTCTATCAAGGATTGAATGAGTTGTCATTAATCTTACCTTATGCTCGATTGATATGGGGCTTGTAGCTCCACCTGCCTTGGGCGGTTGAAAGATAGAACGGTTGTATAGAAATTACTAATCACATGTACCTTGATCAATTATCAATCCGGAGGTTTTGCAAGTTTTTTCAAAGAAATCAAAGTTCCTCAAATGATACTCTCGGATCACTCATTGTGTATGATTCCTCACCAAGGCATTGATTTGCCTTCTTTCACCACCTACTCCTAATAAGTTGGTATGTGGAGCTGTAGGTAGGGAAAACATGTGGCATACCTGTTTCTCATGTATTGTCAAGTCGAAAACCGGATCCTTGGGAGCAACAAGTCATACAACCTGATCACGATGTGCATGTGTGTATATGGTGGATGGATGATGAACTCCTTTTTGCATATGATTCTCTCTTCTCCTTTTGAGATTTTTGAGACTTGGGCTATGTCTCTTTATTCTTTTTTTCTTCTTCTTTTTTTCTTCTTGCATGCTCTTGAGCATGTGTTTTTTTACATAGCCCATAGTCGTTGCTGAATATTTTTGGAGAGGGAGAGTAATCATGGAACAATGCATGGAGCTTTATTTGTGGAATGGATGGGGATGGATGAAATGATGGGTGCTAACTTTCGGTGTAGAAGTTTAGCATATAGTGGCTGTGTACGTGATCTTAAGATCATGGGAGCATGACAAGTTTCTCGCCGAGGGTCACAACAATTCGACAAGACTCAATGAAGAAAACAAGTAGCATATGTGGAGGCTAACAAAATCTAGGATCTACATATGGCTTTGGATAGGAATTTCTCATCATTGAGGAACTTATCATTTTATCATTTTTCAAAAGAAAACTCCGGATATCAAACATCACTTTGTACTAGCTCATAGCAACCCTATTATACCATATCATACCTCACAACAACCTAGGCAAAGGTCATTCTTTTTGCTACCCACAAGTTTCAACCTAAGGTTTGATCATGCAAGCCAACAAACTCAAAACCTAAAATAGGGTACTAAGTTGTAAGCAAGGCATACAAGAGGAATAAACAGAGCAACTATTCATCATTTCAACCATGGAGAACAAAAGCATTCTTACCGCACAAATGGAAGTAAATAAATATTTTTGGTCTTTTTAATTTGCATATTTTTATGTGTTTTTAGCATATGAGGTTCTGAAAACAAATGAAGATACAAGTTACCTCAGAGTGGGGGTCTCCCCCAAGCTAGCTTCAGACTCACTACTGTGGAGGGTGATAACCCATCCATCGGTAGTAAGCCCTCTGCTCCTCCAACTGCTGTTGCTATGCCTGCTCGATGGAGTGAAGTCTCTCGCCAGACATACGCTGCCAGTCTCGGGTGGATTCAGCGTGCTGGTGCACGGCCTCCGCCATGTCGCCGACTTGGATGTTGAGCTTGCTCATCTACTGAGTGTTGGTAACCCCACGAGATGACGAGCGTAACCCAGACGACGAAGATGTCGCATCTCTGTAGGCAGTACCGGCAGGCATCACTACGTGAAAACCTCAAATAGGTCACGCAGCATTTGTAACGGGCTCTTAACACCCGTTACATGCACCCACATTTGTAACGGTTGTTGTTTGGCGCTCATTACAGATAAGCACGGCAGGCCGACCCCGGGGTTGGCCTCCGCAACGCCCGTTACCAATGTGGACTTCTGGTAACGGTCTTCTTAAACGCCCGTTACATGAATTCTTTGTAACGGACGTTAAATAGAGCCCGTTACACAAGTTAAACCTATCGGTAACGAGCTCGTAAAGTCTGTTACTAATCAATGCCCTATCGGTAACGGGCTGTTTAAGTCCGTTACTGATCACTACCGTATTGGTAACGGGCTATAAAGTCCGTTACCGATGAGCATTTGATGCCCGTTACTAGACTGAGAGGTCAATAATTAAAGTCTAATAGCACTCTTCACCACCGTGAAGCGGGAGCGTGGCGGCAGTGAACAAATGAGACGGAGGTTTGTTAATCTGTGTCTCCTTTGTGAAGAAAGGAGACGGAGGTTTGTGAATCCTCATCTCCTTTGAGTCTGTCCTCATTGATAGGTCAACTCGATCTCTCATTGCTTCCATATCTTTTGAGACAAAACAGACATCATAAGAGAGATAACTTGTCCACAAAGATGAAGATAACTTGTCCACAGGAATAAAGATAATTATTACAAAAGGTTTACTTGTCCATCAGGCTAGGACTTAACTTGTCCATCACATTATTTACTATGGTCGTGCTATCTGACCATACACATCAACAAAGGCATGCCCCTTGAGCATCCACAAAAGTATGGCTACTGACCCTGCACATCAACAAGCTTGGACTAGATCATGCCCCATGAAGATTGGCTCTTTTTGCAGCCTCTTCGTAAGCAACCAAGGATTCTTGAAGCCCTTCGAGCGCATCTTCAATGGGCTCGAGATTTTGTTTAGTAGTATACTTGTACCTCCTTATGTGCTTAGCCTTTTTGATGAGGATGTTCACTTCTTTCGTGATTTTTTCAAACTCAGGTTTCACATAATCCTAGACATTAAGGTTTAGAAGTAACTCAAGCTCTGCTCGCGACTCAAAGAGTTTTGCCTGAAATAGGGTTAAACATGGTATAAGAATAGCATAGTTAATTCAGAGCTAATTTGCCTCAGAACTTGGAGCAGTATAGGAACAGTAATCATCATAGGAAAATTATATAAGAACTTGAAAATTATCCTAGGCTTCATAGCACAGTGTGACAAGTAAAAGCAGAACTTAGTTCAGAACTGATTTGCCTCAGAACTGACAAGCATGGAAGACATCATCATAGGCACTAATTAACTTTATCAAGCTCAAGCTCAAGCTAGCTTAAGCTCCATCTATAGAACAAGTAAAAAGGCAGTGAGATTCAAAGAAACTTGCCTCGCCGTCGTCGTGGTTGTTGCCAGTGTCAGAGATGAGGTCCTCTACACCTTCGCCGCTCCCTCGACCCCTCTTCGTCATTGCCAGACACTTGTGCTCGCAAACGTGAGGCAGGCCCCTTGCCCACTTTGCTACCCCCTCACCGGCACGCTCCTCCTTTCCGCTGCTTGGCCCCTCGTCGGAATCTGAGAGGATCCAGTCGAGGACCCTCGTCTCCGGCATTGGGTTCACTCCACCGCCGCTTGGCCCCTCTCCGGCGCTCATCGTCGTCTCCCTCTTCGCCGCCATCTCACCGGCACACGCGCGGATCCAGTTGCGGCACCGCTTCGCGTTCCGGTTCTCCTCGATCCCGGGTGCGCGGGGTCGTCCGCTGCTTGGCCCGTCGCAGGCGCTCATCATCGTCTCTGTCTCCACGCCTCCTCTCACGCCTCCTCTGCACTTTTTTAAGGAAAGTGCTGGGCTTATCCATTCGGAAAGAATAAGGGGAGACGGAATGGGCTGGGGCGGTTGAATATTCATTTTGCAAAATGGTAGTCAGTGCCTACGCGGGTTAGCAAACCCGCATCGCTTTGTTGGCTGGTTCGCGGGCGGGCAATGGTTACCTTCTTTATACTAGGCTGCTGACGCAGACGCGTGGGCCCGACACTTTTTTTTGAAATGACACTTGCTTCCCTCAAAAATTAGGGCCCATAAAGCAGCACCTAAAAATTAATAAAAATACGAACAATTCATAATTTTTTTAAGAATCGAACAACTCATAGTTGGGCATTTGGTATTTTGAATAAAATATGAACAGTCACACGTCTCCTTGTGACCACATGACTCTTTTGTGGCCAAGAGCTCTCCTGAGCGGACACGGGTTCCGAGGCGCGTGACCGGCCACCTGACGGTTTGCCGTCTTGTCAATATAAATCCCGGCCGGCCAAGAACTTCGTCAACCGCGGCACCAAGAAAACCCCAGCACCACCGTCTCCGGTCACCAAGAAGTGAATCCAAGAGCTTCTTCTTCCTCAAGCGCACGCATGGCATCGTCAAGCGAGCCATCCAGGAAGCGGGGGAGGGAGGAGGTGCCGCCGCCACCACCCGACGAGCCCGAGGAGGTGCCGCTACCCCCGCCCAACGAGCCCGAGGAGGTGCCGCCGCCCCCACCCGACGAGCCTGAGGAGGTGTCGCCGCCCCCGCCCGACGAGCCCGAGGAGGCACTGGCGCCGCAGCCCGTGGCGGTCGTGCGTGCTCCTCCACTAAATGCTGACGAAGCCACTTGGTCAGTGAACTTGTTCCGCGATGCTTTCGTGAAGCTTCGAAAGGTGGCCGTTCATCTCGAGGTCCCAGTACCTAATGATCTGCTGTAGATGACCGTGAAGGATTACGCCTTCAAGATCAATATCTTGGTTGGGGACCTGGAGAGAGGAGTGCTCGCCCCGGTCGACGATGACGGCGGTGACGATGGCAGCCACGACGGCTCCGGCTCCGACTCTGACTCCGACGGTGGGGCTCCTCCGGCGGCGACTGCCTCTGCTTAATTAATTTGTTCCTCTGTTAATGTGTTCCTCCTGTGTGTTTGTTGAACTTGTGATGGACTAGTCGATCCTCTGTTAATATGTTCCTCCTGTGTGTATGTTGAACTTGTGATGAACTAGTAGATCTAAGAGACGCGGGTAGATCAATCCATGTCTCCTATAACGCATTGCAATGTCTATGGCAGCAGCTTACAATGAATTGCAATGTGTATGCTAGAAGTTTGTTACTCTGTTTGTGTCATTATATGGCAGCAGTTCACAATGAATTGCAATGTGTATGCCAGAGTTATGCTAGAAGTTTGTTACTCTGTTTGTGTTAATCCGCGTTTTCTTTGCCTCGTGCTGCAATGAAATGTCAGTACAGATGAATTGATGAATTTTGTGATGTGTGACACATTAAGATTTGTGACTTAATTGTCATTCCATCCATTCTTCATTCATACATTTAAGTTTGTCATATGTGACAAATTTTTCATTCTTCATCCACACAGATGAAGCAAAAGCACCATTTTTAACATCAGAATTACTTCTTTGCAGCATACATCCCCAGTAAACATCCAAATACTACACAAACAACAGCCACAATAATCAAGTTCATTTTCCATATCACATTGTCCATCTTCTCCTCTAGTGCTTTCTTCCTCTACTTGTCCTCCAGTGCTTGCCTCTGCTCGCCGCTCCCAATTTGACATTCCACTGAGTCAACTACTTCATCGACCGCGTCTGCCCAGTTCGACGGTCGAAAAATAATGACGCCAGCATCCTTCAGCATCTGGAGATACTCCTTGTGGAAATGATAAAATCCACAATTCTTGGTGTACTGCAGAATCAAAAGCACATAAGAACCCTAACTCAGATTTGGGAGACACAGCAGACTACTCACCGAGTTCCTTGCACACTTGAAATAAAGACAACCGTGGTTTTCACCTTCCTTCTGCGTCCGCCCCTCCACCACCCGAGCCATACCACAGTCCGGGCAAGGGACCAGTGGAAAGCCACTTAGCTCCCCGACTGGATCCAAGCCGATGGAGTGATTGCGGCTGCTCCGGCAACCTTGAACCCTGCTCCTCTCACGTGCACCTATGGACGAATCGGCATAGTGCGACATGTACGCGACGGCGGGGAAGGACGGGCGGGTGGCGGCGGTGGAGCTCAGATCGGGGAAGAAGAAGGGGGCCGGGGTCGGGGCGGATGCATATTCATTCGGCCAAGGGCATTTCGGACAATGGAGCACTTGTTGGCGACGAGGGTTAGTGTACCAGCGTCGCCGGGGCGGATGCATATTCATTCGGCCACGGGCATTTCGGACAATGGAGCACTTGTTGGTGACGAGGGTTAGTGTACCAGCGTCACCGGGGCGGATGCATATTCATTCGGCCAGGGGCATTTCGGATAATGGAGCACTTGTTGGCGACGAGCGTTAGTGTACCCGCATCGCCTTTGTCGGTCGGGCAGGCTACGGTTATCTTTTTTATATAGGCTTCTGACACTGACGCGTGGGCCCGACACTATTTTTTCTCAATTGAAACTTGCTTCCCTCAAATATTAGAGCCCATAAACAGCACCAAAAAATTCGTAAAAAATACAAACAATTCATAGTTGGTAATTTAGTATTTGAATAAAATATCAACAGCCACCCTTGTTTAACCAAATTTCTTAAAATTAGATTTTTTATCTCTTTTTTACGATATAATAATTATAATAACGTCTTAGTCTGTTCTAAAAATTCTACAAATTGACTTGGCAACATAATTTAAGTCCTTAAGCTTGTCTACAAAAATTCAAATGGTTTCGAAAACGGAAGATTATACTTGTGTACAAATGTCTATATCTCTCACATAGTTTCTTAGAATGTTACTTCAACATTGAAGTTTTCCACACTTTAAAACATGTTCGAACTCATATGCATTTAAAATTTTAACATAACCTTATGTTCACCATAAGATTACGAAATGCAAAGTTTCATTAGTAATGGTTGTGTAAAACAAATATTATTTCTATGTTGTACTTATAAGGAACAATATAAGGCATATAAACAACATCCAAGAAATGGAATTACATACAAAAAAATGTCATAAATGAATAGATGTTGATTTTAGAAAAATTCAGAAACAAATATCATCAAATTTGGATTACGGTTGACGGAGAAATACGTGATACAAAATTTGATTGCAGATTAAAAGGGGAAAAGCAAACTGTTCTTCATTCGAATAGACCTGGCCCCGTCCCTTCATTGGCGACGGGTGGTTATTAATCATCGTATCATTTGCGTATCCGAACCTTTTTAATAAACGCTCCGCCCCGCCTTCCACCTTCTATCCCCTTCTCTGGCTTCCGCCTTCCTCGTCTCCGTCGCAGCCTCGTCTCCATCGCAGGGATGGCCCGCGACTCTAGGGGGAGGTTCTGCAAGGAGGAGGCCCCGCGGCCACGTCCCCATCCGTCTTCCTCGGTGCTGTCCGCCGCCCCCATCAAGAGAGTGAGGTTCCGCGGTGACGAAGAGGAGCCGTCCCAGCGTGCCGCCATGCGTCTTCCTCGGCGCTCCATGGAAGAGGCCGATTCTTCGTCGGCCCGGGGGAGAAAGCCGTACACGCGCGCAAGGCCCAAGTTGGCGGACTCCAGCGACGCCCGCCATGGAGAGGCAGGTTTTTTTCCTCAACACGAAAGAAGAAGCGGTCCACGCGCATTAAGGTGAGCGCGGACTCCTCCGGCGACGACCCGGGCAGAAGAGTGGTGGTAGACCTCATCTCCTCCGGTGACGACTCCGGTAACAACTCCGGTGACGATTCCGGCAACAACTCCGGCGACGACTCCGGCAACAACTCCGGCGACGATTCTGAAGACCATGAGGCAAGTTCTGAAACCATCACGCACGATTTGTCCTTGTACCTTCACATCTTCACTGATCAATTGTTCTAATGCATCAATTTTCATTTGTTGTAGGAAGTTGCTGCACATGACATTGACAGGATTTGGACTGAAATCAACAAGCTCAAGGAATCGGCTGAAGAGAAGCAGGCAAGTTTTGAAACCAGTTAGAGCTAAACAGCTTTCTTGTAAATTACAACTGTTATGAAGCTTGCATCAATATAATTTTTTCCTTTGTTTTAGGAACGTGTTGTTACTCGGGATGACATTGACTACATCTGGAAAGGAATCGACAAGCAGGATGAGCAGCTTAAAGCCGCACAAAAGAGGCAGGAGATTGAACTTCTAAAGAAGAATGCTGAGCTGGCAGAAAGAGTTGCAAAACTAGAGACAAGGCTAGCTGAACTTGAGGCAGCAGCACAAAAGAAGCCATCTAGCTAACTAGTTCTCTTGCAGCTACAATCTAGTTTGGTGATGCGCCCAGCTGACGCAGTCTTATTTTGGTGATGTGCCCTGCTGATGCATGTCAGATGTGAATATGTTTGTTATGAGTTAGTTTGCTTGGTGATGTGAACTTGTGATGCATGTCATATGTGAACATGTGATGCTATATCAACAGTCACACTTGTTTGCTTTGGTGATGTGAACTTGTGATGCATGTCATATTAGAGCCCATAAACAGCACCTAAAAATTCGTAAACAAATACGAAAAATTCATAGTTGGTAATTTAGTAATTGAATAAAATATCAATAGCCACACTTGTTTAACCAAATTTCTTAAAATTAGATTTTTTTATCTCATGTTTATGATATACTATACTAGTAGCAGAGTAGTACTTGACTACATTACTCGTTTTAAGGCCCACACAAGCCCACTCGCTCTAGGTTAGTAGGGAAGGACGCCTCCCTCACGCAGTCTCCTCCCACTCTCCCCTCGCGCCGCCGCCGCTTTCTCCCCCTCGCCTTCATCCCCCTCACCTCCCCCCACCCCGTGACACACGCTACACCCCTTCGCTGAGACGCGCACCACACCATGCTCGGCGCAACGCGCACCACACCTCTGACAGCGAGATCTGGAGGAGGAGGGACCCAGCAGCGGCAGTGACAACGACGAGGACGACTAGAGGAGGGATCCAGCGACGACGACGACGACAACGACGACTAGGAGGAGGAGGAGGGATCCAACGACGACGATGCGACGACGACGACTAGGAGGAGGAGGAGGGATCCAGCCACGAGGTCGACGCGAGGACGAGGACGTGGCGGCGAGCAGGCAGCGACGAGGAGTAGAGATCCCTCCGCTCCGACAGTGACAAGGTCAGTGGCGAATCTAGGATTTGAGTTTATGGTATGCCGCTCTAAAAATGTCTTATACAATTCGGTAAATGCATTCTACCAACTCGGTAATAATTGTAAAATTAACAACAATTCAGTAATAACTGTAAAATTAACAACATAATTTGGTATATTTGCTCGAGTTTATGCAATTAGGCCAAGCGAACGTATGCAGCACACATGCGTTCAGATAATCAAGTATACAACATATGCGTGCGTATGCTTTTCTTTTTATATAAATGCGTATAAATATACTTGTACTTGTGGGAATTGCAGGGTATGCCGTGGCTCCTTTGTATAAGTACATGTGGACATACTTAGCTGTTGATGGTATACATACTTAGCATTTCCCTTTAGATTGACTCTTATATTTGGTTTTGCTCTTGTTCCTATGTACATGTGCACATTGTCTCCAAGTTGAATAAGTACCTCATCAGCAACAGAGGCAGCCTGCATCTTCCTCTTTAAAATGGTAAGGTCGCATTGCCTAAACTAATTTTTTGGTTACTGAATTTTGCATTTATGTTAATGGTTTACCAAGAACCAATGATATTACAGTGGGCTAAAGTAGTTACTGTAATTCCCTTGACTATTAATTCACAGGATAAATCTGACGAGGACTATAGACCTGGGCCACAAGATGAAGAAGAGGGTTATGGCACTGCTAGTGCACAACAAGACCAGGTGGGTGGGGCTCAGCGCCGAGGCAGAGCGCCAAGGACATCCACAAAGTGGCCAAGTGACACAATGATAGTCACTGAGGTCGACATAGGGGGGATGCCAGTACCATTGACTCAAAAGCGCAGGTTCAGGGTGCTTGCGGGGCTCGTTGCTAGACAAAAGATACCTTTGCACTTGCCAGAATTCATAGAACTAAGCACTGATGAAAAGTGGGACTTGTTTGATAAGCATGTGCAGAAACACTTGAAGTTCCAGGAAGACGCGAAACCGCAGGCATTCAAGCTTTTCTGGAAGACGGCAGCCAAGGCATGGAGACAATTCAGATTTCAGCTTAGGCGAGATTTTATCAGAAAAGGACTTGAGCCATTTATAAGGCACCCGTTTATTGTCCCAGAACAATGGAAGGAGTTCATGAAATAGGAGGAAACCGAGCAAGCCTCATCTGTTAGTGTAAAGTTCAAAGAACTCCGAAGCCGGAACACAAGCGAGCACAGCATGGGTCCAGCTGGTTATACTGTGAAACTAGAACAATGGGAGGAAGAGGATAGACAATTAGCTGCAGCTGGTATCCCCAACCCATATGACGCCTACCCTGACGACCGTTCCAAGAATTGGCTGCGAGCAAGGAGTAAACTAGTGATTAAAGACCGTGTTGCCATGATAGTGTTCAACAACAAAGAGGCAGAAGTATTGGCTGCAGACATCAAGGAGAAGATTGCATGTGCAGAATCTTCAGGAATGGCAGGGTAGAGGGAGTATGATGTGCTAAGTCAGTGCTTGGGCCGCCCTGAACAACCAGGTCGCATGCGTGGTGTCTCCAGCTACCAGGGCTGGAAGTATGGATGGCCTCAGCATGCTTCCATGTACAGGAAGAGGAAGAGGACGAAGACCGACACATCAGTTGATACAGAAAAGATAAAGGAACAAATCAAGCAAGAACTGGTGGCTGAGATGCAGATGCAGAACATGCAGATGCAGAGGTGGTGTTGTCACCAGATGGTGTTGTCACCAGTGTCCAATCGCGCAAGCCCTTCACCCGCCACACTGAAGAGCAGCTGTGCGTCCGCAGGTAATGTAGGTTTGATCGATGGCACTGCAAAGTTGGCGATAGAGGTGCGCTGTGACGAAACACACGAAGACCTTATAGGCATGTTGACTGAACCCACACACTGTGGCCTATGGATCACGTGGAGGGGTCTTCAATGTGAGGCTGCAATTGGTCTTGTTCATCCAGAGCAGACTACGCTACAAACAGTCCCGATTCATGAAGACTGTGTTGTGGTTGAAGTGCTCACTCTATATACTATCTTTGCGGATGAACTGGTGGAATGCCCTCCTAATGACGAGGTGATGAAACTCGGACAAGCTAAAGGACAGAGGTTACAGTGGAGAAGGTGTCGGATTGACATCAAGGGAGCACCAACATGTAAATCTCGTTCACAGGCTACGGTACAGATTCCTTGTAGTTCACAGAGTACGGTACAGGTTCCTTCCTCACATGGTTCCCCACATCCTCCTCCTCCTCCTCCTCAATCCCCACATCCGCAAGACGTTCCATTCGGACCTCCTCCTCGTCCTGAAAAACTTGCATCCCCACCTCCTCGTCATCCTGAAAACACAGAAAAACTTGCATCCCCACATCCGCAAGATACACCAAATATTCCATCCCCACCTACTACTAGTCCTGAAAAAACAGAAAAACTTGCATCCCCACATCCGCAAGAGACACCAAATATTCCATCCCCACCGCCACCACCACCACCACCTCCTCCTCCTCCTCCTCCTCCTCCTTCTCCTCCTCATGAAACAACAAAACCTACACCCCCAAACGAAAGTGCTCAAAACAATCATGCCAAAGCAGGTACATCTGGGCCTAATACCTCTGTAATAGCTCCTGGTGAGACACCACTGTTACCAGTTAACCAGAGTGATGTGTTGGCTAGTGCTGATAAATCTGTCGACGACATTTCGAAGAAAGCTGTAGGTACATCTGGGCCCAGTACCTCTGTAATAGCTCCTGGTGAGACACCACTAGGCAAGAAAGCCCTTGAGAAACCTTCGGCCATTTCAAATCAGCAAGGAAAGAAACTTGCCGAAAATAAAATCTCTACACCACGTACAGCAGGCAATAAATCCCTTGAGAAACCTTCAGCCATTTCAAAGCTGCAAGAAGAGAAACTTGCCAAAAATAAAAGCTCTACACCACCTACAGCAGGCAAGCAAGCCCTTAAGAAACCTTCTTCAGCCATCTCAAAGTAGCAGGAAAAAAAATTGCTGTAAATAAAACCTCTAAGAGGCCTACTAGAAAGCGATATGAGAGAAACACCAAGAAGAATCCTTGGTCTATGACTAACCCAAAGCGATCTGGGAGAAACACCCAGAAGAATCCTTGGGCTATGGGTAACCCAAATTACAAATTCAGAAAGAGCCTTCTCAGTGATGATGATCTCAAAATCGCTGCTCCTTGTACCAGAGAGCTCCACACATTCTACATGCAACATGGTAGGTCAGATGATGATTCTCCGATATGGTCGCACTTCGGCCCGGGACCAGTGCATGGCCTAAAAGAGATGAATCATCAAACAGACTTGAGCAGATACCTGTGCAACCCAGTGATTTGTATGATCTCTTCAACTTGGATGCTTTGGATCTAACACTTCTCCGATGCTTCATCCTGTAAGTTGCTTGAAAATTTAATTTGCTTCTCACTAATCATTCTCTATCGAAATGTGCTTTTTGCCACACATCATCTTTACCATGTATTTTGCCTCCTTACACTTTGTTTTTTCTTACTAATAGGAATATGGCTGTAGAAGTTGAGAAGACGGGCGCTGTAGTTGGCTTCCTTGATCCTGAATGCCTTTGCTCGACAACGTTGAACAACACGGATAACACTCTTGCTTTCTCTGTGTCCTATATGTGCAATGCCTTCAAACTATATGCTAAAAAGAAATTCATCCTTACCGCTTATCTCAGTACGAACCACTGGATTGCAGTGGTGATCGTTCCGAAGCAGCAGAAGGTCTGCTATCTTGATTCATTGAAGAGAGTTAAGACTGATACTAACCCTTTTTGAACAAATCATTAATGAGTAAGTTATTTCTTTCTTAACCTGCGGACGTTCCTCAACAAACTGTGTAGAGTATATTAATTAATAGTGCCCTAACAATTGTTGCATGTTTCGTTGTAGGGGTTGGGAACGTTACTGCCACAATAAGAAGTCACGCCTTAGCACCTTGGAACATGTCAAAGATGTTAAGGTACATACCACTTATTTCCTTCCTGTGGAAGCTAGTACTAAAGCTTGAGTTTATTTCTTCTCGATCACTACTATTTTTCTTTGTACATTTATTGTAGTGCCACCAACAACCTACTGAAACCAAACTCTGCGGCTTCTATTGTGCCTATCACATGCTTAAATCAAAAGATAGAGGCCCAGATATGGAGGTACTTTCTTGGGATCTTCATTTGTAAAACCTGCAACTGAGCACAGTTCTTGCTTATTAGCACTGCACATGTTTGGTAACCACCTATATATGTGTGCTGACTGGTGACATTGTTATATCCAGAGATTAGGGCTAGATGAGCATCCTCTCAACAAATCAATGCTGGTCTATGTTCGTGAAAGAATTGCCACATTCCTCATGGAACCGGTGATCACAGTCGGAGGAAAATTTCATGCTGATGAAACTGTGTGGGCCATATTATACATGGTGACTAGGAAATTTTTGCATTCCTCCTTGTCCATGAATTTTGTGATATTGTTGTCAAGCTAGTTAACTATGGCTGTGATATTGTTGTCAAGCCAGTGGTGCTTCTTTACTTGTGAGATGATGATGCTGAATTTTGTCATATGATGCATGTGAATTATGTGGATTTATGTGAATTTGGATGCTGGATCTAATTTCTGTGAATTTATTCATATCTTGGCTGGTTCCAGGATGCAGCCGGCAAGCAAGCAGCAGGTCACTGTAGGGGTGGCCTACGTATCTGTAACGGGCGTTAAGTAAAGCTCGTTACAAACACTGATCACTGAGTAACGTGCTTCATTCGGAACACCTGTTACAAACATGCCAACAATGTAACAGGCAGCGTAAAAGCCCGTTACCAGTACTGACCGGTGGGCCCCAAAACTTGGCCCGTTCGTCGAGACATCGGAGACGCAGGTTCATCGCACGCGTCTCCGATATTGATTTCATAGTAACGGGCTCTGTTTTGGTGCCCGTTACCAAAGTTCCCTGTGGGCCCAGAGAAATAGTCATTTTCACGTGACCGGTGACTAGTTGTGGTAACGGTTGTTGTTTGATGCCCGTTACGAATCCTAGTTGTGCTGAGACGTGCGTGAAATAGACGCGTCTCATTTCGTCGAGACATCGGAGACGCAGTTACACAGAATGCGTCTCTGATATTGAGTTACTATAACGGGCTCTATTTTGGAGCCTGTTACCAAAGTTCTCTGTGGGCCCAGAGAAACAGCCATTTCACGTGACCGGTGGCTAGTTGTGATAACAGTCGTTGTTTGATGCCCGTTACGAATATTTGTTATCAGTAACGGGCATCTGCTCGTTACCTTTCTTGGCTCATTTGTAACACTTGATCGATAACGGGCGCTTTGCCCGTTACGAAAGGCAATCTATGCCCGTTACTAAAGTGAGTTTTTCACGTAGTGCATGGCCCACTCGCCACTGCCCGCACTAGCCCAAGCCGAGCTACTCGCACCCTGCTGGTACATGGGCTGATCCCAACCGGGAGCATATCCGGGAGTAACCCCAGGCACGTACCCGGTAGAGGTCCGTGTACCGGGCAGAGTTGTGGTAGGCTGAGGCTATGGCTGAGGCAACGGCTGCGGAGACGGTTGTGGTGGCGGCTGTTGTGCTCGGGCTACTCTCCTCGATGCACTCCTAGTAACCCTGTCACTAGAGACACTAGAACGACGAGGTTCCTCGAGAGGAACGGTCAGTGGCCCTTGGCTGTACAACCTAAAATCTGGGTTAGGTAACCGAATCTGGTTTGCATAGCCAGGGTAAAAGAAAACCAAAGAATCATCTGGACCCTTCTTAAGAATAAGCCCCTGAGTCAAATAAGGCTCATCGATCTGAGTCCGGGGATTAGCAATGGAGGGAACATTGGGCCCTTGCGTAACCCCAAGATTCGTGACGATTCGAGAAATCAAGGACGTACACTCAATAGAACCCGTCATCTTAAAATTTGTCAACCACTGCCGAATCATAGCTTGAACGGGGGAGACCTTGATTTGCCTGAGCGCGGTGTATAATATCCTCATCTCGTCAGTGCGCACGGTTCAAACGTCATCCCTTGGAAAGAGAGTGATGGCGAGCCATTTGTGCCACAGTCGGAGAGTGGGATGTAAGATATCGTTGCACTGAGGTGTCAACTTGCCACGGACTGACCGACCAGAAAGTACTTCCCAAAAACTCTCATGATCAAAACCGCTACAAGCTTGCTCAAGAGAAATAGCGCAACGACGATGAAAACCGAGGGTGCAACTAAGATCTTTCCATGAAACCCGATATACCGTTCCGTGAAACCGAAACGTAATACCCGTTGCATCCTCCTGAAGAGTGCAAAGGAACTGGATGGTGATAGGCCTAAAACCGATCTCCTGAACTGGGACAAAACCTTCCCAACCTAGAGCTTGCCAAATGGAATCGAACTCGGAGTCCATACATGTCCTTTCTAGAAGGGTCGGGTCGAACTCCTTCGTGTTGGAGAAGACTCGATAGAGGATGGCGTAGGCTTGTCTCTCTTGTTCGTCCCTCAAGTCGATGAAGGGGGCGTCAACGGCGTACACTTCTTTGGCTTGTGGTGTGGGTAGCTCTTCCTCTTCCTCTTCTTCACGGTCGGTTGACATTGGGCTTGGTGTAGCTTCGGAATGGCGAGATGAGCCCCCCTCCCCCCCATCACGTGAACGGCGTGAGCGAGTCAACTTCCAGAGTGCACCGGCGGCCCAACTCATCTTGCACAAAAATCGGACAACACGAGCAACTCGGTGATGGGTTAGTGAAACCGAAATGAAATCCTTACCGATCTTGCTCCACAAATATTCAATATTTCAGTAGCACTTGGAGAGAATACTTGGTACCTCAATCTCGAGCAAGAAAACCAAAGCGCAAGAGCAAGAGGCGAAGAGAGTGATGGATATGAGTGAATGGGTGAAGAAACCCCTCAAACCCCCTGGTATTTATAGGCAATGGAGCCGGGCACCGAGACATGGGCCGTGTGTAACGGCTAGGAGCCATTGGAGGAAGGGGGGCCGAAGTAGCCGTTGGCTTGGGTCGGCCGACCTGTGGGGTCGGCCGACCCCACCTCGGGCCCGCTCGCCTCCAGACTTTTGCGATGGCTCTCTAACGGCTATTTGATTGCCTGCCTAGGTGCATCGGTCCAAATTCACCCAAAATCTTGCTCAAATGAATTTTTAAGGATTTTCTAACTCAAAATTTTATTTTCAGAATTTTTTTTAAAAAGGGAAATTGGCTAGAAAAAATTCTAGCATGTAGATGCAAGATTGGAAAATTCAAATATGCATTGGAAAAAATGAAATAAAATTTTGGAAAGGGAAATATGAGATAACTACCAATTTTACCTTTTGGTGAAAGGACTCATCATTTTAAGTCTGAGAGCGAGACTTTCTCGTCGATCAATTCCATTCGTCACCCTGCTCCCGAGAAATATATGGGGATGACTTCTTTACTTCCTGCCACACTTTCCGTGTTTTCTTTAGCTTAGCCGGTGTTGTGGGAAGTTGCTGGGGTTGTGGCTCCGTCTACTCCCCTGATTGCTCATTCGTACCCTGCAGTGTGTAACACTGCTCCTCTGTTGCTCGAAAGCGGAACATCATACTCTTCTTCCCAATGTGGAAATGGATGGTTCCGGATCCGACATTGATCCTCGCATTGATGTCACTAAGGAAAGGTCTCCCAAGAATGAGAGGCATTCCCCCCATCATCTTGCATATCAAGGACCACAAAGTCCGTGAAGATGCAAGAACCTTGGACGAAAACCAATATGGTCTCTACTATCCCCTCTGGATATTAGATCGATGAATCAGCAAGCTGGACTGTCTTTGCAGTTGGAGTCAGAGCTGGATACCCTAATTGTAAGAACATG
Organism: Cenchrus fungigraminus; assembly: GCA_036936925.1. NCBI lineage: Eukaryota > Viridiplantae > Streptophyta > Magnoliopsida > Poales > Poaceae > Cenchrus > Cenchrus fungigraminus. Next base: position 93,439,848 of record CM072780.1, read on the forward strand.
TCCTTGGACATGAGGTTAACACTTGCACCAAGGTGACAAAAAGCATTATTGATCTTTCTAAAATAAATCTTGCAGGTGATAGCCGGATAACCAGGACCCTTCTTGTGTGTAATGGTTGAAGATTCCTGTGCATCAAGAACCTGCTGTATGGGCTTCCCTGCATAGTCAGTAGCTCGTGTCTGCCCAGATGGCTTACCCCATCCAGTGGACACTGCACAAACATTTTCACAAGAAGACACGGGTTGCCCCAGAATCTTCCCGTCTTCAGCAGAGGGAACCAAAGTAGCTAATTGAGCAAACTGGGTTTCTATCATTTTGTTAAAGCTCAACTTGTTCTTAAGAGCAGATGAAAGGCTATCAATTTTAACATTAAGGCTTTCCAAAGCCTTATCCTGGGCAGCTGTTTTCTTATTAAAACCATCATTGATCTTAGCTTGCACGAAACCAGATCTCTCAGGGAAGGTTGGTTGGGGTTGAAAGAATTACCTTGATTACCTCCCTGATAATAAGGGTGTGATTGATTCCACGTTTGACCTCCTTGTGGACGATAACCATTGTTGTTGCCGTTCATGTACATCACGTCCTCCTGGGTAGTAGGGCAATAATTCCCTGAATGCCCAGTGTCACCACAAACTTCGCAAGTCATGCGAGAATCCATAGCTTGAGTAGTGACGGCCATGGCAGCCTTCTTGTTGGTTAGATCATCCATTCTTTTCATGAGCAGGTCCATCTTGGCGTGCAACATATCCGCTTCCTTGATGGTATGTGTACCCCTCTGATGTGGCTGGAGTCGATCATCACTCCACCCTTGGTTGGAGACCATCTTCTCAATAAGTGTGGTTGCTTCAGCAATAGTAAGAGAGAAGAAAGCCCCTCCAGCAGCAGCATAAATATGGCCTCGGGCCGTCGTAGTCAGCCCATTATAGAAACTCTGAAGAATAAGCCAGTTGTCCATCCCATGATGAGGACAAGCCAAGATGTACTCTTGGAGCCTCTCCCAAGCTTCTGGGATAGTCTCATTTGTTGCTTGCTAGAAGCTTGAAATTGTTCCCCGTAGGACATTGGTTTTACCCAACGGAAAGATCTTGGCGAGGAATGCCGCCGAGCATTTTGCCCAAGTATTAATCTCCTCACGGTTCGCATAGAACCACTGCTTCGCCTTTCCTAGAAGTGAGAATGGAAACAGTCGCAGACGAATAACATCTTCCTCCACTCCTTGTATGGTGAAGGTGTTGTACAGTTCCAGGTACTGTTGCAAGTGGGCGCTTGCAGCTTCATTAGGCTTGCCACAGAATGGGCTAGCCTATACCATCATAATGAGGCCAGTTTTGATCTCGAAGTTTCTGTTCCCGGTGTTGATCTCGGGGCCGGTGGGCACCTAATCAGCAAAGGGAGCAGAGTACTCGCGAAGAACCGAAATGAGTTCTAGCTCTCCTTACAAGTGACTCAGGATCTTCAGTGAAATTCGGTGGTAAGTCGAAACCAGTCATACACTACCTGTCTTCACCATCAATAGACAAAGAAGACAATCAAAGTTAGCCTGCATTGAGAACTATTTCATTCCTGTCATGATTATAAACATATGCAAAGTGTTGACATGTTATCCTTAGCCTTCCCCGGCAACGACACCAGAAATGCTTGTTGGTATATCTTAACGTCGATGCTAAGTTTATGAGTCCCTAGCAACGATGCCAGAAATGACCAAATGGTATTCCTAACGATTACAAGAGTCTGCAAGCGCACGGAACTACCATTGTAGCATTTCCCCAAAGGAGTATTCCAAAGGGTATCGAATCCAAAGAAGGCTGGGGTCCTAGGCTTAGGAGGCAACATACGAGTTAGTTCTAGGTTCTAACGTACTATACACATGAAGTCAGTAAGACGAGTTAGATACACGCTAGCATTGCATGAATGTTGGCTTAAGCACCCAGGTACAAACGGGGAGCTAACCTCCCGCGTCGCTTACGCATGACTCCAGTTGTTAGACTTTAGACTCCTACAGTGTATCCGAACATGGGGGATTCCAGAAGGGTCCAACGACTGTCACAACCGCGGCCTACCCCAAGACAAACCGTGGGATACACTCATAAGTAACGTAGCTACGCAACCCAAGCACCATGTGCTTACGTTGTTAGTAGGACTCTGACCGTCCCGGGCTATTGTGACCCAGGTCTGAGCCACCAGATAAACCGGCCAATTACACTGAGTACCGTAGCTTAAGCACGAACTTCATACAACACGAACATGGAATCTAACTGGATCAAACTAGGCTAGGTACACAAACGGATTTGTGCTTTCCTATGTCTATTCAACAAGATCAAAGGGTCGTGTTCGTGAAGAACACGAGCCTCTAACTTATGAACAAACACCGAAAACATGAGTAAGTCACTTGTCAACTGGATCGAAAGGGCTTGTTCATCAAGAACATGAGCCTCTAAATGATGAACAAGTGAAGAACACATGAACAAATCACCCATGTATACAAGCACAACTTTATATGAAATAGTTATATAACTAAAGTAGAGCAAAGTCATACAAAGAAATAAAGATACAAGAGAACTCATACCTAGATCCCAAAGTACACTTGGAACCTGAAGTAGAACTACTCTAGCCTACCTCCTAGCCTTAGAAACCAAAAGTGAGAGGGAGTAGTAAGATGTGTTGTCTAAGAATGAGCCCCCTCCCCTTCTATTTATGGCTGAGGACCGGCATCAAGAGGGGCCAAACACCCCGGGAATGGCCTTTAGGACCAATGGGAAGACACCACGTGGAAGCCCCTAAGTGCAGGGCTCAAGGTCGGTTCGGCCGACCTGTGGGGTTGGACGACCCCTTGTGGGCCCCACTCAGGGTGTGTTTCCTCTGGGTGGCTGTCCTGTGGGTCCTTAGGTCGGTCCCCGGTGTACCCGTGTTCTTGAGGTGGTTTAGACACTTTGGTGGGCCCATGGATCCATGTGAAGTCCATGTGTCACGCTCTGATTCGTCGGGGCTTGCCTCCCTTGGATTGGTGACATGGCTTGCATGCATGGCATCTGAGGTGGGAGCCCCTCCTTGGCTGAGGTGACGTGCCATTAATCATAGAAGGTGAGCTTGCTACTTCTTTTGCACTTATTTTCCTGTAACCACAAGATCTCCGAGGACAAGTGGAACTACATTATTATTAACTAAAATACATGTAAGAAATGCCTCTTGCTCCTTTATTCATGAGTAAATTGATGGCTAAAGTAAGCACTTAACAGCCGTCAACATCATGGCGGCAAGAAAATTGAGACACTATTTCGAGGGCCACAAAATAAGAGTGATCACAAATCAACCGCTGAATGACTTGTTCACGAACAAAGAAGCTTCATCATGAATCGTCAAATGGGCAGCCGAGCTTTCAGAATACACTGTGGACTTCAAAAGAAGAAGTGCAATCAAATCTCAGGTCCTAGAAAACTTTGTTGTGGACTGGACATCGCCGACTCTAGACTCTAATGAAGAGGTGACCATACCATGGGTGGTACACTATGATGGGGCTTGGTGTGACAGAGGAGTTGGAATATCAGCGATTATAACATCTCCAACCGGAGTCATAATAAGATACACAGCTAGATTTGACTTCGCGAATGATGTGCACTCCACGAATAATACAACAGAATACAAGGCCCTACTTCTATCTCTGAGAAAGATGAAGGCTTTGGGTCAACAAACATTCATCATCAAAACAAATTCGAAAGTGATTCAAGAACACATTGAAAAAGAGAGTGAAGTAAGAAACCCAGAATTGATAAAATATCTTCAGAAGGTTAGAGAAATAGAGAAACACTTTAAGGGCTACACAGTCCAGCATATTCCAAGAAATGACAACAATGAGGCAGATAAGTTAGCGAAAGCTGCAGCTCAGAAACAAGCAATGCCTCCGGATGTATTCTTTGAAATTATCAAGGAACCATCCATCAAGGAGCCGAAGCCAAGAAATGTGGGCAACATAGAAAGTCATGATTGGAGGGCTGAAATGATGGCCTACTTGAGGGGTCACTATGGACCATAAGACGAGTTAGAGGAGAAAAGGCTCAGGCAAAGGGCAAGGGGCTATGCTGTAGTCGATGGAGAACTATACAAGTCCAGAGTTACTGAACCATGGTTAAGGTGCATAACTTCCAAAAAAGGCTTAGAACTTCTCAAAGAAATTCACAGCGGATTCTGTGGTGCACATATAGGCACAAGAGCGCTAGGAGGCAAAACAATAAAGCAGGGATTCTTTTGGCCTTCCGTAAACATTGATGCAAAGAAGCTGGTTCAAGAATGCAAAGCTTACTAAAGAATAGCGAATCAGCAAAACTTGCCGTCCATGCCAGTCCACCTAATACCACCTTAATGGCCTCTGCAAAGGTGGGGAATGGATCTGGTCGGGCCGTTGCCAACAGCTCCGCGAAACTGCAAGTTTGTTGTGGTTGTAGTTGACTACTTCACAAAATGGGTAGAAGCAAAAGCTTTGGCGAACATCACCGCACCAACAGTTCAAAAGTTCTTCTGGCAAAACATAATTTGCAGATTCAAAGTTTCGAGAGAATTAACCGTGGACAACGGAAAACAGTTCGATTGCTATTCTTTCAAGGAATATTGTAAAACTCTAGGCACTCATATGAAGTTCTCCTCTATTTATCATCTGCAGTCCAACGGGGCTGTAGAAAGGGCGGACGGGTTGATTTTCTCAAGAATCAAAAAGTGTTTGTATGATCAGAGAAAGGGCAAGTGGATAGATGAGATGCCAACACAACAACCTCAAGGGTAACAGGTTTCACACCTTTTCGCTTGCTTTTTGGAACAGAGGCAATGACTCCAGAAGAAATCAAGAACGAAAGTTTAAGAGTTCTGAAGGCCAAAGAAATTCAAGAAGTTGACATGAAAATAGAAAAAGACATGATTGAGCTCACAATCCTCGAAGCTGATGAGAACATTAAGAAATACCAGAAAGAAACCAAAGCATGGAGAGATAAAAAGATAGTCCGGAAGGATATCAAAGTTGGTGACTTAGTCTTGAAAAAGAAATAAGAACTGGGAAAATCCAGGGAAACTTCAGGAATCTTGGGAAGGGCCTTACATCGTAAAAGAGACAAACATGCCAGGAGCTTATCGTCTGGTAGATCAAACTGGTGAGGAACTACCTCATTCATGGAATGCTGATAATCTCCGAAGGTACTATCAATGAAAGTCATGAAAGTAGTTAGATTTAGTTTTCTACATTTCTTTCATAGGTTTAAATTCAGTAAGAAAAAATGTAAAACCCGAGCTGCGAAACTATCAGTGGCTTCAGGAACAAAAATTTACTTCATGCATTTACCTTACAATAAAAAGGACCATACTCCTTTCCTTGGAAAGGGAGCCCAAAATCAGGGGCAAGGTTTTTAATGAGGCGGATCCTATGTAAATACTCTTGCTGTCATATATGAAAAGAGCTTTCCCCCAAATCGTGTGTGTTGAGAATTTCCCGAAAAGTCGAATGATTTCATGAGAAGGCTCCGTGATAGCCGAAGTTCCAAAAGTGAAGGAAAAAGTTTGTGAAAAGATTCCGTGATAGCCGAAGTTCCAAAAGTGAAAGAAAAAGTTCGTGAAAGGCTCCGTGATAGCCGAAGTTCCAAAAGTGAAGGAAAAAATTCGTGAAAAGGCTCCGTGATAGCCGAAGTTCCAAAAGTGAAAGAAAAAGTTCGTGAAAAGGCTCCGTGATAGCCGAAGTTCCAAAAGTGAAGGAAAAAGTTCGTGAAAAAGCTCCGTGATAGCTGAAGTTCCAAAAGTGAAAGAGAAGTTTCGTGAAAAAAGGCTCAGTGATAGTCGAAGTTCCAAAAGTGAAGGAAAAAGTTCGTGAATAGGATCCGTGATAGCCGAAGTTCCAAAAGTGAAAGAGAAGTTTCGTGAAAAAAGGCTCTGTGATAGCCAAAGGCTCCGTGATAGCCGAAATCCCAGAGTAAAGGAATATCCTACGAAAAGGCCTGAGACAACAAGAAGTTGTGGCTTAGATCCCAGAGTAAAGGGATATCCTACGAAAAGGCCTGAGACAACAACAAGTTGTGGCCTAGATCCTAGAGCAAAGGGATATCCTATGAAAAGGCCTGAGATAACAAGAAGTTGTGGCCTGGAAAGTTCGAGCATTTTGATACGAAATATTCGTCAAAAAGTCTATCAAGTAATATCTAATCTAAAGTTTTTTTGATCATAAGTACATGTTTGTTGGCTAAGGGACTTAGTTCTTTAGAACATCACCGAAAGCATCAGGGCACGAGCAAATACAGTAAGAAAGCTTTCGTTTAAAAGAGCACCAGGTTGAAGCAACTGAAAGTGGTGATATCAACCTGAGTTTGATCACTGCATAGGCACAAGTCCACAAAATTCGCGAAACAAATTTTGTTGACTCGTGTTCTGAGTATAAGCTTCCACAATAAAAGAAAACAAATTCCATGAAAAGGAGCTTTCTGTGAAATTTTGCATGAAAACGGCAAGGTGGGAAGGGTAATGTTTTTTCTTAAAAAACGAGTTTATTGCCTTAGTTTCATACAAAATTTCAAAGAGTATATTACATAGCTTCGATGAGCCAAAGTTCAGAATGGTAATTCAACAACATGACCTGGCTTACGGCCTCTGTTTTCTGCAACATCGCACGCATAAGCAAAGTCACAAGCATCGCTAATGGGGCTAAGGGGCTCCATCTTCACGCAGGTACGCGAACTTGAAGCTTTGGTTGCAAGAGCATAACCATCACGAGAAAGAAAAAACGAGCCTACCTGAAAGCTACACATCGAAAAATATTGACAACACAAGAGCCAAAAATCGGAGAACTTGCATCTAGGATGGGCTTCTTTGTACAAACGCCATGATTCGCCACTAACTATCTGGTCTTGGTGATGGAAACGCAAAGGTATGACATCCTGCACAGGCCCACCTTACAGGACCTGCACAGGTTAAAGTTACAAGACAAGATTCAGAAAGGCGGGTCATGACCCACGAATTTACAAAGTCACAATTCATGAAAGCAAAAGCAATAGTTTGAACGAATTCTGCCTCATTCGTCAACAACAACCTTCAGAGAACTTGCACACCGCTCAGAGCTGCCATCTTCTCCATGATTGTCTTCACCGCTGCTGCTACTGCTACTGCTCAAGCCGTCTTCAGCTTTGAAGGACGAAACTGGCGACCAGAGAGGGGGGGGGGAGTGAATGGGAGCCGATAAAAATTCTTCTCGAAGGAGATGGCTACTCCAACAAGATGAATACGACTAACCAAAACACGTCTCTAGCTCAACTACCCAAGTTGGCCAAGACCACATAGCCACTGGACTGCTACTGGTCTTAGGAACCAATAACCACCAAAACCTACTCGAGAATGCAGCGGAACAAGCAACTCGAGCAGCTACTGAACTACACCGGTCAGACCGGTCCCTGCTGGAGCACCCTGGCAGAACTTGACAATTTCCACAGAAAGCTCCTGCACCGGTCAGGCCGGTGCAGCTCACCGGTCAGACCGGTCTGAGCCTAGAAACCCCAATTCCACGAAACAAACCACCCGAGCTCCAAACAGCACCAAACCTAAAACAACAGCAAACCCAGAGACTAGGGAACTCACCAAAACGTTCACCGAGCGAATCCCAATAGGGGTTGGCACCGGTCAGACCGGTGAAAGGCACCGGTCAGACCGGTCAAGCCCTGGGCTCTCGGGATGAACAACCCGCGGGTCAACTCCTCCAGATCCAAATCCAAATCCCGATCTCCCGATTCGCTCCACGGATTCGCACAAGACTTTGGGGATAGTAGAAGTACCTCATGGGCATTCCATAGCCATGATTTAGTCCCCCAAAAGTTGCTAAATCAAGAGGAATCGAAGGATTTCCACCAAGAACGCCTCTAACCCTAGAGCCAAGAAAACCCCAAAATTGAGCCCCTTTACTCATGGATTTGGGAGGGGGATCAAAGGGGAAAGAACCACGAAGGGTTCATGCATACATCCCCCACCAAATCCCAAAGAGAAAGGTCTCAAAACCGCCACAAGAAAATGGCCAAGAAAAGGCTCCGAAAATCACCAAAAAGGGAAAACGGGAAGAACACAATCAAGCCTTGAGGAACCCCGCCGAATCATCTATACATACCATGAAGGTTCATACAAGGTCTAGCTTGCCTCCCAATCATCCTTCCCTCTCACAAGATCTCACCATGAAGCTCTCAAGCTAGTCCTCTAAATCCTAAGGAAAATAGGAAGGGAAAATAGCAAAAGCAAATGAGCTAGGGTTCCCAGAGATAGCTGCCATCCTCTCACCACTTGGGTTATATGGAGGCTAGCCGAAAGATGAAACTACCCCTTGAGGACCGGAGCGTCCAAGGACCGGTGGATGGTCGCTCCTTGGTGTGATGAGTGATTGACAACGTGGTGTGGACTGACTCTTGGCTGAGTATTGCAGGTGTAGGTTGCGGCTTGATTTGCGTTGGTGCAGGTGAAGAGCGGGCGCGAAAGGTCTTAGACTGTGTGGCCTCCGAGGAGTGGAGAGACAAGTAGGCTAGGCTCGATGGACTCGGTGGCCGAACGGGATCAAGTGCGGGCCGCATGGTGGCAAGAAAAGCAAGACGAAGTCATGTACGGTTTCTTGGTTGAGCCTCAAAACCAAGGTCGAGCCGGCGCAGGGTAGCAGCTAACAACCGAAGTCTGCATGCGGGGTTTGGTTGGTTTACTCCACAAAATCAACACCGAGCCGGGATGACGTGGTGGCCAAGTCATGAGTGGGATTGGCGTGGAGGCTGCACCGAGTCCGCAGGGTTTGCGGTGGTTCACCACAAAACCATCGGGGTTACTTGGTTGAGCCACAAAACCAAGACCGGAGGCTCGGTGGGAGGAGACGGGATCCGGGTGCGCCGAGAAGCTTCGAAGCGGACGACATGCAGCATGATCGAGGTGCTTGTGTTGGGAGGACGCGAAGCCCCGATGGATGCGCGGCCGTCCGATGGAGAACTTCATGTGTTGACCAAAATGCCCCTGTGAGGGCTTGAGTTGTAACTCCTAGTGTAGGGGTACTTCGGTCTTTTCCGGAGGGCCTATATATAGGAGGAGGGGGCTGAATTTTCAGCCAACTCTTGGGCTAGAGGTGGGAGTGCTCTTTCATTTTGGGGTGCTCTTTGGGAGAGAGGGAGAGAGGTGAGTGTGGCTCTTTGTTTGAGCTTTTTGCCATCCAAGATTTGTGATTCTTGTGAGTGGCTTGTAACCAGATATGGCAAAGTGATTCTTAGTGAAATCATTCTCTTAATCTTGTGCCAAATCATTTTATCCCGAGCGTTTTTCTTTTATGCGATTTTCGAAGGTATTTTTGTAGGATTTTCGTGCTTGGCTCAATTCGTCGATTCTGAGGCGTTTGTGTTCGGCTTTCTTCGAGGGAATCATGGATAGATGTCTTGTGCATCTTTGTGCTTGAACTTGATCCCTCAAATGCCGGATTTGGTCTCCGATTCATGGATTTCGGTTGGAACCCTAGCTTTTTGGTTGAGCTCGGTAGAATCTCGATTCCTCTCGTCTCAGTGGATTTGAGGCTCCAAATTCGTAGGTATAGCATCTCCTAGAGGCGCTTCACCTTCCCCTATGATTTGGTAGCTTTCCCTTGGTTGATTCGAGAGATCGGGTGAAAGGAAGGAAGGGTTGACCTTCAAAGGGTCGAGCTCGGGCTGCTGTCTGCGCTCCTGGCGGATGGTCCGCGAGCCCCGTGCAGACGGTCCACGAGGAGGCTTTCAGCCAGTTGTTCTTCGTGTTCGTCGTGAGTTCTTTCGTGTCTTCCATCCGATCCATTTTGTCGATGGATTTTTGGTGCATGAGGTTTGGCGGACGGTCTGTGGGTTGAGTACGGACGGTCCGTGTGGGCGGACGGTCCGCGGGTAGGCGTCGGATGGTCCGTTTTTCATGGTACGCTACTGGAGGTTCGGTCTGCCTTTTCGGACGGTCCGCCCCACCCCTGCGGACAGTCCGCCTCTGCTAGGCAGCTTCGCCCAAGTTCTTTACCTCTTGTCTTGTGCTTCCGCTTCTTGATTCATGACTTGTCTCTAGGACTTGTAGGCTTGTGTGTGCCTAGTTTAGAGCCGCTCTTGTGTGTGTGAGTGATCCGAGTGGCAATGGGGGTATAGGCCGAGTTCATCTCATAGGAGAGATTTTTTACTGGCTCCCATTCACTCCCCCCCTCTCTGGTCGCCTAATCAGTCCTTCAATTGGTATCAGAGCCGGTTGCGGATTCGTGTGACTCTAACAAGTCTAGGATCCATAGGGCGACAAGAGAAAATGGCGCTTTTGCTTGTGGTGTTAATTTGCGCATTTTGAGTCCGGCGATTTTGCGTTGTGCCTTTGGAAAACCATAACTTGACATACCTTCCATAAAACGTGCATAACTTTTCGCTCGGTGCTCCGATTTGACTCAAATTTTTACAGCGGTTTCGTGATTCCATTTGGGACATACCCCTAACTGACATCGTCAGTTTGGGATTGTCGAAAAATTCAGAAAAGTTCGGGAAGATAAATAAAAAATTCATTTAAGCTCTTTTCAGCTTTTTCATGTATCTTCCGGAATTTCTCTAGACCGCATTGCACCTCCGTTTGAGCTGAAATTTTGTGTGCCTCTATCTTTTGTGCTCATTGTTCATTGGTAAATTCCTTAGAAAAATATAGAGTAGCTTGCTTTTCCTTTTGGTTGTCTCTATTGGTGAATAGAGGCAAACCGGGTGCTTTCCTTACTTCTTCACTAGTTCCTTGAGCCTCCTTTCAACTAATCCTAACCGGTGCTTTGAGTCATGGCACCAAGCTCTTCTTCTTGTGTGTCTTTGTTCTCAGATTTTGAAGAGATGGTGTGTGCTTCGGGAGATGACCACAAGTGGAGGAGGAAGTGTAAGGAGTTGGAGAAAGACACGAAGGCGATGGCGTTGTTGCGTCTCTTGGTGGCTCAAGATGATGATCTCCAAGACAAGCTCATGAAGAGAAGTAGAGTCAAACTCTCTCAAGGTATCATTGGTTTGTTCACTCGCCTTTGTGCTTATGGCGAGTGTTGACGCAAAAATAGGACGTCACCCTTGCGCGCAACACACGTGACTCCCCGGTCTGTTGCGAGGCGTGCCAGCCAATCTGACCTGTTGAATGACAATGGAAAATCGGCTAGAGGGCCGATGGATCTTCAGTAGTGTGTGTATCTGCCGATCGGCCGATACAAGATAAAGCAGGATCGACCGGCTCAAAAGCAACCGAAGTGCGGATGCGATCGGCTGAATCGGCCGATCGTGACGTCAGCGCTCGAGTAGGTCGGAATCGGCTGCGGTGTTAGAAGCCGATAGGATCTAGATCGAGCAGATAGTAATGATAATAGCTAAAACTACAAGAATTTGCTACGAAAACTTGTAGATCTAGCTAATATCGGTAAGGGGTGAATAAAGAACTAGACGAAACCTCAGCGATGCGCCCGGAGGTTAAAGCCTAGGATTATTCGGTAAAACGGTACTCACAAGCTTGCCGGAGATCAGTTGATGCAGCCCGACGAACCCGAAGCACGGCGTTGTAGAAAAGAGAAAAAACACAATGGCGAAGTTGCTGAAAAGTAGATGCAGTAAAGTAGATGCAGTAAAGTAGATGAAATAATTGGTAAAGGGGTGCCCGGAGGCGGTTTTGATATTGATCGTGTGATAATTCTATTACAATAGCCGGGGCTTATATTTATACCCTGGGCTCCTCTAGACTCCTACAGCCGGAAGGGCTCAAAACTTCCTAATCAAAGACTCCTGATGGGTTACACAACCAACCGACACAAACTCCCCTAATTAACAAAAGGAAATATTAAAATACATAGACTCTATCTCCCCTTGTGTAGAATCCTTGCTAATTAAGCTTCCCCCGGCGCGCATGCATAGTCAACATATCTTGCACATACTCTTAGCCGACCCGTACTTCTCCTTCCTTGGATATGATTTGGTCAGAGCAAAATAAATTAGGAAATATTCTATCTCCAATATGCCCAACACCATCACGTGGCCACCTGGTGTTTCCATTATTTCCATCGATCCTTTTATAGATGTGCTGGCCTGCCATCTCCGGTTTCTTCCTTTATTCTTTTTATCTTCGGTTTGGTTCTAGCCGATCGCAATAGCCTTGGCTGGCTGATTTACTTGCTGACTTCATGCCTTGCCGATCCTTGCTCTGCTTCTTGCCGATCATCACGCTGCCGATTTTTCCCCTGCCGATTGCTTCTTCTTTATTTATTCGAATCACATTTCTAGCTGCCGTACAGGAGGTGCTAACCCTTCCTTTGTTTATTAATTGTACTCTGGCCACCTTGTACGTGCTTTGCACCTGCATGTACTCACGTCATCCAGGTTGGCTTTCTTTGCCTGGCCGATCGTTACTGCTGGCCGATTTTCCTCTGCTTCCGATTGCTCTTGCTTGTATCGCTTCCTTCATTTAATTACTCTCATAAGCACACGCTGGTTAATCAGTGCGGCCTCCAATCTTTTTCTCTAATATTCTTTCCATCATATGCTGCTGGTCTTTCTGTCCAGCCATCAATCTCCTCGCGTCACACACCATGTTTTACCCAGCTGATTGCCTCATGCATAGCCATGCCATAATTCTTTTCCTCTTTATTTTACTATTTCTTTCTCAATTACTATCGGCGGATGCTCTTCTGTGTTGTACCGGTCCTTCTGCCTCCTTTTAACGCCGATCTTGACATGTGCCAAAAAACGGTGTCAACACAAGCCCCCCAGTTTCGGAGTATGAAGAATTCATGCTTCGAAATTCTGTAAATCCAGAACCTCTATCTTCTGACTGATGCATAGTGCTCCATGAAATTAATACTTCAAACTTTCCGACGGTGCCCCTTCATAGCTGATATCCATCATAATATATTGGCAAATATGAAGAATTAAGATAACTTTGCTCTTACGTATCTCCTCTTCTAAGTCTTGATCGAGCTCGGCATTGTCGTTCCTCTGTTCCGTCAATTTTATAGCAATGTCTTATGGTCCCCATTGTTCTCACGACGGAACCCTTCATCAGCCTTTTCTTAATCTCCTCGTATGCATGCAAGTAGATCTTGTGCTTTTGGAAGAATGAAGTACCATCTACTAGCTTCATGGGCGAATTCTCAGCTCAAAGCCCTGAACCATTGGCTCCCATGCTCGGCATGCAAACTGTTTCTACTGCATCATTGTCCAAACCACTTTTGCTCCTTCCGAATCTCCGTGATGAAGATCAGTATCAACCAATCTCGTCGGCTTCCTCTTTCGCGTCTCTGACACATAGACTTTGTAGGAGTCGAAAAGTCTGTGTCGCTGCCCAGCTTTTGTAACATCTCTATTGGCTGTCCTTCAAACTCTTGATTATCTGCAGATAGCAAACATATGTACATGCATGGCTTTATGAATCTCCTTGCTTGCTTGTATGCTGGAGAGTTCCGGTCTTCATCAATATTACTTTTGTCACCAAATCCTTCTAGAGAAATAAGGCATTGGTCACTGTTGGTTAGTCAGCCACAGAGCTACGACATTCTACGCTTTTCGAACCATGATGTCCGTCCTTAGTCTGAAACCAGATTTCTTGAACCGGCTATGCAGTGTCACATACTGGCAATTGTAGCTCAACGCCGCAGTCATATAATTGTGGAGTAATGACTTGCCGAGACTGACTTTTCCAGGAAGAGATTCCGAGCATCGGTATATTTGAGTCATTGCAAATGGTGTCGCCGTCATATCGGCCACGCGGTCTTGCAATCGTTCTGGTGCCAGTCTTCCATCTCGACGAAAAAAAATCACTAGCATCAATTTATTCCAGCGTGATCCGATAGCACAATGGTGACTCCTTTATTTCAGGTGAGCTTCAACCTTTGGCGGCTTCTCCGGCTAACGACTCCATGCCATGAGTTTCTCTTGGTGCCTTGAACAGGATCATTCATTAAATCGGTCCACATCTTTATTTCATCCTCCTCGTTGACTATCCAGCATGCACCAATAGAGAAACCAGCAGCCATGTATGTGACAAGTAGCCGATAAAATAAATTTGTATGTGATGGATCTCCTTAGTTGAATCGACCATCGGCTGGTGCACTCAACTTCTTTCGTATCTTCATGATGAGGGCCAGATCTCATATCAACCTTGACATCCATTAATCTTTGCAGCAATGGCTTCTGCTAGTAGTTGGATCTCTGATGTCGCGTTGCCAGCAGCTGCTCCGTATGTGTTCCGCACCTACTGCACCAGTCTGGCACACTCCGGTGTCCGAGCTTCGATAAACCTTCCTGCAGCATGTTTCTTTGTATCCTTGATGGAGAACGATCCTTGTTGTACTACTGGAGGTTTCCAATTCATTTCTGGCACCGTCGCCTAGTTGATTTGGCTTCTTGCTATCGTCAATGATCATCAAGCTTTATTGACAATAGAAATATCGGCTGCTCTTCATCAACTCTTGTTGCCGATCCTTTAAATATTTCTTAGCCGATATGTTATCAGCTTATTAATAACTGAAAAAATAATTCGGTTATCTCTCCATTGGTGATCCCACGGTATCTGGGTTTGGTGACACTATCGTCCTACTACCCTTTAGTCCACCCTTAATGGCAGGTTTTGATCTTCTTCGAGTACAATTTCTGTGAACAGCCTTGCATCTTCTTGCTAGTATGTATGCAAAAAGGTACATGTCTTCTAGCTGCCACACCTGCAATGTGTGTGGGTCAATTAATGGCACAACACTATTGTAATACGTTGTGTCACTTCTGGTAGGTCAGTATGACACCGTTGTTGTCCAGGGTACTCAGTCTGGCAGCATTGTGGCCAATGAAGATAATCATGCCATTGGCTGTGATACTGACGGCAATGAGGTATCACCCCTGGTGAAGAATTGCTGCTGGGTACGAGCACCATGCTCCTACCTCTCCATTGTTGTTGCATGCATCGTCTAGCTGGTCGCCTGATCTCACTGTCTCGATGCCAATTTAAATGCAGCCTCGTCGTCGTCTTGGTACAGCCCCTCCCAGTTAGGTGACTTAGAGCGAGATCCTTTCGAATTCTGACTGGATTGATTCTTAACTGATAGACCTCATATGTCGGCTCTCAAGATTGCTGTTTTGTACAACTTGCTCCTTGTACTGTCAATCATTAATGCTGCTAATGGTCCTGCTGTTGTCTGGGTTACTTGAAATAATTTTGCCGATATGCTTGTATGCCTCGAGGCAATCGATGCAGACGATGTGCTCTTGTTGCCTGACTTAGTAATCGATATCGTTTCCCACTTCAATATTCATATCGGCATCTTTCTTTATTTCTTCTGTCAGCTTCCCTGCGTCTTGCGCCACTAACTCCATAAACCAATGATTGATCAGTCGATGAATGTACGCAGGACTGGATTCAGCCGATGCGACCCATCTTGTATTAACTGATGCATTCATGTGACTTCTCTAGCAGGATTATTGTTTCCATCATTCAAACAATTGTGTGCTGAACCCTGGAACGAAGTCCCCCAGATTATCTTTGGTTTAGAATGGGATCTCTGATCAGCCGCATAACTTTGTACTGGCAGCCATGCAGCAGCAGTGGTGTCACAATCTTGTGATCTTCAGTCCTTGCTTCATAGTATATGAAATCGTTGGCTCTGAGGATGTCGGTGATTCTGCTAAGAGCTCAAATCTAGTAATCTGATGATAGATCCATGTCTTTGTGTTGGCTCAACTCTGGCTCACTAGCTGGTGATTGATTTGATTGCAAATTGGTTGTCCCTCTCTATATCCTCTGAAGCGGCTTGTGACGAACATCAGCCCTTTACAAGTCTGGAGTGATAAAAAGACCACCAATAAACTCTACCAGCCAATGTGTGTATACTGAATTTTTTAGTCTGATCATTTGGCCTCATGAATATCCTTATTAAATAATGGCCATTCTTTTGCCACTTGACGTGCGAAGAACTGACGCTTGCTTCAGATGAACTATATTGCAATGTTGTTCCTTTGATCCCGCTGATCATCTGACGGCTTTCTGGGCTTGTCTCTTGGCTCCAGAATCTCTGCAGTCTGCAAGCTCATATAGCATGTCGTCATGGCACGGTTACAATGTCAGTGACATGATGTGCCGGCAAAAAATAGGCCTCTGTTCCCTCAAGAGTGATAAGGTACTCTGTTATTGCCATCGATCATTAACCACAAAGCCATATAACGAATAGCTTTATCAGCCGATCATGCTGTAGCATTAGCCATTCATTGGTCGACGAAGTTGTCCATTGGCCATAATATTAATCCCATCAGCCTGCCTCAGTCTACTCTGTAGTCCACCGGCTATGCATAGAAAGAATCGGCAGTGTACAGAAAGAATAGTCAGGCAACTTCATCTCGTAGCCGATTCTTGGCCTTGGTCGTTGGTACAGTTAACAAGCTTTTGCCGTCATTGCATTGGCTGCCGGACATAAAACTTGCCTGACTCCTCCGATCTCTTAGCCATTGCCTGTCTTCCAGTTGCTGACTAGCACTTTTGCTATCTAGCTTGTGTAACAAAGTAACAGGCAGCCGATTGTGGATTCAGGAGAGAGCTAGATATGAAAGTGTAATCAAGAAGTATTTTTGATTCCTTGGCATCAGACCAATCGGCTTTGGATCATTGGCTATGTGAAGTCACCGAGATAATGATTATAGCAGTACTAATATTTCAGCTACCCCATTATTCTTCTCATTGCTAAAAAGTAGACCGATCACTTTTGCATTGGCTTTTCCTTCTGCAGTATGTATGCGCAGCATGCGTATAACCTTGCCGATGACGTGTCAGCCGAGGTAAAGCTTGCTTTAAGATCATATTGCTGATTATACTGACAAATTGTCTCCTTCATTGGCTGAATAAAACAACTTCATCCGAAGGAGGAGCATAAGCCAACAACAATTCTCCATCTGACGTATGCACTTACATTTGTTTTGGTGCCAATTGATCTACTCCACTTGCCACGTAGGGCAGTTATCGATAGATACATACCGCGTAGGGCGTTAGGCATTGTAGTAGATGTGCCTGCTTGATGATGAGTCAATGCAGATCCACTCGCTAACGACGTTGTTGTAGTCGACGACGTTGAAGTAGTTGTTGATGGATTCGACGGCGAGACTGCCGGAGCCGAGCATGATGGCGACTTCTTCGGTCATGCTCTATCGGATGACTCTGTTGCTCTTCTACCGGCCAATTTCTACTTCTATCGGCTATATTTTAAATAAAGCAGCCGATATATTTCACCTTTTGTAGTGCCTTGTTTCACGTGCCGGATTTTATCAATAAACACTAGATATCATAATAGAACCATGCTTCAAATAACACGTAGCCAAAAATATATCTTTTGGCTTTCTATCACGAGGCTTCATAATGATAGGATAGGCTTTAAATAAAATATGCCTCATCATTTATCTGATTGCATGAATTTATTGTCGATGTACACCAGTAGCTGATATTCTTGACTCTCTGAATAGTCTGGTGTCAATAAGACTTAAAAGCAAGTAGCTGATAAATATATTTTATCAGCTTTCCTATTCACGTAATGGCCCTTCTTGTGTGTCAGACCGGTTAGTTTCGGCCAGTCGTATGCAATTCTTGTCCGCCTGGATCCTAGGGAAAATAATCTCCAAGTAGCCGATGCTTCTGGGCAACTATTTTTTGTTCTTGATCTCCCGGCTTCCACGGAAATTCAACTCCAAGCAGTCCATATCTTCGGGCAATACATCTGCCCTGCTTCCATGGAAAACAAACTTTGAGCAGCCGATACTCTAGAACAATATTTCTGGGCAGTGAGCAATAAATAATTTGAGAAGCCGTCTCTTGCCCAACTTCTGCTATCCATTCATCGGCCGCTTCATCTTTTTTCAACGGTCCATCAGCTTATTTTTCTCTATCCTTGTAGTTGGCTGGGACTTGTTTGGAATTAATATTTTTTCTGTACTGGCCTTCATCCTGAGATTTTTTAGCTTGGATCTGCACCTCGTGATCCGAACTTTTCAACTCATCAATCATTTGTGAAATCAAAGTCTTATGGTCACACACTCCATCTTGGCCATTCACCTTGACCATGCTTTTTGGCAATACGTTTCTGCCAATTTCCGTCGGCTGCATAATATCACTAGCCGATTGGACCTGCTGACCTATTACTAACTGTGGTTGTGTAATGATAGATTGATGAGCCATCAACAGTGACTCTTTAGAAGCGAACTGTGGCTGCATATCTTCTGTTTCTAGGTAACAGCTTCCTTGATCTTGGTCGTTCACTGTGACCATACCATCAGTTTTTATTGGCTGCGCAAGCTCTTCTCGAACTGATCTGTCTATTTTTAGGCAAGCTGCTAATTTAGGAGGCACTAGTTGATGGGCAGTCGGTTGCAAACCCAATGCGTTTTGCTGTAAAGCTGATTCTTGCGACCAATAGTTTCCTGATTGTTGTGGTTGAGCTGATATCTAGGAACACTGCAGCCCCCCAGGCGAAGGTTGCTGAACTATTGGTCGTGTTTGCAGCCCCCCAGGCCGAGATTGTTGAGTCTTCGGCTGTGGTTGATAAGCTATCGGCTGTTGAACCGATACTTGTGGCAGATATGTCATCGGCTGTATAGCCGATACCGGCAACTGATAGCTCTCTGTCTGCCATGATCAGACTGATTGGGCAGATTGTAGCCCCCCAGGCCAAGATGGTTGAGCTATCGATCGTGACTGTTGAATTATCATTCGTTCATCCTCGGCTTGTTGATAATTCTGCTGAATTTGGGCTGATGGTTGAACGTATGAAGCCATCTGTTGCGAACCATATGGAGCAGACTGCAATTCCTGGGCAATATATTGAACACATGTTGATTCTTGAATCTGAGTAGTATCCGCAGGTGTATATCCAAGGGCGCTGAACAAATCCTCCTGTGCCAGCGGCTGTGGCGTGTATCCAAGAGCGCGGAACAAATCGCCTTGTGTCAATGGTAAAGATGGAGAGAGAATCAGTACAGTCTGAGGAATCTCCATCGGCTGATAAGATTTGTGTTGATGCAAGAATGAGGGCATTAAACAATCATCATAAGCCGATCCAGGGACTGTACCTGCACTTCCTATTGTAGTACTTGGTGACCCAAGATATATATATGACGGTTCTTCATAACCTTGCTGCTGAATTGGATCATAAGAAAACACAGTATTAGCCGATGTCATCGGCTGTTGATAATATGTTCTCTTATACCTTTGCTGTTGGGCAAACTCAGAGAACGCGCCCTTTATGGCATTGCTTATAATATCCGCCAATATCCCAGATTGACCGTCCATGGCAATGTACTCCTCGAGCCACTCTAGGTTCGTTGTAGATATTGTCTTTGGGTCTCACCAAACGATATAATATGGATTTAATATTCGGTCCCACTGGGCATGCCAAAAGTGTGTTGACGCAAAAATAGGACGTCACCCTTGCGCGCAACACACGTGACTCCCCGGTCTGTTGCGAGGCGTGCCAGCCAATCTGACCTGTTGATGGACAATGGAAAATCGGCTAGAGGGCCGATGGATCATCAGTAGTGTTTGTATCTACTGATTGGCCGATACAAAATAAAGCAGGATCGGTCGGCTCAAAAGCAACAGAAGTGCGGATGCGATCAGCTGAATCGGCCGATCGTGACATCAGCGCTCGAGTAGGTCGGAATCGGCTGCGGTGTTAGAAGCCGATAGGATCTAGATCGAGTGAATAGTTATGATAATAGCTAAAACTACAAGAATTTGGTATGAAAACTTGTAGATCTAGCTAATATCAGTAAGGGGTGAATAAAGAACTAGACGAAACCTCAGTGATGCGCCCGGAGGTTAAAGCCTAGGATTATTCGGTAAAACGGTACTCACAAGCTTGCCAGAGATCAGTTGATGCAGCCCGACGAACCCGAAGCACGACGTTGTAGAAAAGAGAAAAAACGCAATGGCGAAGTCGCCGAAAAGTAGATGCAGTAAAGTAGATGCAGTAAAGTAGATGCACTAATTGGTAAAGGGGTGCCCGGAGGCGGTTTTGATATTTGATCGTGTGATAATTCTATTACAATAGCCGGGACTTATATTTATACCATGGGCTCCTCTAGACTCCTACAGCCGGAAGGGCTCAAAACTTCCTAATCAAAGACTCCTGACGGGTACACAACCAACCGACACAAACTCCCCTAATTAACAAAAGGAAATATTAAAATACATAGACTCTATCTCCCCTTGTGTAGAATCCTTGCTAATTAAGCTTCCCCCGGCGCGCATGCATAGTCAACATATCTTGCACGTAATCTTAGCCGACCCGTACTTCTCCTTCCTTGGATATGATTTGGTCAGAGCAAAATAAATTAGGAAATATTCTATCTCCAATATGCCCAACACCATCACGTGGCCACCTGGTGTTTCCATTATTTCCATCGATCCTTTTATAGATGTGCTGGCCTGCCATCTCCGGTTTCTTCCTTTATTCTTTTTATCTTCGGTCTGGTTCTAGCCGATCGCAATAGCCTTGGCTGGCTGATTTACTTGCTGACTTCATGCCTTGCCGATCCTTGCTCTGCTTCTTGCCGATCATCACGCTGCCGATTTTTCCCCTGCCGATTGCTTCTTCTTTATTTATTCGAATCACGTTTCTAGCTGCCGTACAAGAGATGCTAACCCTTCCTTTGTTTATTAATTGTACTCCGGCCACCTTGTACGTGCTTTGCACCTACATGTACTCACGTCATCCAGGTTGGCTTTCTTTGCCTGGCCGATCGTTACTGCTGGCCGATTTTCCTCTGCTTCTGATTGCTCTTGCTTGTATCGCTTCCTTCATTTAATTACTCTCATAAGCACACGCTGGTTAATCAGTGCGGCCTCCAATCTTTTTCTCTAATATTCTTTCCATCATATGCTGCTGGTCTTTCTTTCCAGCCATCAATCTCCTCGCGTCACACACCATGTTTTACCCAGCTGATTGCCTCATGCATAGCCATGCCATAATTCTTTTCCTCTTTATTTTACTATTTCTTTCTCAATTACTATCGGCGGATGCTCTTCTGTGTTGTACCGGTCCTTCTGCCTCCCTTTAACGCCGATCTTGATATGTGCCAAAAAACGGTGTCAACAGCAAGATGATTGTTGAGCTTAAGAACTCCCCTTTGCCATGCAAATCTTATGATGCATTGCTTGCTGAAAATAAACTTTAGGGGAGAAAATCTTGAGTATGCTAATGATGTTAGTACCTTGCTTAGAGAGAATGAAGATTTAAACTTGTCTCTTGCTAACTTGCAATCTGAAATTGACATGTTGAAGTCTAATGCTTCTATGTCTTGCAACTCTTGTGTTGCTTTGAATAATGATCTTGATGTGGCTAGAAGTAAGATTCTTTGTTGGAGACAAGTGCTTCCTTGCCATGTGTTCCATGTGAGTCCTTGCTTGCTGAAATAAATAAACAAAAATTGACTTACACCACATGTGTAGATGAACTTGAGCATGCTGGGGATGAAATTTGTGATATGAAATCCATGCCTTGTAGCAAGTGCTCTTTGTTGCATGTTGAGGATGCTTGCCATACTTCTTGTGATAAGGTCGATGCTTTGTTAGATGTAAATGATGTTGTTTGTTCATGTGATTTCATTTGCTCCTCATGCATTGATTTGGAAAATGAAGTTTTGGCTTTGAAAAAGATGCGCGAGGATATGACCGCCAAGTTGGTTGAGCATGATCAGATGAGTGCCAACCTTGAGAAAGAAAATGAACTCTTGCGTACCACATATGCTAAATGCATTGAAGAAGAAATCAATAATTTGAGAAATATGACATGTGGTACTTGTGAGCGCCTCAAGTCTCAAAATGAGGTTTTGCTCACAAGGTGCAAGAGTCTTTGTGCTAAGGGTTTGGATTCTCGCT
Organism: Cenchrus fungigraminus; assembly: GCA_036936925.1. NCBI lineage: Eukaryota > Viridiplantae > Streptophyta > Magnoliopsida > Poales > Poaceae > Cenchrus > Cenchrus fungigraminus. Next base: position 93,461,718 of record CM072780.1, read on the forward strand.
TCTCTTGTCACTCCGATGTTGATGCTTCTAAATTTGCTTCTTCTCAACCGGAGTCGACTTCTTCTATTGAGCGTGAGTCTTTGGATGGTGGCAAGTGTGCTAGTGCTTTGGATAGCTCTCCCATAGCTACTCCTAAGCTTGTTGCTTCTTTCGGTATTGCCCAAGATGATTCCAATGGCAAGGGTGCTTCTCACTTCTTTGGAACTCATGCTTCCAAACCGAAGTTCATTGCACCTTTTGCAAGAAAGATGGGCATACCGTGGAGTTTTGCTTTCGTCGTGTCAAGCACGAGCGACGTGTGCGTGCCAAAGCTTTTAAGAAGCCACGTAGCCTTTCTCATGGCACATATGATTCTAATGGTGGCACCAAGTCGAGTGTTGAGGTTGATGCTTCTTGCTCTAAGTCCCAAGGGACTCCTCACTTACAAGAGAATGGTGATTCGTCCACTCGGACCGTGCCTCCCGATAGGCCTTTGTACCATTGCTCTCATTGTGGGAAGGATGGGCATCAAGAGAGCTTTTGCTACCTCCGGGCAAGGAGAATGCGGCATGCCAGTGCTTCTAGGCCTTTGGTTGTTCATAGTCCTTTTCATGGCATGGATACTTATGCACCTAAGAAGGCACAATTTGTGAACGGGTTTTATGACACTTTTTCTAGTGAGTTAGGCCATGCTCGTGGACATGTTTCTAGTGCTTCTTATGTTGGTCCGCGACATGCTTCCAGTGGTGCTTGTGTTGGTTCTTCTCCTACGACCTCGAGGGACTTTTGCCTTTTTGCTTGTGGTAGCACTCGTCTTTCTTCGTGAGTCGCTTCTTTGAGGCATCGTTCCAAGGGTGTTCGAAAACTTTTTCATTATAACCGGCATTGGCATCATGCTAACTCACATGATAAGTTGAGTGCATCGCATACCCGTGTGACCAAGTATTGGATTCCCAAGTATGTGCTTGCTAACCCTTTGGGATCCAAGACTCGGTCTTTTTCGTCTCCTTGTGTGTAGGTATGGAGAAGCTGTTGGAGAACATGAGCTTGATGGCACTTGATCTTTTGTCCGTGAGGTGATCAAGAAATGATGGTTCTCCACACCGCTTTGGATGGCTCTTGAAAGCCTTTGTACATGTGTATAGTGAGTTTTCCTTTTCTCCTTGTACTCACTTGTATACTTGTTGCATGCTTTGCTCTTGTATCATGCCTTTGTTTAGTTCTTGTATCATGTTTGGCATGTTGTTCATTGGTTTGTTTTTTTTGTGATAGGCTTTTTTGTATAGTTATGCACCTTGTTGACATGTTTGCTAGCCCATTGTTGACGGTGTATATGCGTATCCAATTTTGTTTGGACTTGCAAGCAGACAAGTCCTCCGTCGTAGCCAAGGGACCCTTCTTCCCGTAAGTGTGAACCCAAGGTATCGAATCCGTGGAACAAATGTGTGATGCAAGAACCTATCTATTAATGCCAAGAACACTTAGATCTTCAAAAGGGAATGCTTTTGCATCTAATCTAAAGAACATCATAAAAACGAATCTAATCTATGAAAACCGGAGGTAGCAAGAGATAGAGAGGGATAGGTAAAACCAATCTAGAGAGATTGGATCAAGCTTTTGTTGAAGTTCCAAGCAAGAAGAAATAGCCAAGTTGAATCTCCTAAAAAGCATCTTTAAATCACGGTTTCCCGTCCAACTCCGAAGACGCCCACCTTTTGGAGCCACCGTTCTGTCACAATGCACTCCTATTCGTGCGGGTTAGCCTAGGGCGAGTCTAATGGACAAGTTGAAATCTCTTGGAAGGTCAGGCATGCACCTCTAGCCACCACGGCTACAAGAACACCCTCTATGATCTATCTCGAGAATAGATCTTAAAGTAAGAAAAGCCAATCGAAATCAAAGTCGTAGAAGAAACACTCGATCGCTAGAAATCGGATTGCAACTTGATAATTCAACATAGTACATGATACATAAACAAGATCACCACCGGGATCCTACCTTGATCTTGCTTCTAGCTCCTGGAACTCCGATGTGGTCTTCCTTTCAAGGTTCCCACGTCGGCTAGGGAAACCCTAGACAACTAGCTCGACCATCTCCTCTCCGGGATGGTGTCCCTCTCTTCTCTGCTCCTCGGTGGCGAATGACGAATGAGTTGATGTGTGGCTCGCGGCCAGGGGGCTATAAATAATCCGAGAGGCATCTAGGTCAAAGGGGGGCTCGAATGGACCCAGAAATGGGCTGGGCCGGCCGGCCTGGGCCCATTATGGCCCTCTCGTGGCTGCCTTCCTCGGTGATGCTTCCCGTGTCTTCTAGAAGTTTCTCCCTCCTGCATGTGGGCCCTTGACGTCAGTTTCTCCGCGGTTTAGATGAAGCTCCTTGTCCCACAAGATTCAGCATTTTCTGTTCAGGTCCTCGGAGTTTTCCGTCTTCATGGGTTGGTCCTTGGGCTTCTTGGAGTCATGTTCACTTCATTGCTTGACTTGTACCGGGCTTCAAGGTCTTGTCACGAGGTGCTTGATGAACTTTACCCGGAAGTCTTGCTTTCAACGCTAAATTCCTGCATAAACATCAAACTCCAAAACCGACATACACGAACGAACTTGTTATACCAAGGGGGTTAGTACCAATGGATAAGATATAAAACTCATGCCAACACCGAAGGTAAACTCATGGCTAGGTTGACAGAAATTCACCGTCAACATCTCCCCCATGCTTAAACCTTGCTTGTCCTCGAGTAAGCCTTCGATGGATATCATCGTTGCCCTTCATTGCTTAAACCCTGCACTTGATCATACACGAGAAAACATAATGCTCTCAAAAGTTTAGTTCGTTAAAGTTCCATTAAGTACTAGCCTTCATCCCTACGGAGGGTGGATATTATTTAAGCTCATCCCACAAGTATTAAACATGCTCCCAAAATTCAAATGGATCTCAGAAATTTTGAAATAAAGAACGAGATGAAAAAGAGCTAAACCAAGTTCAAAAATTTAAACCACCTTGCATCTTGCTCATGAACTCTCATCTCGTCTTGTCTCTCAAGCCTATTTCTTCTACTCCTTTCCCTCTCATAACATATATATATGTGGTAGACTTTATGTGGAGCTCTTTGGGAAAATTTAGTCCTACCAAGATATTATAAATGAGATGTTGTCAAAACAAGACAAGCTTCTCATGGTCTTACCGAGACTCGCCAAAAAGGTCATTGGAAAATAATGTCATATCAAGGAGGGGGAAGAGAAAAATAGACACACTTTGAGATAGGTGGACATGTGCAAATGCCAAAGAGTGATCCCGAGGCACAAAGGAAGTCCTCGTTATCGGATTGCACATGGTTGGATTTGGATCTTAATCTTGAAACTTTTGAAATTCCTAATGCATTTAGAGAACCGGGGAGTTCACTTTATTTTTATACATACTCATATATTTTTTTCTTTTCTCATACATATATTTTTTCCTTTATCTCTTCTTTTCTTTATACTCATTTTTTCTTTTTCTTTTTTCTTCTTATTTATTTATTTATTTATTTGCTCCCCTTGAACTCTAAATTGCATTGTACCTACCTCCTCCCCCATGCTTAGATGTTTGCTCGTCCTCAGGCAAAGAGGTGATAGAGATAAGGTAGGTACTAGAAATATTTTTCCTTTGGAGAGATACTTGAAATCTTCAATCTTTGGCACCATCTTGCGATCTTCCTTGAATTGATGATCCATACTCAATGATAGGTTGAGGTCAAGGAGGTAAACACAAAAGATGATATTTTTGGTTTTAAGGATGGATATCCGGCGAGGTTTGTGAAATCTCCGATGTGGGGATACACAATGCACGGATAAAAGGCTAGCAAAAAGATAGATACACAAAAACGGAATGACCAGCTTCTTAGTCTCGGGCCAGAGAAATCATGGCCTGAAATAACTCACCCAAAAATAAACCTTGTATACTAAGTTTTTGCACTCAAATATATATATGGCTCTGGATAGGTAGAGCAACATGCAAGAGGTATTTATGACAAGGTTAGCATTACTTTTAAGAACAAAAAATAAATCATCTTTAATCCATCAAAACTTGAGAGCACATAAAACACTATGGGTCTTATTTTTATCATAACCTCCACTAAAGATTAAGCTAGGATTTAGATAATTTCAGATTTATATTTTAAGAGAGCATTAGCTTAATCATGCATAAAACAAGTACAAAGATAAACAAAGCGGCGACTATCATCATATATCAACATGGCACAAACTTTGTATCTTTGCCAAAGGTAAAAACAAGGTAGTGATTTTATTCATGATGAAAATAAACACTAACACACATGCTGAAAATTAAATAAAAACTGAAAATACTACGCATACATAGGCGCATACAAGCTGAAAATTAAAGAAAAGGAAAAAGGAAAGACTGAACTAAAACTCCTCCTCACTCTAATCTTCCGCCGGTGGTTGATATTGATAATCTTGATTGTTGTACCCTTGCTCATAATAGGATTGCACCGCTCCTCCTATGAATTGCTCTGGCGGTGCTAGGTGAAGGCGTCCAAGCTCATAGGCGATGTTTGCATTTCTTTCACCCATTTGGTTTGCATTGGTTTGGATGGCTGCGATATTTTGCATGTTTCTCGCAACGTATCCTCCAATAATAGCCACACTTTGTTGTGGTTGAGGAAGGTGTGCATATGGCTCCGCAAAGGCTACGTTGGGTACCGCAAAATTTGGTGGGGGCATGGCTGCACCACTCCCCCATGCTTGCATTGGTACACCACCGTAGTATCTTGGCGGCGCCGGAATTCCTCCAAATGGTGGCACATAATTTTGTTGCGCACCTTCTTCTTGGGCTGCAGAAGAACCTTCTTCTATAATCCTTCCTCTCTTGTTCTTCTTTGCCGGCACAAGAAGTCCTTCCTCTAACCAATCTTCTTTCCCCTCAAGAAAAAGCTTTAATCTTGCATCCGGTAGGGGCAAATTTACTTTGGCTACTTTGAAGCCTCCTCTCTCATCTCCACTTATGTATTTGTCTTGCTTCATATAATCAAATCTTAGGGAAGTCCCAACTAGGAGATGTTCCGGGTTTCTTGGAATTCCCGGTCTCAAAGAGATGGCCAACATAGAGAGGTGACACCCCGAACCAATATCTCCGAACCCGATGTTGTTTCACAACACCACCGGTTGATCATAAGGTGAGTGGGGTCGATTGGCTGCCCGACAATCAAGGCCGAGTAAAGCCAATTCACCTCCATGTCGGTTATCTTGGTCTCTTTCATTCTCCCCAAAATCCTCTTGCACATCCATGAGTGAAACACTCGGATGATGGGGTTCCGTATATTATTTCTTTGCCGGTTAGCTTCTCCCGCGATCATTCTCGAAAAACCTTCCAATGTGCCTCCATGCACATCCACTTGTTCCGAGGCTCCCTTTTGAAAACCAAGCAACTCCCTAATATACTCATAGGGAACCACTTGTTCATCTCCCTCCAAACGGAATGAGAGACTCGGCACTCCTTCATCAAGGATAGGCGCCATGGTCATGAGAATTTCCAAGGCGAATTCCTTGTGGGTGTTTGCCGACACTCCATTGGAGAATTGCACCCAACCTAGGTGTCCCAACATGTAGTAAATATCTGTACAAAAACCCAGCACTTGGAGGGCTTGGTCGTCGAAGTCGACGTTCGCCACAAGCCTCTTCTCAAGGCGAGTGAGCTTCTCCCCCTCCTCCTCCGTCTTGATGATAAACCCATACTTTGAGTACCGTGAAGCATATGGGGGTGGAGCGGATGATCGTGTCGAGCGACGAGGTCGGACGGGCGGCTCCTCGGTACGTCCTTGAGGTTCGGTGAACCTCATAGACGAGCTTCGTGTGGCCCTCATGCCACCGAGGAGAAGAGTGTCGTTCCTCCTCGGCAGTGCCGTGTCCTCCTCCATACTCCGAGGAGACTCGGAGACCGAGTGCCTCCTCGAAGAGGTTGTTGATGATGGCTTGGACGACGATGATCCCTTCTTCTTGGTGAAAAGACTTGTAGTTTTCTTCCACATGGTTGCTGCACTCTCCTCACAAATATATACCCGAGGTTTTCAACCGGTAACAAGGCACACAAATATTATTTGGAGTATGGACTTTGAGTGGGTTTATGATGGATTTTGTTGGATGAAACAAAACTCGAAGCGGAAGGCTAAGTCTAAGGTGGTTCTGGACTGTGAGCTCAAGCACATGAACAAGGAACTGAATGAGCGACTTACCTGCCGAAGGAGAGCACCAGGGGGCTTTAAAAGGGGGGAGGCCGGCCAGCCTGGGCCGACCGGCCTGGGGGCCTCACTGCTCCACTTGGCTCAGTTCTTCTCCAGTGCACTCATGCTTGCTTTGTTGCTTTGTGACCGTGTGCTCCACGGGGTTGCACCGCCCAAATGTTCTCGTCCACTTCTTTGCTTGCATAATTGGTCCTCTCACTTGATGGTTTTGCTTTAAGTCACTTCCATGCTCCCTTGCCTCACATGCCTCCATGAGATTCCTGCAATACAAAGCTTTGGCTGCCCCCCCCATGCTTGTCCTTTGCATGTGGTTTGATGAAAGATGTTGGAGGGGCATCCCGTGATGCATCATGGTGCATGCATGGTTAAGTTAACTCAATTGCCTCCCTCTAAGCATGTTTTAATGCTAAGTACTCCTCTAATTTGAAAAATAAAAATTAGACTCAGAGCTTGCAATGAGTTCAAATATATTTAGAGGAGTTTTTAAGCATCAAAAACAAATGTAAGTCGAAAAATATTTTTCGACTACTTTTATTTTGGTCTCACCGGTATTGTTTGCTTTCATTAGTTGAGAGCAAGCTTTTCCCGGCTTGATCATGGGGGCATAGGTTTAGGTTCTAATTTTGGTTAAATGAGAGAGATTTAGAATGAAATAAAAATTAACTGAGGCTTAGAAAAATTCTAATCCTAGAGAAACCAAGGATATGAAATTTTAAACCAACCAAAAGTTGAATTTCTAGGTTCACGTGAGTCCTACCATGCGCTGAAATTTAAATAACATCTAGGTACATCACATGGCTCTACTCGTGTGTTTTTAACATGTAAAACAAGTCAACCATAACATCATGAAGAGGATGAAAGGTTGAGTTTGGTTCTGAATTTTTGGTTTTGGGTTCTCAAAAAGAAGCAAATAACTCATAGGATGGCTCGTGTAAAGGGTTTATGATCAAATAAATTATCCAAACAAGATTTATAACTCTAAACATTATTCAACCACTTTAAGTTTAAGAATGTCTTGCATAGCAAATTTCAAAACTAACTTACTTGAAAGACTCGATAAACCTTGATCGGGTTGTCCTCCCGGTAGCTTATTCTTGACTCGACGAAACGGGTTGCCTCCCGCCTAGCGCTTCGTTTATAGTCAATGGCTAGACTTCTTCACTTGATTACTTCGGATCAATGCTCTTTGCGGGTGTTGCAATCTTGGGTACCCACTTCCGCACCATCTTGGGCGCGGGCTTATTCTCCGGCTTAGTCATCTTTTTGGTCTTCACAGGCGGTTTTTGTTCCTTTATCTTGACGGATGCAACCACTTCTTTGATTTCCTTCGCTTCCTTCTTCTCCGGCTCTTCCTTCTTCCTTGGCTCTTCCTTACTAACGCGACGATGAGGTAGAATATATTTAACTTTGATCATATTGCATACCTCAAAGCGTGGTCAAAACTTGAAGGAACTCCTCTCGCCGTTGATGTCGAACTTGATCTCCCCCTTACCGACGTCGATGGTAGCTCCCACGGTCTTGAGGAAAGGCCTCCCAAGGATGAGTGGTGGCTTCTCCCTCTCTCCCATCTCGAGCACCAGGAAGTCGACGGGGATGAAGTGGTGTCCGACCTTCACGGGCACATCCACAGTGATGCCCAAAGGGTAGCGAATGGAGTTGTCACCCAACTCCAAGCACATGGCCGTATGCTCTAACTCCGATAGGCGTAGCTTCTCGAACACATCTCTTGGCATGATGCTCACACTTGCTCCAAGGTTGCATAATGCCTTCTCAAACTTGAATGAACCAACGGAACATGGAATCGTCGGGCATCCAGGGTCTCCTTGCTTCTCTAGCCCATTCGCAATAGCGGCGCTACATTGCTCGGACATCTTGACATGATCTACCCCAAGTGTTGCTATCTCATACTTGTTTGCAAGAATATCTTTGAAGTAGCGAGAATATGTAGGAACTTGAAGGGCGTCAAATAGCGGCATGTTGATGCTTAACCTATGCACAACCTCCACAAACTTCTCAAAATGATTATCAAGTTTACCTTGGAAGTAGCATGGCTTGAGTTGCGGTATCTTCGTGTCTTCTCCCGGCATCTCAAACTCGGGTTCTTCAGTGACGATCTCGGTAACCTTCTCCTTAGCGAATTCTTCCGCCTCGGTAGATGGTTTAGGCTTTTTAGCTCCCGCGGAACGCTCCGGATCTTCGGTCTCCTTCCCCGAATGAGTTTGAATGGCCTTCGCCGTCTTGGGACCTTGAGGTTGTCCCGGAAGCTTTCCTTCATTAGCGGATAGGCGCCCGGCAAGTTGTCCCACTTGCGTCTCGAGCATCTTCATCATGTTGAGCACTTGATGGTTGGAGCTTCTGACCTCCGTCACCTTGCTATCGATGTTCTCCAACACCTTGTCTATGGCCTTGAACTTGGTGATGGTGTCCTTGTTGATCTTAGCTTGTTCGTCCATGAATTCCTTCAATTGTATACGAAGCAGAACCGAATTTGGAATGTATGAGCTTGCATTAAATTGAGGTCTACCTTGCCTGTAGCAGAAGTTTGGCAAATCTCCCTTCATGTAATCGAGCATCTTGGCTTCCTCCAGGCAATCCTTTCGGACATGGCCATATTCTCTGCACTCTTCACATGTAGATCTTGCTTCGGTAGCCTTTAAGTCTTGAGCTTCTTTCTTCTCTGTCTCCATCTTCTCCAACCTCCGCATAAGCGAATCGATCTTGCCTTCGAGTAGATCTTCCTTCTCCACTTGCAAGACTCCTTTGACGTTCCCCGTGGGTTGAACCGGAAGTAAGTGTCCGGATGACGCCCATGTGTCATTGTCCGCGACCTTCTTGAATAGAGTGAAAGCTTGGGTCAGCGTAAGCTCGATGATGGATCCTCCCGCCGATGCATCGATGATTGACCTTGATGCCATGGTAAGTCCTTGATAGAACTTTTGAACGAGATCCTCCTTCGGGAACTTGTGATGTGGAACCGCCCGAGTGTACTCATTGAAGCGCTCGAATGCCTCCAATATAGTCTCCGTAGGATATTGAGCAAAGGTAGCAATCTTATTGCGCAAGCTTTGAGTCTTACCCGGTGAGTAGTATTCCTTCGTGAAGGCTCTCATCAAGGTGTCCCAATTTTGCACCGTCTCCACCGGTTGAGAGTAGAACCATTGCAAAGCCTTCCCGAGTAACAAGAACGGAAAGAGCCTCGCCCTCATTTGATCTTGAGTCACCCCGTCTATGTTGAAGGTTTGACAAAGTTGAACGAACGCTTGGAGGTGAAGGTTCGGATCATCTTTACCGGTGAAGGGTGAATGTTGCACCATGCGGATTGTTGAGGTCTTGATCTCGAATGGCCTTCCGATCTCCGCGAGGTTCAAGATTGGTAGGTCGACGATGTCCGGGGTGCATAGCTCCCCGATCTTGCGCTCCGGCTGCGGTTGTTCTCCCATCGGTAGCGGTGGAAGTTGATTCTCCCTAGGGTTTGGAGGTGGTGATTCCTTTGGAGACTCCGATGATCCTTCGGCCTCCGCTTTTGGATCTGCAATTTCCAGCTTTTTAGCTTGTGCTTCACGTCTCCTTAGCCTGTAAAGTTTTTCTGGATCATCCACAAAATTTTCGGGTTTGTAGGAGAGGTAGCCGTCCATCTCCTGTTAGGGTTAGCTATAAACAAAATATATACAAAAACAAAAATAAAAACAAATCTAAGAAACTAGGGTTAGTCAAAAACTAGATTAGATTGATTTTGAGGATGATCAAAAGTTAGTAGATGCAAAAAGAAAAACCAAAAGAAAACTGAAAATATTCAAAAAAAGCAATAAAAGATCGAATCTTGATCACTTGTTCCCCGGCAACGGCGCCAGAAAAAGGGGGCTTGTTGACGGTGTATATGCGTATCCAATTTCGTTTGGACTTGCAAGCGGACAAGTCCTCCGTCATAGCCAAGGGACCCTTCTTCCCTTAAGTGTGAACCCAAGGTATCGAATCCGTGGAACAAATGTGTGATGCAAGAACCTATCTATTAAAGCCAAGAACACATAGATCTTCAGAAGGGAATGCTTTTGCATCTAATCTAAAGAACATCATAAAAACAAATCTAATCTATGAAAACCAAAGGTAGCAAGAGATAGAGAGGGATAGGTAAAACTAATCTAGAGAGATTGGATCAAGCTTTTGTTGAAGTTCCAAGCAAGAAGAAATAGCCAAGTTGAATCTCATAAAAAGCATCTATAAATCACGGTTTCCCGTCCAACTCCGAAGACGCCCACCTTTTGGAGCCACCGTTCTGTCACAACGCACTCCTATTCGTGCGGGTTAGCCTAGGGCGAGTCTAATGGACGAGTTGAAATCTCTTGGAAGGTCAGGCATGCACCTCTAGCCACCACGGCTACAAGAACACCCTCTATGATCTATCTCGAGAATATATCTTAAAGTAAGAAAAGCCAATCGAAATCAAAGTCGTAGAAGAAACACTCGATCGCTAGAAATCGGAATGCAGCTTGATAATTCAACATAGTACATGATACATAAACAAGATCACCACCAGGATCCTACCTTGATCTTGCTTCTAGCTCCTGGAACTCCGACGTGGTCTTCATTGCAAGGTTCCCACGTCGGCTAGGGAAACCCTAGACAACTAGCTCGACCCTCTCCTCTCCGGGATGGTGTCCCTCTCTTCTCTGCTCCTCGGCGGCGAATGACGAATGAGTTGATGCGTGGCTCTCGGCCAGGGGGCTATAAATAGTCTGAGAGGCGTCTAGGTCAAAGGGGGGCTCGAATGGACCCAGAAATGGGCTGGGCCGGCCGGCCTTGGCCCATTCTGGCCCATCTCGTGGCCGCCTTCCTCGGTGATGCTTCCCGTGTCTTCTAGAAGTTTCTCCCTCCTGCATGTGGGCCCTTGATGTCAGTGTGATACATGGGTACCCCTGGGTCCCCACCGACCACGCTCATGGCCGTCCCCGACAAGTGGGTCCGGCCCACCAGAAGACTCGCCGACATGTCAGTAGGCCTGTCCGACCTGTCATGTGGACCCAAAGACATGAAGACAGCTTGGTGCGCAAGTCAAGGAAGCCTAGATGGATTAAGGCAGCTCGGATAAGCCTTCCATATTGTAACTGACTAGAGATAGGTTTCCCTGTTGTAACCGACTTGGACTCCAGTCCACCGACCTTGTCCATCGCCCAATATAAGGCGGGCAAGGGCGTCCATCCGAGGGCACCTGTAACATCGACCTCGACCTCCACCTTCGCCATGATCAAATCAATACAAATCGAAGAACTGGACGTAGGGGTTTAATCTTCGGAGGCCTGAACCAGTATAAAATTGCCTTGTCCCTTGTGTCTCGCCGTGATTTCCGTGTGCTACGCTAGCATAACCATCGTGTTCTTAGCTCCCGATCTCCCCGCCGAACAAATAAACCACCGGGGTTGACCCCCCTGTGGACTGTTCAGATCTAAACCTCTGACAGTTGGCACGCTAGGTAGGGGTGATCGTGAGCTCTTCGTGTAGCGCGATGGCAGTTCGCTCCGGCGATCATCTTCGGTAACGACACGAAGGATATCTCCGCAGTGACCTACTCGCCGCCACCCTCTGATCCAATCAGAAGGTCGACATTTTCATTCTGCAGACGGCGCACCAGAAATCTTCTCACGCCCCCCACCCACCTGACGAATCCATCTACTTCCATCTACGCGCACCATCAAGGTCGGCGGCGGCCTAACATCAATTATGTGCCTGTCACGTATACGATCATGGCAAATCCATAAGACATCTATGCACAGGAACAGGGAAGCAATTAGTTTTCTATTATTTTCTTTCTTTTCTTCTTTCAATCCGATCTCTACTGCTATTGCATTTGGATTGGTCGGCAGGTTTATTCTAATTCATTTTTGTTTCTGTAACGTGCTGCTGCATATGGCTGGACACCCGGCGACGGCTCCGGCTTGCTGAAGCCGTACCAGCCACGACGCTTGCTAGGATGTCTGGTAGATTATTCACGACCTCTTAGGATGTCTCGACAACGATAACACGCCGACCACGGCCACAACGACCTCCTCGGCAATGACCTCCTCGACTATGTGCAAGCTAAGTGTTATTTTCAATTAATTTTTTTACGCCTTTAATTTATTTCGTAGACCTACTCTACATGCTTTTGTCTGCTCTTCCGATCCCTCCCCTTCGACATGCTCGGGGGCTTGGCAATGCCAACACGTAGGTCGCCAGACTTGAGGGATCCAATTTTTGTCTTGTGCTATGTTCCCCTCCCCCTCGACATGCTCGGGGGCTTGGCCATGCCAATCTAAGGGTCACCAGACCTGAGGGACCTAATTAATTTTTGTGTGTTCTTCCTTTACCTGCTTGACTCTCGTTATGAAGATTCGATGTTGTGTGGTTGCAAAACTTGAGTCCTAGACTCCTCCCCGTGTGTCGGCTACATCTAAGGCTCCCTGCTGAGCATTGTAGAGGGGTGAAACACTTTGCAGCTTTAGAGCTTTCAAGTCCGCATAATGTGTCCTGGCACGATAAGTGGGATGCCCTTTTCAAACAAAACATAGCACAAGAATGTTCAGCTCCGGCTAGCATTACTCAACATCTGCTTGTTTAGCTCATGCTAAGATTTCATCATATTCGACAGATTGATACATCGATCTGGTGTTTATTTTATTTTACAGGACCAGCTCTTTGCTTCAACGTCGACTTCGCCAAGTCACTAGACCTCTCTCCAGCTCCGGCGTCGCCTTTGGCGAACCTTTCTGGTGGCTCCGTCGTCGTCGGATTGAGGTCGGCGGACTTCTCGGCATCTCCGTCATCGTCGACTTCAGGTCGGCGAACCTCCCTGCGGCTCTGTCATCGTTTTCGTCAGGTCGCTAGACCTCCTTGCAGCTTCGGTGTCGTCTTCGTCAGGTCGCTAGACCTCCCTTCGGCTCCGTCGTCATCTTCGTCAGGTCATTAGACCTTCCTCCGGCTCCGTCGTTGTCTTCGTCAGGTCGCTAGACCTCCCTACCGCTCCGTCGTCGCCTTCACCAGTTCGGAAGACCTCCTCAACGACTTCGTTCTTCTAGCTCCAAGAGCTTCTACAATTTTGCATCCTACGTTCTGGTGGACGGTTGCATGGCCACGACATGGCTGGAATTCTACTCTGCGGCTTCATAGCTCAACAATGCTCGGTGCTTGCCTCCTTCAGTCTTATGGAGATATTTATAGCTAGAGCCAGGCCTTGTGCAGCCGGCAAAGTAATGACACTGACACCACGTGGTCCAGTGGGCCTGTAGACATGTGCGTGATTAAAGACGATGACTTTATCCTGTCTCGCGACGTCTTTGTCGCTAGTGCATCAAATGATGCCTGAGCCCGCCGCAGAATCACATGGTTACAGTGCACTCCTTGATTCGTGGGCAGTTTGTCGTTTTCTGGGTGGCAAGAGAATCTCTGACCACTGTTGACCCGTGACCCTACAGTCTGCGGTGAAAGACAAGCCTGACTCTGCGTTAGAGGCCTCTGCGCCTCGTTACATCTACAGACAACGACAACAACGACGATTACACGCAACCTTCACAGCTCTGTGTCTTCATTGCACTAGCTAGGCTCTGCGTCCTGGTGCACCCGCTATGGCTCTGCATGTAAATAGACCTATTCCAATCAGCCTATATTTCTGTTTCCTGAGCAGAATGGTCGTAGGTTCGATTGAAGACCTTCCGGGGTAGGCGTGCCTCGCTGCTCTGCCAGATCCATCTGGGCGCCTGGAGATCAAAAGCTTCACGTCTATGATTTCGTCGGGCCCCTGTGGTCGGTGTGCCCAAAAGTAAGGTCGTCAATACCTTTGAACTATGGCTTTGCTGGATGGCTGGCAGCTATGTTGGTCGTCTGGACACCAAAACGACCTCCTTGATGTCGGCGTGCCTTAATACCCAGGTCTTGCAATACCTTGGTATGACTACGGCTCTGCCAACCTAGTTGGGCGCCACGAATGCATGACCTTGCTGAGGTCGGTGTGCTCTTGTAGCTCTGCCAGCCTACTCTGGGCACCCAGGATTTTACGTCGAAGGCCTCCTTGTGGGGTGCGTGCCTAATGGCCCTGCCAAGTATCTCCGGGTGCTTGGGCGCTTTTTGATTTGAGACCTTCTTGAGGTCGGCATGCCTCGAGTGGCTCTGCCAGACTCTTTGCAGCTATGCAAGATATCTAGGTGTCTCTACACTCCATACATTCAAGATCAACATTTTTCTACAGCTTCATCGTTGACCGTTTTGACCACTACAGAAGACCTCCTCGTGCCATACGTGTTTCTTCTGTTTTTGAGCATCAAACGAGCCATGCTGTCTACTTCAATGCTCGGGGACTACTCTATGAGAGTGTCTTCAACACCCTCTTATTTTCTTCATCGTACCGACCTGTTGGGAAACCTGTTTCTCCTCAGGTCGTTACTCGACCTAATTTTTTTTCTCTTTCTTTTTTGGATCATCATACCGGCCATCCTGTCCGCCACGATGCTCGGATACTACTCTATGAGTGCATCCTTGATGCCCTCTGAATTTTTTCATCATCGTTTCGATCTATTGGAAGCCTGCTTCCTATAGGTCGTCACTTGACCTCTCTTCGTTCGGCAAGACTACAAACAGGTCGGCTGCTAAGCTAGCTAGTTCTTTTTTCTTTTGGACCGACGTGCACGCTATTCGACCTGTCGATAGCTCTATGACTTCGTCATGACCTTCTAAAGTCGCTGCACCTACACATCGCTCGGGGGCTTGTGAGACATGGGTACCCCTGGGTCCCCACCGACCACGCTCATGGCCGTCCCCGACAAGTGGGTCCGGCCCACAAGAAGACCCACCGACATGTTAGTAGGCCTGTCCGACCTGACATGTGGACCCAAAGACGTGAAGACAGCTTGGTGCGCAAGTCAAGGAAGTCCAGACGGATTAAGGCAGCTCGGATAAGCCTTCGATATTGTAACTGACTAGAGATAGGTTTCCCTGTTGTAACCGACTTGGACTCCGGTCCACCGAGCTTGTCCGTCACCCAATATAAGGCGGGCAAGGGCGTCCTTCCGAGGGCACCTGTAACATCGACCTCGACCTCCACCATCGCCACGATCAAATCAATACAAATCGAAGAACTGGACGTAGGGTTTTACTCTCTGGAGGCCTGAACCAGTATAAAATCGCCTTGTCCCTTGTGTCTCGCCATGATTTCCGTGTGCTACGCTAGCATAACCATCGTGTTCTTAGCTCCCGATCTCCCCGCCGAACAAATAAACCACCGGGGTTGACCCCCCTGTGGACTGTTCAGATCTAAATCTCTGACAGTCAGTTTCTCTGGAGTTTAGATGAAGCTCCTTGTCTCTCAAGATTCAACATTTTTTGTGCAGGTCCTCAGAGTTTTCCGTCTTCACGGGTTGGTCCTTGGGCTTCTTGGAGTCATGTTCACTTCATTGCTTGACTTGTACCGGGCTTCAAGGTCTTGTCACAAGGTGCTTGATGAACTTTACCCGGAAGTTTTGCTTTCAACGCTAAATTCCTGCATAAACATCAAACTCCAAAACCGACATGCACGAACGAACTTGTTATACCAAGGGGGTTAGTACCAATGGATAAGATATAAAACTCATGCCAACACCGAAGGTAAACTCATGGCTAGGTTGACGGAAATTCACCGTCAACACCCATGCTTACCATGTTACAATGCTTTATTTATCTTAACTTGTATTGTCAATGCTTTGTGTAGCATGTTTTGAGCTTTCCTTGTGGTTTTGGGCTTGTCTTGTCTTCGGGGTGTGTTTTGCTTCTTCTCTTCATTTGGGTTTAGAGCTTTGCTTTTGCTCTTTCTTTTCCAAGTTTTTGCTTGCTAGTTGGCTTTGGTTGAGGGGGAGCTTGGCTTCTTGATGGGAATTTGGTTTCAAGTGTTTGCCTTGGCTTTTGGTAGCCATTTGTGATCTTTCAATTGGTATCCTTTCCATGGTACTCAATTGAGATCTTGGGAGCTGTTATTCGGTTGGGGTGTTATGTCTGGTGGTGTTGAGTTTGTTGGACGCTCTCCACCTCGTGGCCGATACGAGTAAGGGAGGGGTCGCAGTTTTGAGTTTCAGAGGGACTACGGATCACGATTTCCCTTTCGTGGTGCTCGTACTCCTCCAGCGAGATGTGAGGTGATTCCTCATGGTGGTCATAGCTTTGATAGGCGTGGTAGGATGAATTTTGCTAACTCCACTTTTGAGCTAATGGCTCGACACTGGTTTGACTCGTTTTGTACTAACCCCAATGTTGAGTCGGTTGCTCGCTCTCGCTCTTGGTTTTGATTTTGCAGGCGGGAGGCTTGGAGGACTTTTGTTGGATCAACTCCCGAGGATGGCGAACGGAGATTGAAGGTGGTCCTCAAGCCTCATCTCGGTGGTGTCAAAGGAGAACATCATTTTCGGGGACGATGGACGAGAGCGAGTGATCAAGGTAAGTAGTTTGGAGACTTTGAGTTGTGTGGCTCTTGTTAAGCCACTTGGTCTCTTTTGCTCTTTGTCCTATCATGTGTACTTAGGATGAGCTTTGTATGCTTTTTGATCCTAGTACATGTATTTAGGGGGAGCTTGTAAGCTTTGTGCTCTTTGCCTATTTCATGTATTTAGGGTTAGCTTCGTATGCTCTTTGGCCCTAGTGCATGTGTTTAGGGGGAGCTTGTGAGTTTTGTGCTCTTTTGCCTTTTTGAGTTTGGGTTGGGCATCTCATATACATATATATGTTGCATTTTCATTCATGTCACATATCATTTTCAGCATCTTTGTATCATAGACTGCATTTGTATCATATGCCTCAGGAATGTGCTTCTCCTATATACTTTGATCACCATGATGTGCTAGATATGAGATTATGACTTTGCTAGTGATGCTCATATGATGAATAGCGATGCTCTTGATAGCTTTGGGATGTATATGCTTGTGAATGGCTTTCTTTTGTAAAAATGCTATATATGATCCTCTCTTATGAGTTGAATGCCTTTCATGTTAAATTTGTGCACTTATGGCTATACCTTGCTTAATTTGTGCTTGGAACCATATTCCTTTCATTTGGGGTCAAAGACCCATTTATCATCATGGATGTTTAGCCTACATGCTACCTTGTGGAGAAGCCTAAGCTTCTTTTTGCCGCAAAGGCACTTCATGTACCATGCTCTTTTTGTAAATCATAAAATTGGTGTATGAAATGCCTGTGCTTGAAAAATATGCTTCATGTCATGTATGCTTTAAATTCCTTATCTTGGGTGCTAAACCGTTGCATGATGTTCACCGTTGAGAAGTCTCACATTTAGAAGTGGACACATGGCTCGGTGGCTTTGACATGACATGAGATAGCTTGTAGGTGTTTGTGATGATCTTGTGATGAGAATTTGCGACCTTGCATAAAGTTTGTGAGTTATATGTTGTTTGTGCTCATTTTGATCATGTTTAGGTCCTATGCTCATGAGAGAGAAATTTTTGTGAAAAATGCTTTATTTTGATCATGGCTATGTCACATGCTTATATGTCCCTATCTATCTTGTTGGTGATGCTTGTACTAAATTTGTGGCTATCTTGCTTGTCTATGTCTCACTTTTAGCATGCTGTAGTGCTCTTTGTCTATTTGAGAAGCACATGCCTGCATTTGTAGACTCGATTCATGCATTACCAACAAGGGGGAGAATTGTGTCTGCAATTCATAACATGGGGAGAAGTGTGCATGTTTGGGAGAGAGATGCACTTTGTGTAACAAGGGGGAGAGTTTTGCATCATGAGGGAGAAAAAGATGGATCCTCAGTTCAGAGGGAGCTTGCACTCATGCTTTGGGAGCTCTTTGTGTCGCCTGAATTTGCTTTGTGCTTTGCTCTTTTGCCGATGGTGTCGAGCCCTTTTGCCTCACCTTGAGGAATCGGCATTTTGAGCGTTTTGTCTCGGTTGTGTTGAGCCGTTGCCCTTGCCTTAGGGGACCGAGACTTTCTCTCTCAAGTGATCTTGTTTTGGATTTTGTTTGGCTTTTGATCACTTGTTTGAGTTCTTTGTTCGTTTATTTTGTTTTTCTTTATTTTATGAATTGGTGATTATGTGTGTTGTCAATGCACTCATCAAGGGGGAGATTGAGGACCGGAGCGTCTGAGGACTGGTGGATGGTCGCTCCTTGGTGTGATGAGTGATTGACAATGTGGTGTGGACTGACTCTTGGCCGGGTATTGCAGGTGCAGGTTGCGGCTTGATTTGCGTTGGTGTAGGTGAAGAGCGGGCGCGAAAGGTCTTAGCCTGTGTGGCCTCCGAGGAGTGGAGAGACAAGTAGGCTCGGCTCGATGGACCCGGTGGACGAACGGGATCAAGTGCGGGCCGCATGGTGGCAAGAAAAGCAAGACGAATTCGTGTACGGTTTCTTGGTTGAGCCTCAAAACCATGATCGAGCCGGCGCAGGGTAGCGGCTAACAACCGGAGTTTGCACGCGGGGTTTGGTTGTTTTACTCCACAAAATCAACACCGAGCCGGGATGACGTGGCGGCCAAGTCATGAGTGGGATTGGCGTGGAGGCTGCACCGAGTCTGCGAGGTTTGCGGCGGTTCACCACAAAACCATCAGGGTTACTTGGTTGAGCCACAAAACCAAGACCGAAGGCTCGGCGGGCGGAGACGGGATCCGAGTGCGTCGAGAAGCTTCGAAGCGGGCGACACGTGGCATGATCGAGGTGCTTGCGTTCGGAGGACGCGAAGGCCCGATGGATGCGCGGCCGTCCGATGGAGAACTTCATGTGTTGACCAAAATGCCCCTGTGAGGGCTTGAGTTGTAACTCCTAGTGTAGGGGTACTTCGGTCTTTTCCGGAGGGCCTATATATAGGAGGAGGGGGCTCAATTTTCAGCCAACTCTTTGGCTAGAGGTGGGAGTGCTCTTTCATTTTGGGGGTGCTCTTTGGGAGAGAGGGACAGAGGTGAGTGTGGCTCTTTGTTTGAGCTTTTTTCCATCCAAGATTTGTGATTCTTGTGAGTGGCTTGTAACCGGATATGGCAAAGTGATTCTTAGTGAAATCATTCTCTTAATCTTGTGCCAAATCATTTTATCCCGAGCGTTTTTCTTTTATGCGATTTTTGGAGGATTTTCGTGCGTTGCTCAATTCGTCGATTATGAGGCATTTGTGTTCGGTTTTATTTGAGGGAATCATGGATAGATGTCTTGTGCATCTTTGTGCTTGAACTTGATCCCTCAAACGCCGGATTTGGCCTCCGATTCGTAGATTTCGGTTGGAACCCTAGCTTTTTGGTTGAGCTCGATAGAATCTCGATTCCTCTCGTCTCAGTGGATTTGAGGCTCCAAATTCGTAGGTATAGCATCTCCTAGAGGTGCTTCACCTTCCCCTATGATTTGGTAGCTTTCCCTTGGGTGATTCGAGAGATCGGGTGAAAGGAAGGAAGGGTTGACCTTCAAAGGGTCGAGCTCGGGCTGCTGTCTGCGCTCCTGGCGGACGGTCCGCGAGCCCCGTGCAGACAATCCGCGAGGAGGCTTTCAGCTAGTTGTTCTTCGTGTTCGTCGCGAGTTCTTTCGTGTCTTCCGTCCGATCCATTTTGTCGGTGGCTTTTTGGTGCACGAGGTTTGGCGGACGGTCCGTGGGTTGAGCACGGATGGTCCGTGTGTGGCGGACGGTCCGCGGGTAGGCGTCAGACGATTCGTTTTTCGTGGTGCGCTACTAGAGGTTCGGTCTGCTTTTTCGGACGGTCCGCCCTGTCCTTGCGGACGGTCCGCCCCTAGCTCGCGGATAGTCCGCCCCACCCCTGCGGACAGTCTGCCTCTGCTAGGCAGCTTCGCCCAAGTTCTTTACCTCTTGTCTTGTGCTTCTGCTTCTTGATTTGTGGCTTGTCTCTAGGACATGTAGGCTTGTGTGTGCCTAGTTTAGAGCCGCTCTTGTGTGTGTGAGTGATCCGAGTGGCAATCGGGGTATAGGCCGAGTTCATCTCATAGTAGAGAATTTTTATCGGCTCCCATTCTCTCCCCCCTCTCTGGTCGCCTAATCGGTCCTTCACCCCTATTACATTAAACTAAGATACACGCCCCCGAAGGGCCGTTTGGGAAACTTCGTCGTAGCACCATCGGACGGAGGCCCGGCGACCACACCATTAAGCCTTGCGATCCCGACGCGTGTCCTCTGCTTCGAAGTCTCCGGACTGCGTCATCGCACACTGGTCAGACCGGTCCTGGTGCTGCTGCCTCCGGTCATCGGTCTTGGCTTTGTGGATCAACCCAGTGGTTTTCTGGTGAACCACTGCAAACCCCGCGAACTCGGTGTAGCCTCCGCCAATCACCACTGATGACTCGGCTCCCACATAGTCCCGGCTCGACCTTGGTTTTGAGGCTTAACCAAGAAACCGTCCATGACTTCATCTTGCCATTCTTGCCACCATGCGGCCCGCACTTGATCCCGCTGGCCAACAGGTCCCTCGAGCCAAGCCTACTTGTCTTCTCCACACCTGGAGGCCTACCCGACAACGACCTTTCGCGCTTGCTCTTCACCTGCACCAACACTAGTCAAGCCGCAACCTGCACCTGCAATACTTAGCCAAGAGTCAGTACACACAACATTGTCAATCACTCATCACACCAGGAAGCGACCATCCACCAGTCCTCGAACCACACAGGCTCTCAATCTCCCCCTTGATGAGTGCATTGACAACACACACATTTGGTAACCAAAGAGAAAAGGAAAAGAAAAGAAATGACTAAAAAGAAACTCAAACAAGCGATCGAAAGCCAACCAAAGGCAAAAGAACAAGATCACTTGAAAGAGGAAAACTCAGTCCCCTTAGGCAAGGGCAACAACTCGACACAACCGAGTCAAAAAAACAAGCTCAAGCAAAGAGCAAAGACCACCAAAGCAAAGCTCGAAAACCACAAAGAGCTCCCCCTGCACACATGCAAGCTCCCACTGAACCAATGCAACCCCCCTGGACGAATGCATGCAAACCACTTCATGAAACAAAGCAGATGCAACAGCCTTGCTCTGACCGGTCAGACCGGTCCACCTCACCGGTCAGACCGGTGCACTAGATCGCGTAGCACCTGACACTCACACCGGTCAGACCGGTGCATTCCACCGGCAGGTCAATGACCACCTGGGAAAAACTGGGAACTGCACGTGCTCAAAAATAGCTCGAAACCACTTGGAAACCTTCTAAATGCATTAAGTAGGCCAAAACATGCTCAAACTTCTCCCACTTGTTGACAATGCATGAATCAAGCCAAAATTTGGAAAAATGCAACCTAGAGGTTCCCAAATAGACAAAATTCAACATAGCATGCTACACACATCCAAATGAGCAAGTTAGATACTCTATAGCTTCGTATGGACATAAACTACAAGATCACCAAATTTCACAACCATTTGGCAAAGCTAAGATAGAATTGAGCATTTTTGTGAAAAATTCCCTCTCATAAGCAAAGTCCTAAACATGAGCAAAACATGTCAAAATGGCAAAGCCACACAAACTTCATGCTAGGACAACCATTCTAAGCATAAGACCATCATAAACACCCAGAAGCACCTCATGTCATGTCAAAGCCACCGAGCCAAGTGCTTACTTCTAAATATGAGACTTCTCATTGGTAAGTAACATACAATGGTTTAGCACCCAAAAGCAAGTAAATTAAGCACATATGACATGGGAGCACATTTTCCAAGCAATTTACATTTCATTTTCAGATTCATATTTGGTACATGAAATGTCTTTGCGACAAAAAGGAACTTATGCCCCTCCACAAGATAAAGCATGGGGGCTAAACATTCATGATGGCAAATGAGCCTTTGGCCCCATATACTAAAAAAAAAAGCTATCCAAGCACAAATTAAGCATAGAAATGCCACTAAAATATGTCATGATCATATAAAGGCATTTACTCACAAGAGAGCATACGTGTGACATTTTTCAAAAGCTTAGCTATCAACCATGGATATAAATTAAGATCATCAAGAGCTAAGCCACAATAAGCTATATCATACCAAACTGGCTCACAAGATCATATATAGCACATCATGGTGAACAAAGTATATACGAGAAGCTTTTCCTACAAAATGCATGCAACCTAAGATACAAAGATGCCTATACATCATGTTACACATGCGATGCAAAATGCAAGAAATGCACAAAGGAAACTATACATATGCTACAAAGGAGCTCCCACACCCAACTCAAGAGACCAAACACACACCAAGTTCTCCCCGCAAAAGAGTGAAAGTTGCTTGATCTAGGGGCTTGGTGAAAATATCCGCTAGTTGGTTTTGTGTGGACACATGGATCAAAGCGATTTTCCCTTTCTCAACATTATCCCTCAAGAAATGGTATCTCACTTCTATATGCTTTGTTTTGGAATGAAGCACTGGGTTCTTAGCAACACTTATCACACTCGTGCTATCACAAAGAAGTCGAAACTTGGTATACTCCTCACCAAAGTCACACATGGTGTATGTCATCCAACGGAGCTGAGAGTAACAACTGGCTGCGGCAACATATTCAGCTTCGGTTGTAGATTGAGCAACACTCGATTGTTTGCGGGAAGACCAAGACACCAAAGAAGAACCAAAAAACTGGTAAGTCCCAGAAGTGAAGTGGACTTCCTATCCAACTGACACTCGGTAAAATCCACGTCTGAAAAACCGTGAAGCTCCAAGGAAGAAGACGTGGAGTACCAAAGGCTGAAGTCGGGAGTGTATCGCAAATACCTGAAGATGCGCTTTACTGCTTGCCGATGCGAAGTCCTCGGAGACGCTTGAAAACGAGCGCACAGACACATCGAGAATTGGATGTCCGGCCTCGTCGCCGTCAGGTACAGGAGAGAGCTGATCATGCTCCGGTACTCCTTCTGGTCCAGGTCTTCACCGTCCTCGGGCGCATCAAGAGCTGTAGTCATACTCATCGGAGTCGCCATGGCCTTGGAGTCCTCCATCTTGAACTTCCTCACAATGTCCTTGGTGTACTTGGCTTAGTGTACAAATGTTTCTTTCTTCGATTGCTTGATCTGGAGCCCGAGGAAGAACTGCAACTCGCCCATCATGCTCATCTCAAATTCCCTGCTCATGTCTTCTGCAAACGTTGCAACCAAAGAGTTAGACGAGCCACCAAAGACAATATCATCCACGTACACCTGCACAATTAGGATCTCTTTGCCCTGCCTGAGGAGAAACAAGGTCTGATCTACCTTCCCCATCTCAAATCCTCTCTCAAACAGGAACCCTCTCAACCTACCATACCAAGCTCCAGGCTCCTGCTTCAACCCATATAGCGCCTTCCTCAACTTGTACACCCTATGGGGGTACTTCTCACTCTCAAACCCCGGTGGTTGCCGCACGAACACTTCTTCCTCCAAAACACTGTTCAGGAAAGCACTCTTCACGTCCATTTGGTACAATTTGAACCCTTTAGCCACGGAAAAGGATAGAAGGATCCTAATCGCCTCCAAACGGGCTACGGGAGCAAAGGTCTTCTCCTAGTCTATCCCCTCTTTCTGTGAGTACCCTGAGCAACAAGCCTTGACTTGTGAAGGACCAGAACGACGAACCAGAGAGGGGGGGGAGTGAATGGGAGCCAATAAAAATTCTACTCAAGAATTCAGCCTATGAACCCAAAATCACTCAGACACCTCCGCAAAATTCTCTTGCCAAATCCACGTAGCCACTTGAGTGCTACTGGACCTAGGAGCAAGATCCAATCAACAGCAACACAAAACACACAGCGGAAAACAACTCGAAACAGCTGCTGGCAACCAAAACCGGTCAGGCCGGTTTCTGAAACCGGTCAGACCGACCTTGTGGGACTTAGCCTCTCACAGGCTGGGGAAACCGGTCAGGCCAGTTTGGCAAACCAGTCAGGTCAGTTTTGTCTAGGAAATCCTCGAAAGACCTTCGAGACCAAACCTAGCCAAAACACCTCAAGAACCCTTCAACCTTTGAACAAGAAAAAGCCATAGCATGAACGAGACTCTCCTGTTCAACAACTACTCTCGAAGCCCACTGGGGTTGAGGACCGGAGCGTCCGAGGACCAGTGGATGGTCGCTCCTTGGTGTGATGAGTGATTGACAACGTGATGTGGACTAACTCTTGGCCGAGTATTGCAGGTGCAGGTTGCGGCTTGATTTGCGTTGGTGCAGGTGAAGAGCGGGCACGAAAGGTCTCAGCCTGTGTGGCCTCCGAGGAGTGGAGAGACAAGTAGGCTCGGCTCGATGGACCCGGTGGCCGAACGGGATCAAGTGCGGGCCGCATGGTGGCAAGAAAAGCAAGACGAAGTCATGTATGGTTTCTTGGTTGAGCCTCAAAACCAAGGTCGAGCCGGTGCAGGGTAGCAGCTAACAACCGGATTCTGCACGCGGGGTATGGTTGGTTTACTCCACAAAACCAACACCGAGCCGGGACGACATGGCAGCCAAGTCATGAGTGGGATTGGCGTGGAGGCTACACCGAGTCCGCGGGGTTTGCGGCGGTTCACCACAAAACTGTCAGGGTTACTTGGTTGAGCCACAAAACCAAGACCGGAGGCTCGGCAGGCGGAGACGGGATCCGAGCACGTCGAGAAGGTTCGAAGCGGGTGACACGCAGCATGATCGAGGTGCTTGCATTGAGGACGCGAAGGCCCGATGGATGCGCGGCCGTCCGATGGAGAACTTCATGTGTTGACCAAAATGCCCCTGTGAGGGCTTGTGTTGTAATTCCTATTGTAGGGGCACTTCAGTCATTTCCGGAGGGCCTATATATAGGAGGAGTGGCTGAATTTCAGCCAGCTCTTTGGCTCGTGGTGGGAGTGCTCTTTCATTTTGGGGTGCTCTTTGGGAGAGAAGGTGAGAGGAGAGAGTTGGCTCTTTGATTGAGCTTTTTGCCATCCAAGATTTGTGTTTCTTGTGAGTGGCTTGTAACCGGATTTGGATAAGATATTCATAGTGAAATCTTCCTTCTCAATCTTGTGCCAAATCCTTTGCTCCCGACGTTTTTCTTTTTCTGCGATTTTCAGAGGTATTTTTGGAGGAATTTTTGTTCATCGGATTTGAGTGTGTTTTGGTGGGGATTTCTTTGTGGGATCACTTATAGGTCTTGTGTGACCATTCTCCTGGTGATCTTTCACCCACAAACCCCACAAATCGGCTCGGATTTGAAGTTCTTCCTCTCTACCTCTAGTTCTTGGTGTTCATCATGAAATCCTCGATTCCGCGAGATTGAGTGGGTTGGAGGCCTTCTTTCTTTAGGGATAGCTTCTTCTTGAGGCAAATCTACTTCCCCTAAAGTTTGACTTCAATCCATTGGGTGAAGCGGGAGATCGGTGATTTTGAGGAAAAAGCTCCCTCTCTAGGGTGCATAGCCTAAATCATTTTTCTGGTGGTGATGGCTTGATCTTTTTGGGGAGATCTTTTGGGCAAAGCTTCTTTGTGGTGTTGAGAAGCCTTGGTTCAAATCTCGTGATTTTTAGAGGTCGTTTGATCGAGTTTTGACTTTTTCCCACTCCCTCACGAAGCCTGAAATTTTACTCCGGGAAAAAGCCCAGAATCTCCGGACTATTATTCCAGATTTTTTACTCCGGACTTTTACTCCGGAAACACCGGAGACTCCGGGAAAAAGTGCAGAGACTCCGGACTTCCTAGTGGAGTCTACCTAGGCTTGTTCGATTGTGCTTCCGCTTTTCTTCTAAGCTTGTCCTGACTTGTTCCTAGGGTCAGTAGGTCCGTTGTGACTACGTGATCTTGGCAAGTTTGTGTAGAGGTCTTTGGAAGTGACTTTGGGACATAAGCCGAGTTCTTGGAGAAGAATTTTTATCGGCTCCCATTCACTCCCCCCCCCCCCTCTATAGTCGCCCAATCCGGTCCTTCAATTGGTATCAGAGCCGGTTGCGGGTCTTTGTGACTCTAACCAGTCTAAGATCCAAAGGGCGACAAAAGAGAAGGGTGCTTTGCTTTGCGGTGTTTGTTTGGTCGCTTTGAGCTCATTTTTGCTTATGATCTTGGTTTGTGAGTTTTGAGCTTGTTTTTTGCTAATCCTAACCGGTGCTTTGAGAATGGCACCAAGCTCTTCTCCTTGTGGTTCTTTTAGCAGGAGGAGTATGGAGGTTGAGGTGGAAGCCGGAGTGGAGGAGATGATGTCCCTCATCGAGGACTATCAAGATGGTGATCTCAAGAAGGGCGAGCTCTACCGCAAGCTAAGAGACATGAACCAAAGTACGCTTGCTAAAGGCATCTTGATCCTATGCAATAGGTTGAATGATTGTGAAGATGATTGTGGGTATTTGCATAGGAGAAACATGGATTTGTGTGATGCCTTGCGTAGGAAAAATGAGAAGACGAAATGTTCTCTTGCTAGGCTGAAATGTGGTATGGCTCATTGGAAGTCTTGTGCTTTGAATTCATGCAACTCTTGTAATACCATGCATGCTAAGAATGTTGAGTTGGACTCCTCTCTTGCTCACCTAAAATCTGAAATTAAAATGTTGCATTTCAATGCATCTTTGCCTTGCAAATCTTGTGATGCTTTGCTTGCTGAAAATAAACTTGTTAGGCGAGAAAATCTTGAGTATGCTAATGATGTTGGCACCTTTCTTTGAGAGAATGAAGATTTAAACTTGTCACTTACTAACTTGCAATCTGAAATTGACTTGTTGAAATTCGATGCTTCTATGCCTTGCAACTCTTGTGTTGCTTTGAATGATGAACTTGATATGGCTAGGAGTAAGATTGCTAGAGTCAAGTGCTTCCCTATCATGTACCTCTTGTGAGTCTTTGCTTGCTAATTTTAATCAATTAAAATTGACTCACACCACATGTGTAGATGATCTTGAGCATGCTAGGGCTGAAATTTGTGAGTTGAAGTTTATGCCTTGTAGCAAGTGCTCTTTGTTGCTTGTAGAGGATGCTTGCCATACTTCTTGTGATGATGATGATGCTTTAGTTGCTGTAAATGATGATACTTGTTCATGTGGTCTCATTTGCACCTCTTGCATTGATTTTGAAACTGAAGTTTTGGCTTTGAAAAAGATGCGCGATGATATGAGCGCCAAGTTGGTTGTGCATGATGAGATGAGTGCCAACCTTGAGAAACAAAATGAACTCTTGCATACCACATATGCTAAGTGCATTGAGAAGGAAATCGATAATTTGAGAAATATGACATGTGGTACTTGTGAGCACCTCAAATTTCAAAATGAGGTTTTGCGCACAAGATGCAAGAGTCTTTGTGCTAAGGGTTTGGATTCTTGCATTTCTTGTCACTCCGAAGTTGATGCTTCTAAGTTTCCTTCTTCTCAACCGGAGTCGACTTCTTCTCTTGAGCGTGAGTTTTGGATGGTACCAAGTGTCCTAGTGCTTCGGATAGCTCTTTCATAGCTACTCCTAAGCTTGTTGCTTCCTCCGGTGTTGCCCAAGATGTGTCGGATGGCAAAGGTGCTTCTCACATTTTTGGAACTCATGTTCCTAAACCGAAGTTCCAATGCACCTTTTGCAAGAAGGATGGACATACCGTTGAGTTTTGCTTTCGTCGTGTCAAGCACGAGCGACGTGTGCGTGCCAAAGCTTTTAAGAAGCCACGTAGCCTTTCTCATGGCATGTGTGATTCTAATGTTGGCACCAAGTCGGGTGTTGAGGTTGATGCTTCTTGCTCTAAGTCCCAAGGGACTTCTCACTTACAAGAGAATGGTGATTCATCCACTCGGATCGTGCCTTCCGACAGGCCTTTGTACCATTGCTCTCATTGTGGGAAGGATGGGCATCAAGAGAGCTTTTGCTACCGCCGGGCAAAGAGAATGCAGTGAGCTAGTGCTTCTAGGCCTTTGGTTGTTCATAGCCCTTCTCATAGCATGAACACTTGTGCGCCTAAGAAGGCACAATTTGTGGACGGGTTTTATGACACGCTTTCTAGTGAGTTAGGCCATGCTCTTGGACATGCTTCTAGTGCTTCTTGTGTTAGTCCGTGACATGTTTCCCGTGGTGCTTGTGTTGGTTCTTCTCATACGACCTCGAGGGACCTTTGCCTTTCTGCTTGTGGTAGCACTCGTTTTTCTTCACGGGTTGCTCCTTTGAGGCATGGTTCTAAGAGTGTCCAAAAACCTTTTCTTTTGAACCGGCATTTGCATCATGCTAACCCACATGATAAGTTGAGTGTATCGCTCACCCGTGTGACCAAGTATTGGATTCCCAAATATGTGCTTGCTAACCATTTGGGATCCGAGACTCGGTCTTTTTCGTCTCCTTGTGTGTAGGTATGGAGACGCGGTTGGAGAACATGAGCTTGATGGTACTTGATCTTTTATCCGTGAGGTGATCAAGAAATGATGGTTCTCCACACCGCTTTGGATGGCTCTTGAAAGCCTTTGTACACATGTATACTGAGTTTTCCTTTTCTCCTTGTACTCACTTCTATACTTGTTGCATGCTTTGCTCCTGTGCCATGTTTGTATATAAACCATGGTTGGCTAGCCACCTTGTTCATGATAGCTTTGTGATCTTGTATACCTATCTTGCTATCTTTTGTATGATATTGTGGTGGATGATATATATGAACATCATGCCATGCTTTATGGTTGCCCTCTTGTGGTTGTGACATGTTGTTCATCCATATCATTTTTGTCTAGCTCCATGGTATCCTTTCTTGTTAGCTTGTTTGCCCTCCTCATGTATATCTTGTCATGCTAGCTTTGTGATATGTCTTGGTGGTTGATCCATGTGAACTTGTATCATGCCTTTGTTTAGTTCTTGTATCATGTTTGGCATGTTGTTCATTGGTATTTTTTTTGTGCTAGGCTTTTTGTATAGTTATGCACCTTGTTGACATGCTTGCTAACCCATGCTTTTATCTATGTATGTGATCATGTTACAATGCTTCATTTATCTTAATTGGTATTGTCAATGCTTTGTGTAGCATGTTTTGAGCTTTCCTTGTGGCTTTGGGCTTGTCTTGTTTTCGGGTTGTGTTTTGCTTCTTCTTTTCATTTGGGTTTAGGGATTTCCTTTTGCTTTTTCTTTTCCTAGCTTTTGCTTACTAGTTGGCTTTGGTTGAGGGGGAGCTTGGCTTATCAATGGGACTCTGGTTTCAAGAGTTGGCCTTGGCTTTTGGTAGCCGTTTGTGATCTTTCAATTGGTATCCTTTATATGGTACTCAATTGAGATATTTGGAGCTTTTATTTGGTTGGTGTGTTAAGTCTAGTGGTGTTGAGTTTGCTGGACGCTCTCCACCTTGTGGTCGATACGAGTATGGGAGGGGTCGCAATTTTGAGTCTCAGAGGGACTACGGACCACGCTTTCCCTTTCGTGGTGCTCGTACTCCTCCAGCGAGACGGGAGTGGTTCCCCCGTGGTGGTCATAGCTTTGATAGGATGGATTTTGCTAACCCCACTTTTGAGCAAATGGTTCGGCACTGGTTTGACTATTTTTGTGCTAACCCAGTGTTGAGTCGGTTGCTCGCTCTCGCACTTGGTTTTGATTTTGCAGGCGGGAGGCTTGGAGGACTTTTGGTGGATCGACTCCAGAGGCTAGCGGCACATGACCTGAGATCGAAGGTGGCCCTCTAGCCTCACCCCAGTGGTGTCAAAGCAGAACATCACTGTCGGGGACGATGGACGAGAGCGAGTGATCAAGGTAAGTAGATAGGAGACTTGGAGTTGTGTGGCTCTCATTAAGCCACTTGGTCCCTTTTGCTCTTTGCCCTATCGCGTGTACTTAGGATGAGCTTTGTATGCTCTTTGGCCCTAGTGCATGTGTTTAGGGGGAGCTTGTGAGTTTTGTGCTCTTTTGCCTTTATGAGTTTGGGTTGGGCATCTCATATACATATGCATGTTGCATTTTCATATCATGTTTGCATCTTTGTATCATAGGCTGCATTTGTATCATATGCTCTAGAGATGTGCTTCTCCTATATACTTTGATCACCATGATATGCTGGATACGAGCTTACGACTTGCTAGTGATGCTCATGAGATGTATAGCTGTGCTCTTGGTAGCTTTGGGATGTATATGCTTGTGGATGGCTTTCTTTTGTAAAAATGCTATACATGATCCTCTCTTGTGAGTTGAATGCCTCTCATGTTCAAATTGTGCACTTATGGCTATATCTTGCTTAATTTGTGCTTGGAACCATGTTCTTTTCATTTGGGGTCAAAGACACATTTGTCATCATGGATGTTTAGCCTACATGCTACCTTGTGGAGAAGCCTAAGCTTCTTTTTGCCGCAAAGGCACTTCATGTACCATGCTTAATTTGTAAATCATAAAATTGGTATATGAAATGCTTGTGCTTGAAAAATATGCTTCCATGTCAAAATTGCTTTAAATTCCTTATCTTGGGTGCTAAACCGTTGCATGATGTTCACCAATGAGAAGTCTCATATCTAGAAGTGGACACATGGCTCGGTGGCTTTGACATGACATGAGATAGCTTGTAGGTGTTTGTGATGATCTTGTGATGAGAATTTGTGACCTTACATGAAGTTTGTGGGCTATATGCTGTTTGTGCTCTTTTTGGCCATATTTAGGTCCTATGCTCATGAGAGGGAAATTTTGTTGAAAAGTGCTTCTGTTTGATCATGGCTATGTCACATGCTTATATGTCCCTTTCTATCTTGTTGGCGATGCTTGTACTAAATTTGTGGCTATCTTGCTTGTCTATGTCTCAATTTTAGCATGTTGTAGTGCTCTTTGTCTATTTGAGAAGCACATGCCTTCATTTGTAGACTTGATTCATGCATTACCAACAAGGGGGAGAAAATGTGCATCCAATTCATAATAAGGGGAAGAGTTGCATCAAGGGGGAGAAAAAGTTGGATACTCAGTTCAAGGGGAGAACTTAAGTTTTGCACGCATTTGTTCAGGGGGAGCTTGCATTCATGCTTTGGGAGCTCTTTGTGTCACCTGGATTTGCTTTGTGCTTTGCTCTTTTGTCGATGGTGTCGAGCCCTTTTGCCTCACCATGAGGAGTCGGCATTTTGAGCGTTTTGTCTCGGTTATGTTGAGCCGTTTCCCTTGCCTTAGGGGGCCGAGATTTGCTCTTTCAAGTTATCTTGTGTTGGCTTTTGTTTGGCTTTTGATCACTTGTTTGAGTTCTTTGTTTGTTTCTTTTCTTTTTCTTTATTTTATGAATTGGTGACTATGTGTGTTGTCAATGCATTCATCAAGAGGGAGATTGAGGACTGGAGCGTCCGAGGATCGGTGGATGGTCGCTCCTTGGTGTGATGAGTGATTGACAACGTGGTGTGGACTAACTCTTGGCCGAGTATTGTAGGTGCAGGTTGCGGCTTGATTTGCGTTGGTGCAGGTGAAGAGCGGGCGCGAAAGGTCTTAGCCTGTGTAGCCTCCGAGGAGTGGAGAGACAAGTAGGCTCAGCTCGATGGACCCGGTGGCCGAACGGGATCAAGTGCGGGCCGCATGGTGGCAAGAAAAGCAAGACGAAGTCGTGTACGGTTTCTTGGTTGAGCCTCAAAACCAAGGTCGAGACGGTGCAGGGTAGCGGCTAACAACCGCAGTCTGCACGCGGGGTTTGGTTGGTTTACTCCACAAAACCAACATCGAGCCGGGACGTGGCGGCCAAATCATGAGTGGGATTGGCGTGGAGGCTGCCCCGAGTCCGCGGGGTTTGCGGTGGTTCACCACAAAACCGTCGGGGTTACTTGGTTGAGCCACAAAACCAAGACCGGAGGCTCGGCGGGCGGAGACGGGATCCGAGCGCGTCGAGAAGCTTTGAAGCGGGTGACACGCGGCATGATCGTGGTGCTTGCGTTGGGAGGACGCGAAGGCCCGATGGATGCGCGGCCGTCCGATGGAGAACTTCATGTGTTGACCAAAATGCCCCTGTGAGGGCTTGTGTTGTAACTCCTAGTGTAGGGGCACTTCGGTCATTTCCGGAGGGCTGTATATAGGAGGAGTGGCTGAATTTCAGCCAGCTCTTTGGCTAGTGGTGGGAGTGCTCTTTCATTTTGGGGTGCTCTTTGGGAGAGAAGGTGAGAGGAGAGAGTTGGCTCTTTGCTTGAGCTTTTTGCCATCCAAGATTTGTGTTTCTTGTGAGTGGCTTGTAACCGGATTTGGCTAAGATATTCATAGTGAAATCTTCCTTCTCAATCTTGTGCCAAATCGTTTGCTCCTGGCGTTTTTCTTTTTCTGCGATTTTCGGAGGTATTTTTGGAACAATTTTCGTTCAT
Source organism: Cenchrus fungigraminus (assembly GCA_036936925.1). Taxonomy (NCBI): domain Eukaryota; kingdom Viridiplantae; phylum Streptophyta; class Magnoliopsida; order Poales; family Poaceae; genus Cenchrus; species Cenchrus fungigraminus. The sequence continues at coordinate 93,494,053 of CM072780.1, forward strand.
CGGATTTGAGTGTGTTTTGGTGGGGATTTCTTTGTGGGATCACTTATTGGTCTTGTGTGACCATTCTCCTAGTGATCTTTCACCCACAAACCCCACGAATCGGCTCGGATTTGAAGTTCTTCCTCTCTACCTCTAGTTCTTGGTGTTCATCACGAAATCCTCGATTCCGCGAGATTGAGTGGGTTTGAGGCCTTCTTTCTTTAGGGATAGCTTCTTCTTGAGGCAAATCTGCTTCCCCTAAAGTTTGGCTTCAATCCATTGGGTGAAGCGGGAGATCGGTGATTTTGAGGAAAAAGCTCCCTCTCTAGGGTTCATAGCCTAAATCATTTTTCTGGCGGTGATGGCTTGATCTTTTTGGGGAGATCTTTTGGGAAAAGCTTCTTTGTGGTGTTGAGAAGCCTTGGTTCAAATCTCGTGATTTTTGGAGGTCGTTTGATCGAGTTTTGACTTTTTCCCTCTCCCTCACAAAGGCAGAAATTTTACTCCGGGAAAAAGACCGGAATCTCCGGACTATTATTCCAGACTTTTTACTCCGGACTTTTACTCCGGAAACACCGGAGACTCCGGGAAAAAGTGCAGGGACTCCGGACTTCCCAGTGGAGTCTGCCTAGGCTTGTTCGATTGTGCTTCCGCTTTGCTTCTAAGATTGTCCTGACTTGTTCCTAGGGTCAGTAGGTCCGTTGTGACTACGTGATCTTGACAAGTTTGTGTAGAGGTCCTTGGAAGTGACTTTGGGACATAAGCCGAGTTCTTGGAGAAGAATTTTTATCAGCTCCCTTTCACTCCCCCCCTCTCTCTGGTCGCCCAATCCGGTCCTTCAGGGGTAAACCGGTCAGACCGGTTTGGAAAACCGGTTAGACTGGTTTGGAAAACCGGTCAGGCCGGTTTTGCCCAGGCAGTCGGGAAGAACTCAGCCCGCGGGAAGAATCTCACCTTCACCTCGATCGATCTCCTGATTCGTTCCACGAATTCAAGTGAGACTTTGGGGATAGCTGGGGTACCTCGTGGGCTACCTTTGGCTAGAAGCTCGGTCCCCAAAACCTACTCAATCAAGAGGAATCGGAAGTCAACCCTCAAGAACACCCTTCCATGAACTCCACTGAAAACCACCAAATTGAAGCCGTTTTGGAGGGTTTGTTGGAGCAAGATCACCAAGCAAAGAGGCACAAGATCCTCATATGTGACATCCAACAAGAATCCCTCAAAGAAACGCCCTCAAAACTTCCCCACGAAAATTCCAAGAAAAGGCTCCAAAAATCACCAAAAAGGGAAAACGGGAAGAACACAATGAAGCCTTGAGGAACCACGCCGAATCATCTATACATACCATGAAGGTTCAGACAAGGTCTAGCTTGCCTCCCGATCATCCATCCCTCTCTCAAGATCTCACCATGAAGCTCTCAAGCTAGTCCTAGAAATCCTAAGGAAAATAGGAAGGGAAAATAGCAAAGGGAAAATGAGCTAGGGTTCCAAGAGATGGCTGCCATCCTCTCACCACTTGGGTTATATGGAGGCTAGCCAAAAGACTAAACTACCCCTATCACATAAACTAGGATACACGCCCACCAAGGGCACTTTGGGAAATTGTCTTCGTAACACCATCGAACGGATGCCCGGGGACCGCACTTCGCTTAGCCTCGACGCAAGTCTTGCGATCCCGACATGTGTCCTCCGCTTCGAAGCTTCCCGGCGCCCTGCGACCCCAAACCTGTCAGACTGATTTCCCAAACCGGTCAGGCCGGTTTTGGCCAGACAGCCACGCCCGGTCTTCGGCCTCGGCTTTGTGGCTCAGCCGAGTAACCCAGTGGTTTTCTGGTGAACCACTGCAAACCCCGCGAAATTGATGTAGCCTTCGCCAATCACCACTCATGACTCGGCTCCCACGAAGTCTCGGCTCGACCTTGGTTTTGAGGCTCAACCAAGAAACCGTCCACCGACTTCATCTTGCTGTTCTTGCCACCATGCGGCCCACACTTGACCCCGCTGGCCACCGGGTCCCTCGAACCAAGCCTACTTGTCTTCTCCACACCTGGAGACCTCACCGGCAATGACCTTTCGTGCTTGTTCTTCACCTGCACCAACACCAGTCAAGCCGCAACCTGCACCTGCAATACTTAGCCAAGAATCAGTCCACACAACGTTGTCAATCACTGTCAGGGGGTGAGACCTGGACAGATCCGCAAGGGGGTGACCCAAGTGGTTGTAGGTTGATTGGAGAGATCAGAGAACTAAGAGCGTAGATGGTTGCACGTAGGACGAGCACGAAAATCCTGGCGAGACACGAGGGACACGGTGATTTATACTGGTTCAGGCCTCCGGAGAGTAAAACCCTATGTCCAGTTTGGTGGTGGAATTATGCGAGAGAGATCTGCCCCCAAGGAGGGAGTCGACGTCGTGCCCTTGAGGGGCGCCCCAGGCCGCCTTATATTGGCTGGCGTGCCTTGGGTTACAAGCCGGTTTCCATCTATCCTAGTTGGTTACAATAGGGAAAGCTTATCCGAGCTGGACTGTCTTGACTTGTACTCCAAGCTGTCTTCATGTCCTTGGGCCCACATGTCAGGTCGGGGAGGGCCCACTGACATGTCGGCGGGTCTTCTGGCAGGTCGGCCCCGCCCGTCGGGGACGGCTGAGACCCTGGTCGGTGGGGACCCATGGGTACCCATGTCTCTCAAGCCCCCGATCAACGTGTAGGCGTAGCGGTCGAAGCGAGGTCTTGTCGAAGCGAAGCGAAGGCATGGCACCGCTGAGGTCGCGCAGGGTGCACGGGGATCCAAAAAAGAAAAACCCCTCCAATGCGCGTACGAAGTCGAACATTGAGCTTCTGGAGTGTAGGTCCAGGAGGTCGAAGTGAAAATGAGACACCAATCTTGAAGAACCGCCGACCTGACCTAGATCAGGTAACACAAAGGAGCTTCTGCGACGGCCTTCTGCTGAAGTGGACGACGACGGAGATCTCGGGAGGTCCGTAGACCTACAGCGGGCGACCAGCCCCTTAGCATGGAAGCTGGATGAGTCGTGGAAGCGTCGAATCGCCTCCCGCCGCGAGCCAGAGAGGTCCGCTAGGCAACAGGCGACACGTCCAAAGGTCAGAAGTACTCCGGAAGCTGGACAAGGAGCTGGCCCTGTGAAACAAAGTAGACGCAAAGACTGTGTATTAATTTACACAAATGTGATGAAAATTTGGCCTGTGCCTAAGACATGCTTGAGATGTGTTTTGTTTGAGAAAGCATTCCCCTCATCATGCCAGGCACAAATTATGCGAACTCAAATGATATGAAGCTGCAAAACGTGTCCCCTCCGCTAACCCAACTCAGTGGAGGAACGGCTTATCGACTGCACGGCTCAGCATGGAGGCTTAGGTGCAGCCGGCGCGCGGAGGGGGGCCTTGGACCCATGGTCTCGCAACCACACGACTTCAGAATGCGCATAATAAGTAAAAGATATTTAAAGGGAGAACGCACAGAAGTTAATTAAGTCCCTCAGGTCTGACGACCCTTAGATTGACGAAGCCAAGCCCCCGAGCGTATCGAGGTCGGCTGTGTCAAGCCCCCGAGCGTGTCGAAGGGGGAGGGAAGAAGGAGCAAGAAAAAGCATGTAGAGCAGGTCGGTGAAGGTCACGGAGACACGAAGAATCCGAGACGATCGGCAAAAAATAAAGCTGTAAAAATATTAAATTGAAAATAACACTTAGCTTTGCCGAAGTGGAGTCGTGGCCGAGGTCGACGTGGTCGCGGTCGAGACGTGGCCGTCGACGCTGAGTTGGAGACATGCCGATCTGACGAGGTACGAGTCGTGCCGACCTGTCGCAGTAGCCGGCTGCGCGACCTCGAGTTGCGTCGATCCGTCGAGGTGGACGGCAGTGAAGCAGTCGGCGGTGCATGGGAAACACCGGTCGTCACACCAGCAGGTCGGGCTGCTGCTGCTGTGGCCTGTGGCTGCTTGGTGCTTGTCATCAGGGCTGTCAAGTGCTGACCAGAGGACTCGTGACGCATGCATGCTCTGTGCGTGCAAAAAAGTAGCAGAACGATAAAGGAAAATTAATCTTCATTAGCTTCCGTAATCAATAAATAGAATATATTAAACAATAGATGGAATGGAGAATCCTTCCCTGTTTCACGCGTATAACTCCCGTAGATTGATCTTCTGGCCGCATGCGTTGCGGGCACGCGTGGACATCAGAGTCCGTCTCGTGTACGTGGTGGCCGTCATGTGCAGGTCGTCGCAGAGAAGAAAACCATCACTGGTGATTAGATCACGGGCGTGGGTGGGTGGGTAGGCCGCCGGAAATTTTTGCGCGCCGTGAGGGAGTTTTTCCGTGTCGTCGCCGAAAAGGTCGCTGAAGCGAACTGCCATCGCGCTGCACGAAGAGCTCCCGATCACCCCTACCTGGCGCGCTAACTGTCAGGGGGTGAGACCTGGACAGATCCACAAGGGGGCGACCCAAGTGGTTGTAGGTTGATTGGAGGGATCAGGGAACTAAGAGCGTAGATGGTTGCACGTAGGACGAGCACGGAAATCCCGGTGAGACATGAGGGACACGGTGATTTATACTGGTTCGGGCCTCCGAAGAGTAAAACCCTACGTCCAGTTTGGTGGTGGAATTATACGAGAGAGATCTGCCCCCATGGAGGGAGTCGACGTCGTGCCCTTGAGGGGCGCCCCAGGCTGCATTATATTGGATGGCGTGCCTTGGGTTACAAGCTGGTTTCCATCTATCCTAGTTGGTTACAATAGGGAAAGTTTATCCGAGCTAGACTGTCTTGACTTGTACTACAAGCTGTCTTCATGTCCTTGGGCCCACATGTCAGGTTGGGCAGGGCCCACTGACAGGTCGGCGGGTCTTCTGGCAGGTCGGGCCCGCCCGTCGGGGACGGCTGAGACCCTGGTCGGTGGGAACCCATGGGTACCCATGTCTCTCAATCACTTATCACACCAGGAAGCGACCATCCCTCCAACTCCTCATGCATAGAATTAACCCAATTGTGATAAGATAGCGCATGTCCAATGTCTTTGGGCTCAAAAGTAACAACAAAAGCAGCATGGGCAAAGTGAGAATCATTATGAGACCTCGACCGTGTAGTGCGTTCGTTGATGTTCCCGATGATCGTTGAAGCTGGATGATCCACTTGTACCCGCCGGGGAGCTTCTCGCCTTGAAGCCACCTCCCCCTCAGCTGGAGCTTCCTCACGATCTCGGCACGTCGTCGTAGGTGTGGGAGAAGGACCGTCCACGATCGTAGTCGAAGTAGTCTGTACGTGCTCAGCCGCGGGCGCCACACCACCATCTTCGTCATCACCTTGCTGCACCTCATCCTCGAAAATCTCCTCACCAAGTTCCTCGTCACCAGCACACTCAAAAACAAGTTGACAACATGGATGTGTCTCGTCGAAGGTAACCTCGCAAGTCTCCACGATTTGGTTAGTTTCAAGATTGAGCACTCGAAAGGCACTAGAATGAGACGCGTAACCAAAGAAAATGACATCGACAGACCTAGCCTCGAACTTGTCCAACTTCTTCTCTTTCTTAAGGATGAAACATTTGCAGCCAAAGACGTGAAAGTGACTGAGAGCCAGGTGTGGTTCGAGGACCGGTGGATGGTCGCTTCCTGGTGTGATGAGTGATTGACAACGTGGTGTGGACTGATTGTTGGCTAAGTATTGCAGATGCAGGTTACGGCTTGACTGGTGCAGGTGCAGGTGAAGAACAAGCGTGAAAGGTCGTTGCCTGTGAGGCCTCCAGGTGTGGAGAAGACAAGTAGGCTTGGTTCGAGGGACCCGGTGGCCAGCGGAGTCAAGTGCGGGCCGCATGGTGGCAAGAACGGCAAGATGAAGTCATGGACGGTTTCTTGGTTGAGCCTCAAAACCAAGGTCGAGCCGGGACTACGTGGGAGCCGAGTCATGAGTGGTGATTGGCGGAGGCTACACCGAGTTCGCGGGGTTTCCGGTGGTTCACCAGAAAATCACTGGGTTCCTTGGTTGATCCACAAAGCCAAGACCGAAGAACCGAAGACGGAGGTGCAGCAGCTCCAGACCGGTCTGACCGGTGGGTCTGACCGGTCTGACCGGTGAGGAGCACCGGTCTGACCGGTGTGCGACGACGCAGTCCGGAATCTTCGAAGCGGAGGACACACGTCGGGATCGCAAGGCTTGCGTCGAGGCTAAGCAAGTTTGCGGTCGCTGGGCATCCGTCCGATGGTGCGAAGACAAAGACTTCCATTTTCGCCCTCGAGGGGCATGTATCCCTAGTTAGCTAGTAAGGGTATTTTCGTCTTTCGGTTGCCTCCATATAACCCAAGTGGTGAGAGGATGGCAGCCATCTCTTGGAACCCTAGCTCATTTGGTTTTCCTATTTTTCCTTCCTATTTTCTTAGGATTTTCGTAGGACTAGCTTGAGAGCTTCATGGTGAGATCTTGTGAGAGGGAAGGATGATCGGGCGGCAAGCTAGACCTTGTATGAACCTCTTTGGTATGTATAGATGATTCGGCGTGGTTCCTCAAGGCTTGGATGTGTCTTTCCCGTTTCTCCTTTTTGGTGATTTTCGGAGCCCTTTCTTGGCGATTTTCTTGGAGCGATTTCGAGGCCTTTCTCTTTGGGATTTGGTGGGGGATGTATGCATGAACCCTTCGTGGTTCTTTTCCCTTTGATTCCCCTTCCAAATCCATGAGCAAAGGGGCTCGATTTTGGGGTTTTCGTGGCTCTAGGGTTAGAGGCGTTCTTGGTGGGATTTCTTTGATTCCTCTTGATTTGACAAGTTTTGGTGGACCAAATCTTGGCTATGGAGTACCCATGAGGTGTTCCTACTATCCCCAAAGTCTTGTGCAAAACCGTGGAGCGAATCGGGAGATCGGGAGTTGGATTTGGATGAGTTGACTCGCGGGCGCTGTTCATCCCTAGCTGCCCATGCACGACCGGTCTGACCGGTGCTCTTGACCGGTCTGATCGGTGCTAGCCCTTGGTGGGTTTTTGTCTCGGGGAATAGCCTTGTCCGTGTGGTTTTGTCCCGTGGTCCTGCTGATCAGTTCTTGGCGTGTTTGGAGTTATTTTGCTAGGCTTTGTGAGGGGTTCTTCTTCCTCACAGGTTGTGTTTCGTAGTGGTTTTTGTTCCAGGGCCTAGAGGAGTCACTGAGGCTTCCTGGAACGTTTGCTGTGCGGCTGCTGTAGCCACCGGCCTGACCGGCTCTGTCCACCGGTCTGACCGGTGTCACCGGTCTGACCGGCGCAGGCCATCGGTCTGACCGGTGTAGCACAGGCAGCAAGCCGTGCAAGTTTCCGCTGTGTGGTTTGGTGAGTTTTGGCTCGGAAGGTTGAGTGTTGGTTCCTAGGACCAGTAGCACTCCAGTGGCTGTGTGGTCTTGACCAACTTGGGTAGTTGAGTCGGAGATGTGAGTTGGAAGCCTTGTTCGTCTTGTTGGAGTTCTCATCTCCTTCGAGAAGAATTTTTATCGGCTCCCATTCACTCCCCCCCTCTCTGGTTCGCCTAATCGGTCCTTCAGTGACTCACCTTGGGGGTTCTACCGTGCATCAACTTGTAGCAAGTTTTTTTCTTATGCACCCTGAGGTAAATACTGTTCGACACATAGCACGCAGTATTCACTGCCTCAGCCCAGAACCTTCTCGGAGTCCTATGCTCATCGAGCATCGTCCGAGCCATCTCACACAGGGTTCTATTTTTCCTTTCCACCACGCCGTTCTGGGGAGGCATATACGGACTAGAGAACTGGTGTTCAAGACCCAAGTCATGGCAAAAGGTTTCAAAGCGAGAGTTTTTAAATTCCGAGCCATTGTCACTACGGATCGCTCGTATGGCATCTCCGTGCCTCTCGTTTCTCAGCCTCAAGACAAGATCTCGAACAAAAACAAACATCTCCCCTTTCTCCTCTGGAAAGAAAACCCATGCATACTGAGAGTAGTCGTCCACCACAACCAGGACGTACCACTTCCCACCCACGGATCTCACACGAGCTAGGCCAACAAGGTCCATATGGAGCAACTCGCATGGACGCTCCGTCATTACATCGGTGAGGGGTGGATGGGAAGAGGTTACCATCTTAGCATGCCGACACGGCGTACAAACTAACTCTTTCTCAAACCTCAACCGTTGAAATCCTCAAACCAAACTGAGTTTACTCAAGCGAGACAAAAGGTCAAAGCGTAAGTGACCCAACTTCCTATGCCACTTCCACAACTCACTCGAAGAACCAGCCAAAAAGCAACGAGCCACACCAGAAGACTGAGAGAAATCCGCTCGGAAAACTTGACCCTCGAGAATGACCATGCAAACTAGGTCCCCTCGAGAATCCAAAATTCGAGAACCACCAGGCCGAAACAACACCTCAAAACCCTCATCCAAAAGCTGGGAAACGGAAAGCAAATTGAATCCGAGCGATTGAACGAGAGCAACACGCCTTAGAGTGACCTTGTCACTTACTTTAATCTCACCTTCTGAAAGCACACGCCCTCGCCCATTGTCCCTGAAGGTGATGTATGTCTTGGATACCACCGAGATGAGACTTGAGAACCACCCCTTGTCTCCGGTCATATGCCTCGAGCAACCGGAGTCAATCAACCAAACATTCCTCAAGTCTCCCACCTGAAATTCAAAAGCGAGCACGTGAGTGAACAAACGACTCAGCACTGGGGTTAGTACCGAAAGAGTAAAACCAGTGTCGAGCCATTTGCTCCAAAGTGGGGTAGCACAAACCATATCATCACGCCTATCAAAGCTACCACCACGAAAACCACCACGGGAACCACCACTAGGGAACCACCCCTATCTCGCTGGAGGAGAACGAAAACCACGAAAGGAAGATCGTGGACCGTTCCTCCTCTCCAACTCAAAACTACGACTCCTCCCACCATCGTATTGAGCACGAGGTGGAGAACGTCTAGCAAACTGACCACCACCAGACTCACCATGCCAACCACCTGTACCACGACCAAAGGAACTGAACCGAGCATCCTCACGAGCACGGAAACCAAACTGCCGGCCACCCAGACCGGCACCGGTCTGACTGGTCACCCTGACTGGTCTGATCGGTGGTGCTCGGCCAGCAGCACCACCTGCAATCTTTCGATCTCCCCAAGTTGGAACCATCCTCACAATTGCCTTGGCCTTAGGCATTTGCATACGAGACTCAGGTACACCATTTGAAGGGTGGTACCTATCCTTGTTAGCCCACTCCTTAGCCATTCTCTCCTCACGCTTCCTCTTGAAGCAAAACTCAACCTTGTGACCATCTCTCCCACAATAGTCATAATGAAACCGTATGAGCTTAGGTTTAGGCTTGAGTTGGGGCTGCTCACTTGGTTTCTCCTCACTCGGCTTCTCTTTCGGTTCCTCCTCACTAAGCTTCTCACCCTCTTTCCCAAAGAACACATTCCCCAAGTTGCTCTTGAACTTTATGGGTTTTTGGAAATCATTTGTGGGGTGAGGAAATAAGGGTGGATCTGGAGTTGTGTCAAGTTTGTTTCTCAATGGGTTTGGCTTAGGAGCATAGGCATTTTTGTGGAAGGTTTTTGGTGGAGCTTGGATATCACCAATCTTCTCTCCTCCCTCACCACTACACTCTCCAATCTTATCCGACCCAAGCGCTTGCCCATCATAGCGCTTGTATGCCTCTATCATCATCTTAAGTTGTGGTTCATGCCCCGACAACCAACCCATCATTTTTATCAACTCATCATTTTCATCCTGCAAGCGATCAACATAATGTGCAAGTTCCAGATTCTTCACAGCATGCAATTCACAAGTAGAGCAAGAAGTGGGAATAGGTACTTTCAACTCAGCCTCAAGAGAAACAGTGTAAGCATGCATCTCATCATTCTTTCCATGCAAAACAGGGCAAGAAGTACAAGCACCTAGCAAAGCAGGTCTAGACTTAAGCTCAGCCACTTCAGCCCTAAGCACATCTAGTTCCTCACACTTGGAGGCATGCTTTTCCTTAAAGACAGTAAGATCAGCTAGGAACACAGAGCAATCAGCACAATCAACCTCATCAGAAACAACAGGTGAAGCCTTAAGCGAATCAATTTTAAGCTTAACATATAGATTCTGTGTTTCTAGCTCAGCCACTCTAGTCCTAGCATCCTCAAGCGAGGCCCTAAGCTCCTTTCTCATCTTCTTAGCCTCTCTAAGCATGTTATCACGAGTATCAAGCAACTTGCCAAGCCGTTCATTCTCCTCACGCAAGAAGGGAAGCTCGTCACGTACCTCATCCTCGGAGTCAGAGTCCGAGTCGCTCTGGTGACTCTTCTTGTTGCAGGAGCTACGTGCCATGCCACAAGAAGCCATCTCTCGCGAAGCAACTCAGCCCGCTCAAGTTCTTGGATGACTTATTGTTCTTGCACCGATCACCTTCATCTTCGCTTCTACAGGAGCTCGAGGAAGAGTAGGCGGAGCTGGAGTCGACGTCGCTTGCTCCGACCATCGCTCGAGCCTTCTTGCCATGGCCGCCCTTCTTCCTTGATCCTCGCTCGTCCTTGTGCTTGTGCTTGTGATCGCGCCTCGATCGGTACTTGTTGTCCGTCCTCGACCGGTGCTTGTAGCCGTCCTTGTTCTCCACCTTCTCGGGGCATTCAGCGACGAAGTGTCCTGGCTTGCCGCACTGAAAGCACACCCTCGTGTTCCTCCTTGTGTTCACCCGGTTCTCATACATCCTCTCAAACCTCCTAGTCAGCAGTGCTAGGTCATCCTCTCCAAGCACATCGAACTCCTCATCTGGCAAAGACATCAAAGAGGACAAAGAGTACATCATGGTGGATGGGTTAGCGTTAAACTTTGCACCTGAGCCACCGATGAGGGCGAGACTATGAGAGTTAGTCGGGCCCTCAAGCTTGGTGTCATACCCCGGTCCACCTCAGCCGACTTTAGCTTCAAGAACAGCTCATTCACAGTCAGAGTGTCATACTTCTCGGACTCAACAATGGCCTCGAACTTGCCATCCTGAATTGTACGATCCAGAAAGTGCAAGAGCTTAACAACTATGTCATGGTCATCGTACGGGAGCACGTCCACATTGGCCCTCATGTTGTTCACAACTACCATGAGTCGCTAGAACAAGGCATCTATTGACTCACCGGGGAGATGGGTGAAGTTCTCGTACTCTCTCCGGTAAGTCGCATACATCTGAGCCTGAACCTAAGCATTTCCAGCGTGAGCATCCTTCAACTGCCCCCAAATCCTACAAGCCAAGTCCTCTGTCTGAACCTGATCGAATTCGGATTGACACAGAGCACGAAACAAGTAGTTGACCGCCTTGTTGTTGGCGTCATGCATGTCCCTCGATCCCAGAGCAACGAAGTTAATTGGATGAACATAAGCTGCAATCCGCCTCTGTCACATCTGGTAGTTTTTGCCATCGAAGTGCGGAGGACCCGATCCCCGTTCCTAGTACGCCATCCTTGGATCTTAGACTGGTTAGAATCACGAAGATCCGTAACCGGCTCTGATACCACTTGAAGGACCGAACTGGCGACCAGAGAGGGGGGGGAGTGAATGGGAGTCGATAAAAATTCTTCTCGAAGGAGATGGCTACTCCAACAAGATGAATACGGCTAACCAAAACACGTCTCCGGCTCAACTACCCAAGTTGGCCAAGACCACGTAGCCACTGGAGTGCTACTGGTCCTAGCAACGAACAACCACCGAAACCTACTCGAGAACGCAGCGGAACAAGCAACTCGAGCAGCTACTGAACTACACCGGTCAGACCGGTCACACACACCGGTCAGACTGGTCCCTGTTGGAGCACCCTGACAAAACTTGATGATTTCCACAAAAAGCTCCTGCACCGGTCAGGACGGTGTAGCTCACCAATCAAACCAGTCTGAGCCTGGAAACCCCAATTCCACGAAACAAACCTCCCGAGCTCCAAACAGCACCAAACCTGAAACAACAGCAAACCCAGAGACTATGGAACTCACCAAGACGTTCACCCGAGCAAAACCCAACAGGTGGTTGGCACCGGTCAGACCAATGAAAGGCACCGGTCAGACCGGTCAAGCCTTGGGCTCTCGGGATGAACAGCAACCCGCGGGTCAACTCCTCCAAATCCAAATCCAAATCCCGATCTCCCGATTCGCTCCACGGATTCGCACAAGACTTTGGGGATAGTAGGAGTACATCATGGGCATTCCATAGCCACGATTTAGTCCCCCAAAAGTTGCTAAATCAAGAGGAATCGAAGGATTTCCACCAAGAACGCCTCTAACCCTAGAGCCAATAAAACCCCAAAATCGAGCCCCTTCACTCACGGATTTGGGAGGGGAATCAAAGGGGAAAGAACCACGAAGGGTTCATGCATACATCCCCCACCAAATCCCAAAGAGAAAGGTCTCAAAACCGCCACAAGAAAATCGCCAAGAAAAGGCTCCGGAAATCACCAAAAAGGAAAACGGGAAGAACACAATCAAGCCTTGAGGAACCACGCCGAATCATCTATACATACCATGAAGGTTCATACAAGGTCTAGCTTGCCTCCCAATCATCCTTCCCTCTCACAAGATCTCACCATGACACTCTCCAGCTAGTCCTCTAAATCCTAAGGAAAATAGGAAGGGAAAATAGCAAAAGCAAATGAGCTAGGGTTCCCAGAGATAGCTGCCATCCTCTCACCACTTGGGTTATATGGAGGCTAGCCGAAAGATGAAACTACCCCTATTACATTAAACTAAGATACACGCCCCCGAAGGGCCTTTTGGGAAACTTCGTCGTAGCACCATCGGACGGATGCCCGGCCACCGCAAACTTGCTTAGCCTCGACACAAGCCTTGCAATCCCGACGCGTGTCCTCCGCTTTGAAGCCTCCGGTCTGCGTCGTCACACACCAGTCAGACCGGTGAAAGGACACGACAAGTAGGACCAATAAAAGCAAAAAAGAAGAAGAGTTCAAAGGTTCAAGGAAACGTCACCTCCTCAAGTTTCTCACGAGCGGTCTTTTTCGCGAACTCTTTGCCACTAGCTATCCAGAATTCCTTCATAAATTTGATCTTAATAGCTCACACATCTTCATGGCTTCGAATAAGTAAAGTGCTGGTGGCATCGGGAAACTTCTCAAGGGCATCTCGAAATTTCTCAAAGTTTATGCAATCGTAGTTCTTGAGAAGTTTCAGCAAACTTTCAACACTGAAAGCAGCAGCAAAGTCACTAGCACCGGATATAACATCAGGTAGAGCCTCGAATTGTGTCAACATCCAGTTCATTACGTCGTTTGCATCATCAGACTCAGGAAGAGGTTGTGGTCGAGAACCAAACTGGCTGAGAGCTTCATCATACCTCTTGAACAAAAGCCAAAAACTCCTTTTGATCCCCTCAGCTCCCTGGCTCATTGTTTCATTTCTTTGATCGAGCAGTTTTTCAAGCTCTAGAATTCTTGTTTCTCTAACACTAACTGCGAAAGCAAGATCAACATTTTGTTTGAGAAGCTTGGCTTTTGTTCCGCGAAGCTCAGTAATGGCGGTGGTACCTTCATCAACCGACTTTCGAAGATCCTCAATAATTTTGACGTTGTCATTTCGAGCTTCCTTGAGTTTGTCGTGTTCCTTCTTCAGTCCACAATGAGCAGCGTCAACAAGCTTTTTCTCATTCTAAGAAGTCTTCAAGGCCTCCTTCAGCTCTTTAACTTGAGTTGCTAACTCTCAACTCGAAGACTGAACTTTCTTTAAGTTTTGCTTCAAATCATGAACTTAATTGTCAAGACCGGAAAAGTGTTGCTCGTTCTCATTGAATTTCTCTGATAGCAATCTACTAGCAACGGCCGTCTTTAGACCAGGAACGGCGTTGAACTTGGAAAGCTCCGAAGGAGAAAGTTTTCGGATAGATGATTCAAAAGCTAAAGATATAAGGCAAACCTTCAGAGTCAAAAATCTTCGCAGACCCTTCACCAGCGGTTTCATCAATTTCCATGGACCTTTGACAGGAAGAAGAAGTGTGTCCCTCAGGAGCAACAATCGCCTTGTGTCACACCCTGAAATTTCCAATTTCAGGATGTGAATAGAGAGAATGACTAAATAACGATTTTCTCATAATTTTAAAACTTTTCCAACATTTATTTTTCTTTACAGGAAATATAGTATAGGAAAAGTCATTTGATTGATTTTCTAAATTAAATAAAATGGTTATGTTTGTTGCAATCATGCAGATGTATTGTTCTTGTGTGTTTGAATTCAAGTTTGAATTTGAATTCATTTGTTGGAAGTGTTTTCAAAATAGTTAAAGTCTTTCCCTTTTATCCCAACCCTTTCTCCCCTTTTGGCCTGTTGGTTTTCGTAGCCCAAACTCCTAAAGTCTGTTAGCAGCCCCTCAGCTCCTTTTCCGCATACGCTCCAACTCCCTCGGCCCGGCCTGCTTCGTTACCATAGCAGCCCAACACCTGAAGTCTACCGATGCCCCTCATCTTCTTTCGCAAGCCGCTGTTGCTCCTCAAACCCTCGCAGCCCAGCGCAGCTTTTGGCCCAGTACAGCCCGACCTGCCTCCCTCCTCTCACGGTCACTGACAAGCGGGTCCTGCCCATCATCCCCTACCTTCGTCGTGCCCTAGCCGGACATGAGCCCGAGCTCGAGTCCCGACCGCCTCCGCGTCCTCCTCCGTCTTGGCCCGCACGCCAAGAAGGTCTCCCCTGGCCTATTTAAGCGCCGCCACAATCCGCGCCTCCATTTTCCCCAAACCCTAGCTCGCCCTGCCTCGCACCGAGCCGTGCTGCCTTTGCCGCTCGCCGTAGTGCCGAACGCCGCCGCTCGATTCGCTACGGTGGAGCATCGACGGACCATGCCACGACCACCAGGAGCTTCGCGTCGACGAGCCGCCTCCAGGGATCTCCTTCTCGTCGCGAGTTGACCGCTGGAGCGCCGCCCGAACCAGAACCCGAGCCGGCCACTTGAGCTCCGCCGCCGCCGGATTCCAGCCGCTGCCGTGCCCGTCCGCCGCTGGTGAGCAGCTCTATGAACTCCTCTTTACCCCCTCTATCTTCCGCGCACTTCACCCGCGCCCCTTGATGCCCAGGTCGCCGGCGATGTGGCCACCCCGAGCTGCTGTCCGCCGGTCAACCATCCGCCACCATCCAAAATCCGGCCGCTCCCATCCGTCTCCCACGCTGATGAGCACACCATCGTGATCCCCTCGATCTCCTCTCTTCGTTTTGCATCTTACCCAAGCCCCTAGCTGCCCGGAGCCCCGGCGATTGAAAACGCCCAGAGCTTCTGTCCGCCATGATCTCCCTGTGCGTCTCAGTCCAGAGAAAGAAGATGACCCTCTGTTTTTCGTTTAGACCCCTAGGATTTCTTGTAATGTTTAGATCTTTTCCTGTGTCTTGTACCTTTTGTGGAAAACCCCCTACAGAAATCCCACCTTTCACACATAAACCCCACCTGATTCTTTTTCAGATCTAACCCTAGCTTTAGATCTATTCGCGAGCACTATTTGATGTGTCTGGAGAATCTTTTCTGCTAGCCCTCCAGATCTATAGATAATCGCATCTTGGTCCCTACTTCTTGTTTATCTCATAGATTGCATGTTCTAGATCCGTTTTAATTCGTTCAAGTTGCGTTAGATTCATAATAATGCAAAGTACACGTTAGTGGTGTGTTTTCATCATGTTTGTTTTCTGAAAATTAATTTAATATTAATTTTGTTAATTTCTTTTAAGCTTGCCTTTTCTAAATAAAAGATACATAGTGCTATACACCGTTTTTCATAATCAATATTAATTTGATTAAAGATTACTTCACATGCTTTTGTAAATAAAATCTAATTACACTACTATGTTTTGGCCCTGTTGCAACGCAAAAATTGTGTTGCAATATGCCATATTCGGTTGCAATAGCTGTAATTGCAACCAAATTGTTTCGTCAACCATCAGCTGCGAAAGGTCACGCTGCAATAGCCTGAGGCGACGGTGGTCATTTTGGGGTTGCATTAGTTGTTATATTACAACACAATTAGACGTTGCAACTTCGCGCTCGTTTTGGTTGCAAGTCATAGTATTGCAACGCATCTATGGTTGCCATAAGTGCAATTGCATCGTACCAAACGTGTTGCAATGCCTAAATTTTTGCATTGCAAAGAATTCTATTGCTACGTTCTTATTGTGGGTGCAATATGGGAAGCACCTCTATTGCCACCAACGTGTTTTGGGTGCTATATGTGGTTCCATCTATTACAACAAAGTTAATTTGGGTGCTATAGTCGGTGACCTCTAATGCCACGTAGCAGAGATGGTTGTTATAGGTGCAACATTCTATTACAACCAAAATATATAGGTTTGCGGCAATAGGTGGGGCACTCTAATGCCAACTTTTTGCTTTCTGTTGCCACGATACGTATTTGGGTGCTATATGTGTTTCCTTTTATTACAACGAAGTGGAATACGGTGCTATGGGCAGTGTTCTATATTGCCACAAATCAGGGATGGTTGCTATAGGCGCAACTTTCTAATACTGCCAAGATAAATATGTTCGAGGCAATAGGTGGGGCACTCTGATGCCACCTAGTTTACTTGGTTGTAATATGTTTCCTATTCTGTTGCTTCGAAAATGATTCAGTTGCCACAAGTTCATGCCTCTATTATCACCACAATACAAGGTTGCTACATGTGGAACCTACTATTGCCACAAGCCTTTGTGACACCGAAAAATATTGGTTGCGATAGGTTGATTTCTCTTTTGCAACGAAAGGAGTTGATGCCATAGTTTTGTAGGTCGCCATATGTTTATTCTGCCACGCTCATTTATTTGTAGCAACAATAATTTTAAACATTAAAATACAGGATCTTCAATAATAATTATTATGCATTTATAATTCATGGCGCAATAAGTACTGAAATACTAATTAGCAACCACACTGATAAATGAAACCATCCACTGGGAACATTCAACCATCCACACTGATAATTAAGTTTAATGACACACGAAGTACTGAAATACTACTAAGTTTTGTAGAGGACATTGTTTCAACACAGATGATGTTGACTTGAAGACGATCACATCAGTTGATCAGCCAAGGATTGTTTCAACAAAGAGTTGGGTGGCTTGAAGGAGATCCCATCACTTGATCAGCAAAGTGTGACTTCAAGAAGGTCGCATCACCTGTTTGCTCCATTCGAAACGGCTTAGCTTTCTGAAATGAATGAATAACATTTGTAAGCATCAAGTAAACTGTAATATTAGAAACGGTGCATCAACAGCATGTATCAAACCAAAGTTTTATTTTCATTCATAAAATTATCAAAATGATATCAAATAATCAACACATCTATAAACACTTTGACAGCTGAAACATGAACATTCACAGCAGGCAGAGGAGTTACTAAAATTTCACCTCCTGTTTTTTTTGGCTTGTTGTCGTCTCCTACTTGCTGCTTGTGCTTGTAGCTGTTGAGATGAAATTTTTGCATGGGGCTGGATGGAAGGTGCTTCAGGATTGGTACCAGATTTATTACTTCTTGTATTGCGAATGGTAGCCGCCCTTTGTTTAGCACTGAGTTTAGGTTGCTTCTCCTGAGAACAAAAAATATATGGGAGGGAAAAATTAGGTGCCATTTTTATCAGTATCTGATGATAAAAGTAAAAAGTTGTCAATCCACAAAACAACCTGACTAGAAGAAAGCACATTCATTGGGTCTGCCTGCACATCTTCAGTTCTCGTGACTGATGCAGACGCTGCCGCAATGTCTGCAGATGCAGTGACATTGTTGCTTGGCTGGACAGATGTTGGCAGGACAATCTATGAAAGGATACAGACATTTAGATATAGAACCTAAGGATAGAAAGTCATTCATGCAACTAGCTTGACCAGTACCTGTGGAATTTGTGCCTGTCCATTTGCTGCTTGCAGCATTGATAGGAACTCTTGCCTAAGCTGTTGCAGATCAGCCTCCCTTTTCTTGTTACTTTCTTCAAGTTGTTGTGCATGTTCTTTCCGTTCTGCTTCCCTTTCATCTTCCCATGTTGACATTTTTTCTTGTAGCAACCCAAATGCGTCCATGAGCTCGACGTGTTCCTGATGCTGTAGCTCTTCCCTACGAATTTGTTCCTGGCGCTCCGCATTGAGCAGCTGCCTTCTAGTTGGGTTTTTTGCCAGGTACCCATTACCATGCAACTTGGTTGATTTGCACTTTGTGACTTCCTTGTATGCCTTCTGGAAGATCTCGTTTTTTTCCTTTTGGGAAATGAAGTTGTTTTCTACACTTGATTCCACCTCAGCAATAACGCTGCTTGCTTTGTCCTAACATTTACAAGGCACAGATGGAGGAGTTAGTTGAACAAGAAATTGCTTGCATTCTATAATTGCATGGACTATATATAGTAATGTATGTACACATTCATTGAGAACTCACATAGACATTTTTAGATTGTTCGTCTGTCCATTCCCCATGCTTAGTGTGAGTTAACCAGCAAAGTTCCATATCATCGGGCTCGCACCAGTTTCTGGGTCTCTCTGTTAAGCCAAGAACATAACAAATTAGTTGTTCATCCTGCAAGACAGATTAGAGATGTGCTTCTCCAGTTATTACCTTCTCATAGCTGCGCTGACAAAAAGGCTTACAGCCTGACAAATGTCTTGTCCTTTGTTGGCCTCGAATCGCAGAATTTTGTGCGCTCCTTTCCTATATAGAATGTCAACATTTGAACAATAATCTTAAAGACTCACACATTGCCATTTATATGAAAAATGTATTGCTCAGTAATAGTAACAATGTGGAACAAACCATGAATTTAGCAGTACTGAAATACTTCAGCAGATAGTGCCATTCAACAATATATAATTCTTTAGGCTTATGTAACATTCTCTGGTGGTAGCTGTCGTATGCCTTGGCCGTAGCACTGAAAGTTGAACGCCATCCTTTGTAACACTCCGCAGCAATGTTCCATATCTTTTCCCTTGAATCAGCAATATCCTCCATGTCCCACTTTGCCTGATATATAATCACAATAGCATGCAAATACTATGTGAGTTAGTTTATAATTGAATTGTATTCAAAAGCAAAGTTTATGATTATATACCAATACATCAGTTGCTATTGCGTCTTTGACTTCTTTCTTGACATGTTTCCACGATTTCACTCCAATGACTAGCGTCCTTTTCCTTGTATACATGACTACTTCATCAACGAATGAGCGGTAGTTACAACCTACCGGTCCTCCATGTTTTGAGAATTGAATGTCCAACTGTTGTTTGCCCACCTTGATTCTCTTGGCGATTACCTTCAAGGCTCTTACGGGACCGCGTCCTCTTTTCTTCACATTTTGTGAGCCTATTCCATGGGAACAAAATGTAATAATACCCACAAAAAACATACTATGCATAGATAGGTAATTTCTAATAAACAAAAGTTACCATCTCCTTGCTCCTGCTGTTTCCAATGCCGAGCATGAGATGGAGGCTGCACTGGAGTTGTTGGGTTCATGTCGTGCCTGTGTTGCAAAATAAAGGTGGGGTCCACATACCGTTCTGCAGACAATTTTGTGGCATGATGAGCTAGCATAATTTGTAGTCTAACAAAGAATGGTAATTTGCTTGCCAATTAGGAGAGGGATATTACCGATGTCATCAAGTAGTCCTGCAACATTCAGGTATTCTTGGTATGTGTCGATGGTGTCCTCCCTGAATATGTCTTTTAATTCTGAAAAAGGATCCATAATTAATTTCAATCATGTGAGTTAACTGGACAATCATGAGTATATATATACAAATATAGGGCTGTAACATATCTTACCCAAGGCTTTCTTCTCTTTATGCAGTGCAGCTAGCCAAACTTTGTATTCATCTAATTTAGATTCTTCGACTTCTTCATCATCATCATCATCGTGTGTGGAAACACTTTTGGATTTCAATGGTGTTATGGGCATGGTGTGGTTTTTAGGTATTGGCTCTCTGGATACAACTAAGCTGATCACCATCTCCTCCTCGTGAATCTTTTTCATTTTTGCTACATCGACCTCGTAGTCGATCTCAGTGAGTGTTGCTTCCGCAGGAGATTCAGGAATTCTAGTCTTGTAGTAAACCAAGTCCTTGTTCCTATACCCCAATTTTGCTTTTAACTTGTTTATGGTTATCAGGGTGATTTGTTTCCCAAGAGGTTTACATGTATGTTTTTCATCTCCCTCCCCATCTATACCCTTTTCAATCATATACATGGTCCAAATCTGCTCATCTTTTGATCTGCGCATTCATCGATGGCATTTCAATAATTTGAAGAAATTTGGTGTGCAAATTGTGTGAACAAATGCATGAAATCTAGGGTACCAGTGCGTGCACAAATGCATGAAATATAGGTGGCATGTACGAGGGGAAAGATCGAACGCGGAAACAGCGTACCTGGCCTCGGTCGTCTTGTCCTGAGACGAAGGTACCACATCTTGGTCTGCATCTAGGCCATCGACAATCGCTTCTGCGTCGCCCGAACCTTGGATGCTATTTGGGACGAAGGTGATGACCGAAAGAGCACAGTCGTCGCCCTAGCCCTGGTGGACATGCTGAGGGGAGGTTCAGCAGTCGCCATACCAGAGGTTGGTGTGAACATTGGAGGTAGCATCACCGACAAAGGTGTGCGCAGCGCTTCAGACGACGAAGGGGTCACCCTTGTCACCTCGCTGGATGTCGGCATCCTCGTGTAAGGCGAGAAGCAGCTTGGTGGCGGTGCCAGTCGTCGTCCACTACCCGGCCCTAACTGACCGAGATGTAGATTGGTTTTGCGAGGGGATTAGGGAGGGAAACTAAAGACGCATGACTTATTACTACTCTAAAAACTCAGTGTTTCGCAACAACATGGTGGCCCTAGTCATGTTAGCGCGGTAGTTTGGGCTTTTGTTAATTATTTCGGAAGAAAAAATTGGTGCCACATTCCAAATCGTTGGCTACCAAATTTTCTGAACGCTTGCCGTATTTTAGGGGTGCTTTTTCGTGTGTCCCACTGACGAGTGGGTCCCACTCAGTTTCATATATATATTTGTCAAGACGATGCGTTGAACATAATCAAGTTTTATAAATATAATTTTATACAAGTTATCTTAGTTTACTTCTTGTTTACTATGTAACTGCACAAGATGACACATGTTATTGTATATTGCTTATAGAAAAGTTTTTGTGGTCAAAGTAAATTTTGAATATCATCTTTCCACCTACTTTAGCAGAATAACATTCCTCACATCAATTTCGTACCACAGTAACATGCATCACACAAATTAAGTAACCAACATTAAGATTGGCAGCCAGTGCGTACGATATATGAGGACTGAGTTTACACATAGGCATCCCGAGGCACGATGACACCACAGCAACTAAGGATCATAAAAAACATGCTCCACATCAACACAAGTAGAGAGACACATCGACCAAAGACACAACTTTAGAGACATGCTTCGAGTTTATTTGCTGGATTTCTTCAAAGTACGGCCTAAAATGACGCCAAAGGCTCTCCCCAAGGTCCCTCCTCAGTGCCAGATAAATTTCCTGAAAAAAAGAAAGCATTCACCGAACTGTCAGAATAATTGAATTCCTGATAACTGAAATCATGTGAATTTAAAGAATTTTTAGCAGTCAGCTGAAGTTTCAGAACATAAGAATTCCAGATGTAAAGTGAATTCCTGATGAGTAGCAGACAAGAAATAAAGCAAACATGTGAACTGAAATCCTGAATGTCTTTTATGGTGCATCATGTCTGGAACAAATTAATCAAAACGTATTAGCAATCACAAACTTTTTACCTTGTATCAGATCACATTAAACGCTTCCTTGATTGTGAAGAAGAACCAATCACACTCGTTCCAGATCCTACACTCCTCGCTGCAGAACCTATGCCACGAGTAGGAATCATGCCATCCTGCGTGGTTACCACACCCGCGACTTGCACACTGAAAATCGTCCTGGCGAGGTACGGGCGCCGGCACCGGCGGCACGGCAATCGCCGACCACGGCCGTAAGTGCCATGTCGCCGAAATGATCCTGGAGCGGCGTTTCGTACAAGTCAAGTTTTTCCAAGGAAGCGCCGTCGCCCCCTCTTCGGGTCCCTCGACCAAGCGCAGGAGCCGCCGGGCCTCGTCGTCGTCAGCATCGCCGCTGTTGGGCCTATAGAGGAAGAGGGCGAGGGCGTACATCGATACCTTGTGGCCCGCCTCCGCGGCGCACCTTAGCTAGTCGAGGCATGGCATGATTACGCCGCGCTTGTTCCCCAATATTGCGAGGCACAACCCGCTGCGGAACAAGGCCTCCGGGTTGCCGACGGTGGCCAGTGTGGTGATGAGCACCGCGCAAAAATCCGGGCCGAGGTTGAATCGACGCCGCAGGACACGTTTCAGGGCTAGTCGTCGTCTGACCGTGGCGGCGCTGCACACCACGCACATTGCCTTGCATGTTGCGCGCAGGTTCCGGAGATCCTCCATGGCATCCTCTAACTGAGCAGCAACTCGGGAGACGATGTCAATCGTCAGCTCCTTCGGCAGTTCCACCAGCCTCGACGCCTCGTAGCATGCCGCGGCGACCTTTTCCATGGAGTGATTGCAGTTCATCACACGCGGGGGCTGATTGGATGTGTGAGGCTGTGCTCCACGGCGAGGATGAGGTAGAAGATGAAGGCGAGATGTCACGGGAGATGGAGAAGAACCGCCGCCGCCAGATCAGGTTGAATTAGGGGGGTCCCAGGGTATATTGGGTTTAAGAAAATTGCGCTTTCTTAGGGAGGACACGTAAACACAGAGTTGTGGGTCCCACCTGTCGGCGCCCAGATTGTGATGTGTTCTTGAGTTTTTCATGGACCTAATTAACTTGATTCTTTGATTCATATAATCACAGCTACAAACTTGTTTAGATTTCACAAATGACGTCCAAATCAGGAATTTTTTCCTACATTCTTATAAAACAATAATCTAGCTCATGGTGTCCACTGCAACTCATGTTAGTATGTTTCAACAATCATAATTAAGAAATAGAACAATTCAAAACTAGAATCAAGATTTTCAAATAGTAGATGATGTCAAATGAAAAAGTGATGAATACCAAAGTTTCATTGCTCATCGAGATGAACAATCTTTATTTTGGTCGGATTTTCATTTGATGAAGTGGTACTACACATTGTTCATTAATCCTAGGTTCACTTAGTAAGTTTAAGAAACTTACTTGGAGACATGTAAATTTTGTACTACATGATAGTACCAATTCGTCAAATGCAAGACCGACCAAAATAAAGATTGTTCATCTCGATGAGCAATGAAACTTTGGTATTCATCACTTTTCGATTTGACATCATCTACTTTTTCAAAATCTTGATTCTAGTTTTGAATTGTACTATTTCTTAATTATGATTGTTGAAATATAGTAACATGAGATGCAGTGGACACCATGAGCTAGATTATTGTTTTATAAGTATATAGGAAAAAAATTTGTGATTTGGACGTCATTTGTGAAATCTATACAAGTTTGTAGCTGTGATTATATGAATCAAAGAATCAAGTTAATTAGGTCCATAAAAAACTCAAGAACACATCACAATCTGGGTGCCGACAGGTGGGACCCAAAACTATGCCGACAGGTGGGACCCACAACCCTGGCCCCCGTACCCCTGAGCCCGCACGCCGAGGCGCCGGAAAACCCACCGCCTTAGGACCATGCCGCGACCCCTATAGACGACGAAGGCGGGCAAAACCGCCTCTCCACGCCGCTCCGCTGCCGTCCGTCATTAGCACCGCCGCCGGTGAACCTTCCCTTCGCTCACGTCCGTGACCAACCCGTGCCTCAGAGATCGTCCCTAGGACACAATCGCACCTCGCTGTCGCTTGTTTGCCTGCTCCAGTCCTACCTCACCGGCGGCGAGCTCGCCCCCGCCGCCAAGGGCAGAGTTGTGAAGGTCACAGATTTGTAGGGACCCCTGTAGAAACGTTGAGGGCATATCTGTGAAAAGTTTAATCTTTGTAAGGGCTGGGTTGCAAGTAGATTGTTAACCTTTTCACCCATAGGTTCAGATCTTGGAAAATTCATATAAAATCACAGAAAAATCGGAAAAATGTAAAACCAATTTTGTTGGTTTCGCCGTGAGCATACCTACATCTTTTGCAAAGTATGACCCTACTTTTGACTAATAGTTTATGCACGAAAAACTGAAATTAGTTTGGCCTACTTTTGCTGTATTTCAAAATCTTGTTGTGATCTCAAGCTGAACTTTGGATATGTTGTTGTATATTCCATGTGTAGGCTCTGCACCAAAATTTGCACCAAGTTACTGAGTAAATCTTTGGATATGATTTATCTTGTATTTATGCTATTTTCTGACTTAGTGATTTTTGTAGCAAAAATTAAATAGATTTTTGAGCTCCACTTTTGAGTATAGTCTTGAAATACCTAGATGCACCTTGTTTAAGGTCAGAGGTGATGTTGGAGAAAAATTGGATAACGCATCTGCAATCACAAGGATGATGAAGGGCAATAGATTGACCTCGCCCTGATGCGGCGGTAAAGGTTTGAAAAAAAGATCAGAAATTGTTCTGCCAATCCGCCGAGTGTCGAAGCAAGCGCATCCAACTCCGATCTTCGTGTGATGCCATTAATCTACATTCATGTTTCAAACGACCTAGATCATGATATAGCAATATGCATATATATGCAGGGAACGAAGATATATACGAGATCAAGACAACAGTACCGACCGTGGCACCGCACAGATGTTGATTGATCGCCGTGGAGATCTATACGTACGTCATGGAGATCGATCTAGATGGAGACCTATACGCTGTCGTGGAGATCTTGATGGTGACCGAATGGAAATTCATCGAAGACTTGGAATTTTGGAACGGTCCCAATGAGTCCCTATCTAATCGTCGTTTTGATCTCCTGCATAAGCGTCGCGATAGACAAATTACAGTGCAACCAAGGAATACCTCGTTGCAATATTTCTGAGGCTGTACGTAATATGACCTTTCACAGGGTCCACATTATGTGCCTCGGGTTTACAACAGATGCGTAATTCATGATTTTTCTTTTCCGATCGGCAACTATAGAGGCTAAGAATAATACACAAAAATCAGGAGTTCTAGTGAAGAGTCTCCAGATTGTTGATCACAATGCTTTGTGAATATACACAAGTCTAGCATAAACAATAGCATGTCACAATTCTGAAAACAGACAGATGGTTCCTCCAAATATGCATGACAAGACCCATCAGATTTCAATTTGTGTCACTCATAAGTTAAAATATTTTGCAAGGGCTCATCCAGATCCAAACACATATAGACATACGAACAGGCATATATACAAGTTTTAGCACACAACCATACTTAGACGAAGTACTACAATTACAATATAGAGGTTCGAAGTTATTACTTAGATGTTGGCATACTTAGATGTTGCCACATACACATCCATTCTTAGACCATTCACCAGCATCTGCATAACATCCACCTAGAACCTGGTTATGCTACGTACTAAGCTAGATTACTACTACTTGCGATTGACTTTATCCTGAAGCTTGCGGATCTTCTTCTCCATCCCTTCTAACTTGTCAGCAACAGTCTCCATGAATTCCTTTAGGGTCATCTCCATGTCTTCCTGCGTTCCAGCAATGTCCATGCTTAGGTTCTCAATCTGCTCCCGCAAATCATCATAGCGCTCCTTCAGCTGCTGAACCATTTAGCGCAAGGGCATTTCCTACGGCAGGCAACAAACACAAGTTACTAACATGAAATGTGTTACAACAACAACAGCCAATGCAGCCAAATAATCAAAAAAATGCACCTTTCTTTTCGATGAACCCGAAGCTTTCGATGGCAACGGTTTCTTGCTATTGTCCTGCTCATCATCCGAGTCCAGAATGATGATCCTCACCTGATTCGAAGTGTTCACTAGCCTGACCAAACAAAACAATTTGTTGTTTTTCAGATTTTTTTAAAACAGCCTATTCAATCTCTTGACTCATATTGTATACCAATTTACCCGTGATCCCCCTACTAGCTGCCAGAAAAGGCCTAACCTACTAAATGGGACAGCTTGCGCAAACTAACTTCATTTGGCTGGCTTTGTTTTCAGCAATGTGATCAAATGTACTCAGGTCAGATTCACAGCAAAAGATGGCAAGAAATCAAGCCAATTATCATTATCATTATCTAGTATGAGGTGAGATGGATCCACACAAAAACCCAATTATCATTATCTTGTATGAAAATTTGATTACTATGAACCACTAACGTTTTTCTAATTGCAAAAGGAGTCACCCGATTCATGGAAAGTCAAAGAGGGCAGGGCAGTGTACCTCACTTCACTTTTGGACCGCTTGCATCCGACTAGGGCCTGCTTACCCTTACCGGATGGATCGACTTGGTGATGCGGGCCGTCAGAGGACGAGGAGGAGGTGGCTGCGCCGTGCGTACCGGAGGACGACGGGGTTGGGGTGCCGCCGACCGTACCGGAGGATGACGAGGTCGGCGGTGTGGTAGACTTGAACCGCCCGCGTGCATCGCGCTTCTGCGTGGCGGCGCTGTGGCCCCTCCATACGCCGCCGCCGCTCGCCTGCACACCCTCGGTGCGGCCCCGCCGTCCGCTACCGCCGCTCGCCTGGATCCCCTCAATGCGGCCCCGCCTGCCGTGGTGGCCGCTCGGCTGTGTTGTGGCACTGCGGCCCCTCCGTCCACGCCCGCCGCTGGCCTGGGAAGGCTCGATACGGCCACTCCGGCCGCTGTCGCCGCTCGCCGCAGGGGAAACCTCGATGCGGGGCATCTCGATGTGGAGGCGTCAGTCGGAGCCGACGAGGGGGATGGTCGGGAGCTGAAGTGTATTGGGGATGGGGGAGCTGAAGTTATAGACGATTTGGGCCGGCCAATCCTTGTTTTTATTACTCCCACCGGCCCATTTGGCATTTTTGCAGCGGCGTCGCACTCCAGGACCTTTAGTGCCACCCCGGAAACTGAGAAGGGGGTATCCCAGCTTAAAAGGGGAGGAGTGCCTGCGCTCTCGAACTCCGAATTACCGTCATCCACTACTGCTTGCTACTTGTGCTATGGGGCTTAATGGGCTGGCCGGCCCACTCGGGCTCCCGCTCGCTGGGCTTTACGCTCGCCGGTTGAGCCTATTGTCGCCTGGCTTAGCCCACATCCCCATAGCACACCATTTTTTTTTCATCTAAACAAATCCTCTCTTTTTTTTCATGGTACATATAGTCTATACCATATTGTTAAAATTCATATTTTTCATAATAACATTTACCTACTAAATCGCATTTTAAATTTCGCTACAGCCCCATAGCACAATTTTTTTATCAAAACAAATTTTGTGCCAATACTTACACGATATTCCTCCTTGAGGCTAGAAACGAAGCAATAGCACTCCATGTATTGCAACAACGCAAAGATATATTTGCAACCCAAATAAGACGTTGCGATATAGCCGTTCAAACACAACCAACCCTAGTATGGTGGCCATAGGAACTTTCTATTGCAACACACGAATTGCTAGTGCAACGCAAAAATGGGGTAGCAGTATTTCCTACCAAATGCAACACAATTCCTCATAATGGGTGCATTAGCGCCAACCTGTTGCAACATCGCAAAGATATATTTGCAACCCAAATAAGACGTTGCGATATAGCCGTTCAAACACAACCAAGCATAGTACGGTGGCCATAGCAACTTTCTATTGCAACTCACGACATGCCAATGCAACGCAAAAATGGGGTAGCAGTATTTCCAACCAAATGCAACACAAATCCTCATAATGGGTGCATTAGCATCAACCTGTTGCAACACAAAAAATAAATATTGCAACTCAAATTTTGTGTAGCAATAGGCACACATATTACAACCAAATCACTGTTTCGGTGCCATAGTACCCCCCTAATGCAACCAAATTTGTGGTGTTGCTGAAGAGTTGTGTTGCAATAGGGGGGAAAACCTTGTAGTGTTAGATCTTTACCTCGATTTTTTATAACCAAATGTTAATTTGTTTAATAGTTAATTAATCATTTCTAATTAAAAGTTGATTAGGCTTTTACTCTGGCTTTATGAATAAATGTTAATTTGATTAATACCAATGTAATGATGTTTTCAATAATAATAATATGATCTACTCGAATCATAAAGTTACGTTTAGATTATTCATATAGTTTATCTTTTTCAAATTAAATGTTTAATTGGTATAACCTATATATAAACATTTATAAATAAAATTTGATTAGGTTCTTTACTTCGATCTTTACAAATAAAATATAATATTGCATTACTGTCAACATAGGGTATTTTATTTCTAAAATATCCTTTACATTTGTTTTGCTAATTAAAATAAACCAAGCTCATAGTCTTGTTCTCTCATATATGCAAATCGTTCGATAGACGTTCTTTACCAAGCTCTATCTCAGTGTGATCTTTCCGGTCCTAGCTTATGCTCAACCTTTCACAGCCATCTCTTTTAAGCTAACCAAGCCTTTCCCTTCCAAGCACGGTTTGTGTGCTTTAGTGATCCATAGAATCAAGCCTATCCCTTTAGTGCGTTCTTTTAAAGCTTTTCTTTGCTTGGTGTATTGTTCTTAGCTTGCTTGTTTGTTTGCTTGTATGCTTGTGCCAATGATTGATGTGAGTAGATTTGAACGTGGTTCGAGAGCTTTGAAGAGCAAGAAGTGAAGACATTCTGAGCAACTACTCTCTAGTTAAAGGTAAGTGTGTCCTTGTTCTTTTGTCCCAATAACTATGTTTAATCACTCATTGCATTGCTTGCATTAATTTTGATGGGTTCCTATTAAGGATGATGACTAGCATTCTTTTTACCATTGCCTTGTATAGCCAGGTTGTTTAATTAATTTGATGTAGATGTTTGCTTAGCTTGCTCAACTGGGTTGGTAATAATCAATGTGGTTACTCTTTTATACTCTATGTTCCTTTATGATAACTTTAATACAAGATCATATACTTAATCGGAACATGGAGAACCACCCAGGACAACAGTGCAACCACAAGGCATATGGCTCTGCCTTGGCTAATTAATTAGGGACTCTAGTGTTGGGATGACCTTACCTGATAAGGGCAAGGGGGAGTGCCAGTGGGGTATAGACTCGCTCTAGTAGGGAGTTGGGCTTTTCTAAGACACGGTACCTACTAGGGGACTTTATACTCTGCAACGACTCAGAACCTTCGCGGGTTGTTTCACATTAGGGAATCTTTGTAAAGGCCTCGTAGCGTCCCTATGCAATCACACCTCGGTAGTGTGGTATGATGCTTGGCCAGCATCGCATGGTTGGGTCTAAAACTCTTCAGAGTTTTTACGCGACTTGTGGTGAAAGTGTACAACCTCTGCAGAGTGTAAAACTA
This sequence comes from Cenchrus fungigraminus, assembly GCA_036936925.1. Taxonomy (NCBI): domain Eukaryota; kingdom Viridiplantae; phylum Streptophyta; class Magnoliopsida; order Poales; family Poaceae; genus Cenchrus; species Cenchrus fungigraminus. Next base: position 93,523,325 of record CM072780.1, read on the forward strand.
ATCTATTAGCCGTGCTCACGGTCAAGAGCGGCCTGGACCCTCACATGATAATTGAACTTGAAGATGGACTTAAATCGTGACCTCTGGTTATGTTAGCCATATGCTTATGGCGTATCTCTTATCTTTATGCTTAATGTGGGTTGGTATATACTTATACTTTATTAGTAATCAGGTGCTAATAAAACTTGACCAACTAAAATGCTAAAAGCTCAGAGCCCAGTCCACTATAAAGCCTTTGCATTCATCCTTTCCCCACACTTGCTGAGTACGACAAGTGCTCACCCTTGCTATAAACAATGTTGCTCAGAAGGAGGAAGCTGCTATGAAGATGTTGCTGGTGCTAGGCGTACACAATCCCTAGTCGACTGTCTGTGATGTTTGGAGCCTTCGTTTCCAGGATTAAGCGTAAATCTCTGATAATCTTCCTTTTTCTTACGTGATACTATTTCTGTATTCACTTATATGTCACTATATACATGAAACTTGATCCTGGCATGCATATAGGTTTGCACTTCGTTTTCTTTGGAAAAATAGGTGTGACAGAGTGGTATCAGAGCTGTATCGACTGTAGGACGTAAGCCTAGTTAGCAATGGTCGTTCCTTAAGGTTTCCTTTGATCTAAAATTCATCACTACCATTCCCTTGAGCTCTGTGATGAATATTCCCACTCCTTAACCATTTTCTTTTGATAACCCCCCTTATATCTTGCTTCCCTATCCACTTTAAACACCATCCCTCCTCATCCTTGAACTTCTGTTTGTTCCTCAAACAATGCTGCTTTGGATTCTTCCCTTGACTTTTGATTCCAAAGTATCCTTATTCAACATCCTTAGATGATCAATGGTCGGTGAAGCTATGCCCATGCTTAGGAGGATACCCTATGACTATTAACAATGTGTAGCATCGTTCCCCTGTCTGTGTCTTGATTGGTGGAATTCAGTGCTTGCATGATGATGCTTGTCTTTATAACCTTGTTTGAGTTGGTTCTTTGAAGTGAGTGTTGATGTATTGTGGGTCTTATATCTGCAATGACATCAGTTGCTTAGTTGGGTTCTTCCTTTGTACCTCCCATCTCCTTGTCACCTTCCTTCCTCTCTACATCATTAAATGAAGGACATCAGAAGAAGCCTTCACCAAATGCCAACAAGCAAATGCTACTACCACCGTCACCATCAAGAAGTGAGCAAGTTGAAGAAAAGAAGACATCACTCTACCTTCCTTCCCATCTTGTTCTTGCTATCATCCCATCTAACTCACTCTAATGAAGACACCAACGACCAACAAAGATGAACACTGAAGATCCTACACACAGATGACAAAAGAGGATGACCGCCTACCTACCTCAATCGTAGTGTTCTTGGTTATCTCCCTCCTCCTTGCTTCTTCTTTCTTCGAATCTTGGGACGAGATTCCATTTAAGGGGGGTAGATTTGTCACACCCTGAAATTTCCAATTTCAGGATGTGAATAGAGAGAATGACTAAATAATGATTTTCTCATAATTTTAAAACTTTTCCAACATTTATTTTTCTTTACAGGAAATATAGTATAGGAAAGTCATTTGATTGATTTTCTAAATTAAATAAAATGGTTATGTTTGTTGCAATCATGCAGATGTATTGTTCTTGTGTGTTTGAATTCAAGTTTGAATTTGAATTCATTTGTTGGAAGTGTTTTCAAAATAGTTAAAGCCTTTCCCTTTTATCCCAACCCTTTCTCCCCTTTTGGCCTGTTGGTTTTCGTAGCCCAAACTCCTAAAGTCTGTTAGCAGCCCCTCAGCTCCTTTTCCCCATACGCTCCAACTCCCTCGGCCCGGCCTGCTTCGTTACCATAGCAGCCCAACACCTGAAGTCTACCGATGCCCCTCATCTTCTTTCGCAAGCCGTTGTTGCTCCTCAAACCCCCGCAGCCCAGCGCAGCTTTTGGCCCAGTACAGCCCGACCTGCCTCCCTCCTCTCACGGTCACTGACAAGCGGGTCCCGCCCGTCATCCCCTACCTTCGTCGTGCCCCAGCCGGACACGAGCCCGAGCTCGAGTCCCGGCCGCCTCCCCGTCCTCCTCCGTCTTGGCCCGCACGCCAAGAAGGCCTCCCCTGGCCTATTTAAGCGCCACCACAATCTGCGCCTCCATTTTCCCTAAACCCTAGCTCGCCTTGCCTCGCACCGAGCCACGCCGCCTTTGCCGCTCGCCGTAGTGCCGAACGCCACCGCTCGATTCACTACAGTGGAGCATCGACGAACCAAGCCACGACCATCAGGAGCTTCGCGTCGACAAGCCGCCTCCAGGGATCTCCTTCCCGTCGCGAGTTGACCGCTGGAGCACCACCCGAACCAGAACCCGAGCTGGCCACTCGAGCTCTGTCACCGCCGGATTCTAGCCGCTGCCGTGCCCATCCGCCGCTGGTGAGCAGCTCTATGAACTCCTCTTTACCCCCTCTATCTTCTGCGCACTTCACCCGTGCCCCTTGATGCCCACGTCGCCGGTGATGTGGCCACCCCGAGCTACTGTACGCCGGTCAACCATCCGCCAGCATCCAAAATCCGGCCGCTCCCGTCCGTCTCCCACGCTGGTGAGCACACCATCGCGATCCCCTCGATCTCCTCTCTCCGTTTTGCATCTTACCCAAGCCCCTAGCTGCCCGGAGCCCCGGCGATTGAAAACGCCTAGAGCTTCTGTCTGCCATGATCTCCCTGTGCGTCTCAGTCCAGAGAAAGAAGATGACCCTCTGTTTTTCGTTTAGACCCCTAGGGTTTCTTGTAATGTTTAGATCTTTTCCTGTGTCTTGTACCTTTTGTGGAAAACCCCCTACAGAAATCCCACCTTTCACACATAAACCCCAACTGATTCTTTTTTAGATCTAACCCTAGCTTTAGATCTATTCGCGAGCACTATTTGATGTGTCTCGAGAATCTTTTCTGCTAGCCCTCCAGATCTATAGATAATCGCATCTAGGTCCCTGCTTCTTGTTTATCTCATAGATTGCATGTTCTAGATCTGTTTTAATTCGTTCAAGTTGCGTTAGATTCATAATAATGCAAAGTACACGTTAGTGGTGTGTTTTCATCATGTTTGTTTTCTGAAAATTAATTTAATATTAATTTTGTTAATTTCTTTTAAGCATGCCTTTTCTAAATAAAAGATACATATTGCTATACACCGTTTTTCATAATCAATATTAATTTGATTAAAGATTACTTTACATGCTTTTGTAAATAAAATATAATTAGATCTTTACCTCGATTTTTTACAACCAAATGTTAATTTGTTTAATAGTTAATTAATCATTTCTAATTAAAAGTTGATTAGGCTTTTACTCCGGCTTTATGAATAAATGTTAATTTGATTAATACCAATGTAATGATGTTTTCAATAATAATAATATGATCTACTCGAATCATAAAGTTATGTTTAGATTATTCATATAGTTTATTTTTTTCAAATTAAATGTTTAATTGGTATAACCTATATATAAACATTTATAAATAGAATTTGATTAGGTTCTTTACTTCGATCTTTACAAATAAAATATAATATTGCATTACTGTCAACATAGGGTATTTTATTTCTAAAATATCCTTTACATTTGTTTTGCTAATTAAAATAAACCAAGCTCATAGTCTTGTTCTCTCATATATGCAAATCGTTTGATAGATGTTCTTTACCAAGCTCTATCTCAGTGTGATCTTTCCGGTCCTAGCTTATGCTCAACCTTTCACAGCCATCTCTTTTAAGCTAACCAAGCCTTTCCCTTCCAAGCACGGTTTGTGTGCTTTAGTGATCCATAGAATCAAGCCTATCCCTTTAGTGTGTTCTTTTAAAGCTTTTCTTTGCTTGGTGTATTGTTCTTAGCTTGCTTGTTTGTTTGCTTGTATGCTTGTGCCAATGATTGATGCGAGTAGATTTGAACGTGGTTCGAGAGCTTTGAAGAGCAAGAAGTGAAGACATTCTGAGCAACTACTCTCTGGTCAAAGGCAAGTGTGTCCTTGTTCTTTTGTCCCAATAACTATGTTTAATCACTCATTGCATTGCTTGCATTAATTTTGATGGGTTCCTATTAAGGATGATTGAAGGACCGATTAGGCGAACCAGAGAGGGGGGGAGTGAATGGGAGCCGATAAAAATTCTTCTCGAAGGAGATGAGAACTCCAACAAGACGAACAAGGCTTCCAACTCACGTCTCCGACTCAACTACCCAAGTTGGTCAAGACCACGCAGCCACTGGAGTGCTACTGGTCCTAGGAATCAACACTCAACCTTCCGAGCCAAAACTCACCGAACCACACAGCGGAAACTTGCACGGCTTGCTGCCTGTGCTACACCGGTCAGACCGATGGCCTGCGCCGGTCAGACCGGTGACACCGGTCAGACCGGTGGACAGAGCCGGTTAGGCCGGTGGCTACAGCAGCCGCACAGCAAACGTTCCAGGAAGCCTCAGTGACTCCTCTAGGCCCTGGAACAAAAACCACCACGAGACACAACCTGTGAGGAAGAAGAACCCCTCACAAAGCCTAGCAAAACAACTCCAAACACGCCAAGAACTGATCAGCAGGACCACGGGACAAAACCACACGGACAAGGCTATTCCCCGAGACAAAAACCCACCAAGGGCTAGCACCGGTCAGACCGGTCAGACCGGTCGTGCCTGGGCAGCTCGGGATGAACAGCGCCCGCGAGTCAACTCCTCCGAATGCAACTCCCGATCTCCCGATCCGCTCCACGGTTTTGCACAAGACTTTGGGGATAGTAGGAACACCTCATAGGTACTCCATAGCCAAGATTTGGTCCACCAAAACTTGTCAAATCAAGAGGAATCGAAGAAATCCCACCAAGAACGCCTCTAACCCTAGAGCCACGAAAACCCCAAAATCGAGCCCCTTTGCTCACGATTTGGAAGAGGGATCAAAAGGAAAAGAACCACAAAGGGTTCATGCATACATCCCCCACCAAATCCCAAAGAGAAAGGCCTCGAAATCGCTCCAAGAAAATCGCCAAGAAAGGGCTCCGAAAATCACCAAAAAGGAGAAACGGGAAAGACACATCCAAGCCTTGAAGAACCACGCCGAATCATCTATACATACCAAAGAGGTTCATACAAGGTCTAGCTTGCCGCCCGATCATCCTTCCCTCTCACAAGATCTCACCATGAAGCTCTCAAGCTAGTCCTACGAAAATCCTAAGAAAATAGGAAGGAAAATAGGAAAACCAAATGAGCTAGGGTTCCAAGAGATGGCTGCCATCCTCTCACCACTTGGGTTATATGGAGGCAACCGATAGACTAAAATACCCTTACTAGCTAACTAGGGATACATGCCCCTTGACGGCGAAATTGGAAGTCTTTGTCTTCGCACCATCGGACGGATGCCCAGCGACCGCAAACTTGCTTAGCCTCGACGCAAGCCTTGCGATCCCGACGCGTGTCCTCCGCTTCGAAGATTCCGGACTGCGTTGTCGCACACCGGTCAGACCGGTGCTCCTCACCGGTCAGACCGGTACCCACCGGTCAGACCGGTCAGACCCACCGGTCAGACCGGTCTGGAGCTGCTGCACCTCCGTCTTCGGTTCTTCGGTCTTGGCTTTGTGGATCAACCAAGGAACCCAGTGGTTTTCTGGTGAACCACCGGAAACCCCGCGAACTCGGTGTAGCCTCCGCCAATCACCACTCATGACTCGGCTCCCACGTAGTCCCGGCTCGACCTTGGTTTTGAGGCTCAACCAAGAAACCGTCCATGACTTCATCTTGCCGTTCTTGCCACCATGCGGCCCGCACTTGACCCCGCTGGCCACCGGGTCCCTCGAACCAAGCCTACTTGTCTTCTCCACACCTGGAGGCCTCACCGGCAACGACCTTTCACGCTTGTTCTTCACCTGCACCTGCACCAGTCAAGCCGCAACCTGCACCTGCAATACTTAGCCAAGAATCAGTCCACACCACGTTGTCAATCACTCATCACACCAGGAAGCGACCATCCACCGGTCCTCGAACCACACCTGGCTCTCAATGATGACTAGCATTCTTTTTACCATTGCCTTGTATAGCCGGGTTGTTTAATTAATTTGATGTAGATGTTTGCTTAGCTTGCTCAACTGGGTTGGTAATAATCAACGTGGTTACTCTTTTATACTCTACGTTCCTTTATGATAACTTTAATACAAGATCATATACTTAATCGGAACATGAAGAACCACCCAGGACAACAGTGCAACCATAAGGCATATGGCTCTGCCTTGGCTAATTAATTAGGGACTCTAGTGTTGGGATGACCTTACCGGATAAGGGCAAGGGGGAGCGCTAGTGGGGTATAGACTCACTCTAGTAGGGAGTTGGTCTTTTCTAAGACACGGTACCTAATAGGGGACTTTATACTCTGTAATGATTTGGAACCTTCGCGGGTTGTTTCACATTAGGGAATCTTTGTAAAGGCCTCGTAGCGTCCCTATGCAATCACACCTCGGTAGTGTGGTATGATGCTTCGCCAGCATCGCATGGTTGGGTGCAAAACTCTTCGGAGTTTTTACGCGACTTGTGGTGAAAGTGTACAACCTTTGCAGAGTGTAAAACTAATCGATTAGCCGTGCTCACGGTCAAGAGCGGCCTGGACCCTCACATGATAATTGAACTTGAAGATGGACTTAAATCGTGACCTCTGGTTATGTTAGCCATATGCTTATGGTGTATCTCTTATCTTTATGCTTAATGTGGGTTGGTATATACTTATACTTTATTAGTAATCAAGTGCTAATAAAACTTGACCAACTAAAATGCTAAAAGCTCAGAGCCCAGTCCACTATAAAGGCTTTGCATTCATCCTTTCCCCACACTTGCTGAGTACGACAAGTGCTCACCCTTGCTATAAACAATGTTGCTCAAAAGGAGGAAGCTGCTATGAAGATGTTGCTGGTGCTAGGCGTACACAACCCCCAGTCGACTGCCTGTGATGTTTGGAGCCTTTGTTTCCAGGATTAAGCGTAAATCTCTGATAATCTTCCTTTTTCTTACGTGATACTGTTTCTGTATTCACTTATATGTCACTATATGCATGAAACTTGATCCTGGCATGCATATAGGTTTGCACTTGGTTTTCTTTGGAAAAATAGGTGTGACACCTTGTCAGTAAGAAGAGGCATCTCCCTCGAAGCGTCTCCTCCTGTTTCACTCACTTGTTCAGTCATAAATTTAGGAGACCTCCACAACAAAGAAAAGCTATGAACATCACCACTTTTATCAATCACCGGACACTTAACACTCACCAGCTCACCCCTGAAAGACGTACCGAAACTTGTATTATAGGTAATTTCGGGAATGGGATCTTGACCTTCAGGGATATCTTCGCGATTCCCAATCAAGGAAGGATTCAAGAGACCCGCCACTCCGATCCACGGTATGCTCTAAGTCTTCAATGAATTTTTGCGACGCCTCGCCAGTAATAGCGAGAGTTCGGGAAGGTTCTGCTTCGGAAGAAACAACAGTGACAAGTTCCTCGGAGGTTGTTCGAGCTTCAGGCAATGCATCTGAAAAGGTTTCAATATCTACGAACTCATTCTCCGAGCCAGGAGTGCAAACAGAATGAAGCCCCAATCTCAACATGCAGCAAAAATAAGGAAAAGAACCTGATCGACGAGTTTTGTCTTCCGCTTCGTCATCAGAGAAAGCTGGAGCCACACGCCGGATGACCAAAACCTTCTTCACAGCTTTCTTGGCTTTCTTCTTGCCCAAATCAGTTAGGCTAACAGCGGCCGTGAGCTCAGCATCGGAGACATCTTCAGAAGCTTTCCGTTTCATCTTGCTAGACTCCAGAGCCTTGGTCTCCGACGACTAAATCACGGGGGTAGTTTTAGAGGTTTTCTCAGATTTCCCTTTCTTTGAAGATCTTCTCTTCCGAGACTTAGGAGGAGCGCCAATCGACACAGAGCCAGTTGCCCCGGGAGGCTACATTTTCTTATCCGGGCCAGGTGGCTCGAGCGAAGAGCAAGATCAACACCAAGTTCAGAGAAAACTCGATTCACCCTCTTCTTGTGCTTCACAAGAAACTTGAAAGCTTTGTACTCATTGAGAGTGAACTCTCCAACAATCTCGCAAACTCTAGCCTCGACTTCGGTGATAAAATCATCCAAAGTCCGGTAGCCACGAAGACTAAGACCAAATCTCAGAAAATGAACCTTGCTAGGAGCCCAATCAATGGAAAGTTCAACAATTTCGTTTGGTTTGCAGCCATGAGCAATAGGCCATATCCGAGCAGCAACAAACTCTTCGAGGATGTCGCGTCCGCCAAAAATGCTGCAAGCAAAACCGAATCTGTTTTCAGAGATCATAAATCCAGGAGTTTTGCGGTTGAATGTCATAGTACAAATGGCGTTCATGGGACCCATGGGACAGTAAAAAGGATAGAAGGCGCCTGTTCGGTCCAAAACCTTCACCGTATCAAACTTCACATAAAAACAATGCTGAAGCCAATCATCAGGCCACACTACAAGAAAAACGCTGACTAGTGACGCAAAAAAAGGCCGTTTCTCATCATAAATCGTGATTAATGACGCCAGTTGTTACGAAAACTCTCTGTCATTAATCGAGCGTCACAAACCGCGATTAATGATGATACCTTATTTCCCGGCGTCATGAGTTTAATGACGCGTAAAAATTCGTAACACAAAGGCGTCATAAGGTACATGCCACATTGGACCAAAATCTGATGTGGCAAGCCGTTTCATCATTAAGTGAATTCAGCCCATATTTTGACGGGCCAAGGTCCAAATACCTTGTCGTCATAGATTGAATTTGGCCCACTTAATGTTAAGCTGAGCCCAATGTTTCTTTCGTCATAAATTGGTTTTAGGCCTTATTAAGGTTGGATGGAGCCCAATATTGTTTACGTCATAGAATGTTTAAGACCTATTTATGGTTGGATGGAGCCCAATAATTGTTGTCATCATAGACACTTTTAGGCCTAATCCTGGTTGGACCGACCCAATAATCGAGGTCGTCATAGAATGTTTTAGGCCCGGTTTTAGTATGACCTAGCCCAATAATTGCATTCGTCATTAATTTGTTTCGGGTCCAGTACTGGTTGGATCGAGTTCAATATTCGATGACGTCATAAAATGATTAAGGCCCAACTAATATTGGACCCAGCCCACCATTTACTGACGTCATTTTTGATACGGCCCATTTTATTAATAAATCATTTTTGAATTCGTAAAAAAATAGTGGCCCGAGGGGGCAAGCCCACATATTTTTTCCCTGTTATTTTGGGCTGCACTCCAGGTAGCACTTAATTAAATATAATTCAATCTCATATTACATGCTAATCAATTAAGTAATTGACATCATTGATAATATTTCCATACCACTGATACAAATTAATATTTCGGATCACACATGACACATTATTATCAAGGAACACAGAACAACCACAAAACGATTGTAAGAAGGAGCTCACAAACCAATACACATGATATCTCCATGCTCACAAATAAAGCTGGTATTGAAATAGAACCCACTAAGATAACAAAGCTCCGTACTCACAAACCAGCACAACTAGCTGGGAGGACACAAGCAAAAGACTAAGAAACACAGTGGCCTTACCCAAGGCGCGAGCTTAGCAGTTGACGAAATAGGGTCTCAGTAGTTTCTACTTGTTTCTTCAACCTCTCAATCTCATCAGCCTGCACTTTCATTGCTACATCTGATGCTTCTGCCTTGATCTTCAAGTTTGTCAAAACTTGGTCCTGTTCAACAATGATTTCACCAAGGTCAGCAGCTGCATCGAGCCCTCCCAACGAAACTTCACGTCTTGAGCATGTAGCAAAAGTTGGATAATCTCGAGGCATGTAATCAATGAATGGCTTTGACTTCACATTGGAGGGACAGGAATTTGATATTTGAACCGCAAGGATTGTCCTCAACATTTGAGCCTAAAAATGAAAGGAGAAGTCAAACTTGAGCCTCAAACGAAGCAAGCAAATAAACTTAAGAATAATCCTAAGAATAAAGTAGCAGGATAATCATGCATTCTGTTACATACCACGATATGTGATTGAATCTCAGCAATGCAGGAGTGGGATGCTAGGCCCTGCACAAAAATTTACAAATCAGGAATTGGATCTAGAGCGGTCAAGGTAAGAGAAGGATCTAAAATCTAAGACAATAAACAAAGTAAATTACTTTCTAAGCATGGCTCATCTATTAAGTTGTGTTACAAATCAGTAACTGCATCTAAAGCGGCCGAGGTAAGAGAAGAATCTTCAATCTAACACAATACACAAAGCAATTTACTTTCAACGCATGGCTCATCGATTAACTTGTGTTCCAAATCAGTGACTGCATCTAGAGCGGCAAAGTTAAGAGAAGAATCTCAGAACGAACACAATACACGAAGCAATTTACTTTCTAAGCCAATGGAAATACTACTAGGGGACTAGAAAGAAAAGGAAATGAGATTCTCACTTGTGAAGCTCCAAGATTCAGGGACCCATGGATTGAGGGGGCATCGGGAGCCGGTGCTTGCGTCGTATCCTCGCTCAACTGCTCAGCTTGGCCAGCACAGCAGACGCAAGCAGAACACCGATATCTACCACCCACCATCTGCTGAGATACCCCTCCCCCTCCACTGGTGACGGCGAGGTCGGACTGCCACCGTAGATCTAGCTGAGTAGAGTGATGCTTTTTGGAAATGGAAGGTGGGAGTTTGTGGCGCAACGCTGTAGCAATGGAGTAAAGTATTTATTATTTCGAGGCGGAGAGGGAATACAGAATTTGAAAATCCCGCTTTCAACTTCCTGATCGCGAAATGAAAATTTGGTAAGCTGCACTTGCTTCGGGGCCACTAACAAGTGAGGCCGTGCAATGGCGGCCCCATATTGTCAGTGAGTTTGGGTGGGATTCTGGTGGCGTACAATATAGGCGGGAGACGGATATCTGGAAGAGGCCCATGCTTCAGTGAAGCTGGGTGCGTTTCCAGTCGAAGATCACAAAACCTAACAACTGCTTCTCCCACTACAATGCCTACACGTCTATTTTTTTATGTCATACGGATATAAGGATCTTCCTTCTGCGTTCTAATCCGGACCAAAGCACACTCATGTACCCACCAAATATTTCACATGCCTACCGGGGAAAAAACCCGTATATTCCGCCCTATACTTGTGACAGGATTCCTCAGCAGTGTAGGCCTTCGTATTCCGAGCATCCCATGTATTTTCATGGCTACTGTAATCCCGTGAGGGCGTGCTCTGCCACGAGGTGCACGCTGCCTTAGTATCGGTCATGGTTCAATAAATAGGCATGCCCCCAAGGCCTTTGCTCACCGCCTCTTCATCCTCCACGCATTGTGCTAGCAGACCTCTCTATTTGGTTCTGCGGGCTGTGAAAAGAGGTGAGCTCTTAGCTTCCGTGTCGTGTTTTTACAGGATACAATCATTGTTTCTGGTCAGTGCTTATCATGTTTACATTGTTGGCGAGTGTGTAGGAGGATGGATTCTGATGCGAACGGAGGAACCGCCAACTTCCATGCTGTGACACCTCCGCAGCGGCCAGGATACATGGATCCATATGATCTGTACGACATGGACAAAGCGGACGAGGAAAAAACAGAGGAGATGAAGAAACATGCTTTGGCTTGGCTGCAGGAGCAGGGTTACACTCGTGTGCTTCGCCATGGTCGCTGTGTGTGCCCTTATTGCAATCTTGCTAACCGGCAGTAGGGTTTTTGTGACATCCTACAGCATGCTTCTGGCATTGGTCGCTCGGGACGTACCATGAAGTCGAGGGGTAGGCACCGTGCATTAGAGGAATATCTCTGCACGGATCCTCGTTATGCTACATTCTGTCATGCATTAGGTATGGCGGGATAGGCGTGTGCCGTATCCATCTCCATGACCATGTTTGTTGTCTTCCTCATTACCAAGTCCGAAGATTTCGTTGTTGGGTGTGTGTTTGTGCGTGCCTGTGCCAGTGCCACTATACGAGTGTGGGTCTATGGGGATGTATCATGTATATGCACATTTAAGTTGAATAATTTGGGCAAGGTGACCTTCATTTACGTTCTTTATGTTCTTGGCAAAACGGTGAATTTAGTCAAACGGTAAATTTGTAAAATCAGTCACCATTTACGTGTGTATCTGCAATGCGGTGCGGTGGGATAAGAATAAAATATCACATGACAAGACATTACATCTCAGACTATGGCAACGCATCATGACCAGGGAAATCCACTGAAGCAAGGAAGGCGATCATGGAAAAGAAGAACACCCATGTTCTTCATGGATATCAGGGGATACAGGGGTTTTCCTACCACTACAAGATTCACAGAGCAGGAAAACAGGGGATCGATCTTTTCCATCGAAAAGAAAACATACAATTGATCTTTCCATCTACAAGACCACCTATTTGAAAGTGAAAAAGAAAACCCAAATCTGAGTAATCTAAGATGACCCCTCCGAGGAGTTCCCCGATGACTCTGGCGTCGAGGGAGCTTCATTGGCTGGGGGAGCCACAGGACCGGGATTGGTGGGGCCGGCATTTGAAGGACCAGCGCCGAGGTCCATCTTCTTCTTGGTCCTCTTCGAGTCCACCTCCTCCTCCTCCTCCTCCTCCGCACCTTTCTTCTTATTCGCCGACGGAATGTCCTTGAACGAATCAAGCTTACCGGCCTTGTAATCCTTCAAAAGCTACCTCAAAAACGCCTCTGTCTGTTGATTTCTCTTCTTGGCCTCCACCCGCTTCCTCTTCTTGGCCGCCAATCGCTTCTTCTCAATGGCCGCCCACGTCTCTTCCTCATCCTCTTCTTCTTCCTCTTCCTCTTCCTCTTCCTCTTCATCCTCTTCCACGTAGTCGTACTCATCCTTGCTGTCCTCACTCTCCTGCCTTTCCATGTCTTCTACATCCACTACAAGAAAATCGTTGACTAGTGACACAACCACATTTTAGCGCCATTGATTTATGATGTTCCTGGCTGATTTCGTCATAATATTTCACTTCCGAGCAAATTTAGTGACAAAAAAAACTTTCGTCATTATGGTTGGTACTGTAGCCGGGCTTTCACTGTTCCATGCTGTTTCGTGACGCCATAAGCTCTAAAAAACGTCATAAACCAACACCGGTCCCACATGTAAGCATTATTTTAAAAACAAAGTGTTCCAAGTCATCATAAAATTCAGTAGGGTCCCACATGTATGCATTTTTTTGAAAATAGAGTGTTCCAAGTCGTCATAAATTTTTCTAGGGTCCCACATGTAAGCATTTTCGCCATGTCAGCAGCATCATAAACCAACTGTGGTCCCACATGTAAGCATTATTTTAAAAATAGAGTGTTCCAAGTCGTCATAAAATTCAATTGGGTCCCACATGTAAGAATTTTTTTCGAATCTTTAATATAAATCAGTAATTCGCAAGCGAAACGCTTCACTACCTTCGCAAAGACTCTCAACTTTTGCTACGCGCAGATCTGCAATGGCTCGTGGTAGGAATGGCGGATTCTGGCGGTGATGAGAGGGTGGTTTATGCGCCACCTCCCGGCTATGAGTTCATGAAACAGGACGACAAGGTCAGTGCTCTGGTTTGAGCCACTATATTTTCCCCTATCGACCTAGGGATGGGGATTTCTAGTTTGGGGATCTAGAGGATGGATGACCATATACAATAGATTCATATTTCATCGTACACTCAGATTTGAATTGTAATTGGTGTTAGAAGTTGATTCAGTTAGTTTTCAGTTTGCATCGTTTGATGGATTGATAGGTTCTTGTATTTTTCTAGCTTCTGGAGGTGCTTGAATCCACTGAATAGCTGAGCTGATTTCATCATACACTCAGATTTGAATTGCAATTGGTGTTAGAAGTTGATTCAGTTAGTTTTCAGTTTGCATAGTTTGATGGATTGATAGGTTCTTGTAATTTTCTACCTTCTGGAGGTGCTTGAATCCACTAAAGCTGAGCTGCAGAAGGTGAAGAGAGAGCTGCAAGAGGCCCTAAATTACAAGCACCTGTATGAGGAATCGGTACAGCAGCAAAATGAACAACTGAAAGAGATGAATCAATTGCTGCAACAGGAGAAAGACCAGCTGAATCAAATGGCATTGTTACAGCGGGAGAACATTGCCCTGATGGAAGAGCTGACCAAAGAGAGGGGCCATGTTAATCAATTGTTACAGCAGTAGCATGACCAGCTGAAAGAGAATCAGCAATTGTTAGCGGAGAATGCCCTGTTGAAAGAAAGAGCAAATATACTCTGACTGAGCTGCAGACAATCGATAAAACATGTCTGGTGTTACTGCTAGCTAGATGGTTCAGAGGTGGTGTGTACTTTGTGGTGATGAATTTGTTCGTATTTTTGTGTTTGCTACTTGCTGGTGGTGTGAACTTTGTGGTGATGAGTGCTATGAGATTCGATCTTATTATGCCGATTTGGTTTAATCTATTTCAAATTGAGTCGAGCATACTCACCATTCTGAATTAATTTTGCTGATGTTTTGCTGGTCCGTTCTGTTGATGTTTTGCTGGAAGGACCTTCCTGAGTAACGATCGCAAAACTATTTGTTTCCTACTATTGGTCACGAAATGTTGCAAAACAATTTGCCATAGCAAGGGTTCGAACTAGAGACCTATAGGAACGAGACAGCACTATCTACCACTGCACCACCTCTTGGTTGTGTCAATTTAATGAGAAACACTTTCCACCCCAACCACAGCACGGAGCAGTTGTTCTGATAAGTTGGCGGGAGAAAAGCTCACGCTATAGCAAACAAATAGTTTTCCCGCAGCCCGCTAACCCGAAACGGGAAAACGAAGAACGGAGAGGCGAGTAGGCTACCAAAACGGATCATTCTGATGGTGATTTGCGACTTCCAACGGCTGCTCACTCCTACGGGCGCAACCTGGGTGATACTTGCTGCAGCGGTGTGTCAATCTGGTAAGTAATTTTGTGTTCAATCCAGAAAATTTCATTTCGCAGAATGTTCTCCTTTTCGATTCGTTCTGTGGTCAGTATTTTTGAGTTGGATTCGCCAAAAACTTTCCAGATGGATAGACGCTGGATAACCGGTTGTACTGGTTTTACCACCGATCATCAGAAAGGGGTCCAGGATTTCTTGGCATTTCTTCGGACAAGATACGCTGAGGATGAAGAAATACTATGCCTGTGTCATCGATGCCTCAATAACTCTACAGGGACTATAGAGCGAATTGGAGTTCACTTACTTGTGAGTGGGATGGCAACCATTTACACTAGGTGGATCCATCATGGAGAAGCTTTGGAGGATATGGTTGACGATGATGAAAATGTACAGGATAACACAATTCTGCCAAATGCAGAGGGGGATGTGGATAATGCAGCTCCATGGGATGGTGGTGATCAGGAAACGGTCCAGGAAAACCAATACATATCGGGTATGGAGGAGGATGAAGGCCCTGGAGACGATGGGATGTCTGAATTGATTGCTGACTTGGGCAAGGGTCAGGTGCTCGGTGAGAAAATGTATGAATTTATAAAGGAACATCTGAACCGTAAGGTGTCACCGACATCTTCATATGCACAATTTACATTTGTTGTGAAGTTACTTCATATAAAGTCTTTCAGTCGGATGAGCAACGTCGCATTCAATGCAATGATGAATTTGTTACAAAAAGGATTCCCAGAAGTGTGTCTTCCAGACTCTTTCGATGCGGCAATGAAGTACATACGTTCCATGGGACTCGGCCATGAAAAATTCCATGTTTGCAAAAATAATTGTATATTGTTTCGCAAGGAGAAGTATGTCAAACTTGATGTGTGCCCAGTATGTTGTGAAGCGGATTCAAGATGGAAGGATGCAGACACCAACAAGCGCGTTCCTCAAAAGGTATTGAGGCATTTTCCACTGATTTACAGGCTGAAGAGGATGTTTCTTTCATCAAAAACAGCAAAGGATGCATGATGGCACAAGTCAAAGTGAAAACCGGTGAACAATGAGCTTAGCCATCCAGCTTATGGTGAGGCATGGAAAAAATTTGCAAAAGATGCTAGGAACCTTAGACTTGGTCTTGCAACCAAGTTTCAATCCATTTGGCAACATGAACAACTCATATAGTATGTGGCCAGTATTTGTTGGTCCTGCCGCACACGGGGTGGGTCAAGCTCGGCGCCTTCCTGCCACACACGGGGTGGGTCAACCGCGGCGCCTTCCTGCCGCACACGAGGTGGGTCAACCATGGGCCGTCGCCCGCCCTGCCCTTCAGAGTTTCCTGCGCCAGATCCCAGGAAGGAGAAACAAGTACAAGTTCAGCCTCCACCGGAAGAGCCGCTTAAGATGATGGACCTGCGTAACCACACCTACCAAATGATTAAAGGTCTTAGATGGGTGCCAGAGAAGCATTGGTGGGACAAAACCAAGGACAAACGAGTCGAACCAAGATTTAGGAATGTCCTTCAGCAAACTTTCTATTACAACTACAAATACCTGCCCATGAAACTGTACCAACACAGGGTTATAAATTGGGATCATATGACATTGGCCGCGGGAGGGGATGTTAAGGCATACTTCGATGATCATTCCGGATTGGCTGATTTGGTCTCAATGCATCATAAGTATGTTGAGGATTGGGTGAGAGTTTTTTATGCTACTGTGTACATTGCCGATACTAGGGCGTACATCATGTTCATGTTTCAGGGACGCCAGTATACTCTTTTCCAACACCATATTGCTGACAAACTTGGATTGACGGATTTTGAAATAGGAAAGTACGACCATAAGACATCCCTACATAATATTGTCTACGGGGATCGTGAACCACCTCGGCGTAGTTTGCTCGGTGGGTCGTTCCCGTCCGATGAGGAGATGGCCGGACTTTTTGTTGAGTCGTTCATAGGTAGGTGAGCATATCGCATGCCTGACATGCTTACCCCTGAGGCAAATATGGTTCACCAGGCACTACGGAAGACATTGTTACCACAGATTGGCAATGCAGAGTCGATCACTAGTCTTCACTAGTGGCTTCTCCTTCACGTCAAGACTGGCCGGCCCTTCGACATCGTGGACTTCATTATAGCCGAGATTGAAGATGTTATCTTTGATGGGTTGACCGTGGCCCGAAATATGTCGTATGCTCACTGGATCTCCTTCATGCTGAGTAGTCTTACCAGAGTAGATGAATATGGGGAAAGGGTGCGAACCGGACCCAAAGATTGGCGTCCCGAGTACATGATGTTCGAGACACATTTCAAGGAATACAGGCCTGCGAGACCAGGAGAAAGACGTCGTGGCCTAAGGGCTACAATTGAGCCATCTCCTGATGACATTTGTTCCTCAGACAGTGAAGGCAATGAGGCGTCTCCAGTGAGACATCTCCGAGTACATGATGGTGCATCACTACCCACTGAAAAAACAGAAATAGTTCTAGTCACTCCAGCAACAACCAGTGAGCCAATGGACTCTTCCTTCTTTGTGAAACTGATCCTTAAAAATCAGTGCGACTAGAGAAAGTTCTAGTCAATGATGGAGATGAGTATGGCACAGCAGGAGGAGTTAAACCGCGCACACTAGGAGCAGATAGCACAAATGGTAACACAGCACCAGCGCACTATGGAGAATTTTGTGAATGCTTCACTCAGTCACCTTCACCAAATTAATGGCTTGCCACCACCGCCCGCTCTACCCGCACCTATTGGTCAGACTCCCTTGCAACTCATGCCTCCTGCTAACTTGGGTAAATCATATGAAGTCTATGAGCTGCCTCACAGTTCAGCAATTGGTTCACAATGGATGACAGAAAAGGATTCCAAAGAAGAAAAGGAAGCAGATGCAACAATACTCAAGGTTCTATCTGATATTGCAGCAGAGGAAACGAATAAGGAAGATCCTTTGGTGGCAACAACAAATGGTCCGGAAGTTCCTGCTCCAGCTACCTCGGAAGGCTCTCGTGCAGCTGATCCTGCTCCAGCTCCTGCTACGTCGGAAGGATTTCCTGCTCCTGCTCCTGCTACCTCAGAAGGCTCTCCTGCTCCGGCTCCTGCTCCTGCTACCTCAGAAGGCTCTCCTACACCTGCTCCTGCTACCTCAGAAGGCTCTCCTGCTCCTGCTCCTGCTACCTCAGAAGGCTCTCCTGCTCCTGCTCCTGCTACCTCAGAGAGCTCTCCTGCTCCAGCTCCTACTACCGAAGAAGGCTCTCCTACTCCAGCTCCTGCTCCTGCTACTGAAGAAGGCTCTCCTGCTCCTGCTCTAGCTCCGGTTCCTGATGACCCTCTTCACAATCCTGTTACATCAGCTCCTTCGAACACCGACGAAAAAGAGGTAGAGTGTTAAACATTCCTTTTATTGTCATTGATTCCATTTGATTGTTGTATTCGAGTTGAACAATACAATTTTCTTCACATGTGCGAACCAGCTATAAATAATCATTTTGCCTGAGCTTTGTGCTCAGGTCTTCACAATTGCTGACCAAGATGAAATTGTACCAGAGTCATAAAACTCCCAATACTCTTGTACCGGGTTGCAGAATGAGATACAGGTACCAGCACTTCGTTTCTAGAGTAGAACATCATACTTGTGTCATGACATTGAAGACTGCGACTTCCATACGATTGAATCCTCCGATTGGATTAATGGCTTGGATCAATGCGGGATTCCTACAACCAAAACGGAGAGTTCTACAGCCTCGACATCACGCAATGCATGAATCGTGCTATGCATAAAACGAACCCAACACTCCCTACGCATGCTTTTGTTTGTAATTTTCAATGTAATCCTTGATTCATGTCACAATACTGATGTTTGATGAGAGGAAGGGATGTGTTGATCTCCAATGTGGGTATGATCGAGGAGTTTGCAACGTGACGTGCTCATAATCTTGTAGTACTAGGCGAACGAATCGATGAAGGAAGGGATGTGTTGATCTCCAATGTGGGCATGATCGAGGAGTATGCAATGTGACGTGCTCATGATCATGTAGTACTAGGTGAACGAATCAACGAAGGAAGGGCTGTGTTGATCTCCAATGTGGCCATAATCCAGTAGTATGCAACGTGACGTGCTCATTGTCATATAGTACTAGGCGAACGAATCGACGAAGGAAGGGATGTGTTGATCTCCAATGTGGGCATGATCGAGGAGTATGAAACGTGACGTGCTCATGATCATGTAGTACTAGGCGAACAAATCAACGAAGGAAGGGATGTGTTGATCTCCAATGTGGGCATGATTGAGTAATATGCAACGTGACATGCTCATGAGCATGTAGTTCTAGGCGAATCGAATCGACGAAGGAAGGGATGTGTTGATCTCCAATGTGGGCATGATCGAGGAGTTTGCAACGTGACATGCTCATAATCTTGTAGTACTAAGAATCGAATCAACGAAGGAAGGGATGTGTTGATCTCCAATGTGGGCATGATCGAGGAGTTTGCAACGTGATGTGCTCATAATCTTATAGTACTAAGCCAATCGAATCGACGATGGAAGGGTTGTGTTGATCTCCAATGTGGGCATGATCGAGGAGTATGCAACGTGATGTGCTCATAATCTTGTAGTACTAAGCCAATCGAATCGATGAAGGAAGGATTGTGTTGATCTCCAATGTGGGCATGATCAAGGAGTATGCAACGTGACGTGCTCATGAGCATGTAGTACTAGGCGAATCAAATCGACGAAGGAATGGATGTGTTGATCAATATAAGGGGAGCAGTACATAAAAGAAATGAGTAGTTCCTAGTCAAGGAATATCCTATCTACTAGTATCTTGATTAGAGGAACATCCTTTGCCTCAGTATATAGCGCTGACCAGCCCTCAGAACAAACCGGCGCGCGATTCAAATATTCGGAATTTTAGACGCCTGGGCAAAGCAGATGTTAAATGTCCTTTTTGCTTCCCCCTTCCCAATGCACCCCGTTTCAGTCACCACCATAATGTAAGGGAATATTGGTAATCTGATAAGGCCCTCCACCGAATTGGATAAATTACCCCCGCCCCCGTCCCTCCCCTCCCTTCTACTCCTCCCCTCGCCATCTCAAATCTTTCCGCCCCCATTTCACCTTCCCTCCTCGCCGGCAGCCCAAATCTTCACCTCCTGTCCTCCATCGTCTCAAATCTACTGCTCATAGCTTTAGCCCCTTTCCCATCTGCCTCTGTAGTAGCAGCGGTGACGACACAATGGCACCAGGAGGGAAGGTCATACGAAGGAAATATCCAGAACAAGGTACAATGTATTCCTCCTCAGTTCAGCTTCCCCGGTGGATTCGTACTTGCGTGTTTTCATATGTGGCAGATCCCATGTGTGCACTAGTTTTTTTTGATCAGGTAGATCCCATGTCTACACTAGTTCTTTTTAGGATCTTGTTTTGACTAGGAACATCCTTTCAGGATCTTGTTCGGCTAGGAACATCCTACTGGTTCTTATAGAAGTTTTTAGATCTGACAGATCCCATGTCTACACTACTTCTTCTCAGGATATTGTTTTGACTAGGAACATCTTTTTCAGGATCTTGTTTCGTCTAGGAACATCCTACTGGTTCTTATAGAAGTGTTTAGATCTAGTTTTATTTATAGTGGTAGGCCAACCTTACAGAAGTTTCTCTGCTTTCCTAACAGAAGTAGATGAGCGCGGCGATTACGAGCGGTAGAGGGACATGAATGTTTTGAAGAATCACAATTTCTTCTCTAGTCTTGGCATCGAGAAAATGAAAGCACTTTTAGCAGCTGACCGACCAAGCAGAAAGGGTACCAACGATACAACAATACATGATTCGGATCCGAAGTACAACCCTTCTGATGAACATGAATCTGACCCAGAGACATGTCAACAAGAGGTAGTCTTATCATGAACTCATTTCATGTACTAGTTATGCAGGATTGATTCTGATCTTCTCTTTCTTTGTTGAATTTTGTGTAATCTGGTCACTCATAGACTACCTGTCAGTGGAGGAAGAGGGACCAAGAGAATTCAGGCACCGGATGACCCTACCAGAATGCCTCCTAGACTGACTTGGACCAAGGCAAGGGAATTGGCTTTAGATGATGGGAGTGGGACAACTCTTGATACACAAGAATTGCCCACTGAAGGCCAAGCGACAGCAACCCACCAAGAGAACATCATTGACATGACGACTGCAGAAGGCAAGTCATTTGATCTCATATTCAAATGTCCTAATTACCAACTGAATAATTATTAACTTGTATGGCTGTAACAAACTTGTTAGGTGATGCACGCCCTTCCAGAGCACAACGGGGGCCGCGGTATTTGTCGGTGTTTTAGACCGGCAACCTACCAAGGGGAGTACCCGAGGTAGATGTTTGTGGCCTCGCTGAGATCGGGAACTCGAAGGAGAGACATGTGGTACACAATTTATACAGGTTGGGGCCGCGAGGTGCGTAATACCCTACGTCCTGTATGCTGTGTAGCTCTGGATTGATTGGGTGTGTTTACAAGATGATGCGGATGATGAGATAGGGGTCCCTGCCTCGCCTTATATAGTCCGGGAGGCAGGGTTACAAGTCGGTCTGACAGAGGAGTTCTAGCTGCGTACGGCTAGGAGTACTCTACATGGATCCGGACATGTCTAGCTTCCTAACCGAGTACTAGTTCTCCGTACCCACCTGAGTAGTGGGCCCAGGATGTCCGTACGACAAGCCCCCGAGTACTTTGTAGTCGAGCAGGATGTCTTCGAGTAGTCTTGATGGCCTTGGCGAGTAGTCCTTGAGCGTCCTCGAGTTTCACAAGCTGAAAGTCCTCAAGAATGCTTGAATCATCCTGAGGCTGGAAGGTACTCCAGCTGATCTTTGAGTAGTCTTGAAGTCTTCTCGAGTAGTCCCCAAGCGTCCCCGAGTGCTTCTCTCGAAGGTCTTCAATAGTACTCGTGTTGTCTTGATGAAAAACCATATGGAAAATGCGATTCGGAGAATCGCATTCCATATGGAATGTAGCCCCTGAGCCTTAGGTCGAATCGCAGATTCAAGCTGAGGGTCAATCTGAAGTTCTGCCAATCTTATCCCAAAAAATCCGGAGAAAAAACCGAAGGACACGTGGCACGGAGCCCCCGAGCCTTGAGTCGAGTACTTTCTCTTGAATTGAAGGGTCATCTTGACTGTAGAATGTGTCCTGAGTGGGATCTTGATCTAGTGTAGCCCACTGAGTCCGTCAGATGTAGTCGAGCCCTTGAGACTGAGAGCGTCGAGTACTGGAATATGAAGAGTCAGGCTGCCGCCGCTGAGTCACCCGCCTGGCGCTTATCCGCCTGTTCAGAACTGAGCCATCCGATGGCTTATAAATAACCGGTGAACCCCTTAGGGTTTTTGCACTCCCAGCGGTTGCATTCACAGATTAGATCTGAGGGACTGCTCCCCAGCTCCTCTGTCGCCGCCGCCGCCGCAAGGTAGATTCGATCTACACCCACTCGCTGCCGTAGTCCGCCCACCTCTGCAGCCCCCGAGCGAATGCGAGTGAAGACACCCGTGACTTGGAGGATGAAGGCGTCCCCAGCAAAGAGCTCGAAGACCGGCGTGACGAAGATGAGGAGCCGTGATGAGGCCGGAGACGCCGGCCAGTCGTTGTCATCGCCACCCTCCTTCCCTAGCCCCAACCCGATGAAGGAGTGGAAGAAGGCGAAGTTGAAGACCGAGGACCTCCTCGCCCTGGTCAACAGCGGATTCCTCCGCGAGAAGGAGATGGATCTGTGGCGCACCGCCACAGGCGACCCATACCCGATGGAGAAGAACCCGGATGAAATTCTGATGTTCACGCGGTTCGTGGAGCGTGGACTTGCGCTGCCGGCCAGCGACTTCTTCAAGGGAATGCTCAGGTACTACGACATCGAGTACCTCAACCTCAACCCCAAAGGTATCTTCCACGTCTCCATCTTCGTGCATTTCTACGAAGCATTCGTGGGGATCAAACCCCACTGGATTTTGTTCCGGAAGTTTTTCTGGGTGAAGCCGCAGCCAAGCACAGATGATCCGCGAGTAGTCGGAGGCACCGGGATCCAGATACGAGAAGACACCGCCAGCCAGTACTTGCCGTACAAGCTCATCGACTCCAACCAAGACTGGAAGGCGAAGTGGTTCTACATCAGCAACCACCACCCCGAGCTGCCGAAGCCGAGCGGATGTCAACCGAAGCACGCGCCATGGTGGAATACGGATCCCACCATGCCAGAAGGTATTCAATTACCTCCCCTGCTGAAGAAGATCAAGGCCTTGCGGGAGGCCGGACTGAGGGCCGAGCACGTGGCCTTCAGTTTCATGAAGAGGAGGGTGCAGCCGCTGATGGCACGAGACACCCTCAGGTACCAGTACACCAGCGACAAGGACACGTCTCGGATGCCTGGCGAGGAAATTGATGATGATGTCATCATCGAGAGGCTGGGCAAGATCTTCAAAGATATGCCCCCGTACACACCATGCCCAGTGCCAGAGTACTCCGCAGGACGGCCGCCGAACCAGGTCAGTAGTCGTGGCATAAGCCCCTGAGTACTGATTTGCTTGATGTAGTCGTGCTTATGCTTTCTTGGTTGTGCAGGACGATGTGGAGAAGTACATCTCCGTCCCGCCCTCCCCTCCACGACTTGATGGACAAGCACAGGGGAAGGCGGAACCCAAGGCGAAGGAGCGCCGCGAAGTTGGCGAAGGCGACGATGCCGTCGTCATTGAAGACACCTCGGATGACGAGGATGAGGAGACACTGCAGCAGCGGTTCCAACTCCACTTAAGGTTCAGCCGAGCTGGGATGCCTCACATCCCGGTCATCGAGAAGCCATCTAGCCTAGAGGCTAGCTAGCCGGTGCCACCCAGGAAGCCGCGCAACATGGTATGGAAATGCGCCATGAAGTTGAAGCTGTCGGAGGCTACCAGGCAAGAGGTGAGCACCGCAACTAGAGTAGTCGAGTACTACCGTTTTGTCATCTGTTAGTGACTGTATGACTTGTATTGTTGCAGGACATCCCCTCCTCAGATCTCGCTGGCCAGAGCGAGGAAGATGTCTGGGATACTGTGGGGGTGAGGGCTGAGAGGGACACCAGCCCGCCTCCAACCACTGAAGATGCTGTGCTGGCAGGGGGCACAACCGGCGCCGAGGGAGCGCAGGCATCGATTGAAGAAGGACAGGGCCCTCCTCCGGCTGCGGCCGTAGCTATGGAGCGGCCACAGGAGACTCCTACCAAGGCCGGAGCTGCTAGTGAGGCTGGCATCGTGGACATCGCCAGCATACTAGGCGCTCCGACCGTCACCGTCATACGGTCAACTCTGTAAGTTCCCTAAACTCTCGAGTAGTCACGTAGTCGTTAAGCTCGTGTTGCTGATTGGATACTTCGTGGTGTAGGAAATCCATAGACTTATCGTGGGATGGAGAAGACCACGTGACGGAGGTGGGAGAACCCACGCCACCACCACAAGCCGATGCCGCGGTGGAGCCGATATTTGAAGAAGCTACCTTGGTTGAAGGTACACCTCCTAACACCACGAGTAGTTATTATGAAGAGTAGTCGTAGCCAATACTCGACTTGTTGAATTGATCCTGGTAGGAGCACAAGCCGAGGGAGCTGCGATCCCTGAAGCCATAGCCATTGAGACGGCTATAGTGGAGACGATGGCTACAGAGCCAGTTGTTGAGGCGGCGGCAGCGACAGCCCCTGAGCCGGGAACTACGGTAGCCCCCGAGCCGAGCGCAGAAGCGCGGGTTGATCCGCTCCCCGAGGCGAGTACTGACGTCGTTGTCTGCGAGGCGATCATAGAAGAAGCTACGTTGCTTTGCTCGGCGCCCATGCCAGAGACGGGATCTTCAAGCCGTGGAGGACTTGAGTTGCTGGAGGACAATCTAGTTGACCTGGCCGTCGTGTCTCTGAGCATGGAGTCATGGCGCCGCACCGAGCAGTGGTCAA
The DNA here is from genome assembly GCA_036936925.1 of Cenchrus fungigraminus. NCBI lineage: Eukaryota > Viridiplantae > Streptophyta > Magnoliopsida > Poales > Poaceae > Cenchrus > Cenchrus fungigraminus. The sequence continues at coordinate 93,548,154 of CM072780.1, forward strand.
GGTATATTGCGAGTACCCTGAGTAGTCTTGCCTTGTTGAGTTCTGATTACTCATTGAACGTTCCGTCTTGCGCAGGACGTGGTGGAGAGGTCCCGCCAGAAGTCTGAACTTCTGAAGGGGTACGACGACACAGTTCTTCGCGCTGAAGGCTTGGAGAAAGAGCTGGACAAGTCGAACAAACATACAGTGTTGCTCCAGTCCAAGCTTGATGGTGCCTTCGCCCAGTACCACAACGAGGTACAAGAGATGCAGGCGAAGAGGGACGACTTGATCCGGAAGAACAAGTCGTTGCGCCAGAAGAACAAAGGTATGTCTTCCACCGAGGCACCGAGTACTTATTGTAGTACTTGTGAGTAGTCTGACCTTGAGATGAGTTATTTGCAGATCTTGAGGCAAGGGTCGACCAGCTGAAGGCGTCGGAGACGGACCTCAAGAACATCGTGTACCGTGAGACCGACAAGAGAGAGGTACTTGAATATGAGTACGCCAAGCTGCGCCATGAGTGTATCACGCACATGGAGCTCTATGAAGCCTCAGATCGTGACCTTGTCAATAGCTATAAATCTCTGCAGAAGCTCAACGAAGACTGCGAGAAGCTTTGAGGCCAGCTGAAAGAACTTGAAGAAGCCGCGCTGCCCATCGCGAGGCTGCTGGTGCCGCATCTGGGCGGACCCAAGATAGCCCCACCGGTAGACAGGCTGGAGGAAGCCCCCGGGCATCAGGCGACGTACGTCAAACATCTGGCGAAGTCCATCCCGAACCAGGTGTTGGCCTACATGAAGTCGTACTTCCCGAAGGCACCAGTTGATGTGGTGGCTGGCGGTCTTGCGGCGAACTGCACGGATGAGCAGTACAAGACCCTCCTGGAGAAGATGGCGCCCATTGCGGAGCAGGTGGCGGAGAAGCTAAATCTCCAATAGATGTACCTATAGAGGTAGCTTAGAGTAGTTGATGTAAAACAAACAGAGTAGTCAGATACTTGTTTGAAATGTCAATGAAATTTATCCACTGCTTGTATCTGTAATGAGTACTCGTTGCCGCCACTTGCAGCGAAGTGTGCGGAGTACCAAGCCATGGGAGAAGTGGTGAGTAGTAGTACTTAGTAGGATCTGCCTAGTTAGAAGGCACAGTAAACAAGTTGAGTAGAATCAAACTTTATTACTGATGAAGAAGTACACCTGGATGGCCAGGGCCGTTACAAATGTGTAGTCGCCAGGACCCATAGGCCGCCTACGGCTAAGTGCTTGCTAGGGCCCTTGAGCCACTTACAGCTGGAGATCCGTTAGTAGCCGTACAGGCTGGATCTAGAGAGTACATGGTCCGTAGACCGCCGCCAAAGTCCTTTTTGCTCTGTGCGACCCAGGATCCGTTAGTAGCCGTTGATGCTGGATCTTGGATAAGGGTAGCCCGGAGACTTGTGCTAGGACCGAGAGGCTGCTTACAGTGAAGAGTCCGTGAGTAGCCGTGTAGGCTGGACCCGTAGATGAGTAGTCGAGTGACTACGCGTAGAAGCGACACAGCTGGTCGACGTTCCATGAGTTGCTAATGTCGTCACCTTCAAGTGTTTGGAGGCGATAGGAGCCTGGTCCGATCACCTTGAGACTGAGAAGGGACCTTCCCATGGCGAGCTGAGCTTGTGTAGTCCGTCTGTGTTCAGGATGCGACGGAGGACTAGATCGCCGACATTGAAGGAGCGTTCCTTGACGTTGCGATCGTGGTAGCGTCGGATACCCTCGAGGTACCTTGCTGACTGGCCGAGGGCGGCGCAGCGGGCTTCTTCGAGGCTATCGATGTCAACCCGTCTGCTATCTTCTGAGATGCCTTCGTCGTATTGTTCTACTGCCGGGGATTCCCACATCACGTCGGCGGGTAGAATAGCTTCGGAGCCGTAGACCAGGAAGTAGGGCGACTGCCCTGTTGGCTTGGTAGGTTGAGTACGAAGCCCCCAGAGTGCATTGGGTAGTTCCTTGATCCACTTGCCTCCTTTAATATTGGCTGCATCGTGCAATCGCTTCTTGAGGGCGTCGAGTACCATCCCGTTGGCGCACTCAACTTGGCCGTTGGCGCGCGGGTGGGCGACTGAGATGTATCGGACGTCAATCCCGCTGTTCTCGTAGTACTCCCAAAACTAATGGTTGTTGAAGTTGGAACCCAAGTCTGTGATGATGCGATGGGGTAGCCCGTAGCGATGCACGAGTTCATCCAAGAAGTCGAGTACTCTGTCGGCCTTTGGGCAAGTAATCGGCTTGACCTCGATCCACTTGGTGAACTTGTCGATGGCCACCAAGACTGTTGAATCCTCCTGGCGCAGTTGGCAGAGGCCCAATCATGTCGAGCCCCCAGCAGGTAAAGGGCCAGGTCGGTGGTATGGTGACTAGCTTGTAGGCCGGGACGTGTTGCTGCCTGGTGAAGAATTGACATCCTTGGCACTTTCTGAATAGTTCTTCAGCGTCGGCCAGAGCTGTGGGCCAGTAGAAAGCTCGTCGCAGGGCTTTGCTCACCAGCGTGCGAGAAGACGCGTGGTTGCCGCAGACGCCCTTGTGGATCTCCTCCAAGATGTCCTTGCCTTCATCCCGAGGTATGCACTTCATGAGTACTCCAGAAGTGGCACCCCGTCGGTAGAGCTTATCTCCGACTAGTACGTAGGTCTTGGCTCGGCGGACGAGTTGTTCGGCCTTGTTCTTGTCAGAGGGGACCTTCTGCTCGCGTATGTAGTCGATGAAGGGTTGTCTCCAGTCCACATCGATCATCATGACCTCCTGACCGGGCTGTGGTGGCACAGGGTCGGTGGTCTTTGGCGCTGGCTCCAAGATGGATGGCGCGTGAAGCTCATGGATGAAAACTCCGATGGGTACTTGTGCGCGAGTCGGACGTCCACTGCAATGTTGTTGTCGTGGACGACGTGGTGAAACTCGAGACCATAGAATTTGTTCTCGAGCTTGTGGACTTCAAGACAGTAGGCTTCCATGTTCTCCTTGTTGCGATCCCAAGACTTGTTGACTTGGTTGATTACCACTGCGGAGTCGCCGTAGACTAGTAGTCGCTTGATGCCCAAAGAGAGTGCAAGGCGGAGCCCATGCAGTAGAGCTTCGTACTCGGCTTCATTGTTTGAGACCTTCCAGAAGATCTACAGGACGTACTTGAGTTGTTCGCCCTTTAGAGAGATCAGGAGTACTCCTGCTCCTGCACCTTCAAGCTTGAGTGAGCCGTCGAAGTACATCACCCAATGCTCTGGCTGCTCTCTAGGAGTTGGTAGCTGATTCTCCTGCCACTCTGCCATGAAGTCGACTAGTGCTTGAGACTTGATAGCAGTACGTGGCTTGAAGTCGATGTTGAAGGCGCCCAGTTTGACTACCCATTTGAGATTCTTCCAGTAGCATCTTGATTATGGAGTATGTCGCCGAGCGGGTAGTCGGTGACGATGGTGATCGAGTACTCCTGGAAGTAGTGTCGTAGCTTCCGCCAGGTGATGAGTACTGCATAGAGTAACTTCTGGACCGGTTGGTACCGTGCCTTAGACTCAGACAGGACCTAGCTGACGAAGTAGACTGGTCACTAGACTGAGTAGGCGTGGCCTTATTCCTGCCGCTCGACGATGATGGTAGTACTGACCACATGAGTAGTCGCAGCGATGTAGAGCAGTAGCTGCTCCTTTTTGCGAGGAGCCGTGCGGACCAGTGGCTTTGACAGGAAGTCTTTAAGCTGTGTCAGAGCTTGATCAGCCTCCGCGGTCCACATGAACTTCTCTTGGTGCTTGAGTACCTTGAAGAAGGGTAGTCCCCGTTCTGCGAGCTTCGAGATGAATCTGTTCAGGGCCGCCATGCACCTGGTCAGCTTCTGGACATCCTTGATGCAGGTTGGAGCTTTCATATTGGTGATGGCGGAGATCTTCTCGGGATTGGCTTCGATGCCGCGATGGCTGATGATGAAGCCGAGTAGTTTCCCTGAAGGTACGCCGAAGACGCACTTGTTGGGGTTGAGCTTCCACTGGTACTCTCGCAGGGATGCGAAGGTCTCTTCAAGATTGGCGACAAGCATGTTAGAGTTTCTGGTCTTGATGACCACGTCATCCACATAGGCTTCGACGTTCTTATTGAGCTGCTTCTTGAAGCAGGCCTGGATAGCTCGTTGATAGGTAGCGCCGGCATTCTTCAACCCGAACGACATTGTCGTGTAGCAGTAAGCGCCGAACGAGGTGATGAACACGGTCTTCTCCTGGTCTTCTTCCTTGATAACAATCTGGTGGTATCCGGAGTAGCAGTCGAGGAAGCAGAGCAGGTCACAGCCCGCCGTGGAGTCGATGACTTGATCAATCCGCGGCAACCTGAAGGGGTCCTTGGGGCAGTGCTTGTTGAGGTCGGTGTAGTCGACACACATCCTCCACTCGTTTGTGTTCTTCTTGTGGACGAGGACGGGGTTGGCGAGCCACTCAGGATGGAAGACTTCTCGGATGAAGCCAACCGCGAGTAGTTTGGCGAGTTCCTTCTTGATGGCTTCCCGTCGGTCGTCAGCAAAACGGCGGAGGTGTTGTCGCTTGGGGGTAGCTTTAGGGTCGACGTTGAGTGAGGGCTCAATCAGCCTCCTGGGCACACTTGGCATGTCCGCTGGCTTCCACGCGAAGATGTCTCGGTTAGCCCGAAGGAAGCTGACAAGCGCGTCTTCCTATTTCGGGTCGAGCCCTGCGCCGATCATGGTAGTCTTGCTACTATCGCCCGTCCCGAGGTCAATGGCTTTCACCTATACTTCCTCTGTTGGCTGAGGCTTGTTTGCGGTGTCAGTCTTCTCAAGTATCTCGAGTTCAGTTGGGGCATGCTTTTTGGATGCAGTGAAGATTTCCATCATTGCATTGGGTACTTGATTGGTCGATGCGAGTTCCACGACTTCGGTATCGCAGTCCTAAGAAATCTTCAAGTCCCCTTGCAGCGTGAGTACTCCGGCAGGACTTAGCATTTTGAGTACCAAGTAGGTGTAGTGAGGCACCGCCATGAACTTGGTGATGGCTGGTCTGCCGAGGATGGCATGGTAGGAGGTTTCGAAGTCCTCAACCTCGAACTTGATGTACTCGGTGCGGTAGTTCTCCCTTGAATCCCCGAAGGTAACTGGCAGGATCACTGAGCCAAGTGGTATAGCCGCGTTACCAGGGACGATGCCGTAGAAAGGCGATGTGCACTTAGTGAGCATGTCGGTGATGCCGAGCTTCATCTTCTTCAAGGTCTTGGTGAAGAGGATGTTGAGTCTGCTCCCGCCATCGATGAGTACCTTGTTGAGTCTGGAGCCCGCGACTATTGGTTTCAGGACTAGTGGGAAACGTCCTAGCTCAGAGAAGCTTGTCCATTGATCCGCACGGGAGAAGGTGATGGGTACCTCCGACCACCTTAGAGGTGTCGGTACTGCTCGTTCAATGTTCAAGACTTCCCGTCGAGTGAGCTTCTGAGATCGTCTGGTGGGTAGTCCGCCGAAGAGGACATTCACCGTCTTGTCGGGTTCTTGGAAGTCGCCGTTGCCTTCATCGACTTTCTTCTTTCCCTTTTTGTCATGAGGAGGCCGTGGCTCGGGAATATCCTTGAGTGCTCGCCAGAGCTGGTAGCACTAGTCGGTTGTGTGGTTGCCATCTAGATGCCACGGGCACTTCTCTTTGAGCAAGTCTCTGAAGCCACCGGAGGTCTTTTTGGAGTTGTCCTTCGCAGGGCGTTGTATAGCCGCGACTGTGTTGTCTGGCTTGCGCTTGCGGTTAGGACCTGAGTAGTTGTTGTTGCTGCGACCCCCTTGATCCCTGTTGTTGTTGTTGTCACCCGTGTTGTTTTTGCTCTTGCCGCGAATGGAGTCGTACTTGGCGTTCGCCTTGTCCTCTTCGTCGGCCCATGAGGTGATCATGTCTTTGAGCTTCGTGATAGAACTCGGGTGATGGCGACCGAAGTCTTCGAAGGTGCGACGGTGGTAGAGCCCGTCTTGGAAGAGGTAGATGACTTCTTTGTCGGTGACTTCTACTACAGTCGCACGCTTATCGAAAAAGCAGCGCATGTACTGGCGGAGCGTCTCGCCCTATTCCTGCTTGATCATCGCCAAGTCCATGCGGGTACCTGAGCACCCCATGGCACCCGCGAAGTTGCTGGTGAACTGAGCCTTCAGCTGGTCCCACTGGTCAATCGAGTTCTTTTCGAGTGACTCGAGCCATATGAGTGGGGCCTGGTCCAGACAGAAGGGGAAGTAGAGACACTAGGTGTCATTGTTGCCACCAGCGTTTCCAATGGACAGGGCATAGCACCTGAGCCAGTGAATTGGATCTTGTTTCGCGTCGTACTTGGTGATCCCGAGAGGTTTGAATTTCACGGGAAGAAGCAGATCGCAAAGTCGCGCGGAGTAGGCGGGGAAGCCGTCGCTTACTTCGGAAGTCTTCTTGGCGCGGCGGATCTCATCGATCCTGTGGCGGGTGTCGTAGCCATCACATGCGTTGCCGGTGGTGTGGCTATTCGCGTGGCCTCGGCCTCCGCGATCGCCACCGCCACCAGCTCTTCTGCCGCCACCGTGGGAGGAACTACCGCCGCTGCTGCCTGCTCCACCACCGCCACCGCCCCCACCGCTGTGGCCACCATGTGAGGGTCCTCCCACAGAGGCTCTAGAGCGGTTGGGGGTTGGTTGGTGTTCGCCACGGACGTGGTTGCGTCCGCCATCTGCTGGGCTGCGACTAGTGGCTTCATTGTTTCCAGCTCCGGCAGTTCTGGTGTTGAGCCGCATGAAGTAGGCGTCCTGAGCAAGCTTGGCGATGAGTTCGCCTGCGTGGTGCCCCTGAGCTGTTTGTGCTATCGTGGTGATAGACATGAGGCATTGCTCAGGGGTGGTGTGTACCCGACTTTCGACTTGATCCAGAGCCTCTTTGAGGTTCCGGATGGGAAAAGCTTCTCGAAGCCGCCTGCGTTGATCATTTCATTTTCTGTTGCGCTCGCGTCGGTCGTTCTTGGCCTCAGTAGTCTCATCTGCGGGTGCATTGGCTGATTCCTCATCTGCTGAGATATCTTTAAGGTACCGATCAACTCGGTTGTCTGAGGTTCCAGTTTCCCCGGCTGCCATGAATACTTCACAATCGGGTGTGTAGAGTCCGGAGTCGATAGTCACCACCTTGGTTGGCGTGTGTTCTTCCTCAGTCGGAGTCAGCGGTGTCCCCTCCTAGAAGGGGAGTGTCTCGAGGTAGGCGACGCAGTGTGAGTTGTCGTTGATCAGGTCTGTGGGCTTGCGGTCGGGCCAGTAGACGAATCTGCCGGCAGGAGTGGACGTGATGACCAAGCCAGTAGCAGGACTTGATAACGGTTCCTCAATGGTGTTGAGTTCGGACTCGGACTCGATCGGAGCAAGACCGAAGTCGAACTCATAGGAGGAGTCCGAGTAGTAGTCGGGGACGGTGTTGGAGTCCGAGGAGTACTCGGAGGCGATCTCCTTGCCGGCCCGACGCGAGGTGAGAGCTTCCGCGTAGGCTTTGCTAGAGTTGCAGAGGCCATACGGGAAATGCTCGTCAGAGAGGACCAGTTCGCACGATGGCTTAGGAGCCAGCTCGCACGGTGGCTTAGGAGCCAGGGCGACGTCGAGTTCGAGTTGGAGGCGGATCCAAGCTCGAAGTCAGCGACTTGGTTGCAGAGCAAAAATTCGTCGAATTTCTCGACGAGTTGGCCCGTGATAGCTTCGGGAAGCATCACGAGTCCAGTCTCCGGGTCCGGGGTCATGGTGAGGTAGCGCTGGAACGATCCAGCGCCGTCAGTGGTGCAGACCCAGGAGCCGAAGACGAAGGTGTCGCCGCAGTTGAAAACGGCGGTTGGCTTGATGACGACTGAAGACGTCGAGTTCGCCATGAGATCTTCGGCGAGATCCCCTACCTGGCGCGCCAGCTGTCGGTGTTTTAGACCGGCAACCTACCAAGGGGAGTACCCAAGGTAGATGTTTGTGGCCTCGCCGAGATCGGGAACTCGAAGGAGAGACACGCGGCACACAATTTAGACAGGTTCGGGCCGCGAGGTGCGTAATACCCTACGTCCTGTATGCTGCGTAGCTCTGGATTGATTGGGTGTGTTTACAAGATGAGGCAAATGATGAGATAGGGGTCCTTGCCTCGCCTTATATAGTCCGGGAGGCAGGGTTACAAGTCGGTTTGACAGAGGAGTTCTAGTCGCGTACGGCTAGGAGTACTCTACATAGATCCGGACATGTCTAGCTTCCTAACCGAGTATTAGTTCTCCGTATGCCTTGCGCTCCACGCCATCAGGTGCCGTGCAGCCCAAGTCGAGTAGTCCCAGGGGCCCACGGAGTAGTCGGTCCCAATACCCACCTGAGTAGTGGGCCCAGGGATGTCTGTACGACAGGATTCAAGAAGATTGGGCAGAGATCTGGACCGAATTACCCGAGGCTTAAATGGCAAGATCTCTATAAACATTCAAGAAGGGCTCAAACGCCCAGAGGCACCAATACAAGCTGCAAAGTTTGCATCAGAAGGTGGGATCATAGTGCGTGGGCACATACCGATCATTCCTAGCTGGAAGGACTACATGACAAAGAAGAACTAGCAAGATGGCGAAAAGACTGAAGACCATCTCAAGAACTACATGGGCAAACTAGCGGTGTGCATATGTCCACTCATCTACTACCATAGTTCTTTGCATCCATTCTTGTCATCTATTTTTCTGATAATTGTCTTGTGCTAGGGGTAATTCGACATTGACACCACCAGTGAGCCTATAAGGGTGGCATGCACTGACATGCTGAAGTTGATACAGAGATAGGCGAGGTATCGCCTGAAGCAAAAGTACTTCAATGATGTTCCAGCAAATGCAATCCCAACTAAATCTCCTATGCCCAATCTGACCGACGCCCAATGGAAGGCACTGGTTAACACGTGGTCTTCCCCTGAGCACAGGGTATGATAGAACTTCAACTTGCCACTACCACATTTTCATGTACTTATATATTGTTCTTAATCTTATTTCTTACACGAGTTCTTATTATTGTAAAGGCGAGGTGTAGTACAAACACCGATAATCAAGGAAAGGTCAAGTACCATCAGCGCACAGGATCTTGAAGCTACATTGTACAAGCTAATCTTGCGGTAAGCAGATGAACAAGTCATGTTTTTGCTCTGTAGTTCATTTCATGAACCATTTTACAATGCTAGCACTTTGATAATTATGCCTGTTTTTGAAACATATTTAGAGGCAGAAGTATACTGTTGAAGGAGAAAGGCTAAGTCCACTTGATTATTTCAAGTCCTTCCACTGCAGCAAGAATGGCTTCACCGCTCCAGTACAGGCAGCCATTGTATGTACTTGTCTGCTTTTGCATTTTTCTATGCAACAATACTAGAAACATGTGTGACTATTTTATTTTAAACCTTTCATTTTATTTCCTTTTTTAGGCTCGCATGGAACAAATTGTCGCTGAACCTCAAGGCGACCAACCAAGAAAGACTGCTGCTGAAGCAGTGGTGGAAGTTGTCCAATCTAGGACTTTTCGGGAGGTTGCTGGCATTCGTCCGCCCTCCATGAAAAAGACTAGGGTTACTACTGGACTTTAGGTTCAGGAAATACGAGCTAGACTTAACAATGAGAAGCAAGGAGGGGCACAACTACGGCAGAAGATTGTTGAACAGGAGGCCGAGATGAGCTAACTGAGATTGAGGGCTCAAGAACAGGAGACAACATTGAAGTCTCAAACAGAAGCGCTTGAAGCTTTGAAGAAGAGCACAACTGACATGCATAATCTGATCCAAGGCTTGATAAATTTTAGCCAGGTTTATCCTCCTCTCAACTGAAGTGTGGTCCTAGTGAACTTGTGTTGCTGATGACATGTTGTATGTTCATTCGATTCGATGCTAACTTGATGTATATTGCACAATTGTACTGGTTGAACTATTCCCTAAATGTGATGTGAATTATATGGGAGTGGGAAATGTTTTGTTTTGTTATCTGATTATGTGCTTGCGATCAGCAGCAGCCAGAACAGTATATAGTGCCCTGCGAAATGCAATATGGGCAGATCTAAAAAAAGCAATATGGGCCGAGGCCCAGGAATGGCCCTGTGGATAATGTCCAAAATCAAATGTCCCAGCATAATGCAATATGAGCCATATTCGTTAGATTGCTAGGGCCCAAAATAAAATAGCCCAATATACTGTGCAACAAATATTTCGGGAATGGCCAAAAAAATAACACGAAAACCAGAAATAAGCTAAAATTGGCCCAACAATATTAGGCGCAAAAAGGCTCTTACATGGACCGGGCCTCAATTTGTGACGAACGGAAATCGTCATAACCCCCTGCCACGTCGGAGCCACGATGGGTCTCGGTAAGACGTGGCATGTACCTTATGACGCCTTTGTGTTACGAATTTATACGTGTCATTAAACTCATGACGTCGGGAAATAAGGTCTCGTCATTAATCACAGTTTGTGACGCTCGATTAATGACGGTGCGTTTTCATAACAACCGGCGTCATTAATCGCGGTTTATGATGAGAAATGGCCTTTTTTTGCGTCACTAGTTGGTGTTTTTCTTGTAGTGATCAGATTCACTCAAGGAGGGCTCGAATGGCTCGCATGCGCTTGGTTGGGGGAGTCGGGTGGTGTCCCGATGGAGGAGGGGTTGGAAGGGAACGGGGAGGCGGGAAGTCGAATCAGAGAAGAAGGCATGGTGGTTGTTGTTTTCTGGAGGAAGAGAGTTTGAGACAAGGCAATGGAGGGAGTTGGGAGAGTTCGGTATATTAATAGATCTCAGTTTCAGGGAAAGTCAGAGTGTCTCTTCGGGAGTTGTATCACGCTAATGCAAGGAGGCGCCTCGATCTCTAAAAATGTAACGGTATTTTGCAAAGAAAAGAACTATGTAAATTTGTAATCTTAGTGAATTTGGAGCAAACTATATTTACAAGCACTTCAACATGCAGAGATGAACTGTTTACTGCCATTAAACTGGATGTTCGGGTATGGGATGCATTAACAGACCAGATGTTTCGGTCTAGAAAAATATACAGAAAACACAAATTTTTCAGGACCTGTAAAAGATGCTTGTTTTGATTTTGGGCAAAGGTGATCTATGATTTCATAGTTTATGAGAGCGATAAAATAGGATAACATTTATAGGGAGACAAGGAACGGAGATGGTCAGGGAAACAAAGCATAAACAACTTCAAACAAGGGGATTGATCAACAAACAAACGATAACCAATTCCACAAACATGGTTTGGGTTAGGGATGCATTAGCATTTTGGATGTTTGGCAATAACCGGATGCTTGTTTTGAATTTGGTCAAGGTGAGCAACGATCACATTGCTATTTCTTATTAATTGTCCAATATTGATCTTCAACTTCTCCAGATCGTGTGTCAAGCTAGGAAACTGACATTGTCAAGTGATTGGCAGATGTTGGTGTAGGTCTGTCTAGTGGTGCTATGTTTTGGGTTGGAAACTTGTGATGATGTTCAGACTCGTTGTCTGGTGATGCTTACTCTCACTGGGAGTCCTAGGGGTGATCGTTGTCCTAATCTAGCTTTAGTCAAGGTAGGTTAGGGCGAGTCAAGGGCCAGTGAACTCCTCTTTTATCCCTGTTCTGTGACTTGTTTGGTATTTCCGTTGTTGCAATGGAAATGGGGGATGCCCTCGATTCGAAAAAAATGTGTCAAGATAGGAAACACGATCATGTATAATAAGTACAATAAGAGCGGGTGTTCTTGTCTACGAAACACGAACAGGCCAGACAACACATGAGACCATGTTTCATGGAAATGTAAAGTTACTAATTAACGTCACGATGTTCACATACATAAGACAATGTTCCCACAAAATCTAAAGATACTAACTAACATCACAGATAACATATCGGCATTGGTCTTCCACTGGCACGGCTCGCTCACTCCATCTACATCCATCCCTCATTTCTGGCCAGGAAGCAGTGGCGGCTCCACTTCTTCATGTTGTCCTCCCTCAGGGCCTCAAACCTGGCCATCCCAAGGACGTTGTCCTTGATCTCATTCAGGTTCCTCCACCGGTGCATACGGTTGGGGCAGACAGGGCACCCGTAGGTGTTGGTAGTGCACCGGAAGACGTGCAGAGCAAAGGTCTTAAGATGGTCTATGTCAGTTTGGGTGTCAGAGTTGGAGTCGAAATTGGAGTCGGAGTCCAACTCTGCAAGTGGTGGAGGTGGCTGGGAATCCGCCGGTGACGTACCAGCGGCTCTGGGCATTGGCGGATCGACGTTGGTGGCGTCGCAGTGGGGCGGCTCCGTGCCGTGGAATTGACGCCCTTGCCACTCTAAGTAGGAGCAAATGAAGTGGAGGCCGCGCGGTGACAGCCACGACCCGTATTCGGCTCCTGAGGAGGCGGTGGTCGAGAGGCTGGCAACGCCTCCGGACCGACGAGCAGGGGTGGGTACGGCCATGCGCCTGAGCTCTATGTGTTTGGGGGAGACTGATTGCTTCATTGCGTCGGACGGGCAGTAGGACTGAAACGCGAGTGTTTGGGAAGAGAACTATGGGTAGAGTGGTTCGGAACTGGCAAGGACGCCGATGGTGGTAGGAATACAATGGCCAGATTCCATGAGAAGTTGTGCAAGCTTATGTGACAAGCTAAGCAACGGGCCTCTAGATCGAGTGGCTGTGATTCATCTACAAGCTTCCATGGGGTGTTGTGGCAAGCTTCCATGAAATTAGGCAACGGGCGCCTCGGCCTGTCGAGGAAGGCTATGACCGGATGTTACTAATAAGAAAAGGTGACCAGACCAGACTAAATTCAGTGTTGATTTTGTGGGCAAAATAGAATGACTACGGCTGGATCTTACTGATCTGCAAAAGTGACCGGACCGGACTAAATGGTTCATTGAATTGTTATTAGGAAAATACGATCACATTATTCAAACGAACATCCATCCAAAGTAGGAAACAGAGTCCATTCTAAAGTGACTAATTAAACATCACAATTTCCACATACATAAGACAATGTTCCAACGAAATCTAATGATACTTATTAACATCACTGATAACATAGCATCACAAAGTTCACATACATAAGACAATGTTCCAAAGAAATCTAAAGATACTAATTAACATCACAGATAACATAACAGCATAGATCTTCCACCGGCGCGGCTCCCTCACTCCATCTACTCCATCCATCCCTCATTCCTGGCCATGACGCGGTGGTGGCTCCACTTCTTCTTGTAGTTCAGCCCCAGGGGTGCAGACCTAGCCATCCCAAGGACATGGTCCTTGACCTCATTCAACTTGTGCCACCAGTGCATAAGGTTGGGGCAGACAAGGCACCCGTACGTGCTGTTGAAGCGTAAGAAGACGCGCAAAGCATCACCCCGGGGGACCGGAGGGATGTAGCCGTGGAAACGGTCCTCAGACAAGTCTGTGTCAGCTTGGGAGTCAGAGTCGGAGTCATCGGAGTCAAACTCACCAGCAGGAAGGGTAACTGTAAATGTAAGCTTCCGAGGCGGCGACGGTGGAGGAGGCTGGATATCCGCCGGCAAGACACCAGCTGCTCCTGGCAAAGCGTCGGTGATCGACGGCGGGTCGACGTTGGCGTTGTCGATGGGTGGCGGTAGCGACAGTGGAGGAGGCTGGGAATCCGCCGGCGAGCCACCACCGGCTCTTGGGAAACCACCGATGAGAGACGGCGGGTCGACGTTGGTGGCGTCAGAGCTCAGCGGCGGCGGGTCGACGTTGGTGGCGTCGGAGCGCGGCGGCGGCGTGCAGTGGATGTGGCCCCACAGCGCCTCCGTGAACATGCGGGCGAAGTGCTGGCTGTAGTGCGGTGGCACCCAATCACGGGCGCGAGAAGAGGATGTGGCGCCGGAGGACCGGTAGAAGGGCGAGGGTGAGAGCCGGCGCGATAGGGAGCCGGTGGGGTATAGCCGGCGCGACGGGGAACTGGTAGGGGATAGCCGACGTGACGGGGAGCCTGATCGCTTCATTACGTCGGCCGGGTAGGAGTGAGGCGCGAGTGTTTGGGAAGTGGTAGCGTGGTTCGGAAGTGGCGAGGACGCCGATGGTGGAGGGTAGGAATGGTGATTTTTATCTGGAGTTACTCGCCTTGCCTAGGAAGTTGTGCCGCTTCGGTGAGAAGGTAAGCAACGGGCGCCTCTTGAGTCTTCACTCTTGAGTGGCTTCCATTCATCTTCCACCGTTGAGGGGCTGTACGGGTCCCCGCGCCGTTTGACCAACACGTCTGTGATCACTTGATGATGGCAACCACCTTCCATGGGAAGTTGTGGCACGAGGATGGCAACAGGCGGATGTTACTGGTAAGAAAAAGTGACAAGACCAGACTAAATTATTTGTTGATTTGTTAGCAAAATAGGTTCACATTTTTCGAACGAACATCCATCCAAAGTACTCCATAGGAGGAAACAGAGTTCTCAGATCATACACTAACAAGCATTATAGCAAAGTGACACTTGTTATTGTTGGCAATTATCTTTTCATCCAGTCTGGGTCGTCGAGGATCAAAGGCGCAGCCTCGTCATCGAGCAGGAACGGGCCCAACATCAGGGGCTGAGCGGCTGGCAATGTCGCCGACCTTTCGAGCAGGGACAGGAACGTCTGTGCCCCTGAGCTCTCCGAGACAGTCAGCGCGACAGGCGCACTTGACATCAATGGCCGAGCGGCTGGCAACGCCGCTGGCCTGTCGAGCAGGGACGGAAACGGCCGTGCGCCTGAGCTCTCCGGGACGACGGACGCACTTGACATCAATGGCGGAGTGGAGGGCCACGACTGCCACGTGCGACCAGCCCGGCCTCTCGGGCACTCCACCCACTGCACGCTAGCTTCTGGTAGCGACAGGTACGTTCGCGCGCCTGAGCTCTCCGGGACAGTTGACGCGGCGGGCACACTTAACATCAATGGTCGAGCGGCTGGTAACTCCGCCGGCCCGTGGAGCAGGGACGGGAACGACCGTGCGCCTGAGCTCTCCGGGATAGTCCAAGTGGTGAGACGGGAATCGTGGTTTGATAGATGCGGAGAGAACGCCTGTCCCACCGATGCCTGGCATGCCCGCGACAAAGGCCGCAGTCGGCACAGAGTGTGCCGGGCCCCATCGGCCTGGCCATCCATTGCAGCGTTTCTGTCCTGCCGCAGTCGCCGCATCTCGGCCCCGCCGGAGCTTTAGCCGGCGTGGATGGTAGGAGAGCGAGCTCCACAGGAGGCACGCAATGATTGTCGCCGGCCATTGGGGGAGATGCTCTGAAATGCACAGAGAAATTAGTTTGCTCAAAGGGGCGGAAAAGGTCGAAAGAACAAAGAAATTGATTGAATTGGGAGAGAGGACGACGGTACTTGCGCCGATAGGAGGCAATGCCGATGGGGTCTTCTAGTGCCGAGAGGAGGAGATGCCGATGGGGTTTTCTTTCGTTGAGGAGGAGATGCAAAAGTGTTTTCCAGTATATATTAATAGATCTCATTAAGGGATAGGCACAGGGTCTCATGGGGGATCGTGTCAGGCAAATGGCCTAGGCGCGTAACTTGCAATCTCATTGAACTTGGAGCAAACTTAATTCACTTGAACATGACCGGTTATTCTGGTATACGAGGTCGGATGTTTCGGTTTATGAACCATGAGTAGACCGGAGAAATATTTTTAATCATTTGATGGCAAAAAAATGCTTGTTTTAAATATGGACAAGGTGAGATATGATATCATCCTTGTTAGGGAGAGCCAGAAATGTGCACAATTCGAACGTGGAGCCGTGGCTTAGGTAGAGCAATTTGAAGTGATGGGCAACAAATTGGCTTTCAGTAAGATGGTGTCTACTCTATCTAGTGTACACTACCCCATCTAGCAAAGATTTGTTTTTCAAAGACTTGGTTAGTAGGAAAGAATCGTGAAGACAAGCAAGCTGACTTAGAGTTTGAACCACGACTTCATTCTTCCTTGTTGACGAGTCATGCTTGGTAACAACAAAATGAAAGCATGCAATGAGATAGGCAATATAACCTGGGCAAGCCCAGATGTTTGGGTTTACGAAACATTAACAGACCGGACAAAAATTTTCATTCCTTTCCGGGCAAAAGTTGCTTGTTTTGAATTGGGCAAACCTGATTACGGATTTCGTAGTTTTTGAGATAGTGAGATCACAATATTTGTTTTTTAATTGTCCAGTATTGATTTCCACCTCTCTAAATTACGATGAACTATTCCAACTACCAGCCGTGGTAAATAAATGGGGGAATACCAGAAGTTGGTTTCCATCACGTCAATGCGTGTGCGAGTATTGTTACACGGGAATCAAGGAAGAGAGATAGAAATAGATATCAGTAGATTGATCTAGAAACAAATATATCCAATATCACTCTCACATGTTAGGGTAATTTGTTTGGATGTAGATATCCAATTATTTTACTAAAGAACAGATCACATTCATCGTGAATTATACATTCCTCATTATAAAAATGTGACCATTCTTCCCAGCTCATCTTGAAGAACAGCCGGCCTGCGCACTGATGATTGCCGCGCGCCACTAGCAGCGCCAGCGTTGCACGTCGGCGCCATGTCACTTGTCGGATCACCTCTGAGGCTGCCTCACGGCACCGCAGGCAACCCTTGTTCGTCCGCATCATCATCAATGTCGCGCCCGCCGATTCTTCCTCACCCTCGACCTGTCTGATGTACCGCCTCGCAGTGTCATCATCGCCGGTGCCGCCATTGGCCCTGTAGAGGACCATGGTGGCTACGTAGGCCGCCACATTGTGCCCGGTCTGGGCGGCCTCCTTGAGCTTGGCGATGGATGACCGAGAGCTGTAGTTTTCCCTGAACAGGATGTCCATCCCAGAGAGAAAACATGCCTCCGGGTTTCTTATACAGGTCAGGCAATCGAGGAGGGCGTCGTAGCCCTTGCGGTCGTTCCACTGCAGCTCAACGGCAAATTGCTTTAGCGCCACGCGCCGACCAACGGCTGCGTTGTTGCACATGCGACGCATCTCCCGGCAGGTCGCCCGTAGGCTGTGGAGGTCGTCCATGGCCCGCTCCGAGGTCGCAATGAGGTGGCCGGCGATGTCAATGTTCACCTATGTAGGGAGCACCACCAGCGATAACGGCAACCACCTCGATGACATGATTACTGACCTACCGGCGTCTTAAAAATAGTTTGATCAAACATCAGAGTGCCAGGTCAAATGCACATTCAAATTGATATAGAGACTTGGAAGAGAGCACTGTACTCTCACAGATCTTCCTTCCGAGAGGAGGAGATGCAATTGTAAAAATGTTTTCTGTACCCCAGGTGGAAGAAGTCGATCAATGCCCCATTTACAACAAATCCACCGTTCCTTTCTCTGCATTTGCAGTAAATTCACCGCTCCTTCGCCACCCAAAACAACCTTCGCTGCTGCTCCGTTGATTTCGGGATAACAATAATAATTCATTATAACTGTTGGGGAACCTAACGGAAATTACGTTCTTGGAAATGTGAACAGGTCGGACTAAATGGTCAGTACAATGTGGTGGATACTAACTGTCGCACATTTCTTGGTCGATTTTGGCAATACATCATCAGTGCAATGCTCAGAAGCATAGGGCACAATGTTCAGAATACATGATCAACACATTTTTCACAATACCAAAGTGACACTTGCAGAATACATGATCGAGACATCTAATTAGCCTTAACACCGAGCATCAATCCCGCCATTCCCGCGAAAATAACAAATAAAGCAAGCAACACATGCGCGAGTTTGACATTGTGCCTATAATTCTCAATTGACTTCAGCTCGGTGGTAGCCTTCTGAAGTTTTTGTCGGACTATTTTGAGCTCATTCCTAATCTCTCTAACTCACAGTTAGCTTTTCCCAATTCCCCCTCCCACTGCTTTGCATCCTCTTCAGCTTTCGCTTTCTTCTTCATGAGCTTCAGCATAACAGCATACGACCTTTCATCTCATTCTGGATCAATCCAGCAGAAGTAATCGCATTACTCTTTTCTTCCTACAAATTAAACGACCCATTAGCAATAGCCATTGACCACAGGCACCACATAAGCAGGTAGCCAACCAGCTATTACCTTTGGGCAGCAAACAAACTGGCGGCCAAGGTTGAGAAAGGTCCAAGCATACTTCACCACAGCTCTCAACCCGTGTTTGCACTTGTCTTTAGGATGCCAATGGCTACTATTGTAGGAAGATGTCTCCGAGCAGTAACTACCAATGGAAGAAGATGCTAGAGTACACGAATGCTTCAAAAAAACTCATTGCAACTTGAAATCAATGCTTAGTTTTGCACTTTCTAAACTAAAGCCTATCAATCAACTTGTAACAACAATCGTGCTTCAACCGATATCCCCAATTCCAAATATCACTTCCCTCTGATGAAAGGGGAAAGCAGAGGCACAAAACAGGGTACTGACCTGACCGTAGGTCACTTTCCTCCCTTCAATGCGAGGATCCGCCATTCTCGTCGTGGGTTGTAGATCTGCGCACCAACGCCTCTAAGCTAGATATTTGCCACAACAACCCACAGGAGCATGCTGGCAAGCCCCTTGCAGGGTACGCGGTTGATATAGCCGTTGGCCGCAGGTTCGACCCCTGCTATTAACATAGTTATCCTTTTCATTTTCCTCTGTTTTTTTATCAGACTAACTTGTGGGACCTTATTAAATTTTATGACGAGTTGGAACCACAGTAGGAAACAAGCAGTTTCGCGATTGTTCCTCAGGAAGGTCCTTCCAGCAAAACATCAACAGACCAGAACTTTGCCGTCCACCGAGCAGCAAACATCATATTATGATCAGGTAGCAACAAGTTTCTCAACTCATGACCACAAAGTTCACAACACCAAGTAGCAAGCATCATAGGATGATCATCACATGAAGTAGCAACAAGTTTCTTAACTCATGACCACAAAGTTCACAACACCAAGTAGCAAACATCATAGGATGATCATCATTACAATTTTCAAAATACTCATAACCACCCATTTGTAATCATAATGATAAGAACTGATCATCAATTTACATCTATAGGCGTTGATTCTCCTTCCATAGCTCCATCCTGCAGCTGTCCCTTCACCTTCTGTAGCTCAGCGGTAGTAGCTTCTGAGGATCCTTCCCATTGTTGATCCCTTTTTCACTTGGCTGACCTAAAGAAAACATAAGCACCAACAAGTTTCATGACACTACGTATTATGATCAGGAGGAACAACCAGTAATTAAACATCAACAAAGAACAAGTTTCATAATAATCAAGCACTACCTATTTTTAGCTTTCTCGTGCAGTATCCATTGCTTCTACTTCTCCATCTGGATAACACTCTGTTGTATCGATTGCTTCTCCTTCTCGATCTCGATAACTAGCTGCTCAAACGATTGCTTATACACTTCCATCGTATCGATGGCATGTTTCAGCTTTCCCTTCACGTCTTCCAGCTCAGTGGTAGTTGCTTTAAGCTTGATG
This sequence comes from Cenchrus fungigraminus, assembly GCA_036936925.1. Classification (NCBI taxonomy): domain Eukaryota; kingdom Viridiplantae; phylum Streptophyta; class Magnoliopsida; order Poales; family Poaceae; genus Cenchrus; species Cenchrus fungigraminus. The sequence continues at coordinate 93,567,562 of CM072780.1, forward strand.
TTAGCCTTTGCTTATTCTTCCTTCCATGACCTTACCTCCTCTTCAGGTTTTGCCTTCCTGTCCAGTACCAGGTCTTTCGACTCTTGGTCAAGAATCTCACCTATTTTTTTCAATAAGGCATTGTCCCGGCGTAACATATGGGCACACAACTCCTTGTAGTTGTTGGTCTGTTGCAATTATTCATGTAACAATTGGTTAGCCATCTCGTTGAATTTCCTCATCTCTTGCATAGTTGTATTTAAAATTTCCTGACACAGTTCCTTGTATTTTACAGCCTCTTGCTGTGCCATGAGTTCTCTGCCTTCTTGTTCTTGCAGGTCTCTCTTCACCTCCTGCAGCCCAGCTTTAGTGGCTTCAAGCACCTCTACAAGCTAGTAAAATACAATAACCTATCAATCCATCAAACGATGCAAACTGAAAACTAACTGAATCTAACACCTATGAATTGTCTATAGCCTATCAAGTTGTAACACCAAACGAAGTGCAAATATGAGGGTACGATGAAATCTGATTCTAGTGTATATGCTCATCAATCCATTAGATCCCCAAATCTAGAAATCCCTAGGACGATAGGGGAAAATATAGCGGCTCAAACCAGAGAACTGACCTTGTCGAGCCGTTTCAGCTTCTTGTAGCTGGAAGGTGGCGGCGGAACCATCTTCCAGTCGCCTCTAGGATCCTCCATTCCTGCCACGAGCCATTGCAGATCTGCGCGTAGCAAAAGTCGAGAGTCTTTGCGAAGCTAGTGAAGCCTTTCGCCTGCAAATTACTGATTTATATTAAAGATTCATCTTACACAACCATAAGGAAAGTGTTTCCTGTTAAAATGATAGAACCAAGAAGTGGTGCAGTGGTAAGCAACGCAGTCTTGTTCCTATTGGTTTTTAGTTCGAACCCTTGCAATGGTAAGTTGTTTTTGCAACATTTCGTGACCTAGTGAAAATGTTTACATGTGGGACCTCCATTTTATGATGACTTGGAACGACAATAGGAAATAAGCAGTTTCGCGATCGTTACTCAGGAAGGTCCTTCCAACAAAACATCAACTCATGACCACAAAGTTCACAACACCAAGTAGCAAACGTAATTATGATCAAGTAGCATCAAGTTTCTCAACTCACGATCACAAAGTTCACAACACCAAGTAGCAACAAGTTCCATCAACTCATGACCATTCTCAACACTCAAGATCTAAATATCAATTACATTTGTAGGCGTTGATTCTGCTTCCATAGCTCCATCCTGCAGCTTCTGCGGAGAAGTAGCTTCAAGCTTCTTGTGAGCTTCTTGCGATCCTTCCCATTGTTGTTCCCTTTGTCGTTTGCATGATCTGAAGTAAACATCAGCAACAACAAGTTTCATAACACTACATGTCATTCTGGGCCATTCATCACTATGAAGTGAGCAACAACCAGTAGTTAAACATCAACAAGCAACAAGTTTCATAATAATCGTAACTACCTATTTTTATTTAACTCGCAAAGAATCGATTCCTTCTCCTTCTCAACCCGTTCCAGCTTTGCCTTCACCTTTTTCAACTCAGCGGCAGTAGCTTCAAGCTGCTTGTTAGCAATTTCACAGTCTTCCTTCAAATCACTTGCTTCCTCTCGACCATTTTCAACAACCTTTGTCAGCCTATCCAGAACAACAGTAGTCCTAGCATCCCATTGAGGATCAATCCAAATAAACGTCCCACATCGTTGTTCTTCAGGCTGTAGACACCAAATACATACATGTTCATACAATTATCCATTTGCAACACTGACATCAAGAGTACAAGTACTATAAGTCTACCTGACCGCAGATTCCATATCGGTGCCCAAGGTTGCACAAGGGTTCCTTGACAAGGATAAGATACCCATGCTCGTACTTGTTATAGCGATCCACAAGGATAAGATCAGCATCAGGAGGGCCTGATGTAACGAAATCAGTGGACCGAGCCACCTCTAGAAGCTAGTAAAATACAACAACCTATCAATCTGATGCAAATTGAAAACTAACTGAATCTAACACCTATGAATTGTCAATAGCCTATCAACTTCTAACACCAATCGAAGTGCAAATCTGAGGGTACAAAGAAATCTAAATCAATTGTATGTGTATATGCTTATCAATCCGCAAGATCCCCAAATCTAGAAATCTCTATCCCTAGGTTGTAGGAGAAAATGTAGTGGCTCAAACCAGAAGACTGACCTTGTCATGCTGACTCAGGTACTGGTAGCCGAGAGGTGCCTCATAACTCACCCTCTCATCGCCACTAGAATTCTCCATTCCTACCACAAGCCGCCGTTGCAGATCTGCGTAGCGGAAGTTGAAAGTCTTTGCGAAGTCTGAGTGAAGCGTCTCGCCAACCATTCGATAGGAAATTATAGACTCAACTGAAACTTACATGTGGGACCTGGTCACAGTAAAGAATTCGCATGAACTATTAGCTGAGTTTCCCATAAAACATGCACAACCAAGAAGTGGTGCAGTGGTAAACAGCACAACCTTGTTCCTTCAGGTCCCTGGTTCGAACCCATGCCATGGCAAATTATTTTTGCAACATTTCGTGACCTAGCCTCCGCTGATCTGGTGAAAATGCTTACATGTGGGACCCAACTGAATTTTATGACGACTTGGAACACTCTATTTCAAAATAATGCTTACATGTGGGACCAAAGTTAGTTTATGACACCGCTGACCTAGAGAAAATGCTTGCATGTGGGACCCTGGAAAATATTATGATGACTTGGAACACTCTAATTTCGAAAGAATGCTTACATGTGGGACCCTACTGAATTTTATGACGACTTGGAACACTCTGTTTTTAAAATAATGCTTACATGTAGGATCGATGTTGGTTTATGATGTTTTTTCAGAGCTTATGGCGTCACAAAACAGCATGGAACAGGGAACGCCCAGCTACAGTACCAACCGTAATGACGAAAATTTTTTTTGTCAATAAATTTGCTCGGAAGTGAAATATTATGATGAGATCAGCCAGGAACGTCATAAATCAATGACGCTAAAATGTGGGTGCATCACTAGTCAATGATTTTCTTGTAGTGCCACTTGTTGTTGCTGCAGGGGGCAAGCTAAATACGCTCAATATTTTGGCTCGTATTCTTGCGATGAGTGTTGAAGGTACAACATCCGTAATGAGCCTCGTACAGTTTGCCATCATCTAGTTTGATGGCCTTCCTCTGAATGTGAAGTTCGAAGAGCCGAGCAAACACGTCAGCTGAGATCACATAGTCGAAGGTTCTCATGATCCAGAAAAACTTCGAAAGTTCAATGAAGGAGTTAGGAGTAAGCTGATGCATTTTCACAGAGAATCTCTCAAGAGTGGAAGGAAGATGACTGTCGGAGGGGAATCTTAATCCAGCAGTGAAGAAATCTTTGAAGACGACAATTTCATCTGCCTTCGGAGCAGAAGTCTCTTCATCTGTAGGAGCACAGCCATCGCCAGAAGGGAAAAAACTGGCAGCTTCGAATTCCTTGATAGATTCTGGAGTAACTAAGGATTTACAGAAGACCAGAGTGGGAGGTTAAAAATCTTTAGGAGCGGCGAGTTCCTCAACGCTGGCGTCCACGTTTGAAATGTCTTCGCCTTCTCCCGATTCAATCTCACCCTCTTCGTGTGTATCAGCAGCCTTAGAAGCTTCAGCTGCAGAGTCGGTGGCCATCACTGATGTACCCTCGGTGTCAGGAGGAATACCAGCTGCATCTAGTTCGTCGGAAGTCATGGGACGAGCAGTGCTTTTGGTGCGAGCCACCTTCCTAAGAAAAAAAGACTCGAAAAATAAAAACAGGGAAGAACAAGAGTCAAAAGAAACAGGTAAAACACACGAAGACGCGAGATAACAAGAAAAAGTTACCTTCGGAGATTTTGGATTGCAGAAAAACCAAAACGTCGAGGTACGAATCTGAAAGCGCGACACTTACGAAGTTTCGAGAGTTCGCCAAAGCAAAGAACGGTAAAATAAAGTTACCGCTCGAGGCCTCTATTTATAGGGAAGGGGTGGGGCGGTTCCAAGAAAGTGCCTTGATATAGCCGTTGTATAGCCAGAAAGGCAACGCATCTATCCTCCGATGTTCCGAGGGTAATGTTTTTTACCACAATTCAGAGAGTTTTTCGTGGAAACGGATCGTCGGAGTCAACCCGCTTCCCCGAGGGGCTAGTGTTGGGGAACTGGGTTAAAACCATTACCCTCGGAACTTCGGAGATATTATTGCTCTCAAGAACCCCGCGACGTGAGAGACAAATGATTGAATGGTGCTTGTTGTTTCATGAATTCCGAAGGTGTTACTTTCATTTCCATGAACTCGAGTTCGTATGAACCGCGGATTATCGGCTTTCTAACACTCTAATGACCTTCGGAGAAAATACTCACCAAGGGAATGTTGGTTCTTGATGTTTGTGTGACGTTTCAGGGAAAGGAAAAACTTCAGAAGAGGATTGCAGTTCGGGAAACTAGACTTCGAAGCTGAGTTCAATCTTCCAAAGCCAAGGTTCAAACTTTCGAGGAATCTTGGGAATGAAAGCAGAGCCCCGAACGAAGTGGAGTCAAAGGCGTGACACCAAAAGTCCGGGTTCAAGGTGTGAAAAGATGGCAGGCTTCTAAATATCTGAAGTTAGCTCCGCAAATCACGGGATGTAAAAGACATTCATGTACATGCTCCCATTTAAAATATTCTTTAGATCCGAGGGTAGTATCGGAATGTAAAAGTCCCTTCGACTCCCTATAAAAGGGGGCCGGGGGGGACGTGTAAAGGGGTTCACAACTTTTGAGGAGATATACAGGCTTTCGGAGATTGTTTGTCTCCTAGTTCACGAATCTGTTCTTGTGTTCGTTATTAAGTTTCTTCACTTACGTGTTCGGGGGTTCCATCCGATTCTTGAATCCCCAACACAGTGTACTTGTTCATATAGTGGGGATGGATACATCGAAGCTTGGTCATGTGGGGATGAGATGCATTGGGAGTTTCAGCTCCAGCACTGGAGAAAGTAACCCAGCAGATGTCTTCATGCTGGAAAGGCCTGTCTAGCTTACCATTCTCCAAACATACGTACCTTTTCGGCTTTTCCCTAAAAAGTCACCATGAAGTCTGTTAGCAACGGCTGATGGCATTAGCTAGCTTCGCATCAAGAAGCATCAACTCTCAACAGTACGTATTCAGCTTCAAGGATATACACAGCTCATGATGATATCTTCCTCTCTCAGCAGTAATACTCTCTTCATCGTGCTCAGACTTGTATTCCCAGTAGGATGGAAATAAATATTCAATGAACAAACTTAGTTCTTTCTCTTCCATGTTGTAATTCTCTTTCTTCACTTTGATGGAGGTAGAAATTACCTAACACTTCCATATTTTCTACTGCTAACGAATGGACATCATGTATTGTTGACACCTTTCACGTAGTCTTGCCAATTTTGGGTGTCAATATGTATAACTTGCAATTGCAAGCACTGTAAAAACGCATCTCCCTTGCAGTTAACTAATTATGTGGTGAAGTAAGGTAACAGATCGGTGGATCAGTAAAACCTCGACTTACATAGAGCCGACCTACAATAATGTACTGTCGTCAAAAAAGTTCACCTGATTCTATGGTAGAGGCGTATGGCTTTCACGAAACTGAAGGAGCGGTCAGCAGCAGCAATGCACGAGTACCGATTCTACACGAGGGTGAGGTTTCTCTTGAGGATTTTAGATGAAGTAATGCAATATATAAATGGAGTACGCTCTATTTGAGCATTCCTTCCAAAAAAAATTCTAATTAAAACACACCGAAAGAATAGAAGTATAAGAAGCACATTGTCTGAGCAGCTTCAATTCTCTCAATGTATGTATATATATAGATATCTAGTTGGTCACCATTCACAACTCAGAGCTATAAAAGCACACCGTTCAGGGGAGAAAATATCACCAGTGTGTTGCTTCATTTTGCCAACATCCGGAATATAAAATCGACCCTATACTCCACTGGAACAGAGTTGATATATGTTGAATAGGACCTTGTATGGGGATGAGATGCATCAAGAGTTTTAGCTCAATTTTGAGAATACAAGTGCCAGCTTAGGTGAAAATCAAGACAAGCACTTCTAGACAGTTATGGAAAGCTTTGTTTGGTTAGCTTTTGAGATCGAGAAATTGGGTTCTGTTGTTCAGTCAAGGCTGAGCATGCAACAGCTGCTCTCGGTTAAGTGCCACATTGTAGGTTTCTACAGTTAGTAGTGGAGGATCTCGCTACTAGAAACAGGATACATCTGACAGCGAGTACTCTATACTCAATAGGATCCAGTAATCTGAATGCAAATATCAAACACTTCCTGTCTAGTATTTTAGCATTCAACATTTTTGGTCTCATGTGTTCTATAATGGATACGGAGATGCTTCTCTGGCATTTATCTTTACCACGAAAAAGGAATTTGCGAAGTATATGATCTCCGTGCCCCAATACAGGTTTTCTCAAGCAACACTTCTCAAGTCTTTGTTAATTGGTACTGTACTTGTAAAATGTTTTTGTCCTATCAAGTTAGCAGCATGGTTGGAGTGTCCATAAAGGCTTTATTTACTTTTTGCATCTATAAAGGTTGATCTGTCAGAAATATCAATTGACTCGATCTGATGAACAGGGGACATGAAAAAGAAATTCGTCTTCACTCAATAGAATTGTTAAACAAATGTTGTACAGGATCAGAGGTTAAGACGATTTATTGGCCAGCATGCCATGACAGTCCCGAACAGCTAGCGTTGCAAAAAGAAAACATCAGTACAAGCTAAGAATACAAATTGTAATTTTTCAGCATGTCATGTAAGTTCAAGCAAAAGCAAGTCAGCTAATAACTCAGTTATGTTGTAAAATAATCAACTTCGCTCCCCTCGTTTAAGTAAGTTCAATAGAAACTAAGAAGATATGCATGTTGCATTAATTATTTGCACATCCAATGTAGAAACATATACCTTGGTTGGTCCGGAGATAAATGAAAGTGAAAAGGGAGAATTTACTTCCGTTCCTATATACAAAGCAACATCAATCCAAGGCGCAGAAAAATCACTTGCTTCCTGGTGCGACGGTGGCATCATCAACAAAATGAAATTCTTAACCATTAGTAAATGTTGAACAGGTTTGGAGTGTGGATTGGATTCATCAGGGGCTTTAGCCAAGACCAAGAGGCTTAGCATGCAAACTGAAGGACTTGTTGTAATGTCCCGCCCATCGGGACCTGGCACGCCTACTCCTGTCAGCTCTCTAGGACCTCAAGAATGCCATCACAGATCAACACATGTCTTTTCTGCACACTTTGTCTTCACTCATGCGCACTCGGAAAGGACATCCCGGTCGGTCACCCATTGCTCCACGCTAAACACACTTAACATCAGAGTTTCTTTCGAGATGGGCTTCTGGAAAAGAAGTTGCAACTTGTTGGTATGAGTATTCTTATCAATCCTATTAAGCCTTGGGCCATGATGTCACACTTGTGTTGTATGCCTGTTCCTGGCTAGTGGTCACACCGCAGGTGTTGTGGGTTATTCACAAAGTCAGGCTGGGTGTGTCATGACTATATCTTCGAGTACTCTAGGCTAGGTTGGGTGTGTGCATGCGCGCTAGGCTGAGTGTGTTGGCGTGTGTGGGGTTGAGCTGAGTTTGTGTTTTTCTTGTATTCTCGAGAAATTTTCCCTTTTCCCCTTCTTAAGATAAAGCGCAGTTCTCCTGTGTCTAGGGGTGGTATTGGGCCATGGCACTAATCTATGCTTCACAATTCAACTAAGCCCTACTACTTTTTAGTTCAAAATTGTATAGAATTATGGCCCAGCCCTTATATGGCCCGATCGTTAAGTTTGCTAGGTCAAATTGGAAAAAAATCGAGAAAAATATTTTTTTTTCCTTTTTGGTATAGTAATGTTCATGGGATTTCAGTGGCGATCATTGAAATGGTTTGCAATGGGAATGGAATACATCAGGCTTTTGAGATGAAGCCTCAATTGGAGAAGAAGAGCTATGATACACTTGCACGGCAGCAACTTTTCAAACAATATCGTTGACAATCCACGTTTGCATATTGGCTTGGTGGATTCTGAGGTTGGGAGCTTTTGTTTGTTTCTTCTAACAGCTTATCCAGAGCATCCAAGCTCAAGGTCCTGAACTACTTCGAAGACAATGGTCCTCGTCATCCATATGAAGCTGCTGCTCTGTTATCAACAACTTCTGGTTAGGTGGTTGCCTGGGTGGTTGTAAAAGTTTAACAAGCAACTCTGTTTCAATTTATCAGCTTAGACTAGAGAGATATCAACACGTTGTTAACTGGATGTGGTTGGGATGTCAGGATATTATGTATATTCCACTATTAAATGGCTTCGAGTCCATTTGATAGCTTTTGTCATCGAAACTGAATGGGTATTGATTATTCATATAAATTAAGTCGACATTTCTGAAATACGACATGTACAATATTGAGCATTCCAAGGTATCACTTCAAGCAAAGAAAATCAAATATGAAATTACCATCTCAATTGCTATTCATGTGTAGAGGGATACCACCCGTCCTGGCTCAACAGTAACAATTTTTAAAAAATAAATTTACACCTCAAGTATGGAATGGCTAGGATTAAACTCGAAAGAATGATATATAAGTAGCTTTCCAAGGGGAATTCGTTGGCTATTATTAGCTTAATTAGCTTAATTCTTAATATGGAAGGTGGTGACAGAGAATTGCAACTACCCTAGCAACCTCTGACTATTAGTCTTGTTCAACTCAACCCGCGTTTTATATAGACATATGAAGAGATGATTTTGAAATCCAGCAAATGGAAACTGATTTTAACAGGTTTACCTACAGCACCAACTCTATCTCAATTTTCATTAACTGTCAATGCACGCTTGACTAGTTTCTGTGATTATTTTGATGATTCTCCAGTGAATTACTGACGGCTCAGTAACAGTTCAGTGGTGGCCACTGAACCAAAGATCGTAATGGGTAAGCAATCACAAGAAACAAGCCTCACGTATAGGACCAAATAAGATACATATCAGTAGTAATTCAATTATTTACCACCGTAGTAATAAAGAACTCAAATATATCCTCCAACAATCAGTATCAGTAGAGATAGACACAGGGTTCGGCTTACAAGATTGCAGACCAAATCCCATATAATTCTTCCACCCACAGCCACGACAAGCCACGATCAAAAGATGGGGAACTCTGAGAAATTCAAGCGACGCACCCGAGCTGTAGCAACTCGTTCATGCACTCGGTTCAAATCCGACGAGAGGATCAGCCTCAATTCTTGATAAGAGATGGCATGACCTTCTAGGGTTCCAGCCAAGAGCGATGGCTCGACAGGAAAAAATCACCATCCAAAACCATTCTGCCCCTGCTACATGTCGACCCTGGGCTTTTTATTAATGTGCGCGCAGGCACCCTGGCCTCCACGAGCCCAAAACCAGGTTCGGCTCAAACATAGGCACCACGACCATCTAACTGAACCCAAAACAAGTCCTAATTAGCCAGGACTCAAATGACATGCTATAAAACAATTAAGTAATAAAATATTGCGGCTACTTATATATATGTAAAGGAAAATAAATGATGCATCTTGAGGTGATGTCAGTTGCCGGCATGGAACCAAACTGAATAATACTTGGTTTCTTCTTGAGTAGATTAATCCCCATGAATGTTAGTCGGACTTTGCTGTTTTTCACATCCTTGACAAGATTAATGTCAATATAAAAATCACTAAGCTTCATAAAAGAATGATCTTCCATATTATTTTTTGGTAATTCAATTGGAACAGAAATATTTGTCCTCTTGAAATTGTTCACACAAATAATAGTTGAATCTTGAGGAGCCATGTGCTCATCATCGAATATACATTTGATGCTGCAGAGGCTCGATTCAAGAGCATGAAGCCAGGGGAGGAGGAGCTTGAGAGGAAGAATGAGAGGGAGGATGAGAGCGTGAGGGGCAGGGGAGGGATTGGGCTGTCTGGGCCTTGCCCCTCTCTAAAGACCCCTTTTTGTTTTTGATATTACACATAAGCTTTAATCACGTACTGCAAGCTACCTTGTCAGAGGCCAAACATATGTGTGTCAATTCGGTATTGATTGTCAGAGATATTCACAACATAGAAACTCTGATAACTTGTGTAATCCAAATAAAATGAATGATTTTGGGGTATTCTAGGCTACCAAATGTATGCAGCAAAGCAAGTCAATAAATATTTTCCAATGTCTCTGTATATTCCTAGTATATGTACTGTAATATATAGGAGGTTTAGTTTATGTAAGGGATGGGATATATTGGTTGTTTCAGTTGTAGTTCTAATGAACGGAATTTTTATCACAATATATATAGCCACACTTATGAAACCTAGCAGCTTGCCTTCCTTAAATGCATTTTAACTAACCAGGATTTGATTGCTGGTTGCAAATGTATTTCATTGCTTGCTGATGTTTAGGGGCCACTTGCAGGCAATTGAGAGTCTCGGTCTGATACAAAGGATTGATGAAAACAGTTAACCAGAGGACAATGTCTGCTTTCATACCCATGGTCGTTGTGTAATTTGACAGAATCAAATATTGACCAATGGTTTGTGTATTTCATCATCAAATTAGATAGTCAGTACTGTACTTATGAAATGTTTTTGTGCTATCAAGTTAGCAACATGGTTGGAGTGTCCATAAAGGCCTTATTTACCTTTTGCATCTATAAAGGATGATCCATCAGAAAAATCAATTTATTCGATCTGCTGAACTGGGGACATGAAAAAGAAATTATCTTCTTTCAATAGAACGGCTAAGCAAATGTTGTACAGGATCGGAGGTAAAGATGATTAATTGGCCAGCATGCCATGGCTATCCCAAACAGCTAGCGCTGCAAAAATAAAAAAGAACTAAAACATGTACAAGCTAGTAATAGAAATTGTAATTTTTCAGCGTGCCATGTGAGTTCAAGCAAAAGCAAAGCTAGCTAACTCAGTTTATTTTGTAAAAGAACCAAGTTCTGTCTCCTTGTTAGTAAGTTTAATCGAAGACATGCATGTTGCATTATTTGCACATCAAAAGTACTAGAAACATATACCTTAATTGGTCCGATGATAAATGAAAGTGAAAAGGGACAATTTACTATCATTCCTATATATAAAGTAACATCCATCCAAGGCGGAGTAAAATCACTTGTGTTAGAGTGGTACAGCGGAATCCGGCCCGGCCCGCTATACCCACGAGCCGGCGCCCACCAGGCCTTAGGTCCACTGGAGGCCACAACAACAAGACCCTGGGCCTAACTCAACCCAAAAGACTAGCCTGGTGGGTGAGGACTACCCCCAACTTTATGTTGTGCTCTCCCACCATCAATTTCCGATGTGGGACTAAACCCAATAATCTCCTCCGTCACACATTCAGCCTGTTCATTTGGCTGGTGGTTGGTGCAGATTTGTTCTGAGAGAAATACTACTGGCTGGTTGCTGGTGACTGGTTTGTTCCGAGAGAAAAGTACTGCTGGCTGGTGGCCGATAAGCCAGACGAACAGGGCGATTGGGCCCAACTCTTCCATCACAACCATCTGTGTGATCTCCCGAAGACGTATCAAGGTCTCGAGTCTAACTCTCCAGTCACAACCATCTGTGTGATCATCCGAAGACGTTCACGTGCTCTCCAGTCACCATGTGACCCCGGAGATGTTTTCCCAGGTGTTTTCGACCTTCGGTTCTGATACCACTTGTTAGAGTGGCACAACGGAATTCAGCTCGGCCTGCTATATCCACGAGTCGGCGCCTCACCAGGCATAGGTCCACCGAAGCCCGCAACAACAAAGCCCTGGGCCTAACTCAACCCAAAAGACTAGCCTGTTGGGTGAGGACCGCCCCCACCTTTATGTTGTGTTCCCCCACCATCATTTTCGTTGTGGGACTAAACCCAACAATCTCCCCCGTCATACATTGGGCCCAACTCTTCCATCACAACCATCTGTGTGGTCTCCCGAAGACGTTATCCAGGCCCCGAGTCCAACTCTCCAGTCACAAGCATCTGTGTGACCCTCCGGAGACGTTCACGGGCTCCCCCATCATCATGTGACCCCGGAGATGTTTCCCAGATTTTTCCGACATTCTGCTCTGATACCACTTGTTAGAGTGGCGTAGAGGAATCTGACCCGGCCCGCTATACCCACAAGCCGACACCTCACCAGGCATAGGTCCACTGGAGCCCACAACAACAAGGCATTGAGCCTAACTCAACCCAAAATGTCTTAACTGAGATCATGGCCATCCGTGCGCATTACCAATCTTTGTTTTTCGCGTAGTGTAATCAACTTGCATAGGGCAGCAGGACCGATAGGTCCTCATCATGCACATGATTTAAACTCAAAAAAATGCCGCCTTTCCAGGGATTGGTTATGGGAAGGGGCAAGAGTTGTTAGGCGCAGACTGGGGAAGACGTGCTCTGGCCCAGTGTTGTGGATCCGATTGGATGGCTAGTGGCTGCAGGTAACGTCGATGGTTGAGGACAAAGGCTCAGGAGAAAATTATCAAGGGCAGCCGGTGGAGATAGACCGGCACTGATTTGGAAGAAGGACCAGCTACGCAGCCTGGGAAAGGTACTACATATATTGCAGGACAAAGCGCCAAGAACTGTGGCTCCAATAATCCTCCAGTAAATGCAATGAGTTCGGCTGCTCAGATTAGTAGCTGATGTCGTAGTACATATGACGAGACTGAGCATATCAACTCTTACTTAGTAGCTGATGTAGTACATATGCAATGAGTTCTCAGTGAGTTCGGTTGGTTAGATTGAAAATTTGGGTTCCATCTTTATGTGATGGATGGGCACCCAATAGCTGAGAGTGAAGCGGGATGAGTGTTATATATAGAGACAATTCCCTATTTGACATTGAGAAAATGACCCATTCATTCTTCAGCTTTCAAAATTTTTCCCTTCCCTATTTGACATTGACTTCAACTTTCACTAGTAGGGTTAGGCCCTTAGGTTCAACCAGGACTAATGATGAGAGACAAAAGCCCCCCTAGTCCCGGGGGAACGAACCTGGACTAAAGGGGTCCTTTAGTCCCGGTTCGTATTACCAACCGGGACTGGGGGGGCACGCCTGCGCCTGCGTCCACCCCCTTTAGTCTCGGTTGGTAATACTAATAGTGACTAAAGGGCCTCCTCTCTTTTTTTATTTTCAATTTAAGCGTATATTCTAATTGTTGTCTCACGTGTATATGTGCGTATACGTATTTGCACTTAGTATCTATGTATATGTGTCTATACATATATACCATATATGTACTTAGAGTTATATATAAACCTATATATCTACATATATAAACTTATAAATATATATACACAGCAAAATAAATAGTATTTTCTTAAACTACTACATACATCAAAACCCTAAACCCAATAGTATATATACATCAAAATATCGTTCAATACAAATTTCTAATCTCAACTTTCATCGGAGTAGAGTTGGTCAATTGGATGGTGGTCATAAAAATGTTTTCCTTTTGGATGACCCACCTCGTCCATGAGAAATCTGATGAGAGCTTCTTGAATTGCCAAGAGACGATACTTCTCAATAAGTGCATCCCTTTTTATATCTGTCTGTAATTTGAAAACAGGTTAATATATTACACCGAATGATTAAATATATAAGCGGTTAAAAATGATGTATTATTAATAGGTTTATTTTACTTACAGTATAATTCGTCGTGTTTTCATTGAAAGTGTGTACGAACTCACAGATGTAGTACCTGCATAAATTATTTCCTTGTTCCGGTCTCAAACACTAAAGTTGAGAGGGGAACAGATTATGAAATACTAGTGTTATACAATTTAAATATTCCTAATCTGAAATTGTTATTTGGATTACGTACCGGAAAATTAGTGACCCATCTAATTGATGGTTTAAATGGTCCTTGTGGTTTGCAATGAAATTGTTCCAATTTCCGAGGAAAAATAATAAAAGATAGAGTGTTAGTAAAAGCTAAATATATATATTGCATTAAAGAAAACGTCTTAGATAGAATTATTACTCTTGAAACAGATCTTGAAGGTCTTTGTAGTGTTAGGGGTCTTTTCTCAACGAATCCTACACCATGATGTTGCTGTTGTCGACACTGATTATGAATAGAATCTAGTGCAAACTGTATGCATGCTCATAAAGATTAGAATTGACTTAATAGAATTAACAAGGATAATTAGATGACAATCGCACTTACATGAAGTTGTAAGGCAGTAGTATAGAATTCTTGTAATGATTCTCGGATAGTCCTATAGATTGTCTCGATTGTTGTGTTTGGTTGGTTCCGGACCTCAGATTTGTTAACTTTTGATGGGTCCATGAAAGCAACATTTGACTAATCCTTCCATCGCATCTCAGTAAGTTGCAGGCTACAGAAAATGAAATCCAAATGTTAATTAGTAGATCGGCAGACGTAATAAATTTATTAATAAACATATGAAAATATGGCACTTACAGACACCAGGCCATCATAAGATCGGTATTCACGGCGTCCAGTTGGTAAACATCATAGATATCTTTGAATTGGAGTCAGACCACCTTCTCGCTTAGAAGGGAAAAATCTTCAGGTCTCACGAGCATACCAAACATCTCCAGGCCACCAGATGACTTCTTCATGTACCAATCATGAAATTTGCGCATGTTAGTTGGGAGCTTGTTGACCAATTCTGACTTCACTAAAGGTTGTCCTAGCTCAAAGCGCCATCTAGGTACGAAATTTTGATACGCTGGTAGATCTTGAAGGCCGAGAATAGCACCAACAGGCATCCCTGTTTGTTCATAAAAACTGATGACATGAGTCATTTGTTTTGTATGCATGTTTGCAAGAGCTGCTTGTTCTTCTGCATTGAGGCCTGAGACAAAGTCAGTAGGATTGCTCGTCGATGCATCTATTTGCTTCTCCTTGTTCTTGTTTGTGCCAGTCCCCGACGTCGACGCATGTATTTGCTCGATGTAACTATTTGGCGACCCTCGTCGTCTCTTCTTTTGAAAAGGCCTGGCCTGCACGAGCCCAAAACCAGATTCGGCTCAAACATAGGCACCACGACCATCTAATTGAACCCAAAACAAGTCCTAATTAGCTAGGACTCAAATGACGTGCTATAAAATATTGCGGCTACTATATATGTAAAGCAAAATAAATGATGCATCTTCAGGTGATCTCAGTAGCCAGCATGGAACCAAACTGAACAATCCCCATGAATGTTAGTCCGACTTTGCTATTTTTCACCTCTTTGACACGATTCATGTCAATATAAAAATCATTTTGTAAAAGAATGATCTTCCATATTATTTTTTGGTAATTCAATTGGAACAAAAATATTTGTCCTCTTGAAATTGTTCACACAAATAGTGGTTGAATCTTGAGGAGCCATGTGCTCATCATCGAATAAACATTTGGTGTTGCAGAGGCTCGATTCAAGATCATGAAGCGGGAGGAGCTTGAGAGGAAGAACGAGAGAGGGAGGGGTCGGGGTCGGCCAGGAGGAGGAGAGCGTGAGGGGGAGGGGAGGGAGTGGGCTGTCTGGGCCTTGCCCCCCTCTAAAGACCCCTTTCTTTTCTTTTTTTCTTTTCTTTTTTGATATTACACATAAGCTTTAATCACGTACTGCCATAGCTTGCCAGAGGCCAAACATATGTGTGTCAAATCGATATGGATTGTCTTAGATATTCACAACATAGACACTATGATAACTTGGGTAATCCAAATAAAATGAATGATTTTGTGGTGTTCTAGGCTACCAAATGTATGCAGCAAAGCAAGTCAATAAATATTTTTTGATGTCTGTATATTCCTAGTATATGTACTGTAATATATAGGAAGTGTAGTTTTTTAAGCCTGCCATGTGATTTCAAGCAAAACGTACATTCAGCTAACTGAATTTATGTTGTTAACTGACTTATTGCTCCCCTCTTTTTTATATAAAAAAAAGCAGAAAAAAACAGTTCACTACGCACATTCCTATAAATCTGCATCCTCCAAAGGTGGAATGTACAATCACTTATTTTCTTGTGCAGGATTGGCATCATCACAAAGTAGATCATACCCGCTGTGTTGAATATGAGCTATGCTTAAACTGGGCATGGGAGAGGTATACCACTGTGCATTGCATGGCAATGGAAATCCAACAACACAATTGAATAGTTTTGCAAAAGGTTTGGATACACCAGGAGATATAGCTCAATTTAGAGTACCAGAGTATGGTGTCAGAACCAGCAGAGCCGGAGAGTTAAGATATGTTGATGGCAACCATTGTGTTCATGTTGGCTTGAAATTTGGGTTCCATCATTCCTTGGGGGCTGATCTTGCAATGGCAAATGTCAAGGATGTGTGCTCTGTCTAGTATATGCACACGTCAGCTGACACTGAAACATCTGTACCAATAGCTAGGCTTGTCTTGTACAAAATTGCAGCCAACAACTCTTTTGTAGTGGATATAAACATTGCAGAAATAATAGACGGCCAGATTGTATGTTTCAATCAATGTAGACAGCTCAACTTCTTGGGATCTTAGGATATAGTAGGCGGATAGGGCGCACTAGCCTGCACCACCCAATTTTTAATTTTTAGATTCAGGTCGGCACCACACCTGGTTATCTTGTTCACAGAAATTCTCGAAAGAGTTAAGTCTATTTTTGGTAGTATCAGGTATAGACATTATGAAGTGTCTAGATCACTAACTGACTGAATTCTATAATACAAAATGAAAAAAGAACAACTGAATAAAAACCAAGAATGATAAAATATGATTCTAAATGAAATTATGGAGAAAGGGTCATCTAGGAGCTCCTCTAAGCGTGTTATACATGTTTAAATTTTTTAACATAAATCAAAAGATATGTACTGGTGTGCTGATGAACTTACGATTTTCTAGTATTATTATGATTATGGTTGTTCTGCAACATCAATTAAATGTGCCCATGTCACTCATATATGGAATCCAAGGTTAAGTGCATCTCACATATACTCTTAATAACTTATTATATCTCCTTTTTTGTAGGTCAAAAATCTCGTGACGTGTCACCGTCCAGCCACGGAGCAGAGCAGGGCAGCAGCGCGGCCATGCGACGGCTTGATCTTTCCACTAAACGTGTGGCATCATAAGCAGGCATGCGTGCACAGACAAAACTACCACGCCGGAGCACTACACGGGCTCAGAACGCAATGGTCCTTTTGTCTTGCAGATAACAAGTTTCCAACCGTCAGGGTCAAGGACTCAATAATGTAATTTTTATGGGCCACAATGAAGTTCTAATAAGTCTTTGGATCGACACGATTGTATTATCGATGCACAACTATTGCATACAGAGTTTTGTTGACATTTTTTTGTGACCCTTGCATTACTGAAACAAAGATTTTAGAAATTGAAGCTATTAAAGTCCTTCTTGTAGCGTACAATGACACGTGAAAGAATTAATAATTTGGCCACAATTCTCTAAGATTGAAATGTTGAAAAAGGTTGATTATGGGCATTTTCATTGAAGATTATTTTCAAAGGGTATCAAAAGATTGCCATTGTTGAAGCAAAGGTTATGCAACCAAAAGTTATGTAGGGTTCTTGACATATTCAGTTTATAGTACTCTAGCTAGCCTAAATTTTTTTATTGTTTCATATTTGTAGGCCAATATGGCCCCCTTTTTGAGTAAGGCATCGGGCCTGGATTTTGCCGCACAGGCGTGACAGCCCGTAGTGTGCCCTTTATGTAGCTATGTGGTGGGTAAAATATAATGAAAACCTACATACCCAAATTAATATAAGCCACCCATGAAGCTATAACCCAGAAGCCGGGAGGTGGTAATAAAACATCTGCTTCCTCTGTGCAACAGTGTGGCACCCAGAAAAAAATATAACCAAATCTTCTGTATAAGTTCCAATGGCAATGCACAATGTCATCAGCAGATGATGAGAGTGCTAAATTGCATGGCAGTAGAAATCTTTGAAACAATTAGCAAGGTTGTGATTGGGGATGGGATACATCAGGAAGTTTACTTTTTGGTTCAGTTTCAGGTCGTGCAAAGAAGAGAACAGTCTTCGAAGCTCTAACCAATCTGAGATGGGTTGCTGACATTAGCGGAGCCCTGACCTTGGCTGTCTTAACTGAATACCTTGCTCTATGGGATTTGTTATTCGAGGTGGTGCTACAGCCAGAGGTTGAAGACACTCATTTGGAGATTTGCACCAACTGGACAATATTCAGCCAAGTCAGCATATGAGGCTCTTTTTATTGGTGCCACTCAGTTTAATCCTTGGGAAAGGATCTGGAAAAGTTGGGCGCCGGGTAAGTGTAAATTCTTCATGTGGCTGGTTGCACATAACAAATGTTGGACAGCTGACAGGCTCGCTAAAAAAGGGCTGCCCCATCCGGATCGCTGTCAGTTGTGTGACCAAGAAGAGGAGACAATTGATCACATACTTACAGCTTGTGTCTTCTCGTGCCAAGCTTGGTTCCAAGTCCTGCAGTGTTTTGGTCTGCAAACTCTCGCTCCGCAGCCTGATGATCACTCCTTTGAGAGTTGGTGGGATCGGGTGTATAGGAGGGTGTCGGATCAGGCAAAGAAGGGACTGAATTCAATCATTATATTAGTGGCATGGTCGCTCTGGAACCATAGAAACCGTTGTGTCTTTGATGGGGTGCAGCCCATCCTGAATGGTATTCTCTCTTCCATCAGAGATGAGCAACATGTGTGGGAGCTGGCTGGGGCTCGAGGAATCTCTCATCTCCTCGCCCTACAGCATAAGGGTTAGGCTTAATGGTCTGGTCATGGGTTGATACAGCTAGTTTTGAGGTGAATTAGTGAGTGTGTGTGGGGGTTTTTTTCTTCCCCTTAACAAAAAGAAAACCTTTGTACTGGTGTCTGGGTGCTTTTCACCCCTTTTTTCTTCTTAATATATTGATGCACAGCTCTCCTGCGTGTTCGAGAAAAAAAAAAGGAAGTTTAGCTTAAGTTCTAACCCAGATGATAGAGGTTATGCCAGGACTCATTTGTTGTGCATAAGAGATGAGATGAGTTTTAGGCTACGTCGTCTTTGGCCCCAGGGCTGAGCATAGAATCAGGGAAATCCCAATGTTTCCACAAAACTGAACAGAAGTGGCAGGTTGTGCAAAGGAAATTAGTGCTTCAGTGCTACGAATTGTGTCCCCTGATTTGCTGTAGTTCGCAAACAACGTATCATTGTGAACTAACAAATAAGTATCTTATTTTTTCCTGGTTACACGAAAGTGGTATGGATATGATAGAAGCCAACAGTCTGGTCCACACGCATGGACACAATTTGGTGCAAGGGTAATCCATGCAGCTCAGTACCTGCTTCTTGATTCATGCGGCTCATTAGCAATATGCATGAACATGCTTTTGAATGTAACCTGCTTGTTGATTCATCCTATTTTTTAAATATCATTTAAAGATTAGTGCAAACAAAAAAACATCAGAATTGTGTTGGGGACTAATACATGGCAACACCTGTGTAAGGGATCGGATATATTGGTTGTTTCAGTTGTAGTTGTAATGAACGGAATTTTTATCACAATATATATAGGCACACGCAAGAAACCTAGCAGCTCGCCTTCCTTAATGCGCTTCAGCTAACCATGATTTTATTGCTGGTTGCAAATGTAGTTCATTGCTTGGTGATGTTTTGGGGCCACTTGCAGTCAATTGAGGGTCTCGATCTGATACAGAGGATTGGTGAAAACAGTTAACCGAAGGACAATGTGTGCATTCATACCCAGGTTTGATCAATGTGGCCGTAGGCGGAGCTCGCGAATTTCCACGCCTAGGGCTACACTTAAACCCCTTCTGTACTGGTCAAATGTGGATAGAAATACCATGTTTGATCCATGTGCCATACATAATACTAGTATGGCAATATATACATCATTTTATGTCCAAAAGTAAAGATACACTAATACAGCGAATATATAAAAAATTAAATAATTGTATCAGGGTGTCTTCAAATAAAAAAAGAGCGGTTGCAACAAAACAAATAGAGAAAGGAGATGATCTAAAGGAGAGATGTGCTAATAATTGGCATGGAGCTCACCAAGATGGCTTCATATCCATGGACTCGCTCACAGCGGCACGCGCGATGCTAGCTCGTGCCGAATGCATGGCTCACGAGCTTCACGTGCCTTGCGCGTATGAACAGCTAGCATCTTGCCGCGCTGCTGGTTGATTCTCGATTTGGCTGCACAACTCATTGGTTTGGCAACGCCTTTGGTCAATTTTGCCGCAACTCGTCAATTTGGCTGCGCCCACCGATCGATTTCACCAATCATCTCGTCGATTCAACCGCGCCGCTCATCAAACCGAGAGGCACGAGGGGTGGCTTGGCTGAGCTCCACCGCTCGTCGATTTGCAAGTTGGAGCGAGGAAACACGAGAATGACGACGGGGCATGCGCGAGGCCGAGGCGAGGCTTACAGGACTGTCGACATGTGTTGAGATGATTGCGTGCAGTAGGTCTTTGGTGTTGGGTCAACTTTGGTGCTGGGTCTGAAACTACTTTTTTCCTCAAACAGGCCATGGCGCTACGAACACGATGGTGGTGGGTGGGTGGGTGGGTGGGTGGGGGGGCAGGCATTAGGGACGACTTTGCAGGACCATGGGAATTTTTTAAGGGGCTATAAGAGGCTTTTTGGGCCGTGCCTAGGGCTATGGCCCTAGTGGCCTTAGACCCATCTCCGCCCTCGTTCATACTTATGGTCGTTGTGTAAATTGACTGAAACAAATATTGACCAATGGTTTGTGTATTTCATCATCACATTATATACGGCACCTTTTGTCTCTTCAATGCCAATGCTCCTTGGCTGATGCAAATGGACCTACGGAAGTAAACGATAGTCAACTTCAAACTTCAAAGATTAACACTTAGCTGAAGCTAATAAAGTGATCATGTTTATTAGGTAGATCCAGTATATTCATGCCATACTAAGTGCTTAGTACTGTACTTGTGAAATGCCATACTCTCTTTATTCGTGCCATCCAGTATTCCTATAGATGCATATCATGCATCCGAGAGGCAGTGATAGCAAGTATTGTACTTGGGAAATGTTTTTGTGCTACCAAGTTAGCAACATGGTTGGAGTGTCCTTAAAGGCTTTATTTACCTTTTGCATCTATAAAGGTTGATCCGTCATAAAAATCAATTGATTCGATCTGTTGAACAGGGGACATGAAAAAGAAATTAGCTTCTTTCAATAGAATGGCTAAGCAAATGTTGTACAGGATCGGAGGTAAATATGATTAATTGGCCAGCATGCCATGACTATCCCAAACAGCAAGCGCTGCCAAAATATTAGTAATACATATTGTAATTTTTCAGCATGCCATGTGAGTTCAAGCAAAAGCTAAGCCAGCTAAGTCAGTTTATTTTGTAAGATAACCAAGTTCTGGTCCCCTCGTTTAAGTAAGTTTAATAGAAGACATGCATGTTGCATTATTTGCACATCCAAAGTAAACATATACCTTGGTTGGTCCGGTGATAAAAGAAAGTGAAAAAGGACAATTTACTATCATTCATATATATAAAGTAACATCAATCCAAGGCGGAGCAAAATCACTTGCTTCCCGGTGCAACAGAAAATGAAATTCCACTACTAGGGAAACACACATTTGTACCGGTTTCAAACCCCCATTAGTACCGGGTATGAAACCGGTATTGTCCATTGGGTACTAATGCGAGGAGGCATCAGTACCGGGCATTTTACCCATTAGTACCGGTTGGTCTTCCCACCCAGTACAAATATGCATCTCACCGATGCACCTCTACTTCCCCCTTTTCTTTTCTTCTTTTTTTTTCTTTTCTTTTCCCTTTCTTTTTTCATCTCATCCCAACTCATCATCAATCAACAAACTCATACAAGAATCACAAGTTTGCAATACCATGAACACAACTTCCAATCACGTACACAATTTCACAATCGAAATCTTACTAAATTTACAAGAATACACATCTCACAATCTCTCAATGACAACAACAATCTTACAAGAATCACAAGAATACACATCTCACAATCTCACAATAAAAAAAATCAATCTCACATTCACATGAAAAATCATTTTCTCACCGAATCCCAATGCCATCCTGTTATCGTCGCGCTCTCGACCATGCCCGCACCGCTGCGCTAGGAAGGCCACGAGCCCGCCAGCCGCTACGCCAGCTCGTGCCGGCCACCTGTCGCCGTCGTGCCTGGCCGAGCCCCATGCTGGGGAGGATGCACGCCCACCGGGGAGGCCACGGGCCCGCCAGCTCACGTCAGCCGCATGCCGCCACTGTGCCCGGATCAGCCCCAGGCCGAGGAGGACGCACACCCGCCGAAGAGGCCACGGGCCCACCGGTCGCCTGCCGCCGCCGCGCTCGGTCGTGTCCCATGCTGGGAGGACGCGCACCCACGCCGACGGCGGCCCGCCGGGTAGGCCACGGGCTCGCCGGCCGCTGCGCTAGCTCGAGCCGCTCAGGCTCCTGCCAGCTGCGCCCGCAGCCAGGCTAGGCCCTCGCACTCCTCGACGGCCACCTGCAGATATAGATAGGGAAAGAGAGAGGTGAGGTGAGAGGAGATAAGAAAAGAATAGAGAAGAATAAGAGAGAGGCAGTGAGTTTGAGATGAGGCCGGCTTAATATATTTTCTAAGTGTTGGGAACTGCGGGGCGCGCGTAGCGGCAGAGGGCATTAGTACCGAGTTCCTTTTTGTCCCGGTACTAATGGTCCTTCTTTGATTCTGGGGCTTCCTTACACTCGGTACTAATGTACTCTCCACACACTAGTACCAGGTGGGAGCTAACCCTGGTAGTAATGCATCCACATAAGTACTGGGGCTAGGCCCCACCCGGTACTAAAGTAGCCTCACGGGGGCTCATCGGGGGTCTCACTTCTCACCCGGTACTAATGTTGTTTGAGGTCTGGGACATGTGTTTCTGTAGTAGTGTTCTTACCACCTGTGTGAAATTGGATAGGTAGATGTCTATCTCTAAGGGCATGTTTGGCAGAGCTTCATGCAGCTCCAGATCCAAAAAACCAACTCCACTCCAAATTTTTTCAGCCAAACACGCCTAGCTCCAGCAGCTCCACAGTAGATCTGCTCCAAAAAAGGGTGGAGCAGGCCCCAACTCTATGGTTTTTGTGGAGTACCTCAAGGGGTGCTCCACCAAATCCATGTTTCGTGGATTTGATGGAAATTACCCACCAATGCCACCGATTAGTGAAAAATGACCGGTTCGTTGTATTCTTTCTCTTTCGCGGCGCACCCCTCCCTCTCCCGCGACGCGCCCCTTCTCTCCCCCATCCCGTCTCGATCTCCTCGTGCCTGTGGATGCTGCTACTGGCCATCGCCACCGCCGTTGCGCTTCTGGCGTCGGGGCCGGAGGCGGGGCAGATGGCGGCGGCGGAGGCGTTTGACGCCGTGCTGCGGGCGCACCAGCTCCCCGATGGCCTGCTGCCCGAGGGGATCACGGACGCGGGAGGCGGCACACGGCATGAGGCCGCGGCACGGCCCGTGCGGCGCGGCCGGGAAACAGGTTGCTTGTGGTGCGGTTCCTGCCGCTTCCTCTTCCTCGGCTCAGTTCCCGCTGCTCCCCGCTCGCCATGCCCGCGTCAGGCGACTGCGGATGCCCGTAGCTCCGGCCGGCGCCCACTGCGAGAGCATTTGGTTTGTGGTTTGACGGAATCGGGCAGAGATAGCGCGAGCTACATGAAATCGAGCTCAAGGCAGAGCTCGACTCTGCTTTGTTCTTGCGTGCGTGGACATGGTGGGATGAATGAACTTGGCGTGGCTGTTGATTTGATTGTAGACTGATGCATCGGAGAGGCTTCTGGTGTTGTGGAGAATCACTGGATAATCGGGCAGAGGAGGAGCTGAGCTTGTGAATCACTTGGCGGCCGCGAAACATTAATTTGCGGCCAAGTTCAGCTTGTTGGGCTTAGAGACACGCCGTTCGCCCGCGTCGGCGGCGAGAGCCGCAAGCTCGCCCGGCGGCGAGGCCGCCCGCCTGCACTGGTGGTGAGGCCGCGAGCCCACCAGCGGCCGCGCCTACCGGCGGCTCGCCGGCCCGGCCGCGAGGCTGCGCGCCCGCGTGCCCATCTGACCGCGTCAGCAGCTTGCTCGCTCGGCCGCGAGGCTGCGCGCCCGCGCCGGCGGCGAGGCCGCGAGCCCGCTAGCGGTGGCGCCTGCCCAGCCGCGCCCCTGTCCGCCCTCGCCGGCGGCTCGCCCGCCCGGCCGCACGTCCGCCTGCCTGGCTGCCGGTCCGAGAGCATGGGAGGAAGAAGGATTTTTCTTTTTTATGCTTCTGACATGCGGGTCCTAATTGTCATAGAGATGGAAAGAAATTTGGCCACCCCTCATCTTTGTCACCGGCGACAGCGCCAACTCTCCTCTCCCACACAGGTGGTCGTGCCCCCCCTCTCGTCGGAGGTCCTCTGTCACCGCGGTGTCCTACATTCCGACCAGACGCTGGTGGCCGACCTCTGCCTCAGCCGCCATCATCCCCTCTCGCCAGCAGCGATACCCGCCTGTAACATCCCAGGTGCCGCAAAGGCCCAAGATGATACTAGACGACCTTCCCTCATGCCGGAGCTTAACAACTCGGCAGCAAAAGATCGGCAAGGAAGGCAGGGGCGCACTAGGGCCGGCAGGGGAGACAACCATGGGGGCAGGCAGGAGTCACAGGAAAGAGAAGTCCTGATGTTTTTGGGAGGAAAGGAAAGGACGTGGAGGATCCCGGGAAAAGAAACGGACTCCTAATGGGCAGTTAAGATCACGGTAATTAAGGATGGTCACCGTGGGTTCCTTTCATTTTCGAAATTAAACCAAACTTCCTCAACTTGCAACACATTCAACTGATAAGCAAAACAAGCGTGTGGGTAGCAAAATGGAATCGTCTTGACGAGCTCGACGCAGTGGTGGTCACCGATCATCCATCCGAGATATCGTCCAAAAAGTCAATTTTTGGCCTCTTTTCCAAGTGCCCGGTTAACCACTCTTGTAAAAATTCTTGGGTGTCACATTCTCCCCTCCTTTAAGGAATTCGTCCCCGAATTCACTCTTCCTATCATTAAGCAGCAACATACCATGCAGTACCAAAAGATATCTTATATCCCATAAAGGCTTAAGAACTACGAGACTACACTTGACCATGAAAAGTGTGCACTAAAGGAACATTTGTATGTTACCTGTTATGACATCTCCATCATTTCTACCATCATTTGAGGGTGCAACATTAGCTCTTGGGATACTCGAGGACGCTACAAAGGTGAGACCAGTAGGATTGAACGGTGCCATAGGTGTTGAAGGAGTAGTGGCGTGTGGCAGCCAATACGCTCCAGGCTGAGGTGTAGAAATAATTGTGGAAGTCACTGGGGGTGCCATCAAGTATTGTTGTGCAGGGGGCGTGGGTAGGGATTGGGTAGGAGGAGTTCCAGCCAACATTTGCATTGTACCCTTTGAAGCTAAAGAAGAAATCTCCTCCCAGTCAACCTTGCCATTAGGATTCTTTCTACAAACTACATCCTTATAGTTTTGACCGCACAGACAGCATTCTCCTGACCAATTGCAATCCCTACGACGATGTGGGTCACCACAACGGAAGCATACCATTCCCATGCCAGGCTTAGGAATGGCACGATACTGAGGTGTGCTCTGTCCTGAAGAGCGAGATTGCTCTGAGTTGTTGCGGTAAGGCTGGTGGCGATGATGCTTATCCTTCTTGTGCGTGGGACCACTAGACTGGCCATTTTGATCCTTCTGCACATGTGAATTATCTCCACCTCTGAGCTCCTCAGTATATTCATCTTGAACCTCAACTCCCAGAGCCCTCTCAACAGTGGAGCGAAAGTCCTCCATAGAAAACGCACCCAAAACATGGCGAATGGAGGCCTTCAAACCCTGTCGAAAAATCCTTGCCTTCTTATACTCATCACGCTCCACATGAGGTACAAAGCGCACAATCTGGTTAAACTCAACCTCATACTCAGCCACAGTCCTCTTGCCCTGTTGGCACCTCTCAAGCCGAGTCTTCATCTTGTCCATGAAAGCAATGGGGTAGAACCTCCTCTCAAACTTGCCAACAAAGTCCATCCAAGTGATAGGGCCACGTGCAACAGGATAAGATGACTGAACACCCCTCCACCATACTAGAGCCTCACCCTTCAATAGCTAATGAGCATAACGGACCCAATCTGAAGCTGGAACCTGAAAGGACTCTAGCTTGTCAACCACTGAAGATGGCCAATCTGCAGCCTCAATAGGTGCTCCTGTACCATCAAACTTCTCTAGTGTCATACGACACCAATCTCTCAAGTCCAACGGACGCTCAGGAGGCACTACTGGCACTCCACCACCAGGAACACCGCCAGGAGCACCACCAGGAACACCACCCGCAGGTGCCTTACGTAAAGCATTCATCTCTGCCCGCATTGCCTGCATCTCTGCTAAGACTGCAGCCATATCCGGATTGGGAGGAGGAGCCTCAGGAGTAGGTTCACCCCTACCACGACCACGACCACGACCACGTCCACGACCACCACGACCACGGTTACACGTAGCAAGAGGCATAGCTACAACCACCACGACAAGAAACATGCAAACATATCAAATTCAAGATAATTAAAGCATAACCACAAAAGGCATGTAAAAGAACAAGGTACAACCAAAGATAAGGAAACCCCTTCCCAACCTACAAGTGCAAATGTGTCAAGTTTTAAAGTGAGTCAAATTTTAACAAACAAAACTAAGCCAAGAATCAATAACCAAAAGCTCTGATACCAACTGTAACACCCCAGGCGCCGCAAAGGCCCAAGATGATACTAGACGACCTTCCCTCATGCCAGAGCTTAACAACTCGGCAGCAAAAGATCGGCAAGGAGGGCAGGGGCGCACTAGGGCTGGCAGGGGAGACAACCACAGGGGCAGGCAAGAGTCACGGGAAAGAGAAGTCCTGATGTTTTTGGGAGGAAAAGAAAGGACATGGAGGATCCCGGGAAAAGAAACGAACTCCTAATGGGTAGTTAAGGTCACGGTAATTAAGGATGGTCACCGTGGGTTCCTTTCATTTTCAAAATTAAACCAAACTTCCTCAACTTGCAACACATTCAACTGATAAGCAAAACAAGCGTGTGGGTAGCAAAACGGAATCGTCTTGACGAGCTCGACACAGTGGTGGTCACTGATCATCCATCCGAGATATCGTTCAAAAAGTCAATTTTTGACCTCTTTTCCAAGTGCTCGGTTAACCACTCTTGTAAAAATTCTTGGGTGTTACACCGCCCACCACGACTCACCCGCCATGTAGGCGATGGCATCGTGGTGGTAGCAGATCGAGGCGAAACGAGAGCAAGCGGATAAAAAATGGCATTGTCGGGACCACTGTGTTGAAACTCGTGCTGTAGCACGTCGCTGGGCTTAGCGAGAGCATCTTCTCTCTCCTGCCCTCTCTCCTACGTGGTGCCTTATAGAGAGCATAAAGGCACCCATTGCAGCTGTCCTAAACATATTGCAGAAATAATAGTAAGCCAGGTTGTAAGTTTAATCAATGTGCACGGACAGCTCCACTTCTCAAGATATACTAGGCCGATAGGATGCACGTACTAGCCTGTACCGTCCATAGTTATCTTCTGACGAATGATACGAGTTATGCTACTCTTTGGCATAGGTCACATTTAATTTATATAAAGAATATAAAGTGCGTACTCCAAATTGACAGAATTAATGCTATAATAAATAAATGAAAGACGAACAACTGAGTAAAAACCATGAAGGATAAAAGATTATTCTAGATGAATTTTTGGAAACAAAATCATCTGATGGTCCTCTGAGTTTGTTACACATGTTTAAATATTTTAACTTAAGTTAAGATAAACATTGTACATAGTTGACCGCCCCCTGTATCTCGGGAGCCGGTAGAGAATTAGACATGCTCGCGAAATGTTTTTACTCAGATGCTCCTCCGGTAGAGAAATAGAGATGCACAGCACAGGTGACTGCGTTTGGCGACGGCCGGTGGCCGGTCGCGACGTGCTGCAGGATCGAAATGAGCATGCTGATTGGAAACTGATGCTGCACAGGTGGGTGTGGGTAATAAGTGGAAGGCCAGCCCAATCGTCGAATTCAGATTTTTCAGCCTATGCTGGTGGCTATGGAAATTGGTTTTTTGTGGGGACAGTGACACAGGTGTGTTGGCATATCACACAAAAGGTCTTGGCAGGCAGACCGCATGGACGCATGTCAGACGCAATGTTTCCTCTCCTTTTCCTATGGATATCCACAAACTGAATAGGAGTGGGAGGTTGTGAAAAGAAATTAGTGCTTCACTGCTAGAAATTGTTCCCGTGATCTGCTGTAGTTCGCAGACAACATATCATTGAACTATCTACTTTTTCCTAGTTACACGAAAGTGGTATGGATGTCCCGGGAATAATCCGTCATCCACCCGTCCGCGAGATCGTCAGTGCTCGAGGACAAGGCAGAGCAGGGTCACCACTGTAGAACAGCTCTCTGTCAGGGCGGAGCTTGGTTTCTCAACACCATCCGGGTAGAGCTCGGCCTCTGTTGGATAATTCACGCTCGGCCATGTTGGTTAGTTAGCTGCTCGTTTTAGCTAGAATAACGGAGTTCAACCTTGTCAGTTCGAGCGCGTCTGTACTGTTAGCAAATAAGAGCAACTCCAACAGACTTTGTATCCTTGATGAGTTAGCTAAAAAAAGAAAATTTCGACTAAAAATTGAATCCAAGAGACTCTATATTACACCGCCGGCTATCCAACTCAGTATTTTATCCCCCTCGCTTGGTAAAGAAAGCGAGCCTGCCCCGCTCGCTATCACCTCTTACAGCGGTCCCATCTTCCACACAGCTTCCGCGGCCCGCTTCCCCAACGCCGCCCCTAGGCTACGTCCCGCACCCTCCCCGTCGTCCCGCGCTGCCCCCGCCGTTTCGCGCCACCGCCGATGTCCAAGTCCGCCCCTAGGTCCCACGCCACCCCCGTCGTCTCGCGTCGGCCCCATCCTCCCATTGTCGTCACGAGCCGATGGTCCTCTGACGAGGCCCGCTGCCTCTCCTCGGTCGAGCTGACACTGCTGCTCTGCTTCCTCATGCTCCCTCGCGGCGACGAGTTCCACCGTACCCCGACTCCGCCAAACACAACCCGCGCGGGGCGCCGCTGTCCGTTGGCACGGCCACCGCCTCTCGGAGCGCCGCCGTTTGTGGGGACGACCACAACTGCTCTGATCTCCCTCTCGAGGCGACGACGAGGTCACCGCGACTCCTCCAAGCCCCCACCGGCTAGAGCACGTTCCTCGTGCGCTCCATCACCTGCCAGATCCAGGCCGTGGGCACCTCGCTGCTGCAACTGGCCGTGGACATCACAAGGAGTAGCTGGGGCAGCGTGTCACGGCTACTGCTGAAGACGTGCCACTACCGTGAAGACGTAGAAGGAGAAGTACGTTTTGTCCAGACGTAAGCGTAGGTGTGTGTTGAGTGGAAGCGGGTACCGACATGTGTGGGCCCGGCTTACCAGAGATTGCCGAGAGCTATAAGCTACTCGAGTTGTAACGCGGGATCATCAACTCTAATATCGTAAAACGAACTCAGACTCGAGAGGAACCTTTCCTCCTCGATTCGCCATTGCTGTCTCTCTCGATTCCTCCCCGTCTAGCTCACGTCGCCGCTGATCCTCGGCGGCAAGGGTACGACAGTTGGTATCAGAGACTCGTTTATCCTCGGGACCGCTTTCGGCAGGCGCTCGCACACCCCGTCGATCGAGCACGGCAAACAGGGTAGGTCTGGATCTCGGGATTCTGCTGTCGCGTGATACGGTGCGGGATCTCGAACCTGTAAGTCCTACACTACCGCTGGCTTGATTTCCGGCGCGAGTTGACTCCGAATTCGTCCCAATTGTATCAGTTTCTTCAATTTGGCAACGGATTTTGGCTTGGTAAGGGTTGCTCGACAGCTGTTCGAGTGTAAAATTCCGGGAACCGAGCGGGATTTCGTTGCGGAGGCGAAGGAGGGGAATCAGATCTGGTTTGGGTTGCGTAGCAGGTCTACGTGTAAAATTCCTTGATCGATCGCTGATTCCAGGCGGCGGAGACGGATTTTGGTGAGCAAGTGGGGAGGGATTTATCCTGAACCGACTTACCAAATCAAGCTGACAAGGGGATCGGTGTTCTTCAAGGGCAATCACGGCGCCACCCAAGCCTTCAGTGCAGACTTGATTTGTGTTGGACGCCATGGAGGAGACCGAGCAGCGTGACACAGCTCGTTGGGCGCATATGAATGGGAGCATCGATTTGTTGTTTGCTCGAGTGGGCGACATCAGTAAGACACAAGAGCAGATGAGGGTGAATCAGGAACTGGGCACTAAGGCTTTGGAGCAGGTCCTGCGTGATCAATCGGTGTTGGCAAAACAAATGGAGGCTACAGGACAGGCGGTAGCCAAGCTTACACTGGATCAAATGGGGGATGATAATTCTGATGGAATGTTTGTGCATTCACTGCCTTACTGTGCTAAGAAGCCTGTCCCTCAGAAGAGCAAACCTCCACAGACTTCAAAAGGGGGATATTACAGTACTCACCTAAGACACACTCAGCAATATACTGGGGATGATAACAATAGTGGTTATAAACATGTAGTGCCTAAGCTGTCATTTCCATAGTTCCATGGCCGAGATCCTAAGGTGTGGAGGCATAAGTGTGAGGATTTCTTCCATATCTACAATGTTCCTTACCATCTCTGGGTCACTTCTGCTATGATGCACATGAAAGACAATGCTGGCAGATGGGCTGAGGTGCAGAGACTCAAGGGGGCACTCAGTACTTGGGAAGAGTTTATGGAAGCTGTGGAAGAAAAATTTGGAGCTTATGATTACCCTCATGCTCTAAATGAACTGCTAGAACTAAGACAGACTACTTCAGTGGAAGAGTATGTCTCAGCTTTTGAAGCCTTGCAATTCCAGATTGAAATGCACAATTTAGGCTATGACAAGATGTTTTTCATCACACAATTTACTAGAGGGTTGAAGTCTGATATAGCTGCTGTGGTTCAGTCTCAACTACCTCAGACTATGGAAACTGTAGTGAGAATTGCCAAAGTACAGGAACAGTTGGCTGAGAAGGGCAAGACTAAATACAATAAACAACAGTACACCACTAAAGGCTATTCTACCAATCTCCCAAGAGAGGAAGCTAAGGGTCAGTCATCTGTGCCAACTCAGTTCAGTAAAGAAAGACATAAGAGAGATTTCTGTAAGGCTAATAATCTGTGTTTTTACTGTTCTGAGCCCTTTGACTCTTCACATTTGGCCAAATGTACTAGAAGACCCAGAACTCAACTCAATGCTTTGGTAGTCAATGATTTGGATGTCAATTTAACTGAGGAAGTGTTACACCAGTTGGATATTGAGGATGCATTGGATACAGAGTTTTGTAAACTTTCCATAAATGCCCTTTCTGGCACAGATGTGGGAGAATCCATTAAACTGAGAGCTATGGTTAAGAACAAAGTGATGCTTATTCTTGTTGATAGTGGAAGCTCTCACAGTTTTATCAGCTCTTCCTTCTTACAGAAATGTGGTATTTCACCTGTATCTATGCCTGCTAAGCAAGTTACAGTGGCCAATGGGGAGACTCTGATTACTGATAAACAAGTGGAAAATTTTGAGTGGTGGATACAAGGCTTCACTTTCAGAACAAATATGAAGGTTCTTGATGTGAGTCCTTATGATGCCATTCTGGGATATGATTGGCTCAAACCCAGGAGTCCAATGATATGTCACTGGGAAAACAAGACTCTGAGCTTTATAGAGGAAGGAACTCAAGTCTTTTTGCAGGGGATAGTGAAACCACTGTTGACCCTAGAAGAAATATCTTCTGAGAAACTGGTGAAACATATTGCTGGCAATGATATCAGTGCTTATGCAGTGGTGGAGGTAATTGATTCAGACTCTGTCCCAAGTGCCCCTGTAGAAGTCCAGGCTCTTTTAGATGAGTATGCTGATATCTTTTCAGATCCTAAGACTTTACCCCCATCTAGATTTCATGATCACCATATAGATTTATTACCAAATGCCATACCTATAAACTCCAAACCTTATAGATACTCCCCTTTACATAAGGATGAAATTGAAAAACAGGTTAAGGCCTTGTTAGAAGTTGGTCTTATAACCCCCAGTACCAGTCCTTTTGCTTCCCCAGTGCTATTGGTGCAAAAGAAAGATGGCACTTGGCGTTTTTGTATTGATTATAGGAAATTGAACTCTATAACCATCAAAAATAGATATCCCATGCCTATTATTGATGAGATCCTTGATGAGTTAGCCAATACCCAATACTTCACTAAGCTAGACATGAGATTAGGATACCATCAAGTGAGAATGTATCCCCCTGATGAATTCAAAACAGCTTTCAAAACTCATCATGGGCACTTTCAATTCAGAGTCATGCCCTTTGGGCTTACCAATGCCCCTGCCACTTTCCAATGTATCATGAATGAAATCCTGGAACCATTCCTTAGGAAGTTTGTGCTGGTTTTTCTGGATGACATATTGATCTACAGTTCCAGTCTAGAAGATCATATTGTCCATCTGAGGCAGGTGTTGGATAAGTTGAGGGAACATCACCTGTACATGAAAATGTCTAAATGTTCTTTTGCTCAAACTTCTTTGGAATATTTGGGGCATATCATATCACAAGAGGGAGTGGCTACAGATTCTACCAAAACTGCTGCTATGAGGTGTTGGCCAACTCCTACTAATGTCACTGAACTGAGAGGATTTCTTGGCTTAACAGGCTATTACAGGAAATTTGTTAAGCACTATGGCATCATTGCAAAACCACTGACCAATTTGCTCAAGCATAAGCAGTTTGCTTGGTCTGTTACAGCACAACAGGCTTTTGATAAGCTGAAGGAGGCCATGGTGACAGCTCCAGTATTGGCTATCCCTGATTTTCAGAAACAGTTTGTGGTGGAGACTGATGCTTGTGACATTGGTGTGGGGGCTGTATTAATGCAAGGAGATCAACCTGTGGCATTTCTGAGTAAGGCTTTGGGAGCCACCCATCAAAAGTTGTCTATATATGGGAAGCAATTTTTGGCCTTGATAATGGCAGTGGAAAAGTGGAGACCTTATCTACAAAGGCAAGAGTTCTTAATCAGAATTGATCATAAGAGTTTGGCCTATCTCACTGAACAAAATCTTCATTCAGAAATGCAAAAGAAGGCCATGACAAGACTGATGGGTTTACAATTTAAGGTGCTGTATAGGAAGGGAAAAGATAATCTGGCTGCTGATGCTTTGTCTAGAATCAATCATCTGATGGTTCTTCAAGCAGTGTCTGAAGCACAACCCTTATGGTTACAGGAGGTTTTGAACAGCTATATCACTGACTCTGCTGCTCAAGAGTTGCTGACAAG
This sequence comes from Cenchrus fungigraminus, assembly GCA_036936925.1. Taxonomy (NCBI): domain Eukaryota; kingdom Viridiplantae; phylum Streptophyta; class Magnoliopsida; order Poales; family Poaceae; genus Cenchrus; species Cenchrus fungigraminus. The sequence goes on from CM072780.1 coordinate 93,600,966, forward strand.
GTTGTCTGTTCATTCTCCAGATGAGCAAGGGTATTCTTCGGAGAAAGGTCTCATCAAATACAAAGAGAAAGTGTGGATTGCTCATAATACAGCCTTACAAACAAAGATTATTGCTGCTCTGCATTCCACAGCTATTGGGGGACACTCTGGTATGCAGGCAACTTATCACAGAGTAAAGAGGCTGTTTCACTGGAAGGGTCTAAAATCTGATGTTGAGCAATTTGTGAAACAATGTCAGATCTGCCAACAAGCCAAGCATTCCAACACTCATCCAAGTGGCCTACTGCAACCTTTACCCATACCACAAGGTGCCTGGCAAGAATGGACTATGGATTTTATTGAGGGTCTTCCTATCTCTGAAGGCTATAACTCTATCTTGGTGGTGGTGGACAGGTATACAAAATATGCTCACTTTATTCCTTTGAAGCACCCATTTACCGCACATACTGTGGCTAGAGCTGTGATAGACAATGTCGTCAAACTACATGGACTTCCAAGATCTATTGTGTGAGATAGAGATAGAGTGTTCACAAGTGCTTTTTGGAAGGAACTGTTCTCTATGTTTGACACTACATTACTGCGAAGTTCAGCATATCACCCTCAAACCGATGGGCAATCTGAGCGTGTGAACCAATGTTTGGAAATGTATTTGCGCTGTGCAATACATGAATCACCAAACAAATGGAAGTCTTGGTTATCCTTTGCAGAGATTTGGTATAACACTTGTCACCATACAGCCATTGGGTGTTCACCATTTAAAGCACTCTATGGGTATGAATCTGACTCTGGGATGCTGCTACCTGTTGATGGGGACAATCATTCTGAAGCCACTGAGTTGATTAAGGACAGAAATGCTCATATATTGCTGCTTAAGGCAAATCTGGAGCGAGCTCAAAACAGAATGAAGCCGCAAGCTGACAGTAATAGAACTGACAAGAGTTTTCAGATAGGAGAAATGGTTCTGCTGAAGCTACAGCCATATGCTCAAACATTGGTGGTGAATAGGCCATTTCCTAAGCTGGCATTCAAGTACTTTGGGCCATTTGAGGTCATTCAGCGCATTGGGCAGACGACTTATAAACTCAAACTGCCGGAAGGGAGTTTGATATATCCCGTCTTTCATGTGTCCCAGCTTAAACCGTTTGTTGCTGATTATACTCCAGTGTACTCAGATTTAAAGATTTTGGTGGATCTCAGCGTCACTGATCTGAAACCTGAGGCGATCCTCCAGCGTCGTCTGGTGAAGAAGGGCAACAAGGTGATTCCTCAAGTGCTGGTGAAGTGGAGTCATCTGCCTGAAGCTTCGGTGACTTGGGAAGACTGGTACGTGCTCAAGACAAGCTTTCCAGCGATTGTTGGGCAAGCAAGTTCTCTAGCGGGGGGGAGGTGTCACGGCTACTGCTGAAGATGTGCCACTACCGTGAAGACGTAGAAGGAGAAGTACGTTTTGTCCAGACGTAAGCGTAGGTGTGTGTTGAGTGGAAGCGGGTACCGACATGTGGGCCTGGCTTACCAGAGATTGCCGAGAGCTATAAGCTACACAAGTTGTAACGCGGGATCATCAACTCTAATATCGTAAAACGAACTCAGACTCGAGAGGAACCTTTCCTCCTCGATTCGCCATTGCTGTCTCTCTCGATTCCTCCCCGTCTAGCTCACGTCGCCGGTGATCCTCGGCGGCCAAGGGTACGACACAGCGGCTCGTGATGACAGCGGTTCGGCGCGCGTCTAGCCGAGATTGAGAAGAACGTCGACACCATGAACGCGAATGCCCGGCTCAAGAAATGCAACAACCCGACCAAGTTCCCGTCCGTGGGCGCCACGACCTCCGCTTCAGGCCCCCACCCGCCGGAGCACAACCGTCTTTATGCTCGCCGGCCACCTATCGTTGTCGGAATGTCTTCTCCATTGCCACAGCCACGCCCAAGGGTGACATTGCAAAAATTGAGTTCTTTTTAGGGTGCTTAGCGTATAAAATCAGGGACCTGATTGAAAGGCACAAAATTGTTGGTTTCCCAGTGGACTTCATTTGAATTTTACATTCTCAAGATTTACATAGGTTGTTGGTTTCTCCACCATTTTAAAGGCTCTCTATTTTTTTTACAAAGTTAAAAAAACTTCAAATTTAGCTAGAAGGACAGCTACTCTCTTGGAGTTGCTCTAATGCGAAAAAAGATTGAACATGAGACGATTTTTACGTGAAAAACCCTTATGTGAAAAAACCACGGGCGCCAACCGGTGATCTTCACTATGATAAGAGAGTTATAATGCAGGGAATACAATGAGCCGTCGTGCTATTGCTATGCAACTTATAAGATGTATAATATGGTGTACCAGAGTCAAATGCACAAATAAAACCAGCTAAACACGTAACCCGAACCATGGGCACTCCAGGCGTCCCCACAAGACACACATTAAGAATTCGGATGATACCCAACATGTGCAGGTCGTTGTGATTCTGTTTTCCTTTCCGTTAGCTGACGCCTGAGTCTTTAGGCTTAGAAGTGGAGGTGGTGATCGAAGCTCCAGGACGTGGAATGGTACGGCCAAAGGTGGAGCGCGAAAATCACAGCGTCGTGGCGAAGTAGAGCCACCCATTTTGCTTGTAATCCCTTGCTTAATATACTGCAATATAGAGTCTGAAAAGCCAGTTGGTTGCGGCACCAAAGCTCTGAGTTCATCGTGTTCTAGCTGTGTTCCTCGAGTGCAAGTGTCCGTGTGTGTGTTCTGGGTGATCCAGGGGTTCTATTCATCTTCTCCAGTGTCGGGCGCTGGGAGTTGGAGGCAACAGCCTTAACATGGCGGGTGGAGGTGGCGCACAAGCCCCGACTGCTCAAGGGCTGGCCGAGGGCGTGCGCGCAGTAGTTGATTAGAGAGTCATCAATACAAGGGTAAATGCGCCATTTTCTTCGCACACCGATAAAGGTGATCAATCAATTCTTTAGCAAAGGGTTGGATGCCTAGGCTAAATTTTGACAAGTGGGCAACATGAGAAAACAGCATAGCATGCCATGTGTGCCGACAACCTTTAATACTTTATATTTAATATAGTTGCTAGGGCTGAGGTTCCAATGGGAACGGGATGCATTGGGAACGTCAGGTTAGCTATCAGGGCTGAAGGATGAACTGAAGCAGCATGTCTCACCGTAGCATATGCTAGCAGCCTCTTCACACTAGGCTGCGTGCATTCTCCGATCCATATGTTGGGACCGACTGAGCAATATGTGCAAGACTCTATACATTGCAGTGTCATATTGTTCGAGAATACATTGTAGTGTAAAATGCATGGTTAGAATAAATTTAAGATGGAAACAAAAATCAACTTAATTGTGAATATGTAATTTATAAAAAATAATACGCAGCATTTTTTATTGCAGATACAAAAACATTACTAAAACTAGAACTGACATAGATATTTGTCACTACTGGAATACAGCCGAAGCTAGCAGTGATAAGGTACAATAGTATTACCACCCAGTACGAATACCTCTGATACTATCTGTGCTGGAGCTGGCAACCTTATTTTTCTTGCGAACTCAGGTGATGAAAAAACTAAGCCGGTAAAGGGAAGACACCGCCCCCACGGTTTTCATTAACAGAAGAAATCAAACTCCCGACTTAGAAAACCCCTGAATCCCAGCTTCACTGACGAGGGTTTTTTTTCAGGGGCGGGGGGGGGGGCTAAACCCCCCGTGAGAAAACCCGCGCCGACTAGGTGTCGAACGCGGGAAGCTGGCAAGCTCATGTACCGCCCCAGCCAACTGAGCTAGCACTCCTCAAACTCGGGTGATGGACGAACACTTTATCGCTAGATTATGATGGAAATAACTTTCTACTTCAGTTTTTTCTTTTGTTTGAAGTCCATTTAGATGCATAAGTTATTGATCAGAGTCTTAGTCTTAGAAAACCTATTTAAGCTGGAAGTAAAAAAGTATTGCAATACATAAGTGTATGATACCATGTATACATTATAGTGTTCTTCTGGATTTGTTGGCTTGAATCACACAATCTAACCATGTGTAATTAAAACGTGCACTAGGTGGGATGGCTCAGTTAAGCAATGTATATTTTTATCTTTTAAGAAGTGGACTTGTGGTCTATCGGTGCCAGTTTGTATTACAAGTTAACGAAACCACAATCTAATGTTGGTGCAAATCTGTTGAAAATGTAGGTGAGGCTTCCAACCAAAATTATAGAATTCAAAGTCATGGAGGACATTGCGCAAAGGAAGGCCACTTATTGCACTGCCCGAGTGTGGTCCTGTACGTTTCGCTACAGAAATGCATGGCAAAGAACATTGGGGGTGTTTGAATCCATGAGCTATTTTTTAGCCCACCCCTTTTTAGCCCAAATAGCTCAATAAGCAGCCAAACATGTGAGCTATTTTATGGCTATTTGCAACTAGCCCACCCAAAAAAATTATCCCCCAAATACATGCTAATTGGGCTATTCCAAGCTGGCTCACAACTATGCTGTCTCCCCCACTTGGTCACTCCCGTCGAGCCCACCCGCGCGAGGAGACGGGCGCGCTCCAACCCTACCCGCACCGCCGCCGCCTCCCCCCACCCGCGCCGCCGCCGGCGGCCTTCACCAGCGCCGCCGCCTCCCGCACCTACGCCGTCTCCTCCAATCCGGGTTGCCGCCTCCCATCAGAGCCCTCCAATCCGCCGGCTGGAGCTCGTGCGCGGCATCCTCACGGGCGCGTCCGACGACCTCGCCCTCACCGCGTCCTCGATGGAGGCGGTCGTCGTCTTCGCGGAACGCGGTGCCACAGAGAAACCAGTGGTGATGGGCCCGCTTGCCTCCGTCCAGGACATCCCCCGCGGCGTCAACTCCGACTCCGTGCGGCTCGCTCTGATCTTGATCTAGAGCGCCAAGGATTACGCCGAGAACGCGTGCGGCTGGGTGGGGTTGTCCTGCGGCCACCTGCGGACGGCCGATAGCCTGCTCGCCGCCGTCCCGGCTCTCCCTGATCTGCACGGCGTACTCGACGGTGAGCACTTCACCGCCCTGCGCAACGCCTTCGAGGCCGCTCTGAATCTCGCCAAGGTGAGCGCCGTGCTGGCCGTGACTGCCAACTGGTTGCTGCGGTAGGCAGTGTCAAACGATGAGGTCTCTCAGTTCTGTAGACTCGCTTTTTGCATTGCTCAATTGCTCTGATCGGTCGCTTGCATTTGTCTTCGAACATTGTCCCTGTGTTCTTGTCTGTTCACGATGAACGCTTAAATTTGCCATCAAATGTCTAGGCTTAAATTACTGGTTTGGAGCTCAGAGGAAAGCTTTCGGATGATCATGCTCTGCATAGGTTCGCAGTTTTATCACCGTACACCATCTCTCATCATTTATGTACTTGTGCATAATGTTATTTATGGTCATGCTCTGCATATGATCTACTATATTTTGGTGTCAACCTGAACCCTCAACGGCATCGATCTGGAGCAGGTCGAGCTGGCTTTGCAAGAGAGTCGCTGGCACGAAGTGCTTCCTCATGCCGACGCCTTCAGGTGTGACTCCAGCCATGGTGTGAAATGAACTCTGGATGATATCCAGTGATTTCTCTCTGGACTCTGGAGATCGAGATCCAGTGTTCAATGAACGGCTTGACCAAGCCTGAAAACTCTGAATGGTCAATTACCCATTAGCAGTGGAAACAATAGTCTTTGTTGTTTCCATGGACAGGCAGGAGTAGAGAAAGTTTAGAACAAGTTGATTGGCTTTCAGTTCAGAAGATGTTCAGAGATGATAAAGAAAGTGGCGGAAGATACGGTTTTGCAGAAAGATCATGCATGGAGCATGGCGAATGGTGATGTACCTTTTGTTAGCCTAAGAATGGTAGTCATCTACTTCTATGAAGCTGCAGCCCAGGGCTTCAGCGAGCAGTGCTTTGTTGTATCTTTTTTATTTCTGCCTACGCAAGTGGCTAAGTTTTGCACTTTGTACTAATACCAGCATTTCAGTCCCCAAGTAGTATTAGGGAACTGATATTAATGTCAAATAGCTCTTGGATCCAAACATGTCAAGAGCTATTTCATTTGAGGGCTATTTCTTTAAGCTAAACTTTAGCCTTCAAAATAGCTCTCGGCTATTTCTCCAAACACGCCCATTGTGTGCATGTCAACTTGAAACGTACATGTTTATATAGTGTCTGTGTGGTCATTCGAGAAGACGTTGACGTTCCTATAAAGCTATACTCCTTTCAAGGGGGCAAGTTATTTTTTATAATAGTAACTGGTAAAGCAAAGGGTCTTTAATATACTGGTCCTTGTTCTTATAATGTGCTATCTTTGCAATCTTGGCAGATCGTACCACAATTATCCTCTAACACGCCATGTTACAAGATATGACTTGATCGCCTCTTTTATCTTTATGTATCACATCAGAGTAGCAAGATATCGATGAAAACTGGGGGTGAGACCTGGTGAACGAGAATAGCAACCAGAATGGCAGTTGAATGGGTCTGGGGCTGAGACTAATTCCAATGTGCATGACCATGAAACACATGGGGGATTTCAAAAACAAAATCGAGAATGAGAACTGATCATAAAGTGTTCTTGGCATTAATGTTGTTGCGGCGGAGCTCTTGCAAATGGCGAAGTGGCTAAACCATAGTGCTGGAACCAATTGGGTTTCATGTGTGTCATTGAATGTTAGCGGGAACCACATGTTTATGTTGTTCCAGAAGCCTGTTAGATATAGTACATATCTTGTAACATGGCGTGTATAACATGTAACCCTACCGGTTGGTTGTGTAAGCTAATCTCCTTAGAGATAGAGATAGAGATAGAGATAGGTTTATCTTGTACTTGGAGATCAAGCTACCAACTATCGTTTGTAATCTGTTCAGGCGTTGGCCTACATATATTAACACGGAACCGAGGGCGAGCCAAGTTAGGCAGCCTCGTTACCTTCCTCTTTACATGGTAATCAGAGCCAACCTTCCAAAACACATCTAATCCAACCTTCCATCCATGGCATCTTCCTCCTCTACCGGTGTCCTCCCTCCCCTCGGTGGGAAGGTCTCCGAGAAGTTGACGCGGGAGAATTATCTCCTTTGGAAAGCCCAGATTATGCCTGCCATCTGTGGTGCTAATCTTGTGCCGATCCTCAACGAAACATCCTCAACTCGCTCACCTCCGACGTACTGGCACAAGTTGCAACACTGACATCCTCGGCGCCCGTCTGGGAGATGTTGGAGACCATGTACTCGGCGCAATCTCGCGCTCGGATTACAAATCTCCGGATGCAACTCTCGACTTGCAAGAAAGGCAGTATGACTGCCGCGGCATATTTCTCCAAGATGAAGAAGCTCGGCGACGAACTGGCTGCTGCTGGCAAGGTTCTTGAAGATGATGAGATGGTGACTCTCATCCTTGCCGGACTCGACTTCGACTACAACCCATTGGTGTCCTCTATCATGGGGCGCACTACGCCTATCTCGGTGAGCGAGTTGTACTCTCAGTTGCTAGCATTTGATTCACGACTTGAGCTACTCCAGGAGAACAGCATTTGATTCAAATAGCTCTTGGATCCAAACATGTCAAGAGCTATTTCATTTGAGGGCTATTTCTTTAAGCTAAACTTTAGCCTTCAAAATAGCTCTCGGCTATTTCTCCAAACACGCCCATTGTGTGCATGTCAACTTGAAACGTACATGTTTATATAGTGTCTGTGTGGTCATTCGAGAAGACGTTGATGTTACTATAAAGCTATATATAGCTATACACCCTTCAAGGGGGCAAGTTATTTTTTATAACAGTAACTGGTAAAGCAAAGGGTCTTTAATATAATGGTCATTGTTCTTATAATGTGCTATCTTCTCAATCTTGGCGGATCGTACCAATTATCCTCTAATCTCGATGTAAATTTGTGTTAGGTGAAGTAATAATTGCCTAAAGGCTCATTTAAGGACACGTGCCTATAAAGTTGTATCCTTCAAGGGGGGTATACTCACTTGCTTCCAGGCACACAACAGTGGCAACATAAAAAATCACGCGGACTTTAGATGAGATGCATCAGGATTATGCAACAAAAGCATGAGGATGAGGATGAGGTGCCATCATATTATGCAACAAAAGCATCAGGACACCTTGATTACACATGCAAGAATTACAATTTGGCCACAATTATCTGAGATTGAAATGTTGGAAAAGGTTGACTATGAGCATTTTCATTGAAGATTATTTTCAGAGTGTATTCAAAGATTGCCACATTGTTTAAGCAAAGGTTATGCATCCAAAATTTATTGTGTACCGTAAAAGACCTCTATTTATATAGGGTCCTTGACATATTCTGTTGCTACTACTCTAGCTAGCCAAACAAAACATCATCTTCGTTGAGGCGGTTTACCAAATCATGAAAAAATTGTATATCCTCGGGGTCCTTCAACAAAGTAGCCTCCTGCTCACCATCTGTATCACCACCACAGTCCCCTTCGTCAACGACTCTGGTTTCAAATATATCCTTACCATTGTTGCTTCCTCCGTCTGCTATAAGATCTGGTGGCTGATTCATCGGTACTGCTTTCGTCGAAGGCAGCGGGAATTCTTTTTTTGCCAGATGCACTGCCACTCGCCAATTCTTTTTCGCCATGAAAAGTCCAGATTGTGTAGTTCTTTACAAATCCATACATAATCAAGTGAGACTGCACAGTGCTGTCTATGTCAGCTTGTACAAACAAAATCAAAGCCATCACATTCCATGAATTTAGAAACAAAAGCATCTATCTGGCAAGACCAACATCATATTATGATCTAACTGATGAGGAACTCTGCCTATGGAATTTGCTTCTGACAATCAACAATTATATATGTTCGCTAATAAAGGTTTGCTGGTGCTTCTTTCATCATGTTGGACGGTGCATATTCAACTTCCTCTTTTTAGTCGAACAAAAGTGCCAAAGACTATGCTAGTAATCAAAGTTCATGGTTGATGGACTTCATCATCAACCTTCATCTCACCAAAACCTTAAACTCTTGTATCATATTTGTTTCGGTGAACTGCAAAAGAACTACGTACCCCAACTATATATACAATACACCCATATTAAAGGAATTGTGAAATGGAAACAGAGGGGTCGATCCTGTGACCTGTTGCTTGCCTTATCAACTTAACTGGATTGATAAAGCTTGAAAAATACACAGTGTATTACAGGCAGCTCCTAATACATCTAGTGTGCTTGTGCTTAAGCAATGTGTTGTCCATGTAGCGTGCCGTATTTGGTGAATATATGAATGGAAACATAAAAGGTCACTTGACTAGTTACGTTTCACTCCTATAAATTAAGCTAGAACCTTGGGTGTGGGCTGGGAGAAAAAATTACTTTCAATGCATCCTGTTGCAACAGAGCAAATTTTACACCTCCGCTGTATATGGAATGGCTCTGCTGAAACTAGCATGTCATTAGTAATTCAGTGGCGATGCTTGGTGAGCTTTTCAAACAGGGATAGAAATGGGATACGTCAGGAACTTTAGCTTAAGCATTGATTTGAAAGACAGAGACAGAACATTTGGCTGTGCTTGCAAGGCCTTCAGGCTAGCTTCACGATGCAGAACAATCAGCGCTGTGGCAGCTTGCATTTCATTGTGGCTTTGTTCATCAGTTCGACTGAGCATACAACATCAGCAGGAGCAGCAGGACTTGAGTTTTGTGGTCTGCTAGAAATGCAAGTGTCACTGATCCCTAATCACTTTCTGTACCGTTCAGTGTGCAAGACTCACAGGATAGATGGTGACCCTGTGTTCGTCAACATCTGAAATGTAAGTATGGTTCAAGTGCAAGCTGAATGTCAGCATATCGAAAACGCAAGAGGGCAATATGTAAATTGTTCACTTGTCAAACGTCAGTAATACAGCAGGATCAATAGAGGAGGAGAGGAGGAATGCGCCAATACGTTTATATGAGACTACAATCTATTTACAGTGGACAGAGGCCCGCGCCGGTGCAAAAATAAAATTATGTGGAGAGGACAATTGAATTGTCAAACTTAAAAGGGCTTTGTGCAAACAGAGGGAAATTATATTGTGTTACAGCAGTCCTAACAAAATTATTATATACGCTGCTACGTGGTGTCAATCAACTTCAAAAATGTCGTCGTTGAAGCAATGATAGCCTTCAAGAAGGCTCATTTTAGGGCACGTCCCTATATTAGCCACGCACTGGGAAGGGCTAGGATATGAAATATTAATTTTGTTCCCGACACAACATGGCCACCATCTGCCAGCGCCTCTCTGCCAGGGAGCCAAAACCGCCGCTTGGATCCACGCGGGATCGAGCACGATCGAGACAGGCTCGCTCCTGATCCGCACGTGGGAGGAGCAGGAGAGGAGCTCCAGCCGCCGGATGTGACCGGAGACGCTGGAGTCACGAGTTAACATCGCCGGCTGGTGGGCCCGTGCCGATGGCTAGGATTTCGGGTTTCTGGTGAAGAAAGGAATGGGGCAGAGAGCGCAGGAGAAAAATGGGAGTGGATGGTTTCTGGTGAGGGAGCGGGCGGCGGGGAAAGGAGGGGGAAGGGATTAGGATAATAACACGCAGGGCGACAACGAATTAGGGGTCTCGATTTGTCATGGATCATCGACCCCCACTATATAAATAATTACTCAGAAATTATGTACTTGTAGCTGGTACATATATATGCAGACGAATTAACGTTCAACTTGAACTTCAGAGATATGCAATGCCTCATTGGCTTGTTAAGCATGATTTTGTTTCCTTCTACAAGAATCGCGCCAAGCCAATCCTGACTTAGTATTACTCTGGGGACGCCCAGGCCTAAGACCATCCACACTCGTCATCATTCATATCCTCCTTCAAAACGGAATATTCCTGCCTAATCAGCGAGATTCTCTCCTTTATATCTACTTCTCCCGCATTCATCATCCCAACTATCCACATCCGGTCCCACCTGTCATATTAATTTAACCCTCACCCCCACCCACCCTCTTCTCCCCACTTTTCTTTCTCTCTCTCCCTCCTATCTCCCTCCTCACTCCCTCTGCTGGCGCTCCCTTCTTCACCACGCTGGTGGCCCCCTCCCTCACCGGCCAACATCGACCGCCTTGAGCGGCGCACGTCGCGGCGCGACACTCCCTCTCTCCCTCCCCTACTCTGGTGGCACACGGAAGCAGAGTAGGAGGAGGGCGGGACCAAAGGCGGAGTAGGGATGCGGGAATGGTGCTCCTCCATCTGCACCGTGGAAGATGGCTGCGTGGTTCGCTGGATCCAGGTGCTGCCCTTCCCTCTGCGCCGGCTTCCTCCACGACGGTGGCACGAAGGAGCGGGCGCGTCGGATGCTGGAGGTCAACGTCCACGGCGGCAACCTTCCTCCTGGCGGCCCCTCCCCTACTCTGGTCCACCTCTCCCCGGCGTGGTGGAGGCAGAGTGGCTCCACATACCCCGGAACCTCAGTCTCCTGCGCGTCGTGGGCCGGCCGTGGCACTCCCCATCCCTCACCGGTGCACCCTTCCTCCCTCCCGCCTTCCTTGCCGGCACGGAGCAGGGCACGGCGGCCCTGCAACTTCCTGCGAGGCCGCGGCGGAGGATCAGGGGCACGACGGTCAGGTCTCCCGAGGCGGCGGCGGCTCGAATCAAGCTCGGAGCACCACCCTCCCTTACATTGCGTGCCTCTCGTTGCCGTCGGTGCGGCTCCCAGACGGTGTTGCGCCGCCCGCCCCTGCTCCTTGTCCTCCGACAGCAACGTCGACGGCGGGCGCCAGCCTCCCTCCCCCGAGCTCCCTCCGCCCCTTCCGAGCGTGGGCACAAGAGAGGAGTTGGCATGTGTGGGGGGCACGCCTGTCCCTGGAGGAGCTCCCGGATTCCTCCGAATCCAGAGGAAACTGGAGGGGGACAGGGAAATGGCGTGGGTTCTCCCGTCCCCGCTGCAGGCCAAGGAGAGGGATAGCGGTGCCGGTGCGGATGGTCTAAGGATTAGTTTTACCACGTCCAGGGCATCCTTCGAGTTATTAATTTTGATTGATGTCCTTGAACATATCATAGCAGTTAGTGATAGTCTTAATTGGACTTGTCCTCCTTGTCAGGTTTGCTGTTTCACTCATACCGCCGTGGAGAGTTTGCCCCAGTTCCAACAAAAGTTTATAGAAAAGGAAAAAATGGAAGAAGCTTTCTAGGATGCCCACATTTATAGTTAGTGAACTTATTTGTAATACTCATGCTGAAGCTATCAAACTGATTTTGAATTAATTAAGCAATAAAAACCATGCAAAATGCTCAATTTATTGCACACAACTGCAAGGGTATGTACCTTATATAAAAATCGTTGGCTCTGCTGCAAACATCCAAGATAGGACTTTATCGGCCTCCGATCCTTTATATTTATGTATCAGATCAGAGTGGCAAGATGGAAGCTGGGGGTGAGAGACCTGGTGAACAACAATTGTTGTGAACAGGATGTATGGTAGTAGAATGGTGACCGAGGCTGAGGATTCCAATGGGCATGTGATGCACTGGGAGTTTGCAAACGAACAGAAGGTAAGAAGAAATGAGCTCCACTAGTTATTTGCAGTATGGTTATGCAAGAAAAAGCAGCAGTTCGTTCCCACCATTGATCGACCGGGTACTGACCCTCTTGCATAGCCGAGTACATATAGCTATTGGTGGATGAAGCCCATTGGTGAGACCACCAAGGCCCGCGGGCTGGGGGTCAAGGCCAGCGTACAGCAGCATTGATTCTGTAATCAAAGGGCTGATGTCTTAGTCTAAATTGTACTTTTTAGTTAAATTATTTGAGGTATTTGACATGGTGATAGCAGTAGATGCAAGGGGATATGCGGTGTTGCGACAGATCAGAGGCAAGAGGAGCTACAAAAATATGCAACTGATCAGACTATCCGAGTACACAAAGTACTAGGTCAAATCAAATGCTTCGTTGGACGAGGAAAACGGTCATTGCTTCGTTGGACGAGGAAACGGTCAAATGACGTACAATGCTCCACAATTTAATATGCTTGAGATAGAAATTGTATTATACTATTCTCAAAAAGGAGTTCCACTATGTCTATCAAAAAATGATTATGCATTGACCAGATATAGCATTATTCCACACAATTCTAATTGTAGATTTACTTGATAGACAGACCTCTAATTAACCATGCAGTGTTGACTGAGGGCTCCTTTCACCGGATTGAGTGTTGACTAACGGCTCCATGTAGAGCCAGTCGTCTTGGATGTGAGTATTTGTTACTGGATTCCTTTGTTCGGGTTGTGTTCAACCAGCATGTCGGCTTGTATTCATCTTGAGTCCGTTCCATTTGGGTTGTAACTGAAACTGTACATTCTTATCTGTCTTAATACAATGATACTCTGCGCATGTATTCAATAAAAAAAATTAAGCATTCATCACAGAAAGGAACTAACGAAATAAGATTTCAAACTCCAGGAAATAATAAGTCATACATATCCACCATGTTTATAGATAACGTATTTGTAGTATTCATCCTGAAGGTATATTTTATCCATATTTATAGATAGTATATTTGTTACATGTTTTGAAGCTACAAAAACCAAAGCACACTCAATTTAATGTATTGCACGCAACTAGCATGTGCCTTATTAAAAAAATCGTTGGTTCTGCTGGCAACATCCAAGATATGACTTGATCGCCTCTTTTATCTTTATGTATCGCATCAGAGTAGCAAGATATCGATGAAAACTGGGGGTGAGACCTGGTGAACGAGAATAGCAACCAGAATGGCAGTTGAATGGGTCTGGGGCTGAGACTAATTCCAATGTGCATGACCATGAAACACATGGGGGATTTCAAAAACAAAATCGAGAATGAGAACTGATCATAAAGTGTTCTTGGCATTAATGTTGTTGCGGCGGAGCTCTTGCAAATGGCGAAGTGGCTAAACCATAGTGCTGGAACCAATTGGGTTTCATGTGTGTCATTGAATGTTAGCGGGAACCACATGTTTATGTTGTTCCAGAAGCCTGTTAGATATAGTACATATCTTGTAACATGGCGTGTATAACATGTAACCCTACCGGTTGGTTGTGTAAGCTAATCTCCTTAGAGATAGAGATAGAGATAGAGATAGGTTTATCTTGTACTTGGAGATCAAGCTACCAACTATCGTTTGTAATCTGTTCAGGCGTTGGCCTACATATATTAACACGGAACCGAGGGCGAGCCAAGTTAGGCAGCCTCGTTACCTTCCTCTTTACATGGTAATCAGAGCCAACCTTCCAAAACACATCTAATCCAACCTTCCATCCATGGCATCTTCCTCCTCTACCGGTGTCCTCCCTCCCCTCGGTGGGAAGGTCTCCGAGAAGTTGACGCGGGAGAATTATCTCCTTTGGAAAGCCCAGATTATGCCTGCCATCTGTGGTGCTAATCTTGTGCCGATCCTCAACGAAACATCCTCAACTCGCTCACCTCCGACGTACTGGCACAAGTTGCAACACTGACATCCTCGGCGCCCGTCTGGGAGATGTTGGAGACCATGTACTCGGCGCAATCTCGCGCTCGGATTACAAATCTCCGGATGCAACTCTCGACTTGCAAGAAAGGCAGTATGACTGCCGCGGCATATTTCTCCAAGATGAAGAAGCTCGGCGACGAACTGGCTGCTGCTGGCAAGGTTCTTGAAGATGATGAGATGGTGACTCTCATCCTTGCCGGACTCGACTTCGACTACAACCCATTGGTGTCCTCTATCATGGGGCGCACTACGCCTATCTCGGTGAGCGAGTTGTACTCTCAGTTGCTAGCATTTGATTCACGACTTGAGCTACTCCAGGAGAACAGCGGTGGAGGCTATCAATCCTCCGCCAACACAGCAGGAAGAGGCCAGGGCAACAGTTTTCGTGGCCGTGGCGGCGGTCGCGGACGTGGTGGCCGTGGTACTTTGGTGGCTGGGGAAACAAGCCTCCCAAGCAGGCACACCAAGGAGGATCCAGCAACACGGTGACGTGCCAAATCTGCGGTAAGGGGAGCCATGAGGCAGTCGATTGCTGGTACCGCTATGATGAAAGCTATCAAGGCCAGGGCAACTCCAAGAATGCAGGTTCGGCTACCACCAATTATGGGGTAGATACGAACTGGTACATGGACAGCGGAGCAACCGATCACATTACAAACGTGCTTGAGAAGCTCACTGTTCGGGACAAGTATCATGGACATGATCAGGTGCATACAGCAAGTGGTATAGGCATGAAAATTAGTAATGTTGGTCGTACAGTTTTACATACCCCACATAAAAAATTGCACCTACAAAATGTCCTTCATGTTCCTGCTGCAAATAAAAGTCTTGCTTCCGTTCATAAGTTGACCTCCGATAACAATGCTCTCATTGAGTTTCATCCTAATATTTTTCTTATTAAGGATTGGGTCACGAAGAAAATAATTCATCAAGGCAAGTGTGAGGGGGGGTTGTACCCTCTTCGGCTTCAATCAAGAGAAGCCAAGTCACGGAAGCAGGTCTTTGGTGCAATAAAGCTGTCTACATCAAGATGGCATAGTCGTTTAGGTCATCCTTCGTTTCCTATTGTTGCGTGTGGTTAAAAACAATGGTTTACCTTGTGTTAGTGATGAGAGTCCTAGTTCTGTGTGTGATTCATGTTTGAAAGCTAAGAGTCATCAGCTTCTGTATCCTAAATCCACCAGTATGTCTCATGCTCCGCTTGATTTGATCTTTTCTGATGTCTGGGGGCCGGCACCAACTTCGGTTGGGAGGCACACTTATTACGTTAGCTTTATAGATGACTACAGTAAATACACATGGATCTATTTGATCAAGAAAAAATCTGATGTTTTTCAAGTTTTCCATAACTTCCAGAATTTAGTTGAAAGGAAGTTTGATAGAAAAATTATCTCTGTTCAAAGTGATTGGGGAGGAGAGTATGAAAAACTCAATTCCTTCTTTAAAAGAATAGGGATCTCTCATCACGTTTCTTGTCCACACACACACCAACAAAATGGTTCCGCTGAAAGGAAACATCGCCATATAGTAGAAGTTGGCCTTGCTCTTCTAGCTAATGCCTCCATGCCATTAAAGTTTTGGGATGAGGCGTTTCTCACCGCAACATACCTCATTAACCTGCTTCCTAGTAAGGTTATCGACTTTGAAACACCTGTTCAACGACTCCTCAAAGACACACCAGACTATAATTCTCTTCGGGTGTTTGGGTGTGCTTGTTGGCCTAATCTCGGGCCCTATAATGCTCATAAGCTCTCTTTTCGTTCCATCACGTGTGTGTTCCTTGGGTACAATCCTCGTCACAAGGGTTTTAAGTGTTTAGAACCCAGTACTGGAAGGGTTTATATATCCAGAGATGTAATATTCGATGAGACTATTTTTCCTTTCGAACATCTTGATCCAAATGCAGGAACTAGGCTACGCAAGGAGATTCTTCTTCTCCCTGATCATCTTCTGAATCCAAATTGTGGGGATGTAATCTGTAACGACTCCAACAATACTACTGATCATGCTAACAATGAATCACAAGGTTTTTCTAGAGATGTTTTGCACCAGGATGCGATACAAGAGGATGCAGAAGATCTCGGCGTTCCTTTCCAGGGAGATTTGCCGGCAGGATCAGGCTCCAGATCCCAGGCCAATCCGCCTGACACCGGGGGCAGCTCCGCGGCTGTGGGAGCCTCTGCGCCTGCGACGCGTGGGGGGGGCAGCAGTACCGGTGCCAGGCGACACAGCGTCCCCGCAGACGCAGATGCTGTCGCCATCGACAGCACCGACAGAAGACGGTGGATCTTCTGTGCCGCCACAGTCGCCGCAAGGATCTCCGGTGGAGCCACAAGCACCTGCATCGCCAGCTGGATCTCCTGCGGTGCCAGATGCTTCTCCCGTGCTGGCAGCTGGATCCCCTGCGTCATCTGCTCCTGCGACTCCTCCTGCAGCTCGCCCACATACACGCTTGCAAAGTGGTATAGTTAGGCCTAAGATAATTACTGATGGGCGCATTAGGTGGTGTAATGTGTGTGTAACAGGAGAACCTGAGACATCACAGGAAGCACTGAAATATCCCAAGTGAAAGAAGGCAATGCAAGAATAGTTTGATGCACTACACAGGAATAAGACTTGGCGACTTGTTCCTCCTAGCAAAGGTAACAATATAATTGGTTGCAAATGGGTTTTCAAAGTTAAAGTAAGATCAGATGGCTCAATTGAACGATATAAAGCAAGATTGGTAGCTAAAGGTTTTAAACAATGATATGGCATTGATTATGAGGATACATTCAGTCCAGTTGTTAAAATTGCTACTGTTAGATTGGTTTTGTCAATTGCTGTATCTAGGGGATGGAATTTGAGGCAATTAGATGCGCAGAACACGTTTTTGCATGGTGTTCTAGAAGAAGAAGTCTATATGCGGCAACCACCAGGTTTTGAAGATGAGTCCATGCCTCACTTTGTGTGCAAGTTGGACAAAGCGATTTATGGGCTTAAGCAAGCCCCGAGGGCCTGGTATTCGAGGTTGAGCACTAAACTTCTTAATCTTGGCTTTCGCGCATCTAAGTCAGACACTTCCTTGTTCATTTATTCCAAGAATAATGTTACAATATTTATGCTTATATATGTGGATGATATTTTTGTCACTGGAAGTTCCAAGGAGGCTATTGCTGCATTACTTAATGATCTTAAGCAGGATTTTGCTCTTAAGGACCTTGGTGATCTACATTACTTTCTGGGAATTAAAGTGAGAAGGGACAAGGAAGGTTTAGTTCTCTCTCAAGAAAAATATGCTCGTGATGTCCTGGCTCGAGTTGGTATGCTAAAGTGCAAGCCGTCGGTCACGCCTTTGTCCACTTTAGAGAAATTGTCCAAGTTTGAAGGTGATTTGTTAAACTCAAGTGATAGCACACGATATCATAGCATAGTCGGAGTGTTACAATATCTCACTCTTACTAGACCGGACTTAGCATTCTCGGTTAATAAAGTCTGTCAATTCTTGCATTCTCCAACCACTGTTCATTGGTTAGCTACCAAAAGGATTCTCAGATATGTCATGCACACTCTCGATATTGGGTTGAGGATCAGGAATCCAACTCCTTGCGTGTCAGTGCATTCTCTGATGCTGATTGGGCAGGAAGTATTGATGATAGGAGATCTACAAGAGGGTTTGCAATATATCTTGGAGATAATCTTATTTCATGGAGTGCAAGAAAACATGATACAGTTTCTCAGTCCAGTACAGAGGCTGAATATAAGGCTATGGCTAATGCTACAGCTGAGGTAATTTGGGTAGAATCTCTCCTAACTGAACTTGGAGTTAAATTCCGTCGACCTTCATGTTTATGGTGTGACAATCTGGGTGCAACATATTTGTCTGCAAATCCTGTTTTTCATGCAAGAGCTAAGCATATAGAAATAGACTTTCACTTTTTGCGAGAAAGGGTTGCGAAAAGACAATTGGAAATTTGGTTTATCTCTTCAAATGATCAAGTTGCTGATGGATTTACAAAGGCTCTACCGACGCATAAATTAGAAGTCTTCAAGAGCAATCTAAATCTTGAGCCTAGACAAGTTTAGATTGAGAGGGGGTGTTAGATATAGTACATATCTTGTAACATGGTGTGTATTACATATAATCCTACCGGTTGGTTGTGTAAGCTAATCTCCTTAGAGATAGAGATAGAGATAGGTTTATCTTGTACTTGGAGATCAAGCTACCAACTACCGTTTGTAATCTGTTCAGGCGTTGGCCTACATATAGAAACACGGAACCGAGGGCGAGCCAAGTTAGGCAGCCTCGTTACCTTCCTCTTTACAAAGGCAAGCAGGTAGGCTTTGTAACTGCTTATGGACACCGCTGGCTCTGTGCCGGTGTCCTACTGTCCTTGTATTTCAGCTGGATCCACCATGGCACAGGCTCGTCATCAACCCCCTGCCTGCGTGGGTAGGACGAGATGCCTTTCACGCTACTATTTTAGGCCCTCTTCAGTAGAGCATATTTCGGTTTCAGCTTTACCAATTTTACACAAACTGAAGCACTACATCCTGAAGGCTGAAGCCATTTTGTAGGCCTGAAATAAAGTTAGACCTAAAATGAAGTAGAAGCCGTGTGAACATAGTTGTTTTGGCTAGAGTAAGGGGCCATTTTTTGGGGAAGCCCTCTCAGATGGCCCCTTACACTTTTCTAAAAAAGCTTTGCACACTCCAATATGAAGTCTGGCTAGGAGGTCGGGTGACGTAGAACTTCAACCTCCTAAACCTGTCCAGAAACAACTTTCGATGAGCTCGCATGCATGATATCCGATCCTCCATTTAAGCTACCGTTTAGAAAGTCCACTTTTTGTATCTCTTGAAATTCCCAGTCAAACTTGAACTGCTTTACTCTTTTGAAGATTTGGTACAAGCTGGAAGACAATGCTGCACCATGTGTTTTTGGCAACTTGCTTCTGCTGCCTCGAATGTCACGAGCCAGTAGTGTATGTATCGTTAGAGGTAAGAAATTTGTCCTATTCAATATAGTTAGCTGGCTTGTGAATCAGCGGTAATAGTCTAAAGTGAAAAGGTTTCAGTATCATGCACACAAATTTAGTACAATAATGGTGATAAGGGCTGGATATCTTTTATGCAATTGGAGATTCAGTTGAAGTATGACAGCTCAGTGGGTACAGGTAAAATTTACAGAGTAATGGTTGATGATTCTATAGAAGGCCAGAAGCTCTATATTTGCTTTACATACCCAGTGAGGTGCATCTTGTTACTTCCTATATAATGTTGGAACAGTGAGAGCATGTTACTCACTGTTTACTCCCAGAGTCATTGTTACTTCCTATATATATGTAGCGGAGCTGACGTCCAGAGTTTTCACCTATTTTTTATGGATCCGCAAGAATTATCAAAGAAGCTAGGAGGGGCTAGGTACAATTGAGATTAATTAGAGGGAAATTTAGCGGTGGATGGAGGTGGACCTTCTACTAGGCATGTGAACCATTGGGAAAGTTAGCAGCTAGAAGTAGGGGAAACGGTTCAGTAACAAATGGCGCTTTTGAACAACGGCGGTTTCAACCACAATGCAGCATGGTGAGCAGCCAACGGGTTGCGGCTAGCAATGAGGAGCTCAGCGCAGGTCGGTACACCACATGGTGTGGAAGCGGGGCTTTTGTTGTATGGTTGAGTGGATGTGAAATGTAATGCATTGGCCCCACGATGATGGAAACAAGGACATTCAAAGGACTGTATTTTTTCTAATATATACATTATTTGTATTACATGCCAGCAGTAAAAACGTGTAAAAGCCAAAGTTTCATGGCAGTTTGAATGTGCTCCCTTTTGCATGAGATTATTTCTAGAAAGGCTGGAGTCAAAATGCTTGTTATAGGAATTGTATTTTTTTTTTCTTGTTTGCGAAACAACGGTAAGTCATACCTCCAGATCAACCGTTAAAATTAAATGGAAAACCAAGCAAAACTGCAAATTCTAGACTAGAATACATAATTCATGTAATCCCGTTAATAGCTATTTACAAGCAGTAAAATTATCAAGAAAAAACAAAATCCATGTTTTCACTATTTTTCTTGTTTTGGAATGGAAAAACAAAATTCTCCATTTATTGCACGTTCGTACCTTATTGAAAAGTTGTTGACTTTGCAGCAGAGGGGTTGACAGCTATACCTTCAATATTTCATCGACCTCCTCTATAATTACATATAGCAGATTGGTAGGAAGATTGAAGCTGGTGGTGAGGCCTGGTGAGCAATTTGTGGTAAATATCATGTCAGTTGAATGCTGACTGAGCCTGAGACTTCTATTGGGTATAGGACACATTGGGAATTTCAAATAAATGGGAACAAAGAAATATTCCGCCGCTAGATCCTTCCCCCTGCCTGCAATGACTCAGTGTGGCTTCCAAATATGTTGCCGTGGTGCATAGGATTGCAATGCACCGAAAACTGAACTAGAAACCGAAGTGTAAAGAAGTGTAGGCCAAACAGCCTGTATATGGCTGTATCATCGTGGTGAGATAGAGTAGCATATGGTCACTGTTCGGCTATAACACAAATACTGTATTCATTAGTCTTGAGAGACAAGTCTGATATAAGCTGCCTGGCAAGTGCGCAGTAAGTTATAGTATCATGTGTGATCTAGGGAGATGAGTTGATTAGTATGCTTGCTACTCACACAACATTCTATAGTATGCCGCCTTATTGAACGAGTACGGATCTTTTTTTTTTATGGTTGTACGCTGGATTCATGGCTATTTTGAGCACCACGCATGAGGATAGGTCACCAACAGATCAGTGCCTCAGTTGGGCACCAAGGGACCAGACCAGTGGACAACACCCGTTGCTGAGATCACCTGGGCAGTGAGCGACGATGGTGTGCTGATTGCAGAGGCTCAAGCTGGTCAATTAGCGGTGTTTTTGTGTGTGTGTGTGTGTGTCTACGTGATAGGGGAGAGCTCAACCGAAGAATATAATGACAAATTTTGTTTCTTTTGTGAGTGTAAGAATTAATGCCAACACTCGCATTTGGGCCAGAGTCGATACACATGAACACAGGAAAGCAAATGCATAAAACACACACACATAATGGAGGACTTTTGAGCAGTTGCATTTCAACAACAGCTTGAGCAATGTAGGGACGCGCAACCGTCCTACTACCCCGACCCCAGTTTTCGGACCATGAGATGCCCTGTCATTTTCTAGCTTATAGTGCAACAGATGCAACATCAGAAAAAACAATAATGAAAAATCCTTCGGGTTTGCATGGCAAAGATGAACCTGGGTATGTAACGACTAATAAGTATGATGAGTAGAGCGACAACTGAATGAAGAGATTTGTAATGGTACTCCATCTGTTCTTAAATATATGATGTTTAGGACAAGCAAATTTTTTAGTATTGAAATAACTTATTTGGGATGAGAATGCTTAAGTGTGATATAAATATATAAATATCTATAAATATATGCAGAGATGATTTTGCAATCCAGCAATTGGACATTGATATTAACATGTTTACTTACAGCATTGACTCTATCACTATTCTTATCACCTGTCAATGCATGATTGACTAGTTTCTGTGATTAATTTGATTGTTTCTGCAGTGAATTACTAAGGGCTCAATAGCAGTTCAGTGGTGGGCACTGTAGCACAGACTGTTTGAGATCAACCCTTGTTCAGGGGAAGCTTAATAATAGCAAGCTGAAGCGGCCACAAAAGGGATTGGATACACCACCTCTTGATTCGTGGATAGTGTTGGGCTCCATTTTTTTTTGTGGAGACCTCACATATGTGATCCAAGGTTCATAGGAATGTTTAGGTTTCCTGATTTTGTACCTTAGCTATAGGTTTAAGGGTACTAATAAAGTGACAAAAACAATGTTAGTTTGTGTTGTTAACTTATGGTATGCCGGACTTTGCAATACATTGAGAACCAATAAGAATACAAATTTTGCATCAGTTGCAAATCATAAACAGCAATCATACTGTACATTTCAAGCCTACAGTGACTAAAAGCGCATTAATATATAGGTAAGATTGCTGAAAAAAAAGAGATGGCCTTAATTGCTATTGTACTTGTGCTGTTGACCTGTTGTGCGTATGCAACATGACCCGAGCCTACAAACACCAATTTACAGCACATGCCAACAAATGGTTATATCATTTGAGGGACAAAACATCATAATTCTTTTCCTGGTCCAACAGATTCAACATCAGAACGAAACTGATACCTTGTTTAGTATTGAATGGAAAGGATAAAACAGGGGAGGGGGATGACTGATGAGTATGCTGGATTGCATGAACATTGAAGAAGAGGTCTGTAATGTTATTATGGATGGGATACATCTGGAATTTTAGAACAAATCTCTAAGAGAAGGATAGAGTTAAGGCTTTCAGTGACCCAAGCAAAAGATAGCTAGTTTCTAATGAGTATTCTACGTATCTTTGCCGAGGTATGCTCTGGTGGTCGTTTCCATGTAATCTGCACAAATATTAAAGCACCTTGCTGATTAATTAGACTTTAATCTCGATGGATCCTGTTTGGGCCCGGCCCTACGCCACACCCTATTGATGCTCCATGTCCGTCCAGTCCAAATTCCTTTGCCAGCAGGCAGCCGGCTCAGCCCAGAAGTTCTCCCCCTTCCGTTTACCTCCTCTGTCCTTTCATCGGCAGCGGCGGCAGTGGCCGGCGGCATCCCCCGATCCAATTTCAGCGCCCTCATCGCCCGATGGGACCAACGGCGACAGCACATCAAAGCCCAGGTGCTCAACGGCAGCGGCGCCAACATCCCTGACCTGATTCTATTAGCAGCGGCGGCGGCGGTCATCACCGACGAGCGACGACGGCACTCAGTGATGGGTCCAACGCTTGACGGCCTCGACATCGTGGCCGCCGGCAGGCCGGTAGCACTTCGGGCTGGTCAGCTGGTGGTGGCTCAATCCAGGTAGATGTCCCCAATCCTTGACCCCTCGTCCTCATTCCATCATGCACCTCTGATGGATCCAATTGTTGTAAAATATTGTAAGTGTATCTCATATGTGTGATTACAGATTAAGCTTCTGATCGAATATGGTGAGAAATTTCCTAGTTATTAATTTGGTTAGTTGTAGTTCATTTGCAATATTTGTTAATGGTGGAAGCAGACAGAAATAAGTTGATTCATACCTGAATTACAAATTTATTTCTCCTAATATGTATGTATTAAGATTGAACTACTCGAGCATTACCCTACTACATGGTCATTAGACGTTCTGACATTGACTGAAACCATGTAAACTATATGTTTAAAACCATCTAGGGTTTGAAGGACACCATCTCAGTATGCAGTATCATAAAACGTGGACTTTCAGAAGCAAATGGAAAGTACCCAATCATTCCCTCAGTTTCTTGTAGAAAAATTACTCAGAACGAATTCAATTGTTAAGCATGTCTGTCACCATTTAGATAGTGTCCTGTTGTGTTTTGTCTATAGTAGTCAAGAAGAAGGCTCTGAGAACAATGTCAGGTACGTCATTTAGATATATTTCTCAGAGGTGAATCCATCATCATCGTTCTGAGAAACCCGACGTGAGGCGGTAGTAAATCACCTTGCAGCCGTCCCCAGGCTCCGAACATTTGAGGTTGTGCAGATCTATGCAAGCTGTTCCCTAGCTCTGAACATTTGTTGTTGTGCAGATCTATGCAAATAGCTCCGATGCTGTACATTGCGCCTAATGTATGCAAGGAGGTGCGTTGATATTTTTGTTTCGCAAGTCTTGTGCAGTTACTTGTTCTGTCATCTCACATGATTTCAACATTTCTAAAGCTTTTCTTTCTTGCAGTCAGCAGGTGGAGTTGTGGCCACTACGTAAAAACCTCAAATAGGTCACGCAGCATTTGTAGCGGGCCCTTAACGCCCGTTACATGCACCCACATCTGTAACGGTTGTTGTTTGGCGCCCGTTACCCATAAGCGCGGCAGGCCGACCCCGAGGTTGGCCTCCACTACACCCGTTACCAATGTGGACATCTGGTAATGGGCTTCTTAAGCGGTCATTACATGAATTCTTCGTAACGGATGTTAAATCGAGTCCATTACAAAAGTTAAACCTATCGGTAACGGGCTCGTAAAGTCCGTTACCGATCAATGCCCTATCGGTAACGGGCTGTTTAAGTCCGTTACTGATCACTGCCGTATTGGTAACGGGCTATAAAGTCCGTTACCGATAATTTCATATTGGAGACACATGCTTGTTAGTATGCGTCTCCTTTGCTGGCGACTCAATTGGATACGCTCGTTTCTTAGGACTCGTCTCTTTTGATTGCCACCTAGGGTCGCCTTTTTCTCATATCGGAGACGCACGTTGTTATTGCTCGTCTCTGTCTTCTCCTTCCGACACCACTCGCTCTCTCTCCGCAGAAGGTCACTCCCGTTCCGACAACAACACTTGCTCTCTCTCCTCAGAAGGTCACTTGCTCAATCTCTCTGCTCAGATGTCCCCGCCGGCCTGCCCCGTTCGTCGCCGCCAGCTGCGCGCGCTCTGAGGATCGCGCATAATTTCTCTCCTTAGAAAGCCAGCGCTGCAGCAGGCCGGGCGGCCGCGTGCGCGACGGCGAAAGGGGCCAGCGGACGTCGACCGCGGCGTCTCCAAAGCAGACGCCTCCGTGTCCCCTCCCCCTGGGGCTCGGCGCCGTCCTCCGCGCTGTCGCCGCGGCCACGACGCCGCCTCCGATCCTCCTCCTCAGCCGCGCTCGCCTCGTAGAAAGTCCTCGTCAAGATGGAAATTAATTGCCCCCTTTTATTGAACTTCTTCAGCTGTCCTAATCCTCTTATGTTATCATTTTTTTGTGTGATGAATTATGCTCATTTGGTGTATGGAATGTAGATGGCGTCTGCTGCTCGGGCTTGGATGTACAGACAGCCCCAAGAAGATTGGGAGAATTTTTTAAGCGGGGTCAATGGTTTTCTAAATCAAGCAGAGGCGGATATGAGAAACCGTGGTGTTTAGGCAATGTTTTGCCCCTGTATAGATTGTCTCAACCAGAAGAAATTCGCACAATAGGAAATCATTTTTCATCATTTGGTCACACGTGGTTTCACAAAAAATTACACGTGTTGGAATAAACATGGTGAGGAAGGCTTTAATGAACTCGAAGCAGGCTGCCTAAATGAAGGTGAAGTGCGACACCATGCTACCGACCATGATGAAGACCTTGATAACGGTGGAGTTTTTGAGGAAAATGAACCATTATTCCCACCAAATGTGATGATGCCTGAGGATATCATTGATCAAGAAGTTAGGGGCTTCGATGATGGTGAGGTGTTGCAACGTGTGCACAATGTTGATCAAATATTGCGGGATGTTGAGTTTCAACGAGTGTACACACCTTCTGAATTAGCGAGGCTGAAGCAGTTCATTGAAGATTCAAAGAAACCCCTCTATCCTAATTTCTAGAAGTACTCTCGCCTTTCTGGTGATCTAAAACTTCTGCAACTTGGAGCAACAAAAGTTACAAACATCTATTGGATGTGCTTAGAGACATGCTACCGGAAGGAAACCAAATAGCAGAGTCTGTCTATGAGGCGAAAAAGATAATTTGTCATCTGGGAATAGAGGTTGAAAAAATCCATGTATGCAAGAACAGTTGTGTATTGTTCCGTGGAGATTATGCATACCTTGATAAGTGCCCCAAGTGTGGCTATGATCGGTACAAGAGGAAAAAGGATGGTGGAGATGATAATAATGTTGATGACGAGAACGAGCCCGACAAGATTAGAGGCAAGAAGAAGAAGGCTAACAGAGGGGCTCCTGTGAGGGTGGCATGGTATTTTTGCATCATTCCTCGGCTAAGAATATGGTTCGCAACACGAAAGGAGGCCCAACTCTTGCGTTGGCATGACGAAGGCCGAAAGGAGCTTAAGCAAGATGGCAAGTTTAGGCACCCCGTAGATGCAGCACAATGGGGTAATAAACACTTTCCGTGGTTTGACGAAGACGTAAGGAACATACGGTTTGCTATGAGCACAGATGGCGTGAACCCATTCGGTAACCAGAGCTCAACACATAGCACCTGGCCTGTCGTGCTGTCGTTGTACAACCTTCCACCCTGGCTATACAAGAAACAGAAATATATGATGCTGACAATATTGGTCTCCGGGCCAAAGCAACTTAGCGACCGAATGGGTTGTTACTTCTGGCCACAAATATTTCTAAGCACTCTGACCTTGTTACCAAAGCAATCACAAATGCAATGAACAACGACTACGTGGTGGGTGCCTACTACACTAGCCACTGGGTAACAGTGATCATCTGTATGAAGTTCAAAGAGGTTTGATATCTAGATTCTGCTAAACAACATCCCCCGCTAAAGTTCTCAGACCTCAAATCTGTTGTGAACTGGTCAGTATCTTGTAGGTTTTGTTCACAAAAATTCAATCTCTTAGTGTTTCTAATTGGTATTGCTGACCATTCAAGTCCTTTGGTACAGTATTTTGTAGGTTTTATTCACAAAAATTCAATCTCTTAGTGTTTCTAATCGGTATTGCTGATCATGCAGGGCCTTTGCTGATCATGCACAGGACGGAGTGACGAAAAGAAAGAAAAAAAAGCCAAAAGCCACACTCAAGCACAAAACAAATCTCGATGTAAGACCAAGGTTTTTTTATGGTCCCTTCTTGCCTATTTGGTACTGCATTAACTTGTCATTTTGGTACCTCGATGCAGTGTGCTCAGCAGCCATGGCGGTCCTCTTTTTGTGGATTCCATGTGGCATTCCATATGTTAAGACTACTCGATGACATACCTGACATCAAGAAGGCTGTTGTAAGTAGATAATAATGCTCAACCTTGTCTCTGCTTATATTCTCCATCTGATTTTAGAAACTAATTTCTACTTGTAGTCTCATAAATGATTGTATTTTGCAGGATTTCAAAGCTGCTGTAGGTGTTTCCACAGAAGATCTAAAGCGTGTCCGGGAGATGCTGTGCGAGTACATTCTTAAGGAGACCATCGACCGAAAGGGCAACTTCTATAATGGTGCACCGTGAGTTCATTGTAGCCAGAAACTTGAAACTCATTCACTCTTCTTTAGTCAGATGTTGTTGCCTGAGAAACCGGCTTGGCTTGCTTGGTTGAGGTCAGATGTTGCCTGGTTCAGGCAGTTTTCTCATGGCTCCATCTAAACAAGCCCTGATAAGAGTAACTTGAAACTTGATGTGATCTTTCTAGCTTGTCTATAAATGTGATCTTGCTTGTCTATAAATATGATCTTGCTTGTCTATATCTGTGATGTGAGAATATGTTTGTGGTGTCTCCTTGCTGTGGTGGCTGCCATATCCTGGCTGATTCCAGGATGGCAGGATGCAGCCCCTGATGGCTGCCAAATCCTGGCTGGTTCCAGGATGCAGCCGGCAAGCAGGCAGGTTACTGTAGGGGTGACCTACGTATCTGTAACGGGCATTAATTAAAGCTTGTTATAAACACTAATTAGTGAGTAACGGGCTTCATTCGGAACGCCCGTTACAAACATGCCAACAATGTAACGGGCAGTGTAAAAGTCCGTTACCAGTACTGACCGGTGGGCCCCAGGACCTGACCCGTTCGTCGAGATAGAGGAGACGCGGGTTGACAGCACGCGTCTCCTTTAGTCGAGAGACAGCAGACGCGCGTGGAAACAGATGTGTCTCATTTCGTCGAGACAGAGGAGACGCAGGTTCACATCACGCGTCTCCGATGTTGAGTTCACAGTAACGGGCTCTGTTTTTGTGCCCCTTACCAAAGTTCCCTGTGGGCCCAGAGAAACAGCCATTTCACGTGACCGGTGACTAATTGTGGTAACGGTTGTTGTTTGATTCCCGTTACGAATTCTATATGTGCTTAGACGCGTGTGAAATAGACGCGTCTCATTTCGTCTAGATAGAGGAGACGCAGGTACACAGCACACGTCTCCGATGTTGAGCTACTGTAACGAGCTCTGTTTTGGTGCCCGTTACCAAAGTTCCCTGTGGACCCAGAGAAACAGCCATTTCACGTGACCGGTGGCTAGTTGTGGTAACGGTCGTTGTTTGATGCCCGTTATGAATATGTGTTATCAGTAACGGGCATCTGCCCGTTACCTTTCTTGGCTCATTTGTAACACTTGATCGGGAACGGGCGCTTTGCCCGTTACTAAAGGTAATCTATGTCCGTTACCAAAGTGAGTTTTTCACGTAGTGGGCATGAAAGAAGTGTACATAAATGATTGTAATCCCTCTGTGATGAGTGAAATGGTTGTTAGGAGCCATAGTTAGATAATTACTTCGATATTTGGTCAGCTACTAGTTGGATATTTGTTTGGTTTTTAGGATATGGTTTCAAACTTGAATGATTGCCAAATGTAATCAACCTCGTACAAAGGTTGTGTTCTCGGATATCAATCATCATTGGGGCCTACTTTTTACTTGAGTTGAATTAAGATATGGTTTGAAAATAGAGTAACATTATGCCGAATGATTTTATTTCAAATGCCTACTGCGGATTGAGCTGCCTTTTTTTGTATGATGTCTTCTTTATTTAGCAGTATTTGGGCATTCAATATGTTTTGTTGGGTGTAGTACTCCTGAATCTCGAGATGATAAAGTACATGCCATACTTTTCTATACCTAAGCATACAAATTTTTATTACACATAAATTTTTATTACTCCTGAAAATAATAATTTCCCATTTTCCCTTCTGACAACCGTGTCAAAGTCTTTTCTATACCTAAGCAACAAAAACCATCACACTAATCGCAACACAAAGTTTTCATATACTAACTGGGAAGCTAACAGAATGACATCCCTACAAACAGGTTTGCATATCCTGGCTAGAAAGCTATCAAAATGACATCCAGGGTGCATGCTCATGACATTGTGGGAACAAACGACATCTAAAGACCTTTCCAGCAGATACTGTCGCGTAAAACACCAACTTCAGTTGAAACTACTTCCTATTTTCGGTGGCCTCATCTTCATTCGTAGTAGCATAACAATTTCAGCATATACCCCAGTATGCCTTTCGACCATGTATTCACAATTAAAAAAATAAGAATGCTAGCTTCTTCTCTGGACTTCAAAAATAACCAATATGGGTTGTCAGGTTCAACAAGAAGCTAGCGAACAATATGATATTGATTGGGTTTCATCCTCAGTTTTGAATCAAAGCAAGATGATGTGCTACTGTGGAGCACCTGGGCCTTGGCACTGCTTCCGTGGAGCACCTGAGTCTTGATGTGTTGCCGTCGTAGAACACCTCTGGTCAGGCCATGAGGGCGGACGGAGAGTTGGCCGCCCGTCGCTGCCACCACCGAAATTGGATTGGGAATGCCGCCAGCGCTGCCGCTGCTGCCACCAACCAAAACAAATCACGAGAGGAAGAGAATAAGCCACCTTTGTGGCCGATTGAATCTGATCGGGGGCGACGACTGAGGGTGCAGCAGCCGCCGTCCGGCTGCTCTCGCAGGATAGAACGGGATGGAGGAAAACGACGAGGGGGAGAAGATCCGCGCTAACCGCTGAGTCGGCTACCTGCTGGCGTGGGCATCTGGAAGGGATGGACATTAGGCATTGTTAGGGTACAGGGTATTAGGGCCGGGCCCAAACAGGACCCAACGGGATTAAAGCCTAATTAATCAGGGCTGATTGCTTTAATATTCGTGCAAATTACATGGGAAGGGCCACCGGAGCATAACTCATCTTTGCCTTGGGATTTTCATAATTTGCTTTTGGTTCTTTCGTGCAGTAAAGCTGTGAGCTTGCAACTGTCATGGTCACGTCTGTCATATGTACTAAAAGCACGCTAGCCTTACTAGGACCATCATGCTAGTTTAATTCCTTTAGTTTTCTGTAGGGCAGTGAATATTCAGATGTGATTTGTCGTGAACCGCTTGGCTGGGGTTGTCGTTATAGGTATAGCAAATGTAAACATTAGAGTTGCAACAAGTTAAATTTTAACTACCTAAATCAGACAATGCTGACGTACTGTTTGAGTTCAAATTAAACCTGTGTTACGAAGAGGTACTAACTGGCCTTGAAGTGATGATCAAATTATTTTAGACCGGGTCAAAATCTCTTTGTTATGTTTCGTGGAAGATTGAATTCCCCTTTTCCAGTAGTGACATGTTGGATCAGCTATTGGTTAGTGACAATCAAACAATGGTCCTGTTGTGTGGTATCATTTTTTGTAACTAAATTGACACTAATTGTAGTCCTGTGATGGTTTTTTCAGAGTGACTCTGGAGTTCAAGCAATTGCAAGAAGAGAAGTCTAAAAGGAGGAGTACTAATTAATATTACAAAACTAAGAATTAAGAGAAGCCTTCCCAAGGGCTAAGGGTTTGGCGCCAACAATACAACTTGAGAAATGTTTAGCAAGAAGAATGCACATGTTGCATCAGTCACAAATCATAACAGAAACCTTACTGTAGGTCTCAGTATCTTTGACTGAAAACTATTAATAAATAGCTAATACTCCTGAAAATAATTTTGAAAAACGATCTTACTGCATACTAGTACGTTTGTGATGTGGACCTGCTGTGCATATGCAACATGAGGGGAACCTACAAACATCAATTTACAAGGCATGCCTATAAATGACTACATCCTTTGAGGGACAAAACATCATCGTTCACTTCCTGGTGCAAAGGATACAACATCATAAGTAGAAACATGGGAGTGTGATGCCCGATGAGTATGTTGGGTAGCATGGTCATTTAAGAAGATGTTTGTAATGTTATTATATATGGATGGGATACATCTGGAATTTTAGAACAAGTCGCTTCGGAAAGAATTGAGCAGGAGTGTGGACAGACACAAGCAGAAGATATAGCTTGTTTCTGATGAATTTTACCTATCTTGCGCTGGGATTTTCACAAGTGGTTTTTGTATTCTTCCTTGTAGCGAAAGACAGCGCGTGCAATGGAGAAAGGTCGTGTAATGTCACGTACTAAGAACACGCCAGCCTAACTAGCACCATAATGCTTGTTGAATTCCGTTGTCTCTCTGAGTTTGACAACAATGTGCACATATTGGCTTGGTCTATTCTGAGTTTGGGTAATTGGGTGTTCCTTAATTCTCGCAATGATCAGGAATGGGCTGGACTTGAACTTCATCACGAATTACACACATACTTTGTCCTGAATTTCTTAGAAGCAGCTTGTCTAGTTGTCTTGATTGGGTAACCACTTTTCACGAATCAGACAGCCAACTCTATCAGTATCTCTTTCTCTTTTTTGAGAGAGAGAGAGAACAGGAGGACCCTATCCATTGATCCACAAGATAGGGGTAAGGTTTAGTAACATACTCCCTCCGTCCCGTAAAGAATGCAATCCCAACATTTGAAAAAAATCTCTCAAAGAGTGCAATCCTGGAAAATGGATCTGATTACCTACCTAATTAAGTATTTAGATCTGATCTGCATGCCAAAACTTACCGCTTGTGGCTATAAAATAGGGGTACTAGAGTCTTTTTGCGCCACCACTAATCTGTCCTAGAAAAGTTAAAATTGCACTTTTTATGGGACGGAGGGAGTAGAAACTAATTCGCTATTTGTCCGCATCGTAATGGACCGGCTAAAAATCCTCTCCTATCGAGGTCATCAGAGCCTGTCGTCATGTGGTCGCTGCGCCGGAGACCGGCGCGTGCGCGCTGCTCGAACGGCTCCCACCATCAGACGCAAGGGAGCATCCTGCTACTTGTCTCCCTCCTCAAGGCTACAGGATAATTAACCGGCAACGCGCCGTCAATGCAGGCATCATGTGGCCCCTGCTCGACCTCACGGCCGCCTTAAGTCTGGCACTAGAAGGGGTTGTCGAGGCAATGCAAGCAGATCCACCATGGCACCGTCCAGGCTGATGGCCGCGGTGGTGGCGCCGTTCGACTTGGGGCAGCAGTTCTCCGTGGAGCTCCATGGATTCCTCACACAAGTCACCAGTAACGAAGGTTGAAGACAGGCCATTGCCGATGACTAATTGAAGTACAATTATACCTTCTTGTATTTCTAGAACTAGTTCCTGGTCCACAAATATAAAGGTTCAGGTCCACATATATGGTTCCTTGTAATGGGTTCCTTCCATTTTTTAACCATTAGATCTCGATTTATGGATGGCTCTTAAAATCCTAAAGCACCATAAAATCTCTCCAAAATATTGTGCAGGATCGGAGGTTAAGATGATTAATTGGCTAGGACGCTGTGACTGTCCCGGAATAGCTAGCGCTGCAAATAAAAAAGCATCAGTAGAAGCTAGTAAATTTTCAGCATGCCATGTGAGTTCAAGCAAAAGGAATGCCAGCTAACTCAGTTTATTTTGTAAAATAACCAAGTTCTCTCCCCTCGTTGAAGTAAGTTTATTAGAAAACCAAGAAGGTATGCATGTTGCATTATTTGCACATCCAAGAAACAAATACCGTGGTTGGTCCAGTGATAAATGAAAGTGAATAAAGAAACATCCATCCAAGGCGGAGTAAAATCACTTGCTTCCTGGTGCAACAATGACATCAACAAGAAAAAGAAATTCTTAACTCTGGCCCTGTGTGAAACTGGGGAGGGAGATGTCTGTCACTAAATTGAATGGCGGTGGGAATCCAATAGTAAATGTTGAACAAGTTTCCTGTGGGGATTGGATTCATCAGGATATTTAGCTCAAGACAGAGAGACTTAATTAGCATGCAACCACAAGTTCAGGCTGGGTGTCGTGTGTAGACAATATCATGGAGTGCTCAAAGCTATCTGATCGAAATAAGAAGTTTATTTAGTTCTTAAGCTTAACTAAAAATAATTAGAATGATAACAAATTAGTTTGGTATATCCATCTAACTGGGTTTTTGTTCTTGACTAACTTATTTGCTCCCCTCTTCTTCTTTTTATATAAAAGAAAGAAAAACGCAATCACTGCACATCCTATAAATCTGCATCCTCTAAAGGTGCTGAGTACGATCACTTGTGCAGCATTGGTATCATCATAAATTAGATCATACCCCCTGCAGTGTTGAAATATGGGCTATATATACTGAAACTGTGCTTGCCATGGGAGATGAGTACAACGATACATTGCATTAGGTATGGGTTACATCAGGTGTTATGAACTGCTGCCCAGGGGATGTGAATTGGAGGGATTTGGGGCTGATTAGAGGAGAATTAGGGATGAGAGAAAGAGAAGCAGAGGAGAATTGCGCTAAGTATGGGATGCATCAGGAGATTTAGCTTAACTCAGAGAACCAGAGTATGTTGTCTGAACCAGAGGATTTGGAGAGATAGCATATGTTGATGACAACCACTGTATTCATGTCGGCTTGGAATTTGGGTTCCATCCATTCCGTAGGGGCTGATCATGCAATGCAAATTGTCATATTTCGATTGTTCCATATTTGTAGGCTATTATGGCCCCTGTTTTTAGTACTATGGCACTGTGCCTGGATTTTCATGGCACGGTCGTGACATCCTCACTATGGGAGAATCTGTATTTGCCGAGAGCTCCACTTTTTGCCATGAGCTTTTTGTCGGGCTCACGGCATAATAACATTTTGCCGACACCACAACGAAAACTCACGGCAAAAAACAAGGCTCGCGGTTAAACTATTATTTTCCGTGAGCCGGCCTCCGGCTCAGAGCAAAATAGGACTTTGCCGTGAGCTTGAAGTCCGGTTCACGGCAACATTGGACTTTGTCGTGAGCCTAAAGTACAGCTCACAGCAAAGACTCATTCTGCCGACAGCGTTTGTTGAGGTCAATGGCAAAAATCCCTCATCCCACCTCAAAATAGTTCTATAACTTTTTCATACAATTTTTTGCGAAGCAAAACTGATATCATAATTTTACAACTTGAAAAGATCTACAACTTTTATTAAGGATGTTTGTGAAGGAACTCATAGCTATATTTGTCTTCTATACCCTAAACTTTTTTCTACTCTTCTCATACAGCATGTGTTACTCCATGTTAAAATTTGTTACATTTTTGCATTTGTTTTCTATATCTAACTAATTAATTGTATTTCAAGAATTTTTTTGAATTAAGTCAAATTTGAACAGCAAGTGATTCAAATAATAGAAGAGAATGAGTGGAAAATAATATTCATGTTATTTAGTCAAATTTGTTTATGGCTACAGCTTAATCAACTTGCATATCATCTAGGAGCAAAATCAACCATTGTCATTTGAATGATTTGTTTCTGTGTCATACCATCAGTTTACTAGAAATCTCACTTTTTACTTAAGATATAGTGTTGAAATTAGCTAATATGCCATGTGTTCTTTGTTATTGCTAATATGATTTTCTTCTTCTCCATACCATCTGTTTTTTGGTATTATTCTGTCCTGCATATCAATCATTGTGAAATATGGTTACTATCTTTTTATTGCCTGCACACAGAAACTGTTTGTTCCTAACTGAAATCATGGCCATCCGCGCACGTTATCAATCTTTGTTTTTTCATGTAGTGTAATCAACATGCATAGGACAGCAGGACCGATAGGTCCTCATCATGCACATGATTTAAACTCAAATGCTGCCTTTCCACGGATTGGTTATGGGCTTATGGCAAGGGGCAAGAGATGTTAGGCGCAGACTGGGGAAGACGTGCTCTGTCCCAGTGTTGTGGATCCGATTGGATGGCGAGTGGCTGCAGGTAACGTCGATGGTTGAGGACAAAGGCTCGGGAGAAGATTATCAAGGGCAGCCGGTGGAGATAGACCGGCACTGATTTCGCAGAAGTAGCAACTACACAACCTGGGAAAAGCACCAAGAAATGTGGCTCCAATAATCCTCCGGTAAATGCAATGATTTCGGCTGGTCAGATTAGTAGCTGATGTAGTACATATGCAATGAGTTCTCAGTGAGGTCGGCTGGTCAGAATGAAAATTTGGGTTCCATCTTTCTGTGATGGATGGGCACCCAATAGCTGAGAGTGAAGCAGGATGAGTGCTATATATAGAGACAATTCCCTATTTGACACTGAGAAAATTTCTTCGAACAACTTGGGGGGGTGAAACCCCACCTACTTATATTGACCGAAGGGTGTAATTTGCATCTATCTCCTGCCGTCGCAGGGAGAGTTTACATAAAGGTAGAGGGGATGGGAGGAATTAGGAAGGTTCTAGCTGAAGGAGGAAAGAAAATTCTGCCACACACAGACATGAGGAGAGCTTCGTCGGAAACGGGGGTTCCAATCGTCAAGGTCTTGGACACAGAGAAAATAAGAAAATAAGTAAAAGAAGATATAAATCTTCATAGAGCATGTTATAAATAGTATCAACTTGCCCGGATCTTTTTCAGCCTAGGCCAATCAATGAAAATGTAAAATCTCAATTCACCACGCATGGTTATATAAAATTGCAGCCAACGAAGG
The DNA here is from genome assembly GCA_036936925.1 of Cenchrus fungigraminus. Taxonomy (NCBI): domain Eukaryota; kingdom Viridiplantae; phylum Streptophyta; class Magnoliopsida; order Poales; family Poaceae; genus Cenchrus; species Cenchrus fungigraminus. The sequence continues at coordinate 93,636,731 of CM072780.1, forward strand.
GGGATTAAAATCACATCTTTTCTCTTTCAGTAGAACAGTAGCCATGGGATTTCAGTGGCGATCACTGAAATGATTTGCAATGGGAATGGAATGCATCGGGCTATTTAGATGAAGCCTCGTTTTGATAAAAGCCACAATACATTGTCACGGCAGCAAGTTTTCAAGCAAGATCGTTGACAATGCCAATGTGTCACTTCAGACAAAGAAAAATAAATATGAAATTACCATCTCAATTTACTATGCATGAGTACAGAAATACCACCCCTCTTGGATCAACTGTACCAACATTTAAAAAATAAAATTGCACCTCCAGTGTGGAATGGCTAGAATTTAACTGGAAAGGCTGATATATAAGTAGGCTGGCAAGGGGAATTCATTGGCGACCATTACCTTGGCTCTTAATATGGTAGGTGGTGAGAGAGTATTCCACTACCCCCACAACTGTAGACTATTAGTCTTGTTCAACTCAACCTGCTTTGCATAGCTGAAAATATATGCAGAGATGATTTTTGCAATCCAGCAATCAGAAATTGATAGTAACAGGTTTAATTACAGCACCGACTCTATCTCAATTCCAATCCACTGTCAGTGTACGCTTGACTAGTTTCTGTGATCATTTTGACGGTTTGTGCAGTGAATTACTGAGGGCTCAATTGCAGTTTAGTGGTGAGCACTGAAGCACAGATTGTAATGGGTATGGGATACAGCAGGAGTTTGAGATCAACCATTGTTCAGACAAAGTTCGGTTCAATTTGAATAATAGAAAACTGAAGGGGGATACATGGGACGGGATACACTGCCTCTCGATTCATGATTAGTGGTGAGCTCCTTTTTTTTTGTGGAGACCTCATTCTATGACATCCACGGTTCATAGAAATGTTAAGGTTTCTTGAGTTTTTATATTAGCGCTAGGTTTGAGGTTACTAATAAAGTGAGATAGTAATGGTAGTTTGTGTTGTTAACTGACGGTATCCCAGCCCTTGCAACGCATTAAGAAGCAAGAAGAATACACATTTTGCATCAGTCACAAATCATTACCAACAACCATACTGTAGGTCTTAAGCCTACAGTGACTAAAAACGCATTAATATATAGGTAAGGTTACAAAATTGTTTTCATAAAAGCAGAGATGACCTTAATTGCTAGTATTTGATCCGTTGTGCATATGTATTCAACTTGACCGGAGCCTGCAAACATCAATTTACAAAACATACCTATAAATGGCTACAACCCTCGAGGGACTAAACATCGTCATTCTCTTCCTGGTCAGAAAAATAAAATCAACACCTTGTTTAGCATTGAACAGCAACGATGAAACAGGGGAGGGGACGACTGATGAGTATGCTGGATAGCATGAACATTGAAGAAGAGGTTTAATGTTATTATGAATGGGATACATCTGGAATTTCAGAACAAGTCTACTAAAGAAAGATGGAGCAAGGGCACTTTCAGAGACCCCGACAGAAGATGGTCGCACCCTGAAGATTAGTTCGCTCTTTGAGAGTTTTGGTTTAAGATGAACTGTAATGAGGATTGGTTGCGTGCAAAACTCTTGCACAGAACTGAATAAAATTTCCTTTTTCTAAAAATTTAAGCTTCCAACTGGGAAGGTCGCATATGTCATGTACTAAGCACGCCGGCCTCATGAGGATCATCATGCTAATTTAAATTCACTCTGTTTCTGGAGGGTTGTGAACATTCAGATGTGATTTGCCGTGAACCACTTGGCTGGGGTTAAGACAGAGTTGCAAGAAGTTCAACTACATAAATCAGATTATGGTAACATACCATTTGAGTTTAAACATGTGTTACCATCAGGTACAAATAAGAGGCCGGCAGTTTTTTTTGGAGGATTGACTCCCCATTTTTCCAGAATTGACGTGTTGGATCAGCTATAGGTTAGTGACAACCAAACAGTGCATTTGTTCTGTGGTATGATGTTCATCAACTAAATCATCACTATATTGTAGTGCTGTACATTTACAGTTTTTTCAGAGTGACTTCAGAGTTCAGGCGATTGCATGGAACCGTACTACAGTCACCTCTTTTACAAATTCAAGTGAAGAAATATATGAATGTCGCAACTGTTGCTGGTTCGCACTAACCGAATCAATGAAAGCATATATGCTAAAATCACTATGCTTGCCTAGTTTAAAGTTACACCTTCAATGAGTACAGCACCTACTTCCTGGAGTGCGAGCAAGGCTGGGCAGTGGATGCAGAGGATGCGCAGGGCAACTTGCGGGGAACTGCAGATGGCAGAGCGAGCCGAGATCGGCTAACAGTGGGTTTACCCATAAGATACTAAAATCCATTTTCACCCGTTGAAACACATGCTGTGTAATAATACTCTTCATAAAACCTATTTCAACCCAACCCATTGGTAGACCCAATAGCAGCGCATGCGGCAGCACCGGTGGCTACAGTCTTTTTTTTTTGTTCTATAAGAATATCTTAGCTGCTAGCCTTGGCTTCCTAAGCAGCCATCTGCACAACCTTCGCTTGTAAAATATGGAGCTCAGAACCAACCGTGCCGGCTCGTCGACATCGTGGCCTCCGCCGCGGCACCACCGGAGGCGCGCGAGCACGCGGCCGGCACGCTCTTTGGCCTCGCGCTCCACGAGGGAAACCGCGCGGCCATCGACATCCTCGGCGTCGTACCGCCGCTCATCACTGTCCTCGCCTGCCGCGACGACGACCTCGCCCCGCGCGCGCCACGACGTCAGGATGGTGCTGTACTACCTCTCCCTCGTCGCCGTGAACCAGTCGAAGCTCACGCGCGCCCTGGGCACGGCTAGGAACCTGGTCTCCGTCGCGTCCGACGCCGACGAGCCGGGGGCCATCCGCAGGCTGGCGCTCATGGTGGTCCGTCGCGTGAGGGATTGAGAGAGAGAGGAGAGAGGATATTCCCATAATACCCTTTTCTCAATTACTCTAATTTATTAATTTATTAAGTGGTGGCAAAATCAAAATACATGATACTTCCTAGTACTTCCTAATACTTCACAAGCACCATAAAAAAGCTCATATTTTGCCGATTATAAAGAAAAAACGTAATAAAAGGATATGCAGCGTATGACAGCCGGACATGTGGTTTGTATATTCTGTTGAGCAGGGGACATGAAAAATAAAAATTCCATCTAGAGTGGCTAAACAAATGTTTTAGAGGAGGTTAAGGTGATTAATTGTCTAGCACTGCAAAAAAAAACATCAGTACGAGTTAGTAATACAAATTGTAATTTTTCAGCGTGCCATGTGAGTTCATGCTAAAGCAAAGTCAGCTAACTGGGAGCAGTTTCTGTTGGGAATGGGAGGCATACGAATTCACCTCTGTTATGACCTCTGTAGCTGATTAATTAATCAGAAAGGTTTCTAGAATTATACTGTAGACCTGAAAGCTAGCTTGTTCCTGATTAGTGGTCACACCACCGGTGTTGCGAGCATTCACAAATTGAGGCTGGGTGTGTAGACAATAACGTAGAGTACTTTTTTCTTAAGAAAATCGGGAGGGGGGTGGGGGGAAGATCCCCACCTGCATTCATTCATAGAGCCAAGAGCTTACAGAGAGGGAGGTGAGGCCCGGCGCAGCGGGACAGAGTAACGTAGAGTACTCCTGGCTATCTGATTGAAATAATAAGTTTAATTAGTTTTTTAGTTTAGACTTTTAATAACTATCAGATACTTAAAATTGTAACAAATTAGTTTGGTATATTCATCTTGGAACATATTTTGATAATACTGTTTTTTAGAATAACATATATATATATATATCCTTGTCAAAATGCACCATATTGAAGATCCTATTGATCTGTTAACGAACTTTTAAAAAATCCAACAATGTTGAGTGTACTTTTCATGATTATAATATTTATATTTTTAAGACAAAATGATTTAGCAAGCAATGTGCAATTCATGACCGGTTCAATAGCCACAGAAAACAGAAGAGTATAACAGTTCAACGCTCAAACATAGAGGACATTGCACATATAGTTAAAACCGAAACGATAAATAACGTTTTTTCTTGTTCAGCAGTATCAATGTACAGCAAAAAATAAATTTAAACTTCTTTTTTTCTTTGGAATAGCTATGCTGAAAATCTGTTGGGTTCTTTTGTAACATCAAAAGAAAGCATTGTTTTTTTTAGTCACTCTATAATAATTAACTAGAAGTGTTCTTGTTTCGCTTGTGATGTAAACAACATTTAGGGATCTAATGAGTGAACAGTGAACCAATGAATGCAAAAATGTCAGTTTAAAAGGTGCAAGACATGTAACTGTAAGTAGAAGAAAAAAAGATCGCATTGTTAGAAATGGATGAGCTAAAACAGAGGAATAGTATAGCATTGTTAGAAATCTCACGATCACCAGGCGACACGATCGCCAGGGAATGAACGGCCCATGAGACCAACCGCACTGGGGCCGTTATCCGTCTCCTGGAGGAGACGGATAAAGGATTTGCCCTTGCAGCGGCGTCCTTGAGGAGCTCCTCCATTCTCCCGTCGCATGAGAATCCAGAGGATTCCGAGGGGATGAAGGAGCGACGGCATCCGCGCGAGCCCACGCGTTCCAACGCCTCGCGCCCTCCCTCGGAATGCTCCTACACTCGGTGATGGACGGGGACGCCGCGCATGCCTCTGCCCGAGCTCGATGGCCAGGCGGACGGAGATGGACATGGCCGGACCAGCAGAGGTGCTGCTCAGGCTGGAGCCGGAGCCGCGCCGTTCTCCTCCCTCCCTCTGCTCGAGCTCGAGGTCGCCGCCGGAGGGGAACGGAGCTCCGCCGCGGAGAGGAGGGGCTCCCTCGACGGTACTCGTCCCGCCACTGTCGCATCCGCGCATCTGCCCGCGCGCTCGTCCCGCCCACCGCCGCGTTGACCCGGAGAAGAACAGTGGTCGGCGGGGCTGCGGCGGGGGTTGGCGGCCGTCGCGGCGGGAGGCGAAGCAGGGGAGGAGCTCGCGCACTGCTGGAGGAGGGAGAGGCCGACGAAGAGGGAGGAGGGAGCGGGAGCTCCGCCGCGCCGCCGGGCTGCTCCTCCATCCGCCGACGGTCGTCGGCGCGGCTGGATCTCCAGGCGACGAGCTCGAGGAGTCGTGTCCGCCACGAGCTCGCCGGCCTCCTCCTGTGACGAGGTCAAGGGGCCGCCTCGCCCCGCCCATGCTCGTGGGGCAGGGGAGATCCGCGCACCGGCTGTCGGGGGCGGCGCGGCGGCAGACAGAGGGGACGTGCGACGGTGAGGGAGCGAGGGGGCAGGGCACACGGTGGGAGCAGGGGTGGGAGTGCCGGCGGAATGGGTGGGTAGGTGGGGACAAGGAGGGGAGAGGAGAGGAAGGGGAAAGAAAAAGTGGGCCCCAGTTGTTGGGATGAAGGAGAGAGATAAAGGTAGATGGATGTGGGAGAAGTGGGGATAAATGAGAGAATCTTTGATCAGGATGACATATTCCGTTTTGAATGAGGAAATGAAGGACGACGAGTGTGGATGGTCTGATACTTCTATTAAATACAGGATGCAATGGCCCATGGGAGTTTTTGTTCAAGCTTGAGATCGAGGAAACAATCCAGCAGCAGTTTTAATCACGTACTGCAAGCTACCTTGTCATATGCGAAACATATGTGAATCCGTGTCTGAATTCGATATGGGCTGTCTGAGATATCCACGACGTAGAAACTCTGATAGCTTGTGTAATCCAAATAAAATATGAATGATTTTGTGGTGTTCTATGCTAACAATGAATGGCTGCAAAGCAAGTCAATGAATATTTTCTGATGTCTTTGTATATTTCCATTGTACCGTGATATATTGGAAGTGTAGTTTATGGAGCGTGCCATGTGATTTCAAGCAAAATGTCAAGTCATCTAACTGGGTCTATGTTGTTAACTAACTTATTGCTCCCTTCTTTTTTAAACAAAGCAGAAAACCCATTCATTGCACATTACTATAAATCTGCATCCTCCAAAGGTGGAGAGTACAACTCAGACGACCAGAGTATGTCGTCAGAACTACTGGAGCCAGAGAGCGAGATAAGATTTGTTAATGGCAACCATTGTTGTCTTGGAATTTGGGTTCCATCATTCTCTGGGGGCTAACCATGCAATGGAAATTGTAAAATATATGTGCTCGATTTGTGTCGTATACACATGCAGTCATGGTGGTGGCCGCACGCCGGGAGGAAGGATATTTTTTCTACTAACGACAGCTTTGGACCCTTTCAAGGCAGTGAGATTGCTTTGCCACGCGCCGTTCTTGGACATGCAGTTCTTGCCGCGGATTCATAGATCGATTCCCACTGATTCAATATTGTCTTCGACTTCTCCTACTCGATCTTGGTCATGCCCATCATGTGCTTGCTGATAGCGTGCACGGTCTAGTCCCAACCTAGACATGTAGTTGCGGACCTCTCGATCCGGATCATGTCCATCATCAACGACAGGAACTATACGAATTGAACGGCGCCAGGGACCTAAGGGATCACCGTCGGGGAGCAGGTGCAAGAGATGGGGAAAACGAGGGGGTGAGAATAAAAATTGAAATAATTAATAATTGTAAATGCATGTACTAATTTTTTTATTTGATGAAACAGGAGGGGTTGCCCCCTACTGATTATATATTAGTAAAGGTAGAAACATTACAAGGTGTCAAAAAGAAATCAGAAGACGAAAAAGGTGAAGAAAAAAATAAAAATCTGAATTACAATGAAACATCTATCCAGGATAACCCAGGCAAATTTGTGCTTGAAACGAGCTCTGACTGAAATCAAGTTTGGTTGGACTCCTCTAAAAATGAAATCATTTTGCTCCATCCAAATGCACCAACTCATTAAGATAATGACGGCCATGAAGAAGCTGACACTTATCTGATTCCTAAACGCGTCTAGGATTTCAATAGGATCACCTTGTGGGATTACCAGATGAAGTAGACCGCAGCAAGCTTGGGCAAAAGGGCAATCTATGAAGAGATATGCATAAAACACAGTCGTATGAGGGCAGCTCTTAGTTTTTTCTTCTTAAGATATTGCAAGTGCTGAGTCTATCTTTGAGAGGCAGTCAGAAAACTTTATGCTTCTTTTGAGCTCTTGCTTTCCAAAGCCATTTGAAGATTGGATGGACAAAACGGTGTCCGGTTAAATGTTTGTAGGATTTAGATGAAGAATACCATGGAGATCCCGAGATATAAGTCCAAATGTCCTTGTCCTCTGAATCTGATAACTTTTCCAAGAGAAAGGCAAGCTGTAATAGCTGAGCATATTGTTGGGTTTAGTCCCACATAGGAAATTGATGGTGGGGGAGCGCAACATATAGGTGGGGGCAGTCCTCACCCATCAAGCTAGTCTTTTGGGTTGAGTTAGGCTCAGGGCCTTGTTGTTCTGGGCTCCGGTGGACCTAAGGCCTGGTGGGCGTCGGCTCGTGGGTATAGCGGGCCGGGTCGGATTCCGCTACGCCACTCTAACAAGTGGTATCAGAGCCGAAGGTCGAAAAACCTGGGAAAACATCTCCGGGGTCACATGGTGACGGGGGAGCCCGTGAACGTCTCTGGAGGGTCACACGGATGGTTGTGACTAGAGAGTTGGACTCGGGGCCTGGATAACATCTTCGGGGGATCACACGGATGGTTGTGATGGAAGAGTTGGGACCAATGTCTGACGGGGAGATTGTTGGGTTTAGTCCCACATCGAAAATTGATGGTGGGGGAGCGCAACATATAGGTGGGGGCAGTCCTCACCCATCAGGCTAGTTTTTTGGGTTGAGTTAGGCCCAGGGCCTTGTTGTTCTGGGCTCCGGTGGACCTAAGGCCTGGTGGGCATCGGCTCGTGGGTATAGCGGGCCGGGCCGGATTCCGCTGCGCCACTCTAACAAGGCCTCTGATAACTCCACCTTGGCGAATATTCCGCCACCTTGAAGATGTCTTGCGCGAACCTCCATGTACACCAGACTTGAGTCACCGTTGCCGCTCTATCAAGAGCTGCCCGAAGAATCACTACTATCCCTGCAATTTCTGACTCCATGACTCCACCTGCAATTGTGCACCCATCTCTTCTATCAGCACAATCTCTGTCAAGCAAAATTAGATACATCTCCAGCTAAACAACAACTGAATCTAACATCATGCTCTACCAGACTGCATCCGTGATACTGAGAACCACACAATCACAACCGAGTCACATATCAGAATTGCCACCTTAGCATTGCTCTTCCATTACCGCTGCCATACTACGCCGGACGTCTCACACCGTAGTCTCTTGCAGCCTTGTCCAACCAGATTACTCCAGTTGCAAGTACAAACATCGATGTCTATACTTCCTTCCAGTTCAGCCCTTGAAGCTTCTTCGCACTCATCGATCCACGCTTCAGAACCCTGCACGTGCAACTCGAATCGATCTGCGCCTTTGTTGATTTGGAAGCACGCAAACTCTCCCATGCAAACCTGCATCCTGAGCTCGCGCTACGTGTCACCACGCCACATAGAACAACAACCCATCAGCCGCCACGCTCTTATGTCGTCATCGCTGATCCTGTCGCCGCTCTGACCACGGTCTGACTAGCCTGTTGCCGCTAGTCTCTCTGCCATGCACCACGGTATGTTCGCCCTCCAGGCAAACTATCCGCCAGCCATCTTGAACTGTCCGCCATGTGCCCAGCGAACTGTTCGGCCCAGTCTATCCATCACAGGTAGACCACCAGCGAGCTGCTCCACACCTCGACCCTGTCAGCCTGCCACCTGACTCCGTCGATCCTGAGCACCCACTGAACCGCCATCGAACTCCTATCAGTTGCCTTGTATGCCACAACTACACACCGTCGATAGCATCTGCTCGTTGCCAATGAGCCCGCAGCACCGGCCTGAGCTCTGGTCTGCCGATCACTACCTCTCCTCCTTCGCCTATTGCAATTTTCTATCAGCTTTCCATGACATCCAGTTGTGTCTTTTAGCTCCGTTGTGCGCATAACCCTGCTAACTCCCGCACGACAACCTCATCACAAAAAAACTGATCCGACCGACTTGGCATGCCGGTCACCGGACTATCCACGCCCTTGTCATGGACCGTCCCAGGTTCATCATCGAACCCACAGGTTGTCATCGAGCACCACTGCTTTGTCGAGCTGCCAAGCCACCTCTCAAGCTACGCCTGCTCGTCCACACCATGTACTTCTGAGCATCCTCCGTACTGCAACCAAGCTCTGAGTTTACACCACATCTCCGTTAAAGAAAAATAAAGAATCACCAAGACACATGCATCACGTGATATCAACACATGCATGCAACCAGCCCCATGGCCATGCTTCTCGGTCTTGTTGACGCAGTCCTCTCACACGAGCCACCGCAGCCACCCAGATTTTGCTTTAACCATGGTTGATCTGCCTCGCGTCTGATCTCCACTCCAACACCGCAAACATGCCTGTCTCGGTCTTCCTGGAGTCGGTCTGCTGCAGCTCACGTTATTAGCCTCCGGCGTATCCGATTTGGACGACTCCATGCCACACACAAGAACTCCAGAGCCCACTGCAATCAGGATCAGAGTCCTATGACTCTGCCAAACGCTGCTTTTGCCTGCTCTCCCGTGCATGCGGCACCCTTGTCTCCACAGCTCCACGCGCTAATGGCCCCGTCGCACAAAACGCTACCCTGCGGTAGTTCTTCCGCGATGGCATCTGCAGGCTCACTTCTCGGTAACAACACCCGGCTAAAAACACTAGCCGCGGCCGAAGCTCACGTCGACCCGCCGTGACGATCACCAGGGCCGCCCCGGCGAAAACCGAGGCCCTGTACGAAACTCTAAAGTAGGCCTACTAGTCTAATAAGTTTGAGCAATAAAATAACATCTATTGTATAATGTATTATATAACAACTTAATACATTAAGAATCGTACCTATTTAGTCATGATTACATAACTTTTACTTAAATAGCATTATTTTTTCGTGTTCCTCAAAATGAAATTGTCAATAGTAGACTTATAATCAATCATTTGTGTTGTCAATAAGAGCTTTCTGAGCCTCGACATTATTTTCGGACTTCATTGACCATCTATAGGATCACTGTTAACATTGCTATCAACTGCAGGATCTTGATCATGAGTCCGATTATCTGAAACCTCTTACAGTTCTTCTATTATAAATCTATCCATGGCACATTTCTGAGATTGAGTTAAATCCTCTAATCTTTGCTTTTTTCTACGCTTTTGACAACCCAATTCATATTTTCTAGGCCGATTTGCAGAAGACATGGTTTGGATCTTGAAACACTAGACGCCTAGATCAATGCATATATATGTACAAAAGATGAAAGGGACAAAATTAAGGGTGACGCTGATTCACATTAATCAACTTATCAACATACAAGAAATCAAGAACTAGTCCATATGATCAATTGAAGAAAACAAATACCTTGTAACTCGTACAGCTTGATTGCCTTGGGGTAGCAGGCTGATCTTTATGACTTAACCTGAAGGAACAGACGTCCTATTTTGATGGCTTCAGACTTCAGTTTGAGCGATTGAAGCGAGAATATGAAGATGAGGCGGCGGCGCATGTCGTGGCCGCGGAAAAGATGCCGGCAGACTGCTTTGTTCCCGTCTTCCCGAGTGCAAACTGCAAAGTTATAGGATTAATCTTTGGGCTAAATGCTAAGAAACCTAATGGTTTGCGTTAGAATTTGAGGCCCCAAAAAATTGGAGGCCCTGTTTGGTTGAACAGGCTGCACGCCCACAGGGACGGGCCTGACGATCACAACCATGCTCCACCTTACGCCGTATCCGCATTGTACCGACTGTACGTTGCACGACGCCTTGTAGATGCATAACCCTCGAATCTCCAGGTGATCTTCCGCACTGCCTCTAGATCCAATCCAACCATAGCTCTTGATACCAATTGTAAGAAATTAGCCCTTCGCGGCAATGAGCCCACGCAGCGGAACGACGATTGAATCTACTGAGATGAACTTACACGATCACAGACGACAACGGAGACACAATCTTTGTTAACGAGGTTCAGCCGAAGCCTACATCTCCGGGGCATGACTACGAGCGCTCCTCCCCAACCGCAACACCGGCCGCTTTAGGATCCCGACATCGCGCCGCCTTCCCCCTGCGAGCCTGTCGCTATGTCATCATGGTTACAATAGCAGCCCCCTCTCATATTTATGAGGAGGCTCGGGTTACAGAGTATGACACGGACTCTACCCCTATACTACTAATACAACTCAAGTCCCATCGTAACCGGACTGTACAAATATTCGACACAATATCTAACACATATGCTTCTTCAGATATAGGCAAGTGTAGCAGGGAATTGAGAGCCGATGCACTACGCGCTTTGTGGAGAGAAATATTTTTATTTCTAGCAAAGGAGAAAAGCTAAGGCATGGATTGACTGAAAACTTTCCCTGCCCATATGTCATTGCAAAGATAACAGGTGTCTCCCAAACACACTGTTACTGGAGCAATCCCTTTATAAAGATCCAGTAATTTTAGATTGTCCCTCCACTAGAAAGAACCCTTCCTGATGTGGCTAGGCAACTTACCATTAGCATAGTACTTCTCCCAAACCAAGTTAACTTAAGGAATGTCTGCTTTGTTGAAGAATTTGTGTAGATTTATAAGCAGCAAAGCCTCATTTTGTGTGTGCAAATTAATCACCCCCAGACCTCGTTCTAAATTCGGCAAGTATACCATCTCCCATGCTGCTTTAGGAGGGGATCTAGCATTGACATCTGACCCTCTCCATAAACAATGCTTCCTGTACTTATCAATTTGTTCAACCAATGTTTTTTGCAATTTAAAAGTGCAAAGATAGAAGGTTGGTAGGGCCGAAAAAACTGCATTTGTCATTTGCAATCTCCCTTCCTGAGAAAGGAAGTTGGATGTGCTAATAAGTCTTCTTTCACACTTTGAGACAAGAGGTAAAAACTCCTCTATTCTTGGTGCATGTCCTAAATTACCCTCACAAATGGATGGACACATGTTTCCTATAATGTAAACCACCCATTGGTGGTATATGTCCTCTATTCTTGGAAGACCACAAGCGATAAGCTCTATCTCTACATACCAAGTAGTTCATCTTGCACATATTGTTCTTTTGAATGCCTCATGAGACTGTTCTGAGATAAGTGCATGCCTTTGCTTGTTTCCTGTTAGGTATAGCCAACATCGTAATCTCCAATAGTGATTGATCAGATGATTGAGGCGTATTTGAACCACCTTCCTACCTAATCATGTGTAGTGAACCTTCACTGTTTTTTCCTTGCTGACCAGTAGACTGCCTGATACTATGAGCCCTGCACTATTTTTGCGTCATAAGATTTGGGTCTTCGCTGCCCATTTGACTGTTGTTCCAGCCACATCCATATTTCTACCATCTGACAGCATTACTCACATTGCCAGCTTGATCTCTCCGACCGTCAAGGGACACCCTTATGTTTGTGTATATTATTAACCGCAAGCGTCCTGCAAACTGATTGTTCATCACTGTTCATATATGGTTACGATATTGGAGCAATATAATTGGACTGGTCCGCTAAATTGGACAGAGCTGCTGGCCATATTCCAGATGCCTCCCAAACTTAGAGATCCCAAAATAACGCTGAGCACAAGGACCATTATATCCTCAAGAATTCAATTCTCAAACAGAAATACTTGATTGGTCACTGGACTGGAGTTGAGTAAGTGCCCCTTCAGGGCGAATGTGCAGGAGAATAACTAAACAAAGACACAACAAGATCCTATGTGCAACACACTAGTAAAATATAGGTTGTTTGACTTTATAACTACTCCAGGTTTGACTTCTCATCTTATTCGAAAAATTGGTCAAATTTGGGGTTAAAAAAGTCAAACAACCTATAATTTGGAACGGTGGGAGTATATTTTTTGAACTGATTGGTTGTTCAGCCTTTTGTGCTTTGCAAGAAAGAGTCATGTGTGTAGATGTACAATACACACCACTATAGCTGCCACAGACCTCAATTACCTCTACCATGGTAGCTGATTTGTTCATCACACAAATGTTGTCGATCCTATTTTAAAGAATGTGCTTAGCAAATTTTTCATTAATAAAATCAAAGTTAGCTTACAAGACTTCCAAATAAGCGAACAGACCAAGAAGGCACAGGAGCAAAGATGAGGAATACCAGCACTCAACTCCTAGCCACAAAAAGCCCACCTCGACCTAAGAATCCCGCCAAAGCCTAAAGCCTTGCCTCAACCAGAATGGTGAGAGCCAGCGCCACCGGCTGGAGAGCCGAGCGGTAAGGCACCCGATGGTTACCCTCCTTTTGCAGTGACCAAGCGACCAAAACCATCCTGTCGATACTTCCAGATGCTTCCCAAAAAAAAAAAGCTAAGCATAACGACTGGTGGACATGCATGGATATATATGAGTCCTGCACAGGAAGTATATTATATAATACCCTGGGTACCCAATAATATTCCGTACCCGAGCCAACACTTTCCATTCAGGCTTCTCACCGGACACCGGTTTTATTTCGGCTTTTTTCTCCCGGTCCACCTTCGGAAGAAATTGAGATCGTGGTCTTGTGGGTGCACCTCAACCGTCCATTCAGTTGCCGGCTCCCCGCTCTGTTTTCGCCACCAGGCGCCAAGCTCCGACCCCATCTCCGAACTCCGATTGCCGCAGCTGCCTAGCGGTGCGGCGGTGCCTGCTCGCCGCCAGCCCAAGCTGCTCCCCTCTCCACTGGCCTCCCAATTCCACACAACTATCCACTGGCGGCAGCTTGCTATCCCTCCCTTACCGCAGTCAGCATCGGCGCCATCTGCTGATGGGGACGGCCGATCTAGGTGGACCTGGCACGACCACGACGGCGGCTTTCACACGACAAGCAGTAGAAGCTTTCCCCGCAGTCGAGCCCCTGCTCACCAGGCGTGGTTCATCCCCTCCACGAACAAATCTTCTGGTTGGTTCTATCTGCTTGCTCCCATTCTTAATCTAGTTTACAGATTCAAAAGTTTTATTCTTCCTGTGCAGCTGACCAACAGAGAAAGTTTTATTCGGCCGATCTCCTTTGGAGAATAGGGTACGCGAGTACGCGACGGCAACAGGCCGTGGCTATCGGCGGTTGAAGCTCCTTGGATGTATGTGGCCGTGAAGATGAAGCGAGAGGCACCGGATAGATGGGGATTCTGACGCGAATCTGCTATGCACCATCCCAAAATGGTGGTTGTAGTTCTCGTCCCCCTCCATGTCTGATCAGCAAGGAGGGCAAGAATGAGATATATGTGTACTCAAATGGGAGTTCATTTCCTGCATTTCTATGCTCCATTGATTTTGATTTAAGATTATATGTGTGGCAACGACGATAATGTCCCTCTTTTGTGGATTCAGGTCAGCTGAGGTGGTCACCAAGCTCCTCTTGGGTATTCGGGATTGCTAGATCTTTCTCTGTTTGAGAATAGAATTGTTAATTAGAAAATACAATGGCAGAGGCAGACAAAAGGTAATTTATGTGGATTCATCTGATGTGTGTTTTTTTCTTGCCAGGTACAAACCATTACATGCATTTAAGAATTATCTTGTACTTTTGGGCTATTGTCTGTAGTGCACAATTAAACTGATAGAGTTTACTTACAGAAGGTTAGGGTGTACTTTTATCAAGGTTCTGTAATGAGTATACTATTATACTAACTGGAATTCAGGTTTCTACATCATTTAGCTCATGTAGTATACCATTGAAACTGTAAAAAAGAACAAAAATCAATTGATAGATTTGTATTTGTTTGACGTACACTTTGACTTCCTACATCATGCAACTAAACCATTTAAAGTTACAATGTTGTTAGCTCCTGTTTAGTATTTAAAGTTGCTTCTTGCCTGCAATTGTGGCACAGTGGCAGTGATCTCTGCATGTCCAATCTTAAAATTCTTTAGGATCAATAACCACTGAACTAATTGCATCTCGTGTTTTTCTTTACCTTGGTTCCATCTCTGACTTCCAGACAAATTGACATCTTGCAATAATGCTCAGCTTACAAACTCTAACTGAAACTGAAGGGACTCCACTACATTTAGCATATACTTTTTTTTGGGGGGGGGTGGGGGGGGGGCTACAACTAATTTCAGAACAACTTCCTGATTGCAAGATTCTTCTATCTGCTTCTGATAACTGTTACTAGATGCCAATTCTCTTATATGAACACTGCCAATTTTATTAACTAGCTAAACTCGTACTAGACAATTAGTTTATTTTCTTCGGGACACATAACTGATAAATTCATTTACAAATTACATCAAACTGGCATGAGTGATGAGTGACGACCAAAGGATGGATCAAGCATTGCAGCTGCGCCTCTGAAATTTTAGTGTTCAAAACTATTTGTTCTATGGTGGTGTTGCTGTTGTATGCCTCTGAAAAATAGTTGTATACAATATACATATTGTTTCTATAGTAATGTACAAGTACCATGCACCTTTTGCCTTGCCTAGCGTTTTGACTTTTAAAATACATTAGGTTTTATATTTAATTTTTTTTGCTATAATTTGACAACACTTGTTTCTCTTTTCCTTGCAACTTGGCATCCTATTCTAGTTGTTCCAGGTTATGCCAGCTTACTCAAATTGATGGTTCAATTCCATGTCATATTGGAATTTATTGTTTTTTACTATAATTTGCAAACCTTTTCTCTTTTATCTGCAACTTGGTGCCAATTTATGTTTGTTCTTTTGGCCTGTGTGCATTGTTTTATTTATAAATTTCTTCCTGACTCCGCTATTTGGCACCCAGGGTACTGAATAGCACTGAATTGCAATTTTGGGTCAAAATTTGGTAGCACACATGTTCACACAAAAAGTTTTAAATTTTTGTGAAAATTCAATCATGGGAAAACATTCAGAACACCGGACAGTTACAGTAAAAGAGAGGTAGGTAGAAGAGAGGTTCCAGTAAAAGTTGAGTAGTTGGAATGGGAAGCTGCTTTCATCAGGATGGCGGCTTGTCCTAATCAACTCGGTGCGTGAGAAGCTAGACTATTACAAGTCTAGATTTTTTGACAATGTGATGAGCGTAAAAAGAAATATAGACTTGCTAAATGGAGTATTCTCCGCACACTAAAAAGTATAGGGGGATTAGGCATTATAGACTTGGACATTCAAAACAAATGCTTGCTTAGGAAGTGGATTTTTAAGTTATTAAACGAAGAGGGTCTCTGGCAGCAGATTCTTAAGAGAATGTTGTGAATTGGACCTGAATAGGATGCCGGGATAATCACTTTTAGATAATCCAAGCTCGGTCTTTTGCATGGCTTTAGCTAGAATAAAGGAGCTCATTCTTAGCCACTTTGAGCCCGTCAATGTACTGGCCACGATGCATGAGTTCATGCAATTGCTCTCTATGTGTTAGTGGAGGTGATGATCGAGTCTCCGGGACGTGGGATGGCACGGCCAAAGTGGAGGCATGAGAATCGCAGCGTCGTGGTCAAGTTTAGCCACTCGTTTGTATATATTCGGTTGCAATATACAGAAAACGCTGGTTGTTGTTATGGCACCAAAAGATCTGTGTTCCTAGCATTCTTGCTGTGTTCATCAGAGTTCAGGAGTGTGTGCGTGTGTTCCAGGTGTTCCCCTGGGTGTTCTTCATCTCTGGCGACGGGCGCCGGATTTGAAGGCAACATTCTCCAAGTACAAATTAAGTCTGGCAATTCGCTGTCTTTGGATATATCGACATCTCTGTAAAAGGACATGTAGAGTATTCAGCATGGCAAAAGGTGTCGCTTGAAGGAAAGAACTACTACCTTTCAGTGACCACATTACAAAAATAAATTCACACCTTCAGTTTGAGATGCTAGGATTAAACTGGAAAGGGCAACATATAAGTGGGTTGGCAAGGGGAATTAATTGGCGATTATTAGCTTGATTCATAATATGGAAGATGGTGTCAGAGTATTCCTGCTACCCCAGCAACTACTGACTATCAGTCTTGTTCAACTCAACCTGCGTTTCATATCTATAGATATATGCAGAGATGATTTTGCAATCCAGCAATTGGACATTGATTTTAACATGTTTACTTACAGCATTGACTCTATCACAATTCTAATCACCTGTCAATGCATGATTGACTAGTTCTGTGATTAATTTGATGGTTTCTGAAGTGAATTACTAAGGGCTCAATAGCACTTCAGTGGTGGGCACTGAAGCATAGATTGTATGGGATACATCAGGAGTTTGAGATCATCCCTTGTTCAGGGGAAGCTGAATAATAGCAAGCTGAAGCGGCCATACATGGGATGGGATACACCACCTCTTGATTCGTGGATAGTGGTGGGCTCCTTTTTTTATATTTTTTTTTGTGGAGACCTCACTCTATGTGATCCAAGGTACATAGGAATGTTTAGGTTTCTTGATTTTGTACATTAGCTATAGGTTTGAGGGTACTAATAAAGTGAGAAAAACAATGTTAGTTTGTGTTGTTAACTGATGGTATGCCGGTCTTTGCAATGCATTGAGAACCAATAAGAATACAAATTTTGCATCAATCGCAAATTATAAACAGCAATCATACTGTAGGTCTCAAGCCTACAGTGACTAAAAGCGCATAAATATATAGGTAAGATTGCTGAAAAAAAGAGATGGCCTTAATTGCTATTGTACTTGTGCTGTTGACCTGTTGTGCATATGCAACATGAACCGAGCCTACAAACACCAATTTACAGCACATGCCAACAAATGCCAACATCATAATTCTTTTCCTGGTCCAACAGATTCAATATCAGAAAAACGAAACTTATACCTTGTTTAGCATTGAATGGAAAGGATAAAACAGGGGAGGGGGATGATTGATGTGTATGCTGGATAGCATGAAGATTGAAGAAGAGGTTTGTAATGTTATTATGGATGGGATACATCTGGAATTTTAGAACAAGTCTCTAAGAGAAGGATGGAGCTAAGGCTTTCAGTGACCCAAGCAGAAGATAGCTAGTTTCTGATGATTATTCTACGTATCTTTGCCTTGGGATTTTCATAATTTGCTTTTGGTTCTTTCGTGCATTAAAGGTGTGAGCTTGCAACAGGCATGGTCACGTCTGTCATATGTACTAAAAGCACACCAGCCCTACTAGGACCATCAGGCTAGTTTAATTCCCTTAGTTTTCTGTAGGGTAGTGAATATTCAGATGTGATTTGTTGTGAACCGCTTGGCTGGGGTTGTCGTTACAGGTATAGCAAATGTTAACATTAGATTCGAAACAAGTTAAATTTTAACTACCTAAATCAGACGATGCTGACATACCGTTTGAGTTTAAATTAAACCTGTGTTACGAAGAGGTACTAACTGGCCTTGCTGTGATGATAAAATTATTTTAGACCCGGTCAAAATCTTTTCGTTATGTTTCGTGGAATATTGAATTCCCCTTTTCCTGTAGTGACATGTTGGATCAGCTATTGGTTAGTGACAATCAAACAATGGTCTTGTTGTGTGGTATCATTTTTTGTAACTAAATTGACACTAATTGTAGTCCTGTGATGGTTTTTTAAAGTGACTCTGGAGTTCAAGCGATTGCAAGAAGAGAAGTCTAAAAGGAGGAGTACTAATTAATATTACAAAACTAAGAATTAAGAGAAGCCTTCCCGAGGGCTAAGGGTTTGGCGCCAATAATACAACTTGAGAAATGTTTAGCAAGAAGAATGCACATGTTGCATCAGTCACAAATCATAACAGAAACCTTACTGTAGGTCTCAGTATCTTTGACTGAAAACTATTAATAAATAGCTAATACTCCTGAAAATAATTTTAAAAAACGATCTTACTTCATACTAGTACGCTTGTGATGTGGACCTGTTGTGCATATGCAACATGAGGGGAACCTACAAACATCAATTTACAAGGCATGCCTATAAATGGCTACATCCTTTGAGGGACAAAACATCATCATTCACTTTCTGGTGCAAAGGATACAACATCATCAGTAGAAACAGGGGAGTGTGATGCCAGATGAGTAGGCTGGATAGCATGGTCATTTAAGAAGATGTTTGTAATGTTATTATATATGGGTGGGATACATCTGGAATTTTAGAACAAGTCGCTTCGCAAAGAGTTGAGCAGGATTGTGGACAGACACAAGCAGAAGATATAGCTTGTTTCTGATGAATTTTACGTATCTTGCGCTGGGATTTTCACAAGTGGTTTTTGTATTCTTCCTTGTAGCGAAAGACAGCGCGTGCAATGGAGAAAGGTCGTGTAATGTCACGTACTAAGAACATGCCAGCCTAACTAGCACCATCATGCTTGTTCAATTCCGCTGTCTCTCTGAGTTTTACAACAACGTGCACATATTGGCTTGGTCTATTCTGAGTTTGGGTAATTGGGTGTTCCTTAATTCTCGCAATGATCAGGAATGGGCTGGACTTGAACTTCATCACGAATTGCACACATACTTTGTCCTAAATTTCTTATGAAGCAGCTTGTCTAGTTGTCTTGTTTGGGTAACCACTTTTCACGAATCAGACAGCAAACTCTATCCGTATCTCTTTTTTTTTTTGAGAGAGAGGGAGAGAACAGGAAAAAAACAAAGAATCAAAGAGATAACAACAAGGTTACTATATATCCAATGATCTATACCTTAAAAAAAAACTATGCTATTAGAGAAACCAGAAGTATTCCTTTCTTGAAGGGCGTTCTTGTACTTCGGATTGAAGGTTGTATACCGTACCACCACATGATGATAATAATTTTCATCATCTAAATTCTAAACCCTTAGCCCCTATCAGGTAATTAATCGCAGCTAAGCCTTACTTGAATGATTCCAAAATTGCAAAGGTACGATGAGCGGAGTATAGCAGGCTGCGTCATAGGGGCAATCATGAAAAAGATTGTCCCTTGACTCTACTACAATGGAAGGCAGAGGATACAATCATGTGAAGGCAAGGCCATATGTTTCAAAACATGTTGCAATTCTCCTTCTTAGTTTTGATGGAGGCAGAAAAATTTACCTAACATGCGCTTCAAAACATATATACTTTCTACTTTGTCTGTTGGGTCGCTGCTAATCAATGGACATCACAATTTACAGTTGCACGTTGCCAGTACTGTAAGAACCTCGACTTATATAGAGCCAACCTACAATTCCCGTGTGGTTTCAGAAAAAAAGAGCCAACCTACAATAATGCACACCGTCGTAAAAAGATCACTTATATACAGCCAACCTACAATTCCTGTGTGATTTCACAAAGTTGAAGGAGCGCTCAGCAGCAACAATGATTGCCAGTTTAGGATGAGGTTTCTCTTGAGGATTTAAGATGAAGCAATGCAATATAAAGGGACCATCTGTCCACTCTGAGCATGATCTATTTAAGCATTCCTTCAAAACAAAATTCTAAAACATAAGAAAACAACAGAAGGATAAGAAGCACACTGTGAGCTGGAATCTCGACTAATAGCATCCTGATATAGAAGCACTAATGATGCAAGTTTTTTTAGCTGGTTCAGATTTGTAAGTGTTCTAGTGGTTGGGATATTATTATTATATGCATTAAACAGAGGGAGCGCAAATAAAAATACGTACACTCGGCATGGGCTCGGTTTCCGGTAGTGATATGGAGTTGTGGACAATTTCAAACTAAGAAAAGAATTAGTGAAGTGTAGTTTGTTGTTAAAATCACCTGTAATTGCACAGCTGTATGTATGTCCTTGTTTTGCTAATTATATAATGAAAAAAGGAACAAAAGGATGTGCGCCATATGCCAACTTAATTTAATATGCATGTGCTGCAGGCTTCATTTTTCTCAATGTATATATATAGGTACCTATTCGGTGAAATTCACGACCCAGAGCTATAAAAGCAAACCGTTCATGTGAGAAAATATCACTTGCATTGCTTCATTCTGCCAACATCCGAAAAAATAAATCAACACTCTGCTAGAATGGGGTTCATATATGTGAATAGCTTTGTAATGGGGATGGGACGCATCAAGAATTTTAGCTGAAGTTGGAGAACAAGTGAACGCTTAGGAGAAAAGCAAGACAAGTGCGTCAAGACAACTATGCACCACTTTGTTTGGTTAGCGTTTGAGATTGAGAATTTGAGTTCTGTACTTCTATTGTTCAGTGAAGGCTGAGTATGCAACAGCTAAGAATGGAGATCAAAGACATGAAGCTGCTTCTGGTTAGGTGCCACATCAACCGCTTGTTCATTCTAGTACCAGAGGATCTCACTAATAGAAAGTATTCAGCATGCAAATATCAGACACTTGTGTAGTTTTTTAGCATTCCATATCTTTGGTCTCGTGTGTTCTATAATGGCTCCCTACATACTGTGGACTTATATATACTTCTCTAACTTTGGTTGTATTGGTGGTGCTTCCTCTAGCTTTAACCTTTACTAGAAAAAAAGAATTTGCGAAGTTCTCAAGTATTTGTTAATTGGTACTGTACTTTCTAAAATGTTTTTTGTGCTGTCAAGTTAGCAACATGGTTGGAGTGTCCATAACGGCTTTATTTAATTTTTGCATCTAAAAGGTTGACCTGACAGAAAAAAACAATTTATTCGAAGTTGCTGAGCAAGGGACTGAAAAAGAAATTCATGTTCTTTCTATTGAATGGCTAAACAAAACGAGGTTTGTTAGCGTGCTTGAGGGGAACCGGAGGTGAACCGGAGGTTCCTCCCATCTTAAATTGTATTTTGAAAAGGAACAGCAAAAGGGGTAGTTTAGTAACATAGAAACTAATTCGCTATTTGTCCGCATCGTAATGGACTGGCTAAAAATCCTCACCGCCGCCGAAAGGACTGAGCCCGTCGTCTTGTGGTCGCTGCGCCGGAGACCGGTGCACGCACGCTGCTCGAACGGCTCTCACGATCAGACGCACGGGAGCAACCTGCTACTTGTCTCCCTCCTCAAGGCTACACGATTATTAACCGGCAACACGCCGTCAATGCAGGCATCATGTGGCCCCTGCTCGACCTCACGGCCGCCTTAAGTCTGGCACTGGAAGGGGTTGTCGAGGCAATGCAAGCAGATCCACCATGGCACCATCCAGACTGATGGCCGCGGTGGTGGCGCCGTTTGACTTGGGGCGGCAGTTCTCCGAGGAGTTCCACGGATTCCTGACACAAGTCACCAGTAACAAAGGTTGTAGACAGGCCATTGCCTATGCACTAATTGAAGTACAATTGTACCCTTCCTGTATTTCTAGAGAATTAGTTCCTAGTCCACAAATATAAAGGTTCAGGTCCACATATATGGTTCCTGGTAATGGGTTCCTTCCATTTTTTAACCATTAGATATGGATTCTTGGACGGCTCTTAAAATCCTCAAGCACCGCAAAATCTCTCCAAAATATTGTACAGGATCGGAGGTTAAGATGATTAATTGGCTAGGACGCCGTGAGCCCGTGACTGTCCCAGAATAGCTAGCACTGCAAAAAAAAAAAAGCACAGTAGAAGCTAGTAATTTTTCAGCATGCCATGTGAGTTCAAGCAAAAGGATAGCCAGCTAAGCTAACTCAGTTTATTTTGTAAAATAACCAAGTTCTCTCCCCTCCTTTAACTAAGTTTATTAGAAAACCAAGGAGATGGGCTCTTTTACGGTGGACCCCACCACCAGGTGGTGGTATGCAGTATATGGCTATCAAAATTTTGTTAGGCTCTACCATTGGCAGTACGCAAAGCTTAAATGCATGAGCTGCTATCTATTCCACTCATTGTCAGTCTCTCACTAGAATTTTTATTCAACGTAACTTGAGCTAGCTAAACCATACCATTTGCAAAGGAATGGGCACATGAATATTTTCCGAAACCATGACATCGATATTGGTTACTATACCTCAAGCTCTGCATGATCTGGTGGCTGGCTTTGTGACTGAAAAATGGAAAGATAAAAAACATCATTTATGTATGTGTCAGATCCATGGACGAGCTAAGGGCGTAGCAGCAATCTAATTACAAATTAGGATGTCTACTGATAAACAACTACCCTGAAATTCCCATTGGTCTAATTCGAGCTGAACGGCCCCAACGAGACCTAGCTCAAAGCAGGATGTGCAATAAGGGGAGATGAGGGGAATAAAAGGATGGAACCTTGGCTTCGTTGATGTGGGGAACTCGTTGACGATGAGGGAAAAAAGCCAGGGTAGCCTGATAAGGCCCTCGTCCCACGAGCCGCCACAAGTTGTGGATTGCGCAGCATCTGCTCAGATCCGCGCGGGTATCCATGGGGGACGCCGTCGCAGCACCTCGCCGGGGAACCCCCAACATAAGCTACTCTGTATTAGCTAACAAGGCAAGCTGAAAAAAATTTCAGACATCCTATCACAGGGGAAAATATAGCTGATTCTGAAACCTATATAGCTGATTCAATCAGTTAAGAACTGAAAACTATAATTTTCCAGTGTCTTGAACTCACAAAGGTATGTTGAAGAAAATACATATGCGCAGGGGACACTTGTTGACTAGTGACAAATCAGAGAAGAGCAAATAGATGATGTCTGCATTTAATAAGCCAGTTATAGGGTTTATTAAATAATCACACTATTGCAATTACAAACCTCTTCATTCAATGATCATACTCTTCTTCGTCATAGTACTAATTGGTCAGTCGTCACCTTCCCAGCTTCATCCTAGCCTCTTCATTCAACGCTGAAGGATTTGTCAGTACTGGTTCTCTTGTGTTGTCTGTCGCACTAGCTACAAAACGATTGGCCATCGTACAAACCACAGTAAACTGATTGAGGATAGCAGGACTGTACGTTGCTTGTCCTTGCATCTCTCACGTTGTCATTGAAATGAAACTACTCAAAAGTCCACCACAATGTGAATTTATCACGCACACTACTGGAAAAACATACATATGTACTGGTTCCAAACCTCCATTAGTACCGGGTATGCATCCGGTATTGTCTATATATCAAGTACTAATGTGGGAGGCACATTAGTACCGGGTGGTAATGTGTTTGACCCCGTCAACCTCTTTCCCTTTTCTTTTCTTTTTCTCGTTTCATCTCATCTCATCTCATCCAATTCAATTCACAACACAAATCACAGCAAGATTCATCTCATCTCAACACAAGTTATAGCACAAGATTCACAAGATTCATCTCATCTTATCTCAAATTTGCACAAAATTTTAAGCACAAAGTAATCTCATCTCTTTTACAACAAAAGTCACATAAAAAATCACAAGATTCAGATCAATGAACTCACACGTTAGCACAAGAATCAAACAGGTAGATCTCACCACTGGGCAGCAGCCTCCCATGCCTGCACCACCAGGCGGCCGTCCTCCCGCGCGCGTGCCTGCCAGGGGCCGCGAGCAGGCCGGTGCCACTAGGCCTAGGCCCCGGTAGCTGCGCCACCCGGCCGCACGTCGCCGCAGCGGGGTCCCGGCCGGCGCCGCCGCGCCTGACCCCTCCGCGGCCGCACTGGCTCCACCGCCTCAAGGCCGAGGCTGGCCACGCGCCGGAGGACTGTGCCTCCAAGACACCCACCCGCCCATCCGCCCGGGCCCGCCGCCGCCTCCAGGCTACCCACCGCCCATCCACGTAGCGCTCAGCCTAGAACCGGCCGGTGCCCGCATGATGAGACAACGAGAGAGAATGAGAGTGATGAGGATAAGGAGAAAAAAGGGATGTGAGAGAGAATGAGACGGGAGGAGACGAGAGGAAGAGGAGATATTTCTGCTAAGTGCCTGTGAGGGAGGCAGAGGGGGGTGGTGAGGGGGGAGGGGGGAGGCACACTGGTTGAGCCTACATTATGCTGTTCACTCCAACTCATTGCATAGTTGCACACACTGGTGCTCCACGTCTTAGAGACAAGGAGGCTAGAGATTTTGGCTCCAAGACTTGAAGAGCTAACTATAAGTATCCGGCCAATGGAGGCTCATATCTCTGCTCCCAAGCTTGTCAAGGTACACTGGATTCGTGACTGTGACCCTCATCTCCATCGGTTTCTTGATGTTGGTCATAGTATCCAAATACTGTAAACTTCAATACGGGCGTTCTCCTTGACTAAGTTGTTAGATGAAGTCGATTATTTGGATCTGAGCATCAGTCTAAATTTTAATATGTGTTGGCATTAATGAGTTGCATCATTAGTTGTTTTTAATTACGGGACGGTCTACTCATGAGGCATGACAGATATAGCAAGCTATGCAAGCTTCTTGAATCAAACAAACAAGTTGCCGAAGTCTGAGCTTTTATGTATTCTTGTCGTGGGAACACCACACCTTGGTACTTATCATGTTACATCTTGAGGAGTTGCAATGGTACAAAGAAGCTTGGGGTACATTTGTGTGGTCCTTCCTTCACACGAGTGGTAATTTCTATGACCTTCAACTTTATAATATACCATGAAATTATTGATTGCGAACTTACTAATAGTTGGGCGGGGAAGCATTGTCATCGACCTGCCTTGGTGCGACACCAGGCCCCGATCGAGAATCACGACCAGACCTAGCAGCCCGAAGAGGAGGCGGCGCAGCATGACTTGAGGGGGGTATGAGGGGAGGCACGACGATCCGCAACCGCACCCCGCCACACGACTGCATCTTGCAATCCTCCTTGTGATGCTCGAGCTGATAGCAGTTGAAGCATCGAGCCAATAAGGTCCGCCGGCAGTGACCACTTTGGCGGTGAATGCGATGTCTTGTGGTGCGGCGGAGAGCGGGATGCCTGCCGTTTGCGCGATCCAGCGACCTCCCACCCCTCCGCATCCACCCGCGGGCCGGAGGGGCGCCTGCCATGAACCATGAACCCGCCCTGGGGCGTGACCATCGCCGGCTACCGCGCAGCTGTCTGCCCTAAGCCGAAAAGTGGCACCTTGGAGCCCCCGCGACCGGAGCAACCGACCGGCAGAGCGGGGGGGGGGGGGGCGGGGGGTGGCCGCGGAGAGGACGGCCGCCTGTCACACCCGGTTTTCAAAACAAACCAAGTGCTACCTATATGTATGCCAGGATCAAGTTTCATACATATAGTGACATCATAAGTGAATAACAGAAACAATATCATGTAAAGAAAGAGAGATTATCAGAGATTTACAGCAGAATCCTGGGAAACAAAGGCTCTGAGCACAGGCAATCGACTGGGGGTCGCGTACGCCTAGCACCATCTTCTGGACTTCATACACCTTCTTCTTCTTCTTTTTCTGAGCAGCGGTTTAGCAAGGATGAGTATACTTATGGTTGGTACTCAGCAAGGCCACAAAAGTTAATGAGAATGCAAATTAAGTCCATCTTTAAGTTCAATTATCATGTGAGGGTCCAGGCCGCTCTTGACCGTGAGCACGGCTCTTATAACAGTTTTACACTCTGCAGAGGTTGTACACTTTCACCACAAGTCGCGTAAAAGTTCCGAAGAACTTTGAACCCAACCATGCTGTGCAAAAGTAGGCACAATACCACACTTCCGAGGTGTGGTTGCATAGGGACGCTACGAGGCCTTTACAAAGAGTCCTCCCATGTGTATTAGTCCATAGTAGCACGTCCTAGAGGCTATCTTTCGTACCCTCCTTCTACCCTCGGACCAGGTAAGCCTAGAAGAGCACTTCCGTTCCAATACCTGTCCAGAGTAGAAGAGTCATAAAAGCATTCCTCCGTACCCCAAGCTACCATGACTAATAACCACACAAGACTTCCCTAATTAATTGGCCAAGACAGAGCCATATGTCTTGTGGTTGTACTGTTTTCCTGGGTGGTTCTCCATGTTCCAATTAATTTATAGTATTCTTGTATTAAAGCATAGGTAGAAGGGTGGTTAGGGTCACTTGCCTTTCTCCAACGAAAAGCTACTCTTGCTCTTTAAAACTCTTGAACTTCAGGACTTCCGATCAGCAACTCGATCTTCTACTCGAGGCAAACATCGGGCACAAACATGCAAAAGCAAATGAGCACAACTAAGAGACAATACACCAAACAAACAGGGAAAAGGTTTGGTTCTAAGAACGCAAACGCAAGAAACGCTGAGAACGGAACTATCGAGGGATTTGAGTTATAACACACAAAGACTATGTGCTTGTTATATTTTAATTAAATAAAGTAGTGTGCATAGGTTATTTCAAAGAAATACCCTATTTATAATTAAGCAAATTATATTTACATATAAAAGGCGATGTAAACTTAGTCAAATTTTATTTGTAATTATTCAAGTATGATTTATGCAAATTAAACATTTAAGTTTAGAAAAGAAGCATGTGAAGCATCTAAACGTATGTGTTCATATTTCGAGTTGAACTAAACAAATTATATTAGGAACACATTTATGTTTGATTTAGTCAAATTAACATTTAACTCGGAAAGCCCGGGATAGAACCTATGTTGCTTTTATTTAGAAAGCAGATGGAATAAACATTAATTAATTTAAATTTGATTATGAAAACCGAGGTGTAACTCTACTTAGATTTTAATTGAAAGAATTATTTAAATAAGTATTTACCAAATTAATATTCTTATGAAAACACGTGTTGATCTCTAATTAAATTTTAATTAGAAAAGCATGTATATAATTACTTAATCATATTTAAATATTTAAAAAGATTATGAAACAAAGAACATGGTCACATTGCTCTTATCGCGTACTTTGAGTTTATATGAGCCTAACGCAACTTGAAACGATCGAAACGGAGCTCAAACGCGAGATCTATGTACTAAACAAGGTTGCAAGGGTCTAAACACTATTAACTATAGACCGTAGGGGTTAGATTGGAAGATCTGCAAGACACACAAAATAGTGCTTGCGAAAAGATTAAAGGATAGGGGCTAGCAGGTAAAAGAGTGATGGTGGGGTTTATGTGTGAAAGGTGGGATCTTTCTAGGGGGTTTTCCACAAAAGGTTCAAGACACAGATTATTAAGGTTTTGTTTGGGGATTCCCTAGGGACCTAATGGCAAAACTGCCATGCCTTATCCACAGGATGATGAGTTGACGACGATGGCTTTCTTCTGGACGCCATGGTCGGCGGACAGAGCAGCCATGGCCGGCCAAAATTGATGCCGGTCCGGCGACCTAGGGGTCCGGGAAGAGGTGAAACGGAAAGAGGAGATTGAGAGGAGTGGGGATGTGTGCTCACCAGCGGTGGAGAGACGGCGAGGAAGGAGATCAGGGACGGCGGCACTCCGAGCTTCCTGCAAGCGGCGACAGCGCTGCGCGTGGAGAGGGTGTGAGGCGAGGGTGGAAGAGAGGAGGAGAGGTGCGGGGTGGCAGGGGCTCGAGCTCGCCTTTTATAGGGCAGAAAGGGAAGAGGAGGGGGCGCGGTGAGGCGGTGGAGGGGGGAGCTCGGTGGCCGGCGGCCATGAATGGCTTGGAGGTGCTCGGTGGAGGAGAAATTAAGGGGAAAAGGCGGTGGCGGGGTGCGTGCTCCACTAGGCATTGAATGCCGTGCTTAGTGGAGGGAGGGGAAGAGCTGGGGAGGCCGGGGAGGCGGCGCTGCGGCCGGCCATGGTGGGAGAAGAGGCGGCTGGAGGTTGAAGGAGGTGCCGACAGGTGGGACCCGGCTGTCGGTGACTTGGAGAGAGAGGAGGTGGGAGCTGGGCTGCGAGATCTGTTGGGCCGCGCGGGTTGAAAAGAAAAAAAAGAAAAGAGAAGGGAGGTGGAGGTGGAGGTGGGCCGAAAGGGGAGGCTGCGGTTTGGGCTAAAAGGAGGAGGGGAAAAAGGGATTGCGGGAGAGAGCCTGAGGGTGGTTTTGAGACTTTGAACTTTTATGATTTTTGAAAACCACACACATCAACCAAAAACCATGCAAATGAATATGAATGCAACACTCATAGAGTCATTTTATTTAATTTAAAAAAACAATCAATGACTTTCCTGTACTAAATTTCCTGTAAAGAAAAATAAATGTTGGACAAATTTTAAAATTATGAGAAAATTGTTGTTTAATTATTCTTCCTATTAACATCCTGAAATTTGAAAATTTCAGGGTGTTACACCGCCACCTTAGGATGCCCCTGCAGTGCGCTAGAGGAGGGGGGAGGCGGAGAGGCACGACCACAACAGGAATCCCTAGCCCGCGCTGGGAGCGGAGGACCACGTGCACGACCCACAGGCGGGGGAGGAGGAGGAGAGGCGCGACCCGTCGTCGCCGCAGCCCCGCGAGGAGCAGGAGAGGGTAGTAGGGTGAGTCCTTTTCATTTTGGTGTTCAGTCATGTGTACGGTAACGGCCTACACGCTAGGGGGGTATTGTCTTCCACCTCATGCCAACGGTGGGCCGGTGACATTGTCGCCATGTGAAAATCAGGGTAGATTCGGAAATAGAGTTGATGAAGTGTGCACTGTTTGATGTATATATGGCAGGCACTCGGAAATAGAGTTGATGAAGTGTCCACTCATGCCAACACTCCAGATGCACACCAAGTCAAAAATATGTAGTCTTCCACAATTATGCTGACCATAATGATCAAGTTGAACGTGGATGATTTATCCCTGTACAACATTACAAGGTTATAATTCCACATTGCAAGAAATGATGTCTATACCAACATCCATGTTTTTTATATACACATGGAAACTGTATTTATTAGGATCCCAACAAGAGAGGTCGATCAGTACTCTGCACATGATCAGTATTTAATAGGAGGCAGTGTCAATTCAGCGAGCAGTGAAAAGAATACTTCAGATCTTGGAGGTCACTGCTACCCTGGATGATAGAGATATTTGGCCCTATATTTGGGAATCGCACCTCTTCTCCTCGTCAAACATGCAGTAATTCGTCTTTTCTTCTCTCTTTGCCTGGCTATGTAAATGCTGATGTCAACATGAACGTAAGATTTTCTTTTGGTTACTAAAAGATTGCCTATAAGGGCCACTTTGGTTTCTCTGACACAGGTACTGTATAACTTCTGTGTTGTGCTGTACCACGAAACCAAAATGCTAATGGAGGCCAAAAATGAACTAGAAACAGAAGAAACCGGATGAACTGAAAAAACTAGCTTCTCTGGCTTAGACTTCGGAACACGCTACGACAAGCTAGAATGTGTGCTACTGTGCTGAAGCTGAAGCCAGAGAAGCCATATACCAAATGTGCCCTAAGTACCAGATGGATGCACACAGGCCTAAAAATATGCTTCTACAATCATATGAGTGAGTTCTCTGCATCACTACAATACATGTGGCTTTCTATGATGTTTCATTTATGTCACAGAAACTAAAAAATACGTCACATTTCACAATTTGTGACACTTGCACGACGAAAATTCATTAGTCACTTATACCCTGTTACTGAGATTCTGGGAAATTCAAATTAGCCGTCTCATAAAACAAGTAACAGATAGCATTCCAGTACATGGCAAGAGGCCATCAGAGCACTGCCGCTTTTAAAGACAAAGTTTCTAGAGGAAGGTTTATCAATGGACGACACCCATTGGTAAAAACTGCCAGGCAATGGCAGCTATTTAATCTGGCCAGAAACATTAGAAAACAATATGTATGTATAAATGTCAATGCATTCGTATGTACAGTACTTGTAAAATTTATATCATTATTACTACTGTAGTTTTCATTGTCACTGAAAGTTTTTATTTGAGAACCAGCAAATCTACTACATAGGATTATTCCTTCTTAGGGTGATGTGTAGCACTTGACATTTGCGATGCCCCTCGTTTTCTCTTGTTCTAAGCCACAAGGTGTGCAGCGTGTACATTTTATTTTTCCAGAATTTTTCAATTGGCGAGCAGTGCTATACCTCAGGAACAGAACTGCATATGAAGTAGCGTGACATGTATGCCTCCTACTAAACGTTTGCAAAATACAATGAGAATGTGCAAAACTACAACTGTGCAACTACCTCAACCTTAAGCCATTAACGAAAAGCGGGTAGGATGAATTGAGCACCTTGCATTGGTGTAGTTGGTACAATGTGAAAGATTACACGGATCTACGAAGTGCACATCTAGTCGGGTAAACTGTGTCTGTGTTCATGATTCATGTGTAAACCGAGAGGGGGCTAGAGAGCGATGGGATAGGGGCGAGGAGTACCTTCTACAACTAAGGAGCTAGAACCAGTTGCCATCTCAGGTTCGCTTGGGGAAGATCTGCGCTAGTTAGCAACGCACATTGTAGGTACCGCTCTAGGGCAGACACGGGTTGTGCAGAGTCGTCAGGTGTCGGCGGCGGCAGAGCTTCCGGTCACTGCTGCGACCCTCCCTAGATCGGATTAGTGTTATGTCGGTGGGGTGTGCGGCTTCGCGGCAAACCTCATGATGGTGACGTGAGCCTGCAGTCTCCACCACTTTATATAGCGCAATGTGACAGACCCGGCCAACTAGTTAGGGTTGGGCGCCCCCGATCAGAGTGCGAGATTAAGGTCCCAATGGGCCGTTGGACATGATGGACTTGGATTTGGGCTTTATTATCATGCCATACAAGACAAGCACTCATAATTAGAAGACCCTAACTTGGTATCAACACACAAGAACAAGATGTGTTCACTACTACAGAAATCGTTTTTAGGAGCCGGCGAAATCCCATTTCTAGGTGCGGGTGCGAAACCCGTTCCTAGCTGTCGCTTTTAGAAATAGCGGTTTCTAGGAGTGGGTAAAATGTCTGCTGGAAAAGCATTTCTAATTTCCAGGTGTGGGATATTTCCAGGTGCGGGTGGCGAGGTCACCGACACCTGGAAATGCTTTTCCAAGTGCGGCCTAGTGAACCTCAATCTTTGTGGTGACCGTGATGGCATTTAAACGGTGACTGAGGCTGAGGTTTCAATCGCCATAGGACACACAGAGGCTGAGTTCAAGACAGTACGGTTAGGCAAGAAAAAACAGGAATTCGTCGGCCTTCATCAATACTTATACTTTTACCTGGCTGGATAAATATGGCCATACCACTATATCATGCCACTGTATTATTTAGGGTTGAGACACGGGCTCTCAATTGTATTTTTATTAAAAATATAATAATTCGAGGTAATTTACATAGTGATGGCAGTCGATGCAAGGGCAGGTATGGTGTCAGACAGATGATATGCTCTAGACGGCTGGTGCAGCTCCAACCCATATGTCCTGCATTAAGTTCAATTAAAGCCCATGAATGGTAACCGTAACTGTATATTTTTATATTGTTTTGGCGGTTCAGATCGTGAAGTAATACTCATTCTGTAACTCTCATGATTTTGAGCAAAGCAATAGAAACCAAAATGCTAACTCATTGCAAACACAACTACAAGGATATGACTTGATCGGCCTCCTTTATATTTATGTATCAGATCAGAGTAGCAAGATGGAGGCTGGGGGCACTACCGGAAAACGCATAGTTGCCGTGTGTTAAAATGTTTGACGTGGGCCAAATATCGGGTGCACGGCAAACGTCCCCATTGCCGTCTGCCCAGTCGCCCGGCGCAGGGCAGACCTTTATATTTATGTATCAGATCAGAGTAGCAAGATGGAGGCCGGGGGTGAGAGACCTTGTGAAGTACACAGTTAATTGTTGTGACCAGGATGGTAGTAGAATATATGGTGACTGAGGCTGAAGCTTCCAGTTGGCATGGGATGCGTTAGGAGTTGCAAACTAACCGAAGATAAGAGGAAATGAAGTCCACTTGTTCTTTGCAGTATGGTTAGGCAAGAAATAGCAGCAGTTCGTTCCCTTCGGGCAATGAAAATCTGCTGCTATTTCTCGGATTGATCCCATGCAAGAGGAGCTAAAGAAATAAGGAACTAATCAGAGTACTGAAATCCAAAGCACTAGGTCAAATCAAATGCTTCGATGGAATTTGCGGGAAAACAGTAAGATGACATACATATACCTCAATGCTTATGCGTTAACCAGATATACTATTCTCAGAAAAGAATCATATTGTATTTGTGAAATGATGCTTATGCGTTAACCAGATATGGCATTTCACACCGTTCAATTTGTAGCTTTACTCAATGGACAGTGCTCCAATTCAGCATTCTACATTTAAAGGAAATAACTTGGCAGAATAAGATTTTAAACTGCACGAAATAATGTCATAAATATCAACGTTTACAGATATATAGTGTATTTGTAGTATTCATCTGAAGCTATCCTTGTTAAAGTGTCATCCATATTTCTAGCTAGTATATTTGTTACAACTTTTGAAGCAACAAAAACAAAAACAAACAATTTATTTTATTTTACGCAGCTACAGGGGCATGTGCTTATTAACAAATTGTTGGCTCTCTGTTGCCTTATATTTATGTATCTGATCAGTGTAGCAAGATGGAAGCTGGGGGTGAGACCTACTGGTGACCAGAACAGCAGTTGAACGGTCACTGAGGCTGTGACTGAGGCTAATTCCAATGGGCATGGGACACATCGGGGATTTTAAACAAACCGAAAATCCAAAATGCAGATCATAGAGTGTTCTTGGCTCTACAGTTGTCAAAGAAAAAACAGCGAGTCTTGCACGACGGGCAGCAGAAGTTCATCATGCTCTTGCGTATCAGGTACATATGGCCACATTCACCAGACCAGCAGGCAAGGCCTGCAGCAGCAGCGATGGTCACCAAGTGCTAAAGGGAACTATTGTTAGATATTGTATAGTTTTAATAATTTTGTATTGTTTTTAAGATTTTGAGGCATTTCACACGACAAGAGGATACAAATGCTGTGTAAGTAAGATAGCTTAATTGTCCAGGAATTGGTGCTAGCTTTTCCCTCGAATAGTAAAATAATCGAAGGAAAAAAGTAGTTTATTAGTTAGAGCAGTACGAAGGAAAAGTGTGTTTTTTATTTCTTGCAGAGGTTAAATCATGTCTTCTGGTTTGCAAAGACAGAAGTACAAGCATTTGCATGCTTCTGTAATGTTGGTGTACCTAGTTCTGGAACAAGCAAATACATCCAGTCATGTTGCATTTGCTAGTTCTGGAACAATGAAACTGAATTTGAAAATTGAAATCTCCTCCGTCCCTGCACCTAGTTGTACTTCCTTCAATGCATAAGCAGCTGTCCAACACAAAACACCTTTAGCTATGCCCTCAGTAATATCCCCGGATACAAACACCCGGTTCATAGCAAGGACTAGTTGATGCCTGGTTGAGTGGTTGGGTTTGGGTAGAAGCGATGTGAGGTTGAGACCATATGACATGAATCAATTCAGTAACAACAACATACCCATGGAGAAAGCATGGGCAACCCGTTATGGATTACTGTCGCCCAACATGGATAATTTATTATTTATCATCTATCATCAACCCCAGCATATAAATAATTACTCAGAAGTTATGTAGTAGCTACTAGCTAGTACATGCAGACAAATTAACGCTCAAGTTGAACTTCAGAGATATGACTCATTTGCCTAGTTATGCATGCATGATTTTGTTTCTGAGAGTGGTCGCACACGCACACCCACATATACACATCTAGTTGATTAATAGAGGTACCATCGATTACGAGAAAAGATGTCTTTCGCTCATTTTCTTCTCTGACCGGGGATTCCTGTAAATTTTCTCCACCTCATGGAGCTAAGGTTTCACCCAAGCCTGACTCTGGGGACACTGTGGTCCAAGGATAAGTTCCATCACGGCCAGGGCATCCTTCCAGTTATTAATCTTGATGTCCTTAAACTTATCGAAACACTCATCAGTCAGTTTGCTCAACTTATTGCACTCAACTACAAGTACCTTATGTAGAAATCGTTGGCTCTGCTTCCAACATCCAAGATATATATATATGTATGTATGTTATTTATATTCTATACCCTGGGTATGGAATAACTATTCCATACCCGAGTCAGCCTGCTAATTCCGGCACGCCACCCATCCCAATCATCCCCTCCGGTTTTCTATGGTTTTTTCCGGTCCTCCCACGTTATGCTGCTAATCTTGCGGTAGTTTTTTTTCCTCCAGAGTCGATTCGGTTCCGCACCCACCCACGACTCCCCGCCACCGCACCCCGCGCCCCGCTCGCCTCCGACCTCGTCCCCTCGCCGCCGCTCACACCCCGGCCGCCCCGATCCCGCATTCTCGCCGCCGTCCCCGGACACCCCGCACCCTCTACCGCTCGCGTGGGCCCCCTTCTGTCGCCTCCGCCCTGTCCACACGGCTGCCTCGCCTCTGCCAGCTCGGACTGGGGGACGAACGCGTTGCTCCTCGCCATCGGCCTCCGCCTCCTCCAGCACTGGTTGGGGCACGAACGCGGATCCAGTTCGTCGCCGCCAACCTCCGGCTCCTCCAGCACTCCATCGGCCCCTGCTCAACTGGTTTGTCGCCCTCGGTCTCCGGCTGCTCCAGCTCGACACCAACCTCACCGCCAGGTATTTCCTGATGGTGGATCCGCATCCTCTTGGGCCGTTTATCGTCGGTCGTCTCCCTGCTCCATCCTGGGGTACCGAGGTGGCGGCGCCTTGTGCAAGTGGCAGTGGAATACTAGAATCCATGTTCGTTCCATGGATGATGTAGATCCATACATTCTGCTCCTCTGCAATCACATAGCCTAATGCCAAAGGTAACACGATCCCATCCCATCTTTCGCCCTCCCCATCTTGTACTTGTGGTGTTGGGCATCCCCAATCATCTGAAGCCGCTTACTCTCTCAAGGATGATTTCTTGGGATGAGACTGCATCGATTCCCCTGTTGCCCAAATAAAACTTTATTTGACTGATGAATTAAAATCAAAGCTCTCGACTTGTTTCAGATTTGATACACTAGAACATGCCTATAAGATTTTCACCATGATGCCACAGAACTGCCATGAACTGGTGATAGTAATAGGTATCTGTGTCTCTGCTTCTGTGTAATGTGTATATTATGAAATTCATCCTGATTTGACCCAGACATTTTTGAATGCTTAGTACTGGGTGCAGTTGTACTAGAATTGCTCTTAATTTTTTACCCAACAACATACTCTCTGGAAAATGGTATGAGCAGAACTATTTCATTTTATTTTACCTCCTTCATGGCATGTGTTCTGCAAATTGCTGTCTTGTGGGAATTATTTGTTTTAATTGAATACTAAATTTGCAGTAAAGGGCGGATTAGATTGTTGATACCATTGCTTTGCTAAGTGAACTAGCCTTTGGTTAGTTTTCTGAAATCCTGTTGTCACTATCTCTCTTCTCAATTCTCAATTCTCCATTTAATTATATTGAACTTCAGGCTTAGTAGGTGCTATTTTTTCTACTGGATTTTCTATAGTAGTGTACAAGTACCAAGCGCCTTTTGCCTAGCCTAGCATTTTTATATACATTAGTCATTAGGGTTGATATTTATTTTTTTCTGTTATAATTTGAAAACACCTGTTTCTCTTTCACTTGCAGGATGGCATCCTATTCTAGTTGTTTCAGGTTGTGCTAGTTTACTCAAAATGCCGGTTCAATTCCATATCAGATTGGAATTTATTGTTCTATGCAGACCTTTTTGTTTCCTTTTACCTGCAACTTGACACCATGTTCTATTTGTTCATAGCTTGACCGGCCGTTAATTGGCCGGATCAGCATGAGAATACTCTTTATGACCTTGGGAGCTATCAGCTTCACCCTTAACTTTCGTCTTAAGTTCAGCACCATGACATTGGGTGATGCAGAAGCATACAAGCCTGTAATTCTAGGTATGAAGCTGTTGGTTCATCACTAACATGCCAACAGGGCTAGAAACTAGCCTCCAAAAGCAACTAAGCACTTCTTTTTTACATAAGTTAAGATCATGTTTCCTCATTTTGTTAACATTTTCATGGTCTGAAAAGAATCCCTGCATTATGAAGTTTCAAAGGCAAGGCAATCATGATCTGTACTGAATAATGCATTTACCCACACTGCCCATAAATTGCTATCCACATTCTGATCTCCTAAATTATGATTTTTATAGATCATGTATTTCTTCTCTTACCTATGTTTGAAACCTCGAACTAATGGGAAACGTCAACCTAGAGGTCAACAATAACCGCTCCATTTTGCTATTTGAAAATCTATGAATATTTTGTAGTACAAACTCTGCTCAGTCGAAGACACTACATACCAGCCAGGCAGCCACATTGCACTTACTAAGAATCTGAGGAGCATTGTGGTGATTTCTTTTCATTTTACTTTGACTTTCGCTAACCCGAGTGATTGTGTTGCCATGTGAAGCAGACTGAATTGGTTCCAAGAATATGGAGGAGTCTGAAAGGCATAGCTGCTATAGATTTAGAAGTGAAGATGCAAGAGCCATAGAAATAGGTGAAATGATTGCAGGCAGAACATGCAAACGACTGGGCTAGGATTAGATATTGATTCTTGGTAGTTTTATCATGTATCCTTTGACTCATGTGGCTGGAAATGCTATGTACGGTCTTGTTTCGGTTCGAATTATCGAAAACTGAATTGCACGAGAGGATTGTATTTCTGAATCCAAGTGGTGGGCAATGGACATATTGGTTTTTTATGCGCCTTTCTTGATCTAATGTCATTGCCTAATGTCACAAACAGTTCCATTTCAATCTTCAAATATCTATTATTATGTCACAGAACATAAAATTTTCATTGACTAGTTGTCTGCATGCACCATCGGCTTGGTCAGATATTTTGTGCAAATAAAAAAATCTAGTGCATATCTACCTGCCAGTGCTACGGCATGGACGGGTGGCCGAGAATCGTTCCACACAAATACATTCCAATTTCCAATGCATGAAGTACGTTTGTCTGGGACTGTGCAGAGAAAAAACCGGGATGAAGAGAACGAACCGCGTGGGAGAAACCGGGATGAAGAGAACGAACCGCGTGGGAGGTGGGCATCGCACGGGGCAGAGAAAGAAAACCAACGGACCCCGTGGGAGGTGGGCGCCGGACGGGACGGAAGGGAAAAACCAGCACCGAGAAACGGACGCGCGGGGGGAGGGCGTCGGACGGGATGCAGGTGCGCTTGGGTATGGAATAACTATTCCATACCCTGGGTATGGAATAGCACTTATATATATATATATTGTTGACACCGTTTTTTGGAAAAACTGGTCAAAAGGGATAAGGAGAAGCAACCAATGAGAACAGAGTGCAATCGGCCGATTGAAGAGAGAGAAGGATGGTCAACAGGACTAGCCGATGGTCAAGGGAGCTCAAGTCTGTTGATGGACCAGCGGGTCAAACCAATCGGCCGATGGTCAACCGGAGGATCGGCCGATGGAAAGGAAGAAGGCGGTAATCCATGATTGGCAAAGGGTCAAAGAGTCAGTTTAGGGAGTTTTGGCTCCTGCGAGAGCCCTTTTCTATTTTTAGTAAGTGTTTGTTTTCTTTAGATGCAAGTAAATAGTGTCGTAATCGGCTAGGAGTCGGGTTGTCCTTAGGACATAAATAGCGACCCTGCGTGGTCGGAAAAAAGTGTACACACTAATATCAAACAAACCACCTCCGGGCAAACACTTTACAACATCTACTTTTACAGCATCTACTTTTCGGCGACGTCGCCATTGCGTTTTTTCCTCTTTTCTACAACACCGTCCTTCAAGTTCGTTGGGCTGCATCGATCGATCTCCAGCAAGCTTGTGAGTACCGTTTTACCGAATAACCCTAGGCTTTAACCTCCGGGCGCATCGCTGAGGTTTCGTCTAGTTCTTTATTCACCCCTTACAGATATTAGCTAGATCTGCAAGTTTTCGTACCAATTCTTGTGGTTTTCTAGCTATTATCACCAATTATCCTGCTCGATCTAGATCCTATCGGCTCCTAATATTACAGCTGATTCCGACCTGTTCGAGTGCTGA
This sequence comes from Cenchrus fungigraminus, assembly GCA_036936925.1. Taxonomy (NCBI): domain Eukaryota; kingdom Viridiplantae; phylum Streptophyta; class Magnoliopsida; order Poales; family Poaceae; genus Cenchrus; species Cenchrus fungigraminus. The sequence continues at coordinate 93,675,277 of CM072780.1, forward strand.
CATCACGATCGGCCGATCTCAGCCGATCTATCTACTCACGCACCCACGCTTCGGTCGCTTTCGAGCTGGCCGACCCCGCTTTACTCGTATCGGCTGATTGGCTGGTACACGTGTCACTAAAGGCCATCGGTTCTCTAGCCGATCCCTAATATTTTCCATTGTCAATCAACAGGTCAGATTGGCTGGCATGCCTCGCTACAGACCGGGGAGTCACGTGTGCTGCGCGCGGAGGTGACGTCCTATTTTCGCGTCAACACACTTTTGGCACGCCCAGTAGAACCCGAAAAAGTCAACAATGACGAAGAACACAAAGAGTGGTACTTTCGAGGTTGATCCAGACAACGTCCAAGCAATCACTAGGGATCAGCTGAAGGATGCAAACAAGATCGAGTTCGAAGCTCACATGAAGCATTATGAAGAGCCATGTCTGGCATCATATGGTCAAACCAAGGGTGGAGTCTTCAAGAAGAATCCTTTGCCAACACCTAAGCAAGTAACCTTCTCAGCCGATCCCGAAGGGCTTCAAGACATGATAAATAAGGTGATGCATCAGACAATGATTGCTCAAGCTAAGGTTCTCGCCAATACCATTCAGAATTGTCTGACTGAAACCCTCAAGAAAGGAGCAGAAGGAGGATATCTGGGACCTGCATACTTCCAACCAAATCGAACTCCTCCGGTGTTCCAAAAAGACCAATCGACTTCCTTGCCGATTGATGATCCAACAGTAGGGGTTACACCATCTCCACAGATCAATGCAACTGCCCCTGGTTCTTCATCGAATTCTCAGCCGATTCAGAATCAAACTGTTGGAGATAAGTCTAAAGGCCCTGTTGTCACAATGCCAGTGGTCCAAACACATTCAGCACAGTCCAACGTCCAAGATCAGACATTCTCAGTGCAGAATCAGCATCAAAAGTATCCTGCCATGAGAAATCAAGATGGAAAGCTTACAGGATGGGATTTTCCTCGAGATCATTTTGAGACTAATATCTCAAACTTCTTTGAACCTCAGCCTGAGGAAATTCCAGAAGTGAAGTACCCGCAGTCTTATCAAGCCATGTTTGGAGGTACTCCAGGGACTGTGCACATGAACAAGGATGGGGTAGAGTTTGTCTACTTCAATCACGGGAGCAAGGCTTTTGAAAGAGTCAAGATCAGTTCAGCTCATGCTCATATGGTCATACCAATAGAGAGAAAAGCTCTTGTTCAACCTCAGAAATCGGCTCAGCAGCCGATGCTAGGGATGCCCGTGCAGACTGCCCCAGTACAGCAGTCAACTTCAATGCAGCCTGTCTTAACCCCGGTTAATACAGTTACTCACACTAGATCATCGCCTCCGCAGCCAAACAATCAAGGGGTGACAAGACAGCCAGCAGTACCACAGGTGGATTCTACACAAGTGCTGCAAATGCTCCTGAATCAATTGGCTATCTCGGGCCAGCTGAATTTGCATCAGCCAGCCCCATCGGCTAGTCAGCCGATCGGACAAATTCCACCTATGACAAATCAGTCAAACACGCAAGGTTCTACTGGAGCAGGAGCATCAATGACACCAAATCCACAACCAAGGACCTTGGAAGATCAACCTCCAGAGACTCCATCAGCTGAGATACAAGCAATTGAGCAAGTATCGGCCGAGTTGAAGTCTCATGTGAAGCAGGAGTTGATTGATCACTTTTCAGAGATGCTGCAGAAGCAATATGGGATGAAACCTAAGCAACAATCCTGCATGTATAGGACACCGTATCCATCTGGCTATGATCAGATACCGTTCCCTCCAAGATTCAAGGTGCCAAACTTCATCAAGTTCTCTGGTCAAGATGAAACATCCACAATGGAGCATATCACTCGATTCATCATACAATGTGGAGAAGCAAGGAACGTTGATGCACTCAGGATATGGTTATTCTCTTCATCTCTATCAGGACCAGCATTCTCATGGTTTACATCATTGCCAGCTAACTCCATAATCAAGTGGTCTGATCTAGAGCTGCAGTTCCACAATTATTTCTTTTCTGGCATCCATGAGATGAAAATTACTGATCTGACCAGACTCAAGCAAATGAACGATGAAACAGTTGCTAGATTCGTTCAGAGATTCAGGGAGGTCAGAAACAAGTGTTATAGTCTGAACATGGGAGACAAGCAACTGGCTGAGTTGGCATTCCAAGGTCTCTTGCCGACCTTGAGAGAGAAATATGTATCACATGACTTTGAGAGTCTCAGCCAGCTAGTCAGTCGGATGAGTCAAGAAACAGCAAGATTTTATGAGCCTAGGAAGAACTTTCAAAAGAAGGTGTCTTATGTGGATTACTCTGACTCAGAAGATGAAGATAATATGATTAGGCTTGCAGAGTGGGTCAAAGGCAAGAAGACAGTGTCCTGTCCCTTTGGCAAGAAAGAACCAGAAAAGTTCAGCTTTGATATTACAAAGGCCGATAAAATATTTGATCTGTTGCTTCAGCAAGGGCAGATCAAGCTCTCTCAGTTCCATACCATACCTTCTGCGGAAGAGCTCAAGAGAATGAAGTATTGCAAGTGGCACAATGCAACGTCGCATGACACCAATGATTGCAAGATCTTCAGATAACAAATCCAGTCAGCTATTGAGTAAGGGAAACTCAAGTTTGAAACTCCTGCCAAAGCTGAAAAGCCGATGAACATTGATCAGCACCCATTCCCAACTAATACAGTTGAAGTGTCTAGCAAAGACACGTCACATATTAAGTTGCTGACATCTGAATCGGCTCAAAATAAAGGAGCTGTCGATCCCAAGGTACAAGCAACCGCTGCCGATGTCAAAGGAACAGGGTTGCTACTTGAAGAAGGGGACATGAAGTCACACCGACCTGTTACGTGTCAGATGCTGATTAACAAGTTTCAGCGCCGACAAGAGAAGGCAAAAGGAAGAGAAGAGTGGGCGCGGTGCAACGAGGGACATTGGAGATATCCATTCTTCAAGTATTGCTGGGAAGAAGGGATCAAGCTACCAACGGCAGAAAACTGTCTAGAGTGCAATGGAGCTTACAACAACAGCAGCTCATCTAAGAGGGTTTGCTGCAACGACAGAAAATCTACAGCTGCGAATCACCGTGAATTCAACAATCAATGGGTCTAAGTCCACGATCGGCTGGGGGGCAAGGCCAGCATCCACGATCAGCTGGGCGGCAAGGCCAGCGTCCACGATCGGCTGGGAGGCCGAGTCAATGAAAAGTCAAACAATCGGCTGGAAGAGATGGCCGATTCCTTGGTCCCCGATGAAGATATCATGTGTCGAGCTGCCGAACGTCGATGTACTCTACAGCTAGACGATAAAGGATCAAGCCAAACATACAAGAAGCCTAATCCACAATGGTGTCCAGATGGCTTGACCAAATCCCAGAAAAGAAGAGTACAGCGCCTACACCAACTAGAACAACAAGAAGAAGCAGAGAGACGCGTACTGGACAAGAAGAAGGTTCAGTCTAAAGTTTGGCGTCCAAAGCCTAAGGCTGATGATGGGGAGGGTGACAAACCACAAGCTGATATAAACATGATTGTCCTTCTACCAAAAGAGTTCATGGCTCCTGTTGATTCGGATGTGTCCGATGAGGAACGTGGCATGGCTCAGTTAACACTGGAACCTACACAAGCCATCTTTGAGAAGCCAGATGATGAAAAGAGACAACACTTGAAGGCTCTGTTTCTCAAGGGTTTTGTCAATGGGAAACCAGTCACCAGGACGCTAGTAGATGGAGGAGCAGCAGTCAATCTGATGCCATATACCATGCTACACAAGATTGGGAAATCTGATGAAGATCTAACCCAAACCGTCATGATGCTGGTGGACTTCGAAGGCAACGTCTCTCTGGCTCAAGGTGCAATCTGCGTGGAGCTCACCATCGGTAGTAAGACCCTTCCAACCGCTTTCTTTGTCATTAAAGGGAGGGGGATCTTATAATCTACTGCTGGGTCAGGATTGGATACATGCTAATTATTGCATACCATCTACAATGCATCAATGCATCATCCAATGGATCAGAGATTCAGCGGAGGTGGTCCAAGGAGAAACCTCCTTGACGGTAGCTGCTACGGAAGCACAAGGATGGACCTATGATCGAGTAAGCTGCATATCAGGAAAAGCAAGGGATACCAAGTATCTCAAAGTATCCGATTTCAGACTAAAGCCGGTTCAAGCAGTCGGCTCTGATGACAAGATTTAATGGATCAGCTCATTAAAGACGAAGGGAATCTTGGGCATGGAATCACAGCGGCCGATGGATTGGTCGCCCAAGTATATCAGCAGTTGTTTAAGCCGATTGCTATATCGATCCTATCGGCCGATCGAATTTTCGAGCTATAGCCGACTGCAAATGTAATCATTTCTAGTAGAATAGCCGATATCTGTAAAGAATCACCTTTAGTGGAAAAAATGTAAAAACTGATGTACAATTAATATATTCGGTTGTCGCCGATGCACATGTCGTCCTCAGAATAAGATGAATGTATTTTCATTCCCTCTATTTTGGATTACAATAATGATAGTACAACTCAGATCTAATGATTACATGCGTTCTCAAGAAGTTACAAGGGGTGCGTTGTCCCATCTCCAGTATGATGAGGATATTGAATCGATGAATGAGAGAAGGACACAGCGAAGAGGAGACGAAAGACTAAGATCTTCGCCAGATCCTGTAATCTTCCGCTGGAAGGAGTCCGAGTTGATGACCAAGGTGGCAGTTCCTTTGGCACGCTCCTCCGCTGATAAATGTGTAGCAAGACACCCTACCTTGCTCCTTCTCTTAAAGCCAGATCCTCACAAGGATTCTTCTAGCTATAGTGCCTCCTGGCTTTTCGAAAGGAGACGAAGAAGAAGAGGGGTCACTACACTACTTCACAAGAATTCTTCTAGGCATGAAAGGGAGAGAGGAAAAGATAACAGTCATACAATAAGAGCCTATGATCTATCTGGGTTGATTGCGCCATGGCCGATGAGTGTGAATTTTCTCCATCGAGCTTCAGGCCTATTTATAGCCCCAGAAGGCTGTAGAGATAATTACAAGAGGGAATTGAAAAAAGGGAAATGAAAGGTATCTGATGCAGTCAAAGCAAGAACAGTTTCCCTGTGAAAGTCTCAGACTGAGCAATGGGTAGTCATGCAGTGATGATGTGTTTCCCGAAAATCAGGTACTGGCTTTGAAAGAGGATTGAATAACAATGTGTGGCCCCACTCTGTACTCCAGAAGAGGAGACTATCAGGATTCCCCTCTCTCAAAATTTCCAGCAACAACGACAAGTTTTGATGCATCATTTGGATACAAGAACACTTCAAGAACAAACTTGTCAAGTAATGGGCATGGTTGCACTTTCCTGAAAGCATTCTAGAAGAGGCTTGCCTCTCATTCCTAATGGAAGACAGTTTGATTCATACTCACAAGGATATGATGCCACATGAGGAGAAAGTTACATTTTATAACAAGGAATCCATCACCAGGAAATAATACAGTCCGACCCATCAATGCCCATAAGAGATGATGATTTTATTCATAAATAAGCCGATTGCATCGACTGATAGTACATCAAGATTCAAAGGAGGCTCTTTGCCTTATCTAGCTCTGCTCTAACTTGGGCTATCTCTTCACCCACATGATCCAGTTCCTGAAGAAGAGCAGTCCTCCTAGCTTCAAGAACTCCTAGCTTCTTCTCATCGTTTGCAATCACCAGACGGAGACCGTGTTCTTGTCTAGATGGATGGGTTGGCTGATTTGCACCGTAGGCATTGATGCTTGACACGATTCTTTCCACAGTATCACGATTTGGAGACTGTGAAGAGAGGAAATATCAGGGAAAGAGTCATGAGAATGAGGAAAATAAAAAGAAAACCAACCTGGTTCACAGAGGAAGATGAAGAAGAGGAAGTCATTGCAAAAGAAAAGATAACAGTTCAAAAGGTAAAAGAGTGCTTGCGATATATAAGGCCGATTGAAACGTTCGGTCAAAACAATAAATGCCAAGTGTTGGAAGTTGGCCAGTGAAAGCCAGTTACAGTTCAAAAGTTACAATATTCAAAGGAAAAATTAAACTACACCCAGAAAGTGAAGGGCATTAATGAGGTCCAGACGCAGCTGGTTGACCGCTTCTATCTCCTGACGATCGGCATCGGCCGAACCAGGAATCGGTTGCTCTTGTTCACGAAGAACTTAGGCTTGCTGTGCGATGGAGTCCCTCCGCTCTTGCAAAGTAGTTATGGTGCCTGGGAGATCTGCGAGCTTCTGCTCTTCAGCTGCTAAGTCTTGATTGACTTGACTAAGTTCTTTCATCAGTTCAGCACGACGCCACTTCAAATGATCAGTGCTGTCGATAATATCAGAATGAGAAGAAGTCAGGAATTCAATCTTGTTGTCAAGATCAGCCATACTGCTGTCTAGGTTTTCCCGATCCTGGATGAGTTGCTCTTGGCGTCTCCTTTTATCTAGCCGATCTTGGGCTTCCTGAACTATGAGCTGCCGATTCTCGATGAAAAAAGCAACCTGGACCATCTTCGCCTTGAGATCCTTAGGCAACTTGCTTTGAATCTATTTGAAGATAACCCTGATCGGCTCAGCATCTTGCACTAGTTGACCAATGTCTTGGTTCAGTAGTGGAAGCACCTCAGCCAATTTAACCTTCACATCATATGGAAGAGTAGTTACCGCTGATGTACTCTGAACAACGGGAGGCAAGGTTGGTGGAACCTGCAGAGAAAGTAAGGATAAGCAAAAAGAGTTGAAGTAGAAATCTGAAAAAGATCAAGAAATTTACCTCTGCAGCAAGAGTTGTCTACACTTCAATAATCGGATTTTCAGCCGATTCTCATTCAGGAGCCTCAACGATTGGCAATTGTGATTGATCACCAGTATCCTGCTGAAGGTTATCCAAAGACTTGTCATGAATCTCAATTGGTGTTTCAACAACATCCTGGAACAAAGGCGAGGGGTTAAAGACAGAAAAGAACAAAGAATCAGCTGAATGAAAGATTTACCTCAACTAGTTGTTCAGATTGAAGATCAACCCATTCAGGAGAGCGCTGAGATTGACCAACAGAAGCGTTTGAGACATCAGCCCTTTGATGAATATCAGGTTGGTTATCTGACAAAATCAAAACATCACCAGCTGGGTTCTCTTGGATCGATTCTAGGGTCTTGTCTTGACCAAGAGTAGCAGTGGTGGCCTGTCCTGATTGACCAGTCGATCCCGAAGACTACACAAAAAGCAAATTGGTTAAAGAATGATAAAAGAAAAAGAAGGGTTGAAGCATGACTGATACCTCAAAAGCACTTGCCAGTACTCCGGCCATATCTGAGACATTGACAACCTTAATATCAATTTTCTTCTTTGTTCTACGAGAAAGGACCTTGCTAGTTACTCCTTTCCTCTTAAGGGTCGACAAGGGTAGATTGTCTGGAGCAGGATTGATTTTGGGACCCTGCATGACTGAGGAAATCGAAGGAGCCTTGTGGCCGATATACGGTACCCACCGTGGTGGCCAATATTGAATCGGCTTGCCACTTCTACTGACAGTAGGAGGCTCTGTAGTTTCAGGCTGAAAAGGAAAAAAGATGTAGAAATCTGGGGGGAATCAAGCAAATGCATAAATTGATCAAAAAGAGATTACCTCATCAGCTGATGCATGATACGCAGAGTCCAACTTCTCACAATAAACTCTTGGGGAAACACAGAAAAGATGATCACACCATTCCGCCCACCAAATGTTGAAGTGGGGAGAAGTAAAACTGAAAAATCTCCAGGAATCAAGGTCAACGGTGGCAGAATCAGGGACCCGATCCAAAAGACGCTGATAATAAGTACCACTAGGAATAATCTCCTGTGGCTTAATCAGGTCAGAGAAGTAAAGGCCAATCGGCAATTGGCCGAATCCCAGCTGACGAGCACACACTGAGGGGTTATAGAATTCGTAAGTGGCCGATTGATCCTTTCCGAAGACGCAAGAGGGAAGGAACCCCGGTTTGATCATCTCCACGAAGGCAATCCTGTCTTCATCATCTTTGTGAATGTCATTAAAGTTGAATGTGGTCTCGAAATAGGTATCATCATCTCTATATGCAAACCAGATGATGGATTCCGGAGTAAAGCCAAGATAAAAGCTTCTGAAATGCTCTGCTATACGAGAAGGAGTTCTCTTATGCTTTGGAAAAGCAGAAATGGCTTCCCCAAAGTTCATACATCGGCGCCTCACAATCGGAACACCATCTGATTGATCTCTCGGGAAGGTCATGTTAAATATGTTCTGCTCCAACCTATCTCGAAGATGGAGCTTTAGCCACATGTTGATGAACCACCAAGGACCCCCCGGCATGCCCATTGGGGAATTAGTTGACAGGCTGACTGCCACTTGATGAAGGAGATTATAAACTGCACCTAAGAGGTATTTTCCAAGGGGTATGCAATCACCGTCAGCCAGCCGTTGAGCTACTATCTGGTAGTTGGCAGTAGGACCACAAGTTTTGCCACAGAAGACAAATTTCTCAAGCCACATGTTCAGAAAAGCAACATCTTCCCTGTGGCCTACAGTTCCCTCTTTCTTGTGCTCAGCAATATAACTACACCAACCACCTATGTTCTTGGTTTTCAACTGATGAGAAGGTTTATCATTCCGGCAGCTAAAAAGAATGTCTGAAGAAGAGACATCTAGACCAGTCAACAGGAGAACATCGGCCAAAGTGGGAGCCATCAGCCCGTGGCCAAACAAAAAGGCATTAAATGCATTTGACCAGAAATAAGAAACAGCTATCAACAGAGATTCATTCCGGGACATCTCAGACAGAGATAAGGTGATGCATTGAATAATTTTATATTGCTCCCAAGAATCCCTATTCTTCGCAGAATCTCTACGATACCAATCTCTCCACTCTTTGGTGTAACCTGTCCAAGACCTAAAGCAGCTGTCCCAATCGGCCATATACAAAGAAGCATATTTAAAGAGAATTCAGCCGGTTTCGAAATTAATCATGTCAGTGGGATCAGCATCACCCATTAGACCAAGAAAAGCAAGTCCAGGTTTGTCATTGTGACAACCCGCCCAGAAAAATACCGTACTATCGCCTAAACCAATCCACTTTGGCCATTAAGCGACAGCAAAGTATCATCCCGTCGTTAGTTGCCGGGTTAACGCCTGGTAAATTACTTGGAAATCACACAGAGGATCGAACATATGCATTAAAAACTCACACGAAGGCGAGTCCAGAGTACAAATACAACTAGACTCAAATGTACCCCTAAGGGTTAAATATTACAAACCATTGATCATGACATGATAAGTAAAGGTTCAGGGTTCGAAAACAGCGGAACCAAATAAACTAGCGACACGATAAACATCACAGGAGGCCGTCCGTGATGCCATCACTTGTCGACATCCACTCATTCCTACTCCCAGCCGGGTGGAATCTCATCAGGTCAAACCACACCTGCAACAACATTTTTAAAGCAAGGCTGAGTATACTAATACTCAGCAAGACTTAACCGTCGGGTGATGACTATAATCACCAGACATGAGAGGCTTTTTGGCCGATGGAGTTCTTTTGCTGAAAAGCAACAAAGAGTATGTCCTTTCAATATTTTAGCACAAATTATAGTTGATTATCATTTCTAAGTGTGCCAACTAATTCAATCAAGAATTGTATAATACAATTAATTCAAGCAGTAGTATTCACAAAGTTCCATCAATGAGGGATATCATGGCCAGTTGATTAAGCAGTCTCAGATAACAGTGAGAGGTCGACAATCGATTGATTTATAACCTTGCAAGGTAGACTTAAACACACGGTAGGGTGCCCTCACATGGACATCCACCAGGCGGTTCCCAAAACTCCTCGGCTTGGGATCGAATCTTACAGTCCCCGGTACACAGCTATCTGGCGTACCCCGCAAGGCACCCAGCTTCACACATGTACCCACCTCCCCCGGTAGCTAGCCGGGCAGGTGATTACTCAAGATTAGTAATAGTAAGTTCCCGCACCGTCTCGTTGAGGTACTAGGCTTACCGGTCCCATTCCCGACAAGTGCTTAGTACGTTCAAAAGCTTAACCCACAAAAGCCACTGGACCGGAGCCCAAATCCCATACTCTTACCACATGAGCAATCCATTTATAAAGATCTTATGATTCCAACATAAGAACCTATTCTCGCGAGTGACGAACATCACTCGACTTGTACCGGTCCTATAGCATAGCAGCTATCGACCTATCATTCTAGTAAAAGAGCATAGGTACCTACGGATCATGCATCTAGGGTTTCAATTCAACTCCTGAAATGTAAATGCACAATCATAACAAAGATAATTGCGTAATTTTAAAAGACAGGGTTAATGATCCGGGGCTTGCCTTCGCTGGCAAGGTTGGACTTGGGCCCTTCTGGACTTTGGTCCAGGTCCTGAGCTACGTCCACGCACTGCAGCTCACCGTCAGCTCCTTCATCTCCAACTTCCGACACGAGCGTATATCTACCGTCGGGAAGATCTACACGAGGATGCAAATGCAAGATTTAATTAACGGTTTTAATTTAATTACTCACAAACAACACATGACAAACATGGGGTGCATGGTTGACCACATTCACCTAGATAAGAATACATTCATCATACTCTTCCAATAAAGGAACAATATGCGGTTCTTTATTAACTAGTCTTTTTGATAGTGACTGTGTACATATTTATGTAAATAAATTAATTTTAATTTCACAAAACAGCAAGGGGTTGGTCTTAATCTTTTTAGAAAGATTTACATCACACACATAGGGTCATCAGATGGGGTTGGTGATTTTCCAATTTAAATTTAATATTAAGCTTGAATTGGCTTCCATTGCTTTTATTCACAAATTAATTTCATAAAATCCAGTGGGGTGTTTTATAAAGCACTACAAACCTAAACAAAGCCACTGCACACACATGCACACTTAGGAGAGCTATGAAATTAAATATACCAAAAATAACAAAAGCTAGCTACCAAAACATGATAAATGCATACAAAAATAAATAAGCATCAAAAGGATCCCAACTTTCTCACACATGGCCTCTGGTCCAAAACTAAGCTAGGCATGCAACATATACACCAAGAGCTACTATAGATCTTGGGTTATGCAATTACATTGAAAATCAAGCATATTTCAAGAATAAATATTTCTGACAAATATAAAATCATGATTAATTCACCAGAGGTTAGGCATAACAAGATCACATGCAGAAGTTGAGCACAAAAATCTATTTATTTTTTGCTACAAAAATCATTTAGACGGACTCAGCATAAATACAAAGCAATTCATAATAAAAGATCTACACAGTAACTTTGTGCAATTTTTGGTACAGAAGCTAGGGATGACATAACACACAACATATCCAAAATTCAGCTCAAGAGCACTTGTTGATTTTGAACTACAACAGATCTAGGTTTAACAGTTTTCTATTTTTCATGCAAAAACTATCAAGCAATAGTATGGTCACGCTTTACAAAAGTTGTAGGGCTATTCACATGGAATCCAACAAAATTGAGTTTGCATTTTTCTGAATTTTCTACGAGTTTCTATGCATTTTCCAAGATTCAGCAAAAAGCCTAATACTATTCAAGATTCAAACTACACAAAGGTCCCTGGAAACTTTCTAGGATTCACACATATGCCCTTGGTTTCCACAAACAGGCCCCCGAGCACCAGAAACTTCACAACGATGCCCTTGGCGGCGGCGGTGAGCTCGCCGGCGGCGAGGGACGGCCAGAGGTGGCAAACAAGTGGCACGGGCTCGTGATTCAATGCACCTAGGACCGATTGGTGGCCGGAGTTGAGGTCGGGGATGCTCCGGCGAGCGCCGGCGGCGAGTCCGGGGCGGCGCGTCCGCCTCGGCCCAAATTCCGGCGAGGATCGGCGGAATGCGGGACAACAAGCGATGGCTCGAGCTCCGGTGGGGTCCAGGTGAGGCTCTAGGGTGGTTGAGCGGTCATGTTGAAGGTCGGGAGGTTGTGCTCCGTGCAGGGCGCCAATGGCGGGGCGGTGGCGCTCAGGGAAACGGTGTCGGCTCGTGAACGCGCGCGAGGAGGCACGACGGCCCCTTTTATAGGCGGCGAGGAGCTTTGCTTCGGCGCAAGGAGAGAAAAGGGAGTCTGGCCGGCGCGGGGATGCGCGTGGCTGACCGGCGTGCGGCGCGGCCGGGGTCCGGTGCGGTGCGCACGGGGACGCGGCACACGGCGGGCGCAGGCTCCAAGGCGCATCGGTGCGCGTGAGGCCTCGGGAGGCGCGGCTCGGGCCTGGGCCGGCGGGGAAGGGCCCGGATGCCGAGGGGTGGCGGGACGACACGCGGCGGGCGTGCGCGCGTGGGCGCGGTGCGCTGGGATGCGACGTCGCGGCGTGGCACCGGTTCAAATTCGGTTAGCACTGTTTGACTGCGAAAATCTCCAAAAATTCAAATAAAACCCCACCAAACTTTGAATACCAAAGTTGTAGAGCATCTATAGGAGAACATTTTTCGCAAAGGCCAACCTATGTTTTGATCAACCGTTTGAGCATGAACTGCAGGCAAAGTTGCTGATTTTTATGGCGCCGGTGAATAGTAAAAGCTGAGTTTGACTGAGATTTTCACCAATTTCCACTCAAAATCTCAAATGTCGCCAATTATGAAAAGTGTGTCCCTTGAAAAGATGAACAACTTTTATATTGCCCGATTTTGAAGTGTTTAAGTGAAATTTGGAGAACGCGGCAAAAGTTCTAGAAGGACTAGGTGTCTCAAGGTGTTTGACTAGGGTTTTAGCTAGGGTTTGACCAAGCTTGACCATTAGGGGTTGTTGGTTAGGTTTTCGAGGTGATGACCCAGGTTGACCGAGGTTTGACCAGAGTCAACATGTTTGACTCAGTCATTAGCACTAATGATGCTAATTAAAAACCTGGGGCGTCACAGCCTACCCCCTTAAAAAGAATCTTGTCCCGAGATTCGAAAGTAAAAGACAAAGTAGGGAGGTGTTCTCGGATAGAGACGTTACCCATGAAGTTAAGTTGGCCTTGCTTCACTTGAAAGATCGGCTTCTTGCCGTGATTGCCTTTAGCTGCTCCGCGGTTCTGATTCTGCTGCTGGGGCTTGTGCTGCTTAGGGCTCGGGCACTCATTTGCATAATGCCCGGGCTGTCTAAAGTTGTAACAAATGCGGGGTGGAAGTTCCTTAGGCTTGGAAACTTGCTGCTGATCCTTCTGGTACTGGAAATTTTTCGAAGGCTTATTCTGGGACGGGGTCACTCTCCAGTGTCCAGATGACGGGAATTGTGAAGACCCATGGGCATCCTTCTTGACGAAGCGGAACTTCTTTCCCATTCGTTCCTCTAACATCTCAGCTTGAGAGCGAGTTTCTTTTTCAAGGAGCTGATCGATCTTGCCGATGTCGTAACTCCGTTTGCCCTCACGTGGACGTATTTCCTTATAGGTAATTCCCCACTCACTTAAATCCATCTCGGAGAATACTCGCTTGTTGCTCCGACTTTTTCTCTCTTCCTTACTAAGGTCCATTGGTAGTTTTGAGGGTGGTAGTATAGAGTCGGAGGTATTGAGTTGACCCTGATCTATGTGATCCACCAATAGATTGAATAAGCGGGACTGCTCCGCCATAGATGTAGATAAGGACTGAGAGAGACCGTCTGCCAAACTAGTTTGAGATAGTCCCTGATAACGACCTTGGATGATATTGTGCACTATCTGACTCAGCACTGCATTTTGTTCTTCCAACATATGGATTGCACCGACGATGGTATCTATATCAGTCTGGGTAGGTACTCCTAGTGAGCAAGGCTCAAAGGATCGAGGTTTCTCTGGATCTTTTCGGGTGGAGTTCATGGCCTTAGTGACCAATTCTGGTCCATCTGGATTGGCACCATGGGGAGGTTTCTGTTCCATCGGTTGCATCTGTTGTATTTGTTGGGCCATCTGCTGCTGCGTCTGCAGGATCTGGCGCAACACTTCGGTTTGAGCTGCCACAAATGCCTCTGCCAGTGTCATGGGTGGTGGCGGCGGTGGGTCACCACTACCCGAGGCATCAACACCACTGGGGGTGCTGCGTGTCGGTCCGACCATCTGAAAATTGAGTTTTCATTAGACACACATTCATAAGCTTGCTCATAAAATTAACAAGTAGAACATGCACGACGAAAACTCATTTATGGTAAGTGTTGCGAAACCGGACAGCACAGCGGTCATAAGCATAAAATTCATAAATCTCTGCTCATGTACCGAAAATTCTCATTTTTGGTCAGTAGGTGTAGGATTTCACAGCTCTAAAGTGGGTATTCCACTCCGAGGCAAACTCCAGGGTTAACATGCTGGAAAAATCCCATCACCGAGGTTCTGTCTAGCTGATTTGGACAGCGAGCAGAGTGACGCCACAGCATCGTACAGTCATGGCATTGAAAAGGAGGCGGTCCAACAGTGTGAGGACTGACGGTGACGGTGGGAAAAACGAGAAGAGTTCAGGGTATCCGCCCTCTAGGCTCGAGAGCGCAACGAGGAGAATTTAGCAAGAGCTTCTACCGATCCTTTGTTTGCTCCTTTCTTGATTCCTAGGATTTGGAGGGTATGATCATGGATTGATAAGCGATGGAGGACTCTCATACCTTGACTTTTAGAGAACCTGGATTGCTCCAGAAAAACTCTACTTTTACTCCTTCAACTTAGCTAGTTGATTCGATTTGATGCTAGAGAACGTTGACATTGGACGGAAAGAGACCAAGTTGAAAAGTGATTACCAAAACAGATTTCTATGAAGAAAAGGAAGGCTAGAAAATGATTAAGATTCACGTAATTTCTTTTCGGAGCAACACGGAGGTGGTTTATTGGTCAAAAGTTCCCCATACTCGGTTGAGGTGGTTCATAAGAACAGTCTAGGGAGGTGAATCGTAGAGGGCATTCGCAAGGAATGGCTTACGAATAATAGGTAGGAATGTATGGAAGACAAAGTGGTATGGGAATTTCAGAACAATCTTGCTCACATGTTAATTAGTTTGTGACCTTTGGTGATATCAATTCGTCACATTACTGGTGCAAAGGTTTTAAAAGTTGGGTGATGCACATGTTTAGGAAGACATGATGCACATGTTCATGCGGTATGGTGCTTATGATGCATGTTAGCATGACTCGATTACCCATGGAGTGGAGGAGTATATGTGTGGCGAGTCGCATGCTCACTACCAAGATACCTAGCGCGCTCCTAGTGGTAATCATATGGCTGCAGCGCACATGATGCCCTAGGTTCCGTCGCGGCACCTTTAGTTATGGGACAACAACATCACCAATCATAGAAGGATAGAGTAGGAATATTGAAATCTTCCATACGTATGCACGTTAGTTCACCCAAGGTTCCCAAATGCACGTGCTATGCAAATGCATACCCAAAAAGTGACATTTTTTTCAAAATGTTGTGAGCAAGACCAAGAAGAATAAGTTCATGATCGAAAGATCGAAGTAATCAAGACAAGGATATCAATACAAGGAATAGCTTAGTGCTCCATCAGGTATAAACTCAAGGGGGTTGGGAAGGGATACATGTCGATGGAGATAACATGTTGATAGGAGAATATTACAACTGAAGATTGAACTCTAAGATCGAGACATTACCCAACTAACATGGAAGAACAGAAAAAGTTCTTTTCTCATGCTGGGCAAAAACTGGAGTAGTCAGGTGTACAAAGGTACAATTGTATATTAGAACTCGAAGCGAGCAGACATACATAATGAAATAAAGTTCTGGTAGTTGTGAACAAAAATTCATAACTTAAAAACCAGAGCCCCAAAAATTCCCAAATTTTTGTAGCAACTCAGCAAGGTCATGAGACACATTTTTGGTATACAAGGGTTGATCTAGAAAGGTTAGGAGGATGCTTCCACTAAGCAAGGTTTCAGATTGGGTTTCCGGAAAAACAGCAGGACAAAGGTTCACTAATCTGAGCATAACTTGATATATACAAAAGCTAAGACCGTGAATTTTTGCGAGCAGAAACTAGATCAGATATGGTGCAACTTTGGTAGAGGTCGCCTAGGCAAACTGATTCTTGAACAAGGGGCACAAATCAAGCAAACAACCCTATCAAATAAAAAAATTGGACAGTAACACATCTATGCATGAGAGGCTAGGCAAAGATAATGCACACTAGCAAAATTTCACCTTAGAGAGCACATAAAACATACAGGGTTCAGTTTTAAGTTTTCACGATTTTTAACATGATGCAAGACGTCCTATTCATCCTCACAAGGCAATTAAGCCAAAAATCGAAGTTAGTGCCGGTGGCAAGGCATATACGCGTTTCTCCATATAATAACTAATCGAGAACTAGTCGACGCTCACTTAGCGACTTACGAAACGTGGTTAGTGTACCTACAGAAGATCACAGAACACATCGAACCTTTCATGCCAGCACTCACGAAAGCGTCCACATACATTACCGTTCACTATAGAAACGGCATCCAAGCATCAAGCTGCTGCACGGACAGCGTCCAACCTCAGATGCTCTCCGTTTGAATGGAGTGCATCCTTGCCTCGCATATTCACAATGCGGAACGTCCACGTATGGCAAAACGTGGCGAGACACAGACGCGACGGTGGGTTCCTTTGGATTAGGTCCCATCCATCCCTCACATGACTCTCATGTGGTACCACCACGTATGGCAAAACGTGATGAGACGCAGACGCGACGTGGGTTCCCATTAGAATAGGTCCCATCCATCCCTCACAGGACTTTCCTGTGGCACCACCACTTGTAGCAAAACGTGATGAACTAGCATGGTTGTACAGAAAGTAAGTTCGGATAGGAATAAAATGTGCTGGGAGTTAGCAAAATAAACCATAGATTTGTAAGTCACCTAAAAGAATCTAAAAATTCCCTCTAGGGCCTCTCGGTCTATATCCATCCTTAACGGACCAACGTATTTTGCAAATCCAAACAATCTTGGCAAGTTTTATTCAAAAACCAGTGATTAAGGTTGTTAATTAAACTCTGGTGCATATAATCGCTCTGATACCAGCTATGACAACCCGCCCAGGAAAATACCGTACAATCGCCTAAACCAATCCACTTTGGCCATTAAGCGACAGTAAAGTATCATCCCGTCATTAGTTGTCGGGTTAACACCTGGTAAATCACTTGGAAATCACACAAAGGATCGAACATATGCATTAAAAACTCACACAAAGGCGAGTCCAGAGTACAAACACAACTAGATCCAAATGTACCCCTAAGGGTTAAATATTACAAACCATTGATCATGACATGATAAGTAAAGGTTCAGGGTTCGAAAACAGCGGAACAAAATAAACTAGCGACACGATAAACATCACAGGAGGCCGTCCGTGATGCCATCACTTGTCGACATCCACTCATTCCTGCTCCCAGTCGGGTGGAATCTCACCAGGTCAAACCACACCTGCAGCAACATTTTTAAAGCAAGGCTGAGTATACTAATACTCAGCAAGACTTAACCGTCGGGTGATGACTACATCACCAAACTCTAGACATGAGAGGCTTTTTGGTCGGTGGAGTTCTTTTCCTGAAAAGCAACAAAGAGTATGTCCTTACTTTCAATATTTTAGCACAAATTCTAGTTGATTATCATTTCTAAGTGTGCCAACTAATTCAATCAAGAATTGTACAATACAATTAATTCAAGCAGTAGTATTCACATAGTTCCATCAATAAGGGATATCATGGCCAGTTGATTAAGCAGTCTCAGATAACGGTGAGAGGCCGACAATCTATTGATTTATAACCTTGCAAGGTAAACCTAAACACACGGTAGGGTGCCCTCACATGGACATCCACTAGGCGGTTCCCAAAAGTCCTCGGCTTGGGATCGAATCTTACAGTCCCGGGTACACGGCTATCTGGCATACCCCGCAAGGCACCCAGCTTCACACATGTACCCACCTCCCCCGGTAGCTGGCCGGGCAGGTGATTACTCAAGATTAGTAATAGTAAGTTCCCGCACCGTCTCATTAAGGTACTAGGCTTACCGGTCCCATTCCCGACAAGTGCTTAGTACGTTCAAAAGCTTAGCCCACGAAAGTCGCTGGACCGGAGCCCAAATCCCATGCTCTTACAACATGAGCAATCCATTTATAAAGATCTTATGATTCCAACATAAGAACCTATTCTCGCGAGTGACGAACATCACTCGACTTGTACCGGTCCTATAGCATAGCAGCTATCGACCTATCATTCTAGTAAAAGAGCATAGGTACCTAGGGATCATGCATCTAGGGTTTCAATTCAACTCCTGAAATGTAAATGCATAATCATAGCAAAGATAATTGCGTAATTTTAAAAGACAGGGATCATGCATCTAGGGTTTCAATTCAACTCCAGCGAGGATCGGCGGGATGCGGGACAACAAGCGATGGCTCGAGCTACGGTGGGGTCCAGGTGAGGCTCTAGGGTGGTTGAGCAGCCGTGTTGAAGGTCGGGAGGTTGAGCTCCGCGCAGGGCGCTAATGGTGGGGCGGCGACGCTCAGGGAAACGGTGTCGGCTCGTGAACGCGCGCGAGGAGGCACGACGGCTCCTTTTATAGGCGGCGAGGAGCTTTGCTTCGGCACAAGGAGAGAAAAGGGGGGGTCTGGCCGGCGCGGGGATGCGCGCGGCTGACCGGCGTGCGGCGCGGCCGGGGTCCGGCGCGGTGCGCACGGGGACACGGCACACGGCAGGCGCAGGCTCCAAGGCGCATCGGTGCGCGTGAGGCCTCGGGAGGCGCGGCTCGAGCACGGGCTGGGGGGGAAGGGCCCGGACGCCAAGGGGAGGCGGGACGACACACGGCGGGCGCATGCGCGTGGGCGCGGCGAGCTGGGACGCGACGTCGCGGCGCGGCGCCGGTTCAAATTCGGTTAGCACTGTTTGACTGCGAAAATCTCCAAAAATTCAAATAAAACCCCACCAAACTTTGAATACCAAAGTTGTAGAGCATCTATAGGAGAACATTTTTTGCAAAGGCCGACCTATGTTTTGATCAACCGTTTGAGCATGAACTGCAGGCAAAGTTGCTGGTTTTCATGGTACCGGTGAATAGTAAAAGCTGAGTTTAACTGAGATTTTCACCAATTTCCACTCAAAATCTCAAATGCCACCAATTATGAAAAGTGTGTCCCTCGAAAAGATGAACAACTTTTATATTGGCCGATTTTGAAGTGTTTAAGTGAAATTTGGAGAACGCGGCAAAAGTTCTAGAAGGACTAGGTGTCTCAAGGGGTTTGACTAGGGTTTTAGCTAGGGTTTGACCAAGCTTGACCAAAGGTTGACCATTAGGGGTTGTTGGTTAGGTTTTCGAGGTGATGACCCAGGTTGACCGAGGTTTGACCAGAGTCAACGTGTTTGACTCGGTCATTAGCACTAATGATGCTAATTAAAAACCTGGAGCGTCACAGTCATGAACTGGGATGATGAGATTAGATCTAAGCTCCTGAAGAAATAAATAAAATCTGGGCTTCAGACAAAACAGAGCGGCGGCGTTTGGGAATAAATAAAAGCAAAAGAATAGAAGAGATACCGAGGGAACTGAAGAGAGAGACGCCTTCGGAGGCGCAGAGGCAGAATGAGAACCTCCGGCGGAGCCTGAAGACGCCATGAATCAAGCAAGAGAGCTTTGAAGCTTAGGGTTCATCGCCTGAAAGCTTGAGCTGTTCGGAGCAACGAGATTTAGGGAGAAAAGAAGAGTTGAGGCAGTTGTATTTATGTCTCCTAAGATTTGTTTGGATTCTTCGGCCGGCTTCGAATTAAGGGAGATAACGGATTCGAGGAAATTTCGGAGCAAAAGATTATTTACTCCGAAACTGGGGGGCATGTGTTGACACCGTTTTTTGGAAAAACAGGTCAAAAGGGATAAGGAGAAGCAGCCGATGAAGAACAGAGTGCAATCGGCCGATTGAATAAAGAGAAGGATGGTCAACAGGACTCACCGATGGTCAAGGGAGCTCGAGTCTGTTGATGGACCAGCTGGTCAAACCGATCGGCCGATGGTCAACCGGAGGGTCGGCCGATGGAAAGGAAGAAGGCGGTAATCAAGAAGATGCGCCAGAAGGAAAGCACGGTAGAGGCGGGTCAATCCACGATTGGCAAAGGGTCAAAGAGTCAGTTTAGGGAGTTTTGGCTCCTGCGAGAGCCCTTTTCTATTTTTAGTAAGTGTTTGTTTTCTTTAGATGCAACTAAACAGTGTCGTAATCGGTTAGGAGTCGGGTTGTCCTCAGGACATAAATAGCGACCCTGCGTGGTTGGAAAAAAGTGTACACACCAATATCAAACAAACCGCCTCCGGGCAAACCCTTTACTTTACAGCATCTACTTTACAGCATCTACTTTTACAGCATCTACTTTTTGGCGACTTCACCATTGCGTTTTTTCTTCTTTTCTACAACGTCGTCCTTCCAGTTCGTCGGGCTGCATCGATCGATCTCCGGCAAGCTTGTGAGTACCGTTTTACCGAATAACCCTAGGCTTTAACCTCCGGGCGCATCGCTGAGGTTTCGTCTAGTTCTTTATTCACCCCTTACCGATATTAGCTAGATCTGCAAGTTTTCGTACCAATTCTTGTAGTTTTCTAGCTATTATCACCAATTACCCACTCGATCTAGATCCTATCGGCTCCTAATATTACAGCCGATTCCGACCTGTTCGAGTGCTGACGTCACGATCGGCCGATCTCAGCCAATCTATCTACTCACGCACCCGCGCTTCGGTCGCTTTCGACCCGGCCGACCCCGCTTTACTCGTATCGGCCGATTGGCTGGTACACGTGTCACTAAAGGCCATCGGTTCTCTAGCCGATCCCTAATATTTTTCATTGTCAATCAACAGGTCAGATTGGCTGGCACGCCTCGCTACAGACCGGGGAGTCACGTGTGCTGCGCGTGGAGGTGACGTCCTATTTTCGCGTCAACACATATATATAAATAAATAAATATAATATTTATATTCTATACCTTGGGTATGGAATAACTATTCCATACCCGAGCCGCACCCTCCAACGCGCCACCCGCTCCCCCGCGTCCCGTTCCCATTTGGTTTTTAACATTTTTTTCCTCGTACCGTTCCTCCAAGCTCCCACATGGCCACATCCCTCGCCACATCGTGGGTAAAAAAACCCGTCTGCAGTTTCCGAGCCAACTCCGTTCCGCCACCGCCGCCTCCCACGCCCCCGTCCTCCTCACCACCGTTCCGGCGTTCCACCGCCTCCCACACCGGCTATAAAGGAGCAGCGCGGAGCTCCTTTCTCCCTCGTCATCGGCCCGCGCGTGCCTTCCCCTTTATTGACCAAAGATGTTGTGGCTAGCTTTATTGACTTAACAATGATGTTGTGGCTAGCTTTATTGACTTAACAATGAATCTTAACAACCAAATCTCAACAGCAATGGTAATCCTACTCGCCCTCCGCAGAGGCTCTGAGCCTAAGGGGATTACTTCTTGCCTGCCTATCCACTCAATCTATTCGGCTTATATGAATGCCGATCCTAACAAACAGCTAACAACCAAATCCCTAAACAAATGCTAGCCAACTAATCCAATATTTATCCCTATTCTCCTGGTAACCTTTCCTTTCAGTAATACAATATGCCAACTCGTCAATAACACCAATAGCTTAGTAAATCCAAATTTGTTCAGCAAAATCTTGTCGTTCATGAATATTATGTGTGTAACACCTTTTTGTATCATGTTTCTTAGTATCTCAGTAACACAACTATTCTGTCATAATTCAACTTTTGTCAAGTAGCTCAGTGAATTTAAATCTTTTGGAGGAGTATTCTTACATTTAGTAATATCATGTCAGTAATTCAACTTTTGTCAAGTAGCTCAGTAAATTTAAATCTTTTGGAGGAGTATTTTGTTGATACCTGATAGAGATTAAATCCTTAAATTATGTTCAGTAATCAAATATCTTAATTTATGTTCTGCCTATGCTATCCACAAATCACATACACCATCCAATATCCAATGTCCAAAACAGACCATGAATTCAGAGTATCCTCCTGCAACAACAGGATATGAGTGTTTCAGTAATTTTCACAATACCATCTGCAAGCCATAGCTCATGAGACAACAATTCAGCAACTTCACTCCCTAATTACCAAGACAAACAGAGCGCATCTTCATTGAACCAATGAATAGCGCATTTTGCTGACAGAGATTACTGACAAGAGATTGAATTATTAATCGATGTTCAGTAATCAAATATCCTAATTAGTAATCAATGTTCAGTAATCAGAGTGATTGTAGGCTTTGGCGTTCAAGAAGCAGTCACTATCTACAGATTGAAACTGTGCATCAAATCCACCGAACAAATTCTGGGGGCGACAGCAGCTCCTTTCACCTGCAGAGAAACACCAAACACACATTTCAGTTCAGATTACTGAAGCTAGTAGAGTCGAGAACAACGGATTCCCATTCACGTACGTTGAGGAACGACTCGATCGACCATGTCCAGCCCAAAGTCGGTGGAGCCTGCTGCTGCGAACGGGTGCCCTCGAGATTCATGCTCCTGCGCACTGCGCCTGCCCGTGCGCCGCTCCCCCACCGCAGCCTCGCTGGGACTGCTCGCGCTTGCGGTAGGGGGGACGGGAGGAAGGATTGATTTGGATGGGGGAGGGGGTGCGTTATCGGGAGATACCGCGTCGCTGTGCTGCCAGACCGCGCCCTGCGCGCCGCCCGAACCCTGCTCCTCCTTTGGCCCCCTGCGCGCCGCCTCGGGGAGAAATTTGCCCGGGCCGCCGCCATTCGAGCCCGCCGCCGCCTCGGGAGGAGGAACTTACCGTTGCCCCTGCCGGCCGTCGAAGGCCGCGCTTCGCGCCGGCTCGCGCTCGCGGCTCGCGTCGCTCCGCGGCGCTCGTCGCTCGCGCTCGAGGGCGAACCCTATAATCTATCTAATCAATTGCTCATGCGGTAACACGTATGAAAATTTTGTAATAAGTTTTTCTTCTTGTTTTGTAAGATTGGTCGTCCATAATTAGCGGTATGTACAATATGTTTTTATTGTTTACACGATCTAATACAGTAATACTGATGCATAGTAGGTTTGGAGAATCTTGATCATCACGATCTCAGTTTGGGATCCTTCAATCCGGCGATCCCAATGCCATCATCCATAGTCGCCGGCCACCGCACGCCGGTGGCGCATCCATCCACAAGCTGTGTGTGTGCGTAGACTTAGAGGATGTCACACCCTGAAATTTCCGATTTCAGGATGTGAATAAGAAAAATAAATTAATAAACATTTTTCTCTAAATTTTAAAATTTTGTTAGCAACTTGTGAATTTGTTTAAGGATTTTAAGGAGTTGTTTGAATTTTCTAGGCATTTAAATAATTTTTATAAATAAAATAAATAAATATAGGAGTTGAGTGTTGCATACATGCTGGTGCATTGTTTTTGAGTGTTGGAATTCAAATTTGTGTTTGAATTCAAATTCTGTTTGAAGTTTTAAAGGTTTCAAAATTCAAAATAAAATTCTTTACTCTTCCTCTCTTCTTTCCTGTTTTGTTTGGCCCGTTCAACTTCAAAGTCCGCTGGAGCTCCCTCGTTTCCCCAGCCCAGGCTGTTTTTTTCTCCTCCTCCTTTGCGTGTTTGCGCGGCCCACCAAAGAGCTCGGCCCAGCGCCGGCCCATCCTGCCTCCCTTCGCGCCCGGACGCTGACGAGCGGGCCCCGGCCGTCATCCCCCTCCTTCGGCCGCAGCCGAGCCGGACTTGGAGTCCGACTCCGGCTTCCGTGCCGCGCCGCTTTCCCCGCGGGCCCGCACGCCCAGGCGCGTTCCCCGCGGCCTATAAAACCCCGCCGCCTCACGCCCGTGGGTCCCATGACCCCAAACCCCTAACCCTAGGGCTCCTAGCGCCGCCGCAAACCCTAGCCGTGCCGCCGAGCTCAACCCGCGCCGCCGCTGCCGTTCCGCCGTTGAGGAGCAGCCTCGGAGCACCGCACAGTCGCGGGGAAGTCGCCGGTGCCGCTTGAACGCGTCGCCGTCCTCTCCAACCGCCCGTACGCTCTCACCGGAGTCCGCCGCCGTGAAGCTCCGCCTCGCCGAGCCGTGTGTCGCCGTCGCCGGACCTAAGGTCGCTCCGCCCCCTTCTTTGAGTTCGTTTCGCCGTGCTCTTCGTTTTAGTGCAACCCGTGCTCCGAATCGTGCACCCCAGCCCGGTTGGGAGTTGCGCCGGCGAGCTCGCCGCCACTCGCCGCCGCGTGCCGCCGCGTCCTGTTCGGCCGCGCCGCTCGCACGCGTGCGTGCTGGCCTGGCCGTCGGATCGAGATCCGACGGGCCGGATCTAGCTCGCCCCGGGTCAATACCGGTCAACCCCCGCTGGTCATGGCCGTTTTACAAAAAAAACCCCCTAGGGTTTTAGATTTCACAAGCTCGTCCTCCCACGTTCAAAGATCCTTACGTATAGGTCCTGGTTTTCCCGGTTTAAACCCTAGGCTTTCCTGTTTTAGCAGTTAAGTCCCTGTAGCTCTAGTTTTCTCGCAGATAGACCCCTGTAACTTCTTTTAGCCATATCTTCTCCGTTTTAACTCCGTTTTTCGCGTTCTTTATGTCCAAACGATCGTATTGAAGAGTAGAATAGCTTTAAGCAGTTGTTTTGATCTGTTGTTACTGTTTGGTGATTGTTTCTTATTTTATTTCATTGTTTGCTTGTATGTATCAATTGTGTGATGCGTAGAGAACGTGCCGATTGGAGCTTTCGCTGAAGTTCAAGCTTTTGAAGACGTTGAAGAGTTTGAGCAGCAAGAGTTTGTGGAAGGCAAGTCCTTGATGCATGCCCTTTTTCCTATACAACTGCATTTTAATTACACTATTTACTTTATTGCTTGCATTAAATTGATGGGACCCTATGACTAAGGTGTGACTAGTGTTGTTTACCATGTCCTTGTTAACCTGGGTTTTACTTTATGTTGGGTAGCACATGCTTAGTTGCCAATTACGGGCTGAGGATGGTTTAATTGTACACAAAAGTAAACTTGATTTATTTTCTGCTCTACCCTCATTAAACAAGATTACCCCTGTTAATCGGAACATGGAGCGACCACCCAGG
Source organism: Cenchrus fungigraminus (assembly GCA_036936925.1). Classification (NCBI taxonomy): domain Eukaryota; kingdom Viridiplantae; phylum Streptophyta; class Magnoliopsida; order Poales; family Poaceae; genus Cenchrus; species Cenchrus fungigraminus. Next base: position 93,700,325 of record CM072780.1, read on the forward strand.
AACCAGGTGCAACCACAAGACAAATGGCTCTGTCTTGGCTAACTAATTAGAGACCTTAGCATGTAGTATGCTTTACCTGATAAGGGTTAGGGGGTGCCGGTAGTTGGTGTATAGCTCGGCCCTCAAGCTGATCTGCTCTGTGGTAGCTTCGCAGTCTTGAGAGAGGGTTATGCATTGCGCTGTCATGAAACCTAGCGAGCAGCTCATACTAGGGAATCTTTGTAAAGGCCTCGTAGTGAAACCCATGCCACTCACCTCGGAAGTGTTTAAGGGAGTAATTAACCCGGGCATATATGGGGGACACGACTTGTGGGTAAAGTGTACAACCTCTGCAGAGTGTAAAATCTAATCGATTAGCCGTGCTCTCGGTCATGGAGCGGCCTGGACCCTCACATGAGTAAACTATGAAAGATGGATTAAACTTGTTGCATTTACTTTCGTTTATGATGATGATGCTTATGTTAATCTCTGGGTTGGTATAAACTTACATTTGCTAGTAATTCAGCTTGCTTAATAAAATTTGACCAACTAAAATGCTGACCTGCTATGCAACCACAAGCTTCCACCATAAAGCCTTTGCATATTGTTATAGAGTTTTCCCTTGTTGAGTACGACATGTGCTCATGCTTGTTGTTATTTCATATTGCATCTACACAACCCGGTTGCTGCTCAGACGGACGCTTTGAAGACTTTCCTGGAGAGTTCGACGGTTTCTAGGCGAGCGTACCACCAGTCAGCTGCCTGTGGAGACGTCCTTTTCCGCTGCTAGTACTCGCTTTTGTTACGATTATGAGACATTTTGGTCTGTAATAAAGCTTAATACTCTCTTTACGCTTTTGACACTGTATTTGGTATTCACTGAGTCGATGCATGTGTGTAACTTGATCCTGGCGCACATGTATTCTTGCATTCGGATTTGCCCTTAAATCCGGGTGTGACAAAGTGGTACCAGAGCTGTGTTGACTGTAGGACGTTAGCCTAGTTAGAAAATGGTCGAACTTAAGGATTATATTATTTTAGAAGCCATTCTTACTTCATGCTATGCTTTAATTTTATTTTTAATATACATATCCTTACTTTTAACCCCATCCTTGATATTCTACTTGTTCTCTATCTTATCTTTGGCTAATCATTTCACTCTATGCTTCCTTATTCTTGTTTTAAGGAACCTTTAGCATTCATTCTATGCTCTATAACCTTTTCCTATCTTTACCCTACCCGTGTTCAGAGTTGTTCTTAGTTATCTTATGATCATATTAAGTTCAACCCGAAGATCTTCCTTAGGATCTAGGATCTTTAGGCTTTATGCTTATGTAATCGCTAGTCACGATCGACGATTAGGTGTGCTAGCTTAGTGGAGTGTTTGAATGCTTGATCTTGTGTTAATGATTGATTTGGATCTTTGATTGAGTGCAATGTGTTGTGGGTTGATAACCACAATGACATTGGTTTAGTATAAGTTTGATTAGTGGGTTTAAACTCTGTCTCAACCATCCCTTTTATCGTACACCTTCTAAATCCTCTGTTAAATCTTTACTTATCTACCTTGGAATCTATCTAGCTGCAAATCTGTTCTCGTCAACCTTCGACACAGCAGTAGTGTTTTGATAATATCTCGAGCTACAGAGCCCCGATTGATGCAAAACCAGTTGGGTTAGTCCACAAATTTCATAACTGATTTTCTTTCAAAAATTCAGCCTCATCCAATATATATCCTGAGAGTTATGCACGAAACATTGGAGCTATCAGAATCTGTAAAACTCTGCTGACACATTGAATTCATTATTTTATATCTGGAGTTATAGACCTCCGTTTGAAGCAAATCCAGTTGGAGAAGTTCAGAAATTTCATGGGTGTTTTTCTGTCCAAAATTCAGAAATTTTGATTTCATAGTCAGAGAGTTATGCCCGAAACTTTGGATCTACTTGAATCTGTTAGCACTGCTGATATACCTGACTTGTTTATTTTATATCTGGAGTTATAGAGCTCTGATCGAGGTGATTCCAATTGGACTAGTTCTGTAATTTCATTACCTTTTACTAGTCAAAAGGTCATAATTTTTGGTTAGCCACGTTGAGAGTTATACCTGAATATATGGAGTCAACAGGATCTGTCTAAATCTGAAGATCTTCATTATTGTACCTTCTGAGTTTCACTCCTGACTCAATCATCTAAAGTAATATCCCTAACACTCAGATGGTGAACACCAGGTCAGGATCCAGAGTCGATCAACCAGCAGTGAACCGCCAAGGACGAGGCAGCAGCTCAGGCAGTGCACCCCAGCAACCACAGATGGATCCGGCCATGCAGCAGTTTTTCCAGACTCAGACTCAGCTTCTCGAGAACTTGACCAACACTGTGGCCAACCTGCAGGCTCAAGTCAACAATCCACCTCAGCAGCAACAGCAGCAGGCGCCCATGAACAAGCACAGGGAGTTCATGAGCCATCGCCCGCCGGTGTTTACACATGCTGCAGATCCACTTGAGGCTGATGACTGGCTGAAGACTATAGGCAAGATGCTCACTACCGCTCAGTGTGATGACAGAGAGAAGGTCCTGTATGCTGCAGGACGGCTTCAGGGTACAGCAGGAGCATGGTGGGATGCTTATGTTGCCGCCCATGCTACACCAGATGCTATCACTTGGCAGGAGTTCACCAACAGCTTTAGGAGCCATCACATACCTGCAGGCCTGATGAAGCTAAAGAAGAAGGAGTTCCTTTCTCTCAAGCAGGGAGGAATGTCAGTGGCAGAATTCAGGGACAAGTTCATTGAGTTGTCTCGCTATGCGCCTGAAGATGTGGCTGATGATGGGAAGAAACAGGAGCTATTCATGGAGGGATTAGCTGGACCACTTCAGTACCAGCTTATGTCTCACACCTTTGCATCATTTCAGCAGTTGATGGACAAGGCTATCTGCTTGGAGTCAAAACGCATAGAGTTGGGAGATCTGAAGAGGAAGGCCACTACCCCTGTGCAGTTTGGGAGCAGCACTCGCCCCCGTTTCATTCCACAGCAGAGGACAACACCCCATGTTGGAGGTTCAGGTGGTAACTCAGGGCAGAATCAGTTTCAGCGTAACAATCAACCGTTCAAGCATCCTATTCAAGAGTTGCAGCAGTCCACTCCACAGAATCCACGTCCCAATGACCAGCAGCCTAGTCAGAACACCCCAGCGGGAACCCCAGTGAGACCTAGTGCGCCCAGCACTCCGGTTGGTAATACATGCTTTAAGTGTGGAGAGACTGGTCACTATGCCAATAATTGTCCCCAGAGGAACGTGCAGAATACTCCAGTGCAGAGTCAGCAGATGAGGAATGGAAACAAGACCCCGCAAAGCTCTAAGGGACAGCAGAACTCCGCACGTGGTAGATTGAACCACGTAAATGCAAGGACCGTGTTTGGTATGTTCTCTATAAACATTGCCCCACATCCGTTCTACCCTATCGTTCTCAAAAATCTTTCTGAGTTCTTCCGAATCTCGAGGACGAGATTCCTTTTAAGGGGGGTAGATTTGTCACACCCTGAAATTTCCGATTTCAGGATGTGAATAAGAAAAATAAATTAATAAACATTTTTCTCTAAATTTTAAAATTTTGTTAGCAACTTGTGAATTTGTTTAAGGATTTTAAGGAGTTGTTTGAATTTTCTAGGCATTTAAATAATTTTTATAAATAAAATAAATAAATATAGGAGTTGAGTGTTGCATACATGCTGGTGCATTGTTTTTGAGTGTTGGAATTCAAATTTGTGTTTGAATTCAAATTCTGTTTGAAGTTTTAAAGGTTTCAAAATTCAAAATAAAATTCTTTACTCTTCCTCTCTTCTTTCCTGTTTTGTTTGGCCCGTTCAACTTCAAAGTCCGCTGGAGCTCCCTCGTTTCCCCAGCCCAGGCTGTTTTTTTCTCCTCCTCCTTTGCGTGTTTGCGCGGCCCACCAAAGAGCTCGGCCCAGCGCCGGCCCATCCTGCCTCCCTTCGCGCCCGGACGCTGACGAGCGGGCCCCGGCCGTCATCCCCCTCCTTCGGCCGCAGCCGAGCCGGACTTGGAGTCCGACTCCGGCTTCCGTGCCGCGCCGCTTTCCCCGCGGGCCCGCACGCCCAGGCGCGTTCCCCGCGGCCTATAAAACCCCGCCGCCTCACGCCCGTGGGTCCCATGACCCCAAACCCCAAACCCTAGGGCTCCAAGCGCCGCCGCAAACCCTAGCCGTGCCGCCGAGCTCAACCCGCGCCGCCGCTGCCGTTCCGCCGTTGAGGAGCAGCCTCGGAGCACCGCACAGTCGCGGGGAAGTCGCCGGTGCCGCTTGAACGCGTCGCCGTCCTCTCCAACCGCCCGTACGCTCTCACCGGAGTCCGCCGCCGTGAAGCTCCGCCTCGCCGAGCCGTGTGTCGCCGTCGCCGGACCTAAGGTCGCTCCGCCCCCTTCTTTGAGTTCGTTTCGCCGTGCTCTTCGTTTTAGTGCAACCCGTGCTCCGAATCGTGCACCCCAGCCCGGTTGGGAGTTGCGCCGGCGAGCTCGCCGCCACTCGCCGCCGCGTGCCGCCGCGTCCTGTTCGGCCGCGCCGCTCGCACGCGTGCGTGCTGGCCTGGCCGTCGGATCGAGATCCGACGGGCCGGATCTAGCTCGCCCCGGGTCAATACCGGTCAACCCCCGCTGGTCATGGCCGTTTTACAAAAAAAACCCCCTAGGGTTTTAGATTTCACAAGCTCGTCCTCCCACGTTCAAAGATCCTTACGTATAGGTCCTGGTTTTCCCGGTTTAAACCCTAGGCTTTCCTGTTTTAGCAGTTAAGTCCCTGTAGCTCTAGTTTTCTCGCAGATAGACCCCTGTAACTTCTTTTAGCCATATCTTCTCCGTTTTAACTCCGTTTTTCGCGTTCTTTATGTCCAAACGATCGTATTGAAGAGTAGAATAGCTTTAAGCAGTTGTTTTGATCTGTTGTTACTGTTTGGTGATTGTTTCTTATTTTATTTCATTGTTTGCTTGTATGTATCAATTGTGTGATGCGTAGAGAACGTGCCGATTGGAGCTTTCGCTGAAGTTCAAGCTTTTGAAGACGTTGAAGAGTTTGAGCAGCAAGAGTTTGTGGAAGGCAAGTCCTTGATGCATGCCCTTTTTCCTATACAACTGCATTTTAATTACACTATTTACTTTATTGCTTGCATTAAATTGATGGGACCCTATGACTAAGGTGTGACTAGTGTTGTTTACCATGTCCTTGTTAACCTGGGTTTTACTTTATGTTGGGTAGCACATGCTTAGTTGCCAATTACGGGCTGAGGATGGTTTAATTGTACACAAAAGTAAACTTGATTTATTTTCTGCTCTACCCTCATTAAACAAGATTACCCCTGTTAATCGGAACATGGAGCGACCACCCAGGAACCAGGTGCAACCACAAGACAAATGGCTCTGTCTTGGCTAACTAATTAGAGACCTTAGCATGTAGTATGCTTTACCTGATAAGGGTTAGGGGGTGCCGGTAGTTGGTGTATAGCTCGGCCCTCAAGCTGATCTGCTCTGTGGTAGCTTCGCAGTCTTGAGAGAGGGTTATGCATTGCGCTGTCATGAAACCTAGCGAGCAGCTCATACTAGGGAATCTTTGTAAAGGCCTCGTAGTGAAACCCATGCCACTCACCTCGGAAGTGTTTAAGGGAGTAATTAACCCGGGCATATATGGGGGACACGACTTGTGGGTAAAGTGTACAACCTCTGCAGAGTGTAAAATCTAATCGATTAGCCGTGCTCTCGGTCATGGAGCGGCCTGGACCCTCACATGAGTAAACTATGAAAGATGGATTAAACTTGTTGCATTTACTTTCGTTTATGATGATGATGCTTATGTTAATCTCTGGGTTGGTATAAACTTACATTTGCTAGTAATTCAGCTTGCTTAATAAAATTTGACCAACTAAAATGCTGACCTGCTATGCAACCACAAGCTTCCACCATAAAGCCTTTGCATATTGTTATAGAGTTTTCCCTTGTTGAGTACGACATGTGCTCATGCTTGTTGTTATTTCATATTGCATCTACACAACCCGGTTGCTGCTCAGACGGACGCTTTGAAGACTTTCCTGGAGAGTTCGACGGTTTCTAGGCGAGCGTACCACCAGTCAGCTGCCTGTGGAGACGTCCTTTTCCGCTGCTAGTACTCGCTTTTGTTACGATTATGAGACATTTTGGTCTGTAATAAAGCTTAATACTCTCTTTACGCTTTTGACACTGTATTTGGTATTCACTGAGTCGATGCATGTGTGTAACTTGATCCTGGCGCACATGTATTCTTGCATTCGGATTTGCCCTTAAATCCGGGTGTGACAGAGGAGCACTAAATAGTGAACTTTAACTTTAAGTGGTTGTGTAAAAAAAGTATCAGATCTAAATTCACATATTACATCTTATACTAGAGAAATATGGATGTTAATTGCAAATTATTTTACTTGCAGATGGCACCTTCAAAACAATCCGAGAGCGGCACCCCAATCCATGATCCGTTCAACACCACCGGTCTAAGTGATAATGGTAATTAAGCTACTGTTCAAATGGACTATTTAATACAATGCAATTACATGTATGGCTTTTATTTTAGGGGGCACCGATGTTGGAGGATCATTGACTTCAAATGATAGTCCACCACCCCTAGAACCTAGAGAATGGAGAAGGCAACGAGATAGGGACCGATACAAGCTAATGCCTGTACAAAAGAAGGAAGAATTACTAAAGAAGCTACGTAAAAATTACCAACAAAGTAAAGTTGCACCTGCTAACGACGTTGCGACGGGCGTACAAAGAATTATAGATGAATAGATGGCTACTCATACATTGCAAACGATATAAAAACGTTCAATTGAATAATAAGAGTTGTATAAGTCAATAAAAATGACATTTATAAAAGAAGATACCAAATCTAAATGGTATGCATGAAAATACAAATTGATCCAAACACCGATTACCCTCACTTGCGACATAAAAAAAGTGAAACTCCAAAAACAATTAACCAATATCTTTTTCTTATGACAAAAGAGAGATTCCAACTTTATCGGACAGTATCATGTTATTTTTTTTTCTTGCACCAATTTACATGCATACTACTATAAAATAGGACAAATCTGTGCTATATCTTGTCTCACAAAACTGACAACCTACACTGAAAGCCTAAAGATGTATTTACTCACCAAATACACAAGAATTAAGTGTCCAGGAGTAACCACAAATAGAATAATGCAAGTACCGTGAGGCTACATTTTAGAAAAGGGTCACAATTCAGTCAATCCTAATCTAGTAACTTTGTGTCTTTCATAACCAACTCTTCTCATTGGCACGCTTTAGAGAAACATAACAAATTCTTCTGATAGAATCCTAAATGCAAAGCAGACTTAATTACCATGAATGGGGAAAAAATAAGGTAGAACAAGTTACAACACGATGGCACAATATATAATTGCCAAACTTTGGATTGTGCAAATGTGTTTCTGCAAGAACATTAGGATTCTCAGAAATTTTCCTATGTTCTTGCAAGGTAGTTATACGAAAAGGTTGAGAAAACTCACTCTTCTAATGATACCAAGCCTCTCCAGCTTACGAACAACATCCATCACCTCAAAATTGCATTGCAAGCCAAACTCTAGCTGGATTAACTCTTCACATTGCAAGTGAAGATCCTATCACATTGGGGGAACAGGAAACTTTAGTTTAATATTTTTGTTTTCATATAACTATAAGAGAAAGTACAAAAAAATATAGCTATTTTCCATCAGAATATAGTAGGCTATTATGACCTCCTTGACCTGAACATAAGAAACCACAAATATGGGCATATAATTAGATCCAACTAAAACTCCAATTTATGACAAAAGGCTTTCTTTGGCTGAAGAAAACAAGGTTAGACATACCTCTTGCTGAATCACATCATCACATAGGTTTAGGGGAGTGTGCCTTTCCAGCAAAGCTGCTTCTCCCCATGCATTACCAACACAGAGGGAACATTGGAACTTTTACATACCTGCAATGTTGACATTAGTAATGGCTGATGAAACAATTGCACTTGCATATGACCATTCAGCAGAGTACCACAGGTTACCAACTAATACACTAAATAGATCACTCTTTAACTTCTTGAGTACAACAATACTGCATTTTTTAAGATATTACCTATTTTTACACACCACATTTTCTTTTTGTGGTTAAATCACACTCACTAAATGCAGTTTTATGTGTCACACAAACATTTGCGCTTCAATTCATCATAATGTTCGAAAAAAGAGCCCTTGTATGGTCTCTGGGAGTTACCAGCTCAATATAATCTCTTTGGATCATCTTTGCTGATTTCCATATTCACCATCTTATGCATTTTACCTATGATTGTCCATAGTAAAGACTAAAGAGCTATTGGAGAAGTGTTATATTAGTATCTAGTCACACACTCGCCCTGATATGTTATCATCTAGATGAAAAAGCTCTAGTCTGCATGAAAGTTACAGTGTTTGACCTGTCACAGGATTTTTCAGGTCTTCTGCTTGCCAACCACGAAACATATGCCACACATGTTTCTTATAAAGAATAAATATCAGCTATATAAGTTGACATAAAAAACATGAGCAACGCATCAGCTATGTTATTTGGGGAGGGGCTAAAAGTAGCAAGAGCAGGAAAAAAAGATAAATAGCTGACCTCATTGCATCACATACTGCAAGTGCGTCTCATAGCCTAATTTCTCACCATTCTGTAAGTAGCTGACCTCATTGCATCATATACTGCAAGTGTGTCTCATAGCATAATTTCTCACCATCCTGAATTAGAAGGGTAAATATATCAAGATCTCTCCAAAAGTGGGTGAAGTGCACAGGCAAACATCATATTCCAATTTCCAGCCAAACGAAACTCTCTGGTAGCAAAAGATTTAACTACCCTATGGCGATGTCAAATAACCTAATCAAGCCTAGAAGGAAGGTCCTTGGGGGTTAACAGTAGTACAGTACATACTCAATCGCTAAAAAAAATGTGGATACGTGTTGTCAGCTGAGCACCGAACCTTGGTGGTGCTAGTGGAGTTGATGTACAGGTAGATATGGGCTTCTCGGCGTCTTCGTACTGGAGGTAGAGGACCTCGGCGAGCATCAGCTCCGTGACTGACGGCACGAGGCAAATCCCCAGGTAAACGATTCGGTTCTTGTACAGGAATGATGCCAAATCCGGCGGTGTGACTGCTCCCATGCGTCGACCCCTCCCCCTGGAGATCCTCGCCCCAGAGCTTCTGCAGCTCTCGCGCACCGCCCGCGGTCGCAACAGATCTCCCCTACGTCTTCCGTCCGGTAATTGCGCGGAGCACCTGATCCGCCGCCTTGCCCAGGCTGCGTCGCCGACACCTCCCTTTAGTGCCTCCACGCCGTGCGCCACCGGATGAGGAGGGAGGAGCGGCGGGAGGAGGGATGGGGGAGCAGCAGGAGGGAGGGACGGTGGGGAGAAAGGGGCAGCGCTGGCTGGCGGGAGGAGGGAGAGGCGGCGCTTTGCCGGCAGGAGGAGGGGCGCCGGACGAGATGTCGCTCGGGAGTGGGAGGAGAATCGGGAGTCGGGACAGGGGCCGACGGATTACGCATGGCGTCACCTGATGACGTAGGCAGCGACGGGTTAAGGGGTGGAGGGGGGTGAACGACACCACCGTGCTTAATATATTGGTATAGATGTATGACGAGTTTTTTTACTCCCGGGAGTAGTTACTCCCATATTTGTATCTCATAAACTATAGGGTATCTTTGCATACTTGAGGTTTCTAAAATAAGTATGTACACATACTTGATTTTTAAAAGTGATGTGTGGATATACCCTCTTTTTATTTATGAGGAAATATACGGTTTGTGAACATACTCTTATTTCTATATAGGAAATAACAAATATCACAAGGTGCAAAAAATTACGAGTTCCACTCAAATTTTTTCATGGTTATCACTTTGATAAATCTTATTTTAGGTATGTTTATATACTCCAATTGATAAATGGGTATGTACACATACGCAAAGTGGCTTTTTGAATGTGGGAGTAACTACACCCAAGAGTAGATTGGAGGCCGGAGGTGAGAGACCTAGTGAACTACAATTACATTGTTGTGACGAGGATGCATGGTAGTAGAATGGTAACAGAGGCTGAAGCTTCCAATGGGCATCGGATGCATTGGGAGTTGCAAACGAACCGAAGATCTTTGCAGTATGGTTGGGCAAGAAAAAGCAGCAGTTTATGTTCACGGGCCTTGATCCAACAGGTACTGATCCTCTTGCATAGGCACATATGGATACCCTGACTGCCACACATCACGGCAGTTTGTAACTAGGCAAAGCCTGAAACAGCCTGGCTACCATGGTGCTATAGGCAACTAGTGGATGAAGCCCATTGGTGATACCACTGAGGCCCGCGGATGTGTGGTGAACGTTAGCATACCAGAGGCAACAATATTCTATAAGCAAAGGGCTCGTGTCTTGGTCGATATTTATTATTATTATTTTGATGAAATTTGAGTTATTCTCTATTAGTCTGTTCGTTTGGCTGGTGGCTGATTGCTGATACTGATTTATTTTGAGAGAAAAATACTGCTGGCTGGTTGTTGGTGGTTGGTTTATTCTGAGAGAAAAGTACTGCTGTCTAGTGGCTAATAAGCCAGACGAACATAGCAACATATCCCATGCAAGAGAGCTAAAGATATAAGGAACTGATCAGAGTACTGAAATCAGCAAAGTACTAGGTCAAATCAACTGCTTCGCTAGATTTTGAGGTAAACAGTCGAATGACGTACAAGTAACTCAATATTGCCTGCGATATAAATTGTATTATATCATTTTCGTAAAAGGATCATATTATATTTGTGAAATAATGCTTATGCATTAACAAGATATAACATTTCACACCGTTCTATCGGTAGCTTTACTTGATGGACAGTGGTCCAATTCAGCATTCAACATTGAATGGAAATAACGGAATAGGAATTCAAACTCCAGGAAATAATATGTCATCATACATATAACGTTTATAGATAGTGTATTTGTAGTATTCATGCTTATTGGCGGACCGAGTGGGTAGTCCAGGTGGGCAGGCATGGGACTACCCTATTTTTTGGCCAAATTATTTTTTAAGCTTCCGATTCTGGCCCAAATCGACCCGGGAAGGCAGCAATGCAATGCAGCCCATCTGCTTCCTCTCTCTCTCTCTCTCTCTCTCTCCTGGTAAGGCAAGAGCTGATTTTGATTCGTTGAGTTGAACTATCATCTGGTTACCGAATTGCTATTAGATTACACCGTATTGAGTTCTGAAACTTTTAGCCAGGACTAACCAAGCTTCAAATCCTGAAGCTATCCTTATTAAAGTGTCATCCATGTATATAGCTAGTATATTTGTAATAAGCAATCAAAACCAAGAAGCTCAATTTAATTCATTGCATGCAACTACAAGGGGATGTGCCTTATTAACAAAAATTGCACTAGGCCACAAACGATTTGTGCTGGCGGCTAAAAGGGGTTTTTGCTAGCAGGTGGAGCGCTTGCCAGCGACCTTGTGCCAGCACAAATTATCTTAGTGCTGGCGGGTGTCCGCTCGCCAGCATAGAGACAAACGTGCCAACACTGAGGTCTTCGAGCCAGCGCCAAAAAAAGCTCCAAATAAATAGCAAAAATAACTTTTTTTAGGGAGGAACCCCATCGCTCAGCCACCCACCCACTCGTCCCCCGTCAGCCAATTATGCATTTTTTCGCATAAAGTCACGACCTTGTGCCTTATTAATGAAATTTGCACTAGGCCACAAACGATTTGTGCTGACGGCTAAAAGGGGTCATTGCTAGCAGGTGGAGCGCCTGCCAGCGACCTTGTGCCAGCATAAATCATCTAAGTGCTTGCGGGTGTCCGCTCACCAGCATAGAGACACACGTGCCAGCACTGAGGTTTTCGAGCTAGCGCCAAAAAAGCTCCAAATAAATAGCAAAAATAACTTTTTTTAGGGAGGAACCCCATCGGTCAGCCACCCACCCACTCGTCCCCCGTCAGCCAATTGTGCATTTTTTCGCATAAAGTCGCGACGCTCCGCGGTTGTTGTGGTTCGAACCTGTGAACTCTCCCCTCACGCGAAGCCTCCTCTACCACTACAACACACACTAATATGCGTTCATATGTAGTTTTGATTCTACTCATATTATACTACACCGAGTGTGAATCGATTTTTTAAGGCTCTAAATGGATTCAAATTAAAAACTTGTCAACTGCAAAGTTTCATAACTTTCTGAGACCTATAACTTTTATTTTGGGAGATTCTCCATTTGAGGTCGTTTACGAAATTTGAATTTCAAATTTGATAGATTCAAACCTAGTTTTTCGTTGACAATATCATTCCAAATAAAAATTGTAAACTACAAAGTTTCATAACTTCTCAAGATCTACAACTTTTATTTTGAATGTTTTTCCATTTGAGGTCGTTTGAAAAATTCAAAGTTTCAAATTTCAAAAATTCAGACCTACTTTACCTTGACAAAAGTAATTCAAATTAAAAATGGTTCAACTACAAAGTTCTATAACTTTTGAAGATGAACAACTTTTGTTTTGGGTATTTGGTCATCCGGTATAGTGGTAGTAACATTCTTCACAAATCTTATATATCTCTCATATAGTTTCATGAAACAATATTAGAGAGATATGTTTTCTGAACAAAATTACTATCACTTTGTCAAATGAAGAAGCAACCCAAATAAAAGTTGTACATCTTGAGAAGTTATGAAACTTTGTAGTTGACAACTTTTTGATTTAACAACTTTTTACTGCTTTAAAAAGGGATTGTTGCTTTTGCAAAGGCATAGTGTCGGCGGGCGACATACTGGCGGGCGACATACTGCCAGCACTATGCCATCTGTGCTGGCGTGTGACATAAGCGCCCGCATGCACTGATTTACAATCGTCTGCATTGTGCCTACACCACAGTGCTGGCGGTTGTCATTTGCTATGTGCCAGAAATTCAGGGTGGAAAAATCCCCGCTGCGGACGGGGAACCGCGGGGATCCGCCCCGAAATTCACGAGGACGGGGGCGATTTTCTCCCGTGGGGGGAACGGGGTGGGGCCCCGAAATGGAGACGGGGCGGGGCGGGTGTGAATTTGCCTCGTGAAGGCCCGCAGAGCACCGAAATTTGCAGTCAGCCCAACAAAACAAGTAACCCATACAGCCCATCAAACGTTGGCCCAACAAGTAAACTCGTGATGTATATATACCTCCCCACCTCAGTGCACAGTAACCCTAATCCATTTCCTCCCTCCAACTCTCGAGCAGCCGCCGCCGCCGCTTGGGAGCTCCGGCTCCCAATCCCATCGACGCCGCCGCTGCCGGCCGCAGCCGCCGACTAGCGAGGTCGTGTGAACTGCAGGGTGTTCTTCCTCTCCTCGTCGCGCCTGTCGTCGCCCCCCGTCGGCTTGTTGACCGCACGTCCTCAACTCTTCATCCGACCAGCGAGACGTCCTCCACTCCTCCTCCTTCTCAATCGCGATTCGCGAGTTCACGACCTCAGTCCTCAGGCCTCAGGTTCTCTTCTACCTTGCTGAGTAGTGAGCACTAAGTAGTACTGATACTTCTCGTTCTTTCTTTTGCTACTTGATTTGTACACCAAGTGCTAGATCTGTCGGTTCTTGATCTCTTTTGTTACTTGCTTTTGTGTGCTTGAATCATTGTACTAGTGAGCTATTGCTTGCATCCCGCCCCATGCTCTGCTCTGACTGATTTTTTGGTTCGTGCAGCACTTATTCTTGTAGCAATGATGCCCGGTGGTTCTTCGGTTTGGCAGGAGTTTAAAAAATTGGAATAAGGAGGAAACTTGAAAGTAGAATGCATGTGGTGCCATCTTTACAAGACCTAAAAGGGGGGCAATTTTTGCCCTCCTATTGTGCCACATCACCTGTAAATCGTGGCCGTTCGATCGCACGTTGATGGCTAGGATCATCCACAGATACTGTTCATGCAGGACCCATGTGTGGGACCCACGTGGATTCATGAAATATTCGTATGGGACCCACATTAGGTGGGACCCACACATTTTTGTTTGTGGGACCCACAATTATATTGTGGGATTCCTGATTAAAAATTTATGTTTTCTCATTATATATGTAAGCGGAAAATACCTTAACAACGATTTTTAAATTATGTTTTCCTAATTTCATTTCTTAATTATATTATTCAATATTTTTCCTCAGATTTGGTTCACTTACAAAGAGACTTCTCAAATTATATTATTCAATATTTTCATCGAATTTGTGTTCTAACTTCTTCAAAAACAGTGCTCTCAAAACTATATATTTACATAAATTATATATAATATTTTACAAACTTCTTATTTATTTTATTTACATAAAATTATGATGTAAATCATTATGACCGTCGCGGTGTAGCTTGTGTATCAGCCTATGTAGTATGTAATCCAGTCATCACTCAGGTAATTTTACAAAGACCCACTTGAACTTTGTGAAAATAGTATTTGATCAAAACACCTCTCAGGTTTTGTGGAAAGCACTTTGAGTTTTGAAGAAATGCCAATAGGGCTGCCACTTTTACAAAGTCACCCTAAAATTTTATCAAAATTTATATGTAGTCCAGCCCACAAAGATAATTTTATGGAAACCCCCCTCAAACTTTGCAAAAATATATTTTCATTCCAACCGCCTCCCAGACAGCTTTTCGAAAACCCCCTAGAGCTTTGAAGGAATGCCGAGAGGGCTGCCAATTATATAGAACCTACTCAAACTTTATCGAAGATACATAGTAGTCCAACCACTGCTCCGACATTTTAATTAACCCCCCTCAAGTTTAAAAAACTAGCATTTCTTTAAGCCAAAATTTGACGACATCTACCTCAATCAAGCCACCTCTCATGTAATTTTATTATAATAATTAACCCGCGATCCATGCATCTCCAACAAACTTGAACTTCACAGGAACTAATACATGATCTAGAGACTTTTATGTAAAAGACCATAAACTTTCTAAAAATATAACCACAACTCGAAATGTTGCGGAAAAGTCCCCTAACTCTATCACAATGAATCCACGGTCCCTGCTTTTTAGCTAAGAAATACCATAACTCTTAAGGAATTAATCCACAACCTAAAATTATGTAAAATATCCACAACCTTCCTACCAATCACTGGGCTACATGTCATGGCGCGGTACACCGCGCCAGTCTTTCTAGTGTTAAACTAAAGGGAGAAGCAAAATATGGAACCGCACACTTGTATGCTCATCTTAAGTGTTGTCAGTCTAGGCACCAAGATGTTGTCTAGTGTATGCAGTTGTAAATTTGTAATAATCTAGTGCAAATTTGATGACCTTGACTCTGTAATTGCTGATGAGATGTAAGGAATCGTTGATGTCGCATTCCCCACGGGGCCCCGACAGATTTCGGGGAACGGGCGGGGACGGGGACGGGGACGGGGACGATTTTTTCCCCGATTAAGGCGGAGCTCAACATTCGGGGGGCGGGGACGGGGAGAGCTCCCCCGGCCCCGCCCCGCCTCGTTGCCATCCTGACCAGCAATTTATTTTTCATGTGCCAGCACAAATCGATTATGGCGTAGTGTTGGTGGCTCTACCGGCAACTCCAAGATATGACTTCACTGGCTCTACAAGGGTTAGCTGGACAGGGTGACACCTAGCTGGTGATTGACAGTAGTAACCAGAATGGCAGTTGAATTAATGGTGACAGAAGCTGAGTCTAATTCCAATGGGCATGGGACACATTGTGGATTTTAAACAAACCGAGAATCAGATAAACTTATCATAAAGTGTTCATGGCAGTACGGTGCAGAAGCCTTGTATCTGCGGATGCCCACCGCTGTGTGCCGCTGTCCTTAAATTTCAGGTGGACACACCATACATGGCAGAGGTTCATCATTGCCCCCTATCTGCATTAGTAGCATGAGGTGGTATTCTACGCTCCCATTTTAGACCCTCTTAATTTATTGGGTGGGCTTATTTCAGTTTCTGCTTCACCGGCCTGCTTTGCACAAATCGAAGCAATTTTTGCCTCCCTAACCTGTATGAAGACAATTTTTGCCGCTTTATAAAATCCCTAGTAAACTTGAACAGCTTTATGCTTTCAAACATAATTGTTCTCTAGTACACATTCCTGTGAATAAGGCAAACAATCTAGCTATGTAATCATAAGCCACATGTTTTCTAAACTGGACAGAAAACATCAAATAATTCCGGTGAAGAAGGTCTCAAATATATTATTTTTGTACAAAAATTATGAATGTAGGTAATTGTATTGCTTCTTGGGCAGGATGAAGTGCTGAGGCAAGACACATGATGTTGCTATGCGCCATAGATTAGCACCCTTTAATTTTGTGGGCAAACTTAGAGCAAGTATTATGGATCCTAGTCAGCAGGTTAAATGGTTGTCCATGTCATAAAAATCCTAGCTGGAAAAAAAAAGAAATAAGAGCACGGGCGATTGTTTCGTTGCCCGCTCGTCGCAGACGCATGCAGCGCACCCGAGGAGTATGTGTTCTTTCTTTGAAGTCCAAACCAATGCTAATTAATTAAATACTTCATCCAGTGCTCGCTTTCTCCTATGCCCATTATACTAGCCCCTTTTACTGCTGGCTGTAAGTGACGTGGCACATACATTCCGCCAGCTGCTGGCTAAACCATAAAACTTGATCTTAGAGGATAATGTTCCATGCGCGACATCCGAGAGCATGTAGGTGAGGTATAGGGACTTAATTGCAGGTATCAAAGTGCCTTTTCTAATGTGAAGGGACCACTTTGTATTTTTGACAAAACAAATGGAACAAGCATAAACATCCATCCCCTGCTGAGTTCTAGGACTTGGCTGAGAACTATTGGCCATTCGCTCCATTGCATATTTGCTTGGTCTCTCTGGTTTCACCTCCTCACTTCTCATCTGTTTAGGAATTCGACCCCTATAGCAGTGCCAACCATGTTATTTTTTTCTTGAGAGAGATGAGCTGAAAGGAGAGGAAGAACGAATCAAAGCTTTCACTGGGGATGTGAAACATTGGGAATTTTAGTTGAATGCTGAAGAGAAAAAAGTTCACATTGATGCCCCAACCCTGATCCATGAAGATGTGCGCTAGTAACTTGTTTCTAAGGTAGGTATGGACATCATTATCTGGTTCCTCTCAGCTACACCCGAAATTGGCAGGGTGAAACTAATCTATTGGATACCCAGCAAGCATGATGCATGTTCCTTGGCAATTCCTTTGTCTAATGGCAACAGACGAATCTTTTGCCATGCTGAACATGCATATCAATCTCGTATTCTTGCGCCAATGTAGCATTTCACCGTGTTTTGCTCTCAAAAAGAGTACAGAAAAGGGTATTACTAAATACTTAATATATAGCCCTTTAAGGAACAATTGTAATAATACATGTCACACTCTTAAAGCTATTGTTCTTGAAAGATGGAATAATGTGCCCTCAAGGTAGCATGTCTATGAACAAAATAACAGCCCAATTCCTACATTCACTGCCAAAAAGCATGCATACACTCTGCAGGGGCCAGGCTGTGCGATGACAAGGAATGATATTTGCAGAATGAAGAATTAACTATATAGGTTTCACAATCAGCAGTGCTCGTGTTCCACTTAAGTGATTCAGGCAAGCTATTTTGTCATGTGATAGGATGTGTACGGTTCTTAGGGTGCCTTGTTTGTCCAAGCCAACACTGTAGCCTACTTGGTATAAATGGATTGTTGCCCTTGTTATAAAAAAAATAAGAGAAGATAAGATGGTGCATAACATGGGGTTGTCCGGAATTAGTACCGCCTATAAGCGCATCAATGGAAGCATATACAAGCAAAATAATTGCACATATCGAAGGGGGACTTAAATCTCATGTTTTACCAGTGCGGACGTGGAAATGGCAGTTCACTAGTTCAGTAATGATCACTGAAATTGGTTCTGCTATGGAATGGGATAGATCAGGTGTTTTATATGAAGCCTCAGTTGAAAAGATGAGCCGAAATGCTCAGGAATGTCTGTAACCATGCAAGACGGTTTGTTGAAAGCACAGCATGCGCATCTTGGTTTGGTTACATTGATTCTAAAATTGTGGGCTTTTGTTTAGTTCCTTATGGCGGTATAGGCAGAGCACGCAACCTCTAGGACTTGAACTTCCTGAAAGGCTACATTCCTTGTAATCCTGTGCTGGTTTTCATCATATATGAATAATCTCTTTATGACCGTTAAGCTGTTGCCTTATTGACTGTAAAAATTTAACAAGCAAGCAACCCCATTTCAATCTTACCCGATCTTCTACTAATTTTCACAGGCTGTCTAGTTTCTATAATTTTCTTCGTTGCAAAAAAAGGGCTGGCTCCAGGGGGTAGGCAAAGTCTCGGGACGGACCATTATATTATCCATGTGCACTTTTAGCCAATATCTCTAACTCAGTGCACCTTCTTCTTATTTAATTTTGCCAGACAAAACTGGTGTGCATCTGGTCTTAACACATTGCGGATTGGATCTGGGATGCAGTGATATTAACACATCTGACATTTGATAATAAACTTGTAGTCCAATTAATATTTGTTCTAATCAAAACAAAGTGAGCATTTGGTAGTCATATAAGTTTTGTCTGAAAATTTTGTTTCTCAGGGTACACCGTCTCAGTAGACATGTATAGAATTCAGCGTTCTAAAACTCTGCACTTAAATGTGCAACTGGAACTCAATATTTACTCCACACTTAAATGTCAGTACACCTTTCCAGAGGAGAGTAAAAATATAAATTGAAACATCGCACTTGGTATACATGTTGCATGTAGGCAACATGTAGAATATATATCACCGCAACAATATTCATTGGTAACCGATGATAGGGTTTTCATTAGGGATGGGATCATGGGATGCATGGGGAGTTTCAGCTCTGCATTGCCGAAGTCGATCAGACAGAATATGAGTCATCCTTGTGTGGATAATTTTATAACTTGTGCATATGCTCGTGTATACTGACAGTGAATATATATATGCAGTTGCATGTACAGTAGAGAGATGCATGTTAGAAATTCGAACAAACCTGCATCTGGGTTGATTGGCCCGACATAAATCAAACAAGGAAGCTGCATCTGGGTGGGAAATTTCATCTTGTAGTTATCAAATACAACTATGTGCATTCCTTTTTCTTAAATGGAAATCAAACTGCGTCTGACTTGTAAAATTCACATAGATCTCTAGCACAGTGTACAAGCATCTCCAGCTGTTGTTATCTTCAGAAACTTTTCATGCATGATGTACATGTGAAAAAGGTGGTAAAAAAAACAGGGTAATAATAAGCACACTGGCATACATACTACTACATAGGATTGACTTGGATGGTTGGTCACTACATCTTCTCATGGAGACTGTAACTCACTACTTGTGTCAGTATCAGTTTATACCATGTATAGCTGCCGCAATAGATCCATGTACCATTGTTTCAATAACTAATAATATTCAGTATTCAGTATCACTTGCTTCCCAACGCAACAATGCAATAGTAGCAACATCCACAAAACAAATTTCGCACCTCTTTTAGTATGAGATGGCTTCCCCAAAACTGGAAATGTTGATGACTATGCCCGATAGCATCATAATTTTGTAAGCAGAATTCACTGCTGGATCTTGAACAACATTCTTATGGGAATGGGATACATCAAGAGTTATAGATGAAGATTGAGCAAAGAGTCTGACTATGCGTGATATATGTACTTGCTTCACTGGCGAAGGAACATGCATCAAGCATATCTTTGACTCCAGCATTGAATGACTCACTACACCAGAATCGATTTGTGCCGGCTGGAAAATAGAGTGTTGGCACATGATAATTGACACCCGCCAGCACTGTGGTGTAGACACAATGTTGACGGGTGTAACATTCAATGTAAAAGTTGTAGATCTTAAGAAGCTATGAAACTTTGTAGTTTGCAACTTTTTTATTTGAAATCATATTGTGAATGAAAAACTAAGTTTGAATATCTCAAATTTGAAATCAAAAATTCGTAAACGGCCTCGAATGGAGAAACTCCCAAAATGAAAGTTGTAGATCTTGAGAAGTTATGAAATTTTGTAGCTGACAAGTTTTTAATTTGAATACGTTTAAGGCCTAAAAAACGATGTACACTCGGTGTAGTATAATATGAGTAGAATGAAAATTGAATATGTACGCATATGAGTGTGTGGTGTAGTGGTACAGGAGGCTTTGCGCGAGGGTTGAGGTCGCGGGAGTCTTGCCGGCCGCATAGCGGCGCGACTGGCCGGTGGGGTTCCTCCCTAAAAGATTTTTTTGCTATTTATTTTGAGTTTTTTTGTCGCTGGCCCGAAAACCTCAGTGGTGACGGGCGACTTAAGCACCCGCCAACACTGAGGTCTCTATGCGACAGGCGGACACCCGCCAGCATAGAGACAATTTTTGCTCACACAAGGTCGGTGCTCCACCTGCCAAAGACACCTTTTAGCAGCCAGCATAAATGTATGTGAGCCTAGTGACTGTAGAGTGGACACTGATTTAAATGTAGTTAAATAGGGTGACAGTGCATGTTTGGCTGAGAAGTGTAGCGCTAATCCAAGGATGACGAAGACACTACTAGCTATGACTATGAGTACTTGTGTTGGTTATGGGAGACGTTGGGAGTTCCAGCTGCAGCTTAACTACCATTGACCCTCCACCTGTGTGCTTCACGGTATCAAGTGATTCAAATTCAGTAGGCATGTATGTGAGCAGGTACTTAGTGCGAGCATGTACAGGGGGAAGAAAGTATAGCTGCAGCCATCGCACTGCCAAGAAAGGGTTTTATTGGAGCTAACTGTTGCAACAGAGAGGAACCAGAAGAAAACCGCAGCACCCTGAATTTCTTGTTCTGAAATTAGGAATTTGTCTTGATATTTCAGTTTCTACTGAGTCCATTAAGAACCTCTTTTGTTCTCTAATTTAAGCTTCTTAATTTATCAGAATGATAAAGTTGGAACTTGCAAAAATACTTGAATCTATCATCTTCCCTATTCCAATGAGCCCGGGAGTTTTGGAACACTATGGATGGAAATGTGAAAATGAAATCCGAATTATCCAATATCCATATCCGCTAAAATATAAATATGGATATCCGTATTCGTATTCGAATTCAAATGTGGTAGCAAAGTGGATACATTTGAATTCGTTTTTGTCGATTTTCTCTATCCGATTCCACAACCGTATTCGACTATATAAAACTGTTAGTTATCTCTATAACTAATGGCAAATTATGTTCAATAATGATATTGTATAATTGAAAAAAATTATATCCATAACTAGTGAGTATGAAATAATTTTAATATTAAAAATATTGCATCTATAAGACAATTTAAAAGTTACATTTAAATGTAATGACAAATATCATTAATTTTAGTAATAAAAATACATTAATATAAAGTTTAATTTTAATTACTCTACTTTATTTATGTATTAATTAAAGTATTTTTCATGTATTTTTTGTTACTTGTTTGATAAATGTATATATATTAAAAATATGTATTGGTTAATAGTTTTATTTAGTCCATGATTAATTATTAAAATAAATATTGATGAATGTGATATTCTTAATTTGTGATCTCTGTCTAGACTTGTACTGTACTAATACTTTAGACTTTATATGATTCTGTAATTGTAAATTATCAATAAAGAAAATTGGTAAATGTTGTATTCCAAATCGAGTAAATATCGGAATGCATATACGAATTCCGAGACATCCGTTTTGTATTCACATTCGACAACATTCTAATCCGTATTCGTATGCGAATAAAAATATGGGAAAAGGTGTTATCCGAATCCAATTCCATGCAAATCCGATCGTTTCCACCCATATGGAACTCGACATTATTTCCCAGGTGCCACCGTTTGCATCTTCTTTTTTTATTCTTCTGCAAGTCGTGGAAAGGAGACATGGTCCCAACCAATGGCATATCCCTAATGCACCATCTTAAGCTCACATCAGATCCAGACATACTCATGTGAAAGGAGGCGTGGCAACAGTAGTGTCACAACATTGGATCCATGCACCAGAAAAGATCGGCAACACCAATCAACCAATTCCACCTTGCAATAGCTAATAACATGAACACAAACGAAAAACATATGCGAAATTCAATCAATATTGGCTCATTTGGAGATAGATGTTTCTTTGAAAATATGAATCTAATTTCACGGAAGAATGAGCAATAACACGTCACTAATAGAAACTCGAATTTCCGTGTGTGCCCAAACCAACAGGAAAATACGAAATACTGATAGGGAAAGGAAAAACAATTTCCCTGTCGGTTAACTGCCAGGGCAATTCAGGTTTCCAAGTAGTGCATGCCAAGGGAATTCATAGTCAATGTACATGTTCATATGCAATGAGCTGTTATTATAATTTATAGCGGCCTTTTTGCTTACGAATGATTAACAGCCAATGGCATACAGCTAAAACACCATTTCCAGCTTGCATCAGATCCAGAACATTGGATCCACGCGCCAGAAAGGCCCAGCAGCAACAATCAACCAATGCCGCCTTGCAAGAGCTAACACGAACACAAGCTTAGGGAATTTGCGACATTCAATTAATATTGGCTTATTCTGAGATAGATGTTTCTTTGAAAATTTGAATGTATTCTTTACACTGGATTGACGCAATGGAAAGTAACGAACTGACTCATTTTTTTAAAAAAAAAATCAATGCGTAGAGTTTGCTTCTCAGATGTCGAGAAAGTTCGTAAGTAAAAGAAATGCAGCAAGGAAACAGACAAACCAGATAAGATCTCTTGGTTTGAGACCCACCATCCACCACCATGATAATTTCACCGAACAATGAGCAATAGCACGTGCAAGAAGTTTGATAATCAGTGTACTTGTTTGTATTCACTAGGAAAGTGCTCGTGCGTTGCTACGGTCAAGAAAATATTTATATTACAATATACATTGTATTCACCACGACAACAATAATGACAAACAAATACATTATAAATATCTCATCCAAGATAATAGTTTACAACAGAGGTTGTGAAATTCTTTTAAAAAATTCATCCAAGGTTACATTGTTGCAACGATGCAAACAAATCAATTAGCGGATGCAACAAGCCACTCTTGCCTACTGAATAAGGACCCATCACTACCGGAATGAGGTCGCCGTGTGCCTAAGACACACGGCGCCGGTGATAAAATACACAGCGACCACTTTGCTGTGTGAATTTCAGGGATACACATGGCGAAGTGTACACGGCAGCTTCTGGCATGATGAAGGGGCATAACGGCGGAGTCAGACGGCGGCTATGCCGTGTGTTTTTAGCGGCACTCAGCGAACAAAGAAAAAAATCCAACAGGCTCTCCGCTACCACCACCCGCCCGGCGACCACTACTTCCCTACCGGTCGCCGACGCCGCCACCACAACCACCAGCAGACCGACGCCGCACCTCCTCACCGCATCTCTGAGACCCCCGCCGCAGCTCCTCGCCACATCTTAAGAGACCCCCCTCCTAGTGCTGCCCAGGGCTGTGGGGAGGAGGCCGCCGCATGCCGTAAAGAGGACGAGGCCGCCCCACGCCATGACGAGGAGGATGCGAGGCCGCCGCTATGGGGAGGATGAGGCCGCAACCGTCCAAAGCGAGGAGGCCGCCGCCGCCGTCCCGAGGCCGCCACACGCCGGCCATTGGGGAGGGGGGGTGTGACGCTGTTGTGCTACACCTCCTCTGTGACGCCTCTGTGACCCTCCTCCGCGCCGCCAAGCCGCCACGCGCGTCGCCGTGCTCCTCCTCCGCGGCGGCAGGGGAGAGGAGGGGGGCGCTGCCGATCTGAGGGGGCGGGAGAGTGGTGGTCCTAATATATATAAGTATTTTGCAAGAAGTATATATGGTATACAATTATATGGTACTCTAGATTGGGCTTGTGGAGCTCATAGTGGACCAAGAGATTATACATACGAATTTGTCCTCAGGACGGCATCCCAAGCAAGCAGAGAAGGGTTTGTGGTTCTACTCATAAGATTGCGCTTGAATCGAAATCAATATGAATGCTGCATTCAAGCCAAATGCTTTTCGTAGCTTTAGGTTAGCTCTCTCGCTATATCCACCCGGTTATCGCTTCGTTCACCTACTCTGTGCGGGGAATTTCCAGTACTAGCCGACGTGTTAAAATGCAACCTGCCTCAAGCTTGCCAACTGATTTCTGTCGCGACTAAAAGCTACGCGCGCACTCCCAAAGCGAGGCCTTAATATATTTAAGTTGCCTCGCACTGGCATATCAAACATCCATATGAAACAATCTTCAACTAAATCAATTAATGTCCGGAGGATAGTGGGAACTGGACCGAAACTGAATAAATAGGTTAATCCAAGTAGGCAAGGAATTCGAAGCAGAGCGCTAGGATGCGCACATGCACATAGCAGTCACTATGTAAGTAAGAAGTCACTAAATTAAATTGAAGGAGACACCATCATATGAGACTTCTTACACAGTGAGTACTGGCTACTTGGTGTTGGGCAGTTGGGCATGAGACACATTGGGAGTTTTAGCTGCAGCCGCGGTGACTCTCCAGCTGTGTGCTTCGCGGCGCAAATTCAGGGTTCCCCAGTTTTTGGTACATCCAGGTATATCTCCTTGCTGTAGCACTTTGCCAACCATATATGCCGGCCGCTCAAGCACTCTCGCGGCGCTTGAGATCTGGAGATACTCATGCACATGTGCGATAAGAAATGGCAGCATTATGGTGTGACATCGTCGGAGCTACATGCCAGCAAGGCGGCCAACGTGACACAACCAACGCACCATGCCCGAGCTAGCTGATCCATGCGGACACAAGCTATACATTATGCTGCAGTATCGGATATTGGATGATTTGTAGATATATATGTTTGTTTGAAAAAAATGTGAATCTTATCTTTATGTTTGACTGGCCCAACAAAAGAGTAGCAAGCAGAATCAACTATTTCAATCGATAAGCAAATTTTAGTTCTCAGATCTCGAGTTATTAGTTCTTAAGAAAAATTAGAGGAACAAGATCAGATTTTCTAGTTCGGGACCTGCCACCCGCCTTCACTAAACAGTTCTATGCAAGTACTTGTTCATGTATGCAATGCACTTTTATGATAATTCTGACAGCGACCTTGTTGCTGATTAATGAATACAATCTCAGAAGGCAAATCATCTGAATGTACCCACAACAAAGCTACATTATCCTTGACCGCGCCAACCCCCGGGGCTGGCTGCACACCGCCCCGTGGCCTTGGCAATACGTGAGAATCTCAAATCGGTTATACATCATTTGCAACGGACCCTTGAAGCCCGTGACAAGGCTCAACATCTGTAACGGCTGTTGTTTGTCGCCCGTTACTCATAAGCGCGGCAGCCTTCACCCCCACCTGGCCACCACAACACCCGTTACCTATGAGGACTTCTAGTAACAGGCTTATTAAACGCCCGTTACATAAGTTCATTGTAACAGTCGTTAAAATTGGTCTGTTACGAAATGTATACCTATCGGTAACGGTCTCCTAATGTCTGTTAGAGATAATTGTCGTATCGGTAATCGTCTCTTAATGTCCGTTACCGATCACTGTCGTATCAGTAACGGTTGCTTAAGGACCGATAGGGCAGTGATCGTACCTAGCTTTCGCTTGTGGTAACACATGTTACCGATTACAATTTGATGCCATTACTGATAGAGTGGCGTTACTTGTGTCCGTTGATGCACATTACCAGAGTCGGAGCTCAATAGTTTAATTCATTGGCGCAGCAGCCGGCAGGCGTCCTACGCGCCATTTCCGCGGTCGCGACTGCCGCCTCCTCGGCCGCGACTAGCGCCTCCTCGGCCATGCTCGCCTCCATCGCCATCCGTAGGCCGTTGTTCGGCGTTGTAACCTGACTCTCGACATAGTGAAGTTCTTGTTGGCTGGCGTCCGTTGTTTTTCCTTCATGTGTTGGGAGAGTAATTTTGAAAGACAAAAGAACTTATAATTATTGATGGAGAGAGTAATTTTGAACCACCTACTGCCATTTATTCTCATTCAAACGACCGCACTAATCTCTCGTCCACTTCTTTATGAACTGTAATTAAGTAGCTCTCAAGTAGAAGGCTTCTGTATGGCACACGATTAGCAATCCTCACTAGTTTTAAATGGTGTTACAAGGGTACAAGGCCATCCAATCTTGTTGCATTTGCTAGTCTTGAACGATGACATTAAAGTAGGTCATGTGCAACTAGATGGTTGGCATGTCTAATAATTTGAAAATTGGAATCACATCTGTCCCTGGACCTACTTCTGCTTCCTGGAACCCCAATATTCCCGGATACAAACACCCGGTTCGTAGCAAGCAATAGCTGATGCCTGGGTATGTAGCAGCGATGTGAAACTGAGACCATGTGACAAGCATTGTTTCAGTAACAAGATACCCAGGGATGAGGCATCGGCAACCGTTATGGATGACTGTTGCTAAACATGGATAAATTATTATTTATCATCGATCATCAACCCTACTAAATAAATATTTATGCACAAGTTATGTAGTAGATAATACATATAAGTTCAGACAATGTATTTGAGCCAAACTGTACATGCAGACAAATTAACGTTCAAGTCGAACTTCAGAGATATGACTCAATCTGGCTAGTTATGCATGATTTTGTTTCTGAGAGTGGTTGCACAAACTCCTGTAAGTTTGGCAAAACAAGTTCAACCAAACAGTACACCTAGTTGCTTATTAGAGGGAGGATCGATTACAAGAGAAGTCTTTCGCTCAGCATTCTTCTCAGAACGGGTCTTGCAGTAAATGTTTTCCTCATGATGGAGCTAAAAAAGTTTGTTGGCTACAAGAACCTAGCCAAGCCAAGCCTGACTTGGTGTTACTCTGGTGACGCCCACTAGGCGACAAACGATTTGTGTTGGCGGGTAAAAGGGGTCTTTGCTTGCGGGTGGAGCGCCCGCCAGCGACCTTGTGCTAGCGCAGAGACCTAGTGCTGGCAGGCGCCAACACTGAGGTTTTCGGTCCAGCACTAAAAAAATCGAAAATAAACAGCAAAAAAATCTTTTTTAGAGGAGGGACTCCACCGGCCAGCGCATTTTTTCACGTAAAGTCGCGTCGCTACGTGGTTGCCGTTGATTCTACTCATATTATACCACATCGAGTGTAAATCGGTTTTTTGAGGCTCTAAACGGATTCAAATTAAAAACTTGTCAACTACAAAGTTTCCTAACTTTCTGAGATCTACAACTTTCATGTTGGAAGTTTTTCCATTTGAGATCATTTATGAAATTTGAATTTCAAATTTAAGAGATTCAAATTTGAATTTCATTGACAATATGATTTCATATAAAAAAGTGTAAACTACAAAGTTTAATAACTTCTCAGATCTACAACTTTCATGTTGAGAGTTTCTCCATTTGAGGTCGTTTGAAAAATTCAAATTTTCAAGTGACTGTGTGCATCTCTGCTCGCGGGCGACATAAGCCACCCGCCAGCACAAATAGGACCATTTGTGCTGGCATGTGGCTTATGTTGCCCGCCAGCACCGTGCCTTCACTGCTGGTGGGCGACATAAGTCACCCGCCAGCACAAATTGGACCATTTGTGCTGGAGGATGACTTATGTTGTCTGCCAGCACTAAGCCTTCACTGCTGGCGGGTGCAAAGCTGACGCCCCTGTGCACCACAGTGCTGGCGGGTGCCAATTACACCCGCCAGCACGCTAATTTCTATGTGCCAGTACAAATTGTTTTTGGTGTAGTGGCCAATGCCCAAGGATAAGTTCCATCAAGGCTAAGGCATCCTTCCAGATATTAATCTTGATGTCCTTAAACTTATCGAACCACTGCGTCCGTTTGCTCAATTTATTGCACGCAACTACACGTACCTTATGTAAAAATCTTTGGCTCTGCTGCCAACATCCAGGATTTGACTTTGTCGAGCTCCTTTATATATATGTATCAGATCAGAATAGTAAGATGGAGCTTGGAGGTGAGAGACCTGGTGAATTAAAATTACATTGTTGTGACCAGGATGCATGGTAGTAGAAAGCTGTGTGAGGCTGAAGCTTCCAATGGGCATGGGAGGCATTGGGAGCTGCAAAAGAACCGAAGACAAGAAGAAATAAGCTCCACTTGTTCTTTGCAGTATGCTCTTGCATAAGTGCGTAACAGGGTACATATGGATACCCTGACTGCCACACATCACAGCAAAGTGTGACCAGCCTGCAACAGCCTCTTTGGGTACCAGGGTGCTATAGGCAAAAGTGGAGTGAAGCGTCAACGTACCAGAGGCTGAAGTAAGTCTATAAGCAAAGCGCTCGTGTCTTAGTCGATATTGTATTTTTTTTAGGAAATTCGAGGTATTTCACATGGTGATGGCAGTAGATGCAAGGGTATATTGTGGTGTGGCAACAGATCTCATGCAATAGGAGCTAAAGAAATAAGAAACTGATCAGAGTACTCAAATCCAAAGTACGAGGTCAAATGAAATCCTTCAATATATTTTTAGGAAAATGGTCGAATGACATACACATAACCCAATGCTTGCGATATAAATTGAATTATATTATCCTCATAAAAGAATAATACTATATTTGTGAAATAATGATTTTGCGTTAACCGGATAGCATTTGACATGGCTCTAATCGTATCTTTACTTGATGGAGAGTGCTCCAATTCAGCATTCAACATTGAAAGGAAATAAAGGAATAATATGCCGAGACATCTTTTACGGTGCACAATACGACGTGTACTAACGATTGAAAACGGACTCGTATGTAATAGAAAAGGATCTATATGTCAGGATCCTACTATTGAGATTAATTCTATACTACCGGTTTTTTTAGTTATAGTACGGGTTTTTTTAGTTATAGTACGGTAGTATTCATAAGTCGTATGGGTAGTATAAAGGTATTATCTGAAATGTAAAATGATATTGTTGTAATATAGGAAATGAAATATATGAATTGGGTGCGTCTCGGCTGAATGGGCAGCGGGGGAACATTTTCCAAATAATATATTTGGAGGAAACTACCATTTTACCCATAGTAAAAAACGGGTAATACTACCGTATAACCGTAGGGTCGTATCGTGCGCTGTAAAACTCCAGAAAAAAAAAGTCATACATATCCACTTTTATAGATAGTGTATTAGTAGTATTCATCATGAAGGTATCCTTATTAAATTATGTCATCCATGTTTATAGCTAGTATATTTGAATGAGTTTTCAACCAATAAAAACAAAAACGATTAATTCAATTTATTTCACGCAACTACAAGCCGGCATGTGCCTTATTAACAATAAATGTTGACTCTGCAAGCAACATCCAAGATATGACATTATGTCTTTATCGGCCTCTTTTATATATTTATGTATCTGATCAGAGTAGCAAGATAGAAGCTGGGTGGGTGAGACCTGGTGAACGACAATTTTTGAAATCAGGATAGAAGTTGAATAGTGACTGAAGCTGATCTGAGGCTACCATTGGTCATGGGATGCATTGGGAGTTGCAAACATACCGTGGATAAGAGGAAGATGAGATCCACTTTTCTTTCTAGTATGGTTAGGCAAGAAAAATCAGAAGGTCATTCTCTACATGCAGCTTATTTTGATTGAAGTTTGGGTGAGACCTCGCGAACGACAACAGTGAGTCAGTGACCAGAATGGCAGTTGAATGTTGAATGAGCTAGGCTGAGGCAAATTCCAATGGGCACGAGAAATATTGGTGAATTTAAACAAACCAAGAATCAGAAAAAAATGATCATAAAAGTATTCTTAGCAGTACGGTGCAGAACCCTTGTCGCTGCAGATGGCCACCGTTGTCTCTGTGCTGTCCTTGCATTACAGGTGGACACACCATGGCAGAGGTTCGTCATTAACCCCCCCTGTCTGCATTGGTAGCATGAGGTGGTCTTTCGCTCACCCATTTGAGGCCCTCTTAATTTGGTTGGGCATATTTCGGTTTCAGCTTCACCTGTTTTGCGCAAATTGAAGCACTGTAGTGTAAAGCCATTTTGAAATATAGGCCTATAAAAATGAAATAGATGCCAAGTGAAGCTGGTTTTTTTAGCTGGGCGTTTCTTTGGAAAGCCCTCTTGAAGTCCGGCTAGGAGGCCTTGTGACGTTGAACTTCACCATCCCTAACCTGTCTGAAAACTGCTCTTGATGAGCACTACGCATCCATTGTATCCGATCATGTATCTAAGCTATACTTGTTCAGAAAGTCAATTTTTGTCTATCTTCAAATTCCCTGTTAAACTTGTTCACCAAAAAAAAAATCCGAGTTATACTTGAACCATTTTATGCTTTCAAACATATAAACTGTATTTTCCCTACTACGCATTCCTGTGAATAAGGCAAATAATCTTGCTATGTAATCATAAACCATATGTTTTCTAAACTGGACACAAAACATCAACTAATTCCACTTTTAGAAACTGTTGTGTGCAGGTCTCAAATATATTGTTGTTGTATAAAAATTATGAATGTAGGAAATGGTATTGTTTCTTGGGCAAAATGAAGTGCTCAGGCGAGCTTTGTTATGGTGCTTGGAACACTACTACAGAAAACATTTGTAAGAGCCACTGTTTGTTTTAGGAGCGGGCGATTTTGCCGCCCGCGCGCAACACTGTAGCAGCTAGACCCGCATCTAGATTTTTGGGAGTGGGTGACCCCATCACCCAAACCTGGAAATCGTTTTCAGGTGCGGGTGATGCCATGATCCGGTCTTGGAAATATCCTCATTTCTAGGTGCGGGTGATGATATCACCCACTCCTGGAAATGGTTTCGTGCCAAAAAAATCATAACTTCTTCATATTATTTCGGATGAAGACAAACTTTATATCAAAATTGTATAGGTCGACGAGACCTAAAACTTTGTAGTTGACAAGTTTTTCATTTCAGATTGTTTAATATTTCAAAATATCCATTTAAGTACTATGAGATTGTTTGCAAAAAACTATATCTCTTATATAGTTTCAAGAAACTGAGAGATGTATAAGATCTGTGAATGACCAAATGACCAAAATAAAAGTTGTTCATCTTCAAATGTCATATAACTGTGTAGTTTAACCATTTTGTATTTGAATTACTTTTGTCAAGGTAAAGTACGTCTGAATTTTTGAAATTTGAAAATTTGAATTTTTGGAACGACCTCAAATGGAGAAACTCTTAACATGAAAGTTATAGATACCGAGAACTTTTGAAACTTTGTAGTTTACAACTTTTTTATTTGAAATCATATTATCAATGAAATTAAAATTTAATTCTCTCAAATTTCATAAACGACCTCAAATGGAAAAACTCCCAACATGAAAGTTGTAGATCTCGGAAAGTTGTGAAAATTTGTAGTTGACAAGTTTTTAATTAGAATCCGTTTAGAGTCTAAAAAACCGATTTATACTCTGTGTAGTATAATATGAGTAGAATGAAAACTGTATATGTATGCATATGAATGTGTGGTGTAGTGGTAGAGAAGGCTTAGTGTGAGGGTGGAGGTTGCGGGTTCGAACCCTGCCGACCGCGTAGCGGCGCGACTTGCCAGTTGCGTCCCTCCCTTAAAAAATGGAAATGGTGTTTCCAGTGTAGCGGCGTGTAGCAGGTGTGGGTCACCCGTTCATCCTCACCTGGAAAATGGTGTTTCTAGTGTAAGTGATGTCATGACCCGCACCTGGAAATGCATTTTCAGTTGCGGACTAGAAATTGCTATTTTTAAACCGCTCCTGAAAATGTGAATCCGCCCGCTCCTGCACACGTTTTCTGTAGTAGTGGAAGGAACCTCATGTTCCTCCCATCTTATTTAATTTGTAAATAAGGGTATTATAGTAATTTATGCTATGCTAGATTTTTTTATGCGAATTATGCTTTGCTAGTTAAATGGATAGCAGTTCACCAAGCTACTGAATCGGGAAAAAAAAATTCTATCTTCCCCTCCTTCGTTTGGCCTACGCAGGGGCTCACCGTTGCCCGCCGTGAACCTGCGCTGCAGGGAGTTGCTGCCGGCCATCAGTCCCAGCAAACGATGGGATACATTGGTTGTTTCAGTTGTAGTTCTAATGACCGGAATTTCCATCCCAATATATAAAGCCACACGCACGCAACCTAGCTTGCCTTTTAATGCGTTTTAGCTAACCCTGATTTTGTTCCTGGTTGCAAATGTAGTTCATTGCATTGCTTGCAGGCAATCTGATACAAAGTAATGGTGCAAACACATGCCAA
Organism: Cenchrus fungigraminus; assembly: GCA_036936925.1. Taxonomy (NCBI): domain Eukaryota; kingdom Viridiplantae; phylum Streptophyta; class Magnoliopsida; order Poales; family Poaceae; genus Cenchrus; species Cenchrus fungigraminus. Next base: position 93,732,521 of record CM072780.1, read on the forward strand.
TGGACAATGTGTGCTTTTATACCTAGGGTCGTTCTGCAATTTCACAGAAAACAAGTATTCACCAATCGTTTCTGTAATTCATTATCACATTATAAACAACATTTTTTGTATCTTCGATGTCAATGCTTTTTAGGCTGATGTAAATGGACCTAAGGAAATAAACAATAGTCAACTTGAAACTTGCAAGATTAACACATAGCTGGAGCTAATAAAGTGATCAATTTTTTTAGCTAGATTCAGTATTCATGCCATACTGAGTGCTTCGTCAGTCTAGTAGTGGAGGACCTCGCTTGGCAGAGCTAGGCAGTACTATACTTGAAAAATGTTTTTGTGCTATCAAGTTAGCAACATGATTGGAGTGTCCACAAAGGCTTTATTTACCTTTTTCATCTATACATATTGCTCCATCAGAAAAAAACAATTGATTCGATCTGTTCAACATGCGACAAGGATAAGAAATTCATCTTCTTTAAAAAGAAAATGGCTAATTATAAAGAAATGTTGTACAGGATCGAAGATTAACATGATTAATTGGCCACCATGACATGAATGTCCCGAACAGCTAGCGCTGCAAAAAATAAAAAAAGGCATAAAACATCAGTACATGCTAGAAATACAAATTGTAATTTTTCAGCATGACATGTGAGATCAAGCAAAAGCAAAGCCAGCAAACTCAGTTTATTTTGTAAAATAACCAAGTTCTTTCCCCTCGTTTAAGTAAGTTTCATAGAAAACCAAGAAGATATGCAAGTTGCATTATTTGCACATCCAAGAAATATATACCATGGTTGGTCCAGTGATAAATGAAACTGAAAAGGAACAATTTACTATCGTTGCTATATATAAAGAAACATCCATCCAAAGGAACTGGGGAGGGAGATGTCTGTCACTAAATTGAATGGCAATGGGAATCCAATAGTAAAAGTTGAACAGCGGTTTCCAGTGGGGATGGGATTCATCAGGAGATTTAGCTAAAGATGGAGAGACTCATCAGGCAACCTGAAGGACTGGTGCTGTATGACTGATCCTGGCAAGTGATCACACCGTAGGTATTGTGGAGTTTCACAAATTCAGGCTGGGTGTGGAGTGTAGACAATTTCGTAGAGTACTCAGAGCTATCTGATTGAAATAGTATGTTTATTTAGTTTTTAAGCTTAGACTGTTAATAACTAAAAATATTTAGAATGATAACAAATTAGTTTGGTATATCCATCTTCACAATGCTGTTTTTAGAATAATATATATGCTTTTTACAGATATATATAGCTGGTCAAAATGCAACATATTGATGATCCTATCGATCTTTTTAATGGGTGTGCTAAATATTATGGTAAATTCTGTAGCACAGAAAACTAAATAAGCAATGTATCCATAAATCGCTCAATACCGAATTTGTATTCTGCCTAGCGGTAATGGCTTGGACGTGCTATATGCAGTAGCAGCCCCAGTGAAGAAAAATCAACTTTGTTCTCGTCCATTTTGTTTTTCTAGCTACCCGTTTAGTTAACTCAAAATTTCTTTAAAAAATAAACGAAGTTGAGAGTTTGTTCATGATTACAATATTTACTATTTTTTTTAAAAATGATTTTGCAAGCAATATGCAATTCATGTCCAGTTCAATAGTTGCACCCAAAAAAGAAGTCTTTAACAGTTCACAGTTATTATTTTGTTTGTTCTGTGGAACAGTGAAGTAATTAGGTATCTGATGAGTTAACAGTAAACCAATGCAAGCATGTAGGTGGAAGAAAAATCGATTGCTTCCCCTGTGGCAAATGTGACAACTACAAACCATGACCCTAACTTTTTGAACGAAATGGGTGAGTTAAAACAGAGGATTAGTATAGCATTATTACAAACCACCATGATTAGTTGGAGCCTGAGGCGTCTTCGCGCACTGCACGATCTCCAGGGAACGGCCCACCATACTTGTATTACACACGGGAGGCAATGGCCCATGGGAGTTTTAATTCAAGCTTGAGATCGGGGAAACTATCCAGCATCAGCTTTATTTAAAAACGTACTGCAAGCTTGTCAGAGGCCAAACATATGTGCATCTTTGTCTATGAATTCGCTACGGATTGTCTGAGATATTCACAACATAGAAACTCTGATAACTTGTGTGATCCAAATAAAATGAATGGTTTTGTGGTCTTCTAGGCTACAAGTTAATGTATGGCAGCAAAGCAAGTCAATAAATATTTTCCGATGTCACTGTATATTTCTATAGTGTACTGTAACATATAGGAAGTCTAGTTATTGAGCGTGCCATGTGATTTTAAGCAACATGTAAAGTCAGCTAACTGGGTTTCTGTTGTTGACTAACTTATTTGCTCCCCTCTTCTTTTTTTTTATAAAAAAAAGGAAAAACACAATCACTGCATATCCTATCCCGAGTAGGATCTTTTGCGATGCCGGTTTTGGAGGCTATGTTCACGTGAAGGCTGTGCGCGCAGTGCTTAGCATTGAGGATGGATCACAACTTACTCAAAAGTGAGAGTAAAACGGAGATTCTCTATTGTTCAAACTTTCTTTTATAAGCAAAACAAGAATTCTTAAGGTCACCATGCACCCCGTATGGCTCTTCATTTGTGCAACGGAATCAATTAACAACTAGTGCGTTTCATTCATTCCATGAATCAATTAATTAGGGTAGTCCCAATAGCAAATTTATTGCAGTTTCTATCTCTATTAATTACCCATAACAGCTCACTATTTTGCTGATGTGGCACAAGAGTTAATGAAGAAAGAGAGGGAAAAAGGAAGAAACGATTTCTACACCTGGAAATGGCGTCCTCACTTGTACCGAGACACCAAGAAACGAGAGAAAACCCATTGTGAAGAAACGACCCCATTCCAAGGCAGTCATCCCGATCCGGTGTGCTGCCGGTGAGCTCCAGCCGCGGCCAGGCGGGCGCGCCCCGGCCACTGCACTCCTGGCGGGCAACCTCGGGCTGCTGCGCCCCTGCCGGCGAGCTCCGGCCGCCGCGGCGAGGCGGGCGCACCCCAGCCACCGCGGCTCTGGCGGAGGAGCCCCGGCCGGCGAGCAGGGGAGGAGCCGGCCACCACCTCCTCTCCGTCTGCGGCCGGATCCGCCGTGCCAGTCCTCCCGCGCGAGCTCCCCGCCGCCGCTCCTCCGCTGCCCCTCTGTCGGTCCTTGCTCCTCCTGGAGGCACCACGGGGCCGATCTGCAGGCGTGCGCGCGTCCCGGCGGGCGGGCGAGGACGGCGAGGTGGGAGAGGCCGGGAACGCAAGGAGATGCGTGGCTGGGGGCGCCTGCGCTGGGGTTGGGGTTGACGCATGCGCGGCCATGGATGAGGCCGCCGCCCTCGGCTTGCCGTGGTCCGAGATGTTTCGCTCCGCCTCGCTCCAATGGCCCAAACAGGAGCCCGGTGATGTGCCGCCTCCTAAGAAGCCAGCCTTGTAGGAGGGGAAGGCCAAGCCACCGGCAGCGGGGGCGGCGGCGGGGGCCGAGACCGAAATCGCCGGGCTGTCGCTGGAGCCCGACGCGAGCCTGGCGCTCTACATCGCCATGGCAGCGTGCGCACTGTGGTAGAGAGGAGAGCAGCCATTGGTGTGCGCAGAGGATCCTGGAAGCCAAGATGTACCGATTGGTTCATTTTTTATCTGGGTAGTAGAAGAAATTTTTGCAATGGGAAGACTACACTAGGCCAGAAACGATTTGTCCTGGCGGCTAAAACCGGACTTTGTTGGCGGGTGCAGCACCCGGCAGCAACTTTGAGCCAGTAGAAATGACCCTTTAGCCATTTGTGCTGGCGGGTGGCTTAAACGCCTGCCAGCACAAAGTCCATTAGTGCTGGCGGTTCGTTAAGCAGCCCGCCAACACAAAGGTCATCTGTGCTGGCGGTTGCTTAGGCCGCCCGCCACAGAAAGCATTTTTCCCATTTCCTATATAATTCCCCGTAATTGTTTATTATTTGTATATAATTTGTCATTTTCGTTTATTATTTGTATTTGGCCGCTATATTCGCCTGTATTTTTTTTCATATTTGCATTTGTAGGCCAAATTCACTTTAATTTATTGTAATTTGCATTTAACCGCCAAATCCAAATATGTCTGACAAACACATAATCCAAACTAAAATATAAAAATGTATACATAAGTCACATTACAAAAAAACATCGTACATAATAGATAACCCTAAGACACCCATCTACGTAACCTTTCCGCATCGTCTAAAGTCAAGACTCCTTCTTTATCGAAGAATTCTCCATCCTCGTGGCAAATCTCACGTAGGATGAATCTCGCCATGTCCGCACAAATGTTGGTGATTTCACTGTCACGAAGTTGCCCCCACGACCCCTCGATGGTAGGCATCTGCACGTAAACACAATAAATAAAGATTGTTATGCATTACCATTAAGACCATAATTAGCACATGCATGGTTGTGTACAAACAAGAGGCTTACGTCTTCTGGATTTGTCCGGTACCTCCCATTATTTCTCAAAACCTCGCACACATAATATCCACATAGCACACTGCCAGGAGGTTGTTTGTAGCACTGCAAACAAATAAAAAATGATCGGTACTTATTAACAGAAGTGTACAACTCTGATAAAAATGATTGGTACTTATTAACAGAAGTATTCTTACCCATTTGGCATGTCGTACCACCAATTTTTTCTTCTTTGGAGGGTGCTGCCCACCATTGACTATGTATAGCCTATACGCACTTTAAGGATACAAAGACATAAGTTAGTAATACAATTTGAACTATAGCCGATACACGCAATAGTGATTATATATTGCACTGAGTTGTCTTACTTTCTTATAATCTCAATGATTTTCCGGTAAGAAGCCTCTGAATAGTGTAATGAGTCGTAGACCCCCATAGTTCCAAACTTCGGACACATGTGAAAGCAAATGAAATGAAAACAAATGATGAAATAGTTATTTAAAGGATCTTACTCGAAATTGTAAGCACACTTGATAGAATCCTTATGTTGGTTTTTCCTCGTTACCCTTGCAATGTATATAGCCACCTCATGAAGTTTAGCTTTCTCGTAACCCTTTGTTAATTCTTCTTTCTCTTGTGGTGTCTTTGCTTGTTCCTCTATTTGCTTTCTTAGATGATCCGATATTATGAACGTGTGTTGTAGCTTGCTTACTTGTTGCGGGTCCAGATATGCTACCTTCCACCTCCCATTTGTATTCCTTTCATCCAACGCTTGCATCCTGCAAAAAATTTTACTTAGGATGGTAATAACAATACATATGGATTTGAATAGATTTGTATGTGGTATAGGGATGTTGACTTACATGGACCAAATGGTGACGAGATTGACGTCGAGTTTGTCAGGACGGAACATCGCATGCAAATCGGGGAAATCGATTGCAACTTCCGTTCTAAAGAGCTACTGAACACCCATTTCGGGACATTAGCGGTGATAGTGTGAATGCCATGCTTCATGGCGTGCATGATCCATCCATGCTGCCTCATCAATTCTGACGACCCTTCGTTCAGTTGCCACCAAAAACAGAATGGTTTGCCATGCTCATACTTGTCGGGCACCTCATCTGACGAAAACATATTTATTTGCTCCTCCTTTTGTTTTTGAAAAGAGGTGTGGGTTAAAGATTTTTCATCTGGTACCTTCTTGAGTACTTGAACATCAGATGATTCTTTACCGGATGCTGGAGCCCGTTTAGGTTTATTCTTCAGTACTTTCAAGAACAAGTCAACATCAGATGATTTCGTCTTTGGTTCATATGAGTTTATCATCCGGTGTATTGCTGGCGTCTTGGTTGCTGGACATGGCGGAGGAGATGGTGGTCTTGGAACAGATTTCGGTGATGATGCCTCTTCATCAAGAGTTTGTTGGACGGGTGATTTGTTCTCGTTGTTACCTCCCTGCTCCCCACCCATCGTAGGTTGTTCCGTGTTCCCGATGTCTGCTTGGAGGGGTGCTTGTGGCATGTTGTTGTCATTATTGTTAACTCCCTGCTCCCCACCCATCGTAGGTTGTTCCGTGTTCCCGACGTCTGCAACATCTTGGAGGGTCACGTTGTTGTCATTGTTACTTCCATGCTCCCCACCCATCGTGTACTCGACCATTGCAGCATCTGAATCTTGGGTGGGTACTCATTCTTGACTAGGTTGTAAGGGACTTGGTGATGCATTAAGAATGATATCTCGACGATGCCACAATATGTATTGGTTCCTTGCATCACCGAGAAGCTCGATCCCATCCTCAGTAGGGATATCAATCTCGCACGACTCATCAGAAACCGAAACAGCTTGAACCCATGCGTACTCTGGCGGTGGTGGATTCGGAAACACATGACCTGTTAGTGCCATGGCTGTCCCAACTTCTCGAAACTTATCTAGTTTTCTTCCATATGGAATAACCAACTTGCATGGTGTATCCTCTACAATGTCATCTACAGGATGTTTGGCGTTAGCAATAGAACCAACACTACTTGGAGTCGGGATGGTTCCGATCTGGGCAAGCAGCAAGTTTGGAGGGACCTGTCCAGAACCACCAGATATTGCATTCTCTGCACTAGGCCCAACAGAAACTTGTTGTTGTTGTATGAAGAAGCCTATCAACTCTTGCTTGGCGATTTCTCTCATCTTGTCTTCAAGGTGCTTCTTATAACGGTCCCGCTTCTTATAACTTGCTCGGTGTTCACGAAATGCTTTACCCCAGGGCAAGGTAGAAGAAATCCCTCGAACACGGCCAGAGTGCTCAGGCATTCCGATCGCGGCGGTTAGCATATCTTTCTCCCTGTCGGGCATGAAAAGACCATTCTTTTGCATTTCCGCAAGTCCTTCCAGCTTCTCATAAATTTGTTCTGTTGTGGGCTTATGGAATGAAACCTTGCCGTTAGGTGCTATAGCCGGAACTCGAGCAAGGCACCAATTCCTGCTACGCTCATCCATGCCTTCAAACAAAGCTGGTAAACCAGCTACCCTCCTTTCTTCTTCCTCCTTCCTCCATTTTGCCATTTTGGCAGCATATCCTCCCGAACCCAAGTGATGGGGGTTCTCAGCAGCTTTCATAGCCTTCTCCTTTTGTTGGACACTCAGAGCTACTGCTTCTGCCGTCTTCTTCTGTTCTATGAATTCTTCCCACACTGCTAGCGGAATGTTACCATACACATCCCTAGCATCCTTGCCTTTCTGGACAAATTCAGTATTAAGTGTAGACCTCCAATTCCTAAGAGCTCTTCCACAGAGGCCCTCAGCAAAAGTTCTATCTGCATTTTCTGTTCCTTCCGGATAAGCAAACTTTTCTTTCACTTTAGCCCATAATACATCCTTCGTAGCCTTAGGCACAGTCTTCTAATTACTAGTTGTGATCCAAGACCCCAATTGGTCTCTGACAATTGCACCAACGATGTTTCGAAACCTAGCAGCTATCCCCTTAGGTTCGACGGGCTCACCTTTGTCACCCAACTGTTCTATCACAAGTTGTCCTCTTTCAGTGATCTGGTTTCTTCTTCTATGACCACGTTTCCTTTTCAGGTTACTAGAAGTTGTAGTACCCGAAGGTTGTGGTGCTGAAATGACTTCTGCCTCTTGGGCAAGAATGTTAGATGCTCTACGACGTCGTGGCGGGGATCACTCATCGTTCTACACATAAAACATTATTTAAAGTATATCTTAATTTGAAAAACAAACATTAATTTGAGTGAATGTGCATGCAGACCTCATTATCGCTTGGTTCGTAATCAACATCATCGTCATCGGAACGCCTACGAGGTCGTGGTTCGCTTGGTTCGTACTCAGATGGAGTTTCATAGTCTCCAATTATAGCACTATCACCGGAATCCTCCTCACCGGATTCTTCACTGTTAACAATTGATCATAGATAATTTACAATTCCTCCATACATTTTTTACAATTGATCATAGGTAATTGTTATATATAAAAATCTATTTATACACAATCCATAGTCCATTTTTGTATAATAAATCTATTTAAAAATTATACACAATCCATAGTCCATATTTATAATAAATCTATTTAAAAATCTATTTATACACAATCCATAGTCCATATTTATAATAAATCTATTTAAAAATCTATTTATACACAATCCATAGTCCATTTTTATATAATAAATCTATTTAAAAATTATACACAATCCATAGTCCATATTTATAATAAATCTATTTAAAAATCTATTTATACACAATCCATAGTCCATATTTATACAATTTTATCTTAAGCGCCCTCCAGCACCGTGGTTTGCCAGAATTTGAACTAAACTTTTCAAATAGGAACCTTTTCATATGAGAAAACACCTCCTGTACTTAAATTAAAATATTTTTGGAGAATTTTGGAAGTTTCATAGAATTTTGAACTATTTAAGGTAGGATTTCAAATTTTTCATATTTTGGCAAACCACTGTGCTGGCGGTTGACTTATGATAACCGTCAGCGGTGAGTCTCACCGCTGGCGGGCACTTAAGACGCCTGCTAGCACAGTGTTTTTCCATAATTTGAAAAATTTGAAATCATGGCTTAAAATATTCAAATTTCATAGAAACTTCCAAAAGTCTCCTAAAATGATTGAATTTAAGTATAGGAGGTGTGTCTCTTGTAAAAGAAGTCCTAGTTTGAAAAGGTAAGTTCAAATGGGACTTTAGGGTCATACACCTAATGAGTTATAGGTTGTTTGACCCTAGAGTCTCATTTGAACTAACCTTTTCAAATCAGAACCTTTTCATATGAGAAAATAACTCCTATACTTAAATTCAAATATTTTAGGATAATATTAGAAGTTTCAATGAATTTGGAAATTTTTAGGCCAGGATTTCAAAATTTCAGATTTTGGCAAACCACTGTGCTGGCGGTTGACTTATGATAACCGCCAGTGGTGAGTCTCACCGCTTGCAGGCACTTAAGACGCCCGCCAGCATAGTGTTTTTCTAGAATTTGAAAAATTTGAAATCATGGTTTAAAATGTTCAAATTTCATTGAAACTTCCAAAAGTATCATAAAATATTTGAATTTAAGTATAGGAGGTGTGTCTCTTGTAAAAGAAGTCCTAGTTTGAAAAGGTTAGTTCAAATGGGACTCTAGGGTCATACACCTAATGAGTTATAGGTTATTTGACCCTAGAGTCTCATTTCATCAAAACATCCAAAAGTCTCCTAAAATGATTGAAAGTCTTACAACAACATTAATTATATAAAGTCTTACAAGTGATACATCAAGCCCGACTAATAAGAAGTGCAAATTTATCCTTTAACAATTCTCCCTTCACAGTCTGTACGTAACCATGGCTTCTCCGATTTAGGAATGTTGGCTTCAATTTTTTTATTCTTTTCTCATGATCTTTGAATAAGACTAGTTCCTCAAACTGATTGTAATCCTCAACATCAATTACACCTTCTACTCCTAGAATTCTTTGTTTTCCGGAGACGGCAATGTGCTTCTTTACATTCATAGGATCAGCTATGTAGAAAACTTGTGCAACATGCTCGGCGAGTACCCATGGATCATCTTTGTAACCTACATTGGCATGGTCTACAAGTGTCAACCCATAATTGTCATCTGTGACGCCATTCGGGTGTTTGACCCATTGGCACCGAAACACGGGGAACCTGATATTCTCTCCATAGTCAAGTTCCCATATTTCCTCTATGAACCCGTAGTAAGTGATGTTGTTTCCGGATTTATCAATCGCATCTATGCGAACACCACTGTTTTGATACGCGACACTCTTGTTGTCTTTCGCCTTCGTATAGTAGGTGTACCCGTCAATTTTGTATGCTTTCCATGAGGTCACATTGCTTGATGGACCAGCCGCAAACCTGGTCAATGTTGTGTCGTCTATGGAATTTCCTTGAAATAGATGCCCAAGTTCCATTAACCATGATGGGAAACGACGCTTTTGCTCTTTGATGACCCAATCCTCGGACCGACTATCATTTTCTTCACGAATCTCATTTTCGTGTTGCACGATAAATGGCTCCACTATTGCAAGTTGTTGTAGAACACTAGCATGTGCTTTCTCCAGTTGTTGGTTGTCCTCGTCAATGAATCTTTTCCTTCCAATGGTCCCTTTCCCTGACAATCTGCCTTCGTGTCGATATTCCGGTAAACCGATCACTCTCTTATCTTTTATGTAGTCTATGCAACAAACAACACTCTCTTCTGTATGGTAGCTCTCGATCATGCTTCCCTCTGGAAATGCCTTGTTTCTCATGTATCCATTGAGAATCGACATGAACCGTTCGTACGTCCACATCTGATGAAAGTACATAGGTCCTAGTTCAGTAATTTGCTCGACCATGTGGATCATTAGATGTTCCATGATGTCAAAAAATGACGGAGGGAAGCACATCTCGAGCTGGGCTTGAGTTTCTGACATATACAGCTAAAGCCTTGCCAACTCTACACAATCTACCACTTTCTGCGAAATGATGTTGAAAAAGTAGCACATCCTTGTTATAACCATCTTAAGGAATACTAGTTTGACAGGTCGGATCGCAATCTCGAGAAAAACAATGATCATCACATGACAATCATGAGAGTTACAACTAGTAAGCGTCATGTCCTTCAATGAGACCAATGATCGGATGTTGGATGAGAATCCGGTTGGCACTTTCAGCCCACACAAGCATTTGCAGATAGCCAACCTCTCATGTTGTGTTAAGTTGTAGCTAGCAGGTGGAAGGTACTGCTTACCATTAGGACGTGGTTGTGGGTGGAGTTCTGGCCTAATTTTTAGGTCAACAAGATCCTTACGCGACTTCAGTCCGTCCTTTACCTTTCCTATTAAGCTTAAGAATCCCATTGTGCTTTCAAACACATTCTTCTGAAGATGCATCCCATCAATGGTATGGCGCACTACCAAATCTTCCCAGTATGGCAAGTACTTGAAAAATATAGACATTTTCTTGAAAGGCACGTCAATGTTTTCTATAGTTTCAGCCTCCTTCCTTCCCCTTTTTGAATTATCATCAACATCACCTTTTCACTTCTTACCAAGTTTGAACTTGAACTTCTGACACATTTCAAATACGGTTCTACCGGTGGCCGGTTGTGGGGCAAAAGAGTCTTTCTCAATCTTTCCATCAAAAGAGTCTGCCATCTTGCGATACTTGTGAGTCCTTATTAGCCAGCATCTGTGCCCCATATACACTGTCTTCTTAGATCCTTTCAGGTACACAAATATTGTACCATTCAAATAAACTACATGACCTGTTTTTCCTTTTTTCTGACCAGACAAAGAAAATAGGGCAGGGTAGTCATTAATGGTAACAAAGATAATTGCCTTAAGTGTGAATGTCTCCCTTCTGTACTCATCCCACATCTCAACCCCATGTTTCCAAAACTTCTCCATTTCTTCCATCAATGGCTCCAGGAAGACATCTATGTCGATACCAGGTTGCTTCGGTCCTTGGATTAGAATGGTAAGCAAAAGGAACTTTCTCTTGTGACATAGCCAGGGGGAAGGTTGTATATGGTCATCAACACTGGCCATGTGCTGTGCGTGCTGCTTCTTTCACCAAATGGATTCATGCCATCTGTACTTAACGCGAACCATATATTTCTTTTTTCATCTCTAAACTCTTTGTGCTTGGGATCAAAGGTCCTCCACTACCGAGCATCAGAAGGATGTCGAAGCTTCCTATCAAACTCATCTGGGTAATCTGCGTGCCAAGTCATTAGTTCAGCGGTCTTTGGGTTCGAGAACAATCGCTTCAGACGGTCCTCCACCGGCAAGTACCACATCACCAAGGCAGGGACTTTACGTTGACTAGCAGTGTCAGTACCAATACTATACTCCTCCTCAACTTGAGAAAATGCACTTTTCTTTCCACCCACCTTCCTCTTCGTGCCTTTAGATGCAATGACCCGTTCCACAGCAAAATCGGCATTACTTTTGTAACGACTAGCATCGCAATTTGGACACTTCTCCAGTTCTGCATAGTCACTGCAGTACAATATGCAATGGTTCCTACACGCGTGTATTCTTTGCACTCACATCTTCAATGGGTTGATAATATTCTTTGCTTCATATGTGTTTCTTGGGACCAAGTTAGGCTTCTGGAGTAGATTGGCCAACAGAGTAAGGAGTTCGTTAAAACTATTGTCCGACCATCCGAATTTTGCCTTCACAATCAGAAGATGGAGCAGGAAACGCAACACGGTCCACTCCTTCCCACAACCCTCATACATACGGTCCTTTGCTGCCTTCTTTAGTGTCTCGAAATTTTCTAACCCTTTAGCACTCCCTAGCAACACCTCCGGTTCAATGTGGCGCAACATTTCTTCCATATCAACATCACATTCCTCGTCCACCTGTGGTTCATCTGTTTGATCATCATTTTGATTTTCACAGCCAAAAGCATCATCCATCATGACATGATCATTTTCATCTGCATCTTCATCACGCACTTCATCATACCTGGTGCCGATGTCTGCATTGTTGAAAGTACTTTCTGCTTCACCATGGTGGGACCAAGTTTTGTATCCTTTCACAAAACCGCGCTTTATCAAATGCATCTTGATGACATTAATATCTTCCCACACAAATTTGTTGCAACAATCACAACATGGATAACGTATTTGCTTTGTCCTAGAAATTTGGGCATGCTTCTACGCAACCTCGAGAAAGTTTGTTAAATCTGTAAAGAATGTAGACGAATGTCTCCGTATGCCATACATCCATGCTCTATGTTCCATCTTAAACAACCTATAAAAGATAATTCTATTATAAACTCACGTATAATCAAAACTGAATTCTACAATTTCAAACTCAATTGTGTAACTTGCTTCAATTAATATGTAAAAAAGGGAAACAAAACTAAATTCTATAATTTTAATTTATGAAGCTAATAATTTAAATGACAAACTAATAATTTAAATAATTTAATATGTAAACTTGCTTCTATAATTGCAATAATTATGTTATGAACATTTAAATAATTTGCATTGACAAACTAATAATTTAAATAATTTAATATGTAAACTTGCTTCTATAATTGCAATTATTATATTATGAAAATCTAAAGCTATTTAAAAAATAAATCTCTAATTCAATATCTCTCTTCACTCCCCTCTCTCTCCTAGCTAACCCTAGGTCTAGATCTAGATCTCTATCTACATACAAATCATGAATAAAAGGAGAAAACTAAGGTTAAAATAGCACAAACTCACCTTATATAGCCACCTCCTCCAAGAAAATCAAGAGCAAAACCTTCCCCCCTAGATTTGGTGTTTTTGGAGCTTTTCCCGAGCTCCTCTCGGGCAAAGCGCCAATGGAAGGTTGCTGGGAAGAAGGGGCTGTTCTATATTTATAGAAGGCACAATGCTGGCGGCTGACATAAGCCAACCGCCAGCAGTAAGCTCTGTGCTGGCGGTGTCTTATGTTGACTGCCAGCACTGTGTACCTTTATGCTGGCGGGCGCCTTAAGCCACCCGCCAGCACTAATATCTCTCCTGGCGGGCACTTAAGCCACCCGCTAGCACACTGGTCGGAATAAGTCCGGTCGGAACGGTTTAACTCAACACTCACTCACACACTCGCTGCTTTGCTCCAAACCCTAGCCGCCGCCGCGAGCCCCGCCGCAGCCGCAACCGCCCGTGCCCCGCCACCGCCGCTCGTGAGCTTCGCCCGCGCGCCGCCCGTGTCCTGCCACCGCTGCTCGTGAGCCTCGTCCGCGCGCCGCCGTCGCAAGCCGCCGCCTGAGCCCCGCCACCGCGCGCGCCAGCACTCGTGCGTCGCTGCCGCCGTTGCAGCTTGCGGTAGAGGAGGAGCTCGAATGCAAGCTGTCGACCCAATCTTCTACCTCCAGTTCCTCGACGGACGTCGACCACCATCAGTGCCGCATGGCGAGCAGCTCCGCGCAGAACCTTAGCCAATTCGTGCCTCTCCCCCTGGTGGAATGCAAGTACTGCCGGATCCGGGTGGTTGGGTTCAAGAGTCTAATGTAGCTGGCAAACTATCAGATGTTCACCAGTATTGCTGCACCGCCACAAGCGGCACCACAAGCGGCACCACAACCGTCTAGTGTAGTGTATCTGCCGGGGCAGGTGCAACCCGTGCCTGAAATTATGGATCAATTGAATCAGCTAAAGTTTGTCGTTTCTGATTTGAAGTTGGGGTTTAGTGATTTGAAGATGTCGCATAATAAAATGAGGCTGGAACTTGCAGAACAACGAGGGCAATTTACTGAACATTTGGCGAAGAATGGCTGTGGGAAGAAGCCCAAGAAAAATAAAGGATTATGCATGCAGGGCATCATCCTCGCTTTTGTGATCTTGATAATAGATGTAGTTCTTTGTAGTTATCTCACTGGCGGGCTGTCTAAGAACTGAGTGAGGCAAGTTGTAGTTGACTTGTGAGTGAGGCCCCTATTGTAGTGTACTTTAATTTGTGTTGGTGTGCTTTGAAACATTTGTGATCATGCATGTTGTTTGTGTGAAATAAACCTTTCTAAGGTGCTGTTTGTGTTGACATTTCAGTTTGAATTTGACTTTTTGGTGAATCAATTTGACTTGTTGGTGCTGTCCATGTTGAAATATTGGTGACAGAAGTAACAAGTTCTATTTGCAGCTTCACTGTGCTGGCGGGTGCATATGCTAGCCGCCAGTAGTAAAGATCCATGCTGGCGGTCGACATAAGTCGCCCGCCAGCATAAATGGGACCATTTTTGCTGGCGGGTGGCTTATGTCGCCCGCCAGCACTAATCCTTCAATGCTGGCGGTTGCTGGCCTGGCGCCCCTACGCACCACTGTGCTGGCGGGTGCCACCCGCCAGCACGCTAATTTACTTGTGACAGGACAAATCGTTTCTGACCTAGTGCTAGTTTCTTGGTACAATATCCTATGCTATAGAAACTACTCAAGTTTCTACCATTGGGACTGCCCTTAGCACATTAGTGCGTTGCATGGACCTCATGGAGGCTATACAGCAACGCACGCCCCTCAGGTTTGCAACAAATGGAGTAACTAGCACTTAGTGCATTAACCATGCTGCACTCATGGCTTTTCATAGCTTGCAACACTTGCACCAAATGACTTCCGTTACTTTTAAATTCTGCTTGCATACACTTTACTTTCAGCATTGAAATGGGCTTTTGAAATTCATGATTTAATTGTATCTTGTCAAAGAATAAACCTTGAATAAATCCAACATTCATTTGGCTGCGCGTGGTACTGCGCGTGGTACATACTGCACGAGTGGCCACAGAATACCTCTCCCACCAATCCCCTCCCCTTGTACAGTTGTATAATAAGGTCTCCTGATCTGAATTCATGTGTACGTGGTAAGGTTTCCCCTCCCCGGCTACACTATATTTAATTTTATACTATATTCATATGTACTCCCTCCATACTCATAAAACATGTCGTTTTGGACAAGATCTCAGTCAAAAATTGGGAACATAAATCATGAAGAACTTTTAAGTTGTTGAGTTTGAAAATGTGAAAACTACATAAATAAATTTGTCTTGCAAAATACTTTCATAAAAGTATAGATATGTTAGTTTTTAACAAATATTTTTATAAAAATAAGAAGTCAAAGTTATGTATTGAAGACCGTGTCGCTGTCTTAAACAACATATTTTATGAGTATGGAGGGAGTACGCTAGAAGTTACCTAGCTCCCTCCATTTTGAAAAACCAGACGTGCTCTTGGCCCATTTTTGAAAAACCTGACGTCCTGGTGGAGTAGGAGGAGGGGACAACGGTTCCGGACTACCCTCGCGCACGCCGCCTGTTCCCGTCCGTTCCGCTGCCGCGGCCGCATTCAACGCTCGTCTCGCGTGCCCATTTCATCGCCCGCAATTTCTCCCCCGCGCCGCCTCAACTCCCACGCGCCCGACGCCCTTCATCCACGCGCCTCCGAAGCCGTGCGCCCACGAGTATATATTTAATTTTGTAGCAACACAGACCAACAACATAAATTTTATCATATTACACAAATTCCTTTCGACATGTTGCCAATTTCCCCTTTTGGTGTCTCAAAATTGGTTAAAATTACAGCTGACATGGCAGATTAAAAAAAATGAAGAACCTGGTTTAGAGATCTTTTTTTTTTTTGAGACGAACCTGATTTAGAGATATGTTGTCCACATTGCACATCACTAGTTTCAGAGTCTAATTCTGTTGAGATATCCAACGTCCAGGGTTTTCATATGCTGCTGAAGTTACTCTTATATAACATAATATTTTTATTCCTGCAAAAAAGATATTTGGTCGTTGTGACATTTTGATATCTGTAACTCTTGTTAGATACGCTATCAGATTGGTGTGCAATTTCATATGACATTGAGAAAACTACATGCCATCATTTACAAATCTTCTTACATTATCAAACCTGATTCATAGATCACTGATCGCAAATAACAGTTTAACCCGGGCTTCATCTGTTCGTTTTTACTACCATGCATTTGCACACATATATATTACTCTGATCCATCACGCAAGTTCACTAATAACACATACATATATGGTACTGGAAGCCCGAAGCGCGAACCCTGAGATTTGCTGGATAAGATGCTTTTCCCCTCAATTGTTTCTAAAAATTCAAGTAAAAATGGTGCAGCTAATTCTCTTGTGGTTTTGAACACAAAGTTGTCAATGAGAGAAATTTTTTTGTGTTTTCCAACTTACACAGATTAGCAGATCCGCCTCTCAGTTTTTTTTCCTTTTGGCGTATCGAAATTGGACAAAATTACGACTGACATGGCAACTTCAAAAAAATGAAGAACCTGATTTAGTGGATATGCTGTGGACATTCTTACATCATTAGTTTGAGAGTCTAAACATTTAGATATCCAGGTTTTGATATGTTGCTGGAGTTACTTTTATAGTATAAGATTCTTGTTTCCTGCAAAAAGATATTTTTTCCTTGTGACATGATGTTAGATGATCAATGTGTAATCAAGATGCTCAATGGATTTATATCAGATGCGATTGGCGTCTAATTTCCCATTCTATTAGGAATGGGTTGATACGGAGAAAATTACATGCCATCTTTTACAAATGTTCTTATATTATCAAACTTGATTGTTACATGACTAATAATAAAAAATAACAGTTTAACCTGGGCTTAATTTGTTCATTTTTAGTGTACCTTACATTTGCACATATATATTGTGATCCTAATCCATCACGCAAGTTCACTAATTACTTGTACATTCATATATGGTACTTTGAAGCCCGAGGCCGCTGTGAAGATGATCAACCAGTGGGTGAAGAAGGCCACTGACAACCTCATCGACTCCATTGTCTCCTCCAGCGACATAAACACCAAGACGGACCTCGTGCTCGCCAATGCCGTCTACTTCAAGGGCGCATGGCTGGAGCCGTTCAACCACAGTTTCACGGAGCGGGGCACGTTCCACCGGCTCGACGGAGGCCTCGCCGAGGCTGAGTTCATGGTGAACGGCCTCATGACGAGCAGCATCAGGAGGCAGGACATCGCTTGCATGGACGGGTTCAAGGTCCTAAAGCTCCCTTACCAGCCCGGCACCGCACCAGCGCTGCCAGCTCATGGCCAGCTCAAGCGCCACCGCGAGCATGGCACCGCAAAGTCCAAAGGCAAGCTCTCCACGGAGGTCAACGATGGCACACAGTACTCCATGTTCATCTTCCTCCCGGACGAGTACGATGGCCTCTTGACCATGGTGGATATGGTCACCGCGTCACCATCGTACCTGTACGGCATCTTGAATGATGAGATGGGAGAGGAAGCTTGTCAACATCACGCTGCCCAAGTTCGAGATTACCTTCAGCTGGAGTGACCTTGAGTGTGACCTTATTCGGCTGGGTCTCTCGCTGCCATTCTCGCCGAAGGCCGCCGACCTCCGTGGCATGTGCAATGGAGATGATAACAGCGGTGGCAAAAGCACTGCAGGGCGTCGTCCGACGTTCCTGTCCAAAGTCGCGCACAAGGTGGTGGTCAAGGTTGTTGGAAATAAACTCGACCTTGGTATGTTCCAGGTCGTGCGTATGTGTATCTCACGTGTGTGTGTGCGTGAGTTTTGCTTTGAGTCGTAGGAGGTTAGGAGTAGAGGGCTTCTAGGGTGTCAGTTGGCACGGGAGACGGCCGAGTCGTCCTGAA
Source organism: Cenchrus fungigraminus (assembly GCA_036936925.1). NCBI lineage: Eukaryota > Viridiplantae > Streptophyta > Magnoliopsida > Poales > Poaceae > Cenchrus > Cenchrus fungigraminus. The sequence continues at coordinate 93,750,571 of CM072780.1, forward strand.
TTAGCGTGTGGTGCTCGAGACGTTGAGGGCCGGATCGTGTGGATCATGGCGAGGTGGCCGGGCTGGGAGTTCGGGGCTCCGTGGTGTGCGCCCCCGGCTGATAAATAGCCTCCGTACTTCACCGTTTTGAGTTGAGCCGAGTGGAATAAGAGAAGCCAACATACAGGCCGTTCGGCGGCCGGGGCGTTCGTCGCTATGTCTCGTGTTCCTGTGATCGTTCGTCGATCCTCGGTTCCAACAAAGGTGAACGAGGTGGGGACTGAGGCGGCTGCGGTCTACGTGGCCATGCGTGGTGGCGGTGGGCCACCGCCTGGCATTGTGGAGTTCACCGCCGACCATCCCTTCACCTTCTTCATCATGGAGGAGCGGTCCGGGGTGATCGTGTTCGCGGGGCATGTCCTTGATCCGACCATGTGATCTGTTTCAGAGATAAACTCAGTCTGTCAGCCTACACTACCACTATGCATTTCTGCGATGACACAGACTGCTTCAAACTGCTTGAATTACTGGCAATGACACAGTCGTTGGTCCTTACATTTGCCATTACTACTGAAATTCAGATTCTCGTTGCAATTACTCCTGCAAATACGGTGTTTCAATTGATTAATCATCATCCTTCATCTCTTCAGCCTTGCTGTCTGATTGCAATTTCTGATATGCCTCATTCTGATGAGATCAGTAGTTGCTTATATATGATCACAATCAGAGTCGTATAATGCTCATGCTTAATGCTTATTATTAGCAGTGGATTTGCTTTGTAATAGCGACTCTGCTTAACATCACGCCAAGCCAGGCCAAGTGACTAGTACTAGTATATAGTATATAAGGTTCAAATAAACCACGTGAAACAACGACCCATTCCAGAAAAAGGGAACTGACCGAGCAAAGTGCACGACGACATGTCAAGTCAGTAAGCATGCGAACAGCAGGGCCGCAGCGCTGCCATGCGATGGCTTGATATTGCCACTAAACGTGTGGCATAAGCAGGCATGCGTGCACAGACTAAACTGCCACGCCGGAGCACTACACGGGCTCGGAACGCAATGGTGGTTTGGTCCTGCAGATAACGAGTTCTCAACAGACAGGTTCAAGGACTCAATATAATTTTTACGGGCCACGATGAAGTTCTAACGAGTCTTTACACCGATACGGTTGTTGTATCGATGCGCAACTATTGCATACAGAGTTTTGTTGACCATTTTTGTGACTCTTGTGAATTACTGAAAACAATGATTTTCGGAATTGAAGCTATTAAAGTCCTACTTGTAGTGTACAATGATACTAGAAAGAATTAATAATTTGGCCACACAATTCTCTGAGATTGAAATGAAAACGTTGATTATGGGCATTTTCATTGAAGATTATTTTCAAAGAGTATTAAAAGATTGCCATTGTTCAAACAAAGGTTATGCAACCAAAAATTATATAGGGTTCTTGACATATTCTGTTGCTAATACTCTAGCTAGCCTAATATATTTTTGTTGTTCCATGTTTGTAGGCCAATATGACCCCTTTTGCCGCACATCCGTGACAGCCTGTAGTGTGTCCTTGATGTAGCTATGTGGTGGGTGAAATATAATGAAAACCTACATACTCAATTTAGTATATGCCACCTACCTAAAGCTTTATATAACCGGGAGGCCAGAAGGTGGTAAGAACACCTGCTTCGTCTCTGCAACTAAAGCTTCAGTTGTCGGATGGCAATGCAGAATGCCAGCAGATGATGAGAGTGCTGAATTGCATGGCAGTAGAAATCATTGAGACAATTAGCAAGGTTTCGAATGGGGATGGGATACATCAGGAAGTTTAGCTTAAGTTTTAGGCCAGATGACAGAGCTTAGGTCAGGACTTATTTGTTGTGCATTGGAGAGGAGATGAGTTTTAGGCTACATCTTAGGCCCCAGGGCGGAGCATAGAATCAGGGAAGTCGCAATCTTTCCAGAAAGCTGAACCGAAGTGGGAGGTTGTGCAAAGGAAGTTTGTGTTTCAGTGCGAAAACTTGTGTCCCCTGATTTGCTGTAGTTTTCGGTCAACGCAGCATTGTGAACTAAGTATCTTCCTCTTCCTAGTTACACGAAAGTGGTATGGATAGGAAGCCAAGAGTCTGGCCCACGCATGGACACAAGGGTTCATCCATGTGGCTCAGTACAAACCAACAAAAAAATGTTTGTTAATCTCAACTTCATGGCAGCGCTCCATGCTGTCTAGCTTGCTTGCGAGAAGAAAATTTAAGGGAAGCAAATTCAGGGCACGTCAACCTTTACTCTATTGCTAGTGCACTGGTCCTATGTACTGTGGTCTTGATCGATATTCAGGTGGAAGAAATAATGAAACCCTAAATGGTAAATTTAGTATATGCACCAATAAATTTAATATAATGTAATCCTAACAGCAGTTTGAGGTGAAGTCTTGGTCAAGAGACTGTTATAAACGATGGTGCAAAACGATGAGAAGTAAAGAGATCAAACCGCAAGGAGACACGAGATTTAACATGGAAAACCCCCTCAATGCGAGAGGGAAAAACCACGGGCGCCAGCCAGCAAGAACTTCACTATGATCGAAGTCAGGTTACAAACGCCAACAGCGTCAGCTTACAAGAAGTAGAATGAATCAATCTCCAAGCTTGTTCCTTAGGCCGCGAGATTTTTCCAATGGGTAGGATCAAGCAATAATATAATATTGTGCAAGCCTCTGTCCAGGCGACACTATATATGTTTTTAGGATATAATACAGATGTATACTCTATGGTTAGATCGGATAAGCTTCCAAGAAAATAGTTAACTTAATTGAGCATATTCATTATTTTTATAATATGGTATCATCAGGCACTTCTGCATCACTGCTGCAAAAGATTAATTTTGCTAAAATTAAAATGGGCATAGATATTTATCATTACCGGATCACAACATGAGCTGGTAATGATTAGCTCCCTAGCATCATGAAAACCTCCAAATCTATTTATCCTGTTTCCTGATTAATACAATTGGTATGGATATTTTCAGGAATTAACACCAGCACAGATACTTTTGATCCTGTGATCTCGATGTATATATGTGGTAGGTGAAGCAATAATAGCTTAAAGGCTCATTTCAGGACACATGCCTGTAAAGCTATGTTCTTCAAGGGGGTAAAACCACTTGCTTCCAGGCACACAACAGTGGCAACATAAAAAAAAATCACCACAACTTTGTATTAGATGCATCAGGAATTGTAGCATGAGTTTTGTTTGAAGGATTGAGCTGCATATAACCTATGTGCGTGCCTATAATACCTACATGCTGCCACACCTTGTTGTGCATTCATACCGAGATCAAATAGTTGAGCTGCGTCATCTTGCAAGGGACGATGAGCATTCATATGACATGCAGGCTTACAGCCTCTCCTCATAGTAAAAGACTTGGCCTCTCCGAGATCAAATAGAAGGATTTGACAACAATGAACATGCATATTCTTCAGACCGTGTCCAAAGTGAAACTTGTACAAAGAAATTAAAGCCATCACATTCCATTATGAATTGCGAAACAAAAGCATCGATCTGGCAAGACCAACATCATATTATGATATAACTGAAGAGTAACTTGGTTTATGGAATTTGCATCTGACAATTAACGATTATGTTTGCTAATCAAGCTTTGCTGATGCTTCTTTCATCACGTTCCATGGTGAATATTCAACTTCCTCGTATGCGTTGAACAAAATTGCCAAGGACTCTGCCAGCAGTTTGAGGGTGGTTGAAGCACTTCATCAACCATCGTCTCACCAAAACTTTTGACTCTTGCTTGTACCATATTTATTTTGGTGAACCGCAAAAGTATATATGAAATTAATGGTGAAATGAAAGAAAGGAGGGGTTGATCCGTCCACTGACTTGTTGCTTCCCTTATCAACATAACTGTATCAATAAGGAAGCTTGTACTACTTGCTATACAGACTAATTCTTAATATCTACTCTACTTGGGCACATGCAATGTGTTGTCCCTGTAGCAGCCTGCTAGTAGATGAATGAGAGTCGGTGGAAGCTTAAAACATCAAGCGCGGTCCTATAAAGCTAAAACCTTCTATGGGGGAGCAAAGCAGTTGCATATGCGTCCTGATGCAGCAAAGAAATTTTATGAGTAATGATTATGCTGAAACGTGGTTGAGTGATGATGATTATGGTTTAGTAGGATGACATTACAAATTCAGTGGTGGCCCTTGGAAGGTTTATAATGTGGATGGGATTAGGATACATCTGCAATTTTAGCTTAAGCATGGATCAGGAAGACAGAGTTAGAACATATGGCCATGCAGGCAAGGCCTTCGAACTAGCTTGATGAATGCAAAAAAGTTCCACTGCTTTGGACCGGTACGCTCCTTTTTTGAGGTTGGGAGCGTGCATCTCTTGGTCGACTAGTTCGCCTGATCCTGCAAACGTCCAGGAGCAGCAGTTCTTTAGTTCTGTGACCTGCTAGGAATCCTAGTTATTTTCTGTAATATTTCGATTGTGTAAGAACGAAACGACGGTGACTGTTTGTTGACATCTGAAACGTAAGTGTCATATTTTTTTAGTTCCGCACGGGAGCGAGGAAATTGAGCTCTGACTGCAAGGTACTACTTGACCACTCAACCTAGCAAACCGGTGCAGTGCCTCTCACGGAATGTATACACTTGCAGATGATTTGTGACCCAACAATAGGAGATTGATTGTAAAATGTTTATCAGACTGTTTTCTCAGAATCCCGGTAATTTCAACATCTATTTTCTGATATTCTAACAGTTAGGATTTGCTTAGAGTCCCTGTAATTTCCTACAGTATAAAAATGAATAGTGGTGCGTGTTTATGTGTTTGGCATATGAAAGAAGGCGCCCCCTTTTTTACTACTTGAAAGAACGGTTGGTGTAATCGAGGTGAAAGAAATAAAAAGGAACACTGCGCAAGCACTACTTTGGGGTTGCCCCGAAATAGACTAAAAGAAAGCTGCATCTTGAACACATGTAAAAAAGACTTCTCTCCGTCCACTTTAGAAAACTTCTGTGGTGGGAGAAATTTTATTTGGCATTGGACCACCCTCATGGAAGATCGGGTGGTATTCCGTTAGGTATTAATTTAAATGTTTTGGACATAGGAAGCATTGAGGAGGGGGGCTTCTTTGTCAAGTTCAGACTAAGAAATAAGGAGGATGACTTCCGCTGGATCTTGGTGGCAGTTTATGGGGCTGCCCAACCCGAGTTTAAGGAGCAGTTTCTTACTGAATTGGTGCAAACATGTAGAAAGGAAGACCTACCTCTTTGTGTTGGTGGCCAAAGAAAAGAACAACGATAAATTTGATGGAAGGTGACCTTTTCTTTTTAATACCATAATTGATGGTTTGGATATGAGAGAAATTGAGATGTCCGGAAGGAAGTTTACTTGGGCCAATTCCCTTAAAACACCAACTTATGAAAAGTTGGATAGGGTTTTGGTCAGTACGGAGTGGGAACAACATTTCCCCCTAGCCACCGTGGCTGCCCTTAACACGGAAATCTCGGATCATACTCCGCTTCTGTTATGCACGAGGGAGGCCCCGAAGCAGAAAAAGCAACCTCAGTTCAATTTCGAGTTGGGCTGGTTGCTGCGAGAGGGATTCTTTGATCTGGTTTCAGGTGTTTGGAACAAGGAAAATAAAGGGGATACATCACTCCTAAGATGGCAAACAAAAATTAGAAGGCTCAGACAGTACCTAAGGGGTTGGGAAAAAAATATGCGAGGCGCCTATAGGAAAGAAAAGCAAGAGCTCATTAGGAAGGCAGATGAGTTAGATAAAAAAGCGGAGGTCCAGCTGCTAAGCCAGCAAGAGTTGGACCTTAAGCAAAGTTTTAATGCTAGGCTGACCCAACTCCTTAGAGAGGAGGAAATCGCCTGGTTCCAAAGGGCTAAGACAACGAAGATGCTGCAGGGAGATAATAACACCAGGTATTTCCAGCTGGTTGCGAATGGCAAATGGAGAAAAACTAGGATTTTTAAACTAGAGCAAGAAGAGGGCATTATTGAGGGAGAGGAAAATTTGAAGAAATACATCACCGATTTCTATAAAAATCTCTTTGGGAAGCCGAAGAAAAATAACTTCTCTCTTGTAGAATCCATGAATGGGGATGTCCCACAGGTCTCTACGGTAGAGAATGATGCCTTGGTTGCTGAGTTCTCGGAAAAGGAAGTGAGAGATGCAATTTTCCAAATGAAACATAATAAGGCGCCAGGTCCGGATGGCTTTCCTGTTGAATTTTATCAGGTTTTCTGGAGTCTCATTAAGGATGACCTTATGGCCATGTTCCAAGATTTCCACAATGAGAACCTTAGATTGTTTAGCCTCAACTTTGGGATTATCACGCTGATCCCTAAGCTGAGCGAGGCCACAAGAATCGAGCAGTACCGCCCCATTTGTATGCTTAATGTGAGCTTTAAAATTTTCACTAAAGTAATAGCCAATCGGTTGGCCATGGTGGCTAGTAAAGTCATTGGGCCTTCTCAATCGGCTTCCATTCCGGGACGGTATATTCTTGATAGCGTTATTATCTTGCATGAGACGTTACATGAACTTAAGAGGAAAAAGATGGATGGGGTTATTCTCAAGATTGACTTTGAGAAGGCCTACAATAAAGTAAATTGGCATTTTTTACAACAGGTTATGCGTATGAAGGGATTTTCACAAAAATGGTGCAGGTGGATTGAACAAATTGTGTCTGGAGGGAGTGTGGGTGTTAAGGTGAACGACGAGTTGGGTCACTTCTTCCAAACCAAAAAGGGTATGTGGCAGGGTGACCCCCTCTCACCAGTTCTGTTCAACGTAATGGCCGATATTTTAGCGGTTCACATTGAGAGATCCAAAAGCCAAGACCTTGTCAGGGGCCTAGTGCCTCATCTGGTGGACAACGATCTCTTTATTCTGCAATACGCGGACGATACTATTCTCTTCTTAGAGGATGATGTTGAGAAGACCAAATGCCTGAAACAAGTACTATGTGCTTTCGAAAATATTTCTGGCCTTAAGATCAACTTCCATAAAAGTGAAATTTTCTGTTTTGGCAAAGCCAAGGAGAGAGCTGAACAATATGTGAGTCTGTTTGGATGTAATGAAGGTGCGATGCCCTTCAGGTATCTAGGGATCCCAATGAGCCACAAGAATATTTCAAATAATGATTGGATAGAGGTCGAGGAAAGATTCTAGAAGAAATTAAGTAGCTGGAAAGGCAAAGTGTTGTCCGTTGGGGGTAGGCTGGTGCTGATTAATTCAGTACTTTCAAGTCTACAAATGTATCTCATGTCCTTTTTAGGATACTTAAAGGTGTGCGTGAAAAATTGGACTACTACAGGTCAAGGTTCTTTTGGCAAAGTGACAGACACAAAAAAAGTATCGCCTTACGAAGTGGAGTATATACTTAATAAACCCAGAAGTTTTGGTGGTTTAGGGATCATTGACTTAGATGTGCAAAATATTTTTGACGAAGGAGTTTGGCAGAATATGATCAAGAAGAAATATCTTCAGAACAAAACATTGTCTCAGGTAGGTAAGAGGAAGGGGGACTCACATTTCTGGAGGGGCCTAATGGATGTTAATAATCATTTTCTTGAGAGAGGACGATTGTGGTCCATAGTGGCCATCAGACGGATTTTTGGAGAGATATATGGATTGGTAACAAACCCCTGATGAAGACTTTCCTCTCCCTTTATAATTTAGCACGAAACAAGAAGGTCTCGGTTGCGAAGGTGCTAAGCACTCCCCCCCTCAATGTTTCTTTCCGAAGAGCTTTAGTGGGGGTTAACAGGGATAAATGGTTGGAACTAGTTGGGGCTGTGCTGCATGTACAGTTAGATGATCAAGACTATAAGTTCCTGTGGGGCCTTGGTAACAAGGCTTTCTCTACGCAATCTATGTACAAGGATATTTTGTGTAAGGAAGGTATTCCCCGTAGTTGCTTTAATTGGAAGGTAAAGCTTCCACTAAAAATAAAGATTTTTCTTTGGTACCTTCATCGGGGGGGGTAGGTTTTGACTAAAGATAACCTTGTTAGAAGAAATTGGAAAGGGGATGAGACTTGCTGTTTTTGTGACTCAAATGAGAGCATTCAACATCTATTTTTTGATTGTCAAATGGCAAGATTGGTTTGGGGCGCGGTATTCATTACTTTTGGGTTCAGACCGCCGTCTTCTATGACCTCCATGTTTGGTTCATGACTGAGAAGTTTCCATTTCAATTTTAGAAAAAAGATGTTGATTGGAGTGGCAGCAGTGTGCTGGGCTTTGTGGCTTAGTGGAAATGATGTTGTTTTTTCAAGGAACAACTCCTAAGTCATTTTGCAGGTAATTTTCAGAGCGGCGCACTAGATCAAGAGTTGGGCGATCCTCTCTAAAGAGGAAGCGATGGAACAACTGAAGGTTGGTGCGCATTTGTTGGAGGTTCAGGCGCTCAGTTTCTTCTCGAAGGCGGGCTGGCATATCTTGAGGCGTATTGAGCATCCGTCTTCCTAGAGAACTGAGTTTTTTCTATAAGTACTATCACAGCCTGCGTGCTGTTCTTTTGAGATGTATCATCCACCTCTGTTTCGAGGTTTCTTCTGTTGCGGGTTGCAGCCTATGTGCTGTTTGGTTTAGGGTATTTCGCAGTTGTTTGGAAGCCTATAAAACATTGTAAGTGGAAACTGGATTTTTGCTTAATCTAAAAAAAAAGAAAGCTGCATCTTCCCTTGATAAATGTTGAACACAATCTTTTTTTTTTTTTTTTTGCTTTCATCTTACTACAAGACGGGGACCTTGTATTATAATTATTTTGGAACATAGTGTTAACTGAGCAACAGTGTGCCAGGCATTAAGCAAGTGTCGATCAATGTCAGCTCGTTACCTTGCAATATTAATTATCATTCCAAGTTCCAACTGGGGAGATATGCAATTGTGGGGTCAATGCTTGGAAACGTACGTAAGAGCTGAATTAAGTGCGTGCACCTACAAACGTACATCCCTCGTAATGTTTACTTGCTTTATTGGCAGAGGTGACCTCTAAACCTTAAACTTCTGCTCATTTGTATGGAATGACTAGACCATATAACTTGAGGAGAGGCCAGGACCGATGATGAGTAGTGTGTAGTTTTGAACAGAAATGCAGTTTCAATGTTGAATGGGCTGCCTGGTGATGTTTTCGGTTGGAGATGGGAGACATTGGGTATTTCTACTGTTGTAAGACATAACCTGTCTCAACCTAGTAGTCCAACCTGTCTGCACTGCCTCCAAGATCCGCGCCTACGGCGGTAGCCATGGAGGACTGTTGTGCTATAGCGGAGCTTAACACCAACAATGCAATGAAATGAAATGAAATGAAAGGGCTCAAGTACTGAACATGAAAGATGGCAAAGGAAAACTCTCAACAGTATAATTCTCAAAAGACGATCCCCTTTACAATTGCCGGTCGGCCTCCTTTTATAGGGAGACGAGTGGACTTTTTACATACCGAAATTTACCTTGTGTAAAACAAATCAAACAAGAATTGACTAGGCTAATTTTGGGAATTCTCCGTTGGGTCTTCACGTAATCGGCGCTTTCCTGATTCCACACCGCATATTACAGCGCTTTTTCCGGCATCAACACGTGCGCCTATCGGGTGAAGACCTTCAACTTTGGAGGCCACCTTTTTGCCTAGTGAATCCCAATACCTGAAACATACATTAAACAAGATGTGAAGAAACAAACTATTGGCGGCAACGAAACCCTGAGCGAAAGATAGGCTAAGACTCATTGCGCATGGAGGATTCGACCCCTAGGCTTCGTCCTGAAAAAACTGATAGTGTTGAGTCAGGAGTTGAGGAAATAAAGCCCTTCGCACCGTTGTATCTTTCGGGTGACGAAGGGTACCTGGTGAAAGCTAGTATGTAAATGGTGAAAGGAAATTGATTGGCTCTAGGGGGTTCGTTGTTAGTTTTTGGATTGCTCGTGAAGGATACGACAGCCTCAAAGTATTAACCCCGTTAAGCTCGACTCCGAATCCTCCAACAAGGACCTTTCCATCAACCGCGTCGCTGCTCCTCCATGTCAAAGTACCATGCATGACTTCTAGCCACTCTTGAACTGTTGAAGCACGGGCACAGACTGTGGCTTGTGTCCTGTGGTGCTATTCCAGCATGTCATTGCTCTCGAACACCGTAGGAGCCGGCAAGGCACCATAGGGCCATCACATGCATATGCTGATGGGATGAGGTCTTTTAGAGCGCACAATACGACGTGTACTGCCGATTGAAAAAGGATTCGTATGTAATAGAAAGAACATATATGTAAGGATCCAACGGTTGAGATTAATTTTATACTACCGGTTTTTTAGCTGTAGTACGGTAGTATTTATAGGTCGTATGGGTAGTACAAGGGTATTATCGGAAATGTAAAATTGTATTGTTATAATATAGGAAATGAAATATATGAATTGGGTGTGTCTCCACTGAATGGGCAGCAGAGGAAAATTTTCCAAATAATATATTTTGAGAAAATTACCATTCTACCCATAGTAAAAAATTGGTAATACTACCGTACTACCGCAGGGTCGTATTGTGCGCTGTAAAAGACCTCAATGGAATCCCCTGGATGGCGACAGACTTTCTTATATCACTAGGCCGTTGACATCAAGAGGAACTAGAGGACTAATGGATGCCATATTTTTAATTCTTTGCTCGAATTATCAGTTTGTTTCTCCTCTATTTTCTATTAATTCTTTTTTCTATCAGTTTGGATCTAACACACTGAGAGAAATACACTCGCTATGTGTGGTACGATGTCATGAGCTTTAGTGTGTGTGCGTGTGTGTCGCTCCCTGTGCTGTTTCACTTATAGTGGAAGCATTTTATCCCTATATGACTCATTTATAGCTGGTGTACCTCTTAATTAAAATGTCACAATAATCGTCCTCCAGCTATATAGCATGTTCATGATTCAACAAAAACCAAAATGTTGGATTTACTGCAGGCCGCTAAAAGGGTACCTTACCTGAAAAATATGGGCTACGCCCAAAATATAACTACAGCTCATTTACATAGCAGAATGGCAAGAGATTTAAGCTGAGGAAGTGGCATGGTGATGAATCGTGACTGTGACAGTGTGAGGCTTAGGTATGGGACACATTGGGAACTGAAACATGTAGGAGCTGGTGAACAACATTCCTGTACACATCCCACTACATGGTTTCATCGACATCACCAGATGGTGAACGAGAGTGCCAGTGGATATAGTGGGTCATGGTGTGCTGATGTGCCAGCTTGAGCTGGGAAATTTGCAGCTCTAGTAATTTTGTTCTCATTTTGACCAGGGATAGTCCTGGATGCTGGCCACAAAAATTGAATCGTCCATGATACCGACTCTAATATATTATGCATTTGCAAACCTTAAGTTGAACAAATTTATTATCTCGAATCTTTGGAGTGAGCTATATATATGATTACTCTCTCTCTCTCTCTCTCCACCTTTTTTGCCCTACGTAGCGCAATAATGCATTATTTTACTCCACAAATAAGTGTGTAAACTAAACACAATTTACTGCATAAATACTAAACAAAATCACATGTTCCATTCATAATTCAGCCCAAGGCCAGTCCCTATGCAAAAGTTTGTGGGTTGTTGAAGGAATTGATGATGCACGACATATATCCCCAACCATCATCTTACCAAAATATTCAACATTCAACTCTTGTATGTATTCATTTGGTGAGCTGGCTAATACCTAGTGTGCTTCCTTTCAAATAAATGTAGCTGATGGTAGGTGAATCAATGGAAGCAGAAAAGCTCAATTCACGTGTCATGTTGAACTCCTATAAATCTAGAACCTTAGAAGGCCGACAAAAATCACGTCACGTCTAGGTGAAATGGAGCAAAAACTTCACGCTTCTCGTGTAGTGTGGAATGGCTCAGCTTAAATTAAACTAGGATACATGAAGAGTATTCTGACTAGCATGTGACTACAAATTTGGTGACGCCTATGAAGAGAGGTTTGTAATGGGGGTGGGGATGAGATTCGTCAGAAATCGAGACTCTCTATTCCGCGTCCCCTGCCGCGGCCAACCACACCGGCCACGTCGCTCACATTTTCGGACCATCCGATTGGTCCGATCCGACGGCTCCCGGAGCGCCAGCAGTGCGTGAAAGTTTGCGAAAAAACTCTTTGTCTTCCCGTTAATTCGTTCCAGGTCCAGAGAGGTCCCTCCTGCTACAGTAAACATGTTCTAATTTCTTACATAAAACACCTCGTGTTTAAAAATATTTGTCCACCAAGAAGACAAAATTCCGATTTCGCGGCCATTTTGCAAAAAACCGCCCGCCGTCGCTTTGCAAAAAAGTCCCTCCACCGCCCCGCTGTCCCCGCGCGTCCTTATCCTCTTCCTCCCCCTTTCTCGTGTTGCGACGCGCCGTGCCGCCACCCATCCTCTCCCTCCTCCCCGTCGCAGACGTGCCTCCCCACCGCGCTGTCACTCCTCCCCGTCGCGAGCGTGCGTCGCCGCCGTGCCGTGCCACTGTCCATCTCCTCCACCGTATCTCCTCCCCGGCCCCTGTCTTTTTTACTAGGTTCGTCAGGCGGCGACGACGACAACGGCAGCGGCGAGCCGGCCAGCAACTGGTGCTCTCACGCGGCGGCTCCTCCTCTAGGTGCATACCTCCCTCTTTCCTCTTCCCTCTTCCCCCTCTTCGGTACCGTGTCCTTCTTGGACCATATACCTAACCATCTCTTCCTCCTCTCTCCTGTGCTTCATCTCGAACCCGTGCCGGGCCGTACCCCTAACCGGCAGCGCGGGACCACCCCGGCGGCAGTGCGACCCTTGCCGGCTAGATCCGGCCGGCGGCCTCACTCTTCCCTCCGCGTCTCGCCAGCCTCGATTCAGACCACCGCGACTCCTCCTGGTGCATATCTCCATCTTCCCTCTCGTCCTCATTCTCATGTTCTTCTTGAACGCTAGCCCTAACCCAAGCCGTGGGGATCACGTGTGGAGGTGGAGGACGAGGCGCGCAAGGCGGAGGTCGCATCACAGCTACTAGTGGAGGTAGTGGCGCGCGGCGACACTAACACCTATTTTCTAATCTATGTTTCTTCTTTGTTGGTGCTTCCTTGGAAGTGATCCAGAAAAAGAGAGCTGAGAAGCCTGAGGTCCGTGATGGTGCTAGAGCTGAGAAGCCTGAGGTCTGTGATGGTGCTAGGTAGGCGGCTCTTTGGGTATGTCTTTCTGCTACTTGTCCTCAAGCTGTCATTTATACTTGGTGACAACTATTGTTTTATCAATTCATTGTATTCAAAATATTGAACTTGTGACATTTGGACTCATGCATAAATATTGTCATATGTTCGTGTCGTAAGAAAACCTTGAAAATCTTTAGGTGTTTATATAGCACCTATTCAAGATAATTGAAGTACTGTATACATTGATAATCTTCAGGTGTCTTAGGGGAACTCATGATTAAAACTGTCATTAAGTATTTTTATTTGCTTCTGTGCTTATACCATTCACCCCTAAATGAAGGCACCAATCATTTGTGGAAGAGAAACCACTGCAAGTGCAGAAGAAAAGAAGTTGGGATCTGAGAGATCTGCATAGCTTAGTGCAAAAGTAAATCAGGCAAGTCTTTCCCGCTTTCTATTCAGGATAATTGAAGTACTGTATATATTGATAATCTTCAGGTGTCTTAGGGGAACTCATGATTAAAACTGTGATTAAGTATTTTTATTTGCTTCTACGCTTATACCATTCACCTCTAAATGAAGGCACCGATCATTTGTTGAAGAGAAACCACTGCAAGTGTAGAAGAAAAGAAGTTGGGATCTGAAGATCTGCAGAGCTTAGTGCAAAAGTAAATCAGCCAAGTCTTTCCCGCTGAAGAAGTTTATTCATAGCATAGAGTATTTCACTGTTTATGATGCGCTTGGTATGCTGTTTTACACCATTAAAGTAATTTGGATGTATTCGCTTAGACTATTCTCTTGCATTGTGAGGGTTTTATTATGTTTTTAGTTCATATTGAGAAGAACAAACTTCCTGTTATTCAATCACTTGCCTCCAAAGGTATGCTTTTCTGTGTGCTTATTTTTAAAATTGATTTTGCATTTTTGAAATGCTTTATCCATCTTGCCTAACATTGTTGCTGTGCTGTATAGATTTTTGAAGTTGTGTGCTGCAAGCTGACTCCTTTGCAGACAACACTGTACAACCACTTCATGCATTCCAAAAATGTGAGGACCTAATTTATATTGCTTTTGGTTGGTCTGAAATGATTTATCAGGTAAATGTTTTATGGTCTGTTATTGATCCTGTCAGGTTAAACGCTTGATATCTGAGGAAGCAAAGCAATCCAAAATTCTGACATACATCACCGCACTTGCGAAATTATGCAACCATCCCAAGGTAGCTAATTTTATGGTTTCACTTTAAGTATCTTAAAAAGTTTACTTTCTGTGAAAATTTTTTTGTGTCCACTATAATTTTTTCAAACAGCAGGATTAAACAAGAACAGTGTAAATTTCTCCTCTGATTATGAACACATACCATTCTGTATTTTATTCTGGAATTCTCATAATTCTAGCCTCTTGATGGTATATAATTGTTCCATGATAGTGTAACAGATTGATAGTGATATCACTCCACAAAATAGGAAAACAGGCTAGAACTCTGGGCAGTGAGCTTGTATTACTGTTGTTTTCTGGGTATCATGGATTTGTAATTCTTTTTTTTTGTTATAAGAAAAATCCATGATATATTTGTCGGTTTCCTGTCTTCATATTGCAGCTGATCTATGACACTATAAAAAGTAGCAATTCAGGTAGCTCTTGTTTTGATGATTGTCTGCGCTTTTTCCCACCTGAACTGTTTTCAGGAAGGTATTTCACACGTCTCTATATTTTTATTTTGCTGAACTAACTTACAAACACTATTTATTTTTATGCAAAGATCTGGATCATGGACTGGTGGAGGAGGAATGTGGGTAGAACTATCTGGAAAAATGCATGTATACTGGGGCGTCTGCACCAGAAAACTTATGATCGTATTGTCCTTGTATCAAATTATACTCAGGTCAGTCATTTATAATGCAATACTTTGACCTCGTGTCATAAGGTATAGTTTGTGTACTAGCCCACAGCAAGATCTGTTGTCTTAGATGAACACATTTTTTTACACGAGAGGAAGTATTAATATGCTATAGTTATTACTAGCTACTAAAACCAAAAGGGCAACTGAGGCTTTTGAAATTAGTGTATTAATTACTTCTGAAAAACAATGGGAAAGTGGTAAGCCACTACCAATCCTAAAATCTGCATTGCCTTTACTATCTTGTTTATCATCATACCAGATCCTTACAGCAAGGAAAACTAGAAACGTGTTTAACAACTTAATCAACGATCCTAATTGGCTACTCTATCCAATGATGCAAAAGTTCAGCTGGTACGACAAGATCAGATTGGCAAGTTGCTTAAGACAAAGCAGCTTGATGTGCAGCTCTGGAGGTGAGCGTGAAAGCAGACGGATGTAATCTTTGGTCCCGCCTGCAATGTGATGGAATGAGTCTTACTCCCTGGAACTCTAAAGAATATAGATTGGGCATGCCTGCTTAAGATCAGCTGTACTTTGTGTTGTAGGATAACCGATACAACATATTTGCCTCACAGTCTGACTTTATTCAGGGACCTACGTTGTTACCTTCTATGACCGCAAAACTGATACATCCAGTGTGTTTGTTTGTGCACACACCATCATTTCTGCATTTCTTAAGATCTGCCGACCTCTGTCGTGCATGCTTGTCATCAAATGAAAACATGCAGTGCTTTAAAAGTGCACTTTGTTTCTGTTCCAGGGCGACCCTAGAGTGTGGAAGGTCCTTAGGTGTTGCACATGGACCATGGTGAAGAAAAATAAACAGTGATAACTGGCTCATATAAAATTGTGTGTTTTAGGGTATGTAAAATCTGTCTGGTGTCCTGAATAACTGTTACAACATACCAGTATATCTCAAACAACTGCATTTGTCAGAACCCCAGACTCTAGTTTTAGATTAAGCCGTGTTTTGGAAGGCTGAGCAAGAGAAACGAAGTACAATTGTCTCATAGTGGCACCTGGCAGTTATGTGGTGTCCTCGAACAGATGATGAGGAACAAACAATTGTCTCTAGTACAGGCTCCACTCGCCAGTCATGATTTTTCCAAGCCGAGTTCAATTCAACAAACATCTACCGAGTACATGTATACTAGGTGGTCCTGGTGTGGGCTTCCTTTCCCTGCACCACTGGTTCAAGGAATATCTGGTGTGAGAACAGTACTTGCCAATTTAAAATGGCAAAACACCTTAACATGTGTACATTGTGCCGGTCACCCTGAGAGCCTGTGTTGTTCGAGGACCGGTGGTGGGTCGCTTTCTGGTGTGATGAGTGATTGACAATGTGGTGTGGACTGATTCTTAGCTAAGTATTGCAGGTGCAGGTTGTGGCTTGACTGGTGTTGGTGCAGGTGAAGAACAAGCGCGAAAGGTCGTGGCCGGTGAGGTCTCCAGGTGTGGAGAAGACAAGTAGGCTTGGTTCGAGTGACCCGGTGGCCAGCGGAGTCAAGTGCGGGCCGCATGGTGGCAAGAACGGCAAGATGAAGTCATGGATGGTTTCTTAATTGAGCCTCAAAATCAATGTCAAGCCGGGACTACGTGGGAGCCGAGTCATGAGTGAAGATTGGCAGAGGCTACACCGAGTTCGCGGGGTTTCCGGTGGTTCACCAGAAAACCACTAGGTTCCTTGGTTGATCCACAAAGCCAAGACCGAAGACCGAAGATGGAGGTGCAGCAGCATCAGACCGGTCTGACCGGTGGGTACCGGTCTGACCGGTGAGGAGCACCGGTTTGACCGGTGTGCGACGACGCAGTCCGGAGACTTCGAAGCGGAGGTCACGCATCGGGATCGCAAGGCTTGCGTCGAGGCTAAGCAAGGTCGCAATCGCTGGGCATCCGTCTGATGGTGAAAATCTGAAGACTTCCAAATTCACCCTTGAGGGCATGTATCCCTAGTTATCTAGTAAGGGTAGTTTAGTCTTTCGGTTGCCTCCATATAACCCAAGTGGTGAGAGGATGGCAGCCATCTCTTGGAACCCTAGCTCATTTTGTTTTGCTATTTTCCTCTTCCATTTTTCTTTGGAATTTCTAGGACTAGCTTGAGAGCTTCATGGTGAGATCTTGTGAGAGGGAACAATGATCGGGCGGCAAGCTAGACCTTGTATGAACCTTCATAGTATGTATAGATGATTCAGCGTGGTTCCTCAAGGCTTGATTGTGCCTCTCCCATTTTCCCTTTTTGGTGATTTTCAGAGCCTTTTCTCAGCGATTTTCTTGTGGCAGTTTTGAGACCTTTCTCTTTGGGATTTGGTGGGGGATGTATACATGAACCCCTCGTGGTTCTTTTCCCTTTGATTCCCCTCCCAAATCCGTGAGCAAAGCGGCTCGATTTTGGGGTTTTCCCTTCTCTTGGGTTAGAGGCGTTCTTGGTGGGATTTCTTCGATTCCTCTTGATTTAGCAAGTTTTGGTGGACCAAATCTTGGCAATGGAGTGCCCATGAGGTGTTCCTACTATCCCCAAAGTCTTGCGCAAATCCGTGGAGCGAATCAGGAGATCGGGAGTTGGATTTGGAGGAGTTGACCCGCGGGTTGCTGTTCATCCCGAGCTGCCCAGGCGTGACCGGTCTGACCGGTGCTCTTGACCGGTCTGACCGGTGCAAGCCATTTGTGGGATTTGCCTCGGGTGAATGTCTTGGTGAGTTCCCTGTTGTCTTATGTTACTGCTAGTCAGTTCTTGGCAGGTTTCGAGGAGTTTGGCCAGGCATTGTGTAGGGTTTTCTTCCCTTGCAAGTTGTGTTGTCTGAGGTGGTTTTGTTCCAGGGCCTAGAGGAGTCACAGAGGCTACCTGGAACGTTTTCTGTGCGGCTGTTGTAGCCACCGGCCTGGCCGGCTCTGTCCACCGGTCTGACCGGCGCAGGCCATCGGTCTGACCGGTGTAGCACAGGTAGCAAGTCGTGCAGATTTCCGCTGTGCGTTTGGTTCGGAAGGCTGTGTGTTGGTTCCTAGTACCAGTAGCACTCCAGTGGCTACGTGGTCTTGGCCAACTTGGGTAGTTGAGTCGGAGATGTGTTTGGTTACTGCGTTCATCTTGTTGGAGTAGCCATCTCCTTCGAGAAGAATTTTTATCGGCTCCCATTCACTCCCCCCTCTCTGGTCGCCAGTTCGGTCCTTCACACCCATCCCCACCTGCTCTTCTTCATATGTCATCAGACTCTTGGCTAGCTACTTTTACAGTTGTGGGGTCGATGGAAAATGAGCTGAATTGTGTGCACCTACAAACATACATTCCTTAGAGCAACTCCAGCAGTGGCCTCTAAATGGGTTTCTACTACAATATTTGAAGGTTTAGTGCAAAAACTCAACTCCAGCAAGGCTTCTCAATGGGCCTGCATTTTGCATACCGCTACAAATTTCCCCTCCAAGCCTCAATTTCGGGAGGCCCGCTACGTCCCCCTCCAAATGTGGGTCCCACAATTTTTTTCTTTAGTTTTATTGTCTACTCCCCCTGCCTCTTGCTCGCCTTCCTCGCCGCGCCCTCCGCGCGGCTGATGGCTGCCGAGGAGGTGAGAGCAGCTCACTGCCCCACGGCCCGACGAACATGGGCAGCACAAGCGGCGAAGAGCAGAGTCTATACGCAGGACCAGCCGCGACGGCCTCATTGAGCTCTCGCTCTGCCTGACCAAACAGCTCACGCCCGCCGAGCACGACGGCACTGCCGCTGGCGGTGATGCAAACCTCGCCTTCTCGCCTTCTCTCCTGCGTCCATCTACGTAGCGCTGGTGCTGTTGGCCACGGGCGCCGCAGGCGGCACGCACCATGAGCTCCTGGATGCCCTCAACGGCGAGTCCCGCAACGACCTCATGACGTTCGCCTACAAAGCCGATCGCGTGCTGGCGGACTGGCCGTCACGTTCGAGTGTGGTGCCTAGCATGACGCGTCCGGAGTTCCTCGAGGCCGCTGCCGCTGCATCAACACTGCGCGCTTCAGCCAACCCATCGTGCGCAGGTGCAGACTACCCGCCACCGTCCATCCACGCTGCATGCCACCGCCCGCCGCCGCAGTTTCACGCCGCCCGCCGTCTGCCGCCGTTGGCCGCCACAAGTCGTCCGCCCTTGCAGGCTGCGGCGGGCAACCACCTACCATCCGCACCTGTAGGTCGCGCCGGCCGCCACTTGCCAGCCACCCCTGCAGGCCGCTACGGGACTCCCGCGCCATGCGTCCATGCCCCACACCCACCCGCCGGCGTACGTCCGCGCCCGCGCCCACCCGCCGGCGTCCGCGCCGGGCTTCAACGACAAGATTGAAAGCCGCTGGTTATGCGGCAGCTCCGGACCATCGGCAGCCACAACCAGGAGGTCACAGGTACCAGCGGCAACAGGAGCGGCAAGATTAGTAGAGGCAATGGCGGTGCTGGGGACTGGCTCCGGCTCTGCCTCGCTCTGTCGTCCACCCCGCGCCACGGGCGGCCTGCGCCTAGAGCTTGCAGCTGTACTGGGGCGCCCCCTCCATGCGCTGTCTCCGCACATGGTGAGGAGGCGAATCGGATGCCCTCACTCCCCTCTCTCTTTTGCCCCACTTCCCGACCACCGCCGTGCCCCCGCTCGCCGGCAAGAGCCACCACCGCCGACCACCCGTGCCTCCCCTACATCTCCTCTGTTCTGAGGAAGATAGCCCCCCTCTCTTGCTGACAGACGGGACCCGCAGGAAAATAGAGGCCCAGGTTGATATCCCCACTAGAGTTGAGCGCTAATTTTGGGCCTCTATTTTTTTTGCAGTTGGCCTGCAATTACGTTTTGGAGGCCTCAATTTGCAGACACCTAGTGGAGTTGCTCTTACAAAGTTTACATGCTTTATTGGCAGACGCGACCTCTAAAAATTAAAAGAGTTCATTTGTAAAGAGTGACTAGACCATATAAGTGCATGTTATATAGGCCAGAAGCGATAGCCTGTAGGTTGTATATAGGCTGGGTGATGTTTTATGTTGGAGATGGGAGACATTGGGAATTTCTACTGTCCCAATTTGGGTAATCACACTGATGAGAGGCTCCAGTAGAGGCTCCACTCTCCAGTCATCTTTATTCCAAGCCGAATTCTATTCAACAAACTTCTACATGTATTGGTTTGCACTTGTATTAAACTTGCTACTGGATTGAATCGGATAGCTTATTGTTTCGGGTTTTTTTATGATTAGAAAAGTCACATGGGTGTTCACACCATGACATACACTCATATCATGCATACTCACACAACCGCGAATGCAGTCTTCTATCACACGTCTACAATAACTACTCAAATTCTAGGTCCAAGCTCTCCCTAGTTGACCACTCTTTCCAAAATAAATGCACTACGTGAAAAACTCAATTTGGTAACAAACATAGATTGCTATTGATAACGGGAAAAACGTCCGTTACCGATCTAGCGTTACAAAGAACCCATAGTCGGTAACGGGCAAATATGCCCATCACTAATAACTGCCAGAAGTAACAGGCATTACCACAATGCCTGTTACCTGTGACTACTATTGGTACCGGGACATGATGATGCCTGTTACCTGTAACAAGATATCAGCAACGGGCATTAACGACGCCCGTTGGTAACAGGCGTCATCATGGCGCGTTACCAATAGCAGTCATAGGTAACAGGCATTATGGTAATTAATGCCCGTTACCAATGTGTTTTAAAAAAAATCAAAATACCATATATTTACATCCATACTGAGATCAATATCACCTATAATTTACATCCATACACCAGCTCATTGTCACACTCAAATCTGCCAGGCATGATCATGTAGTACCAAAACCAATTTGTTGTAGTAGAATGCATTGACTTTATCAATACTCCAGTTTGGGGCTGAACCTGCCAAGGAAACAATTTGTCTAGCCTCAGTTTGGGCATATGAAATCCTTGAAACTATGGTAGCATAACTCTCTGAGAACTATATAAATGTAACTTGGAAACTAAGAAATGTGATCAGTCCTTTCTACCCCTATAGAACATTGTTGAACACTTAGAGGCATATTTATTGTTTCAAATAAAAGACAGAAGTATATTTGAAATTATACCTGCATGCTCAACTGCTCACTTAAAAGACATGGTCTTGTCTAAGCTATGCATAAATCGCTTGTGTCTTGTGCTCTGCAACATGAGACCACAAATCGCTAAGAGTTTTAGCTAACTAAACTAAATATGCATTAATCAGCTTAACTACAACTCATCATAGTAGGCATTACACTACTCAAGTAGCAATAGCCTTTCTTTGGCATTTTTCAGTCAAAAACAAAGCAAAGCCGAATATTTCGTTTCGATAGAGTTCACCCAAATTATAATAAAGGGCCGGACAATATGGAACGAATCAATGATAGCATCCACAAGATTATCACACTAAGCAAGGTACAGTCCAGCTACTGTTGCTGCAGCTGCATTGTTAAAATATGAAGGAGAATAGGCAGCATTGTTGAGAATAGACAACTAGACATCACAGACCAATAATTTCAGGCAAAACTACAAGCCGTTACACATGTAATTGAATGGAATTGCATAGACACATGTTATACAGTACATTCAAAAGTTTGACAACACTAGCCGTCGATGAACACACCATAGCAAGTACAATGACACTGATATACTTTGGCAATTGTAGGTCAAAAGGATGTCATTTTTTCTTAACATATGAATGAAAGATTCAGGATCATCGCTGAACATAGACAAAAATAAAGTTAGGCATCAGTTTACCTCCTAGCATGTCACTTTATTCTGAGTTATCATTGTTGCATGTATAAATTAAAATTTCAGAGCTTGTGGCATTGTTTTGTGGACTAACACCTAGTCAACAGGAGAGCACTAGAAATATTTGAGATGCTTGCCAAATTTGAGATTGATGCTTGAGCACTAGTCAGAGTACTCCTACATTAACCATATGCAACAAATTAATCTGAGAGCATAAAACCAGGATATGAGACAGGCCAGCTAACAAGTACTGAAACCATTTCACAATGAAGTTCTATTTGATTCAAAGTGAATTCATGTGTGTGTATCTGCCTTTCATGTGAAGCAAATCCGAATTCATGAGGCAAAAAAACTAGGGTTTAAGATTATTGTTACCTGCCTCATATGCACATATACAGCATGTGGCAAGAAAATTAACAGAACATTATGGTTCAGGCATCCTGTAAAGCAGTAAGGAAAAAGACCATGACACGATGTCTTGATAAAATTTAGGTGTTAGCAATTATCCCTCAATTATCACTGCAGATTCATTCAAATTCTTTATCCTACTGACTGAAACATTGTTTATATGAATCGAATTTGTCAAGTTAAAGCAAGGGACCTGCCATGTTCTAGCACAGAAGGAGATGAAAATATAGGAACCACTGTGCTCCAAGCTAAGAAATACCACAGCTATCACCTGAGAAAGAACAAAATAATCCCTAGAGCAGTCCTATACACCAGAGCAAATGCAGTGCTAAACGAATACTCTTATCCCAAATTCCAATACCAGATCTCAACTTACAGAATGTATGTACAACAAAAGATATGGTTGGTAGGAAAAATGTGAACATGCTCATCTCATACGCCTTGCGTGAGGACGTGGAAAGCCCACCGACACCATGTCCGGGCAGCACTACAGCTACAACAAACAGTAGATAATTAGGCAAAGGCAAAGCATATCTCTAAATGTAGTCTGCATGCAGGAAGGCTCTAAAGCAAGCCATGATGCCCGAATCTGCGCTATGGATGAGGAATCAACGTCAACGCTCTATTCGTGCCCGGGGATGAGGAATTGACGCCAACAGTCGACCTGCGCATGGAGATGCCAGATAGAGGCCTCGCGGTGCTCGATCTGCACCTGGGGATGAGGAATCGATGACGACAGTCGATCTTCGCCTGGGGATGAGGAATCGAAGCCTAGCGGCTGCAGAAGGTTGAGCTCGACGACGACGACGACGACAAATCGTCACTACAGAGGAGGGAAGGGGAGGGGATGAGGGGGCTATGGTCGGGGAGGGAAGGGGAGGGGAGAACGTGGCCGGAGCGGAGGTGGCAGAGGGGCGAGGGGCGCGGTGTGGCGACGGAGCGAGAGGGGAGCGACGAGAGGAGGGCGACAAGAGAAACAAAGAGAGGGGGAGCAGATGCGGTAGTGGAGGGGGAGAGCGGACGCGGACGTGAGTCAGATTAATTAGAATGAAGTAAAATTTCAGATCCGAACTCCCAACAATGTAACAGGCTTGCCATGTGGCCCATTACGATTGTTATTGGTAATGGGCATTATTAGTGCCCGTTACAAATGAGCTTTTATTGGTAAGGGGCTTTTAATGTGGCCTGTTACCAATGTTATAGTGGTCTTGTTAGGCATGGTTGGATGGGCTTATTTGTAACAGACGTTACCAATGCATGTTACTGTTGGCATAGCTTGTAACGGGCTTTATGAGTCCGTTAACAATGTTGCGTTACCTATTTGAGGTTTCCACGTAGTGATATGGTAGGTGGTATACGAGTTATGATCTTTTGACACTACGCCTATGCAGAAAAGGGAAGGGGAGAGGCTGAGGGGGCTATGGGCATGGACAGATAGGGGGCTTCAGCGAAACCCTATCTGCGCCCAGCGAGCCCCGCACGGTGGAGAGTAGGACGGTCGGGGAGGGGAGGGGGAGAACGTGGCCGGAGCAGAGGTTGTATAGGGGTGAGGGCCTAGGACACGGCGCGGTGGCGGAGTGAGAGCGAGAGTGAGAGGGGAGCGACGAGAGAAACAAAGAGAGGGGGAGCAGATGCGGCAATGGAGGGGACAACAGACGCGGACACGAGTCAGATTAATTGGAATGAAGTAAAATTTCAGATCCAGATTACCAACAAAGTAACTGGCTTTTCATGTGGCCTGTTACTATTGATATTGGTAGCGAGCATTGTTAATGCCCGTTACAAATGAGCTTTTATTGGTAACGAAATGTGGCTCGTTACCAATGTTATAGTGGTCATGTCAGTTGTCAGGCATGGTCTGATGGTCAGACGTTACCAATGCCCGTTACTGTTGGCATAGCTTGTAATGGGCTTTATTATGAGTCCGTTATCAATAGTGTGTGACCTATTTGAGGTTCTCTTGACACTAAACCTTTGGACTTTGTGGGTTGGGACTTACCTATGAAGATAGAGTACAATTTTCTTCTCACTCTTCCTTAATTATATGCCATATCATCAAAAAAGTCTTATTTGGCACTCATTTAATATCAATGAATTAGCCTAACCGATGACAAGTTGAACATGCCCGAGAGGCAGTTCAACTAATCCAGTATGCTTATCCATCTTGGGCCACCACAACAAAAAATCCCAATCCGTGAATACCCCAGATCTAGGATGCACAGTACCATAGATGCAAACAAACTATCTCCCAATCCTTTCTAGTGTGGATACACATTATCGCTCATGATTTCAAAGTCAGATTTCAGCTAAAACTCCCAATGCATCTCATCCCTTCTGAAATCTCTACAAGGATTGCAAATGAATTCCCGGTATATATATTCCATGCCAGAATAGTCATGATCATCACCCTCTCCAGTTTGAGGATCTATTCCATATATACTAAAGGAATTAGGAATCTTTCTTTATTTTATTTTTCTATATGTTCCAAGGTCCCAATTGGATGTGTGTGGATCGCTTGCATAGTAAATTGAGCTTTCACGCTTCCATCTTCTATGAGCTAGGTGAAGCAATGACAGCCTTAAGGCTTATTTCAGGACTTATGCTTATATAAAGCTAAAATGGCATGCTTCCAGGTAAAAACAGAGGCGGAATAAGAAAAAACAGGTCAAGTTTTGTTGAAATTACTTGGCTACAAGTGGGGATCCGAACTAGTATATGCCAAATAGCATGGCTATAGAAAACACTAAACCATCAGGAGTTGTAGCTTGAGTCTCAGTTTGGTGAACAGATCTGTTGATCATCTATATATATCTGCATGCCTGAAAATGAATGCATATTGCCACACCACGTTGTCCATTGAGCACGAGATCAATTAATTGGGCAGTATCAACATGCAAACGAGAATGTGAATGCATACAACTGTAAGATTACAGCCTCTCCGTGTACTAATTAATAGACATAGCTGCAACTGCAGCTTCAATTGATAACTGTTTAGTGTTTCAACATTATCCTTTTTCTTCCATCTCACTACAAGACGGGCACTACAACCTGTATAATGATTTTAGAACATATCATTAACTGTATAACTGATCAACATTGCCCCTACATTGCCTGGCATTTACCAAAATATTGATCGATATATGTAGTTGTGAGGTCAATGAAATCCTATGAGTTGAATTAAGTGAGTGCAGCTACAAATGTACATCCCTCATTAAATTAATTTACAGGTTTTATTTGACTGAGCTGACATGTAAGCCCCAAAGATAAAACTTCAGCCCATGTGACTAGTCCATATAAAGCAAGGAAAGGTCAGGACCATGTGAATAGGTTGTAGTTTTGAAGACAATGACAGTTTCACTAGTGTTGAGTGGGACGCGTGATGCTTTCCGTTGGAGATGGGAGACAATGACAGTTTCACTAGTGTTGTAGTTTTGAAGACAATGACAGTTTCACTAGTGTTGAGACATGGAGTGGGACCATGTGAATTTCTAAGGTGCTAATACACAATCCTTGCCAATCTTGTAATGTAACTAATCTGCAGCCCTGCACTGGATCACCGCAGCTTGCGCTGGACCTGCGCTCACAGCGGCGGCCATGAAGGACCGGTCCATCAGTCCATGTTCCTGAAGCTACCTAACATGTTTTGATTCCATAATTTCAAACACTGTAAAACTCCTCTCATTAAAACCAAAATGCTCAATTTATTACTGCATTTCAGCCGTTAAGTCAGACAAAATTATTTTGTTTAACTGTTACAAAATCAGTCTTGGGTCTTTCACGTGAGTTGTGCATGGTTCATCTCTCTCTCTCTCTCTCTCTCTCTCTCTCTGAAGCAATTCAGGCACAACATATTTCCTCAACCATCATCTTACCAAAATCATCTGCATTCAACTCCTGTATCGTATTCACTTTGGTGAGCTAATACCTAGAGAGTGTTTGGTTTGATGATTTGTAATGTAAACCAATTTGGTAATGGTAGGAGGTGGACGTCCGGACGCACGTTCTCCTCCTCATACGATGACATGGTTCGTTCCCGTCCAAGTAATTTCTACCCTCTTACCGATGCTTTCCGCTTCTCTCTTCTCATCTCTTCTCTGCTTTTCTACAATGCTCTGCCTCTATCTCTCTCACACACATGAGGGTGCCACCTGAGCTTGCTCATGAAGTTCTGGCGGTCAACGCATCCTCGATGCCTCCACCCTTGACGACAACGCCCCCAAACACACCGCCCGTCGCGCCCACCGCATCTCCCTAATGGTCGCATGCCACCCCAACGCCTCCTACACCGTGCCACACCATGCACCGGTCGTGCACACCTCCCCGCTCATGTCGTCGCCGTCGTGCGCATCTCCAGGCCGCCGCACGGCCGCGCATTCCGGTGCTCTGCAGCAGCCCCCCCCACTAGGGGCTCTCCACCCGGAGGAGATGCGCCATTAAGGGAGGAGCTGCTCCCTGCTGTGACCGCTCAAACCTGGGACACGGCTGGCCGTCGGTCGCATCCCACCCCCATCACCCCTGCATCGTGTGCCAGATCTCACCGTGTTGTACTCCTCAAGAGAGGTTTTACTACATGTTGTCCATGTATGGTTCCAGTGTTTCACATGTTTCAGATGAATGTTTCAAATAGAACTAGTGATGTTAAGATGTTGCACATGCTTAGTCCGCATTTTGCAAATATGTTATCTGAATGTTGCATTCTCAATGAGAGATTTGAATGTAACAATCAACATGAAACAAATGTTACCGTGAGTTCTTTTCTCATTTTTCGGCAGATGATTAACAACAAATTTTCAACATATTTTTGATGTTGTCAATATTGGCGTTGTTTCGATCGGGTATTAAATAAATTTAGTTTACAAAACTACTTTCACAACCCTACGTTAATTTGTGAGACAAATCTAACGAGGTTTTTAACCACACGATTAGAGGATGGTACTGTAGCAAAATCATGGATTAATTATGATCACACTATTACACAAATGATTTGTAAGAGCGCCTCACTTTTTTTCCAGGAGCGGGTGAATCTGCCGCCCGATCTAACAAAAACGAGACGACATTGTAGCATTCAACCAGCACATGGAAATCATTTTCCAAGTGCGGGTGATGACATCACCTGCTCCTGAAAATGGTCTTGTGGAAAAAAATTAATAACTTTTGAGTTTTCAAATGACTTCGTAAAGCAGTAAATTGATACAAATAAAAAATTTCCCAATTACAAAGTTTCATAACTCTCCAGATGCATATCTTTTATTTGGGTTGATTGTTCATTTGACAAAATGGTAGTAATTTTGTTCACAAAACCTATATATTTTATATAGTTTCATGAAACTATATGAGAGGTATATAAGATTTGTGAAGAATGTTACTACCGCAACACCGAATGAGCAAATGACCAAAATAAAAGTTGTCCATCTCCAGAAGTTATAGAACTTTGTAGTTGAACCATTTTTAATTTGAATTACCATTGGTCAACAAAAAGTATGTCTGAAATTTCTTGAATTTGAAAATTTGTATTTTTCAAACAACCACAAATGGAGAAACATTCTAAATAAAAGTTGTAGCTATTGAAAAGTTATGACACTTTGTTGTTTACAACCTTTTTGTTTGAAATCATACTATCAATGAAAAACTAAATTTGAATATCTCAAATTTGAAATTCAAATTTTGTAAACGTCGTCGAATGTAGAAACTCTGAAAATGAAAGTTGAAGATCTCATAAAGTCATGAAAGTTTGTATTTGACAACTTTTTCACTTGAAGCCGTTTAGAGCTTCAAAGAAGCAATTTACACTTGGTGTAGAATAATATGAGGGGGTTGAAAACGGGACATGGACACATGTGAGATTGTAGTGCAGTGGTAAGAGAGGGTACACGCGAGGGGAGGTTGCAGGTTCGAATGATGTCAACCATGTACCAGCGTGACTTTACGTGAAAAATTTTCCTATTTATTTTGAACCTTTTTTGGACGAGGCATCTTCATTTTTTATTGATTATTTCTAAAAGTGACAGCTAAGAGCTGGTTTTCCGCCCGCACCTAGAAATGTTATTCTACCTGCACTTCGAAACCATTTTTGTTGTATTGTCATTAGATATGTCACACAAAGTTACACTCATATGTGAAAAGGTTTTGCAAATAGTCTTCATTTAGTACTCCATACATGTAAGATTCCTTTTTCAAAAAAAAATCGAAAGGGAATCTAAATATGGTCATTGATTTTTTATGTTACAAATGTTGAGTTTTGATGTTACGAATGATATTTTTCATGTTGCGATTTGTGAATCCCACTCTTCATGTTGCATGCGACATTGACCCAATGTTGCGGTGGGAATTTTCCCTACAACAGGAGTCCGATGGCTAGCGCTCAGAAACGACGTCCGCACGCTAGCAGTGCCGAAACCAGTTACGGTGTTAACCAATTATGTTCATTTGTTTTGGCAACTCCGAAGTCAAATCCCGTGTAATCGGATAACAACGCTATAGAAAATTGATTCCGCTGCAAATCGGGCGTAATTGGTAATCGCAATAGATACCTCTCCATCGTCATCTCCACCTGCTCGCTGGTTCCCTTCACGCGGAAACATGTTGCCCCAGCAACTTGAACATCCTCGGCTGCAGGTTTCCATTTCCTTCAGACCTTAGGGATCAAATCGAGTCGCTTGCAGGTTTCAATTTTTCCCCGATTGATTTTGATTTACATCGCAATGTGGTTCTTGCTCGATTAGTTACCATTACCAGAGCCAGCCAAACATATCAAGTAATCCGTTACATTGTTTACCTTACCACTCAGTTCCCTTTAGGCTTGTGTTTACTTAGAGCATGTCCAAGAGTTGGCACATCTTGTGTTTTGCCAACTTCTAAAAGATTGTCAAGTAAAAAAAGAGTTCATCTCCAACAATTTGGTATAAATTACTTGCCAAACCCAGATCTAACTTACGTTAGGAATCCTGAGAGAAACAAAATTATGTTTATGCCCTTCCACCTCTTGAAAACTTGTATCAGGAATCCTTCTCTATTCTTTATTTCATTTTTCACACTCCCACCTGGCTTGGCCACGCCGATGGCAACCGGGATCGGCGCGCGTATATTTATGCGTGGGGAGGTGAGTCTTGCCAAGTTGGTTTTCCAAACTGTTGGATGTCAATTTTTCTTGTTTTGCCAAAATTAGATGGATGACAAGTTAGTTTGCCGAACTGCTGGAGATGCTTTAACGTGTGTACATTGTGCCTAAGGTCTGTCAGTGGCAGAGTAGTTTCTCCCCAAACACCCACTCCCACATGCTATTGTTCCTATATAAAGTGAGACATCACGGGGGCACCAAAAAGACCCATTTTTTCCTCAGACTCTTGGCCCCACTTGTAACTCCTTTCATAATTGTTCTTCCCCCAACATTGTGTACTGCAGAGTGATAAGAACGGAGCTGGAGGAGTTACATACAGTGCCGCAGTTGAATGGACACATTGGGAGTTTCAAATGAACAGATACCATATATAGCAAGGCACCGGCACCCACTTGGATCACTATACGCTGTTTGGCTTGACGAACCACCTCATCCGAGATGGGGTGATCCATCATGAGTTGATCCTATAAAATTTAGTTTCCTCAAAAAATAAAAAGTGACTCAAAAAATAATTATATTTATTTTCAGGTTATATCTAGCATGCATTTTTATGATGACCGATAAGAACCAAAATGCTCAATTCCATTCTGCATGCAGCTACAAAGATGCCTTGCCAAACAAAATAGGGTACATCCAAAAAATTTAACTTTATCTCCTTTACATAGCAGAGTGGGAGATGGAAGCCGGAGGAGAGGCATGATTTTTTTTTCGAACAAATTCCGGGGGGGGTGGGGGGGGGGATCCCCACCTACTCTTTCATTGATCGAAAGGACCCCGAAGGGAAGTTACAATAACTTACAAGAATCATCTCGGCAAACCGAGGAGAAAAGGATGAGATCGGCAAGGCCGAAAGAGAAAATTACAAAATAGCAATGGGAGAAAAAGGTCTGAGCACATCTCCAAGCAACACTCTGATAGTAACATCCCATCACCAGCTTGCCCAATTTCCAAACGCCTTACGTGCCGAAACTGCACTGATCACTTCTGGTCTTCAACCCCGGTCGTCATCTAACCAAGGCAGAGATAAATACCCACCATGATCGTCTGGTCACCACTCTTCACGATGTTCTCCAATGCCCTTCGAGGAGAAAGGTGAGATTGAAGGAGGGAGGAACATCTTGAAAAGAACGAGTCTCCTGTCCTCGCTAACACAGCTTCAGACCGGAGAGGGAACCATAATAGTCAGCGCTTTTCCGAACACAAAAGCAACCCATCCACTGACGGTTTCACGAGGCTGCCCACATTAAGCCAGAGCAGGAGCTGACTTCTCAAATTGCTAGTAGGTTAAGCCTCCTCCAACGCCCAATGGGGGAAGGAAGCCCCAAAGGAGGGAGGGTTTTCAACGAATGCAGCCCTCAACCACAAGCAAACAGGATGAAGAAGAAGCAAGGAGCCCAAAATAAGATCTAACCAGATCCTGGTTGCTTCAATCTGAGTAGAGGAGGGTCGAGTACAGGCAAACAAGCATGGAAAAAGGTGAGAGATGGAAAGGTGTGATGAGAAGCACCACCAGTGTCTGAGTGTCTGTGGGAGGAGTGGATGCACAAACCGGCGCCACCAAGGAGGGAAGCGGCACCCAAGGGCGTTGCCGCCGGCAAACTGACTAGCAGTTGAGCAAGCTTTCGCGATACATTGACTATCCCAAAATAGAACAACAAAGGCATGTAGACAACCATGGGTGGGCACAGAGGGAGGTAGAGGTGGAGGGGAGGGGGGGCGCCGCCGCCTCAGCGCCAGACACCGGGACCGAACCACACAGACAACGAACACTATCATTGCTGCAGTCCGGACGGACCTATGGCCGTCGCCAGCGGCCGCCGCCGTGATGCAGCAAGATGCAGAGGTGCGGAGCAGAACACCGCAGGGACGCGACGGCCGCCTTAAGCCGCCGCCGCCGCCTAACACGAGGCCACCAGTTGCAGTCAACCAGGGGGGCACTGTCACCGCCGCCCCCAACTGCACCTGCAGCTGCCGCATGGCCACACAGCGACCGACTAGCCATGGTGACCGCCGGCTACTCCTGCCGTCGAGATCTAGGTTTTAGAAGAGAAGATGAGGATGGAGAAAAGGAGAAAAGGGAGAGGAAAGAGCTCAGATCCGGCCCTAGAGGGAGTAGATCAGGCACAAGGGGTGACAGATCTATCGTCGGCCGGTCAGAAACAGCAGCCGTCCGTCATGGCCATGGCTGCCTGGAGCTCGGGGGAGAGGGAAAGTATGGGTGGAAGGGGGGAAAAAGAAAAAGGGACCCCGCCGCCGCCGTCCTTGCGGCCGGCCGGACTTCCGGCGGCGAGCTCGGGCGGCGGCGAGGCAGGAGGAGAGTGGCTGGTGGGGCGGCGTGTCACACCTGTTTTTCCAAAGAAAACCAAGTGCATAACTATATGTATGCCAGGATCTATTTTCATACATATAGTGACATATAAGTGAATATAGAAACAGTATCACGTAAGAAAAAGGAAGACAGCGGCGCCAGCTCGGGTTCGCTATGGATGGCGACGCTCTGGTGGCCCTCCGTCAATGGGCGACATGTCCATGGATGTGGCTCGTCACGGCGAAGCACCTAGGGTTCGCGGCTCCATCCATTAGCGCTCCATCGCTGCGAATCGCACGGCGGCGACGGCAATGCCCGGCGGCGGTGGCTCGTTCTTTGCGCGGACGGCGGCTAGGGCGAGGCGACGGCGGGGTTCAGCAGGGGCGCGCGAAGAGGCTCGGGACCCACCCTTTATAGGCCGGTGGAGGCGCCGCGGCTTGGCGCGCACGCTAAGGAGGCGGCGGTGGCGCCCTGCCGTGGAGGCCGCGGCTTCTGGCTGCCGTGCTCTGATGGGTCCCGTGCAGGCCCGTGGCCGGGCCAGAGTGGCTGGGTCGGATGGGTCGGGCCTCTGGGCTCGGCCCAATAGGATAGGTTATGTTTTTTCTTTTTTTCAGAAATCTTTTTCTCATGTGAAGAAATATCCAGAAAGTCTCGATAATCCATTTAAGGCACGAAAAATACTCTGAAAATCCCAAAAATTCCAGGAAAATTCCCAGAGGCACATTGGGACATGAACAATCCAAATAAAGTATTCGAAGCTCATGAAAAAGAGTTTAGAGCCTTCTAATAAATAGAATAAGCTCAGGGAAAATGAGAGTAAATTCTCGGAAGGGTTTGGTCAGCACCTAAGCGCATTTTTGAAACCTTTTGCACTCAAGAAGCACCAAGATGCATCACATTAATGCAACACTCACAACTATTTATTTGATTCAGAAAATCAAACAAGGATTTTTCCTATACTATATTTCCTGTAAAGAAAATAAATGTTGGAAAAATTTTAAAATTATGAGAAAATTGTTGTTTTAATTTTATTCCTATTCACATCCTGAAATTCAAAAATTTCAGGGTGTGACAAGTCTACCCCCTTAAAAGGAATCTCATCCCGAGATTAGCAAAGGCTAGCAAGAAACAAAGGTTCGGGTAGATGTTATCCAAAACTTATTAACTTCCTCCGAATTGTCCTTCCTTACACAAGCATATCAAACACACTCCTTGGTTCTTCACAACTCACATAATATAACTGTTCAGGGCTATATGGTCTGTTTCTACCTATAACTACCCATTCCTTCATCATGGGATTTGTCCACACTTCTCTTTGCTGGGCACCTTCTAGTGTGATGACCTGTCTCGCTACGGTTGCAACACTGCAATGGGGTATTCCTCTGTTTGAATAAGAACGAAAGACGTCCATTCTGGCTTCCTTCCTGTTCCACCATAGCTCTTGGTAGAATAACTTGTGCATCAGGATTCTTCTTGATAGGAGTGGCATGTAGAGGTCGAACAATTTTAGGCTGGGGTTTGTGGGAGCCAAGTTCAGTACTATTATCTGCCTCTAGATGGGATAACTCTATCTTCTCTTGTCTTGCCTTATTGTTCTGTTTAATAGATTGCTTGCTTCTACTAGGTTTGTACTCCTTGAAAGAGATACTCCAATCTTCGAGGTTTAGGGTTTGAGTATGGCCCTCAGCTTGAGAACCTCCTTTTGGAATTGAATTTTGGGTGGGCAACATCCTCTTCATATTTATATCTGCACGGTAACATTGTCGGACTTCCACTGTCATTAGGCTAGCTTCCTTCTTCCTTCTGGGGACATGGAAAACCGTGGTACTCACAACACGAACATGTATCGAGAGCCTTTTTAACCTCGAGTTCTCCCACTGATAACTCAAGTGCTTCATGCCTTTTCTTCTTCCTTTGATTGTTCTGTGCTTCAGTAACTTGTTTCTTCACTGGGCCAGTAGGGACTACAATGTTAGCCATCTCATTATGAGGGGATGAAATGCTAGGCTGCATCCTTCCTTGTAAGACTTGAGTCTGCATAGCTAATAGCTTCTCTTCATCAAACAGTGGCAGAGTCGATGGGATTCAATGGTTATCACTAGTGGTAGTGTTGCGGTTCTTGGTGAGTGTGACTTGCTCTGTAATGGACTTATGAATATTAACCATGGTTTGAGCCATCATTTGTAGAGTCTAAGTCTGTGCTGCCATATATCCCAACATCCTTCTCTCAGACGATGAAGTTGCAAGTGGAATGTTGATGTTTCCTTCATGAACTCTATCTCCATGATTCTTGTAGCAGCCCGCCATCTAGTGAGATAACATCAGAAAATAATGGGAATAAACAGATTGAAGGGCCTAGAAGAACTCTTGACATCATCTTCATGTCTTCTTGGTTGTTATGAGTGTTGTCAGATTAGCATGGGGGTAATGAAGGAAAATGAACTTCCTTGGCTTCAACTACATTCATGTGTCGATTACTGTAGATGGTTGTAGATTTCCACTTTCCGCTTTGTAAGATTCTCTCCATTGGGTTGAGTAGAAAGAAAGGGGAATGACAAGGAAGAGGGAGGTACAAAAGAAGAACCCAACTAAGCAACTGATGTCATTGCAGATACAAGACCCACAATACACCAACACTCACTGCAAAGAAACGATTCAATCAAGGTCATGCAAAACACATATGTATAGTGTATATACATCCTGAGACATGAAAGGTAGTAGGTCCTTACTCATTCAGGATCACCCTTATATCTCCTAAGACACCTCATCATTTCCATCAGGTAAAACCCGCAGTATACACTGCCAGGTGGTTGCTTGTGGCATGGAAAGTTTGTGCGAATATTCATTTTTTCTAGGTAGGTAGGATTAAATTTCCCTCCTTTCTTAATGTAGTGTTGGTAAGCCCTGTTTAGAAAAAAACATAGAAGTTATTAGTTGCCAATCTATGTTTAGAATATAAGTGTGACAACAGAAATACACTAACTTTTGAAGGATGTCTATGAATTCCTTGTACATGTCTCTACGCCAATCCAGTGAGTCAAATACTACCACCCGTCCCAACTTGGGGTTTATAAGAAATAAAATCCAGTGATTCCTGCATACATGTTATATAGAATTTTTAATCTTTTGAGGCATTGATGAGAAATTTTGCATATATATTTTTATAAGTGGTAGAAATGTAAACTAACCCGATGTGGTAGGGCGCCCATATATAATCTCTATCTTGCCACTTCAAGAACATATGTGTCATGTAGGATGCAAGACGCTTCATAGCGTTTATATGTCCAATTCTTCGCTTCTTGTTTCTTTTCGTAGTTGTCTTCAAATCTTTTAGTTCATCATGATTGTCTTCCCATCGGGTGGGGTGCATATGCCTGTCTTCGGCAATAACAAAAGGATCCAAAAATCCAATTTTCTCCTTTGAAAGATGCATTTCTTGTTCTTGCATCCTATACAGCAAAGCTCAGATAATTAGTTATGCAAACCGTAAGCCTTACACACACACACAAGATATTAGCATGGATATGAGACACTTACATGCACCACAATCTGATGACTTGTACATCTATCATTTGTAGGCGGAACAAATCATGGAGGTCATGAAAATCTAAGTTGATTTCTTTTGCTTGTGGAATAAGTGTAGGTCCGAACACATCCAATGGGTATCGTGCCTGGAGGCCTCTGAGCCCAAGAGAACAAGCCCTCATATACCAAGCATGCATCCGTTTCATCTCCCATGGAACTTCTATGAGTGCCCAGTCGGGTAATAATGGCATACCCCATTCATATCTTAAAGGGCAACTACCAGGTATGTCCGGTATTTCATCGACTCCAATAGTCTTCTCGAAGTTTGTGTCAGTACGGGGTACCGAATATCCTGGTTGTTGGATCGTTGGCATATTGACAGACGGTGTGGTCGTCGTGTCCTGTTGCTTGTTCTTTGATTTGGTATTACTGTTATGCCACCTTGCAGCGATTTCTGATCCTTCCGGATCCTTCACATAAGCCCGTATCATTCGAGGCACCATTTGTCCTTGTGGTGCCTCTTTTCCTACAAATCCCGAAGCTGCTCGTGGTGTGGGCATACGAGGTGGAGAATCTTGAGCAGGTGGTGTGGGCACACACTGCGGAGATCTTTCAGGAGGTGGTGTGGACACACGCTGCGGAGATCTTTCAGGAGGTGGTGTGGACACACGTTGTGGAGATCTTTCAGGTGGTGGTGTGGGCATAAGAGGTGGGGATCCTTGTATAGCTGGTGGTGTGGAAACACGTTGTGGAGGAGATGGTGGCGCACTTGCCAACGGTTGCTCCATAGATTGCAGATGCTGTGTTGGAGGCAGAATGATATCTCGTTTATGCCACAATATTGTACTATTGAGGCTTTGACCGAGAACACAGATACCCTCTGCTGTTGGTATGTCTATGTCATGATCTTCAAAGTTTGGATTAACTTCAAGCACCTGTACGCGTGCATAATGACATGGGATTTCTTTCCCGTCAAACAATCCACCACCGGGAATCGCAAGTCCCGAGGCAACCTGCTTTGTCTTGCCAGCTCTGCCAACCAGAATGTGCAATGTGCAAGGAGTAGTGATGCATATTGAATCAACTGGGTATGGTTGTGCCGTCGTGGAGGCAACACTGCTTGGAGAGAATGGTGAATTATTATCTCCTTTAGATAATTGGAACGGAGCGAATGGTGTACCGCTTGCTTGCTGCATCTGATCTGCCGCATTAAAATAAGTATGAAATTTGTCCATAAAAACTTTCTCTGCTGCCGCTTGGAGATCCTCCTTGAAACGGCAGTGGCTCCTGTAGGTAGCTCTATCCCTCTCAAACCCATCCCTGATGCTCAACTTCAAGGAAACCCCTCTAACGCGACCCCCATGCTCTCTCGTCCCAAGGGCTGTACTTAGGACGTCTCTATCCCTGTTGGCTACGAAGTCTCCTTTCCTCTGAGCCTCGGAAAGGTTCGTTATCTTTTCACACACCACATTGGTTACTTTCTTTGCAAAATGAAGTTTACCATCAATAATTCCAGGCTCCCTCGCTAGGAGCCACTGATAGCCACGCTCATCTAAGCCTTCAAAAGGGTCGAGTTGTCCGGCGGCTATTAATGCATCCCTAGTCCGCCGCCACTTTTCCTGCTTCCCTAGGTACCCACTCGGTCCGAGACGAGGTCTATGTACGTTTCTCTGCGAAAGTTCACTCTGTCTTTGGCTCAGGGCTAAAGCTTCTGGAGTAGTCTTTTGCCTGACAAACTCGTTCCATTTGGCTTTGATGACCATTCCATATTTCCTTTTTACTTCATCATATGTTGCACCCTTCTTAACAAAGTCCCCATTCAACTCACCCTTCCATCGGCGGAAACTTTCGTCGAGTGCCTTCCTAGCAAAATGATGTATCTTTTCTCTGGTTGTTTTGGACTGAGGCAGCAGAAAAGTTTGCTTCAACTTGGTCCACATTTCGCCCTTTAGCCCCTCAGGAACTTGGAACCAATCAAGGATGGTTGGATCCACAGCATACTCTATTCGTATTAATGCTCCTATGGAATTCCAGAACTTCATACGAACCAAAGGAGGATCCACGGGCTCTCCGGATGGGCTAATACCCTCGACTGACCACTGGCCTTTGGGGTATCTGTTTCTTCCTCGTTCACCTCGCTTTCTTTTATCTTGACTCTCAGAGGTCGTCGTCATCGCAGTTTCAGGACTTGATGTGCCACAATCTTCAATTTCTTCTTCTGGGGGGTACGAGGTCGGCGGCGCCGCTTCCTCGTGCTAGGTTGAGGCATCTATATGAACCATAGGTAAAGCAATTCAAGATCATTTCAAATAATATGAATAGACCTCACTGACACTGCAAATGGTTTAGCATTACCTCCGGAACGTAATCAGGATCAGTGTCCGTCTGTGGTCTCGGGGGCACGGGATGTGGATCTATTGGATCTTGCCAAACACCATCTACGAACGCCCCGAGTCCTACCTGCGGTCCATCCTCTCCACTCGCGTCATCTTCATTTTCATCTTCAAAGACCATCTGGTCTGCAATATTGTTAACTTCTTCACGTTGGGACAAGATATACTCGTCTTCGTTCACAGCGTCCCTTTCGTGTATAAATGGCGAACCACTACGACGATCCATCTGATTAACCAAATCATAAGCTAAGTTTAAATCTAAATCTAAATTGAAATTGAAATTCAAATCTAAATGTAAATTGAAATTCAAATCTAAATGTAAATTGAAATTCAAATCTGAATTTATTGTTGCTCCATTAATAAAAAAAATCTTGCATGTATGAAATAAATTTGCATTGCACTCTAAATTCAAATACAAATCTAAATCTAAATTTAAATTGCATTGCACTATAAATTGAAATGTACATAGAAGTTCAAATTCAAATTTATGATGGCATTGCATTGCACTCTAAATTCAAATGTATATAGAAGTTCAAATTCAAATTTATGATGGCACTACATTGCACTCTAAATTGAAATGTACATAGAAGTTCAAATTCAAATTTATGATGGCATTGCATTACACTCTAAATTGAAATGTACATAGAAGTTCAAATTCAAATTTGTGATGGCATTGCATTGCACTCTAAATTCAAATTCAAATTTAAATCTAAATTGAAATCTAAATTGCACTCTAAATTGAAATCTAAATTGCAATCTAAATTGAAATTTAAATTGAAATTCATATTCAAATTTAAAACTAAATCTAAAAAAAAAGCTGACGTCAGCTCGTCTTCCAACCGGTGAAGCCGCGGGGGAGGTGTCGCCGGGGAGGTGGCGGCGCGTGCCGTGGCCGCGCCGAGGAGGTGGCCGCACGCGCTGAGGAGGCCGCGCCGGGGAGGTGGCCGCGTGCGTCGGGGAGGTGGCGGCGCGCCCCGGTCAGCCCGCGCCGGGAGAGGCCGCGCCGGCGGGGAGGGCGCGCGGCGGGGAGGGCCGCGCCGGGGAGGGCGGCGCGCGGCGGAGAGGAGGCCGCTCCGTGTCGGGGAGGCCGCGCGGAGGTGGCGGAGTCGACGGCGGACGGTGCGGCGGCGGAGTCGACGGCGGACGGGCGTGCGGCGGCGGAGAGGGGGCGGCGGACTCGACGGCGGAGAGGCGCGGCGGCGGCGGCAAATTTCGGCAGCCTGACGGCGTCGTCGTGGCGCGAACTCGAGAAATTTGCCTAAGTCTTCGTCTCCTGTGTATATATACTGTACCATTTGTAGGTGCGGGTGGCCGCGTCGCCCGCACCTGAAAACGATTTCCAGGTGCGGGTTACGTTGCTGCCCGCACCTAGAAATGATTTCCAGGTGCGGGTGGCCTTGTGGCCCGCACCTAAAAATGTTTTCCAAGTGCGGGTGACCTGGCGGTCCGCACCTAGAAAAGCTTTTACAGGTGCGGGTGAATAGGAGGCCCGCACCTACAAAGATTTTCTCATTTTCTGATTTTTTTGTTCTAATTAATATTTAACGTATTAAATGACCTCAAATGAAAATTTAGTGAACTACAAAGTTTTATGTCTTGTTACCATCTACAAGTTTGGTATATATTTTGTATTCATCTGAGATGCATGTCAAAAATTTGTGTTCAAATAGTACGTCCACAAATGTAGTAACAATTCATTACACATGTCTCGCTTTTACTGAAAGAACCACTAAAGCCATTTTATTTTTAATAAAACCAATAAAGCCATTGTATTTTTAATAATTCCACTAAATCCATTGTATTTTTAATAGTTCCACTAAATAATTTATATTTGATTTATTAAGAAATCTACTAAATGCATCTTATTCACTAAGAAATCCAGTAAGTAGCTGCACGACATGAGATAATTGTATTCAAAGTACATTAGTTCAAATGCAAATTACAAAAGAAGCACAAACTAAAAGTACTTTAATACATCAGTATTTAAAAGGATAACAACAACGCATGATTAATACATCAGTACTTTAGTCTTAGCAAAAACTAAAAGTTCAAATCCATACAATTAAAAGGGTACAAATTTCATACTTAATTAAAATCTAGGATCGTTCACATCATGACCGTGAATCATCGTGAGGTACAAAGTATGATTAATATCGATGATGTTGATTCCTAAGAACCTATCAACATAATCCAGCGCATATATGTATGCACTATCTCTGGTCATGTAGGGCGTTATGAATATCTCTCCAAATATTTGCATCGAATTCGTAGATGATGATAGGGTAATGCCAGCTTGCCAACCGCTACGTACTGGACATGGGTGCGGTGTTGTGAATGTCCATCCAATGTTATGCAATACTTGACGTAAGACCTCATGCATACCTTGATCAGCGTGCATGAAACTGTTATACAATGCGTCCTGATTCAATTGGCAAGCAAAACATAACGTGTAAGTACAAGGTTCTTAAAAAACAAATTCCAAAAATAAAGAATAAGTTTTAGTTACATACAATAGACGATGCATATGATGGTGATATCCGTTTAGGTATTTCAGTGACGGCCATGTTGTTATGTTCTAAGGCTTTAATCTTTAAGTAACTATAGTCTGGGATTACATGTCTTGTTTGAGTTTCTATTTCGATAAGTGCCTTCCTCACGGCATCAGAAGCGGCAACATGTGGTTGTATTGCAGCAAAAGAATTGACATGGATAATAATTGTATCACCAAGTGTTTGCTCTCGCATGCCCGCAACATTAATTGATAGAGAAACAATAAACCTTCCTCGTGATGAAGTCGTTTGTTCATGTCTCACCATTGGAGCTTGTCCAGTCACAGAATATATAACTCGTTCCAACCATTGCATTGGTGAAACCAACTTCATAATTAACAATGCAAATAATACACATTATTATCATTGTAAAAACAATGAGGAATTCAAAAAATTGAATATCTAAGTACATACCACATTTTGATGTAACTCGCATTGGGTAATGGGCATGGGTTCTTGACCGACAGGGAAGGAAGCACCAACAGGTTGCCCTGGGGGTGGTGGCGGAGGGTCTGGGACTGGAGGACCACTGCGAAAAGGACGACGACCACCTCCACGGCCGCCATCACGATTAAAAAAGGCAAACCGATTTGCCAATGTTATCCCTAAAATATATAAGATATTTTATTTAAAATTTTCTACACAAACTTAAGTCTAACAAAAAATTACTACACAATCTATTTCCAAATTCTACTCCCTTCTACATAATTTTAAAATGCACTAATCTAAGCTAACAATTTTTTTTAAAAAAAATCACTTACGGAGGTCACCGCGCCAGGGAGGTGGCCGCGGGCGACGCCGGGGAGGGCGGCCGGGGATGGCGGAGAGGGGGCGGCGCGCGGCGGGGAGGAGGCCGCGCCGGCGTCGGGGACTCGCGCGGCAGGGAGGGGGCGGCGGCGGCGGGGCGGCGGCGGTGGCGGCGAATTTCGGCAGCCTGACGGCCCTCCTGTGCGGCGAGCTCGGCAAAATTGGCTAAGTGTTCGTCCCTATTGCATATATAGGCAGGCATTTCTAGGTGCGCGTGGCCGCGTGGCCCGCACCTGAAAATGTTTTCCAAGTGCGGGTGGCCTTGTGGCCCGCACCTGAAAATGTTTTCTAGGTGCGGGTGGCCTTGCTGCCCGCACCTAGAAAATGTTTTCCAGGTGCGGGTGATACGGCCGCCCGCACCTAGAAAACGTTTTCCAGGTGCGGGGCACAAGGCCACCCGCACCTACAAAGATTTTCTCATTTTCTGAATTTTTTGTTCTAATTAATATTTAACGTATTAAATGACCTAAAATGAAAATTTAGTGAACTACAAAGTTTTATGTCTTGTTACCATCTACAAGTTTGGTATATATTTTGTATTCATCTGAGAAGCATGTCAAAAATTTGTGTTCAAATAGTACGTCCATAAATGTAGTAACAATTCATTACACATGTCTCGCTTTTACTGAAAGAACCACTAAAGCCATTTTATTTTTAATAAAACCAATAAAGCCATTGTATTTTTAATAATTCCACTAAATCCATTGTATTTTTAATAATTCCACTAAATAATTTATATTTGATTTATTAAGAAATCCACTAAATTCATCTTATTCACTAAGAAATCCAGTAAGTAGCTGCATGACATGAGATAATTGTATTCAAAGTACATTAGTTCAAATGCAAATTACAAAATCCAATTAATTTAACTAGCTATATTATTATGCAGTAATAATTCTTGATTCTCCATCCTTCCGTGACCAGGGCTTTTCATCTTTCTTTATAGTAGCTTCTAGTCTCAACATCTTCTGAGGTAGATCTGTGAAAAGGCTCATGTCATTGCACTCATTATTGTACTCTTCAATGTCTTCGACTCCATCAACCCCTATCACTTCTTGTTTTCCAGGCACTACAACATGATGTGTTCTTTTTGCAGGGTCAACAACATACATGACTTGCCCAACCTGTGAACCAAGTACCCATGGGTCATCTTTGTGACCAACATTTTTGAGATCGACAATTGTGAGGCCGTAGCTGTCCACTTGAACACCTTTTGGGTGTTTAACCCAACGACACTGAAAAACAGGGAGTATAATATTGGATCCATAGTGCAGTTCCCATATATCATCTATGACACCGTAATATGTAGTGCTTACCCCTTTGGAGTCAAAGCATTGTTACAAACACCGCTGTTCTGAGACACAGTCTTCTTGTCCTTCGCGGAAGTATAGAAAAGATATCCATTAATATCATACCCTTGCCAGGAGGTGACCTGCAAAGAAGGGCCAGATGCCAATATTTTGATCGTTTGCTCTTCCACGGTGCCCCCATCTGCAAGATTTAGGTCCTTCAACCATGTTGTCAAATGACGCGTGTGCTCCCTCAAAATCCAATCTTCCGACCGGCCATTGCTTAGATCACGAATCAATTTCAAGTGTTGACTGACTAAAGGTGACATTATTGTTAGGTTTTGCATCGCACATCCATGGGCTTGTTTCATAGGTTCAAAGTCGGAATCAATGAAGGTTTTCCTCCCTGCAGTGCCGATCCCTTGCAACTTGCCCGCAAATCGCGGTACCGGCAAACCAATTCGTACTTTATCCTTTAGGTAACCTAGGCAAGACTTGATGATTTCCTCTGTGTTGTATCCCTCTACCATGGATGCCTCGGGATAAGCACGATTCATAACAAACCGGTTGAGAATTGACATGAAACGCTCATAGGTCCACATTTCGTGTAGGTAAAGTGGACCCAAAGTGCGTATCTGATCGACCATGTGAATCATGAGATGTTCTGTAATATCAAAAAATCCTGGAGGGAAGCACATCTCCATCTGCACCATAGTCTCTGCAATAAATTCTTGGATATAGTTCAACTCATCTTCATCGATAACCTTTTGAGAAATTTTGGTGAAGAAGTAACATAACCAAGTGATTAACATCTTCACATATACCGGTTTAATCGCTCTAATTGCAATTGCCAGGAAGATAGTAAGCATCACATGAGCATCATGACAGTTCCAACCTGATAGCGAGAGATCTTTCATTGAGACTAGTTTTCTAATGTTCGATGAGAATCGGCTTGGTACCTTAATCTCCCGTAATGATTCACAAACTGCCTTCTTCTCAACTAGTGTCAAATTGTAGCTCACCGGTGGTAGTTCGTATCTTCCATTACCCTTATCGATAGGGTGAAGATCATCTCTGATATCCCTTGCTACAAAATCTTGTCGTGACTTTAAGGTATCCTTTGTGTTGACTGATGTATCGAGTAGGAGACCAATTGTGTTACCAAACACATTCTTCTTCAGGTGCATACCATCGATGGCATGACAGACCTCGAGGTCCGACCAGTGCGGCAAGTACTTGTAGAAGACCGACATCTTCTTGAATGGCACACCTTCAATAGGTGCCTTATCTCTGTTCCTCTTCTTCCCTTGTTTTGTCATCTTCCCATAAGGCACTTGGATGGCCCTGACCATGTTCAAAATTTGGTGTCCATCTTTTTTTGCAGCCACAGATCCTATGTTGGCCTTGTCACTAAAATAATTATAGAACTTTTTACTTCGAAATCTGTGCCCTTCCACCAAGAAGCGCCTATACCCAAGGTAACCTACCTTTCTAGA
This sequence comes from Cenchrus fungigraminus, assembly GCA_036936925.1. Lineage (NCBI taxonomy): Eukaryota > Viridiplantae > Streptophyta > Magnoliopsida > Poales > Poaceae > Cenchrus > Cenchrus fungigraminus. The sequence continues at coordinate 93,794,246 of CM072780.1, forward strand.
ACCATCTAGGAAAGTCCATACGGTGTCACCAATGCAAACCGCGCATCCCGTCTTACCTTTCACCTGTCCCGACAACACAAACAACGCTTGATAATCATTGATGGTGACAAAGATAATGGCTCTTAGAGTAAATTCCTTCCTTATGAAACTGTCCATGATTTTGATACCCTGCTTCCATAAAGTTTCCATCTCTTGCATCAAAGGCTCAAGGAAAACATCGATATCAATACCAGGAGCCTTTGGTCCTTGGATCATGGTGGATAGGAAAAGGTACTTTCTCTTTTGGCACAACCATGTTGGCAAGTTGTACATCGTCAAAATCACTGGCCATGTGCTATGAATGCTGGTCCTTTCACCGAACGGATTCATTCCGTCAGTACTTAGCCCAAATCGAACGTTTCTTGGTTCCTCTCCTAATTCTGGATACTTCTGATCGAGCTTCTTCCACTGCTTAGCATCAGATGGATGTCGAAGCTTCCCGTCACCCTTCTTGCGCTTATCTGAAGCCCACCATGTCATCAGTTCAGCGTCCTTCGGGTTTGAGAACAAACGCCTAAGGCGATCCGCAACAGGGAGGTACCACATGACCAAGGCAGGAATTTTGCCGGTTTTTTCAGAACCTCCTATAGTCGTGTCTTCTTGCTCAGCAGCATCATTAATTGATGCACCCTTCCTGCTCCTTTTACTCCCGACAGTTATGCCATCTTCAGCACATGACCTGGTATTCTTTTTGTATCGACTAGCTGAACAAACAGGACATTTGTCCAAATCTTTGAAAGTATCCCCGCAGTACAAGATACAATGGTTTGGACATACATGAATTCTTTCGACGCCCATCGTGAAAGGACACACAAGCTTCTTTGCTCGATATGTGTCGGTGGGCACTTTATTAGGCTTTGGAAGCAACCGGCCCAACACACGTAGCAGATCATTGAAACTCACATCAGACCAGCCGTGCTTGGCCTTCAGAATCAACATCTCAAGTACGAAACGAAGTACGGTCCAATATTTTGGGCATCCCTTTGAACGCGGGTACACATTCTCCTCAGCTGCTTTCTTCACTATCTCGAACTTTTCTAACCCCTTTGCACTGCCAACTAATATTTCTTCCTTGGTGTTACGCAACAACTGGGTCGGGTAGTCACTGTCATCCAATTCATCATCCTCGGTACTATCATAACCATCATCATCATTGCCACCATCACCATCATCATCAAAACCAATATCATTAACACCATCAGAGCATTGACCATGATCACCATCATCATCGCCGCTACCCTCACCAGAAATATCATCAAACATGGCCCCAAAGTCACTATCATGCATGATTTCTTCGAGCGGATTCAAAGGAGGTGGTGCATTATTATTCCTTTTCTCACCATGAGATGTCCATATCATATAGTTTTCAACGAAACCATTCATCAGCACATGCGACCTTATCGAAATTGTTTCATTGATATTGAATACCCTTATGTTTTTGCATTTTTTGCATGGACAAACCACCACCTTTTTCTTCTCAACCGCAGAATTAATCTCCGCGGCCTTAATAAACTTGTTAAGTTCTTCACGAAAATGTTCGCTCGTTCTTCGGGCTTCGTACATCCATGTCCTGTCCATGTCTCTGGAAAGAATCAGAGGACACGAGAAAATTAAATCTAGATTTCATAAACATAAAAGTTCATTTGATAATAATAATCTTATTATTCCCGTACCTAATAATAAATATCTAAGTCAATATATAATCACACTTGTTGTATTTAATAAAAACATACGAAATATAGATTTTTGCAAATTCATGAAACATATCATTCTTGTGGCATTATAGAAAAAAAAAACAAATTGTCTTCTCTCTCCTCATATGAACCTAGGAAAATTCATCCTTCATGTATGATGGCTAAACAAAAAGTTGAACCCCAATTGACTAGATAATCTTGCTCTCCTACCTAAATAGCACAATCTGACCTAAGAGTTTGAGCTAAATGAGGTCCAAAAGCTCTAATCCACACCTATGGAGTTCTAGACCTAAATGCATCTCTATTGAGCCAAAAAACAATGAATAAAGCTTCAAAGAGACAAAGAAATGAGAATAACTAACCTCCTTTAGGCTCCAAGTCCAAGGAAATTTTTTTTGAAAATCTCCCCTCTCCTTTTTCTATTTTGGCGATTTTCGGACAGCCCCCCGAGGTGCTACTGTTCGGGTGCTGTGGCTGTCGGGAGGAAGAAGACGGGCGTGAGATTCCTTTTGTCGATTTTTTTCGGGTGCGGGTGGCCAGGTGGACCGCTCCTGAAAACAGTTTCCAGGAGCGGCTGACGTTGCAAGCTGCACCTGAAAAACCTTTTCAAGTGCGGGGAACGCCGTCGTCCGCTCCTGAAAATACCACCAATTTTCAGGTGCGGACGACAGCGTCACCCGCACCTGAAAATGCTCGTTTTCAGGTGCGGGCCACGGCGTCACCCGCACCTGAAAATGGTTCAACATTTTTCAGGTGCGGGTGACGCTGTAGCCCGATCCTATAAATGTTTTAATAGGTGCGGGTTCGGTTTGCTACAGTGTTGCTTGCATTTGTTAGAGCGGACGGCAATTCGACCCGCTCTTAAAAAAAATTGGAGGTGCTCTTACAAATATTTTCTGTAGTAGTGGTACTGCCTACTGTGTGGTATCTCGTGCTGGGGCACTGCCGTTGCTAGTATATATGTTTTTATTTCAGGAATGGTTTGGGAGGCCTGGCCAGTGTGGCGTAACTGACGATGTTGAATCGCCAACGATCGCCAACTTGAATTTTGATAGAAATTAAAAGAAAGATGCGCGTATTCCTTTCGCAATTAAAAGAAAGATGTTTCTTCCACCTTGCAGCAAGACGGGCATCCTAATATTTTTTAGACATACATTAACTGATGAACTGTATAAACTGCCCCACAGTTTTCTTTTAAAAAACTGATCAACTGTATATATCACTCTCATGCTCAGATGTGCATAGAACTAGCAGCAGTGGCCATGCTAAAGCAATGCAAGGGCATTTTCTAACTCTAATATGTATGGATCTCAAACTGGAAAACAGTACCTGCATACCTTATTGGCTCATTTATTTGCAGCTGGTATAGTAGTTAGATTTATCCTGAAGCTATCTAGCGTGTTTATGATCTTTTTTTGAGACCAGCGTCTTTATGATCCAGTAAACGCAAAAATTCTCAATTTACTTCTTGCAGCTACGAATTCCTGGCAAGATCGATGGAGGATATGCCCAACCGTTACAGTGGTGAGCCTTGGAAATGGGACACATTGGGAGTTTCAAACCAACCCATAATACGGGATATTGAGCTTGGACCGTGCTTTGCATCCTTGTTTGTAGGGCAAGAGCATAGGTTACACCTCTAGCAGCTGCTGCAAAACATTCATGTACACAGTCCACTACTGCACAGCTACATATGCCCATGAGCACCACAGCATGGCACAAGGTCCCAGCTAGGACAGCAGCACCTCACCAGAGGTGGTGACAGATGTTGGGTGTTGTGGGGCGGTGTGACCGCAGATGAATTGTTTGCGGTGCTGTACCGATGGTGGTATCTCGTGTTGTGGCTTAGCCGGCATTACTATGTTTTTCTTTTTTTACCAGGAAAGGTTCTGGAGTCCTATCCTGTATGACGCATCCGAAGAGGTCAAATCGACGACGATAGTGACTCTGGTTTTTGTTTCTTTTACATAGAATTATCTCCATTGTATTAAGCTACTATTGTTGCAACTTTGCAATTTATGTTCTAAAATATTTTTTTAGAAAAGGAATTGTTTGCGGCCTCTGTGATCCCACACTATTCGAAAATAACCTGGTGCAACAGAAGATGATATATTGGCCTCCAGGCCGACCAGGTATATTTTCTTTTTTTTTCAACTTGGAACCATCTTGAATGCCCCAAACTAAATTGCTTACAAGTTGGTGACTTGCTTCCAAAAATAACCCTTGCAAGTAGTTACAAAAATATTATTTTGATGACATCTCTTCCTCTCTCATTATTTTAATAATAGCAAAATTCAGAGATTAAGAAATTAATAACTCCAACTATTGGTGGGGTTCCGAATTTCCTATATACCGGGGATACGATACATCAGGAACAATAATAGGAAGTCAATTTTTTTCAGCATTCTGTGTGAGATGAACATGCAATTTACACATTTTTAGTTGTCAATTAACTAATTATTCTCCCGTTGTATAACAAAATTATTAGAAAATCACGAAGATGTGCATATTGCATCATTTGCAGGTTAAAATTAGCAAATTTGGTCGGTCCAAGTGAATTAATCATTGTGAACAAAAAGCGTCACTTATTTACTCCTCGTTCCTATAAATATAAATAGCCTTCCAAGTACTTGTGTAACAGTCGCGCCATTAAAAGATGAAAAGCCTTCCATGTTCAATATAAATAGGCTGAAACAGGTGGAGGGACACCATGAATTGCATGGAATATCCAACAGTGACTATTGAAGATGTTTCCAGTGGGCATGTGATACATCAGGAGATTTAGCTCATGTGCGAGACCTGGAACATGTCATGTAAACATAGATAAGCCATAGTCCATAGAGCAACCATGTCGAGATTCCAACTAAAGGGGGTGTCTCCGGTGGCTGTTCCTGAGCGTGTGGAGTCTTTAAAGAGTCCATGTGCCTCTTGTAGTGCGTGAAGTCTGTTGCTAGCGAGCTCCTCCAGGAAGCGGCACTGCACGGCCGCCCTCAGTGAGAAAGTTCTCCAATGAGTACACCAACTGAGAGTAGTCGAACCCCTGGTGAAGCGGACTAGGTGGAGCCTTCCGTTCATCGTCTGGTATATGATGAAGTTGTCGGGGTCAAACTTCCTTCTGAGGCTGTACCCTCCTGTTCATGATCCGGAACAGATGCTACCAATGGCAGAGTCAGTTAAGGTTGAGCGGTTCGCACAGCACAATCCGAGCTGGGGTATGGCGCAGCTCATGAAAGAACATGGCGCATGGTGTGTGTGTCGCGGCAGGCATGGTGGGAATGTGTATTTTGCTTCTATAAATAGACAGAACAACAGAAAAGCGGACGGTTCTTTTGCGCACCAAAATCCTTGTGTCCATGTATGTTCTGTGTGCTCGTCGTCTCTAGTGAGGCGTCCAACTGTAGCAAACATGGCCTCATATGTCATTAGTTCGAGTATGATTTTGGTGATTCATGACAACATGATCAATGGGACTAACCATATTGTTTAGCATGTCTTTGTAGACATTTCTAGATCCCAAAAATGCAAAAATACCACATGCCAAATTTAGAAGATAGTCTATTTTTCAAGGGTCAAAAACGAGAAAAGAAAGAAAAAGAAAAGATACCGACGGTACCCTAGAAGCAAGCGTCAGTGTACTTGGTACACTGCGCAGAAGGCAAAACTGAAGTTGGCACCGTCGGATGAACCGACGGTCCATTTTGTAGATGCGTCGGATGAGTTGCAGAAGAGAAGCAGCAAAGCCAGTAGCACCGGATGATCCGACGGTCTGAGTGGGGACACCGTCGGTCTATCCGATGCATTGTTTGAATCAAGACAGAGACGCGCCAAGACAAACTCTTCAGCACCGGATGAACCGACGCCTTGGTCAAGGGGAAGCGTCGGTCTATCCGATGGTTACGAAGAAACCAACAGAGACGGTTTGGCGAGAAGTCCTTCAGCACTGGATGAACCGACGCACCGTCGGAGCATAGCGTCGGAGTAGTTCTGTCAGAGAACCTCAACGGCTAAGTGACGTGGGAGGGACACCGGATGAACCGACGCCCTGAAAAGGTTAGCATCGGTTCATCCGACGCTTACTTTTTCAGAGGTCGTTAGCCAACGGCTCTTTGAGTGCCTTGGGCTATTTATACCCCCTCCACTCACTCATTTAAGGTTGCTGGATTGTGTGGAAGTACAGAGGAGTGCAAGACACCTAGAAGATCATATCCAATCCATCCAAGTGTTTAATTGCTCATCCATAGACTTGCATATGCTTAGTGTATGTGCTTAGTGCTAGGCTTAGCTTAGAGCTGAGTGAGTGCAAGGTTGTGCAAACCTTGTGAGGTGATTCTTGAGTGAATAAAGGTGTACAAGGTTCGCCGGAAGCCTTGGGGCCTAAGTGGCTCACCGGCAATCGTCTTCGACCCTCCGGCTTGGTGTGGAGTGGCGAGGACACTTGTGCGGGGGACGTGGAGACCCCCTTCCTTGGTGGAGAAGCTCCTTAGTGGAGGCGGCATCAAGGTGACCAAGGGAGCTTGGCGAGTGCCTAAGTGGCGAGCCTTTGTGGCGAGTCAAGTGGTGCTCTTGGGAGAGACTTGGTGACCGAGAAGCAATACTCTTGTGTGAGTGCTTCAACAACGTGGACTAGGGGTGCCTTAGTGTCTACCGATACCACAGGATAAATCGCGTGTCAAGAGTTTGCTTCTTCTCATCCCCTTTACGTTTCCGCATTTACTCTATTGCAATCTTTGCTTGCCTTTACTTTCCTAGAGTAGTATCATGCTAGGATTGACTATAGGTTGCAAACCTTGTTTTGGGATGGGAGTTTCACACTAGAACAACCCTAGTTGCACATCTAGATTATTTGTTCTAGTTTATCTTTATGCAAAAGTAGTGAAACCATAGGTTAAGATTTTTAGAAGCCTAATTCACCCCCTCCCCCTCTTAGGCTACGAGCATCCGATTTCTTACACCAACTCGGACAAGGGTTGGAACATTTTCACCATTATTAGGCAGCAGCTATCACATTAACCAAGTAGCTACATATCTAGCAGGACGATTGAGGATTCAAAACAGAACAAAAAGGCTCCAAACCCTACTGATCACAGACCAGGGACGACGATCCAAGACACAATAAAAGCCAAGGCAAGCCAAAGCAAGAAGCCAAGAACCAAATAAAAGCAGCCAACTAATAACACGAAACCCTGTTAGCTTCCAAAAACGATCCAAGGCAACCGACCCACCAATTGATCCATGCACCAGGAATCAAGAACGCCGTGCATAACCCTAGCTGCCATTCATTAACCCAACTGATCATGTTTCCTTCTTGAAGGCGTCGCTACGAGGAATGGCTAGGCAAGCATTTGAAGATATGAAGCTTGGACGGAGAAGAAGTTTGAAGCTTAGTCTTCTTTTTTCTTTATCATAATGATTTTTTCTTAATTCTTTCTTTTCCTTAATGCGAGGTTTAGAGTCTAAGTACTCAGGTTTCGTGTAACTTTTGGCCGAATATATCCACTTGTGGATATAGAGGCCGGATTTTAATCCTTAATCTTAAAAAAATTAACCCAACTGATCCATTGGGTGGCAGAGAGCTAGCAGCGAGCGAAAGAACCCCCGGTGCCCCAAGAACCAACAACCCCAAAAACCTAATTGAGGCAATGACGACGTCCACAGAATCACAGATGGTGTTTTCCTTCGTGAAGGCATTGTCATGCAATGTTTGCACCACCTCTGCTGGAGTTCCTGGGTGAAAATCTAGTTTGGCCAGCTGGAAGAGCAGCGGTGAAGACTCAATGTCACATCCTTGTTGGAGGTGTTGCTCTGGGATACAGACTTTCATGCTTGACCTTCAGACCATGGTTGAGGTGCCCCCATTTGTAGTGGAAGGTCGTTTGAGGCAATGCTTGGCCAATATGGATGAGAAAGTAGAACGACATGCCACGAGTGTCGATGACACAGGGGTGTCATCAACACTGGCTTTTGCTAATTTATTTTAACTAGTAAAGTGCATATGCGACACGCACGTGTTATTCATTCTATATCTATAAAATCTAATAAATAATATTTTTTATACTATAGGGTGTACTTTTTTAAAAAAATCTAGCTAATCATTTTTAATTAAATGACTGATTTTTAATTATTTTCTGAGCTTTGTTACGATACTTGGATAGTACCGCATGGTACTAGGTTGTACCTCGTGTTAAAAAAATTTCACCAGCTAATTAAATAGAAAATAAATAAATAATATTAGTTATTAGGTCCACCGATCTGGTACTTCCTGACACTCCTAGCAATACCATAGTTAGATTTCATCACATGGATGACTCATGTTAATTTTATTATTCAAGTGTTTCAATTTAAAAGTCTTAAATTTTAAATTACAAATTGAAAAGTTATTGAAATGTTGCCACCGTCTTCTTCCTCATGAGCCAATAATTCCCATAATAAGTAGTTTTGGTGTATGTAGTCATCCGGACGGGATGACCATTCAGGTGCTCACCAGTTTCAATGTAAAATTTCACGGTGTTTAACGTCCAACGATATGTGTCCTATATTCAATATTAAATACTTGTGAATTGTGTGTAAATCAGGTTTCTCAAACATAAAAAATGATTAGAGAAAACCAATTCAGGGAATGGAAAAGTCAAAACAAAAATTAAAATGCATTTTAAAATACAGAATATGTGGGGCTGGGCCGGCGTCGTCTGGCTGTACAACATGGTGCTCTACTTCCCGCTGGACCTGTTCGGCTTCGTGCTAAGCCTATCTGCACTGGTCATACTCCATTTTCATACTCTAAACGAGAATATTCTGCTTAGTCAACAAATCCAGGGAATGGAAAAGTCAAAACAAAAATTAAAATGCATTTTAAAATACAGAATAGGTGGGGCTAGGCCGGCGTCGTCTGGCTGTACAACATGGTGCTCTACTTCCCGCTGGACCTGTTCCGCTTCGTGCTAAGCCTATCCGCACTCGTCATACTCCATTTTAGTACTCTAAAGTCTAAACGAGAATATTCTACTTAGTCATTGAGATTTTTCAATCCAGTACCAGTTTTCCTGCACTCGTCATCTCCTATATCTCATACTCCATACCACCTAACTTATATTTTACTCACCCATCACAACTAAAATCTCCTCTCTCTCTCTCTCTCATTTTTCTTTTTTCTTCTCCTTCATCTCCTCCCATCGGCACTCACTCTCTCACTTCCTCCCTTCGTCGGGCAAGCTGCGGGCCGGCACCGCCCCTCCCTTCCTCCCTCCGCCGGGCAAGCCGCGGGCCGGTGTCGCCCCTCCCCTGTTCTCGATGCTGCCGCCGGCCCACAGCCTTTCCCTCTGCCGCGGCGCGCGGCCGCCGGCGGAGCTCCCATGACGAGTTCCGGTACGACGACATCCCTCGTCCTTGCTCCCGCCCAAGCTCGACACGCCGACCTCTGTCGACCTGGACCGAACTCGTCCCTTCCCTGCTCGTGCCGCAGAGGCACCTTCCTGGACTCGTAGGTACCGCCTCGGCTCTTCCGCTGGGCAGAGGAGGCTCGATCTGCGCGAGCCTCGATAGCGTCCGTGGCGGGCTGGCGGCCTCGACGGCGTCCGTCGCTGCGGCGGCCTTGACGTCTCGGAGGCAGAGGGCCTTCGTCCCCTTCGTGATGCGACGGGTGTCAACCACATGGCAGGCTACAGCGAGGACCGCTTCCTCCCTTCCTCACCGGCGCGCCGCCCATCTGCTGGCGCACTGGTCCCTCCCTCCGAGCTCGTTCTTCTGCCGCTGTAACCAGATTTAGCGGCTTCTCGTGGCCCAAGGGGCGTGTGTGGAGCAGGGGCGCGGTTGGACCAGGTGCGTGGCCCGTCGGCGACGCGAGACCAGCTCTGCGCACGGGAGAAGCAGCTAGCGCGGGTTGGAGCTCGGGCCGGCGACAGTAGTCAGTCTGGTTGCTCCGACTCTCTCCCCCTCCCTCTGCGCTCCGGACTTCCGAGGAGGAGCGGGAGGGTGGTGATGGTTGGGGGCTTGCGTCAGTGGGAGGACGCCAGGAATGACGTCTCCGTGCCTGAACGCCACCACCCCGTAGCGTTTAGCGTCCCCAATGGAGGGAAAAACGTAAATGCGTATGGGAGAGCGGGTAGCACTCGCATACCGTTCGCCGGTGCGGACAGCCTGGCAGGGCCTGGGACAACCTCCTTTAGAACAAGGTACTGTACCCCTTCCTCTGTCATTGGCTTGGTAGACACACGTAGCTGTAATTTCCAAAGCAACTTTTGCTTATGGATTTCCGAATTCTGTTGTGCAGACTGCCTTCACCATCAAGAAGGATTACGGCCTGGGAAGAGACAAGATAGAGGGAGGCGCACTAACCTCCACGGTCTCCAGCCAGCCAGCCACCAGAGGCCGCCTCCAACACATTGTTCCACGACAATAGCAGCTACCGCGACCTGTCCGAGACCGCGAGGGTACGGGAGCTAAACACGCAAGGGCCACATGGAGTTGGAAGCTCAAGGAGTTGGACATTGATACTGAACGGGGATCACGGGTGTGTGGGGCCCACTGTTGGGTATATATGGTGGGTAAGGCGACTATGGGTAAGAAAAATATTAGCTTTTTAGCAGAAACGGTCCCTAATTTGTGATTTTTATGGTTGTTCCACTTTTTTTGTCATCATGCGATCTGACAGGTGGGTCCGGCGTGAGGGGTAAGGCGGGCCTGAATTAGGTGAGAAAAGTTTTTAATTGTTTTCGCTCCTTATATTTATTTTAAAAAACCAGTGCATTGGAACTTCAGGTTAAGTATCAGAGTTGAAATGTGAACAGAAGCAGAATGTTGTGAATCATTCTTTCTCCCTATAGTAAGCAAGCTTGTTCCTTATGTCACAAGAATTTTCCATTGTGTATGATCAAGACTCTGTACAAATGACACTTCTGGACAAGACTAGAAATATGCTTTTAGCATATATTACTGATGTGTACTCTATGGTTAATTAGAATAAGTCTCCAGTTGAGAGAAAATAGTTAATTGTTTGAGTATATGTATTATTTTTATAAAAGGATATCGTCGGCGGGCATTTTCTTCATCACCGCGGAAAAAATGCTAAAATTAAAATTAGCATAGATATTTATCATCAACCGGTCACAACATGAGCAAGAAATTATGAGTTCCCTAACTATTACCAACTAGCATCATGAATACCTCCAAAACTATTTGTCCTGTCTCCTAATTAATACTAATTGGTATGGATATTTTCAGGAAGTAAGGCTAGTCTTAGTGGAAGGGTCATCAACAATTAATAGACTATCACACATAAGCCTTTTTGATGACATGGCACCAAATTAACGAAGGGATAGAAGATTAAAAGGTCATGGTGATGACCCTAGGTGGGTACAATTATTAATACTCATGACTCTGCATTGAGAGAAGATCACAGGGTCATGGTGATGACAAATTCAAGATTCAAATGCTGCATTCTATCTCTAAAACTGTGCCTATGAACCTGTGCATTGAGAGTGATAGGGACATTATGTTGAAAAGCTAGTGTGGCAGACTTGGTAACTGTGCCCATGACACCACCACTGAGATTGGCCTAATACCAACACATGTATAAGGTATTTATTACCTTCTGATCCCGATGTAGTTATGTGTTAGGTGATGAAATAATAGCCTAAAGGCTCATTTCAGGACACATGCCTATGTAGCTTGAGTGTGTCACTTGCTTCCAGTCACACAATAGTAGCGACATAAAACAATCACATTAACTCTAGATGAGATGCATCATGAGTTGTAGCTTGTTGAGTTTAAGCTATCGCGTGGGGGATGAGATGCATCAGGGAGTCGTAGCTTGAGTTTCGTTTTGAAGGATTCATCATTTGATAGTCTCTTAGCGTGCCAGAAATACATGCTGCCACAGTTTGTAGTGCAATGACCTCGAGATCAACTAGTTGTGCTCGGTCATCTTGCAAGGGAAGATGAGCATGCATACGACATGCAGGCATAGATAGCCTCTCTCGTGTACTAAATTAAATACTTAGCAGCAGCATGGCTAGGTATTTGACAACAATAATGTGGATATGGTTCAGTCCGTGTCCGAAGTGGAACTTGTACAAAGAAAATCGAAGCCACCAATCACATTCCATTAAGAATTGCGAAACAAAAGTGTTGAGAAACGATCATATTGTGATTTAACTGAAGACGAACTTGGCCTGCCTTTGGAATTTGCACCGACAATCAACAATTATGTTTGGTAATCAAAGTTTGCTGGTGCTTCCTTGAACATGTTGGAAGGTGCATATTCAACTTCCTCTTATTAGTCGGACACAGGTGCCAAAGACTGCCAGTATTTTTGGATTCCTTTAATGACTTCATCCCTCAACCATCATCACCAAAACATTGAACTCCTGTATCGTATTTATTTTGGTGAACTGCAAAAATATATATGAAAGTAACTGTGAATTGGAAAAGGACGGGTCGATCCTATGACATGATGCTTGCCTTATCAACCTGACTGTATCAATAAGTCAGCTTGTACTACTTGCTATACAGGCTAATTCTCAATATCTAGTGTACTTGGGCAGATGCAAATGTGATGTCCTTGTAGCAGCCTGGTAGGTGAATGAGAATCGATGGAGGCATAAAAGCTCAATTTACAAGTTACAATATTGCACTCCTCAAAAGCTAAAACCTTCTATGGGGGAGCAAAGCACTTGCTGGCCAAAGAAATTTTCTGAGTAAGGATTATGCCGAAACATGGTTGCTGATGATGATTATGGTTTAGTAGCGTGACGTTACAATTTTGGTGGTCACCCTTGGAAGATTTCTAACTGGGTTGGGAATGAGATACATCAGGAATTTTAGCTTAAGCATGGATCCAGAAGATAGAGTTAGAACATATGGCCATGAAGGCAAGGCCTTCAAGCTAGCTTGATCCACCTATTCACTTGGCTTATCAGCCACCAGCCAGCAGTACTTTTCTCTCAGAACAAATCAGCACTAGCCACTAGCCACTAGCCAAACGAATAGGCTGGATGACTGCAAAAAGGCTCCACTGCTCCAGGACGTTTCTTTTTTGAAGGTTGAAGCGTGCATCTCTCGGTCGACCAATTCGCCTCATCCTGCAAACGTCCTGGAGCAGCAGTTCTTAAGTTCTGTTACCTGCTAGCAATGTATATATGTAATCGACATGGAATCCTAGATATTTTCTGTATAATTTTAACTGTACAAGGATCAAACGACGGTGACATTGTGTTTGTCACCGTCTGAAATTTAAGTGTCATTTTTTTTAGGTCTTTTACGGGAGCAAGCAGGGGCTAGGAGCAAGCAACTTGAGCTCTGACTGCGGGTTGCATGTGAACTAGTGCCACCAGATAAGGCCCTGCTGCAACTCAAGGCCTGAAGATAACTGACATCCATATTTGGAGGTACGGTGGGGATTCGGCGAGCAAAGTGCTTCAACATGAAAGTGCACGACTTGCACGGATGGTGGGGGACTGAGATGACATGTCGCAGCGGTGCACTGCTGGTAGTGTGTCTTTTAGGGCATAAGCTGCTAGTTCACGAGGTAGCCGCGTTGTGCTCCTGAGCAAGCTGGTTGACTGTTGTGCTCCTGGGGAGCTGGTCGTCCGGCCCAGGCTTCTTTGTCTCACAAGTCGCTGCACGGTGTCCTAAAAGACCAAAAACAAATCACAAACTCACAAGGCTACACAGCACATCCAGCAATGCACGCCCCATACCACCAGGGCACACGCCACGCGCATCCAGCGGACACACACCAACAGCACCACATTCTGCCTTTGTTCCACATGTGCATAGCGCCTAGGGGACGCTAGCTCAACCCCTAAAGTGAAGCGATGAGGCCCTGACGCTCTTTATAGCCTTGAGAATCAATAATATAGTTATGCTTCCTGATCAAGGTTGTTGGTGACTTGCAAATTTGAACAAAATAAGTTTTAAACTAATTTTCATAAAAAATACAGGTTTATGAAAGGTGGATTAAAATAGATGGATGTCTATGTTCATTATTTTGGCATACCATATAAAATTGAAATGGTGCCGCTTAAACATTCCTATTAGGCTAAACATGCCAGCAGCAGAAAGGATTCGAACCTATCACGTTGTATGAACCTTATGATCTGCGTGCCTACTAGATATCTACAAACGTTATTCTATATGCTCGTCTTGTTTTAATCAACGTACTTTCAAGAATAAGGCAGACCCCACCGAAGATCTGGTGCACTGCTAGTGGGAGATGGAGGCGACCTAGTCTCCCTCACCGGGCGGTCCATGGTCCTTTCTGTTGAAATTTTAAATTGGGCATGACCCATTTAAATTAAATTCAACTCTATGGTATGTAATATTTGTATGAGAATAACAATAATACTGGATGGGAGTTTCAACTTGGTTTAATAGTTGGATTTTATCTAATTAAAGAGCACTTGGGTATTTAGAAAGGTGTTTTGAAAGAGCACTTGCCGGGAGCATTTGTGTAAATGCAACATTTGTTGGTAAGGGTTATGATTGCGGAGGTTTGTTCCGCTTTTCTTTGATGGATGTGTGTAATAATGTCGTGAACTCTGTTAGCGTTTGTGATGAGACAGGTTTGTGGCATTCACATTTATGTCATGTTAATTATGGATGTTTAACGCGGCTAGCAAATATGAGTTTAATCCCAAAATTTAATCATGTCAAAGGCTCTGAGTGTCATGCATGTGTGCAATCTAAATAAACTCGTAAGCCTCACAAGGCTGCTGAGCCAAGAAATTTGACACCTTTAGAGCTGGTACATTCCGATCTTTGTGAGATGAATGACGTTTTGACAAAAGGCGGAAAAAGATACTTTATGACTTTTATAGATGATTGTACTAGATTCTACTATGTGTACCTTTTGAAAACAAAAGATGAAGCGTTAATTTATTTCAAGGCCTATAAAGCTGAAACAGAAAACCAACTTGAGAGGAAAATTAAACGATTGAGGTCTGATAGAGGTGGGGAATATTTCTCTAATGCTTTTGATGAGTTCTGCGTTGAACATGAGATTGTTCATGAGAGGACACCGCCATACTCACCACAATCTAATGGGATTGCCTAGAGGAAAAACCGCACTCTAACAGAGTTGGTGAATGCCATTTTAGACAATGAGGGATTATCCAAGGAATGGTGGGGTGAGGTGATTTTGACAGCTTGTCATGTCCTAAACAAAGTTCCTATGAAAGACAAAAAAATCACTCCATTCGAGGAATGGGAAAAGAAAATATTAAATCTTTCTTATTTGCGCACTTGGGGTTGTTTGGCTAAAGTGAATATGCCAATCAATAAGAAGCGCACACTTGGACCTCAAACCATAGACTGTGTGTTCCTTGGTTATGCTTTTCACAGTGTGGGATATCGGTTCTTGATTATAAAATCTAAGGTACCTGACATGCATGTTGGTACAATAATAGAATCAAGATACGCTACATTTTTTGAAAATGAATTTCCAATGAAATCTACACCTAGCAGTTCTAATCATGAATCTATAATTTCCCATGAGCATGATACTCTCATTTCAAATGAACAATATGAAGAGACCCATGTGCAAAATCCAGAGGAGAATGACATTGTAGTTACTCGAAAGAGTAAGAGACAAAGGGTTGCAAAATCCTTTGGTGATGACTACATTGTGTATCTTGTGGATAATACTCCAACAACCATTGAAGAGGTATTTTCCTCTCCTGATGCTGACTTGTGGATGGAAGCTGTCAGGAGTGAGATGGAATCAATAATGTCCAATGGAACTTGGGAGGTTGTTGATCATCCCTATGGGTGCAAACCTATTGGATGCAAATGGGTGTTCAAGAAAAAGCTTAGGCCTGATGGTACAATTGAGAGGTACAAGGCAAGGATTGTGGCCAAGGGTTACACATAAAAGGAGGGTGAAGACTTCTTTGATACTTATTCACCAGTTGCTCATTTAATGACCATTCGGACTTTGGTTTCCGTGGCAACCTCATATGGTCTTATAATCCATCAAATGGATGTTAAGACCGCTTTCCTAAATGGAGAGTTGGAGGAGGAGATCTATATGGATCAGCCTGATGGATTTATTGCAAATGGTCAAAAGAACAAAGTGTGTAAACTATTGAAGTCATTGTATGGCCTTAAACAAGCTCCTAAGCAATGGCATGAGAAATTCGATAACACACTGACGTCTGCGGGCTTTATTGTGAATGAAGCTGACAAATGTGTGTACTATCGACATGGTGGGGGTCAAAGTGTCATACTGTGTTTATATGTTGATGACATTTTGATCTTCGGATCCAATCTCAGAGTGATTGAGGAAGTAAAGCATTTCTTGTCAAACAATTTTGAGATGAAAGATTTGGGAGAAGCTGATGTTATCCTTAATATCAAGCTATCTAGAGATGGTGATGGTGGGGTAACTTTGTTACAATCCCACTATGTGGAAAAGGTTTTAAGTCGCTTTGGTTATAGTGACTGTATACCTTCACCTACACCTTATGATCCCAGTGTTTCTTTGAGTAAGAACCGCAGAATTGCAAGGGATCAATTGAGGTACTCCCAGATCATTGGTTCTCTCATGTATCTTGCAAATGCAACACGACCTGATATCTCCTATGCTGTGAGCAAGTTGAGTCGGTTTGTGAAAAACCCTAGAGATACGCATTGGGGTGCTCTTGAGAGAGTGATGCGCTATTTAAAGGGTACCATGAGCTATGGTATTCATTATTCAGGACACCCAAAAGTGTTAGAGGGATACAGTGATGCCAACTGGATCTCTGATGCTGATGAGCTTTATGCCACAAGCGGATATGTGTTTCTGTTTGGAGGTGGCGCTGTTTCCTAGAAGTCTTGCAAGCAGACTATCTTAACGAAGTCTACAATGGAAGCAAAGCTTGCTGCATTGGACACTGCTGGTGCTGATGAGGCCGAGTGGCTTCGTGAACTCCTTTTGGATTTACCGGTGGTTGAAAAACCAATTCCGGCTATTTCCATGAACTGTGATAACCAAACCGTGATTACAAAGGTTAACAGTTCCAAGGATAACATAAAGTCTTCAAGGCATGTTAAGAGACGGCTGAAATCTGTCAGAAAGTTGAGAAACTCCGGAGTTATATCATTGGATTATGTCCATATGTCGAAAAATCTGGCAGATCAATTTACCAAGGGCTTATCACGTAATGTGATAGAGAGTGCATCGAGAGAGATGGGTATGAGACCCACTTGAAATCTACTATAGTGGTAACATGTCCTATGTGATCGGAGATCCCGTGAATTAGGATGGTGAAACAAGCTATTAGTAGATTGTGAGGAAGGATCCTTTTGAGCTTATCTCTGGTGCACATTTTTCCTTTCTGTAAGGCAGGATGGTTTTTACCTTAATGTATTTCATTCGAGATGTTGTCCTACAGAACATATATTGAGAAATACACCTATATGAGACAGACTGCTGGTCACAGTTTATCAGACTTGGGTAATCTTTAAATTCTCATGAAAATGTACAGAAGTGTGACTTATATACTTCAAATAGAGGGAATGTCTTTTTACAGCCTAGTACCAGTAAAGGACTTGAATGGACCTCATTTCACGCAAAACTGTCAATTCAAGACTTAGTCCATTGTATAGTTGTGATTGAGTAAAATTCTGGTTCTAGGTGGATGTTCAACTTAACAGTCTCCATCGAAACACTGGTATATCAAAGAGTTAAGGTTTTGTCATGCTCTATTACTTACCTTAGAGTTTGGTGGGGATTGTTGAAATTTTAAATTGGGCATGACCCATTTAAATTAAATTTAACTTTATGGTATGTAATATTTGCATGAGAATAACAATAATTCTGGATGGGAGTTTCAACTTGGTTTAATAGTTGGATTTTATCTAATTAAAGAGCACCTGGGTATTTAGAAAGGTGTTTTGAAAGAGCACTTGCCGGGAGCATTTGTGTGCATGCTTGCATGCAGCGGCAGGGTAGCACTTGAGTGCATACGAACAGGCATGCATGCAGCGGGCAGCGGCAGGCTCGGAGCACTTGAGTGCATGCGAACATAGCACTTGCCTGCATGCGAGTAGGCATTCATGCATGCAGTAGCAAGCGAACCGCCTGCGAGCAGGCAGGCACTGAGCAGACAGTGCATGCAGGTGGCAAACGGACGGGCGGGGCTTTTCGTTTCGTATTTCGTGACTCCTCATGTCCGGTGTCGTAGCTCTTCACTTCCCAAGTCTGACTCTATAAAACATAGAGTTCTATGCTTCCTCCTGTTAGTGTGAAAAATACTCTCCAAACAAAATCACAAACTCTGTTGCTACTCGGGTATCTCCGTCCGGTGCTTATGCGCGCATAGGATCGCTGGAGGGCAGGTGCCTCCAGAACCAACGCCGTACGTGAACTCTGCTCGGGGTGTACGACAATTTGGTTTTTGGGGAGCGTTCGCGCGACTGCCTACTTCTACGACGACGACGACGACTCCATACTGCCTGCAGCGACTACTCTGCTACGACGACCACAACGACAACATGGATGATCCGAGTTGCAGGCCACAGCGACTACTCTGGTTCCGGAGTCTCCCTAGGTCGCCGGGGGTGTAGATAAGGTCTCTGGGCCCACTTGCAGGTCGGCGGGGCTTCTGACAGGTCGGGTCCACTTGACAGGGACCTCTGGGACCCTGGTCG
The DNA here is from genome assembly GCA_036936925.1 of Cenchrus fungigraminus. Lineage (NCBI taxonomy): Eukaryota > Viridiplantae > Streptophyta > Magnoliopsida > Poales > Poaceae > Cenchrus > Cenchrus fungigraminus. The sequence continues at coordinate 93,812,605 of CM072780.1, forward strand.
GTGGGGACCCATGGGTACCCATGGGTACCCATGTCTCTCAAGCCCCCGATCGACGTGTAGGCGTAGCGGCCGAGATGAAGTCATGTCGAGGCGAAGCAGAGGCATGACATCGTCAAGGTCGCGTAGGGTGCACGGTGATCCAAAGAAGAAAGAAATCCCCTTCAGTACGCACGAAGTCGAACATTGAGCTAGTGGGACGTAGGTCCAGAAGGTCGAAGTGAAGGCAAGGCGTTGTCTTTGAAGAACCGCCGACCTGACCTGAGTCAGAAAATTAGGAAGAGATCATCGTGACCTTGAAGAAGGTCTCTCTGCCGACTGAAGGTAGGTCGAGCGAAGAAATGGTGGAAGCGGGCTTCCAGTAGGTCGTCGCGACGTAGAAAAAAGAGGGCGTCGGAAGACGCACTCGTGGAGTAAACCCCGAGCAGTAAGGCGACCAGTATGGTCGGGTTGGTGCTCGAAGAATAGAGAACCTACGGCCTTCTGTTCCCTGTGAGATGCTCCGACGATCAGATCACGACGAAACACCCAGAATCTTTGGGGAAAGCACGAGACACCAGTGGTTGTCGTATCTTGCGTCTCAGAAGCACTGTACGGTCACGAGACCTGCCTCCGGGCAGAGCTGCAGTTGCCGCCCGCAAAAGACAAGCACTGTCATTATGATACCAGGCAGAGGGCAGGCGCACCAATGCTTCCCACGGGTGAACAGGGACCTCGTGCCTCACGTGGTAACAGTAACTAGATAAGGACGTCACGCCAGCTCAGCTGCAGATAGGGTCCAAGGCCGAGCTCTGCGGCTATAAATAGGCGACCACGAAGCTCTCCACTTGAACTAGTTAAAGGAACCATGGCGAAGCAGCTTAGTAATTTTTCGGTGCCTTGGGCTTGTATTCGTCCACCAGAGCGTAGCGCTAGGTTGTTAGCATCCGGAGCTAGAAGAATGCTTGCAAAGTTAGGGGAACTCCATGTGCCGCTTCACCCGCGCCCAGCGAGGAATCCAGGTGTAGCATGGGGCAGTACATGCCTAGACAGGCCTTGTGAGCGAAGGCCCGAGGTGATGCTGGAGGTCGTCATGCTGCATCGAGGAAGGCCCGAGGCGACGCTGGCTCAATTTGGAATCTTGTGGGGGAACCCAAACGTAAGTGAGGGTGCCACAGGAAACCTTCTGGGGCTAGAGTAGAGGTGGCTGTGTGGCAGTCGTGATCTCGGCGGTGGTGGAGGTCTCCAAAGAGGTTCTGAAGCTAGAAGAAAACTTGCGATGTGCTTCATTAGTCTAGGTTGCATCGTAGGCACCATGTAAGGTAGATCAGAGCCTTTAATATGTTTGCATCTTGTAATTGGCCATGGGTCATAGTCTTTTGTAGCTTACGAAACTGTTATACACATGTTTGCATGGTAAACGATCAGTCTTGAGTGTTGTGTAGAGGTGCCTGGGCAGCAATGGCGTGGCCAAGGTCCTAGCAGGGCTATGAAAGCACGCCGACCTTCAGATGGTCATAGCAATCGACAAAACGACCCGTGCCGACCTGAGTCAACACGGCCATTGTGTTGTGACACAACGCAGGGCGCCAACCTGAGGGTTGTAGATCATGATCGACCTAGAAGACAGCGGGGCCTCAGCAAGGAGCTGTGATTAAGACCAAGAGGTCGCCAACGGGCAGTAGAGCCTTTAAGCGCGGGGCTGTTGGTAGCGTTAGCCGCTGTAGGTCGAAGCGACCTAGAAGGCATATAGGCAGCTGGGCCTAGGAGATGCGGTGTGAACCCACCCTTTGTAGGCTGAGGCGACCTAGGAGGCTGCCGGGCTCTTAGCGACCTCAAGGAGGTGGTGGAGCTGGTCCATAGGTCGTCTGTGAGCTGTGGCGACCTTGAACTTGTCATCATAGGTATCATATTTGGGGGGCTTATTTGTGGGGCATAACGAGTCCACGCCCGCCGGGGTGTCGACCAGAGGCCAACGGACGCAGAGTCCCGTACGGAACTAGCCGTTACTGCCTTTTTTCCGTTAGGCCGAAAGAGCTGTTGGGAGATAGATCCGCGGGGGGTGCAGATCCGTTGGGTCACCGTGACTTCCACTGGAGAGACGTTGAGCGCAACGGCCCACAACACTGCTGGGGCCCAACTATAAAAGGCCGATCCGCGGGCTGGGGGGTTTCCACTTGCTTTCATTTCCGCTCCGCGCTTAGGGTTGCGCCGCTGCTCGATTGCTCCAGCAAAATCAGCAGCGCCGCCGTGCTTAGGTCCGTCGTGCTGTGCCCCCTCGCATGCGATCGAAGACACTTGTCGTGTTTAGATCCAAATCCACCGGAGTAGAGGAGGAGAAGATGGAGCCCGCACATGTTCCAGCACCGGAGACCGTCTGGGCGCCGTCCGTGGTGACAGAGGAGCAGATCCAGGCCTTGGTGACCCGCGGGTTGCTAAGGCCCAAGGCGGAGGTGGCCTGGAGGTCGGCGGCGGGCGAGGCGTTCCCTACCGAGGGGACCAGGGAGGCCGTCGTCTTCCTGGCGCACATCGAGCGCGGGTTCGGGGTCCCAGCCGGTGACTTCTTCCACGGGCTCCTGTACTTCTACAGGATCGAGCTGGTACACCTCGTCCCCAACACCATTACCATCATCTCATCCTTCATCCACCTCTGCGAGGCCTACCTCGGGATACCGCCACACTTCCATTTGTGGCGGCATTTCTTCGAGCTGAAGAAGACGGGTAAATCCGACGTCGTGGGGAGCGTCGGGTTCATGCTGCGCCGGTACATGAAGCGGGAGTACATCGACCTGGTGCAGCCCGACAACACCACGGGCTGGAAGCAGGGGTGGTTCTACCTCGACAACCCAGCGCCGGCAGTCCCCACCAGGTCCGGGCGCGCTCCCATGCCATTCCCCGAGTGGACCAACCAGCTGATGTCGCGGGAGACTGAAGAGCTGCGGCCGCTGCTGGAGGACCTTGAGAGGCTGAAGACGGAGGGGCTGACCGGCGGCGCAGTGGCGATCAGCTTCAACCGGCGGCTGCTGTAGCCAATTCAGGACCGGGTACACCCGGCCTACGAGTACTGGGGGCAATCTGACCCTACCCGGGTCATCTGGCGCAAGGTCTCCAACGAGGAGATGGTGGCGCGGGTGAAGAACATCTTCGCCGGGCGCATCCGCAACCGGACGTGCCCCAAGGCGCTCAGCGTGTACCGGCCTTCTGATGCTGTAAGTCCCTGGCCTTGATTCTTTGCCGCCTGAGTACTTTGAACAGTTGTGACATAGGTCTTTTCCTTTTCAGTTTCGTGAAGGCATATACTGGTGCCTGACGCTGTTGCGCAACGAAGAGGATCGCAGTTTCAAGGTCCGTGCTGCGGGGGACGTGCAAACCCCTCCGTAGCAATGCATCGAAGATTACCTCTCCAACTCGTCGGTGGGGAGTGATGATGAAGATCCCACCGTGGAGAGGGCATCACCGAAGGTCGTCGCTCCACCGCCGCGGCGCACGCGGCAGACCGCGGGCAAGATGTCCGCATCCCGGGCCGCGGCAACGATCGCCGCCACCCAGACGGCGGAGGCGAAGAAGAAGAAGAGGAAGAGGGTGGCCCCAGCTGTGTCAGTAGACACGGCGACGGCCAGCACTGATGTCGAGACCATCAACATTGATGATGTGGACGACGCCAAGTTGCCTGATGCGTCGACCGGGCTGGCGGCGCAGACACCCCGCAAGGTCGCAGGAGAGGAGGAGCGCTCGAGGTCGGGCACGGATGTCCCTGGTGACGCAGGGTCGCAGAAGAGGGCGAAGAAGGCTTCGCCTAAGCCCATCAAGCCCGGGCTAAGGTCGGCGAGCAAGTAAGTCACAGAACCTATGCCCGTTTCACTTGTGGTGTCGGATTTTCTGCTGTTCTGCTGATGAAGGTTGTTGTTTGTACACAGAGTGACCCCGGCGACGTCGGAGAGCGCCAAGAATGCCACGGGTCAGGAGGCGTTCGGGCGCAAAGGGAAGGATGTGCCGGTGGAGCAGTCACCGGTGGCCTCAGCTGCCGACGTCTCGAGCCAGCCCCTTGGAGCTGGGGCGACGGCAGCGTCGGAAGTGGAGAAGGACGGCGCCAGTGCTGCTCTGCCCGTTGGAGGTCACCAGGTTGACCTATGTATGTCTGCCCCACCGCCAACGCTGGGCCAGCAGACTGCGAAGGTGGGCAGCAGCAGCCTCGAGGGGGACAACGACAGGTGCTTGTACGTCAGGACCCCGTGGGAGAATGACGTCATCGCCGATCGCCGCGACGTCGACGACTTCAAGGAAGCGTCGCAGAAAATCACGCGGACGCTCTCGGTAAGAGCTTGGCACTCTTGCTGTGATTTTAGACGTCTACTCTGACTATTTTCGAAGTCTTGAAACGAGGCGCATCTTCTTGTGTTGCAGTTGCTTGCGGAGCGGGCGCAGGCTCGGGCGGCCTTGGTGAGGGAGGCCGCCAATGCCCACGTGCTCAAGAGGCTTTGCTGCAAGCCAAGGTCGAAGCCGCGCAGGATGTCAAGCATGTGAAGGAGGCCCTAGCCCGTTAGGCGGAGAAGGAGGTGAACTCCTTGAAGAAGAAGCTGGAGGCTGTCCAGCAGAAGGCGAAGGACGCCGCAGACGACCTCCAGGCCGTGGTTGACGGTACATTTGTTTGGTCGCTGGGTATTATCTTCGCATCTCTTTGCTTCTTTTCTTGATTTCGACCTTTGATGTGTCTAGGCGCCAAGGAGACGGAGGATGCCCTGAAGAAGGAGCTCGCGGAGACCAAGGAACAAGTGAAGGTCCTCAAGGAAAGGACCGCGGAGGTCCAGAAAGGTGAGCAATCCCTTCTACCCAAGATCTTTGTACGTCGTTGCACCGATAGTGTGCTTGAATTCTCTTGTTCACGCAGGTCTAGAAAAGCAGCTCACCGACCTTAGGGAGGCCGCCCAGTACTTGATGGACATCTACGTCCCTCAGGAGGAGGGGTTGAAGCCAAAGGAGCTGGTTGACCGCCTGGATGAGGCTGAAGGTCGGATGAAGACCTTGCTGCTGGACACCAGCAAGCTCGCTGCAGCCGCGGCGTTGGCGACGGTGAAGTACCACGAGCCGTCGTTCGACCTACAAAATGGTCGCAGAGGACGTCGACTTGTCCAAGCTGGTGAACATTGAAGACATCCAGGCTGCCGCGGAGGAGGTGATCAAGAAGTTCGACCTTTGAAACACGATGTTTAAGCTGTATCAGAGTGTAGATGCAGGTTTAGGCCTAGGGCCTATTAATGTAAAAAGACTTTTGCTGTCATAAAGACAAGCAGCTTTAATTAAAGTACGCATCCCCCTCGAACGGCGAAAATGCTCGATATGTAAGCTCAAAAGTAACGAAATTGCGGAGTGCGCCCTCCACTAACCCAACTCAGTGGAGGAATGGCTTACCGACTGTACGACTCAACGTGGAGGGTTAGGTATAGCCGGCGCGCGGAGGGGGGTCTTGGACCCTAGATCTCACAATCAAGTAACTTAGGAACATGCACAAAGAGAGTAAGGGCTACCTAGAGGAGGGATGCATAAAAACATAGAACATAAGATACCCCTTCAGGTCGCGAGACCCTTAGGTTGGCAGAGCCAAGCCCCCGAGCGTGTCGGGCCTAACATAGACCAAGCCCCCGAGCGTTTCGGGGGGAAGGGTAAACAGAACAGAAAGTAAAGGGAGACCCGGGTATAGGTCGACAGGAGGGCTGCCGAGGGAAATCTCATCTTTATTAATTGGAAATTACAAAGAGGGAGAGTACATAGCTTTTTATTTTGGTACAGATCTTCTAAGGATAGAAGCGACGAAGGTGCTCAATGTTCCAGACGTTCGGGACGCCCTGGCCATCAGCCCACTGGAGGCGATAGGTCGCCGGTCCAATGACCTCCTTCATGATGAAAGGGCCTTCCCAAGGTGCGGAGAGCTTGTGCATGCCCTTGGTGTCTTGGATGCGTCGCAAGACTAGGTCGCCGATGTTGAAGGATCGTTCCCGCACGTTGAGGTCGTGGTAGCGACGTATCTGCTACTCGTGACGGGTGTGTCGCATCAGCGCGGCCACTCGGTGGTCCTCAATGCTGTCAAGGTCGACCTTGCGCGTCTCTTCCGCCGTGCCCTCTTCGTAATGCTGGATGCGGGGGGCGCCGAAGGCAAGGTCGATCGGAAGGATGGCCTCCAACCCATAGACTAGAAAGAACGGCGAATATCCTGCAGCTGAGCTGACCTGGGTCCGGAGACCCCAGATCACATGCGGCAGCTCCGCTAGCCATCTGGTGGCATATGGGGAAGCGTCGTCAAAGATTCGGTCCTTGACACACTGGAGAACCATGCCATTAGCACGCTCGACCTGGCCGTTGCAGCGGGGGTGCGCCACCGAGGAGCAATAGACGTTGATGAGGTTATCTTGGCAGAAGTCCCAAAAGTCGACTCCTGTGAAGGCCGAGCCAAGGTCGGTGACGATCCTGATGGGGACCCTGAAGTGGTGAGTGATATCCTTGATAAACTTCGCCGCCTCCTTCGACGTGACGCTGGCGACAGCCTGGACCACGATCTATTTGGTAAATTTGTCCACCGCCACGAGGATATGCTTATAGCCGTCAGGGGCGGTTCTGAAGGGTCCTACCGAGTCCAGGCCCCATATAGCGAAGGGCCAGGACGGAGGAATTGTCCTCAAGGCCTGAGCAGGGACGTGCTACTACTTGGTGAAGAACTAGCATCCTTTGCATCACCGGACTAGGTCCTGCGCGTCAGCCATGGCGGTAGGCTAGTAGAATCTTGACCTAAAGGCCTTTCCCACCAGGTTAGCGGAGGCCGCGTGGTTGCCGCAATCACCACCGTGGATCTCTTGCAAGAGCTTGAGGCCGTCAGACCTTAGGATGCACTTCATCAACACGCAATTGGAAGCGGACCTCCTGTAAAGCTCTGTGTCGATGACGACGTAATTAGCGCTGCGCCTCGTGACCTTCTCGCATTCGGCCTTGTCTTCAGGGACCCGATGCTCCAGGATATAGGTGATGAAGTCGAGGTGCTAATCGTCTTCGGCCTCGGTCATAAGGACGTCACGGCAGCCTTGTGGGGGTACATCGGCAGGCGGCGGCTCTGGGTCGCTGAGGAGCTTGATCGAAGGCTTGCGTAGGTCCTGGAAGAACACGCCGACCAGAACCAGCACGCGCTTGGAGCCCAGCTTGGAGAGGACGTCTGCCGCCACGTTGTTATCACGGCAGACGTGGTGAAATTCCAGACCTTCAAAGTGAGCCTCGAGCTTCCGGACCTCGGCGCAGTAGGCATCCATCGCGTCCTTCTTGATGTCGCACGTCTTGTTGTCTTGGTCGATGACGACCTTGGAGTCGCCATAGGCAATGAGCCGCTTAATCCCCAGGGAGACGGCGATGCGCAGCCCGTGAATCAGGGCCTCGTACTCGGCGCCGTTGTTAGACGCCTTATAGTGGATCTGCAGGACGTACTTTAGGTGATCGCCTTGGGGGGAGATAAAGAGTACGCCTGCCCCCACTCCTTCGAGGTTCAGGGAACCGTCAAAGTACATCTTCCAGTGCTCAGGTTTTTCCGCCGGCGGAGGTTGTTGGGTCTCTGTCCACTCAGAGACGAAGTCTGTGATGATCTACGACTTGATGGTCTGTCATGGACAGAACTCAAGGTCGAACTCGCCTAGCTCGATTGACCACTTGACGATGCGTCCGGCGGTGTCGCGGCTGCATAGGATCTCTCCCAGGGGAAAGCTTGAGACGACCTTGATCTTATGCGCCTGGAAGTAGTGCCGGAGCTTGCGCGAAGTAACGAGGAGGGCGTACAGCATCTTCTGAGGTTGCGAGTATCTGATCTTGCTGTCGGAGAGGACCTCGCTGATGTAGTAGACATGTCGCTGGATGGGGTAGGGTTGGCCTTCCTCAAGTCGCTCCACCACCAAGACCGCGCTGACCACCTGGGTGGACGCGGAGATGTAGAGCAGCAAGGTCTCTTTTGGCGCCGCGGGCACCATGATTGGGGCAGTCGTGAGGAAGATCTTCAGATCTTCTAGTGCCTGGTCGGCCTCATCCGTCCACACGAACTTCTCTGACTTTTTCAGCAGCTTGAAGAAGGGCAGGCCTTTCTCTCCTAGCTTGCTGATGAAGCGGCCTAGAGCGGCCATCATGCCTGTGAGCTTCATAACGTCTTTCTTCCCGGTAGGTCTCTTCATCTTGCGGATGGCATCGACCTTGGTGGGGTTCTCCTCGATGCCCCGGTGGCTGACCATGAAGCCTAGGAGCTTGCCAGATGGTACACCAAAGACGCATTTCTCCGGATTGAGCTTCCAAAGGTAGCGTCGGAGGTTGGCGAAGGTCTGGGCAAGGTCGGCGATGAGGTTGTCCTCCACTGTGGTCTTGACAACTACATCGTCGACATAGGCTTCAACGTTGTCGCCGATCTGAGACTCTAAGAACTTCTGGATGGCCTTCTGGTAGGTCGCTCTAGCGTTCTTAAGGCCGAATGTCATGGCCGTATAGCAGTAGATGCCATGCGGCGTTATGAATGCCGTCTTGTCCTTGTCAGAGACCTTCAGGGCCATCTGGTGATACCCTGAGTAGCAGTCGAGGAAGCATAGCAGGACGCTTCCGGCCGTGGAGTCCACGACCTGGTCGATGCGCGGAAGAGGGAAGGGGTCTTTAGGGTAGTGCCTGTTGAGATCGGTGTAGTCGATACACATTCTCTATTGACCGGTTTTCTTGGGTACGAGCACCGGGTTGGCGAGCCAAACCGGGTTTTTACATTCACGAATGAATCCGGCAGCTAGGAGCTTTATTATCTCTACCCTAATGACCTCCTTGCGATCCTTCGCAAAGCGGCGCAGCTTCTGCTTGATAGGCTTGGCTGTCTTGCTTACATCCAAGGAGTGCTCAGCCAGCTCCCTGGGAACACCCAGCATATCCGATAGGGTCCATGCGAATATGTTCGCGTTATCCCGGAGGAAACTGGTGAGCGTGAGTTCCTATTTCTCCCCGAGGTTATCACCGATGACCACCGTCTACTCTGGGTCAGGAAGGCCGAGGCAGCCCTTCTTCGTTGACGGCGTGGCATCCAGGGCGGTGTCGGTGTGCTGCTGCTCTGGGATGGTTAGGTCGCTCGGAGCAACCTTTGCGGCCTCAGCGACCATGACGGCCGAGGTGTCGACGCAGGCATTCGTTGTGGCGATGTCGAGGGCCTCGTTGTCGCACTTGAACGAGACTATGAGGTCGCCGTAGACATAGTGGACGCCGTTTGGAGCCGGCATCTTCAACACCAAGTAGGTGTAGTGCGGGATGGCCATAAACCTGGCCAGCATGGGGCGACCTAGGATGGCATGGTAGGAGGACTTGAAGTCAGCGACCTCGAAGCTGAGGTACTTCGTGCAGAAGTTGTCCTCCGTGCCAAAGGTCACAGGGAGGGAGACCCGACCCAGGGGGTAGGCCGCCTTGCCGGGGACGATGCCGAAGAAAGGCTCGTCGCACGCTGTTAGCCTCTTGAAGTCAAAGTCCATCTTCTTCAAGGTCTCAACGAAGATGATGTTGAGCCCGCTCCCTCCATCGATGAGGGTCTGAGGAAGCAGGGCTCCCTCGACTACGAGTGGGTAGGACCCAGTATCTGGGATATGGACCCAGTGATCAACTCTGGAGAACGTGATCGGCTGCTCAGACCAACGCAGAGGCTGCGACGGCTTGGTATGAATGAGGTGAATCTCGCGTTTGTCTTTGCGGTAGCGCCTTCTGCTCACGTGGGACTTGAGGCCTCGCACAATCATGTTGATCGACCGCTTGGCCTGCTGAAAGGGGATGTTGGGGTTGCCCATCTGCGGTGGAGGAGGCAGGTCGCGCTCGTCGCGGTGAGCCTCTGGCTGCGGCTCGTCGCGGCGGCGCTCATCGTGGCGGTTGTCATCACCGCAGCCGTGTCGGTCGTCACGGCGGATGCTGTTCTGGCGACGTGAAGACGACCGATCGCCGTCGCCTCTAGGTCGCTTGGGGTCTTCAGGGGTATGGAACGTCCTCTTGAACTGCAAGCACTCACGGACGGTGTGGGTGGGCCCCTCATGGAACGCGCAGGGGCTGTCGAGCGCTGCGTTGAATTCGTCGACTTTGAACGTCGAAGGTCGACGTGCCTTCGCCGCAAGCACCTCTGAAGGTCGCTTACGCAGCTTGGAGCTCGAGTCTCCAGCGGTGCCGGAAGTGCCCGCGTCGCACTTGGCGTCGTAGTCAAACTGGTTGACCAGCGCCTCGTCGGTGTCGATAAGCTTGTTGACGACCTCCATGAGGGCCGCGATGGTGGTGGCCCCTGACACGCGAATCTTCTCAAAGATCTTGCGATCTCTGACGCCCTTCTTGTAACTGTCGACGACCTGGTCGTCCCTGACACCGACGTAGGTGTTGCGGTTCTCGAAGAACCGGTTGGTGTAGTCGCGGAGCCGCTCATTGGGCTTCGTGGTGACCCTCCCGAGGTTGAAGGCGTTCCCAGGGTGATTGTAGGTCGCCTGGAAGTTGGACGTGAAGGCCTAGGATAGGTCAGCCCAAGAGGTGATGCTGCCAGCCGGGAGGTTGTTGAGCCAGAGTGACGGCGCGTCACCCATCACCAGTGGGAAATACGCCGCCGTGTGGTCGAAGTTGCCGCCGGTCACCTTGACAGCAACGTAGTAGGTCGACAACCAGATGTTGGGGTCGGAGCGGCCGTCGTACTTCTGGATGTTGGGCTTGAAGTTGTCGGGGTAGGCCACCGACCTAAGACGAGGAGCCAGCGCCGGGGAAGGCGGTGATGGCTATGTCGTCAGCGCCAGCCCCGGCTTGAGCACCGCCTCTGCTCTGTGTAGGGGCGACGATCTAGGACCAGGGTTGGCGATCTGGATTCCGGGTGCCCTCCTCCGGATGACCATAGTCCGCTTCGTACTAAGCGCGACGTCTGTTCTCAACGTCATGGCGGTCACGCTCCTCGCGTTCCATGATGCGGTGGACGGCGCCAGGGGGGCCGTACTCGCGGTCGTACTCCGCACGACGTCGCAGCTCTCGCTCCTCACGCTCGCGGTGGCGCTGGTCGATGTAGCCGCGGGTGTCGCGGGCGTGCCTGTTCTTGTCGAGGTTGGCGCGGAGGTCACCATCCTTGGCACCGTTCGCCCGAGGCTGCTCGGGGTTGTTTTGATCGACCTCCTCCTGGATGGTAGGGAGGTTGCTGCGCGCAGGTCGATTGGATCGACTGCGCGAATGACGGCTTGACGAAGATGCGGCGGACTTGGCTGCCGCGCTCTTCTCCTCCACCAGGGCCGTGGCGACCCGAAGGTAGGCCATGGCTGCTTCCGCCTCGGGTGTAGGGTCGGCTTGTTGAAGGCGCGCCATGGCAGCACCCAGGTTGGCCTGGGGGCTGTTGAACGTCGGTAAACCCGCTTCTTCGAACTCGAGACGAAGGTCTCAAGCGTAGGGAGGGACCGCACGGCATTGCTCTTCCGCACGTCGCTGAGCGCGGTTGGCGTTTCCCTGGATCCGTCACGCCTCCTCAGAATCTGTCACGCCATGACGTGGTGGTTCATTCTCGGAAACCACCAAGACCCGGCGAAAGATGGAACCCAAGTCGTCGGGGGAGACGTGGACCCGGACCTTCTGGAACTCGCCGCCATCCGGAGACGCGGGAGTTCACGTGGTACGGGGGAGCCGCTCTCGGTCGATCTTCTTCCGCAGACAGCAGCCGCGGGGGGTATGTCGTGCGCCCTTATGGTAGGTGCACGGTACGTCGAGCGGGTCGCGGCGTGTGCGGAGCTCAGGCTTGAGGTTGCTAGAGGGCTGTCGCCGCCCAGATTGGATCTGGGAGGACTTGATCACCTGGCGAGCATAGACGTCACTAGGTGGTCGTAGACCAAAGGGGAAGGCCCCAGGGGGCGGCGCCGCCCGCGTTGAGCATTGGGCTCTTTCACAGATCTGGAGGGTGTCCTCCATCATGCTGATGACGCACTCCATTCCCTGAATGATGTCATAGGGTTTGGGTGGGTGGGTCTACGATGCTGGATCGAAAACGGGTGTGGCGACGGGCGCCATCGCGATCTGTGCAGCGGACACCGGAGAGGTCCTGGCCGCCAGAACGGTCGAGGTCGCCGTGAAGGAACCGAAGCAGATCTCCACGGGGTTGGCGAGGATGGCCGCCATGCTTGCCGGGAAGACGACACCAGATCGGACCACCATGCTGCACAGTGAGTTCCCGGTCTCCCCTACCTGGCGCGCCAACTGTCATGGGGTGAGACTTGGACAGATCCGCAAGGGGGGCGACCTAAGCGGTTGTAGTTTAAGTGGAGGGGATCGAGAACTAAGAGCGTAGGTGGTAGTTCACGTGTGGAACTCGGAACTCGGCAAGAATGGCGATGAACACAAGGGTTTAAACTGGTTCGGGCCTCCGGAGAGTGAAACCCTACGTCCAGTATGGAGTGGAATTATACATGGAAGGGAAGTCCTCTCGAATGGAGCTCTTGGCCGCCATATATGGTCGACGGGCTAGGGCTTCCATTTGAGGTCGGTGGACCCTCATCGGGGTCGGTTACAAATCAGGTAGGCCATCTGCCTTGATTACAGGGAGAATCCCGCGATCTGCGGACCTACTGGCGGCGCCAAGCCGCGATCTTGTAGCTCGCCTTGCGCTCCAAGCCCGGCGGAATCTCCGGGATCTGGATAAGGTCTTCCGGAGTCTCCCTAGGTCGCCGGGGGTGTAGATAAGGTCTCTGGGCCCACTTGCAGGAGGTCGGGTCCACTTGACAGGGACATCTGGGACCCTAATCGGTGGGGGACCCATGGGTACTCATGTCTCTCATCCCGTCTAACACACGGCAATAGTATCACCGAGCGCCAGCTAAAGGACACACGACAGAGGTACTTCACCATGTACTGTTTACCGTGTGTAATTGCCTTTTACACAAGGCGGAGAAGTCGTCGTGTGTCTTTTGTTTTTTGCTGACTTCACAAATTCAGGTAGTGTTGGGCGTATGCAATTTGTTGTCCTTGTAGCAGCCTGGTAGTTGAATGGGAATCGATGGAAGCATAAAAGCTCAATTTACAAGTTCCATTGCGCTCCTATAAAACAAAAGCCTTTAAGGAAGCAATGCACTTGCATATGCCTCCTGATGCATAAAAGCAAATTTTTCTGAGTGGTGATTGTGCTGAAACATGGTTGAGTGATGATGATTTTGGTTTAGTAGGATGACATTACAAATTCAGTGGTGACCCCTGAAAAGTTTCTAATGGGGATGGGAATGGGATACATCTGGAATTTTAGCTTAAGCGTGGATTTGGAAGACAGAATTAGAACATATGGCCATACGGGCGAGGCCTTCGAGCTAGCTTGATGGTTGCAAAAAATCTGCACAATTGTCATCGCAGTGTGGCTCACGGTAGCACATGGCGAATAGTAACGGGAGCCGCTTCTGTCCCCAGGTGTGGCACATGTACTTCATGTGGAGTTAGTTCGAAATAAAGCACACGGCGACTGATTAGGCACACCGCCACAAATGGTTTCCAGTAGTGCTTGATGGTCGCAAAAAGGCCCCACAGTTTGGACCGGTCCTTTTTTGAGGTTGGGAGCGTGCATCCCGTGGTCGACCAGTTCACCTGATCTGCAACATCCAGGAGCAGCAGTTCTTGAGTTCTTTGACCTGCTAGCAACATAATTGTCACGGACCCCAGTTATTTTCTGTATTTTTTACTGTGCAAGAATAAACGACGGTGACCCTGTGTTTGTCATATTTTTTTAGTTATTTTGCTGGAACTCAAGGCCTTAGTCCAGCACCAGATATGGTAACTGACGTCCACCGTTGGAGGTGAGGATTCGGTGAGCAAAGTGCTCGAAGATGAAAGTCAGGACTTGCATGGTTGGCGAGGGATGAGATGACATGTCCACATGGCGAACCGCTGGTAGCGTATATTTTTTAGGGCGCGAGATGCTGTTAATTGCTCCTGGGTGAGCTGGTAAATGATCTCATCCTCCGCGTGTGTACGTTGTACCAAGCAAACCGTAACCTTAACGTGCACACAGTATACATATAAAATGCCAGGAACACCCTCCGCGTGTGTACGTTGTACCAAGATCCATCCGTGGACGAGAAGTAATATAACATTCCCTAACACCCACCCTCACTTCTCTTCTTCCTATATAACGAGGCCTCATGAGGAGGAGCACAAACATATTTTTTCCTTAGACTATTGGCCCCTCTTATGTCTTTGGGATTTGATTTTAACCTTGAGCTCCGCCAGGGCCGGATCAAAATAAAAATCCCCAAAAACATGGCTGATGGAAATTTAAGTTGACAGAGATGTCAGGAACCGTGATTAGGGCTAATTGTACCAAAAGGGTGGTTAGTTTATAGTGAGGATGGGATACATTGGGAATTTAAGATAGAGCCTTGATGGGAATAGATGAGAGTCATCTCCCTTTGGCATAGCTACTGCTAGGGCTGGACGCCGAGCCAGCTCGGCTCGGCTCGGCTCGGCTTGTTCTGGCTCGTTAAGGTAACGAGCCAGCTCAGCTCGGCTTGTTAATAAAACGAGCAAAAAGGTTGGCTCGGCCTGGCTTGTTAGTAGCTCGAGCTAGCTCGTTAGGCTTGCGAGCTGTATATAAATTTCAAATTAGCATCTGAGCATATGTAAAATTTTCAAAAATAATAATTATGAAGTTGTAAATGATAAAATTAGTCACACATGGAGCACTTAGGAAAGTTTAGCGTAGCTTCAATGGCTCGGCTCAACTTTGATAGCTCAGTTTTCTATGTTGAAATTAGAACTTTCTAGCTCGTTTGGCTCGCGAGTAGCTTGCGAGCTGGCTCGAGCCAGCTTGTTAACAAAACGAGCAAAAACAGTTGCTCGGCTCGTTAAAAATTTGATCGAGCCGAGTCGAGTCGAGCCAAGCTATGAACGAGTCGAGCCAGCTCACGAGTTTTTGGCTCACGGTCCAGCCCTAGCTACTGCACCCAGCTGAAATTGCACTGCACAGCTCCCAAGCTTATGTGTATGCTCATTTTGTACGTGTTCCGTAATTTAGCACAAGTCAGGAGTGAATTAATAAGTACGCTTCCGCACAACAAGAGATGGCATAAATTAAAACCAGCATGTGTATCGCCTCATCACATTTCTACATTGGGACTCCTTCCGAACCATGTTCTGTAAGGAAAAGAGGGACAAGGTAGCATGTTCAGTGTGCCAGATAAACATGTTCACTTGTTTGTTGAAGAAACTTTTAGAGTCTATCAGCGAACAGAGGAGTTAATCGCTGTAAAATGTCGGTAAGATACAGCAGGATCGAAGAAGAGAGGAGGAATGAGTCAATAAGATTCTACGAGACTACAATCTATTTATGGTGGAATCTGTTCAAATGTACGCAGGCCCACACCATATACCGGTGCAAAATTTAAAATATGAGAACAGGACAATTGTTTCGTCATACTCAAGACGGCTTTGTGCAAACAAAGGGCAATCATATTGTGCTACGACAGTCCTAAATAATTTATTATGCTGCTCCTTGGTGTCAAATATATGTGGTTGTTGAAGCAATGATAGCCTTCAAGCAGGCTCATTTTAGGACAGGTTCTATAAAGCCTATGCCCTGCGAGGGGGTGGGTTATCAAATCTTTGCTTCCCGACACAACCATTGCACCCATCCATGAAAGCAAACAAAATTCACCTCACCTTTCATAACAAACCGTTGCAAGGTTTCTGCTGTGGATGCGATATATCAGGGGTTTTAGCTTCAGTGTCAATCTAGAGGAACAAGCCTAAGTCATCGCTGTGCCACAAATGTATGCTTGCTGCTTCATGCTGCATCAATCGTGGGATTGAAATTAAACTTAGGGTTCACGAGGTAGTTATGATGAGCATACTTACGACACATGGATACGACATGCGGATCTCAGCCTTGTCATATATGACTTCATAAATCCTGAGATCTGCCAGCTCAGTCTTTTGGTGATGCTTATGGTGATAGGTTTGTGTGCATTATTCATAGAGATTAGTGTGCATGCATCTAGAGTGCTGACCAATAGAAGTTGCAGTTGAGAATCAACAATATAGTTAGGCCAGTCTCAATGGGGGTTTCATGGACATTAAATAGGTTGTCATGTAAGCACTTTTGATGATGTGGCAGTGTATTAATGAAGAGAGATGTAAAATAAGTTTTATGAGGATGAAACCCTCCCTACACAGTTACCTAGACAACTTGTGTCTTGCATGCAACCTAGAAAACAACAATAGATGAAGCTATGCATTGAGAGGGAGGTGTTTCATTACAGTTTCAAATGTCTTTAGATGATGTGTCACTCTAGGTAATCGTGTTCATGACATCTGCACTTAGACTGGCCTTATGTCGTTTCCTGATCGAGGTTGTTGGTGACTTACAAATTCTAACAAAATTAGTGTTAAACAACTATTTTTAATGATGAATACTGTTTTATGAAAGGTCCATTAAATAGATGGATGTCTAACTATGTTCATTATTTTGGCATACTACAAAAAATATGAAATGGTGCCACTTCAACACTCATACTAGGCTAAACATATATGCCAGCAGCATAAATGACTTGATAGAATGAACCTCCTGTTTTACTCCCTCAACCTAGTTATACTCCAATAACGTAGTATGATCCTATAACGTAGTATGATCCTATATTCTTTATTCTTTATGCTCCTCCTGTTTTACTCGCTGAACCTAGTTTCAATGACAATAAAGATTGCAAGGGGCAATATTGTGGGGTAATTGGAAGCGTAGCGCTAGGTTATTGATATCAACAGCGATAAGAGGGCTAATAGATGCCTATTTTTAAGTCTTTTCTCGAATTGTCTGTTTGTTTCTCCTATTTTTCTGCTAATGATAGGGGTTTTGTAGGATCAATGGCCCGTAGAAGGGGGTTGAATATGGGCTTTCTTTTCAATTTTTAAAACAAGAAGAAAACCTTAGCCTATCAACTAGTGTTGCCTATCTAAAAAGGTTTTTCTCTACTACTAAATACACTAACAAGAGTTTCCTTAGCAAATATCACACTAAGAGATATGGAACACCCTAGTCAAGATAAGAGGCAAACAAGCGACTTAAAGAGAACTAAAGCAAGGAAACTTAAGTGCGGAAATTAGGTGCTGAAAATAAATGCAAGAAAGTAGAGAGAGGTACAAGAGGCAATCGGATTTTTTCCCGTAGTATCGAGAAGTTGACGCTTCCCCCTAATCCACGTTGGAGCACTCACTAAGAGTATTGCTCCCCCTCAAGTCACCAAGACTCAAGTGCTCACTAAGAGTACCCGTTCTCCATCTCCGGAATGGTGGGTCTCGAACCGTGTACACAAAGCTTTCTTGAGGCTCCCACAATCTCCAAGAGCTCACCAAGAACCCCCAAAGCACCAAGACCGTCTAGGAGCCGTCAAACTCCAAGAGTAACAAGCCCACACACCTTCACTTGACCTGACCACTCAGCTAAGCCATGATATGCACCTTGAAACCCTTGATCACTAAGAAAGAGCTCCTCAAACAAGAGGAAGAGAATCTCAAATGAGCAAGAACACAATCTCCTTCTCTCCTTGGCTGCTGTAGATCTTCAGAGTGGCAAAGGCAGCTCAAGAGATGCAGGGGGATCATATTTATAGGCCTAGCAAGGGTGGCTAGCCGTTGGAAAAGTTTCCCTAAAAAGTAGTACCATCGGATGAACCGATGGTCTCCCCTTGCGCAGGCGTCGGATCATCCGGTCACTCACAGGTGCTGAAATAGCCGTTGAACCCAGTGACCTAGTCAATGCACCGACGCTATGCACCGACGCACCGTCGGTCTATCCGGTGCTGAAGAGCACCCACTCGGTGCAGTACTGTGTAGTTCAAACACTGCCGTCAGATGAACCGCTGAGGTGTGCATGAAGCGTCGGTTCATCCGGTGCTGAAGCGAAATTCTTGGCACGTCTCTGTATGATTTGAATGAGGGCGTCGGATGAACCACTGGTCAGGGCGTTGGATCATCCGGTGCTGAAGAGATAGAACTTGAAATCTTACTGTTACCAAACCCTAGGTCACCGGATGAACCGATGCTAGGGCCGTCGGTTCATCCGACGGTCACTTTTGAAAACTCTAGCCGCAGAACTCATCCGACGCAACTAAATAAGCAGGTGTCGGTTCATCTGACGCTATGCTTTGAGCTATAACTCGTCCAATTCAATCGCCTTTGAGTTTTCTGTTGATTCTTTTGCTTCCAATGTGTTTCCATGAGTACTTTGAGCTGTTTAGCATCCAAGGAACTTGAGTGTGCATATTTTCATGGCTTTTGGTGCATGGTCAAGCTACTAGTGCATGAACCCCTCTTAATAGTACGGTCAAACACTACAAACTAGCAGTCCAAGTGTCCTTCATCTCCATGTGACACTTGGAACTAACAAAGTCCTTTGCCTTGTAGTATTTGTCCATTGATCGTCCATAAATTCAAATTGAGGGGTCTCTTTTCATTCAATACTTATGACAATAACCCAGGATATAATCCGCTACAAAACAAAGGTTAGTCACAAGCATATGGTTGTCATTTATCACCGAAACACACCCTTACCAAAGGTGCGAAAGGGCCTAGATGGTTACAATCTCCCCCTTTTCGGTGATAGATGACAACAGGAGTAGAGATATACGAAAAATTGAATTTAAAGCATATAAACTCTACTACTAATGCACGAAACAAGATATAAACAACAACACACATGCATTAAGGTAAACGAGCATCACAATCATGATTAGACATGTAAACCAACATCAAACACAAGATCCAAATACATGTCTCATCATGAAACTCCACAAAAGCGAGAGAGGCAACAAAAACACGAACTCCTAGCACTCTCCCTTAACTCCCCCTATCTCTACTCCCCCTATCTATCTCCCCGTTTGGTAATGAGCACCAAAAAGAGAGCTAATCCTGCTGAGGTGGAGGGGTGGGATCCGACGGCGAGGTAGAGATGGCCTTCGAAGGCTCGACGGTGAATCCAGAAGCGTCCTCCTCGTCAGACTCGAAGCCGGACCACTCCGGAGAAGCAGAAGCTGGATCTGTCGTTGGTGGAGGAGGTGGAGAGGGACCCGTCCCGGTGCCTGAAGTAGAAGCCTGAGTGGCCTCGGGACCCTGAACTGCTGGATCAGAGGCGATCGCGGTGGAGATCTGCTCGGAGACGGTGTGTAGGTACTGATCCTCCTGATCCAAACCCTCAATCCGCGGAGTAGCAAAGCTCGGAAGAGGTGAAGACGTCTGCGGACTAGGTAGGGTAGCACGTGCTGGCTTCTCGAAGACAAGTGGCCCTGTGGTGATCGGAGACGGCAGCTGAGTCGACGTCGGAGTAGTCATCTGGAGCTGCTCAAGAAAGGTGGTAGCTGCCACTGTCTGAGTCGTCGTCTGAGGTATCGCGAACATCCCCGTCTGAAGAAGTGGCGACTGTGGGAAAGACGCTATCGGGACGTTCACGAACCCACCGGCTGCTGGTAGAGGAGCACTCGGGTCGGCCTGGAGCTGCTGAGATGTAGGAAGCTGAGGAAGCTGCAGCCCTGACTGCTGGAAGAGCTGACCGAGGCAACCAGACATAAATGTGAACATCTGTGTGGTCATCATCTGGTGCTGGAGCATCTGCTGCCTCTGTGCCTCCTGCTGCTGACGGATCCCCTCAAGGATCACCTGCTGGGCCTCCTGGTGCTGCTGGAACTGTGCTTGCATCTGCTGCTGGACCTGGAAGGTGGCCTATGTCTGAGCTGTCAGGGTCTGAATCAGGGAAGTGAGCTGGTCTGGCTGAGTCACCTGAGCAGTAGTAATCTGAGGAGGAATCGGTGACTCAGGCTCTCTCTGTCCTGGCAAAGCAGACCCCCCGGCCTCGTCGTCGTGTGTGCAACGAACTCAGAACACGGGCTCAGGGGTAGGCACAAACTCGTCATTGTCACTAGAGTCCTCGTCATCTGTCGCGAAGTACTGTGGCAGAGGTGCCTCAGCTGCTACAAGGGTAGCATCCTGTCGTGCTGCCTCATCCATCACTGCCTCTGCTGCTGCACGTGCCTGTAAGGTCTCCTCGGCCCGTCTCAGACCCCTCGAACCCTGCCTCCTGTCACCGAGCATCGGAGGCCGGTAGGTCAGAAAGATGTACTTGGACTCCTCCAAGATACTCACGTAGCGCATGGCCTCGAGACGTGACAGCATCCAACTGATCCAGTGAGCAAACGGCTGCTGTCGAGTCATCCCCATACCATCCATAATCGCATCCTCGACCTCGCTGATTAGGATATCCACTATGTCAAATGGGTGCTTGGCCATAACATACATGAGGAGCCACTGCTGCACGCCGGTGAGCGACTCGACGTTCCCCATCTTGTAGAGCACGGACCTCCGGAGCGCGTAGTGTACCACGTACGCCTCGCGAGGCAAGCGGTCCGGAGTCCTGGGAGTACCGGGGAGGAACGGCTGCTGGAACAAGAAGCTGATCTCGTCGTCAGATGGTACCACAGGTGTGTGAGCACGACGAGGAGCCTCGACGTCCGGGTAGGCCAAGTAGTGGATCGAGTCGTCCTCGAGCCGTACCCCAAGCTGCTCTGATATCCCCTCTCTAGTGAGCCTCTGCTGCTGACCCATAAACATGAAGTGGATGGAGAGTCAGTCAGCCTCGACGTAGACTGTCGCGTAGAACACCCTGACCCAGTCGGGGACGTACCAGGACCTCAGGCTCACTAAGTCTGCCAAGCCTGGAAGGTAGGCGAAAAACGGTCGGATCGGCTCCCCGGCTGCTGCTGCTCTGAGGGCTGTGAACTGGAGCATCCTGTGCTGACTCAACTGTGATCCCTTGCGGACGTAGGAGGCGTAGAAGCTCTCCTGGAGGATCGTCCAGAAGCGAGGGTCACAGTCCTCTCACCCACGAGGGAACCACTCGTCCTCGGGCACACTCCTCAACCGCCTGATCTTCGGCCCGGGCAAGTTCCGCAGATCGCGGATGTACACACTGAAAGCCTCGGCCCGCGGACCTCTGGGAAGCTCTGGCCCGTGTACTGGCTGTGCCTGCTGCTCGAGTGCTACCATCTCCTCAACTGCTGCTCTCCTCTGCCTCGGAGTCTGCTGTGAGTGTCCACCACGAGTCCGAGGACCCGAACATGGAGCAGAAGGAGGTGTCTCTATCTGCTCTGTCTGCTGACTACGGCCTGAACACCGTAACTACTGCTGTGGCTGCCGCTGCTCACCCTGGGGCTGCTCCCCCTGTCTCTGTACACTCTCACCTATCCGAATACCCCTCTATGGCTGAGTTTGTGGATCTGGCACACTGAGCACACGCTCCCACTCCTTCTCCTGCCGGGTCTTCTTCTTCTTCGGCTCGGCGGCCACCTTACCCTTCCTCTTGTCGCCCACCATCTATCAAAGAGACGATAGAAGATTATAGAATGGCGAGATATGATCATAAACAAGATAAATAACTAGGGATAAGGGGTCCTTAAGCATAGCAATAGCGTGTGATTGAGCCTATCAACAACATCTAGAAGATGATGACTGCCACAAGATAAAGATATGGTGAAAACTAGGCAGTCCTTAGGTGCTCAAGATATGTGTGTGTGTGGATATTCTAAGAGCATGGCACTGTTTGCAACCATAATGAAACAAGAATGCCTAACAAAGTAACCATGGTGATCAATTTCAAGGGAGTATAGCAATTACTATATGAAATTGAGCACTCAAACCAATGATTATGAGCAAAAAGGATGACATCAAAGGAAGCATACTCATAATCAGGGATCAATTCCACAAAGCTAGTTCAAAATTGCCCTCAAATCAACTGAAACAGTGATTATAGAAGAGGAATTTGAAGAGGGGCTCACCACAGCACACGATGAGGCACGAGGAGCGGCTGTGGTGGTGGATACGGTCCTTGTGCACCCCCTGGTGAGCGCCGGCGAGCTGCCGCGGTGGCGCCTGGCCGGAATCGGTCGGCGGGCCAAACCCTAGCCTAGGGCAGGGCAGCGGTGTGCGCAGAGATTCGTGCGGATGGGCGGCGCCAGAGACCGGGGGCGAGCACGATAGGGCGGTGGGGAAGGCCGGGAGGGCGCATGTGTGCGCGGATGGCCGGAGGCGGCGGAGAATGGCGGCGCACGGGCGGCCTCGAACGGCGGCGGCGAGATTAGGTTAGGGAGATAGACGACGCCAGCCAACCGTTATGACGGGTGGGACCTACGCTCCAGAGAGGCGTCGGATGAACCGACGATGCTAATAAGTGAGCATCGGTCGAACCGTCGGATCAACTTTGCTCTGCAATGAATCAGTGCACCGGATGAACTGATGGCCTTCTTTTTAGATGCGTCGGAGCAGTTGAGTGAGGGTCTGTGGAGAAGCTGATTTTCCTTCAGCATCGGATGAACCGTTGGTGTGACACGAGGCAACGTCGGTTCATCCGACGGTAGGAAAATTTCCAACAGAGACGAACTGAGTGCACAGACCCCTTCACCGGATGAACTGACGCCGGAACCTACTAGGCAGCAGTTCATCCGACAATGAGAATTTCGATTTGCTGAACTATTTATCATTTTTGATCCCACAAATGTCACACACAAACCAACACAAGCACATTTTTGGATCAATTCTGAGTGACAACCTCACCCTTCAAGCACTCCTTTGTAAAATACATATAGATACACAATTAGCTCCCTAAGAAGGGATAAACCATAGATAAAATAGGCAATTTAAGAACCAAAGGAGAGGAGGGAACTCCAAAAAGGTAATGTATGAGTTAATTGCCTTTGAACTTAGAGATAGACACCTTAAGCTCGTTAGGACTTAACTCAATAAGCATTAAGCACAATCATTTGTCTCATCACACCTTAAGAGTTGTTGATTTGCATTGAACGCTAAGCAACTTTCTCATAGTGTGAGTTTCCTTTGTGACTTCTCTCACGCAATGCTATGCAAGAACAAATGCATGAAATTAAACATGAGTGCAACCTACATGACAAGCATAAATGCAAAGTGGAAAGATAAACTATCTTGCCAAGTTTGAACCCTTGATAAGCTTATTCATGGTGAGCCTTCCAACATGCCTTGAGCGAAACAAGAGAACCACCGGCTCAAGCAAGACCCATACTCACCACTATCTCATCAAGGTTAGTCAAGCCCCTAATCATGTACATATGCAAATGCAAACTATATGACAAGCATTACATGATGTTGGACGCATCAAGCACATTTAATTCACTCCGAAGCCTACAAAAGGTGTTTTCATCAATAGGCTTGGTGAATATATCCGCCAATTGCTCCTCGGAGCGAACACCACAAAGGACAATGTCCCCTTTTGCAACATGGTCTCACAAGAAGTGATGACGGATATCAATGTGCTTGGTGCGCGAATGTTGAACCGGGTTGTTAGCAATTTTTACGGCACTTTCGTTGTCACAAAGGAGGGGAACCCAATCTAGAACCACACCATAATCCAAGAGGCTTTGCTTCATATAGAGGATTTGAGCACAACAAGCCCCCACGGAAATGTATTCCGCCTCCGTGGTGGATAAGGCCACGGAGTTTTGCTTCTTAGAGGACCAAGCAACCAAAGATCGACCTAGCAAATGGCACCCACCCGAAGTGCTCTTACGGTCTACTCGACATCCGGCAAAGTCCGAATCCGAATAACCCAAGAGCTCAAAACAAGCACCATGGGGGTACCACAAGCCAATGCTAGGTGTGTATTTTAAGTATCTAAGGATCCTTTTCAAAGCACTTAGGTGGGATTCTTTAGGGTTGGCTTGAAACCGAGCACACATACAAACACTAAACATGATATCGGGCCTAGATGCGGTAAGGTAAAGAAGAGAACCGATCATAGAACGATAAAGCTTTTGGTCAACCGATTTACCTCCCTCATCTAGGTCGAGATGTCCATTGGTAGGCATTGGAGCCTTGATCGGCTTACAATCATCCATCTTGAACTTCTTGAGAATATCATTAGTGTACTTCTTTTGATGAATGAAAGTCCCTTCCTTCAATTGCTTGATTTGAAACCCAAGGAAGAAGTTGAGCTCTCCGATCATTGACATCTCGAATTCCCTAGTCATGAGATCACTAAAGTCGTTGCACACTTTGAGGTTAGTAGAGCCAAAGATAATATCATCAACATAAATTTGACAAATGAAAAGCTCTTTGTTGATGATCTTTGTGAATAGTGTGTTGTCCACTCTACCAATCTTGAATCCCGCTTCAATGAGAAAATCCCGGAGCCTCTCATACCATGCCCTAGGAGCTTGCTTGAGTCCATACAAAGCCTTGTGCAACCTATAGACATGGCTAGGATATGTAGCATCCTCAAAACTGGGAGGTTGCTCCACATAGACTTCTTCATTGATGAAGCCATTCAAGAAAGCACTTTTAACATCCATTTGAAATAATTTCATTTTATGACTAGATGCATATGCAAGGAGGATACGGATAGCTTCAAGACGTGCCACCGGAGCGAAGGTCTCTCCATAGTCCAAGCCTTCAACTTGAGAGTACCCTTTGGCGACAAGTCTTGCCTTGTTCTTCACCACCATACCATGTTCATCTTGCTTGTTCCGGTAGACCCACTTAGTGCCAATCACGTTTTTGTTCTTGGGGCGCTCTACCAACTCCCACACTTGATTTCTTGTGAAGTTGTTGAGCTCATCTTTCATAGCCAAGATCCAATCCGAGTCCCCAAGAGCTTCATCTATAGTTGTGGGTTCTACAAAAGAGACAAAAGCATGATGTTTGCAAAATGAGGCATATTGCTTGTGGCGAGTCCTTGTACCACCCTTGGGATCATCCAAGACAAGATCAAGGGGATGGTTTGTTGAAGTCCTTGTACGCCTTCCAAATGTTGTAGAGGTGGGATCATCTTGAGATTGAACTTCTTCCACTTCCTCTACTTGATCTTGAGTATCTTGTGATGTAGGAGGTGGTTCTTGTGAGGAAGATGGACTATCTTGTCTTGTGGGGAATGATGTTGCATGCTGTTGGGTATTTTAGCGATACACGAAATAAATCCACAAGCGCACGGATACCGTTGTAGCTTTCACCTTAGAGTATTCCAAGGGTATCGAATCCAAGGGAACGTGTGTGTACTAACTACGTACGGTCGGTCCAAGGACACACCATGATATGAGGCACTGGGAGAGAGGATTCCTATGGAAAGCTCTACAGATGAGGTTAAAGGTCGATCTCTCAAGAACTTACATCGGGCACCGGCTAACCCCTGATCTGTTAGGAGACTCCGGCCTACGGATCTGACGAACCTCAACCTGCACTATATCTGAACGTGGAGGATTTCAAAGGATCAACAGGGCTGTCACCACCTGCGATCTACCTCTACCAATCCGTGGGATATAGGGCAAACGAAGGATAACCTTTAGCGTAGACACTACGTCTATGCTACTGATTACTACCGCAACCTGACTATGCTATCCCGCGGTGCGTAGCAACCTACGGCACTCTATATTAAATATAGAGCGATGAACCCGCAAGGAGGAGAACTGATCTCACTCACTATAGGTACTACTAGCTTATGCTAAGGCCTACGAGAGAGCACTCGGCCCCATACTATGCTTCCAACGTATACGAACGTCTTGCAGCAAACGAACGCATAAACCCAGGATCTATGCACTAGCAGAGGATAAAGGCTACTCTTGCAACCTAGCATAAACTATTAGAAAGGAATCACGAATGCCACTTTAGTCTAATTGAACATGCATGAATATACACTTTATTCTAAAAGACGAACGTGCATACAAACGATTATGAAAGCTTATGAACATATGCAACAGGATCAAAGGGGTGTATCCACGAAGAACACAAGCCTCTAAATCAAGAACGCATGAAGAACACAAGAACATATCATAAAAGTATGAACACACTTTAGTCTAAATAGAAAATACAAAGATACTCACTTTAGTCTAAATGAAGAACAATGTCATGGAGAGGCACATGCCTCTCTCTCTCCCTCTCTACTCTAGCACTCTCTCTAGAAGAGCAGGCTTGGATGGGTGGTGAAGTGTGTGTCTCATTTCTTACCCTCTCCCCTTCTATTTATAGGCCAAGCTACCGGCGAGAGAACAGCTCGGGCACCTGGGAATCCACTGTAGGACCAATCACCGAGCACCACGTGGAAGCAGATGGCGATCCGTGGCAAGGTCGGTTCGGCCGATCCAAGGGTTCGGTCGACCTGGCCCTGCCACGTCTCACGTTGTGCTTTCTCCCAGTGACTGACATGTGGTCCCTTATGACGGTTCCCGGTGTATGGGTCGGTTGGAGGCGGTTTGCTCGGGTTGTGGGCCCTTGAATCCTTGTGCTGAACATGTGGCGGCGTCTGATTCGTCGGGAGGTGCTTCTCTTGGATTGATGAGGTGTCATGGACACATGGCATCCTGTATGCCAGCACGTCACCACGTGGCCTGGTGTGGGTCCCACCGGGCCCATGATATTGTGTGATCTTATCTTGTGCATATCTCTTTCATCCGAGCTCCAAAGTATACAAATGATATATCCATTTCGATTGTCTCGACGAGCCCGTCACAATGGTGCAGTCCAAATTGGCATTTGGGACTGTTTATGATGATGCCATATCTATGCCATTGGCTTACTTGCTCTCAACTATATCATTCCATGTGCATTTTGATGTGTCCTGCAACAAAAGATAGAAACACCAACACTTGTGGAAATTGTCAGTATAAAGCCCTATTCTAGTGTTGATGATCACTTTTCATTTATATTATGCAGGAGTTGACAGTGTAAAAGTGGTACTTAACAGCCGTCAAAAACACCCCCACACTTGACCTTTGCTCGTCCCGAGTGAAGGGAGAACAAATCAAGGTGAGACATGATATCCAGAGGTATGAAGCAAGCATAAGAGATATTCCAAACCATACCTTGGACTTGTGAACTTTGTGGAGTGTCTATCATGCCATCTTGGGTAGTTGAGGAGTGGAACGGTCATGAATCAAATCACCTCTGCTCACCATGTCAAGTAACTTGGGGTTTTGCAATAAATTTTCAAAACAAACCTTTGCTTAGCTCCTCATCTGATTCTCTCAGATCGCTCATTGTGTATATGTCCTCACCAAGGCATTAGAATTGCCTTTCCTTCATCCTACTTCTAATGATGGCTATATGTGGAGCTCAGGGTAGGATAAAGATAAAGCATACTTGCATCACATCTATTGCAAAGTCAAAAACCGGATCCAAGGAGAAAATTAAGTCATACAATCAGATCAAGATGTGCACACGTATGGATGTGATGGATATGGTAAGGTGGATACTAGGCCCGGAATGGGTGCTAGATATTACCGTATATATGATGAATGTCGTGGTGATGGTAAGGTGGACACTAGACCCGGAACGGGTACTAGTTACTACCATCAAATTTATTGGAACTCCTTTTTTGCATGATTCCATCTCTCTCCTTTTTCTTCTTTCTTTTGGACATGGGCTATCCTCTCTTTTTTTTCTGCATGCCTTGAGCATGTTTGTTTTTTTGCCACTCATGCTTTGAGCACGGTGTTTTTTTCTTTTTCTTTCTTTCTTTTTTTTCATAGCCCATGTCTCTTTTTCAAGAATACTTTTGGAGAGAGAGGTCACACCACACACGGAGCTTTATTTTTATGGGATGAATGGACGGTACAATGCTAACTTCCATTGTAGAAGCATAGCAAGGGGATATGCTGGTGTGCACAAGAATCTTGATCGTGAAAGCATGAAAAGAATTCTCACAAGGGTCACAACAATTTGACAAAGCTCAATGCAATGACAAGCAGCATATGAGTATAAGGTTTTCAACTAAAAACATCATATGGCTCTGGTAGGACTTTGGCATATCAAAGAGGAGCTTTGCAAAGGGTTTTCGATTTTTTTAAATAAATTCGCAAGCACTCAAACATTTAGAGAGAAGATCATATCATCAAATCATATCACAAACACCAACTACTTAGATGAGCATGAGTTCCCTAATGATATTTGTTCACAATCAACAAGATGATAAGCATGGAATAAAATATATGCAAGCCAACCATAGGAAACATGTAAAACAGGTAGAGCACGATTCCAAGAGTTGACTTAGCAGATAAGAATTGAAACTCATTCAAACTCATGAGTCAAAGAGGGTGAGATAAAGGGTGCACATACCATCGCTCCTGAAGAAATAGAGATCAAGGAGGACCAGTAGTGGTTCAACTAACCCATGGGGCAGCCGGATCACTCTAGTTTACCTTGTCCCTTGTCATGGAAGCGCATTCGATGTCGTGCAACGCCTGTGTGGGAGATCTCAAGTGTGTATGTCGATGATAAGCTTGGGAGATCTCCCCCACACTTGTTCATGTACCTGGTGCTGTCTTCAAACAAATGGGAAAAAAAGAGGGACTCTACTGGTTCAAGAACCAGGGAGCCTTTATTCATATTCAAAAATAAATTCACCATGAGACCTAGCTCAAACAAGGCTGGCATGCCTTGGCTTACCTTCCCATTTGAATCAAGCTCGATGACTTACCCCATTTGGATTTGAAAATTCCTGCAAGGGTTAGTCCGCATATACAACCAGTATCCATGCAAGCATTAACTATAAGGTTCATCAATCAAACTCGACACCATGTCTTGCTTGATTGAAGAAGACTGTTTTAACGTAAGCACCATGCTTAATTTAAAACAACCTATGAAAGCACGTAGCTAAACATGCACTCAAACCATAGCATTATGAACATAGATAAAGGAAGCAAGAAAGCATGATCAACCTATTTTCAGAGGGATACAAAATGAGCATAGGGTGGCGAACAACGGGCAACCTCCCGGAAGGGCTTTGTTTAAAGTCAAAAGCAGGACGTACCTAACTGGGCAAGAGGCAAGAGCTAACATCATCTCCAAACCAGGATAAGATTTGGATGAGAGGAACTTTACTCAGGATGCTCACATACCTCCCCCACACTTGAAGTTTGCATTACTAGGCAACGAAACTCAAGTGTGTGGAGATCAAGCTTCCTTTTGTAAATGTTCTCTTAACAAAAACTTATAAAGGTGTTGTAGTGATGTAGCTTGCATGTTCTTAGGAATCACCTATCCACCGTTTTTCTCAATCTCCACCTGAAAGGTTAGTGACCAAAAATACCCAAAGGACAACCTTATCATAAAAACATGCTCTTGCTTTTTATTTTTAAAAAGGGAAATAAAATCTAACCTAATCCAAGCTATCTCCTGGTAGTGCTTTGTTTACGGTCATAAGCTCGACCATGGGAATTTCTTCCTGCAGCTATCATTGGTGATGTCATTCCCATCTCACCACCAATTGTTGATGTGTCATTGAAGCTTCAGCTGCAAGGTTAGTGCCACAGTGCATACACAAAATTTGCAATACTTATGGTAAACATATGCATCTACAACCATCCTTCTAAACTTTTTACAGGAGAGGACCATAAGGTAGTTGTAGTCCTCGTGCGTGCTTAGTGCACTAAGCATGGCTGACTCTGGAGAGGTATGAAGCAAACATGGTTCATATGGTGTATCAAGAACGAAGCTACCATGCTCATCAATGGAATCCTTTCCTCCGAGCTCCAGAGTTGGCGCCTCATAAGTTTCCATGGCCCATGAATTCTCCATCTCAAGAGATTCATCGTGGAAGCTTGATGTTGATTCTCGATCAAGGTCGAGAGCAACATAGTATGGGCCAGTAGGAAGAGGCTCAAACTTGGTCGAGAGTGATGATGATCGTTCGCCTTCACAAAGCTGAAGAGGGACTTCCGAGTCATACTCTTGAGGAGTAGAAAATTCTACAACCTCAGTGAGAATGGGCTCGGACGATGCGAACGGAGATACATGCCTCATCTCCTCGAGCGGGTTTTTCTTGGGGAGAGGCTCCACCATAGAACATTTTGAGAACAAGGGAGTGGTGGCAGAAGCGGCTTCCCTAAGCATTTCATCTAAGATCCCTCGAGATGCATCGAGAAGTTTTTCTGCAGGGGAGCCCAGGACGAGATCAAGATCGAGGACATCAAAGATGTGGAAGTCTAGATTAACCTTGATCTTGTCTATGAGGAGCGGCACGGCACATGCAACCCCTCGACACTCAAGAATATGTCCGGATGGACAACTCTTGAGGAGTTTGTCGGATGGTCTTAGCGTAATGTTGCCCAACAAAGTATACGCTTTGTGCCATGGCATAATGTTAACCTCCATAGTGGGGTTAACATGGGCTTCTACGATAATTCCTTTTATGGAACAAGAAATGATCGTAGAGGGTGAACAAATCCAAAGTGCTTCGGAAAAGTTTCCCACTCCAGTCGACCACTTCTTCTCCATCGCCTCCGTGATAGATGTTTCGTTTGGAGGATCAGGAGGCAAAGGAGATACCGTATGCCTAGGGGAAGGTTCTGTCAAAAGATTTCTAGCTGGCTAGATTTGGACAGAAGAGGGCTCCTTCCCTAGTTGGACATCTAAGCAATTCGAGGTGTTTCTGGGATTTTCAAGAGGGTTATCCTCGAATCGATAGAGGAACTCTGGAGGCTGAATTTCTTCTTCCTCCATTGTTCCTGGTTCGGGAGAGGGCTCAACGGTCAAAAATTGAGATGTGGAAACCGTAGGTTCAGGTTCGGCTGTTGAGAGACTCTCATGGATCGAATCTGATTCTTGGTGGGGTTCGTTATGGTCGGTTGGGAAGAAAGAGTTTTCTAAGAAGCTGTCTAGGATTGCTCTTCCTTCCACTAGAGTTTTGTGTGCAAACGAACCTCTAGTAGTGATGTCAAGATCTTGGGCAGCGTCCATGTCTATACTCATGCAAAATGCGTAAAGCAAGACATCATCGGGTAGGAATGAGCCGGGTCCAGATGCACAAAGGCGTATGAACCTAGCCCACGCTGCTCCTATAGACTCCTCCTCTAATTGTTCGACCTCGAGAATATCCCCTGGGAGAGAGGCCATATGAGTATACCATTGCACCGTCCTCTCCACGAGAGAGAATGAGCTGCAAAAGTTATCTCTAAGTTTGCCCCAGTCACCATTTGCACTTTTTACAGTGTCAGTGTACAATTGCTCCGCCCTTTCTAACAGAGAGAGGGGGAACAACTTCCACCTTATGGATTCCTGTGTCAGGCCTAGGAGAACCAGACACGAACACAGTTCCTCGAATTCTTTCAAATGAAAGTAGGGGTCTTCATTGATCGCTCCAAAGAAGGGTCGATCCTGAACCATGCCCATAATGTGGAAATGAAGTTCATGGTCGGATGTGGAAGTTGATGGATCATTGAACTCATAAGTTGAGGCGGAGAGGTCGTAAAAGGATGGCCTCTCTATGGGTAACGGGGGTAAAGGTAGAAACAAAGAAAAACAAAAGATACGAGGACCACTGGGTACGAAGATAGATACAACAACCGTTCCCCGGCAACGGTGCCAGAAAGCTTGTTGGGTATTTTTGCGATACACAAAATAAATCCGCAAGCGCACGGATACCGTTGTTGCTTTCACCTTAGAGTATTCCAAGGGTATCGAATCCAAGGGAACGTGTGTGTACTAACTTCGTACGGTCGGTCCAAGGACACACCACGATATGAGGCACTGGGACAGAGGATTCCTATGGAAAGCTCTACAGATGAGGTTAAAGGTCGATCTCTCAAGAACTTGCTTCGGGCACCGGCTAACCCCTGATCTGTCAGGAGACTCCGGCCTACGGATCTGACGAACCTCAACCTGCACTATATCCGAACGTGGAGGATTTCAAAGGATCAACAGAGCTGTCACCACCTGCGATCTACCTCTACCAATCCGTGGGATATAGGGCAAACGAAGGATAACCTTTAGCGTAGACACTACGTCTATGCTACTGATTACTACCGCAGCCTGACTATGCTATCCCGCGGTGCGTAGCAACCTACGACACTCTATATTAAATATAGAGCGACGAACCCACAAGGAGGAGAACTGATCTCACTCACTATAGGTACTACTAGCTTATGCTAAGGCATACGAGAGAGCACTCGGTCCCGTACTATGCTTCCAACGTATACGAACGTCTTGCAGCAAACGAACGCATAAACCCAGGATCTACGCACTAGCAGAGGATAAAGGCTACTCTTGCAACCTAGCATAAACTATTAGAAAGGAATCACGAATGCCACTTTAGTCTAAGTGAACATGCATGAATAAACACTTTATTCTAAAAGACGAACGTGCATACAAACGATTATGAAAGCTTATGAACCTATGAAACAGGTTCAAAGGGGTGTATCCACGAAGAACACAAGCCTCTAAATCAAGAACGCATGAAGAACACAAGAACATATCATAAAAGTATGAACACACTTTAGTCTAAATAAAAAATACAAAGATACTCACTGTAGTCTAGATGAAGAACAATGGCATGGAGAGGCACATGCCTCTCTCTCTCTCCCTCTCTACTCTAGCACTCTCTCTAGGAGAGGAGGCTTGGATGGGTGGTGAAGTGTGTGTCTCATTTCTTACCCCCTCCCCTTCTATTTATAGGCCAAGCTACCGGCGAGAGAACAGCTCGGGCACCTGGGAATCCACTGTAGGACCAATCACCGAGCACCACGTGGAAGCAGATGGCGATCCGTGGCAAGGTCGGTTCGGCCGACCTGGCCCTGCCACGTCTCGGGCTGTGCTTTCTCCCAGTGACTGACATGTGGTCCCTTATGACGGTTCCCGGTGTATGGGTCGGTTGGAGGCGGTTTGCTCGGGTTGTGGGCCCTTGAATCCTTGTGCTGAACATGTGGCAGTGTCTAATTCATCGGGAGGTGCTTCTCTTGGATTGATGAGGTGTCATGGACACATGGCATCCTGTATGCCAGCACGTCGCCACGTGGCCTGGTGTAGGTCCCACCAGGCCCATGATATAGTGTGATCTTATCTTGTGCATATCTCTTTCATCCGAGCTCCGAAGTATACAAATGATATATCCATTTCGATCGTCTTGACAAGCCCGTCACAATGGTGCAGTCCAAATTGGCATTTGGGACTGTTTATGATGCTGCCATATCTATGCCATTGGCTTAGTTGCTCTCAACTATATCATTCCATGTGCATTTTGATGTGTCCTGCAACAATAGATAGAAACACCAACACTTGTGGAAATTGTCAATATAAAGCCCTATTCTAGTGTTGATGATCACTTTTCATTTGTATTATGCATGAGTTGACAGTGTAAAAGTGGTACTTAACAGCCATCAACACACGCCTTGGTTGATCACCATTGTCATCATCATCGGAGGAGGAATCTTCATGAATTGAGTGAGAATCATCATCCTCCTTTGGCTTGATGTCCCCAATAGCCATCTTCTTCATTGCTTCTCGTAGAGGTTCTTTTCCTACATCATCACAACAAAAGCCATCTCCTTGGGAGCCATTAGATTCATCAAACTCCACGTTATATGTTTCTTCAATCACTCGTGTAGAGTTATTGAATACTCTATATGCCTTGGAGTTAGATGCATAACAAACAAACATGCCCTCATCTACCCTACTCTCAAACTTCCCTAGATGCTTCCTCTTCTTGAATATGAAACACTTACAACCAAACACCCGGAAGTAGGAGATGTTGGGCTTTCTCCTAATGAGTAGCTCATTTGGTGTCTTCATCAATAGTCGGTGGAGATACACTCTATTTGAAGCATGATATGCCGTGTTGATAGCTTCCGCCCAAAACCTTTGAGAAACCCCATAGTCATCCAACATGGCTCTTGCAAAAGTGATGAGTGTCTTGTTCTTTCTCTCTACCACACCATTTTGTTGCGGTGTGTAGGTTGAAGAGAATTCATGCTTTATGCCTTCACTATCACAATACTCTTCCACTCTTGTGTTCCGGAATTCTGACCCATTGTCACTTCTAATCTTCACCATGGATGACCCAAACTCATTTTGGGCTCTTGTAGCAAATTTCTTGAAGATATCAAACATCTTGCCCTTGTCCTCCAAAAAGAATGTCCAAGTGTAGCGTGAGTAATCATCAACAATGACAAGATAATAGAGATTACCACCAAGACTCTTGTATGTAGTTGGTCCAAAGAGGTCCATGTGCATGAGCTCCAATGGTCTTGTGGTAGATACATAAGCCTTCATAGGATGATGACTTGTAACTTGCTTGCCGGCTCGACATGCACTACATAACTTGTCCTTCTCAAATGTGACATCCTTCACACCAAGAACCATTCCCTTCTTGAAAGCCTTCTTGAGTTGACTCATGCCTATATGTGCAATCTGGCGATGCCATAGCCAACCCTTGGATGTCTTGGAGATGAGGCAAGTAGTCAAGTTTGCTTCATGGGATGCAAAGTCTACAAGATAAAGATTTCCATAGCGAAATCCCTTGAAAACAACTACATTAGTTTACTTGTTAGTAATTGTGACCCCTTCATCATCAAATGTGCATGAAAGACCAAGGTCACAAAATTGTGCAATGGAAAGCAAGTTGTAACTACAAGAATCCACAAAGAGAACATTGGAAAGGGATAAATCATTTGTTAGAGAGATTTCACCCAATCCGGAGATCCTTCCTTTAGAATTATCACCAAATGATACTTGTTCTTGATCTCCCGCATCATCCACTAGTGAGGTGAACATTTTTACTTGGCTGGTCATGTGTTGAGTGCAACCACTATCAAGTATCCAATGACTCCCTCCAGCCTTGTAGTTCACCAACACACAAGAAATTAGGATTGAGATTTAGGAACCCAAGCTAGTTTGGGCCCCTTGATGTGAGTGACAAGAACTTTCGGAATCCATAAGCTTCTAGGTGGCTTGACTTTGGGTTTGGCACCAATAAACTTGACCGCAACATTGCCATTGTTTTTCTTCATCAACAAGAAATGGTTATCATTGTACATAGACTTGAAATTGTTAGGCAAGGTGGGCAAAGGGTGAGTAGGTATTAGGCACTCCCTTGTGTGATGACCGGTGACCTTGCAATGTTGACAATAAGACCCAACTTCCTTGTTGAAACACCCATATAGCTCCTTAGACTTAGGAGTTTCCTTGATAGGATTAGGGAAAGAACCAAGTCCCTTTGTCCCATAATCTCTTGTATTGTAGTAGAGGATCTCCTTGTGTAACTCCTCACCCTTGGCTAGAGTCTTCACACAAGACCTTAGGCTTCTCACTTCTTCTTCAAGTGCTTTCACCCTAGCATGGTTAGTCTTGGAAGAGGATGCAATATTTTCATCATTAAGCAAGACCTTAGGTTCTTCAACTAGATCATCACATGAGGTAGAAGCATTGATTTTAGTGACTTCTCTAGCATCTTCATGCCCACTAGAACCAATGGCCTCATATGCAAGCTCAAGCTCTTAATATTTTATCTCTAAGATCACATGTTCTTTCTTAAGCATCTTATGATTTGACTCAAGAGACTTGTTAAGCACGGTTATGTCATCATGCTTGACAATTAGCTCCTTGTGCTTATCAAGCAACTTGTTATGGTCATCTCTAAATGACTTGTTGGACACTACCAAAGCATCATGTTCTTTGCGAAGGTCATTGTGCTTCACAAGTAACTCATCATCTGATAGCTTAAGTTTCTCATGGGTCTCTTCAAGTGCCTTGAGCTTACTCTTTTGTTTCTTAATCATGGAAGTGTATTCATCAAGAAGACCCTTAAGAGCATGCGGTGAGAGATCATCATCACTACTAGAAGAGTCACTACTATCACTATCGCTCACCTTAGAGTGCTTTGCCATGAAGCACATAGGTGGAGGTGGAAGTGGAGGCTCTTCATCATCCTTGATAGCGATATCGGCGATCTTCTTGTTCTGTTCTTCTTCACTTTCACTTGACTCACTTGAAGTCTCACCACCGGTTACCCATTCATTGACCAAGAGAGAACGATGTTCGCCCTTCTTCTTGTGGTAGGGCTTGTTTGATGATTTCTTCTTGGATGAGCTCTTCTTATAGTACTTGGCATCCTTCTCATCCTCATCATTCTTCTTGCTTGAGCTTGATACACGCTTGTCGGGCTTGGGGCAATCATAGGATAGATGATCATAGCTTCCACAATTGTAGCACTTCCTATTGCTTCCTTCACCACTTCTTCTTGACGCCCGAAACTTTTGCTTCTTGGGATCATAGTTGTAGCCCTTCTTGCCGATCTTGGAAAGCATCTTGGTAGTTCTCTTCATGAGAAGAGCTAGCTTTGCATCATCGCTTTCCACATCGCTTGAGTCACTCTTGTCTTCGCTCTCACTTGAAGATGATTGAGGCTTTGCTTTGATCTTCATCTTTGGCTTGACCTTCTCACTTGCCTTGAGTGCAAGATCCTTCTTGGAGCGTGAGTTGGAAGTAGATGATTCTAATTCATCCATCATGAACATCTCATGAGAGCGGATCTTGTTCACAACCTCGGTGATGGTGAGGGTAGAGAAGTCCTTCTCAAAGAGAAGTGCCTTGACGATGTTGTACTTAGGCTTGGGGAGCGTTTGAAGGATTTTTCGGATGATTTCCTGCTCGGTAAGGTTAGCAACATCGAGAGCATTGATATTTTGAATAAGCACACCCATCCTAGAATACATTTGCTCTACACCCTCATCATCATGCATTTTGAACTCATTGAGCTCCACCTTGAGCAACTCATATTTTTCCTCACGGATCTTCTTGTTGCCCACATGGATGTCTTTGAGTTGCATCCACACCTCATGGGCGGTCTCCAAAGAAAAGACCTGATCAAACAATTCCTCATCTAGTGCCTCAAAGGTATGGTTTCTAGCGCGCGAGTTCCACTTCGCCTCACTCTCGGTGGGAACCCTAGGAAAAGGATACATGGTGGTGAGCCACGCATCGTGGTGTTGTGCTTGAAGGTAGCTAGCCATTCTATGCGCCCAAAAGGTGAACCGTTTCCCCGCCAACTTGGGAGGGCCATTGCCACTTCCTTTCCCCATCTCTCTAGGAGGTTAAGCCAAGCAAATAGAGAGCCTGGCTCTGATACCACTTGTAGGATCAATGGCCCGTAGAAGGGGGGGTTGAATATGGGCCTTCTTTTCAATTTCTAAAACAAAAAGAAAACATTAGCCTATCAACTAGTGTTGCCCATCTAAAAAGGTTTTTCTCTACTACTAAACACACTAACAAGAGTTTCCTTCACACTAAGAGATATGGAACACCCTAGACAAGATAAGAGGCAAACAAGCGACTTAAAGAGAACTAAAGCAAGGAAACTTAAGTGCAGAAATTAGGTGCTGAAAATAAATGCAAGAAAGTAGAGAGAGGCACAAGAGACAACCGGATTTTTTCCCGTGGTATCAAGAAGTTGACGCTTCCCCCTAATCCACGTTGGAGCACTCACTAAGAGTATTGCTCCCCCTCAAGTCACCAAGACTCAAGTGCTCACTAGAGTACCCATTCTCCATCTCCGGAACGGTGGGTCTCGAACCGTGTACACAAAGCTTTCTTGAGGCGCCCACAATCTCCAAGAGCTCACCAAGAACCCCCAAAGCACCAAGACCGTCTAGGAGCCATCAAACTCCAAGAGTAACAAGCCCACACACCTTCACTTGACCTGAGCACTCAGCTAAGCCATGATATGCACCTTGAAACCTTTGATCACTAAGAAAGAGCTCCTCAAACAAGAGGAAGAGACTCCCAAATGAGCAAGAACACAATCTCCTTCTCTCCTTGGCTGCTGTAGATCTTCAGAGTGGCAAAGGCAGCTCAAGAGACGCAGGGGGGTCATATTTATAGGCCTAGCAAGGGTGGCTAGCCGTTGGAAAAGTTTCCCTGAAAAGTAGTACCGTCGGATGAACCGATGGTCTCCCCTTGCGCAGGCGTCGGATCATCCGGTCACTCACAGGTGCTGAAATAGCCGTTGAACCCAGTGACCCAGTCAATGCACCGACGCTATGCACCGACGCACCGTCGGTCTATCCGGTGCTGAAGAGCACCCACTCGGTGCAGTACTGTGTAGTTCAAACACTGCCGTCGGATGAACCGCTGAGGTGTGCATGAAGCGTCGGTTCATCCGGTGCTGAAGCAAAATTCTTGGCGCGTCTCTGTATGATTTGAATGAGGGCGTCGGATGAACCGCTGGTCAGGGCGTCGGATCATCCGGTGCTGAAGAGACAAAACTTGAAACCTTACTGTTACCAAACCCTAGGTCACCGGATGAACCGATGCTAGGGCCATCGGTTCATCCGACGGTCACTTTTGAAAACTCCAGCCGCAGAACTCATCCGACGCAACTAAATAAGCAGGCGTCGGTTCATCCGACGCTATGCTTTGAGCTTTAACTCGTCCAATTCAATCGCCTTTAAGTTTTCCGTCGATTCTTTTGCTTCTAATGTGTTTCCATGAGTACTTTGAGCTGTTTAGCATCCAAGGATCTTGAGTGTGCATATTTTCATGGCTTTTGGTGCATGGTCAAGCTACTAGTGCATGAACCCCTCTTAATAGTACGGTCAAACACTACAAACTAGCAGTCCAAGTGTCCTTCATCTCCTTGTGACACTTGGAACTAACAAAGTCCTTAGCCTTGTAGTATTTGTCCTTTGATCGTCCATAAATTCAAATTGAGGGGTCTCTTTTGATTCAATACTTATGACATTAACCCAAGATATAATCCTCTACAAAACAAAGGTTAGTCACAAGTATATGGTTGTCATTTATCACCGAAACACACCTTTACCAAAGGTACGAAAGGGCCCAGATGGTTACAGGTTTGCATATGACAGACTGAGAGAAATAACAGTTTTAGATGTGTGGTACGATGTTACGGGCTTCAATATGTGTCGCCGTTGCATGCGCTGTTTTTTTCATTCTTTTTTTTTGGAAACGCCTGTGTGCTGTTTAATTTCACTCATTTATAGCTGCTGCACATTTTAATTTATTGTCACGCTAATCATCCTCCAGCTATATAGCATGGTTATATATGATTCAACAAAAACCAAAATCATCGATTTACTGCACGCAGCTGGATATATATTCAGCTCCTTTATAATGTTTATATATAGCAGAATGGCGAGATCTAAGCCCGGGAAGAGGCATCCATGGTGAAGGACAGTTACGGTGCTACAGATATGATATTAAACTCTCTCTCTCTCTCCACCTTTTCTGCCTTACCTAGTGCAATCATGCATCATTCACACCAGAAATTAGTGTGAGAACTGAACATGATTTACTCGATAAATATAATCACGTGTTCCATTCATAATCCAAGCCGGCCCCTATGTAAAAATTTGGAGGTCTTTTACGGTACACAATAGGACCCAACGGTCGTATTATCGGTTTTTTCGGTTTTTTCTTTATGGGTAAAATGGTAATTTGATAGATATATATTATTTGGAAAAAAAATCTCCGCCACCCCCTTATACTATCTAAAACATTCCATATATTTCATTACCTATATTACAACAATACTATTTTTCATTTTCGATAATACCCTTATACTACTCATACGACCTTTGAATACTACTGTACGACAGCTGAGAAAACCAGTTTTATAGAATTAATCTCAACCGTCGGATCCTTTCATATAGGTCCTTTTCTATTACTCCATCCGTATCGAAATATTGGTCGCCGTTGACTTTTTCTTGCAACTTTGACCATTCGTCTTATTCAAAAAATTATTGCAAACATGTAAAACGATAAGTTAAGCTTAAAATACATACAACAATAAACCATATAGCAAACAAAATAAATTGTACTTGCAAAATGTTTTGAATAAGACGAATGGTAAAAGTTGTAGAAAAAAGTCAATGACGACAAGTATTTCGATAAGGAGGGAGTACATACGAGTCCTTTTTCAACCGATTGTACAGGTCGTATTGTATACCGTAAAAAACCTCAAAAATTTGTGGGTTGAAGCAATTGATAAATTCAACTTTTAACTCTTGTATTTATTCATTTGGAGAGCTAGGTAGTAACTATTAGCGTACTGCTTTCTTCAAATAAATACCTAGTTGAAGGACCGATTAGGCGAACCAGAGAGGGGGGGAGTGAATGGGAGCCGATAAAAATTCTTCTCGAAGGAGATGAGAACTCCAACAAGACGAACACGGCTTCCAACTCACGTCTCCGACCCAACTACCCAAGTTGGTCAAGACCACGCAGCCACTGGAGTGCTACTGGTCCTAGGAACCAACACTCAACCTTCCTAGCCAAAACTCACCAAAACACACAGCGGAAACTTGCACGGCTTGCTGCCTGTGCTACACCGGTCAGACCGATGGCCTGCGCCGGTCAGACCGGTGACACCGGTCAGACCGGTGGACAGAGCCGGTCAGGCCGGTGGCTACAGCAGCCGCACAGCAAACGTTCCAGGAAGCCTCAGTGAATCCTCTAGGCCCTGGAACAAAAACCACCACGAAACACAACCTGTGAGGAAGAAGAACTCCTCACAAATCCTAGCAAAACAACTCCAAACACTCCAAGAACTGAACAGCAGGACCACGGGACAAAACCACACGGACAAGGCTGTTCCCCGAGACAAAAACCCACCAAGGGCTAGCACCGGTCAGACCGGTCAAGAGCACCGGTCAGACCGGTCGTGCCTGGGCAGCTCGGGAAGAACAGCGCCCGCGAGTCAACTCCTCCAAATCCAACTCCTGATCTCCCGATTCGCTCCACGGTTTTGCACAAGACTTTGGGGAGAGTAGGAACACCTCATGGGTACTCCATAGCCAAGATTTGGTCCACCAAAACTTGTCAAATCAAGAGTAATCGAAGAAATCCCACCAAGAACGCCTCTAACCCTAGAGCCACGAAAACCCCAAAATCGAGCCCCTTTGCTCACGGATTTGGAAGGGGAATCAAAGGGAAAAGAACCACGAAGGGTTCATGCATACATCCCCCACCAAATCCCAAAGAGAAAGGTCTCGAAATCGCTCCAAGAAAATCGCCAAGAAAGGGCTCCGAAAATCACCAAAAAGGAGAAACGGGAAAGACACATCCAAGCCTTGAGGAACCACGCCGAATCATCTATACATACCAAAGAGGTTCATACAAGGTCTAGCTTGCCGCCCGATCATCCTTCCCTCTCACAAGATCTCACCATGAAGCTCTCAAGCTAGTCCTACCAAAATCCTAAGAAAATAGGAAGGAAAATAGGAAAACCAAATGAGCTAGGGTTCCAAGAGATGGCTGCCATCCTCTCACCA
This sequence comes from Cenchrus fungigraminus, assembly GCA_036936925.1. Taxonomy (NCBI): domain Eukaryota; kingdom Viridiplantae; phylum Streptophyta; class Magnoliopsida; order Poales; family Poaceae; genus Cenchrus; species Cenchrus fungigraminus. The sequence goes on from CM072780.1 coordinate 93,853,644, forward strand.
CTTGGGTTATATGGAGGCAACCGAAAGACTAAAATACCCTTACTAGCTAACTAGGGATACATGCCCCTCGAGGGCGAAATTGGAAGTCTTTGTCTTCGCACCATCGGACGGATGCCCAGCGACCGCAAACTTGCTTAGCCTCGACGCAAGCCTTGCGATCCCAACGCGTGTCCTCCGCTTCGAAGATTCCGGACTGCGTCGTCGCACACCGGTCAGACCGGTGCTCCTCACCGGTCAGACCGGTACCCACCGGTCAGACCGGTCAGACTCACTGGTCAGACCGGTCTGGAGCTGCTGCACCTCCGTCTTCGGTTCTTCGGTCTTGGCTTTGTGGATCAACCAAGGAACCCAGTGGTTTTCTGGTGAACCACCGGAAACCCCGCGAACTAGGTGTAGCCTCCGCCAATCACCACTCATGACTCGGCTCCCACGTAGTCCCGGCTCGACCTTGGTTTTGAGGCTCAACCAAGAAACCGTCCATGACTTCATCTTGCCGTTCTTGCCACCATGCGGCCCGCACTTGACCCCGCTGGCCACCGGGTCCCTCGAACCAAGCCTACTTGTCTTCTCCACACCTGGAGGCCTCACCGGCAACGACCTTTCACGCTTGTTCTTCACCTGCACCAGTCAAGCCGCAACCTGCACCTGCAATACTTAGCCAAGAATCAGTCCACACCACGTTGTCAATCACTCATCACACCAGGAAGCGACCATCCACCGGTCCTCGAACCACACCTGGCTCTCAATCTCCCCCTTGATGAGTGCATTGACAACATACACGTTTTGGTAACCAAGAGAAAAGGAAAAGAAAAGAAACGACTAAAAGAAACTCCAACAAGTGATCGAAAGCCAAAGAAAAGGCAAAGAGCAAGATCACTTGAAGAAGACAAATCTCGGACCCCTTAGGCAAGGGCAACGGCTCGACACATCCGAGACAAAACATGCTCAAGCAAAGAGCACAAACCATCAAACCAAAGCTCGAAAACCACAAAGAGCTCCCCCTGCACACATGCAAGCTCCCCCTGAACCGATGCAACTCCCCCTGGACAAATGCATGCGAACCACTTCACAAAACAGAGCAGCTGCAACAGCTCAGCTCTGACCGGTCAGACCGGTCGACACCACCGGTCAGACCGGTGGGCAACATGTGAACAGGACCAGCACTCTGACCGGTCAGACCGGTGCACAACAGAGCCCAAAAATAGCTCGAAACCACCTGAAAACCTTCCAAATGCATTCAGTAGGCCAAAACATGCTCAAATTTCTCCCCCTTGTTGACAATGCATGAATCAAGCCAAAAATGCAAAAAATGCAACCTAGAGCTTCTCAAATAGACAAAATTCAACATAGGATGCTACACATGTCCAAACGAGCAAGTTAGATACTCTATAGCTTCGTAAAGACATAAACTTCATGATCACCAAGTTTCACAACCATTGGGCGAAGCTAAGATAGAATTTAGCAATTTTGCGAAAAATTACCCTCTCATGAGCAAAGTCCTAAACATGAGCAAAACATGTCAAAATGGCAAAGCCACACAAACTTCATGCTAGGACAACCATTCGAAGCATAAGACCATCATAAACACCCACAAGCACCTCATGTCATGTCAAAGCCACCGAGCCATGTGCCTACTTCTATATATGAGACTTCTCATTGGTAGGCATCATGCAACGATTTAGCACCCAAAGCAAATTAAAATTAGCACATATGACATGGGAGCACATTTTTCAAGCAATTTACATTTCATTTTCAGATTTATAATTGGTACATGAAATGTCTTTGCGACAAAAAGGAACTTATGCCCCTCCACAAGATGAAGCATGGGGGCTAAACATTCATGATGGCAAATGAGCCTTTGGCCCCATATGATCAAAATAAGCTATCCAACCACAAATTAAGCATAGCCAAGCCACTAAAACATGTCAAGATCATGTAAAGGCATTTACTCACAAGAGAATATATATATATGAAATTTTTCAAAAACATAGCCATCAACCATGGATACAAACCAAGATTATCAAGAGCTAAGCCAAAACTAACCATAGCTTACCAAACTAGCTCACAAAGACATATATGTCATTCCATGGTGAACAATGTGTATAGGAGAAGCCTTTCCTAAACAATGCATATGATACAAAATGCATGCAACCTAAGATACAAAGATGCCTATACATCATGCTACATATGCCATGCCAAATGCAAGAAATGCACAAAGGAAAGCTATACATATGCTACAAAGGAGCTCACACACACAAAGCTCACAAACGACCGGCTCCTCGAGGGGAGGCAAAAAGGGCTCGACACCACCGGCAAAAGAGCAAAGGAGAACAAAACTCACAAGCTCCGTCTAAACACATGCACTAGGGCCAAAGAGCATACAAAGCTCACCCTTAGTACACATGATAGAGCAAAGAGCACACTAAGCACACAGGCTCCCCCTAAACTCATGCATTAAGGTCAAAAAGCATACAAAGCTCACCTTACATACATGAGATAGGGCAAGGAGCAAAACGAACCAAGTGGCTTGACCAAGGCCACACATTTGAAGATCACAAAAATACTTACCTTGATCATTTCTTCAGAAGTCACCCATCCTTGTCCACCGTCCCCGAAAGTGATGTACCTCCATATCATCACCGGGGTATGAGGCCGGAGAACCACCCCCGATATCAACCAAATGTTCTCCGGGTCTCCCACCTGCAACTCAAAACCAAGAGCGAGAGCGAGCAAACGACTCAACACTGGGGTTAGTACCAAAGGTGTCAAACCAGTGCCGGGCCATTTCCTCAAAAGTAGGGTTAGCAACATCCATCCTACCGCGCCTATCAAAACTGCGATCCATCCCGTCTAACCTATCAAACCTGGAACCACCATGGGAAAACCACTCCCGTCTCACTGGAGGAGTACGAGTACCACGAAAGGGAAACCGTGGTCCGTAGCCCCTCTGAGACTCAAAGCTGCGACCTCTCCCAAACTCGTATTGATCACGAGGTGGAGTACGTCCAGCAAACTCAACACCACCAGACTCAAAGCGCCTACCACCTGTTCCACGACCAAACAGGCTGAACCCTCTAGCTTCACAATCCCGGAAACCAAACTGTCCAGCACTCTGCCTAGCACCGGTCTGACCGGTCACTCTGACCGGTCTGGCCGGTGGTCCTCGGCCAGCAAACCTGCCTCCACCTGAAGCTCTCCTATCTCTCCATGCTGGAACTGTATGCACAACACCCTTTCCCTTAGGTAGTGGCATACGAGGCTCAGGCACACCATGAGAAAGGTGGTACCTGTCCTTGTTTGCCCACTCCTTAGCCATTCTCGCCTCTCTCCTTCTCTTATAGCAAAACTCTCTCTTGTGACCATCCTTTCCACAAAACTCACAATGGAAACGGATTGGTCTTAGCTTAGGCTTGGGGTGAGGCTCTTCACATGGCTTCTCACTAGATTTCCCACTTGGTTTCTCACTAGGCTTTTCACTTGCCTTCTCACTTGGTTTTTCTCTCGGTTTAAGCAACTGGTTTGGATTGGGTGCAAACCTGTCTTTGAGCGTGGGTTGTGGTGGGACTGGAATATTCCCAAATTTCCCTTCTCTCTCATCACTGCTCTCACCAAACTTAACAGATCCCAAAGCCCAACCATCAAAGCGCTTATAACCGGAAATCATCATGCCAAGCTGAGGTTCCTGACTAGACAACCAACTCAGCACTTCACGCAACTTACTGTTCTCATCCTGCAAATGATCAACACATTTTGCAAGTTCCAAATTCTTCACAGCATGTAATTCACAGGTAGAGCAAGCAGTAGGAATAGGCACTTTCAAATCAGCCTCAAGCGAAACAATGCGAGAACGAAGCTCAGCAATTTTTTCATGCAAACCAGGGCAAGAAGTACATGCACCAAGCAAAGTGGGTCTAGATTGCAGCTCAGCCAACTCAACCCTAAGCACATCTAGTTCCTCACACTTGGAGGCATGCTTTTCCCTAAGAGCAGTCAAATCAGCTAGGAAAACAGAGCAATCAGCACAATCAATCTCATCAGAAACCACAGGGCTAGCCTTAAGCGAATCGATTTCAAGCTTGCCATCAAGAACCTGTGTTTCTAGCTCAGCCACTCTAGTCCTAGCATCTTCAAGCAAAGCTCTAAGCTCCTTCCTAAGCTTCTTAGCCTCTCTAAGCATGTGATCGCGATTATCAAGCAAGTCAACCAACTCCTCATTCTCCTTGCGTAAAGAAGAGAGCTCATCACATACCTCATCCTCGGAGTCGGAGTCTGATTCCGAGGCGTTCTTCTGGCTTCTCTTGCTGCCGGAGCTGCGTGCCATGCCGCATAGCCCATCCTTCTTGTTGCAGCCTCTCGAAGTCTTGCTTGCGGTACAGCAAAGGCCGTTCAAGTACTTGCCGAAATCCTTCTTCTTCTTTCTGTGCTTCCTCTTGCTGTCCTCTTCTTCTTCTTCTTCACTCGAGCTTGATGACACATCCTCAGAGTCGGAGTCGATGTCGCTCGATCTCTTGATCTTTTCTCGGGTCCGTGTCTTCCTCCCATGTTCATGTTCCTTCTTCTTGGATCTTCTTCCTTTGTCCTTGGACTTGTGCTTGTCGTGGTTGTTCACCTTCGGACACTCGGCGAAAAAGTGTCCGGTCTTGCCGCACTTGAAACACGCTCTCGAGTTCCTCCTTGAGTTCACCCGGTTCTCGTGCAGCCTCTCGAACCGCCTGGTCAGCAACGCCAGCTCGTCCTCTCCAAGCACGTCGAACTCCTCGTCTGGCAAAGACATCAAAGAAGACAAAGAGTACATCCTGGAGGATGCGTTAGCATTAGACTTGGCTCCTTTGCCACTAACGAGAGCGAGACTATGAGAATCAGTCGGGCTCTCGATCTTGGCTGTCATACCACGGTCCAACTCAGCCGACTTGAGCTTCGAGAACAGCTCGTTCACCGTCAAGGTGTCATACTTCTCGGACTCAACAATAGCCTCAAACTTCCCGTCCCATACGGTACGATCCAACGAGTGCAAGAGCTTCACGGCTCTATCATGATCATTGTATGGGAGGACGTCCACATTGGCTCTCATGTTGTTCACAACGACCGTAAATCGCTGGAAAAGGGCATCGACGGACTCACCGGGGAGATGAGTGAAGTTCTCGTACTCTCTCCGGTAAGTCGCGTACATCCGAGCCTGAACCTGAGCATTCCCAGCATGAGCATCCTTCAACTGCTCCCAAATCCTACAAGCTAAGTCCTCTGTCTGAACCCGATCGAATTCAGGTGGACACAGGGCACGAAACAAGTAGTCGACAGCCTTGTTGTTGGCTTCGAACATATCCCTCGATCCTGGAGCAAGGAAGTTCATCGGATGAACATAAGCTGTGTTCACCGTGACATCCCAAAGGATCTGACCCTTTCCGCGGAGAAACGCCGCCATCCGCCTTTGCCACATCTGGTAGTTCTTCCCATCGAAGTGCGGAGGACCCGAACCCCGTTCCTGGTACGCCATCTTTGGATCTTAGACTGGTAAGAGTAAATAAAGACCCGAACCGGCTCTGATACCAATTGAAGGACCGATTAGGCGAACCAGAGAGGGGGGGAGTGAATGGGAGCCGATAAAAATTCTTCTCGAAGGAGATGAGAACTCCAACAAGACGAACACGGCTTCCAACTCACGTCTCCGACCCAACTACCCAAGTTGGTCAAGACCACGCAGCCACTGGAGTGCTACTGGTCCTAGGAACCAACACTCAACCTTCCTAGCCAAAACTCACCAAAACACACAGCGGAAACTTGCACGGCTTGCTGCCTGTGCTACACCGGTCAGACCGATGGCCTGCGCCGGTCAGACCGGTGACACCGGTCAGACCGGTGGACAGAGCCGGTCAGGCCGGTGGCTACAGCAGCCGCACAGCAAACGTTCCAGGAAGCCTCAGTGAATCCTCTAGGCCCTGGAACAAAAACCACCACGAAACACAACCTGTGAGGAAGAAGAACTCCTCACAAATCCTAGCAAAACAACTCCAAACACTCCAAGAACTGAACAGCAGGACCACGGGACAAAACCACACGGACAAGGCTGTTCCCCGAGACAAAAACCCACCAAGGGCTAGCACCGGTCAGACCGGTCAAGAGCACCGGTCAGACCGGTCGTGCCTGGGCAGCTCGGGAAGAACAGCGCCCGCGAGTCAACTCCTCCAAATCCAACTCCTGATCTCCCGATTCGCTCCACGGTTTTGCACAAGACTTTGGGGAGAGTAGGAACACCTCATGGGTACTCCATAGCCAAGATTTGGTCCACCAAAACTTGTCAAATCAAGAGTAATCGAAGAAATCCCACCAAGAACGCCTCTAACCCTAGAGCCACGAAAACCCCAAAATCGAGCCCCTTTGCTCACGGATTTGGAAGGGGAATCAAAGGGAAAAGAACCACGAAGGGTTCATGCATACATCCCCCACCAAATCCCAAAGAGAAAGGTCTCGAAATCGCTCCAAGAAAATCGCCAAGAAAGGGCTCCGAAAATCACCAAAAAGGAGAAACGGGAAAGACACATCCAAGCCTTGAGGAACCACGCCGAATCATCTATACATACCAAAGAGGTTCATACAAGGTCTAGCTTGCCGCCCGATCATCCTTCCCTCTCACAAGATCTCACCATGAAGCTCTCAAGCTAGTCCTACCAAAATCCTAAGAAAATAGGAAGGAAAATAGGAAAACCAAATGAGCTAGGGTTCCAAGAGATGGCTGCCATCCTCTCACCACTTGGGTTATATGGAGGCAACCGAAAGACTAAAATACCCTTACTAGCTAACTAGGGATACATGCCCCTCGAGGGCGAAATTGGAAGTCTTTGTCTTCGCACCATCGGACGGATGCCCAGCGACCGCAAACTTGCTTAGCCTCGACGCAAGCCTTGCGATCCCAATGCGTGTCCTCCGCTTCGAAGATTCCGGACTGCGTCGTCGCACACCGGTCAGACCGGTGCTCCTCACCGGTCAGACCGGTACCCACCGGTCAGACCGGTCAGACTCACTGGTCAGACCGGTCTGGAGCTGCTGCACCTCCGTCTTCGGTTCTTCGGTCTTGGCTTTGTGGATCAACCAAGGAACCCAGTGGTTTTCTGGTGAACCACCGGAAACCCCGCGAACTAGGTGTAGCCTCCGCCAATCACCACTCATGACTCGGCTCCCACGTAGTCCCGGCTCGACCTTGGTTTTGAGGCTCAACCAAGAAACCGTCCATGACTTCATCTTGCCGTTCTTGCCACCATGCGGCCCGCACTTGACCCCGCTGGCCACCGGGTCCCTCGAACCAAGCCTACTTGTCTTCTCCACACCTGGAGGCCTCACCGGCAACGACCTTTCACGCTTGTTCTTCACCTGCACCAGTCAAGCCGCAACCTGCACCTGCAATACTTAGCCAAGAATCAGTCCACACCACGTTGTCAATCACTCATCACACCAGGAAGCGACCATCCACCGGTCCTCGAACCACACCTGGCTCTCACTAGTGTACTCGTGCATACGTCATGAGTAGAATTAAGTGAGTGCACCTACAAACTAAATTTGTAGGTTTTATTGGCAGAGGTGACAATTAAAGATAAACTTCAACCCATTTGTATGGAATGACTAGACCATATAAATCGAAGAGAGACCAGGACCAATGTGAGTAGGTTGAATTTGTGAAGTTGAATGACAGTTTAGATATTGTTGGAGATGGGAGACATTGAGATTTTTTACTGTGCTATGACATAGCATTTGTCAACCTTATAGTGCTACCTTTCTGCAAGCAGTTTCACTCCCTCATAGCTTGCGCTCATAGCAGCAGCCATGAAGGACCAGTCCATCGACCGCCACTGCTCGTCTAGTCGTCCATGTCAACTCTTGTCCAAATGCCACATGTACACGACTACTAGCAGGCACTCTTGAACAGTCGAGGAAGCATGGGCGTGGGAAGGCGCATGAACGGTGGTACGACACTATATAGAATGGCCTTTGATCTCAAGCACCATGAAGCAGGAGCCGGCGAGGGATGACCAAGGCCATTGCATGTATGGCTGTTCCCATGGGCGACAGATTGGTATAGCACATGCATGACTGTTGAGCAGGCACTAATCCGATACTACTTTGGGGTTCTCTAAAAGAAATTGAACAGAGCTGCATCTTCCTTTGGCGATTGTTAGTGTTTAAACGCAATCCTTTTTTTTTTTAAATTTCCATCTTGCTGTGAGACGAGAGCATCCTATAATCTATATAATATTTTTGGAACATAGCGTTAACGTACTGAGTGCTGATACCTTTGCCAGGCATTATATTTACCAAAATGTTGATCATTGTATATGGCATCTGCTTAACTTGCAATCTTAATTTATTATCATTCGAACAATGTCAACTATGTAGTTGTGAGGGCAATGGCCCTACAGACGTATGAGTTGAATTAAGTGAGTGCACCTACAAATGCACATCCCTCATTAAATTAGTTTACAGGTTTTATTGGTGTGAGGAATCGGATGCTCGTAGCCTAAGAGGGGGAGGGGGTGAATTAGGCAACTTAAAACCTTAACCTATGGCTTCACTACTTTTGCATAAAGATAAACTAGAACATACTATCTAGATGTGCAACTATGGTTGTTCTAGTGTGAAACTCCCATCCCAAAATAAGGTTTGCAACCTATAGCCAATCCTAGCATGATACTACTCTAGGAAAGTAAAGGTAAGCAAAGATTGCAAGAAAGTAAATGCGAAAACGTAAAGAGGGATGAGAGGAAGCAAACTCTTGACACGCGATTTATCCCGTGGTATCGGTAGGCACTAAGCCACCCCTAGTCCACGTTGTTGAAGCACTCACACAAGAGTATTGCTTCCCGGTCACCAAGTCTCTCCCAAGAGCACCACTTGACTCGCCACAAAGGCTCGCCACTTAGGCACTCGCCAAGCTCCCTTGGTCACCTTGATGCCGTCTCCCCGCACAAAGTGTCATCGCCGCTCCACACCAAGCCGGAGGGTCGAAGACGATTGCCGGTGAGCCACTTAGGCCCCAAGGCTTCCGGCGCACCTTGTACACCTTGATTCACTCAAGAATCAACTCACAAGGTTGGCACAACCTTGCACTCACTCAGCTCTAAGCTAAGCCTAGCACTAAGCATATATACAAAGCATATGCAAGTCTATGGATGAGCAATTAAGCACTTGGATGGATTGGATATGATCTTCTAGGTGTCTTGCACTCCTCTGCACTTCCACACAATCCAGCAACCTCAAATGGGTGAGTGGAGGGGGTATAAATAGCCCAAGGCACTCAAGGAGCCGTTGGCTAACGGCTCACTGAAAAGTAGACCGTCGGATGAACCGACGCCTATTTTTCAGGAGCGTCGGTTCATCCGGTGCTGAAGACCCCGCGGCCAAAACCTTACTGTTAGCTTCTTCGAGACCGTCAGATGAACCGCTACTGACCCGTCGGTTCATCCGGTGCTACTGCATTGATCTTGGCGCATCTCTGTCTTGTTCAAACTTGATCATCGGATAGACCGACGGTTCCCTCCAGTGGACCGTCGGTTCGTCCGACGCTACTGTCTTCCACTGCTGCGCTTCTGCCAATCATCCAACGCATTTAGAATAGAGACCGTCGGATCATCCGACGGTGTCAAGTTGATTCTAGCCTCTGCGCAGTGTACCAAGTGCACAGACGCTTGCACCGATGGTATCGTCGGTTCATCCAACGGTGACTTTTCCTTATTTTCTCGTGTCGTTGACTTGTTTCTTTGCTTCTTTGATTGTGGTTGCATCCATGGGACCTAGATATGTCTACAAGGACATGCTAGACAATTTGGTTAGTCCCATTGCTTGTGTTAGCATGAATCACCAAAATCAACTCGAACAAATGGCATATGGCGCCATGTTCGCTACAATCTCCCTCTTTTTGGTGATTTATGACAACACAAGCAAAGCAAGCATAAATTTGTAAAAATTGACAAAATTAGAGCCACTTACACTTGCTTGGATGCTTACCATCATCCAAACTCCCCCTAGATCAAACTTCCCCTTTTTGATCTTCTCTTTCTATGTTGACACATAGCTTGCCTTTTCCCACTTTGGAAACACTAGCTTGCTTTGGTCCCACATTCTCCCCCTTTGGAATAAAATCTCCAAAAAGGTACCAAAACAAAATGTCTCCAAGGAAATTTAGCAAGTCCTAGCAAACATAACTCAAAGAGAAATGTTAAATACAAGGGAGGAAGCCGCATGAACCATGAACCATATGTATGATATCAATGAAGATACCACATGTGCCAATAACTAAGGTGGATCACAAGCTCATGTGACTTAGCATGATACAATCTAAGCTCCCCCTAAGTGTGTGCACAATATGATAGTGTGAAAATCAAGTGCACAACAACAAGCACTTGTAAGGCAAGGAAGCTTAGAGCATATTATGTAAGGAGGTAGCTTAAAGGACAAGAGATAAGACAAATGGGTTCTTATTACATTACCACTTGTAGATATCACTTGTAGTCTTTTGATCATTGCATACCTCCGGGGGATTGTTCCTCTCTACCTTGTTGGCACCACATTGAGATGAGCCACTTGGAAATGATACCACTAGGAGGTGACACCACTTGAAAGGAGCTAGCAAAGAAGACACTTGGGTACCACAAGGATTAGGAATGTATGAGTTCATTGCCTTTGAACTTATATAGAGACATAAGCTCGCAAGGACATGACTCAATAGCATGAAGCTCATATTGCTATGTTCACTCTTTTAGAGTTGTTAGATCACATTGAGAGTGAAATAACATTCTCTTAGAATGAAGTACCGCACCGGAATACATCGCCAAGGGACTACACAAAATAAGCTTGAAATAATGTTAGTCCCATAACCAAACCATAGGATGAGCTGCCCCTAAATGTGTGCATTTAGTGTTTGAATCACCAACCAAAAGTATGCACATTGTTTGTGACAACAAAAGGGAAGCTAACCCTATAGCTTGCTCATGATGCAAAGAGATATATATGAAAACATGCACCATGAAAGAACAAGTGTAGCTTTCCTACACACTAATCCAACCATGTAGGTTGCTCAGGGTTAGCACATGACACAAGCAACCTACCACATGTAAACAACTAGGCGTAGCAACAAATGCAAACCTAAACAAGGTAATGGAGCTACAATGATACATGAGATGGGTTCTAGTTTCTATTACCTCAACCGGGGAACTTGGGCAACACATGTCCAACTTGCAAGCTTGGCTTCTAGGTTTGAATCTTCACGACTTCTTTGTGCCAAACCTCCCAAGTCCCCAATCTCAAGGCCTTCAAGTGGCCTTCGGAACCCAAATCATTTGAGGCCCCTTCATGTTGGTGATGACTTCCTTGGGCACCCAAATGGGTTGGTTCCAACCCCGCTCCGTCTTCATCTTCCCAACCTTGTGTGCAACCACCTTGCCATTAGCCTTCTTTTTGATGACGTAGGTGTTGCTCTTGGTCTTGTTCTTGCGGTTGGGCTTGGTGTAGATGAGGGAGCTTTTGATGGTGGGGTTCAACTTCTTCTTCTCGCCCTTGTCCATCTTCTTGACAAATTGAGGGCATTTGTAGAACTTGTGCTCTTCTTCATGACATGTGTAGCAAGTCACGGTTGCACCCTTCTCAAGCTTCTTCACCATGGGATCACGGTTATCTTGAGAAGGTTGGACTTTGCTCTTCATGTCTTGAGAGATGTCCACTTGTTCATCATTGTTCTTGCCCTTGCCCATCAAGCTTGCCAACCTCTCTCGGAGCCACTTCACTTCTTGCTTGAGCTCATCATTTTTCTTGCCTATGAGACAATTACATGTTGCTACAACAACATTCTCATTGCAAGATGGTGAGCAAGATTCATCAAATAAATCAACGCAAGAAGTTGAAGTATCTACCTTGGAGATAGGAATTGCACAAGGGATAGATGTTTCATCAAGCTCAAAGGAATTACTTGTTTTAGTCTCATTGCTCTCAAGCTTAGATTTTAGCTCATCACACTCCTTGCTAAGCAATTTGAATTTGCATAACAAATGTTCATAATTTGTAGCAAGGGTTGCACTAAGATCATTGAGAGCATTGAGTTCTTTAATTTCATTAGCTTGTTTCTTAAGCATTCCTTTTTGCTCAAAAACTAGCTCAACAAGATCATCAAGAGAGGTGGTGTCGGATTCATCATCACTTACATTGCTATCCATACCTTGGGCCATAAGGCACATGTGTGTTGATGATGAAGGACCTTGCATGAAGCGGGTGGTGAAGTTCTTTCTTGATTCATCGCTTGAGCTACAAGAACTTGATTCTCCACCACTTGTCCACTCACAGAAGGCGATAGTTGCTTCTTGCTTTGGCCTCCTCTCCTTGACCACCTTCTTCTTGGGCTTGTGCTCGATCTTGGTGAACTTGATGTGTTGATGATGACGCCCTTCTCTCAAGTGAACATTGTAGCCGTACATGTTGATTTTCTTCACATACTTGAAGATCTTCTTCACGTACATGGCCACCATGGATTCGACCTCTTCATCACTTGAGGAGTCTTCATCGTCACCATCATCACCATCATCTTCGCTTGAGCTTCCATGAGTAGCCATCCTACTCATCACCTTCTCTTGTTGGCTTGAGAGGGCATGGCTTATGGTTGGAGAAGATGGTTTTTGGGGCTTTTCTTGGGGCGCCTTCTTGGACTTGGGCATGATTTGAAGCTCATGTGCCATGATCTTGCTCAAGATATGAGATGGCTTCAATTCTTCGAGCTTCTTCTCATAGATGATGGCCTTCACCAAGTCATAATCGGGCTTCCGGAGACTTTGAAGGATCTTGCGGTTGATGTTCAAGTCCGTTATGTTCTTCACACCTAAAGCATTGATCTCATTGACAAGCACATTTAGGAATGAGTACATTGATTCGGCATTTTCATTTGCACGTTGCTTAAAGCTATTGAATTCCTCAAGGAGACAACCGTAGCGTTCATTGGCAACTTCTTTTGAACCCTCATTTTGCTCCTTGATGGTTTTCCATAGCTCATGAGCATTTTCACAATTAAAAACTCTATTGAAAACGCCTACATCTAGTGAGGACAAAATGATACACTTAGCAATCATATCAAATTGCTTTTCCTTCTTAGTACCATTTTTCACGCCCTCATCGGTGACTCTCCAAATTAAACATCAAGGTCCTTTGCTTGGAGATAGGCCTCCATGAGAACCTTCCACCGAGGATACCCCGTGCCATCGAAATGTGGAGCCAAACCTAAGGTATCCACCCCTTTCATTCCTCTATAGAGCAACTCACTAGGTGGTGAAGCCTGACCGTTCCAATGAGCCGGTTTTCACAATTTACCAATCGAATTGGCGTTTCCTTGTGAAGAAAGTGAGTCTCGGCTCTGATACTACTTGTGAGGAATCGGATGCTCGTAGCCTAAGAGGGGGAGGGGGTGAATTAGGCAACTTAAAACCTTAACCTATGGCTTCACTACTTTTGCATAAAGATAAACTAGAACATACTATATAGATGTGCAACTACAGTTGTTCTAGTGTGAAACTCTCATCCCAAAACAAGGTTTGCAACCTATAGCCAATCCTAGCATGATACTACTCTAGGAAAGTAAAGGCAAGCAAAGATTGCAAGAGAATAAATGCGGAAACGTAAAGAGGGATGAGAGGAAGCAAACTCTTGACACGCGATTTATCCCGTGGTATCGGTAGGCACTAAGCCACCCCTAGTCCACGTTGTTGAAGCACTCACACAAGAGTATTGCTTCACAGTCACCAAGTCTCTCCCAAGAGCACCACTTGACTCGCCACAAAGGCTCGCCACTTAGGCACTCGCTAAGCTCCCTTGGTCACCTCGATGCCGCCTCCAATAAGGAGCTTCTCCACCAAGGAAGGGGGTCTCCATGTCCCCCGCACAAAGTGTCCTCGCCGCTCCACACCAAGCCGGAGGGTCGAAGACGATTGCCGGTGAGCCACTTAGGCTCCAAGGCTTCCAGCACACCTTGTACACCTTGATTCACTCAAGAATCACCTCACAAGGTTGGCACAACCTTACACTCACTCAGCTCTAAGCTAAGCCTAGCACTAAGCATATACACAAAGCATATGCAAGTCTATGGATGAGCAATTAAGCACTTGGATGGATTGGATATGATCTTCTAGGTATCTTGCACTCCTCTGCACTTTCACACAATCCAGCAACCTCAAATGGGTGAATGGAGGGGGTATAAATAGCCCAAGGCACTCAAGGAGCCATTGGCTAACGACTCACTCAAAAGTAGACCGTCAGATGAACCGACACCTATTTTTCAGGAGCATCGGTTCATCCGGTGCCCCTCCTACGTCACTTAGCCGTTGAGGTTCTCTGACAGAATTACTCTGACGAAATGCACCGACGCACCGTCGGTTCATCGGTGCTGAAGACCCCGCGGCCAAAACCTTACTGTTAGCTTCTTCGAGACCGTCGGATGAACCGCTGCTGACCCGTCGGTTCATCCAGTGCTACTGCATTGATCTTGGCGCGTCTCTGTCTTGTTCAAACTTGATCATCAGATAGACCGACGGTTCCCTCCAGTGGACCGTCGGTTCATCCGACGCTACTGTCTTCCACTGCTGCGCTTCTGCCAATCATCCGGCGCATTTAGAATAGAGACCGTCGGATCATCCGACGGTGTCAAGTTGATTCCAGCCTCTGCGCAGTGTACCAAGTGCACTGACGCTTGCACCGATGGTACCGTCGGTTCATCCGACGGTGATTTTTCCTTGTTTTCTCGCGTCGTTGACTTGTTTCTTTGCTTCTTTGATTGTGGTTGCATCCATGGGATCTAGATATGTCTACAAGGATATGCTAGACAATTTGGTTAGTCCCATTGCTTTTGTTAGCATAAATCACCAAAATCAACTAGAACAAATGACATATGGGGCCATGTTCGCTACAATTGGCAGAGGTGACATGTAAAGATAAAACTTCAGCTCGTTAGAATGGCATGACTAGACCATATAAAGCGAGGAGAGGTAGTCAGGACCAATGCGAGTCAGTTGTAGTTTTGAAGAGAATGATACTTCACTATTGTTGAGTCGGTCACGTGATGCTTTCCGCAGGAGATGGAAGACATTTGGAATTTCTAACGTGCTAATATGCAATCCTTGCCAATCTTGTAGTGCAACCTGTCTGCCGCCCTCCACTGGATCGCCGCAGCTTCCTCCTGGACGGCGCCCATAGCACCGGCCATAAAGGACCAGTCCATCAGCCCCTGTTTGTGCATACCAAAGATCTGTACCCTTGTCGAAACGCCATCTGTACAGGACTGCTAAGCACTCTCGAACAGTCCAAGCAGGTACTAATCCAGCAGTTCCTTATTCTCAAAAAATATGTCCGGAGTTACAGCACTATTGGAGCAGGCCATTGCTTTCAACCATGGAAGGTCATCGTGGTCATCAAAACAAGGTCAAGAGTGTCGAATGGTTTGAATCAACACATTGATTCATCCTCTATTTTTAATTGTTTGCTTGAATTATCATTTTGTTTCTCTTCATCTTCTATATTCGTTAGGGGTTGCATCTGACAGGCTGAAAGAAATATTTTTGGCATGTGTTAAGCTGTCATGGGTTTTATTAGTTTGCGTAGTCATTTCCAGTGCAGTGTCCCTTAGAGAGAGGAGAAAGACAAAACTCTCAAAGCATTTTATATCCCTTAGTAACTCATATTATAGCTTGTTCCAAAAAAACTCATTTTCTAGCTGGTATACTTGCTAGTCATGTTAATCCTGCAGCTATCTAGCATGTTGTGACTCAATAAAAAAATGGTCAATTTACTGCATTTGCAATCGTAAGTCTCTCTCTCTCTCTCTCCCCTTCTCCCTACCCTATGTACCACAATAATGGTCAAAAGTTAGGCAACTCCGTTTTCTTGCACATGGTGTGTTTCCCTCTGCATTATTATTTACAAAGTGGGAAAACTGAACATGATTTACTACATAAACAAAATCATGTGTTCCTTCATAATCCGCAACTCTTAAAATATGTGGGTTCAAGCAATTCATGCACAACATATCTCATCAACCATAATCTTACCAAACTACTTAATTTTCAACTCTTGTATCATATTCATTTTAGTGAGCTAATAATTCCTAGTGTACTTGCTTCCATAAAAAAACACCTTTTTTACTTGTGCATATGCATTTTCTTATCCATGTGGCAGCCGGTAGATGAATCCATGGAATCAGAAAAGCTCACCGCACAAGTTATGTTGCACTGCTATAAAGCTAGCATCGTCGACGGGGCAGAAAATTCACTTTCATGCCTCCTCGTGAAATAGAGCAAAGTTTACGCCCCTCATGTAGTAAGGAATGGCTCATTTCAGCTGAATCAACCGTGGATGATGAGTACTGTAGCTAACCTGGCACTCCAAATTCAGTGGCAACCCTACGTAGAGAGATGGGAAGATACATCAGGAATTTTAGCTTAAGCAAAGTTTTGGAAGGTAGAGCCGCAGCATATTGCCGTGGAGCAATGCCTGCAAGCTAGCTTGTTGAGACCAAAAATTCAGCGTCTCTTGACTTTGTCCTTTTTTGTGAGGTTGGGAGCTCGCATCGTATTATTAAGCATCACCTGAGCATCATATCATTTGTCAAATCTAACACTCAATTTTATCTTCAGCTTATCTGATATGCTAACAATTGTTACTAAGGGCTCTCAAGTTTAATTTCTGATTTTTCAACAATGCAAAAGCATCAAACAATAGGTGGTGGAAAAGCTATGAGATTGGGATTAGTAAAGATAAAGGGCATAGGGGAGCCACTCCATGGGTGCATAAGCGTGATCCCGCGCGCATTACTTTGACGCTCGCCGGTCCATACTCCATGGATGCACAAGCGTGTATCCAAGCTCGTGCATGCCGCCGATTTCCGTCGCCACGATGACTCTGCTGCTTTGCCAAGCTTGCGCGGCTTCTAGTGCGTGCTCTACCGACAGCGAAGCAAATGCCGGTGTTGAGATGATGAACCAGAGGAGACACGTGCGGATGGGGAGGAAGGGGCAGCATGTTCTATTTGGAGTTCAATCTCACCCTGTATGTATTGGTACCGTTCAGCAAGGAGTCATCCAGACTTTTTGAGGAACAAATCCGTGCCTACACGGTGTCCTCGAACAGATGATGACGAACAAACAATTAGTACAGGGCATCTGTCGGCTACTCTGTGTCCCTTGATGAGGAAGCATGCAGTTAACTTCTCGAATTTGCATATCCATCTTCGGCCATGCGAACCAAAATTCTGAATTAAAAAATCCCACCAATCTGGTTGCATCAAATGGTCCCATGGAACAAGCTAGCTCACATGCTTTTCTGGTGTGTAGACACGTTATTGCACATCATATCAACCTGATATTTAAGCTAAAACTCCCAATGAATCCCATCCCTATCTAAATGCTCAACAGGGGTTTCCATTCAATTCCCATATTCAGTGCTACCATAGTCATGATCATCACATCACCCTCTCCAGTTTTGTAGATCTATTTCATACTATAAAGGAGAACCTTTTTTTTTGTTTGTTATTGCTATGTGTCAGAATCCCCCTTGCATGGATGGAGCTTTATAGGTTAGTTTATGTTCCAATCCTTCTACCGCGCAGCTGTATTAAGAGAACATTAATGCATTTGCTAGCAAGGTGTGTGGGACTACAAAAAGGGAACATATCTGGTGGAAACCAACCTCTCCTTGCGAGCCACACAATGTTGATGGAAGAGAGGACTCATGAGAGGTGGAAGGGATAATTTGCAAAACTCATGGGATATGGGAGGGGTGATTTGCAAAGATGTTTTTGCAAGTCACCCCTCCATGCTCCTCTGAGCGCCACGTTGGATCAACATCATGTGACTGAGATTGAAGTTTCATAGTTTGTAGGAAGAGGTTGGTTTCCACCGGATATGTTCCCCTATAAAAAAGGGTCAATGCCAACTATATATCGTATCGATGGCAAAATGTAGTCTATTACATTCGTGATTGCAC
Organism: Cenchrus fungigraminus; assembly: GCA_036936925.1. Taxonomy (NCBI): domain Eukaryota; kingdom Viridiplantae; phylum Streptophyta; class Magnoliopsida; order Poales; family Poaceae; genus Cenchrus; species Cenchrus fungigraminus. The sequence continues at coordinate 93,871,638 of CM072780.1, forward strand.
AAGGTGTCAAGCAGGACCATGTCTTAGATTTGGTTGTGTGTTGTTATCAATTACCAAAACCAAGGTGACATTGAAGAATCAGTGAACCTTGCATAGGGTTTGTGTGATTTTAATGATTAGTGTACTATTGTCTCAGACATTCTAGGAATTGAGGAGAAATTAAATATAGACACTACACCAAACTGGGTTTGCCTTGGCGGCCGAAAACCGCCAAGGAATAGGGTGATCTTCCCATGTAAGTAACTTGAAATCTTACAATGTACACAAACACCAGCAAACAAGATACCAACCTTATGGTATGCCAACACCAATATAATGTTTCCAGGTAAGTTAAGTTTTTTCGGCCTAATTGGTGGATCCAGTGAAACAAGGAGATTGAGCACTTCAGAGCTAGCAAAAGAGTATACCCCTGATGATTTCATTTCACATTGGTTCAAATTTGGAATTAATCTCGTGCAAACTCAATAGAGCCAGCACCAACACTATTGAATATGCAAACTTAAGTATGTATATAGTCAATCAAACAAGTCCATTGTATACACTGCATGTTTATTAGAAAATTCTGACAATCAGTCTTCCTTCCACAGCTGTTTATAGTATCAACGTCGTACTTTTCCTTCCATATTACCGCTGGACGGGCATCCTATATATAATATTTTTAGAGCATGGCTTTAACTGATCAACTATATATCCCTTTTAGGCTTATATGTGCACAGAACCAGAGGCAGTTGCTATAGTAAGGCAATACAAAAGCATTTGCATTAATTTTTTATCTGGCAACGGCAAGGTACTAAATAGTGTTCGTAGCATCTGCAATAGCAGCCGTTATAGCGGTAGAGGTACCTTACCGCGATTGAAGATAGCATGTTTGTACTTAGCGCCCGCTATTGCCCGCTATTGCACACTATTGCAGCCACAATTGCTAATGCTAGACCGCTGTTCACAAAATTTATAGTTCAATTGATGTGTGAATATGAATTAATTGGTAATAATAATATTTAAAATAATTACTTAATTAGTGTAGAAGTATCATAGAATGATAAATGATTTTTTTCATTGATCTAATAATTTAATGTTAATATATATCCATACATTCTAATTATATCTATTTATTTGTGATTGTTACCATGAAATGTAATTGACTACCTTAAAACATTAACTTATTTAAGTAAATTTGAAGTTAATATTCATGTTTGCTCTAAAATTATGACCATTTTTTGAATTCTGCTATTTGGACTTAGCACCCGGTATCTGCGATCTGCTACACCGACACTAATCCTCTACCATACCGTTAAATGTTGTTTAGTACATTGGACAACGGTAAGGCACATCATGATCTCCTCTAATAGTTTTGAATCTCAAATTGGAAATCTGTAGCAAGGAACGAGCACCAACGACTTGCATCCCAATTTGACTCATTTATAGTATAGTGGTATACTTATCACATTTATCCTCAAGCTATCTAGCATGTTTACGATTCAATAAAGCCTAAATGCTGAATTTATTTTATGCAGCTACAAATGTACCTTATAAAAAACTAGTGAATATGCATGTGCCTTGTACGGGAGTGAAAAAAGCATCGAATGTCTCTATACATATGGCACAAAAATTGGCTGATAATTTGTTGTTGTTTGTTAAATTTTGATTGTTCGTTTGCAAAATTTAATTTTTTTTATATTTGACGTATGTTTATTTAATGAATGAAGTTAAATTACATCCCATAATTTTCACTTCGTGTTACTTATAATAATATTTTTAGCATAATATTACTTATAGTAACTGATCCATCCAAATCTATCTCACTCTGCAAATGGACGTCGCTGGCCCAAATCAGGCCACACTCGTTAGACTTCATGTCCATCCTCTCAAAAGCGGTCGCACATATACTCGTTGTCGTTCCTCCCAAAAAACAAAAAAAAACTACTCGCCGCCCTCTGCTTGGCTCGCCACCTACCAGGCTCCGGAGGCCGACGCTATCAGCCCCTACACCGCCACTCTCTCCTCTTCTCGCCTATCTAACGTCGTCCATGCCTCCACTCCGCCTGGTACCCGTGTTCGCACACCACTCGTCCTTCGCATCTACTCCCAACATGTTGTTGTGCATGTTCTTCCTCCGCCAGATCCAGACGCGGGGGACCAAGATCTACGGCATAGGTGCAGCATGAGCGTGTGGAGCAAGACCACAGACTTGTGGGATCGCGGGTGTGGGCACCGGGATGTGGTCCTGCCTTGTGGCTCAGAATTTGAGCTCCCTGGTGAGCAGATGCATGTTACCCATTTGGTCTCTTGAAGTTCACCATGAGAAAGCAACACATGTCGATGTCGGTCAATGCGTCTCTCTTAGTGGCATGGTGACAGAAGCCAGTTTTCTTCGTCGGCTCGGTGCCATGAGGCTGCCGCAGCAGGAGGAGGTGGCTGACAAGGCTAGGTCGGTGGGGTCCGCCTGCTCACACGGCCTCCAGATTCAGGGCCTACGCATCGGCACGTACATCGAGGAGCTGATCTGGCCTGTGCCGCAAGGTTGTCCACCTCGAGGCTTAGCGCCATGAAGGTGCCGCAGTGGGAAGCGGTGGGCATAAAAGGCCAGGTTGGTGCTATCCGTACGTCAAACGCGCTCAAGTACTCAGTTAGGGCCTCAATGGGCCAGCGCGCACAGAAGAGCACAGAGGCAAGCATGGCAGACGGCAAGGCCGGCAGGGAACAGGCTTGAAGGGATTTTTTTGCCAATAGTCAAAACTGCGACTGTGCAACTCCTAGTATTGCGGGTTTATTAATAACAAAGTGGGGGATTTTTTTGACAAAAAGCCACGCTGGATTGATGGAAACTACCGCACTTTAATAAAAGATATAGAAGTAGGCTACATCCAAACTATAACCACAACTCTTTTATATATAGAAGACCAAAACCTGGCATGATTGAAGATGGAGGATAGACTCAACAGTTACGATGCTGCAATGAATGGTGACTAAGGGTGAGCCTTGGGTATGGGATACATTGGGAGTTTCAAATGAAGCACTACTAGGAGAGGTTGAGCATCAATCATCATTTGCAGCCCAATCCGGTATGTAAGTTCATACTTACATCTCTGTCAGCTGCTGCACAACATTTATGTAGACATTCCACTGCACAGCTACACATATGCCAATGAGCACCACAATATGTCAGTATGGCACACAGATATAGCTGGAACGGCAGCACCTGCACAGCAGCGTCAGGCCTAAAGGTGGTGACCCTTGGACATTGCCTGGTGGTACGATCGCCGATGGACAGTGGGTCCCCCAAAGTGCTCATATCTTGCCAATTTCTGTTTTTGGCTAGGGATATGATGGTTCTTGAGCCCTGCACTGTATGGCCGTATGGGAAAACTGATCGAAGAGGGCAACCAAGTGCCATATACTTACAAGCCGGCTCCAGCCCCGCATCCTAATTTTCGTATGTGTAGATTACGATTTCCTCTTCTCCCTTGCATTGGGTGCCCTGCGATTAACTGCTTAAGCTATCCTTGAGCTGCTGGCCGTTGAACTTGATTTGTTCTTGCTAGATTGATTGAAGAGATTTGGCATAAGCCACAAGGATAGTGACTCGACGACATGTGGCCAGTGGGTTGACGCTGACGACATTCTCATTGCTTAATTACCAAGTAAAACCTCTCTGCAGTTAGCTTAGGTGGCTAGAACGCTGCTAGGAAAGAAAGCCCGAATGTGCAGCAACTAATCCACTATCTTGGTCTAGAAAATCAGTTCTACTAAAAAATGATTTTTTCGGTAAAAAGGGAGCTTCATTAGCTAGTTAAAACCCGGATTACAATAATGTTTCTTGAGGTCAATTACGCAAGCAGGCGCCTGCCCCACCCAAACAGTCGTATGTGTATTCCTCCTAGCAAAACTAGCTAAATCATTTGCTACTTGATTACATTCCCTATTTACCTTGTCTACTCTCCAGCAGCTCAACAGCGCTGAGCATGATCGATGGCTTCAGCAAAGATGAAGCTGAGATCCGAGAGGTCTTTCTTCTCCTTCATCGCCTTGACAACACGTACGCAGTCCGATTCAATGATCTCCGGTCCTTGTACCAATTGAGTTGCAAGCCGAACTTCTTCCACACAAGCCTTTGCTTCCGCCTCTGCTGCATCTGCACATCGGAAGAGGGCCCTCCAAGCCATAAACACAACTGCTCCGTCACTGTTTCCTGAAATCACCCCAACGCCCAGTTTGTTCCACAAAAGAGTAACTCCCTCTGTCCATACAAAGTGCAATCCTAGCTTTTGAAAAAAAAATCTCACAAAGAATGCAATCCTTGAAATATATCTAATTACAATCCTAATTATGTGGTCAGATCTGATTTGCATGGCAAAACTTACTACATTTGGCAAACAAATGAGGGTGTTAGAGTCTTTTCGTTCCTCCACTAATCTGTCTAAAAAACTAAAATTGCACTCTTCATGGGACGGAGGGAGTAATTTTTACCCACCACTCTGGCGGCCAGACCCATGAGTCTGGATTACATGTTTGTTTATCTTCTCTTCTTTTGTCAGGCGTCCAACAGGGCACCTCTCCTTCTTTAAGTTTTGGCACGAATTGTAAAGCAGCTCCCTAACTAATAATCCATTTTATCAAGGTATATTAGATATATGCCATTACAACTTTCGCGTTTATGATATATGCCATTACAATTCATCTATTCGGAAATATGCCATTACAATTCGATATTTGTTTGAGATGTGCCATTTTGTATATATTTGATGCTCTTAGATCCGTCTTTGATTCTTCTGAACCCACCCGGAGGTCTACATTTTTTATGGTCCAAAATACCCCTGCTATCTCTCTTCTACCCACTCACCGTCGTGTGGAACCCGGATGTCAGGTTGTCTTCAACCTCCGTTCAAGGCAATCTGAGCACCGGACGCGGTGGCCTGTCCGGCGAGATCCGCTCACGGGGAGTAAGCGGCGCGAGCGCCAGCCCTGGCCTCCGCTCCGCGCCACCGGCCATCCCCTGCGCAAGGCCTTTCTTCTCCAGCCGTCCAGTGCATCCATCTTCCCCCAATGCACGGTGGTGTACAGTACCTCTACCGCAACCCTCCACTGCACGGCCGACTGGCGCAGTGCCCGCCGCCGTCGTCGCGCTCCGTCCCTCGCGTGCGCTGCCGCGACCATTCTCTTCCATCCGCCGCGACCTCGCCGCCGCCAAATCGGAGCGCTGGAGTCGAGCGGGAGCCTGCGCCTGTAGACCTACGCGAGATCCCGAGCTGGCCTAGCCGCCATAGCCACCGGGCCCCACAGTCGGAGCTCGCCGGGATCCCGACCTAGCCGAGCCGCCGCCGCCGCGGCCCCGCAGCCGGAGCTGGCCGAGCTGCCGTCACTGTCGCTTGTCTAGTCGCCTCCCTAGGTGGATCTCACCACAGGACGGCAGCCGCTTGCCGGGCCGCCATGGGCAAAGCTCGCCGGGAGGTGGAGCTGCAGAAGAACGGGGAAAGGATCGGGGAAGAAGAGATAAAGGAAGGGGATGACACATGGGGCCCACAAGTCAGTGAAGTGGATGGTAGAGATGTAGCAGGGGCATTCTTGTCCATACAAAAATATCAGAGCCTGCAAATGGGTCCAAAGACATCAAATACGTATAAAATGGTACATTTCAAACAAATATCGAATTGTAATGGCATATTTCCGAATAGACGAATTGTAATAGCATATCTCAGAAACGCGAAAATTGTAATGACGTATATCTAATAAACCCTTTTATTTATTTTTTTCTCGAATACGTAAGAGAGCTGCGCATCATTGTATTAAGTAGAAATTGTTTACAAAGCACACAAGGGTGCGTTCCGCATGCGGATTACTCGCAAAAAAGACGCCCTAACTTACGCGTTTCGGCAGCTATCCACAGCTCAGTTCCACTCTTGATTCTATCTAACAACACTGAGGAGGTTGCCGAGCGGTGCTCGAAGACTCTAGCGTTACGCTCCTTCCAAATATGCCAGGCGACCACCATGAATAGCGACGCTGCTCCTTTCCTCTTCCTTGCTGTCTGCGATCCAACAAGGTGCTCCCACCACACTCCCGCACGTTGTCCTGAGCGCCGAAGGAGCATGCACATCTAGCCCAAGTGAATGCTAGCCAGTACGTCTCCCGAATGCGAATGCTTTCCGAATGGGCTCGGTCCCCGGTCCAGACCAAGCCCATCCCCGTTCGTTGACTCTCAAACCGTTCCTGATACGCTTCGAACTCCATCCATTTCCTTTCCTTTCCCCATTGGCAAATCGGCGTCTTCCCATCCAGCACTTCCTCATTTCCCTTTCCATCGGCGTGAGCTCTCCACGGCACCGGTGGCGGTATTTAGCAGCAGTCCACACGGTGGTAAGAGGAAGGGCGTGCAGCCATGGACGCGAGGCAGGACCGCAGCAGCGGCGGGCAGCCCGCGCATTCGACAGCAGGCAGTTGCGGTGGGAGCGACCGGTCCCCAGACGCCGTGCCAAGTGCAGGAGATGGCTACTACGAGCCGTTGCCGCCTCTGATGGCAACGCCTCGTCCCCATTGCGGAAGGCCAGGAGCAGAGCTTCTAAAGTCTGGCAGACTGGTACTACTTGCTGGTAGCTTCGTTCAACTTTTGTCTTATGCCATACGTGGAGGTCCTCTTCCTCAGTGTAATGTGGACACGAAATCACGATGTTGTTTGCGTTATGTGGAAGAGGACTTGCTGGGCAGTCATGGTGTCGTCTTAAGAGCAACTCCAGCAGATGGAGTAAATTTCATCCCCTATATAAAGTTATTTGGGGTGGAGTAAAAATATTTTCATCCCCAAAACACAATTTGCTCCAGCAGTTTCCCTATTTTGCTTCCCTGCTCGTGGGTCCCACCACTCTTCTTCCTTCTCACCCCAAATCTTCGATTTTGGAATGGCCGGCGGCACCCCATCGATTTTGGAACAGAGAGAGAGGGCAGGCAGGGCTGCGGCCATGGCGGGTTGCTGCTGCGCGTCGTCCTCCTACTCCCACGGCCTCCTCCACCGCAGGCGCAGCCTCCTCACCTCCAGCACCAGCCTCCGCCCCTCCTCCCGCCACTCTCCGCCCGAGGCGAGCCCCCCACCCCCAGAGGCTCTCTTGCTCCTTTTCCCGGGAACCGCCCCCGCTCGACGTTGCCGGCGGCGACGACTGCTCCGCGGCCGCGGCCGACCAGCGGATTGGCTTCGAGATCCAGGTGTCCAAGATCGGGAAGCAGAACCGGCGCCTGGTGCGCGCCAGGGTGCGCGTCGACGCGCCGCTCGAGGCGGTCTGGGCCAACGGCACCACCTGCGCCCCTCGCACCGACGCTGACGCCCGTCGTACGACGTCGAGGCGTCGCCCCCGCAGGGCGATTCCGTCGGTTCCGCCGCAGAGCCGGCGGCGGCGCCACCGCCGGCGCCGGCCCACCACCATGCGCAAGCGCATGCGCCCGTGGTGCGGGAGGGCGCGGCGGTAATGGAGCTGCACAAGGTGTTGCCGCCGGAGCGCCGGTCGACGTCCCCGCCTACTTCTTCTTCCCCTCGCATATGGAGTCGTTTCACCTGCTCAATCTTCTCGCGCGTCGGTAAACGGGAGGCATGTTGATGGGGCTGAGCTTCCAGGACCCCGAGGGAGCGGCGGCGGGACCCGCGGCCGCGCGGGGGCGAGGGGAGGGAGGAGACGGCGGCGGCGGCCGCCGCGGTGGCCGCCATGGCCGGCCGCGGCGGGGCGGGGTGAGCGAGGGGGCGGTGTGGAGGCAGGAGTGGAGGGGATCGAGTGGGTCCCACGGATAGGGGGTGGAGGAGAGGTTCCCTCTATAGAGGGGATGGAGAGGGGTTTTTAGTCCATGGAGAAAAAAGGGGAGGGGATAGGGAAGCTGCTGGAGATGATTTCATCCCCTATATGGCTACTTTTTTGCTATTGGGGAGGGGATAGGGAAGCTGCTGAAGTTGCTCTAAAATAGAAGAAAAGGAAAGACCGACTGCTCATAAATCGTCCGTAGCCCACAGGACGAAAGGTGAATAATAAACAATGTCACTATATTTCTCTGATCGATTTTTAGCCGATGGGGAAGGGAGCAGATGGGGGTGCAGGCGACGAAGAGGCTCGGAGTTTGGGGGAGTCAGCGGAGAACGGGGAACCGGGGAGGGGATGGGTTGACAGCGGCCATAGGACGAGGGGGGGGGATTCAAACGGACGGGGATGGGCCGGGGGCATGGACCGGGTTAGTATAAGACCGGGCCCATTCAGAACCCATCCAGGAATTAATTAAAAATATGGATAATTAGTTAATAGACTGCTTTAGTATTTGTGCCAAAACTTAAAAGAGAAGTACCGAAGCAATTCTCTTTAATTACAAATCCCCATTTTTCAGGTTTCGTGGAGATTGGGTTTCCCTTGTACACGAATTTGTTGGTAGATCCAAACACGATTTTGGTGGTAGTTACGGTGAAGCAGGTATTATACCAGGGATCAGGGTTTTTACATTCAGCTCTTGTATCAATGTAGTTGAAGTATGAAATGCAGAGCCACCTACTAGTTACTCCCGTATCAAAGTAATTGTGAGATGGAAAGGGAGGGTTTGAGCGCGTGTCACGTGCAGCATGCCTTATCAACATGATTGGCTCGAAAAACATGTTGGATATATTTGAACATTCTTCTCTATCCACTCCTATAAATCTAAAACCTTAGATGTTGGAGAAAAATCACCCCTCCTGTGTAATCTGGAATTAATATGGCTCTACTGAAATTAGGATGAGTGATGAGTATGCTAACCAGAATAGCATGGCCCTAGGAATTCAGTGGCGAACCTGTGACGAAAGGTTTGCATTGTGACGGGAATGGGAATGGTATACATCAGATATTTTAGTTTAAGCAGAGCTGTGGAATAAAGGGCCGAAACATATGGCTGTACTGGCAATATCTGCAAGATAGCTTGTCGAGAGCAAAAACTCTGCACCACTTTGCTTCAACTGTTGTCATTTTCAATTATTGGCTACACCAAAAATGATATGCAAATAGAAAGAATGGATAGGTTGATTTCATGACTCCATCCTTTATGCATCAGGCATCTCCTTTCATCGAGTGATGTTTTAGCCTTCTGGATAAGCCCACTTCAATCTCACCTTTAGCCCGAGGCCGCGAATCTCCAGGCGGCAAGCCTCTATCGAGCAGCTCCTTGCCTTCACCTTCCCCACCACCACTGGCTAATTTTCATAGTGAAGTTATATGCTAATTTTCTGCTGTTTAAGTTACAGTTTCTTTACAGCGCTCATGTTTTGAAGAAATTGTCACACATTCTTTTATTTTCCTAACAGTTTACTTGCATGAGTTGCATCTGCGCATCAAAGCCAAAATTTCTTGCCAGGTTCTAGTGTCCGATTTAATGAAGGAGGATATCACTAGAAAGAGGGCAGCTATTAAGATAGCAATTGTATTATACATTTGTTAAGTAGGGGTTAGTCATCCTGTTGCTAGATCGACAGTGTTGCACGGTCTCGGCGGCGGATCTGGCAAGGGTATCCATCTGCGCTGCCTTGGCGACGGGTCCGGCGAGGATGCGCGGTACACCTCTCTCTCTCTGCTTGCCTCTCCCGGCATCGGTCCCTCCCTCCCTCTGTCTTGTCATGGCGGCGAAGCCAGATCCTGTGACTGCGGCCCCAAATCCGGCAGCGCCTTGCTCCCCGAACGACGAGATCCGGCGAGGGAGGTACGTGGCGGCGGCGCGGTGGTGGTGGTGTGGTGCGTGTGGTGGTGGTGCTGGTGGCGTGGTGGTGGGAGCGGCGGCGGTGGCTAGTGGCGTGGTGGTGGGAGCGGTGGCAGTGCGGCCGGCCGGCAGGGGTGCAGCAGCAGGCGTGGGGCTGCAGCGGCTCCAGTTTTTTTTTTAAAAAAAATGGTTGTCATGTGTACGGTTTGGAAAACGGCGAAGCAGCCCCTGTCGTTTGCATCACTGTCTCCGTCCCCTGTCGCCCCCTGTTTTTTTCGCTGTGTGCCGTCGGAAACACTCAGCAAAGGGCTTAGCCATGTGCCTGATAGAATGTACTCATCGAACTACCGAAGTGCTCGCTGTGCCACTAGCTGCTGTGTCAGCTTCGCCGGGTGCGGTAGTGTATATATTTGAACATTATTCCATATCCCTATAAAGCTAAAACCTTAGATGTCAGAGACAAATCACACAGCCTGTGTATTCTGGAATTAATATGGCTTTTCTGAAATTAGGGTGGGTGATGAGTATGCTAACTAGCAATGGCACTAGGAATTCAGTGGCGACCCTGTGAAGACAGATTTTTTATGGGGATGGGAATGAGATACACCAGATATTTTAGTTTAAGCGAAGATGTAGAATCAAGCGCCAACACATATGGCCGTGCGGGCATGGTCTGCAAGATAGCTTATTGCGAGCAAAAACTCTGCACCGCTTTGCTTCGACTACTAGAATTTTTCAAAGACTGGCTTCACCAAAAATTAAAAAGAATGGGTAGTTTGACTCCATGATTCCATCCTTCATCAGGCATCTCCTTTCATCGAGTGATGTTCTACCCTTCTGCATGGCCCCACTTCAATCTCACCTCTGGCACCAAGCCGTGAAGCTCCGGGCGGCCCCACTTCAATCTCATTTCATCGTGCACCTCCTTGCCTTCACCTCTGGCTAATTTTTTAGTGAAGTAACATGCCAATTTTTAGTGTTTATGTTACAGTTTCTTTACAGCATGCTCGTCTTTTGAGGGAATTGTCACGCGTTCTTTGATTTTTATTATACTTTACTTTTAACATTTGTATTCTAGAGTGTGTGAAAGCCAATGTTTCTTGCCAGGTTCTAGTGCCTGATTTAATGAAGGACGATATCACTAGAAATAGGGGAGTTAATATTTGAGATAGCAATTGTACTATACACTTGTTAGTCATCCTGCTGCTAGATCAACAGTGTTACGAGCTTGCATTTAAAATATAATTGAAATGGAGAAGGGGTTGGCATTGTGAACTCTAGAAAACAGTAGGTAATATATTACACGTTGACTCATTCATAGCTGGTGTACTTGTCACATTTATCCTGGACCTATCTAGACGAATTATTATCAACCAACAAAACTAAATTGCTCAATTTACTGCATGAAGCATTGAAGCTACAAAGGTACTATACCTTATTAAAACATCGATGCATCTAGTCTCCATGGCATAGATAGGCTACACATATACAAAAAATATTACTACACTCCCTTTTATATAGCAGAGTGACGAGAACAGAGCTATACATGCTTAATGACATATTGTGCCGTAGTTGACTGGCGATTGAGGGTGAGCCTTTGGGTATGGGACACATTGAGAATTTCAAAAGAACCACAAGAGTAAAAAAGACTGAGCATCAAATGTACTTTGCAGCCCAAGCACTCCACGAGCATGTAAATAGTGACTCACAGTGTGCTGACATGGCAGCGTCTCGAGCTGAGGCAATGGTGGCGCTAGGTTTTATTGTTGCTGGGGTAAGGACGATTCCAGTGGCCTGCTGCCATGTATTGTACAACCAGCGAACGAACCCGACCACGAGAACTGATGCATGAAGCAGAACTTGAGCATGATACTACATGCCTCGTCATCTTGATGAATGCTCGTTTCATTTACCCCCACCCACTCGTGAGCTGTAAATGCTCACAGATGAATGTTAACACGACAATTTGTAGGCTAGGAGATCTGTTGAATTAGGTTTAACGCCCAATTGCATTGCCATATCATATGATCTTTTACAGTTAATTGTCACGCATGTTTAGCCACCTTTTGTAATTTTCAGCAGTGCAAAAATCAAGCCATCTGTGAGTTCATTGACATCGTCTGAAATATGAAATCACAACCTCATATAATCGACTATGTTGGAATCGATAACAGCCCTCGCAATGATAAACTATCGGCCGGTATACACTGTTATACCAACAGATGTTCAGTTGCCCTATGTATAAAAATTGACGAACATGTTTCTTCCTAAATCACAAGGGTGGCTGTTTGGCAGGTTGGAGGCAGCCCATGCTTGCACGTGGCCTTGCTAGTGCAGCATCGCAATCACTGCCCTGCTGGCGGCAAACTTTCTGCGGCTGCTGTTATGAAGGTTAATACTCTGCTTTATGACAGCGGTTCTACGTAACAGTAGAGGCTCTAACACTTGGTGCCAGAATATTGGTTGTGAGTGCCAGAATATTGCCACCCAAAATGCATGGCACACCTTCAGTGCCTCACCCCTTATTGGAGGTATCATGGAGAAGCCCCTCTTCACACCACGTCTGACGGTTATTGATTTGAAATACTCTGTTTTTTATGGGTGGTGTATCTGAATGTTGTTTCCTCCCTGGGTGATTTATTTTCTGTGGAGTCCCCCTCCCACCTAGTTCCACTACTATATAACTGGCTTTTAGCGCCGGTTAAAATTGAACTGTCTTGGTGGTACTGTGTGCTCAAAAACCGACAGTGATGGAAAAGATGCTTATAACAAATTGTTCTGAATAAGCAATCAATTGTATATATTCATCTGAATCAATTTATAGTAACTATACTATTTTTCTCTTGCCAATGGAGTTGACTCCATGTAAACAGAAAAACATGTATATGCATAGTGCATACAGGCTATAACTTGTATTACTTGATATTCTGCCACTCTTAATACCTAGAGTATTTTGTGTACACGCAGTGATGTATTTTCGATATGGTAGATGAATCGGTTGAGTCAGGAAAGCTCAGTTTACGAGTTCTATAAAGCTAAAACCTTCGACGGGGGAGTAGAATCACTTTGCATGCCTCCTGGTGCAACAAAGCAAGTTCATGCCTCCTGTGTAGTATATGGAATGGCTCAGTGGAAACTAGGATGGCTGATGAGTATCTAACTAGCATAGCACTAGGAATTTGTTGGCGAACCATGAAAGAGGCTTCTGTTGGCCGGGGATGGGAATGGGATACATCAGGAATTTTAGCTTCAGTGATTGGGACCCAGCCAGAAAATATCAGCATTTGGGTGATACATTAGCATTCGGGCAAGGATTTTTTCGAGAATGGAAAATAATTTACCATCATTTATCCCGTCATCCAGCAGCTCACCTGATATCACATGCAACGACCAGGAGCAGCAGGATTTGAACTACATGCCTTGTCGACGTGAAGCTTCTCGTCTCTAGTTCGACTTAAATTAACCAGCTTGCTTGTCGCGGGTTTTAAATGTTCATTTAGATATGATTCTAAACCCAACAATAGGACATCCATGGTCATATTGCATGTTATTTAACATTCGATTCCATCTCCAGCTTAATTATATGATCCCGTAAAAGTTATCATTGATGGCTAGAAAAATCAAATAACGGTGACAGTGTTCATCTACATCTGAATTGAAGTCTCATATTTTTTTATGGGCATATCCTGTGGGATCATGTTAAACGGTTTGCATTGACCTTCCATCTAACTAATGCAGACAGATATGCACTAAACTGGCATGTCACTTAATTTTTTTGGATAAACGATAGAAATCCAGCCTCTATATCCACATGCTGATATATATAGCCAAAACAATTATAGGAATTATTAGACTCCAAACCTCAAAGTTGAGAAAAGTAAAATACAAAATGGAAAGCTACAACACTAGAAAAGAAAGCTAGAAAGAGTAGCTTTAAACTTCTTCTATCTCCTTGCTTCAATCTCTTGTTTTGTCCATGCATCAGCCATCATTATTTCTTCACATAATTCGTCTACTTAGAAACTTTAATGTGTCCTGAAATAAAAAATTTACATGGTACCTGAGGATCTTATTTGCTGTGTAGAAACCACACTAAGTCGATCTCAATCATAATCTCAAGCACCTTACAACATCCCCACAAAACACAATCGCCCACACAAGAGAAATCATGATGTCAAGAACTACTTACGATGAGGCAAAGTGGCAAACAACATCATACATAATACATAGGATTCCCAATGATGCCTCCAAGGAGGTCACGATGTCACAGACAGCGCCGTTGCACAACTGGCCGATTGAAAGCCGAGTCAAAAGAGTTTTCATCAAAATGTCTAACAATACAATGACAAGGTTTTCAATGAGGAAAACGACACCCTGAGCGGTGAGCGCCACCATTACTGACACCATCACATTGGATAAGGCTTTCACCTAGTATTTCTGTATGGTTGCGATAGACCAAACGTGCCCAACACGCCAAGTCCACTTAAGGCCTATTGCTAGGTCCACCCAAGGATCCTCACCGTCAGTTGCCCCTCGCCGCAGATAACCCCTCGCCGTCACTGGTGACCAAGTAGTCACCGCTTGCATGTGGCCACATGGGCGCCTGAATGCCTCCTACATCGGAATGAAACACCAGGCACAGCGCCGGACACATGCACCTAATAGCCAAAATGCATATATCGTCCACGCTACCAGTGCATGCAATGCGCAACGGTAAGGCCCCAAGATCATTCGGTGCTCAAGACAAAACAACATGACGCCATCAAGCTGGGGACAGCGCATCGCCTAGCAACAAGTTCGGGATCCATCAGATCGATTATCGGAGATGCTAGATCTAGACGAAGAAAGGAGATAGGTCGGGTTGCCTACAGACCACATCGTCTGCTACTGGGGCACGAGCAGGAGAGATGAGTGTGGGAGGGGGTAAAACAGTGCCCCGACAGGCTTCCAGAAAGGCTCACCGGTGATGGCAAGATGCAGGGACGGAAGGGAGGGCGTTTTGGGAGGCGGATGGCAGAGTTCCACCCGTGTTGCCCATGAGAGGGGCAACGTGGGGATGGTTGGTTGCATCACTAACTAAATGGCTCATGTATGTATATCTAAATTTCTCATAAATCACATTTCTCATGAAGCTATGAGCCAATAAAAAAAACAATGCTCATTTTACTGCATGAACACAATAAATTACCTTATCACATATTGTGAAACAGAAATTGGATGAGAGGCCTGTTGAATAACATTTGCAGTGCCACAGTTAAATGGTGACCGAGGGTCTTGGGTATGACTACCCATTGGAAATTTCAAACAAACCGTAAATAGGAAAAACTAAGGGTCAATCTTGCCTAAGGGACTGCAGCAGCATCTGCAATGTGTTGTCCGTGGTAGCGTCCTGGTATGTGAATCAGCTGCATGCATTGGAGGAAAATGTCATACACGTACTATATAGATTAACTCACTAATTATTTCTCTCAAGATGCAAGCATTTCACATCATAACCCACTATACGCTGTGTCATCATCCACCAGACTATGTCTTTAACCGATTTTTTGTGGGTAATAACATGTATTTGTGAACAACACACCACAAAATTCCCGCAGTTGAAATACATGTAGGATCAATCATTTTAGAATTATTCACTCTCAACAAAATAACAGGCTTTCATATATAATGTTGTATACAAATGAATGTTATCATGTAATCAGTTTGGTATTTCTCCTTCCACATTTCAGCTTAAATTTTATTTAAAAAATTTCTGCAGCAACACGTGGGGTATCACCTAGTACTAGACTATTTCCTACACCAACTCTTAATATATCTAGTGTACTTGTGCATGCACAAATTCGCATATGCAATAGTTCTAAAAAAAATGTGCATATGCAATGTGTTGTCAGTGTAGCGGCCTGGTAGGTGAATCATTGGATATAAAAGCTCTTATCTGGTGGGGAAAAATACTTGGATGCCTCCTGGTGCAAAAGAGCAAAATTCACACCTCTTGTGAAGTATGGAAGAGCTTGGTTGAAACTGGGGTGGGTGATGTGTATGTTTAATACCGTGATGCTAGAGATTCAGTGGTGACCAAGAGGTTTCTTATGGGGATGGGAACAGGATACATTAGGAACTTAACTTAAGCATGCATTTGGAGGCACACAGCAAAATCTCAACAACATATGCAAGCAAGCCCAGCAGTACGCCAGCTTAGCTTGATAGTGGAAAATAAAATCTGCACATACAATGGCCAAGAGCCGCAGGATTATTCAGCTTAATGCAAGCAAGCCCATGACTTGAGCTTTTCAACGGCGAGTAGTTTTACTTACACTATCTTGGGACCGGTTGTATTTAAATGTTCAGTGATGATTCTTAACCTGGCGCAAGAATTGATCGGAGATCTGTAGTCACAGTTAATTTTTAACAATCGATTGTATCTCCAGGTTATCTTATCTACTAAGGGGGTGTTTGGATCTAGCTGACTAGAGACTAGCAGACTAATTTTAGTCACTTAGGGGACTAAACCTCCAAACACCCCTGACTAAAGGGTGACTAAAACTAGTCTAGTCTCTGGTCAGGAGTGACCCAACTAAAGGTGACTAAAACTCTCTTTGTCCACATTTATTGCTCCCTCCTCTCTCTCCCTCTCACTCGTCGCCTCCCCCTCTCTCTCGTGAGACCCGTCCCGCCGTCGCCCTCCCCTCGATTCGCTGCCGGCAAGCCGTCTCCACAGCCGCGAAGGAAGGGGCCGGCGACGGCTCCACGGGCGCTGGTGGCCGTCACCTCCCTCCGCCTCGCCGCCACTCGAGCAGGTCCGTCCTTCAGTGGATCCGGGCGGGCGCGGCCGCACCGAGCCGCATGAAGATGCCCACCGACGGGAGCTCGTTGGTGTCGTCGTTGCCGGGAGCAGGGGAGCCACCATCGTCCATCACTGCAACATAGAAGAAGAGGAGGAGGGGGACAAGCTCGGCCGCGCAAATGTTCTTCCGCCACCGCTGTCGCAGCTGCGCATGGAGGAGGTCCCGCCTCCGTCGCCGCCGGATCCCGGAGCTCTGCCCGCCGCCGCCGGATCCCGGAGCTCCGCCCGCCACCATCGCCGCCCTGCCCCGAATCAGGAGCAGAACAACAGCTCGGGCCACCATCACCGCAGCCCGCCGCCGGAGAGGCCAGCTCCCGCGGCACTTGCCCCCACCCATGCGCGCGTGCCTCCACCTCCGGCAGCGGCCGCGGCGACGACTGGGCGCGATGGGTTGGTACATATGCAGAGAGAAAGGGAGGGAGGGAGAGGAGAGGAGAGAGAAAGGGAGGGAGGGAGAGAGCAATTTAATGTTGACTAATTTTAGTCACCCTCCAAACAGGGGCTGACTAAAAAATTTTAGTCTGACTAAACTTTAGTCAAGTGACTAAAGGGATCCAAACACCCTCTTTCAATGATCACTGATTTTGGATAATTATTGTAATTTTTAACAGTGCAAAAATGGAAACGACAGCAACTTAACTGGTTTAATAGAAAATTAGACGACAATATAAAAAATGAGGGTGGGCAACGAGGGGATAAACCCCGCCTGAAAATGGTGACCACCCCTGGTCAGTTAGCTCCTCCCCGTGGACACTAACCAGCTACATTATGAGTCGCTTGGCCAAACGACGATAAATACTCCCCATAGTGTAAATATATAATTGGTAATTGAAGTACTCCCTCCGTCACATTCAATCAGAAAATAAGAGAAAACTATTGATAGCTAGCATACTTTGTCTGCATGCAACATGCTCTCAACGTAGCTGCCTTCTAGATAAAAAAAATGTGAAAGACTACTAGACCCTCAATTTGTGAGTTACATTATGCCTATAAAAAGCTACACACCTTTGGTGGGGGAGAAATTTCACCTGCTTCCGTATCCACATAGGCAACATCTAAATAAAAATTCGCAGTTTCTTCGAAGTACTCGTTATTTGATAGGCTGAAAACTATATGGAGGGTGGTTAATGTTGGGGTTGCTTCTTTGGCATATTGGGATATGGAAACTGTTGGGTCAAGGTCACCCTCCAGTTTCGGAATGCTGAGCACGGGATTAGATTGCTCGATCGTCTTGCTGCAACTAATCTGCTTCTGCCGGATAGGACTGTAAATATTAAGAGGGAATAATTGTAACACAACAAAAGGAGTGTATATGTGGGTGGCCTCACCAATTACGTAGCCCAGGTTTGGCCCATGTTTGGTACAGCGCATAAGGAGTTTTGATCTATGCAAAAATGTGATTGGTAGGGTGTATATGTGGGTAGCCTCACCAATTGCATAGCCTAGGTTAGTTTACCATCTCCTATCCTCTTCCGGATCTTCTCTCGTCACCACTCATCACCTCTCGCCATCGATCCTTGCGGGCATCGCCGCGATGCAGCCGTCGCGGGCTGTGCGGGCGAGCTTCGTCGCGCGGCAGCCGCCGGTGGCCGGGCGGGCGAGCTTCGCCGTGGGGCTGCCGCCACCAACCGTGCGGGCGCGCTCTGCTGCACAGCTACCGCCACCGGGGTCGCCGTCGGACATGTGGGTCCGCTGTGTGGGGTTGTGGCCGGCATCCAAGCGAGGGCCGTCACAAGGGGTCGCCGCCGCGCGAGCCATGCAGGCAAAGCCGCGGCCTGACTGGGTGGCTGGCACAATGCTCTACTCCGTCCCGGCCATGTGCATCCTCTCGGTGGGCGGATTTCGATTCTGTGACACCAGATCTCAAATCAATGGTGGCAGAGCTCCATTTGGCAACTCTGAAGCTCAAATCGAAGACAATGGAGTTTGATTTGGTGTTGTTGAAGACCAACTCGTCGTCGACCGTCCAGGAGAGGCGGTCACATGGGGTCATCACGCTGGATGTGTCGAATAGACATCAGGACCAGCGGCAGCGCGACTGGCGACCCTCCCAGCCGACACGCCCACGGCGATGGCGCGTGGAGGCGCGGCCTCAATGGCTAGACAGGCGGCAATGCGGCGGATCGGAGCCAATGCACCCACGGCGGCGGTGCGTAGAGCCGTGGCCTTAACAGTGGCACGCGAGGATGAGCGGAAGCGGCACCGATGGCTTATGCGAGTCTGCACAAATGGAAACGCAGATGAATTGTGTTTCCCACTATGCAGGATTTGCCTCCCCTTTTCAATAGCTGAAGCCTGCCTAAGACCATATGCAGCCTACCAATCACCGGTAAGCTGCACTACACAATCCTGGATTTGTTGTGCAGCCTGCACTACCGGAAATTCTATAGGTGCCGTGAGCCCAGTGTTTTGCCGTGAGCTTTTTGTCGGGCTCACGGCAAAATAGAGCGGCTCACGGCAAAAAAATTTGTGCAGAGCGGCTCACGGCAAATAGAGCGGCTCACGGCAAATAGAGCGGCTCACGGCAAAAAAATTTGCCGAGATGGGCTCTCGGCAAACAAGAATGTTGCCGTGAGCCTTTTGTGGCTGACGGCAACATGCTAGTTTGCCGAGAGCGGCTCACGGCAAAGATGTATTTTGCCGTGAGCCTTTTTCTGGCCGACGGGACAATTATCTTTGTCTTAAATTGAAATCAAATTTTGAAGAAGTAAATTAATTCAAATAAAAAAACTTTTAATTACAAAGTTTCATTACTTGTCAAGATGAACAACTTTTATTAGGGTCATTTCTTCGTTCGACAAAGTTGAAATAATTTTGTTCGCAAATCCTATATCTCTTATATAGTTTCATGAAACTATATGAGAGATGTATAGGATTTGTGAAGATTGTTAGTACCACAACACCAGATGATCAAATGATCAAAATAAAAGTTGTCGGTCTTGAGAACTTATGTAACTTTGTAGTTCAACCATTTCTAATTTGAAAATTCAAATTTTGAAAACTAAGTTGGAATGTACGTGTGAATTTTTTGAATTTGAAAATTCAAATTTTGTAAATGTTCTCGAATGGAGAAACTCGTAATATGAAAGTTGTGTATCTCAAAAAGTTATGAAACTTTGTATTTGACAACTATTTAATTTGAAGTTGTTTGCTATGTTTAAATACTTAAATGCATTTGTTGCAATTTTTTTTAAAAAAAACCTTGGCTGTGGGCCAAACATGGGCTCACGGCAAAGCCTTACTGGGCCAGTTGGCCCATCTAACCCAGCATATATAAACAGATTGCCCCCTCCCCCCTAAACCCTAACCCTCTCCTCCCCTGCGGCCGCCCACCCCGCCTCCCTCTCACTCCCTCAGATCGGCGCTCCCCCGTTCCCATTCCCTGCCAGCTCCCTTTCTTCTTCGGGGAGACAGAGAGAGCGGGTCAAGGCCTCATCGAGCGGGCGGGCGCACTAAAGTCAGCCACTTGGGGCGCGCACACGCCATATCTGGGCCGGGTGGGGGCTTCGGCCGGCTGCTGCGGCGGAACGAGGAGGAGGGCGGCAGCGGCGGCGGTGAGATGAAGTCGTCGCTGCGGAGCCGGCAGATACTGCGCCACCCCCTTCGGTACTACCCCGCACATCGTCTCATCATCTCATCACTTTTCCTCGATCTGTCATGTCCTGGGGGTGAAGTTGGGGGAGCTCCCTTGCTGACGTCTGTGTTGCGTGCGTGCGCGGAGGCAAGGCGGAGGACCAGCTCCAGGAGCAGATGAACGCCGGCGGCCTCCTCTTCATCCCCTCCGGCGTGGCGGATGGCGGTGGCAGCGGGCGGTGGTGGGACGGCAGCGAGCTCCTCTTCCCGGCGGCCTCCTCTTCATCCCCTCCGGCGCAGCAGACGGCGGTGGTGGGACGGTGGCGGCCGGCAGTGGGCCCGACCCTTTGTTTTTTTGTTTTTTGAATTCTTTTGAAAAACTCTTTGCCGAGAGTCTAGAGGTACTCACGGCGAACCATTGTTGTGAGTTTGAGCTTCGGCTCACAGTAAAGAGCTCTTTGCCGGCAGAATTTTGCCGTGAGCTCTTTGCCGGCGGCTGCTCACAACAAACTCTTTGCCGTGAGTAGACCGCTCTTTGCCGTGAGGAACCGGCTCACGGCAAAGAAGCCGTTTCCGGTAGTGCTGCCAGTCACAGCCTTTACTCTAAACTAAGCTATTTGGTTCAACTTACTCTATAATGTAATTTGTCATTTTTGTTGCTCCATACACAGTTAAATTTTATATTGAATCTTTGCATGATGGTAGTGGAACGGTAGGCTCCGTCGAATATTGCAATGTGTTGTTCAGCAGTACACCTGAGAGCATGCAACGGTAGGCAGCAGCGCAAAACCAATTCAGCGAGCACGCATCATGCGTCTGCTAGCGCATAGGCGAGACAGCTAGCGAATGGGGCCTACCACTACCTACTGGACCGCGCACGCTCCTGTGTGTCTTTTTTCTTTTTTCTCTTTCCAAACTTTCAATTTAAGTAAATACCGTTTATATGTAACTTATGTACATAAACTATTTTAACAACAGTCTCTCAAAAGTTATGTGCATAACTTTTTTAACAACATTCTTTCAAAAGTTATGTGTATACATTTATTAACAACATTTTTTCAAAAGTTATGACAAGATATTATGGGTACAAGTTATATATGTATACTATGACAAGTTGTACACATAAGTTCTGCACGCTGCTGAAATTGTGCGAAAAACTCGTATCAACATTTTTAATCAAAAGTTTTGAAATTATTATGCGTGTAAGTTATGTATATGAAAAGTTGTACATATAACTTCTATAAGCTGCTGAAATTGTGATGAAAACATATTTCGTAAAAGTTATATCATAGAGTTATACATCAAAATCATGTGTATAAGTTATAATATTCCAAAAATGGAAAACTGAATGATTTAAAACTTTTCTAAAAAAGAAAGTTGTGGCCTCTGGAGGAATCGACCGCTGGCAGGTCTCGTGGCGCACGCGCTAATTACACTACCAAATCGCCACATTTACCTAGAGTCCGGAGCTTTTCCGAGAACCAAATAAAAAACTCTCGGCAAAGAAAACTTTATCGAGAGAAAAGTAAAAAAAAACTCTCGGCAAAGAAAAAACACTCGGCAATGAGCCTTCTTTGCCGAGAGCCCCTCAAAGAACTCTCGGCAAAGAGGAAACACTCGGCAATTTTTTTAAAAATATCACTTTCTTCAGTCCAAATTTTTTGTATCATCAACATACACATATACAAAACTTATGTTTAAATTTGGCACAATTTTACCTCTGTTTGCTATATTTAACAATTTTATATCATTCTAAGCAATTTTTTTGTATACGTCCGATTTGAACTGCAAGTGCATTAAATCATAGAGTAAAGTTGGTGAAAAAATAATATTCATGATCATGAGACATCTCTAAGACCATGTAAATGAAATGAAGCTAAATTTCCAACATTTGGTTCTCTGATCATGATGAAGATCGTGAGGTAGAACGGTTAAAAATTGTATAAAATTCAAATGAAGTTTGAAAATCACAAAATTTGCCAAGTCCTCATGATATCATATGAGAAGGTTGTGAAAAAAATTGAGAATGTTTTGAACACATGGACACGTACGCTGTTTAGAATCTGGAACATCTCTTGAGAAGTATCTAAGAATTTGAACTAATATCACTAGGTTTGGAGTATAAGAAAACTTCAAATTTGTGTTTGACCACAAAAACTTTTATATAAGTAATATACAACATAACTGGGGTCATATTAAATTTCGAAAAATTTTGGCGTATGTTTACTATTTTAATAATTATTTTTGAGTAAAATTGTCTATGCCGAGAGCCAGGCTGACGTGTCTCTCGTCAAAGATCCAACGCCAGCCCACCAACTGCACTCCCCCGCTGGCCCACCAAACACACTCCCCTGCCGGCCCACCAAACTCACTGCCCCGCTGGCCCACAAAGCCTACTCCCCCCGCGGTATATAAACCCATCCCCTCCCCCTCCAAACCCCAACCCCCCTCTCCCTCTCGCCCGCGCCGCCCCTCCTCTCCCCCACTCCCGCCCATGCCGCCCCTCCCTCCCTCCCACAGGATCTCTTCCTTCTCTCCGGCCCGCCGGCATAGCCACCCCATCTCCTCCCCAACCCTAACCCTCTTCGCAGCTCCCTCAGCCACCGGCAGAGCCACGCCACCCCCTCCTCCTGCCTCCGCTCGCACCTCACCTCATGGCGAGGAGCAGCGGCGGGGCGAGGCGTGGTGGCGGCGGATCGGGCACCCGCGCGCCTCACTCCCTCCTCCCTCGTGCAGGATCTACGATGGCGGATCTGCGGGGCGAAGCTAGAGGTTGGATGGCAGTAGGCGGATATATGACGTCGGCCTCTGTCCCGACGCGGCGAGCAGATCTACGACGGCGGCCTCAGGCTCGAGCTCCGACGGTGGCAGGCGGATCCGCGGCGGATCCACAACGGCGGCCTCCTCTTCGGGTTCTCTCTCTCTCTCCGGGTGGTGGAGTGCGGCGGCGGCCGGGTGGTGGTGGTGGTGGCGGTTCTGGTGGTGGTGGCGGACGGCGGCAGTGGTGGTGGTGGGCGGCGGCGGCGGTGGAGGCGGCGGGGGTGGGGCCAAGGTGGCCGGTTGGTGGGCCCACTGCCTTGGATTTGATTTTTTGGTCTTTGCCCAGAGCCATATCCCCTCTCGGCACTAGACGTGGCTCTCGGCAAAGAGCTCTTTGTCGGACCAGCTGTGCCGAGAGTACTGTACTGAGAGTATCCTTTCGGCAAATCCTGTGCCGAGAGGAAAGAGCCCTCTCCCGACAGCAAGCTGCTCTCGGCAAGGTGGGGATTCCGATAGTGTTAGCTCTTCCAATTAATAATAGCTGTACCATAGCTTAAAAGAGCAGTCAGCGGCATCTGGCACTTATGTGATGTGTTCTCGAATGCACAGATGATGAGGAACAAACAATATTAACTCTACAGTAGAAGCTCTACTCTCCAGTCATGATTTTTCCAAGCCGAGTTCAATTCAAAAAAAACATCTATACAACTGGTCCAAGGAATATCAAAACCTCTGGAATATATAAAAAAACGTGCAAATGGCACAAACGCAAACTGTAACATTAGGGTGAGCACAGTAGATGTAAAATGGCGAGAACACCCTAACGTGTGTACGTTGGGCCTAAGGTCTGTCAGTGGCCGAGAATATATATATATATATATATATTTTTTTTTTTTGCCCTCACCCGGAATCCTATATACTTTCCGGAAGATTTTTTCGAAGTGAACTTCCAACCCTAGCCTCACCCCTCTCTCTCATGCCACCTCCCTCCTGTGAGCCCGTGCCGCCACTCCGACCCCTAGCGGGCTCCGCCGTCAGGGTCTGCCGGCCGCTCGCCATCGCGGATGGCCAGCGTGCCCCACCGCGGCCGGCCCCACGCCTCCTCCGCTGCCCACCGCGGCCGGCCGGTGCGCCGCCGCCGCCGCTGGTGCTGGAGAGGGAGAAGATGGCTCCAAAAAATGTTGATTATGAAAATGTTGGTCCCGAAAATATTGTAACAATTTGAAAAATGTTGACAAAAACATAACGTAAATGTTGACGAAACAATGTTGCAAAATCTTTGAAAAACATTGGAACATTTTTTAACTAATAGTCATGAGGTGGGCAGATGGGAAAATAATAGCTAACAAGTTAGATGGGCTTTAGTAGGATATAATTGCAATGATTATCCACCTTCCGGTAGGCATATAGAAGCCCCGTAACACCAACCCCCACCTGCTCTTCTTCCTATATAACTAGATGATTCCCCGCGCATTGCTGCGGGATTTGAGAGAGATTTTCGATACACTTTTGTGTAGTTCTTTCATTTTTAACATATTGCTACTTAGAAAACCAACATATATAATAATAACCAACATATATAATAATATAAGATGTGGTAGTCGCTCGAACATTGTTGGTGCAGCGGTGGCAACCTGATGCTGCTGCTTGTTGCTCGAAGTTCCTAAGCACAGGAAGACGGGCAGCTGCCAGAGACGCTGCAAAGAAGTCTTTCTGCATTCCTTCTTCATCTTGCCACTGAACCCTGAGGCGCGAGAGTATGAGTTGGATCAAATTGTAAACGTAACAGATTCAACATATTTAAAGGACAATAGAAGCAATCAAGAAGCACTGTGTTGCCGCTCCGTAATTTCTGAACAAAATCACAACTAAATCACCTGCAACAAATCAATGGCTTAGAAAATGCTATCAGGATCCTGTTCAATCTCCCAAGATGAATACTCCATTCGTCTCGGTTTATTTGCACCTCTACGATTAAAAAAAGTCCTACAATAACAGACTCGATGGAAGCAGGTTTCACCGCCGCCGCCCGATGCCGAGCCCCATGCTTGGTCTAGCCACCGCACCCCACACGACCACGACGGTGTGCGGGGTAGGCGGAGCTGTGCGCTGCGCCCGGCCACGCTAGCCCTCTGCGTCCATGTGCCACGCCGGCCACCGTGGAACCGTGCGCCAAGCCGACTGCCATGAGGCACCGTGCGCTGGTGCTGAGCTGACAGCCCGTCATAGGTGCCGTTTGTGGTGGTTGGAGCAGTGGCCGCCGTAGGTGCCGCGCATTGTGGTCGGCGGCATCACCGCCGCCGTGGCAGGTGGTGGCTGGACTGAAACTTATTTTTCTTGCAAACGTTTGATTCTTGAGCCAAGAATCTAATATATGACTTGTGGTCCTATACACCAGCTGTAGATTTTGGTCGAGCCTTGCAGGGAGTTGACATTTGAATTCACGCGAAAAACATCAGACAAGTCATCAGTTCAGAACAATGTCTGTGTACTGAATGCTTCAATTCTTGCCAATGTTCAGAATCCTTGATGCTGCATTGAAGTGGTACTGAAACGTGTATTTTGCTCAAAAGTTCGGGGATGTTTAGATCTCAAACTATGAGTGATTTGAACAAAAATCCTATGTATGTTTGTGGCCCTTTGTTCCAGCTTTAACTTTGGTTAAAGGTTTATAGAGTGTAGATGTTCAATTTCGTTCAAAGTTCAGCAAGGAAATTGACTGGTTGGATGGACGTCCTTGCACTGGGAAGCAGGGTTCACCGTCAGCTGCCAGCCTGCTTGCTTCATCTGCTTCCTCTGCACTGGGATGCATGCGCCTCGGCCCGGAGTACCAAATGCAGGTTGTTCTCACCTGCTGCAATCTCTTGACCAAAGAGAACCTTGATTGGGCAAGCCCCATTCAAATATCTATAAAGTGAATACAGTTAACATGGATGAAAACATGCAAAGTAATGAAAGATCACAAAATAAATATTTGTACAAATGAATCCACATTTGTGCCAAGAAAATAATAATATTGATGTACTGCAATTTATTTGGTTTATATCTGCTATCTGGAGATATTGTGAAATACTATGATTATGTGACCATGTGGACCATGGAACTGCAATCTGATGTGTAGACAGTTCTTAGTAGGGCGCACACACCCAAATCCTTACCACGAGAAAAGAAAAGATGATGTCAAGCCAAAGTATATTTATATTTAAATGTATTTATTGTAAATGTGTTGGGTTCCCAATGACTGGATCTACATCTATTTACATGCCTTCTTTAAGTATTTGATAGTTCAATAAATACTCTTCAGGGAGTGAAAAAAAATTCACCCCAGGGAATCTTGTATGCATGGAGTACGAAATGAAGTCTATTTGCAAAATATTTTCACATATGAGCGCAACTTTACACGACGAATCTAATGAGCATAATTAATCTAATGCTACAGTAATGATATAGTAAATATCGTCTAATGATACGGTCAAAGACCTCATTAGATTCGTCTCACGATTTTTGCCCGGAGTTGTGAAGGTAGTTTTGAAAACCGACTTTATTTAATACCTCTAATTAGTGGTCAAAGGTGGAGTAAAACTTTTTACTCCCCCAAGCAAACACAACCCTGGACGGACGGTGGATGGGAATTTAGAGAAACCTGAGGTTTTTTTTACAAAATCTCCTAGGCTTTCCTTGATCTCGACCGTTCATTGTGTGAGCGAAAAAAATCAAATGTGTACATTTTTTACTGCTCAATGCCTCTTATAGTAATATAATACATCTATAGATGGCCAAAAAGCACAAGGCCCATGGGCCGGCCCATGGGCCGGCCCAAAGCACGAATTTTTTGCCCGACACGAGCATGGGCCCAACACGATGGTTTCGGGCCAGGGCCGGCATGAGCACAACGTTAGGCTGTGCTGGGCTGCAACCTCAGCCCATAGTGTCGGCCCAACATGACACGAAAACAATCGGCACGACACGACCCATGTGCTGGCACGAGGCCCAGTAGAGCACTTGGCATAGCCGGCCCGACTACCCCCGCTCCAGCGCTCCTGTCCCACTCCCTCCCCAACGGCTCGCAACGGGCAACAGCCCAACCCAACGGGCGGCTGCGGCACCGGGGCTATATAAGCCCCCCCCGGCGCCCCCAAAACCCTAGCCCCCTCCCCATTCGCCCCCGCCCCGCGCAGCCGTGCCGGCACGCCCCTCCGCCTCCGCCCGCCTCGCCTCGATGCCTCCCTCGCCATTCACCTTGTTCTCACCCTCGTCGGCCACCACTTCCGAACCCGCGACGACTAGATCTATGTCGGCGGCCACCTCTTCCGTCCCCGCAACGGCCAGATCTACGCCGGCGGCCACCTCCTCTGCACTTTCGCCGGCCAGATCTACGTTGCCGGTCACCTCCTCCGCTCGATCGCCGGTAAGATCTGTCCTTTCCTCCTCTTGTCCTCTGTCTTGTTCTCCTCCCTCTCCTTTGTTTCTCTGTCTTCTTCGCGTTTTCACCCTCTTCTTCTTTTTTCTGCAGATGGATCATTCCTACAATGCATCTACAGCTCCTGACTCTGAGTCACCTACAGTCAGTACCGCCGGCATGAGGAAGTGCCATGGGAAGAGGTCTAAAGTATGGGACGAGTTCGATGAGGTGTTCGAGATGAAGAATGACAAGAAGGTACACGTACAAGCCACCTGCAAACACTGCGGCAAGGTATACTCAGGTTTGTCCACTGGTGGTACTGGCCATTTGATTCGTCACATCTGTCGACACTAAAGACCCTGAGCTTGAAGATGCATTTGAGAACTTGTACCTTGATTGATAGTTGATGGATGTTGTAATACTTTTGAGAATTTGTATCTGAACTTAATTAGAGCTGGTAGCACAATAAGAACAACTCATATTATTTGATCTTTTGAACTTCATATGTTTGTGATTCTTTTCAGTTTGATTGGCTTTTGAATTGTCAGTTTTTTACTTTGAAAATGTTATATTTGATGTGCTTGTGAAATATCCTTTTGAATGAGGTGCAAGTGAGCTGCCAGGCTGCGAGCTGGCACGACACAAACAACCCATCATGCCTGACGTCGTGCTTTGTGCCGGCACGACATGAAAAATGAGCATCGTGCTCGTGCTGTGCCGTGAGCTTGGCACGTAGTACCGGCACGGTACGAGCACGAAGTGCATCGTGCCGCATCGTGCTCGTCCCGTCGTGCCCGAGCCATTTCATGCTCGTGTCGTGATGTGCTGGGCAGGCCAAATGGCCATTTATAAATACATATGCTTTGATGATGAATTAATAATTTTCAGATAATAAATATGTGCAAAAACTATCTGGATCAGAACTAGGCTACAGAGCAAAAAGATTGTAAAGTGAGTATTATCTTCCATTTTTTTATGAAAATATCAATGTCAATAATATTTCATTACCATATTTAATGAAACATATAAACTGCAACACCATAACACAAGACAATATTTGATGTTGTTTTAATGTTATTTAATGTGCATATCATAGTGTTACTGAAAACTGATTTTTAGTTTAAAAGCACTATTATGTTGGCTGCTATATCTTACATTTTGTCAATCTCTCGTTAAGCTTACGACACTGAGATAAATTTAGTTCATCAATTCCAATTAGTAGTTAAAATAAAATTTTTAACAAGTAGTTGAAATAGATTATATGTTCAGCTAAGCATGTGCGACTTTTTTCCTTCTCATTTTGAATAGCACCAGATGATTTCTGAGATGTTTTAAATAATAGATCTTAATTTGATAGTTGATATTTTTTTTTAAAAATACATATTTTAAACACGTGCGTGTCGCACGTGCATTTTACTAGTTTCTAGTAAGGATGTGATACATTGGGAATTTAAGATGAAGCTGCAATGGAAAAGGATTGGCCGTGTAAGGCACAGGATCAGCTACAGCAGAGCCTATAAGTGCTTAATTCTTCCTTTGGCGGAGCTATGTAGTGCACACATCTCGTCCAAAATTTGTGCTCGTTTGGTTTGCAATGGTTGAGCAGAAGTCAGCGAGGTGCATTATGAAACACTTACCCAACAACAAGACGAGCGAATCTGATAAAGATGTATATAACTGGAAGGAAAATGTTTAAGGGGAATGTGTACATCTACAGAGAAAAGAATTAAGTTGGGCACAAATCTTTATATTTCGAAAGAAAATTTAGTATGTGCCTTGTCATTATATTATCCGACAAAAAAACAATAATTAAATCCTCTAAATTGCTTATCCCAAAAAAAATATCGAAAATTGAATGGAATTAATTCTCAGCGAACTTGTAGTGATTGATTCAACAATAGATGTTGCTAAACACTTTTTAGCAAATGATTACATGATCTAAACCGATGTTATATGACACTAAATTATTATTAAACTAATGTGGAGATGATAAATGCACCGATTTAATTAGTTAAGAGGTTAATTTGCACCAAATAAAACATAAAGGACGAATGACTTCTGCAATACTTGAAAGATGAGAAATACACTTTTTCCTTATTACAAAAGTGACACATGGGTGTGCACACCACGACATGCACGCATACCATATATATACTCACACAGCCTCGAACATGTCTTCTACCTACTTGATTACTCTTTCCGAAATAAATGGTAGGTGGGCTATCTGAGTTATGATTTCTTGACACTACCTATAGACTGGGTTGGGACTTCTCTATGAAGATAAAATATTCTTCTCTCTCTTCCTTATATGCCATATCACAAAAAAAGTCTTTGTTGGCACTCATTTAATATCCATGATATAATGAACTGGAATTAGCCTAACCGATGACAAGTTGAATATGTCTAGGACGCATCTTCGGCCACACAGCAAAAAAATTAAATCCATGAATACCACAGATCTAACATGGACAGTACGGTAGCTGCAAACTATCTCAAAAGCCTTGCTAGTGTGGATACACATATGGCTCGTGATTTCAAAGTCAGATTTTAGCTAAAATTCCCAATGCATCACATCCTCATACGAAACCTCTACATGTATTCACCGGTAGGGAGAGAGCCTTTAGTCCCGGTTGGTAAGGGGTATAGGTCTCTGAAGTCCAACCGGGACTAATGATGAGAGACAAAAGGCCCCCTTTAGTCCCGGGTGAACCAACCTAGACTAAAGGGGTCCTTTAGTCCCGGTTCGTATTACGAACCAAGACTAAAGGGGGGGCACGCCAGCGCCTGCGCACACCCCCTTTAGTCTCGGTTGGTAATACCAACCGTGACTAAAGGGTCTCGTCTTTTTTTTTCTGTTTTCGATTTGAGCGTATATTCTAATTGTTGTCTAACCCATATATGTACGTATACGTATTTGCACTTGTATATATGTATATACCTATCTATATATACCATATACACACTTAGACTTATATATAAACTTATATATCTACATAAACTTAGAAATATACACATCAAAATAGATAGTATATATACATCAAAATATCGTTCACTTCAAATTTCTAGTCTCTATTGGATTTTTTAGATCCATCATAATGATGTTTTCCTGCTGGATTAACCACCTCCTCCAAGAGGAATCCCAAGAGACTTTCTTGAATCGCCGCAAGATGATCCTTCTGAATGACCTCGTCCTTAACCATATCCATCTGTAATGTGCAAATATGTTTATATATTACACCCAACAATTAAATATAGAAGCGGTTAGGAAATGACGTATTATTAATAGGTTTATTTAATTAACTTACATTATAATTTCCGGAGTTTGCACTTGCCAAACATCGTATGTGCTCACAGGCATAGTATCCACATAAATTATTTCCTTGTTCCTGTCTCAAACACTAAAGTGGATATATAGGAGAAAATGTTATGAAATATAAGTGTGATAAAATTTAAATTTTCTCAATCTGAAGTTGTTATTTGGATTACGTACCGGATAATTAATGAAAGATAATGTGTTAGTAAGAGCAATATATATATATACATATATATAGCATTAAAAAGAATGTCTTAGATAGAATTATTACTCTTGAAACATATTTTGAAGGTCTTGGTAACTTGCAGGGTTTTTTCTCAATGAATCCCACACCATGATGCTGCTATTGTCGACTTGAATGACCATAAGAATCCAGTGGAAACTGTATATACATGGTCATAATACTCATACAAATTAGAACTAAATAGAATTAGACAAGGTCCTATAGATTGTCGCGATTGTTGTGTCTGGTTGATGCTTGACCTCAAACTTGTTGACTTTTAATGGGTTCATGAAACCAATTCTGTTGGCAATATTCTTTTTTTGCATCTCTTGTTTTTGCAGGCTAACAAAAATGAAATACAAAGTTAATAAGTAGATCCACATACGTAATAAATTTGTTAATAAACATAAAAGAAATACGCCACTTACAGACACCAAGCGACGATAAGATCGGTATTTAGGGCGTCTAGATGGTAAACTTCATAAATATCTTTGAATTCTAGCCAGACCACCTTGTTGCCTTCAGAGGGAAAATCTTCCGGTCTAGCAAGTATACCTATGGTATCTACGCCTTTCGCTGAATGCCGCATGTACCACTCATGAAATTTGTACATCTTAGGTGAGAGCTTAAATACCAGTTCTGGCTGGATAAGAGGTTTTCCTAGCTGAAAGGGCCATATATACTCGAAACTTGGATCCCGGGGTGGTTCTTCATGGCCGAGTGCAACACTTATAGGCATCCCTGATTGTTCCATGAAATCAAGGACCTGCACTACTTGTTGTGTAGGCATTTTTGCTAGAGCTCGTTCATGTGCATTGAGGTCGGAGGCAACGTAAGTCTGTTTGCTCATCGACGCATCTGTTTTCTGCTCCAGCTTCGTTGCACGAGTATCTTCTTTAGACGACGTCGACGCCAGTATGGGCATCAGTTTCTTGCTGTTTTCACTCATTAGTTTGAAAAAC
This sequence comes from Cenchrus fungigraminus, assembly GCA_036936925.1. Taxonomy (NCBI): domain Eukaryota; kingdom Viridiplantae; phylum Streptophyta; class Magnoliopsida; order Poales; family Poaceae; genus Cenchrus; species Cenchrus fungigraminus. Next base: position 93,903,399 of record CM072780.1, read on the forward strand.
CCAAGTTTAGCCGGATCTACTTTTTTGGTCTTCTCGAGCTCCCTCCGTTGCTGTTTTGTATTCAGATTGTTGAAAAATTCATGCACATATTGGGCACCGATCGTCGTTTTTCCTTCTTCTTCTGTCGTCTCCCATGCTAGCTTCCTTTTGCTGATGGGCTCAACCATTTTCTTTATCGTTGGTGGTTTTTTCAGCTTTGGTGGTTGCACTGGGTTGGAAGACTGTGCTCTGATGGTTTTTTCGGTTGTGCTTTCGTGGCTAGGTGGTTTTTTCTGCGGTGGTTTCTTCTGCAGTGGTTTCGCGGTTTTTTTATGTGCTTTGGTGGCTGGGCGGTTTTTTTGCGGTGCTTTGGTGTTTTTTTCTGCTTTTGATGGCGCTTGCTTTGCCGCCATTGGTTTTTTCTGCTTTTTTGGAGGTGATTCGGGATTGATGTCAATATCATGGCCGGAGCTTGCACCTCCGAAATTGAATAATGGTTCTTCTGTAGACGGTGAGCGAGGTGATATGAAGGTCGTGAGGACGGCCTCGGAGATGACGATGGTCGCGGCTGCGGGGGATCTGTAGGAGGGATTGATCCCTCCGTCTGGGGGATTATAATGTAACGTTTGGGCCACAATATGATACCGTGAACCGCATCCTTGAGCGTCCTTTCCCTGTCACCTCCTGGGATGTCTAGCTCTAGATCTTCAAATTGTGGCTGACAAATCTCCTCCATAGAAACCGAGGTGTAGCCGGGTGGAATCAACATGCCGTGGCTAGTCTGTCCAGGAAAATGTGCAAAAGCACTTCCGTACGCCACCTATATATGTAGAGAAATAAGGAATTTATTACATTTTCTAAGTGATGCATCAAAAGTTGAGCTAATTGCATGTAATAATTATATTTATATATACCTGCATTGTGATGTTGCCGAATGGCTTGTGCAGCTCACATAGGGTGCACCGACAGAGAAAATCCACAGGGTATTGTTGGTTGTCATCCACTGGAACTCCTTCGATTGCCCTCGGCTCTTCAAGGCCCTCTGTGCAAGCACCTGGTGCGACCTCTATGCAAGCACCTGGTGCAACCTCGGTAGAAGCACAACTGCTTTTGCGAGCGGAAGGGCTAATGATGGGATCCAGCGGTACTTCGGGCAGTGCTCCAGATTGGGCTATTTGAGATATCATTACGGCCACTCGCCGTTCAATCTCTGCCTGCATCTTTTCTTCTTGTTCTTTAAGTCTTTGCTCCATCATTTGGCGCCAATGCTCCTCTTCGCGCTCTCGTCTTCTTTTGCGACTTTTATATAGCTATCGAGGTTTCCCTTGAAAGCATACTTCCACGTCACCACCCCGTAGCCCCTGCAACATCCTGGGTGTTTTGGATTCCCGAGCGCCATAGTGAGCTCATCCATTTCTCTGTCAACCTTCAATCTACCAGCTCTGACATCTTCTATTTTTTTCATTAACTCAAGTGCCTTCTCTCGTAACGTGGGTGGGAATTCAAGGGTACCATCATCTGGGTTCAATCTGCCTCCATGCGCATAATACCAATTCTTCGATCGATCGGGCCAGTGAAAGACCGCTGATATGATACCTTTGGCGATAAGGTCTTGTTCCATCTTCCGCCACTTGGGAATTGCTACCGCGTAACCACCTCGACCAAGACGATGGTTGTACTCCCCTTTCTTACTGGCACTGTTCTTCCCTTGTGCACTTTTTTGGGCAAAAATTTCACTTTTCTTGTATTCAACAAAAGACTTCCAGTGATCTTTTATCTTCGGATATTCATCCCAATTTGGATTTCGGTTGTTCTTGATAAAATCTCTAGTCAACTTCTTCTTGAAATTCTGAAATTGAGTTGCCATCTTCGCTAGAGTCCAACCCTTAACAAGGTTTGTGTCGACGCCTTCAGGTAGTGTGAAGTGTTTTAGCACATCATTCCACAGCTGGTATTTTACTAAGTCCGGAACCACGTATGGATTACTTGGTTTTCCCTTCCATTCTCTATACTTGATGGGCACGTTATCCCTTACAATGGCCCCGCATTGAGACACAAAGTTGTCCTTGATTTTTTTGGAGCACAAGGCTGGCCAAGCTCTGACACCTCCCTGATTCGATACATCACATCGCCGACGATTAGTTGTGTACGACCTCTCTTAGACTTTTTTGTCGTCGATCCAGAAGCCTACAAGTACCATGCATATTCGTTATTTAATTATGTAAGAAATGGGGTTATTGAATTAATACTAATGAACTTAATGCATGATATGTATACCTCGTTGGAACCTTCTGCATTAGCATCCTCAAGGTCCTCATTATTTTCTGAGTCGGCGGCTATGTCTTCCTCGTTATTTGCAAAGTCATCGGCGGCGACGCCTCCTTCACCGATCATATTTATGTTGAGGAACCTGTCTGCCTGGCTACACTCCTCGTCCGTGTAGGTTGCAACGGTATTTGCACCGCGAGCAATAATGTCCTCCATAATCCTTTCATCATTGTCACTGTTATCCATCTAGAATAAACAGTAATTTTCTATGAATCGACACGAATTTATGAGAATATACAATAATTTCTATCTATTTCTAGAATCAACAAGAATAAACAGTAATTTTCTATGAATCGACATGAATTTATGAGAATATACAATAATTTCTATCTATTTCTAGAATAAACAAGAATAGACACTAAGTTTTTATGAATCGACACAAATTTATGAGAATATACAATAATTTCTATTTATTTCTAGTATCCATCTAGAATAAACAGTAATTTTCTATGAATCGACACGAATTTATGAGAATATACAATAATTTTTATCTATTTCTAGAATCAACAAGAATAAACAGTAATTTTCTATGAATCAACACGAATTTATGAGAATATACAATAATTTCTATTTATTTCTAGTATCCATCTAGAATAAACAATAATTTTCTATGAATCGACACGAATTTATGAGAATATACAATAATTTCTATCTATTTCTAGAATCGACAAGAATATACACTAATTTTCTACAATAATTCATATTAATTTCTATCAATTTCTAAAATAACCACGATTTTATCGGTAGTGTCGCCTACTGGAGTCGGCGAGGAGCCGTGGCGAGACGGCGGCGGGATCCTGGGTGCGTCGAGGGAGGCAGCGGGGAGCCAGGGAGAGATGGCGGTCGGCAATGCTGGGGAGAGACATATTTAATTAGAATTATTATACACATATTTAGTACAATTTTATACTTAAATTTAATCTTCAAATGAAATTAAAAAAATTGCTGACGCAAACTATTCATTTGTTTGCGTCAGCAAGTCCCAAAACTCCCAATTAAAATTTGGGGGCAGGGCCGGTGTACGCCGGCGGCCGGGGGGGAAGGGCGTGCCCCTACTGGCGTTGGGGAGGACGACCGTGAGGCTAAAGGCAGAGGCAGCAGGATGAGGCAACGGAGTGGGATAGACGATGTTGATGCGCGAGCGGAGGCGACGACGCGCAGGCCGGCCGGGCGGCAAGGCGCACGCCGCGCGGCGGAGCCCCGGAGGCCGGGGAGGACGGTGCGGAGGAGGAGGATGGGGAGGAGGCCGACGCGAGGAGCCCCGGAGGCCGGGGCAGGCCGGAGCAGGTCGGGGAGGAAGCTGTCGCGTTCCGGGGGCCGACGGCGGCGGACCGGCGTGGCGGGAGTGAGAGCCAGGTGTGGTTCGAGGACCGGTGGATGGTCGCTTCCTGGTGTGATGAGTGATTGACAACGTGGTGTGGACTGATTCTTGGCTAAGTATTGCAGGTGCAGGTTGCGGCTTGACTGGTGCAGGTGCAGGTGAAGAACAAGCGTGAAAGGTCGTTGCCGGTGAGGCCTCCAGGTGTGGAGAAGACAAGTAGGCTTGGTTCGAGGGACCCGGTGGCCAGCGGGGTCAAGTGCGGGCCGCATGGTGGCAAGAACGGCAAGATGAAGTCATGGACGGTTTCTTGGTTGAGCCTCAAAACCAAGGTCGAGCCGGGACTACGTGGGAGCCGAGTCATGAGTGGTGATTGGCGGAGGCTACACCGAGTTCGCGGGGTTTCCGGTGGTTCACCAGAAAACCACTGGGTTCCTTGGTTGATCCACAAAGCCAAGACCGAAGAACCGAAGACGGAGGTGCAGCAGCTCCAGACCGGTCTGACCGGTGGGTCTGACCGGTCTGACCGGTGGGTACCGGTCTGACCGGTGAGGAGAACCGGTCTGACCGGTGTGCGACGACGCAGTCCGGAATCTTCGAAGCGGAGGACACGCGTCGGGATCGCAAGGCTTGCGTCGAGGCTAAGCAAGTTTGCGGTCGCTGGGCATCCGTCCGATGGTGCGAAGACAAAGACTTCCAATTTCGCCCTCGAGGGGCATGTATCCCTAGTTAGCTAGTAAGGGTATTTTAGTCTTTCGGTTGCCTCCATATAACCCAAGTGGTGAGAGGATGGCAGCCATCTCTTGGAACCCTAGCTCATTTGGTTTTCCTATTTTCCTTCCTATTTTCTTAGGATTTTCGTAGGACTAGCTTGAGAGCTTCATGGTGAGATCTTGTGAGAGGGAAGGATGATCGGGCGGCAAGCTAGACCTTGTATGAACCTCTTTGGTATGTATAGATGATTCGGCGTGGTTCCTCAAGGCTTGGATGTGTCTTTCCCGTTTCTCCTTTTTGGTGATTTTCGGAGCCTTTTCTTGGCGATTTTCTTGGAGCGATTTCGAGGCCTTTCTCTTTGGGATTTGGTGGGGGATGTATGCATGAACCCTTCGTGGTTCTTTTCCCTTTGATTCCCCTTCCAAATCCGTGAGCAAAGGGGCTCGATTTTGGGGTTTTCGTGGCTCTAGGGTTAGAGGCGTTCTTGGTGGGACTTCTTCGATTCCTCTTGATTTGACAAGTTTTGGTGGACCAAATCTTGGCTATGGAGTACCCATGAGGTGTTCCTACTATCCCCAAAGTCTTGTGCAAAACCGTGGAGCGGATCGGGAGATCGGGAGTTGGATTCGGAGGAGTTGACTCGCGGGCGCTGTTCATCCCGAGCTGCCCAGGCACGACCGGTCTGACCGGTGCTCTTGACCGGTCTGACCGGTGCTAGCCCTTGGTGGGTTTTTGTCTCGGGGAACAACCTTGTCCGTGTGGTTTTGTCCCGTGGTCCTGCTGATCAGTTCTTGGAGTGTTTGGAGTTGTTTTGCTAAGTTTTGTGAGGGGTTCTTCTTCCTCACGGGTTGTGTTTCGTGGTGGTTTTTGTCCCAGGGCCTAGAGGATTCACTGAGGCTTCCTGGAACGTTTGCTGTGCGGCTGCTGTAGCCACCGGCCTGACCGGCTCTGTCCACCGGTCTGACCGGTGTCACCGGTCTGACCGGCGCAGGCCATCGGTCTGACCGGTGTAGCACAGGCAGCAAGCCGTGCAAGTTTCCGCTGTGTGTTTTGGTGAGTTTTGGCTAGGAAGGTTGAGTGTTGGTTCCTAGGACCAGTAGCACTCCAGTGGCTGCGTGGTCTTGACCAACTTGGGTAGTTGGGTCGGAGACGTGAGTTGGAAGCCGTGTTCGTCTTGTTGGAGTTTCCATCTCCTTCGAGAAGAATTTTTATCGGCTCCCATTCACTCCCCCCCTCTCTGGTTCGCCTAATCGGTCCTTCAATTGGTATCAGAGCCGGTTCGGGTCTTTATTGACTCTTACCAGTCTAAGATCCAAAGATGGCGTACCAGGAACGGGGTTCGGGTCCTCCGCACTTCGATGGGAAGAACTACCAGATGTGGCAAAGGCGGATGGCGGCGTTCCTCCGCGGAAAGGGTCAGATCCTTTGGGATGTCACGGTGAACACAGCTTATGTTCATCCGATGAACTTCCTTGCTCCAGGATCGAGGGATATGTTCGAAGCCAACAACAAGGCTGTCGACTACTTGTTTCGTGCCCTGTGTCCACCTGAATTCGATCGGGTTCAGACAGAGGACTTAGCTTGTAGGATTTGGGAGCAGTTGAAGGATGCTCATGCTGGGAATGCTCAGGTTCAGGCTCGGATGTACGCGACTTACCGGAGAGAGTACGAGAACTTCACTCATCTCCCCGGCGAGTCCGTCGATGCCCTTTTCCAGCGATTTACGGTCGTTGTGAACAACATGAGAGCCAATGTGGACGTCCTCCCATACAATGATCATGATAGAGCCGTGAAGCTCTTGCACTCGTTGGATCGTACCGTATGGGACGGGAAGTTTGAGGCTATTGTTGAGTCCGAGAAGTATGACACCTTGACGGTGAACGAGCTGTTCTCGAAGCTCAAGTCGGCTGAGTTGGACCGTGGTATGACAGCCAAGATCGAGAGCCCGACTGATTCTCATAGTCTCGCTCTCGTTAGTGGCAAAGGAGCCAAGTCTAATGCTAACGCATCCTCCAGGATGTACTCTTTGTCTTCTTTGATGTCTTTGCCAGACGAGGAGTTCGACGTGCTTGGAGAGGACGAGCTGGCGTTGCTGACCAGGCGGTTCGAGAGGCTGCACGAGAACCGGGTGAACTCAAGGAGGAACTCGAGAGCGTGTTTCAAGTGCGGCAAGACCGGACACTTTTTCGCCGAGTGTCCGAAGGTGAACAACCACGACAAGCACAAGTCCAAGGACAAAGGAAGAAGATCCAAGAAGAAGGAACATGAACATGGGAGGAAGACACGGACCCGAGAAAAGATCAAGAGATCGAGCGACATCGACTCCGACTCTGAGGATGTGTCATCAAGCTCGAGCGAAGAAGAAGAAGAAGAGGACAGCAAGAGGAAGCACAGAAAGAAGAAGAAGGACTTCGGCAAGTACTTGAACGGCCTTTGCTGTACCGCAAGCAAGACTTCGAGAGGCTGCAACAAGAAGGATGGGCTATGCGGCATGGCACGCAGCTCCGGCAGCAAGAGAAGCCAGAAGAACGCCTCGGAATCAGACTCCGACTCCGAGGATGAGGTATGTGATGAGCTCTCTTCTTTACGCAAGGAGAATGAGGAGTTGGTTGACTTGCTTGATAATCGCGATCACATGCTTAGAGAGGCTAAGAAGCTTAGGAAGGAGCTTAGAGCTTTGCTTGAAGATGCTAGGACTAGAGTGGCTGAGCTAGAAACACAGGTTCTTGATGGCAAGCTTGAAATTGATTCGCTTAAGGCTAGCCCTGTGGTTTCTGATGAGATTGATTGTGCTGATTGCTCTGTTTTCCTAGCTGATTTGACTGCTCTTAGGGAAAAGCATGCCTCCAAGTGTGAGGAACTAGATGTGCTTAGGGTTGAGTTGGCTGAGCTGCAATCTAGACCCACTTTGCTTGGTGCATGTACTTCTTGCCCTGGTTTGCATGAAAAAATTGCTGAGCTTCGTTCTCGCATTGTTTCGCTTGAGGCTGATTTGAAAGTGCCTATTCCTACTGCTTGCTCTACCTGTGAATTACATGCGGTGAAGAATTTGGAACTTGCAAAATGTGTTGATCATTTGCAGGATGAGAACAGTAAGGTGCGTGAGGTGTTGAGTTGGGTGTCCAGTCATGAGCCTCAGCTGGGTGTGTTAATTGGCAGTTGTAAGCGCTTTGATGGTTGGGCTTTGGGATCTGATAAGTTTGGTGAGAGCAGTGGTGTGAGAGAAGGGAAATTTGGGAATACTCCAGTTCCACCACAACCAACACCCAAAGACAAGTTTGCACCCAAGCCAAACCAGTTGCTTAAATCGAGAGAAAAACCAAGTGAGAAGCCTAGTGAGAAACCTAGTGAGAAGCCTTGTGAAGAGCCACACCCGAAACCTAAGCCAAGACCAATTCGTTTCCATTGTGAGTTTTGTGGAAAGGATGGTCATAAGAGAGAGTTTTGCTTTAAGAAAAGAAGAGAGGCGAGATTGGCTAAGGAGTGGGCGAACAAGGACAGGTACCACCCTTCTCATGGTGTGCCTGAGCCTCGTATGCCACTACCTAAGGGAAAGGGTGTTGTGCATATGGTTCCAGCATGGAGAGATAGGAGAGCTTCAGGTGGAGGCAGGTTTGCTGGCCGAGGACCACCGGCCAGACCGGTCAGAGTGACCGGTCAGACCGGTGCTAGGCAGAGTGCTGGACAGTTTGATTTCCGGGATTGTGAAGCTAGAGGGTTCAGCCTGTTTGGTCGTGGAACAGGTGGTAGGCGCTTTGAGTCTGGTGGTGTTGAGTTTGCTGGACGTTCTCCACCTCGTGATCAATACGAGTTTGGGAGAGGTCGCAGCTTTGAGTCTCAGAGGGGCTACGGACCACGGTTTCCCTTTTGTGGTACTCGTACTCCTCCAGTGAGACGGGAGTGGTTTACCCATGGTGGTTCCAGGTTTGATAGGTTAGATGGGATGGATCGCAGTTTTGATAGGCGCGGTAGGATGGATGTTGCTAACCCTACTTTTGAGGAAATGGCCCGGCACTGGTTTGACACCTTTGGTACTAACCCCAGTGTTGAGTCGTTTGCTCGCTCTCGCTCTTGGTTTTGAGTTGCAGGTGGGAGACCCGGAGAACATTTGGTTGATATCGGGGGTGGTTCTCCGGCCTCATACCCCGGTGATGATATGGAGGTACATCACTTTCGGGGACGGTGGACAAGGATGGGTGACTTCTGAAGAAATGATCAAGGTAAGTATTTTTGTGATCTTCAAGTGTGTGGCCTTGGTCAAGCCACTTGGTTCGTTTTGCTCCTTGCCCTATCTCATGTATGTAAGGTGAGCTTTGTATGCTCTTTGACCTTAATGCATGAGTTTAGGGGGAGCCTGTGTGCTTAGTGTGCTCTTTGCTCTATCATGTGTACTAAGGGTGAGCTTTGTATGCTCTTTGGCCCTAATGCATGTGTTTAGACGGAGCTTGTGAGTTTTGTTCTCCTTTGTTTTTTTTCCGGTGGTGTCGAGCCCTTTTTGCCTCCCCTCGAGGAGCCGGTCGTTTGTGAGCTTTGTGTGTGGGAGCTCCTTTGCAGCATATGTATAGCTTTCCTTTGTGCATTTCTTGCATTTGGCATGGCATATGTAGCATGATGTATAGGCATCTTTGTATCTTAGGTTGCATGCATTTTGTATCATATGCATTGTCTAGGAAAGGCTTCTCCTATACACATTGTCCACCATGGAATGACATATATGTCTTTGTGAGCTAGTTTGGTAAGCTATGGTTAGTTTTGGCTTAGCTCTTGATAATCTTGGTTTGTATCCATGGTTGATGGCTATGTTTTTGAAAAATTTCATATATATGCTCTCTTGTGAGTAAATGCCTTTACATGATCTTGACATGTTTTAGTGGCTTGGCTTTGCTTAATTTGTGGTTGGATAGCTTATTTTGATCATATGGGGCCAAAGGCTCATTTGCCATCATGAATGTTTAGCCCCCATGCTTCATCTTGTGGAGGGGCATAAGTTCCTTTTTGTCGCAAAGACATTTCATGTACCAATTATAAATCTGAAAATGAAATGTAAATTGCTTGAAAAATGTGCTCCCATGTCATATGTGCTAATTTTAATTTGCTTTGGGTGCTAAATCGTTGCATGATGCCTACCAATGAGAAGTCTCATATATAGAAGTAGGCACATGGCTCGGTGGCTTTGACATGACATGAGGTGCTTGTGGGTGTTTATGATGGTCTTATGCTTAGAATGGTTGTCCTAGCATGAAGTTTGTGTGGCTTTGCCATTTTGACATGTTTTGCTCATGTTTAGGACCTTGCTCATGAGAGGGTGATTTTTCGCAATATTGCTAAATTCTATCTTAGCTTCGCCCAATGGTTGTGAAACTTGGTGATCATGAAGTTTATGTCTTTACGAAGCTATAGAGTATCTAACTTGCTCGTTTGGACATGTGTAGCATCCTATGTTGAATTTTGTCTATTTGAGAAGCTCTAGGTTGCATTTTTTGCATTTTTGGCTTGATTCATGCATTGTCAACAAGGGGGAGAAGTTTGAGCATGTTTTGGCCTACTGAATGCATTTGGAAGGTTTTCAGGTGGTTTCGAGCTATTTTTGGGCTCTGTTGTGCACCGGTCTGACCGGTTGAGGTCACCGGTCTGACCGGTCAGAGTGCTGGTCCTGTTCACATGTTGCCCACCGGTCTGACCGGTGGTGTCGACCGGTCTGACCGGTCAGAGCTGAGCTGTTGCAGCTGCTCTGTTTTGTGAAGTGGTTCGCATGCATTTGTCCAGGGGGAGTTGCATCGGTTCAGGGGGAGCTTGCATGTGTGCAGGGGGAGCTCTTTGTGGTTTTCGAGCTTTGGTTTGATGGTTTGTGCTCTTTGCTTGAGCATGTTTTGTCTCGGATGTGTCGAGCCGTTGCCCTTGCCTAAGGGGTCCGAGACTTGTCTTCTTCAAGTGATCTTGCTCTTTGCCTTTTCTTTGGCTTTCGATCACTTGTTGGAGTTTCTTTTAGTCGTTTCTTTTCTTTTCCTTTTCTCTTGGTTACCAAAACGTGTGTGTTGTCAATGCACTCATCAAGGGGGAGATTGAGAGCCAGGTGTGGTTCGAGGACCGGTGGATGGTCGCTTCCTGGTGTGATGAGTGATTGACAACGTGGTGTGGACTGATTCTTGGCTAAGTATTGCAGGTGCAGGTTGCGGCTTGACTGGTGCAGGTGCAGGTGAAGAACAAGCGTGAAAGGTCGTTGCCGGTGAGGCCTCCAGGTGTGGAGAAGACAAGTAGGCTTGGTTCGAGGGACCCGGTGGCCAGCGGGGTCAAGTGCGGGCCGCATGGTGGCAAGAACGGCAAGATGAAGTCATGGACGGTTTCTTGGTTGAGCCTCAAAACCAAGGTCGAGCCGGGACTACGTGGGAGCCGAGTCATGAGTGGTGATTGGCGGAGGCTACACCGAGTTCGCGGGGTTTCCGGTGGTTCACCAGAAAACCACTGGGTTCCTTGGTTGATCCACAAAGCCAAGACCGAAGAACCGAAGACGGAGGTGCAGCAGCTCCAGACCGGTCTGACCGGTGGGTCTGACCGGTCTGACCGGTGGGTACCGGTCTGACCGGTGAGGAGAACCGGTCTGACCGGTGTGCGACGACGCAGTCCGGAATCTTCGAAGCGGAGGACACGCGTCGGGATCGCAAGGCTTGCGTCGAGGCTAAGCAAGTTTGCGGTAAGGCTTCCGTCCGATGGTGCGAAGACAAAGACTTCCAATTTCGCCCTCGAGGGGCATGTATCCCTAGTTAGCTAGTAAGGGTATTTTAGTCTTTCGGTTGCCTCCATATAACCCAAGTGGTGAGAGGATGGCAGCCATCTCTTGGAACCCTAGCTCATTTGGTTTTCCTATTTTCCTTCCTATTTTCTTAGGATTTTCGTAGGACTAGCTTGAGAGCTTCATGGTGAGATCTTGTGAGAGGGAAGGATGATCGGGCGGCAAGCTAGACCTTGTATGAACCTCTTTGGTATGTATAGATGATTCGGCGTGGTTCCTCAAGGCTTGGATGTGTCTTTCCCGTTTCTCCTTTTTGGTGATTTTCGGAGCCTTTTCTTGGCGATTTTCTTGGAGCGATTTCGAGGCCTTTCTCTTTGGGATTTGGTGGGGGATGTATGCATGAACCCTTCGTGGTTCTTTTCCCTTTGATTCCCCTTCCAAATCCGTGAGCAAAGGGGCTCGATTTTGGGGTTTTCGTGGCTCTAGGGTTAGAGGCGTTCTTGGTGGGACTTCTTCGATTCCTCTTGATTTGACAAGTTTTGGTGGACCAAATCTTGGCTATGGAGTACCCATGAGGTGTTCCTACTATCCCCAAAGTCTTGTGCAAAACCGTGGAGCGGATCGGGAGATCGGGAGTTGGATTTGGAGGAGTTGACTCGCGGGCGCTGTTCATCCCGAGCTGCCCAGGCACGACCGGTCTGACCGGTGCTCTTGACCGGTCTGACCGGTGCTAGCCCTTGGTGGGTTTTTGTCTCGGGGAACAACCTTGTCCGTGTGGTTTTGTCCCGTGGTCCTGCTGATCAGTTCTTGGAGTGTTTGGAGTTGTTTTGCTAAGTTTTGTGAGGGGTTCTTCTTCCTCACGGGTTGTGTTTCGTGGTGGTTTTTGTCCCAGGGCCTAGAGGATTCACTGAGGCTTCCTGGAACGTTTGCTGTGCGGCTGCTGTAGCCACCGGCCTGACCGGCTCTGTCCACCGGTCTGACCGGTGTCACCGGTCTGACCGGCGCAGGCCATCGGTCTGACCGGTGTAGCACAGGCAGCAAGCCGTGCAAGTTTCCGCTGTGTGTTTTGGTGAGTTTTGGCTAGGAAGGTTGAGTGTTGGTTCCTAGGACCAGTAGCACTCCAGTGGCTGCGTGGTCTTGACCAACTTGGGTAGTTGGGTCGGAGACGTGAGTTGGAAGCCGTGTTCGTCTTGTTGGAGTTTCCATCTCCTTCGAGAAGAATTTTTATCGGCTCCCATTCACTCCCCCCCTCTCTGGTTCGCCTAATCGGTCCTTCAGGGAGGCGACAGCGTTGGCGGGTCGGTGGACGACGGATTCCGGGAGGCCGACGGCGGCGGAGAGTTCCGGGGGGCAGAGGACGTGGGGCGCCGCGGAAGGCGGCGGTCGGGGAGGATGATGGCGGAGGAGGACACGACGACGACGATGGCAGCGGATCAGGGACGAAAAAGTGGCCCAGTGCTGGAGGGGGAGGGTCGCTGTTTTATATATAGACCCCCCCTTTAGTCCCGGATCGTGTAACCAACCGTGACAAAAGGGGGGCCTTTTGTCACGGTTGGTGAGACGACCCGGGACTAAAGGGCGATTTTGCGCGAGAGCCCCCAAAAGGGAAAATTTCCCTCCTCAGTCCCGGGTGGTGTTACCACCCGAGATAAAAGGCCCCCCTTTTGTCTCGGGTCGTAACACCACCCGGGACTAAAGGGCTATTTTGCGCGGGACTTTGATTTTTTTTTCCCATTTTCCCTCCTCGTTTTCTCATTCTTTCTCTTTGCAACGTTTTTAAAAAATGGTAAGTTTAATATTTGAACCATGCAAAATTATATTTTGTTAAGTATTAACAACCTTCACTTTCCTATATAAAAAATAATTTAATAGTTGAAATAATTACTTCTTCTTTTCCATTTATATCCAACTTATCCCAATTTTTAGTGATAAAAATGCTAATTTCATTTCATATAAATTCAGAAAAATCTCAAACTTTGTGGTTACTTCTCACAGGGCATCTGAAAGGCTTTAACAAGTTTTAGTTCAAATACATAAAGGAATACACTCATACAACATTACACAAATGATTTGAACATTAATCATTACAGTACAGTATTGAAGTTCCTTTTCTTGACGAAAGTTCCTTGGTCATGGTCGTGACGTAAGTACGGTGTCTCTTTATTTCCAAGCGGTATGCTTGGGTCAACTTCGACAGCGATTGGAGGCATGCCATCGAACTGATCATAGTCATCTGATTTGTCTGTTCTGTCCTCGACTCCCACGATTACTATTTTACCTGGAAGAACAATGTGTCGCTTTGGCTCTAGTGGTCCTTCTTGGGGAATTTTATTCTTCGGTTTGCTAGTCATATTCTTGACATAGAAAACTTGATGCACATTTTTGGCAAGGACGAATGGTTCATCTTTGAAACCAATCTTGGTCAGGTGCACTATTGTCATTCCATATTGATCTTTCCTTATGTGTGACAACCCGCCCAGGAAAATACCGTACTATCGCCTAAACCAATCCACTTTGGTCATTAAGCGATAATAAAGTATCGTCCTGTCGTTAGTTGCCGGGTTAACGCCCGGTGAAATCACTTACATAGCAACAAAGGATCGGCAAATATGCATTAAAACTCACACGAAGGCGAATCCAGAGTACGACATATGATGAAATCCAAATCTGCCTCGAAGGGTTTAATTATTACAAACCGAAGTACTTGACATGATAACGAAGTTCATAGTTTCGAAAACAGCGGAATTAAACTAAACGATGCGATGAACATCACAGGAGGCCTGCCATGATGCCTTCATTCATCGTCCTCTACCCACTCCAGCTCCCAGCCAGGCGGGATCTCTCCAGGCCACACATCACTAAAAGCATTACCTGAATTCAACAAATTACAACAAGGCTGAGTATACTAATACTCAGCAAGACTTACCCGTCGGTGACAGCTACATCACCAACTCTAGACATGAAAGGCTTTTTGGCTAGTGGGGTTCTTTTGCTGAAAAGCAACAAAGAGTAGGTCCTTACTTTCAAGATTTTAGCTCAGATTCTAATTGATTACTCTTGACTACATGAGCAAGCTATTGCAAGCATAAGTTGTGCAATACAATTATTCCAGCAGAAATATTCACAAAGTTCCATCATTAGGGATATCATGGCCAGTTGGATAAGAAGTCTCAGATAATGGTGAGAGGCCGACAACCAGTTGATTTAAACCTTGCAAGGTAGACCTAAACACACGGTAGGGTGTACTCACCAAGAGCCCACCAACCAGGTGGTTCCCAAAAATCCTCGGTTCAGGATAAAAGATCACAGTCTTTGGTACAGGCTATCTGGCATACCCCGCAAGGCACCTAGAATCACACATGCACCACCGGTAGCTAGCCGTGGGACGCATCCCAAGATTAGTGACGGTAAAATCCCTTACCGCCTCATTAAGGTACTAGGCTTACCGGTCCCATTCCCGACAAGTGCTTAGTACTTTCAAACACTTAACCCACGAAAGCCATTGGACCGGAGCCCACATCCCATGCTCTTACCACATGAGCAATCCATTTATAAAGATCTTATGATTCCAACATAAGAACCTATTCTTGCGAGTGACAAGTATCACTCGACTTGTAACGGTCCTAAAGCATAGCAGCTACCGACCTAGCATACTAGTAAAGACATAGGTACCTAGGGATCATGCATCTAGGGTTTCATTTCAACTCCTGAACGTACATGCACCAACATCCATAGATAGTTGCATAAATTTCCAAAAACAATTAGGTTAATGCACCGGGGCTTGCCTTCGTCAGCACAGTTAGCCTGGGGGTCCTCGGTGTCCTCGTTCACTTCCACGTACTGCAGCTCCGCGTCAGCTCCTCCTTCCTCAGCTTCCGGCACGAGCGCGTAGTTACCGTCGGGGAGTTCTACACGGAATGCAATGCAGGGTTATTGAGTGGAGTGAGAGTTTAACCATCACACCCAACTCTTGTTGGCCATATTCACCTTGACAAACATCTAATTAGTATTTCTTTCCATTAAGGTCATTACATGTGGAGGTTTATTATTTTAGTCTTTTTAATAGTGACTGTGTACACATTTAAGCAATTAAAGCTATTTAATCACACAAAACAGCAAGGGTGGATCTATAGCCCCTAATTAAGCTAAACAACATTTTAACAAGGTCATTAAGGGAGCAAGGGTGCTTTTTCCCAATTAAACCTAATATGGAGTGTACATGGATTCCAAGCTTTTAATACAAATAAATTATAAAAACAGAGAAAGGGTGCACTTCAGGTCCTAAACACCTACACAAAGCCACTGGTCCAAGGATCACACTCAAATGATCCACAATTTAAATATACCAAAAATAACATTTCCTGGCTACCAAAAAAAATATGAGAAATGCATAAATAAATAAATAAAGCATCTCTGCAGCCCAACTCTCTCCTACATCCTCTCTGACCTAAAACAAGCCTAGGAGACTAACAAACACATCAAGAACCTATTTAAAATTGAACTAGGCATTTAAATGTAAATCTAAGCATAAAACAAGAATAATTATTTCTGGCAGAGATAAAATCATGGTAAATGCAGGAAAGTTGAATCTAGGCATAACATGAGCATAGCCACAAGTTAAGCACAAAAATCTAATTACATTTTGCTACAAAAAACATTAAGGCAGAAATAGCATAAATGCAAAGTAAATCTTATAAAAAGATTTGTTCAATAACTTTGTGCAAATTGTTGTCCGGATCCTACAAATGACATATCTAGCAACATATCCAAAATTCAGCTCCATAACTTTTATAGATTTTGAACTACAGCAAAAGTGTGTCAAACTGAGTTTGAATTTTCATTCAAAATCTCTAAGTCAAAAGTATGGTCATGCTTTGCAGAAGTTGTAGATCTAGTCTCGCTGAAACCAACAAAATTGGGTTTGCATTTTTCTGTTGTTTCTACGAATTTCTAGGATTTTTCTAAGGTGCTGGACCTAGTTGCAAGAAAACTAAGATAAAGATCATTGCCGATAGGTCCCTAGTTTACAGATTAGTCCCTAGAATTCACAACCATACCCTCCGGCGGTGGGGCGAGCTCGCCGGCGGTGATGTACGGCCGGTGGGGGAAAACAAGCGGCATAGGGCTCCGATTGGACTCACCACGGACCGATTGGTGGTGGTGGCGTGGTCGGAGGTGGCTCCGGCGAGCGGCGGCGGCGAGGTCGCGGCGGCACGCCCACCTCGGCACGGATTCCGGCGATGGGAGCGGCGGTGCAAGGCGACAAGCGGCCGTGGGAGCTCTACTGGTACCTAAGGGAGCGGCTCGAGGTGTTGACTGGCGGCGGAAGCTCGCGGAGGGGTGTGTTCACCGCGGCGGCGGCAATGGCGGGGCGGCGGACGTGTGCGCGCGCGAGACGGTCGAGGGCTCCTTTCATCGATGATGGGTGAGCGTGCAGCGGACCGGCGCCTTCTCCTTGAAGGCACGCGTGCGGAAGAACAAGGCCCTGGGGCGGCGGAGCCGTGTTGGCTGCCGGCCGGCCGACCGAGGCGTGGCGGGGCTCGGCGGGCGTGCGCCCGTGGCGTCCACACGCCGGGGAACATTCCCCCGCATGCGAGACGGTCGGGGGCGGGGGCGCGTGATGATGCGGTCCCCGTCCTCACCGGACTGTGGGCCGGTGGGGGCCCGGCCGTCGAGGGAGGCGGCGGTATGCCGGCCTGCCGCGTGGCGGCGCGGCACGACTCGCCCGATGCGAGAGCGCGGGCCAGAGCCCGGGGCGCCGGTTCAAATTCAAAGTGCCCCACTTTGACCAACCAAAACTTCAAATTTTTGAATATAAGTTCAATTTCGTCCAAAAGCAAAGTTGAAAAGGAGCTCTAGGAGAACAATTTTTGTGCAGGCCAACCTATGCTTTGAGCTTGAACTGCAGGCAAAGTCGCTGACTTTCATGGCACTGATGAATAGTGAAAAGGAGTTTGACTTGGATTTTTGAACTATTTCCTCTTCGAAATTCAAATGCCACCTTAAAGATGAAATGTGTCCCACTAAATTCTGCACAACTTTTATATTGGCAGATTTTTGAGTGTTTAGACAAAAATTGGAGAACGTGGCCAAAGTTCTAGGACAAGGTATAGACATCAAGGGGTTTGACCACTTTGACTAGGGTTTTGACCATGGTAGATGATGTTGACTTGCTTAGGTGCTCATGGGTGATTGTTGGCTAGGTTTTCGAGGTGATGACCCAGGTTGACCAAGATTTGACCAAAGTCAACAAGTTTGACCAGTCATTAGTGTTAATTAAAAACCTGGGGCGTCACAGCCTACCCCCCTTAAGTGGAATCTCATCCCGAGATTCGATTCAAAAGAACAAGGTAGGAAAAGGAACTTACGGTTTCGAGATTGTAGAAAACCCGGGTACTTGGTGTTGAGATAATTTTCCGTCTCCCAAGTCGCTTCTTCTTCCGTATGATGACTCCATTGTATCTTGTACATCTTTATGGTATGTCTTCGGGTCTCTCTCCTTTTGGTCTAACACCCTCATAGGATGCTCGATGAGCGAGAAATCCGGCTCAATCCAAGCATTTGCTTCCGTGATTACCTCGGTCTCAGGCACAGGCACGCCTTTCTTCAATTGGGTCACATGAAACACATTGTGGACTGCGGAGAACCACTCCGGAAGTCGGACGCGATAAGCCACTGGCCCACATACCTCAATGATTTCATAAGGTCCAATATAGCGTGGAGCTAACTTTTCCTTAACACCAAACCTTTGCACACCTTTTGTTGGTGAAACCTTTAGGTAGACATAATTACCAACTTCATATTGTTGGGGTGCTGTCCCTCTATCGTGATAGCTCTTTTGCCTCATTTGAGCCAACTTCAAATTCTCTCTGATCATTTTCACTTTTTCTTCAGCGTCCTTGACTAAGTCCGGACCAAAGTGTGTCCTTTCTCCGGCTTCTGACCAGTTCAAAGGGGTACGGCATCTCCGTCCATAAAGGGCGTCAAATGGTGCCATCTTCAAACTAGCCTGATAACTGTTGTTGTAAGAGAATTCGGCCAAGGGCAAACACTTGTCCCAACTCTTGTCAAAATGCATGATGCTTGCCCGTAGCATGTCTTCCACAATTTGATTTACCCTTTCCGTCTGACCATCGGTCTGCGGATGATAGCTGGAACTACGGATCAATTTGGTTCCTAAACATTCATGCAATTGCTCCCAGAAACGAGCTACAAATTGAGTTCCTCGATCAGAAATTATGGTCTTTGGAATTCCATGCAAGCGGACTATTTGGTCCATATAAATCTCTGCATAGGCTTGAACTGAATAAGTGGTGTGAACTGCGATGAAGTGAGCAGTTTTGGTGAGCCTGTCCACTATAACCCAAATAGAATCCTTCTTTCTAGCAGTCAGGGATAAACCCACAATAAAGTCCATACTTATGTCATCCCACTTCCACATAGGTATCGACAAGGGTTGGAGTACACCCGCCGATTTCAAGTGGCTTGCTTTCATTCTATGACACGTATCACACTCTGACACATACTTTGCTATGTCGACTTTCATATTGGACCACCAGAAATATTCTTTCAAATCTTGATATATTTTGGTGCTTCCGGGGTGAATAGAGAATTTGGAAAGATGAGCCTCATAAAAAATTTCCTTCTTAAGGTCCGGGTCAGCAGGAACCACAAGGCGTTTCCCAAACCATACCACATCCTTTGAATCCCTCTGGAAACAAGTGTACTTGAGGTCTCCTTCTGCTAATTTCTGTTTTATTAGTTGTATGCCCTCATCATTGCGTTGAGCAGTGACAATTCTATCATAAAGATTAGATTCTGCAGCTATGGCATATAGATTTCCTTGTTCCACCACTTCCAAATGAAGCTTCCTCATGTCTTCACATAAAGTGTCACTATACGGCTCCACCTCTAGATGGTTGCAGTGAACTTTGCAGCTAAGAGCATCCGCAACAACATTGGCCTTTCCGGGGTGATAGTGCACTTCTAGATCATAATCTTTAATCAACTCAAGCCATCTCCTTTGTCTCATATTTAGGTCTGATTGAGTGAAGATATATTTGAGACTCTTGTGATCGGTGAAGATATTGCAACGATTGCCCATTAGATAGTGTCTCCAAATCTTGAGAGCATGAACAACCGCTGCTAGCTCTAGATCATGAGTGGGATAATTTATCTCATGGGGTCGAAGTGCCCGTGAGGCATAGGCAATGACTCGGCCCTCTTGCATAAGAACGCAACCGAGACCAGTGCCTGACGCATCACAGAAAACTTCAAAAGGTTTGGAATTATCCGGTTGTACTAACACTGGGGCTGAAGTTAAGTGTCACCTCAACGCGTGGAAAGCTTTCTCACATGCTTCACTCCACACAAATTTTACCCCTTTCTTAAGCAGTTCAGTCATAGGTTTGGCGATCCTGGAGAAGTCTGAAATGAATCGGCGATAATAACCCGCCAGACCCAGAAAACTGCGAATTTGGTGTACGGACTTGGGTGGTTTCCAATCCATCACCTCTTGTACTTTGCTAGGATCTACGGATATGCCATCTTTGGAAATAGTGTGCCCCAAGAATTTTACACTATCCAACCAGAATTCGCATTTGGAGAATTTAGCATATAGCTTGTGATCTCTCAAACGCTGTAGAACAATTCGAAGATGTTCGGCATGTTCCTTCTCATTTTTGGAATAGATCAGAATATCATCGATAAAAACCACTACGAATTTGTCAAGCTCTGTCATGAATACGGAGTTCATGAGATACATGAAGTAGGCTGGGGCATTTGTGAGACCAAAGGACATCACTAGATACTCGTAGAGACCATATCGAGTGGAGAAAGCAGTTTTGGGGATGTCACAAGGTCGAATTTTGATTTGATGATAACCAGAACGAAGATCGATCTTGGAGAAAACCTTGGCTCCAGCCAATTGATCGAAAAGAACATCGATGCGGGGGAGAGGGTATTTGTTTTTGATGGTCACCGCATTGAGGGGTCTGTAGTCAACACATAACCTCAAACTACCATCTTTCTTTTTGACAAAGAGTGCGGGGCAACCCCAAGGAGAAGAACTTGGGCGAATATAGCCCTTATCCAACAATTCTTGAAGTTGATTTTTCAGTTCAGCTAGCTCTTTGGGAGGCATACGGTAAGGTCATTTTGAAATGGGTGCAGTGCCCGGTTGGAGTTCAATCACAAACTCGACATCCCGGTCTGGTGGCATGCCAGGCAATTCATCGGGAAAGACATCTGGATATTCACAAACTACTGGAATTTCTTCAAGATGAGAAGTAATGGTCACATAGGCACAAGGGTCTGCACCGTCCTTAAAAGGTAGGTACAGGGTGGTGTGTCCGATGGTAGGTGAATTGATCGCTACAACTCTACCCAAGATATCTAGAACCACCTTATGTCGGGTCATCCAATCCATACCCAAGATAACATCCAAACCCTCCAAACTTATGGCGATAAGGTGTGTCAGAAAGGTTTTACTACCCAATCCCAAAAGTACTCCACGGATTAAGGTACTAGAAGAGATTTTTCACCCGGAGTGACAATTTTATAGGCCGAATTAGTGTGAGAACCCAGCAAACCCAATCTGCCTACTAACTTTTCACTGATGAAACTGTGGGTAGCTCCAGAATCAAACAATATCTTAATGGGGGTGTCATTGATAGAGAATGTACCCGTAAGCACTGAAGCTCCCTCTGGAATGTCACTCATGGTGGTGAAGTTCAGTTTACCCTGACGGACTTGCACCATCGGCTTCTTGGCCGGGTTGACCGGCTTGGTCCCCGAACCTTGATTTTGCTGGTTGGGCTTATTCTGCTTGGGCTTTGGGCAGTCACTTATATAATGCCCAGGCTGTCCACAATTGTAACAACGGCGTTCACCGGTGTTGCGTGGGGGTGCATTGGGCTTGGAAGCTTGCTGCTGAGTGTTGCGAGACTGGAAGTTCCCTGAAGGTTTGCTCTGTGATGGCTTCATCGTCCAACGTCCAGTTGAAGATTGCTGAGATGAGTTAGGAACATTCTTCTTCACAAAGCGAAACTTTTTGTTAGTCCCGCTGCCCGAAGCAAAACCAGTCTGCCTCTTCTTATCTCTCTGGGCCTTTTTCATAGCATCCTCTTGGGATATAGCCTTGTTCACCAACTCATGGAAGTTGTTGGGCTCGATCAAGTTCAGCCGTTCATACAACTCACCATCCAGGCCATCACGGAACCTCTCCATCTTCTTTGCATCGGTATCCACATGATAACCACCATACTGACAAAGGCTATTGAACTTCTGTGCATAGTGATACACAGTGTTGGTTCCCTGCCTGAGGGCCAGCAATTCTCTCATTTTCCTGTCCATAAGTCCCTTAGGAATGTGGTGGCTTTTGAAGGCTTGCTTGAATTCATTCCAAGTGACAGCATGCCTGGCCTGCTGCATGGTCTTGAAATGTTCCCACCACATCAAGGCTTCACCTCGCAGTTGCAAGGCTTTGAAGTTGGCCTTGTTTTCCTCTGAGCATGGCAGCACAAAGGCAGAGAACTTGGCCTCAATGGCCTTGATCCACGCCTCAGCTTCAAGGGGGTCTTCCGCCTTAGAGAAGGTCGGGGGCTTCATCCCGATGAACTGGGCGTAGGTGGTGACGTGATTTGGCCCCTCATGATTAGCCCCATGTGGCGGCCTTTGGTTCAACTGTTGGGCGATCTGTTGCTGTGTCTGCAGGATCTGGCGCAGCACCTCGGTCTAAGTGGCCATGAATGCCTCCGACGGCGTCATGGGCGGTGGCGGTGGTAGTTCACCACTACCCGACGCTCCAAAACCGTTGGGAGAGCTGCGCGTTGGTCCCACCATCTGAAAATGGGAGCATTTATTAGACACATAGCCATAATCTTGCTTAGAAAGAAATGACAAGTGTAAAGCATGTATCACAAAAGCCCATTCATGCAAGTTTTCCAAAATTTGCAGCAACACGGTCATAAGAAAATTTCATATCCAACAGCTCAGTCACTGAAAAATTTTCACTTTCTGGTCAATAGGTGCAGGATTTCATGCGCTTCAAAGTTGGTATTCAACTCCGCAGCGAATTTCCAAGTTCGCATGCCCGAAGAATCCGATTTGCGAGACTCTGCCTAACGGTCCTGGCAGCAAGCTGACACTCACCGAAATTTCCGTAACTCTCAGTACCCTCATGCAAAAATGCTGAATTTTGGTGAGCACGGTCATCACAATATTTTGTACAACTTTGGCATTCAACGCATAAGAAGATTCCGACGTTCAATCGCTCAAAAAAATTTCATTTCCAACGCTCTGTCTAGCTGTTTGGACAGCAGCCAGAACTGGATTAAAAATTGCATAACTCCCAGTAGGAAAATGCACAAAAGCTGAATTTTGGCGAGCGCGATCGCCATAAAATTCTGTACAAGTTTGGTATTCAGCACAGGACTCGAATCTGACCACAATTAGCTTAAACATTTTCTTTACAACAAACACTGCAGGGATGGTGTTCAACCAAGCATTACATGGATGCTAAGTTTTTGGGATCACCAACATACATCAGGGTTACATTGCAGTCGTGCTGCACAAAAGAATACTCCTACGTTAGCCTACCACAAAAACCAACCAAAGCGGCTACACACAGGAGTATGAGTCAACCTACTGCAACACTACGGCAACCTAGTTGCCAACCGAAGCGTCACTGGTGGCAGGTGAAGCGGGTGGAGTCGGTGGGGGTGGTCCTGCCTGACTCTCCTGGTCAAGACCGGAGTGTCCCTGCTGCTCCTCGGGAGGTGCCTCCACCGGTGGTTGTGGCTGCAGAGCCACGATGGCCTGCAGTGCTGCAACCTGCACCTCAGCCTCCTCCACCTGCTGCTGCATCTCGGCGATGTTCTGCAGCAGTGTCAACCTCTCGATGTCTCCGGCGTCCACGTCCTCCTGAAGGGTAGTGGTCTGCGCCTCCAGGTCAAGGATCCTCTGCAAGTGGTCGCCTCGCTCCAGCTCCAACTGGAACCTCCTGGTACGAAGCCAGTCGTCCTCCTGCTGAGTCTGAAAGAGAGTGAAGCCCTGCTGCTGGTAAGCTGCTGATAGACTGTGCCAGGCCAGCCGAGCCGACTCCAGACGCTGGCTGATCACCAACTGGGTGGTGTTACGCAGCCCCTGAAGTGTGAACACGGCGTCTAAGCAACAGGTCAGCGTCCGCGTGACGTCCAGCGGAACCGCAAGCAGAAGTAGCTCCTGTAGGTGGTCCACACGGTCCAGCCACGCTGGGTCGTGCGGGCTCACTGTCGGAAATAGCCCAAACGGTGAGAGGGCCACCGCAGTCGGGTTGTGGTCGCAGAAGTCCGTCAGCACCTAGAGGGCAGCCGACACGAGAGACTCCTGCCCACGAAAACCCCAGTACACGGAGCTCAAGTCGAACCAGTCGGGGTGGTCCGGGTGAGGTGGCATGGTGACGGTCACCCTGCAACGGGGCACGCCCAGGTGCTCGAACTCGATCGCCTCGTAGACAGGCGGAGTGGTGTAGACGGCGGCGCTGAGTGCCTCCCACGCAAGGCGTGGAAACCCTCCCAGTGCAACCCATCGGTACGGACCGTACCGTCAGCGCCGTACTCGAAAAACATGGGGGCAGCCATCTGTACAAAAATGTAACGCATGGTAGAACTCAAAAAGAGAGCAACATGTCAAATGGTGCAAAATCTGGCAGCTGTGAATAAAAATTCATAACTCAAAAACCAGAACCCCAAAAATTCTCAAATTTCACCAGCAACTCCGTAAGGTTTTTATGCACATTTTTGGTATTCAAAGGTTGAGCTAGATCAATTAGGAACAAGGTTGAAAGATGCAATGTTCAGAGTTCTGTCCTCAGAAAAACAGCATGACCTAGGTTCACTAAAAAGGGTACAACTCGAGATCTACAGAAGCTATGACCATGAATTTTTGTGATCAAAAACTAGATTAGATATGGAGCAACTTTGGTATGGATCAACTAGTCCAATTACTCCTAGAACATGGTGCAAAAATTCAAGCTAGCAGCCAAACCAACTTGTGGACAGCAACAACAACCTAGACATGAGAGGCAAAGCTAGAACACAAAAACCACACACTAGCAAAATCTTCCTTAGAGAGCACACAATTCGTGTTTTGGGTCCATTTTTAAGTCGTTTCGATTTTTAACATGATGCAAGACGTCCTAATCGTCCTCACACGGCGATCAAGCCAAAAATCGAAGTTAGTGCCGGTGGCAAGGCTTTTATTCGTCTCTCCCTATAATAACTAGTCGAGAACTATTCGGCACCCACTTAGCGACTAACGGAGCGTTGTTAGTGTTACTGCAGAAAAGAACCTTCCGTGCCAGCACGTCACGGAAGCGTCCACATACAGTACCGTTCGCTATAGAAACGGTATCCATGCGTCAAGCCGCTGCATGGACAGCGTCCAACCTCAGACACTCTCCTTTTGAATGGGGTGCATCCTTGCCTCGCATATTCACAATGCGGAACGTCCACGTATGGCAAAATGTGGCGAGACATAGACGCGACAGTGGGTTCCCTTTGGATTAGGTCCCATCCATCCCTCACATGACTTCCATGCGGTACCACCACGTATGGCAACACGTGATGAGACACAAATGCGACGTGGGTTCCCATGAGAATAGGTCCCATCCATCCCTCAGGACTTTCCTGTGGCACCACCACATATGGCAAAACGTAATGAACTAGTATGGTTGTACAGAAAGTAAGTTCTGACAAGAATGAAATGTGCTGGACCAATGTATGAAATGTGCTGGACAAGAATGAAATGTGCTGGACAGAAATTAAACCATAGATTTGTAAGCCACCTGAAAGAACCCAAAAATTCCCTCTAGGGCCTCTCGGTCTATATCCATCCTTAATGGACCAACTTATTTTGCAAATCCAAACGATCTTGGCAAGTTATATTCCAAAACCAGTGATTAAGGTTGTTAATTAAACTCTGGTGCATATAATCACTCTGGTACCAGCTGTGACAACCCACCCAGGAAAATACCGTACTATCACCTAAACCAATCCACTTTGGTCATTAAGCGATAATAAAGTATCGTCCTGTCGTTAGTTGCCGGGTTAACGCCCGGTGAAATCACTTACATAGCAACAAAGGATTGACAAATATGCATTAAAACTCACGCGAAGGCGAGTCTAGAGTACGACACATGATTAAATCCAAATCTGCCCCGAAGGGTTTAATTATTACAAACCGAAGTACTTGACATGATAACGAAGTTCAGAGTTTCGAAAACAGCGGAATTAAACTAAACGATGCGATGAGCATCACAGGAGGCCTGCCATGATGCCTTCATTCATCGTCCTCTACCCACTCCAGCTCCCAGCCAGGCGGGATCTCTCCAGGCCACACATCACTAAAAGCATTACCTGAATTCAACAAATTACAGCAAGGCTGAGTATACTAATACTCAACAAGACTTACCCGTCGGTGACAGCTACATCACCAACTCTAGACATGAAAGGCTTTTTGGCTAGTGGGGTTCTTTTGCTGAAAAGCAACAAAGAGTAGGTCTTTACTTTCAAGATTTTAGCTCAGATTCTAATTGATTACTCTTTACTACATGAGCAAGCTATTTCAAGCATAAGTTGTGCAATACAATTATTCCAGCAGAAATATTCACAAAGTTCCATCATTAGGGATATCATGGCCAGTTGGATAAGTAGTCTCAGATAACGGTGAGAGGCCGACAACCAGTTGATTTAAACCTTGCAAGGTAGACCTAAACACACAGTAGGGTGTACTCACCAAGAGCCCACCAACCAGGCGGTTCCCAAAAATCCTCGGTTCAGGATAAAAGATCACAGTCTTTGGTACAGGCTATCTGGCATACCCCGCAAGGCACCCAGAATCACACATGCACCACCGGTAGCTAGCCGTGGGACGCATCCCAAGATTAGTGACGGTAAAATCCCTTACCGCCTCATTAAGGTACTAGGCTTACCAGTCCCATTCCCGACAAGTGCTTAGTACTTTCAAACACTTAACCCACGAAAGCCATTGGACCGGAGCCCACATCCTATGCTCTTACCACATGAGCAATCCATTTATAAAGATCTTATGATTCCAACATAAGAACCTATTCTCGCGAGTGACAAGTATCACTCGACTTGTAACGGTCCTAAAGCACAGCAGCTACCGACCTAGCATACTAGTAAAGACATAGGTACCTAGGGATCATGCATCTAGGGTTTCATTTCAACTCCTGAACGTACATGCACAAACATCCATAGATAGTTGCATAAATTTCCAAAAACAATTAGGTTAATGCACTGGGGCTTGCCTTCGTCAGCACAGTTAGCCTGGGGGTCCTCGTTCACTTCCACGTACTGCAGCTCCACGTCAGCTCCTCCTTCCTCGGCTTCCGGCACGAGCGCGTAGTTACCATCGGGGAGTTCTACACGGAATGCAATGCAGGGTCATTGAGTGGAGTGAGAGTTTAACCATCACACCCAACTCTTGTTGGCCATATTCACCTTGACAAACATCTAATTAGTATTTCATTTCATTAAGGTCATTACATGTGGAGGTTTATTATTTTAGTCTTTTTAATAGTGACTGTGTACACATTTCAGCAATTAAAGCTATTTAATTACACAAAACAGCAAGGTTGGATCTATAGCCCCTAATTAAGCTAAACAACATTTTAACAAGGTCATTAAGGGAGCAAGGGTGCTTTTTCCCAATTAAACCTAATATGGAGTGTACATGGATTCCAAGCTTTTAATACAAATAAATTATAAAAACAGAGAAAGGGTGCACTTCAGGTCCTAAACACCTACACAAAGCCACTGGTCCAAGGATCACACTCAAATGAGCCACAATTTAAATATACCAAAAATAACATTTCCTGGCTACCAAAAAAAATATGAGAAATGCATAAATAAATAAATAAAGCATCTCTGCAGCCCAACTCTCTCCTACATCCTCTCTGACCTAAAACAAGCCTAGGAGACTAACAAACACATCAAGAACCTATTTAAAATTGAACTAGGCATTTAAATGTAAATCTAAGCATAAAACAAGAATAATTATTTCTAGCAGAGATAAAATCATGGTAAATGTAGGAAAGTTGAATCTAGGCATAACATGAGCATAGCCACAAGTTGAGCACACAAATCTAATTACATTTTGCTACAAAAAACATTAAGGCAGAAATAGCATAAATGCAAAGTAAATCATATAAAAAGATTGTTCAATAACTTTGTGCAAATTTTTGTTCACAGCCTACAAATGACATATCTAGCAATATATCCAAAATTCAGCTCCATAACTTTTCTAGATTTTGAACTACAGCAAAAGTGTGTCAAACTGAGTTTGAATTTTCATTCAAAATCTCTAAGTCAAAAGTATGGTCATGCTTTGTAGAAGTGGTAGATCTAGTCTCACTGAAACCAAGAAAATTGGGTTTGCATTTTTCTATTTTTTCTACGAATTTCTAGGATTTTTCTAAGGTGCTGGACCTAGTTGCAAGAAAACTAAGATAAAGATCATTGCCGATAGGTCCCTAGTTTACAGATTAGTCCCTGGAATTCACAACCATACCCTCCGGCGGTGGGGCAAGCTCGCCGGCGGTGATGTACGGCCGGTGGGGGAAAACAAGCGGCAAAGGGCTCCGATTGGACTCACCACGGACCGATTGGTGGTGGTGGCGTGGCCGGAGGTGGCTCCGGCGAGCGGCGGCGGTGAGGTCGCGGCGGCGCGCCCGCCTCGGCGCGGATTCCGGTGAGGGGAGCGGCGGTTCTAGGCAACAAGCGGCCGTGGGAGCTCTACTGGTACCTAAGGGAGCGGCTCGAGGTGTTGACCGGCGGCGGAAACTCGCGGAGGGGTGTGTTCACCGCGACAGCGGCAATGGCGGGGCGGCAGACGTGTGCGCGTGCGAGACGGTCGGGGGCTCCTTTTATAAATGACGGGCGAGCGTGCAGCAGACCGGCGTCTTCGCCTTGAAGGCACGCGTGCGGAAGAACAAGGCCCGGGGGCGGTGGAGCCGTGTTGGCTGCCGGCCGGCCGACCGAGGCGCGACGGGGCTCGGCGGGCGCACGCCCGTCGCGTCCACACGTCGGGGAACATTCCCCCGCGTGCGAGACGGTCGGGGGCGGGGGCGCGTGATGATGCGGTCCGCATCCTCGCCGGACTGTGGGCCCGTGGGGGCCCGGCCGTCGAGGGAGGCAGCGGTACGCCGGCCTGCCGCGTGGCGGCGCGGCACAATGCGCCCGGCGCGAGAGCGCGGGCCAGAGCCCGGCGTGCCGGTTAAAATTCAAAGTGCCCCACTTTGACGAACCAAAACTTCAAATTTTTGAATATAAGTTCAATTTCGTCCAAAAGCAAAGTTGAAAAGGAGCTGTAGGAGAACAATTTTTGTGCAGGCCGACCTATGCTTTGAGCAATGGTTTGAGCATGAACTGCAGGCAAAGTTGCTGACTTTCATGGCGCCGATGAATAGTGAAAAGGAGTTTGACTTGGATTTTTGAACTATTTCCTCTTCGAAATTCAAATGCCACCTTAAAGATGAAATGTGTCCCACTAAATTCTGCACAACTTTTATATTGGCAGATTTTTGAGTGTTTAGACAAAAATTGGAGAACGTGGCCAAAGTTCTAGGACAAGGTATAGACATCAAGGGGTTTGACCACTTTGACTAGGGTTTTGACCATGGTAGATGATGTTGACTTGCTTAAGGTGCTCATGGGTGATTGTTGACCAAGATTTGACCAAAGTCAACAAGTTTGACCAGTCATTAGTGTTAATTAAAAACCTGGGGCGTCACATTATGCCACCTCCAGTTAGTTTTACCCATTGGCAAAGAAACAGAGGGATGTTAAGTGGCCCGTACTCAAGCTCTCATATCTCTTCTATGACACCATAATAGGAGTTCTTGTTATTGTTGCGGTCCATGGCGTCTATACGGACACCACTATTTTGGTGTGTGGTTTTCCGATCTTGGTCTCTTGTGTCAAAAGTATAACCATTTATATCGTAAGCTTGGAATTTCACAATTGTGCTAGAAGGTCCCCTGGCTAACAAAGCGAGTTGTGGGTGAATCGTGGAATCACCAATAACTTGTTCACTCAACCATGAGGGAAAAATTTCCAAGTGATGGCGTGTAACCCATGCTTCGGTTTTGGTTGGATTTTGTGAAGAAATAATCTGCTTGTGTTCCTCAATATACAGAGTCACCAAGGTTGATTGTTGCAGAATAGCTAGGTGTGCTTTATTGAACAAATTAGTATCATTGCTCAAACATGCTTTCTTTCCAATGGTGCCCTTTCCTAGTAGCCTCCCCTCGTGTCGTGATACTGGAACCCCAATCGAGTCAATTGAGTCGACAAAGTCAACACAAAACTCAATGACCTCCTCAGTTACATATCCTTTGGTGATGCTTCCTTCCGGACGTGCGCGGTTAAGAATATATTTCTTGAGGACTGACATGAACCTCTCAAAAGGCCACATGTTGTGCAGGAATACTGGACCAAGAATAGTAATCTCTTTCACAAGGTGCACCAGGAGGTGAGTCATAATATCGAAGAATGAAGGTGGAAATGCCAACTCAAAGCTGACAAGACATTGCACAACATCATTCTGTAGCTTCACTAGGTTCCTTGGATCGATTGCCTTCTGTGAAATTGCATTGAGAAATGCACAAAGCTTTACGAGCACTAATCGTACTTTCTCTTGTAGAACACCCCTCAACGCAACTGGAAGTAACTGTGTCATCAACATGTGGCAGTCGTGGGCCTTTAGATTTGTGAACTTCTTATCTTTCATATTTATGATCCCTTTTATATTCGATGAGTAGCCAGATGGAACCTTCATACTGTTTAGGCAATCAAACATGATGTCCTTCTCTTCCTTGCTCAGGGTGTAACTAGCAGGACCTAAGTAATCTTGTTCTTCCTCCTCAACCTCTTCAGGATCTGCTCCTTCATCAACCTCTATCGGAGGTGCTTCATTCCTATGGATATTTTTCAGGTCCCGTCATGCTTCCAATGTATCCTTAGAGTTACCGTAACAACCCAAGAAGCCTAGGACATTCAAACAAAGATTCTTCGTCAAGTGCATCACATCAATTGCGTTCCGGACCTCAAGAATTTCCCAATAAGGTAACTCCCAAAATATAAATTTCTTCTTCCACATTGGTGCACGCCCGTTAGCATCATGTGCAACAGGTTCACTACCGTCACCCTTTCCAAAGACTACCCTTAGATCCTTTACCATCTCAAATATCTCCACTCCTTTAAAATGGGGGGGGGGGCTTTGTACGATGATCAGCCTTTCCTTTCCAATGCATACCTTTCTTCCTTAAGGGATGCTTCTCAGGAAGAAAGCGACGGTGACCCATATACACAACCTTCTTACAATTTTTCAGATGAATACCGTCTGTTTTATGTAAACAGTGGGTGCAGGCCCGATATCCCTTGTTTGAGTGCCTAGATAGGTTATTTAAAGCAGGCCAATCGTTGATGGTAATGAATAACAATGCTCGTAGGTTGAAGTTCTCTTGCTTATTCTCATCCCACACACATACACCTTCTTTCTTCCATAGCAGTAATAGTTCATCAACCAATGGTCTTAGATACACATCAATGTCGTTGCCAGGTTGTTTTGGACCTTGGATTAGCACCGGCATCATAATGAACTTTCGCTTCATGCACATCCAACCAGGAAGGTTGGACATGCATAGGGTCACAGGCTAAGTGCTATGACCACTGCTAAACTCACCAAATGGATTGAAACCATCTGTGCTTAAACCAAATCTTATGTTTCTTGCTTCCCCAGTAAAATCTTTGTATTTTCTATCAATCTTTCTCCATTGAGACCCATCTGCCGGATGTCTCAGCATGTGGTCTTGCTGACGATCGTTTTTGTGCCATGTCATCAACTTAGCATGTTCTTTGTTCCCGAACAAACACTTCAAACGTGGTATTATAGGAAAATACCACATAACCTTCGCCGGTACTTTCGTCATCTTGGGAGGTGTCCCCTCGAGAGCACCAGGATCATCATCTCTCCGGATCTTATAACGTAGCGCTTTGCACACAGGACAAGCTTCCAAATTCTCATGTTCCTTGCCTCGATATAGGATGCAATCACTAGGGAAGACATGGATCTTCTGAACCTCCAACCCCAAAGGGCACACAGTCTGTTTCGCTTCATATGTTGTCGACGGTAATTCATTGTTCTCGGGAAGTTGTCCATCACAATTTTTAGCAGCCCCTCAAATGCTTTATCAGACACACCATATTTTGCCTTCCATTGCAACATTTCAATTGTAGTACCAAGCTTTTTGTGACCCTGTTTGCAATCTGGGTACAATAGTTTTCTATGATCTTCTGTCATACGCTGCAACTTTGCTTTTTCATTATCATTTTCGCAGTCCTTTTGTGCATCTTTTAGAACTTGACCAAGATCATCAACATGGCCGTCTTCCGGTATCTCTTCTTCGTCAGCATCTTCCATTAAAGTATCCGCAAAAGCTTGCGCCGCGGCCCAGTCAGGAATGTTATTATCATCCTCCTCTTCTTCGTTCTCTTCCATCACAACTCCTCTTTCACTGTGCCTGGTCCAAAGCACATAGTTCGCCATGAATCCGTTTTTAATCAAGTGGAGGTGAAGAGTCCCCCAGTCAGAGTAGTCATTGTCATTTCTGCACACAGAGCATGGACAACACATGAATCCCTTTGGGTTCTTGTTGGCTTTGGCCACTTCGAGAAAAGCTTGCATGCCAGCAATGTACTCCGAGGATCGTCTGTCGCCGTTCATCCATTGCCGGTTCATCTGCATTATATTAAGTCCAAAAATTATTTCCTTTAAATCAAAATAACAAAGACAAAGATGAAGAAGGGTGAGTTTGATGATGTATTCCGTTATGAACTGGATGATGAGAACTGGAGGCCTACCTACATTCTTCCTGAACATGTTGATCATCTCAACACAATATGTGAATTCATAAATGTGTTTGAAGCAGAGGTTCAAAAGCTAGAAGCTGACTAGTTTTAGCTTGGGACTTGTACTCATTGCTATTGATGTCGTGCCTTGTAATAGCCATCAAGTGACCTCATCTGTATGTATGTCATTGTACCACAACCGCGACAATCATTGCTTCCTATGTGAACTACATACATCTGGCCATTTCTTGTGATACAATGACATACAGAGGTCACCTGATGGCTATTTTTTTATCTCCATTATTAATGACCATATTTTTTATAAACTAACTTCTAAAAAATTAGCTAAATGTAAAATCATAATTAGTTCTGTGTATCATTATATCAAAACGTAAAATTCAATTTTCTCTACATCAATTTAAAAGATAACAAGAGAATGCTAGTGTTTAACCAACCACTTTTTTCTAAATCTAAAGTATATAAATAACCTCATCTCTTATTAGCTCCTCCCACCTAGGATTTAAGATTTCTATTTTCTCCATCTCTAAAATATATAAAAAAATTAATCATAACAAATGATGGGAGGAAGAAGAATCAAACCTTGGTAACACTTTAGAGGAGAGAAATCTTCCAAATAGATG
The DNA here is from genome assembly GCA_036936925.1 of Cenchrus fungigraminus. NCBI lineage: Eukaryota > Viridiplantae > Streptophyta > Magnoliopsida > Poales > Poaceae > Cenchrus > Cenchrus fungigraminus. Next base: position 93,936,021 of record CM072780.1, read on the forward strand.
AAGAAAAAATTCAGCAGCACCTCTTTAAGGTTGAGGCGCCATGGAGGAGGAGCTTGAGCTCTTGGTGAAGAATGGCTCGGGCAAGAGAAAGAGGAAGAAGCTAGATTTATAGGGCGCGGGCTTTTAGTCCCGGGTGGAGTTACCAACCGAGACTAAAGGGGACCCTTTAGTCTCGGTTGGTAACTCCACCCGGTGCTAAAAGCCCGCGTCAATCATTGCGGGAAAGAGACGTTGCGAGCCAGCCCTTTTGTCACGGTTGGTTATACCAACCGGGACTAAAGGGGGTGTCTCCAGCCAGCATTTCGGGCCACATCGACGAAAGGCCTTTAGTCCCGGCTCCAAAGTTGAACCGGGACTAAAGGCCCGTACCAAAGCCTCGCTCTCTACCAGTGATTGCAATAGAGAATTCCCAATATATATATGTATTCCTTGCAAGAATCAATAGTCATGATCATCACCCTCTCCAGTTCTGCGGATCTATTCCATATATACTTAAGGAATTAGGAATCTTTTTTTGTTTTGTTTTGCTATATGTTCCAAGCTCCCACTTGTATGTGTAGATTTATAGGCTTGCATAGTAAACAGAGCTTTCACGCTTCCATCATCCAGGTGTTAGATGACAGACTGAAGGCTCAGTTCAGGACTTCAGAGAACTAGGGCAGTGGGGTAAAACCACCCCACGGGTTTTCATTAAGAAGAAGGAACCTTCTCCAGACCTAAAAAATCCCTGAACCCAGATTTCACTGGTGAGGGGATTATTTTAAAAAGGATTTGAACATGGATATCCTGATTGCGATCATACTTCTGGTAGGAAATATATGCCTATAAATCTACATCCTGCGAGGGGGTAAAATGACATGCATGCTTCCAGGCAAAACAATGGCGGCATAAGAAAAATCACCCAAAGTTACAGGTTTTATTGACAGAGGTGAGAATTAAAGATAAAACTTCAGCTCATTTGTATGGACTGAACACAAATGGCAGAGCCAGGACCAATGCGTGTAGGTTATAATTTTCAAGCGAATGGCAGTTTCAATATTGGTGAGTGGGCCTGGTGATGCTTTCCATTGGAACGCCGCAGCTTGCACTGGACCCGTGCCCGTAGCGGCCGCGATGAAGGGCCAGTCCATCAATCCTTGCTTGTGCATCTCAAGGTTCTGTTACCCTTGTCCAAACAAGACCTGAACACGACTGCTAAGCACTCTCGACCAGCCGAGTCAGGTACTATCCAAGTAGGCCATTGTTCTCAAAGACGTCCGGTGTTATGGTACTATTGGAGCAGGCGATTGCTTTCAAGCACCATGATTGCTATATGTTCCAAGCACCACAAAGGCCATGGCATGCACGGCTGTCGAATGATTTGTATCTGGACATTAATGGATACTCTATTCTAATTGTTTGCTTGAATTATCATTTTTGTTTCTCTTCGTATTCTATATTCGAAAGGGGTTGCATCTGACAGGCTGAAAGAAATATTGTTTGTCGGCATGTGTTGTTTACATGTTATGGGTTTTATTATTAGTATGTGTCGTCGTTTCCAGTGCAGTTTCACTTAAAGAGAAGAGAAAAAAAATCTCAAAGCATTTTATATCCCTAAGTAATTCATTTTGTAGCTGGTGTACTTGCATTGCTTGTCATGATAATCCTGCAGCTATCTAGAATGTTTTGATTCAATAATCTCAAGCACTCTGAAATTTTGCTCAATAAAAACAAAATGCTTAATTGATACTCTATTTTAATTGTTTTATCATTTTGTTTCTCTTCATTTTCTATATTCGATAGGGGTTGCATCTGACACGCCGAAAGAAATATTACCGGCATGTGTTGTTTTGTTATGGGTTTTGGCATGTGTTATTTTGTTATGGGTTTTATCATTAGAATGTTGTGGTTTCCAGTGCAGTTTCACTTAGAGAGAAGAGAAAGAAAAAAATCTCAACGCATTTTGTAGCTGGTGTACGTGATTGTCATGATAATCCTGCAGCTATCTAAAATGTTTTGATTCAATAATTTCATGCACTCTGAAATCTCGGTCAATAAAAAACAAAATGCTTAATTTACTGCATTTACAACCATTAAGATGAACAAAATAATTTTGATGAGCTGCCCTTTTTTGCCCTATGTAACGCAATAATGGTCGAGAGTTAGGCAACTCCATTTTCTTGCACATGGTGTTTCCCCATGCATTATTTACTCCATGAATAAAGTGGGAAAATTGAACATGATATGCTCCATGAATAAGATCATGTCTGTTCCTTCATAATCCTGGTCAGCCCCTACTCAGACTAATTTGTGGGTTGAAGCAATTCATGCACAACATATGTCATCAACCACCATCTTACCAAAATATTCGGCATTCAACTCTTGTATCGTATGCATTTTGCTGAGCTAATACCTAGTGTACTTGCTTCCAAAAAACTAGTGTAAGCGCATATGCAATGTGTTGTCCATTTATTATGTTGCACTCCAATAAAGCTAGAACCTTCGATGGGGGAGAAAATTCTCTTTCATACCTCCTGGTGAAACAGGGCAAAATTCACGCCTATCGTGTAGTATGGAATGGCTCAGCTGAACCCAGGGTAGATGATGAGTATTCTGACTAGCATGACCCGCGTGACGATAGGTTTGCGATGGGGATGGGAATGGGATACATCATGAATTTTAGCTTAAGAAAAAGTCAGAAAAGCAGAGCCGGAGAATATTGCCGTGGGAGCAAGGCCTGCAAGCTAGCTTGTTGATAGCAAAGACGACGTGCCACTTGGTTAATTTTGTCCTTTGTAAAGATTGGGAGCTTGGGAGCATAGAGATAGAGTCCCTGTAATTTTAATGGAGTAAAAATCGAATGGTGCATGCAGGGAAACAACCATGCACATTATTAGTGTACTGAATAGAATGGCGGCAGCTGGTGTTGAATGGAGATCCATGAGGAGGTTCCAACTGCAATTATACGGCTCCTCGGTTGCAATTAATTAGTACGGGGACATTTAGTATCAGTCCAATATTTCTCATCTGTGTGTCTTCCCTAGAAGTATCATAAGCTGTCATTCGATCAAATATCTTAGACTAATTGTGGATGTTTATTCATACCTCGTTTTCTGATCAACATGTTTATCAGACTATTTTCAGGGCAGTTTGCCAATTTTAACTCAATAAAGGAAAAAAGGAGTAGAATAGCTGTGTAGTGAGTGCCAATTTTAATGCATATTGTAAATAGTGTGCTTGTGCATATATATGCAACGTGCTTCATTCTCTCACTGTGTGCTTGTGTGTCTGTATAGCTACCCAGTGAATTACTGATGAGAGTGTAACTGCTGAATTTACAATGCATGACTATTAAAGTACAGCTTCCAAGAAAAGGGTCACTTGTTTTTTCCTGGTGCAACAGTGGTAGCATCAAGAAAACAAAATTCACACCTCCATAAAACTAGAAATGTTAGTATGGTAACTACAATTCAGAAGCCACTCTTGCAGAGCTCTGTAATGGGCATGGGATACATCACAAGTTTAAGATGAAGATGGAACGGAATTCAAGGTGTATTCCCAGACTAGCAAGGCAGGGGGAATTTCTTGGTAGGGAATATGGTTTGCATTATCTTAGCCCTGGACTTGAGCGTTATCAGTGTGATGAGCATAGTCGGCCTTTTTCCAAACTTATGTGAAGCTTGCATACACTAAGCTGAAGTATTGAGCTAGGTTGAAACTTGACTATACAGTAAATTAAACAAGTCCATTGTCTACATGTTGATTAAAAAAAGGCTGATAATCACAAAACAGTACTTTGCACTGAAAACCTAAAAATCACAAAACTTCCTCGTACATGTTAAATTCTCAAATTGTAGTCTATGATTTACCGTTTAGATAGATTGCTCCAACTGCTGAACTCACTGGTAGAGAAGGAGCCTTTGGTACACCCCTTTAGTCCCAGTTCAACTTTTGGACACGATACTAAAGCCTTTCCATCAACGTGGCCCGAAATAGCCTTGGACGCCCCCTACCCTTTAGTTCCGGTTGGTATTATCAACCGAGACTAAAGGCTAGGCACCAAACAGCTACCAGTCTCAATTATTGGCTCCAGACTTTAGTCCCGGGTGGTGTTCCCACCCGGGACTAATTGTCCGACACCCACCGCACCCTCTTTCTCTTTCTTCCAATCTTCCTTATATTTTTCTCATGTCCTCCACTAGCAGCCATTCCTCTTTTTTCCTATCTTCTTTACCTTATCCTCTCCTCTTGGTTGGTAGGGGAGGAGGTAGAGCGGCGGCCGGGTGGGAGCGGGCGCAGAGGCCGGCTGGCGCGCATCCGTGCGGGAGTGAGAGCGCGACCGGCGGGAGCGGGCACGGTGGCCATGCGGGAGCGGACGCAGCGGCCGTGCGAAAGCGGGCGCGCCGACCTGCTCGTGACACGGCGGCCTCTGGCACCCGGCAGAGCGAAGGAGGCGCGTGCGACCTGCTCCAGCCGATGCGGGGCACGACGGCCTCCGGCGCGCGGCGGGTTGAGCGGCCGGAGGGAATTGTCATGCATTCTTTGATTTTTATAACACTTTACTTTTTTAAAATAAACTGTACTGAAGATCATAGGTACTGTATGAAAGCCAATGTTTCTGGCCAGGTTCTAGTGCCTGATTTAATTAAGGATGAAATAACTCGAAAGAGGGAAGCTAATATTTAAGATATAATTGTTATTATACATCTGCATTTGAAAGATTGACAGTGTTACAACCCTGCATTTGAAATATAATTTAAAAGGAGAAGGCGGTAAGATTGTGAACTCTAGACAACAGTATAGTTGGTGAAGTGAAACTTTTGAGTCATCTTTTAAGGTTTATTAGGTGTATTGAACGTAGAGTAGTTACAAAAATAATTATAGGAATGGACCATAAATTGCGAGATGAATCCATTAACCCTAATTAATCTGTCATTAAAGATTGGTTACTGTAGCATGATGTTGTCTAATCATGACATAATTAGGCTTGACTGATCCCGAAAATTAAGGTAGGGATTGTGGAATGGGTTTTGTCAGTAATCCATATTTAATACTCCTAATTAGTGTTCAGAGATTCATGTGACGGGTAGTTGGTGAAACTTTTGGGAACTAAACATTGACCCATTCATAGCTGGTGTACTAGTCACATTTATTGTGGACCTATCTAGGTTATTTATGAACCAACAAAACTAAAATGCTCAATTTACTGCATGAAGCTACAAAGGTACCCTATTAAAACATCATCTAGTCTCCATGACATAGATAGGCTACATATATACAAAATATTACTACACCTTCTCTTATTTAGTAGAGTAACGAGAACAGAGCTTGATATACATATGGTGCCACCACTGGTAGAAAACCAACCTTTAGTCCCGATTGGTAAGACCTTAGGAACCAGAGACCAACCGGGACTAAGATGGAGAGGCAAAAAGACCCATTTATGTATATATAGTTGCACTGTTGAATGGGGAATGAGGGTGAGTCTTTGGGAATGGGACGCATCGGGAATTTCAAACAAACCAGGAGTTAGGTAGATCGAGCATCAAATTTACTTTACAGTCCAAGCAGTATGATGTAGCACATTCCTGTGCACATTCAACTATGAGGCCTGATGTGCCCACAGCCAGTTTATCACGGTAAATTACAGCCAATGGTGGGTACGAAGGTGCCTGAGGTATCGATCGTTGATGGATGTAGCATGTCAGAACACTGCTGGTAAATAGTGGCCGATGGTGTGCTGACATGGCAGCGTCTCGAGCTGAGGCAATGATGGTGGCGCTTGTTGTTCTTTCTTTTGGAGGGCAGGGAGGTGGCCTGCCATGTATCGCACAAGTGACACATGAAGCAGAACTTGAGCATGGTCACATACTACATGCCTCGTCATCTTGATAAAGACGCACATCTTATTTGATTTACCCCCCAACCTCTCGCTAGTTGTAAATGTTCAGAGATTACTGTTAACCCAACAATTTATAGGCTAGGATATCCGTTGTAATAGGTTTAACACCCAATTGCATTGCCATATGATCTTCTACAGTTAATTGTCACTCACGTTTAGCCACTTTGAGTAATTTTCAGCAATGCGAAAATCAGGCAATCTGTGGGTTCATTGACGTACACCGTCTGAAATAAGAGGTATGGTTTCTTTTCCAGCATACCATGTGAGTTCAAGCCACTGCAAAGTGAACGTGTTTCCAGTTAAATGATTCAAAAACCTTGTTAAACAGAGCCATGTTGGATCAGCTTTAGGTTTGTGGTCCATGTGAAACGGCCTACACATGCCTTTGACCAGCATGCTGCAGTTGCAACAACCGCCGGTAAGAGGCTAGCGTTATGGACTGGAGCTCATGCAAGGTTACAGCAGCAACAATTTTCTGGAGGTTCGTTAGATTGTGCTGTGGAGATGATGACGGCTCTCATGTCTTTGTTCACTATATCACAATCTCATATAATCGACTATGTTGGAATCAGTAAAAGCTCTCGCAATGATAAACTATCGGCGGGTATACACTTATACCGCCTCCACCTTATAAGTTCTGTCAGTGTAGAGTTTTACCAACTAACACTCCTATGCCAACAGAGTTCAGTTGCCCTATGTATAAAAATACTCACCAATATATTTTTCCCAACTCACAAGGGTGGATTTTTGCAGGTTCGAGGCAGCCCATGCTTACACGTGGCCTTTCTAGTGCAGCAACGCAACCGCTGTCCTGCTGGTGGCAACTTTCTACGGGTGCTGTCATGGAGATTAATACTCTCTTCATGACAACGGTCCTATGTAACAGTGGAGGCTCTAACACTTGGTGCCAGAATATATGGGTTGTGGGTGCTTCTTTGGCGAAAGCTTGCCAAAAATGCATGTCACAACCTTGAGTGCTGCACCCCTTATTGGAGGAATCAATGAGAAGCCTCTATTCCCCACATCTGAGGTTTCTTGAGTTGAAATACTCTGTTTCCCATGGGTGGTGTATGTGTTGTTTCCTCCCTGGAGGCTTTATTTTTTCTGGAGTCCCCCTCCCACCTAGTTCCACTACTATATAACTGGCTTTTAGCGTTGGTTCGACTGTCATTTTTTTAAACCGTCTTAATGGTGCTGTGTGCTAAAAAACTGACAGTGAAAAGATGTTTATAACAACAGGTTCTGAATAAGTAATCAATCAATTGTTTCTATTTTTCATCAAAGCTGGAATATAAAGGTGTACATGCAAGCTGTTTCAACATGCCTTCTGAACCCAAGTGAATCAAAAGTGAGCTCATGCTATTCAATAGCTACACTATTTTCTCTTGCCAATGGAGTTGACTCCATGTAAAAAGAAAAATATGTATATGCATATTGCATTACATGCTATAACTTGTATTACTTGATATTCTGCCACTCTTAATACCTACAGTACTTTAGGAGTTACTCCTAGAGTACTCCTATGCAGGTTATTATCTTCCAAGGAACTCACACTGGATCCGTTTTTAGGCATTGCTGGAGAAGGAGGATGACTGACTTCACGATTTCGGGTTGTCACATGCTTGAGACCATGTCTATGGAGATCTTTTCCTCGAATGGATGGTCTTTTAGTAATAGAATTGCTTATGGGTGATTTTAGACTTGTTTTTGAGACTGGATCTTTCATGTTTATGTTTGTGACGTACTTGTGTGTAATAACAAATAGCTATATGAAACTCAAATAGCTATATGCATAGTTTCATGCAGAGGTTGGGATATTAAAATATATATTCTTTAAAAAAAGGTGATTTGATTGACCATAAAAGCTCAATTTAGGAGTTCCTCCTATAAAGCTAAAACCTTCGATGGGGGAGTAAAATCACTTTGCATTCCTCCTGCCTCCTGTTGTGTAACGACCCGGGTTTTCGGTGAGGAAAACCCGATTCCCTGTACCCTTGCGATAGTCCCTGGATCAGTCGCTATCGCGTACAGAACTCATCACAGACGATACATCACAGCCATACATCGAAACACACTAATATAAGTACTTAATTTATTACAAATCCATTATGTAGTACAACATTACAAGCCTCTTGGCTGAATCAGAGTTAAAAGTCTACACAGCGGTAGCTAGCATCCCAGAAATGTCTCCATCTTTTATTCTTCTTGCCCACAGGAATCCTTGAGCGCAGCGACGTCTCCTCAGTTGTATCACCCATCGGCATTGTTTTCGTAGTCGGGCTCGTACCCTGCACACCCAAAGTCTATCCCCAAGGAATGGGATAGGTCCACGTCACCAACTGTATGCAGCTTTAAGTGGTCTAACTCTAAAGGGTAAGAAAAGTGACAAGGTAAAGGCTTGGGTTTCCTATGCAACAGCAGCAAAGCACAAAGAAGAAACATCTCCATATAAGTCCCAACCCATTCTCTCAGCACAACTCGGAAACACCTGGTACCCTAGGAACCCGTCTCCACAACCTATCTTCATCTAGGGTCGATGCGAGAACTTCCTCTCCTCGCACCTCAATGATTGCAATCGGATCTGCGAGGTAGAGGGAGCAACTCTCCTCTCCCCGACTGCAACCACGGCTCATCACACTCTCAAACTACGGGGGGAGGTAGAAATCCCAAAACATGAGAACCAACAATCCACTGGGCATATCCATGATGAGGACGTGGCTATACGTATAGATCTAAACTCTACAGAGCGTGTACACCTGTACCCAACTCGGAATGGCACCCGACGGTGATCAGCCAACCGAGCCCATCCTACCATGCGAACTCTCGGTAGTTACGGTTCCACCCTGCATCCGGACCTCAAAGCGATCCATCGCAAAGGACTGCACCGGAACTGTGAAATGCTACCGTGTGGCCACACGTGAGACGCTCCGGAAGAAGATGGGCACAAACCCACTTCACCCCCACTGATACCCTCTATGCTGCTGGCAGGTATGGTACCGCACTTGCCGAGCTCAACCCGGCCCTATCCCCACTCTCGGCGAGGTGGTGTGTACGAAATGTCCCGTGAATCGGTTGGCCCACTCGGTTTCAGACCGGGACAAGCTCATGTCCTCCAAGCGTATAATAAAACCCCAACACCTGTGCTCCGAAAACCATAAAAGTGGGGATGCACTGAGGAGTACATCCCCATCTTCAATCCTAGATCGGTTGTTTCGAGCTCACCCCCGCCAAAGTACCCATTCTCCTGCCGGTTTTACCCCACACACGTCAAGAACCTGCAGTCGGGCCATCATTTGATGCCGCCGACATATTCTGCACAAAATTTTAAGTCAAAAACATGGAAGTACAACATTCTAAGTATGTCACTATGAGAATGAAAGTTCTATATGAATATGAGAATAAAACTACATTTCTAAGTCATTCTAGGTTTCTAAGTCATTCTAGGTTGCTTAGCTCTCTAAGTCACTACCAGAAATGGAAAGACAAGTGGGAAACAAACTCACCGGAGTACTCAGAGTCGGTCTAGGAGGAAGTACAAGCCCATGTGGAGAAGGGAGTTGCACTTGTGGTTGTGTTTGAGCAATTACCGAAGTAAGACCTTGGATGTATTGAAGCACCTGCTGCATCTGCTGCGTATTGGCCTCGACATACTGCTGCATCTGCTGTTGGTCCCTCTGCTGTTCGGCCTTCTCTTCTGCAAGCTTGGACTACAATTTTTGATCCCAACATTAGAATACAAAGCAGAAATATATGAAGCATGGTCAAAGAATGACGGATATAGACATCTAATTACCGTGACTGTCTCCAGCAAGGACTCAGCAACGGTCGGTCGTCGCTGTACGGGCGGGGCTGAGCTCGTGCTCCGAGCTTTCACCACCGGGAGACTGGGAACCTCGGCCGGGTCGAGGATGCTGTCGCCCGCAAAGTACCGACCATGCTGCTTGCCGTGTCCGATCCTCATTATGACTTCTCCATCAAGGGGCGCCGTCCTCGAATCGAACTCTGGCCCATGGACCTCCCTTGCCGTCGTGTTGTACCAAACGATGCGGGGCTGGATCATCGGGTTAGTGTACGCCTTGGGCGGGTCTGCCTCGTTGTAGGTGATGTCCGACGTCGCCTTGGCGTTGTGAGACAAAGCATATGCCTCGAGCTGGGAGCAATGCTGGCCACCATGTGCCTGAGACTACGACAAATAACAAGATTGTCACAAATAATGCAAAATTGTGAGCATTGCAATAAAGAAATAAATTCACGTACCCATCTAGTCACAAATTGCCTTAGGTTTAGGTTGCCTTGATGGTGTGCCAGACATGGCATCTTCAAACGCCGCTCCCGGCGCTCGAGGTGCATCTTGTCCCACTCCGGGTCAAGCCACCTGTCCACCAGCCTTGCCCAAGCCCGCCGATTGCCGCTACACCACCACGGAGGCACCTGCACGTCATCAAGTGCATGCCATATCAAATTGATCATACGTGAACGATGAGAAGTTAATATTGCAGTGAGATGTTCTTTACCCTCAACCATTCATCTCTGGGTAGCTTCTCGTTTCTTGCCTGCTCTTTGGTGATTTTCTGTTTCTTGTGCTTTGCGAAGTAGAACACAACGGCGCCTACACGCGCCTCGTAAATAATATCATGCACCAGCTTTTGACAGGCATTCCTCACCACCTCATTCGCCCTTTCCAGAGAGCCCTCCTCACATCTGTAGAAATCCTGCATATACAAGTGTTGTCAATACTTTAGGAATATGCAAAGTAAAACTGATGTATTGAGATTAGCAATGTTTTGCGAGGAAGACTTACCCATAGTTCGTTTACCACACGCTCGGCCCTGGTATTGAAATTCCTATCGTCTCGATCATCTTGATCGGTCGCCGTGACGTAGTGGTCAAACGTCTCTGCTAGCTCCTCTCGGTCCCCAACCTCCACCAACCCAGGCCAGTGAATCTTGCACAAAATACCGAGGATGCCATTGGGAAGACGTGAGTGATGACCTAGAGCGACTACCCTGCATCCCCTCAAAATTGATTCAGACAAATTAATAGTTTCAATTGTGAAAGTTCAAAGTAACCAATGAAAAAGCATTGGTAAATTACCTTTTCCCATCAGGTGCAATCATCAGTCGTTCCGCAAGAGGTACGGGAAGTATCAGAAGCGTCGAAGGGCCTCGCAACCAGTTCTTCCCAGCCCCCTGCTCCCCATCCCCCTCCTCCTCCCCCTCTCCCTCTCCCTCTCCAGATCCTCCTCCCTATGCCTCAGCCTCTCCGCCTCCCTCTCCTCCCTATCACTCCCCTCCCTATCACTCTCCTCCCTCTGATCCGCAGACTGTGGCACCATAGGAGAGGGACGCGATTTGCGACCCACCCTCCCTCCAGACAACGAAGAACCAAGGGGGGAGGGTGACCTCCGGCGACCAACCCTCCCTCCTCCTCCTCCTCTAGACGGAGGTGCACGCTCCGGAGTGGGTGACCACCTGTGACCCCTCCTACCACCTGCCCCGGAGCCCTCAGCCGTCTCGGAGCCGTCAAGGGCGCTACGAGGGTAGAACTCGTTGAGGTTCCTCGTCACCCCGCGACCACCGCGGCCGCCACCGCCTCTGCCGCTGCGTGCCCTAGGCATCTTCGTTCAATCAACTGCAAAAAAAGAGTGAAGCAAGTATTAGTACATGTATTAGACAGCAAAGAGTACAAGTAATAAATAAAAAAATAATTAATGTAGTAAGTACAACTATTAAATTAATGTCATAATTGGTACGGTTCTTACATGTTTTAGAAATACTCATCATGATCCGTATTAGCTGGATCATATGTCTCATCGTCACTATCACGCATGTCCATATCCTCAACACCGTGCTCCAAAGGAGGAAAGACGTCATCATCACTATCACTTCCCAAACCTAATCGCTCCAGTAATTGTAAGTCATCCTCATCATGAACATCTTCTCCAGCATCGTCCATCTCTACTTCCATTCCGATCGCTTCGGTTAAGTCTATCTCAAAACTCCCTTCTAGCCCATCTTCTTGAAAGAACTCGCCAACATATGTGTTTGGGTCTAGTAGGTTGTAATCTTCGTTGACAGGGGCAAGTAGTTTACTATGTGGCGAAACCTTGTACACAACATCCCAACCCTGGAGACGCTTCTCTTTTTGCAAGGGCATGATAGATAACAAACTTGTGTGGCATGTTGAGCCATGATATAGACATCGTCTCCTGTGTACACAGTTGACTGACGAATTTCGACTAGCCCAAGATTCGGGTTCCGCCTCATAGCCTGAGGATCAAACCAACGGCACTTGAATACGACAGGTTTCAAAGGTTTGGAACCATGAAACTCGAGTTCATATATTTCTTCAAGTCTTCCATAGTACTCGGACCCATCGACTGTTGTCATACAAACTCCAGAATTTGTGGTTCTTCGATTGGGACGACTGTCCTCGTGACTTTTTGTGTGAAAGCGATATCCATTCACATCATAAGCGGCGTATGACTTGACCCTAACGGTGCAACCATCGGCAACCTGTCTCAAGTCGGGACTCATAGACGAATCGATTTGCCCCTGCAAGACCAGGGAGGATAGCTCGTTATCATACATGACATGCCGTGCTAAGTACGATCTTACAAAGAAGGTGGGTTAAAATTACCTTCCTTTTGAACCAAGATATGAAATCGGGGATATTGTGTCGCGCATCCTGTCTACCCTCACTAAGTAGGGTATCTTCTTCCTCCTCGATAGGTGGAGGTTGGATGCAGAAAGAGCCAAGATGCGAGATCTTACGTGAAAGGAAAAAATAAGGTTTCTTGAGAACTTACTCTATGTACGGCTTTACTTCATCAAGGTTGCGCAACACATATATCATGATAGTGTGCCACTCTTCATCCAGCAAGTACTTGGTCCTCCCAAGACTTGCACTTCCAAGTTGTCCTCGGAAAACGCTGAGGTTCGAATCATTTTCCCCAACATTGTAACGAGGAGGTGGGTTTTGCACGCTGGGAAGGTTCTCAGCATAATATTTAGTTGTGAAGTTTGACACCTCCTCCAGAATGTATGCCTCTGCAATGGAAGCTTCAATTTTGTTTTTGTTGCCAGTTTTGTATCGAAGAAACTTTTGACATCTCTCAATTGGATAGCACCAACGGTTCTGCACAGCCCCCCCCAATCATGCCTCGCGCGGGAGGTGCAAAAGCATATGCTGCATCGGATTGAAGAAGCCGGGTGGAAGGATCTTCTCCAACTTACATAGCAACACAAGCGCATTTGTTTCCAGTATTTCAATCACAGCAAGAGATAACTCCTTAGCACAAAGCTGACGGAAGAAATAGCTCAACTCTGCCAGCACTTGCCACACATGTTCAGGTACATAGCCTCGAACCATCACCGAAAGAAGCCGCTCGATCCATATGTGGTAGTCATGACTCTCCAGCCCGTGTATTCGCAAAGTAGCTAAGTTCACCCCCCTCCTCAGATTCGCAGCATACCCATCAGGGAACATTAACGTTTTGAATCAGTCGCAAACTTCCTTCCTTTGATCCCTCTTCAGGACAAAATCAGCCTTAGGCCGAGACCATGTCCTGCCCGCTATAGGTTTCTTCATGGCTAGCTTTGGCCTATCGCATAACGCTTCTTGATCGACTCTAGCCTTAACGTTGTCCTTTGACTTATCTGCCCATTCCATGATTGTACCAAAAAGTGCCTCCCCCCAATTCTTTTTGGTGTGCATCACATCAATGTTATGTGGAAGAAGAAGATCTTGCATATAGGGTAGCCTCCACAAGCCCGACTTCTGAGCCCAGGCATGTTGCACACCGTATCCCTCAAAATAAGTTTCTCTTTCTTTGAGCACGAGAGCCTCTACCTGGGCACGAACCTCATCTCCCGTCAGGATGTGCGGTGGTGGGTCATTAACTCTCACACCTTTCGTGAAGTTCTTCGAATCTTGTCTGAATTCATGCTCAATAGGGAGGAACTGTCGATGTTTGTCAAAGCAAGAATACTTGCCACCTCTCTTCAACCAAAAGAACAACAGAGCCTCCTTGCATACTGGGCAGGAGAACTTCCCGTGGACACACCAGCCGCAAAATATCGCATACGCCGGCATATCATGCATGGAGTACATGTACCACACATGCATCTGGAAGTTTGTCTTCGTAGCTCGGTAGTATGTCCGCACCCCGTCATTCCAAGCACGGATCAAATCATCAATCAGAGGCTCCATGTACACACTCATATTATCCTCTGGGTATCCAGGAATTATCAGCGACAAGAATATGTGTTGTCTTTGAAAGACGACACCGGGGGGTAGATTGAGGGGGATGACAAACACAGGCCAACAACTATATGAGGCAGCCATTCGCCCATAAGGATTGAACCATTGGTTGCCAACACCACACGTACATTGCGAGCCTCAAGAGCTTTGTCACAATGTTTCTCATCAAATTTGGTCCATGCAATGGTATCGGATGGATGTGCAAGCTTATCACTGTGTCAGGTTCCCGATTTGTGCCAACTCATTTGCTTCGCAGTTTCCTCGGTCATGTAAATCTGTTGGATCCGCTCTATGAACTGAAGGTACTGTAGGATACTAACCGGGACCGTGAGCTGCCTCTTTTTGCCCTCACCAGAGTCTACCTCCACGAACCGAGACGCTTTACATTTAGGACAGTACTTTGCATTCTCATGTTCTTTCCTGAATAAGACGCATCCTTTCGGACAGGTGTGTATCTTCTAATATGGCATCTTGAGTGCACGAGGGACTTTTCTTGCTTCATACATGTTCTTGGGAAGAATGTGACCTTACGGAAGCATATTGCCGAAAACGGTCACCAAGGCATCGAAGGCCGCTCGGCTTAGGTTATGTTGGGACTTTATGGCCATTATTTGGGAGATGGCATACAGTTGAGAAATCTGGGTATGCTCATGAAGGGGTTTCTGTGCTGCAGCCAACATGTCATAATACGCCTTAGCACTTGGCTCTGGCTCCTCCTCCGAAGGTTCTCCTTGGAAATGTGCTTCGTGAAAGTCATCTATCATGTCTGCTACCCCGGCATCACCATCAAGTTCCTCAATGTGTCGTCTCACGGCCTCATCTCTCATACGACCGGTTTTAGTATGGTAGGTCCACTTTGTATAGTCTTTCGTAAAACCATACTTGGCAAGATGCTCAAGCATGTCATGCGTTGTATGCCGATGCGTGTTTCCGCATTTGCTGCAAGGACACCAGATGGTAGATTCCCTAGGAGTTTCCCTTTTAAGCTTTTCAAATGCTTCTCTCATGAAAGTTTGGGTGTTCGCAATCCATTCAGGTGTCAGGCAACCCCACTTGCCCACCCGTTGTATATCCAGTCACGGTCACCCATTCTCTATCATACCAGGAAGTTATATAAAATGCATTGCATAAAAAATCTACGATGCCTAGACACTCTACTAGGTAAAGATAGGTCCTAATCCCACCCGTGGATGCGTAGATGGGGTGATCGGTTCCTATGGTCTACTCCAATCCTAGACAGAATTTCGGCAGCACCTCCCCGCTGTTCTCCAAATACACGTCCCGGTAGGGAGATTGTGTATCCGGAGAACAACGAGGAGGTGCTGCCGAAATTCTGTCTAGGATCGGAGTAGACCATAGGAACCGATCACCCCATCTACGCATCCACAGACTGTCCAAAAAACGTGGATAATTCGGAATAGATATAGCCTTATATATGCAAAGTTCTACATATGTCCAACTGTATCTCTTCCGAACGGGAGACACCTAACTAGGTTTCGTGATCTACGACATCAACTGGAAAGAGAGAGAAATGTGCCTCACCTTGCTGGCCTGAAGAATGACGAAGGGGTCCGCGGACCGGTGGCAGAGGAAGGCGGCTGATTCCTGCAAACAAATGAACATAACAGTGTAAGTTGCAATTATGGGCAGCACCTCCCGTACATAATGAGGTTCTAAAAACCTGCAAGAAAACAACAGTACGATGGCCGACAACCACAGTCCAAATTTATAGAAATAGAAATTTGTCTCAGATATTTTTTTCTTGCATGGACCTCGAACTTAGAGCATAGATAATCAAAAGAGGGTTCATGACAGCCATGGAACCATGTGAGAGACATCCAGCCCAACAAGTTGTTGCTTGGGCATGGATGTCTCAAATGGTTTGATGACAACCATGAGAAGCATATAATTGAACAACAGAAGCTCAAGGTCATTATATTTTACCCAACATGAAATTTGGGTAAGTTTTGTTATCATCATAGGCATGAGTAAAGTTGAATTTAAAATGAAACAAAATTTCAACAGCACCTCCCCTACATGGAGAGGTTTTCAATACCTACAACAAAATAATGGCACGATGGCCGACAACCACAGTCCAAAATATTAATTTGCCTCAGATATTTTTTTTTCTTGCATGGACCTTGAACTTAGAGCATAGATAATCAAAAGAGGGTTCATGACAGCCATGGAACCATGAGAGACGCCCAGCCAAACCAAGTTGTTGCTTGGGCATGGATGTCTCCCATGGTTTGATGACAACCATGAGAAGCATATAACCGGTACAACACAAGCTCAAGGTCATTATATGTTACCCAACATGAAATTTGGGTAAGTTTTGATATCATCATAGGCATGAGTAAAGTTGAATTTAAAATGAAACAAAATTCCAAAATAGTAATTTGCCTCAGATATTTTTTTTCTTACATGAACCTTGAACTTAGAGCATAGATAATCAAAAGAGGGTTCATGACAGCCATGGAACCGTGAGAGATACCCATCCCAACCAAGTTGTTGCTTGGGAATGGATGTCTCTCATGGTTTGATGACAACCATGAGAAGCATATAACCGGTACAACATAAGCTCAAGGTCAACATATGTTACCCAGCAAGAACACTAGGTACAATTCATATCATCATCGGCATATGAGAAGTTAAATTTCATATCATGCAAAATCTAAGTAACAAACTAAATTCATTTCCTAACTAAATTTCCTAACTAAAATCAAACAAAACTGCATGCTCAGCAACTAAAAATTGACAAAGTGCATGTTTCTCACCTTAACAGGGGCGCGAGCTAGGGACGGCGAGGCTCACGGCGAGGGGCCCCGGCGGTTGGGGGCAGCGGCCGGGGCCGGCCTCTCCCTCGGCGGTGGTGGTGAGGCACGGGCCGACCTCTCCCCCAGGCCGTAGAGGTGGTGGGAAGGCACGAGCCGGGAGAGGAGGGGGCCGCGGCCGGATCGTGCCCACCGGGGGAGAGGAGGTGGAGGAGCGACGGGCGGCGAGGCTCACGGCGAGGGGCCCCGGCGGTAGGGGGAAGCGGCCGTGGCCGGCCTCTCCCCCGACGGCAGTGGGGAGGCACGGGCCGGCCTCTCCCCCGTGCCGCGGCGGTGGTGGGGAGGCACAGGCCGGGAGAGGAGGTGGCCACGGCCGGATCTTGCACATCGAGGGAGAGGAGGTGGAGGAGCGACGGGCGGCTGTCGGCGTCGGGGACCACAGACGGCGTGGCCGGCGTCGGGGGCAGTCGCGGCGGGGACCGCGCGGCCTGCATTGGGGAGGACAGCGACTGCGCGGACGGGAGTCGCGGCGGGGACGGGGTGCTCGGCGGAGGGGACGACAGCACGCGGTAGGCGGCAGCGGCGGTTGTGTGTGTCCGTGTGTGTGTGTCTGGTGCATGTGTGGAGTGTGTAGCGTGTGGAGTAGAGAAGTGTGGTGCGTGTGTGAAGTGTGCGAGTGTGCGGCTGACAAGTGGGGCCATGGAACCTTTGCCGTGAGCTAGATCTGGGGCTCACGGCAAAGAACCGGTGGGCCCACACGTCAGCCGCAAGCAATCTAGGGTTCCAGGACATATGTTTGCCGTGAGCTAGATCTACAGCTCACGGCAAAGGTCCCGCCTTGCTGTGAGCCAGATCCACGACTCACGGCAACCAGGAGGCAGCCGTGTGTATTGGTTGTGTGCCGTGAGCTACACACCGTAAACTGTCAGTTCACAAATTTTATTTATTTCCCTCTTGTTTTTTTATTGATTTTCCTTCAAAACAAGTTGAGTGCATTATGATATTTACCTGCTAAGCTAACTCTACAATGTCAATTTTAAACTTTGATGAATTAAAAACATTAGTTTGATTGTACTTTCAACTAAAATTCTATCATTTCATGCGGTCTGATAATGTTCAAAATTAGAAAACTACACAAAAATTTTTCCATTAACCAACATAAGACACTCAAAGTTGTTTAATGATCCTAGGGAAAGTTACAAGGTCAAATTTGAATCAAAACATCACAAAGACCATCAAATCTAGTCACATGAGTCAACATCTCAGAAACTTCCAGTGAGATGCTTCAGTTTGTAAACAGTGTATAAGTTGAGTAATTCGAAACCATCTCAATTCTTCACCACAGCCTCCATACATGATATCATGATGTCCATACAAATTTCATGATGTTTTAAATTTGTATGGATTTTATACAATTAAAATACTATTGGACGAAACCTTCATAATCATGTGTCGAGTCTAAATGTTTGAAATTCTCTCTCATTTCATGGTATATGTATGAAAAAGGAATGAAGAACACGAAATATCATTATTGCACTAACTTTAGTCTATGATTTTATGCACTTCCAGTTCAAATCCGACGTATCTGAAAAAAATACGAAGAAAGAAAAAATTTACTAAATATATCAAACTGAGTTATAATTGCTCCAAATTTGAATATGTAGTTTGTAGAGATGTGGTTTAAGGGTGGAAAACTTTTGGAGGGCAAAGACCAATTTTTTTGGCCTGTTTGCCGTGAGCCATGGACCTAACTCACGGCAAACAAGGAAAACATACGGCGTCAGGTGGTGTTGCCGTGAGCTGCCACGGGCTCACGGCAAAGAGGCTGCCACGCGTCTGCGTTTCTGTGCCACGTTGCTGTTACAAGGCTGCCATGCGGCTACTACATGTTTGCCGTGAGCCGCAGATCTGGCTCACGGCACACGCGCGACGTGCACCGTGTGTCCCACACTGTGCCGTGAGCGGTGGATCTGGCTCACGGCAAAACTAACGGCCCAAGCCAACGGACGTGACGGGTCAGGTTGTCAACGTGCGTCTTTTCTGTGCCGTGAGCCAGGTCTGTCTACTCACGGCAAAGAGCAGCCCTCGCCGTGTGTGTTGTGTGTGCCGTGAGCCTAGTCAACCTACTCACCGCAAAGAGTGGCCCTCGCCGTGTGCTTTTTATCTACCGTGAGTTCGGTCAACCTGCTCACGGCATAGAGGCTTGGCGCCGTGTGTGTTATGTCTGCCGTGAGCCGCCTTGGAAGATCACGACAAACAGGCCTGTATGCCGTGAGCCCGATGTTTGGCTCACGGCAACGAAAAGGCTCACGACAGCTTTGCGATTTCCGGTAGTGTATGTTTCCTCCAGCTCCTGTGCAGCACCAATCTTTACACCGCATCCGACACCGTGCGTATGGGTAGCTACGCCTTGGGACAGCAGAATGTTTGGGAACGGTAAGGCCCCAAGATCATTCCGTGCTCAAGACAAAACAACATGACGCCATCAAGCTGGGGACACCGCATCACCGAGCAACAAGTTCGGGATCCATCAGATTGATTATCGAAGATGCTAGACCTAGACGAAGAAAGGAGATAGGTCGGGTTGCCTACAGACCACATGGTATGCTACTGGGGCACGAGCAGGAGAGATGAGTGTGGGAGGGGGTGAAACAGTGCCCCGACAGGCTTCCAGAAAGGCTCACCGGTGATGGAAAAATGCAGGGATGGAAGGGAGGGCGTTTTGGGAGGCGGATGGCAGAGTTCCACCCGTGTTGCCCACGAGAGGGGCAACGTGGGGATGGTTGGTTGCATCACTAACTAAATGGCTCATGTATGTATATGTAAATTTCTCATGCATCACATTTCTCATGAAGCTATGATCCAATAAAAATAACAATGCTCATTTACTGCATGAACACAATAAATTACCTTATCACATATTATGAAACAGAAGTTGGATGAGAGGCCTGGTGAATAACATTTACGGTGCCACAGTTAAATGGTGACCGAGGGTGGGTATGACTACCCATTGGAAATTTCAAACAAACCGTAAATAGGAAAAACTAAGGGTCAATCTTGCCTAAGGGACTGCAGCAGCATCTGCAATGTGTTGTCCGTGTAGCGTCCTGGTATGTGAATCAGCTGCATGCATTGGAGGAAAATGTCATACACGTACTATATAGATGTAACTCACTAATTATTTCTCTCAAGATGCAAGCATTCCACATCATAACCCACTATACGCTGTGTCATCATCCACCAGACTATGTCTTTAATCGATTTTTTGTGGGTAATAACATGTATTTGTGAACAACACACCACAAAATTCGCGCAGTTGAAATACATGTAGGATCAATCATTTTAAAATGATTCACTCTGAACAAAATAACAGGCTTTCATATATAATGTTGTATACAAATGAATGTTATCATGTAATCACTTTGGTGTTTCTCCTTCCACATTTCAGCTTAAATTATATTTAAAAAATTTCTGCAGAAACACGTGGGGTATCACCTAGTACTAGACTATTTCCTACACCAACTCTTAATATATCTAGTGTACTTGTGCATGCACAAATTCGCATATGCAATAGTTCTTAAAAAAATGTGCATATGCAATGTGTTGTCAGTGTAGCGGCCTGGTAGGTGAATCGTTGGATATAAAAGCTCTTATCTGGTGGGGAAAAATACTTGGATGCCTCCTGGCGCAAAAGAGAAAATTCACACCTCTTGTGAAGTATGGAAGAGCTTGGCTGAAACTGGGGTGGGTGATGTGTATGCTGAATACCGTGATGCTAGAGATTCAGTGGTGACCAAGAGGTTTCTTATGGGGATGGGAACAGGATACATTAGGAACTTAACTTAAGCATGTATTTGGAAGGCACACAGCAAAATCTCAACAACATATGCAAGCAAGCCCAGCAGTACGCCAGCTTAGCTTGATAGTGGAAAATAAAATCTGCACATACAATGGCCAAGAGCCGCAGGATTATTCAGCTTAATGCAAGCAAGCCCATGACTTGACCTTTTCAACGGCGAGTAGTTTTACTTACACCATCTTGGTTGTATTTAAATGTTCAGTGATGATTCTTAACCTGGCCCAAGAATCCATCGGAGATCTGTAGTCACAGTTAATTTTTAACAATCGATTGTATCTCTAGGTTATCTTATCTACTAAGGGGGTGTTTGGATCCAGCTGACTAGAGACTAGCAGACTAATTTTAGTCACTTAGGGGACTAAACCTCCAAACACCCCTGACTAAAGGGTGACTAAAACTAGTCTAGTCTCTAGTAAGGGGTGACCCAACTAAAGGTGACTAAAACTCTCTTTGTCCACATTTATTGCTCCCTCCTCTCTCTCTCTCCCGTCGCCTCCCCCCTCTCTCGTGAGACCCGTCCCGCCGTCGCCCTCCCCTCGATTTGCTGCCGGCAAGCCGTCTCCACAGCCGCGAAGGAAGGGGCCGGCGACGGCTCCACAGGCGCTGGTGGCCGTCACCTCCCTCCGCCTCGCCGCCACTCGAGCAGGTCCGTCCTTCAGTGGATCCGGGCGGGCGCGGCCACGCCGAGCCGCATGAAGATGCCCACCGACGGGAGCTCGTTGGTGTCGTCATTGCCGGGAGCAAGGGAGCCGCCATCGTCCATCACCGCATCAGAGAAGAAGAGGAGGAGGGGGACAAGCTCGGCCGCGCAAATGTTCTTCCGCCACCGCCGTCGCAGCCGCACATGGAGGAGGGCCCGCCTCCGTCGCCACCGGATCCCGGTGCTTCTTCCGTCGCCACCGGATCCCGGAGCTTCTTTCGTCGCCGCCGGATCCCGGAGCTCCGCCCGCCACCATCGCCGCCCTACCCCGCATCAGGAGCAGAACAACAGCTCGGGCCTCCATCGCCGCAGCCCGCCGCCGGAGAGGCCAGCTCCCGCGGCACTTGCCCCCACCCATGCGCGCGCGCCTCCGCCTCCGATAGCGGGAGCGGCGACGACTGGGCGCGATGGGTTGGTACAGATGCAGAGGGAGAGGAAGGGAGGGAGAGGAGAGGAGAGGAGAGAGAAAGGGAGGGAGGGAGGGAGGGAGAGAGCAATTTAATATTGACTAATTTTAGTCACCCTTCAAACACGGGCTGACTAAAAAATTTTAGTCTGACTAAAGTTTAGTCAAGCGACTAAAGGGATCCAAACACCCTCTTTTAATGATCACTGATTTTGGATAATTATTGTAATTTTGAACAGTGCAAAAAATGGAAACGACAGCAACTTAACTGGTTCAATAAAAAATTAGACGACAATATAAAAAATGAGGGTGGGCAACGAGGGGATAAACCCCACCTGAAAATGGTGACCAGTCAGTTAGCGCTCCTCCCCGTGGACACTAACCAGCTACGTTATGAGTCGCTTGGCCAAACGACGATAAATACTCCCCATAGTTGTAAATATATAATTGTTAAGATAATTATTATTCGATCAGTATGCACACATTTTTTTGTCTTCATAATTGGTAATTGAAGTACTCCCTCCGTCACATTCAATCAGAAAATAAGAGAAAACTATTGATAGCTAGTATACTTTGTCTGCATGCAACATGCTCTCAACGTAGCTGCCTTCTAGATAAAAAAAATGTGAAAGACTACTAGACCCTCAATTTGTGAGCAATTTGTGAGTTACATTATGCCTATAAAAAGCTACACACCTTTGGTGGGGGAGAAATTTCACCTGCTTCCGGATCCACATAGGCAACATCTAAATAAAAATTCGCAGTTTCTTCGAAGTACTAGTTATTTGTTAGGCTGAAAACTATATGGAGGGTGGTTAATGATGGGGTTGCTTCTTTGGCTTATTGGGATATGGAAACTGTTGGGTCAAGGTCACCCTCCAGTTTCGGTGAAGGCTGAGCACGGGATTAGATTGCTCGATCGTCTTGCTGCAACTAATCTGCTTCTGCCGGATAGGACTGTAAATATTAAGAGGGAATAATTGTAACACAACAAAAGGAGTGTATATGTGGGTGGCCTCACCAATTACGTAGCCCAGGTTTGGCCCATGTTTGGTAGAGCCATAAGGAGTTTTGGTCTATGCAAAATGTGATTAGTGGAGTGTATATGTGGGTAGCCTCACCTATTGCATAGCCCAGGTTAGTTTACCATCTCCTATCCTCTTCCCGATCTTCTCTCGTCACCACTCATCACCTCTCGCCATCGATCCTTGCGGGCATCGCCGCGATGCAGCCGTCGCGGGCTGTGCGGGTGAGCTTCGCCGCGCGGCAGACGCCGGTGGCCGGGCGGGTGAGCTTCGCCGTGGGGCTGCCGCCACCAACCGTGAGGGCGCGCTCTGCTGCACGGTTACCGCCACCGGGGTCACCGTCGGTCATGTGGGTCCGTTGTGTGGGGTTGTGTCCGGCATCCAGGCGAGGGCCGTCACATGGGGTCGCCGCCGCGCGAGCCGTGCAGGCACAACCACGGCCTGACTGGGTGGCTGGCACAGTGCTCTACTCCGTCCCGGCCCTGTGCATCCTCTCGGTGGGCGGATTTCGATTCTGTGACACCAGAGCTCAAATCAATGGTGGCAGAGCTCCATTTGGCAACTCTGATGCTCAAATCGAAGACAATGGAGTTTGATTTGGTGTTGTTGAAAACCAACTCGTCGTCGACCGTCTAGGAGAGGCGGTCACATGGGGTCGTCACGCTGGATGTGTCGAATAGACATCAGGACCGGCGGCAGCGCGACTGGCAACCCTCCCAGCCGACACGCCCACGGCGACGGCGTGTGGAGGCGCGGCCTCAATGGCTAGACAGGCGGCAATGCGGCGGATCCGAGCCGATGCACCCATGGCGGCGGTGCGTAGAGCCGTGGCCTTAACGGTGGCACGCGAGGGTGAGTGGAAGCGGCACCGATGGCTTATGCGAGTCTGCACACATGGAAACGCAGATGAATTGTGTTTCCCACTATGCAGGTTTTGCCTCCCCTTTTCAATAGCTGAAGCCTACCTAAGACCATATGCAGCCTACCAATCACTAGTAAGCTGCACTACACAATCCTGGATTTGTTGTGCAGCCTGCACTACCGGAAATTCTATAGGTGGGCTCACGGCAAAATAGCTTTTTGCCGACGGTCAAAATTAAAACTCACGGCAAAAAAAATTTGCCGAGAGGGGCTCTCGGCAAACAAGAATGTTGCCGTGAGCCTTTTGTGGCCGACGGCAACATGCTAGTTTGCCGAGAGCGGTTCACGACAAAGATGTATTTTGCCGTGAGCCTTTTTTCTGACCGACGGGAAAATTATCTTTGTCTTAAATTGAAATCAAAATTTTAAGAAGTAAATTAATTCAAATAAAAAAACTTTCAATTACAAAGTTTCATTACTTGTCAAGATGAACAACTTTTATTAGGGTCATTTCTTCATTCGACAAAGTTGAAATAATTTTGTTTGCAAATCCTATATCTCTTATATAGTTTCATAAAACTATATGAGAGATGTATAAGATTTGTGAAGATTGTTAGTACCACAACACCAGATGATCAAATGATCAAAATAAAAGTTGTCGGTCTTGAGAACTTATGTAACTTTGTAGTTCAACCATTTCTAATTTGAAAATTCAAAATTTGAAAACTAAGTTGGAAAGTACGTATGAATTTTTTGAATTTGAAAATTCAAATTTTGTAAATGTTCTCGAATGGAGAAACTCGTAATATGAAAGTTGTGTATCTCAAAAAGTTATGAAACTTTGTATTTGACAACTATTTAATTTGAAGTTGTTTGCTATGTCTAAATACTTAAATGCATTTGTTGCAATTTAAAAAAACCTTTGTTGTGGGCCAAACATGGGCTCACGACAAAGCCTTACTGGGCCAGCTGGCCCATCGAACTCGGCATATATAACCAGATATGCCCCCTCCCCCCTAAACCCTAACCCTCTCCTCCCCCGCGGCCGCCCACCCCGCCTCCCTCTCACTCCCTCATATCAGCGCTCCCCCGTTCCCATTCCCTGCCAGCTCCCTTTCTTCTTCGGGGAGACAGAGAGAGCGGGTCAAGGCCTCGTCGAGCGGGCGGGCGCACTAAAGTCGGCCGCTTGGGGAGCGCACGCGCCAGATCTGGGCCGGGTAGGGGCTCTGGCCGGCTGTTGCGGCGGAACGAGGAGGAGGAGGGCGGCAGCGGCAGCGGCGGTGATGAGATGAAGTCGTCGCTGCGGAGCCGGCAGATACTGCGCCACACCCTTCGGTACTACCCCGCGCATCATCTCATCATCTGATCACTTTTCCTCGATCTGTCATGTCCCGGGGGTGAAGTTGGGGGAGCTCCCTTGCTGACGTCAGTGTTGCGTGCGTGCGCACAGGCAAGGCGGAGGACCAGCTCTAGGAGTAGATGAACGCCAGCATCCGGATGGAGACGGAGGAGTCGCCGGAGGCCTCCTCTTCATCCCCTCCGGCGTGGCGGACGGCGGTGGCAGCGGGCGGTGGTGGGACTGCGGCGAGCTCCTCTTCCCGGCGGCCTCCTCTTCATCCCCTCCGGCGCAGCGGACGGCGGTGGTGGGACGGTGGCGGCCGGCAGTGGGCCCGGCCCTTTGGTTTTTTTGGTTTTTTATTCTTTTGAAAAACTCTTTGTCGAGAGTCTAAAGGTACTCACGGCGAACCATTGCCGTGAGTTTGAGCTTCGGCTCACGGTAAATAGCTGTTTGCCGGCAGAATTTTGCCGTGAGCTCTTTACCGGCAGCTGCTCACGGCAAACTCTTTGCCGTGAGTAGACCGCTCTTTGCCGTGAGGAACCGGCTCACGGCAAAGAAGCCGTTTCCCGTAGTGCTGCCAATGACAGCCTTTACTCCAAACTAAGCTATTTTGGTTCAACTTACTCTATAATGTAATTTGTCATTTTTGTTGATCCATACACAGTTAAATTTTATATTGAATCTTTGCATGATGGTAGTGGCACGGTAGGCTCCGTCGAATATTGCAATGTGTTGTTCAGCAGTACACCTGAGAGCGTGCAACGGTAGGCAGCAGCGCGCTGCCAATTCAGCGAGCACGCATTATGCGTCTGCTAGCGCACTAGGCGAGACAGCTAGCGAATGGGGCCTACCACTACCTACTAGACCGCGCACGCTCCTGTGTGTCTTTTTTCTTTTTTCTCTTTCCAAACTTTCTATTTAAGTAAATACCGTTTATATGTAACTTATGTACATAAACTATTTTAACAACAGTCTCTCAAAGGTTATGTGCATAATTTTTTTAACAACATTCTCTCAAAAGTTATGTGTATACATTTTTTAACAACATTTTTTCAAAGTTATGACAAGATATTATGGGTACAAGTTATATATGTATACTATGACAAGTTGTACACATAAGTTCTGCACGCTGCTGAAATTGTGCGAAAAACTCGTATCAACATTTTTAATCAAAAGTTTTGAAATTATTATGCGTGTAAGTTATGTATATGAAAAGTTGTACATATAACTTCTACAAGCTGTTGAAATTGTGATGAAAACATATCTAGTAAACGTTATATCATAGAGTTATACGTCAAAATCATGTGTATAAGTTATAATATTCCGAAAATGGAAAACTGAGGGATTTAAAACTTTTCTAAAAAAGAAAGTTGTGGCCTCTGGAGGAATCGACCGCTGGCAGGTCTCGTGGCGCACGCGCTAATTACACTACCAAATCGCCACATTTACCTAGAGTTCGGAGTTTTTCCGAGAACCAAATAAAAAACTCTCGGCAAAGAAAACTTTGTCGAGAGCCCCTCAAAGAACTCTCGGCAAAGAGGAAACACTCGGCATTTTTTTTAAAAATAAAAATCACTTTCTTCAGTCTAAATTTTTTGTATCATCAACATACACATATACAGAACTTATGTTTAAATTTGGCACAATTTTACCTCTGTTTGCTATATTTAACAATTTTATATCATTCTAAGCAATTTTTTTGTATACTTCCGATTTGAACTGCAAGTACATTAAATCATAGAGTAAAGTTGGTGAAAAAATGATATTCATGATCATGAGACATCTCTAAGACCATGTAAATGAAATGAAGCTAAATTTCCGACATTTGGTTCTCTGATCACGATGACGATCGTGAGGTAGAACGGTTAAAAATTGTATAAAATTCAAATGAAGTTTGAAAATCACGAAATTTGCCAAGTCCTCATGATATCATATGAGAAGGTTGTGAAAAAAATTGAGAATGTTTTGAACACATGGACACGTACGCTGTTTAGATTCTGGAACATCTCTCGAGAAGTATCTAAGAATTTGAACTAATGTCACTAGGTTTGGAGTATAAGAAAAATTCAAATTTGTGTTTGACCACAAAAACTTTTATATAAGTAATATACAACATAACTGGGGTCATATTAAATTTCGAAAAATTTTCGCGTATGTTTACTATTTTAATAATTATTTTTGAGTAAAATTGTATGTGCCGAGAGCTAGGCTGACGTGTCTCTCGTCAAAAATCCAACGCCAGCCCACCGACTGCACTCCCCCGCCGGCCAACCAAACACACTCTCCTGCCGGCCCACCAAACTCACTGCCCCGCCGGCCCACAAAGCCTACTCCCCCCGCGGTATATAAACCCATCCCCTCCCCCTCCAAACCCCAACCCCTCTCTCCCTCTCGCCCGCGCCGCCCCTCCTCTCCCCCACCCCCGCCCGTGCCGCCCCTCCCTCCCTCCCTCCCACAGGATCTCTTCCTCCTCTCCGGCCCGCCGGCATAGCCACCCCGTGTCCTCCCCAACCCTAACCCTCTTCGCAGCTCCCTCAGCCACCGGCAGAGCCACGCCGCCCCCTCCTCCCGCCTCCGCTCGCACCTCACCTCATGGCGAGGAGCAGCGGCGGGGCGAGGCTTGGCGGCGGCGGATCAGGCACCCGCGCGCCTCACTCCCTCCTCCCTCGTGCAGGATCTACGATGGCGGATCTGCGGGGCGAAGCTAGAGGTTGGATGGTGGTAGGCGGATATATGACGTCGGCCTCTGTCCCGGCGCGGTGAGAGGATCTATGACGGCGGCCTCAGGCTCGAGCTCCGACGGTGGCAGGCGGATCCGCGGCGGATCCACAATGGCGGCCTCCTCTTAGGGTTCTCTCTCTCTCTCTCTCCGGGTGGTGGAGTGCGGTGGCGGCCGGGTGGTGGTAGTGGCGGTTCTGGTGGTGGTGGTGGCGGGTGGCGGCAGTGGTGGTGGTGGCGGATTCTGGTGGTGGTGGCGGATGGCGGCAGTGGTTGTGGTGGCGGTTCTGGTGGTGGTGGTGGAGGGCGGCGGCGGTGGTGGCGGCGGCGGGGGTGGGGCGAAGGTGGCCGGTCGGTGGGCCCACTGCCTTGGATTTGCTTTTTTTGTCTTTGCCCAGAGCCATATCCCCTCTCGGCACACGAGTGCCGAGAGACGTGGCTCTCGGCAAAGAGCTCTTTGTCGGACCAGCTGTGTACTGAGAGTATCCTTTCGGCAAATCCTGTGCCGAGAGGAAAGAACCCTCTCCCGACAGCAAGCTGCTCTCGGCAAGGTGGGGATTCCGATAGTGTTAGCTCTTCCAATTAATAATAGCTGTACCATAGCTTAAAAGAGCAGTCAGCGGCATCTGGCACTTATGTGATGTGTTCTCGAATGCACAGATGATGAGGAACAAACAATATTAACTCTACAGTAGAGGCTCTACTCTCCAGTCATGATTTTTCCAAGCCGAGTTCAATTCAAAAAAACACCTATACAACTGGTTCAAGGAATATCAAAACCTCTGGGATATATAAAAAAACGTGCAAATGGCACAAACGCAAACTGTAACATTAGGGTGAGCACAGTAGATGTAAAATGGCGAGAACACCCTAACGTGTGTACGTTGGGCCTAAGGTCTGTCAGTGGCGGAATCCTATATACTTTCCGGAAGATTTTTTCGAAGTGAACTTCCAACCCTAGCCTCACCCCTCTCTCTCATGCCTCCTCCCTTCCTGTGAGCCCGTGCCGCCACTCCGACCCCGAGCGGGCTCCGCCGTCGGGGTCCGCCGGCCGCTCGCCATCGCGGATGGCCAGCGTGCCCCACCACGGCCGGCCCCACGCCTCCTCCGCTGCCCACCGCGGCCGGCCGGCGCGCCGCCGCTGGTGCTGGAGAGGGAGAAGATGGCTCCAAAAAATGTTGATTATGAAAATGTTGGTCCCGAAAATATTGTAACAATTTGAAAAATGTTGACAAAAACATAACGTAAATGTTGACGAAACAATGTTGCAAAATCTTTGAAAAACATTGGAACATTTTTTAACTAATAGTCATGAGGTGGGTAGATGGGAAAATAATAGCTAACAAGTTAGATGGGCTTTAGTAGGATATAATTGCAATGATTATCCACCTTCCGGTAGGCATATAGAAGCCCCGTAACACCAACCCCCACCTGCTCTTCTTCCTATATAACTAGATGAATCCCCGCGCATTACTGCGGGATTTGAGAGAGATTTTCGGTACACTTTTGTGTAGTTCTTTCATTTTTAACATATTGCTACTTAGAAAACCAACATATATAATAATAACCAACATATATAATAATATAAGATGTGGTAGTCGCTCGAACATTGTTGGTGCAGCGGTGGCAACCTGATGCTGCTGCTTGTTGCTCGAAGTTCCTAAGCACAGGAAGACGGGCAGCTGCCAGAGACGCTGCAAAGATGTCTTTCTGCATTCCTTCTTCATCTTGCCACTGAACCCTGAGGCGCGAGAGTATGAGTTGGATCAAATTGTAAACGTAACAGATTCAACATATTTAAAGGACAATAGAAGCAATCAAGAAGCACTGTGTTGCCGCTCCGTAATTTCTGAACAAAATCACAACTAAATCACCTGCAACAAATCAATGGCTTAGAAAATGCTATCAGGATCCTGTTCAATCTCCCAAGATGAATACTCCATTCGTCTCGGTTTATTTGCACCTCTACGATTAAAAAAAGTCCTACAATAACAGACTCGATGGAAGCAGGTTTCACGTGAACATAAGAAAAAAAAGCAAGGCGGAAAAAAAAGGAAAATCTCTCGACCGTTGGAGGCTTCCTTCCTCAATCTTCATCTTCGAGTTGTGCCTCTCTTCCATACTTTCCATCTATCTCATCGTCATTTTCTCCTCAATCTCTGCGCGGGGCCGCGAGTGCGGAGGGCCGCCGGCGCGCGGGAAGGTCGGGTGCGACACTCTCTGGCCAGGGGCTCGAGGCTGTCGCGGGCGGGACCCCTGGTCACTTCGCGGGCGCGTGCGGCGAGGGACGCGGCCCCAACCACGACTATCGGCAAGGGCGGGCGGCTCCGTATGAGGCGGCGAGGCGCGAGGGCGGTGCGTGAAGTGGTGAGGCGCGCGGCGTTCGCCCTCCTTGCGCATTGCTGGCCCAGAATCTGGTGATTACGGCTCTGTGCCCAGAATCTGGGAGGCGAGATCGAGGGAGCCGAGTGGTTGCAGGCCCAGATGGCAGTGATGGAACCCAGATTAGCATCAACTCTCCTCCTCATTACTCTGAGCACGCTGCCCCAGTGGTGCCGCTGCTCGGTGACGGGCGGTGCGGAGCACTTGCGGCGTGGAGTTCCCACAACCCTGAAGAGGGGCTGCCTCGGAGGAGCTTCCACGGCGGCTCTGTGGTGGGTCAGGGGCGCGCTGCTCAGCGACGGGCGGGGTGGACCTTCCACGGTGGCTCTGCGGCGCTGCTCGGGCGGCGGAGCTGCTGGTCGGCGACAGGCGGGGCGGAGCTCCCACGGCGGCTCTGCGGCAGGTCAGGGGTGCGCTACCACGGTGGTGGCGCTGCTGCTTGGAGATGGGCGGGGCGGATTTATGGAGGCAGGCAAGGTGGAGGGGGGCGGTGAGGTGGCTGCAGTGGGAGGCAAGGCAACGACAGTGGCCTTCAAGGTGCGACCAGTGGAGAAGGTGAGGGATGGCGCGGGGGGAAGGCGAGGGGGCAGCGATGGGATTCAAGGAGCGATGGGGTGGCGGCGGGATCGGGTGGGGGGGGGGCGACGGTCGGAAGGGGACGGCGGCGCGGGGGAATGCAGATGACGTCATTTGCTGATGTGGCTTGCTGAGGATGGAGAGAAATCCTTTAGTGGGGATCACTTATATAATTTTGTATGATGACACATCAGAGAGGCACAAAAAGGATCATTTTTCCTAAGACTTTTGGCTCATCTTGTGTTTGAGAATTGTTTTTAATCATGAGCTCGCCCGTGCCCAGATCGAGATCGATCTTACCCCAACATTGGCTACTGCAAAATTGGCAGAAGTTAGGAACCATGATTAGTCCTATTTGTACTTGAGGGTGCGGTTAATCTATACTATAAGGAGCGAAAACAATTTTCACCCAATTCGGGTCCGCCGTACCCCTCACGGCGGACACACCCGTCATATGTTTTTAGGAGTGGATAGGGTAGAAGGACTATAAAAGGACTAAAAAATCGCAATTTGGAGAGTGTTTCTGCCAAAAAGAGGCTTTTTTTCTCACCTACCGTGCATATACCCACGCATTGTACCCACTTGTGGACCCACATGTGAATATGTAAAGATTAGGAAACTTCTGCACGGGTACAACTCGCCTCCAAAGACTCGTGCACCCCCATCTATCGTGTCCCGCTACATGTCCACGGTAAGCCGCCCCCTCTTTTTACCACGTTCAACCGCCGCCGCCCGATGCCGAGCCCCATGCTTGGTCTAGCCACCGCACCCCACACGACCACGACGGTGCGCGGGGTAGGTGGAGCTGTGCGCTGCGCCCGGCCACGCTAGCCCTCTGCGTCCATGTGCCACGCCGGCCACCGTGGAACCGTGCGCCAAGCCGACTGCCATGAGGCACCGTGCGCTGGTGCTGAGCTGACAGCCCGTCATAGGTGCCGTTTGTGGTGGTTGGAGCAGTGGCCGCCGTAGGTGCCGCGCATTGTGGTCGGCGGCATCACCGCCGCCGTGGCAGGTGGTGGCTGGACTGAAACTTATTTTTCTTGCAAACGTTTGATTCTTGAGCCAAGAATCTAATATATGACTTGTGGTCCTATACACCAGCTGTAGATTTTGGTCGAGCCTTGCAGGGAGTTGACATTTGAATTCACGCGAAAAACATCAGACAAGTCATCAGTTCAGAACAATGTCTGTGTACTGAATGCTTCAATTCTTGCCAATGTTCAGAATCCTTGATGCTGCATTGAAGTGGTACTGAAACGTGTATTTTGCTCAAAAGTTCGGGGATGTTTAGATCTCAAACTATGAGTGATTTGAACAAAAATCCTATGTATGTTTGTGGCCCTTTGTTCCAGCTTTAACTTTGGTTAAAGGTTTATAGAGTGTAGATGTTCAATTTCGTTCAAAGTTCAGCAAGGAAATTGACTGGTTGGATGGACGTCCTTGCACTGGGAAGCAGGGTTCACCGTCAGCTGCCAGCCT
Source organism: Cenchrus fungigraminus (assembly GCA_036936925.1). Lineage (NCBI taxonomy): Eukaryota > Viridiplantae > Streptophyta > Magnoliopsida > Poales > Poaceae > Cenchrus > Cenchrus fungigraminus. The sequence goes on from CM072780.1 coordinate 93,968,283, forward strand.
GCTTGCTTCATCTGCTTCCTCTGCACTGGGATGCATGCGCCTCGGCCCGGAGTACCAAATGCAGGTTGTTCTCACCTGCTGCAATCTCTTGACCAAAGAGAACCTTGATTGGGCAAGCCCCATTCAAATATCTATAAAGTGAATACAGTTAACATGGATGAAAACATGCAAAGTAATGAAAGATCACAAAATAAATATTTGTACAAATGAATCCACATTTGTGCCAAGAAAATAATAATATTGATGTACTGCAATTTATTTGGTTTATATCTGCTATCTGGAGATATTGTGAAATACTATGATTATGTGACCATGTGGACCATGGAACTGCAATCTGATGTGTAGACAGTTCTTAGTAGGGCGCACACACCCAAATCCTTACCACGAGAAAAGAAAAGATGATGTCAAGCCAAAGTATATTTATATTTAAATGTATTTATTGTAAATGTGTTGGGTTCCCAATGACTGGATCTACATCTATTTACATGCCTTCTTTAAGTATTTGATAGTTCAATAAATACTCTTCAGGGAGTGAAAAAAAATTCACCCCAGGGAATCTTGTATGCATGGAGTACGAAATGAAGTCTATTTGCAAAATATTTTCACATATGAGCGCAACTTTACACGACGAATCTAATGAGCATAATTAATCTAATGCTACAGTAATGATATAGTAAATATCGTCTAATGATACGGTCAAAGACCTCATTAGATTCGTCTCACGATTTTTGCCCGGAGTTGTGAAGGTAGTTTTGAAAACCGACTTTATTTAATACCTCTAATTAGTGGTCAAAGGTGGAGTAAAACTTTTTACTCCCCCAAGCAAACACAACCCTGGACGGACGGTGGATGGGAATTTAGAGAAACCTGAGGTTTTTTTTACAAAATCTCCTAGGCTTTCCTTGATCTCGACCGTTCATTGTGTGAGCGAAAAAAATCAAATGTGTACATTTTTTACTGCTCAATGCCTCTTATAGTAATATAATACATCTATAGATGGCGAAAAAGCACAAGGCCCATGGGCCGGCCCATGGGCCGGCCCAAAGCACGAATTTTTTGCCCGACACGAGCATGGGCCCAACACGATGGTTTCGGGCCAGGGCCGGCATGAGCACAACGTTAGGCTGTGCTGGGCTGCAACCTCAGCCCATAGTGTCGGCCCAACATGACACGAAAACAATCGGCACGACACGACCCATGTGCTGGCACGAGGCCCAGTAGAGCACTTGGCATAGCCGGCCCGACTACCCCCGCTCCAGCGCTCCTGTCCCACTCCCTCCCCAACGGCTCGCAACGGGCAACAGCCCAACCCAACGGGCGGCTGCGGCACCGGGGCTATATAAGCCCCCCCCCCCGGCGCCCCCAAAACCCTAGCCCCCTCCCCATTCGCCCCCGCCCCCGCGCAGCCGTGCCGGCACGCCCCTCCGCCTCCGCCCGCCTCGCCTCGATGCCTCCCTCGCCATTCACCTTGTTCTCACCCTCGTCGGCCACCACTTCCGAACCCGCGACGACTAGATCTATGTCGGCGGCCACCTCTTCCGTCCCCGCAACGGCCAGATCTACGCCGGCGGCCACCTCCTCTGCACTTTCGCCGGCCAGATCTACGTTGCCGGTCACCTCCTCCGCTCGATCGCCGGTAAGATCTGTCCTTTCCTCCTCTTGTCCTCTGTCTTGTTCTCCTCCCTCTCCTTTGTTTCTCTGTCTTCTTCGCGTTTTCACCCTCTTCTTCTTTTTTCTGCAGATGGATCATTCCTATAATGCATCTACAGCTCCTGACTCTGAGTCACCTACAGTCAGTACCGCCGGCACGAGGAAGTGCCATGGGAAGAGGTCTAAAGTATGGGACGAGTTCGATGAGGTGTTCGAGATGAAGAATGACAAGAAGGTACACGTACAAGCCACCTGCAAGCACTGCGGCATGGTGTACTCAGGTTTGTCCACTGGTGGTACTGGCCATTTGATTCGTCACATCCGTCGACATTGAAGACTCTGAGCTTGAAGATGCATTTGAGAACTTGTACCTTGATTGATAGTTGATGGATGTTGTAATACTTTTGAGAACTTGTATCTGAACTTAATTAGAGCTGGTAGCACAATAAGAACAACTCATATTATTTGATCTTTTGAACTTCATATGTTTGTGATTCTTTTCAGTTTGATTGGCTTTTGAATTGTCAGTTTTTTACTTTGAAAATGTTATATTTGATGTGCTTGTGAAATATCCTTTTGAATGAGGTGCAAGTGAGCTGCCAGGCTGCGAGCTGGCACGACACAAACAACCCATCATGCCTGACGTCGTGCTTTGTGCCGGCACGACATGAAAAATGAGCATCGTGCTCGTGCTGTGCCGCGAGCTTGGCATGTAGTACCGGCACGGTACGAGCACGAAGTGCATCGTGCCGCATCGTGCTCGTCCCGTCGTGCCCGAGCCATTTCATGCTCGTGTCGTGATGTGCTGGGCAGGCCAAATGGCCATTTATAAATACATATGCTTTGATGATGAATTAATAATTTTCAGATAATAAATATGTGCAAAAACTATCTGGATCAGAACTAGGCTACAGAGCAGAAAGATTGTAAAGTGAGTATTATCTTCCATTTTTTTCATGAAAATATCAATGTCAATAATATTTCATTACCATATTTAATGAAACATATAAACTGCAACACCATAACACAAGACAATATTTGATGTTGTTTTAATGTTATTTAATGTGCATATCATAGTGTTACTGAAAACTGATTTTTAGTTTAAAAGCACTATTATGTTGGCTGCTATATCTTACATTTTGTCAATCTCTCGTTAAGCTTACGACACTGAGATAAATTTGGTTCATCAATTCCAATTAGTAGTTAAAATAAAATTTTTAACAAGTAGTTGAAATAGATTATATGTTCAGCTAAGCATGTGTGACTTTTTTCCTTCTCATTTTGAATAGCACCAGATGATTTCTGAGATGTTTTAAATAATAGATCTTAATTTGATAGTTGATATTTTTTTTAAAATACATATTTTAAACACGTGCGTGTCGCACGTGCATTTTACTAGTTTCTAGTAAGGATGTGATACATTGGGAATTTAAGATGAAGCTGCAATGGAAAAGGATTGGCCGTGTAAGGCACAGGATCAGCTACAGCAGAGCCTATAAGTGCTTAATTCTTCCTTTGGCGGAGCTATGTAGTGCACACATCTCGTCCAAAATTTGTGCTCGTTTGGTTTGCAATGGTTGAGCAGAAGTCAGCGAGGTGCATTATGAAACACTTACCCAACAACAAGACGAGCGAATCTGATAAAGATGTATATAACTGGAAGGAAAATGTTTAAGGGGAATGTGTACATCTACAGAGAAAAGAATTAAGTTGGGTACAAATCTTTATATTTCGAAAGAAAATTTAGTATGTGCCTTGTCATTATATTATCCGACAAAAAACAATAATTAAATCCTCTAAATTGCTTATCCCAAAAAAAAATATCGAAAATTGAATGGAATTAATTCTCAGCGAACTTGTAGTGATTGATTCAACAATAGATGTTGCTAAACACTTTTTAGCAAGATGATTACATGATCTAAACCGATGTTATATGACACTAAATTATTATTAAACTAATGTGGAGATGATAAATGCACCGATTTAATTAGTTAAGAGGTTAATTTGCACCAAATAAAACATAAAGGACGAATGACTTCTGCAATACTTGAAAGATGAGAAATACAATTTTTCCTTATTACAAAAGTGACACATGGGTGTGCACACCACGACATGCACGCATACCATATATATACTCACACATCCCGAACATGTCTTCTACCTACTTGATTACTCTTTCCGAAATAAATGGTAGGTAGGCTATCTGAGTTATGATTTCTTGACACTACCTATAGACTGTGTTGGGACTTCTCTATGAAGATAAAATATTCTTCTCTCTCTTCCTTATATGCCATATCACAAAAAAAGTCTTTGTTGGCACTCATTTAATATCCATGATATAATGAACTGGAATTAGCCTAACCGATGACAAGTTGAATATGTCTAGGACGCATCTTCGGCCACACAGCAAAAAAATTAAATCCATGAATACCACAGATCTAACATGGACAGTACGGTAGCTGCAAACTATCTCAAAAGCCTTGCTAGTGTGGATACACATATGGCTCGTGATTTCAAAGTCAGATTTTAGCTAAAATTCCCAATGCATCACATCCTCATACGAAACCTCTACATGTATTCACCGGTAGGGAGAGGGCCTTTAGTCCCGGTTGGTAAGGGGTATAGGTCTCTGAAGTCCAACCGGGACTAATGATGAGAGACAAAAGGCCCCCTTTAGTCCCGGGTGAACCAACCTAGACTAAAGGGGTCCTTTAGTCCCAGTTCGTATTACGAACCAAGACTAAAGGGGGGCACGCCAGCGCCTGCGCACACCCCCTTTAGTCTCGGTTGGTAATACCAACCGTGACTAAAGGGTCTCGTCTTTTTTTTCTGTTTTCGATTTGAGCGTATATTCTAATTGTTGTCTAACCCATATATGTACGTATACGTATTTGCACTTGTATATATGTATATACCTATCTATATATACCATATACACACTTAGACTTATATATAAACTTATATATCTACATAAACTTAGAAATATACACATCAAAATAGATAGTATATATACATCAAAATATCGTTCACTTCAAATTTCTAGTCTCTATTGGATTTTTTAGATCCATCATAATGATGTTTTCCTGCTGGATTAACCACCTCCTCCAAGAGGAATCCCAAGAGACTTTCTTGAATCGCCGCAAGATGATCCTTCTGAATGACCTCGTCCTTAACCATATCCATCTGTAATGTGCAAATATGTTTATATATTACACCCAACAATTAAATATAGAAGCGGTTAGGAAATGACGTATTATTAATAGGTTTATTTAATTAACTTACATTATAATTTCCGGAGTTTGCACTTGCCAAACATCGTATGTGCTCACAGGCATAGTATCCACATAAATTATTTCCTTGTTCCTGTCTCAAACACTAAAGTGGATATATAGGAGAAAATGTTATGAAATATAAGTGTGATAAAATTTAAATTTTCTCAATCTGAAGTTGTTATTTGGATTACGTACCGGATAATTAATGAAAGATAATGTGTTAGTAAGAGCAATATATATATATACATATATATAGCATTAAAAAGAATGTCTTAGATAGAATTATTACTCTTGAAACATATTTTGAAGGTCTTGGTAACTTGCAGGGTTTTTTCTCAATGAATCCCACACCATGACGCTGCTATTGTCGACTTGAATGATCATAAGAATCCAGTGGAAACTGTATATACATGGTCATAATACTCATACAAATTAGAACTAAATAGAATTAGACAAGGTCCTATAGATTGTCGCGATTGTTGTGTCTGGTTGATGCTTGACCTCAAACTTGTTGACTTTTAATGGGTTCATGAAACCAATTCTGTTGGCAATATTCTTTTTTTGCATCTCTTGTTTTTGCAGGCTAACAAAAATGAAATACAAAGTTAATAAGTAGATCCACATACGTAATAAATTTGTTAATAAACATAAAAGAAATACGCCACTTACAGACACCAAGCGACGATAAGATCGGTATTTAGGGCGTCTAGATGGTAAACTTCATAAATATCTTTGAATTCTAGCCAGACCACCTTGTTGCCTTCAGAGGCAAAATCTTCCGGTCTAGCAAGTATACCTATGGTATCTACGCCTTTCGCTGAATGCCGCATGTACCACTCATGAAATTTGTACATCTTAGGTGAGAGCTTAAATACCAGTTCTGGCTGGATAAGAGGTTTTCCTAGCTGAAAGGGCCATATATACTCGAAACTTGGATCCCGGGGTGGTTCTTCATGGCCGAGTGCAACACTTATAGGCATCCCTGATTGTTCCATGAAATCAAGGACCTGCACTACTTGTTGTGTAGGCATTTTTGCTAGAGCTCATTCATGTGCATTGAGGTCGGAGGCAACGTAAGTCTGTTTGCTCATCGACGCATCTGTTTTCTGCTCCAGCTTCTTTGCACGAGTATCTTCTTTAGACGACGTCGACGCCAGTATGGGCATCAGTTTCTTGCTGTTTTCACTCATTAGTTTGAAAAACCCAAGTTTAGCCGGATCTACTTTTTTGGTCTTCTCGAGCTCCCTCCGTTGCTGTTTTGTATTCAGATTGTTGAAAAATTCATGCACATATTGGGCACCGATCGTCGTTTTTCCTTCTTCTTCTGTCGTCTCCCATGCTAGCTTCCTTTTGCTGATGGGCTCAACCATTTTCTTTATCGTTGGTGGTTTTTTCAGCTTTGGTGGTTGCACTGGGTTGGAAGACTGTGCTCTGATGGTTTTTTCGGTTGTGCTTTCGTGGCTAGGTGGTTTTTTCTGCGGTGGTTTCTTCTGCAGTGGTTTCGCGGTTTTTTTTATGTGCTTTGGTGGCTGGGCGGTTTTTTTGCGGTGCTTTGGTGTTTTTTTCTGCTTTTGATGGCGCTTGCTTTGCCGCCATTGGTTTTTTCTGCTTTTTTGGAGGTGATTCGGGATTGATGTCAATATCATGGCCGGAGCTTGCACCTCCGAAATTGAATAATGGTTCTTCTGTAGACGGTGAGCGAGGTGATATGAAGGTCGTGAGGACGGCCTCGGAGATGACGATGGTCGCGGCTGCGGGGGATCTGTAGGAGGGATTGATCCCTCCGTCTGGGGGATTATAATGTAACGTTTGGGCCACAATATGATACCGTGAACCGCATCCTTGAGCGTCCTTTCCCTGTCACCTCCTGGGATGTCTAGCTCTAGATCTTCAAATTGTGGCTGACAAATCTCCTCCATAGAAACCGAGGTGTAGCCGGGTGGAATCAACATGCCGTGGCTAGTCTGTCCAGGAAAATGCGCAAAAGCACTTCCGTACGCCACCTATATATGTAGAGAAATAAGGAATTTATTACATTTTCTAAGTGATGCATCAAAAGTTGAGCTAATTGCATGTAATAATTATATTTATATATACCTGCATTGTGATGTTGCCGAATGGCTTGTGCAGCTCACATAGGGTGCACCGACAGAGAAAATCCACAGGGTATTGTTGGTTGTCATCCACTGGAACTCCTTCAATTGCCCTCGGCTCTTCAAGGCCCTCTGTGCAAGCACCTGGTGCGACCTCTATGCAAGCACCTGGTGCAACCTCGGTAGAAGCACAACTGCTTTTGCGAGCGGAAGGGCTAATGATGGGATCCAGCGGTACTTCGGGCAGTGCTCCAGATTGGGCTATTTGAGATATCATTACGGCCACTCGCCGTTCAATCTCTGCCTGCATCTTTTCTTCTTGTTCTTTAAGTCTTTGCTCCATCATTTGGCGCCAATGCTCCTCTTCGCGCTCTCGTCTTCTTTTGCGACTTTTATATAGCTATCGAGGTTTCCCTTGAAAGCATACTTCCACGTCACCACCCCGTAGCCCCTGCAACATCCTGGGTGTTTTGGATTCCCGAGCGCCATAGTGAGCTCATCCATTTCTCTGTCAACCTTCAATCTACCAGCTCTGACATCTTCTATTTTTTTCATTAACTCAAGTGCCTTCTCTCGTAACGTGGGCGGGAATTCAAGGGTACCATCATCTGGGTTCAATCTGCCTCCATGCGCATAATACCAATTCTTCGATCGATCGGGCCAGTGAAAGACCGCTGATATGATACCTTTGGCGATAAGGTCTTGTTCCATCTTCCACCACTTGGGAATTGCTACCGCGTAACCACCTCGACCAAGACGATGGTTGTACTCCCCTTTCTTACTGGCACTGTTCTTCCCTTGTGCACTTTTTTGGGCAAAAATTTCACTTTTCTTGTATTCAACAAAAGACTTCCAGTGATCTTTTATCTTCGGATATTCATCCCAATTTGGAGTTCGGTTGTTCTTGATAAAATCTCTAGTCAACTTCTTCTTGAAATTCTGAAATTGAGTTGCCATCTTCGCTAGAGTCCAACCCTTAACAAGGTTTGTGTCGACGCCTTCAGGTAGTGTGAAGTGTTTTAGCACATCATTCCACAGCTGGTATTTTACTAAGTCCGGAACCACGTATGGATTACTTGGTTTTCCCTTCCATTCTCTATACTTGATGGGCACGTTATCCCTTACAATGGCCCCGCATTGAGACACAAAGTTGTCCTTGATTTTTTTGGAGCACAAGGCTGGCCAAGCTCTGACACCTCCCTGATTCGATACATCACATCGCCGACGATTAGTTGTGTACGACCTCTCTTAGACTTTTTTGTCGTCGATCCAGAAGCCTACAAGTACCATGCATATTCGTTATTTAATTATGTAAGAAATGGGGTTATTGAATTAATACTAATGAACTTAATGCATGATATGTATACCTCGTTGGAACCTTCTGCATTAGCATCCTCAAGGTCCTCATTATTTTCTGAGTCGGCGGCTATGTCTTCCTCGTTATTTGCAAAGTCATCGGCGGTGACGCCTCCTTCACCGATCATATTTATGTTGAGGAACCTGTCTGCCTGGCTACACTCCTCGTCCGTGTAGGTTGCAACGGTATTTGCACCGCGAGCAATAATGTCCTCCATAATCCTTTCATCATTGTCACTGTTATCCATCTAGAATAAACAGTAATTTTCTATGAATCGATACGAATTTATGAGAATATACAATAATTTCTATCTATTTCTAGAATCAACAAGAATAAACAGTAATTTTCTATGAATCGACATGAATTTATGAGAATATACAATAATTTCTATCTATTTCTAGAATAAACAAGAATAGACACTAATTTTTTATGAATCGACACAAATTTATGAGAATATACAATAATTTCTATTTATTTCTAGTATCCATCTAGAATAAACAGTAATTTTCTATGAATCGACACGAATTTATGAGAATATACAATAATTTTTATCTATTTCTAGAATCAACAAGAATAAACAGTAATTTTCTATGAATCGACACGAATTTATGAGAATATACAATAATTTCTATTTATTTCTAGTATCCATCTAGAATAAACAATAATTTTCTATGAATCGACACGAATTTATGAGAATATACAATAATTTCTATCTATTTCTAGAATCGACAAGAATATACACTAATTTTCTACAATAATTCATATTAATTTCTATCAATTTCTAAAATAACCACGATTTTATCGGTAGTGTCGCCTACTGGAGTCGGCGAGGAGCCGTGGCGAGACGGCGGCGGGATCCTGGGTGCGTCGAGGGAGGCAGCGGGGAGCCAGGGAGAGATGGCGGTCGGCAATGCTGGGGAGAGACATATTTAATTAGAATTATTATACACATATTTAGTACAATTTTATACTTAAATTTAATCTTCAAATGAAATTAAAAAAATTGCTGACGCAAACTATTCATTTGTTTGCGTCAGCAAGTCCCAAAACTCCCAATTAAAATTTGGGGGCAGGGCCGGTGTACGCCGGCGGCCGGGGGGGAAGGGCGTGCCCCTACTGGCGTTGGGGAGGACGACCGTGAGGCTAAAGGCAGAGGCAGCAGGACGAGGCAACGGAGTGGGATAGACGATGTTGATGCGCGAGCGGAGGCGACGACGCGCAGGCCGGCCGGGCGGCAAGGCGCACGCCGCGCGGCGGAGCCCCGGAGGCCGGGGAGGACGGTGCGGAGGAGGAGGATGGGGAGGAGGCCGACGCGAGGAGCCCCGGAGGCCGGGGCAGGCCGGAGCAGGTCGGGGAGGAAGCTGTCGCGTTCCGGGGGCCGACGGCGGCGGACCGGCGTGGCGGGAGGCGACAGCGTTGGCGGGTCGGTGGACGACGGATTCCGGGAGGCCGACGGCGGCGGAGAGTTCCGGGGGGCAGAGGACGTGGGGCGCCGCGGAAGGCGGCGGTCGGGGAGGATGATGGCGGAGGAGGACACGACGACGACGATGGCAGCGGATCAGGGACGAAAAAGTGGCCCAGTGCTGGAGGGGGAGGGTCGCTGTTTTATATATAGACCCCCCCTTTAGTCCCGGATCGTGTAACCAACCGTGACAAAAGGGGGGCCTTTTGTCACGGTTGGTGAGACGACCCGGGACTAAAGGGCGATTTTGCGCGAGAGCCCCCAAAAGGGAAAATTTCCCTCCTCAGTCCCGGGTGGTGTTACCACCCGAGATAAAAGGCCCCCCTTTTGTCTCGGGTCGTAACACCACCCGGGACTAAAGGGCTATTTTGCGCGGGACTTTGATTTTTTTTCCCATTTTCCCTCCTCGTTTTCTCATTCTTTCTCTTTGCAACGTTTTTAAAAAATGGTAAGTTTAATATTTGAACCATGCAAAATTATATTTTGTTAAGTATTAACAACCTTCACTTTCCTATATAAAAAATAATTTAATAGTTGAAATAATTACTTCTTCTTTTCCATTTATATCCAACTTATCCCAAATTTTAGTGATAAAAATGCTAATTTCATTTCATATAAATTCAGAAAAATCTCAAACTTTGTGGTTACTTCTCACAGGGCATCTGAAAGGCTTTAACAAGTTTTAGTTCAAATACATAAAGGAATACACTCATACAACATTACACAAATGATTTGAACATTAATCATTACAGTACAGTATTGAAGTTCCTTTTCTTGACGAAAGTTCCTTGGTCATGGTCGTGACGTAAGTACGGTGTCTCTTTATTTCCAAGCGGTATGCTTGGGTCAACTTCGACAGCGATTGGAGGCATGCCATTGAACTGATCATAGTCATCTGATTTGTCTGTTCTGTCCTCGACTCCCACGATTACTATTTTACCTGGAAGAACAATGTGTCGCTTTGGCTCTAGTGGTCCTTCTTGGGGAATTTTATTCTTCGGTTTGCTAGTCATATTCTTGACATAGAAAACTTGATGCACATTTTTGGCAAGGACGAATGGTTCATCTTTGAAACCAATCTTGGTCAGGTGCACTATTGTCATTCCATATTGATCTTTCCTTATGTGTGACAACCCGCCCAGGAAAATACCGTACTAACGCCTAAACCAATCCACTTTGGTCATTAGGCGGTAATAAAGTATCGTCCTGTCGTTAGTTGTCGGGTTAACGCCCGGTGAAATCACTTACATAGCAACAAAGGATCGGCAAATATGCATTAAAACTCACACGAAGGCGAATCCAGAGTACGACATATGATGAAATCCAAATCTGCCTCGAAGGGTTTAATTATTACAAACCGAAGTACTTGACATGATAACGAAGTTCATAGTTTCGAAAACAGCGGAATTAAACTAAACGATGCGATGAACATCACAGGAGGCCTGCCATGATGCCTTCATTCATCGTCCTCTACCCACTCCAGCTCCCAGCCAGGCGGGATCTCTCCAGGCCACACATCACTAAAAGCATTACCTGAATTCAACCAATTACAACAAGGCTGAGTATACTAATACTCAGCAAGACTTACCCGTCGGTGACAGCTACATCACCAACTCTAGACATGAAAGGCTTTTTGGCTAGTGGGGTTCTTTTGCTGAAAAGCAACAAAGAGTAGGTCCTTACTTTCAAGATTTTAGCTCAGATTCTAATTGATTACTCTTTACTACATGAGCAAGCTATTGCAAGCATAAGTTGTGCAATACAATTATTCCAGCAGAAATATTCACAAAGTTCCATCATTAGGGATATCATGGCCAGTTGGATAAGAAGTCTCAGATAATGGTGAGAGGCCGACAACCAGTTGATTTAAACCTTGCAAGGTAGACCTAAACACACGGTAGGGTGTACTCACCAAGAGCCCACCAACCAGGTGGTTCCCAAAAATCCTCGGTTCAGGATAAAAGATCACAGTCTTTGGTACAGGCTATCTGGCATACCCCGCAAGGCACCTAGAATCACACATGCACCACCGGTAGCTAGCCGTGGGACGCATCCCAAGATTAGTGACGGTAAAATCCCTTACCGCCTCATTAAGGTACTAGGCTTACCGGTCCCATTCCCGACAAGTGCTTAGTACTTTCAAACACTTAACCCACGAAAGCCATTGGACCGGAGCCCACATCCCATGCTCTTACCACATGAGCAATCCATTTATAAAGATCTTATGATTCCAACATAAGAACCTATTCTTGCGAGTGACAAGTATCACTCGACTTGTAACGGTCCTAAAGCATAGCAGCTACCGACCTAGCATACTAGTAAAGACATAGGTACCTAGGGATCATGCATCTAGGGTTTCATTTCAACTCCTGAACGTACATGCACCAACATCCATAGATAGTTGCATAAATTTCCAAAAACAATTAGGTTAATGCACCGGGGCTTGCCTTCGTCAGCACAGTTAGCCTGGGGGTCCTCGGTGTCCTCGTTCACTTCCACGTACTGCAGCTCCGCGTCAGCTCCTCCTTCCTCGGCTTCCGGCACGAGCGCGTAGTTACCGTCGGGGAGTTCTACACGGAATGCAATGCAGGGTTATTGAGTGGAGTGAGAGTTTAACCATCACACCCAACTCTTGTTGGCCATATTCACCTTGACAAACATCTAATTAGTATTTCTTTCCATTAAGGTCATTACATGTGGAGGTTTATTATTTTAGTCTTTTTAATAGTGACTGTGTACACATTTAAGCAATTAAAGCTATTTAATCACACAAAACAGCAAGGGTGGATCTATAGCCCCTAATTAAGCTAAACAACATTTTAACAAGGTCATTAAGGGAGCAAGGGTGCTTTTTCCCAATTAAACCTAACATGGAGTGTACATGGATTCCAAGCTTTTAATACAAATAAATTATAAAAACAGAGAAAGGGTGCACTTCAGGTCCTAAACACCTACACAAAGCCACTGGTCCAAGGATCACACTCAAATGATCCACAATTTAAATATACCAAAAATAACATTTCCTGGCTACCAAAAAAAATATGAGAAATGCATAAATAAATAAATAAAGCATCTCTGCAGCCCAACTCTCTCCTACATCCCCTCTGACCTAAAACAAGCCTAGGAGACTAACAAACACATCAAGAACCTATTTAAAATTGAACTAGGCATTTAAATGTAAATCTAAGCATAAAACAAGAATAATTATTTCTGGCAGAGATAAAATCATGGTAAATGCAGGAAAGTTGAATCTAGGCATAACATGAGCATAGCCACAAGTTAAGCACAAAAATCTAATTACATTTTGCTACAAAAAACATTAAGGCAGAAATAGCATAAATGCAAAGTAAATCTTATAAAAAGATTTGTTCAATAACTTTGTGCAAATTGTTGTCCGGATCCTACAAATGACATATCTAGCAACATATCCAAAATTCAGCTCCATAACTTTTATAGATTTTGAACTACAGCAAAAGTGTGTCAAACTGAGTTTGAATTTTCATTCAAAATCTCTAAGTCAAAAGTATGGTCATGCTTTGCAGAAGTTGTAGATCTAGTCTCGCTGAAACCAACAAAATTGGGTTTGCATTTTTCTGTTGTTTCTACGAATTTCTAGGATTTTTCTAAGGTGCTGGACCTAGTTGCAAGAAAACTAAGATAAAGATCATTGCCGATAGGTCCCTAGTTTACAGATTAGTCCCTAGAATTCACAACCATACCCTCCGGCGGTGGGGCGAGCTCGCCGGCGGCGATGTACGGCCGGTGGGGGAAAACAAGCGGCATAGGGCTCCGATTGGACTCACCACGGACCGATTGGTGGTGGTGGCGTGGTCGGAGGTGGCTCCGGCGAGCGGCGGCGGCGAGGTCGCGGCGGCACGCCCACCTCGGCACGGATTCCGGCGAGGGGAACGGCGGTGCAAGGCGACAAGCGGCCGTGGGAGCTCTACTGGTACCTAAGGGAGCGGCTTGAGGTGTTGACCGGCGGCGGAAGCTCGCGGAGGGGTGTGTTCACCGCGGCGGCGGCAATGGCGGGGCGGCGGACGTGTGCGCGCGCGAGACGGTCGAGGGCTCCTTTCATCGATGATGGGTGAGCGTGCAGCGGACCGGCGCCTTCTCCTTGAAGGCACGCGTGCGGAAGAACAAGGCCCTGGGGCGGCGGAGCCGTGTTGGCTGCCGGCCGGCCGACCGAGGCGTGGCGGGGCTCGGCGGGCGTGCGCCCGTGGCGTCCACACGCCGGGGAACATTCCCCCGCATGCGAGACGGTCGGGGGCGGGGGCGCGTGATGATGCGGTCCCCGTCCTCGCCGGACTGTGGGCCGGTGGGGGCCCGGCCGTCGAGGGAGGCGGCGGTATGCCGGCCTGCCGCGTGGCGGCGCGGCACGACTCGCCCGATGCGAGAGCGCGGGCCAGAGCCCGGGGCGCCGGTTCAAATTCAAAGTGCCCCACTTTGACCAACCAAAACTTCAAATTTTTGAATATAAGTTCAATTTCATCCAAAAGCAAAGTTGAAAAGGAGCTCTAGGAGAACAATTTTTGTGCAGGCCGACCTATGCTTTGAGCTTGAACTGCAGGCAAAGTCGCTGACTTTCATGGCACCGATGAATAGTGAAAAGGAGTTTGACTTGGATTTTTGAACTATTTCCTCTTCGAAATTCAAATGCCACCTTAAAGATGAAATGTGTCCCACTAAATTCTGCACAACTTTTATATTGGCAGATTTTTGAGTGTTTAGACAAAAATTGGAGAACGTGGCCAAAGTTCTAGGACAAGGTATAGACATCAAGGGGTTTGACCACTTTGACTAGGGTTTTGACCATGGTAGATGATGTTGACTTGCTTAGGTGCTCATGGGTGATTGTTGGCTAGGTTTTCGAGGTGATGACCCAGGTTGACCAAGATTTGACCAAAGTCAACAAGTTTGACCAGTCATTAGTGTTAATTAAAAACCTGGGGCGTCACAGCCTACCCCCCTTAAGTGGAATCTCATCCCGAGATTCGATTCAAAAGAACAAGGTAGGAAAAGGAACTTACGGTTTCGAGATTGTAGAAAACCCGGGTACTTGGTGTTGAGATAATTTTCCGTCTCCCAAGTCGCTTCTTCTTCCGTATGATGACTCCATTGTATCTTGTACATCTTTACGGTATGTCTTCGGGTCTCTCTCCTTTTGGTCTAACACCCTCATAGGATGCTCGATGAGCGAGAAATCCGGCTCAATCCAAGCATTTGCTTCCGTGATTACCTCGGTCTCAGGCACAGGCACGCCTTTCTTCAATTGGGTCACATGAAACACATTGTGGACTGCGGAGAACCACTCCGGAAGTCGGACGCGATAAGCCACTGGCCCACATACCTCAATGATTTCATAAGGTCCAATATAGCGTGGAGCTAACTTTTCCTTAACACCAAACCTTTGCACACCTTTTGTTGGTGAAACCTTTAGGTAGACATAATTACCAACTTCATATTGTTGGGGTGCTGTCCCTCTATCGTGATAGCTCTTTTGCCTCATTTGAGCCAACTTCAAATTCTCTCTGATCATTTTCACTTTTTCTTCAGCGTCCTTGACTAAGTCCGGACCAAAGTGTGTCCTTTCTCCGGCTTCTGACTAGTTCAAAGGGGTACGGCATCTCCGTCCATAAAGGGCGTCAAATGGTGCCATCTTCAAACTAGCCTGATAACTGTTGTTGTAAGAGAATTCGGCCAAGGGCAAACACTTGTCCCAACTCTTGTCAAAATGCATGATGCTTGCCCGTAGCATGTCTTCCACAATTTGATTTACCCTTTCCGTCTGACCATCGGTCTGCGGATGATAGCTGGAACTACGGATCAATTTGGTTCCTAAACATTCATGCAATTGCTCCCAGAAACGAGCTACAAATTGAGTTCCTCGATCAGAAATTATGGTCTTTGGAATTCCATGCAAGCGGACTATTTGGTCCATATAAATCTCTGCATAGGCT
The DNA here is from genome assembly GCA_036936925.1 of Cenchrus fungigraminus. NCBI lineage: Eukaryota > Viridiplantae > Streptophyta > Magnoliopsida > Poales > Poaceae > Cenchrus > Cenchrus fungigraminus. The sequence continues at coordinate 93,984,077 of CM072780.1, forward strand.
TGAACTGAATAAGTGGTGTGAACTGCGATGAAGTGAGCAGTTTTGGTGAGCCTGTCCACTATAACCCAAATAGAATCCTTCTTTCTAGCAGTCAGGGGTAAACCCACAATAAAGTCCATACTTATGTCATCCCACTTCCACATAGGTATCGACAAGGGTTGGAGTACACCCGCCGATTTCAAGTGGCTTGCTTTCATTCTATGACACGTATCACACTCTGACACATACTTTGCTATGTCGACTTTCATATTGGACCACCAGAAATATTCTTTCAAATCTTGATATATTTTGGTGCTTCCGGGGTGAATAGAGAATTTGGAAAGATGAGCCTCATAAAAAATTTCCTTCTTAAGGTCCGGGTCAGCAGGAACCACAAGGCGTTTCCCAAACCATACCACATCCTTTGAATCCCTCTGGAAACAAGTGTACTTGAGGTCTCCTTCTGCTAATTTCTGTTTTATTAGTTGTATGCCCTCATCATTGCGTTGAGCAGTGACAATTCTATCATAAAGATTAGATTCTGCAGCTATGGCATATAGATTTCCTTGTTCCACCACTTCCAAATGAAGCTTCCTCATGTCTTCACATAAAGTGTCACTATACGGCTCCACCTCTAGATGGTTGCAGTGAACTTTGCAGCTAAGAGCATCCGCAACAACATTGGCCTTTCCGGGGTGATAGTGCACTTCTAGATCATAATCTTTAATCAACTCGAGCCATCTCCTTTGCCTCATATTTAGGTCTGATTGAGTGAAGATATATTTGAGACTCTTGTGATCGGTGAAGATATTGCAACGATTGCCCATTAGATAGTGTCTCCAAATCTTGAGAGCATGAACAACCGCTGCTAGCTCTAGATCATGAGTGGGATAATTTATCTCATGGGGTCGAAGTGCCCGTGAGGCATAGGCAATGACTCGGCCCTCTTGCATAAGAACGCAACCGAGACCAGTGCCTGACGCATCACAGAAAACTTCAAAAGGTTTGGAATTATCCGGTTGTACTAGCACTGGGGCTGAAGTTAAGTGTTGTCTCAACGTGTGGAAAGCTTTCTCACATGCTTCACTCCACACAAATTTTACCCCTTTCTTAAGCAGTTCAATCATAGGTTTGGCGATCCTGGAGAAGTCCGGAATGAATCGGCGATAATAACCCGCCAGACCCAGAAAACTGCGAATTTGGTGTACGGACTTGGGTGGTTTCCAATCCATCACCTCTTGTACTTTGCTAGGATCTACGGATATGCCATCTTTGGAAATAGTGTGCCCCAAGAATTTTACACTATCCAACCAGAATTCGCATTTGGAGAATTTAGCATATAGCTTGTGATCTCTCAAACGCTGTAGAACAATTCGAAGATGTTCGGCATGTTCCTTCTCATTTTTGGAATAGATCAGAATATCATCGATAAAAACCACTACGAATTTGTCAAGCTCTGTCATGAATACGGAGTTCATGAGATACATGAAGTAGGCTGGGGCATTTGTGAGACCAAAGGACATCACTAGATACTCGTAGAGACCATATCGAGTGGAGAAAGCAGTTTTGGGGATGTCACAAGGTCGAATTTTGATTTGATGATAACCAGAACGAAGATCGATCTTGGAGAAAACCTTGGCTCAAGCCAATTGATCGAAAAGAACATCGATGCGGGGGAGAGGGTATTTGTTTTTGATGGTCACCGCATTGAGGGGTCTGTAGTCAACACATAACCTCAAACTACCATCTTTCTTTTTGACAAAGAGTGCGGGGCAACCCCAAGGAGAAGAACTTGGGCGAATATAGCCCTTATCCAACAATTCTTGAAGTTGATTTTTCAGTTCAGCTAGCTCTTTGGGAGGCATACGGTAAGGTCATTTTGAAATGGGTGCAGTGCCCGGTTGGAGTTCAATCACAAACTCGACATCCCGGTCTGGTGGCATGCCAGGCAATTCATCGGGAAAGACATCTGGATATTCACAAACTACTGGAATTTCTTCAAGATGAGAAGTAATGGTCACATAGGCACAAGGGTCTGCACCGTCCTTAAAAGGTAGGTACAGGGTGGTGTGTCCGATGGTAGGTGAATTGATCGCTACAACTCTACCCAAGATATCTAGAACCACCTTATGTCGGGTCATCCAATCCATACCCAAGATAACATCCAAACCCTCCAAACTTATGGCGATAAGGTGTGTCAGAAAGGTTTTACTACCCAATCCCAAAAGTACTCCACGGATTAAGGTACTAGAAGAGATTTTTCACCCGGAGTGACAATTTTATAGGCCGAATTAGTGTGAGAACCCAGCAAACCCAATCTGCCTACTAACTTTTCACTGATGAAACTGTGGGTAGCTCCAGAATCAAACAATATCTTAATGGGGGTGTCATTGATAGAGAATGTACCCGTAAGCACTGAAGCTCCCTCTGGAATGTCACTCATGGTGGTGAAGTCCAGTTTACCCTGACGGACTTGCACCATCGGCTTCTTGGCCGGGTTGACCGGCTTGGTCCTCGAACCTTGATTTTGCTGGTTGGGCTTATTCTGCTTGGGCTTTGGGCAGTCACTTATATAATGCCCAGGCTGTCCACAATTGTAACAACGGCGTTCACCGGTGTTGCGTGGGGGTGCATTGGGCTTGGAAGCTTGCTGCTGAGTGTTGCGAGACTGGAAGTTCCCTGAAGGTTTGCTCTGTGATGGCTTCATCGTCCAACGTCCAGTTGAAGATTGCTGAGATGAGTTAGGAACATTCTTCTTCACAAAGCGAAACTTTTTGTTAGTCCCGCTGCCCGAAGCAAAACTAGTCTGCCTCTTCTTATCTCTCTGGGCCTTTTTCATAGCATCCTCTTGGGATATAGCCTTGTTCACCAACTCATGGAAGTTGTTGGGCTCGATCAAGTTCAGCCGTTCATACAACTCACCATCCAGGCCATCACGGAACCTCTCCATCTTCTTTGCATCGGTATCCACATGATAACCACCATACTGACAAAGGCTATTGAACTTCTGTGCATAGTGATACACAGTGTTGGTTCCCTGCCTGAGGGCCAGCAATTCTCTCATTTTCCTGTCCATAAGTCCCTTAGGAATGTGGTGGCTTTTGAAGGCTTGCTTGAATTCATTCCAAGTGACAGCATGCCTGGCCTGCTGCATGGTCTTGAAATGTTCCCACCACATCAAGGCTTCACCTCGCAGTTGCAAGGCTTTGAAGTTGGCCTTGTTTTCCTCTGAGCATGGCAGCACAAAGGCAGAGAACTTGGCCTCAATGGCCTTGATCCACGCCTCAGCTTCAAGGGGGTCTTCCGCCTTAGAGAAGGTCGGGGGCTTCATCCCGATGAACTGGGCGTAGGTGGTGACGTGATTTGGCCCCTCATGATTAGCCCCATGTGGCGGCCTTTGGTTCAACTGTTGGGCGATCTGTTGCTGTGTCTGCAGGATCTGGCGCAGCACCTCGGTCTAAGTGGCCATGAATGCCTCCGACGGCGTCATGGGCGGTGGCGGTGGTAGTTCACCACTACCCGACGCTCCAAAACCGTTGGGAGAGCTGCGCGTTGGTCCCACCATCTGAAAATGGGAGCATTTATTAGACACATAGCCATAATCTTGCTTAGAAAGAAATGACAAGTGTAAAGCATGTATCACAAAAGCCCATTCATGCAAGTTTTCCAAAATTTGCAGCAACACGGTCATAAGAAAATTTCATATCCAACAGCTCAGTCACTGAAAATTTTTCACTTTCTGGTCAATAGGTGCAGGATTTCATGCGCTTCAAAGTTGGTATTCAACTCCGCAGCGAATTTCCAAGTTCGCATGCCCGAAGAATCCGATTTGCGAGACTCTGCCTAACGGTCCTGGCAGCAAGCTGACACTCACCGAAATTTCCGTAACTCTCAGTACCCTCATGCAAAAATGCTGAATTTTGGTGAGCACGGTCATCACAATATTTTGTACAACTTTGGCATTCAACGCATAAGAAGATTCCGACGTTCAATCGCTCAAAAAAATTTCATTTCCAACGCTCTGTCTAGCTGTTTGGACAGCAGCCAGAACTGGATTAAAAATTGCATAAATCCCAGTAGGAAAATGCACAAAAGCTGAATTTTGGCGAGCGCGATCGTCATAAAATTCTGTACAAGTTTGGTATTCAGCACAGGACTCGAATCTGACCACAATTAGCTTAAACATTTTCTTTACAACAAACACTGCAGGGATGGTGTTCAACCAAGCATTACATGGATGCTAAGTTTTTGGGATCACCAACATACATCAGGGTTACATTGCAGTCGTGCTGCACAAAAGAATACTCCTACGTTAGCCTACCACAAAAACCAACCAAAGCGGCTACACACAGGAGTATGAGTCAACCTACTGCAACACTACGGCAACCTAGTTGCCAACCGAAGCGTCACTGGTGGCAGGTGAAGCGGGTGGAGTCGGTGGGGGTGGTCCTGCCTGACTCTCCTGGTCAAGACCGGAGTGTCCCTGCTGCTCCTCGGGAGGTGCCTCCACCGGTGGTTGTGGCTGCAGAGCCACGATGGCCTGCAGTGCTGCAACCTGCACCTCAGCCTCCTCCACCTGCTGCTGCATCTCGGCGATGTTCTGCAGCAGTGTCAACCTCTCGATGTCTCCGGCGTCCACGTCCTCCTGAAGGGTAGTGGTCTGCGCCTCCAGGTCAAGGATCCTCTGCAAGTGGTCGCCTCGCTCCAGCTCCAACTGGAACCTCCTGGTACGAAGCCAGTCGTCCTCCTGCTGAGTCTGAAAGAGAGTGAAGCCCTGCTGCTGGTAAGCTGCTGATAGACTGTGCCAGGCCAGCCGAGCCGACTCCAGACGCTGGCTGATCACCAACTGGGTGGTGTTACGCAGCCCCTGAAGTGTGAACACGGCGTCTAAGCAACAGGTCAGCGTCCGCGTGACGTCCAGCGGAACCGCAAGCAGAAGTAGCTCCTGTAGGTGGTCCACACGGTCCAGCCACGCTGGGTCGTGCGGGCTCACTGTCGGAAATAGCCCAAACGGTGAGAGGGCCACCGCAGTCGGGTTGTGGTCGCAGAAGTCCGTCAGCACCTAGAGGGCAGCCGACACGAGAGACTCCTGCCCACGAAAACCCCAGTACACGGAGCTCAAGTCGAACCAGTCGGGGTGGTCCGGGTGAGGTGGCACGGTGACGGTCACCCTGCAACGGGGCACGCCCAGGTGCTCGAACTCGATCGCCTCGTAGACAGGCGGAGTGGTGTAGACGGCGGCGCTGAGTGCCTCCCACGCAAGGCGTGGAAAACCCTCCCAGTGCAACCCATCGGTACGGACCGTACCGTCAGCGCCGTACTCGAAAAACATGGGGGCAGCCATCTGTACAAAAATGTAACGCATGGTAGAACTCAAAAAGAGAGCAACATGTCAAATGGTGCAAAATCTGGCAGCTGTGAATAAAAATTCATAACTCAAAAACCAGAACCCCAAAAATTCTCAAATTTCACCAGCAACTCCGTAAGGTTTTTATGCACATTTTTGGTATTCAAAGGTTGAGCTAGATCAATTAGGAACAAGGTTGAAAGATGCAATGTTCAGAGTTCTGTCCTCAGAAAAACAGCATGACCTAGGTTCACTAAAAAGGGTACAACTCGAGATCTACAGAAGCTATGACCATGAATTTTTGTGATCAAAAACTAGATTAGATATGGAGCAACTTTGGTATGGATCAACTAGTCCAATTACTCCTAGAACATGGTGCAAAAATTCAAGCTAGCAGCCAAACCAACTTGTGGACAGCAACAACAACCTAGACATGAGAGGCAAAGCTAGAACACAAAAACCACACACTAGCAAAATCTTCCTTAGAGAGCACACAATTCGTGTTTTGGGTCCATTTTTAAGTCGTTTCGATTTTTAACATGATGCAAGACGTCCTAATCGTCCTCACACGGCGATCAAGCCAAAAATCGAAGTTAGTGCCGGTGGCAAGGCTTTTATTCGTCTCTCCCTATAATAACTAGTCGAGAACTATTCGGCACCCACTTAGCGACTAACGGAGCGTTGTTAGTGTTACTGCAGAAAAGAACCTTCCGTGCCAGCACGTCACGGAAGCGTCCACATACAGTACCGTTCGCTATAGAAACGGTATCCATGCGTCAAGCCGCTGCATGGACAGCGTCCAACCTCAGACACTCTCCTTTTGAATGGGGTGCATCCTTGCCTCGCATATTCACAATGCGGAACGTCCACGTATGGCAAAACGTGGCGAGACATAGACGCGACAGTGGGTTCCCTTTGGATTAGGTCCCATCCATCCCTCACATGACTTCCATGCGGTACCACCACGTATGGCAACACGTGATGAGACACAAATGCGACGTGGGTTCCCATGAGAATAGGTCCCATCCATCCCTCAGGACTTTCCTGTGGCACCACCACATATGGCAAAACGTAATGAACTAGTATGGTTGTACAGAAAGTAAGTTCTGACAAGAATGAAATGTGCTGGACCAATGTATGAAATGTGCTGGACAAGAATGAAATGTGCTGGACAGAAATTAAACCATAGATTTGTAAGCCACCTGAAAGAACCCAAAAATTCCCTCTAGGGCCTCTCGGTCTATATCCATCCTTAATGGACCAACTTATTTTGCAAATCCAAACGATCTTGGCAAGTTATATTCCAAAACCAGTGATTAAGGTTGTTAATTAAACTCTGGTGCATATAATCACTCTGGTACCAGCTGTGACAACCCACCCAGGAAAATACCGTACTATCACCTAAACCAATCCACTTTGGTCATTAAGCGATAATAAAGTATCGTCCTGTCGTTAGTTGCCGGGTTAACGCCCGGTGAAATCACTTACATAGCAACAAAGGATTGACAAATATGCATTAAAACTCACGCGAAGGCGAGTCTAGAGTACGACACATGATTAAATCCAAATCTGCCCCGAAGGGTTTAATTATTACAAACCGAAGTACTTGACATGATAACGAAGTTCAGAGTTTCGAAAACAGCGGAATTAAACTAAACGATGCGATGAGCATCACAGGAGGCCTGCCATGATGCCTTCATTCATCGTCCTCTACCCACTCCAGCTCCCAGCCAGGCGGGATCTCTCCAGGCCACACATCACTAAAAGCATTACCTGAATTCAACAAATTACAGCAAGGCTGAGTATACTAATACTCAACAAGACTTACCCGTCGGTGACAGCTACATCACCAACTCTAGACATGAAAGGCTTTTTGGCTAGTGGGGTTCTTTTGCTGAAAAGCAACAAAGAGTAGGTCTTTACTTTCAAGATTTTAGCTCAGATTCTAATTGATTACTCTTTACTACATGAGCAAGCTATTTCAAGCATAAGTTGTGCAATACAATTATTCCTGCAGAAATATTCACAAAGTTCCATCATTAGGGATATCATGGCCAGTTGGATAAGTAGTCTCAGATAACGGTGAGAGGCCGACAACCAGTTGATTTAAACCTTGCAAGGTAGACCTAAACACACAGTAGGGTGTACTCACCAAGAGCCCACCAACCAGGCGGTTCCCAAAAATCCTCGGTTCAGGATAAAAGATCACAGTCTTTGGTACAGGCTATCTGGCATACCCCGCAAGGCACCCAGAATCACACATGCACCACCGGTAGCTAGCCGTGGGACGCATCCCAAGATTAGTGACGGTAAAATCCCTTACCGCCTCATTAAGGTACTAGGCTTACCGGTCCCATTCCCGACAAGTGCTTAGTACTTTCAAACACTTAACCCACGAAAGCCATTGGACCGGAGCCCACATCCCATGCTCTTACCACATGAGCAATCCATTTATAAAGATCTTATGATTCCAACATAAGAACCTATTCTCGCGAGTGACAAGTATCACTCGACTTGTAACGGTCCTAAAGCACAGCAGCTACCGACCTAGCATACTAGTAAAGACATAGGTACCTAGGGATCATGCATCTAGGGTTTCATTTCAACTCCTGAACGTACATGCACAAACATCCATAGATAGTTGCATAAATTTCCAAAAACAATTAGGTTAATGCACTGGGGCTTGCCTTCGTCAGCACAGTTAGCCTGGGGGTCCTCGTTCACTTCCACGTACTGCAGCTCCACGTCAGCTCCTCCTTCCTCGGCTTCCGGCACGAGCGCGTAGTTACCATCGGGGAGTTCTACACGGAATGCAATGCAGGGTCATTGAGTGGAGTGAGAGTTTAACCATCACACCCAACTCTTGTTGGCCATATTCACCTTGACAAACATCTAATTAGTATTTCATTTCATTAAGGTCATTACATGTGGAGGTTTATTATTTTAATCTTTTTAATAGCGACTGTGTACACATTTAAGCAAATAAAGCTATTTAATTACACAAAACAGTAAGAGGGGATCTATAGCCCCTAATTAAGCTAAACAACATTTTAACAAGGTCATTAAGGGAGCAAGGGTGCTTTTTCCCAATTAAACCTAATATGGAGTGTACATGGATTCCAAGCTTTTAATACAAATAAATTATAAAAACAGAGAAAGGGTGCACTTCAGGTCCTAAACACCTACACAAAGCCACTGGTCCAAGGATCACACTCAAATGAGCCACAATTTAAATATACCAAAAATAACATTTCCTGGCTACCAAAAAAATATGAGAAATGCATAAATAAATAAATAAAGCATCTTTGCAGCCCAACTCTCTCCTACATCCTCTCTGACCTAAAACAAGCCTAGGAGACTAACAAACACATCAAGAACCTATTTAAAATTGAACTAGGCATTTAAATGTAAATCTAAGCATAAAACAAGAATAATTATTTCTAGCTGAGATAAAATCATGGTAAATGTAGGAAAGTTGAATCTATGCATAACATGAGCATAGCCACAAGTTGAGCACACAAATCTAATTACATTTTGCTACAAAAAACATTAAGGCAGAAATAGCATAAATGCAAAGTAAATCATATAAAAAGATTGTTCAATAACTTTGTGCAAATTTTTGTTCACAGCCTACAAATGACATATCTAGCAACATATCCAAAATTCAGCTCCATAACTTTTCTAGATTTTGAACTACAGCAAAAGTGTGTCAAACTGAGTTTGAATTTTCATTCAAAATCTCTAAGTCAAAAGTATGGTCATGCTTTGTAGAAGTGGTAGATCTAGTCTCACTGAAACCAAGAAAATTGGGTTTGCATTTTTCTATTTTTTCTACGAATTTCTAGGATTTTTCTAAGGTGCTGGACCTAGTTGCAAGAAAACTAAGATAAAGATCATTGCCGATAGGTCCCTAGTTTACAGATTAGTCCCTGGAATTCACAACCATACCCTCCGGCGGTGGGGCAAGCTCGCCGGCGGTGATGTACGGCCGGTGGGGGAAAACAAGCGGCAAAGGGCTCCGATTGGACTCACCACGGACCGATTGGTGGTGGTGGCGTGGCCGGAGGTGGCTCCGGCGAGCGGCGGCGGTGAGGTCGCGGCGGCGCGCCCGCCTCGGCGCGGATTCCGGTGAGGGGAGCGGCGGTTCTAGGCAACAAGCGGCCGTGGGAGCTCTACTGGTACCTAAGGGAGCGGCTCGAGGTGTTGACCGGCGGCGGAAACTCGCGGAGGGGTGTGTTCACCACGACAGCGGCAATGGCGGGGCGGCAGACGTGTGCGCGTGCGAGACGGTCGGGGGCTCCTTTTATAAATGACGGGCGAGCGTGCAGCAGACCGGCGTCTTCGCCTTGAAGGCACGCGTGCGGAAGAACAAGGCCCGGGGGCGGCGGAGCCGTGTTGGCTGCCGGCCGGCCGACCGAGGCGCGACGGGGCTCGGCGGGCGCGCGCCCGTCGCGTCCACACGTCGGGGAACATTCCCCCGCGTGCGAGACGGTCGGGGGCGGGGGCGCGTGATGATGCGGTCCGCATCCTCGCCGGACTGTGGGCCCGTGGGGGCCCGGCCGTCGAGGGAGGCAGCGGTACGCCGGCCTGCCGCGTGGCGGCGCGGCACAATGCGCCCGGCGCGAGAGCGCGGGCCAGAGCCCGGCGTGCCGGTTAAAATTCAAAGTGCCCCACTTTGACGAACCAAAACTTCAAATTTTTGAATATAAGTTCAATTTCGTCCAAAAGCAAAGTTGAAAAGGAGCTGTAGGAGAACAATTTTTGTGCAGGCCGACCTATGCTTTGAGCAATGGTTTGAGCATGAACTGCAGGCAAAGTCGCTGACTTTCATGGCGCCGATGAATAGTGAAAAGGAGTTTGACTTGGATTTTTGAACTATTTCCTCTTCGAAATTCAAATGCCACCTTAAAGATGAAATGTGTCCCACTAAATTCTGCACAACTTTTATATTGGCAGATTTTTGAGTGTTTAGACAAAAATTGGAGAACGTGGCCAAAGTTCTAGGACAAGGTATAGACATCAAGGGGTTTGACCACTTTGACTAGGGTTTTGACCATGGTAGATGATGTTGACTTGCTTAAGGTGCTCATGGGTGATTGTTGGCTAGGTTTTCGAGGTGATGACCCAGGTTGACCAAGATTTGACCAAAGTCAACAAGTTTGACCAGTCATTAGTGTTAATTAAAAACCTGGGGCGTCACATTATGCCACCTCCAGTTAGTTTTACCCATTGGCAAAGAAACAGAGGGATGTTAAGTGGCCCGTACTCAAGCTCTCATATCTCTTCTATGACACCATAATAGGAGTTCTTGTTATTGTTGCGGTCCATGGCGTCTATACGGACACCACTATTTTGGTGTGTGGTTTTCCGATCTTGGTCTCTTGTGTCAAAAGTATAACCATTTATATCGTAAGCTTGGAATTTCACAATTGTGCTAGAAGGTCCCCTGGCTAACAAAGCGAGTTGTGGGTGAATCGTGGAATCACCAATAACTTGTTCACTCAACCATGAGGGAAAAATTTCCAAGTGATGGCGTGTAACCCATGCTTCGGTTTTGGTTGGATTTTGTGAAGAAATAATCTGCTTGTGTTCCTCAATATACAGAGTCACCAAGGTTGATTGTTGCAGAATAGCTAGGTGTGCTTTATTGAACAAATTAGTATCATTGCTCAAACATGCTTTCTTTCCAATGGTGCCCTTTCTTAGTAGCCTCCCCTTGTGTCGTGATACTGGAACCCCAATCGAGTCAATTGAGTCGACAAAGTCAACACAAAACTCAATGACCTCCTCAGTTACATATCCTTTGGTGATGCTTCCTTCCGGACGTGCGCGGTTAAGAATATATTTCTTGAGGACTGACATGAACTTCTCAAAAGGCCACATGTTGTGCAGGAATACTGGACCAAGAATAGTAATCTCTTTCACAAGGTGCACCAGGAGGTGAGTCATAATATCGAAGAATGAAGGTGGAAATGCCAACTCAAAGCTGACAAGACATTGCACAATATCATTCTGTAGCTTCACTAGGTTCCTTGGATCGATTGCCTTCTGTGAAATTGCATTGAGAAATGCACAAAGCTTTACGAGCACTAATCGTACTTTCTCTTGTAGAACACCCCTCAACGCAACTGGAAGTAACTGTGTCATCAACATGTGGCAGTCGTGGGCCTTTAGATTTGTGAACTTCTTATCTTTCATATTTATGATCCCTTTTATATTCGATGAGTAGCCAGATGGAACCTTCATACTGTTTAGGCAATCAAACATGATGTCCTTCTCTTCCTTGCTCAGGGTGTAACTAGCAGGACCTAAGTAATCTTGTTCTTCCTCCTCAACCTCTTCAGGATCTGCTCCTTCATCAACCTCTATCGGAGGTGCTTCATTCCTATGGATATTTTTCAGGTCCCGTCGTGCTTCCAATGTATCCTTAGAGTTACCGTAACAACCCAAGAAGCCTAGGACATTCAAACAAAGATTCTTCGTCAAGTGCATCACATCAATTGCGTTCCGGACCTCAAGAATTTCCCAATAAGGTAACTCCCAAAATATAAATTTCTTCTTCCACATTGGTGCACGCCCGTTAGCATCATGTGCAACAGGTTCACTACCGTCACCCTTTCCAAAGACTACCCTTAGATCCTTTACCATCTCAAATATCTCCACTCCTTTAAAATGGGGGGGGGGCTTTGTACGATGATCAGCCTTTCCTTTCCAATGCATACCTTTCTTCCTTAAGGGATGCTTCTCAGGAAGAAAGCGACGGTGACCCATATACACAACCTTCTTACAATTTTTCAGATGAATACCATCTGTTTTATGTAAACAGTGGGTGCAGGCCCGATATCCCTTGTTTGAGTGCCTAGATAGGTTATTTAAAGCAGGCCAATCGTTGATAGTAATGAATAACAATGCTCGTAGGTTGAAGTTCTCTTGCTTATTCTCATCCCACACACATACACCTTCTTTCTTCCATAGCAGTAATAGTTCATCAACCAATGGTCTTAGATACACATCAATGTCGTTGCCAGGTTGTTTTGGACCTTGGATTAGCACCGGCATCATAATGAACTTTCGCTTCATGCACATCCAACCAGGAAGGTTGGACATGCATAGGGTCACAGGCTAAGTACTATGACCACTGCTAAACTCACCAAATGGATTGAAACCATCTGTGCTTAAACCAAATCTTATGTTTCTTGCTTCCCCAGTAAAATCTTTGTATTTTCTATCAATCTTTCTCCATTGAGACCCATCTGCCGGATGTCTCAGCATGTGGTCTTGCTGACGATCGCTTTTGTGCCATGTCATCAACTTAGCATGTTCTTTGTTCCCGAACAAACACTTCAAACGTGGTATTATAGGAAAATACCACATAACCTTCGCCGGTACTTTCGTCATCTTGGGAGGTGTCCCCTCGAGAGCACCAGGATCATCATCTCTCCGGATCTTATAACGTAGCGCTTTGCACACAGGACAAGCTTCCAAATTCTCATGTTCCTTGCCTCGATATAGGATGCAATCACTAGGGAAGACATGGATCTTCTGAACCTCCAACCCCAAAGGGCACACAGTCTGTTTCGCTTCATATGTTGTCGACGGTAATTCATTGTTCTCGGGAAGTTGTCCATCACAATTTTTAGCAGCCCCTCAAATGCTTTATCAGACACACCATATTTTGCCTTCCATTGCAACATTTCAATTGTAGTACCAAGCTTTTTGTGACCCTGTTTGCAATCTGGGTACAATAGTTTTCTATGATCTTCTGTCATACGCTGCAACTTTGCCTTTTCATTATCATTTTCGCAGTCCTTTTGTGCATCTTTTAGAACTTGACCAAGATCATCAACATGGCCGTCTTCCGGTATCTCTTCTTCGTCAGCATCTTCCATTAAAGTATCCGCAAAAGCTTGCGCCGCGGCCCAGTCAGGAATGTTATTATCATCCTCCTCTTCTTCGTTCTCTTCCATCACAACTCCTCTTTCACTGTGCCTGGTCCAAAGCACATAGTTCGCCATGAATCCGTTTTTAATCAAGTGGAGGTGAAGAGTCCCCCAGTCAGAGTAGTCATTGTCATTTCTGCACACAGAGCATGGACAACACATGAATCCCTTTGGGTTCTTGTTGGCTTTGGCCACTTCGAGAAAAGCTTGCATGCCAGCAATGTACTCCGAGGATCGTCTGTCGCCGTTCATCCATTGCCGGTTCATCTGCATCATATTAAGTCCAAAAATTATTTCCTTTAAATCAAAATAACAAAGACAAAGATGAAGAAGGGTGAGTTTGATGATGTATTCCGTTATGAACTGGATGATGAGAACTGGAGGCCTACCTACACTCTTCCTGAACATGTTGATCATCTCAACACAATATGTGAATTCATAAATGTGTTTGAAGCAGAGGTTCAAAAGCTAGAAGCTGACTAGTTTTAGCTTGGGACTTGTACTCATTGCTATTGATGTCGTGCCTTGTAATAGCCATCAAGTGACCTCATCTGTATGTATGTCATTGTACCACAACCGCGACAATCATTGCTTCCTATGTGAACTACATACATCTGGCCATTTCTTGTGATACAATGACATACAGAGGTCACCTGATGACTATTTTTTTATCTCCATTATTAATGACCATATTTTTTATAAACTAACTTCTAAAAATTTTGCTAAATGTAAAATCATAATTAGTTCTGTGTATCATTATATCAAAACGTAAAATTCAATTTTCTCTACATCAATTTAAAAGATAACAAGAGAATGCTAGTGTTTAACCAACCACTTTTTTCTAAATCTAAAGTATATAAATAACCTCATCTCTTATTAGCTCCTCCCACCTAGGATTTAAGATTTCTATTTTCTCCATCTCTAAAATATATAAAAAAATTAATCACAACAAATGATGGGAGGAAGAAGAATCAAACCTTGGTAACACTTTAGAGGAGAGAAATCTTCACAAATAGATGAAGAAAAAATTCAGCAGCACCTCTTTAAGGTTGAGGCGCCATGGAGGAGGAGCTTGAGCTCTTGGTGAAGAATGGCTCGGGCAAGAGAAAGAGGAAGAAGCTAGATTTATAGGGCGCGGGCTTTTAGTCCCGGGTGGAGTTACCAACCGAGACTAAAGGGGACCCTTTAGTCTCGGTTGGTAACTCCACCCGGTGCTAAAAGCCCGCGTCAATCATTGCGGGAAAGAGACGTTGCGAGCCAGCCCTTTTGTCACGGTTGGTTATACCAACCGGGACTAAAGGGGGTGTCTCCAGCCAGCATTTCGGGCCACGTCGACGAAAGGCCTTTAGTCCCGGCTCCAAAGTTGAACCGGGACTAAAGGCCCGTACCAAAGCCTCGCTCTCTACCAGTGATTGCAATAGAGAATTCCCAATATATATATGTATTCCATGCAAGAATCAATAGTCATGATCATCACCCTCTCCAGTTCTGCGGATCTATTCCATATATACTTAAGGAATTAGGAATCTTTTTTTGTTTTGTTTTGCTATATGTTCCAAGCTCCCACTTGTATGTGTAGATTTATAGGCTTGCATAGTAAACAGAGCTTTCACGCTTCCATCATCCAGGTGTTAGATGACAGACTGAAGGCTCAGTTCAGGACTTCAGAGAACTAGGGCAGTGGGGTAAAACCACCCCACGGGTTTTCATTAAGAAGAAGGAACCTTCTCCAGACCTAAAAAATCCCTGAACCCAGATTTCACTGGTGAGGGGATTATTTTAAAAAGGATTTGAACATGGATATCCTGATTGCGATCATACTTCTGGTAGGAAATATATGCCTATAAATCTACATCCTGCGAGGGGGTAAAATGACATGCATGCTTCCAGGCAAAACAATGGCGGCATAAGAAAAATCACCCAAAGTTACAGGTTTTATTGACAGAGGTGAGAATTAAAGATAAAACTTCAGCTCATTTGTATGGACTGAACACAAATGGCAGAGCCAGGACCAATGCGTGTAGGTTATAATTTTCAAGCGAATGGCAGTTTCAATATTGGTGAGTGGGCCTGGTGATGCTTTCCATTGGAACGCCGCAGCTTGCACTGGACCCGTGCCCGTAGCGGCCGCGATGAAGGGCCAGTCCATCAATCCTTGCTTGTGCATCTCAATCTCAAGGTTCTGTTACCCTTGTTCAAACAAGACCTGTACACGACTGCTAAGCACTCTCGACCAGCCGAGGCAGGTACTATCCAAGTAGGCCATTGTTCTCAAAGACGTCCGGTGTTACGGTACTATTGGAGCAGGCGATTGCTTTCAAGCACCATGATTGCTATATGTTCCAAGCACCACAAAGGCCATGGCATGCACGGCTGTCGAATGATTTGTATCTGAGCATTAATGGATACTCTATTCTAATTGTTTGCTTGAATTATCATTTTTGTTTCTCTTCGTTTTCTATATTCGAAAGGGGTTGCATCTGACAGGCTGAAAGAAATATTGTTTGTCGGCATGTGTTGTTTACATGTTATGGGTTTTATTATTAGTATGTGTCGTCGTTTCCAGTGCAGTTTCACTTAAAGAGAAGAGAAAAAAAAATCTCAAAGAATTTTATATCCCTAAGTAATTCATTTTGTAGCTGGTTTACTTGCATTGCTTGTCATGATAATCCTGCAGCTATCTAGAATGTTTTGATTCAATAATCTCAAGCACTCTGAAATTTTGCTCAATAAAAACAAAATGCTTAATTGATACTCTATTTTAATTGTTTGCTTGAATTATCATTGTGTTTCTCTTCATTTTCTATATTCGATAGGGGTTGCATCTGACAGGCCGAAAGAAATATTACCGGCATGAGTTGTTTTGTTATTTTGTTATGGGTTTTATCATTAGAATGTTGTCGTTTCCAGTGCAGTTTCACTTAGAGAGAAGAGAAAGAAAAAATCTCAACGCATTTTGTAGCTGGTGTACTTGATTGTCATGATAATCCAGCAGCTATCTAGAATGTTTTGATTCAATAATTTCATGCACTCTGAAATCTCGGTCAATAAAAACAAAATGCTTAATTTACTGCATTTACAACCATTAAGATGAACAAAATAATTTTGATGAGCTGCCTTTTTTGGCCCTATGTAACGCAATAATGGTCGAGAGTTAGGCAACTCCATTTTCTTGCACATGGTGTTTCCCCATGCATTATTTACTCCATGAATAAAGTGGGAAAATTGAACATGATATGCTCCATGAATAAGATCATGTCTGTTCCTTCATAATCCTGGTCAGCCCCTACTCAGACTAATTTGTGGGTTGAAGCAATTCATGCACAACATATGTCATCAACCACCATCTTACCAAAATATTCGGCATTCAACTCTTGTATCGTATGCATTTTGCTGAGCTAATACCTAGTGTACTTGCTTCCAAAAAACTAGTGTAAGCGCATATGCAATGTGTTGTCCATTTATTATGTTGCACTCCAATAAAGCTAGAACCTTCGATGGGGGAGAAAATTCTCTTTCATACCTCCTGGTGAAACAGGGCAAAATTCACGCCTATCGTGTAGTATGGAATGTCTCAGCTGAACCCAGGGTAGATGATGAGTATTCTGACTAGCATGACCCGCGTGACGATAGGTTTGCGATGGGGATGGGAATGGGATACATCATGAATTTTAGCTTAAGAAAAAGTCAGAAAAGCAGAGCCGGAGAATATTGCCGTGGGAGCAAGGCCTGCAAGCTAGCTTGTTGATAGCAAAGACGACGTGCCACTTGGTTAATTTTGTCCTTTGTAAAGATTGGGAGCTTGGGAGCATAGAGATAGAGTCCCTGTAATTTTAATGGAGTAAAAGTCGAATGGTGCATGCAGGGAAACAACCATGCACATGATTAGTGTACTGAATAGAATGGCGGCAGCTGGTATTGAATGGGGATCCATGAGGAGGTTCCAACTGCAATTATACGGCTCCTCGGTTGCAATTAATTAGTACGGGGACATTTAGTATCAGTCCAATATTTCTCATCTGTGTGTCTTCCCTAGAAGTATCATAAGCTGTCATTCGATCAAATATCTTAGACTAATTGTGGATGTTTATTCATACCTCGTTTTCTGATCAATTTTGAGGATGATTGAATGCGTATGAAATACATCAACGAGTATACCTCAACTGTCACCTCCAAAGCCAGAGGGAGGGTATGGACCAATCAGTGCCTCTTGTAGAGTGTAACTAGCTATCTACAGATGACATATGTAACCCAAAAACAGGAGATTATATTAATTAATTGTAACATGTTTATCAGACTATTTTCAGGGCAGTTTGCCAATATTTAACTCAATAAAGGAAAAAAGGAGTAGAATAGCTGTGTAGTGAGTGCCAATTTTAATGCATATTGTAAATAGTGTGCTTGTGCATATATATGCAACGTGCTTCATTCTCTCACTGTGTGCTTGTGTGTCTGTATAGCTACCCAGTGAATTACTGATGAGAGTGTAACTGCTGAATTTACAATGCATGACTATTAAAGTACAGCTTCCAAGAAAAGGGTCACTTGTTTTTTCCTGGTGCAACAGTGGTAGCATCAAGAAAACAAAATTCACACCTCCATAAAACTAGAAATGTTAGTATGGTAACTACAATTCAGAAGCCACTCTTGCAGAGCTCTGTAATGGGCATGGGATACATCACAAGTTTAAGATGAAGATGGAACGGAATTCAAGGTGTATTCCCAGACTAGCAAGGCAGGGGGAATTTCTTGGTAGGGAATATGGTTTGCATTATCTTAGCCCTGGACTTGAGCGTTATCAGTGTGATGAGCATAGTCGGCCTTTTTCCAAACTTATGTGAAGCTTGCATACACTAAGCTGAAGTATTGATTTAGGCTTAAACTTGACTATACAGTAAATTAAACAAGTCCATTGTCTACATGTTGATTAAAAAAAGGCTGATAATCACAAAACAGTACTTTGCACTGAAAACCTAAAAATCACAAAACTTCCTCGTACATGTTAAATTCTCAAATTGTAGTCTATGATTTACCGTTTAGATAGATTGCTCCAACTGCTGAACTCACTGGTAGAGAAGGAGCCTTTGGTACACCCCTTTAGTCCCAGTTCAACTTTTGGACACGATACTAAAGCCTTTCCATCAACGTGGCCCGAAATAGCCTTGGACGCCCCTTACCCTTTAGTTCCGGTTGGTATTATCAACCGAGACTAAAGGCTAGGCACCAAACAGCTACCAGTCTCAATTATTGGCTCCAGACTTTAGTCCCGGGTGGTGTTCCCACCCGGGACTAATTGTCCGACACCCACCGCACCCTCTTTTTCTTTCTTCCAATCTTCCTTATATTTTTCTCATGTCCTCCACTAGCAGCCATTCCTCTTTTTTCCTATCTTCTTTACCTTATCCTCTCCTCTTGGTTGGTAGGGGAGGAGGTAGAGCGGCGGCCGGGTGGGAGCGGGCGCAGAGGCCGGCTGGCGCGCATCCGTGCGGGAGTGAGAGCGCGACCGGCGGGAGCGGGCACGGTGGCCATGCGGGAGCGGACGCAGCGGCCGTGCGAAAGCGGGCGCGCCGACCTGCTCGTGACACGGCGGCCTCTGGCACCCGGCAGAGCGAAGGAGGCGCGTGCGACCTGCTCCAGCCGATGCGGGGCACGACGGCCTCCGGCGCGCGGCGGGTTGAGCGGCCGGAGGGAATTGTCATGCATTCTTTGATTTTTATAACACTTTACTTTTTTAAAATAAACTGTACTGAAGATCATAGGTACTGTATGAAAGCCAATGTTTCTGGCCAGGTTCTAGTGCCTGATTTAATTAAGGATGAAATAACTCGAAAGAGGGAAGCTAATATTTAAGATATAATTGTTATTATACATCTGCATTTGAAAGATTGACAGTGTTACAACCCTGCATTTGAAATATAATTTAAAAGGAGAAGGCGGTAAGATTGTGAACTCTAGACAACAGTATAGTTGGTGAAGTGAAACTTTTGAGTCATCTTTTAAGGTTTATTAGGTGTATTGAACGTAGAGTAGTTACAAAAATAATTATAGGAATGGACCATAAATTGCGAGATGAATCCATTAACCCTAATTAATCTGTCATTAAAGATTGGTTACTGTAGCATGATGTTGTCTAATCATGACATAATTAGGCTTGACTGATCCCGAAAATTAAGGTAGGGATTGTGGAATGGGTTTTGTCAGTAATCCATATTTAATACTCCTAATTAGTGTTCAGAGATTCATGTGACGGGTAGTTGGTGAAACTTTTGGGAACTAAACATTGACCCATTCATAGCTGGTGTACTAGTCACATTTATTGTGGACCTATCTAGGTTATTTATGAACCAACAAAACTAAAATGCTCAATTTACTGCATGAAGCTACAAAGGTACCCTATTAAAACATCATCTAGTCTCCATGACATAGATAGGCTACATATATACAAAATATTACTACACCTTCTCTTATTTAGTAGAGTAACGAGAACAGAGCTTGATATACATATGGTGCCACCACTGGTAGAAAACCAACCTTTAGTCCCGATTGGTAAGACCTTAGGAACCAGAGACCAACCGGGACTAAGATGGAGAGGCAAAAAGACCCATTTATGTATATATAGTTGCACTGTTGAATGGGGAATGAGGGTGAGTCTTTGGGAATGGGACGCATCGGGAATTTCAAACAAACCAGGAGTTAGGTAGATCGAGCATCAAATTTACTTTACAGTCCAAGCAGTATGATGTAGCACATTCCTGTGCACATTCAACTATGAGGCCTGATGTGCCCACAGCCAGTTTATCACGGTAAATTACAGCCAATGGTGGGTACGAAGGTGCCTGAGGTATCGATCGTTGATGGATGTAGCATGTCAGAACACTGCTGGTAAATAGTGGCCGATGGTGTGCTGACATGGCAGCGTCTCGAGCTGAGGCAATGATGGTGGCGCTTGTTGTTCTTTCTTTTGGAGGGCAGGGAGGTGGCCTGCCATGTATCGCACAAGTGACACATGAAGCAGAACTTGAGCATGGTCACATACTACATGCCTCGTCATCTTGATAAAGACGCACATCTTATTTGATTTACCCCCCAACCTCTCGCTAGTTGTAAATGTTCAGAGATTACTGTTAACCCAACAATTTATAGGCTAGGATATCCGTTGTAATAGGTTTAACACCCAATTGCATTGCCATATGATCTTCTACAGTTAATTGTCACTCACGTTTAGCCACTTTGAGTAATTTTCAGCAATGCGAAAATCAGGCAATCTGTGGGTTCATTGACGTACACCGTCTGAAATAAGAGGTATGGTTTCTTTTCCAGCATACCATGTGAGTTCAAGCCACTGCAAAGTGAACGTGTTTCCAGTTAAATGATTCAAAAACCTTGTTAAACAGAGCCATGTTGGATCAGCTTTAGGTTTGTGGTCCATGTGAAACGGCCTACACATGCCTTTGACCAGCATGCTGCAGTTGCAACAACCGCCGGTAAGAGGCTAGCGTTATGGACTGGAGCTCATGCAAGGTTACAGCAGCAACAATTTTCTGGAGGTTCGTTAGATTGTGCTGTGGAGATGATGACGGCTCTCATGTCTTTGTTCACTATATCACAATCTCATATAATCGACTATGTTGGAATCAGTAAAAGCTCTCGCAATGATAAACTATCGGCGGGTATACACTTATACCGCCTCCACCTTATAAGTTCTGTCAGTGTAGAGTTTTACCAACTAACACTCCTATGCCAACAGAGTTCAGTTGCCCTATCTATAAAAATACTCACCAATATATTTTTCCCAACTCACAAGGGTGGATTTTTGCAGGTTCGAGGCAGCCCATGCTTACACGTGGCCTTTCTAGTGCAGCAACGCAACCGCTGTCCTGCTGGTGGCAACTTTCTACGGGTGCTGTCATGGAGATTAATACTCTCTTCATGACAACGGTCCTATGTAACAGTGGAGGCTCTAACACTTGGTGCCAGAATATATGGGTTGTGGGTGCTTCTTTGGCGAAAGCTTGCCAAAAATGCATGTCACAACCTTGAGTGCTGCACCCCTTATTGGAGGAATCAATGAGAAGCCTCTATTCCCCACATCTGAGGTTTCTTGAGTTGAAATACTCTGTTTCCCATGGGTGGTGTATGTGTTGTTTCCTCCCTGGAGGCTTTATTTTTTCTGGAGTCCCCCTCCCACCTAGTTCCACTACTATATAACTGGCTTTTAGCGTTGGTTCGACTGTCATTTTTTTAAACCGTCTTAATGGTGCTGTGTGCTAAAAAACTGACAGTGAAAAGATGTTTATAACAACAGGTTCTGAATAAGTAATCAATCAATTGTTTCTATTTTTCATCAAAGCTGGAATATAAAGGTGTACATGCAAGCTGTTTCAACATGCCTTCTGAACCCAAGTGAATCAAAAGTGAGCTCATGCTATTCAATAGCTACACTATTTTCTCTTGCCAATGGAGTTGACTCCATGTAAAAAGAAAAATATGTATATGCATATTGCATTACATGCTATAACTTGTATTACTTGATATTCTGCCACTCTTAATACCTACAGTACTTTAGGAGTTACTCCTAGAGTACTCCTATGCAGGTTATTATCTTCCAAGGAACTCACACTGGATCCGTTTTTAGGCATTGCTGGAGAAGGAGGATGACTGACTTCACGATTTCGGGTTGTCATATGCTTGAGACCATGTCTATGGAGATCTTTTCCTCGAATGGATGGTCTTTTAGTAATAGAATTGCTTATGGGTGATTTTAGACTTGTTTTTGAGACTGGATCTTTCATGTTTATGTTTGTGACGTACTTGTGTGTAATAACAAATAGCTATATGAAACTCAAATAGCTATATGCATAGTTTCATGCAGAGGCTGGGATATTAAAATATATATTCTTTAAAAAAAGGTGATTTGATTGACCATAAAAGCTCAATTTAGGAGTTCCTCCTATAAAGCTAAAACCTTCGATGGGGGAGTAAAATCACTTTGCATTCCTCCTGCCTCCTGTTGTGTAACGACCCGGGTTTTCGGTGAGGAAAACCCGATTCCCTGTACCCTTGCGATAGTCCCTGGATCAGTCGCTATCGCGTACAGAACTCATCACAGACGATACATCACAGCCATACATCGAAACACACTAATATAAGTACTTAATTTATTACAAATCCATTATGGAGTACAACATTACAAGCCTCTTGGCTGAATCAGAGTTAAAAGTCTACGCAGCGGTAGCTAGCATCCCAGAAATGTCTCCATCTTTTATTCTTCTTGCCCACAGGAATCCTTGAGCGCAGCGACGTCTCCTCAGTTGTATCACCCATCGGCATTGTTTTCGTAGTCGGGCTCGTACCCTGCACACCCAAAGTCTATCCCCAAGGAATAGGAGAGGTCCACGTCACCAACTGTATGCAGCTTTAAGTGGTCTAACTCTAAAGGGTAAGAAAAGTGACAAGGTAAAGGCTTGGGTTTCCTATGCAACAGCAGCAAAGCACAAAGAAGAAACATCTCCATATAAGTCCCAACCCATTCTCTCAGCACAACTCGGAAACACCTGGTACCCTAGGAACCCGTCTCCACAACCTATCTTCATCTAGGGTCGATGCGAGAACTTCCTCTCCTCGCACCTCAATGATTGCAATCGGATCTGCGAGGTAGAGGGAGCAACTCTCCTCTCCCCGACTGCAACCACGGCTCATCACACTCTCAAACTACGGGGGAGGTAGAAATCCCAAAACATGAGAACCAACAATCCACTGGGCATATCCATGATGAGGACGTGGCTATACGTATAGATCTAAACTCTACAGAGCGTGTACACCTGTACCCAACTCGGAATGGCACCCGACGGTGATCAGCCAACCGAGCCCATCCTACCATGCGAACTCTCGGTAGTTACGGTTCCACCCTGCATCCGGACCTCAAAGCGATCCATCGCAAAGGACTGCACCAGAACTGTGAAATGCTACCGTGTGGCCACACGTGAGACGCTCCGGAAGAAGATGGGCACAAACCCACTTCACCCCCACTGATACCCTCTATGCTGCTGGAAGGTATGGTACCGCACTTGCCGAGCTCAACCCGGCCCTATCCCCACTCTCGGCGAGGTGGTGTGTACGAAATGTCCCGTGAATCGGTTGGCCCACTCGGTTTCAGACCGGGACAAGCTCATGTCCTCCAAGCGTATAATAAAACCCCAACACCTGTGCTCCGAAAACCATAAAAGTGGGGATGCACTGAGGAGTACATCCCCATCTTCAATCCTAGATCGGTTGTTTCGAGCTCACCCCCGCCAAAGTACCCATTCTCCTGCCGGTTTTACCCCACACACGTCAAGAACCACTATCCATTTTCCCCAACACATGCATCGTGAAGCTCAACGTATGTACACGCTTATATAACTTAATAGTAGTAGGGCAATCAAGGAAAAGATAATTAAAGTAGGCTATGCAAAGTTCATCATCATCATGCGAGTAAGTAAAGCACTAGCATACTACATAGCAATGCCTAGTAGGAATTTCAGAATCAGTCGTGCGTGAACACCTGCGTGCAAGTAGTTGTCGGCGACGTAGTGGTCGGTGTAGTCGTACTCCGAGCTCAGGTCTCCGGCTCTGGCTGCTCCTAGAATCGTATAAATAAAATAAAAACGGATCCTAGTTGCAATTAGCTCCAAATGAAAAGCAATTAATAACCAAAACAGAGCAAACACTAGCCTAACATGGAGTTTAAGATTTTAGAAGAGTTTTGGAAAAAGGTTTTATAATTTTCGGAGCCAAAATGGATTTACTAGGATTTTTCAAAGGTAAAATACATTTCTGAAATTAAAATACGCATCCACAATGTAGTTAACTATAAGCTAGCTATTGGCTGACTCTAGCTGGCTCTAAACTAGCTACAGGCGGGCTGCAGGTTAGCTCTTGCTGCACACGTGGCTGCCAACTGGGTGGCTTTAAGGTAGCGGCAGCCCACATGGCAGTTGACTCGGCTGTTAGGGTGGCCGGTGCACGGGATCCCGGCCGGATCGGCTGCGGTAAGGGGCGGTGCAGGCCCCCGTGTGGCTCGACGGTGAGTGGCTGGCCACATGAGATCCGGTGGATCTGCTGCAGCACGGCCAGTGTGCAGGCAGTCGTGTGGCTCAACCGTGGGTGGTTGGCCACACAGGATCCGGCTGGATCCGCTGCGGGAAGGCCAGCATGTGGCCGCGCGTGTCCAAGAAAACCCCAGCTAGTTTTGGGCTTGACCACTAGGTGTTCGACGTTTTGTTCCAAAGGAGCAGCGGGACGGACAAGGCTCGCCGGCGGTGAGGTTCTCCGGTGGCTGGCCAACAGGTGACACGGCGCGGGTTAGGGGTCCTAAGGTTTCGATCTTGGCACAGAAAGGCTCGGCCTTCGGCCGGCGCGGATGGCTCAACGGCGGCGACTGGTCTCAAGGCGGCTGTGCGAGCGCGAACGCCGATGTGCAACTGAGCGCCATGGTTTTGTCCCGGTGGTTAGGACAATGGCTTGGCTTGTGCGCACGCACATGTTCAACCGCGAGGCAAGGTCTCGACCGAGCACGGCGGCGACGTTGGGAGCAGGGCTCCAGACGGTGAGGAACGAGACAGCGACGCTGAGTTGCATGTTGGCACCGACGTGCCGGCTCGTGTGCGAGCTCTCGGTTCAGGATCGAGACCCCAAAGGTAAGGCTCTACCTTCCCTGGATGGTGGTGTGCGCGTGCAGGTTGGAGCTCGGTCCAAGGCAGCAGCTTGCCCGGTGTGCGTGTGACGTCGGAACAGAAACAAGCAGGCAGCTCGGTTGGCACCGGTGAAGGCATGACTGAAGGTTGGCTCGGCGGCTAAAGGTGAGGTCTTTGCCTCCCCGCACTTGCATGCGTGTGCGTGAGAGGCGGTGGCTTGGCCACGACAGCGACACAGACACGGTGGCGCACGCGACGGCGAAGCAGACAATAGGAAAGGGTCAAGCAGTGGTGCGCGCACAGAACAAAGGCAGCGGCACCTGCAGGCGTAAGGCACGACTCCAAGGTCGGCACACAGTCAACGGCGGTCGCGTGGCGGCACTGAGCAGAGCAGGCAAGAACAGGGCATGGTCTCCATGGGCATGGCCCGGTCTTTCCCCCACGGCGCGAAGGCCGGCATTCTCAGTGGAGAGGGACACGGTGCTCACCTGGTGACGCTTGTCGTGGTGGCGAACAGCGACGAATCGGATGGAGCAGAAACTGCGGTGGCGCAGCTTGAAGCAGAGCAGGGCGTCGCGGGCTTCAGCGGCTTGAGCAGCTTCGGCTCCTGGCACGAGCGGCTCCGTCTTCACGGCGGACGGCCTCTCAGCCTCCTTCTCCTCCTTCCCTCTTCTTCTTCTTCACGAACGGCGACTACAGCTACTCGGCGGCTCCGGGATGGGCCCCTCAGCATTGGCGACTAAAGCTTGTGGAATTTGTTAGATTATAATCCTATAGCTATGTTGCACACTTTCATGGAGTAACTTTTATCCGAAGTTGACGAACGAAAATAGGGACTTAGTGACCATCAACAATTGGCTGGGTAAACTAGATTTTCCTCTAAAACTTTGAACAAATGTTCCTTCTCAATTTGTGAGAGATCATCAACCGCCTTGTTGATTGACACCCTCTCCCGAGTAATGAGGCCACAGACCAATACAAATCTATCCCCCGCGGCATCTGGGGTAGGCCAAAAATTGGCATCAAGTCCTGTTGCAGTCAACTTGTCTTCTGGCCATTTGGTTTGTGTCCTTGACCCGCAAGATCGAGTACTACTCATAGAGTCTGTGCTGAGTGACCTTGTGAAGAAGGTTCACCGAATGATTGGCCTCGCGGAAGCGCCACTCAAATCACGCCTGATGTAGCGATTCATGCACACCTGACGAAGCTCACGCAGTGACACGTGTAGTAGTACCTCATCAGAGTCGCAGATGCACCGGAAGGTGTCGCAGATCTGATTACGAAGGATCAGAAAATGAATGACGGGCTCATCCTTGATGGAGTGGATGATGATCTGGGTGATAAGATCATCTGACAGCAGCAGCATCAAGCACACTGCGGCCATCAAGGAGAAGGGGAGGAAATAGAAAAGCGATGGGGTTTGGAAATTGAAAGGCAACGAGGATGAAATTGAAAGGTGACGATGGTTGAAATTGAAAGGCACGGGGTTTGGAAATAGAAAAAAGGCAACTTGGCCATCTAGAACAATATATGGAAATTGAAAAGGGGCCGCAGTTTGGCTGGTGACGCTAATGAGTGGGCCCGACACCATTGCCCCTGCCCCCTTCACCTTCCCGCGTAATTGAAAGGCGACGTGTGTTTTTGGACGGTTTTGCTCCCGAAGCGGAGCCCGAGGCATAGTGGGTCGGGGCAGAGGCGCCTGACGGTTCCGCGTCTTGTCAATATAACTCCCCTGCCTTCCCCTGCTTCTTCCATAAGCTTCTCATGTCTTTCGCTTCTTCTTTCTCCTCGCGATCCACCGCTACAAATTTCCGGTCACCGAGAGATCACGAAGGAGAAGATGACGTCGAGTGCCTCGTCGCCGGTGAAGCGGGGACGAAGGGAGGACGACGATGACGAAAGCCACCGTCGGAGGAAGTTGGAGAAGGGGAAGGAGCCGGCGACCAAAAAGGACGCTGACGAGGAACCGTTTGGCGACGACACTAAGTTCGCCGTCGACCTGCTCAAGAGCATGTTCAGCAAGCTTCAAGATGTTGGTGAGGCCTTCGACATCAAGGCACCTCATGAAGTGGACAAGGACCCGAGCGTGAAGGGTCTCGCCTTCAGGATCCACGGGTTGGCTGAAAAGCTCGAGAACCTCCCTGTGGTCAAGCGGGCTGGCCGCCACTTCGACTTCGATGACGGCGGCTCCGACGACGACGACAGCGACGACGGTAGCCACGGCGGCGACGACAGCTCCGACGGCAGTAGTGTGTGTGTGTGTGTCTTCGTCAGGTTGTTGGACATGAACTGCTTAGTTTGTTTGTCGATCATGAACTGCTTACTTAATTAGTTTGGTTGTTGGATTTTGTATGTCATGAACTCGATCTAATAGACGCGAGTAGATCCATCCACGTCTCCAATAATATGTGTTCATCCTGTTGTGATGAACTCGAGATCTGTTGTGATGAACTGGAGATCTGTTGTGATGAATTAGATCTTAGAGACAATGGATAGTCATTGGCGACGCGGGTTAGCGAACCTGCATCGCCTTTGTTGGCAGTTGGGTCCGGGCGGGCAGGCAACGGTTATCTTTCTATTTTGGCTGCTGACGCTAACGCGTGGGCCCGTCACTATTTTTTTGTAATGAAACATGCCTCCCTAAAATATTAGAGGCCATAACATATTTGGACATTTAGTATTTGAATAATGAATAAAATATCAACAGTCACACTTGTGTGCCCAAAATTCTTATAATTCGTTTTTACATCCCATGTTAATGATATAATAATTCTAATAACATCTAATGTGGTCTAAAAAATCTACAAATTGACTTGGCAACATAATTTGGGTACCTAAACTTGTCTTCAAAATTTCAAATGGTTTCGATGAAGGAATAATATACTTGTGTACAAATGTCTACATTTCTCACATAGTTTCCTAGAATGTTGCTTGAACATTGAAGTTTTCCACACTTTGCAACATGTTCGAACTCATATGCATTTGAAAACTTAACAAAACCTTGTGTTCACCTTAAGCTTACGAAATGCAAAGTTTCATCACTAATGGTTGTGTAAAACAAATATTATTTATTTGTTGTACTTACATAGAACAAAATAAGGCATATAAACATTATTCAAGAAACAGAATATACACTAAACAATAAAATTAATGAAAATATGGTAATTTTAGAAAAATTTAGAAAAAAAATCAAATTTGGACTAATTTCGACGAAGAAATACTTGTTACAACATTTGATTGCAGATTAAAAGGAGAAATGCGAATTGTTCTTCATTCGAATAGAACTGGGCCCCACAGTCATTGGCGACACAGGACCGATAATCCGTGTCGGCTTTGTTGCTCTTCCTAAAATTTACACAGATAATACGAGCAACATACAAAAGCTAATCCACTACTGATTTCATATTTCAATACTCCGTTCGAACTTCACCATTTCGCGGCGGAGCCTACAGTCTTCGTTGCAAAACAGAGAAATTCTAAGCCATCCTTTATCCACGCCGCCGCCGCTGTTGCTTGCGCACGGCTGTTCGCCGCGCACCTGTGCCGAAGGCGGCAGCGGTTCACCCCAAATGTGCCATGTCGAGGAGTGGATACACGCGCGGCCTTCTCGCACAAAGGCAGACACCCCACGTTGCTCAGCCATCTCGACGTCGTACTGCCGCCGCCCGCGACCTGCCTCATGGACCACTTCGCGGTGTCATTGGTGGCGGCACCGCCTTTGTCCCTATAGAGCAAGATGGCGTATAGATAGGCCGCCGCATCGTGCCCACCGTCGGTGGCGCGCCGGAGATCATTGGTTTCCCTGTTTTCCATGAACACGGCTTTGATCCCGAAGAAGAAGCAAGCCCCCGGATTCCCGAGATCGGTCAGCATAGCAAGGAAGGCTTTGTAGGCGGTGGGTTCCCACACCCAAGATATCTCATCTCTTATCCCCTCTATCGACAAACGCCGGCCGACGTCGTGGTGGCCGCACACGCGGCACATGGTTGAGCAAGTACCTCGTAGGCTGCGGAGGTCAGCCAAGGGCCGCTTTGAGGTCGCACCGACGCGCACCGCAATCTCAATGCGGAGTTCTTGAGGGAGGTCCAGCAGCGACGGCTGGTGCCGCTTGCTTCTTCCCCGGTCGGGAATGCTGACAATGAGGAGTAGGCCATTGCTATTTTTTCGCGAGTAGATGAAGGGGCAGGGGATCTAAATTATTTTGGAATGAGAAGATACATGAGACTTGTTTCCAAACACGGTTTAAGTATGCAATGGAGACGACATTTGGCTAATCCGCGTATACTTTAATTCTCGATTGGAGACGACGTTTGGCAAATCCGTGTATCCTTTAAATCTACATCGGAGACGACATTTGGTTAATCCACGTATCCTTTAATTCTACATTGGAATCACTGCCTCTGCTGTCAGCCATTGACTGGGTGACTGTTTCCCCCTTGACCGGATCTGGCATCAATTTCTTAGGAACCTTCCCGTTTTCTATGCTTTTGATCTTATCCCTTCCTCTTTTTTTGACAACCAATCTTATCCCTTCCTTGCTTTTTCTATAAAAAGGGACCGACGCCTATCGGTCCTCCTCACTTGCTTCGTTCTTCTCTAGATCTAGATCTAGCTATGGCACAAAGAATAGATCTTGTAGGGCGCAAGCTTTTGCTTTTCTCTCTTCTTCCTCCTTCTCGTTCTCTCAGTTGCTAGAAGAATTCTTGTGATATGGGTGATTGGGTTGCTCATCTCTCTAGCATAGTTGCTAGAAAAATCCTTGTGATATATTAGCTATCGGGGGAGAGTAGCCCAGAACCTCCGCATCAGGAAGAACAAGCCGACGGAAAGATCACTACTGAGGTCTGGGGAGAGTAGCCCAAAACCCAACTGCTGTATCTTTCTCGTCGAACTTGCCCAGGTTTTTGAAGGGATATGTTTCCACCCTCTGTTGTATCTTTCTCTTATGCTCACTTGTAAGCATGAAGAAGAGCAAGCGGACGGGAAGGTCACAGAATCTGGAGCATATCTCGTCAAACTTACGTTTCCTTTTGAAGGGATATGTTCTCTCCTTCTACTGTATTTTCCTCACTTGTAAGCATGAAGAAAAACAAGACGCCGGGAGCATATCTTTTGCTTATTTTAGATCTATATATGTTCCTCATCCTAGTAGTACCTAGTGATGATGAACATAGATGGCCGCTTTGTAACCTTCTGATGTATCAATGATGACTATAATCTGTGTGTGTGATTTTGCATCTTAAGAGACATGTTTGTGTGATTATCTACTCGTGTGATTATCTGTGCAGTCCAATTATTTGTACGATTTACCTGCTCACTTGCGAGCATGAAGAACAAGCTGATGGGGGTTGGCTAATCCGTGTCTCTTTTGATGTAATCTGTGTGTGTGATTTCGTATCTCTTGCCCATAACAAAGGCGACGCGGGTTGCCTAATCCTCGTCTCTTTTATATTAATGCTCGTTACTGATGATAATAATCTCAGCAGCCTGCAACATACTTACCGAACTGAAGTAGAATATAAACAAAATATATACAGTATCTTAGGTAGAATATATTACAAAAAGGATTCAAATTCCACCACATCCTATATATTACAAAAAGGATTCAGATTCCACTAATACATCACATCCTTTATATTACAAAACAGATTCCATTTCCACCAATAGACACATCCTGCATTACAAAAAGGATTCAGTAGAAATCAGGCTTGCTTTTTCTTCCTTGATTTTTGTATATGGATTTTTTCACTATGGTCGCTTCGCAAGTACAGTGTTTTGTTAGTTCCCAAGAGTCGGGGCTTGTATGAAGTGTCAAAGGATGGAATTTTGTCAAACTGGTTGTATTCCTCCTCCTCAACAACAATATTTTCAACCCCAACAATCCTTTTATCCAGGCAGAACCACAGACCAGTTCTTCTTTGTAAGGTCAGGTACATAGAACACTTGCTCAACATCGTTGGCGGAGACAAACGGTTCGTTTTTGTAACCAAAGACCCGGAGATCAACACTAACATAACCATATTTGTCCTTCCTCACAGCTCTCTTCCCATTGGTGACCCATCTACACCGAAACAAGGCTACCTTCAATCCTACATAATCAAGCTCCCATATCTCCTCTATTTGACCATAATATGTGTCTGTCTCCATGTCAACATCATCATCACTGTTGTTGACGACGGTCCATACACGCACACCACTATTTTGATAGACGCTCTTTTTATCCTGGGCCATGGTGTAGAACGTGTATCCATTGCTTGGTATTTTGTAACAGTGAACAATGGCCCTGCTGCTAGATTCCTTATCTCGTCGATTATTATAGTATTGTAGTATTGTTGCATGTCTCGACATAATCTCGGAGCCACCTGTTGAAACCTTGCATGTGCATCTTTGCAAGCCAAGCCCTACCACGGTCAGGGTTGTCTTTACGTAGTTGTCGCTTGTGCTCATTGGCAAATGGTGTAATCAGGTGCAGCTGTTGTATCACGGTGAAATGAGCCTTTTGGAAGGCATCTGGTTCTGTAGTGACTGAGTTTTTCCCCAGGGTCCCAACACCTGAAAGCCTACCTTCATGCCGTGAGTGAGGCACACCAATGGGGTTTTGGGGGTCCATGTAACCCATGGCCCACTCCACTGCTTCGATGGTCTCGTAGCCACGAACAATGGCTCCCTCCGGAAATAACCGGTTATGTACCAATGATTTCAGGAATCCAAAGAACCTCTCATATGGAAACATCTGATGAAGGTAAGGTGGGCCAAGGTACCAGATCTCCCTCGTGAGGTGTGCTATTAGATGCAGCATGAGATCAAAGAATGATGGTGGGAAGGTAGCTTCAAGCAGGCATAGGGTCTCGAAATGCCTCCTCTCTAAGTACAATAGTTTTTCCTCATCAATCACCTTCTGTTCTATTGCATTGAAGAATAAACACAAGCTTGTGACCGTGTCGCGAACCAGTTCTGTCTTGATACCTCTAAGTGCAACAGGAAGAAGAGTTGTCATCAACACATGGCAATCATGAGATTTCATCAAGTTGAAATTCATTTTCATGTCCTTCACCGACACTAGCCTCTTGAAGTTTGATGAGTAGCCTGAAGGTACTTTCAAATCATGCAAAAACTCAGAATACTTTTCTCTCTGCCTTTGACAAGGTAGTTGCAGCAACGGGAAGGTCCGTCCCCGTCTCTGTTTCCTCTGCATAGAGCTCTGGCCTAATGCCCAGATTTTTAAGATCCTCCCTTGCATTTTTATGATCTTTTCCTTTGGACTTCTGTTGTAGCAATGTTCCACAAGTAGCTTCACACACATTCTTCTTGACGTGCATGTTGTCAATCGAATGACGCACATCCAACATCGGCCAATACTCTAGCTCCCATAGAATTGATTTCTTGTTCCACATTCCTTCTTCTTCACCATCTCATTTCTTTCTTTTTCCAAGGGTTTTTTTCAGTCTGTTTGGGTAACTCCTCGATAGTTTTGACGTCCTTGACTTTCAAGTGGACCTGATCTCCAGTCACATGCAACGACGCCTCTCAATTCTCCTTTTCCCCATTAAACTGACAATCCATGGCCCGGTATGCATGTTTCTTGCCGAGGAAATGACGGTGCCCCATAAATACGTATTTCTTTGAATGTCTTAGCCACACTGCGCAAGTATCTTCCAAGTAGTGTGGGCAAGCTGCACCTTTCCTTTTACTTTGGCCAGAGAGGTTGCGATGAGCCGGGTTGTCGCTGATGGTGGTGAACAACATTGCACGCATTGTGAACTCCTCACGCTTGAACTCATCCCAAACCTCCTTCACATCAGGCTTCCACAGTATCTTCCAGTCATTAACTAGTGGCCTCAAGAAGACATCAATACGGTCGCCAGGTTGCTTTGGCCCAGAGATCTACCAATATAGTCAGCATCATATATTTCTGTTTCTTGCATAGCCAGGGTGGAAGGTTGTACAATGACAGCACGACAGACCAGGTGCTATGTGTTGAGCTCTGGTTACCGAATGAGTTCATGCCATATGTGCTCATAGCAAACCGTATGCTCCTTATGTCTTCGTTAAACCACTTAAAGTGGTTATTAATGTTACCCCATTGTGCTGCATTTGTGGGGTGCCTAAACTTGCCATTTTCCTTCTTTCAACCTTCCTCATGCCAACGCAAGAGTTGGGTCTCCTTTCGTGTTGCGAACCATCTTCTCAACTGAGGAATGATGCAAAAATACCATGCCACCCTCACAGGAGCCCCTATGTTAGCCTTCTTCTTCTTGCCTCTGATCTCCATGGGCTCGTTCTCGTCATCAGCATTATTATCATCTCCACCATCCTTTTTCCTCTTGTACTGATCACAACCACACTTGGGGCACTTGTCAAGGTCTACATAATCTCCACGGAACAATACACAACTGTTCTTGCATGCATGGATTTTTTCAACCTCTATTCCCAGAGGACAGATTATCTTCTTCGCCTCATAGACAGACTCGGCTATTTGGTTTCCTTCAGGTAGCATGTCTCTAAGCACATCCAATAGATGTTTGAAACTTTTGTTGCTCCAACCATGATCTGCCTTAAGCTGCAAAAGTTTTAGATCACTAGAAAGGTGAGAGTACTTCTGGCAATCAGGATAGAGGGGTTTCTTTGAATCTTCATTGAACTGCTTCAGCCTCGCTAATTCAGAAGGTGTGTACACTCATTGAAACTCAACATACCGCAATATTTGATCAACATTGTGCACACGTTGCAACACCTCACTGTCATCGAAGCCCCTAACTTCTTGATCAGTGATATCCTCAGGCCTCATCACATTTGGTGGGAATGGTTCATTTTCCTCAAAAACTCCACCTTCATCAAGGTCTTCATCATGTTCGGTAGCATGGTGTCGCACTTCACCTTCATTTAGGCAGCCTACTTCGAGTTCATTAAGGAATTCCTCACCATGTTTATTCCAACACGTGTAATTTTTTGTGAAACCACATGTGACCAAATGATGAAAAATGAGTTCAAGTTGTCCGAATTTCTTTTGGTTCAGACAATCTATACAGGGGCAAAGCATTGCTTGAACACCACGGTTTCTCATATCCGCCTCTACTTGAATTAGAAAACCATTGACCTCGCTTAAGAAATTCTCCCAATCTTCTTGGGGCTGTCTATACATGCAAGCCCGAGCAGCAGCCGCCATCTGCATTCCATACACCAAATGAGCATAATTCGTCACACAAAAAACCGATAACATAAGTGGATTAAGACAGCTGAATAATTTCAATAAAAGGGGGCAATTAATTTCCACCTTGACGAGGACTTTCGACGAGGCGAGCGCAGCCGAGGAGGAGGATCGGAGGTGGCGTCGCGGCCGTGACGACAGTGCGGAGGACGGCGTCGATCCTGAGGGGGAGGGGACACGAAGGCGTCTGCTTTGGATGACGCCGCGGTCAACATCCGGTGGCCCCTTTCGCCGTCGTGCACGCGGCCGGCTGGCCTGCTGCAGTACCGGCTTTCTAAGGAGAGAGAGCGCGATCCTCAGAGTGCACGCAGCTGGCGGCGGCGAATGGGGCAGGCCGGCGTGGACTTCTGAGGAGAGAGATCGAACGAGTGACCTTCTGAGGAGAGAGAGCGAGTGTTGTTGTCAGAACAGGAGTGACCTTCTGAGGAGAGAGAGTGAGTGGTGTCAGAAGGAGAAGACATAGACACGCAATAATAACGCGCGTCTCCGATGTGAGAAAAAAGGCGACCCTGGGTGGCAATCAAAGGAGACGAGTCCTAAGAAACGAGTGTATCCAATTGGGTCGCCATCAAAGGAGACGCATCCTAACAAACATGCGTCTCCAGTACGAAAGTTGTCGGTAACAGACTTTAAAGCTGGTTACCAATACGGCAGTGATCAGTAACGGACTTAAAGAGCCTGTTACCGATAGGGCATTGATCGCTACCGGATTTTACGATCCCATTACCGATAGGTTTAACTTTTGTAACGGACTCACTTTAACATCCGTTACAACAAATTCATGTAATGGGCGTTTAAGAAGCCCGTTATCAGAAGTCCACATTGGTAACGAGTGTAGTGGAGGCAAACCCCGGGGTCGGCCTGCCGCGCTTATGGGTAACGGGTGCCAAACAACAACCGTTATAGATGTGGGTGCATGTAATGGGTGTTAAGGGCTCATTACAAATGTTGCATGACCTATTTGAGGTTTTCACGTAGTGATTAGAGATTGATATCAATTTGGAAGAGGAAATCAAATATGATCGAGGAATTCGGAAACAAAGTGATGCTTATCATCCTAATCATAGAGAGAAGGTAAGACGGAAATACTTGGAAAATGGGCCTTGCTAGCCCCGAACATGCAATTTTCCGGTTACAATGTTTGGAGACAAGCCAAGAAGGTTTAATCCAGAATGGTTTGATGAGTTTGGAAGTTGGCTTGAATATAGTGAGTCCACGGACAGAGCATACTGCTTTTGTTGTTTCTTATTTATAGAAAAGAAGGATGCAGGATATGAAGCATTTGTTATAAAAGGTTGGAATGGTTATCATAGGAAAGAGCGGCTAGTCACATGTTGGTGGCTCACACTTTAATGCCATGAATAAGTGTGATGATTTGTGTTGACGACTGTTAAGTGCCTACTTTAGCCGTCAAAATACTCATAAATAAAGGAGCAAAAGGCATTTCTTACACGCATTTAGTTAAGAATAATGTAGTTCCACTTGTCCTTGGAGCTTTTGTGATTGTAGGTAAAATAAGCATAAAAGAAGTGACAACTCACCTTCTATGGGCCATGCCACGTCACCTCAGCCAAGGAAGGGCTACCACCTTGGATCCCATGCATGCAAGCCATGTCATCAATCCAAGGGAAGCAACCCCGACGAATCAGAGGGCGACACATGGACATCACAAGGATCGAAGGGCCCACGAGCAGGCAAACCGCCTCAAAACCAGGTGGACACCGGGGACCGACCTAAGGACCCACAGGACAGCCACCACGAAGAAGCACAGGCTGAGGTGGGCCCACAAGCGTCAGTCGACCCCACAGATTGGCCGAACCGACCTTGTGTCGGCTCATCTCAGCCTTCCGCGTGGTGCTTCCTGGTTGGCTCCTGATCCATTCCCGGGGTGTTCACGCCATTCTCCCGAAGTTGTCCAAGGCCTATAAATAGAGGGGAGGGGACTCATTTCTTACCCAACTCACTTTCCAACTCCTCTCTCACGTTTGGTTTCCAAGGCTAGGAGGTAGGCTAGAGTAGTTCTACTTAAGGTTCCAAGTCTACTTTGGGATCTAGGTATGAATTCTCTTGTATCTTTATTTTATTGTATGACTTTGATCTACTTCAGTTATTCAGCTATTTCATATAAAGTAGTGTTAGCATATATGGGTGATTTGTTCATGTGTTCTTCGTTCTTTCATCATTTAGAGGCTCCTGTTCCTGATGAACAAGGCCTTTCGATCCACTTGACGAACGATTTACTCATGTCTTCGGGGTTTGTTCATAAGTTAGAGGCTCGTGTTCTTCATGAACACGACCCTTTGATCCTGTTGAATAGACGTAGAAGAACACGAATCCGTTTGTGTGCCTAGCCTAGTTTGTTCCAGTTAGATCATGTGTTTGTGTTGTATGAAGTTCGAGTTCAAGCTACAGTAATCGGTGTAAGTGGCCAGTTATCTGGTGGACTGGCCTAGGTCACAATAGCCCAGGTCGGCCAGTGTCTAGTTAACAACGCAAGCATGGTGCTTGGGTTGAGTAGCTGCGTTGCATATGAGCGTATCCCACGGATAGTTAGGGGTAGGCCGCGGTGGTGATAGCCGTTGGACCCTTTGTACTCCCCCATGTTCGGGTACGCTGTAGGAGTCTAAGATCTAACAACCGACATCATGCGGAAGCGACGCAGGCGGTTAGCTCCCCGTTTGTGCCTGGGTGCTGAGCTGATATTCATACAATGCCCAAGTGACTGACTCGCTTCTACTAACTTTATATGTTTAGTACCTTAGAACCTAGAGCTAACTCGTATGTTGCCTCCTAAGCCGTAGTGTACCATAGAGAGACCAAGTTCGGGTGTGTTCACACTACCCATCCTTATCATATCTTACCCCTGTGTTTGGGACCTGACTTATTCTCGTCATTGATCTACACTCATTGCAATAGTGTTGCACATGTTAATCCAACTATGCCTTCCTTGGATTCGATGCCCTTTGGAATACTCCTTTGGGGAAATGCTACAATGGTATATCTGTGCACTTGTGGATTCTTTGTAAACGTTAGGATTACCATCGGAACATTTCTGGCATTATTGCTAGGAACTCACGAACTTAGCAAAGATGTTAAGGAATGTCGACCACCATTTCTGGCGCCGTTACTGGGAATACAAACCTAGTGACGATGTTAAGAAATGTCAACAAGCATTTCTAGTGCTGTTGCTGGGGATACAAACCTAGTGATGACGTTAAGAAATATCAACAAGTATTTCTGGCGCCGTTGCCGGGGAAGGCTAAAGGATAACATGACACCACTTTGTGTTTATAATCATGACATGGTAAAGCAGTTCTCAATGCAGGCTAACCTTGATTGTCTTTTTTGTCTTTGGATGATGAAGACAGGTAGTGCATGACTGGTTTCGACTTACCGCCGAATTTCACTGAAGATCCTGAGTCACTTGTAAGGAGAGCTAGAACTCATTTCGGTTCTCCCCAGTGTGTATGTACAGAAGTCGACCCAGCTTCCATTGTGCCATCTACATCAACTCCTATGGCCAACCCCGAGAAGACTCTCCGCGAGTACTCTGCTCCCTCTGCTGATCAGGTGCCCATAGGCCCCGAGATCAACACCGGGAACGGAAACTTCGAGATCAAAACTGGCCTCATTACGATGGTACAAGCTAGCCCATTCTGTGGCAAGCCTAATGAAGACGCGAGCACCCATTTGCAACAGTCCCTGGAACTGTGCAGCACCTTCACCATACGAGGAGTGGAGGACGATGATATTCGTCTGCTACTGTTTCCATTCTCGCTCCTGGGAAAGGAAAAGCAGTGGTTCTACGCGAACCGTGAGGAGATTAATACTTAGGCAAAATGCACAGTGGCATTCCTTGTGAAGTTCTTTCCGTTGGGTAAAACCAATGCCCTGCGGGGAAGAATTTCAAGCTTTCAGCAAGCAGCATATGAGACTATCCCAGAAGCTTGGGAGAGGCTTCAAGAATTCATCTTGGCCTGTCCTCACCATGGGATGGACAACTGGCTTATTCTGCAGAACTTCTATAATGGGCTGACTCCGACAGCCCGAGGACATGTTGATGCTGCTGCTGGAGGAGCTTTCTTCTCACTCACTATTGCTAATGCGACTCATCTTATTGAGAAGATGGTCTCCAACCAAGGGTGGAGTGATGATCAACTCCAGCCACGTCAAAGGGGTACACATATTGTCAAGGAAGCAAATATGTTGAATGCCAAGATGGACCTATTGATGAAGCGAATGGATGATCTAACCAATGAGAAGGCTGCCATGGCCACCACTACTCAAGCTATGGACTCTCGCATGACCTGTGAAGTCTGTGGTAACACTGGGCATTTAGGGAATTACTGCCCTACTACCCAGGAGGATGTGATGTTCATGAACGGCAACAACAACAGTTATCATCCACAAGGAGGTCAAATGTGGAATCAACACCCTTATTATCAAGGAGGTAATCAAGGTAATTCTTTCAATCCCAACTAACCTTCCTTGAAAGATCTTGTTTTCGGGCAAGCTAAGATCAATGATAGTTTCAACAAGAAGTTAGCTGCCTGTGGTAAGGCTCTGGAAAAGCCTCAACACCATGGTTGATAGCCTCTCTTCTGCTCTTAAGAGCCAGTTAAGCTTTAATAAGATGATAGAAACCCAGCTGGCTCAGATAGCTGCTTTCGTTCCTTCTGCTGAAGACGGGAAGATTCTGGGGCAACCAGTATCCTCCTATGAGAATGTTTGCGTAGTGTCCACTAGATGGGGTGAGCCATCTAGGCGGACACGACCTACTGACTATGCAAAGAAGCCAGTACAGCAGGTTCTTGATCCATGAGAATCTTCAGCAATTATGCACAGGAGAGACCCTGGTTATCCGGCTATCACTTGCACAATATACTATCAGAAAATCAGGAATGCTCTTTATTGATGGCTGTTAAGTGCCACTTTTAGGCCGTCAATTCCTACATAAAATAAATGGAAAGTGATCATCAACACTAGGATAGGGCTTTATACTGACAATTTCCACAAGTGTTGGTGTTTCTAGCATTTGATGCAGGACAGGCCAAAATACACATGAAATGATATAGCTGATAGCAAGTGCATTAATGGCATGAATATGGCATCATCATAAACAGTCCCAAATGCCAATTTGGACTGCACCATTGTGACAAGCTCGTCAAGACGATCGAAATGGATATATCATTTGTATACTTCGGAGCTCGGATGAAAGAGATATGCACAAGATAAGGTCACACTATATCATGGGCCCAGTGGGACCCACACCAGGCCACGTGGCGATGTGCTGGCACACAGGATGCCATGCATCCATGACACCTCATCAATCCAAGAGAAGCACTTCCCAACAAATCAGATGCCGTCGCGTGTTCAGCACAAGGATTCAAGGGCCCACAACCTGAGCAAACCACCTCAAAATAACCCATGCACCTGGAACCGTCATAAGGGACCACATATCAATTACTGGGAGAAAGCACAATGCGAAATGTGGTGGGCCCAGGTCGGCCGACCCCTTGGATCGGCCGAACCGACCC
Organism: Cenchrus fungigraminus; assembly: GCA_036936925.1. Lineage (NCBI taxonomy): Eukaryota > Viridiplantae > Streptophyta > Magnoliopsida > Poales > Poaceae > Cenchrus > Cenchrus fungigraminus. The sequence continues at coordinate 94,023,763 of CM072780.1, forward strand.
CTTGGATCGGCCGAACCGACTTTGCCATGGTTCGCCATCTACTTCCACGTGGTGCTTCCTGATTGGATCCTAAAGCCATTCCGGGGGTGCACGGGGTGTTCTCATGTCGGGGTCCGAGCCTATAAATGGAAGTGGAGGGGCTAGGTATAGAGACACACACTTCTTCTCCTCATTTTGCCTTTGGGCTCCTACCTCTCTAGGAGAGGAGTGCCTTTGTATAGGATTAGTGCTGGCTTGCTAGTGCTTTAGAGATTAGAAAGAAGCTGAGGGGGTGAATTGGGGACGTGCCATGGTGTTTGGCACCTTTCCCCAAGAACGAACCTCTACTGAAGCTTCTGTTATTCATTTAGAATAAAGTGAGTATTTTGGCATTCTCTATTTAGACTAAAGTGGCTGCTTGCATGGGTGAATAGTTCTTGTGTTCTTTACTTGTTCACGATTTAGAGGCTTGTGTTCTTCATGAGCTTAGCCTTTGATCTTCTGGTGTATTTCATAAGTTGCTAATTCCATTTGTATGCCTGCCAGTCCAATTAGAGTAAAGTGGATGCTCCTGCATTCTAGTTTAGACCAAAGTCCTTCCATGATCCTTGTATAGATAGCGGTTACCTGAGTGAGTTCTGGTCCCTCCCTCGTGGGTTCGTCGCTCCGTCTTCGTACGGAGTGCTATAGTGTTGTTACGGGTCGACAGACGTAGCCGTACTATAGTAGTAACCGATGGTGTAGACGTGGTATCTAGAAGACGGGTTATCCTTCGATTGCCCTGTATCCCACAGTTTGTCTTGGGGTAGGCCGCGGTAGTGACAGCCGTTGGACCCTTTCGGAATCCCCCACGTCCGGATACAGGTGTAGGCAACCATTTGCTGTGAACTGACTGTCATAGCCAAGAGGGTCTGGTGTCCGAAACGAGAGTCCCTAACCGAGAGATTGTTCTCAACTCTACCCACTATCAGCAGGATCCTTTCGATCTTCATCTCATCCTATAGAGTTGTGTCCTTGGACCATTCTCCTAGGGTAGAAGGTAGTACACACTATTCCTTGGATTCGATACCCTTGGGAATACTCCTGAGGTGAAGTGCTACAGCGGTATTTCCGTGTGCTTGCGGATTCTTTCGTACCCGTCGGTATATCTAGGTGGATCTTACGCTCACGCTAGGTGCGCAACTAGTGGTGAGGTTAAGAAATACCAACAAGCATTTCTGGCGCCGTTGTCGGGGAATGGTTGTTGTATCTATCTTCGAACCTAGTGGTCCTCGTATCTATCTTTTTCGTTTTCTTGAAATCTACCTTTACTCCCGCTACCCATTGAGATGCCTTCCTGTCAAAGCCTCTCTACCCCTAGGGGCGAGTTCGTCTTAGAGCAAACATCAACTTCTTCATCTATCTGCGAACTTTGTCCCGGCTTTATATCCATGGTTCGGAATCGACCATTCTCTGGAGCCATCAATGATGATCCCCATGATCATTTAAAGGAGTTCGAAGAACTGTATTCGTGCTTGGTAATTCCAGGTATGACACAGGAATATTTGAGGTGGAAGTTGTTCCCTTTCTCTCTCGTAGACAGAGCGGAGCAGTGGTACACCCGCACGATAGGGAGTGTACACAATTAGGAAGAACTATGAGATGAGTTTTGTCACTCCTTCTCCCATTTGGGATGCTCAGAGTTGCTACCGTGTGAATTCCGTGAATTTGGCCAAATAGAGGGTGAGTCTATAAGTGCAGCTTGGGCTAGGTTCTCACACCTGCTGGAGCTTAGCTCAGACTTGTCTTTTATGAGAGTTTAGACACAGAATCTGCATTTGAGCTCGACCTTCTAGCTGGAGGCTTGGTTGCACATGAATCCACAATGGAAAGAAGAGAGATCCTAGAATTCTTCTTAGAAGACTCTTCTTCCAATACCAATCACAACGAACCGCACCAAGAGTCAAAGTCGATCCACGAGAGTCTCTTAATAGACGAATTTGAGCTTCGACCCTACACGAGAGTCTAGAGAGCCTCCTCCCAAACCGCGAACACCGAAGGAAGAAGAGGTTCAACCTTTGGAGTTCTCTCACGTATTCGAGGATGACTCTTCCAGAGACACTATAAATACCTCGAGTCACTATAGGCACGAGAATCCTACGACATTGATAGACCTTTATGAGGTCTTTGATGAAGTTTGGAATCATGGGACCATAGTGGATTGGTCGCCTCAGGAATCAAAGCCTACTTCCAAAGCAATTCGAGTTAGCTCCATTTCCACGACCATACACTATTCCATGAGGGGAAACACCATAGATGCTGTTCATGACCCTGCTACTGGAGCTTGCATTATACCAGAGTGCCTTTTGGACACTCTGGTGGGTGACATGCCCCTCACCCCGACTGATAGATATTTTCGAAGTCCCAAGTGGAACTACTTTTTCCCATGTCGAGGGATTGCTAGGGATGTGCCGATCATCATAGACGAGATCGAGGTGTGCTTAGATTTTTTTTATCTATGACATCATGGATTTCGATCTTCTCCTAGGCTTCCCGTTGGATGAACTTCTTGATAAATCTCAAGGGAGCCTAGATCATAAGATTAGGGAATCTGATTTCGCCACTTCTATCACAGGTCCAGGACCTCCACTGGCAAATCCTCTTCCCAATAAAGACCCGCTCGAGAAGATAATGCATGTATCTCCGTTCGCATCATCCGAGCCCGTTCTCATTGAGGTTGTAGACTTTCCTACTCCTCATGAGAATGACTCAGAAGATTCTCTTCACCTCTGTGAAGGCGAACGATCATCATCCCTCTTGACCGAGTTTGAGCCTCTTCCCACTGGCCTGTATCTTGTTGCTTTCGATCATGATCGAGAGTCGATATCGAGCTTTCATGATAAATCTCTTGAGATAGAGGACTCATGGGCCATGGAAATTTGTGAGGCACCGACTCTGGAATTCATAGGAAAGGATTCCATTGACGAGCATGGTAGCTTCATCCTTGATATACCTTGTGAACCATGCTCGCATAATCCCTCTCCAGAGTTAGCCATGCTTAGTGCACTGACCACACATAAGGGCTACAACCACCTTCTGGTCCTCTATTGCAGAATGTTTAGAAGGTTGATTGTGGATGTATATGTTTAATTACCATAAGCATATCAGATTTCGTGTGTGCACTGTGGCACTAACCTTGCAGCTAAAGCTTCACTGATACATCCAAGATTGGTGGTGAGACGGGAATGACACCACCAATGATAGCTGCAAGATGAAGTTCCCCTGATCGAGCTTATGACCTTGAATAAACAAAGCACTACCAGGAGATAGCCTGGATTAGCATAGGTTTTATTTCCCTTTCAAATAAAAAGCAAGAACATGTTTTTGGCATAAGATGTCCTTCGGGTATTTTTGGTCACTAACCTTTCAGGTGGAGATTGAAAAGAACGGTGGACAGGTGATGTCTAAGAACATGTGAGCTACATCAACTACAACACTTTGGTAAGATTTTGGTAAGGGAACATTTACAAAGGAAGCTTGATCTCCACACACTTGAGTTTCATTGCTTAGCAATGCAAACCCCAAGTGTGGGGAGATATGTGAGCATCCTGAGTAAAGCTCCTCTCATGCCAATCTTATCCTGATTTGGAGATGATGTTAGCTCACTCATCTTGCCTGATTAGCTAGGTAGGTCCTGCTTTTGACTTTAAACAAAGCCTTCCGGGAGGTTGCCTGAGGTTCATAGTTGTGCGCTCATGCTTATGTTCCCTTTGAAAGTAGTTTGATCATGCTTGCATGCTTCCCTCATTTGTGTTCATATGCTCTGGTTTGAATGTATGTTTCACGACGCACGTTTATAGGCCTTTTAAATTAAGCGTGGTGCTTAGGTTAAAATGCCTTCTTCAACCAAACTAGACATGGTGTCAAGTTTGATTGATGAACCGTAGAGTTATGCTTTCACAAGATCTTGGTTGCATGTATGTGGACTAACCCCTGCAGAAAATCATCAAATCCAAATGGGTAAGTCATCGAGCTAGATTCATACGGGAAGGTAAGTCAAGGTGTCGGATTCATGTTGCACAACATACAAACGAGGTACATATGACCTCTCAAAGGTCCAAGGTAAGTACATTCCCCTTTTGTTTATGGAGTGCAATATTGATCTAACCCTGCTTGAGTAAATGACATGGTGACGATAAAAAAATTGCTTTCAAATAAAGGCTCTATGGTTCTCAACCTAGTAGAGTCCATCTTTTGTTCCCACTTTTGCTTGAAGAACAACACCAGGTACAAGAATAAGTGTGGGGGAGTCTTCTCGATCTCATCATCATATCCACTCGAGAACTCCCACACAAGGGCTGCACAACATCGACTATACCTTCATGACAAGGGCAAGGTAAACTAGAGTGAGCTGGCTACCCCACGGGTTAGCCAAATCACCACTAGTCTTCCTTGATTTCCACATCCTTCAGGAGAGATGGTATGTGCACCCTTCGTCTCACTCTCTACCTATGAGTTTGAATAATCTTCAATTCTTATCCAGTAAATCAAACTCAAATAATGGTGCCCTGCTTGCTCTACATGATTCCTGTGGTTGGCTTGCATATGTTTTATCCCTTACTCATTATCTTGATGCTTGTGAACAAATATCATTAGGGAACTCATGTTTATCTAAGTAATTGGTGTTTGAGATATGGTTGATGATATGATCTTCTCTCTTAATGATTGAGTGCTTGGGAATTTTATTTGAAAAATCTTAAAAACCCTTTGCAAAGCTCCCTTTTGATATGCCACAGTCCTACCAAAACCATATGATGTTCTAGTTGAAAACCTTATACTCATATGCTGCTTGTAAATGCATTGAGCTTTGTTAAATTGTTGTGACCCTTGTAAGAATTCTTTTCATGCTTCCATGATCAAGATTCATGTGCACACCATTTCCCCCTTTGCTATGCTTCTACACTGGAAGTTAGCATTGTATCATCCATCTATTCCACCAAATAAAGCTCCATGCATTGTTCCACATGCTTTACCCCTATCCAAATATCTCCAAAAGAGTCTGGGCTATGCTAAAGAAAAAAGAAAAAAAAGAGAGAGAGAAGGGACAAGCATGCTCAAAATGCACGTTAAAAAAACAGAGAGAGAGAGAGAGAGCCTGTGTCTCAAATATTTCAAGGAGACAGAGGAGAAAGTCATGCAAAAAGGAGTTTCATAAATTAGATGCTAATAACTAGTACCTACTCCGGGGCTAGTGTCCACCTTACCATCACCATAGTATTTCATCATGTATGGCAATATCTAGAACCCATTCCGGGCTTAGTATACACCTTACCATACTCATCACATCCATACAAGTGCACATCTTGATCTGATTGTATGAATTGCTTTTCTCTTGGATCCGGTTTTTGACTTTGCAATGTATGTGATGCAAGTATGCCTTGTCATTCATACCCTACCTGGAGCTCCACATAAGCTATCATTAGAAGTAGGATGAAGAAAGGCAATTCTAATGCCTTGGTGAGGACATATACACATTGACTGATCTGAGAGAATCAAATAAGGAAGCTGAGCAAGGTTTGTTTTGAAAACTTATTGCAAAAACCCCAAGTTACTTGACATGACGAGCAGAAGTGATTTGATTCATGACCGTTCCATTCCTCAACTACCCAACATGGCATGATAGACACTCCACAGAGTTCACAGGTACAAGGTATGGTTTGGAATATCTCTTATGCTTGCTTCATATTGTTGGATATCATGTGCCACCTTGATATGACTCCCTTTACTCGGGACGAGCAAAGGTCAAGTGTGGGGGAGTTGTTGACGGCTGTTAAGTGCCACTTTTAGGCTGTCAATTCCTGCATAAAATAAATGGAAAATGATCATCAACACTAGGATAGGGCTTTATACTGACAATTTCTACAAGTTTTGGTGTTTCTAGCATTTGATGCAGGACGGGCCAAAATACACATGAAATGATATAGCTGAGAGCAAGTGCATTAATGGCATGAATATGGCATCATCATAAACAGTCCCAAATGCCAATTTGGACTGCACCATTGTGACGGGCACGTCGAGACGATCGAAATGGATATATCATTTGTATACTTCGGAGATCGGATGAAAGAGATATGCACAAGATAAGATCACACTATATCATGGGCCCGGTGGGACCCACACCAAGCCACGTGGTGATGTGCTGGCACACAGGATGCCATGCATCCATGACACCTCATCAATCCAAGAGAAGCACTTCCCGATGAATCAGACGCCGCCACGTGTTCAGCACAAAGATTCAAGGGCCCACAACCTGAGCAAACCGCCTCAAAATAACCCATGCACCTGGAACCGTCATAAGGGACCACATATTAGTCACTGGGAGAAAGCACAACGTGAAACGTGGTGGGCCCAGGTCGGCCGACCCGTTGGATCGGCCGAACCGACTTTGCCACGGTTCGCCATCTGTTTCCACATGGTGCTTCCTGATTAGATCCTAAAGCCATTCTGGGGGTGCACGAAGTGTTCTCACGCCGGTGTCCGAGCCTATAAATAGAAGTGGAGGGGGTAGGAATAGAGACACACACTTCTTCTCCTCATTTTGCCTTTAGGCTCCTACCTCTCTAGGAGAGGAGTGCCTTTGCATGGGATTAGTGCTGGCTTGCTAGTGCTTTAGAGATTAGAAGGAAGGTGAGGGGGTGACTTGGGGACGTGCCATGGTGTTTGGCACCTTTCCCCAAGAACGAACCTCTACGGAAGCTTCTGTTCTTCATTTAGAATAAAGTGAGTATTTCGGCATTCTCTATTTAGACTAAAGTGGCTCCTTGCATGGGTGAATAGTTCCCTTGTTCTTCACTTGTTCATGATTTAGAGGCTTGTGTTCTTCACGAGCTTAGCCTTTGATCTTCTGGTGTAGCTCATAAGTTGCTAATTCCGTTTGTATGCCTGCTAGTCCAATTAGAGTAAAGTGGATGCTCCTGCATTCTAGTTTAGACCAAAGTCCTTCCATGATCCTTGTATAGATAGCGGTTACCTGAGTGAGTTCTGGTCCCTCCTCGTGGGTTCGTCGCTCCATCTTCGTACGGAGTGCTATAGTGTTGTTACGGGTCGACAGACGTAGCTGTACTATAGTAGTAACTGGTGGTGTAGACGTGGTGTCTAGACGACGGGTTATCCTTCGATTGCCCTGTATCCCATGGTTTGTCTTGGGGTAGGCCACGGTAGTGACAGCCATTGGATCCTTTCGGAATCCCCCACGTCCAGATACAGGTGTAGGCAACCATTTGCCGTGAACAGACTGTTATAGCCAGGAGGCTCCGGTGTCCTAAATGAGAGTCCCTAACCGAGAGATTGTTCTCAACTCTGCCCACTATCAGCAGGATCCTTTCCATCTTCATCTCATCCTATAGAGTTGTGTCCTTGGACCGTTCTCCTAAGGTAGAAGGTAGTACACACCGTTCCCTGGATTCGATACCCTTGGGAATACTCCTGAGGTGAAGTGCTACAGCGGTATTTCCATGCGCTTGCGGATTCTTTTGTACCCGTCGGTATACCCAGGTGGATCTTACGCTCACGCTAGGTGCGCAACTTATGGTGAGGTTAAGAAATACTAACACTCCCTGTGATCTTGGTGCGAGTGTCAACCTCATGTCCATGGCTATGTTCGAGAGATTGGGATATCCTGCTCTTTTTCCAACCTCGAAGACAGTTCAACTTGCTGATGCATCGATCCGACATCCGCAAGGGATAGTGGAGAGCTTACTGGAATTTGTCCAGGGGTCTTGCATCATCGCGGATTTCGTGGTCCTCGATATGCAGGATGATGCAGAAATGCCACTCATTCTTGGGAGGCCATTCCTAAGTGACGCAAAGGCGAGGATCAATGTGGGAAATGGAACCATCCGTTTCCACATTGGGAAGAAGAACTTGATGTTCCGATTTCGACCAACAGAAGAGCAATGATATTCAGTGCAAGGAAATGATGAGCAAATCGGGGAATGGACGGAGCCACGGCCCCAGCTCAAGCAACCTCTGACCACATCAACAAAACCAAAGAAAACAAAGAAGGTGTGGCGGGAGGTACAGATGTCACACCTCTCTACTTCTCGGGAGTGGGGTGACGAGTGGAATTAATCATCGAGAAAAGTCCCGCTGTCGGACTTAAAATGGTGAGTCCTTTTTGCCAAAAGGTAAAATTGGTATTTATCTCATATTTCCCTTTCCAAAATTTTATTTGAATTCCCAAAATGCATGTTTAATTTTTCCAACAGTGCATCTACATGCTAGAATATTTCTAGCCAATTTTCCTTTTCAAATAAAATTTCTGAAAATAATTTTTGAGCTTGGAAAAACCTTGAAAACTTCTTTGAGCCACTTTGTGAGCGAATTTGGACTGAGGCACTTGGGCAGGACACCAGGTAGCCGTTAGAGAGCCATTGCAAAAACCTGGAGGCGAACAAACCTGAGATGGGGTTGGCCGACCCAGCTCAACGGTCGGGTGGGCCCCGCCGCCTCCAACGGCTCCTAGCCGTTGCCTCCGGCCCATGTCTCGATGCCCGACTCATTTGCTTATAAATAGAAGAGGGATTGGGGGTATTCTTCACCCATTCACTCATTTTCACCACACTCCCCCATTCTACTCTTTGGCTCTTTGGTTTTCTTGGATTTCTTGCTCGAGATTGAAGTGACCAGCAGCCCCTCCAAATTGTTGCTGAATATTGATTATTGGTGGAGCAACCTCTGTAAGAATTTCATTTAGTTTTACTAATCCATCACCGAGTTGCTTGTGTTGTTCATTGTGCACCATGAGTTGGGCCGTTGGTGTGTTCCGGAAGGTGACTCGCTCCCGCCGTTCACGAGGCGGAGGAAGCTCATCTCGCCGCTCCGAAGCCACACCAAGCCCAATGTCGACAGAGCATGAAGAAGAAGAGGAGGAGCTCCCTACGCCACAAGCCGAAGGAGTGTACGCCGTTGACACCCCCTTCATCGACTTGAGGGATGAACGAGAGAGACAAGCCTATGCCATCCTCAAGGATCGAGTCTTCTCCAACACGAGGGAATTCGACCCGACTCTTCTGGAAAGGACAGGTATGGACTCCGAGTTCGATTCCATTTGGCAAGCTCTTGGTTGGGAAGGTTTTGTCCCGGTTCAGGAGATCGGTTCTAGGCCTATCACCATCCAGTTTCTCTGCACTCTTCAAGAGGATGCATTTGGTATTTCGTTTCGATTTCATGGAGTTCCGTATCGGGTTTCGTGGAAGGATCTTAGTTACACCCTCGGTTTTCATCGCCGTTGTGCTATTCCTCTTGAGCAAGCTTGTGGTGATTTTAATCGCGAAAGTTATTGGGAAGAGCTTTCTAGTTGGCCTGTTCGCGGCAAGTTGACACCTCGGTGCAACGATATCTTGCATCCCACTCTCCGACTGTGGCACAAGTGGCTCGCCATCACTCTCTTTCCAAGGGATGATGTCTGAACCGTGCACACTAACGAGATGATGATTTTATATGCTGCGGTCAGACGGATCAAGGTCTCCCCCGTTCAAGCTTTGATTTGGTAGTGGTTGACGAACTTTAAGATGATGGGTTCTATTGAGTGTACGTCTTTGATTTCGCGCATCATCACGAATCTTGGGGTTACGCAAGGGCCCAATGTGCCCTCCATTACTAATCCTCGGACTCAGATCGATGAGGCTTATTTGACTCAGGGGCATATTCTTAAGAAGGGTCCGGATGATTCTTTGGTTTTCTTTTACCCTGGCTATGCAAACCAAATTCGGTTACCTAACCCGGATTTTAGGTTGTATGGCCAAGGGTCTCTGACCGTTCCTCTCGAGGAGCCTTGTCGTTCTAGTGTCTCTGGTGACAGGGTTACTAGGAGTGCATCGAGAAGAGCAGCCAGGGCACAACAGCCATCTCCGCAGTCGTCGCCGCAGCCACAGCCCCAGCCTACCACACCTCTGCCCGGCACATGGACCTCTACCGAGTACATGCCTGGGGTCACTCCTGGATATGCTCCTGGTTGGGATCAGCCCATGTACCAGTAGGGTGAGAGTAGCTCAGCTTGGGCTAGTGCAGGCAGTGGCGAGTGGGCTATGCCTGCCGGTACTGCCTACGGAGATGCGACATCTTCGTCGTCCGGGTTGCGCTCGTCATCTCGTGGGGTTACCCTCACTCAGCAGATGAGCGAGCTCAACATCTGAGTCGGTGATGTGGAGTAGGTCGTGCACCAGCACGCTGAGTCTACCCGGGAGTGGTAGCGTGTGTCTGGTGAGAGACTTCACGCCATTGAGCAAGCACAGCAGCAGCAGTTGGAGGAGCAGAGGGCTTACTATCGGTTCATGGGATATCCCCCTCCACAGTAGTGAGCCTGAAGCTAGCTTGGGGGAGGACCCCCACTCTAAGGTAACTTGTATCTTCATTTGTTTTCAGAACCCCATATGCTAAAAACACATAAAAATCTGAAAAAATAAAAAGACCAAAAATATTTATTTGCTTTCTTAAATTAGTTACTTATAATCAGGTTAATGGCATTGCTAAGAGGGCTTACTTTACTCGGCTGAATGGTTCCATTAACACTACTAGGCTATTATTGAACTAAGGATTGCCTTTTCAGGGCCATGATGAGTCAAAGAATTCCCTAAACAAAGGAAATTTCAGAGAGTTCCATGGTTGGTTAGCAAAGCATGATCCAGAGTTAGGCAAGGCAATGGGTGAGAATGGTGCAGGTAATAGTTGCTTGTTGGCTGGAGAAATTCAGAGGGAGATTGTTGAATGTTTTGCAAATGAAGTTATACATTACATCCTTGAGGAACTTGGGAATGACGTGTTTTGTTGGCTAGTTGATGAGTCGAGAGATGTTTCTTGCAAAGAACAAATGGCTGTGGTTTTGAGGTTTGTTAACAAACATGGGATGACGAAAGAGGGATTTGTTGGCATTGTGCATGTGACTGAAACAACTTCGTCCCACCTCAAGTCATCTATTGATTCTCTGTTTGCAAAGTTGAAACTAAGCTTAAAGCAAGTTAGAGGCCAAGGATATGATGGTGCTAGCAATATGCGAGGTGAGTTCAATGGATTTCAATCATTGATCATGAAAGAAAGTAGATCAGCTTATTATGTGCATTGTTTTGCTCACCAACTTCACCTAGTTGTTGTGGTAGTTGTGAGGAAACATAAGCGTATAAGCAATTTCTTAACGAGGATTTCTATCTTATTAAATGTGGTGGGTGGATCAGCTAAGAGAAGCGACATGATTAGAGATATCAATGCTGAAGAACTAAGAAAGGCACTAGGTTGTGGTCAACTTGAGACCGGGACGGGGCTAAATCTCACAAGTTTGATCAACAAGTTTCCTACAATAGTTCAGGTTCTACAATTTGTGGAAAACGATGATAGAGATTCTAAGAATAGAGATCAAGCATCAAATCTTCTAGTGCACTTCAAATCTTTTGACTTTGTCTTTTATTTGCATCTCATGTTGACTACGTTAGCAACCACAAACTCTTTGTCATTAGCATTGCAACATAAGGATCAAGACATTGTGAATGCCATTGGATGTGTGAGATCAACTAGACTCCATTTGGATAGTATTAGAAGAGATGGGTGGGACAAATTATTAGATGAAGTGACTGAGTTTTGCAGCAAGCATGAGATTGAGAAATTGGAAATGGAAGATACATATGTTGATCCCCAACAGCCTAGAAAAAAAAACTGGAATTACAAACAAGCATCATTATGAGGTGGATTGCTTTAATGATGTTATTGATTGGCTAGTTCAAGAGCTTGACAGACGCTTTAATTAGACAAGCTCTCAATTGCTTCTTTGCTCGGCTGCTTTCAATCCAAGAGACTCATTTCATGATTTCAATGTGGAGAGTTTGATGAGCCTAGCAAAACTATATCCTGATGATTTCAATTCTAATAATTTGAGGGACCTTAGCCACGAACTTTGCCTTTGCCGATGTGCGAGAAGATGGTAGATTATGCAACATAAATAGTATTGGTGAGCTTTCTCAAAACAATGCTCAAGCATGGTAATGATGTTTGTTATCCACTAGTTTATCGACTTTTGAAGCTTGTACTAGTATTACCGGTTGCTACTGCAACAGTGGAGAGATGTTTTTCAGCCTTGAATCTTGTGAAGACAGATTTGTCTAATAAAATTGGTGATGACCACTTGAGTCATAGACTTACTTGCTACGTGGAGAAAGAAATATTAAGAAAAGTTACCAATGTGGTAGTGGTTCATCGTTTCATGAACATGGAGGGAAAAGGCCGTAAATATGATCTCTGAAGGTAATGCAAATGCTCTTGTTTTTTATAGAATAATTCTACTCTAAGTTAACAAAAAATTGACTCATTTCTTTTTTTCTTTAATTCTTTAGGTCGTCACTTGGATTTTGAACATGGCAGCCATATTTTGTTCATCATTTAGACCTTCTGTCATTGACTACAATGAAGTGACCAATATTATCTTCATCTTTGTGAAAAACATTATTGTTGATACTTTGAATTTGTTAACTTTGTATCGTTATTGCGTACATTGAACTAGTGATGTTTAAAATATGGTAGATGAAAAATTATGTTGATGTATTGTTTAAATACAGTGGGCATCGTTTGCTCCTGGGATAAAGTGGTGCACCCCCTCCGATCTGGTCTAGATTCACCCCTGGTCCAAGTCCAAGGCGCAGATGCGAACGAAAAAGCAAAACTTAGGGCATGTTTGGCACAGCTCCACTCCAACTTTTTGAGCTCCGCTCCAATTTTGGTTTGCCAAACGCGTCCAGCTCCGGGTTTTAAAAGTCCGAACAAATCCAGGATATGTAGTCCAACTCTAGGATTTTCTTGGAGCTCCTCAAGGGGTGCTCCAACTTTCATTGTTACGAGACAAAACATGGAGTTGAAGGAAAAATACCCACTGCCACTGGTTACACACCGTACCCCTTCGGGGAAATAGAAGACCGCGGCCCACCCTCATCCGCTCTTTTCTCCCGCCGCCGCCGCACTTCTGTGCCGGCGCCGCCTCCCTTCGCCGGCCAACCTCCGGATACACCGGAATGGATTCCCATGAGTATGATGCCTCCTACAATCGAGGTATTTGATTGTTTTTCCATTGAATCTTGACTCAAAACTATCTCCTCCCCTCACAAACCCTACGTTCCTGGCCGTCCCTAATCCATCGTCGGGAGGACGGAGCCCCTTCATGCCGCCTAGACAAAACATGCCCATAGGGCAAATCTCCAACGATCTGAGCGTCGTCCAAGGTAGTCAGGTCGCTTTTGGTCGTATGGCCGGCTGTGGGCATGGCGTTTCTGCCAGCCGAGGCCGTGGCCCTGCTGCTGGTGGAGGCACAAGTGCAGACCGTGATGCTAGTCAGAGCGATGTTGTGGAACCCACAGGAGGAGAAGACCAACGTTCTGCAGGGAAAAGAAAAGCTAGAGAAGTGATATGGATAAATTATTCTTACATATGTTCTCACTAATGTTGACAGTAAAAAAATAATGATTGAACTTTGGTAATGTGAATAAAATGAATAGGCAAATTCACTGCATAGTTCTCGCATGTTTAATTTATTGTGATATCATGACTAGGGTGATGCAATAGATTGGAATGACAACAACACTAGAATCATATGTAAGTTGTTTGCCAAACAAGTAAACAAGGGCAATAGGCCGAACACCCACTTGAACCCAATAGGTTTCCAGGAGGTGTCAGACGAATTTCATCAGATGACTGGAATTTTTGTAACAAGGATGCAATTGAAGAACAAGTGGGATAAGCATAAACCTGATTTTCAAATATGGCAAAAATTACTAAAATGTACCGGATTGGGACGGAATGCCGCTGGTTACATTACCATGGATAAGGAGTGGTGGAAGAAGAAGAAAAGGTGAGAATCCATTACTAATTTGTTCATTTATCATTGACTTTTAAATTATTTGATTGTCAATATATGATTGAGTTTTTTTTTCTTACCTGAACAGGAAATTCCAGGATGCTTCAAATTCAGCAAGAGACTATTGCAAAATGAAGATGAGTTAAGAATTATGTTTGGCAGCATCACAAATGATGAAACTAATCATTGGAATCCTATGAGTGATAACTAGGGGTGGTAATGGGCCATGACCCTAATACATCATTCACAATCCAACTAGGCCCTTTTATTTTTCTAGTTCAAAATTGAATAGAATTATGGCCCGATCCTTAAATTTCTTAGTACAAAGTGGAGGGCCCATTACCACCCCTACTGATAACCCCATTATTCCCCCCTCTCAAGAGATTCATGATATCACTGATGATACTTATGTTGTCGATGAGGAAACAAATGATGGTGCTGTTGGGGAGGAGATAAACAATGATGAGGTTGAGGAGGTAGTTCCTTCACCCTCCATGGTTATAGGAACAAGAAGAGGACCAAGTTCAAAAATTGGAAAGAAACGAAGAGGAAGCACAACACTTGTGATTCAAGAAGCAGTAACCAAGATTGTTGAATCTGCAAATTCTTTCACATCAAAGAAGCTTGGTGAAGTCTGTGTCACCCAAGTTATGCAAGCTGCTTTGGAGTGTGGGGCAGGATATGGTACAAATGAGCATTACATTGCAACTTCGTTGTTTGTGAAGGAGGAAAGGGAGATGTTCATGACCTTTCCTACAAATGAGATTAGATTCAATTGGCTTAGCCGGAAGTACAACGACAAATATGGCAACTAGACTTCTTTCATGATTTCTTTTCCTATATATGTCATTTGAACTATGTTTGAATTGTGTGTTACCTATGTTGGTACTGTGTTAACTATTTGATATCAAGTGGTACTGTGGGTCATCTATGTTGGTTATGTTTGGTGTCTAATTTGTTTTCCAAATTACTTGTAGAAAATTGAGAGTGATAATGATGACTCTGATAATGATGGCGAGAAGTATTGGAGTCTTGTTTTAGGTGCAAGTGATATTGCACTAATATATACTAATCTGTACCTTTACAAAAATCCACCAAGGACATCAAACCTTAGTGGTATGGGATGGAATATGGAGACAATGCGTACTCTAGGTGAATGCCATATGATGTTGCGCATGAGCACAGAAATATTTCAGGATCTTCATGATTTGTTGGTGCAAAGGTATGGGTTGGAGTCTTCTAGGCATATGAACACAACTGAGATGCTTGCAATGTTTTTATACAAATGTGGTGGCAATGAGTCAAATAGGAGAACTCAAAATAGGTTTAAGCACTCAGGAGAGACCATTAGTAGGAAATTTGATGAGGTCCTTAACGCTTTGATGCGTATGGCCAAAGAGTTCATTAGACCAAAAAATCTCAACTTTCCCACTACTCACAAAAGGATTAGAGATGACCGACGTGCATGGCCACACTTCAAAAATTGCATTGGTGCACTTGATGGCACTCATATTCGAGTCTCTCTCCCACCTGATATGCAAGTGAGGTATATTGGAAAAATCGGTGTACCTACTCAAAATGTTCTAGCAGTATGTGACTTCGATATGCGCTTCACATATGTTTCAACCGGACAGCCGGGAGCTATGCATGACACAAGTGTGCTATATAACGCACTCAAAGTGGACGAAAGATTCTTCCCTCATCCTCCACAAGGTACAATGTCAATGTCGTATACATAAGTACATCCGCATTTTATTAGTTAAATGCAATTACTTACTTGCTTTTTCATGTGTAGGAAAATTCTATGTTGTGGATGCGGGTTATCCTAATCGTCCTGGGTACCTTTCTCCATACAAAGGTGAAAGGTACCATATGTCGGAATGGCATAGAGGCATGGAACCCAGCACTCCAATGGAAAAATTCAATCGTGTTCACTCCTCTATCAGGAATATCATTGAGCGATCATTCGGATTATTAAAAATGAAATGGCAAATTCTCTACAAATTGCCACCTTATCCTATGTTCAAGCAAAAGATGATAGTTGTTGCAGCCATGGTCCTTCATAATTTTATTCGTGAGCATGGAGGTGAGGACCCAGACTTTGCTCGGTTTGATCATGATCCTAATTTCAAACCAACTATACCGGAAAGATATAAAAAATACGTGATTTCATCATCGGCATCAGATGGATCAACATACAAGAGCAGCACTCCAATAATGGATGACTTTCGTGATGAATTGGCTACCTCAATATCTCTTGCTTGGAACTAGATTGTAGTCAATTTATTCAAGCGTATCGCATTTTGTAATGAATTTGGAACTTTGAATATTGCATTTTGTATAAGTGAACAAGTAACATTTTTCCGGGTGCTACAGTACTATGAATCGCTACAGTGTCGCGGATCGCTACAGTACCCTGCACGGTACTGTAGTGGCAACCACCAGCATTGCACACCATCGAAAAAAGATAGAACAAACTAGGGACAAGAAAGTAATTGTTACTCCAACTCTTCCCTTTCTAGAGCTGGATACACTATTTTGCGAAACACGTCCACGAGTTCCTGGAGTTGCAAATCCTGGAGTTGCAGATCCTGGAGTTGATTTCTTGGAGCTGGAGTGCTACCAAACACGCTCTTACTGCATTGAGCCGCCTCTAGCCGCTGCTAGCCAAGCAGCGTCACCGCCCCTTGCTGGCTTGTTGCTGCTTTGCTTGATTGGCTGCCCCTTGCGGAGCGACACCGCCACCTCTCGCCGGCTTGATGCAACGCCGCTGAGCTAGCACTCACCAAGCAGCGTCAGTTATCTTAGGCTCAGTTGGATTCGCTGGATTACGAAGCCGGGAGGTCGACTCTTGCCACGCGCTCGCGTTGCCATGGAAGCGACATGCGTCGGGGCGGCGGCGGCCGCCGCTGGCATCGCCAAGCCTGAGCGTTAGGTTAAGGCAATGAGAGAATAGGGGGGTATTCGTGTACTATGGGCCAAGGAAAATGCTGCTGCTGTTAGACTACTGCTGGGCATGCTCGTGTGTCTCGTGTGAATTTTTTTTATATTTTTTTCTTTGATTTTACGAAAATAAATATCGGATTCAACATTTGCACAAATAGCCTCGAACCGCCGTTTGCCACAGCGGTTGTTGTCCTGTCGCTATTCGAAGCGGCGGTAGGGACCTACCGCCGCGGACGTTGGCGGTAAGGACCTGCCGCCGCAGCAAAGGGCGGCAGGTTTGCAACAGTGGCGGCAGGCCCGGGTTGGGTGGCGGCTGGCTGCCTGGCAGCTGCCGCCACTTGAAACGGCGGCTGGGTGCAGCCAACCGCCGCTTGAAAAGGCAGTTGGTTTTTTTGGTTTTTTTTTGTTTTTCAGTTGGTTATCCCTAAAACTATAAATGTGAAATAACACGAAACTTAATACGAAAATACATAATTTAATTACAACAAACAAAAGTAGTTTACACGACAAGTGTCTAAAAAATAAATCTAAATACGACTGTGCTTCGTCGGTCGTGGCGGGCCCTGGTGCTCCTTCCTCCTCGCCGCCGCCCTCGTGTGGTGGGTGGGGTACGTGAGGGGGTCTCGTGGATGGCGATCGCATCCTCCGCCCGCCAGCTCGGGGGGCGGTGTCGCTAAGGGAGCACCTGAGCCCGACGGGACGCCCCCCCCTCCGGTCCTGCCTGTGGAGTCGCCGATCCACACGGGACGGCCCCCCTCTGGTCGACCGCGCCTCCGCCTCCACCGACTTTGCCGCCGCCAACGCCTCCCATGCACGCTTTGCCGTGTCGTTGAAGTCCGCCATCATTGTCGCGTGCTGCTCCTGCGTCGGCTGGGTCCCGACGAGCGGGGCTCCTGTCAACTGTGTAGCACCGATCTCGTCGGCGGTGTCGCGGAATAAGTCGTCGAAGTGAAACACGAGGCCCGAGCCCAATGGTGGTGTCTCGCCACTGTTGTAGTCCGAAGGAGGTGGATCAAACACCGGCTGGTGAACTGGTGAAGCTGCCCAAGACGAAGACCTCGGTCCCGTAGGTATCGGTGGTCTCTCTATAAAAATATAAGTCAGGCATGAACCAAAAAAATCTGTCGTGAAAACTAGGAAGAAAAAACATGTACTTGTGGCGTAGAAAGGACTCGGCCGCGGCACGTACGGAGCGGACGCAGTGGGCGCGAACGGTGGACGTGTCAAGAACGAGGGCGCGAACGGTGGACGTGTTGAGGACGAGGGTGCCTGGTACGAAGCTGAGGTGGACGCACAGCTGCTGGAGGACGAGGGGTTGTGTGGAAGGAGGAACCCCTCGTCGCCGCGGAAGTTCGTCGCGTGCATCAACCGTAAGCTCAGGCCCACCATCTTCTGCATCTCTGTCCCTATCCCGTCCAATGTCATGTGGTCCATCGTCGTGCCCACGTGCTGGGCCAGCAGATACATCTCCCGAGCTGTGTCGTACTGTCAATATCGGACGGATTATTAGTACAACCAAACGTTAGCAAATGTGACTTAATTTGATATAATGAAAAAGAACTTACTAAGATGTTGTGGGTCTGATCCCGTCGGTAGGGGTACACCGACGCTGGCATGAGGTCGAGGCGAGGGTTCGGTGGGACGTACGTCACGCACGTCCAGGTCCTTGCCGTGTACCACTGTAGGTACACTCTCCAAGCGTCGTCGTCGTGTAAGCGCGGCTCGACGACGACGTGCTCTGGGGCGGCGGCGTTCGCCCACGCGTCTAGGTACTGCTACAGCTTCGCCAAAAAAGGGGGGCCGAAGTCTTCGACCCCTTCCTCGTCCACATACAACAAGAAATAGAAAATTGGTCAGCAAACTAACTTTCGTCACTCGTCAACAGAAACTAATGAAGTTTTGAATGAACTTACTAGTGCATGACCGGGTTGACGGTGTGTGCGACGGGCACAGGCGAAGCCTGGTAGAGGCCGAACTGCCTCATCACACGCTCGCCGTGGTACTCCTCGACGTACATGTCGTGGACGAGCGGTCTCTTCGTCATCAAGAACTCACGGTCCAGAAAGCACAGGGACGAGAGACCCTGCGGTGCACACGCGGCGACCAAGGCGTCGGTGAACGGCTGCTAGATAACCTCAACGTCCGTGAGGTTGTCGATCTGCCCAACGAAGTCCAGATACAACCTCCTGGTCTGCTCCGTCCAAGAGAGCTGCAAACAAGAGAATAAGTTAGCTCAACGAATTGCATTACTTTTTGATAGCTAACGAACGAAGTTAGCTCGAAGTACGAACCTAGCGGTGGCACCACATCGACCCCATGGTCGGCCTGTCTGCTGGGTCGTGCCCCTCCTCCAGCGCCTGGTACGCCGATCGGTCGACCGATGGCCGACCGACGGGAAGCCGCTCGTACCTCCACAGGTGCAGCAGAAGCGGGCATTCAAGGAGGATCGACTGGGTGCCCGTCTTGGTGCACCCAGCGCACAGGCCCCTGTACGTCGCGGCCAAAACTGCAACGCCCCAGTTGATCTGGGGCATCTCCTCCAGGGTGGCGTCAGTGATCCTCCGCGCGTGGGGGGTCAGGAACCTCAACACCGCGTCCCCCTGGGACCCACAGAACATCACGTAGCCGAATAGCCACAACAGGTATGCCTCCAAGTGCCTGTTGCTCGTCGGCTCGTCAGCGTCGTCTCTCATGTACGAAGCCTGCAAACATTCAAATTTCAGTCAGGGGCTGAAAAAATGATACTATGAAAAAACGATAGATCGAGGTACGTACGTTGTACTTACGCAACCAAGCGCTCGTGGGGCCGTGGGAGTTGGTGAAGTCTGGCACCTCTGGCGCGTCGGGATGGCGCACCACTCCAGCGAACCCCGCGAGGATATCGTCGCGCTACCCGTCTGGGGGGCAACAGCCCCCATGGGCTCCCCTGAGCACGGTAGCCCGAAGAGGAGGGCCACATCCTCCAAAGTCACCGTCATCTCCCCCTAGGGGAAATGGAAGCTGTGCGTCTCGGGGCGCCACCAGTCCAGGAGCGCGCAGACCAGCTGGTAGTCGAACCCAAAGCGTGATCTGCACTCCGCCGGGCGCAAAGCGACCCGCATCAGGTCCCCCTCGACCAAACATGCAAGGGGAAGAAGCCCCGCTGCGCGTAGCCTGCACCACAAAATGAAAATAAATATCAATTACCAAATTAAATGAGCAAATAAAAAGAAACCAAGGTATCATATTACATACTTCGGACACCAACTGGGGTGAAGCGGCATGTAGTACCCCGAGCCTCTAAAATGCACGGTGCCTAGCTCTGCCCCACAGATCGCGGAGTGGTAAGACCGGTGCGACCTGTCTGTGGGCTCGTCGAAGAGCTCGGACAGCACGTACGACAACGGCTCCCGAGGACGACGAACACTACCAATAGGCGGCTGCGGAAGCGGCGACGCTTGCCGCTGAGCCATAGCTGCAAAAAAAATTGAAATATAAAGCAACACACAATTTCTAAAGTATTTCTAGGAATTTCTAAAGAATTTCTACAATTTCTAAAGTATTTCTAGGAATTTCTAAAGAATTTCTAGGATTTCCAAAGTATTTTTAGAATTTATAAAGTATTTCTACGAATTTCTAAAGAATTTCTAGGATTTCCAAAGAATTTCGAGAATTTCTAAAGTATTTCTAGGAATTTCCAAAGTATTTCTAGAATTTCTAAAGTATTTCTACGAATTTTTAAAGAAGTTTTAGGATTTCCAAAGTATTTCTAGAATTTCCAAAGTATTTCTAGAATTTCTAAAGTATTTCTACGAATTTCCAAAGAATTTCTAAGATTTCCAAAGTATTTCTAGAATTTCTAAAGTATTTCTACGAATTTCTAAAGAATTTCTAGGATTTTCTAAAGTATTTCTAGGATTTTCTAAAAAAATAATACCTCCAAAGTATTTCTAGGAATTTCTAAAGAATTTCTAGAATTTCTGAAGTATTTCTAGAAATTTCTAAAGAATTTCTAAACTATTTCTAAGATTTCTAATCTATTTCTAGAATTTCTAAACTATATCGAGGATTTCTAAACTATTTCTAAGATTTCCAAACTATATCTAGGATTTCTAAACTATTTGTAAGATTTCTAAACTATTTCTAGAATTTCTAAACTAATTATATGAGGAAAGTATTGGAGACATACCTGATGTGGAGAATCTACACCGAAGAAGGTAACGGAGACTTACGTGGGGAGGATGAAAGAAAGGGATGGGGGGCGCAGCCGCCCGGCGGCAGGGCCGCGGCCCCTTGTATAGGCGCGGTGTTGTCGCCGTTTCAAAGGACGGTACGACCTACCGCCGCTTCAAGCAGCGGTAGGTCTGCAACGGTCGGTCAACTGCTTTCTGGCGCGGCGGTTGGGATCCTGCCGCCCTTGCCCTGGCGGTAGGTGCCTATCCATCGTGCCACGTAGCGGATCATCCGACCGCTGGTGCCAGCGGCAGTTGTCAGGTCCTAACCGCCACCTTCTACGGCGGAAGGTCCCTACCGCCGCTTCAAACGGCGGCAGGACCCCAACCGCCGTGGCAAACAGTGGTTCGAGGCTATTTCTGCAAATGCATGTCGAATTCGACTTTTCATTTTCGTAAAATCAAAGAAAAAATATAAAAAAATTCGTGTGAACAGTGTGTGGCCTTTGGGCCTGTGTAGATGGGCCAAAGTCATCAGATGGAGGAAGGCCTAAGGATAACGGTGGAGAGCAGTCAACAGAGAAGTTTGGTGGTTTTACGGTGTATCAGTTCGGTGGGAGTTGAAAACCGACACCGACACTGATAACCGAAAAACGATAATTCGGTTCGGTTTTCGTTGTTCGGTAAAAAAATACAGGGGTTTTTTTTATTGAATCTATGATTTCTTGAGCAATTGACCAATAGAAAATAAGCATTGAGCGTGCTTAATTGATTGTGTATCGTAATAAACAACAAGTCCATTGTATAATGTTTACAAGAAAAATCTAATAATTGCTAAATTAAGAAACAGTTTGCACCTAAATCTAAGGATCATGAAAATAAAAAAAAAAGATATTTTCAAAACTTACAATTTATGGTTAACATGTTAGATAGACAACACCTAAAAAAGGCCATGATAGTAGGGGGAGGCTCCGTTTCATACTTTGGGGGTCCAACAGCAAATCAAAAGGGTCAATCAATGTTTTAAATGTTTGGGATCACCAAAATTGTTGAGTACGATCACCGTTTTAAAGGACACAAATAGTTCGGCAGGAATCCAAGGATATAATTGGTAAGGTATGGTTTGCTAAACCCTTGCAGTAAACTTGGATCCATGAATTTAGTAGAACGATACAGTCATTGGATTAGGAGCATAAACTCAATTTTTTACTATTTAAAGCTCCCTAGTAATTTTAGAATTAGCCTCCTTTCTGGTGGATGAAACTTGAGAGCCTTGTTTCTCCTTTTTTCCCCATGTTTCAGGTACTCAAATCATGTTTCATTTGCTTTTTTGAAGTACTCCCTCTGTCACATTCAAACAGAAAAGAAGAGAAAACTGTTATTAGCTCTAGTATACTTGTCTGCATGGAACATGCTCTCGATGTAGCTGCCTTTTAGATAAAATGTGAAAGACTAAACCCATAATTTGTGAGTTATTACGCCTATAAAAATCCACACACCCTTTGTGGGGGAGAAAATTCACCTGCTTCCAGATCGACATAGGCAACATCTAAATAAAATTTTGCAGTTTCTTTACTACTCTTTATTTGCTAGGCTGAAACAATGCAGGGTGATGAGCATGTTACCGTAGCGGTCACGAAACGAAATCAACCGGCTACCCACGAAGAGGTTTCTAACATAATAATCGGGATGGGATACATCAGGAGTAATATCTCAAGACTGATGACATCGCAAAGCTCAAAAAGTCAAGATAGTTTATATTACCTCCATACGAGCAAAGCCTGCTAGCAGGGTTAATGATGGGGTTGCTTCTTTGGCATATTGGGATAGGGAAACTGTTGGGTCACAGATCACCCTCCAAATGCAGTAAAGGCTGAGCACGGGATTAGCTTGCTCCGTTGCTCGTCCTGCTGAAACTAATCTGCTTCTGCCGGATCGGAGGATAAATATTAAGAGATGATTTGTAACACAACAGTACAGGAGATTGATTGGAGCATGTTTATTTAACTATTCTGTCTCCATCTCATCTGGTCTTCAAACATTTGTCACTGCCTAGCGTTTCTACAATTTTGGGTGTTTACAAAAAAAAATCAAATTAACAATGGTATGTCTTTCAGCGTAAATTGACGCAAGAAGTAAGACGTCTACTGTTTTTAACAGCGTGTCATGTGAGTTGGTTCTTACAACTGACCAGAATGATGAAAGACATAAATAGGAAGATTAAGTTGGAAGATGTTGGCGCTAAAATCAGGCCAACACAACACTGAAGTCCAATTTGCTTTATTTTAACTTTGCCCAAACCGGTATAAACAGAAGGAGAGGCATCGTGGTGGGCTGACGTGGTGCGAAGAGCACCCGCCGCTACCGCAAGAGGGCTAGCTCCATGCCTATCGCCCGCAAGGGCTCAGCACTCAGCCCCTGCCCGGTGTGGCTGTGCAGCTCTGTCTTCTGCCAAATGATATCCTTATATATAGCAGTGGGTGAACCTATTTTTTTGGACAAATAGTGGTGGGTGAACTGATGAGAGCATAGAACCCTTCGAGGAAGTAATAGATATCACCTGCTTATAGAAGCAGATACAACACTAACAACATCCAGAAAACAAAATTCGCACCTCCTTTAGTCTAAAATGGCTAACTTGAGTTCAGTGGCAACTAGTAACTCTTGAACTATTGAAGAACTATAGCTTTGTAATGAGCATGGGATACATCAAGTGTTCTAAATCAAGACTAAGCTCAGAGCCACACAGACACAGTGACTATAGGCATGAAAGGGCTACAAGCTAGTTGCTAGCTTGCCGCCGACCGCCATCAAGCAGAGTCAGCGCGTCCAATGACGGCTAGCAGCACTTAACTGTCAGTGTCTTTGATCCGGATAGGCAGCCTCTTCTTCTGAAACTGGCCGGCATTGGCAGTACGCTTCACGAGAGCATGACTGTAGCTGCAAGCCATCTACTACTTTGAGGTTCTACATATCAAGCATTTAAAATATTAATGCTTAACATAAAACATCTAAATAATTATTAGACATGAAAACTGACGGAAATGAAACAGATCATTTTCACCCAATTCTTAACGGTTGGACATCTTCCTTCCACCACTCACTACTAGAGAATCGCACATATATCGCAGGCCTGTTTTTTGATTTGTACCGGGTATTTTTTGCCCCGGTACAAATAACTACATTTGTACCGGTTGGAGGCACCGACCGGTACAAATGTGAGGCCAGCACATTTGTACCGGGGGAAGCCACCAACCGGTATAAATGTGATGGCATTTATACCGGTTAGATAGGAGACCCGGTACAAATGTCATTCTATGGATCCCACGGGGATTTAGAAAAATTTTTGCATCTCTCTCCCTCTGCTAGCCTTCCTTTATTTAATTCTCCACACCACTCTCCATCTTATCTCTTTCTCATTCTTTCTTCTCCTTTCTTTCTCTTCTCTACTGATTCTTTCTCTTCTCTCCCACACGCAGGAGGTGGAGGAGGGCGCGGGGGCCTCCCGGCGCGGCGGCGCGGAGCCAGGCCGGCGCGCGGCGGCCGGGCGCGGGGCCAGGCCGGGGCTCTCGGCGCGCGGCCTCGCGGGGCGGCCGGGCGCAAGTGCGGCCGGGCACGGGGCGCGCGGCCTGGCGCGGCGCAGTGAGTCCGGGTGAGGATTTTTTTTTATTTTTAAGAGGAATTTGTGTGTGATTTTCTTGTTCCATCTGTGGTCTTGTGAGGATGTATGAGATTGTAACTTGTGAGATATGTGATGTATTATTGTGAGATTCATAGATATTGTGATTGAGGACTTATTGTGAATCTTGTGATTTGAGATGAGAATTGGAATTGCTGTAAATTTTGGATGAGAATTGATGTAAATTTTGTTACTTTGAATCTGGATTGGATGAGATGAGATGAGAATGAGATGAGAAAAAGAAAAGGGAAGGAAAGAGGTTTTTTTTTTGACAACCGGAAGGAAAGAGGTTAACGGGGGCAAAACACATTTGTACCGGGCCGAGGCACCACCCGGTACAAATGTGAGGAATTTGTACCGGGTATCTCGCCCGGTACAAATGCTCCACCACATTTGTACCGGATGCTTTGTACCGGTTCAATACCCGGTACAAATGAGGGTTATGAACCAGTACAAATGCCCCTTTTTCCAATAGTGACTACTCACACAAATCTTAAAAAGTAAGTGTTTCTCCTTCAAATATTTTTTTCTCGGAATTTTGTCAACCTTCTTTGTTGTTTTTAGCATTTAAAAAGAGTTTTTATAACCTTACATGCACCACTTTTGTTTGGCATCACAAGCTAAATAAATGGGCTGCAGATTGTGGGCCAGCCCAGACAGAATATTAATATACATGTGGGCCGACACTATCCAGTGTTATGTTCCTACACCTACACTTGCATCTGTTGAAACTAATAGTATGTTTGATGTTATTCTTCAAAAAAGTTTTCCCTCCGCCCAATAAAACTGCAATCCTAATATTTGACAGATTTGATTTCCATACAAAAAATAACTACATGTGACAAATATGGTTATGAAACTCTTTACACGTCACCATTAATCTTTCTAAAAAAACTAGAATTGCAATATTCACACGACAATGGCGAGTACACTAATATGTAGCACCTGCAAATATGATAAGAGTTTTGAGATACATTAAATCATTTTCCCTAATTGACGAAGTCACTCAAACAGTATCCCTGATCATTACACATATTTCCCTCTTTTTAAAAGGATTTTATGACCTTACATATCTTTTTTGACTACGCCAGAAACGATTTGTGACGACGGCTAAAAATGTTTGTGCTTGTGGGTGGAGCAACCATCAGCAATCTTGAGCCAGCACAAATGACCATCTGTGCTGACAGGCACCTTAACAGACCCACCAACACCGAGGTTTTCAGGGTGCGTTCGGAAAAGGCTCAAAATAAATAGCAAAAACTATTTTTCAAGGGGAGGACCCCACCATCCAACCACCCACCCATCCTCGTCAAAGTCGCGGCGCTACACAATCGGCGGGGTTCAAACCAGTGACCCCCCTACCCACATGTAGCCTCCTTTACTAGTACACCACAAAGTCACATGTGTCCATATGTCGTTTGTTTTCATCCTACTCATGTTATACTTTATAGAGTGTAAATTGCTTCTTCGAGGCTCTAAATCTATTCAAATTAAGAAGTTGCCAACGTAACGTTCTGAGATCTACAACTTTTATTTTGGGAGTTTCTCCATTCGACGTCGTTTACAAAATTTGATTTACAATATGATTTTAAATAAAGAAGTTGTAAACTACAAAGTTTCATAACTTTTCAGGATCTACAACTTTTATTTTGAATGTTGCTCCATTCGAAGTCGTTAGAAAAATTCAAAATTTCAAATTCGAGAAATTCATATGTTTTTTCGTTGACAAAAGTAATTCAAATTAAAAATGGTTCAACTGCAAAGTTCTATACCTTCTGAAGATGGACAACTTTTATTTTGGTCATTTTCTCATCCGGTATAGTGGTAGTAACATTCTTCACAAATCTTATATACCTCTCATATAGTTTTATGAAACTTATATAAGAGATAGATTTTGTGAACAAAATTACTACCACTTTGTCAAATGGATAAACAACCCAAATAAAAGTTATACATCTTGAAAAGTTATGAAAGTTTGTAATAGGAAACTTTTGATTCGAATTAATTTACTGCTTCAAAATGTGATTTGAAGGGGCTGGAGGGTTTAGTGCTGACGGCACCTACCAGCACTATGCCATCTCTGTTGGCAGGTGCCTTATGTCGCCCGCCAGCATAGATGCACAGTGTTGGTGGGTGCAGCCCCGGCGACCCGTACACCACTGTACTGGTGTGGGTGCCAATTACACCCGCGAACACACTATTTTCCATGTGCCAATACAAATCGATTTTGGTGTGGTGTTTGCTGGCCATGAGTGCATGACAAGCTAGATAAGGTAGCTGGACCTTGACGATCCACTAGGCTATGTCAATGATGCAGCTTGTAGGCCAGCCCAGATACTATGCGCGGACACTATCCAGTTTTATGTTCCTACGCACCTATTGGCATAAGTGCATGATGAAGCAAGTGATCTATTTGTCCCTCCAATGGATCCCCACATGTAAAATAACAAACAAAAATCTTATTGTCTACCCAAATTAGTGGCGCCTAAAAATAAGATAAAACTTTATGGACATCCAAGATCGATCATTGTTTGGGGCAAAATTTATTCCAAATAATTGATGGAAGTGGCTCAAACAAGGGAGCTATCTGTGATCAGTTTCCCATTGTCCCCTCTGCCTATCATTCAAACTAACGAAGGTTGAGCATCATAAATATGTCAACTTTTAGTACATAGTACCCAGTGTGTACTTGTGCATGAGCTTTGTGCAATTTCTTTCTATCAGCATGTTAAGCATGTAGATATAGCTACTAGCTGGCTGTTAGGTGACATGATGAGACCGTAGTAAAAGATAAATTTACGATGCACGCTATAAAACTGCAACCATGGATCGGAGGGGCTAAAAGACGCTTGATTTCAGTATGGAATGGCTATCCTCAAACTGAAAAGGTTGACGAGCATGATGAGTAACATGGTACCGAGTGGCAAATCGTGATGAGCTTTGTAATAGGCACGGGATGCATCAGGAATTTTAGACAACAATGAACTCAAGAGTTGGAACCAAGAAAGTATAAACGGTCAACCATTAGTGATGCTTGAGCATGCAACGTGGAACAAGAAAGTATGAATATCTAACGACACCAAGTATGTATCATTATTTTCATCTTGAAATATTTGACCATAGTCTACGTACATTGTTAGTGTATATGTGTATGAGGCCCATGGCCCATGTGTACAGGCCCTTCTAGGCCCATGTGTACAGCCACTATATTGCCCACCCTTCTAGGGTTGGAGGGATACACTGGAAACTATTCCTTCTACATGGTATCAGCTAGGTTCCTTCTTCTCCCCTCCTCCTAGCTAGCAGCCGCCGCCACCACCCTCCATGGCCGGCCGGCCACCGGTGCCGCTACCCTCTCCCTCCTCCTTTCCCTCTCTCTCCACCTCTGCTTCAGTCGCCCATGGAGCCGCCGCCACTGTTGGTCCAGGTGCAGCTGTCGCGCAGGCGCGTGCCCGTGCCTCTCCCGCAGCGGATTCCCTCCCCCCCCCCCGCCCACGCCTCTGCATCCGCTCTGCATCCCTTCCGCCGTGTCCCTCCCTCCCGCGCTGTCGGTGTTTTAGACTGGCAAACCTACTGAGGGGGTACCCGAGGTAGTAGATTGTGCGGTGAGGATCGTGATCGGGAGACCTGGAACTCGAAGGTATGCGCAAGGACATGAGACACAAGATTTATACAGGTTCGGGTCGCCAAGGTGGCGAACCCTATGTCCTGTTTGGGGGGTCAAGTATGGCGCCCTGCGCTTGGTGTTGGGTTGGTTCAGATGCCCGGCTAGGTACCTGACCCTCCTTTATATAGTCCAGGGGCCGGGTCCCTAGTCGGTTACAAGGTAGGAGTCCTAGTAGAATTACACGGAACGAGTCCTAGTAGGATTACAGAGGAATTCTAGTAGGAGTCCGTCTTCATCCTTCCTTGCATGGGTACCCAGGGTGTATGCCCGACAAGCCCCCGAGCACATTGTAGTCGAGAGTAGTAGTTCGAGTAGTCTTGAAGCCTCTTCGAGTAGTTCTTGAGCATCCTCGAGTACTGCTTGGAGAAGTCTTCAATAGTACTTGAACTGCCACGAGGCTGGAAGGTGGTCCAGCTCATCAGTCTTGAAGTCGAGATTATATGGAAGTGCGATTGCAAAATCGCACTCCATATGGAGTAGCCCCCCAGCCTTAGGTTGAGTCGCGGACTCTAGCTGAGGATCAATCTTGATTCTGAATCTTCCGTCGTGAAAAAATTGAATGATGGGTGTAGCATAGCAGCCCCCGAGCCTTGAAATGATTAGGTAATCAATCCAAGGGTCTTCAGTGTTCGCGAAAGCCATCATCCGAGTACTCTTGCAGCGTATAGCCCCCGAGATAAGAGCCGTATGAGCCACATCGAGTAGTTGTCGTTGCGGAGCCCCCCGAGATTGAGAGCGAGCGAAGCCTACTGAAGTTATCCTCGAGTAGTAATTTGAGTGCAGCCCCCGAGCTGGAGAGATTCCGAGTAGTAATTTGGCATCGAGCCGTGGAGCTTGTGAAGTAGTTGTGCTGTCAGAGCGGACTTTAGATGCGACCGAAGTTGACTTTAGATGCCGGCAGAGCGGACTTTAGAATGCGACTTGAAAACCGAAGTCGACTTTATGCCGCGCGGAGCGGACTTTGAGATGCGACTTGAAAACCGAAGTCGACTTTAGTTACCGTGCGGAGCGGACTTTGATATACAACTTTAGAAGTTGACTTTAGATTACCGCGCGAAGCGGACTTTGATATGCGACTTTAGAAGTTGACTTTGTGCCACACGGGGTGGACTTAAGATGCAAAAAACAAAAAGCACTTCCGGAAGGCAAAATCGAACAAAAAATCAGAAAAACGAATACCTGTGCCGCCGGAGCAGGTTTGAGCACCTGAGCCATGGATTTCAGACCCAAGGTACGGTTGCCGCCGGAGCAGTCTTGAAGGTGCGACCGGAATCGACTTGAGTACCTGGGCCATGGATTTCAGACCCAAGGTATGGTGCGCAAGTACTTAGGGTATGAAACCCATGGTACGGTGCGCGAGTACTTAGGGTACTAGGACCCATGGTACGGTTGCCGCCAGAGCAGGCTTGAGATTGCCTCCTTGGGATACAGTCATTGTGACCTCCGAAACTCGGTACACCCAAAGTCATGGCGAGAGCCCCCGGGATGTAATGTACCGAACTCGTGGTGGATCCTCCGAAACTTAGTGTACCAAATTCGTGGCTGAAGCCCCCGAGATTGAGTGTTGTAAGCCCGTGGCAGTTTGGTCGATATACCCTAAGAGTAGTCGGCAGAGTGTAGCTCTCATGAAAACCCGTCGAGGAGCGTACACGAATGAGTAGTCGGTATGTTGTCCTGCATGATGAGGAAAACAAGCTAAGAAAAGAGAACAGTAATCATTTAAATTAAATGACTTAGCTGTTGCCGCCAGTGCGGACTTGTAGATGAAGCCGTGGCGGTCAGTAATGGAGCCGCGACGGGTTGTTGCTGAAGTTGACTAGTCAGAGTTGATTCCGATTAGTTGTGGGGGCGTGACTGCCGTTCTCGACTAGTTTGGAAAACTAGTCGAGATGAATAGTCGACGCGATACGGCCGGAAGACAATGTCGCGGCGGCGCGCGGCGTACTCGAAGTAGAGCCAGCATTGCCGTGAGACAAGTAGTCGCGGCGCAAGGCGTGGCTGGAGTAGAGCCAGCGTCACTGGACAACAAGTCGAGAGGCGGTGCACGGAGTAGTCGAGCCGCGAGACACAGTGACCGGGCGCACGGCGAGAGCCAGTGCGACCGACCGACGAGAAGCCGAGCGGCAAGATGGCGCATCCGGATGCATGGCATAGGCGCAGTAGAGCCGGTGCAACCAGACGATGAGTAATCGAGGTCAAGCCAGTGCGAGACGCATGGCATAGGCGAAGTAGTCGACGATGAGCCGCGTGAGTAGCCGAGGCACCCGGTCGCACGGCATAGGCGAAGTAGTCGACGACGAGCCGCGCGAGGAGCCGAGGCACCCGGACGCGCGGCGTAGTTGAGATAGAGCCGCTGCAGCCGGGAGACGAGTACTCGCGACGTACGGCGTAGTTGATGTAGAGCCACTGCAGCCGGGAGACGAGTACTCGTGGCGTACAGCGTAGTTGATGTAGAGCCGCTGTAGTGGAGTTGATGTAGTTGCGGCGTGCGGCGTAGTTGACGTAGAACCGCTGCGGCCGGGAGAGTAGTCGCGGCGCATGGCGTAGTTGACATAGAGCCGCTGCGGCCGGGAGAGTAGTCGCGACGTCCGGATGCACGGCATAGGCGCTGTAGAGCCGGTGCAACCGGGTGACGAGTAGTCACAACGCACGGCATAGTTGACGACGAGTTGATGTAGCCGGAAGTAGATGTAGTCGTACTTGCGTACACCTCTTGTGTGATCCAAGTAAAAATCTTGAACCTTTTGGGTGCAATCTCCGTGTAGTTGTAGCAAAGAGCCATTGCACCAAATTGAAATCCCAACTGCCGCATGATCCTAGGCCTTAGCTTGCACGTGGATTTTCAGCCTATTCAATTTTTCCGATGAAGAAACAAAGAGGTTAACAGCAGTAGCAACCGCACAGGCGATGCAATCAGTTTGGATTTTTTTTTCTTTTTGCCTCCTCCGTCTCGGACTCCACGTCTGGCACTGCGGCAGATCAGGCCCGTACAAGTGCACGTGCGCCAGCAAATTGCAGCTGGACTTCGTCTCGACTTGGTCAACGGGCTCGATCCTGATTCGATTTGGTCGCAGGCAGAAACGAGCTCGGCTCGGACTTTCGTTGCAATTACGGCGAGTCGCTGATTAGCCGTCAGACGGCTGGCTGCATGTCGCCGAATAGCAGTCCACATCAGATGAGAATAAGCCCGATAGATGTGATGACTCCAGTCAGGATGATGTGTTGCCGCCTCAACGTGATTGGAACTCGACGCCACAGTGCACCAAGCCACCTGATTTGTTGAGTAGAAACACGCCGAGTAGATCAAAATTGATAACGGTCCTTCGAATTCGCTCGGTGGTGATGATCACTCCTACCTGGCGCGCCAGCTGTCGGTGTTTTAGACCGGCAAACCTACCAATAGGGTACCCGAGGTAGTAGATTGTGCGGTGAGGATCGTGATCGGGAGACCTGGAACTCGAAGGTATGCACAAGGACATGGGACACAAGATTTATACAGGTTCGAGCCGCCAAGGTGGCGAACCCTACGTCCTGTTTGGGGGATCAAGTATGGCGCCCTGCGCTTGGTGTTGGGTTGATTCAGATGCCCGGCTAGGTACCCGACCCTCCTTTATATAGTCCAGGGGGCGGGTTCCTAGTCGGTTACAAGGTAGGAGTCCTAGTAGAATTACACGGAACGAGTCCTAGTAGGATTACAGAGGAATTCTAGTAGGAGTCCGTCTTCATCCTTCCTTGCATGGGTACCCAGGGTGTATGCCCGACACGCGCCCCTCCCTCCCTCATGCAGGCGTGCGGGGGGGTGCAGGGGATCCGCGCGCGGCCGCGGGTGCCGCGGACGGTGCATCCCCTACTGCTGTCGACCCTGTCGCCGCCGCCCTGCACGCGAGCGGGCTGGACATGGCCGCGGGGATGGCCGCCACAGCAGCAGATGCTGCAAGGCCCGGGGCCCTCTTGCGTACGACTGTCCTGGCCACGGACGCGAAGGGCCCTCTGCTGCCGCCCTCCTCTGCCCCACGTGGCCTAGTGCTGCCTCTGGAAGCAGCTGATGCGCGCGAGCCTCCGCCCCTGATGGCATCGCCGCCTCCTGCCGGGGATCCCGCCGTCGCGTCTCCAGCCCCTACTCCAGCCGCCCTGCTGCACGCGGCCGCCGCACTGCAGTCCTTTCCTCTTCCGCAACTGCCTCCTGCGGCTGCCCCTCCCTACTATGCAGCCGACTTGTGGGGCACGGGGAGCGCTGCTGCCGCTGCCACTAGCGCTGCTATCCCTGACGGTGCTGCTGCTGTCCAGCACGCGGGCGACCACCTCGCTGCCGCCATGGAGCATCTGGCTCGCGAGTGGTTTTTCATGACCGCGCTGCACCCGACGGTGAGCGTTGATGCCCCCGACGGTGCTGCTCTGCCCAGCGCGCGGGCGATCTCCTCGCCGCTACCATGCAGCGTCTGGAGCTTGAGCGGGCCTCCATGACAATGTCGACCCTCTTCGCTGCGGCACCCTTCGGCGCCCATGCTCCCTCTAGCGCCTCCTCCTCTGCTCTCGCTTGGTCACGTGAGCGCGCCATGGCCAATGTGTTTGCTCGCCAGGTCGACGAGGCGGAGTGCTTCACAATCGCTGCCTCCGACCAGCTGTTTTTTGTTCCCTCAGTTCCTGCCTCCGGTGCCCATCCTTTCTCCGGCACTTCTACCTTCGTTGTTGCCTCTCCTACCCTAATGACCTCTCCTCTCGCGCCGACAACTCCTTTTCCTGGGTCAAGCGAGGGTGGGGGGAAGTTATGGGGGGCGTCGTCCGTGGAGGGGGCGTCGTCAGCACGCATCTGCGCCTCCTCCTGCTCCTGCCGGTGTGCCCTGGCCAGTCTTCAGCGACCCATGGTCAGAGCGCACCTCGATGTGGCGGACTCCGGCCCCAGGGGGATCTTCACCCTTAGGCCCTAGCTGCCGGTGGCCATGTTCGCTGCCGCTGCTGCTCCCTTGGCACTGTCCTCGACTCCACCCACTCAGCCCAGCCAGCCTCTGACCTGGCCTAGGGGTGGGATCAAGCCACTTTGGTGCAGGCATTCAGCACCATGGGGGCCACACCGCCTGCCCACACTGAGTAGATTGCTGACTCAGGGGCTTATTTCCACACCATACCTGATGCTAACATCCTTTTCTCAGGTCGCTTCCCTCATCCTTCTGATCCTCCTTCGATCATGTTGGGTGATGGGTCTTGTATTCCTATCACCTCCGTGGGTTCCACTCCTGGTCCCTTTCGTCTTCCCCATGTTCTCGTTGCTCCTAAGATGATCCATAACCTTATTTCCATTCGTTAGTTTACAGCTGACAATTTTTGTTTTATTGAGTTCGACTCCTCTGGACTTACTCTGAAGGATTCTGTTTCTGGGCGTCTGCTCCTTCGCTATGACAGCTCGGGACCCATTTACACCCTTCGCCTTCCTGCTTCCGCTATACCAC
This sequence comes from Cenchrus fungigraminus, assembly GCA_036936925.1. Lineage (NCBI taxonomy): Eukaryota > Viridiplantae > Streptophyta > Magnoliopsida > Poales > Poaceae > Cenchrus > Cenchrus fungigraminus. The sequence goes on from CM072780.1 coordinate 94,057,502, forward strand.
CTTCGCCCTCTATCACACCCGGTTTTGTAAAAGCAAACCAAGTGCATACCTATTTGTATGCCATGATCAAGTTTCATACTTATAGTTGACATAAGTTAATAACAGAAATAATATCTCATAAGAAAAAGCGAGATTATCAGAATATTATGCTAAATCCTGGAAACGAAGACTCCAAACATCACAGGCAGTCGATTGGGGGTTGCATACACCTAGCACGAACAACATCTTCACAACGACTTCATAGTAGCTCCCTCTTTCTAAGCAACATTATTTATAGCAAGGGTGAGCACATGTCGCACTCAGCAAGTGTGGGGAAAGAATGAATGCAAAGGCTTAAATAAGGAAAGGCTGACAGGTTGACTGCATTAAGCATTTTTAGTTGGTCAAATTTTATTAGCACCTGATTACTAAGTCATAAGTATGTACCAACCCACATTAAGCATAAAGGTAAGATACGCCATAGGCATATGGCAAGCATAACCATAACCACAATTTAAGTCCATCTTCAGGTTCAATTATCATGTGAGGGTCCAGGCCGCCCTTGACCGTGGACCCGGCTAACCAGTTAGGTTTACACTCTACAGAGGTTGTACATCTTTACCCACAAGTCACGTAAAAGTTATAGGTACTTTAAAGCCAACCATGCGGTGCTAGCTAGGCACCATACCACACTACCAAGGTGTGATTGCATATGGATGCTACGAGACCTTTACAAAGAGTCCTCTCATGTGTATTAGTCTATAGTAGCACGCCAGGCTATTTTTGGTACCACACCTCTACCCACGGACTAGGTAGCCATAGAAGAGTACTTCCATTCCAAAACCTATCCGGAGTAGAAGAGCCATAAAAGCATTCCTCCGTACCCAAGCTACCACGACTAATCCCCACACTAGACTTCCCTAATTACTTAGACAAGACAGAGCCATATGGCTTGTGGTAGTGCAGTTTTCCTGGGTGGTCACTCCATGTTCCGATTAATACTAGAGATACAACATAAAAGTAATCATTATTGTTCATTAAAACCACCATAACCCAAAGTATAGCAACTAAGCAAGTACTACCCAACGGAAAGGTAAACCCAGGTTGACAAGGAATGATAATAAAGTCTAGGATAAACCTTAATAGGACCCATCAATATTAAATGCAAAGCACATGCAAAGTGATTAAATATAGTTATTGGGACAAAAGCACAAGGACACACTTGCCTTTAACCAGAGAATAGTTGCTGCTCAGAATATCTTCAACCTCTCGCTCTTCAAAGCATCTCTAACCATGTTCATTCTACTCGCATCAATCATTGGCACAAGCAAACAAAGCAAGCAAACAAACTAACTAAGAACAATACACCAATCAAAAGAATGTTTTAAAAGAGTGCACTAAAGGATAGGCCCGATTCTATGGTTACGAACGAACGAAACGCTAAAATAAAACTAAGGTTGAAAAGACAAAGCTATTGTGAGATCATTATCAAACAACAAGAGACTACGTGCTTGACATATTTTAATGAGAAATCATGTGGAAAGAATAGTTCAGAGAAATACTCTATGTCAGAATTAAGCAAAGTTATATTTAATTATAGAAAACATGATAATTCTGTAGATATTTAAGTACAAGTTATATCAAATTAACAATTAACAATAGAAAGACAAAGCATGTATATAGCATCTAACCGAAGAATTTTATATTGCGAGTTCAACTAAACATATTAAATTTGAAAAGATAATTACAATATCATTAAGCATATTAAATTTATTATGAAACCCGATGTATAACACTAAACATGTTTTATTTAGAAAAGCTATAAATAAGAATTAACCAATTACATCATGATTAAATAAAACCGGAATAGAACCTAGTCACTATTATTTAGAAAATCAATGGAATAAGAATTAGTCAAGATTAACATGCACTTTAGTGTTAAAATAAGTAACAGGTGATACACATGCTAATGCACAAGTTTAAGGTGAAACAAACTAGAACGATAAAGATGAACTATCAAACGCACAAGAAACCTTATGCTTGAGTCCAGGAGAACTAGTCTACAAAGAGAACTAGGCTGAAGGGATAACATCTAGATGAAACCAAACTGAACTAGCTAGTAGAGAAACTATTGATAATAAGATGGGCTCTAAAGAGAGATATAGCTACGAAAGATTGGGCACAAGAACATAGTTAATTTATAAAGAGATAGGATAAACATGAACTAGATGTTAATAAACAAGATTCTAAAAGAAACATGAAACAACATGATAGGATCACTTCATAGGCAAATGAGCAGTGCAAACTGCTCACACAGATAAAGCTACTAAGCTAAATAGAAACTCTAAGGCTTGATTAGATGCACATGGTTTGAGCCTGAGCTAACAATAGAAAGGTTTAGAGCTTCAGACAGACTTGATCAAAAGAGATACTGAGATAAAGCTGACAAAGAACGTCTAACGAATGGTTTGCATTTATGAGAGGACAAAACTATGAGCTTAGGTTCATTTTAATTAATAAAAAAGATGTAAAGGATATTAAGGAAATACCCTGAGTTGAAATTAAAACAAGTTAAACTTTGTTTACAAAACCGATGTAAAGAACTAGTCAACTTTTATTTATAAATGTTCATGTACAAATTATACCAATTAAACATTTAACTTAGAAAAGGTAAAATTATGTGAAAGCATCTAAACGTACACTTTATGATCCAAGTGGAACATATTATTATTAAAAACATCATTACGTTGGTATTAATCAAGTTAAGGTTTATTCATAAAACCGGTGTAAAGCCAAATCAACTTTTAATTACAAAAGTTAATTAAATATTAAACAAATTAACATTTGGATTATGAAAAACCGAAGTGTTGCACTAATTATCTTTTATTTATAACAGCATATGAAGTTAACATTAATCAAATTAACATTGATCATGAAAAACGACGCATATCTCTGTATAGCTTTCATTTATAAAAGACATGTTTACTAGGCATTAAACAAAATTAATATCAAATTAATTTTCAAAAAACATGTATGATGAAAACACACCACTAACATGCACTTTATTTTATTATGGATCTACCACAACTTGAATCGATTAAAACGGAGCTAGAATATGGATTCTATATGAACAAAGATGATAAGGACCTAGATGCAATTATCTATAGATTTCAGACGCTACCTGTCGAGCATACATCCCAGGTACTCATACACGGAAGGATGAAGACAGACTCCTATTAGAATTCCCCTGTAATCCTACTAGGACTCGTTCCGTGTAATCCTACTAGGACTCCTATCTTGTAACCGACTAGGAACCCGCCCCCTGGACTATATAAAGGAGGGCCAGGTACCTAGCCGAACATCTGAAGAACCCAACACCTAAGCGCAGGGCGCCATACTTGATCCTCAAACAGGACGTAGGGTTCGCCACCTTAGCGGTCCAAACCTGTATAAATCTTGTGTCCCGTGTCCTTGCGCATACCTTTGAGTTCCAGGTCTGGTGATCCCCACCACAATCACCTACCTCGGGTACCCCCTTGGTAGGCTTGCCGGTCTAAAACACTGACAGCTGGCGCGCCAGATAGGGGTGATCATCACCACTGGGCGAATTCAGAGGACCTTCATCAGCAAAATCAATCTACTCCATGACAAGCAAGTGGTCGAGTTCCGATTCAAAGCAAGTCGTCGTATTTCCGTCAAGACGGAATCAGATCAATCTACTCGACGAGCAAGTCGCTGAGTTGGCAGTTACAGAAGGGTCAAAGATTTTTTTCCCACCATGCTGCTGCGTGCGTCTCGTCGATCGAAGTTTTTTTTCGGATTCAATTCATACGCCAAGAGAATTCACTGCCTCGGACTCCATCAATTTGGTGCTGAATCGAAGTTGACCCTGTCTGTGCCCGACTCGAAGTCCAAGTCAACTAATCCAAAACCAAAAGCAAGGCGCATAGGACCGTGCCGTTTTCGAGTCCGAAGCGGAGTTTGTCTACGATCGCAAGCTATTTCTCTCGGCAAGCATCACCTTCACAGGTTCATCACAAAACAGAGCATTGGACTCTTGTGAAATATGTGCGGCAGCAAAATCAATTTGCTATATGCACACGAAGGCACACTGCAAGCCACCGCAAGATGTTTGTCTGACGCACTTGCAATTACACATGGAAGCTACTACCAGCGAGGCTAAGACTTCAGGATCTTCCCTTGCTGCACACGGCATTCGTACGTGAGTACGGCTTCTTCAATTACTCAAGTACAACTGCATCAACGCTTGGCAATGCCAACTCTACCTCGACTACGCCGTGCGCCGTGAGTACTAGTCTCCCCGTCGCACCGGCTCTACTTCAACTACGTCGTGCGCCGCGAGTAATCGTCTCCCCGTCGCACCAGCTCTGCAACAACTGTGTCATGCGCCGCAAATACTCGACTTACGACCGCACCGGCTCTACTTCGAGTACGCCGCGCGCCGCCGCGGTATCGTCCCAGCCGGATCGGCTCTACATCAAAAACATCGTGTGCCGCCGCAACATCGTATTGCGGCCGCATCGGCTCTACATCAGCTACGCCATGCGCCGCGACTACTCGTCTCTCATCGTCGACTACTTCGCCTATGCCGTGCGACCGGTTGCCTCGGCTCCTCGTGCGGCTCGTCGTCGACTACTTCGCCTATGTCGTGCGACCAGGTGCCTCGGCTCCTCGCGCGGCTCGTCGTCGACTACTTCGCCTATGCCATGCGTCTCGCACTGGTTTGACCTCGACTACTCGTCCTCCGGTTGCACCGGCTCTACTGCTCCCATGCCCTGCATCCGGACGCGCTGTCTCGCCGCTCGACTTCTCGTCGGTCGGTCGCACTAGCTCTCGCCGTGCGCCCGGTCACTCCGTCTCGCGGCTCGACTACTCTGTGCGCCGCCGCTCGACTTGTTGTCCGGTCGCACTGGCTCTACTTCAGCCATGCTGTGCGTCGCAACTACTTGTCTCGCGGCAACACCGGCTCTACTTCGAGTACGCCGCTGCAACTTCGTCTTTCGTCCGCATCGCGTCGACCACTCATCTCGACTAGTTTTCCTAACTAGTCGAGAACGGCAGTCATTCCCCCAACAACTAGTCGGAATCAACTCTGACTAGTCAACTTCAGCAACAATCGCCGCGGCTCCATCTCCGACCGTCACGGCTTCATCTACAAGACTGCCCTGGCGGCAACAGCTAAGTCATTTATTTAAATGATTGTTTTTTCTTCTTTGGCTTGTCTTCCGTGCGCAGGACAAACACATCAAGGACTACCCATCTGTGCATGCTTCTACACGGGAACTACCCTTCAGAACTGCACAATCTCAAGTCCGCTACAGCAGCACAAGTCGACGTCAATGGTCGCAATCTAAAGTCCGCTACGGCGGCACAACTCGACTCCGGACGCATCAACAGTCTGCCTAGGCAGCAAAGCTAAGTCATTTATTTAAATGATTATTTCTCTTTACTTGGCTTGTTTTCCTCATCATGCAGGACAACATGCCGACTATTCATCTGTGTACGCTTCTCGGCGGGTTTTCACGAGAGTTACACTCTGCTGACTACTCTTGGGGTATATCGATCAAGTCACCATGAGCCTACTTCATCAACTCGGGGGCTATCCCAAGGAGGCAGCTTCTAAAGTCCGCTCCGCGCAGCAATCTAAAGTCGACTTCTAAAGTCGCATTCTAAAGTCCGCTCCGCGCGACAACTTAAAGTCGACTCCGGTCGCACCTTCGCCTGCTTCGGTGGCATACTGTGTGTGTAAACTTCGATGGAACCTAGCTGTAAGTGGCCCTCACGTCCTGGCAATGATGGTACCTAGCTGCACGTGGTCTTCACGCTCTGTACCATGGGTTTTGTACCCTAAGTACTCGCGCACCGTACAATGGGTACAAATACCCTAAGTACTCCAGGGTTCAGCTTTTACGGCTACCTAACGGATCCTTAGCTGTAAGCGGCCTACAGGTCCTAGCGACTACCCAGCTGTAAGCAGCCTACGGTCCTAACGACTACTCAGTTGTAAGCGGCCTACGGGTTCTAACGACTACTCATTCTGTGTAAGCTTCTCGACGGGTTTTCATGGGAGCTACACCCTGTCGACTACTCTTGAGATATATCAACCAAACTGCCACGAGCTTACTACACTAAATCTCGGGGGCTTCGGCCACGAATTTGGTATACTAAGTTTCGGTTGCTCCACCACGAGTTCAGTACATTACATCACGGGGGCTCTGGCCACGGCTTTGGGTGTACCGAGTTTCAGAGGTCACAATGGCTGTATCCCAAGAAGGCAATCTCAAACCCGCTCTAGCGGCAACCGTACCATGGGTCCAAGTACCCTAAGTACTCACGCTCCGTACCATGGGTTTCGTACCCTAAGTACTTGCGCTCTGTACCATGGGTCCTAGTACCCTAAATACTCAAGTCGACTTCAACAGTCGCACCAAAGCTCAATCTGGTGGCACAAAGTCGACGCTAACGGTCGCACCCAAGCCCACTCCAGTGACACAAGTCGACTTCTATAGTCGCAATCTCAAGTCGACCTCAACGGTCGCAATCTTAAGCCCGCTCCGGCGGCAAAACTACCAGACGCGTGTCCATGACTTTATCTTGCCGTTCTTGCCACCATGCGGCCCGCACTTGACTCCGCTGGCCACCGGGTCCCTCGAACCAAGCCTACTTGTCTTCTCCACACCTGAAGGCCACACCGGCAATGACCTTTCGCGCTTGTCCTTCACCTGCACCAACACCAGTCAAGCCGCAACCTGCACCTGCAATACTTAGCCAAGAATCAGTCCACACCACGTTGTCAATCACTCATCACACCAGGAAGCGACCTACCACCGGTCCTCGAACCACACAGGCTCTCAATCTCCCCCTTGATGAGTGCATTGACAACACACGTTTTGGTAACCAAAGAGAAAAGGAAAAGAAAAGAAACAACTAAAAGAAACTCCAACAAGCGATCGAAAGCCAAAAGAAAGGCAAAGAGCAAGATCACTTGAAGAAGACAAAACTCGGACCCCTTAGGCAAGGGCAACGGCTCGACACATCCGAGACAAAACATGCTCAAGCAAAGAGCACAAACCACCAATCCAAAGCTCGAAAACCACAAAGAGCTCCCCCTGCACACATGCAAGCTCCCCCTGAACCAATGCAACTCCCCCTGGACGAATGCATGCCAAACCCTTCACGAAACAGAGCAGCTGCTTCAGCTTTGCTCTGACCGGTCTGACCGGTCAACCTCACCGGTCAGACCGGTGGGCAAGATCGCCCAGCAACCTGACACTCACACCGGTCAGACCGGTGCATTCCACCGGTCAAGCCGATGATATCTGGGAAAAACTGGGAACTACCCGAGCTCAAAACAAGCTCGAAACCACTTGGAAACCTTCTAAATGCATGCAGCAAGCCAAAACAAGCTCAAACTTCTCCCCCTTGTTGACAATGCATGAATTAAGACAAAAATGCAAAAAATGCAACCTAGAGCTTCTCAAATAGACAAAATTCAACATAGCATGCTACACACCTCCAAATGAGCAAGTTAGATACTCGATAGCTTCGTATGGACAAAAACTACAAGATCACCAAGTTTCACAAACATTGGGCGAAGCTAAGATAGAAATTACTATTTTTGCGAAAATTCACCCTCTCATGAGCAAAGTCCTAAACATGATCAAGACATATCAAAATGGCAAGGCCACACAAACTTCATGCTAGGACAACCATTCTAAGCATAAGACCATCATAAACACCCACAAGCACCTCATGTCATGTCAAAGCCACCGAGCCATGTGCTTACTTCTAAATATGAGACTTCTCATTGGTAAGCAACATGCAACGGTTTAGCACCCAAAAGCAAGTAAAATAAGCACATATGACATGAGAGCACATTTTCCAAGCAATTTACATTTCATTTTCAGATTTAAAAATGGTACATGAAATGTCTTTGCGACAAAAAGGAACTTATGCCCCTCCACAAGATGAAGCATGGGGGCTAAACATTCATGATGGCAAATGAGCCTTTGGCCCCATATGATTAAAATAAGCTATCAAACCACAAATTAAGCATAGCTAAGCCGCAAAAACATGTCAAGATCATATAAAGGCATTTACTCACAAGAGAGCATACATATGACATTTTTGAAAAACATAGCCATCAACCATGGATATAAACCAAGATCATCAAGAGCTAAGCCACACTAAGCCATATCATACCAAACTAGCTCACAAGAACATATATAGCATACCATGGTGAACAATGTATATAGGACAAGCTTTTCCGACACAATGCATATTATACAAAATGCATGCAAGCTATCATACAAAGATGACTATACATCATGATACAAATGCAATGCAAATGCAAGAAATGCACAAAGGAAAGCTATACATATGCTACAAAGGAGCTCCCACACACCCAACTCAAGAAATCAAACAAACACCAAGCTCCCCCCCGCAAACGAGTGAAAGTTGCTTGATCTAGGGGTTTGGTGAAAATATCGGCTAGCTGGTCATGTGTGGGTACAAGGATCAAAGCGATTTTCCCTTTCTCTACGTTGTCTCTCAGAAAATGATACCTCACTTCTATGTGCTTGGTTTTGGAGTGGAGCATTGGGTTCTTTGCAACGCTTATGGCACTTGTGCTATCACATTGAAGTGGGACATGGGTATACTCCTCACCAAAGTCACTCATGGTGTATGTGATCCAAAGGAGCTGAGAGCAACAACTAGCTGCGGCAACATATTCGGCTTCGGTTGTAGATTGAGTAACACTCGACTGTTTGCGGGAAGACTAAGACACCAAAGAAGATCCCAAGAACTGGCAAGTCCCAGAAGTGGACTTCCTATCCAACCGACACCCGGCAAAATCCGCGTCTGAAAAACCATGAAGAGCCAAAGAAGAAGATGCGGAGTACCAAAGGCTAAAGTCGGGAGTATGACGCAAATACCTGAATATGCGCTTGACTGCTTGTCGATGTGAAGTCCTCAGAGACGCTTGAAAACAAGCGCGCAGACATACCGAGAATTGGATGTCCGGCCTCGTCGCCGTCAAGTAGAGGAGTGACCCGATCATGCTTCGGTACTCCTTCTGGTCCACGTGTTCACCATCCTCGTCCGCATCAAGAGCTGTAGTCGTACTCATAGGCGTCGCCATGGCCTTGGAGTCCTCCATCTTGAACTTCCTCACAATCTCCTTGGTGTACTTAGCTTGGTGCACAAATGTTCCTTCCTTTGATTGTTTGATCTGGAGGCCGAGGAAGAACTGCAACTCACCCATCATGCTCATCTCAAATTCCCTGCTCATGTCTTCTGCAAACCTTGCAACAAGAGAGTTAGACGAGCCACCAAAGACAATATCATCCACGTATACCTGCACAATCAGGATATCTCTGCCCTGCCTGAGGAGAAACAAGGTCTGATCGACCTTCCCCATCTCAAACTCTCTCTCAAACAGGAACCCCCTCAACCTACCATACCATGCTCTAGGCGCCTGCTTCAACCCATACAGCTCCTTCCTCAACTTGTACACCCTGTGGGGGTACTTCTCACTCTCAAACCCCGGTGGTTGCCTCACATACACAACTTCCTCCAAAACACCGTTTAGGAAAGCACTCTTGACATCCATCTGGTACAACTTGAACCCTTTAGCCATGGAAAAGGCTAGAAGGATCCTGATTGCCTCCAAACGAGCTACGGGAGCAAAGGTCTCCTCGTAGTCGATCCCCTCTTTTTGGGAGTACCCCTGAGCAACAAGCCTTGACTTGTTCCTCACCACTTCTCCTTTCTCTCCCTCTTTGTTCTTCCACACCCATTTTGTCCCAATCGGCTTACACCCCGGTGGAGGATCCACTAATTCCCAAACTTGGTTCCTCTCAAAATTCTCCAACTCCTCATGCATCGAGTTAACCCAATTGTGATCAGATAACGTGTGTCCAATGTCTTTGGGCTCAAAGGTAGCAACAAAAGCAGCATGAGCAAAATGAGAATTGTTTCGAACCCTCGACCGTGTAGTACGTTCATTGATGTCGCCGATGATTCTCGAAGCTGGGTGATCCACTTGAACTCACCGGGGAGGTTCTCGCCTTGATGCTACCTCCCCCTCAACAGTAGCTTCACCTTGATCTGGGTTTGTTGTAGGTGTGGGAGAGGGACCGTTCACCACCGTAGTCGAAGTAGTAGGTACATGCTCAACTGCGGGCACCACATCGCCATCTTCATCATCACCATGTTCATGCTCCTCCTCCTAGAAAATCTCCTCGCCAAGTTCATCGTCACCTGCACACTCAAAAACAAGCTGACTACGTGGCTGTGTCTCGTCGAAGGTAACCTCGCAAGTCTCCACGATTTGGTTAGTTTCAAGGTTGAGCACTCGAAATGCTCTAGAATGAGACGCGTAACCAAAGAAAATGCCATCGACAGATCTAGCCTCGAACTTGTCCAACTTCTTACCTTTCTTCAGGATGAAGCATTTGCACCCAAACATATGGAAGTGACTCACCTTGGGTGTACGCCCGTGCATCAACTCATAGCTTGTTTTCTTCTTGTGCACCCTGAGATAGATCCTGTTCGACACATAGCACGCGGTATTTACCGCCTCAGCCCAGAACCTTCTCGGAGTCCTATGCTCATCAAGCATCATCCGAGCCATCTCGCACAAGCTTCTGTTTTTCCTTTCCACCACGCCGTTCTGGGGAGGCGTATACGGACTCGAAAACTGGTGTTCAAGACCCAAGTCATGGCAATAGGTTTCAAAGCGAGAGTTTCTAAATTTCGAGCCATTGTCACTGCGAATCGCTCGTATGGCATCTCCATACCTCTCGTTCTTCAACCTCAAGACAAGATCTCGAACAAAACCAAACGTCTCCCCTTTCTCCTCAAGAAAGAAAACCCACGCATACCGAGAGTAGTCGTCCACCACAACCAGGACGTACCACTTCCCACCCATAGATCGCACACGAGCTGGGCCAACAAGGTCCATATGGAGCAGCTCGCATGGACGCTCTGTCATCACATCGGTGAGGGGTGGATGGGAAGCAGCTACCATCTTAGCATGCCGACACGGCGCACACACCAACTCTTTCTCAAACCTCAGCCGTGGCAATCCTCGGACCAAATTGAGTTTACTCAAGCGAGACAAAAGGTCAAAGTTTAAGTGACCCAACTTCCTATGCCACTTCCACAACTCACTCGAAGATCCAGCCAAGAAACAATGCTCCACACCAGAAGACTGCGAAAAATCCGCTCGGAACACTTGACCCTCGGGAACAACCATGCAAACTAGGTTCCCACGAGAATCCAAAATCCGAGAACCACCAGGCCGAAACAACACCTCAAAACCCTCATCTAAAAGCTGGGACATGGAAAGCAAATTGAACCCGAGCGATTGAACAAGAGCAACACGCCTGAGAGTGACCTTGTCACTTACCTTAATCTCACCTTCTGAAAGCACACGCCCTAGCCCATTGTCCCCAAAGGTGATGTATGTCTTGGACACCACCGGGACGAGACTTGAGAACCACCCCTTGTCTCCGGTCATATGCCTCGAGCAACCGGAGTCAATCAACCAAACGTTCCTCAAGTCTCCCACCTGAAATTCAAAAATGAGAACATGAGTGAACAAACGACTCTGCACTGGGGTTAGTACCAAACGAGTAAAACCAGTGCCGAGCCATTTGCTCCAAAGTGGGGCTAGCACAAACCAAATCATCACGCCTATCAAAGCTACCACCACGAAAACCACCACGGGAACCACTACTAGGGAACCACCCCTGTCTAGCCGGAGGAGAACGAAAGCCACGAAAGGAAGACCGTGGACCGTTCCTCCTCTCCATCTCAAAGCTACGACTCCTCCCACTCTCGTATTGAGCACGAGGTGGAGAACGTCTGGCAAACCGACCACCTGCAAACTCTCCAGACCAACCACCAGAACCACGACCACCAGAACCGAACCGAGCATCTGTACGAGCACGAAAACCAAAATGCTGTCTGCCCAGACCAGCACCGGTCTGACCGGTGTAGTGCACCGGTCTGACCGGTGGCGCTCGGCCAGCAGCACCACCTGCCACCTTTCGATCTCCCAAGCCGGAACCGTCCTCACAATCACCTTGGCCCTGGGCATCTGCATACGAGGCTCAGGTACACCATCTGAAGGGTGGCACCTGTCCTTGTTAGCCCACTCCTTAGCCATTCTCTCCTCACGCTTCCTCTTGAAGCAAAACTCACCCTTGTGACCATCTCTCCCACAATAGTCACAATGAAACCTTATGGGCTTAGGCTTAGGCTTGGGATGGGGCTGCTCACTTGGTTTCTCCCCACTCGGCTTCTCACCCTTCTTCTCTCCAATCTCACTCTCCTTGGAGCTCACAAACGTCACCGGTTTCTGGAAATCATTTGTTGGGCGAGGAAATATGGGAGGATCTGGGGTTGTGTCAAGTTTGTTTCTCAGTGGATTGGGCTTAGGAGCATAGGCATTTTTGTGGAAGGTTTTTGGTGGAGCTAGGATGTCACCAATTTTCTCTTCTCCCTCACCACTACACTCTCCAACCTTCTCCGAACCAAGCGCTTGCCCATCATAGTGCTTGTATGCCTCAATCATCATCCTAAGGTGTGGTTCATGACCCGACAACCAACCCATCATTTTTCTCAACTCATCATTCTCATCCTGCAAGCGATCCACATAATGTGCAAGTTCCAGATTTTTCAAAGCATGCACTTCACATATAGAGCAAGAAGTGGGAACAGGTTCTTTCAGCTTAGCCTCAAGAGAAACAGTGTAAGCATGCATCTCATCAATCTTCTTATGCAAAACAGGACAAGAAGTGCAAGCGCCTAGCAAAGCAGATCTAGACTTAAGCTCAGCCACTTCAACCCTAAGCACATCTAGTTCCTCACACTTGGAGGCATGCTTTTCCTTGAACACAGCAAGATCGGCTAGGAATACAGAGCAATCAGCACAATCAACCTCATCAGAAATAACAGGTGAAGCCTTAAGCGAATCAATTTCAAGCTTAGCATCTAGATTCTGTGTTTCTAGCTCAGCCACTCTAGTCCTAGCATCCTCAAGCGAGGCCCTAAGCTCCTTCCTCATCTTCTTAGCCTCTCTAAGCATATCATCACGATTATCAAGCAACATGCCAAGCCGTTCATTCTCCTGACGCAAGAAGGGAAGCTCGTCACGTACCTCATCCTCGGAGTCGGAGTCCGAGTCGCTCTGGTGACTTTTCTTGCTACCGGAGCTACGCGCCATGGTGCAGAAGCCATCTCTAGCAAAGCAGCTCAGCCCACTCAAGTTCTTGGATGACTTCCTGCCCTTGCGCCGATCACCTTCATCTTCGCTGCTACTCGAGCTCGAGGTGGAGTACGCGGAACTAGAGTCGATGTCGCTCGCTCCGACCATCGCTCGGGCCTTGCCTCGGCCATCTTTCTTCCTCGATCGTCGCTCGTCCTTGTGCTTGTTCTTGTGATCACGCCTTGATCGGTACTTGCCATCCGTCTTCGACCGGTGCTTGTAGCTGTCCTTGTTCTCGACCTTCTCGGGGCAGTCGGCAACGAAGTATCCTGGCTTGCCGCACTGGAAGCATGTCCTCGTGTTCCTCCTCGTGTTCACCCGGTTCTCGTGCATCCTCTCGAAATGCCTGGTCAGCAGAGCCAGCTCGTCCTCTCCAAGCACGTCGAACTCCTCGTCTGGCAAAGACATCAAGGAAGACAAAGAGAACATCCTGGTGGATGAGTTAGCGTTAGATTTTGCTTTTGAGCCACCGATGAGGGCGAGACTATGAGAGTCAGTCGGGCCCTCAAGCTTGGCTGTCATACCCCGATCCACCTCAGCCGACTTGAGCTTCAAGAACAGCTCGTTCACGGTCAAAGTGTCATACTTCTCCGACTCTACAATGGCCTCGAACTTTCCGCCCCAAACCGTACGATCCAGCGAGTGCAAGAGCTTGACAGCTCTATCATGATCATCGTACGGGAGCACGTCCACATTGGCCCTCATGTTGTTCACCACAACCGTGAATCGCTGGAACAAGACATCTATGGACTCACCGGGGAGATGAGTGAAGTTCTCGTACTCTCTCCAGTAAGTCGCATACATCCGAGCCTGAACCTGAGCATTTCCTACATGAGCCTCCTTCAGTTGTGCCCAAATTCTACAAGCCAAGTTCTCCGTCTGAACCCGATCGAATTCGGATTGACACAGAGAACGAAACAAGTAGTCGACCGCCTTGTTGTTGGCGTCGAACATGTCCCTCGATCCCGGAGCAAGGAAGTTCATCGGATGGACATAAGTTGTGTCCACCGTGACATCCCAAAGGATCTGACCCTTACCGCGGAGGAACGCCGCCATCCGCCTCTGCCACATCTGGTAGTTTTTGCCATCGAAGTGCGGAGGACCCGAACCCCGTTCCTGGTATGCCATCCTTGGATCTTAGACTAGTTAGAATCCGAAGATCCGTAACCAGCTCTGATACCACTTGAAGGACCGAAACGGCGAACCAGAGAGCGGGGGAGTGAATGGGAGCCGATAAAAATTCTTCTCGAAGGAGATGGACACTCCAACAAGATGAACAAGGCTTCCAAAACACGTCTCCGACTCAACTACCCAAGTTGGCCAAGACCACGCAGCCACTGGAGTGCTACTGGTCCTAGGAACCAACAACCACCTACACCGACTCGAGAACGCAGCGAAACTAGCAACTCAAGCACCACTGACCTGCACCGGTCAGACCGATGAGCAGCACCGATCAGATCGGTCCCTACTGGAGCTCCCCAACAGATCCTGAGAACTTCCACAGAAGGCTCCTACACCAGTCAGGCTGGTGTAGCACGCCGGTCAGACCGGTCTAAGCCAGGAAGCCCCAAAAACCCAAACCTAACCTTCCAAGCTCCAAAACGAACCAAACTCGAAACAGCAGCAACACGGGACAACAGGGAACTCACCAAGGCGTTCACCCGAGGCAAAACCCACAAGGCCTCTACACCAGTCAGACCAGTGAGCAGCACTGGTCAGACTGGTCAGGCTGGGACGCTCGGGATGAACAGCACCCGCGGGTCAACTCCCTCAAATCCAACTCCCGATCTCCCGAATCGCTCCACGGATTTGCGCAAGACTTTGGGGATAGTAGGAACACCTCATGGGCACTCCATAGCCAAGATTTGGTCCACCAAAACTCACCAAACCAAGAGGAATCAAAGAAATCCCACCAAGAATGCCTCGAACCCTAGAGCCAAGAAAACCCCAAAATCGAGCCCCTTTGCTCACGGATTTGGGAGGGGAATCACAGGGAAAAGAACCACGAACGGTTCAAGCATACATCCCCTACCAAATCCCAAAGAGAAAGGCCTCGAAATCGCTCCAAGAAAATCGCCAAGAAAGGGCTCCGAAAATCACCAAAAAGGAGAAACGGGAAAGACAAATCCAAGCCTTGAGGAACCACGCCGAATCATCTATATATACCAAAAAGGTTCATACTAGGTCTAGCTTACCGCCCGATCATCCTTCCCTCTCACAAGATCTCACCATGAAGCTCTCAAGCTAGTCCTAGAAATTCCAAAGAAAAAATGGAAGGGGAAAATAGGAAAACAAATGAGCTAGGGTTCCAAGAGATGGCTGCCATCCTCTCACCACTCGGGTTATATGGAGGCAAGCCGAAAGACTAAAATACCCTTACTAGCTAACTAGGGATACATGCCCCTCAAGGGCGAATTCGGAAGTCTTTGTCATCGCTCCATCGGACGGATGCCCAGTGACCGCAAACTTGCTTAGCCTCGACGCAAGCCTTGCGATCCCGACGCGTGTCCTCCGCTATGAAGATTCCGGACTGCGTCGTCGCACACCGGTCAGACCGGTGCTCCTCACCGGTCAGACCGGTACCCACCGGTCAGACCGGTCCGATGCTGCTGCACCTCCGTCTTTGGTCTTCGGTCTTGGCTTTGTGGATCAACCAAGGAACCCAGTGGTTTTCTGGTGAACCACCGGAAACCCCACGAACTCGGTGTAGCCTCCGCCAATCACCACTCATGACTCGGCTCCCACGTAGTCCCGGCTCGACCTTAGTTTCGAGGCTCAACCAAGAAACTGTCCATGACTTTATCTTGCTGTTCTTGCCACCATGCGGCCCGCACTTGACTCCGCTGGCCACCGGGTCCCTCGAACCAAGCCTACTTGTCTTCTCCACACCTGGAGGCCTCACCAGCAACGACCTTTCGCGCTTGTTCTTCACCTG
The DNA here is from genome assembly GCA_036936925.1 of Cenchrus fungigraminus. NCBI lineage: Eukaryota > Viridiplantae > Streptophyta > Magnoliopsida > Poales > Poaceae > Cenchrus > Cenchrus fungigraminus. The sequence continues at coordinate 94,073,713 of CM072780.1, forward strand.
CACCAACACCAGTCAAGCCGTAACCTGCACCTGCAATACTTAGCCAAGAATCAGTCCACACCATGTTGTCAATCACTCATCACACCAGGAAGCGACCTACCACCGGTCCTCGAACCACACAGGCTCTCAACGGTACAGGTTCCTTCCTCACATGGTTCCCCACATGCTCCTCCTCCTCCTCAATCCCCACCTCCGCAAGACGTTCCATTCGGACCTCCTCCTCCTCGTCCTAAAAAACTTGAATCCCCACCTCCTCGTCATCCTAAAAACACAGAAAAACTTGCATCCCCACATCCGCAAGATACACCAAATATTTCATCCCCACCGCCTACTAGTCCTGAAAAAATAGAAAAACTTGCATCCCCACATCCGCAAGAGACACCAAATATTCCATCCCCACCACCACCACCACCTTCTCCTCCTCCTCCTCCTCCTCCTCCTCCTCATGAAACAACAAAACCTACACCCCCAAACGAAAGTGCTCAAAACAATCATGCCAAAGTAGGTACATCTGGGTCTAATACCTCTGTAATAGCTCCTGGTGAGACACCACTAGGCAAGAAAGCCCTTGAGAAACCTTCAGCCATTTAAAATCAGCAAGGAAAGAAACTTGCCGAAAATAAAATCTCTACACCACGTACAGCAGGCAAGAAATCCCTTAAGAAACCTTCAGCCATTTCAAAGCTGCAAGAAGAGAAACTTGTGAAAAATAAAAGCTCTACACCACCTACAGCAAGCAAGCAAGCCCTTAAGAAACCTTCTTCAGCCATCTCAAAGCAGCAGGAAAAGAAAATTGCTGTAAATAAAACCTCTAAGATGCATACTAGAAAGCGATCTGAGAGAAACACCAAGAAGAATCCTTGGTCTATGACTAACCCAAAGCGATCTGAGAGAAACACCCAGAAGAATCCTTGGGCTATGGTTAACCCAAATTACGAATTCGGAAAGAGCCTTCTCAGTGATGATGATCTCAAAAAGGCTGCTCCTTGTACCAGAGAGCTCCACACATTCTACATGCAACGTGGTAAGTCAGATGATGAATCTTCGATTATGGTCGCACTTCGGCCCAGGACCAATTCATGGCCTAAGAGAGGAGACGAATCGTCAAACGGACTCGAGCAGATACCTGTGCAACTCAGTGATTTGTATGATCTCTTCAACTTGGATGCTTTGGATCTGACACTTCTCCACTCCTTCATCCTGTAAATTTCTTGAAAATATCTGCTTCTCACTAATCATTCTCTATCGAAATGTGCTTTTTGCCTCACATCATCTTTACCGTGTATTTTGTCTCCTTACACTTTGTTTTTTCTTACTAAAAGGAATATGGCTGTAGAAGTTGAGAAGACGGGCGCTGCAGTTGGCTTCCTTGATCCTGAATGCTTTTGCTCGACAACGTTGACCAGCACGGATGACACCCTTGCTTTCTCTGTGTCCTATATGCACAGTGCCTTCAGACTATATGCTAAAAAGAAACTCATCCTAACCGCTTATCTCAGTACGAACCACTGGATTGCAGTGGCGATCGTTCCGAAGCAGCAGAAGGTCTGCTATCTTGATTCATTGAACAGAGTTAAGACTGATACTACCCCTTTTGAACAAATAATTAATGAGTAAGTTATTTCTTTCTTAAGCTGCGGACGTTCCTCAACAAACTGTGCAGAGTATATTAATTAATAGTGCCCTAACCATTGTTGCATGTTTCGTTGTAGGGGTTGGGAACGTTACTGCGGCAAAAAGAAGTTGCGCCTTAGCACCTTTGAACATGTCAAAGATGTTAAGGTACATACCACTTATTTCCTTCCTATGGAAGCTTGTACTAAAGCTTGAGTTTATTTCTTCTCGATCACCACTATTTTTCTTTGTACATTTATTGCAGTGCCACCAACAACCTACTGAATCCAAACTCTGCGGCTTCTATTGTGCCTATCACATGCTTAAATTAAAAGATAGAGGCCCAGATATGGAGGTACTTTCTTAGGATCTTCATTTGTAAAACCTGCAACTGAGCACAGTTCTTTCTTATTAGCACTGCACATGTTTGGTAACCACCTATATATGTGTGCTGACTGGTGACATTGTTATATCCAGAGATTAGGGCTAGATGAGCATCCTCTCCACAAATCCACACTGGTCTATGTTCGTAAAAGAATTGCCATATTCCTCATGAAACAGGTGATCACAGTCGGAGGAAAATTTCATGCTGATGAAACTCTATGGGCTCATATTATACATGGTGACTAGGAAATTTTTGCATTCCTCCTTGTCCCATGAATTTTGTGATATTGTTGTCAAGCTAGTTAACTATGGCTGTGATATTGTTGTCAAGCCAGTGATGCTTCTTTACTTGTGAGATGATGATGCTGAATTTTGTCATATGATGCATGTGAATTATGTGGATTTCTGTGAATTTGGATGCTGGATCTAATTTCTGTGAATTTAGTCATATCCTGGCTGGTTCTAGGATGTAGCCCCTGATGGCTGCCAAATCCTGGCTGGTTCCAGGATGCAGCCGGCAAGCAGGCAACAGGTTACTGTAGGGGTGGCCTACGTATCTGTAATGGGCGTTAATTAAAGCTCGTTACAAACACTGATCAGTGAGTAACAGGCTTCATTCGAAACGCCTGTTACAAACATGCCAACAATGTAACGGGCAGCGTAAAAGCCCGTTACCAGTACTGACTAGTGGGCCCCAGAACTTGGCCCGTTCGTCAAGACATAGGAGATGCAGGTTCACAGCACGCGTCTCCGATGTTGATTTAACAGTAACGGGCTCTGTTTTGGTGCTTGTTACCAAAGTTCCTTGTGAACCCAGAGAAACAGTCATTTTCACGTGACCGGTGACTAGTTGTGGTAACGGTTGTTGTTTGATGATGCCCGTTACGAATGCTAGATGTGCTGAGACGTGCGTGAAATAGACGCGTCTCATTTCGTCAAGATATCGGTGACGCAGGTACACAACATGCGTCTCTGATGTGGAGTTACTGTAACAGGCTCTGTTTTGGTGCCCGTTACCACAGTTCTCTATGGGCCCAGAGAAACAGCCATTTCACGTGACCGGTGGCTAGTTATGGTAACGGTCGTTGTTTGATGCCCGTTACGAATATGTGTTATCAGTAACGGGCATCTGCCCGTTACCTTTCTTGGCTCATTTGTAACACTTGATCGGTAACAGGAGCTTTGCCCGTTACTAAAGGCCATCTATGCCCGTTGCCAAAGTGAGTTTTTCACGTAGTGCGCGTCCTCATCTCCTGACATGTTGTGTTCGACGAGTCGGAATTCCCCTACTCCACCTCCTCTACACCTTCTCCAGACCCTGAGCTGGCATCTTCTGTTTCCTGACCAGGTGGTTCAGCCACCTCTGTCTATCTTTCCCTTTCCCAGAGGTTTTCCCGGTGCACCACCGTCTTCGGTGCCCTCTGTTGCACCACATGCGGCCCCAGTGCACTCTGCAGCACCACGCGTGGCCCCGGTGCCTCCTCCCGCACTATGTCTACGAGCACCGCTCAATGGCTCCGCCTCCACCACCACCTTCACCGGAGCCGTCGCTGCCTCCACTGCAGCTGTCACCACCTCCACCTCCACCGCCGCCTCCACCGCACCGTTCTCGTGTGGTGCAGGTGGTGTACCACCCGCGGATCATCCATCGGGATCCTCGTCATACTCATCCCTTGGTGACTCGGCAGGCGGCTGGGGTTCTTCGACCCGCGACTCTCTCCGCCACAGGGGGAGAGCCGCGGATCTCTCTGATACCCTCTTCTGTCCATGAGGCTCTGGCTGATCCTCACTGGCGTGTGATGGAAGAGGATTACGAGACTCTTCTTGCCAACCAGACGTGGGACCTTGGGCCACGTCCGTTTGGTCGCATTGTGGTGACTGGCAAGTGGATCTGGACTCACAAGCATCGAGCTGATGGTACTCTGGAGAGGTACAAGGCTCGTTGGGTTCTCCGCGGTTGCTCCCAGCGGCCCGACATTGATTATGATGAGACATTCAGTCTAGTGGTGAAGCCTGCTATAGTGCGCATGGTTCTCTCGCTTGCTCTCTCTCTCGTTCGTGGCCTGTGCACCAGCTGGATGTGAAGATTGCCTTTCTTCATGACACCCTGGCAGCCCACCAACGGGGTTTGTGGACTCCAGTCGCCCAGATATGGTCTGTCGGCTCAATAAGTCTCTCTACGGTCTGAAGCAGGCTCCTCAGGCTTGGTACTCTCGGTTTTCCACATTCTTGTTGTCGTTGGGATTCATAGAGGCCAAGTCTAACACCTCTTTGTTCATCTAACATCGCATGGACAGGACTACATATCTGCTGCTCTATGTTGATGATATTGTTCTGACAGCCTCCAGTCCTCAGTTTCTTCAGTGAAAGGATCTTGCCAAGCTTCACCACTTCTTGGGTATTACTATTGAGCCTCGCCAGTTTGGTCTTCTTCTTCACCAGCGACAGTATGCCCTTCATATCTTGGAGCGTGCTGGGATGACAGATTGCAAGGCTTGCTCTACTCCTGTCAACATTCACTGCTCAGGGTGTTCCCGTGGTGGATCCTGCTATCTACCGGAGTCTTGCTGGGGCCTTGCAGTACCTCACCTTCACCCGGCCGGACCTCACATATGTCGTTCAGCAGATCTGCCTTCATATGCATGACCTGCGGGAGTCACACCTTGATGCGCTGAAGTGCCTTCTCCGCTACGTCCGTGGCACGATTGACTTCAGCCTGGTTCTTCATTGCTCCTCCTTTGCTGAGCTGGTTGTCTACACTGACGCTGACTGGGTTGGCTATCCGGACACTCGTCCCTCCACCTCAGGCTACGCCGTCTTCCTGGGCGGCAACCTCGTCTCCTGGTCGTCCAAACGGCAACCAGTCGTCTCCCGCTCCAGTGCCGAGGTGAAGTATCGTGCTATTGCTATTGGTGTCGCTGAGGCGTCTTGGCTTCGACAGCTCTTGCCTAAGCTCCACAGCCCGCTCGCCAAGACCACACTTGTCTACTGCGACAACGTCAGCGTCATGTACCTCTCCACCAACCCGGTACAGCATCAGCGGACGAAGCATGTGGAGATCGACTTGCACTTCGTTCCTGACCGGGTTGCTATCGGTGACGTCCGGGTCCTCCATGTCCCGACCACCTCCCAGTTCACCGACATCTTCACTAAAGGTCTACCCTCCTTGACTTTCTCAAAGTTTCGCTCCAGCCTCAACGTAGCAGGTGGCTAGTTGTGGCTGGGGGTGGTGTTAACCTTGTGATGTACTATCTTTATTGTCCAGTCTTGAACTCCGCTGTGCCGGTAGTTCAAACTGCGGGGGGTGTTAATGTATATGTGTATGAGGCCCATGGCCCATGTGTACAGCTACTATATTACCCACCATTCTAGGGTTAGAGGGATACACTGGAAACTATTCCTTCTACATGGTATCAGCTAGGTTCCTTCTCCTCTCCTCCTAGCTAGCAGCCGCCGCCACCGCCCTCCATGGCCGACCGGCCACCGGCGCCGGCGCCGCTACCCTCTCCCTCCTCCTTTCCCCCTCTCTCTCTCCACCTCTGCTTCAGTCGCCCATGGCAAACTAGAATGATAATTAAATCAAAATCTCTAAACAACACTCGAATGATTTAAGTAGTCCTCAAAAAACATTTTAATGAAAAATTCATCTCACCTCCAACTTGTTTATGCTTTCTAAATTTGTTATTCCAAATTTGCCTTGATAGCCCATTGGGCTAATTATGATGTGGTCTTACGTACGCCATGTGAGCTAGTTTGGGCTGAGGCTGTGCATGTGTCTATGTGGGCTATGCCTAATGGACCACATCACCACTGAGATTTGAGAATGTGCTGAACCAAGCGCACTAGCGAACAAATACCACAAGTGTATAAATCGATTCGGGTGATTATGCTTTCATACACTACCAGTGAGGATTGAGATAGAAGAGAATGATGTGAGTATTGGACGAAACAAGCACAACACCATCAGCCAATAAGCTATATATAACACACATTCAAAATACATGGGAAAGATGACTAGTAAGAATACTTGCAAAAAATCTGCAGAGGTCACTCACACACACCAGCCTGCCAACACCAAAAGCCATGCTCCTCTTCAGAAACTTTACATGGCACATGGAGATAAAAGATAAAGCAGGGTGGCAACAGGAAAATGACAACCCATGGATCGGAGAAGTTTCTAATGGGGATCAGATGCATCGGGAGTAATACTTTAATATTGAGAATGTGGGTTCCCTGGACCTGTACGACAGTTAGAAGCTGACAAGCTGTGAAAGAATTTAAGGTAAAATCACGTACAACACGCCTCGTCAATGTACTAAGGCTGCCCATCTTGTTTGGAACCGGTCTGCATCTCGGTTGATGGGATCGAGTTAAACTTTGAGATAAACAGTATTTGATTAAGGAATTGATAATTTATAACCCAACTATATATTGGATATTGATCAATTGTCACTTGTTTATCAGATTATTCCAACTTTATCTTATCTGATCTTCGAGCAGTTGCTGCTGCCTAGCGTTTGTGTAATTTTCTATGGTTTTTTCTTTTATGAGTTATAATTAATTGGCACTCCCTTTGTCACACACATTAGTATGGAAGCAGTTGCTCCTAATTAGTTGTGTTAGTTGCCGTAAAAGCTCTATCGAAATATGATCCCTAGCTCCGATTACTAGCTATTAAGAGGCTAATTAGGTGGAGCAATTGACCAGCAAAACTTTATTGAGAGGGTCCCATCGGAGAAAAATCGGTCAGAAAAATGATCAATCAATACATCGTTCCAACCTTATATTTTGATGGAAATCATCAGTAGGAAAAACCTCAACCTATTATCGTAGCGGTGAGATTATCATTAATACTATTTTAGTTGGCTCTAATGTATAGCTCAAAAATTTATAATATACCACAATTACAAAATCATGTTTATAGCACCACAGCTTAATGTATATCCAATCCTTTGCCCATAGCAACGTTCAGGCATTTTTGCTAGTAGAAAGATTAAATTTGGAATAAGGTTCAGCTTCAGGTCAACGTTTCTTCTATGGGAGGATGACTGATGCATCATGTTGCAGAGAGCACTTACCACCACTGCAAGAGGTCCCCTTACCAAATTGGCAAGAACTGGCATGTGCCTGTACGGCTCTGTCCTCAGATGAGGCACCAAGAGATCTCTAGTAACATTGTCAATGTGCCATGCGTGAAGTACACCTGACTAGAAATCTTATAATCCACACCTAAACCTGCAACTAAGATAAGAACCTTCAGTACACCAAGACCAATGTTTCTTGCTAAATCAACTTTTTCTACATAATTGACAAAAGTTGAGGAAACAAGTAAGGGGTATAGAAACAGAGTATTCGTGGTAATTTCTTCAATTCATGTTGGTATGTTCATTTCACATCGTCCCTTTTTCTCTACATCGTTCAAACTCAAAAAGGTGAACATCATGGATGTGAATGCAGGGCAGTGTGTATGTGTTTTGCTCGAAAAAATAGCAGAATTTTTCTCAGTCATTCTCTGTCGATGTGTGTTCGTGTGTATATGTGTGTGTATATAAAGCTGCCCAGTGGGTGTGGTGAATAGAGATGAGAGCGTAAATGGTGAAATTATGATACAGGACAGGACTGCATTACTATAAAACTACAGTGGCAGCGTCTCCAGACTAGCAAGGCATTTTATTTTTACTGGTGAATTCAGTACCCACCTTTGAAAAGAATTGTAATGAGCATGGGATTCATCAAGAGTGTTATAGATCAAGATGTTCTAAGAAAGAGTAAAAGTGTAAACAACCCAGACTAGCAAGGCGGGTTTGGGGTTTCAGAATCTGGATACTGTTGGCTGGGCATTCACTAGCTAGAAAGTCATCGTCATCAAGTCTATAGATAGCTCAGGTGTACGTACCCAACCCATGGCGAAAAGGTTTGGAACCCTGCAAACCAATACACCTACTGCCGCCATCAACTCCAGAGATCAGATCGGGTGAGGGTGAATCACAATCTAGCACTTCCAAGCTTTTGCCATTCCAAATCTGTTCCTGAGCCCGAGCCCGAGCCCGATGACGATCGTGTCTTGTACAATGGGCCAATGGGGTAACTCTGTTCTTCCTGAGCCGTCGTTAGGTTATGTATGGCTATTTCACAAGTGTTTTAATCATCTTAATCTCACAAGTGTTTTTACTATTTTATATAATTTTGAACTACAAAAATCAGACGACAACATATATGTGTAATGATCAGGATGCAGACGTGTTTTTTTTTTCCACATGTATTTTGACTCCAAGCCTATACAATACTGATCTAGCTAATGGTACTTTTGATTGCACCCCTTGTGAAGGTAAAAAGGACGCGTACTTTTGGTCAATTTTATTTAATTACTATGACTAGGCATCCTGCTTATATCATGTTACATCATAAACCAGCAATAAAAATATTAATAGCTAGTGTACTTGTCTACCTACATGCATCATGTTGTCAATGTACCCAGCTAACTGATGGGTAAATCAATGAAAGACGAGAACCTCAATTTATGAGGTATAAACCTATAAAGCTACACCCTTCGTGGGGGAGAAAGTTCACCTGCTTTCCTGGTTCACAAAACAACAGAGACAACATCTGAAAAGCAAAATTCACGCCTCATTCGGTACTCAATGGCTAGGCTGAAACCATGGAGGGTGATGAGTATGTTGAATAGCATGTTAGCAACAGGAATCGATAGTGCCCGTGAATAGGTTTCTAGTGGGAACAGGGTACGTCAGAAGTTTTAGATCAACACTCAGCTCAACAGGTTGTGCGAGATTGCCGTAGTACCTTATAGAGTTGGTTTCCTGGCATTTTGAGATTGGGCATCTGGGGTACCTCAGCCGGTGAAGGCTGAAAAGGGATTGGAGGTATATCACGGCATGTTTTCTTCAATTAGGTTATCACAACACATATTGTACATCCATCACCAATGTACGTAGTAAGTAATTAAGATTGCTCATCTTGTGGGAAACTCTCTGCTTCTGATATTGTGGGAATCTCTAATTGTAACATGTGTATCATCAAGCAGCACTACTAGGAAAACGCACATTTGTACCGGTTTATAACCCTCATTAGTACCGGTTTCCAAACCGGTATTGTTCTGCCGGTACTAATGTGTGCATTAGTACCGGCTGGTAATGAGGGCCGGTACTAATGTGCCCGCCCCCGGCGACGTGGCACGGGCCACATTAGTACCAGTTCTAATTGCCAACCGGTACTATTTTTTTTGTTTTTTCTTTTTCTTTAATGTTTTCTGGTTTATTAATTCTATCGTATTTACGTATACTAATCCTAATGCTTGATACGCTATAATATATATTCGTGTGCCATATAAAATATTTGAGATAATACTATACATGCATACGTATATATGTACTAGTATAATATAATATTATACTAGTACATATATACGTATGCATGTATAATCTCAAATCCGGTAGTTGATCCCATGCAAAAAACATATATAATATTGTGCATACAGAAATATGAAAAATATATATTAGTGTATATAATACATTGCATCAAAGGTTAGCAAGATTTAATATTAGTTTTTTTTGCTTCCTGAAGATTGATCTTTTGCAGAGCTTTTTGCTCTCTTGCTCCCCTGCTTAGTCGACTCTGCTTGTTCCGTCGACTTCCCAGTTGCTTTTGCAGTGGACTTCCCCGATGTTTCTTCCGTGGACTTCCCCGTTACAATCACAGATGATAAACCTGAGTAGAATTCTCCACCTGGCGTAATCACCTCATCCAGAAGAAATCCGCAAAGTTGTTCTTGAATTAACCGGATTCTTTCCGACTCGAGGAACCCCTGCTTGATGTCATCAATCTACGAAAGAACATGAACAAAGAATAAGAACTAGTACAAAAAAGAACATGGACAAATAAGAACTACATGCATGTGTCGTTTAGTTTAGTGGGCGCACCCTGTCTTCAAGGTTGGTACCTCTTCCGATGCTTGAAAAGGTATGCATGAACTCGCATACATAGTATCCGCACAGATTGGTACCTGAAGGTTGTGTCGAGCACTACACATGTGCGAAAACAAGGTTATGAAATATGTTTAATTATATTGGAAGACATAAGATATGCGGACTAGCAGAATACACATATAGGGAAATCATAGTGGAAATAAAGGTTCTCTTTGTATGTTCCCGGGTGCTCTACACAGAGGCGAGTCCATGCAAGTTTGATCATCTCTACGACATCTTGATATGCGCTTTTGTCTGATGTTGCCCTCAAAGAGTCGAAGATGAAGACCTTGCTTAGAGACGGACATAATGCAAAAAGAATCCAGTGGAAGCTGCGCATACGTGTAGAAGTATTAGTTTCTTGAAATATATATGCAATATCATTTGAAAACCGATAAAATAGATGAGATACATGTTACTCACCCGAAGTTGTATGGTAGAAGTATGATACCCTTCTTATGGTGTTTTTCTAGATACAAATATATATAGTCCAATGTGTCCAGCTCCCATTTTCTGACACAAGTCTGATTTATCATTAGTGGATCCATGAAGCCGACGTCCTTTATTCCTCTCCTCCTACACCGCTGCATCTCAAAGCTACATGATTGAAATTAAATTCAAATTAAACACAAGTTAAGATAAGGTAGAATGGCTAGATCATTGTTTTCGAGACTTACAGAGTCCAGCAAGCGATGAGTCCTGAGTCAATTGCATCTTGATTGAATAAGAACCAAAATTGGTCAAATTCCACACCAAAAGTTTGCCGGCCACGGAAATAATGTTGATCATCTATGGTAATTTCCACATAGGTTACACTGCTTGCTGACGCAGCCATGTACCAATCGTGCAGTTCATGCATTCTCGTTGGAAGATACGGCACTAACTGCGGCCACACAAGAGGTTTACCCAACTCATACTTCGGTCTATTTGCCCCTTCATGTATTGGGATTGGTTCGTCCCCTCGGATTTGACCAAGAGTCAGACCTGATTCCTTATTGAATACAAGCATATGCTTCTCTTGCGAAGAAAGCACCTTGATGGGGGAGACAGATTGCTTTGACTGGGTGCCTAGTTGTGGAATAGATTTAGCTTTATTCGCAAACTTCTTCTGTTTGTCAATCTTGAGTGCCTGTCTGTCATACTCACTCAAAGGAGGTGGCTGGGCATTTATTCGTTTCTCCTCCTCCATTTTCTTCATGAAGCGATGAAATTTGACCCGGTCAAATGGTTTCTCAACAGGTGGCTTCTTCGCTTTGAACATTTGTCTATCAAGTTCAACCTGCACTGAAGCATCTAGCTCCTCCTGAGTCTTCTGGTAAGATAATTTCGGTTGAGGCTTCTTCGGCCTGGGCTTCGTCTGCTTCTTTAGAGGAGGGGGCGGAGGATGATGCGTAGCCCGTCGTTTGGTACCCTTGCCCTGTTGCTGAGGCGGCGGACTCTCGCTTGGGTCCCGATCAACTAGAGGACTCATGCTTCCTGTTGGAGATGAGGGTAGCTGATGATCTTCGCCTTCAGGCACGGGGTGTGTAGATGAGGCTTCAGGAAGAGGTGCTTCCGGTGAGGGTAGGGGTGCTTCTTTGACCGGTTCCGTAATCTTTATGTGAGCCTTGGCCCACAATACCCAACCGTGCACGGTATCTCCAAGCACCTCTTCCCCATCAGGTCCCGGTAACTCCAGTTCGAAGTCTTCCCAACCGGGGACCACTCGGTCGACGGCAACTTTATGGTAAAATGATTTACTGAATTCCACGCCCATGAATGTTTCCCTCGGTTCCGGGACCTCAGCAACACCATAAGCCACCGGTAACATCTTGTTTCTGAGTTGAGCGTGAAGCTCACACGCTGACCTCACTGTGATGTCATCCACAGGGAACCGTTCATGGCAGACCTCGACTGCTTTTGCTAAGGCTTGGGGTGCTTCTACTGAGGCAACCGGTGCTTCTGGTGAGGGTAGTGGTGCTTCTGCTTCCTTGACCGGTGCTTCCGTGTTTGCTGGTGCTGCATCCGTTGAAGCGACACTACTTTTCCCCTTAGTAGATGGTGGGCTCATTTCATCTATGGGCCCTTGCTGAGATGATTGTTTGTTAAGAGCAAGGGCCAAACGCTCGTCAATGATGGCATCCATTCTTGCCTCAGTCATTTCTACGCACTCTTGCAATTGTCTGATTTTCCTATCTTGTTCGTCCTTGTTCCTTTTGCGCTTCTTGTACGAGTCAATGTGCTCATGCCATGCGACTTTCCATGGAACCACACCTTTGCCTCTGCAACGTCCACCATGTTCTCTAGTGCCTATTGCAGCAGAAAGCTCGTCCTTCTCTCGATCAGCTATGAATGTTCCTTCGGCAGCAGCCCTGATCAAATCAACAAGCCTTGCAGCTGTCTGTCTTAGTTTGTCACCTGGTATTAATGATCCATCTTCGGGATTGAGCGTGCCACCATGTGCATAGTAGTAATTCCGCGCTCGGTCAGGCCACTCCAGACTTGCCGGTACGATTCCACGTGCCATTATCTCTTGCTCCATCCGATCCCATTTGGGTAGTGCCATCGCGTAACCTCCAGGACCAAGATGATGGAATTCTTTCTTTTTACGTGCATTGGCTGTGTTGATTGCAATCAACTTGGCGGCATCTTCCGATTGCTTGCCCTGCACAAATGCATCCTAATGATCTCTTAACTTGGCATATCCTGACTTCTTAAAATCGGGTGTAAGCCCCTGCTTGATGAACTCCTTGGTCAGCCGCTTCTTGTACGTCTGAAAGGCAATTGCACCCTTCTGCAGGGCCCAAGTGCGCACAGCTTTCAAATCTGTGTTTTCAGGAAATCCGAAGTGTGCTTTCACCTCGGCCCAGATCATGTTCTTCTCTGTGACCGGGACAACATCTAGCCGAACCGGTACCGGGGGTTCATTCTCTTCATGTTGCTCTTCGTCCTGATCTTGATCTTCGTGCTCAGCTTCTGCTTGATCACCTTCTTCGGGTAGCAAGTCAGGTGCGTCAGCCGCTTTCCAAAACCGAAAGCTTATTGGGATGTTGTCCCGAACAAGTGCCCCAATGTGATTAACCAACTTGACAACATTTTCATGTGGAGCTAACGGTCTCCCATCGGGAGATACTTCCGTGATGATGAAACGCCCATCTAGCTTCTTCTTTGGGCCGCGTTTCCCACCCGGCTTCTTCTTGCTGCTCGATGCAGGCTCCTAGAAATTTAAGAACTATTAACTCATTTCTATAATTAGTAGCTTCCTCGAAAATCATGACGAGGTACTGGTTTTTATTAATTATACCTCGGATGGTTCTCCATCATTGCTTCCTTGACCAATTGGTTGCTCCCTCTCCCTCTTATTGTCATCAACAAACATGTTCAGGTAGCTGTCGGCCTCTCTGTGATCCTGTTCTTGTTCATTCGGTGCATCATTCATAGTATTGCCAGCAATTAAATCCATGATCATTTGCTCCGCTTCTCGGTCCTCTTCGGGAAGCGTGGCGGGGGAGTCGGGAGCGTGGCGGGGGGTCGGGAGCGTGGTGGGTAGTGGGAAGCGTGGCGGGGGGTCGGGAGCGTGGCGGGGGGGAGTCGGGAGCGTGGCGGGAGCGAGCCAGTCGAGCGAGTCGAACAACTCGACTCGCTCGAGCGAGTCGAACTAAACATGTCAATTTGAAATTAAAAAAGCATTTACATCCACATTTAAATAACATTTACATCCACATATAAATAACATTTCTAAATCTATATTTCTAAATTCTAAATTCTAAATCTATATTTCTAAATTCTAAATCTATATTTCTAATTTCTAAATCTATATTTCTAAATTCTAAATTCTAAATCTATATTTCTAAATTCTCTAAATCTATATTTCTAAATTCTAAATCTATATTTCTAAATTCTAAATCTATATTTCTAAATTCTAAATTGATATATTTCTAAATTCTAAATTTATATTTCTAAATTCTAAATCTATATTTCTAAATATATAATTTATAAAAAAATGGGGGCTGACGTCAGCCCCAAGTAGCCCCGGCCCGCACAGCAGGGGGGCCGGCGCGGCCGAGCCGGAGCGCAGCGCGCGCGCGCGAGCGCGCGGCCGGGAGACCGTACCGGCGGCGATGGCGCACCGGCGGGGGCGGTCGGCGACGGCGGGGCGAGGCGGTCGGCGACGGGGCCGGCCGGGGGCGCAGGACGGCGGGGCGAGGCGGTCGGTGCCGACGGGGCACGACGGCGGCGGCGGACGGTGGCGAGGCCGGCCGAGGGCGCGGGACGGCGCCGACGACGACGTGCGCGGACGGTGGCGGCGGGGCGAGGCAGTCGGCGACGGCGGACGGCGCGACGCACGTACACGACAGCGCGGGCCGGGGCACCGTACCGGGCGGGGCGGGCGCGGCGACGGTGGCACGCAGACGGCGGACGGCGGGGCGGGCACGGGCCGGGGGAGAGGACGGCGGCGCTCCGATCGACGACGGCGCGGGGCATCGGGCGGCGACGAGGACGACGGAGGGGATCGAATTGGGCTAAGTGTTGGGAAAGAAGGGGGACGCCACCTTATAACCTCCCCACATTAGTACCGGTGCGAAACTAGCACCAGTACTAATATGAACATTAGTACCGGGGCTTGTTGGGGCCCGGTACTAATGTCCACATTAGTACCGGTGCTAGTTGAGCACCGGTACTAATGTGACTTTTCATTTGCCGCCAAATGGAGAAGGACATTAGCACCGGTACTAATGTTGTTTTCATTTTGTTGCCCCCTGTTCCCCTTTTAATTTTTGTTTTTATTTTCTATATTGTAGTTTATTTATGAAAAATCATATATAACGCTTAAAATGGTAGAACAAGTTTAGTTAATTTTCTTTACATGGATACTATGACATTCTAAATTTAACTATTAAAATTAAAATTTTCTTATCAATAAGCTACTAATATCTTCTAAATTGTCTTTTTCTTTCTTCACTTTAACAAATGAAAATAATTTTATTTTTTTCATGCAAAATCTTTCTTAACTAGTACATCCAGTGCAATTAATATAAAAATCATGATTTAGTCTTGCTCATGTATGTTTTTACGTAAATTTATTATTTAATATCTGATAATGCTAAAAAAATGTTAAATAATTGAAAGTTTTGTTAATAAAGTAGCAAAATATTAGTTCATTCAAATATTATAATACTTTGGTACATATTATACATCATCATCTAGTGCAACATTAACAATCTTTCTCTTCACAAATATCCATTGGTTGTGATCACGACGTAGGTATGGAGTGTCCTCTTCGGCTAACAGGATGCTTGGGTCAATCTTTACTGAAAATGGAGGAAGACCATCGAATTGATCATAATCTTCTGAAATGTCAGTCTTGTCTTCAACTCCAACGATTTTTCTTTTTCTCGGTAGAACTATGTGACGCTTTGGCTCATTATTAACAACACCCTTATCATCACCTTTCTTTATTATTGGTGGTTTGCTGGACATGTCTTTCACATACAAAACTTGAGTCACAACATTCGCTAGAACGAACGGTTCATCTTTGTATCCAATCTTGTTGAGATCCACTATTGTCATCCCAAATTTGTCTGTCATTATACCTCCTGTAGGGTTTTTAACCCACTGACACTTAAAAAGAGGGATTTTTAAAGGTCCGTAGTCCAATTCCCATATTTCTTCAATGACACCATAGTATGTTTGTTCATTTCCTTCGTTGTCTATTGCATCTATACGGACACCGCTGTTTTGGTTTGTGCTCTTTTGGTCTTGGGCTCTCGTGTAGAATGTGTATCCGTTTATCTCGTATCCTTGGAACGTAAGTACTGAGATAGATGGACTTCTAGCCAACCATTACAGTTGCTCTCCAATAGTGTTATCACCCATAAGTTTTCTCCGCAACCATGATGCAAAATTATCATTGTGATGACGTGTAATCCAGACCTCTGACTTCCCTTTGTTTGAGGCTCGTACAATGGACTTGTGCTCCTCCCTGTATGGAGCCACTAGGGATGATTGTTGCAGGACAAAGGAATGTGATGTATGAAATAACGTTTCATCCATATCCATCCGAGTTTTCTTCCCTAGTGTACCCTTTCCCCTGAGTCTACCCTCATGGCGTGATACAGGGAGTCCGATAGGAGCAAACTCTTCAATAAAGTCGACACAAAACTCAATCACCTCCTCTGTAGCATATCCCTTCGCGATGCTTCCTTCGGGACGAGCACGGTTACGGACATACTTCTTGTAACTAGACATCAACCACTCAAAAGGGAACATATTGTGTAAATACACAGGCCCTAGGATAAAAATCTCTTCAACTAGGTGCACTAGAAGGTGGGTCATGATAGTAAAGAAAGAGGGTGGAAAGATCATCTCAAAGCTGACGAGGCATTGCACGACATCTTTCTGCAACTGCACTAGATTCTTTGGATGGATTGCCTTCTAAGAGATTTGGTTGAGGAATGAACAAACCTTGACGACTGCCAATCTCACAATCTCTGGTAGAATACCCCGTAGTGCAACAGGCAGCAATTGTGTCATCAACACATGGCAGTCATGAGCCTTCAGATTTATGAATTTTTTCTCTTTGTAATTTATTATTCGTTGTATATTTGAGGAGTAGCTAGTCGGGACCTTGATACTGTTCAAACAATCAAACATCATCTTCTTCTCTTCCTTGCTGAGGGTGTAACTAGCAGGGGCCAACCAATTTCCTTTTTCCCTCTTTTCGGGATGGAGGCTTTTTCGTTGTTTCATAAATTTAAGATCCCGACGAGCTTCAACTGTATCTTTTGACTTTCCGTATACACCTAGGTGGCCAAGAAAGTTCACACAAAAATTCTTCATCACATGCATCACATCAATTGCATTGCGAACCTCAAGGATTTCCCAATAAGGAAGCTCCCAAAATATCGACATCTTCTTCCACATGGGTGCACGTCCATCCTTGTCGTTTGGAACAGATTTGGCACCAGAAGCCTTCCCGAACACTACCTTCAAATCTTTCACCATAGAAAATACAAGTTTACCATCACGGTGCACTGGCTTCTTACATTTTTCTCCAACACCTTCAAAATGTTTTTTCCTTCTTCTCTTAACGGGTGCTTAGGAGGAAGAAATCGACGATGGCCCAAATACACAATCTTTTTACTGTGTTTTAGATACACACTGCAAGTATCATCTAAACAGTGCGTGCATGCTCGGTATCCCTTGTTTGTTTGTCCTGATAGATTACCAAGTGCCGGCCAATCATTGATGGTGACAAACAGCAACGCTCGTAGATTGAAGGTCTCCTGTTTGTACTCATCCCACACAGGTACACCTTCTTTCTTCCATAACATTTTAAGATCCTCAACCAACGGTCTCAGATAAACATCGATGTCATTGCCTGGCTGCTTTGGGCCTTGGATGATTATTGGCATCATGATGAACTTTTTTTTCATGCACAGCCATGGCGGAAGGTTGAATATGCATAAGGTCACAGGCCAAGTGCTATGACCACTACTGAACTCACCGAATGGATTGAATCCATCCGTACTTAAACCAAACCGAATGTTCCTTGCGTGTTCTGCAAACTCAGGGAATTCTCTATCAATTAGTCTCCACTGCGACCCATCAGCGGGATGTCTGATCTTGTCATCTGCTTTACGATCTTCTTTGTGCCAACGTATCAACTTTGCATTAGCCTTGCACCTGAATAAACGCTTCAGCCGTGGTATCACTGGAAAGTACCACATTACCTTAGCAGGAATTTTCTTCTTCTTCTTCTGTTTCTCCCGCTCAACATCGTAAGGGTCATCTCGTGGGATCTTATAACGCTGTGCTCCGCACACAGGACAAGCCTCCAATTTCTCATATTTTTTTCCTCGGTAAAGGATACAATCATTAGGGCATGCATGTATCTTTTGAACCTCCAAACCCAGAGGACAAACAACCTTTTTAGCTTCGTACGTTGACTCTGGCAATTCATTCTCCTCTGGAAGCATGTCCTTTATGATCATCATTAACTCATCAAAGCCCTTGTCAGAACTCCATGTTTAGCCTTCCACTGCAGCATTTCCAATGTGCTACCCAACTTCTTGTGCCCCTCTTTGCAATTTGGGTACAATGGTTTCTTGTGATCTTCTAACATACGGTCAAACTTCTTTGTCTCCTTCACCTTTTCGCAATCTTCCTTCTGCTCTCGCAACATCTGACCTAAATCATCAAGCGGCTCATCTTCTCCTTGTTCATGCTCTCCCTCAATTATTGCAACATCATCCTCACTCATTGGATCATCTCCCATTGCAAAGGCACCTTCTTGAGTCCAATCAGGAATATTGTCGTCTTCTTCTTCATCATCTTCCATTATAACCCCTCTCTCCCCATGCTTTGTCCAAACAAAATAGTTTGGCATGAATCCCCATTTGTATAAGTGATCGTGAAGAGTCTTTGTCGTTGAGAAATCCTTCAAATTCCTGCACTTTCTGCATGGACAAATAATGAAACCAGACGGGGGCTTGTTCAATTCTGCTACTTCTAGAAATCCACGAAGCCCATTAAAGAATTCATTGGATATTCTCTTGTCGGTGTACATCCATTGTCGGTCCATCTACAAATAAAGAATATATAACCGAACAAAATATATTATTATCATGTAACAAGTGCAAGATTATATGTGTTACACTAATTCATAGTGTTCAAATCCATATTCCACATGAAATATAAACTTTTTACTTAATTTCTAATGAGCAAACAATTTTTCTAATGAAGAAAACTATTTTTCTATTGAGGAAATTATTTTTCTAACTAAGAAATAACTATTCTAATGAGAAAACCATTTTGATGGTATTGAAGAAAACTTTTTCCTAATAAAGAAACTTTATTTCTTAAGAAAATATTTTTCATGGGACGAAAACATTTTTTATAATGAGAAAACTATATTTCAATTTAAATTATTATTATTATAAGCAAATTATTTTTTTGAGAAATAAATTATTTCTCTAATTCTAATATTAATATTCCAGTCGTTTCTCTTAGTAATAAGTACATTGAAAGCATTTATTATATTTATTTCTATAAAAAATAATGCAAAAAAAATTCATTTGTATCATCATATAGAACATCTCATCCAACAAACACGGCACATCTATTTCAATCAACTCTATTAGAACATACTCCTATTTCAAAGTGCTAAAATCCTCTATTCTTAGTACATTTTAAAGTGCTAAAATACTCCTATTTCAACTAATGAAACTCAAGAAAATAAGCATGAATCAAGGGAGGATGAAGTAACTAACCTCTAGACCACTTCAACGAGTGAAATCGTTGAGAAATGATCGCAAATCCGGCAAAAGCTCCTCTAGGACGCCATGGAGAAGAAGGAGCTCGAAGTGGAGGAAGAAGGGGGCTCGCGGGGCTGGAGGAGGAAGAAGCTGAGATATAGCCGTTGGACATTAGTACCGGCCCTTACTAAGAGCCGGTACTAACGTGGCTACATTAGTACCGGCTCTTAATAAGGACCGGTACTAATGTCCCGCCCACACATTACTACCGGCCCATATTGAGCACCGGTACTAATGTGAGACATTAGTACCGGTGCTCAATGAGAGCCGGTACTAATGTTTGCCACGAGATGGCTCCGGCCACCTCCTTTTTGGCACGGGACATTAGTACCGGTTCTTTGAATATTAGTACCGGTGGGCAAACTGGACCGGTACTAATGTTAATTTTGCCCTGGGACGAAAGCCTCATTCCCTAGTAGTGCAGTTATCTCTCCATCTTGTACGATACTGTAATGGTTGTCACTGCCTTTTTTTGGTTAAGATACTCCCTCCGGTTCAATAATAGAAGTCATTTTGGACAAGATTTGGGTCAAACATTAGGAATATAAATAATGAATAACTTTTAAGTTGATGAGTTTGGAAATGTGAAAATCATATCGATAGATTTCTCTTGAAATTTATTTTCATAAAAATATTCATATGTAACTTTTCAATAAACATTTTTAGAGAAAAGAGAAGTCAAAGTTGTGCTTTGGAGACCGTATCGCTATCCTAAATAACTTCTATTACTAAACCGGATGGAGTATGTATGAAATAAGATGAGTACTTTTACAGCGTGCCCTGTGAGTTGGTTATTACTACTAAAAAGAACAATGGTGTGAATGGATTAACAGTAGGAATTGAAGAGATTAAGTTTGAAAATTTCAACCCTTGGCTGAGGTTTTTGACAGGATTAGAGATTGATGGAAGAGGGATGACACATGGTGCAAAGAGCACCAACCACCCTGCAATCACTACCGGAAACCGAGCGGCTGCTGGGTGACAAACGGTTTGCTGAGAGTCAAGATTCTGGCTCACGCGGCCAGCTTCTTTGCCGTGAGTCAGAGGCCCGACTCTCGGCAAAAATATGACACACGGTATAGCTCATGTTTGCCGTGAGCCAGGAGTTCAAGGTCTCACAAAAAAATGTGCACGGCCTCCGTCAATTTTGCCGAGAGCGAGGAGATCGAGCCCTCGGTAACGACAACGGCTCACAGCAAATTGGACGTTTCATGACGGCCGTCAACCTGGGTCGTCTAGTGTCGTGAGCCACAAGGAGGGCTCACGGCAAACAGGGCTGTTTGCCTCGAGTCCTGTGCCGTGAGCCCTCCAGCGGCTCTCGGCAAACAGCCCTTGAGTAGGGTTTAACTCACGGCAAACTATAACAAAAATTTTATCCCATTCCTCTCCAAACTTTTTCTTCCCTTCAAACACATCTCAAGAAAGTACATGTTCTAATTTGGCACAATTATATAGCTCAGTTTGCTATATTTGATAATTTTTCATCCAAAAAAAATCATTCCATGTATTTTTTCAAATGCACCCAATTTGAACCGAAAGTGCATGAAATCATAGACTAAAGTTAGTGCAAAAATGATATTCATGTTTATTACTCCTTATTAAGACCTTTACCATGAAATGGAACAAAATTTTAAATATTTGGTTCCTGAATCATGATGATGAAGTTGCCGTCGAAAAGTGTTTTAATTGTAGAAAATCCAAACGAAGTTTGAAAATCATAAAATTTGTCAAGAGGTCAAGATATCATATGTGGAGGCTATCGTACAAAATTGAGAATGTTATGAACAATTCGACACGTATGCTGTTTAGAAACCGAAACATCTCCGAGGAAGTTTCGGAGAATTCAAACTCAAATGGCTACGTTTAGTGTGTAAGTAAAATTCAAATTTGTGTTTGACCTCAACAATTTATCTATAAGTAATATACAACATAACTCGTGTCATGTGAACTTTGGGAAATTTTCCATATTAGTTTAGCAATTTTAGTAAATTTAATCTATTTAAACGACATTTGCTGAGTGTTGGCTCACGACAAACGTATTCTTTATTACCGAGAGCTAGCTCACGGCATACCTCGGCAGGGCCCCACACGACAGTTGCACGTGCCTGGCATGCGGGCCCCATGACACAGGCGCACGTACCACAGCTCCACAGGGTTTGTCGTGAGCCTGATCTGAGGCTCTCGGCATACAAGCCCATTGTCGTGAGCCTCAGATCTGGCTCGCGGCAAACCCGTGGGCGAGCCCTCTTGCAGTCGCACGCAACACTCTCTGGCCTCAACCACAACACACACACACAAAACACACTCACACACACATTGCACACAACACTCCCACTGCACCCGACGCGCACCTGCCCCCACCGACACCAACGCCGCCGACCGCCGTCTTGCCCCACGCCTCGGGACGCCGTCCTTCCCGCTGCATCAGGACAACGTCTTCCCCGCCGTCGTCCACCCCACCGTGTGTAGCCGGACTCCACCCCAACCGCTGTCCTTCGCCGCCGCCGGGCCGAACTCCACCCCCACCGCTGTCCATCCCTGCCGCCGGGCCGCCGTCCACCCCTGCCCCGGCGGTCGCCCCTACCTCGACCCGGCGGCCCTGCGCGCCCCGACAGCCGCTCCTCACCCTACCCGAGCGGCCGCACCTCCCCCGGCCCCGGCGGCCCATCGCCGCCCCGGCCGGCCTCCGGACCGGCCCTTCTGCACCGGCCATTGTGAGGTAAGGTTGTTCTTTTTTTCAATTTTTAGTTAGTATTTTTTGTTAGATATGTAGTTGGTAAGAAATTTGATTTAGGTAGTTAGCCATTTTAGTTAGATTTTAAATTCAATTTTACTTCTAGTATGCCTACTATGATGATATGAAACTTTACATAGTGCTCTTGCTGGGTAACATATGATGACCTTGTGCTTGTGTTGCATAATTATGTTTCTCATGGTTGCCATCAAACCAGGGGACACGTCCATGCCCAAGCAAGAGCTCCGTCGTGGTGATATGATGGTTGGGCTGGACGTGCCACATGGTTCCATGTCTTCCATGAACTCCTTTTTGTAGTACATGTGATGTTCCTTATGCTCCAAGTTCAAGATCAAATGAAAGACAACATATCTGAGCAAATTTCTATTTGTATAAATTTGGAATGTTTTTGTCAACCATCGAGTCGTTGGTTTGTCGCAGGTTTTGGAAACCTCACCGTACAGGGGAGGTGCTGCCGAAATTTATAATTGAAACTGTCATGTTCATTTTTTTCAGTTCTCCACCACCGGGTTCCTGCTGCCCTTCCTTCGCCACCGCTCTGTAGCCGCAGCCTCCTTCGTCTTCGGCTCATCGGTCTTCAAGCCAGCAAGGTGAGCCATATTGCATTCTCTTTCCATCTGATGTTGTAGGTCATGAAACCTAGTTAGGCGTCTCCCGTTTGGAAGAGATACAGTTGGAAATATGTGGAACTTTGCATATTTATGACTGTATCTGTTTCGAATTGTCCACAATTTTTGGACAGCCCGTGGTTGCATAGATGGGGTCATTTTCTATGGTCTACTCCAATCCGAGACAGAGTTTCGACAGCATGTCTTCGTTGTTCTCCGGATACACAATCTCCCTACCAGGATGTGTATTTGGAGAACAGCGGGGAGGTGCTGCCGAAATTCTGTCTCGGATCGGAGTAGACCATAGGAACTGACCCCATCTACGCATCCACGGGTGGGATTAGGACTTATCTTTACCTATTAGAATGTATAGACATCGTATAGATGATGCAATGTATTTTATATAACTCGCTGCTATGATAGAGAATGGGTGACCATGAGTGCATGTACCATGGATGGCAAGTGGGGGTTGTGTGACACCGGAATGGCTTGTAAACACAAAAGCTTTCGTGGATGAAGCATTTGCAAAGCTCAAAGGGCTGGCCCTCGCCTGGTGTCCCTGCAGTAGATGCAGAAACACGTGTCGGAAGACAAAGAGTGAAATGGGAAAAATCTAGGCAAGTATGGATTTACGAAAGACTATACAAAATGGATCTTCCATAGGGAAACCAGTCATATGAGAGACGAAGCTGTGAGACAACGCATCGGGGAGCTTGATGGTGATGCTGGAGTAGCAAACATGTTAGATGACTATCATCAAGAACATTTCGAAAGAGAACGTCCGGAGGAGCCAGAGCCAAGCATGAAGGCGTATTATGACATGTTGGCTGCAGCACAAAAACCCCTTCACAAGGACACCAAAATATCTCAACTAGATGTCATTGTCCGCCTAATGGCCATAAAGTTCTAGTATAACCTGAGTCGAGATGCCTTCGATGCTTTGGTGACAGTTTTTGGCGAGATGATTCCGAAAGGTCACATTTTTGCCGAAGAACATGTATAAAGCACGAAATGTCCTTCGTGCACTTTGAATAAAGCTAGAATAATTTTGTTTGAATATGTTTGACTTTAAATCTTGTGCAGAATCAATTGGCAGGATCAAACAATGGGCCCGTGGACATGTCGCCGCCTCAGCTGATTAGGTGGGGGCATGGCCTCAAGGGCCGCACCCGTGGATGCATTAGTCAAGACCGGGGACGGCGCCGGGTCAAGGACAGACTTATGCATGGATGGGTCAGTGGTCGGGTCAGCAGCCGGAAGCAGGGCCGCAGTCGTGCACTGGGGGATCGGCATCGCAGTCGCCGCAGGGCCCCATAGCAGTGAGTCTTGAACTTGCATGTTTTCTTTGCATTTGGACAACTCAGTACCTGCATGGACTTGTGGTTGTGGTTGTGGACAACTTGTGGTTGTGGATTCTATACTTTATTTGCATTTGTGGACTTCTGGTGATGTTTATGGTGATATTTGAACTGCATGTGATGATTATTGTGATATTTGAACTTCTTGTGATGATTATGGTGATATTTGAAATGTTTGTGATGCTTACGAACTACCTGTGATGATTGGGGTACCATATATATGAAACTGGATAAATGGGGAAAAAAGAAAAAGAGGTTTGTTGTGAGTATAAGCCAGGGCTCTTGGCAAAGGTGCCTTGACGTGGCACCTGTGGAGGCGCCTTTGCCGTGAGTCGTGGATCTAGCTCTCGGCAAAGTTTGAAAGTTTGCCGAGAGCCAGATCCACGGCTCACGACAAAGACGCCTCCAGAGGTGCCACGTCATGGCACCTATGCCGTGAGCCGCTGACCAGGCACTCGTTTGCAAAGTTGAAACATTTGCCGAGAGTCGGTCGTCAGGCTCTCGGTAAACCCCGTTGTCATCATCGTCCCCCCGTCGGTCCCGTACAAAGCTTTGTCGATAGCAATCCTAGCCTACGGCACACATGTGTCGTGAGCCAGAGGCTCGGCTCTCGGCAAATTCCCCTTTGTCAAGACAATTTCTGCCAAGAGGTCTTTGCCGAGAGCTGCTCTCGGCAAACCCTTTGCCGAGTGTATTTGGCACTCGGCAACCTCTAGGTTTCTCTTAGTGAACAGAGCTCGTTTGCCTATCTTTGGCGCAGCACCCCCGCCCTGTGTGCCAAGATATACCAGGAGATCTCCAGTACCATTGGCCATTGCCATGATTTACACCTATGGTGTGATAGGGTAACTTCCTTGTTCTTCCATTCGGATGTTAGTGATCTTGCTGCTGGGTAAAGTAACAAGATATACTACGGTTTAAGACCATCCGCACCGGGGGACGGGATCGCCTCCTCCTGGACGTTTTTGGCGTCAAAACGCCTGCAGCGGCGTCCTGGAGGGAGGACGGCAAAATCCCGTCGCCTCTAGTATCCTCCAGATACGAAGGGATCCCGGGCTCACGGGAAAACGTGGGGCCCGCGCACCCACGGCCTCCGCGCGGGCCGTCCCAACCGTCGCCGAGCCAGGCAGAAGGGGGGAGAGGGTGGGGACGCCGCGTCGGTCGCCGTCGTGGCCCTCCTCGCCTTGCCGCCACCGCGGCCACCGAGCTCCGCCTCCGCACCTCGCCTGCTCCGCCGCCGCCGGTTCTTGCGCCACGGGATTCGCCGCCACCAGAGGAAGGAGGAAGGAGGCGGGGGATCCGCGTTCGCCTCCGCGGCCGGAGAGAGGGCCGCCGAGCCGCGGATCGACCGAGGAGCTGGAGAGGAGGAGGGCCGCCGAGCCGCGAATTGATCGTGGAGCCGGAGGGGAGGAGGACCGCCGCGCGAAGAGGGCCGCCCGAGGATCACCCTCACCTCGCATCGTGCTCCTACTCGAGAGTCGGAACTCCTCCCGCCGCTCGAGGCCGTGCCTCTGCAACGCACACTGACGAGTTGTGCCGAGGCGAGCGCAGGGACGGAGCTCGAGCTGTGCCGACGCGAGTGCAGGGGTGGAGCTCGAGTCGTCCGCCGCCTCCCTCCCCGGCCGCCGCGCGCGGAAGCGACGAGCTCGAGGCCGCGGGAGCAAGGAGCTCCTCCCGCCGCAGATCGAGCTGTCGCCGCCACCACCGAGACCCCCACCACGTCGCTTCCTCGACCCTCCTCCTCTTCCACCTCCGGTGCAGGCAGACCCCAGCGGTCGTCCCCACGCGGCCGCCGCGGCAGGGCCGGAGAGCAGGGGCGACGGCGCATCCTCACGCCGGCCTGCTCCCGCCCCTCCACACCGCCCCACGCCCACCCGGATCCGGCGCCGACGAGGTCCAGTCGAGCCGCCGCGCCGAATAGAGCGGCCATGCCGGCGAAGGAGAAGGTGGAGGGGGCATGGGAGCCGGCGGGCTGCCGCCGCGGGGAGCAGAGAGCCGGAGGAGGGAGCAAGGAGGGGGAGGGAGGAGAGAGAATGAATGGGGGGAGGGGGGTGTAAAAAATCTGCAGGGTGGGCCCCACTCACTGGTTGTTGGGATGAAGGAGAGATTTAAAGGAAGATGGGTGCAGAAGAATAGAATATGAAGGAGAGAATATCGATGATTAGGATGGAATATTCCGTTTTGAAGGAGAAGATGAAAGAGAACGAGTGTGGATGGTCTAACTAATTAGGAGCACTTGCAAATAAGATAAAAAAACTTACGGTACACCAAGACTAACATTTCAATTATGTTTTTCACCTAGTTTTTATTTTAGGGCTGTTTTTCACCTAGTTGACGAAGCGCCTCAAACAATGGACCCTAGAAACAGTATTCCTGATCATTTCTTCATTTCACATTGTTTTTTTTCTAATATTCAGACTGAATAATATATGTGACATGCTCTCATTGTCCCAGCAATTAATGTGTGTACATTCATGTACCCACTGCTCGGTGGGTGAGTTGATGAGAACATAAAGCTCGATTTATGATGGATGCTTATAAATCTTTTTTTGAGGGGGATGCTTATAAATCTTCATCCTTTGAGAGAGTAACAGGTCACCTGCTTACCGATGCAACCATGGGTATATGCTCAATTGCATCATAACTAGAATTCAGTGGCGATTCTTGAAAGAGCTTTGTTTTGAGAATGGGATGCGTCATGAGTTTTAGATCAGGAGCAACGGCAACGGGAAGATTTAACCGCAGACCTCAGCAGGCTTGCTCAACACCACTACTCGCAACATTTGCATGACTAGGTGCCACCTGAGTGTGCCTCGCGGCGCTTACCATTGCCTCACAGGGTCTCAGGGAACTTAGCCTCCACGTGGAGCAGTTAAGTACCTGCCTTTGTGAAGCAGTCGACTGACGAGGAGGCATCCGCGGAGGTGCAGGAGTTCCTGCTGGGCTGCCGATGACCCTGATGGTTGGACTTGGAACCTAGCTATACGCTGAGACCTGAGAAGATGCACATTTTTACCCCACTGAGATGAATGATGTGCATGTTCACACACGAATGTGTTGGAACTTGTTAACTTAATTGTGAGCTATTGAAATTAGTAGGTGCCCTATTATTAGTACGTTTTAGCCGCTACGGTGAGAACTTCAGCCGATTCGTATAACAGAATAACAATTCAATGTTTTCTACCTGTTGGTCAGAGAATACCAAGGCAGTACGTGATGGTGTGTCAGTGTTGGTTTTGTGGCATTTTTTTTTAGATTGGAATCTTGGTTACCTCAGTCTGTGAACGAAGGCTGAACAGGGATCTGAGGTATGTCACGGCACATTTTCTTCGATAAGGATATCATGACACATACTACATGCATCATCAGGGTAGTAAGATTGCTCATCTTTTGGGAACATATCTGCTCATCTTGCATTGAACTGTTTTGTCTCCATCTAGTATGCTATTCTAACAGTTGTCACTGCCTAGAGTCTGCAATTTTCAATAGTGAAAGATTCAAAAGGTGCTGTGTACGTCTTCGTGTGGTTGACTAATGTATGAAATAAGATGAGTGCTAGATGGTTTTCAGCATGCTTTGTGAGTTGGTTCTTACTCTAAAAAGAATGAGGGTATGAACAAAATTAAATAAAATTGAAGATTACGTTTGGAAACTTTGACCTATGGCCGAGGTTTCATCAGGATTAGAGATAGATGGAAAATGGCTAACAAACATGGTGCAAAGATCAACGACCTCTGCGCAAGACGGCTCCTTTGCCTATCTCTGGTGCAGCATCGGATATCCCGGTTATGCATGTCTGGATCTGTCCTCTACCAAGGCACCAGGAGATCTCCATTACTACCAATGTCAATTTGCCATGCTTTACACCTATGGTGTGGTAGGGTAACTTTATTGTTCTTCAATTCCTTCCTGATGTCAGCGATTTGCTATGTATAGTAATAAGACATCTTATGGTTTACACCAATTAGCAACACTTGCAATTAAGATAAGAACCATACGGTACACCAAGACTAACATTTCGAGCTAAAATTATGATTTTCATGGTTTCACCTAGTTGACAAAATCCCTCAAACAAGGGCGCTAGCAACAGTTTCCCTGATCATTTATTCACTTCTCATCAGTCCTCTTTCTATCATCCAACTCAAAAATTGTACCAACTGTACTTGTGCATATATTTAAGTGACTTGCTCTCATTGTCTCAAAAAAGTAATGTGTGTGTACGTGCATGCACTGCTCGGTGGGTGAATTGATGAGAAAATAATGCTGGATTTTCGATGAATGCCTATAAAACTGCATCCTTTGAGGGAGTAACAGGTTACCTGCTCTGCTTACGGATTCAACAATGGCCACTTGCTGAGAACAAATTCCATACCTCCATAGCCTGAAATAGCGAGTATGGTAAATAGCATCTTTCGTACCTAGAATTCAGTACCAAATGTTGATGAGCTTTGTATTAGAATGGGATGCATCGGAAGTTTTAGATCAAGGGAAAGGAGATTTAATGGCAGACCTCAGCACTTGATGAGCACCACCACCCAGCAACATCTCCACCCCAAGGTGTCGCAGCTTTTTGTTTCACGGCGTCTACAATTGTTTCCTAGGGTCTCTGGAGCAAGTATCTGCCTTTGTGAAGCAGATGAGTGAGGATGAGCCGTCGTCGGAGGTGCAGGAGTTCCTACTGGGAGCCCTAGGGTATGCCGCCAATGACCTTGGATGAGAGCCTAGCTAGGATATATCCTACTGGGAGCCCTAGGCTATATAGCTTCTACAAGAAGAATAGTTTTTTTATGGTTCAGCCACTACTGGAAAAACGGGCATTTGTACCGGTTCATAGCCCTCATTTGTACCGGGTATTGAACCGGTACAAAGCATCCGGTACAAATGTGGTGGAGCATTTGTACCGGGTATCCCACCCGGTACAAATGTGAATATTTGTACCGGGGGTGTTATGTCTCGGTACAAATGTGATTTCCGTCACCTGTCCGTCAGTCCAACGTTCCCCTTCCCTTTTCTTTTTCTTTCCTTTCCTTTTTCTTTTTCTCTTCTTTTCTCATCTCATCTCATCACCAATTCATCACAGAATCACAAGAATAACAACACAAACACAAGATTCACATCTCATCTCATCACAAGATTCACATCTCATCTCATATCATCACAATTCACAAGATTCACATCTCATCACGATTCACAGTACAAATCCGATTCACAAAATCACAAGAACAACACAAACACAACATTCACATCTATGAAAACAAAGAAACAAAAAGCATCAGCACCTCACGCGTCGGTGGGCGCACCTCCCGGCCGCATCTGCGCGCGCCGGCAGGTGGCCACGGCCCCGCACGCCGGCGGGCACAGCTCCCTGCTGCAGCAGCGTGCGAACCTCCCAGTCTGGCCTGAAGAGATAAGATAGAGAGAGGTGAGGAGAAAATCAGAAAATGAATGGGAGAGAAGGATCCCGCAGAGAGAGGTGGGGCGGTATTTTCTAGTGTTGGAGACCACGGGTATGAGATGGTGAGGGAGAGGGTGATTTTTATTTGTACCGGGGTGTTGCCTAGCCCGGTACAAATGTAGGCACATTTGTACCGGGACTAGCCCCCACCCGGTACAAATGTGGCTTGACGGGGCGCCTCGGGGGCCTATCTTCCCCACCTGGTACAAATGCCCTCAATTGTACCAGAGGGAAAATACCCAGTACAAATGAAAAATCGGGCCATGGACAAATGCTCGATTCTCTAGTAGTGAGCCTTAATTTTTGTTGTTATTGCTGCCTTTGTACCTGCTGAGAAGATTCACCTACTAACTGCTGGGATGAACGAGTACGCATGTATACCACACTGAATGTGTTCAACTTATTAACTTGCATTGCGAGATGAACCCAACACATGTTTACCACATTCATGTGTTGATTAACGTCTGCCATTTGTTGCATCTGGGATGATGTGAATTAGTTCCTCCATCCTCCAAAACATTTTGGAACTATCGCATGGAGATCGATTGAATGTAGTACATGCCAGTACATTTTAGCAGCAACGATATTAACAGGAATAATTACAAGTTATATGGGCATGAAACCGTTACTATGTCACAAGATATACTGCACAAAATGGGTGCATTAGACAAGGGAGCTAGCAATAGTATCTCATTTCAATTCACATCGGTTCTTTTTCTATCATCCGAACTGAACAATATCAACAATGTGCAAACTAAAAAATTGTACCAAGTGTACTTGTGCATATACATGTCACTTGCTCTCACTGTCCAAAAAATGTGTGTGTGTCGTGCATGCACTGCTCAGTGGATGAATTAATTGATGAGAACATAAAGATGGATTTATGATGGATGCATATAAAACTGCATCCTTTGAGAGAGCAACACGTCACCTGCTTACCGATGCAATGATGACTACATCATGCTGAAAAAAATTCCATACCTCCATTAGCCAGAAATAGCGAGTATGCTAAATAGCATCTATGGTAATAACTAGAATTTAGTGGCAATTATTGATGATCTTTGTATTGGGAATGGGATGCATCGGGAGTTTTAGATCAAGGGCAAAAGCAGATTCATGATTTAACGGCAGGCCTCAGCAGGCTTGTTGGGCACCACCGCCCAGCAACATCCGGGCATCTTGGTGATAGCTTTTTCGGACTCGCAGACTATTGCCTTCCAGGGCCTCAGGGAACTTCGCCTTCGTGGGGAGCAAGTATCTGCTTTTGTGAAGCAGACAACTGAGTAGGAGGCGTCGTCGGATGTGCATGAGTCCCTGTTGGGAGCCCTTGTTGGGTATGCCGCCGATAACCTTGATGGTTGGACCTCAGCGAGACCTAAGGCGAATATGTCCTTTTTTTTACCGCTGAGATGAATGAACGATGTGCATGTTTAGCACACTGAATGTGTTCGAACTTATTAACTTAACTAGGTGATACCTCGTGCATTGATGTGGAAATTTTTTAAACAAAATTTTAAGGTGCAATGTGAAAGTAGGAACACCAAAGTGATTGCATGACAACATTCTTTTGTAAACAACATTATACATGGAAGTATGATAATTTTGTTGAGAGAGAACCATTCTAAATTATTGATCCTACATTTTTCTCT
The DNA here is from genome assembly GCA_036936925.1 of Cenchrus fungigraminus. Lineage (NCBI taxonomy): Eukaryota > Viridiplantae > Streptophyta > Magnoliopsida > Poales > Poaceae > Cenchrus > Cenchrus fungigraminus. The sequence goes on from CM072780.1 coordinate 94,104,814, forward strand.
GCTATACGGGAATTTTGTGTCATGCTACTCACAAAAACATGATATTAACCACAGAAAATCGATTGAAGACATAAATATATGATATAGTGGATGGTGACATTGCGTATAGTGGATGATGACGTGGAATGCATGTATGTTGAGATAAATCTATCCATGACTTGTAGTGGGTTCCATCTATATAGTTGTATAATGAGTCATACACATTATTTACCACAGTTAATGTGTTGCTTGACATTTGCTTTTTTTTTTTTTTTTTTGCGGGCAAGCTGACATTTGCTACATGTATTGTATGCCATTTGTTGCATCTTGGGATGATGTGAATTAGTTCGCCATCTGGCTGCATGCACACAAGATGTACAGTTGTGGAGCTGCAGATGGCCCCGGACAGAGCGCGTGATCGCTGATGCATGGTGTTGGATTCTTTGCTTAATGTATCCTAGCAAAACCTGGTAGACTCTCCTCTTTCGCCCAAAAAAAAACAATTGCTAAAACATCTATGTGTAACAAGCTTTTGGCTAGCTACAACAACCCTGATGAATAAATGAGGCGGAAGGAATGAGATCCTCTAAGATTGTCCTCTCTAACTTTGAGCCACTGCCATGTGCACCCAAGTGCAGTGGGTCCCACATGTCGGTGACTGATGTTGGTGGGGATGCCCTCCCCGTTGACCCTGGTGCTGCGTATATCAATGAAAGATGATCGAGGATCCTCAGTTTATGTGAAACCTATAAAGCTACACCTTCGTGGGGGAGAGAGTTCACCTGCTTCAATTCCTGGTTCACAAACAACAAAGGCAACATCTAGAAAATATTTGAGAACCAAAACCCTCACGTAAGTATCATCAAAACCAAATGACTCTCACTTTTGGAGAGGACTCATGCGTATTAAAGATGAGGTTCTGTCTAACGGTTCTTTCGTTATTAAAGATGGAACCAACACGAGATTTTGGGATGATACGTGGATAGGTGATAAGCCGTTCAAGGATACCTACCCATCCTTATACCATATAGCGCGGGATAAGCATGTCACGGTTTCTAAGGTTTTGTCCTCTAGGCCCCTTAATATTTCTTTCAGGCGGTCTTTGGTGGATAACAACCTGAGCCATTGGCTTCACCTAGTAGCTCGGGTCTCTAATGTTGTTCTGGTGGATGATAAAGACTATTTTAAATAGAGGCTGACAAAAAGTGGTTTTTTCACTGTTCGGTCACTGTATCTACATGACATAGATACTCATCCACCTTTTCAGCATAGGAAGATCTGGAAGTGGAAAATACCTCTAAAGATCAAGATTTTTCTTTGGTTTCTTCAGAAGGGGGTCGTTTTGACAAAAGATAACCTTACAAAGAAAAATTGGAAAGGGAGCCAGCAATGTGTCTGCTGTAATTTTAAGGAGACCATTCAGCACCTGTTTTTAGATTGCCCTTCCGCAAAAATGATCTGGAGGATTATTTTCTATGCTACTAATTTGACCCAGCCTAGGTCTATTAGCCATATGTTTGGTACGTGGCTTAATAATCAACATAAAGACTTTAAGCCCCTGATCTGGGTTGGTGTCGCTGCCATTTGCTGGGCTATTTGGAAATGCCGGAATGATATAGTTTTCAAAAAGACGAAGTTTAATTCGATTTTGCAGGTTATTTTCAGGGGAGCTTACTGGCTACGCTTCTGGGCCCAGTTGCAGCATAAGGAGCAGGCTAAGGATACCCTCATCGCCATGAGCAGAAAATTAGAAGTCGTTGCTCTACAGTTTGCTAATAGAGGATGGAACAATTTTTTTCGTTTACCTTAGTCGGGGGCTTGTTGCCCGTTGCTGCTTTTTTTTACCCTTTTGTGGACGGTTCTTTTGAACTCTGTAATATTTGGCTGTGTACATCTTCGGATGTAGAGGCCGGATTTAATTATCCAATATCTAAAAAATCTAGAAAAACAAAGCTCACACCTCATTTGGTACTCATTTTGGCTAGGCTGAAAGTTGGTGATGACTGATAAGTATGTTCACAACGGGAATTGAATGGCGAGCCTTATGAATAGGTTTCTAGTGGGGATAGGATACATCAGGAGATTTCGTTCAACATTGAGCTCGATTGGATGAGCAAGGCAGTATCTGATGGAATTGGTTTGTGGCATTTGGAGGTTGGGAAGCTGGGGTACCTCTGTGAGAGTACAAGCTTCAAAGGGATTTGATGAGATATATCACGGCATGTTTTCTTCGGTAAGGATACCGCGACACATATATACTATATGCCTCGTCAGCATAGTAAGATTGCTCATCTTGTGGGAACCTCTCTACTTATCTGTGGAGTGTAAATATTTAGAGAGATTACTTGTAATGCAACACTACTAAATTGATGGTAACATGTGTATCTGACTGTTTTCTCTCCATCATGTATGATATTCTAACAGTTGTCCCTTCCTAGAATCTCTGTAATTTTCTTTTTTGCAAATTACACAGAACATCGGAGACACTCACAACGCACACTCATCCCTATGAACACACACGCGCAAACCCTATCCCTATGAGCACCTTCGAAGTAGGGTTAAAAAACTGTTAACGTCCTCCCGGTATAACCAGTGGCTGGAGGGTCTGGATCCAGTCCGGATACCACTACCGGTCCGGACGGTAAGACCGATAACCACGGTATTCGAACCGGTAGCCACCGGTTTTTTTAACCCTGCTTCGAAGATCAGGTCGACAAATCCTCAAGAAACCCTACCCCTATGAGCATCTTCGAAGATTAGGTTGGCAAATCCTCAAGATTGACGAAGTCACCACAGACACCTCACTATCGATGGGAACGTCACCTACCACTGAAAGCACAAATGATGTTAAATCCTGAGAAATTCCCTCCTAAGGGGAATCGAACCCGGGGCTCTTGTAACCACTAGGCTACCGACCCTTTCGCGTGTCTCCATGAAAGAATCAAAAGGTGTTGTGTGGTTAACTAATGTATGAAACAAGACAAGCACTAGTTTTTTCAACGTGTCTTGGATGACGTTTTAAAAGACATCATATGGTTACACCAATTAGCAGCACTTGCAAATAAGATAAGAATATTTCGGTACACCAAGACTAACATTTCGAGGTTGAACTACGTTTTTCACCTAGTTGATGAAGTCCCTCAAACAAGGGAGGCTAGCAACAGTTTCCTAATCATTCTTTATTTCACATAAGTCCTTCTCCTATAGTTCAAACTGAACAATGTCAATAATGTGCAAACTCAAAAATTGTGCCAAGTGTACTTGTGCATACACACACACACACACACACACACGCGCGACATGCTTTCGTTGTCCCAAAAATTAATGTGTGTGAATTGATGAGAGCATACAGCTGGATTTATGATGGATGCCTATAAAACTTCATCCTTTGAGAGACTAATAGGTCACCTATTTACCGATACAACGATGGCTACATCATGCTGAAAACAAAATCATCCATACCTCCATTAGTCTGAAATTACTAGTATGGTAAATAACATCTATCGTAACTAGAATTCAGTGGCAATTGTTCAAGAGCATTGTATTGGGAATGGGATGCATCACGAGTTTTAGATCAAGAGCAACAACAGAGTCAAGATTTAACCGCAGACCTCAGAAGGCTTGCTGAGCACCACCACTCAGCAACATTTTGCTGAGAAGTAGTGTTTGATGAAAAGACCGTAGCAACATCGTCCTTTTTATTTTTCTCGCTGCTGCTGCCTTTGTACCTGCTGAGAAGAAGATGCACGTACTAACTGCTGAGATGAACAATATAATGCATGTTTTACCACACTGAATGTGTTGAACTTGTATTGTGAGAAACTGCCATACGCATGTCTACCATAGTTAATGTGTTGTTAACGTTTGGTACCTGTACTGTAACCTGTAGGGCATGACCGGATATACCAAACCCTTCACTACCGGAAATCCCATAGCTGCCGTGAGCCCAACGTTTTGCCGTGAGCTTTTTGTCAGACTCACGGCAAAATAGCTTTTTGCCGTCAGCCAACAATAAAACTCACGGAAAATATTGCGGCTCACGGCAAAAAGAAGTTTGCCGAGAGCGGCTCACGGCAAACTGCATGTTTGCCGTGAGCCTTTTGTGGCCGACGGCAAAATGCTATTTTACCGAGAGTGGCTCACGGCAAAGAATTCTTTTGCCGTCAGCCTTCTTTCTAGCTGACGGGAAAATGTTCTTTGCCGTAAATTAAAATCAAATTTTGAAGTAGTGAATTAATTCAAATCAAAAAAATTTCAATTACAAAGTTCCATTACTTCTCACGATGTACAACTTTTATTAGGAAAATTTCTTCATTTGACAAAGTTGTAATAATTTTGTTCACAAAACCCATATCTCTTGTATAGTTTCATGAAACTATAAGAGAGATGTATAAGATTTGTGAAGAATGTTAGTACCGCAATACCGGATGATCAAATGGCAAAAATAAAAGGTGTATGTCTTGAGAATTTATAAAACTTTGTAGTTGAACCATTTCTGATTTGAATTACTTTGGGTAACAAAAATTACGTTTGAATTTCTCGAATTAGAAAATTTGAATACCTTAAATTTAAAATTTAAATTTTGTAAACAACCTCAAATGGAGAAACTCGCAATATGAAAGTGGTGTATCTCAAAAAAGTATGAAACTTTATATTTGTCAACTTTTTCATTTGAAACCATTTGCTATATTTTTAAAGTGGTGTATCTCAAAAAAATGGAGAAACTTTGTATTTGTTTTTAAGAAAGGAGTTTAACATTGGCTGAAATGGGCTCACGGCAAAGAGTTAATTGGGCCGGCCGGCCCCTCCCCCCACCACAACCCTAGCGTATAAAAAGCCCCCCCTCCCACTCCTCCCTCCTCCCCTACTCCTCCACCACGCCGCCGCCTGGCTCTCCTCTCCTCTTTCTCTCCCTCCTCGGCTCCACGCCGGCGCCCGTCCTCCGCCGGTCCTCCGCCGCATCCTTGCCGTCCCCCTCCTCGCCCCTCACCTCGTGGCGAGGAGCAGCGACGGGGCGAGGAGTGGTGGCGGCGGCCGTGGCGGCGGCGGTCTCTTCCTCCAACTCCAACCGCGGCTGCCCGGCCTCCTCCTCCACGTCTCCCTCACTCCCTCCCTCGGATTCGCCGATCGCGCTGCCTCTCCTCCTCTTTCCTGGCCAGGGATCGACGACGTCGGCGGCGGGATCGACGACGTCGGCGGCGGGATCGACGACGGCGGTGTGGCCTCCTCCTCCAACCGCGGCACGGCCTCCTCCTCCAACCGCGGCGGCCCGACCTCCTCCAACCGCGGCGGCGCGGCCTCCTCCTCCAACCGCGGCCACCCGGCCTCCTCCATGCTCGGCGTCCCGTCCTACTCCTCCAAGCGACGCTAGATCCGGCGACGACTGCTCCAAGCGACGCGAGATTCGGCAACGACTGCTCCCTCCCCCACGCCGTCGACAGCCTTCTTCCCCGGCGCAGCCGACCTCCCTCCCTGATGTGGTGGTGGTTGTGGCGCATCTCGAGGACGGCGGCTCCCCGGATCTGGCGCCGTCAGGTGGTGATGCTGGTGGTGGTGGGACGGCGGCGGTGGTGGCCAGCAGTGGGCCCGGCCTTTGGGGATTTTTGATTTTTTTATTGTTTTCAAAAACTCTTTGCCGAGAGTCTAAAAGCACTCACGGCACACCGTTGCCGTGAGCCCGAGCTTCGACTCACGGCAAAGAACTAGTTGCCGGCAGAACTTCGCCGTGAGCTCTATGCCGGCGGCTACTCCCGACAAACTCTTTGCCGTGAGTAGACCGCTCTTTGCCGTGAGGAACCGGCTCACGGCAACCATGCTGATCCGGTAGTGCTTCCTTTATACCGAAATGTTTTTGTTTTTTTAAAGTTGATTAGCATAGACGCACGTGCGACACGCACGTTTTATAAAATAATTTTATTATCCAAATATTTAAATTAAGAAGTTTTTTAATTTTTATTACTACGTAAGGAGTAGACATCATTGTCATTGAAAATTATGTCCGTGCTCATCTCTGTGTTGTATTCTTTCTCTTTCTACATGTTAGTCTCCTGCTCTATACTCAATATTCCTACATATCATTTATATCTCCAACTCTATACCATCTCCTCTCCCATTTTTAACAAACACAGTTCACTTTTCCACTCCTTTTTTTTCATTTCCTATTTTTTCTTTTCCCTTTTCCTCTTTTTTCTCTTTCCTTTTCCTATTTCCCTCCTGACCCGGCCTCTCTCCACGGCCATCCATTTCATCTCCACTCGCCTATCTCCTCTAGTCCTCCCATCTCTCTCCCTCGGCGACACAAGGCGGAAAGGGCCGACGGCCCTCCCGGTCCTCGCTCTCTTTTTCTCTCCCTAAAACCATAAAACCCTAGACGTCGGGCCTTGGCGGGAGAGCACGAGCCACGAGCCTGTGCGGCAGCGGCGGGAGAGCACAGGTTGGTACAGCGGTGGTGGGTACCACAGGTGCCCTCCCCCTCCAGCGGTGGCGGCCATGTCGTGTCGGTGCACGCCACTCTTGGGGAGCGGTAGGGGACGCTGCTGCTTTCGCCGCCTGTCCCCACGCCTGTGCAACCCCGCTGAATTGCATCACACGGTGCGAAGGCGGGGGCCACCACGGCGTGGCGATGCGGGGTGTGGATGGATTCGACGCGGGGTTGCAGCCAGTGTCACAAAATTGCTGATACGATGGGATCGAGGAACGGGAACGTGGATCGTTGTGTTTGAAGTTGGTACAAAGAGGATATATATCTTCGGAACTATGGTTCGAAACTTGGGAACGCGAACCACACATTTTTTAGAATGATATAGGTCGATACGATGTGTTATTGAGGTAGCACATATGAAAAACATATACGTAGATGAAAATAATAAAACTGGAATATTATTGGGCTAGTATTTAAAGGCCCACTCATTCCGACACGACCTGTGTCCCTAGGTCTCCTCGCAGCAGCTAGAAAATTCGACGCTGCATCTCGTGAGACTGACTCCAGCGGCTTCCCCATCCCTCCCCATTAGCGCAAAATGGGGAAGGGGAAGCCACTGTGCCGCCTCCAGTACCTGCCGCAATGGCAGCTGCAAAATGCGCGCACCACACCCCGCTACCGTATTTCTAGGAAATCTCCCAGTTTCTCTCTCCTTCTCTCAAACCAACAGCTCCATCTTCCCCGTTGCCCGCCTCCGCCTCGACCAACCACGGCCGCCCGCCTCCGCCCCCACCCGCGGCCGTCCGCCACCGCCTCCTCGGCCCCCAACTGCGGCCGCCCGCTTCTGCTTCCGCAGTTCCGCTTCCGCCTCCTCCTGGCCGGTGCGGCCTCCCTCCCTCGCCCCCACCCCGCGGATCCACGGCCTGGCCTGCCGTCCTGCACGGAGCTGCGGCTCCCGTCGGCGCGGTGGGCGGCAGCCCCCGTCAGCGCGGCGGGATCCACGACAGGCGGAGCTGGAGGCGGATCCAGGGCTGACGCCGGCACCTTCACCTCCTCTGCACCACCCCGGCGGCAGGCTTCACTGCTCGGCGGAGAGGGAGCACAAGAGGTCAATTCGGTCGGCGGGCGCACGCGGCGGACCTCCTCCCCGCCGGTCGTCTGCCTCCGCCTCCACCCGCGGCCGTCCGCCGCCTCCTCCACCCTCTACAGGCTCCTCCACCCTCCGGTGAGCAGCCCCTTCCTTGAGGATTCCGTACGCTGCGACTCCCTCCGCGCGGGTGTCACACCTGTTTTTCCAAAGAAAACCAAGTGCAAACCTATATGCATGCCAGGATCAAGTTTCATGCATATAGTTGACATAAGTGAATAACAGTAACAGTATCACGTAAGAAAAACAAAGATTATCAGAGATTTACGCTTTATCCTGGAAACGAAGGCACCAAACTTCCACAAGCAGTCGACTGGGGGTTGCGTACGCTTAGCACCAGCATCATCTTCACAACATCTTCATAGCAGCTTTCTCTTTCTGAGCAACATTGTTTATAGCAAGGGTGAGTACATGTCGTACTCAGCAAGTGTGGAGAAAGTATGAATGCAAAGGCTTAACAAGGAAAGGCTGACAGGTTGACTGCATTAAGCACTTTTAGTTGGTCAAATTTTATTAGCACCTGATTACTAATAAAGTATAAGTATATACCAACCCATATTAACATAAAGAGATACGCCATAAACATATGGCTAACATAACCATAAACTATGATTTAAGTTCATCTTCAAGTTTGATTATCATGTGAGGGTCCAGGCCGCTCCATGACCGAGAGCACGGCTAATCGATTAGATTTACACTCTGCAGAGGTTGTACACTTTACCCACAAGTCGTGTCCCCCATATATGCCCGGGTTTGCAAAGCCCTTAAACACTTCCGAGGTGAGTGGCATGGGTTTCACTACGAGGCCTTTACAAAGATTCTCTAGTATGGGATGCTCGCTAGGTTACATGACAGCAGAATGTATAAAGCTCCCTAGCGGGTATCGTGTCTTAGCAAAGTCTAACTCCCCGCTAGAGCAGGTCTATACACCAACTATACTGGCACCCCCTAGCCCTTATCAGGTAAAGCATACCACACACTAAGGTTTCTAATTAATTAGTCAAGACAGAGCCATTTGTCTTGTGGTTGCACCTGGTTCCTGGGTGGTTCTCCATGTTCCAATTAATCATTGTGATCTTGCATTAACCAGGGGTACAACATAAAAGTAAAGCATGTTCATCATTAATGTTGTTCATTAGAACCACCATAACCCAAGGTATAGCAGCTAAGCAAAGCTACCCAACAGAAAGGGTAAACCCAGGTTGACAAGGAATAAAGGTAATAAAGACTAGGATAATCCTTAATAGGACCCATCAAATTACATGCAAGCATATGCAATGTGATTAAACACAGTTATTGGGACAAAAGAACAAGGACACACTTGCCTTTAACCAAAGAGTAGTTGCTCGTAATCTTCACTTCTTGCTCTTCAAAGCTCTCGAACAACGTTTAATCTACTCGCATTAATCATCCAAAGCAAAACATCCGGAGCACCCATATTCTAGCAATCAAACAATCTAAATTAAAAACAGTACACCAATCATCATAAAACGTACTTGAAAAACAGTACTAAACTGATGTTTATGTCAAGATGAACGTGTGAGCGAAAGAACTGCTGGAATCGGAATTGAATTGGATAAGATATGGATTTTAACAATAAATTATGGATAGCTGATAGAATATGACATAATGATGATGTCACCATGAGAAATAATTGAGAAAGAAAATCAGAAAGATATAGATAAATTGATTCTAACAGGTGGACAAGAATTTGTAAAGAATTATTCTATAGATCAGAAATATTGGAGCCATAAAGATCAATGGAGTTGGATTGTATCAAAAAGGAGTGTAGCAGTAGCATTCTCAAAAGGAAAAGTCCTAAATACTGCATAAGCATGACATCACCAAAGTGCTTAGAAGCACTAAAAGAATACGGCAATGCAACATGGAATTGATAGTGGCCATGGTTTTATACGTAGATACATGCATGGTACTGTTGGCTTGCATTGGTGAGAGAGGGACGATAGAGTGCTTGCAAAGGTTCTCACCAGGACCAGCGGCGTCGACGAGATACAGTGCATGCTGCATGACTGGCACGGCAGAGATGGATAATAGGCACGGTGCAGCTGGCTTCCTGTCTCGGCAGGCCAGTGGAGAGACGTACATGCATATATAGCAGCAAGCGAGCATGTTATATCACACAGAGAATGAGTAAGCAAGCTAGAAATTAAACAAGGAGATGATTCATGATTCATGGCCGGCGAGATCAGATATGGATGCAAAAACGTATTGAAAGAAGGGCTCAACGTGAGGAACATGTTGGCATGCTCACCTATATATGGCAGACGATAAACGATGTAACAGCGATGGGCGAAGATCGAACAGCACAGGGAGGGCTGCGGTTCGAACATCATGTGCACGTACTCCGGCGGTAGATCGACGGCAAAGGTTCGGGCTTCGCACAGCCGGCGGGGCTCGTAGTTGCTGCGAGACCGGGAGGTGAGGCTCCATCTCGACGAGAGTAAACTCTCATGGTGCTGTAGACAGGGGCCGGCGTGGCTTGGAACTCTGCGGTCGACGGTGCTCCAGATCATGAGAGATGAGGGTAAGATGCAAAACGAAACGAGGAGATTGACAAGGTGCTGGTGTTCTCACCCAAGGCAAAAGATGAACGACGGTTTGAGATCAAACTCGGTGAGGACGGTTGTGGTCCGGCCTTCAGCTTGACGTACGTACTCCACGAACAACTCGATGACGGCGACTTCGGGATAGCCTTGGCGACGGGACACGATGATCAGCGAGGAGCAGTGGCCGAACTCGACGACGACATCTTAGGGTTCAATCTTAACGTGGACAGGCTTCCGCTGTTCTTCTACTCCTGCAGCAGCTCGGTCGTCAAAGGGACGGTGTTGCCGGCGTGCCGCTGATTGGTTTGCCGGTCTACACAAGGAAACAATGAGGCCTCCTCGTGCCCTTGCAACGGCGTCGGAGCTGTACATCGCTGGAGCCATGGTGATGCTTTGACAGCAGTAGTGCGGCGGCGGCAGCTTGCGAAGAAGCTAGGGCACGCAAGGCGCCGTAGTTCTGTTGCCGAAGGATATGGCACGTAGGAATACAAGTTGGGTACGGTATATAGAGATATGGCCCGGTCGTGCACAACTCAAACTATTTTGGAGTCCGAGTCGACGTTGAATTGATCCTTTGTCTTTGTAGGAGGCAAACTGATTGCATTCCGGCCCGGTGTGGAAGCTGGACCTGAAGTCCTCAACGCTAAAGCAGACTGCTGGGATTAAAAAAACAACAGGCCCGGAGAAACAAGGAAATTGAGCATGGCGTTTCTTTGAGAGAATATTTGGTGATGACCAAATTGTAGAACTCAAAGAGTTTCATGGGGAGTATACGATGGTTCAAAGATAGTTTGGGACACTATGAATCCAATTAAAAATACTTGGAGCTCGTGAAAGGGAATTGAGAGCCTTGTAATAAATAGATTTAGCTCAAGGGAAAAGAGAATAAATTTCAGGAAATGTTGGAAAATTCTTAGAGAGATTTGGTCAGCACATAAACGCATTTAAAAACCTTTTACACTCAAGAGAAACACCAAGATGCAGCAGCATGAATGCAACACACACATAACCATTTATTTAATTCAGAAAAACAATCAATGATTGTTTTTCTATACTATATTCTCTGTAAAGAAAAATAAATATTGGTAAAGTTTTAAAATCATGAGAAAATCATTGTTTAATTATTCTTTCTATTCACATCCTGAAATTGGAAAATTTCAGGGTGTGACAGCGGGGGAGGCAACAACCCGGGCGGATGCAGCAGCAGCAGCTGAGGCGCCCCTCCCCTCCTCTGATTGGATCCTCTCTCTCCTTGCCTCAATCGGAGATGCAGAAGGGGAAACCGCTGGAGACAATCTGATGCTACCGAAAAATGCAAGTCATCGATCACAAGCTCCGTGTCGGAGATAGGCAAAATCGATCGCATGTCCTGGTACTGTCCCATGCCTGGATCCGAGAACATCTCGTATCGTACCCCGTCCCTCGATCGGGACGATGTTCCAGAGACGTTCCGTGTGATTGTGGTGCGCATGGGGTGCGAGTGGGAAGGGATTTTTTGCGATGCGAGATGTCACATGCAAATTTGGGTGGGCCCAGCGGGTATGGTGGGTGGGTACGACAGGGACGGGTGAGAAAAGAATTAGCTTTTTGGCAGAAACACTCTCTAAATTGTGATTTCTATGGTTCTACCCACTTTTTGGTCCTCTAATGACCTGATGGGTGGGTCTGACGTGAGGGGTAAGGTGGACTCAAATTGGGTGAAAAAAGTTTTTCAGATTATTCGATCTTTATAGTATAGATTAAGTAGTCCCTCATTTTAAAAAATGGATGTTTCACGTCCAAATGGTTTTTTTTAGTTTTTGTCTACTTTTTTTAGAAATTCAGTTTTCTTCTATCTTCTTCTATTTTTTTCTGCCAATGGGCCTTGACAACCCGCTAGGTTAATTACTAGAAAGATCGGCGCGTCGTTGTCGCACCATGACCTGTAGCCCAGTGATTGGTAGGAAGGCGTGGGATATTTTTGCAGGATTTTAGAGTGTGGTTTAATTTCTTAAAACTTTAAGGTATTTTTAGTTATAATGCAGGGATTGTAGTTTGAAAGTGACAAAGTTGGGGGACTTTTTTGCAAAATTTTGGACCGTGGGTAGATTTGCAGTAAGTTTAGGGTCTTTTTTTGTAAAATTATGTGGACCATGTGTAAATTTCTGTAAAGCTCAGGTTTATGGGAGATGCATGGATCGCAGTTGATTATCATAAAATTAATTGAGAGGTGGCTCGATCGAGTGAGATGTTGTCAAATTGTATGAGTGTCAGAGGTTTAGATCTCGACAGCCCACGGGGGGTTAACCCCAGTGGTTTATTTGTTCAGCAGGGTGGAATCTAGGGCTAAGAACTCGAAGGTTGCGCACGAGCACACGGAACACAGAGAACACGGCGAGTTTATACTGGTTCGGGCCTCCGGAGAGTAAAACCCTACATCCAGTTGTTGGTGTAGATTGCTTGAGGATCGCGTATGGTTACAAGGGGTCGCCCTGCCCGCCTTATATTGGCCAGCGGACAAGGTCGGTGCCCAGACTCCTGGTCGGTTACGACCAGGAGACCTAAGTCTAGTTGATTACAACGCTTGCCATATTCGTCGATCTGCTTGGTCAGAATCCACCGCTGTCTTGTCTTGCACGCCAAGTCTTGAAGTCGTTATGGATAAGGTGGAACTAGCACTGGTCGTCCATGACCATGTTGAAGTCACCTTCGAGGAAGGTGGAAGGTCTTGGTGGATCGGTCGCATAGACCTCGCCAGATCGCTTGCGCGACCTGCCGCCACCGTCATCGTGGTCTTCTCCTTTGAAGTCGTGCACCACCGCGTCTTGAGTGTCGACAAGCTTGTCGACTAGGCCATGAGGTCGGCGATGGTGTTGGCGTCAGCTTCATGAATCTTCTCGAAGAGCTTGAGGTTGGTTACCCCCTTCTTGTAGTAGGCTATGACGTCTTCATCCTTGACACCTGTGAGAGTGTTGCGGTTCACGAAGTAGCGGTTGGTGTACTCGCGGAGAGTCTCGTCCTTCCTCATCCGTACTCTGGCGAGGTGGTGTGTGTTGCCAGGGCGATTGTAGGTCGCTTGATAGTTGATCGTGAAGAGCCGCGACAAGGTCGCCGATGAGGTGATGCACTCCGCAGGAAGGTTGTCGAGCCACAGGAGTGGCGCTTTGCCCATCACAAGAGGGAAGTATCCTGCCATGTGGTCTTCGTTGCCTCCAGAGGCGCGGGCCGTGATGCTGTACATCTTGAGCCAAATACTTGGATCAGAGCGACCGTTGTATTTTTCGATGTCTGGCTTGAAGTCCTTGGGGTATCTAATCGTCCTGAGACGTCGTGAGAACGCCGGGAAGTTGTTGATTACTCCAGGACTAGCTGATGGGGCGTAGGCCGTCGGGATGACGTAGAGGTCGTCGGGAGGACCATTATCTTGGTCGTACTGGGCACGGCGCAGGAGCTCTTGATCGTGCATCTGCCGGAGGTCTGTCGCCTGGATGGGGTGGTTGGCGTCAAGGGGATCAGGGACCCTGTTGTCGCAGTCGTAGTTAGCACGGCGTGCTATTTCCGCTTCGTCTCGTATAGGCTGACGTTGATTACTCTGGGCATGTGCAGCTTGAGCTGGTTGAGGTTGAGCTCCCGCGTTCTGTCTTGCATTACCAGCGACGTTCTGCTGCTGGGCGCCGGCAGCGTTGGCGGCGTTGTTGGCGATATTGCCTACAGCATTAGCGGTGGCATTGGCTGCAGCGTTAGCTGGAGGGTTGGCTGCTGCGTTGGCGGCAGCATTGGCCGGTTGCACCACTTCGTTCTCACCACCTCCTTCTTCAGCCACGGGCTGAAGAGGGGCATTGTTGTGGCGTCGATGACGAGGACATTCCGACCTACTTCTGGAGTAGGAACTTGAGGCTGATCTGCTGTATCCTAGACCTCTTTCTTCGACCTGGGCGGTGGCGATGCGGACGTGAGCTTGTAGGCGCCGTGTTGTAGGAGTATCCTCAAGTTGTCCCAGCTCGGCAAGGGTCGCGCCTAAGTTGGCTTGAGGCGAGTTGTAGACCTCGTGGCCATCTTGCTCAAAGTCCTTCAGGAGGTCTCTGGCACGTAGGCAATGTCGACGAGGCTCGTCTTGATTATGTTGTTGCTGAGGAGCGGCCGGAGCCGCGGGGGGTGGTCCCCCGTTGACGACGTTGCCTGCGGGTTGGTCGCCGGCACCTGGTACGACGTTGCCTGCAGGCTGACCTACGGCTGCTGCAGCTGCATCTACTTCTTGCTGACGACGCACAGCTCGCGCAGCATTAGCGTTCTCGCGCTGTATGCGCTGCTCATCCATCTCACCGGCTTGAGGGGGTACGTCGGCGGAGACCACGAGGATCTCTCGCTCCGGGATCTTGAACACTTCGCCCGGATAGTTGGGAGAGATGGTCGTTCGGGCGATCTGGAACGCGAGGCAGTCCGGGGACGGCTCGCGGTTGATCTGGCGGCGATGAGCCGTGATGAGAGGTCGGCGAAGCTTCTTGAGCACTCAGCACTGGCGAGCCGTGTGTTTGGAGTCCTCGTGGATAGGGCAAGGGTCGTCGAGATGACCTCTGCAGTTTCCACAATGTGGGATCTTGGGTCCAGATTCGATCTGGATCTTGTTCTTCATGTAGCGAGACGCTACATGAGCTGCGTTCCGCAGACCAAGAGGCATGCGGGGTGAAGGTGTGGAGGTCCTGCGAGGGCGCTTGGCGCATTCGCAGACCTTGATCGTGTCGGAGAGCATGTCTTCGACGTGATCGAGCCCCGCGATCAGGTCGCGAGGAGTGGGTGGGTGGGTTTCCGCCAGCAGGTTGGTTTCGACCTGCTGGTTGGAGGTGACCGCGTTGCCCTCGATGACGAGGCAGGCGGCTGGAGTGGTGGATTCCGCCGGCATAGAGCCAAAGCAGATGTCGACGGGATTGGCGAGGAAGTCCGCCATGCTCTCGGGGAAGATGACGCCGCTTGACGAAGCCATCGAGTTGCACGAAGAACCCTGGATTCCCCCCTACCTTGCGCCAACTGTCAGAGGTTTAGATCTAGACAGCCCACAGGGGGTTAACCCCAGTGGTTTATTTGTTCGGCGGGGTGGAATCTAGGGCTAAGAACTCGAAGGTTGCGCATGAGCACACGGAACACAGAGAACACGGCGAGTTTATACTGGTTCGGGCCTCCGGAGAGTAAAACCCTACGTCCAGTTGTTGGTGTAGATTGCTTGAGGATCGCGTATGGTTACAAGGGGTCGCTCTGCCCGCCTTATATTGGCCAGCGGACAAGGTCGGTGCCCAGACTCCTGGTCGGTTACGACCAGGAGACCTAAGTCTAGTTGATTACAACACTTGCCATATTTGTCGATCTGCTTGGTCGGAATCCACCGCTGTCTTGTCTTGCACGCCAAGTCTTGAAGTCGTTATGGATAAGGTCGTCTGGAATCTTCTGGAAGGTCTTCAGGAGGTCGTGTGGGCCGCCAACTAGGTCGGTTGGGCCCACTGTCAGGTCGGCGGGTCTTCTGGTAGGCCGGACCCACTTGTCGGGGACGGCCGTGAGCCTGATCGGTGGGGACCCAGGGGTACCCATGTTTCACAATGAGAGGTGGTTTGAAGAAATGGGAGTTATGTAAAGTTTGAGGGGGCTTCATTAAATTACCAGAGCAGTGGTTGTAGTACAATTTAATTTTGATAAAGTTTGAGGAGGATTTTGTAAAATTGGTTGGTCTCTTGGTATTTCTTCAAAGCTCGAGGGGTTTCCATAAAACTTCCTGAGACGTGATTTGAGCAAATGCTATTTCTGCTAAGTGTGAGCTGGACTATATACCTAAAGTGCAAGGGTTCTTTGTAAAACTATCGAGCCTCCTAGTTGGATCTCAGCCATCCACACGCGATCTGATGACCTAAATTTTCTTGATGACGTGGCGTAATGAGAGGGCAGGTCTTGAGTATAGTCTGGGCTACCCTCGGCATGATAAGTACTGATTGTGTCTACATGGTCTGTGTCTCGTGGGCCATAGCGCCATTGTGCTTGGGCTGGGCCAGTCTGCCCGTGCCAGTCAGTGCTACTGAGGTTTGTTTCTACTTTCTACATTAAAAGCAACACTAATCTGCATATACTTACAGCGAGCAGGGGGGGATTGATGTATGAAGGGAATGGTGTAGGGTACTGGTTGCAATAAGATCAATACCATTACCATCAGCCAATAAGCTATTATAGCACACCATTCAAAATACTTGGTGAAGGTGACCAATGCAAAATCAGCAGAGGCTACTCACCGGCCCAGCACCACCACCTCAAGCCATGCTTCTTCTCTTCAGAAACTTTACATGGCACATGGGAGAGAAGAAAAAAGATGAAAAAAAACACTAGGGTCTAATTCACATACACATGTTACACACTACCTAGGAGGGAACACGATGCAGATCAACGCTGTATTGCACACTTGAATGCTTGGGTTACATTTTTTGCATGGTGACAGTACTCACTACACACCTGAAAGTAGTCATGGGCAATTTGAATTCTTGCCAGGGCCACCGTAGTAGAAATAGGTGCCCCAGTCGCCATTGTTACCGTTCTGAACGTCATAGCAGTTGGACTGCTCCGTGAAAGTGCCCACCCCCTTTGGGGCACTCAGCTGGTTGCTGCTGTCCACCACCTGAATGTTCTTGAAGTAGCTCGCCTTGCTGAACCCTTCCTCAGGGAAGTGTCCGCTGCCCATTTGCGTTGATGTGTGCGCACCACCAGGCTGCGAGTTCACCACCTCACCACCCCACTCGATCATCGAAGCGCTGTCGGCAAGGTAGGAGAAGAGGAAGGATGGCCAGTAGCCGAGGACGTACTCCTTGCCAAACTGCATCCACCAGTTGCCTTCCTTTGGGTCCTGCAGCTCAAAGGGCACACATATCAGAAATCTTTAGATAATGGTAAATCAAAAGGTACTTAACTATGCCGTGCATGTGGTTTGGAGGAAACCATTTTGAAACACTAGGTGTGAGCATGGGCAGGAGCATTTTTGTACCAGGTTGGGCAGAGATTCTCTGGCCCTGTGGGCTGATTCTGAAGGCACTAATGTGGTGATGAGGTCTGATGATTAATTTAATTGCTTAATGCTCACCTTCCAGATCAAGATGCTGATATCATACTGGGAGCCAGCGTAGTTCGAGATGGGGAAGATGCTCGCCCCCATGGCGATCTCGCTGTTGATCTGAATGAACCCCGAGCACAAGATGTTGTAGCACCCTGTTGCCTGGTATGCATCGCTCTGCAAAAAAACATAATAGGAAAGCAATGCAGCAGTCAGAGTTAATACATCAAGGCAAGAATGTCTGCCAATCAAGTACTGAAACACATTAATTATATAAGCACAAGGTACTGAATTTGTGATACTTACAGTCCAGTATGTGAACAGCCTGGTGTTGTTGTCTCCATAGAGGTCCGGGCTAACCTGATGAACCAAACATCACAGAAATGATAAGGCACACACTTCTGGTTGTATGACCGTGAAAACGGTCAGCGTTCACTTTGACACAACTTAGGAAGTCAGCTTCTTTACAGTACCTGCCAACCAGCCTCTATGCTGTTGAGATCCTCCCCAAATGAACCCCCCAAGATCCAGAGCTGGGACAGGCTAAATTCGTTAGCCTGCTGAATCTTGGGCTCCCACACATTAATGGTGGCCTTCGCACCGTAGTACTTGTCACCCTCGACATACGCTATTGCGTGCTGAATTCCACAATGACAACAGTTCAGTAATCAGAACATGTCAATGTAATCAAGCTCTTCAATCTCAGCAAGACAAACCATGTGGACGTACTTGGTGACCACCCTCACTGAGCATGTTAGGATCAACAGACAGTGGGTTCGGAGCAGTATGCCGCTTCCTGCCATAGCGCCTCATGGAGCTAGCTCGGAGCAGGTCATCCTTCTTGGTTCTCCTGATTGGGACCGTGCCCGCTGGACACCTGCCATTTCGATTCCACATTTGGAGCATCGGCTTCTCACCGGCATTGTTCGAGCCTATGCTGCTCTTGACATCATCATACAGACCTTCAGGGTGGTAGGCCGGCCTAAACTGCAAGGATAGAGATTTGGGCACGGTTAAAATAGTAAGTGCACAAATTAACCATTTATAGGTTTGCTTTGCTTCCTGAAAAGATTTGAGAGGTTGGCTGACTCACCTGTATTGTGTGGTTCTTGAGGAGAGGATGGTCGAAGGCTGGTTGGTGGGAGATATGAACGCAGTCGATGATGTCTCCATCTGGGCTCTGAGGAATAAAACTTCTATCAGTGTCAGACGGATAAGGCACTGTTCTAGCCAAAAGCAATGCTCATGTCAACTTCTTTTGATTTTTCAAAATGTCTTCTTCATTCAAAATGAAGCTTCCACGATTGCAACTTTTATAGGAAAATGTAGAAGGAAAGATGAAATATGCTCAAAAACTCTGAAACTCAGGCAGGAAGCATAATATTCGGAAAGGCAGGTCTCTGCCTCTTTTCAATCAGAGAATATGACTTTGCAAGAGCCAGCCTGTCCGCAATAACCATTCATCTTTTCCTGCTCTAGTTCGCTTGAATTTGCATTGCCTACCTCTAAAAGGCGAGAACTTTTTGAAGAAAAATTATCCAAAGTGACAGCGAAAATTTACGAGCGAGGATTGCCCAAAACCAAAAGAATCAGAGAAAAGCAGCCTTTTTCATTATTGATTAATGAGGACGCAATGCGACTTCGCACTGAAACTGCCTCGAATCCTACAAAATGCAGATAAAGTAGCGAACCAAGAAAACACAGGGGAAAAGAAAACATTAGCCCCAAGAACACATCCCCCAATAACATAACCCCCATCTTGAATTTAAACTCCCATTTTGCAACCATTTCTTCGGAACTCATCAGCACAGACAGAGCTCAACGAGAACTAAAAAGAAAGAGCAATCATTTCAAACTCCACGGACGAGTAGGCGCCACCCACCTCGATGCTCTTGACGGCCGGCTTGTTGAGGCGCTTGAGGTGCCGGTGCACCCTCCCCGCCGGCGACCTGGCCTCCGCCGCCGCGGCCGCCCACAGCACCCACACCGCCACCACCCACGCCGCGGGGCCGCCGCAGCCGCCACCGCCGCCGCCGCGCGCCATCGCCATGCGTTCCCCACGCTCGCGGCCGCAGCACACTGCCTCCTCCTCCTCCCACCGCTCAGGCGCTCACCACCTCAGCCACGCTCAGCAAAGAGAAGACAGCAACGGCGCCTCCTTTTTCCTCTCGCCCCCTCTCCTCTCTCAAGAAATTCAAGAACGCCCTTCTGCCTAACAGAAATGCCCCCACACGGCACACGCCTGCTGCGGCGGGGGGCGATCCGCGAATACGGGGGAGAATGCAGGGGGGGCTCGCGCGGCCTCCCGTGAGCTCGCAAGGCTGCTACTACTGCTGCTGCTGGGGAGTGGCCGAGTGGGGGAGCGTGCAGTGGCGAGCTCGGTGGGAAGCGGA
This sequence comes from Cenchrus fungigraminus, assembly GCA_036936925.1. Taxonomy (NCBI): domain Eukaryota; kingdom Viridiplantae; phylum Streptophyta; class Magnoliopsida; order Poales; family Poaceae; genus Cenchrus; species Cenchrus fungigraminus. The sequence continues at coordinate 94,124,378 of CM072780.1, forward strand.
CTGGTCGGCCTGCCAGCCTGCTGCGCTACTCGCCATGGCTTTTGCCGTTTCCGAGCGAGGATTTTTGGATTCACTAGACGAAACTGCCCCTCCCGAGCTCATGATTCGCGAATTATTTTAGGCGCACAGTGTGGATGCCGCCGAGTGAGGATTGTGAGGCTGACGTGTGGGGCCCGCGTGTAGGTGAGGGCCAATCAGAGAGCAGGGGGTTGTGCTGGGAAAAGTTCTTCCAACGACATTATGTGCAACCAGCGTTTTGAAATTTTCTTAAACAGTGCCTACCATTTTAAAAAACTGGTTTCTTGTAGCAAAAAACGTTTATGTTTGAAACTTTGAAAAGAGAAAGATGACACTGGTTGGAGTGCCACATGGGAAGCAACAAGTGGCACGGCTTGTTGACAGGGTGACAAGACGCTTTGCCAAATAGTTTGGTGACAGGCCACCATGGAGCCATGTGGAACGGGATGACACGGAACTATCAACTATGCACCAATGGCCTTGCTCACCTGGGAATCTTGCATGCATGAAGTACCAAATGAAGTCTATTTACAGAACCTTTTCACAGATGAGTGCAACTTTACGCGACGAATCTAATGAGCCTAATTAATCCATAATTTACTACAGTAATGCTACAGTAATTATTCTCTAATCATGCGGTCAAAGGCCTCATTAGATTCGTCTCGCGATTTAACCGGGGGTTGTGGAGTTAGTTTTGTAAATTAACTTTATTTAATACTCTTAATTAACGGTCAAAGGAGGTGTTAAAAAAGTAACACCTGGAACCAAGCAAGGCTAATATGTCGTCATATGGCAATGTGACGTGTCAAGCCTATCTTGGAAATCCTGATTCAGGTTTCTTTGTTCAAAATTTCTGATGAAGTACTTTTGAGGTAAAGCTTAATTAAATTTTCGAGAGTGAGAAAAAAGAAAGATAAGAGTAGTGTGTATTGTAATGTACTTCTTCCCTCCTGAATTATAGGACATTTTGACTTTTCTAGGCACATAGTTTCTGTTATATGTAGTGTATGTTTGCATACTTTTGAATCAGAGTAAGCTAAAATAAACAGGTTTGTAACTCGCTAAATACCGTGTTTCCACACTTTCAACAAAATGTCAAACTAATCTTCCCGGAGATCAAGATTTTTTTTAATTTTGGTTACTAAGAAGCAAATATGTTCATTCCAATATATTTGGTATCCCTTTTACAAAAGAATGATTTCTCCTTTGCCGCTACTAATATTCAAACCTCATAATTTAATTCTTTCTTCTACAAATTATTTTTTGCATACAATTGTGCGTTCCAAGATGGATCACATGCCTCGCAATCTTGCGAGCAGAAAGCTTTTGTTATTTATGCTCGTGGCAGAGCAGTCATGGCTCATGAGTGAGCACATAACAGTACAGTATCATCAGAAATTATAATTTGTTTGACTTTTTCTACGTCATATTTAACTGCTCGTCTTATTAAAAAAATTTATATGAATATATAGTCAAAATTCAAGTCATTCTTGAAGATTTTTTATTAATGAAACAAGCTACAACAAAAATGTTACATTTTACAATATTTTTAATACAACGATTGATAAAATTTGAGGTAAAAAATTCAAACAAAATATAATTTGGAAGGTAGTATCTTTTACGGAAAAAAGTACAGTATCATCGTTTTTTTTTGGCAACTGGCGGGTGCCCCCTAGCAATTCCGCAGCTCTAGGTGGTGGTGCGTGGGCCCCCGGCCTCCTCTCTTGTCCACTGTGGCGCCACCCGTGCTCAGCGACACGTCCCGGTCCGACCGTGCCCCCCCCAGCGCCCGTGCCCCCGCTTACAGGCACGCGCGTCGCCTTGTACGCACTGACGTGCTGGTCCCACAGACCGCCGGACCCACATGTCAACGAATGTGGCGTGTGTCTACCCATTTCGCCGCCCCCGCGAGCGTGCCAGCCACTGGCCGCTGATGCTGTCAGCGGCGGGGGCCCACGTGAGCCCAGCGCCGGAGCATTGGATTCGCTCGGGTTGAATGGTGGTGAATCTCCTCGCCACTCGCGACACGAGCACATGCGGCGCGCAGCGGTGGTGGACGCCTGCCCTGTCGAGAGCGTGCGCGGGGGTGACATGTGGGCCCTCGGTTTTGACTTGACCGGGCCCGCACGCACGGGAGGCGGGGAAGGGAGACCCCTGCGAACGTGTGGTTACGTGGGGGCGAGTTAGCACGAATCTCGAGGGTGATTGTAGGCCTAGCTATTTTCTGTGTGTTGATGAAGCTTTGGCCTCACCAAAAAGCTCTTTTCATTTTTACTCCTTTTCTATGGCTGCGTGTGTGTGTTGGCGACAAAAAGATTGTGATCGGGAAAGATCAAACGGCCGAGGGTGGACCATATGCTTGGGCACTGTGCTTGGGTCGATGCTTTGAGCATGTTTTTTTTTCTCATTAGCACATTTACTTGCTTTATCAAATAGTACATGGTAGTTTTATTCGCTGACTTATCAGTCACCAGCTAGCAATATTTTTCTCTCCTAACATATCAGCACCGGCCATCTGGTATCAACTTGTTACCACACGTATTATACTTGCTTTATCAAATAGTACACGATAGTTTTGTTCGTCGACTTATCAGTCACCAGCTAGTAATATTTTGAGATAATTTCACTTGGGGTCCTTTAACTTTTAGGGAGCTCTCATGCAGGTCCATGAACTTTAAAGTTGGTCCTTTGGGTCCATGATCTAATGAAGAGTGATCATTCGGGTCCATACACATCCACGCAGGCACTTTTCGCCTACGTGGCACGACCAACGTGGACAAAGGTTCTTTACTCTTTTGCATAACACCCCAGACTTTTTAATGTTTGCATCTGGTTGCTTGGTTCGTTTAACTCGCACGAGGGGAGAGGATTCTTCGGCGGTGGCCTCTGCTGGCCGGAGACTGGCTCCACTCGGTCGTTCTCGGCTAGAGAGCCCATGGAGGGGCCTAATCGGTCTACACCGCTCATCAGGGTGCGATGCAGAGCCGAGTGCGGCGTGCAGCAGCCGAACACAAATGGCGGCGTCGGCGGTGCTCCGGCGTCCAGGGCGATGAGAGCGCAGTGTCGGGAGCGCGTGAGCACGAGAGAAGGAAGGGAATGCTTACCCGCGTGCTTGGATTTGGAGGGGTATCTCAGACAAGAGCTCGGTCCCGGTCCCGGCGGCAATGGTGGACAGGGACGGGTGGGGTGTTGGGGTGGGGAACACCCAAGTTGGCGTAGGGGAAATGAAGAGAGGTGGCTGGCGGGGTGTTAGGTGCGAGGAATAGAGGGGAGGTGCGAGGAATCAAGGGTAAGTGTGGTGTGTGGCCGGAACTTTAGGCGGCGGCGGAGCTGGCTGTGGACGGCAATGGTGGCCGGCTCGCGCTCGATTGGTGGACGACAATGGTGGTCGGCGCCGCCGCAAGCCCTCCCCGCCTTCGTCGTCATCCTCGTCGGGCTCCACGCCGCCACGGCACTTCGCGGCCGTCGTCGTCGTCCTCCACCACCAACGCCAGCGCGTCCGCCGCCCGCCGTCACTGCCCCACCCGCTCTGCATCCCGAGGCTCGCCACCACGGACGCCAGCGCGTCTGCCGCCGTGTACCACGCCCGCCGGCGAGTTGGCTGCCGGCCAGTGGCTACGGCGTCGTGCTCGCCGGTTCGCCTGTGAGGAGCCCAACCTCACGCTTGGGGTATAAATTATTTGAGGGATCTTTTGCAAATTGTTGCCACGCTGTCATGGCCACGTAGACAAAAAGTGCTTGCGTCGACATATGTGAACCCAAATGACCACTCTTCATTAGATTCTGGACCCAAATGACCCACTAAAGTTTACAGATCTGCATGAGAACTCTCTAAAAGTTAAAGGACCCACAGTGAAATTATCTCTAATATTTTTCTCTCCTAACATATCAGCACCGGCCATCTGGTATCAACCTGTTACCGGCCATTTTTCTCCCACAGCGAATCATCACCAACCACCGGCCAAACGAACAGAATCGAGTCAATCATCTTGACTACTTGTTGAGTTGTATGTACCGAACCAATTACACGTCAAAACGAAAGAAGATAGCGAGGAGATTATAAGCAAACAAGGTTGGTTGGATCAGCAAGCACTAGCTGGAGCCTGGAGCTAAATATATAGCTAATGCTTGGAGTTCTTCACGACACGTGCCTACACTGCACACTAACCTGTGCTTAACAGGAGCACATTGAATTAGTTTGGTCTCGGCTGAGTCGGCCCTCTCGGGATCTCAGTGGTGGGCTGGTGGTCAATGCTACACGAACGTCCAGTCAATGCAGGCCCCCTGCACTGCTGCAGCAGCCAGCAGCCGCTTCTACCATTACCACACCCATCATTGGGCGCTTCCGGCCGGTGGGACCCACTACCAGACATTAACCACGTATATAAGTATAGGATAAAATTAGAGCTGCGTGCATGCGTTCAGGAATCCAAAGATGATGGATTCATACCGACACGATCGGAGCTCTCATAAGTAGTGGCCTAGTGGGCGTACGCCGTTTCTCTTCCCCTCCCCCCTTCCTTCTCCTAGAAGCTAACTCGCCGCCTTGCTCCCTCCGCCGCCACTTCGGGCCCCCTCCCTCCCTCTCCCTCGGCGTTCTCGCCGGCGGCGAGTAGAGGAAGGGACCCCTCCCCCTTAGATCTACTAGCTTATTAGGTTTCTAGCCGCTATGGCAGCACCCTACTGCGGTGTTCACCTCCTTGTTCTTGCCGCCGCTGTCGTCGTCGTCGGCCATCTTGGCTCCCTCCTCGTCGGCGTCTCCACGGACAAGGTATGTGCCAATAAAATAAATCCCCGCCCTTGCTCAGATCTTCCACCGCCTCCACCCGCTCCGCCCTCTTCGCCATGTCGTCAAGATCTGGGCCTCTTCGCTTCGTCTCTACCGACGCCCGCCTCCGCCTCACCCTCCAACCAAGCAGCCTCAAGAAGCTCAGATCAAGCAAACAAGCAGCTCCTCTACAACAAGCGATGGTTCGATGACCTCGTTCCCCCCTGGATCCTGACCGGGAGCTTCATCTTCAATCGCCGGCGACGACTTTCAACTGATCCTTCGGTCGCCTGGTGTGTGCCTCCAATACTCCGTCGATCCGTCTTCAACCGATGCTCAGCACGGTCTCCCATCTGGTTGTACGCGCCCCTGGTGCCTCTACGGCTGTTCGACGGCGAGCTCGTCGCCCGCCGCTGCTCTGTAGCTGTAGCTGTGTTTATCCGGTCAAAAGACCTTTTTGTAACTTTGTCTTCTTCGGAGGACCCCTATGTAAAACTGGCTGCTTAATATAATGTTATGCTATTGTAAAAAAAAATGATGGATTCGCCTCTGCTGAGAGCCACCACTCCTACCTTGGAGTGACGATGAATGCCACTCGCCCAGACTTCAGCCAGCAGCAGCATGCATATATGGTTCGAGTTAAACTCAACTGTTTTATTTACACTGACGTGAAAAGGAGCTACGGATGGTCCGAAACAGCCTTTCTTTGCCCCAACACAATCTAGGTTACGTTCCTCTGGCTTATCAACCACAGGTAGCAGTATTTTTTTCTCGGAACAAATCAGCATTACACACCAACCACCAGCCAATCAGCAGTATTTTTTCTCAAAACAAATCAGCAACAACCACCAACCACCAGCCGGTCGAACAGACTGCTAAAAATGCTTGGGTCTACTTCTGACACTCTGCCTCTTTCTTTCCTATGCAACTCCCTTTTGAAGGAAACTTCAGTAACCCCATATATTGACCATATCATCCGAGATGTGTACAAACATTCCGAATTTCCGATGAAGGTGTCATGAACTTGTGACTTTGGAAGCTTTCTAGAGTTTTGTCAAGCAGAAGCTTCGCTCATGTTTGCTCGATTTGCTTGTTCCAGAAGCTGCGTCCCTTCCTAAAGCCACGGAATCATAGCAAAAAAGGGACCAGGTGGAATCCATTCCCAAATTAACAGAAAAGGCAATTGCAATCTCTCCAACTTTTTCATGCAACGAGCACTTGGAAACTTGAATCATTGAATGCATGAATGACTTCTTTCATCCTCATCTCACCTCTACAAAATCCATTCATCTTTCCTCCAAGTAATTATTATTCATGCACTACAAATTGAAAACAGAACAATCCAAATCATTACTGTTATGTGGTGCTCGATCACACACCTCAACGACTAACGAAAAACGCATTATTACGCTATCTTACCAACATAAATGATTGCACTATCACCAAAGGTTGCATTGCATAACCAATGCAACTTTGTGAGGGCGCTACCATAGAGAACGGGCGCTAGCCCAGTTGGTTGGTGCGGCAGACGAGCTGCCCAGCCGCCCGCCTTCGAATCCCAACCGGCGCGGGTTGTCTCAGCGGGGAATTATTCCCCGAAAAAAACCCTCTCACCGGTGAAGCCAGGGTTCGGGAGTTTTCTAAGTCGGGAGCTGGCTTTCCTTCTCTTAATGAAAACCGTGGGGGCGGTCTTGCCCCCACCGGCTTAGTTTGTGAGGGCGCTACCATAACCGTCAAAAGGATACTCCATGAATGGAGGTGAGCCATCCCATACATGATTCTATATATGATGTTGGCACTCATGAAAATTCACTGTACCTTTGCTAATAAGTTCATTTCTATTTTCTTTTCATACAAACCATACCCTCAAACATACACCTTTGCACAAAAGCCACTTTTTTTCTCATGCATTTTCAGCCATGCCTCCTTTTTTGCCCAAAAGATTTATAATCTGTTTCCCCCATGCGCAATCACATGAGCTCAGCACGTCACTTTGCCACGCAAGAAAGGTGTGGATGGAGGAAAGCGAAGAAGCCTCACATGGGTTGCTCTTCCTACCGGGGTAGATCTGTGCACTCACGCCAAGCCCAGAAAGTGTACCCTTCGATCTTCCTACCACCAGCATCTGTTTTATTTGTTGTGCTCCAGACTCGATGAGGGCAAGGCTGCAAACAAATTTGGAATCAAAATGAAAAGTAAACTAGGGCGGTACCATGCTGGAATCTCTAGGGTTGTTAGGAAAGGGAATAAGGTCATCATTTTTATATTAAAATTGAGAAGATGTTTGGAAATTCACCTGCCTGACATTCCTACTTTATATGATCATCAGGACATGTTTGGAATTTCATACGGTTGGACTCTTGTATAAAATAAAATGAAACTGTGTGGGATTTTTTTTTAGAAAATTCCTTATTTGACACTAGAATATGACTAAATTCTTTATTTGAAACTGAAGATTTTTCCGTCCCTTATATGACATCGAGTTTTATCTTTTATTCCTTATTTAATATTTCATCACTTTTGTCTCATAAGTCGAACAAAAATAACCATCAAATTACCTTCAAAATTCATGAAACTTTTTTATAATAGAAAAATGTAGATGAGTACATTTTACTTAAACACTACATTTACCTTTGCCATTTTAAACTAAAATTAATTGAATCTGACAACTTTTGAAGCATATTTGATTTGTTGGAGCCAAAACGCTTTCAAAAAATTACGGAAAACAACTAATATTCCTTAAATGAGATGTATTTACTTATAATATTATTTTCTATCATAAGTTACATAATGAATTACAAGGTTTTTTAAAATATTCTAAAACTTACGGTTCTTCATAATTCTCTATGTAAGTTTTTCTAGGAAATAGTTTAATGAATTACAACATCTAATATGAGAAATATAAGTTATTGGAAACTTTTAAAGTATTTTGATGCCTTAAACATTTCATAGAACTTATAAAGGTACCCTAAGTTGGTGAATTTTAATTTCAAAACCATAAAGGTATATGTGTCCTTTTATAAATATGGGTTCATATTCATTTGTTGTACAAGAACAAAAAGTTTCATGATTTTTGGTCATTTCACCTGACTTAACTAACACAAGTGATGGAAATGTCAAATAAAGGAATGAAAATTAGAAGTTGGTGCCATATATATTAGGATGGAAAAAAATTTAGTACCAAGAAAGGAATTCACTCAACTTCCGGTGTCAAATTCCCGCTTTATATTGCATATTATTGCCTTCCATTAAATGAGAACTTCATGCTAGCACCTTGCAGGTGCTACTGTAATATCCCAATCATGCTGCAGCACCCTTTAACTAAGAAAACAAATCTCACATCATGCAAATTAAATTTATTGCTCATGAGCCACAACAAAAGGGGCATATTTCCTCTGGGGCACAAAGGGCACTAATAACCTAATTAGGCACCATGATCTCAAGTCCCACAACTCTTATCACGTCCCCAAATTAATTGCATCCGCAAAATGATGGCTCATGCCCTACCACTATGGGTGGGCGGCACGGATTGTCTATATAATACAGCGTCAGCTTGGATTCTTTATTTCTATCATTGGGAAACATTATTGTGAAATCAGAGTGTCAGGGTTTTTTTTTAAAAAAAAGAGATGGTCAGTCACATTTGGTCTTGTTGGAATCTCTTTCCTGCAGGGTTTCTCACATTTTTGTTTTGAAAAAAAAAATGACTGCAGCTGAATTCCTTTCAGGTACGTACTCCTATATGCGATCCAGTCCGGGAGCAGGCGTTTTATGGCGCTTGTGTAAAATGGCTCGAAGAGGCCAAGGGCAGAGGAGACACAGACAATAATGCAACAATGTTTGTCCTCCAAAAAAGGCTGCTGCCAGTACTGTACCATATGCATGGTGCACAGGGGAGAGGGGGGCCCTTTCACTCTCTCACAGTCTCTGTCACTCGCGCACGGCAGCTGATGAGGCTGCTGGCTGGCTGATCATGTGCACGCCATGGACATGGTGTGGTCACTGCTGGAGTGCCGGGACAATGGAGGTTGGGGGAGGTCCCTGCTTGCCCTGATGCCCTCCACTTATGGAGGCTATCCATGGCTGTGAAAGCTACTTGTCATCCACTCAGAAAGGCAATAATTTGGGGATGGACATATGGAAAAGAGTATGAGCATCCAATCATGCCAGATCAACTCACTGTCAAAAGAGCATATATGTAGTGTAGCTAGCCAGGTAGGTAGGAAGGTGTGGATTGGGATGAGATTATTGACTATGCATGGTGCTTAATTTTTTGAAGGAATTTTTATGGCCAGTGTTGCAAGAGGTTAATATGGGACAATCTTTGTGGTGTGTCATACACTCATACTGTCATGTGTGTAAGCTGAGAGGTTCTGCAAGATTTACCAGCCATATGCAGTTGCAGTAGGTAGTCACATGCGTGGTGTACACACTGGGCACATTCAGACAGTAGCAGGGATCCAAAACCCAAAAGCTAGTTCCTGTTCAAATACTTTGCAGATGGGTACAAACATGCCTTTTATAGGATTTGGAGTTTCTGCAGTCTTTTTCAGCATATTGCCAGCACAAAGACTTGGATGGATGCCAAGCACATCTCAGTAACATGTACAAAGGGGAAGTTGGTGAAGTTTCAAAAGTTTTTAAAAAAAACTTGGGACACGGGACCAGCGGTGGAGACTGGTGACTGGAGAGGTTGTTTAACCTTCTACTAATTCCAACCTTCCAGGTATTAGAATCCATCCAAGTCATACCCAAGTCTCTGATGCATGTTGATGTTGCATTTCACACTGAAACTTGAATGACAGCCAGTGTCTCCAATTCTGGTATTCCCATTCTGGCATTGCGGCTCTAGCACGTAGCAGCAGCTTTGATTCGCACTTACACCAATGGAGAACATGACCTCGCCATCTGATCCAGGTAAAATTCAGCCGTTCAACAAATTTGCAAATAATGGACACAAAATTTTATTCGACAGTAGTAGCACCGAGTGGACTTCAGTAACACCATCCCAGTTCATTCAAGCGATCATACATATACAAGGCTCCATTGACCGTAACATTGGGTTGGCATTGTCTGCGGTTATACATTATACATATTATGGTATCAGCTGCTGCATTTTATTGCGTTCACTGTCAGATCATAACGAGGAAAGTTGTTTTATGGGATGGTTCTCTGGTACAGGGGAAGTGCTCCTAGTGCTTCACGCTCTGCTTTCTCCTTTTTCACCTGCAATGCAATACAGATGCATCAAACAGCAGCCATCTAGGGATGATTTTTTTTACCATGAAATATTTCCAACTGGGTACAATTGAGTGGAAGTACTACAAAAATCCAATTAAGCTTGAATCTTGACAACATTTTAATGGGAAAAGTGCCTTCAATGCATAGGTTTCAGCCATATACTGACATATCAACAGGTGATGAAACAAGTGAAATCAAAACAAATCAATAACAAAGTCACAAGACAAATCCATTGCATTGTTAGACTGATTCTCCCTTAGATGATCAGTTGATCACCATTCATCAATATCAAAGGTGACGAAAACGCTATGCTTTCATGTACTCCTACAGTTGATGATACATATATACTAGATAATGATAATAAGAAAACTCCAAACTGAAAAGGTTTATCTTTACAGCTTATGTGCATCATTTTTTTGGTTAACTACCATGTGCAAGAGCAAGAAGCACAAGCTGCATAGACTATGCACAAGAGCAAGAAACTAGCAAATCCCATGCAATCAAGATCCTTTACCGATAAGATATGCTGGTATAAGGAAGCAGAAAACAAGTATGGTCAAGTGAAACAAATGCACTCACAAGAGCAAGCATGTCAGAAAGGTAGCTTCTGAATGGTGTCTGAATTGCCTGTCAAAAAAAATCAAGGTGTCAATTCATTTGATGCACTATTCTAGAAACATCATAAATAAATTTAGTGGTGACTGATGAAGCAATGCCTATTAAAAATTAATGTTTTCAGGCAATCAAAATAGAGCCTGATAGCAGCATTTAACAAACAACCCTTGGTGACTTCCAGATGCAACTCTACAAATTAAATAAGTTATATCTAGCTGCATCAACCTCTACATGTACACAGCACAGCAAAAAAAGACATGGAATAATTGCGCTGACCATACATGCATATAGCTACTACAAGTTCACGAACAGACGACGTCAGAAGCAGGAAAACCACATTAGCAATCAACCAATCACTAAAGCTTCCACCTTTTCCATTTAACAAGCACGTAAAAACATGTTCAGAACCCATCTCTAATCACCTACACAAATAATTGTTATCCAATTCGTGATTTCTCGGAAGTCGAAACTAACCCACTAGGAAAAGTGGAAAACTACACCTAAACTCAATGTGGCAATTTACCATATCCACCACCACAGACTAAGGCACGAGTGACCATAGTGAGAATTACAAGCATACAACCTTTGACTAAAAAGATATGAAAAGTATCATATCAGCGATAATTATACTCCTTTACTAATTTTCGTTTCCACAAGTTCACAAGGGTCTAGGTCGATTCTACAACACAATCCCAAAATCCCAAAGCCCAATGATCATTCACTTGTTCTGCATCCAATATTCCTAGTCCTATGAAATCAACCAAAACTTTAGTCTAGCAATCAAGCAGAACCAGCACCACCAGAAATGCTTCCCAATTGCCAATTGCATACAGCACATAGGAATTACAGAGCGAGGAACAAGGGTCAAGAATCCTGACCTGGACGTCGTCGGGGAGGTACTGGTGCTTCATGGAGAGGTCCATGGCCCGCTTCAGGCGCTGGTTGCGGCCTTGCGGGCGTCCACCACCTCTCGCGGCAGCCGCGCCAGCGCCTCCTTGATGTCCAGGTCATGGTACGGGTCGTACAGGTCGTCGTACCGGAGCCCTGCACCGACCACACGGCAAACAAGGAATCCAATCAGTGCCGCCGACGATGAACCTAGCCTACCTACCCGCGGCCGGCCGGGTCGAGAGTGTGGGGGGACGGGGAGGAGCGGTACAGACCGTACTTTCGGAGGCGGGCGGCGACGGCGTTCCGGTGGGCGCGGGCCAGCGGGTTCCGGCGCGGGTTCACGAACCACGCCGAGAGCTTGGAGAGCATCCTCGCGAAGCTTCCAGAAGGTTCCGCGGCCTCGTGTAGTCGTGTGTGTGTGCTTCTCCCGATGTGTTCGCCACTTCGCCGGAGTTCCAGAGCGTTTTGGCTTCCCACCGTCACCACCGGCAGGTGTAGGGGGAGTTTCTTCTCCGAGAAGGCCGGAGAAGCTTCCGGATGAGTTGCCAGTTGGGCACAAGATGGGCCGGCCCATTTAGGACAGAGAATGGCCTATCTGATTCAGAGAATGTTTATTGTGAACAATCCAAGGATTTTCCCTTAAAAAAATTAATCCAAGGATTTCAGTTGAAATTTGTACCTGAATCATTGGAGTAAAATCTCCGAAATTCAAGGGAAAAAATGGTTGATGTGATCTTTAGCTCTTTTTTGTACATATAAATCGAAGTGTTTTCGTGCAACTTGCAAAAGTAACAAGTCTTCAAAGTCCAATCAATGTGTACAATTCGAAGTCAAATGGCGCCATTTGTTTCTTATCAACTCAATTGATTCTTGCTCTCTGACGCCAGATAACAATGGTATCAATTTCAACATTGCTTGCTGCTTTCTGAAATGGAGGTCCGGCACACAGTTTTGAACATTGCTGTCTCTGACGCTACATATTTCTGATCCTGTGTGGTGTTGCACACTGCACATTCCACACTTCAACCTCAGCTGCCTTTCTGCTGCTCGGGAGCAGACACGAATATCTGGGCGATGGCCTCGAGCGCAGAGACGTCCCAGCTCTCGGAGTGCCGAACCACCTGAACATATCACAAATGCAACCCAAATTTTGGAATATTTTCGATTCCATTTGATCAAAGAGGAGGTAATTCTACATGGTTTGGGTTTTGCAGTCACTACCTTGTAATCTTCGTTAAGATCATAGGTTGTGTTCCCTCGGATCGCAATCAAGGGCCTCCATGGAAGCCTCAAATATGTCCTGAAAATAGAAGGGCGTGTTATCAAGGGACACAGCCCTCTTTTAGAGTACTAGGAAAAATTAAACATTTTTCCCAAGCTTGCAGAAGCACCTTAGTTTCCATGTTGCTTTGACGAACCTTGTTTCAACCCTCAAACCCTGTGAGATTTGGAACAATTTTAAAAGTCCGTAAACTGAACATGTTTCGACATTTTTTTCCCCTCGGATAACAGTGGTAACCAAAAAAAATGTTCAATGCAGCAAGGAGATAACCTACAAGGCTACATCTCTTTCTTGTTGTGGTACAACAAGAATGTGAAGTGAATTCTTACAATTCAGAACTAAAACCTTTTCAGATGCCAACATATAATTGCTATAGTCGGAAACAAAGTTACAGCAAACCAAGTCACTGAATTCCAGTCAACAGATGGCGTCTGTTACCTTTTCAATGTTTTCGAGCTCAAGGGAAGGGCTGTCGAAGAATGGCACCAGAAGATCCAGATTCTGAGAGTACCTAGACAGTCCTATGAGGAGCAAAGAATGAACCCATGGTCACAAATTCCTCAACTCTTCATCGAACAAGGAGACATCAGAGTATCAGACGTACCCCGGAACTTTATCGTCGGATCCTCAAACAAGCAATCTTCAGTGTATATCCCCGGAGTGAAATCCCCTGCAATCCTAGAAGAATTGGTTATCATTCCCTGGCACATTTCTTTGAACAATCCGTATGACGCGATACGTGCAAGCATCAAATTTACAATTTTTTTCAGGTTCGGTTCTGCAATCTGGCAGCCGCCATGATCCAATGCAAGCAATCCCTGATGGAAGCACGCCGCGGCAAAGGGTGCAAGAAACCGTACCGGTGAGGAAGTAGGCGCGCCGGTAATCGTCCTCGAGCACGGCGAGCACATCCTCGACGCTGCCGCAAGGCGGCGGATCCGGCTCCTCGTCCTCCCGGGCGGCATCCCTGCGCGGCGGCTTCTTGCTTGGGGAGAGGGCTCTGAGGAGCTCGGTGACGGCGCTGACGGCCGCCCTGACCACCGGCGGCGCGTCCGGCGCCGCTCGGGCGACGCCCGCCACGCGGCGCCGGTGGCGACGCCCCTGCGGCGGCTGCAGCGGCACAGGTTGGAGGACGCCGCCGGCGCGCGACAGGTGGCTGCTAGACGGCCGGGCCAGCGACGATCGCCCGGCGGCTGGGCTTGGCGCCATCGGCTACCAACAGCTACCTCCTCGAGGAAACCAACAGACCGCAGGGAGCTCGCGCTCTCTCGTGGCCGTCAGAAACCACAGCAGGTCGTGAGGCGTTCAGAGCGACCCGCTCCGGCTGCCCACTGTCACTCACTCACTAGTCACTACTGCCCCCCTTTCGTAACGGTGGCCGGCGACGGCGGCAGGCAACGCCGCCGGCTGGTTTCGTTTCCCAGCATAGAGATCGGCCGGCGAGGATCAGCATCTTTCCATGAACCAAAGTTCAATTGCAAATGGCTAAATAATAATAACGAAAGCTTGGAGCTGTATTTCTCAAAAAAAAAATGCTGCTACGTAATGTGTGTAAGAGTCACAGGGACAAGTTGAATCAACATCGCCAGTAAAATCATACAGCAATTGCCACCGGATAATTTACGTATACTCGCTATATTCTCGCGAAGCCTAAGAACAGTGTGCACTATATATCAGTGTCAGCAACCGATCGTCGAGTTCCAGCTGAACACACACTGCCTGATGTAATCCCGTATGCCACCTAGACGCCTGGTTCCTGAAACAGGAATCTGAAACGCCGCTGCGGGGAATAAGGCAGCGGCAGATCTAATGCTCAGCTCAGATTTACAAGAGCTCGCCAGCAACCAGGAGCGAGAGTGATATAATCTGACCACTCCAGCATGTGTAATGGCAAGGCTCAGCTTGTCTGCAGGACTTGGACATTCCCCAGCGCCTTCTCGCTGTCATCGATCACTAGCTTCTTTCGCAGGGCCAGCAGCTCCTCCCCAGCACCGCAGATGTATGCCGACGTTCGCCTGCCAGAGAGAGTTGCTCCTTCCATGCTGTCAATGTAGTCCTGGACACATAGCACATGTCAGGAGCATCCCTTACAATTAAATCCTTGCTGTTAAGGCACCAAATTTTGAAATGGTAACATTCTTTTATGGTTTCCTGATACAGGCATTGATTCCTGTAGAAGAATGATACCTGTTTAGTGTAAGATCCGGACAGGAAGAAATTTTTAACAGGCGTCTTTTGGTCAGGTCTGAATGGGTCATTTCCAGGAGCCTCACGATACAAAGATTGTCCAATTTTCACCACACTGGACCATGTGACTTCCAATCCATGGGCAGATGGGAACAATTCTACAACCTGCAGGAAATCATATAATTTGTTGGTATTGAGGTGAGCTCAAGAAATATCACTTCTCTACAAGTACTTTCAAATGAGATCTTGCTTGGTTATTTGTAAAGTCAACAACCCACAACAATCAGTGATAGCAGTAATTAGACCGGAAAAAAAAACAGATGTTATTTCAAACCTACCTGCTTTTGAACCTTACTGATGATCTCCTCATTTGGCAATGGCATATACGGATCACCAGGAGTTAGCACAGCTCTGCGAATAAATCAAGCGTTGAAGGTGAATACATTTGCACGAGAAAATTAATTTGATAGTTAAAACATGCTGATAACCTAGCAAGCTAAAGTGTATACAAAACCAGAACCCCAAAACGATCTGTCAAAAGGTGAATACTATCAAGTGTGCTGAATCTTCAAAAACTATTCCAGACCAACAAAGTAGAAAACATTCAAAACCAAAATGTAGACTTACTGGATCAGGGAACCTTGTCCTTCAATATAGTAATCTGCAGGAGATGAGAGTGCAAGGTCTGAAAAACAGGAAAAGTCCGCGTCTGCAGTGTACAGGAGGTTATCCAAGCCGACTGCCTTTTCCAGTTGTCTACATCAAAGATAAGAGAAGTACCACTGAATAAGCATGGAGCCATGGACTAATGCAATTTGCATTTGCGCACAAATATCTTTTAGAAGAAACAAATGTAATCTTCATGAAAGATTCAGCATGAGTGGTGAGCCTTTTAAGTTATTGGGTCTAAACCAAATAAGAACGAAAACACACAAAATATACAGGGGGCATCAGCTACCTTGATTTCTCCAAATCCTGAAGTTCAGTCACCCATCCATTGTAGCGAAGCTGAACAGTGACAACAGGAACACCATCTAACTTGTAGATATTGTCGAACATTTCCCATTTCCTCCATTCTGACGGTAGTAGTCTTTTGATCCCCGGGACATCACAAGCTGTGCGGTAACCAAAACCAAGTTCAGTATGGTTGGTAGTACTAAATAGAGGAGAAAGAGAAGACAAGGAGCCAGAAAAAGAACCTGCTACATATGCATCAGCTCTGATTATCTCTTTGCTTGTGGCCTAAAAATATCCCAATGCATGAAAATATTAGTACAAATATAAAGAATAGTTAAGGCCACAGACTTGTCATATTTTCCATGTATGATCTAGCTGCGTAACCAAGCAAACCAGAAACTGATACACTCATAAGAAATCTCACCTTGGAGAGAAGAAGACCTTTAACATAGGTCTCTCCATCAGGTGATTTCTCATAGAGAACCTCCCTGCATCCCCACCTTAAGTGAAACCTGAAGGATTTGTTACATGATGTAAGTCAGATGTATGGTAGTACCTAAACAAAGATAATTCAGAATAAATTTTTGTCATCATACCTACCACCCCTGTCTG
Source organism: Cenchrus fungigraminus (assembly GCA_036936925.1). NCBI lineage: Eukaryota > Viridiplantae > Streptophyta > Magnoliopsida > Poales > Poaceae > Cenchrus > Cenchrus fungigraminus. Next base: position 94,140,949 of record CM072780.1, read on the forward strand.
TTATGTACTTCTTTATTGGGCCACTTAAGTAAACATCAGGCGAACCCTTTAGCATACGTAACAAAGATGCCTCTGTTTTTGTGGCAAACAGGGTGAAAATCGTAAGCATGCAACGTGCACTAATATTATCACAGTCGATGAAACCCAGAGCGTAAGCAACAGGATCCCACATTCTTGTGATGCTCTCCCGAGTACCACCTTTGGACATGAACCAATCACTAAAACTTACCTGAAAAAAGTACACTGGAAAGTTAACATTTAAATTGAAAAAAAGGCTCTCACTGGGTTATAATGGCACAAATTTAAATAGATGTCCTACAAATGTCCTAGAAGTACACTCTTAATTAATTTTAAATAAAAGCAGTGAATACTTACATCATCCAAGTCCCGCACTTGCTGCAATGCACCATCCGGATCAACCAGAGCACGGACAACTGGGCTTAGGGCAAGAGCAACTGCATTTCTTGCCTTATCATACACCTGCAATATAATTCAAATTCAAATGCTTTAACAAAAACTGCATAATTAAGTACTATTTAGTTAATGAACGAATTGAAAATTCAAGTTAAACTAATTTCAGAAGTTGAGGTTCTCCTTTAAGATTATAATAGTCATGAATTATCAATTTACCTTGAGTTGGTTAGTTCTGAGGAACGCTTGAATACCATGTAATGGAGCACCCACCGGGAACCGAAAATCAAGTTCTGTAAACCCAAGGCAAGTAATTTGAAAAATTATATTATAAGTTGCAGGTAGATGTACAACAAAATTTAGTTTAATTAGCTGCAGTATGGCACATTATGTCTTATCACAACTGGCTTGTTTCAAGAGAAATACTGAAGGAATAACTAAATAGAGTGCCACAGCAGGCGACACAAACATCGTTATTTCTCAGACAATACAAATGATTCCCTTAGCAGAGCATGCAACAACAATATCTTTGAAAGCAATATGGCTCAGGATAATAATTTGATTAGGGTACAAAACACATAGGTTACATATATAGGCTAGGGTCTCCAGGGTTTATAGAAAGCCACCAATCAGGAGATCCTAGCCTAATCAGGGAACAATCTAACCTAATCTTTAGGGATGGCGCACGGCAACAGGCCTGTGCGGCCAGCACCCCAGGCCCATAGGGCCGGCCATATAAACCTGTCTAACAATCTTATTTTCACTTTTGCACTTGAATAATTGGTTATTACTTCAGCACACTAGAAGTGATTGCACTTTACTTCCCAACTATAGGCATAAAACAATTCAAAAACAATCAAAATATTGCAGCATAAGAGCACTGTTCCACACACACAAAAATGATGAGTATATGATAGCTGAACATACCACCAATCATGCCGCCTTTATTTACAAAAGTATGTGTGTGTTCCTTTACCAGAAGATTATTATCAGCACCAACCTGCAATATAATGAAGTTTAATTTCATTGTTGATAAACCTGTCGATGAGGCAGCAATATCAGTGCTACAATCCTCAACCTGCAAGCCACTGAACTAATTGGTTCACATACACAAATAGCTGCACATTTCACCCTGCAATACACTCTAGTACTGTAAGTTTACTTCACTCTAGGAGGTCAGATTTTTTTTAATTAAAACTAATTCAGAATTATCTAAGTGAGATGGTCAAACTAACAGTACACTTAAACTCATTCAGTTTGTGTCAAGAGTCTTGTACCTTCTTCATGAGGCGGAAAAGATTGCTGTAGCACCCGAAGAACACATGTAGGCCCATCTCGATATGGTTTCCTTGCCTATCAACAAATGAGCCAACCTTGCCACCAATAAACGGCCGGGACTCGTACAAATCAACCTGCAAAGCGAATCAAGCTCAACTAAGACAATTAGAAGGAAGTGACATTCCTGAATAAGAGACCATATAGCTCTGCTGAAGGCAACCAATAAGCTAACCTCGTGGCCCTGGTCCAAAAGCTCAACGGCAGTGGACATGCCGGCAAGGCCTGCCCCTATGATGACCACCTTGAGCTTGGGCCCCCTGTAGTGCTCCGGCTCAGGTGGGAACAACCCCTTGGGAGCTGCCACACATGTAAAAAGATCCTCATTTCAGAATTTCCAAGTCAACCTGGCATTTCAGCCCAAAGCTACTGAAACTGAAACAGAACTGACAGCGCAAATTTCAGAAAATTGGAGCAATCTACCCAGAATTCTACACTGTTTAGTCAGATTAATCAGAAAAGAGAGTCTGCCGGTCTCTAAACACGATCACGAGAGGTGCTTTCAACTATAAGAAATTTCTATAGCATAGGAAAAATCATAGTACCATGAATGAACTTTTGAACCAAAATCGACACGACACCCATTTCCACACATGAAGATAGCCAAATTGGAGCTCCAGGATTGATTTCCAGCCCAAAAGACAAACTTTTTTATGGCCATATTGAGAACTGGAACTGCAGTGTGGAAATCTCAGAGAGGATTAACAAAACATTTAACACTCCATGAACCCACTTCCAGCTGACACCGTCCCCAGAACCAGAAGAGAAGCGCAAGCAGGGTAAAGCCAAACTCACCGTTGACGCCCATGTCGGAGACGTTGCTGTCGAGCGAGCACCGCACGACGGCGGCCCTGCGCGGCGCCGGCGGCAGCATCGGCGCCGCCCCAGGCCGCGCCCGGCGCCGGCGGGCGCCGAGGGCCGGGGCCAGCGTGGAGGTGGCCGCCACGGCGGCCATGGCGCGCGGCTGGCTACCTAGCGAGCGCGCGGTGGGGCGGTGGTGGGAATGGTGGCGGGATGGAGGTGGTGGGCTGGTCGGCAGTGGTAAAGAAGAGGGACAAGGGGGCCAATTTTGTGTGAGGGGCAGGAGGAATGGGAGGAAGCTTGGGAGGGGATGGGGCGGCGAAGATGCCGTCGGGGAGAGGATTTGTGGCGGGGCCTCGTGGCAGCACCGCGCCGCACCAATCGTGGTGAAATACAACGCGCAACGTTACAAACAATGCAAACAGCACTTCCCTAGCTTCGGATTTTGCTACTTGCACAACGGACCATTTCACATAAGAACCCAACTGGAATCCTGACGGCACTGAAGAGTGAAGAAGAGCTCAATCCAATTTTGATCGAAAAATGTCATACTACCTCCATCCTTATTTTATTTGAAGTTGGATAGCACAAATTATAACTAACCAACGCAAATATATGAGAACAGAGGGAGTAGAAAAGTATGGTTTTTAGCATTTAAATGTTTGGGAAGTTTATTAATATCAAACAAATTTGTGATTTTAAAAAAGAAATATTTTAGGAAGAACATGTACTTCCTAATTTCAAAAATTAAAAACCCATTCGCAAAAAAAAACGTACAAATTATCATAATTTCAAATACAGAAGTGCTTGATTGCAGGTTCCATATGAATATATGATATATCACTTCCTTTTCTAGGGATGCAAGGTTTCTTGTTGCTTTTCTAGTAACATATGCATACTCCCTTCACACCGGCACGGTCTCCAAAGCGTAACTTTGACTTCTTATTCTTATAAAAATATTTATTAAAAACTGACATATGCATACTTTTATGAAAGTATTTTGCAAGACAAATCTATTTATGTGGTTTTCACATTTTAAAACTCAAACAACTTAGAAGTTATTCATGATTTATACTCCTAGTGTTTAAATGAAATCTTGTCGAAAACATCTTGCTTTATGAGTGTGGAGGGACTACACGTACTCTATGAACACCATATTAGTTAATAAAATTGCATGGCGTACGTTCAACACAAATCATATGTTATATTTTCCTGAATGCATACTAGGAACCAAAGTTTTGTTGAGCGTACGTGTGGACAGCCATAAGCGCTCTTCCTATTTCTGTTATAATTTAGGCATGACGTATATCCATTTTCCAAAGAAAAGGAGTGTATGGAAAGAACTTTGAATTTGTGAGTTTTGTGCATTGGGGTAACCCTTCTGTGTAGCCGTAGAGATGAATAAAAAAATGATGCGCCGGTGCATGAAGTTTTGGGCGGTAGTGCTCCTTATCGTGTACCTCCACGGTTGTGGGCGAAGCACCATGGTCGGCATCTTCCATAAACTTTCCCCCTGCCCAACAGTCCCTCCTTACTAGGAAACCCAGGACACATAATCATGATTACCGTTAAGGAAAATTAGGTGTTAATGGTTTCTGAAGCAGGCTTTGACATTCAAAGCTTTGATAAACATAATGGCTAAAATCATGTGTGCAAAATTTTATGGGAAAAAATGATGTGATTCTTCTTTACGAGGGGCCGAGGGGGGGCAGGATGGCCCATAGTTGACCAAGGCACCAATATACAAACCATCCATGGGCCAACAGCAATTTTGAATGAATTTTGAAAGACAGCAAAAAGAGCCCAAAATGCTACTGCACCGTTCCTTTGAGGCAGTAAATTGGCCAGAACCGTTCTTCTATTATCAGCCCGGCAAAGGCCCAGAGTTGTGATATTCTCTCTCTTTTTTTTTAAGAATAGGGGTGTGATATTCATTCATAACCCCGTCAGGTCCCTTGTGGTGGAACCTACCCACCCAGATTCACATCCTCGACTTTGACACGGGTGCTCACATTTTTCTGAATTTATTCTGAGATTTTCCGGCGTTATGCTTTAAGTGATTATCGACGTTCCCTTCGACGATGAGGCGCCAATGGTGACTTTAGGAATCTCCAGATCTTTCGGCCTAGTTCTTCGGAGGTGCTCATAGGGGAATGTTTGCGTATCTGTATTTATAGATGTGAGTATGGGTGCGTGTGTGAGCGCCTGCGTTGTACTGTGTACTAAAAAAACTGATGACTTCAATATATTTTATGATATCCTCTGGAGGAAACAAACAGATTTTATGATATACAATTTGCAAGAGAGAACAAACAGAGCTCGAATAACACATGTGATCGTTCATTGCAGGTCGCAATCTTTTCTTAAAAAAAGGTCTTGATTCCAAATCAATATTGAAACCGCAACTTACTTTCTATTTTTAAAAAAATAATTAAAATGAAACGAATTATCTATCATGCAAGTACTTCTATTTCATGTTTTCACAATGGGACTGTGTACCTATTACTCAGGTGCTTCTCTGGCATCCATCACCTGGACAATATGATTTGTGGAACGCTCGATTTTCAACCAATTCGTGTGCTGGCAGAAAAGCCTGTCACCCAAATTTTAACACCATCTGATTATAGTCAGACGGTTCAAAATAATGGGTAGCCAAAAGAAGACAAATTGTTAAGATGACCACATATTTTAGAAATCTGCATAGAAAAATTCAGTACTTAACAAAACTAGAAATAAAACATCATCAGTAAAACAAATCAGTGCTCAATAGTACTACAAGAGAACCTTACTTTGCTGCAGTTTTTCCAAATACAAATAGAATGCATATTAAGATAACTACAAAGAAAATGAAAATTCCTGATAACACAAGCATGAAGGCACCATTACTAAATACTTAATGAGGTTCATAAATATTCAATCATATTTAAAGTTGTCCATTAACCATCATTCCGATAAACTCATCTTGCTATTATGCATATACTACACAACAAAACAAAAGAACACTTTCTACAAATGGATAATGAGAAAATAATTAGAATTAGAATTGTGTCAAACATAGCAAATTAAAGAACAAAACTAAAAAAATGATATTGCAATCACAATTGAACAATATAGTTGAACATATATAAAAATAAAAGGAACAACCAAAATGAACATCGCACAAATATTTTGCTATAGTTAGCCAAAGCAAAAAGGGTTTGGGGATAGTGGAAACCCTTAGATTAAAAGACAACATTAAAAAATATACCCATATTTTAAATTATAAAACATATTAATTGAATTTACAATAACTCTTGTTCAGTAAATTGATGACTAATTAACTGTAAATGATTTAGTATTCCAAATTACTTGCAATTATAAAAACAAACAGGTAAGTATTTGTTTTATTTATCATTCAGTGCCTACATTTAATCAACCATGGAGGTGGACCATATGGTTATTTAAATGTAGGCACTGTGTGATAAATAAAATAAATTAGTCACCTTCGGACTAGTCCACTGTATGGAAGCTATACTACCGTGCCTACTGAGGAAAGAAGTATGTTCCACTCTACTGAACTCAACTGAAATATATTAACTCAAATATACCAAGAGATCGATTCTCTCCGTCCCAAAAAGAATGATGTTCTAAGATTTTTCAGATAGATTAAGGATGAAGGTAAAAGACGCATATACCCTTAATTAGTTTAGTTTGCAAATAGAATCACCAAATGAACCAACACAAACACAAGCACAAGCAGAAGAAGGGGCCATATGCCCCCCTCTCCCGACCTTGTGCAAATTCCATTACCCCCTATCATTTGACTCATGTTCTTTATACTTGGCCCCTACTGGGTTTAGGAGCAAGCCCCGCCACTGCATTCAAAGTCCTAACGTATTACTTATCCATCCCATGTTGCTAAACCGACAAGTAATCACTGCAGCAAAGTATGAATAAAATTGCTAGGTCCATTTCTATTTCTTCAAAAGCAATTCATTCCCAATTGTGTTCAATGCACAACTAAAGGGTGCATAATATTGAACACTATAATCTTTTAATGTGTTGTCAACTTACTCTACTTTTTTTGTTTCCCCTTAATATGCCACAGGTGTTATTAACATGATCACCCTTCTTTTACCTTATGAAACCAAATCATTTGTGGCCAAATTGTGGATGAACTTTTAATATCTGAACTTTCTCACCATGATAACTAAGAGGGAGATAAAGATTTGGTCCTATATATAGACATCACAAACATTGAAAATAGATTAATTAGAAAATTTTGGTCCTATATAGACTTCCACTTAGCAAATGCATGTTGAAATGTTGATAATGTTAAGCGGAGAACCTCAAACCTCTGTTCCATGTTCTTATTTCCTAAAATGTACAGTAGGCAGTGGAATATGGATTAATTATGATGAAAATTGAGAAAATCTTCTAACAAAGGATATACTTTCTCAAATCGTATGATGATGGTGCAAGCAAGCAAATGAAAGCTTTATTAAATCAATCCCTGTGGTGTGTATCATGAAAAAACGGGAATATGCATGGCCTTCCGAATATGTCAAAATTAGTTGAGAAATTCATAATCCAAACACTTCTTTAAAGGTGGATATCTAATGTTCAAATGTGAAGGAAAGCAAAAGTACAGTTATGAGGAGCTAAGACAAATCAAAAGGCATATTTTCTTTAAGGACAACACAACCATTGAGAAGAGCATTAATTCTTGTTAGTAGGTGTTACCGTGTTAGCAATACTCCCTCCGTCCCGTAAAGAATGCAATCCTAGCATTTGAAAAAAATCCCACAAAAAATGCAATCCTAGAAAATAGATCTAATTACCTGCCTAATTAAGTAATAAGATCTAATCTGCATGTCAAAACTTACTGCATGTGGCTAAAAAATAGGGGTACTAGAGTCTTTTCGCGAAACCACTGATCTGTCCTAGAAAAACTACGATTGCACTTTTTATGGGACGGAGGGAGTATGTTTCTAGTGACTAGCAAAGTGAGGAAAATAATCAATTAGCCACAATAATCGACTATAACCATCACATAAGTTTTATAGAACTTCCTATGTATTTAAAAAAGTCTAAAAAATCTCCATTTTTAAAATCAAAGGATCATTGCGACCCACAAAATCACGTGGCATCTTGGATGAAAAACAGGGGCTCCATAGTGCTTTTGGCCACTATTTTGCAAAAATTCTAATAAAAGTACTATGGGAATATCCGAGATAAACATATGCAACTTTTATGTTTCCGAAATAAAGTTTGGCGAAATGGCAGTTCGGCACTCCTCTGGTGGAGTGACTTCTCTAGTGTAGATGGAACCATTTTAAAAAGCGTTTGGTAAAATGATTTCTTCTGTATTTTTAGGAATTGATGTAAGAGGTCAAATATCCAATATGCCATTAGATGTGTGTATTATATTTGAAAATAGAAAATGAATGCTTAACATTAGTTTACAATTCGAGTTTATTTGAAATTTAAAAAGAAATAAAAAGGATTGTTGTTTGAAAGGATAAATTGAACGTTTGACATCATTTTATAAATTGATTCCATTTAAAATTTAAAAAATAAATGAAAATGACTTCTCTCCTTTTCCTTTTTCCATTCTCACATTATTTTTTCTCTTTTTATCAATTTCTTCCTTCTATTTCCCATCCTTATCCCGTCCATATCCAGCTCCCACACATCCTTCATTACCGCTTCTATTCCCCGCCTTTCTTGCTCCCACCCCACCGGCCACCGGTCTTCCTTCCTCCTCCGCTGCGTCTGGCTCCGACCCCAACCCCGACACACCAATCTGTCAGCGATGCGCATTCTAGCCACATCAACGCACGGGTGGGCATTAGCTGAGTGGATTCATAATTTGTTGATAATTAAATTTAAAAAATTTATATCTGTTTGTGTTGAATGGGAGTATTATTTAATCCCCAAACAATACCACGGTGCCATTGCCACTTGACAACTGTGCAACCAAAAAACCCCCCTCAACAGGCGCACGAAACGGGAACCGTAGCAGCGAACGGAAACGGAAAAGTTCCCCATCCCCGTGCTCCGCTCGCATGGACTCCACGGCAGCTGCGGCGGCGGCGGCGCAGGCGCCGGTGCTGCTGGTGACGAACGACGACGGCATCGACGCGCCGGGGCTCCGCTTCCTCGTGGACCAGCTCGTCGCCGCGCGGCGCTACCGGGTCCTCGTCTGCGCGCCAGACACGTAAATGGCCCCCTCCCCATCTCGCCTCGCGATCCCTCCCCTCTTTTTTTCTCACTTCCTTCCGATTTGTTGCTTCCTTGGTTGTGTGGTTGGTGCTTTGTGGATATTGTGTGGTAGGATCACGGGATTTTAGTCAGTACCTTGGGAGGAAGCAGTATGCGAGAGGGGGAAAACATTTAGAGGGAGAAATTTTGTTTTCATCCCTTATCCTTTTGGCATTCTCACCCAGGAAGACGAAGAAGTGGAATGGGTGATACAAATAATCTTTTCGTTTCGTGAATTTCTGGATTTACAGAGTTGCTTTCGGTGTGGCTAAAGTCATTTTCTTGTAAAGAATGAAATAGTGAACTTGGGAACCTACCCTTTGACTTGATGAATGTACGAAAGCAGTTTGGAAGAAAACAAATAATACGTTTAATCGCTGTGTACGGAAGCATCAGCTTTGCAAGATGCTGTGTGTGTAGTTTTGGAATAATTTTCACTGATTAGCTGCAAATGCAGCATCCAAGTTGCCAAATTACTTTCACTGACAAATGCCTGAGTATATTGTGATGTAAAAGTTATGATATGGGCGTACCTAAGCCAAACGAAGAAAACAAAACAAGAAACAAATATGGTTCATTTAGTCAAGGTCTTCTTAACAAAATTATGATTTGTCATTAACCTTATCTATGCACATGGTTGTTGAGAAGGAAACTGTAAAAAAATGTGAAGATAAGAAAAACTGTCATGTAGTCTTTTAATTAATTGTAGTTGGCCAAGGGTCATGCTTATCTTGTGGCACCAGTCTTCTTCCCAAGTGTTTTATATTTGTCCACTTTTCATTGAAAATGCAGAGACAAATCGGGTGTTAGCCACTGCATCACATGGCGCACTGCACTCCGCTGTAAACATGTTGATATAAGTGGTGCTACAGCATTTGGAGTTTCAGGTTTGTCTGCTATTGATTCCTTCAACTTATGGGCATATAAACTTTGCCATATAATATATTTGGAATCCCATTTAAATTTTAAAGACGTATTTTTTGCATGCTGAGTGCTCATTCCTTCTCCTACTAATGCTAGGAAATCCTGCTGACTGCGCCTCTTTAGGCATCTCTGGGAAGCTCTTTGATGGTGTGGTTCCTGACTTGGTGAGTTTTGAAGTATCTTAATAGATATACCAGATATTCTTATTATGCTTTTATTCTAAATTCTGATTACGACTGGTTTCTTTATTTACACTTCCTCTTGTCGTAAATACTACTTAAGTTCCGTTCTATTCTATATGATGCTTAATGCAGGTACTTAGCGGAATCAACGTTGGAAACAATTGTGGATACCATGTGTAAGTATCTCTGTGTCTGTCAATACATATGTACTCATGATCTTAAACATATTGCTAGAGTTAAGAAGTCATCAAAAATCAAAATTATCTATTGGAAGTTGTAACAACTAATTAGATGCGATTTTAGATTATGGAATATATGCATTTACTAATGAATCATGAGTGTTTTTGCTTTTTAATTTGCAGTATTTATTCTGGAACAGTTGCCGGTGCTAGGGAGGCTTTCTTATATGGGATTCCGGCAATATCTATGTCATATGATTGGTATGCAAAGATTTTTCCTCTTTGTTTTTATCAGATGTACTGAACCACTTTCTTTCACATTCAGTGGCTACTTGTTATTTGGTGGCAAAAAAATATGATATGTTTTTGTATTTCTTTCTTTCTTTCTTATAGAGCTGTGCATTTCATGTAAATGATCTATATGTGGATAGGCTCTTCAGTGTTGCTGCTGATCTAACCTTGGTATACTGGTTTCAGTGATGGTCATATTTCTCCTTCAGTACATGTTGTATTCAGTTGTTGTATATCATGTTTGAACCAAATCCTTTTAGACAAAATGGACCATAAAGTTAACAAGATGGTCCGGATACATTGTCTGCAAAGGAACAGTCGTTACATGCTCTGTTGTGTCCTTACAGTTTTATCGAAGCCTGTGAAGTGTTTAACAAATGGTATGATGCAGTCTAAAGTATGAAAACATAGAAGTAGTTGACTGATATTTGATGATATCTTTCAGGAATCCCTGATAGTTGACTGCATAATAGCTTTTACCTTTCAGGAAGCCCCATTTTTAGCCAATGGTTGATATAGAAAATAAATTGACCTCTGATAAGAAACTGTTTTGTGTGTGTGTGCATGTGGAATAACTACATTTCTTCTTTTGTAAGTTTAGTTCCAGTTTTGTATAGAACTTTATAATCCTATGATTATTTGAACATTTATGGCTCTTCTGCAATTTGAATAGACCGCGAAACCTGTTAATTTATGAAAACACTTAAATTCAATTTTGATTTACATATGTTCAATATTTGCATATTCTTGCTCTGAGCCATGTCATCCTATGTGCTGAATCTATGCAAGTCAGTGAAAACTGATAACTCTATTTGATCTCCCAATTGTGCAGGGTTGCGGGTCGGAGCAGTGTTAATGACCTCAAGGTGTCTGCAGAGGTATGCATGCCATTGATAAATACTATCGTGACTGAGATCAAGAATGGAACATATCCTAAAGGATCATTCTTGAATGTAGATGTACCAACAGATGCTGCACACCACAAGGTAAATATCCAACAGTGATTTGAAGTAAACTATTGCACTTTTTATAATTGTACGGGGAAGCAAACCTAAATGCATTGAGCTATACATGCATAACTGGAGAAAATATAGAGCATGGCCCTGGACATGTCAAAGTGCTAATAATTGTATGTTTCTGCTGAGTTTCACTTGATGTTCAATGTTAATGGATTTTGCCTTGGAATATTTGTAAAACATTTATGTCATAATCTTTGTTTATGAACAGATGGAAACCAATGTTTTTTTTATCTGTCTTGTTCTTTGCAATAGGGGTACAAAATTACGAAACAAGGAACATATATGGCCAGAATTAGTTGGGAGCAAACTGTTTACAAGAAGCCTGCAGTAGGAAGTTACCAGACAGCAAACATGGATGTTGATGGTGAAAAGGACAGTGAACTAGTCACGCCATCAGAGAGTGACCTATTATTTAAGAGAGTGGTAAGTTAGTAGTTCCAAACTTCATGCTAATGTTCCAATCACATTTGAACTGGATCAGCATCCTTAACGAAAGATAGTTTTCAAAAATAAAACCATCAAATGTGTAGAGAATTAGAATCTCATCTCATCTCTTTTTCTACTTTTCTGATGTTCAATATAATCATGGGATGCTGCCTGCTTCTCAGTTATTAAGTTTAAATGGTGTTGCATTCTTGATATTTGTGCAGTTTTAAATAATAACTGTTTTGTGTCATTGTGGATGTCTGGACTCATGTTCTCATTTATTTTATTGTTTTTTTGTGCTAGCTACACTAAAACATATTTCCTGTTGAATTCAAATGGATGACTTAATGTGTATTAATGGGTTTTGTTGATGGAATTCCAAACAGATAGTAGGGAGAGGTTCTGATGGACTGGAAAGAGAGGACACTGACCACATGTCCCTAGCAGATGGATATGTAAGAATGACCTAGCTACCACACACCTTCATTTTTTTATAGAAAATATTTCTACTAACTATGTCTTGTTTATTCCAGATTACCGTTACTCCTCTTGGTGCTCTTTCCCGCATAGAACCAGATGCCGTACCCTACTTCAAAGCCTGTGTGTCACGCCTGGTTGGAAATTTCGCTTCTCTTGGTCCTTCATTTTCTAGAAGCAGAGTAGCATGAGCCCCACGAAATTTATAAAGCTGTTTATTCATCACTATGATTAAATTTCATGTTTCTTTTCCTATTCAGTTAACCTTGTTACCCTGAATTGCAAGTTTACCACTATTACTGTTTGTCATAATGTGACAATCACTGTCAGCATATATTATGCTCCATATGTTGCCTCTGAACTATGCATTCACAAAGAGATACCCTGCTTCTTGGCCACCATTTGACTTGTCTTTCATGTGATGCTTCTCAGTGATCAGGATGCTTACCCGGCGGGGCAGAACCTGCTTGATTCAATCTCCCACAATGTCGCGAATGAATCCACATTGATTTCAGGCATTCTGTTTATTGCTAGTGATGCACTGCCACACTATGTAGGACAGTAACTCGTAATTTTGTTGCGAATGTATCGCAGAACTCCCAACTTCTCGTAACTATGGTTCTTCAATAATTCATTTGCATTGGCCTTGTAATTTCTGTGGTTTCTCTTTATAGCAATTATAATAACTTTGTCGTTATACACGCTGTTTGTTTAGCTATCAGCCACCAGCCAACAGTACTTTTCTCTCAGAACAAATTAACACCAGCCACCAGCCAAACGAACAGCTTGATAGCCCCTCTGCTTCTAAGTAACCGTCAGTTTTGACCAATCATGCGTGGCTCGGCAACTTGTGAGAGAATATGACCAAAATACTCAAATTTATCTCATGCCTAAGTAACTGGGTTGAATGAGAAAGGGTAGGCCTAGAAGTGCATCATTGGAGACATACATCAGTACATGTTGCAAGTTATGTTTCGATTTTAAATATCTTGAATTTCAAGAGGAGAACATTATATTCTTTATCTGTTTGTGGTTGTACCCAAAGGTGAATTTACGCTAAAATTCCCCACAAAAGGTGTGGTGTCCGGCAGGGGGTCCCACTTATCACGAGGTCAGGTCCAACCAACCTGAATTGTTACTAAGGCAAAGTGAGTGAGCCTTACAAACATGTGAAAAAGAATAAGATTCCGTCGGTAGGTCATAGTATAGTTAAATCAGACATCCTTTTGAAATTAAAAATTTAATCTTGTATCTGTGAATTAAACTAGTTTCAAGATAAGGGAATGTAATGTGAACCAACACATACACAAATCTTTGCTTCAAAAAAAAACATGTAAATCCTTTTCAACAACTTCTTCGGACGTACTAACCTTTCGCCTCCACGAGTGTCGGCAAAGCCGGCTTTCCCTGAAAGATATTTGTTTCTGTTCTGGCAATTTCTCACAAAACAACACACAAGCCGAATTGTCGTCTACGACTTTGGATCCTCCCATGCGTTGAGAAACCATCGATCCATACACACACGACATATTCTAGTCCAAAATACACACGAGAGCATGGCCACTTGGCAGCCATTCGTGCGAGGGAAAACGAGGGCAGGAGACACCTCAGGGCACCAAGAAATGGACAGGCGATTTAATACCAAAAAGCAGGGACAGATACAGTCTAACAACCAGAGCCTCCCATACACACAATTGTACAGTTACAATACTCCACAAATACAGTACAGTACAATTCCAAGGTAAGGCACTTGAGCAAACATGTCTATGTACAAGGAGCTCAACCTCACACTCATTTTTTTTTCCAAGCTCAAACAAAGCACAGGTGGCGTTTCAGCCTCACTGGTACCATTTCAAACCAAACACAAAAGAGGGGGGAAATCATTCAAACCTCTGCCTCTGACATTCTTCTTCAACCTCTGAATTCTTTTTCTCGATTTTCGGCTTTCGGAACGCGAAGGCAGTAATGGCTAATGGGGATCCTCATCGACGCCAAACCATACTGTAGGAGGAGAAATCTAGCTAGGGAGGCCTAGGCAAAGGGAGTGCAGCTGCTGCTGCTGCTCTCACACACATAAATATACACGCGCCATTGCTGGCTGCTCCTCCAAAGGTTTCAGAGCTTGAGCTTGAGGAGCGCCGGGTGGCGGTGCGAGTCGATGAGGATCGACCACAGAACCTGCACGTCCTCGTCCTGGCAGGACTGCACGTCCTTGTACAGGAGGTGCATTCCCCTCCCTGCCAAGCAAACTCACAAGTTAAAACAATGCAATCGGATTGCTGCTCAAGAATGTTCAGAAACAACATGGCCAAGAAAGATCATAAGAAGAGCATGTCTGAATTTTGAAATGCACCAAATTCACAAGATAGATTGAATGCCGTATGTGGTTGCAAGACGATGATCACAGGCTGGATTGCAAAAAGAGGTAGAGGAGCTTACGGTTGCGGCGCTCGGAATGCGCCCGAACCCACATCCTCCTGAGAGGGGAGAAGAGGGAGCGGAGCCACCCCATGGGAGAGAGCAAATAGCAACGAGGAAACGCTGTGGCTCGGGGCTCCTGCTACGGCAAAAACTCCCGGTCCGGGGGGAAATAGGCAGGTGGTGGGAGAGGGGTAGAGAGGGGGTACCCATCAGGGTGGCGTTGGTTGCTTTTGGCACGGGGTAGGGGTGAAGTCTATTGCACTGTACCGTCCCCCAATTGCTCAGGCTCCTCCATCACATTGCTGCTGCTGCTGCTTCGTTCCTTGCAGGTGCAGCCCAACCCCTGGTGTCCCCTGCAATCTATTCTGGTATCTTGTCCCTTTCCACTCCTCACTCTTCCTACCTCCTCCCTTTCCCCATTGGAACTGCGATTTCGCACCCTTTAACCTAACCCCCAAAAAAAGAATACTAGTTGTGCAAGTAAGGTAGTAGTACCCGTACCAGAATGTTATATATATATATATATGGTTATATGCTTGTGGTTTTGGTTTTATCATTGTGTGATCTTCTGCGTGCAGGCTATAAACATTATGATTTTAATGCTTTGATCCAAGGCGGGCGCCGTTTCGTCGGTCTTTGTGTTTTATGTGATATCTCTCTTGGTGGTCTCCCCATTGTTAAAGCCTTAAAGGAAAGAATAATGTCTTTGAACAAGCACTCCTCCTCGTCATCGATCTTGATTTAGTACCATTTCCAATGCTACAGGTTTGTTGGTGTGACTTGGAAGTGTTGTTAAGCTGTAGTGCCCAAAAAGACGGCATATAAACTAATTAAATACGTACGTGTCAGTAGTGACTTATTTGTTTTATGTGATCATTAATGGTTTGAATTGATATTGTACACAGACCAGTAGCACATACCTTTATGGCGATGTCTGTTGTGTTGTTGGTATGCTGCTCTTGTCAGTGTGTACATCTACGGCCCTTGACGAAGACTTGCATTGGCATTGGCTTCTTGAAGCTGCAAAAAAGAGTGCATGAGGTGGTGATGCTCTGAAAATGTTTTGTTGATGAGATGCAAACAAGTGAAGGCCGTCCCAAATTACATATTCATTTTTTTTAAGCAAGGAGTTAGTATGCAGTACATGTAAGATCAGGCAGATAAACATTAGTATTCGAGCTAGTGAGTTTTTTATATTTTCTGAATAGGGTAGCAATAGCAATAGCAACAAGGCAGAAAGAGAGAACAGAAAAAAGGTTCAAACATGTTCATCAATCAAAAAAAGGGAAAAAGGTATAGATGTGGACTAGCAAAGTAGCAAGGGTCTCTGTTTATGTTTGCCTGTTCTTCTAGAATGTCGTGCAATGGCAAATAAATGCAAGCTACTCGACTTAGCATGGAAGCAAATGTGATTCACTCGTTACAATTACCAATCAGGTAAAGCTCAAACTTACCGATCGCAGTTCTTGGCCATTCATCTTCTTGAACACAGCTTTTTTACTGGGCACGTGTGCTGTTGATGGTAGGCCCACAGCAACACCATCAGTTCACATCTGTCTCACTGTCTGGTCCAGACTAATGCAAAAATTTTCAAGGTTTTTTTGTGTTTCATCGCCATCCCAGCACACGAAACTTCATGAACAGAAGTTTGTGTGACTTGCAAGAATAAAGTGATGCTACATCACAACTAGTAAGAACAAAAAAAGAAAAAGAAAAAGGAAATGGAAGTACTGCAATGGGTGTGTTTTCTATGGGGAGTCAGTACTGTTATAAAGGGGTTAACAGGGGAGGCTCCTTTGTGGTCTGGGCTCAGGCTGTTAGCCTTGTGTTAACATGGCTGTGTTTTAATTAGTACTACATGGTATCGTTGACAAGTTAGGAGCTGATCCATGTCTCAGATGCAAAACACATTGTCCATCCAAACAAAAATTAGAAATTATAGTATAAACTGAAGAGATACATAGCTCCTGATAAGTGAGATGTGAAAACATCAGCTCAGAGCTTACCAGCCAAAATCTGAAACACTTGCATATTGAAGAAGCCACTAGAGCAGGCCGGAGGCAATTTGCAATGGCACACAAAAACATTAAAACTTTACTGATGTTTTATAGACTGTCTTGAAGGTCCTAGTGCTAGAAACAAACTACATCAGTTTTCAAAGAAGTTGAATAGGATGAAGGGGGAAACAACAGCACAAATTAAACATTCTATTAGCTCTAAATCTTTTTTCCATTTTCCTCTTTGCCCATATACTCGTACACTAACTTTTAGGATGAGTAAATTGATGGTGGTTAAATTATAGGTAAAACGCATAAAAAATTCAAGCTATAATTCGAAGTTTGCAGAATCTTTACAAGAGTCATAAAGTTTGATTCACGTAGATGTGTGATTAAAACCATATAGCTTTTACCCTCAGTTTTCAGAAGGCTCAGGGATGTTTTGATCCTTTAAGGCCCCATTATCAATAGTTTTTGTCTATTCTCAACATTACAGCACTGTCCAAGAACTTGAAACTGCAGCAGGCCTACAACAATTTGCATCAATGATAAGTCGATAACTGACAAGAGCTGAGGCTAACAGATGCAATATCAACCCCTGCGAAGAAGTTCAAATTCTGCAATGAAAAGTCAGAATTGAGCTTGATTAAAAGATGTGTTTCTCTTCATTGCTCCTTGCTTTCAGTACTACTGAAACAAGCCTTTTGTTCATGTGCAAACCTGTAACCTTCCCTGCTTGAGAGTAAGTAGTAACAAGATCCTGCAATGATAACAGCATGGGCTCAGTCATTGTCATATGCTAACCCTCTTATAGTCACTTCTCTGGAAATAATGCCAAGTTACAATTGCTAAGACAGTAAGATGTAAGATCCGTGCAGAATTCCCTCCTTAAAGCTATCGCTAACAAAAACTTTAAATATTGTTGTGTTTGCAACATAGTCCATGGAAACCATTAGACAATGCCATCAGTTGGCATGTCCGTTTCAAATGTCAGGATCCAAGACAGTCATAGAGTTTCTTCATTGGCTCGAACATGAACCTTTTAAATATATGAAGCTAACTGAATTTTAGGATATCTAGTTACATGAATGAAAAAAAGGTGAGACACATCAAACAGAATAATTAGAATTTAAGCAAATTCATCTTCTGGTTCTGGCAGCTCCACAGCTGACTATGTATCCAAACTTTTTTTTGAGGGGACTTTTCTTTTTTTTAGGGGACATGTATCCAAACTTTGCTCTGGCAGTATTAGCAATGATAAGAACGACTCTAGTGTGTATGAATTTAGCATGTTTCAAATAAACTTTGAGATGCTCTAACAAAGAATATGTAGGATACACAGTCAATCAAACAGCTTCGACCTTAATTCAGTGACTCCAAGTTAAGGTTCTTTCAAACAAGGTAGACCCTCCAACCAAGCAGATTTAGAATGTGGGTACAAAAAGAACTTTGAGCTCCTATAGAGCATTTGGTCAAACAAGAGGCTCAATTCTTGATTTGCCTGTGAAATAAGATCCGAGATTCAACAAACAAAACAAATTACTTATAATGCAGCTAATACATTTCCAAAGATGCTGAACACTTATTAACTATTCTGTCACCCACTGACTTGATCAGCTAGTTTCAACTAATGTATATGTACATCCAGTATGTTATCTGTCACTGAAATGTGTCAATTGAAGGCGATGCATAAACCTATAAAAGCATATACAAAAGAACAAAAAGCACAGTATACAAGACAAGAAAAGGAACAGTACAATACCCTATCAGGAAGGGCAACTATTCTCTACAAGAATAAATGGCCAGCGAGAAATTAGTGGAGCAATCTGAATAGCCTTTTAACTTCTACTTCTATTTGTCAACTGAATAGCATGATGTGTGTCAGCAATACCCTCTGTCTGAATGGATAGTCAAGCAGAGTAGAGAAATAGCAAAAAGGAAAAGAACAATGAAGCCACAAAGCAGAGTAATTTGTCTGGGTGAGAAAAAAATTCGCGGAAAAAGCATTACCATCTAGAAGATCCACTGGATCTGTATCCACACAGTATCTTGCAATTGCTCCAGTCAATTGGACATACCCTTATTGGGACTTTCTCCTGCAAAGAATTGGCATATTCACTATTCAGATTCACCTATTGTTAGGTGTATAGAGTCCTGCATGTACAGTTGTATACATTAGTAGAGTCCTTTAGTACTCCCATATATTGCCATTAATCAACACATTAGTATAAAAGAGATAAAAATACATTAAAGAGATAAAATGACGAACCTCCTATGAAACAAAATGATGCAAAGTACGAGTTTTTCTTCACAACCTTCATTAGCTCTGTTTCTCCACAGAATGAAAATACAAATGAATATAATGGAGTGTGTAGCCATATACAGAGTAACAGCTCCTAAAATGCTGTGTAGCCATATACATAGTAAACTGATTTGTTCTGAGAGAAAAACACCTCCAATCTACAAGGGAACCTAAAAACAGTGTGCTGTAAATTTTTGTACCTTTTCTGCTTTTCACCATTACAGCATCTTGATGCCTATGAGTTAAAATGGTCACAACTTTGAGCACAGAGAGAGGGTATCTCCTCCAAGACATGGGAGAAAAGAGATTAACAAACATCCAACAGCCAACAGAGTTTATAGCAGCTGGCAAATTCCACATCACACCACACGCACTAAACCATCTTACTAAAACTTGGAAGTTGAGCAAATGTGGCAGTCAATTCCAACCTGCGCACACTCCCTACTCAACCTTCCACGCATGTATTGTCAAGGAGAATTCATGTCCTTGGACCTGAGGCTCCCTAAAAATCTGCAGATACGCCCATGGCACCGACTTCTCCGGCGCCTGGCACGTTTGGAACATGAACACGGCACTGCTCGCCGCCGAGCCAAAGAGCCAGCCATGGACATCCCAGAACACCTCCACAGGCAGCCCGTCCACCAGAACCGTCTGGTTCCCTCTGAACTTCCACGCCAGCCGCCGCACCCGCATGACCGGCCGCCCGTCGATGTGGATCACGAGACAAGGGTCGTTCGCGCTGGTGTCGCACTCGATCGCAATGTCATGACACCGGCCATGGTGAGAAAACTGGGCCTTGGCGGAGAAGACCTTCTTGCCAACGACGTGCTCCTTCCTGGCCACGAGCAGCGCGTCGACGGCGGGCCGGCCGGCGCCCGTCTTGTGGTAGGCCTCCTTCCTCATGTCGCCCAGCAGGAGCACCATCTCGCCGTCGCATACCACCGCGACGTAGAAGCTTTCCACCGGCTCAGGAGCCGCGCCGAACCTGGCGCTGGACAGGTCCCAGAACACGTCGACCTTGCCGATGGCGCCTGTGACGTCGAGGGTCTTGGAGCCCTTGCGCTTGGAGAAGAGCCACGGCTTGACGTCGGCCCGGCAGAGACGGTCCCCGGACGCGGCGTCGGCCGCGACGACGCTGACGGCCGTCGCCTGTCCAGCCAGGCCGCCGCCCCTGGTCCACGTGACCGAGAGCGCGCAGGGCCGCCCCGCGAGCCACGCGTGGTAGAGGCACGTGACCCGGTTCCGCGCCGCCGCGGTGGCGTGGCCCTTGCCGTGGCCTCGGTGTCCGCCGCCAGCGCCGGTGCCCGAGGAGGAGGACGAGGACGCCGCGTCGGCGATCTGGACGCTGGTGTCCCCGAAGCAGGTCAGGTCCCGCATCATCGTCCCTCCCGGGCCTTTCCTCGAACACCTCGCGTGCAATGCGGAGCCCAGCCCGGCGCCCGCCCTCCCGTTACCCGCTAAATCGCTCAGGCAATGCCGGCGGCCGCCGACGCCCGCACGGAAGCTCGTCAGGGGAGACGGAAAACGGAGCGCGGCGGGGGCAGTGGCAGTGGAGAGTGGAGACAACAAAGCAGAGCGTGACGGAGCAGCTCAGAACGAGAGGAATGCCAGCTAGCTAGAGAGTGAAGCCAAAGGCGAGCAGCAAAGCGACGCCACGGCGGCAGGCGGCGCGTGGAGGGTGGCGTGAGGTGAGAGAAAGGAATTTGGTGCTGTACGTTACTGCTGTCCCCTTGTCCCCGCCTCGCTCCTGCTCCTGCTCGTCTCCATTTTTGGCAGCTTGCCGCCGGGGAGGAGATACGGCGGGGAAGAGAGAAACAGGGGATACCGACTCGAAGTAAAAAAAAATGGGATCATACAATTAAAAGAGTTAGATATACACCATTGCAAGTTAATGACATGTGGGTTCACATGAGTCAATAACATGTGAAGTCAACGGTATATATCTAACGTTTGGATCTTTCAATGATATGAATCTTTCAAAAAAAACCTGTGTGTACAAGCGGCAGCGTGTCCATCCATGAAATCAATGCATCCAGGGAAATCCAACAATAGAAATACTAAGATATAATGAGCTGCAGCAGTGTGATGATAAATATTTTCTAATAACTACTCTCTCGTTTCAAAATACTTGTTATTTTAACTTTTCTACATAGTACATTCTCTTTATTATGTATGTAGACATAATATAAATCTAAGTGCATAACAAAGAGATTGTATTTATAAAAAGCAAAAATGATAAGTATTTTGAAACGAATAGGGTAATACTAGAGATTATTTTATACTATTTTATTGAATGGGTTGTTTTCAGTTTTTCAAGAATCTTCTCCCGATCTTAGACTAGTCTCTGTAGAAGTTAAGAAAGAGTTCCTTCAACATTAACTTTTATGTGACATTATACGTGAATTAGTGAGTTATTCCAATAAATATTGAGAAGAGGGAATGGTAAAGGAAGACGGGTGGAGATTGGAGAATATTCTCTTATCAACTCTCCTATAATAAAATATGATAGTTGAATCGAGGAATGTGAATGTGCTGAAGATGCTCTAAGACCATCCACACTCGTCTCCCTTCATTTTCTCCTTCAAAACAGAATATTCCATCCCACTCATCCAGATTCTTTCCTTCATATTCACTCCTCCCGCATCCATCTTCCTTTATAAATCTTCCTTCATCCCAACTACTCCTCGTGGCCCCCACGCGTCAGCCTCTCTTTCTTTTTCTCCCACCCGCACCCCCTCTCTCTTTCTTCCTCCCCCTCGGTCCCGTCGCCCGCCGCCCATCCTCCCGCCGGCGTCCTCCTTCCCTCCCACCACAGGCGGCGCCTCCTCCGCCTGCCTCCTCCTCCACCCGGCGGCGCGCCCAGCCTCCCTCCTCGTGCTGGGCGCTGGCGCCCCTCCTCCTTCCCCTCCCTCGTCGGCGCGGGGTGGAGCCGAAGCTCGGCGGAGGCGGGCCGGCTCCATCCAGGCGGCAGGATCCAGGCGACAGGGCCGCGGCGGCGGGCTGGGCGCGCGGGGAGGACCAAGGGCCCCGAATCCAAGGAGCAGCGGCGGAGGAGCGCCACCCGGCGGATCTCCCCCTGTCGCGGCTCCATGGCGGTGGAGCTCCTCCTCCGGGCGGAGGTGGCGGCGCGGGCGGAGCTCCACGGCACGGCGGCCAAGCGGAGCCGGCGCGCGGAGAGGAGGAGCTCGTCACCTGGAAGAGGCCCGCGACCTCCACGAAGACGATGACGGGGAGCTCGCCGGCGTCCATGGAGTTCCTCACCGCGGCGGCCCCTCCTCGATTCCTCCGCCGGCGACCTCCCTCACTGCCCGGCCAACCACCTCCACCGGCAGCCTCCCTCCACGCCGGCGGATCGCGGTCCCTGGCGGTGGAGGGGAGATCCGGCGGCTGTTCTCCGGCCAACACCCCCTTCCCCTGTGGCCGACGACTGCGGAGGAAGGATCCGGCGGCGACGGGCGGAGCTCCACGGCGAGGCTGCAGCAGCGGCGCGGGCTCCTCTGCTCCTCGGCCCGGCGCGTGGTAGTTGGGAAGGCGGGACCGCATTGATGTGACAGCTAGAGGAGGTCCTGGATCCCTCCGTATCTGAAGGATTCGGGGGCCAACTTCATTTTGCAGGGACCGATCCCGTCGCCCGCTACGGGGCAAAAAAGGGATCCCCGTCCTGCAGGAGGCGGATGAAGGAACCAGTGTGGATGGTCTAAGTATCTGAAAAGAAGTACCGAGGGCTAGGAAATTGATGGGACCAAGGACAAAAAATAATTCTTAGATCTAATTTGAAATTATTTTTCAGAGAGCAGACAATGGACAAAAACTATAGACAAAAGTACCAACAAGTAATAGTGGGTAACACCGACACGGCACATAAGGCGGCTAGCAATTTCTGTAACCATAACATACATTCTCAACTGAAAGAATTCTCGTAATGATGAATCTATGAGCATCAATTTTACGTTGCCACAGTATACAAGGCACACTATCGCTATATGGAAGGATTTGTGCGAACAACTGTCCTCAAACTCGGAATGGGACAAAGATAAGATTTGTCCGCCTAGTCGGATGTTCACC
Source organism: Cenchrus fungigraminus (assembly GCA_036936925.1). Lineage (NCBI taxonomy): Eukaryota > Viridiplantae > Streptophyta > Magnoliopsida > Poales > Poaceae > Cenchrus > Cenchrus fungigraminus. The sequence goes on from CM072780.1 coordinate 94,164,022, forward strand.
TGAATAGAACTTCGATCGCCAAGGATTCTACACTTGGTGTCCGCCTAGTCGGATGTTCACCTACTACCCTTTTGGTGAAACTATTCTATGAAAAACGAGCTTTTTAAAACAATTCCCACCAGAAAATCTACCTCTTACCCCTCACAGGAGGACCCACTGGTCAGCATTGACCCCACCAAAATCGCTAGAATGACGACCATGAAAGGGAGTGTTAACCACTTTTTGGATGTTAGAAAATACTTTTGGTGAAATCCACGTTTTTTCCTCACCATTTGCGATTTCTACCCGCTTCCTGTACCTACCCTAACCCGCTCGCCAATCACGTGCTCTCTTCCTGGTTTCTTTCCTCATTTTCCCACCTCCCGTTCCAAATTACATCAGCGATGTGCATGCCGCGATGGCGGCGAGAACGAAGATTCTGCACTTGCATGGGCGTCCGCCTAGTCGGATGTTCACCTACTACCCTCAACAGAACTGTTGCAGTAGGATCAGTGACGCGCATGCCGCGATGGCGGCGATATCCCTCCTGCGGGGATGGACTAGTGGAGACACTTATAAGAAAATATTTAGCTGACTTGAAGGTATAGATGTCGTAGGATCAGTGACGCGCATGCCGCGATGGCGGCGATATCCCTCCTGCGGGGATGGACTAGTGGAGACACTTATAAGAAAATATTTAGCTGACTTGAAGGTATAGATGTCCAAATGGGCTCAGCCCGTTGGGCCGGCACGGACACGGCCCGTTTAAACACGGCCCACGAACGACACGGCACGGCCCCCGTGCCAGTGTTGGGCTGGAATCCCAGCACGCGAACACGACACGGGCACGGCCCGCTCCAACGGCCGGCACGGGGCAGGTACGATAGCCGTTGGATCCCGCCTGCCCCTCCCTCGTGATCGTTGATCCCGGCCTCCCCTCCCCTCCTATATAAAGGCGAGTGTTTTCTTTATGTGTTGTGACTTTGAATGAATGAATTTTTGTGTTTGAACACTTGGTGAATCTATGTTTTGTTTGAACCTGGGCACCTGCATCGTGCCTGGGCTGGCACGGGCACTGCTGGGCTGCCGTGCCGAGTAACACGACACGACACGCTCCAGCTTCCTTAGTGTCGTGCCTGGGCTGGGATGCCGGCACGCCAGCACGTCTAGGCACGGCACGGTAGGCACGCGTGCCTGATAGTGTCGTGCCTAGCCGTGGCACGACACGATCGTGTCCGTGCCCGTGTCGGCACGGCACGCACGTTTGGCCATCTATACTTGAAGGTATATGGAAGGATTTGTGCGCACAACTGTCCTTAAACCCGGAATGGGCCAAGGATAAGATTTGTTCGCCTAGTCGGTCCATACCCCCCCTATCCAAACAAATCTTAAATTAATTTTTTTTCAATTGATTTTACGAATAAATCATACAAAACTATATAAGAGCACTGTCTCTCAACCCTCATCCATCCACGTCATCATCCTTTCGTCCACCTAGCTTTTTTCTTCTCTAATTACTCCACGCGCAACTCATTCTTTAGTTACTCCATGTAGCAAGCAACTCAACTGGCAGGCTTTCCTCTTCGTGGCTTTCCTCACGCAGCAGGCAGCTTAACCGGCTTTCCTCCACCTGGCTTTTTTCTTCTTTAATTACTGCACGCAGCAAGCATCTCATTCTTTAACCATCTGATTGTTTTCAGGGCTCATCTATCCGTTGGATCAGACTCGATCTCTATGGTGTATTTCTGTCTTGTAATGTTGATGCACCCACAATGAGTCGGCTTTGAAAAACTGAAAACCTCTTCTCCTTACCCACTAATTTACTCAGCACTTTGGCGGATCAAGGGACCACCACAGCTAATGGCACTAATCATCCACGTTTCCACTCATACCAAGCCATCAAGTCATCATCCCACGCTAGCTAGCTTGCTTCTCCATTGCCCGAGAGTCTGAGTGGGTATGTGCATCAACGAAAAAAGCAATGTTAAAGCGAAAAGATTGCCGGGATGCAGAGACGAACGGGAAGTCACCATCAGCATGCAAGCCGGCCTTCACCATGATGAATCGTTTGCGAATTGATGTTCCTGCAGGGCTAACCATTGGGCATTTCCGCGGAAACTTCTGTGTGAGTATTGGCAAGGTTCTTCATTCTTGCAAGTTGTTGTGACAGGAGCAGCGGGAGGGATTAAAGTTCAATGGTCTGGCAGTTTTTTTGTTCACTCTTTATGTCGTCGTTGCTGACAGATTTTTTTAATCCACAATGGATTCTAATGGTTATCGTATCCATTGGGCACCCTACTAGTAAGGTATGCAATTCAGCTCCTCCTTTGGATTCACTCAGGTTCTTCAATCAATTATTTGTGCATTGTTGATGTTTTAAACTTGCCCATGGTTTCATGCACCCAACCTGTTTGATCTATTGTCTCTTATAAACTCTTGCATAAACCATTCTGAATTTTATGTGCAAATCTGTAGGTTTATTAAATTGAGTTTCATGCACTAAAATTGTTTGACGTATTGCCACGTGGAAACTCCTGCATAACATAATCTGTTTTTTCATATAAATTGATCTCGCCTATGGAAATAGCAAGAGCATCGGGCTTCTTGAGTCATTCAGGTAACAAACCGTGCTCCAACTTTATTAGCATTTTCAAGCGTGCAATTATACTCATTATGTTATTTTTGGTGATTAATTGTTCCGTAGACATTTTTACTTTCGGCAATCCATCAATTTTCCCGTTATTTTATTACTTCCAATGTTTACATGACTGATCATGGGAAGAGTAAAAGTTCAATAGGTAGCTCAAATGACTTTTAATATAGTTTATCGAAAAGCTCTCTAAATCCCGCAGCAACACACGGGAAATCACCTAGTCATCATATACAACTATATAGATGTAACACACTAAGAGGCATTAACTATATTTCTTTCAACATGTAAACCATCCACCTTGCATGCCACATCATCATCCACTAGATATCAATTTATGCCTTCCAGGGATCAGATTTTCTGTGACTATAGCATCCGTACATCTTTGCGAGTATCATGCTCCAAAATTTCAACAATAGAAATACGTGAAACATCAATCATTTAGCAACTGTTTTCTCTCAACAAAATGAATATATTTTAATATATGTTGTCGTTTGTAAAAGCATGTTGCATAGCAATTACCACAGTTATCTTAGTTTACACTTTCAAATTTTCATCTTACAATTTTGATTAAAAATTTCCCGCAGCAACACTCGGGGTACGATGTCACCTAGTTAGTATAGTTGTTGGCTCCCCTGATTTGCCTCAAGCTCCGCCACCGCCCCTCCTGCGGTCAAAAAAACAGGCGAGCAACACACATTAGATTATTGCGTTTCCAATAGAACTTTCAACACCAGTTTTACTTTCTTTGCGTCTTTGCCAATACAACACTAAGGCTGAGTCCAACAGCATAGGCAATTGCATTTTTGCATCACCGATTGGCACTGTGCATCACGGAAACACTGTCCAACAGAGGAGGCAAAGGGGCGATGCACTTTGACTTCGAGGAGAGAGACGAACCAAAATACATGCCCTCTCTCCTCGAATGCAAATCGGCGGTGGCAGTTGGCGGTTGCGGGCACGGCTCCCGCCACGGAGAGGAAGGCGACCACGACGGGGAGCGGTTGGAGTGGCGCGGCGTACCTGACCTCCACTCGTCGCCGGAGCGGGAGGTGCGGAGGAACTCGCGGCGAGGAGCAGGGGAGGAGTAGACCGCGGCGGGGAGCGGCCGTCGGGCGAGGAGGAGACGCCATCTCCGGCAGGGACCTCCATCTCTGGCGGCACGGGGAGCAGCCGCCCGAGCATGGCGAGCCCCTGCACGCCCCAGATCGAGCAGCAGGGGAGAGAGAGGGAGGGCGGGGAGCTCCGCCGGCCTGGGCCCCGCGCCGCCGCCGCCGCCGCATGAGCTCCAAGATCCACCGCCGCGTGAGCTCCTCCACCTCCTCCCTCACCTCCGCGCTGCCCACCTCTTCCCTCACCTCCGCGCCACTGCCTCCTCCTCCGGTCCTTCCTCTCCTCCGGCTTCGCATCGAAGGGGGTCGCGGGGCCGTGCATTGGCGAGCTAGTCGGCTTCGGGATTGAGTTACCGGAGAGGCTGATTGCATTTGCGTTTGCGTCAGCTCTTGGAGACCGGATATTTTGCATTGCAAAGGGAGCCACTGTGCGTGAGGCAAAACTGTCGAATGCCTCTCTCTTTTGCGTTCTCTTGTTGGACTCAGTCTAAAGTTGAATTTAGAATTTTTTTTATATATTTTTAATCATTTTGCAAAATTATACGACCGTTTCAAAATTTATCAGCTTTGACAACCAACCGTCGTGGGCCACGGCGGTTGCAGGTCGAACCGCCGTGGGCCACGGCGGTTGGGCCAACACCGTGGCCCACGGCGGTTGCAGACGGCGGTTGCAGGAGCCGCACGGCGGCAGGCAGCCACCTTGCAACCGCCGTGGGCCATGGCGATTGCATGTGCCCAACCGCCGTGGCCCACGGCGGTTGGTTTATATATATATATATATATATATATATTTAGTAGAGAAAACACACATTTGCAATGGCATGTACGGTGCTAGTACAACCCTAACGAAGCACCTTACGTACTGATAACATGCCTTAGGAAATTTAGAAATTTCATTACAACATTCCTAATTAATCTAGTTGTACGAGAATTGCCCGGAGAGCATAGAGCCACCGGAGTGTTGCGACGGCATGTAGTAGTACCCAGGTGGGGGTGGAGGTGGTGAAGGTGCAGGGGACCAATCTTTCGGAGGGGGGTTGTTCTTCTTGTGGCATTCACAAGTGCAGGTCGAACATTTGCAGCACCGGTCTTCTCCTGCGCTAGACGATGGATCTGGAGAAGCCAGTGCCTCCGACAGCTTCCGCTTCAGGTTGTAGATGACGTCATCCTCGAGGTAGTCGATGTACTGTTGATAGGGATCAATAGCTGGTGGATCCACCCATTGCGAGAAACCGCAATTCTCTGCTTGGGCGGAGTACTGCAAAAGGCAAGAAAACGTTACCAAACCAAAGAAAGATGATGAACAAATTTGTGGACATTGCTTACCCATGCATGTGGGCAGTGCCAGAAGCGACGACCGGAGTTGTTCCATCCCTGGTACACTTGCATCACGTAGAACTCACCGTGTGAACACCTAGGCCACAACACCGTTTGCTTTGGTGCGTAGCTTCTAACATCACGCAACGATCTGAAGTTACTCTTGCCTTTCAGTGGGAAAATCTTATGATTGCTGATGCCACAACTCAAGACCGAAACCATGTTCATCCCCACTCCATGAAGCCATTGCTTAATGCTGTGAGAAGAAGGCAATTGAGTGAATGGTGCTACATATAGGCAGAAGAAGGAGGGTGGCTGGGTGGTGGGCCATTCGATCCGTGGGAAGGGAAACGAAGCAGTGACTCGGAGAAAACACACCCTAGTACTAGGGCACTGTCGCTTTGTGGGCCAGTCGATCTGTGGGAGTGAAACGCGTCAGTGACTCGGAGGAAACACAACGACTCTGCATATTACAGTCAATGTAACAAAACACACATAATGGATAAAACACACTGTAATGCAGTTCGATTAAAGTTCTTAAGGATACAATCCGAGGACCCTAGTTGACGATGTCATGAAATCCAACATTATTTGATACAATCTGGCTAATACTCTAGGTCTACTGAGTACAACGGGGGTATTTCCCCTTCCTGATGGCATCTGGCCCAGCTTCCTTGGCCCGGCGAGCCCTCTCCCTCTTCCTCTCTCTATCGGCTTCACGGGCCTGGGCCGTTTCACGTTCTCTCATCTCCTGACGAAGGTGCATTTCCTTCTGCTCCTCCTTCTTTTTCTCCTCTCTCTTTTCCCACTCAACCATGCGGAACCACCTCTCCCTTGCATCACGGGCTTCTCCCTCGACGTAGCTCTTATCGAAGTCGGACTGCTCGGTATCTAGCCATTGCATGAAATCAGAAAGAGGAGGTGGAGTCTTTTTCCAAAGACATGTCAGCAAATAATAAATCACAAATGACAAATGAATAATTGAGAAATGCAGTAAATCCTTACTTTGGCTCTAAGGTTGCGATCGAATGGCTGGATCGGGTCGTGCGCATAGTTAGCGCACATGAAGAACCTCATCCTGTAGGCCTACCCCAAAACCTTACACCTAACAAGCTTGCAATTGTCACCGCAGAAGCACATAGGAGTGTCGATCCCCTGTGGCACCTCGACATTGTCCTTCCTCTTCGTGAGGAACTCCAAGTCCAACTCGGGACCTGAGGAGGCCATTGCAAACCTGCAAAACAAGATTAGAATAATCAGAAGCAAAAATAATACAACTGAATCGGTATAAATTATTAAAAAAAGATTAGAACAATCACCAGTAAAATAATACAAATAGAAGTTCAATTATTACAATACAGTACAATGCATAAGTTCGTACAAGAAATAATAGTTCAAATATTACAAATTTTGAAATTAAATGCCCTAACATTACAAGCAACTATGATCATCTGAATCCTGTGTTGGTCCTACGACCACGTCCACGTCCGTGTCCACGTCCGGATGGGGGTTGAGATGGTCCTGAAGTTGCTGATGAGCCCACACTAGCCGTAGGTGGTGCGTTACAAGCATAACTTGTGGCTGTGCACCTCTTGTACGTGTGACCCGTGTTGTGGCACTTATAGCACATCACTACTGCAGCTCCAGCTTCTACTTCGTCCATGTTGTTCCTAATCCTCTTCTTCTTCTGTCTTCCAACACCTTGGCACAACTGAGGATCTGGATTTGGTATGTGCACAACATTTTCTTTGGGGTTCTCAGTAAAAGTACCCTGCACGAGGTAGCCCTGAATTGTTCGGTTCCAAATGTTCCGAACAGTTTCCTTGGCGTAGTACCATGGCACGTACATATGGTAGCTGAATTGTTGCAGTTCATAGCATATGGCGATCACATGTGAGCAGGGGATGTGTAGTAGCTACGGCTTCCGACATGTACATCTGCATATTTGGTTGCCAAGTTTAGCAACTTGATGCGTCTTTTCACACGAAGGGCCTAGGCGCATTTTCCCTTTGCACTCAACCTCATAGCTCCACATAATTTCATTGTCATCAGACTGGTGCAAAGGCTGCGCTGTGACCATGTGTTGAAGTGCTTTTCCCTGAGCCTTGGTCAGATACTCAGTCATTTTGGTGCAGTACCTCATTTGAGTGTTCCTCAGAACCTCATCCGCTATCTTGCTCCTTTGGTGAAAATACAACATTGTACGATACATAAAGAACTCAATGATGCCAACTAGAGGAAGAGGTCTTGAACCGCGGAGCACACAGTTGTATACCTCAGCAAAATTAGTGGTCTTTATCCCATGTCTTGCTCCGCCCTCGTCAAACATGAGACACCACTTTTCCTTAGGCTCATTCTGAATCCATTGGCTGAAGGTCTTCACAGCATGCCCTCTTCTGCGCCTAACTTGAGAGCCATCTAATCCCACATCCTCGAGAGAAATTGGCTCCTTTACAGGTTCGGGATTCACTGGCATCTTTGCTATCTCCTCTGATGCCTTCTTTGTCAGATCATCTAATTTCTTCCAGATGGCATCGAACTTCTTCTGCTGAGTCTGCTCACACAACCGCTCAAACAATTTAGACAGGGTCTTGTTCTTGAACTGGCTGTGGAAGCCTAACGCACCACCTGCTCTTAACATCTGGCCACAATGGAACTCTGTATCGCTCGTGGCTGCCCTCTTTCATGTCATTGATTGCTTGCAAAATACCTTTGTGCCTATCGTGTATCACACACACACATCCTGCACATCCTGGACCACCATGTTCTTCAACCTCTCAAGTAACCAGTACCAGCTGTCACCGTTCTCCCCCTCCGCAAATGCAATGGCCAAAGGAAGCCACTGATTGTTACTATCAGCTGCCACAACTGTCAGGATTGTTCCTTTGTATTTGCCTGTGAGAAAAGTGCCATCTATGCAAACGACCGGTCGACACACTTTGAAAGCCTCAATGCAAGCACCCAATGCCAAGAATGACTGCTAAAGCACAAGCTTGCCTGGTTTCTCCTCACAAGGATAGTTCTTGATATCATAGTAGCTTCCAGGATTCATCTGAACTATTGTATGTAGCAAGCTAGGTAAATTGTGGTAGGATGCTTCATAAGTACCCCACCTATGCTCCAACACCTTCTTCTTTGCTTGGTATGCCTTGCCATAACTGATGGCGTACCCAAATTTTTTCTCAATTGCACCGATAATTGCCTTTGGCTCATAAGCAGGGCATTTCACTATGGTAGGGTACATGTGGCTTGCAACAAAATCAGCTGAAATGTTTCGGTGCCTTGCATCAATACGATCAAGGGTACAAGTGTGACCCTTCACTTCTTTCACCTGTAAGTAATTATCCCACTTCCCCATATATGCATACACTCAAAAAGAACAATCCTCCTTCTTGCAACACACATCATATATCCTCGGAGAGCTCTTCACTACCCTGAACTCCCTGTGTAGAGTCAAGGTGAACCACTGCTTCACTGCATCCTTCAGATGTGCAGTACTGGGGTACATAGCGCCTTCACAAACCTCATTCTCCGTGTACTCTCATGGCACATTCTCACCACTATTAACAGTACACTGGGAGAAATCGTAGTTCTGCCAATGCCAGGGCACATGATCATCATCATCATCATCATCATCATCATCATCATCATAATCATCATCTGGAGAGTCCTCTTCCAATGCACGTTCATCAGCTTCCAACTCTTTTTGATATTGTCTCATCACCTCTGGGTTTCCTTCTCCCTCATCAATAACACCAGTGACAACATAACCTCTAGATGTCTGCTCACCCTCAGAATCCCCTTCTTCCTCCTCTTGTTGTTCCCCTTGTTCAGCACCTTCCCCTTCTTCACCACCTCCCCCCTCGTCCACGTCCTCAGCTTCCTCATGCACTTGACTGCTAGACCCACCCTTCTGAAAAACTTGGACAAACAAAATCACGGGCAAACCAACTCGGCATGCATTTCTGATAAAACTCCTCCATCGTGGAGTCCCTTCAAGTGGCACGAGCTCCCAATATGTTCACTTCTGTTGATTGGTGCTTTAAATCTACTGCAAATGCCTTGACCAGCCAGTTGGTTATAGCCTCCCAAGTTCTTTCTCCTGCTCTTTTAACATTTTTCTCAATTGAACTATAATTTGACAAGTCAACTCCTTGTGGACCATATATAATTTCTCCAATTCCATAATACAATTTAATTGTGACTGTCTCCGACATGTCTGATTCATAATAAAAAGCAATAACTGCTATCAAATACTACATCCAGGGACTAAGAAATAAATAAACTAATATCTAAACTAAATTATGTTACATAATATAAACTACAACTACAGATATATAGTCTATACTCCAAAAATCTATACCATACATAAATCTACAGAAATCTACAGTACACCGAAATAGTAATTAGTGAAATCAGTGAAATACCTGCAATGAAGCGAAGAAGCAGCAGAGCTTCACTGCTCCGCACCCTCCACCTCCCATCTTCTCCTTCTCAACCCTAACCCTACAAACATGACATTTTAATACTACAGATCTAAAGAAACGCAGTGAATCACTAATTACGCTTTCTAAGTATAGGTGCTAAAAAGGTTGAAATCGACGAAATACTTACAATGAAGCGAAGAACCGGCAGAGCTTCGCTGCTCCGCCCCCTCACTCTCTTCTCCTTCCCAACCCTCTCTTTTTTTCTGAATTTTTATGACATTTCCGGGCTAATTTTCGGCTTTTATAGGGGAGAGCAGATCTGCCGTCGTAAGCCACGGCGGCTGCGCAACCCCTATCGCCGTGGGCCACGGCGGTTGGACCTGCCGCCGTAGCGCACGACGAATAGGCCTCAACCGCCGTGGGCCACGGTGGCTGATCTTCACGCCCGTGGGGGCCCGCGGCTGTTGGCCCAACCGCCGTGGCCCACGGCAGCCGCCATGGCGCACGACGGTTGGTTGTCAAAACTGATAAATTTTGAAACGGTCGTATAATTTTGCAAAATGATTAAAAATATATATAAAAAATTCTTGAATTTACATTACGCGTGGTAGTCATGAGATGGTTTTCAGTTTCTCTGGCAAGCAATTACAGCCCAGCAGGGAATGCGTACACCTTACCGGGCTCTCTCTCTCTCTCTTCATCCATCTGGTGGAGGGATTAATTAGCCCAAATGAAAGAGAGTCGTTGTAGAGGCCCAGTCCAAAATTATTCTGACCGCATGCCACGTGTTCTCACTGTATTGTTACAATTAAAGTCATTAGCTGAAATCTGACAGAAATGTTTTTTCACCTTTTTATTTTTCTGGTGATCGAGCTCCTGAGATCGAGTGCAGTGCATACAGTGAGTAGCTGATGACGACGACGACAGATGGAACTCACGTGCGGAGGACACATTGATTATTCCTGGGCCTTGCCGGCGTGGATTCCCCAGCAGCAGCAGCCAGCAGGAGGGTGGCGGCACGGTTGCGAGCGCGTGCGTGTCACAGGGAAAAGATAGAACAGCCGGCAGGCCAGCATGCTAGACAGGGACAAATAAAACAGTTAGCGCTTGGTGATCTACACCGTGTGTGTGCGTATCGCGTACTCTACTTCTTCGGTTTCAAAATAAATGCCACGATATTATTCGTGGTGGTCAAACATTCTCAACTTTGATTATATTTATAAGAAATATTAGTAATATTTGTATCTTTAAATAAGTTTATTATAAAAATCGATTCATATGATTCATATCAATCTTTTTGCTACATCATAGTATGATTCATATCGTAGTAAGCGCACGCGTGACGGTCGCACCATAGCAGGCATGCATTCATTCATGGAAAGACTTTTTTTTGAAAGTTATACATGGAAAGACTAGGAGTGAAAGCGTGGAAGCATGCATGCGGCGTGCGTGCGCGTGCAGTGCAGGTGCAGCAGCTTGCAAAGTCGTTGCAAGCGAAGGATGCTGCCACGCCCACACCATCGTTATCGCTGACCTGATCGAGAATATGCTGAATAGCCGATGCACGCACGCATTGACACGAGCGAGAGGAAAAGACGATGTGCAGCAGCAGCTTCGTACTACGTTGCTGCTAACTTCCAAGCTTTGTCTCCCTCCGATCCTCACCCTGGCCTGTGGTGAATTCGAAGATGTGTGCACAGCAGCAGCATTTCCAAACCTGACCCCTCCTCGCGAGGCAGAGGATGATGGATCTTTTTCAGAAAAAGAGAGCGAGAGAGCAGAAAAACATATACAAAGCCATAAATAACAACAAAAATCAGTGTCGGTTAACCGACAGAAAAATCATTTTCGCATATTTTCCCGTCAGGTTATTAAATTCGCCTATCGGTATTGTCTCACATATATATAGGAGAATAATAATTCCAGTTTTCACATATATATAGGGAGGAAAGGCCATGTACAACACTTCATCGATCTCGCGATAACTAGGACCAAAGGGCATCCTTTCCAAATGCACCGTGCACGCAACGTATACTATTTGCATGGTGCACAAAATTACAACAAATTAATTATTTGTTAGGTGTGCACGTAAAATTAGACATAGTACGCAATAGTTGAAGGATCTTTCTCTCTCCCCTCTTTTCGCTTCACCTTAGGCTATCCGCACTCGTCATACTCCAAATCCATTCCCTAAAAGGAATATTCCTGCCTGGTCATCCAGATTTTGCAGTACAGTACCAATTTTTTCGCACCCGTCATCCCCTATATCCTGTACTCCATACCAACTAACAACTCTCGGGCCCACACGTCAGTTTTTTTACTATCTTTTTACCTTCCCACCCCCACCCCGCTGGCCCCCCTCTCTCTCTCCCTGGTTCGCTCCGCCATGCGACAACCGCGCCGGCGCGGCTCTTCCTCCTGCCTCCTCCCGCAGTGACCGGCGCGGCTCCTCCCCCGTGGAGGCCGGCGGCGCCCTCCCTCCCCTCCCCTACCTCCGGTGTCTACCATCCCCATCGGAGGCGAGCTCGATTCCATCCCCTACTCCACAGGCGAGCTCGATTCCATCCCCTACCTCCACCGGCGCGGCCTCCCTCCGTCCCCATCTCTCTCTGTCGACGCCCCCAAGTCCATTCGACGGCGACGGCGACGGCCTTCGGCGGCGCGCGCCATGCTCCCCCACGTCGGCGGCCGTTGGGATGGCGTTTGGACGGCGGATCCGCGCGCACCGGCCTCTGGCGGATCGAGTGGGGGCGGCCTTCGTCCCCGTCACCGGCGCGCCGCCACCTCCCTCCCTTCGCCAACGCGCAGCCCGTCCGCCGGCCCCGGACGTGGCGGCCGGCCACTCGCCTCGGCCCCGCGGCGGAGCTGTTCTCGGCTCGCTCTCCGGCGCCTCTAGATCCCGCGGAGGCGGAGCTCGAGCTCGGGCTCGGCGGCTACGACGATTCGAGGCTAGACGAAGATCTGGATACCCCGATTCGGCGCGACGGTGGCCACTCCTCAAGCGGCGACGACGAGCTTCTCCGGCGGCGCCTTCCTCTCCTAGCGCTCCGGCGGCGACTTCGGGCTCCTCCTCCCCATCTCTCTCTACTGCGCCCCGCTCGCCGGCTGCTCTACTGTGCCCCGCCGGGTGGTTGAGGATGACGCGCCGGACCGTGGGCATGCGAGTCCATCCCGCCACGTGAGCTCGTGGCATATCCGGGGAGCAACCCCAGGAGTAGGGGATCCGGGACGCCGGGGTGCCGTAGCGTCCCGCTCCCAGTACGCCGGTGCGGGGGTTTTTCCCCTAAAGGCGTACTGCAGTTCTTATGCAGTACACCGGTGCGGATAGCCTTATGCATCACCGTACCGGAGCAACTATAACGTTTACCACTTGCCACAATCTCGTCTCGTCTCCGTGCTGGCTCGCTCCATCCCGTTCACAAAGCCTTGCTGCAGTTGGCTTCTTGCAACCACCCTGACAGGGACGGCAGATTTTTTTTTTTTTACCCCGTGAGCATTGCAAGTGAGATATTTTTACCTCCTTTCATAATCTCATTACTATGCTTAGCTCCTGCTCCCTCCGTTTCAAATACAATCCATTTGATTTTTTTATCTAATTTTGATCGCTGGCTTTATTTAAATATCACAACTTTTGTTGTGATTTTTTATTAAAATTGTTCAAGAAATTTAAATTTGTTTATATTTTTCAAATTTATTTGAATGAGTTGGAGTGGAGAATGTGGTAAATTACATTACATCCTTGACGGTAGGGGTGAAAGCGGATCGGATCGGATCGGATAATATCTTTACCACATCCTCATCCATATTTTTTTGTCGGATGTGGAGCGGAGCGGATATTTCACGGATGCTGTTACGAATGCGGATTTTTTCGGATGTCGGATATGGTGCGGAGTCGGATCGGTGTCGGAGCGGATGCGGATTAATATAGTCGGATAATACATGCTTATATTCAGTTTCAAATAGTGACAAATGATGCTCTACGCAGGACTGCGGCTAGGGTTTTTGATGCACATGCACATACTATATATATAGCTAAAATTTTGTGGGCTAAGAAATTGTGTATAGGTAAAAATCATAGTGTATGGGCCGTATTGGGTTGTCATAGTAGTCGGATGTCCTATTATAGGCCTCGGATTATCCGCATTTAATTATCGGATAATCCATATCCGTCGGATATCACTAACATCATATCCTAAACCTCATCTGCACACAATCGGATTCGGATTATCCACATCCGCATGGAAATCAAAAACTCTTCTCCATATTCGCATAATTCGGATTCGGATCGGATTGGATGCGGAAATTATCCACATCACTTTCATCCCTACTTGACGGTGAAAAGGTAGGGTGCCAAAAAGTGCCCAGCCCACAGTGTGTGCGTACCTGGGCGACGAGGAAACGTGTCGATTCAGGGAACCGTGTTTCACAAAGATTAGAAAAAGTTTGTGATGCTCAGAACGGGAACGTTCCACAGTGATTAGGCTGATCGGCGAGCGGACGGACTCACGGACACTTGTTCGGTCGCATGGCCGTGCAAAATGGCCAGATTGGTGGCATGTCACTGTGCACACCACGTCACGCAGTTGCTGCAGGGAGTTTTGGGTATAGATGTTGACTTTGGAATAGAAACTTTCTCTGAGGTAGAAAAAGATGGCCAGGGCACTTCCACACGACGTTGCTAGCTGACCAAGGCCGAACTGACTACATTACACTGTTAGAGTATAGTGCTACGATGAGGCAGGTCTTTCATCAAAACTAGTTACACCCTACTAATTTATTATTAATAATATAATCCCTTTTCAAACACATAGCATTGAACTAGCTAATTAGGTTGTTCTAAAGTCATATATTTAAAAATGGAGGGAGTATCTTAGGAAAAGTTCACTTAGTTTGGGCAATTAGCCTGTGTCACCAATCATTTTTTAAATAGAATACTAGTGCCATTCACATAGAAATCCTCTGCTTAGACAAGTAGGTCAAGATATAGAGGGGGGCAATTGTTCATGTCTAGTTAGTAACTTCCCCATTAAGCATGTCCCATTTCGGCACAAGTCAAAATAATCTGCCGGCCTGTTACCATCAGCCTGAACAAACCTAGGTATAATCCATCCTTAATTATCTGTATGTAATAATAAACCAAGGTCTAAGAACCCAATTATTTACATCCACTACACTAGCTATGTGCAGGTACGTGGTAGTATACACATTCAGAGTTTCAGACCACTTGGCCGGAGCATATCTAATAGCTTGCTACCTGCTACCATATGACAACTTGTGCTTGATCACGCACGTTCTCATCCACAAGAATTCAGAGCCCATCGTAGAAGCCACCGAATGAGATGTTGGCTCTTGTTGATGCTCCTCCTGCCCCCATCACGGATGACATGGCCTGGTTCAGCCTCGATGTCTGCTGCACAACCTGCTGGATCCTCTGCACATCAAAGCATCTTCATCAGCTAAAATTCTCATGAATAAGACAATTTTGGCTACATCTGGAAGTTTCTGAATAATTCATAAGAGACAAACAGCCTAAGCTAATCCATGAATCTCCTAGTTTTTTTTTTGTTTATTTTTTTTTCAATTGGGCCGCGATTGGCTGACCGGCGAATTTGTTAAAGATAGGAAAGCCAAAGGTGGACCATAATTAATCTAAGTACAGACAACCACAAAGTGAGCTAATTAAGTCTGGTTGTCTGTCAATCTCAAACCTTGAATATTTTGCATTAATTAGGTCAAAATACTCGTTCCAGAAGAAATGAAACAGTGTTGATTAGGTAAAAAGACAACACTGGATTTTTTTTTCTCCAACACAAAGACAACACTGAATGAGTCATCGAACCTTATCATCGCCATAGAACTCCAGCTGGATCTTGTGCTGCTGCTGCCTGTGGTGGTGCTGAACCCTGCCGCCGATGAGGAAGATGCAGACAGTGGCGGCCGCGACACCGAACGAGCACAGCGCGCCGATCCCGTTCACCTTCAGCTTCCCCGCGCTGAACACCACGCACTCCGGCCGCCGCGCCTTGCCGTTCTCCTTCTTCTTGACATCCTCTTCCTCTTCTCCGGCGAACTTATCGTCACCGTCGGCGGCGTCCTCCTTGGCATCAGGGCTCTGGAACGCCTTCTCTTCTTCCTCGTCTTTGTCGGAGGCCATCAGATCATCAGGGCTCTGGAACGCCTTCTCTTGCTCGCCTCTGTCAGAGACCATCGGATCGGCAACACTAGGCACTGGTTTGGTCTCGTCCGGCACGACACCGATGTCCTTGCACTCAACGACAGGCTCGGCCTCAGCAGCATCTGCTGATGGAGGAAGAAGAATATGTTCCTCTGTTTCTTGATCTGGCATGCAACCGATCACAAGAATAAGAGCTACTGCTGATCACGATCAGGATTAAGCATATCAAGATCTGAAGATACTTACCTTTGAGATGCTTGCTGCCATGGCCCATGGAGGTCTTTTCGTCAGGCAGGACCTCCCAGTCCCACAAATCCTGGCCTGCATCCATGGAGACACCTGCTCCTCTGTCCATGGCAAGCTGATGCAACAAACAAAAGCTGCAGGATCTAGCAGCAGCTACACAGCAGCTAGCTCGATCTTAAGGCAGCAAAGAGTATAGGTATCAGAGGCCTATATATAACAGTTGCTTTCCAAGCATCTACTTAACTATATTGCTGATGCCTTTCCCCTTCCTCTTCCTTCACTGCAGGGAAACAAGGTGCCAGTGGGGAGAAAGCTATATACGAGTGCAGGCGCACGCCAGCATCACACTCACACGGCTTGGAGCTCCTTGCAGCAAGGGAGACGGCAGGGGGAGGAGCTTGTGTGTGGGCTTGTCCTTCCTGCTAGGAGACAAGCAGGGTGAAAACAATGGCCTCTGGGGCCTACCACTCCGGACTTGTTCATCCTTGCCACTCAAGCTCTCCTGGTAGACCGTTCAAGCAGTAGCGGAGCTGTGTTTGTGCATTATTCAGAGCAAATCCGTAACAGGAAAAAGTAAATCTTGAGTTGGATGAAAACAATGGGCGAATATATATCTAAGGCTTGTTACTCACTCAAGCTGCTAAATTAGCTAAAAGGAATATAAAAGAAAAGGATATGGAGCAAGTTGGGTTTGTGAGTCGATGATAATTGCTCGTTGATTCTTAGTAGGAATGATTTGATCCTATCTTAGCATCTATGGTCACATCAGAACTATGTTCAAATTATCTGGTCAGTAGCTCAAAAAACTTGAGAAGCCTTTTCGGTTGTTTCCTGACTCATATAAAACTCGCGTGTCTATCCTTTTTTTAAAGGTGACATGCCTAACTTTAATATGAAATTCAAGAACATTCTCGGAAAGTTAATCTCAATTAGATGCTGACTTTAAACAATAAACTGAATACGTGCCAATTTGATATAAAGCAATGTGTGGTTTACAGATTAAACAATGGGCAGACCTGATGTTACGACACAGACACTTTTTTTGTATGTAATTGACACAACACATCATCACGATGGAGTGTAAACAAGGAAATAAACCCTAAAGAAAACAAGGACAGACTCACAGACCAGAGTATAAACCAGGGCAAAGGCTATGACAATGAGAGGCACGACCAGAAGCTACTGTTGAAAACCACCTCAAAAAGTTGGGATGCAACCTCCTGATAGAGATGGGCAATCATGCTGGAGTATAAATCACAAACTGAACAATTCGAAATCGAGGAGAGCGGTTTCATACTTTCATGCCTATCATGAGAGTTAGAGATGCAATTCGTTCCCATCCAAATTATTCTTCATTGTTACAGTACTTGTATTTAACAAGCATGGAAAACCTACGACAGTATTGTGATAATAGGCTCGGAAGAAAACCGATCAATTTGGCAACTAGATAGGGATAACTAGCTTCTGATGTGGCTTGGCAAAACTACATGTTTATCCTTTTAAATTTGTGCATATCAGGCCATCTGAACACGATAAGACAGTCTTTTTTATTAGGAAAATATGTATTTTTCATCCCTCAAATTTTACAAAAGTGTGACATTCATCCCTCATGTTTTATTTGGTGCAGATCAACCCCTTACTACCTAAACTAGTGTATTTATCATCCTCATCTTAGTTTAACAATGATTCAATATCATATAATAGCAGTTTGGATCATGTAATCATCTTGCTAATTACTTCTTGGTCACATCTTATGTTCAGTCAATCTCTATAATAATTGAGTGTAAATCAATTTTATTAATTTTTTAGAAAAAACTTATAGAGCATCCAATTTATAAAATGTACTAATTTTTTTGTAAGCTTTATATTTTCGATTTAGCATATTGCATCCCTAGGTAGTGATTGTTGATTAATCAAATGATTATTTGATTACGTGTCATACATTGTTAGTAGATTTCACGAAATCATTGTTAAACTATAAGGTGAGATGATAAATGCACCAAATTAATTAGTTAAAGAACTGATTTGCACCAAATGAAATATGAGGGATGAATACCACACTATTGTAATACTTGAGAGATGAAAAATGCACTTTTTTCTTTTTATTAACCCCATAAGAAAATGTTCTTCAAGTTCCAGAAAACCAAAAAATTACATTCCACACTAATTTTACAAAATATAATTCGGAGTTTGAAGCGAATATTCAGGATTGAAAGTAGGCGTTCAAATTTCAGTCAACTTTCAACTGGAAAAAGCAATTTTCAGGAGGTTTAAAGATGCAAGAGCCGCCGTTTCAAACAATTTTTTTTTCAAAAGAGACTTGGCAGGAGCTCTGCCTAATCACTTAACTGCTTAACATGGGAAAGCAATGTTTCAAAACAACTATCATCAAATTCCAAAGGAAATTTATATGAAGGAATCATGAAGCTTCAATCAAAGAAGAGCAAAGCGAAACGAATCGGCTGGCTGGTGGCTGATGGCTGATGCTGATTTGTTCAGAGAGAAAAATACCGTTAGCTGGCTGATATTTGAGAGAGTATACAATTACACTGACAACGGATGAGGTCCTAGCCGGGAGCGACGTGTTGGAGGATGGGATGGAGGGACACAACCTGGAGTCCTGGAGGTTGGAATCGCGGCGGCAGTTGCTTCAGGGGAGGGAGATCGGGCGCGCCGTGGCATGTTAGACCATCCACACTCGTCTCCTTCATTTTCCTCCTTCAAAGCAGAATATTCCAGCCTGGTCAGCAAAATTCTCTCCTTCATATCTATTTCTCCCGCACTCGTCATCCTTTATATCTTCCCCTCCATCCCAACTACCACACGCGGGACCCACATGTCATCCCCTTTTTCCCTCCCTTCTCTACCTCCCACCCCTCCCACCCGCCCCTCCATTCTCTCCCTCCTCCGCGTCGCATCCCCTGCTCCCCAGCGCGGAGGAGACGGGGCCAGCCGGGCAAGGCCGGCGGAGGAACAGGGCAAAGATGCGGCGGCGGCCTCACTCCCCTTCGTCACCGCACGTCGTGGCTCAGGCTCTGGCGGCTCAGGATCCGGCGCGAGGGCCCGCCGGCCCCTTCTCGTGCCGTGTGCTCGGGATCCCTCCCCTGCTCTTCGCCGACGCGGTGGGCTGCAGCTCCGCGACGGCGAGGTGGAGGCGGAGCCGGGCCGCTAGGGAGAGGCGGAGCTCTCCGCCGCGGCCCCTCGAGCTCCTCCCCACGCGCCGGATCCGTGCTCCTCTCCGTCGGCGGCGTCCGGATCCGCGGAGGGTTGAGCTGCAGGTGCGAGGTGGGTGGGGCTCGCGACGGCGGGTGGCAGAGGAGCAGGGGCCCCGCGCCGCATCGTCGTCCCCGCCGGCACCCCTACCCCCAGCCTCGCTCCCCGGAGGTGCTCGGGGGCCGGCCATGGCGCCCTCCCCTGTCGCCGGCGCGCGGCTCTCCGACGCGGCGGGGCCACGGCTCGGGCGTCCGGTGGACAAGCAGCGCGCGGAGGACGGCGGCGCCCGTGGTGGAGGAGCAGGGATGGCGAGGCGAGGGGAGGCCGCGCTCCCTTGGGCGACGCGACGCGAGCAGGGTGGCGTGGCAGGGTGACGGCGACTCGGCGGCGGTCCACCGGCGCGGACGCGGCGCTTCGCCGGTGCTGGGAGCCATCTGGAGCGGCGTCTGCGGAAGGACAGGGAGCGATGGCGGCTCGTCGTCAGGTCGCCGGCTCCTCTTTCCCTTCCGGGCGGCTTCCGAGCACAGGCGCGAGGACGCGAGGTCGTTGGCGGCGGCGGCGGCAGCGCGACGGCGCGCGCGTCTTCGTTGTCCTTGCCGGAGGCCGCCTCCTCGTCTTCGTCCTCCTCCTCGCCAGTGCCCCTCCTTGCTCCCTCCGACAAGGGCGTGCCGTCCTGCTCGACGAGGAGCCCGACGACTCCGCTCGTCATCCCCTGCTCGCCTCTCCACTGCTCCATGGCCGGCGACTGGAGGAGGCCGGCGAGCTCGTCGCGAGGAGCTCCGGCGGATCCCCTGCTCCTTCCTCTGCTCCCCCGGAGCTCGACGAGTGCGGACAGGGTCCGGCAGCGGAGGAGGAGCACGGCAGGGGCGAGGTGAGTTCCGGCGCGACGGAGGGGACTCCTGCAGCGGCGGCGGCCGGCCTCCCTTCGCTGCGGGCGGAGCGGTTGGGGACGGCCGCGGGAAGGAGGCAGGGGGCCCGCGCACGAGGGGATGGCGGAGGACGGGAAGTGCGCCAGAACTAAAGGAGACGGGAGGGAATCGCGGTTTTGAAGGACCGCTCCAGTACGCCGCTGCGGAGTGCAAAACTGGAAAAGTCTCCTCCAGTGACTTTTCCAGTTCACCGGTGTGGGTGGTCTTAGCCGTCAATTGCTGAGGCGGCAGCGGCTGGAAGGCGACGGCGAGCAGGGACGCGCCGCCGTGACGCCGTCGCCGTGCCGTGGGGCTGCTGCTGTGACGCAGCAGCGCCGACTGGGCCACGTAACGCAGCCCACAAACGCTCCATTTCCCGGCCCAGCTTCTCAGACCCATCGTCGGGAATGCCGGCCCACGCACGGAAAATAGGTCCGATTCGGCCCACGTACGCGCCATTCTCTACTCCTATTCCTCGATGGCCCAGCACGGCCCACCCAATGAGGCATCTCCGCGTCCACCGCGTGCCGCGTCGCGGCGGCGGCGGCGGCGGCCGCCTCGCTGCCTGACAAACCTCGTCTCCAGCGCGACGACGAATGCCTCATCTCGTTCCACGAATATCAGCAGGTCCGATCAATCAATCTTTCCCCACGCAAGGCAAGGAGAGGAACTGAGAAACCTCTGATTATCCTGTGTTGTAGGTAGAAATTGCAGTTTCTTTTTTTTTCGTTTGGTTTGTTTGGTTCTTGGGTGTCATCGTCGTCTCAATATATCATTCATCTGGTACAACGGTAAGTCGAGAATCAAGCCAGAGCCACCGACAGGCCTACAAGTTCTTCCCCGGGGGCACACGCAAAGGTACCGAATCAAATGCCTAGCTAATTTTGCTCCTGGTTCATTCATCCTTCCGAGTTCCGACAGACGACCCGGCCGCGGATGAAATAAAGCTATGATTAACCAGACGACATGGTGTGCTTTAGCTTTAAGTCGTCAGATTCGTGAATTGGTTGAGCTGCAGGATACACCTTAATGAATGAGTGAATTTTAAGATGGCAGGAAAAGAAAATCACAGAGCACTGAACTTCTTTTTTCATGCTAAAACCTGAATTTTACGTGGCATGTATGTAGCATAAAGATCGACATGCTCACATGCAGTTTCCCTTTGGCATATATCCTTTGAGTGTTCTATTGCAAAGCAAAGCTAGGATGACAATGCATCTTTTCTCCTTCTCGTCATTTCTTCTGTTGCAATCCAAAGATATGAAGCGATTCAGTTCTTACCTGCAAATCAAAGTATATCTTCTGTTGGGTGCTTTGGATAAAATGCATGTAAAACGTCAAGCTTGGTATCTTTTTAAGACCTTTACCTTCAACCTATATATAGCCATTCTGGGTCGTTAGCTGTTCCATGTGCATTGTGCTCTCACGACTTCCTCAACTTCAACCTGTTTATCCTGTACATATACTGCTCTCAAAGCACTGTGTGAGTGAAAAATAAAGGGTGGCCATGGAAGCGACAGGGTTGAGTGTGGGCAAGTCTGTGTTGGATGGAGCGCTCGGCTACGCCAAATCTGCCTTGGCGGAGGAGGTGGCTTTGCAGCTGGGCATCACAAGTGATCAGGCATTCATCAGGGATGAGCTCGAGATGATGCTGTCCTTCCTGATGGCTGCAGATGAGGAGGGAGATGAGCACAAAGTGGTCAAGACCTGGGTGAAGCAGGTCCGTGATGTGGCCTACGACGTCGAAGACTGCCTCCAAGATCTTGCTGTTCGACTTGGGAAGCCATCTTGGTTGTGCTTCATTCGGACACTGATTGATCGGCACCGTGTGGCCACACGGATGAAGGAACTTAGAGCCAAGGTTGAGGATGTCAGCCAGAGGAACGTCCGGTATCGCCTCATCAAGGGCACTGGCCCCAAGCCTGCAACTGGTGCTGGGCCATCAAGCATTGCTAATGCAACAATGTTTGGCTTTGAGGAAGCAAGAAAGCAGAAGGATAAAGCAAAAGTGGATCTTCCCCAACTGATCAATGAGGGGAACAGAGATCTTAGAGTGATCGCTGTGTGGGGAACAAGTGGTCTTCTTGGTCAGACCATCCTCATCAAACGAGAGTATGATAATCTGAAGAGAAGCAAGAAGTTCAAGCTCTACGCTTGGATCAGGATCATGCATCCTTTCAATCCAATGGAGTTCCTAAAGTGCATTATGAGTCAGTTCTATCAAATTGCCTTTGAAGAAGCGGGGAAGATCCGAGAAGAAACAGACATTGTGGCTCAAGTTCCTAAGAAGATGGTTTTAATGGATCAAGAAGCTGTGAAGACCAAAGAAATTTCAAACATTGGCGCTCAAGTTCTTAAGAAGATGGGAGTGATGAAGCAAGATGATTTGGTAGATGCATTCAGTGAGTATGTCAATGAGAAAAACTACCTTATTGTGCTTAATGACATTTCCACCATTGAAGAGTGGGATGCAATCAAGGATTATTTTCCAGACAACAAGAAGGGAAGCCGAATTATTATATCCACAGAGCACGGTGAAGTTGCAAGCTTATGTGTTGGGCAAGAAAGTGTAGTGTCAGAGCTCAAACAATCATGTGCTGATCAGAGTATTTTTGTCTCCTACAATAAGGTAATATCTATTGAAAATTGTAATCATCTAATTAATTTAGTTCTTCCTCTTCTTTTGGATCATTATCTCTACTAAATAAAAGTATTGTGCTTGTTGTAGCTAGTTGCTTTAAGCCATGTCATCACAGTCGCATCCACTCAAATATATTAGTCTTTTATTTTGGAAGAAAGAATCTTCACACCTGTATAGGATAGTGCTCAGTGGTGGTTATGATTCTCGTCTAACTTCTCATTCATAAGTGATGGTTATGATGGTTGCATTATTTTTAAAAATAACAATTAGGACATCTACTAACCCAAATTTATTTCTTTCTGTATACATTTGAAGGGGAAAAACAACTGAACATAATCAAATATCAAATAAAAACTGTTTTATGCTTGGAAAAAATATATGCTGAAGAATTCGGAAAAAAGAGAGCATATAATTACTTGAAGCATCAACATATGCCATGATAAGGTGCCAGGAGTAGCTTGCTTAACCTTACATCGAAAACCCAAATTGTAAAAAAGAAAAAGTTCACGGCAAGCCCTCTAAGCTGAGTAGTGTGGTTGATCACTGGATGTTGTGGACCTAATTCCATTATTAGTATTGTCACCATCTAAACAAATAAAGTATGCATTTAGTTATGTAGTATACATGGGATGAATATTTATACAAAATAGTCGATGAAGATAACTTGTGCCGGTCGTGCTGCATAGGTCTTCCAACGTAATGCAGTCCTTGGATTGTTCTGGAATGGTGATGTGCAACAAAAAAAGGGAATACCATTATCTAGAAAATCATTGTGGGGAGTAGGAAAATACCTTTTTCTCTTCGGGCACACATTAGTTTTTTTTTCTCACGCCACTTACCTTATCTGAACCAATCCTCATATAGGAGGAAGACTGAGAGTGAGAGACCACGAGGTGGGCATAATTGTTTGAAACCAAGGAACCATACCAAAATGACTGAGAACGAAACCTAAGTAACAGAAACCAAAAATTTCGGTTATAGTTTCGATCTCAGGTTCATAGTAATAAAATTAATCTTGGTTATTAATTCGATTTCAGGGTTGTGTAACTGAAATAACAGAACAAATTCGATTTCACGAGGCTCCTCCCATTTTTGCCCCAATCGCAGCTCCTCTCCACTCCCACTCCGACCATGTGAGGCCGCAACCTTGGTGAGGAGCTCATCTAGGGCTACAAATCCCTCTGCCCCATCTCCGCCCAACACCTGCATCCCCAAGCGCCGGCTCTTCTGACTCTCCCCTGGCAGCAGTGGACGAGCTCGAGGGCTCTACTGTCTACTTGACCGGGTCTCCCTTTTGGTGTTCAAGGGCACGGTGTGACTGCTGCAGCTGTGGTGGCTCCGATTTTTTTTTTTTTGAATTTCTTTGCGTTTGATTTTCTGATTCATGACTACAAAAAATCAATTAGAATACAAAGATGCTATGCCAGACGGTGGGGGTGTGCAGCCTTTGGGAGTGGCAGTATCGTGTGGTAAGCATAGCAAGGGCTAGCCACGGAAGTGAGGGAGTGGTGGTGTGTGTCCGGCACAGCTGCCGCCCTCGGCGAGCACCCTAGAAGAGTGTCAGCAAATAAAAAGGAGCAGAGGTATTGTTTTTTG
The DNA here is from genome assembly GCA_036936925.1 of Cenchrus fungigraminus. Lineage (NCBI taxonomy): Eukaryota > Viridiplantae > Streptophyta > Magnoliopsida > Poales > Poaceae > Cenchrus > Cenchrus fungigraminus. Next base: position 94,188,286 of record CM072780.1, read on the forward strand.
CCTGTGAAGACTGCGGGTTGATTCCTGTAAAGTTCAGGGTTTCTTAAACATCCATGATGGATGGAGAAAACTTATGACAAATTAATAATAGGTAAATATTCTAGCAAGTTAGCTTTCACATGAATTCAAATATATGTTTTAACATGAACTCAAACAAAACTTTTCACACAATGATTGTATGCAGATAGTTTTAACAATCTAATCAGATGTTCTTAAGTTTTCTACACTTTTATTAAAATTTTTTAGGAAGCCACGTGTCAAATGGAAAGTCCATGTATATCCTTAAATTTTTAGATTTGAGGAAATTTACAAAAAATGAATGTCAAAATACAATACATGCAAAATTGGCAATATATTAAACCATACACGATTTATAAACTAAAATAAATATTGATCATACCCATAAATTTTGCTCCATATTACAAAATTCTTGACATTTTAGGACAAGGCATGGTTTCCACTATATATGTAAACTACAACGTAGGTACTTTAATCATACAACATTAAGACAAAATACCCATATGAAGTTCATGTTTCCAAAATAAATTGTTGTTAGTTAACTTGTCTAAATTTTGATTACCCAATCAAAATCCTAGACTATTTGAGATAAGATGTAGTATTTATGTCCATTTAAATTTAGTTTTTAGAATCACTCATAGGACTCCATGTGAAAACCAGAATATATACTATAAATTGATTAGATATTCATTGTCTCTATTAATAATGTTAGGATTTTAAATTTACAAAAACCCTGGAAAATACAATCACTAGAATTGCTTGTATGAATAACTAAATCAACATAATAAAATTTGGAGTTAAAGGAAATATGAGATGTAAACATGGTCTACACAATTGCTTAGTTGATTATTTTATAAATAACCAAATCCAAAAGGGGCAATTGTGTTCTTACCCCTATTTTTCAAGTGTAATAGTGATTTTGCCCTTATTTTTTCAACTTTGTGATTTTGCCCTCGACTGTTCACAAGCCAATGCGATTTTGCCCCTAGTCAACGGTCAAAACAGAGGCAAATACACAAAGACTAAAATCACAATGACTTGTGAATAGTTGAGGTCAAAATCACAAAGTTAGAAAAATGAGGGTAAAAACACAATTGCACTTCAAAGTAGGGGCAAAATCACCAAAAATTCAATCCAAAAACATAAAATTCCATGTGAAGGGGCCTCTAGCCTAGTGGGTAGAGCACTTAAGTAATGCCCAACAGACTCGGGTTCTACCTCCTCTGGTTGTATGGGTCTAGAATAAAACTATATAAAAATAGGCAGGGGCTTCCCCTGCTGACTTCAATTATAAAAATATTCCATATGAAAAGTTTCTAGCATGTTTTAATAGTATTTCACTAACTAAATTGTATATTGAAATTATATTTATATATGCACCAAGTAAAACAAGTTATATATTTGTAATAATGAAAAAGTCCAAATTAATACCCGAATCTATGAGCAAAGTTTGGAAACTGTATGTACTCGCAACAAGACTGCAGACCCACGACCGCTCCACAATTCAATTTAGAAACTATATTTTTGAAATTAAATATCAAACTAGACTGCTCAAATCAAAATTTGTACTATTTCTTAATGGGATAATCTTGTAAGTTATTTGTTGTGAAGACACACGTGTGATGATAATAATTTTAAAATTTAAAATAACAAAAGAAAGTTCGCTCTTAATAATGTTACAATTATATAAAAGTTTTGTGCAATTCTCTGGACTTTCCTAATTATAGAAAATTATAGAAATACTAATTGTACTGTGGCCCCAATATGAATGTTTATTTCAATGTGTGCACGCGTGGAGTGGGCAGACAGATGACATAAGCACTATTCATTTTTATAATGATAAATAGAAATAAATATTCCATACTGGTACATGGTTAACCGGGTTTTAATCTATAAAAGCAACTAATAAAATAACCTTGGTTAAGTTCATCCGACGCTTAAAGACACAATTTAGTTAGGGATGGCAGCGGGTCGGGTAAGTGCGGTTAAGTTCAATGAGTTGCTCTTGCCGGGGGATGGCGTTCCGGCGGCGGCGGCGGCAGGGAACTAGAAAGGAGAGAGGAGGAAGGAGAGAGGACGGAAGAGTAAAGATAGAGATGTTGGGCTATATTGGGCTGTATTGGGCCACTATTGAGGAGGAAATGTAGCTAATATTTGGATGGCCTTTTACATTTTAACGGGCACGGGCATTATCCGCGGGTGGAGTATTTCGCCCGTGTGCTGCCCACTAGTGAGAGCTGCCGCCTGTATCCGCGCCCGCGGGTGAAATTCCTTGGCCGTACCCTTGCCCGTTGGGTCAAGTATCCGCGCATATCTGCGTGTGCGGATAAAATTGCCATCCCTAAATTTAGTATGATACAATGTCATAACATTTTTATATTTGCAATGTAAGTCAAGAAGTAATGTATGATTTTTTAAATTCAAGTGCATGTTATGATTCTAGCTATCTCCCCACTTCATTATTTTTCAAATTTTCATAATTTATTTTTGAGAAAATGGAATCATTTTCAAATTTATTTGAGTTACGAAATTAGTAGTATGCTAGCTGCGAATTATATGTTGATACTATAGTTTGCTAGAGATTCTAATGCTTATTAAGAGTTAGAAATACCATCTAAACATTTATGAGACTGAAAAATGTGGAAAAACATGTTTGACGTGTGTCAGGTTTCTCAAAACTGGATAACATTAGAGAAGCCAGAGTCAAGCTCAAGTGAAGCCACACTCAGTTCTGATAACTCTGAGATGCTAACAGATGAAATTCTTGACAATCAATCTAAAGGCAACCATGATAAGATGGTTAGAAAGGGACTTAGTCGCATTGGGACAATTGCAAGTGCTTTGGAGGAATCTCAGCTTGTGGGTCGAGAGAAAGAGAAGTATGACCTTATCAATCTGATTTCAAAGAAAGATGATCAACAACCTATGGTAATCTCCGTGTGGGGAATGGGAGGTCTTGGAAAAACTACTCTAATTAAAGAGGTCTACCAAAGCCAAGAGCTCAGTGGCTTATTTGACATCCGTGCTTGTGTCACAATCATGCGTCCATTTGTTCTCGAAGAGGCCCTTAAGAGTTTAATTATGCAGCTAGATGCCAGCACAGGAAAGTTAACAGAAACTAAAGCATTAGTTGACGATTTGCATAAGATTTTGCAAGGAAAAAGGTGTTTAATTATTCTTGATGACGTGTCCTCGATTAAGGAATGGGACATGATAATACAAAGTCTCCCAAAAATGAAGAAGGGAAGCTGGATTGTAATCACTACAAGGGAAGAAAATATTGCCAAGCATTGCTCAGAAAAACAAGGAAGCATATACAAGCTTGAGGTTCTTGAGAAAAAGGACGCTCTTGATCTTTTCACCAAAAAGGTATCGATACAGAATCTTGTTCCATTTGTTTGGTTATTTTTAACTTACGGGAACAACACTACTTACTTGTGTATCAGAAATGATTTTGAATAGGGTGTGACCAAGAAAAGCACCAACAAAAAATTAAAGTAGGTTGTGACAAATCCATCCATTTCAATGTAGGTTGTTTTAGCTTTTCTACGTTTATGGCTATTATTATACATCTAAACATACACTATATCTAGGTGCATAGCAAAAATCATACAGCTAGAAAACCTAGAATATGACCTACAACTTGGGACAGAAGGAGTACTAATAACCATCACTCCCCAAGTTAATGAACTCCCTTCAAAGAGTTTGGCATGACTAATTGATTATAGGGGTGTTAATTCTTACAAAAATCATACACACATACAATTATTAAAAAATTAGATTAAAGAGGGCTAAGATTTTTTTTCCTTGAATAAGAGGGAGACTAGGTGGCTCGTTTTGAGCACTCCAAAGCCATCAGGATCTGCTCCCTTATCTTCTCTCTCCATCTTAACAGCTGCTTCACCACCAGGGATAATCCCGTTGGATCTCAATTTCACGTTATTGCTATTGAGTTGCATGCACTAACTAATTCGATTCCAAATTTTACATTGATAATTAAAGATGTTCAATTCACTTATACTAACACTTCCCCTCAAGTGTAGACTCCCCTAGACCTCATACATCAAAACTGACACTATTAGACAAACACTCATTTGTTCCCACTCATTCATGGCAGCCATAAATGAGCCAGCACGAGTAAGTCATTCATGCTGGTTTGTCAAAGAACCAGCACATATAATTCACTATCTTCGAGTCTTCAAAATTATGCACGCCGGGCTCGATAATTCGTAGCCTCTCCTTACATACTCCGATGGAGATAAACTTTATTTGAAATTGTATGTTTCAATAAGATAATTTTAAAGTCATTTAGATATGCCCACAATTATAACTTTAGCATGCCTTTTGCATGCCTTTATAATTAAATTTTCATGTTTTATTTGGAAATTGTAACTTTGTGATATGTACTCGCATGAAGATAAACTTTACATGAAAGTTCTAGGTTTCAACCTGATCTTCAACTTTGTAGTCTAAAGTTTTTCAAATTAACATCATTCAAACATCAAATAATATTAGCTCTACTTCCCCCTTTATTCTCACCCTTGTAATTTGAATTTTTTGTTGGATTCAAAATCTCTTAAATTTTGCAAATGATTTTGCATGGAAAAAACTTTATATGGAAACTGTTCATTTCAATGAAATCTACAATTTTGTAGTTGAAAGTGTTTTATTTGAAATCATTTTGATGCCTAAATGATGAATGAAAATATAAGACAACTAGGGTAAAAGGGAATAAAACTTCCCTTTATGTGTAGGTATGTGGTGTATGTGGGATGTTAAGGAGATTCACGTAAGAAGGTCGTGAGTTGGAAGGTTGGACACCACACGCGCGTTTACACAAAATATGTGTGACTTGTGTGTCACGATCGTGAGCTCAACTTGGGGTGGCCTACAACAGTAAAAATTATTTTTTTCTATTTTCATTCAAAATTCATCTTGTTTACTATACATCCCGGTGGGATATATATCACGCCAACATATTTAGTGCAATGCAGTAGTGTTGAATGGGCTGCAATTATTATTTAATTGTGCCTGCCATGATTCAAATTTGAGACCTCTGGTCCTACTACCATATTGAATTGCATGGACCAATCAGTTGCATGCCCTACTACACCCATCATGCTGTGCTGCTCGTCCACTACAATCGAAGGCTTCCAGCTTGCTTCTGTTTGATCGACCCTTGACCAAAATTTTGACATAAATTACTCCCTATTTATTTGGATTTTGTCCAATCCACCTAAATAATTGATCGGTGGGGGAAAGACCCCCCCCCCCCACCAATTTTGCACTTCTTGTCCCATTTGAGAAAAGACCCTGAAGGCCGGCTATCTGACGCGCAGGCTGCTTAGGACACCTGGTCCATGCACATTTCACTGAAGGCACCCATGCAACCAACAGTGGTTACGTGTATAACATGGGATACAATTAGCGATGAAAACAGATCGGATATGAACGGATACAAATACAAATAGTTTTTTTCTCAGATCGAATTCAGATACAAACAGTATCATGATTTCGAATATTGATATTTACCATATTTGGATCTTATAAATCCAACTTTGATTATCCGGATATGAATACGGTACGAATGAGTACGGATATTGAATACTCGGATTCGAGTATATACGATCTTACCATTCGAGTGCTTGACCCTTTCGGTCGGACGGAGGACGGATAATATCTGTACCACTTTTCTCCCTAGATACAATCATGAGGGGCTTTTTAAAAAAAAATCAGACCCATTTAATTTGCTCAGTCGAACCTGGATCCACTTCTTCTTTTTCGCACAAAAAATAAGTTTTAAGTTCAAACTTTGTGGGTTGATACAGGACGTGATATCCTATGTAGAAAATAAGTCTTGAAAACCATATGTAAAAAGTTGAATCCAACCATGTTACACATTGCGGTCATCCTTTTTAACAAACAAAATTCATTAAAATATAACTTTTTACTTGTTTTTAATATTTTTAATAAGTATTTCTATTTTGTGCACAAAACATTGAACTGGAGCTTATTAAAAGGTGTTTTTCTATTCTAATAGTGCTTATTAGAATCATTGCGCTAGAACTGATGACTAAAGTTTTACCTAAAGCATTTGAGACTACATGCCATTTTTCATGATTTGAAAACCTCATCAAGAGGTTTTTTGTAGTTATAAACTATTAAAAAAACAGAAAACACAAACCCTGACTCTTGATTTAAGCCACTTTATCTACATTTGTCCAAACTATCTTCAATATCTTGTTTATCATCTCTTTATCCATTGCAAGCTCGCACATTGAGAACTTCCCCATCCAGAAAGATCTTACCAACAAGAACAGCACCTACAAATTGTGTGATGTCCAATTAGCCTGCATTTATCTTGGTTGTTTGGTAAATAGGACAAACGTACACCAAATCTGTGAGCTTCCTAAATCCTATGATATATGTGGAGAGAACGAGAGCAACAAAAAAGAGGGCTTATTGTTAGAGTATCTCCAACAGTTTGTCAAATCGGGTTGACATCTTTGATTTTTGGCAAAAACGCTAAAAACACTCCTCCAACAGTTTGGCAAAGGACTTGGCAATTTTTGGCAACTTGAGAAAAACCTGCCTCCTGCGCGTAAATATACGCGCTTGTACTCCGCTTGGCATCGGCATTTCTCATGGTGGAAAGCCAGATGGGAGGGTGGAATAAATAAATAATAGAGAAGGGTTCCTGATGCAAATGTATAAGAGAGAAAGATTCATTCTTTTTTTATCTTGACAAATCTTTTAGGAGTTGGTAAATCATAAGTTTTGCCAAGTTAAAAATAGCAAACTCTTGGAGATGCTCTACCACTGCAAAACTCTAACAGTTCATGGAGTGGGCAGCACTTCAAAAACTTTATATGAAAGTTAAGCAAAAACTAATGTCCTGGAAATTTCGAAGTTCTCAAGTAGAGCACCAAATATGTATCCCATCCATTATAAATTGTAGGTCATTTTGGCATTTTCAGGTTCATATATAATTTTTGCTATTCATCTTGATATACCCAAAAACCAACCTAGACCAACAGTAAGGGCATAATATACTAAAAACGTACCGGGACTATCATTCAAGACTAAAGATAGTCCCGATTCACATAACCAAAATTAAATACTACCAACCAGGGCTAAAGGGATTTTTTTGAAAACAAAAAAGAACATTGTGACAGCCGACGCCCCTACGGCGCGCCACCACTAGTTGCAGCTCCGCCGTGACCACCACCTCTCGACCTCCAACGATTGCACCACACAGATAGTCCAAAGCAAGAAACAATTAACTTCACAAATTAAATCAATAAACATGTTATCACATGAGAACATATTCACAGATCAAAAACATACTAAGAAAGACTAGAAAAAACAAAAGAAAAACACAAGAGAAAAAGCTTCTTGTGCCATCGCAGCAGACCAGGATGCACCAGGCTGGGAAGGGTCGTGCGTTGGTAGCCTAGGGTAGCCCTGTGCCGGAGCTCCGTGCTAGCTAGGCAGCGTCGTGCCCGCCTGTTAGAGTGTGTGCCTATGGGCTGGCTTTGGGCCTGGCGCCTAGCCTAATGGGCTGGCTGCCTTAGTGGTTAAGATAGATAGATGGTAGATTAGGCAAGGATCACCGTTGATTGGGTGTTTCTATAAACCCTAATGACCCTTGCCTATATATGTACACTGTACCCATTCACCATCAATGAATCAATTATCCCGAAACCTATCTGCTTCTGCGTCTGCTGTCATAGATTTTCGCAGCCTCGTCGGAGCTCTTCAGTACCTGACGTTCACACGGCTAGACATCACATATGCAGTTCAGCAGGTCTGCCCCCACATGCACAATCCCTGTGAGCCTCACCTTGCTGCCTTGAAGCGGATTCTTTGCTACATTCGAGGCACTCTTCACCTTGGACTCCTGCTACGACTATCCTCTTCAACTGATCTTGTTGTCTACACGGATGTTGACTAGGCTAGCTGCCCGGACACTCGCAAGTCCACCTCGGGTTATGCTGTGTTCCTTAGGGATAATCTCATTTCCTGGTCTTCCAAGCGCCAGAACACCGTGTCAAGATCAAGTGCAGAAGCTGAGTATCGCGCAGTGGCCAATGGAGTTGCAGAGGCCACTTGGCTGTGCCTGCTTTTCCTGGAACCGCATGCCTCCCTCAGGCGTGCCACACTAGTATATTGCAACAATATCAGTGCAATCTACATAACCTCCAACCCTGTACAACATCAGCATACCAAGCATATTGAGATTGATCTTCACTTTGTCCGAGAGAGAGTTGTTGTTGGTGATGTTTGAGTCCTACATGTTCCTACCTCACATCTTCACCTAAGGGCTACTTTCCACAGTGTTTAGGTCCAGTCTCAACGTTGTGCAGAGTGGTGACGCTTCGACTAAGGGGGTGTGTTAGAGTGTGTGCCTATGGGCTGGCCTTGGACCTGGCGCCTAGCCTAAGGGGTTGGCTGCCTTAGGGGTTAAGATAGATGGATGGTAGATTAGGCAAGGATCACCGTTGATTGGTTGTTTCTATAAGCCCTAATGATCCTTGCTTATATATGTACATTGTACCCATTCACCATCAATCAATCAATTATCCCGAAACCTATCTGCTTTCATCGCCCATGTCGGGACACGCTAGGCCGAGGAGGGCCACACATTGGCGGCCCAGGACAGCCTCACGCCCAACAGCGCTGTCGCATCGGGCCGCTCCCATGCGTCGAGCAAAATTGTTCCATGCCCAGGTGGCTTTGTGCACCAGCAGCTGGTATCCAGGCCAGGGAGGTCGTGCACCAGCAACATCCAGTGAAGGAGGAGATGAAGCTTGCGGCAGAGGAGAGGAAGTGGTTGGAAATGGTAAGGTTGGGAGAGAGATGATATGATGGGAACTAGGGTGCCCGATCTTCCGTCAGGTGAAGGATAACTTTCATTTTAGGTGGAGCACGACACACCGATCCAGATTTAGATCCAAAGACATGAATCCCGACAATCTTAGTACCACAACTCCCCTAGTTATCAACTGTGTCACAATCCGGTTGACCTCGCCGCGAAGGCTAATCCCTGCCTGCGGAACGAAGAACACAAGCAATAACTTGAAAAGAACACAACTCTCAAAAAATAGTGACAATCTGCAGATGAATGATTTAAACACACGAAGTTGGGGTTTCACAAACCGAAAACGGCGACTGTTCGAAGATAGAAAAATCTAAAGCAAAACAAAAGTCTAACTGGTGGCAACTACTGAGATTTAATAACCAAGGGGGACGACCTAAGGTAGGAGGCGCACCAGGGAGCGCCCACAACATGGGCCACAGGCCCGACTCGATACAAGGCCAAGTTGGCCCAAAAATAGGTGACACAACACCTTTTGTGGCCACACAACATGATCCACGAATGTTCTGGAGCTAGGACCAAAGCCAAATCGACAGTGTCGTTGTCCCCTTTACAACACATCTGTATACACCTCGTTTCGACGTCGTATGATGGAGATATTGCCAAACAACATGCGAGGGGTGTCTAGGCTGAATCGAACCAGACGTGGCAGTTGAGTTGGGGATGAAGTACAACTTGGGGAAGGCCGTTGTGTGTGCGTGTCCAGCATGGCGATGTCCTCATCATGATAGATGATAAATGATAGGTGCGAACGAGAGGATAAGTCAAAGCTATCAGGTATTTTGTCCTGGTTATTGATTGCAATTGCGACTAAAGGTCCTCCTTACCTTTAGTCGCGGTTGGAAACATCACATGAGACTACATTTTTAATCACAGGTGGTGTTTTCAACCAGAACTAAGGAAGAGGGGAGGGCTTCAGTCCCTATTGGTAGCACCACCCTGGACTAAAGTTCCCTCACCATATTTTCTTGCCATTTGTTTATTACAACTGGGACTTAGGCTCCTGTTGTCGTTGGCCCTTGGTGTCATTTTTTCCCAACTAGTCTGGTTCAAAATTGATTTAGAACTAAAGGGGTTGGATCAAAGGTGGTTTCTCTACTAGTGCACATTTTGAATACTAACTACATAGCACACTACACCTTCATGATGATAAATCTCTATTAAAGAAAAGTTGAGAACTAATAATCAACATTTAGAAATTTATTGGGTATTTATTGCAACTGATCGTTCTTAAGGTGTGGCCACACAAGCAATGAATTAAGTTAATCCTTGTCAGCACATAGTTATATGCAAGAAATGATTTAAAACAATGGATTGACTTGTATTTGTACCATAGTTAATCCCACTACATACTATGAAATTTATTATATGTAACTTATTAGAACTACAATACTTAACAAACTTAATTCCATTATTGCAGATATTTAAAGAGGCTGTCGATTTGGATAAACAACCAGGATTGATTGAAGAGGCCAATGCAATCTTGAAGAAGTGCAATGGACTTCCCCTTGCAATAGTCACCATAGGTGGTTTTTTGGCAAAGCAACCAAAGACACCCATGGAGTGGAGGAAATTGAATGAGCACATTAGTGTCGAGCTAGCGATGAATCCAGAGCTTGGGATTATAAGAACTATCCTTATGAAAAGCTACGATGGTTTACCATACCATCTCAAGTCATGTTTTTTGTATATGTCAATCTTTCCCGAAGACTACAATATTAGCCGAAGGCGCTTGGTGCATCGGTGGAATGTAGAGGGTTACTCAACTGAGGTGCGCGGCAAGTCTATTGGGGAAGTCGCTGATGGCTACTTCATGGAACTCATTGACCGAAGCATGACGCTACCGGTCAAAGCATCAATTGGTAGCCGAAAAGGTATTTCATCTTGCAAACTCCATGATCTGATGCGTGAAATCAGCATCTCAAAGGCAATGGAGGAAAATCTTGTTTTTAGAATGGAAGAAGGGTGCAGCTCAAACACCCAAGGCACCATACGCCACCTTGCTATAAGTAGCAACTGGGAGGGTGACCAAAGCGAGTTTGAGAGCACAGTGGACTTGTCCCGTATAAGGTCATTAACAGTGTTTGGGAAGTGGAAGCCATTCTATATTTCTGATAAGATGAGGTTGCTGCGTGTGCTAGACTTGGAAAGCACCACCGGCCTTGTGGACCACCACCTTGATCCAATTGGGAAGCTTCTCCACCTGAGATACCTTTCCTTAAGAGGATGTGATGGTATCTTTCACCTTCCAGATTCAGTGGGTAACCTGAAGCAACTCCAGGCAGTAGATATTACTGGAACAAGAATAATCAAGCTGCCGCAGGACATCATCAAGCTTAGGAAACTACAATACCTTCGTGCCGGTGGATATCGTAGCATCTTGGGTTCTACCTCATATGACGATCTTGTGGAAGATGTACCAAAGGTACTGCAGAGCAAGCCATGCATGTTGACCTTAATGCTTCTGCTTTTTTGTTGCTCATCAATCTTTAACTGTGCGAATAGTGCGATATGGATGGATGATGATGATAACTTAAATAGGCGTGACCTGTGCACTTATTGGTGCTGGGTCGCGTACCCTTTTTTAGCGAGGCTTGCTGATCCGGCCGGCGTTGTAATGCCAAGAGGGCTCAGAAAGTTGAAAGCCATGCACACACTTGGGGTTGTGAACATCGCACGTGGAAAGGCCATCCTACAGGACATCAAAATGCTCACCCGGTTGCGCAAGTTAGCAGTGTCAGGCATCAACAAGAAGAACTGCCAAGAGTTCTGTTCCACCCTTGCACATCTCAGCCACCTGGAATCACTCTCGGTGCACTCACGAGAGGAGGGAGGTCTACGTGGCTGCTTGGATGGCCTGCGCTCCCCTCCAAGAAACCTCCAGAGCCTCAAGCTGCAGGGCGCCATGGGCAAATTGCCAGAATGGATCGCAGGCCTCCAGAACCTTGCGAAGTTGAAGCTATATCGCACTGAGCTAACAGAGGTGGATGGCACTCTACAAGTCCTTGGCAAGCTACCAAACCTGGCCATCCTTAGTCTACTGCAGGGCTCTTTTAATGCTAAAGAGCTCTGTTGTTTCACTTCCCGTCGGGATGCATTCCGGAGTTTGATTGTGCTGGACCTGGGATACAACATTGGCATCGAATCGGTTAACTTTGAAGAAGGAACAATGACTAGGCTTGAGCTGCTGCGTTCCAACGACAAAATCTCTTTTTATGGGCTATCATCTCTCGGGTGCCTCAGGGAAGTTCTGATTGATAAGAATGATTACAGGGCAGAGTCGTTGGAAGACCTGCGGTCCCAGCTTACCGGGAATGAAAATAAACCTGTCCTGAAGTTCATGTGAGCCAAGCGATATGTACGCAGAGCTCCCTGTGTGTGTATCTGCACAACAACGCTGCAGTCTGTGTGGTGTGCGCGTAGTGTGTGTTCCAGAACGCAGCAGAGCTCCAGAACCTTGTGAAGCTAAAGCTAGAACGCACCGAGCTAACAGACGTGGATGGCACCGTACAAGTACTTGGCAAGCTACCAAACCTGGCCATCCTTCGTCTACAGTGGGGGCCTTTCAAGGCTGATGAAGAGCCCTGTTGTTTGACTTCCTGTCGGGAGGCATTCCTGGAGCTGGGATTCGATATTGGCACCAGATCGGTTAACTTTGAAGAAGGAACAATGACTAGGCTTGAGCTGCTGCGTTCCAAGGACAAAATCTCTTTTTCTGGGCTATCATCTCTCGGGTGCCTCAAGGAAGTTCTGATTGATAAGAATGATTACAATGCAGAGTCGTTGAAAGACCTGCGGTCCCAGCTTACCGGGAATCAAAATAAACCTGTCCTGAAGTTCAAGTGAGCTGAGCCATACATACGCAGCTTCCACTCCCCTTCCACGCCCTGTGTGTGTATCTGCACAACAACGTTGCAGTCTGTGTGGTGTGCGCGTGCTGATCGTCTGTGGTGAAACTCTGGCTTCGGACCATCCCAATCGACCTTTTTCCCCCTTTGTGTGAATCAGAATAGCTGGCATGCTTCCTCCTGCAGAATTGCCAGATGTGTAAGAGAAGCATGTGTTCAGTTCAGTAATTATCCTTCAAAGGGTCAGCGGGCACGCACTATGCTGGTGTGTATTAATTATTTACGAGTTGTACAAGTACTGTGTGTTATGTGTGTTAGAGCACTCCCAACCCAGACTCTATTGATGAAGTCCATACCTCAAGGACTCCATCACAAGAAACCATGATCCCCATTGCAAAGTTTCTGATACTAATTTCTATAGATAAAAACATTAATTACTTAGTACAAAAGAGACTGATCAGTTGTGGCGTACTACCATGTGATCCAATCTATGCCACTCTACAATATTATCAGATACATTTCATCCAACCGCCGCTAGCAGAGGCCGCCGATGGGAGGAGAAGCAGGAGGAGGCCGCGGAGGTCGAGCTCACGGGAAGAAGGCAGAGGCCGAGCCCAGGGAAGGGGCACCTCCGCGGCGGCGCGCGGGTGCCTCCGGGGCAGCTCCGCGGGGCCAGCGTGTCGGCAAGCACGACGCGGCGGCGGATCCAGCGGCAGTCCTCCGCGGGGTCAGGGCGGCGCGGCGACGGATCCGGCGCCTCCCTCCCTTTCCTCCAAGCGGATACAGCACATGGCGCGAGCTCCAGGAGGTGGCGCCCATGGCCGTCAGGCTCAGGCTCAGGTCGGTCGCGGTAGAAAGGTCTGGCCCCTCCTCTCATCTCGATTCAAGCGGCGGCGCGCAAGAAGTTGATCTGCTCGAGCTCAAGCGGACGCGGTGGGGAGGGGAGCTCCGGGCAGCCTCCGTGCGGCGGCAGTAGGAGGGATCGGCGGTGGGGGTGGATGGCTGCGTCCTCAAGATTGGCAGCGGCGACGGCGGAAGAGCGCGTGGGAAGAGGCGGGAACGGAAGTGAGCACGCGCGCGGATGGGAGGGAAGCGGCGACGGCGGGGGATGGAGTACGAGATCCATGGAAACGAAGGTTTCCTCCCCAACGCGCCTCTCGGTGGAGTCCAGCGCCTCAAAGCTGACGAAGACTCGATGTCTAGATAAGAAACGAAGTCTTGCTTTTTCCCCTTCTCTCTTCAATAAATGGTGTGCCACATCAGCAAATTATCTATCTGGTAGTGTATTTAATAGCTATGGACTCTACCATAGAGTCTGGGTTGGGAGTGCCTTAGTATGCTCTACATGCAGTCTTTGAACGGGCATCATGTGTGTTCCATTTTATTATCTGATCAAGTTGCACCAACAGGATGTGGTTTTTTCCCCATGCATCCTCACATCTGCTGATCTACGACTTGCATCCTCTGCTTTCCTGAGGGAATCCCGTTTTGTCTCTATGTAGAGGAGCTTTTTGGCGATTTACGCCCTGTTCGTTTGGTTTATCAGCCACCAGCCAGCAGTACTATTCTCTCAGAACAAATCAGCCACCAACTACCAGCCAGCAGTACTTTTCTCTCAGAACAAATCAGCGTCAGTCATCAGCCACCAGCCAGCCGAACAGGCCGTTATCATTCTGCGAAGGCGGCAGCAACTGGATGTGATTTATCATTTTGCGATATGCAATTTAGATCCTCTGGTACGTTTGCTCTGGTGTAGTTTGTCTCCCTGCATAGCATGTTGTTTCTGTGTATATCTCAGTACCGTTTGCGCCGTGTCTCCAAATAACTCTCGCTGGATAGTTAGCAATATTGGGAAATTTCACGACTAAGGAATTGTTTTATGTGCTCTTTTACGGTGGACCATACCACCACGTGGTGCTATGCGATATATGGTTATTTTTGGTAAAGGTAAATAGATGATTTTTATAAATTTTAAACAAATTTGACAACCTCGAGAAAAATTTTCGTTTATACCACCATGAAAATTTGAAAAAAAATCATTTTTGAAATTTGAAATGAAAATTTTTGTATTAGAATTTTTTTTAAAAATTGGCCATACCAGAGGGAAATGAAAAAAAATGAATTTTCATTTTTAAATTTGAAATGAAAATTTTCATTTTGAAACTTAAAAAGAATTGGCCATCGTAAGGAATCGGATGCTCGTAGCCTAAGAGGGGGAGGGGGTGAATTAGGCAACTTCAAAACTTATCCTATGGCTTCCACTATTTTGCATAAAGTAAACTAGATCATTTCTATCTAGACTAGATGTGCAATCTAAGATTGATTTAGTGTGAAACCCTCGTCCCAAAACAAGTTTTGCAACCTATAGTCAATCCTAACATGATACTACTCTAGGAAAGTAAAGGCAAGCAAATATTGTAAGAGAGTAATGCGGAAACGTAAAGAGGGATGAGATGAAGCGAACCCTTGACACGCGATTTATTCCGTGGTATCTGTAGGCACTAAGCCACCCATAGTCCACGTTGTTGAAGCACTCACACAAGAGTATTGCTTCCCGGTCACCAAGTCTCTCCCAAGAGCACCACTTGACTCGCCACTAAGGCACCCGCCAAACTCCCTTGGTCACCTTGATGCCGCCTCCACTAAGGAGCTTCTCCACCAAGGAAGGGGGTCTCCACGCCCCCTGCACAAAGTGTCCTCGCCACTCCACACTAAGTCGGAGTGTCGAAGAAGATTGCCGGTTAGCCACTTAGGCCCCAAGGCTTCCGGCGCACCTTGTACAACTTGATCCACTCAAGAATCACCTCACAAGGTAGGCACACCTTGCACTCACTCAGCTCTAAGCTAAGCTTAGCACTAAGCACACACACAATGCATGTGCAAGTCTATGGATGAGCAATTAAGCACTTGGATGGCTTGGATATGATCTTCTAAGTGTCTTGCGCTCCTCTGCACTTCCACACAATCCAGCAACCTCAAATGGGTGAGTGGAGGGGGTATAAATAGCCCAAGTCACCAAGCTAGCCGTTGGCTAACGGCTACTGAAAAACATACCGTCGGATGAACCGACGCTTGCTTTTCAGGGTCTTCGGTTCATCCGATGCCCCCCTCTACGTCACTTAGCCGTTGCAGTTCTCTAACACAATTGATCCGACGCTATACACTGACGCACAGTCGGTTCATCCGGTGCTGAAGGACTCCTCGCCAAAACCTTACTGTTTGCATCTTCGAGACCGTCGGATGAACCGCTGCTCCACCGTCGGTTCATCCGGTGCTGAAGCTCCAGTCTTGGCGCGCCTCTGTCTTGATTCAAAATGAGCGTTGGATAGACCGACGGTATCCCCACTTAGACTGTCGGATCATCTGGTGCTACTGTCTTCTGCAGCTCTCCTCCTTCCAATCATCCGACGCAACTAGAATATGGACCATCGGTTCATCCGACGGTTCTAGTTGACTTGAGTCTTCCCGTAGTGTACCAACTACACTGACATTTGCTTCTAGGGTACCGTCGGTTCATCCGACGGTGTCTTTTCCTTTTCTTTCCATTCTCGGTTTTGACCCTTGAAAAATAAACTATCTTCTCATTTTGGGACCTAGAAATGTCTACAAAGACATGCTAAACAATATGGTTAGTCTCATTGATCATGTTGTCATGAATCACCAAAATCATACTCAAACTAATAGCATATGAGGCCATGTTCGCTGCAGCCATACACTAGAGAGAAATGAAAAAAATTGAAATATTTCATTTGTGCCATCAAGAAAATTTTGAAATGAAAAAAAATTGGAAAAAAATCATTTTTAAATTTGAAATGAAAATTTTATTTTTGAAATTTGATAAATATTTGGCCATACCACCGGAGGGAAATGAAAATAATTTGAAATAAAGAAAAAACTACGAATAATACCTCTATACCACCTATGCATATCACCCTATACCACATGTTAAACTGTGGTGGTATATAATTAATCTCAATTGTCGATTCTTTCCATATAGGTCCTTTTTCAATAGTGGTATATAGTGGTATGGTCCACCATAAAAGAGCTCTAAGGAAAATGGTGGCTTAAAAGAATGCACAATACGAGTATTTAGTAAAGTTGTAGATTTGGTGCAGATGTTGGCTTCTTGGCGAAGAACATAACATTGTCATCATCATCATAGACAATTATGTTTTTGTACCCACTAAGAGTCCCTCTCCTAATTCTCTCAATCCTGAATGCGCCACGTCATGTTGTGACGTCATCCGCACTAAATCCCTCACCCCCGGATCCCACCCCACGTCGCATTTGCTCGCTACCATCCCCGGTCTGTTGGAGTACACACGTACGTAACAAAAATCGATCGGGCGGAGGCTGCCAAACGAAGCGTCAAACGTCGATTGCGGCGAGTCGTTTCGTTTGCAATCTGATGCATGCCCGGCCTTTTTCCCTATCATCAAAATTCAAAAGATCCTTTGTTTGCTTGGAGTAATTGTTTATATCATTCAATATAAAAATTGTCTTTCAGATTACAAGTACAATTTTGAAAATGAGTACTTTAGAGTCTACAGTTGTACCATGGAAATTTCTCATGCCTAACTTTGGCAAAAAAACAAAAAAAACACAAATAATTTACATTTTCATTGTATACATAGGAGTGATGAGACTCTCTGGTGGTTATGTCGTCCGGATGTACGAGCTTAAAAAAGCTAAATATCCTTCCTGACTAAACAAGCAAAAGGAAAAAAAGAAAGCAAGCTCAACTCTGTAAAAAGCCATTTGTTTAGATGAATAATATATCCGTCACATTACTCTGCTCGCTGGCCATCACTCCTCATACACTCTTTTCGTACGGAATTGGCTCGTAGGAGCAGAAAATAGACCCAAAACATAGGATACAGATGGGAGGTGCAAAATCTTTTATCTAGTCGTGTCAAGTAAATCCTTGTCCTGTTGCCGCCGCCATTGGGCGAAGCAGAGCATTTTAATCATGTCCGTCAGAATAATTAGAATGAGCATGCATCGCTCAGAAAACAGAAGCAATATCCTCTACTAGCCTAGAGCACGGATGTAGCAGACTTTTTCTTGGTGTCCTAGCTGATAGTGAGAATGTGAGATGTGGATTGGGTCGTACATACGTGGCTGAGCAACTCAGCACTACTGTAGAGCAACGGCTTGAGAACCCGGGACGGAGGCGACTCCCCGCCGCTGAGCGCCTCCGCCGCCGGATCTCTTCACTCCGACCTCCTCCGCTCCTCCCAGCCACAGATGTGCGCTCTCCTCGACTCAATCTCTCTATCCATCCCTCTCATGGCTTCCCTAGAGGTGTGTGTAGGAAGTTCGGGGAGGACGACCTAGCTTCGACACCACCTCCTGTCGCCGCCACCGCCGCTGCCGGAGGCCTCCAGCGGCCATTGCCCGCGCTGACGGCCCCTGCTCCGCCCCTTCCCCCGCCGCCCCTGTTCGTCCACGCATCCGAGCCACCGGCCACACGCCGGCCGCTCTACCCAGCACGCCGCCACCGCGCCATGGCCGCTTTGGTGGGCTTCGACGACGACGATGACGACCTCCTTGACGATGATGACGACCCCCTCGACGACGTGCTGGCCCCCGACCCCGACCCTCCACTCGCCGCCTCCGGCTCGCCAAGGCAAGAGACGCTCTTGGCCGCTGCGGAGGGCACGAACGCGCTGAGCGCACCAGCCTCGGCGCTCTCGACTCCACTGGAGGGCAGGGGTGAGCCGAGCACCCCTTCTCCGTGCTCTGGTGAGCCAACGCCCGCCTCCACACTCTGGCCCGCGGCGGAGCCCTTCTTCCCCGGTGTCGCATCGGCTGACCACGCCATGACCAAGCGGTGGATGGACTTCTCTGATGACGACAACGACGAGGAGGAGGAGGTCATCGACGCTGGGGAGGTTGCTGCTGCCTCCCAAACACACTACCTCGATGCCGTCTGCCGCGGTCCTGCTCCGGCTTCGAAGCCCGCTCTTCGTTCCATCGTGGTGCAGCCTCCCCGTGGTGAGGGTGCGCACCGCAAGCACCCTCGGCGGTGGGGTCGCTACCCACCCTCTCCGCCACCCCGGTGTCGCTCCCGGCGCGACACCCGTCGGCACGGTACGACGGAGATGGTGATTGGCCTACAGCGGTATGACTACCCCTCACAAGGCTGGCCGGGCTACCTACGCTCCCAGTGTCGGCCTTGACGGTTGGCAGCGTGTTCAGAGGCGACCCACTTTCATTTATGGCCGATTGAATCTATCAACGAAACACATTGCAATCGTTAGTAGCATGAAAATAAGAATTATGAAACTTACAGTATGCACATCGTTTAATTTCATCAAGTGGAGGCATAATATGAGAAATTTTAATGTTTCCAAGCTTAAGTAATTCATGGAAACTACGATCACACTTAGAAACATCAAAAGTAAATTTTAGTTCTTCTTGCCGACCTTTAGTAGCCGGCTTAAGTGATGCACAAGAACTAGCTTTATCCTTTGAAGGCCACACAAATTCAGCAACATACACCTCATTCTCGTTGTCTGAACTATCGGAATCATACTCAATCATATGAACATTAAACCAACGAGGTTTAGAGTGTTCTTTTTCCTTATTCAATTTTAATTCTTATGCCATACCTCTAACAAGCAAATTAGCAAGAGAATGAAATTCTATACCTTCTAATCTATCTCTAAGAGTATATCTTAATCCTTTAGCAGTTAGATCAGTAAGGTCAGAATCAGTAAGAGACAAATTAAAATAATGGTTTTTAACTTCTTTAAAGCGCTTAAGGTAATCAGAAACTGACTCCTCTGCCTAACCGATGTTAAATCTGTCAATTTTAGTTGATAGCTCCCGCCAAAGAAGTGATTATGAAATTTTGCTCTAGTTGATCCCAAGAATCAATAGAGTTATGAGCTAACGAAGAGAACCAAGCAAAAGCAGTTCCAGTTAAAGACAATGGAAATAAACGAACTTTTAAATAATTAAAGGTACCAGCTTCACCTAGTTGAGCAGTATATTGGCTAATATGTTCCCAAGTTGTGCGGTTGTCATCACCACTAAATTTAACAAAATCGGGCATACACCAACCATAGGAAAAGCCACATAATCAAAATCAGCCCATATGGTTTTTGATACAATCTAGTAGTACCCTTATGAACACCGAGTTTATTTCTCATCATGTTAGCTACTTCTTCTTTAAATTGAGCAAATTCATTCCTAGCAGCTAACTGAGATTGCATTGCAGCTGATGTATTAAATCTACTCACAGGGGGTTGATTAGGATTTTGAATGCGATGCAAGTCAGAAAACACATCATTAGGCACACCATAAGATGAAGCAACATTAGGAATAGGTGGTGATGTGTGTGCTATTGTGCTATACATTGGAGGAACAGTACCATAAGGATTGTTTTGACTCTGAACCAATGTACTAGGCACAACCGACAAAGGCAACGGCTGGTCCGGAACCATCACCATCTGACCGGATGAGACGATCAGACCGGCCATAGGGGCGGTTTGACCGGGGTCGGTTTGAGCAATGGTGATTGTCCCGGAAAAAACCCCGTCAACATACCATACATAGGAACTTCAGGTGAAGTTTCTGGTGCTGCCGACGTGTTTGAATGTAAAACCCCATGTGAATCTAATTGAGGGATATGATCATCAGGAATATCATTACTAACACGTTTACCCTCTACTTTTTCAAGTGAGTAATAACACTAGCAACCAAAGTATTCTGATCATTAAATGCACGCTCAAATTTATCGGAAATAGTAGATAACTGCGCAATTAAATCAGAGGGAGGTTGTTGGCTTACAATGGGTATTAACTCAACCTTGTCTTTGTTGATCTTGATCGCCGGCAACTCGAATTCTTGAGCAATCGTCACCTTGCCTGAGCGATCCTTCTTGGCGCTAGAGAGAAACTATTGCTTGATATATTCCTGAAGCTCAGTGTACTTCCTCTGGTCTTCCTCGATGAATTCCTCGATGTTAACCATGATCACGTTGTTCTTGTCGAGATCGCAACGTGCTCCCATGCAATGATCAAAAGATCGGTTGTAAAAACCAGATCTATCGCCAACAGAGTCGCAAAAAGTGTGTTGATGTTTTTTCCGGTCGAACACACGAAAGCGCTAGATCGCGTGGTCGTCGAAAAATCACCTCGTCGAAATTCTCAGCACGGGCCGGTCTAACCACCTGGGGGGCCGGTCTAACCGCCTTGGACAGGAACATCGCCGAAAACCTAAGTTCGCTGCTCCGGGAGGGACCCCATCGGGAACAGTGCGTCTAGAGTTGTCCTGAGATCGGCAGGCCACTCAGAACTTTTTCAACCGCCGTGGAGACGAAGGAGGAGAGCAATGGGGGTTGGAAAAGCTTGGATTTGGAGAAAAAATAGTAAAATTGATAATGTTGATTGGATGATTGATCTCAATCGGCCACGACCCTTATATTTATAGGGTGGGAGGTCTTGCCCTGCAAGGAACGATTTACATCTCGGATTTAGCCAAAACTCCTAATTCTACTCACACTCAGGGTGACCCGGTCTGACCGCCCTTGAGGGGCGGTTAGCCTGTCAGGCTCGTGCCGCATCTCTACAGGGCACCCTGGTCAAACTGCCGAGAACCCGGTCTAACCGGTTTGCCTAGCTTGACCCGGCTCTTGTCAATTTTGGATGTCAACAGCACACAACCTGCTGGAGGTTGGAATCGCCGCGGCAGTTGCTTCCGGGGAGGGACATCGGGCCGGCGTGGCAGACCAGCCGCTGCTGCCGCCAATTGCTGGGGCGGCAGCGGCTGGAAGGAGACGGCGAGTAGGGGCGCGCCGCCGTTGCCGTGCCGTCGTCGGCCGTGGCGTGTGGGCCTGTGGCTGCTGGCCTGCTGCTGTGGCGCACGCAGCAGCGCCAACACTTCTGGGAACTCATTGGGTGGGTGGGCCACGCACGGAAGGTAGTAAGTCAGGCTCGGCCCACAAATGCTCCAATCTCTTCTCCGGCTCGTCGATGGCCCAGCCGACGAGGCATCTCCGCGTGCCGCGACGCCGCGGCGGCGGCGGCGGCCTCGCTGTCTGACGAACCTTCGCCTCCAGCGCGACGACGAACGCCTCTCCTCACGTTTCACGAATATCAGGTCCGTGCAATTAATTACCCTGTTGCAGAGTTACAGATAAAAACCGCAGTTTATTTTTCGTTTTGGTTTGGTTAATTCTTGGGCATGGTAGGTGTCATGCATCGTCATCTCATTCACTGCTACAATGGTAAACAAGTGTCAAGAATGAAGCCAGAGCCACCGACAGGTCAACAAGAAGTTCTTCTTCCCCGCGGGTACACGCAAAGGTACGGTGATCGAATCGAATGCCTAGCGGATGAATGAAATTAATAAAGCTAGACTTCCCCCGCGTCCCCCGCGTCGCTCCCACGCGAGCGGCTCGGGCGGAACCCCAGCCCCGCGCGCCGCCACCCCGCCAGCGCCGGTTCCCACCTCGCCGCCGCCGGAGCGACCGCCGGAGGCCCGCGCGGCTGCAAGGAAGGCGGCGGCGGGGCACCACCACCCCCTCTTTCTCTCCTCCTTTCCCCCTCGAGCTCTCTTCAGAGGTGGTCATGGCCGCGGCGTCCATGGCTCCGGCGGCCGGATCCTCCGTGACCTCACCGGATCCGCCTGCGCTCTTGCCGGATCTGCGTCCTGTGCCGCCGGATCTGCTGCCTGGGGACCTTGGTGCGTCGGGGGGCAGCGGTGACAGCGGGGCTCGGCGCAGGCGCGGCGTGCTGCGGCGGCGACGCGGCTCGTCCTCGGCGGGCGCAGCTGCCGTGCGCGGCGTGCTGCGGCGGCGGCGCGGCTCGGCCTCTGCGGGTGCACGGCTGCCGTGCGTCGGCGTGCGTGGCGTACTGCGGCGACGCGGCTCGACCTCGGCGGGCGGCTTCCGTGTGTCGGCGTACGCCTCCTCGGTGCTGCGGCGGCGTGGGTCTCGGCTGCGGCGGTCGTTTTCCCCGGCGGGGGTGCGTCCGCGGCTGGGTCTGCTAGCCCCCATGGTCCGTGTGGCTCGCTTGTGGCGGCGTGCAGGTGGTTGACCAGTGTGGAGGTGTGTTGGCGGCGTCTCGGTGGCGTGACCTACGGTGGCTTGTTTGGGTGTCTGCTAGTTGCGCCGCGGTGGTGTGGCTGGCGGCAGTCAGGCGACGAAGCATCAGACTCCATGGTGGCGTTGCTGGCGGCTTTGTGCCACTCTTCTCTGGCGGCGGTGTGTTGGCGATGCCACGGTGGCATGGTCAACGACGGTATGCATGGACGTTACCAGCGGCACTGTGGTGGTGCTGCTGCTGGTGACGGTAGTGTGGTGGCTTCCTACAGCGTCATGGTGGCGGTGTCGGGGGCGTCGACCGTCTCGTCGCTCCGCGGTAACGATGCGGGTGAAAACCCATCCCTTCTCGGGACGGTGTTGTTGGCGTTCCTTGTGTCATTTCCTTACTGAAGGCGACGTCGGGTATCTCTGGCGCGGGACTGGGCTTCTGCTGGGGGTCTTCGGCGTGTTCGTGCTCCTCTGGCTTGGTGCTTCGTCGTTGGTGGCCTCTGTGAGAGCTCTTTCTTTCTTTCTTTTTTCCTTTTTGTTTTCCTTTTGTTGTTTTAAATAAAAAATAAAAAAAGAGTAGGCAGTAGTTTCTCTTTTGAGCGGGGGAGAAGAGAGGTCTTGGTTCTTGGCTGTGTATGGTGGCTCGTGTCGACGACGGAACAGAGTTGTGGAGACCCGGGTCGATGTTCCAATCCGACTGGACCGATCCTTTGAAGTTGTTTGAGTTGATCGTGTTGATGTCCCAATCCGACCGATGAGTTATTAAGTTGAGCGGTGCGTGTTGAGGTCCCAATCCAACCCACCGAAGTGCCTAGTTGTATGGTCTGCGGACCGGAGTCGTTCGGGGTCTGTGCTCCACTAGTTGTGTGGTCGATCGACCAGAGTTGTATGGTTTTCGGGTCCGGTTTTCCTTATAAACTGAGTCAACTCTCTTGTTCTAATAAAAATTCGAAAAAACATAAGCTTTCACCGTCCGTTCAAAAAAAAATTAATAAAGCTATGATTAACCGGACGACATGGTGTGCTTTAGCTTCAGTCGACAGGTAACTTTGATGAAAGCTAGTATGGGATAGCCGTAGGGTCACATGCGCTTCTGTCTTGCACTAGTACAAACTCCCAAACAGTCACAGCGCACCTTAGTAGGTGGTTTGGTGATTTGGTTGAGCTGCAGGGTACACCTTAATGAATGAGTGAATTCGTAAGATGGTAGGAAAAGAAAATCCCAGAGCACTGAACTTTCCTTTTCTCCTGTTGAAACCTGGATTTGAGGTGGCATATATAGCAACATAAAGGTCGGCGTGCTCACATATGCAGTTTCCCTTTGGCATATATCCTTTGAGTGTTCTATTGCAAAGCGAAGCTAGGATGGCAATGCATCTTTTTTCCTTCTCGTCATTTCTAAGCCAAAGATATGAATTGATTCGGTTCTCACCTGCAAACCAAAGTATATCTTATCTTGCGTGCCTTGGATAAAATGCATGAAAAACGTCAAGTTTGGTATCTTTTAAAGACCTTTGCTTTCAACCTATATATAGCCATTCTGATCGTTAGCTGTTCCTGCGCATTTTGTGCTCTCACAACTTCCTCAACTTCAACCTGCTTATCCACATATACTGTCCTCAAACCACAGTGTGTGAGTGGACAAAAGGGTGGTCATGGAAGCGACAGGGTTGAGCGTGGGCAAGTCCGTGCTGAATGGAGCGCTCGGCTACGCCAAATCCGCCTTCGCGGAGGAGGTGGCTTTGCAGCTGGGCATCACAAGCGACCAGGCATTCATCAGGGATGAGCTCGAGATGATGCTGTCTTTCCTTAAGGCTGCACATGAGGAGCGTGACGATCATGAGGTGATCAAGACATGGGTGAAGCAGGTCCGTGATGTGGCCTATGATGTTGAAGACTGCCTCCAAGATCTTGCTGTTCGACTTGGGAAGCCATCTTGGTGGTGCTTTTTTCGGACGTTAGTTGATCGGCACCGTGTAGCGACACAGATGAAGGAACTGAGAGCCAAGGTTGAGGATGTCAGCCAGAGAAATGTTCGGTATCGCCTCATCAAGGGCCCCAAGCCTGCAACTGGTGCTCGGTCATCGAGTATTTCTGGTGCAACGATGTTTGGCATTGACGAAGCTAGGAAGCAGAAGGACCAAGCGAAACTGGATCTTTCTCAATTGATCAACAAGGGGAATGATGATATTACAGTGATCGCAGTATGGGCAACAAGCGGCCTTCATGGTCAAACAATCATCATAGAAGAAGCATACAATGATCTGAAGAGAAGCAAGAGGTTCGAGCTCTACGCTTGGATCAGGGTTGTGCATCCTTTCAATCCAGTGGAGTTCCTCCAGTGCATTATGAGGCAATTCTATCGATCTTCTTTTGAAGAAGCTGGGAAGGCACAAGAAGAAACAAACCTTGGGACTCAACTTCTTAATAAGCTGGGAAATCTGAAGCAAGATGATTTAACTAATGCATTCAATAAGCATGTCAAAGAGAAGAGCTATCTGATTGTGCTCAATGACCTATCCACCTACGAGGAGTGGGATTGGATTAGGGATTTTTTCCCAAATAATAAGAAAGGAAGTCGAATCATAGTATCCACAGAGCAAGGTGAAGTTGCAAGACTATGTGTTGGGCAAGAAAGTGTAATGTCAGAGCTCAAGCAATCATCTGTCGATCAGAGTGTTTTTGCTTTCTACAATAAGGTAATATCTATTGAAGTTGAAATCTTGAACCATCTAGTTAATTTATCTCTTGTTGTTCTTATATAATTATCGTGGCTAACTAAAAGATATGGGATGATGTACCCATTATTAATAAGCCACATTTTTTCAGTCACAAGTATTAATATTTTCATGTTTATTTGAAACAACCAACATAATCAACTGTGAACAATTGATTGACTATGCTCAAACAATTTTGAAAGAAAACAGAATTACTTTGAGGATCTACAAACCATGATAAACAGGTAGACAGAGAACTTTTAACCACACAGTTCTTCTAGAGTTCTAAAAGATATTGTAGTAGAAAGTTATTTAAAAATTAGACCCCTAACAAAAAATCAAGATTATTGATTTAGGACTCTCATTTATTTAATATTCTAACAGAACACTCTAGTTGTGACTGAATTTTGGTTAATAATTACTCTATATATTTTTTTATCCATATTCATACTTTTTTTACTTTATAATAATGCACCTCAATACATTTTCTGAATGGAGTTTTCCTGGAACCAGGATTGTATTTTTCATCGATTTCTCTCATACATGTATAAATGGTTTATATGTAACAAACACCATGCATATAGGGATGCAAGTGGGCACCCAATGGTGTTTTTTGGGTTAGCTGATTAATTACGATAGCATGCCACTCTAGTTCATTTCCTCCCCAAAATTAATTACACGGAATGCCATCCTAGTTCATTTTATCAATTTTTGGGTCGACCCAATGACTCATTATAATCAAAACTTGCATCCCTACATGCATATATACCTTAACTAGTATTTCTATATTAACAAGGATAGAACTAGGTAAATTAGAGTATCTTTGTTTTTTTTTGGCAAAAAAACGTTGAAAACATCTTCTAACAATTTGGCAAAGGACTTGGCAAATTTGGCAACTTAGGAAAAACTAGCCTCCAACACGTAAATATACATGCCGTACTCCGATTAGGCATCGGAGTTTCTCCCGCGCGCCAAACTAAGTGGGAGGGTATAAAAAGAAATAAAAAATAGAAAACAGTTCTTGATGCAAATGTATAAGAGAGAAAGAATAGTTTGACAAGTATAAAATAGCAAGCTCTTGGAGATGCATGTTTTTTTAGCTTGGCTAATCCTTTAGGATTGGGCAAATCACAAGATTTACCAAGTTAACAAAATACCAAACTCTTGGAGATGCTTTACAATCCAGTATTTGTTTACTTTTGGACATTTTTGTATAATGATTAATGAACACACACAAAATTAGATTAGGATTTCATAATGAAATATGTGGGTAATTCAGATACAGAATTAAAATGTTATTTTAAACTATTTCTATAATTACATGTATATCGATTTAGGGGGTATAATTTAGAATATTTTTATAATAATATTGATGGGTAATTTCTTTTTGTAAAACATAATAGTTCAATGGCTATGATTATTAGAGTATATAGGATTGATGCCTATTTTTTATTTTTTTGTGAAAGTTTTAGTATTTATCTTTTTTCATGGCACATGTCGTGGAAATTAATGTGGAGTTTGCAACTGGAAAAAACAAGGGCACACAACTAGAAATAAAAATGGTTGCCTTGATCTCTCTTACTTGTGAAATATTCTAACACTATTATATAGATGTATGATTATTATTTTTAACGGCTTGTGGTAGACTATAGCTAGTTACCCTATAACATTTCCATCCACATTTACAATCTTTCTTTTTCACTTTTCATCACATTTATGGGCTTGAAGTTTAATGGACCCTAATTGACCTATATTTTAACATGGAAATCTATATTCCTATCACTTCCTCTATATATTTATAAATGGTGACATATCATGTATATATATATATATACCTCAATTATTGTTTTTTGTACTAATAATGTAATAAATCAATAATTTAAAATCATATTGATATAGGCGAGTTTATTGAACTTAGGGTTTAGGGTTTAGGGAGGATTAGCAGGAGATTAACCCCAACTCGCCCTCCCTAGGAGGCTCTGAGTTTCTTTGTTTTATTTCTGCTTAATCTAAACACACCGAGCAGTCCTAGAGCAGTCCTATATATATAGGACTTTGCCTAACAAACTTCCTGACTATACACCGGCTAACGAATCTGGCGGCTAACAACTACTCCCTCCGTTCCATAAAAAGTGCAATTCTAATTTTTTTAGGACAGATTAGTGGTGGCGTGAAAAGACCCTAATACCCCTATTTTTTAGCCACATATAGTAATTTTTGGCATGCAGATCAGATCTGTTTACTTAATTAGGCAGGTAATTAGATCTATTTTCTAGGATTGCACTCTTTGTGGGATTTTTTTTCAAATGCTAGGATTGCATTCTTCACGGGACGGAGGGAGTAGAGATTAAGCTAAAACTAACATTCTTATCCTTATATTTTCCCCTGCACACAAACTGTTTCCCAAAAAAACTATCAATAACACATATATTGGTGTACCCGCAGGCATATTTTTAATTAAGGTGATTTGGAATATAATTTTAATTTTTAAATAACTTTATATGTGGGTAATTTAGATGCAAATTTAAGGGGTCATTTTTAGATTATTTTTAATAATGTTAGTGCTGGGTAATTTACATGTAAATCTAGATTGTTGTTTAAAAAATAATGACATAAGAGGATAATTTAGATGACGATTAAGGGTTACTTTAGTTTATTTATTTAATGGTAGAGGTGGGTAATTTATTTATAGATTTAGGGGTTAATTTAGGGCTTATACTATTTTCATTATGACAAAGTAGGTAATTGTTTAGAAAACATAACATATCCAATGACTATTATGATCTCAACCCAAATTGCTGGCTAGATGTTTTTTAGAGACTATCTTGGATTCCTCTCTTTTTCTAGACTATCCATCTAGGATTCATATAGCAAAATGAGCATCCAGTTAGTAATATTAAGATACTAAGGATGCAGTTTAAATAGATTCATATAGAAAAAACAACTATTTATTTAATTATAAGTATCAGAGTTGTAGAGATAACACCGCGATTGTGCAGACTATTCTCTTCTATTTCAATACTAACCTCACACAATTAGGAACATTTCATATTAATCGAAGAAAGAAATATACTTGGTCATCACAAAACCGAATTGTACCGGCTCATGTTCAAAAGAAGACTCCAAATCCAATGTAGATTGAGTGGATCGATTGGCAATTATATATATTAAATTAAGATGTTGTCGGTGTTTTAGACCGGCAAACCTACCAAGGGGGTACCTGAGTTAGTAGATTGTACGTGGGGGATTGTAATCGTGAGACCTAGAGCTCGAAGGTAAAGGTAAGGACACGTGACACATATTTATACAGGTTCGGGTCACTAGAGTAGCGAGCCCTACGTCCTATTTGGGGTATCATGTATGGCGCCATGCGCTTGGTGTTGGGTTGTTGGTTGAGTTGTTCTCCTAGGTACCCGGCCATCCTTTATATAGTCCAGGGGCGGGTGCCTAGTCGGTTACAAGATAGGAGTTTGGATAGGATTACAAGGAACGAGTCCTAGTAGGAATACAGGGGAATTCTAGTAGGAGTCCATCTTCATCCTTCCATGTATGGGTACCCAGGGTGTATACCCGACAAGCCCCCGAGCACGTCGTAGTCGAGAGTAGTAGTTCGAGTAGTCTTGAAGCCTCTTCGAGTAGTTCTTGAGCATCCCCGAGTACTACTTGGAGAAGTCTTCAATAGTACTTGAACTGCCACGAGGCTGGAAGGTGGTCTAGCTCATCTGTCTTGAAGTTGAGATTTATATGGAAGTTTACAATCGCACTCCATATGGAGTAGCCTCTGAGCCTTAGGTTGAGTCGCAGACTCTAGTTGAGGGTCAATCTTGATTTTGAATCTTCCATCTTGAAAAAATTAAATGATGGGTGTAGCATAGCAACCCCCGAAAATGATTAGGTAATCAATCCAAGGGTCTTTAATGTTAGCGAAAGCCATCATCCGAGTACTCTTGTAGCCCCCGAGATAAGAGAGCCGTATGATCCACGTTGAGTAGTAGTTGGTGAGGAGCCCCCGAGCTTGAGAGAGCGGATCCTGCTAAAGTTATCCTCGAGTAGTAAGTTTTGCCGCGACTTTTAGATGCGACCGAAGTCGACTTTAGATGCCGGCAGAGCGGACTTTAGAATGCGACTTGAAAACCGAAGTCAACTTTAGATTGCCGCGCGGAGCAGACTTTGAGATACGACTACAGTAGTCGACTTTAGATTACTGCGCGGAGCAGACTTTAGATGCGACTACAGTAGTCGACTTTAGATTGCTGCGTGGAGCAGACTTTAGATGTGACTACAGTAGTCGACTTTAGATTGCTGCCCGGAGCAGACTTCAAAGAAAAAAATGAAAAGCACTTCCGGAAGGCAAAATCGAATGAAAAATCAGAGAAAACAAGTTTGCTATCGGAGCGGGCTTACGATTGCGACAGTTAAAGTTGACTTGTGCCGCCGGAGTGGACTTAGGTGCGACCGTTTAAGTCGACTTGTGCTGCATGCGCAAGCTTAGGTGCGACCATTGAAGTCGACTTGTGTCGCCGGAGTGGACTTAAGTGCGACCGTTGAAGTCGACTTGTGCCGCCGGAGCGGACTTAGGTGCGACTGTTAAAGTCGACTTGTGCCACCAGAGCGTAGGGGTGGGCACTTTGAACCCGAAACCTGAAAATAGAACCGAACCGAACCCAAATAACCCGAATTGTCGGTCTATTCGGGTTCGATCCAGATAAATTTATAATTCGAAGTTCGGGTTCGGTTTCAGTTCTTGTGGTCTATAACCCGAATAGACCAAATAACCCGAAATTCAATATAGTTGTGTATTTTGATTCAAACTATGATGTTAAAACTTTGTGTTTTAAACTATTTTTTTGAATTTTTCATTAACTTGTTAGTTACTTGCAAGTAGTCCTTAAATCCACAGACTTAAAATGAGAGTGGAATTTGAATTTCTACCATAGAGTTTTGAGAGGTGACAAGGATACCTATAAAAATTCGGGTAATTCGGTGGACCGAATAGACCGAACCAAAATAATTGGTTTATTCGGGTTTGATTCCCATTATTTTTTAAAAAGCTTCGGTCCTCGCTTTTCCGAAACCCGAAATTCCCAATCATCGAATAGATCGAATCGACCGAACGCCCACCCCTACCAGAGCGGACTTGAGGTTGCGACCGTTAAAGTCGACTTGTGCCGCCGGAGCGGACTTGAGGTTGCATCCTTGGGATACAGCCATTGTGACCTCTCAAACTCAGTACACCCAAAGCTGTGGCCAGAGGCCCCGTGATTAATGTACCGAACTCATGGTGGAGCCCCTGAGATTCAGTGTTGTAAATCTGTGGCGGTTTGGTCAATATACCCCAGGAGTAGTCGGCAGAGTGCAGCTCTCGTGAAAACCCGCCGAGGAGCGTACACGAATGAGTAGTTGTTTAGATTGTTCCGCATGGAGGAAAGAAGATAGCACATGACGTGTGTGAAGCCTCCTTAGGGTGAAGCTACTGTGTGCCTCCAGTACTCATCAGTTCACGAAAACGTCATGGCAACAGCCGCCTAGTTCGGTGTTTCGGAGCCTGTGGCAGTCGGTCAACATGCCTAAGGAATAGTTGGTGAAGTGCAGCTCTGCTGGCAAGTAACCGTTGAGACACGTACACACGTAGGTAGTGGGCATGTTGTCCTGCATGATGAGGAAAACAAGCAAAGGAAAGAAAGATAATCATCTAAATAAATGACTTAGCTTTTGCCGCCTGGCCAGACTATAGATACGACCAGAGTCGTGTTATGCCGCCGGAGCGGACTTGATGTTGCGACTGTTGAAGTCGACTTGTACCGCTGTAGCGGACTTGAGGGTGCGACCGTTGAAGTCGACTTGTGCCGCTGGAGCAGACTTGAGATTGCGATCATTGATGTCGACTTGTGCAGCTCTAGACGGTAGTTCCTGTGTAGAAGCGTGCACAGATGAGCAGTCCTTGGCGTGTTTGTCCTGCGCACGGAAAACAGACCAAAGAAAAGATAATCATTGAAATAAATGACTTAACTTTTGCCACCTTGGCAGACTGTAGATGCGACCGTTAAAGTCGACTTGATTCGTGGACGAGTGTCGACGAAGTCGTAGCGGTCGGCAATGGAGCTGCGACAGTTGTTGGTGAAGATGATTAGTCATAGTTGTTTCCGACAAGAGACGAGTAGTCACGGCACACGATGTAGTTGATGTAGAGCCCGGTGTGACCAAGAGATGAGTAGTCGCGGCTCACGACGTAGTTGAGGTAGAGCCGGTGCGACTGAGTAGTCGCGGCGTATGGCGTAGTTGATGTAGAGCCGGTGCGACCGGAAGACGAGTAGTCGTGGTGCACGACGTAGTTGATGTAGGGTCGGTGCATCCGGGAGACAAGTAGTCACGGTGCACGACGTAGTTGATGTAGAGTCGGTGCAGCCGGGAGATGAGTAGTCACGGTGCATGGCGTAGTTGATGTAGAGTCGGTGCGGCCGGGAGACGAGTAGTCATGACGCACGGCGTAGTTGATGTAGAGCCAGTGCAGTCGAGGATACTTGTGTAATTGAAGTAGTTATAATTGCGTACGTTTTGTATGTACACCAAGCAATGATATTGAAGCTTCCGTATGCGTGTAGCAGAAATCCTTGAAATTGCAATTCCAGCCGCACCAATACGGAGGCAGGAGCTCGATTGCATGTTGTGCTCTGTTCCGGACCTCGATGTCGACGCCTTGTTGTTGATGTGGACAGCAGCAATTGGATTGGCGCATTTTTTTATGGTGAAAAACCAAACTAGGAGACGTGGGACGTGTCGATTCATACTCAGCGACTTTGTACTGCATCGTGAAAAAAATCAGATGGGAAAAGAATTCAATGCAACTGGTTTAGACGCGACTCAAGCCTCGTTCGGTTGCTTGGGGTCGGTTCCTGTGGCTGAACCAATCCTGACCGGATCGAGTGGATCCAGTGGATCCACTCATTCTTGGTCATGTTGCAATCCACTTTTCTGTTTTCATTCGAGCACCAAAAAAATCCGTGTTCGGTTGGACCAGGAACAAATCAAATGATCAACCAAGACTATCAGCCAGCTGTTGCATCTTGCAAAGGTGGACAGAGTATTTATCACCCCCAGACAAAACCATGCTAGTTGCACCAATCCTTGAAGGAGACACCAACAATCAGATGTTGCAAACAAAAAGAAACAAATTTTGGTCCTTACGAATGGGATCTATGACCTAGACAGCGTAAAGCACGAATGAATCACCTATGCAAGCACATGACGGCGCCGGCGAGCCATGGGTCGATGCAATTCGGGTAGAGGACAGGCAGCAGCTCGCTAGGAAACGCGGCGTCCAGCCAACGCCGCCACTCCCAACACCCAGAATCTTGCCGGGGAAGCCCTGCGTCCGCGCAGGGAAGTCGCTGGCGTGCCGCTGCGGAGATCTCGCTGGTCCCTCCACCATCTGCCGAGGGCTCCCGCACGGGGAGCTTGCCGAGCGCTCCACTGCATGCTCTCGCACGATAAGGTCGCCGGGCCCTCGGGGCGGAGCCGCGAGCTTCGCTCGGCGCGCGTCTGGGAGGACGGTTGGCTTCGTGGCACCGCCAGCTCGAGCCGTCGCTTTCTCACTAGCTCCGCATCGACAACCCAGCGAGAAGGGAGTGGAGAGAGTGGACGTCGAAGGGGATGTCGTCGCCATCGAGGTGGTGGCCGCGCCGCGCCGCCGCGCGTGTTGCCTCCTCCTTGTGTGTGTTGCCTCTCGGCTCGCTTGGAACGGATAAGATCCAGAGGTCCCGAGCTGGGGATGTATTCCTGGTCTTGGAGGAGACAAATTGACTATTCCAAGCCCGCTTCATTCCTGGGCCCATTTTGTGGCTGGTCCAAAACGAACAACACTTCCATTGCGGGATGGTTTCAATCCGATGAAGAAAAAAAGACAGGTGGAACGGGCTGTTCCGGGAAAACCGAACGAGGCCTCAGGCACCTCCTGATCCTAGAACTCGGCGAGTTGGCATGCAAGCGGAAGTACAGAGATTGATTCCGCTTTGACGAGAGCGAGCTTCAACTTGGAACTCGACGAATCGTTGAGTAGATTGATTTTGCTGATGGGTCCTTCGAATCCGCCCGGTGTCGATGATCACCCCTACCTGGCGCGCCAGCTATCGGTGTTTTAGACCGGCAAACCTACCAAGGGGGTACCCGAGGTAGTAGATTGTGCGGTGGGGGATCGTGGTCGTGAGACCTAGAACTCGAAGGTAAAGGCAAGGACACGGGACACAAATTTATACAGGTTTGGGTCGCCAGAGTAGCGAGCCCTACATCCTGTTTGGGGTATCATGTATGGCGCCCTGCGCTTGGTGTTGGGTTGTTGGTTGAGTTGTGCTCCTAGGTACCCGACTCTCCTTTATATAGTCCAGGGGGCAGGTGTCTAGTCGGTTACAAGATAGGAGTTCGGATAGGATTACATGGAACGAGTCCTAGTAGGAATACACGGGAATTCTAGTAGGAGTCCATCTTCATCCTTCCATGTATGGGTACCCGGGGTGTATACCCGACAGATGCATCCCCTTAGATTTCATACTGAATACATGTTAAACTGGATTGACTTAGTTAACATATCAGATTTCTTATAGTTTGAACTGCAATAATAAGATAATCTAACAGTTTGATGTTAGTATATCAGTCAAGGAATAAAATATTTTTATGACTGTCAGGTGCATATTTCAATTCTGTTCCTACATTTTTACTTCATTTTAAGTAGTGTGAGGTATTTAATCAATATGCATGCAGACTGTGAACAATATTTAGGTTCTTTATTAGTTTGCTCGAGAGCCTAATAAGTTCTGAAGGGTGAAAAGCATTATTAAAACATTTACAAGATTTATAATATGACAAAATTTTTTCACTTCTGTTCAGGTTTATCAAACTGGAACCAGATTGGCAAAGCCAATATCTAACTCAAATGAAGCCATAATCATAAGTACCAACAACCCTTTTGTGCCGAGCGATGAGATTCTTGGGAACCAACATGTAGGTGCCAATGAAAAGATGGTTAGAAAGAGTCTTACTCGCATTGGGACGACTGCAGGTGCTTTCAAGGAATCTCTGCTCATCGGCCGAGAAGAAGATAAACGTTACATTACCAATCTAATTTCAAATCAAGATGCTCAGCAGCATACAGTGATCTCAGTGTGGGGAATGGGAGGTCTTGGCAAAACTACTCTTGTCAAAGAGGTCTACCAAAGCCAAGATCTGAGTGGATTATTTGAGAAACGTGCTTGCATCACAATCATGCGGCCGTTTGTTCTTGAGGAGGTTGTTAATGGCTTAATTATGCAACTGCAAGATGCAAGATCCTCTAATAGCAAAGGCAATATCGAAGAGTTGGATAAGATTTTGGAAGGAAGGAGGTGTCTCATTGTTCTCGATGATTTGTCTTCTGTTGAGGAATGGGACCTGATAATACCACGTCTCTCCAAAATGGGGAATACAAGCCGGATCATAGTCACCACAAGGGAAGAGAATATTGCAAAACATTGCTCACTGAAAGAAAACATATACAAGCTCCAGGTTCTCGAATACAAGGATGCATTTCACCTCTTCACAAAAAAGGTACTTATACAATGTATCTTTCTCAATTAGTTTCATTGTTTTACTTCTAAACACTACTCCTACACCTACAAAAAGGAACTTTGAAGGTACTTATACAATGTATCTTTCTCAATTAGTTTCATTGTTTTACTTCTAAACACT
The DNA here is from genome assembly GCA_036936925.1 of Cenchrus fungigraminus. Lineage (NCBI taxonomy): Eukaryota > Viridiplantae > Streptophyta > Magnoliopsida > Poales > Poaceae > Cenchrus > Cenchrus fungigraminus. The sequence goes on from CM072780.1 coordinate 94,223,506, forward strand.
ACTCCTACACCTACAAAAAGGAACTTTGAAGGTACTTATACAATGTATCTTTCTCAATTAGTTTCATTGTTTTACTTCTAAACACTACTCCTACACCTACAAAAAGGAACTTTGAAATTGGTGTGACTAGCATCATTTACTAGTTGACATCATCACATTTTGCGCATAAGAACACACATGTCTAATGCTTATGATAATTTCCTTGATTTACAATATCAATACTTAAGTGGTGGTAGCACTCAAATATTAGTTGTAATACTTCCTCTAGAAACAAGACTCCATTGGGTTTATAAGATAATATGCATTATGCGAGTTCTATTATACTTATATTCATATGTCTTGTCAAATTTTGAAAGGTTGGCATGACATAATACGTTGGGTCTAACCTTTGGATGTACTCCTATTCAAAAAAAATAAATAAATGTAAGACATATCTTATTTTGCACATAGACCGAATATAATTCATAAGACTTTCATGAAATATACATTTATAGCCTATACATGCCTTACTTTTTATCAGCAAATGCTATATTCACTAGGCTCCTCGTGCCCTCTGCATTGCTACGTGCAATCGAAATTGTTGTTGAAAACCAAAACAAGAAAAATTGAAAAATGTCATCTTTCCTTCCAAAATCAATTTAAACATCTGGTCACCTTTGTTTTCATAAATAGATATGAAGAGATATTGTCAATTGAAACAAGATAAATGGAAATGATGGATGGAATTTTTCTGACAAGTATTATAGGAGCAAAGCATAATAATCCATATGATGTCTTCTGCACTAGCTTAAATACCAAGAACTTTACAACTGAGAATGCCAATATTATATATCTTCTAGACCAAACAAATTTTATTTGACAGTAAAAAAAGAATGTATGAAGCAAAGTTCACATATAACTTACAATACTAAATTGTTTATTCCGCAAAGCTGATTCGCCTTACCAAGAATTATTTCCCCACCACTGTTCATGATATGCTATCATCCACCCACACACACTGATATCCAAGTGCTGTCGACGTGGTTCCCAGCAATATTCTTGCCATTTTTCGGAAGTACGCCCAAGACAATGAACAACCTCACCTGCTAGCAGCCGATAGAACATATTTATATCTGATCAGCACATCTTTTATGCCACTCTAATCCTGAAAGAACAGCAAAATGCATTCACATATAGTGAGGCCACATGCTAAAACAATTTTTGACTAAAGATATAATAATAATATACATCAGTCAAAGGAAACCTGAATAATCATCTAGAAGTTGCAGCACTAAAACACATAGCCATAGCTCAAGTAAAATAGACAGACGGACAACATGAATATGGATTACTGAAATACTGCCTCTATTCTCTTTTGATACGGATATTTCACCTTAGCACAATGATCAAGAATAGTAAAAAGTGGATACTTGTTAGGAGCATCATTGAAACAGCCGAGGAGGAGCTAGCAGACAGCCCTACCCCTGCAAGGAATTTTACCCCTACAGTTTGAGTACTAGCAGTTCATCATGGGGGGCGATTGTTGGGTCAAAGTTAGGATACCATGTGTATGGGCTTTTGAAGCTTGGCTAACTAATTGCTTGCATGCTAATTTGTGCTAGTGCTGTAGTGCTTTGTGACCAGTTAGATAAGAAGCCTCGTTTTGTTTGCAATTTACACCAACTTCGCCTCTTCTGTTGCTATTATACTTTACTTGTGTGACATTTTTCCACCACGTTGCCAATGTCACACCTCTTGGTTCACACTATGTGTTGTATATGCAACAAACAGAAAACTTAAAAAACTACAATTTTTAAACTGAGCATCCAAATTAAATTCTAATTGGTGTTTCTTAAAATGAAAATCTTTAGAACAAGACCTGACTTGAAGGTGTTATATTTTATTATGGAGCTAGAATATTTTTTATTGATGGGTGCAATGTTCTAGATTCACAAGAAACTTGTTCAAACTCAAAAGAACATTCTTCAATGTTTACAACAAATTTGTTCAGGATTCACAAAAAAAAGATGTTCTCTTTATGAGAAAATATTCTCATTTCATGAGAAAAACAAAAGAATTATATTATGACTCTGTTTGTTGCCGATCAAAAATGGATTTACGGTTTAAGAGAAAATGAATTTGAATGAAAGAGCATCTCCATCCATTGTTGGAGTATAAGTGAATTGTCCACTTTTCCCCATCATTTTAAGCTTTTGGGTTGAACTAGTTGGTGCATGCAACTCAATATGGTATCGAAGTCAAAGATCTCGAGTTCGCATCCTGGCGGGCACGATTAAATAAAATATTGCAGCCCACTCCAACATCTACGTATGTGGCCTGATGGAGCCCTCTGCCACCCCTCCTTGCATCCCTATCTAATCTCCTAACCATATTACACATGAGTGCAAGTCATATACATTTTCCGAAACAAATGACATATACATTTATTGAAGAATATAACGGAATTTGGTTGTTAAATGATTATTTGATAACCTACATTAATAATGTGAAAGAGATTGTGTGGAGAGATGAGGTGGGAAACATCGGACACCCTAGAAGGGGGAGCTTGGCGGACACCAAGAGTAAGCATAAAGTCATTAAACAACTATACACAGAGACCCTTGGTCATGATGTCAGCAAACTGATGAGATGACGTCACATTGAGAACAAGAACTTCCCAAACCCACCTTCGCACCAACAAAGTTAACGTCAATCTCGATGTGTTTAGTGCGACGATGATGAATAGGGTTGGCAGCCATGTAGAATGCACTAACATTGTTGCAGTAACCAATTGTCACCTTGGCGAGGGGAAGATGCAGCTTCCACATAGCAGTCAGCTTGCTCCCACGTAGGGTCGCGGCGGGCAGGAACACCACTGATGATGTACTCCAGGAGACCAAATTTGTCGTACATGGCGCGAAAGAATGAAGACCACTTGGTGAAGTTGGAGGCCTTTAGATCGAGCTTGATGGGGACATGCAACTTGATGGTAATGATGGCGCAGTGGAGGTGGCACCAAGAGGATCGGCGACACGGGTGGGCACTCGCGCATGCTAGGGCGCACGGTGGCTAGGGCAGCGGAAGGTGGACGAATCAGGGGGGTGGGGGGGGGGCGGAGTTATGATACCATGTAGAGAGACGAGATGGGGAAACACCGCACACCCTAGGGGTGACCTTTCATATATATAGTTGTATAGGCTTGGAGTACAAGATAGCTAATACAACTATACATAGTCTAGTAGATAGATTGTACTCCCTCAGCTCTATCCTAAAATAGAACATCATTTTAGCTTTGTACTAAGTCAAACAATATAAAGTTTGATTGAATTTATACAAAAAAGTTCCACTATTTATGATATCAAATAAGTATCACTAGATTCATCATGAAATATATATATATATATATTCTTAAAAAATATCTATTTTGTGTTGTAAGTGATGATATCCTTCTCTATAAAACTTGGTCATATATAATTGAATATCAGTTTGACATATTGGGACAAAACAAGAATGACGATATTTTTGGATGAAGGGAATAATGAAGAATTCCACAGCATATATGCATTTGTTGACGATTTCTAAATAATGGAATCACGTCGTGTGTCATGGATTTTTTTTATTTTTCTTAAGGCATGAAGAAATAGTGAAATTATGGTGAGCATAGTTGATCCCAATAGTTCCGCCACTAGGATGTATCAGTTATCACCCTTATTTTGTAGTGGAATAAATATGAAATATGGCTTACATTTCCTGAAGTGACCATTCACATGCATCATGTCATCTGAAACTAAACGAATGCTAAAGACTAAAGATTGCAAGATTTATAGCCATTTGAGTACATAAATTGAAATTCACAATACACAAACACTTGATTTACTGAATTCAGGTATTTAAGGAGGACACAAATTTGGATCACTATCCTGGATTGATTGAAGAGGCAGAACAGATTATGAAGAAGTGTAGTGGACTTCCCCTAGCAATAGCCACCATAGGTGGCTTCCTAGCGAAGCAGCCAAAGACTCATATGGTGTGGAGAAAACTGAATGATCATCTTAGCGCTGAATTGGAGATGAACCCAGAGCTTGGAATAATAAAAACTATCCTTATGAAAAGCTATGATGGTTTACCGTGTCATCTCAAATCATGTTTTCTGTATATGTCAATCTTTCCTGAAGACTACAATATTAGCCGAAGGCGCTTGGTGCATCGGTGGAATGTAGAGGGTTACTCAAGTGAGGTGCGTGGCAAGTCTATTGGGGAAGTCGCTGATGGCTACTTCATGGAACTCATTGACCGAAGCATGACGCTACCGGTCAAAGCATCAATTGGTAGCAGAAAAGGTATTTCATCTTGCAAACTCCATGATCTGATGCGTGAAATCAGCATCTCAAAGGCAATGGAGGAAAATCTTGTTTTTAGAATGGAAGAAGGGTGCAACTCAAACACCCAGGGCACCATACGCCACCTTGCTATAAACAGCAACTGGGAGGGTGACCAAAGCGAGTTTGAGAACACAGTGGACTTGTCCCGTATAAGGTCATTAACAGTGTTTGGGAAGTGGAAGCCATTTTTCATTTCTGACAAGATGAGGTTGCTGCGTGTGCTAGACTTGGAAAGCACCACTGGTCTTGTGGACCACCACCTTGAAGCAATCGGGAAGCTTCTCCACTTGAAATACCTTTCCTTGAGAGGATGTGCTGGTATCTTTCACCTTCCAGATTCTGTGGGTAACCTGAAGCAACTTCAGACAGTAGAAATTACTCAGACACAAATAATCAAGCTGCCGCAGACCATCAGCAAGCTTAGAAAGCTACAATATATTCGTGGCGGCGGAGGAGATCAGAGGATTCTTAATACTTACTCATATGACAGATTTCTTGAAATTAATTTTCCAGAGCAAATGCAGAACAAGCTATGCGTGTGGAGTCTCATTATGTTGGCATTTTGTCGTTCATGTTGCAGCCTTGAGGTTGCTAATTCATCTGTTGGCATTGTGGATGATGATAACTTAAATCGGCGCGATGTGTGCACTTTCTGGTGCAGCGTCGTGTTCCCTTTTATAGCAAGGTTTGCTGATCCCTGTGGCGTTGTAGCGCCAAGAGGGCTCAGGAAGCTGAAAGCCCTGCACACACTTGGGGTTGTGAACATTGCACGTGGAAAGGCCATGCTACAGGACATAAAAATGCTCACCCGGTTGCGCAAGTTAGCAGTGTCAGGCATCAACAAGAAGAACTGCCAAGAGTTTTGCTCCACCCTTGCTCATCTCAGTCAACTGGAATCACTGTCGGTGCAATCAGTACAAGAGGAAGGTCTACGCGGCTGCTTGGATGGCCTGCGCTGCCCTCCAAGAAACCTCCAGAGCCTCAAGCTGGATGGCGCTCTGGGCAAACTGCCAGAATGGGTCGCCGGGCTCCACAACCTCGTGAGGCTGAAGCTAGAATACACCATACTTACAGAAGTGGATGGCAACATAGAAGTCCTTGGCAAGCTACCAAACCTGGCCATCCTTCGTCTACTGAAGCAGTCTTTCAAGGCAGATGAAGGGTCTTGTTGTTTCACTTGCTGTCGGGAGGCATTCCCAAGCTTGACCGTGCTGGAGCTGGGATACGGAATTGGCATCAGATCAGTGGAGTTTGAAGAAGGAACAGCGCCTAATCTTGAGCTGCTGTGTTCCAACGACGAGAGAATCTCTTTTTCCGGGCTATCATCTCTCCGGAGCCTCAAGGAAGTTCTGATTGATAAGATGGAACACACTGCAGAGTCAATGGAAGACCTGCGGGCCCAGCTGACCAGGAATCCAAATAAACCTGTCCTGAAGTTCAAGTGAGCTGAGCGATACGTACGCAGCTCCCACTCCCCTCTTCCACCCTCTGTGTGTGTGGTGTGCGTGTAGTGTGTTCGTTTCATCTGATAGAGCCGGCCGGCGCTTGCTGATCGACTGTGGTGAAACTCTGGCTTCGGAGACCATCCCAATCTTTTCCCCCTTTGTGTGTTAATTGTTGTATGTGTGAATCAGAATAATTGGCATACTTCCTCCTGCAGCATTGCCAGATGTAAGAGGAGCATGTGTTCAGTGCAGTAACTCTCCTCAAAGAGTCAGTGTGGGCACTGCTGGCGTGTATTATTACGAGTTGTACAAGTATGCTCTGCATGCAGTCTTTGGACGGGCATCATGTGTGTTCCATTTTATTATCTGATCAAGTTGCACCAACTGGATGTGGTTTTTTCCCCATGCATCCTCACATCTGCTGATCTACGACTTGCATCCTCCTTACGATCTATCTCTGCTTTCCTGAGGGAATCCCGTTTTGTCTCTGTGTAGATGAGCTTATTGGAACTTAGGGCATGTTTGGTTCCCATAAGTAAGATGACTTAAAGTGCAAAAAGTGCAAAAAGTGCAAAATAAGTCACATGTGAAACCAAACAGCTCTGACTTAAAGTGTTCCAACTTATAAGTAGCATAAGTACCTCCACCCCTACTTAAAGTGACTTATTTCCACTTTTCCCTCTCATACCCTGTGTGGAGTTCACTGACTTATAAGTCAACCAAACGGGACTGACTTAAATCTAACTGATTTATAAGTCGAGTGACTTATAAGTCAGGCGACTTATGAGAACCAAACAGGACCTTAGATTTTCTGGTACGTTTACTGCTCTGGTGTAGATGTGTAGTTTGTCTCCCTGCATAGCGTGTTGTTTCTGTGTATATCTCAGTGCTGTCGTTTGCGCCGTGTCTCCAAATAACTCGTGTTGTTCCTAGTGTAGTTCACTGAAATTTGTTTTTTCCATATGAGTTTTTACAAAAGTTGTTTGAATCTCAAATTTTGGGACAATGCACATCTAGTTTGGTACTGTTGATGTGCAAAGTTTCAAAAATATTGAAAATTTCTAAGTGTGACATGCAAGACTATTTTGATTGCCGCGCCCTGCTCCGGCTGCCTCCATTATCTCATCAAAGCTGGACCTGGGAGACCGAGGGCCAGGGCAAGTTTTCAGCACAAGCAAAGGTACAGTGATGGGGAGTCTCTTGTCTTGCTCTTGCTTGCTCCTCCGAAAATCTCAACGGGGCCCCCTCTCTGCTTCTTTGGACACGAGTACATATGCTTCTACTTTAGTTAGGTCACTTTGATTAAAGGTACATATGCTTCTACTTTAGTTAGGTCACTTTGATTAAAGTCAGATATCATTTGGGCTCAGATCGAATAGCTGAAATCAAAGTGACATAGCGACATAAAGATCAAGATGCTCGCCTTTAACGATTTCTCCTTCCAGTGTGTGCCAGCAAAGGATAAAGACGCATCTTTTTGTTCTCGTTATCTCTTAGCGGCCTATTCATGTCTCGCCTTTCAACCAAAACTCTTCTCCTGTGGGCAGCAAAGTTCGCTACCTATTTATGAGCTTTCTATCTTTAGCATAATTTAGAAAGCTTTAGTATTTAATTCTTTAGAAATTTCTACGGATGACACATCAGCCATTGGTAACAATGGTAATCTCATAGTCCATACAAAGATGGCCCCCCTGCAGGTTATAAAAATATTCGGTGGATAGACTTGCAGTATAGCAGGTGCAAGGTAGCACTAACTCCTGCACTGATGCTCAAACAAGCCACATGTCCTTCCAAATTCCAAGATAGCACCCTTGCTCCGACGTATTGCATCACACCTACATACTCCTTTCTCTCTATTCTTTGCAGCTCCTGAGACGGCAATAGTCCTTAAGGGCACTCCCAACCCAGACTCTATAGTAGAGTCCATAGTCATTAATTACACTTCCACATAAGTAATTTGATGATGTGGCAAACAATTTAATGATGAGAGAGAGGTGAAAACTAAGAAACCAAGTCTAAATTAGACACCAACTCTACGCGCACAACGAGGCCCGTGCGGATCCAGTATGGCTGCCCACATGCTCGACGTGTCCGCTTATTTAATAAAACGGGAGCAGAAGATCCGAGAGCAATATTAGATAGACTCTATGATGCAAAATCTGCATTGGAGACTATAGTTTCTTGTGATAGAGTCTTGGACATAAAGACTCTATGGGTAGAGTCTGGGTTGGGAGTGCTCTTAAACCAAAGCCCTCAAAAGTCAAATGGATGTTCTCTCTATTTTTTAGGGTCACAAAAATACTTCCAACTCCAGCAATAACCCCATGGATAGAGGGCTCCCTAGAGACCCTCCAGGAATGGAGGGGGAGGGGAAAATGTGGAGGCCTCCCCAAAATTGGGAAACACGTAGGACCTGATGGAGTGCGTTTCTTTTAAACTTGGCCCTCTAAACTTAGGATAGGGGCTATTTAGAAGACCTGCTGGAGTTTCTTTTAGCATGTACAGAGGTAGGTAGGGAACTTTTTTAACGACACCTTGCACCAAGAATAATACAGTTCAATTGAGCTCTTGTTCCCTCTACCATGTATTTCTGAGCACTGGGGACCCTTCGTATTTTTTGTACTACATGCCAGTACATCCCGTTGCTCTGCTTGGATCCTCCCATGGTCATTATGGTTTAAATTGCAATAGTATTATATTCCAGCAGTTCGATTGTTAGTACTATGAACAAGAAATAAAATTAGCTTGTGTTTTTCAGATGCATGCCATATATAGTTCTGTTCCTACCTTTTTATTCCAACTTCTGTAGTTTGAGTTTTTAATCAATATGCATGCAGACGGCAACCAATAAAAGATTTCCTTAGTCTGCTGGAGAGCCTCATAACTTTTAAGAGTGGAAAACATTATTTAAAAATTTACAACATTGGTAATGTGGAAAAATTGTGGATTTGTACTGTTCAGGTTTATCAACATGGAACCAAATTGACGATGGAGCGAGGGTCTAGCTCAAATGAAGGCATAACCATCGATGATAACAACTCTTTGGTGGCCGATGAGGTTCTTGGGAATCAACATGTAGGCACTTCTTTGGAGGAATCCCTGCTCATCGGTCGAGAGAAAGAAAAGTATGAAGTTATCAGTCTAATAATTTCAAATCAAGATGTCCATCAACAACTTATAGTGATCTCAGTGTGGGGAATGGGAGGTATTGGCAAAACTACTCTCGTCAAAGAGGTCTACCAAAGCAAAGACCTGAATGGCTTATGTGATAAATATGCTTGCATCACAGTGATGCGGCCATTCGTTCTCGAGGATATCGTTAAGAGCTTAGCTATGCAACTAGATTCAGAATCCTCTAATAGGAATGGCAATCTTGAAGACTTGGGTAATCTTTTGGAAGGAAAGAGGTGTCTGATTGTACTCATGACTTGTCTTCTGTTCAGGAATGGGACCAGATAATAGCAAGGCTCTCCAAAATGGGGAATACAAGTCAGATAATAATAGTCACCACAAGGGAAGAGAACATTGCGAAGCATTGCTCACAGAAACCAGAAAACATACACAAGCTCAAGGTTCTCGAATACAAGGATGCACTTGCCCTCTTCATGAAAAAGGTATTGATACAGTATATCTTTATACATTGGTTAATCTTTTTCTTCTAAATACTACACCTACGGAAAGGGATATTGGTATAGGTGCGACTTTTATCGTTCAGTAGTTGGCCTAGTGGCCTTTTGTGCACAAAAAACACGTGTGAAGTAGGTTTTTTTGGTGGGGTGGTGGACAGTGGATACAAATGGAATTAGTATTTCTTAACCGACACAAACCTCAAACCTGAAACCTGACAGAGAAAATATCGCGTATGACAATGGTTATCTGACAGTCTCTGTCCAACTTAGGCGTTGAGAAAACATTATTATGGAATTGAATATGAATGAGTGGTATCTGTCCGAAGTATATATGTAGCTGAATATTATTAGCTTGGTACGGCGTTGCAAGGTAACATGACAACAGATTGATACAATTTGGGTTGGTGATTGTATAAGCTGGACTAAAAGCTAGAGTGTTTGTATAAACTCAAGATTTATTCTAATAAAAATACATTTATTTAGTGATGCCTCATAAAAATACATTTACTAAAATAAGTTCATCTCAACTTTTTATGTCTACTTATCTGTATGTACCATGAAATTTTGAATTATACTCGGTGCATGCAGAAATAGTGAAAATTTTGTGAACATCTATTCCAATACTTCTTCCACTGCTAACAGCACTCTCATTTTGCACTGGGGTAAATATAAAATACATGGGTTACATTTGTGTGGACAAGACCATCCACATGCATCATATTATATGAAATTGGAACCATGCTAAAAATAACGATTTATATACTCCCTCCATCATCCTAGAAAAAGTAATTTTAGTTTTGTCATTAGTCAAACTTTCTTAAGTTTGGCCAAATTTATAGAGAATAGTATTAACATTTATGATACCAATTGGATATTCGATAAACTTATATTTACATACTCATTTCATGTCATAAATATTAATGATTTTCTTTACAACTTTCGGTCAAACTTGAAAATATGACTTCTTTAAAAACTAAAAATGTATTCTTTTTGGGCGGAGGGAGTACACTTGAATACATAATTTATGGAGTTTACTTCATAAATAATTGAAATTCACAAGGCATATTTTTTGGACTACAGGTATTTAAGGAGACCACAAATTTGGATAACCATCCTGGATTGGCTGGAGAAGCAGAACTGATTCTGAAGAAGTGTGATGGACTTCCCCTTGCTATAGTCACCATAGGTGGCTTCTTGGCCAAGCAGCCGAAGACTCCTATGGTGTGGCGAAAACTAAATGAGCATCTTAGCGCGGAACTAGAGACAACCCAGGAGGGACCTCGTCAGGGTATGGACGTCACCGGCGTGCCCTAGGTCGGCCAGCAGTCCCTATGACACCATTTTGGCCATGGAGATCAATGGATGAACAACATTAGGGGTTTGGAAAAGGTGTTGAAAGGATAAAAAATAGAAGTAGTAGATTGAATCGATTGTGATGTCCTCAATCGGTCGTGACCCTTTGTAAATATAGGGTGGGGAGGTCTTGCCCTAGTAAGAGTCGAAACCTATCTTCCTAACTCGGATTCTACAGACCAAACTGGTCTAACCGCCCATGTGACCTGCCTGACAAGTCTGCGCGGGGTGCAGGTCTTCCAAAAGCCATATCTTCCTAATCTGGACTCTAATTTAGAAGTTCTACATATATATATATCTTGATCTACTTGACGAGAGCTATCCATTAGTGAAGTCCAAATAACCTTTTGAGCAACTTGATCAGGCCGGTCTGACCGGGTTGAATTGGGTCACAGGTGTGACCGGTTCCTCGAACCATGCCAAATTTGCGTGTCAACAAATTTCATTTATTATCCGCGTTTGAGTTCTGGTGTTTTGGCAAGCGTAAATAATTTTTGAAAAAATGGAGCTAGAGAATCTTTACACAATTTTTTCTTGTGCAATGAACAAAAACTAGCCTGGCCCAAAGCACAGCGACTGGTCACCTCTATCCTGCCATTCCATCATGAACAGTCATCATTGTTGGAGGTCATCAGGTCAAGTCTTCTTTTGTTTTCCTTTTTCCAGACCCACACCCACCACCACTTTCTCTTGGCTCTTCCCTTACATGTGGCAGCTATCCTGAAGCTCTGCAGCTTAACAGGCGAAGCAGCAGGTAGAGAAGAGAAGCAGCTCCATGGGAAACACCCTCGGCCTCGGCGCCGGCCTCGGCCTCGGCCTCTGCTTTGGTGCTGCGGCTCTGGCGCAGGTTAGAATCCGCATCCGTGCTGATCCAGAAATTTAATTTACAAACACTTTTAGATATCTTCGAAGCATCGAAAGCTATGATTTGTTCTAAAGTAGTAGGATCCATGCGAGCAAGGTCATCCTCTGACAGATCGTGTAGACAGCCTATTGTGCGCATACCTGACTTAGGCTAGCAAAATGAGGAATCTCTGACTGACGATTTTTTGTTTTTGTTTTTGAAAAAAAGGTAAAGTAGTTTTTTTTTCGAAAGAAACTGATGAAGGTCCTCCTGCTGGATCAATGTGTTTTTACTGAGACAGCGAGAGTAGAGCAGTTCGTGCAGCATTTTCACATGAATGCTATGTTTTCGGTATCCTGTGAGTGATTGGGCATTTTCTGTAGGCTGTTGGTCAAAACGCCGAACAATTCAAGAGGGGCAGGGAGGCACATGCCAACAGAGTGTTCACTCCTCAGCATCAATACAAGTGAGATGCTGCTCTTTGTTCATTCGTCAGGTTTCTAGCCCATTGATTCTGGTTTACTGTCTCCATGGCCTGACTCATTTTGCTCTGTCAGTGTTCACGGCGCAGAAGAGGACATCGACGAGTCTTCTGCCGAGCGGCTGTGCGATGCGATGAGCTACGCCAAGGCCAAGGCCAACACGATGATGATCCAGGTCCCAGTGTTAGGAACAGCGAAGAAATTCTGGCGATTATCTGACAAAGCGACTAGGATTAGCAGAAAACTTGCACTAATACTGAGCGGGCAACACTCAGATGGCAAGTATCTCACCGCACCTTTGCAGTTGTCCAATGTCCGGATCGGTAACAATGAAAGTGTCAAGCTGAGAGGGGTCAGTTTCACTGATAGAGGCTTCAGTATTGAGCGTGTGAGAGATGACTACAAGTACCTGGCCAAGGTCCTGATTGAGTTGATTAAATACTCGGGTGGGGATATCAACAATTTGCCTCCGGACTACATGGACTTCCTCGTGCTCATGTTGAGGGGAAACGTTACGGTGGGAGATGAATTCCTGATTGTAAACAATGTTGCGCTGCTACCAATGGAAAACCGGTAATTTAAAAATTCTCCTCATTTTCACCGTCTTTAATTTGTTGCCACAGGCTCATTTTGTTACTTGTGTTCTCACTTCACAGCACTGAGGTCTTCCTGATGCTACACGATAGAATTGTCAATTATCTTCACCGTGAAGACCTAGCAAAGAAGAAGAGGATACTCTCTAAGCTCCCCTACAAGAACGACTGGTTGGATACTGCCAGGGCAAATGCAAGAATCAACCAGTGGGTTGAAAATGTTCAAAACAAGTACAAATGGACTCCACTTGATCTACTGCGCCTCAACAGAAATATAAGATGCCACCCGCATCAGTATGACAATGACGACATTGAAGAAACTCTGTATTGCGAATGGCCCGAGCTGCTCATGGTCATGGAAAAGATGTTACACTTGGAAGGTGAGCTCATTGCCACTAACATCCAAAACAAGTTCGGCTAATCAGTCCTACTGCAAAACAGACGTTTTATGGGTTTCCTGCAGATATTAAGCTACTGTTCTTCGATCTTCGTTGTGAAAGTTTCTTGTGATGGATTGATGGTTTGTGTAATAGGCTAGTTACTTGCTTTCTTCAATTCAAACAATTTGAAGGTAATGCTGGACATGGATTGTAAAACTATGCTGTAAAATGTTACCTTAAAACTCTAAAAGTGACTATGCTGTAAAAATGACTTGTCATTGAGTTGGATTCGAATATGAGATCGTTTTATGAGTTTTCTGCAGATATTAAGCTACTGTTCTTTGATCTTCGTTGTGAAAGTTTCTTGTGATGGATTGATGGTTTGTGTAATAGGATTGATGGATTGATGGTCTGTGATATGCAAAACAGACGTTTTATGGGTTTCCTGCAGATATTAAGCTACTGTTCTTCGATCTTCGTTGTGAAAGTTTCTTGTGATGGATTGATGGTTTGTGTAATAGGCTAGTTACTTGCTTTCTTCAATTCAAACAATTTGAAGGTAATGCTGAACATGGATTGTAAAACTATGCTGTAAAATATTACCCCAATTCGGATAGCTTTTCATAATGGTAAAGATCGTACTCGAATATGAGCAAGTATCCATAATTATCCGTATCGTACTAGTATCCGGATATTCAAAGTTGGATTTCTAAGATCCAAATACGATGAATATCACTATTTGACACATCATCTACTGCTCGTATCCGAATCCGATCCGAGAATTCAGTCCGAGAAAGAAAAACTATCCGTATCTGTATCCACAGTAAATTAGCTGGACGGGAGGGTTGGTCGTTTTTGTGCTGGGCCGTAGTCATTTCAAGTTGGGTCGGGCCGTATTGCTGAATCCAAATATTTGTGGGCCGTAGTCATCCCGCGCATCGCCAAATTTTCTCTCCCGCGCACAGCGCCATGAGTTGTCACGACTGCTGCCAACTTAACTGCACGCCGTCCCAGTTTGGCTACCAATTTGCTTGACCAAATGATATCCGTCGCAAATTTCATCAGAAGCAAAAAAAAAAAAGGGTACATACATGGCATGTACGTATAGGGGGGACATGAAAAGAGAATGCAAGCCATAGATCAGCTGATATGAGGATGCAGAGGGAAAAAAAATCACATTAGACATGATGTCGAAGCGCTGAATCAAACGCTTTCCAACCCAGAGTAGTCTCTTCTTTTTTACCATTTCCTCTGAACCGGCTGTTCTTTTAAGCCGGCCTCCAATGAGTTAATTTCTGCTGCGATCGGCCTGACGTTTGCAGTCAAGGCAACCCATGTACATATCCACCTGCTTCCTACTTAATGTAAAGGCAGAGCACCTGCCGTTGTTCTAAAAAAAACATCCGGTAGGTGCAACGCGATCAGATAATAAAATGGCAACACACATGATGCCCGTCCAAACACTCTGCATGTAGAGCATACTAACTCAAGTACTAGTACGTACAACTCGTAAATAATTGCGTGCCCGCTGACTCTTTGAAGAATAATTACTGAACTGAGAACACATGCTTCTCTTACATCTGGCAATTAACACACAAAGGGTTAAAAAAACTTGGGATGGTCCGATGTCAGAGTTTCACCACAGTCGATCAGCACGCGCCGGCCGGCACCATCAGATGAAACGAGAACACACTACGCGCACACCACACAGACTGCAACGTTGTTGTGCAGATACACACAGGGCGTGGAAGAGGGGAGTGGGAGCTGCGTACGTATCGCTCAGCTCACTTGAACTTCAGGACAGGTTTATTTGGATTCCTTGTAAGCTGGTCCCGCAGGTCTTCCATTGACTCTCGATTGTAATATCTCTTATCAGTCAGAACTTCCTTAAGGCTGCAGAGAGATGATAGCCCAGAAGAAGCGATTCTGTCGTTGCAACTCAGCAGCTCAAGCCTAGTCATTGTTTCTTCTTCAAACTCCACTGATCTGATGCCAATTCCGTATCCCAGCTCCAGCACGGTCAAGCTTGGGAATGCCTTCCGACAGCAAGTGAAACAACAAGACCCTTCATCAGCCTTGAAAGACTGCTTCAGTAGACGAAGGATGGCCAGGTTTGGTAGCTTGCCAAGGACTTGTACTGTGCTATCCACGTCTGTTAGCTCAGTGCGATATAGCTTCAACTTCTCAAGGTTCTGGAGGCCCGCGATCCTTTCTGGCAATTTGCCCAGGGCGCTCAGCAGCTTGAGGCTCTGGAGGTTTTTTGGAGGGGAGCTCAGTTCATCCAAGCAGCCACGTAGACCTCCCTCCTCTCGTGAGTGCACCGAGAGTGATTCCAGGTGGCTGAGATGTGCAAGGGTGGAGCAAAACTCTAGGCAGTTCTTCTTGTTGATGCCTGATACTGCTAACTTGCGCAACCGGGTGAGCATTTTGATGGCCTTTCCACGTGCGATGTTCACAACCCCAAGTGTGTGCATGGCTTTCAACTTTCTGAGCCCTCTTGGCATTACAACACCGGCCCTTCCATTCTAAAAACAAGATTTTCCTCCATTGCCTTTGAGATGCTAATTTCACGCATGAGGTCGTGGAGCTTGCAAGAGGAAATCCCTTTTATGCTGCTAATTGATTCATTGACCGGTAGGGTCATGCTCCGGTCAATGAGTTCCATCCATAGACTTGCAGCGCACCTCTCTTGAGTAACCCTCTGCATTCCACCGGTGAACCAAGCGCTTTCGGCTAATGTTGTAGTCTTCAGGAAAGATGGATAGATACAAGAAACAAGACTTGAGAAGTGCTTGACCCCTTCGGTTGTACGGTTTCATCCCTAGTTCCAGCCACCCCGTTCCGTCGGCCTCATCGAGCCGTCGCCCAGCCCCACGCGGTCGCGCCGCCACGGGAGGGGTGTTGTGCTTGGCCGCGAGGTGGCCCCCCTCAAGCGAGCGGTTCCTCGACACCTCACTGGGGCCTCAGGGTTCTTTTCTTCTCCTCTCTCTCTCTACGAGCGATCTCTAAGCAAGGTTAGTTGGGGATCTTCCTGCCTTAGCGGCTCGTCAGCCGTTGGGATGTTGGCTTGTGTAGGCTCTGTTCGGCTTGTTTATTATACAGTAATTTTATAAATCAGTCGGTAGTACTTTTCTTTCAGAACAAATCTGTCGTAATTTGTTATTCTATTACCACCTCAGTGTCGTCTGCCCCAAATAACTCTCACTTGATAGGTAGCAATATCGGGCAATTTCACGAGTGAGGCATTGTTGACAGGAAATTGTGACTAAAAAAAGATGCCTTATACCATGCATTAAATGGTATTTGATAAAGTTATAGATTTGTTACAGACTTTGTAACACCATGGAATTTTTCGATTTCAGGATGTTAATAGAAAGAATAATAAAATAATGATTTCTCATAATTTTTAAAAATTTGCCCAACATTTATCTTCTTTACAGAAAATTTAGAATATGGAAATAATTGGTTGTTTTTTATCAAATAAAATGGTTCTATGAGTGTTGCATTCATTTTGGTTTGCTTGGTTTTTGGTTGGTTTTCAAAATCATAAAAAGTTCAAAGTCCAAAAACCACCCCTAAACCCTTCTCCCTTTCTCTTTTTTGTTCTGCCCAGTGGCCCACCTTCTCTTTTTTCCCCCGCAGCCCAGCTCCTCTCGCTCAGTCCAAACCACTTTCTGGCTCACCTCTTTCCCGACCTAGCTGCGGCCTAGCTTCCTCCTTCCCTCACTCCTACCCGCTGACAGACGGGGCCCATCTGTCGGGTCCGTCTTCCACCTCTAGCCAGTCGGCCGCTTCCTCATGGCCGCATCGCACTGTCGTTTCCCCGGCGCCCGTCCCTCTCCCGTGCCCCTCCCTCTTCCTCCACCAAGCGGTCTTCAATGCTCAGTGGAGCACTCACGTTGCCGCCTCCTCTCCCACTCAAAACGGCCTCCCCTAAAGCTCCACCGCCATTCATGGCCGTCCACCACTGAGCACCATCATAGCTGGCTCTTCCTCTCCCCTCTCCGCCTTATAAAAGGCGAGCCCGAGCCCCTGCATCCTCGCACCAATCTCCTCTGCTCTTCCTCGCGCACAGCGCAGTAGCCATTTGAAGCCCGAAGCGTCGTTAGAGCTTAACTGCTCGTTCCACCGTGCGCCATCACCGAGCGCCACTTGATTCGCTAGCCAGGAGTCCTCCCGGAACATGAAAGCACCACCAAGAGGACGCCGTCATTGAGCCGAGCACCCACCGCCTTTCCTCGTCGCCGCTGGAGCTTCGTCTGACCTAAATCGAGCCAGCCGACGTCCACCGTCTCCACCGAAATCCGGCCATCTCCGTCCATCTCTGTCGCTGGTGAGCACACCCCTGTGACCCCCTCACCTCCCTCTCTTGGTTTTCCACCTCACGGATGACCTTCCCCAACCAGAGCGCCATCATTTTTGATTAGCCAGGGGCCTTTTGTCGGAGCGAGATCCTCTACCATCACTCGCTTTGGTGGCAGACTGCAGTCAACACATCTCTGTTCCGCTCGCATCCTACGGTAGTTGCGAGAAGAGAAAAAGCTACTGTGCACGACACTTTTTTAGCCCGCGCGCGGAAGGCCCATCTCAGCTCACGACTCAGTCCCTTTCTTTCCCCTCGCGGCTCACGCGACAACATCATCGTCTTCTTCCCCGTCGCCACTGCCGACTCCAGCGCAGAGGGCACGGCAGGGCGACTGCGCCGCTGTCTTCTTCCCCGTCGCCTATGATGCGTTGATACTTGTGAAAGCCCTCGTATCAGATACTAGATACTCATCGGATACTGTCAGGATACTGATAATCACTCGATACTTGTCGGACAAGTATCGAATATTTTTAAATAATTTTAAAAAATAAAATGATTCCGATAATTTGTTGACACCTTCCCGATTCTATCCCGACACTTAAAAACCATAACCCCTCATTCTGTGTATAAATACGCCCTCTATGCACGTAGGACCCTCTCAACACACATCCCCACATCGTTGTTATTTTAGTTTGCTTCCATGTTCAAACCGAGAGTAAGAGTCACTAGGTGAGGGTGAATAACAGAAGACATGATGAAATACAAAATAACAAAGAATCAAGTACTCTAATAACTTTTTAAGTGGCTTTTTTGAATTGTGCATTTATTTATATTTTTATTAAATATAAATATAATATATATATTAGCGTATCCCCGTATCTGTATTTTTGAAAAAATGACGTATCAGAGTATCGATGTATCGTGTATCCGTATCCATATCCAAGTATCTGTGCAACGTAGCCCGTCGCCACTGCCGGCTCCAACGCAGAGGGGGCACAGTCGTGGCCACTACCGGCGTGTTCTTTCTCGTGCGCCACTACTGGCTGCAGCGTCCAGAGGAGGGCCGTTCGCTGTTGTCCAAGATCTGCCACGATCGCCCACTCACGTGCTCCCTCGATGGGAGGGGGCCCTCCCCCGCGTCGCCGGCCTGGCACCTCACGTGGCTCGTACCCATACCCGCCCGCGTCCAGGCTCAACATTGGCTACGTCCAGGAGCTCAAGGTGCTCGGCTACCTGGACACAAAGTGTTGACACCCGAATTTGGCATGTCTGGGAGGACCGGTTAGACCGCCTTGGCAACCCGGTTAGACCGGTCTAGGCAAGTTGCTCAAAAGGTAATTTGGACACCACCATTGGATAGTTCTCGTCGAGTAGATCAAGATCCATATATAGAACGTCCAATTCGGAGTCCGGATGAGAGAGATATGACTTCTGGAAGATCTGCAGTCGGACACGCGGTTAAACCGGGT
Organism: Cenchrus fungigraminus; assembly: GCA_036936925.1. Lineage (NCBI taxonomy): Eukaryota > Viridiplantae > Streptophyta > Magnoliopsida > Poales > Poaceae > Cenchrus > Cenchrus fungigraminus. The sequence goes on from CM072780.1 coordinate 94,242,368, forward strand.
CCCGGGGGCGGTTTGACCGGCCTACCCTGCCAAATCCGAGTTAGGAGTTGTATTTCGACATGGAATTTGTATAGGCTTCGACTCCTACTGGGGCAAGACCTCCCCACCCTATATTTATGAAGGGCCACGGCCGATTGAGGGGAAGACAATCGAATCAAACATTACCTTTACTTTTTATTTCCAAACCCTAGCTTTTCCAATCTCCATGGTGTTCCTCTACTGATCTCCACGGTCATAGATGACATCCTAAGGCTTGCTGGTCGACCTAGGACACGCCGGCGACGTCCACGCCCTGACGGGGTCCCTCCCGGGCGAGAGCTTCGACGGCCTTTGCTAGTTTGCTTGTAAACTAGTCGTTCTTCGCCACGTAAGTGCGTTGTTTATCTCTTTGCTGGTTTGCTCGTAAACCTAGTCGTCTGCCATCACGTAAGCATGGTATTTACCTTCCCGAACGACCATCCCTAGCCAAAACCCTAGGGGGCGGTCTAACCTCCTTGCCAGGGCGGTCTAACCTCCCTAGGCAGCATCTTTGCCTTTTTGGTTCGTTCGTGATCCGCACGCTCTAGTGCTCTCGTGTGTTGGCCATAAAAAGTGTCAACACATTTTGGCGACTCCGCTGGGGAAGAAAGATCTGGTTGCTCAAACCGTTTTATCGATCCCTAGCCTTTTACCTAATTGATCTATTACTATCTTGATTCGCCACTATAGTTGAATCAGGTCTTTTGAGACTGATTGCATCTATAATTGTCACATTGCATCAGGCTGCCCAAGCCGTTTGCGTTGTGTTTTGTCTTGCTTGCTACTACATATTGAAGATTAAAAGTGAAGCGAGACTTTGGTCATTGATTGCTTGGATTTTGGAAGATATCTGGATTTATCTATATTACAAGATCTGAAGCATCAAGACTTATTATGGCGGGCTATCAATATACTTCGCATCAATTCATCTACAACGAGCCCAAGGTACAATTTGCAAATACATTGCCTTTGTCTAATGTTAATAGTTATTTTGCAAGTACCATAAATCCTCATGTTGATGTTGCTAGATTTGATAATAGTAGGCATATTGCATCGGCTAGTACTTATTCAGATGGTGTTAATTATGCAAATTATGATTCTGAATTTTATATCCAAAAGCCATTGTCAAATAATATGCATGCTTTGAGTTTTAATGATACTAACAACATACAACATTACACTCACACACCGACTGTGCAACAAGTTCAAAAGTCGGTTAACATGTATCAAGGCCAAACTAACATGGTGAGTTCGGCCAATTATTATGGAACACTGCATACTAGTAATTTTACTAATATTCAACAAGGTGTTTCATCTATGCATTCATCGGCTGGAAATTCAATGTATATGATTATGCCACAAAACTTGCCGGTGAATGAGAAAGTTGGTTATGCTAATTCTAGCCATCCGACCAGCTATTCTCAAACATCATGTGCCACCAATCTCTATAATATTCAGCAAGGTAGAGATGAATCAGTTTTTAAGTATTTAGAACGATTCAAAGAAATAAAGAGTCAATATTTTAATTTATCTATTTCTGATTCAGATCTAGCTAATCTTGCTTTTAGAGGTTTAAAATCATCCCTTAGAGATAGTTTGAAAGGCATAGAGTTTCATTCGCTTGCTAGTGTGCTTGTAAGGGCTATGGCACATGAACTAAGAATGAAAAAAGAAGATGAAAACAATTCAAATTTGATGAATGTACAATCTGAATTTGTTACGTCAAAAGAGTCAAGTCTTGCTGCACAAGAGCATGTTAAGCATAACAAAACAGCAATACTTGATTTTTCTAAAGCCGAAGGTGTCGTGCACTTTTCTAGTGATTATCATATCATTGGACGATAAGTTCAGGCTAAGAAAAATTCAGAAAATCAAATTGTTGAAAACCAAGACAAAGGAGGCGAGAAGAAAACATTGGCATGTCGACACGAGGTGATTTCCAGCAAACCTGGAAGACCCGGTCTAACCGGCCCCATGACCCGGTCTGACCGGCCTATACAGAGTGTGACTGTTGGCTGCCATCTGGAGGAGAAGTATGACATCATTCACATCAAGCTTCCTCGCCTCTCCAATTTATTTGATAAGGTATGTTTTGCAAGTAATTCCCAATCAGATCCTACATTTTCAATTAATTCATTTGTTAATGATTGTATCATAAATAGTTCTAAGAGATCGATTGAGGATGGTAGTTTACTTGCTAGTAATAGTATACCTTCAAATTCAATCAGCCAATGCATTGTGAAAATTAAAAAGGCTGATCATAAAAATACTTTGACATTTAAATTTTCTACATCATCACTATCAAAGTTTTTCTCTTCATGGTGTGCTTATGGTTATTCTGGACTTAAATGCAAGAGATCAAAGCCGAGAGCAGTTGTGAAGTCCGATGCTAATATAGTGATCAATTCTAAAGCATCGGGTATGGGAAGCGCTAAGAAAGGTATAGCCGAATGGGTCGATGAGAAATCTGAACCATTCGTTTGCTTGGCCTTAAAGCCTTCTCCACAAAAGCATCGGTTGGAAAAAATTAAGTACACCTTTGATTTAACTTTGTGTGATAATATATTTGATATCTTGCTAGAGAATAATTTTATTAAACTCTTTGATCACAAAGTTAGTCCATCGATCACCTCCTGAGTTAGGAGATCGAAAATATTGCAAGTGGCATAATTCTTTTAATCATTATACTAGTGATTGCAATATTTTTCGTCAATTCATACAATCGGCCATTGATTCTAGTCGATTGAGGTTTGCTCAAACAAAAGGGGTTGACCAGTTGGCCACAATTGGTTTTGATGGTAAAGGATCATTAAATCGGTTAGCATCAGCCGGTTTATCCAAAGATCTGAATTTAATTGCCAAAGAGGAAGATTCAAAGCTCCCAAGTGATGAGAAAGACATCGTCCATGACTTGCAAGATCAAGCAATTATTGAGGACGATGAGCTTATCAAAATCCCAGAAGTTACTAGGGGGCAAATAGATTTTTCTCCATCAAACCAAGAACCTGTTGCTGCCGCTGTGCTAGAACAGGCGGTTAGACCGCCTAGGCAAGGAGGTCTAACCGGGTTGGAACAACAGGTCAGACCGGCTTCCCAAGTCGGTCAAACCGGGTCAGGTCTGAAAGATCAAAAAATGTTGAGACCTGAACGTCCTGTAGGTAATGGAGGTAAAGACCATGTCAAGCACAATGGTAAGAGGCCGAAGCTCACCTTTGCTGAACTTCTAGCTAAATATCAAAAAGATAATGAGGCCAAGCGTGCTAATTGGTCAAATGATGCTAAATATTCAAGATTGCCTTCTAGACATAATTATGGGAATTGGAATCGGCAAAGAAAGGGTTTTCATTCAGCGGCAACATATTCTCCTTTTGAGCCATCAATGCCGGTTTCATATGCTCCATGTCCCATTAGTGATCATCCTTATTCATCATGGCGGTGGAGTGATTCATGGACACATACTCCTTCATATTTCAAACCATATCACGTTGAGTATGCAGCTCCAAGGCGACCATCACGTGCAAGGCAGCCATATGTTGAAAGTGACCGTTTTGAGTATAAAGATTGGTCTAGTGCTCAAAACAAGAAAAATGTTGTCAAGCAAGTTTACCGAGTGAAAAGAGATGGTCGCAAGGATAAAAGTTCAGATCTGAATTCAATTAATGAAAAGCCGATTAATGTGTTGATCACTTCAGCTATTGGTGGCAAAGGGAAGGAAAAATCATCTGTTGATCCTCCAAGTGCCAAATCTGAACAAAAGGAAGTGAAGAGGTCGAAAAACAAGAGAGGAGCACTGCTGTCCAAAACTGAAGCAAAGTCAAGTCATCCGCTTGGTTTATCAAATTGGCAGAAGAAGAAGCTACAAAAGCTTAGTTCTCAAGAGCTGAGGAAGAAAGGCATGGCATGGATTCCTAAAGGAAGCATTCGGACTCAAGACATGGGTAATGATCAAGCAAAAGGTGCAACACAGTTGAAGTAGAAGAAAAGATATGAGAGACGGTCTTCAAAATTGAGGTTTGCACCAAATCATCAAAATTATTGGTCATTACCTAGTTTATTTACTTTACAAATGACACATATGTCTATGTTTTGGAATTCATCCTTAGATATACATGATTATCCCTCGTACTCTTATTTTGGTCCTTGGGTTCCACATGGATCATATTTATATCATAGAGGGCTATCACCAAATTACTATGCATATTGATTTTGCGAAAGCCGAAATATTTAGTTTTTAGAGATGGTTTTGATTTCTGAATTTATATATCTCTACTCTTTTATTTCGGTTGTGCATATTCTTATGGATGGATTCTTTATGGATGATATTGAATTATCGTCTTTGACAACATACATGGCCGATGAATCTCTTAGCTCATCGTCCTAAAGTGATAAGCTTCCCGATGAGAGGTTTCTTATAACCATTTTGGTGCCTTAAGTGCTCAGGGAGGGGGGGGGCAAGACTTAAGCAAAAAGAGTAATTTATCACTTTGGAGTTTCTATTTACTGAATCGGCTTACAAGATTTCTTAAAATGTTGGTGTTGTCCTAATTTCACCAAATAATAATATTTTGAGATTTTTAGCCGGTTGATATATTAAACCTCAATTAACAAGCCGAATGTGAATTTTTCTATTCAGGCTAGAATTGGGGATCCATGGTTGTAAAAATCATACATAGACATTTAGTGATTCATTGTTTAAGGTGCAGCAAGCATTTATGTTTAAATGGGTCACTAAATATTTTCTTAATGAATGTCCAGAGAATTATTTCAATTTTATATCCACCTTGTATCTAGACACAAAAGTTCAGGATCAATATCCTAAAATAATAAACGTCAGGCTACAATGTCCAAGAGGACATTTACATGAGAGAGGCCGATGTTTAAAGAGTATTGGGGCACATCCTGGACCAGCCGGTCTGACCGCCACTGTGACCGGTCTGACCGCGTGCCACCAGTCTGACCGCGTGCCACCGGTCTGTCGGGTCCGTCTTCCACCTCTAGCCAGTCGGCCGCTTCCTCATGGCCGCATCGCACTGTCGTTTCCCCGGCGCCCGTCCCTCTCCCGTGCCCCTCCCTCTTCCTCCACCAAGCGGTCTTCAATGCTTAGTGGAGCACTCACGTTGCCGCCTCCTCTCCCACTCAAAACGGCCTCCCCTAAAGCTCCACCGCCATTCATGGCCGTCCACCACCGAGCACCATCATAGCTGGCTCTTCCTCTCCCCTCTCCGCCTTATAAAAGGCGAGCCCGAGCCCCTGCATCCTCGCACCAATCTCCTCTGCTCTTCCTCGCGCACAGCGCAGTAGCCATTTGAAGCCCGAAGCGTCGTTGGAGCTTAACTGCTCGTTCCACCGTGCGCCATCACTGAGCGCCACTCGATTCGCCGGCCAGGAGTCCTCCCGGAACATGACAGCACCACCACGAGGACGCCGTCATCGAGCCGAGCACCCACCGCCTTTCCTCGTCGCCGCTGGAGCCTCATCTGACCTAAATCGAGCCAGCCGACGTCCACCGTCTCCACCGAAATCCGGCCATCTCCATCCATCTCTGTCGCTGGTGAGCACACCCCTGTGACCCCCTCGTCTCCCTCTCTTGGTTTTCCACCTCACGGATGACCTTCCCCAACCAGAGCGCCGTCGTTTTTGACCGGCCAGGGGCCTTTTATCGGAGCGAGATCCTCTACCATCACTCGCTTTGGTGGCAGACTGCAGTCAACACATCTCTGCCGCTCCGCTCGCATCCTACGGTAGTTGTGAGAAGAGAAAAAGCTACTGTGCACGACGCTTTTTTAGCCCACGCGCGGAAGGCCCATCTCAGCTCACGACTCAGTCCCTTTCTTTCCCCTCGCGGCTCACGCGACAACATCATCATCTTCTTCCCCGTCGCCACTGCCGGCTCCAGCGCAGAGGGCACGACAGGGCGACTGCGCTGCTGTCTTCTTCCCCGTTGCCACTGCCGGCTCCAACGCAGAGGGGGCACGGTCGTGGCCAGTACCGGCGTGTTCTTTCCCGTGCGCCACTGCCGGCTGCAGCGCCCGGAGGAGGGCCGTTCGCTCTTGTCCAAGATCTGCCGCGGCCGCCCGCTCACGCGCTCCCTCGATGGGAGGGGGCCCTCCCCCGCGTCACCGGCCTGGCACCTCACGTGGCTCGTACCCGTACCCGCCTGCGTCCAGGCTCAACATTGGCTACGTCCAGGAGCTCAAGGTGCTCGGCTACCTGGACACAAAGTGTTGACACCCGAATTTGGCATGTCTGGGAGGACCGGTTAGACCACCCTGGCAACCCGGTTAGACCGGTCTGGGCAAGTTGCTCAAAGGGTAATTTGGACACTACCATTGGATAGTTCTCGTCGAGTAGATCAAGATCCATATATAGAACGTCCAATTCGGAGTCCGGATGAGAGAGATATGACTTCTGGAAGATCTGCAGTCGGACACGCGGTTAAACCGGGTCCCGGGGGCGGTTTGACCGGCCTACCCTGCCAAATCCGAGTTAGGAGTTGTATTTCGACATGGAATTTGTATATGCTTCGACTCCTACTGGGGCAAGACCTCCCCACCCTATATTTATGAAGGGCCACGGCCGATTGAGGGGAAGACAATCGAATCAAACATTACCTTTACTTTTTATTTCCAAACCCTAGCTTTTCCAATCTCCATGGTGTTCCTCTACTGATCTCCACGGTCATATATGACGTCCTAAGGCTTGCTGGTCGACCTAGGACACGCCGGCGACGTCCACGCCCTGACGGGGTCCCTCCCGGGCAAGAGCTTCGACGGCCTTTGCTAGTTTGCTTGTAAACTAGTCGTTCTTCGCCACGTAAGTGCGTTGTTTATCTCTTTGCTGGTTTGCTCGTAAACCTAGTCGTCTGCCATCACGTAAGCGTGGTATTTATCTTCCCAAACGACCATCCCGAGCCAAAACCCTAGGGGGCGGTCTAACCTCCTTGCCAGGGCGGTCTAACCTCCCTATGCAGCATCTTTACGTTTTTGGTTCGTTCGTGATCCGCACGCTCCAGTGCTCTCGTGTGTTGGCCATAAAAAGTGTCAACACAAAGGCTCCACGCGCTCCAGATTTCCAACACTGTCATCAAGGTCAAGTTCAATCTCATCAATTGTGTGTGTGCGCGCGTGCTTCTCCATTCAATTACATCGTCATTAGTGTTATGTTTGAGTGATGTGAATTGCGAACGAATTTCAGGGTGGAACAAAGTCAACCCCACGGACCATCTGGCAGTGAAGGTCAGTTTTGGAGTCCGCAAGGAGGCCAAGATGCTGCCAAGTTTTCTTAGGTGCTCAATTTCAAGTTCTAGCAGGAGACAGGCCCCATCAGCTGCCTGCAGTCCCAAATCAAGAGAGTGGTGTTCAAGAACTTCCGAGGGAACCGCAGCGAGACGAGTGCGTGGAGGTGCTGAGTCCATCCTCTACACGCTCTGAACTCCAGCTGCAGTGCATGGCCAGAGGGCCACCAAATCGCATTGAGCATGACTGCAAATGTAACAAATTTAACAGGGTGTACATGGGGAAATTTAACGCAAAGAAGAATCAAGGGATCAGTACATAAGAGGAGGAAGATTAACGCACCTGTTTCTTAGATGGAAAACAGATTGCAGCCATCGCGCTCGCGCCAGAAACAGGCGCCATCGCGCCAAAATTGTAGTGGTAGCGCTAAAAATATCAGCAACCGCTCTCTTTCTGGAGTCTGGGCCTGTTGGGCTGAAGCCCAGCACGTGAAGGCAAACCTAGTACGTGCGTTGGGTTCATATCAACTCAAAGTACGCGTTAGGAGCAATGTTGAATTTTTTAATATTTTTTTCGACGATTTTCCAAAAATAAATAGCCGTTTCAAACTTTATCAAAACTAGCCTCGAACCGCCATTTGAAACGGCGGTAGTGACGTGGCCCTAGAGCGCGTCAACCAGCCGCCAGGTGAAAGGGCGGTTGGCGCAGCCGCCAGAGGAAAGGGCGGTTGACCGACCAACCGCTGTTTGACAGGGCGGCAGGTCCAACCGCCCTTTGAGCGGGCGGCAGCGCAGGCCTACCGCCGTTTGAAATGGCGGTAGGTGTCCCCCCTCCTATAAAAACAGCTGCACCCCGGGTGGAGCTCCCAGCAGCATCAGTCGACCGCGGAGCTCCCAACAGCAGCATCCGGTAGAGAAGGAGGTGACCACATCGAAGCTCTTCAGTCCCACTGGTAATATTTCTAGAACTTCTGAAAATAGTTTAGAAATTTAGAAAATAGTTTAGAAATACTAGAATTAGCGTAGAAATTCAGAAAATAGTTTAGAAATACTAGAATTAGCGTAGAAATTCAGAAAATAGTTAAGAAATTTAGAAAATAGTTTAGAAATTCAGAAAATAGTTTAGAAATACTAGAATTAGCGTAGAAATTCAGAAAATAGCGTAGAAATTCAGAAAATAGTTAAGAAATTTAGAAAATAGTTTAGAAATTCAGAAAATAATTTAGAAATACTATAATTAGCGTAGAAATTCAGGGAATAGTACTATTAGTAGTTAATTTACAAACACCTTATTGCTTACAACTACTTTAATTACTTGCAAGATACTTGATAGTACTATTAGTAGTTAATCCAAGTCATTTGTACACTATATGATATCAGGGATGTCGCAGACAGTCCGGGTTCAATTATTTTATGGATCTAGGGAAATTAGATATGGTCCCGAAGGAGTTGATCTGTCACTGTTTAAAACAGTGGAGGGAGATCTTACAAGAGCCGAAGAAAGACCTTGGGGTGTCATAACCAACTGGCTGTACAAGGCATTCAGGAAAGATGAAGAGCAATGGAAACTGTCGGTGATGGCTGTGTTCAACAGAAGTGAACCAGTGTTTTGGGAGCTTATGCAGTTAGAAGGTACTGAAAATTGGAGGCGTTATGTCAGGAGTGCATGCACAGTTGGTGCTCCGGTGGTTTTGCTTGTCCAATTTGTACCGAATGTACAACTGAATGAGGAAGCAGAGGGTCAAGGCCAGAGTAGTCATCATGGGGGAGAGGAGGAAGAGGGTGGAGAGGAGGAAGAAGGTGGGGGAGGAAGATGGTGGTGCAGAGGAAGAACAAGAGGGGGACGAAGCAATTGGTGTGGTTGATGGGGGAGAAGAAGACCCTGAAGTACTGAGGCAGTACAATGGAGAGATCGATGACTATGAACGTGCATTGGAAGATGACTCCTCAGATGATGAGGATGAATCCATTGTGCTAAGTGACTGGGAGAGCTATGATTTCTCACAGCTTACTGTAAATCTTGGTGTGAATGTCGCTTGGGAGTACCGGGAGAATGAGCTGTCCGAAGGAGCTCTGTATGCAAATGCAGGAGAGCTTAAGGATGCAGTGAAGAGGTGGTCCACCTTGACCTTGAATAGGGAGTTTAGGGTATTGAAGAGTTCTCTAGCAGTGTATGATGTTCGTTGTGTGAAGCTCGATTGTCCATTTAGAGTGCATGCTTACAAGGGCAAGTGGAAAGATTACTGGAAGATCAGTATAGTTGTGGATCACACATGTGCACTTGACCAGTTAGATGCAAGTCACCGGAATTTGATTGCCAGATTTGTTGCTAGCCACATGTACTCCCAGATTGTGGAGAATCCAGCTTATGAGCCCAAGTCCATTATCTGTGCAATTGAGGAGAAATTTAGGTACAGGATCAGCTATGGCAAAGCATATAGGGCGAAGAAGAAGGTTATGGAGATGAGGTGGGGTACTTACGAAGCATCCTACAACAATTTACCAGCCTTGCTGAACACAATAGCTGTGTTAAATTCTGGCACCTACTATGACATCAAGACATATCCTTTGGTAGCTAGGCCAGGCAAGCTTGTTCTTCAGCGGTCATTCTTAGCATTAGGGCCCTACATTGAGGCATTCAGACATTGTAGACCCGTCATTTGCATAGATGGCACATTCTTGACAGGGAAATACAAGGGCACAATCTTGACAGCGGTGGCAGCAGACGGCAACAATCAGTTGTTGCCATTGGCTATTGCATTTGCGGAGGGAGGGAATGGTGATAGTTGGTATTGGTTTCTGGAGAGGCTGAAGCAGATGGTGGCGAAGGAGGTGCCAAACGTGTGTGTCATACACGATAGGCACAAAGGAATTTTGCAGACGATGAATGACATCAAAGAGGGTAGCGAAGAAAGAAACAGAGCAGCCCAGTGGCCCGATGTTCATAGCAGATGGTGCATTAGGCATATGGGAGCAAACTTCCACAGCCAATTCAAGAACAAGTCACTGCTTCGATTCCCTTCCCACGGATCGAAGGACCCACCACTCACCCTTCTTCTACATATATCACCCTTCTCTACGATGCCTCTCCACAACAAACCGCAATGGCTTCTGGGAGTGGAGGTGAATATGGGTGTGGTCCTGAGTTCTGGGAGGAGCAAGATCCAGAGTTCAAGGGGGGATTTCCAGTCCTGCACAAGAGGGACTTCCGTTCCATGCGTGAAGTTAGAAGCTATGCACCTAACAAACCGGTGTTGTGGCCAACATGTTCACACGGTGAGCGTTGCGTGATGCAAATCTACGAGGGCTGGGGCAACTACGGTCGTCGCTTCTGGCACTGCCCACTAGCAAGGGTAAGCTATGGAAATGATATTTGTTCATCAACCATGGTTGGTTTGTTAACATTTTTTTGGGTATTTTTCAGTTCTCCGACGATGATGACAACTGTGGCTTCTCGCAATGGGTGGATCCCCCAGCCATTGACCCCTATCAGGATTACATCAACTACCTCCACGACATCGTCATCTACAACCTGAAGCGGCGCCTGGACGAAGCACTTGCTTCCCCAGATCGTCCCGCCGACAACCAGTGCTGCCCTTGTGCGACTTGCACTTGTGAATGCCATGCGAAGATGAGAGATTGGTCCCCTAATCCTTCACCTCCACCACCACCACCGGGGTACTACATGCCGTCTCAGCAGTCCTCAGGCGCCGGCTCCTTGCTCTCTGTCCAGTTCTCGTACAACTAGTTTTCGAATGTAATCCAGTATCTAAATTCCCTAAGGCATGTTAGGATTAGAGTTGTGTCGTGCATGCCATTGCAATTTCGTCGGTGCTTTATCTTTAATTTAAATGATGTCATTTCCATTTCATAAAAAAAAACTTACCGCCGTTTTGCGCGACGGTAGGCCCTGACCTACCGCCAAGTGATATGGCAGTTGACCGCCAAACCCAGCCGCCAACAGCGCCGACCTGCCGCCCGCTACCTTAAGAGAAACCGCCCTATTGTTTGGCGGCTACGGTTGCCGCCATTTGGCCTGGCGGCAAGCCCTTACCGCCGTTTCAAACGGCGGTTACAGGACCTGCCGCCGTGTGAAACGGCGGCAGGTTCCTGCCGCCAGTTCAAACGGCGGTTCGAGGCTAGTTTTGATAAAGTTTGAAACAACTTTTTATTTTCAGAAAATCGTTGAAAAAATATATAAAAAAATTCAGCAATGTTGACCATGTTCTCTATTTTATAATTTATTAAATATTTAACGTGATTAAATACTTATATACATAGTTTTCTAATTAAAATCTAATTAGAGTTCAACCCCGTCTTTCCAAATTAAAGTTAATTTGATTAATGCTTATTTAAATGATTCTTCTAATTAAAAGTTAATTAGAGTATACCTCGATTTTCATAATCAAATTTAAACTGGTTAATACATATTCAATTTGCTTTCTAAATAAAAGTAACATAGGTTCTATCTCGAGTTTTTCTTATTAAATGTTAATTTGACTAAATCAAACATAAATGTATTTCTAATATAATTTGATTAGTTCAACTCTGAAATATGAACATATACGTTTAGATTCTTCAGATGCTTCTTTCAAAAATTTAAATATTTAATTTGCATAAATCCTACTTGAATATTTATAAATAAAAGTGGACTAAGTTTACATCGTCTTTTTAAATATAAATATAACTTGCTTAATTCTAAATATGGTATTTCTATGAAGTAACTTATGCACATTCCTTTATTCAGTTAAAATATTCCAAGCACATAGCCTTGTGTGATATAGTCCAAATCTCTCGATAGCCCTGAGCGTTTCTTGTGTTTGCGTTCTTAGAACCGAACCCTTTCCCCGTCCGCTCTTTTAAGCCTTTCTTATCTGGTGTATTGTTCTTAGTTGCTCTTGTTTGTCTGCTTTGCATGCTTGTGCTCGATGTTTGCCTCGAGTAGAAGATCGAGCTGCTGATCGGAAGTCTTGAAGATGGAGAGTATCAAAGAGCAAGAGCGGAAGAGCATAAGAGTATCTTATCATTGGAGAAAGACAAGTGACCCTAACCATCCTTCTACCTATGCTTTAATACAAGAATACTATAAATTAATTGGAACGTGGAGAACCACCTAGGAAGACAGTACAACCACAAGGACTATATGGCTCTGGTCTTGGCCAATTAATTAGAGACTCTAGTTCGAAGTGGTCTTACCAAAAGGACAAAGAGGGGGAACGGAGTTGCAGGGGTATAGCCCAGTCCTCTTGGGGTAGCAGCCTTTGCTAAGGTGCGAACCATTAGGGAGTGTTATGGTCCGTTTCATTCTGAAACTCCAGTGGACTGCTTCTTATTAGGGAATCTTTGTAAAGGCCTCATAGCGTCCCTATGCAATCACACCTCGGAAGTGTGGTATTGTGCCTAATCAGCACAACATGGTTGGGTTCAAAGTTCTTCAGAACTTTTACGCGACTTGTGGTGAAGGTGTACAACCTCTGCAGGAGTGTAAAACAGATCGATCAGCCGTGCTCACGGTCAAGAGCGGCCTGGACCCTCACATGATTAATGAACTTAAAGATGGATTTAAATTGCTTTTTGGTTAACTTTTGTGGTCTTGCTGAGTACCAACCATAAGTGTACTCATCCTTGCTAAACCGCTGCTCAGAAGAAGAGGAAGAAGGTGTATGAAGTCCAGAAGATGGTGCTAAACGTATGAAGGACCGAACTGGCGACCAGAGAGGGGGGGAGTGAATGGGAGCCGATAAAAATTCTTCACGAAGGAGATGGCTACTCCAACAAGACGAACACGGCAACCAAAACACGTCTCCGACTCAACTACCCAAGTTGGCCAAGACCACGCAGCCACTGGAGTGCTACTGGTCCTAGGAACCAACAACCACCGAAACACTCACTCCACACACACAACGGAAAACTGCACAGCCTGCTGTCTGTGCCACACCGGTCAGACCGATGGCTCCTGCCGGTCAGACCGATGGCACCGGTCAGACCGGTGGACTCTGCCGGTCAAGCCGGTGACGAACAGCAGGTGCACAGTGAAGTTCCAGGAAGCCTCAGTGACTTCTCTAGGCCCTTGAAAAAAACCCACCTCCAAAACTCAAACTGCAAGAGAAGAAAACCCTTCACAAAACCTAGTAAAACTCCTCGAAACCTGCCAAGAACTGACCAGCAACACCTCAGCCCAAAGAGACACGAATTTGGCGGTTCACCCGAGACAAATCCCACAAGGGCCTTGCACCGGTCAGACCGGTCACATGCACCGGTCAGACCGGTCAAGCTTGGGCAGCTCGGGATGAACAGCGAGCCGCAGGTCAACTCCCCCAAATCCAAATCCCGATCTCCCGATTCGCTCCATGGATTCCCTCAAGACTTCGGGGATAGTAGGAGTACCTCATGGGCATTCCATAGCCACGATTTGATCTACCAAAACTTGCTACATCAAGAGAAATCGAAGAAATCCCACCAAGAACGCCTCTAACCCTAGAGAGGAGAAAACCTCAAAATCGAGCCCCTTTACTCATGAATTTTGGAGGGAAATCAAAGGGAAAAGAACCACGAAGGGTTCATGCATACACCCCCACCAAATCCCAAAGAGAAAGGTCTCAAAACCGCCACAAGAAAATCACCAAGAAAAGGCTCCGAAAATCACCAAAAGGGAAAAACGGGAGAGACACAATCAAGCCTTGAGGAACCACGCCGAATCATCTATACATATCATGGAGGTTCATACAAGGTCTAGCTTGCCTCCCGATCATCCATCCCTCTCTCAAGATCACACCATGAAGATCTCAAGCTAGTCCTAGAAATTCCAAAGGAAAAAGGAAGAGGAAAATAGCAAAACAAAATGAGCTAGGGTTCCAAGAGATGGCTGCCATCCTCTCACCACTTGGGTTATATGGAGGCAACCGAAAGACGAAACTACCCCTAAGGCTTAACACTAGGATACATGCCCCCCGAGGGGCACTTTGGGAATCTTTGTCTTCGCACCATCGGACGGATGCCCGGCGACTGCAAACTTGCTTAGCCTCGACGCAAGACTTGCGATCCCGACGCGTGTCCTCCGCTTCGAAGTCTCCGGACTGCGTCGTCGCACACCGGTCAGACTGGTCAGACCCACCGGTCAGACCGGCCTGATGCTGCTGCCTCCGATCTTCGGCCTTGGCTTTGTGGATCAACCAAGGAACCCAGTGGTTTTCTGGTGAACCACTGGAAACCCCGCGAACTCGGTGTAGCCTCTGCCAATCACCACTCATGACTCGGCTCCCACGTAGTCCCGGCTCGACATTGGTTTTGAGGCTCTACCAAGAAACCATCCACGACTTCATCTTGTCATCCTTGCCACCATGCGGCCCGCACTTGACTCCGTTGGCCACCGGGTCCCTCGAACCAAGCCTACTTATCTTCTCCACACATGGAGGCCTCACCGGCCACGACCTTTCGCGCTTGTTCTTCACCTGCACCAACACCATTCAAGCCACAACCTGCACCTGCAATACTTAGCCAAGAGTCAGTCCACATCACGTTGTCAATCACTCATCACACCAGGAAGCGACCATCCACCGGTCCTCGAACCACACAGGTCCTCAATCTCCCCCTTGATGAGTGCATTGACAACACACACATTTGGGTAACCAAAGAGAAAAGAAAAAGAAAAGAAACGACTAAAAGAAACTTCAACAAGCGATCGAAAGCCAAAGGAAAGGTAAAGAGCAAGATCACTTGAAGAAGACAAGTCTCGGTCCCCTTAGGCAAGGGCAACGGCTCGACACAACCGAGACAAAAACAAGCTCAAGCAAAGAGCTAAAGACCACCAAACCAAAGCTCGAAAACCACAAGGAGCTCCCCCTGCACACATGTAAGCTCCCCCTGAACCAATGCAACTCCCCCTGGACGAATGCATGCAAACCACTTCTCAAAACAGAGCGGCTGCACCAGCCTTGCTCTGTCCGGTCAGACCGGTACCTTGCACCGGTCAGACCGGTGCACTAGATCGCCCAGCACTTGACACTCACACCGGTCAGACCGGTGCACTCCACCGGTCAGGCCGATGGCCACCTGGGAACTGCAAGAGCTCAAAAATAGCTCGAAACCACTCGGAAACATTCTAGATGCATTCAGTAGGTCAAAACATGCTCAAACTTCTCCCCCTTGTTGACAATGCATGAATCAAGCCAAAAATGCGAAAAATGCAACCTAGAGCTTCTCAAATAGACAAAATTCAACATAGGATGCTACACATGTCCAAATGAGCAAGTTAGATACTCTATAGCTTTGTAATGACATCAACTACAAGATCACCAAGTTTCACATCCATTGGGCGAAGCTAAGATAGAATTGAGCAATTTTGCGAAAAATCACCCTCTCATGAGCAAAGTCCTAAACATGAGCAAAACATGTCAAAATGGCAAAGCCACACAAACTTCATGCTAGGACAACCATTCTAATCATAAGATCATCATAAACACCCTCAAGCACCTCATGTCATGTCAAAGTCACTGAGCCATGTGCCTACTTCTATATATGAGACTTCTCATTGGTAGGCATCATGCAACGGTTTAGCACCCAAAGCAAATTAAATTAAGCACATATGACATGGGAGCACATTTTCTAAGCAATTTACATTTCATTTTAAGATTCATATTGGTACAAGAAATGTCTTTGCGACAAAAAGGAACTTATGCCCCTCCACAAGATAAAGCATGCGGGCTAAACATTCATGATGACAAGTGAGCCTTTGGCCCCATATGATCAAAATAAATCATCCAGGCACAAATTGAGCATAACAAAGCCACTAAAACATGTCAAGATCATATAAAGGCATTTACTCACAAGATAGCATACATGTGACATTTTTTTTAAAAACATAGCTATCAACCATGGATATAAATCAAGATCATCAAGAGCTAAGCCAAACTAACCATGGCTTACCAAACTAGCTCACAAGGACATATATATCATACCATGGTGAACAATGTATATAGGAGAAGCTTTTCCTACAACAATGCATTTGATACAAAATGTATGCAACCTAAGATACAAAGATGCCTATACATCATGTTACATATGCCATGCAAAATGCAAGAAATGCACAAAGGAGAGCTATACATATGCTACAAAGGAGCTCCCACACCTAACTCAAGAAATCAACCACACACAAAGCTCACAAACGGCCGACTCCTCGAGGGGAGGCAAAAGGGCTCGACACCACCGGCAAAAGAGCAAAGGAGCGCAAAACTCATAAGCTCCCCCTAAACACATGCACTAGGGCCAAAGTGCACACAAAGCTCACCCTCAGTACACATGATAGAGCAAAGAACACACTAAGCACACAGGCTCCTCCTAAACTCATGCATTAAGGCCAAAGAGCATACAAAGCTCACCTTACACACATGAGATAGGGCAAAGAGCAAAACGAACCAAGTGGCTTGACCAAGGCCACACACTTGAAGGTCACAAATTTACTTACCTTGATCATTTCTTCAGAAGTCACCCGTCCTTGTCCACCATCCCCGAAACTGATGTACCTCCATGTCACCACCGGGGTATGAGGCCGGAGAACCACCCCCGATATCAACCAAATGTTCTCCGAGCCTCCCACCTGTAACTCAAAACCAAGAGCGAGAGCGAGCAAATGACTCAACACTAGGGTTAGTACCAAAAGTCTCAAACCAGTGCCGAGCCATCTCCTCAAACGTGGGGTTAGCACATCCATCCTACCGTGCCTATCAAAACTGCGATCCATCCTATCAAACCTGGAACCGCCATGGGAAAACCACTACCGTCTCACTGGAGGAGTACGAGCACCACGAAAAGGAAAACGTGGTCCGTAGCCCCTCTGAGACTCAAAACTGCGACCTCTCCCAAACTCGTATTTATCACGAGGTGGAGACTGTCCAGCAAACACAACACCACCAGACTCAAAACACCTACCATCTGTACCACGACCAAAGGAACTGAACCTACTAGCATCACGACCTCGAAACCCGAACTGCCCAACACTCTGCCTAGCACCGGTCTGGCCGGTGGTCCTTGGCCAGCAAACTTGCCTCCACCTGAATCTCTCCTATCTCTCCATGCTGGAACCATATGCACAAAACTCTTTCCCTTATGTAGTGGCATATGAGGCTCAGGCACACCATGAGAAGGGTGGTACCTGTCCTTGTTAGCCCACTCTTTAGCCATTCTTGCCTCTCTTTTTCTCTTATAGCAAAACTCTTTCTTATGACCATCCTTCCCACAAAACTCACAATGGAAACGGATTGGTTTTGGCTTGGGCTTGGGGTGAGACTCTTCACAAGGCTTCTCACTAGGCTTCCCACTTGGTTTCTCACTAGGCTTTTCACTTGCCTTCTCACTTGGTTTATCTCTCGGTTTAAGCAACTGGTTTGGCTTGGGTGCAAACTTGTCTTTGGATGTGGGTTGTGGTGGAACTGGAATATTCCCAAATTTCCCTTCTCTCTCACCATTGCTCTCACCAAACTTATCAGATCCCAAAGCCCAACCATCAAAGCGCTTAAAACCGGCAATCATCATACCAAGCTGAGGTTCCTGACTGGACAACCAACTCAGCACCTCACGTGACTTATCATTCTCATCCTGCAAGTGATCAACACATTTTGCAAGTTCCAAATTCTTCACAGCATGCGATTCATAGGTAGAACAGGAAGTAGGGATATGAACTTTCAAATCAGCCTCAAGCGAAACAATGCGAGAACGAAGCTCAGCAAGTTTTTCATGCAAACCAGGGCAAGAAGTGCATGCACCAAGCAAAGTGGGTCTAGATTGCAGATCAGCCAACTCAACCCTAAGCACATCTAGTTCCTCACACTTGGAGGCATGCTTTTCCTTAAGAGCAGTCAAATCAGCTAGGAAAACAGAGCAATCACCACAATCAACCTCATCAGAAACAACAGGACTAGCCTTAAGCGAATCTATCTCAAGCTTGCCATCGAGAACCTGTGTTTCTAACTCAGCCACTCTAGTCCTAGCATCTTCAAGCAAAGCTCTAAGCTCCTTCCTAAGCTTCTTAGCCTCTCTAAGCATGTGATCGCGGTTATCAAGCAAGTCAACCAACTCCTCATTCTCCTTGCGCAAAGAAGAGAGCTCATCACATACCTCATCCTCGGAGTCGGAGTCTGAGTCCGAGGCATTCTTCTGGCTTTTCTTGCTGCCGGAGCTGTGCGCCATGCCACAAAGTCCATCCTTCTTGTTGTAGCTTCTCGGAGTCTTGCTTGCGGTACAGCAAAGGCTGTTGAAGTACTTGCCGAAGTCCTTCTTCTTCTTCTTCTTCTTCTTCTTCTTCTTCTTGTCCTTCTTCTTGTCGTTCTCTTCTTCTTCTTCACTCGAGCTTGATGACGTGTCCTCAGATCCGGAGTCGATGTCGCTCGATCTCTTGATCTTCTCTCAGGTCCGTGTCTTCCTCCCATGTTCATGCCCCTTCTTCTTGGACCTTCTTTCCTTGTCTTTGGACTTGTGCTTGTCGTGGTTGTTCACCTTCGGACACTCGGTGAAAGTGTCCGGTCTTACAGCACTTGAAGCACGTCCTCGAGTTCCTTCTTGAGTTCACCCGGTTCTTGTGCATCCTCTCGAATCTCCGTGTCAGCAACGCCAGCTCGTCCTCTCCAAGTATGTCAAACTCCTCGACTGGCAAAGACATCAAAGAGGACAAAGAGTACATCCTGGAGGATGGGTTAGCGTTAGTCTTAGCACTTGAGCCACCAACGAGAGCAAGACTATGAGGGTCAGTCGGGCTCTCAAGACGGGCTGTCACACCATGATCCACCTCAGCTGACTTGAGCTTCGAGAACAGATCGTTCACCGTCAGGGTGTCATACTTCTCGGACTGAAGAATAGCCTCGACCTTTCCATCCCATATTGTACGATACAGCGAGTGCAAGAGCTTCACAGCTCTGTCATGATCATCGTACGGGAGCACGGCCACATTGGCTCTCATGTTGTTCACCACAACTGTAAACCCCTGGAACAAGGCATTAATGGACTCACCGGGGAGATGAGTGAAGTTCTCGTACTCTCTCCGGTAGGTCGCATATATCCGAGCCTGAACCTGAGCATTTCCAGCGTGAGCATCCTTCAACTGCTCCCAAATCCTACAAGCTAGGTCCTCTGTCTGAACCCGATCGAATTCGGATTGACACAGAGCACGAAACAAGTAGTCGACCGCCTTGTTGTTGGCGTCGTGCATGTCCCTCGATCCTGGAGCAAGGAAGTTAATCGGATGAACATAAGATGTGTTCACCGTAACGTCCCAAAGGATCTGTCCCTTGCTATAGAGGAACGCAGCCATCTGTCTCTGCCACATCTGGTAGTTCTTCCCATCGAAGTGCGGAGGACCTGATCCCCATTCCTGGTACGCCATCTTTGTATCTTAGACTGGTTAGAGTCTCAAAAGACCTGAACCGGCTCTGATACCAATTGAAGGACCGAACTGGCGACCAGAGAGGGGGGGAGTGAATGGGAGCCGATAAAAATTCTTCACGAAGGAGATGGCTACTCCAACAAGACGAACACGGCAACCAAAACACGTCTCCGACTCAACTACCCAAGTTGGCCAAGACCACGCAGCCACTGGAGTGCTACTGGTCCTAGGAACCAACAACCACCAAAACACTCACTCCAAACACGCAGCGGAAAACTGCACAGCCTGCTGTCTGTGCCACACCGGTTAGACTGATGGCTCCTGCCGGTCAGACCGATGGCACCGGTCAAACCGGTGGACTCTACCGGTCAGGCTGGTGACGAACAGCAGGTGCACAGCGAAGTTGCAGGAAGCCTCAGTGACTTCTCTAGGCCCTGGAACAAAA
Organism: Cenchrus fungigraminus; assembly: GCA_036936925.1. Classification (NCBI taxonomy): domain Eukaryota; kingdom Viridiplantae; phylum Streptophyta; class Magnoliopsida; order Poales; family Poaceae; genus Cenchrus; species Cenchrus fungigraminus. The sequence goes on from CM072780.1 coordinate 94,262,438, forward strand.
ACCACCTCCAAAACTCAAACTGCAAGAGAAGAAAACCCTTCACAAAACCTAGCAAAACTCCTCGAAACCTGCCAAGAACTGACCAGTAACACCTCAGCCCAAAGACACACGAATCTGGTAGTTCACCCGAGACAAATCCCATAAGGGCCTTGCACCGGTCAGACCGGTCACATGCACCGGTCAGACCGGTCAAGCCTGGGCAGCTCGAGATGAACAGCGAGCCGCGGGTCAACTCCCCCAAATCCAAATCCCGATCTCCCGATTCGCTCCACGGATTCGTACAAGACTTTGGGGATAGTAGGAGTACCTCATGGGCATTCCATAGCCACGATTTGGTCCACCAAAACTTGCTAAATCAAGAGGAATCGAAAAAATCCCACCAAGAACGCCTCTAACCCTAGAGAGGAGAAAACTCCAAAATCGAGCCCCTTTACTCACGGATTTGGGAGGGGAATCAAAGGGAAAAGAACCACGTAGGGTTCATGCATACACCCCCCACCAAATCCCAAAGAGAAATGTCTCAAAACTGCCACAAGAAAATCGACAAGAAAAGGCTCCGAAAATCACCAAAAGGGGAAAACGGGAGAGACACAATCAAGCCTTGAGATACCACGCCGAATCATCTATACATATCATGAAGGTTCATACAAGGTCTAGCTTGCCTCCTGATCATCCATCCCTCTCTCAAGATCTCACCATGAAGCTTTCAAGCTAGTCCTAGAAATTCCAAAGGAAAAAGGAAGAGGAAAATAGCAAAACAAAATGAGCTAGGGTTCCAAGAGATGGCTGCCATCCTCTCACCACTTGGGTTATATGGAGGCAACCGAAAGAGGAAATTACCCCTAAGGCTTAACACTAGGATACATGCCCCCGAGGGGCACTTTGGGAATCTTTGTCTTCACACCATCGGACGGATGCCCGGCGACCGCAAACTTGCTTTGCCTCGACGCAAGCCATGCGATCCCGACGCGTGTCCTCCGCTTCGAAGTCTCCGGACTGCGTCGTCGCACACCGGTCAGACCGGTGCTCCTCACCGGTCAGACCGACCTGATGCTACTACCTCCGGTCTTCGGCCTTGGCTTTGTGGATCAACCAAGGAACCTAGTGGTTTTCTGGTGAACCACTGGAAACCCCGCGAACTCGGTGTAGCCTCCGCCAATCACCACTCATGACTCGGCTCCCACGTGGTCCCGGCTCAACCTTGGTTTTGAGGCTCTACCAAGAAACCGTCCACGACTTCATCTTGTCGTTCTTGCCCCCATGCGGCCCGCACTTGACTCCGCTGGCCACCGGGTCCTTCGAACTAAGCCTACTTGTCTTCTCCACACATGGAGGCCTCACCGGCCACGACCTTTCGCGCTTGTTCTTCACCTGCACCAACACCAGTCAAGCCACAACCTGCACCTGCAATACTTAGCCAAGAGTCAGTCCACACCACGTTGTCAATCACTCATCACACCAGGAAGCGACCATCCACCGGTCCTCGAACCACACAGGTCCTCAACGTACACAACTCCAAGTCGATAGTCTATTGCCTATGAAGTTTGGGGATTTTGTTTCCCAGGATTCTGCTGTAAATATCTGATAATCTATCTTTCTTTACGTGATATTGTTTTTGTTATTCACTAATGATGTCACTATATGTATGAAACTAGATCCTGACATACATAGAGGTAACACTTTTAGCTTCTTGGAACCTAGGTGTGACTTTTGGCTTTTTGGTGAAGAACATAATGTCGTCATTTTTAGTACTACTTGCCTAGCCATTTCTACTAAACCTATCATCAAAAGAACATTCGTTTGCTTGGTTGGTAAATAATTGTTATATAATTCAATACAAAAATTGCCTTTCAGATTACAAGTACAATTTTGTCAAAGGAGTACTTTAGAGTCTACAGTTGTACCAAGGAAATTTCTCATGGCTAACAAAAAAAAATTCACAAAATTTTACATTGTTATTGCATACATAGGAGTGATAACTCTCTGGTGGTTATGCCATGCGGATGTGGCTTAAGGAAGCTAAATCACCTTCCTGACTAAAAAAAGCAAAAGGAGAAAAAAAAAAGCAAGCTCAACTCCGTAAAATGCCATTTATCTAGATGAAGAATATACCCATCACATTACTCTGCTTGCTGGCCATCATTCCTCATACACTCTTTTCGTACGGAATTGGCTCCTAGGAGCAGAAAATGGACCCAAAACATAGGACACAGATGGGAGGTGCAAAATCTTTATCTAGTCTAATACATCAAAGACCTGCAAGACAGAGGGCAAATAGGCGGCAGATCCCACAAGGAGTCATTTCCTGTGTCAAGTGAATCCTTGTCCTGAGCTCTGTCCATGCCGCCATTGGGCGAAGCAGAGCGTTTCTTCTCCGGCTTAATCTTGTCCAGATCTGCGTCTACAACCACTGAGCAAACATTGTTGTCAGACATGTTGCATCCATCCGTAGATGGTAGGCTGGTGTTGAGTCCCCATGATTGCTCGTACTGCTGCGAGGCTAGCTGGAAGTCTTCGCTTCCACTGATCAAGTATGGCCTGTAGACTTCCTCGGCTATGCTTCGAGCAGGGAGGATGGGAGTGCGAACACCATTGCTGCTCATGGAGAAGTTGATGCTGGAGCTAGGACTGCTACTGGGGCTGACGCTGCTGGTGGTCGCGGTGATGGTGCTGGTGCTAGTGCTGCTAGTTGCAGCAGCTGTGGCGATTGCGCCACGGTCAGAATGGTGATATGCTGCGGGGAAGAAGGTGACAGTAGGCAAGGCTGCGTGCTTTTTCATCTTCTTGTGGTTGAGGATGCCGCGAATCCTCGCCGCGAGCGGCGAGTCCGGCGGCGAGGCATGTGCGCCGGCGGCGAAGTTTGTGCGCGTGTTCGCGCCCCTGAGGAGGCAGGCGGCCTCGTCGTATGCCCGCGCTGCTTCCTCAGGGGTCTCGAACGTGCCGAGCCACATTCGAATCTTCTGAGTGGTGTCCTTGATCTCAGCCACCCACCTCCCGGAGGGCCGCTGCCTGACGCCCACGAACTTGCTGCTGCCACCACTGCCGCCGCCGCATTTGGCTCTTGCTTTGGGCTTGGTTTCCTTTGTGACTGGCAGCTGGTAGCTGCATTGCTGCTGGGGATGGCTTTGTGGCTGCTGCTGGAACTGGAGCTCCATTGGGAAGAAGAGATCGAGGGCAATGTATCTTTGCAGGTGTTCTGAGCTCTGGTCTGAACTTTGGGAGCTGAGCTGGTGTCTGAATATAAGGGGAGGCGTGATGTCGAGATGTTGGGTTTAGTGGGGGCCTTGTCATGTTCTGCTTGTCTCTGATGTCCAAATCTTCCTAATGCGTTTAGAGGATGGCTGAGTTTTCTAAGATGCATTGGAGGTATGATTCTATATTCCGTAGCTTATTTCAATGTTTGATGTGGTCTTAGTGGCTGACATGTTTGTTCTTTACCCTGGTTGACAAATTCAGCCTTTGTTTCCCGGCGGTGAAACTAGCAGGGTGACATGTTTTATGCTTCCTCAGTGTGGTTTACTGAACCATAGGCTTGAAATTAACCCAATCTGATGGTAGTGTTGTGGTTTATCTTGGAACCGTGGGGCTTGGAATCCCAAAGAATTACTGAGGTGTGGGATGGAAGCCTGGAACTCTAGAATAATTGAATGTGCCATAGACGTTTTCATCTTGAACATATCCTTTCATTATTGGATTCTTGACTTTAAGCCCTTCTAGGGATCCATTTTAACAAAGAGCAGTGGAAAATTGTTTTTCTAGATCAGAATGCTTTGAATTCTTGAGGTCCATAATATTCATATAATGATTGCAATAAATTATCTGATATATTTTAATTGTTTCTGCAGGCCTTTGACACCTGCTGGTTCCATGAATATTGTATGAGATCCACAGGCTGCTGAATTTTTTAGTACTTCAATTGTGAGCCAAAAAAAACTGCAGTTTTACTGGTTATTACTTGTTCTCATGAACCGGTGGAAAATTGTAGAAGTTTCTATCTCGCCGGCACTGCATTAGATTAACTCAAACTGCGTGTTCTGTTTAATGCTAACAGCATAGTCTATCTGTTTTGTCCCTAACTACCTGCTTGCAGATATTTTACATGCCACACCATCTTCCCCAAGGGAACCGAGGCAGGTCACGGTGGCACGACCATTTGCCACTTGGCGGCCCTACCGGATGGTTTGTGTTACTACATGACGACATGGGTGCCTGTCATGGAGAGTAAACAAGATAGACATCACCATAGGAGATGGGATTAAAGAATGGGCGATGTGGTTAGCCACAATGCACACTGCAAATGGCCGAGGCATGGTGTTTTGTTTTATCAGTCAGGTGCATCAAAGGAGAGACCAGAGACGTGCCTCCCATGTCTGAAGAAACATTCCTGGTGCGTCGTTCACCTGGAGTGCTTTGTAGTTTTATAAGAACGTTTGACCCGGGTTGTCGTAATGTTGTGGACTTAGTTGAGTGTATGCTTGGTCCAAGATACTGCTAAGAGCTGATTTGTGGTAGTGTAAAGTGGTAGCTAGTATTGTGAGGTGAGAATTTTCAAGTAATTTGCATTCTTTACTGCACATCACTGGTTTCTGAAGTAGAAATTTTCATGGATGTAAAGTGTATCCATGTGTTACATGGTTAGAGGTGGCAGCCTGCAAGTCAATGGTAGTAGATGTGGCATATGGAGTAGTCAAGCTGCTGGTGATTTGATAAACAAAGTTTACATGCCGGCGTTTTGAGCATAGCTGGTTAATCTATGTTGAAAAATGCAGAGGTCAAAGTTAGTAGACTCCATCGTCTCCACTTTGAAAGAAGACTATAAACTTTCTTGTTAAACTATTGCAGTGCTGGCGAGAAAGATTTTTTTTCACAATGTCTATCTAGAAAAAATATTAATTGTGCATATTTCACATAGAAAAGGTAAGACACCAGAAAGCGGCAAAAAATTTGGGCTGGCAATTGCAAGTTTGCAACTAATATTGTGCTCTCAGAAAAAAAAAATGCAACTAATGTTTCAGCCACTGGATCAGATATAAAATTCTAGGAACCAACAGGTACCAAAGGCCTGCAGAAACAACATAATATATTGTTAGATAACCTCTGTTTCTCCTTTTGCCTTCTCTGTTTATCAGTAATGCCCCTGTCCGGCCAAGAACTTCTCTGTTTCTCAAGGCATACCATGATACCAATACCATAAAAATTTTCTTTAGCGGAATTTAGAATGCAGCTTGGATTTAAAATAAGGAAAACCCTAGGCGATTTGAGATGAGTTCCTCTATCCAAAAAGAAACATAAGATGATAAGAAGTAACAATTCCAAATTTTAATTAATCCATAACCTAGGCCTGAGGCTTAATGACCTGTTAGACTGTTAGAGAGCCTGTGGCTGGCCTGCAATTTTATTGGAAATTTAGCAGGCACGTAGCGCGTCTAAGGCTGTTAGAATGCCATGTGTGTTCATCTTGTGCCTTTGCTTGTGTCACTAGCATATACAGCTTCGATGCCATACCAATCAAATCAATGAACCACGCAGTAGGCCACTGTTGCAATCATTTCTCCACACCTAATCATGATCGTACTCCCTCTGATTGTAAATATATACTCCCACCCATCTTTTTTGTTTGACATTTCAAACATAAAAAGTGTATCAGCTCTAGGTCATATTCGCTAACCTAAACAACAACTAATTTCGAACGGAGGTAGTAATATTTATTTTTAAATTTCTTTTGAAACAGACACGCGTGCACATAGATTCAAGTAGGCAAAAGAAGGAAAAAAAAAAAGACGAACCTTACAAACAAGTGAGCAGAACTTGTATGATTTGTTGGCATCGTGGAGATAGCATTGGCAAGTCGAGCAGTGACGTGACTCTGGTTGAGGCCCAAATTTTTTTGATCTTTTGACCGGCCTTATATACAATATGTTTTGTGAATTAAGGATGAATTTGTGATTGTACTCCCTCTGTTTGTCAATATATACTCCCTCTGATCTTTTTTGTTTGACGTTTCAGACATAAACAGTGTGCCAGCTGCAGGTCATCTTCCCTGTCTGAAATGTGAACTAATTTCGAACCGAGGTGGTAATACTTATTTTTTAATTTCTTTTGAAACACACACACATAGATTCAAGTAGGCAAGAGAAGGGAAAAAGACGAACCTTACAAACAAGTGAGCAGAACTTGTACGATTTGTTGTCACCGTGGAGATAACATTGGCAAGTCGAGCAGTGACGTGCCCCTGGTCGAGGCCTAAATTTATTTGATCTTTTAACTGGCCTTATATACAATATGTTTTGTGAATTAAGGACGAGTTTGTGATTGTACTCCCTCTACTTGTCAATATATACTCCCTGTGATCTTTTTTTTGTTTGATGTTTCAGACGTAAAAAGTGTACCAGCTGCAGGTAATCTTCCCTATCTGAAACGTCAACTAATTTCGAACAGAGGTGGTAATACTTATTTTGAAATTTCTTTTAATATTTTGACCGACCTTATATACAATATGTTTTGTGATTTGTTTTGCGAATAATATGTTTTGTGAATTAAGGACCCGGTTGTGATTGTACCCCCTCTGTCCCTCCGGTCCTTTTTGTTTGACGTTTCAGACGTAAAAAGTGTACCAGCTGCAGGTAATCTTTCTTGTCCGAAACATCAACTAATTCTCGAACGGAGGTGATAATAGGTAAGCGGAGGGAAAAAAAGATGAACCTTACAAACAAGTGAGCAGAACTTGTATGATTTGTTGACACCATGGAGATAGCATTGGCAAGTCGAGCAGCGACGTGCCCCTGGTAGAGGCCTAAATTTTTTCGATCTTTTGACCAGCCTTATATACAATATGTTTTTGAATTAAGGACGAGTTTGTGATTCTACTCTCTCTGTTTGTCAATATATACTCCCTGTGATCTTTTTTGTTTCACGTTTCAGACGTAAAAAGTGTACCAGTTGCAGGTCATCTTCCTATTTGAAGCGTCAACTAATTTCGAACAGAGGTGGCAATACTTATTTTTAAATTTCTTTTGAAACACAAACACGCACGCACACACACACAAGCACACGCACATGCACATATATTCAAGTAGGCAAGAGAACGGAAAAAGACGAACCTTACAAACAGATGAGCAGAACTTGTATGATTTGTTGTTACCATGGAGATAGCATTGGCAAGTCGAGCAGCGATGTGCCCCTGGTCGAGGCCTAAATTTTTTTATTTTTTGACCGGCCTTATATACACTATGTTTTGTGAGTTAAGGACGAGTTTGTGATTGTACTCCCTCTGTTTGTAAATATAAACTCCCTGCGATCTTTTTTGTTTGACGTTTTAGACATAAAAAGTGTACGAGCTGCAGGTCATCTTCCCTGTCCGAAACGTCAACTAATTTCGAACATAGGTGGTGATACTTATTTTTAAATTTCTGTTGAAACATACACACACATAGATTCAAGTAGGGAAGAGAAGGGAAAAAAGGCGAACCTTACAAACAAGTGAGCAGAACGTGTATGATTTGTTGTCACCATGGAGATAGCATTGGCAAGTCGAGCAGCGATGTGCCCCTGGTCGAGGCCTAAATTTTTTTGATCTTTAGACCGACCTTATATACAATATGTTTTGTGAATTAATGACGAGGTTGTGATTGTACACCCTCTTTTTGTAAGTATATACTCCCTCTTGTCTTTTTTGTTTGACGTTTCAGACGTAAAAAGAGTACCAGCTACAGGTCATCTTCCCTGTCTGAAACGTCAACTAATTCTCGAAAAGAGGTGATAATAGGCAAGAGGAGGGAAAAAAGACAAACCTTACAAACAAGTGAGCAAAACTTGTATGATTTGTTGTCACCATGGAGATAGAATTGGCAAGTCGAGCAGCGACATGACCCTGGTCGAGGCCTAAATTTTTTCGATCTTTTGACTGACATCATATACAATATGTTTGTGAATTAAGGATGAGTTTGTGATTGTATTCTCTCTATTTGTCAATATATACTCCCTAGGATCCTTTTTGTTTGACGTTTTAGACATAAAAAGTGTACCAGCTGCAGGTCATCTTCCCTGTTCGAAGCGTCAGCTAATTTCGAACAGATGTGGTAATACTTATTTTTAAATTTGTTTTGAAACAGAAACACACGCGTGTGCACACACACACACACACACACGCACGCACGCACGCACACACACACACACAGACACACATAGATTCAAGTAGACAAAAGAAGGGAAAAAGACGAACCTTACAAACAAGTGAGCAGAACTTGTACGATTTGTTTTTACCATGGAGATTGCATTGGCAAGTCGACTAGTGATGTGCCCCTGGTCGAGGCCTAGTTTTTTTTTATTTTTTGACCGGCCTTATATACAATATGTTTTGTGAATTAAGGAAGTGGTTGTGATTGTACTCCCTGTTGACGGTTGTTAAGTACCTACTTTAGCCGTCAATATACTCATAAATAAAGGAGCAAAAGGCATTTCTTATACGCATTTAGTTAAGAATAATGTAGTTCCACTTGTCCTTGGAGTTTCTGTGATTGTAGGTAAAATAAGCATAAAAGGAGTGACAACTCACCATCTATGGGCCAAGCCACGTCACCTCAGCCAAGGAAGGGCTGCCACCTAGGATCCCATGCATGCAAGCCATGTCATCAATCCAAGGGAAGCAACCCCGACGAATCAGAGGGCGACACATGGACATCACAAGGATTGAAGGGCCCACGGGCAGGCAAACTGCCTCAAACCCAGGTGGACACCGGGGATCGACCTTGGGACCCACAGGACAGTCACCACGCGTAAGCACAGGCCGAGGTGGGCCCACAAGGGGTCGGCCGACCCCACAGGTCGGCCGAACCGACCTTGTGTCAGCTCATCTCAGCCTTCCACGTGGTGCTTCCTGGTTGGCTCCTGATCCATTTCCGGGGTGTTCGCGCCATTCTCCTGAAGCTGTCCTAGGCCTATAAATAGATGTTGAGGGACTCATTTCTTACCCAACTCACTTTCCAACTCCTCTCTCACTTTTGATTTCCAAGGCTAGGAGGTAGGCTAGAGTAGTTCTACTTCAGGTTCCAAGTCTACTTTGGGATCTAGGTATGAGTTCTCTTGTATCTTTATTTTATTGTATGACTTTGATCTACTTCAGTTATTCAGTTATTTCATATAAAGTAGTGTTAGCATATATGGGTGATTTGTTCATGTGTTCTTCGTTCGTTCATCATTTAGAGGCTCCTATTCTTGATGAACAAGACCTTTCAATCCACTTGACAAATGATTTACTCATGTCTTCGGTGTTTGTTCATAAGTTAGAGGCTCGTGTTCTTCATTAACCCGACCCTTTGATCCTGTTGAATAGACATAGTAGCGAATGAATCTGTTTGTGTGCCTAGCCTAGTTTGATCCAGTTAGATCACGTGTTTGTGTTGTATGAAGTTCGAGTTCAAGCTACGGTACTCGGTGTAAGTGGCCAGTTATCTGGTGGCACTGACTTGGGTCACAATAGTCCGGGCCGGCCAATGTCTAGTTAACAACGCAAGCATGGTGCTTGGGTTGAGTAGCTGCGTTGCATATGAGCATATCCCACAGATAGTTAGGGGTAGGCCGCGGTAGTGACAGCTGTTGGACCCTTCGTAATCCCCCATGTTCGGCTACGCTGTAGGAGTCTAAGATCTAACAACCGACGTCGTGCGGAAGCGACACGGGCGGTTAGCTCCCCGTTTGTGCCTGGGTGCTGAGCTGATATTCATACAATGCTTATGTGACCGACTGGCTTGTACTAACTTTATATGTTTAGTACCTTAGAACCTAGAGCTAACTCGTATGTTGCCAACTAAGTCGTAGTGTACCATAGATAGAACGAGTTCGGGTGTGTTCACACTACCCACCCTTATCATATCTTACCCCTGTGTTTGGAGTCTGACTTATTCTCGTTATTGATCTATACTCATTGCAATAGTGTTGCACATGTTAATCTGACCACGCCTTCCTTGGATTCGATACCCTTTGGAATACTCCTTTGGGGAAATGCTACAATGGTATATCCGTGCGCTTGCGGATTCTTTGTAACATTAGGATTACCATCGGAACATTTCTGGCATCCTTGCTAGGAACTCATGAACTTAGCAAAGATGTTAAGGAATGCCATCCACCATTTCTGGCATCGTTACTGGGGATACAACCCTAGTGATGATGTTAAGAAATGTCAACAAGCATTTTTGGCGTCGTTGCTGGGGAAGGCTAAAGGATAACATGACAACACTTTGCATATGTTTATAATCATGACAGGGTAAAGCAGTTTTCAATGCAGGCTAACCTTTATTGTCTTCTTTGTCTTTGGATGATGAAGACAGGTAGTGCATGACTGGTTTCGACTTACCGCCGAATTTCACTGAAGATCCTGAGTCACTTGTAAGGAGAGCTAGAACCCATTTTGGTTCTCCCCAGCGTGTACGTACGGAAGTCGACCCAGCTTCCTTTGTGCCATCTACATCAACTCCTATGGCCAACCCCGAGAAGACTCTTCGCGCGTACTCTGCTCCCTCTACTGATCAGGTGCTCACCGGCCCCGAGATCAACACCGGGAATGGAAACTTCAAGATCAAAACTTGCCTCATTACGATGGTACAGGCTAGCCCATTCTGTGGCAAGCCTAATGAAGACGCGAGTGCCCACTTGCAACAGTTCCTGGAACTGTGCAACACCTTCACCATACGAGGTGTGAAGGAAGATGCTATTCGTCTGTGACTGTTTCTATTCTCACTTCTAGGAAGGTGAAACAGTGGTTCTATGTGAACCGTGAGGAGATTAATACTTGGGCAAAATGCTCGACGGCATTCCTCGTGAAGTTCTTTTCGTTGGGTAAAACCAATGCCCTGCGGGGAAAAATTTCAAGCTTTCAGCAAGCAGCGAATGAGACTATCCCAGAAGCTTGGGAGAGGCTTCAAGAGTACATCTTGGCCTGTCCTCATCATGGGATGGACAACTGGCTTATTCTACAGAACTTTTATAATGGGCTGACTCCGACAGCCCGAGGACATGTTGATGCTGCTGCTGGAGGAGCTTTCTTCTCACTCACTATTACTAATGCAACTCAGCTTATTGAGAAGATGGTCTCCAACCAAGGGTTGAGTGATAATCGACTCCAGCCACGTCAAAGGGGTACACATACTGTCAAGGAAGCAGATATGTTGAACGCCAAGATGGACCTGTTGATGAATGTTGACGGTGAATTTCCGTCAACCTAGCCATGAGTTTACCTTCAATGTTGGTATTGATTTAATATCCAAACTAACGATCCTAACCCTCATCATATATCAAGTTCGCACTCGCATGTGGTATTTGGAGTTTATTGTTTACGCAGGGATTAAGCACCTAAATGAGGACTTCAGGGTAGAGTTCATCGAGCACTTTGCGAGAACGTCATGAAGCCCAGTACAAGTCAAGACACGAGGTGAACATGACTCCAAGAGACCCAAGGACCAATCCGTGAAGGCAGAAAACTCTGAGGACCTGGGCAGAAAATGCTGAAGCTTGCACGACAAGGAGCCCTATCCAAACCGCGGAGAAACTGACGTCAAGGACCCACATGCAGTTGGGAGAAAGTTCTAGAAGACATGAGAAGCGACGGGAAGAAAACAGGGGCTGAACCAGGCCAAAATGGGCCCAGGCCGGTCGGCCTAGGCCGGCCGGCCCAGCCCATTCTGGCATCGGTTCGGCGCCCCTTTGACCTAGATGACCCTCGGGCTATTTATAGTCCCCCTGCCAAGAGCCACACATGAATTCATTCGTCATCCGCCGCCGAGGAGGAGAGAAGAGAGGGACACCATTCCGGAGAGGAGAGGGTCGAGATGGTTGACTAGGGCTTCCCTAGCCGACGTGGGAACCTTGCATGGTAGACCACGTCGGAGTTCCCGGAGCTAGGATCAAGATCAAGGTAGGATCCCGGTGGTGATCTTGTCTATGTATTATACTCTCATGTTGAATTTGCAAGATTGAATCCGATTTCTAGCGATCAAGTGCTTTCACTACGACTTTGTCTTTGCTTGGGTTTTCTTATTCTCCAATCTATTCCGCGGAGAGATTGCATAGGATGTTCTTGTAGCCATGGTGGCTTGAGGTGCATACCTGACCTACCGAGCGTTTTCAACTTGTTCTTCTTGAACTCGCCCTAGGCTAACCTGCACGAATAGGAGTGTGTTGTGACAGGAAGGTGGCTCCAAAAGGCGGGCGTCTTCGGAGTTGGAACGGAAGCCACGATTTAAAGAAGCTTTTAATGAGATTCATTTGCCTTATTCTTCTTGGTTTTGGAACTTCAACAAAAGACTCGATCCAATCTCTAGATTGGTTCTCCCCTCTCTTTCTCTTGCTACCTCCGGTGTTTAGTAGATTAGATGTGTTTTATGGTTCTTCCATAGATTAGATGCAAAACCCCTTTTGAAGATCAAAGTGTTTTCCGCTTATTAGATTGGATCTTGCGTTACACATTGTTCCACGGATTCGATACCTTGGGTTCACACTTAAGGGAAGAAGGGTCCCTTGACTATGACGGAGGACTTGTCCGCTTGCAAGTCCAAACGAAGTTTGATACACATATAGACCGTCAACAAGCCCCTTTTTCTGGCACCATTGCCGAGGAACAAGTAATCAAGATTCAATCTAGTATTGCGTTTGTAAATATTTTCAGTTTTTCTCTTGATTTTTCTTTTGCATCTCTTGATTTTGATCATCCTCGAGAAAAAAAATCAATCTAATCTAGGGTTTTGCTAAACCCTAGTTTTCTTTTAGTTTTCTTTATTTTGTTTATATTTGCTAACCCTAACCGGAGATGGACAGCTACATCTCCAACAAAAAAAACATATATTTTGTGGATGGTCAAGAAAAAACTTTGTAGGCAAAGGTGACGTGCGACACAAGATCTAAAAGCGGAGGCCAAGGATCGTCAGAATCTCCAAGAGAAACTCCACCTCCAAGATCGAAGGAAGATCAACCTCATCCGCCACTCATCCTAGGGAGATTGTTCCTCAAGACCGTCAACCATGATTCGACATCGATGGCGTGAGGAGTGCATTCAAGTCAACCATGATTCGAGGTATGTAAAGTGGTCAATATTAAATACATTCTACCTCGTTGTCGCATCGGAAGGGAGGAGTCAAGGGAGAATGAAGCGAAAAAGATGCAAAAGTTGTTGCATCCGTCAAGACCAAGAATCAACGTCCGCCTGTGAAGACCAAAAAGATGACTAAGCTGAAGAATAAACATACACCGAAGCCAAGGATTGTATAGATGTGGGGTCCCTAAGATTGCAATGCCCACAAAGAGCGTTGATCCAAAGTGAAGAAGAGAAGAAGTCTAGCTATAGACTATAAAAGAAGTGCTTGCGGGAGGCAACTCGATCGTCGAGTCATGAATAAGCTACCGGGAGGACAACCCGTTGAAGAGTCAAGCTACCGGGAGGGCAACCCGAAGAATTTTTCAAGTTTTTCAAGTAAGTTGATCTTAGAATTTGCTACGCATTACATATTATAAATTCCTATGTGGTTGAATAATTTTTGGAGACATTATAATTGCTCGGTCATTTTATTTGAATTTTATATTGATCATAAACCGATGACTTGAGCCATCCCAAGTTTTATTTGCTTACTTTTGAGAAACTAGCACCAAAAATTCAGAACCTACCCCAACCTTTCATCCTCTCCATGGTGTTAAGGTTGGCTTGTTTTACATGATAAAAACACACGAGTGGAGCCTTGCTATGTTTCTTAATGTTTTTAATCTTTGACGCATGGTAGGACTCGCGTGAACCTTAGGAACTTGATTTTTGGTTTCATTCAACTTGACATCCACCGGTTTCTCTAGATTTAGAATTTTTCTAAGCCCTGTTGACTTTATTTTTATTCAAAATATCTCTCTCATGTTTGGCCAAAATTGGAACCTAAATCTATACCCCCACGGTCAAGCCGGAGTAACTTGCTATCAATTAATGAAAGCAATCGATCCCGGTGCAACCAAAATAAATTTTATAATTGTTTTTGATGCCTAAAAGCTCCTCTAAAGATATATTTGGACTCATCGCTAGCGCTGAGTTAATTCTTAAAGTTTCAAAATTAGAGGAGTGATTAGCATCTAAACATGATTAAGGGAGGTTTTTGAGCTTGATTAACATATAGTGCCCCACGATGCATCACGTGTCCATCATTTGGCATCTTGGGCACATGCAAAGGACAAGCATGGGGGGAAGCAAGGGCTTTGTTTTGTAGGAAATTGGTGGAAGCACAAGAGGAAAGGGAACAAGATGTGACATGAAGTAAAACAACAGAGGTGGAACCCTTAATCGCGCAAGCAAAGGAGTGGTTGTGAACATTTGGTGGAGGAATCTCGTGGATCACGCGGACACAAGGCAAGAAGGGAGCAAGAAGTATCTCAGAGAAGGATCAAAGCAAATGGAGTAGGAGGGCCCCTAGGCCGATCAGCCTAGGCCGGCCGTCCTAGACTCCACTTATGGCCCCCGGTGCTCCCCTTCGCCTGGTAAGTATTTTATGCATTTGTTAATTCGTGTTCTTGAGTTCGTAGCCCATAAGTTCCAGAAACAACCTAGAAATATTTGAGTTCCATGGGGATGGGGATCTTGTCATGCATGTTATCACCGTTTCTTTTGTTTCAATCTTTTGTTTATGTTGATAATGCTTTGATGCCTAAGGTTAGCCACCATGCTTTTCGGGAGTATAGGTCTCACTACTCCCGTAGATCCCATCAACATATCATTTGTAGGTTTAGCTAAAGTGGCCTCATGTTCACACCTCAATGAATTAGTTTAGCTTCACCATGATAGGCGGTTGCATGTTCAAGGATCCACAAACCCTATGGGCTAATCTCCATCCTATCTTGTGCACCTCACGCTCCACCCTCTAAAATATATATATAATAATCATAATAATAATAAACTCCACCCTCCATATACTTCCCTTGTGTGTTTTTTCCACCGGCAAGCAACCCCCGATGCACTCATTATGAGTTAGTGCAGCAACAATGTGGAAGAAAGCCACCA
This sequence comes from Cenchrus fungigraminus, assembly GCA_036936925.1. Lineage (NCBI taxonomy): Eukaryota > Viridiplantae > Streptophyta > Magnoliopsida > Poales > Poaceae > Cenchrus > Cenchrus fungigraminus. The sequence goes on from CM072780.1 coordinate 94,277,457, forward strand.
TTGTCTTCACCAAAAAGACACGATCGTCGGAGCCATCATCAAGTTCTTCGAGGAGGCACTCGATTTTCGAGTCTCCCCGAAGCATGGAGGAAGACGTGGCACCACCGAGGAGCAACACGCTGCCCCTTGGTGGCATGAGGAGTACACGAAGTTCATCCATGTGGTACACCGAACCGCGAGGACACACGGAAGAGCCACCCGTTCCACCATGATGCTCAATTCGTTCATCCACTCCACCACGATACACTCTGAGGTGTTCCAATGGATTCACCATGAAGACCGAGGAGGAGGAGGAGAGGCTTGTTCGTCTTGAGAAGAGGCTTGTGCCAAATGTTGACTTCGATGACAATGCCCTCCAAGTGTTGTGATTCTACTCTTGAGAAACCTTGGATGGGTGAAATTCTTTAATGGAGTTGGTGAAGGCACTCACAAGGACCTTGCCTTGGAAATTCTTATACATTAGCACCGGTCTTTGATAAAGGAGTGTCGTGCCTCTCATTTCGCCTTGAAGATGAAGAGCAACTAGTTCCTTATGGATATATTAGAGAGCTGCTCGGTCCCAAGAAGGAAGCCCCGGAGCAAGTTGAAGTTCAAGAAAATATGTTAGAAGAATTTTTGGGGAATGATTTCGGGAGAAGGTTACAGAAACCCAAAATTTCTCGTTGTCTGGATTTCCTTGGGGGTCGAGTACATGAAGCAAGGAAAATATATTAGTGGAGATGAGAGGAGAGGGTGCAAGTTGATGTTCCTCTTTCCAACATGGGGCTGAGATTATTTGTTGAAGGAAGACAAAAATTGGTTAGAGGAAGGACTTCTTATGCCGGCGAAGAAGAATAAAAGGAGAAGCATTGTTGAAGAAGGATCATCCTCCGCAGCCCAAGATGAAGGAGGGGCTGCACATCAAGCTAATAAACAACCACATGGAGGGATCTCGATGCCACCACCTTATGGAGGAATACCAACACCTCCACCATATTATGAAGTGTGCCGATGCAAGCATGGGGGAGTGGGGCAGCCATGCCGCCACCTCCTCCACCATACATGGCGCCCAACGAAGCATTCATGGCGCCTCATCCAAACCAATGCAAGTCAAAGAATGGACCGGCGCAATCACACTACAAGAAAGGATACACCGCGCAAGACCATCAATATCAACCGCCGGAAGATGAAGAATGGAGAAGGAGGAAGAAGAAATAATAATAATAATGACGCCTTCAACTTCGGTTCGATTTTCTCTTTTCTCTATTCTTTATTTTCAGCTTTTATGCAAATTTGTGTGTGCGTAGCATTTTCAGTTTTTATTTATTTTCAGCATGTGTGCTAGTAATAGTGTTTGCTTTAAATCAACATGAATAAAGTTTGCCACCATGATTATCACCTTTAGTGAAGATAATAAGTTAATGCCATGTTGATATATGATGAAAGTTGCCGCTTTGCTCATCTTTGTACTTGTTTTATGCATGATTAAGCTAGTGCTCTCTTAAAATATAAATCTGAAATTAATCTAAATGCTAGCTTAATCCCTTGCGGAGGTTATGATAAAGATAAGACCCATAGTTTTCTTTTCATGCTCTCAATTTTGGATGGGTTAAAGATGATCTATTTTTGTTCTTAAAAATTATGCTAACCTTGTCATTAATACCTCTTGCATGTTGCTCTACCTATCCAAAGCCTTATATTTATTTGAGTGCAAAAACTTAGTATACAAGATTTATTTTTGGGTGAATTAATTCAGGGCTTGGTTTCTCTGGCCCGAGACTAAGAAGCTGGTCATTCCGTTTTTGCGTATCTATCTTATTGCTATCCTTTTCCATCCGTGCATTGTGAATCTCCACATCGGAAATTTCACAAACATCGCCGGATATCCACCCATAAAATCCAATATATCTTTTTGTGTTTACCTCCTTGACCACAACCTATCATTTGAGTATGGATGAATATTTCGAGGAAGATCACAAGAATGAAGGTGCTAAGGATTGAAGTATAATTTTGGGAAACCTCCAAGACGTCATGGTCGCGTGAAGGATCCCTAGAAGATTTCAATTGTTTCTCTCCAGGAAAACATAGAACGTTTAGTACCTACGTTGGCACACAAATTTTCCCACCTCTTTGCCCGAGGACGTGCAATCGTCTAAGCATGGGGGGAGTTGCCAAGGAGTAGGTACAATGTAATCTAGAGTTCAAGGGGAGTATATCAAAAAAAGAAAAAGAAAGAAAAAAGAGAAAAGAAAAAATATATAGAGAGAAATAAAAAGTATGAAAGAAAAAAAGAGAAAGAAAAAGGAGAGAAGAAAAAATATATATATGAGAAAGAAAGAAAGAAAGAAAGAAATAAATAAAGCTCCCCGTCTCTCTAGATGCATTAAGAGTTTCAAGAGGATTCAAGATCAAGACCCATACTCATCTTTCCAACCATGTGCAATCCGATAACGAGGACTTTGTTTGTGCCTCGGGATCACTCTTTGCAATTTGCACATATCCACCTATCTCAAGTGTGTGTATTTTTTCTCTCTCCCCCTCCTTGAAACAACATTATTTTCCAATGATCTTTTTGACGAGTCTCGGTAAGACAATGAGAAGCTTGTCTTATTTTGATAATATCTCAATAATAATATCTTGGTAGGACTAAACTTTTCCCAAAAGCTCCATAAAAAGCCTACCACTTATATATATTTTGAGAGGGAAAGGAGTAGAACAAATAGGCTTGAGAGACAAGATGAGATGAGAGTTCATGAGCAAGATGCAAGAAGGTTTAATTTTTGAACTTGGTTTAGCTCTTTTTATTCATCTTACTCTACACTTCAAAATTTCTGAGATTCATTTGAAATTTGGGAGCATGACTAATTACTTGTGGGAAGAGCTTAATTGATATCCACCCTCCGTAGGGATGAAGGCTTATACACTATGGAACTTTAACAAATATAAATTTAGAGAGCATTATGTTTTCTTGTGAATGATCAAGTGCAGGGTATGAACAGTGAAAGGCAACGCTGATATCCATTGAAGGCTTACTCGAGGACGAGCAAGGTTTAACCATGGGGGAGATGTTGATGGTGAATTTCCATCAACCTAGCCATGAGTTTACCTTCAATGTTGATATTGATTTAATATCCAAACTAACGATCCTAACCATCATCATATATCAAGTTCGCACTCGCATGTGGTATTTGGAGTTTATTGTTTACGCAGGCATTAAGCACCTAAATGAGGACTTCCGGGTAGAGTACATCGAGCACTTTGCGAGAAGGTCATGAAGCCCGGTACAAGTCAAGACACGAGGTGAACATGACTCCAGGAGACCCAAGGACCAATCCGTGAAGGCAGAAAACTCCAAGGACCTGGACAAAAAATGCTGAAGCTTGCACGATAAGGAGCCCTATCCAAACCGCGGAGAAACTGACGTCGAGGACCCACATGCAGTTGGGAGAAAGTTCTAGAAGACACGAGAAGCGACGGGAAGAAAACTGGGGCTGAACCAGGCCAAAATGGGCCCAGGCCGGCCGGCCAAGCCCATTCTGGCGTCGGTTCGGCGCCCCCTTTGACCTAGATGACCCTCGGACTATTTATAGTCCCCCTGCCAAGAGCCACGCATGAATTCATTCATCATCCGCCGCCGAGGAGCAGAGAAGAGAGGGACACCATTCCGGAGAGGAGAGGGTCGAGATGGTTGACTAGGGCTTCCCTAGCCGACGTGGGAACCTTGCATGGAAGACCACGTCGGAGTTCCCGGAGCTAGGATCAAGATCAAGGTAGGATCCCGGTGGTGATCTTGTCCATGTATTATACTCTCTTATTGAATTTGCAAGATTGAATCCAATTTCTAGCGATCAAGTGCTTTCACTACGACTTTGTCTTTGCTTGGGTTTTCTTATTCTCCAATCTATTCCGCGGATCGATTGCATAGGATGTTCTTGTAGCCATGGTGGCTAGAGGTGCATACCTGACCTACCAAGCATTTTCAACTTGTTCTTCTTGAACTCGCCCTAGGCTAACCCGCACGAATAGGAGTGCGTTGTGACAGGATGGTGGCTTCAAAAGGCGGGCGTCTTCAGAGTTGGAACGGAAGCCACGATTTAAAGAAGCTTTTAATGAGATTCATTTGCCTTATTCTTCTTGGTTTTGGAACTTCAACAAAAGACCCGATCCAATCTCTAGATTGGTTCTCCCCTCTCTTTCTCTTGCTACCTCTGGTGTTTAGTAGATTAGATGTGTTTTATGGTTCTTCCATAGATTAGATGCAAAACCCCTTTTGAAAATCAAAGTGTTTTCCGCTTATTAGATTGGATTTTGCATTACACATTGTTCCACGGATTCGATACCTTGGGTTCACACTTAAGGGAAGAAGGTCCCCTTCACTACGACGGAGGACGTGTCCGCTTGCAAGTCCAAACGAAGTTTGATACATATATAGACCGTCAACAATGAAGTGAATGGATGATCTAACCAATGAGAAGGCTGCCATGACCACCACTACTCAAGCTATGGATTCTCGCATGACCTGTGAAGTCTGTGGTAACACTGGGCATTCAGGGAATTACTGCCCTACTACCCAGGAGGATGTGATGTTCATGAACGGCAACAACAACGGTTATCATCCACAAGGACGTCAAACGTGGAATCAACACCCTTATTATCAAGGAGGTAATCAAGGTAATTCTTTCAATCCTAACCAACCTTCCTTGAAAGATCTTGTTTTCGGGCAAACTAAGATTAATGATAGTTTCAACAAGAAGTTAGCTGCCTGTGATAAGGCTCTACAAAGCCTTAACACCATGGTTGATAGCCTCTCTTCTGCTCTTAAGAGCCAGCTAAGCTTTAATAAGATGATAGAAACCCAGCTGGCTCAGATAGCTGCTTTGGTTCCTTTTGCTGAAGACGAGAAGATTCTGAGGAAACTCGTATCCTCCTGTGAGAATGTTTGCGTATTGTCCACTAGATGGGGTGAGCCATCTAGGCGGACACGACCCACTGACTATGCAGGGAAGCCAGTACAGCAGGTTCTTGATCCATGAGAATCTTCAGCAATTGTGCATAGGAGAGACCCTGGTTATCCGGCTATCACTTGCATGATATATTATCAGAAAATCAAAAATGCTCTCTGTGATCTTGGTGCGAGTGTCAACCTCATGTCCAAGGCTATGTTCGAAAGATTGGGATATCCTGCTCTTTCTCCAACCTCGAAGACGGTTCAACTTGCCGATGCATCGATCCGGCATCCGGAGGGGATAGTGGAGAGCTTACTGGTATTTCTCCAGGGGTCTTGCATCTTCGCAGATTTCGTGGTCCTTGATATGCAGGATGATGTGGAAAATGCCACTCATTCTTGGGAGGCCATTCCTAAGTGACACGAAGGCGAGGATCAATGTGGGAAATGGAACCATCCGTTTCCGCATTGGGAAGAGGAACTTGATGTTCCGTTTTCGACCAACAGAAGAGCAATACTATTTAGTGCAAGGAAATGATGAGCAAATTGGGGAATGGACGGAGCCACGACCCTAGCTCAAGCAACCTCTGACCACACCAAGAAAATCAAAGAAAACAAAGAAGGTGTGGCAGGAGGTACAGAAGTCACACCTCTCTACTTCTCAGGAATGGGGTGACGAATGGAATTAATTATCGAGAAAAGTCCCGCTCTCGGACTTAAAAGGGTGAGTCCTTTTTGCCAAAAGGTAAAATTGGTATTTATCTCATATTTCCCTTTTCAAAAATTTTTTTATGAATTTCCAAAATGCATGTTTAATTTTTCCAATAGTGCATCTGCATGCTAGAATTTTTCTGGCCAATTTTCCTTTTTAAATAAAATTTCTGAAAATAATTTTTTGAGCTTGAAAAACATTGAAAAATTCTTTGAGCCACATTGTGGGAAAATCTGGACCGAGGCACTTGGGCAGGACACTAGGTAGCCATTAGAGAGCCGTTGCAAAAAGCTGGAAGCGAGCAGACCCGAGGTTGGGTCGGCCGACCGCACAGGTCGGCCATCCCAGCCCAATGGTCAGGCGGGCCCCGCCGCCTCCAATGGCTCCTAGCCATTGCCACCAGCCCATGTCTCAGTGCCCGGCTCATTTGCTTATAAATAGAAGAGGGATTGGGGGTTTTATTCACCCATTCACTCACTTTCATCACACCCCCCTCTCTACTCTTTGGCTCTTTGGTTTTCTTGGATTTCTTGCTCGAGATTGAAGTGACCAGCACCCTCTCCAAATTGTTGCTGAATATTGATCATTGGTGGAGCAACCTCGGTAAGAAGTTCATTCAGTTTTACTAATCGATCACCGAGTTGCTTGTGTTGTTCGTTGTGCACCATGAGTTGGGCCGCCGGTGTGTTCCGGAAGGTGACTCGCTCTCACCGCTTGCGAGATGGAGGAAGCTCATCTCGCCGTTCCGAAGCCACACCGAGCCCAATGTCGACAGAGCATGAAGAAGAAGAGGAGGAGCTCCCTACGCCACAAGCCGAAGAAGTGTACGCCGTTGACGCCCCCTTCATCGACTTGAGGGACGAACGAGAGAGACAAGCCTATGCCATCCTCAAGGATCGAGTCTTATCGAACACGAAGGAGTTCGACCCGACTCTTCTGGAAAGGACAGGTATGGACTCCGAGTTCGATTCCATTTGGCAAGCTCTTGGTTGGGAAGGTTTTGTCCCGGTTCAGGAGATCGGTTCTAGGCCTATCACTATCCAGTTTCTCTGCACTCTTCAAGAGGATGCATCTGGGATTTCATTTCGATTTCATGGAGTTCCGTATCGAGTTTCGTGGAAGGATCTTAGTTGCACCCTCGGCTTCCATCGTCGTTGTGCTATTCCTCTTGAGCAAGCTTGTAATGATTTTAATCATGAAAGTTTTTGGAAGAGCTTTCTGGTCGGCCTGTTCGCGGCAAGTTGACACCTCGGTGCAATGATATTTTGCATCCCACTCTCTGACTGTGGCACAAGTGGCTCACCATCACTCTCTTTCCAAGGGATGATGTACGAACCGTGCGCACTGACGAGATGATGATCTTATATGCCGCGGTCAGACGGATCAAGGTCTCCCCTGTTCAAGCTATGATTCGGCAGTGGTTGACGAATTTTAAGATGACGGGTTCTATTGAGTGTACGTCCTTGATTTCTCGCATCATCACGAATCTTGGGGTTACGCAAGGGCCCAATGTGCCCTCCATTGCTAACCCCTGGACTCAGATCGATGAAGCTTATTTGACTCAGGGGCATATTCTTAAGAAGGGTCCGGATGATTCTTTGGTTTTCTTTTACCCTGGCTATGCAAACCAGATTCGGTTACCTAACCCGGATTTTAGGTTGTACGGCCAAGGGCCATTGACCGTTCCTCTCGTGGAACCTCGTCGTTCTAGTGTCTCTGGTGATAGGGTTACTAGGAGTGCATCGAGGAGAGCAGCCAGAGCACAATAGCCGCCACCACAGCCGCCACCACAGTCGTCTCCTCAGCCACAGCCTCAGCCTACCACACCTCCGCCTGGCACATGGACCTCTACCGAGTACATGCCTGGGGTTACCCCCGGATATGCTCCCGGTTGGGATCAGCCCATGTACCAGCAGGATGCGAGTAGCTCGACTTGGGCTAGTGCAGGCTGTGGCGAGTGGGCTATGCCTACCAGTACTGCCTACGGAGATGCGACATCTTCATCGTCCGGGTTGCGCTCGTCATCTCGTGGGGTCACCCTCACTCAACAGATGAGCGAGCTCAACATCCGAGTCGGTGACGTGGAGGAGGCCGTGCACCAGCACGCTGAGTCCACCCGGGACTGGCAGCGTATGTCTGGCGAGAGACTTCACGCCATCGAGCAAGCATAGCAGCAACAGTTGGAGGAGCAGAGGGCTTACTATCTGAAGGACCGATTAGGCGACCAGAGAGGGGGGAGTGAATGGGAGCCGATAAAAATTCTTCCAAAAGGATGAACTCAGCCTATGCCCCAAATCAACAACCAAGGATTCCCAGATGAGCTTGCCAAGGTCGCGTAGTCACAAAGGACCTACCAACCCTAGGAACAAGTCTCAAACAAACCCCAAGCGAAAGCGCAACTCAAGAAGCAAAGGACTTAGTCAATCTGCAGAGCCACTGGTGGACAGTCCGCAAGGTCTGGGCGGACTGTCCGCAAGTGGTCGGCAGACAGTCCGAGGGTTCAGCGCGGATAGTCCATATTATGGGACAGAACCTCCAGTACTGCACCTCGGAAAATCGGACTGTCCGTGCGAGGTCGGCGGATGGTCCGAGCTGGGCGGACGGTCCGTGACCTGCACGTGGACGGTCCGCAAACTGCTCCCAACAAAAACCTAGCACTTCCTCGGATCAAAACGACTCGTGCTCACAAACTCAAGAACACGCGATGAACTCCTGATGAACAGGCACCCCGTGGACGGTCCGCCACCCTGGCGCGGACGGTCTGCCAGCCACGGACAGAGCAGAAACAGCTCGAGCTCGAGAAGTCAACCCTCCAAATCCAACACCCGATCTCCCAAACGGCTTCAGCTCTTGAGACAAGATTTGGGGAGGATGTGAAGCGTCCCTAGGGGATGCTATCTCCCAAAACTTGAGGTCTCAAACCAACTAAATCGTCGGGAATCAAATCGCAACCGAGCTCTACCAAAAAGCTAGGGCTCCACCCGAAATCCTCAAATCCAAGGCCAAATTCAGAGTTTGAGGGGTCAAGATCAAGCACAAAGATGCACAAGGCATCTATACATGATCCCCATAAGAAAATCTGAACCCAAACACCTTAGAATCGGAGGAACAAGCTGCACACGAAAATCCAACGAAAATAGCCCGAAAAAGACACGAAAATCACTCGAGCCACAAGAAGGAAATCGACGCAACCATGAAAGCTTCCATACACTCGGAGGTCAGATTCTCTACATAACGGTGAAGAAAATCTAAGCCTATGGAGCAGGGAAATGAGAAGCAGTCTGGATGGATGGTTTGCCCAGAAACCCTAGAGCTATATATATGGAGTCCCTCTGGGTCGGGCAAATGACCAAGCTACCCCTAGAACTAGAAATGAGATACCCACCCCTCAGGGGCAATATGGTCAAGTAGCACTCCTCTTCAGCAGACGGCCACGCCTTTGCCGCAGTCCGCATCCTCCCGACCATGGTTTTAAATAGAGGGCTAAGGCGTTTAGCGGCAGGACTGTCGTTATGGTATTTAGCGGGATATAGCCGGTATTTAGCGGGCTATAGCCGGATTTAGCGGGCTAAATGCCATAGCGGCTACCCTTTCCAGAAGCTATATCTGGCTATAGCGGCAGCTATAGCTAGCTATTTAGAACCTTGCTCCCGACGCAAGCCCTGCGATCCCGCCGCGTGTTCACTGGCATTGAAGCTTCTCGGCGTGCCCGGATCACGTCTCCACCCGCCGAGCCTCCGGTCTTGGTTTTGTGGCTCAACCAAGTAACCTGATGGTTTTGTGGTGAACCGCCGCAAACCTCGCGTGCAGACTCCGGTCGTGAGCCGCTACCCTGCACCGGCTCCGGTCGACGACTTCGTCTTGCTTTTCTTGCCACCATGCGGCCCGCACTTGACCCTGTTCGGCCACCGGGTCCATCGAGCCGAGCCTACTTGTCTCTCCACTCCTCAGAGGCCCCGCAAGGCTGAGACCTTTCAGGCCCGCTCTTCACCTGCACCAATATGAGTCAAGCCGCAACCTGCACCTGCAATACTCGGCCAAGAGTCAGTCCACACCATGTTGTCAATCACTCATCACAGCCAGTAGCGACCATCCACCGGTCCTCGGACGCTCCGGTCCTCACTATCGATGGATGGGATATCCCCCTCCACAGTTGTGAGCCTGAAGCTAGCTTGGGGGAGGACCCCACTCTGAGGTAACTTATATCTTCATTTGTTTTCAGAACCTCATATGCTAAAAACACATAAAAATCTGCAAAATTAAAAAGACCAAAAATTTTTATTTGCTTTCTTAAATTAGTTTGCTTTTCATATGCGCGGTGAGAATGCTTTCATTCCTATGGGTAAATGATGAATAGTTGCTCTGTTTATTCCTCTTGTATGCATTGCTTACAGCTTAGTATCCTATTTAAGTTTTGAGTTAGTTGGCTTGCACGATCAAACCTTAGCTTGAAACTTGTGGGTAGCAAAAAGCATGACCTTTGCCTAGGTTGTTGTGAGGTATGATATGGTATAATAGAGCTGCTATGAGCTTGTGCCAAGTGATGTTTGATTTTCGGAGATTTATTTTGAAAAATGCCAAAATGATAAGTTCCTCAATAATGAGAAAATCATATCCAAGCACTACAAGAAAAACGCCGACTAGTGACGCAAAAAAGGCCGTTTCTCGTCATAAACCGTGATTAATGACGCCGGTTGTTACGAAAATGCTCCGTCATTAATCGAGCGTCACAAATCGTGATTAATGACGAGACCTTATTTCGCGGCGTCATGAGTTTAATGACGCGTGGAAAATCGTCTATACAATGCGTCATAACTTCATTCCTGCAGCTTTGCCACGCTGAACAGAATCTGATGTGGCATCCGATGTGGCATGCCAATTGTGACAAATCGTATGCGTCATAAAACGAATTTGGCCCGTTTGTAGCTGGGTTGAGCCCAAAACTGTTCCTGTAAGCTGGCGTTGTTCATATAGCCCAAAAAAGATTTTGTTGGGCCCAATTGTAGCTTTTTAGATGAAATTTGATTAGGGTAGGCCCGTTTTGGTTGGGTCGAGTCCAACAGGTGCGCACATTGTTGCGGCCTTCTGTGTCACGTTAATTTGAAAAAATTTGACTTTTGGCCCAATTAAAAGTGGGCTAAGCCCACTGAAGGACAATATAAAATTAACTAATCATGCATCAGTATTAATGGATTTCATTTCAATTCTGACCCTTTTTTTGAATAATTCCGATCTGGTTGGCAAAATAGTAATCAGCACATATTTCTTTATACAATAAAGCAAATTGTTGTTTACTATCAAGCACGACCATATTGTTCATCACATATCACAAACTATTACAAGATAACAGTATCACAAGGAACATTGATTAACAAAGCTAAATCCAGTTCATAATCACAAGAGAAAGTGGAGATTTGATCTAATGATCTTAACCTCTTCATCTTTTACTGCTAAGCAGTAGACGAAGGAGGTCCTCACTGTCTTCGGTTAGCTTCTGCAACCTCTTAATCTCAGCAGACTGCATTTTCAGAATTGATTCTGATTCTTCGGTCTTCCTCTTCAAGGTACATAACTCTTTCTGGTGAGTAACAAACCGTTGTTGAAGTTGTACCCCATCCTGATTGGGAGCGTCAACTCGCTCTTCATCAACACTACTACATAAGGATTTGGTACCCATTCTTGAGTACTCGGCTGCCTCTGTTTTAATTTGTTCGGGAAGAAGCATCATTGACTTGGTAGCTTCCATCTAGCAACAGTGGATCCCAAGTCAGATTAGGACCTTGTAATTGATTCGAACTAAGGAAACAAAGGTGTTAAATTTGTTACCTTGAAGCAGGTCTGAACAGGAGTGACTTCAGATGTTGACCCTTTGGCCCGTGGAAACAAGTACAAGAACAAGAGGTAAGGGTTGAGATAATTTGCAATCGGAAACAAAGAAGGTGTTAAGTTTGTTACCTTGGAGCAGGTATGAACAGGAGCAACTTCAGATGTTGACCCTTTTGCCCGCTGAAACAAGTACATGAACAAGAGGTAAGGGTTGAGATCATTCGCAATCGGAAACAAAGAAGGTGTTGAGTTTGTTACCTTGGAGCAGGTCATGTTGACCCTTTGGCTCGCTGAAACAAGTTCATGAACAAGAGATAAGGGTTGAGATCATTAGCAATCAGAAGCAATTTCATCTATTAAGTTCAATGCGGTACATGAACGATCACACCCAATCCATCATCACCCAAGCATGCAACAACAATATTCAAAGGCAAAGAGCATGGGGAAGCAGTCCAACAATTTCATCTACAAACTTCTACAAACCTCAAATAAGTTGACTTGGAACAATCTCTTGCAATAGGGAACAGAAGATCCACAATCACCCAAGCATGCAACAACAATATTCAAAGGCAAAGAGCATGGGGAAGCAGTCCAACAATTTCATCTACAAATTTCTACAAACCTCAAATAAGTTGACTTGGAACAATCTCTTGCAATAGGGAACAGAAGATCCACAATCACCCAAGCATGCAACAACAATATTCAAAGGCAAAGAACATGGAGAAGCAGTCCAACAATTTCATCTACGAATTTCTACAAACCTCAAATAAAATGACTTCTAACAAACTCTTGCGATAGGGTACAGTAGATCCACAATCACCCAAACATGAAAGAATATTATAGAAAGCCAAAGAGCATGGGGAAGCAATCTAATTGAATCAATCAATACAGGGAGGAGACCACAGACCTGGCGAATAGGACAGGAAGAACATGCCGAATGCCGTCTCGATTTAGCAGCCCGACCTTGCGCCTTCAGCACGATGTTCTGCGCAACTGTTGCAGATCTGTGGCCGCCAGGGTGAGCCTCGGGGGAGCCGACGGAGCAACGAGTTTGAACCATCTTGCAGCTTCAAGGACGTTGCCGAGGAAGGCCGCCGCTCGTAGAAGAGGAAGGCCGCCGCTCGTAGTAGAGGAAGCCGTTGTCGGTAGCTAGGTCGCCGTTGCTGCTTCCGCCGTAGATCTAGGTCTCTTCGGCGGTCGAGGAGAAGATCCCTTGATTTTGGAAAATTACCAGGAGGGAATTGGGAGACCTGGTTTCCCTCTTTATTTTATATATAAATGAGGAGTACCAGAAGGAGGAGCGGGGAATTAAAAATTTCAAGTCCCGCCTTTGTGGTCCAGATCGGGAAACGAAAGACTTTGGATCATGGACCCAAATGTCAGTGACCCAAACGAAAGACCGCTTGGGTGTCGGACCCAAACGTCAGTGACCTTACGCAGAGAGACAAGTTGTTGACTGGGTTGTCTGTGCCACCATGGATCTTGGAATGGACAAACACACACAGGACTAGACTCTACTTCATATTCACATTAGACGGATGATCCGATTTTGCATTACAAATGTACTCACTGCAACAAAATAACGTACCGTTTCAACTGTTTATTACATGACTAAAAACACTTAAACAAAACATTAAAAGTACAGGGGACCCTGGTACAACCCTTCAGGTAATCTTCTACAGAGATTGTGCATAAATTCGGGATGATCAGTGCATACAACCACCCAATCATATGTGAGTATTCCGTGAGGAAAGATTTGCTCTAAGAAAGACATGCACTTGTCCTGCAATTGTGTGTAGTTAGCCTGAATTGCCCATCGTAGAAATGAAGTCACAGTTTTCTCGCTTGCCATGTCACACATCTTTGACGCACAGTGCAACTTCAACCTTTCGACTTGGTACATGTCGGCGACCAAGAGTAAATAAGGCCAGGCATTGGCAGGAGTGTCCCATAAATCAGCCTCCTCCGGGAGTGATCCTTCACTAGCATATTTGATCAGGACCGAGAAGCCATCAGGGTGTGTGTCAATAATTGTAACAGTTTTAGAGCTAGACTCCACTCCTGGGCCATAGAGCATTGCCTCCATCACATAAGATACTTTCGCCACATCGGCACGTATTGCTCGTATCACCCGGCATTCTGCACCTACGTGGAACACAACTTCCACAGGGGCTTGGGCTGCAACGCTTTCTCATATGCTTCTTTGCACTGATGGAGGAGGAACTTCAATGTAGTCGTCCTCCAGTACTGAAACAACACATGATATGTGTATGTGATCTTCACTGGATGTCACGCGCTCAATGTCATGATGCTCCACCAGACATTCAAATCCTCTTTCTTGTAGATCCCGATTCATGAACCAAACTTCTTTTGTAGCTTAAACTCGAAACATATCATCTTCATCGTTTGGGTCTCTAGCCATCGCACGCAACAATACTCGCACCTACGTGGAAGCAGTCACAGGCTTGACAAACAATAACATAATGCGACCGTATCGCCATGTGTGAGTGTGTGTATTCATAGCAGCAACGAGACACATACCATTTGGGATTTGTGCAGAGGAACGAGGACGACGACAATGCTGTCTGGAACATCCATCCACTGATGATCATTCATACCTGTAGGATAGCAACGTAGCTTATGAACGTACCGGATTCCTTGAAGTTGCCTGCGGTTCCTTCTGCTTTCGCTTCCTGGCTTGAGACTGAGAAGTCGACTTGCATGGAAGGAATCATTTTAGCGTCTAAATCCATTAACACAAATGGCCTGCAATGATCGTCTCGTGCATAAACTGTCTCTTATTATAGTGGGAGTGAATGTGTCGTTCTGAAACGTCCGTTCGTGGACATCAGTTACCACCCGGAATGGACATGTCCCTTCAGTGCGGGTGTGGCAGTGTTCGGGTCATGAACTTCCTGGTTCTAGTCCTTAAGTGTGATTCACAATGATCGACACGTTCGTTCAGAGGGGGTGTGCACACAAGTTCGTCGGTTAACTCCCGGTGCCAGTGCTTAACTGCAATTCTCAATAATCGACACGTGGATCAACTTGTGAGAGCGTGTCATTCCCAAACGTCCATTCGAGATGCCCTTCTGTGCTTATATGCATGTTAATATTACACACACACAAAAAAAACATGTATTGCTATTCCAATTCCAGCTTATTCTGTTTTGGTCTTGTCGCGTCAACAAGTTCATCACGTTTCTCAGTCTCCAAGGCCTGCGGGAATCATCAAGTGCGAATCCAGACCATTCGACAGTCACGACTCGCGCAGCGTACCTGATCGAGGAGGACTTGTCAAGTCATCCCGCACCCTGCGTGCAACGCAAGGACCATCCGGTCCATCTGATTACAGCGCCCAATCTTGTTCTCCAGATGCAATTGACACCTAAACCATTACATAAATAAACGGTAGAGAGTTGTCTCGTTGTTGATGCAGCATGAGCTGATGCAGTGAGATGGCCATTAGATGCAGCTAATGCGGCGTGATTTATCCGCAGGGCTTTCTTGTGCTCTAGAGAGGAAAGTCCGGAAGTAAACACATACCTAGACACGTCGGGCTCATCCCGTGATACCCATCATCCACACATGTAATCGATGCACGCCACTGAAGATTCTGACCTAGATAGATTCCTATCACGCGTAGGCCTGACTATATTCAGAGCATCTCACATTTTCTTTAGTAACTTTAGCAATGCTACACCGAGATCACGTGACCGCTGTAGTCCTCGATAAATAGGTGAGTGCAGCACAGCGTTCTTGAAAGGCAAGGCCAACACTCTTCGGTTCCCCGTCTTGCATTTCTCTACTTCAGTGGGATACAAGGGTGAGATCATTTTGTTGGCTAATCTTGTTTACTTTATGTATGCATGGTATCGAGACGGTCACATTGTTAGCTTATGTAGGGTTTGTTCTTCATTTGTGTATGCAGTACGTGGGGAATGGTCGGGCAAGGAAGGAACGGAGCATGGAACTTGGAGGAGTCGGGGAAGGGGGAGCTGTCGGGCGCAATAGCACCTCACCACCACCTGGTTCAGCCGTGTAAGGAATCGAATGCCCGTTAGCCTAAGAGGGGAGGGGGTGAATTAGGCAACTTAAAAACTTATCCTTTGGCTTCACTACTTTTACACAAAGATAAACTAGAACATACTATCTAGATGTGCAACTAAGGTTGTTCTAGTGTGAAACTCCCATCCCAAAACAAGGTTTGCAACCTATAGCCAATCCTAGCAAGATACTACTCTAGGAAAGTAAAGGCAAACAAAGATTGCAAGAGAGTAATGCGGAAACGTAAAGAGGGATGAGAGGAAGCAAACTCTTGACACGCGATTTATCCTGTGGTATCGGTAGGCACTAAGCCACCCCTAGTCCACGTTGTTTAAGCACTCACACAAGAGTATTGCTTCCCAGTCACCAAGTCTCTCCCAAGAGCACCACTTGACTCGCCACAAAGGCTAGCCACTTAGGCACTTGCCAAGCTCCCTTGGTCACTTGATGCCGCCTCCACTAAGGAGCTTCTCCACCAAGGAAGGGGGTCTCCACGTCCCCCGCACAAAGTGTCCTCGCCACTCCACACCAAGCCGGAGGGTCGAAGACGATTGCCGGTGAGCCACTTAGGCCCCAAGGCTTCCGGCGAACCTTGTACACCTTGATTCACTCAAGAATCACCTCACAAGGTTGGCACAACCTTGCACTCACTCAGCTCTAAGCTAGCCTAGCACTAAGCAATACACTAAGCATATGCAATTCTATGGATGAGCAATTAAGCACTTGGATGGATTGAATATGATCTTCTAGGTGTCTTGAACTCCTCTGCACTTCCACACAATCCAGCAACCTCAAATGGGTGAGTGGAGGGGGTATAAATAGCCCAAGGCACCCAAGAAGCCGTTGGCTAACGGCCACTGAAAAAGTAAGCGTCGGATGAACCGATGCTAGTTTTTCCAGGGCGTCGGTTCATCAGGTGCCCTCCACGTCACTTAGCCATTGCAGGTCTACTGACACAACTACTTCGACGCTATACACCGACGGTGCGTCAGATCATCCGGTGCTGAAGGACTCTTCGCCAAAACCTTACTGTTCGCATCTTCGTGAGCGTCGGATGAACCGCTGCCCTACCGTCGGTTCATCCGGTGCTGAAGCTCCGTCTTGGCGCGTCTCTGTCTTGATTCAAATGAAGCGTCGGATAGACCGACGGTGTCCTCACTTAGACCGTCGGATCATCCGGTGCTACTGACTTTGCTGCTTCTTCTCTGCAATTCATCCGGCGCATCTAGAAATAGGACCGTCGGATCATCCGACGGTGACATCTTCATTTTGCTTGCTGCGCAGTGTACCAAGTACTCCGACGCTATGCACCGATGGTACTGTCGGTTCATCCGACGGTGTCAATTTCCTTTTTCTTTGTGTCTTTGACTTCTTTCTTTGCTTCTTTGATTGTGGTTACATCCATGGGACCTAGATATGTCTACAAGGACATGCTAGACAATGTGGTTAGTCCCATTGCTTGTGTTAGCATGAATCACCAAAATCAACTCGAACAAATGGCAAATGGGGCCATGTTCACTACAATCTCCCCCTTTTTGGTGATTTATGACAACACAAGCAAAGCAAGCATAAATTTGCAAAAAATTGACAAAATTAGAGCCCACTTACACTTGCTTGGATGCTTACCATCATCCAAACTCCCCCTAGATCAAATCTTCCCCCTTTTTGATCTTCTCTTCCTATGTTCACACATAGCTTGCCTCTTCCCACTTTGGAAACACTAGCTTGCTTTGGTCCCACATTCTCCCCCTTTTGAATAAAATCTCCAAATAGGTCCAAAACAAAAGGTCTCCAAGGAAACTAGCAAGTCCTAGCAAACATAGCTCAAAGAGAAACGTTAAATACAAGGGAGAAAGCCACATGAACCGTGATCCATATGTATGATATCAATGAAGATACCACATGTGTGAATAACTAAGGTGGATCACAAGCTCATGAGACTAGCATGATACAACCTAAGCAGTGCACAAGAACAAACGCTTGTAAGGCAAGGAAGCTTAGAGCATATCATGCAAGGAGGTAGCTTAAGGGACAAGAGATAAGACAAATGGGTTCTTGTTACATTACCACTTGTAGATATCACTTGTAGTCTTTTGATCATTGCATACCTCCGGGGGATTGATCCTCTCTACCTTGTTGGCACCACATTGAGATGAGCCACTTGGAAATGATATCACTAGAAGGTGACACCACTTGAAAGAAGCTTGCAAAGAAGACACTTGGGGTACCACAAGGATTAGGAATGTATGAGTGCATTGCCTTTGAACTTATATAGAGACATAGGTTCGCAAGGACATGACTCAATAGCATGAAGCTCATATTACTATATTCACTCTTTTAGAGATGTTAGATCACATTGAGAGTGAAATAGCATTCTCTTAGAATGAAGCACCGCACCGGAACGCATCACCAAGGGACTACATAAAATAAGCTTGA
The DNA here is from genome assembly GCA_036936925.1 of Cenchrus fungigraminus. NCBI lineage: Eukaryota > Viridiplantae > Streptophyta > Magnoliopsida > Poales > Poaceae > Cenchrus > Cenchrus fungigraminus. The sequence goes on from CM072780.1 coordinate 94,295,402, forward strand.
AACAATGTTAGTCCCATAACCAAACCATAGGATGAGCTCCCCCTAAATGCGTGCATTTAGTGTTTGAATCACCAACCAAAAGTATGCACATTGTTTATAACAACAAAAGGGAAGCTAACCCTATAGCTTGCTCATGATGCAAAGAGATATATATGAAGACATGCACCATGAAAGAACAAGTGTAGCTTTCCTACACACTAATCAAACCATGTAGGTTACTCATGGGTTAGCACATGACACAAGCAACCTACCATATGTAAACAACTAAGCATAGCAACAAATGCAAACCTAGACAAGGCAATGGAGCTACAATGATACTTGAGGTGAGTTCTAGTTTCCATTACCTCTACCGGGGAACTTGGGCAACACATGTCCAACTTGCAAGCTAGGCTTCTAGGCTTGAATCTTCACAACTTCTTTGTGCCAAGCCTCCCAAGTCCCCGAACTCAAGGCTTTCAAGTGGCCTTAGGAACCCACACCATTTGAGGCCCCTTCATGTTGGTTATGACTTCCTTGGGCACCCAAATGGGTTGGTTCCAACCCCGCTCCGTCTTCATCTTCCCAACCTTGTGTGCAATCACTTTGCCACGAGTCTTCTTCTTGATGACGTAGGTGTTGCTCTTGATCTTGTTCTTGCGGTTGGGCTTGGTGTAGATGAGGGAGCTCTTGATGGTGGGGTTCATCTTCTTCTTCTCGCCCTTGTCCATCTTCTTGACAAATTTAGAGCATTTGTAGAACTTGTGCCCTTCTTCATGACACTTGTAGCAAGTCACGGTTGCACCCTTCTCAAGCTTATTCACCATGGGATCACGGTTATCTTGAGAAGGTTGGACTTTGCTCTTCATGTCTTGAGAGATGTCCACTTGTTCCTCATTGTTCTTGCCCTTGCCCATCAAGCTTGCCAACCTCTCTCGGAGCCATTTCACTTCTTGCTTGAGCTCACCATTTTTCTTGCCTATGAGACAATTACATGTTTCTACAACAACATTCTCATTGCAAGATGGTGAGCAAGATTCATTAATTAAATCAATGCAAGAAGTTGAAGCATCTACCTTGGAGATAGGAATTGCACAAGGGATAGATGATTCATCAATCTCAAGGGAATTACTTGTTTTAGTCTCATTGCTCTCAAGCTTAGATTTTAGCTCATCACACTCCTTGCTAAGCAATTTGAATTTGCACAACAAATGTTCATAATTTGTAGCAAGGGTTGCACTAAGATCATTGAGAGTATTGAGTTCTTTAATTTCATTAGCTTGTTTCTTAAGCATTCCTTTTTGCTCATGCACTAGCTCAACAAGATCATCGAGAGAGGTGGTGTCGGATTCATCATCACTTACATTGCTCTCCATACCTTGGGCCATAAGGCACATGTGTGGTTGTTGACGGTCGATTTCCGTCAACCAAGAGCACTTGTTACACTTTGGTTTGAACTTTGAATTATAACTAACCCGCCACTAGGCATACTAATGATGTAACAAGTTCAGACTTGCATGTGGTTTTTGGAGTTTATTGTTTACGCAGGAAATCAACGTTAAAGAGGAGACTTTCGGGATAAGTTCATCAAGCATTTTATGAGAAGATAATGAAGCCCGTCACAAGTCAAGACACATGGTGAACATGACTCCAAATGGACCAAGGACCGAAGCATCAACACGTAAAACTCCAGGGACTAGGAGGTTTACCAACGAGATCAACTCAGCCCGAGAGATATTCTCGCAGCCCAGAACAGCATGATCTTTCGGTGCAGATTCGGAGACTTAAACAGCCTCTAATGGCAAAAGTTTGACTACCAAAGTTGTGGGCCTCGACGATACCTTCGATTTGGACATGTGGAAGGCCCAATTCGGGTCAAGGAGCTAGGAGATAGGCCCCCGAAATGCCAGCTGCGCAGACAAGTCCGAAATCAGACAGATTATCTTCCGAGACTGTTTTGGGGATCTTATCTTCGTTTCCAAGGAAAGCAATGAATACCAAAGTTGGATATAATTTCGTGGCACACAACCTGGACACTGAATTTGCATTATTTGGAGTCTGGACGTGGGAGATATGGTGCCGGCAAGGAAGGGCTACGAATCAGGAAAATCTGGACGAGGCTGAGTTTATGGAAACCAAGTTCGCTTCTCTCCCAAGGAAGATCTCGTGCAAGGCAAGGTGGAGCACGCCCCAAGACTCCCCAAAGGCATAAATACAACCCCTAGGCGCCCAAGGAGGGGTTACCATTCAGATCCAAGCATTCTACCGACGCCATTCACCAGAAAACCGCCGCCGCAAGATGAGGGAGAGAGTTGGATGAGCTCGTCTCAAGGATCAACGCCGGTGGAGGAAAGGAAGCAAGAGGAGGACTCCAAGCCGCTGGCCTAGGGGTGTTCCCAAGCTTCATCACCGCCATCTTCATCAATGACGTTCTCCGGAGTCTCCATCACCCCTATGTGCTTCAATCCGTGTAAGATGATGGGGTAATGCCTCCGTTCATCCCTAGAGTTAGATGGATGCTTGATATGTAATCTATACATGAATCTTATGCCTATCGATGTTCTATGGTCTATGTCTTCGCGAATGCTTTGTTTACATATGTTTGCGCAACATGTGGTCTTAGTAGGGTTTGTGGTAATCGTGGTGATTAGATTAACCCTATGGATACTTAGGTATAGATGCAGTTATACGTGAAAGTGTTTGATTACCTTGCGTAGTGACAGTACGGTGGAGGGAAAAGGCTTAGCGGCCGCATAACCACCATGAAGCTAGTGAAGGCAACACCCTTTTCATGTAGTAGATGCATGTTCATGAGATCCTAAACCCTAGGGAGGGAACGCTTATCTACCTTAATCTCTCTCTTGTACCAACCCTCACCATCTAGTTTAACCTTAGTTTAGTCTTAGATTAACATAGGTTAGATTGCTTTTACTTTAAGATTAATCCTCTTTCAAAGGCTTTCCAATCAACTAGATTAGAACTTGGTTAAGCGCTAGCAATCCCCTTGCTCCGCGGATTGACAAGAACCTTGGGGGTCACCCCGTGGTGAAAAAGGTGTAGGTCTGTACGCTTGCGGATCGAAGGTTGTTACGTGTTTCAACCATCAACAGTGGTGATGATGATGGACCTTGCATGAAGCGGGTGGTGAAGTTCTTTCTTGATTCATCACTCGAGCTACAAGAACTTGATTCTCCACCACTTGACCATTCACGGATGATGACATTTGCTTCTTGCTTTGGTCTCCTCTCCTTGACCACCTTCTTCTTGGGCTTGTGCTCGATCTTGGTGATCTTGATGTGTTGATGATGACGCCCTTCTCTCAAGTGGACGTTGTAGCCGTACATGTTGATTTTCTTCACATACTTGAAGATCTTCTTCACATACAAGGCCACCATGGATTCAACCTCTTCATCACTTGAGGAATCTTCATTGTCACCATCCTCACCATCATCTTCGCTTGAGCTTCCATGAGTAGCCATCCTACTCATCACCTTCTCTTGTTGGCTTGAGAGGGCATGACTTGTGGTTGGAGAAGATGGTTCTTGGGGCTTTTCTTGGGGCGCCTTCTTGGACTTGGGCATGATTTGAAGCTCATGTGCCATGATCTTGCTCAAGATTTGAGATAACTTCAATTCTTTGAGCTTCTTCTCATAGATGATGGCCTTCACCAAGTCATAATCGGGCTTCCAGAGACTTTGAAGGATCTTGCGATTGATGTTCAAGTCCGTGATGTTCTTCACACCTAAAGCATTGATCTCATTGACAAGCACATTTAGCCGTGAGTACATGGATTCGGTATTTTCATTTGCAAGTTGCTTAAAGCTATTGAATTCCTCAAGGAGACAACCGTAGCATTCGTTAGCAACTTCTTTTGAACCCTCATTTTGCTCCTTGATGGTTTTCCATAGCTCATGAGCATTTTCACAATTAAAAACTCTATTGAAAACACCTATATCTAGTGAGGACAAAATGATACTCTTAGCAATCACATCAAATTACTTTTCCTTCTTAGTACCATTTTTCATGCCCTCATCGGTGACTCTCCAAACATCAAGGTCCTTTGCTTGGAGATAGGCCTCCATGAGAACCTTCCACCGAGGATAGCCCGTGCCATCGAAATGTGGAGCCAAACCTAAGGTATCCACCCCGTTCATACCTCTATAGAGCAACTCACTAGGCGGTGAAGCCTAACCGTTCCAATGAGCCGGTTTTTCACAATTTACCAATCGAATTGGCGTTTCCTTGTGAAGGAAGTGAGTCCCGGCTCTGATACCACTTGTAAGGAATTGAATGCCTGTTAGCCTAAGAGGGGGAGGGGGTGAATTAGGCAACTTAAAAACTTATCCTATGGCTTCACTACTTTTACACAAAGATAAACTAGAACATACTATCTAGATGTGCAACTAAGGTTGTTCTAGTGTGAAACTCCCATCCCAAAACAAGGTTTGCAACCTATAGCCAATCCTAGCAAGATACTACTCTAGGAAAGTAAAGGCAAACAAAGATTGCAAGAGAGTAATGCGGAAACGTAAAGAGGGATGAGAGGAAGCAAACTCTTGACACGCGATTTATCCCGTGGTATCGGTAGGCACTAAGCCACCCCTAGTCCACGTTGTTGAAGCACTCACACAAGAGTATTGCTTCCCGGTCACCAAGTCTCTCCCAAGAGCACCACTTGACTCACCACAAAGGCTAGCCACTTAGGCACTTGCCAAGCTCCCTTGGTCACCTTGTTGCCGCCTCCACTAAGGAGCTTCTCCACCGAGGAAGGGGGTCTCCACGTCCCCCGCACAAAGTGTCCTCGCCACTCCACACCAAGCCGGAGGGTCGAAGACGATTGCCGGTGAGCCACTTAGGCCCCAAGGCTTCCGGCGAACCTTGTACACCTTGATTCACTCAAGAATCACCTCACAAGGTTGGCACAACCTTGCACTCACTCAGCTCTAAGCTAAGCCTAGCACTAAGCACATACACTAAGCATATGCAAGTCTATGGATGAGCAATTAAGCACTTGGATGGATTGGATATGATCTTCTAGGTGTCTTGAACTCCTCTGCACTTCCACACAATCCAGCAACCTCAAATGGTTGAGTGGAGGGGGTATAAATAGCCCAAGGCACCCAAGGAGCCGTTGGCTAATGGCCACTGAAAAAGTAAGCGTCGGATGAACCGATGCTAGTTTTTCCAGGGCGTCGGTTCATCCAGTGCCCTCCACGTCACTTAGCTATTGCAGGACTGCTGACACAACTACTCCGACGCTATACACCGACGGTGCGTCGGATCATCCGGTGCTGAAGGACTCTTCGCCAAAACCTTACTGTTCGTATCTTCGTGAGCGTCGCATGAACCACTGCCCCACCTTCGGTTCATCCGGTGCTGAAGCTCCAGTCTTGGCGCGTCTCTGTCTTGATTCAAATGAAGCCTCGGATAGACCGACGGTGTCCTCACTTAGACCGTCGGATCATCCGATGCTACTGACTTTGTTGCTTCTTCTCTGCAATTCATCCAGCGCATCTAGAAACAGGACCGTCGGATCATCCGACGGTGACATCTTCATTTTGCTTGCTGCGCAGTGTACCAAGTACTCCGACGCTATGCACCGATGGTACCGTCGGTTCATCCGACGGTGTCAATTTCCTTTTTCTTCGCGTCTTTGACTTGTTTCTTTGCTTCTTTGATTGTGGTTACATCCATGGGACCTAGATATGTCTACAAGGACATGCTACACAATGTGGTTAGTCCCATTGCTTGTGTTAGCATGAATCACCAAAATCAACTCGAACAAATGGCAAATGGGGCCATGTTCGCTACAAGCCGCTGCCATCGGCACCGCAGCAGCACCCGGCCCCAATGGCACCTCCACTTCCGCTGGTATCGGCACCGCAGCAGCACCCGGCCCCAATGGCACCTCCACTTCCGCTGGTATCAGCACCTCAGCAGCACCCGACCCCAATGGCACCTCCACTTCCGCTGGCATCGACACCTCAACAACACCCGGGGGTGATGCCACCTCCAGTTCAGCCGCTGGCAACGACAGCTCAGGATCAGCTGAACCTCATGGCACCACCTTTTCACCCATGGCCCAGGCCGCCACCTCGGCTGTTGCCCGTTGAAATGCCACCCCCGCGGCCAGTGCTCATTGAACAAGATGAAACGCATGACCTGAAATGGTCTGTGTTGCTTTGGCTTCAGTAGGGCGGGCCCGCCCGTGTTTATCACGAAGCAATGTGGGTGTGCCCTTTTTGCCACAGGGGTCACAGGCAATGGACCATTCATGACCTGCTGGTACACGCGCACAACATCGCCGTTTCGCCTGCCTGGGTTTGGGATACAAGGGCGAGGCATCGCGCTTTGGAGGAGTATCTGATCCAAGAGCCACGTTTTGCTGCACTCCGTGTAGCGGCTGGATTTCCATGAGCCCGTGATGGTAGTAGTATGTGGTGATGGTAGTAGTATGAGCCGTGATGGTAGATGCTAGTAGTATGTCGTTCAGAGTATGTCGCTGTAGTTCCAACTATGGTGGATCGATCCATCCTCACGTGTAATCAATGCGTATGCATGCATTTGTGTCGTTTGTATTTGGATTGTGTTGTTTCTAATAAAAATGGTAATGTGTGTGTACTCCCTCGGTATAAATTTGTTGTATACGGAAAGTCCGTTCCATTGATTTCTTAAATACCGGATGAACACAGGACGAAAGTTCGGTTTGTAGTTTTCAGTCGGACCGGATTAAATTGTCACTGCCACGCAATGAGAAAACCAACATCTTACAAGGAAAAAATAGTAGTAGTAGTATTCAATCAGACCAGATGAACAGAAGGTGAATCTTCGTTCTGCTTCTTCTACTCCTACTTCTACTAGTAGCAGTTACCACTAATCCACTAATCAAGGCGCCGCTTCTTTGTCAATGGTGCACCCGGCGCCTTGTTGCAGTTGCTCACGAACGAGGATGTCGCTCTGTTGCCGCCGCCCGTGGAAGATGGTGGCAGACCTCCCAGGGTGCTGCCCGCGGATGAGGCCGTCCCTCCAATGCCGCCGCCAGAGGATGATGCTGCCGCTGCATGGCGGCCGGTCGAGCACGGCCTTGGTGCCGCTCCATGGCGGATGATGACAGCCGGTCGATGATGGCCTCTGCTCGGCGAGGATGGCAGAGATCGACTGCCGCCGACCGATGAGGATGAGAGAGGATGACGGCGCTTAGAGACGACAGTTCCCCGGCGAGTGGCGGTGCTTCCGCGCCCCTGACCCCTGGCACCTCTTGCTGACTTGCGAGGGGTGCGATGTTTCAGAGGCACATGATCTTGGATTTCATTTTGTTCCACAAACTCCGAATCATCAAAGGATGTGTCAACCACCACCCGAATGGGCCTCCGTTCTGCCTCCTCTTCATCAGACCACTGGAGATCCTCCCTTTCATCAGAAGAGGAGGAGGATGTGGCTTGCGCCGCACCTCTAGGAGACAATGGCTCCATGGGGAGAGGAAGGGAGTGTTGTGCGAGGATGGGGTTTTTTGTTGGTTGCAAGAGTTGGGAGAGGAAGAAGGCGCTGTGTGAGAATGGGGTTTTTTGTTGGTTGCAAGAGTGGGGAGAGGAAGAGGGCACTGGGAGGAAGGGGGATATTTATGGTCAGAGGAACCCATTCAGCCATTATTGAAAACACTACTCCCGAAAAGATTAGAGTAGTTGTGGGATCCGTTCTGGTCAAACTAATTCAATTTTGACCAAATTTACAGTAAATTGTGTTAACACTTATATCTTCATATAAACTTATCGGGAAGTGAGAATTGCATTCTTTTGTGGACGAAGGGAATACGTTCTGAGGAAGGGGGAAAGACCGTTCAGCGGAATGTTAACGGACCGGAAGAAATAATAGTAGTCCAGAAGGTCCTTTTAGCAATACATCAGTATACCGAACCTTCTGGACTACCTTTTCCACTCATTTGTCTTTGTTGGAGCTGTAACTCCTCCATTGTTCTCCCACAACCTTGTTCTTTGGCTATCCTGTCAATGATGTCTCGTCCCTGGTTAAATCTTATTCCTGACATTGTTGTGAGCGTCGCCAATAAGATCAGTGATGCAAGAGATTTTATCATGTTCAAAGCTGTCTCCAAGGGTTGGAACTGCGCTCTTTCAAGTGAGGCATGCCCGTTTGACCCTTGGATTCTGAAATCTGAATTTATTGCTGAATCTGGAGCAGTGACATTCGCATTCGTCGCTGATATGCGGCTTTTTGAGGTCTTCTTTCCTGCATTGGCTGGGAAAAGGACTAGATTGATTGGTTGCGGCGGATCTGGAAGCCTAGTCGCCTTATATTGCAGAGATTGGTGCAACGCGCTCATGCTGAATCCTTTGTCTCCTCGGAAGCACATTCGCCTTCCTCAACTTCCAAAATGGAGCCAAATGGCTACTCTCCAAGCTTGTATCTTGTGCCTTGAAACAGCAGCTGGTGCAGAGTCATTTGTCGTGATTACTTTCTTTTGGCCAGAGAAATCTTTTGCAGCGCTTGGGTCATTGCCCGTTTCCATGTGGCATTTGGGTAGCCAATCCGACTGGACTACACTACCTTCGGAAGATTTCTGGTGCAGTTCTTCTGAACACATGCGGATCTACTTGGGGCAAGATCTTCCAGCACCTCCCCATCCTGTTGGACTTCGGTTGTCATGGGTTATTGGCATGGGCAACTCTTCTCTACTCGAAGGTGAAGACCGATTGTTCTTTGTTGTTCTGGAGGAGAAAGAAGCTGAGGTGGTAGAATTAACTTTGCATTCATTCGTCGGGGACATTTGGTAGCCTATTCCCTGGGAGAGAGCTCCTGAGTTTCGGAATAACATCATCTTGTTTGGTCCTGGAAAGTGCATTGTTACAGAAGAGCATGCCATTTCTGGTTTGGCTGACCTGAGGGCAAATCACATTTACTTCCTACGAACTTATCATCCCGATGAAAAGAATGAGTATTGGATCTACCAGCAGGGAATAGGTATTGTTCCAGGTGTCAACACTACTCCGGCGATCCGCATTAAGAAGGTTCGTGGGGACTGGATTTGGTCGCGAGGAACATGGCTGTTGCCTAGCTATCCGTAATGAGGAACTTCAATGGTGTACCACCTGTAACGCAATTCAATGTACAAATATCTATAGTATCATCCTTCATCAATTATTCCGTGCATATGTATGAGTTTCTACCACAATCACTATAGGGAATAAGCAGTTACGCATTCGATAATTAGGAAGGTCCTTCCCGCAAAACATCAACAGAGCGGACAAGTATCAAACATCATAAGATGGCATCTCACAGCTACTCATCACCACAAAGTTCACACCACTAACAAGTAGCAAATACCAAAATACAAGCATGATTAGCACCTCTAAACCGTCTACCTAGCAATAACACCACGAATCACATTATGCCTCATCGTTGTCCTTGCTAAGTGACCTCTTATATGAGGCCTGTCTCAGCAATTCCCTCACCTTCTTCACCACAAGTGTTGCAGAATCCAGGAGCTGCTTGACCATCTGCAGCTCAGCGGCAGTCTCTTAAATCTCCCTGTTAGTCTTTGCACATTCTTCCTTCCACATCCTTGCCTCACTTTCAGCTTTTAGGTACCTGTTGGCTTCACCCTTTTCTGTAGGAGACAACAGAGCATCGTTTCTCATTTTCTTTCTCGGCTCGAACAGGTTATGGGTTACCTCCCTGTAGTATCGCGTTATCGTCTACAGCTCAACTACTTTGACATTGGCCTCCTCCTTAGCAGTTGTACATGCTTCTTTCCATGACCTTGCTTCCTCTTCTGCTTTTCCCTTCATTTCCATCAGTTTCTCTAGAACTTTTAGAGTCCTAATATCCCATTCAGGATCTATCCACCTAAACAACGCACACTTTATGCCATCAGTCTGCAGTCACTGATTTCGTTGTTGGGGCAGACATGTCTAGTTTCCGGGCGCACGGCGGCCAGCCACGTGGAATAGTCGGCACTTGGAAACAAGCAGTTACACAATTGTTTCTCAGGAAGGTCCTTTGTGCAAACCATCAAAAGGACAGACCATCCGATTCAGGATCAATTCAAACAAACAACATCTTAACTTTTCCTCCTTTTTACCACTAAGAAGGTCCTTCTTGCGAAACATCAACAGATCAGAGTTTCCTCAATCATAACTTCCCCCTTCTCTATCTATTATCACCATACCTCCATTGTTCTTCCTCTACCTCCATTGCAACGCGTATGAATTCCGAATGGTGAGTATGCTCGAAACGAATGAGTTTGGATCATGGATGACCCTGGTACAACCCTTCAGGTAATCTTCTACGGAGATTGTGCATAAATACGGGATGATCAATGCATACAATCGCCCAATCATATGTGAGTATTCCGTGAGGAAAGATTCGCTCTAAGAGAGACATGCACTTGTCCTGCAATTGTGTGCAGTTAGCCTAAATTGCCCATCGTAGAAATGAAGTCACAGTTTCCTCACTTGCCATGTCCCACATCTTTGACGCACAGTGCAGCTTCAACTTTTCGACTTGGTACATGTCGGTGACCGAGAGTAAATAAGGCCAGGCATTGCGATTCACAATGATCGACACGTCCGTTCAGAGGGGGTGTGCACACAAGTTCGTCGGTTAACGCCCGGTGCCAGTCCTTAACTGCAATTCTCAATGACCTCCATTGCAATGCGTATGAATTCCGAATGGTGAGCATGCTCGAATCAATTTGGAATAGATTAAATCAAATCGGCATAATAAGATGACATCTCATAGCAACTCATCACCACAAAGTTCACACCACCAGTCCACCAACAAGTAGCAAGCATCATACGATGATCCGGTAGCCAACACCAAAACACAATCATGATACAAGTTTCACAATAATCATCACTACTCTTTCATAATCATAACTCCATCTCATGTTTGGCCTCCTGCAGTTGTTCCTTCACCTTCTGCATCTCCTACCGTGAATTTTTGGTCTTGTAAGCCTCTCTTGCATTTCTTAAAGTTCTTTCAGAAGATCTGGATGTCTCGTCTCAGGGCGAGGACTCTATAGGATCTCCAAAGAGATTGAAAACATAATACAACAACTAGCAGACAGAGAGAAGAGCTTCAGTACACACCTAAGGACAAGACAACTGAGGGTAGAGATCATTCTTCTTACCATATACATTGGAATAAATGCGTCAATGAATGGGTAGGATATTGTGTTTGTTTGGTCAGTCTTTTCTTTTAAATTTTCAAGAAGTTCATTATCAGTTGGACTGAAATGGGTACTAATAGGCAAGGGTACCCGTTTCAGTCCAACTGACAACGAACTTCTTGAACATTTAAAAGAAAAGACGGACCAAACAAACTCAATGTCCTACCCATTTATTGACGCTTTTATTCCAATGTCTATGGTAAGAAGAATAAGCTCTGCCCTCAGTTTTCTTGTTCTTAGGTGTGTACTGAAGCTGTTTCTCTCTGTCAGCTAGTTGTTCTATCATGTTTTCGATCTCTTTGGAGATCCTAAGAGAGTTCTCCCCCGAGACGAGACATCCAGATCTTCTAAAATAATATTAATATGTTCTTGTAGAAATAAACTCATCCTTGGAGAAAACTCATCTCGATCTGAAAAATAAACTCATATCAGTCTATAAAAAACCTGAATCCCTTGAACCCAATTGTATGAGTACAGTAAAACAACCACCACACGCCACAAAACCTGGTTGTTTGCTACCTACATAAACTTAGCAAGGGCATGGTTGTCCTAAATGAACCTATCGATCCATCAAACGATGCAAATTGGAAACTAACTGAATCTAACATGAATTGCCTATAGCCTATCAACTTCTAACATCTATCGAAGTGCAAATCTAAAGGTACGATAATGAAATCTAAATCTACTATATATGCTCATCAATTCTCCAGATCCCCAAATCTAGATATCCCCAACCCTAGTAAGATAGGGGAAAATATAGGGCACGTTTGGTAGCCCACATGACCTCTGGGCCAGGTCCGGCAGCTGCAACCCGTGTTGTTTGATGGCCTGGACGGCCTTCCTAGCCAGGCCCGCCAGGAGCAAAAAAGGCTCCCCAGCCTGCACCGCGTGAAACGGTCGAAGGGGTCGTTTCACGCGATGCAGGCTGAAACAGGCACTCCAGCGGGGTTGGGGTGACCCCCGGTCTTCGCGAGCGGACGGTCCCAGGCGCAAGACGGAGAGGAAGAAGACACGGTCCCAGGCGCAGGACGGAGAGGAAGAAGACAACGGCGGTGAGGCGTCATCAGGGCCTGGCGCCACGGCCAGCGCCGGGTGCACCATGACGCGCACGACGAGTCGCTGGCCCTGCTCGCGGTGTCCCGGCTCGCCGCTGATGAAGCAGAAGAAGCCCGGGCGGTTGAGGCAGACGGTGGTGGCGCCGTCGGAGAAGGCGGCGAGCGGCTCGGTGGCGTTGCAGGCGTCGAAGGACGAGGGGTCCACCCGTAGCTGGTGTTGCCGTCCGGGACGTGCCACCCGCGCGGCCCACCGACGTGGATCTCCAGCCCCGCCCGCGGCGCGGCAGCGGCCTTGGCGACGGCGTCGACGACGCCCGGAGCGACGAGGACGGAGAGGAAGAAGACTGCGACGGCGAGGGCGAGCGCGGGGAGCACGCGGGAGCTGGTGGTGCCGGCGGACGCCGCCATGGACCAAGATTGCTTGGCAGGAGGCGGTGCGCTCACGGGCTCACGGCTTGGTGCTCGCGGACGGGCGGATGCCACGGTCGGGTGCGAGATCCGGCCGCGGCGACGCGAAGGACATGACCGGGCGCAGGATCCGGCCGCGGCGGGCGTGGAGTCCGCGGCGGTGGAGTTGACGGTCGCGGCGGGCATGGAGGCGATGGGCGCGAGAGGCGGGCAGTGGAGCGGTGGGCACGTGAGGCGGCACAGAGGCCATGGCCGGGCGCGGGCGCGAGCGGTTCCGCGGCGGGCACAGGAAGCGGCGGCGCCGGTGGTGGTGAGGAGTAGGGTTGGGTGGGTAAGCATACCAAAGCCTAGTGCAAGGTATCCATACCAGCCCACCAAACACCAACCCATCACATCCTGCATCATGGGTTGCAGTTTAGCCAAACGTATTTTTTGCATCTCGTGAGCCTGGCCCATCTAGTCCGAGCCTGGTTCATGGGCCTGGCTGCTGTGCTACGGTTTACCAAACGTGCCCATAGCGGCTCAAACCAGAGGACCAACCTCGTCTTGCTGTCTCATCCTCTTATTGCTGGGATGTGGCGGTGCAACCATCTTCCCCTCACCGCTAGGATCCGCCATTCCTATCACGAACTATCGCAGATCTGCGTAGCGGAAGTCAAAAGTCTTTGCGAAGTCTGAGTGAAGTGTCTCGCCAGCCATTCAATACGTAATTATAGACTCAACTGAAACTTACATGTGGGACCTGGTCACAGTAAAGAATTCGCATGAACTATTAGTAGAGTTTCCCATAAACGTATCACAACCAACAAGTGGTGCAGTGGTAAACAGCACAGCCTTGTTCCTTCAGGTCCCTGGTTCGAACCCATGCCATGGCAAATTATTTTTGCAACATTTCGTGACCTATGCTTACACATGGGACCCTAGAACTATTTATGACGACTTGGAACACTCTATTTTCGAAAAAATGCTTACATGTGGGACCTAACTGAATTTTATGACGACTTGGAACACTCTATTTTAAAATAATGCTTACATGTGGGACCAAAGTTGGTTTATGACGTCGTTGACATGGCGAAAATGCTTACATGTGGGACCCTGGAAAATTTTATGACGACTTGGAACACTCTATTTTCGAAAATATGCTTACATGTGGGACCCAACTAAATTTTATGACGACTTGGAACACTCTATTTTAAAAATAATGCTTACATGTGGGACAAAAGTTGGTTTATAATGCTATTGCAGAGCTTATGGCGTCACAAAACAAGCACGGAACAGTGAACGCTCGGCTACAGTAGCAACCGTTATGACAAAAGTTTTTTTGTCACTAAATTTGCTCGGAAGTGAAATATTATGATGAGATCAGCCAGGAACGTCATAAATCAATGACGCTAAAATGTGGTTGCATCACTAGTCAACGATTTTCTTGTAGTGAAGGCCATATGTAGATTCTAGCTGTTGTTAGCTTCCACATATGCTACCTGATTTCTTCATTGAGTCTTGTCGAATTGTCATGACCCTCAGCGAGAAACTTGTCATGCTGCTATGATTAAGATCACGTACACAACCACCATATGCTAGACTTCCACCCTGGAAGTTAGCAATCATCATTCCATCCATCCCCCCATCCATTCCACAAATAAAGCTCCGCGCATTCTTCATGATTTTATCCCTCTTCAAAAAATATTCAGGAAGGACTATGGGCTATGTAAAAAAAGAGAGACATGCTCAAGAGCATGCATAAAAAAAGAAAGAAAATGAAGAAGCATAGCCCAAGTCTCGAAATCATCAAAAAGGAGAGAAGGAAAAATCATGCCAAAAGGAATCCATTCTCCATCCACCATATATACACACACATGCACATCTTGATCAGGTTGTATGACTCGTTGCTCCCAAGGATCTGGTTTTTGACTCGACAACACATGAGAAATAGGTATGCCACATGTTTTCCCTACCTACAGCTCCACATATAAGCCTATTAGGGGTAGGTTGTGAAAGAAGGCAACCTAATGCTTTGGTGAGGAACCATACACATTGAGCGATCCGAGAGTATCATTTGAGGAACTTTGATTTCTTTTTGAAAACTTGCAAAACCTCTGGATTGATAACTGATCAAAGTACAAGTAATTGGCAATCTCTATATAACCGTTCTATCTTTCAACCGCCCAAGGCAATGTGAAGCTGCATGCCCCACATCGATCAAGCGAAAGGTAAGATCAACGCCAACTCATTCAACTCTGGATAGAATACCTAGCAGTATGCTTGTCATAGATTAGGAATACAACATTGTAGCAACTCCTGATCAACCAACCTAAGTCCTTAGTATCTTGCTCGGGACAAGCAAGAGGCTAGCTTGGGGGAGTTGTTGACGGCTATTAAGTACCTACTTTAGCCGTCAATATACTCATAAATAAAGGAGCAAAAGGCATTTCTTATATGCATTTAGTTAAGAATAATGTAGTTCCACTTGACCTTGGAGTTTCTGTGATTGTAGGTAAAATAAGCATAAAAGGAGTGACAACTCACCATCTATGGGCCAAGCCACGTCACCTCAGCCAAGGAAGGGCTGCCACCTAGGATCCCATGCATGCAAGCCATGTCATCAATCCAAGGGAAGCAACCCCGACGAATCATAGGGCGACACATGGACATCACAAGGATTGAAGGGCCCACGGGCAGGCAAACCGCCTCAAAACCAGGTGGACACCGAGACCGACCTTGGGACCCACAGGACAGCCACCACGCGAAAGTGTTGACGGTGAATTTCCGTCAACCTAGCCATGAGTTTACCTTTGGTGTTGGCATCAATTTTATATCTTATCCATTGGTACTAACCCCCTTGATATAACAAGTTCGTTCGTGCATGTCGGTTTTGGAGTTTGATGTTTATGCAAGAATTTAGCGTTAAATACAAGACTTCCGGGTAATGTTCATCAAGCACCTCGAGAGAAGACCATGAAGCCCGGTACAAGTCAAGCAATGAAGTGAACATGACTCCAAGAAGCCCAAGGACCAACCCAAGAAGGCAGAAAACTCCAAGGACCTGAACAGAAAATGCTGAAGCTTGAAAGACAAGGAGCTCTATCCAAACCGCGGAGAAACTGACGTCAAGGGCCCACATGCAGAAGGGAGAACATTCTAGAAGACACGGGAAGCATCGCCAGCAAAGGAGGCCGCGGGATGGGCCGAAATGGGCCCAGGCCGGCCGGCCCAGCCCATTTCGGGCACCATTCGCCGCCCCCTTTGACCTAGACGATCCTCGGACTATTTATAGTCCCCCTGCCAAGAGTCACGCATCAATTCATTCGCCATTCGGTGCCGAGGAGCAGAGAAGAGAGGAACACCATTCTGGAGAGGAGAGGGTCGAGCTAGTTGTCTAGGGTTTCCCTAGCCGACGAGGAAACCTTGCAAGGAAGACCACGTCGGAGTTCCAGGAGCTAGGAGCAAGATCAAGGTAGGATCTCGGTGGTGATCTTGTCCATGTACCTTTGAGTATGTTGAATTATCAAGTTGCAATCTGATTTCTAGCGATCAAGTGCTTCTTCTACGACTTTGATTTTGATTGGCTTTTCTTACTTTAAGATCTATTCTCGAGATAGATCATAGAGGGTGTTCTTGTAGCCGTGGTGGCTAGAGGTGCATGCCTGACCTACCAAGAGATTTCAACTTGTCCTTTGGACTCGCCCTAGGCTAACCCACACGAATTGGAGTGCGTTGTGACAGAACGGCGGCTCCAAAAGGTGGGCGTCTTCGGAGTTGGAACGGAAGCCGCGGTTTAAAGAAGCTTTTTATGAGATTGAATTTGGTTTATTCGTCTTTGATTGGAACTTCAACAAGAGCTTGATCCAATCTCTCTAGATTGGTTTTACCTATCCCTCTCTATCTCTTGCTACCTCCAGTTTTGATAGATTAGATTCGTTTTCATGATGTTCTTTAGATTAGATGCATAAGAGTTTCCCTTGAAGATCTAAGTGTTCTCGGCTTTAATAGATTGGTTCTTGCATCACACATTTGTTCCACGGATTCGATACCTTGGGTTCACACTTAAGGGAAGAAGGGTCCCTTGACTACGACGGAAGATTTGTCCGCTTGCAATCCAAACGAAGTTTGATACGCATATACACCGTCAACAGAAAGCACAGGCCGAGGTGGGCCCACAAGGGGTCGGCCGACCCCACAGGTCGGCTGAACCGACCTTGTGTCGGCTCATCTCAGCCTTCCACGTGGTGCTTCCTGGTCGGCTCCTGATCCATTTCTGGGGTGTTCACGCCATTCTCCCGAAGCTGTCCTAGGCCTATAAATAGATGTTGAGGGACTCATTTCTTACCCAACTCACTTTCCAACTCCTCTCTCACTTTTGGTTTCCAAGGCTAGGAGGTAGGCTAGAGTAGTTCTACTTCAGGTTCCAAGTCTACTTTGGGATCTAGGTATGAGTTCTTTTGTATCTTTATTTTATTGTATGACTTTGATCTACTTCAGTTATTCAACTATTTCATATAAAGTAGTGTTAGCAGATATAGGTGATTTGTTCATGTGTTCTTCGTTCGTTCATCATTTAGAGGCTCTTGTTCTTGATGAACAAGACCTTTCAATCCACTTGATGAATGATTTACTCATGTCTTCGGTGTTTGTTCATAAGTTAGAGGCTCGTGTTCTTCATGAACCCGACCCTTTGATCCTGTTGAATAGACATAGTAGCGCACGAATCCATTTGTGTGCCTAGCCTAGTTTGATCCAGTTAGATCACATGTTTGTGTTGTATGAAGTTCGAGTTCAAGCTACGGTACTCGGTGTAAGTGGCCAGTTATCTGGTGGCACTGATCTGGGTCACAATAGCCCGGGCCGGCCAGTGTCTAGTTAACAACGCAAGCATGGTGCTTGGGTTGAGTAGCTGCGTTACATATGAGCGTATCCCACGGATAGTTAGGGGTAGGCCGCGGTAGTGACAGCCGTTGGACCCTTCGTAATCCCCCACGTTCGGCTACACTGTAGGAGTCTAAGATCTAACAACCGACGTCGTGCGGAAGCGACGCGGGCGGTTAGCTCCCCGTTTGTACCTGGGTGCTGAGCTGATATTCATACAATGTTTATGTGACTGACTGGCTTCTACTAACTTTATATGTTTAGTACCTTAGAACCTAGAGCTAACTCGTATGTTGCCTCCTAAGCTGTAGTGTACCATAGAGAGAACAAGTTCGGGTGTGTTCACACTACCCATCCTTATCATATCTTACCCCTGTGTTTGGGATCTGACTTATTCTTGTCATTGATCTATACTCATTGCAATAGTGTTGCACATGTTAATCCGACCACGCCTTCCTTGGATTCGATACCCTTTGGAATACTCCTTTGGGGAAATGCTACAATGGTATATCTGTGCGCTTGCGGATTCTTTGTAACGTTAGGATTACCATCGGAACATTTCTGGCATCCTTGCTAGGAACTCATGAACTTAGCAAAGATGTTAAGGAATGTCGTCCACCATTCCTGGCGTCGTTACTGGGGATACAACCCTAGTGATGACGTTAAGAAATGTCAACACTCCCTGTGTTTGTAAATATATACTCCCTCTGATCTTCTTTGTTTGACATTCATAAAAAGTGTACCAGCTGCAGGTCATCTTCCCTGTCCGAAACGTCAACTAATTCTCGAACGGAGGTGATAATTGTCAAGAGAAGGGAAAAATGACGAACCTCACAAACAAGTGAGCAGAACTTGTATGATTTGTTGTCACCATGGAGATAGCATTGGCAAGTTGAGCAGCGACGTGCCCCTGGTCGAGGCCTAAATTTTTTCGATCTTTTGACCGGCCTTATATACAATATGTTTGTGAATTAAGGACGAGATTGTGATTGTACTCCCTCTGTTTGTCAATATATAATCCCTGCAATCTTTTTTGTTTGACGTTTCAAACGTAAAAAGTGTGCCAATTGCTGGTCATCTTCCCTTTCCGAAACGTCAACTAATTTCGAGCAGAGGTGGTAATACTTATTTTTAAATTTCTTTTGAAACACACACACACACAGATTCACGTAGGCAAGAGAGGGGGAAAAAGACGGACCGTACAAACAAATGATGAGAACTTGTATGATTTGTTGTTACCATGGAGCTAGCATTGGCAAGTCGAGAATTGATGTGCCCCTGGTCGAGGCTTAAATTATTTGATCTTTTGATCGGCCTTATATACAATATGTTTGCAAATTAAGGACATGGTTGTGATTGTATTCCCTCTGTTTGTAAATATATACTCCTCCGATCTTTTGTTTGACATTTCAGACATAAAAAGTATACCAGCTGCAGGTCATCCTCCCTGTCTGAAATGTCAACTAATTCTCGAATGGAGGTGATAACAAGCAATAGGAGGGAAATAAGACGAACCTTACAAACAAGTGAGCAGAACTTGTACGATTTGTTGTCACCATGGAGATAGGATTCGCAAGTCGAGCAGTGACGTGCCCCTGGTCAAGGCATAAATTTTTCGATCTTTTGACCTGCCTTATATACAATATGTTTGTGAACTATGGATGAGTTTGTGATTGTACTCTCTCTATTTGTCAATATATACTCCCTGCAATCTTTTTTTCTTTGACGGTTCAGACGTAAACAGTGTACCGGCAGCAGGTCATCTTCCTTGTTCAAAACTTCAACTAAATTCGAACGGAGGTGGTAATACTTATTTTTAAGTTTCTTTTGAAACACAAACACACGCGCGCGGCCACACACACACACACACACACACACATTGATTCAAGTAGGCAAGCGAAGGGAAAAAGACGAACATTACAAACAAGTGAGCAGAACTTGTACGATTTGTTTTTACCATGGAGATAGCATTGACACGTCGAGCAGTGATGGCCCCCTGGTCGAGGCCTAATTTTTATTTTTATTTTATTTTTTGACCAGCCTTATATACAATATGTTTTGTGAATTAAGGATGTGGTTGGAATTGTACTCCCTCAGTTTGTCAATATATACTCTCTCTGATCTTTTTTGTCTGACGTTTTAAATGTAAAAAGTTTACCAGTTGCAGGTCATCTTCCCTGTCCGAAACGTCAACTAATTCTCAAACGGAGGTGATAATTGTCAAGAGAACGAAGGGAAAAAAGACAAACCTCACAAACAAGTGAGCAGAACTTGTATAATTTGTTGTCACCATGGAGATAGGATTCGCAAGTCGAGCAGCGACGTGCCCCTGGTCGAGGCCTAAATTTTTTCGATCTTTTGACCTGCCTTATATACAATATGTTTGTGAATTATGGACGAGTTTGTGATTGTACTCTCTCTGTTTGTTAATATATACTCCCTGCGATCTTTTTTGTTTGACGTTTCACACACACACACACACACATAGATTCAAGTAGGCAAAAGAAGGGAAAAAGACGAACATTACAAACAATTGAGCAGAACGTGTACGATTTGTTTTTACCATGGAGATTGCATTGGCAAGTCGACCAGTGATGTGCCCCTGGTCGAGGCCTCATTTTTTTTGATTTTTTCACCGGCCTTATATACAATATGTTTTGTGAATTAAGGAAGTGGTTGTGATTGTACTCCCTCTGTTTATAAATATATACTCCCTCCGATCTTCTTTGTTTGACGTTCGTAAAAAGTGTACCAGCTGCAGGTCATCTTCCCTATCCGAAACGCCAACTAATTCACGAACGGAGGTGATAATTGTCAAGAGAAGGGAAAAAAGACGAACCTCACAAACAAGTGAGCAGAACTTGTATGATTTGTTCTCACCATGGAGATAGGATTCGCAAATCGAGCAGCGACGTGCCCCTGGTCGAGGCCTAAATTTTTTCGATCTTTTGATCTGCCTTATATACAATATGTTTGTGAATTATGGATGAGTTTGTGATTGTACTCTCTCTGTTTGTTCATATATACTCCCTGCGATCTTTTTTGTTTGACGTTTCACACACATACACACACAAGCACACGCACATAGATTCAAGTAGGCAAGAGAAGCGAAAAAAGACGAACCTCACAAACAAGTCAGCAGAACTTGTATGATTTGTTGTCACCATGGAGATAGGATTCGCAAGTCGAGCAGCGACATGCCCCTGGTCGAGGCCTAAATTTTTTGATCTTTTGACCTACCTTATATACAATATGTTTGTGAATTATGGACGAGTTTGTGATTGTACTCTCTCTGTTTGTTAATATATACTCCTTGCGATCTTTTTTGCTTGATGTTTCACACACACACACACACATAGATTCAAGTAGGCAAAAGAAGGGAAAAAGACAAACCTTACAAACAAATGAACAGAACTTGTACGATTTGTTTTTACCATGGAGATTGCATTGGTAAGTCGACCAGTGATGTGCCCCTGGTCGAGGCCTAATTTTTTTTTTGATTTTTTGACCGGCCTTATATACAATATGTTTTGTGAATTAAGGAAGTGGTTGTGATTGTACTCCCTCTGTTTTTAAATATATACTCCCTCCGGTCTTCTTTGTTTGACATTCGTGAAAAGTGTACCAGCTGCAGGTCATCTTCCCTGTCCGAACTCCAACTAATTCTCGAATGGAGGTGATAATTGTCAAGAGAAGCGAAAAAAGACGAACCTCACAAACAAGTGAGCAGAACTTGTATGATTTGTTGTCACCATGGAGATAGGATTCGCAAGTCGAGTAGCGACGTGCCCCTGGTCGACGCCTAAATTTTTTCGATCTTGTGACCTGCCTTATATACAATATGTTTGTGAATTATGGACGAGTTTGTTATTGTACTCTCTCTATTTCTTAATATATACTCCCTACGATCTTTTTTGGTTGACGTTTCACACACACACACACACACAAGCACATAGATTCAAGTAGGCAAAAGAAGGGAAAAAGACGAACCTTACAAACAATTGAGCAAAACTTGTACGATTTGTTTTTACCATGGAGATTGCATTGGCAAGTCGACCAGTGATGTGCCCCTGGTCGAGGCCTCATTTTTTTTGATTTTTTGACCGGTCTTATATACAATATGTTTTGTGAATTAAGGAAGTGGTTGTGATTGTACTCCCTCTGTTTGTAAATATATACTCCCTCCGATCTTCTTTGTTTGACGTTTGTAAAAAGTATACCAGCTGCAGGTCATCTTCCCTGTCTGAAACGTCAACTAATTCTCGAACGGAGGTGATAATTGTCAATAGAAGGGAAAAAGACGAACCTCACAAACAAGTGAGCAGAACTTGTATGATTTGTTGTCACCATGGAGATAGGATTCGCAAGTCGAGCAGTGACGTGCCCCTGGTCGAGGCCTAAATTTTTTCGATCTTTGACCTGCCTTATATACAATATGTTTGTGAATTATGGACGAGTTTGTGATTGTACTCTCTCTGTTTGTTAATATATACTCCCTGCGATCTTTTTTGTTTGATGTTTCACACACAAACACACACACATACACACACACACACAAGCACACGCACATAGATTCAGGTAGGCAAGAGAAGGGAAAAAAGACAACACTTACAAACAAGTGAGCATAACTTGTACGATTTGTTTTTACCATGGAGATTGCATTGGCAAGTTGTTGGGATAAAAATCTTCCCCGAAGAGGGGCCAACAGCCGAAACGAACTAAGGAAAAGAAAAACGCAAAGACAACGAGAAGTAAGCACCCGAACTCGACTGAGCATTATGAAACTCAGTCGCCCTCCAATCGCCCCCATTTCATTACCGTCGGGTCCTTTTTATAGGCCCGTAACAATTACGCTTTATAACTTTTGTCATCGCTTTTTCACACAGTACGAAGCATCTCAAGGGTATTTTGGTAACCTCACAGGGCCCGTATTCACACACTTTATAGTTGATCACTTTTACACACTGTCCGCCCACGTGTCCGCCAACTTGGCACTTTGGTCTTCGTTGACTTTCTCGCCCGGCCTGAACTTCGCGAGCTTTCTCTTCGCTCACCCTTGAATCTCCGTCGGCTCTTCGCCTCCACGCCCTCGTCTTAGACTTCGCCCTGACCGTGCCTCTTTGTGCCACGCTCTTCCCCCGAAAGTTGTGCTCTTCCTCTCCCGGTCGGGCCTCTTCGCGGGTCATCTTCGCGCGCGCGTGACGCGTCTTCGCGGCGGCCGTCTCTCCAATTCCTCATGGAGTAACTTCGCATTCTCTTATGAAGATCCCGACCTTCGCCGGGTCTTCGCCTGCCAATCATCGATCTCGCCCTGAAACAGACGAACCACACACAGAACCAACGCCCTTTCTTCTCTGAAGAGCCGAAGATACAAGGGAGGGGTTAGTTGCGAAATATTTGCCCCAACATTCAGCCCCTTGCTAGTGAGGGTTTCAACCCAAGACGAGCCGAACTAGCAACACCTCTTCGCGGCGGGTGAAAATGTTTCGCCCTCAAGTGCCTCCCCTCTTCGGCTCGTCTGCGCCTTCTACTGTTGGGATAAAAATTATTATTATATTATTATTTTTACTATTTTGCATGTTTATCCGTGAAGCTCCGTGATTTTTGCCACCTCATGCTAGAGATCCTGGATTCTCGCCATGTTTCTCGCCACGCGATCTCCGAGATTTCCTCATTTGGCAGCCTATATAAAGTTCGTCCCTGCTCTTGGTTATTTTCACCACAGTGAAATCTCTGCTTCTTAACCTCTACCTTCGCAGGAGCTGAAGCTTTCTAGGCTGCCTCCGGTGCCTTCGTTTTCCTGGTAACTTCTCCTCCTTCTCTTCTTTTCATGTCTTTCTTTTGTTTAGTTTCTTATTGCTTCTTGTACCTGTGTAGTTTTCTTCTTCGCCTTCTTCACTTCCTTGAAGTCATGGCTCCCAAAGCTGATAAGGCTCCGGCTACTTTTGTCTTCGGTCGAAGCAAAGTTTCCGAAGGTTTGCTGGGCGAATATGTGTCCACCGGCTACATCAAAGAAGGGAAGGGCAGAGCCCCTGGTCCGGAGACTACTCCTACACCTCACCCCAATGAAGTAGTGGTTTTTCGTGATTTATTCACTGCTGGACTTCATTTTCCTCTTGATGGAGCTGTCGTTTCTATTCTTCAGAATTTTGGGATGTATCTTCACCATCTCACCCCTAACACCGTTCTTTGGCTTAGCGTTTACATGTGGGCCTGCAAGACAATGTCTGTGAGTCCTACTACTGCTAACTTCGTCAAGGTTCACACCGTTCATCATCAGCCTTTAAAGATTGAACTTCTCGTTGATGGTGCTTTAGTTCGTGAGGAAGCCCAATTTGCCTCTTTGAACTTCAAGTATCGTGGTGACACTGATGTTCCTATTGTTGGCTACAAGAATAAGTGAGATGAGAACTGGAACCACCACTGGTTTTATTATACTGTTGATGATGAAGAGCTCCCACTTGTTTGCACACAGTTTGAGAATCTGCCTAAAGGCGTTGGCACTGCCTATGAAGATGGAGATGCAGACCGCCTTTTTCTCATTGCTTTCCAGGAGCTAGCGAAGACCTACGCTACTTGCGACCTGGTTGAGAAATACATAGGCGCGAAGGTGTTCTCTGTTCGCGCTGGTTGGTCTGTCATTGCCTAGAATGACTTTGCTTCGCCCATCAAGATCCCAGAATTCGCTCGAAGCATTGGTTTGACGAAGAATGGTACGCATCTTTTCTTTCTTCGTTGCTTCTTACTGCACTTAGCTTATTATTTTTTCCTTTCCTTTTATTTTATTTTATTGATACTTGTTTCTATCCTTTTTTGTAGTTATCAACGTTGCTGAGATTGAAGCTCGGGCTAATGAAATTCTTGGGCCTATCTCTTCTAAGGAAGATGCTGAGATTCAAGAGCGTCTTGGTGGCACTCGAGACAATCGTCTCTTCTTCTTCAGCATTCATGCTGGTGATCGGGTTGTTACTATTGGTCGTCGCGAAGTGCAAGCGAAGCGAGCGGCGAAGAAGGGTGGCCAAGGAAGCTCCGAAGCCGCAGCTCCTGCAGCACGCCCGAAGATTGTTAGGAAGCGTCGTGGTCGCGGTGGCAATCGTGATGCTCCGAAGCGTCAGAAAACTTCTCGTGTTGCCACTTCTGAAGTTGTTTCTTCTAGCCCCGATGAGTCTGACCACACCAAGAGTGATACTGAGGCGCATCCTCCAGAGGTTTGCCATTGGTTCTGGTACAAACATTGAAGCTCCTTCGGCTGACCTACCTGAAGAGATAGTGGATGTTACTTCTCTTTCTCCCAATGCTGTTGCTGGTGCTACACTTGCTGATCCTCTTAACATCGACTACAGCGATATTGAACCTGAGAGTGACGAAGATTGCGCTCCCTGTGGCAGGTCTTTGAAAGACAAGACTCCTGTTCCTACACCTTCGATTGTTGAAACCACTGTACCTTCTGCTACCGAAGTTCCCGGTGGTAGTAAGGTTGTTTCAGCTATTCATCATAAGACTTTGGCTCGTGTGGAACAGAACGACAGCTCTTCGTCAGAAACCGAGAGCGATGGTGTATTTGTTAGTAACGAGTCACCCAGTGTTGTTGCCCGTCGTCTTGGCATGAAGCCTAGCGCTCACATCTTCGGTGACTCTATGCGCAAGGTGCTTCAGTTCTGCAGTGATGACCGCGAGCGCACCCTCCTTCAAGAAGCTGGTGATAGCTTCGGCTTTCCTATCATGGAAGATGAGCTTGGCAAGGAAAGCGCCGAAGAGATTCTATACCAAGCTCAGGATCTAAGCATGAAATCCTTCTTGGCTTGTCGTGCTGCTCAACGTTGGTGCCGTGCTAATCTTCGGTCTCGTCAACTTTTTGAAAAGACCTCTGCTACTTCTCTAAACTAGGAGATTGACGTTGTGAAGGCTCTGCAAGCAGAAAAGGTTTCCCTTTCTTCTTCGCTAGAGTCAAAAGAAAAAATGCCTTGAAGTTTCCAAGGAAAAGGATGATCTGGTCAAGAAGAACGCCGAACTGGAGCTTCAACTGACTGAACTTCGTCGTTTGGCCTCTACTGCGGAGTCTGAGAAGAAGAAGGCCGAAGATCTGCAAAAATTGTATGATTCTAAAATTGCTGAACTTGATGAACTGCGGCAGTCTCATTCCACCCTCACTTCGGAGCATGAAACCTATTGTGATGAGATTGAGCGCCATGTGGAGCCTCTTTGTAAGAAGGTTCATGATCTTCTCGTGGACTACGGGCTCACCCCCGCTCCCTATGACGTCAAAGAGATGTTCATAGGCCAAGTGTTTGATTGGCTATCTAATGGCGTTAGCTCTCTTGCCTCTGCTGCACGCTCTTTTGGAGAACTTGGAGCTGCTGTTGCCGCACGAAGTCTCACCCACGCGATTTACTCCTTGTTCAAATCTCCTGGAGATGGCGAACCTAGCATGACGAAAATTGATCTTCGGCAACTTCGCGACGCTAGCTTTGCCTGGCCGACCGAGACATCCGTTGAGAAGATTCCCGTCTTACCGAAGAATATAGCGAAGAACTTTATGCAAACATTCTTTAAGAAGTTTGGATTTGGTTTAACCATTGCCGAAGGTCGGCGCGTGCTTCGTAAGGTTCGCGATGGTTCTTCCCCTCTTTGTTTGCTGTTTTTTTATTTACCTGTGTCTGATTTTTTTTTCTTTGCTTCAGGGTCCTCAGGTGGCGCCTGGTTCTGTGAGCACTCCTTCGCCCGCTGCTGCATCTTCCGGGGGAGGGGCTGATCCTTCTTCGGCTGCACCTTCTACGCAGGCTGCTTCTCCGCATGAAGGTCGGACAACAGACGTCACTTCGGGAGCCCCAGAGGTGTGAGGGAGTGCGTAGTCTTAGTGGTGTGGGCACTTGGGGTATTTTGTGAACAATTCGTCTGAAACATTTGCAACTCTGCGCAGGTGCCAAAGGTGTATCCTGCGCAGGTCGCCAAAGATGTTTGTCCTGTAACTATTAACTTTGGCGATTACTTTATGTCTGACTCAATTTGGCGCAAGTTTAACTCTAAATTTCCCGACGTGCCTTTCGATGTGTTTATGTCGCGTAAGATAGAAAAATACGAGAAGAAGAATCTTGACGCAAAACATGTCTTCGAACATACTCGCAACCGTCTCTGTCACGATGGTACCCATCGTCGTCAGATTCGAGAATCTGAACCATCTTCTGTTGTGCCTGCCCGCGAAGACACACCTTCGTCTTCGAGCCCCCTTGTCCTCCCGAAGATTGAAGTTATTGATCTCACCGAAGAAGCGGAGTATGAGTATATGTACAAGCGCCCTCGCTGATTTGTGCTGCGATGTATCTGTCTTTGTCGTGTATGCTGCTATGCTTGTAATCGTTTGAACTATGCTGTTGTACTGAAATGTTGTGCCTGTAATCTATTTTTTCGACAAGGATGTATGCCATAACTTTATTGTAATCGCGTCTGTGCGAAGATGATGTTTTCGTCTGCTTGTTTTCATGTTCATTTGGCCTTCACTGCTTTTCTTCTTCCGAAGATTGAAACATGGGAACTGCGCTCGAAAAGTGCCTCCCCCCAGTTTCCTGTTTTAATCTTCGCAGCTCGTTTTCTTTCGATCGTGCGCTGTATCGTTTATAAGATAAAAACAAGTCATTCACATAAAATAGTTATTCTATCTTGCATACAAATTTCGACTATGCGAAGTGGCGTGATAGCTCAACTTCAAATATTCTCTTAGAGATGTGACCTCGAGGTGGCTCGTCAGCCCTGCCTCGCAATTTGCTTCGCGCATTCACCGCCGAAGGCTTCTTCGCTTGTGATAAAGCGGATGATTTTGCGACTACGCCGTTTAACGAGTCGACTTATCCCTGCAGTGTTTTACTGAGGGGCTTCGCGCATTGACCGCCGGAGACTTTTTGTTCGCGGAAAGTGGGCCTTTAAGCGAATCATGCACTCCTCTTAGGTACAGATTGTTGCATGTTCCTTAACATCTTCGCGACCTTTGCAGAATGGATCCCACATGCACCCCCTCAATCAATTTTTTTTCTTTAAGTGAACTAAATGCGACTTGTCTTCGCGAGGCCAGGCGCATGTGTTCACTTACTTTTGCAATGTTTTCCCGAAAGTAACAATCTCTTCGGATGATTGTTACTTCGGGACCGATGATAGATAACGATGGTCTTTTTTGGGGAGCCCTTGTTATATTTCTCAAGGGGATATTACACAAGTCCGCCTCGTTAAAAACCTCGCATCTTCAGTGTTCCCATTGTGAGATCACTGAAGACTCTCCCCGCGAGAAAAAGAGTACGGACTCCACTACATATTTACAAAAGTTGAAAGTGCAAAAGAAGTTGAAATGAAGATTACAAAAGTTGAAAATGAAGAGAAACTAAAAAATGATAATATCTAGCAGACGATACACATATTCTCAGAGCCAGTACTTCTGCAACTTGTGCTGATTCCATGAGTAAGGAACCTCTTCTCCTTCCAGGGTTTGCAATCTGTAAGCCCCCTGCCTTGTTTCTGATACTAAAAATGGACCTTCCCACTTTTCTTCCAATTTTCCTACTCCTCTTGTTTTTCTTCGGAGAACCATGTCTCCTGTGGATATTTTTTGCTCACGAACCTTCTTATTTCTCCGCTTCCTCGTTTCATCTTGATATTTTTCTATGTTGCTTAGTGCTTGAAGTCTGTCTTCTTCTCTTGTATCTATTGCCAAATTTGTGTCCTCTTCATTTTGTGGTTCTTGGTCTGCTCTCAATGAGCCCAACTTGATCTCTTCGGAAATGACAGCCTCTTCTCCGTACAGCAATCTGAAGGGTGTGAAGTTTGTAGCTCTGGACGTAGTTGTGTTGTGGGACCACACAACTCTAGGCAGCTCTTCGGCCCATTTCCCCCTAGCCATTCCTGTTAGGTTCTTTTTGATTCCGGTGAAGATGATGCCATTGGCCCTTTCTACTGCTCCGTTGGACTCTGGGTGATACACTGAAGAGAAGCATAACTTAGTGCCCAAGTTGAAGCAAAATCTTTTGAAATCTGTGCTGTCAAACTGCTTGTCGTTGTCCACTGTTACTTCATAGGGGACTCCAAACCTGCACACGATGCTTTGCCAGAAAAATTTTTGTATCACCTGCGAAGTGATTCTTTGCACGGCCCTTGCCTCTATCCACTTTGAGAAGTACTCCACTGCCACTATCGCGTACTTGTAATTGCCTGGTGTTGTTGGTAACTATCCCACAATGTCAATCCCCCATCTTGCGAAGGGCCAAACTGGTGGTAGCAATTGTATTTCGTAAGGAGAGGCTTTTGTATAGTTGCAATGCTTTTGACAGTTGTCGCATCTTCGCACTATATCTTCAGCATCACGGACTGCCGTTGGCCAGTAAAACCCCTGACGGAATGCCTTCGCGACTAGTCTTCATGTTCCGATGTGAGATGAGCACATCCCGGAGTGAATTTGCTGCAACAGGTCTCGCCCTGCTTCGGTGGAGATGCATTTTAGTGGTGCACACACTCTGCTTTTATACAAGTTGTCTCCTCTTATTTCATATGATCTCGCCCTCAAGGCCATTCTTTTGTTCTCCTCCATTGACTGTGGTTCATAGTGCCCCCTCAAAAATGCCATGATCGAAGACCTCCAGTCTTCGCTTGATATCGCGTTTATGTATCTCACTGGTGCTTCATCACAATCTACTTATTAGCATTTCAGAACTTCATAGAAGACATCTGGTGGTAGTGGTTCTTTCTGTGTTGTTGCCTTTGCTAGCATGTCTGCCTCATTGTTCTGATCTCTTGGTATTTTTTTGACCGTGAAGCCGAAGAAGAATTTTTCCATACCTCGCACAGTTTTCAAGTACTTTGCCATTTCATCATGTTTTGCTTTATTTGTCTTGCCAATCTGCCTTGTGTTCAGTTCAGAGTCTGTGTTTATGACCACTCTTCGTGCCCCTATGGCTCTTGCCTTGCGAAGTCCCAGCAACAACCCTTCATATTCTGCCACATTGTTTGTCTTGCCTTCAAAGTCGAGCCTCACATCATACCTCATCTTTATACCTGATGGCGACATTAAGACTGCCGAAGATGCGGCTCCATCATTGCAGTAAGCCCCATCACAATACATCACCCATGGTGTTTCTGGCTTGTCTTCATTCATTCCGTCACCCTACCTGGGAGTCCAATCTACAATGAAGTCTGCTAGGACTTGTGACTTGATGGCTGTTCTGGCCATGAATTCTATGGCATATTGGGATAGTTCTGTTGCCCATTTTCCTATTCTTGCCGAAGATTCCTTGTTCTCTAGTATTTCGCGAAGAGGATATGATGTTGGGACTTTGATTGAGTAACTCTGGAAGTAATGCTTTAGCTTTCTTGCCGCCATTACCACTGCGTATGTCATTTTCTCGAGCTCAGAGTAGAACTTCTTTGCTCCTGATAAGGCCTCGGAGACGAAGTATACTGGCACTTGTTTGAGTTGCCCCTCTTCGTATTTCTCTTCCACTAGAGCTGCACTTACTGCGCTGGCTGAAGCTGCAATGTACAATAATAGTTTCGCTTTGTCTCCCGGACTTGTTAGCACCGCCAAATTCTCCAGGTAAGACTTGAACTGCTCAAATGCCTCCTGCTCTTCGGGACCCCAATTGATCTTATTCTTCGCTAACAACAACTTGAAGAATGGTAGGCTTCGCTCTACCGATCGCGCTATGAAGCGACCCAATGCTGCTATTCTTCTAGTGAGTTTCTGAATATCTCTTTTTGTCTGTGGTGTTCTCATGTTTCTTATTGCCTCAATCTTCTCTGGATTTGCTTGTATGCCAGACTTTGACACCATGCAGCCTTACAGTTTTCCCTTGGATACACCGAAGATATGTTTTTCTGGGCTTAGCATGAGGCCGTATTTCCTTAAGTTCGCAAAGGTTTCTCTGAGATCTTCGATATGCTGATCTTTCTTTTTGTTGTGTATAACAATGTCATCTACATAAGCTGACACATTTCTCAGTTGCGGGCCAAGTACTATTTTCACCATTCTGTTAAATGTTGGGCCGGCGTTGCGCAGGCCTTCGGGCATTCTCACGAAGCAGTATACCCCAAAGGGTGTGATGAAACTTGTTTTATCTTCGTCTTCCCTCTTCATCTAGATTTGATGATATCCAGAGAAGCAATCTAACAAGGACATTCTCTCGCATCCTGCTGCTGCATCCACTAACACATTGATTCTTGGTAAAGGATAGTCATCTTTTGGGCAAGCCTTGTTCAGCAGTGTGAAATCGATGCACATTCTTTGTCCCCCATTCTTCTTCGGTACCATTACTATGTTTGAAAGCCAAGTTGTGAACTGTATTTCTCTGATGACCCCAGCATCCAACAACTTCTCTACTTCGCTTTCCGCTGCCAATTCTTTCTGAGGTGAAATGACTCTAAGCTTTTGTCTCTTCGGTGGGATCTTTGGATCCAGGCGCAGTGCGTGCTCTATCACTTCGCGAGGCACTCCCTTAAGATCTCTCTTGCTCCAGGCAAACACATCTTGATTGTTGCGAAGGCATGTGATCAACGCATTCTCCTCTTCTTCAGTCATCCCCTTTGCTATGGTGACCAGTTTGTCATGAACGTCTTCGCAGAGGTGCACCTTCTTCGTGTGCACGTGGGGTTGCATTCTCTTCTTTTCATCCTGGCAAAGCCTCTTTTTCATTTCAAGCTCTTCGGGCTTGTCTTCTTCTTCGCTTTCTAACGCGTCTTCGCTGTTTCTGACTACGTGTATTGGTTTCTGATTGCTGCCTACATTGTACTCTCTGTCATGTGCATCTTCCTGATCTCCGTATATTGTGAGAATGCCGTTGGCAGTTGGAATCTTCATACACAAGAATGGCATGTGTATCACTGCTGCGAACTTGTTTATGATTCCCCTACCGAAGATTGCTTTGTATGCGTACGGAATGTCCACTACATCGAAAGTCACCATCACTGTTCTCATCAGCGCTCCTGTCCCGAGACTAACATTCATTTCGATTGTTCCTAGAGCCTCAACTTTCTTGTTGCCGAAGCCATATAGCGGCTTCGAAGTTTTCTACAACTGGTCATCTCTGAACTCCATCCTCTTGAATAGCTCGTAAGTTATGATGTCTGCGGAACTGCCGTTATCTACGAGGATGCCTCCCACATCATTACCCAACAAGTACTTTGTGTTCTTTCCCAGTACTGCTCTGATGACTAGAGGATCTTCGTGAGGATACTTCTTCAGCTTGAGATCTGCCTCTGTGAAAATGATTGGAATGTGTGACCCCTCTGTTTTGAAAACTTTCCCTGCGCATATATGGCTCACTTCTCTTTGCTGATATTTCTTCTGCCTCTTTGTCAGGTGTTCAGGTGAGTTGCAACCACCTGTGATAGCATTGATTATGTTCATTCTTCGGTAGCGATCTTCATCTTCTCTGTTTTGATTGGCTTGCGAAGGTGCCTGATGAGCAGGCTCTGGTTTTGGCTGGTATGACGCGGTGCTTTGCTGCTGTAGTTGCATCATGTTTGGGTTGAACATCGGAGGAGGTGGGAGTGGCATTTGTTGGAAGCATGGTTGTGGAAATATATGGTTGCTAGTTTTGCATTGAACTCTGAGCCATCGAAGGTGCCGCTGATGATGTGTGATTGACTGTCTTCGCCTGGCTCTGCGCTGTTCTCTTCTTATCTTCTTCAATCTGCTTCTTGCGAAGTAACGTTCTGCATTCGTATGACCAGTGCCCTTTGTTAATGCCATGCAAGGAACACACAGATTGAGGTGGTGGGCCTCTGCCAGAGCTTTGGCCTCTGTTTCCCGTTGCGGCCGAAGATGCCATTTGCGAATTGTTCCCTGAAACATTGTTCACATTACTTCTGTTGTAGAAGTTTGATCTTGCCGAAGGTCCTTGATTGTTTGGGGGCCTGCTTCCCCATTCTGACTGAGACTTTGCTTGATTCTTTCTCTTGTTGTACTCATCTACTCTTTGCTGTTTTCCCCTGTCTGATTTGCAATATTCTTGCATTATGTCAAACAGCTGCTTCTCCGTTTTGGGTCGTCTTCGGTCAAGATACTCTCCACAAGGTCCTACCTTGAGTCCATCTATTGCTGCATCAATTACAGTTGTGGCTTGTACGTGTGGTGCTTTAGCTCTGGCCTTGGCAAATCTCTTGATGTACTCTTGTAATGGTTCTTTATCTCCTTGTTTTATGAGGTGAAGATCGCCTGATGTGAGATCTTGGGTTTGTACCCCTGGAAGTTGTTCTCTATTATTTGCCGAAGCTGTTCCCATGACCTGATGCTTCCTTTTGGCAGCGAAGCGTACCACTGCTGCGCCGAGCCTTTCAGGGCCATTATCATAGCTCTTGCCATTGCTACATCATCTCCCCCGCCCGAAGATATTGCAACTGTGTATTTCTGGAGGAACTGTCTTGGGTCTGACTCACCATCATACTCTGGCAAGGATGCAGGCAACTTGAACTTCGGTGGCCAATCAGCCTTCTCAAGCTCTAATGAAAGAGGGGAAGCGGGCTTCGCCTTGCTTGAGAACACCTCTCCGTATCTTTTTTGTGGCCTACGTTCCACATGCACCTCTTCTTCTGAGTCATAATACAAGGAGCCTTCATCATACTCTTCCTCTTCTTCGTCAGTGTCTTCTTCAACAATTATGGGTCTTCGTTTCTTACTTTGCCTTAGCACTTTGCGAGGTTGTTGGGTCTGTTCTTGCTGGTGGATGGAGTCCAACTGAGCTTGCAAGATTGCCATTTGTTCTTGTAGCTGTAATGTTTTGCTTCTTATTGCTTGCTGCTCTTCGTCTTCCTGCAATTGCTGCAGTAGCATTCTCTTCTTCTTGACTTGCTGCAACATCTCATTGTATCTTGCCTTTTCTTGTGCTAGGTCTTCGTTCTATATTTCTTTCGCCCTGAGGATGGCGGCCTCCGCTTGAGCTCTTGTACGGATGTTCGATGGCATTGGTCTTTCTCTCATCTTCGCAGCAAGTCTTTCTTCGATTCTTCTCAACGAAGCGATGTCCTCATCTTCGACTCCTGCATCTGCTAAACCGACCTCAAAGTTTCCTTCTGCTACATCTTCCGCTTCTTGCTCTTGATCTTCTCCTGCCCTGTGGTTTTGTGGACTTAGGACCATGTCCCTTGTCCTGTTTGTGTTATCTGGTATCTGTCTCTCTCTGGGGTTTTCACTCTCTGCTTCCGACGGATCATCGGTCGCTCTGTTTGGATGTGGTTGTGGGTTCTTCGGTTGCTTCTTCGGTGACATGGCTGGGACGAGACACGGTGGGCGCCATAACTGTTGGGATAAAAATCTTCCCCGAAGAGGGGCCAACAGTCGAAACGAACTAAGGAAAAGAAAAACGCAAAGACAACAAGAAGTAAGCACCCAAACTCGACTGAGCGTAATGAAACTCAGTCGCCCCCATTTCATTACCGTCGGGTCCTTTTTATAGGCCCGTAACAATTACGCTTTACAAAACTTGCCATCGCATTTTCACATTGTGCGAAGCATCTCAAGGGTATTTTGGTAACCTCGCAGGGCCCGTATTCACACACTTTATAGTTGATCACTTTTACACACTGTCCGCCCACGTGACCGCCAACTTGGCACTTCGGTCTTCGTTGACTTTCTCGCCCGGCCTGAACTTCGCGAGCTTTCTCTTCGCTCACCCTTGAATCTCCGCCGGCTCTTCGCCTCCATGCCCTTGTCTTAGACTTCGCCCTGACCGCGCCTCTTTGTGCCACGTTCTTCCCCCAAAAGTCGTGCTCTTCCTCCCTCGGTCGGGCCTCTTCGCGGGTCATCTTCACGCGCGCGTGACTCGTCTTCGCGGCGGCCGTCTCTCCGTTTCCTCATGGAGTAACTTCACATTCTCTTACGAAGATCCCGACCTTCGCCGGGTCTTCACCTGCCAATCATCGATCTCGCCCTGAAACAGACGAAGCACACAAAGAACCAACACCCTTTCTTCTCTGAAGAGCCGAAGATACAAGGGAGGGGTTAGTTGCCAAATATTTGCCCCAACACAAGTCGACCAGTGATGTGAACCTGGTCGAGGCCTAATTTTTTTTATTTTTTGACCGGCCTTATATACAATATGTTTTGTGAATTAAGGAAGTGGTTGTGATTGTACTCCCTCTGTTTGTAAATATATACTCCCTCCGATCTTCTTTGTTTGACGTTCGTAAAAAGTGTACCAGCTGCAGGTCATCTTCCCTGTCCGAAACGCCAACTAATTCACGAACGGAGGTGATAATTGTCAAGAGAAGGGAAAAAAGACGAACCTCACAAACAAGTGAGCAGAACTTGTATGATTTGTTGTCACCATGGAGATAGGATTCGCAAGTCGAGCAGCGACGTGCCCCTGGTCGAGGCCTAAATTTTTTCGATCTTTTGATCTGCCTTATATACAATATGTTTGTGAATTATGGATGAGTTTGTGATTGTACTCTCTCTGTTTGTTAATATATACTCCCTGCGATCTTTTTTGTTTGACGTTTCACACACACACACATACACACACAAGCACACGCACATAGATTCAAGCAGGCAAGAGAAGGGAAAAAGACGAACCTCACAAACAAGTGAGCAGAACTTGTATGATTTGTTGTCACCATGGAGATAGGATTCGCAAGTCGAGCAGCGACGTGCCCCTGGTCGAGGCCTAAATTTTTTCGATCTTTTGACCTGCCTTATATACAACATGTTTGTGAATTATGGACGAGTTTGTGATTGTACTCTCTCTATTTGTTAATATATACTCCCTGCGATCTTTTTTGCTTGACGTTTCACACACACACACACATAGATTCAAATAGGCAAAAGAAGGGAAAAAGACGAACCTTACAAACAAGTGAACAGAACTTGTACGATTTGTTTTTACCATGGAGATTGCATTGGTAAGTCGACCAGTGATGTGCCCCTGGTCGAGGCATTTTTTTTGTTTTTTTCACCGGCCTTATATACAATATGTTTTGTGAATTAAGGAAGTGGTTGTGATTGTACTCCCTCTGTTTGTAAATATATACTCCCTCCGATCTTCTTTGTTTGACGTTCGTAAAAAGTGTACCAGCTGCAGGTCATCTTCCCTGTGCGAAACGTCAACTAATTCTCGAACGGAGGTGATAATTGTCAAGAGAAGGGAAAAAAGACGAACCTCACAAACAAGTGAGCAGAACTTGTATGATTTGTTGTCACCATGGAGATAGGATTCGCAAGTCGAGCAGCGACGTGCCCCTGGTCGAGGCCTAAATTTTTTTGATCTTTTGATCTGCCTTATATACAATATGTTTGTGAATTATGGACGAGTTTGTGATTGTACTCTCTCTGTTTCTTAATATATACTCCCTGCGATCTTTTTTGTTTGACGTTTCACACACACACACACACACACACACACACACAAGCACACGCACATAGATTCAAGTAGGCAAGAGAAGGGAAAAAAGACAACACTTACAAACAAGTGAGCAGAACTCGTACGATTTGTTTTTACCATGGAGATTGCATTGGCAAGTCGACCAGTGATGTGAACCTGGTCGAGGCCTAATTTTTTTGATTTTTTGACCGGCCTTATATACATTATGTTTTGTGAATTAAGGAAGTGGTTGTGATTGTACTCCCTCTGTTTATAAATATATACTCCCTCCGATCTTCTTTGTTTGACGTTCGTAAAAAGTGTACCAGCTGCAGGTCATCTTCCCTGTCCGAAACGTCAACTAATTCTCGAACGGAGGTGATAATTGTCAAGAGAAGGGAAAAAAGACGAACCTCACAAACAAGTGAGCAGAACTTGTATGATTTGTTTTCACCATGGAGATAGGATTCGCAAGTCGAGCAGCGACGTGCCCCTGGTTGAGGCCTAAATTTTTTCGATCTTTGACCTGCCTTATATACAAAATGTTTGTGAATTATGGACGAGTTTGTGATTGTTCTCTCTCTGTTTGTTAATATATACTCCCTGCGATCTTTTTTGTTTGACGTTTCACACACACAAAGGCACATACACACACACACAAGCACACGCACATAGTTTCAAGTAGGCAAGAGAAGGGAAAAAAGACAGCACTTACAAACAAGTGAGCAGAACTTGTACGATTTGTTTTTACCATGGAGATTGCATTGGCAAGTCGACCAGTGATGTGAACCTGGTCGAGGCCTTTTTTTTTTTTGATTTTTTGACCGGCCTTATATACAATATGTTTTGTGAATTAAGGAAGTGGTTGTGATTGTACTCCCTCTGTTTATAAATATATACTCCCTCCGATCTTCATTGTTTGACGTTCGTAAAAAGTGTACCAGCTGCTGGTCATCTTCCATGTCCGAAACGTCAACTAATTCTCAAACGGAGGTGATAATTGTCAAGAGAAGGGAAAAAAGACGAACCTCACAAACAAGTGAGTTGAACTTGTATGATTTGTTGTCACCATGGAGATAGGATTCGCAAGTCGAGCAGCGACGTGCCCCTGGTCAAGGCCTAAATTTTTTCGTTCTTTGACCTGCCTTATATACAATGTTTGTGAATTATGGACGAGTTTGTGATTGTACTCTCTCTGTTTGTTAATATATACTCCCTGCGATCTTTTTTGTTTGACGTTTCACACACACACACAGACACATACACACACACACACAAGCACACCCACATAGATTCAAGTAGGCAAGAGAAGGGAAAAAAGACAACACTTACAAACAAGTGAGCATATCTTGTACGATTTGTTTTTACCATGGAGATTGCATTGGCAAGTCGACCAGTGATGTGAACCTGGTCGAGGCCTATTTTTTTTTTGAGTTTTTGACCGGCCTTATATACAATATGTTTTGTGAATTAAGGAAGTGGTTGTGATTGTACTCCTCTGTTTGTAAATATATACTCCCTCCAATCTTTTTTGTTTGACGTTTCAGACGTAAAAGTGTACCAGTTGCAGGTCATCTTCCCTATCTGAAACGTCAACTAATTCTCGAACGGAGGTGGTAATTGTCAAGAGAAGGGAAAAAGGACAAACCTCACAAACAAGTGAGCAGAACTTGTATGATTTGTTGTCACCATGGAGATAGCATTGGGAAGTCGAGCAGCGACGTGCACCTGGTCGAGGCCTAAATTTGTTCGATCTTTTGACCGGCCTTATATACAATATGTTTGTGAATTAAGGACGAGTTTGTGATTGTACTCCCTCTGTTTGTCAATATATACTCCCTGTGATCTTTTTTATTTGACGTTTCAGACACACACACACACACATAGATTCAATTAGGCAAGAGAAGGGAAAAATACGGACCGTGCAAACAAGTGAGCAGAACTAGTATGATTTGTTGTTACCATGAAGATAGCAATTGCAAGTCAAGCAGCGATGTGCCCCTAGGCCTAAACTTTTTGATCTTTTGACCGACCTTATATACAATATGTTTTGTGAATTAAGGACGTGGTTGTGATTGTACTCCCTCTGTTTGTAAATATATACTCCCTCCGATCTTTTTGTTTGACGTTTTAGACATAAAAAGTGTACCAGCTGCATGTCATCTTCCCTGTCCGAAACGTCAACTAATTTCGAACAGAGGCGTGGTAATACTTATTTTTAAATTTCTTTTGAAAAAAAACACAGAGAGAGAGAGAGAGAGATTCAATTAGGTAAGAGAAGGGAAAAAGATGAAGCTTACAAACAAGTGAGCAGAACTTGTATGATTTGTTGTCAGCATGGAGATAACATTGGCAAGTCGAGCAGCCATGTGCCCCTGGCCAAGGCCTAAATCTTTTCGACTTTTGACCGGCCTTATATACAATATGTTTTGTGAATTAAGGACGAGGTTTTGATTGTACTCCCTCTGTTTGTAAATATATACTCCCTCCGATCTTTTTTGTTTGACGTTTCAAACGTAAAAAGTGTACCAGCTGCCGGTCATCATCCCTATTTGAAACATTAACTTATTTCAAACGGAGGTGCTAATACTTATTTTTAAATTTCTTTTGAAGCCCACACACACATTTAAGTAGGCAAGAGAAGGGAAAGAACGAACCTTACAAATAAGTGAGCAGAACTTGTGTGATTTGTTGTCACCATGGAGATAACATTGGCAAGTCTAGCAGCGACGTGCCTCTGGTCGAGGCCTAAATTTTTTCGATCTTTTGACCGGTCTTATTTACAATATGTTTTGTGAATTAAGGACGAGTTGTGATTGTACTCCTGTTTGTCAATATATACTCTCTCCAATCTTTTTTGTTTGACGTTTCAGACATAAAAAGTGTATCCGCTGCAGGTTATCTTCCCTGTTTGAAACGTCAACTAATTTCGAATGGATGTAGTAATACTTATTTTTAAATTTCTTTTGAAACACACACACACACAGATTCAAGTAGAGGCAAGAGAAGGGGAAAAAGTTGAACCTTACAAACAAGTGAGCAGAACTTGTACCATTTGTTGTCACCGCGAAGATAGCATTGGCAAGTTGAGCAACGACGTGCCCTGGTCGAGACCTAAATTTTTCGATCTTTTGACCGGCCTTATATACAATATATTTTGTGAATTGAGGACGAGTTGCTGCAAGGCCACATATTTTAATAGTTAGACAACCTTAAATTCAGTAGTTCCTAAGCTATTCTATGATATAGTACATGATGTGTGTGCGTATGTGCTGGCCCTTAGTAGCAATAATGGCTAAGTCAAAGAACATATGTATCGTGTGTGTGCGCGCCTGCATACATACATGAATACATCTCCCGTAATGGATAAAATAAAATCCTACTCTTTTAGTCCTAAAATAAGTGTCTTTTTACTTTTCAAATTTTATCGTGCAAAGAGTGATCTTTTATCTCCTAGCAAACCTCATATGATTAAAGCAACAATTCACAACAATGACAAAAAGGGTATATGAAGAATTACATGGATAACTGATAATTACATTACATGCTAAACTTTAGAACACACGCACGCATATATATACACACATACTAATAACCCCCTACGAATACATGCAAGTATACATATATAATTGATGATGTAAAAATTGATTGCCGATTTTAACGTAGTCAAATCATTTTGGTTCATTGCTCGGTACATGCAATGGCTGGACATGATATAATGATATGGATGGCATGAAAGTTTCTCCGTATAGATATTATGTCCTCAAATGGGTAGGTTTTTTATGAGTGACACTATTTTTTTTAGGCAATGCATTCTCCTCTTATTGATTACTCATCAGTCATCACGGGTACAATCTTCCTGTACTATACGTATCAGGAATGGAGGTGTAACATCTACCCACAAAGACTGAGGAATACTAGATGAGGCCTCCTTGGCGCAATAGTGAGCAGCCAAGTTCGTCTCCCTGTTTACAAAAGCTAAAGAGAAAGAGGAGAAAGTTAAGTTAAGAGCTTCCAGGTCGCTTAGAATCACTGAGATCTCTGATCTATTGGTCACCCTTGATTGCCAAAGATCAACAAAAACTTTGCAATCCGTTTCCATCACTACATCGTGTAGGCCTGCAACTTGCGCCATCTGGAGGCCATGTCGGCATGCCTCCGCTTCAGCCGAAAGAGCAGAAGAGGTGGATTGCAGCCATCTCGCACCAGCTGCACGGACGGCTCCTAATTCATCACGTATCACAACTCCTGTGCTGCCTGAATGCATGTCCGAATTAAAGCCAGCATCAACATTGATCTTGAATGCCCCGGCCATCGGTGGCTCCCAGTGAGTTCGTCTTCGAGGACTCTTTTCCGATATTGTTCTCATCGACAGTAGTTGTTGCACTGTATCTAGGGCCCAAGTAATTGCTTTATGAGTGACACTATTGGAGTTGGAGGACTTGACCTTCCCAAAGCCAACTTCCATGCTTAATTAGCTAGCTGTGTGTGTTGCACACTTACACTAAATTCTTTCCACAAAGGTTGTTTGCTGCGCCATTCCAAAGTTCAAATTGACAAGAACAAATCAAAGTTCCTTAATCACTGAAAGAAGGAATCACTGCCCACAACTCAGAATCCTTGTGCAGTCGCACTACTCCTCCCTTCCGAAAACGGGTTACCTTAGAATACGCCAAGCCAGTGCGTTCACGTAACACCGCTTCGAACCCCCTTCACCAGCCACTGACTAGCGGGTCCCACCGGCGCCGTGCTCCTCGCTCTGCCCCCCTCTCTCCGCTGTCGGTTTGGCTCACCGGCTTCGCTAATCGCCGCTGGATCCATCCACCAGTTACTTGACCTCCTCCTCCTCCCTCCTCCGGCTCCCCTACCAGCGAGGAGAGCACGTGGCCGAATCAGCGGACCCAAACCCTAACCCTACCCCTCTCTCCACCCGTCGCGAGGCTTCTCGAGGCGGCGGCTGCGGCGGAGATGGAGACCTCCACCGCCGGCGGCGCCTCCGCATCGTCGGAGGCGGCGTCCTCCTCCTCCTCGGGCCCCTCCACCTCCGCGTCTGCGTCCGCCTCCGCCTCCGCTTCCGCCACCCACTACCTCGCCAAGCGCGTGCTCCGGGGCAGTGCCGTGCTCCACGTCGCCGAGGGGCGCTTCCGCTCGCCCGACTCCGCCGACGTCGTCCTCGCCAAGGTTTGCTTCGCTCGCTCGCTCCCGCCCCGGGCAGGATCGCTGGATCGTGTAGAGGGAGAATTTTGAGACTAGGAGTGTGCCTGCTTTTATAATTTTATCGTGTTCTACTCCGTGTAAGTGGAGCGTAGGCGTGAACCAGTAAATATTATCTGAACGGGGATGTGTATCTAACAAGGAATGCCATGCATATATTATTGGTAGATACACATTTTTTCATAATATGGGGTTTAGGTTTAGGGTTTAGTTTCACTCTATATTATGAAACCCCGTACTATGAAAATAGCGTATCTACCAATCTTGGGTTACAGCTTAAAATTCTGCAGGGTCAGTTCACTATAATGCTGCTGTTTCTGGTTCATGTTTCTTGTTTCACTTAAACGGGTTTCTGCTGCAGGAAACTTCACTGGAGTTGGTTGCTGTTGGTGATGATGGTGTTTTGCAGTCCATTTGCGAACAAGACATGTTTGGGATTGTAAAAGATATTTGTGTCTTGCAATGGCACTCCAGACATGTTGGTTTGATTCCACAGGTGCTGTATTTTTTTTGTCACATCAGATCATAATGTTTGACATTATTCTCTTGCACACACCCCTGTCTTTGATTGGCCTCAAAAGTGAGGGATTGATTAATTCTCGAATTTTTCAGATAGAAGACAAAGATCTTCTGGTTGTGCTTTCAGATTCTGGAAAGCTTTCCCTTCTTTACTTTTGCCTTGAGATGCATAGGTTAGTGCCATTCACCTCTGTCTATTTATGCCACCTTCCTCTCTTTTGGTTGGTCCTAGATTCTAGCAGTATGTTGCTTTTTGATGGGGATGCTTAATCTTATGCACCTAGCAGTATGTTGCAAACCATTGTCTTGTCCTATACTAGTTCAATGATTACACGCAAAAAGTATCCAATAGACACTAGTGAAAATTGAAAATATTATTGAGGTTTGTTTAGGAACAAAACATAACAAATCACTCACAGTTTATTGTAGTTCTGTAGAAACCTCTGTTGGCTGCCAGCATGAGAACAATGGTCAAGATAATAAGTACAACATTATTAGAACTATGCAGGCAATATAAGAGAAAAATAGTCTCTAAAAGTTTGCACTTCCAGTTTCCTTATTCGTAGAAGGATGCTGTCTACTGATATTTTATTAGAAAAAAATTGGGATTTTTTTGAGCTTTTATTTAGTCTGCAATTCACTCTCAGCAACCCTAATCCCATTTTGTTTTGACAATGAACGCAGTTTCTTTGATACCCTGTCCACAATTTAAATAAGTATTGACAGATATTAATTTACTGTAGGTTCTTCGCAATTGCCAATATTGAGTTATCCAAACCAGGAAATCTGAAAAATCAGCTGGGAAGAGTTTTAGCTATAGATCGAGAGTAAGTGCAAGTTTTCTACTGAGGCTTTTGTACTTTTGGTTACACTAACTTTTTCTATTGCAACTAAACCTGGAACCTGTTAGTCAGTGATGTTATTATCTGCTTTTGTGCTGTACATTCACTTGATGATCAATGATACACCATCCCTTAATCTGAGCAAAAGTTGCATCCAGAATTTAAGGCGCTATTCCCTTCATCAGCATCTATGCATTATTTTTGCAGCTGACCTGTTGCTAAGTGGAAATATTTAAAAGAGTATTCAAGATTCATATGGCATAAAGAAAGTTCCTCTTGCCTTTCAGATACTGTACATTTTGTCGAGGTCTTAATTATGGTTGACAGTGATTGTGTTGGGTTTGGAAAGAATTACAGTTTTGACTAGTTGTGTGCACAAGCATGGAATGATGCAACATGCTGCTTTATTATCCTAGTTAAGATTCTGTTAAATTTTATCCAAGTACTTGAACCACATTAAATGGTGTTTAAATATGATTTGAGGTCTTCAATGGATCATTGACTAGCTACTAGTATTTCTTAATACATGCATTGCTTGGTACTGGAAGCTTTTGCTGTAAATATAATATTTAAATATGCATTGCTTTGTCCTGGAAGCTTTTTCTGTAAATATATTTTTTATAGGAGTTTTGCTTTATTTTCCCTTGATGCTTTGTAACATATGGAACACCTAAACTTAAGAGGTTTTCATTATGATGAAATTTCTTAACCTTATCTTCATCTTTTCTTGCCAGATCTAGTTTTGTTGCTGTCAGTGCATATGAGGATAAGTTTGCTTTAATACATGTTTCCGTGTGTCAGAGTCTTCATGATTCTGGCAGAGGTACCATTTCTGATAAGGTGAGTCATTGAATGTTACTAGTGACTTCCTTGATTCATGTTTCTTATCTCAGTCTAATATCTACATTATATTATTCCAGATTTTGAAGATCTTCCATGTCATAATTTCAGAAATATTTTTATCCACCAGAAAATGAAGAGGATGAAAGAACTGTAAGTGGTGCATCTCAGACCAGCGTCCGTGGTACAATTTGGACCATGCGCTTCATATCGACACCCCAAGATGAAGAGTACTATCCAGTTCTGGCAATGATAATTAACAGGTTTGTTTGGTATTTCACAGTTTATAACTTACAATTTGTATGCCCTAAAAAACTTACAATTTGTATGCTACTAATTATCTGGCATTCACATTTAAGTGCTGACATGTTCTACTAAATTCATTCCAGGAAGGGCTCTGATGTGAATGACTTGTCATTATTTGGACATGACTCCAGCAATGGTGTTATCAACCACATCTCTAGTTATTCAGAAACCGGACCATTGGCACTTGACATATCAGAAATTCCTGAAATGTTTGGCTTTGCACTTCTGTTTCGCATTGGTGATGCTTTATTGTTGGATCTTAGAAACCCAAGGAATGTCTCTTGTATCCGAAGAATTGGCCTGGCGACTAGCCTGATTGGGGAACCAGTCACTGTTGAAGATTCATGTCCAGGATTAGACGTTGATGACGATGTGGCTGCTTGTGCTTTGCTAGAATTGAGAGATTCCGCAAATAACATACTGAAGGATGATGGTTATATGGACATTGATGGTGTTGACAGCAGAGGCAGCGTGAAATCAAGGATTGTTTGCTCATGGAGCTGGGAGCCACCTGTCAAACAAGGATGGGCAAGGCTTCTATTTTGCTTAGATGACGGAGAGTTCCATATTTTGGAATTTATTTCTGATGTTGAAGGGTTGAAGTTGTGCACCTTTGAGTATATTGATAGGAGTTTGCCCTGCAAACCTCTTTTTTGGATGAAAAATAGAATGATAATAGGATTTGTAGAGATGGGGGATGGTATGATATTTAAACTGGGATATCGTAGATTGTTTCACAAAAGCACAATTCAAAATGTAGCACCAATATTGGATCTAGCGATTGCTG
This sequence comes from Cenchrus fungigraminus, assembly GCA_036936925.1. Lineage (NCBI taxonomy): Eukaryota > Viridiplantae > Streptophyta > Magnoliopsida > Poales > Poaceae > Cenchrus > Cenchrus fungigraminus. The sequence continues at coordinate 94,339,726 of CM072780.1, forward strand.
ATTACCACGGTGAGAAACAGGATCAGATGTTTGCTTGTTGTGGTATGTGCCCTGAGGGCTCTTTGCGAGTTCTACGGAACGGCGTCAATGTGGAGAAACTTCTGAGGACCGAAGCTATTTATCAGGGTGTTACTGGATTGTGGACTTTGCGAATGAAGATAACTGATGCTTACCACTCTTTTCTTGTGTTATCATTTGTGGAGGAAACCAGAATACTATCAGTAGGGATAAGTTTTAATGACATCAGTGATGCTGTGGGATTCCAGCCTGATGTTTGCACTTTGGCATGTGGTTTGGTGGCTGATGGTTTGCTTGTGCAAATTCATAGTAAAGGTGTAAAGCTCTGTTTGCCTACAGTATATGCTCACCCTGAAGGTGCCCCTTTAACTTCTCCAGTTTGCACCAACTGGTATCCTGATGTCACTATCAGTGTTGGTGCTGTAGGACATAATGCTGTTGTTGTTGCTACATCAAATCCGTGTTGCCTTTATGTCCTTGGGGTTAGATCATCTTCGTCTTACCAGTATGAGTTGTATGAGACACAGCATGTTCAATTGCAATTTGAAGTATCGTGCATATTCATCCCACAAGAGGATTGGCGACCTAATAATGTAACTTTAAGTGGTGGAGAGGGAGATGATTTTTGTTACAATCCATTGGCTAAAGATAATATCCGCAAATTTGCTGTTATTGGAACTCATAAACCTTCGGTGGAAATCATCTCCGTGGAACCTGGAGAAGCATTAAGGTTATTGACTATTGGGACTATATCAGTGAGCAATGCACTTGGTGCTCCAATTAGTGGTTGTATACCTGAAAATGTGAGGTTTGTTGCGGCTGAGAGGTTTTATATCCTTGCAGGCTTGAGAAATGGAATGATACTAAGATTTGAGTCGGAAGCAAGTGAGCATTATTTTCCTGGCTCCTTCTACAAGGATTCATCTGTCCCATCTGTTGATACATTTCTTCAGTTGATTTCTATACGGCGTATTGGAATTACTCCTGTATTCTTGGTACCAATACATGATTCAGCTTATGCTGATATCATTGTTCTCAGTGATAGGCCTTGGTTATTACACGCGGCAAGACATAGTCTGGCATATTCATCCATTTCTTTTCTTCCTGCTTCTCATGTGACACCAGTATCATCTGTTGATTGCCCCAATGGTCTACTGTTTGTTGCTGAGAGCTGTTTGCATTTGGTAAGTTAATTTGACTGATACAACTAGTCCTTTCTTTCTTTCTTTCTTTCTTTCATTCTTGGGGACCAAGAAGAATTATAGCGTTGCCTAGGGCACCCTGACTTACTGGACTGAAAATGATAGGAGAGTAGAAATGGCCTGAAATAAATTGCATGCTTGTAAATACCTAAGTAATTGTAACAGGCTTGTTTCTTTTGCAACAAGCACCTTGAATGCAAATTAGTTGACGTATCAGACTATCGTTGGTTGATGTTTTGAAACATAAAATTTTGATCAAAAGCACAGACATCTGAATGCTCCAATGGCAAAATAAAATGGTGCATACACACAACAAACATGGTGTGGTCTGATTGTGGGAGGTAAACTCGTCAGTCTATCTGGCTAGTTAAACCTTTTACAGCATTCAGATTTTGCTCCTCTTGTTGAAAGCTGTAGCTGCTTAACTAACAGAAGTTGCTTGACTAAAACATTCAGCCTTTCTTAAGTGATTCTCACGTGAAAAATGTATTAGGCATTCAATTTTACTAGCACTTGGTTAAATCAATAATCGCTGAACTAGTTGTTAGTGTATATATGTGTGAGTGGCTCATATGGCCTGTGTACAGCCCATAGAGGCCCATGTATAGAGCTAACTATATACCCACCCTCCTAGGGTTGGAGGAATACACAGGAAATTATTCCCCAAACATGGTATCAGGCTAGGGTTTCTTCTCAACCTCTTCCTCCCTGCCCCCTGTGCGCCGCCGCTGTTAGAGTATAGATGGTAGGTTAGGATATAATCCCGGACTGCCATATGTACCCATGGAGGTGCCTTGCCCTCCAAGACTCTGTACTCTCATATATACCGCCCTATGGGCTCATAGCAATACAATCGACCACGGTATACACGCATCCTACAATCCTACATGGTATCAGACGCCTAGGTCACGCGATCCTGCTAACCCTAGCCGCCGCCGCTTCCGCTGCACCCCGCGCCGCCCCCGGGGAGGTCGAGATCGATCTCCGCCGGGGGCCGCGCCCTCCTAGGATGCGCCGTGGATCCCTCTGATCCGCGCCGCCGTCGTCGTCGTCCAGGAGCAGAAGGCGCACCTCTTCCCGTCGCCGTGGCCGCGTCGTCGCCGTCGTCGCCATGGCCCCGCCTTGGGCCGCTGCCGCCTCCGCGCCGTCGTCCCCGTCACGCATCGTGCTTCCCCGCCCCTACCGCGCCTCTGGCCAGCCTCCCCCCACCCAGTCGCCGCCGCCGCACGGACTGCGCAAGCGCGCGTGCGCGGCCGCCGAGGGGGAGGAGCCCCTCCCATCGCCGCCGCAAGGCCGCTGGAGGGGAGGAGCCGGACTGCGCCGTCGGGGCGGACGGGCCGAGCACCGCCGGTCGTCGTCGCCGCCAGGCCGCCGCGTCGTGGGCTCCGGCCCCGTCGCCCTCCCTCGCCGGCTTCCTCCTCTACTTCGTCGGGTGCCGCCACCCTTTCTCCCCCGGCGCCGCCTCTTCCTCGAGGACGCGGGTGCGGGGGACGGATCTTGGAGGAGCCGCTCGGGTTTTCTTCCTCTGTTTCCTCTGTCCCGCGGGGAAGAGATAAGGAGGGGAGGAAATTGCTATGCGCACCCGAGACTGTACCAGAGGTCGCCATCTGCTTCTGTGTTATTTTCTTAGTTTTTCCCGATTTGCTATCGGGTTTGCGTCGCCCTGCCGTTGGTCGCCGTTCATCGTCGACACTCCCGAAGACAAGGTTGTTGCTGCACCCTCTAGGCTGCAGCGATGACGCTCGTGGTCAAGCCATCTACTGGTGTCGCCGCCTTCTCAGACGGTGGCGCTACTCGCCGCCGGTCTTCGTCAAGCAGGCGCTCGATCCGCCTCCGCTCTTCAAGCCGTTCTCGCGCGGACATCGCCGCCGATGTTCCTGAAGGAAGACGTCGTCGCCACCCCTGATCTGAGCGCGACATTTGCTGCAACCTGCGCCGTCGCCACCCCTGTCCTGAGCGTGACCTAAGTCGCAAACCGCGCCGTCTACCTTCGTCATCCGCCGCACCGTCCTGTTGCTGTCTTCGGCAAGAAGTTGCTGAGTTTGTGTACTCGAGCACCTCGACGACGCTTCGACCGCGCCTCCTCCACAGCTTCGACCATGTCACCTCGTTTTCGGCTACTATGGCACTAAGGGGCTACCATCTGCTTGAGCTCCAGTCGCAGCATTCGCACCGGCGTTCCGACTGCAGGGGGGATACGTCACCATTGTTCTCCAGTCTGTTCGTTCGTGTTGCTACCGCTGCGACTGCGGGGGGATGTTAGAGTATAGATGGTAGGTTAGGATATAATCCCGGACTGCCATATGTACCCATGGAGGTGCCTTGCCCTCCAAGACTCTGTACTCTCATATATACCGCCCTATGGGCTCATAGCAATACAATCGACCACGGTATACACGCATCCTACAATCCTACAGCCGCCGCCATGGATGGCTGGCAGCCGCCTCCTCCCCTCTCCTCCTTCCCTCCTCTCTTCTCCGCCGGCGTGCTCCCCTCTGGCACCAGCGCCGCTGCTCCGGCGCCCGGCCTCCCGCCCCCTGCTCTCGATCCGCCGCATCCTGACCTTCCCGTCGTCGATCCGGGCGCCGCCGCCCTCCATGCGGCGCACCTGACCGCAGGCGCCACGGACGCCGATGCGGCCGCTGCCGCCCTCCGTGCGCTGCAGCAGTCCGCGGCCGGCCCCGATGCAGATGCGCCTCCCCTGCGGGAGACCGAGCCGGCCGCGGACGGGCCTGCTGGGGGCGCGCCTCCCCTGTGGGCGACCGCACAGGCCGCGGACGGGCTTGCTGCGGGCGCGCCTCCCCTGCGGGCGACCGAGCAGGCCGCGGACGGACTCGCTGGGGGCGTCGGTGCCTTCCTCGCGCCGCAGCAGCTCGCGGACGGTGCTGGTGTGGGTGCTGCCGCCGCCCTCGACGCCCTGGCGGCCATCCATGGCCTCTCCCCGGCCACGATGGCCGCAATCACCGCCCACGGCCTTGCTGCCGTGGCCGCCGCCATCCGGGTCTTGGGGACGACCGTGCGCACGGGTCTGTCCGCCGCGGACGCCACGGCGGGTCCTGCTGGCCAGGCCACGGGCCCTGGTGGTGCCCCTGTTGGCCTTGCTAGCCAGCCCGTGGCCACTGGGGCGCTGGAGACCCATGCTGTGGACGTCTCTGCTTCCACTGGTGGTCCTTCTTCAGGCAGCACCGACCTCACCCTCTTCCCGGGTCTCTCCTCTCGGCGGGTTGGGCATGCCTCCTGCAGTCGCTCCGTTCTCCGCCACAGCCTTCCTCCGGGGCATGTCGCCGCCGCCGACAGCGCCCTCGCTGCGGCCTTGGAGAACGCCAAGACCGCGGCAGCCGCCGCCGAGGAGCGCATGCGTGTGGCTGCCCTCGCCTGGGAGCATGAGCGTGCCACAGTTGACGTTCTTGCTCGCCAGGTCGCCGAGGCGGAGCGTTTCCTCCACGCCTCTGCGGGGGAGCGCATCGCCTCTTCTCAGCAGCCTTCGCCTACTGCTCTGCCCATGCCGAGTGCTGGACCCCCGCGTGGCACGGACGACCCCATGGTCGCCTACCTCCACCTTCAGGCCGCCGGGGTCCCGCACATCAAGAACCTGGTTACCGTCCTCGACTCCACCTCCACCTCCTACGCTCGATGGAGGGACCAGGTTCTCCTCGCGCTCCGCCGCTACGCTCTCGACGGCCACGTCCTCTCCGACACTCCAGCCCGTGCTCGCGACCTGGCGTGGCGGCGCCGCGACAGCATCGCCATGTCCTGGATCTTTGGGACCATCTCCCTGGATCTCCAGGACATCGTGCGGACTCCGAGTGCCACCGCGCGCGTGATCTGGCTTGCCCTCGAGACTCAGTTTCTCGGGAACGCCCAGACTCGCGCCCTCCAGCTCGACGTCGAGCTTCGCACGCTCGAGCAGGGTGACCTGTCCGTGGGCGACTACTGCCGGAAGATGAAGAGCACGGCCGATGCGCTTCGCGACCTCGGGTACCCGGTCCCGGAGCACGTCCTGGTGCTCAATGTCGTGCGGGGCCTTCCCAGCAGTTACGAGGCCCTGCGGACGTTGATCACGCACTAGCGGCTGCCACCCACTTTCCTGGAGGTCCGTGATGCTCTCACCCTCGAGGAGCTCACCCGGGGCCTCCACACTCCTGCCTCAACCACGTCCACCACCTCTCGTGCTCTCGTCGCTACCCCACCACCGTCCTCCGCCTCGCCGCCTGCCTTTCCCCTTGGTGCTCCTTCCCCCGGGCCGAGCGGGGGTGGGGGGGGCCGTGGGGGCCGCCGCGGCCGCCGAGGACGCGGTGGTGGGGGTCGTGGGACGCCCACCTAGGCTCCGACCCCTCCTCTCGCTCCTCTCCCCGGAGGTGCGCCCTGGCCGACCTTCTCCAACCCGTGGTCAGGGCGTATCTCCATGTGGCCCCACCAGGGTCAGGGAGGGGGGCCTCGTCCCCCGCACCAGCCAGCGGCCATGGTCGCGGGTGCTGCCTCCTACGCGCCGTCCTGGACTCCACCTCCTCCTCCGCCCAGCTCGCCGTGGCCGGGGGGTGGGATCAGGCTGCCTTGGCGCAGTCCTTCAGCACTGTGGGGCTGACCCCGCCCGTTGGCACCGAGTGGATCGCCGACTCGGGTGCCTCTTACCACACTACTCCGGATGCAGGTATCCTTCTGTCCGACCTCCTCACCCCTCTTGTCCTTCCTCCATCATGGTCGGTGATGGTTCTTGTCTTCCGGTCACTTCTGTGGGTTCCGCTCATGGTTCCTTCCGTCTCTCTGATGTCCTTGTTGCTCCTCAGATGGTTCACAATCTCCTTTCTATTCGTCAATTTACAGCCGACAATTCTTGTTCTGTGGAGTTTGACACTTCTGGTCTTTCTGTGAAGGATTTGGCTACCGGGCGTCCACTCCTCCACTGTGATAGCACCGGGCCCCTTTACACAATTCGGCTTCCTGCCTCCGCTGCCTCTACTTCACCTTCGTCCTCCTCGTCAGCTGCTCTTGCCGTGACACCGTCTTCCACCACCTGGCACCGCCGACTCGGTCATCCCGGCCGCGATGTTTTGGCTCAGATTAGTCGTAGTGGAGATATCGCTTGTACTAGGAATACTGCTGAGCACCTCTGTCATGCATGCCAGCGTGGTCGCCATGTTCGGCTTCCTTTTTCTTCTTCTTCTTCGCATGCTTCGCATGCTTTTGCTCTGATCCACTGTGATTTGTGGACTTCTCCTGTACTCAGCATTTCTGGCTATAAGTATTATCTGGTGATCATTGATAACTTCTCTCACTACTCATGGACCTTCCCTTTGCGTGCCAAGTCTGACACCTTCCCCACCCTCCTTCACTTTTTTGCCTGGGTGTCCACTCAGTTCGGCCTCACCGTTAAGGCCGTCCAGTGCGACAACAGTCGTGAGTTCGATAACTCCACCTCTTGCTCCTTCTTTCTCTCTCGAGGTGTTCAGTTGCGTATGTCTTGTCCGTATACTTCCCCACAGAACGACAAGGCAGAGCGCATGATTCGGACCACGAACGATGTCATGCGCACTCTTCTGATCCAGGCCTCCCTGCCCCCGCGCTTCTGGGCAGAGAGCCTTCACACTGTCACCTACCTTCTTAACCGTCTTCCTTCTACCGCTCCGACTCCTCACCATGCTCTCTTCGGTACCCCTCCCACTTACGCTCACCTTCGTGTCTTCGGGTGCGCTTGCTACCCGAACCTTGCTGCCACTGCTCCTCACAAGCTTGCACCTCGCTCGACACGTTGTGTGTTCCTTGGTTACTCCCCTGACCATAAGGGGTACCGCTACTACGATCTCACCTCTCGTCGGGTTCTTATCTCCCGACATGTTGTGTTTGACGAGTCGGACTTCCCCTTTTCCTCCACCTCCACACCCACTCCTGATCCTGACATTGAGTCCATGTTTTCTGACCTGGTGGTTTAGCCACCTGTTTCTGTTTTCCCTTTTCCAGCAGGTCCTTCTGGTACACCACTGGCTCTGGCCCCTTCGACTGTGCCACGCGCGGCGCCTGCGCCTCCTCTTGCACCACCCGCGGTTCTGGTGCCATTCGTCGCATCTGACGTGGGCTTGGTGCCCCGGAGCCCCTCGCCGCACCACCCGCGGCTCCGGCGCCTTCTGTCACGCCCCCGCCGCCTCTCGCCGCGCCACACGCGGCTCCGACACCTCCTACCGCGCCACGCGCGGCCCCGCCACCACCAACGCCGTCCGGTGCCACCACCGCCGCTCGCTTCTCCGGCTCCTCCACCGGAGGTGTCCGTGGACTATGCGCCTCCTGTGCGCTATGTCTACGGGCGCCGCTCTACAGCTCCGCCTCCTCCACCACCGTCACCGGAGCCGTCTCCGCCTCCTCCACCGGCGCCCACACCGCCTCCGCCGCCACCACCGCCGCCTCCACCACGTCGCTCTCGGGTGGAGCCGCCCGTGTACCACCCGCCGGTCATCCATCGGGATCCTCGTCACACCCATCCCATGGTGACCCGGTAGGCGGCCGGGGTTCTTGGGCCGCGGGCTCTCTCCGCCACCGAGGGGGAGCCGCGGCTCTCTCCGATCCAGACGTCGGTTCGTGAGGCTCTGGCAGATCCGAACTGGCGTCGTGCGATGGAAGAGGAATACGGAGCTCTTCTTGCCAACCAGACTTGGGACCTTGTGTCGCGTCCGTCTGGTTGCAATGTGGTGACCGGCAAGTGGATTTGGACGATCAAGCGACGTGCTGATGGTACTCTGGAGTGCTATAAGGCGCGTTGGGTCCTTCGGGGATTCACTCAGCGTCCTGGTGTGGACTATGACGAGACTTTCAGTCCAGTGGTGAAGTTGCTACAGTGCGCACTGTTCTCTCTTTGGCTCTCTCTCGGTCTTGGCCAGTGCACCAGCTCGATGTCAAGAATGCATTTCTTCATGGCACTCTGACCGAGACCGTCTACTGCAGCCAGCCAGCAGGGTTTGTGGACTCCAGTCGTCCGGATTTGGTCTACCGGTTGAACAAGTCTCTCTATGGTTTGAAGCAGGCTCCTCGGGCATGGTACTCTCGGTTTGCCACCTTCTTGCTGACACTGGGGTTTGTTGAGGCCAAGTCAGATACTTCGTTGTTTATATATCACCATGCTGATGGGGTTGCCTACCTCCTCCTCTACGTTGATGACATTGTTCTGACTGCCTTTAGTCCACAGCTGCTCCAGCGGATTATCTCTTCTCTTCAGCAGGAGTTTGTCTTCTCTTCAGCAGGAGTTTGCTATGAAGGATCTGGGCAAGCTTCACCACTTCTTGGGCGTGACAGTTGAGCCCCGTCAGGCTGGTCTTCTCCTTCACCAGCGTCAGTATGCCCTTGATATCCTGGAGCGTGCCGGAATGACTGATTGCAAGCCTTGCTCCACTCCTGTTGACACTCAGGCGAAGCTGTCTGCTACTCTGGGTGATCCTGTGGCTGATCCTACTGCTTATAGGAGTCTTGCTGGAGCCTTACAGTACCTCACTTTCACCAGGTCAGATCTCACCTACGCTGTCCAGCAGATCTGTCTCCATATGCATGATCCTCGGGAGTCACATCTTGCTGCGCTGAAGCGCCTTCTTCGCTACGTTCGAGGCACGGTTGACTTCGGCTTGATCCTCCACCGGTCTCCTTCTGCTGAGCTGATCGTCTACACTGACGATGACTGGGCGGGGTGCCCGGACACGCGCCGCTCTACCTCAGGTTATGCCGTCTTCCTCGGCAGCAACCTGATCTCCTGGTCGTCCAAGCGGCAGCCGGTTGTCTCCCGCTCGAGTGCTGAGGCGGAGTACCGGGTTGTTGCTAACGGTATGGCTGAGGCGTCCTGGCTCCGACAGCTCTTGGCTGAGCTTCACAGCCCACTCACCAAGAGCACGCTCGTCTACTGCGACAACATCAGCGCCGTGTACCTCTCCACCAACCCGGTTCAGCATCAGCGGACGAAGCATGTGGAGATTGACTTGCATTTCGTTCGTGACCGGGTGGCTATCGGTGATGTTCGGGTTCTTCATGTACCGACCACCTCCCAGTTTGCTGGCATCTTCACCAAGGGTCTTCCCTCCTCGACCTTCTCGGAGTTTCGGTCCAGCCTCAACGTAGCCAGTGGCTAGTTGTGGCTGCGGGGGGCCTTGTGTGTGAGTTTCTTTCTTTGTTGGCCAGTCTTGTACACCGCTGCGCCGGTAGTCCAGACTGCGGGGGGGTGTTAGTGTATATATGTGTGAGTGGCCCATATGGCCTGTGTACAGCCCATAGAGGCCCATGTATAGAGCTAACTATATACCCACCCTCCTAGGGTTGGAGGAATACACAGGAAATTATTCCCCAAACAATTATCAAAAGAATGTGTGCAGTAGTTGATGAGTACATGATTGTTGGAGAGGTTTGGGGCTAGGGGGGGGGGGGGGGGCAAAAGTCTGCAGGAATATTAAAAAGAGTGGTACTCTCTAGGATAAATGCCGACTGTGATGTGTTTCGGCGATGCTATTTCTCTTGTTTCATTTCTTTGTGATGATAAATAAAGTAATTTTCTTGGGCCTTCATTGGTTGACTACCATTGCTTATGGAAGCTAACATTTGTTCCTTTCCTTTCTCGATCTTAACAGATTTATGTATTTGGTTTCGCAAATGAAAATCCCCATAGGATCAAAAAGTGTGCTGTTGCTAGAACACGGTTTGCAATAACTTGTTTGAAGACATTTGCATCACGGATTGCAGTTGGTGATTGTCGTGATGGTGTTCTATTCTATTCTTATACTGAGGTTATACTTGCATCTGATCAAATGTCACATTCTTTATGGTTTCGTTATAGAAAAGTGCCCTCTCTATTGTTAGCTCTAATCCTGACTCATTTATTGATTATTATCAGAGTCCTAGGAAATTGGAGTTGATCTATTCTGATCCTGCTCAAAGATTGGTGGGTGATATTGCTCTTTTAAATTGTGAAACTGCTGTGGTATCAGATCGGCGTGGGAGCATATCTGTATTATCTAGCGCAAGATTGGAATCTCTCGCAAGATTGGAAGGTAGGCACTAATGGAAGCATTGATATTATGTTCCTCAAATTGTTCATAGCATTCATGTAATCATGAGCACATTTGTTGTAATTCTTTTATATTGTCTATCAACATCCATTTGGCTATTTTACAGTTTGTAAAATGTACTATAGAAAGTTGCCTTTTAAAGAAATGATGTTTTTAGTCTGCTAAGTTTTTAAAAACTTGTCTTCCAGTTTCAGAAAAAAATCATCAGAAGAATTTAGACGTAAGTTGTTCATTTTATATGGGCGAAACAGCTATGAGCATTCAGAAGGTGAGTTTTTTGTTGTTTTATTGATTGTTAGTATATTGCTTTGCCATTCACTACACTTTCCTTTTATGCCAATCCCTTGGAAAATTCTCATCATCCACTGCTTCCATGTTTCATTTTTGAGACATTTATTGTTGATCCTATTTAGAGCTAAGCTAATGTAGCTCATGCTTATGATTTTTGTAGGCTGCATTCAGGTATCGGCTTCCAATTGATGATGATACTGACCCTGTGCTTGAGACGGCTTATGACTGTATTGTGGCAAGTACCTTGCTGGGGAGTCTCTTTGTTATGATTCCACTTACAAGGTATCTCGAGTTACAAAACATTCCCATGCTTACCGTAATTTCTAACATTTTCACTGTTAGTGACCAGTTATCTCCAATCTGCTTTTAGCAAAGGGACCCACCTACACAGTTGATTTTGACAATGGGTGCTTATTTTTATATGTTGCATATTACCACCTATTATTTACCAATTTACCACCTATACTTTTCAGTCTAGAGCAAATCAACACAGTATTTCTTGGAAGTTGTTGATCAGCTATGTTGGAATAAGTAGTGACAGGGGAATTCATCCATATTTACAGATGTACTTGTTCGTACCAGTTAATAGTTGTCAGGAATACTAGTGATGTCTTTTGAAGAATAGGCAGTAAGTCACCCTAGACTAAGACATGGATCTCAAGTGCTTAAATTTATAATTAAATTTGCTAGGATAAATGTAAATGTGAAGATCTGCATTATTAGGACTGTACCCTTTATATCTCAACAACCCTTAACCCATTTGGGAGAAAAAGAAAATTCATCAGGAAAGAGAAAGAAATTTTCTTTCCTTTATTTAGTCTTAATCTTTTAACAACTATTATCTTTTTTATATGGGAGAAAAAGAAAATTCATCAGGAAAGTGAACAAGGAAAGCTACTGTTAACCATTATTTGTATATTATTCCACATGCACTCTATGCCCTGAGTTTTTGTGATACACCATTTGTAGACAAGGAACTATACGCATTTCGTCTACAGGTATAAGGGATTACGACACGGTTTCTGATCTGAAATGCATAAATTGATACTGCAGTGAGGAACATCAGCTGTTACAAGATGTCCAAGAAAGGCTCTCAGTGCACCCGTTGACTGCACCAGTCTTGGGAAATGATCATGCGGAATTTCGTCAGCGTGGTATTCCGGTAAAGCTGTCACCACCATTATATCATTAACTTTACCTAATATAGAAGTTTGTTTTTCTAAAACCTAAACTTGTGATTTGCAGTCAGGAGTACCGCCCATTCTTGATGGCGATATGCTAGTGCAATTCTTGGAGCTCACTGGTGAACAGCAGCAAGCCATCCTTTCACATGCTTTGCCAGGGAAGGGGCGACGTGCACCTGTCTCGGTCTTCCAGGTTTTGCGGACATTGGAGCGTGTCCATTATGCACTCAACTGAGGGCTTCTCCAGTCAAACTTTTGCTTGACCTTAGCAGTTTGAGATGGTCACAGCTGAGGGTTGATTAACATCCTCAGCTTGAGGAAGAAAGACTTTCTGACCCGTTGGTTGCTAAAGGTCAGTAGTGCCAAGATGCTGTCAGAATGTGTGAATGACGATGCAGCTGGAGCATGTAATATTGGAAAACTCATAATGCGGTGACTCATCTGTGACTAAGGGGTATCTTGCGGAGGCACCAGATTCGTCGAAAGCACTGTACATAGCCTATGTTCGATGAAACGATGTTGGTATACAGTTGCTGTTTTTGTGGACTGTTGCATTGTGCCTCCCGAATAGAAACTATATTATTTTCGTTTGTTTCCTAGGTATAGATAATGTATGTTTCGTTCTAGGTATCCTTTTTGGCCAGTTAATGAAATAAGGAAAATCATGAATTGCATGAGCACTTGCCTGCACCTGGTTATAGTTATCATGTTAGACTGCACACATCCGTTTTAAAGACGTGCGGACGTGTTGGCATCCTAACAAGTGAAGGAGATTGTTTTCTTTCCGCTCGTGTGGATGGCAAAGTTTGCCAACTCTAAGTCAACGTGCAGCTGTGATGGATGACGATAAAGCTAGTAATGGTTCTAGAACCGAACCAAATCCACACATCAAAAATCAAATCAATATAAACCATTGACTCATTCGTCCAAGCCAATCCAAACCACTTCAAATCATTTATTTTTTTATATCAAAACTAACAAAATCATTTCAATTCTCTAATTTTACGGTTCAACTTTGGATTAGGACTTCACATGTGATCTGGCTTTATCGATTTGCACAGAGTAGAGGATTATCATATTCCAAACCAATCCAAACCACTTCAAATCATTTACTTTTTTATATCAAAACTAACAAAATCATTTCAATTCTCTAATTTTACGGTTCAACTTTGGATTAGGACTCCACATGTGATCTGGCTTTATCGATTTGCACGGAGTAGAGGATTATCATATTCCAAACCAATCCAAACCACTTCAAATCATTTACTTTTTTATATCAAAACTAACAAAATCATTTCAATTCTCTAATTTTACGGTTCAACTTTGGATTAGGACTCCACATGTGATCTGGCTTTATCGATTTGCACGGAGTATAGGATTATCATATTAAGGCATCTCAACAAATTTCGGTCAAATTCGCTAAAATTTTATAGTGTGGAAGTGAGTTTTAAATTCTAAGGTCCGGCTCTGGACGTGGATCCCACATATAGATTTGGTTTCACCGATTTGCACGGAGTAGCGGACTGTCATATTAAGACATCTCAACAAATTTCGGTCAAATTTGCTAAAATTTTATAGTGTGAATGTGAGCTTTAATTCTAGGTCCGGTTCTCAATGTGAGTCTCACATATAGATTTAGCTTCACTGATTTGCACGGAGTAGAGAACTATCATATTAAGAATCTCAACAAATTTTTGTTAAATCCGCTAAAATTTTAGTGTGAACACGAGTCTTTAATTCTAGGGTCCGGTTTTGGATGTGGGTCTCATATATATTTTTTACTTCACCGATTTACACGAAGTAGTGGACTTTCATTATGAGATAAATATCGTTAACAAATTTCAATCAAATTTAGTAAAAGAAAATGTGTGTAAATGTGAACTTTTAATTTCAATATCCGATTTTTAACCTAACTTATATACCTACACAAAACTATTAAACTGTTCAGACCCATTATAACTATTAAAACAAACCAAATCAAACTATTATAGATGTCAAATCGTTTTGAACCAAACCAAGTTGAACCACGTTTAAAACCAAACCAAAACAACCGGTTCAAACTTCAAACCGAACCATTATCAGGTTTAGATGACGTTGTGACGGTAGAGTTGGGAGTATCCCATAATTATGGGAACTCAATAGGAAAAAAGCCCTTGGCTCAAACATAGCTATATTATGGGACAAATTTTGATGTTAGAATAGCTGTATTCTCATCGGATATCTATATCGGAATCCAATATCGGAATTGCTATAGTCCGGCCGTCTACGTGTGGACCCATCGCTATCGTCCTTATCCTCTCGCCATCAGCGAAGAAAAATCAACCGCTCCTCTCCTACATGTCGCCCCCTCGCCCGGGTTGTGGAGTAAAATTTTTGCATTTTGATCCTTTTTAGTAAGAATTCTACATTTGGACCCCGGGGAAAAGAATTTCAAAAATAGACCCATAGCACGGCACCACAAGCTACGTCGTCGTTGTAGAACAGCACGCCGTCATGACCCTTGGCGTCGTGTTGTTGTACAACGGCGTCGTGGCTTGTGGCGCCGTGCTATGACATGTCGACGCCGAAATCACCTAATAAAATAGCACGGCGCCAAAAGTCACGGCGTCATTTTAGAACAGCACAGTGCCAAGAGTCATGGCGTCGTGCTGTTCTACAACGGCGACGTGGCTTTTGGCGCCGTGCTATGAGTCCATTTCTTAGATTCTTTCCCCCAGGGGTCCAAATGTAGAATTCTTACTTAAAAAGACCAAAATGCAAAATTTATACGGTTGTCGCCGACTCACTGGCTCCCGTCGCCGCCACCACGCCGTCGCCGCTCCCTCACAGGTTCTCCCACGCCCGCAGCTTCTCTAGCGCCAGACGCCAGAGCACCTCTGAGCAGCAGCCATGGCAGGAAGCAGGTGGTGAGGGTCCTCCACCCCAGTCTCGCTCGCCGCAGCCGCCGACGAAGGAGCTCCGAGCGGCGGCGGGCAGCCTCGGGACGTGAGCATGGCCGACGGCAGTCCAAGCGCACGCGGTGGGACCGGGAGCGTCGCTCCCTTGTGCTATTCCCTGCGCCGCTCCTGCGCGCCATTCCCTACCCGCCCCATCCTCGTGCTCGGTGTTTCATTTTTTACTTTTTCATGTTGCAACTTCTGTACTGCTGTGTTTCACCGTGTTGTAGATGTTGCAACAGTTTTTTCATATGCTACTTCTCATGTTGCAATATCTTTGTTTCGGTGTTTCATCATCTTTGTTGCAGTGGAAATTTTTCCTTTCCATAGGTCCAGCGGCTATTGATGTGTGCAATGTTAGCTGATGTTGCAGTGGGAATTTTTACTTTCCATAGATCCGACAGCTACAGTGCTTCAATCCAATGGTTGTGGATACATCCGTGCACTAGCAGTTCTCAGTCTATATTTCCATTTTCCCTCCATAATTTCCGTAGATTCTGGAATTCGAAGCCATTGCAAGTGGTGGCAGCTATGGCATTACTACTTCCTACCACTGAAAATTCCGTGAGTCAAATGCTATGGCACCTAGAGGTTAAAGGGATGTTTTTCTTCGCATGCCATGTTTTTCAAGGATAAAATTCAGCTTGGGTATAGTTGGGAGACGAAGATGGCTATTCCACCTAGACCTGAGCATTCCACGGGCTGGGTCGGGTTCGGGCCGGATCGGAAGAAAACTCGGGTTTTTCGGGCTGAGAAAATCCTGCCTATGACCGTCCTATGAGACGTGTCGGGCCTCAGTTTTCGGGCCGGGCCCGAGCTTGGACGGGCCGCCCGCGCATTTTATAGTGTAAAGTAACTAAAAACAGCATTTCGGACCAGGCTCGGGCCAAAAAAAAATTTCGCGGGCTTCAAGATCTCTGCCCACGCCCGTCCAGTAAGGTCCCTGGGCGGGCCGGGCCGAGCCAAAAATGCTCAGGTATAATTCCACCTAATTTTCTATGGCGTAGTTGGTATGTGTTACGCAACAGCACAAAGTCAGTTGCTTTGGCAAAACTTCCGCTGCAGCGTGGGAAACGGTACAAAATCAGACTAGAAAGATTTCGCTTTACATAGACCTTTACCTATCCCACGAAGTGAGGTAAAAACTAAAGCAAACACGCTGACACTTCTGAGACGTGGCAAGAGATTCGCTGTAGTTTCTTTTCCTTCCAATTAGTCGGCACTTGCATTAACGTTTTTCACAAAAGTTGTTCCACACGCATATGCAAAATGCCGACCGGATACATGCTATTGATATCACAACAGTGAGTTTCCTAATATCATGTCTTGTTCCTGTCACGAGCAAAATTGTGGACTTCCATGTCTGCACCGATTATGATTCGCATTTGACTCCTGGAAGTAAAGGTCAGAGGAGCAACTCGCTCACTGCATCGCCAACCGCTCAAGTTCAGTGGTCGCTTTCGGATGGCAGTGCACTCTGAACATAATTCATTGCTAACTGCTGCACATGCTGAATCCTTTCGTTGTCCTCACCCAGCGACTTCTCGAACTTAAGGTACTTCTTGAACAAAAACTGCGACACATTGAACACAAAGATCAGTCAAAAGAATAAATGCCCCTTTGGTTATAATTGTGACTGAAAAATATCAAGAACCGCAAAACCCATAGCAGAAAAGAGTAACAGTCAATCCAAAACTAATTCAAGAGACCACATCAGCAGTGCAGTAAAGGGAACAAAGATATGCTAGAGTTTGAGATTGAACCACAACTAAGAACTAAGCCTATGTCCAATCATTTGAGGGTTCAGTTCTAGCAAAGAAATAAAGCACAAGGAAAATAAGTAATATTTCACTTATAAAATCAAGTACACCGGGAGAGTGAAGCTGCACGATGAGAACAGTTCTGAATGAAGTTTCCGCATATAAATGTTATCATATTACATATAGCAATAAAATACTAAATCCATTGCAATAGAGGCTAACCTGCATCTTTTTTGGAGGTAGGGTAAGATTAGTAGCCCTATTAAATAATCCCCTTATAACTTGTATGTCACCAAGGCGGATTTCCTACAAAAAGTCAATATGTAAGCAAGCTTGCATGATTTGAGAGAATAACAGTACAGATGACACATTTTACATATGATGAATTTAATGCTCCTTACTTGGTCCAGATAAACATTCCAAAGATCTGTTCGTTTTGGGTACTCCCGTAAGATTAGTTCAAATCTGGACCTTCCTTCTTCTGGAGCCCCACACTTGAATTCTAGAATAGCTGTCTTCGAGAGGAACTTTATACGCTTTCTCTGTGGCAAACTTAGAAGCGCACGTTTTACAACAGCTTTGATGTACTCCACATCCTTGCCTCGCTTGAGGGCAAACTGAATACGGCATAACCAAATCTGCAGTTACATTATACAGAGTCATAAGTATTCTCCAGATACAAATAGGATTTAGTCCACTACGCTTCGACTAAAAAGGAAAGAGACAAACTAACCTTGGAGGAAATTTTGAATCTTTTGGTCATTCTATCAAGAAGTTCATCTGCAAGTTCGAACTGCTCAGTCCTCTCGTACACCGCAAGAAGAGCCAAGTGCAACTTTTTGTGATCACAGTATTGCAAGGCTCTTTGGAATACCTTCTTGACGGCTTCCTGGTGTACATAAGCAGATATATCAGGACATCCAAGTACTACAGGTAGGGACCCAAAATATGGCTTTGCTCAATTTTACCTCCCGTGGACTCCCATATTCATTTTCCAGATTGAAATATGCTACCCAAACATTAAGTCTTTCCTCCTCTTCTCTG
This sequence comes from Cenchrus fungigraminus, assembly GCA_036936925.1. Taxonomy (NCBI): domain Eukaryota; kingdom Viridiplantae; phylum Streptophyta; class Magnoliopsida; order Poales; family Poaceae; genus Cenchrus; species Cenchrus fungigraminus. The sequence goes on from CM072780.1 coordinate 94,357,193, forward strand.
GGCATTATTGTTTTTAAAGCCCTAAAAAATGAGGGACAATTGTAAAAGATGCAAACTCATGCAGCCAAAAAGTTTGAATTAAAAGAAAAAGTAAAAAAATACATGATATATATCCACAGAAAACAGAAGTGCTCCAAAGCATGTTTAGCAAGGTGATAAAATAAAACTGCATCCTATCACAAAAGATTATTTTGAACAATATTAACAATAAAGCTTTGGATTGCAGACAGACCTCTCTGCTACTGCACGTGCTTTCTCAACATCTGCAAGATCTAACAAACACGCCATATATTTTATCCATACAAAACTACTATTCGGTGAGCTCCTGACCAACTTCTCAAAATCATCTGGGGTTCTTGGTATATCTCCCTGCAAAGCCCTTTCCTCCAATGCACTGATTTCTAATTCCCTGTTGCAAACCATATAAGCATGTAACGTCTGATGCATATGTCAAAGAAAAAAGGTCATAGAACTAGAATGCAATGTCCGGATACCTTTGTTTCCTTGCTTCCTTCTTTAACTGTTTATCACTCTTTTTAGCATTTGCTTCAGTTCCATTGGCAATTTCATGACCTTTATTACTATTATCCTCTAGGTCAGAACCTTCAGATTCATCCAAGGAGACCTGAAGAGGCAGCACAGAAGCCTTTGATTCAGCTGTGGGATGAACTTTGTTGTGATATCCTGCAACCTGAGAGGCAACACTGATGTCCATAGGAGCAATTTCATCATCATCATCATCTGTACCAGCAGTCGGACCAGAACCAAAGTATGATTTCTTCATTCCAAGGGATACTCGATGCCGCTTCTCATCGATCTGAATGCAAAGTAGCGAATTTTAAGATGTGCAGTGGCAAGAAGAAGGCCTGACAAAAGATAAATCTCACCTTCAAAATTTTGGCTTTGACCATATCCCCAGCTTTATAGCAAGAGTTAATATCAAGGACTGGCTCATCAGAAAGTTCTGATACATGGCACAGACCAACCTGCAAAAGTAGTTACAAAATGGAAAACACAATGGTTTCAAAAGGTTGAGGGATCTAATGAGAACACATACTAACTAATGAGAACAAGACATACCAATTCACTGCTCCTTATTGTGACAAATAATCCATAGGATTCAACCCGCTTAACTTGACCATCAATGACGTCCCCAACATGTAAATCACTATAATTAATATCATCCGGCTTTTCTAATTTGCTACCAGTGTTCTTCCTAAGTGATGCCTCAACCCTCCCTAATGATGGGTCCGTAGATAAGACCCTGCAGTTTTTTGTTAGATTCAAGGGATTTGTATTTCACATGAGCATTTGCAAATGGTAAGATCTCACCTTCCATGTACAAGCATTCCAACAGGGAAATCCTTCTGAGGATTTTCAACGTATTCATCTGATAAATTTGACAGAGTAATCCTAGCCTCAACCACTCGAGAAAGCATAATAAAACATCCTTTGGGATTAACATTCTTCACATAGCCCTATATGTTAGCAGGACAAATCACGTTACTTCACAATAGAGAAGATGCACTTCATAATAAATGGTACAAAACCATAATTTTAGTTACCGAAATATGCTGAAATCCATAACTTTATTTTATGGCATGCTACACTTCAACAATGATGATATAAAACAAAAATTTAACATTTTGTATTCAATTTAGACTGATTTTGTACCACGGGTAGCACGTATGTTTGGGCAAAAGGTAAAACGCACACAGATGTTTTGGTATCACAGCATATAGACAATTTGCCCAGAGTTACTGTGTATTGCCTACTGCCACCAATCCTATTTAAGGATTTTGTACAAATAAACTAACAGGTTGTGTTCTTCAGGAATGATAAACCCAATTATCATATATGTGAGATAATGCTAGATTTATAGATTCTGGATTTATTCCCATTTCACTTCAAGTTTATTCTGCAAAAATCCAAATGAAACTAAATTACTAAAAAAATTTGGGGGAAATACCTTAATCTCAGTTCCGGGAAGCAGATCCTCTATCTTCTCAATCCGTGGGATACAGGTTGCCCTATAAAACAAAATATGCAGGAAGTTAGTTGTCTGTAGTCGATTTTTTGCATTAGTAAGTACAGGGAAGTCATAAATCTCCCTCCAAACCTTCTCTTAATGAAATGACATGTAGCTCTCCTACGTTGTTCAAGAAAAGAAAACTGATGGTAATGACAATGTAACTGCTAGTTATACTTTATACTTTCTTATGGACAATCTAATTACAAGATTTTTCCTAACAAGGGCTTGCTTGGCTGTGTTACGAATAGAGGAGAAGATGAAGACTGAACTGGATGATGCTATTGAATAGCCCCAAATGGGTATATATACATGTGACTCCCCAAACCCTAGACACTAGGATATTACAATACTACCCTTGACTATTATACCCTTAACACCCCCAGTCAAATGCAACGTGAATGCAATGGCGTTGCATTTGGAGGGTTGACACTAAGCACTAGACTTAAACACTATGATTACATGACACAAGATAGATCCAAAGTCCAAAATGAAAGATATCGTCGAAGCATGCAATTCTTGAACAAGTCGATGTAGATGATCTCCTCCACAAGAGGGTACCGCCTTCACAACCGTACTTCAGCAAATACCACAAGTCTTCACAAACCAGTACGTCGACTCCTCAAACATGAGCCTTGCTTTGGAGAATTTGAACCCGACAATAACATTGAGATGTGTCAAACCAGCCAAATGGAACAGAATGAGAGATCACTGCTGCAAGACGGCAAGCAGGAGGACATGTGTTGATGACGACGAATAGACGACCATTGATCATGACGTGGAGCAAAACGGCTCCGAAAGAGACCAAGAGGGCAAAGATCGCATCAACAACGATGATGGGGCAGCCACACATTATGGCAAACCTGAAAGAGAAAATGAAAGTGGCTGATTTGGCAACTAAAGTGTAGGCACACACGGCTTTGACGAACTATATGTGAGCAATTGGACTTGGATTGACACAGATGCAATGTGACACTGACTGAGATGCTAGCAGAAGCATGCAGTTAGGATATGAATGGCAATGGCACGACAATTTAAGCAGCAAGCAAAACTACTACCAGATGATATGGACGGACAGTAGACACGGAAGCAAAGAAAAAGAAGGATACTAGCAGGCAGCAGCAATCAACAGGCAAAAGCAGACGGTGGAGCCTTGCACTAGGAACAGCAAAGAACTGATGCATATTTCAATCGAACCAGCAAGTCACGAGAGGCAGAGCAGCAGCACACAGCCGCACAGAACAGAGGCAACAGGCGGACGGAAGGAGGCCGCGACTGCGTAACAGGCAGACGGGCGGGAGGGCGACGGAGGAAGCGCCCGGCGACGACAGGCAGCCAGCAACGAGGCAGCCAGATCTGCGACGGGCAGAGACAGCATTGACGGAGATGAGGACGAGCCGGCGGAGACAGGTGCCGCGACAGGCGGTGAAGAGGACGGGCCGGCGGCGACGGGCGTGGACCGGCGGTGGGGAGGCCGGATCTGTGACCTGCAGATCCGACGCGGACGGAGGACAGCCGTGACGGCATCCAGATAGGCGGAGAGGTGGCGCGGCGCGACGAAGACTGGACGGGCGGAGCTGCTGCTGCTGGAGGTGACGGTGGCCTCGACGGACGATGGGAGGCCGGAGAAGTCGCCGCCGCGACGGGCGGACGGCAGACAAAGGCGCCGGATTGAGGACAGAGACGCCCGATGGGGGGCGAAAAAAAAATGGACGTGCTGCTGCTGCGACTCTAAACTGGACTCGGGTTTGGGGATTGAAGGAGATGCCGCCCCCGGGAGGGAAGATCGATCCTCCCGGGGACGGCGCAGCGGAGATCGACGAGGGTGGCGGGGCTGGATCGAAACCTAGAGCTCTGTTACCATGTTACGAATAGAGGAGAAGATGAAGACTGAACTGGATGATGCTATTGAATAGCCCCAAATGGGTATATATACATGTGACTCCCCAAACCCTAGACACTAGGATATTACAATACTACCCTTGACTATTATACCCTTAACAGGCTGCACGGTGGAGGCTCAGGATTTTTATCTCCAAAAGGAAGACATCTGGGCCAATACTTCATGGCCAAAAGCATAGCTACCATCAGCTAGAGATAATACTTCATATGTCAGTTTGGAGTACCATTCCATTTATTTATTTTTTTATGAGAGAACAAAGCACAAAAGAAATAACATTGTTCATTTATATCTTATTAATAAGAAAATCACAAGTTTGGAGTACCATTTCATTTATTTATTTTTTTAGGAAAGAACACTTGCACAAAAGAAATAACATTGCTCATTTATATCTTATTAATAAGAAAATCACAACAAAAGGCACTTACCCCTCATCAAATAGCCGTGAGTTGCTAGAATCTGTGTGTAGGTTTGATGAGCGGAGTGACAGATCAACTCGAAGAGATCCTTCAGATGAGCGGTTTACAGATAGGACTTTGCACTTCACAAACTGACCCTCGTGGAATCCAGACAGGGGGTCTGCCACCCATGAGTCGACAATTTCAGTATAATGAACCCTTCCATGAAGATGAGGTCCAATCTGAAGGACAAGTCCACCAATACCAGGTAGAATTTTTTGAACACGTCCACCAATGACATCCCCTTGTTTTGTTTGTTCAACCAAAGAGGACACTGATTGTCCTATTTTGTCTATATTATGTTGTGCACATTGGTTATCAAGTGCTTTCACCCTAAGCAATCTTTTCTCCCGGTTCACACTAATAACACAGCCTTTTACTGCTTGCCCTATACTAAAGCGCTGCTGGAACTGTTTTAGTTCGCTGGGGTCAGAAGAACTATCCAGAATAAACAAATGAGCCATAACATTTCTTGATACAGTTAACCAGACCCATTCTTTATCCACTTTGACGACATAAGCACGCACAACCACATTTGTGGCATTTAATTCTTCTTTACGAGTAGTTGATTCATCAAACTCACCTGTTCAATTGCCAGTAAAAAGGATCAACCAATCAGGAAAGAAAGCCATGTCTCATATTAAGAAACACAGAATGGTATAAACAATGCAAAGAAGACAGCACAGGATTTTAGCTGGGGTTGAACTGAATGAAAGCCGTACGGCATATAGGAGATGATTGTTTATTATGGAATAGACAGATTGAAGACAACATGCAAAGCGTACCCTTAAGCATAGACGGTCTAATAGACAATTCCCATTTGAAATTTTTGCCATTCTTTCTAGAAGGTTCAGCCTCTGCAACAATTCTGGCAGTAAGCTTTTGCCTGATTCTGAGTTTACTAAAGGGATGTTCATCAGAATCCTCTTCAAGAACCTATCAGAAATGTACACTAATTAGTGATTAGCCAATATTACACAAGAAAGATGTTTCAAGTAAAGTCTGATGTTTACCTCAGTAATATGAATTCTTCCATGAACATTAGCACCAAATTTCAGTATTAGTTCTAGTGGCTTGATATCAATAATCTGAGGTCCAAAAGGATGTGTAAGCAAAGTTTGCAAACATTGAAAATAAAAACAGTTGTCAATTCCAGGATCTGAAAAGAAAATAATTGCACCTCTGCTTCAACAAGTGACCCAACTTTGTATTCTGATTTTTTCTTAGCCCTTTTAGAACCAGAGAGGCCAGAATCCTGGGCTGATGCTTTAGGGAGTAGGATGAGCCTTCCAGAAGGGTCAGAACTAGGGATATTTCCAACAACCACAGTAATTCTACAACAAAAACAAAGAAAAATAAGAAAATAAGTGGGTGACACAGTCAGAATTCGGAATAAGAAATAATGATATGACTTATGTATCCTTCAACAATGGTTTTTTTTAGGATCACTAACTACAAACAATGTCAGTAAACATCAAAATTCATAAATTCAGTAGAAGATTGGCATTGGTAGGTTGTGCCAACATTTCTACTTCCTCCATTTAAGAATATAAGGCGTGGGTTTCATTTGGCATGGTCTCTGAAACTAGACTGACTCTTAATTTTTCTCTTTTAATCAAAAGAAAGCATTCAAATGTAAATCCAATGGTACAATTCTCACATAACAAAAGTTTATACCATGTGAGGATAGTTGGTTGAACATTACGAAGTTTACTCAAAATATGGGCACACATTATCAAGCATGAAATGTAGGAACTAGGGAGTACCGATAAAGTGTCCCTAATACTGAAAACCTTGTCAAGCATGATAAAATCACCGAAGCTGAAATTTATTGTGCTTGAATGTAAACATATTTCTGTACTTGATCCAAGGTTCAAGAAAACGCTAGGTGCAGGCCTTAAGCTAAGTTGCAAGCTCGAGCAATATTCATATCAAAAGACTACTTTGTTCTGTTACTACAAAGTACAAACAGAAAGGTTACTTGATCCAAGGTTCAAGAAAACGCTAGGTGCAGGCCTTAAGCTATTACAGTTGCAAGCTCGAGCAATATTCATATCAAGAGACTACTTTGTTATGTAGTACTACAAACAGAAAGGTTCAAGTTTCCTCAGTGTTATGTCAAAGCTAATCAGTAGGGTACGCAAATAGTAGTAGCCAACAATGCCAAAAAAAATTGAATTCAAAATTGACGAAGTTGCAGAAATTACCGTTGCCCGTTATCATAGCGATGGGTGGCAAGCAGTTGTGAGTTGTAATCCATCAGTGGTGCAAATCCAATTGCATAGTTATACTCGGGTATTGAAAGAACCTTGATTAAATAAATACACAAAGAGTATAATTGCATCAGCCTATTATTCAACAAATAAATTAGTCAAATGAAGAGAGTATTTTACACACCACATAGCTCTCTTTGACTATTTCCACAACTGCAGTCACTTCCTCATGAAGCTCCAAGTCTGCAACTGCAGGCCTTTGGCGTTTCTAAAGTGAAAAGGAAAATATAATGTAAATTTTCATAATACATGAACTGGACCGAATATAATAGAAAACTGCATATTGCGCTAGTTAAAATGCAAAGACAGAAAATGCAGATTGAGTTCATGATACAATCCAGACTTAATCTACAGTGCTCGAACCAATGTGCACAAGCTTCTTCAAATGAAGGGCACAACAGCAAGCAATATATAGGCCATAATAAATTACGCACAGGACTTTCACAAGTGTGTAACCTATTTCAGGTACATGCAATACCCAACTATACTGAGAACTTCGCACCAAAGGTACAACCTACCTTCTTTGTTCCACCAATTCTGACACTACTAATTAGCTCTGGTTTAAGGGATAAGCTAACAACTCCATCAGATAAATCCAAAACAAGGCCCTTGACAGAAGACCCCACTTCTAGAGTACTGCCACTGACTGGAAAAAACAGAAAAAAGAGAAAAAATTAGTATGGTCGCAGGCCGAATAGTTAATGTAACATCGTGAAAGGAGAATTACTTACGTTGATGATGTTCGATTAAACCAACAACATCTGGATGGTCATTGAAGTTAAGGACAATACCATATTCTTCTATTGCTCCCACCTCCCCCTCAACTAGGCTACCAATGCCAAAAGCGTGAGCCCAAGCATGGCTTGAGTACTTCAATGCCGAAATCTACAGAGGCACACCAGTTAAAAGTGTATGTTAAAACATCATGAATGAGCTTAACATCATCAAGATACCAAAGGTACACCAGTTAGAAGTCCAAACTATCAAATAATGAAATTTTTTCTAAAGATTTACTAGTGGTATCGTAATCCTAGCCCTAAGTTTACCCTGCTCTGATCAAGAGGGTTGCATGTCAGAATTATCACTAGCGACGCGAAGGCCCACAGCAAACTCACCCCATGGCCTAGTAAATCTTGTAGAAGACCCACATCTATCGCATATAAACAAGCACATGAGCAAGATTCCTAATGTGTATACACAAAAAAAGAAACTAGCAATTGGAGAACAAAATAAAATAGGAAGCAACAGCTACAACGAATAGCCTGTAACCCCACAAGAAAACAGTTTATTTAGCAGGTTCCACAAAAATCTCACATGCCCACACATCAAAGCCACTATTATTATGAGCAACCAGAAGATCAAAGAAAATCTTTCTTGAACATAGAGTAAGAGGTAATTGTGTTTTATTATAACCTTCTGATCCAAAAGAAAGTATCCTTGAATAAATGAAGAATCCGTTGAGGAGCACATCGACTGTTGAAGTGAGAGTTTTACTCTAGCAGTATCTGCATTTACCTATTAGGGGGAGGAAAAACACGGAATTAGAACACAAACAGGGGATGGCAACAGACATAGACAAGGAAGATGGAGACATACGCTGAGTATATGACTCCGAACTGACTGGCCAACATAGAACGCATCAGAAAGCTTTTCTACCCGCCTATCAACTGCCTTTGTGAAACCAGAAAAATTAGGCATTCTTTTCAAAACAACAAAACGTATGGCAGAGTTGATAATTTCTTACTTTGTCTTTGGGAGAGAAACCAGTCAAATGTCCAAGAAAGCGGACAAAACAACCAGCTTCAATGATGTTGCAAATATAACCCTACAAGAGAAGAAATGTAAGCTGAGTTGCTCATTAAAGGTAAAGTCTCACAAAAAAACTAGAGAATTAAATTTACATGAACTACAGCTCCAGGATGCATCTGCAGTATCTCTGAAGGAATGTCATTTGAGCTATTGATAAGTGAGCACTTTGCTGAAAGAACTAAATTTTGCCCTTCGATATCTGCAGAGGATGGTATTAGAAAACCAGAAAGAAAATTAGCTACAGGCAACTAAATTTTGGCAACTGTAAACAACTAATTGTATGATGACACCATGCAGACCAAGACAAGATACAAAATGTGCATGCATAACAGTGAACTTCCAATTTTCCATTGTTAAATGCTGCTCATAGTTTCATAAAGCATATATGGCACTCCATAGATATAAAGGTTTAAAAAGTGTACAGTTTAAAACTATGTGCATTGTTAATGATATAGATTTTAGAATTTCCTTGCTATCATTTACACATAGAAAGGTAAAACCAAAATTAGAAATCAGAGACTGAATGTCCAAAATGTCAAGTATTTATGATGAGGGAGCACTGAGTAGCAAGAGGGCCCTGCTATTTCTTAATGTGCAATTGAATAACAACGAAAGTTTGTTGACTTCACCGAGAACTAAGAGTTGGTTGAACTCGTGACCAGGTTTCAGCAAATTCTTCAACTGAGCAGCTTGACCTAATGAAAAAAATCAAATTAAGGCAACACCACAATGATATTATGAAAAACAAAAAAAATTGCAACAGAGAATATGAGTGTGAACCCACGAGAGGTAGGGAAATTTATTGACTAAGAAAATAGTTTCAGAAACATAAGAGATAAGGATATACCATGATGGTCTGCCAAATGTTCATTTAGTATTGTCCCCTTGGAGAAGCCATTTACACTGACAACAACAGCAGCAGGAGTAAGCCGCTCCACAACACCCGAGACAATACCACCCAACTTTGCAGTATCTGCTGGAATAATCCTACATTAAGCAAAAATAAATGCATAGAGGGTTAAAGTTCAATTGTAAAGCTAGGATGTAGAAAAAAAAATGACCATTCTGGAAATTCCATAGAAGTTTGTAAAACATGTCCATTGTGGAACTAGCAAGAACTTTTTCTTGTACAAAGGTGAAATGTGCCAGGTGGAGCATTACCCAAAAAGGGATCCAAAATCAAAGGAATCACCACAAATATAGATGGCCAAATGCATAACTTTGAAATCTGTGGTACAGGTGTGCAGTTAGACCATTCACAAAGACATTTACAATGTTTACGAAAAACTTCAGCATGGAGTACTCCACTAGGTATCATATGGATAAACTAGTGATATTACAATGTCCTGATGAGCTTAGTTATTTCATTGGTCTACAGCAGGTCAAGTTGTTTATTTCTATCATTTTACTTTCAAAACTTGCAAGTCGTTTAAAAACACCACCATAACATCTTATTTTATCTAAACATGAAAAACACAAAAATGCTGGGCCTGCACTTCCACTGATGAGAATTAATAGACTTCATAATTCAAAACCAAATAAATTTTCTAAAAAAAAACAAACAGAAAGGTGGCAAGGGCTCAATGAAATAATAAACCTCATAGAAATTCTAAAAATACATGCTTGGTCATCATGTCAAACAAAGCAAGTTTATTAAAAAAACACACAAATGAAAGAGCATGACAGAGAACTCACCTATTATGAGATATGACAAAACTAACGTTTATTCTCCTTGAAGAAGGAAGCACACTAATAATTCTACATTTGATGACTTGCCCAACATGATAAACATTTTCTGCTTCAGTTCCTGCCTCTAATCCGAGCTCAGATCTAATATCAGTTCACCAGGAATCAAAAAAGCAAATGATTCATCAGAATATATAAATGGAACAGTGAAAATAGTATTTAATGAAACATGTTGCCAAAAACAGTACAAGGCCCTCACTAACTGAAATAAATAAATAAACACCAACTTTCACTATTGATTTACCTAACATGAAAGTTTGTAGCAAAATCTATTTTGATTCACAGCACCAAGCTGACCTACATCAGTAAGAAATTGAGATGCTAACCTGCTAACAAATCCCTGAACTCCGTTATAGAATTTTACAAAGCAACCATGCTTTTCTATTTTAGCAATCCATCCATGAGTCACTAAACCAACTTTCGCATCAGCATACGATGCCAGCACATCAAGTTTTGATTTCACCTGAAACAGATCCATAATTTTACTGCTGGACTGTCTCACAGAAAACAAAGAACAGATATAAAAAGGATTATGAGCTCTATCTTTATTTTTCTTTGTAAGGATTTGGAGCACAGAAAACAAAGAACAGATATAAAAAGGATTATGAGCTCTATCTTTATTTTTCTTTGTAAGGATTTGGAGAACAATATTATGTACTGCTGTAAAATTATGTACCAGAAATTCTGAATATAAGAACACAGTACCAGAGACTTCTTGTATGTCACTGTTACTCTCTTGGATTTGCAGCCCAATACACGGAATAGAAGCTCAGCTCCAGCCTGCACATTCAATTATCATCATACTCAACGTTTTAACATAGAAATTTCATGTGCAAACAATTGGAAGTGGAATGAGCAACAAGGAATCACAACTGCACCTTAAATTTCTTTGGTGGTTTTACAACATGTTCCAACTCTGACATGTGTGGAAGCGGGCAAAGTGCTTTCACACCACTGGAAAACTGCACGATTGCACCAAATGGCTCAACAGTAGCAACCTTAGCTCTCACTAACATTCCAGGTTTAACATCGTCATGAGTGAAAACAGATCCTTCAAAAGCACTGTCCTGCAAACACATTGAACATACAGATACTCATGTAACAAAATTGACTAACAACAACTCTTTTACACCTAAATACCTAATGAAAACCGATTTTTGCATAAGTCATAACTTTAAAAGCTAATACACCAAAGACAAATGATGTGACACGAGCTACAAAGCATAAAATACAAGAACAGTGCTGAGTATCACAAGTTAAAAACTTAAAATTTAAAGGAAATAAATCAGGACATAAAATATAAGTGTTCCTCCAGGGTCTGATGGATATCATCACTAAGAAAAATGAGTGACACGATCTAATTACTTTTACTGTGCCTAACGCAACTCCTTCAAGATTTCGCACTCCAAGTATACGGACGCGTAGGGTACTGCCTTCCTTAAACTTCTTCTCCAAGTTCTTCACATCTTTGTCTGACACATCATGTATCTGTGGATAGGGATGCAATATCAAAATATTAAAAAAAAATGTGTGAGCTCTTACATCATAAAGCAATGCACAACAAAATATTAACAGTTCCACATACACTTATAAATCCAGGTGATGGAGTTGAAGAAGGTATTTCAAGGAAAAGACCAGCCTTTTTATCTATCCTCAACACCTTTGATTTATCGTAGATATCTCCAGCTTTTAGATTCTGCATGCGAGGAAAATCAGCAACCAAGAAAGAACTCTGAACAAAATTGCATTTCACTATTTTTCTTCTTTTAAGGCATAAAAGGGCAACAACCAAGATTTCATCAAACTGATTATTATGCAAAACCAGACAACTTACAATAGGAGGCACTTCAAGATGAAGTAAATGTCTGTTCAATGTAAGGCCAACTGCCCTCGTTGATGGATCAACGAATAGGATGCGAGCATTTACCTGTAAATTATAGCGCACGGACTTACAAATCACTTATCCAAAATTGTCAAAAAAAAACGGCACCATGGTAATGACAACTATCAATAATGCAGAGAAAAAATTCTTGAATACCTTCTTATTCTTACTGTAGTCATCTTTCCAATTACCAGAGGGGAAGGGATTTGACAAATTAAAGATGTCAACCTGAGAAAACAAAGACGCTGTGAAATGATAACACAAGAACAACTGTAAACCCAAAAAATATAACTAAAGTTGGGAAATCACTTACAGTTCCACTGAAACAAGTAAAAAATGATAACATTACTCCATTTTCAAGAACTGAATGGACACGTGCATTAACCATCATCCCAGGAATCAAATGATCAATGGAAAGGCCTTTCAGATCTTTAATCTATACAAACATAAACAAAAAATTAGAGATGACTCAGATCACAATCATATAAAGATCAGTAAAGAGCATTTATAGTGCTTTGCCATACAGTAGATTTAGAAAGCAAGTCTTCATCAGAACTCAAGTGAACAATAGCCCGAGTTTTGTCGATAGCCTTCACAACACATTGCATCAATTGTTTGCGCTCAATCTTCACATTTTCTGGACAAGAGAACAAACAGTTAGTTAACTCCAAAGTACCTCTCAAGAAACAATATCCTTATCAGAATAGGCAATGGAGGACAAACGTCGAACAGAGTTGAAGTATACAGTCTATTAAATTAAGTATGATATGACACTAATGTTTATCTTCTAGCAAGCACACAAATCTACAGAGAGCAGTTTACAGTTGCATAAGTTACATTTTACATCTCTGCACTTTACAAGAACTCTGCACTATACATTGTAAAGACCATGCACTATAAACATGAAAACAACAAAAAAACTATGGGAGATAAACTGTTTATATGTATAAATACACCAAAAGAACACAAATGAGCAAATGTGTTTGTATTTTTCCCCGACAAAATGTAAGTTTTAGAGATAGAAACATTGAAATGTACACAACTATGACCACATGCTCATATGAGCTACCAAGCCTATCAGAGGAACAGAACAGAACTTCTAAATTATCGCTGTAGACAAATAATCAGTGATGTGTCCAGGAGAAACACCAATTTATCATGATCTAATGAAGCTACTGCTTAAGTATACCTTTGTCAGCCTTTGGCATAAATCCACTAAAAGAAGGTACTCCAAAATGAAGAATGTAACCATGGTCCTCGACACTTTTAACTTGGGCAGAGAGTACCTACAAAAACATATGCATGAACATCGATTACATACAAGAATCTGATCAGACCATTTCAAATGGGAACTGCCCCCATTATTTTTCCCAAAAAAACATTAAGTTCTGCTTCATTTATCATTTCAGTAGAATAATCTAATCACTGAATCAAAAACAAACACTGAAATGGTTGTGAATGTAACAAGAACAAAAACATATTTAGAACTGAGGTGCAAAATGGAAACAACCAAACATAGATGATTTTTCTTTCCCAAAAGCTCAGCGGCTATCGAGCACATCCAGAGTAGGGTGATTAACAATTACCATTCCTTCCTGCAAGGCATCCAGAGAAAGTCCCTTGTACAGAAGGCTTAATCGCAATGATAGCCAAACCCTTCTGTTTACTTTTCCTTCTTTCTTGTCATCATCAACTCGAAGGACTATACAAGGAACAAGCTGACCAACATGAACGACTTCAGCACATATACTGTTCTCATTATCCTGCAAAAGAAGATAAAGGTTGGACTAACCAGATGGCAAACACTCATAAAGCAGCATCAATTATGTAATACTTTAAGAGAAGTTACATACTTTAAGAAACGCTGATACCTACCTTATGGTTATCCTGCAAAGAGACGTCACATACATCCTCTGAGCGAACAAACCCTCTCATTCCACCAGGTAGACTTAATACAATGTCTTTTTGGTTAACCTCAATTACAACACCCCAGAGCTTCATATTTGGTGAAACATTCTGGCAAAAAAAAAATCATCATGACCACCTGAGACCATTTATAACATGTCCAAACATTTCAAGGTAAAAAATAAGAATGATAACAATTATCAACCCAGTACATAACTAGCAACAATTGACCTAAAAGACTTTCAAAGGAACAAATGGCATCCCTGCCAGCCGCACCTAATGCAGTGAGAAATCTGAATGTTACACTACATCACCTTACTGAAACATCAGAGCATAACTTGCGCAATACTGAGCAACTGCAAATGAAACTGTCCAAAACATGCTAATTCGGTAACCTTTTATGGAGAGTATTTAGTTCAAAAGTATGACAGAATGGAAAAGATCTCGAGAACCGTGTGATCCAGATTCTTGCTGTTTTTTCTCACTCAAAGCTTGCCATGCAGAAAACATCGTATGAACCCAGTTCGTGCTACCAGGTAAAGATGAATGCATAATAATTCAATAGTTCTTTCAAGATTTCAAAATTTTAATTTAAATCTGGCATCAGAGTCCAAAAGCTATTGTACCATTTACATGGCACTTTGAAAGCACGCTCCAGCTGTCCGGCATGTGTTCCAGGGATTCAAGTCTGATCAAGTCTGTTAGGCCTTTAAAGACTACAGGAATTTGAAGCAAAAGTCCAATAGTTTCCAGCAACTGAATTACTGGCACGAATCAAACATCACAGCATTAGAATGTACAGGATTCCATTAAACCATGTGAGGTTTCACTACAACCCAGCCGCTTGCTAGTTGCTACAACAGGTTGGCTCTTTTTTAGAGACTAAATTGCATAAGAGAGCATTATGTTTAAACCTTTATGGTGTTTTCTGGTCTCCAATCGCAAGATAAACAAGCTTTGACCTTTTGTTGAGCAGTTGAGAGATCCTAAATCTAAATGTGTGGTTACCAAGGTTCCATTCTATGATGCGAATTAATTTGAAGGCCAATCACATTCCTACATAGTAACATAGTTTCAGAGGACAGACCTTCACTGTGATGCGATTAGCAAATTTTGGGAGCTTCCCGATGGTGGCACCGCCGAAGAGCGTCCCCAAGTCGTCATTGGCACCGAAACCAGACGACTCGCCAGCCTTCCTCTTCCTCTTCCCCTTCTTCCCCTCCCTCTCGAAATCCTCATCGGCCTCCACGCGGGCCTCCGCCACCTCGTCCTTGCTGAGGAAGCTGCGTCCCCCTGCACAACATCATCCCAGAACGCACGACAACGCATCAGTGCGGCTGCAAAACTGGAACGCAGCGAGCCGCAGGGAGGGTGCCCGCGCAGCTCGATGCTTACCTCTCGGGAAGTCAGCTTCGTCGGACGCCGCGGCGAGGAGCGCGGCAGAGCTCGGCTGCTGGCGCTGCTCCCCGTCGCCACCCCCCTGCTCAGCGGCCGCCTCCTCCTTGCGGTTGTGCTTTTTGAACTGATTGCGGTCGGGCCGCAGGTCGGTCTTGCCACCGCCGCCGGCGCCCTTCCCCTTCTTCCTGTCGCCGCGCGGCGGCGCCATGGCGGCGAGAGCTCAGGCCTCCTTGCTTCCGCGCCGCTGCGGCCCTCACAGCCTCACGCTCGTGGTTCGTCGAGCGCGGCTCGCCGTCAGCACGGAGTCGCCGCCTGTGGGGGGGAGGGGGGAGAATGATGGATGCTTGTGCTGCTATGGAGGGGGTTAGGGTTTAAGGAACTCTTTGGGCTGGGCTGGGGTCTGGAAAGCGGTTTTGGGCCATTCGTTTCCGATTGTAAAGTCCGGCCCAACTTGAGTGAGAGGAGGAGGAGCGAACTAAAAGGAACGGGCTAAACTTAGGGCTCGCATGTCTTTTTTGCTTCGGATTATTCGATTAGTGTGTTTCTTTTTTTTAATGACATATGCTCTTTTGCAAAAAAGCTTATCAACTCTGGAATATCAAATATGTGAATTTTCGTGAACATAAAATGGTCTTCCAACTTCATTGTCTATCACTTCATAGTTTGAGCACGACCTTTTGCTTTGGACTCCATTTTTTTCATGGGTTTGGACTCTCCAATACCCTTGTGAAGGACTCTGTATAGATGTCCAAGAAATCACACTATCACATTAAAATCATGGTTTTGGTGCTTTACTCTTGATGTAACCTTATTTTCGACAACTACGTATATATTAAATATTAAGTAGCCATTTTACATCAAGGTCCTCAGAGAAGAACAAATTACAACAAGGTCCTGCGACCGGATAAGGACAACAACTGCATCGGAGGCATTGGCGATGGCGGGATCACCGGCGAGGGGCAGTAGAGGAGTCGATGGCGCATACACCTAGATGGAAGACCGCGCAAGGCGTCGGTTGAAGGTGGGTCGACATAGCGGAGGAAGAACACGCCAAGCGACCGAAGAATATATGTTTTGTTGTCGCCGGTGGTAGAGGATGAAGCTCGATGTCGAATCCCATGTGGAGACGAAGATGTTGGGCCAATGCCAGATGGATTGTTGCCTAGTTGGACTAGATCTGTCGGATTGATGGCTGCAAGTTGAAGGCGGAGGCGGGGGTGGGCTGTGGAGGATGCGAGTCGGAGCAGCACGGATCTAGTGGTGTGGAGGAAGAGGACGGAAGATCCGTACTACGGTGAAAGGGGAGAGGGGATGAGGGGGTGATATTGTTTTATTTGTAATAATCTGGGTGGCGAAGTCGGCGGTGACGAAGAAGCCGATGAGAACAACGACGACAACGACGGAGGCGCTTCCCGAATAGAACGTACCACAGGGGGCAAAGGCCATAGAAGCACTACAAGCAAACTACTACTGCTAATTATAGGCTTCTGGAGGTGGGGCCCGCTCCTGGTGTGCTCCGGCGAAGACGCCGGAGGCGGACGGGAGGGGGGCGGAGGGGGCGCTGGGAAGAGGCCTAGGAGGAAGCCAAGATGGCTTTCACTTTTGATGTAACCTTACATTGGACATTCTTAACAAATATGAGTTTTATTGACTACTCATTAATCAAAAAATCCCATCAGCCCTTAGATGAATACATTTTCCTTACAAGTTATTATTGCAAAATATTAAAAGATTGAAATTTGTTGTGGTTATTATCGCAAACTAAAATGATGCCACTAATTAATATTTAGAAAGTTGAGATATTTTAGAGTAATTGGAAAAAATAGAGAGGTGTCCATTATGAGAAATGGAATGGTGGAAACAAAGAAAATACCAAGAAGTACCTCAATATAAGTACCAAGAACTACCATTTTGGTGGGACCAAGTACCAAAAATAGTGAGAAATTGCTATGGCTTTTAATTATGTGTAAACCTTTTTTTTTTTGTAATAATGATAGAGAGAAAAGTATATGCAAGTATCACCGGTACTTAAAAACCATTGTGACAAAGTTTTTGGAAATGTAGTCCTACCTATCTGTGAAATGTTTGGAAAACTATTGATAGATAGATTAGCTTTCAGTCAGTGAGGAATTTGGACCAACATAAATATGATGTCCATATTTATTGGATGTCAAAGTTTCAATGTGCCTTCAAAATAGAAGACCTTCATAATTTCGTTCTTATTTCTGAAAGATGATATATATGTGAATTGTTTGCAGGAAAGCAGGAATTTTAAAGATCAGTGTGTGGTGTGCTTAGGTAGGTCATTGCCACTAGATATTGACCAAGCATAGAGGAGGATCTCTAAAGTAGGCTAAGCAATGCTAGATAATTTCAAGTGCTATTATTTTCTCTATATTGATTTTTGTCTGGTACCTCATTACGTGAATGAGGATCCAATAAGCTGATGATCACAACTGGTCGTTTTCTCTATATACTACATGTAAATAGTTAATTAATTTTCTTCTCTACATAAACTATAATAAACAATGTAAGGGAGATGTAGTGTCCACATGTACATTTGCCATTGTACAAGTTGAGGACCCCTACAAAGCCAAAATCTCTCTCTCGGTTGAGGTACAACTATAGTCTTATGCTCATTTAGCTCTATTCTAGAATCTAGACTTCTAATAAAAAAAATAGTGCATGGTTTGACCACAATTCTATAGAATTTGGAGAAATCTAAGTTATGCACATGTTTCAGTAAAAGTTTATTAGGCATTTACATCTCCACTATTTTCCAAAGATGTTCTCTATCTAATAGTTTGATCTATTTATTCAGTTATTTATTCGCAATATATTCATGGAATGTTATAGAATTCATGTTTACCTTGAAATTTTTTATCATGTATTAAATAGAATGGTAAATAATATTATAAAAGGAGTGCTCTTCCACATGGTAAGTCACATTTGCACGCATGATTACAACAAAGAAATGTTGTGCCCGCGGCAACACACGAGGTTTCACTAGCTAACAATCAATAGTAGACACAATATCTAGACATTGATAATCACACTACATGAAGATGTTATTTAATTACAGTTTTGTTTATTTCTAATTATGTTTTAACTTCTCAGGCTCGCACCAAATGTAGTTTGTTGCTGAGGTGGGAAGTCATACGGTGACTTCAGAAGAAGCTAAAAAAAGGATGTACTCAATTATAATTTATGAAGTTGAGCATTCTTATTTTGCCAGAATATGTTTTGTTGTACTATATGTCATATATTTCCTTATGACTTAAACATTCTGAACTTATTTAATACATATTCATTATCTAAAAAATTGTCATTTGGACCTTTTGTTTCCAAATTGAGAATAAAGCTTCTATGGGTGGTTGCATTAAGAGAAAAGATGATACTCAATGAATATGTTAGCAATTTGTTCCGTTTGTTAGATTTACAATCTTAACCATCTGAGCGTTTTGCATCAGATCACCAACCATCGTATAAATATTTTTCTAATATAAATAGTAACATATATCTCATATGTGTTTCAAGAAAAATTATAGAGAAATAACAAGAGATAGTTCTAATTTCTAACTATATTATGCCTTAAGAACTCTTAATTTGCAAAACAAAGTTAGATGCAAAACGACCATATACTATGCATCTATACCTAACAAATATGAACATTTTCAAGAAAGTAAACATATAGATTTTGAGATTGGCAGTCTAATATAAACGCATCCCAAAAGATTTTTGCAACTTTTGAATTATAATACAAGTTTGATATAGTAGTGAAGCTACAGAAAGCTTAGGTCTAACTATATGTATTCATGCATGTTCATTAGTTTTGTGACAAAAATCATGGGAATCGCGAGAACAAGATATTTGTGTCCCTTCATTTTTGTCTTTTTATTCTTTTTAACTTCACTCTGCTTTTTTGTCTTTACTTTTTAATGTACTCCTTTTCTACCTTATAAGGAATTATTTAGCTAGGCAGAGCGATGACCTTTGGTGGTTTAGTCATGGTACATTTGTTACGTGCAACAACCTACATAGACTTGGGTCTCATTGAGCTTCAAAAGTTCTATAGTTTTTCCTTGACAGTAACTCATCAGAGCAATAAAACTATTTACTTCTTTGGACCTATTAGCGCTCAGATGTTCGTTGGGAAATTTCTCATCGGATGATCCGCCGCAACAATGAAAATAAACTACTACAATACGAAAAATCATTGTTTGCAACACAACAAAAAAACATATATTAAAATGACTACCGTCTGATTCTATGATAGAAAACTCTCACCACAACATGATTCAAATGTTTCATGCAACATCCTTGAAAAATAATAGCAAGTAAAAATAAAGTTTTGCAACATCAACACTTACATTTTGAAACGTGCAAAAATCATAATCATAATATTTTTAAACAACATTTGCAAAATTTTAAAATCTTTTTAATAAAAATATCTACGAAACAAGATGAATTAGTTAATTAGCCTAAATTACCGCAACATGATAAATCAACTATTAAAATATCTAGAAATTTTTTTTGCAATATTTTATATCAACATTTGTTTTTAAAATAACTATCATAATATCGGTACTCAATTATCGAAACCTCCAGTAATATCATCATATACCTATCACATCAAAAATACACGTAGCTCACCAATGATTTCAAGCAACAGTGCATCCACGAAGATTTCACTCGAACATCAACATATAAACATCATTTTGACATATTTGAGAATAATTTTGCTCACTAAGTCAATCAAATTAGCATACATTTTCCCCCAAAAACTATATTTTTATATTTATATATACTACTAGCAAAATGTACGTGCGGCATGCACGTATCTAAAAATTACAATAACAAAAGAAAACTATTTTCATAGTGTCGCACATGTTAAAAAACAAAGGCTGCAACAAATAGCGTGTGGGCGAGGAGAAACCAGCAGCTACCTCTCGCGGCTGGGGAAACACGGTGTCAGAGAATCATTGACGGCAACATGCATTGACGCGTGTTGGAAAGCAATGGAACGTAGTGATGCGTGATTAGTGCAAACCCATATTACCGCGAGATTTGTAGATCATAGTCATGATTTAGATTTTGCTTAGCAATTCTTTGACGTGATTTGACTTTCAAAAAAAAGAAGCCATGATTTGGCTTAGCAATTATTTCCCACGTTGCGCGATTTGACTTTCAAAAAAACAAGACATGATTTAGATTTGGCTTAGCAATTCTTTGACGCGATTTTACTTTCAAAAAAAGAAGCCATGATTTGGCTTAGCAATTATTTCCCGCATTGCGCGATTTGACTTTCCAAAAAACAAGCCCTAGTAAAATACACATGTGGCACCCACGTTTCTAAAAAACACAATAAATAAAATAGATGTATGCCAATAAATCAGTGGGTATTGAAAAAAATGCTCATCCAACATAGACATTCCATTGCATTGTTAAAATAGAGAATTACTCGACGCAACCAAATATAATGCAATATAACACATTTAATGCTTCGTAGCCAGCTCACGTCACATGCACAACATTTCTATGCTTCCAAAATGTCTCTATACATGATGTTCTTAGTTTTCTTCCCGATTGGATCAGCTAAAATGTTAGGTTTGGCCAAAACCCACGTCATATTCAATAAGAGGTCCATGTTCAGGTTTGACGGATCCTGTTGGTGAATATAAGACCAGCATAGTTTGCATTGAAGATATATATTTACCAATGTTTAAAAACCCACTGAAGATATAATCTACCATTATGTAAAACTCACTGTTCGTATGAGTTGGTACGCCTATAGCCAGAAGTGTTGCTCCTCCGCCGGCCTTTTAACGTGCGTATTTTTCTCTCCTCCTCACGTCTATCATATCCTTCGTTGCAGCATACTTTTCCCGCTTCCTTTGGTTCTCGCGAGTTTTAGAATCTGTCAATAGGAAAAAACAACATTACTCACTACCCATATGAAGAAACATGCATCTCTACGAATTTGAGATGGCAAGAAGGAAGAAGCGATCGGTCCCAATCCCAACCTCCATGAAGATTTCCGACTCGCATGGGATGACTTTGTTCAACATTACTCACGTCCCCGAGTGGTAAGCGGCATTGTTGTTAGGGACCAATAGTTGCACAGTAAAATATATAATCTGGATCAACGAAGACGCGATATGAACAAACATACCAAACACATCCATGAATAAACAAACCTGGAGAAGACGCGAGTTTTAGGATTACCACATTGTTTCATTTTGCGTACCTGTGCAGCAACTCGACATTCAGTTGTAGTTGTGGCCGCCGTAGGTCTGATGTAGCTGGTACAGATTTCAAAGCAAGCTTAAGCCATAGAGGTACTCACTGTGTCTGGCCTTTTAATTGACGGGGGCTGGTACTGTCAAGCTGGTCATGCGGATGGACCTGTTGCCCTCGCTAGCAGCAATGGCTCAGCCGGCCAGCGATGACGACAACCAGGGAGCGGAGGCGAGGCCACTAAGGACCTTGGAGACATCGTCATTGTCCACGATGTGATACAAGCAGTAGAGAAGCAATGTGTGGCTCAAGCTTTATTGGTTGGATTTCACATGCGGAGGAAATTAAGAAACAATGTAATGTCATTAACCTTCCTTTCTAAACCACCATGATTAACGTGCTAAACATATAGCAAACGTAGCATCGGCGGGTGCAGTTTTTGGAAAGGGATATCAGGACGACAACGCTTAGCCATCAGGTTGTTTTGGAAATAATTTATGGGTAACCCATGTGGGATTTGGAAACAAACGCCATAGGTAAATTACTACCTTCCATCTAACACTATTTTTTAATTACTCTTTCCTTCCATCATTTACAATTCCATCTATGCATCAATGCGTGTATGCAGTTGACCATAAATTGCTTCTTTCCATCTACCACTATTTCCTAATTAATATTGCATTCCATGCTTCCAGGCCCTTTCCAATTTAATTGCATGCGTGAGTACATCCTCTAGTATAGGGGTAGTCGGGTGAGAAAAAACACGTGAAACGTCAAATGTATTTTCTATCATGCAAAAAATGGTTATGATCCCCCTCTTTCATCTCCGGTTTAGAGGATTTTGGTGTGGGTCCCATCTGACCAGTGGGACCTCCTGTGAGGGGTACGGAGGTAGATCCTCCCTTTCCAAACCAAGACGCAATTTGACTTCCAAAAAAACAAGTCATGATTTAGCTTAGCAATTATTTCCTGCATTGCGCGATTTGACTTTCCAAAAAACAAACTATGAATTAGATTTGGCTTAGCAATTCTTTCCTGCATTGCCGATTTGCCTTTCCATCAAATGCAAGTCACAACTATGGAAAAGAACGAAAGGGGGGGAGACACATCAAAAGAACTCGTTCTTTATAGTGTAGATAAAGATCCCAAATAATTGAAGACATTTTCTAGTCAAAACAAATCCTTTACACGCCTCACAGAGGACCCACCTACCAGATTGAAAGAGGTTGAAAAGCATTTGAAAGGGGTGAAGATTGGATGTTTGATGCTAATTTTTCATTGGAAATTTTGTTTATCCACTCATTGAGGACCCACCCCGTCAATTACACGGCTGATGGCGCCTACATCAAGCCTCTTTGCTTTTTGTTGCACTGCTCCCACCTCCCCATCTCGTGAATCACGCGCGCCCCTCTCGTGCGACTGGGAAAGAGGGTTTCAACTTGCAGTGAAATTTGCTATGTTGGGGTGTGATCATCCCCGGGGATGACTATCTAATCACTACTTCTTGGAGTAGTTGGGCTTCCATACACCAAGCTCAAAGGTGAGAAGCTGTTGCACTTGAAACCCAACTTCTTAGGTACTCCCTCCATTCTAAATTATAGTTCATTTGACCTTTTTGACCTCAAGTTTGACCACTTGTCATATTCAAAAAAGTATGCAAAATATCATATTTTTGTTGTGGCTTGCTTTATTAATAAAAAAATTCAAGAATGACTTAAATTTGATTATGTTTGCACACATTTTTTGAATAATATGAGTGCTCAAATATGAAATTTAAAAAGTCAAATGACTTATAATTTAGAATAGAGGGAGTAGTTCAGTTATCTTAGATTGCATGCGTGGTTACTGTTCAGCTGGTTGGGGAGCTCGAGGGTGCTTAGCTGCTCATTGAACTTATCTAGGTGTCCGGCCCAAGTTCATCAAGGTCAAGGCCGATTCCATTTGTCATTGCAAACGGAAGCATAATACAGGAGCATTTAAATTGTTATATGTAGTTTTGTGATCAATAATGTGATCAGATTGCAATTATTTGGTGGTTCAGATATTGCAATTCCACCCATATTAGTACCATACATGTGTTGTTAAGTGCACGTGGAAAAAGACCATTTAACATTTTTGTTTCTCCATACATAGGTTCAAATTTAATTTTGAAACTTTGACGGGTGGTAGTGGACATCATAATCTATATTTCAAAATATTTGATGGGATTTTCATCATTAGCTTGTATATAATTTTGCATATTAAGGATACATTTTATTATTAAATACCTTACCCTATTAAAATAGTGACGAAAAATTCATGATATATCTTTTTTAAAAATACCTGGTGTTGTCTACTATAAACTTGCAAAATTTGAACTTAAAACTCCACTTGTACATGGAGAAACAAAAAAAAAAGACAAAATGTGTTAAGGGGGTAAACTGAACCAAATGATATAGTTTAGGGGGTAAACTCAACCAAGAAATACTTTAAGAAGTTATTCAGCATTCGACTATACTTGATGGGAGTAATTTGAACTTTTTCCTTTTACTTTTTGCTTCCAGCATAGATATTAATCTCTAATGACGACTCTGCATCATTTTTTGTCCAAGACTCTAACGCAGATGGTCCAATTGAGATCAACAACAACAACTGGTAGATTGCTTCAATATAAGATGTATCAATAGTTGTTGTTGAGATATCAATTGTTGTACTACATCATGTACAATTTATTGTGTCAAGTATATGAAGTGATGTGGGATTCATATAATAGGTTTTCTATTCTTTTTTAAAAAGCGTAAAAAGTCTTTGGAATCAAACAAAGTTAGAAATGTGTGAAGTCTTTTTTTTTTGTTGAGAAAATATAAGTGGGAAAGATGTTGAGATCCAACGTGTGTTGACTGCTATGTTTGTTTATGTTTATCCGAATCATCAACCAGCCAAACCCAGTGCCCAACCTTCACAAAGATGCAAAGCAAAACCATACATTTTATTTTTTTTCAGGAGCAAACTCTATGTATTGAATTAATTTTGCATATTTAATCTTAATAATGATACAACTGGCCTTTCTATGTCATTTATATTTTTTTGAGTGTGTTCAGTTCGGTAGAAATTTTTGGATGTCCATTTTTGCAAGTTTCATGACATTAAATTGTATGCCACATCATCAATTTTGCTGACTTGGCAGCTTAATTATGAGGAGAGAGAGGAGAGGATAGTTTCATCAGGCCAGTCTTAATGCAAGTGTCATCAACAATTAATAAAGTGTCACATAAGCGTTTCTTATGACATGGCACTCGATTAAAGAAGAGAGAGAGGATCACTGTTTCATCTTGAGGACACGCCCTGGCTCCGGTTACCGATACCTCGTGAACCGGACGACACTAGGTTGAGAGAGGCAACATTTCATCCAGGATCCCCGCTGTGCTGGCGGAGTTCCGTTCGTCGCCATCCTCATCCCGCAGCTCCCGTGCGGCGCACGTCGATCTCTTGCGTGTGACAAATTCTTCCCGCCCTCCCCTTCCTAATTCTCCTTTGCGAATATATGGAAGGTCCTGCCAAGATTTCGCATTCCAATCTTAGCTTCCCACTTCCAATCTCGCCTCTGTCCCCTTCCATTCTCCGATGGGTGGACAGGTAGACGGGAGTAGAGGTGCCGCTCGGACAGAGCAGTGGAGCCGCTGCCTCACGGCGGCTGACGAGATTGAGGAGGGAGGGAGCCGTTGACCTGCTGGTATTGGCACCCTCGCCCACCACAAGTAATGCCCCATCCTTGGCCACTGCAAGGTGTTGTGCCCCAACATGGACAGACTCCACTGCAGAGTCATGGAGGTCAATCCACTTCTGCAAATCCATGGTGTTTTTCCTCATGTTTTTTTGCGAGTATTTTCCTCAGGTCTTTTGTTTGTGCATCCTCATGTCTTCTCTGTCGACAACATGTATGGATCTGATTGGGTTTCTTTGCAATTGACACTCCAGGGATCATCTGTTTTTAAAGCTTCTTTTCAGTGCTTCAGTTAAAGCTTTTTTCCTTTGTGCAAAAGTGGTTCTTTAAGTTTATACTAGTTTTTGTAGATGATCTATTTCTAAAACATCTGAGAGCATTTGAGTAGTTTTTTTAGCAAAAGCATTTGAGTAGTTACCCCAAGTACTAGAGTATATAATTATATATGAAACATATAAAAATATTGTCAGTTATTGAAGTTTGTGAAAACATAGCAATGTCTGATATTATAACACATTCTGAAATGGTTACTGATGTTGATATGGTTTGATTTCAGGGTTACCATATTGATGTCAACTGGAGCAATCAGAAGGTGACATGCAGACCGAAGTAGTCTTCAAAATTTGTATATTTGAATGAGAAACTTGTCCATTCGAAAAAGTGTATCTCTGAAAGTGAAACACTTGCATTCCTAAATGTGAAAGTGTTGAGTTTTTGGCCTTGCGAATGTGAAATGTCAAATGCAATTTAGTTTTTTTAAGTGCTACATAGTTCTAATGCTATATTTGATCACAACACATGCAAGGCTTAAATGCTTCATCAAGTCTATGAAATTGTGCCTGTGTAACTGTGCATTGAGAGTGACAGTTTCACCATGTTGAAAAGCTGACGTGGCAGACTTGGTAACTGTATCCATGAAATTGCCACCGAGACTGGCCTCACCATGAAACCCAACTAGCACAGTTACCAAGTCCATGAAATCCTCATGAAACTTGCACTGAGGATGTTATGGTTTCATCACAAGACACATTTGATCATAACTCCATGCGAAAATTAAATGCTCAAAGCTCTCTATGAAACTGTGCAATGAAACCGTGCATTAAGAGTGAGAGTTTCATCTCATTTCATAGATGACATGGCAACATTGGTAATAGTGCGATGAAACCTTGCACTGAGATTGGCCAAAGGGTTTTAAATATAGACTAATTACAAAACTAATTACACAGACGGACATGAAATTGTGAGACGAATCCATTAAGACTAATGAATTGGTCATAGAGATTGTTTATTATAGAATGACATTGTCTAATCATGACATAATTAGCCTCGTTAGATTCGTCTTGAAAAATAGAAGTGTTATGAAATGAGTTTTATCATTAATCCACATTTAATTTAATAATTTTAAAATTGATGTGATGGGTAGTTGAGATATTTTTTCAAATTAAATTTGATTACATTTTTATTACTTTTTCTATACTATAAGGAGCGAAGATAATTGAAAACTTTTCTCACCCAATTCGGGCCCGCCTTACCCCTCACGTCGGACCCACTTGTCATATGTTTTTAAGAGTGGATATGGTGGAAGGACTATGAAGTAAAAAACCCGCAATTTGGAGAGTGTTTCTGCCAAAAACGAATTGTTTTTCTCACCCACCACGCACGTACCCACACCGTGTACCTGTTGGACCCACCCAAGTTTCCTCCGTCTGCCGCTGCTGCCACGTGACCTGTTTGCCCACGAGTTGTGCCGCTGCTATCCGCCGCCAGGATCATCGGCACGAAGCCGTAAGATGTTGATGCACTCCCTGTCTTCCCTTCCTTTCACCCTCTCATCTCTGTCTCTCTATTTTTCACGTCGCAGCATCACCAGGAAGCCACGCCGTCGCGTATCACCATCGTTCTTCAGCGCCACCGAGCCCCTGATGGAGCACAAGCGCCTCTCATCGTTCCCTCCGTCCCAGGCCCGAACTGTGACGCAACTGCCCTCCACGATGCCCTAGGTGAGATCCCTATCTCGCTAGATTTCCGTTTTGCCGCTTCCCGTCGAATTCCATGCACCGTAGGCCGATCTGGCATTTTCCGGTGAACTTCCGGCCGTTCTCTGGAGCACGTCCATGGCGCCGCCGTGCTTCGTAGTCGTCGTTCCGTTCGTGAGCAAGAAGATGGCCTGGTGGACTTCCGATCCAAAACCAATGGCTCAGATTAGATCCTAATATACCCCTTCATATGGACTTGGTTCACAGTGGACTGCAGATCAAACCCCTTTGGTCCATGAGCTTGTAGACCGAGTCCGCAGCACAGTATTCACCACATCATCACCGCACGAGCAGCGTAGTCAGGCTCTTCTTGCATTCCAGCCCCTATATTTGTTGGTAATCACCGCATATTTATTCTTTCTCATGTTAATCTTGCACTCTAGCACCTAAATGCCTTGATAATTTTATCATGAACCTATACCTTTGTACTCTAACACATAACCATTGTTCCTTCCCTCAGTTTATTCACTGTTCAGATCCTTGTTATAATCCTGTTTAAGCCCTTCTCGACCTTAAGTAATTACATATAGATCCCTAAAGCTTCCAATGCTCATATCTCTCTAACCGTAGCTCCGTTTTAAGCGATTCTTGCGCTCACGTGTTCGTAGCGACGCGTACAAAATGTTAAAAACTTTTCATCATATTTTACTACTGTTTTTGTACTATTCCTTGTATTTATGGTGTGTTGTTTTCAATTGTTTGTGTGCTTAGGAAGCAAGTCGTTTGCGAATCTTCAAGAGTTCAAAACAGTTGAGCGCTCTTCTTCCAAAGGCAAGTGTTCTTGATCATATCCCAGCATCCTACTTTGTTTTATTTTATTAGAATAGATAGACCATTAGTTGCATGCTGAGTCAAATATGAATCCCATGTTAGGGTTTACTAGATTTTCCAACATCTTCCGTGAAGCTTGGGTCGGGTTTTGTAGTATCATGCTTAGCTTCATAGCCTTGTGGGTTGGGTTAATAAATTTAATCTTAATAATTTCTCGAGATGAACTTGATGAGGTTGGGAACCTTGATAATATGTTGGCATGGGGAATCTGCGGGATGGAAAGAGTGGTATGATGATTTTGGTTTGGTTCTCTGGGTTTGTGCTGTATTCCTGGCTCGAATTCTAAGAACCGTTTCATGGACAAGTAACCTGGCTTTACCGCGCAACCACGGGGGCTACATGGCTCTGGACCTAGTCAATTAAGTAGTTGTCCCACTGGTTTTCATTGTCGGACGGTTTAGTGGCACAAGAGGGGGCTTCTGCAGTGGAGGAAAATAGACTCTCTGTTAGCAGTGAATCCTTGGTGGGTGTTTACTGGTGGGAAGTCACGACTTCTGAAAGACCTTGTAGTGGGACCTTGGCTGATCACCTTGGAAGTGTGAGGCGTAATGGCAAACACGACTCGTGGGTAAAGTGTGTAACCTCTGCAGAGTGTAAAACTGATATATCAGCCTTGCTCACGGTCAAGAGCGGCTTGGACTTCTTCATGATTAGTGGTGCTCAGTTGGACAGTTGGTTTGATGGTGGTTTACTCGATCGGGTGGATTTCCGATGGGTTGGTTCAGGTTGAGCTGGTGGTTTCACATCTACTACTCCGTCCCTACATGATGGTCGTCCAGGAAGTGTGTTTGTGAGGGAAACACGGTTTTCTAGAGACAATCATTTAGGGACAGAGGGAGTAGTAAATAGGTGCTAAGAACTTAGGATAAAAATTAGGATTGTTGCTTAAGCGCGTGTCAACCATATAAAGCCCTCCTATTTAAGCCTCATGTCATATTTATTTCCCACACTTGTGGAGTAAAATTCATTGTACTCACCCCTCCTTTGTCCCCCTGCTATCCCCCAGAGATGGTGTGGAGCTCCTGAAGATGACAGGATCAACGCTCTGTTCTAGGCTGGTGTATCCCCGGTTGGCTTCCTGTGGAGATGGAGTCTCGTTTCGCTGAAGACTCTATATGTGTAGTTTTCTTTTAGACCTCGGGTCATTTTGTATTGATGTTTATTGTTTCGTAATCACATTGCTATGATATTCACTCTTGTAAATAATGTCACATATATGTATAAAAAGATCCTGGCATATATGGGATGTGCATTCGATTTTCTTTTATAAAATAGGGTGTGACATACACCATGGAGGAGGGGCGAGAGATGGTAAAGACAGGTTCGTCCCCGCTAAGAACGAGGACTGACGACGTTGACAGCCTTGCCGCCATTGTTAAACTTAAAAAGCTTATCATGCGCCTAAAATTATCATTTCTCGTGATAAAGAATTCTTGAGTTGGCTAAAAATTCTCTCTTGCATCTCGCTCTCTCACATCTCGCTCTCGTCTGCCCCTCTGAATTCTCATGCTTTGTTGACACCACGAGTTCATGCGTCTGCATGAGGTTAATTTTAGCCAGCTCAAGAATTTTTTATCACAAGAAATATTAATAGAAAGATATTAAGTTACATTTTTTTTACTCCTCCTCAAACGCTAGAGTCTCGAGGTCGGCTCAATCACTTTTTCTACAGCCGCTCGATCATCATCAGGCGGATGATAAGCTTTTGATTTTTTTTGAGCCCGCAGACCAACCTTTGACAGTGTAATTTTGTAAATAAAAACTAAAAAAAATTTGTCGTATAAAAATGAACAAATGACATGAGTAGATAACAGATGGTAATACCCAAAAAAGATAATAGATGGTAATTTACCAGACCGTTAGGACCATGCTGCATTTTTTAAAAAATAAAGAAAACGTGTATGATTCTAGAAAAATAAACCGATTTGATTAACTACGCCAAGCGTGAGGTTTCATGCATTGGATTCTTCGACGGGCGAAATTCCACCTCTTATGTTTGACCAAATTTATTAGGTTCATTATGAAATATAGCATACCTATAAATATTGATACTCTTTGTTGTAAAGTTGGTTAAACTTAAAATAGTTTAACTTAAGATAAACTTAAGTAAACAATTATTTTGAGACAGAGAGTACTTAATAAGTTTTAGTTAAAAAAAGAAATCAGTACTACGATATATGTTCCATGAAAAATAATAAATACTCAATAATAATTTTTTTAAAACACGTGCGTGTCACACGTGCACCTTACTAATTATTAAAAAAGAATGACAAAATTTTAAGAGCCGGACGTCGAGTCGGAGTCGGAGTCGGACAGGAGTCCAAGCCGCGTGCGACCGTCATATATAACCGCCACACGCGCCAAGGCATCGGCCGCTCCACGCCCGCTCGGTCGAAGCTCCACTGCTCCAGATCTGTCGTCCCATGGCACTGGCGGCTTGCTACGCGGCGCCCGGCGGCCACCGCGTGTCCGCGCCCGTCCCCGTGGCGTGGCTGGAGGGCGACGTCCTCGCCGAGTACCTGCTCTTCCTGGAGGAAACCGCCACGCCGCCGGCACCGTCGACGACGCGAGTGCCGGTGGCGTGGCTGGAGGGGGAGGCTCGCGACGAGTTCCTGCGGTTCCTCGAGGAATCGCGCGCCAAGGAGGCGGCGGTTGCTGTTGGCCTGGAGCAGCAGGAGGAGGATGAGCACGGGAGCGGGAACGTGGTGCGTGGCGGCGGCCTCGTGGCGGACGACGGTGGCGAGAGTGGCTTATTCATGGAGGAGAACGACGCCGGCGCCGTGAAGGAAGACGACGTGAGCGGAGATGGTGGCGTCTGCGTGGAGAAACACTAGCAGGAGGCGGAGGAGGTGCTCGAGATGCTGCTGCCGCACATCCTCGACCTGCCGGCGTTCAGGGCGCGCGCGGCTGCACCGGCGCCGGTGCAGCGAGAACCCGTGCTGGTGTCCCCTTGTTATCACGGCGGGTGGATGCAGAACAGGGTCTCCTCCTTCCTCGAGGTGGATAGCCGCACCTCGTCTTCTAGCTCTGACGAAGAGATGAGCTCAGCAGAAGACGATTTTGGAGAGGGCGCGAGCCTGGGAGAACAGAAGCTGGCTAGTGAATCCATCATCTTCAGACACTCGTATACCTTCTGATTACAGTACTCTGCGTTTTGACCATATGTGGACAGAGTAACTATGCACTTAATCATCTGAAAACAGAGCAAGTCTGTAACTCTGTATCACATATTTCTTTTAGGAAACTAGGATCTTTTCCCCGTCGATCAATGGAGCTGACCAGTTTGCGAATCAATGGACAAAACCAGTTGTCGCATAATTTCTAAAGTCGCTTTATAATACTAGTAAAATGCAAAAAATATATTTATATAGAAAAGTCATGTGTGTGCCGCACATGTCTAGAAATCCGCAATAAAAAATATTTCACGTGTATGTAACAACTTGCGCCGTCCGTTAACCGAGCAGAGCATCGTCGGCCATCGCTGTTTTATCGTGTTTGAGCACTGCCGGATGAAGACATTGACGCTAGGAAGCAAGCGAAGCTGACAATAGACACGAGCCACACACACATGTTTCTTAAAAATATAGAATAAAAATAATTGTCTTAAAAAAATGTACGGTAATTATTAGATTTCAACTTTAATAGAGTTCACAAATACCGCTACAAAGACACATTTTATTCAAATTTTAATAATTAGTGACAATTATTTAACTGATTCATGTAAAGACATGTCAAAAACTTCAACTTTCATCTTTATCGTGAAAGACATGACCCGCGATATATGTAATCAAACACGTACTTTTGGGAAGAACATGAAGACTTCATTTTGGACTCTACGTATGTTGTATTGAATAGTGTTTGTAGCTCTTCCTCCCTTAAGTCTTCATCATCATATTCTTCATCCTCTTCTTTCTCGTCCTTCGGCTGCCATTCATTGTCAGCCTTTTCCTTTTTTGAGCTATCGTCATCTCTTCTTCTTGTTGCGATTTGTCAAACACGTACTTTTGGGAAGAACATGAAGACTTCATTTTCGACTCTACGTATGTTGTATTGAATAATGTTTGTAGCTCTTCCTCCCTTAAGTCTTAATCATCATATTCTTCATCCTCTTCTTTCTTCTTCTTGTTGCGATTTATCCAACTCCAGATTGATCTCTTGGTTGTACTCTTCGTTAATCATCTTAACATCTACTTTTGTTTCCTATTCGCTCAACACCTCATTGATAACATGTGGCGAAATCTCTCTCTGCACCATGTTTGAATTGACACATGACAACTTACTTTAGATGGAATATTAAACCAACTAATAATGTTGTTTTTGTGTGAAAAAAGATCTTTAAATAATTAGTAATAGATTACAAATTACAGTAACATACAAACCTCCATTGTGACGTGCTTCATCTGTAGGTTCAGAAGAACAAGACGTTTAGGCGTTCGACCCTATGGGTGATTTTGTTATACATTCTGTTGTTTGTATATAGTTCTTTAATTAGAGAAGTCAGAGTCTTGCTAGTAATCCGTCGGCGTGTGGAGGCCGACGAGGAGGTGGTGGAGGGAAGGGACAAAGGAGGAGGAGCCGCATCGCGGGGCGGCAACTCACGCATGGCAGGTGGGAAGGGAAACAACAACGGGTGCACAGCAAGGGAAAACGATTTGGATTTTCCACTTCAAATTGAAAAAAAACAAATGTAATCATAACACAAAATATAATCCCCACCAGCTTGGTAGCTCTACAGAACAAACCTGCAGCATTGTCAACTATGCTGAGAGTGTCGTAGCCTCCGTCCGTAATATCTGCACTTTGAGCTCAAGCTGCTGAATGTACCTCATTTTGCGCTCCTTTAACCTTGCTACTGACTGTCGATTCGCCAGAATCCTGAAATTTTCCACAAATCAAAATGCTCAATTTCAGGAAAAGAGAAAAATCTACACACGATACCATGAAATGGATGCACACCTCTTGACCCTCTTAGGATCGGTTTCATGGATGCACACCTCTTGACCCTCTTAGGATCGGTCAGAGCTATCTCAACAAACCGCTCATTTGCCATGATTTTCTTCTTCTCAGACTCAGTGAACTCTTCATTGGCGAACTCCATATCAAACAGCGCCACAGCCCCACCTTCCAGGGAACCACTCCCACTTCTGGTGAGGATGCCGCTGGGAGAATGCAGTGGCAGCTTGGGACTCATCCCCAGCAGCAAAGTTGAGCTTCCCCATGAAGCTGTCCATGGACATGCTTCTTTACCGCTTGACGAACTCGATAACTCAAAAAAAAAACTAATATTTCATTTTTTTGCATCCTTAACAATTTATTTATTTATTTGCAAATATTATGTTCTGAGTCAACATGTTTGAACTATATAACACAATATATTTGAATTCTGACGTATTTTATAAAATACATGCACATTGAATATTTTTTAGACAGATACACATTAAAGGAAAAGGTCCAAATTACTCTCCTAAAGTATAACCAAAGTTTGGATAACCCCTTAAAATATTTTTTGGTTCAATTTACTCCCTAAATTATGATATTTGGTTCAATTTACTCCTTAACACAATTTGTTTTTTTATTTCTCCGCACAATTGGAGTTTTAAGTTTAATTTTTGTAAGATGATATCAAACAAAATAAGACATGTTAAAAAAACATAACATGAACTTTTCATCACTATTTTGGTAGGGTAAGGTATTAATAATAAAATTTGTCTCTTAATACAAAATTATATAAAAACTAATGTTGAAAAATTTGTAAAATATTTTTTAGTATAGATTATGATGTCCACCGCCCTCTACAAAGTCTCGAATTAAAATTACAGAGAAACAAAAATGATAAATCACATTACGGGTATGTTGAATCAACTAACATATTTTTAAGTGTAGAAGGTAAATTGATTCAAAACATAGTTTATGAGGAGAGTAAGTTAATTCTTTTTCTACATTAAATATACCAGACATTGATATGGCATTGGCGTGAAAGCTTCTTCTTGCTGCCATTGTCATCAGAGTATCAGACGACCCAATTGAACCAGTTGGTGAAAGAAGCTCAAAACGCTCGTCACGACCCATTGTCTCTCATGTCTCTAGCAGTCTAGCTGCTGCTGCCGCCTCACTCGCACAGGCGGCGGTGCCGTCCCGAAATCACCAGTTGGCGGCCCCGGAGGTACCACTGGGAAGACAACGGATCATGTCCTGATTGGCGGTGGTGGAGATCGACGTAGACACGGATTCCACGACGTTTGCTGCCTGGTATGCACTCCTCTGACAGTCTGACCTCTCCCACCTTCGAGCTCCGACACAAACCTGCTCTCTTACTTCCGCCGACGTGGTTGGAGGAGATGTGCTGATTCCCCGCCGCGATGTCGGATTCTTCGCAGATCGACGACTCGCGGTGCCGGGCTACCGGCCATGACGCCGCCTCCGGACCCGCACTTCGCGCCTGACGCGGGGCCGGCGTCCTGCGATTGACCCTCGACGTGCTGTATGAGTCCTGCTGCGTCTCCCTCCAGGGACCTCTGCTGCTTCCGCGCCGTCTGCCGGGCATGGCGCTCCCTCCTCTCCAGGCCGCACTTCATCACCGCGCACGCTACCCGCCACCCGAGCCTGCTCGTTGTCACCAGCTATGACGAGTCTGAGTACCACTCAGATGATCCGAATAGAGGCATCCTTTGCGACATTATGGACATCTCCGGGAATGTTGTGAAGCGGGTCGGGATGACGCCGGGGAAACTGCGGCGGGCTGAGCTGCCTAAAGCTGCCGAGGGAGATGTCGCTGTGGGAGCGCCGATGGCCGCCCTTCCTGGCTGGCAGCCCTAGCAGCGGCGGTGGGTGTGGGTCGAAGCTGGACGACGTGGGGACGGCGGAAACGCGTGCGGCGCGGCGCCCAGATCGGCGTACGGCGGCGGCGGGATCGAGTCGACCCAGAGCGCCTGGGGGAGCGAGCGCGCGTGGTGGCCCCTGCCCCTGGCGCGGGGATCTGGATGGGAGGCGGGCCTGCGGGTGCGCCGGCGGTCGGTCGGAGCGACAACGCCCAGCGGGTACGCGGTGGGTAGAAAAGTACTCGGTGACAAAAACAATTCCTTTTTGGCAGAAACACTCTCCAAATTGCGATTTTATGGGTCTTCCACCCTATCCACTCCCCAAATTAGATGACGGGTGGGTCCAACATGAGGGGTATGGTGGACCCGAATTAGGTGAGAAAAGTTTTTCAAATTATTCGATCTTTATAGTATAGATATAGTGGTTGACCGAAATATTCTGCTAACAAGTAGTCCGGGTCGGAGTTAGGATGACAGGGTTGTCGGGGCTCATTCCTCTTCCCCTTCCTTCAGGCCCCTTCTTTTTCCTGTTCGTTATTTTTCTTTTTCTTCTCCCTCCTCTTTCTCTCTAATTTCAATGGAGATCATGGCTGTAGGGGGTTTGAGCCCCCTCCACCCCACTCGTTGCCTCCATCCTTACTGGTAGTCCTTCATGTTACTATTGGAACAGCTTGTTAGACGCGGTATACCCGAGGACCCGGGCTAAGGTAGCAAAACTAGCAATCCCTCCCTTTACCTGCAGCCTCGCTAGTGCATCAACGCTTTTTTTTATATAACAAACAACTTTATAGACGAGCAACATGAAACTACTATGTGGGTAAGTTTCCCCCACCTTACATGATCAAAGAGCATCTCTGAAAGGGCAGATCCAAACAGGGGCGGAGATGGGCCTATGGCCACTAGGGGCGTGGCCCTATGCGTGGCCCAAAATCTCTCTTATAATCTCTTTATTTTTCCATGGCCCAGACAGTTGGTCTATAGATTGTCCCTAGGCGTCTGGCCCAGCTTTCTCCTCGCAGCCCACCAAAATAACAAATCAGCTCGTATAGCAGGCTCGGGGCGCTTCTCTCATCCTGCCTCCTCCCGGCGAAAATCAACGTCGCCCATTGGCGCCTCGACCTTTCCTCGCACTCGCCCAGTCGCCTCTGCTACCGTGCTTCGGTCCTCAAATTACAAACCCTAGATCCCTACTCCGGTACTCCCTGCTCCCTGGACCCAGCGCCTGTGCGGCTATGCCCCGGCGTGGCGGTGCTCAGCCGTGCCACGCAACCGCCACCAGGTGGGCAGTGGATACTGATTGCTGGGCACCCAGCAGAGAGTGGAACTTGGTGCTCAGTAGCCTGCGTGGCGGCGCCCCAGCCCCCAGCCCCAGCGTCCGGCAAGGCTGCGAGAGTGCAAGGTGCGGGCGGGAGTGCAGGATTGCGTCCATGCGGGAGACAAAGAACAGAAGAAATGAAGCAGGATAGCAGGTTAGCTATTCAGTCAGATAGCTCACACTACGTGAAAACCTCAAATAGGTTACGCGACATTGGTAACGGCGCACAATGTCTGTTACAAGGTCCCAGATCAGTAACGGGCGTCAAACAACACCCGTTACCAATATTCTATGTCCGTTACATATAAGACCTCCAAGGTGTAGCCCAAACTTATTAGTAACATGTGTTCATTAATACCTGTTACCTTTAATATTTGTGGTAACACACCCCACAATGTCTGTTACCATTCATGAGTCCCGGACCCGAAGTTTCACTTCAATCGCGTTAATTTAACTCGCGTCCACGTCCGCGTCCGCCCAACCCTTCTCGCGTCGTGTCCTCCCCTATCCCCCTCCACTCGCGTTTGCCTCCATCCCTCTCGCAAGCTTCCTCTCCTCCCCACCCGCCGCCCCCGCGGAGCGAAACCCTAGCTAGGGTTTTACCTGTCGTCGCTACCTCCATCGACCAGGACTCACGAGACCTTCACGCGAGCATACCATGGAGGCTACCGACCGCAAGCGGGCCGCGCCAGAGGGCGCCAACGGCGCGGTCGGCCCCATGCACCGCCACTCCCCTGCGCCAGATCCGCGTGCTGGCCGGCCATGGAGCTCCCTCCCGGCTGGATCTGCCCTCTCTGGCCCCGAAGCTCCTTCCTCCTCTGCTTCTCCACCTTCCTCCCTCTCCGCCCTCCCTCCCTTCGATCCGTGCGACGGGAAGCTCGCAGGGGCAGGTGTAGCAGGAAGCTCCCCTTGCAGCCTTGGTTCGCGGCGTGCGGCGGCAGGCCTCGATGCGGGGGAGAAGCAAAGGAGTAGTCCCTGCAGCGGGCGGGCCAATCCAGCGGGGGTGCATCGCGGAAGGTACGTCGCCTCTTACCCTCCCTTGATCTCCTCCTCAAGCGATTCCTTCCTCCTTATCCCCGTTTTTCTTGCTAGGGTTCGGCGGATGGGTGCGGCGGGCATAGCGATGGCGGCGCGACCTCGTCGGTAAGGGAAGGCACGACAGCGACACCATGGCCTCACCACGTGAAGCAGTGACATGATAATGGTATTGGCTGCAGAGGGTAAGCCTCATGATGCCGCCACAGTCCTCTGATTGATCTGTGATAGTTAAATGCGTATCTACCATGTCTGAATACCCGTGAATGCATATGGATTCGACTGTTGATGTGTTCTTGGCGAACTTTGTGGACATTTTTTAAGATGTGCAAAACACATTTTTCATTAAGAGAAGAGCGAAAGTTGTAACACAAGTACACAAAATGACATAGCCATAAAAGAGAGCGAAGAGGCTAAGCTAGGAAATAAAAAGGAGACAAAACAGGAAAGAGATCACAACAGCCTAAAAGGCCGCACACCAAGAAGGAGAGCAAGCGGAAGGAAGCCCACACGTGCTCATGTCTTAAACCTCTTCCAAGATTGTCGGTGCCAGCGTGACTGGCATGAACACCTCCCTATCGTGCACACATCTGTTTGTGCTCCTTCCAAATCGACCAAATGACCAACCGAATGAAGGCATCAAAGCCTTTCATTTGAGCCTTAGCGACTTGCTTCCTGACCGAGAACCACCAAGTAGCAAGAGTTTGGGGCTGGTCCAGCGCGAGATTCTGCAAAAGGACATGCCCAAGGGTTCTGAACCACGTCTCTCGGCTGAAGACACAGTCGACAAGGAGGTGATCCAGAGTCTCGACCTCTTGTGCACATAATGCACAGACATCAGAATCCTGCAAAGCCATGACGTCGAAGCATGTCGAGCGTTCAGTAGCGACCATGCAAAGAATTTGTATTTCTCGGGCATCTGAACCTTCTAGATTTGTCGATCACCTAGGATGTCCGCGCGACCAAGAAAGAGTGTGGAGTAATCTGAGGCCGAGGAGTACTGACCATCGGGAAACCGCTTCCAAATGAACCTGTTAGGCTCAAGTGTGAGCGTGACGGTGCGAACCATGTCCTAGACGAATATGAATTGGATGATAACTTGCACCGTTCTGGCTTGGGTAATATTCGCGACCCAGCGTATACCACGAGCTCCAGCACTGAGCCCTTCTCGCATAGTGCGAGATGACCGCCCATAGGTTGGGAGCCAAGGTTTTGATTGAACAACTGGCGAGCCAATTGTCCTCCCAAAAGAGGGCTCGGGCACCATCTCCCGACCTCAACGGTGATGGAGGCATCAAAGAATGCCTGAGCTGCATGATCAACCGGGAACTGGAACGTTGCCCACGTCCAGTCCCGGTCAGTACGCGCCAGCCAAAACCACCGCAGACGTAGAGCAGTACCCAAGGTACGGAGATCAGGTAAACCCAAGATGCCAAACCGAGTCGAGCAGGAGATGTTGACCCAGGCAACCAAACAGCGAGCTCCAGAAGCTACCTCGGTACCACACAAGAGGAAGCCCCTGATGAGCATTCCAATTGCCTTAAGCGCCCAGGGTGCAATGGCGATCGCCATGGAGATATGCACCGGAATTGCCGACAGGGTAGACTTGGACATGATCAAGCGACCACTTCTGTTCAGTAGTCTCCCCTTCCAGGGTGGGAGCCTCCTAGAGACCTTATCGACCAACGGTTGCATGGCAGCCTTGTGAAGCCTCCTAATGGAGAGGGGAACCCCAGGTAAGTGCACAAGAAGACGAAGATGGGGCAGGATAGGATGAAGAGGACCAAGGAGATCTGTTCATTCGAGCAGTTTGTTGACGGTATATATGCGTATCAAACTTCGTTTGGATTGCAAGCGGACAAATCCTTCGTCGTAGTCAAGGGACCCTTCTTCCCTCAAGTGTGAACCCAAGGTATCGAATCCGTGGAACAAATGTGTGATGCAAGAATCAATCTGTTAAAGCCACAAACACTTTAATTTTCGAAAGGTTGTTGCTTTAGCATCTAATCTAGAGAACACCAAGAAAACGAATCTAATCTAATGAAAACCAGAGGTAGCAAGAGATAGAGAGGGGTAGGTAAAACCAATCTAGAGAGATTGGATCAAGCTCTTGTTGAAGTTCCAAGCAAAGATGAACAAAGCAAATCGAATATCATAAAAAGCTTCTTTAAATCGCGGCTTCCGTTCCAACTCCGAAGACGTCCGCCTTTTGGAACCTTCATCTTTTCACGACGCGCCCATATTCGTGCGGGTTAGCCTAGGGCGAGTCCAAAGGACAAGATGAAATCGCTTGGTAGGTTAGGCATGCACCTCTAGCCACCACGGCTATAAGAACACCCTGTATGATCTATCTCGATAATAGATCGTGAAGTGAGAAAAACCAAACGAAGACAGAGTCGTAGAGAAAGCACTTGATCGCTAAGAATCAGATTGCAATTTGATAATTCAACATCATGAATGATACATGGACAAGATCACCACCGGGATCCTACCTTGATCTTGCTCCTAGCTCCTGGAACTCCGACGTGGTCTTCCTTGCAAGGTTCCCACACCGGCTAGAGAAACCCTAGACAACTAGCTCGACCCTCTCCTCTCCAGAATGGTGTCCCTCTCTTCTCTGCTCCTCGGCGGCGAATGACGAATGAATTGATGCGTGGCTCTTGGCAGGGGGACTATAAATAGTCCGAGGATCGTCTAGGTCAAAGGGGGCGGCGAATGGTGCCCGAAATGGGCTGGGCCGGCCGGCCTGGGCCCACTTCGGCCCACTTTGCGGCCTCCTTTGTCGTGCAAGCTTCTCGTGTCTTCTGGAACGTTCTCCCTTATGCACGTGTGCCCTTGGCGTCAGTTTCTCCGCGGTTTGGATAGGGCTCCTTGTCGTGCAAGCTTTAGCATTTTCCGTCCAGGTCCTCGGAGTTTTCTGCCTTCATGGGTTGGTCCTTGGTTTCCTTGGAGTCATGTTTACTTCGTTGCTTGACTTGTGCCGGGCTTCATGGTCTTCTCACGAGGTGCTTGATGAACTTTACCCGGAAGTCTTGCATTTAGCGCTAAACCCTGCGTAAACATTAAACTCCAAAACCGACATGCACGAACGAACTTGTTATATTAAGGGGGTTAGTACCAATGGATAAGAGATAAGATTGATGCCAACACCAAAGGTAAACTCATGGCTAGGTTGACGAAAATTCACCGTCAACATCTCCCCCATGCTTAAATCTTGCTCATCCTCGAGTAAGCTTTCGATGGATATCAGTGTTGCCCTTCATTGCTTAAACCCTGCACTTGATCATACACGAGAAAACATAATGCTCTCAAAAGTTTAATTCATTAGAGTTCCATAGTGTATTAGCCTTCATCCCTACGGAGGGTGGATATTAATTAAGCTTTCTCACAAGTATTAAACATGCTCCCAAAATTCTAATGGATCTCAGAAATTTTGAAATAAAGAATGAGATGAAAAAGAGCTTAAACCAAGTTCAAAAATTCAAACCACCTTGCATCTTGCTCATGAACTCTCATCTCATCTTATCTCTCAAGCCTACTTATTCTACTCCTTTCCCCTCTCAAAAACATATATACGTGGTA
The DNA here is from genome assembly GCA_036936925.1 of Cenchrus fungigraminus. NCBI lineage: Eukaryota > Viridiplantae > Streptophyta > Magnoliopsida > Poales > Poaceae > Cenchrus > Cenchrus fungigraminus. The sequence continues at coordinate 94,398,150 of CM072780.1, forward strand.
GGCTTTATGTGGAGCTTTTTGGGAAAAGTTTAGTCCTACCAAGATATTATAATTGAGATATTATCAAAACAAGACAAGCTTCTCATGGTCTTACCGAGACTCGTCAAAAAGGTTATTGGAAAATAATGTTATATCAAGGAGGGGGAGAGAAAAAATACACACAGTTTGAGATATGTGGACATGTGCAAATGGCAAAGAGTGATCCCGAGGCACAAAGGAAGTCCTCGTTATCGGATTGCACATAGTTGGAAAGATGAGTTTGGATCTTAATCTTGAAGCTTTTGAAATTCCTAATGCACTTAGAGAACCGAGGAGTTCACTTTATTTTATTATTTATTTTTTTCTCATACATATTTTTTCTTTATCTCTTTCTTTTTTCTCTTTACCTCTTTTTATTTTATTTTATTTTATTATTACTCCTCTTTGAACTCTAAATTGCATTGTACCTACCTCCTCCCCCATGCTTAGACGTTTGCTTGTCCTCGGGCAAAGAGGTAATAGAGATAAGGTAGGTACCGGAAATATTTTTTCTTTGGAGAGATACTTGAAATCTTCAATCTTGGCACCATCTTGCGATCTTCCTCGAGTTGACGATCCATACTCAAATGATAGGTTGTGGTCAAGGAGGTAAACACAAAAGATGATATTTTTAGTTTATAGGGTGGATATCCAGCGAGGTTTGTGAAATTTCTGATGTGGAGATACACAATGCACGGATAGAAAGGCTAGCAAAAAGATAGATACGCAAAAACGGAATGACCAGCTTCTTAGTCTCGGGCCAGAGAAATCAAGCCCTGAACTAACTCACCCAAAAATAAATCTTGTATACTAAGTTTTTGCACTCAAAAATATATATATGACTCTGGATAGGTAGAGCAACATGCAAGTGGTATTAATGACAAAGCATTACTTTTAGAACAAAAATAAATTATCTTTAACCCATCTAAAAGTTGAGAGCATGAGAAAAACTATGGGTCTCATCTTTATCATAGCCTCCGCAGAAGATTAAGCTAGCATTTAGATTAATTTTAGATTTGTATTTTAAGAGAGCGTTAGCTTAATCATGCATAAAACAAGTACAAAGATAAGCAAAGTGGCAACCATCATCATATATCAACATGGCACAAACTTTTTATCTTTGCCAAAGGTAAAAACATGGTGGTGATTTTATTCATGGTGAAATAGAAACTAACACACATGCTGAAAATAAATAAAAACTGAAAATACTACGCATACATAGGTGCACACAAGCTGAAAATTAAAGAAAAGGAAAAAGGAAAATTTAAACAAAGTAAAACAAGCTTCTCCTCTCTCTAATCTTCCACCGGTGGTTAATATTGGTAATCTTGATTATTGTACCCTTGCTCATAATAAGATTGCACTGCTCCTCCTATGAATTGCTCCGGCGGTGCCAGGTGAAGGCGGCCAAGCTCAAAAGCGATGTTTGCATTTCCTTCACCCATTTGATTTGCATTGGATTGGATGGCTACAGTATTTTGCATGTTTCTTGCAGCATATCCTCCAATGATGGCCACACTTTGTTGTGGTTGAGGGAGGTGTGCATATTGCTCCGTAAAGGCTACGTTGGGTACCGCAAAATTTGGTGGGGGCATGGCTGCACCACTCCCCCATGCTTGCATTGGTACACCTCCGTAGTGCCTTGGCAGCACCGGAATTCCTCCATATGGTGGCACATAATTTTGGGGAGCACCTTCTTCTTCTTGGGCTGCGGAAGAACTTTCTTCTATAATCCTTCCTCTCTTGTTTTTCTTCGCCGGCACAAGAAGTCCTTCCTCTAACCAATTTTATTTCCCCTCAATAAATAATCTTAGCCTTGCATCCGGTAGGGGTAAATTCACTTTGGCCACTTTAAAGCCTCCTCTCTCATCTCCACTTATGTATTTTCCTTGCTTCATATATTTAATTCCTAGAGAAGTCCCGACTAGGAGATACTTCGGGTTTCTTGAAATTCCCGGTCTCAATGAGATGGCCAACATGGAGAGGTAACACCCCGAACCAATGTCTCTGGATCCCGATATTGCTTTGCAACACCACCGGTTGATCATAAGGTGTGACGGGTCAATTGGCTGCCCAACAATCAAAGCTGAGTAAAGCCAATTCAACTCTATGTCGGTTATCTTGGTCTCTTTAATTCTCCCCAAAATACTTTTGCACATCCATGAGTGAAACACCTTGATTATGGGGTTTCGGATACTATTCCTTTGCCGGTTAGCTTCTCCCGCGATCATTCTCCAAAATCCTTCCAATGTATTCCCATGCACTTCTACTTGCTCCGGGGCTTCCTTTTGAAAACCAAGCAACTCCCTAATGTACTCATAGGGAACCACTTGTTCATCACCTTCCAAACGGAATGAGAGACTCGACACTCCTTCATCAAGTATCGGCGCCATGGTCATAAGAATTTCCAGGGCCAATTCGTTGTGGGTGTTTGCTGACACTCCATTGGAAAATTGCACCCAACCTAGGTTTCCCAATAAGTAATAAATGTCCGTGTGAAAGCCCAACACTTGGAGAGCTTGGTCGTCGAAGTCGACATTCGCCACAAGCCTCTTCTCAAGGCGAGTGAGCTTCTCCTCCTCCTCCTCCGTCTTGATAATAAACTTATACTTGGAATACCGCGGAATGTATGGAGGTGGAGCAGATGATCATGTCGAACGACGAGGTCGGACGGGCGGCTCCTCCGTACGTCCTTGCGGTTCGGTGAACCGCATAGACGAGCTTCGTGTGGCCCTCATGCCACCGAGGAGCAAGGTGTCATTCCTCCTCGGCAGTGCCGTGTCCTCCTCCATGCTCCGAGGAGACTCGGAGACCGAGTGCCTCCTTGAGGAGCTTGTTGATGACGGCTTGGACGATGAAGACCCTTTCTTCTTGGAGAAAAGAATAGTAGTTTTCTTCCACATGGTTGCTGCACTCTTTCTCACAAGTATATCTGGGGTTTTGAACCGGTAGCAAGGCACAAACAAAGTATATGGAAGGGTGGAATTTTTAGTGGATTTATGGTGGTTTTTGATGGACGAATTGAAGCTCGGGATGGGAAGAAATGTTTCCGGAGGTTTTGGACTTAGAGCTCAAGAACACGAACAGAGAGCTAGACAAGGGACTCACCTGAGGAAGATGGGCACCAGGGGGCGAAATAAAAGGGGAGGCCGGCCGGCCTGGGACGACCGGCCTAGGTGCTCTGCTACCCCTCTCGGCTCCAGCTTTCTCCAGTGCACTCCATGCTCCTTTGTTGCTTTGTGACCGCGTGCTCCACGGGGTTGCACCGCCCAAATGCTCTCGTCCACTCCTTTGCTTGCATGATTGAGTCTCCCACTTGATTGCTTTGCTTTGAGTCACCTCCATGCTCCCTTGCTTCACATGCTTCCATGAGAATCCTGCAAAACAAAATCTTGGCTGCCCCCCATGCTTGTCCTTTGCATGTGCCTTGATGATAAATGTTGGAGGGGCCTCCCGTCATGGTGCATGTGTGGTTAGGTGAACCCAATTACCTCCCTCTAATCATGTTTTAAAGCTAAGCACTCCTCTAATTTCGAAAAATAAAATTAAACTCAGAGCTTGCAATGAGTCCAAATATATTTAGAGGAGTTTTTAAACATAAAAAACAAATGTAAGTCGAAAATATTTTCCGACTACTTTTATTTTGGTTGCACCGGTATTGTTTGCTTCCATTAGTTGATAGCAAGCTTTTCCCGGCTTGATCATGGGGTCATAGGTTTAGGTTCTAATTTTGGTTAAACGTGTGAGAGATATTTTGAATGAAATAAAATTAAACGAGGCTTAGAAAAATTCTACCTCTAGAGAAACCAAGGGATATGAATTTTAAACAAACCAAAAGTCAAGTTTCTAGGTTCACGCGAGTCCTACCATGCACTGAAAATTAAATATCATCTAAGAACATAGCGTGGCTCTACTCGTGTGTTTTTAGCATGTAAAACAAGTCAACCATAATATCATGAAGAGGATGAAAGGTTGAGGTAGGTTCTGAATTTTTTTGGTTTTGGTTTCTCAAAAAAGAAGCAAATAACACATAGGATGGCTCATGTAAAGGGTTTATGATCCAAATAAAATATCCAAACAAGATTTATAACTCTAAACATTATCCAACCACTTAAAGAGTCTATGAATGTCTTGCGTAGCAAATTCTAAAACCAACTTACTTGAAAGACTTGAAAAATCTTGATCGGGTTGTCCTAACGGTAGCTTATTCTTGACTCGACGAACGGGTTGCCTCCCGCCTAGCGCTTCATTTATAGTCCATGGCTAGACTTCTTCACTTGTTCACTTCGGATCAACGCTCTTTGCGGGCGTTGCAATCTTAGGTACCCACTTCCGCACCATCTTTGGCGCAGGCTTATTCTCCGGCTTAGTATCTTTTTGCTCTTCATAGGCGGCTTTTATTTCTTGATCTTGACGGATGCAACAACTTCCTTGATTTCTTTCACTTCCTTCTTCTCCTGCTCTTCCTTCTTCCTTGGCTCTTCCTTACTAATGTGACAATGAGGAGGAATATATTTAACTTCGATCATGTTGCAAATCTCGAAGTGTGGTCGAAACTTGAAGGAACTCCTCTCGCCGTTGATGTCGAACTTGATCTCCCCCTTGCCGACGTCGATGGTAGCTCCGACGGTCTTGAGGAAAGTGTCGGTGTTTTAGACCGGCAACCTACTAAGGGGAGTACCCGAAGTAGATGAATGTGGCCTCGCCGAGATCGGTAACTCGAAGGAAGAGACACGTGGCACACAATTTAGACAGGTTCGGGCCGCGGGGTGCGTAATACCCTACCTCCTGTATGCTGCGTGGCTCTGGATTGATTGGGTGCGATTACAAGATGATGCAATCTTAAGCCGTGAGAGAGAGGGGGGGGGGTCCCTGCCTCGCCTTATATAGTCCGGGAGGTAGGGTTACAAGTCGGTTCAGGGAGAGAGTACTAGTCGAATACGTCTAGCAGTCCTCCATACAGTGCGGGAGATGTACAGCTTCCTATCCGGGTACTTCTCCTCTGTAGCCCTTGTGCTTCACGCCATCAGGTGCCGTGCAGCGCAAGTCGAGTAGTCCCAGGGGCCCACCGAGTAGTCGGTCCTGATACCCACCGAGGTAGTGGGCCCAGGGAGGTCCATACGACAAGCCCCCGAGTACTTTGTAGTCGAGAAAGATAGCTTCGAGTAGTCTTGACGGCCTTAACGAGTAGTCCTCAAGCGTCCCTGAACGCTACAAGTCAAAAGTCCTCAAGAGTAGTCGAAGCATCCCGAGGCTGGAATGTACTCCAGCTGATATTTGAGCAATCCTGAAGTCTTCTCGAGTAGTCCCAAGCGTCCTCGAGTGCTGCTCTTGAAGGTCTTCAACAATGCCCGTGTTGTCTTGAAGCCGAAACTGATATGGAAGTGCGATTGCAAAATCGCACTCCATATGGAGTAGCCCTCGAGCCTTAGGTTGAGTTGCAGACTCTGGCTGAGGGTCCATCTGAAGTTTTGGCAAGAATATCCCGTGAAATCCGGAGAAAAAACCGAAGGACACGTGGCACGGAGCCCCCGAGCCTTGAGTCGAGTACTTCCTCTCGAATTGAAGGGTCATCTTGTAGAATGTGTCCTGAGTTGCTCTTGAATCTTGTCGCTACCCAGGAAGTTGAGTAGAAGTAGCCGAGCCCCCGAGACGAGGCGTGTCGACTAGTAGAAGTTGGAGAGTCAAGCACCGCCGCTGAGTCAGCCGTGTACAGACTTATCCATCCGGCCGTTGGAGGGGCCGCTGTTGACTTATAAATAGAAGCCGAAACCCTTAGGGTTTTTCACCCCACGCATTCGCAGCCATTCCTAGCAGATCGAGCCAGAAATCACCGCCAGTGCGCACTGCCGCCGTTGAGAGGATTGTAGATCCGAACGCGCCGCCGTAGAAAGCCACCGCCGTAGCCCCCGAGCGAATGCGAGTGAAGACACCGTGCACTTGGAGAATGAAGCCCTCACCATCGAAGACCTCGAAGGCTGCCGGTGGGAAGAAAAGGGCTCGCGAGGAGGCCGCCGGATCCGCCGCGGGGACATCGCCGCCGGTGTCTCCGCCGCGGCCAAATCCGAATCAAGAATGGAAGAAATCCAAGGCCAAGACCGAAGATCTGCTGGCGCTTCTCAACAGTGGATTCTTGCGGGAGAAGGAGGTTGACATGTGGAGAGCCGCTGCAGGGGATCCGTACCCCATGGAGAAAAGCCCGGACGAGATCCCTATGTTCACCCGGTTCGCGGAGCGAGGGCTGTCTCTCCCGGCCAGCGACTTCTTCAAGGGGCTGCTGGGGTACTACGGCATCGAGTACCTCAACCTCAACCCCAACGGTATCTTCCACACCTCAGTCTTCGTACACTTCTGCGAAGCTTTCTTGGGGATCAAGCCCCATTGGATCCTTTTCCGAAAATTCTTCCGAGTCAAGCCCCAGCCCAGCGCCAACAATCCTCGAGTAGTGGGGGGAGCCAGCATCCAGATGCGAGAAGACGCCGCGGAGCAGTACCTCTCGTACAAGCTTATCGACTCCAACCAAGATTGGAAGTCGAAATGGTTTTACATCACCAACCACCACCCGGAGCTGCCGAAGCCAAGCGGGAAGCAGCCGAAGCACCGGCCATGGTGGAACTCGGAGCCAACAATGCAGGAAGGTATCCAGTTGCCTGAGCTGCTGGCGAAAATCAAGGCTTTGAGAGAAGCCGGGCTGAGGGCCGAACATGTGGCCTTCAGCTTCATGAAGCGAAGGGTGCAGCCGCTGATGGCCCGCGACACCCTAGGGTACCAGTACACCGGCGACGACGACACGTCGCGGATGCCCGGTGATGAAGTCGACGACGACGACATCGTTGATAGGCTGGGCAGGATCTTCAAAGACATGCCGGCGTACACGCCGTGCCCTGTGCCCGAGTACTCCGCCGCGCGCCCGCCAAATGAGGTCGGTAGCCGTACCCATTGTCGAGTACTCATTACGTAAGAGTAGTCGTGCTGACGTATTGTGCTTCTTGCAGGATGACTTGGTGAAGTTCGTCTCCGAGCCGGCGTCGCCTCCTCAACTTGTCGAGGTCCCAGAGGAAGGGAAAGCCAAGGCCAAGGAGCGGCGCGAGGTTGGTGAGGGAGACGACACAGTAGTCGTCGAAGACACGTCCGAAGAGGACGACGATGAGGAGACGCTGCAGGAGCACTTCCAGCTGCGGTCGAGATTCAGCCGCCCTGGATTGCCTCATATTCCTCTCGTTCAGGATCCGCCGACTAGCCTGGAGGCTAGTTTGCCCGCGCCGCCAAGGAGGCCGCGCAACATGGCCCGCAAGCACGTGGCCAAGAAGTTGAAGGTCACGGAGACCACGTCCCAGGAGGTAAGCCGTCTTGAATAGGGTAGTCGAGTACTTATGTCTCGATGTTGTACATTGACGACGAAATTCCCTTGCTTGCAGGAGATGCCGCCTTCCGACCCCATAGAGCAGGGGGACGAAGGCAACTGGGATACGGTGGAGGAGCCAGCTGGGGGTAGTCGTAGCCCAGCCCCCACCGTAGAGGAGCTCTTGGCGCAGTTGTCGCGCCAGCCCCCAGTTGCTGAGGGGAGCACAGAACCGGCCGCTGCTATTGTTGAAGAAGCGGCGGCTACTGAGGCGCAAGAGGAAACGCCTACCGAAGCTGGACTGGTAGATATTGCCAGCATCCTCGGCGCCCCAACCGTGACGGTAGTCCGGTCGAATTTGTAAGTGGTGATCCTTCCCGAGTAGTACATTAGATTTGGTAGTCGTACTGGGTTGACAACCAGCTTGTGCACTCTGCAGGAAATCGACGGACTTGACCTGGGAGGGAGATGAACCCACCACAGCGGTGGCTGGAGAGGAAACCGCGCCGCCCGCTGAGGAGTCCGCTCCCGCCCCTCAGGCAGAATCTGGGGCGCCGGCCGTGGAAGCTACCTTGCCTGAGGCCAGCATCGTAGAGGGTGAGTACTTTGCTCAAGTGCAAGTAATCCCGAAGAGTAGTCGTAACCGCCATGTATGACTGATCCAGTTGTCCTTTTATTGACAGGTGCCGAAGCCGAGGGAAGTGCTATCCCGTCGGCGGTGCCCGTTGAAGATTTGGCACCAGAGACCCAGGGAGCTGCCGAAGGAGCCCCCGAGCAAATGGAGGTGGCGGTTGAAGAAGCCACCGCGACAGCTGGAGGGGGGCGCAACGACGTGCATCCAGAACCGGCTCTGGAAGTAGTCGTTCGCTCGCCAGAGATCCAGGACGCGGAGCCAATCCGCTCGGCGCCAATGTCCAAAACCGCGACGAGTAGTCGTGGCGGGATCGAGCTGCTGGCGGATGACCTAGTCGATCCAGCGACGGTAGCTCGGCACATGGAGGCAATGCGCCAGGTCGAGCAATGGATGAAGGTGAGTAGTCGACACCCTTGAGTAGTCAATCCTTTAGTGTTGAGTACCCATTTGACATGTGTTGTCTGTGGCAGGACGTCGCGGAGCGGTCTCGGCAGAAGTCTGACATGCTTCAAGGGTACGGCGACACGGTGCTCCGGGCCGAGGCCTTAGAAGAACAGCTCGTGAAGGCCCGGAAGCACGCCACCGTGATGCAGTCGAAGCTAGACACCGCCTTCGCCCAGTATCACAACGAAATCCAAGATATGCAGGCGAAGAGCGACGAGCTGGTGCGGAAGAACAAGTCTCTCCGCAACAAGAATAAAGGTACGCCATTGCCATGCTGAGTACCCATTGGTAGTGTCTTGGAGGAGTCTGACCCGCTTTGCCTTGTTGATTGCAGAGCTTGAGACCCGCGTCGACCAGCTGAAGGCTTCAGAGACCGACCTGAAGAACCTCTTCTACCGAGAGCAAGAGGCCCGCGAGGTACTGGAGTATGATTATAAGCAGCTTGCTTACTAGTGCGACAAGCACATGGAGCTTCGCATTGCATCGGATCGTGACCTCGTCAACTGCTACAAATCTTTGCAGAAGCTGAACGAGGACTGCGAGAAGCTGCGGGCCCAGCTGAAGGAACTCGAGGAGGCCGCGCTTCCCATCGCGAGGCTACTGGTGCCTCACCCCGGGGGACCGAAGATAGCCCCATTGGTGGACCGGCTGAAGGAAGCCCCGAGCCGCCTGGCGACGTACGTGAAGCACCTGGCGAAGTCGATCCCCAACCAGGTCCTGGCGTATATGAAGTCGTACTTCCCAAAAGCTCCCGTTGACGTAGTCGCCGGCGGACTAGCCGCCAACTGCACGGACGAGCAGTACGCGGAGCTGCTGGAGCAGATGGCGCCCATTGCCGAACAAGTCACCGAGAAGCTCAACCTCCAGTAGTCCTATAGGGTTAGCTCGTAGCAGTAGTTGTGTATAAACAAAGTTGTAATGAACTTGTTTAAGTATGAATGAAGGAAACTTCCATAAATGAGTACTCGTTATCCTGATCTGTGAGTGCGGAGTCCCATCATGGAGTCGTCGCGAGTAATCATACTCGCCAGTGGTCCCGTTGAGGAAAAGGGACAGTAAAGCAGTTGATAGGTAATCAAACTTTATTACTGAAGAAGTACGCCTGGATGGCCAGGGCCGTTGTTACAGAGTAGTCGCCAGGACCCGGAGGCCGCCTACGGCTAAGTAGTGCTAGGGCGTATGGCCGCTTACAGCAGTAGATCCGTTAGTAGCCGCATGGGCTGGATCTAGGAGTGCTTGGTCTCTTAGTAGACCGCTGCTGGAGTCCTTTGTCGCTCGTCGCAGCCCAAGATCCGTTAGTAGCCGCGTGGGATGGATCCTGGAGAGGAGTAGTCCGGAGACTAGGGCCTGGACCTGGAGGCCGCTTACGGCGAAGGGGTCTTTGAGTAGTCGTATAGACTGGAGCCCCCGGTGTAGACTAGGCGTAGAATCGACAGAGTTGGTCGATGTTCCACGAGTTGTTGATGTCTTCGCCTTCAAGCGTCTGGAGGCGGTAGGAGCCCGGTCCGGTCACCTTTGCAATTGTGAAGGGACCTTCCCAGGGCGAGCTGAGCTTGTGTAGTCCTTCCATGTTCTGGATGCGGCGGAGGACAAGATCACCAACGTTGAAGGAGCGTTCCTTAACGTTGCGATCGTGGTAGCGTCGGATACCCTCTAGGTACCTTGCTGATTGGACGAGGGCGGCACAGCGAGCTTCTTCGAGTCCGTCGATGTCAACTCGTCTGCTGTCTTCAGAGATGCCTTCGTCGTATTGCTCCACTGCTGGTGAATCCCACATGACATCAGCAGGGAGGATTGCTTCGGAGCCGTAGACCAGGAAGTACGGGGATTGTCCCGTTGGCTTGGAAGGTTGAGTACGCAGCCCCCAGAGAGCATTGGGTAGTTCCTTGATCCACTTGCCTCCTTTGGAGTTGGCAGCGTCGTGTAGCCGCTTTTTGAGAGCGTCGAGCACCATCCCATTGGCGCGCTCGACTTGTCCATTGGCCCGAGGATGGGCAACTGAGACATATCGGATGTCGATCCCGCTGTTCTCGCAGTACTCCCAGAACTGGTGATTGTTGAAGTTGGAGCCCAGGTCTGTGATGATGCGGTGGGGTAGTCCGTAGCGATGCACGAGTTCATCCAGGAAGTCGAGTACTCTGTCGGCCTTGGGGCATGTAACCGGCTTGACCTCGATCCACTTGGTGAACTTGTCGATGGCCACCAATACTCGGTTGAATCCACCTAGCGCAGTTGGAAGTGGCCCAATCATGTCGAGCCCCCAGCAGGCGAAAGGCCAGGTTGGCGGTATGGTGACTAGCTTGTAGGCCGGGACGTGTTGTTGCTTGGCGAAGTATTGGCACCCTTGGCACCTTCTGACGAGTTCTTCGGCGTCGCCCAGAGCTGTGGGCCAATAGAAAGCCCGTCGGAAGGCCTTGCTGACCAGCGTGCGTGAGGACGCGTGGTTGCCGCAGACGCCTTTATGGATCTCCTCCAAGATGTCCTTGCCTTCTTGTCTGGGAACGCACTTCATGAGTACTCCGGAAGATGCGCCCCGCCTGTAGAGCTTGTCTCCGACGAGAACGTAGGACTTGGCACGGCGGATGAGTTGCTCGGCCAAGTTCTTGTCCGAGGGAACCTTCTGCTCGCTGAGGTAGTCGATGAAGGGCTGCCTCCAGTCCACGTCGATCATCATGACCTCCTGGCCAGCCGGGGGATGCGCTGGGTCAATGATCGGTGGCGCCGGCTCCGGGATGGATGGCGCGTGAAGCTCGTGGACGAAGACACCCGCTGGTACTTGAGCGCGAGTAGAACCAAGCTTCGACAGGACGTCCGCTGCAACGTTGTTGTCGCGGACGACGTGGTGGAACTCGAGACCATAGAACTTGTTCTCGAGCTTGCGGACTTCTAGGCAGTAGGCGTCCATGTTCTCCTTGTTGCGGTCCCAGGACTTGTTGACTTGGTTGATGACCACTGCGGAGTCGCCGTAGACTAGTAGCCGCTTGATGCCCAGTGAAGCCGCGAGGCGGAGCCCGTGTAGCAGAGCTTCGTACTCGGCTTCGTTGTTTGAGACCTTCCAGAAGATCTGCAGGACGTACTTGAGTTGTTCGCCCGTTGGAGAGATCAAGAGTACTCCTGCACCTGCGCCCTCGAGGTTGAGTGAGCCATCGAAGTACATCACCCAGTGCTCTGGGCGCTTGGTTGGAGTAGGTAGCTGATTCTCCCGCCACTCCGCCATGAAGTCGACTAGTGCCTGCGACTTGATGGCTGTGCGTGGCTTGAAGTCGATGTTGAGGGCGCCGAGTTCGACTGCCCATTTGGAGATTCTTCCAGTAGCATCTTGGTTCCGCAAGATGTCACCGAGCGGGTAGTCGGTGACGACGGAGATCGAGTACTCCTGGAAGTAGTGTCGTAGCTTCCGCGAGGTGATGAGCACTGCGTACAGAAGCTTCTGTACTGGCTGGTAGCGTGCCTTGGATTCTGATAGGACCTCGCTGACGAAGTAGACTGGACGCTGGACTGGATAGGCGTGGCTGTCTTCCTGCTGCTCGACGATGATGGCAGTACTGACCACGTGAGTAGTCGCAGCGAGGTAGAGCAGTAGCTGCTCGCCTTTACGAGGAGCTGTGAGGACTGGTGGCTTCGATAGGAAGTCCTTGAGCTGGGCAAGGGCTTGGTCCACCTCTGGAGTCCACACAAACTTCTCTTGGTGTTTGAGTAATTTGAAGAAGGGGAGCCCCCGTTCTCCAAGCTTCGAGATGAATCTGTTCAAGGCCGCCATGCACCCGGTCAGCTTCTGCACGTCTTTGATGCACGTGGGAGCTTTCATGCTGGTGATGGCGGAGATCTTCTCGGGATTGGCTTCGATGCCGCGATGGCTGATGATGAAGCCGAGTAGTTTGCCCGACGGCACGCCGAAGACGCACTTGTTCGGGTTGAGCTTCCAGCGGTACTCGCGCAGGGATGCGAAAGTCTCTTCAAGATCGTCGATGAGCGTGCTGGAGTTTCTGGTCTTGACGACCACGTCATCCACGTAGGCTTCGACGTTCTTGTTGAGTTGCCTCTTGAAGCAGTCCTGGATAGCTCGTTGGTATGTAGCACCGGCGTTCTTCAACCCGAAGGACATGGTCGTGTAGCAGTACGCGCCAAACGGGGTGATGAACGCGGTCTTCTCCTGGTCTTCTTCCTTGATCGCGATCTGGTGGTACCCGGAGTAGCAGTCGAGGAAGCAGAGCAGGTCGCAGCCCGCCGTGGAGTCGATGACTTGGTCAATCCGCGGCAACCCGAAGGGGTCCTTGGGGCAGTGCTTGTTGAGGTCGGTGTAGTCAACGCACATCCTCCACTCGTTCGAGTTCTTCTTGCGGACGAGGACGGGATTGGCGAGCCACTCAGGATGGAAAACTTCTCTGATGAAGCCAACCGCGAGTAGTTTGGCGAGTTCCTTCTTGATGGCGTCCCGTCTGTCGTCGGCGAAGCGGCGGAGGTGTTGTCGCTTCGGGGTAGCTTTAGGATCGACGTTGAGTGAATGCTCAATCAACTCCCTGGGCACCCCTGGCATGTCTGCTGGTTTCCACGCGAAGATGTCGCGGTTAGCCCGGAGGAAGTTGATGAGCGCGTCTTCCTATTTGGGGTCGAGGCCCGCCCCGATGGTGGTGGTCTTGCTGCTGTCGCCTGTCCCGAGGTCAATTGTCTTGACCAGAACCTCCTCGGCTGGCTGAGGCTTGTTAGCTTTATCCGACTTCTCTGGGATGTCGAGTTCGCTTGGGGCAAGCTTCTTCGACGCAGCGTAGATCTCCATCATTGCATTGGGTACTTGATTTGTGGAGGCGATCTCCACAGCTTCCGTGTCGCAGTCGTGCGATATCTTCAAGTCCCCCTGCAGCGAGAGTACACCTGCTGGACTCGGCATCTTGAGTACTAGGTAGGTGTAGTGGGGTACCGCCATGAACTTGGCGATGGCCGGTCTGCCGAGGATGGCATGGTAGGACGTCTCGAAGTCCGCGACTTCGAACTTGATGTACTCGGTACGATAGTTGTCCCGAGATCCCCCGAAGGTAACTGGCAGGACCACTGAGCCCAGTGGAATAGCCGCGTTTCCGGGAACGATGCCGTAGAAGGGCGAGGTGCTCTTGGTGAGCATGTGGGTGATGTCGAGCTTCATCTTCTTCAAGGTCTTGGTGAAAAGGACGTTAAGCCCGCTTCCACCGTCGATGAGGACCTTGTTGAGCTTGGAGCCCGCGACCACCGGCTTCAGGACGAGTGGGAACCGCCTTGGTTCGGGGAAGCTAGTCCATTGATCCGCGCGGGAGAAGGTAATGGGTACCTCCGACCACCTGAGGGGGGTCGGGACCGCTGGTTCAATGCTCATGACTTCTCGACGGGTAGCCTTTTGGACCCGTCTGCTGGGTAGCCCGCCGAAGAGGACGTTCACCGTCTTGTCGGGTTCCTGGAAGTCGCCATTGCCTTCGTCGTTCTTCTTCTTGCCTTTCTTGTCATGAGGGTGCCGTGGCTCCGGAGTATCCTTGAGTGCTCGCCTGAGTTGGTAGCACTGCTCGGTGGTGTGGTTGCCGTCCAGATGCCACAGGCACTTCTCCTTCAGCAAGTCTTTGAAGCCGCCAGAGGTCTTCTTCGAGTTCTCTTTCGCAGGGCGCTGGATAGCCGCGACAGTGTTGTCTGGCTTGCGCTTGCGGTTGGGACCCGAGTAGTAGTTGTTGTTGCGACCGCCTTGGTTCCCGTTGTTGCTGCTGCCGCCGCCCGTGTTCTGCTTGCTCTTGCCACGGATGGCGTCGTACTTGGCGTTGGCCTTGTCTTCTTCATCGGCCCAGGACGTGATCATGTCCTTGAGGTGGGTGATGGAGCTTGGGCGGCGACGGCCGAAGTCTTCGAAAGTGCGACGGTGGTAGAGACCGTCTTGGAAGAGGTCGATGACTTCTTTGTCAGAGACATCGACTACTGTGGCGCGCTTGTCGAAGAAACGCCGCATGTACTTGCGAAGGGTCTCGCCTTGTTCCTGCTTCACCATAGCTAGGTCCATGCGAGTACCCGAGCGGCCCATAGCGCCCGCGAAGTTGCTGGTGAACTGCTCCTTCAGCTGGTCCCACTTGTCGATCGAGTACTTCTCAAGTGACTCGAGCCATGTAAGCGGTGCCTGGTCCAGACAGAAGGGGAAATATAGGCACTTGGTGTCGTTGTTGCCACCAGCGTTCTCGATGGAGAGGGCGTAGCATCTGAGCCACTGCACAGGATCTTGCTTCGCGTCGTACTTGGTGATTCCCAGAGGCTTGAATTTCTCTGGGAGGAGGAGGTTGCGAAGTCGCGCAGAGAAGGCAGGGAAGCCGTCGTTGTCGCCTGACGTGGAAGCCTTCTTGCGCCGTAGTTCTTCAATCTTCTGGCGGGCGTCGAAGCCGCCCTGAGAGGCTCCGGAGGCGTGGCTATTCGCGTGGCGTCGGCCGCCGCGGTCGCCTCCGCCACCGGCCCTTCTATTGGCCCCATGGTTGGAGCTTCCGCCGTCGCTGCCTCCGCCGCCAGGGTCGCGATGAGGGACGATCTCACGATCGCCGCCAGCAGCTGCAGCGCTGTTGCCACCTTGAGAGGGTCCGCCGGCCGTTGCACGAGTACGGTTGGGATTGGCTGGCAGCTCAGCTCGAGTACGGTTACGACCGAGGTCCGCGCTGTGACTTGTGGCTTCGTTATCGCGATTCCTGGCGGTGGGCGGCTGAGCGACCCTGTTGTCAGCTCGCATGAAGTAAGCATCTTCTGCAAGCTTGGCGATGACTTCTCCTGCACGCATCCCCTGAGCTTGGCGTGCGATCGCTGTGATCGACATGAGGCATTGCTCCGGGGTAGTGTGTACCCTACTCTCGACTTGGTCGAGAGCCTCTGCGAGGTTGCGGATGGGGAGGTTGTCTCGAAGACGCCGGCGTCGTTCGTTCCGCTTTCTGTTACGCTCACGTCGAGCGTCCCTGTTGGCGTCAGTCTCATCCGCGGGTGCGTCGGCAGACAGCTCGTCTGCGGAGATGTCTTCGAGGTATCGGTCGTTTGTTGTCCCTGAGGGTCCTGGCGTGTCGCCGGTAGCCATGAAGACTTGGCGGTCGGGGTTGCCAAGACTGGAGTCAGAACTCGCCACCTCCGTTGGGGTGTACTCCTCAGCTCGAGCGAGTGGCGTTCCCTCCTGGAAGGGAAGCGAGTCGAGGTAGGCGACGTAGCGTGAGTTCCCGTTCGTCAGGTCAGCGGGCTTGCGGTCTGGCCAGTAGACAAATCTTCCAGCGGGTGTAGATGTTATGACCAAGCCGGCGGCGAGTCCTGACAGGGGTTGCTCTGTGGAGTTGTTCTCGGACTCAGGATCCTCAGGGTCCGACCCGAAGTCGAACTCGTACGCGGAGTCCGAGTAGAAGCCGAAAAGGGGGTTGGAGTCCGAGGCGTGGCCGGGAGCGGTGTCGGAGTCCGAGTCGTACTCGGGTACGGGCTCCTTGCCGGCCCGGCGTGTAGTGGGAGCCTTCGTGTGGGCCCTGCTGACGTTGCGGGGGCCACGCGTGAAGTGCTCGCGGGGTGGGGAGTCCACATGCGATGGCTGAGTTGCCGGCTCGCATACGATAGCCCACGGGAACGTCGAGCCCGAGTTGGAGGCGGATCCAAGCTCGAAGTCGGCGTGTTGGTCGAAAAGCGAAATTTCGCCGAATTTGCCGACGAGTTCGCCCGTGACTACTCCGGGAAGTGTCACGAGGCCGGTCTCCGGGTTGGGCGGCATGGTGAGGCGGCGTTGGAAAGATCCGGCGCCGTCAGCAGTGCAGACCCAGGCACCGAAGACGAAGGTGTCGCCGCGGTTGAAGGCGACGGTTGGCTTGATGTAGACGGAAGCCGTCGAGTTCGCCATGAGATCTTCGGCGAGATCCCCTACCTGGCGCGCCAGCTGTCGGTGTTTTAGACCGGCAACCTACTAAGTGGAGTACCCGAAGTAGATGAATGTGGCCTCGCCGAGATCGGTAACTCGAAGGAAGAGACACGTGGCACACAATTTAGACAGGTTCGGGCCGCGGGGTGCGTAATACCCTACGTCCTGTATGCTGCGTGGCTCTGGATTGATTGGGTGCGATTACAAGATGATGCAATCTTAAGCCGTGAGAGAGAGGGGGTCCCTGCCTCGCCTTATATAGTCCGGGAGGCAGGGTTACAAGTCGGTTCAGGGAGAGAGTACTAGTCGAATACGTCTAGGAGTCCTCCATACAGTGCGGGACATGTACAGCTTCCTATCCGGGTACTTCTCCTCTGTAGCCCTTGTGCTTCACGCCATCAGGTGCCGTGCAGCGCAAGTCGAGTAGTCCCAGGGGCCCACCGAGTAGTCGGTCCTGATACCCACCGAGGTAGTGGGCCCAGGGAGGTCCATACGACAGAAAGGCCTCCCAAGGATGAGCGGCAGCTTCTCCCTTTCTCCCATCTCGAGCACCATGAAGTCGACGGGGATGAAGTGGTGTCCGACCTTCACGGGCACATCTACGGCGATGTCCAAAGGATAGCGAATGGAGTTGTCGCCCAACTCCAAGCACATGGCCGTAGGCTCTAGCTCCGGTAGGCGTAGCTTCTCGAACACGTCCCTTGGCATGACACTCACACTTGCTCCAAGGTCGCATAATGCTTTCTCAAACTTGAAGGAACCAACGGAACACGGAATCGTCGGGCATCCGGGGTCTCCTTGCTTCTCTAGTCCGTTTGCAATAGCGGCGCTACATTGCTCGGACATCTTGACGTGGTCCACCCCGAGTGTTGCTATCTCATACTTGTTTGCAAGTATATCTTTGAAGTAGCGAGAATATGTAGGAACTTGAAGGGCATCCAATAGCGGCATGTTGATGCTTAACCTGCGCACCACTTCCACAAACTTCTCAAAATGATTATCAAGTTTACCTTGGAAATAGTGTGGCTTTAGTTGCGGCATCTTTGTGTCTTCTCCCGACATCTCAAACTCGGGCTCTTCGGTGACGATCTCGGTAACCTTCTCCTTAGCAAATTCCTCCGTCTTGGTAGATGGTTTAGGCTTTCTGGCTCCCGCGGGATGCTCCGGATCTTTGGTCTCCTTTCCCGAACGAGTTTGAATGGACTTCGCTGTCTCGGGACCTTGAGGTTGTCCCGGTAGCTTCCCTTCATTGGCGGATAGGCGCCCGGCAAGTTGTCCCACTTGTGTCTCGAGCATCTTCATCATGTTGAGCAGTTGATGGTTGGAGCTTCTGACCTCCGTCACCTTGCTATCGATGTTCTCCAACACCTTGTCTATGGCTTTGAACTTAGTGACGGTGTCCTTGTTGATCTTAGCTTGCTCGTCCATGAAATCCTTCAATTGCATACGAAGAGGAACCGAATTTGGAATGGACGAACTTGCATTAAATTGAGGTCTACCTTGCCCATAGCGGAAGTTCGGCAAATCTCCCTTCCTCATGTAGTCGAGCATCTTGGCTTCCTCCGGGCAATCTTTATGGACATGGCCATACTCCCCGCATTCTTCACATATGGATCTTGCTTTGGCAACCTTTAAGTCTTGAGCTTCTTTCTTCTCTATCTCCATCTTCTCCAACCTCCTCATGAGCGAGTCGATCTTGCCTTCGAGTAGATCTTCCTTCTCCACTTGCAAGACTCCTTTGACGTTTCCCGTGGGTTGAACCGGAAGTAAGCATCCGAATGACGCCCATGTGTCATTGTCCGCGACCTTCTTGAATAGAGTGAAAGTTTCGGTCGGTGTAAACTCGATGATGGATCCTCCCGCCGATGCATCAATGATCGTCCTTGACGCCATGGTAAGTCCTTGATAGAACTTTTGAACAAGATCTTCCTTCGGGAACTTATGATGTGGCACCGCCCGAGTGTACTCATTGAAGCGCTCGAAAGCTTCCGATATGGTCTCCGTAGGATATTGAGCAAAAGTAGCAATCTTATTGCGTAAGCTTTGAGTCTTACCCGGTGATTAGTATTCCTTCATGAAAGCTCTCATCAAAGCCTCCCAATTTTGCACTGTCTCCGCCGGTTGAGTGTAGAACCATTGCAAAGCTTTTCCGAGTAGTGAGAATGGAAAGAGACTTGCCCTCATTTAGTTTTGAGTCACCCCGTCCATGTTGAATGTCTGACAAAGTTGAATGAACACTTGGAGGTGAAGGTTGGGATCCTCTTTATCGGTGAAGGGTGAATGTTGCACCATGCGGATTGTTGAGGTCTTGATCTCGAACGGCCTTCCGATCTCTGCGAAGTTCAAGATGGGTAGGTCGACAATATCCGGGGTGCATAGCTCCCCGATCTTGCGCTCTTGCTGCGGTTGTTCTCCCATCGGTTGCTGTTGAAGTTGATCTTCCCTAGGGTTTGGAGGTGGTGATTCCTTTGGAGACTCCGACGATCCTTCGGCCTCCACTTTTGGATCTGCAAATTCCAGCTTTTTAGCTTGTGCTTCACGTCTCCTTAGTCTGTAAAGTTTTTCTGGATCATCCACAAAATTTTTGGGTTTGTTGGAGAGGTAGCCGTCCATCTCCTGTTAGGGTTAGCAATAAACAAAATATATACAAAAACAAAAATAAAAATAAAAACAAATCTAAGAAAACTAGGGTTTGTCAAAAACTAAATTAGATTGATTTTGAGGATGATCAAAAGTTAGTAGATGCAAAAAGAAAAACCAAAAGAAAACTGAAAATATTCACAAAAAGCAATAAAAGATCGAATCTTGATCACATGTTCCTCGGCAACGGTGCCAGAAAAAGGGGGCTTGTTGACAGTATATATGCGTATCAAACTTCGTTTGGATTGCAAGCGGACAAATCCTCCGTTGTAGTCAAGGGACCCTTCTCCCCTCAAGTGTGAACCCAAGGTATCGAATCCGTGAAATAAATGTGTGATGCAAGAATCAATCTATTAAAGCCACAAACACTTTAATCTTCGAAAGGTTGTTGCTTTAGCATCTAATCTAGAGAACACCAAGAAAACGAATCTAATCTAATGAAAACCAGAGGTAGCAAGAGATAGAGAGGGGTAGGTAAAACCAATCTAGAGAGATTGGATCAAGCTCTTGTTGAAGTTCCAAGCAAAGATGAACAAA
This sequence comes from Cenchrus fungigraminus, assembly GCA_036936925.1. NCBI lineage: Eukaryota > Viridiplantae > Streptophyta > Magnoliopsida > Poales > Poaceae > Cenchrus > Cenchrus fungigraminus. The sequence goes on from CM072780.1 coordinate 94,417,635, forward strand.
GCAAATCGAATATCATAAAAAGCTTCTTTAAATCGCGGCTTTCGTTCCAACTCCGAAGACGCCCGCCTTTTGGAACCTTCGTCCTGTCATGACACGCCCCTATTCGTGCGGGTTAGTCCAAAGGACAAGATGAAATTGCTTGGTAGGTCAGGCATGCACCTCTGGCCACCACGGCTACAAGAACACCCTATATGATCTATCTCGATAATAGATTGTGAAGTGAGAAAAACCAAACGAAGACAAAGTCATAGAGAAAGCACTTGATCGCTAAGAATCGGATTGCAATGTGATAATTCAACATCATGAATGATACATGGACAAGATCACCACCGGGATCCTACCTTGATCTTGCTCCTAGCTCCTGGAACTCCGACGTGGTCTTCCTTGTAAGGTTCCCACGCCGGCTAGGGAAACCCTAGACAACTAGCTCGATCCTCTCCTCTCTGAAATGGTGTCCCTCTCTTCTCTGCTCCTCGGCAGCGAATGGCGAATGAATTGATGCGTGGCTCTTGGCAGGGGGACTATTAATAGTCTGAGGATCGTCTAGGTCAAAGGGGGCGGCGAATGGTGCCCGAAATGGGCTGGGCCGGCCGGCCTGGGCCCACTTCAGCCCACTTCGCGACCTCCTTTATCGTGCAAGCTTCTCGTGTCTTCTGGAACGTTCTCCCTTCTGCATGTGGGCCCTTGGCGTCAGTTTCTCCGCGGTTTGGATAGGGCTCCTTGTCGTGCAAGCTTCAGCATTTTCCGTCCAGGTCCTCGGAGTGAGGATCAGGCTCAGGCTCAGGCTGATGCTCAGGCTCGTGCTGAGGTTCAGGCTCGGGTTGACGCGTACGTGATGCCAGAGTTGTTGGAGCGTGAGGTCGACCGCAGCCACCGCTCGTTCTTGTCCACCGTCCTCGGAGAGGATCTTGGACACGTACGTTCTCGCACTACGCGCACGTTGTTGCCGATCCATGACCTTTGGATTCCCAAGTACGTGAAGTGATGCTATGTTATTGTTTGTACCTTCATTTATACTTTTCTTTGAACTAATAAATTTACCTTATTTGTTTCAGGCTACGCGCAGCAGGACTACTGCCTATAGCGCGGTTAGTCAAGGGGGACAGGCAGCGGGACACGATTCCTCGGAAGGATCGCATGACACAGTTCCAGTTCGACTTCTCCCTCCTCAGGTGCTTCTAGACCACTGGAGGCCAGAGATCCACACGTTCCACTTCACCGTCGGTGAGATGGCGCCGACTCTTCAGGACACGTCCCTGTTGATGGGCCTTCCTTGTGCGGGCGAGCCGATGGGGGCTATGGACATCTCCGACCAGTGGCGTACTGAGTTCCTCGCTCGGTTCGCGAACGTTCCTCGGAACTGAAAGGGCCTTGATGTCGCCTAGAGGGGGGTTGAATAGGCGTGACGACCAACTTTAAACTTTTCTCCCCGAAAACTTGAGCTGCCAGTGTCCACTGGTCAGACCGGTGGTGTTGACCGGTCAGACCGGTCGCACACTGAGCTTTACAGGAGGCAAAACACTAATGGCGGCTTAGCTACGGCCCCAAAGATTGCTTAGTCCCTCACCCTAGACATCTCGGTTGATCTCTTCATCACTTACCCAATCCACTTTGAGTTTCACTTTGCTTCATCCATAATTAATTTCCGTTTGAAAATCCCGCTTCAAATGCTTGTTCTTAATTGACAACGAATATGCAAGCTTCCATTTAGGGACCATAAAGTTTACACTCTTACTTGTGTCCTCTTCCAATTACCACATGAAGTCTTGCACTTGGTCTAAAGAATTACCATCTTCTTCTTTTTATGATCCTTGTAATTTTAATCAAGCTATGTCTAGTATGGGAGACCATGAATTGACCTTCTCAATTTATCCCAATATTTATCTTCCTTCATTACTTGATATTTGTCACATATGCATTAGAATCATCCATATATTTGTCTTCTCCAATGTGAGCCATTCAATATCCATTTACCAATACATAGTCCATTAATAACTCATGAATTTAGAATTAAAACCTGCTCACAATCTTAGACAAATATATTAGTCCTTTAATCGCTTTGTCATTCAATTCACCAAAATCCACTTAGGGACCTAGATGCTCTTTCAGGAATGATCGCGCCCCCGCCCCGTACCAAGAGTTCACGAACGCTCACGGACCCACCTTGACCTGGTTGCAGCAGTTCAGCGTACGTACCTTTACCTCATATTTTTCTTCGTTTTTGAAGATATGGAAACAATGTAACTAATGTTTGATTTTGTTTGTGCAGGCTGATTACCTAGCAGATGACGCCTAGGCCGAGACAGTCGACAGGTTCTTCGAGGCGTACCTGTTGTGGCTGTTTGGGTTCGTGTTGTTCTGCAGTTCGCAGGGTGATGCGGTGGCGAGGTACCTGATCCCCCACACTCGGAGGATCGCCCGACGCGCCCTTGGATGACGTGCCCCAGATCAGTTGGGGCAACGCTGTTCTTGCCGGCACGTACAGGGGCCTATGCTCGGGGGTGTTGAAGGGTCGTTCGGAGCAGGCGATCCTTCTCGGCTGTCCTCTCCTTCTTCAGTTCTGGTGCCACGAGCGGTTTACGATTGGTCGGCCAGTCATCTCCCTCCACGCGTGGAGGCACGCCACCCACGTGGACACAGGAGAGAGCAGGGACGCAGGCATGAGGGTCGCAGGTGCCAGGCGCGAGCGGTGTGACGCAGCCAGGAGGGTCGCAGCTGCCAGGCGCGAGCAGTGGGACGCAGCCGTCTCCAGGGGGGTTGCTAGGGTCGTCCCACCAGGTGGCAGGGTCGGCGGCGGCGATGGCGACACCGCAGACCACTGCTGATGCTAGGCGTCGGCAGATCCACCTACGTGACATGTTGACGTACCCTCGCCTGCAGACGCGGGCCGCAGTCCGAGCAGACAGGCTGCACAAGAAGACCAGACGTTGCTAAATTAGGTCGCATATTGTTTAGACAGCAGCACTCTTATCTGTGATCATAACTATTTTTTATTATGTCACTTTGCTTTTGCTTTTCGTTATTATCAGCTAGTTTTCTTTGTCATAAAGTCAAAAACAAAAAAATCATTAAGTTAAAAAACTGATTCCAACCACCGTGGACCACGGCGGTAGATTCCAACCGCCGTGTCGTACGGCGGCTGCCACACTTATATATAGGGTTACAGCACCGGCCGTCCTGGCCGACCCTGCCGCCGCCTCCCTCTCCCCACGGGCTGCTCCTCCCTCTTAGGTAAGTTTCCTCTCTTTATTTATTTTATGTAATTAGTTAAATTATTTTAGAATAGTGTAATTAGTTAAATTAGTTTAGATTTTGTGTAACAGTAACTAGAGATGTCTACTGCTGCTGCCGGAGGGGGTGAGGATGGTAATGGTGGTGGTGATCGTGATTCCTCACACCACAAGGGGAAAAACACAAATGCAGCACCTGATGCGAAGAAAATGAGCATGTTCAAAAGAGGCATCCTTCGATATATGCAAGGAAAAACTGCAAATGCCATTGCAAGATGAGAGAAACCTCCTTGGGATGCTCTTTATGCTCCACCAGACATGCATCATTATTTGCAAGAAAAAACTGCAGATGCCATTGCAAGAGGAGAGAAACCTCCTTGGGGTGGTCTTTATGCCCCGGGTGGTCTTTATGCTCCACCAGCAGACCCGTGTGTTGCTAATCCACCAACTAAAAAAACTACCAAAAAAGTTAAACCTTCGTCATCACATCGCAAGAATGGCTGAAGTTTGCCATTTTGTATGATGTTGTAGTCTTTCCTACCGTGCTGTAATATTTGAACTACTATTTTGTTTGAATCATGTTACTGTAATATTACTCTATAAGAACTAGAATCCTATTGTGATTGTGGTTTAATAATTGAACCAGTATTCCTTAATTTCCCTTTTTTAACTTTCCTACTGGATTATTAAAATAAAATAAAATAAAATAAAATGAGCCTAACCGCCGTAGCCTACGGCGGTTAGGCCTAGCCACCGTGGTCTATGGCGGTTAGGCCTTGCCGTCGTGGCTCACGACGGTTAGGTCTATCCGCCGTGGAGCCACCCTAACCGCCGTGAACGCCCTCCAATCGCCGTGAGCCACAGCGGTGGTGGTATAGTTTTGATAAATTTCAAAACGGTAGTATACATTTGCAAATTAAAATAAAATAATATATAAAAAAAATTCTATTCCGGGCCTTCGAGGCGGGGAATAGGTCGTTCCTAGGCTGTTTCATTCCTGGGCCGATTCTAAACGAACAACAACTTTTTTGAGCTGATTTCAATCCGGCTAAAAAAATTCGGAAAAAGTCCTATTTACCACCCTAGACATTAGGTCGAGTCTGTGTTTCCTCCCTCAACCACAAAACCTGGTAAATCACCTCCCTCCACTCTTGAAACCATTCACTTTACCTCCTTGGTCCGGTTTTAGATAGTTTTCAAAGTGGTTTTGTTTTTTTTCTTATTTCTTATTTGTGCTGAATCTTTGAAAAATCATCACAAAGGTATCATATAATTGAAAATTAATTTTTTTGTACTCCACATACACAGTAAACATATAAAATAGTATGTTTTAGATTGAGATCTATGATTTTTTTAATTAATCCGCATCTATGGTCACATAATAGTGAAATTTTGATGATGGGTAATTATTGCAAGACTTAACTGTACTAAATATTTCATACTCGTCTCTATTTTTACACACTTTTAAATATTTATATAAACACTTTAATAGGAATAAAACTAAATAAATCAATAACTCAGTTATACATGATGCAATAACAGTGAAATTTTTATTACAATTCAATAATACAATAGTAAGACCACCATAAAAATTGCATCATGATTGGATCATAGATGTTGTAGCTATGAATTAATTACCAAAAAGAATAGATCTAAAGCTAAGACAAAAACTTTGTATTAGAGCATACTGTATTATATATTTACTATGTGGATATACTTATGTGGAGTCCAAAAAATTAAATTTTCCATTTTATGATTTTCTGGTAATTTTTTATGAGTTTTTAAAGATTAAAAAAAGACAAAACCGCTTATAAACCACCTAAAACCGGACCAAGGAGGCAAAGTGAACAGTTTCAAGAGTAGAAGGAGGTAATTTACCCGGTTTTATGGTTGAGGGAGGAAATACGGACTCGACCTAATGTCCTGGGAGGTAAAAAGGACTTTTTCCAAAAAATTCCGAGTGGAACGGGCTGTTCCGACCGAACGAGGCCTAAATGGTTTTGCAACTTGAGGGAGGTGTTTTAACACGGTTGTTGTTGATTCTAAGGAGAAATTATAAGTTTTGCGCAGGGTCCAGCGAGGTTAAACAGACTTTTGTCTCTTTGAATATCACTGGCCCATTAATAACAGAAAGCCCACTGACTCCACAAGACGACCCAGGAAGAGTCCAACCAGCCTCTGAGTCCAAACCCTTTTCCCCTCTCCGCCGCCGGGCTAAACCCCGCCGCCGCCGAAATGTTCCTCCGCCCCCTCCTCCGTCGCGCCGCCGCCGCCGCGGCGGCATCCTCCGGCGGGGCTCGCGCCACCGCGCTCCCAGAACCGCCCGCCGCGCTCGCCTCCCTCCTCCTGGCTTCCCGATCCTACGCGAAGGCCAAGGGCGGGGGGAAGCCGGCGTCGTCCACGTCGAACCGCGGCAAGGTCCGCGCGAAGGACCCCCGCGGCGTGGCGTCGGCCGATGACGCCGATGGGGACGAGTCTACCGCCGGGGGCGTGGGAGACGACATTGATGCGGAGTTCGAGCTGCCCACCGACCCGCTGCCCCCGACCTACGACCCGGCGCTCGACGTCGGCCCATGCGGCCGCCCGCTCTTCGCCTTCACCGACACCTTCGGGTCGTTCGCACACCGCAACGCCAACGTCTATGTCGACTTCACGTAGGCACCTCCCCCCTCTCAATTGGATTCATACGCGCGTGTATTTTTCTCTGTATTGGTACCGTTGGTTTGGATCTTGCTGGCGATCTCTCAGACTAAATTAACAATCGTTAGTTAGCAATCACCGGTATCAAAATTGAAATGGTAGGTTAAATGGGATTTGGTCGCAATCCATTTTAATTAGGGTTGTTCCTTTGTAGAGTTTTCTGTGCATAATTTATCATTCTGTTGCTTCATCTATGATCCAATGATGGTCGTTAAAAAATACAATCCAATGATGGAGTTTGGGATTAATGGTTGCTACATTGATTTGACTAAGTTATGTGATTTATTTCATTTTCACATACTTTAAGGTCATTTGATGCTTTCCTCATTGACTAAATTGCTATCCATTTCTGAATGTGTATGCCTAAATGATAGAATGTTGCCTTGTTTCGACTTAGGTAGCTGCGAGCCCACAACATACTGTAACCTGTAGTATTTTCTTTCATTTGTTGTAAAAGATTATTCGTTTACTAGTATAAGCTGCAAGGAAACCAAATATAGCTCTGATTTTTTTTTTTTTTTTTTTTTTTTTTTTGGTTTTGGAGATTTTTTGGACTATTAAATTTTGTTTCATTTCACTGTCATGTGGGATTTCTTTTCAGTTTGGATGAATGGAATGCCATGTTACCAGAAGGGTTGCCAGCAGGCATGATGAAGGAGTTTCAGGAGACAAGACGGTGTGCTGTGATGGTGAGGAAGAGCTTCCTAGATCTCCGGGATAACTTCCGTAGGATTGTTGATCCTGCCATTACGACCAATCTCAAAGGTGTGTAAAGTGTTACTTCTGTATATTGGATTCTTGGACGCTGCTCCCTGACTCCCTCTTATTAAGACTATTAGATGTGCTGTGCTGTAAGTTTACATGCAGTACCTGTATGGCTACACTGCTTATCTTTTGTTAGCATGGATGATTTGGGTTCCTTCAGATTCTAGTGAACACAATTGTTGCTGATAGCATTGGTACCATGATAATCTTATGCGGAAAATATTAATAAGCAAATGCTGCTCCTGCCAACATGCATCATATCTGTTGTTTGATCGAACTAATGTAATGGTGTGTTAACTTTCCTTCCTTTCCTCAAAATTGATGTTCGAAATGATGGTTATGTGTTCATTGGTTCAGCTTACTTTCTTTTTGGCTCATAAGGTGTACTATCAGATGAAAAGAAAATAAAGAGCCGTTGAGCAACTAGGTTTATTATAATTCTAGAAGTGGTATGAATTTTCACCTAGCAAGGTTAATAGTGAAAAAAGCTACAATTTCCTTACTTAAGACAACTTTCTTTTTCTCAAAATTGGCATTAGAAATGAAGGTAACGTGTCCATTGATTCGGCTTAGTACCTTTCTGACTTATTGGGTTTACAATCAGAGGAAAAAGAAGCATGGTTTTTGCCTGGCAAGATTATAGCAATGGAAAGGTTTATTTTCCGTACTTTTGTAATCTTCTGAAATAAGTTCTAAATTGATACTGGTGCTGCAACAGAATTTAGATAACGGTGCCCCATGCATTTGAAAGTGTATAAAATTTATCATATATCCCATATGTTACTAGATTTGTTTTTTTCGTCATAATTAAGTCATATTTATGAGAATCCGTGGTTTAAGTTTTTTTATGGGAACATTGCCATTGCAAATCAAATTCAATAGAATGCAATTGCGTATGGATAATATTTGCTGCAACTTTGTATCTCAAGTTATAAATAACTTCTCTTGCTTGCTTGCTTTTAGATATCAAAAAACAAATTGTTTTGGATGGCCCGCGGAGTTGTGGTAAAAGCATTGCACTTGCGATGCTTGTCCACTGGGCACGAACTCAAGGATGGCTGGTATTGTATGTTCCACACGGGAAAGATTGGACTCATGGAGGATTCTTCTATAGAAACACATACAGTGAATTTTTTGATACACCAATACAAGCTGCCAAGATCTTGCAGGTGCTAAACTCTGTGTGATTTGTATGTACTGGTTATTTCAAATAGACTATCTTGCATGTTCCTCTTTTCTTTTCTCAATTTCTGTGGATGCAAATAGAATGGATTATGATATGTTTTGCTTGTATTATTGGTTTGTGATCTGTCTCTTAAGCATCAAATGTGACAACAAATCCAAGAATACAATGTGTTGGTTACTTCAAATAGACTATCTTCATGTTCCTCTTTTCTTTTCTCAATTTCTGTTGATGCAAATAGAATGGATTATTATAGTATGTTTTGCTTGTATTATTGGTTTGTGATCTGTCTATTAAGCATCAATTGTGACAACGAATCCAAGAATACAATGTGTTGAGCAGTGGCCATGCATAAATTTATTATCATCGAATCTAAGTTTGTTTTGTTAGATCCTCTTCTGTTTACAAATTGTCACTTTGAAACATATGGTAAGGTTGCTGATTTCCCTACAGATTTGATATTCTTTTCTAAACATGTCTTACTCGTGCTATTTTGTATCACCAGTTCATACTACTGTATAGCAAACTGGGTTTCTCATATTTCAGCTTTTTGGTAATGTGTTTGGAATGAACTTATGCTTGGTCGTTGCATATATCTTCTTTTATCATACTTGGCTCCATGAATTCTCTGTTAAGCATGTAGACTAATGCTAGGAAGCAGATAATCTGTGATGTTTTGAACATGGATACAGCCTCAAAATATGGATCTCACCACTAATTTCTACTGTGGCATATTTGCAGAACCTATTCAAGTCAGTGCCTATGAAATTACTTTTAATACAGTTACGTGCTTATCAATTTACATGTCCAATCTGAATATTTTAAAAGACAATTGGTGTCAGAATGTACATATCCACAACATCACCTTTTTAATTGGAAGTAGTGCATCTTAAGCCTCGAGTGTATGACGACATTATTTCCTGTCAATGATCATGCAAATAGGAGGCATATCTAGGAATATCTTGCTACTAAAGCATGTTGGATGGAACAACATTCCCCTAAATCTGTTTCTGTTTCTGCTTCAGGATTTTACGAAGTACAACGAAACACGCTTACAACAATTACCATGCCAAATTTTTGAGCCCATCCCCCTGGGAGAAGGTGCTGGTGTTGGAAAGATGCAAGGGGCTGACACAGTGGAAATGCCTGAAGGGTCGACATTGTATGATCTCATTCAAACTGGGATAACCCACTCCCATGCATCTGTTGGTGTTGTGGTTCGCTTAAGGAAGGAACTGTCCCTTGTTAAAGATGTGCCTGTATTGTTTGCGATTGATCAGGTATGTTGGAGTATTGAGACCATAACTATACTGGCTGCTGTGACATCAAAGTCTGATATATATGGATTAAACGCCCCATTACATTGAACATTTTTTTCTGTTTTGCAGTACAATAGTTGGTTTACATTCAGTGACTTCCAGGAACCTGTAACTGTTAGATCTTGTCGATCAATCCATGCAAAAGAGCTTACAATGGTTTGTTGCCCTGAGCTTCTAATGGCCATCAGCATCCTCTTAAAGTAGAAAATAGCGGCATGTCCTTTCTGCTTATTTTCATGTTTATTTTTTTTGTTGTGGTTAGTAAAATTTAAGGTTCTTACCTTTTCTGTGTGTTCATTCTCTTATCTTCTGTAACTTTTCATGTGCTCCGCTATGTAGCCTTATAGTGCAAATGCATGGTGAAAACCTGTAAAACATTTACTAGGTGTGTATGTAGCATTGTAGCACCATTTGAACAGTAGTAAACTAGTATTACATTCCCTGTACATGGTTGACAACTCATAATAGTAAGTTTTACTTAATATACATCTGGTCCTTAACCAACTGTTTGTGGTTCTGAATCAAAAACATATGTAAGATGAGGTTTTGTGATTCTTTTGTTCTTCTTTTAGAGGAATTCTTTTTGGTCGTATATGACCATACTTTTAAGATTGTATTAGTTGGGTCCAGTACTACAATCGATGCTTTTACACTACTATAAAAACAAATGGTAATGAGGTACACATTTAATCTTTCACTTCTTGCTTACTTTTCAACAGGTCAATGCTTGTAGGTCAATGTTGCACAATGATATGATGGTAGGAGCCTTTTCACACTCAACGGCTGTTGGCAAACTACGGCAGGAACTGCCAGATGTTCCTCCTGACGCTCGTTTAATGTTTCCACGCTACACCTTAGAAGAAGCTGAGACTGTTTGTCATTATTACATGAGGTAATCCTTTTAGTAAATTGTTAATTTTTTTAATCTGGTGGTAGTGTTGGATTTTCTGCCATGGCTGACTCTCGTATATGCTCACAAAAGTTTCCAAGTACATATTACTTGTTAGTTCACAATGAACATTGGCAATATACTTGGCCAGGCAAAAGATCATTCGGCGTGAGAATTTCTCAGAAGAGAAGTGGAAAAAGATATATTATTTATCAAATGGAAATGGCTCAGAGATGAGATGGCTTGCAGCATTTGTTTGAGGTAGTGTACCACACCTCTGTAGTTGTGCAATATCTGTAGTTTTATATTACTAAGGCAAAAGTACGTTGTTATCCACAAAAAATATTCTTAATAATGTTCTGTAATCGTGTTTAGATGACAATAAAGATATGCAATCAACTACTCATGATGCATGAATTTTCTAAACAATTTTTTCATCCGTCAGAAATCATTAGCTCTTAGTAATTTTTCTGATCGTTTCCCGTTCTGTTGAAACCATTAGCTATTAGTGACTGTCTGATCTTGTCTGCACCTTTATCGTGCAGTTTCTTATACCCAGATTATGTTCACCTTTGAAGGCGGTTTAGAAAGATTGCCACTTCAATTTCAGCATACCGTTCGACAACACTGTTCTCCAAAATTGTTGTATACTTGTAGTCTGTCTTATGAAAATCTCAGGTGGAAAATTGTGCCTACATTATCATTAATTTGTGCTGGGTATAGATCTTAAAGCCAAAACACAAGTTTGTGGCGCTCATTTAATATCATGAGGTCCCTTGCAGTCCTGTTCAGTGATGCTAGGTACAAAATAATAGCCATCTGATGTGTAACTCTCTTCTTGGAGAAGTTTTCGTATGTTTTATCTCTTGTATTTTTCCTGTGGCTGCTCTCTGCTGACGACAATGTTGCTTTATTGAGTCGGATTAAATGATCCTTTCTTTTTACTTTTGTTACCTAATTGAATTGGGAACAATAAATTTCTTTCGATGAGGTTACATGTACGAGGCAGGATCCCTTTTACAACAGGATCCCTTTTACAACATTATTAGTCAGGTTTATCTGTTTATATAGGGGAGGCTACTTCTCTCGATATCAATTTTGTTGTTTACTTTTGGTTGTCCAGGGATTACCAAGTGTTGCTCTTGGTTTTCCGTATGTGTTGTTACCGCATGGCATATATTGATCTACCTTCTCATAGATTTTTTTTTTCAAATGGAATTATGCCTGCTACTTGGGTTACCAAATGACCTAGTCCTTGTCTAGAAAGAAATGATAGTGTATAACGAGCCATTCATGATGGTTTCCTGGTGCAAGTCTGCAAGGCATCATTATTTTTCATTCTCTAGTTGGTCTATCTAGATAGTACCTGATTATTGTAACTACTCCTTCCATTTTGGTAAAAGAAGTCGTTTTGGACAAGATTTGGGTCAAACATTAGAAATATACTAGCAATTATGCCCGTGCGTTGCAACAGTAGAAAACATTTCTAAACTCGTCATTATTCACGTCGCACCCACATCACCCTAACCGCATCTGTCATCGTTCGTACCTCTCGAACCTCGTTGTCATCTACCCGACCTCGCATTTGCCGATCATACCGCCGATCATATCCGATCATTCCCCATTCCGCGCACGCATGACCCTAACCTCAGCCACTGACGTTTGCGCCTCGCCGGCGTTTACCATGATCCGCCCCAACCGTGCTATCATCACCACCTCCCCCGACTCATCATCGTGCCCGCGCCACCAGGATCTCATTCATTATCGTCCGCATCCCCGTAGGTAGAGGTGAACATTTTTTTTACCGAACACCAAAAACGAAATAAAATTGTCATTTTTCGATATTTTGGGTTGGTGTCTTTTAGTTTTGGAAATCATCTGTTGTCGGTATCGGTTTTTATCTCCTATTGAACCGATACACCGTAAAAACTTGGTACACGACGCTTTAAGATTCGTTATCGCAGAGAGCCGGATTGCGAGCTCGGTGCGCAGGGGCCCAGCGAGCTCCACCCTGCGTCTCGGCAAGCTCCGCGCTGCCCCGTGTGAGTTCCGCCGCAGGAGCCGGCCCCGGCAAGCTTCGTCGCGGGACTGGGCGAGCTCTACCGCGGGGAGCCTGCCTGCCAGCTCAGCGCGCGGCCCCCGGTGAGCTCCGCCCTACATTCCGGCGAGCTCTGCCCTGGCCCCGTGAGCTCCTTGCGCGACCCCGGCGAGCTCTGCCTCGCGCTCCAACGATCAGCCGCAACGCACACGTCGAAGAAATGTTGATTTTTTATTGATGAAATGTTGAATTTTGTTTTCGCAGATGTTGAAATAGATGATGAAAAATGTTGAATGTTGTAAAAAAAATATTAAAGGATGAACAAAGCATTTTCAAATGTTGAATTATTTTTGAAAATTGTTGAATGTAATGTTGTTGGGCCTATTTACACACGGAGGCCCTAACAATTTACAACAGCAGTATTCTCTTTGGCCCATAGTATACACGACCACCAGCACGAGCATCGTATTCGCTCGTTGCCTTATCTAGGGTGTGATTGGTTGGTTGTATCATTTTTCCCAACCAGGCTCTTACCATACAGGCTCGTGAGAGACAGACTGCGCTGAGCCAAAATTACAAAAGCACACTCTGTTCGGTTGCATGCATTAGTTGAGCTAGGCATGATATCATGCACCAAACCAATCACCCGCAAAAATAAAGATTCTGCATGCATAAAGAGTGAAGTGGTCAATTTGGCCCACATGTAAGTAGTGCTTTGAGCACCGCGCTGGCCTGGCTCTAGAGAAACGGACTCCTCCTGCGTTTCTACGTGGCCTGACTGAAGGCGCTTTGGGGTTTGTGTGAGCCTAGCTGAGAAAATTGATGCAGATAACCAAACTTGTTATAAAGTGAAAGATGCTGCATGCCGCGAGCCTGGGTAAGCTTGAGCCAGGGAACCAATCAGCCCCAGTTATTACCCTCGCGCACAGCCGCTTGATGACGGTGGTGGCGGCGGCCGCATGTCGCTTCCACGGCAACGCGACGAGCGTTGACCTCACCTTACGGCCTTTGGATCCAGAGAATCTAGCGAGTTGGGGACAAGTGACGCCGCTTGGGGAGCGCTAGGCCGCCGGCCCAGCGGAACCGCGGCGAGAGGACAAGGGGTGTCGGTGGCGCTCGGCGAGGGGCAGTCCAGCACGGCAGCGGCAAGCCGGGAGGGTGGCGGTGGTGCTTGACGAGGGGTAGGCAAGCGAAGCAGTGGCGAGCGGCAACCCCTTGATACAGTGAAGTTCTGCTTCTTCATTAGCTTTTGTGCCTTTTTCCAATCGTCACTTTTTTATTTTGTGATATGGCGAGCGCAGGATGAATTGCGTGCGGGGTTGGTTGTGTTATTATCTGGATTATTTAGGAGGTGAAATTTGAGTTCTGTTAGACTTCGGTGAAGCTCAGACCGGTCGAGCACGAACACAAACTTGTATGTGGTCCAGGCGCGACGTACGAAACCTCCTTCTAGAGGATATACATATGACAGACGAAAAATTAAAGGCAGAACACGTGAAGGATTTGTTCCTTGCTTTAATATTAGGTAGAGAAATGATGAATAACTTTTAAGTCGTTGAGTTTAGAAATGTGAAGATCATATTAATAGATTTGTTTTGAAAATCATTTTCATAAAAATATACATATATAACTTTTTAATAAATATTTTTATAGAAAAGAGAAGTCAAAGTTGTGTTTTGGAGATCGTGTTGCTGTCATAAACGACTTCTTTTACCAAACTGTGGGGAGTATATAGCCGCCCACAAAAAAAATATTGCGATATCACAAATAAAATTTGACAGTGCACAAACACAAGCATTTCCAGTCTCCAAAAGTGCATATTGGACCCTCCCCTTAGCCTATCATATATTGATTAACTCGGGACATGTTTGATGGGGATGGACTAAACTACCTGCACAACTCTTAGGCTAATTCATGAGACGAATCTAACGAGGTATTTGACAACATTATTAGAGAATAATTATTGTAGTATTACTGTAATAAATCATGAATTAATTAGGCTCATTAGATTCGTCGCGCAAAATTGTACTCATATGTGACAAAGTTTTGTAAAAATAAATATTATTTCATACTCCAAAATAGTAATATTTTTCGAGGCTAAAATTTTGGGGCCGCAAACCAAACATGACCCAAAATGCACAAGCATTGCATTGTATTGTCAACCGTATCTCTCGCCTCATCCAAAGAGACATGTACTCCTTCTGTCCTGAAAATATAACACATTCTAAGTTTGATTCAAGTCAAAATAGCTAAATTTCGACCAGATTTATGAAAAATATGAATAACAGTTATGATACTAAAAAATTATCGTTATATTCATTAAAAAATATTTTGATATTTTACTTATTTGGTCAATATATGCTTGTTACTAAAAATTTAGTCGAATTTAAACTCAGGAGTCAGGAAACCTTGTATTTAGGGATAGTGGGAGAGTACGTGCACAACTATATATTTTTTCCACCTCTCGACAGAGAAACAGGTGCAGTTGTGTGACGAACAACGTGGTTGGGGAGTTCCCGTGTCAGAACAAACTTACGTGTGTGTTCCCGTGTCGGATCCAGTCGAAGTTTGTCCATAAAAAGGAACAATCCAAGTTACGTACTTAAGTATCAACTATCAATCAATTCTTTGCCATCTTGGATGGCACTTGTCATGTTGCCATCGAAGCAGATCGGGCGTGACAACAACAAGGAATCGCAAGGTCCTGACAGGCTCAGCGAGCTTCCTGATCACATCCTGCTCTGCGTTCTGCAGAGGCTCGGCGACGACGCGCGCTCGCTCGCTCGGACCTGCGTCCTCTCCAAGCGCTGGAGAACGCTCCCGCTGATGCTCCCTGAGCTCGAGATCAGCGCGAGGACCTTCCTCCCCGCACAACACAAGCTCGAACGCGCCGTGATCCACGCGACGTGCAGGTTCGTCGACGCCGTGCCGGTTCTTCCTCGCCACCGGGCACGACCACTCCGGCTATAAGCGGGCAATCAAGACCCTTAGGCTCAACCTCTACCTGACCGACGTCGACTGCCTCCTCGACACCACCGTCCGGCTCATAGGCGACGCCATCGGCCGCCACGAGGTGCAGGACCTGGAGCTCCTGATAGACACCGAGATGTTGAAGAAGACTTTACTCAGAGCCGACCAAATCGAGGAAGGCGATGATCTCTCGTTGCTCTACGGCCGCCGCTTCACGCGCCTGCTCCGCGACGCTCCCGCCGCCGTGCTCGGGTCGCTCAAGAAGCTCACGCTGCAGGACCTCTTCTTCCCGGACCCGTCGTCGGAGGTCGTCGGGACCCTCCTCCGCGCGTGCGGGGCGCTAGAGGCCCTCTCCCTCGGCTTGTGCGGGTTCATCGACGGCGACTCCAAGTCCACGCTCACCATTGACGCGCCGCGTTCACGGCTCAAGGTGCTGTCTTTCGACAACTGCTTCGTCGGGAGTGTCCATGTCGCGCAGGCCCCGAGGCTGGCCCGCTTGATCGGCAAGGAGTGGTTCTCTGAATCTTGCCCGGTCACGTTTGGCCCTGGCTCGGTCCCATCCCTCGAGGAAATCGTCCTCAGCAACCGGGCGCGGGCTTGGGACCCGTGCTTCAGCCTGAGCGAGCTCCTGGAGAACACCCATGGCGTGGCAACCGTCAGCTTGGCGTTCGGCAATGACAAGGTAAGTAACATGCCATTCCATTGCCACGCTACGTACGTACGTATATGCCATTGTTGTCATTACACAAAAAATTTTAAACTGTTTCCTGTCCTGATTTTGATGTTTGAAAGATTTGGGTGAGACCCGAAGGCCCGAAAAATCTGGGCGCTGCGTTGAGCAACGTGAAGAAGCTCTATCTGCTGGACATTTACCCGGAAGGCGACCTCTCGTGGACAATGTTCCTTCTCCAAGCTGCGCCGTTCCTAGAGCTCGTCGACATCGAAGTAAGAACATCACCGTCATTCATCACCCAATAATGCGTGACATGGCAACATCATCTGCTAATTTTATTTTTCAACTTTTTTTGAAATAATTTTATTTTCCAACTTATGAGCATGCATCATGGATCTTGTAGGTTTACAGAAACCATGTATGCGAGCATGCCGACGCCGATGACGATGACGACAGCGACGGCGGTGACAGGGACGTCCGGGACCCGGAATGGGAGGTACCTCTGGGTTTCAGGCACCACCACCTGCGGCGCGTGCGCGTCAGCGGCGACATCGACGACGGGAAGCACGTGAGGTTCATGAGGCTGGTCATGGAGCGGGCCGTGAGGTTGGAGCTGCTCGTGTTGGATGCCAGGGTCGCGTGCGAGGGATGCGTCGACGCCCAGCGGCAGGACCCGTCCATCGTGCTGTCCGTCTTCCCGGAGGGCAAGGAAGGCGTCGATGTGCTGGTGAGGCGGCAGGTCAAGGGAGGGATTGCCACCTCGGCTCGGGTGCTCGTGTATACCGCATCTAACCAGGAGTTCCAATATTAACATATCCGACGACACTTATCGTTCAAGTACGTAATATTGTATACGTATATGACTTATCGCCTTTATTTTCTAAGGACTAAAAGCAACTCCAGCTGCCTTTTTATTTTTACTAGCTAAATTTGGAGATTTAACCCTTTGTAAAAGTACAAAACTTCAAAATTCTATCGGTAATGCTATAACCCTGACGTCCGACGCGCGTCTGTTTTTCCGGACGGTTACGTGGCGCGATGTCATCCAAGTATTCTCCCCCCACACAGCACTGCTGCAGACCACTCCCAACCACATCAATTTTTCCTCTCTGCAGGCCATTCTCTGCTCACCGCCGTGCTTGCTTGCTTCGTTGGCTTGGACGGCTCTACTACCTGGACGCAGAGGGCCGCCGTCGAGCCCTGCTGCTACAGCCTCACGCATTGCCAGCCGCCGCTTCCACTCGCAGCAGGATGCAGGCTGCTCCTCCCCCCGCGAGCAAAGGCCAACAAGCCGCGTGGCGGTGGCGCCGCCGGGTGGCCGCACGCCAGCGCGGTGGCTCCTCCCCAAGCGAAGCTCGTCAGCGGGTGGCCGGCCGCAGGCCGCCGCTCCCTGCGGCTTCCCCCGCGCCAGCGCCAAAGGAGCTCGAGGTGACACTCATGGCGTGCAGTAGGTAGGTTTTGTGCATGTTGCAAGCGTATGTTCGACGTGTTTCGGATGTTTCAGAAAAGTGTTGCAAAAGTTTCATGTTGATGTTGCATGTCCCTGGGTGTGTTATCTGAATGTTGCATTTTTTATCGAGAGATTTGATGTTTCAATCAACATGAAACATATGTTGCTGCGGGTTTTCACCTCTGATTATCAACATTTTTAACATATTTATGATGATGCAAACATTGATTTTCGATGTTGCAGACGGTGCTTTTAGATGTCGCCGGCCCCTCCCCTGCTCCGCCACCGGCCGACGAGTCCGACCGCCACCGCCGCGGGTGCGAGCGGCGTAGCTCGACCCCGGCCGCCGCCGTCGCGGGCGCGAGGGGAGCTTCTGCCGCCGCGGCAGGCGCACGGACGGGGAGCTCCTGCCTCCTACTGTTTTTGGGATTTTTTTTGTTTTTGATGTTGCAATTGTTGTATACCGGTGTTGCAATAAGTTCTTGGCATGTTGCAATCGTTCGCCTTCATGATGCAATCGTTTCTCGTTCATGTTGCAATCGTTGTGAACATGTTGCATCCGCGTTCTCGACATGTTGCGAGTGTTCCATGTAAATATTCAAAATTAGATCTAAATATTTTTTATGTTGCAAACATTATTTTTCAATGTTGCGGATGTTGAGTCTCGATGTTGCAGACACGTGATGTTGGGTGTTACAAATATTAAATTTTAATGTTGCGGATGTTGAGTTTCGATGTTGCAGAATTGTGATGTTGGGTTTTGTGTCGAAGAGGAGGGGAGGAGAGCTCTTGATGTTGGATGTTGCACGCAACACGGGTCGCAACATGGTCGCAACATGGGTCGCTTGGGTGTTGTGTCAGGGAGGAGGAGGGAGGAGGCCCCCTCATATTGGATGTTCCACGCAACATGCTCGCAACATTTGCTCCCTGGATCGCAACATGCTCGCAACATTTGCTCCATGGAATTTGAATCGGACGACTGACGGCTGATTCGCTTCCCATCCAACGGTCACGAAGGTGTCTGATGCTAGCGCCCGGAACGGACGTCCGGACGCTAACAGTTCCGAAATTCTATTGAGTGATCCAACAGACGTTGTATTTCTCCCCTTTAAAATCCCAACAACCACACACTGACACATGGGACCCACATGTCATCTTCTTCCTCCCCCACCTTAACCTTCCCCATCTCCCCTCCACCTCTCCTTTCTCCCTCTGCCATCCACTCCGATCTTGCTGCCCCAACGGCGCCGACCCTTCCTCCCCGCACGCCGGTAACTCCTCTGCCGAGCCCTTCTTCTTCTGCTACCGGCCGGCGGCAGCCAACTCCCCTACTTCGCTCCCTGCTTTTATGCTGTAGTACGCAACGCTGTCAAGACCTGCTTGTGTTGGAGCTATGACGACAACACTGTCGTTCGTCCGGTTGGCCACGGTAATATCAATCTACATTCTCATTCTTCCAGTACAATCTTAAAATTAATGAATACACTTGTAATGAGATACATAATTGATATGGAGAGTGTTGCTGCTGCTTCTGCTACTCTAGGTGCTTAGCAAAACTAGTGTTGATGCCTTGTAGGTGCTTTTTCAGAGTCTTTGGTTGATGAACTGCTATTCTTTTGTGAATAGAAAAATTCAGGAAAAAAGAGCTTGCTTGTGTATTGAAATTGGAGAAAACATATGAATGAGCAAGGTGGCTTTTGATCCCCATGCTAGTCTGTGCTAATTGCAAGTACTGTAGTGTCGTGTATTTTGTACAAGAGAAAAAGAGATGTACCAATAGTGTAGTTAGTATGCCTGTCTCACCAAGGCCGTAGAAAAATGTACCAATAGTGTAGTTAGTTATAGCTAGACAGTGCTCCCGCTCATTTCATTCATAATTTGCTTCTTCTTGTGCCTTCCAAATGGACTCCTTTATAACTCTAGCATATCTTCATAGGGTAGTGATTATGGGCCTGCTTGGTTCCCCGCCAGAGATTGCCACAGCGCTGTGCATCTCGCCACAGCTCGCGGCGCGCGTTTCGTCCGCCACGGAAAACACTGTTCCGTGGTGGAGGGGCGCGTGGCGTGGCGGGTGTTGGCTGGGAGCCAAACATCCCCTATATGGGGACCAAGACTGCAATTTGTTTACAACTTATATTTGTCTCGTTGGTGCTAAACCAAACTTTTAGTGCAATACCTCCTACCTTGGGCTTGGATGTGTGAAATCCCTGCCTCACATTCATCCTTTTGTCACCTTTTGACATTTCTATGAATCAATATATAACCCTTCTCAGTAGGGAATAATTTTGAACGCTTGTTTTTAGGGAAGGACAAATCTGAATGCTTGAACCACCTTTACATTCATAGACAAAATCCAAAAGCTGGTTGTGACTTTATATTCATAGACAATGCAAGTGCACAGTGCAAGGTACCCATCAGGGATCTTCTGTGAAGCTTTACTAATAAACAGTAATGTGGTGCAAGCTATTGCTGACTACATGCTATACTTCCAGTTGTGCAATTGCAGTTCTTGACCACATAACTAATGAGTTAGGTTTTTATCTAAAATACTATAATTCACAGGTTAAATGCTGATACTATCAAATGGTTTTATATATGTCATGGAGGCCATCTGATTTTATTTATCTTTTATTCTTTTCAGCCAGTGTCAATTTTTCCATTCCCCAAACACTGCAAAGCCCAATGAGGTATGTTTCCTCGTTATTCCAATATAAAACATGGTACTGTCGAAACAAATAAACTCCAACACCAATTGTTCCAATATAAAAAAAACAAATGAACTAAATTGACGAGTACTAAATCTTATCTCTAAAATTTCTCCCATTGTCGCGGTGGTCGGCGATGACGTCGTTCTCCCACGGGGTCCCGACGTACAAGCACCTGTCATTGTCCCCCTCGAGGCTGGTGCCGCCGACCTCCGCAGTCCGCTGGCCCAGCGTTGGCGCTGGGGTAGACATACATAGGTCATCCTGGTGACCCCCAACGGGCGGAGCAACGCTGGTGCCGCCCTTCTCCACCTCCGACGTTGCCGTCGCCCCGGCTCCAAGGGCCTGGCTTGAGACGTCCGCAGTTGAAGCCGCCGGTGACTGCTCCACCGGTGCTTCCTTCCCCTTGTGCCCGAACGCCTCCTGACCTGAGGCATTCTTGGCGCTCTCGGACGTCGCCGGGGTCGACCTGCATTCAAGCAAAGACCTCCATCAGCAGAACAACAGAGAATCGGATGCAACAATTAAAGCCGGGCACGGGTTCCGTGACTTACTTGCTCGCGGACCTAAGTCCGGGCTTGAGTGGCTTAGGCGGAGCCCTCCTCGCCCTCTTTTGCGACCCCGCATCGCCCGAAACATCCGCACTCGACCTTGAGCGCTCCTCCGCCGCGACGGCCTTGCGGGGCGTCTCCGTCGCCCGCTCCTCCGCCGCGACGACCTTGCGAGGCGTCTCCGTGGGCGGCACCGTCGCTACGCTAGGCGACCTCGCGTCGTCCTCCTCCTCCTCGACATTGATGGTCTCAACGTCGGAGCTGACCGTCGCCGTATCCGCCGACACAGCGGGGCCGGCCCTCTTTCTCTTCTTCTTCTTCGCCTCCGCCGTCTGGGTAGCGGCGATCGTTGCTGCGGCCCGAGACGCGGACATCTTGCCTGCAGTCTGCCACGCGCGCCGTGGCTGGGGCGCGGCGACCCTCGGTGGTGCCCTCCTCACGGTGGGGTCTTCATCATTGCTCCCCACCGACGAGTCAGAGATGTACTCCTCGATGCATTGCTGCGGAGGGATCTACACGTCCCCGGCAGCACGGACCTTGAAACTTCGGTCCTCCTTGTTGCGCAACGGCGCCAGACACCAATAGATGCCTTCACGAAACTGAAACAGAAAAGACCTACGTCAAAACTGCACAAGCTCTCAGATGGCAAAGAAACAAGGTCGGAGACTTACAGCGTCGGAAGGTCGGTACACGTTGAGCGCCTTAGGGCACGCCCGGTTGCGGATGCACCCGACGAAGATGTTCTTCACCCGTGCCACCATCTCCTCCTTGGAGACCTTGCATCGGATGACCCTGGTGGGGTCAGACTGCCCCCAGTACTTGTAGGCCGGGTGTACCCGGTCTTGGATAGGCTGCAGCAACCGGCGGCTAAAGCTGATTGCCACAACCCTGCTGGTCAGCCCCTCCGTCTTCAGCCTCTCAAGGTCCTCCAACAGCGGCCGCAGCTCCTCGGTCTCCCGCGACGTCAGCTGGTTGGTCCACTCCGGGAACGGCACGGGAGCGCACCCGGACCTGGCAGGGAGCACCGGCGCCGGGTTGTCGAGGTAGAACCACCCCTGCTTCCAGCCTGTGGTGTTGTCAGGCAGCACCAGGTCGACGTACTCCGGCTTCATGTACCAGCGTAGCATGAACCCGACGCTCCCTATGACGTCGGATTTTCCCATCTTCTTCAGCTCGAAGAAATGCCGCCACAAGTGGAAGTGTGGCGGTATCCCGAGGTAGGCTTCGCAGAGATGGATGAAGGACGAGATGATGGTAATGGCGTTGGGGACGAGATGCACCACCTCGATCCTGTAGAAGTACAGGAGCCTACGGAAGAAGTCGCCGGCTGGGACCCCGAACCCGCGCTCGATGTGCGCGAGGAAGACGACGGCCTCCCCGGTCCCCTCGGTAGGGAACGCCTCGCCCACCGTCGGCCTCCAGCCCACCTCCTCCTTGGGCCTCAGCAACCCACGGGTCGCCAAGGCCTGGATCTGCTCTTCCGTTACCACGGACGGCTCCCAGACGGTCTCCGGCGCCGGCACGTGCACGGGTTCCATCTTCTCCTCCTCTACTCTGGTGGATTTGGCTCTAAACACCACAAGTGTCTTCGTTCGCATGCGAGGACGCGAGGCGTGGCGGACCTAAGCACGGCGGCGCTGCTGTTCTCCCTGAGCAATTGAGCGGCGGCACAACCCTAGCGTGGAGTGGAAATGAAAGCAAGTGGAGGTCCCCAGCCCGCGGCTCGGCCTTTTATAGTTGGGCCCCAGCGCTGCTACGGGCCGTTGCGCCCAACGTCTCTCCAGCGGAAGTCACGGTGACCCAACGGATCTGCGCCCCCCACGGATCTATCCCTCAACGGCTCTTTTCGGCCTAACGGAAAAAGGCAGTAACGGCTAGTTCTGTGCGGGAATCTGCGTCAGTCAGCCTTTGGTCAACACCCCGGCGGCCGTGGACCCGTTATGCCCCACATTCAAGCCCCCCAAACATAATATTTTTTGATGCCACACTCAAGGTCATCACGACCCACGGACGACCTATGGATCAGCCCCAGCACCTCCTCAAGGTCGTCAAGAGCCGGGCAGCCTCCTAGGTCGCCTCGGCCTCCAAACGGCGGGTTCACACCACGTCTCCTAGGCCCAGCTGCCTGTATGCCTTCTAGGTCGCTTCGACCTACAGCGGCCAATTTCACCAACGGCTCCGCGCTTAAAGGCTCTACTGCCCATTGGCGACCTATCGGTCTTAATCACAGCTCCTTGCTAAGGCCCTGCTACCTTCCAGGTCGATAAAGACCTACAGTTTTCAGGTTGACACCTTGCGTTGTGCCACTGCACAACGGCCGTGTTGGCCCGGTCGACACGGGTTCTTTTGTCGATTTCCATGACCTCCTGAAGGTCGGCACGCTTTTACAGCCCCGCCGGGACCTTGGCCATGCCATTGCCTCCTGGGCGCCTCTACATAATGGTCAAGATACATCGTTTGCCATGCAAGCATATGTACAAAAGCTTCGTAAGCTACAAAGGACTGTGGCCCATGGCCAATTACAAGATACAAACATATTAAAGGTCCTGATCTACCTTACATGATACCTACGACGCAACCTAGACTGATGAAGCGCGTCGCAAGCTTTCTTCTAGCTTCAGGACCTTCTTGGAGACCTCCACCGCCGCCGTTGTCGCAGCTGCCACACAGCCACCTCTACTCTAGCCCTAGAAGGTTTCCTGTGGTACCCCCACTTTTGCTAGGGTGCTCCCACAAGATCCCAAATCGGGCCAGCGTCACCTCGGGCCTTCCCCGGTACAGCATGGCGATCTCCAGCACCACCTTAGGCCTCTGCTCACAAGGTCCGTCAAGGCATGTACTGCCCCATGCTGCACCTGGATTCCTCGCTGAGCGCGGGTGAAGCAGCTGATGGAGTTCTCTCAACTTCGCAAGCATTCTTCTAGCCCCGGATGATGATAACCTAGCGTTACGCTCTGGTGGACGGACACAAGCCCAAGGCGCTACAAAATGACTAAGCTGCTTCGCCATGATGCTTCTATCTGGTTCAAGTGGCGACCTCTGTGATCACCTATTTATAGCCACGGAGCTTGGCCTCGGATGCTGTCTACACCTCAGCTGTCGTGGTGTCCTCATCCAGTCACTGTTACCACGTGGAGCACGAGGTCTCTGTTCACCTGTGGGGAGCACTGGCGCGTCTGTCACCTGCCTGGTGACACCTTTACAGCCCTTGTCTCTTGTGGACAGCGACTGCATCCCTGCTCGGAGGCAGGTCTTGTGACCGTACAGTACACCCGTGGTGCGCCACGTGACAAGGCTGCTGGTGCCTGGCACTCCCCTCCAAGATTCCTGTCGGTTTGTCCTATACGGTGGACAGAGCATCTCAAGGAAGAGCAGAAGGCCGTAGGTTCTCTATTCATTCTTCGAGCATCAATCCGACCATCCTGGCCGACTTACTGCTCGGGGGCTACTCCACGAGTGCGTCTTACAACATCCTCCTTTTCTACGTCGCGACGACTTACTGGAAGCCCGCTTCCACCACTTCCTCGCTTGACCTCCCTTCGATCGGCAGAGGGACCTTCTTCGAGGTCACGATGATTCCTTCCTGATCGCCTGATTCAGGTCAAGTCGGCGGTTCTTTAACAATGGTGCCTTGTCTTCGCTTCGACCCTCTGGACCTACGCTCCAGGGGCTCGATACTTGACGATGTACGCGCTGGAGGAGTATTCTTTCTTTGGATTCCCGTGCACCCTACACGACCTTGATGACGTCATGGCTTCGCTTCGCTTCGACATGACTTTGTCTCAGCCGCTATACCTACACGTCGATTGGGGGCTTGAGAGACATGGGTACCCATGGGTCCCCACCGACCAGAAGCCCCGCCGACCTGCAGGTGGGACCGGAGATCTTATCCACAACCCCAACAACCTTGGAAGACTCCAGAAGACCTTATCCAGATCCCGGAGGATCCACCGGACTTGGGGCGCAAGGCACGCTGCTAGGTCGCGGCTCTGCACCGCCTGTAGGTCCGCAAATCACGGGATTTCCCCTGTAATCAAGGCAGATGGCCTTCCTAAATTGTAACTGACCCCGATGAGGGTCCACCGACCTCGAATGGAAGCCCTAGCCTGTTGACCATATAAGGCGGCCTAGAGCTCCATTCGAGGGGACTTCCCTTCCATGCATAATTCCACCCCATACTGGATGTAGGGTTTCACTCTCCGGAGGCCCGAACCAGTCTAAACCCCTGTGTTCATCGCCATCCTTGCCGTGTTCTGAGTTCCACACGTGAACTACCACCTACGCTCTTAGTTCTCGATCCCCTCCAAATTAACCTACAACCGCTTGGGTCGCCTCCTTGCGGATCTGTCCAGGTCTCACCCCCTGACAAGACTAAAGATTTAGTCCTAGGTGGATACACCACCCTAGACTAAATCCACGTGCACCGACACCCCCTCGCTCCCCCTCTCTCTCCTATCTCTTTAATTCCTCTCCTCTCTCCCCATTCTCCACCACCGCAGTATTCTTCTTCTTCTCCTCCTCTCTTCTTTTTCTAGCTTCTTCCTATTGACGGCTGTTAAGTGTTGACGGCTGTTAAGTGCCTCTTTTAGGCCTCCAACTTCTGCATAAAATTCATGAAAAGTTATCATCAACACTAGAATAGGGGTTTATACTGACAATTTCCACAAGTGTCGATAAATATTTGAATGCAGGCAATCACCACAAGAAATGGAGGGAAAAGCATGTATTTTTGGATTATAGATCGCCACATCTACTGATGAGGTGTTGTCACACCAAATCCTACATATACAAGCCATGTCATCAATCCATGGGAAGCAATCTTCGGCGAATCAGAATGCGCCATGTGGCTATCACAAGGATCCATGGGCCCACTCAAGAAGAAAACCGACTCAAAATATTATACACACCTGGAATACACCTAAAGGCCCACATGTTAGCTAGATGGAGGAAGAAGTGGACTAGCCGGGCCCACATGGGTTCGGCCGAACTGACTTTGGGGCCCTCCATGTGGTGGCTTCCCATTGGTCCAAGGATGCATTTCAGGGGTGCTTTCGGTGATCTTCAGTGAACCACTTGGCCTATAAATAGAAGATGAGCACTTAATTTTAGAGACACACACTTCTTCTCATTCTTCATTTTCTCTCTTTTTAAGAGAAGAGCTTCATAGCATAGGATTAGTGCTGGCTTGCTAGTGCTTTTAGAGATTTGGGAGGAGAGTGAGGAGGATTCTTGGGGCCTTGCCATGTTATTTGGCAATTTTCCTCAAGAACGAACCTCTACGGATGCTGCTGTTCTTCATCTAGAATAAAATGAGCATTTCCATATTCTCTATTTAGACTAAAGTCATATTCTTGCATGCTTGTTTGTATTCTCATGTTCTTTGCCTGTTCATCATTTAGAAGTTTGTGTTCTTCCAACACAATCCTTCTGATCCAGTTGATCAGGTTCATAAGTTTGCATTCAGTTTATGCTATTGCTTGTCTATTAGAGCATAGTGAGAATTAAATTTCTAACTAGATCAAAGTTGCATCTGTGATCCTTGCTAGTGGTAGAGTTTATATGAGCTAGTTCAATCTTATTCCTCACGGGTTCATCGCTTCGTATTTATGCAGAGTGCTATAGTTGGGCTACGAGAGTACTAGATGTAGTTCACTATAATAGTAGTCGGTGGTGTGTGGTGTCCAGACTACGGGTTATCCTTCGTTTGCCCCGTATCCCATGTTTAGATAGAGGTAGGCCGCGGTAGTGATAGC
This sequence comes from Cenchrus fungigraminus, assembly GCA_036936925.1. Classification (NCBI taxonomy): domain Eukaryota; kingdom Viridiplantae; phylum Streptophyta; class Magnoliopsida; order Poales; family Poaceae; genus Cenchrus; species Cenchrus fungigraminus. The sequence continues at coordinate 94,443,861 of CM072780.1, forward strand.
CGTTGGACCCTTTGTACTCCTCCATGTTCGGATATGGCGTAGAGCCATATACCGGAACCAACTGTTAGAGCCAGGCGGGGTCGGTGCCTGAAGTGAGTGTTCTTACCAGAGAAGTCGTTCTAGACTCTGTTTCTACCTATCGGATCCTCTCTACCCAAATCCTATCCTAAGAGTGGTGTCCTTAGACCACAAACTAGGCCTAGAGCTAGGTGTCTCCCATCCTTGGATTTAGTACCCTTTGGAATACTCCTTAGGTGAAGTGCTATACAGCGGTATATCCGTGCGCTTGCGGACTCTTTCGTAAGTCGTAACACATAGGTTTACCCAGGTGGATCTTACGCTCACGCTATCTCGGCGCTATAGTGGTGACGTTAAGAAATACCAACACTTCCTTATCTCCTTTCCTTTTGCACAGGTAGATGCCGAGGGAGGCGCGGCCGGCGGCGGCAGGACGCAAGCAGTTGTAGCCCCACACGCTTGTGTTGTGTTCATCTTCCCTGCTCCACAATTATGCAATGTCTCTGAGCAAGTTTGATTATTCACCCATAGGCTAGCTACTTCTAAAAGTGGATTTCTTGCATCATCATCGTCTTTGTGAAAGTTTAAAGTACAGAATTTTCTTCCCTCCACTTCTCAGCAAGCGCGTGTGCAATTCAGATATTGGACCAAAACAACACACCCTTGCCATCTCCACACATTTTCAAAATTCAAGCACGAAAGAGAGTAGGCTAGTTGGAAGAGTGAAGATGAGGACATCGCCACGCTAGATACGCTCAAACCACATCCTTTCCAAAGCTACAAGTCGTCTCCAACTTAGCCGCCACGTTCGGTTCGGATTCAGCCGACAAGCCTCCACTGTTTCAGTGATACCCCCCTCATACGACATCGAAACAAAGCGTATAAAGATGTGTTGGAAAGGGTATGATGAAGCCGTCATTTTGGTTCTGGTCCTAGCTCTAGAAGATTCATGGATCATGCTGTGTGACCACGACAAGGTGTCGTGTCACCTTTTTGGGCCAATTTGGACGTGTATTGCGTCGGGCCTTAAGCCCAGGTTGTGGATGTCCCGCAGACGCCCCCTCAACCATAGGTCGCCCCTTTAGGGTACTAGAATAGATGCACATGCGGCACGCACTTGGAAAGGGTTGACTCAAAGAGGTTCTTGTAATAAATATTTAGTATCAATCACAACTCACAAGAAAAATGATGCATGAAGTGAGCACCTACTTGTATATTTTTTGAAATACGATTTTCATTGTTTTACGTAGCACCTACCCTACCCACATACAATTTACATGCACCTGATGCCGAGGTTAAATGTTTTCCACCGTAAAGATTTGTACGACCTACTCGGTTGGACGTCCACACGCATAGGGGTACCATGTGTTGGATGGATTTATGTATTTGGGCTTATTAATTTGCCATTCTTGTTTGAAGTGGTTTGTACCTATCCAAGTAGAGCCCAAACACATGGGGACACTCAAATACCTTATTACTGGTAATGTTTGTTCATTTTTCTTGTCTCAAATTGTCTCATCTTTCGTTCCCATTTCTGTTACCTTCATGTATATATAACATATACTCCCTCCATACCCACAAAAACAAGTTGTTTTGGACAAAATTTCAGTCAAACATTGGAAATATAAATCATGAATAACTTTTAAGTTGTTGAGTTTGAAAATATGAAAACTACATGAAAAGATTTCTCTTGCAAAGTACTTTCATAAAGTTATGTATATGTCAATTTTTAACAAATATTTTTACAAAAATAAGAAGTCAAAGTATGCTTTGGAGACCGCGTCGCTGTCCTAAACGACTTGTTTTATGGGTATGGAGGGAGTATATGTTAATCTATAGAGTAAATTTTATGGCCGGTCCTTAAACTATTGGATGATTCACATCCAGATTCTGGTACTATGAAATTGCATTTTAGGATCAATAAAGTATTGAAGTTGGATCATCTAGATCCAAAATCAACCACATTACACCCACAATAAGTTGACATACCATGTTGACTTTGCCTATCGATGTGATTAAGTTGAACCAAAATAAAGATTAAGGTAGAAAACTTGTTTACTTTAATACTCTCATTCACTCTCTTTTGATAGACATGTTTAAAAAATTTAGGTTTTCACAAATGATTATCTTATTTGCACTCCAAACCATGGTGTATAAAATGGGATCAAATCTAATTTTGAAATAGCCTAAGTGTTATTAGATCAACACATCAAAATTGCTAAGTCTAAAAACAGAGTCAACTAGTCAACTTTGGAAATAGTTTTTGAGAAATTTTACACTAACACTTTAAATACTTTTAGGCTACAAGTGAATTTGGATATTCATAGGAAAGTTTGGATAAGTTGTTGGTCAAATATAGCAAAGAATTCATAGTTTAAGGGAGACTTAAAATTGGAAAGTTGTGTTGTTTTATACTTAGCTGACAAACTTGCAAAACAACACAATTTTCCAACTTTAAGCCTCCCTTAAACTATGAATTCTTTGTTTTATTTGACCAACAACTTGTCCAAAGTTTCCTATGAACATCCAAATTCACTTGTAGCCCAAAAGTATCTAAGGTCTTAGTGTAAATTTTCTCAAAATGTATGTCCAAAGTTGACTAGTTGGCTCTGTTTTTAGACTTAGCAATCATTTTGTGTTGATCCAATAACACTTAGGCTATTTTAAAATTAGATTTATCATTTTATACACCATGGTTTGGAGTGCAAATAGTTAAAATGGAAGTATGCACTATATAGATCATACATCTTGAGTTTCACAAATTTAGGAGCTCATTTGCTAATTAAACGGAGTAACGAAACACGGCTAAATGAGATTGGGAGGGAGGCCACAGCCTGTACGTAACTTTTGTCATGCCACTTACTGTGGCGTGACTCGCTACTGAGTCGTGCCAGCCGTTTGGCGCGACTCAGTTTGCCACGCAAGCTGCGACATTTTCTAACGCCGCCGTGTACATTAGTTGTTCCACTTTATGTGACGTGACTCAACTAGTAGTCGCGCCACGGAGCTTAGCGCAACCAAAAGGGTTAGTTCTTGAAAATATAGTTCAGGATAAGTTATTTTTAAAAATTAGATTAAAAGGGTTAAAATAAAAAAAATCGCGAATCTCCTAGCGATGGGAAGCTTCCTTTAAGAAGCCTATGCACGACAACAAGACTAGACCACGTACGCATGGAGACCACATGTTTACTGTATCATTATTAGTTTTGGGGAAAATGGTGGTTCTTGTTAGAATTAAACTCATTATTTAGAGATATTCATCTAAACTAATTAACAAATAAATGTCAATATGATGTACTGATCAATAGCTTCAAGCCTTCAAGTGAAAATTGATTTTTTTTTTAGGTTGGATTCTAGCCATCATTATTATTTTTTTGAAGTAACCTAGCCATCATTATCACCTCTCAGGATAGGGAGGTAAGACGGCATCAAATCCACATCCTTGGTCGCTCAAACAAAATGAGAACACAGACAAACGACATGGCAAAATGATATCACTCTTTTTATCCAAATTGCAGAATAAAGATGTTGTAAGAAACTTCGGTCAACCTTGCACACCTCTGTTTAATTTCTCGGCTTCTTGTTGTTGAAAAAGGGTGTTTGGCATGCACTTTCCGGGCCCCTTTTTCTATATGATATGGAGTAGTTGGGAATTTTACAAGCTAAACAACATTGCCAGCAGCCAGTGACAGATCAACAACATAGCAAGCCAGCATACAAGTGGAAAGGCTCTATATTATTATAGACCTAATCGTGCAACTTGTTGCTTTCTGCTAATGGCTGCTTGCTTGGATGAAAGCACTATGCTTTTGTGTGACATCATATTCTGCGACGTTGCTTATTATTGCAGTTAAAGTTTTGCCCTGATACCCAAGTCACACAGCCTACACTCAATCACAAACGCCTAGTCTGCTGCTGGTAGTTTTTCTCGACCCACTGTTTGAGATAGTACACATTTTATTTTTCAGGTGGTCCTTGATGTGCACCCAGGATGCTGATGTTGCGCACTAATAAGTGAAAATCTTAATAATGCTTCCGTCTATACTGATGACAACCCGGAATTAAGAGGTCCTGGGTTTCTGACCATTATTCTTCCTTGAATACCTATGGTGCATTTAGTGCCAACAAATTCAAAGAGCAGATTTGCAGAGCATCTTCAAATGTCTAGCTAAATCTCAATCTCTACATTCTCATTTAGCTACCCATTTAGCTAAGATTCTATCTCCATATTTGTCTACACGCCAATTGACTAGTCAAATCTCACGTTTCATATCCAACCCTCCTCTGTCCTCTCTCATCTCCCCTCTCCAACTTTCTGACAAGTGGGTCCCACACCATCATCTACAACTTCCTTCTTTTGTTCCTCATCCATGGTGGCGACAGCTGCAGCTCCATCGCTGGCATGGCTAGGTGGGCCCGGGTGCGGCCTGGTGGCTCGTGGCAAGCGAGGCCCGGTGGCAGTGGCGGCGGCAGTGGCATGGTAGGGCGAGAGCACGAGGATGGCGAGCGGCGGGGGCGTCTAGCTAAAGATAGCTAGCGTGGAGGGTGGGATGCCTAGCGGGATACCGACGCAAGGTAGATAGAGAAACTATTGGATTCGGTTTTTATCCCAACTTTGCTATTTTTACCTAGACAACTTGTTTTACAGAGGCTCTTGGAGTTGCTCCGCCATTGTCTTTTGGATACACACCATTGCCTACAAATTTTAAGAACAGGTGGAGTGGAGCCCCACACTTCTGGTTTTAACATATCTAGGACAATACTAATAAGCTCGCGGGCAATTGGCTCTACATACTTTACAAGAATAGCTTTACATAACCTAAGACGAAAGGAAACCAAGCATTAAAAATTTGGAATTAATCATTGCTTAGAGTGCGAGTACATGACCTGAGTGCTCCCTAGTTCCTCTGCGTGCTGCCCTATGGGCTTTATGGCCCTAGTGTTCAAAGAACCCATCCGTTCCATAACAGAATTCAGATCACATGTCGATGATTATTGGTTAGTGGCGGCAGGACCGTGGCACATGTCAGATAATTCCAAACCTGTGGCGGCTGTGGAGAGTGCATGGCACGGCAGCAAACCATGATACTAATAAATGCATGCACTTGCAAACTTTGCTATTAGTAACTTTAAAATATGGAAAAAATATATCGAGCTCATAGTAATGCTCTAAGAGCAACTCCAGCAATAGCACCTATTTAGAGTCCTTACTTTGTTCAATATACTTTGTTCAATAGGGGGTGCCCCCAACTTTCTGGGGCTCTAATTTTTTTCCTCAACTCCAGCAGCAACAGCCTCAACTTTGGAGCCCCTACTCTCGCCTGACATGTGGGACCTACTCGTCGGTGGGATCCTTTTATCTCTTCCTAGCGTCTCTCTCGCACATCTCCGCATTCCTCTCTCTCCAATCCCTACTCCAGACCCAGGGGAGCAAAGAGCTGAGAGGCTGGGCGCGGAGGCGACGACGCGATGGAGCTCGAGCTTGGTGGCCGCGGAGGCGAAAACGCGAGGGAGCTCCACCTCCAACCGGGCGCGTCGCGATGAAGCTCGAGCTCCGGCTGAGCATGGCACGGGCGAGTGCGAGATCTGGCCAACACGACGCAGGCGAGCTCCACCTCCGCCCAGGCGCGACGCGGGGGGAGGTCGATCTCTGGCCCGTCACGGCAGGAAGGAGCTCTGGGCGGCCACAGAGGGGATTCCCAACGGCGCTCGTGGGAGGGACCGGCGGGGGAGGAGGCTCCCGCTCGGTGGCAGGTGGATGGGAACGGCCAACCACTGACTAGGGGCCTCCTCTCCCCACCCGCAGGAGAAGGGGCTGAAGGGGAGAATTTGGGTGCCTCCCTAGAGTTGGTGCACGAGTACAGGGTCTGCTGGAGTGTAATTTTTCTCTCTCAGTCCCTACGTTTTGAGTTGAGGCTCAAAGTAGGGGTGTGCTGGAGTTGCTTTAATGAATATTTTCTATTATTAGTGGAGAAATCCTTATTACGTTAGTGTACTTGTACACTTACCCAGGACCCGTTGATCAAGCTACTTACATGAATACTGCGTTGATACTTCTCCGATCTAATAACTTCCATTAGGATAAAGGGCATAACGGTGTAGTTTTGCGATGGGTATACATTTTTGTTTTGAAAAGGGAAACTTTTATTTATTTCAAGAAGTTACATCATGGTGATACGTACACGTCTTAGAAATTTTTCCGTCCTCCACCAAAACTGCACACAGGACGTAAGAGTTTGCCAATAACCTGGCACAATAATGACGGTCAATCCTAAGACTAGACCGCCAATGTAAGCTTCCAGAGTCTTTTGTTTACATTGGCAATATTCTGATTGATTACATTGGCAATGAGTTGGTATGTAATATGTATAATATTAATCAACTAGGTGATATGTCGCGTTGCTGCGGGAATTGTTTAAACTAAATTTTAAGGTGTAATGTGAAAGTAGGAACACCAAAGTGATTACATGACAATATTCTTTTGTAAACAACATTATATACGGAAGCATGATAATTTTGTTTAGAGAGAACCATTCTAAATTATTGATCCTACAATTTTCTTTACTACCGGAATTTTGTGGAATGCTACTCACAAAGACATGATATAAACTACAGAAAATTGATTGAAGACATAAATATATGATCTAGTGGATGGTGACATGACGTATAGTGGATGGTGACGTGGAATGCTTGCATGTTGAGAGAAATATATTCATACCTTGTAGTGGGTTCCATCTATATAGTTGTACTAGGTGATTCCCCGCACGTTGTTGTGGGATATGAGAGTTTTTCAGCTATATTGCAACTGAAATAAAGTAGTGAAACTATTTTTCAGTTTTTTACTAATTCTCATAAACCAAGTAGTTGTAGATGGAATTACATAGCAGGATTTAAAATTTGTTTGTTACTTGAGACGTTTAAACTGAACCCCTATCGACTTTGTTCCTTTGCTATTTGCTATTTGCATTCACCACTCGCACGCATCTTTCCCTTTCCATCTGCCAAAATTCTCGTGCACACTGACGAGCTAGTTGTGGCTAGCAAGCAGCCACACATGGAGAACGGAGAGAATTGATTGATGACATACCAATAGACTTCATGGATACCACAAGATGGACTTGTGACGACTCAGGTTTGTTGGGGTAAATATTTCGCAACTAAACCCCCCTTATCTTCGGCTCTAAGGAGAAGATCAGGAGTCGTTTCTGCTTTTGCATTTGCTGTTTCAGGAAACAACCGAGAGTCAGTTGGCGAAGATCAAACACGGCTGGAGATCTTCGTCTTTTGCAGAAGCCGAGCTCATCACGCGAAGGGTCAAGCGAAGTTTGTCTTCGCCCCGAGAGGTTGGGGTCCGCGCGCGAAGACGCGAAGGAAGGGCTGCCGCGAAGTCGAGTCGAGGCTCGGTGAAGATGAAGCGCGAGGAGGAGCGGCCAGGAATGAAGGCGCGGTCTTCAGAGAAGTGATCTTCGAGCGATGACGCTGAAGGTGCAGGCGGTGATCAAGAGAAGGCCCGCAAGGGGAGAAAGCTTCGGTGAGGGTCGCGCGAAGCGCGTGGAGGCGTGCGAAGAGAAAATTGCCACGGCAGCAGACACGTAGAAAGGCGAGGTGTAAAGTGATTGTCTGTAAAGTTTGTGAGTACGGAGCCCTGCGAGGTTACCAAAATAACCCTGAGATGCTTCGCACAATGCGAAAAAGCGATGGTAGGTGTCGTAAAGTGTAATTGTTACGGACCTATAAAATGACTCGACGGTAATGAAATGGGGGCGATTGGAAGGTGACTAAATTTTCTTACACTTAGTTACTTTCAAGTTTTACATTCTTTGGTTTGGCAGTTGCGTTCTCCCATCCTTAGTCCATTTCGACTGTTGGCCCCTCTTCGGGGAAGATTTTTATCCCAACAAGGTTTTCATTTAGGGTTAATTAACATTAATGACCTAGTCAACCAAGTCAAACACAGTGACTTTGGTCAAACCTTGGTCAACCTGGGTCATCACCTTGAAAACTAGCCAAAAAACACTAATGGTCAACCCTTGGTCAAAGCATGGTCAAAATCCCTAGTTAACCCCTAGTGCATATAAGTCATCTCTGGAACTTTTACCACATTCTCCAAATTTCACCTAAATACTTCAAATTCTGCCAAAATGAAAGTTGTCCAGTTTTGTAAGGGACACAACTTTGCTTTTGAGTGGCATGTCAAATTTGAAGTGGAAATTGGTGCAAAACCCTGGTCAACGTCAGAGCCACTGTTCGCTGGCGCCGAGAAAATCCTCATGTTGGCGTGCTTTTATTGCACGATCTGTTGATCAAAACACCTTACCGCCTTTGTAAAAGTTGCAGAGCATCGAATGATCTTCAACTTTGGTATAGGTCACTTGGGCACTTCAATTTTAGTTTTTGGAGAAAACATAGGTCAAACAGGGCCAAACCGAACAAAACTGAGCCGGAACTCGTCACGCACGACGCCGTCGCACCGCGCCATGTCGGACGCCGGGTACACGCACGCCGAGGTTCCCCTCCGACCGCCGGTCCGTGCACTGTGCCTTGGTCACTGTGCTCTGGGACGGTTGACGCGGTCTAGAGGCCACAGGCCGGTGCCACGCGGCGCGCCCGAACTCGCCGGCGCGCGCACGCCGAGCAGCCGTTGGCCAGCGAACCTTTCCCCACGTCGCGTCGCCTGTAGCCATGCTGTGACCACGACCGCGGAGGAGACTTGGGCGGTTACCGCCTCTCCATGCCGCGCACGCTATAAAACCCCCGCCTATTTCCTCCTGCGCGAGCCACACACCGCCGCCGTACGCCATTGCCGCTGCTGCCGGTGAAATCCTCCTCCCATTCGTGCCCGTGACCAGCAAGTGACTCTAAGCTTCTCCCTAAGACTCACTCGTGCCTCCACCGCCACACATGGCCTAGCCCTCCCCCACTTTTCGTCGGGATCCCAGATGCAACGGCTCCGCCACCACTGCCTCGCCGCCACCGCTCGTCAGAGGCTTCTCCGACCAAACCACCGCCTCCACTCGAGCTCAGGTGAGCACTGTTGACGGCTGTTAAGTACCACTTTTATGCCGTCAATTCCTACATAATATAAATGGAAAGTAATCATCAACACTAGAATAAGGGTTTATACTGACAATTTCCACAAGTGTTGGTGTTTCTATCTTTTGTTGCAGGACACATGTAAATGCACATGGAATGATATAGTTGAGAGCAAGTAAACCAATGGCATAGATATGGCATCATCATAAACAACCTCAAATGCCAAATTGGTCTGTACCATTGCGACGGACTCGTCGAGATGATCAAAACAGATATATCATTTGCATACATCAGAGCCCGAATGAGAGAGATATGCACTAGACATCATGTGGGCCTGGTAGGACCCACACCAGGCCACGTGGCGACGTGCTGCCACACAGGCGCCCACGTGTCCATGACACCTCATCGATCCAAAGAAGCAATCTCTCGACCAATTAGGAGCAAGCACGCGGATGCAAGGGCCCACAACCACGAGATAACGGGCTAGAAACACCGTAAACACCCCCATACCCACCTTGGGACCCACCTGGCAGTCACCTAGACGAAAACTGGCGCGAACAGAGCTGCCCGGGGGTCGGCCGATCCCCCAGTTCGGCCGAACCCATCTTGAGGCCTCTTGCGCCGCCCTTCCACGTGTTGTCTTGTCGTGAAGAGCCAAAGGCGGTGCCAGGTGCATGCCCTAATATCCGCCCGAAAGCCTGCAGCTCCTTCTCATGGAAGATTCATCAACTTGGCCCCCACTCCTCTGCGCCACGTGTCACCACCTCATTGGTGCCTTGGTGGCACCCAAGGTAGCCTAGGGAGCTCCTCTTGGCCTATAAATATGAGGGGAGGGGGTAAGAAATGAGACACACTTCACCACTCCACCCAAGGATGAGAGCTTCCCTTCAAAGGAGAGGCCTCTCCTTGGTAGATTAGAGAGTAGAGAGTGAGAGAGAGAGAGAGAGTTGTATCTCTATGGATGCTTGTTCTTCAATTAGAGTAAAGTAAGTATTTCTGCATTTTCTATTTAGACTAAAGTAGCATTCATGCATAGGTGATATGTTCTTGTGTTCTTCGCTTGTTCTTGATTTAGAGGCTCGTGTTCTTCGAACACAACCTTTCGATCTTGTAGCATAGGATCATAAGTGCTCATATCCGTTTGTATGCATGTTCATCATTTAGAATAAAGTGGATATGCTTGCATGCTCTGATTAGAGTAAAGTGTGTTCGTGATTCCTTTCTAATAGTTTATGCTAGGTCGCATGAGTAGCCTTTTTCCTCTGCTAGTGTGTAGATCATGGGTTTATGCGTTCGTCTGCTGCAAGTCATTCGTATATGTTGGAAGCATAGTACGGGACCGAGTGCTCTCTCGTATGCCTTTAGCATAAGCTAGTAGCTTCTATAGTTGAGTGAGATCAGTTCTCCTTCTTATGGGTTTGTCACTCTATATTTAATATAGAGTGTCGTAGGTTGCTACGCACCGCGGGATAGCGTAGTCAGGCTACGGTAGTAATCAGTAGCATAGACGTAGTGTCTAGGCTAAGGGTTATCCTTCGTTTGCCCTATATCCCACGGATTGGTAGAGGTAGATCGCAGGTGGTGACAACCCTGTTGATCATTTGAAATCCTCCACGTTCGGATATAGTGCAGGTTGAGGTTCATCTTAGATCCGTAGGCCGGAGTCTCCTGACAGATCAGGGGTTAGCCGGTGCCCGAAGCAAGTTCTTGAGAGATCGACCTTTAACCTCATCTGTAGAGCTCTCCATAGGAATCCTCTCTCTATCCTTACCTCTTATCTGGGTGTGTCCTTTGACCGACTATACGAAGTTAGTACACACACGTTCTCTTGGATTCGATACCCTTGGAATACTATGAGGTGAAAGCTACAACGGTATCCGTGCGCTTGCGGATTTATTTCATTTGTCGCTAAAATACCCAACAAGCTTTCTGGCGCTGTTGCTGGGGAACGGTTGCTGTATCTGTCTTCGTACCCAGTGGTCCTCGTATCTTTTGTTTTTCTTTGTTTCTACCTTTACCCCCGTTACCCATGGAGAGGCCATCCTTTCACGACCTCTCCACCTCAACTTACGAGTTCAACGATCCATCAACTTCCACATCTGACCATGAACTTCATTTCCACATTATGGGCATGGTTCAGGATCGACCCTTCTTTGGAGCGATCAATGAAGACCCCTACTTTCATTTGGAAGAATTCGAGGAACTATGTTCGCGTTTGGTTCTCCCAGGCATAACACAGGAATCCATAAGTTGGAAGTTGTTCCCCCTCTCTCTGTCAGAAAGGGCGGAGCAATGGTACACTGACGCTGTAAAAAGTGTAAATGGTGATTGGGGCAAACTTCGAGATAACTTTTGCAACTCATTCTCTCTCGTGGAGAGGACGGTGCAATGGTATACTCATATGGTCTCTCTCCCAAGGGATATTCTCGAGTTTGAACAATTAGAGGAGGAGTCTATAGGAGCAGCGTGGGCTAGGTTCATATGCCTTTGTGCTTCTGGACCCGGCGCATTCCTACCCGATGATGTCTTGCTTTATGCATTTTGCATGAGTTTAGACATGGATGCTGCCCAAGATCTTGACACCGCTGCTGGAGGTTCGTTTGCACACAAAACTCTAGTGGAAGGAAGAGCAATCCTAGATAGCTTCTTAGGAAACTCTTTCTTCCCTACCGACCATAACGAACCCCACCAGGAATCTGATTCAATCCATGAGAGTCTCTCAACAGCCGAACCTAAACCTACGGTTTCCACATCTCAATTTTCGACCGTTGAGCCCTCTCCCGAACCAGGAACAATGGAGGAAGAAGAAATTCAGCCTCCAGAGTTCCTCTATTGATTCAAGGATAACCCTCTTGAAAATCTCAGAAACACCTCGAATTGCTTAGATGTCCAACTAGGGAAGGAGCCCTCTTCTGTCCAAATCCAGCCAACTAGAGATCCTTTGGCAGAACCTTCCCCTAGACCTACAGTACCTCCTTTGCCTCCCGATCCTCCAAACGAAACATCTATCATGGAGGCCATGGAAAAGAAGTGGTCGACTAGAGCGGAACACCTTTTTGAAGCACTTTGGATTAGTTCACCCTCTACGATCGTTCCTTGTTCCATAAAAGAAATTACCATAGAATCCCACCTTAACCCCGTCATGGGGGTTAATGTCATGCCATGGCACCTAGCGTACACTTTGTTGGGCAACGTTACGCTAAGACCATCCGACAAACTCCTCAAGAGTTGTCCCTCCGGACATATTCTTGAGTGTCGGGGGGTTGCATGTGCTGTGCCGCTCCTAGTAGACAAGATCAAGGTTAATCTAGACTTCCACATCTTTGATGTCCTCGATCTTGATCTCCTCTTAGGTTCCCCAGCAGAAAAACTTCTTGATGCATCTCGAGGGAGCCTAGATGAAAAGCTTAGGGAAGCCGCTTCTGCCACCACTCCCTTGTTCTCATAAAGTTCTATGGCGGAGCCTCTTCCCAAGCAAAACCCGCTCGAGGAGATGGTGCATGTACCTCTGCTCGCATCATCTGAGCCTGTTCTTGTTGAGGTTGTAGAATTTTCTACCCCTCAGGAGTACGACTCAGAAGATCCCCTTCACCTTTGTGAAGGCGAACGATCCTCATCACCCTCGATCGAGTTTGAGCCTCTTCCCATTGGCCCATATCATGTTGCCCTCGACCTTGATCAAGAATCAACATCGATCTTACACGATGAACCTCCTGAGATGGAGAATTCATGGGCCATGGAGATCGAGGCACTGACTCTGGAGTCCAAAGGAAAGGATTCCATTGATGAGCATGGTAGCTTCATTCTTGATACACCACATGAACCATGCTTGCATCATGCCTCTCCAGAGTCAGCCATGCTTAGTGCACTGAGCACGCACGAGGACTACAACCGCCTTGTGGTTAAAAAGTTTAGAAGAATGGTTGTAGATGCATATGTTTACCATAAGCATTGCAGATTTTGTGTATGCACTGTGGCACTAACCTTGCAGCTGAAGCTTCACTGATACATCAACAATTGGTGCTGAGCCGGGAATGGCATCACCAATGATAGCTGCAGGAAAAAGTTCCCAGGGTCGAGCTTATGACCGTAAACAAAGCACTACCAGGAGATAGCCTGGATTAGGTTAGATTTTATTTCCTTTTTCAAATAAAAAGCCAGAGCATGTTTTTAGGATAAGGTTGTCCTTCGGGTATTTTCGGTCCCTAACCTTTTAGGTGGAGATTGAAAAGAATGATGGACAAGTGATGCCTAAGAACATGCGAGCTACATCACTACAACACCTTTATAAGTTTTTGTTGAGAGAACATTTACAAAAGGAAGCTTGATCTCCACACACTTGGGTTTTGTTGCCTAGTAATGCAAACTTCAAGTGTGGGGGAGGTATGTGAGCATCCTATGTTTCTCTCATCCAAATCTTATCCTGGTTTGGAAATGACGTTATCTCTTGCCTCTTTCCCAGTTAGGTACGTCCTGCTTTTGACTTTAAACAAAGCCCTTCCGGGAGGTTGCCCGATGTTCACCATCTTTTGCTCATGTTTATGTCCCTTTGAAAATAGCTTGATCATGCTTTCATGCTTCCTTTATCTATGTTGGTAATGCTATGGTTTGAGTGCATGTTTAGCTACGTGCATTCATAGGTTGTTTTAAATTAAGCATGGTGCTTAGGTTAAAACTGTCTTCTTCAATCAAACAAGACATGGTGTCGAGTTTGATTGATGAACCTTATAGTTAATGCTTGCATGGATATTGGTTGTATATGCGGACTAACCCTTGCAGGAATTTCGAATCCAAATGGGGTAAGTCATCAAGCTTGATTCAAAAGGGAAGGTAAGCCAAGGCATGCCAACATTGTTTGAGCTAGGTGTCATGGTGAATTTCTATTTGAATTTGAATAAAGGCTCCTGGTTCTCGAACCAGTAGAGTCCATCTTTTATTTTCCCTTTTTGTTTGAAGACAGCACCAGGTACATGAACAAGTGTGGGGGAGATCTCCCAACCTTATCATCAACATACACACTTGAGATCTCCCACACAGGCGTTGCACAACATCGACTGCGCTTCCATGACAAGGGACAAGGTAAACTAGAGTGAGCCGACTGCCCCACGGGTCAGCTGAACCACCACTGGTCTTCCTTGTTTCTCATATTCTTTAGGAGAGATGATATGTGCACCCTTTATCTCACTCTCTTTGATTCATAAGTTTGAATGAGTTTCAATTCTTATCTGCTAAATCAAACTCTTGAATCGTGCTCTACCTGCTTTACATGTTTCCTATGGTTGGCTTGCATATGTTTCATACCATACTTATCATCTTGATGCTTGTGAACAAATATCATTAGGGAACTCATGCTCATCTGAGTAGTTGATGTTTGAGATATGGTTTGATGATATGATCTTCTCTCTCAATGTTTGAGTGCTTGGGAACATTATTTGAAAACTTGTAAACCCTTTGCAAGGCTCCTCTTTGATATGCCAAAGTCCTACCAAAGCCATATGATGAGTTATCTTGAAAACCTTATACTCATATGCTGCTTGTCATTTCATTGAGCTTTGTCAAATTGTTGTGACCCTTGTGAGAATTCTTTTCATGCTTCCATGGTCAAGGTTCATGTGCACACCACCATATCCCCTTGCTATGCTTCTACACTGGAAGTTAGCATTGTACCGTCCATTCATCCCATAAAAATAAAGCTCCATATGTGACCTCTCTCTCCAAAAGTATCCTTGAAAAGGGATATGGGCTATGCAAAAAAAAAGAAAATGAAAAAAACCATGCTTAAAGGCATAAGTGAAAGAAAAAAACCCTGCTCAAAGCATGAAGAAAAAAAATAGCCCATGTCCAAAATAAAGAAGGAAAAGGAGAGAGATGTGATCATGCAAAAAGGAGTTCCAATAAATTTTATGGTAATAACTAGTACCCGCTCCGGGCCTAGTGTCCACCTTGCCATCACCACAACATTCATCATTTATATGGTAATATCTAGCACCCATTCCGGGCCTAGCATCCACCTTACCATATCCATCACATCCATACATGTGCACATCTTGATCTGATTGTATGATTTGATCTTCTCCATGGATCCGATTTTTGACACTGCAATATATGTGATGCAAGTATGCTTTATCTTTTATCCTACCCTGAGCTCCACATTTAGCCATCATTAGAAGTAGGATGAAGGAAAGACAATTCTAATGCCTTGGTGAGGACATATACACATTGAGGGATGAGGAGCTAAGCAAGGTTTGTTTTGAAAACTTATTGCAAAATCCCAAGTTACTTGACATGTTGAGCAGAGGTGATTTGATTCATGACCGTTCCATTCCTCAACTACCCAAAATGGCGTGATAGACACTCCACAGAGTTCACAATTACAAGGTATGGTTTGGAATATCTCTTATGCTTGCTTCATACCTCTGGATATCATGTCTCACCTTGATTTGTTCTCCCTTCACTCAGGACGAGCAAAGGTCAAGTGTGGGGGTGTTGTTGACGGCTGTTAAGTACCACTTTTATGCTGTCAATTCCTGCATAATATAAATGGAAAGTGATCATCAACACTAGAATAAGGGTTTATACTGACAATTTCCACAAGTGTTGGTGTTAACGCGAAAATAGGACGTCACCTCCGCGCGCAGCACACATGACTCCCCGGTCTGTAGCGAGGCGTGCCACCCAATCTGACCTGTTGATTGACAATGGAAAATATTAGGGATCGGCTAAAGAACCGATGGACCTTTTAGCGACACGTGTACCAGCTAATCGGCCGATACGAACAAGCGGGATCGGCCGACTCGAGAGCGACCGAGGCGTGAGGGTATGGATAAGAGATCGGCTGGAATCAGCCGATCGTGACGTCAGCACTCGAGTAGGTCGGAATCGGCTGTAATGTTTGAAGCCGATAGGATCTAGATCGAGTGGGATAAATTGGTGATAAGAGCTAAAACCACAAGAATTGGTACGAAAACTTGCAGATCTAGCTAATATCGGTAAGGTGTGAATAAAGAACTAGACGAAACCTCAGCGATGCGCCCGGAGGTTAAAGCCTAGGGTTATTCGGTAAAACGGTACTCACAAGATTGCCGGAGATCGATCGATGCAGCCCGACGAACTTGAAGGACGCCGTTGGAGAAAAGAGAAAAAACGCAATGGCGAAGTCACTGAAAAGTAGATGCTGTAAAGTAGATGCTGTAAATTGTAAAAGGTTTGCCCGGAGGCGGTTTGTTTGATATTGGTGTGTACACTCTTTCCCGACCACGCAGGGTCGCTATTTATGTCCTAAGGACAACCCGACTCCTAACCGATTACGTCACTGTTTACTTACATCTAAAGAAACGAACACTACTAAAAATAGAAAAAAGACCCTCACAGGAGTCAAACTCCCTAAAACTGACTCTTGACCCGTTCTCAATCGTGGATTGACCCGCCTCCGCCGTACTTTCCTTTTGGCGTATCCTCTTGATTTCCGCCTTCTTCTCTTTCTATCGGCCGATCTTCCGGTTGACCATCGGTCGACCGGTTTGACCCGCCAGCCCATTGATAGAGTTGAACTCCTCTGACCATCGGCGAGTTCTATTGACCACCCTTCTCTCTCTCTCTTCAATCGGCCGATTGCCTTGCTTCCTCATCGGCTGCTCCTTCTTATCCTTTTGACCTGTTTTTTCCAAAAAAACGGTGTCAACACATGCCCCCCAGTTTCGGAGTAAATAATCTTTTGCTCCGAAATTTCCTCGAATCCGGTATCTTCTTTGATTTGAAGTCGGCTGAAAAATCTAAACAAATCTTAGGGGGGCCATAAATACAACCGCCTCAACTCTCTTTTTTCTCCCAAATCTCGTTGCTCCAACAACTTAAGCTTCCAGGCGACAAACCCTAAGTTACAGAGTTCTTGCTGATTCATGGCATCTTCAGGTTCTGCCGGAGGTTCTCATACTTCCCCTGCGGTTCCTAAGGCGTCCCTTTCTTCCGTCCCCCTGGTATTTTTCTGTCCTCTTGCTCTTATTTGTTCCTCAATGCCGCCGCTCTGTTTTGTCTAAAGTCCAGACTTCCTTTATTTATTTCTTCAGGAACTTAGATCTAATCTCATCATCCCTGTTGACGACAAACCCGGACTTGCTTTTATCGACCCAATGGGTGATGTTGACCCTACTGAGATGATTAATTTTGAAACCGGCCGAATCCCCTTCAAGTATGATTCTTTGGATCTGGCCGATTGGGACAGCTGTTTTAGGTCTTGGACAGGTTACACCAAAGGGTGGAGAGATTGGTACCGTAGAGTTTCTGTGAAGAACAGGGATTCTTGGGAGCAATATAAAATCAGCCAATGCATCACCCTATCTTTGTCTGAGATGTCCCGGAACGAATCTCTTTTGATAGCTGCTTCTTATTTCTGGTCTGATGCACTTAATGCCTTCTTGTTTGGTCATGGGCCGATGGCTCCAACTCTGGCTGATGTTCTCCTGTTGACTGGCTTAGATGTTTCTTCTTCAGATGCTCTTTTTAGCCGCCGGAATGATAAGCCTTCTCACCAGCTGAAAACCAAGAACATAGGTGGATAGTCTGGTTATATTGCCGAGCACAAGAAAGAGGGAACTGTGAGCCACAAGGAACATGTTGCTTTTCTGAACATGTGGCTTGAGAAATTTGTCTTCTGTGGCAAAACTTTTGGTCCTACTGCCAATTATCAGATAGTAGCTGAACGGCTGGCTGACGGCTCTTGCATCCCCCTTGGAAAATTCCTCTTAAGTGCAGTTTATAACCTTCTTCACCAAGTGGCGGTTAGTCTGTCAACCAACTCCCCAATAGGCACTCCGGGAGGTCCCTGGTGGTTCATCAACATGTGGCTAAACCTTCATCTTCGAGATAGGTTGGAGCAGAATATTTTTGACATGACCTTCCCGGGAGAACAGCCAGATGGCATTCCGATTGTGAGGCGCAGATGTATGAACTTTGGAGAGGCCGTTTCTGCTTTCCCAGGACATAAGAGAACTCCCTCTCGCATAGCAGAGCATTTCAAGGGCTTTTATCTCGGTTTACCCCAGAATCCATTATCTGGTTTGCATATAGAGATGATGATACCCATTTTGAGACCACATTTAGCTTTGATGACATCCACAAGGATGATGAAAACATGATTGCCTTTGTGGAAATGATCAAGCCGGGGCTTCTCCCCTCTTGTGTTTTTGGAAAGGATCAATCGGCCACTTATGAATTTTATAACCCCTTAGTGTGTGCTCGTCAGCTGGGGTTTGGCCAGTTGTCGATTGGCCTTTACTTTTCTGACTTGATTAAACCACGGGAGATTATTCCTAGTGGTACTTATTATCAGCGTCTCATGGACCGGGTCCTTGATTCTGCCACCATTGATCTTGCTTCCTGGAGATTTTCCAGCTTCACTTCTTCCCTTTTTAACATCTGGTGGGCGGAATGGTGTGACCATCTCTTCTGTGTCTCCCCAAGAATTTATTGTGAGAAGTTGGACCCTGCGTATCATGCATCGGCTGATGAGGTAATTTTCTTTTAATCAGTTTATGCATTTGCTCGATTGTGCCCTGATTGCTACATCCCCCTTTTCAGCCTGAAACTACTGAGCCTCCTGCTATCAGTAGAAGTGGCAAGTCGATTCGTTATTGGCTGCCAAGGCGAGCACCGTATATCGGCTACAAGGCTCCTTCAATTTCTTCAGTCGTGCAGGGTCCCAAGACCAATCCTGTTCCGGACAATCTACCTCTGTCGACCCTTAAGAGAAAAGGCATGACTAGCAAAGTTCTCACTGTAGAACAAAGAAGAAGATTGACACTAAGGTTGTCAATATTTCAGATATGGCCGGAGTACAAGCGGATGCTTTCGAGGTACCAACTTTCAGTTTTTCCTTTTCCTTTTGTATTTTTGACTGATCATCTTGTTCTTTCGTCCAGTCCTCGGGTTTGACAGGTCAGCCAACACAAGCCAGTACTGCTAGTTCTGATCAAGGTTCAGTTCTGGAGCCCATTCAAGAAGTTCCGGCTGATGATACTTTGGTTGAGCCGTCTGAGCAACCTGAACCAGAGGATCAAATCCAGAGTCCGACTGCTTCTCATACTGAGAAATCTCCACCCAGGCTAATAAAAACTTTGTTTATCTTTGGCCTCTTTGCCTATCTTTGATTTCCTGTCTCTTGTTCAGGATGCTGATGATACATTGGTCGAGACTCAAGATGTACCTCTGGATGACTTCCAACAAACAACTGGTGATCAACCTCAATCGTCGATTATTGGGATCCTTGAATCAGAATCGGCTGAAAACCCAACCATTCGGACACAGGTAAATTCTTTGATCTTCTCAGATTTCTTCCCCAATTCTCCTACTCACTCTTGCTTTCTCTGCAGGTTCCACCAACTTTGCCTTTTGTTGTTCAGGGTGTATCAGCATCTACCCTCCCAGATGATGTGAGAGCTAAGCTGATCGAGGTGCATCCATTGCTGAACCAAGACATCGGCCAACTCGTACAAGATGCCGAGCCGATCAGGACTATCTTCAAGCAGATCCAAGGTCAGCTGCCCAGAGACCTCAAGGCGAAGATGCTTCAAGTTGCTTTTATCGAAAATCGGCAGCTCATAGTCCAGGAAGCCCAAGATCGGCTGGATGAAAGGAGGCGTCAGGAGCAACTTACTCAAGACAGGGAGAACCTGGATAACAGTATGGCCGATCTCGATAACAAGATCGAATTCCTAGCTTCCTCTCATCCTGATATCGTCAACAGTATCGACCGTTTAAAGAGACGGCGTGCCGAATTGACGAAAGAGCTTGGCCAAGTTGAGCAAGACTTGGCAGCTGAAGAGCAGAAGCTCGTTGATCCTCCAGGTACTATTGCTTCCATGCGAGAACAAAGGGACTCTTTTGCACGCCAAGCCCAAGTTCTTCGTGAACAGGAGCAGCCGATTCCTGGTTCGGCCGATGCCGATCGTCAGGAGATAAAAACAGTCGACCAGCCGCGCCTGGATCTCATTAATGCTCTTCACCTTCTGGGCATTGTTTAATTTTCCTTTGAATATTGTAACTCTTGAACTGTATCTGGTCTTTACTGGCCAACTCCCAATGCTTGGCATTTAACGCTTTGACCGAACGTTTTGATCGGCCTTTATAAGTCGCAAGATTTCTTTTGCCCTTTGAACTATTTTTTCTTTTTGCGATGGCTTCTTCTTCTTCTTCTTCCTCTGTTAACCAGGTTGGTTCTATCTTACCCTCTCCACCCTTTGGTGATCCCCTCCTCTGCTGTTCACTTTAACAGTCCCCAAATCGCGAAGCTGTGGAAAGGATAGTGTCGAGCATCAATGCTTTTGGTGCAAATCAACCAACCCAACCATCCAGATAAGAACGTGGTCTCCGCCTGGTGATTGCAAATGACAAGAAGAAGCTAGAAGTTCTTGAAGCTAGAAGGATTGTTCTCCTTCATGAACTGGTGATCGCAAGATTTCTTTTGCCCTTTGAACTATTTTTTCTTTTTGCGATGGCTTCTTCTTCTTCTTCTTCCTCTGTTAACCAGGTTGGTTCTATCTTACCCTCTCCACCCTTTGGTGATCCCCTCCTCTGCTGTTCACTTTAACAGTCCCCAAATCGCGAAGCTGTGGAAAGGATAGTGTCGAGCATCAATGCTTTTGGTGCAAATCAACCAACCCAACCATCCAGATAAGAACGTGGTCTCCGCCTGGTGATTGCAAATGACAAGAAGAAGCTAGAAGTTCTTGAAGCTAGAAGGATTGTTCTCCTTCATGAACTGGATCGCGTGAGTGAAGAAATAGCCCAAGTTAGAACAGCATTAGATAAGGCGAAGAGTCTTCTTTAAGCACTGATGTACTATCAGCCGATGCAATCGACTTATTTATGAATAAAATCATTATCCTTTTATTGGCATTGATGGATTTGAATGTACTACTCCTTGGTGATAGCTTTCCACCCATGTTCGTTGGTGCCTTTTATGATCTGGTTCGACTTCCTTGCTATAAAATGCAATTTGCTTCTCATGTGGCATCATATTCTTCAGGCCATGAATCAAATCGGCTTCTGTTAGGAATAAGAGGCAAGCCTCCTTTAGAGTGCTTCCAGGAAAATGCGACTATCTCCATTCCTTGACAAGTTTCTTCTTGAAGTGTTCTTGCATCCAGATGATGCATCAAAGCTTGTCGTTGTTGCTAGCAATGTTGAGAGAGAAAAATCCTGTAAACCTCCTCTTCTGGAGTACAGAGTGGGACCATTCACTGTTATTCAATCCATCTTCAAAGCCAGCCCCTGATTTTTTGGGAAACACATCACTGCATGACTGCCTATTGTTCAGTCTGAGGCTTTCACGGGGAAACTGTTCTTGCTTTGACTGCATTGGATGCCCTTTATTTCGTCTTTTTCAATTCCCTCTTGTAGTTATCCCTTCTGCCATCTGGGGCTATACATAGGCCTGAAGCTTGGTGGGGAAAATTCGCACTCACCGGCCATGGCACAACGAACTCAGATAGATTATAGACTCTTGTTGTATGACTGTTCCCTTTTCCTTCTCTCCCTTTCATAGCTAGAAGAATTCTTATGAAATAGTGTAGTGACCCCTCTTCTTCTTCGTCTCCTTTCGAAAAGCCAGGAGGCACTATAGCTAGAAGAATCCTTGTGAGGATCTGGCTTTAGGGGAAGGAGCAAGATAGGGTGTCTTGCTACACATTTATCAGCGGAGGAGCGTGCCAAAGGAACGACCATCTTGGTCATCAACTCGGACTCCATCCGGCGGAAGATTACAGAATCTGGTGAAGATCTTAGTCTTTCGTTTCCTCTTCGCAGTGTCCTTCTCTCATTCATCGATTCAATATTCTCATCATACTGGAGATAGGACAATGCACCCCTTGCAATTTTCTTGAGAACATATGTAATTTTCAGATCTGAGTTGTAATATCATTGTTGTAATCCAAAACAGATGAAATGAAAATACATTCATTTTATTCTGAGGGCGATATGAGTATCGGCCACAACCGAATATATTAATTGTACATCGGTTTTTAAATTTTTTTGTACTAAAGGTGATTCTTTAAAGATATCGGCTATTCTACTAGAAACGATTATATTTGCAATCGGCTACAGCTCAAAAATCCAATCAGCTGACAGGCTCGATACGACAATCGGCTCATACAATTGTGCATATACTTGGGCGACTAATCCACCAACTGTTGCGATTCCATGCCCAAGTTTTCCTTTGTCTTTAATGAACTGATCCTTTAAATCTTGTCATCAGAGCTGACTGCTTGAACCGGCTTTAGCCCGAAATCGGACACCTTAAGATATTTGGTATCCCATGCTTTTCCAGATATGCAGCTCACTCGATCATAGGTCCATCCTTGTGCTTCTGTGGCTGCTACCGTCAAGGAGGTTTCTCCTTTGACCATCTCCACTGAATCTCCGATCCATTGGATGATGCATTGATGCATTGTAGATGGTATGCAACAATTGGCATGTATCCAATCCCGACCCAGCAGCAGATTATAAGATCCCCTCCCTTTAATGACAAAGAAAGCGGTTGGAAGGGTCTTACTGCCAATGGTGAGCTCCACACAGATTGCACCTTGAGTCGGAGAGACGTTGCCTTCGAAGTCCACCAGCATCATGTTGATTTGGGTCAAGTCTTCATCAGACTTCCCAATTTTGCGCAGCATGGTGTATGGCATCAGATTGACTGCCGCCCCTCCATCTACTAGCATCCTAGTGACTGGTTTGCCATTGACAAAACCTTTGAGAAACAAAGCCTTCAAGTGTTGTCTCTTTTCATCAACTGGTTTCTCAAAGATAGATTGTGTAGGTTCCAGTGTTAATTGAGCCATCCCAAGTTCTTCATCGGACACATCCAAATCAACTGGGGCCATGAACTCTTTTGAAAGAAGGATAACCATGTTAATATCAGCTTGTGGTTTATCATCCTTCCCATCATCGGCCTTGGGCTTAGGTCGCCATACTTTAGACCGAACCTTCTTCTTGTCCAGCACACGTCTTTCTTCTTCTTCTTACTGTTCTAGCTGGCATAAGCGCTGGACTCTCCTTTTCTGGGACTTGGTCAAACCATCTGGACACCATTGCAGATTAGGCCTCTTGTATGATTGGATTGACTCCCCATCCAATTGTAGAGTGCATCGACGTTCAGGAGCTCGGCACATGATATCTTCATCAGGGACCAGAGAATCAGCCATCTCTTCCAGCCGATTGTTTGACTTTTCATTGACTTGGCCTCCCAGCCGATCATGAACACTGGCCTTGCCCCCCAGCTGATCGTGGACGCTGGCTTTGCCCCCCAGCCGATCATGAACTGAGACCCGTTGATTACTAAATTTACGGTGATCCCCAGTTGCAGGCCTTCTGTCATCGAAGCAAATCCTTTTAGATGAGCTGCTATTGTTGTAAGCCCCGTTGCATTCTGGACAATTTTCTGCCGTCGGCAGCTTGATTCCTTCCTCCCAGCAGTACTTGAAGAACAAACATCTCCAATTTTCTTCATTGTGATGTGCCCAGTCCTCTCTTCCTCTTGCTTTCTCTTATCGTTGCTGAAACTTCTTGATTAGCATTTGGGACGTGACAGGCTGATGTGGTTTTAGGTCTCCTTCTTCCATCAGCAACCCTTTTCTTTTAACATCGGCAGCGGTTGCTTGTACCTTGGGATCGACAACTCCTTTATTTTGACCCGATTCCGATGTCAGCAGCTTAACATGTGATGTGTCTTTGCTAGACACCTCAACTGTATTAGTTGGGAAGGGGTGCTGATCGATCTTCATCGGCTTTTCAGCTTTGGTAGGAGTTTCAAATTTGAGTTTCCCTTGCTCAATAGCTGATTGAATCTGTTGTCTGAAGATCTTGCAATCATTGGTGTCGTGAGACGTTGCATTATGCCATTTGCAATACTTCATCCTTTTGAGCTCCTCTGCAGATGGTATGGTATGGAATTGGGAGAGTTTGATCTGCCCTTGCTGGAGCAACAGATCAAATATCTTATCGGCCTTAGTGATGTCAAAGCCGAATTTTTCTGGTTCCTTCTTACCAAAGGGGCAGGACACTGTCTTCTTGCCCTTGACCCACTCTGCGAGCCCTATCATGTTATCTTCATCTTCTGAGTCAGAGTAATCCACATAAAACACCTTCTTTTGGAAATTCTTCCTAGGCTCGTAAGATCTTGTAGTCTCTTGACTCATTCGACTGACCAGCTGGCTGAGACTCTCGAAGTCATGTGATGCGTATTTCTCCCTCAAGGTTGGAAAGAGTCCCTGGAATACCAATTCAGCCAGTTCTTTGTCTCCCAGATTCAGACTGTAGCATTTATTTCTGACCTCCCTGAACCTCTAAACAAATCCAGCAACAGTTTCATCGTTCCTTTGTTTGAGTCTGGTCAGATCAGTAATCTTCATCTCATGAATACCAGAGAAGAAATAATTGTGGAACTGTTGCTCCAGATCAGACCATTTGATAATGGAGTTGGCTGGAAGCGAAGTGAACCACGAAAAGGCTGGTCCTGAAAGAGATGAAGAGAATAATCGTATCCTGAGTGCATCAACATTTTCTGCTTCTCCACATTGTATGATGAATCGAGTAATGTGCTCCATTGTGGATGTATCATCTTGTCTAGAGAATTTGGTGAAGTCTGGCACCTTGAATCTTGGAGGGAAAGGTATCTGATCGTAGCCAGATGGGTACGGTGTCCTGTACATGCAGGATTGCTGCTTATGTTTCATCCCATATTGCTTCTGCAGCATCTCTGAAAAATGATCAATCAATTCTTGCTTCATATGAGACTTCATTTCAGCAGATATCTGTTCAATTGCTTGTATCTCAGCTGATGGAATCTCTGGAGGTTGATCTTCTGAGGTTCTTGGCTGTGGATTTGGTGCCATTGATGTCCCTACTCCAGAAGAACCTTGTGCATTTGATTGACTTGTTACAGGTGGAATCTGTCCGATCGGCTGACCAGCCGATGGAACTGGCTAATGCAAGTTCAACTGGCCCGAGACAGACAATTGATTTAGGAGCATCTGCACTGCCTGTGTAGGATCCACCTGTTGCTGTGGTGTTGTTGGCTGTCTTGTCGTTACCTGGTTGATCGGCTGCTGAGGCGATGATCTCGTGTGAGCAACTGTATCAGCCGAGGTTAAGACAGGCTGCGTTGATAGTGGCTGTTGCAGTGGAGTAGTTTGTATAGGCATCCCCAAAGATGGTTGAGGAACCGATCTCTGAGGTGGAACAGGAGCTTTTCTTTCCATTGGTATGACCATATGAGCATGAGCTAGACTGACTTTAACTCTTTCAAAAGCTTTGTTCCCATGATTGAAGTAAACAAACTCCACTCCCACTTTGGTCATATGCACAGTCCCTGGAGTACCCCCAAACATAGCTTGATAAGACTCTGGGTACTTCACTTCTGGAATTTCCTCAGGATGGGATCCGAAGAAGCTTGAGATATTAGCTTCAAAGTGATCATGAGGGAGGCTCCACTCTATAAGTCTTCCATTCTGATCTCTCTTCGCAGGATACTGCTAGTGCTGATTGGTCTGTGCTGAGTATGTTGGAACAATCGGCACTGTAACAGCAGGGCTTTTAGACATATTCCCGATATTCTGATTCTGAATCGGCTGGGCAGCCGATGAAGGACCAGGATCAGTTGCACTGATTTGTGGAGATGATGTAACCCCTACTGTTGAATCATCAATCGGTAGGGAAGCTGATTGGTCCTTTGGGAACACTGGAGGAGTTCGATTTGGCTGAAAGTATGCAGGTCCCACGTATCCTTCTTCTGCTCCCTTCTTGAGCGTCTCAGTCAGACAATTCTGGATAGTGTTAGCAAGGACTTTAGATTGATCAATAATCGTCTGATGCATAGCCCTGTTCATCATATCTTGAAGTCCTTGAGGATCAGATGAGAAGGTGATCTGCTAAGGCATTGGAAGAGGATTCTTCTTGTAGACCCCACTTTTAGTCTGACCATACAAAGCCAAGCATAGTTCTTCAAATCGCTTCATGTGAGCTTCAAACTCAGCTTTGTCAGCATCCTTCAACTGATCTTTGGAGACTGTCTGAATGTTGCCTTGGTCAACTTCATTATTATTCTTCAAATTCTTTGGCATTGTTGACTTTTTCGGGTACCACCAGGCGTGCCAAAAGTGTGTTGATGCGAAAATAGGACGTCACCTCCGCGCGCAGCACACGTGACTCCCCGGTCTGTAGTGAGGTGTGCCAACCAATCTGACCTATTGATTGACAATGGAAAATATTAGGGATCGGCTAGCGAACCGATGGACCTTTTAGCGACACGTGTACCAGCCAATCGGCCGATACTAACAAGCGGGATCGGCCGACTCGAGAGCGACCGAGGCGTGAGGGTGTGGATAAGAGATCGGCTGGAATCGGCCGATCGTGACGTTAGCACTCGAGTAGGTCGGAATCGGCTGTAATGTTAGAAGCCGATAGGATCTAGATCGAGTGGGATAAATTGGTGATAAGAGCTAAAACCACAAGAATTGGTACGAAAACTTGCAGATCTAGCTAATATCGGTAAGGGGTGAATAAAGAACTAGACAAAACCTCAGCGATGCGCCCGGAGGTTAAAGCCTAGGGTTATTCGGTAAAACGGTACTCACAAGCTTGCCGGAGATCGATCGATGCAGCCCGACAACTTGAAGGACGGCGTTGGAGAAAAGAGAAAAAACGCAATGGCGAAGTCGCTGAAAAGTAGATGTTGTAAAGTAGATGCTGTAAATTGTAAAAGGTTTGCCCGGATGCGGTTTGTTTGATATTGGTGTGTACACTCTTTCCCGACCACGCAGGGTCGCTATTTATGTCTTGAGGACAACCCGACTCCTAGCCGATTACGGCACTGTTTACTTACATCTAAAGAAAACGAACACTACTAAAAATAGAAAAAAGACCCTCGCAGGAGTCAAACTCCCTAAAACTGACTCTTGACCCGTTGTCAATCGTGGATTGACCCGCCTCCGCTGTGCTTTCCTTTTGGCGTATCCTCTTGATTTCCGCCTTCTTCTCTTTCTATCGGCCGATCTTCCGGTTGACCATTGGCCGATCGGTTTGACCCGCCAGCCCATTGATAGAGTTGAACTCCTCTGACCATCGGCGAGTTCTGTTGACCACCCTTCTCTCTCTCTTCAATCAGTCGATTGCCTTGCTTCCTCATCGGCTGCTCCTTCTTATCCTTTTGACCTGTTTTTTTCCAAAAAATGGTGTCAACAGTTGGTGTTTCTATCTTTTGTTGCAGGACACATGTACATGCACATGGAATGATATAGTTGAGAGCAAGTAAACCAATAGCATAGATATGGCATCATCATAAACAACCTCAAATGCCAAATTGGTCTGCACCATTGCGACGGGCTCGTCGAGACGATCAAAACGGATATATCATTTGCATACATCAGAGCCCGGATGAGAAAGATATGCACTAGACATCATGTGGGCCCGGTGGGACCCACACCAGGCCACGTGGCGACGTGCTGCCACACAGGCGCCCACATGTCCATGACACCTCATCGATCCAAAGAAGCACACTCTCGACCAATCAGGAGCAAGCACGCGGATCCAAGGGCCACAACCACGAGATAACGGGCTAGAAACACCGCAAACACCCCCATACCCACCTTGGGACCCACCTGGCAGTCACTTGGATGAAAACCGACGCGAACAGAGCTGCCCGAGAGTCGGTCGATCCCCCAGTTCGGCCGAACCCATCTTGAGGCCTCTCGCACCGCCCTTCCACATGTCGGCTTATCGTGAAGAGCCAAAGGCGGTGCCAGGTGCATGCCCTAATATCCACCCGAAAGCCTGCAGATCCTTCTCATGGAAGATTCACCAACTTGGCCCCCACTCCTTTGCACCACGTGTCACCACCTCATTGGTGCCTTGGTGGCGCCCAAGGCAGCCTAGGGAGCTCCTATTGGCCTATAAATATGAGGGGAGGGGGTAAGAAATGAGACACACTTCACCACTCCACCCAAGGATGAGAGCTTCCCTTCAAAGGAGAGGCCTCTCCTTGGTAGATTAGAGAGTAGAGAGTGAGAGAGAGAGAGTTGTATCTCTATGGATGCTTGTTCTTCAATTAGAGTAAAATAAGTATTTCTGCATTTTCTATTTAGACTAAAGTAGCATTCATGCATAGGTGATATGTTCTTGTGTTCTTCGCTTGTTCTTGATTTAGAGGCTTGTGTTCTTCGAACACAACCTTTCGATCTTGTAGCATAGGATCATAAGTGCTCATATCCGTTTGTATGCATGTTTGTCGTTTAGAATAAAGTGGATATGCTTGCATGCTCTGATTAGAGTAAAGTGTGTTCGTGATTCCTTTCTAATAGTTTATGCTAGGTCGCATGAGTAGCCTTTTTCCTCTGCTAGTGTGTAGATCCTAGGTTTATGCGTTCGTCTATTGCAAGTCGTTCGTATACGTTGGAAGTATAGTACGGGACCGAGTGCTCTCTCGTATGCCTTTAGCATAAGCTAGTAGCTTCTATAGTTGAGTGAGATCAGTTCTCCTCCTTGTGGGTTCGTCGCTCTATATTTAATATAGAGTGCCGTAGGTTGCTACGCACCGCGGGATAGCGTAGTCAGGCTACGGTAGTAATCAATAGCATAGACGTAGTGTCTAGGCTAAGGGTTATCCTTCGTTTTCCCTATATCCCACGGATTGGTAGAGGTAGATCGCAGGTGGTGACAACCCTGTTGATCCTTTGAAATCCTCCACATTCGGATATAGTGCAGGTTGAGGTTCGTCTTAGATCCGTAAGCTAGTCGGTGCCCGAAGCAAGTTCTTGAGAGATCGACCTTTAACCTCATCTGTAGAGCTCTCCATAGGAATCCTCTCTCTATCCTTACCTCTTATCTGGGTGTGTCCTTGGACCGACTATACGAAGTTAGTACACACATGTTCCCTTGGATTCGATACCCTTGGAATACTCTGAGGTGAAAGCTACAACGGTATCCGTGCGCTTACGGATTTATTTCGTTTGTCGCTAAAATACCCAACAAGCACCCATGACGCCCCGTGCCATTTGTTGGCCAGGTCCGGCCGGCTATCACCGCCGGCGAGCTTCCCCTGCGGCGGAAGGGCACACTTGTGAGGATTGATTTCTTCGCAGGGGCTTTTGTGTGAACTGAGGGCATATCTTTGAGGTTCCAAATCTTTCTAGGGTCTGGCTTGTAAATATATTCTTAAAGTTTTCACCCCTAGGTCCAGTGCCTTTGAAAAATCGTAGAAAATCACAAAAAAATCAGAAAAATGCAAAACCAATTTTATTGATTTCCTTGTGAGTAGATATACATCTTTTGCAAAGCGTGACCATACATTTGACTGGTAGTTTTTGCATGAAAAATTGAAATCATTTTAACCTACTTTTGTTGTAGTTCAAAATTTAGATGTGATCTCAAGCTGAACTTTGGATATGTTGTTATAAATGCCATTTGTAGGCTCTGCACCAAAATTTGCACAAAGTTACTAAGTAAATCTTTTTTATGATTTATCTTGTGTTTATGCTATATCTGTCTTAATGATTTTTGTAGCTAAATATAAATAGATTTTTGAGCTCAACTTCTGAGTATAGTCTTAAAATGCCTAGATGCACCTTTCCTAAATTAATCATGATTTTAGAACTGTTGCAAATATTTGTTCCTGATTTATGCTTAGATTTAAATCTAAATCATAGCTCGCGTTTCAAAGTAGCTCTTGATATATATGTTGGATGCCTAGCCTAGTTTTAAGTTAGGGATGGTGTAGGAGAAAGTTTAGATCCAGAAGTGGCTTATTTATTTTTATATGCATTTATCTCATTTGTGATAGCTAGAAATTGTTATTTTTGGTATATTTATTTTATAGCTCAAGTAAGTGTGCACTTGTGTTCAGTGGCTTGGATTAGGGTTAGAGAGATCAGTAAACACCCCCACTGCATTTTATGAATTATTTTTATGAATAAAAATATGGAAGCCAAATGAGGCTTAATAATATGTTCAAATTGGAAAACCACCAACACCACACCTAATGACCCTATAAATGTGATGAAAAGCATGTTAAAAAGCTTAGGGTCACCTCTTGCTGTTTTGTAATTTTAATTTAATTAATTTATTTAAATATGTACACAGTCACTATAGTGAGAAGAATAAATATTAAAGCACTTCATAATATTCCTTAATAGGAAGAGTATGCTGAATATATTATTATCTAGGTGAATGTAGTCAACCATGTGCTCCTTGTTGTCATGTGTTGCTGTTTTAATTAAATTAATTCACCCACTAATTATTGCATATGCATCCTCCGTGTAGAAGTTCCCGATTGTAGCTACACGCTTGTACCGGCAGACGAGGACGAGGGAGCTGGAGGAGACGTGCACTACATGTTCGTAAATCAAGACCCGGACCAAAGTCCAGAAGTTTGTTTGACTCCTTGTGCTGACGAAGGCAAGCCCCGGTTTATCATTAACCTATGTGTTTCTTTTAAACTTCTGAATTTATCATTGCTTATCTATGTGCATTTACGTTCAGGAGTTGAATTGAAACCTTAGTTGCATGATCCTTAAGTACCTATGATCTTTTACTAGTATGCAAGGTCGCTAGTTGCTATGCTCTAAGGATCCGGTACAAGTCGAGTGATGTTCGTCACTCGCGAGAATAGGATCTTGTTTATGGAATCACCAGATTTATTAATGGATTGCTCATGTGGTAAGAGCATGGGATTTGGGCTCCGATCTAGTGGCTTCGTGGGTTAAGTGTTTGAACGTACTAAGCACTTGTCAGAAATGGATACGATAAGCCTAGTACCTAAATGGGGCGGTACAGGATTTTACTATCACTAATCTTAGGGTTGCGGCCCCGGGCTCGCCACCTGAGTACATGCGTGAGGCTGGGTGACCTTGTGTGGCGTAGCCCAGATAAACCTTGTACTTAAGACTGTGAGCTATTATTCCCAAACCGAAGAATAACGGGAACCGCCTGGTTGGTGAACTCCTGGTGAGGGCACCTTCCGTGTGTTTAGGTTTACCTTGCAAGGGTTTAATCAATCGATTGTCGGTCTCTCACCGTTATCTGAGACTACTTAACCAACTAGTCATGATATCCCTCATGATGGAACTTTGTGAATATTGTTACTTGATTAATTGTATTGTACAACTTATGATTGAAATAGATTGCCTATCTAGTAATGATTACTTCTACTAGAACTTGAGCTAAAATGTGAAAGTAAGGATCCACTACTTAGTAGCTTTTTGGCAAAACAAACCACTAGCCAAAAGCCTTGCATGATTTAGAGGTAAAGTCTTTTATTTTAGACGGGTAAGCCTTGCTGAGTATTAGTATACTCAGCCTTGCTTTTTAAATGTGGTTTCCAGGTAATGCATGTAATGATGTGTGGCCTGGAGAAATTCCACCCGGCTGGGAGCTGGAATGGGTAGATGATGACGAGTGATTGCATCATGGACGGCCTCCTATGATGCTTGTCGTACCGTTTAGTTAATTCCGCTGTTTTAATAAACTCTTAACTATTTACTTTCATGTCAAGAACAATGGTTTGTAATAATGGACCCTACGGGAAAGATTTGCTTTAATTTGTAAGGTAACCTGGACTCTCCTTCGTGGGAGTTTTAATGTATATGTTTCGATCCTCTTTGTGTGATTCAAGTGATTTACCGGGCTTTGACCCGGCAACACTCAATGAGATGGTTCTTTATTATTGCTTAATGACCAAATGGAGTGGTTTATGTGATAGTACGGAATTATATCGGATGGGGTTGTCACAGGACTCGGCTAGAGCAAATTTCTTTTGGCATGGTCCTAATTTTAGGAAATATTAGTTGGGAAATCATGGCAAGACCAAAAAAGGTAGGGGGGTTAGGTTTCACAGATACCTGATTAATGAATGTGTGCTTATTGGCGAAATGGATTTTCAAACTAGAGAGTGGTGATGATAGCTTATGTTGCACTCTTCTTAGAAACAAATATCTTGGGGATGATGGCTTCTTCAGTTACCATAGAAGTAATGGCTCTCAATTCTGGAAAAGTTTACAAGAAGTAAAGAATAGTTGTTGGAGGGGTCTGAAATATGTCATTGGCATGTATCTACGTTGAACCTCTGCAGCAGATGTGTAGGGTCTAGGAACTAGGATGTTGAACTGATGAAGCGTGCCGCGCGTATTGCTTGTGTCGCCCGCCCCGGAAAGTGATGTAATTTGTTCTTTGGAGGCGAGGTCCCAGTTGCCCTGAGCTTCTGCAGCGTGATTGTTGATTTGTGTCCTTTATTTTCAAAAAAAAAAAATGTGTCTCTTGCCTACATAGACAACTGACTAAGCATTCTATCGCCATGAAACCGTGAAAAAGTCCGGCGTGTGATGCGATGTGATGCTCTTGGTAAGAATTCTATCGCCATGAAGAACCCTTTCTATGACTCTTCAGATTCAGATTGATAGGCCCTTGCTAGAGAATAGGTAAGACCATCAATTCACAAGAATTCCTTGTTTTATTTTATCTGGATATCTCTACACAAGTTGCATGGATGTATGGTCTTTTTGAGATATTATTTATTCAAAGGAAGTTCAACAAAATTTACAATTTGTATGCGTGGATTGCTTGTTGAGTTTGTAATTCAAAATAGCTTGCATTGTTTATTATGGGTTCCATTACAGGGCAGAGTCCACTCAAAAGCATTACTCACATTCACATGTGCTTTTCCTGTAATCCTCGTGAAGCCATTGCAAAGCTTTTCGTACAATTCTAATTATTTACATTTGAATTCGTAAACAATCACCTTTGGAATAATTGACTTGGATTGCAGTTATTATAAGAGTTTAGGCTATATTTACTAGGTTACAAATGTGAAATAACTGTTTTCTCCCGTAGCAATGCACGGACATATGTGCTTTTAAAACTAAAATGAACAAGATATATTGACTCCCGCTCCTATATTTTCCTTTATGCATGAGTTGTTATTGTTAGTATTGATCTCCACCAGTTGACCCAAAGGGTGGGCCAACTGGGTCCTTGACTCGGCTCCCTGATCGGGGGAGCCCAACCCACTGGGGTTGCGGGCCCCCGTCGCGTAGCACCATATAAGGGAGGTGGGGGCCACGAGGAACAGTAACCCGTGAAAGTTAGAACGTGCCCACTCACCCCACCTATCGTGCCCACCGATCAGGGGAACTGTGAGCGGCGGGAAGCACCGCCGCTGCCGCCTGCCACTGCGCTTCTCCAACGGTCACCACTGCATTGCACGGCGACAACGGACTCCATCTGCATCGACGAGTTCATCCCCTACTTCCTAATTCCCACGGTGATTCTCTCTCTATCCTCTCCTCTCTCACTCTCGGTTAACCTCAAGAACCCATGTTTTACCTCAACTGTTAAAGAGAACACCCACCGATCTACACCTAGTTGGTCCTCAGTGTCTAACAATAATGGTATCCGACGCCTCGATCTAGAGTGTAGATCGAGTTTTTGGGGTGGGAATTCTTCTCCGCCGCCATGGGCGAGGGGAAGAAGAAAGAAGGGTCGCCGTGACGGCGGAACCGTGATTCAGAAAACGAAGAAATTCGATGAAAATCGAAGAAGTGAAGAGGAAATTCGATGCAAATCGAAGAAGAAAAGCAAAGATTCTGTGCGAATTGAAGAACAAAACCAACGCTAATCCTAGACTGCTCGGGTTAGCGGAAGAAATTCGAAATGCGAATCGAAACCCTAACCCTAACCCTAGATCCCGAAACACAAAGGATGGGGGAGGAGGACCTACCTGTGGACTTACCTCGCCGCCGTCACCACCGCCACCGTGCGGGAAGATGAATGACGAGCCGCTGGATGATGCGCCCACGCCATGGCACGAGGGCTCCACCACGGGCTCGGGCAAGATGGGCATCGTCGCGAGGCCGTTCGATGTCGGCGCGCTCACCCTTGGGCGAACACGCGCGCCAGCGAAGGGCCCAGCGGCGGTGCCGCCACTTCCTCCGGTCTCCATGGGGGGGGGGTAGGGGAGGATGAGAAAGAAAAGAAGGAAGGGATGGGCCGCGGCCTCGAGCCGCCGGCGCCGCTCTTCGCCGTCACCGGCGAATGCGCCGGCCGTGGTACTCTATCTCTGTCCGGCTGTCAGGGTAGTATCTCTTATCTGGAT
Source organism: Cenchrus fungigraminus (assembly GCA_036936925.1). Lineage (NCBI taxonomy): Eukaryota > Viridiplantae > Streptophyta > Magnoliopsida > Poales > Poaceae > Cenchrus > Cenchrus fungigraminus. Next base: position 94,478,041 of record CM072780.1, read on the forward strand.
CTTGCAGCTGCGAGGTTACAGAGAGGGGAGGGGGGACAAAGAAAGAAGAGACGGGGAGTGCGCCGCGGCCTTGGGCCGGCGGTACTCGTCTTTGCCGTCGCAGGTCCTCTGCCGGCCATGGCCGCCGCCGTCAGAGCACGGTGCAGGGCGGCGCGTGCGGCACGGGGTACTGTGGAGAAAATGGAACCTAGGGTTCCAGGAGTTATTGCATGATTAAAGAAAGGATAGCGAAAAATTAGTGCAAATTGTCAAATTCTCGAACCTAAAAATATTATCAGTGTTTGTTCGGCCCATTTAATTTTCTTTCGAGTTCGCCACCGTATATAGCATAAAATTTTCTTGCTGCATGCAGCTTTCTTTTTGACCTGTCGATAACTGCAACAACCACGCTGCATGCGGTCCATAATGATATATTGGTGGAGTATATGTCATCAATCAGGGCAAGTCACGAGTGGGACAGTGACAGGGGTTGGGGGTGGAAGGGACGGCACGGTGTCCGTAATTAACAAACATGCTCTTCAATTATTCTCCATAGTGGGATACGCGCGAGGTGGCGTGGTGCAAGACTGGGACAGTGGAGATCGAGGGTCATTATTTAGTTATAACTGTCCTTAATTATCTGTAACCGTAATCTATGTATTATGCCCTAGTGGAGGACCTGCTCTCGATCACTGGCATTATAGATATTATAGCAAGGCAACAACCACCGCTTGGTTGCAGAGGGCATATATATGCAGTGAAGCTTCGTTCACAGTAGTCGTGGAAGTTTGCTGTAGTGCTAGTCGATCGAACCAGCTTCACACATATGTTGCCAACATGGATCTGTAGGGCGCAGCAGTTGTGGAACGAATGGTCGATCCGGATCACGGCCCCGTTGAGCCTGTTGCTGCATATCATCCTCCTCTTGGTCGCCGACACCCGGCGGTGTAATTTGTGTCCATGGTGGAGATTCCTCCTGTGGGTGGTGTACCAGCTCCTGGACATTGTCGGGGCCTACGCTCTGGGCCACCTCTCGTTGGACGACACCGGCGATGACGCCGAGAAGGAGAGCGAGCAGCTGCTTGTGGCGTTCTGGGGCCCTTTCCTTCTCCTCCACCTGGGCGGCCCCGACAACGTGGGAGCCTACTCCATCGACGACGACAAGATGAGCTGGCGCAAACTGGTTGCGGCCTTGTTCAAGCTCCTGGCAGCCTTTTACACCTTCGTCACCAAGGTAAGGTTTGACGACGACGCCGGGCTCCTCCTCCCGGCTTCATATATCATGCTCGCCGTCGGTGTTCTCAGATTCTTGGAGAACGTGTTGGCCATGGTGGAAGCGCTGAGGACGACGGCCCCCGACGGCTCCGGCGAGGAGAAGACGACGTCGCAGATAGAAGCGGCCAAGGACATGCTCTCTGATGCCTCCCACAAAAGGGGTTGGCGGGAGAAATGGCTGGCCATCGTCTCGGCGGGGTGGAAGAAACTGTACAAGGAGGCTACTGAGAAGGCCAACACAATTTACGACGTGGTCTACACCAAGGCCGGGCAGGTCCACACCTGGAGAGGCTACCTCCTCCGCGTCGTCTCGCCACTGGCCACCGCCGCCGCTCTCGTCCTCTTCGGCCTCTACCCCAAGGACTGTGCGCAGGCAGCCGACGTCGCCATCACCTACATCCTGCTGTCCTTCGCGGTGGTGCTGGAAGTGGGGTGGCTGGTGGCGGCGCTGGCGTCCGACTCCGCCAAGGAGTCGGCGGAGGCCTGCTGGCCGCGCTTCTTGTTCCGCCGCCAGATCCTGCGCTGCGGCGGCTGGTGGGATGAGCTCCGCTGCATGGCTCTCCTCCTGCACCCGTGGCGGCTTCTCGGCGTCGACCCGACCGCCTACAGGATGCGGTCGGGCTCCTCCGTCGGGCGGTTCGACCTGGTGCGCGAGTGCACCCGTGCCCCCGGTTGGAAGGAACACCTGCGCGCCTGGCTGTGGTGGATCATTGGGCAGGGCGCCACCTGGGACGACTTCCGTGCCTGGGAGTGCTCGTCTCAGCTCTCAGAAGACGTGAAGCGGGTGCTGTTCGAACGGATCATGGCAAGGCTCAACGACCAAACAACGACGACTACTCCCCCCATGGAGAGGGATATCCTGCAGAGGAGGAACAAGAAGAAATTACATGAGCCCAAGTTCTTCCACGAGGACGTCCTGCTATGGCACATCGGCACCACTATCTACCTCTACTCCATCGATCAGCAGGAACAAATCGCAGGTAGGGATGCAAGTCTCTCCTTTTTTTGTTCATTGGGTCTATCTAGGATTTTGATAAAATAAACTACAATGGCAATGCTATGTAATCTGTTATAAAAAATGAACTAAAATGTACTGCCTGAGATCTTCCCTACCGGTTAGTAATACCAACCAGTAGGGAAGGATCCTTTATTCCCTACCGGTTCAAAAGCTGACCGGTAGGGGAGGGGGTGGGAAAGTGTTGTTCTAGTTATGATCTACCCATAAAACATCAATGGGTATCCACTTGCATCCTTAATCGCAGGAGATGCAGAGACAAAGGAGCTTGCAAAGGCCATCGAGGTGGTGTCAGAATACCTCATGTTCCTCGCCGCCGCACGCCCGCACATGCTCCCGGACCCTCCCCTCCGAAGGCTGTACGAGGTCACCGAGAAATTCTTGCGAGACCTCTACAACAACAAGGATCATCCCCGCTTCGGGTCAAGAAAGAAGGAGCTTGCTGATATCCTGCGCAAAAAACAAAAGGAGGACAAGCTATATTCGCAAAAGGATGGCACCACAAGTCTCATCTCGGATGCTGCGGAACTTGCCATTCGGCTGCAAACGGCGAATGCACGGCTGCACTGTGTGCTGGAATTCGTCCTTGACGTCTGGGTGGAGAAGCTGCTGAATGCGGCCATCCGATGCAGCAGGGAGTCCCACGCCAGACAGCTCGGCCGCGGCGGTGAGCTCCTAACCATCGTCTGGATCGCGGCAGAATATGCTGGTGTGTTTATCATAGGAGGAGAAACCCATACTGTTCTTCGTGATACACCACCAGATCCAGATCCAGACATCAATAACATCAAACCGCCGAAATGCCCAGAGCAACAGGACGGCCGCTGCTCTCCGAAAGAGAAGGCGGAGACGACGTGCCACTGCCACCAAGATCGTTTGGAGCACGTCGTGTGTCCTCACACCTGTTGCATGACAGAGACAGACTACTACTATTGCACGCAAGACTACGATTATTGCTAATGAGCAGCTTATATATTATTGTCATCTGGACAATAATAATCATTTGTAATAACAAATTAAACCCCATATTATATGTAATCGACATCTATCTCACCCCATGCATGTCAACTCCGATGCGATCCTGAACTAATGACTTCTGATTTTCTTCCTTCATTATTACTATGCATCTTCTGTAATCATTAGATGAAAAGCATTAGCAAGAAGAACCCAACCAGATCAACCGGAATGTGGAAATTGGGCAACCAAGGATGAGTGGTGATCTATGTTAGTCACGACAAGAAGTTGTCCTGACGTTTTGCAGTGGTACTGATCAACACACACACATGATGGAAACGGAGGCTAGCGAGGGCGTGAGGGGTGCTGGTACGGAACAAGGAGAGGGCCGCTGAAGGAAAGCAAGGAGCAGGAGGGTCCATTTCGTGTCAAAAGATTTGTATATACTGATTCCAATAAATTCCAAAGGCTCACTCACACTCACACATACATGGTATAGTGGAAAACTCTAGTACCGCATTGGAGTGAGGTCAACTTAAATAGTTGAGTTGTCTCCATCTAGTTGACTATTAGTGGAAGCTATTGAAGGGAAGGGAAGGAAAAGGATGAAACAGTCGCCCGCCCGGTCCAGCAAAATTCTTGCCTTGTGCTAGTGGCTGCTCAGCTTCCTTATCGCTAGAACGTTTATCTTATGTTTCACACTAATCTGGTTAGAGCATTTGCTTTTGATACATGTTATTGTCCTATGTATATGTTTTTAAGAATTGATTATTCATTACTAAAATGCTATCATTTCCAACATTTCGTATATGAGAGAGAAAGGGGATGGGCAGCATAGCATGGTTTCAAAGCTTCTTCTAGAAACGGTTGCATTGTGATGGGGGGATGAAGGTAAGGAAATCGAAGCTCTGTGTGCCTCAACGTCTAACTTCACCCCATGAGATCCGCAAAGCTAATTAAAAAGTCCAGCAATGTCCTTTTACCATCATCTTTCTTCTTCCTTTCGGGACCTTCACTCTTTTTTTCTTTAAAGTTTGCACCGACACATGGTATATAGTTTTTTTTTTGGCAGAACTGGGAGCTTTCATTCATTCATATGAGGGTTACAATCTTGGGCAGCTGCTTCCATCAACCACACCGGAAGGCAGCCACTCCAAATACGCAACGGGGCATCGACGGAGGGGAATTTTGAACAGCTATCAGCTATATGGTTCACCTCGCGTCGCACCCAACAAACACGAAACACAGAAAAAGCACTCCCAAGCTCTTTAATATCATGCACAAGACCAGCTAGCTGCGATCTATCTGCCGTAGGCGTCGACAAAGCAGACACAAGGGTGGAGTTGTCCATCTCCAAAATGACTCGCTCGCACCCCATTTCGCGCGCGAGCTCCAGACCATCCCGTGCTGCCAATGCTTCAGTGATCAAGGCGTCACCTATCTGTCCGCCATTTCGCCCGTGCTATCAACACTTGGCCAGCATGATCACGTACCACAGCAGCGCCTGAACCAATACCCGTGCGGGCATCAAAGGCACCATCCGTATTGACTTTAAACCAGCCTTCCACCGGTGGTTGCCAATTTTCCTACTGCCTTTGCTTGTGCTCCCCCTTCTTTTCTCTAAGACAAAGCAGGTCCTCGACCATTTTTGCGATCTGCCTTGCTGCCGCACTCGGGTTCCACCTGGTACGTCCATGATTATGGGCATTCCGGTTGTTCCAAAGAGACCAGCCACCACACACAAACAAAGCTGCCTCTTCTCGGGAACATACCCTGGCCGCCAACAGATCTTTCGCCCACGTCCTAGGATGTAACTCCGGCAACTTCCTCCCTGTAACCACTCGCACCTCCTCCCAGAAGCGTCGAGCCCATGGGCATTCCACAACAACATGGTACAAGTTCTCCTGTGGATTCCCACACATCTCGCAGTGGCTCTCCTGTATGACGTGCCTTCGCTGCAATTCAGCTTTCGAGGGGAGAAAGTCATTGATCACCCTCCACCAGAAAATCCTCACTTTCGGAGGAATTTGCAGCTTCTGAAGAACCTTCCACCACTGCCCATAATCAGACATCCTGTAGCGAACATGGTCCCATTTGCCATTTGTTCGAGTTGATTTTGGTGATTCATGCTAACACAAGCAATGGGACTAACCACTTTGTCTAGCATGTCTTTGTAGGCATTCCTAGGTCCCATAGATGTTACCACAAGTTAACATACCATGCCCAAGTTAACATGTCACACCACAAGCTAACATACCGTGCCTAAGTTAACATACCATGCACATGCTAAGTTACTCATATCAAAAATGAGGACTTAGTATGTATTTTGGGGCTATAAGTGATGGCATGTTAAGTATGTTAAGTTGAAGCAAAGATCCAAGTTGAAGACACGAAGAAAAGGAAGTAAAAAGACACCGTCGGATGAACCGACTGTACCATCGGTGCATAGCGTCAGAGTACTTGGTACACAACGCAACGACTGGAGTTAACTTGATACCGTCGGATGAACCGACGGTCCCTTTCCTAGTTGCGTCGGATGAATTGGAGAAGAGAAGCCGCGAAGACAGCAGCGTCGGATGAACCGACGGTCCATTGGAGGGAACCGTCGGTCTATCCGGTGGTCGAGTTTAAACAAGACAGAGACGCACCAAGATCAACGCAGTAGCACCGGATGAACCGACGGGTCAGCAGCGGTTCATCCGATGGTCACGTGGAAGCTAACAGTAAGGTTTTGGCCGCGGGGTCTTCAGCACCGGATGATCCGACGGTGCGTCGGAGCATAGCGTCGGAGCAGTTCTGTCAGAGAACCTCAATGGCTAAGTGACGTGGGAGGGCACCGGATGAACCGACACCCTGAAAAACATAGCATCGGTTCATCCGACGCTACCTTTTTCAGTGGCCGTTAGCGAACGGCTCTTTGGATGCCTTGGGCTATTTATACCCCCTCCACTCACCTATTTGAGGTTGCTGGATTGTGTGGAAGTGCAGAGGAGTGCAAGATACCTAGAAGATCATATCCAATCCATCCAAGTGCTTAATTGCTCATCCATAGACTTGCATATGCTTAGTGTATGTGCTTAGTGCTAGGCTTAGCTTAGAGCTGAGTGAGTGCAAGGTTGTGCCAACCTTGTGAGGTGATTCTTGAGTGAATCAAGGTGTACAAGGTGCGCCGGAAGCCTTGGGGCCTAAGTGGCTCACCGGCAATCGTCTTCGACCCTCCGGCTTGGTGTGGAGTGGCGAGGACACTTTGTGCGGGGGACGTGGAGACCCCCTTCCTTGGTGGAGAAGCTCCTTAGTGGAGGCGGCATCAAGGTGACCAAGGGAGCTTGGCGAGTGCCTAAGTGGCGAGCCTTCGTGGCGAGTCAAGTGGTGCTCTTGGGAGAGACTTGGTGACCGGGAAGCAATACTTTTGTGTGAGTGCTTCAACAACGTGGACTAGAAGGGGTGGCTTAGTGCCTACCGATACCACGGGATAAATCACGTGTTAACAGTTTGCTTCCTCTCATCCCTCTTTACGTTTCCGCATTACTTTCTTGCAATCCTTGTTTGCCTTTACTTTCCTAGAGTAGTATCATGTTAGGTTTGGCTATAGGTTGCAAAACTTTTTTGGGGATGGGAGTTTCACACTAGAACAACCTTAGTTACACATCTAGATAGTATGTTCTAGTTTATCTTTGTGTAAAAATAGTGAAGCCATAGGTTAAGGTTTTTAGTTTGCCTAATTCACCCCCTCCCCCTCTTAGGCTACGAGCATCCGATTCCTTACACATCCCCCCACCACCTTGTCTTTCTTGTGCCTTACGAGACTCCTCTTTCTTCAGCAAACGATATGCAGACCGCACAGAGAAGTTGCCTGATCTCTCGAAGGCCCACCCTAGCACATCAGTGTCCATAGTGCAGCTCGGTTGAATTTTTAGAATCTCCTCAGCATCTAACCGGATGAATGAGGCCTGAATCAGCTGCTCATTCCATCTCCTCGTACCAGGAACAAAGAGGTCTTCCACCGAGGTAACCAACGTGCCTGGCAGACGCACTAGTGGCTTCATCGACATTGTTCCGGGAATCCAATTGTCCTCCCAAATGTTGACTGAAGAACCAGGACCAATTTGTTTTATAATTCCCCTCTTCAGTACATCTCTACCGTGTAAAATTGCTCTCCACGTCTCTGAGCTCTTCTTCCTCCTAGTTGCTGCAAGGAAATTTGAATTAGGGAAGTACTTCCCTTTTAGTACCCTTGAGCATAGCGCCTCCGGACGAATCAAGAGTCTCCACCCTTGCTTCCCTAGCATGGCTTTGTTAAACAAGGACATGTCTCTGAAGCCCATCCCTCCATCCTCCTTCGGATCAGTAAGTTTACTCCATTTTAGCCAATGAATTTTGTTGTTATCCAAGGAGCTCCCCCACCAATAATTGGAGATATAAGTTGTCATTTTCTGGCAGATCGGCGCCGGCAATCTGAAACAACTCATAGAGTATGTCGGTACAGCCTGCGCATTAGCCTTGATCAACACCTCCCGACCTGCGCAGCTCAAAAGATTTTCGCTCCATCCGCATATAAAATTCCTGATTCGATCAGGTACATAGCTAAACACCCCATCTGATACATTGCCCACAGCTGTAGGGAGGCCGAGGTACCTCTCCCCCAGCGCCTCCAACGGAATCTGCAAGCTATCATGAACAATCTGCTTGTCCTCCTCCTCACAATTTGCACTAAAAAAGACCGCTGATTTTTGCTTGTTCACCATCTGACCAGAACCGCGACAATAATCCTCCAGAATCTGGGCAACCCGATCAGCACCTCTCTGGTTCGCTTGTGTGAAAATAATGCAATCATCAGCAAATACACATGGTATATAGTTGTGCCACTCCAAAGTTTTCTGATACACAAGCATCACTGGTTGCAATGTGAGAAGTGATACTCCAATACTCTTTCTCTACTTCTACTCTTCTAGCATCACTTTAGCAATACGCTCTGCAAACAAAGATAAAAGGCGAGGTCCGATTGGAAAACCCCACGAAAATTGTCTGTGGATTACTTTGACTTGCTATTATATGATATATACACACAATTTTTAATAAAAATAATAGCTAAATAAAGTTACACGTTGTCACTCGCGTATCCCCGGAGCTCGCTGGTCCATTTAACTTGATCCGTCGTCACCCCCGACTTCGCTCTGATTTGACTGAGGTTGTTTTCTTTGTTTTGAATGTGAACTTGCAGGATTTTGAATGTAAGCATGCAGGGACGGGTTTAGGAATAAATTTAGGGGAGGTTTTCTTCTCCTTCTTTTTTCTCAGCCTCTTCTTCCCTCATTCTTCTTCCTAAATTTGTATAAGGGACTTAGGGGGCTCCATTGGACTTAGGGGGCTCCCTGGCGCGCCGGGCAACCCGCGACGAGCCTCCCTCCCGAGCATCGCCTCCGCTTCTCCCTGGCGCGCGGCCACCCACTTCCTCAGCTCCCTCCCCTCCTCGGATTCCATCACGAACGGGGCTGGCCGGCGTGTGCACCACCCAAAGGAACCACCTCCCAGGCCGCCGGCGCTCCGAGATCCGAGCTCCCCAGGCCGTCGGCTCCGAGCTCCCTAGGCCTCCCGAGGAAGAAGATAGGGTAGAGGAAAAAAAGAAATAGGTGAGATTGACAGGTGGGGTCCACTGATGACAAGTGGGACCCACACTAACGGTGTTATTATGCCATCCAACCCATGTTTCCCATTCCTTCAACCAAACACGAGATGGGTCGACTCCGTCCCCAAAATCAGAGATACAACCAAATACTGAACGAGTTGACTCCGTCTCAAAAACTGAATTGGATCCAGCCCAGCCCACCCAACCCAACCCACCCAGCAGATCCTCTAACATTCATCCTCTACCTTTGTGTCACCGCCATGCGGGACCTACTGCCCTCGGGCCTACATGAAGTCACTCAATGGTAGAGGATCTAGGGGGTGTTTGGATGGAGGGGTAAATGAGGCAAATTTACCCCTAATGTGCCAAACATGTGGGGGCAAATGTGGTGGGGCAAATGTTTTGCCTCTCTAATTCCATTTACCCCTAAAAGGTAGTAAATTGGAGCAAATTTGTGGTGGATCTCAGCCCGCTCTCTCCCATCTACATCCACATTTACCCCTCAATCCAAATACCTCAAGGAGAAAATATTATTAGAGGCAAATGGAAGGAGCAAAACATTTACCTTGAGGTAAATATTTACCCCTTGCATCCAAGTGGGTACCCATTGGGTCAACCAGTGGCTGACCCAAACAACCTATTAATATTTTTTTGGTGTTTTGTGTTACACTGACCCATAACAACACTTATCTATGGGTCAACCAAAATCAACACCAATCCATTTACACTATATTACACTTCAAAAACCAAACCAATCCAAATCATTTACTCATTTTTTTTAATCTCAAAACTAACAAAATCAGTTCAATTATCTAATTTTAAGGTCTAACTTTGGGTGTGGACCCCACATAAGGATCTGGCCTCATCAAGTTGCACGGAGTGGCGGACTGTCATATTAAGCATCTCCAGCAAATTTCGGTCAAATCTGTTAAAATTTTATATTGTGAACGTGAGCTTTTAATTCTAGGGTCCGGCTGTGGAGGTGGGTCCCACATATAGATTTGAGTTCACCGATTTGCACAGAGTAGCGGACTATCATATTAAGCATCTCCAGCAAATTTCGATCAAATCCGATTAAATTTTATGGTGTGAACGCAAGCTTTTAATTCTAGAGTCCGACTCTGGAGGTGGGTCCCACATATAGATTTGAGTTCACCGATTTGCACAGAGTAGCGGACTATCATATTAAACATCTTCAGCAAATTTCAGTCAAATCCGATTAAATTTTATAGTGTGAACGCGAGTTTTTAATTCTAGGGTCCGGCTCTGGAGGTGGGTCCCACATATAGATTTGAGTTCACCGATTTGCACAGAGTAGCGAACTATCATATTAAGCATCTCCAGCAAATTTCGGTCAAATCCGCTTAAATTTTATAGTGTGAACGCGAGCTTTTAATTCTAAGGTCCGGCTCTATACGTGGGTCCCACATATAGATTTGACTTCACCGATTTGCACGGAGTAGCAGACTATTATATTAAGCAATCTCCGGCAACTTTCGATCAAATCTGCTAAAAATTTATAGTGTGGACATGAGTTTTAAATTCCAAAGTTCGACTTTAGACGTAGGTCCCACATAGAGAGGAGGAGCTTGAGATGAGACCTTTATGTAGCAATTGGGTTACCTAACCCACAACGTTCAACACTACTTAACACCAAAATTTTAGTGGGTCGACCTAATAGTTAATTACACCCACCCCACCCCAACCCTCGACCAAACAAACACACTGTAAAAAAACTCACCCCCGACACCGCCCCGTTCGCCACCGTCGTCGTCCGCGTCTCCGTCCGTTCTCCCGTCGGCGTCGACGTCGCCGCCCACCGCCGGCCGCTGCCTGCCGTGGAGCGTGGATCCGCCCCGGATCCGGATCGATTTCTTTTTTCCTTTCTGGTAAGGATTAAGGAACCCTAGCTTGGTTGGGTGGGCCGTTCCCTCTGTTGCTACTTGCTAATAATCTCGTTCTCCTCCGCCGCCCCTCAAATCTGAGTCTCGCGTGCTCGCCAATCCATTTGATTTTGTCGCGGATTCGTTTGCGCGCTTGGTTTGAGTACTGATAGTTCATAGTTGCAACATGAGGACGCTGACGAATTCGTTTTCGGAGGTTTAACTGAAACCCTAACTATGCTTTTTTTCCCGCCATTGAAATCGTCTCTGACATCAGAGCGCGGTCAAAGATATGAAATCTGATTGGTTCTATTTCATTCCGTGTCATGGGTGTACAGTGTACTCAACAAATTTTTGAAACCAGAATCTGACTTTATGATATTGTACCCCTTTTCTATGTGGTCTGATGAACCGCACTTGCAGTGATTGAACCAGGAGGTGCCAGGAGTTAATCGGATATGAATGCCCCGGATCGCTATGAGCGCTTTGTGGTGCCCGAGGGCACCAAGAAGTGAGTCTTTCCCGAGCCAGTCCCCCTCACTTGGTTTCTATTGATCTTTGTTGGGTCCTTGGTATGTCTTATTTTAGCTGTTTTGATAGAAAGCAGCGAGGCACATGATTCAGGCAATGCTACAGCACTTGCTTATGTCCGTAGCCATTTCCGTCAGCCTATGCAAAGTGATTTGTTGGCGCAAACCGTAAAGTTCTGAATCCTTGATGTTTGCCTGTTGGTTTCTCTTGCTTTCAGTTTTGTTTAGCTAGAGATACAATCTTGACTATAGTTGCCTTTTGCCATTGCTCAATGCTCAATTGTCTGGATGGTGTGTTTGTGGTACTGATGAGGGATAAAAATTTGTGCAGGGTGTCGTATGAGAGGGATACAAAGATCGTGAATGCTGCATCCTTCACCATTGAGCGTGAGGACCACACCATTGGCAACATTGTTCGCATGTAAGTACAACAATTCTTTTAGATTGCCTTGTAATCTTCTCTTATGTTTTATGATGCCCATATGTAGTGATATTTTTCAGGCAGCTGCACCGGGACCCAAATGTGCTCTTTGCTGGCTATAAGCTCCCCCACCCTCTTCAGTACAAGATTATTGTCAGGGTATGATGCAGATGCCTTTTTTCTAGCTCTTTTCTTCAGTTAAGGTTCATTCAGTTTTGTCTCTTATTTTTTATTGTGTGGACAGATCCATACCACGAGTCAGTCGTCCCCGACACAGGCCTACACCCAGGCCGTCAGTGACCTAGACAAGGAGCTCGAGTACCTTAAGCAAGCTTTTGAGGTCTGTTTCTGATATGTTCACTCAAGCTGTTAATTACTTTTCCAGTAATTTGCTGCCGTGTCATGGAATAGTAAGGGACAAAATGGAAGGAACAATTTATCCTGATTTATACTATATAAAAGAAACTGCCTCTTGCTTCTGTTGCTATTACATCTTGATGGGAAGTTCTTTGATACATTGATTATGAGACTTCAGATGTGCTTTTGTTTGACCTGGCAAGCTTAATAAATATAAAGTATTAATGCTCCATTGAGATTGAAAGCTGAACTTGGAAGTGACTATGACATTGGGTTTAGGTATCTGTTTTGGTAGTTTACATGCATAAATAGCCAGCAACTCGTTTTGCAACTTCCTTTCTTACTTTGAAGAGTTTGCACAAGCACAATGATGCTGTGAAGAGTTTATTTGTTTGAGATACTGAATAAATAATTTGGGCCTATACACTCCTTGTACTTGTGACTGCATTACTCCTATACCTTGCTGCCCTCTTAACAATAATGTTGTTGAGAGTATCATGGAACCCATATATTTTGCTTTATGATATAAAGAAGTGCCAAAATTTTACTATGTGATGACACATACTTAGGAGAGTGATTGGATTAAATAAAATTTACATATTCATTCTACCTCCAAACTCTTTTTGTAGCCAAGTCATTATGACATTCTTTGTCTTTTGGAAGGATTATCTCATTCCCTTACCATCCCATTGTACTCATGTACAAGTATTGAGTTATTGGAATCCTTTTTTTTTCTGGTTTCACTATACAAATTTTGGTATTATCTTATTTTTTCCAGTTGCTTGGTATGACGTTTGGCAATTGTATATAGGTGAGAATTTTGTTTTCCCTAAGTCATGATGCACAGCAAGTCATAGTGTGTGTGTGTGTGTCAATGTTTTTTCTGGGATTAATTGATATGGAAGTAGAAAATGGTTGGTTTGATATAAATTTGATGCAGCTTTGCCATTTTAAAGTATTTGGGAAGTGTTCGTGTTATTTTAGAAGAATCATTTGTCTTATATTTTACAAGATGTAAATGACGGAAGTGATACCAATGTCCTAGCATGCATTTGCTTATTAGTGTTGAACCACATGATTACATTAAAAAACACTAGGAAGAGGAGACCATGGGGCATGTCTTATCTGTTCTGTTTTATGCATCTTCTGCTAGGTGCAAAATGCTAAATAACTGCCTTATGCCTTCTAATGAAGCTTTAAAATAACAACTTATGAGAATTTGAATGGGTAGTTGACAGTTGAAACTTCTGATGTCAAGTTAATCTTCTGAACATTACGAACATTAGCAAAGTGGTGTGATATTCCTGTTAATGAGACCTGCCTGCTGCTACTAGTAGGGATTGTTGCTGATTACCTGGCATATTTTGTGTTGTGCCTGTAACTGTTTGCCTTTGTACAAAACTATGAGGTGATGATGCCTAGCAAGGATCTAGCTTCTTAGGTTGGCTGTGTCATGCTAAACATATATCAGCACTGTCCTCCGATTCATGTCTTTGGAAGTTTAATTCAAATAACTTTCGAATGCTGAACATCTGAACTTTAAGATGTCATGTTGATACCTGAATGTTGAATTGTATCATACATCATAAAAAGCTACATGGCACTAACGTTTTGAACCATGTTTTCAGGATGAGAAGAACAGGTACGAGGAAAGGGTGAAGCAGGGGTTCTAAATCCATGGTGCTGGATACCTGACACAAAAACTCTGTGGGTTAGTCTTATGGGATGCGTGAGTCGCCTTGAAACAAACATGCAAGGATTGTGACTTTGTGAGCATGATGCGTGGCTGATCCATGAACCCCAAGGTGCATGAGTCGCCTGAAAACCAGTTGTCAAGCATAATGTGTAACCTGATTGCTGCCAGACTGAACTATGAGTACCTTTGTCTATCACGAACCTGTGCCAAGAGTCCAGGACAGCTTGGTTAAATCTGACATTTGCCCACGTTATGTGTGTTTCTCTGTCATGCATGTGCCAACATGGTCCTGCTGCTGCACCATGATCTTTTTTCAGTTGCAATGAAATTTTACAGTGCATATATACGTACTTGCGTAGCAATTTTTACAGTGTACGTACTTTCGAAGAAATTCCCTGGAACATTCGTAACGGTATCTTCAGAAGGTTGTACTGCGTCACGTTTTCTCCTCTCGGTGGCGTGCAGGCGTCGTCACTTTTGCTTCGCCTATCTGTCTGCCGTCGGAACGCACGAGGTCTCAGATCTGGCCCCCGCGTGCTCCTGCATCCGCTCCCCTCGATCCGGACCCTCCGTTCCCCATCTGACGGCTCCCGCGCACGCATCCCCCTCGCGGCCGACCCGAACCCTACCGTCCCCACCCGCCCCGGCACGCCGTCGCTGCATGCGGGCCAGCTCAGGAGGAAAAGGCCACCCATTTACAAAAATATAAAAAAAATCTTTCCTCCCCTTCTTTTCTTCTATATTCCCCGCAAACAACCCCCGCAACCTCTCTCTCCACTTGTTTTCTTGATCTCCGCCGCTTCCTCCCCCGCTCGCTCCTCTCCCCCCCGCGTCTGTAGGGTTTCCACGCCGCCGGATTCGAAACCCGCGCTCAGGTTGGTGAGCCTCCCCTCCCCTCCACTCCGCTCCCCTACCCCTTGCTAGCCTTCTCCGGCCCCGAATCCGCGCGGCCGTACCGGATGTTTTTGTTTGCATCTGCGTGGTTGCTGCCCCCTCGCGTCGCGTCGGTGCTTCAGTGTTCTTAGGTCTCAGATTCGTAGGGTTTTAGGTGGGATGAGCGGGGGTAGGTGGGGGAATTCAGGTCCGGGGCCTCGTGTGTTGCAATTTTGGCAGCCAGCGAGGCAGTTGCTTCCTCGGCGATGTTAGGATGAGCTGTGGATTTGTTCGGTTTTCTTTGGTGGTTGGGGTGTTTAGATTTCGGCGAGCGTGTCGTCGGTTTAGATTTGGTAGTTGTGATGATTGGTATTTTGTGATTTGCAGCGCTGCAGCTCGTTTAAGTTTTTCCTAAATTTTGCTCACCGCTTTTTTGTGGGTTGTGTCCCTAGATTTGATCTCGGTTCAGGGTAATTTCTCAGATGAGTAGTTAAATCTGTGCCTAAAATCTGTCCATGCTTAGTGCAGTTGTGTGGCGGTGCTGGTTGAGCCTTTAGTGTCCAATCATAGAGATTCGTGTGCTTTTTAATTGGCTGATTCTGCTTTATGCTCATTTATTTTCTGCAGTTCACTTTATTGGTCCCTTTAGCTAATTTTTGCCCCCCACAATTGTGTTACAGTGACCATTGGGGCAACTCCATCAAGTGACCTGTGCTAATTATGCGATCTTCATGGGCTGACTCAGTTGCGAACGCCGAGGAATCGGCGCCCGCGACTGGTGCTGCTAACGGATCTGTTGCTAATCACGGCAATCCCCGCCCCACGCGCAGCTCCTACGTCCCGCCTCACCTCCGTGGCCGTCCTGCCGGTGGTGGCTTTGACGCCCAAGCAGGCTCCGTAGCGCCAGGGCCAGGAGGCCCATTGCCCTCGGCTGCTGCACAGCCTCCTGCGCAGGCTGCTGCTGGCGGTGGCCCTCGCTGGGCTGGCATTGTTAATGGTGGTGGCAGTGGCAGTGTGGGTGCTCCTCGCCAGGGTTATGGTGGTGGTGGTGGTGGTGGCCGTGGCAGCGGGGGTGGTGGTGGTGCCTGGAACTCCCGTCCTGGGGGTTGGGACCGCAGAGACCGCGAGCCGGATCCTTTTGCCAAGGCTGAGGCAGAAGAAGTTGACTTCGAGGGTGACAACACTGGCATCAACTTTGATGCCTATGAAGATATCCCTGTCGAGACCAGTGGCCACGATGTACCTGCACCTGTCAACACATTTGCAGAGATTGATTTGGGTGATGCACTGAATTTGAATATCCGGAGGTGCAAGTATGTGAAACCAACACCGGTTCAGCGTTATGCCATCCCAATCTCCATTGCTGGGCGGGATCTCATGGCCTGCGCTCAGACTGGGTCTGGAAAGACCGCTGCCTTCTGTTTCCCAATCATCAGTGGCATATTGAAGTCAAGGCCACCCCAGAGGCCGACCCGTAGTTCAAGGACTGCGTGTCCTCTGGCTCTGATCTTATCTCCCACTCGTGAGCTTTCAGTCCAAGTATGTCAAACGATAATTTATTTAGTCAGTACTTTTATTAGTAGATCACCTTTTAAATTTTTGTTGGTTTTCTTGTTACAATTGATGCCTTAGATCCATGAAGAAGCAAGGAAGTTTGCATATCAGACTGGTGTCAGAGTTGTGGTTGCGTATGGAGGTGCACCAATAACAAATCAGGTACCTCTTCTCTTTGTTCAGGATGTGTCTGTATTGTGATCCCTGGTATTTTATTTTTTGCATCTCATATGTATATGTTTGGTTGGTACTTCCTTCCAGTTTAAATTCTCAATGCATTTATGTTCTTTCAGTTTAGATTCTTGATAATATCTGTTGTCATGAACTTGAATGATTACATTTGTCTTCTGTAACAATAAAATGGAATTTACATGGCCCTTGTATGCCAAATATTGTAGTTGTTTACAAGGTGTGAAAAAGGCCCTGTATCTCCATACTGTTGCTTGAGCCAGCGTTGCTGTGCTAGACTGCTTGTGTAGGAAAAAGAGTTATGGAGTCTTCTTCTGACTTTAGTTTGCTAGTCCCCATGCCATGTGCAGGTGTTGTAATCTCTGTAAATGTAAGCAAACTTGGCATCTGTCTGGAAATTTATGCAAACATGTCATTTGCAAAATGACAAAATTTTGCCATTACTTTATTTAATTAGATCAATACGATAACAATAATGCAAATGAGCTCTTTTGTACTTTAAATTTGGTGGGGGCTTGACAGCCAGGAAATGCAATTATTATAAGTTGAGACTTAATGGTGCATGCTTATTTTTCTTATCAATTTTGATGGTGTGGTCATTGGCATTTTTGTTCATATCTAACATCAGTGGTAATCATGTATATTTATCATATGTTTTTCTAATCATTGTAGCTGAGGGAGTTAGAGAGAGGTGTTGAAATCCTGGTGGCTACTCCTGGACGCTTAATGGATCTGTTGGAGAGGGCTAGAGTCTCACTGCAGAACATTATGTACTTAGCTCTCGATGAAGCTGATCGGATGCTTGATATGGGTTTTGAGCCACAGATACGTAAAATTGTTGAGCAGATGGACATGCCTCCACGTGGTGAGAGGCAGACAATGTTGTTTAGTGCTACATTCCCAAAAGAGATACAGGTTTGTTTCTTTCCTGTTCTGTTTCCACCCTTCAAGCCCATTGTTGTCTATTTTTGTAATTGTAGTGGTTCCATACACTTGAAGCAACCTGAGCAGTGCCTACACTATGAGTGCATGTGTAGCTGTTTATCTAAGTGTTTCCCTTCATCGCTCTGGTCTATAAAATAGTAATGTGTTCCTAAACCATGATTTAATCTGAGAAATGTTCCGACAAGCCATATTATCTGTTTCTCAGCAAGGGTCTGACCTTCTTTTAGAGTTACAGAGGCTATGCTTACATTGCTTAGTTACAGAGCTTCTCAAATACGTAAGATTGCCTTGGAATTTAGCTATTTTTATGTATGCAAATATGTAAGGACCACATGTAATCAAGGTATTTTGCAGGAAGCATATAGTGTCTGTTCCTATTCATATTTAAATGGGTTGTTATGAAGAAGCTCAAAAGCTTATTCTGACTTCTGTTACCTCATGTTACTATGCGGTATGGATGGTACTGCTTTCTCTTTCAAAGTTGTAGTTTATGCTCGGTGCTATGCATGGATGGTTAATTAGGAGAGAATGTTATGGTGTGCCACAACATTTTGCATGGAAACAAATTCTGAAGGTGGAGTATGGACTACTCTATCAACTATATTTAGGGCCAATGGCTCAACTAGGTTGTCTTGCTTGCCAAAGAGTATTAGGGAGCTGATTTTGCTTGATTACAGACCATTTTCTTTCTTTCTTTTTGATCAAAAGCTTTCGCCCAGCTTTATTGAAAGCGTAGCAGCGATTACATTTGATCAGTGTTATGCTGGGGTTACCAGCCACATTACCATGGGCCCTGAAGACACCTAGCACATATAGACCATATTCTTTCTGATATGACATGATTAAACCATCACAAGTTGCTGTTAAGTAATCTGGCATATTCATATTCTGTTGTGCTGATGGTTTGTATATTTGTTATGCAGAGGATGGCTGCTGATTTCCTTGCTGATTACATCTTTCTTGCTGTTGGGAGAGTTGGTTCCAGTACTGATTTGATTGTTCAGAGGGTGGAGTTTGTCCTTGATGCAGACAAACGTAGCTACCTCATGGACCTTCTTCATGCACAGAAGGCTAATGGTACACATGGGAAGGTATTATGCTTTATAGGATTGTTTTTTCTGTACCATGTTGTTTCATAGTTCACATTTCTGAACTGCTGACACTTTTCTTCATTCTCTTCTGTTTAATTTCTGTGATGCAGCAAGCTCTTACTTTGGTCTTCGTGGAGACAAAGAGGGGCGCTGATGCTCTGGAGGACTGGCTCTTTAGAAATGGCTTTCCTGCAACTAGCATTCATGGAGACAGGACACAACAGGTACATATTTGACTTGCCTGCATGGTTTGCAGCTGGAGGTCAAAAAAAAAAAGTGTAGTGCATTTTGGATTTGTTACAATCACATAGTATTCCCTGTCTGAAATTACTAGGTGTATTTCATTTATATTATGATAAGAGTCAACCCTTTTAATACTTAAACTTTTGTGATGAGCATGTTATTAGATTCGCATTGAATAATGCTTATCTACACTTGTGATTTTATATCACATAAATGACATATTTAATAAAATAATAATTGTTGGTCAGACCAATTGTAATTGCATGCAGATGTAGTAGATTTTTTTAGAAGATTATACGAGTAATTGATTTGCACAAATTTGATTTGTAACTGCCACAAGTAGATTGTGAGTGATACATCAGGAGCAATCTGTAGCTATTTTTGCTCTGACGTCATTGTGTATCTGCTAGATGTAGAAAACTTGAAATCTAATCACATGCTAGTCTTTCTGATTCTTAAGATTTGCAATTCGTTTCTGGGTTTTTGTTAAAAAAGAAATCCAACAAAAAGAAATCTCACTGTCCCTTCTTTCCTGGATAATATGGTTACAACATGAACATAAAAGAGTTGGATATCTGAAAAATAGATTCAATGTTCATGTGCAAGTACTGAATTTTGACCACATATGTGTATCCTTATTTTGATTGTGCAACTACTGCAGTGATGTTGCCATTATTAATCATAATATTCTAGATTCCTTGATGTCATGTTGATCATATGTTTTACTGCTTACATGCAGGAAAGGGAACATGCTCTTAGATCGTTCAAGAGTGGAGCAACTCCCATTCTTGTGGCGACTGACGTCGCTGCTCGTGGCCTTGACATACCACATGTTGCTCATGTGATCAATTTTGACCTCCCAAATGATATAGATGACTATGTCCATCGGATAGGAAGGACTGGGCGTGCAGGCAAATCTGGCCTGGCGACAGCATTTTTCAATGAGAGCAACACTTCTCTTGCAAGGGATTTGAGTGTGCTCATGCAAGAGGCCAACCAGGAGGTTCCTCCGTGGCTTGAGCGCTATGCTGCCCGTTCATCCTTCGGAGGTGGTGGCGGTAGAAACCGCAGATCAGGTGGCGGTGCCAGATTTGGCGGCCGTGATTTCCGACGAGACAGGGGTGGTGGTGGGTATGGTGGCGGCGCTGGTGGTTATGGTGGTGGTGGTGGTGGATACGGCGGTGGGTCATCAGGATATGGCGGTGGTGGTTATAGCGGCGGTGGTGGCGGCTATGGTGGTGGTCAGAGCGCTTGGGAGTGATTGCTTTCCGTCCTCAGTTCAGTTGAAAATGAATTGTGGCTCCCTCTGGGGTTAACTGGATGCTTGGAAATGATATTTGTACCTTGACTAGATGAGTACGGTGTTGGGAAATGTCCCCTTCGCCTTGGGTTTTAATATTTTTTATGTTTTCAGTTGTACTAGGAATTGGCTTCCGTGTTCTTTTATTATTATATCTGAATTGGTCGGTTCGTCGTTCCCTCGTCCTCCTGCCGTCTTTTTTTTTAATATCCCCGTATGATTGTTTTTGTTCACGATTGCAGTCTTATGCGTGGGGTCATTCAGGTTTTCAATTGTTATTCAGGTTTTCAATTGTTGCTGTGTTCTTTGGAGTCTCTCTGTAGAGTTAACATGCCGAATGCCGATCCTTGTTGCTTCCGCATTTTTTACTCCCTTTGTATCGAAATATTTGCTGCTGTTGACTTTTTTATATCATTTGTCTTATTCAAAAAATTATCGCAAATATGTAAAACGATAAGTCAAGTTTAAAACACATATACAACAATAAATCATATAAGAAACAAAATAAATTGTACTTGTACAATTTTTTGAATAAGATGAATGGCTAAAGTTGTAGAAAAAAGTAACTTTTGTGTCGCGGGAAGTAACTTTTGTGTCGCAGGAAGTAACCTCGATGGGCTCTTCATTTAGTAAGTCTAAATGGAGAGATCTCTCTGTTTAGTTACCTCCTTAAAAGAAAGCAAAGAAATCGCCTTCCCTTTCTTACAAAGGGAAGGTACGGAAGGTTCTTGGAGAGCTGCGAGCGGTGGATATTGTTTGCCGGAATAATTGGTGTAAGGGGTTCCCTAAAATTTCAACAACTAACACATCAATCTTCCAAATAATAATTAGGAGCCTTAATTTTCAAAACTAATCTAACAAACCTAATTATGTCATGACTAGACAACATCGTGCTAGAGTAACCAATCTCTAATGATGAATTAATTAGACTTAATGGATTATCTCGCAATCTCCGGTCTATTCGTGTAATTATTTTTTTAAATAGTCTACGTTCAATACTCTATTAGACCTTGAAAGAGAACCTAAAAGTTTAACTAAACGAAGCAAATTATACTTGTAATAAGTCAAATGAGCGGAATTTGGATTCAGAAGATAAAGCCCAGATACACTTGAGTTGAGCCCACCTTGGAGACCACGACAACTTTACATTGGGCTTCATCATGATTATGTAGGAATTTTTTTTATATTTTTTTTCGATTTTACGAAAATAAATAGTCGGATTCAACATTGGCAAAAATAGTCACGAACCACCGTTTGAAACGGCGGTTGGACTCCTGCCGCCGTTTGAAATGGCGGTAGGAACCTACCGCCGTTTGAAACGGCGGTAAGGGCACGCCAACCGCCACTTCAAACGGCGGTTGGAAGATCCCCCACGTGGCCCGCTGGCCAGACACCTACCGCCACTGCCGACGACGGCAGGCGGCCAACCGCCAAATGAAATGGCGGTAGGTCATACCGCCAGATCAAACGGCGGCTGGGCCGCGCCTATATAAGGGCCGCAGCACCTGCCGCCGGCGGCTGCGCCCCCCTGCCTCATCTTCTTTTCCTCCTCGGTGGCCTTCTTCGGTGTCCATCAGGTATGTTTCCAATACTTTCCTCGTATATTTAGTTTAAATATGGTAGAAATAGTCTAGAAATCCTAGAAATAGTTTAGAAAAATCTAGAAATAGTTTAGAAACTGTAGAAATAGTTTAGAAAAATCAAGAAATAGTTTAGAAATTCTAGAAACAGTTTAGAAATTATAGAAATACTTTAGAAATTATAGAAATACTTTAGAAATTCCTAAAAATACTTTGGAAATTGTAGAAATACTTTGGAAATTGTAGAAATACTTTGGAAATTGTAGAAATACTTTGGAAATTCGTAGAAATACTTTGGAAATTCGTAGAAATACTTTGGAAATTGTAGAAATACTTTGGAAATTCGTAGAAATACTTTAGAAATTCGTAGAAATACTTTAGAAATTAATACTTTGGAAATTCCTAGAAATACTTTAGATATTGTAGAAATGCTTTAGAAATGCTTAGAAATACTTTGGAAATTGTAGAAATACTTTAGAAATTCCTAGAAATACTTTAGAAATTATAGAAATACTTTAGAAATTGTAGAAATACTTTAGAAATTCCTAAAAATACTTTTCAAATCGTAAATACTTTACAAATCGTAGAAATACTTTGGAAATGCTTAGAAATACTTTGGAAATTGCTAGAAATACTTTGGAAATTCCTAGAAATACTTTAGAAATTATAGAAATACTTTAGAAATTGTAGAAATACTTTGGAAATTCCTAGAAATACTTTAGAAATTATAAAAATACTTTAGAAATTCTAGCAATTCTTCGCAAATTCCTAGAAATGCTTTGGAAATTGTAGAAATGCTTTGGAAATTCCTAGAAATGCTTTAGAAATTCGTAGAAATGCTTTGGAAATGCTTAGAAATTATGTGTGACTCTTTTTTTGTAGCTATGGCTCAGCAGCAGGTGCCGCCTTTTCCGCAGCACCCTGTTGGTGCTGTTCGTCCTCCTCGGGAGCCCCTGCCGTACGTGCTGTCCGAGCTCTTCAACGAGCAGACAGACAGGGCGCACCGGTCCTACCACTCCGCGATCTGCGGGGCAGAGCTAGGCACCATGCATTTTAGAGGCCCGGGGCACTACATGCCGCTTCACCCCGGCTGGTGTCCGAAGTATGTAATACGACACCTTGGTATCTTTGTATTTCCTCATTTAATTTCGTAATTAATATTTATTTTCGTTTTGTGGTGCAGGCTACGCGCAGCAGGGCTTCTTCCCCTAGCGTGTTTGGTTGAGGGGGACCTCATGCGGGCCGCTTTGCGCCCGGAGGAGCGCAGGTCGCGCTTTGGGTTCGTCTACCAGCTGGTCTGCGCGCTCCTGGACCGGTGGCGCCCCGAGACGCACAACTTCCATTTCCCCTGGGGGGAGATGGCGGTGACTTTGGAGGACGTGGCCCTCCTCTTCAGGCTACCATGCTTAGGGGAGCCCATGGGGGCTGTTGACCCCCCCCCCGACCCGTGGCGCGACGACATCCTCGCGAGGTTCGCCGGAGTGGTGTGCCGTCCCGGCGCGCTAGAGGTGCCTGACTTCACCAACTCCCACGGCCCCACGTGCGTTTGGTTGCGCAAGTACAGCGTACGTACCTCTATCTATCGTTTTTTCATAGTATCGGTTTTCAGTCTCTGACTGACTTTTGAATTTTTTTTCAGGCCTCGTACATGAGAGACGACGCCGACGAGCAGACGAGCAACAGGCACTTGGAGGCGTACCTGTTGTGGCTGTTCGGCTACGTGATGTTCTGTGGGTCCCAGGGGGACGCGGTGTCGAGATTCCTGATCCCCCACGCGCGGAGGATCGCCGACGCCACCGTGGAGGAGATGCCCCAGATCAACTGGGGCGCTGCGGTTTTGGCCGCGACGTACAGGGGCCTGTGCGCCGGGTGCACCAAGACGGGCACCCAGTCGATCCTCCTCGGATGCCCGCTTCTGCTGCACCTGTGGAGCTACGAGCGGCTTCCCGTCGGTCGGCCATCGGTCGATCGATCGCCGTACCGGGAGCTGGAGGAGGGGCACGACCTAGCAGACAGGCCGACCATGTGGTCGATGTGGTGCCACCGCTAGGTTCGTACTTCGAACTAACTTCGTTCGTTAGCTATCTGAAAGTAATGCAATTCGTCGAGCTAACTCATTCTCTTGTTTGCAGCTCTCTTGGACGGAGCAGACCAGGAGGTCGTACCTGGTCTTCATCAGCCAGATCGACAACCTCACGGACCACGAGGTTATCTGGCAGCCGTTCACCGACGCCTTGGTCGCCGCGCGTGCACCGCAGGGTCTCTCGTCCCTGTGCTTTCGGGACCGTGACTTCTGGATGACGAAGACGCCGCTCGTCCACGACATGTACGTCGAGGAGTACCACGTCGAGCGCGTGATGAGGCAGTTCGGCCTCTACCAGACTTCGCCTGTGCCTGTCGCACACACCATCGACCCGTCCGTGCACCAGTAAGTTCATTGCAAACTTCAATAGTTTCTGTGGACGAGTGACGAAAGTTAGTTTGCTGACCAATTGGCTGTTTCTTGTTGTAGGTGGACGAGGAAGGGGTCGAGGACTTCAGCCCCTTTTTTGGAAAAGCTGCAGCACTACCGGGACGTGTGGGCGGCCGCCGCGCAGCACGTCGTCGTCGAGCCGCGCTTACACGACGACGACGCTTGGAGAGCGTACCTGCAGTGGTACACGGTCAGGACCCGGACGCGCGTGACGTACGCCCCCCGAACCCTCACCTCGACCTCGTGCCAGCGTCGGCGTACCCCTTCCGACGGGATCAGACCCACATCATCTTAGTAAGTTCTTTTGCATTAATTCAAATTAAGTCACATTCGCTAAAGTTTCGTTGTACTAACAATCCGTCCGATCTTGACAGTACGACATAGCTCGAGAGATGTACCACCTGGCCCAGCATGTGGGCTCGACGATGGACCACATGACGTTGGACGGGATACGGATAGAGCTGCAGAAGATGGTGGGCCTGAGCCAGCGGATCATGCACGCGGTGAACTTCCGCGGCGACGAGGGTTACCTCCTTCCCCGCCACCCCTCCTCCTCCAGCAGCTGTGCCTCCACCTCAGCTTCGTACCAGGCACCCTCGTCCTCGACACGTCCACCGTTCGCGCCCACTGCGTCCGCTCCGTACCTGCCGCGGTCGAGTGCTTTCTACGCCACAGGTACATGTTTTTTCTTCCTAGTTATATTTTGTAGAGAGACCACGGCATATTTTTTTGGTCCATGACTGACTAATATTTGTATAGAGAGACCACAAATACCTACGGGACCAGGGTCTTCCTCGTGGGCAGGAGCTTCACCTGTTCCGCAGCAGCTAGTGTTTGAGCCACCTACTTCGGATGACTACTACACTGGCGACACACCACCGCTGGAGTTTCAGTTGGACGACTTGTTGGGCGGCACCGCCGACGAGATCGGTGGTACACAGCTGACAGGAGCCCCGCCCGTGACCCAACCGACACAGCCGACGCAGCAGACGCAGGAGCAGCAGCGCGATGATGGAGGACTTCCACGACTCTGCACGGCGTGCAGGCGAGGCGTTGGCGGCGGCAACGTCAGTGGAGGCGGAGGCGCGGGCGACCGGAGGGGGGCCCGTCCCGTCGGGCTCGGCTACTCCACAGGCAGCGACCGGAGGGGGGGCCGTCCCGTCGGGCTCGGCTACTCCACAGGCAGCGACCGGAGGGGGGGCTATCCCGTCAGGCTAAGGTGCTCCCTTAGCGACACCGCCCCCCGAGCCGGCGGTCGGAGGACGCGATCGCCATCCACGAGACCCCCTCACGTACCCGACCCACCACACGAGGGCTGCACAGAGGGCGGCGGCAGCGGCGAGGAGGAAGGAGCACTAGGGCCCGCCACGACCGACGAAGCGCGGTCGTATTTAGATTTGTTTTTGGACACTTGTCGTGTACATTACTTTGTTTGTTGTAATTATTTTATGTATTTTCGTATTTAGTTTCCTGTTATTTCGCATTTATAGTATTGAGAAAAAACAAAAACGAAAAAAACCAAAACGAAAAAAACCAAAAACAAAAATAAAAAAACCACAAAGAACACCTACCGCCTTTAGAAGTGGCGGTAGGCTTAAAGAAATCGCCGTTTCAACTGGCGGTAGCTGCCTGCCAGCCTACCGCCACCCAAACCGGTCCTGCCGCCACTGTTGCAATCCTACTGCCGTTTGAAACGGCGGCAGGTCCTTACCGCCAATTGAAACGACGATAGGTTCCTACCGCCACTTCAAACGGCGGTAGGAATCCAACCGCTGTTTCAAACGGCGGTTCGAGGCTATTTCTGCCAATGTTGAATTCGACTATTTATTTTCGTAAAATCAAAGAAAAAAAATATATATAAAAAAATCATTATGTAGTCATTTCTCAGCCCGACTCAGCTCTATGTAGGGGCAGAGCATAGTTTATTATTTATTTTTTATATTATTATTTTTATGATTTTTCAAAAATATATAGTCTAATAAAATTTTTGTAAAACTATAGTGGTGCCACGGCCCCTAC
Source organism: Cenchrus fungigraminus (assembly GCA_036936925.1). Classification (NCBI taxonomy): domain Eukaryota; kingdom Viridiplantae; phylum Streptophyta; class Magnoliopsida; order Poales; family Poaceae; genus Cenchrus; species Cenchrus fungigraminus. The sequence goes on from CM072780.1 coordinate 94,504,044, forward strand.
CAGCATTTAAAACGGCGGTTGTGATTAACACCGCGGCGGGTACTGTAGAACTCCCTATAGTCGTTCCAAACGGCTGTAGGAGCCGGTCCGTTCTAAAAAAAAAATTTTTTTTTTGTACAAACAGGAATGAAGATAAACTTTGAATGAAAATTGTAGCTGTCGTCGAGATCTACAACTTTCTAGTTCAAATTTTTTCATTTGAAGTCAACTTGAGGATCAAGTAATTGACATACTATGAAGATCTAAAATTTGAATTTTAAATCTAAACATTATATCAATCATTTGAGCATCAAAATGAATTTAAAGAGATGGTTTGAACTACAAAGTTGTAAACCTTATCGAGATACACAATTTTGGTGTAGAGTTTACCTCCATCCGAATGAATATGAACATATTATATTTTTTTTGAAGATATGTTGTTGAGAGAAAAAAATCCCATTAAATTTGAGATTTGAATATATTTTTTGATTATTTGAGCATTAAAATGATTTCAAATGACAAAAGTATGAATTACAAAATTGTAACTCTCGACGAAAGCTACAAGTTTCGTATAACTTTTATCTACATCCAAGGTTCATGTGAAAGAAATATGTTTTTTAAAAAATATGTTGTCAAGAGAAGAAACATTTGTATCGATTATTTGAGCATCAACATGACTTCAAATGAAAAAAGTTTGAACTAGAAAGTTGTAAATCTCGACAAAAGCTACAATTTTCATATAAAGTAATCTCCATCCAAGTTTATAAAAAAAGTTATGATTTTTTAAAACAGAATTACCCCTACCACAGTTTCTGCCATTTGAAATGACAGTTGGGAGTGCTACAGTACCTGCCGTGGAGTTTGTGTCCACTACTGCCGTTTCAAATGGCGGTAGGAGCCAACCGACATTTCAAACAACGGTTACAATGTTACCGTCATTTGAAACGGGGACATCCATATAATTTTACAAAATTTTTATTAGGCTATAAATTTAGGAAAATCATAAAAAATAAATATAAAAAATCACTTTTTTAATCCATTGGTCTCCATTCCTATCGCGATCTAACGGTGTTTACCACATCTCCAGTAAACTCCCGTGAAGAACTTGTTATCCAGCTTTCCATAAGAAAAAATCAAATGAATTACGTATGGTGAAATTTTGTGTACATGTAAGATAAAGGGTCTGTCTACCTGTCACATGTGTGTTTTGAGGGTCTCTGTCACACGTGTGATTTGAGCCCTCAAATCACACAAATATGTCTGGGTTTCAAATCTGTGTGATTTTGGACATGCCATCACACAGATTTTCAGTGAAGTCAAAACACACAGATCCACCCAGCCTAACACCCAGATTTTCATAGAACCCCCAATCTGTGTGATTTTTATCATGTCATCACACAGTTTTTTGTAGATAGAAAAAAATCATACAGATTTTCAGAGACAAATAATTAGAAAATCACACAGATTTAGATCTATAAAAAATTACACAGATCAAGTGTCAGATTTACATATGCTGAATGAATAAATTACAGCAAACATATTATAGTAAAAAGACCAAGCGACAAATGTAACTTAACCTGCATCCTAAAACCTATACCAACAAAGTTATGCATCTTCAGTCAATCACATCCTGATTGTGAATGCATTTAGCAGGAACTATATGTTCAGTCACTTTGCTTAGTGTCCAGATCTAACAAATTCAAATTCAAATTCAAATGACAAATTAGTAATAGACCTATGGTAACAGAGCAAATTGAAATGACAAAATAAACAGATCTCAAATAAAGAAAATGAAATACCAAATTGAAATGGGAGATTCCAAATACCAAATTCAACAAATGACAAAATTATTTAACAGATCCAAATAAAGAAAATCAAATACAAAATTCAAATGACAAATTTAACAGAAGATGCCAAATAGCAACTTTAACAAATCACAAAATTAATTAACAAATATATTAATTCAAAGGCAGATTCCCTCAAAGCAAAAAGTATATTACTGGGCAAATTTGAGATTCATCTAAAACAAATGACAGATTTATCAAAGACCACTACCAAAAAAATACAGACATGTTAAATAACTTAGATTTTTCACTAAGGAATGCAGGTTGACATTTCAATGTGACTTAAACCCCAAATGACAGTTTTATCCAATGACTAAACTACCAGAAAAAAATAAACTTGTATAACTCAGTTTTTCTCGTAGGAATGCAGGTTAACATTGTAATTTGGGATGTGACTTAAACCCCAAAATGTCAGATTTATCTAATGACCAAATTGCCAAAGAAACAAGCAGATTTGGTAATAAATTACAATTTTACAACTAAATGTACAACCCCATGAAGTTTACAACCAAATGTTCCGTAAGTTACTATGTCACGAACAAAGTAATTCTAGTGTGTACAGAAAATAAGTACTAAAATTAAAGTTGTGGTGCTGAAATTCAAAGTTACTATTCACTTGGAGTCAATTGTGTTTCAATTAGGTGTCCCGTTCACACACAAGACAGTCTTTAACCATGCATGCATTGTACTGAAAAAACATTCGTCACTGCTCAACAACACTACTGTACCTTTAGTCACTACTCGGCATCACTACTATAAAATGGCATACCTATAAAGGATCTAATGCTTCTCAAAATATTAAGAAGCTGAAGAAAACTACACTGGTCTATAACCAATCATGCCTATTCATCATGGCTGAAAAATTCATAAAAAACTGAACTGAAAATATACCTTTTCAGTACCTTAAGAATCAAAAGCTTGAATTCACTAGGCAACAGCCCAAACTTTCAATACCAACTAGCTGCACTAAGGTATATAATAATGTACACCACTAGTTCATACAAAGTAGAATACACTAAAAATAACAGCCCAGACAGCAAAACTTGAAATGAGAGCAACAACCCAAACAAACAGATTTAAAAGATTATCAAAAAAGCAAATTATTCTATACAAAATGTATACTAACACAATATTTTCAGGGTGCCACAGAAACCCCCAAAAGACAAATTTTACAAAGGGCCCAAATACCAAATTCAAATAAACAAATTATTCTATATCCATGCATGTTAACATATAATTTTGGGACGTGACGTAAACCCCAAATGATAGATTTTGAAGATGACCAAATACAAATTTCAAATAAATAAATTATTCTATATGGAATGCATGTTAACATATAATTTTATGTTGTGAAGGAAACCCCCAAATGACATATTTAAAAGATGACCCAAATACCAAATGCAAATAAGAAATAGCCCAAAATGACAGCTTTGGGTACACATATCACCCAAATACTATGATCAAATAATTCGTCACAACGTCTTCTCCTAGCCAACTAATCATCAGGGGGAAAAAAGGGTTGCAACCAAATCAAAGCGGATATTAATATTTCAGGATCAGACACACCCAAAAGATTATTTCTTTTCTATGGAATGCTGATAACATATTTATTTTCTATTTCATAGAAACCGCCAAGAAACAGATAGCTCATATTTTCGAAATACCCAAAAATACAAAAAGACACTAAACAAAAAGGCTTTCACACCCATGAAATTGACAGCTTGGTGATGCATTTTTTACGATGCGATAAACCCAGTAAAAAAAGTGAGTAGCTCAAGAAAGCACTAACTAGAAATGCTACAATATCCATCCACACATATCAAGACGAGATTAACTAAAATGATTCTAGAAATAACTAAGCAATGATCACAATTCACAACCACTAGAACAGTGTAGTATGCAAGGAAGTGGCACTTCACTGAATACAAGCAGTTGCTGGATCAAATCGATATAAAAAGCTGCAGGACTACAAGCATGCATAACGACAGAGAACAAATAAAATCTAGCAAGCAGAGCCACTCCGTTGTAACTACATACTGCTCTATTGCTAGAACTAAAACCACAAGCTGACTGAATGAACAAAACTTGATTTGCTACAGGTTCATCAAAACCACAACCAGCCAACCATCCAGACCTTAAATAAACTAAAGAACATGCAATGATTGCCTAATTATTTATTCCTGTAGCATGGAAGAGACCTTTCACTCAAGAATAATTCACATTTTAGCTTATTGTTGTCGTGCTTACCTGAGAGAAAAACTGAACATATTGTTGTTGTCCGCTCAAATGAGCTGCAAAAGAAACAAGTGAACTAGTACCTGCACGAACTTGCCATGAAGCACAAGCTGCAGCTCAAAAAGATCTGCATAGAAATCAGGCAAACAACCAACCAGTCTGAAGCTCACCGACAAAGCTGCTGCTGCAAGGAAAACCAAGAAGATAACAACTGAAATTAACATAAAAATCTGATTTGTTCCTGGAGCTTGAGCTGCTGCCTGCTGTCGACTACCGCTGCAGGCTGTCGAGCGCATGCAGCTGCAGGCTATCGAGCGCATGCAACCGCAGGCCCTCACAAGCTCTTCTAGGGACTCTGCTCAAACAGAACGGCAACTGAAGAACAGAAACTACAAGCTCCAAATACTCGAAAGATGACCAAATCGACTCCGACTGAAACAAAATTTTTGAACCACAACCTCACTGGATCATAGGCAAAATTGCTCAAACGAAAAAACACCCAAAAAGATAGCCTTTAAGATCAATATCAGAAACTCCGAGGTAACCCTAGGAGAAAAACAGATTGGGGGGAACTAGAAATCCATGACACTCAAATGAGGCATTTGATAGAGGATCATCTTAAGCTTACTCACATATCCTACATATCAAGACTAAAATATTACATATGCATTATGAAGAAATCACCACAAAATGTTTAAAGTAATAATACCAATAAAGTAATGTAATATATTAACAGGGTTCATTTGAACAAGAAAATGAACATGGCTGAATTCATGTTCAGACTAGAACTAACAAAACAAGATGAACAACACTGAATTGAAGCTATACTAAAAAAGAAAATTTTTGTTTAAGATTCTAAGTTAGTGACAAATAATAGAAGTCAATGATAGCTAGAATATGCTTGTTGTAACAAAATAAAATAAGATAAACAGAGAAAAAAGATAAATGCGAAAATGAGAATATTCATTGTATTATAGATCCAAAATGCGAAAACAATTAGTCGTGGTGATAGCATTAGTTTTGTTAAATTATAGTAAATAGCACTGACACTGATATTATCACTAGAATTTCAAAGAAAGGAGTGACATATCATACATACAAGAATGCAGTTATGGTAAAGTCTATTTTATTATACCCATTAATCTCCCCTTTCATCGTAAAAAAAGTGCAAAAGAAATGTTTCATATCAAAAAGATATATGAAACAAATAGGATGACTAAAATAAATCTCCATGCAACCATTTCTATCTCTGAAAAGAGGCATTAAACCGCACGAAACTAAGCTAATCATATCGTGGAATCCACCACGCACTTACCTGCCAAATAAAAAGTTAATCAATGGAATCTCTAAAATTAGCAAGCCCTAACCATTATAATCTCAGAAAATCAGAGAGGGGTGGGGAGGGATGGCACAATGTCAAATGGCCCTAAACAAAGTAGGCAGAATTAAATCTAGCAAGCCCTACACGCACACGAATCTGCTGGAGCATAATGAAAAATAAGTCACAGCAACACTAGCTTAACCTATCATTAAATAGAAAACCTAGACCGGAAAAAAATGCAGCAATTAGCCATTTACATAGTAAAAGCAATCCAAACACCTCTTCCCAAATTCATATCCCATTATGATTCAAAAATGCCGCGCTGATTTAGTATGAACATTACTTAACCTGACAAGGCTTAAGCTATTATATGTAAAAAAACAATGGTACATTCATAAGCAGCTAGCGGCGCTAGAAAAATATCAATTACTAACAGATTCAGCATAGCAGATAGTTCAGAAAAAAAAAGGATCATACACCCTCACCTCTCTTCCTTTCCAATTGGCAGAACCCTACACTGTTAGATTTTTCTAGTTCATATAAATATCAAAATTGAATCGGCAGCCTAATCTTTCATATAAGTAACCATTTCATCAGGGCATCTTCCACCTACCCTTCATCCAAATAAAAAAGCAAAACGCATAAGCTATACCACAAATCAAAACATGATGGCCACAAGGAATTGATTGCAACCTAAAAAGAGGGGATCACCCAAAATCGATAACAGAATTTGCCAAAAACTACAATGCACAGGAGTAAAAATCGCAGAGGAACATGAAAAAAAGAGGATCGATCAGGGTGTTTTAAAGGCAGAGGCAAGCGAACCCTATAAATCACCTCGCACTACCTGTCGGGTGTTCTCGAGATGAAAATGAAGAGGGAAATCAGAAACAGGTCGTACTTCGAATCAGCCAAATGAAATTAACACAACCATTGATTTTTCACTAGCCATCAGAAAATATACGTAGTGCCATACTGATGAGCACTTGAGCAGCACAATGGCAGCAGTGGCTACCTCTCTAGTTCAGTAGTTCTATAGCACTTACATTGTTTACTTATTACTGAACATCTGAAAACTGTGACTAGCAAGCATCGCAGATTGTGTTGCACCAACACGCGTATTACTGCTCCATTGACGAGGTAAACCCAGTTGAAACAGAACATACCAGGAGCACATGCCACACCAGGTAAGACAAAGGGATTAAGGAAAAGGAAAAAAAATCGAATCGCTAGAACCAAATCGCGTTCCCTAATTCATCAAAATCAGAAGGGGCCTGGGCAACAGAGGAACCATACCAGGAACCCTAGCAGCGAATCAAAAATCCAAAACCAAAATCACCTTGGCCAAATCGGCAGGGTACTTCCTGAACAACACAAAGGGGATCCGTCCCGGTGGACACTTCGTGAGAGGATTCAAGCGACCAATCTACATGACAGAAATGGATTGAGGGGGGAGAATTCTCACTCACGCGGTCGGAACCCTATATCCGCCACGCATCACCATGGGTCACAGCAGCGGAGCTCGGGGGAGGGGAAAAGCGAAGAGACTGAGGAAGACGAGACAAACCCACCGTGACAAAAAAAATCAAACAAATCACATCACAAATCACAAAAACACAAATCAGCAGAATCGCGGTCGGCCACAGCCCCCAGATCGACGCGCGGGAGCGGACTCGTCGCATCAAACAAATCACAAAAACGCAAATCCGCAGGCAGCACATCACATGGGGCAGCTAGGGATCGAAGAAATCGACAGATCTACAACGTGAAAATGGATTGGAAGGGGGAGAAATCTCACCTGCGCGGCGGGAACCCTAGCTCCGCCGCGCATCGCCGCTGGTCGGAGGAGCGCACAACACAAGCTGTGGGAGGCGAAAAGCGAAATGGGAAAATGAAAACAGAAAAGGAAATGACGATGCAGATAGCCGAGACCCCCAGAAATCAAAACGGTGCCCCTGGCAGCTCGGGTCCACGCGTCATACAAACAAGAGAATATAAAGCGATGGGAGGATCCTGCGTCACCGGATGCAAATCAAACGGCAGAGAAAATCGTGTGACGATGGAGCCTGTTTCACACGTGTGATGTTTAGCTTTTCCTAAGATAAAATTATGTAGTACTCCCTCCGTCCCTAAATATAAGCATTCTTTGATTTCCGTGACGCACGTTTGACTACTCGTCTTATTCAAAAAATTTATGAAAATATAAAAATAATTATGGTATACTTAAAATATATATGATGATAAAACATATCATAACAAAATAAATAATATTTTCATAAATTTTTTGAATAAAACGAATGGTCAAACGTGACCACTAAAAGTCAACAAATGTTAATATTTAGGGACAGAGGGAGTACAACGTAACCCACATTGTCTAGCCGTACTTCAGAAACGAATACAACTCAGTTCACATTTGGAAAGGCAATTCAACATGAGCCATCAAATTAGACGCAACAATTATTCAGCACATTGAACAATCTCGCCACTCATTTGCATTGCTGCAGGTGCTCGACCAGCTCATCCACGTACCCCTCCTGCCTCGCCATGTCCCCGACCACCGCCTTCTGAGCCTCCCGCGCGTTGCGCGCCAGCGCCAGCGCCTCGCCCTCCTCCTCCCCCTCCGCCATCACCCGCCGCACCGCCGCCGCGACGTCCTCCCCGCGGAACCACCCGTCGTCGCCGTCCCTCTCCACCTCGACGCCGAGACCCCGCGCCGCCGCGGCGCGCGCGTTGAGACCCTGGTCAAGCACGAACAGCAGCATCACCAGCGGGAGCCCGCAACGGAACAGGCCCTCCGCCGTGGAGCCCCAGCCGCAGTGCGTCAGGAACGCGCCCACGGCGGCGTGCGCCAGCACGCGCGCCTGCGGCACCCACCCGCAGAGCACCACGCCGCGTCCCGACACGCGCCGCTCGAAACCGTCCGGGAGCAGCGGCTCGGCGGGACGGCGGCCGGCGGGCGGGCGGAGCGCCCACAGGAACCGCGCGCCGGAGAGCTCCAGCCCGCGCGCGAGCTCCCGCACGTGGCCCACCGTCGCCGGCGCCTCGGTCCCGAGCGCGACGTAGATGACCGACCGCCGGGGCTGCGCGTCCAGCCATCGCATGGCGACCGACGTGGGCTCGTCGCCGCCGCTATTCAAGGCACCACCGTCTGCTTCGTCGGCGGCGGCGTCGTCGGGCAGGAGGAGGCCGGCGGGAACGACGGGCTTGGCGAAGAGGCGCGTGAGGAGCGGGAACATCGGCGGCTCGGCCTCCGGGCAGCTGCGGACGATGATGAGGCGGCAGCAGGGGCGCCGCTCCATCTCCCAGAACCGGTCCATGTCAGACACGCCGGAGGCGTTCGGCCGGAACCCGGCGGCGATCCACTCCGCCTCGTGGCGGCGGTACACCATGGTTGAGGGGAGAGGGATCCACGGCGGCGGGACCATGTAGTCCTCCGTCGTCCTGCGGCGGTGAGCCTCGTTCTCGTGCTGCGGGCCGGCGAAAGCCAAGAACGCCCCCGACACGATGATGAACATTGCACACTTGATCTGTGTCAAGCAAAAAAAAAAAAGGTAACCTCATGCTAAGTAAACAAGAGGTTTTAGCCTTTTACTGGTTAGGACACTGACTGACGTTGTATTCTTCGGCGATTGGCCAAACCCAGTTCTGCGCGAAGTCAAGGATGATCCAGTCCGGCTTCCTCGAGAACGCGGCACCCTCACCGTGCCGGTGTTCGGCGGCGCAGCAGGCTTCCGCGACGAGTTCCGCGAACGGCGCGGCGAGGCCGTCGAACGCCTTCTTGAGCAGCGCGACCTTCTCCGGCGGGACGTCGGCCGTGGACTCGGCGCCGTTCGGCAGGCCCTCGACCTCCGGAAGGTCCAGCGCGACGACGCGGAGGCGCGCGGCGGACAGCTCCGGCGGCGGGACGGCGGCGCCCAGCAGCCTGGCGGCGTTCCTCGGCGTGGACACGAAGGTGACGGCGTGGCCGCGGCGCACCAGCCCCTTGGACAGCTCGAGGAACGGGATCATGTGGCCGAACGCCAGCCATGGGAACACCACGACGTGAAGAGGAGGAGAAGCTTCGTCTTTGGTGCCTGCCATGGCTGGTTCTTGGAGGAGGATGCACTATGGAGCAAGCAAGGAGACGGCAGAGCCACACTTCCATATGGTTGCTGATTGCACTTATGCACAGGCTGTTTGGTAGCGAGTAACACTGTGGCTGGATGTTCAATTGCCACCACAGAATGCAACAACAATGCACAGGTGGTGGCGCAGCTCCGTAGTCATATACACAGAGAGATGCAGAAGAATTTTCCAGAGCAAACCCATCACATTTGATCAGTTGGCTGGGACAATCAAACCCGACATCCTAGCATACAGAGAGGCAAACAGAATTATAGAGTAGTAGCAATTTTTGCAGTATTGTTTTTTCAAGGCCTCAAGAGGGGGTCTGTTGAAATAGTTTTTGTCTTCGTTTTGCTACACCTCCAAACCAACCTGGTCCTATCCAGTAATGTAACTACAAATGCTTCTCTTCTGTAATGAAAAAGTATAGCACCAACCATAATTGATCAAAAATTATGGAGCAAGAACCGATTCTCTGAGACTCTGACAGTGTGCAATGGAGAGTGTGATCCATCCAGTCCACTGGATGTTAGTACTGTATATGATTTTTGTAACATCATGAGGATACGGATGATTTGCCTCTCGCCTTGTTTAATGCTACGAATCAGACGTCTCCATTTTCTGCTGCACCAGACGTCTCCTCCTCTCATTTCGTGTCATGTCGGAAAGCTATATTCTCCAACTCCTGCACGGATCCTCGCGCAATGAATAAGATCGATAAGAAAAAACTTGATAGCTTGATTATCTACTCCAGCAAAGGCTTTTCTCATCATGTCCTGGGCTCCTGGCCTTAGGATCACCTTAATTCCTCATGTTTAATTTACTGGCTCTTGCTTGCAGCAGTATTTAATCGTGTGACTAGAATGGTTTCTTAAGTGTTGATTAGGAATTTAGCATATGTCATATATATGTAATAACAAAAAAGATGATGTCCTTATTTTTCTATTGCATTCTTCATTCTTAAAATTTTACTTTATTTTCAAAAGCATTGTGAATATTTTCCGTCTGTATTATTCATTTTTATCTGTTATATTGCTTTTGAAAATCTATTGTTTTTGTTTTCTGCCTGAATTTTGCGTGAATTCCAGAACAATTCTGCGTGAATTCCAGAACAATCCAGTCAGCCTTCTTCGATCAAGTACCAGTCTGGCAGTCTCGCCGAGGCCGCCCCCCGACTCGTTCTTATCCTCTTCTACAGTTAGAGAGGCGAAGAGGGCGACTTCGGGGCGGAAAGCGATTCCGGCGGCGATTCCGCCGGCCTTCTCCCTCTCCGGCGGCCAGCCCGGCGTCGGAGAGGGTGATGGGCGGTGGAATCGGCGTGCGAATGTATATAGACTAGGTAGTTTAGTATCTAGGTCTTCGTTTTCCTCACCGCCGGCGATGACGGTGGAGGAACGAGCTCCGGGGATGGCCATGTCGCCAATCCGCCGGCAAATAAGGTCGCCTGCTGTTGCTGACGGCGCGGCGACGTCTTTGCTTCTCCAAGTTGGCCCTGCTGATGGCGGCGACGGTGGTCCTGCCAGATCTGCTAAGGTCCTTCGTTGGAGGTTAGCGTTTTGTTTGCCTGTTATCTGGGTCTTCTTTGCGAAAGGGAGGTGGCAGTCTTTCCCTACTGTGGGATTCTCTTCCGGGTTGCTGGCTACAGTAGCTGCGGAGCTTCTTTCCGGCCGGCGATGTGTGCGTTGCCGGCGGCGGATTCAGCCCTCCTTTTTCCTTGTCGATGGAATTGCTGATGCTCTTTCAACGGAATCGAAGCGTTGTGATGTCACGGCGTGGGCTGATGCAGCTGAACCAAAGATTTGGAGTTCCTCGATGAGGTGGATGGAGGTCACGGCCGGACTCCGGCGACTGTCGGGAGGCGCCGGCGATGAGGATGGAGCTGAGGACTTCCTGGGGTGTGTGCGTAATATATCTTTGTACCAGGGTGTTCTCTGCAAAATGGCAGGGATGTACTGTAACTCTTCTGTTTAATACAGTCTTCCCTTTCGCAAAAAAAAAGTCTGGCAGTCTTGCCATCGGTGGCTGGTGGCAGCACAACCGATCGGACCTCCACGACAATGCCGGCGAGCAAACGGCGCGGTGATGAGACCGTCGAACGCCTTGTTGAGGAGCTCGACGCCTCGATCGACCTCTTCTCCGGTGGGACGCCGGCCGTCGACTCGGTCGGCGCCTTTCGGGAGTTCCTCCACCTCGGTCAGGTCCAGCGTGACGATGCGGATGCGTGGGGACGACAAAGGTGACAACGTGGTCGCGCTGCGCCAGCCGATTGGAGATCTCGAGGAATGGGATCATGTGGGCCAAGGTCAGCCATGAGAACACGGCCACGTGGACAGGAGAAGTAGATGCCAATGGTTCGGTTGCCGACGAGATGGTATGCTAGCAGCTTCATACCAAGCATGTGACCCAAGATTGCTCCCTCAACGACACATTTTAATAAATTAATACCGTAGAAGATTGCAGTGTGATCCAACCATATGAATATACACATTTTATCGGCTCCAAGGAGCTGTTTATCGACTCCAAGGAGCTGAATGACACGCACCCGCGGACAGCAGCGAAGCACTTCATGGTGTCACCATCGTGGATCCGACTGCCCTCCCCGGTTGTTTTTCCCGATTGAGATGAGAAATATTTTCAATTAATTTCGATCTTTATAATAGTAAATATATATGATTGAACATGATAGCAATAAATTTTTTATTTGAAGTCTGTCACTGCAGCAGTGAAGGCGTAAACAAGGGAGGAGGAATGGCGTGTGTGTCTGCTTTCTGTTGGGGCCAGTAGCGCCTCGTATCGTGTTGTTGTGCTGGTTTTAGCCCATCTGACTAAGCATATGTGCCGGCCCACCACTGTATCACTCACTGGGCAAATGAACCAAATGATGGATGCATGGGATTTTTTTAACAAACAGGGAGCAAAAGGGCAAAAGTTACATTCCTGATGGCACACAGTTTTAGGAAAAAACAAGCAGATAAAAAAAGAACATCTATTATGCAGCAGAGTATCCACCAACCGAACCAGTATCTCCATTTGACTACCATAAAAAAAGGCACAAGGTCTAGCCTAAACCTTAATTGTGTTATAATTGGTTGCCACTAACTCCAAGTCACCAACACCAAAAAGTCTTGTCCAAACCAAACGTCCTGACACATCTTCTACGACCATAAACACATAGCAAATGGTGGTGTTCCGCGCGTCTTAGCTCTAAATCATAGTTTAGACTTTATAGCTGGCACTATCAAGACCGATGCCTTCACACAGATCCAATTTGCCAGTTTTAAATGCCATTGGCACAAATCTCAAACCCATGAGGGGAGGGGATCACTAAAGATATCTGATAATATCAACCCGTGTAGGTGAAGAATCAAACCTGGTGTCTCGAAGGTCGAATCCCGCTGTGTGCATTGGATGCTATGTAACCAGACGTCTTCCACCATTGTAAAAGGATGGGATACTATCGACTCAACTACCAACTTCCTCCCCACCTTCCCCCACCAATGGCAACGCACAAATACCGCAAACCAAGCTCGATCTCAAGAAGCGATGCCTCCAAGGAGGAAGCGACGCCAGGGGCGCTGCCGACGCTTGTCCATGAGTGGACATGGTTTTCACCCAGAGACTTCTCATGCACGAGGTGAAGTAGCTCCAGTGGTGCCCCCAACAGGGAGAATGATGCCCGAGGTCACCGTCGCCAAGGCTTTCGCCCAGAGTAACCCAGCCTCCTGGACGAACTCAGCCCGCCCCGCACTGAGGAGTCACGACAGCAAGCCGGCAGGCAACACTTGCAGGACCAATGTCCGCCCCGTGCCCTGCCGCAACATGTGTAGATCGGCAACACAAGGGCACCAGACCACCCACCTGAGCGGTGGACCTTGTGCCCCATACCCCGGCCAATGATCAACACCGCCACCAACCGCCACCGCACCATCAGCATTTCAACACCCATCGAAGGATGAGAAGGGAAGAGAGGGGAGCACCACAGTGATGTAGAGCAATACATCGGCGCCCACCACCACCTCCGTCATCCCCGACGACTGCCGCACCACCACGACCACACGCTCGGGCACAGGCAAAGCACCAGATCAGCCCACCCGGGCAGCAGATCTGGCACCCCCAACCCCTCTACCGCTGCTGCCGTCGTGCACCAGATCCGCCGTCACCGCTAATGGGAAAACCACCACCACACGCCAATCTCCTCCACCTCCCCGGCTCCTCATCCACATCACTGTCGCGTCCTGCCGCGCCTCACCACGGCGCAACAGCCATGGCCTCTGAGCGCCCTTCCAACACGAGTCGCCCACGACCCTCCTGGCGAAAAGCCTCACCCCGCCCTCCTTGGGGGTGCACATAGGTTCCTGACAGCCCACCTCCTACGACGGTGGTGGAAGGGAACGAGATCCTCTACCGTTGCGCTCGCAGCGGTAGAGTGACGTTCAGCTGATCTGAGGCATCGGTTGGACATCTGACGGTGCACACATAAACTAGAGAAGTCCATTACCTTGTGGGCCATATATCAGCCCATTAGCAGCAACTAAGCAGCCCAGTTGGCTGCACACACACACGAGAATAGACAACGATAGAAAAAAAGAGCCGGCAGCAGGCATCTCGTCGCTGCCGCCACCGCGTCGCCATCGATGTCGCTGGGTGCTGCAGCTCTCTCCTCGTTGTCAAACACCGCCGACCACCTCGTCTTGCTCTTCATCACCATCGACGTCGGGATGCTATATGTCGCGCTTGTCCCCATCATCTCGGTCGTTGGGGAGCGATTCTGACAGGCTGCGCCGGTCGCCGCCACCGAGGAGCCAGGCTACGGTTGGGCATTGGTGAATGCTGGTTTTTGCCCTGCACTTGAATCTGGTGAATACTGGTTTTTGCCCTGCACTTGAACCTGGTGAATGCTGGTGGTACATTGATCAAAGGTTGTAGCAAGGCCAAGTAAACAAGGATCTGAAATTGGTACATGAATTGAGAGACAAGAATAATGTAGTGAGTAGCTCTTGATTCAAAACTCATTCGTACTATTATGACTTCGCTGATGGAAAGCAAAGAAGATAAAAAAATATTGGAGGGGCTGCCTAATTTCACTACCGGATTTTGGGCCTTCGCCGAGAGCGAGGTTCCTCTCGGCGAAGGGCCTATTCCCCTCGGCGAAGGCTTCGCCGAGAGTTTGCTCTCGGCGAAGGCCTCTCAGCTAATTTCTACCGACGAAGGAGCCTTCACCGAGAGCAGGTGGTGAACCTCTCGGCGGATATGTGCCGAGAGACTCAGTTGGCTCTCGGCACAGGCGCTTTCACGGGTCACACCGTTATGAGTGGGGTCCACAACTTCGCCGAGAGCCGTGGACCAAGCTCTCGGTGAAGAAGGCCCCTTCGCCGAGAGCCGTGGACCAGGCTCACGGCGAAGACGGCCCCTTCGCCGAGAGCCATGGACTTAGCTCTCGACGAAGAGGTGTCCAGGACTGGGGATATGACCGCCCTTTGCCGAGAGCAATGGACATTGCTCTCGGCAAAGACTATGTTTTTTTTTCTTTTTTCCAACAGCCTCAAATATTCATACAAATAACATAAATCATCAGAGGTATATATAATCATCGCAGGCATATATAATCATCATCACATGCATATATAATCATCACAGGCAGCTAATATTCATCACATGCATTTCGTAATCATCACATAGTCCACAAATGATCACATAATCGACAAATTCAGATAAGAAGTCCAAATGCAAGTGCAAGTCACGAATTGCAAGTCACAATGGTCCAGTGCAAGTCACACGGCGGCTGCTATGGCCACGACACCCACCCAGACGCCTGTGGCTGTATCATCCCCGGTCAACTGTGAGGCGATTGCTGAGGGCCAGGCGGCTGCTAAGGGCTAGGTCTCGGCCACGGACCAGGTGGCACCCACTGCATCCCACCCCAAGGAGTCTGCTGAGCTGGCGGCGACCCGTCGTATCCTAGAGGCCCATCTTTTGATGCTGTCGATAGATTCTGCGTAGGATTTAAAGTCAGGAATGATAATACAAGATTTTGAGCATTTCTACCAAGGCATTTTCGATTTCTACGTCATTCTAGGTTTTGCTATCATTTATAAGTTGTATACCACAATGAGAAATGAATGTACAAGGTTTTGACCATTTATATGAAGTCATTATAGGTCACTACGAGAAACAAAAATAGCAGGGTTCGAAAGTAACTCACCAGAGAAATAGCAGCCGGTCGAGGGAGTGGAGGCAAGAACACCTGCGGTAGTGGAGGGAGTTGCACCTGTGGCGCCACCACGTGACCAAGGTTTTGCATGTACTGAAGCACGGAGGCAAACTGCTGATTGCGGGCCTCTTGTAACGCTTCCATCTGCTTCTGGTGGGCCTCGTGCATCTGTCGCATCTGCTCCTGGGAGTGCCTTTGCGTCTCTTCTACCTCCAATCTTCGCCGATAGCGGGACCCAAGGCTATCGGCGAAGAGCCCCTCTGCCGTGAGCCGGGCCTTTGGATCTTGGCGAAGCTGCGGGCTCATGGCATAGGCCTCATTTCCGGTAGTGTTTATCACTGAACAGCTATTGCAAGGCAACACAATCTTGTCCCAGGAGTTCATGAACTCACTATATAGATCATGCCCTACACTTGAACCTGGTGAATGCTATAGCACTTATGCCCTCCCCAAGATGGTGCTGGCCCTGGGCACACAAACCCCTTGTCAGTCCCAACCGTGGCCTGGCCCCTCGGCGGTGCCGACCGACGCAGCTGTCAAAATCGCTCTGCGACGACCGAGATGATGGAGACAAATGCGGCATATAGCATCTCGGCATCAATGGCGGTGAAGAGCGAGATGAGGCACTCAGAGGTGTTTGACGGGGAGGAGAGACCCAACGGCATCCATGGCGGAGCGGTAGAGGCGGCGACAAGATGCCCGCTGCCGGCTCCTTTTTTTCTCGTGCTGTCTGTTCTTGCAGCCAATTGGGATATTTAGTTGCCAGTAATGGACTGATATATGGACCGCAAGGTAATGGACTTCTCTCAGATGGCCAACCGACGCCTCAGGTTAGCTGAACATCACTCTGCCGCTGCGAGCACAACGGCAGAGGATCTCGTTCCGGTGGAAGAAGGGTAGGGGGGCGGCGCTAGGGTTGTCGCCCAAGGCTCCCGCGCGGGGGACGACCCAGGCAACCAAGGGTATCTGATGCACAAATCCTATTTGACGCGCGCGTGCCGCAACAACATAGCAGCGAACGCTTTACCTTATCCACTCGGTCTTGGCGAGTCGTCTTCTACCTCTCCCCTGTGGCGCTTCCAAAAGCTTCACTCCGGCCATCTCCGGTGGTTGGTGGGCGGGGCGGACGACGGCGGGTCGCCGTCGACCGCGGGCGGCGGTGGAGGCCGGCGGTCTTAGGGTTCGGGTTATGGTTTGGGGGTTCGGGGCTGCAGAAGCTTCCATGGCCACCGGACCTAGAGGGATGGTGCGGGAGGCAGCCGGACCAGTGGTGGGGTCGGTGTGTGGGTGGAACGGCGGGCGGCAGCCGTGCCTCCCGCCGCGGTTGGGGGGGGGGATGGCGGTCGGGAAGGGCCGGCGGCGGGGTCAAGCAGTTGGAGAATTTAGGAAGGGCGGGGAAGCGGGCGGACGGCACGGCGACAAGGTCACCACCGGCCGTGGGCGGCGGTGGAGGCCGACGGCGGCGGGGTCGGTGGTCGGTGCGACAATGGGATCTGAGTTGGGGAGAGATGAATGGAGGAAGAAGAAAGGAAAAGGAAGAAGAAAGAGGAAGGGAAGGAAAGAGATAAGGTAGGTGGTGGTCCCACCTGTGACTATTCGCGAGTGGCGCACGCGCGCCTGTTAGCCGTTCTGTATCTGATGCCCGCAAGGATGCATGGGATATAGAGGCTGGAATTTTTATTCCTTAATTAAAAAAAACAAGGATGCATGGGATAAACTGAAACTATCCCCCAAAACGTTTTTCTTCCTGTTGCTAGTGATTCTTTTTCATTAGCACGAGGGATGCACGTGCTTTCGGAATCTGGCGTGGAGAACGAGCGACTTATTGTATTGTACGTATACAAGGACAATCAAGAGGATAATGCAATTATGCAACTAAACTTGCGATGGAAAGCAATGTCGCAAAAGAGAGGCCCAGAGGCGAGAGGGATGATTAATAAAAATATAAAGAAGTAACTAGGAGGCGGATGGATCATCATCATCGCAGAAATGCATTTCCGAATGTGCAGCCGTTTCGCCGGAGCTCTCCGCGTACATCCGATTCGTGTCCCTGCCGTTGCCGGCCGTCGACGGTCTCCCGGACGGCGCGGAAGCAACGTCCGACGTCCCGCCGGAGAAGGTCGAGCTGCTCAAGATCGCCTTCGACGGCCTCGCCGCGCCCTTCGCTGGGTTCCTCGCCGAGGCCTGCTGCGCTGGCGCCGCCGGCGGGGAACGCCACGGCAGGAGGCCTGACTGGATCTTCGTCGACTTCGCGCACCACTGGCTCCCGCCCATCGCCGGCGAGCACGGGGTGCAACGCGCGCTCTTCTTCATCTTCCCGGCGGCGCTCGTGGCGTTCATCGGTCCCAAGGAGCTGAACGACGCGCACCCGCGGACGGCGGCCGAGCACTTTATGGTGCCGCCGCCGTGGATCCCGCCGCCCTCCCCGATCTCGTACCGGCGGCAGGAGGCCGAGTGGATCGCAGGCGCGTTCCAGCCCAACGCCTCCGGCGTCGCGGACGTCGGCCGCCAGCTGGAGACGGTGCGGCGCTGCGCTCCTCGTCTGCCGCTGCAGCCGCGAGGTCGATGGCGCGCTCTGCACGCTCCTCGACGGCATCTATGGCAGGCCCGTCGTGCCTTCTGGCCTCCTCGCCCCCTACGACGCCGCCCGCGCCGCTGCCGCAGCTAGCAGCGACGCGGCCGGCGGGGGCGAGACGAGGAGACGGGGAGCCTCGTGCGGTGGCTCGACGCCCAGCCGGAGACGTCGGTGATCTACGTGGCGTTCGGGAGTGAGGCGCCGCTGACGCCAGCGCACGTCGAGGAGATCGCGCTGGGGCTTCTTCACGCACGCCGGGCTGAGCTCGCTAATGGAAAGCTTCTTGTTCGGCCACCTGCTCGTGATGCTGCCGCTGTTCGCCGACCAGGGCCTCACGGCCCGGATCATGGCGGAGCAGCGCGTCGGGCTGGAGGTGCCGAAGGACGACGACTGCTCGGTACGGAGGGAGGACGTCGCGGTGGCGGTGCGGCGGGTGATGGTGGAACAGGAAAGGGAGGTGTTCGCCGGCAAGGCCATGGAGCTGCGGGAGATTCTTTGGGACACGGCGAGGCAGGAGGAGTACGTTGATGAGCTGCTGCAGTAGGTAATGCTTCGTGCTCGATCTCTGCCATGAAATAATCTGGCATGCTAATAAGCTTCTGTGCTTCTGAAAAAATGCATATTCTCTTCAAAAAAAGAAAAAATGCATATTGTGTTTCCAATTTCTTTTTTGTTGTTTTGATGTATTTTCAAGATATTTGGGAACTTTGTTTCGACTTTCGACATTTGAATGGCATGGTTATGCCTTGGCACTAGGTTAAGAAAAAATCGTAGCTCATTGTCAAAAATGGAAATATTGTACAAAATTCAAATTATGTGTGCAACCCAATGCCCCCACGAGCTCTGCGAGGCTCGGCTGCACGTTTGGTCGCCCGTTTTCGTCGCTTCCCTGCCGCCGAAACGCCGCCGCCCGCGCAGGGGTGCAGGCAGCGCGTAGAGAGAAGAGAGGGAGAGGAGAGAAGAGAGATATCGGACTAACATGTGGGCCCCACCACCACATGGCAGCTATGTTAGCAAAAGTACTCTCTAAAACCGCATGTGGTCAATTGTGAACGGTTTTAAGAGTTCGATGACCAAAGAATCATGATTTTCGAGTTCGATGGCCAAAACAAACTTCGGTTATAGTTTGATGGCAAAAAAAAATGGATTTGTTCCTAAGAAAAACCCAAATAAAGTTGTACTAGCAAAATACCGGTAAATAGTGGCGGAGCTGCAACCCAGGCCACCCCGGCCGAGGCCCTACTCATGGCCAAAAAAGCTCACTAACCCCCTTAATTTCTAGCAGAAAAACATGCCTCCAAAGCCCATTTTTCAACATACTAAGCAGGCCACACAAAACAGGCCTTAGTCTGGGCTGAAAGCTGGCTCCGCCACTACCGGTAAACGTGTTAAGGTGGATAATAATTTCACTCAAAGATAAATCCACATATATTGTCCTCTGAGTGAAGTTATAAAGTGGATAATATATAGTAATAAATTATTACCAAAATGAATAGATAATGTATAGATACATCCTTTAATTTGAGAGGAGGGAGTAGCTACATGGGTTTCTGCCATGGTGGATTTCCTGCAGAGCTGGATATTGCCAATGAAATCTTCACCACCTTGATATCCATCAACCAGGTAACCAAAGAATCAAAGATATATTCCTCTTCAGATAATGATATAGTAAAATTGCACTGTCTGATCCATGCGAACGGACATTTTAAAAGTTTTGATCTATCAATCCCTCGACATTTGGTTTGATCTTGATTTTTTCCATGTGGTCACGTGCAGGTGTCAACACATCACATCACGTGGGTATGTTAAACCATGTTTTTTGAAGTAAAATTAAACCATGCTTCAATCTGATCTATATTTCCGTAGTATAAACACATCACATTTATCTGGCCACATCCTTGTTATCTTCTGAAACGAGGCTTTAAATCCGCATGAATAACAATTGGTGGTGAACTATATCCGAATTGCAGCAAGAAGTTATAATGACTCATTTCTGATATTTTACTATTAACTAGCAAAATGTACGTGCGGCACACACGTATCTAAAAAATCACAATAACAAAAAACACAATGTGATTTGGTTACCAATTATTTTTCGAAATCCCTTCAAAAAACACAAAACAAAACGTGATTTGGTTACCAATTATTCTCCGAAAATCTTTTAAAAAACACAACGTGATTTGGCTTACCAATTATTCAAACGGTTGACGAAAGAGCAATTGATGAAAATGGGGGTCAACGTGATTCGGATACCAATTATTCCCCAAATCCCTTCCACAAAAACACAACGTGATTGGGCATACCGATTATTCAAACGGTTGACAAAAGGGCAGTTGACGAAAGGGGGTCAACGTGATTTGGTTATCAATTATTCCCCAAAATCCTTTCAAAAACACAACGTGATTTGGTAATAAAACCGACAAAAAGGACGACGAAGGGGGCGGATAACCATCAAAAGAACTCGTTCTTTATAGTATAGATACGCACAAACCATCATGCTTTCGACACTTGAAAATAAGGGGAAAAAATAGGGTGCGCACGGTGTGCACCGTGGCCACCGTGCACACCCCCTCGCGATGCCCTCCGTGTTTTGATCCGACGCTCAGTGATCCCTGCGCTCTGTGATTTATATGCCCTTCGCGTCTCAAGGTCCATGCACTCCGTGATCCCTCCCTCGCTCGGACCCATGTCGCAGCCACACAGGGATGGGTGCGCATGGTGCACACCCAATTTGTTTCAGAAAATAATGTTATTGGATGTGTTGCAAGAATATTTTCGGATCAAATTATGAAGCATTGAACCAGCTAAAAGTACTTGCAACCAAAACCAAGAAAAACTTCAAACATGAAAAATATTCTTGAATCTCCGTGGACGATCAATACAAATAACAAAACTCCACATCTGTCTCATCTGCTACTCTATTTTACTTTTACCCTCGCATGCTGGTGCGGTGGTGCCGGCCATTGCCTTGCAGTCGTCGGCACACCATCACCAACACAAATCGAAGCTACGCAACACATCAAGATGTGATTTGGAGAAGACAGGGTAACGGCTGAGATGGTGGTGTTGCAAGTAAGGAAGAATAGCAGATTCACTGGTAGAGAGCGAGGTTTTGGTTCGAGCCTTTAGTCCCGGTTCAACTTTGGAGTCGGGACTAAAGGCCTTTCGTCGACGTGACCCGAAATGCTGGCTGGAGGCACCCCTTTAGTCCCGGTTGGTATAACCAACCGTGATAAAAGGGCTGGCTCCCAACGTCTCTTTCCCGCAATGATTGACGCAGACTTTTAGCACCGGGTGGAGTTACCAACCGAGACTAAAGGGAACCCTTTAGTCTCGGTTGGTAATTCCACCCGGGACTAAAAGCCCGCGCCTTATAAATCCAGCTTCTTCTTCCTCTTTCTCTTGCCCGAGCCATTCTTCACCAAGAGCTCAAGCTCCTCCTCCATGGCGCCTCAACCTTAGAGAGGTGCTGCTGAATTTTTTTTCATCTATTTGTGAAGATTTCTCTCCTCTAAAGTGTTGCCAAAGTTTGATTCTTCTTCCTCCCATCATTTGTTGTGATTAATTTTTTTTATATTTTAGAGATGGAGAAAATAGAAATCTTAAATCCTAGGTGGGAGGAGCTAATAAGAGATGAGGTTATTTGTATACTTTAGATTTAGAAAAAAGTGGTTGGCTAAACACTAGCATTCTCTTGTTATCTTTTAAATTGATGTAGAGAAAATTGAATTTTACTTTTTGGTATAATGATACATAGAACTAATTATACTTTTACATTTAGCTAATTTTTTAGAAGTTAGTTTATAAAAAAAATGGTCATTAATAATGGAGATAAAAAATAGCCATCAGGTGACCTCTGTATGTCATTGTATCACAAGAAATGGCCAGATGTATGTAGTTCACATATGATGCAATGATTGTCGCAGTTGTGGTACAATGACATACATACAGATGAGGTCACTTGATGGCTATTACAAGACACGACATCAATAGCAATGAGTACAAGTCCCAAGCTAAAACTAGTCAGATTCTAGCTTTTGAACTTCTGCTTCAAACACATTTATGAATTCACGTATTGTGTTGAGATGATCAACATGTTCAGGAAGAATGTAGGTAGGCCTCCAGTTCTCATCATCCAGTTCATAACGGAATACATCATCAAACTCACCCTTCTTCATCTTTGTCTTTGTTATTCTAATTTAAAGGAAATAATTTTTGGACTTAATATGATGCAGATGAACCGGCAATGGATGAACGCCGACAGACGATCCCCGGAGTACATTGCTGGCATGCATATTTTTCTCGAAGTGGCCAAAGCCAACAAGAACCCAAAGGGATTCATGTGTTGTCCATGCTCTGTGTGCAGAAACGACAAAGACTACTCTGACTGGGGGACTCTTCACCTCTACTTGATTAAAAATGGATTCATGGCGACTATGTGCTTTGGACCAGGCACGGTGACAGAGGGGTTGTGATGGAAGACAACGAAGAAGAGGAGGATGATAATAACATTCCTGACTGGGCCGCGGGGCAAGCTTTTGCGGATACTTTAATGGAAGATACTGACGAAGAAGAGATACCGGAAGACAGTCATGTTGATGATCTTGGTCAAGTTCTAAAAGATGCACAAAGGGACTGCGAAAATGATAATGAAAAGGCAAAGTTGCAGCGTATGATAGAAGATCACAGAAAACTATTGTACCCAGATTGCAAACAGGGTCACAAAAAGCTTGGTACTACACTTGAAATGTTGCAATGGAAGGCAAAATATGGTGTGTCTGATAAAGTATTTGAGGGGATGCTAAACATTGTGAAGGACAAGCTTCCCGAGAATAATGAATTACCGTCGACAACATATGAAGCGAAACAGACGGTGTGCCCTCTGGGGTTGGAGGTTCAGAAGATCCATGCCTGCCATAATGATTGCATCCTATATCGAGGTGAACACGAGAATTTGGAAGCTTGTCCTGTGTGCAAAGCGCTACGTTATAAGATCTAGAGAGATGATGATCCTGGTGCTCTCGAGGGGACACCTCCCAAGACGATGAAAGTACCGGCGAAGGTTATGTGGTATTTTCCTATAATACCACGTTTGAAGCGTTTGTTCAGAAACAAAGAACATGCTAAGTTGATGACATGGCACAAAAGGGATCGTAAGCAATACCACATGCTGAGACATCCAGCAGATGGGTCTCAATGGAGAAAGATTGATAGAAAATACAAAGATTTTGCTAGGGAAGCAAGAAACATAAGATTTGATTTAAGCACAGATGGTTTCAATCCATTTGGTGAGTTTAGCAGTGGTCATAGCACTTGGCCTGTGACCCTATGCATGTTCAACCTTCCTGGTTGGATGTGCATGAAGCGAAAGTTCATTATGATGCCGGTGCTAATCCAAGGTCCAAAACAACCTGTCAACGACATTGATGTGTATCTAAGACCATTGGTCGATGAACTATTACTGCTATGGAAGAAAGAATGTGTATGTGTGTGGGATGAGAATAAGCAAGAGAACTTCAACCTACGAGCATTGTTATTCATTACCATCAATGATTGGCCTGCTTTAAGTAACCTATCAGGGCACTCAAACAAGGGATATCGGGCCTGCACCCACTATTTACATAAAATAGACGGTATTCATCTGAAAAATTGTAAGAAGGTTGTGTATATGGGTCACCGTCGCTTTCTTCCTGAGAAGCACCCCTTAAGGAAGAAAGGTATGCATTGGAAAGAAAAGGCTGATCATCGTACAAAGCCCCCCATTTTAAAGGAGAGGAGATATTTGAGATGGTAAAGGGTCTAAGGGTAGTCTTTGGAAAGGGTGACGATAGTGAACCTGTTGCACATGATGCTAACGGGCATGCACCAATGTGGAAGAAGAAATCTATATTTTGGGAGTCACCTTATTGGGAAATTCTTGAGGTCCGGAACGCAATTGACGTGATGCACTTGACGAAGAATCTTTGTTTGAATGTGCTAGGCTTCTTGGGTTCTTACGGTAACTCTAAGGATACATTGGAAGCACGACGGGACCTGAAAGATATCCATAGGAATGAAGCACCTCCGATAGAGGTTGATGAAGAAGCAGATCCTGAAGAGGTTGAGGAGGAAGAACAAGATTACTTAGGTCTTGCTAGTTACACCCTGAGCAAGGAAGAGAAGGACATCATGTTTGATTGCCTAAACAGTATGAAGGTTCCATCTGGCTACTCGTCGAATATAAAAGGGATCATAAATATGAAAGATAAGAAGTTCACAAATCTAAAGACCCACGACTGCCACATGTTGATGACACAGTTACTTCCAGTTGCGTTGAGGGGTGTTCTACCAGAGAAAGTACGATTAGCGCTCGTAAAGCTTTGTGCATTTCTCAATGCAATTTCACAGAAGGCAATCGATCCAAGGAACCTAGTGAAGCTACAGAATGATGTTGTGCAATGTCTTGTTAGCTTTGAGTTGGCATTTCCACCTTCATTCTTCAATATTATGACTCACCTCCTGGTGCACCTTGTGAAAGAGATTACTAATCTTGGTCCAGTATTCCTGCACAACATGTAGCCTTTTGAGAGGTTCATGTCAGTCCTCAAGAAATATGTTCTTAACCGCGCACGTCCGGAAGGAAGCATCGCCAAAGGATATGTAACCGAGGAGGTCATTGAGTTTTGTGTTGACTTTGTCAACTCAATTGACTCGATTGGGGTTCCAGTATCATGACACGAGGGGAGGCTACTAGGAAAGGGCACCATTGGAAGGAAAGCATGTTTGAGCAATGATACTGATTTGTTCAATAAAGCACACCTAGCTGTTCTGCAACAATCAACCTTGGTGACTCCGTATATAGAGGAACACAAGCAGATTATTTCTTCACAAAATCCAACCAAAACCGAAGCATGAGTTATATGCCATCACTTGGAAAATTTTCCCTCATGGTTGAGTGAACAAGTTATTGGTGATTCCACGATTCACCCAGAACTCGCTTTGTTAGCTAGGGGACCTTCTAGCACACTTGTGAAATTCCAAGCTTACGATATAAATGGTTATACTTTTTACACAAGAGACCAAGATCGGAAAACCACACACCAAAATAGTGGTGTCCGTATAGACGCCATGGACAACAACAATAACAAGAACTCCTATTATGGTGTCATAGAAGAGATATGAGAGCTTGAGTACGGGCCGCTTAACATCCCTCTGTTTCTTTGCCAATGGGTAAAACTAACTGGAGGTGGCATAAGGAAAGATCAATATGGAATGACAATAGTGGACCTGACCAAGATTAGTTTCAAAGATGAACCATTCGTCCTTGCCAAAAATGTGCATCAAGTTTTCTATGTCAAGGATATGACTAGCAAACCGAAGAACACAAATCCCCAAGAAGGACCACAAGAGCCAAAGCGACACATTGTTCTTCCAAGTAAAAGAGTAATCGTGGGAGTCGAGGACAGAACAGACAAATCGGATGACTATGATCAGTTCGATGGCATGCCTCCATTCGCTGTCGAAGTTGACCCAAGCATATCGCTTGGAAATGAAGAGACACCGTACTTACGTCACGACCGTGACCAAGGAACTTTTGTCAAGAAAAGGAACTTCAATACTGTACTGTAATGATTAATGTTCAAATCATTTGTGTAATGTTATATGAGTGTATTCCTTTATGTATTTGAACTAAAACTTGTTAAAGCCTTTCAGATGCCCTGTGAGAAGTAACCACAAAGTTTGAGATTTTTCTGAATTAGTTGAGCATTTTTTCAGTTTAATTGAATTTCCACCAGTAAAAAGATATGGAATGGTGCCAAATTTTGCCACATGGTCTCTTATGTCTTAGGAGACAAATATTGTCAAGTCCGATGTATAATTATTGTTTTTAAAATTTATATGAAATGAAATTAGCATTTTTATCACTAAAAATTGGGATAAGGTAGATATAAACGGAAAAGAAGAAGTAATTATTTCAACTATTAAATTATTTTTTATATAGGAAAGTGAAGGTTGTTAATACTTAACGAAATATAATTTTGCATGGTTCAAATATTAAACTTACCATTTTGTAAAAATGTTGCAAAGAGAAAGAATGAGAAAATGAGTAGGGAAAATGGGAAAAAAATCAATGTCCCGCGCAAAATAGCCCTTTAGTCCCGGGTGGTGTTACGACCCGAGACAAAAGGGGGGCCTTTTGTCTCGGGTGGTAACACCACCCGGGACTAAAGAGGGAAATTTTCCCTTTTGGGGGCTCTCGCGTGAAATCGCCCTTTAGTCCCGGGTCGTGTAACCAACCGTGGCAAAGCCCCCCCTTTTGTCACAGTTGGTTACACGACCCGGGACTAAAGGGGGGTGTATATATAAAACAGCGACCCTCCCCCTCCAGCACTTGGCCACTTTTTTCGTCCCCGATCCGCCGCCATCGTCGTCGTCGTGTCCTCCTCCTCCTCCGCCGCCGTCATCCTCCCCGACCGCCGCATTCCGCGTCGCCCCCCGTCCTCGGCCCCCCGGAATTCGCCGCCGCCGTCGGCCTCCCGGAATCCGCCGTCCACCGACCCGCCGACGCCGTCGGCCCCCGCCACGCCGGTCCGCCGCCGTCGGCCCCCGGAACGCGGCGGCTTCCTCCCTGACCGCCCCGGCCTCCGGGGCTCCTCCGTGCGTCGGCCTCCTCCCCATCCTCCTCCTCCGCGCCGTCATCCCCGGCCTCCGGGGCTCCGCCGCCGCCGCGCACCTTGTCGCCCGGTCGGTCGGCGCGTCGTTGCCTCCGCCCGCGCATCAACATCGTCTGTCCTACTCCTCCGTCGCCTCGTCCTGCTGCGCTCTGCCTTCAGCCTCACGGTCATCATCCCCAACGCTGGTAGGGGAGCGCCCTTCCCCCCCGGCCGCCAGCGTACACCGGCCTGCCCCCAAATTTTGGGAGTTTTGGGACTTGCTGAAGCAAACAAATGAATTGTTTGCGTCAGCAATTTTTTTAATTTGATTTGAAGATTAAATTTAAGTATAAAATTGTACTAAATATGTGTATAATAATTCTAATTAAATATGTCTCTCCCCAGCATCACCGTCCGCCATCTCTCCCCGGCTCCCCGCTGCCTCCCTCGACGCACCCAGGATCTCGCCGCCGTCTCGCCTCGGCTCCTCGCCGACTCCGGTAGGCGACACTACCGATAAAATCGTGGTTATTTAAGAAATTGATAGAAATTAATATGAATTATTGTAGAAAATTAGTGTATATTCTTGTCGATTCTAGAAATAGATAGAAATTATTGTATATTCTCATAAATTCGTGTCGATTCATAGAAAATTAGTGTTTGTTCTTGTTTATTCTAGAAATAGATAGAAATTATTGTATATTCTCATAAATTCGTGTCGATTGATAGAAAATTACTGTTTATTCTAGATGGATACTAGAAATAGATAGAAATTATTGTATATTCTCATAAATTTGTGTCGATTCATAGAAAATTAGTGTTTATTATTGTTTATTCTAGAAATAGATAGAAATTATTGTATATTCTCATAAATTTGTGTCGATTCATAGAAAATTAGTGTTTATTATTGTTTATTCTAGAAATAGATAGAAATTATTGTATATTCTCATAAATTCGTGTCGATTCATAGAAAATTACTGTTTATTCTTGTTGATTCTAGAAATAGATAGAAATTATTGTATATTCTCATAAATTTGTGTCGATTCATAGAAAATTACTGTTTATTCTAGATGTATAACAGTGACAACGATGAAAGGATTATGGAGGACATTATTGCTCGCGGTGCAAATACCGTTGCAACCTACACGGATGAGGAGTGTAGCCAGGCAGACAGGTTCCTCAATATAAACATGATCGGTGAAGGAGGCGTCGCTGCCGATGACTTTGCAAATAACGAGGAAGACATAGCCGCCGACTCAGAAAATAATGAGGACCTTGAGGATGCTAATGCAGAAGGTTCCAACAAGGTATACATATCATTAGCCGATAAGTATAATTTGAATGGCTTCTTATCTTGAGGGGGCATTAGGACAGGAGGAGACTTTAAATATTGCTTGATGTTGTCCAAAGCCTTTTGTTGCTCTTCTCCCCATACAAATTTCTGATCGGCCTTGAGCTTCAATAGAGGTGTGAACGGCTGAATTCTTTCAGATAGGTTAGATATAAACCTCCTGATAAAATTAACCTTGCCGATCAATGATTGAAGCTCTTTTTTGTTTGATGGTGCTTCTATGTTATCAATTGCGCTGATTGACTTCTGACCAACCTCAATTCCCCTTTCATATATCAAGAAACCCAAGAATTGACCAGCTGAAACATCGAAAGCACATTTGTTGGGATTCATCTTTAAACCATGCTTCCTTGTGCACTCCAATGTTTTTCGCAGGTTGGCCAGATGCTCTTTGTAGTTTTTTGACTTGACAACTACATCATCAATGTAGATTTCTACTATCTTGCCGATGAGTTCGTGGAAAATGTAATTCATGGCTCTTTGATACGTGGCACCAGCGTTCTTTAATCCAAAGGTCATGACAATCCACTCGTATAAACCAACGTGACCAGGGCATCTGAAAGCAGTCTTTGTAATATCTTCTATAGCCATAAATATCTGGTTATATCCAGCATTACCGTCCATGAAGCTGATGACTTTATGCCCTGCAGCGGCGTTGACCAATGCGTCTGCCACTGGCATTGGATATCCGTCCATCGGCATTGCTTTGTTTAAATCCATGAAATCAATGCAAACACGCAATTTGCCGTTTTTCTTGTAAACTGGGACTATGTTAGAAATCCATTCGGCATACCGACATTGCCGAATAAAACCAGCTTCGAGTAACTTTGTTATCTCAGCTTTTATATCTGGATAAATCTTTGGGTTGCACTGCCTAGGATGTTGTTGGAAAGGTCGATATCCTGGTTTAATTGGTAGTCGATGTTCTACAATAGATCGGTCTAAACCAGGCATCTCATAATATTCCCAGGCAAAACAATCTTTGAACTCTTTTAATAATGCAATCAACTCTGCTTTGTACTCTGGATCTAGCTTGGCACTAATATAAGTCGGCCTTGGTTTACTTCCATCTCCAAGATCTATCTGCCCAAGCTTTCCTTCGTCTTCTATGAATTGATTAAATCTTGTCATCAGAGCCGACTGCTTGAACCGGCTGCAGTCCGAAATCGGACACCATGAGATACTTGGTATCCCATGCTCTTCCAGATATGCAGCTTACTCGATCATAAGTCCATTCTTGTGCTTCTGTAGCTGCTACTGTCAAAGAGGTTTCTCCTTTGACCATCTCCACTGAATCTCCGATCCATTGGATGATGCATTGATGCATTGTATATGGTATACAAAAATTGGCATGTATCCAATCCCGACCCAGCAGTAAATTATAAGATCCTCTCCCTTTAATGACAAAGAAAGTGGTTGGAAGGGTCTTACTGCCGATGGTGAGCTCCACGCAGATTGCACCTTGAGATGGAGAAACATTGCCTTCAAAGTCCACCAGCATCATGTCGATTTGTCGGTTTGGGTTAGATCTTCATCAGATTTCCCAATCTTGCGCAGCAGGGTATATGGCATCAGATTGACTGTTGCTCCTCCATCTACTAGCATCCTGGTGACTGGCTTCCCATTGACAAAACCTCTGAGAAACAATACCTTCAAATGTTGTCTTTTCTCATCTTCTGGTTTCTCAAAGATAGCTTGTGTAGGTTCCAATGTCAATTGGGCCATCCATAACTCTTGATCGGACGCATCCAAATCAATTGGAGCCATAAACTCCTTTGGCAGAAGGACAACCATATTTTTGTCAGCTTTTGGCCCATTGTTCTTCTCACCATCGGCTCTAGGCTTAGGGCGCCATACTTGAGACCGAATTTTCTTCTTGTCCAGCACGTGCCTCTCTGCTTCTTCTTGCTGTTCTAGCCGTCGTAGGTGCTGGACTCTCCTTTTCTAAGATTTGGTCAAACCATCTAGACACTGTGACAACCCGCCCAGGAAAATACCGTACTATCTCCTAAACCAATCCACTTTGGTCATTAAGCAATAATAAAGTATCATCCTGTCGTTAGTTGCCGGGTTAACGCCCGGTGAAATCACTTACATAGCAACAAGGATCGACAAATATGCATTAAAACTCATGCGAAGGCGAGTCCAGAGTACACTACACCAATTTAAATCAATTCTACCCCGAAGGGGTTTATGTATTACAAACCATTATTCATGACAATAATTAAAGGTTCAGAGTTTGAAAACAACGGAAATAATTAAACTAGCGCAATGGAAAACATCACAGGAGGCCGTCTGTGATGCCATCACTCATTGTCATCCACCCATTCCAGCTCCCAGCCGGGTGGAATCTCACCAGGTCAAACAACGCCTGCAACAACAGTTTTAAAGCAAGGCTGAGTATACTAATACTCAGCAAGACTTAACCGTCGGGTGATAACTACATCACCAAACTCTAGACATGAGAGGCTGTTTGGCCGGTGGAGTTCTTTTGCTGAAAAGCAACAAAGAGTAAGTCCTTACTTTCAATATTTTACCACAAGTTCTAGTTGATTACCATTTCTAAGTGTGCCAACTAATTCAATCAAGAATTGTACAAACAATTAATTCAAGCAGTAATATTCACAATGTTCCATCAATACGGGATATCATGGCCAGTTGATTAAGCAGTCTCGGATAACGGTGAGAGGCCGACAATCGATTGATTTATAACCTTGCAAGGTGGACCTAAACACACGGAGGGTGCATACCCCAAGAACTACAACAAAAACGAAACGGGGTATACACCGACCAGACGGTTCCCATCTTTCTCCGGATTAGGATCAGACCTACAATCCTCGGTACAGGGCTTACTGGAACGTCACGCCGGATCGCCCAGATTCGCACAGGTACCCCACTGTTGCAGGCAGGGGGACACACAAGGTGTCCTAGGGGTAGTAGGGAAAAGTTCCCTTGCCGTGTCCATCAGGTACTAGGTTTACCGGTCCCATTCCCGGCAAGTGCTTAGTACGTTCAAAAGCTTAGCCTACGAAAGCCACTGGACCGGAGCCCAAATCCCATGCTCTTACCACATGAGCAATCCATTTATAAAGATCTTATGATTCCAACATAAGAACCTATTCTCGCGAGTGACGAACATCACTCGACTTGTACCGGTCCTATAGCATAGCAGCTATCGACCTAGCATACTAGTATAAGAACATTGGTACCTAGGGATCATGCATCTAGGGTTTCAAGTCAACTCCTGAAACGTAAATGCACAATCATAGCAAAGGTAATTGCAAAATTTTCAAAAGAAGGGTTAATGATCCGGGGCTTGCCTTCACTGGCAAGGTTGGCCTTGGGCCCTTCTGGACTTTGGTCCAGGTCTTGCTCTACAGCGACGTAGTGCACGTCTCCGTCAGCTCCTTCGTCTCCTCCTTCCGGCACAGACGTACGGCTACCGTCGGGAAGATCTACACGGGATGCAATGCAAGATTTAATTGACGGTTTTCATTCAATCAATTGCAAAACAACATATGACAACCATGAAGAGTATGGTTGGCCATATTCACCTTGACAAACACACATTTGGTTTAATCTTTCTATTAAAGTAATTTCTTGTGGTGCTTTATTATTTATTCTTTTGGATAATGACTGTGTACATATTTATGTAAATAAATTAATTTAGATTTCACAAACAGCAAGGGGTTGGTTTTTATCTTTTTAAAATGATTTACATCACACACATAGGGTCTTTAGATGTGTAGTTGATGATTTTCTCATTTAATTTAATATTAAGCTTTAATGGCCTCTATTGCTTTTATTCATGAAATAAATTAATAAAATTCAGCGGGGTGTGTTATGAAGCATTACAACCCTAAATAAAGCCACTGCACACACATGCACACTTAGGATAGCTATGAAATTAAATATACCGAAAATAACAAAATCTAGCTATTCCAAACATGATAAATACATACAAAAATAAATACACATAAAAAAGATTCCAACTTTCTCACACATGGCCTCTGGTCCAAATCTAACCTAGGCATGCAACATATACACCTAGAGCTACTATAGATCTTGGATTATACATTTACAAAGAAAATCAAGCATATTTCAAGAATAAATATTTCTAACAATTATAAAATCATGCTTAATTCACCAGAGGTGAATTTTGTCATAAAAAGACAACATGCATAAGTTGGGCACAAAAATATTTTTATTTTTAGCTACAAAAATCATTTAGACAGATTCTGCATAAATAGAAAACAACTCATAATCAAAGATTTACAACATAGCTTTGTTAAATTTTTGGTACAGGATCTAGGCATGACATGACACACAACATATACAAAATTCAGCTACAGAGAACTTGTAGATTTGGAAATACAACAGATCTAGGTTTTTAAGTTTTGTATTGTTCATGCAAAAACTATCAGGAAAATCTATGGACATGCTGTACAAAAGTTGTAGTGTTTTTCACAAGGAATCTAACAAAATTGGGTTTGCATTTTTCTGATTTTTCTATGATTTTCTATGAATTTTCTAAGTTTCAGCCAAAACCATTCACTATTTGAGATTCGGTTTTACCGGCAGGCCCCTGGAACTTTTCCTACTCTTACACATATGCCCCTGGTTTGCAAATAAGGCCCTGGAAAGAATGGAATCAAAGCAATGTGGTCCAGGCCACTGGGGGCGGCGCGGCCGGCCAAAATCCGGCGGCTCCGGCGGCGGGGTCGGCCGGGGAAGGTGAGGAGGAGGACTAGGGGCTCACCGGCGACCGGTTTGTGGCCGAAGTTGGGGTCGGGAGTGCGCCGGCGCGCGGCTCGGCGGCACCAGGCAGCAACGGTCGCTGCGAGCTCGCCTCCGGCGAAGCTGCGGCGAGGCCGGGCCAATGCGCGACACTGGAGGCTCCAGGAGATCCTAGTGAAGGCGGCTAGGGTGCCACACGGCTGCGGGAAAGAGCGGGAGGGGGAGCTCAGCGGCGGTGGCAGTCATGGCGCACGGCGGCGGAGCACGGCGCGCGCGAGGAAGGGTGGTGCCATTTATAGGCGGGCGAGCGTGTGCGGCTCCAAGCCTTCGCGGCGAAGGAATGCCCTGGCTTTAATGCCACGGTACGGCGGCCGGACCTTGGCGTGCGTGCGCGCAGAGGGAACGCGGACGGACCGGTGGACACGACGGCGTGCTACCGGGCGGCGAGTGCGGGCACGACGCGTGGTAGGGGATAAGCGCCGTGGGGTTGCGGCGCACAGACCGACAGTCGCGGGCCCGCCTCGACGTGCGCGTACGGCGGCGTACGCCGTGGTGCGGCACGCGCGGGCGTGCTCTGGAGCGCGAGTGCGCAGCCGGCGTCGCGGTCTGCTGATTTCATTCTCAGCAGCACTGTTTGACTGAGTAAAACTTAAGATTTTGAAACTGAAGCGCACTAAGGTGTTTATACCAAAGTTGTAGATCAAAGACCCCTCTACAACTTTTACAAAGGTTGTCCTATGTTTTACTCAAAGGTTTGAGCATAAACGGCAGGCAAAGTTGCTGGTTTTCCATGGCGTTGATGAATAGTGAAAGCTGCAGTTGACCAAGTTTTTCACCCTTTTCCACTCAAAATTTGAAATGCCAACCAACATGGAAGTTGTGTCCCTCGAAAAACTGGACAACTTTTATATTGGGAGATTTTGAAGTGTTTAGGTGAAATTTGGAGAACGCGGCAAAAGTTCTAGAAGGACTAGGAGTGGCAAGGGGTTTGACTAGGGTTTTAGCTAGGGTTTGACCAAGCTTTGACCACCAAAGTGTGTTGACTTAATTAAGAGGGTCATTAGCACTAACTTATGGTATTTAAACACCTGAGGTGTTACAGCCTACCCCCCTTAAAAGGAATCTCGTCCCGAGATTCGGAAATTAAAGACAAAGGCAGGGTAAGGTTCTTACTGTTTCGCGATTGAAGAAAACCCGGATACTTGGTGTTGAGAAAATGCTCGGTCTCCCAAGTAGCTTCTTCTTCAGTATGGTGACTCCATTGTATCTTGTACATCTTCACGGTATGTCTCCTAGTCTTTCTTTCCTTTTGATCTAGCACTCTCAACGGATGCTCAACAACTGAAAAATCTGGCTCGATCCAAGCATTCGCTTCCGTGATCACCTCTGTCTCGGGTACCTTCATGCCTTTCTTCAATTGTGTCACATGAAATACATTGTGCACAGCCGAGAATCGATCCGGAAGTCGGATGCGATAAGCAACTGGTCCACATACCTCGATGATCTCATATGGGCCAATATAGCGTGGGGCTAATTTCCCTTTGACGCCAAATCTCTGTACACCTTTGGTCGGTGAAACCTTGAGGTATACGTAATCACCCACTACATAGTGTCGGGGTGCTGTCCCTTTGTCATGGTAACTCTTTTGCCTCATTTGAGCTAACTTCAAGTTTTCTCTGATCACTTTCACCTTCTCTTCTGCGTCTTTAACTAAATCTGGGCCAAAGAGCGTTCGCTCTCTGGCTTCTGACCAATTCAAAGGAGTTCGGCATCTTCGTCCATAAAGAGCTTCAAATGGTGCCATCTTCAAACTCGCTTGATAACTATTGTTATAAGAAAATTCAGCCAAAGATAGACACTTGTCCCAACTCTTGTCGAAATGCATGATGCTTGCTCTCAGCGTGTCTTCCACAATTTGATTGACTCGCTCAGTCTGACCATCGGTCTGAGGATGATAACTTGAACTACGAATCAATTTGGTTCCCAAGGATTCATGCAATTGTTCCCAGAAACGAGCCACAAATTGAGTGCCTCGATCAGAAACAATGGTCTTGGGAATCCCGTGCAAGCGCACTATTTGATCGACATAGAGTTCTGCATAATCTTGAACGGAGTAAGTGGTGTGCACTGCGATGAAATGAGCAGTCTTGGTCAGTCGGTCCACTATAACCCAGATAGAATCCTTCTTTCTGGCAGTCAGGGGTAAACCCATAATAAAATCCATACTTATGTCATCCCACTTCCACAAAGGTATAGTCAATGGTTGAAGTACACCGGCTGATTTCAAATGGCTGGCTTTGACTCGATGGCAAGTATTACACTCTGCCACATATTTAGCTATGTCCACCTTCATATTTGACCACCAAAAGTTTTTCCTCAAATCTTGATACATTTTGGTACTTCCGGGATGAATAGAGAATTTGGAAAGATGAGCTTCGTCGAAAATTTGCTTTCTGAGTTCCGGATCAGCAGGAACTACAAGACGTTGCTCAAACCATACTACATCCTTTGAATCCTTATGGAAACAACTATATTTGGGGTCTTCTTCAGCTAATTTTTGTTTTATTAGCTGGACGCCTTCATCATTGAGTTGAGCCAAAACAATTCTATCATATAGATTGGACTCAGCAGAAATAGCATTCAAATTCCCTTGCTCTACAATTTCCAATCGAAGCTTCCTCAAGTCTTCACATAAAGTCTCACTATACGATTCCACAGTTAAGCAGTTGCAGTGAACCTTACGGCTAAGAGCATCTGCAACAACATTGGCTTTTCTGGGATGATAGTGTACTTCTAGATCATAGTCCTTTATCAATTCCAACCATCTTCTCTGTCTCATATTCAATTCTGATTGGGTGAAGATATACTTAAGACTCTTGTGATCGGTGAAGATATTACAGCGGTTTCCCATAAGATAATGCCTCCAAATCTTAAGAGCATGAACAACCGCTGCTAACTCAAGATCGTGGGTCGGGTAGTTCACTTCATGGGGTCGAAGCGATCATGAGGCGTAGGCAATGACTCAATTCTCTTGCATAAGAACACAACCGAGACCAGTGCCCAAAGCATCACAAAAGACTTCAAACGGTTTAGAATTATCCGGCTGCACTAGCACTAGGGCTGTAGTCAGATGTTGCCTCAATGTGTGGAAAGCTTTTTCACAATCTTCGCTCCACACAAACTTGACTCCCTTCTTTAATAGTTCAGTCATAGGTTTAGCGATCCTGAAAAAATCCAGAATGAAACGACGATAATAGCCTGCTAAACCCAGAAAACTGCGGATTTGATGTACGGTCCTGGGTGGTTTCCAATCCATAACCTCCTGTACTTTGCTAGGATCCACAGATATGCCTTCCTTGGAAATAGTGTGCCCCAAAAATTTCACACTATCCAACCAAAATTCACATTTGGAGAACTTTGCATAAAGCTTGTGATCTCGCAAACGTTGTAGAACAATTCGAAGATGTTCTGCATGTTCTTCTTCATTCTTGGAATAGATTAAGATGTCATCAATGAATACCACTACAAACTTGTCCAGTTCCGTCATGAATACGGAATTCATGAGATACATGAAATAAGCAGGTGCATTGGTAAGACCAAAGGACATCACCAAATACTCATAAAGACCATATCGAGTGGAGAAAGCTGTTTTGGGAACCTGATCTTTATTTGATGATACCCTGATCGAAGATCAATCTTGGAGAAAACCTTGGCTCCAGCCAACTGATCGAAAAGAACATCGATGCGGGGTAACGGATACTTATTCTTGATTGTTACCGCATTGAGAGGTCGATAATCCACACATAACCTCAAGCTACCATCTTTCTTCTTCACAAATAGAGCGGGGCAACCCCAAGGTGAAGAACTTGGGCGAATATAACCCTTATCTGGCAGTTCTTGGAGTTGTGTCTTCAATTCTGCCAATTCCTTGGGTGGCATGCGGTAAGGTCTTTTGGAGATAGGGGCTGTGCCAGGCTGAAGTTCGATGACAAACTCGACATCTCTGTCGGGTGGCATACCCGGCAATTCATCAGGGAAAACATCTGCAAACTCTCGAACCACTGGAATCTCTTCCAGCTGAGAAGTGATTGCCACATAGGAGCAAGGATTCACACCATCTCTGAAAGGTAGGTATAGAGTCGTGGCTCCAACAATTGGTGAGTTGATCTCTACCATTCTCTCGGAAATATCCAAAATAATTTTGTGTCGGTTCATCCAGTCCATCCCTAGAATAACATCAATACCTTCCAAATCTAGGATGATAAGATCTGAATGAATCATCTTGCTACCCATCACCAAGGGTACCTTTCTAGTTATACGATTGGAAACAACTTCACCCCCTGGTGTGGTTATCTTGTAGGTCTTATTAATGGAGTAGGCTTCAAGCCCTAATCTTTCTCGTGTCTTCCCATTAAGAAAACTATTAGTGGCACCAGAATCAAACAAAACTTTTACCGGCTTGTCCCGGATAGAGAACGTGCCCATCATTACTGGTGCTCCTTCTATAATATTAGCCTCAGATGTGAAATTGAGCTTCCCTTTCTGGAATTGGATCTTCTGTTTCTTGCCTTGTTTGTTGGGCTTAGGACCTAGTCCCTGATTTGACTGTTTCGGCTTGCTCTGCTTACGGGTCGGGCATTCCCTAGCAAAATGTTTTGGGTCACCACATTTGTCACAACGACGCCCACTGCTCGCAGGTGGAGGTGTGGGTCCGGTAAGCTGCGGGGTCTGTCGTTGGGGTTTAGGGAAATTAACAGTCTCTTGAGATCGATCCTGGGACTGCTTCGTCCATCTTCCCGAATGTAAAGCCTGCTGGTAGTCCGGTGGAGTCTTCTGTACCATGTGAAACTTGTGAAGCTGCGCATTACTGGGCATGGAGTTAGCCTTTCTTTTCCTCTCGGCTTGGGCCCTCTTCATGGCATCTTCTTGTGAGATAGCTTTATTCACTAGCATGTGGTAGCTGTCAAATTGTACCAGATTCAGCCATCCAGACAATTCACTATTCAGGCCTTCGCGAAAAAGCTCCATCTTCTTCATATCGGTGTCCACATGATATCCTCCATACTGGCAGAGGTTATTAAACTTCTGCGCATATTGGTACACCGTGTCTGACCCTTGCTTGAGAGCCAACAACTCTCTCATTTTCCTATCGGTAAGTGCTTTAGGAATGTGATGGTCTCTGAAAGCCTTTTTGAATTCTTCCCAAGTGATTTCATACTCAGGCTGTTGCATGGATTTGTAGTGTTCCCACCACATCAAGGCAGAACCACGAAGCTGCAATGTCGCGAATTTAGCCTTGCGTCCTTCTGAACATGGCAAGGTAAACACCGTGAACATGGCTTCAATGGCCCGAATCCAAGCATCAGCATCCAGGGGTTCTTCCGCTTCAGTGAACTGCGGTGGATTCATCTCTAGAAAGTGCTTGTATTCAGTCACTTGACTTTGGGCGTCATTTCGATTCCCATGGGGCTGCTGCTGCTGCGATTGCTGCTGCAGGTATAAAAGAATCTGGCGCATCATCTCGGTTTGCGTAGCCATTGATGTCGGGTCCGGTGGTGGTGGCGGCTGGTTGCGGCCACTGGAATCACCGAAACCATTCGGAGTGCTGCGTGTCGAGCCCACCATCTGAAAAATTTGAGTTTTCATTAGTCACACATTCGTAAGCTTGTTCAACAAGTAGAACATGTACGACGAAAACTTAAATTGACCAAATAGTCAGACTCGAGACAGCCGCACTGCATCGAAATGACAATTCCAAAATTCCAAAACCAAAGTTCCCAAAATTTTTACAATTTTCTAGCAACTTGGTAGGTTCATGGAACCAAGATTTTGGTACTCAAGGGTTAAGCTAGATGGTTTAGGAACAAGGTGCAAAGGTGCAAGACTCAGAGTGATGTTCCGGAAAAGCGACAAGACCTAGGTTTACTATCTGAGCATAGCTTGAGATCTGAAAGCTTATGATCAAGAAAAGATTTCTCAGTAGACACTTGGATAGATATGGAGCACTTGTGTATAGATCACCTATACGGAGACTCTGCAGAACGGGTCTGAGAAAAGGTCACGACAACAGGGTCAACTAGACGGTTCAACCACAACACTTTAGATTCGGTTTAAAGATTGTTACTGTTGTTATTATTATCATTACTTAAGGAGAACAACACATGTGATCTTTTTATTATTCAGCAGGTGTTTATCATGATGCAAAAACGACCTATCCGTCCTCACTTAAGCAATTAAGCCAAATCGAAGTTAGTGCCGGTGGCAAGGCATATACACGTTTCTCCCTATAATAACTAGTCGAGAACTAGTCGATGCACACTTAGCGACTTACGAAACGTGATTAGTGTACCTGCAGAAGATCACAGAACACAACGAACCTTTCGTGCCAGCACTCACGAAAGCGTCCACATACATTACCGTTCACTATAGAAACGGCACCCATGCGTTTATCGCTGCATGGACAGCGTCCAACCTCAGATACGCTCCTTTTGAATGAAGCGGATCCTTGCCTCGCATATTCACAATGCGGAACGTCCACGTATGGCAAAACGTGGCGAGACACAGACGCGACGGTGGGTTCCCTTTTGGAATAGGTCCCATCCATCCCTCACAGGACTTTCCTGTGGTACCACCACGTATGGCAAAACGTGATGAACTAGTATGGTTGTACAGAAAGTAAGTTCTGACAGGAATAAAATGTGCTGGGAGTTAGCAAAATAAACCATAGATTTATAAGCCACCTGAAAGAACCCAAAACTTCCCTCTAGGGCCTCTCGGTCTAGATTATCCTTAACAGACCAATGTGTTTTGCAAATCCAAACAATCTTGGCAAATTTTATTCAAAAACCAGTGATTAAGGCTGTAAATTAAACTCTGGTGCATATAATCGCTCTGATACCAGCTGTGACAACCCGCCCAGGAAAATACCGTACTATCGCCTAAACCAATCCACTTTGGTCATTAAGCAATAATAAAGTATCATCCTGTCGTTAGTTGCCGGGTTAACGCCCGGTGAAATCACTTACATAGCAACAAGGATCGACAAATATGCATTAAAACTCACGCGAAGGCGAGTCCAGAGTACACTACACCAATTTAAATCAATTCTGCCCCGAAGGGGTTTAAGTATTACAAACCATTGTTCATGACAATAATTAAAGGTTCAGAGTTTGAAAACAGCGGAAATAATTAAACTAGCGCAACAGAAAACATCACAGGAGGCCGTCCGTGATGCCATCACTCATCGTCATCCACCCATTCCAGCTCCCAGCCGGGTGGAATCTCACCAGGTCAAACAACACCTGCAACAACAGTTTTAAAGCAAGGCTGAGTATACTAATACTCAGCAAGACTTAACCGTCGGGTGATAACTACATCACCAAACTCTAGACATGAGAGGCTGTTTGGCCGGTGGAGTTCTTTTGCTGAAAAGCAACAAAGAGTAAGTCCTTACTTTCAATATTTTAGCACAAGTTCTAGTTGATTACCATTTCTAAGTGTGCCAACTAATTCAATCAAGAATTGTACAAACAATTAATTCAAGTAGTAATATTCACAATGTTCCATCAATACGGGATATCATGGCCAGTTGATTAAGCAGTCTCGGATAACGGTGAGAGGCCGACAATCGATTGATTTATAACCTTGCAAGGTGGACCTAAACACACGGAGGGTGCATACCCCAAGAACTACAACAAAAACGAAACGGGGTATACACCGACCAGACGGTTCCCATCTTTCTCCGGATCAGGATCAGACCTACAGTCCTCGGTACAGGGCTTACTGGAACGTCACGCCGGATCGCCCAGATTCGCACAGGTACCCCACTGTTGCAGGCAGGGGGACACACAAGGTGTCCTAGGGGTAGTAGGGAAAAGTTCCCTTGCCGTGTCCATCAGGTACTAGGTTTACCGGTCCCATTCCCGGCAAGTGCTTAGTACGTTCAAAAGCTTAGCCTACGAAAGCCACTGGACTGGAGCCCAAATCCCATGCTCTTACCACATGAGCAATCCATTTATAAAGATCTTATGATTCCAACATAAGAACCTATTCTCGCGAGTGACGAACATCACTCGACTTGTACCGGTCCTATAGTGAAACGAACCGGGTTTCCGAAGACGGGAACCCGATCCCTGCACCTCTGTGATAGTCCCAGGAGGCTATCACGTGCAAATCCCTGTCTCAGAAAGTAAAACAAAGTACCGTACAACAAGAATAAATACATGAGGGTCCATAATATAATGTAATAATTAAGCATCAGAGTACATCATTTCGGCACATGCCGGGTACAAGTCCAACAGGACTGAATCAAGCAGAGTAAACATCTACGCAGCGGCTCTCATGTAGCGGAGTAGACTCCATATCCGTAGGCAACTTGAGTGTAGGGCGAGCTTCAGTCCTCCCAGCCGTCGTCCTCAAAGTCGTAGTCCCGCTCCTGGTCTGAAAGTCCGTCACCTACTCGATAAGCGAGTAGGTCATGTCAGCTTCCCAACAAAGAGCATAAGCAAGAGAGAATAATTCTATTATGCATGAGTAATCCTATTTATGGCTGTAGAAGGTTAAGCAAGCAGCGGTAGCAACATCAAGGTAAGCAGAAAAGCAGAGAGGTATCCATCTCCGAAGAGATCCACACCTCCGAGGTCAACGCCTCCGGGGTCAACACCCCAACAAGGAAAGAAGCACCAAATACTGGATCTCAACCAAGATACAGCATCCCACTCTCATCTGCGACGTGGGGTCACCAACTCCTATCCCCATGTCTCAATGGCACGAAGCCGGGCTCACAACACACAGGGGAGAGAAAGCAGCACAAGAAGAGTCTAGCCAGGTGAGAGATCGTAAGGGCTGTCCATACCAGTGGACACGGACTATAGCTATAGGTTTAACACTCTACAGAGGTTGTACAACTGGACCCGCCGGATAGGGCAGAAACGGATGCCTCCGTTCCACATCCCTACCTAACGACCGGAGACCTAGCAGTGGGTGGCACTCTCCTGCCTCTCCAAGCCTGACTCGTCCTGAACTGGGGCGCGAAACTTGCCAGCAGGGCCTCGGAGCTGTGAGACCATCCCCGGAGGAGCCGGGGCGACGTCTACTCGGGGGGTATAACCCGTCCCCCTCACACGACCACACCGGTCCGCCTACAGGCTGGATGCCATCCACCTACTAGTTCTCGGACCGAACCCCGCCCATAACAAGGCGAACGGTTTGTACGAAAATAGCCCAAAGATCAAGGTCACACAGACGATCGGTCCTTAATTGCAGGAGCAAGCACTCACCAACTCCATCCGTCCGACACGCCGCTAGGGCGGGAGGCCAGGTCGCATCTCCCCTAGACAGGCGTTCACAAGTAACCAAAGCGGCTTGCTCCCGCGGTAACACGTCAAGGATACACACTCACCCAAAACACACGCAAGAGTTCCGAGGTATCCCAACCTCGGTCCAAACCTGAGATCCATCCATAACTAAGGGTAAAATATATGGATGGAGAAGTGCCGGGAACTAGCTAGGGGTCTGTAGCTAGCTCCGAAAGTAGGTGTTTCAAGGACAAGGTAAACAATTTCAAGGCACGGCTAATCAATTGTCTATGCAATTTCAAAACATGCATCAAAAGTAATTAAGCACTAGCAACTAAAGCAAGCATTGGATCTATATGGTCGGGAGTGACATGACACCTGGCTGGCGTCTGAAGTCCTAGTCTGGGTAGTAGTCGGGGTCGTAGGCCTCCTCCTGGTCGTTGCTCGGGTCTGTGCAGCACGAGATACGAGACACTAAGATACCGACAAACAACTAGGCAATAAATCCAAAGAAACCCAATTTTAGAAGATTCAA
This sequence comes from Cenchrus fungigraminus, assembly GCA_036936925.1. Classification (NCBI taxonomy): domain Eukaryota; kingdom Viridiplantae; phylum Streptophyta; class Magnoliopsida; order Poales; family Poaceae; genus Cenchrus; species Cenchrus fungigraminus. The sequence continues at coordinate 94,546,865 of CM072780.1, forward strand.
ACAGAACCATACTACCTACAAACAGCACCGTCTCATTTTTAGAAAAATATAGAAACTGGTTTCATATTTTTCGGAGTTATAAATAATTAGTTATGAATTTTCAAAGATTATAGGATTTATAAAATAATTTCCAAAATTATTTATAAAACAGAAAAGGATTTTTATTTTTGAAAACAGTTGATGACGTCATCATGACATCACCGTGACGTCATCATCACCGGTCAGTGGGCCTTAGTGGGCCGAAAGAGTTAGTGGGCCGGAATCGGCCCATTAGTCTCGGCCCACGGGGCTCGGAAAGTTAAGTCCACTGGACCTCCCCGGAGTAAAAACAAAGTTCGCAAAAGAAAGAGGAAAGGGGCCGTCGCTGGGCCGTGATAGGCTACGGCCCAACCGGTGCCAACACCTTTACATCCAGGAAGTCCATGGTTGCTCCCTAAGCTAATCTGGGGCACGGCATCCCCCTTGCCAACCGTGCACGCGGCGGCGTGGTCGCGGCGTGCGCCCGGCGGCGACGGCGGGCGGTGTTCTGCGGCGGTGGTGTTCAGGCCAGGCAACCAAGAGCAACGCAGGGTTCACTAGGGCTGGGAGGTTACTTCGACGCGACCACGGGCCTGAGAACGGACCCAGCGGCGGCGTGCGATGCGACGCCGACGCGTTCCCGGCGAGACGCGGTGCGAGGCATGACAAAGCGGCGCAGCAGCCTTGCAGGGGAAGGGGCGAGATCAGGCTAGCGTGCGCGCGGGAAAAAAAACAAGCAAGCGCGTGCACACAAAGCCTCACCGCACTCGGGAGCCCAGAGCGGGGGTGCCCGGGCATCCAGAGTGGCGGCGTGGGGTCGTGACGAAGCAAAACGGCGGTGACGCAAACAAGCTCAAACAGCCCGCGGGGCGTAGCATCTGGGGGTGCTTACCCAAGCGCAAGCGTGCCCAGACCTGGCCTGGCCACGACATGGGCGGCCGATGCACGCGCGTGCCCGGCGAGCCAGGACAGCGGCGCGGCGCAACGGCAGCAGCGGCGGCAACAGCGCAGCGAACCTGCAGAGATATCACAGCTCGAAGGCCGGCCACAGACGCACAGAGACTGGTCCAAGGAGAACGGCGAGGCTCGACGCGGTGTTGGGGTTCGCCACGGTGGCAGCTCGCGGATCAGCACGGCACGACGGCCGGCGTGCGCGGCGCAGGGGCGCGCTCCCATACATCACAGGAAAGGCCAGAGAGGAGGGAAGGAAACAGGCTGGCGGGGTGCTTACGGCGAGGCGTAGGTGTAGGCGTGGCCGTGAAGGACGCGTCGGTGAAGAGGTGAAGGAGCTCGCGGCGACGCGTCCTTGCTCTGCTCCGGCGGTGTCCTCGACGCGGACGGCCTTCCCCTTCTCACGAGCAGCTCCGGCGTGTGCGGCTTCGGCTTCAGGGTGACGGTGCGATGGCGGCGCGCCTCTCTTCTCCCTCTTCCCCCTTCTCTTCCCCTCCTTCCCCTTCTCACTTTCCCCGGCGGCGGAACAGAGGTTGGGGGAGGAATTCCCCAAGTGGCGAGGAAGCCAAATTGAGGTAGGCCGCTGGGGTTTTGAGCGCATGCGGGGTCAAGGAGACCGAGGCGCAGCGTGGGCCAGGGGTGTCCCCCTCCCTTTCCTTGGCGGCGAAGGCGCAGCGCGCGGCAGGGGATTTCTTGGCGCGCGAGTTGCCCAGGGGCAAAGCTGTGGTTTTGCCAGGGGAAAACGCGTGGGCCACCTCGACATGCGGGCCACCCTCTCGGCGTGCGTGCCAGCAGGGCGAGGCGACGCGGTCTGGCGCGTGCGCATGCGGCGGGGTGCGGCGGAGCGGCCCGACGTGATGCGACGCTGAAGAAGAAGAACAGGGCGAAAGGGGGAGGTCTGCGGTGCGGTGATGTGGAGCAAGGTGGGCCGGTTGTTGGGCCGAAAGAAGGCATCAGGGCTTATGGCGGCCGTGGCTTAGGAGCTGGAGGAGGTCGAGTAGACCTAGGAAGCAATTAGCTGGCCCAGCTAGTTAGAAGGGTTTTGAAATTATTTTTGAATTAAGTTTGAACTATAGGTTTGAATTTGAATAGTTTCAAATTCAAAACACACTCAATAAAATCCAAATAAAATCCATAAAATCCAAATCACATATTTTACCATAATTTGAAAATATATTTTTATATTTTTGGTTTTATTTATTTAAGAATTTAGGAAGAGAGGCTAGAGAGGGTTTAAATATGATGACACATCATCAACAAATGAAAAGTTCAAATTTTCTCACATTTTCATAACTTAATTTTCTGGGTTGTTAACCGGGTTTCCGAAGACGGGAACCCGATTCGTTTCAGTTGGTATCAGAGCAACAAAGGAAACCAGGAGGACCACAATTCCTTACTGCAAGGTGTTGTGGAGTCACCACACGGAGCGAGAAGCAACCTGGGAGAAGGAAGCCGACCTCTGGAGAGAGTTCCCTCACTTGTTTGAGGGGAAGGATGGAGCTTAAATCTCGAGGACGAGATTCTCGGTGGTGGGGGAGAATGTAACAACCCAGAAAATTAAGTTATGAAAATGTGAGAAAATTTGAACTTTTCATTTGTTGATGATGTGTCATCATATTTAAACCCTCTCTAGCCTCTCTTCCTAAATTCTTAAATAAATAAAACCAAAAATATAAAAATATATTTTCAAATTATGGTAAAATATGTGATTTGGATTTTATGGATTTTATTTGGATTTTATTGAGTGTGTTTTGAATTTGAAACTATTCAAATTCAAACCTATAGTTCAAACTTAATTCAAAAATAATTTCAAAACCCTTCTAACTAGCTGGGCCAGCTAACTGCTTCCTAGGTCTACCCGACCTCCTCCAGCTCCTAAGCCACGGCCGCCATAAGCCCTGATGCCTTCTTTCGGCCCAACAACCGGCCCACCTTGCTCCACATCACCGCACCGCAGACCTCCCCCTTTCGCCCTGTTCTTCTTCTTCAGCGTCGCATCACGTCGGGCCGCTCCGCCGCACCCCGCCGCGTGCGCACGCGCCAGACCGCGTCGCCTCGCCCTGCTGGCACGCACGCCGAGAGGGTGGCCCGCACGTCGAGGTGGCCCACGCGTTTTCCCCTGGCGAAACCACAGCTTTGCCCCTGGGCAACTCGCACGCCAAGAAATCCCCTGCCGCGCGCTGCGCCTTCGCCGCCAAGGAAAGGGAGGGGGACACCCCTGGCCCACGCTGCGCCCCGGTCTCCTTGACCCCGCATGCGCTCAAAACCCCAGCGGCCTACCTCAATTTGGCTTCCTTGCCAATTGGGGAATTCCTCCCCCAACCTCTGTTCCGCTGCTGGGGAAAGTGAGAAGGGGAAGGAGGGGAAGAGAAGGGGGAAGAGGGAGAAGAGAGGCGCGCCGCCGTCGCACCGTCACCCTGAAGCCGAAGCCGCACACGCCGGAGCTGCTCGTGAGAAGGGGAAGGCCGTCCGCGTCGAGGACACCACCGGAGCAGAGCAAGGACGCGCCGCCGCGAGCTCCTTCACCTCTTCACCGACGCGTCCTTCACGGCCACGCCTACACCTACGCCTCGCCGTAAGCACCCCGCCAGCCTGTTTCCCTCCCTCCTCTCTGGCCTTTCCTGTGATGTATGGGAGCGCGCCCCTGCGCCGCGCACGCCGGCCGTCGTGCCGTGCTGATCCGCGAGCTGCCACCGTGGCGAACACCAACACCACGTCGAGCCTCACCGTTCTCCTTGGACCAGTCTCTGTGCGTCTGTGGCCGGCCTTCGAGCCGTGATATCTCTGCAGGTTCGCTACGCCATTGCCGCCGCTGCTGCCGTTGCGCCGCGCCGCTGTCCTGGCTCGCCGGGCACGCGCGTGCATCGGCCGCCCATGTCGTGGCCAGGCCAGGTCTGGGCACGCTTGCGCTTGGGTAAGCACCCCCAGATGCTACGCCCCGCGGGCTGTTTGAGCTTGTTTGCGTCGCCGCCATTTTGCTTCGTCACGACCCCGCGCCGCCGCTCTGGATGCCCGAGCACCCCCGCTCTGGGCTCCCGAGTGCGGTGAGGCTTTGTGTGCACGCGCTTGCTTGTTTTTTTCCCCGCGCGCACGCTAGCCTGATCTCGCCCCTTCCCCTGCAAGGCTGCTGCGCCGCTTTGTCATGCCTCGCACCGCGTCTCGCCGGGAACGTGTCGGCGTCGCGTCGCATGCCGCCGCTGGGTCTGTTCTCAGGCCCGTGGTCGCGTCGAAGTAACCTCCCAGCCCTAGTGAACCCTGCGGTGCTCTTGGTTGCCTGGCCTGAACACCACCGCCGCAGAACACCGCCCGCCGTCGCCGCCGGGCGCACGCCGCGACCACACCGGCGCGTGCACGGTTGGCAAGGGGGATGCCGTGCCCCAGATTAGCTTAGGGAGCAACCATGGACTTCCTGGATGTAAAGGTGTTGGCACCGGTTGGGCCGTAGCCTATCACGGCCCAGCGACGGCCCCTTTCCTCTTTCTTTTGCGAACTTTGTTTTTACTCCGGGGAGGTCCAGTGGACTTAACTTTCCGAGCCCCGTGGGCCGAGACTAATGGGCCGATTCCGGCCCACTAACTCTTTCGGCCCACTAAGGCCCACTGACCGGTGATGATGACGTCACGGTGATGTCATGATGACGTCATCAACTGTTTTCAAAAATAAAAATCCTTTTCTGTTTTATAAATAATTTTGGAAATTATTTTATAAATCCTATAATCTTTGAAAATTCATAACTAATTATTTATAACTCCGAAAAATATGAAACCAGTTTCTATATTTTTCTAAAAATGAGATGGTGCTGTTTGTAGGTAGTATGGTTCTGTTTGAATCTTCTAAAATTGGGTTTCTTTGGATTTATTGCCTAGTTGTTTGTCGGTATCTTAGTGTCTCGTATCTCGTGCTGCACAGACCCGAGCAACGACCAGGAGGAGGCCTACGACCCCGACTACTACCCAGACTAGGACTTCAGACGCCAGCCAGGTGTCATGTCACTCCCGACCATATAGATCCAATGCTTGCTTTAGTTGCTAGTGCTTAATTACTTTTGATGCATGTTTTGAAATTGCATAGACAATTGATTAGCCGTGCCTTGAAATTGTTTACCTTGTCCTTGAAACACCTACTTTCGGAGCTAGCTACAGACCCCTAGCTAGTTCCCGGCACTTCTCCATCCATATATTTTACCCTTAGTTATGGATGGATCTCAGGTTTGGACCGAGGTTGGGATACCTCGGAACTCTTGCGTGTGTTTTGGGTGAGTGTGTATCCTTGACGTGTTACCGCGGGAGCAAGCCGCTTTGGTTACTTGTGAACGCCTGTCTAGGGGAGATGTGACCTGGCCTCCCGCCCTAGCGGCGTGTCGGACGGATGGAGTTGGTGAGTGCTTGCTCCTGCAATTAAGGACCGATCGTCTGTGTGACCTTGATCTTTGGGCTATTTTCGTACAAACCGTTCGCCTTGTTATGGGCGGGGTTCGGTCCGAGAACTAGTAGGTGGATGGCATCCAGCCTGTAGGCGGACCGGTGTGGTCGTGTGAGGGGGACGGGTTATACCCCCCGAGTAGACGTCGCCCCGGCTCCTCCGGGGATGGTCTCACAGCTCCGAGGCCCTGCTGGCAAGTTTCGCACCCCAGTTCAGGACGAGTCAGGCTTGGAGAGGCAGGAGAGTGCCACCCACTGCTAGGTCTCCGGTCGTTAGGTAGGGATGTGGAATGGAGGCATCCGTTTCTGCCCTATCCGGCGGGTCCAGTTGTACAACCTCTGCAGAGTGTTAAACCTATAGCTATAGTCCGTGTCCACTGGTATGGACAGCCCTTACGATCTCTCACCTGGCTAGACTCTTCTTGTGCTGCTTTCTCTCCCCTGTGTGTTGTGAGCCCGGCTTCGTGCCGTTGAGACGTGGGGATAGGAGTTGGTGACCCCACGTCGCAGATGAGAGTGGGATGCTGTATCTTGGTTGAGATCCAGTATTTGGTGCTTCTTTCCTTGTTGGGGTGTTGACCCCGGAGGCGTTGACCTCGGAGGTGTGGATCTCTTCGGAGATGGATACCTCTCTGCTTTTCTGCTTACCTTGATGTTGCTACCGCTGCTTGCTTAACCTTCTACAGCCATAAATAGGATTACTCATGCATAATAGAATTATTCTCTCTTGCTTATGCTCTTTGTTGGGAAGCTGACATGACCTACTCGCTTATCGAGTAGATGACGGACTTTCAGACCAGGAGCCGGACTACGACTTTGAGGACGACGGCTGGGAGGACTGAAGCTCGCCCTACACTCAAGTTGCCTGCGGATATGGAGTCTACTCCGCTACATGAGAGCCGCTGCGTAGATGTTTACTCTGCTTGATTCAGTCCTGTTGGACTTGTACCCGGCATGTGTCGAAATGATGTACTCTGATGCTTAATTATTACATTATATTATGGACCCTCATGTATTTATTCTTGTTGTACGGTACTTTGTTTTACTTTCTGAGACAGGGATTTGCACGTGATAGCCTCCTGGGACTATCACAGAGGTGCAGGGATCGGGTTCCCGTCTTCGGAAACCCGGTTCGTTTCATATAGCATAGCAGCTATCGACCTAGCATACTAGTATAAGAACATAGGTACCTAGGGATCATGCATCTAGGGTTTCAAGTCAACTCCTGAAACGTAAATGCACAATCATAGCAAAGGTAATTGCAAAATTTTCAAAAGAAGGGTTAATGATCCGGGGCTTGCCTTCGCTGGCAAGGTTGGCCTTGGGCCCTTCTGGACTTTGGTCCAGGTCTTGCTCTACAGCGACGTAGTGCACGTCTCCGTCAGCTCCTTCGTCTCCTCCTTCCGGCACAGACGTACGGCTACCGTCGGGAAGATCTACACGGGATGCAATGCAAGATTTAATTGACGGTTTTCATTCAATCAATTGCAAAACAACATATGACAACCATGAAGAGTATGGTTGGCCATATTCAACTTGACAAACACACATTTGGTTTAATCTTTCTATTAAAGTAATTTCTTGTGGTGCTTTATTATTTATTCTTTTGGATAATGACTGTGTACATATTTATGTAAATAAATTAATTTAGATTTCACAAACAGCAAGGGGTTGGTTTTTATCTTTTTAAAATGATTTACATCACACACATAGGGTCTTTAGATGTGTAGTTGATGATTTTCTCATTTAATTTAATATTAAGCTTTAATGGCCTCTATTGCTTTTATTCATGAAATAAATTAATAAAATTCAGCGGGGTGTGTTATGAAGCATTACAACCCTAAATAAAGCCACTGCACACACATGCACACTTAGGATAGCTATGAAATTAAATATACCGAAAATAACAAAATCTAGCTATTCCAAATATGATAAATACATACAAAAATAAATACACATCAAAAAGATTCCAACTTTCTCACACATGGCCTCTGGTCCAAATCTAAGCTAGGCATGCAACATATACACCTAGGGCTACTATAGATCTTGGGTTATGCATTTACAAAGAAAATCAAGCATATTTCATGAATAAATATTTCTAACAATTATAAAATCATGGTTAATTCACCAGAGGTGCATTTTGGTATAAAAAGACAACATGCATAAGTTGGTCACAAAAATCTTTTCATTTGTAGCTACAAAAATCATTTAGACAGATTCTACAGAAATAGAAAATAATTCATAATAAAATATTTACAACATCGCTTCATGCAATTTTTGGTACAGGAGCTAGGCATGACATGACACACAACATATCCAAAATTCAGCTACAGAGAACTTGTAGATTTGGAGATACAACAGATCTAGGTTTTTCAGTTTTGTATTGTTCATGCAAAAACTATCAGGAAAATCTATGGACATGCTGTACAAAAGTTGTAGTGTTTTTCACAAGGAATCCAACAAAATTAGGTTTGCATTTTTCTGATTTTTCTATGATTTTCTATGAATTTTCTAAGTTTCAGCCAAAACCATTCACTATTTGAGATTCGGTTTTACCGGCAGGCCCTGGAACTTTTCCTACACTTACACATATGCCCCTGGTTTGCAAATAAGGCCCTGGAAAGAATGGAATCAAAGCAATGTGGTCCAGGCCACTGGGGGCGGCGCGGCCGGCCAAAATCCGGCGGCTCCGGCGGCGGGGTCGGCCGGGGAAGGTGAGGAGGAGGACTAGGGGCTCACCGGCGACCGGTTTGTGGCCGAAGTTGGGGTCAGGAGTGCGCCGGCACGCGGCTCGACGGCACCAGGCGGCAACGGTCGCTGCGAGCTCGCCTCCGGCGAAGCTGCAGCGAGGCCGGGCCAATGCGCGACACTGGAGGCTCCAGGGGATCCTAGTGAAGGCGGCTAGGGTGCCACACGGCTGCGGGAAAGAGCGGGAGGGGGAGCTCAGCGGCGGTGGCAGTCATGGCGCACGGCGGCGGAGCACGGCGTGCGTGAGGAAGGGTGGTGCCATTTATAGGCGGGCGAGCGTGTGCGGCTCCAAGCCTTCGCGGCGAAGGAATGCCCCGACTTTAATGCCGCGGTATGGCGGCCGGACCTTGGCGTGCGTGCGCGTAGAGGGAACGCGGATGGATTGGTGGACACGACGGCGTGCGGCCGGGTGGCGAGTGCGGGCGCGGCGCGTGGCAGGGGATAAGCGCCGTGGGGGTGCGGCGCACGGACCGACAGTCGCGGGCCCGCCTCGACGTGCGCGTACGGCGGCATACGGCGTGGCGCGGCGTGCGCGGGCGTGCTCTGGAGCGCGAGAGCGTGGCCGGCGTCGCGGTCTGCTGATTTCATTCTCAGCAGCACTGTTTGACTGAGTAAAACTCAAGATTTTGAAACTGAAGCGCACTAAGGTGTTTATACCAAAGTTGTAGATCAAAGACCCCTCTACAACTTTTACAAAGGTTGTCCTATGTTTTACTCAAAGGTTTGAGCATAAACGGCAGGCAAAGTTGCTGGTTTTCCATGGCGCTGATGAATAGTGAAAGCTGCAGTTGACCAAGTTTTTCACCCTTTTCCACTCAAAATTTGAAATGCCAACCAACATGGAAGTTGTGTCCCTCGAAAAACTGGACAACTTTTATATTGGGAGATTTTGAAGTGTTTAGGTGAAATTTGGAGAACGCGGCAAAAGTTCTAATAGGACTAGGAGTGGCAAGGGGTTTGACTAGGGTTTTAGCTAGGGTTTGACCAAGCTTTGACCACCAAAGTGTGTTGACTTAATTAAGAGGGTCATTAGCACTAACTAATGGTATTTAAACACCTGAGGTGTTACAGACACCATTGTGGATTAGGCTTCTTACATGACTGGCTTGACCCTTCATCATCCAGTTGCAGAGTGCGTCGACGTTCATGAGCTCAGCACATGATATCTTCATCAGGAACCAAGGAATCGGCCATCTCTTCCAGCCGATTATTTGACTTTTCATTGACTCGGTCACCCAGCCGATCATGAACGTTGGCCTTGCCCCCCAGCCGACCGTGAACGCTGTCCTTGCCCCCCAGCCGTTGATGAACTGGGACCCGTTGATTGTTGAATTCACGGTGTTCCCCAGTCATGGGCCTTTTGTCGTTGAAGCAAACCCTCTTGGATGAGCTGCTATTGTTGTATGCTCTGTTGCACTCTGGACAATTTTCTGCTGTTGGTAATTTGATTCCTTCCTCCCAGCAGTACTTGAAGAATGGACATCTCTAATGTCCTTCATTACGCCGCGCCCACTCTTCTCTCTTATTTGCCTTCTCTTGTCATCGATGAAATTTGTTAATCAGCATCCGAGATGTGACAGGCTGGCGTGGCTTTATGTCTTCCTCTTCAAGCAGCAACCCTTTTCCTTTAACATCGGCAGCGGTTGCTTGTACCTTGGGGTCAACAGCTCCTTTATTTTGAGCCGATTCTGACGTCAGCAACTTAACACGTGATGTGTCTTTGCTAGACACCTCAACTGTATTAGTTGGGAAGGGGTGTTGATTAATCTTCATTAGCTTTTCAGCTTTGGCAGGGGTTTCAAATTTAAGCTTCCATTGCTCAATAGCTGATTGAATCTGATGTCTGAAGATCTTGCAATCATTGGTGTCATGAGACGTTGCATTATGCCACTTGCAATACTTCATTCTTTTGAGCTCTTCAGCAGATGGTATGGTATGGAACTGGGAGAGTTTGATCTGCCCTTGCTGAAGCAACAGATCAAATATTTTATCGGCCTTAGTGATATCAAAGCCGAATCTTTCCGGTTCCTTCTTACCAAAGGGGCAGGATACTGTCTTCTTGCCTTTGGCCCACTCTGCAAGTCCTACCATATTTTCTTCATCTTTTGAGTCAGAACAATCTACATAAGAGATCTTCTTTTGGAAATTTCTCCTAGGCTCGTAGGACTTTGCAGTCTCCTGACTCATTCGACTGACCAACTGGCTGAGACTCTCGAAGTCATGTGATGCATCTTTCTCCCTCAAGGTTGGCAAGAGCCCTTGAAATGCTAACTTAGCCAGCTGTTTATCTCTCAGATTCAAGCTGTAATAGTTATTCCGGACTTCTCTGAACCTCTGAACGAATCCAGCAATAGGCTCATCGTTCCTTTGCTTGAGTTTGGTCAGATTAGTGATCTTCATCTCATGAATGCCAGAGAAGAAATAATTGTGGAACTGCTGTTCCAAATCAGACCACTTGATGATGGAGTTGGCCGGCAGTGAAGTGAACCATGAAAATGCTGGGCCTGATAGAGATGAAGAGAACAATCGTATCCTGAGTGCATCAATATTCCCTGCTTCTCCACACTGTATGATGAACTGAGTGATGTGCTCCATTGTGGATGTATCATCTTGCCCAGAGAATTTTGTGAAATATGGCACCTTGAATCTTGGAGGGAAAGGTATCTGATCGTAGCCAGATGGATACGGTGTTCTGTACATATAGATTTGCTGCTTAGGTTTTATCCCAAATTGCTTTTGCAGCGTCTCTTAAAGATGGTCAATCAATTCTTCCTTCAGATGAGACTTCAACTCAGCAGATATCTGCTCTATCACCTGTACGTCAGTTGATGGAATTTCTTAAGGCCGTTCTTCCAAAGTTCCCAACTGTGGATTTGGCATTCCCGCTGATACCCTTGCTCCAGAAGAACCTTGCGTATTTGATTGACTTGTTACAGGTGGAGTCTGTCCAATCGGCTGCCCAGCTGATGGAGTTGGTTGATGCAGGTTCAACTGGCCCGAGCCGGCCAATTGATTCAGAAGCATCTGCATCATTTGAACAGGATCCATCTGTTGTGGCTGTGCTGCTGGTTGCCTTGTCACCCCTTGATTGATCGGCTGTTGAGGCGATGATCTCACGTGTGTGACCGTACTAGTCGGGGTCATGACAGGTTGCACTGATGTTGACTGCTGTAATGGGGTGGTCTGTACAGGCATTCCTAAGATCGGCTGAGGAGCTGGTCTTTGAGGTGGAACATGAGCTTTTATTTCCATTGGTATAACCATATGTGCATGAGCTGGACTGATCTTAACTCTTTCAAAAGCCTTGATCCAATGATTAAAGTAGACAAACTCCACTCCTTCCTTGGTTAAATGCACAGTCCCTGGAGTACCTCCAAACATATCTTGATAGTGATTTGGGTACTTCACTTCTGGAATTTCCTTAGGTTGGGGTTCAAAGAAATTTGAGATATCTGTCTCAAAGTGATGACGAGGAAAATCCCATCCTGAAAGTCTTCCATTTTGATCTCTTATTGCAGGATATCTTTGATGAGGATTCTGGACTGAGAATGTGTGATCCTGGACATTGGACTGTGCTGAATAGGTTTGAACTATCGGCACTGTAATAGAAGGATCTTTAGGCACATCTCCAATATTCTGATTCTGAATCGGCTGAGGATCCGATGATGAATCAGGAGCAGTTGCATTGATCTGTGGAGATGGTGTAATCCCTACTGTTGGATCATCAATTGGCTGAGAAGCCGATTGAGCTTTTGGGAACATCAGAGGAGATCGCCCAGGTTGGAAATATGTAGGTCCCACGTATCCTTCTTCTGTTCCTTTCTTGAGCATTTCAGTCATACAATTCTGAATAGTATTGGCGAGGACTGTTGACTGATCGATCATAGTTTGATGCATAGCTTTATTCATCATGTCTTGAAGCCCTTCAGGATCAGCTGAAAAGGTGATATGTTGAGGCCCTGGAAGAGGATTCTTCTTGTAGACCCCACTTTTAGTCTGACTATATGAAGCCAAGCACAATTCTTCATATCTCTTCATGTGTGCTTCGAACTCGGTTTTATCTGCATCCTTTAGCTGATCTTTAGTGACTGGATGAACGTTGCTCGAGTCAACTTCGGAATTTTTTGTGTTCTTGGTCATTGTTGACTTTTTCAGGTCCCACCAGGCGTGCCAAAAGTGTGTTGACGCGAAAATAGGACGTCACCTCCGCGCGTGACACACGTGACTCCCCGGTCTGTAGCGAGGCGTGCCAGCCAATTTGACCTGATGATTAACAATGGAAAATATTAAGGACCGGCTAGAGAACTGATGGGTCTTCAGTGACACGTGTATCTGCCAATCGGCCGATACAGTGAAGCGGGATCGGCAGGCTCGAAAGCAACTGACGCGCAAGTAAGTAAATAAAGAGATCGGCTGGATCGGCCGATCGTGATGTCAGCACCCGAACAGGTCTAAATCAGCTGTATTGTTAGAAGCCGACGGAATCTGGATCGAGTGGGATAAATTGGTGATAAGAGCTAAAACCACAAGAATTGGTACGAAAACTTGCAGATCTAGCTAATATCGGTAAGGGGTGAATAAAGAACTAGGCGAAACCTCAGCGATGCGCCTGAAGGTTAAAGCCTAGGGTTATTCGGTAAAACGGTTCTCACGAGCTTGCCGGAGATCGATCGATGCAGCCCGACGAACTTGAAGGACGACGTTGAAGAAAAGAAAAACGCAATGGCGAAGTCGCCAAAAAGTAGATGCTGTAAATTGTAAAGAGTTTGCCCGGAGGCGGTTTGTTTGATATTGGTGTGTACAAATTTTCCGACCACGCAGGGTCGCTATTTATGTCCTAAAGACAACCCGACTCCTAGCCGATCACGGCACTGTTTACTTGCATATAAAGAAAAACGAACACTACTAAAAATAGAAAAAGACTCATGCAAGAGTCAAAACTCTCCTAAAACTGACTCTGACCCGTTGCCAATCGCGGATTGACCCGCCTCCGCCGTGCCTTGCCTTTGGCGTATGTCCTTGATTACCGCCTTCTTCTTTAGCCCCCTTTGACCATCGACGAGTTGTGTTGACCACCCTTTTTTCTTCAATCGGCCGATTGTACAGCTCTCTCATCGGTTGCTCCTTCTTATCCCTTTTAACTTGTTTTTTTTTCCAAAAAACGGTGTCAACAGTGTGCGCTTGGTCCGTGTTGCTGCCAGGGTGCAGAGGATCCATGGAGCTGGAAGGTTTGAGCTGTCATGCAAGGTGCAGTGGTGATCTCGGCGACGGTTGGGCGAAGGAGGTGCTCTCATTGCAGTCTTAGATATCTGAGTCCTTGACAGAGGAGTGTGAGGCGGTGGATGTGGCGAGGCCCCCACACAGAGTGGCCAAAATCAGTGGTTGCCATGGTACTGAGACGGGAGTTTGTGCTGAGGCTCTCTGGATCTGAGGGATCAACGATTGTGTTTGTGCAGTTTGAGTGTGACAGTTCCATGGTGGAGGAGCTCAGGGGGGCGTTTGAGCTTGCAGCGGGTTGCGCCTCGGCGTGGCACAACTGTTGGTGACGGCGGCGCAGGCGTCGGCGGCTTGTTTCAGTCTTCTTTCCAATGTGGTTGAGGTTGGTGGTGTGTTGTGTCGGGTGCGTTTGTTTCTGTTCTATGGTTTGTTTTTTGTGGTGGTGTCTGCTTCGACCCGTTATGTACCAATGTTGTTTCTTCTTATATGACATAGCAGTGCTCCTGCTTTCATTTAAAAAAAACTTACAGTACTACATCACCAAACTACAGCCCTACATCTCCTAGCTAGCTACAGTTCTACGTCATCGAGCTACATCCCCCACCTGTCCAGTGACGTACGACTGTAGCTAGCTAGGATGTAGGGCTGTATATCAAAAATAAGAAAAATAAGAGAATATTTAAATTTATTCTATATAAAAATAAAAAATACTTAATAAAATAATTTAATCTTTTAGTTCCTCCTATAGCTACCTATAAATAAAAGCATTTCTAAACGATAAAAAAATGGAAATAACTAGTACTAAACCAACTCAGAATAATAAACATGCTTCCTGAACATGTTGATGATTTGAAGACAATACGTGAATTCATATATATGTGTTTGAAGTACTAGTTTAAATGCTATAAGCTGACATATATAGCACACGTAACCTCCAGTACCTACAGAGCAAGCTGTTCAAGCGAGATGTCAACATTCTCTCTCACTCTCCGGAAAAGGTGTCTAAGAGCTACTATTTATGCTGAAGCTGATCTCCTGAGAGGTGTCACTGAAAACATTATGCTTGGGCAGTTTGCTCCTATAGGTACCGGAGGTAGTGCAATATATGTAATGCATGATATTCAGAATCCCTAAGTGATAAAAGAATGGAAATAGCTAGTACATTTTCTTTATATCTATTATTTTCTTTATGAGCATATTTTTTATTAGCTATATGTAGAAGTAAAATTCAATTTTCTCTATATGAAAAACAAGAAAACAAGAGAATGCTTAATAAAAATTTAATGAAAGAATGAATAATGCTATTATCATCCTAACTAATTTTTTCTAGATCTAAAGTATATATACAAAATCTCATCTCTCTTAGCTCCTCCTACCTAGCTAGAAATTAAAATTTCTATTTTCTCCATCTCTAAAATGTAAAACAAAATTTAATCACAACAAATGAAGGGAGGATGAAGATTTGAACCTTGCCAACACTTTGAAGGAGAGAAATCTTCACAAATTAATGAGAAACAATTTCGCAGCAACACTCTAGGCTTGAGGCGCCATGGATAGGAGGAGCTTGAGCTCGACGAGTACGGTGAACAATGGCTCGGGTGGTAGCGGAGGAAGAAGGAGGTACAATTGTTATATGGACGCCAGCCATTAGTCCCGGCTGGTGTTACCACCCGAGAGTAAAGGGGCACCCGGGTGGTAACACCACCCGGGACTAAAGTTTGGCGCCAATAATTGCTGCACAGAGCCGTTGGGAGCCTCCCATTTTGTCACGGTTGTAATACCAACCGGGACTAAAGGGGGGCAGCTCCGGCACCCATTTCGCACCACGTCGACGAAACGCCTTTAGCCCCGGCTCCAAAGTTGAACCGGGACTAAAGGGGCGTACCAAAGCCTCCGACTCTAGAAGAAGGGGAAAACAGGAAGGAAGATGTGTGGAGCTCATCGCCGCCGCCGTCCTTGCGATCGCTAGGCTTCCGACATCCCTCTCAGGCGCCATTGAGGTTAAGGAGGGGTTGGGGATGCGACCCGCGGTGGTGCGGATGGAGAGCTGCATGTGGGAGTGACACGGGGGAGACGAAAGGAGCGGGGGCGTTTGTTGTTGTTGGTCCAGTGCTATACAGATAGATAGATTCATAATAGATACATCCTTCTGTTTCAAAATTATAATTTGTTTGACTTTTTAATCTCAATTTTGACCACTCATCTTATTAAAAAATTATGCAAAATACCAAATTCTTTTTGTTGTTGGTTGCTTTATTAATAGAAACTTAATTATGACTTAAATTTGGTTATATTTAAAAAGGTCAAATGATTTATAACTTAGGACGGTAGGATTAGATAGATAGATGGATAGATAGATAGATAGATACATTAATAGATTATTAAAGGACTTGTGTTGCCAATCCATAATCCATCATCGCAAGCAGGTTTCCTGCTTCTACCATCGTTGGAGGTCCAACCATCGGAGCGCACTGCGAGTGACAGGCATGGTGAAGAGCAAGCAAGAGCCTCCTGCTCCACCTCCTCTTCACGTGGTAGTGTTCCCATGGCTCGCCTTCGGCCACATCGTCCCTTTCCTCGAGCTCGCCCAGCAGCTGGCGAGGCGCGGCCACTTCGTCACCTTCCTCTCCACCCCGAGGAACGTCGCCAGGACCAGGTCCGTCCCGCCGGAGCTCTCCCCATACATCCGCTTTGTGCCCCTGCCGTTGCCGGCCGTCGACGGCCTCCCGAACGGCGCGGAAGCGACGTCCGACATCTCGCCGGAGAAGGTCGAGCTGCTCCATATCGCCTTCGACGGCCTCGCGGCACCCTTCACCAGTTTCCTCACCGCGGCCTGCGCGGAGGAGGCCGCCGTCGGGGAAGGGCACGGCAGGAGGCCTGACTGGGTCGTCGTCGACTACGCGCACCACTGGCTCCCGCCCATCGCCGACGAGCATAGGGTGCCGTGCGCGCTGTTCTTCATCTTCCCGGCGGCGCTCGTGGCGTTCATCGGCCCCAAGGAGCTGAACGATGCGCACCCGCGGACGGCGGCGGAGCACTTCACGGTGCCACCGCCGTGGATCCCACCGCCTTCCCCGATCGCGTACCGTCGGCACGAGGCCGAGTGGATAGCGCGCATGTTCCAGCCCAACGCCTCCGGCGTCGCGCAGAGCGCCCGCCTGCTGGAGATGCCGCGGCGTTGCGCGCTCCTCGTCTGCCGCTGCAGCCGCGAGATCGACGGCGCGCTCTGCACGCTCCTCGACGACATCTACGGCAAGCCCGTCGTGCCTTCCGGCCTCCTCGCCCCCTACGACGACGCACGCGCTGCGGCCGCCGCAGCCAGTAGCGATGCGGCCGGCGGGGGCGATGATGAGGAGACGGCGATCCTCGTTCGGTGGCTCGACGCCCAGCCGGAGAGGTCGGTGATATACGTGGCGTTCGGGAGCGAGGCGCCGCTGACGCCGGCGCACGTCGAGGAGATCGCGCTGGGGCTGGAGCTCGCCGGCGTGCGCTTCCTGTGGGCGCTCCGAGAGACGAGCGGCGGGATGCTCCCGGACGGGTTTGCGGCACGCGCGCGCGCCGCCGCAAGCGGGTTGGTGCGCGTCGGGTGGGTGCCGCAGGTGCGGGTGCTCGCGCACGCGGCGGTGGGCGGCTTCTTCACGCACGCCGGGCTGAGCTCGCTAATGGAGAGCTTCCTGTTCGGCCACCCGCTCGTGATGCTGCCGCTGTTCGCCGACCAGGGCCTCACCGCCCGGCTCATGGCGGAGCGGCGCGTCGGGCTGGAGGTGTCGAGGGACGACCGCGACGGCTCGGTGCGGAGGGAGGACGTCGCGGCGGCGGTACGGCGGGTGATGGTGGAAGAGGAAAGGGAGGCATTCGCCGGCAACGCCATGGAGCTGCGGGAGATTCTTTGGGACACGGCGAAGCAGGAGGAGTATGTTGATGAGCTGATCGAGCACTTGCGGCGCCGCCGGGAAGATTAATGCTTTGCGTGTCGACTCCTTTCTACTGTATACTTCGTAGTTTCAATTTTTTTATTGGCATCACAAGCTTATAAAAAAGAATTGTTCTAGCGAAATTTGCAATATGAGTACCTTTACGCTTTGCCAAGGTGTAAAGGGTCAATTTATGATCCCATTTCTTAGTACCATGACCAAAATAAACTCCGGCTTCTATCATTTTTTTTTTCAAATTGATGTTCCAATTTCTTCTTGTCATTTTTTTTCACACTTCCTTTTTGTTTTTTTCATCTTACCATTACCGACTTTATTTCTTTTGAAGATTAAGAAAGAGCCGAAATAGCAGTAAATCAAGAAAAATATGGCAGCTCATCAGAAAAGATGGAAATACTAGACAAGATTCAAACTATGTTTGAAAAATCCAAATAAAGTTGTAGCAATATACCAGCAAACACGAGTGTGTACAACTCTACCATACAATGTTGTAGCATGTGGGTGCACGCTGATCCAACCAACTTGTAAATTGCTTAATTTAGTTCAAGGTCTCGGTAAATGTGTGGGGGGACACAATGAGCTGTCGACGATAGCTGCACACAAATCGGGAATTGCAAAGAGATGCATAGATGATCTTAAATGATGACATGCATAATTTTGACAAATGTTGGCATCACGGGATAATTTATATATATCCAAATTGTCACATTCGCACTGAAAAAATCATTCCTTCCATGCTACTGGTGAAATATAATATTAACTATTTACTTGTGCGTAGCTAATAATTTCATGGACAAGAGTAAAGGTATGCGGATAATATATAGTAGTATATGCACAGTTGCACACAAATTGTTGCCAGATTAAATAGATTGGCATATTACGTGTGTGATATTGTTTATCGGATCATATCGCTATGATTTGAACAGTGCCCAAAACCTTCCAAGTGTTCATATAAGGACTCTTGTGTAGTGTTTATGCTTTTTGCGTAGTGTTTTTCTCTTCCAAGAAATCAATCATACAAATAAGCATAACCCCTTTAAGATCTCTCGAACATCCAAACAAATTTTGATGCGATGTTATTCAGACTCACACGTACACTGAACCACTAGACCATCTTATTTGCAGCGATGCATGCACTCGTCCAGGCGATTGAGCACCCACTTTTCTGCTGATCCAGACCTCTTCCTCCTCCGGTTTGGGTCTCATGTCGGGAAAGCTTATTCTCCAACTTCTGCAGGGGATCCTCGCGCAAGCACCACCTACACTAATTTATTGAAAATAGAAATACTCAATGACTTTAGTGTTGATTAGGATGTCATGTAATAAAAATGATGATGTACTTATTTTTCTATTGCATTTCTTATTTTAAAATATCACTTTATTTTTAACAGCCCTATGGATATTTTCCTTTTGTATTCTTTATTTTATCTTTTATATTGCTTTGTAAATATATTGTTTTTTATTTTCATGATAAAATATATCGTTTCAACCTACCCAAACTGGTTTGGGACAAAACATTATGGTGTTGTTGATGATGGTAATAAAATATATTGTGTCGTGGAAAAAGTCATTGTTCTATGTTGTATGTTTTTAATTGTATTTGTATCAATGAAGTTTATATTAAATACATCGTTTTAGCAAAAAACAATCTTGTGCTACATTTATTTTGGATGCCCCAATAGTTGTTTTCCGATGTTTCGGTAGTGAAAATCATAGTTTCATGCTATATTTTTTTTATAATTCCAAAAGTGAAAACTTATTTCTCTGTGATATATCTTGTATTGTTCCAATAGATAAAAGTCATTGCTTGGTGGCATGAAGCTCAATGTAGGCTCCGTTTTTGGTGATATAAACAATTTTTTCACTTGTTGGGGTAACTAGTTCGTGGTGTGGGAGATCTTGAGCTACAAGAATAATTAGATAACGAGGTACACATTAGTTTTTTTAGATAATGGATACAATATCCGGCCTCTACGTCAAGAGACGTACACAGCCCATTATTACAAAGTTTGGTATCAAAGAGCACACCATCTCAAAATATAGAGACAAAAATTAAAGCAAATGATATAAATGCTTTCATCCTTTGTTGGCATGTTCTAAAGATATCATCTCTAGCTTTATGCTCAACGAAGAGAGTAAGTTCTTGTTGTGCTCATCACGCTGCAGGAGCACCCAGAAACGTGGCCAATACGTCCCCCTAAAAATAACCTGCAGAATTGAGTTATATTTAATTCTGTGAAAGATAATATCATTATGGATTTTCCAAATTGCCCAGCATAACGCAACAATCCCCACCCAAATCAAGGCTCTAATCTTGCTATTTTGATTAGAAAGCCAAGAACTGAACATATGTCGTATAGACTTGGGTTGAGTTAATCCTGTAGCTAGATATACCATCCTCCAGACCATTCTCGCATAATGACAGTCCAGAAATAAATGTTGGATAGTCTCGTTAAGGTTACATCCAACGCATTTTTGGCTACCTTTCCAATTTTTATGAGTGAGATTGTCTTTAGTTAATACTACTTTCTTTTGAAAAACCAAAGGGAGATTTTAATTTTTAGAGGAACTTTAATCTTCGAGATTTTTTATGTCTGAAAGGTGGATGCGAGTCAAGTAAATGTAGATATATAGATCGAACAATAAATAAACCAGAATCGGCTAGGTTCCATTGAAAAGTATCTGAAACATCCGCCAGATTAAAGGGTGATATCTGAGCTACGAGATTCGACCAGTCACTCAGTTTAGACCCCTGCAAAGTCCTCTGAAAAGAGATATTTAACGAATGAGTAGCCAAAAATTTTGCCACCAATGCATGAGGGTCCCTTACAATATTAAAAAGTGAATGATATCTTTCCCTGAGAGACACATTGCCTACCCACTTGTCCTCCAGAAATGCGTTGTACTCCCATCTCAAATTATAAAGGGGGCATTTGTTAAAACTTCATCTTTAATTCTAATAAATTATCTCCAGAAATGAGAGTCATATGGTTTAGCCTTAACCTATGTTAGGGATTTAGACATGAGATACTTATTTTTAAGCAAAGCTTGCCACATGCCATCAATATTTAGCAAGTTAAGTACCCATTTAGCTAACAAGCATTTATTTTGTAACTCAAGGTCCAGAATACCCAATCCACCCTAATCTCTAGGTCGACAGAGGATGTCCCATTTGTCTAGTATATACTTATGTTTATTTGAAGACCCGTCCCAAAAAAATCTAGAACGGAAATGATCTAGATTTTTAATGACTCCATTTAGAATTTCAAAAAAGGACATCATGATCATAGGTAGACTGCTAAGCACTGAATTTAGAAGGACTAATCTTCCTCCATAAGACATATGTTTAGCTTTCCAACAAGAGAGCTTTTTATCAAATCTTTCTTATACCTTATGCCAAGGTACACTCATTAGTTAGCGACGGTTGATTGATTTGTTCACTTTGTGGACTAATTTTATTCATGACATTGGACGTTTTTGTTCTCTATGTAAAATATTTTTTATTATGTGAACACTTTATAAATTAATCTTTTTGTGATGTTAGATTATTCATTTTCTCTATACAAAATTATTTAGTAATGTAGAAGCATTGCACCACCAGACATTGTTTTTGTCTAGTCCGGGCTTTCATGTGAATGCTATAATGAGACCCTAGCTACATACTCTTTTGGTCCAAAAAAACACAGCCTTTTAGGATTCAAAATTTGTCAAAAACATGTCGTTTTACTTAATTTGACATGTGTCTATGCGCATGTGGGCATGCAACAGTCAATTAGCACCAAACATGTGTGATAAGTAGGGGCAATTGAGATCATTTACCTTCTTAATAATTTGTTCTAAAATTTCTAAAACAATATAACTTTTAGAGTGATTATAATTAACATGAGTCATCCATCTAATGTACTCTAATGGTGGTAGTATCAGAACTACCAATAGAGTAGTACCATGAGGTATCAGTTTGATTGACCCAACAACTAATTTTATTTATTTATTTATTTATTATTAAATTAGCTAGTGGGAAAATCTTAACACATGGTACTATAACAAAGCTCTTAAAACAATATGTTTTTATATGGAGGAGTAAGTTCTCGCAATTGGAATAAATCTTAAAACATCATTCTTTGTAGGACAAATTTTGAATCATAGAATATTAGTCATTTTAGGACGACAAGATACATGATTTTACTGTAGCTTCTCATGCGGCCCAGTCCGGCCCAAACAGATGGCGTGAAAATTTCAGGGGGCCCATGTAGGCTCGAAACAACTCACTTAGCTGATTCAAAGTCCCCCAATGCCTGCACGCGCTTTGTCTTTTTAATTTTTCATCAATAATTTTTTGCAACTGTTGTCAATATTTTTCGGAAATATTGCCAATATTTTTTCATCAATATTTTTCGGAAGTGTTATCAACATTTTTTCGTCAACATTTTTAGGAGTGTTACCCACATTTTTTCGTCAACATTTTTCGGAAGTGTTGCCAACATTTTTTTCTCGTCAAAATTTTTCGGAAGTGTTGCCAACATTTTTTTTCTCATCAACATTTTTCGGAAGTGTTATCAATATTTTTTCGTCAACATTTTTAGGAGTGTTACTTACATTTTTTCGTCAGCATTTTTCGGAAGTGTTGCCAACATTTTTTCTCGTCAATATTTCTCGAAAGTTTGCCAACATTTTTTCTCATCAACATTTTTGGGAGTGTTGTCAACATTTTCCGGAAGTGTTGCTAACATTTTTTCGTCAATATTTTTCAGAAGCATGTTTAAAAATGTTATCGATTTTTTTTGAATCAACATTTTTTGGCTTCTTCCAACATTTTTCAGAAATGTTGGTTTGGTTTCAGTAACTATTTTTTTCAACATTTTGCAAAATGTTGCGACATTTTTTTTGGAAATGTTGGAAAAAACTTTTTAACCCTTTTTCCACCAGCGGCGGCAGCCCGCGGCAACGCCGGCCGGCGCGACGGTGCGTGCGGGGCCGGACGCACGGCGCGCGGAGCCCCGGCGAGCGGGCGCGGAACCTCAGCGGCGGCGCACGGAGCCCTGGCGATGGGCGCGCGGCGCGGAAGGCCGGCTGCGGCCGCGGACGCGCGGAGCCCCGACGGCGACGCCTGGCCGCGAGCAAGGGGGCGCGCGGTCCAAGGGGGGAGCGGCGGGCAGGGAGGGTAAGGGAGGAGGAAGAAGGAGGAGGGAGAAAGTAGAGTTTGGTTGTTATATGAGTCTTGGTGGGTAGTTTTTGGGTTTAAAGATGATTAAGTTTCTATGTTCCGGAAGGTATATAGGATTTCCGAAATTTTCTCCGCCTTAGAGGAAAATAGTTTGCGAGTTTACTATCATCACGTTGTACTTGACCAACCAATCAGAGGTGACGTACCAAAACATTGCGAGAAGTAATGAAAAATATCATTTTGATTAAAAATATCAATAAATATAACACAAATGCAGGGAGGGGATAGTGTCTGCATTGTCACTGATATTCCCTCTTCCCCAAATACTACATCAAGAAAAAAATACATTTTTTCCGAAAATATATGAGAAAATGACCATGCCATACGACAGCTAGCGTAAATTTGCCAACGGAAAATTATAAGATCATGACCATTGAGGTGGTAGTTTGAAATGTTGAATATATATCAAACAAAACCGTGGAAGTGCCTCTTTTGATGGCAAGTAATTAGTTTAGCACCGAAATATTTGATGAGCTGCAATAATTAACTTCACTTGTAGCGCTGCAAATACTCCACGAGCCCATCCACAAACTGCTCCTGCCTCGCCTTATCGCCGACGACATTCCGCAGCTCCACGGCATTGCGCGCGAGCTCCTGGCCTTCCTCCTCCGCCATCACCCGCCGCACCGTCGCCGCGACGTCTTCCCCGCGGAACGACCCGTCGTCGTCGTTCCGGGGAACCTCGACGCCGACGCCGCGCGCCGCCATGGCGCGCGCGATGAGGCCCTGGTCGGCGACGAAGGGAAGCATCACCAGCGGGAGGCCGAAGCGGAAGATGCTCTCCACGGTGGAACCCCAGCCGCAGTGCGTCAGGAACGCGCCCACCGCGCCGTGCGCCAGCACGCGTACCTGTGGCACCCACCCCGTGCAGACCACGCCGCGCCCGGCGACGCGCCGCTCGAACCCCTCCGGGAGCAGCTCGCCGGAGTGGCCGGCGGGCCGCCGGAGCGCCCACAGGAAGCGCACACCGGAGAGCTCCAGACCACGGGCCAGCTCCCTGACGTGGTCCGCCGTCACCGGCGCCTCGCTCCCGAGGGCGACGTAGACGACGGACCTGCTCGGCTGCTCGTCCAGCCACCGCACGACGTCCGAGAAGAGGCGGTCACCGCAAGGGTCGTCGTCGTCGTCGTCGCCGTCGAAGACGGCTCCGTCGGGCAGGAGGAGACCGGCGGGGACGACCGGCCTGGCGAAGAGCTCCGTGAGGAAGGGGAACAGCCGGGGCTCCGCCTCCGGGCAGCTGCGGTGAACGATGAGGCGGCAGCAGGGGCGCTGCATCTCCCAGAAGCGATCCATGTCGGACACGCCCGAGTCGTTCGGCCGGAACACGGCGGCGAGGGCCTTGGCCTCGTGGCGGCGGTGCTTGATGGTGGTGGGGAAGTCGATCCACGGCGGTGCGATCATGTAGTCCTCCACCGTGCTCCGCGGGTGCGCCTCGTTCTCGTGCTTCGGGCCCATGAAGGCAAGGATGGCCGCCGGCAGGATGAGGAAGACGGCGCATGCGATCTGCCAGCAGGCAAGTAAACAAATTAGCCATTGTTATGTTCTCCTCAGTCCTCTCCTAAACCAGAGTCCAGACGGAGGAAGAACAGTAGAACACTAAAGAATCTTTTCACAATTTTTTTCTCAATTTCGATACAAATGCTATCTTACCGCCAGAATCTCACCTCGTGTTCCTCGGCGACTGGCCAGATCCAGTTCTGCGCGAAGTCAAGGATGATCCAATCGGGCTTCTTCGAGAACCCCGCGGCGTCGCCATTGCCGTCGCCGGCGCAGGCCCCGGCGACGAGCTCCGCGAACGGCGCGGCGAGGCCGTCGAACGCCTTCTTGAGGAGGCCGACCTTCTCCGGCGGGACGTCGGCGGTGGACTCGGCGCCGCTAGGGAGGCCCTCAACCTCCGGCAGCTCGAGCTCCGCGACGCGGAGCCGCGCGGACAGCTCCCGCTGGATGGCGCCGAGCCTGGCGGCGTTCCGCGGCGTGCACACGAAGGTGACGGCGTGGCCGCGGCGCGCTAGCCGCTTGGAGAGCTCGAGGAAAGGGATCATGTGGCCGAACGCCAGCCACGGAAACACTACGACGTGGAGAGGAGGAGGAGGAGGAGAGGCGGCAGCCTGCTTGGTCTCTGCCGCCATGGCTGGTTCTTGGGCACGAGCTTGGTTGTGGACACCGTCTGTATTGAAAAGCCCAGGACACTGATGCTCTTATGCACGAGCAAGCTGTCCCTTTTTCTTTCTTTTTGGGCCAAAAAAATGATGCTCGTATATTTATATAATGCAAAGATAATGCAGCGTGAAGTCGTGCAGTGCGCGCTTTATTATTTTATAATCGTCTGTATCTGCAACAGAACCCGATCCGTAGACGTGTGATTGCCCTGATCGAAGGGTACTGTAGCTGAGAATTTGCCAATCGTGCAATGTTTTTTAAAGTGGGAAACCTAAATCTCATCCGAGTGAAAGGGGTGGTAAGGGCCGTCTAATTTAACTTAGCAAATTTAAGGATTAGATCATATTAATATACAATTTTAAGTTAAAAAAGTAGGTATGACTTAATTGAATTGTGAAAAATATATTAGTGTCATGACCATTACCACCTCTAAGTGAAATAGAACTTCTCCACCGTCATTTTTCTTCACCACATCCCTCTTTTATTCTCCAACTCTAGTTAGATTCTGGCGAGATTCTAACCAGTTAAGGGTTCGAGGTTACGGGTTAATTAGGAGTTTTCGTTCGCCACCGACTTTAGAGGAAGGGTAGGCTGCGACATGCCAGCTCGGTGGAGGCGTTTTTTTTTTGCAACAACCACTTTATATATTATGCGGCGAAATTACAGATCGGACCTTCAAAGAAGGTCGAATTACAAAGAGGTCCTTTGACCAGATAAGCATTGAAACAGCAAAGGTGATGGCGACGGCGAGCACATCAGTGGGGGGGGGGGGCAGAGGCGTCACAGACGCTTGCACCCGAATGGAGAGGCCGCGCAGAGCATCGGGCAACAGGGACGGCAGAGCCCGTGTTGTAGATCACGCCGGACGACCGAAGGATGTTTTGGATGCCGTCGCCGGTGGTAGATGAAGGAGCTCAACGTCGTGTCCCAGGGGGAGACAAGCTCAAGAAGCCCACGCCTGATGTCGAGATGCCCAGGAAGAGCTTGGATCTGCAATCTTGGAGGCCGCATCGGAGGGGACGAGGCGGATTGAGGCATCGGTGGAGGTGGAATGGTGCGCAGCAGATCTCGATGGTGGTGAGGAGGAGGCGGAGATGGAGGAACGGGGGAGATCTGCAGGGTGGTGAAGGGGACTAGTTTATTTAAGCATACCGGGGTAGTGAAGGCGGCGGCGACGAGGTAGCCAACAACGACGACGGTGACATCACCAAGGTAGCACAAACCACTTAGGGTAAACGCCATGAAGGCAACAGCTAAACTAGAAAGAGTAGGAAACTAGTAGATCTATACAGTAGGGGGCTCCCTACCCTTTCTCGCCGCCGACGAGGTCGCCGGAGGGGAGGAAGGGAGGAACCCGAGCGAGTGGGCGGAGAGGGAGCGAGAGTAGGAGAAGCTTAGAGGAGAAGAACAAGTTGGAGAGCCCGGCTCGGTGGAGGCGTTGAGGCGCGAGAGCGGTGAGGCACTGCGGTGGATAGCAGTTGGAGCAGTGTTGGGCGGGGATGTTTGATGGTGATGGCGGGCGACGGGGCTCGCCTGCCGTTGGCCCTCTGCCGTTGAGCCACTGCCATGTGGGGCCGGGCTCACCTGCCAGTGACCTAACGGCATAGGGACCAAAGGCAGAGGATCCAGCTCTGATGGCAGGAGGGGTAGGAGGTACGAGAAACGGTTTGGAGAGAGGGGATCCGAACCGCCGATTTTAGATCGAATTTCTCAAAATATTGGGCGAGGGTAGCCTCTGTTTTGTCTAGATGAGCTATAGGTAGTACTTTTTAAAAAATCATGTCTTGTCGCACTTGTCGTGAGATGCTTTCTCATGTTTTCAATATTTGTAGCTTAGTTATTTTTCTGGACATGAAGACATCTTTCTATTTTTTGAAATTAAGGGCAGGAGCACTGTCATATCATATAAGAAGAAAATGTAATGGTATATAACGCGTCGAAGCGTACACACCACACAAACAAACGCACACAACACAACGTTACACCACCACCACTTGGGAGAGGAGCTGAAAGCAAAACGTCAAGCTGCGCCGTCGTCACCAACATTGTGCCACATGGCCCGCTGCAAACCCAAGTAGCTACCTAAACTCCTCCACCATGGGACTATCTTCCTCAAGCCGCACACCCACAATCATCGATCTCCTTGCTCCAGCGAAGCGATAGTGAAGAAATCCCTTCACGGCACTATTGAAACTCACTGATCCCGGCCATTCTGCGTGGGGGCCTCGCCTCACCTACCGCCTCACACTCCTCTGCCATGGACTCAGATATCTGAAACCGCTTAGAGGACAACACAACCACCTAGCCGTCGCTGAGATCACCACTGCACCATGCATGCCAACTCAAGACCTCCAGCACCAATGGATCCTCTGCACCTTGCCGCTGACACATTGACCTTGCGCTCCTCCACTGCCACTGCACACCGACCATCCAAATTCCCACGCTACCACAAGCTGAGCAAGTCTCCATAGGCGACGCCTCCAAGGAGGGCGTGACGCCTAAGGCGTCGTCATCGCTTGTCCAACACTAGACCGGGTTTTCACCCCAAGACCACATGCTTCAGGACACGGTGCCCCATAGTTGTGCCCCCATCTAGGAAACGACGCCCCAAATACGTCGCCACCACTACCACCGACAAGAGTGCCGGTGAAGGCTTTCGCCTGGATAACACTGCGCCTTACACACGCACTCAGACAAGCAGTAGCAAACATGCTCCTCGCTACCTCCACATGTCCTCTGCCGGAAAATGGCTCAGTGCATCTCAACAATACCGCCACGGCACCGCAAAGACATACATGTGCTGGGACCAAGGAGTTCCCGGAGCAAGACACCCGGCCCTGCCACTGAAGCGGTGCCGAAACCACACTGCCGTCGAGGAGAAGCGACGAGAAGCACCACCATCTTGCCTCTGTCCCCGTTGCCCGCATGCTCTGTCCGCCGGCACTCCTGACCACCATGGCCAAGAGCGGCCAGCTACACAGGCGCACCCCCCACAGGGCCTCCCGTGACCTTGAGAGGCCACGCCATGCCCCTTGCAGGCTGCCACTGCCGCCGTCGCCGCAGTCCCTGCGCAGGCCGCGCCGAAGCGCCCAGGCCCCTACGCTGGCCGTTGTCCTCGTCCCACGCCAGCTTGAGGTACCACCAATGTTGTAAATCGCGGGCTATAGAGTTTAGCGGAGTCCTTCCGGAAAATCTATAAGAGCTATAGCGCAGCTATAACGGAAGCTATGGCCTTTAACGGTATGCAAAAAAATAGCAAGATTTAGATCTAAACATTATTAATTTCATAAATTTCGGCTCATATTTCATTCATATATGTAGGTATTAGTGAAAACATAAATAAATCTGTCGTGATTCATAAGATAAGTCATAAATCATAACTCATAGTTCATAAATCTCAAGTATATATGTTCGTAGTTCAACCATAGCGGTGTTAGCGGTGCTAGGCTATTGAATTTAGCAGAGCTATTTCATGATATAGCGGAGTTAGTGGTATTAGCGGTAAAATTTACAATATCATAGCGGTGTCTGTCTCAAAAAGCTATAGCGGAGCTATATCAAAGCTATAGCGGGCTATTTGCATCACTGCCGCACACTAGAGAACGCTGCGATGGCCTCCACCGCCGCCAACGCCGCTCGACTGCCGCCACTGCCGTCTTCCAGCACCACCCGCCATCGCTGGACCCTGACGCCGCGCCTCGCCACACAAATGCGCACCCCCGCCGCGCAGCCACCAGATCCGGCCAGGGCGACGCCGGATTTGGGGGCTCCTTCCTACTCTGCCGCCATGTCACCCGCGCCGGTGAGAGGAGCTCCGTGATGGCCGAGCGGTCGCGCCCGCCACAGACCGCCGAGGAGAGAGGGGGAGAGCCCCACCGCCGCCTTCCCCGTGGGCCGCGCGAGCTTCTGGCGGCCCGCTCAGGCGGCGGCGCGGCGGGAGGGAGTGGGAGGGTACGCGGCGGCGGCAGCGGCGGCTAGGGTTAGCAGCGCTCGCGCCGCCCGCGTCGGGAGCGGGCGCGAGGCGTTTTTCTTTTTCGCGGCAAGTATGAAGACATCTTTCAATTTCCCGACTTTGGAGCTCTCAAGGTTTTCAATTGAACAATCAAAAGCCGACAATCACCGGTTCAGAAACTAGGTCGTTTTGTGTGCTGTTTGTCTGTATTGATATCCCGACCCCCGAGGTTTCAATTGGCTCGTTCACGCTCCTTGTACAGCAGCTTAAAAGGAACACACTATAAATTCACCACCGTTTAATGGATTGTTTTGTTTTGAAGGAGCCATAGAGCCTAGAGGTCGAATTTTACAATCAGAGTCTTCCAGGTGGTAATGAAGTGCTTTAGCTTTAAAATCACACCACATGACACTGTTGAAAATAGACATTTAAACGGGAAACCTTGGATTGAAATCTATTCTGAGTTGACTAATCTGTTACACTAAACCTTGTTCAAAATAACATCCAGGAGCTTCCGAGGTTCCTTACATCAAACTGCAGCTGAAACCAACGGTTCATACAAAAGCTTAGTGAGGGCATAATAACAGGAAATAAACAAGCAGGCCTCTGCAGCAGGCTGGGCTGAGGCGACTTGCCCTCGGGGTGCAGACGTTATACTACAATTTAGAGAGTATGCGCATATCAGAGGGCAAAACTTCATTTTGAATATTATTACATATACTATTCATCATCAGAGTCCATATATAAAGAAATTGTACAGATCGAAATCATCCAAAAAGTGTTTTCACGTACTAGAATTAATTGAATTCTCTCGAGCTTTCGGTAGTATGAAAGCCAAAACAAGAAGAGTCAAAAGAGAAACTCTAACGCTCATCTCTTTAGCCATTAGCAACAATCTCGTGGATCTTGTCGCTGATCTCTGGGTCATCTGATCTGACCGCAAGCTTCATGGTCACCTCCTTCGAAGAAGTGATACCGAATGACAGCCTCACCAAGACCTTCACGTTACCAATAAATACACCGGAGAGCAGACAAGTGTGCGACCTTGAATTGCTTGGGACAGAGTCGGTACCCTACAAACAGAAGGCGAATGGTACCGTCAGGTTAAGGCGACAAGCAATGCTTTCATGTGAAAACAGCCAGGGTATCAATCAAATCACAGCATAACGAGGCAAGGAACTGGAAATCCTGGTAGTAGCTACAGGGGAGTGTTAGATTGATCTCTCCACCAATAGGCCCAACGGCCCATTGGGCCCTTGACTCGCGTCCGGATCGGGGACGCCCAGCCCGTTAGAAGGCTGGTGTCATTCAAACCACGAGGTTCGCCGCCGCCACTGTAGACCTCACTCCAAACCCTAGCCGACCGAGAGGGAGGTGCTGAAGCGACGGGATGCCTCACCGACACCACCAGTCGCCGCCGTCGTCACCGGCGTCTCCACAGGACATCCCCACCGTCCCTGCACTGCACTGCGCGTCGCTGCCTAGCGCAGAGCTCCATCAACAGAACCAGAGCAAGATCAGGGACTCGAGGTATGTCATTCATAGTCTAATCCCGCTCGATCTACTCCTAGTCGATCCGGCGATTCTATCAATGGTATCAGAACCGTGCTAGGTTGTGGATCTTGTTTGGGAAGAGAAATGACCAAAGGAATCGATCTCGAATCGGTTTTACAGTGCAAAGTCGAAACCTAACCCTAACCCTAGATCCAAAATCAAAGACGAAGGGGTCCTACCTGGGGCTTACCGCCGCCATCACCACCGCCGGCGTCGCCTTGGTGCGCGCTGTGCGGACGGACAGGGCGAGTCGAGTGCTCGCCGGACCTCCGCCGCTCGCCGGCGTGAGGGACAGGGCCACGGACGCCATCACTGAGCCGCTCGACGGCGGCGCGCTCACCCTCGGGTGAACGCGCGCGCCGGCGAGGGGGCCAGCGGCGGCGCCGGCCACCATCCTCTCCACTGGCCGCCATGGCCGGGCTCTCTGGATCTCGCTCGGTTGCGGGGCTAGGGAAGTAAGGGAGAGGAAAGAAAGTAGAGAAGGGGAGGCAGGCCGTGGCCGCGCGACGGACGGCGCTGCTTCTCGCCGTCGCCGGCGGGACGCCGGGACGGGCGCTCCGCCCGCCGCCGCCTGTGCGCTGCGATAGATGCGGGGGAGAAAGGAGAATGGGGGCTAGGGTTGCAGGGGGGCGCCGGCCGTCGGCGGTTTTGTTCCTGCGAAAGGCGCGGAGGACCGTCAGATCAAGATCTGCGGTGATGGACGGCTCCTGGCGGTAGGCGCTTGGATGGGCCAAAGTCGGCCCAGCCGGGATAAGGCGCCAGGCCGAAACGGCAGCCCGCCCGTTGGTTGCTGGGCCTCGAGCCCAGACGGGAGTGTGGAAGGAGGCCGCGGGCCGGTTTCCACATCTGGGCCAAAAGAACAGTGAATGAACAGTGTATTTTGTGATTATTTTGATGATTTTCAGAAGCATTTTTGATGAATTTTTTGTATAGTCTTGATGAATTTCATCTAGATTTTGATTTCTACTCAAATTGAACCAACGAGATATTTGTGTAGAGATTGAAATGTGATAGAATGCTTCTGAATAGTATGTTTTTCATGAATTTTATTCATGTTTTCCACTGCAAAAGTTTAAATTGTTGCTCCTTTTAGTTTAATTTGGAGATTAAATTAAAGGAAAAAGTTGAGTAGAGAAAAATAATGTAAAAAGGAAAGATTATTCTGATGGAATATTCAAGGCAAAGTTGTGACAAGTTTGTCAAGGTTTTAACCTCTATTCAATTTTGAACCAACATGATAAATTGTTTAGAGAGTTAACCGGTGTAAAGAAAAGTTTAGAAGTGTGATTACTTCTGAAAAGAAAGAAAAGTTTTCCGCTGCAAAGTGAAAGTTTCACCCTCTGATTAAATTGGAACCAACGGGAAAATTTAATTAGTGGAGTAGAAACATATTTATTTAAAGTTAATTATGGTATTGTTATTTTCTGACCAACGTTGATGATAACAATATTATAATTATATGCGTCTTATGTTTAAAGTAAAAGTCTCTGATGAATTTTTAAGTGATCAATTTTTTCAGAGAATAAATAAAGATCAAGAAATGTTGTTTTATTTCTTGTTTTCTGTTGTATTAGGATACTTATCTTTCAATTAAATTGGAACCAACAAGAAGATTTAATTGAAAGAAAAGTTTTGAAAAGTTTCCCTGTGGGTTATATCCACGTTAAAGTTAAAGTCAGCTTCCGCTGTATAAAGTTCAAGATAAAGTTACATTGGTTTTTGATTGCCAATTTTTTTTTGTACAAAGTTTAATATCTCTACTCAAATATGAATAAAGAGGATATTTTAGAAATACTTTTGATAAGTATTAATTCTAAATATAAAGTTTCATGATGTTGTCATTTTCTGACCAACGTTGATGATGGCAATATTGTGATATGATGGATTGATTCTAATTCAGTCGATGGTGTTTTGGAATTAATATAGATGAATAATGTTTTATTGTATTTTCTGCCCAACGGTGATATAGAATAGAACATAAAGTTTTAAAGTTTTATAAGCTTAAAGTTTGGATTATTATTATTGAATATTTTCTCAGACAAAAGAACTTTTTGCTTTCATTAATGAAAGCATTAAGAAAAGTGAACTGAGCACTTGTGGCTCAGGAGATGACAAAGAAAGAAGGACATAATGTGAGGGACTATGTTCTTTTTAAAAGGATGTTTTCAAAAGTAAAGTTTCTCGGATATTTATCCAAGAAAAGAGATAGATCATTGAGAGTCTTGAGAAATGTTTTTCATGTACTCTCTATGACAAGGAATTTATTTCCAGTTCAGTCATCGTGATAAAAGTTGCAATGATTCATATGCATGTTTAATTTGACTGGCGTTGAATTAAGCATGTGTGTGTTACAGTTTATTCAGATTTATTTTTGAATTTTGAATTTGATGACTGAATGCAAGCCAATCTTGGCATGCATGTCCCTTCCAGGTTATTACCTGAATAGAGAGGAAAGTTTGTGATACTCTCGCACGACGAGAAAAGTTCATAATAATACCCGCATGGCGGGAAAGGCTCTGAGAAAATAACCGCATGATTGCCTAAAGTTGGCATAATGCTTACGTTAGACAATCCTATATGGCGAGAAAAGTTTTGACAAAGGACTCATCCTGCATGTCGGGAGAAAGGTGTAACGACCCATGTGCTTATTGTGTATCCCACACTGGGAAAGAGAATTTTGGAGTAGCTCCTGTGCTATTCTAATACTGATCGTACATATCGTCCTATAGTCATTAAGCACTTATGAGTTTAAAAAGAATCAAAAGTAATGTGCGAACCTAAAGATAAAGAATGATATACAAGCTTGAGTTGCTTGAGTTTTCAAAAGCATGGAAATAGAGGACTCTGTTGAGTTCTTAAAGTGAAATGAGGAATAGTGTACTCCCATATATGAGTTAAGTAACAACCTTGTTTTGTATGATATAATCATGCAGGAAGTAATTGAAAGTGTTCTCAAAGTTTCCTCACTGATAATAGTTTTGAATGGTTTCGAAATTGTGGCAAGAAAGTTTTGCCACATTTCGAGGGGGAGAAAGGAGAGAAAAGAGAAAATCCCCTATACTTCAGGAAAGTAATGCATTGTATGCATTTAGAGTATGATCTAAATGTGATTGTCTGGGGGAGTACGACAGTCATAAATGTGATACCCCTAAAGAAAAGGAATAGCTAAAATCCTGGACTTTTATAAGTTCGATAGGATGATAGCGATGTGACCAAAATGGTGAAAGAACAAACCCAAAATGAGAAAGTTTAAAGATACTCTATTATTTATAATAGATGGTAAGATCTGGGGGAGCCATTTAGTTGGCCATCTGGATGAAAGAAAAGGCTGATCTGAGGAGCCATTTATTGGCAATTCAGATAAAAGAAAAGGTTCTTTTATTTCTAACGAGACACATTGTCTTCTTGGAATACGAGAGCAATCAGGGGGAGCATAGTGGCTCGAGAAATTGACTTCGAGGAGAAGTGGGTATATATGCCCACTCTGATGATTCGGTAGCTATTTTTCTCGACACTCGTGGCCACAATATGGTAGATGATATGGAACCTGTCCTTCAGGAGCCATTGAAACTCATTGTTGTACATGGGAGAGCTGCTGCAGCCCCATATGGTAGATGTACCAAAAGTTGAGGCACACAATGTGCCAGAGGTTGAGGCCTCTAGTAGGTCTCAAAGGGTCAAAAGATTGATGGTTGCATAGTTTGCAATACAGAAAAGTTCACATTGAGATTTATTCCATCTCATGTGTAGAAACCATAAGAAGCGCTTGTTCGTTGAAAGTGGAACTAATGAATCCCGAGGAAACTTGGGACTCGTAAGTGATTCTCAATGGAGCCAAAACAGTAGGCTGTAATGGGTCTACAAGTCGTGACGTGACTCTAAAGGGAATACGTGAACACACAAAGCGCATCTTAAATCAAAAGTTTTTGTGCAAAGAGAATGAAAGGACTACAATGAATTTTGTGGCACATCATGATCTGAGTTACATCAGATGAAAGTATTTCATGGCACAACCTAAGGGTTTTGTCATGTACATAAAAGAGGAAAAGAAATGTTGCTTAAAGAAATCATTTACGAATGATAACATTCAAAGATAAAGGATTTGGTTTTGGGTTTAAAAGTGAATAAGAGGACAACATTTGAACAATGTTATAGAATGGGAATTCATTTCCTAATCGTGCATATGTGATTGACATCTTGCGTGGTAGCAGAAATGTCAATCTATTGTAAAAGGAGAAGAGGTTCTTGTCCTCAAAGTTCAAGGAAATTCTCGATGAATGTCTCTCAATTATAAGGATCGAGATTCACCGAGATAAAAGAAAAGGGGTATTAGGACTATCGCAAGAGGCATACTTAGAAAAGTTGCATAGAAATATAGTATGCATGCGAGTAAACCTTCGCCTGTTCTCATTGTCAAGGGTAATGGTTTTGGGAACTTTTATGTTCCAAGAATCAATATGAAATGGATTAAAGGAATATGGTACCATATGCTTCAGCTGTTGGAAGCCTAATGAATGGAAAAGATAGAACTTTCCTTGACATAGTTCATATCCGGGTTGTTTTGGCAATGTCCAATCCAGCTATAGATCACTGGAATGGAATTAAGTGTATCACAGTATCAGCCTCATGCTAAGTTGAAAAGATCAAGTGCTCTCAAAAGGTTGTGAGTACAAAGATATTTTGTGAAATGGGTAGCGAAATCCACAATTGTCGCTAACTTTCACACTTGGAGTTTTTGTGTGGAAATGCTCCAAAGGATTTAACACAAGTGTCATCAATGTGATGCAAAGATATGGTATAGCATGATACGAGGCTGAGGGACAGGCAAAATAGTTAATGGAACCTGTACCCGGAGTTGATAATGGTTGTCAACATCAATAACCATTAAAGTAGTTCACTCCTATGACAACAAGTCAAGTGTGCTGCCAAACACATTGACACAAAGTTATATGTTGTAACGGAGTAAGTCCGGAATCATATTAAAGATATTGCGCATATAAGAGACAAGCAAGTGCTTGAGGATCCTCTTACGAAAGTATATCACCCAGTGCGCTTAGAGAACACGTGTGCGACATGGGTTTATGGCATAGTTTAAGATTTCGGACAATAAAAGGGCCCAAGGCTAAAGAATTTGTTTCAGTACAGAGATGTGTATTGTAGCTGTTGAATCTATAGGAGATTGACAGAAACGAGATTGACCGTGACGATGAAACATGCTCTATACACTGATCTGTAATGGAATGAGAAAAGAAGTTAAAAGTATATGGTGAGATCAAGGGGGAGAATGTTAGATTGATCTCTCCACCAATGGGGGCCCTTGACTCGCGTCCGGATCGGGGACGCCCAGCCCGTTAGAAGGCTGGTGGGCCCCTGTCGCGCAGCACTATAAGAGGGAGTGGGGGCCACGGGCTCAGACCACGAGGTTCGCCGCCGCCACTGTAGACCTCACTCCAAACCCTAGCCGACCGAGAGGGAGGTGCTGAAGCGACGGGATGCCTCACCGACACCACCAGTCGCCGCCGTCGTCACCGGCGTCTCCACAGGACATCCCCACCGTCCCTGCACTGCACTGCGCGTCGCTGCCTAGCGCAGAGCTCCATCAACAGAACCAGAGCAAGATCAGGGACTCGAGGTATGTCATTCATAGTCTAATCCCGCTCGATCTACTCCTAGTCGATCCGGCGATTCTATCAGGGAGAGCATGTCTTTAAGCTATTTTTGGTTGTTTTGAACTATCGTTTCAGTCAGAAATTATTGGAAGCTAAAATGTTATTGAATGTGAAAATTGCCTGTTGGTACAGGTCATGATAATTATTAAAAAACGAAACTGTCAATCATGCAATTTTTCTCTCAGCACAAGGTAAAAACCACTATCCAACAATGTAGGTAAAAGTGAACAGAAAGGCTAACCTCACAAGGCTGCATCCCGAGGATGCTTATAACAGCACTAACAGCCTCAGCTAAGCCTTCCCTTACTCCAAGTCCATACTCATCGACCCGCTCACTCTCTGGATCCATGCTTTCCCAGGCATTTCGGAAGTTGGATACTCCCACCTTTAACATATAATCAGCAGAAACAATTTCAAGATCTTCAAGCTGGTACTCATCTTCAACACCATCATCCTCAGCTTCACCTGTAGATGGATCAACCTGAAACGCAACAAAATGAGTCAAAACCCATAAACTTACTGTTGAACACATAAAATTGCCAATGAGGGGAAGCATTTCACAAATTATCTACATAAATTTAAGTGTGCATGTATGTTGTCTGGTTTTATTTTTAAACATAATTATTATGCTTTCATACGCATTTTATAAATGCAGATCCCAGCTTGGTGCATTTGTCAAGGACGCCTAACTACCTCAGTATAAAATTAACAATACAATAAAAACGCCTAACAATACGATGGTGCCTCACAATTGATCATTGAGGATTCAGTTAATCATCCAGGACGTTGGCTGCAATTTGATATTAAATTTTAGTGCAGTTTGTACAGCACCATGGTACTTTGTGGACTACAAATGATCAATTTTGATGAGTCTTAGAGCAACTCCAAGAGTTTGGCAAACCAACTTGACATCTATCTAATTTTGGCAAACAAGAAAAATTGGCCTCCAACAGTTTGGCAAACTAACTTAGCAAAAATAGAAACTTGGCAAAACTCACCTCCCCGCGCGCATATATGCACGCGCCGATCGTGGTTGCCATCGGCGTTTCCGTGTAGGTGGGAGGGTGAAAAAAGAAATAAAGAATAGAGAAGGATCCCTGATGTAAGTTTTCAAGAGGTGGAAGAGCATAAACATAATTTTGTTTCTCTCAGGATTCCTGATGTAAGTTAGATCTGAATTTGGCAAGTGAACTCTTTTTTTACTTGGCATAGCTTTTTAGAAGTTGACAAAACACAAGATTTGCCAAGTAAAATTTGGCAAACTCTTGGAGATGCTCTTATGAGTTATGACATCGACACCTGATGCCAACAAACAATGTTCAGTTTGGTTCAGCTTCAAAGTACAGTCAGTTCACTTCATTCAGAATTGCAATGTTCGGTACACAATCACGTAGGTAAACTCATCAAATAACCGCAGAACCACATAATTCAAAGGGTAGCTCACAAGGGGATAAATCCACACAAAAGCTAAATTAAGCATTCAAAAGGTATCTCACATATGAGTTTGGAAAATAATTGGATCCATACTGTTGAGTTTACAAATGAACTGAAACTAGAAAGAAACTCCTAGATATTGCAACGTCTTGCAAGAATCTCATCCTGACGCACTGCATAGTATTGTTGTAGTTTGAAGTTCATTGTGCTCAAATCCAAATTAAGAATTCTCTCTTCTTCTTGGTCCTTTCGAGTTGAAACTTTTCTTTATCCAATTTTAGCCTTTCCTCTTGTTGGTCCCTTTGGAGCTAAATCTTTTCTTTCTCCAATTTTAGTATTTCCTCCTGCAATGCAAATGCTTTGTTGTACCTCTCTTCTTTCTTCAGATATTTCTCATTGTCAGCTTCTTTTTTCTTTACCATTAGATAATCCAATGCTTCAACGGTCGAGCGTTGCTTCAACTTCAGCTTAGTTCTCCTTCTTGTTGTCAGGCCTTCCAGATGGTTCACCCTCATCACCAACATCAAGAGGGGCAGCAGGAGCAACTGGAGCTGAGGCAGGAGAAGAATTGGCCACAATATTCTGTTTCTTGTTGCTTGTTTTTTTTGGCACATCTAATGTCCCTCTGCCTGTCCATCCACTTGGGCTTGTCCTTGAGAATGTTCCAGCAATGCATGAATGCAAACTTCCTGTCCTACGAATCTTCTTTCGTGAACATTTGCACATGCATTTGCAATATGCACATTTCAACCAAAGTAAATATTAGAATGAATTACTGAGAAATGATCATAGAGGACAAATTATGAGTTTGTGTGATAACCTTGTCACCAACTGACCAACCACTGTGATTCCTAAGCTCTATTTGGACAGATACCCTCAAAACATATTCACATCATGTTGAATACCGGACCAATGGTTCATTAAGGAACTTTCAGAACGATTTGACTCGAACTTGAAGGTCTTGTTTCCATGGAAATATGCATGTACCCTTTTCCAAAATGTGCCTTGTGTTTGATCAACATCTTGAATAGGATCCATTCCCAGATTTAGCCAAGCTGAGACAAGCAGTATTTCCTCCTCTTTTTTGAAGTTTTTGCTTCTTCCGTGAGAACTATTGGCTGTTGAGCTAGCAAGATGGATGGGTGCTTCACTGCTAGTAGGTGACACCTGCTGAGACTGTTCAACTCCATTCACTAGGAGGTGAGTGTACTATCGTGGATCCATAGCTCCTGCCACAAGAAAAAAACAATAAAACTCAACACAATAAAAAAGAATGCAGCCAACACTAGCACATTTTTTCATGCTATATCTCAAGCCAATGGTAAAAAAACAGAGTTCCAGTTTATTTATTCAGACATCACTAGCATGTCAGTATAGCATTCACATCAAACTCTTGTACTCCCAGATTAAATTCAACCACAATTGCAAGGTGTAGTAAAAAAAAAGCAGGAACAGGTTGCAGACTATCTAACTATTGCGAAACTAGTGATCTGAATGCTGCTCTTATTGTAATAGAACTTAAATCCTATAGTACATGGTGAATCAAATGAACTCGGTATAGTACATAAGGATTAAGGTCAGCATTTATTCAGCGCTATACTAAAACAGTATTTATTCTGCTCTATAATTCACAGGATACTTGACAGGATATTTCACACCTTTTAACATGTCAATCAGGAACATCAAAAATTATTCTGCTCTGTGACCATACAGTCAGAACATCAACTTTGAGAATGCAAATTGATCATAGAAAATTAAGCTATGAGTGGCACTAATAAGCATAGTGGCAGTAATAAGTATGAGCGTTTACAAATTAAGCTATGGATGTCATATTTTTGTGCACTACTGGAAACCATGCACCATAGTAGACATTTACGCACTAAGCAAAAATGACATCGATTTAATTACTGGTAGCCCAATTAAAATTTCAGAACTAAAAGTATCTGATGAAAACTGTATTTTTTACAACCTGCAATGGCAAACTGCATAGGACCACAAGTATGTGATGCAAACTGCCGTTATGCTCTGATGTCCTATTGATCAAGCCTAATGGTACCAATCAAGCAAAACATAAAAATGTATACCTTTTTATTGTCATGTGAACCAAGCAACATTGCTAATACTGAATTCGATATAACACACAGATTATACCAGATATCGACAGAGCTACATTCTCCTCTGGCAAAACTTATGCACAACATGGTAGGAACTACATCCGATTCCTCCTCTGGCATTTTCATCCAGAACATGGCAAAATGAACAAACACAAAATTTTCAATCAATTGGATTCACGAACTCACCAGTGTATGCCTCCTCTCCATGGAATTCCCCACCATTAAGCATATCAACTGGCGACCAGCGGTGATGTGACTCATCCAAATCTCCCATTGTCTCCTCCCTTCCTGCAGCAAACTGAGCAAAAGGATGAGCCTCCACAGATCCATTCCACAACCCAGGTACTCTGGCCGTGGTTGAACAAGATCGCGACCGCCTGTACATGGCGGTGGCGAAGGCAGCGCGAGACGCGGCGGGGCGACGACAGCGCGGCAGCGCATGACACGGCGGCAGTGACGGCAGCACGTTACGCGGTGGCGCCGACGGCAGCGCTTGACGGCAGAGGCGAGGTCCTTCAGTGCTCAACGGCGGCGCGGAACGGCGTGGACGCGAGGACAGGAGGAGGCGACAGATTTATTTGCGCGGGAGTGCGATTTGGCGCGAGAAATCCAGCGATTTGGCGCGAGGAGGAGGGCGGTAGGGAACTTTGCCGTGGTTTCCGGCATTTTGTCAAGGCGGGGGAGCTCACCAGGGAACGCGAGCCGCGGGTGGAGAATAGCGAGGCGTTTTGCGAGGAGGAAGGATAGCGACGATGTTTTTTTCTTTTTTATATATATTTTAGCGATGCAAAATGATTTAAAGTAACTGTTGGAGTTGCTCTTATGCTTTGCCGAGGTGTAAGGGGTCAATTTAGGATTCCATTTCTTAATACCATGACCAAAATGAACTTCTGGTTCTACCATCTTTTTCAAATTGATGTTCCAATATCTTCATGTCATTTTTTGCACACTTCCTTTTTGTTTTTTTCATCTTACCATTATTACCAAATTTATTTCTTTTTGAAGATTAAGAAAGAGCCGAAATAACAGTATATCAAGAAAAATCTGGCAGCTCATCAGAAAAGATGGAAATACTAGACAAGATTCAAACTATGTTTGAAAAATCCAAATAAAATTGTAGCAATATACCAGCAACCACAGGTGTGTACAACTCTACCATACAATGCTGTAGCATGTGGGTGCACGCTGATCCAACAAACTTGTAAATTGCTCAATTTAGTTCAAGGTCTCAATAAATTAGTGTGCGTTGTTACATCCAACTGTGAGGGGGACACAATGAGCTGTCGACGAGTAGCTGCAGACAAATCTGGATTTGGAAAGAGATGCATAGATGATCTTAAATGATGACATGCATAATTTTGATAAATGTTGGCATGACGGGATAATTTATCTATATCCAAATTGTCACTGTTCGCTCCCAAAATTGGCAGGACTGAGTCGACCGGTCAGACCTGTGGGCACCACCGGTCAGACCGGTATGGTTAAAGTCCACGAAATCCTATTTGGACTTCACCATTAGATAGGTCTCGTCGAGTAGATCAAAAACCATATGTGGAACGTCCAAATCGGAGTCCGAATGAGGGAGATATGACTTCTCCAAGAACTACACGCCGGGTGCACCGGTCTGACTGGTGCCCTTTACCGGTCAGACCGGTGCCTCCCCGATTCCGAGCCAAATTGAGGAGTCCTGATAGATTAGGCTTGTAAAAGGATTTTCTTGCGGGGCAAGACCTCCCCACCCTATAAATATAAAGGGCCACGGCCGATTGAGGTTCATCATCCAATCGATCAAATACATTTACCTTTTATTGTCTCGTATTTACTTTTACCTCTTCCCAACTTTTCCAATCTACTACTTGCTGTTCTTCCTTCGTCTCCGCGACGTCTGAAGGCGTTCTAGGTGGCCTTGCCGACCCTAGAGCAACCCTACGTGCGTCTCCCCGACGGGATCCTGCCCGGACGACGTTCGGAGGTCTTTTGCCGGTTTACCCCGACAAAGGTCTGACCGGTGACCCTCACCGGTTTGACCGGTGCGCAAAGGTCTGACCGGTGACTCACACCGGTCTGACCGGTGCTGCGTATTGTTGGCCGCAAACCTGTGCCAATAAATTGGCGACTCCGCTGGGGAACGAAGATCTGGCTATCATGGCTGATCTATCAGACCTTAGTGTCAAGTTATGCGAGGAATACACGAGAGAGCGTTGCTTGGCGGATAAAAGATTGTTCCTGTCCTGTTTTTGCAAGACGGAGCAAGGTGTCATCCGGATTAAGGAGTGGCAGCCACCGTCCACCATCGACACGTTGAAAGAGATGCAATCCTCAGGTAACTTATCTGATGAACTATCCGAATTTGTGAATTATTATATTAAATCTTTGATTGATAAAGAGGATAGTTCAGAGTCAATTCTTGTTAATACAGAGTCGGTTGTTGAGAAGCCGACTAATGATATTATCAATCCTTGCAAAACCTTGCCAAATTGTGATGTTGTTGGTTAAGAAACAAGTCGGCCGTCTCTAGTCGAAATTGTAGACCTAAAATCCCCTAACAAGAGCATAGAGGTTACATCTAGTACTTTGACGCTCGGGGGGCAACAAAACAAAGGCAACGGTGCCGGTTGCGCCGCGACCGGTTTGACCGGTGCCCGCACCGGTCTGACCGGTGCCCAAACCGGTCTAATCGGGGAGCAACCCGGTCTAACCACCTCATCTAGGGTTTTGCAAAATAAATCTAAACCAAAGATGGTTAAGCCGAAAAAACCTGAGATTGGTGTTTGGAAAAAAGTTGAATCCAAATACCGTCATAAGCATCAAAGAGAAAAGCCGAAGTCTAATGAGAAACTTCCGGCTAAGTCTCAAAGACAAAATAATGTCAATGGTGCTAGTCGGTCTAAAAATTCTAAACGCCCAAAACCTTCTCCTAGAGAGAAGTTCCATAACGAGAATCGGCAATGGAGTAACTCCCACAAATCAATGCCGTTTTCTCCATATGGATCATCAATGCCTATGCCATGGGAACCTTACTTTAATATGAATTATTTTTGTCCTCCATGGTATTATAATTCATATATGCCGTCTCCTGGTTATTTTTGTCCAAATTATATTACCCATAGGGAGCCGGTAATTAATGAGTCATCACCTATGCGTAATGACCGTTTTGATCATAAAAATCGGTCAACACAGAAAAATAAGCACAAGGTGATCAAACAAGTCTATCGTGTCAAAAAGGACGGTAGATTAAATAAAAATTCAGATTTGCCAATAAACATAGAAAAACCGACTATTGAAAAATCGTCGGCTAGTTCTACTGATCAAATTGCCCCCAAAGACAAGTATGTCTCAAAAAATATAGCTGAGCAAAAATCATGTTCGGCTGGGGGGGCAAGATGACCTCAATGTGGCTGGTTCCGAAGGAACCGGTCTGACCGGTGACCCGACCGGTCTGACCGGTCATGCCAAAAAATTTGGTAGAGCCCGGAGTGTTACACCAAACAGCCAGGTGATGAGAAAGAAACCAAGTTTTGCTGAATTGTTGCATAAATATCAAAGAATAGCCGAGCAAAAGAAAAACAATCGGTTAGGAGAACAAAGGTGGAATTCTTCATCACCAAAAGCAAAGAAGCATCGACGGTCATCATATTGGTCTTCATCATTTATTCCATCGATGCATGTGCCATGGACTGCATATTCAGGTATAAATAATTATAGTCCATACTTTTGGTATAATCTTTGGTTTTCTTTTTACAACTATCAATATGCTTGTGATACACCAAGGAGTTACAATTGGCTGCCATGGCCAAATCAGAGCTTCAATTGTTAGATTTGTTGTTCGGAAAGCTGAAATAGTAGTTTTATACATATTGTAATTAATAGGATTCAATTCGGTTATAATAGCATCCATATATTACATATGGGTGATGCATTGTTGATCATCGTCTTCAGCCAATTTTGATCTTTGTGAATGTTTTCTGGCACGCAAGCTTTACCAGAAAACAGGGGGGCATATGTTCGCACCCAAAATTGGCAGGACTGAGTCGACCGGTCAGACCTGTGGGCCCCACCGGTCAGACCGGTATGGTCAAAGTCCACGAAATCCTATTTGGACTTCACCATTGGATAGGTCTCGTTGAGTAGATCAAAATCCATATGTGGAACGTCCAAATCGGAGTCCGGATGAGGGAGATATGACTTCTCCAAGAACTACACGCCGGGTGCACCGGTCTGACCGGTGCCCTTCACCGGTCAGACCGGTGCCTCCCCGATTCCGAGCCAAATTGAGGAGTCCTGATAGATTATGCTTGTAAAAGGATTTTCTTGCGGGGCAAGACCTCCCCACCCTATAAATATAAAGGGCCACGCCCGATTGAGGAAGATATCACAATCGAATCTATCAATTTATCTTTTATCGTATTTACCTTTTCTTCCTCGTTCCCTTACTTTTCCAACCCCTACCATGATGTTCTTCCTTCGTCTCCGCGACGTCTGAAGACGTCCTAGCTGGCCTGCCGAGCCTAGGACAACCCTGCGTGCGCCGCCCCGACGGGATCCTGCCCGGGCGACATTCGTTGGTCTCTCGCCGGATCTTCCCGGCGACACCGGTCTGACCGGTGACCCACACCGGTCTGACCGGTACGGCGTGGAGGCGCTGCAAGGAGCTCCTCCGCGTGCTTGTTGACTCCAAAAGGTGCGCAAAGGTCTGATCGTTGTGAGTCACCGGTCAAACCTTTGCGCAC
This sequence comes from Cenchrus fungigraminus, assembly GCA_036936925.1. NCBI lineage: Eukaryota > Viridiplantae > Streptophyta > Magnoliopsida > Poales > Poaceae > Cenchrus > Cenchrus fungigraminus. The sequence goes on from CM072780.1 coordinate 94,590,989, forward strand.
CGGTCAGACCGGTGAGGGTCACCGGTCAGACCTTTGCCGGGGTAAACCGGCAAAAGACCTCCGAACGTCGCCCGGGCAGGATCCCGTCGGGGAGACGCACGTAGGGTTGCTCTAGGGTCGGCAAGGCCACCTAGAACGCCTTCAGACGTCGCGGAGATGAAGGAAGAACAGCAAGTAGTAGATTGGAAAAGTTGGGAAGAGGTAAAAGTAAATACGAGACAATAAAAGGTAAATGTATTTGATCGATTGGATGATGAACCTCAATCGGCCGTGGCCCTTTATATTTATAGGGTGGGGAGGTCTTGCCCCGCAAGGAAATCCTTTTACAAGCCTAATCTATCAGGACTCCTCAATTTGGCTCGGAATCGGGGAGGCACCGGTCAGACCGGTGCACCCGGCGTGTAGTTCTTGGAGAAGTCATATCTCCCTCATCCGGACTCCGATTTGGACGTTCCACATATGGATTTTGATCTACTCGACGAGACCTATCCAATGGTGAAGTCCAAATAGGATTTCATGGACTTTGACCATACCGGTCTGACCGGTGGGGCCCACAGGTCTGACCGGTCGACTCAGTCCTGCCAATTTTGGGTGCGAACATATGCCCCCCTATTTTTTGGCAAAGGATACGTGCCAAAAAATATCTTTCTAAACTAAAAAACACTTAGGACGATGTTTAACAAAACAACGGCCGTACACATAATTTACTCAAGTCGAGGATGTCGCCTGCTTTGGTCTCCACTCCTTCTGGGTCCGTGTCGACTTGGCTGGCTTCTCTTCAATCTGCTGCTCCATTGCTCCTCGCTTGCGTAGTCTTTGCAACCTCCTTTTTTGAGTATGAGACAAGCCTGAGGGACACCACCTCGGCTGCATCTCCTTAGCATTTTGCTTGTTGCTGTTCTCACCTTGCTTAATAGTAGTACACACATTATTTTTGACCAGATTGCTATTGCAAACAATCGGTCTTTGTAATGCATTATAATTTGAGTATGCAACAGGATATTGAATCATATACGAATTCATGTACATACTACTATAATCAGCAGGTGAATAATAGCAAGGATAATACCAAGACGATGGCATAACAGATCCAACAAAAGGATATTGTGAAAAGTTACCTCGTTGGTGATGAATACCTTTATGTCTTGGTGGTGCTTTCACGCCCTTAGCACCGTTTGGCTGATTACTTCGATCCTTAGTAGCTCATTCCCTCTTATATTTGGCCAGGAGCTCATTAAAACTCGGCCTTGCTTTTTTCTTGGGCTTGGAGCATCTTGAACCTTTCTGGAGGCGCCGGTCAGACCGGTCTGGGAACCGGTCAGACCAGTCTGGGAACCGGTCAGACCGGTCGACGCAGTACCGGTTGTCTTGATCTTGTCTTGCCCCCCAAGTGTTGAAGTCGCTGAAACCTTGGGGATCACCTCCAGAGGCTGCCTCTTGTCGTATCTTTGCTCTCCAATGATCACATTTTTTCCTTTAGCGTTTTCGGCTTGATCTGGCCGAATAAGCACCTTAGGATTTGACAATTCAAGAGTATTAACAAAGGCGCTATTAGGGAAAGGATTTTCATCGACTTGCATCTCATGAAATTTCAAATGACCCTCATTAATGGCCGATTGTATTTGCCGACGAAAAATATTGCAATCATTGGTAGCATGAGAAAAAGAATTATGAAATTTACAATAAGCACGTCTTTTTAATTGATCAATAGGTGGTATAGTGTGAGACATTTTAATTTTACATGATTTAAATAACTCATCAAATATCTTATCACACTTAGCCACATCAAAAGTAAATTTCATCTCATCCCGACTCTTATGAGCCGGTTTAAGAGAAGCACAAGTGTTTGCCTTATCATTAGGTAACCAAGTAAATTCAGCAGCACACACTTCTTTACTCTCATCGTCCGATGTTTCATAATCTAGCATATGTATATTAGGACGATCAGATTTGAGCCGAGTATCTTTGCTTCGGCTTTCATGAGCTAAAGCTCTTACTAAGACTTGGGCAACATCAATAAATTCATGACCTTCTAATTTTTCTTTAATATGGGATCGCAAACCATTAAAAACTAATTCAGCAAGATCCCTTTCGGAAATAACAAGATTATAACAACGGTTTTTGGTTTCTCTAAACCTCCTAATGTAACTAGTAACAGGTTCATCATGTTTTTGCTTAACCGATGTTAAATAGCTTAACCTTAACTCATTATCTCCACTATAAAAGTGGTCATGAAACTTTTGTTCTAATTGTTCCCAAGTGCGAATAGAGTTAACAGGTAATGAAGCAAACCATGAAAAAGCATTGCCAGTTAAAGATAAAGAAAATAGACGCACTCTTATTTCCTCTATGGTACTAGCTTCTCCTAGTTGAGCAAGATATTGACTAACATGCTCCCACGTAGTTTTGCTATCATCCCCATTAAACTTTACAAATTCAGGACAACGCCAACCAATAGGATAGGGAACCGAATCAAAACTAGAAGGATACGGTTTTCTATATGAAAGATTTTTATTTTTCACTTCTATCCCATAGTCATCTTTCATTTGTTTAGCAAGATTAGCATTAAACCTATCGATGACTTCCTGGATGGTGGTTGGCATTGGCGTGGTGGAAGCATTCGATTGCCCCACATTCGGCTGTATGTATGAGCCAGAAGTGTGGTGTTGCAAACGGCTATTATCTTGGGGATTAGGTGCATAACCATACCCAATGCCTGTCTCAAACGGAACCATAATTGGAATACCTTGAGCTACTGAAGTATTCCCACCAGATCGGCCAGAAGCGGCCTGAACAGGAGGAATAATAACTATAGGTTCCGGAGACGAGGGAAAAGGCACCACAGCGCCAGCACCGGTCTGACCGGTCGGACCCATCGGTCTGACCGGTCTGTTCTGACCAAACAGCGGCGGTGGTGATTGTCCCGCAAAATAATTCAACGGCATACCATACTGAGGATTAATTGTTCGTGCAGCCGATGAATTAATAGGTGGGGTCTGAGGTGCCACAGTTTTAGAACCAAATGCAATATTATCATCACCCTCTACCCGTTTATCGAGACTCTTATCTACCATGTTTTGCATATTTTCAATCATAGATAAACGAAAGCTATCCATCACAGTAGTAAGATCATTGACGGTAATAAAAGAGGATGGAGATAACGATGTGCTCACATTGGGTGGTACCTCAGGCGGTGGAGTGTCGAAGGTGATGTCCTTGATCTTCTTCACCTTGCCTTCGCGATTCTTCTTGAAGTGCGACAAGTAGTGAAGCCGATCCTCTTCAGCCTTCTTCTTCATGAGCTCTTCTAATTCTTGGCGATCTCGTTCGGCCTTTTGCTTCATGAAGTCCTCCATAGCTTGACGATCTTCTGGTGAGAGCTCTTCATCCGTGAAGTCGATGATGTTGTTTTTATCTAGCTCACACCGAGACATGTCGCCGGAGTTGGATAGATCGGTTAGGATAGCCAGATCTTCGCTTCCCCAGCGGAGTCGCCAATTTGTTGGCGCAGGTTTGCGGCCAACAATACGCAGCACCGGTCTGACCGGTGACACCGGTCAGACCGGTGCTGCGTATTGTTGGCCGCAAACCTGCGCCAACAGTCACATTCGCACTGAAAAAAATCATTCCTTCCATGCTACAGGTGAATATATAATATTAACTATTTACTTGTGCGCAGCTAATAATTTCATGGACAAGAGTGAAGGTATGTAGATAATATATAGTAGTATATGCACAGTTGCACACAATTGTCAGATTAAATAGATTGGCATATTGTTTATCGGATCATATCGCTATGATTTGAGCAGTGCCCACAACCTTCCAAGTGTTCATAAAAGGACTCTTGTGTAGTGTTTATGCTGTTTGCGTAGTGTTTTTCTCTTCCAGGAAATCAAACAAACAAATAAGCGTAACCCCTTTAAGATCTCTCGAACACACTCCTACTCAATAGTATACGGCTTCGGAGTGGCTCAGGCACCAAACAAATCTGATGCGATATTGTTCAGACTTCAGACACGTACACTGAACCAGTGGACCATCTTATTTGCAACGATGCATGCACTCGTCCGGGCGATTGAGCACCCACTTTTCTCCTTTTCTGCTGATCCAGACCTCTTCCTCCTCCTGTCTGGGTCTAATGTCGGGAAAGCTTATTCTCCAACTTCTGCACGGATCCGCGCGCAAGCACCACCTACACTAATTTATTGAAAATAGAAATACTCAATGGCTTTAGTGTTGATTAGGATGTCATGTAATAAAAATGATGATGTACTTATTTTTCTATTGTATTCCTTATTTTAAAATATCACTTTATTTTTAACGGCCCTATGAATATTTTCCTTCTGTAAATATTTATTTTATCTTTTATATTGCTTTGTAAATATATTGTTTTTGTTTTATCTTCATGATAAAATATATTGTTTCAACCTACCCAAACTAGTTTGGGACAAAACATTATGTTGTCTTTGATGATGATAAAATATATAATTTGGTGGTAGAAGTCATTGTTCTATGTTGTATGTTTTTAATTGTATTTGTTTCAATGTAGCTTATATTAAATACATCATTTTAGCAAAAAAAATCTTGTGCTACATTTATTTTGGATCCTCCAATAGTTGTTTTGTCAATGTTTCGGTAGTGAAAATCTATAGTTTCATGCTATACTTTTTTATAATTCCAAAAGTGAAAACTTATTTCTCTGTGATATATCTTGTATTGTTGCAGTAGATAAAAGTCATTGCTTGGTAGCATGAAGCTCAATGTAGGCTCCGTTTTTGGTGACATAAACAAATTTTTCACTTGTTGAGGTAACTAGTTTGTGGTGTGGGAGATCTTGAGCTACAAGAATAATTTGATAACGAGGTACACTCATTAGTTAGCAACGGCTGATTGATTTGTTCATTTTGTGGACTAATTTTATTCATGACATTGGACATTTTTGTTCTCTATGTAAAATATTTTTATTATGTGAACGCTTTATAAATTAATTTGTTTGTGGTGTTAGATTATTCATTTTCTCTATAAAACAATTATTTAGTGATGTAGAAGCATTGCACCACCAGAAATTGTTTTTGTCTAGTGCGGCTTTCATGTGAATGCTATAATAAGACCCTAGCTGCGTACTCTTTTCGTCCCAAAAAACATATCGGCTTAGGATTCAAAATTTGTCAAAAACATGTCGTTTTACTTAATTTGGCATGTGTGCATGCGCAAGTGGGTATGCAACAGCCAATTAGCACCAAACATGTGTGATAAATAGGGACAATTGAGATCATTTTACCTTCTTAATAATTTGTTCTAAAATTTCTAAAATAATATAACTTTTATAGTGATTGTAATTAACATGAGTCATCAATCTAATGAAATCTAATGCTGGTAGTATCAGAAGTACCAATAGGGTAGTACCATGAGGTATCAGTTTGATTGACCCAACAACTAAGACCACCCGCACTGGGGCCTTTATCCGTCTCCTCCAGGGAGACGGGAAAAGGTTTCACCGCCGCAACGGTCTCCTCCAGGGAGACGGGAAAATCCCGTCGCCCCCAATTCTCCTTTAGATCCAGGGAAGGCGGGGACTCACGGGAAAGGACGACTCGCGGGACCCACGGAGGCCGTTGTTGTTCCGCGCCGGCAGCAGGAAGGGGCAGGAAGAGAAGATGAGCTATCGTCGCCGCCGGAGTTGTCTATTTACCGTCGGCTCAACCGCACCGCGCCGCCTGCCTACACACACGTGCGACCCCTGCTCCTCCATGGCTGTCAGGACCTCCTACCGTGCCGCACCACCCCGAGCTGAGGAAGGCTGTCACGTTTGGGCGGAGGCAGGGTGAGTGGTGGCTCACCGTCGCGCAGAGCTCCGCCTCCACGCGGCCGCCGCGGCGGAAGGAGGGGTGCGCCGCCGCCGACAAACCCCAGTCGTTCGCACCGCCGCCGTGCCCCAGTTCCGGCTGCGGCCTCCTCCTGCGACGAGCTCGAGGCGGGGAGAGGCCGCCGCCCGTGGAGGTTGAGGGAGAGGACGGATCCGGCCGCCGCCACCGGAGAGGACCCTGCCGCGAGGTCGTCCTTCTCCTCTGTGCCGCCGCACGCGCCTGCTCTGCTCCTCGAGCAGGGGAGCACGCCGCCAGATCTCCATCGGGCGTGTCCCCTGCTCCTTCCCCGCGCCGACGTGCCCCTGGCTCTCCGCCGCCGCTGCGCCGCCGCTGAAGGCCGCGCAGGGAGCAGAGGAGCTTCGCCGCGCTCCTCCTCCCGGCCGAGGCAGAGGCTCCCCGGCGTGAGCTCGAGGCCGGGTGCGAGCTCCTCCGTCGGGATCTCCACGCCCGCCGGCGCCGGATCCGCCGCGTGCCGCCGCCACCACCTGCCCTCCACGCCCGCCGGCACCGGTGCTGTGGAGCAGAGAGGATAGAGGGAGGGCGCCGGGGAGGAAAGAGCAGGGGAGAAGCGTGCTGTGTCTGCGAGGTGGAGGGGGTAGGTGGGGGTGATAGAGAGGTGAGGCTGACGTGTGGGCCCACGAGCGGGTGTTTGGGATAAAGGAGAAATATAAAGGAAGATGGGTGCGGGGAAACTGAGAATAAGGGAGAGATGATTGATGATGAGGATGGAATATTCCATTTTGAAGGAGGAAATAGAGGACAACGAGTGTGGATGGTCTAATTTTATTTATTTATTTTATTAAATTAGCTGGTGGGAAAATCTTAACACAAGGTACTATCCAAATAGTATAACAAAGCTCTTAAAATAATATGTTTTTATATGGAGGAGTAAGTTCTAGCAATTTGGAATAAATCTTAAAACATCATATTCTTTGTGTGACAAATTTTGAATAATAGAACATTATTCTTTTCAGGACGGACAAGATACATGATTTTGCTGTTGCTTCTCATGCGGCCCAGTCCGGCCCAAACAGAGGGCGCGAAATTTTCTCCGCCTCACAGGAAAATAGTTTGCAAGTTTACTATCATCACGTTGTACTTGACCAACCAATCAGAGGTGACGTTCCAAAACATTGCGACAAGTAATGAAAAATATCATTTTTATTAAAAATATCAATAAATATCACACAAATGCAGGGAGGGGACAGTGTTCTGCATTGTCACTGATATTCCCTCTTCCCCAAATACTACATCAAGAAAAAAAATTACACCCAGATAGCCTTCCACCGAGACCCCTTCTCATCTTCGTTAATTTCGGATCAAACGCTGCTGCTGTGTTCGTGGGAAACGAGTGGATAAGGGCATGTACAGCCTGCGTCTTTATCCCGGGTTGTTTTGCAGAACACCCCCAAGTCTAGGCTTGCAGACGGCTTCCCCATCGCCTCACAAGGTGATGCTACCCTCCCGTTCTCCGAGGCGGACGAGACGAGAGCAATAGTGTTGTACGGGGCCGTCTTTGCACGGCGACGGTGCGCTCGGATCCCGCGCGCGAAGCCGAATCGGCGTGCACGGGAGGTTACGGCACCAAATCCACCTCTGCTCATCATATTGCCAGGTTCCTCGATTGACTTCTTCCCAATCTCTTACTCTCCTCGCCGGATTCACCCCGCTGGCGCCTCCTCTACATCCCCAAATTCTGTCACGCCGCCGGGAGAAGGAAGCGGGGGTCGCGGCGGAGCAGATTCCCTTTGATTCGTCCACTCCCAGGCCTTCCGATCCTCTCATGATGTCTGTGCAGCAGTAGCAGCACGCGAGTTCGGCTTCTAGGTCGGCGTCGGCGTCGAGCTCCAGCTCGGGGCTGCACCCGCTTGCCTTGCCCTCGTTGTTCGCGACACCACCCACACCAAGGCCTTTTTCGGTGGGCTCCCCTGGGCGACAAACAGCGATAGGCTCCGCCGCTTAATTTTTGCTTTTGGGCGTTGGTTTCTGTTGCTTTTAGCTATTCCAGTTTCAGTGTCAATCCACGCTGTTCAGTTTCAGTTTCGTGTGTTGTGAACCTGTGCTTCATGAGCTAGAAATCATGTTATCTTATCTGAAATTCCAAATGTTATTTCTGTGTATCTAACTTGTGTCTGTGAAGCATGGAACAATTCATGCATCCCATATTATTCAGCAGTTCCTCTCTAGTATTGATGCATATATCAGATGTTGCATTGTGCTCGTAATTGCTTCCTCATTCTGCAGTTCTGTTGAATCGTATGCAGTTGTGACGTGCACTGCAGTCATTTGGTCACGCTTACTGAATTGCTATTGTCTGTTGTGAAAATTGCCTGTGTTTCCTGCAGGGACAAAGATGCACATCCATTTTCAGTCTCTGAAATTGTCGTGCAATCTCTGAAACTAACCGATCTATTCCTACTATTTCTGTGTAAGTTTTTGGTGGCTGCTACCTTTACTCAATTTATGGTTGTTATCGTTCCTGAAGGTTAACATTTTGGTTTACTGAACCTATTTTCTGAACCATCTATGCTACATATTTTGTGAACATGTGCTACATATTCTCTGAAGATCATGTCAATATATCCTATATTTCATCTTTCTTATCTGAATGTCATCCAAGAGTTGTTGTTACCTGAATGTGATCTTAGACCTGCTATTTTTTTTTCTAAATGTGAGTCCAAGACTTATGTTATCTGAATGTCATCTTAGACATGGTGGTTGTGTGTGTTGCTGCATATGAATGTGAATGTGAATGTCAAAATGCATGTCAATTACATGTGTGTATTGCTGCAATATAATTATTATAATTATTGCTGATCATAACACTGGAAGTAACTAATCATTTATGTCTGCTGATATTGCGAAGTAACTAATCATTTGTTGACATGAGATAGGAAGTAACATATCTCTGGTTTTGGCACACATAGGAAGTAACTTACCATTCATTTACACCTTACAGAAAGTAACTTGTCTCTGATTAAAACACATAGGATGTAACTAGACAACTATTTATATTATTTAGGAAGTAAATAATCATTTATTTGCATGAGAAATGAAGTTTAAGTCCCTCCAACCAACATTCTGCAGTTCGTTCTTATTGAGCAGCGGTGTCCCTTGACAGATAGTAATTGTCACATATTCATCAGTATGCCATAATCATACAAACACCACTAGCATAATAGATGTTATTATTACTTATATTCTTGGTGGCTTTTATTTCACCTACCTATGTTTCTTTTTCTAGAATTTTACATTCATACCTGAACACTTTTTTTATTAGCCTAGTTGATCTATGTCTTCCTATTTTTTCATACCGCACCTGAGCTATCAATTGTAATTGGGGGTGGTGGATGTTAGGTTAAACTTGTGATAATGGATGGTTATAGTTTCCTAGACTGTGTTGAGCAGTTGATAGAGTTCTTTCCTTGCTGTAGACGGTCAAAACATTTTGTTTTCTGCTGCTCAAAATAGCAACTTAGGTTTCATTATTCACAACGCGGGTTCGTTATTCACATTATTTACTTATCTTCACATTATGTAGGATGCAACTTCTATTTTTGTGAAACTGACATGAAGCCATTTCTTTTCCCATTAACTGTCTTTTCTTTTTGTTTGTGCCAATGCTAGTGATCTTTGGCTCTATCTATGATGTTTCGGTTAGGTTTGTGTTGATTAGCCAGCCAATGTTAGTTCTGCTTAGTAATCCCTACTTTGTGTCTAGTTTCAGTTTGTATTCTACTGCCACATATTAAAGTCATCCTTACTGCTTTCTGCACCAGTAGATTATAATTCATACTAGTTGTGTGTTGTTATCGGTCTAGGATGAGTTTTGGTAGTTTCCCATTCTATTGTTTCATACTATATTTTGTTTGGTCACTACTATTTGTAATAAGTTGCAGATAGCTCAGTACCATTTCATTATTCTTTTTTGCTATTGACATTAACCTATTATACAGGAAGTAACTTAACACATATGCCATCTAATTAGAAGTAACTGGATCTGTAGATATATTTCATACAAAGGAACTTACCACATATGCAATATCATAAGAAGTAACTAATTTTGTATTTGTATTCAATACAAAGTAACTTAGCACATGTGCAGTCTAATTAAAAGTAATTGATTCTGTAGGTATATTTCATACAAATTAAAATAACTTAACACATATACAATATCATAAGAAGTAACTAATTTTCTATTTATATTCAATACAAAGTAACTTACCACATATGTTGTCTAATAAGAAGTAACTGATTCTGTATATATATTCCATACAAAGTAACTTGCCACATATGCAAAAATAATAAGAAGTAACTAGTTTTGTATTTATATTAACCTCACTTTTCTTTGTTTTTTACAACTGATGCCAGATGATGGATAATGGGTCATTGAACTATGAATAATCTGCTTAAATTTTTTCAACTGTTAACTTCAATGTTACCTTTTTCTTCCTCTTTTAACTATGAATATGCTTGTTTTCCATTCAGAGATAGAGATTTAAATCTGAAGTAAAAGGGAGTTACCGGATGCAAGAACTTCACGTTTAAGCAATTAAAAAACAAGACTTTTCTATGTGTGGGCAATAAAAAATGAGGTCTCATATTACTATGGGATGCATGATTATGAACCACTTATACATCTGATGGATGTAACTATTTTTTTAGTCCCAATTTGGGAGATCAATTGTTAGATGTTTATGTTTCAGAAGTTGTATTTGTGTTCAGGATGAGAAGGGTGTGCACTTGGACATGCGTGATGTCCCTTTGATGTTGCCTATTTTCCCATGTTGTCTTGGTTCTTATTTTTCATCTGTTTTGGTATTTCAATCTGATTCATGGTTGGGTGATTCTAGATGGGAACGAACATTCACTGCTTTAATGCTGTAACAAATCCACTGGTCATCCGTACCTTCTTTTGTCTGGGCTTTTTTTTGTTACTTCTTTTGGGTTGGTCCTCATCCTTTTTTACTTCCTGCAATTTTTTGGCACCAGTTCTTTCCCGCCAATTCTTCCACCCATGGGCGCGGTCCCCTCCATTGTGTTTTTATTTTGCATTAATTGTGTGGTAGGCGCAGAAATAAATATAACACAAACGTGTGGAGTTCTTTCCATTAATGGAATGTATGCTAAATATGGACGGCTCTCCTGCTAACGCTAAAAGGAGAGGTCTCTCCGTGTAGTCACCTCCTTTCCGAAAATATAAGAGAAAATGATCATGCCATACGACAGCTAGCGTAAATTTGCCTAACAACGGAAAATTATAAGATCATGACCATTGAGGTGGTGGTAATTTGAAATGTTGAATCTATCAAACAAAACCGTGGAAGTGCCTCTTTTGATGGCAAGTAATTAGTTTAGCACCGAAATATTTGATGAGCTGCAATAATTAACTTCACTTGTAGCGCTGCAAATACTCCACGAGCCCATCCACATACTGCTCCTGCCTCGCCTTATCGCCGACGACATTATTCCGCAGCTCCACAGCATTGCGCGCGAGCTCCTGGCCTTCCTGCTCCACCATCACCCGCCGCACCGTCGCCGCGACGTCCTCCCCGCGGAACGACCCGTCGTCGTCGTTCCGGGGCACCTCGACGCCGACGCCGCGCGCCGCCATGGCGCGCGCGATGAGGCCCTGGTCGGCGACGAAGGGAAGCATCACCAGCGGGAGGCCGAAGCGGAAGAGGCTCTCCACGGTGGAACCCCAGCCGCAGTGCGTCAGGAATGCGCCAACCGCGCCGTGCGCCAGCACGCGTACCTGCGGCACCCACCCCGTGCAGACCACGCCGCGCCCGGCGACGCGCCGCTCGAACCGCTCCGGGAGCAGCTCGCCGCAGTGGCCGGCGGGCCGGCGGAGCGCCCAGAGGAACCGCGCGCCGGAGCTCTCCAGCCCGAGCGCAAGCTCCCTCACGTGGCCCGCCGTCACCGGTGCCTCGCTCCCGAGCGCGACGTAGACGACAGACCTGCTCGGCTGCTCGTCCAGCCACCGCACGACGTCCGAGAATGGCTGGTCACTGCCAGGGGCGGCGTCGTCGTCTTCGCCATCGACGACGGCCTCGTCAGGCAGGAGGAGGCCGGCGGGGACAACCGGCCTGGCGAAGAGCTCCGTGAGTAACGGGAACAGCCGGGGCTCCGCCTCCGGGCAGCTGCGGTGGACGATGAGGCGGCAGCAGGGGCGCTGCATCTCCCAGACGCGGTCCATGTCGGACACGCCGGAGTCGTTCGGCCGGAACACGGCGGCGACGGCCTTGGCCTCATGGCGGCGGTGCTTGATGGTGGTGGGGAAGTCGATCCACGGCGGCGCGACCATGTAGTCCTCCACAGTGCTCCGCGGGTGCGCCTCGTTCTCGTGCTTCGGACCGAGGAATGCAAGGATGGCCACCGGCAGGATGAGGAAGACGGCGCATGCGATCTGCCAGCAGGCAAGTAAACAAATTGACCATTTTTATCTTCTCAGTCCTCTCCTAAACCAGAGTCCAGATGGATGAAGAACAGTAGAACACCTACGATGCGCGGATACTTGTGAAAGCCCTCGTATCAGATACTGGATACTCATCGGATACTGCCAGGACACTGATAATCACTCGATACTTGTCGGACAAGTATCGATCATTTTTAAATAATTTTAAAAAATAAAATAATTCTGATAATTTGTTGACACCTTCCTGATTCTATCCCGACACTTAAAAACCCTAAGCCCTCATTCTGTGTATAAATATGCCCTCTATGCACGTAGGATCCTCTCAACACGCATCCTCACGTCGTTGTTATTTTCAATTTGCTTCCATGTTCATACCGACAGTAAGAGTCACTAGTGAGGACGAATAACAGAAGACATGATGAAATAAAAAATAACAAAGAATCAAGTACTCTAATATCCTTTTTAAACGATTTTTTGAATTGTGCATTTATTTATATTTCTATTAAATATAAATATATAATATATATATTCGCGTATCCCTGTATCCGTATTTTTGAAAAAATGGCGTATCGGAGTGTCGACGTATCACGTATCCGTATCAGTATCTGTGCAACGTAGTAGAACACTAAAGAATCTTTTCACAATTTTTTTCTCAAATTCGATACAAATGCTATTTTACCGCTAGGATCTCACCTCGTGTTCCTCGGCGACTGGCCAGATCCAGTTCTGCGCGAAGTCTAGGATGATCCAATCGGGCTTCCTCGAGAACCCCGCGGCGTCGCCATTTCCGTCGCCGGCGCAGGCCCCGGCGACGAGCTCCGCGAAAGGCGCAGCGAGGCCATCGAACGCCTTCTTGAGGAGGCCGACCTTCTCCGGCGGGACGTCGGCGGTGGACTCGGCGCCGCTGGGGAGGCCCTCGACCTCCGGCAGCTCGAGCTCCACGACGCGGAGCCGCGCGGACAGCTCCCGCGGGATGGCGCCGAGCCTGGCGGCGTTCCGCGGCGTGCACACGAAGGTGACGGCGTGGTCGCGGCGCGCTAGCCGCTTGGAGAGCTCGAGGAAGGGGATCATGTGGCCGAACGCCAGCCACGGGAACACTACGACGTGGAGAGGAGGTGGAAGAGAGGCGGCAGCCTGCTTGGTCTCTGCCGCCATGGCTGGTTCTTGGGCACGAGCTTGCTGGAGTGGACACCGTCTGTATTGAAAAGCCCAGGACACTGATGCTCTTATGCACGGGCAAGCTGTCTTTTTTTTTCTTTTTGAGCCAAAATGATGCTCATACTGTCGATCCCGATCCCTCACCAACAACAATAAATGGGGCCGATCCCGATCCACAGGACATGACTGTCGACGCTGTCCTTCCTGTCCGGCATTGACAGACCACAGGACGCCGCCCTCTTTGATTGGCCGACCGGATTCACAAGTGCACATGCAGCCAGGTTCAGCAAGGACAGCCGCTGCTGCGCCCGCCGGTTTGGTGCGTCAGCCTGCCGCGTCGTCTGTGCATGCGGCGCGGCAGCCACGAACATTCAGCACTGCACGCCAGCGCAAAAAATCTGACGCGCCTTGAGTAATGCTTTCAAAAAAGAGATACTAGTATTTTGACTTCACTTCCCACACTCCAACTACTAATGCTGGAGTGATTCCACCTCCCTTCCGGGCCGCCGCCGCCTTCCCCCCACCCAAGATGTTGTCTTTCCCCACCCGCATCGCCGCTTCCCATCCACGACAGCCGTCCAAGCATCGCCCTCCACCGGATTCGAGCCGCCGCCTCCCATCAGCGCCGTCGGCCCCAACCCAAGCTATTCCCACGGAAGAAGTTCATGGTGGCGGCTGTGGGCGACCGGATCTACATTGCGGGCAGGTCGGTGCGTGGTGCGTTGTGGCGGAGGTGCAGGTGCGCGGAGGCTGACGCATGCGGCATGGTCTACATCGACAGTGGGGTGGCCATGTCCGAGCACCTTGGCGGTGACGGTGTCGCGCCGCACTCAGCATGCGTGCGTCGGTCCTGTAGACGCAGTGCACGTGGTGTTGGGCGTGTGAGCGTGGTCGTCACAGCCGCGGCCGGTGCCCGACGGCGGGTGCTTCCTGGGCGCGTGCGGTGGCCACGTCGCGGAGTAATGGCCAGAGCGCGAGGCAGAGCGCGCGCCAGGCGTCCGGGTCAGCGGCGAGGTTGCCGAAGGCGGCGCACGCGCAACCGACTGCGGTCAGCGACACGTCATCGAGGCGGCGGAGCACCTGCGCCATGACATCCGCGGACAGGTTCTCAACGGTCGCCGCCGCCATCGGCCGAGAAGGCCGCCGACCAGCACCGGTCGTCAGCGATCGCGGTGGCCATGATGGACGCGTGGAGCGGATAGGATCGCGGAGGCTGGTGGTGTGCGACGCGAACGGAATGGAAGTTCCTTGTCTCGCTACTATTAGCTTGCTTGTTGTGTTGTGGTTTGGATACGACCGAGCCAGCTTACGAGACGGTGAACTGAATAATTGTGGTTAAATAATTGTGAAAATATATTAAATGTCAAATAGCTATTGGATCCAAACATCTCAAAAGCTATTTTATTGGAGGACTATTTCTTTGAGTTAAACTTTAGCCCTCAAAATAGCTCTTGGTTATTTCTCCAAACATGCCTATAATTTAGTTCTTGTATTGGTAGAATATATATTGATGACTATCTTAAATATTTATGGCCGTGTTTGGAGAAATAGCCTAGAGCTATTTTGAGAGCTAAAGTTTAACCTAAGAAAATATCCTTCCAATGAAATAGCCCTTGAGTTGTTTGGATCCAAAGACTATTTGGGCTATTTTAGTTTTAATTCAAACATACATGCTACTAGCTACCAGGGATGGGCCAACAAAATAGCTCAATTAGCACCTCTTGGTGTGATAATTTTTTTAGGTGGGCTAGTTGCAAATAGCGCTGAAATAGCCCACCTGTTTGGCTTCTTTTGGGGCTATTTAAGCTAAAAAGAGGTGGGCTAAAAAATAGCCTATGGATTCAAACACCCCTTATATATGTGTCATTTTGTGATACTACTGTTGTAGCTTCAATATAAATGTCGCATGCAAAAAATATTCCCCTACATGTCCTTATGTTCGTCATGTGAATCCGCCCTAGTTAAACTTTTTTTGCTCTGCCGGTAAATATCAAGGTCCCCTTTGGCAGTGCTCCAAGAGCGGCTCCAAAACCTGCTCCGGTCGGAGCCCTGCCAAACGGCCGCGGGGCGGAGCAGCTCCGCGCTCGAGCTCCAGAGAGCCTGTTGACGGTGAATTTCTGTCAACCTAGCCATGAGTTTACCTTCGGTGTTGGCATCAATTTAATATCTTATCCATTTGTACTAACCCCCTTGATATAACAAGTTCGCTCGTGCATGTCGGCTTTGGAGTTTGATGTTTATGCATGATTTTAGTGCTAAATGTAAGACTTCTGGGTAAAGTTCATCAAGCACCTCGTGAGAAGACCATGAAGCCCGTTACAAGTCAAGATATGAAGTGAACATGACTCCAAGTGGCCCAAGGACCGAACTGTGAAGGCAGAAAACTCTGAGGACCTGGACAGAAATTAAAATGCTAAAGCTTGCATGACAAGGAGCCCTATCCAAACTGTTGAGAAACTGACGCTAAGGGCCCACATGTAGAAGAGGGAAGGTTCCAGAAGACACGAGAAGCATCACCGACGAAGGAGGCCGCGAACCGGGCCGAAGTGGGCCCAGGCCGGTCGGCCCAGCCCATTTCGAGCTCCATTCGCCGCCCCCTTTGACCTAGACGACCCTCGGACTATTTATAGTCCCCCTGCCAAGAGCCACACAAAATTAATTCGCCATTCGCCGCCGAGGTACAGAGAAGAGAGGGACACCATTCCGGAGAGCAGAGGGTCGAGATAGTTGACTAGGGTTTCCGTAGCCGGCGTGGGAACCTTGCAAGGAAGACCCCGTCGGAGTTCCAGGAACTAGGAGCAAGATAAAGGTAGGATCCCGGTGGTGATCTTGTCCATGTATCATTCGTTATGTTGAATTATCAAATTGCAATCTGATTCTTAGCGATCAAGTGCTTTCTCTACGACTTTGTCTTCGTTTGGGTTTTCTTCCTCCCCGATTTATTATCGAGATAGATCGCATAGGGTGTTCTTGTAGCCGTGGTGCCTAGAGGTGCATGCCCGACCTACCAAACGTTTTCATCTTGTCCTTTGGACTCGCTCTAGGCTAACCCGCAAGAATAGGGCGCGTTGTGACAGGACGAAGGTTTCAAAAGGCGGGCGTCTTCGGAGTCGGAACGGAAGCCATGATTTAAAGAGGCTTTTTATGAGATTCAATTTGCTATGTTCTTCTTTGTTTGGAATTTCAACAAGAGCTCGATCCAATCTCTCTAAATTGGTTTTACCTCCCCCTCTCTATCTCTTGCTACCTTTGGTGTTTTCTTGGTGTTTTCTTAGATTAGATGCAATAGCAACTCCTTTCGAAGATTAAGTGTTCTCAGCTTTATTAGATTGATTCTTGTATCACACATTTGTTCCACGGATTCGATACCTTGGGTTCACACTTAAGGGAAGAAGGGTCCCTTGACTACGACAGAGGATTTGTCCGCTTGCAATCCAAACGAACATTGATACACATATAGACCATCAACAAACCCCTTTTTCTGGCGCCATTACCGGGGAACAAGTGATCAAGATTCGATCTTTTATTGCTTTTTGTGAATATTTTCTTTTGGTTTTTCTTTTTGCATGTACTAACTTTTGATCATCCTCAAAATCAATTTGATCTAGTTTTTGACTAACCCTAGTTTTCTTAGATTCGTTTTTTATTTTTGTCTTTGTATATATATATTGTTTATTGCTAACTCTAACAGGAGATGGACGGCTACCTCTCCAACAAAACCGAAAATTTTGTGGATGATCCAGAAGAACTTTACAGGCTAAAGAGACGGGAAGCACGAGCTAAAAAGCTGGAATTTGCAGATCCAAAAGCGGAGGCCGAAGGATTGTCGGAATCTTCAAAGGAATCACCACCTCCAAACCCTAGGGAGGATCAACTTCAACCGCAACCGATGGATCAACTTCAACCGCAACTTGGAAAAGCTTTGCAATGGTTCTACACTCAACCGGTGGAGACGGTGCAAAATTGGGAGGCTTTGATGAGAGCTTTCATGAAGGAATACTACTCACCGGGTAAGACTCAAAGCTTGCGTAATAAGATTGCTACTTTTGCTCAATATCCTACAGAGACTATATCGGAAGCTTTCGAGCGCTTCAATGAGTACACTCGGGTGGTGCCACATCATAAGTTCCCGAAGGAAGATCTTGTTCAAAAGTTCTATCAAGGACATACCATGGCGTCGAGGACGATTATTGATGCATCGGCGGGAGGATCCATCATCGAGCTTACACCAACCGAAGCTTTCACCTTATTCAAGAAGGTCGCGGACAATGATACATGGGCGTCATCCGGACGCTTACTTCCGGTTCAACCCACGAGAAATTTCAAAGGAGTATTGCAAGTGGAGAAGGAAGATCTACTTGAAGGCAAGATCGACTCGCTCATGAGGAGGTTGGAGAAGATGGAAATAGAAAATAAAGAAGCTCAAGACTTAAAGGCTGCCAAAGCAAGATCCACATGTGAAGAGTGTGGAGAGTATGGCCATGTCCAAAAAGATTGCCCGGAGGAAGCCAAGATGCTCGACTACATGAGGAAGGGAGATTTGCCGAACTTCCGCTACGGGCAAGGTAGACCTCAATTTAATGCAAGTTCGTCCATTCCAAATTCGATTCCTCTTCGTATGCAATTGAAGGATTTCATGGACGAGCAAGCTAAGATCAACAATGACACCCTCACTAAGTTCAAAGCGATAGACAAAGTGTTGGAGAACATCGATAGCAAGGTGATGGAGGTCGGAAGCTCCAACCATCAAGTGCTCAACATGATGAAGATGCTCGAGACACAAGTGGGACAACTTGTCGGGCGCCTATCCGCTAATGAAGGGAAGCTATTGGGATAACCTCAACGTCCCAAGATGGCAAAGGCCATTCAAACTCGTTCGGGAAAGGAGACCGAGGATCCGGAACATTCCGCGGGAGCTAGAAAGCCGAAACCATCTACCGATGCGGAGGAATTTACTAAGGAGAAGGTTACCGAGATCATCACCGAAGAGCCTGAGTTTGAGATGCCGGGAGAAGACACGAAGATGTCGCAACTCAAGCCACGCTACTTCCAAGGTAAACTTGATAATCATTTTGAGAAGTTTGTGGAAGTGGTGCGCAGGTTAAGCATCAACATGCCGCTATTGGACGCTCTCCAAGTTCCTGCATACTCTCGCTACTTCAAGGATATACTTGCAAACAAGTATGAGATAGTAACACTCGGGGTGGATCACGTCAAGATGTCCGAGAAATGTAGCGCTGTTATTGCAAACGGACTAGAGAAGCAAGGAGACCCCGGGTGCCCGACGATTCCGTGTTCCGTTGGTTCCTACAAGTTTGAGAAAGCATTATGCCACCTTGGAGCAAGTGTGAGTGTCATGCCAAGAGATGTGTTCGAGAAGCTGCGCCTACCGGAGCTAGAGCCTACGGCCATGTGTTTGGAGTTGGGTAACAACTCCATTCGCTATCCTTTGGGCATCGCCGTGTGGATGTGCCCATGAAGGTCGGACACCACTTCATCCCCATCGACTTTGTGGTGCTCGATGTGGGAGAAAGGGAGAAGCCGCCACTCATCCTTGGGAGGCCTTTCCTCAAGACCGTCGGAGCTACCATCGACGTCGGCAAGGGAGAAATCAAGTTCGACATCAACGGCGAGAGGAGTTCCTTCAAGTTTCGACCACGCTTCGAGGTATGCAACATGATCAAAGTTAAATATATTCCACCTCATCGTCACGTTAGCAAGGAAGAGCCAAGGAAGAAGGAAGAGCCGAAGAAGAAGGAAGCGAAGGAAATCAAGGAGGTTGTTGCATCCGTCAAGATCAAGGAACAAAAGCCGCCTGTGAAGACCAAAAAGATGACTAAGCTGGAGAATAAGCCTGCGCCAAAATGGTGCGGAAGTGGGTACCCAAGATTGCAACGCCCGTAAAGAGCGTTGATCCGAAGTGTACAAGTGAAGAAGTCTAGCCATGGACTATAAACGAAGCGCTAGGCAGGAGGCAACCCGTTCGTCAAGTCAAGAATAAGCTACCGGGAAGACAACCCGATCAAGATTTTTTGAGTCTTTCAAGTAAGTTGGTTTTAGAATTTGCTACGCAAGACATTCATAGACTTTTAAGTGGTTGGACAATGTTTAGAGCTATAAATTTTGTTTGGTTTTTTTATTTGGATCATAAACCCTTTACATGAGCCATCCTATGAGTTATTTGCTTCTTTTTGAGAAACCAAAACAAAAATTTTAGAACCTACCTCAACCTCTCATCCTCTTCATAATGTTAAGGTTGACTTGTTTTACATATTAAAAACACACGAGTAGAGCCACGCTATGTTCCTAGATGGTTTTTAAATTTCAACGCATGGTAGGACTCGCGTGAACCTAGAATTTGACTTTTGGTTTGTTTAAAATTCATATTCCTTGGTTTCTATAGAGTTAGAATTTTTTCTAAGCCTTATTTAATTTTATTTCATTCAAAATATCTCTCACACATTTAGCCAAAATTAGAACCTAAACCTATGCCCTCTTGATCAAGTCGGGAAAAGCTTGCTCTCAACTAATGGAAGCAAACAATACCGGTACAACCAAAATAAAAGTAGTCGGAAAATATTTTTGACTTACATTTATTTTTGATGCTTAAAAACTCCTCTAATTATATTTGAACTCATTGCTAGCTCTAAGTTTGATTTTATTTTTCGAATGCTTAGCATTAAAACATGATTAGAGGGAGGTAATTGAGTTCACCTAACCACACATGCACAATGATACATCATGGGAGGCCCCTCCAACATTTAACATCAAGGCACATGCAAAGGACAAGCATGGGGGGCA
Source organism: Cenchrus fungigraminus (assembly GCA_036936925.1). Classification (NCBI taxonomy): domain Eukaryota; kingdom Viridiplantae; phylum Streptophyta; class Magnoliopsida; order Poales; family Poaceae; genus Cenchrus; species Cenchrus fungigraminus. The sequence goes on from CM072780.1 coordinate 94,611,233, forward strand.
GTCGAGACCTTGTTTTGCAGGATTCTCATGGAAGCATGTGAGGCAAGGGATCATGGAGGTGACTCAAAGCAAAGCAATCAAGTGGGAGATTCAATCATGCAAGCAAAGGAGTGGACGAGAGAGCTTGGACGGTGCAACCCTGTGGAGCACGCGGACACAAAGCAACAAAGGAGCATGGAGAGCACTGGAGAAAGACGGAGCCAGGAGGAGCAGCAGGCGACCCAGGCCGGACGGCCCAGGCCGGCCTCATCCCCTTTTAATCCCCCTGGTGCTCCCCTTCGACAGGTAAGTCCCTCGTCCAATTCTCAGTTCGTGTTCTTGAGCTCTAAGTCCAAAACCTCCAGAAACCTTGCATTCTTTTTCGAGCTTCAATTCATCCACCAAAAACCACCATAAATCCACTAACAATTCCACCCTTCCATATACTTTCTTTGTCTGCCTTGCTACCGGTTCATAACCCTGGATATACTTGTGAGAGTGAGAGTAACAAATATGTGGAAGGCAGCCTCAAACTTCCTCTCCAAGAAGAAGGGTTCGTCATCGTCGAAGGCTCCATCAACAAGCTCTTCGAGGAGGCACTCGGTCTCCGAGTCTCCCCGGAGCATGGAGGAGGACACGGCACTGCCGAGGAGAGACACCTTACCCCTCGGTGGCATGAGGGCCACACGAAGCTCGTCTATGCGGTTCACCGAACTGCAAGGACGCATGGAGGAGCCACCCGTTTGTCGGGGTTCTCTACCACCGGACAGTGAATTTGTATTGATCGTGTGCCGGACTCGGATGGTTAGTGCGAGAGACAACGGGATTTATATTGGTTCGGGCCTCTGAGGAGTAATACCCTACGTCCAATGTCGAGCTGCCGTGTTCCCACGCTAGGGTTGTTTGTAGTAGGGGTTACAAACTGGTCGGGAGAGGGTGTTGAGCCCAAGTCCCTGAGTATGGGTGTTCGGTTCCTCAGATCGTCAGCCCCCGCGACGGTTGCCCTCCTCCCCCTTTTATAGATGCAAGGGGGAGGGGCAAAGGGGGAAAGAAAGAAAAGTTACAGTGTCGGCCATTGGATTGTCTTCTCGTGCGTTGCTGTCCGTCAGGATGCATTGAAGAGGAGCCGCTCCAATGTTGTCGTAGAGGCCACCGCGTGGCCGGGCGAAACTGTTCATTTTGGGACGCCTGGCGCTTCCTCCGAGTAGTCTGGTGGCGACTCAATACGTCTGAGCACGGGGTGAGCCCGCCACGTTAAGGCCTAATTGTAGGCCTGCGCTCGTCGTAGGGGGTACTCGAGTGCCTCGGGTGGAGTTTGTGTGCTGCGGGGCTAGACGTGATGGCGATTTGATGGCTGTGCGGCTGATCAGAGTCGCATTAAGGCTTCTGTAGGGGCCGGCGGCCCGCGCGGGCTGCCAGCTGGTGCGCTTGCATGGCATGGGGAACCAGCGCCCCACGCGTTGTAGCGGGAGAGTTCACGCGCCGGGGTCGCGCCACGTGGTACGGCTTGTGTTCTGGTCGGAGACGGAGAGTGCTCGTGCGAACGAGCAACTTGTCGTGCGAGGCGGAGACTTGTCGTGCTAGGCGGAGACTTGTCAGAGGGGGTTCCTCTAGTAGGGAACTTGTCGTGGAAGCTCCCAACTAGTCGGGAACAAGATGTCTTGCTAGTGAGGGTCTTGACAGGGGTCTTAAGTCCTCCTCCTCTTGAATCTTGGCCTTCACGTTGTCAATCCTAGCCTTCACATTGTCAATGGTGTCAGAAGACTCCATCTCGAAAGTGATTATCTTGCCGTCAAAAGGGGGCCCTAATCTGTGCCCTCGTCAGTAGCCCCCGAGCCTGAGAGGGAGTCAAGGACTCGAGCACAGGCTCAGTTGAAAAGGCTTTTCATCGGTCTTCATTCTTGATCGTCTCAGTGGGTGCGCGCGAGCGCATCCGTCGGATGTAGCCCACGAGCGAGTTGTAGACTCGCTCGTGGGGTTTTAAGCTTCTGAGGTGTTGTCGTAGCCTTAGATTGTTTTGTTGAGGTAGTCGTGGGCAATCGTGGTCGTCGTGGGCGTCGTGGGCGACGTGGGTGGTACGGACGACGCGGGCGTCGCGGGTGTCTCGGCCGCTGTGGCGGACGAGACGGTTTGAATTGACGGGGCGGGGACGGTTCAGGCCCCTGGGCCCAGCGAGAATCGAGGCGTCGCGCGGGTGGACGCCAGTCACGCCTGGGCACACGCACGCGGGCGGGCATTTCTCTGACGCTGTGGGCCCGGCATTTAAGGCTGGTGGCCGAGAGGCTCTTGGAAGAGGTCGGCCGCCTCCCGGAGATGATCAAGGAGCGGGAGTTGTCGACGGCTCGGAGGGCGGTGCACCGGGTGCTCGCCATGTTCGAGTCGCACTACCAGGGGTTGGACCGCATGGCTCTCAGCGGCGGCTGGGCCCCCGGCATCTCCGACACTCAGTGCGACAAGCTCGAGGACGACTGCACCACCTTCGCCCGCGACATGGCCGACGCCGCCTTGAAGGACCTGGACCTGCTGCCAGAAGATGCACCAGAAGACCCAGAAAGCTCCAGGCCTTCACTTTAGATGTATCATTCTCAGGTGTATGTAATACAAGAATAGTTCGTATGTGCAACACCCTAGAACAGCGTCGCGCTATCGATAACTTGTCCGAAAGATGTTACAGCTCGAACGTTCACGAGCACCCAGGGTCGACCGCAATAACACGTAACAGGCCTTAGAAATTCGAGACGACCAAGCTCTACTCTGGAGCCGCGGGGGCGTAGGAGTCGGGAAGCTCAGCCTTCTCGAACCGCTAAGGAGTGCCACACGTTCGCAGCCCCCGAGCCCTCGGGGAGTTCGAGAAGTAACCTGCGAGGTTTTGTCGTGAAAACAGCTTTAGACCGGAGTCTGGGCGGTCGCTCGGGCGCCTTTGAAAAGAGGTCGGATGAAGGCCTGAGGACTCAAGCTGTGCTCGCAAGTCTTCGCACCGTAGCCGCGGAGGCGTAGGTGCTAGGAACTTTGAACGAGCAGCAACGTCTCGCCCCACGCAGGCCATCGTCTTTACTTCTCATAGGGTTAAGCCTTCCGCCAAAAAACCTTTCGCTCGTGCGATCGGTTACGACACAGATGTCGAGAGATTTTTTTTTTGAAAAATCGTTAAAAACGGAGGGAGGGCATCGTGCCCTGGGTAGCCCCTGAGCGGGGAGCGTTCCGGCACGGGTGCGGGGACGCTCGCCGCTCAGCCTCTTAGAAAAGTTGCGACATACGGAAACATGGCAACCGAAAAGCTTTTCGAACTTATAGACATATGAACAAAGCATGCGGCATTTATTCGTTGATGTATAAGATTTAACAGTTACTCAAGGGTAAAATGGCCGCAGGTGTTCGATGTTCCATGCGTTGGAGATGACTCGCCCATCCTCGTATCGGATCTTGTATGTTCTGGGTCGGAGCGCCTGGTCGATGATGAACGGCCCCTCCCAAGAGGGCAAGAGCTTGTGTCGATCCTTGCTGCCTTGAACTTGTCGGAGGACCAGATCCCCGACGTGAAACTCGTGTGGGCGCACGTTGCGCTCGTGATAGCGTCGTAGAGCTTGTTGGTACTTGGCGCAGCGTAGGAGCGCGACGTCTCGCGCCTCATTGAGCTGGTCGATCGCGTCTTCAAGCGCGACTTGGTTGCCTTCCTCGGTGTAGGCTCATACTCGTGGGCTGCCGTAGTCGATGTCCGTTGGTAGGACCGCTTCCGACCCGTGCACCATGAAGAAAGGTGTGAAGCCAGTCGCCCGACATGGCGTGGTGCGCAGGATCCATAGTACGGACGGGAGCTCGGCTACCCATCTTGCTCGGAACTTGTCGAGGCGCTTGAAGATGCGAGGTTTCAACCCTTGCAGGATCATGCCGTTCGCTCTCTCGACTTGCCCGTTCGTCTTCGGGTGCGCCACGGTAGACCAGTCCACGCGAATGTTGTTGTCGTCGCAGAAGTTGAGGAATTTCTTCCCCGTGAACTGGGTGCCATTGTCGGTGATGATCGTGTTGGGTATGCCGAAGCGGTAGATGATGTCAGTGAAGAATGCAATGGCTTCCTCGGAGCGGACGTTCACAATAGGTCGGGCTTCAATCCACTTGGAGAACTTGTCGACCGCCACGAGGAGGCGAGTGAAGCCCCCGGGCGCTTGTCGGAGTGGACCCACCATGTCGAGGTGCGACACAGCGAAAGGCCACGTGATGGGGATGGTTTGAAGCGCTTGCACCGGGAGGTGAGTTTGTCGAGCGTAGAACTGGCACCCCTCGCAACGGCATACGATGTCTTTGGAGTCCGCCACCACAGTAGGCTAGTAGAACCCTTGTCGGAAAGCTTTCCCGACAAGAGTCCTCGGACCGGCGTGATACCCGCACGTGCCGGCGTGGATCTCGCGGAGTAGTTCCCTTCCTTGATCACCGAGGATACAGCGCATGAGTATGCCCGCTGCACACTGTTTGTAGAGCTCGCCCTCAATGAGGACGAACGCTTTGGCTCACCGTGCGATGCGGCGTGCCTCTGTCTGGTCGGAGGGCAGCTTCCCTTCGACAAGCCACTCGAGGATGGGGAAGCGCCAATCCGGGTCTCCGAGGGTCAGCTCGTGCAGTTGGTCGATCTCCATGACTTCTGCTCCTTCAGCCTCTGGCGGCCTTTCCCCTTCAGCTCGCACAGAGGGCGCGTGCTGGTCGCTCGCGAAGACCCCGTGTGGGACCGGCTTGCGACTCGATGCAGTCTTGGCGAGGACGTCGGCCGCTTTGTTGTAGTCACGCAGCACGTGATGAAGCTCGAGCCCATGAAACTTGCCTTCCAAGTCACGAACGGCTTGGCAGTACGCCGCCATCTTTGGGTCTACACAGTTCTTCTCCTTCATGACTTGGTCTACGACGAGCTCTGAATCCCCTCTGATCTCGAGACGACGGATCCCGAGCTCGATTGCTATTCGGAGGCCGTTGATGAGCGCTTCGTACTCGGCGACATTGTTGGAGGCCGGGAAATGTAGACGAACCATGTACTCCATGCGTACGCCCAGAGGCGAGATGAAGACGAGGCCTACACCCGCTCCTTGCTTCATAACCGAGCCGTCGAACTACATAGTCCACGTCTCGTGCTCGATTGGTGCCGGTGGAGTTTGGATCTCCGTCCACTCAGCGACGAAATCCGCCAGCACCTGGGACTTGATGGCACTACGAGGTGCGTACGAGATGTTCTGCCCCATCAGCTCGAGTGCCCACTTGGCTATCCTTCCCTCGGCCTCGGGGTTCTGGATGACCTCTCCGAGCGGGTACTTGGACACCACAATGATGGGGTGTGCGTCGAAGTAATGGCGGAGCTTGCGCTTGGTCATCAAGACAGCATACACAAGTTTTTGCATTTGCGAGTAGCGGGTCTTCGAGTCGGAAAGTACCTCGCTCACGAAGTACACGGGGCGTTGCACCTTGAGTGATCTTCCGGGCTCCTCTCGTTCGACCACCAGCGCAGCACTAATAACCTGAGTCATCGCGGCGATGTACAGGAGCATCGGTTCCTCGGGTGTCGGAGCCGTGAGGATCGGGGGACTCTTCAGCATGTTCTTGAGGGAGTCAAGCACTTCCTGAGCCTCGGGAGTCCACGCGAAGTGGTCGGACTTTTTCATTAGGCGGTACAACGGCAGGCTGCACTCCCCGAGTCGTGCTATGAAACGGCTCAGAGCTGCGAGGCAACCCGTGACACGCTGCACACCCTTCAAGTTCTAGATCGGCCCTATGTCCATGATGGCTGAGATCTTCTCGGGCTTAGCCTCAATGCCGCGTTCCGACACGACAAAGCCGAGGAGCATGCCCCTTGGAACCCCGAAAACGCTCTTCTCGGGGTTTAGCTTTACCCCGTGCTCTCTCAGTTTCGCGAATACCTCCGTGAGGTCTGGGACCAGGTCGCCGGTCTTTTTCGACTTGACTACGATGTCGTTGACATACGCCTCGATGATGCGTCCTATGAGTTTCCCGAAGACGCGTCGCATGCATCTTTGGAACGTAGCGTCCGCATTCTTGAGCCCGAACGGCATTGTCTTGTAGCAATAAGCGCCGAACGGAGTAATGAACGAGGTTGCGAGTTGGTCCGCTATGCACATCGCTATCTGGTGGTACCCGGAGTACGCATCGAGAAAACAGAGGGTTTCGCACCCAGCTGTCGAATCGACTGCCTGATCTATGGGAGGCAAAGGAAACGGATCCTTGGGACATGCCTTGTTAAGGCCCGTATAGTCAACACACATCCTCCATTTCTTATTCTTCTTCTTTACAAGTACAGGGTTAGCAAGCCACTCGGGGTGGAATACTTCTCGGATGAACCCTGAACTAAGGAGCTTCTTGATCTCCTCGCCAATCGCCTTGCACTTCTCGTCGCTGAAGCGGCGGAGGCGTTGCTTTACCAGTTTCGATCCCGGCTTGATGTTCAGTTTGTGCTCGGCAACCTCTCTCGGGATCCCCTTCATGTCGGAGGGTTTCCATGCGAACACATCGAGGTTCGCTTTGAGGAAGTCGACGAGCGCGCTTCCCTATTTAGGATCGAGCGCCATCCCGATACGGAGCGTACAGCCGTCGTTGGAGACAGCCGCATCCTTGACGTCCTTGGCGGGCTCGAAAGAGCAGGCCGCTCGCTTGGACGACTCGGTGATATCCTGATCCTCGGATGGAGGCTCGGCGTGGAGCCTCTCAGACTGGATTAGTGCCTCCGCAAACTGGAAGCACTCAGTGTCGCACTCGAATGCGCGCTGGTACGTGGTCCCTACTGTGATGATCCCCTTCGGGTCAGGAATCTTCAGCTTCAGGTACGTATAGTTGGGCACGGCCATGAACTTCGCGTAGGCCGGCCTCCCGAGGATGGCGTGGTACGTCCCCGAGAACCCGACCACTTCGAAGGTGAGGGTTTCTATGCGAAAGTTTCACAGGTCCCCGAACGTGACGGGCAGATCGATCTGCCCGATCGGGAGAGCCTCCATTCCAGGGACGACCCCGTGGAACGGTGCGGTCGACGGCCGCAGTTTGGATCGCGGGATGCCCATGTCGTCAAGCGTTGACGCATAGAGCACGTTGATCCCGCTTTCTCCATCCATCAGGACCTTGTGGATCCGTTTGGATTTGAACAGAGGAGCTACCACTAGTGGGTACCGGCTGCGGCACGTGGTCGGGATGGTCCTTGCAGTCAAAGGTTATCGGAACCTCCGACCACTTTAGGTAGGATGGCTTCGCGGAGTCGGCGTTGAGGACTTCTCGTCGGATCAGCTTCTCTCGCCACCTCGAGGGTCGCGCCGGTGACCCGCCGAAGATCATGTGGACGGCGCCATCCTCGCCCGGGTACTGAGCCCCCGCATCGTCGTTGTTGTTCTCGGGAGGTGGCGCGGCCTTCTTCGGTGGATCCGCCACCCTTGGCTTGAGGGTACCATTGACGTAGTTCTTGATCAGACAGCAGTCCTTGAGCGCGTACTTCACGGGCACCTCGTGGTGTGGGCACGACTCGTCAAGGAGCTTCTCGAAGTGGTCCTTGGGAAGACCGGCCTTGGCCGGGTTGCCCTTTGGGCGTGACGCCTTACGCTCAACCGCCGCGACCAAGTTGTCGTCGCGACGGCGCTTGTCGTTCTTCTTCTTCTTCTTAAAGCGCGAGGACGTCCCCTCGCCATGGTCCACGACTTGTTTCCCCTTCCCCTGGGGAGTGTTGAGGGTAGCCACCACCACCTCCTCGCCATCCGCATGGTTGATCGCGATGTCGAGGAGCTCCCGCGTCGTTCTGGGTGTGCGGCGCCCCAGTCGATGGATGAGGGAGGTGCAGGTCGTGCCGTTCTGGAACGTCGAGATGGCGTCGTTGTCCGTCGCATCGGGAAGCTCGGTGCAGCACTTGGAGAAGCGCTGGATGTACTCGTGCAGGCTCTCCCCCAGCTTCTGCTTGTAGTTGCGCAGCTCCCACTGCTTGCCGGGGCGAGTGTACGTGCCTTGGAAGTTGCCGACGAAGACCCGACGTAGGTCGGTCCAGTCGTTGATCTTGTCGCGGGGCAGATGCTCGAGCCACGTCCGCGCGGAGTCGCCGAGGTAGAGCGGCAGGTTCTTGATGATGAAGAGGTTGTCTGTCGCTCCTCCCGCGTGGCACGCGAGCCGGTAGTCCTCCAGCCATACGCTGGGGTTGGTGTCCCCGTCGTACCGGGGAATGTTGGTCGGAGCTCAGAAACGCGAGGGGAACCTCGCATCTCGTACGCCCTGGCCAAAAGCTCGCGGTCCCCTCTGGTTTGGCGACCAGCTGCGGTCGCGGTCATCGTCGCTGTCGTAGCGTCGTCCACGTCCTCGGTCGTCGTGGTGGCGCGAACGGTGCTCATCGCGGTGGTCACGGTCGTCGCGGTCGCGGTGGTTATCGACGCTCGCAGCCCGTCGGTGAGCCTCGATGGTGTCCCGGGCATCGCGGTTGGGCCCGAGTCGGCTCTTGACCGCCGAGGCTGCGGCCCCGGCCCCTCCTCCGTGGTCCTGATTCTGGGAGGGGGGCGGGTTCGGACGATGCGCGAAAGGCGTCGCACCTCGGTCGCGCTCCGACCGCTGGCGTGAGGCACAGCTCTCCGCCTGCTGCGCCGCCGCTGCTTTGACTTGCGCCTTGAGTTGTTGGCGCACTCGTCTTTCCTCGGAGGTTGCTGCCTCCGGGCAGCCGCGCAGCAGCATGGCTGCCGCGGCTAGGTTCTGCGACGCCCGCCGAAAGAGCGGCGCGGCGTCACCGTCGGGGTTGGCGTTGGCGTTGACGTTCGCTCCCTCGTTGGCGCGTCGGTCATTGTCGCGCGTGCGTCCACGAGCCGGCGGCGTCGGGGCGTGGGCTCGAGGTTGTTCGGCAGCAGGACGGTGCTCCTGCCGCTCGCCGTCCCCCTCACGGCGTTGTTCCTGCACCGGGACCAACTGCGCGGCCGGCAACGGGGCGGGTTGCCGGTTACGGAGCTCGTGGTCCTCCCCGAGCTCCCGATGGAGGTTGGCCAGCTCGTCGTCAAGCTGGCGCCTTGCCTCAGCGAGCTCGTCGAGGCGTGCCCTGCGTTGGGCATCGGTGGCGCGATGGCGTGGCGCTGGCTCCGGGTCGGAGCTGCTCGAGGCCGACGCCACGTAGACGAAGCACTCGCGCGTGGCGTCGCGCGCGGGCGCTCGAGGTTCCCTCCGGGCCGTCGAAGCGCCGGAGGTGATGCGGGTCGCTCGCAGGTCGTTCATGTAGGCCGTCACCGGGTCGTCCGGGAGGCCTGTCTGTCCACGGGGGTACATGGCGGTGTACCGCTCCATGAACTCCCCCCAGGCGAGCGGCTCGGCTCCACTGGCCTGGAAGGCGAGGTCGGTGAGGTAATAGGCGGCGAGCCTAAAACGCTCCTGTGTTGGGTTCGGCCCCAACATGGCCATGATCGTCTCGTCTGAGAAGCCTCGGACAAACGCCGCACGTCCCGCTGCTCCCGTCAGGACGTTGGGACGGGCTCCGCCGGCCCGGTGTACATGAAACCGAGGGAGCCGAAGCGGATTGTGGCCCCAGGGGTCAGTGAAAACCTGCGGCCCTTCATCCGAGTCGTTGGTGAAGTTCGTCGAGACACACGATGTGCCCCTACCTGGCGAGCCAATTGTCGGGGTTCTCTACCGCCGGACAGTGAATTTGTATCGATTGTGTGCCGGACTCGGATGGTTAGCGCGAGAGACAACGGGATTTATACTGGTTCGGGCCTCTGAGGAGTAATACCCTACGTCCATTGTCGAGCTGCCATGTTCCCACGCTAGGGTTGTTTGTAGTAGGGGTTACAAACTGGTTAGGAGAGGGTGTCGAGCCCAAGTCCCTGAGTATGGGTGTTCGGTTCCTCAGATCGTCAGCCCCCACGACGGTTGCCCTCCTCCCCCTTTTATAGATGCAAGGGGGAGGGACAAAGGGGGAAAGAAAGAAAAGTTATAGTGTCGGCCATTGGATTGTCTTCTCATGCGTCGCTGTCCGTCAGGATGCATTTAAGAGGAGCCGCTCCAATGTTGTCGTAGAGGCCACCGCGTGGCCGGGCGGAGCTGTTCATTTTGAAATGCCTGGCGCTTCCTCCGAGTAGTCTGGTGGCGACTCAATACGTCTGAGCACGGGGTGAGCCCGCCACGTTAAGGCCTAATTGTAGGCCTGCGCTCGTCATAGGGGGTACTCGAGTGCCTCGGGTGGAGTTTGCGTGCTGCAGGGCCGGACATGATGGCGATTTGATGGCTGCACGGCTGATCAGAGCCGCATTAAGGCTTCTGTCGGGGCCGGCGGCCCGCGCGGGCTGCCAGCTGGTGCGCTTGCATGGCATGGGGAACCAGCGCCCCACGTGTTGTAGCGGGAGAGTTCACGTGCCGGGGTCGCGCCACGTGGTACGGCTTGTGTTCTGGTCGGAGACGGAGAGTGCTCGTGCGAACGAGCAACTTGTCGTGCGAGGCGGAGACTTGTCGTGCGAGGCGGAGACTTGTCGGAGGGGGTTCCTCTAGTAGGGAACTTGTCGTGGAAGCTCCCAACTAGTCGGGAACAAGACGTCTTGCCAGTGAGGGTCTTGACAGGGGTCTTAAGTCCTCCTCCTCTTGAATCTTGGCCTTCACGTTGTCAATCCTAGCCTTCACATTGTCAATGGTGTCAGAAGACTCCATCTCGAAAGTGATTATCTTGCCGTCAAAAGGGGGCCCTAATCTGGGCCCTCGTCACCGTTCGACACAATCAACTGCTCCACCTCCGTACACTCCGCGGTATTCCAAGTATGGATTTATCATCAAGACGGAGGAGTAGGAGGAGAAGAAGAAGCTCACTCACCTTGAGAAGAGGCTTGTGGCGAATGTCCACTTCGATGACCAAGCTCTCCAAGTGTTGGGCTTTCACACGGACATTTACTACTTGTTGGGAAACCTATGTTGGGTGCAATTTTCCAACGGAGTGTCGGCAAACACCCACAAGGAATTGGCCCTGGAAATTCTCATGACCATGGCGCCGATACTTGATGAAGGAGTGCCGAGTCTTTCGTTCCGTTTGGAAGGGGATGAACAAGTGGTTCCCTATGAGTACATTAGAGAGTTGTTTGGTTTTCAAAAGGGAGCCCCGGAGCAAGTGGAAGTGCAAGGGAATGCATTGGAAGAATTTTGGAGAATGATCGCGGGAGAAGCTAATCGGCAAAGGAGTAGCATCCGGAACCCCATAATCAAGGTGTTTCACTCATGGATGTGCAAAAGGATTTTGGGGAGGATTAAAGAGACCAAGATTACCGACATGGAGTTGAATTGGCTTTACTCAGCTTTGATTGTTGGGCAGCCAATAGACCCCTCATACCTTATGATCAACCGGTGGTGTTGTGAAGCAACATCGGGATCCGGAGATATTGGTTCGGGGTGTTACATCTCCATGTTGGCCATCTCATTGAGACCGGGAATTACAAGAAACCCAAAATATCTCCTCGTCGGGACTTCCCTAGGAATTGAGTATATGAAGCAAGGTAAATATATAAGTGGAGATGAGAGAGGAGGCTTCAAAGTGGCCGAAGTGAATTTACCCCTACCGGATGCAAGGCTAAGATTATTTATTGAGGGGAAGGAAAATTGGTTAGAGGAAGGACTTCTTGTGCCGGCGAAGAAGAATAAGAGAGGAAGGATTATAGAAGAAGGTTCTTCCGCAGCCCAAGAAGAAGAAGGTGCTCCCCAAAATTATGTGCCACGATATGGAGGAATTCCGGTGCCGCCAAGACACTACGGAGGTGTACCAATGCAAGCATGGGGGAGTGGTGCAGCCATGCCCCCACCAACTCATTTTGCGGTACCCAACGTAGCCTTTGCGGAGCAATATGCACACCTTCCTCAGCCACAACAAAGTGTGGTCATCATTGGAGGATATCTACAAGAAACATGCAAAATATCGCAGCCATCCAATCCAATGCAAATCAAATGAGTGAAGGAAATGCAAACATCGCTTTTGAGCTAGGTCGCCTTCACCTAGCACCACCGGAGCAATTCATAGGAGGAGCGGTGCAATCTTATTATGAGCAAGGGTACAATAATCAAGATTACCAATACCAACCACTGGCGGAAGATTAGAGAGAGGAGAAGCTTATTTTTCTTTGTTTGATTTTTCCTTTTCTTTTTCTTTATTTTTCAGCTTGTGTGCGCCTATGTATGCGTAGCATTTTCAGTTTTTATTTATTTTCAGCATGTGTGTTAGTTTCTATTTCATCATGAATAAAATCACCATCATGTTTTTACCTTTGGCAAAGATAAAAAGTTTGTGTCATGTTGATATATGATGATAGTTGCCGCTTTGCTTATCTTTGTACTTGTTTCATGCATGATTAAGCTAATGCTCTCCTAAAATACAAATCTGAAATTAATCTAAATACTAGCTTAATCCTTGTGGAGGTTATGATAAAGATGAGACCCATAGTTTATCTTATGCTCTCAACTTTTAGATGAGTTAAAGATGATTTATTTTTGTTCTTAAAAGTAATGCTAACCTTGTCATTAATACCACTTGCATGTTGCTCTACCTATCCAGAGCCATATATTTATTCGAGTGCAAAAACTTAGTATACAAGATTTATTTTTGGGTGAGTTAATTCAGGGCTTGATTTCTTTGGCCCGAGACTAAGAAGCTGGTCATTCCGTTTTTGCGTACCTATCTTATTGCTAACCTTTCTATCCGTGCATTGTGTATCTCCACATCAGAAATTTCACAAACCAAAAATATCATCTTTGTGTTTACCTCCTTGACCACAACCTATCATTTGAGTATGGATTGTCAACTCGAGGAAGATCGCAAGATGGCGCCAAGATTAAAGATTTCAAGTATCTCTCCAAAGGAAAAATATTTCCGGTACCTACCTTATCTCTATCACCTCTTTGCCCGAGGATGAGCAAACGTCTAAGCATAGGGGAGGAGGTAGGTACGATGCAATTTAGAGTTCAAGGGGAGTAATAATAAAAAAATAAGAAAAAGAAAAAAAGAAAAAAAGAGAAAGAGATAAAGAAAAAATATATATATATGTATGAGAAAAAATATGAGTATGTATAAAAAATATAAATAAAGTGAACTCCCCGGTTCTCTAAATGCATTAGGAATTTCAAAAAGCTTCAAGATCAAGATCCAAACTCATCTTTCCAACCATGTGCAATCCAATAACGAGGACTTCCTTTGTGTCTCGGGATCACTCTTTGCCATTTGCACATGTCCACCTATCTCAAAGTGTGTGTATGTTTCTCTCCCCTTCTTGAAATAATATTATTTTCCAATGACCTTTTTGACGAGTCTCGGTAAGACCATGATAAGGTTGACTTGTTTTGATAACATCTCAATTATAATATCTTGGTAGGACTAAACTTTTCCCAAAAGCTCCATATAAAGCCTACCACATATATACGTTTTTGAGAGGGGAAAGGAGTAGAATAAATAGGCTTGAGAGACAAGATGAGATGAGAGTTCATGAGCAAGATGCAAGGTGGTTTAAATTTTTGAAATTGGTTTAGCTCTTTTTCATCTCTTTCTTTATTTCAAAATTTCTGAGATCCATTTGAATTTTGGGAGCATGTTTAATGCTTGTGGGAAGAGCTTAATTGATATCTACTCTCCGTAGGGATGAAGGCTAGTACACTATTGAAGGACCGAACTGGCGACCAGAGAGGGGGGGAGTGAATGGGAGCCGATAAAAATTCTTCTCGAAAGAGATGGCTTCTCCAACAAGTTGAACACGGCTTAGCCAAATCACTTCTCCGACTCAACTACCCAAGTTGGCCAAGACCACATAGCCACTGGAGTGCTACTGGTCCTGGAGTGCTACTGGTCCTAGGAAATAACACCACCGAAACCTACTCGAGAATGCAGCGGAACAAGCAACTCGAACAGCTACTGACCACACCAGTCAGACCGGTCACAGCCACCGGTCAGACCGGTCCAAGCCGGATCACCCGAGACAGAACGCCGGGTCACCCGAAACCTACCAGAGACACACCGGGTCACCCTGGACCTCGAGCCAGGTCACCCGAGCAGGACTTGAAGATTTCCACTGAAAGCCCCTACACCGGTCAAGCCGGTGCAGCTCACCGGTCAGACCGGTTCAAGCCAGGAAACCCCAAATCCACAAGACCAACCTCCCGAGCTCCAAAACACTCCAAACTTGAAATAGCAGCAAGCCTAGAGACTGGGAAACACACCAGAACGTTCACTCGAGCAAAAACCCAACAGAGGTTTGCACCGGTCAGACCGGTGGAAGGCACCGGTCAGGGCCTGGGCGCTCGGGATGAACAGCAACCCGCGGGTCAACTCCTCCAAATCCAAATCCCGATCTCCCGATTCGCTCCACGGATTCGCACAAGACTATGGGGATAGTAGGAGTACCTCATGGGCATCCCATAGCTACAATTTGGTCCACCAAAACTTGCTAAATCAAGAGGAATCGATGAAATCCCGCCAAGAACACCTCTAACCCTAAACCGGAGAAAACCCCAAAATTGAGCCCCTTTACTCACAGATTTGGGAAGGGAATCACAAGGAAAAGAACCACGAAGGGTTCATGCATACATCCCCCACCAAATCCCAAAGAGAAAGGTCTCAAAACTGCCACAAGAAAAGGCTCCGAAAATCACCAAAAAGGGAAAACGGGAGAGACACAATCAAGCCTTGAGGAACCACGCCGAATCATCTATACATACCATGAAGGTTCATACAAGGTCTAGCTTGCCACCCGATCATCCATCCCTCTCTAAGGATCTCACCATGAAGCTCTCAAGCTAGTCCTAAAAATCCTAAGGAAAATAGGAAGGGAAAATAGCAAAAGCAAATGAGCTAGGGTTCCAAGAGATGGCTGCCATCCTCTCACCACTTGGGTTATATGGAGGCAAGCCGAAAGACGAAACTACCCCTATTACATTAAACTAAGATACACGCCCCCGAAGGGCCTTTTTGGGAAACTTCGTCGTAGCACCATCAGACGGATGTCCGGCGATCGCAAACTTGCTTAGCCTCGACGCAAGCCTTGTGATCCCAACGCGTGTCCTCCGCTTCGAAGTCTCCGGACTGCATCATCGCACACCGGCCAGACCGGTGTACCCCACCGGTCAGACCGGTCCTGGTGCTGCTGCCTCCGGTCTTCGGTCTTGGCTTTCTGGATAAACCAAGGAACCCAGCGGTTTTCTGGTGAACCACTGGAAATCCCGCGAACTCGGTGTAGCCTCCGCCAATCACCACTCATGACTCGGCTCCCACGTAGTCCCGGCTCGACCTTGGTTTTGAGGCTCAACCAAGAAACCGTCCATGACTTCATCTTGTCGTTCTTGCCACCATGCGGCCCGCACTTGACCCCGCTGGCAAACGGGTCCCTCGAGCCAAGCCTACTTGTCTTCTCCACACCTGGAGGCCTACCCGGCAACGACCTTTCGCGCTTGCTCTTCACCTGCACCAACACCAGTCAAACCGCAACCTGCACCTGCAATACTTAGTCAAGAATCAGTCCACACAACGTTGTCAATCACTCATCACACCAGGAAGCGACCATCCACCGGTCCTCGAACCACACAGGCTCTCAATCTCCCCCATTGATGAGTGCATTGACAACACACACATTTGGTAACCAAAGAGAAAAGGAAAAGAAAAGAAACGACTAAAAAGAAACTCAAACAAGCGATCGAAAGCCAAACAAAGGCAAAAGAGCAAGATCACTTGAAAGAGGAAAATCTTGGTCCCCTTAGGCAAGGGCAACGGCTCGACACAACCGAGACAAAAGCAAGCTCAAGCAAAGAGCACAAACCACACAAGCAAAGCTCGAAAAATCACAAAGAGCTCCCCCTGCACACATGCAAGCTCACCCTGAACCAATGCAACTCCCCCTGGACGAATGCATGCAAACCTCTTCACAAAACAGAGCAGCTGCCTCAGCTCAGCTCCAACCGGTCAGACCGGTCCACCTCACCGGTCAGACCGGTGCACCAGATCCGCCCAGTTCCTGACACTCACATCGGTCAGACCGGTGAGCTCCACCGGTCAGGCCGATGGCCACCTGGGAACTGCAAGAGCCCAAAAATGGCTCGAAACGACTTGAAAACCCTCTAAATGCATTCCGTAAGCCAAAATATGCATAAACTTCTCCCCCTTGTTGACAATGCATGAATCAAGCTAAAATTAGAAAAATTTCAACCTAGAGCTTCTCAAATAGACAAAATTCAACATAGGATGCTACACATATCCAAATGAGCAAGTTAGATACTCTATAGCTTCGTATGGACATAAACTACAAGATCACCAAGTTTCACAACCATTGGGCAAAGCTAAGATAGAAATGAGCATTTTTGCAAAAAATTACCTCTCATGAGCAAAGTCCTAAACATGAGCGAAACATGGCAAAATGGCAAAGCCACACAAACTTCATGTTAGGACAACCATTCTAAGCATAAGATCATCATAAACACCCACAAGCATCTCATGTCATGTCAAAGCCACCGAGCCATGTGCCTACTTCTATATATGAGACTTCTCGTCAGTAAGCAACATGCAACGGTTTAGCACCCAAAGCAAATTAAATTAAGCACATTTGACATGGGAGCACATTTTCCAAGCAATTTACATTTCATTTTTAGATTCATATTTGGTACATGAAATGTCTTTGCGACAAAAAGGAACTTATGCCCCTCCACAAGATAAAGCATGGGGGCTAAACATTCATGATGACAAATGAGCCTTTGGCCCCATATGCTCAAAATAAGCTATCCAAACACAAATTAAGCATAGAAATGCTACTAAAACATGTCATGATCATATAAATGCATTTACTCGCAAGAGAGCATACATGTGACATTACCAAACTAAATCACAAGATCATATATAGCACATCATGGTGAACAATGTATATAGGAGAAGCTTTTCCTACAAAATACATATGATACAAAATGCATGCAACCTAAGATACAAAGATGCCTATACATCATGTTACATATGCAATGCAAAATGCAAGAAATGCATAAAGGAAACTATACATATGCTACACAAGGAGCTCCCACGCCAACTCAAGAAACCAAACACACACCAAGTTCTCCCCGCAAACGAGTGAAAGTTGCTTGATCTAGGGCCTTGGTGAAAATATCCGCTAGTTGGTTTTGTGTGGGCACATGGATCAAAGCGATTTTCCCTTTCTCAACATTGTCCCTCAGAAAATGGTATCTCACTTCTTAGCAACACTTATCGCACTCGTGCTGTCACAAAGAAGTGGAACCTGGGTATACTCCTCACCAAAGTCACTCATGGTGTATGTGATCCAAAGGAGCTGAGAGCAACAACTAGCTGCGGCAACATATTCGGCTTCGGTTGTAGATTGAGCGACATTCGATTGTTTGCGGGAAGACTAAGACACCAAAGAAGAACCCAAGAACTGGCAAGCCCCAGAAGTGGACTTCCTATCCAACCGACACTCGGCAAAATCCGGGTCTAAAAAACCGTGAAGCTCCAACGAAGAAGACGTGGAGTACCAAAGGCCGAAGTCAGGAGTGTATCGCAAATACCTGAAGATGCGCTTGACTGCTTGCCGATGTGAAGTCCTTGGAGACGCTTGAAAACGAGCGCACAGACATACCGAGAATTTGATGTCTGGCCTCGTCGCCGTCAGGTACAGGAGGGAGCCGATCATGCTCCGATACTCCTTCTGATCCACGTGTTCACCGCCTCGTCCGCATCAAGGGCTGTAATCGTACTCATCGGCGTAGTCATGGCCTTGGAGTCCTCCATCTTGAACTTCCTTACAATGTCCTTGGTGTACTTGGCTTGGTGTACAAACATTCCTTCCTTCGACTGCTTGATCTGGAGCCCGAGGAAGAACTGCAACTCGCCCATCATGCTCATCTCGAATTCCCTGCTCATGTCTTCTGCAAACCTTGCAACCAAAGAGTTAGACGAGCCACCAAAGACAATATCATCCATGTACACCTGCACAATTATGATCTCTTTGCACTGCCCGAGGAGAAACAAGGTCTGATCTACCTTCCCCATCTGAAAACCTCTCTCAAACAGGAACCCTCTCAACCTACCATACCAAGCTCTAGGCGCCTGCTTCAGCCCGTACAGCGCCTTCCTCTACTTGTACACCCTGTGGGGGTACTTCTCACTCTCAAACCCTAGTGGTTGCCTCACGAACACTTCTTCCTCCAAAACACCGTTCAGGAAAGCACTCTTCACGTCCATTTGGTACAATTTGAACCCTTTAGCCACGGAAAAGGCTAGAAGGATCCTAATCGCCTCCAAACAGGCTACGGGAGCAAAGGTCTCCTCGTAGTCGATCCCCTCTTTTTGTGTGTACCCCTAAGCAACAAGCCTTGACTTGTTTCTCACTACTTCACCTTTCTCTCCCTCTTTATTTTTCCACACCAATTTTGTCCCAATCGGCTTACACCCTGGTGGAGGCTCCACTAACTCCCAAAGTTGGTTCCTCTCAAAATTCTCCAACTCCTCATGCATAGAATTGACCCAATTGTGATCAGATAGCGCATGTCCAATGTCTTTAGGCTCAAAAGTAGCAACAAAAGCAGCATGGGCAAAGTATCATTTCGAAACCTCGACCGTGTAGTGCATTCATTGATGTTCCCGATGATCGTTGAAGCTTGATGATCCACTTGAACTCGCCGGGGAGCTTCTCGCCTCGAAGCCACCTCCCCCTCAGGTGGAGCTTCCTCTCGATCTCGACACGTCGTCGTAGGTGTGGGAGAAGGCCCGTCCTCAACCGTAGTCGAAGTAGTATGTACATGCTCAGCCGCGGGCGCCACACCACCATCTTCATCATCTCCTTGCTGCACCTCATCCTCGAAAATCTCCTCGCCAAGTTCCTCGTCACCAGCACACTCAAAAACAAGCGAACTACGTGGCTGCGTCTTGTCAAAGGTAACCTCGCAAGTCTCCACGATTTGGTTAGTTTCAAGATTGAGCACTCGAAAGGCTCTAGAATGAGATGCGTAACCAAACAAAATGCCATCGACAGACCTAGCCTCGAACTTGTCCAACTTCTTCCCTTTCTTAAGAATGAAGTATTTGCAGCCAAAGGTGTGAAAGTGACTCACCTTAGGGGTTCTACCGTGCATCAACTCGTAGCAAGTTCTCTTCTTATGGACCCTGAGGTAAATCCTGTTCGACACGTAGCACGCGGTATTGACCGCCTCAGCCCAGAACCTTCTCGGAGTCCTGTGCTCATCGAGCATCGTTCGAGCCATCTCACACAGGGTTCTGTTTTCCCTTTCCACCACGCCGTTCTGAGGAGGCGTATACGGACTAGAGAACTGGTGTTCAAGACCCAAGTCATGGCAAAAGGTTTCGAAGCGAGAGTTTTTAAATTCTGAGCCATTGTCACTGCGGATCGCTCGTATGGCATCTCAGTGCCTCCCGTTCTTCAACCTCAAGACAAGATCTCGAACAAAACCAAACGTCTGCCCTTTCTCCTCCAGAAAGAAAACCCAAGCATACCGAGAGTAGTCGTCCACCACAACCAGGACGTACCACTTCCCACCACAGATCGCACACGAGCTGGGCCAACATGGTCCATATGGAGCAGCTCGCATGGACGCTCCGTCATCACATCAGTGAGGGGTGGATGGGAAGCAGCTACCATCTTAGCATGCCTGCACGGCGCACACACCAAATACTTTTCAAACCTCAAGCGGGGCAATCCTCGAACCAAGTTGAGTCCACTCAAGCGTGACAACAAGTCAAAACTCAAGTGACCCAACCTCCTATGCCAATTCCACAACTCACCCGAAGAACCAGCCACAAAACACCTCGAAACACCCGAACTCTGAAAGAAATCCGCTCGAAATATTTGACCCTCGGGGCTGACCACACAAACAAGGTCACCTCAAGCCTCAAGTATCCAAGAACCACCAGACTTAAACAACACCTCAAAACCTTCTTCAAGAAGCTGGGAAACAGAGAGCAAATTAAACCCCAACGACTTGACCAAGGCAACATGCTTCAGCACCACTTTGTCACTTACCCTCACTTCACCTTCTGCAAGTACACGCCCTCGCCCATTGTCCCCAAAGGTGATGTATGTCCTGGACACCACCTTGGTGAGGCTGGAGAACCACCCCCGATCTTCGGTCATGTGCCTCGAGCAACCGGAGTCGATCAACCAAACGTTCCCCAAACCTCCCACCTGAAAATCAAAAACGAGCACGTGAATGTGCAAACGACTCAACACTGGGGTTAGTACCAAAAGAGTAAAACCAGTGCTGAGCCATCTGCTCCAAAGTGGGGTTAGCACAATCCATCCTAGCATTCCTACCAAAGTGTGCATCAAACCTACCACGAGTACCAAACCTCAGACCCATCCTACCATCTCGACCTGAACTGAAACCACCACGGGGAAACTACTCCCGTCTCGCTGGAGGAGCACGAAAGCCACAAAAGGAAGACCGTGGACCGTAGCTCCTCTCCAACTCAAATCTACGACTTCTCCCACCCTCATATTGAGCACGAGGTGGAGAACGTCTAGCGAACTCAACACCACCAGATACACCATGCCTACCACCTATACCACGACCAAAGGAACTAAACCGAACATCATCACGACCACGAAAACCAAACTGGTCAGTGCCCAGACCTGCACCGGTCTGACCGGCCCCCCTGATCGGTCTGACCGGTGCCGCACTACCCGCAGCACCACCCGCCATTCTCTGATCTCCCCAAGCCAGAACTGTCCTCACAATAGCCTTAGCCCTGGGCATTTGCATACGAGGCTCAGGTACACCATTGGAAGGGTGGTACCTGTCCTTGTTAGCCCACTCCTTAGCCATTCCCTCCTCATGCTTCCTCTTGAAGTAAAACTCACCCTTGTGACCATCTCTCCCACAATAGTCACAATGAAACCGTATGGGCTTAGGTTTAGGCTTGTGTTGGGGCTGTTCACTCAGCTTCTCTTTTGGTTTCTCCTCACTAGGCTTCTCTCCCCCTTTCCCAAAGAACTCGTTCCCTAAGTCACTCTTGAACTTGATGGGTTTTTGGAAATCATTTGTTTGGGGAGGAAACACTGGTGAATCTGGGGTTGTGTCAAGTCGGTTTCTCAATGGGTTTGGCTTAGGAGCATAGGCATTTTTGTGGAAGGTTTTTGGTGGAGCTTGGATATCACCAATCTTCTCTCCTCCCTCACCACTACACTCTCCAATCTTATCCGAACCAAGCGCTTGCCCATCATAGCGCTTGTATGCCTCTATCATCATCCTAAGTTGTGGTTCATGACCCGACAACCAACCCATCATTTTTCTCAACTCATCATTTCCATCCTGCAAGCGATCAACATAATGTGCAAGTTCCAGGTTCTTAACAGCTTGCAATTCACAAGTAGAGCACGAAGTAGGAATAGGAGCTTTCAATTCAGCTTCGAGCGAAATAATGTAAGCACGAGACTCATCAAGCTTTCCATGCAAAACAGGGCAAGAAGTGCAAGCACCTAGCAAAGTAGGTCTGGACTTAAGCTCAGCCACTTCAACCCTAAGCACATCTAGTTCCTCACACTTGGAGGCATGCTTTTCCTTAAGAGCAGTAAGATCAGCTAGTAACACAGAGCAATTAACACAATCAACCTCATCAGAAACAACAGGTGAAGCCTTAAGCGAATCAATTTCAAGCTTAGCATCCAGGTTTTGTGTTTCTAGCTCAGCCACTCTAGCCCTAGCATCCTCAAGCGAGGCCCTAAGCTCCTTTCTCATCTTCTTAGCCTCTCTAAGCATGTAATCACGATTATCGAGCAATTTTCCAAGCTCCTCATTCTCCTGGCGCAAGAAGGAAAGCTTGTCACGTACCTCATCCTCGGAGTCAGAGTCCGAGTCATCCTTCTGACTCTTCTTGCTGCCGGAGCTGTGTGCCATGCTGCAGAAGCCGTCACGCGCGAGGCAGCTCAGCCCGCTCAGGTTCTTGGATCCCTTCTTGCTCTTGCGCCGATCACCTTCGTCTTCACTGCTACTCGAGCTCGAGGTAGAGTAGGTGGAGCTGGAGTCGACGTCGCTCGCTCTGACCATCGCTCGAGCCTTCTTGCCGTGGCCGTCCTTCTTCCTCGATCGTCGCTCGTCCTTGTGCTTGTGCTTGTGCTTGTGATCGCGCCTCGACCGGCACTTGCTCTCCATCTTCTCGGGGCAGTCGGCGACGAAGTGTCCTGGCTTGCCGCACTGAAAGCACGTCCTCGTGTTCCTCCTTGTGTTCACCTGGTTCTCGTGCATCCTCTTGAACCTCCTGGTCAGCAGCGCCAGCTCGTCCTCTCCAAGCACGTCGAACTCCTCATCTGGAAAACACATCAAAGAGGACAAAGAGTACATCCTGATGGATGGGTTAGCGTTAGACTTTGCACCTGAGCCACCAATGAGGGCGAGACTATGAGAGTCAGTCGGGCCCTCAAGCTTGGCTGTCACACCCCGGTCCACCTCAGCCGACTTGAGCTTCGAGAACAGCTCGTCTACCGACAAAGTCTCATACTTATCTGACTCAAGTATGGCCTCGACCTTTCCGCCCCAGATCGTATGATCCAACGAGTGCAAGAACTTCATGGCTCTCTCATGATCATCGTACGGGAGCACGGCCACATTGGCCTTCATGTTGTTCACAATCACCGTGAACCGCTGGAACATCGTATCGACGGACTCACCGAGGAGATGAGTGAAGTTCTCGTACTCTCTCCGGTAAGTCGCAAACAACCGAGCCTGAACCTGACTGTTTCCAGCGTGAGCATTCTTCAGTGTTTCCCAAATCCTACAAGCTAAGTCCTCTGTCTGAACCCGATCGAATTCGTACTGACACAGAGCACGAAACAAGTAGTCGACCGCCTTGTTGTTGGCGTCGTGCATGTCCCTCGATCCCGGAGCAAGGAAGTTAATCGGATGAACATAAGTTGTGTTCACCGTAACGTCCCAAAGGATCTGACCCTTATCGCGGAGGAAAGCTGCCATACGCCTCTGCCACATCTGGTAGTTTTTGCCATCGAAGTGCGGAGGACCCGATCCCCGTTCCTGGTACGCCATCTTTGGATCTTAGACTGGTTAGAGTCCCGAAAGACCCGTAACCTGCTCTGATACCACTTGAAGGACCGAACTGGCGACCAGAGAGGGGGGAGTGAATGGGAGCCGATAAAAATTCTTCTCGAAGGAGATGGCTTCTCCAACAAATCGAACACGGCTTGGCCAAATCACTTCTCCGACTCAACTACCCAAGTTGGCCAAGACCACATAGCCACTGGAGTGCTACTAGTCCTAGGAACCAACACCACTGAAACCTACTCGAGAACGCAGCGGAACAAGCAACTCGAGCAGCTACTGACCACACCGGTCAGACCGGTCATAGCCACCGGTCAGACCGGTCCAAGCCGGATCACCCGAGACAGAACGCCGGGTCACCCGAAATTGACCAGAGACACACTGGGTCACCCTGGACCACGAGCCGGGTCACCCGAGCAGGACTTGAAGATTTCTACTGAAAGCGCCTACATCGGTCATGCCGATGCAGCTCACCGGTCAGACCGGTTCAAGCCAGGGAACCCCAAATCCACAAGACCAACCTCCCGAGCTCCAAAACACTCCAAACTCGAAACAGCAGCAAGCCTAGAGACTGAGAAACACACCAGGACGTTCACTCGAGCAAAAACCCAATAAAGGTCTGCACCGGTCAGACCGGTGGAGGGCACCGGTCAGACCGGTCAGGGCCTAGGCGCTCAGGATGAACAGCAACCCGCGGGTCAACTCCTCCAAATCCAAATTCTGATATCCCGATTCGCTCCACGGATTCGCACAAGACTTTGGGGATAGTAGGAGTACCTCATGGGCATCCCATAGCTACGATTTGGTCCACCAAAACTTGTTGAATCAAGAGGAATCGAAGGATTTCCACCAAGAACGCCTCTAACCCTAAACTAGAGAAAACCCCAAAATTGAGCCCCTTTACTCACAGATTTGGGAAGGGAAACACAAGGAAAAGAACCACGAAGGGTTCATGCATACATCTCCCACCAAATCCCAAATAGAAAGGTCTCAAAACCGCCACAAGAAAATTGCCAAGAAAAGGCTCCGAAAATCACCAAAAAGGGAAAACGGGGGAGACACAATCAAGCCTTGAGGAACCACACCGAATCATCTATACATACCATGAAGGTTCATACAAGGTCTAGCTTGCCACCCGATCATCCATCCCTCTCTAAGGATCTCACCATGAAGCTCTCAAGCTAGTCCTAAAAATCCTAAGGAAAATAGGAAGGGAAAATAGCAAAAGCAAATGAGCTAGGGTTCCAAGGGATGGTTGCCATCCTCTCACCACTTGGGTTATATGGAGGCAAGCCGAAAGACGAAACTACCCCTATTACATTAAACTAAGATACACACCCCTGAAGGGCCTTTTGGGAAACTTTGTCGTAGCACCATTGGACGGATGCCCGGCGACCGCAAACTTGCTTAGCCTCGACGCAAGCCATGCGATCCCGACGCGTGTCCTCCGCTTCGAAGACTCCGGAAGCCGTCGTCGCACACCGGTCAGACCGGTGTACCCCACCGGTCAGACCGGTACCCACCGGTCAGACCGGCCTGATGCTGCTGCACCTCCGTCTTCGGTCTTGGCTTTGTGGATCAACTAAGGAACCTAGTGATTTTTTGGTGAACCACTGGAAACCCCGCGAACTCGGTGTAGCCTCCGCCAATCATCATTCATGACTCGCCTCCCACGTAGTCCCGGCTCGACCTTGGTTTTGAGGCTCAACCAAGAAACCGTCCACGACTTCATCTTGCTGTTCTTGCCACCATGCGGCCCGCACTTGACCCCGCTGGCCACCGGGTCCCTCGAACCAAGCCTACTTGTCTTCTCCACACCTGGAGGCCTACCCGGCAACGACCTTTCGCGCTTGTTCTTCACCTGCACCAACACCAGTCAAGCCGCAACCTGCACCTGCAATACTTAGCCAAGAGTCAGTCCACACACCGTTGTCAATCACTCATCACACCAGGAAGCGACCATCCACCGGTCCTCAAACCACACAGGCTCTCAACTATGGAACTCTAACGAATTAAACTTTTGAGAGCATTATGTTTTCTCGTGTATGATCAAGTGCAGGGTTTGAGCAATGAAGGGCAACACCGATATCCATCGAAGGCTTACTCGAGGACGAGCAAGGTTTAAGCATGGGGGAGCTGTTGACGGTGAATTTTCGTCAACCTAGCCATGAGTTTACCTTCCGTGTTGGCATCAATTTAATATCTTATCCATTGGTACTAACCCCCTTGATATAACAAGTTCGCTCGTGCATGTCGGTTTTGGAGTTTAATGTTTATGCAGTATTTTAGCGCTAAATGTAAGACTTTCGAGTAAAGTTCATCAAGCACCTCGTGAGAAGACCATGAAGCCCGGTACAAGTCAAGATATGAAGTGAACATGACTCCAAGTGGCCCAAGGACCGAACCGTGAAGGCAGAAAACTCCGAGGACCTGGAAAGAAAATGCTGAAGCTTGCGCGACAAGGAGCCCTATCCAAACCGCGGAGGAACTGACGTCAAGGGCCCACATGCAGAAGAGGGAAGGTTCCAGAAGACACGAGAAGCATCACCGACGAAGGAGGCCGCGAACCGAGCTGAAGTGCGCCCAGGACAGTCGGCCCAGCCCATTTCGGGCTCCATTCGCCGCCCCCTTTGACCTAGACGACCCTTAGACTATTTATAGTCCCCCTGGCAAGAGCCACGCAAAATTAATTCGCCATTCGCTGCCGAGGAGCAGAGAAGAGAGGGACACCATTCCGGAGACAAGAGGGTCGAGATAGTTAACTAGTGTTTCCCTAGCCGGCGTGGGAACTGTGCAAGTAAGACCACGTCGGAGTTCCAGGAGTTAGGAGCAAGATCAAGGTAGGATCCCGGTGGTAATCTTGTCCATATATCATTCGTTATGTCGAATTATCAAATTGCAATCCGATTCTTAGCGATCAAGTGCTTTCTCTACAACTTTGTCTTTGTTTGGGTTTTCTTCCTCCCCGATCTATTATCGAGATAGATCGCATAGGGTGTTCTTGTAGTCGTGGTGGCTAGAGGTGCATGCCTGACCCACCAAACGTTTTCATCTTGTCCTTTGGACTCGCCCTAGGCTAACCCACACGAATAGGGGCGCATCGTGACAGGACGAAGGTTCCAAAAGGCGGGCGTCTTCAGAGTCGGAATGGAAGCCATGATTTAAAGAGGCTTTTTATGAGATTCAATTTGCTATGTTCTTCTTCGTTTGGAACTTCAACAAGAGCTCGATCCAATCTCTCTAGATTGGTTTTACCTCCCCCTCTCTATCTCTTGCTACCTCCAGTGCTTCTTAGATTAGATTCATTTTCGTGGTGTTTTCTTAGATTAGATGAAATAGCAACTCCTTTCGAAGATTAAGTGTTCTCAGCTTTTTTAGATTGATTCTTGCATCACACATTTGTTCCACGGATTCGATACCTTGGGTTCACACTTAAGGGGAGAAGTGTCCCTTGACTACGACGGAGGATTTGTCTGCTTGCAATCCAAACTAACATTGATACACATATAGACCATCAATAGAGCCGGAGTTGTTTTTGCAGTAGAAGTCGGCAGAGCCACAAAAGAGCAGCTCCGCCGCTCCGGCTCCGGCTCCGCTTTGCGGGAGCTCTCCCAAAGAGGCCCCAAGTTTATCTTCTCGGCTCTGCTGCATGTGTGGGGTGATCAAACAGGTAGGGAAGTGTTGGAGTTCACGAGTGCTCTGAGTAGTATCAGGCGAAATGTCGTTTCCCACCTTCTTTCCTTCCCACCCCTAAACCATGGTTCTTCTGATTCCTCCAATCTCCCATGAATCCATCCCTATACAAGCATTCAATCCACCTGTAGCTATCACCCCAGATCCAATTACCTCACCAGAAATCGATCTCTCTGGAACAGCGTAGGGATTGGGGAAGGTAGGCAGACTGAAACCCTAGTGGTTCCTTACTCTATCAACACCGCAACCCTACCCTTGTTGTGTGCTCCTCCGCCCCAGATCCACCTCCCGTTCACCAAATCCACAGCACTACCTCCTACTTGCTCTGACACTCGATTTGCTATTCACGAGTTCGCGACTACCACTGCACCGCAACCAAGACAACTGAACCGAAGAGCAGAGCATCGAGTTTTCCCAGTCCATGCTTCAAGGTCGTCACTGCATCCATGAGACTTTTGAGCTGGAACTGCCGAGGCTCAGGCGGGAGCCTTCGCAGTTCTACGACGCAGCATCTCCACCAACTAATATCATCTACACGACCCCAGGTGATATTCATATCTGAAACTCGCAATTCTACAATTACTACTACTCAATTAGTGAATCACTTCTCTATGCATGATAGTTTTGTAGTCCCTGCAATTGGCCTCTCTGGAGGTCTTTGGGTCATGTGGACTGATGATATGGAAGTCAATATAGTAGCTTCTAGTAAATACTATGTGCTAGCTATTGTGGTTCAAAAATGTAGTAATATTAGTTTCAACTTGATCTGTACGTATGGAGACCCAGATCATCACGACACTAGCACCATATGGCAGGAAGTAACAAATTTTGTTGTGCAAAATCATGATAAACCTACTTTCTGTATGGGAGACCTCAATAATATTATGCATCCAAGTGAAAAATGGGGGCATGTCCCCTCTTGTTTGTCTCGTATCCATGAATTCTGCGGTCTTGTCAAACAATGTGGTTTATTTGATCTTGGTTATAGTGAGCCAGCTTATACTTGGAGTAATAAGCGTTTTAACACTAATCCTACCTTTGAGCGTTTGGATCGTTGTCTTGCTAATGCAGAATGGTGTCAAGTTTTTCCTAATACCACCGTTTATCACTTGCCTATGCTTTATAGTGGCCATGCTCCTATTTTAGCTATTATGAATTCTAATATACCCAACCAAAAAGGCGCTTTCATTTTGAAAATTGGTGGCTCACCAAAGATGATTTCCATGAAACTGTTGTATGTGCCTGGCGACAAACAAACAACAAACCCTTTCACCACCGCACTCACAGCCTAGCCAAGTCTTTAAAAATCTGGGTTAAAAAGAAGAAGCCTATCACTCACCAGCTTTTTGATATTGAGAAGAAACTCCTTGACATTCAACAAGCTCCACCACACTTGGCTGACCACTCAAAAGAAGCTTCCTTGACAGAGCTCCACAATTCTCTTCTAGACAAACTCACTGAGTACTACAGACAGAGATCAAAAAAACATTGGGCCACAAAAGGTGATTGTAATACACGCTTCTTTCAATAGGCGTGTACCAGACGACGTCAAAAGAACAGGATTCTATCCATCACATCTACAAACTCCAACACGCTTTCCAATCCAGAGGAAATTTCACAAGAGTTTATCAGCTACTTTTACAACCTCTTTACCTCTTCCCTACCACGGTCTAGGTTCATTTCCACACACTCCCATGAGGTTACAGTGACTAATGAATACACGAATTCTACTCCTTCTATAGATGAGTGCTTTCAGATTTTGAAAGACATGCGGGCTAGTGCACCACCAGGACCCGATGGTCTGAATGTTGCCTTCTACCGTGCTGCCTGGCCTTGGATAAAAGAGGATGTACAAAAACTAGTAGCTGACTTCTACACAACTGGAGTTTTTCCAGAGCCTCTCAACTATACTGATATTGTTCGCATTCCTATAAAATCTAACGCAAACCTAGTCACAGATTATAGGCCTATAAGTCTTACCAATGTCGCTTATCGAATCATAGATAAATCTTTAGCCAATAGGATTAAGCATGAGTTGCCAGACTACATACATCATTCTCAACATACTTTTATTCAAGGAAGAAGAATTACGGATAACATCATCAATGCTTAGGAAATCGTCCATTCTTTCCATCTCAAATCTTTCAATCAGCAGGCTTTCATGTTGAAAATTGATCTGGCTAAAGCTTTTGATAGGCTGGAGTGGCCTTTCATTCTGGACGCACTTCGGCGTAAGGGGTTCCATGGTCACCTCATTGATCTAGTCCATGCATGCATTTCATCCGCAAACTTTTCAGTCAACATCAATGGACAAAGCTACGGATGTTTTCAAGGAACCAGGGGGATCCGCCAGGGTTGCCCGCTTTCACCATATCTTTTTGTTCTTGCTGTTAATGAACTATCTATTCAACTGCAATGTGCTTTACAAAGTTCACAGCTTACTAGGGTGAGAGGTTTTTTACGGTACATAATACCACTATGTACCACCGGTTGAAAAGGACTCGTATGTAATAGAAAAGGACCTATATGTAAGGATCCGACGGTTGAGATTAATTCTGTACCACCGATTTTTTTAGTGTGGTATGGGTGGTATTCATAGGTGGCATGGGTAGTATATGGGTATTATCGGAAATATACAAAATAATTTGTTGTAATATATGAAATCAAGTCTTTTTATATAACATTGGCAGCGGGGAAATTTTTTCCAAATAATATACATTGAGCAAATTACCATTTTACCCATAGTAAAAATTGAAAAAATCGATAATACCACTGTATTACCGTTGGGTGGTATTGTGTACTGTAAAAGACCTCCTGGGGTACTCCATGGTCCCACATGCCCCCCATCCACTCCATCATGTTTGCTGATGACCTAATCATTATTTGTGGGGAAGCTGATCTCAATCAAGCCAACTTAATCAGCCATACTCTCCAAACTTTCTGCAGCCAATCTGGTCAGACACCAAGCTGGGCAAAGTCCTCCATCCTTTTTAGCACAACTGTCCCCCAGCAAATCAAAGCACAAATTCAAACTATCTTTCCTGTCCAGGAGTTTCAACCCAATACCATGCACTTAGGCCATCCTTTGTTAATTCGCCATCGCGACCGATCCAAAGCTTATGATTTCATATACCAAAAGTTTAAATCCCGCCTTACTCTCACAAAAGCGAACACTTTAAACCATGTTGGTCGTCTTATGCTCATTCAATCTGTCTTTGCCTCCATACCTATTTACTATATGGCAAACATCCTCTTCATGAAGAAGTTTCTTGCTAAAATCACAGCAATCATTCACACTTTCTGGTGGCAAGGAGTCTAGAAAGATTCAGCTAGGAAACCACTACATATTCGCTCATGGAAGGATATATGTACTCCAAAGAAGGAAGGAGGTTTGTGAATTAGAAACATAGAGTGGGTCAACAGAAGCATGCTCATTTCTACTACTTGGCACATTTCTTCTAACCCTAATTCACTTTTAGCTTCTATCCTCAGAGCTAAATACCATCTATCAGCTACTATTTGGACATCACCGATATACCTCCCTAAATCTGTGTTCTGGTCATCCATTCTCAAAATTCGCAACACACTCCAAGACAATTGCACAATCCAACTGTTCAATGGTAACACAAACATATGGAATCAGCCATGGTGCCCTTTGTGGCAAAACATGCACAACTTTCTCAATCTGGAACAACAAACTTATCAAATTCCAAACTTTATCCATGATTTGTGGTTACCAGGCACTAAACAATGGGATGCAACGAAAATCTCAACTCTTTTTGGGTAACAAGCCGCCACTGTTATTTTGCAGGTACCTATCATTATTGTGCAAGGGCAAGATATGCTCTGCTAGACACCAACTTCATCAGGGATCTGCACCTCAAAGAGTGCTTACAAGGAACTGGCTGTACAACAAAGGGGTGCAACAATCCCCACTCACATTCCTCATCAGGTACTTGAGCTACTTCGCAAGGTATGGGATGACAAATTAGTACAACCTCGGCTAAAAACCTTTGCCTGGCTCTTGCTACGTCTTGCTTTAGGTACTGCCTCTAGAGTGAATCGCATTATACGAGCTGTGAGTGCGATTTGTTCACGTTGCAGTTCAACAGAAACAGAAGCACACCTATTTTTTGAATGCAGTTTTGCCAAGGCAGTTTGGTTACAATCACCATTACGCATGCACTCAGATGCATTGCCACAAACAAACAGAGGTATACATCATCGGCTTCATTATATTTTGCAGCAACAACCTACTGTGGCAACTACGAGCTTGGTGCTATCCATTCTCTGGTGCCTTTGGAAAGCACGTAATGACCATCATTTCAATGACAAACACTGGACGCCGACACGGGTAATCTATGAGGCCCAGGCAATAGACAGTATTGGTACTCTTCTTTTGCAGGATAATACAGCAGTGGCCACTTCAAGAACAACCCACAACAATGTCCCATCACCTTATGCTACCTTGTTGCCTGCGTAGTCACTATATGCAGGTGAGCAATCTGTCAATGCAGGGATTCGGTGTTACACAGATGCATCAATTCCATCAGAGAACCAAATTGTTGGACCTATGTCGGCTGGGATTGGGATTTACATCCACCATACCTGTAACGACCCGGGTTTTCGGTGAGGAAAACCCGACTCCCTGTACCCTTGTGATAGTCCCTGGATCAGTAGCTATCACGTACAGAACTCATTACAGAATAATATCATTTCCATACAACGAAAACAGAGTACAATATAAAATATTTACATCCGAAAACAACTCGGTATACGAATTTAGTACAAGCCCCTTGGGCAAAGCGACAAGTAGAAATCCTACGTAGCGGTAGCTAGGGCTTCAAGTCTTCCTCTTCAATCTTCAATCTTCACCACAGGCATCCTTGAGCGAAGCAACGCAACCCTTCTAGCATGGATTCTTCAAACTCGGACTCTCACTCCAAGTCCAATCCTGCACACTCACAAAACTATCCCCAAGGAATGGGATAGGTTCACGTCACCGACTGTATGCAACTTTAAGTGGCCTAATTCTAAAGGATAAGAAAAGTGGCAAGGTAGGAGCTCAGGTTTCCTATGCAGCAGCAGCGAAGCATAAAAAGAAAACATCTCCATAAGTCCCAATCCATACTCTCATCATACCTCGAGAACACCTGGTACCCCAGGGACCCGTCTCCACATCCTATCTCCATCTAGGGTCGATGCGAGAACTTCCTCTCCTCGCACCTTAATGATTGCAATCGGATCTGCGAGGTAGAGGGAGCAACTCTCCTCTCCCCGACTGCAACCACGGCTCACCACACTCTCATCTACAGGGGAAGGTAGAAATCCCAAAACATGAGGAACGAACATGTCTTCAAGGTTTGTCCATGACCGAGGACGCGGCTATACGTATAGATCAGAAACTCTGCAGAGCGTGTACACATGTACCCATCTCGGAATGGCACCCGACCGGTGGCCGACCGACCGAGCCCATCCTACCGTTCGAACTCTCGGTAGTTACGGTCCCATCCTGCATCCGGCCCTCAAAGCGATCCCCACGAAGGGAATTGCACCGGAACTGTGAAATGCTCCCGTGTGGCCACACGGGAGTCGCACTGAGAGAAGGTAGTCTCACTCCCACCTCTCCCCCACTGATACCCTGCTATCCTGCTGGCAGGTATGGTTCCACACTTGCCAAGCTCAACCCAGCCCTAACCCCACTCTTGGCGAGGTGGGATGTACGAAAGTCCTATCGATAAGTTGATCCACTCGCTTTCAGACCGGTGCAAGCTCATGTCCTCCATGCGTAAGTAAAACCCCAACACCTGTGCTCCGAAAACCGTAAAAGTGGGGATACACCGAGGTGTGCACCCCCATCCCCGATCCCAGATCAGTTGTTTCGAGCTCACCCCCGCCAAAGTACCCCAAAACGCCTTCTCCTGCCGGTTTTTACACCACACACGCCAAGAACCACTATTCTCATCCCACACATGCATCGCGAAGCTCAGCGTATATACACGCTTATATATATAACATAGTAGTAGGGCAATCAAGGACAGGGTAAATAAAGAAGGCTATGCAAGGTTCATCATCATGCATTTAAAGTAAAGCGCTAGCATACTACATAGCAATGCCTAATAGGTACTCAGAATCAGTCAGGCGTGAACACCTGTGTGCAAGTAGTCGTAGTAGTTTCCGTAGTTGTTCTCGATCTTCTGGCTTGACTCCTCAGCTCCGAGAATTCCTAGATTCGCAAAGATAAATAAACACGATGTCTAGATGCAAATAACTCCAAAGAAAAGCAATAAAGAACCAAATAACTCCAAAAGCTAGTCTAACTATTGCTTCATGATTTTAGAAGAATAAAGGAACTGATTTCATATTTTCCTAAGGTAGAAACAAATTATTATTATGGATTTTCAAATAAAGAAATATTTTATGAATTTAATTAATTGTGATAAAGCATAGAAAACACAAGTCAGCAAGTTAGAAAACCATAAGCTAGGTTTTGGGTCGGTCTGCATGGTAAGTTGACTAGTCAACGATCTTTGTTGACCAAGTCAAAAAGGAAGGTCAGAGGTCAGCCGGACCCCACAAGTCATCCTGTGGGCCCCGTAGGTCAGATTAGAGAGATTAAGTAGGATAGATTAGCTAGAGACGATGTGGTGATTGAGAAACTTGGCTGAAGCTGATACATGACAAAGATATGGCAAGGATGGATTTATCCAGGATATGGCTGATGGTTTAGATAGCACACGCGTCGTGCACGACGAAGGCGTGTCACAGCCGCGGCGAAAGGTATGGTCGGAACTTGAAAGATTGAGAACAGGCACCGGGTTCACATATTAAGGTTTGGTGGAAAAGGGCAACGGTTGTTGCTAGCAAGCAACCAATAAGATGGATTAGCATGTACATATACTCCCAGCATATATACGGTTGCTACACTTGCTTGCTTTTGCACAGCACCCCAGCTAGCAGCATAGCATGGGACTGAAACTTGTGCTCTCGAACAGAACAGAACAAGGCAAAGGCTCAAGCTTAGACTGATGGCATAAGCAGGAGTTCTATCTTCTAGATGGGATTGCAGCTGCATGCTTTGAAAGAGTTCCGACCGCAGGTTAGGGATAAAAAGGAGAGAACTTGCAGCGGCTTGGTCAAAAGCGAAGCACAGAAACCATTAGCTTCATGCCACTAAGCAAATTTCTGCCACTTGTGGCCGGCAGCAATAAGGCAAGGCCGACTATAGCCAAGCATGGCCGGTTGTTGCTTGTTGTGGCTATTCGTCCATAGCTACGGTCGTCTGGAGTTCATGGGCAAGGCCCCTCTGTGAGGATGCTTAGCTGGGACAAGGCGTGCATTAGCGTAGCTAGATGGGCGAGCATCCGCACAGCGATGCAACACTGTTGACTTGCTTTGTGCACACACTCATAAGCCGAAGCTAAAGCATCAAGTAGTGACCGAGCTGACTTACGTTCAAGGCATTGAAACCCATCACGTATTGGTTGTTGTAGTTCCACCTTTAAGATTGCACAAGGCACTATACAACTAGCACAGGAGAAAGCTTCAAGGATGGCGAGAACAGGTCGCGGGCGAGGAGAACAAAGGAAACAACTTGGTGTAGGCGAGCAGAGCAGCAACATCGGCGTCGTCGGGGCCGGCATGATCACGGTTCATCTTGTGGTCGTCCTCCTCCTTTGCTTGCGGTACAACCCCGTGGTGAAGGACGGAGCAGAACGGCGGCGGCTCGCAGTTCCGGCATAGCATCGAACAGGTTGTGAGCGAGGTGGACAGGGGCTGTGTTCCCAAAGCTGAGAGACAGAAGGTTGGATGGATACCTCACCCATGGCTCGATCGACGGCACGGCGAGGCAGCTGGACGGAGAGGCTGTGTCGAGATGGGGCCGTGCCGGCTTGGTGCAGAACGAGGCTCGCGGTTCCCCAGGTTCAAGAGCGGTGCACCCTCTATCTTGTGGTCGTCGGCGACTTCGTCCACGGCAGCAGCATCTCCGCTCCCATCCGGTGGCAGCACGTTCGTCGTCGACGTGGCCGGGCTTGGGGCGGACAGCAGCATGATGCCGAGAGCGAAGCGGTGTTGGTGCCCAGGACGCAGGCCGTTCTGGTGGATGATAGCACCAGCAGCAAGTCTGATGCTTGCTGTTTGCTTTGACGATTGAGAAAAATTGTAGCAGCCGGGATCAAGGGAGAAGATGGCAGCAGAGTTGGTGGTGCCTGCTAGCTGATTGCTTTCGTTGGAGAAAAACAGAGAGAGGTGCTCTGCCTGCTTGTTGCCTTGGAGAGGGAAAAGGAAAGGGGCTGCTGGCCGATTGACTTGATTGGGAAAAAGAAAAGAAATTGCTGCAGCTCGCTTCTTGCTGCTCGATTGGAGAAATGAGGAGGCCAAGATTATGTGGGTGGCTTGCTCGTGCAGATCGTGGCAGGGAAAGGCTGCTGGTTGTGGATTGGGCACGAAGGGGAGGCTTGCTGCCCTGATTTGCCTCTTACGTGAATCAGCAAGAGGAAAAGGGAGGCCGCAGCTTGATTTGGTGGGGGAGCAACAGTAAAATCAGGGAGCTTTGCCCCATACGTGAGCAGCAGGAGGGAATTTGATTTGGGGCTCACTGGTGCAAGGAATCAAAGGGCGCAGCTTGGATTGGCATGTTGATGCTCATGGATTGAGCTCCTACTGCTCGTTCTTGCAAGAATTGCAAGAGATAAAGGACTGCAGCTTGGAATTGCTCGGTGGAATAGAAGAGAAAGGAGGAAAAGATTTCTAGTTGCTTTCGGTGGAGGAAGAATAGGGCGTGCGCGTACTAGCCAAAGAAAAGCCCTTGGCGACGAGCTCGTTGATGTGGCGTGCGCAGAGTACACGATGGCGAGCTTAGAAAGAGGCGGTGAAAGGTACAAGCATTTGGTCGAACACTTCGTGGGCGAGGTGGATGACGGTCCTGTTCTTGTAGAAGAAAGGCAGCAGCTTGGTGTAGGGGAAGCAGACCGGTGGCGCGGGCGTCGCCTTGTTCTCCACAGCTCCCGGCCGAGTCTTCGCTTGTTGGTGCGCGAGCTCGCCGAGGGAGAGGTAGAGATAGGCGCCGGCAGACGCTAGCTACTGCTTGCCTGTGCGCAAGAAGAAGCAGGACAGGGAGGTTCAGTGGTGGATGCTGCTGCTTGCTTGCTTCCTGGCTTTGGTGTAAGAATAGGAAAGAAGGGGAAAGTGTGAGCCGCTGCTGATTGCTCGAGTGGAGAGATGGATTTGGTGATGGTTTGGAGAAGGTAAGAGAGGCAGGGCGAGGCGGCGGAGCAAGACGTGCGCGTGCAAGCGCCAGCATGCAAACTGGCATCCACGGCTCACTCGACGCGTGTAAGAGGGTGGCACGGGTTGCACGCGCGTGCGTGCGGCCATGAGACAAGGTCCCGGCCGGGCACGGCGGCGCAGTGGAAGCAAAGCTCCGGGCGGCGAAGAACGGGTCGGCGGCGCTGGCGAAACAGGAGTCCTCGGCGTCGTGGCTGGGGTGGCCAGCGCCGGTGGGGATCACATGTACGCGTGTGTGCATGTGCGTGCGCGCGCCAACGGCGAAGCGGAGCGCGACGGCTCGCCAACGACCGGCGCCACGGCGGAGCGCACCTCAGCGACACGAATCGGAAAAAGGCAGGACGGCAAGCGAAGGGAGGCGCGCGCGTTGTGGTAGGCAGCGGCACCTGCAAGACGGCCGGCATGGCTCGAAGGCCAGCTCACAAACGACGGCGGGTCGCGCGGCGGCGCGGCGCGGGCAAACACAGGTCGGGCTTCGGTTTCATGGGCTTGGCCCGGTCCTTCCTCCTCGGCGCGAAGGCTGGCTTTACAGCAAAGAGAGGGGTGACGCGGGGCTCACCTGAGGTCTTGGTCACGGCGGCGAGCGGCGGTGAGGACAGGCGTGAGCAGCGACGGTGGAGCAGAGGCAGCGGCTTGGTGCAGAGGTTGCAGAGCAGGGCGAACTGGTGTAGATGCGCGGCGGCGTTCCCCCCGGTCTTCAGCGGCTCCGGCTCCCGGCGTCGCGGTCCATGGCTCGAACTGCTCCGGCTCCCGGCGTCGCGGTCCTGGGCTCAGGCTGCACTGACAGCTTCAGGACGGCAGCGTCCTCTGGTGTCGACGCTGAGGTCCACGCGCGGACGGCTCCGGGCTTGGCGAGGTCGTCGTTCCCGGCATCCTCCTTAGCACGACGTCGGCGTGGCGACGCTTCGGCCGGCGTGGCTGCATCGCGAGGTAGGCAGCAGCACGACCAACGAATGGCGGGCGCTCCAGGTCACCTTCCCCGTGGCGCTCCTGTTCTCTTCCCGCAGCTCCCTCTCTTCTCCTTCCCCTCGTCCTCTTCTCCTCCAACAGGCGGCGGCGAGTGTGGATTTCGGAAAAAATTCCCCAAGGCGGCGGCGGATCAGGGAGATGGTTGGGGATTTGATTTATAGGGTGGTGCTAGGGTTTGGAGGCCTGGAGGGACGGTAGGGATCCTCGGCTTCCGCGCCACGGCCACGCGGCACGCATCTGCAGGCGCCAGCGCGGTGGGGGCAGCGGCCACGGGTGCGAGCGGCGCGGTGCCCTGCGGGTCGTTGTCCGCGTCGGGAGGAAAGTGGAAAAGGAGGAGAGGAAAGGTATGACAGCGGGGTCCCACTTGTAAGTGGCACGGGCGGGGGTAGGTGGAAGCTAGGCTTCGGATGGGCCGGATTGCCAAGCAGGCTGAAGGAGATGGGCAGGCCGGCGAAGAGAAGGAGGTGCTCCGGTGGGCTAGAGCGACGAGTTCAGGGGTCGCGGGTAGACTTGTATTGATGAGGTTAAGGCCCAGCAGGGATAGGTTGCCATTCCTATTTCCTACAAACCATATACACATATAATTCGAATTTGAATTTAGAATCCAAATTCGAATCACACTAGAACAAAATCCAGATAAATTCCAATAAACTCCAGAGTTCTCACACTAGCATTTTATAATTCCTAAATTTTATTATTTTGCTCAAAATAAATCTAAGAAATTAGGGAAAGATCAAAGAAGACATCCTTATAATTTAATTAAGCACTTAAATTCAAACCAAAATTTTGAAATTCACATTTTTGCATTACTAACATTCCGAAAAAATTCCGGGATGCTACAATACCCGTCACCGGGACTGTCCAGCAATTATGATTAAAGCACAGGTCAACAACATGAGCACTCCATTGCAGGCAGAAGCCCAGGCTATGCTACTTGCAGCCAAGGTGGTGCATCAACTTCAGCTACCGAACGTCACTTACCACACAGATTGTCAGACACTTGCTGTCGCTCTTAGTTCTCCTGATCCTTTGGCCCAACCAGGCCATTGGTCTTTGAGGCCATGTTTTGCTGAAATCATTTCCATTGCTGATGGAAGTAGAAGAAAAATTTTCAAGATCCCTATAAGCATCAATCAGATAGCTCATAAATTAGCAAAGCAGGCTAGACAGTTTGTCCAACATCAATGCACTTTTACTTGTAACTCAACAAGTAAATGTGACTCTTGCCCAGTGCCCCAGGCACTCTGTAACACTCAATGGGAGAACTTCTCTCTCATCTCTGTACTATGTTGCTAAAGTTTATAGAGTTCGTAATTTCTCCAAAAAAAAACAGGTAGTGCTATGCGATTTGAGAAGCAGAGAAGGCTGCCAAATGAGCCTACCTGGTAAAATTTTTGCATTTTGGTCCTTTTTTTGTAAGAATTTTACATATGGACCCCTGGGGGAAACAACGGCAAAAATGGACCCAAAGCACGGCGCCATGACCCTTGGCGCCGTATGCACACGGCACGGCGCCAAGACATGTGGCGCCGTCCTGCGCCACGTCAGGTCCCCCGTGGCGAGGGACAAATTCGGTTAAAAATAACGGCGCCAATAGACATGGCGCCGTGCTATTTTTATACGGCGCCATATCCTTTGGCGCCGTGACGTGTTAGTACGGCGCCGGGGAAAATGGCGCCGTTGTTCGGGACTTAGCCGACCACACATGCTAGAAGCAGACACGGCGCCAATGACCTTGGCGCCGTGCTAACTTACCACGGCGCCATTTCATTTGGCGCCGTCTGTGCATACTTAGCTAAAAAGTAAAAAGGTTCAGGACCACAATTCACACAAAAAATTGACAGATTCAAATTCATGACCACAAGCACAAGTTCACAGATTCATGACCACATGTTTGTAGCATAAGTTAACAGATTCATGACCACATGTTTGTAACATAAGTTAACAGATTCATGAGCACAAGTTCACATATTCATAACCACATGTTTGTAGCATAAGTTAACAGATTCATGAGCACAAGTTCACATATTCATAACCACAAAGCTCCAAGATCACCCCCCTTTGCCTTGCGCTTGCCCCGAGCCTTGCCAAGTGCATCTGTGCCCGGTGTGTGTCGTCGAGGCGGCTGGCGACGTCGCTGAGTCGCCTGAGTGGCTGGTGGTGCGTCGTCTAGTTGTGATGCACCAAGCTCCTCTTGCTCGTCGCCCTGGGCGTCCTCGTCGTCGTCGCTGAATGTGGGCGTGCGAGACGAGGACCTTGTGGCTGGCGCTCGGTGTGACGACGATGACCTTGCCGCATGCGAGGTGCCAGGCACGGAGACGTTGACCTAAGCTAGAGTCCGGCAACCAGCACGTGCGGCAGCTCGACTAAGACGGCGGCGCAACCTCTGTATGTATGACAACAAAAGAAATTGTCTTAGAAACCTTTACATGTGAAGCAAGGTCCGGAAGCGAAAACGATGAGTTATTACCTGAAGCAAGGTCCAGAAGTGCCCTTCAGTTTCTGGGTCCCCAACTGGGTATTGAATAGCTACATCGATCTCAGTGACTGAGTCCCTCATGGACGTGCCCTGCAAGAAAGTGTTGTAACATTAGAGCTATAGTATATGGAAGATTCTAGTTTTTAGTCCGAAGAGAACTAACCACTCTATCTAGGATGGGGCCCAGCTCTACTGCCCGTCCCTCTCGACCTCTGACGTCGTAGGTGGTGTTCTCGTCGTCTGAGGAAGCAATGTCGGCGTAGTCGTCCTGTGTCCACCTTTGACGCAGCCTGTACCGAGTAGCAGTGTGGTACCAAGTCAAGTAGGCTCGAAAGTTTGCATTGTTGTGCGGGCCCTCAATCGGTAAAATGTTCGCCTCCATCTTGTTCCACCAGTCGATCCTCTCACGGTGGTAGTCGACAAAGTCGGTGACCTTGCGCTGCTTAACTCGATCGAACCTGGACACAAACGCAAGGTTAGTCAAGTTGTTCGTAAAGCGTACAAAGGTAAACTAATACGAAGTGGAGTTGTAATGGAAGAATTACTTGTGCAAGTCGATGGACGTGGAAACCTCGTCCGGCGGGAACGCCTGGACCAGTCCGAACTGGCGTGCTACCCGGTGCGGTAGGTGAATCTCGACTGCGTAGAAACAAATGAGGGGGCACCTCATCCTCCAAAGGTCTTGGTCACGACGACACATCGGGTTTAGAGGCATCGCGAGGACTACCTCTGTGTTGTAAGGCTCCCACTCCACCTGTGAAAAGTGTGTCATTGTTAGTTACCAAAGGAATACTTACAGGTTCAAAGCATATATTTGTCATAATAAATGATCAAAGTTGAAATAATTCATATTGACCAACCGTGGAGGGGACGAGGGCGTCAATCTCGTTCGTGTAGTCAAGGTATGCTCAGTCGTGAGTCGCGTACGGGGGGAGACCACGTCCCAAAGGTACGCCACAGTCCGTGCAAGGTCGGGGTTGCCGTGGTCGTCCCAAGGGTTCGGCTGAAGGACTTGAGGCCTGCCCACCGGAAGCCGCGACCACATCCAAAGCTGAAGGAGGAGTGTGCAACCTGCCTGAGTCGAGGTCTGGGCGCTGCGTCGGCAGGCCTCACAGAGCTGCCTGTAGAGGAAGGCTAGCACGGCGGACCCCCAGCTGTACGTACCTGCAAAAATTGCGTTATTGAATTTAGTTAAGATTCATATCCAGCAACAATGCGATAATTGTTTACCATTGGATGGACATACACGTACCTGCTTCGTCCCAGTCCCACAAGCAGTGGATGTACATCCACGAAGCACTGTCTCCCGTGGCGTCTGGGAAAAGAACGGAACCAAAGAGGTTGAGGACCCACGCTCGGCAGTAGTACATGACTGTCCCCTCGTCAGCGTGCTCTGGGCACTGAGCAAACGTCTCCCTAAGCCAGCGCAGTGGCACGCCTGAAACACGTCCACGCCTCGCCTCCTCGCCCTGAGCTGCCGGTGGTGGTGTGCCCAAGAACTGCTCCACTCGTCCGCGCCAGCCATCAGCGACTGCACTACCAATCACTGGACGACCTCTGATCCCCAAGCCGAAAAACATCGCCACATCCTACAGCGTGACTGTCATCTCACCACAAGGCAGGTGGAAACTGTGTGTCTCAGGCCTCCACCTACAAAAACCGACAATATACGTAAGTATAGTATAATACAACGAATGCATAAGAAACCGTGTGGACATAAGTTTAGTGTGAACCTGTCGACCAAGGCGGTGAGAGCAGGGGTGTTGAAGTTGGGAAGGCCACGACGAACGACCTGGGCGACAACATGGAGGCCAGCTCGTTGCAGCAGTGGTGTGTATCGATGGTCGTACCGCATCAGCTGGAACCCATCATGGGTTCTGGCCCGAAGGATCGGAAGATTCTGAAAGAAATAGACGATGTTAGTAACTTCATTAATTTGAAAGTATCAATTAATTTAATAAATACTATCGCACCAGTCTCGGGTTATCTTCTATCGCCCTGGCACGGTGGTTCTTGTCGTAGAACTCGTCCAGCAGCCGATACTCCCGCGCCCCCACCATCCTGCATAGGTGTAGCATTGGTTTATAGCAACAGAAATCATCACATCAAGCAAATTATATGATTTTTCTGCACCATTAGCTGATAGATAATATTGAAGATCATGATTTTTTTGAGCTATGTTTTTCCTGGATCAACAATAGCCATTAGTTCAAGCAAAATTTTTGAGCTCGTTCTTCTTTCAAAATTTTGTTAATGAAACTATGATAATTTGTTTGAAATGTTGTGAAACTGAACTGGTGAATTTTGCTTTGAATGGAACGGCAAGAGATCTGAACTGGTGAATTCAAATTATACTTTACACTTCCATGAAAATGCTAGGAGCCCGGCCTTTCAATTTAGAAGGAATAGAGGCTTATGGTTACTAGGGTCAAATAGTCGTTTGTTCATAATTTTGCTTCATTTGCCCATTTCTGTCTTTGTGCAGTATTTTTCTGTCCATTTCACACCACTTATTTCCTGTACTAGTCCTCTTTAGTATGGTGCTTTGACATTATAACAATGATTCGAGGACCCAGATGCCTCCATACTACAGTCAAAAGTGTTCAATCTTTCTATTCAGGCTGTAAATTGTGAACTTTATGAAAATGATCAGGTTTACTAAGTTTGATTCAAAATTTGCATGCCCTCCGTATGCATGTTATATAGCCAGTCAAACTCAAGCAATGATTCTGTTAAAAAAGATAAGATTCAAACAGATGGCCAGATCAAACTAACGACGACAGGATATTCGCATCGTCCAATAGTTATATGGGCATGGAAAACACTGATTAGCTGGACAGCTACTGAGCAACCTGCATTATTGCTAACCTCCCTATTTGGGTAGTGAATCATATCCAAGAGAGGTATCTATCAACCAAACATTCATCATTAACATCGTTTCTAATTATCCATCGTTGTTGCAGGAACAAAATATGCACAGATTCGCATCTCCTTGTTTTTCCTCTGCATTTTCATGCTTCCAGCCCACGATTGATTCCACAGCTCCGGCATTGCAAAGAAAAATGAGAGGGAGAGGTCTCACCTTACCCACGACGGAGGGGACGGCCGCGCCGGACGTGGGGAGGCCGCCGCCGGCCGGATCTGGCCGGCGGCGGACGGGCGCCGGACGGGTGCTGGACGGGGGCGGCGGGATCCTCTCGTCCGCCTACGGGGGTGGCTGGGCGCCTGGGCGGCGGGGGCGGTCGCCGGACGGAGGCGGCTGCGGGGGCGGCTGCGGACGGGAAGAAGAGGCGGGTGGGGAGGAAGAAGAGGCACGGCCGGTTAATGGTACGAACCACGGCGCCACGGCATTTAGCGCCGTACTAACACGGCACGGCGCCAAAGCCTATGGCGCCGTATAAAAATAGCACGGCGCCTTGTCTATTGGCGCCGTTGTTTTTAACCGAATTTGTCCCTCGCCACGGAGGACCTGACGTGGCACGGGACGGCGCCACATGTCTTGGCGCCGTGCCGTGTACCTACGGCGCCAAGGGTCCTGGCGCCGTGCTTTGGGTCCATTTTTGCCATTATTTCCCCCAGGGGTCCATATGTAAAATTCTTACAAAAAAGGACCAAATTGCAAAAATTTTACGCCTACCTGCGCTGCTAGTGGGCCAAATGCTACTCGCCCT
This sequence comes from Cenchrus fungigraminus, assembly GCA_036936925.1. Classification (NCBI taxonomy): domain Eukaryota; kingdom Viridiplantae; phylum Streptophyta; class Magnoliopsida; order Poales; family Poaceae; genus Cenchrus; species Cenchrus fungigraminus. The sequence goes on from CM072780.1 coordinate 94,654,316, forward strand.
TTTTTCGCGCGATAGTTTAGCCCATTTGAATTTCGTCTATTTCTTGTGAGTAACAAAACATTGATGAATTCTCCCTTCATACACATAGTACCAAATAACGTTTTATTTTTTTAAAAAAAATCTTATACGTGTCTAAGACTTGTAAAAGTTTGATTGAATCGATTTTTTAATTTCACGTACTAAATAAAATTCACAGCTCACGCGTGCTTTCTTCTTTGGTCGAGAAAAAAAAACTCGAGTGCGAGACAGAAATAATAACCAAATGTTGCATGGATAAACATAAACTCGAGTTCACTTGTTCCTTTCAAGACAAAAAAAAAAGCTAGTCTTTTGTTTGCCCCAGAGTAAATACGAATCTCAAGCTCAACAGCTTTCCAGCGCTGGTTTGAGTACAAATACAATGCAAATCGGACTTGTTGGAGTCCTCGAGGTGAAGTAGTAGGGCGGTTTAAACGACTCACCGTATCATGATCCAACTGAATTCGGGCGTCGGCGACGTGAGTCTACAAAAGGCTGAGAACTCCCGCGTCAGGAAAAAAAAAGGCAACCTGCGCCACGAAACGGGCCTGATTGCATCGCATCGGCCACGCAACACGATGGACCAGCCTGCTGCTGAGCATTCGACGGGTAGCTTATTCGGCGAGCCCACGACCCACGATGTGATTATTCCAGGTGAGCAAAGCTTGGTACTTCACTGGAATCAAATGCCGATATTTTATGCATCGGGTGGGCGTGGATCTGTTAGTCTGTATATGTACTTTCTACTCTGTATGATGCATGAAGACTGCACCCTGCACGAGCTAGGAGATCAGCTAATACTACTTCATTCGTTCCAAATTGTAGATCATTTTAGCAAATTGATTTATAATTATTAGAGCAACTTCAACAACTCCTTTATATCATTTTGGATCGGTAAAAAAAGAGAGAGAAAGTCAGCAAAACACCGATCCAACAACATCGCTAAAAAACAAAATCGCAATCTCTATCGCCATCCCACCTCGCCGGCTCACGAGCTTTGGCGAGGCCGTCATCTCGCAAAATCCCCGGATCCCGTGGTGGCATCGATCCCTCCCGCCCTCCTCGCGCAAAAATTGCTTCCCGCGCTCATAAATCGAGCCCGCAGCGGTGCCAGGGGCAGAGGAGGAGGTGTGGCGGCGTCGTCAGCAGGGGAGATCGAGGAGGTCCGGCGGGTACATGGCAGGGAGGAAGGGGCGCGGGAGGATGGCCGCGGCGGAGGTGGGCCGACCGGCGGCAAGGACGCGCGCGAGGAGGTGGAGCGTGCCGGCGGGGAGGACGGGCGCGGGGAGGTGGAGCTGACCGGCGGCGAGGACGGCATCGCGGGGAGGAGGCCCGACCGCCGGGGAGGAGAGGGGCGTCGGGGGAGGAGAGCCGCGCGCCGGCATCACGGGGAGGAGGCCCGATCGTCGGAGAAGAGAGAAGGAGGGCGACGGTGGGGATGCGCCGCTAGAGCCTACGCCTGCGAGGAGCTGCGCCGGCGGGATGCTGGAGGCAAGCGGCTGGGCATTGGCAGGTCGTATGCGTGAAGGGGAAATTGAGAAGGGAGAAAGGATAAGGTGGGGAAAAAAGGAATACAGGTGGGTCCTATGTGTCAGTGAGTAGCTGGTGAGATTTGGAAAATGAAAAATAGTTAGTCTGTTGGATCATCCCATAAAACTATGAAGTTATCTATTTTTACAAAGGGCTAAGTCTTCATATTTAGAAAACAAAAATAAAGAAATTGTTGGAGTTGCTCTTAGTATGCATCTAGACATAGTGTGTATATACATCTAGATGCATAATAAAAGTTATGGGCATTACGATGCCAAAACAATTTACAATTTGGAACGGAGGTAGTACAATCCTAACTGAATGATGTGCCACAATTTTCACCATTACTAATGTAAGACGAAGCCGCTTGACATCTCAGTATTCACGATGTCTATCTGAAAACATTTTGTAATTTTTCTAGTCAGGGTAAAAATCAATTTAATAAGGGAATAACACCCTTTCCGAACGTACGTGTAACAAAACTAGAATGACTTTAGAAGATAGCAATAGTAGAAATTGGACCATAACTGTTCTGCCTAATTAGTGGTCACATTTGATTTGCTATCCAAAACAACTTCTCCGTACTTCATCTTTTTTTCTAACGAGGAGGAGACGCCAAGATTCAGCCTCAATAAGGGATGGGGGCTTGAGCCCGTTACGCATGGAATAAAACTAGTATGATACTAAATGTGGTTTTGTCTACGGTTTTTGGCTTGCTAAACTTTATTACACGCACATCACTTGCCATACACACGCTCACCCATGTTTATCCACAAAATCTATATTGAATTATTGATATCCGCTCTCTGATTGACTTGAGGGATGACACCTTATTTGCTGGCTTTTAGTAGGGTTTTGAAGATAAATAAACCATGCACACAAAAAGTTAGATGCTCTACAAATAGAGATGCGAGTAAAACAATTGCATCTTTCTCTAAAATTACTATAATATAAGAATGCTAGAATTTAAGTCAGGAAACTATATATACTCAAATAACTTATTTTCTTAGTATATTGCATGAACCCTTCATAAAGTTTGTGTATTAAATGGGATTAGCTCACCTTTTAACCTAGACACACAATGAGGCTTGAAATATTGAGAAGTTTGTATTATAGTATTGGGAAAAAAATAGTCTCCTCCGCTCGATTTAGTTTTTCTAGATCTCTAGATATTAATATGTAGATGTATAATAATATTTTTAAACATGATGTTTAATAATACCTATGAATTAAAAAAGCTAAAACGACGTGCAATTTAAAACATAGCGACTAAGTACCGATGAAAAATGTTTATTGTACCCTAATGACTCATCTTGCAAATGGACGATATAAAACCATCACACAATTGTTCAATTCTGTATTTCATCCTTGTACTATCTCCAGATTTGTATGGTACTCCCTCCATACTCATAAAACATGTTGTTTTGGATAAGATCTCAGTCAAACATTGGGAACATAAACCATGGATAACTTTTAAGTTGTTGAGTTTGAAAATGTAAAAACTACATGAATAGATTTGTCTTGCAAAATACTTTCATAAAAGTATAGATATGTTAGTTTTTAACAAATATTTTTATAAAAATAAGAAGTTAAAGTTATGTATTGAAGACCGTATCACCGTCTTAAACGACATGTTTTATGAGTATGGAGGGAGTATACTATTTGTATGTAGTGTAATACTACGTAGTTTTTTTTCGAAAAAATAATTATGATCCACGCGTCGGTGTCCATGGTTGAATTGCATCCGAAGGAAAGGAAAACGCTTCCATTTCCTCAACGACTGGCAGGGTGGTAGTACACCCCCGTCTCTCCTCGTCCTTCCCGTGGCCAGATTCAGATCCATGCCGCCCGCCTCCCCACTCCTGTAAGCTCCCCGTGCCTCCTCCCCCTCCTCACTCCTCCGAATCCAGCGCGGCCACCGCTCGCCGGAACCCCTCGTGCCGCCCGCCGCTCCCCCACGCCCCGGCGCCGCCGGCTCAGGCGCCCTCCCGCGCGCGCGCCCCGCCCCGACAGCAAGCCGCGGCCATGGCGCAGCCGCTCGTCGTGAAGAAGGACGACGACCTCGACGAGGAAGGTGCGCGCGCGCGCGCCCACCCCGGCGCTTCTCGCTCCACTCCCCTCCTCCCCTTCGCTGCGCGCCCGGCTGTACGTGTGTGTGTGCCCGTGCGCGCGCCCAGATCTGCGCTCGCAGGGCCCTAGATCTGGCGCGATCCGACCCGGGCGGATCGCCGCGCCCTCCACCATTGCGGTTGGCTGACTGATTGCTCGCTTCGTTTCCTGCTGCAGAGTACTACTCGCCCTTCCTCGGCATCGAGAAGGGTGCCGTGCTGCAGGAGGCCCGCGTCTTCCACGACCCGCAGCTCGACGCGCGGCGGTGCTGCCAGGTGCCCGTCTGCCCAATCGCATTTCAGTTCCCCTCCCACGGGATCTCGCGATGTAATGTAAATACCGTGTGGTTTGGTTTCTGATGTTTTCCGCCTGTATCTGTAGGTCATCACCAAGCTCCTATACCTGCTCAACCAGGGAGACACCTTTACCAAGGTACAGTGGCAAGTGGCTTAACTTCTCGTGATCATAGTTTGGCTTGGTTTGTGGATTCGAATTGCTGAGACTAGATGTTTGCATTGCTTGTGTACATGGATAAGTAATTTGGAGCTAAATGTACTTGGCATATATATTTAGAATTTATGTGAAGTTTTGGCATCTCTAGTCATACATAAAGAAGTTGGTACTTGGAAAATTAGTTATGACACCTTTGTACCCTGAATAACATTAGGTGAAGGGTTAGTTACTATCCTGATGTGCAGAGTACATTTTAAGTTTTGCTTGTTCCAAACACTCAAAAGTACAAAGAAGATCTTAGAATACATAAAATCACATTTGTGGAGGTAGTGCAATTTTGAATTTCCTCGGTACATTAGCTTGGCTGGTGTGCTCTAGTCCAGAACATGTGGTCTAGGTACATAAAAGTGTGGAAAATTTTTGTAGGTGGAGGCCACGGAGGTCTTCTTTGCAACAACCAAGCTGTTCCAGTCCAAGGATGCTGGGCTTAGGAGGATGGTGTACCTCATGATCAAGGAACTCTCGCCTTCAGCTGATGAGGTTGGTAATTGCTACTTTGTGATATTATGCATTTTATGGAATGCAGGAGGGATTTCATTTGTGATTTATTCGGTGCAGGTTATTATAGTCACCAGCTCTTTGATGAAGGACATGAATAGCAAAACTGACATGTACCGTGCAAACGCTATTAGGGTTCTCTGTCGTATCATTGACTCAACTCTACTCACCCAAATCGAGAGGTATTTGAAGCAAGCCATTGTTGATAAGAATCCTGTTGTTGCCAGTGCGGCCCTTGTTAGTGGCATCTACTTGCTTCAGGTATGTTCTGCAGTTATATTTGTGCTCTTATTGGGTATCTTGTTACTGGCAGCTTTGGATCCTTATGATTATGTTTTCTACATGTTATTATTATTGACAGACAAGTCCGGAAGTCGTGAAAAGATGGAGCAATGAAGTTCAGGAGGCTGTGCAGTCAAGATCTGCTCTCGTGCAGTTTCATGCCCTTGCTCTTCTTCACCAAGTGAGTTAAGCATTTGATGTTTCTTTAAGTAGGATTGGCTTCTCCATAATATCTTCAAATAGTTAAATGTAGGTGAAAAATTAACTATTCAGCCCTGGTTTATTTGCTATTGTGTGGGCAATAACAAGGAGCATTGTGTTATGAACAAATTGTTATCAAGCTACAAATAAGTTATAACATCATCTATCCGGCATTTCAGATAAGACAAAATGACCGATTGGCTGTCAGCAAGCTCGTCACTAGTTTGACCAGGGGTTCAGTTCGCTCACCTTTGGCCCAGTGCTTGCTTGTTCGCTACACTAGCCAGGTATGTGTTCTAATTCTTCAAGATTTATTTATAACAGATAGACCATAGATATCTGAAATATGTGTTGTTCACAGGTGATTAGAGAGTCTGGCACGAACCAAAGTGGAGATCGCCCTTTCTTTGATTTCCTCGAGTCCTGTCTCCGGAACAAAGCAGAAATGGTCATACTTGAGGCTGCAAGAGCGATAACTGAACTGAATGGTGTCACAAGCCGTGAGCTTACACCTGCAATTACTGTGCTGCAGTTGTTCTTAAGTTCATCCAAACCTGTTCTCAGATTCGCAGCTGTTCGCACGCTTAATAAGGTTTGTCTGCTTCTTCTGATATATAACTATTCTTGATATTATGCACATCTCATTTAAATTTATTGTTTAGCAGTTGCCAATACAGAATCTATGGCTTTCAAAAGTCTGGGTTTCCTTTTCGTCTCAGAAATACAATAATACATTAGCATTATTCCCACCTGTTCCGTCTATTAAACTATTAATACTTATTTTGGCTTGAAATGGGCTTTGCCTTTTCATGAATGGACTGCATAAAAAGGGTCTGAAGCTTGAATGTCTGAAGTTAGTAATCTTGGATAAATTTGTATCGTACAACATTCAGTTTGTTTCTTGCTTTACATTCTCCCAGTAGCCATATAATATAACTGGAGTGGACTGTCAATCTATCAACTCCTTTCAATCAAAGTAAGTATAAATGCTTTGTACCTCCACAACTATTTCATTGAATTCTTGGTTCAATGATTATTTATACATAGTGATCCACAATAGTTGATCCTTGTGTAGGACAAATATATCTTTGGTTACTAGACTGAATTGGTGTCAATTGTTTGGTGCAAGATTTATATTTCAGAATGACACTTTTTTATAATGGCAACACGGACATTTTTTATGGAAGTCCTGAAGCTGCTATTTTTCTTCCTACATATAGTGATCCACAATAGTTGATCCTTGTGTAGGACAAATATATCTTTGGTTACTAGACTGAATTGGTGTCAATTGTTTGGTGCAAGATTTATATTTCAGAATGACACTTTTTTATAATGGCGACACAGACATTTTTTATGGCAAGTCCTGAAGCTGCTATTTTTCTTCCTACATATGGCTGTTGGCATTAACTTTCTACTGTAGAAAGCAACAGATGGCAGCTTAAAGAGAAAAGAAAGAAAGAAATCAACATTTTCCTTTTTGTTTGTTTGGTGATATATATGTTTTCAATAATTTTGCTAAAAACTAGGATATCTTTGCCTGTGTGACTGGTCTATCATGGGAAATTTATGCCCCCTCATGGAGATCTGTTTGTGTTCCACATATGGCTGGTGGCATTAACTTTCTTGTCGTTAGTATGAGATTTTTCTTGTAGAATTTTTGTCAGAATTTTGTTGCATTATTTTACTGAGTGCTGATATACATAATTGAACAGGTTGCATCGATACATCCTTTGGCTGTCACGAACTGTAACATAGATATGGAGAGCTTAATCTCTGATCAGAACAGGAGCATTGCAACCCTTGCAATCACAACACTGTTGAAGACAGGCAATGAGTCAAGTGTTGATCGTTTAATGAAACAAATGACCAACTTTATGTCAGATATAGCTGATGAATTCAAGATTGTTGTTGTCGAAGCAATAAGATCCCTGTGTTTGAAGTTCCCTCTGAAATATCGCTCACTGTATGTATAGTAGTATAGCTCCTTATACTGCTCTTGTTAAATATCCTAAGCTAGCCTTTTCATCTGAGCTAAATAACTTCCATATATTTTTGTCCAGGATGAATTTCTTGAGTAATATTCTACGAGAAGAGGGTGGATTTGAGTACAAGAAAGCCATAGTTGATTCAATTATCATACTCATTAGAGATATCCCAGATGCAAAGGAAAGTGGTTTATTTCACTTATGTGAATTCATAGAAGACTGTGAATTCACCTATTTGTCCACTCAGGTAATCACCAATTAATCATTCTGTAGGCATGAAATCTGGAAAGTAGCAGCAAGATATTGACTTAATTTCCTTGTCTAAATATGAAGTGTTGTCTTTTTTTTTTTTTTTTTTTTTTTGCTTCTGTATATATAATGGGCTAACCAAATTGAAAACTGCAACTGAACACATTTGTGCTTTCCTATAACACTGACATTGATGATTATGGACTGCTAAAATATTTGTTCATAAACTACATAAGGCAATCTGTGTAAATTTCTATATATTCTTGTATTTGCTTATGGATAGTTGTTTCTCCTTCAAAGTGGGTGTAGATATGATGTGCTAGCATACCCTGAGCTACATTGCATTTTTGTGTAATCAAATTGATTTTCCTTTTAATCTTGTGACAGATTCTTCACTTTTTGGGAAATGAAGGCCCAAAAACATCAGATCCCAGTAAATACATTCGTTATATATACAATAGGGTGATACTTGAAAATGCTACGGTTCGTGCTAGTGCAGTAAGCACATTGGCAAAGTTTGGTGCGTTGGTTGACTCACTCAAGGTACTTGTGTAGTTTTTTTATAGTTTATACTGTTACTGTGCAGCATGTTTCTGCTCTATCTAATATCTATTACACTTGCAATCTTATTATCCAGCCTCGCATATTCGTTCTCCTGAGACGTTGCCTGTTTGATGGTGATGATGAGGTTAGTGCCCATGAAAATACTTATATGTTGTTTTGTATAATTCAGTGATCCCTCCCACCATGCGCCTTCCTTGCTTACTGTTGGCTGAACTCATTGGCATTTTTGTCAGTTCGTCTAGGAATGTTTAAATTGTGAGACAAAAAGTTATATTTAGATAAATGGCCTTGTTATGTTCATGTTTCCTATATAGGAATGTTTTGCTTGCTGACATTTGATATGCTATTTTTATCTTTCTAGGTGCGTGACAGAGCGACCCTTTACCTCAAGTTGTTAGGTGGGGAAGCTACAGTTGGTGAGACTGAGAAGGATGTGAATGATTTTCTCTTTGGTTCACTTGATGTTCCACTAGTAAACTTGGAGACAAGTCTGCGTAATTATGTATGTCTCTCATTCACTTCATATAACTATGATTTTGCTCTATCATCCTGTCATCTTATGCTACGGTAACTTGTTGGCAGGAACCTTCGGATGTACCTTTTGATATTTCATCTGTTCCAAAGGAGACAAAATCACAACCACTTGCTGAGAAGAAGTCTACAGGCAAGAAACCGACTGGTCCGGCATCTGCTGTCAGTGGCCCTGTTTCTACTGTTGATGCATCTTATGAGAAGCTTCTTTCATCTATTCCTGAATTTGCTGATTTTGGAAAGCTATTTAAGGTTGGTATTGATTACTTTTTCTTATATGCAAGACAAGCATATGAGCTGGCTAAAGCACATTTCATGTGTTGTAACCTTTTCTTCTCCCTTCCAGTCATCAGCACCTGTAGAATTGACTGAAGCTGAGACTGAGTATTCAGTTAATGTTGTGAAGCATGTTTATGATGGGCATATTGTGCTCCAATACAACTGTACCAATACAATTCCTGAACAATTGCTTGAACAGGTATGAAACTTCTTTCATATGTAATTGCATATCATGTGTCTTCATGATTCAGTGCTTTTCTTAACTTCTCAATTTCGCAGGTGATTGTTTTTGTTGATGCTTCGGAGGCTGATGAATTTTTAGAAGTTGCCTCGAAGCCTTTGGAATCATTACCTTATGATTCCCCTGGACAGACCTTTGTTGCTTTTGAAAAACCTGAAGGTGTCATTGCCACCGGCAAGTTCTCAAATATACTGAAATTCATTGTCAAGGAGGTATGTGTTTTATACCCTTCTCAAATACACTGGATGGATCCTCTTTCATATGTTGGCTTTTATACCCTTCTCAAAGCATTTGATTTGAGGATTAGCTTTTTTTATTGGAATTACCTGATCCAGTTTTCTAGGAAAATGCTTTAGTCTGAACCAGATTCGTAAAACCTGGTCACTGTCAGAACTAATCTGGTTCTCCAGCAAGGTCCCTAACTACTTCTGAATCATCTCCATACTGACTCTATTAGCTGTGATTTGATCAAGCATGGTGTTTTGTCTTATGCTTCAGTTAATCTGTACCTAAAATAATGATTGTACTCAAAATACTTCTGTTTTGTTCTACTTTGTTTTTTTTCTTTGTATATTCTCACAAGTGCACCGAGCCTCCCTAGCAGAGTTTTTATTGTATTGTTAATTTTATACTGAGGTAGTTATGCGTCCTTGACAAATGCACCAAGCTGGGATCTGCATTTATAAAATGCGTATGAAAGCATAATAATTATGTTTAAAAATAAAACCACACAACATACATGCACACTTAAATTTATGTAGATAATTTGTGAAATGCTTCCCCTCATTTGCAATTTTATGTGTTCAACAGTAAGTTTATGGGTTTTGACTCATTTTGTTGCGTTTCAGGTTGATCCATCTACAGGTGAAGCTGAGGATGATGGTGTTGAAGATGAGTACCAGCTTGAAGATCTTGAAATTGTTTCTGCTGATTATATGTTGAAGGTGGGAGTATCCAACTTCCGAAATGCCTGGGAAAGCATGGATCCAGAGAGTGAGCGGGTCGATGAGTATGGACTTGGAGTAAGGGAAGGCTTAGCTGAGGCTGTTAGTGCTGTTATAAGCATCCTCGGGATGCAGCCTTGTGAGGTTAGCCTTTCTGTTCACTTTTACCTACATTGTCGGATAGTGGTTTTTACCTTGTGCTGAGAGAAAAATTGCATGATTGACAGTTTCCTTTTTTAATAATTATCATGACCTGTACCAACAGGCAATTTTCACATTCAATAACATTTTAGCTTCCAATAATTTCTGACTGAAACGATAGTTCAAAACAACCAAAAATAGCTTAAAGACATGCTCTCCCCTGTAGCTACTACCAGGATTTCTAGTTCCTTGCCTCGTTATGCTGTGATTTGATACCCTGGCTGTTTTCACATGAAAGCATTGCTTGTCGCCTTAACCTGACGGTACCATTCACCTTCTGTTTGTAGGGTACCGATTCTGTCCCAAGCAATTCAAGGTCGCACACTTGTCTGCTCTCCGGTATATTTATTGGTAACGTGAAGGTCTTGGTGAGGCTGTCATTCGGTATCACTTCTTCGAAGGAGGTGGCCATGAAGCTTGCGGTCAGATCAGATGACCCAGAGATGAGCGACAAGATCCACGAGATTGTTGCTAATGGCTAAAGAGATGAGCGTTAGAGTTTCTCTTTTGACTCTTCTTGGTTTGGCTTTCATACTACCGAAAGCTCGAGAGAATTCAATTAATTCTAGTATATGTAAGCTTGGCGTCCTGTTGAGTCCATCTTATGTTGCACCGCCATTCTTCTCTGTCAGTCGTTAGTATACGTGAAAACACTTTTTGGATGATTTTGATCTGTACAATTTCTTTATATATGGACTCTGATGATGAATAGTATATGTAATAATATTCAAAATGAAGTTTTGCCCTCAGATATGCGCCTACTTTCTAAATTGTAGTATAACGTCTGCACCCCGAGGGCAAGTCGCCTCAGCCCGGCCTGCTGCAGAGGCCTGCTTGTTTTTGTCCTGTCATTATGCCCCCACTACGCTTTTGTATGAACCGTTGGTTTCAGTTGTTTGATGTAAGGAACATCGGAAGCTCCTGGGTGTTATTTTGAACAAGGTTTAGTGTGACAGATTAGTCAACTCATGATAGATTTCAATGCAAGGTTTCCCGCCTAAATGTATGTTTTCAACTGTGTCATGCCGTGTGATTTTCAAGCTAAAGCACTTCATTACCACCTGGAAGCTTGGCTCTGTAAAATTCCACCTCTAGGCTCTATGGTTCCTTTAAAACAAAACAATCCATTAAACGGTAGTGAATTTATAGTGTGTTCCTTTTAAGCTGCTGTACAAGGAGCTCGAACGAGCCAATTGAAACCTCGTTGATGGGGGTATCAAAACAGACACGTGACAATGTTTAGATTCCTTTTTGATTTTTTTTTTCAAAAAGGAATCTTTTATGTATAGAGTACTAAGTGAAGACTATTTGCAAAACTTTTCATAGATGAGTGTAACTTTACGTGACGAATCTAATGATCATAATTAATCTATAATTTGCTACAATAATGCTACAATAATCATCATCTACTCATGTGGTCAAACGAACTAGTTTTTGAACTGGTGATTGTTGGATATCAAAACAGACACAGTATGTAAAACGAACTAGTTTGTGAACTCGGGAAATTGAAAGATGTCTTAATGTCTTGAAAAATAGCATTAGTTCGCGAAATGAAACTTTTAGGTCCCCTTTCAAGGTCTATTAGGAGTATTGAACGTAGATTATTTACAAAAATAATTACACGAATGGACAGTAAATTACGAGACGGATCCATTAAGTCTAATTAATCCGTCATTAGAGATTAGTTACTGTAGCACGCCGTTGTCTAATCATGACATAATTAGGCTACGGGTAGTTGGTGAAAGTTTGGGGAACTAAACTGGGCTAGAAAACATGAGAAAGCATCTCACGTGTGTTGCAGTACCGCTGAGTATGGGTGTGCTAGGGGTTTAGGAATTTTCTCGACCTGTGTGAGAAGGTCTTCTTCTTATTACAATGTTGTGGGGTGGTCTTACTCCCCACATGTGAGTTTTTTTAGAAAGCATCTCATGATGACAAGTGCGACAAGGCATGGTTTTTTATTAAAAAAAGTACTACCTATAACTCATCTAGACAAAACAGAGGCTACCCTCACACAAAATTTTGAGCCATTTGATCTAAAATCGGAGGTTCGGATCCCCCCTCTCTATCTTATCACCTCTCCAAACCCAGTGACGGAGCTAGGTTTTGAGAGTTAGGTATTCCTCAAAGGAAAAAATTCGTTGAACGATAAAAAAAACACACAAATATCTACACTTGTACTCCTTGTATGACCTAAAGTAGGGACCAAAATAACACCTTATCCTGACTCCGCCACTTAGGTTTCTTAACCTATGGTAACGGGTAATATGACATCTATTTACTTAAGCATATCAATAGACTAGACTGACGATCCGAAAATGAAATAAATGAACCAACTAACAGTATACATAAGCCTCGTCCTCCCACTGACGGCCGCTTCTTTCCTCCTCTTCCCCACCAGCAGCATCCCCGAGCTCGCTTCCACCTGGACCCTGCGGCCACGGGGCCGCGCCACCGCATCGGATGCGCGCGCGGAGCCTAGCGCGCCCGGCCGCCGCGGCCATGGCGGACGCGCCGCCGCCCAAGAGCCCCAGCGCCGCGACCACCGCTTTGGAGTCCTGTCCTCCCACCGACGATTGCGTCCTCGAGGCAGGTGGTGACCGGCGGTCCAAATGCGCGACGCGGGCAACCGCTGCCGCCTGACTGTCTGGTTCTTCGGCGCGACGTCCTCATCCTCGACCTCGCGGCCTCATGCTGCAGCACGACTCTGATGTAGAGGCGCGAGCGACTCCACGGCTATGCACCTGGCCGAGAGAGAGTGGGCCCGTAGTGAAAGATAGCGGTGCCCCCTCTAAGCGTTGTCTGTGGTGTTTCCCTGTAGCGACGTGGAGCATACCAGGTCCGAGGTGCAGAGGTTGGATCGGCATATTTGCGGTTCCGGGACCTTTCCGAGTCCGCGGTGCGGTCAGCCTTATACGTCCTACCCCTCTCGTTGTCGCCATCAACATCCCCGCCCCCAACAGACATTTTTTATTTTTAACTTTTTTAAAAAAAATATTTTTAAAAATAACACCACCGGAATTTTATTTGCATCGCCCGCGGCGCAATTCCTTACGCGACAGAAAGCCTTTGTGGCGCCCTTGCATAAGGCCCTCCACAGCGTGGACCGTGGAGTGATGTCTCAAAATATATTAGGCCCCACACTGATTAAATAGGCACCACTCATGTCAGTTACTCCCCCCGTCCCACGATATAAGGACCTGAACGGTTCAAATTCAAGAAACAACACTGGAAGGAAATGACCTCTATACCACTTATTTTACACTACTCACCAACCCACTCAATTTTGTCATATCCCTTCAAATCCTTATATTTTGGTATGAAATTTGAACCCTTCGGGCCCTTATATTTTGGGACAGAGGGAGTAGCAGCAGGATGAGTCACTACTGCCCCCACATAACAGTTAAAAGCAAATAAACAATGAGCAAGAGTAATACATGCAAATAATACGGAAAGTCAAGAAGAGTGTGTCTCCAATTTTTTATTTGTTTAGTCACTAAGCATAGATGTCTGTAGGTTCACCGCTCCCATTTTTCTTACAGCATTGCCAAATTTTACTTGACAAATCTTATATTTTGCCAACTTCAAAAAAGAAATGTCAAGTAAAAAACGCTCATCTCCAACAGTTTGACATACTTCACTTGCCAAACTCAAATATAACTTACATAAGGAACATGAGAGAGAAAAAAATTATGTTTATCCCCTTCCACCTCTTGAAAACTTACATAAGGAACCTTTCTATGTTATTTATTTCTTTTTTCACCCTCGCACCTGTTCACTGAACCACTTGGCCTATAAATAGAAGATGCACATCTCATTTTAGAGACACACACTTCTTCTTCTCATTCTCCACTTTAGCCTTTGGCTACTCTCTTTAGGAGAGGGGAGCTTTATTTAGTGCTGACTTGCTAGTTCTTTTAGAGATTTAGGACGAGAGTGAGGGGTGAGGGGGATTCTTGGGGGCTTGTCATGATCTTTGGCATCTTTTCTCAAGAACGAACCTTTACGGATGTTGTTGTTCTTCATCTAGAATAAGTGAGTATTTCCATATTCTCTATTTAGACTAAAGTGACATTCTTGCATTGTTGTTTGTGTTCTTATGTTCTTTTCATATTCATCATTTAGAGGTTTGTGTTCTTCCAACACAACCCTTCTGATCCAGTTGATCAGGTTCATAAGGTTGCATTCAGTTCATGATGTTGCCTGTCTACTAGAGCATAGTGAGAGCACTTACATTTCTTAACTAGATCAAAGTTGCATATGTGATCCTTGCCAGTGGTAGAGTTTGTCTGAGCTAGTTCTGTCTTCTCCCTCACGACTTCGTCGCTTCGTATCTATATGGAGTGTTATAGTAGGGCTATGGGAGTACTAGACGTAGTTCGCTATAGTAGTAGTCGGTGCTGTGGACGTGGTGTCTAGACTACGGGTTATCCTTCGTTTGCCCCGTACCCCACGTTTAGATAGAGGTAGGCCACAGTAGTGATAGCCATTGGACCATTTGTACTCCTCCACGTTTGGATACGGTGTAGAGCCACATACCGGAACTAACTGTTAGAGCCAAGCGGGGTGGGTGCCCGAAGTGAGTGTTTATACCAGAGAAGTCGTTCTAGACTCTGTTTCTACCAGTCGGATCCTCTCTACCCAAATCTTATCCTATAGAGTGGTGTCCTTAGACCACAGACAGGCCTAGAGCTAGAGGACCTTTGGTTCCCGTTCGCACAAGAAACTCACGCACAGTCCAGGACACCTTGCAAGGTAGGCGTTGGATTAGGGATATTGCCTTCGCTCGGACCGTTAATGTGGTTGTCCAATATCTTCGGCTTCGGTATACGCTACAGGACTTCCACCAGTCGCCACAGGCGGATATGTTAGTTTGGAAATGATCGAGTTTTCTTCGAGCTCAACATACCACACGCTCTTCTTGGGTCGTATACTCGTACCCACCTTACGGTGCAAAGCAACTTTAGAAGATTCATGCACCGGGAAGGTGCCACTTTTTTGGTTGGATGGTGTTCCACGGTCGTTGTTGAATCTCCAACGGGCTGCATCGGCATGCACTACGTGAAAACCTCAAATAGGTCACGCAGTATTTGTAACGGGTCCTTAACGCTCATTACATGCACCCACATCTGTAACGGTTGTTGTTTGGCGCCTGTTACCCATAAGCGCGGCAGGCCGACCCTGGGGTTGGCCTCCACTACGCTCGTTACCAATGTGGACTTCTGGTAACGGGCTTCTTAAACGCCCGTTACATGAATTCATTGTAACGGACGTTAAATCGAGTCCGTTACACTAGTTAAAGCTATCGGTAACGGCCTTATAAAGTCTGTTACCGATCAATACCCTGTCGGTAACGGGCCCTTTAAGTCTGTTACTGATCGCTGCCGTATCGGTAACCGGCTTTAGTATCCGTTACCAATGACCATTTGACACCCGTTACTAGACTGAGAGCTCAATAATTAAAGTCTAATAGCACTCTTGACTGCCGTGAAGCGGGAGCGCGGCGGCAGTGAACAAAGGAGACGGAGGTTTGTTAATCCGTGTCTCCATTGTGAAGAAAGGAGACGGAGTTTTGTGAATCCGCGTCTCCTTTGAGTCTGTCTTCATCGACAGGTCAGCTCGATCTCTCATTGCTTACATTTCGACATACAGGCACAATCAACACATATATCTTTTGAGACAAAACAGACATCATAAGAGAGATAACTTGTCCACATAGATGAAGATAACTTGTCCACAAGAATAAAGAATAATTATTACAAACAGTTAACTTAACTTGTCCATCAGGTTAGGACTTAACTTGTCCATCACATTAATTATTTACTATGGAGTTACTATAACGGGCTCTGTTTTGGTGCCCATTACCAAAGTTCTCTGTGGGCCCAGAGAAACAGTCATTTCACGTGACCGGTGGCTAGTTGTGATAACGGTCGTTGTTTGATGCATGTTACAAATATGAGTTATCAGTTGCGGGCATCTGCTCGTTACCTTTCTTGGCTCATTTGTAACACTTGATCGGTAACGGGCGCTTTGCCCGTTACGAAAGACAATCTATGCCCGTTACCAAAGTGAGTTTTTCACGTAGTGATGGCCTGCGAGATAGGGACGAGTGTGCTCTTTGCGCCCAAGAGGTTGAAATCCTGGATCATTTGCTCATCGGCTGTGTTTACAGTCGTGAACTTGGTTCAGGATCCTTCGATTCCTTGGCTTGCAGAAGTTGACACCTTTGCAGGAAAGCCCTTTCTCCGTTTGGTGGTTAGAAGCAAGGAAGTGGGTGCCCAAGGTGAATCGTAAAGGTTTCGACTTCTGACTCTGCTTGTGATTTATTGATCGTTATGGAAGGAAAGGAGCCACCGAGTTCACGAAAGAAGGGCACTTCCGGTGGCGCTAGCCCCTCTCATCCTGGAAGAGGCGCGATGTTGCCATGTTGGGGCCGTGTGGGATTTGTTGGTATCGGGTCTCTAGAGCGTCCTAGGTCGTTTTAAGGGTTCATTCCTGGGGCTTACCGCTCCACCCTTGTAGTGTTTTCATCTTTGTCTTTGTACGAACTTTGTACTTATACTTCACTTCTCCTTAATAAAAAATATGCTACGCACGTCTTAAAAAAAGTGCTCTACCTTCATTAAAGTAGAGATAGCAAGTCCAAGTATGTACAGAGACCTGACGCTGTGCCAAACTGCAACTATTAGAGGACTAAACTTGTTTTGGCTATAAGCTTTTTTTTCAGCGCATCAACTGATCAACATCATGTCATGTGTTCATGTTGGATGTGCGTCGCAAGTTGGCCCTTGTTGTCGTGGTTCCACTGGCAATCTGGCATTGCTTCAGAATTTGCTTCCCGTAAGGATGGGCCACGAAGTTTGGATTTTCCTCTTGATTGTCCTTGTATTATAATATGTCGCTCGTGCTCCACGCCCTGATACCGGCACAGTAATAGTGAAAAAGAATCACCAGCAGCAACAGGAAAAAAAAGGGTTTGGGGGATATAGTTTCAGTTTTTTCCCATCCCTCTCGGCCGCCGCGAGGGGACCGTTCCGCGCCGGGTTGGCCGTCCCCCCGTCCACGAGGGCCCGCTCGAGGAGGAAGAAGGGGCCGTGGAGGCAAGTGCGCGGCGCGGAGAAACGGGGTTCACTCCGTCCGTCAGATTTCGACGGATGAGCTAGCCCACATCTAGTGCGAATATTCCCTCCTGAGTCTAACCCAACCCACCTCAATCTGCAACCGAACACCCCAAAACACTACGTGAAAAACTCACTTTGGTAACGGGTATAGATTGCCTTTCGTAACGGGCAAAGCGCCTGTTACCGATCAAGTGTTACAAATGAGCCAAGAAAGGTAACGGGCAGATGCCCGTTACTGATAACACATATTCGTAACGGGCATCAAACAACGACCGTTACCAAAACTAGCCACCGGTCACGTGAAATGGCTGTTTCTCTGGGCCCACAGAGAACTTTGGTAACGGGCACCAAAACAGAGCCCATTACAGTAACTCAACATCGGAGACGCGTGTTGTGTACCTGCGTCTCCGATATCTCGACGAAATGAGAGGCGTCTATTTCATGCGCGTCTCAGCATAACTAGGATTCGTAACGGACATCAAACAACAGCCGTTACCACAACTAGTCACCGGTCACGTGAAAATGACTGTTTCTCTGGGCCCACATGGAACTTTGGTAACGGGCACCAAAACAGAGCCCGTTACTGTGAAATCAACATCGGAGACGCGTGCTGTGAACCTGTGTCTCCTCTGTCTTGACGAACGGGCCAAGTTCTGGGGCCCACCGGTCAGTACTGGTAACGGGCTTTTACGCTGCCCGTTACATTGTTGGCGTGTTTGTAACGGGCGTTCCGAATGAAGCCCGTTACTCACTGATCAGTGTTTGTAACGTGCTTTAATTAACGCCCGTTACAGATACGTAGGCCACCCCTACAGTAACCTGCTGCCTGCTTGCCGGCTGCATCCTGGAACCAGCCAGGATTTGGCAGCCATCAGGGGCTGCATCCTGGAACCAGCCAGGATATGACTAAATTCACAGAAATTAGATCCAGCATCCAAATTCACAGAAATCCACATAATTCGCATGCATCATATGACAAAATTTAGCATCATCATCTCACAAGTAAAGAAGCATCACTGGCTTGACAACAATATCACAGCCATAGTTAACTAGCTTGACAACAATATTACAAAATTCATGGGACAAGGAGGAATGCAAAAATTTCCTAAGAACCATGTATAATATGAGCCCACACAGTTTCATCAGCATGAAATTTTCTTCCGACTGTGATCATCTGTTCCATGAGGAATGTGGCAATTCTTTCACGAACATAGACCAGCGTGGATTTGTGGAGAGGATGCTCAGCTAGCCCAAATCTCTGGATATAACAATGTCACCAGTCAGCACACATATATAGGTGGTTACCAAACATGTGCAGTGCTAATAAGCAAGAACTGTGCTCAGTTGCAGGTTTTACAAATGAAGATCCCAAGAAAGTACCTCCATATCTGGGCCTCTATCTTTTAATTTAAGCATGTGATAGGCACAATAGAAGCCGCAGAGTTTGGATTCAGCAGGTTGTTGGTGGCACTGCAATAAATGTACAAAGAAAAATAGTGGTGATCGAGAAGAAATAAACTCAAGCTTTAGTACTAGCTTCTACAGGAAGGAAATAAGTGGTATGTACCTTAACATCTTTGACATGTTCCAAGGTGCTAAGGCGCAACTTCTTTTTGCCGCAGTAACGTTCCCAACCCCTACAACGAAACATGCAACAATGGTTAGGGCACTATTAATTAATATACTCTGCACAGTTTGTTGAGGAACGTCCGCAGGTTAAGAAAGAAATAACTTACTCATTAATGATTTGTTCGAAAGGGGTAGTATCAGTCTTAACTCTCTTCAATGAATCAAGATAGTAGACCTTCTGCTGTTTCGGAACAATCACCACTGCAATCCAGTGGTTACTACTGAGATAAGCGGTAAGGCACTGTGCATATAGGACACAGAGAAAGCAAGAGTGTCATCCGTGCTGGTCAACGTTGTCGAGCAAAGGCATTCAGGATCAAGGAAGCCAACTGCAGCGCCCGTCTTCTCAACTTCTACAGCCATATTCCTATTAGTAAGAAAAAACAAAGTGTAAGGAGACAAAATACATGGTAAAGATGATGTGAGGCAAAAAGCACATGTCGATAGAGAATGATTAGTGAGAAGCATATTAAATTTTCAAGCAACTTACAGGATGAAGCAGCGGAGAAGTACCAGATCCAAAGCATCCAAGTTGAAGAGATCGTACAAATCACTGAGTGCACAGGTATCTGCTCGAGTCCGTTTGACGATTCGTCTCCTCTCTTAGGCCATGCATTGGTCCCGGGCTGAAGTGCGACCATAATCGGAGAATCATCATCTGACTTACCACGTTGCATGTTGAGGACCGGAGCGTCCGAGGACCGGTGGATGGTCGCTCCTTGGTGTGATGAGTGATTGACAACGTGGTGTGGACTAACTCTTGGCCGAGTATTGCAGGTGCAGGTTGTGGCTTGATTTGCGTTGGTGCAGGTGAAGAGCGGGCGCGAAAGGTCTTAGCCTGTGTGGCCTCCGAGGAGTGGAGAGACAAGTAGGCTCGGCTCGATGGACCCGGTGGCCGAACGAGATCAAGTGCGGGCCGCATGGTGGCAAGAAAAGCAAGACGAAGTCGGGTACGGTTTCTTGGTTGAGCCTCAAAACCAAGGTCGAGCCGGGATGACGTGGTGGCCAAGTCATGAGTGGGATTGGCGTGGAGGCTGCACCGAGTCCGCGAGGTTTGCGGCGGTTCACCACAAAATCGTCGGGGTTCCTTGGTTGAGCCACAAAGCCAAGACCGGAGGCTCGGTGGGCGGAGACGGGATCCGGGCGCGCCGAGAGACTTCGAAGCGGAGGACACGCGTCGGGATCGCAAGGCTTGCGTCGAGGTGAAGCGAGGTGCGGTCGCCGGGCATCTGTCCGATGGTGCTACGACGAGAATTCCCAAAGTGCCCTTCGGGGGCATGTATCTTACTTTCATGTAATAGGGGTAGTTTCATCTTTTGGTTGCCTCCATATAAACTTAGAGGAGAGAGGATGGCAACCATCACTTGGAACCCTAGCTCATTTGCTTTCTCATTTTCCCTTCCTATTTTCCTTAGGTTTTTCCATAGGACTAGCTTGAGAGCTTCATGGTGAGATCTTTAGGGAGGGATGGATGATCGGGAGGCAAGCTAGACCTTGTATGAATATTTCTTCGCATGTATAGAAGATTCGGCGTGATTCCTCAAGGCTATTTGTTGTCTCTCCCGTTTTCCCTTTTTGGTGATTTTCGGAGCTCTTTCTTGGGATTTTCGTGAGAAGCTTTTGGAGGTGTTTTTGTGCGGGATTTGTTTTGGGAATCACACATGAGGTTGGTGTGCCTCTTTTCTTGGTGATCTTGCCCCTCAAATCCCGTAGGAAGGCCTTCGATTTTGGTGGTTTTCGAGTTCTTCGTGTTCTTGAGGTAGAGGCACGAGATTTGCAATTCCGGGAGTTGTAGTGAGTTAAGGGCCGTAATTTTTGGGGCATATCTTCACTTTAGGGTGCTCATCATCTCCCGAAAATTTCGTCTCAAGACTCCATGTGGTTTGGGAGATCCGTCGATCGGAAGTTTGAGGTTGTTTCTCGGGTTTCTCGGCTGTGCTGATTCGCACCTGGTGGACCGTCCGCGAGGTAGCCGCGGACCGTCCACGAGGTGCCTGACAGCCCGGCTGTTCTTCGTGTTCGTGCGAGTTCTTGAGCGCCTTCCTTTCGATCCTTTTTGTCGGTGGATTTTTGGTGCATGAAGTTTGCGGACGGTCCGTACTAGAGTGTCGGACGGTCCGTGATGAGGCAGACGGTCCGCGGGTCCATCACGGATGGTCCGTTTTTCTCGGTGCACTACTGGAGGTTCAGGTAGCAATTTCGGACGGTCCGCCCCCTACCGCCCCCTACCCGCGGACAGTCCGCGCCCTCCTCGCGGACAGTCCGCCCGGACACTGCGGACAGTCCACCTGGTGCTTTCCAGATTGCCTAAGTCCCTTGCGTTTTGAGTTGTGCTTCCGCGTTGGATTGGTTTGGGACTTGTTCCTAGGGTTGGTAGGTCCGTTGTGACTACGCGACCTTGGCAAGCTCGTGTGGGAATCCTTGGTTGTGGATTTGGGGCATAGCCCGAGTTCATCCTTCGGGAAGAATTTTTATCGGCTCCCATTCACTCCCCCCTCTCTGGTCGCCTAATCGGTCCTTCACATGTAGAATGTGTGGAGCTCTCTGGTACAAGGAGCAGCCTTTTTGAGATCATCATCACTGAGAAGGCTCTTTCCGAATTTGTAATTTGGGTTAACCATAGCCCAAGGATTCTTCTGGGTGTTTCTCTCAGATCGCTTTGGGTTAGTCATAGACTAAGGATTCTTCTTTGTGTTTCTCTCAGATTGCTTTGGGTTAGTCATAGCCCAAGGATGTTTCTCGGTGTTTCTCTCAGATCGCTTTCTAGTAGGCATCTTAGAGGTTTTATTTACAACAATTTTCTTTTCCTGCTGTTTTGAGATGGCTGAAGAAGGTTTCTTAAGGGCGTGCTTGCCTGCTGTAGGTGGTGTAGAGCTTTTATTTTTTGGCAAGTTTCTCTTCTTGCAGCTTTGAAATGGCTGAAGGTTTCTCAAGGGATTTCTTGCCTGCTGTACGTGGTGTAGAGATTTTATTTTCGGCAAGTTTCTTTCCTTGCTGATTTGTAATGGCTGAAGGTTTCTCAAAGGCTTTCTTGCCTAGTGGTGTCTCACCAGGAGCTATTACAGAGGTATTGGGCCCAGATGTACCTACAACTTTCTTCGAAATGTCGTCGACAGATTTATCAGCACCAGCCAACACATCACTCTGGTTGCCTGGTAACAGTGGTGTCTCACCAAGAGCTATTACAGAGGTATTAGGCCCAGATGTACCTGCTTTTGCATGATTGTTTTGAGCACTTTTGTTTGGGGGTGTAGGTTTTGTTGTTTCATGAGGAGGAGGAGGAGGAGGAGGTGGTGGTGGTGGGGATGGAATATTTGGTGTCTCTTGCGGATGTGGGGATGCAAGTTTTTCTGTTTTTTCAGGACTAGTAGTAGGTGGGGATGGAATATTTGGTGTATCTTGCGGATGTGGGGATGCAAGTTTTTCTGTGTTTTCAGGATGACGAGGAGGTGGGGATGCAAGTTTTTCAGGACGAGGAGGAGGAGGTCCGAATGGAACGTCTTGCGGATGTGGGGATTGAGGAGGAGGAGGAGGAGGATGTGGGGAACCATGTGAGGAACGAACCTGTACCGTACTCTGTGAACTACAAGGAATATCTACCGTAGCCTGTGAACGAGATTTACATGTTGGTGCTCCCTTGATGTGAACCCGACACCTTCTCCACTGTAACCTCTGTCCTTCAGCTTGTCCGAGTTTCATCACCTCGTCATTAGGAGGGTATTCCACCAGTTCATCCGCAAAGATAGTATATACAGTGAGCACTTCAACCACAACACAGTCTTCATGAATCGGGACTGTTTGTAGCATAGTCTGCTCTGGATGAACAAGACCAATTGCAGCCTCACATTCAAGACCCCTCCACATGATCCATAGGCCACAGTGTGTGGGTTCAGTCAACATGCCTATAAGGTCTTCCTGTGTACGATCGTCACAGCGCACCTCCATCGCCAACTCTGCAGTGCCATCGATCAAACCTACATTATCTACGAATGCACAGCTGCTCTTCAGTGTGGCGGGTGAAGGGCTTGCGCGATTGGACACTGGTGACAACACCACCTCTGCATTTTCATGTTCTGCATCTGCATCTCAGCCACCAGTTCTTGCTTGATTTGTTCCTTTATCTTTTCCGTATCAACTGATGCATCGGTCTTCGTCCTCTTCCTCTTCCTGTACATGGAAGCGTGCTGAGGCCATGCATACTTCCAGCCCTGGTAGCTAGAGACACCACGCACGCGACCTGGTTGTTCAGGGCGGCCCAAGCACTGACTTAGCATATCATACTCCCTCTGCCCTGCCATTCTTGAAGATTCTGCACATGCAATCTTCTCCTTGATGTATGCAGCCAATTTTTCTGTCTCTTTGTTGTTGAACACTATCACGGCAACACGGTCTTTAATCACTAGCTTACTCCTTGCTCGCAGCCAATTCTTGGAACGATCGTCATGGTAGGCGTCATATGGGTTGGGGATACCAGCTGCAGCTAATTGTCTGTCCTCTTCCTCCCATTGTTCTAGTTTCACAGTATAACCAACTGGACCCATGCTGTGCTCGCTTGTGTTCCGGCTTCGGAGTTCTTTGAACTTGACACTAACAGATGAGGCTTGCTCGGTTTCCTCCTGTTTCATGAACTCCTTCCACTGTTCCGGGACGATAAACGGGTGCCTTGTAAATGACTCAAGTCCTTTTCTGATAAAATCTCGTCTAAGCTGAAATCTGAATTGTCTCCATGCCTTGGCTGCCGTCTTCCAGAAAAGCTTGAATGCCTGCGGTTTCACGCCTTCCTGGAACTTCAAGTGTTTCTGCACATACTTATCAAACAAGTCCCACTTTTCATCATTGCTTAGTTCTTTGATATCTGGCAAGTGCAAAGGTATCTTTTGTCTAGCAACGAGCCCCGCAAGCGCCCTGAACCTGCGCTTTTGAGTCAATGGTACTGGCATCCCCCCTATGTCGACCTCAGTGACTATCATTGTGTCACTTGGCCACTTTGTGGATGTCCTTGGCACTCTGCCTCGGCGTTGAGCCCCACCCACCTGGTCTTGTTGTGCACTAGCAGTGCCATAACCCTCTTCTTCATCTTCTGGCCCAAGTCTATAGTCCTCGTCAGATTTATCCTGTGAATTAATAGTCAAGGGAATTACAATAACTACTTTAGCCCACTGTAATATCATTGGTTCTTGGTAAACCATTAACATAAATGCAAAATTCAGTAACCAAAAAATTAGTTCAGGCAATGCGACCTTACCATTTTAAAGAGGAAGATGCAGGCTGCCTCTGTTGCTGATGAGGTACTTATTCAACTTGGAGAGAATGTGCACATGTACATAGGAACAAGAGCAAAACTAAATATAAGAGTCAATCTAAAGGGAAATGCTAAGTATGTATACCATCAACAGCTAAGTATGTCCACATGTACTTATACAAAGGAGCCACGGCATACCCTGCAATTCCCACAAGTACAAGTATATTTATACGCATTTACATAAAAAGAAAAGCATACGCACACATATGTTGTATACTTGATTATCTGAACGCATGTGTGCTGCATACGCTCGCTTGGCCTAATTGCATAAACTCGAGCAAATATATCAAATTACATTATTAATTTTACAGTTATTACTGAATTGTTGTTAATTTTACAATTATTACCGAGTTGGTAGAATGCATTTACCAAATTGTATAAGACATTTTTAGAGCGGCATACCATAAACTCAAATCCTAGATTCGCCACTGACCATGTCACTGTCGGAGCGGAGGGATCTCTACTCCTCGTCGCTGCCTGCTCGCCGCCACGTCCTCGTCCTCGCGTCGACCTCGTGGCTGGATCCCTCCTCCTCCTCCTAGTCGTCGTCGTCATCGCTGGATCCCTCCTCTAGTCGTCGTCGTCGCCGCTGCTGGGTCCCTCCTCCTCCAGATCTCGCTGTCAGAGGTGTGGTGCGCGTCACGCCGAGCGTGGTGTGGCGCGCGTCTCAGCGAAGGGGTGTAGCATGCGTCGCGGCGTGGCGGGAGGTGAGGGGGACGAAGGCGAGGGGGAGAAAGCGGCGGCGGCGCGAGGGGAGAGTGGGAGGAGACTGCGTGAGGGAGGAGTCCTTCCCTACTAACCTAGCGCGAGTGGGCTTGTGTGGGCCTTAAAACGAGTAATGTAGTCAAGTACTACTCTGCTATTATATCATAAACATGAGATAAAAAAAATATAATTTTAAGAAATTTGGTTAAACAAGTGTGGCTGTTGATATTTTATTCATATACTAAATTACCAACTATGAATTTTTTGTATTTTTTACAAATTTTTAGGTGCTGTTTATGGGCTCTAATATGACATGCATCACAAGTTCACATCACCAAGCAAACAAGTGTGACTGTTGATATAGCATCACATCACATGTTCACATATGACATGCATCACAAGTTCACATCACCAAGCAAGCTAACTCATAACAAACATATTCACATCTGACATGCATCAGCAGGGCACATCACCAAAATAAGACTGCATCAGCTGGGCGCATCACCAAACTAGATTGTAGCTGCAAGGGAATTAGTTAGCTAGATGGCTTCTTTTGTGCTGCTGCCTCAAGTTTAGCTATCCTTGTCTCTAGTTTTGCAACTCTTTCTGCCAGCTCAGCATTCTTCTTTAGAAGTTCAATCTCCTGCCTCTTTTGTGCGGCTTTAAGCTTCTCATCCTGCTTGTCGATTCCTTTCCAGATGTAGTCAATGTCATCCCGAGTAACAGCACGTTCCTAAAAAAAGGAAAATTATATTGATGCAAGCTTCATAACAGTTGTAACTTCTTACAAGAAAGCTGTTTAGCTCTAACTGGTTTCAAAACTTGCCTGCTTCTCTTCAGCCGATTCCTTGAGCTTGTTGATTTCAGTCCAAATCCTGTCAATGTCATGTGCAGCAACTTCCTACAACAAATGAAAATTGATGCATTAGAACAATTGATCAGTGAAGGTGTGAAGGTACAAGGACAAATCGTGCGTGATGGTTTCAGAACTTGCCTCATGGTCTTCAGAATCGTCGCCGGAGTTGTTGCCAGAGTCGTTGCCGGAGTTGTCGCCGGAGTTATTGCCGGAGTCGTCGCCGAAGGAGATGAGGTCTACCACCACTCTTCTGCCCGGGTCATCACCGAAGGAGTCCGCGCTCACCTCAATGCGCGTGGACCGCTTCTTCCTTCGCGTCGAGGAAAAAAACCCTACCTCTCCATGGCGGGCGTCGCTGGAGTCCGCCAACTTGGCCCTTGCGCGCGTGTACGGCTTCCTCCCCCGGGCCGACGAAGAACCGACCTCTTCCATGGAGCGCCGAGGAAGACGCACGGGGGGCGGCGCGCTGGGATAGCTCCTCTTCGTCGCCGCGGAACCTCACTCTCTTGGCGGGGGCGGCGGACAGCACCAAGGAAGACGGACGGGGACGTGGCCGCGGGGCCTCCTCCTTGCAGAACCTCCCCCTAGAGTCGCGGGCCATCCCTGCGACGGAGACGAGGCTGCGACGGAGACGAGGAAGGCGGAAGCCGGAGAAGGGGATAGAAGGCGGAAGGCGGGGCGGAGCGTTTATTAAAAAGGTTCGGATGCGCAAATGATACGATGATTAACAACCTCCCGTCGCCAATGAAGGGGCGGGGCCAGGTCTATTCGAATGAAGAACAGTTTGCTTTTCCCGTTTTAATCTGCAATCAAATTTTGTATCACTTATTTCTCCGTCATCCGTAATCCAAATTTGATGATATTTGTTTTCTGAATTTTTCTAATATCAACATCTATTCATTTATGACATTTTTTCGTATGTAATTCCATTTCTTGGATGTTGTTTATACACCTTATCTTGTTCCTTATAAGTATAACATAGAAATAATATTTGTTTTACACAACCATTACTAATGAAACTTTGCATTTCGTAATCTTATGGTGAACATAAGGTTATGTTAAAATTTAAAATGCATATGAGTTCGAACATGTTTTAAAGTGTGGAAAACTTCAATGTTGAAGTAACATTCTAAGAAACTATGTGAGAGATGTAGACATTTGTACACAAGTATATAATCTTCTATTTTCGAAACCATTTGAATTTTTGTAGACAAGCTTTGGGACCTAAATTATGTTGCCAAGTCAATTTGTAGAATTTTTAGAACACACTAAGACGTTATTATAATTATTATATCGTAAACAAGAGATAAAAAAATCTAATTTTAAGAAATTTGGTTAAACAGGTGTGGCTGTTGATATTTTATTGAAATACTAAATTACCAACTGTGAATTGTTCGTATTTTTACGAATTTTTTGGTGCTGTTTATAGGCTCTAATATTTGAGGGAAGCAAGTTTCAATTCAAAAAAAATAGTGTCGGGTCCACGCGTCAGCGTCAGAAGCCTATATAAAAAAAAGATAACCGTTGCCTGCCCGACCGACAAAGGTGATGCAGGTAGACTAACCCGCGTCGCCAACAAGTGCTCCATTGTCCGAAATGCCCCTGACCGAATGAATATGCATCCGCCCTGGCGACGCTGGTACACTAACCCTCGTCGCCAACAAGTGCTCCATTGTCCGAAATGTCGCTGGCCGAATGAATATGCATCCGCCCCGGCGACGTTGGTACACTAACCCTCGTCGCCAACCAGTGCTCCATTGTCCGAAATGCCGTTGGCTGAATGAATATCCATACGCCCCGGCCCCGACCCCCTTCTTCTTCCCCGATCTGAGCTCCACCGCCACCGCCCGCCCGTCCTTCCCTGCCGTCGCGCACATGTCGCACTACGCCGATTCGTCTGGAGGTGCACGTGCGAGGAGCATGGTTCAAGGTTGCCGGAGCAGCCGCAATCACTCCATCGGCTTGGATCCAGTCGGTGAGCTAAGCGGCTTTCCACTGGTCCCTTGCCCGGACTATGGTATGGCTCGGGTGGTGGAGGGGCGGACGCAGAAGGAAGGTGAAAACCACGGTTGTCTTTATTTCAAGTGTGCAAGGAACTCGGTGAGTAGTCTACTGTGTCTCCCAAATCTGAGTTAGGGTTCTTATGTGCTTTTGATTCTGCAGTACACCAAGAATTGTGGATTTTATCATTTCCACAAGGAGTATCTCCAGATGTTGAAGGATGCTGGCGTCATTGTTTTTCGACCGTCGAACTGGGCAGACGCGGTCGATGAAGTAGTTGATTCAGCGGAATGTCAAATTGGGAGCGGTGAGCAGAGGCAAGCACTGGACAAGCAGAGGAAGAAAGCACTGGAGGAGAAGATGGACAATGTGATCTGGAAGATGAACTTGATTATTGTGGCTGTTTTTGTGTAGTATTCGGATGTTTACTGGGGATGTATGCTGCAAAGAAGTAATTCTGATGTTAAAAGTGGTGCTTTTGCTTCATCTGTGTGGATGAAGAATGAAAAATTTGTCACAGATGACAACCTTAAATGTATGAATGAACAATGGATGGAATGACAATTGGGTCTCAAATCTTAATGTGTCACACATCACAAAATTCATCAATTCACCTGTGCTGATATTTCATTGCAGCACGAGGCAAAGGAGACGCGGATTAACACAAACAGAGTAATTAACAAACTTCTGGCATAACTCTGGCATACACATTGCAATTCATTGTAAACTGCTGCCATATAATGACACAAACAGAGTAACAAGCTTCTGGCATACACATTGCAATTCATTGTAAGCTGCTGCCATAGACATTGCAATGCGTTATAGGAGACATGGATTGATCTACCCGCGTCTCTTAGATCTACTAGTTCATCACAAGTTCAACATACACACAGGAGGAACATATTAACAGAGGATCTACTAGTTCATCACAAGTTCAACAAACACATAAGAGGAACACATTAACAGAGGAACAAATTAATTAAGCAGAGGTAGTCGCCGCCGGAGGAGCCCCACCGTCGGAGTCGGAGTCGGATCCGGAGCCGTCGAGGCTGCCATCGTCACCGCTGTCGTCGTCGACGGGGGCGAGCACGCCTCTCTCAAGGTCCCCAGCCAAGATATGGATCTTGAAGGCGTAATCCTTCACGGTCCTCTGCAGCAGATCTTTGGGTGCTGGGACCCCGAGACGAACAGCCACCTGTCGAAGCCTGTTGAAAGCTTCACGGAACAAGTTGACTGACCAAGTGGCTTCGTCAGCAGTTAGTGCAGGAGCAACGGCCTCCACGGGCTGCGGCGCCGGCGCCTCCTCGGGCGGGGGCGGCGGCACCTCCTCGGGCTCGTTGGGCGGGGGCGGCGGCACCTCCTCGGGCTCCTCATCGGGCGCCAGCGCCGTCCCCTCCTTGACGAGCCGACGGCGGCGGCTTTCGTCATCATCATCCTCCTCCCTCCCCCGCTTCTTGGATGGCTCTGACGATGCCATGCGCGCGCTTGAGGAAGAAGAAGCTCTTGGATTCACTTGTTGGTGACCGGAGACGGTGGTGCTGGGGTTTTCTTGGTGACGCGGTTGACGAAGTTCTTTACCGGCCGGGGATTTATATTGACAAGACGGGGAACCGTCAGGCGGCCGGTCACGCGCCTCGGAACCCGTGTACGCTCAGGAGAGCTCTTGGCCACAAAAGAGACATGTGGTCACAAGGAGACGTGTGACTGTTCATATTTTATTCAAATACCAAATGCCCAACTATGAGTTGTTCGATTCTCAAAAACAAACTATGAATTATTCGTATTTTTATTAATTTTAGGTGCTGTTTTATGGGCCCTAATTTTTGAGGGAAGCAAGTGTCATTTCAAAAAAAAAAGAGTCGGGCCCACGCGTCAGCGTCAGCAGCCTAGTACAAAGAAGGTAACCGTTGTCTGCCCGCGCACCAGCCAACAAAGCGATGCGGGTTTGCTAACCCGCGTCGGCAGTGACTATCCATTTTGCAAAATGAATATTCAACCGCCCCGGCCCATTCCGTCTCCCGACTCTCCCCTTCTTCTTCTGAATGGATAAGCGCAACACTTTCCTTAAAAAAAGCGCAACACACGACGCTTTCCTCATTTCTCACTGGGGTGAGAGGAGGCGTGGAGACAGAGACGACGATGAGCGCCGGCGAGGGGCCAAGCAGCGGACGACTCTGCGCACCCGGGATCGAGGAGAACCGGAACGCGAAGCAGTGCCGCAACTGGATCCGCGCGCGTGCCGGCGAGATGGCGGCGAAGAGGGAGACGACGATGAGCGCTGGAGAGTGGCCAAGCGGCGGTGGAGTGAACCCAATGCCGGAGACGAGGGTCCTCGACTGGATCCTCTCGGGTTCCGACGAGGGGCCAAGCAGCGGAAAGGAGGAGCGTGCCAGCGAGGGGGCAGCGAAGTGGGCGAGGCGCCTGCCTCACGTCTGCGAGCACAAGTGTCTGGCAACGATGAAGAGGGGTCGAGGGAGCGGCGAAGGTGTAGAGGACCTCATCTCTGACTCTGGCAACGACCACGACGACGGCGAGGCAAGTTTCTCTGAATCTCACTGCCTTTTTACTTGTTCTATAGATGGAGCTTGAGCTTGATAAAGTTAGTGCCTATGATGATGTATTCCATGCTTGTCATGATCTTATACCAAGTTCTGAGGCAAATCAGTTCTGAACTAAGTTTTGCTTTTACTTATCACCCTGCTATGAAGCCTAGGATAATTTTCAATTTCTTATATAATTTTCCTATGATGATTACTGTTCCTATACTGCTCCAAGTTCTGAGGCAAATTAGTTCTGAATTAACTATGTTATTCTTATACCATGTTTAACCCTATTTCAGGCAAAACTCTATGAGTCGCGAGCAGAGCTTGAGTTACTTCTAAACCTTAATGTCTGGGATTATGTGAAACCTGAGTTTGAAAAAATCACGAAAGAAGTGAACATCCTCATCAAAAAGGCTAAGCACATAAGGAGGTACAAGTATACTACTGAACAGAATATTCAGCCCATTGAAGATGCGCTCGAAGGGCTTCAAGAATCCTTGGTTGCTTATGAAGAGGCTGCAAAAAGAGCCAATCTTGATGGGGCATGAGGAAGTTCAAGCTTGTTGATGTGCAGGGTCAGATAGCCATACTTTTGTGGATGTCCAAAGGGCATGCTTTTGTTGATGTGTATGGTCAGGTAGCACGTCCCATAGCAAATAATTAATGTGATGGACAAGTTAAGTCCTAACCTGATGGACAAGTTAAGTTAATTATTTGTAATAATTATTCTTTATTCCTGTGGACAAGTTA
Organism: Cenchrus fungigraminus; assembly: GCA_036936925.1. Classification (NCBI taxonomy): domain Eukaryota; kingdom Viridiplantae; phylum Streptophyta; class Magnoliopsida; order Poales; family Poaceae; genus Cenchrus; species Cenchrus fungigraminus. The sequence goes on from CM072780.1 coordinate 94,685,368, forward strand.
TCTTCATCTATGTGGACAAGTTATCTCTCTTATGATGTTTGTTTTGTCTCAAAAGATATAGGTGTTGATTGTGCCTGTATGTCGAAATGGAAGCAATGAGAGATCGAGCTGACCTGTCGATGAAGACAGACTCAAAGGAGACGCGGATTCACAAAACTCCGTCTCCTTTCTTCACAAAGGGGACACGAATTAACAAACCTCCGTCTCCTTTGTTCACTGCCGCCGCGCTCTTGCTTCACGGCAGTGAAGAGTGCTATTACTTTAATTATTGAGCTCTCAGTCTAGTAACGGGCGTCAAATGGTCATCTGTAACGGACACTAAAGCCGGTTACCGATACGGCAGCGATAAGTAACAGACTTAAAGGGCCCGTTACTGACAGGGCATTGATCGGTAACGGACTTTACAAGGCCGTTACCGATAGCTTTAACTGTTGTAACGGACTCAATTTAATGTCCGTTACAACGAATTCTTGTAACGGGCGTTTAAGAAGCCCGTTACCAAAAGTTCACATTGGTAACAGGCGTAGTGGAGGCCAACCCCGGGGTCGGCCTGCCGCGCTTATGGGTAACGGGCGCCAAACAACAACCGTTACAAATGTTGGTGCATGTAACGAGTGTTAAGGGCATGTTACAAATGCTGCATGACCTATTTGAGGTTTTCACGTAGTGAAAGTGGGTCGGCTCCAACCTGATTTGCCCCATTCCTTCAACCAAACACACGGTTATTTACCCAAGCGAGTGGAGTGTTGCCCTCTTATATACCTACCGGAAGGTGGATAAGCAATGAAACTATAAACTCACTTGACCCACTAAAAGATAGCCCACCTAACCTACTAGCCCACCAATAATATTTAGTAATAGTACATTCAGCATTTTCATCTGACTAAAAAATGTTGACCAACATTTTCAACTGACTAAAAATGTTGACCAATATTTTTAAAAATGTTGTCAACATTTTTGACAATATTTTTCAACATTTTTCAATAAATGTTGGACCAACATTTTTCAAACCAACATTTTCAACATTTTGAAAAATGTTGAATCAACATTTTCAATATTTTAAAAAATGTTGAATCAACATTTTTTTAGAAATGTCGACTCAACATTTTGTCAACATTTATTAAGTAAATTTTGCAAAAAATGTTAGATCAGACAATTTGTCAACATTTTTCAAAGAATGTTGGATCGAACAAATTTTGAACATTTTCAAAAAAAAAATGGACCAACAATTTTTCCACGGTGTCTCCTTTTCTCTAGCTCCGCCGACCACTAGTGGCCGGCAAGCCCCCGCAGCACACGGCGAGCCCACACGGGAGGCCGCAGCGGCGCACTGGGGGCCAGCCGGCGGCGGCCAAGGCCGCAGGCCCGCCGCGCAGCCATGGCTGCGGCCGCGGCGCACAGCGGCACGCGGGCTGGCCGCGCATCCATAGCTGCGACAACGCGGGGTGGGGCGGGGCTGGCGACAGGGACGCGGCCTCCTACGACGGCGGCGGCGGGCAGGAGGTGGGCGCGCGCGGCCTCCCATGGCGGCGACGGCAGGCAAGAGTGAGGAGGTGCGCGGCACCCCCACGGCGGTGGCGGCGGGCAGGGAGTGGTTGTGGGAGGGAGATGGGCTAGGGTTGCTTTGTTGGGTTGTTGTTGGGCTTCTGGTGGGTTATATATTTATTACTAACTATCTTCCGGAAGATATATAGGATTCCCCAGTGGAGTGATACATATACAGTGTTGGGCCGGCACATGGGCTTAGACCATCCGCACTGGGGACGGTAAAACGTCCCTGGAGGGAGCAGATAAAGGCGAGGGGGCTGCAGCGGCTTTCTCCAAGATGATGGCAAAACAGCGGCGGCCTCCCGTTTCCTTCAGATTCTGTGTGGATGGGGGCCTACTCCAGGAGGAGGCGGGCCCGCCACGCGCGCCCCCAACGACTTCGCACGCGGAGGACGAGAAGGAGCTCCGTGGCCGGCACGCCTTGCGTCTTCGGCCTCCTCACCAGGGAGGAGGCGGCCCGCGGCCAGTGCGGGGAGGACCCCATGGAGGTGTGACACCCTAAAATTCCATCACTAAAATTCACCTAAGCAACATGTTAGCATAGTCTTAAGGATTTAAAATGAGTAGCTATTTAAAATGAGCTCTAAAGTATTTAATTTAATTTAATTAATCTAGAGACAACAAGTGATTGTGCATCATTATTTGGCTATGCATGGTTTTTGGTTGCTTGTGTGAGGTTTAAAAAGTTTACAAAATTTTGTGAAAAAGTTTGAAAAGTTTTGAAGGGTTTTTGAAGTTAAAAGGTTTGAATAAAGGTGTTTGAAAAAGAAGAGAAAAAAAAACAAACCTAACTCTTTTCCTACCCAACCTACCTTTCAGCCCAGGCCGGCCCAGTATCCCGCCGCGGCCCGCCTTCCTCCTCCTCTCTCCTTCTCTCTCTGCCAGGGCGGCCCCACCCGTCAGCCTCCTTCTCCTTCCTCCCGCGCCTCCCCTTCTCCTCTGCTTCGGGCCGGCATCACCGCCGTGAAGGCCGCCGCGCCTGCCCGCGCTCCTCCGCCTCCCTCTTCCTTTCCAGAGCGCCGATTAAAGGCAATAAATCGCCCACAATCACCTCCCTTCATTTCCCTGCCGTTTCCCCCTTCCCTTGCCCTCTTTACACCCGGACGACCCGCCGGCCATCAATGGCAAGCTTGCCGACCGCTACGTCCCCTTCCGCTTCTCCTTCCTCCTCACTGGCCTTACTTAAGCCGTGTAAGAGCTCCTGCCGTCCCTTTTGCTCTCGCACGTACACCCCTTCACATCCCAGCGCCCTTACCCACCAAAGCCGCCGCCTCTGTTCCGCCATTGCCGCTGGTGAAGCTTCCGTCGCCGGTGAAGGGCTCATCTTCTCCCTTTCTTTCTCTCTGGTGTTGCATCCGGCGCTCGCTGAGCTTCTCTTGCCGCAGGTTCACGTCCTCGACGCCTCCCGGAGCTCCTACCCCGTCTGCCGGAGCGCCGCCCCGAGCTCGCTGACCTTCGTCGCCGTCATCTCTTCCTCGCCGGCAAACGCTTCTACTCCGTCTCCGTGTGGTAAGCGTCACCTTCTCGCCATTCCTTGACCTTCACGCGCACCGTAGCACCGGCGCCCGCACGCCGGCGAGGCCCGCGCCGCCCCCTTTCGGTGTGGGTCGTCGTGATCGCTAGGGCCGCCGTCTTTTTGGCTTGGTTACGTGCGCATTTGCTCCAGCTACGCATAGAGGCCGCCAGTGGTCGTTTTAGTGCCCTGTGGTACGATCTAGGGCCGCGCCGGTGAGCCTCCGCCGCGCGCCGCCGCACTCCCGCGCACTCGCCGCCGCGCCCTGCTCGCACACGTCCTCAGCCTCTGGATCTCGCGCGGACGGTCCAGATCAAAACGGGGCGTACCCCTTGGCCTCGGTCCACCGTGGACCCGTGAGCCGGGCTCACGGCGCGGTCCACCGCCGCCGCGGCCGTTGGATTGAAGATCCACGGCTCAATCGAGCCGTTTTCTTAAAGAGCCCCTAGATTTCTATGTTTTTGCATGCCGGTCCTTCCACCTATAAGAATCCTCACAAACAGGTCCTGGTTTTTATGATCTAGCCCCTGCATAATCTAGATTCTTTTAACAGAGGTCCTTTTCATCTCTTTTAGCATATAAACCCCTCTGTTTTTATATGAAATTATGTTTTTAGTCCCTAGTTTTATTCATAACAGTCCTGTAGGCTTAGTTTTCTTACAGAAAGGTCCCTGTAACTTGTTTTAATCATATCTTTCATGTTTTAACTCCGTTTTTAGCGTTTTATATACCGAAATGATCGTCTCAGCGAATAGAATCTTTTAAACAGCGTGTTTTTAGCCTTTGGAACTGTTTGGTGTACTATTTTATTTATTGTTTGTTTGTATATGCTTGTGCGTAGATATCGTGCCTGTTTCGACTGAGTACCCCGTTGGAGACGATCAGGAAGAGCCTGTCTACGAAGAAGAAGATACTCAGTTCGTAGAGGAAGGCAAGTGGATTTTTTCCCCTCTGCATATTCTCTTTTGAACCTATATAACTGCATGCTGTTACAATGTTTACTTTACTTGTTGCTATGCATTAAATTGATGGGCAAACACCTTTTTAAGGACTTGACTAGATGTTTCACCCTGTTACCTTGATCAACCCTGTTTAACAAATGCTTTGGGTAGATAATTGCTTAGTTGCTAAACTTGGGCTGGTTATGTGGGTTATGTATTGCAATCTGTTATGTTTATGAAATGCTGGATGTGTTTTAAGACAAGATCACATAACTAAAACGGAACATGGAGAACCACCCAAGATAACAGTACAACCACAGTCCATATGGCTCTGGCTTAACCAATTAATTAGGAGAGTGGATTTATCTGATAGCCTTTTTCCGAGAGGGGCACAGGGGGCCGGAGTTGAAGGGGTATAGCCCGGTTCTTTTGGGGTAGCAGCCTTTGCTAAGGTGCTGACCATTAGGGAGGGTTATGGTCCGCTCCGCTGCTGTAACTGTCGCGGGCTGTTGGTTTCTCTACTTTCCATTGTAAAGGCTTCGTAGTGGACCCCTAGCCACTCACCTAGGAAGTGTTTAAGGGTCTAGCTAACCCGGGCAACATGGGGAACACGAGCTGTGGGTAAAGTGTACAACCTCTGCAGAGTTAAAACTGATCGATCAGCCGTGCTCATGGTTAAGAGCGGCTTGGACCCTCACATGATAATCAAACTTAAAGATGGATGTAAATCGTGGATCTTGTGGGTCTTTGGGCTTGGGATGTCTTTTAAAGCTTAAGTGGGTTGGTATAAACTTACATCTAGTAACTAGGTGCTGTTAACTAAAATTTGACCAACTTATAAAATGCTAACCGCTGTAAACCATAGCCTATCCTTGGTAGCCTTGCATGTTTCCCCCACTTGCTGAGCTCCAACCATAAGAGTGCTCACCCTTGCTTACCGCTGTTCAGAGGAGAACATCGGTGAGGAGTACTGGAGCGACTTTGAGGAGTTCTAAGGCATGCGGATCCCCCAGTCATGTGCCTGTGGAAGATGAAGCTGAAGTTGCTCGTTTAGTTATCGTTTGTTTTCGGACCTTCGTGTCCACCGTCTGAGTGTAATAAATGAATATTGTATCGGTTAAACTCCTGTACGTTTTGATTACAGTTATGGTATTACACTCTTTTGTCTATCGTATATGTGTAATCTGATCCTGGCGCACATATGAGATGCATTCGGTTTTCCTTGTAAAATCGGGTGTGACAGGAGGACGATGCGCCGCCTCACCGCCGTCGGAGAAGCCCTCCCCTGCTCGAATGCGCCTCCGCCGGATCTGCCTCGTGCATGGGCTGGTCGGGGCCCTGCTGCCGCGCCCCTGCCTCGCCGGATCCGCCTCGAGCAGAGATGGAGGAGAGGGAGAAAGGAGGGTGGCGACGCAGAGGGCGGCGCCGGAGCTCGATTCAAGGGCGCGAGCTCGAAGCCGCACTGGAGGCTCGCGTCGTCGCCGCAGGAGGCCGCCCCGGGCCGCCTCTGCCGCGTGCGAGGCAGGCAAGGGAAGCCTGTGGGGAGGGAGGAGCAGGGGCCAAGATCCGCCCTGCCTCCTGCTTCGCGCCGCCACGCCCCATTGGAGGAGGGCGCCGCGGCGGCGCTGCCGGCCACCTGCCGCCTCGCCTGCTTGATCTGCCGCCGGCGACGGGGACGAGGTGGGATTTCGGGAGAGAGAGAGAGAGAGAGAGAGAGAGAGAGGGGAGGAATGGGTGGGAGGGGGCTGGTGGGAAGGGTAAAAAGAGGGGGGGAATGACGAGTGGGTCCCGCGTGTGGGTAGTTGGGATGAAGGAGAGAAATAAAGGATGATGGATGCGGGAGAAGTTGATATAAAAGAGAGAATCTCGCTGACCAGGCAGGCATATTCCGTTTTGAAGGAGAAGATAAAGTATGACGAGTGTGGATGATCTTAGTCAGATGGGCTAAAACCAGCACAACGCGCTACCGGCCCAAATAGAAAGCAGATGCACGTGCCTCTTGTTTACGCATTCACTACTGCAGTGACAGACTTCAAAGTAAAAAAAAAATTTACTGTCATGATCAAGCATCAATTCATCATCAAAATCAAAAGAACAAAAGAAGAAGAAGAATAAGAAGAGAAGGACTTGGTCTGTTGAACAAAAGAAGAAGAAAAAGATCATTTTGGAACCCACCATGTGATTGGCGTTGGACTCCTTGGAGACATGCGCCGTTCAACTCCCTTCCCAACTCACCCGCCCTTCGTTTTCGCGCCAAACTCCCCTCCCTCCTATTTTAGGCTAACCGCAACGGGAACAACGACGTACGGACGTCGGCTAGCTACCAGCTCATCATCACCGGCGGTCGTCCGGCCGGCACTACATAAGAGAAGCCGAGAGAGTCCTTTCGAAAGCTACGCTGGCCTCGCCGTCGTTGGATCCTCCACCGATCTTCCCGTCGTCCATTCGTCACACGGAGACACGACACGACCCTGTCGGATCGCCGATCGATGTCGAGGCTGCAGCGGTCGTCGGTGTCGTTCCGGCGGCAGGGCTCGTCGGGGCGCATCTGGGACGACCCGCTGCGGGGCCTCGACCTCAAGGGCCTGTCTACGTCGACCCCGAGGGCGGCGGGCGGCGCCGCCGTCGCTCCGCCGCCGATGCACCCGGACGCCAGCATCCTCGCCGGGGACCCCTCGCCCCGCGCCGTGTCCCGCTCGCTGATCATGCGCCACGGAGGCGGCGGCGGCGGGAGCGTGGGGGCCTCCTCCTCGTCGGCCGCGGCGGGCGGCGTCATCGTGGAGAGCCCGGACGTGGCGTCGTCGTCGTCCGCGCGGATGGCGAGCGGCCCAAGCGGCGGCGGCGGCGGATCTCCGCCGCGTTCTGCGCATGCATGGGGCATCCCCCCGCGTCGCACGCGCAGCAGTAGGTCGCGCACGTGTGGCGCATGGGGTATTTATATATATATATATATATATATATATATATACACGGCGTGCGGCCGCGACGCGATGGCTGGCGTGCGGCGACGTACGTGTATGCAGCATTTGTGTGCATGTGAGGGTTATTTTGCACTCGACGATGTACTGTAAATTTTTTCTGCTGTTTGTGTGGGTTGAGATCATAGCACCATGTGTCCATGTGCATCATTGCACGCGTGGTTTAGTTTTGTGTAGTAGGCTGACGAGCTGAGGAAAAAAAAAACTTGTATACCAAATAAACTGATGGTGAAGTGCGTTGGCGACAGCCGACAAACGATCCCAATTTCTTAACCTGTGATGTGGTACTGTTTACGCCGTACATGCATCCAAGTGATTGTTGCCTCTGAATTTCTTAACAATCAGGTGCTCTCTGACACACCCGCTGTTGTCGCTCCTTCGGTATCATCCATGTTACCGGAATGACCGAATGAACTCTGTAGTTCAGTGTAGGTGTTGCGAGAGTTCCAAAATACCCTGATTCTCAATTGTATATTTGTACTGTGAAGATATTCCAGCAGGATTTTTACCAGCAGGAACAGAAACTAAAAAAAAGTGCTGCTGGCTCTATATATAGGTAGAGAAGAAATGAAACCACCTAGAACGTTGAACACATGATGACATCCTTTTAGCTACAATTACATAGCATGAGGAAACCTAACGGGTCATATCGTCCGTCACTGTCCGTTGAGCATACTGACATACTAAAGAAGCAGCAGCATCGTGACCTACCCAAACCAAAACATGAAGCATGGCAAATTGCATATCCAGGTAGAACTGCAAAGAACAGAAAATTTTGAAAATAACAATTAACCAATGAAATGAAGAGAAAAGGAGGAAAGGAGCTTACCTGCTGCAGATCAAGGGGACCTAGAGGCTTTGGCCCCTGCTCTATCTCTTCCCATAAGGCTTGGTCCTCTGAGAGCCACAGTATGACCGTCTCTGCGAGGCGCATCATTAACAAGGTGGCGAATCTTTCTCTACCGACAAACATTTCTGCGGCAATGCTTGCCATCCTGTTCAGCTTTGCATCTAGTTCCTGCAATAAAACACCGAATGACATCCTTCCAAAGAGGCAAAGACTAAATCAAAGAGACAGATGCTTGCGCCATGCAAAGAAACACCACTAATTTTGACAAATTGTGATATTTTTAACCACACAATATATAGAAGATTAAAAAGAAGCTTCACCATGGAACCGACAATCTTAGCAAAGTGAATCCAGTGAAGGATATAGGCGGAATAGCCAAATACGTCCTCAAACTATTGACGAAAGCTCATTTTTGTCCCTAAACTACAAAAACGGTCATTTTCATCCTCAAACTTTCGAAACCGGCTCAATTTAGTCCCTAGGCTGACGTGGAGCGCCACGCGGTCATCCTCGTCATCGTCCATGTCAGCATTTCCTTCCCTAGGACCGTGAAATACCGTTTCTAACCTTACCTTTGGCCACATCCCCACCAGGACTGAATATCTGCAGGTTAGTAAATTTAGGGACATGGTAAAAAAAAGATCAGTCAAGTTTCATAGTAATTTCAAAACTTTTTTATGCAGTGTGGCCATAAGAGAAAAATGGTATCATTTGCAAACTCGAAGTAAGGGCAGAAACGATTATTTCACGATGCTAGGGAAGGAAATGTTGATGTGGACGATGACGAGGATGACCGCGTGGCACTCCACGTCATCTTAGGGACTAAACTGAGCCGGTTTCGAAAGTCTTAGGATGAAAATGACCGTTTTTGTAGTTCGAGGATGAAATTGAGCTTTTGCTGATAGTTCGAGGACATATTTGGCTATTCTGCCAAGGATATAAGCAACAGAGGAGGCCCACTTTCTAAATGGCAAGTCTATATTCCCCTTGAGTTTCGACGCTGCACCATCTTAACCCATCATGCTATTAAAATTTTACCGATGCGATTTTTTAAATTCCAGGGGTTCAACTAGAAGAATCATCAGCGTTAACATGGTTCTCGTCCAAAGCATCCACTTTCGTCCATATTGCTCAATTAATTTAGTTACTACTGTCCCTTTGGGTATATTATGCTAAAATGATAGGTTATATTACATAAAGGATTGACCCAAGCAACTACCTGCCTCAGAGTTGGAGTTTCATTTCAAAGGCCTATTTCCGCTAGGCAATTATAAGTAAATATCACTACCGGAATCGATGGCTTTGCCGAGAGCCCGATGCTCTCGGCAAAGGCCCAATTCCTCTCGGCACAGGCTGTGCTGAGAGGGAACCCTCGGCAAATCGCTCTCGGCACCGTTGGGCCGGCAAAGGGCTCTTTGCCGAGAGCCAAAAAGAATCCTCTTGGGAAAGATGTGCCGAGAGCCCCATATAGCTCTCGTCATAGACGTGGTTAGAGGTGACGGCGTGAGATCTGGGCCCACCTCTTTGCCGAGAGCCGCACGTCGGGCTCTCGGCACAGAAGGCTCCTATGCCGTGAGCCAGGATGTGGCTCTCGGCATAGCCGCGACCATGGTGGACCGGGTCAGTGGTGGGCCCCACTCCTGTGCCGAGAGCCGTTGACCGGGCTCTCGGCAAAGGCCCGGTTAGTCGGCCCCACCGCTTTGCCGAGAGCTAGCTCCCCAGGCTCTCGGCAAAGCCCTCTCCAGGCGGCCACGTCATCCCCCTTTGCCGAGAGCTAAAGCCAATGCTCCCGGCATAGAGGCCCTCTTTGCCGAGAGCCTTGGCTTTAGCTCTCGGCAAAGGCTTTTGTTTTTTTAATTTAATCAAAAGCCTCAAATGTTACCCTCATCACTTATACATCATCACAGGCAGCTTATACTCATCACAGGCAGTAATATTCATCACAGGCAGCAATATTCATCATAGGCAAATTATAACCACCACAGGCACATAAATCATACACACGAAGATCCAAATCAAAGTGCAAGTCACGAAGGTCCAAATGCAAGTACAAGTCACCAAGGTACATAATCATACACACGACACATGCAAGTCACGGAGGTCCAAATGCAAATAAAAGTTGCTAAGTGCAGGAACTCACTCATGCGGTTGGTACCCCGCCCCCCCCTCCGGCGGCTGCTCTGGCCACGACCCCCACCCAGAACCTGGTGGTTGTTGTGTCACCCCCGGCCAAGAGAACGATGATCCGTGAGGTGGAGGCTGAGCGCCAGCCATCGTCGACGGGCCACGCGGCATCCCCCACGGGCCCCACTGCATCCCCCACGGAGTCTGCTGAGCTGGCGGCGGCGACATGTCATGTCCCGTAGGCCCCTCATTTGATGCCGCCGTCGATAGATTCTACATAGGATTTAAAATCAGGAATGATAGTACAAGATTATGAGCATGTATACCAAGTCATTTTCGATTTCTACGTCATTCTAGGTTTTGCTATGATTATAAGTTCTATACAACAATAAGAAACGAAAGTACAAGGTTTTCTAGCTCACTACGAGTAATTCTAGGTCATTCTAGTTTTTAAGCATTTATATCAAGTCATTCTAACTCACTACGAGAAACAAAAGAGCAAGCTAGGTTGGAAAGCAACTTGTCGGGGACAGCCATAGGGGTCCCCTAATAACGGGGAAATCACCGCTTTTTTTTCGAAATATAACGAAAACGAACGAGCAAACTCACGAACCGCAAATCACACCTCGCATGCCGCGGCCCACGGCCCAAAAAGCCCCAGCGGCCCATCGAAATAGCCAACCCCCGACACCCCTCGAGCGAACCTCCGCCCCGCTCGAGGGCCGGGCGCTGTACCGTGAATCTTCCGCCTCGCTCGAGGGCTTGACGCCCCCTCGGGCGAGTGTCCGCCCCGCTCGAGGGCTTGACGCCCCTCGAGCGAGTTTCCGCCTGGCTCGAGGCCTCCTCCGATCCGCGACACCATCCCTGCTCCCACGACCGGAGCATTAAATGCTCTGGCGCGTCTCGGGCGCCCGGGTCAAAGGCGAATCCCCGCCACACCGGCCCTCTGACACTGCCTGGGAATCAGATCCCAGCGCTGTTCGGCCAACCCGCACTGTGCAGCCATCCCCGGCGCTATGCGGGTGCTGTGCGGGATGGCCGGTCTCATTCCGTGACGCTGTGCCGCCTACTCCCGTACCTTCTCCACGTCGCGCCCCTCGAAAGAGGACAGCGGCACCCTCGAAAGGGGTACGGCCGCCAATTCCCCGCCCGCCTGGGACGACGCCGTGACGCAAGGCCGGCGGGGCGCGTCACCTCCATCATCTCCGGCCCTGAGCGGCCATCCCCGTCACTGTGCCGCCATCCCGGGCACTGCTGGGCCATCCCCCGCACTGTAAGAATCCAGGTTGACAGGACATCGCCACGCCCGCCGCTATGCAGCCTCCGGTCCTCCGTCAGCCAGGCCCTCGAGCCGGTGTACGGACGGCGAACAAACGAAGAGCTCCAGCGCTACTACCCTCGAAGCTGCTCCTGGACGGACACAGGAGTCACCACGATGCCCGCCAGGAGCAAGATTCGCCAGGACGGCCATCGAATCGCCGGCACTGTACGCCATACCGCCACACCATGCCTAAAGCCATGCGGTATGACTGTAAACCGCCTCCCCTTGGTCTATAAAAGGAGGAGGCGGTCCCCCGGCCGCAGGGGGACGAGATCATCGCTTCACACTCACTCTCACTCGCATACTCGTTCCCTTTGATATTGGCACTTTGCCTCAATCACTTAGTAGGGACTTGGAGGCCTCTCCTCCTCTCCCGCCTTGCTTGTAGCGCCCCTCTACAGGCACCACTGGTGCGAATCAATACAGCGCGCACGCGCAAATCTGCTGGACGTATGATCCCGTGGTCGGAACCAGGATAAACCCGTGTCCCTGTGTTGTCATTTGCACCGACCATCGAGAAGCTGATCACAGCGTAACTTACTAGTTAGTGTCGGGACTAATCCTAACACCGACAGTTGGCGCGCCAGGTAGGGGAACTCGCGCTGTGATCAACCCCTCACCAGCAGTCTCGATGGTGATTCGCACCGAGATGACGTCCCAGAGGTACGCCATGGGCAGCTCGGACCCTCTCCCTGCCGGATTCGAAATCCGGTTTGGGAGCCTGAACTTTCAGGCCACAGGGAACGGCTACCTCATGCGCCTCACCAACCGCGACGAACTCCACCCGTGGCGGTCGACTGGGCCGGGCCCAATGCCCGCCACGCCTGCTACTGACGCTCCGGCACCCACCCAGGCGGCTGCTGCGAGCACCTTGACGTCCCGGCGCTGCAAACGCCCATGTCAGCGCTCGCGTCAGGTGCGCGCGGAGCGACGCCGGGCAGTACGCGAGGCGGCTCGGAACGACGTGTCCCCGCCAAGCGACACGACGGCGCACCCTGCAGGGGAGCACGCGGCCGCGGGGCCGCAGTTCCCCCACGAGATGCGCAACCCTGCTGCGGCGTACGCCTCATCCGTCAGCACCGACATGGCTGCATATGAGGATCTCCCGGGCCATCACCTGCTGTCAGCCCGGAACCTCATCGTCACCACCAACGATGAGTCGTACCATGGCTCGCCCAGCGAGCTGCCGCCATCGACCTCGCATGGCTACGCGAAGTGGGACTTTTCCGGCATACCGGACCCTGTGGTATTCCGGCGGTTCCTTGACGCCGCGGACTACTGGTTCGGTTACTCCGACGACTCCAGCGAAGGGAGCTACGATCCCTCACGCGAGTGCTTCGTTGTCACCGCCAACGAGCATGCTGACGGTGCGAACGGAGCGGGCGACGGGAACGCGGCCCAGCATCCGGAGCCGAACCCGCCACCGGCCCCACCAGCGGGCAATGCGGATATTAATGCGTAGCTGGCCCAGGCGCGTGAGCTCGAGGCAAAGCTCGCGGAAGAGTACCGGCAGGTGCGGCTCCTGCGTGCCACCATCGCAGGGGAAGCCTCGGCGCACGGCGAACGCGCCCGAGAAGCCGGGAAGCAGGCTTGCGAGCGCATCAACGCCGACTTCAATGTGGACGATCCACACATGCCGCTTCGGGCCAGCCAAAAACTCATCACGGCGGCGACACTACTTCGGGCCATGCCCGAGCCATCGACGCCCGAGGCACGTAACCTGCGCCGCGAGGCGCAGACTCTCATCGAGCTGGCGGCCGTGCAGCAGGCCGAGAGCTCCGCGTCCCGCATGCACAACCAGTCCAGCGCGCGGGGCGACGGCGGCGCGCAGGACCAGGAGGCATCCGTCCACGCGGACGGCGCGGCGGGGCAGCCGGCAAACCGGGACAGGACGCCTGTCAGGGAGCGGATCCTTGACACGCGCGGCCAGGTCCACGACGGCGATGCCCGCAACGTCCTGAACGCCAAGAGAAGGGGCGACGCGGAGGCGCGAGCAGCGGCGGGCTACCACCCTCGACGAGGTGGTCGCTACGACAGCCGGGAGGACCGCTCGCCAACACCGGAACCCCCGGGGACCCGAGTGTTCAGCCGGGAGATCCGTGCGGCGAGTTTCCCCCAGCGCTTCCGCCAGCCCACCACCATCGACAAGTACACGGGGGAGACGGACCCTCGTGTGTGGCTCAACGACTACCACCTGGCTTGCCAGCTGGGCGGCGCCACCACCGATGCGGTGATCATCCGCAATCTGCCGCTGCACCTTGCGGACTCGGCCAGAACGTGGCTCGAGCACCTGCCACCCAGCCAGATCCACAGCTGGGATGACTTGGTCCGCACATTTGTGGGGAACTTCCAGGGCACATACGTGCGCCCTGGGAACTCCTGGGACCTGCGGGCGTGCACCCAGAAGCCCGGCGAGTCGCTCCGGGACTTCATACGGCGCTTTTGAAAACGCTGTACTGAGCTCCCGAGCGTTGCTCAGTCCGAGATCGTGCACGCCTTCCTCGAAGGCACGACCTGTCGGGACCTCGTGCACGAGCTCGGGAGGAGCCCGCCGGTCGACTCCAACGAGCTGTTCGACATCGCCACCAGCTTCGCTTCCGGAGAGGAGGCAGTGGGGGCCATTTTCGACGGCAAAAAAGGAAAGCGCGTGGACGACGCGCCCGCGGAGGGCAGCAAGTCCAAGGAGCCCGCGAAGAAGCAGAAGCGGGGCAAGAAGGGCAAGAAGCCCCACCATGACGCACGCGCGCAGGGGCGCGGCGAAGACGACGAGGCCCTCGCCGTTGACCCTGCCCGTAAGGGTCCTCGAGGGGCCCCTCGAGGCCCCGGCGTGTTCGACGATATGTTGAAGAAGCCCTGCCCGTACCACAAGACCCCGGTCAACCACACCCTCGAGCAATGCGACATGCTCAAGAAGTACTACCGCCGCGTCGCCGCGAAGGAGGACGAGGCCAAGAAGGACGGGGGTGACGGAGGCGCTGATGGCTTCCCTGCGGTGGAGAACGTCTTCTTCATCTTCGGGGGACCGACGGTGGACATGTCCACCAGCCGGCGCAAGCGAGAGCGGCACGAGGTCCTCGCCGCGGAGAGGGCTCCTCCTTCCTTCCTCGATTGGTCGGAGGACGCCATCACCTTCAGCCGCGAGGATCACCCGAACCGCATCCCCAACCCGGGCCAGTACCCGTTGGTCGTCGATCCCATCATCGGCAACGCGCGGTTCTCCAAGGTGCTGATGGACGGCGGCAGCAGCCTCAACATCCTCTACGCCCACACCCTACGGCTGATGGGGATCGTGTTGGACCAGCTGCGGCCCAGCACGGCGCCGTTCCATGGCGTCACGCCGGGCAAGCGCGTCCAGCCCCTCGGTCAGATCGACCTGCCGGTTTGGTTTGGCACCCCGGACAACTTCCGCAAGGAGGTCCTCACCTTTGAGGTGGTGGGGTTCCGGGGCGCGTACCACGCCATCCTTGGGCGTCCGTGCTATGCCAAGTTCATGGCGGTCCCGAATTACACTTACCTCAAGATGAAGATGCCGGGGCCAAAAGGCGTCATCACCGTGGGCTCGTCGATCGAGCACACATTCGACTGCGACGTCGAGTGCGTCGAGCACGCTGAGGCCCTGGCGCTCGACGAAACGCTTGTCGCGGACATGGAGAAGCTGGTCAACGAGGGCCCCGACTCCTCCGCCAAGTACGCGGGCAGTTTCGAGGCTGCCGAACAAACGAAGGAGGTGCCTCTCGACCCCGTCACCCCCGAGGGCAAGGTGTTGAGGGTCAGTTCCACCCTCGACCCGAAATAGGAAGAGGTGCTCGTCGACTTTCTCCGCGCCAACGCTGACATCTTCGCGTGGAGCCCCTCGGACATGCCAGGCATCCCGAGGGAGGTCGCCGAGCACTCCCTTGACATCCTACCTCACTCCAGAGCCGTGCAACAGCGGCTGCGGCGCTTTGATGAAGAAAGGCGCCGCGCGATCGGAGTGGAGCTGCGGAAGCTCCTCGAGGCCGGATTCATCAAGGAAGTTTTCCACCCTGCGTGGCTAGCTAATCCTGTACTAGTTAAGAAAAAGAATGGGAAGTGGAGGATGTGTGTAGATTACACCGGTTTAAATAAAGCATGTCCCAAAGTTCCTTTTCCTTTGCCACGAATCGATCAAATTGTTGATTCCACTGTGGGGTGTGAACTCTTATGTTTCCTTGATGCCTATTCGGGTTACCACCAAATAAAAATGAAGGAGTCCGATCAACTCGCGACCTCTTTCATCACACCGTTCGGCATGTTTTGCTACGTAACAATGCCATTTGGCCTCCGAAACGCGGGCGCTACGTACCAGCGATGTATGCAGCACGTTTTCGGGGACCACATCGGGCGAACCGTAGAGGCATACGTAGATGACATTGTGGTCAAAACCAGGAAGGCAGACGACCTGGTTAACGATTTGCGCGTCGCGTTCGATTGCCTACGGGCAAACGGGGTGAAACTCAACCCCGAGAAGTGCGTCTTCGGGGTGCCGCGCGGCATGCTGCTGGGATACATTGTTTCTCAGTGGGGCATCGAGCCCAACCCCGAGAAGGTCTCTGCCCTCGACCGAATGGGCCCGATTCGAGACCTAAAAGGGGAGCAGAAGGTGTTGGGCTGCCTGCCGCCTTGAGCCGTTTCATCTCACGGCTCGGCGAGAAGGGACTGCCCCTCTACCGACTCCTGAAGAAACACGAACGCTTCTCCTGGACCGTTGAGACCTAGGAGGCACTCGACAAGCTCAAGGCGACGCTCGCACACGCGCCAATCCTCACGCCGCCTCGAGGCGGCGAGCCTCTATACCTCTACGTCGTGACAACCACCCAGGTGGTCAGCGCGGTCATTGTTGTGGAGCGAGCAGAGGAAGGGCACGCCCTACCAGTTCAAAGACCGGTGTACTATATTAGCGAAGTGCTGTCCGAGACCAAGGCGCGGTATCCCCAGATCCAGAAGCTGCTCTACGCAGTGGTGCTCGCGCGGCGCAAGCTGCGGCACTACTTCGAAGCCCATCCGGTCACCGTGGTCTCGTCATTCCCGTTGGGAGAGATCATCCGCAACCCGGACGCCGCGGGCAGGATCGCAAAATGGTCCGTAGAGCTCATGGGCGAGACGCTCACCTACGCGCCGCGCAAGGCAATCAAGTCTCAGATCCTCGCGGATTTCGTCGCCGAGTGGACGGACACACAACTGCCCCCGTTGCAGATCCAGGCCGAGTGTTGGACCCTCTACTTCGATGGGTCGGTGATGAAAACCGGAGCGGGCGCGGGCCTGCTCTTCATCTCGCCCCTCGGGGAACACATGAGGTACGCAGTGCGCTTGCACTTCCCCGCATCGAACAACATGGCGGAGTACGAGGCCCTCCTCTGCGGCCTCCGAATCGCCATCGAGACCGGCATCAAGCGCCTCGACATCAGGGGAGACTCGCAGCTCGTAATCGATCAAGTCATGAAGAATGCGAGCTGCCACGACGAGAAGATGGAGGCTTACTGCAATGCCGTACACGCCCTCGAGGACAAGTTCTATGGCATCGAGCTCAATCACATCCCCCGCAAGTATAACGAGGAGGCGGACGAGCTCACGAAGATCGCGTCGGGGCGAATCACCGTTCCCCCAAACGTTTTCGCACGAGACGTCGCCAAACCGTCCGTCGACCTCAGTCCAGCCCCCTCGAATCGGGAGGAACCCTCGGGGGCTCCCTCGAGTCCAGCAGGTGCGGAACCCATGGACGAGGACCCCTCGAATGAGGCGTTCGTACTCTCCCTGCTCGAGGGGTACGGCGCGAACGAAGCCGAGGCCATGGAAATCGAGCCGACCCCCCGCGCGGAGGATTGGCGGGGCAAGTACCTCGCCTGGACCGATCGAGGGGAACTCCCCTCAGATCGGACCGAGGCTAGGCGCATCGCCAGGAAAGCCAAATCATTCGCCGTGATTGACGGCGAGCTGTACAAGCGCGCCGCGTCCGGCGTCCTGCAGCGGTGCATTCCCATTCCCCACGGCCGGGAACTCATCCGTGACATCCACGCAGGCATGTGCGGCCATCACGCGCCACCGCGCACCCTCGTGGGCAACGCGTTCCGCCAGAGCTTCTACTGGCCCACAGCGGTTGCCGACGCCAACGAGGTCGTGCGCACCTGCGAGGGGTGCCAGTTCTACGCGCGTAGGACCCTTCTCCCAGCTCACGCCCTACAGACCATACCCGTCACATGGCCCTTCGCCGTGTGGAGATTAGACATTGTCGGGCCCTTGCGAAAGGCGCCCGGGGGCTACACCCACCTGCTGGTTGCCGTGGACAAGTTCTCCAAATGGATCGAGGCACGCCCAATCACCAACCTCAGAGCGGAGCAGGCCGTAACATTCTTCACCGACATCATCCACAGGTTCGGAGTGCCGAACTCCATCATCACCGACAACGGCTCCCAATTCACCGGCAGGAAATTCCTGGAGTTTTGCGACAACCACCACATCCGCATGGACTGGGCGGCTATCGCACACCCACAGACTAACGGCCAAGTGGAACGTGCCAATGGCATGATTTTACAAGGCCTCAAGCCCAGGATCTTCGACAGACTGAACAAGTCCGGCCGGAAATGGCTTCAGGAGCTCCCAGCGGTCATTTGGAGCCTCAGGACCACTCCGAGCTGAGCCACGGGATTCACGCCGTTCTTCCTAGTCTATGGCGCAGAGGCCGTTCTCCCCACGGACTTGGAATACGGATCGCCCAAGATTAAGGGCTACGATGAAGGTTCGAACCAGCGAGCTCGCGAAGACTCGCTGGATCAAATAGACGAAGCCCGTGACGTGGCCATGATGCAATCGGCAAGATACCAGCAGGCGCTAAGGCGGTATCAAGCTCAGAAAATCCGGCGCCGAGACCTCAACGAGGGCGACCTAGTGTTAAGGCTGCGCCAGGACAACCGAGGCCGCCACAAGCTGTCACCACCATGGGAGGGGCCCTACGTCGTCGTCAAGGTGCTCAAGCCCGGCACGTACAAGCTGGCGAACGAGCAAGGCGAAGTCTTCACCAACGCTTGGAACATCCAACAGCTACGTCGCTTCTACCCTTAGAAAGGATTTCCAAGTCTTTTTGCACATAACCGATGCCCCAGTCGGCTGTACGAATGTAAAGTTTTCTTTTCGATAAAGTCAAGGGCGACTCGGCTTTCTCCCCGAAAACCAAGTCCCCCTCGGGGGCTACTGCGGGGGGCACCACCCCTAAACGGTCCTGTTTTTTTTCTTTTCGCAAAAAATCTTTACTTCAAAAGCGCCAAGTACGTCTTGACCCGGGAGTTTGAGCGAAATGACGCAGGACGCGAATGGCCAAAGGGTGAAGACGGGTGAGTCGGGGATAGCCTACGCCTCGCAGTAGGATACGGCCCTTCCCCCTCACCACTTTGCCTAAGCGCTACTCGTGAAAACGAACGATTCCAGCTGAAATTCGCCTAAACGACAGGGAGAGACGGAACGGTGCAATCACAAAAAACGAAATGGCACTTAAACTTACAAGTACTTTAAGCAAACTGTGTTTATTACATAAAGCCACGAGGCTCGATTCCTAACTACAATCTAAGGGCCTGAGTGCCCAGCTACTTTCAGGGCTCGAGGGGCCCGACGGGGGGAGCGTCCGGGAAGAGGATCTCTGCGAAGTCGTCGGCGAGGATGTCGGCGGCAGGAGCGGCAAGCGCGTCCAGGCGGCTCGCCTCGGCCTCAGCACCATCGTCGTCGAGGTCGTCAGCGACAATGTAGCCCGTAGCCAACGCCGCAAGGTTAACCCGGTAATGCGATTGCACCATGCCAAGGGTCTTCTGGATCCCCAGGCGGAGCGCACCTCGCATACGCCGGGCGACGTGGCCGCCCAAGGCTCGGAGGCGACTCGCCACACTGCTCCCGGCTTGCCCGTCGCCCTCGTCGACGCTCTGGCACGCCTCGAGGGCTGCCTCCTGCAGAACCCCCAGCTCCTGCTGGGAGGAATTGTAGGCCGCCTGGAGCACCTCCGCCTGCGTCGCTGACGTCCCGAGAGCAGCCCGCAAGCCTAAAAAACGGAAGACGAATAAGTTGAGAGCGGATCTCGACGAACCCAAGCAACAAACGAAGAATCTAAGAGAGGCGACTTACCCTCGACCTGCTTCTTCTCTGTCTCGAGGGCCGCGCGCGCGGTCTCGGCCGCCTGCTGCAGCTCGAGGATAGCGGCGTCCTTCTCCTCGCTAGCCTGCCGCAGCTCCTCGAACGACACGGCTTCCTGGACCAACTCCCCTCTGAGCCGCGTGACCTCCGAATCCCGGAGCTGGAGCGCGGCTTGAACCTCCCCCAGCGTGGTGCGCTCCCGCTGGAGCTGGCCTTGCGCTTCCTCCCGAGCCGAGCGCTCGCGCTGGAGGGCGGCCTGAGCCTCCTTGAGGGCGGACCGCTCTTGCTGGAGCTGGCTCTCTGCCTGCTGACGCGCGCTCCGCTCTTGGCGAAGCTGATCCTCCACCGCGGCGAGCGACGTGACCTTCTCCTGCAGATCAGCGCTCAGCTTCTCGGCCTCCTGGGCCTTCTGCTCGGCCTGAGCCTGCCTGGACCTCGCCCCCTCGAGGGTGGTGCGGTCTTGCTGGAGCTGGGTCTGCGCCGCGACGAGGGCAGTCTCTTTCTGCGCCAGTAAGGTCTGCGCCTCGGCCAGGGCAGCGCGTGCCTTCTGCAGCTCGCCGTTCGCTGCCGTCAGCACCCCCTCCTTCTCTAGGAGCACGGCCTTCACTCTGTCGACCGCGGTGGCACCCTCCGCGGTCAGAGCACGCTGGTCCAGGAGCGCGTCCTGCACAGCCATTAGCCGGTACTCCAGCCAGCCGTTGTCCGTCTGCAGGGCCTCCACCAGGGCGTCCAAGGCTTCGTACTGCCCCCGGTACCAGTCGAGGCTCGAGCTCAACTGGGAGAGGCGGTTGTACTTCTCGCGCGCCTGGCCCTGCAGCTCCTGCGAGCAGCAACCAAAGGGCGGAGAGAGGAATCGGAACGTGAAACACTCGAACGAGAAACAAACGAGAAAATGAACTCCAACCAAGCAAAGACGCTCACCTCGAAGAGCTGGAACGACCGGCCTTCATGGAGTCAGAGCGCCTCATCCAGCGCAGCGTTGAGGGAGGCGCCGTGCTCGCGGAACTCCTGCCACAACGCCTGCTCGGCCTGGGCCTCGTCGAGCAGGGTACGCGGCACCCCGGGGTGACGCAACCCCTGTTCCGACTGCGACACGGCGGTGTCAGATGCTGGCGGCGCGGCACGAGACGTCGACGCCCCGGCGTCGTGCGCCGGCCGCTGCGACATCACGCAGCCGTCAGCCTGCATCACCAGCACCTCGGGCGTAAGCCCGGGGGCTGGCCCAGACGACCTCCTCGACCGGCCCCTCCTGGGGGCGGAATCACCACCAGCGGGGGCCTCGGCCGTCTCGCGGCCCCTGATGGACCGGCTCTCCGAATGAACCAGCCCGCGCCCTTGATGAGGGTCGCGGAGCACCAACGCCTGCTGCGGCATCGCGGCCGCCACCGCCACCTCCTACTGCGACCCCGCGGCCGCGGTCGGGGTGCGTGATGGCTCGTCCGCCGCCGCCGTGCTCACCACCGCCCGTGGTGCCCTCTCCGAGCGCCGCCCGGTCGTCAAGGACGTCCTTAACTTGAGCGCCTTGGCGGGCGCAAGATCGGGGACGGCCGGCAACGCCCTGACAACGAAATGAAAGGGGCGGATGAGCGGCTGTATCTCGGAATCGAGGGCATGCGGGAAAAGATACTACTTACCTCAAACTGGAGAAGCCCCACTTCCTCTTCCTCGAGGGCTGTGGGGCCACCTCCACTGCGCCCACCGGCGCCTCCGCGGTGCCCGCTGGCACCTCCACCGACAACCCGGTGACGGGCGGCACCGTGCCCGCCTCAAGGGTCAATTCCGCGGCCGCCCCCTCGACCCGCGGGGGTGAGGGCGCCACGGGTTCCCACCTACCAAAGGTGGTCCGCTCCCCGTCGCCCTCCTCCTCGTCCGAGGATGAGTTCTCCAGCACCGGTGGGGGGGAGAGACCTTGCTGCTCACGCAGCCGGTACTCCTCGTTGTACTGATCGAGGCGCTCCTGCTGCCTGATCCTTCTCTCCTTCGCAAGGGCCGCCCGGTCTCGCTCCCGCTGCTGCGCGGCGCGACCGGCGGCCTGAGATCGAGGCGTTGGCGGGTCCGATCGGGCGGCATCGACGGTCACCAGCTGTGGGCAGGGATTGTCAGGACGAATAAAAAACGCGAAACAAGAATCAAAGAAGAAAAAACGGTGCTCACCGGCTCGGCGTCGGGGAGCATCACGAACGACCAAAGGTCGTCGTCGCTGTGCGGCACCACCTTGAGGTTGATCGCGCGCCTCGCCCGCGTGGCCGCATACCCCTTGGGGAGAGGCTCCTGCAGCAGCCGTGAGCGCGCCAGCGACGTGGGGTTGGCCGCATCACTCATCTCGAAGATGCAGAGCTCCCTCTCCATGAGGGGAATGACCCGCCGATGGTGGAAGTTGGCGATGATCGAAGCCACCCCCATCCCGGCGTCCGCCAGCTGGCGCAGGGCGGTGGTGAGGGACTCCAACCTTCGTTGCCGCGACGGGGGCGACACGCTGTGAAACCAGGCGTCGGGCTTCCCCATCAGCACCTTCCCGGTGTACGGCGGAAGGCCAACGCCGTCGTTGCGGAGGTAGAACCACCCCTTCTCCCAGTCCGCATTGTTGGAGGTCATGGTGCACAGCGGGTACAGCTCCTTGCGCGCGTCCCGCAGTGCGAGCGTAAGGCCGCCGGCGCGAACCGCCCGGCGCGTCCCCTTCTCGGCCGTGGCGAGGGTGTGGAGCTCGCCGCGAAAGAGATGGACCCAGAGGTCCCAGTTCGCCGAGATCCCCAGAAATCCCTCGCAGACGGCGACGAAGGCAACCGCCTGCGAGATGGCGTTGGGGGCGAAGTTGTGCAGCTCCACCCCGTAGTGGTGGCACAGCCCCCGCATAAACCGGCTCGCCGGGGCGGCGAAGCCGCGCTCGTGGAGACGGGCAAAGCTGACGACGTAGCCGTGCGGAGGGTTGGGCTCCCTGTCCGACGCCGGCGGGACCATCCACGCCGGGTATGGGCCATCACCGGCCGGCATCAACTTCCCGCCGTTCACCAGCTCGTTCAGCGCCAGCGGTGTCACCGTCGACCGGGGCCATGGGAAAGGCTCCAGCACCCGAGTCGGAGGCGCCATGGAAGACAAGGGGGAAAAGCGAGGACTGCGGCAGAGGCGGAAGGAACACGAACGGAACCGAAGCGGCGGAGCGCACAGCCGGAAGGAAGATGAGCTGCGTGCGGGGATGGATGCGAATGGCAAGGTAAGGGACCACGCCTCTGCCTCCCCCCACGATTTATAAGATCCAGGGGAGCAACGCCCCCGAAAACTCTGCACACAGCGCCAATTAATGCGACCGGCGCCCCGCGTCGCTGACGAGCGGGCCCCGCCGCGCCGAAACGGTCGTACGCACGCGCACGCACTATCATTACGACGCAAAAATCGAAGGGGCGCGGCGCCCCGTCCCGTCCGCCCCCCACGTCGCCCACGACGACTGCGGTGCGCCGCCTGAAAAGGTGCGCCCGCTTCGTACGATCGGCGTCCACGATCCGCGCCCATTAAATGGCTGGGTTCCTTCCTGAGTAAGGATGACCCCCTCACGAAACTAGAGCCAAGAGCTCGAGGACCGACCCCTCGCGGGTGCGATCGATGCCCCGATCTAAAACGGGCGGAGCCGTGGCTCACCGAACGAACTCAAGGGCCGGGCCCCTCGAACGTTGTATTTACTGATCAGCGGTTCCAAGACCTGCCCGTCGAGGGAGGGCACCGCAGATGCCCCTCGAGCGGGGATTTACTGATCAGCGGTTCCAAGACCTGCCCGTCGAGGGTAGGCGCCGCAGATGCCCCTCGAGCAGGGATTTACTGATCAGTGGCTCAAGGGTCGGCTCGACCACAGCCCAGCGGGCTCCACAGATCAAGCCAAGACAGGGGCACGTTAGTGCCACCCCGCAAAGGCCCTACTAATCAGGGGTTCGAAGCCTGACCCTCGAAGGGTTCGAACAGGCGCCTCAGATTGACAGAGTCAGGGACGACCAGGGCACGCGCATTCGAGCCTGACCCCGAGCTCACAAGCTCGGGGGCGCCCCATAGTTCGTGTTCAAGGCCAACGAGGGCAGCTAGTCGAGGGATCCCACCGAGGGAGAGCTTCCGCACCCTCGGTCCCAATCGAACGGGACCGAGCCCTGCCTAGCACACCCGCGTAAGCGCTCTTATGGACGTGTCTCCGGACCACGAGCCGACCCTTATCGAATGGAGCACGGACGTCCACTTGAACCACCCGCTAACAGCTCGACGAGGGACCCATGATTCGCGACCAGTTCGATGGGAGTCATGAGCACCTCACCCCTCCGCCCCGCGAAGGGGCGGCGAAGGGGCGCACAGACAAGTCGGAGAGCTCGCCCCGATCGCCTTGAGTGGGCCCAGGCACGGGGGCTCGACGCACGGCTACACCTCCTGGGCGTGCCCGAACGCAAGAAAATACCGGAACGCGCGCGTGGCACCGCCGAGGCCGGCTGAAATAACGCCGATGCCGGCTGAAACAAACACCTCGCGCACCGGCCTTACGCTGCGAAAAACCTTGCAGGAATGCACACACTCCTCCAAGGCTTCGGGGGCTACACCCACGGGTGTGCTAGCGCACCCCCACGGAATGCCACAACGCCCAGGCGGGAAGACAGTCCCATCAGAAAGCACCAACCTTTGCAAGTTCCTACGGATACCGTTGCAAAGGCTCGGGGGCTACTGTCAGGGATAGCCATAGGGGTCCCCTAATAACGGGGGAAATCACCGCATTTTTTCAAAATATAACGAAAGCGAACGAGCAAACTCACGAACCGCAAATCACACCTCGCATGCCGCGGCCCACGGCCCAAAAAGCCCCAGCGGCCCATCGAAATAGCCAACCCCCGGCACCCCTCGAGCGAACCTCCGCCCCGCTCGAGGGCCGGGCGCTGTACCGCGAATCTTCCGCCTCGCTCGAGGGCTTGACGCCCCCTCGGGCGAGTGTCCGCCCCGCTCGAGGGCTTGACGCCCCTCGAGCGAGTTTCCGCCTCGCTCGAGGCCTCCTCCGATCCGCGACACCATCCCTGCTCCCACGACCAGAGCATTAAATGCTCTGGCGCGTCTCGGGCGCCCGGGTCAAAGGCGAATCCCCGCCACGCCGGCCCTCTGACACCGCCTGGGAATCAGATCCCGGCGCTGTTCGGCCAACCCGCACTGTGCAGCCATCCCCGGCGCTATGCGGGTGCTGTGCGGGATGGCCGGTGTCATTCCGTGATGCTGTGCCGCCTACTCCCGTACCTTCTCCACGTCGCGCCCCTCGAAAGAGGACAGCGGCACCCTCGAAAGGGGTACGGCCGCCAATTCCCCGCCCGCCTGAGACGACGCCGTGACGCAAGGCCGACGGGGCGCGTCACCTCCATCATCTCCGGCCCTGAGCGGCCATCCCCGCCACTGTGCCGCCATCCCGGGCACTGCTGGGCCATCCCCCGCACTGTAAGGATCCAGGTTGACAGGACATCGCCACGCCCGCCGCTATGCAGCCTCCGGTCCTCCGTCAGCCAGGCCCTCGAGCCGGTGTACGGACGGCGAACAAACGAAGAGCTCCAGCGCTACTACCCTCGAAGCCGCTCCTGGACGGACACAGGAGTCACCACGACGCCCGCCAGGAGCAAGATTCGCCAGGACGGCCATCGAATCGCCGGCACTGTGCGCCATACCGCCACACCATGCCTAAAGCCATGCGGTATGACTGTAAACCGCCTCCCCTTGGTCTATAAAAGGAGGAGGCAGTCCCCCGGTCGCAGGGGGACGAGATCATCGCTTCACACTCACTCTCACTCGCATACTCGTTCCCTTTGATATTGGCACTTTGCCTCAATCACTTAGTAGGGACTTGGAGGCCTCTCCTCCTCTCCCGCCTTGCTTGTAGCCCCCCTCTACAGGCACCACTGGTGCGAATCAATACAGCGCGCACGCGCAAATCTGCTGGACGTACGACCCCGCGGTCGGAACCAGGATAAACCCGTGTCCCTGTGTTGTCATTTGCACCGACCATCGAGAAGCTGATCACAGCGTAACTTACTAGTTAGTGTCAGGACTAATCCTAACACCGACACAACTCACGGGAGAAAGAGCAGCCAGTCAAGGAAGTGGAGGGAACAACACCTGCGGTGGTAGAGGGAGTTGCACTTGTGGCACCACCGCGTGACCAAGGTTCTGCATGTACTGAAGCACGATGGCCATCTGCTGATTGCTGGCTTCTTGCAACACTTCTGTCTGCTTCTGGTAAGCCTCCTGCATATGTAGCATCTGCCTCCGCGACTCTTCTGCCTGCCTGCCCGCTCGGCCCTCTCTGCTGCAAGCTGGGCCTACAATATTTGATCCAAACATTAGAATACAAGGAAACATATGTAAACGTCAATGAAGGACGGATAGAACAGAAATAACTTGGAAGTTCTCCTGCAAGGTCTCCGTAATGCTGGGTCGTCGTTCTATGGGCGGGGCTGAGCTCGTGGCCCTATCTCGAGATCGAACCTGCGAGAGAGTCGGAACATCATGCGGGACCAGGAGAGAGTCGCCAACAAAGTACCGTCCATGCTTCCTGCCTTCTCCAATTCTGACGACGGTTTCTGGATCAAGAGGCTCTCTCACCGGATCGAAGTCTGGCCTACGAACCTGCCTTGCCGTCGTGGTGTACTTTGTGATGCGGGGCTGGATTGTCGGGTTTGTGTACGCCTCGGGTGGGTCGTCAGGGTTGAAGGTGACGTCGGACGTCGCCCTGCCCTTGTGTGCCATACCATATGCCTCGAGCTCACCGCAAGGCCGATTCTCATGTGACTTAGACTGCAGGAAAACAACAATAAATGTCATGTTTTTGAAACACACTATTACTATTCAACTTACTACACCAGTGTCATTATACTTTTGTTGTTGTTTGATATATGCCATTATGTACGCCCGACATCATATGCGCCCCCCTTGCAAGTGTACTGGTGGCTGTGTATTCTCGTATAGACAAGATTGCCCCTTGCTTTCCTTTCTCACATTTCATTGACATGTGGGACCCACACGTCATGGTCATCTACAACCTCCCACCGCAGCAGCCCCCTGGCCGGCGGCACTCGCCGCTCGAGCCGGGACCTGCGTAAGGCGGCGCTTGGCCACTGGGAGAAAGGTGGAGGAGGATCGAGAGGAGTCAGTGGATGAGATTAAGGTGAAGGTGAAAAGATGACGAATGGAACCCACAGGTTAGTGTGGGTGGAGAGGAAGAATTGAAGATAGTTGTTATGATTTAGAGAGTTGTTGGACTGGACAATCCAGTACCGAGATGAGTCGTTTTTAGAGAGTCCAACAAAGATGAAAAAGGACTACTCTCTTGGAGATACTCATAAATGATATTTTGTTACGATTTTAAATGAATCATTAATCTAGTGTAAATGACCAGAGTCTCTTTTATCACTACTAGAGAATTGCACGTATATCCCAGGCCTATTTTTTGATTTGTACCGAGTATTTTTGGCCCCGGTACAAATAACTGCATTTATACCGGTTGGAGCCACCGACCGGTACAAATACCCTCTCACAGGGCCGCGTTGGCGCCATCTCCCACCCACCCGATACAAATGCCTCACATTTGTACCGGTTTGTGGCTCCGTCTAGTACAAATGTGAGGCTAACACATTTGTACTGGTCGGAGCCACCGCCCGGTACAAATGTGGAGTCATTTATACCGGGTCTAACCCCACCCCGGTACAAATATTCCTGCCTACCGACGCCGTCTCGCTTCCGTCTCTATCCCACCGATATCTGCTCAAATCCATCCACCACCACCCACACTTCTCTCTCCCTCATCTCTAACTCTTCTTCTTCCTCATCTATCTCTAACTCTTCACTCTCTTTCTTCCCTCGCAGCAGGAGGCCGTCGGGACGAGGTGGAGGGCGCGGGCCTCCCGGCGCGGGGGCCAGGCGGCGGCCGACGCGGGCGCGGCCTCCCGCCGGCGCGCGGGCCTCCTAGCGCACGGCGCGAGGGCCAGCGGCGGCCGTTATGGGCGCGGCCTCCCGTCGGCGCGCGAGCGCGGCCTCCCGCCGGCGCGGCGCGGCGCGGGGGCCAGGCGGCGGCCGGCGCGGGGGCGGCGGAGGAGGCATGCATGGGAGGGGCTAGGTAGTTCTTGAATGTTTGTGATTCGATTCTTGTAGTTCTTGAATGGATTCGATTCTTGTAGTTCTTGAATGGATTCGATTCGATTCTTGAATCAAATTGACTTTGTAATTTGGCGATTTTTATTTTTGTTGAATTCATCTGTGTGTATCTTGTGTGATTGAATGAAGAAGAATATAGAAGAAAATAAAGGCAACAGAAGAACTAAAAAGGGAAAGAAAAGAAAAAGAAAAGTGAAAAAGAGGGGGGTGAGGGGGCTAACGGACGGACGGCTCACGGGAGAAGCTCATTTGTACCGGATATCTCACCGGTACAAATGTGACTTCACATTTGTACCGATCGGTTTGTACCGGTTGGATACCCGGTACAAATGAGGGTTTCCAACCAGTACAGATGACTGTTTTTCTAGTAGTGTATGAACACGTTTTGTAGAATAATATTGCCCAAAAAAAGTAGACTAAGGAATACTATTCCCATGAAAAGAACAATTGACAACGACATGATCCGACAAACAGTATCACACACTGACACACATGATATGCGATCTAGTATTTAATTTGGTAATGATTTGTGTGCATATATTACTATATATTATCCAATTTATAACTTCATGCAGAGGATAATATATTTGGATTTTTCTGAGCGAGTGGAAGTTATTATCCACCTCACAACTCGTAAACCGGTATTTAATTTGCTACAACTTTATTTGGATTTTTCTTTAAACATAGTTTGAATTTTGTCCAATATTTCTATGTTTACTGATGACTTGTGATTTTTTTCTTGACCTGGTGCCAAGGCACAACGCACAACCATGCCATTCAAAAATCGAAACCAATTAATTTCAAAAAAATCGAAACCAATTAACCTCAAAAAAAAAAATCGAAACCAAGTTCCCAAATATCTTGAAAATACATCAAACCAACAAAAAGGAAATCTGAAACACAATCTGCATCTTTTTCACAGGCTCAAAAGCCAGCATGCCTGATTATTTCATGGCAGAGATCAAGCATGAAGCATCATTACCCACTGCAAAAAGCCTAATCTTCATGGCGTCGCCGCAAGTGCTCGATCAGCTCATCAATGTACTCCTCCTGCCTCGCCGTGTTCCAAAGAATCTTCTGCAACTCCCTGGCGTTGCCGGCGAACACATCCCTTTCCTCCTCCACCATCACCCGCCGCAACGCCGCCGCTACGTCCTCCCTCTGCACCGAGCCGTCGAGGTCGTCCCTCGGAACCTCCATCCCGACGCGCCGCTCCACCATGAGCCGGGCGGTGAGGCCCTGGTCGACGAACAGCGGCAGCATCACGAGCGGGTGGCCGAACAGGAAGCTCTCCACTAGCGAGCTCAGCCCGGCGTGCGTGAAGAAGCCGCCCACGGCGGCGTTCGCGAGCACCCGTACCTGCGGCATCCACCCGACGCGCACCAACCCGCGGCCGGCGGCGCGCGCGCGGGCCTCGAACCCGTCCGGGAGCATCCCGCCGCTCGTCGCCCGGAGCGCCCAGAGGAAGCGCACGTCGGCGAGCTCGAGCCCCAGAGCGATCTCCCGGACGTGCGCCGCCGTCAGCGGCGCCTCGCTCCCGAACGCCACGTAGATCACCGACCTCTCCGGCTGGGCGTCGAGGCACCGCACGAGGCTCGCCGTCTCCTCGTCGTCGCCCGCTCCGGCGGCGTCGCTGCTTGCTGCTGCGGCGGCGCGTGCGGCGTCGTAGGGGGCGAGGAGGCCGGACGGCACGACGGGCTTGCCGTAGATGCCGTCGAGTAGCGTGCAGAGCGCGCCGTCGACCTCGCGGCTGCAGCGGCAGATGAGGAGCGCGCAGCGCGACACCGTCTCCAGCTGGCGGCCGGTGTCCGCGATGCCGGAGGCGTTGGGCTGGAACGCGCCCACCATCCACTCGGCCTCTTGCCGCCGGTACGCGATCGGGGACGGCGGCAGAATCCACGGCGGCGGCACCATTAAGTGCTCCGCCGCCGTCCGCGGGTGCGCGTCGTTCAGCTCCTTGGGGCCGATGAACGCCACGAACGCCGCCGGGAAGATGAAGAACAGCGCGCACGGCACCCTGTGCTCGTCGGCGATGGGCGGGAGCCAGTGGTGCGCGAAGTCGACGACGACCCAGTCAGGCCTCCTGCCGTGCCCTTCCCCGGCGGCCGCCTCCTCCCCGCATGCCGCGGTGAGGAAACCGGCGAAGGGCGCGGCGAGGCCGTCGAAGGCGATCTTGAGCAGGTCGACCTTCTCCGGCGGTACATCGGACGTTGCTTCCGCGCCATCCGGGAGGCCGTGGACGGCCGGCAGCGGCAGGGACACGAAGCGGATGCACGGGGAGAGCTCCGGCGGGACGGGCCTGGTCCTGGCAACGTTCCTCGGGGTGGAGAGGAAGGTGACGAAGTGGCCACGTCTCGCCAGCTGCTGGGCGAGCTCGAGGAAGGGGATGATGTGGCCAAAGGCGAGCCATGGGAACACCACCACGTGAAGAGGAGGAGGTGGAGCAGCAGGTTCTTGCTTGCTCTTCGCCATGCCTGTCACTTGCGGCAGTGCTACTCACTTTTAATCAATTTGGTGCCACACAACCAGCTAGTTTCACTAGATCTTAGGAGATGATGTTGTGAAGGGAAAAGTGTTTTTGGCGGTGTGGCCTGACCATCTCTTCAGCGCATCAACATCATGCGTCATGCATTCATGTTGGATATGCGTGGCATGTTAACGCCCATTTCTTTCTTTCCTCTAGTATGTTTGCTGGTCCCTCCGTCTCAGAATATAAGAATTTGTTAACTTTTGCTGATCACGTTTGATCGTTCATCTTATTCAAAAAATTTGTAAAAATGTAGAAATAATTATGATATACTTAAAATGTTTATATTTATCGTGGAAGTTGATAAATGTTTATATTTTGAGACGGAAGGAGTACTCCGTCTGGTTTGGTAAATGAAGTTGTTTAGAACAGCGACACGGTCTCCAAAGTACAATTTCGATTTCTTATTTTTATAAAAATATTTGTTAAAAACTAACATATGTATATTTTTATGAAAGTATTTTGCAAAATAAATCTATTTGTGTAGTTTTCACATTTCAACGGTATTTCTTCATTTCCCGGTCAAGCGCGCGGAGTCGTGCTTTGACTCACCACCGAGGCACCGAGCAAACCAGCAAAATGAAAGGCAGACACATCCTCAGTGTGCGCCCATTATTTTCCTCAATCTCTCACCAATCACCATTGTTTTGTTTCATTTCAATAATTCCTTTTTACAGCTTGGTACATATGGAAGGCTCGCAATGACAACCGCTTCTGCAGAGGAAAAATCGGACTTCTTTGCAGGTACAGAAGGTGGCTGAGGCCCATCGACTAAACCACCGCAAAGCTTTGCAAGATCGGAAATGCTCAGGCCCGGGCGTCCGGACGCGTCGGACGCCCACCCGCCCGTCGTTCTAGCCAGAAATAAAAAAACAAAACGGCACGCGCCTCACGCTCACCTATCGCGAAAAAAAAAACGAGCCAGAAGCCCCACGTCCCGCACCTCGCGGCGCCGCCACCGCCGCCGGCGGATCTCCCTGCGCCGGCCACCTCCGCCCGAACCGAGCCCCGATCTGTGATCCCCGCTGCTCCACCTTTCCATCCCCTCCGTTTTCACCTCCTCCCGTGGTGTGTGCGCAGAGATCGGGCACCCGCCGCCGGCGCCGCTCGTCGTGGTCAGGGCGCTCCACCGCCCTCCCTCGGCGCCATGATGGTGATTCGCGAGCTCCTCGACGACGAGGACCCCCTCTCCGCCGGCTCGCCTTCCGTGGTCCCCGAGTCCGGCGTCGTCGAGCGTGCTCCCCTCCATCCCCGAGCTCGGCTCCAGCGAACGCGCTCCCCTTCGTCCTCCCCCGCGTCGGGCGGCCGGCCGCAGCTGCGTAGGTCGGCACTTCGTCGCGGCGGCCATGGCCCCAACCGGCGACGAGCGCGAGCGGCCGCGCCCCCGCCCCCAGCCTCTCCTCCAGCACCAACGTGCCTCCTCCCCAGCCTCCATCGGCGGTGCATCCCGTCCCCAGCCTCAGCCACGGAGATCTGTCGTCGGCCGTCGTCGTCGCAGGCGCGGGGAAGCTCCTGCAGCCGCCGCGGGCGCGCACGGGGGAGGTCGCCGCCGCTTTTTTGGATGTCGTTGTATATTGGTGTTGCAACAATATTTTTGGCATGTTGCAATCGTTGCGAACATGTTGCATCCACGTTCTCGACGTGTTGCGAGTGTTCCATGTGAATGTTTCAAAATTCGATCTAAATTTTTTTGATGTTGCAAACATTAATTTTCGATGTTGCGGATGTTGAGTTTCGATGTCGCAGACATGTGATGTTGGGTGTTGTGTCGAGTGGAAGGAGTATTACCCCTGATGTTGGATGTTGTAAACATTAAATTTTAATGTTGCGAATGTCGAGTTTCGATGTTGCAGACATTTGATGTTGGGTTTGTGTCGAGGAGGAGGAGGGGGAGAGGGCTCCTGATGTTGGATGTTGCACGCAACACGGGTCGCAACATGGTCGCAATATAGTCGCAACATGGTCGCAACATGGGGGAGGAGGGAAGAAAGACTCCTTATGTTGGATGTTGCACGTAATCGCGTTCGCAACATGCTCGCAACACACTCGCAACATGTACTCGATGCACTTTAGATCTAACGGCTAACGATTGAACATCTTAGGATCCGACGGCTGTGGACCCGTCCGATGGCTAGCGCCCGGATCGGACGTCCGGGCGCTAGCGGTGCCGTTGCAAGATTCAGCCACCCTTCCTCAACAATCCACCCATCCACCTGATACTGAACCTGCTCCGGTTCACAGTTTCCACTCCACAAGCCCCATCCACCTTCCGGTCCCAGTTTCTATGGCCCACCAAAATACAAGCTTTTACTCACTATTCTTGCAGTAGAACTCCTTTGCTGTTAAATGCTTTGTGGATGCGGCCACGGCACCAGACCACAATCATCAAAGAACTCAGCCAAGAAGAGCGGGTGTGGGCATTTTTATTGTCAATTCGCAGGTTTTGCCGGTCAACACAATCTATATAAGAGCTGTCCACGACCACATTCAATCGGTGATATCAGCGGAGGCTACGGCACTGGCTTTGGCTGCCACCATCCTTGATCACCTCAATTTGGGAGATGTCTCTTACTTTTCAGATTGCAGCCAATTGGTGGACTACGTGAATGCTGTAGACCACTCAGACACCCCAGATTGGCGCATGATGCAATTCGTCCAGAATTTCAAAAACGACACTACAAACAAAAGACTCTCAGTTGGCAAAAATGATAGGGAGCTAAACCCTATAGCTGATTCGTTAGCCAAATTAGCTTTTGCTTCACCACAAACCCAGTTTCAGGGCTAGGTACCGGGTTGTTCGTATGAACCCCATGATCATCAGTGCTCTTTCATTAGTGCACTGCCTTCTGTAAACATGGCCCACTTCAGGGTCTTAGCAGCTTCTTGTTGCTAGTTAATGAAAGTTGATTGTCAAAAAAAAACATCCCCTCTCCTTAGAGACTGGCCCGCTCACTACTAGAGAATCAGAGATTTATCCCTCGGCTACAAATGTGGACATTTGTACCGGATGGGGACGCATCCCGTGAGGCCACATTTGTACCGGGTGGGGGCTAGCCCCGGTACAAATGCCTCCACATTTATACCGGTCCATCTCTTCACCCGGTACAAACGACCCAAACGCCTATTTGTAACAGGTGAAGAGAAGGCCCGGTATAAATGTGGAGTCATTTGTACCGGACCTAATTACGCCCCGGTACAAAAGTGCAGCGCCGTCACGTGGCCGCCCGCGCTCCGTCCGCCCCCAGTCCCCCACGGTCTTTATATAATATCATTTCTTCCTCTGCTAGTTATCTCGCTCCCACCCTCTATCTCTTTTCTTCTTCCATTTCCATCCCCGCGTCTCTCTGTCTTCTCTCTACGCAGGGGGTGTTGGGGCAGCGAGCCGTGGGAGGCGGGCAACTGGGATGCGCGCGAGCCTGGCCTCAGCGTGGCTGGCCGGTGCGGTGGGCGCGCGGCCAGCGGCTGGCCGGGCGCGACCTGGTGGGGTGCCGGCAGCCAGGGCCCTGGAGACCGGCGGCGAGTGCGGCCTGGCAGGAGTCCGCGCACGGGGGCGCGCGTGGAGGCCCCTGCAGCTGGCTCCGGCGGCCGGCGTCGCGGCCAGGTTCTTGTAATTTTTTTATTCTTTGCTCAGATCTGAGATGATTCTTGTGATCTGAGATGATTCTTGTTGGTCTTCTGTGATTTCAATCTGAATCATGTGCCCGAATCATGTGGAAATGTATATGAGAAGGATATTTGTAAGGATTAATTGTGATTATGATTCTTGTGGAAATGTATTTTTGTGATTCATATAACTGTGAGTTCCTGTGATGTTTGTGTAAGTTTGATTCTTGTGATTCTTGAAGAAAGAGTTGAAAAAAGAAAACAAAAGAAAAGAAAAAAGAGGAAAGAACAGAGGGAGAACAGACAGTGCAGGGATGATGGACGGTGATGGAGCAGGGATGACAGATGGTGACAAAACACATTTGTACCGGGGCTTCCACCACCTAGTACAAATGTGAGCATTTTTTTTATACCTGGTGAGATACCTACTACAAATGCGATCTCACATTTGTACCGGATGGTTTGTACCGGGTGGATACTCAGTACAAATGCCTGATTTTCTAGTAGTGGCTCGACTTCGCCGGCAGCGCCGTCCAGGCTTCTAGCCACATGCTGACGGCGTGGAGGACGAGGTTGACCTCTTTGCCGACATCCTCGAAGCCAGCGCTAGCTCCCCATCCTCCACGGCTTGCGCTTGCAGACCTCAAGCACGGTGAACCTGACTGGGGGATAAACCAAGGGTAATTTACTTATCCCCTAATCCCCCCATCTACAAGGCTAAGAAGGCCCACGATCACTACGGCCCAGCATCAACTCCATGAAGGCCGTCCCTCAAGGCCTCACACGAGCGAGACGCCAAGGGGCCGTCACCGACCAAGATTAATCCCGTGTCGCCCAAAGGCCCAACTCTGACTTAAGCGTTCGCTCCACGCAGCTTAAAGAGGCATCCCGACCTAACGGCTACCCCGAGGGAAAGCTCCGCCTCGCACGACCTAAGACCTCGCCTCCCTCGACCAAGTGTCGGGTCCCCTCTGACGGGAAACGCAACGTGGCGGGAGGATCCCTGCTGTCAAGTGATGATGAGATTTCCCCGACGTGGGAGGGCCACTGCAAAGACGCCCCGTCACTTAATTAAGAGCGCTGCAGTGACCTGGGACAGACGAATCCTTCGCGGATAAGTCATCGGGTGGTGCATCCCAACCAAACAACCACCAGAGGTAAGGTTGGGGCTTGCACGAGAAGCTCCCGACCTATTAAGTGCACGGGATGGCAAGCCGAGGGCAGCCGCCTCAGGGCAGGGGCTCGCCGCCTACGCCGCCCAACGCAGGGACTATCACGGCTAGCCAACGTATGATGCCAATCGAAGACGGAGGCCCACACCACGACACTGTTCTGACGACTGTTCCAGCACTGTTACAGCACTGTAGCAGAGCGCGATTTTACCATCCTACCCTTTGTACGCCTGCCCCCCTTGAACTATAAAAGGGGGAACAGGGACCCTCTAGGGGGGATCCGACAACATCCAGCCAGAAAAGACACGATCAACAGACAACACATCCCATGCACAGTCACGAAAGCCAAGAGCATCATACGCTTACTACCCCCGGGAGACTTGGGACCAGGTCCCTCTCTCGACCTAAGCTTGTATCCCCACTACAAGCCCCCTGGGCATATACACTTTCCCACACTGGACGTAAGCCCCCCGCTGTGCCCGAACCAGTATAATCCTTTGTGTCTGTAGTCCCAACCGCCCGGACCCGACACACAAACGTACCAAAATTTACTTGCCGCGATATCAAACCCCGACAATTATTGCAAGACAACATTATTTTTTAAAAGACATTATACATGAAAACATGTTCGGTTTATTGATAGAGAATTACTTTTAAATTATTGATCTTCCATGTATTGTACTGTAAGACTTATAAATTACATACATACATGGATGTTATTAGTCACAAAAAAGCAACATGAGACATAAATATTCCTAGTGGATGATGACGTGGCGCTGACGTGGATAATTTGCATGTTGAGAGAAATGAAGACGGTGCATCTATATAGACTTTTTTTAATAGATCAAATTGTAATTTTTTCCACACATAAGTTGTTGCTCGCATTGTTGTTTCCGTTGAGTTCATTGCCAGTCCAGAATTTCCAAAGTGTCGTTCTCTTATCAGTACACCATTTCTGAATAATTGTCTGCTCATTTCTATATCTTTATTACGTGTCATGCATTGCTTATTGTTACGACGCATCAGGTACTCGCTCATTTACAAACACATGCAACGGTATTTTAACAGGTTGAGTAAATCCATTGTGATTTGAAAAACTAGCAAACACTACAATGTACAGAGTATCGGCCCTACCCGAAAAAAAAACAGAGTATCGTCCCAAATACAAAGCAGACGCACGCACCGCCATTCCTCCTGGTGGTTTACGCCTTCACTGCTTCAGTGACATTCGTTAAAAAAAAGAAGAGAAAATTATTCGAAACCCGCCATGTGATTGGCGTTGGACTCCTTGGAGACATTCGGAAAAACAAAAGACTCCTCGGAGACATGCACCGTTCGAAATTACCGAACGGAACCAGCGGGAGTTATCTCGCGCGTCCAAAACTTCTTGGAGATTCGCACAGTGCTCTCTCTCCTTCGGTATTCGCTTAGTATTCTGATTTTCGCCGTCGCCATATTGCTTTTGTGTTGGTCCCACTTCCCCACTCTCTCGCGCGCCTTCCTCTCTCCCCGGTATCTCGCACGCGCCGCCGCCGATAGGATTCCGGCGCCGCCGCCGCCGCCTCTCTCTCTCTCCATTCTATTCCCCGCTCTCCCTCTCTCTCACGACGTCGCGGTCGCGCCGCTGCTGGGTTCCGGTTCGCCAGTCACCTCGTCGTTCACACACCGCCAAACCACCGGATCGCATCCCTTTCTGTGTCGCAGACCTCGAAGTTGTCTCGTCGTATCTCCCCCGTTCGCTCGCCACCAACCGTCGCCGCCCCACCAGACCCATCCCATCTTCGTGTCCATCTTTGGCTCTGCACCAACCGCTGCCCATCCCCGGATCTCTCGCCGCCAACTGCCGCTAGGATCTCCAGCAGCATCCTCGACACCCCCCCACGTCGCACGTGCAGCAATAGGATCGCGCACGTGTGGCGCGTGGGGTATTTATTTTTTATATTTATATATATATAACATGTACCTACACGGCGT
The DNA here is from genome assembly GCA_036936925.1 of Cenchrus fungigraminus. Lineage (NCBI taxonomy): Eukaryota > Viridiplantae > Streptophyta > Magnoliopsida > Poales > Poaceae > Cenchrus > Cenchrus fungigraminus. The sequence goes on from CM072780.1 coordinate 94,722,200, forward strand.
GCAACCGTGACACAAGGTACTAAATAGTGTTCGTAGCGCCCGCAATAGTGGCCGCTATAGCGATAGAGGTACCCCGCCGCTACCGCTATAAAGTAGTGGACCCAAGATAGCATGTTTGGACTTAGCGGACGCTATTGTCCGCTATTGCTCGCTATTGGAGCCGCTATTGCTCGTGTTAAGCCGCTATTTGCTACATTTATGATTCAAATGATATATGAATACGAATTAAATGGTAACAACAATATTTTGATTAATTATTTAGGTAATGTACAAGAATTATGGATTGATAAATGAACTCTTTATTTATGGATATGATAGTTTAATATTAATATGTATTCCTAAATAATAAATATATCTATTTTTTGTGATTCTTGTCGTGAAATGTAATTGACTAACTTAAAACTTTAATATTTTCATGTAAATTTGATGTAGCACCAAAATTGTGACTATTTCTTGTGTTCCGCTATTTGGACTTAGCACCCGCTATAGCACCCGCTATCCGCGATCCGTTACACCGACATTAATCCGCTACCATACCGTTAAATGCTATTTATTACCTTGCCGCGGCATCTACAGCATTTGTGCATTGAGGGTTATTTGCACTCGACGATGTACTGTAAATTTTTTTCTGCTTTTTGTGTGGGTTGAGATCATAGCACCATGTGCATGATTGCACGCGTGCTTTAGTTTTGTGTAGTAGGCTGACGAGCTGAGGGAAAAAAACTTGTATGCCAAATAGACTGATGAGAAAGTATGTTGACGACAAACCATCCCTAATTCTTAACCTGTGATGTGGTACGGTAGTGTTTACTTCGTACATGAATAAGTGATTGTTGCCTCTCAATTTTTTAACCACATCATGCCCGGGATACACCCAATGGCGAAGGCAGCTCTAGCTATTATAGGAGGGGCTCTCCCCCCTTCTTCTTCCTCTTCATCTTTCATTTTCTCTCTTCTTCTTCCTTATTTCTCCTCAAAAAGTGGGTGGGGGGGGGGCTTCATGGCAAAACCAGCGGTAGGGGGGCTTGAGGCCCGGCCACCCCACCACTGGCTTCGCCACTAGATACACCCCGGGTACGCATACATGGAAGAATACGAATTTCTACTAGAATTCTCCTGTAATCCTACTAAGACTCGTACCGTGTAATCCTATCCGAACTCTTATCTTGTAACCGACTAGGAACCTACTCTCTGTACTATATAAAGGAGGGTGAGGCACCTAGGAGGGCATCTCCAACATCCACAACCCCTTCGGGGGAACAACACCCAAGCGTAGGGCGTCACATATGATACTCTAAACAGGACGTAGGGTTCGCTACTCTGGTGCCCGAACCTGTATAAATCTGTGTCCCGTGTCCTTGCCTTTACCTTCGAGTTCCAGGTCTGACGATCCCCCACCGCTCAATCTACTACCTCGGGTACCCTCTTGGTAAGTTTGCCGAGTTAAAACACCAACACATCAGGTGCTAGATCTCTGACACACCCGCTGATAGATGTCGCTCCTTCCGTATCATCCACATCCATGTTACCGGAATGACTAAATGAACTTCTGTAGTGAAGTGTATGTGTTGCTGAGAGTTCCAAAATACCCTGATTCTCAACTGTATATTTGTACTGTGAGATATTCCAGCATGAACCTTGGATTTTGACCAGCAGGAATATAAACTAAAAAAAGAAGTCCTGCTGGCTCTATATATAGAGAAGAAATGAAACTACATAGAACGTTGAACACATGATGACATCCTTCTATGGTTGGGTAGGAACAAGAACTACAATTACCAACCTATTCGTCTGGCTTATCAACCACCAGACAGGATTACTTTTATCTTAAAACAAATCAGCCACCGGTGCTTTTATCAGCACAAATCAGCACCAGTGACCAAAGCAGGCTCTACATAGCATGAGGAAACCTAACAGATCATGTCGTATTGTCGTCCGTCACTGTCCGTTCAGCATATTGACATACTACTAGGCAAACCAGCAGCATTGTGACCTACCCAAACCAAAACATGAAGCATGGCAAATTGCAACCAGGAACTATATCATGATGACATCCTTTTATGATTGATGGATCACGGTCACATTTTGGCATGTCCAGATCATATCTGACAAGGCATTCAAAGCACATCAGTTTTGCATCCGATTGACGCATCCAAATCATATCCGACAGGGCAACCAGAGCACATTAACTCTTCATCCGTGAATCACAAGCCACAATTGCATGGGAGTTTCGTGGCGATGACAGGCACATGGATACGGGCGCATCATGAAGGTTGTCAGGATCAGTGACACCTAGAGCAAAGGCATCTCCTCTTTCACAATTTGCTGATCACGCCCACATTTCTTCCAAGACCGTGACAGGACTGAACTGTCAAACATTCTATAGTTCACAAGCTACCAGAACACAAAGTAAATGTCAGAACCCATTACATGCCAGAAATTACTCCAACGGTGAATTCTTGTAAATATATTCATGCCAACACACAAGTAAAAACCGATGAAAGAATGATACAGTCTGGTGAAGATGTCATGCCCAGCCATGCGTGGCCAGACAACAATTGCAGGCCTCAGCTCTCTGAAACAACTCAAGATTTCTTTTCCTAGGTCAAACAATTATCCCTCTATACTAGTACTAGCACAACAGGTTTTGAAAGAAAAAGTGAAGCAGAAAAAAAAAACAAAGCGGAGGAATAGGGTGAAAGAATATACTATCGATTATTATACAATGATCTGCCTACACAAAATATCAGCTTGGAAACCTAGGAGCTGCCGTGGGATTTGAATGATGAAATTGAGTGTGCTGAAACCGAAGCAGTCGGGCTGTTTACTTCCCTGTCCCCGTTGGCAGCTCGGCCCTTTCCACTGATCATACTGACAACTTCTTGAGCGACGTCCATGAACCAATCGTCACCTGGAAGGACACTGCACAGAAGCAAGAATGTTGGTTGAAATTTCGAGTTTGTGGTGGATGCAACTTCTGTGAGATTCTCCCAGATGGCCTAACTGGTGGGAGAATCCAAGCTGTAGCTACTAAAACCTCCCACAACTTCATGTAACACAGAACATGCAAGGGGATCCTCAAGATTTTTTTTGCAAGTATGACTGAACTAAGAGTAAATAGGAAGCTTTGTTAGCAATTTAGCATTCAAGTATAGCAGCTAAGAATAAATTCGGAAGGTAGCTGGCATAGTATGCAGACATCAGTCAGCTGAAGTAAAAGAAATGCTTCACATAATCTCATCAAGGTTTCCTAATAAGTAAATTTTCTCCAAACCATCCCAGCAATTCAATTTGGCTAGGTTACTAATGGCAGACAAGCTGCCAGTTATGCTTAGTCTAGGATACAATGGTAGCAGCCTACAGGAACATATAACCCCAAGTTATTTACCTATGTGTTTGGGGAATGAATTCCTTGTCTATTCCTCCAACCCTAGAAGGGTGGGTATATAGAGTTAGCTATACATGGGCCTCTAGGGGCTGTACACAGGCCATATGGGCCACTCACACATATATACACTAACACCCCCCCCCAGTTTGGACTACCGGCGCAGCGGTGTACAAGACTGGCCAACAAAGAAAGAAACTCACACACAAGGCCCCCCGGAGCCACAACTAGCCACTGGCTACGTTGAGGCTGGACCGAAACTCCGAGAAGGTCGAGGAGGGAAGACCCTTGGTGAAGATGTCAGCAAACTGGGAGGTGGTCGGTACATGGAGAACCCGAACATCGCCGATAGCCACCCGGTCACGAACGAAATGCAAGTCAATCTCCACATGCTTCGTCCGCTGATGCTGAACCGGGTTGGTGGAGAGGTACACGGCGCTGACGTTGTCGCAGTAGACGAGCGTGCTCTTGGTGAGCGGGCTGTGAAGCTCAGCCAGGAGCTGTCGGAGCCAGGACGCCTCAGCCACGCCGTTAGCAACAGCCCGGTACTCCGCCTCAGCACTCGAGCGGGAGACAACCGGTTGTCGCTTGGACGACCAGGAGATCAGGTTGCCGCCGAGGAAGACGGCATAACCTGAGGTAGAGCGGCGCGTGTCTGGGCACCCCGCCCAGTCAGCGTCAGTGTAGACTACCAGCTCAGCAGACGGAGACCGGTGGAGGACCAAGCCGTAGTCAACAGTACCTCGGACGTAGCAAAGAAGACGCTTCAGCGCAGCAAGGTGTGACTCCCGTGGATCATGCATATGGAGGCAGATCTGCTGGACAGCGTAGGTTTGATCCGGCCGGGTGAAAGTGAGGTACTGCAAAGCTCTAGCGAGACTCCTATAAGCCACAGGATCACCCAGAGTAGCAGACAGCTTCGCCTGAGTGTCAACAGGAGTGGAGCAAGGCTTGCAATCAGTCATCCCGGCACGCTCCAGGATATCCAGGGCATACTGACGCTGGTGAAGGAGAAGACCAGTCTGACGGTGCTCAACAGTCACGCCCAAGAAGTGGTGAAGCTGTCCCAGATCCTTCATGGCAAACTCCTGCTGAAGTGAGGAGATAATCCGCTGAAGCAGCTGTTGACTAGAGGCAGTCAGAACAATGTCATCAACGTAGAGGAGGTAGGCAACCCTCGGCATGGTGATATATGAACAACGAAGTATCTGACTTGGCCTCAACAAACCCCAGTGTCAGCAAGAAGGTGGCAAACCGAGAGTACCATGCCCGAGGAGCCTGCTTCAAACCATAGAGAGACTTGTTCAACCGGCAGACCAAATCCGGACAACTGGAGTCCACAAACCCTGCTGGCTGGCTGCAGTAGACTGTCTCGGTCAGAGTGCTATGAAGAAATGTATTCTTGACATCGAGCTGGTGCACGGGCCAAGACCGAGAGAGAGCCAAAGAGAGAACAGTGTGCACTGTAGCAGGCTTCACCACTGGACTGAAAGTCTCGTCATAGTCCACACCAGGACGCTGAGTGAACCCCCGAAGGACCCAACACGCCTTGTAGCGCTCCAGAGTACCATCAGCACGGCGCTTGATTGTCCAAATCCACTTGCCGGTCACCACATTGCAACCCGACAGACGCAGCACAAGGTCCCAAGTCTGGTTGGCAAGAAGAGCTTCGTACTCCTCTTCCATCGCACGACGCCAGTTCGGATCTGCCAGAGCCTCACGAACCGACGTCGGGATCAGAGAAAGCCGCGGCTCCCCCTCGGTGGCGAAAAGGGCCCGCGACCGAAGAACCCCGGCCGCCTGCCGGGTCACCATGGGATGGGTGTGGCGAGGATCCCGATGGATGACCGGCGGGTGGTACACGGCCGACTCCACCCGAGAACGACGTGGTGGAGGCGGCGGCGGTGGCGGCGGAGGCGGTGTGGGCGCCGGTGGAGGAGGCGGAGACGGCTCCGGTGACGGTGGTGGAGGAGGCGGAGCCGTGGAGCGGCGCCCATAGACATAGCGCACAGGAGGCACATAGTCCACGGGCACCGCTGGTGGAGGAGCCGGAGAAGGCAGTGGTGGTGAAGGCACCGGACGGCGCTGGGACACCTGCACGGGCTCGGTGTAGCGTGCAGGTGGTGGCAGGGCCGCGCGTGGCGCGGTAGGAGGCGCCGGAGCCGCGTGTGGCGCGGCGAGGGGCGCCGGGGGCACCAAGGCCGCGCGTGGCGCGGCCGAAGGCACCAAGCCCACGTCAGGTGCAACGAATGGCACCGGAACCGCGGGTGGTGCAAGAGGAGGCTCAGGCGCCGCACGGGGCACAGCCGTAGGAGTCAGAGCCGGTGGTGTACCAGAAGGACCTGCTGGAAAAGGAAAAACAGAAACAGGTGGCTGCACCACCGGGTCAGAAAACATGGACTCAATGTCAGGATCAGGAGTGGGTGTGAAGGTGGAGGAAAAGGGGAAGTCCGACTCGTCAAACACAACATGTCAGGAGATAAGAACCCGACGAGAGGCGAGATCGTAGCAACGGTACCCCTTATGGTCAGGGGAGTAACCAAGGAACACACAACGTGTCGAGCGAGGTGCGAGCTTGTGAGGAGCAGTGGCAGCAAAGTTCGGGTAGCAAGCGCACCCGAAGACACGAAGGTGAGCGTAGGTGGGAGGGGTACCGAAGAGAGCGTGGTGAGGAGTCGGAGCGGGAGAAGCGGTGGAAGGAAGACGGTTGAGGAGGTAGGTGGCAATGTGAAGGCTCTCTGCCCAGAAGCGCGGGGGCAGGGAGGCCTGGATCAGAAGAGTGCGCATGACATCATTCGTGGTCCGAATCATGCGCTCTGCCTTGCCGTTCTGTGGGGAAGTATACGGACAAGACATACGCAACTGAACACCTCGGGAGAGAAAGGAGCGTGAGGTGGAGTTATCGAACTCACGACCGTTGTCGCACTGGACGGCCTTAACGGTGAGGCCGAACTGAGTGGACACCCAGGCAAAGAAGTGAAGAAGGGTGGGGAAGGTGTCAGACTTGGCGCGCAAAGGGAAGGTCCAGGAGTAGTGAGAAAAATCATCAATGATCACCAGATAATACTTATAGCCAGAAATGCTGAGTACAGGAGAAGTCCACAAATCACAGTGGATAAGATCAAAAGCATGCGAAGCATGCGAAGAAGAAGAAAAAGGAAGCCGAACATGACGACCAAGCTGGCATGCCTGACAGAGGTGCTCAACAGTAGTCCTAGTACAAGAGACATCTCCACTACGACTAATCTGAGCCAAAACATCTCGCCCGGGATGACCGAGGCGGCGGTGCCAGGTGGTGGAAGACGGTGTCGCGGCGAGAGCAGCTGACGAGGAGGACGAAGGTGAAGTAGAGGCAGCGGAGGCAGGAAGCCGAAGGGTGTAAAGGGGCCCGGTGCTATCACATCGGAGGAGTGGACGCCCGGTAGCCAAATCCTTCACAGAAAGACCAGAAGTGTCAAACTCCACAGAACAAGAATTGTCAGCTGTAAATTGACGAATAGAAAGGAGATTGTGAACCATCTGAGGAGCAACAAGGACATCAGAGAGACGGAAAGGACCATGAGCAGAACCCACAGAAGTGACCGGAAGACAAGAACCATCTCCGACCATGATGGAAGAAGGACAAGAGGGGTGAGGAGGTCGGACAGAAGAAAGGATACCCGCATCTGGAGTGGTGTCGTAAGAGGCACCCGAGTCGGCGATCCACTCGGTGCCAACGGGCGGTGTCAGCCCCACAGTGCTGAAGGACTGCGCCAAGGCAGCCTGATCCCACCCCCCCCCGGCCACGACGAGCTGGGCGGAGGAGGTGGGGTCCAGGTCGGCGCGTAGGAGGCAGCACTCGCGACCATGGCCGTCGGCTGGTGCGGGGGACGAGGCCCCCCTCCTTGACCCTGGTGGGGCCCCATGGAGATACGCCCTGACCACGGGTTGGAGAAGGTCGGCCAGGGCGCACCTCCGGGAAGAGGAGCGAGAGGAGGGGTCGGAGCCTGGGTGGGCGTCCCACGACCCCCACCACCACGTCCTCGGCGGCCCCCCACCCCCGCTCGGCCCAGGGGGAGGAGCACCAAGGAGAGAGGCAGGCGGCGAGGCGGAGGACGGTGGTGGGGCAGCTGATGGATAAGTCTCTGTACTATGGTCTTTGTGGGGCTGCAGCACATGGTCCTTGTGGCCCTGCTGCATGGTGGTCTTGCTGCCCCCTCTGGGACAGCACGTTGGGTTAGGACAGCTGCAGAGTTAGGCAGCATCTTGACTGCTTTTAGGACAGCAGTTGGGACAGCAGTTAGGCATCTTAGATTAGGCATCTTAGACTAGCATCTAGCATATGCTTGGCTGGCTAGCAGCCTCCTATAAATATGTATCCCCAACCCCTCTGGTTGGCATGGCATTGTAGTATGTTTGAGAAAGAAACCAGAAAATTCCCAACTTCTCAGTGTCATCCTCACTCTCAATGAGAGTGAAAATTCAGCTACTAACAGCAGCGACGAGTGCGCGAGAGGTGGAGGACGAAGACGCAGTCGAGGCAGGTGTGTGGAGGCCCCGGGTGAGCTCCTCCAGGGTGAGGGCATCACAGACCTGCAGGAAGGTGGGTGTCGGCTGCTGGTGCGTGAGCAACGTCCGCACGGCCTCGTAGCTGCTGGGAAGGCCCCGCAGAACGTTGAGGACCAAGACGTGCTCCGAGACCGTGTACCCGAGGTCGCGAAGCCCATCGGCCGTGCTCTTCATCTTCCGGCAGTAGTCTCCCACGGACAGGTCACCCTGCTCGAGCGTGCGAAGCTCGGCGTCGAGCTGGAGGGTGCATGTCTGTGCGTTCCCGAGAAACTGAGTCTCGAGGGCAAGCCACATCACGCACACGGTGGGATCCGGAGTCCGCACGATGTCCTGGAGATCCAGGGAGATGGTCCCAGAGATCCAGGACATGGCGATGCTGTCGCGGCGTCGCCACGCCGGGTCGCGAGCACGGGCAGGAGTGTCGGAGAGGACGTGGCCGTCGAGAGCGTAGCGGCGGAGCACGAGGAGAATCTGGTCCCTCCATCGAGCGTAGGAGGTGGAAGTAGAGTCGAGGAGGACGGTGACCAGGTTCTTGATGTGCGGGACCCCGACGGCCTGAAGGTGGAGGTAGGCGACCATGGGGTCGTCCGTGCCACCCGGGGGTCCAGCACTCGGCGTGGGCGGAGCAGTAGGCGAAGGCTGCTGAGAAGAGGCGACACGCTCCCCCGCAGAGGCGTGGAGGAAGCGCTCTGCCTCGGCGACCTGGCGAGCAAGAGCGTCAGCCGTGGTACGCTCGTGCTCCCAGGCGAGGGCAGCCACACGCACACGCTCCTCGGCGACGGCTGCCGCGGTCTTGGCGCTCTCCAGGGCCGCAGCAAGGACGCTGTCGGCGGCCGCAACAGAGGTGGGGCGCGGAGATAGCCCACGGAGGAAGGTTGTGGCGGAGAAGGGTCCAGTCGCCGGAGGCACGCCGTAGAGGGAACCGTGGGGGTAGCCGGGGAAGAGCGTGGCACCGGGGCCGCCGAGCTACAAGGTGCCCGTCGCGCCCACCGGACGAGCAGCGGGGGCGGTGGCAGCAGAGGTGGCGGGGCTGCCCGTGAGAGTGGCAGCCAGGGGAGCATCCTCTGCGGAGTTGGCCAGACCCGTGTGTGCGCCGAAGATCCGGAGGGCAGCAACCATGGCGTCGGGACCGGCCGCAGCGATGGCGGCCGCCATGGCAGGGGAGAGGCCGTAGGCGGCTACCAGGGCGTCGGCGACCGGCAGACCTCCCCCCTGCACAGTCAGCAGCGAGGCGCCCGCGGGGCCATCCGCGCTCGCGTGGTCGCCCGCGCCCGCGTCCGCAGCATGGACGCGCGGGTCCGCGGGGTCGGCCACGGCGCCCGCGCCGGTGAGCGCATCCGCGGCCCCTGCATCCACGCCTTGCTGCGCCGCGTGGAAGGCGGCGGCGGCGGCAGCTGGATCGAGGAGAGGGGGGCGCGAATCGGCGGTAGTGAAGGCGACGGCAGGAGCGGCCTGGAGGCCGTGCGCGCCCGCACTGGGAGCAGGGCGGCGGGCGGCTGCAGAGGCGTAGGTGAGAGGGAGGTAGGAGGAGAGAGGGGGCGGCGGCGGCCAACTCGCCATGGCAGGGAGGTTGCCGGCGGCTGTAGCTCAGGGGAGAGAAGAAAACCTAACTGATACCATGTTTGGGGAATGAATTCCTCGTCTATTCCTCCAACCCTAGAAGGGTGGGTATATAGAGTTAGCTATACATGGGCCTCTATGGGCTGTACACAGGCCATATGGGCCTCTCACACATATATACACTAACACTATGGCCCTGTTTGGGGGCAGTTTTTGGAGCTTTTACTTCTCCCAGAAGCTCCAAAAGCCAAAAGCTCCCCCAAACGGGGTAAGCTACTCGGAAAAGCAAAATCTCTAAAAGCTCATTTTACACTACAATCCGAGAAGCTCCTCAGGTGCTGCTTCCCGAGCTTTTGGCCATCGCCTCCTTCCTGCCACACCACATCGATGCCTGACGGCCTCACCTTCTCGTCGCCGCCCTTCCTCTCCACACCGGCCGCCGGCCCTCACCTCCTCTACGCCCTTCCTTTCAACGCCGGGCCGCCACAGCTCGCTGGCCATCCGCGTCCGCGCCGCTCGCCGGCCACCCTCGTTCGTGTGGCGGGGAGGAGGAGGCCGCGCCGGGCCGGCGGGGAGGACGAGGAGGAGGCCGCGCTGGCTATGAGCACGATATGGAGGAGGCCGGAGACCCAGTCTGCGCAGTCCGGCAGCGCAATCCGCCGACCTCGTCTCTCTTTCTCTGTCTTTCTTTTCAGACGAACCGAGCTGTGTGCAGGAGCCTCTCCACCGGCCAAATCCATGGTCCTCCGGTCACTCCCCTCCAAATCACCGTCTCCCACGTCTTCAGCACCTCCCAAGCTCCCTCCCCATCCACCTATCGCTCAACTCCGTCCACCGGGGCGCCGGCAATTTCAAATCACACAGCCACCATTGCCACTGGTCAAAGCTCGGGCGCCGCCGCCGAACACCGCTACCCCGGCCTCCTTGTTCCCAACAAGCTGGTCTCCATCGCTGTGCCGAACTCCCTGCACCTGCAGCACCACGCCATGCTCCCTGCACCTGCAGCACCGTGCTCCCCGCAACTGCAGGCTGCAGCACCCTCCCCTTGATGGCCGCTGCCACTCAGACCAAAAGCTATGGCCGAAAGAGATTGCCAAACATGCCAGTTTCGCTTCTCCAGGAAGCGCTTCCTGGACTAGCCAATAGAGCTTTTCTCAAAAGTAGCTTTTTCAAAAGCTTCAGCTCCCCCAAACAGGGCCTATGTCTTCTTTTCACTAGAACATTTGAGTAATACTACCTCTGTTCCTAAATAATTGACGTTTAGGACAACAGATTTGCACTAAAATCTAGTCAAAAACTTTGTCTGAAACGTCATATAAAGAAAAATGGAGGGAGTACAAACTATACAAGGAAAAATGGAACACGGGGTTTACTTCCCTAAAGAACTGCATATATATTGAATACTAGCAACATTGTTTTGGTGAACCATGCAGAGAGTCGGCATTTAATTCTGAACCAATAGAAGTGCAAAAATGATGAGCGTCGTACCTATCAGGGTTGATTCCAGTAGCAGAAAATGCAGCCATTGCTCTATCAATGATATCCAAAATGACTTGATGTACATGTCTCGAGAGAAAACGCCCTTGCCCGAAAATGATGACAAATTGCATATCCAGGTAGAACTGCAAAGAACGGAAAATTTTGAAAATAACAATTAATGAATGAAACGAAGAGAAAAGGAGGAAAGGAGCTTACTTGCTGCAGACCAAGGGGACCTAGAGGCTTTGGCCCCTGCTCTATCTCTTCCCAGAAGGCTTGGTCCTCTGAGAGCCACAGTATGACCGTCTCTGTGAGGCGCATCATTAACAAGGTAGCGAATCTTTCTCTACCAACAAACATTTCTGCGGCAATGCTTGCCATCCTGTTCAGCTTTGCATATAGTTCCTGCAATAAAACACCAAATGACATCCTTCCGAAGACTATGTCATCGAAGAGACGAAGATGCTTGCACCATGCAAAGAAAGATAACTAATTTTGACAAGTTGCGCCATTTTTAACAACACATTTTATATATTAGATAAAAAAGAAGCTTCACATGGGACCGGCAATCTTAGCAAAGCGCATCCAATATGAAGGATGTAAGCAACAGATGAGGCCCACTTTCTAAATGGCAATTCTATATGCCCCTTAAGTTTCGACGCCGCACCATCTTAACCCATCGTGCTATTAAAACTTTATCAATATGATTTTTAAATTCCAGGGGTTCAACTAGAAGAATCATCAGCGTTAAGGGTTATAAGCTTCTCTTTCAAAACTGTAGATTTGACCCGTCCATTCAAATACCATGGTTCTCATCCAAAACATTCACTTTCATCCATATTGCTCAATAAATTTAGTTACTACTGTCCCCTTGGGTATATTATGCTAAAATGATAGGTTATTATTACATAAAGGATTGACCCAAGCAACTACCTCTCTGAGTTGTAGTTTCATTGTTTGAAGGCCTATTTCCGCAAGGCAATTATAAGTAAATATCCTATTTCTAAAAGCTCAGAATGCACAAGAGAAAGGCATATATGATCCATTCCAACAAATACATGATCTGGGGTTCAATTTAGCCAATTATAAAATAATCGAACTTGTAATTACCTGGAAAATTGGAGATGGAACCCAATCTGGTTCTTCAACAGTATTATCCATATTGATATACATTTCTGCGCTGAGATGGGTATCACCATCATCTGTAAATATAAGTTCAAGAGCATGCTGCCTGCAAAAGCTATCCCTCAGTCTGTCCACCATCCGTTGTAGTTTTCTTTTCCATTCACGTTGCTCAGGCACACGGTTTTGCTTATCTGTTCCTCTTTTACGCAAATCATCCATGCTAGACTGGTTTATTGACGACAACTTCATAGCAGCCCTAGGTAACAACTCCTCAGCTAGTAGAGATGCATTAGCTAATAAAGCTAATTGCTGTTCTTCAGTCTCTGCCATTCTAACAATCTTATGTCCTAAACCATCTAAGTTAGCTTCATCATCCATCGAACCAGGTAAAGCACTTACAAGCAAGTTGACATATGAATTGAAAATTTGTGTGATCCCATCCATTGTATTACCACCTAATTGTAAACTAAGTAGTGGTGCAACATCCTCAAAGAAATCCTGAAATTCGAGATAACATTAATATCAAACCAATATACAAGCTAACATCACTTCCGAAGTAGTACAACAGGAGTTGTTTATCATAGAATATTTCTTGTATACAAAAATAATTATAGGCACAAATTTAATTTAAGTGCAAGCAAAACTCTTGTCATTGAACCAGTGATACAAGGGAACTGTGCTGGCATCATCAATTATTCTAGTGTCTGCAAAACTACTGTATCAGTTTAATTGAGATGGGGATTTACTGAGAAATCAATGCAATCCTTGCAGAAAACAGTGTCTTTGATGACAGCATAAGTTCAAAATACAGTGCTGGTAAGAACATGAAATAAAGATGAATGATGAAATTACAAGAAGGCATGAGGTAGTGCAAAAAGATATGTTAGACCATGAGACACATAGCTATGCCATGTCCAGCATGAATGTACATTAGCATTAACATTCTAGCTCTTCTAGTACAATATTTTTAAAAAGGTTAATATCATCTTTCTGGATACAACAAACAGATAGATTCATTCTTGTAACCTAACCATGAGAGACTACCATTACCTGAACCATTGAATTGAAGCGGTGCGCGCTACTGGAGAGCTTAGGCTGAAGTGCCAAATTAGCAGCAGATGATCTAGTTAACGGACGAATACCAGTTGGGGGATAAGTGAGGATCCAATTGTCTGCTGCAGCTAGTGCAGCAGTACTCTCCTCAATTCTCCTCAAGTTAGCATCTAATGCTTGCTCAAGACTGGGCTTAAATTGTTTCAGGAGAACAGATGAAACAGACAGGCCACGAGCTTCCAGCAAGGAACAATGGCCAAGTGATATCTGAACACATTCTGCAGCTGCCCTCAAGCCTCCAGCAGCTGCACAAGAGGACAACACATGCCTCTTTACTAGGAGCGCAAAGGACATAACTTGCTTGGTAGCCCATGTAACCAGTTCAGATGCATAACATGACTCATCACCAAAGACATCTACAGAGTCACTGAGTGCCTGAGCTATGACTGAAAAAACCTGTTGAGCAAGTGCTGCAGTGTATGCCCCACCATATGAAGTGCTAGATGGATGTATAGTTTGCATATTACATTGAAGCCTTTGATTATGTGCACTGAGTAAGAGGCTGTGAGCTCGGGGGCCATCACCAAGTCTTTTGAGGGCAGAAGCCGCAGCTCGAAGCTCAATACCACGAGTGGAAGACTGACAAGCAGCTTCAGCAAGCTGATCTGCCAGCCTCTGACGATTATCAGATATAGATCTTCTCAAAGCCGAAACTTCAGCTGCAGTTAGAGTCTGTTTTCGTTTTGCATTAACAGCAACTTTTTCTGCTTCATCTAGTGCATCCAGTGCTTCATCCACTCTTCGCTCAGCTAACAAAACGTCAAGCATGTCAGGAAAATCCGCAGACCATTTCTGAATCTCTGAAGGCTCCTGATCTTCAACATTGGATATGTTGTCTTCTGCAGAACCTTCAGGGCCTGATGTCAATGAATCTATCTGAACTCCTTCAGACAGACCATGAATTAAAGCTGCCTGTGTATTAAGCAGATTTCTAATTGACAGCAGCTCCCCTTCAAGGTCGGATATCTCCTTTGATGTTCTGATGACAAGTAAATCAGTACAAAGTAGTTATTTAAGCAGAAAAAAGTTAGCAATGGGAACTGTGATTATGCATGTCGCAAACTGGGCAAATGTAAAGATTAAAGTACAGGATGAGTAAAAAAAATACATTGATACTGGATTATAACATTCTGTGGGATTATCAAAGTATATAGTTTTTAAGAAAAAAATATACAGATTGCAAAGTATAGATGAGATGATTAAGATATTAACAATGTAACAATAAAAGTAGGCAAATGCATCTGCATAAGCATTTTTTGAACGCATTAATAAGGTTCAATTTGCAAATAAACAAATTGTTATAGCAGTGAATTACTAAAAAAACAATAGCTACTACCGCAGCCAGCATTCAGCACAATAGTTAAGAGGTGTTATCAGAGAGAAACAAGGATTCGATGAAAGTGGTGATAATAAAAAAACAGTGGGATACACGATGAAGGGGAGGGTTGATGTGTCATCACGAGTAAAGTGTTGAGATCTCAAACAAAGGTGACAAAAGCATAAATTAAGGATTTTTTGCACAAAAAGTTGCTACCAGACCTGATAAATGAAGCATAATTTGCATAAACACTTCTGCGCATCTCTTCAGCTGAAGCCTTCTTTAGGTCTTGCAGATAAGAACACAAATGTCTTATTTCCTGCATCAAATTTGAATTTCCTTGTCAGTTATGTCTAGTGCACATCCTAGTAACATACTGACAGTTCAGGTGGAATTCAACACTTCAACAATGTCAATAGAAGAGAAAAAAAACAATAAGCAAGGAATGGAGAGTACTGGGAGACAGGGTGAGTACAAGGCAGATGCCTAGAGAAACATGATTCCAAAGTGCCAAGCGAGTAGAGAAAGGCTAATGTAAACATCATGATGCCTCAGAAAATAACATTAGCTACTTTATTATAATACATGGTGGTAAACAAACTACCATTTTTCTACCACCAAATACATCAACAAAGAAGCGACGTCTTCCAGTGAACATAAACATAACATTAAGACTTCAATTTAACATGATCGTGAACCCTGTAGCAATAGCCATACCAAACTCAAAATGCACTGCCAGAAGAAATGGCATAAATTTCACGAAAAATCGAAGATATAAGACAAATGCCTCCAAACACAGGCCTCTAGCATTTCATTTCGGGTAAAAAACAACACATAGCCACATTATGATGCAGCCTCAAGAATGGCAGCATATTCAAACCCAAACTCTGAGTATTTCAAATTATCTGCCTTGCATTAAATGTGCAGATAGCATCATTATAAAAGGGGTGTGTGGTTTGGCACATTCTCAGCTTTCCAGGTTGCACACGTAGCAGCACAATAGACAGCAAAGTTTCTGCCATCGTCAGGACACTTGCTCCACATAACGTGAAGCATCCAAATTCCAAAATTATGCACAAAAGTTATGCAAAAGAACACACGCGTTGAGATGTCCGTCAGGCAGCCCCCCTTCGAAATGCCAAAGTGCATTTCCTGAATCACCAAACTTCGAGATATCAGAATCGCCGCTACTGCGCAATTCGCCCAAATCCCAACACCAACGGCCGTCCCCAGATCACAACCACCTAAATCCGACAGGCACCCCCCACCATGAGACAACGAAATGCGACCTCCCCACCACCCACCCAGATCAGAGACGGGGAGAGGGGCGCGGGCGGATCGGGGCTCTCACCTTCTCGTTCATGGTCTGGCACTTGGACTGCACGTAGGCGTCGGGATCGAAGTTGTCGGTCTTGAAGATCTTGAGCTTGTCGGCGAGCTGCACCCCTCCGTCGCCGCCACCGCCTCCCCCTCCTCCCCCGCCCCCGCCGCCGCTCCCCACCGCCGCGGCGCTGCCCACCGGGAACACCCCCGAGTGGCCCGCCGGCCGCGACCGCGACGACTTGGCCGACGCCATCCGAGATCCAGAATACTCCCTCCCTCCTCCGCCTCCTCGGCAATGGCGAGCGGGTTCCGCGACGCGGAGATCGCGAGGAGAGTGCCGCGGCGGTTGTGGGTGGTGCTGGTGGGGGTTGTTGCTCGCCAATCAATCGATCAAGCAAACGGGGAGAAGGGAGGAGGAGGGAGGGAGACGAATGATTTGGGGGCGGCTCGGCGACGGCGAGGCTTGGCTGGCTTCGGGTTGGGTTGGGTTTGGTTTGGTTCGGAGAAAATTATTTTTTGTAATTTTGTGACGATAGATTTTGGGCGTGGGGATTAAGTTTCCGCCCGGACCTTGGAAATGGGCCACGATGGATTTGTTTGCGTGCGCTCGCTGCTGTCTCTGGGCTGTTGTTGACTTCTGGGCATGTCCGCAGCTTCAATTTTTACATCTAACTTTTGGTAGTGAGTTTGTTATTTGACTTCTAATGTTTGAGATTTGTATAAAATCATCTCAGCCCTTTGATCGACCCGCCTCCAACCCTAGCCCCCACCGTCCCTGAGCGCTGCCCTGGGCGCGAGCACTGCCGCCCTAGGCACGCGCCGCACGCCGGCCGTGAGCTCCGCCGCCCCGGGTGTGAGCTCCGCCAACCGCACCACCGTCGGTCTGAACGTTTTGATGCTAAATGTTGAAATAGATATTTAAAAATATTGAATGTTGAATAATGTATATCGAAATGTTGATTTATTTTTAGAAAATATGAATATAATTTTCAAAATGTCGAATTTAATTAGGCTTATTTAGTTGGGTCATATGGTTTTAAAGTTATGTTGCTTCTCCAACACATGAAGCCATATAGGAGGCCTCTCATTTTTATTCTCCGGAAGCCGAGGTTTCATCAATTAATTCCACATCAACGGTCAAATTGGGTCACATATTCTTTCACAGCACTCGGTTTAACACACTATTTGCTCACAACAGTCGGCTGCACGCTTCGTTGGACTGACTGGGCTTCGACGTTGCTCTCAACTGCCAGCACCAAGATCCTTCTGAATGGAGCCTCTGGTCGTCGCATTTGTCATGGTCGTGGGCTAAGGCAGAGTGATCCTCTGTCACCAATGCTCTTCGTTCTGGTTATGGAGTGCTTCAGCGCGCTGATCAAGCTTGCGGATGCCAGGGGGTTGTTCTCACCTCTGCGGTCAAACTCGATCAAGCAGCGGGTATCTCTGTATGCTGATGATGTGGTCGTCTTCCTATCTCCTGTCGCGTTGGACCTGACTTTGATTAGAGAGATCCTGCTCTCTTTTACCGTGCGATAGGCCTTGCTACCAACCTGTCCAAGAGCAAGGCTTTCCCTATTTGTTGTTCGGCGGACCAATTGGGTCTAATCTTCGGCGCCTTGGGCTGTCAGTGTGCAAACTTTCTATGCACCTACCTTGGGGTACCGCTCTCCCCTTGGCGTCTACCCAAGTCTGCCATGCAGGCGGTCGATGACAAGGTCGCTAAATGTTTGCCACCTTGGAAGGGTAGAATGTTAAACAGGAGTGGTCGTCTTGGCCTGGCTCAGTCTACACTTTGCGCTATCTCGGTGCACATATCCATGGCTACAAGGATCGCGTCGTGGGCAATCTAAGCCATTGAAAAGCTTGTACGTGGTTTCTTGTGGTGCGGCTCGGAGGTGGCCAGGGTCAATGCTGCCTGCCCGAAGTAGTACGGGGGCCTTGGCATTCCAAACCTATATCTCATGGTTTTTGCGCTACGACTGCGCTGGTTGTGGTTGGCCCGTGTGGACGTTGACAAAACTTGGTCGGGGTACTCTTTTCGGGTTGACAAGGCTTCGCAAGAGTTTTTCGACGCCTCAGTTACTGTGCAGGTGGGAGATGGATCCCACGCTCTATTTTGGATGGACCGTTGGTTAAACGGTTGTTCCATTCGACAAGTGGCACTGAATCTCTAGGAAGTGGTTCCCTCTCAGACTAGGAATTCCCGTACGGTTCGGGATACGCTCCATGCTTTGCGTTGGGTGAGGGATATTGTCTTCCCCCAGACGGCGGTGCAGGTGGTCGTCCAATACCTTCATCTCTGGGACATGTTGTGTGGATTCCACCTATCTGATCAGCCGGACAGGTTCGTTTGGAAGTGGTCGTCTTCGAGGGAGTTCTCCTCGAGTCCAGCATACCGTGCGTTGTTCGTGGGGAGAACTCATCTGGCGGGTGCGGACCGCATCTGGAAGATTCATGCACCTGGTAGATGCCGCTTCTTTGGTTGACTTGTTTTACATGGTCGTTGTTGGACCTTGAACCAGTTTCGTCGACATGGCCTGAGGGATACGGACGTTGTGCGCTTTGCGCGCAGGAGGTCGAAACTCTGGACCATTTGCTGGTCGGGTATGTCTTTGCTCGCGAAACGTGGTTCAGAATTTTGTGGTACTTCGGCCTGCAGGATCTGACACCACAGGTGGAGTTGCCCTACTTCGATTGGTGGTGGTCAAGTACCGGGAAGCAGGTTCACAAACTCCAATGCAAAGGGTTCGACTCTCTGGCCCTTTTGGTAGCTTGGTCGTTGTGAAAGGAGAGAAATCGTCGGGTACATGAAAGGTGCGCGCTTCAGCCAGTGGCGCTTGCACATCTGATCCTAGAAGAAGCGTGGAGGTGGAGTCGTGCTAGTTTCGGCAGGATTAGATCCCTTGGTCGTCTTAGTTGTAATCTTCTTTTCTAGGCTTGTAGCCTTTGCTTTTTGTTCTTGTTGTGGCGCTCTTTGTAATGACTTTGTGCTAAACCTCTTTTCTTCTTAATGAAAAACAAAAAAAATAAGTACTATTCGAATACCCAATTTGCATCCAATTTGACAATCTAAACAACCTCTTATTCTTGGTAGGCCTATCAAAATTCTTGATTAATTTCCTTTTCATGATAATCTAAAAATAAATAAATCCTTTTCACAATCGCAAAAACTATACGGACAGAGCTTTTTGTAAGGGCACTCCCAACCCAGACTCTATAGTTGAGTCCAAGGTCATTAACTACTGCCACATAAGCAATTTGCTGATGTGGCAAACAATTTAATGATGAGAGAGGTGAAAACTTAGAAACTAAGTCTAAATTAGATACCAAGTCTACGCGAAAAACGAAGCCCGTGTAGATCCCGTGTGGCTGCCCGCATACTCGACGTGTCCGCTTATTTAATAAAATAGGAGCAGAAGATCCGAGAGGAATATTAGATAGATTCTATGATAGAAAATCTGCATTGGAGATCATAGTTTCTTATGATAGAGTCTTCGACTTGTAGACTCTATGGGTAGAGTCTGGGTTGGGAGTGCCCTAAGGGTCTTAGGATCCATGTAGAAAACTTTACGGATAGGCTGTTGACATTTCTTAACGTCATCACTAGGTTTGTATTCCCAGTAACGGCGTCAGAAATGGTGGTCGGCATTCCTTAACATCTTTGCTAAGTTCGTGAGTTCCTAGCAACTAAGTTCGTGAGTTCCTAGCAACGATGCCAGAAATGTTCCGATGGTAATCCTAACGTTTACAAAGACTACGCAAGCGCACGGATATACCATTGTAGCATTTCCCCAAAGGAGTATTCCAAAGGGTATCGAATCTAAGAAAGGCATGATTGGATTAACATGTGCAACACTATTGCAATGAGTATAGATCAATAACGAGAATAAGTCAGGTCCCAAACACAGAGGTAAGATATGATAAGGATGGGGTAGTGTGAACACACCCGAACTCATTCTCTCTATGGTACACTATGGCTTAGGAGGCAACATACGAGTTAGCTATAGGTTCTAAGGTACTATACATATATAAAGTTAGTAGAAGCCAGTCAGTCACTTAAGCATTATATGAATATCAGCTCAGCACCCAGGCACAAACGGGGAGCTAACCGCCCGCGTCACTTCCGCACGACGTCGGTTGTTAGATCTTAGACTCCTACAGCGTACCCGAACATGGGGGAGTACAAAGGGTCCAACGGCTGTCACTACCGCGGCCTACCCCTAACTATCCGTGGGGCATGCTCATATGCAACGCAGCTACTCGACCCAAACACCATGCTTGCGTTGTTAACTAGACACTGACCGGCCCGGGCTATTGTGACCCAGGTCAGTGCCACTAGATAACTGACCACTTACACCGAGTACCGTAACTTGAACTCGAACTTCATACAACACAAACACAAACTAGGCTAGGCATACAAACAGATTCGTGTTCTACTATGACTATTCAACAGGATCAAAGGGGCGTGTTCATGAAGAACACGAGCCTCTTACTTATGAACAAACACTAAAGATATGAGTAAATCATTCGTCAAGTGGATCGAAAGGCCTTGTTCATCAAGAACAGGAGCCTCTAAATGATGAACGAACGAAGAACACATGAACAAATCACCCATATATGCTAACACTACTTTATATGAAATAGTTGAATAAATGAAGTAGATCAAAGTCATACAATAAAATAAAGATATAAGAGAACTCATACTTAGATCCCAAAGTAGATTTGGAACCTGAAATAGAACTACTCTAGCCTACCTCCTAGCCTTGAAAACCAAAAGTGAGAGAGGAGTTGGAAAGTGAGTTGGGTAAGAAACGAGTCCCCTCCCTCCTAATTATAGGCCTAGGACAACTTCGGGAGAATGGCGTGAGCACCCCGAGAGTGGACCAGGAGCCAACCAAGAAGCACCACGTGGAAGGTCAGGATGAGCCGACACAGGGTCGGTTCGGCCCACCTCTCGGCCTGTGCTTTCTCGTGGTGGCTGTCCTGTGGGTCCTAAGGTCGGTCCCCGGTTTCCACCAGGTTTTGAGGCGGTTTGCCTGCCCGTTGGCCCTTCAATCCTTGTGATATGTCCATGTGTCGCCCTCTGACTCGTCGGGGTTGCTTCCCTTGGATTGGTGACATAGCTTGCACGCATAGGATCCTAGGTGGTAGCCCTTCCTTGGCTGAGGTGACGTGGCTTGGGCCATAGAAAGTGAGTTGTCACTTCTTTTATGCTTATTTTACCTACAATCACAAAAGCTCCAAGGACAAGTGGAACTACATTCATTATTCTTAACTAAATGCGTGTACGAAATGCTTTTGCTCCTTTATTTATGAGTATATTGACGGTTAAAATAGGTACTTAACAGCCGTCAACATAGACTAATTAAGAAGGTGGTGTTTTCTATATAATTAGGTACTTTCATTTAAAATTAGAAACGGTGTACACAAATGAGGTTCATTTCATAGAACATTAGAACCCCATGTCAGTGTCACAGTTAGAAGTGCTAATAAAACAGGACAACGCAACCATGAACATGTTTTTTTAGAAGGAATATGTATCGATCTCACTGGTAGAGAAAGAGACTTTGGTACGCCCTTTTAGTCCCAGTTCAACTTTGGAGTCGGGACTAAAGGGGTTTCATCAACGTGGTCACTAATGTCATGAGTGCTCACCCCCTTTAGTCCGGGTTAATAACACCAACCGTGACAAAAGGCCCCCCCTTTAGTCTAGGTTCGTGTTATGAACCGTGACAAAAGGGGGGGCTTTAGTCTCTTTTGTCACGGTTGGTAACACCAACCTAGACTAAAGGGGGGCATTTTGTCACGGGTGGTGTTACCAACCGGGACTAAAGGGTCTCCCACGAGTTACTATAAGAGGATAGCATCCTCTACTTAGTCAGATGTGCTGCGTAGGTGAGATGGTGAGGAAGCTACGCACGAGGCTGGAGGTCATGAGTTCGAATCCCCGCAGCCACGCACGCGTATATTTCGTGTGAAAAATCGCGTGACTTGTGACTTGGGACGTGCGCGTGTGTGAGGGCCTCCCGGAGATTTTCTAATATTTTTTTGATCCTGGCGTGCCCCCTTTAGTCCTGGTTGCTATTACCAACCGTGACTAAATGCTCCCCTTTAGTCCCGGTTCGTTCACCCGGAACTAAAGGACCCCCTTTTGTCTCTCATCATTAGTCCCGGTTGGGACTTTAGGTTCCTATACCCCTTACCAACCGGGACTAAAGATCCTCTCTTTACCAGTGTCTTAGAGCATTACACCGGCCTTTTTACAAACAAGACTCCTAAGAAAAGGAAAATTACAAAGAAGTTCAAAACTCCTGTTCATCTTCCTCGAAGTCTTTAGAAATCCGTTCGTCACCGCCGCCGAAGCCGCTCCCCAATCATCGTCGGGCACCAGAGCCAATCTCCACGAGGTGGAGGCCGCATAGAAGGGCTTACTGCTAGGCGATGAAGCCGAGTACACTGCCTCCCAGGCGCATCAGCAAACTCTGTACCCACGACGCATCCTTCGTATCCACCGCCGGCAACCCGAGCAAAGATTTTCACCAATGATCATCTTCCTCAAGATTAATAGGGTCAACAACATCATCACCTGACGAAGATGGCGATGCGTCGGCCCTCGACTCCTGGACAGGTCTCCCCAGCCTCTCTGTTGACGTCAGAGTAGATCGCCATCGGAGAACGGAAGAAACTGGGAGAAATTATTCCTCTGCAACGTCGTCGCTTCCGCATCGCCGGCGCCGCCAGGAAAACCAAGCCGCAGAGGAGCTATGCTCCACCGGCAGAACCTAACTTCACCGCCGAGCATCAGCGGCGAGCAAACCCTAAACCTAGATAGACTCGATTACGACTCGATCTACTAAAAGATGGACCCCGCTCCCCTTGCCACCGGCTAGAAGCCCGGGGACGAGAGAGAGTGGAGGCCGGAGGCGGGCGGCGGTGGCGGCTTTTCCACCCGTGTCGCCCCTCATGGGCAACGCGGGAGACGGGCGTCCGTGTTAGACGAGGTGTGAATCCCGGCCACTATATGTAACCATGAACATGTTCAGGAGAAGTACATGCACGAAGGTGGCGTTGGAGACGGGCACGGCCGGGTCGCCTCCTCCTCCTTGGCCGGATTTGGCTTTGGCTCGGAAATCGCATATTTTTTTCCTTCCTCGATCCCGATTCGCATCAATAAGAAGCCGACCGATCGATACCGGGCAAGGGACGACGACGGTTCGGCACTTCGGCAGGTAGCTAGCAGTTGCGCGAGCGCCGCCATGATCAACTTCTGAAAGGACCCGAACGCCGAGTCCAGCTGCTTCTGCGGCGAGGAGGAGGCGGGGGAGAGGCACGCCGAGCTCGCCTGCCCCTACAACTACATCTCCCCCGCCGCGTCGTCATCGTACGTCCCCTGCAGGGCGAGGCGGGCCGCCTGGAAGGAGGACGCGGCCGCCCCGTCGAGCCACCGTGGGTTCCTGTGCCGCTTCTCGTCCGCGTCGGCAACTTGCCCGAGAGCTGCCGTCCGGCGCAGCTCGCCGGACTCCTCACGCGCTTCGGGCCGCTGCGGATGTGGTACGTCGCCACGGACACCGCCGAGGCGTGCAAGGGATTTGCTTGCGTGGTCTTCGAGCGCCGCGAGCACGCGGAGAAGGCCGTCGACGAACTCAATGCCTCCACTTTTGGCGGGCGTAGCTTGCGAGTAGACTGGGCGTATCCCAGCGCGTAACCGAAAACGAATATAACTGGCCCCCATCGTGCTAAAACGATGCAACGTGTTATATTTATATTTAAAAAACATCCAATCATTTAAAATCATCCTCATCAAATCTATACTATAAGGAGCGAAGACAATTGAAAATTTTTCTCACTCAAATCGGACCCACCTTACCCCTCACGCCGGATCCACCCGTCATATGCTTTTGGAAGTGGATAGGACGGAAGGACTATGAAGTACCAAAAAATCGCAATTTGGAGAGTGTTTCTGCCAAAAACGAATTATTTTTCTCACCCACCCGACGCATACCCACCTTGTGTACCCACCGGGCCCACCTTTCCCTTCCCCGTCGCTACCCACCCGGAATTAAAAAAAACCCTCTGCGCCTCCTCGCGACGGCACCCGCACGGAGCGAGCTCCCCCGGGCCCCGGCGGCGCCGCCCCCACGCTGGCCACCGCCCTCCTCCTCGCCTCCTCGAGACGCACCCCACACGATTCGCGACCGCACCACGCCGTGCGCCGCGGCAGCCCCTTGCTGCGTGACCCCCTTCCGCCAGTGAGGACGGAGAGGCGCGCCAAGATCCGAGCTCCCTGCCGCCCTGCCTCCGGCCACCCCTGGCGTGCCTCCGGGGAAGGAGACTGGATCCGGGCTCCGCTCTGGCGGCGCAGAGCTCGAGGGGCCGCGGGAGCAGGGGAGACGGCGGCGAGGCGCGGAGGGAGGCCGCGCCCCTCCTCCGGCGGCGGTCGTACTTTGCCCGGCCGTGCCTCCTCGCGAGCTCCCCTGCTCCTCCACCGGCAGCAAGGGCATGGATCCCGTCCGCCATTGCACGCCTGACGCTCACAAGTTCTGCGGGCCGCATGAGGGCCTGGATCCGGTGGGAGCCGAGGAGACGAACTAGCCGGAGCCGGCCGCCGCGAGCAGCTGGCCGCCCTGCTCCACCTTCACCTCGCCGCTGGGCTCCTCACCATCACCACAGCCTTGGTCCTTCACCGCCACAGATCAAGGCTGGCCCAAGATCCGCGCAGCCATGGCTGTCTCCTAGCTCGTTGCACTAGCCGTCGTGGTGGAGGACTGAAGGAATCCCTCTCTGGTGCCCCAACCTGCCTTTCAATATTCCACCCAAGAGCAGGAAGGTGCCGCACCCTCTGCAGCCCGAGAGCAAGAGCTGCGCCTAGCTCGCCATGACCCATCACTGCCAAAAAGTCGTCGAGGCCGTCGTACGTCTCTCCACAAAGATCCATCATTTAATGCCTCTTCTATTCATGTGTATTGTGTTCTGCATCCTGCTGTACTCATCAACAACTTCAACTCATCATTGTTCTTGGTGGAGTATAGCACTGCTAAGAAAATTGTTGGGTTCTGGTCACGTACATATATATGAGATGCAGGTTTCATCAATTAGCATAGCTTCAGCTGTGCCAATTTTAATTCACAAGTGTTTAGGCTTGACTGAAATTCCGGTATTTGACTTTTCCATGAGATGCAGGTTTCGTCAATATAATTAGGCAATTAGAATAGCTTTAGTTGTGATGATTTTAGTTCACAAGTTGTTCATGCTTGACTGAGATTCCGTTATTTGATTGTTCCAGATTATATTGCCCTAGCTTGCCGCTTTTCTTTGTTTACAACAGCATATTATATATAATTATAAAAGAGTACCGTGCATACTCAGATGATAGAGATTTGTGGTTTGGTTATGTAGGTGAAAAGAAGAAAAGTGGAGATAAGAATAAATCATGGCAGATTTCGCCTTTTGAATGCTAATTAGCCAGTTGATGTGTACAAGATCAGCATGCATGTTTATATATACTAAGTGTTCGACATTGTGATCCTGAACTGTCATGGTTAGATGTTGCTATTGTTTACTCTTTCTTTACTCACAGTCTTACTCATCCTTTCTTGCTTTGCTTAGTTTCTACAACTAACATTCCAATGTAAGGGCATATCCTGCTCCAAAAAAATGAATGGCTTCATAGGTCTAGCCAAGAATTAAATATCACATCACCTTCTCCATTATGTCGATGGTTGTCATAGGTTTCTGTAAGAACCTATCAAAAGATAACACATTGCTAACAGTCAGACACCCCATTATCGATGGCTCAATGCTGTCTTGACTCATTGTGCATGTATCTACAACTGAATCCAAAAGATGAATGTATCTCTCTCTCTATCGATCATGAGTTGTCAGAAATTTCAGCTAAACTGGACACCATAGAGGCATATTTCAAGTTCCTAATATATGATCAGTCCTATGGAAAACACTAGGAGCAGCGGTAAAATAGCAGCTTATGCCTGATAGAATCATAGAAATAATTGGAATGCTTTATGAATGGTGACACACAGTATTCCTGTTTACACTTATTAAAATATCACTCAAATTCCTTATAAATAGTTATTGTAATGAGTACTCAAATGCTTCCTTGTAAGGTTGCCCGCTATAATATAACTTAAAATCTTTAATGTATGTTTTAAGTAGTACCACCTTAAATTTGATTCCATGACTACATTTAGTTTTCTACGGAAACATTTTGTTTTCATTTATTTCATTTCCAGGCATATCATATCGTGATACACAACTTGTTCATTTTGTTATTGTGTCAGACTGCATATACAAGCTCTAGCACCTCATGCACGATACCCGGAATCACTGAGAAGACAGTCATAAAACGATGCTCCCAGCTGTGGGTTAGTGAAGTTAATTACATTGGCTAAGAGCCTCTTTGGGAGGGCTCCAACACCGGCTTCAGGCGGAGCCCTCCCAAATGGGCGTTTTCTCGGCGGCTCCGGAGCTGGAGCACCTGGAATCCCGCTCTCCGGAGGCATTTTGCCCGGGCGGAGCCACGAAACACCAGCTCCGCCTCACCTGCCCACCTTTTTTTCCGGCCTTTGCCCTTGGGTGGGGCCCGCCGATGACAGCGTCCGACGACGGCGCCCGCGGCAGCAGCGTCCGACGACAGCGTACGGGGAGAGAGGCCGGAGGGGACGAGCTCGGGGTGGAGCCGCCGGATCCGGCCGCCGAAGCCCGCAGCTTCTAGCCGGGGAGAGCGGACGCAGTAGAGAGGTAGAGATGGGGAGGGGCGCCCGCCGCCGGGAGGAGGGGCTCGCGCGAGGTCGAAGTCGAGGTCGCCGTCGTGGATCCATGGATGCGCGCGCGAGGTCGAGGTCACCGCCCGCTGTCGAGAGAGAGACCGGGTGCAGGGGCCGGCGGCCGGCGGGACGAGGCGCGGTGGAGGCGGGGCGAGAGCTCGGCGGGGCGGGGCGCCGGCGGGTCGCTCGGGAAGCTCGGGCGGAGGCGGTAGATAAGAAGTGAATGGATAAGGAGGGGAGGGAAAAAAGGGGAGAGGAAAAGAAAATAAGAGGAAAAAGGGAAAATAAAGAAAAGGGAAAAAGAATAAATAGGAAAGGGCAATTTATACATTTTACAACCTCAATCCAACCAGTGAAGCCGTTTTGCCAAACGTTTTCCAAAACGACTTCAGCTTCATCAGAAAAGCCACTCCACCGGAGGAGCCAGAGCCGTTTTTGAAGGAGTCGGAGCCCTACCAAACAGGCCCTAATTAATGGACACTTTGGAGAAGTTAATGAACACAACAAAAGACTATCTCACTAGCTCCTCCATGACTAAGGTAATTTCTTTTTTTTTCGAATACACAGGAGAGCTGTGTTTCATTTTCATTAGAAAATAATTGAAAGGTTCTTACACAACGTGTGGTAGACTGGACGCACGCTGATCCCATTAAGTAGATTTACATGATGAGGCGACAGGGAAGATACATAGATGATTACTCGCTAAACAGATGACTCAGGTTTTCTGCTCGACGCAATCAGACAACCAGGAATATCCTTTCGGCTCTAACTTTACATGAGTATTTTTTAGAATATATAACTATTTTTTTTGTTTCTTCACACATTTACTTTGTATTTGTTACAGCTAGAATATTGTTTGTAACATAATCTTGATTAAGTAATTTTACAAATACTATTTGAGTAGAGATTAAGGTTCACTTAAAAAAAATCATATTTGATATGATATTTTTGAACACGTGCGTGTGGCACGTGCATTTTACTAGTATAAAAGAGAAGGAAATGGTTTCTCCCTCAGGAAACCAAGTTTGACCCTCGCAACGAAGCAGATGAAAATCACCCGACTCTCGTTGGGAAGAAACTGCTAGTTTCTTGCGGTCTTCTTCTAGATTGATTGCCAGGTCGCCGCTGCAGAGATGACCATCGCCCCTTGCTCTTACTCTCGCCTCCCATCTCCCCACGCCATCCTGCCGGCCAGCGGAGCACAGCCAGGTCAGAGCGCGCTCGTAGTCATCTGCCGCCCCTCCCCCACCGTCTGCTCCGCCTCCCATCACTGCTTTGATCTAGATCCCTCCGCCGGCTGACCCTCCCCCACCAGCCACGCGATGGATCCATGGCCGACGGCGGGGACGAGCTCGGGCGGCTGGTGGGGATGAGCTCGTCCGCCGGTGAGTCAGGCCGTTGAGCCCAGGCATGGCAAGGCGAGGTACGATGCTCCTTGCAAGCAGTGGGAGGGTGGCCCACGTGCAGGGGGAGGTCGGAGCAGGGGTCATCGAGCTTCACGCTGCGTCCATGGACGCGACGAGCAGCCGCGGGTGTGTACGCCTCTAGGTGGGACAGGCGGGGATGGCAAGGCCGGCGATGCAAAGAGCAGCCATGGGCTGGGGCGCCTCACACGCTGGGGTTGGAGCGGGCCGGTTCGCCTCGCAGCAGGGCGCGCGGGGACGGTGAGCGCAAGAACAAGGGAGAGAAGAGAGCGGCTGTGTGGGGTGCATAGAGGATCTTGGGAGCAAATACATGTTGATTGCTTCATTTTTTACCTGAATAGTACTATTCTCGACTGAAGCAGCATTAACAATTCGGCACTGCTAGTGTCCGAACGTCCGTTCCAGGCGCTAGCATCGAACGGATCCGTAACGTTGGATCCTAAGATGCTCACCCGTCACCCGTTAGATCTAAAGTCAAGCGAGCAATATTGCGAGCATGTTGTGAGTATGTTGCGAGCATGTTGCGTGCAACATCCAACATCAGGGCCTCCTCCCTCCCTCCTTCCCCTAGCACAACACCCAAGCGACCCATGTTGCGACCCGTATTGCGTGCAACATTCAACATGAAGAGTTCTCCTCCCCTCCTCCTCGACACAGAACCCAACATTACATGTCAGCAACATCGAAACTCAACATCCGCAACATTAAAATTTAATGTTTGCTACACCTAACATCACATGTCTGCAACATCGAGACTCAACATCTGCAGCATCAAAAATTAATGTTTGCAACATCGAAAAATTGAGATCCAATTTTGAAACATTCGCATGGGGCACTCGCAACATGTCAAGAACACAGATGCAACATGTGCACAACGATTTGCAACATAAATGAGAAACGATTACATCATGAAGGCGAACGATTGCAACATGCCAAGAACTTGTTGCAACACCGGTATACAACAATTGCAACATCAAAAACAAAAAATCCTAAAATAGGAGGAGGCAGGAGCTCCCCGCGTGTGCGCCCGCCGCGGCAGCAGGAGCTCCCCTCGCGCCTGCGACGGCGGCGGCCGGGGTCAAGCTCCACAGCGCACGCCTGCGGCGGCGGCAGGAGCTCCCCCGCGCACGCCCGCGGCGGCGGCAGTCGGGGTAGACCTCCCCCGCGTGCGCCCTCTCCCGCGACGGCGGCGGCGGTCGGGTCGTCGGCGGGTGGACCAAGGGAGGAGCGCACCCCACGGCTTATCGGTGGGTGGATCGAGGGAGGGGCGGACCCGTGTGGCTCGCCGGCCGATGGCGGAGCAGAAGAGGGGTCGCGTGACGCGACTCGCCGATGAGTGGAGCAAGGGAGGGCCGGCGGCGCGTGGAGCACGGGGAGGAGGGGCGCGCGTTCGCCGGCGGGTGGTTAGGGGATAAATGACTGGAGTGAGAGGAAACATGTGGCAGACGGTTGGTGGGGAAGGCGTCCGACACATCAGGCGCCCGAGCCCCAGCATTACTGTTGATAATTTTGAAACATGAGTTCGCAATGGTTATCTATAGAGTGAAAAGCAAATATTTCTCCTCTATCTTAGATTGGCAAGACCTCCACTTGTAATCTTCATTTTTCCTCCTGTTGTTTTTGTTGTAATTATTAGTTTATTACCATTCTTTTTATCAATATATACACAGAGAAGATGATTGCACTGGTAGAGAACGAGACTTTGGTACGCCCCTTTAGTCCCGGTTCAACTTTGGAGCCGGGACTAAAGGCCTTTCGTCGAAGTGACCCGAAATAGGTGCTGTAGCCGGCTCCCTTTAGTCTCGGTTGGTATTACCAACCGTAACAAAAGGGGGGCTCCCAACGGCTCTATCCGGCAATTATTGCCCCCGGTCTTTAGTCTCGGGTGGTGTTACAACCCGAGACAAAAGGGGTACCCTTTAGTCTCGGGTCGTAAAACCACCCGGGACTAAAGACCGGCCTCCATATATACACCGTACCTCCTTCTTCCTCCTGCCACCCGAGCCATTGTTCACCGTACTCACCCACGAGCTCAAGCTCTCCTCTCCATGGCGACTCAAGCCTAGGGTGTTGCTGCGATTTTTTTTCTTCATTAATTTGTGAAGATTTCTCTCCTCCAAAGTGTTGTCAAGGTTGGAATCTTCATCCTCCCTTCATTTGTTGTGATTAATTTTGTTTTATGGTTTAGAGATGGAGAAAATAGAAATGTTAATTTGTAGCTAAGTAGGAGGAGCTTAGAGAGATGAGATTTTGTATATATACGTGAAAATGTAGTTAGGATGGTACTTGCATTGTTCCTTCTTTCATTAAATTTGTATTAAGCATTCTCTTATTTTCTTGTTTTTCATATAGAGAGAAAATTGAATTTTACTTGTACATAGTTTATAAAATATATGCTAATAAAGAAAATAATAGACATACAGAAAATGTACTAGGTATTTCCATTCTTTCATCGTTTAGAAATGCTTTTATTTCTAGGTAGCTATAGGAGGAAATAGAAGATTAAATTCTTTTATTAAGTATTTTTTATTTTTATATAGAATAAATGTAAGTATTTTCTTATTTTTCTTGTTTTTGATACACAGCCCCACGTCCTAATTAGCTGCAGCCGAACATCTCTGGCTAGGTGGGGACTACAGCTCAGAGATGTTAGGCTGTAGCTAGATAGGAGATGTAGGGCATGGTGATGTAGTACTGTAAGTGGGAGAGCCAAGTGTATATGACGGTGATGTGAGACTGTTGTAGTTCCCGGAGCATCTGGGTCGTCTGAGTCGCTGGTTCATAAAGGTTATGTACATTAATAGTGTTGAATTCTATCCCCTTTTGTTTTTCTATTTATGCATATATTGAATCCAATCTATATATGTAAACTAATCCTATTTATTGCGAATAATGTGTGTTATTTTGATTTGGATATAGCTTGAGCTAACAATGTCGTCGTCAAGTGGCGTTGGTAATGGCGCCTGTGGCCGTGGCATAGTCCGTCACCGTGGCGGGCGTGGTGGCCGTGGAGGTCTTGGTGGCGGTGTTTGGGAGGACCCGTTGCCTCGACGTCCAAGATTGCACTTTCACCGCGAGATTACCTTGCAAATGGGTGATCCGGGACGTGTAGCCGACGTGGTAATATAAGAACTGAAATTAATTTGCTTTACATAGAACTTTTTTCATTTCACACGGAAAATCTATAATTTTAGTTACATATATACTTATTGTAGGTTATCAACAATAACAGATGGCTCAGAGACATTATCGATGATATGTGTGGTACTCCTCCTAGAGTGCAAACTGAGCATGTTGATGAGAACATGGCAAGAGTGCATATCTCTTTCACCGTACCTGCTCAAAATGTAGACTACGGCCAGTTGCCAGTAGGCGTGCCACACCCGATGGTTCCCATTGCAACAGGTTGCTCAACATCACCTATTCGGTTAACTCGAGAGAGAACTGTCGTGGAGAATTGTCTACAACAGTTCCAGTTGTATGTTGGGTGCTTCGTGCCAGACCTTTCCTATTTTAAATTAAGGCAACTCAAGGCGGGTGAAGGCAATGTGGTTCAGACTGCAGAGAGGCTTTGCAGGGCTCATCGAGTTTTGATATAATATATATATATAAGATTTTTTATTCATTCTTAATTAATTTGTTTCTGGTACATATATATTTTGAACTTTCATAAGGTTATTATATCTCATCATCATCTGATTGTGTGCAGAATCACTCTGGTTCTACCTATGCTTCAATTAGCTTCCGTGCGATTCTTAATCAAGTCGTGAAAAGAGTTAGGGTGGATTACTATGGTGGGGAGCCGTTTTTCACCAACAATTGTAAGAGTCAAGCAATTCTAACTTTCTACAAGCCAGCAGAACTCGAGGCTCCATTGTTTGATGTTTGCAGTGCTATTTGTGACACTCCTCCGGAAGCGGAGGAGAGTGCACTAGTACGTGCTCTAGCTTATTTTGAGGGAGTTCTAGGCTGGAGGATTGCAGACATTAACAATATTTTATATCTACAAGCGCGTGCTGCTCAGTAACATTATGCATGCATGGATCGGGCTTTGTACCGAACCCTATTATATGATCTTGTATTAATTAGCTAGCTATGTGAACCTTTATGAACTTATTATTATTTATTATTAATTAGCTACTTTATTATGAATTCATGTATTGTCTTCAACATGTTCAGCAAGCATGTTTATTATTTTGAGTTGGTTTGGTACTATTTTCAATTTAACTGAATTTGCGCTTAGAGGGATTCTGATGAATACCATGCATTCAGACATATATTGCACTACCTCCAGCACCGATAGGAGCAAGCTGCCCAAGCATAGTGTTTTTGGTGACACTCTCAGGAGGTCAGCTCCAGCATATATATACTAGCTCTTAGACACCTTTTCCAGAGAGTGTGAGAGAGAATGTCAACATCTTGCTTGAACAGCTTGCTCCGTCGGTACTGGAGGTTACGTGCGCTATATATGTCAGCTTGTAGCATTTAAACCAATACTTAAAACACATATCTATGAATTCATGTATTGTCTTCAAATCATCAACATGTTCAGTAAGCATGCATGTTTATCATTTTAAGTTGGTTTGGTACTATTTTCAATGTGTTTGAAGCAGAGGTTCAAAAGTTAGAAGCTGACCAGTTTCAGCTTGGGACTTGTACTCATTGGTATTAATTAATGTCGTGCCTTGTAATAGCCATCAGGTGACCTCTGTATGTATGTCATTATACCACAACCGCGACAATCATTGGATCCTATGTGAACAACAGACATCTGGTCATTTGTTGTGATATAATGACATACAGAGGTCACGTACCTGATGGCTATTTTTTTATCTCTATTATTAATGACCATATTTTTTATAAACTAATTTCTAAAAAATTAGCTAAATGTAAAATTAATAATTAGTTCTATTGATCATTATATCAAAAAGTAAACAAAGACAAAGATGAAGAAGGGTGAGTTTGATGATATATTCCGTTATGAACTGGATGATGAGAACTGGAGGCCTACCTACATTCTTCCTTAGCATGTTGATCATTCCAAGGCAATACGTGAATTCATAAATGTGTTTGAAGTAGAGGTTCAAAAGCTAAAAGCTGACCAGTTTCAGCTTGGCACTTGTACTGTATTTTCTTCAAATCATCAACATGTTCACGAAGTACTCACCAATTTTGAGATTTTTCTGAGTTGGTTTACTAATATTTTCAATTTAATTTATTTTCCCCTTCAAATTGTAAACGAAAATTAGAAAGAATTGTTTCAACTCTTGAAATAATATGTGCATAGAAAAGTAGGTATTTTTTTAACTTAATATAATTTTGCATGGCACAAATATTTTAACTAATGATTTTTTAAATGTTCAAAGCAAAAGGAATGAGAAAAATGAGGAAGGAAAAGAGAAATGTTAACTTCCTGCGTAAAATTGCGCTTTAGTCCCGGGTGGTGTTACCAGCCGAGACAAAAGGACCCCCTTTTGTCTCGGGTGGTAACACCACCCGGGACTAAAAGGCGAAAATTTGCCTTTAGGGGGCTCCCGCGCGAAATACCCCTTTTGTCACGGGTCGTGACACCACCCGTGACAAAAGGGGAGCCTTTAGTCTCGGGTCGTAACACAACCAAGGACTAAAGGGGCTTTTGTCTCGGTTGGGAACTGGACCCGTGACAAAAGGGGTGGGGGGTATATAAGCCGCGTCGCCTTCCAGATCGGCACTTAGCCGCATTTCTCCCCCAAAACGCCGCCTGGCCTTGTCTCCGTCGTCGGCCGCCGCCGCCCCTCCTCGCCGCGCCCATCCCCGACGCGCCCCTCCCCGACGAGCGGCCCCACCCCGACGCGCCGCCCTTCCCCGACGTGCGCGCCTCGCCATCCTCTCCCACCGCCGGCCGGCTCGGCCGCCGCGACGTCCGCCCTCCCCAAGCGGGCCAACCCCGAAGCACCGCCGCGCAGCTCCTCCCCGACGCGCCGGCCCTCCCCGACGCGCATCTCCTCCCCGATGCGCCGCCCTCCCCGCCGCGGCGCCCGGCCCGTCCCTCTCCTCCACGCGCACCGCCGCCCCTCCCGATGCCCCGAAGCGTACCAACCGGCTAGCCCGACCGGTATGCCGCGCCGCCGCCGCCGCCGCCACTTGCCGGGCCCCTGTGCGGCCGCCGACCGGTGTGCGTGCGTGCCCCGATGGCCGGCCGGGCTGCGCGCACGCTGGGGTTTTGCCTTGCTGACACAAGCCCGTGACTAATTAAATTTAAATTTATTTGATTTAGTTTATCAATTGATATATATGTGTATAGTTATAAAAATTTCATAGATATCCATGAAAAACTTTAAATTTATAGGAATGGAAAGAAAATTTAATTAGAAATAAATTGTAATGCTTTGTATATTTTTGTGTGTATATACAGTCATACATATAAATTTATTAGCACCTACGACTACGGACCAAATTCTTATTTGTGTATTTGAGTTCTTAATTGTTTTCTAATATAAAATTTCATAGTTTGATAATTCCGAAACCGACGACTGCAGCGTCGGCTCGAACAAGTGACTTCCCGTCACCTCTGTCATTCTCCCACACGGCACCGCCATCAACAAGCATCGTTCGTCCACAAGTTAGTAGAAATATTTCGACTTAGTTTATTCCAAAAATTCATACAATATTGTTGTTTATTCCAGAAAATGCAAAGAAAATTCTTGTTTATTGAAGAAATTCATAGGTGCATCTTGATTATTTCAGAAATTCTTAGAAATTTGTTGTTTATTCTAGAAATTCAAAGAAAATTCTTGTTTATTGAAGAAATTCATAGTAAATTCTTGTTTATTCTAGAAAGTCTTAGAAAATTGTTGATTATTCTAGAAATTCATAGAAAAATCTTGTTGTTGATTCCAAAAATTCATAGAAAAATCTTGTTGTTTATTCTAGAAATGCAAAGAAAATTCTTGTTTATTGAAGAAATTTATAGTAAATTCTTGTTTATTGAAGAAATTCATAATAAATCCTTGTCAATTCTATTTAGTCAATTCTAATATTTATGAGCATGCATACAGTTTCCACTGGGTTCTACTGATAATCACTGTCGACAAAAGCAACATCAATGTGTATGATTCATTGAGAAAAGATCGCTCACAATACCAAGACCTTCAAGATGTATTTCAGGAGTAATAATTCTATCTATGACATTTTCTTTAATGCAATATATATATTTAGCTTTTATACTAACATTGTATCTTTTATTATTTTCCCTCAGAGCTTGGACCATGTTCATTGCAAAACACCGAGGACCATTTCGACAAATAATTAGATGGGTCACTAATTTTCCGGTACGTATACCAAATAACAACTTCAGATTGGGAATATTTAAAATGTATAACACTAGTATTTCATAATCTGTTCTCCTCTCCACTTTAGTGTTTGAGAAAAGAACCAGGAAATAATTTATGCGGGTACTACGTCTGTGAGCACATACACGCTTACTGTGGCAACTCGGATGATGATAGTGTAAGTAAAATAAACCTATTAATAATACATCATTTTATCCTCTTTTGTATATTTAATCGCTCGGTGTAATATATTAACCTATTTGCAAATTACATAGGATTATAAAAAGGGAAGCACTCATTGAGAAGGATCGTCTCTTGGCAATTCAAGAAGCTCTCATGGGTTCCTCATGGACGAGGTGGTTAATCCAAAAGGAAAACATTTTTTATGACAACCATCTAATTGACCGACTCACCTCCGAGGAAAGTTAATTGAGACTAGAAATTTGAACTGAATGATATTTTGATGTATATATACTAGTTTAAGAAAATACTATTTAGATGTGTATAAATTATTATGTGTACATACATTTATAAGTTTATATATGTAGATATATAGGGTTTAATTTATATATAAGTCTAAGTGCGTATATGGTATATATAGACAGGTATACATATATACAAGTGCAAATACATATACGCACATATATGGGTTAGACAACAATTAGAATATACGCTCAAATCGAAAACAACAACAAAAAAAGAGAAGGGGGTGGGCGCAGGCACTGGCATGCCCCCCTTTAGTCTCGGTTCGTAATACGAACCGGGACTAAAGGACCCCTTTAGTCCAGGTTGGTTCACCCGGGACTAAGGGGGGAGGGGGGGGGGGGCTTTTGCCTCTCATCATTAGACCCGGTTGGACTTGAGAGACCTATACCCTTTACCAACCGGGACTAAAGCCCCTCACCCTACCAGTGTTGCTTACAAGAGAATTGGTTAAATTCAAGTGGTAAATAGGAATTCAGTGTTTGACAAAAGTCCTATAGATCAAAATCACCGTGTGGTAAAAGAAAGAAATAGAAATCTAATCCGATCCAAAAGCGGAAGGAAAAACCCCCCGCTCTGTTGGTTTATTTCCAGTTAGATGGATTAGTAACTATTATTTGCCTTGCTTTGTTGGCTCAGTTGATTTTGTTGGTATTTCACTTTTTGCATATTTATAAGCTATGCTAATGTGATTAACAGCCAGTGCTCCATGCTCTGGTTATTTTTTGTCCCGTATTGAGAAAGATATTCTAGTGAAATTTCACTGCAAGGTAGAATTGTGAGTTTATGCTTTTGTTTGGCTATTTAGTTGTCATGCTAGAAACTCGAGCTGTATACAATACAACAATTCTTTTGCTAAGTAAATATGAATTTTTAATTTTCTTGTTGTATAGAACAGTGTTAGTGGAAGGAAGGTATTGAAACTGCACACACTTCAGCAGAAAACATTTGCCATTTTCAAGTCAAATTGTATTTTATGCAGGTTTACCTATCCATTGACAGCTCTCTCAAAGACATCATGAAATTGAATAAAGAGAGTGACCAGTTCTCTAATATTGAGGTAAAAACAAAATAAGATCAAATTGAGAGTTTGTTCAAACAAGAGTCTTATTTTGCTCTCTAATGTGTTGCAGCACCTCCTTTTTGGGTGCAAATTTTCATGTTCATCTGCATTTTCATATTCTTTCTGTGAAGTCTTGCCTAACATATTATCTAATTCTGTTAGGCCACACCATATGAAAGAGATTGTTATGCTACCGCCTTAAATGGTAATTTTTTTACCAGCTTTATTATCCTTATAGTGCACGGCAAAAATTTATTATCCTTATCGTGTAGAAAATTTGAATGCTAATATTCTGAATCAACTATTGGAATGATTAAATATCCTACCATGCAAATTGTACTATCTTTCGGCATGTGAATTCACTCCATTATCATTAATAATGTTTCTCTGCATTACAGATACACCTATCCACTCTGGAGTTTTTGGAGACACTCATGACATTCAGATGGTGTTCAAATGTGCACATGGAGAATCACCGGTTCGATCTCTTTTCCAATTTAGTTGCTATTTCTTTTGTTGTATTAGGTCCTATAGGTAAATTATGATTTCTTTCCCAAATTCTTTTGGATTGATTCTGTAATCCCAGCGGTTCTGAGCTTTTTTTTAGAATTACACAATACAACGCAGACGCTCACAACATGCACGCACACTCACCCCTATGAATACACGTACGCAAACCCTACCCCTATGAGCACCTCTGAAGGACTGAGCACCGACAGACCTGGAGATTCCTGAAGTCACCATTGGTGCCTCCTCGTCGACGGGAACGTCGCTTACCACTTAACGCATAACGCCGATAAATCCTGGAAAATCCAAGAAAAGGTGCGAGCACCAGGATTTGAACCCTGGTGGGTAGCGTCCCACTGGACTGTCCTACCATTGGACTACAAGCCCAATCGTCCAACGGTTTTGAGCTGGTTGTGGATTGATTGGTACTATCACATTTGGTGGTTTCTATCTGGCATTTTTTGGGAGGAATTCTTTTTGCTTTGATTATCTCGTCCATATTTGTCCTCTAAATGTGGCAATTGAGGGTGAGAGTGTTAAAAGATTAGCTGTGGGTTCCAGGTGGTTTCTGTTCTGTTAGTGCTAATTCAGTTGGAAGCAATAGTAGCTTCAGAATTGTTTGAAACAGGAGCTGGTTCATGGTTTCCCGGTAAAGCTTGACTTCTTCTAATTCAGTTGGAAGACTATGGACATACTGGGCCCCAAACAAATGCAAGATGTTTATTTGGCTGGCCATCCGCAACAGATGTTGGACTGCTGATAAACTTGAAAAGAGAGGGATGCCTCACCCAGAACAATGCCCCTTGTGTTATCAAGAGACGAGACAATACAACACCTTCTAGTTTCCTGTGTGGTAGCAAGACATGTCTAGTTCAATCTGCTCTCTCCTTTGAATCTTGGGGAGTGTGTTCCTGAGCAGCAAGAGAAAATTTTTGCTAATTGGTGGCGAAAGGTGTTGAAGAGGGTGAAAAAGAAATACAAGAAAGGAGTTAACTCTCTTATTATTTTGGGCGCCTGGGTTTTACGGAAGCATAGGAATGCATGGAATGCATGTGTCTTTGATGACGTCGCTCCCTCGGTCATCACCATCATGAGGATCCTCAAAGAGGAGCACACTCTATGGTGTTTGGCCGGTGCTAGGAAGCTGCAAGGTTTGGGTTTGATTGGTATTATCTGAGGTCTAGGTCAAGGTGTTCAGGGTCAGGTCCTGTCTTTTTGTTGTTTTTAGGTCAGCTCGTGTTGATGTAACTTTCTCTCATATCTAGTCCCTGGTATGAGAGTAAGGCTATGTAAGGGGACTTTTTTCTCTCTCTAACACAATGAAGCGCAGTTCTCCTGCGTTTTTGAAAAAAAAGTTGTAAGCAATAGTAGCTTAAGAATTGTTCGAAGAAGGAGCTAGTTCATGGTTTTCTGCTAAGCTTGCTTTCTTTGGAGTCTTGAATTGGTAGTTTTGTACTGTGTTGTTCCTGTGCCATTTTGGTAGTCCCATCTTGTCATTCTTTTGAAACTAACCCGCTAAGTTTTGATCTGCTTTTCTTTGATAATTTATATTTTCTTTTAGTTAACAGAGAGTAGCTTTCACAAATCATCTGCGGAAGTATTGATCATGATCGATTTTTTTGCATAATTTGTCCATTGAAGCTAGCTGTTTTTTTTTGCAATTAGATGGAGTAATTATTATTTGTCTTTCTCTGTTTGCTCACTTAATTGTTGGTACTTCACTTGTTGTATATGATGAGCTAAGCCAATACAATCAACTGCCAGCAGACCATGCTTTGATTAACTTCTTTCTGTATTGAGTGAAATATTCTGGTAAAGCTTCACTGCAAGAATAATAGAACTGTGAGTGCATGCTTTTGATGTACTATTTAATTACCATGCTAGAAACTGGACCTACCATTCTAGAAAACATAGTAATGCTTTTGTCATATGGATTTTTATTTTTTCTCTTGTTGTATACGAGTTTGTTGGTGGAAGGCAGGTAGGGGAAACTGCATGCACTTTAGTCGGAAACATTTTCAACGTAATTTTTTTATGCATGTTAAGGGCATGATTTGCCCATTGAATGAAAGAACTGTTAAGAAACATGATGACGTGATAAGCTTTGATAATGAGATTAATCTGTTTTCTGCTATTGAGGTAAATACCAAAAAAGATTAAATTGAGAATGTGTTCAATCAATATGGTCTTATTTTGCTCTGTGTTGCAGTACCTACTTTCTGGAAACAAATTTTCATGTTTACGTGCATTCCACTTTCTTTTTGTGAAGTATTTCCTAATATATTCTCTATTTCTGATAGGTTACACCATCTGAAGTTCACACTGCTGCTTGTAATGGTAATGTATTTTTACCGGCTATATTATCCTTGTAGTGCACGACAATAATAATTCTGAATTGACTATTCAAATGACTAAACATGCTACTATGCTCACCCACTGTCTTATACCACATGAAATTCACTCAATTACCATTTACCAATAATCATGTCTCTCTACGTTATAGAGAAATCTGTCATTAATTATGAATATTTTGAAAAAATGTGCTTGATACTATCAAAGGTGGCCAAGGCAATTTAATGGTTCGACCTCTTTTCCATTCTATTTTCTATTTCTTTTGTTGTCTCATATTTGATAGGTAAATAAATTATCATTTTCTTCCAAGATACTATTAGTATGTGGAACAAACATATGTCTGTAAGTGAGACTGTTTTGAAATTTTCTAGGAACCACAATACAACTTCTGTTATTTGATTTTGAGTTGGATAGATACTAGTGCTCATGTTTCTGTTGTTATAGTTTAATTGTAGAGTAAATGTAACAAGTTATTACAGAAATATTGCTTGATTAAATTTTGGTAGTTTGCTTGGAAAATCAGGGCGGAATATTTCCAATCTGATAGTTATTTTCCTTTCTTTTATGCACATTCACCCGCATGATCAATTGCATATTTTTCTGATGCATGGCCTGTCTCTTTTTTGTGGGGGTGGGGTGGGGGTGCTAATCGCCTCTTGTTAAATGTTCTATAGGAAAATATTGAGTGCTTGCAGGCTTTTGAAAGTGTTTGCATAGTTGATATTCATGGTGAGGTAGATGGCAGAGATGATGGCAGAGATGGCCAGAACGTGTCTAAGAATTTTATCAAGAAAATGGAAAGTCAATTTGTGAATAATTCTCTTTCAAGTAATTGGTGAGTACTATCTGTTAAAAGCCTGAAATGTTATCTTAAATTGGCTTTCCTCAAGGTAGTTGCTCTAGTGTATTGTTTGGTGAGACTGGCTTGTTGATGAAGTTTAAAATGACTAGAGTTAGAAAATATGAGGACATGACAACTCTTATTGCTCAATACTATTATCTAAGCTAGGAGAACTTAATTGATACCCATTGAGTTTCAATTCCTATTGTCTTCATTATACAATCAACTAATTTATGCTATTGTAGGAAGTGATCTGACTCTACCGAAAGATAACAGAAAATCTGTTGAGATAACAAATGAAGAGACTGTAGATGAAACCAAGGTATCTACTGGTTTTTGTTCTTTTGGTTCCTTTTCCTATAACGTTGTACCATTTAGTAATAGAAATGTGCTGAAACTCTGAAATGTTATGCAATTCAACATTCAACCTGGGTATCTATGTTGTGTTTCATCAAGGAAGTCCAGCCTTTTCCTTGATTCTGGTGCTGAATATCACATATGCCGTGAAAGGTTTTGTCTACACAACTTTAAGAAGCTACCAGAGATATTGTGATACCACTTCTTCAGTGGACCCTTACCCACACTACTTCGAGAAGACCTTCACACCGACACTAATACGGGAGACCAACTCTCTTTGGGAACTCAACTTCTTTATTCACAACACAATTTGATACACTACTCAATCTTACACTCTTTATTATGTGGCTACTCTATCATGACACAACTTCACCACATGGCAACCTTGCCATCTCCTACTCGACTCATCTTATGCCATGGTATTGCTAGGAGGGATGGGAGCACCTCTATTTATAGGCGCTCATGATCATTGTGGTGTTGCCATGTGGCAACTTCCACACTCTTCCTACAAAATATCCTAGCTCTAGAAATATCCCATCCTTATCTACTTTCTTGATATTTCTACCATGCTAAAATATTTAGCTTCTAGAATTTTCTATACTTGCCGTGAAGCATGACAACTATGGCTCATGTAGTCTCTCCAATCTTCTAGAAATTTCCTTATTTGCCATGATCTTTATCCTCTCATGCATGACAAAGTTTGTATCTTCCACAACCTTCTAGAATGTTCCAAGTATGCATTGCTATTTTCAGGCAGATGGTGAACAAACCAAAGAAGTAACATGTCATACTCTTCAGGCAGTAGTGGCCCCACCCGTGGTCTCCTGTCGTTGCACCCTGACCGCCGTCGACTACGTCCTCGACCTTCATCTACGACTACATCAGTGCGCATCTTGTGCGCACGGTCTTCATCAAGTTGTTCGAGTTCTTTGTCGTCTCCTTCGAGCTCCGCAGTCACATCATCCGAATCATCAGTCTTTGCGCCAGATCATCTGGGAACACCTCTTCGCTTCGTCCAGCACCATCTCACCTCTAGCGTCACCGTCTCGTATCACCCCTTCGTCTACTCTGATAACTGCGGGCTGCATAGGCATCTTCTACCCCGCCATTGTACACTTGCGAGTGTCACACGCTTCCTTTAGTCTTATGTTTGCATATACACGAATTTGATGGTACAAGTTCATACACGTGTGCAGGAGTGGGTTATTGATTGATGTTGCTCTAGGCATATGGTGGGTAAGCTAACATTGCTATCTGAAGGAGTTCCTGAAAGTTGAAAATTCACAACTCCACAGGAACAATTGAGACCACAACGGCTGGAAACGTCTCGACTCACAACATCTTCTTATCCGACGTGTCATATT
The DNA here is from genome assembly GCA_036936925.1 of Cenchrus fungigraminus. Lineage (NCBI taxonomy): Eukaryota > Viridiplantae > Streptophyta > Magnoliopsida > Poales > Poaceae > Cenchrus > Cenchrus fungigraminus. The sequence continues at coordinate 94,764,533 of CM072780.1, forward strand.
GCCCATCTATTAATCATAATCTTATGTATTTGGCCTAGCTTGACACAATGGGCTTCGCATTCACATTCTACGAAGGGAGGTGCTTAATCCGGAGACGTGAGACACTGGAGGAGAAAGGCTATGGCAGGATGAATCCTAAGAATCCAAAGCTATGTATTCCATGTCCTCTGCAACGGGCAACAGTGTGCACTACATCGTCCCAATTTCGCGGCCATTCGATCGGCCAGATCTGGAGGCCAGGAACCCGCTAGCGGTGCGTGGAACTTTGCAAATAAGCCCTCCACCTTCCTGTTAATACATATCGGGTCTAGCAAAGTAAGGACCTGTGTGCGTCTGAGGACCAGTGGATGGTCGCTCCTTAGTGATGAGTGATTGACAACGTTGTGTGGACTAACTCTTGGCTAAGTATTGCAGGTGCAGGTTGCGGCTTGATTTGCGTTGGTGCAGGTGAAGAACAAGCACGAAAGGTCTATGTAGGTGGGCCTCCAGGTGTGGAGAGACAAGTAGGCTTGGTTCGAGGGACCCAGTGGCCGACAGAATCTAGTGCAGCCCGCATGGTGGCAAGAACAACAAGACGAAGTCGTGTACGGTTCCTTGGTTGAGCCTCAAAGCTAATAAGACCGAGCCGGGACGACCGTGGCGGCCAAGTCATGAGTGGAGATTGGCATGAGGCTGCACCAAGTCTGCTGGCTTTGCAGTGGTTCACCACAAAACCACTGGGTTTCTCGGTTGAGCCACAAAACTGAGGCCGAAGACTCGACGGAGGAGGGGTGGCCACCCAGGCTGATCTAACCACCCAGGTGGGGCGGTCACCACCTAGGTCGTAGCATCGAGAAGCTTTGAAGCGGAGGACACGCAGCATGATCGCAAGGGTTGCATTGGTGTTACGTAGGCTTGTGGTGTATGCGCATCTGTCTGATGGTGCTACGATGAAGATTTCCAAAATTGCCCTTCGGGGGTGTGTATCTACTCTTATGTTAGTAGGGGTATTTTCATTTTTCGGTTGCCCCCATATAAACCAAGTAGATGTGGGATGGCAGCCAACTCTTGGAACCCTAGTCCATTTGCTTCTCTAGTTTTCCCCTTTCCCTCAGGTTTTCCATAGGCTAGCTTGAGAGCTTCTTGATTCATCTTGATAGAGGGTTGGATGTTCAGGCGTCTTGCTAGACCTTGTATGAACCTTTCATGGCATGTATAGAAGATTCAGCGTGGTTCATCTTGTGTCTCTTTGTTTCCCGGCATTCTTCTTTTTTGTGATTTTCAGAGCTCTTTCTTGGGATTTTCGTAGGGGCTTGTTGGAGGCGGTTCTTGGTGGGATTCTTGTTGGGGATCACGTATGAGGACCTTGTGCCTATTTGCTTGGTGAGTTTGCCCCAACAATCCCTTGGGAAGGCCTTCGATTTGGTGGTTTTGTGGTTCCTCGAGTTCATGACCTAGAGGGCTAAGATTCGCGATTCCCTTTGATTGAGATCGTTTCGATGGATTTCCTTTGTAGGATAGGTTGCCCATGAGGTAACCCAGCTATCCTTGAAGTTTCGCTGCAATCCATGGGGTGAATCAGGAGATCGATCGATGGGAAGTTGTGGGTTGAACCACAGCCAGGTTTTCTGGGGGAGGCGGTCTAACCACCCTAGAGTTTCCCGGTGCGGAGTTTGGTTTTGCCTGAATCTTCCTCTGTGAGTTTGTTCGCCTTGATCAGAAGAGTATACTGGTGAAATCGTGGTTGATTTTGAGCCCATTTGCAAGGTTTTTGGTGGAGAGGTTTTGAGCTGGGTACAGGCGGTCTGACCGCCCTGTGCAGGGAGTCTAACCGCCCTAGGCCTATTCGGTGAAAGTTTCGTTTTCCGCCAAGATTTTCTGGTATCTTGTTGGCCTTGACTAGAGGATCTTGTGGCTGAAGTTGTGGTGAGTTTTGAGCTTGGTTGAGTGGTTTTTGGTTGAGTTCGTGGTTGCTAGTAGCAAGCGGTCTAACCACCCCCCATATGTGGTCCGACCGCCCTGTGCAGGGAGTCTAACCGCCCTAGGCCTATTCGGTGAAAGTTTCGTTTTCTGCCAAGATTTTCTGGTATCTTGTTGGCCTTGAGTAGAGGATCTTGTGGCTGAAGTTGTGGTGAGTTTTGAGCTTGGTTGAGTGGTTTTTGGTTGAGTTCGTGGTTGCTAGTAGCAAGCGGTCTGACCGCCCCCCATATGCGGTCTGACCGCCTCTGCTGGGCAGACAGCTTCCGAGTTGATTCCGCTGTGGTTCGTGTGTAGAAGTTGTGCTTGCGGTGTGGTTTGTTCCTAGGATCAGTAGCACTCCAGTGGCTATGTGGTCTTGGCAAACTTGAGCAAGTAGTGGTGGAAGTGATTTTGGGATTCCGGTCGTGTTCATCTTGTTGGAGAAGTCATCTCCTTCGAGAAGAATTTTCATCGGCTCCCATTCACTCCCCCCCTCTCTGGTCGCCCAATCCGGTCCTTCACAAAGTCCCTCCTGCCACAGCAAACACGTTCAAATGGTTTGCAGAAAACTCCCCGGATTCCAAAAATATTTGTCCATCAAGAAGACAAAATTCCGATTTCGCGGTCATTTTGCAGAAAACCACCCTTCATCGCTTTGCAAAGAAGTCCCCCACCTCCCCGCCGCCCTCGCTCTTCCTTATCCTCTTCCTTCCGCTCTCTCTTGCTTTCTTCAGTTGTTTTCCCTGGTCATGATGCGTTGTCATAGTCTGAGATGTAATGTCTTGTCATGTGATATTTTATTCTTATCCCACCGCACCACATTGCAAGATACACACGTAATTGATGACCGATTTTACCAATTTACCGTTTGACCAAATTCACCGTTTTGCCAAGAATATACACAACATAAATGATGATCACCTTGCCCAAATTATTCAACTTAAATGTGCACATACATGATACATCCCCATAGACCCACACTCGTATAGTGGCACTGGCATAGGGGCGCGCGCGCACACACACACCCATCAACGAAACCTTCGGACTTGGCAATGAGGAGACAACAGACACGGTCATGGATATGGATATGGCACACACCTATTCTGCCATACCTAATGCACGACGAAATGTAGCATAAGAAGGATCCGTGCAGAGATATTCCTCCAATGCACGATGCCTAACCTCGACTTCACGGTACGTCCCGAGCGACCATGCCAGAAGCATGTTGCAGGATGTCACAAAAACCCCATTGCCGGTGAGCTAGATTGCAGTAAGGGCACACACAGCGACCATATCGAATCACATGAGTGTAACCCTGCTCCTGCAGCCAAGCCAAGGCATCTTTCTTCATCTCCTCTGTTTCTTCCTCGTCCGCTTCGTCCATGTCGTACAGATCATATGGATCCATGTTTCCTGGCCACCGCGGAGGTGGCACAACATGAAAGTTGGCGGTTCCTCCGTTCGCATCAGAAGTCATCCTCCTACACACACTCGCTAACAAAGTAAAGACGATAAGCACTGACCACAAACAATGATGGTAACCTGTAAAAACACGACGCGGAAGCTAAGAGCTCACCTCTTTTCACAGCACGCAGAACCAAATAGAGGTTTGCTAGCACAATGCGTGGAGGATGAAGAGGTAATGAGCAAAGGCCTTGGGGGCACGCCTCTTTATCGAACCATGACTGATCATAAGGCAGCGTGCACCTCGTGGCAGAGCATGCCTCACGGGATTATAGTAGCCATGAAAATACATGGGATGCTCGGAATGCACAGGCCTACACTGCTCAGGAATACTGTCACAAGAGGGAAACGCCAATGCCAAAGCGAGCCTGCGCGCGTATATTTACGCGTTGTCGGTAAGTTTTTCTCAAGTTGCAAAAAATTGTCAAGTCCTTTGCTAAATTGTTGGATGGGTGTTTTAGGGTTTTAGCGAAAAATCAAAGATGCCAACTCGTCGATTTGACAAACTTTGCGATGCTCCTCAAAAGTCAGAACCTCAAGCACCCTTGGAGGGCTTCAACCTCACGTTAAAGTTAGCCCGCAATGTTGAGTTTACCAGCGACCTGAACCTTGGGTACTCACGGTCGAGCCGAGTCCATCCATGTGCGCGGGAGCCCAAGGCCAACCTTATCTCTACTCCCACCACTCGCTTTTTCCTCTTCTCCGGTTCTACCACCAACAGAGGGACAGAGTGCGGATGCGGACGCGGGGGCGCTCCTCCGACAAGCTTACGCCCGCGGGTATCGACGGCGCGAACGCGGCTCCCCCGGCGAGCTTCCGCTGGCGGGGAGCGGCGGCGCGGACGTGGCCCCCGTGAGGGAGTGGCGGCGGGGACGCCCTTCTCCCTCACCCCGGCGAGCTTCTGCCTGATGCGGGTTCCACCGGCGAGCTTCCGGGTGCGGGGAGTGGCGGCGCCGATGCGGGCGCACTCGGCGGTGGCCGACCACCGGGCTGGGCGGCGGCGTCGGCCGGGCGGGGCGGCCGAGTTTTTTTTTTGTCGTTTTTATTTTTTTTAGAAGTTTTGTCGTTTTTCTTTGATTATTTATGCAAAACGTTTTGTATAAAACTTTTAGACTTCCAAAACTTTTCGGTTTCCTTTTTTCTGCATAATATTTTTCTAAAAACTTTTGTGAATCCTATGATTTTGCTAAAAATTTTTTGCCAAAGTTTCTCCAAAAACTTTTGTGAATCAGGTTTGCCAAAAACTTTTGTGCTTCCCCAAAATTTTTTGCCAAATTTTCTGAAGTTTTTTTTGCCAAATTTTCTCACAAAACTTTTGTGCATAAGATTTTGCCAAAAAGTTATGTTTTTGTAACAATTTTTTGCCAAAAGTTTTTCTTATATATTTTTTATTTTGTTTTTTTCTGCCTACGGAGTAAGCGAGTGAAGGATGACCACGCGTCCACGCGTTTTGACTGCGAAGCCAGCGGATGGGTATCGGGGGGACCACGCACGTGGGAGTGGTGGCCGCGGTCGGAAATCGACCGCTGGCTTCCTCCCGTGCGAGCGCCCGTAAATTAGCAGTCCCCAAGTTAGCCTTACCTCTCTCTTGCAGTATTATTCCATTTGTACGATTAGATCAAATAAATCTCTAACAATCTGACTAATAGCACACAAGCCATGACTTGAGGCTTAAACTTTCGCTTTTCCTTTTTCCTTTTTCTAGAAGCCATGTCTTTTATCAATAATCCAATACTAACCTGAATCTCGATGCTCCAAATTAAAGCTTTGAGATTAGTTCGGGCATTTTTGTAGCCCGGTGTTTTCTTGCTTTTTGCATGGTTCTTTGTATGTCTCTTCTGTATCAACTGAAATAATGGCACAATCTTGTGTTGTTCGTTCAAAAAAAGTACTTCAAAAGTATCACACAAGAGAGTTTGATATTAGTCCAGAGCTTCCAGAGATATTGACGATGTAGGATTTTTTTTTTGCGAATTACGCAGTACATCGGAGACACTTACAACGCATGCACACTCATCCCTATGAACACGCGCGTGCAAATTCTACCCCTGCAAGCATCTTCAAAGACTGGGTCGGCAAATCCTCAAGATTGACGAAGTCACCACAGGCGTCTCGCTGTTGACGGGAATGTCGCCTACCACTAAAACCACAAACGCTGTTAAATCCTGAGAAATTCGCTCCCGGAGAGAGTCAAACCCAGGACATGTCATAGGCTCAAGTACATTGAATTTTGTAATAACATGAGCCGCTTGAAAATAGCATCATCTGACACATTAGTGATGCTTTTTTCTCTAAATACTTCTTCTAAAGATAGTCATAAAAAATATACCCTACTGTTTTAATTTCAGCATCTAGGTCTGCAAAGGGTTCGGGTCGACCCTCTTACGAAATCGCTCCCCTCCTTAAATCTGTAAGCGGATCGAAGCGGGACCAACCCCCAAAACGAAGAGGATCAATAGGGTTGCAACCCTGTTGACCCCTGGAGACCCTACGATCGACCCTGCTCGCAACATCGCGCGTCCTGCTCCTCACCACCCATCGTCCACGCTTTAACTCGCCACCCTCCAAAGCTTCCTCCAAGCAACTGAGTTCGCTGCCCCATTCGTTCCATGTTTTTTATCCTCATTCCGTATAGCGGAGCAGCACAGTGCTGCAGGGGAGGTTCCGCCCGCATAACCCCGCGGTTTATCCTGACAAGACGATAACAAGGGGTGGATCGACCCTTGACCCTGCTTTTGTGCGAATGGAGCAGCTGGGCATGTTCGGGGCTTTCCAATCCGCTCCCTTTGCAGGCACTATGAACTGAAAAGGGGTCCGCTCCCTTTTCAGGGGCGCTCGGTTGATCATTATGAGCATGGATGTGCTGCTTAACCTGGCATCATCATCATCATCAACTGAAAATGTCAGGTTAAGCGGCACATCTTGCAGACATTATGAACTCATATACATAATAGGTTGAATAGACCTATTCGATTAAGATAAAAAGAAATGATAAAGATACATTCACACGAACTATGGTCAAAATCGCAATAACAACGCTGGGAAACGTGGTTATATATATTATGATGTACGCAAAATCTCCATTCAGAAATCAGGACGAGTGAGAACATGATTGCACCAATCGACTCTGTTATGATCTCTATGCTTCCTTGTTGTAGTTCAACCTGCTCAACCATTTACATGGCAATAGAAAGGCTTATGTCACCTTGTTTGGATAGGATAACAAACTTTTGTCAGGATTAAACTTTACTTTACTAAAAGTTAGCTAGCTAAAATTATTTATCTCCATAGCTTCTCCATCCCCTCTTAACTCCTAGCTTTCTCCACCCACGCGGGAAGAAAGTCCCCGAACTGGAAAACATGTTATTGGGAATTTCAATACAGGGACAGAAGTTAGACCAGTGATGAACCTCTCATCTGTCTATCAGTCAGGCCTTGTTCGCACTTATCAGCCAGGGCCGACCCTAGGGGTAGACCACATTGTGCGACCGCCGAGAGCCCAAGCCGGGTGGGGGCCCAAGCTCAAGTATGTATATGTACAACTGTGGATCAGTCGTTCTATCTAATCAAGCAGCTCAAAAGTTTATTTGATATCAACATTTGAGATTCTAGAGTTTGTTATGGTTGCATATTGCTATACAAATGTTTTGGTTGTCTATCAAATCATGGTACCTGTGACTGTAGTTTCGACTGAAAGAAGTTTCTTAAAATTGAAATTGTAGAAGAACTATTTGAGATCAACTATGTCACCAGACTAAATGGCTTGGCTATGTGCACCATGAAGAAGGCTATATTGAACAATATTGATATTAATGCTGTAGTTTGCATCAAGAAACAACCAAAGAAGTATCTTTTATGATTTGCATCATAGTAATTCTAGGAGTACAAATATACAGCTGTTTTAATCTATAATGTTCTTGATAATTATCAACATGTTAAATTAAAAATATATCAATGTATTTATTTTCAATTTGTAAGAAAAAATAGTGTGTGTATATTATAAGAGTTTAGATAAGGTTTAGATTTCAAAGAGGCTGTTGCTACAAGGTTGCCATAGGGTCCTTGAAATCCTAGGGTCGGCACTATTATCAGCCACCAGCCAACAATATGTGTCGCTAACACCAAATTAGCACTAACCAGTCAGCAAGTGGTATTTTTTCTCAAAACAACTCAACATCAGACACTAGCCACTAGCCAGTCGAATAGATCACTCAACATATACTCTTCACTCTTGTTCTATATCTTTGCTTGTATATGGAATTGTACTAGCTATAATACCCTCAACTAGTTGAGATGTAGGGCTCAATTACCTTCAAGGTTTCAAGTACTTTTCATATGCACAAATTAGTACGCATGGTTGAAGACATTACGTCATTATGGGCAACAAGATTATATTATGATAGATGTAGTTATGAAAGGACCTGTAGTCTAGTGGTTACAAGAGCCTCAGTAGCACCCCAGGTCATGGGTTCGACTCTACATGAGAGCGAATTTCCCAGGATTTAACAGCGTTGTGCTTTCAGTGGTAGGCGACGTTCCCGTCGAAGATCTTGAGGATGTGTCGCTCAGGCTTCGAAGATGCTTCTAGAGGTAGGATTTGCATGTGTGCGTTCATAGATGTGAGTGTGTGTTGAGTGTCTCCGTTGTACTGTGTAATTCGAAAAAGAATGGTAGATGCAGTTATGATAACCAGCATGCACTTGAGGATGTGTCGCCCAGGCTTCGAAGATGCTCCTAGAGTAGGATTTGTGTGTGTGCTTGCGTTCATAAAGGTGAGTGTGTGTTGTGAGTGTCTTTGTTGCACTGTGTAATTCAAAAAATAAGGTACTAGATGCCAACCAGCATGCATTTGGTAGAACAGTGTTATCACTGCAATCGTTTTCGGGCAGAGGAGAGGTCAGGTCACCGAGACACAAATATGCATGGTTCAGTGTGGTTGCAATTGCCTCCGCCCTATCCGTTTCGTTAAAGAGTCTCCTGCTACTCAATCATGCATAAAAAGGACAACCTCATAAGAATCTGCACACTCCAGTCCCTGGGGTGTCTAAAAAGAACGCGAGACTTGGTCAAGCACACACATGGATCAGTAGCTGCACAACATCTCATCACTTAGGTAGGAGACTACTACTCCAAGTGATTGTGCATATAGCGCATGATTTTTGGCAAAAAGTGCATTTGTACAAAAAAAAAAGTGAGGTGGACTTTGTTTTATGTAAACTCACGACACCTTTTTAAATTTTAGAAAATAGGACAAATTGTGGTGTTCGAAGCAACTAGTGCCCTTGTTTGTAATATGAGACACCTTTTGGTGTCTTTCTAAAAAAGGAAAAAAAAAGGAAAGCATCAAGTTTCCCTCACATGTCTAGTATGTATGCCACGTCTCATATTGCAACAGCAAGCAGCAAACGGTTTTCGTTCTAGGAAATAAAAAGGAAAGTAACTTGCCATTGGTATACATCATCTCCTTTTTTCATCGAATTATCTCACTTTCTTTCCAACAATATAAACTCTAAAACTCAGCCGACATCAACACAGCACGCGCGCAATTAACCTCCCACCGTCAGGTTTACGATCAGACCACCGCACACGCCGACCACCAGCTAACCGCCGTCGGTATTCATCGTGGCGTCGTCTATCCGAGCAGAAGGATCAGGAAAGGCGCGGCGAGTGGGGCGGCCGCGGCGAGGAGGGCGAGCACCACCGCGCGTGCGCCGCCGGCGCCGTCACCACCGACCGCTCGCACTCCCAACCACCGCCCCGCCGCGTGGTGGTGATGACGACCGGCAGCTCCGCTCTTCTGCGCGCCCGCGGCCGCCGCGCTGCCGCCACCTGGAGAGCATTACGGCAGGCGTGCGTTAGCCCAAGGATTACAGCCAATGATTGCCTTGGAAAAACAAGCGCAAAAAAGTGAGCTCCAATTCCAAATTACAAGAAACATGATCAAAAGTCCATGACCCTTGAAGTTACTTTTTTTTTTGAAAAAAAAACATCAGCAGCACTCTATATATGTGTATAAAGTTTCTTTCTGTTTTTGGGAAGCATATGAATGAATTGGCTTTCAGCCGTGTCCTATGCTGCTTCACTGTTGCTGTGTTGCAACGACCTTGCCGGCGATCGAGCTCTGTTCTTAGGCATCACTAGTGCAGTGCAGTTGTTGTGTGCTCTCCCTGCAGCACATTGATTTCTCGCGTCGACTCGACCGAGAGCTTAATCAAACGCCGGCAGGTGAGAGGCACTGTAATCCAGTATCAGTGCAGCAGTGTTCCGTTCAACTACCAAGATATCAGTGCCCAGTAATGCACAGGTAACCGATGGTTTTTGACAGGATATGAAGAAAACGAACGGGAAACAGAGCTAGCAGAAGCCGATGACGAGACTGACCGGCGGTGGGGCTCGCGGTGGTGCCCTGTGCCGCCGCCTGCTTGGCGTACTGCTCGAACACCTGCGCCTCCTTGGAGTTGGGCGCCAGGTTCAGCAGCCCTGCACACGCACGCAGCAAAATCAAACAATCAGTAAGAGTGAAAACTGGAAACACGGCAAGTCATATACTGTCAGTCATAACAACCCGCCTCAGTTTCAAATGACGTATAATTTGGAACGGACGGAGTATTTGTGCGGGCGGGTCACACATGCTAGCTAGGAGATCGAGCAACGCAGTTCGTCATGTCCCGTGAAGATTTTGTTTGTTGGAGACCACACTAGCTCTCCAACTGAAGTCAAGCGGCAGAGGAGGAGTCCCACACTCCACACTAGTCCCTTTCAGAATCTCCTCTGGTATCCGAGGTGGGGAGGCGGTTCGTCACGCTAGACGCTACCGATTGATCTTCTTGTTCCCCGTCAATCACGGGCGACCTGCAGTGTTCTGATCCCGCCGGAAAAAATGGCAGCGGATTTTGGAACCTTCTCCGGCGAGTGCAGACGATGGAGAGAGATATTTTTTCTGATCCGGTGTCTTCATCACTCTGCAGTCTAGTAGTTTCCTAGAGAGCATGTGGAAAAAATGCTCTCGAGTCCTGACGTGTTGCTATCCGCAACACCCCGCAACTAGCAGCAAAGGATGTCTCTCCCTACTCGTAGGCCCTGTAGTAGCCTTTGGCTTGGCGTCGCACGGCATCTCGCTCTCGCCGAACTGCCTGTGACGTTCGGAAAAGGATGTGTGTGTCCGCGCCCTGTGTGCCCTGCTCAAACAAACTCCCAAGTCCTAACCGAAATGCAGACGGTGACAGATTTCTGCATGTTTTACGTTTGGAAGGAATGTAATTGTGGTTTAATTATTTCTTCGGTTGAGGATATTAATTATCCGGATATTATATTATGCCAGTTTAATAATTACCTAAATTCACAAGCATAGAGCTCAACTCAAGCTTCGGAATTTCAGTTCATCCTTCTCTAGCTAGTTAATTTAGCATCCAAATTCAAATCGACCGGGTCGCTGCTCGTGAGGACCGATCAAGATTTTCCGAGCCCAGCCGTATCCTGATCCTAATTGTCTACTATATCAGGCACCTTATCAAGAACTTTCTACTAATTTTCTAGCAATTTTAATCACTAGCTAGTTACGTTCTTGCAGATAGCTCAACTCAAGCTTCAGAATATCAGTTCATCCTTCTCCTAGTTAATTTACCATCTAAACTCAAATTGTTCAGGTCGCTATTCTCAAGTGTCGATCGAGATTTTCCGAGCCGAGCCGTAGCTTGATCCTACGTTCTCCCTTTCACAATTAACAGCAAGTTCTTAATAAGGTTGGCTAATATATATAGTAAAAAATTAGGATCACAAAGCCAGGTAGGCACTACTCCACCACATACCACGCCAACAACTTTGTGGATGATCATCATCAGTAACACAATTAGCTAGCGATTAAGTAGGTGGTAATTAGTGAATAATGAAGCAGGAATAAGTGAGGTTATTATCATGAGACGTACTGGGGCAGTCGGAGATGTTGGCGGGGACGTTGCAGACGGCGGGGAGGCCCAGCGCCTTGGTGACGTTGAGCTTGAGCCCCAGGTTGGGGTCGTCCTTGTCCTTGACGAGCACGCACAGGCACTTGCGGCTGCTCTGCAGCACCGTCTTGAGCCCCGCGCAGCAGTCCGGCGTCGGCGCCGCCGCCTGGTCCTGCACGTACGTCAGGCACGTCGCCAGACCCACCAGCTTGTCCGAGCACTCCGCCCGGTCCGCCGCCAAGTCCCCCACGACGGCCGGCGACGACGACATCGCCGCCGCCGCCACCAGCATCAGGACGGAAGCCGCCGCCCTCGGATCCATGGCGCGAGATCGAGCTAGCTAGTGATGGATAGTGATCGATGAGCGGTGGTGGGATGGGATTTGCGGCGTTCGGTGGGGGTGTGCAGAGGAGGAGGAGGTGGTGGTGGAGGTGCGCGCGGCGAGGCGTGGTATATAATGGTGAGGGAGGGGGAGGGTTGCCGTGGCCGTGTGTGTGATCGCTAGGGGTCGCCGTGCGCGCGCTGGGACCCGGTCTGGTTGGAGGGGACCGGACGCGTACGGGGGTGTGTGTGACGTAGTGACGTGGCGCTAGTGACGTGCGCGTGGATAGATAGATAGATAGTGATTGGGTGCTTAACTAATAAACTTGCTTATTGCCTCTGTCAGAGGCCAAGTGACGGTCTTATTGATGGATACGGTTACAGTGTAGTGGATTTGAAAAGAAAGTGGTGGTGATGATTATTTTCATGCCCCCTTAGAAATTCAGTCGATTAGTTTCTTTTCTTCGGCAAAATAGGAAATTTGGACTCTAAATTCTGCACCAAGGGTTAAAGTTCATTCCTCAACTTTCCGATTGACTAATTTAGTCCATTAACTTTTATTTTCAAGTCAAATTCATTCTTGTGCTAATATAGTGCCTTATGTTTAATTTGCTGTTTGCATAAGACTAATGCAAAACGGTCCTTTTTACTTTTGGCTCATGTTGGTCAAACATGCATTTGCTAATACTCCTTTAGTAAAAGCACACAACAATATGTTTTTTATACTAACACAAAATATGGTTTGTAAAAAGCATATTTACTCGTACTCTTTGTCACACATGCTCATACAAATTTGATAGTACCCAAGCAAATATTTAATTACTCATATTTTTTGGAGCATTTGTCTATCTACCTCTTTCTATCTATCTACCTACCTACCTATCTATCTAGACACACAACTTAATGTGTACACATCCCGACATATGCTCACATACTCGTAGTATGTTATACCATATTATATATGTCGATAAACATATGTATCCTCGTACTCCCTTCGTCTCATAAAAAGTGCAATTCTAATTTTTCTAGGACGGATTAGTGGTGGCGCGAAAAGACTCTAGTACTCCTATTTTTTAACCACATGCAGTTTTGGCATAATATCAGATTTGATTACTTAATTAGGCAGGTAATTAGATCTATTTTTTAGGATTGCACTCTTTGCGAGATTTTTTTCAAATGCTAGGATTGCATTTTTTACGGACGGAGGGAGTACTTATTTTTTATCCTACATTATTATAATTTTAGAGGTGAAGAATGAAGAGAGAAAAAAGCCAAGGGTAAAAATAACTTTTCGTATTAGGTTCATGACAATACGGAACCAAATATCAGTACAAGGACGAGTTTGATAAAAAAACAAAAGTTGTGGAACTAAATTGGTTAATCTGAAAGTAGAAGGGTGAAGTTGACTTTCGAAGCAATTTTCAAAGATCAAATTTTCTATTTTGCTTTTTGTTCAAAGTATAAGATGAAGCAAATCCTTAGGACACAAGTTCCTTAGTCTCTCTCTCCTCCCTAACAAGAAGTTTGGTCAGAGCAGGATCCCAACCGCACCTAGCCATTTGTCAGCATCTCAGTTGATGAAGCCTAGTCTGTTCGGCAGATCTTATCCTGATTTGTACGGCTGATTTGTTCTGAGAAAATTACGCGTGCTGACTTTTATAGCTGATTTGCTCTTAGAGAAAAATATTGCGCAAGAAGTAGAAAAGAAAGAGAAGCCGAGTGTGTCCAACATAGCAAAACACTATCAGTGCCGGTTTGGTAACCCGTCATCTTTCTGCGCGGCAAGGTGACTGCCGGGGAGATCCATCGCTGCTGTCGTAGGTGCGTGCGATGCCTTCCCTGCATGGGCAAAAATTAAGCGTCCGTTTGATGGCTAACAGTAGCAATACTAGCATGTCTTTCATGAGACCGAGCGCTGGCTCGGGTGGTTGGCTCCGACGGTGGTCGATCGGGCAAATGGATTGTGACGGGCCACTAAAAAAAGCATGTGCCTGGAATAAAACTTAGATCATCCAACTTGGTTGCAATGGTGATAGGGGCTAACTGTAGACCAGGGGCGGATAGAATTTGGCCCAAGGCCTAGGGCCAGCCAAAGGAGGTAATAGACCATCTGCACTGGGCCTTAAGTAACTACAGTAGCTACAATGTGGAGAAAACGGCCCAGCGCCTAGGGCCGTGGCCAGGGTGGCCCTAGGTGCTCATCCGCCACTACTGTAGACCATCCAACTTAGATAAGTTTTGGGAGTGGTGTGAGAGATTTATGCCTCAAAATAAAAATGTGCATACGGTTGGCCTAGCAGCTATCTGCTGGGCTCTGTGGCAAGCTCGTAACATGGTGTGCTTTGATAAGAAAAAAAAATCAGATCTCCTACTGAGATCATTTGCTTAGCCTCATCTTATTCGAATTACTGGGTAGGTCTTCAAAAAGATGAGACGAAATCAAACCTGGAGATGGGCGCGGAAGCTCTGAAGGGGCGACGCTTCTTCATCACCCTCAGGCGCAAGCTCAGGCAGATAAAGCAAACCCGGGAGCAGGGACGGTGCTGTTATGCTAAGAAGAGACTGCAAAAAAGAGGTGCAAGCTCAATCAGATCAAGGAAGCTTGGGGGAGTGCTTGGAGTATGAAGTTTCAGTTTACTGGTCTGGGCATAGTGCTACTCCAGGTCCTTTGAGGTGTTAAATGCTGGCTTAGGACAAGCTGCGGTTTTCAGACACTTTGTGTGCTCAACTAGGGGGAACCCTGGGTGTTTCCTACAGTTGACGGTTGGGTAGAACTTGTAGTTTTTTTAAACCTCTTGAGCTGTACATAGTAATAATGTGAACCTTGTAATTTCGTTGCTTTGGTAATAAAATTCGGGCATCACCCTTGGGCTTCGTTTGGATGTCGGTATTGTGAGCCTTGGTATTGAATTGATCCCAATACCAAATTGGAGAGGTTTTGGAAAGGGACCACAATATCAAAACCAATGTTTGGATGAAGACGAAATCACGGAAGGAATTCAACTAGACGGCAAATTCCAAATCGTGTTTGGACGTGCATGCCATAAAATTTGGCATTGGCCGCGGAGTAGGGGAAAAGGGAGCACCGGTGGAGGGTGGCGCAACACATCGCGAAGGGAGGCAGGGGAGGCACAGCGCAGCTTGCCAGCGGAGGGGCAGCGCAGCTCATTGCGGAGGAAGGCAGAGGAGAGGCGGCCCGGCTCGTCGCGGAGGGGCAGCGCGGCTCATTACGAAGGTAGACACGGGAGGCGCGGCCCCGACGGAGGGAGGCAGGGGCGCCACCGTCAGAGAGGAAGACGAGGGTGCGCCGCTGCCGATGAGGAAGATGAGGAGTGGGGTGCCGCCGCTAGCGAGGAAGACGAGGAGTGGCCGCCGCCGCCAGCGAGGAAGACGACGAGGGGCCGCTGCCGTCGGAGAGGAAGACGAGGAGTGGGCTGCTGCCGCCGGAGAGGAAGATGAGAGGCCGCTGCTGCCGGAGAGGAAGACGACGAGCTTGGCAGCCGTGCAGGGGGAAAGTCGGAGAGACGGAGGCACACTCGCGACTCGTGCGGCCGCAGCCAATTCCGTGCAAAACCAAGCGTTTTGGCTCGGTATCGTGGATGTAGGAGCGCTGGTGCAGTGAATACCGATCGGCATTCATTTCTGTTTCCAATTTCTAATTCTAACGCATCCAAACAGTCGCTATTGGGAGGTACCGATTCTAATTATGATTCCGAGGCTCGAATACAGACTTCCAAACGCAACCTTAGTGATTTTCATGCCTGAAGAACATTTGCCTGGCCGGAACGAGATGGCGACCGAGGGGCGAACAACCCCGCCGCCAAAATCCCCACGCACGAGTGATCCGCCGGAGTTGGAAGGAAATCTGGAACAGTCGAGCCCGAGGAGAGGAGGCGAGTCTCCCGTTCGTGAGCGGGCGGCACGCACCTTGGATTCGAAGGAGGCCTGATGGCGCCATCGCAGCGGGAGACAGGTGTCAATCGAGGATTTGAGGGAGAATCGGGCAAGAGGGTCGCAGAGCTCGGGCCCAACCCGCAACAGCCCGAATCCACTCGACGAGGGAGGGGAAATCGTGGAATTTTTTGGCCAACTGTGGCTAATCCCAGAAGAGAAGCCACCATTAAAGAACTCCAGAGCTAGGGTTCGTCCGGGAGAGAAGGACGGAGCGACCCTGGTTTGGATTGAGAAGAGTAAGTGGGAGAACCTAAATTTCAAGCCAGAAGATTGTTTCCCAACCACGGAGAGAGATGTCTGGGTAGAAGAACCAAGGAAGCTTGCTTTTGCAAAGAGGATCTGGGGGAGATGAGAGAAGAAGATCTTCATTCAAGCCCTCAGATCCATGGTTGGGCATGGGAGAGGTGGGAGAGGGCCAAAGCTGAGGAATCCCGAGGGGCCGGGAGTTGGGATGGCTGGGATGAGTACCAGTACCTGCTGTCGTTCCCACCGCCGCATCTGCCCTTCTACCAACACCCGCCACCATATGAGTTCTTCCCCAATCCTCCTCACCCGGTGATGCAACATCAACCCCATCGTCCGCAGGGGTTCAACCAATTCCATCAACGCCCGAGAGGTCAATTCCAAGGTGGGAGAGGAAGATTTCAGCAACAGCCCCCATCTGGGCATCAGCAAAGTCAGAACAAGGACAAAGAGCATCCAGACCAGAATAGCATCTTCCAATACAGAAGAAGTGAGCAGCGAGATGAGAAGAAATTGAATGCAGAGATTAGCAAGGAGAGAGCTGGGGAAGAAGAGAAGATATCTGACAGATTTCCTCAGATCATTTGCTTTAAGTGTGGTGTGGCTGGCCACTATAGCAGTGCCTGCAACAAGCCAAAGGTGTGTTTCATCTGCTATAGCAAGGATCATGTGGTGGATGGATGTCCTGAATGGAAGAAATCACAACAGGCTGCTCAGTACTTTGGAAGTGCTAACAAAGGGCTGGGATTTTACCATATTGATGTAACACCAAGAGATGGCAGGTTTAGGCATTGGACAGGAGTAGACAACTTTGGAGTGTTTACAGTTGAAAAAGAGATAGTACAGACCCTCAAAGCTCAAATTGGCAAAAGCTGGCAATGGAAACTCATGAAGTTGGAGGAGTACAGATACCTAGTGAAATCCCCCCTCCACACACATTAAAGTGGAAAGCAAAGTGCTGGGCAAAGCTACCTATTTCTACTTGACAAATGATGAAGTGATGGCATCCTTGAGGGTGTGGAATGGAGATATTGAGCCTGTTGGTCAGCTAGAAGAAGTATGGGTGCAGATCACTGGAGTGCCTCCAAAATGGTGTGACTGGACTACCATCAATGAGATTGCATCTAGTTTGGGGAAGCCTGGAGAAATAGACTGGCAAACACTTTTCTCAAGATTCTTTAGCCAGATCAGAGTTAAGATTCACTGCAAAGACCCTGAGATGATACCTGAGAGCAGAATTATGGAAATGGACAACAGCTTATTCATGATTCACTTTAAGGTGGAGAACTATGACAGAGAGACACAAAACTCCCCAAGAAGTGAAGACAAAGGTGATGATTCTGGTGATGAGGATGACAAACTAGGTGATGACCCAAAGAAGTAACAAGAGCCAGAGGGAGAGAGTGAGAAAGACAAAACCACCAATGACAGGAGCAAAACAACCAGAGAATGGCAAAGAGGAGACCCAAGGGAAACAGGGGACTTCACAAAAAACTAACTCAGTCAGAAGGGCTTTGTTTATGTATGAAGGAAAAGAAGAACAGGAATTCCTTAGCTTCGAGGGAGGGATACCAGGCTGTATGAACCTGCTGCAGGAGGAGCAAACTGAAAAGGCTGAGAAGAGGAAAAATACTTCCTACCTGAAGAATGGATATACTCCACTGAAAGCTCTAAGGAAACAAGTGAAACATCTCAAGAACAAACAAACTCAGTTGAAGTAGGAAAGAGCCTTGATGAAGAAAAAGCCAGAGACAACAAGAAAGACAGGACAAGGAAAGAAAAAGAATGGGGGCCTATTGTGGTTGAAAGAAGAAGCAAAAGGTTTGCTGAGGATGGCAGAACAGTTCTGGAGAAAGCTCAGGAAGTGAAGAGAAAGTGGAATGAAGAGGCAGATACAGGTATGACAAAACCTAAATCTAATCATATTACTTTTGAAGATCTGAAACATTCTGCTTCTATGGTAGGGGTAGTTGGAAAGGATGGACATCCTGTTAAAGATAGCATTATCAAAGAAATAGAAGCTATAGAGGAAAATAGAGATATGACTTATAGGATTAAATGCAAACATGAGAGTTGCAGTAGAATAGATGAGAATTTAAAATGTTGTGAGCAGGGCTCTGCTAATGGTGATCTAGATAGCAGTGGAGGTTCTGAGTCTAGTAGAGATAATGCAGAGTGCAATGTTACTAGGGGTAGAGTAGGGCTTAGGAGCAAGAAAAAATTCAAATGATAAGTCTATTTTGGAATATTAGAAGTTTAGGAAAAATCGGTAGGCATCCAGCCTTGGCTAATAAGATTAGAGATAATCATGTAGATATAGTTGGTATAGTAGAAACAAAAAGAGAGAGTTTTACCCCAGGTTTTCTGAAAAATCTGACTGGGAACACCCCTTTTAACTGGTTTACCAGTCCTGCTAAAGGATCTGCAGGTGGTATGTTATTAGGAGCTAATGCTGACCTGTATGTGGCCACATTAGGTCAAATTTTAGATTTTTCTATTAGTATCATGCTGTTAGACAAAAAAACAAGCTTTAGCTGGAAGCTTATTGTGGTTTATGGATCTCCTTATGAGGAAGGAAAACAATCTTTCCTTGATGAACTTCATAATGTCATGTCTCTTTGGCAAGGTCCTACTGTAATAGCTGGGGATTTCAATTTAGTTAGATTTGCCTCTGACAAGAGTAATGGTATCATTAATCACAAGTGGGCAGATACTTTTAATATCTGGATTAGTACTTGGGGCCTTATTGAATTAAATCCTAGTAATAAGAGGTTTACTTGGACCAATAATCAAGAGGACCTGATTATGGCTAAGATAGACAGGGTTTTCATTTCTACTGATTGGGAGGCTACCTTCCCACTTGCTAGTGTGAAGGCCCTGGATAGGCCCCCAAGTGACCACAACCCTCTCTTGCTGAATGCGGGGGATAATGTTCATTTTGGAAAAAAGAGATTTAGGTTTGAGAAATGGTGGCTTGAGGAAGCTGAGTTCAAAGATACTGTGTTTAAGGCCTGGGAAGGGTCTGGTAGGGAAAGAACTACCATGGACAAATAGCAATACAAAGTTAGGTCTCTTAGGAGGATAGTAAGGGGTTGGGCTGCTAACGAAGTGGCTGCCATGAATAAAACTAAAGTTGCCTTAGCTGAAGAGTACAACAAATTAGATGAGATGGCTGAAAGTAGAGGTTTGGGGTCCCAGGAGCTTAAGAGACTAAAATAAGTAGCTGACGAGCTTGGCAAGATTTGGGCCTTAGAGGAAATCAAAGCAAGGCAAAGATCTAGAGTGAGAGATATTGTAGAGGGAGATAAAAACACAGCTTATTTCCAAGCCATAGTAAATCAAAGAAGTAGGGAAAAAAATGTCTGTTGTCTAATAGGGCCAAATGGTTTAGTGGACGACCAAGCTGGGATGATTAGAATAGCAACAAAATATTACAAGAATCTGTTTGCTGCAGAAAAAGAAGAGGATGTTAAGCTAGACATTAACTTTTGGGATGAGGAGGACTTAGTCACTCAAGAGGTGAACAGTAGTTTAGATGCCCCTTTTACTGAAGAAGAGATTAAGGAGGCAGTCTTTAGCAGTTATTCTGATGGAGCACCTGGTCCTGATGGACTACCTTTTCTCTTCTTCCAGAAATTTTGGGACATCTTAAAAGAGGACCTTGTTAAGCTCTTTGAGGAGTTCCACAAAGGAGAATTGGACCTTTATAGGCTGAATTGTGCAATGATGACCCTTATTCCTAAGGTAGAGGAAGCTAGAGATATGAAGAATTTTAGACCTATAAGCTTGATCAACTGCAGACTAGGGAGAGTCTCTCATAGACTAATCTCTTCTAACCAAAGTGCTTTCATTAAAGGTGGGTACATTTTGGAGAGTGTAGTGGTTGCACATGAGTTAGTGCATAGTCTTCATAAAAGAAGTGACCCTGGGTTGATTTTAAAGTTAGATTATGAAAAGGCTTATGATAGAGTTAGCTGGAGCTTCCTCTTTGAAGTGTTAGCTTCAAGGGGCTTTAGTAGTAGATGGGTCAATTGGATGAAAAATCTAGTGATGGGTGGATCTGTGGGTGTTAACATTAATGGGGAGGGAAGCCCCTATTTCAAACCTGGTAAAGGGCTGAGGCAAGGGGACCCCATCTCACCCCTCCTTTTTAATTTGGTGGGGGATGTTTTAACTAAAATGTGGAGAAAAGCCACTAGAGAGGGGCACATCAAGGGGTTGCTGTCTGACTTCAGAGAGGGAGGCATTGTGTCTCTGTAGTATGCTGATGACACAATTGTGTTTGCTGACCCTGAACCACAGAACTTGAAAAACCTCAAATGTAGCTTGGTGTGGTTTGAGAAATTCTCTAGCATGAGAATTAACATGCACAAGAGTGAGTTCATTCCTTGCAATCTCACTGATGACCAGATCCATGTAGCAGGTCACATCCTTGGATGCCCAATGGGCTCCTTTCCTATTAAATACTCCCTCCGTATCGAAATACTTGTCGCCACTGACTTTTTCTTACAACTTTGACCACTCGTCTTATTCAAAAAATTATTGCAAATATGTAAAAGGATAATGCAAGTTTAAAATATCTACCATAATAAAGCATATAGCAAACAAAATATGTGGTACTCGCATAATTTTTTGAATAAGACGAATGGTCAAAGTTGCAAGAAAAAGTCAACGGCGACAAATATTTCGATACGGAGGTAGTACTTAGGTGTGCCTCTCCATTATGACAAGCTGAGAAGAGAAGACATTCAACCTTTGGTAGATAAAATTCTTAAGAGAGTAGCTAGTTGGAGAGGCAAACTTCTCTACCAGGCTGCTAGGGTTACTTTAATCTAGACTTGTTTGGCTAGCATTCCTGTATATCTACTCTCCTTTATTAAATTTCCAAACTGGGCAATTAAGTCCCTTAACACCCATCTTGCCAACTGCCTTTGGAGTGACTCAGATGGCAAAAACAAATATCATCTAGCTAATTGGGAGAGTGTTAGTATGACCAAAGATTTTGGGGGACTAGGAGTCCCAAATCTTAGGGACCTGAATATCTGCCTGTTGGCCTCTTGGGTTAAGAGATATCAGGAGGGGGGGGGGGGGGAGAAGCTCTGGAGAGAGCTGATAGACTTTAAGTACCAAACTACTTAGCCAAATATCCTATATACTAGGGATACTAATAGTTCTCAATTTTTTAAAGGCTTCATGTGGGCAGCTAAGGCTGCCAGTATTGGGTACAGATGGAAAATTGGGAATGGAAAGAAAGTTAAGTTTTGGGAAGACAATTAGCTAGGCAATGCTAGTCTGGCTGTACAGTTCTGGGATCTGTATTTGATAGTTAATGAGAAAACCAGAATAGTAGCTGATCTTTGGGATGGTTGTAACCTGAAATGTACCTTCAGGAGAACAGTGGATGCAAGACTAGGCAAGTTATGGTTAGAGATAGTCCAAATTGCCTCTACTATTTCTCTTAGTGAAGAGGAGGATGCTCTTATCTGGAAATTCAATTCTAATGGGTTGTACTCTTCTCAATCCTTGTATAGGATCATTAACTTTAGAGGAGTTATCCCAGTTCACTCTCCTAGTGTGTGGGCTCTGAATATACCCCCTAGAGTACAGTTTTCCTGTGGCTCCTCTCTAATAATAAGAATCTTACTAGAGATAACTTAGCAAAAAGGCAACAAGTTGATGATAAGACTTGTTTGTTTTGCGGAGAGTTAGAATCAAGCTTCCACCTTTTCTTTGACTGTGTGGTAGCTAGACAAATGTGGTGTAGGATTTCCTCTGTTGTTGGAAGGGTGATTGGGACGTCCTTTGAATCTATTGGCATTTGTTGGTTGAGGAATAAAAGATTCTTGAATGTTAATATAATCTCTTCTGCTGCCCTCTGGGCTTTATGGAAACTGAGGAATGATCTTTGTTTCCAGAACAAAATGTGGAGGAATATGGAGGGTCTGCTTTTGAGATTTGTATCTCTGGCACAGAATTGGATAATTCTATGTCCAGAGGAGAAAAAGGAAGAACTCCGATATCTCATTTTGCAGCTAACCTTGGTGGCAAGAAAGCCAGAAGCCTTGATGAACACATGAAGTTGGCAAAACCATTATGCATGCGATAGTGGCTGGTGCAGATCCAAGAGATGGAGAAGATGCTGATTCAGGAGTTGAGCTGAAAAAGAAGCAGCAGCCGTGCGGGGCTTGGACGAGTGCAGAGAAGGATCTTGGTCATAAACACTTGTAGAAGTTCTTCTTTTGGTGTGTTGTTGCCCAGTGTTGAGGCGTGTTCCTTAGTCTCTGTTCTTTAAGTTCAGTAGTGGTGTCTGTGATGGCTGAGCCTGTTGCTCTATGCCGATGTATCCCGTTCCTTGTCTTGTGAGGGTCTGGGAAGTCCCTTGAGTCGCTTGAACTGTAAAAATGGTTGAATTTTTGTCTTTTAAGTAAGGCAGGGGCGTTTGAGCCCTCGAACTCTAAAAAAATTTTCATGCCCGAAAGTTCGATTTTTATTCAACTGTCAGTTTTTTGTATCGTAACACATGCATGCATGGGTTCAGATTTCCAGCCAGTTCATACACTCCAGCACCGTCTGCGTGTGACAGAAATGAAACAAACAGTCATAGCATGCCCGAATCGTGTGGTAATCTCCGGTGACGCCAAAGCATAGATTTGCTCTAACACAAAAAAGAATGCGCCAGTTTGTTCCTGTTCAGGGACGACCACAGACTGAGACAGTGCTCTGTTTTGGGTTACGTCAAGGGATAATTCAACATGTTACGTCAACGGATAATTCAACATGTAGCGATCCATTTGCATCCCACGGTCCCACACCACTTGTTACATTAGTTAATTAGCACCGGTATAAAGAAAAAGTTAGTCAATAGTACAAAATTGTACTCCCTTCGTCCCAAAATAAGTGCATATCTCGCACTTTGAGAAGTCAAACACTATAAAATTTCACCAATATATATTAATAATATCAATAATTATGATACTAAATAAATAACATTAGATTAATCATGTTATATATTTTCAATGTAAACTTGTTTAGAGAGACAAATGTTGATATTAATTTTCTATATATCCAGTCAAATTTAAAACTTCTCGACTTCTCGAGATATGAGATGAGTACTTATATTGAAACGGAGGGAGTACAATGCAAACCTGAGTGTGAGATTTGCGCGCATTAAGAACCGTAGTGTGGGATTAAGCATCCTCTATCCGCCATTTAAACACCGTGCACGCAAATGAGATGGCAAGGAGAACCTGCCTTTTTTCTTTTTGTGTGTCGCGACTCTAAATAAATCTTCAAGCAAATAAATCACAATTTATTTCCATGTTAACCTATATATATATTTCTAGTAAGGATGCATGGTGCTTGAGAGGTGGGTATGTATGTGGGGTCAAGGACTTCGATCTTTGACAAAATACATATTTTCTTAATTTCCAGATACATTTGTTCATCGGGAAATGTATGATTTTTTGAAGAAGCGAGAGGCTCGCCATCATTTAAATTCCACTTGACCCTAATGGAAAAAAGACAAATTGAAAAGGAATGCAATCAGTCTACATTGTTAACTAGTACTAATTATATTGAAGCCATTCCGTGTTTATTTATTGTGATGTTCAATTTATTAAGTTCCTGATGATGACGGCTAATGATCAATCAGAGGAAGTATTATCAACTAGTATATTGTCATTGTGCCATGATTCGCACGTAATTTCACAACCAAAAGCCATCCGGATATTTTTCCGGCTGTGCATGTGGAGTGTATGCAGAGAATTACAAATAAAAAAAGCAATCGATTTTTATCTCAACGGTCAACGCCGTGCGAGTCGTGTGCTGCCGGCCGCGGTCTCCGGCGTCGGGATCAGTCGCATTCTGCGGATCGCTTTCCTGGCCGATAGATGGCGTCTGGCAGCCACGCCGCGCCCGCTCTCGCCGCCGGTGCCGCGCCCTGCCGGAGGACGCCTGTCCGGACAGTCCGGTGGAAGGATGGTGGTGGCAGCCATGACCGGTGGAAGGACGGCCTGTCCACGTAGTGTCACGCTGTGCATGTCGAGCAGGGATATCGTGACGATCAAGGGGATTGTCTACTTCTTGGCGACCGAGCTCCCTTCAACCTCGAATCAGAAGAGCAGATGCCAACTATCTGAGGGCCGCTAATAAGCTCCCCTCATCAACCTCCTTTTCGCAACGACCGTCTGGATCGGGACGTGTTAGCACTAGCGGTTCTGAATGGTTGCTTAGTTCTGTCTCATCACGCAGTTGCTTCTTCGGTTCTTCCTCTATGGACATGCATGTGGTTTCTGATGGACGTCCACAAGGGTTTATGGGTCAAGCAACATTGCATACAATTTAAATCCTTCAGCCTTTGGCAAATTCTAAACCCAGCATACCCTTTGCTCGTGTTAAGTGATGGGAGTGTAGGATCAATAGCCCGTAGAAGGGGAGTTGAATATGGGCCTTTTTTTCAATTTCTAATGCAAGAAGTAAACCTTAGCCTACTAGCTAGTATTGCCCATCTAAAAAGGTTTTTCTCTACTACTAAGCACATTAACAAGAGTTTCCTTAGCAAATATCACACTAAGAGATATGGAACACCCTAGTCAAGATAAGAGGCAATCAAGCAACTTAAAGAGAACTAAAGTGAGGAAACTTAAATGCGGAAAGTAAGTGCTGAAAATAAATGCAATTAAGTAGAGAGAGGCACAAGAGACAACCGATTTTTTTTCCTGTGGTATCGGGAAGTTGACGCTTCCCCCTATTCCACGTTGGAGCACTCACTAAGAGTATTGCTCCCCCTCAAGTCACCAAGACTCAAGTGCTCACTAAGAATACTCGTTCTCCATCTCCGGAACGGTGGGTCTCGAACCGTGTACACCAAGCTTTCTTGAGGCTCCCACAATCTCCAAGAGCTCACCAAGAACCCCCAAAGTACCAAAACCGTCTAGGAGCCGTCAAACTCCAAGAGTAACAAGCCCCCACATCTTCACTTGACCTGAGCACTCAGCTAAGCTATGTATGCACCTTGAAACCCATGATCACTAAGAAAGAGCTCCTCAAACAAGAGGAAGAGAATACCAAATGAGCAAGAACACAATCTCCTTCTCTCCTTGGCTGCTGTAGATCTTCAGAGTGGCAAAGGCAACTCAAGAGACGCAGGGGGGTCATTTATATAGGCATAGCAAAGGAGGCTAGCCGTTGGAAAAGACCTCTGAAAAGTAGCACCGTCGGATGAACTGACGGTTCCCCCCGCGCAGGCGTCGGATCATCCGGTCACTCACAAGCCGCTATATAGCCGTTGAACTCAAGTGACCCAGTCAATGCACCGACACTATGTTCCGACGCACCATCGGTCTATCCGGTGCTGAAGAGCACCCACTCGGTGCGGTACTGTATGATTCAAACAGAGGCGTCGGATGAACCGCTGAGGTGTCCACGAAGCGTCAGTTCATCCGGTGCTGAAGAGGAAATTTTGGCACGTCTCTGTATGATTTGAATGCAAGCGTCGGATGAACCGCTGATCACACCGTCGGATCATCCGGTGCTGAAGCCGTTGAAGCTCAATCAGTTACCAAACCCTAAGGCATCGGATGAACCGCGGTCTATACCGTCGGTTCATCCGACGGTCACTTTTGAATTCCCTGGCCGCAGAATTCATCCGGCGCAACTAGAAAAGCAGGCGTCGGTTCATCCGACGCTATGCTTTGAATTTCAACTCGTCCAATTCAATCGCCTTTGAGTTTTCCGTTGATTCTTTTGCTTCTACTTTGCTTCCATGATTACTTTGAGCTGTTTAGCATCTAAGGAACTTGAGTGTGCATATTTTCATGGCTTTTGGTGCATGGTCAAGCTACTAGTGCATGAACCCCTCTTAATAGTACGGTCAAACACTACAAACTAGCAATCCAAGTGTCCTTCATCTCCTTGTGACACTTGGAACTAACAAAGTCCTTAGTCTTGTAGTATTTGTCCATTGATCGTCCATAATTTCAAATTGAGGGGTCTCTTTTCATTCATTACTCATGACAATAACCCAAGATATAATCCGCTACAAACTAAAGGTTAGTCACAAGTATATGGTTGTCATTTATCACCGAAACACACCCTTACCAAAGGTGCGAAAGGGCCTAGATGGTTACAATCTCCCCCTTTTTGGTGATAGATGACAACACGAGTAGAGATATACGAGAATTTGAAATTAAAGCATATAAACTCTACAACTAATGCATGAAACAAGATATAAACAACAACACACATGCATTAATCTAAACAAGCACCACAAACATGATTAGACATATAAACCAACATCATACACAAGATCCAAATACATGTCTCATCATGAAACTCCACAAAAGCGAGAGAGGCAACAAAAACTCGAACTCCTAGCACTCTCCCCTAGCTCCCCCTATCTCTACTCCCCTATCTATCTCCCCCTTTGGTAACGAGAACCAAAAAGAGATCTAATCCTGCTGAGGTGGAGGATCTGGCGGCGAGGTAGAGATAGCCTTCAGAGGCTCGACCACGAAAGCAGAAGTGTCCTCGTTAGACTTGATATCGGACCACTCCGGAGAGGAAGAAGCTGGATCTGTCCGTGGTGGAGGAGGTGGAGTAGGACCCGTCCCGGTGCCTGAAGTAGAAGTCGGAGTGGCCTCGGGACCCTGAACTACTGGATCGGCGGCTATCGCTGTGGAGATCTGCTCGGTGACGGTGTGGAGGTACTGATCGCCCTGATCCAAACCCTCAGTCCACGGTGTAGCAAAGATCGGAAGAGGTGAAGACGCCCGCAGACTAGGTAGCGTAGCACGTGCCGGCGTCTTAAAGACAAGTGGCCCTGTAGTGAGCGGAGAGACCAGCTAAGTCGACGTCGGAGTAGTCATCTGATCGAACTGACCCCGCTGGAGCTGCTCAAGAAAGGTAGTAGCTGCCACTGTCTGAGGTGTCGTCGTCTGAGGTACCACGAACATCCCCATCTGAAGAAGTGGTAACACTGAGAAAGACGCTATAGGGATGTTCACGAACCCACCGGCTGCTGGTAGAGGGGCACTCGGGTCGGCCTGGAGCTGCTGAGTGGTAGGAGCTGAGGAAGCTGCAACCCTGACTACTGGAAAAGCTGACCGAGGCAACCAGACATAAATGTGAACATTTGTGTGGTCATCATCTGGTGCTGGAGCAGCTACTGCCTCTGTGCTCCTGCTGCTGTCTAATCCCCTCAAGAATAACCTGCTGGGCCTCCTGGTGCTGCTGGACCTGGGCCTGCATCTGCTGCTGGACCTGAAGTGTGGCCTGAGTCTGAGCTACAAGAGTCTGAATCAAGGAGGTGAGCTGGTCCGGCTGAGTCACCTGAGCAGTGGTGATCGGAGGAATCGGTGACTCAGGCTCTCGCTATCCTGGCAAGGCTGAACCCCTGGCCTTGTCGTCGTGTGTGCAACGAACACGGAACATAGGCTCAGGGGCAGGCACAAAGTCGTCGTCCTCACTAGAGTCCTCATCATCTGTCGCTAGGTACTCTGGCAGAGGTGCCTCAGGTGCTGCTAGTGTAGGATCCTGTCTCTGTGCCTCATCCATAGCTTCCTCTGCTGCTGCACGAGCCTGTAGGGTCTCCTCGGCTTGTCTCTGACCCCTCGGACCTCGTCTCCTGTCACCTGGCATCGGAGGACGGTAGGTCGGAAAGACGTACTTGGACTGCTCCAAGGTACTCACGTAGCGCTGGGCCTCGAGTCGTGACAGCATCCAACTGATCTAGTGAGCAAACGGCTGCTGTCGTGTCATCCTCATACCATCCATAATAGCGTCCTCGACCTCACTGATCAGGATATCAACAATATCAAACGGGCGCTTGGCCATGACGTACATGAGGAGCCACTGCTGCATGCCGGTGATCGACTCGGCGTTCCCCATCCTGAAGAGCACGGACCTCCGGAGCGCGTAGTAGACCACGTACGCCTCACGAGTCAGGCGATCTGGAGTCCTAGGTGTACCGGGGAGAAACGGTTGCTGGAAGAGAAAGCTGATCTCGTCGTCTGAAGGTAGCACAGGTGAGTGAGCACGACGAGGAGCCTCGACGTCAGGGTAGGCCAACTAGTGGATCGAGTCGTCCTCGAGCCGTACCCCAAGCAACTCTGCGATCCCCTCTCGAGTGAGCCTCTGCTGCTGACCCATAAACATGAAGTGGATAGAAAGCCTGTCAGCCTCGACGTAGACGGACGCGTTGAACACCCGGACCCACTCGGGGACGTATCGGGACCTCTGACTCACTAAAGCTGCCAAGCCGGGAAGGTAGTCGAAGTACGGGAGGATCGGCTCCCCGGCTGCTGCTGCTCTGAGTGCTGTGAACTGGAGCATCCTGTGCTAGCTCAATTGTGAACCCTGGTGGACGTATGAGGCGTAGAAGCTCTCCTGGAGGATCGTCCAGAAGCGGGGGTCACAGTCCTCTCACCCACAAGGGAACCACTCGTCCTCGGCACGCTCCTCAACCTCCTGATCTTCGGTCCGGGCAAGTTCCGCAGATCGCGGATGTAGACGCTGAAAGCCTCTGCCCGCGGACCCCTATGAAGCTCTGGCCCGTGTACTGGCTGTGCCTGCTGCTCGAGCTCTACCATCTCCTCAACTGCTGCTCTCCTCTGCCTCGGTGTAGGTTGTGTGTGTCCACCACGAGTCCGAGGACCGGTACATGGGGCAGAAGGAGGTGTCTCTATCTGCTCTGTCTACTGACCATGGCCTGAGCGCCGTAACTGCTGCTGCTGCTTTGCCTGGGGCTGCTCCCCCTATCTCTGTGCACTCTCGCCGATCCGGATACCTCTCTGAGGCTGTCCCTGAGTGTCTGGAACCTGAAGTGCACGGTCCCACTCCTGGCGTACGACGGCGGCGTTTGGATGGAATGAGGAGAAGACAACTGCGAACCGTTATGACAGGTGTGACCACGCTGCAGACGAGCGTCGGATAAACCGACGGTGAGAAAGAGGCAGCGTCGGTCGAACCACCGGATGAACTATGCTCCGCTGTGAAAGTGAGCACCGGATGAACCGATGGCCACAAATCTAGATGCGTCGGAGCAGTTGTTCGAGGGTCTGTGGAAAGGCTGATTTTCCTTCAGCACCGGATGAACCGCTGGTAAGAGCATCGGTTCATCCGACGGTGAGAAAATAGCTAACAGAGATGAACTGAGCGCACAGACTCTGTCACCGGATGAACCGACGCCTGAACCTACTTGGCAGCGGTTCATCCGACGGTGAGGTTTTTTGAATGCTGATCTATTTCTCATCTTTGATCCAAAAATGTCACACACAAGCCAACACAAGCACATTTTTGGATCACTTCTGAGTGACAACCTCACCCCTCAAGCACTCCTTTGTAAAATACATATAGATACACAATTAGCTTCCTAGAAAGGGATAAACCATAGATAAAATAGGCAATTTAAGATCCAAAGGAGAGGAGGAAACTCCAAAAAGGGAATGTATGAGTTAATTGCCTTTGAACTTAGAGATAGAAACTTTAATTAAGCTCGTTAGGACTTAACTCAATAGGTATTAAGCACAATCATTTGTCTCATCACACCTTAGGAGTTGTTGATTTGCATTGAACGCTAAGCAACTTTCTCATAGTGTGATTTTCCTTTATGACTTCTCTCACGCAATGCTATGCAAGAACAAATGCATGAAATTAAACATGAGTGCAACCTACATAAATGCAAAGCAGAAAGATAAACTATCTTGCCAAGTTTGAACCCTTGATAAGCTTATTCATTGTGAGCCTTCCAACATGCCTTGAGCGAAACAAGAGAAGCACCGGCTCAAGCAAGACCCATACTCACCACTATCTCATCAAGGTTAGATAAGCCCCTAATCATGTACATATGCAAATGCAAACTATATGACAAGCATTACAAGATGTTGGACGCATCAAGCACATTTAATTCACTCCGAAGCCTACAAAAGGTGTTTTCATCAAGAGGCTTAGTGAATATATCGGCCAATTACTTCTCGGAGTGAACACCACAAAGGACAATCAATCTGCTTGGTGCGCGAATGTTGAATCGGGTTGTTAGCAATTTTTATGGCACTTTCATTATCACAAAGGAGGGGAACCCTATCTAGAACCACACCATAATCCAAGAGGCTTTGCTTCATATAGAGGATTTGAGCACAACAAGCCCCCGTGGAAATGTATTCCGCCTCCGCGGTGGATAAGGCCACGGAGTTTTGCTTTTTAGAGGACCAAGCAACCAAAGATCGACCTAGCAAATGGCACCCACCCGAAGTGCTCTTATGGTCTACTCGACATCCGGCAAAGTCCGAATCCGAATAACCCAAAAGCTCAAAACAAGCACCATGGGGGTACCACAAGCCAATGCTAGGTCTGTATTTTAAGTATCTAAGGATCCTTTTTAAAGCACTTAGGTGAGATTCTTTAGGGTTGGCTTGAAACCGAGCACACATACAAACACTAAACATGATATCGGGCCTAGACGCGGTAAGATAAAGAAGAGAACCGATCATAGAACGGTAAAGCTTTTGGTCAACTGGTTTACCTCCCTCATCTAGGTCGAGATGTCTATTGGTAGGCATTGGAGTCTTGATCGGCTTACAATCATCCATCTTGAACTTCTTGAGAATATCATTAGTGTACTTCTCTTGATGAATGAAGGTCCCTTCCTTCAGTTTCTTGATTTGAAACCCAAGGAAGAAGTTAAGCTCTCCGATCATTGACATCTCGAATTCCCTAGTCATAAGATCACTAAAATCCTTGCACACTTTGAGGTTAGTAGAGCCAAAGATAATATCATCAACATAAATTTGACAAATGAAGAGCTCTGCGTTGATGATCTTTGTGAATAGCGTGTAGTCCACTCTACCAATCTTGAATCCCGCTTCAATGAGAAAATCCCGGAGCCTCTCATACCATGCCCTAGGAGCTTGCTTGAGTCCATACAAAGCCTTGTGCAACCTATAGACATGGTTAGGACATGTAGCATCCTCAAAACCGGGAGGTTGCTCCACATAGACTTCTTCATTGATGAAGCCATACAAGAAAGCACTTTTAACATCCATTTGAAATAATTTCATTTTATGACTAGATACATATGCAAGGAGGATACGGATAGCTTCAAGATGTGCCACCGGAGCGAAGGTCTCTCCATAGTCCAAGCCTTCAACTTGAGAGTACCCTTTGGTGACAAGTCTTGCCTTGTTCTTCACCACAATACCATGTTCATCTTGTTTGTTCTGGTATACCCACTTAGTGCCAATCACATTCTTGTTCTTGGGGCGCTCCACCAACTCCCAAACTTCATTTCTTGTGAAGTTGTTGAGTTCATCTTGCATAGCCAATATCCAATCCGGATCCCCAAGAGCTTCATCTATAGTTGTGGGTTCTACAAAAGAGACAAACGCATGATGTTTGCAAAATGAGGCATATTGCTTGCGGTGAGTCCTTGTACCACCCTTGGGATCACCCAAGACAAGATCAATGGGATGGTTTGTTGAAGTCCTTGTACGCCTTCCAAATGTTGTAGAGGTGGGATCATCTTGAGATTGAACTTCTCCCGGTTCCTTTACTTGATCTTGAGTGTCTTGTGATGTAGGAGGTGTTGTACGGACATCCCTGGGCCCACTACTCAGGTGGGTACTGGGATCGACTACTCTGTGGGCCCCTGGGACTACTCGACTTGGGCTGCACGGCACCTGATGGTGTGGAGCGCAAGGCATACAGAGGACTAGTACTCAGTTAGGAAGCTAGACGTGTCCGGATCCATGTAGAGTACTCCTAGCCGTACACGACTAGTACTCCTCTGTCAAACCGACTTGTAACCCTGCCTCCCGGACTATATAAGGTGAGGCAGGGACCCCTATCTCTTTATCCGCAATGATCTTGTAAACACACCCAATCAATCTAGAGCTACGTAGCATACAGGACGTAGGGTATTATGCACCTCGCGGCCCGAACCTGTCTAAATTGTGTGCCACGTGTCTCTCCTTCGAGTTCCCGATCTCGGCGAGGCCACAAACATCTACCTCGGGTACTCCCCTTGGTAGGTTGCCGGGTTAAAACACCGACAGCTAGCGCGCCAGGTAGGGGCTCTCACCGAAGATCACATGGCGAACTCGACGGCTTCAATCGTCATCAAGCCAACCGCCGCTTTCAACCGCGGTGACACCTCAGTCTTCGGCTCCTGGGTCTGCACCGCCGACGACGCTGGATCGTTCCAGCGCTACCTCACCATGACCCCGGACCCGGAAACTGGACTCATGACGCTTCCCGAAGCCATCACGGGTCAACTCGTCGAGAAATTCGACGAATTTTCGCTCTGCAACCAAGTCGCCGACTTCGAGCCCGGATCCACCTCCAACTCGAACTCGACGTCGCCATGGATCGAACCACGCGAGCTGGTTCCTGAGCCATCGTGCGAACCGGTCCTCCCCCATGAGCACTTCCCGTACGGCCTTTGCAACTCTAGCAAAGCCTACGCGGAAGCACTCACCTCGCGTCGGGCCGGCAAGGAGATCGTCTCCGAGTACTCCTCGGACTCCAACACTGTCCCCGACTACAGCTCGGACTCCTCGTACGAGTTTGACTTCGGTCTCGATCCAATCGAGTCCAAGTCTGAGCTCAACACCATTGAGGAACCGTTGTCAGGCCCTGCTGCTGGCTTGGTCATCACATCTACTCCCGCCGGCAGATTCGTCTACTGGCCTGACCGCAAGCCCGCAGACCTGACCAATGACAACTCACGCTGCATCACCTACCTCGAGACACTCCCCTTCTAGGAAGGGACACCGCTGACTCCGAACGAGGAAGAGCACACGCCAACCGAGGTGGCGACTACCGACTCCGGACTCTGCACACCTGACCGTGAGGTATTCATGGCGACCGGAGAAGCTGGAACCTCAGATAACTGAGTTGATCGGTACCTTGATGAGACAACTGATGCCAAGAATGCCCGATGCGAATGCAACAGAAAGCGAGCTGATCAACGCAAGCGCCTCCGGGAAGCTTTTCCCATCCGGAACCTCACAGAGGCTCTGGACCAAGTCGAGAACCGAGTACACACCACCCCTGAGCAATGCCTCATGTCCATCAACAGGATAGGACGAGCCGCCAGCTACGAACGTGGCGGCTACGACGCCGGCCACAGGATCGACGAGATACGTCGTGCCAAGAAGACTACTGAAGTCAGCGAAAGCGACAGCTTCCCCGCCTACTCTGCACGACTTTGCGATCTGCTTCTTCCCGAGAAATTCAAACCACTCGGGATTACCAAGTACGACGCAAAGCAAGACCCAGTTCAGTGGCTCAGGTGCTATGCCCTGGCCATCGAAAACGCTGGTGGCGACAACGACACCAAGTGCCTCTACTTCCCCTTCTGTCTGGATCAGGCTCCACTTACATGGCTCGAGTCGCTCGACAAGACCTCGATTGACAAGTGGGACAAGCTGAAGGCTCAGTTTACCAGCAACTTCGCGGGCGCCATGGGATGCTCGGGTACTCGCATGGATCTGGCAATGGTCAAGCAGGAGCAAGGCGAGACCCTCTGCCAGTACATGCGCCGCTTCTTCGACAAGCGTGCGGCCGTAGTCGACGTCACCAACAAAGAAGTCATCGACCTCTTCCAAGACGGGCTCTACCACCGTCGCACCTTCGAAGACTTCGGTCGCCGTCGCCCGAGTTCTATCACCAAGGTCAAAGACATGATCACCTCATGGGCCGACGAAGAGGACAAGGCGAACGCCAAGTACGACTTCATTCACGGCAAGAGCAAAAACAACATGGGTGGCAACAACAACAACAAAGATCAAGGGGTCCTAACCGCAAGCGCAAGCCAGACAACACAGTCGCGGCTATACATCACCCTGCGAAGGACAGCTCTAAAAAGACCTCCGACGGCTTTAGAGACTTGCTCAAAGAGAAGTGCCTGTGGCATCTGGATGGTAATCACACAACCGACCAGTGCTACCAACTCCGGCGAGCACTCAAGGATATTCCCGAGCCACAGCCTCCTCACGACAAAAAGGGCAAGAAGAAAGTCGAGAAGGCAACGGTGACTTCCAAGAACCTGACAAGACGGTGAATGTCCTCTTCGGCGGACTACCCACCAGACGATCTCAAAAGCTCACTCTACGAGAAGTCTTGAACATTGAACCAGCGGTGCCGACACCTCTAAGGTGGTCGGAGGTACCCATCACCTTCTCCCACGCGGATCAATGGACAAGCTTCTCTGAGCCAGGACGTTTCCCACTCGTCTTGAAACCGGTAGTCGCGGGCTCCAGACTCAACAAGGTACTCATCGACGGCGGGAGCGGACTCAACGTCCTCTTCACCAAAACCTTGAAGAAGATGAAGCTCGACATCACCGACATGCTCACCAAGAGCGCGTCGCCTTTCTACGGCATCGTCCTAGGTAACGCGGCTATACCACTTGGCTCAGTGGTCCTGCCAGTTACCTTCGGGGAAACAAGGGAGAACTACCGCACCGAGTACATCAAGTTCGAGGTCGCAGACTTCGAAACCTCCTACCATGCCATCCTCGGCAGACCAGCCATCACCAAGTTCATGGCGGTCCCTCACTACACCTACTTGGTACTCAAAATGCCAAGTCCTGCCGGAGTACTCACGTTGCAAGGGGACTTGAAGATTTCTTACGACTGCGACACCGAAGCCGTGGAACTCACAGCAACAAATCAAGTACCCAACGCAATGATGGAAATCTTTGCTGCGTCCAAGAAGCTGGCGCCAACCGAACTCGAGATACCCGAGAAGACCGACACCGCAAACAAGCCTCAGCCAACAGAGGAAGTACGGGTGAAGGCCATCAACCTCGGGACAGACGACAGCAGCAAGACTACCATGATCGGCGTGGGGCTCGACCCGAAATAGGAAGACACACTCGTCAGCTTCCTTCGGGTTAACCGAGACATCTTCGCGTGGAAGCCAGCGGACCCAGGAGGCTGATTGAGCACTCACTCAATGTCGACCCCAAAGCTACCCCCAAGCGACAACACCTCCGCTGCTTTGCTGACGACCGACGGGACGCCATCAAGAAGGAACTTGCCAAACTACTCGCGACTGACTTTATCCGAGAAGTCTTCCATCCTGAGTGGCTCACCAACCCCGTCCTCGTCCGCAAGAAGAACACGAACGAGTGGAGGATGTGCGTCGACTACACCGATCTCAACAAGCATTGCCCCAAGGACCCCTTCGGGTTGCCGCGGATTGATCAAGTCATCGACAGCTACTCTGGGTACCACCAGTTCGCTATCAAGGAAGAAGACCAGGAGAAGACCGCGTTCATCACCCCGTTCGGCGCCTACTGCTACACAACAATGTCGTTCGGGTTGAAGAACGCCGGCGCTACCTATCAACGAGCTATTCAGGCCTGCTTCAAGAAGAAGCTCAACAAGAACGTCGAAGCCTATGTGGATGATGTGGTCGTCAAGACCAGAAACTCTGACACGCTCATCGCCGATCTTGAAGAGACCTTCGCATCTCTGCGAGAGTACCAGTGGAAGCTCAACCCCAACAAGTGCATCTTCGGCGTACCTTCGGGGAAACTACTCGGCTTCATCATCAGCCATCGCGGCATCGAAGTCAATCCCGAGAAGATCTCTACCACCACCAATATGAAAGCTCCAACCTGCATCAAGGATGTCCAGAAGCTAACCGGGTGCATGGCGGCCTTGAACAGATTTATCTCAAAGCTCGGAGAACGAGGACTACCCTTCTTCAAGCTACTCAAGCACCAAGAGAAGTTCGTATGGACCACGGAGGCTGATCAAGCTCTGACGCAGCTTAAAGACTTCCTGTCAAAGCCACCGGTCCTCACGGCTCCTCGCAAAAAGGAGCAGCTACTGCTCTACCTCACTGCGACAACTCATGTGGTCAGTACTGCCATCGTCGTCGAGCGGCAGGAAGAAGGCCACGCCTACTCAGTCCAGCGACCAGTCTACTTCGTCAGCGAGGTCCTGTCCGAGTCCAAAGTACGGTACCAACCGGTCCAAAAGCTACTCTATGCAGTACTCATCACCTCGCGGAAGCTATGACACTACTTCCAGGAGTACTCGATCACTGTGATCACCGACTACCCGCTTGGTGACATACTCCATAATCAAGATGCTACTGGAAGAATCTCCAAGTGGGCGGTCGAACTGGGCGCCCTCAACATCGACTTCAAGCCACGCACAGCTATCAAGTCTCAAGCACTAGTTGACTTCATGGCAGAGTGGTGGGAGAATCAGCTACCAACTCCAACAGAGCGACCAGAGCATAGGATGATGTACTTCGACGGCTCACTCAAGCTCGAGGGCGCGGGTGCAGGGGTACTCCTGATCTCTCCAAAGGGCGAGCAACTCAAGTACGTCCTGCAGATCTTCTGGAAGGTCTCAAACAACGAAGCCGAGTACGAAGCCCTACTACATGGGCTCCGCCTCGCAATTTCACTGGGCATCAAGCGACTACTAGTCTACGGCGACTCCGCAGTGGTCATCAACCAAGTCAACAAGTCTTGGGATCGCAACAAGGAGAACATGGACGCCTACTGTCTTGAAGTACGCAAGCTCGAGAACAAATTCTATGGTCTCGAGTTCCACCACGTCGTCCACGACAACAACGTCACAGCGGACGTCATGTCGAAGCTTGGCTCTACTCGCACACAAGTACCCATCGGAGTCTTTGTCCATGAGCTTCACGCGCCATCCATCCCGGAGCTGGCGCCAACGACCACTGACCCTATGCCACCACAGCCTGGTCAGGAGGTCATGATGATTGACGTGGACTGGAGACAACCGTTCATCGACTACATCCGCGAGCAGAAGGTTCCTTCCGACAAGAACAAGGCCGAACAACTCGTCCGCCGAGCCAAGACCTATGTACTAGTCGGAGACAAGCTCTACAGGCAGGGTGCCACTTCTGGAGTACTCATGAAGTGCATACCTCGAGATGAAGGCAAGGACATCTTGGAGGAGATCCACAAGGGTGTCTGCGGGAACCACGCGTCTTCTCGCACGCTGGTGAGCAAAGCCTTCCGACGAGCTTTCTACTGGCCCACAGCTCTAGCCGACGCTGAAGAACTCGTCAGAAGGTGCCAAGGATGTCAATTCTTCGCCAAGCAGCAACACGTCCCGGCCTACAAGCTAGTCACCATACCACCAACATGGCCCTTTGCCTGCTAGGGGCTCGACATGATTGGGCCTCTGCCAACTGCGCCAGGAGGATTCAACAGAGTCTTGGTGGCCATCGACAAGTTCACCAAGTGGATCGAAGTCAAGCCGGTTACCTGCCCAAAGGCCGACAGAGTACTCGACTTCTTGGATGAACTCGTGCATCGCTACGGGCTACCCCATCGCATCATCACAGACTTGGGTTCCAACTTCAACAACCATCAGTTCTGGGAATACTGCGAGAACAACGGGATCGACGTCTGGTACGTCTCAGTCGCCCACCCGCGCGCCAACGGTCAAGTTGGGTGCGCCAACGGGATGGTACTCAACACCCTCAAGAAGCGATTGCACGACGCAGCTAACACCAAAGGAGGCAAGTGGATCAAGGAACTACCCAATGCACTCTGGGGGCTTCGTACTCAACCTACCATGCCAACAGGGCAGTCGCCCTACTTCCTGGTCTACGGCTCCGAAGCTATTCTACCCGCTGACGTGATG
Source organism: Cenchrus fungigraminus (assembly GCA_036936925.1). NCBI lineage: Eukaryota > Viridiplantae > Streptophyta > Magnoliopsida > Poales > Poaceae > Cenchrus > Cenchrus fungigraminus. Next base: position 94,802,034 of record CM072780.1, read on the forward strand.
TGGGAATCCCTGGTAGTAGAACAATACGACGAAGGCATCTCAGAAGACAGTCAATGGGTTGATATCGACAGCCTCGAAGAAGCCCGCTGCACTGCCCTAGTCCAGTCAGTAAGGTACCTAGAGGGTATCCGACGCTACCATGATCGCAACGTCAAGGAACACTCCTTTAATGTCGGCGATCTAGTCCTCCGTCGCATCCAGAACACGGACGGACTATGCAAGCTCAGCTTGCCATGGGAAGGTCCCTTCTCAGTCTCTAAGGTGACCGGACCAAGCTCATATTGCCTCCAAACACTTGAAGGCGACGACATCAACAACTCGTGGAACGTCGACCAGCTGTGTCGCTTCTACGCGTAGTCGCTCGACTACTCATCTACAGGTCCAGCCTATACGGCTACTCACGGACTCTTCGCTGTAAGCGGCCTCTCGGTCCTAGCACAAGTCTCCGGACTACTCTTATCCAAGATCCAGCGTCAATGGCTACTAACGGATCCTGGGCCGCACAGAGCAGAAGGACTTTGGCGGCAGTCTACGGACCATGTACTCTCTAGATCCAGCCTATACGGCTACTAATGGATCTTCAGCTGTAAGTGGCTCAAGGGCCCTAGCAACCACTTAGCCGTAGGCAGCCTACGGGTCCTGGTGACTACTCATTTGTAATGGCCCTGGCCATCCAGGTGTACTTCTTCATCAGTAATAAAGTTTGGTTCTACTCAACTTGTTTACTATGCCTTCTAACTAGGCAGATCCTACCGAGTACTACTACTCACCACATCTCCCACGGCTTGGTACTCCGCACACTTCGCTGCAAGTGGCGGCTACGAGTACTCATTACAAATACAAGCAGTGGACAAATTTCATTGATATTTCAAACAAGTCTCTGACTACTCTGTTTGTCTTACATCAACTACTCTAAGCTACTTCTACAGGTACATCTACTGGAGATTCAGCTTCTCCGCCACCTGGTCCGCAATGGGCGCCATCTCCTCCAGGAGGGTCTTGTACTGCTCATCTGTGCAGTTCTCCGCAAGACCGCCAGCCACCACATCCACCAGCGCCTTCGGGAAGTACGACTTCATATACACCAGCACCTGATTTGGTATGGACTTCGCTAGATGCTTGACGTATGTCGCCAGACGCCCGGTGGCTTCCTTCAGCCTGTCTACCAGTAGAGCTATCTTCGGTCCACCTGGATGGGGTACCAACAGTCTTGCGATAGGCAGCGCGGCTTCTTCGAGTTCCTTCAGCTGACCTCGAAGCTTCTCGCAGTCTTCATTGAGCTTCTGCAGAGATTTATAATAGTTCACAAGGTCACGATCTGAGGCTTCACGGAGCTCCATGTGCGTGATACACTCATGACGCAACTAAGCGCACTCATACTCAAGCACCTCTCTCTTGTCGGTCTCACGGTACATGATGTTCTTGAGGTCCGTCTCAGATGCCTTCAGCTGGTCGACCTTTGCCTCAAGATATGCAGACAACTCGTCACAGCATCAGAACACTCACAAATACTACAATAAGTACTCGGTGGCCTCGGCGGAAGACATACCTTTGTTCTTCTGGCGCAACGACTTGTTCTTTCAGATCAGGTCGTCCCTCTTCGCCTGCATCTCCTGTACCTCGTTGTGGTACTGGGCGAAGGTGCCATCTAGCTTGGATTGGAGCAACGCCGCATGTTTCTTTGACTTGTCCAGCTCCTTCTCCAAGCCTTCAGCGTGGAGAACCGTGTCGCCGTACCCCTTCAGAAGTTCAGACTTCTGGCGGGACCTCTCCACCACATCCTGCGCAAAATAGAACGGTCAATACTTCTGTGTCGCCGTATTCAGTACTCAACAAGGCGAGACTACTCAGGGTACTCACAACGTACCTTGACCCATTCCTCCGTATGGTGCCATGACTCCATGCTCAGAGACACGACGACCGGGTCAACCAGATTGTCCTCCAGCAACTTGAGGCCTTTGCGGCTTGAAGATCCTGTCTCTGGCATGGGCGCCGAGCGAAGCGGCGCAGCTTCTTCTATCACCGCCTCACAGACGACGACGTCCTTACTCGCCTCGGGGTGTGGATCAACCCGCGCTTCCGCGCTCGGCTCGGGGGCTACCGTAGTCCCCGACCCGGGGGCTGTCGCTGTCGCCGCCTCGACAACCGACTCTGTGGCCACCGTCTCCACAGTAGCCGCCTCCATGCCCACTGCCTCGGGGATCGTAGCTCCCTCGGCTTGTGCTCCTGTCGGGATCAACAAGTCAGTAAACGGCCACTACTACTCTCCATAATAACTACCCGCGGTGGTAGGAAGCATACCTTCAACCAGGGTAGCCTCTTCAAGCATCGGCTCCGCCGCTGCAGCTGCTTGTGGTGGTGGTATTGGTTCTCGCACCTCCGTCGAGTGGTCTTCACCATCGGCCAGAGTGCTAGTTTCTCCTCCATCCCACGACAAGTCCGTGGATTTACTACGTCATGAAGTACCCAGTCAACAATACGAGCTTGACGACTACGTGACTACTCAAGAGTTCGGGTAACTTACAGAGTTGACTGTACAACGGTGACGGTCGGAGCGCCTAGTATGCTGGTGATATCCACGATGCCAGCCTCGCTAGCGGCTCCAGCCTCGACAGAAGGCTCTTCTACCCTCTCCTCTGGCTGCTCAACGGCCACGGTCGCAGCTGGAGGAGGGCCTTGTACTTCTTCAACCGACGCCTGCGCTTCCACGGTGCCGTTTGCTGTTGTGCCCCTTCCGGCACAGCATCTTCAGTGGCTGGAGGTGGGCTGGTGTCCCTCTCAGCCGTCGCCCCCACAGTATCCCAGACATCTTCCTCGCCCTGGCTAGCGGGATCCGAGGAGGGGATGTCCTGCAACAATACAAGTCAAGCAGTCAGCAAAAGTCTACTCATTGGCGGTACTCGACTACTCTAGTCGTGGTACTCACCTCTTGTCTGGTGGCTTCAGACAGCTTCAACTTCTTCACAGCGCGTTTCCGTGCCACGTTGCGCGGCTTCCTAGGCGGTGTCGGTAAGCTGGCCTCCAGGCTGGATGGCTTCTCGATGACCGGGATGTGTGGCATCCCAGCTCGACTGAAGCGCGAGCGGAGTTGGAACCGCTGCTGCAGCATCTCCTCATCCTCGTCCTCGGAGCTGTCTTCAATGACGACGGCATCGTCGCCCTCACTGACTTCACGGCACTCCTTCGCCTTCCCCTGCGCTGGTTCTTCAAGTTGAGGTGGGGAGGGCGGAATGGAGATGTATTTCTTCACATCGTCCTACAACACCAAGTGAGTATAAGCACGACTACGTCAAGCAAATTAGTACTCGGGGGCTCTAGCCACGACTACTGACCTGGTTTGGCAGCCGTGCCGCGGAGTATTCTGGCACTGGGCACGGCGAGTACGGGGGCATATCCTTGAAGATCCTGCCCAGCCTCTCGATGATGACATCATCTTCAATCTCCTCGCCAGGCATCCGGGACATGTCTTCGTTGCCGGTGTACTGGTACCCGAGGGTGTCTCGCGCCATCAGCGGCTGCACCCTCCTCTTCATGAAACTAAAGCCCACGTGCTCGGCCCTCAGTCCGGCCTCCCGCAAGGCCTTGATCTTCTTTAGCAGCGGTGGTAGCAGCAGACCTTCCTGCATGGTGGGCTCTGTGTTCCACCATGGTGCATGCTTCAGTTGACGGCCGCTGGGCTTCGGCAGCTCGGGGTGGTGGTTGCTGATGTAGAACCACTTCGCCTTCCAATCTTGATTGGAGTCGATGAGCTTGTACGGCAAGTACTGCCCGGCGGCGTCTTCGCGCATTTGTATCCCGACGCCTCCGACTACTCGCGGGTCATCCGTACTCGGCTGTGGCTTCACCCGGAAGAACTTCCGGAACAAAATCTAGTGGGGTTTGATCCCCACAAAAGCTTCACAGAAGTGCACGAAGATGGAGACGTGGAATATACCGTTGGGGTTGAGGTTGAGGTACTCGATGCCGTAGTACCTGAGCATCCCTTTGAAGAAGTAGCTGGCCGGCAGCGCGAGGCCACGCTCCACGAACCGCGCGAACATCGGGATCTCATCTGGGTTCTTCTCCATTGGGTACGGATCCCCAGTGGCGGTGCGCCACAGATCCATTTCCTTCTCGTGAAGGAATCCGCTATTGACCAGGGCGAGGAGGTCCTCGGTCTTCAACTTCACCTTCTTCCACTCCTTCGCCGGATTGGGGCGAGGGGAGGAGGGCGACGACGATGACGACTGGCTGGCATCTCCGGCTTCATCACGGCTCCTCTTCTTCGACGCGCCGGTCTTCGAGCTTTTCGCTGGGGACGCTTTCATCCTCCAAGTTACGGGTATCTTCACTCGTATTCGCTCGGGGGCTGCAGAGGCGGGCGGACTACGGCGGCAAGCGAGCGTAGATCTAATCTACCTTGCAGCGGCAGCGGCAGAGGAGCAGGAGGGCAGTCACTCAGATCTAATCTGTGAGGAAAGCATCCGCTGGGAGTGAAAAAACCCTAAGGGGTTCACTATTTATTTATAAGCCATCGGGCGGCTCAGTCCTGAATGGGCGGATAAGCGCCAGGCGGGTGACTCAACGGCGGCAGCCTGACCCTTCATATTCCAGTACTCGATACTCTCAGTCTCGGGAGCTCGACTACATCTGACGGACTCAGTAGGCTACACCAGATCAAGATCCCACTCAGGACACATTCTACAGTCAAGATGACCTTTCAATTCGAGAGAAAGTACTCGACTCAAGGCTCGGGGGCTCCGTGCCACGTGTCCTTTGGTTTTTTCTCCGGATTTTTCTGGATAAGATTGGCAGAACTTCAGATTGACCCTCAGCTTGAATCTGCGATTCGACCTAAGGCTCGGGGGCTACATTCCATATGGAATGCGATTCTCCGAATCGCATTTTCCATATGGTTTTTTCATCAAGACAACACGAGTATTATTGAAGACCTTCGAGAGAAGTACTCGGGGACGCTTGGGAACTACTCGAGAAGACTTCAAGACTACTCAAAGATCAGCTGGAGTACCTTCCAGCCTCGGGATAATTCAAGCATTCTTGAGGACTTTCGGCTTGTGGAACTCGGGGACGCTCAAGGACTACTCGCCAAGGCCATCAAGACTACTCGAAGATATCCTGCTCAACTACAAAGTACTCAGGGGCTTGTCGTACGGACATCCCTGGGCCCACTACTCAAGTGGGTACTGGGATCGACTACTCTGTGGGCCCCTGGGACTACTCGACTTGGGCTGCACGGCACCTGATGGCGTGGAGCGCAAGGCATACGGAGGACTAGTACTCGGTTAGGAAGCTAGACATGTACGGATCCATGTAGAGTACTCCTAGCCATACACGACTAGTACTCCTCTGTCAAACCGACTTGTAACCCTGCCTCCCGGACTATATAAGGCGAGGCAGGGACCCCTATCTCTTCATCCGCAATCATCTTGTAAACACACCCAATCAATCCAGAGCTACGCAGCATACAAGACGTAGGGTATTACGCACCTCGCGGCCCGAACCTATCTAAATTGTGTGCCACGTGTCTCTCCTTCGAGTTCCCGATCTCGGCGAGGCCACAAACATCTACCTCAGGTACTCCCCTTGGTAGGTTGCTGGGTTAAAACACCGACAGGAGGTGGTTCTTGTGAGGAAGATGGACTATCTTGTCTTGTGGGGGATGAAGTCACACGCCTTGGATGTTCATGTTCATCATCATCATCAGAGGAATCTTCATGGATGGAGTGAGAATCATCATCCTCCTTAGGATTGATATCCCCAATAGCCATCTTCTTCATTGCTTCACGGAGAGGTTCCTTTCCTACATCATCACAACAAAAGCCATCCCTTTGTGAGCCATTAGATTCATCAAACTCCACGTCACATATTTCTTCAATTACTCATGTAGAGTTATTGAATACTCTATATGCCTTGGAGTTAGATGCATAACCAACAAACATGCCCTCATCTACCCTACTCTCAAACTTCCCTAGATGCTTCTTATTCTTGAATATGAAACACTTACAACCAAACACCCGGAAGTAGGAGATGTTGGGCATTCTCCCAATAAGAAGCTCATATGGTGTCTTCATCAAGAGCCGATGGAGATATACTCTATTTGAAGCATGACACGCCGTGTTGATAGCTTCCGCCCAAAACCTTTGAGAGACCCCATAGTCATCCAACATAGCTCTAGCAAGAGTGATGAGTGTCTTGTTCTTTCTCTCTACCACACCATTTTGTTGCGGTGTGTAGGTTGAGGAGAATTCATGCTTTATGCCTTCACCATCACAATACTCTTCCACTCTTGTGTTCCGGAATTCCGACCCATTGTCACTTCTAATCTTCACCATAGATGACCCAAACTCATTTTGGGCCCTTGTAGCAAATTTCTTGAAGATGTCAAATGTCTTGCCCTTGTCCTCCAAAAAGAAAGTCCAAGTATAGCGTGAGTAATCATCAACAATGACAAGACAATAGAGATTACCACCAAGACTCTTGTAAGTAGTAGGGCCGAAGAGGTCCATGTGCATGAGCTCCAATGGTCTTGTGGTAGATACATAAGCCTTCATAGGATGATGACTTGCAACTTGCTTGCCGGCTTGACATGCACTACATAACTTGTCCTTCTCAAATGTAACATCCTTCACACCAAGAACCATACCCTTCTTGAAAGCCTTCTTGAGTAGACTCATGCTTATATATGCAATGCGGCGATGCCATAGCCAACCCTTGGATGTCTTGGAGATGAGGTAAGTAGTCAAGTTTGCTTCATGGGATGCAAAGTCTACAAGAAAGATTGCCATAGCGGAATCCCTTGAAAACAACTTCATTAGATTTCTTATTAGTAATTGTGACCCCCTCATCATCAAAAGTGCATGAAAGACCAAGGTCATAAAATTGAGCAATAGAAAGCAAGTTGTAACTACAAGAATCCACAAAGAGAACATTGGAAAGGGATAAATCATTTGTTAGAGAGATTTCACCCAATCCGGAGATCCTTCCTTTAGAATTATCACCAAATGACACTTGTTCATGATCTCCCGCATCATCCACTGGTGAGGTGAACATTTTTACTTGGTCGATCATGTGTTGAGTACAACCACTATCAATTATCCAATGACTCCCTCCGGCCTTGTAGTTCACCTACACACAAGAAATTAGGATTGAGATTTAGGAACCCAAGCTAGTTTGGGCCCCTTGATGTGAGTGACAAGAACTTTTGGAATCCATAAGCTCCTAGGTGGCTTGACTTTGGGTTTGGCACCAATAAACTTGACCACAACTTTGCCATTGTTTTGCTTCATTAACAAGAAATAGTTATCATTGTACATAGACTTGAAATTGTTAGGCAAGGTGGGCAAAGGACGAGAAGGTATTGGGCACTCCCTTGTGTGATGGCCGGTGACCTTGCAATGTTGGCAATAAGACCCAACTTCTTTGTTGAAACACCCATATAGCTCCTTGGACTTAGGAGTTTCCTTGATAGGATTAGGGAAAGAACAAAGTACCTTTGTCCCATAATCTCTTGCATTGTAGTAGAGGATCTCCTTGTGTAACTCCTCACCCTTGGCTAAAGTCTTCACACAAGACCTTAGGCTTCTCACTTCTTCTTCAAGAGTTTTCACCCTAGCATGGTTAGTCTTGGAAGGGGGTGCAACATTTTCATCATTAAGCAAAACCTTAGGTTCTTCAATTAGATCATCACATGAGGTGGAAGCATTGGTTTTAGTGACTTCTCTAGCATCTTCATGCCCACTAGAACCAATGGCCTCATATACAAGCTCAAGCTCTTGATATTTTATCTCTAAGATCACATGATCTTTCTTAAGCATCTTATGATTTGACTCAAGAGACTTGTTAAGCACGGTTATGTCGTCATGTTTGACGATTAGCTCATTGTGCTTATCAAGCAACTTGTTATGGTCATCTCTAAGTGACTTGTTAGACACTACCAAAGCATCATGCTCTTTGCTAAGGTCATTGTACTTCACAAGTAACTCATCATTTGATAGCTTAAGTTTCTTATGGGTCTCTTCAAGTGCTTTGAGATTACTCTTTTGTTTCTTAATCATGGTGGTGTATTCATCAAGAAGATTATTAAGAGCATTAGGTGAGAGATCATCATCACTACTAGAAGAGTCACTACTATCACTATCGCTCACCTTGGAATGCTTTAACATGAAGCACATAGGTGGAGGTGGAAGCGAAGGCTCTTCATCATCCTTGATAGCAATACCAGCGATCTTCTTATTCTTTTCTTCTTCACTTTCACTTGACTCACTTAAAGTCTCACCACCAGTAATCCACTCAATGGCCAAGAGAGAACGATGTTCGCCCTTCTTCTTGTGGTAAGGCTTGTTTGATGATTTCTTCTTGGATGAGCTCTTCTTGTAGTACTTGGCATCTTTCTCATCCTCATCGTTCTTCTTGCTTGAGCTTGATACACGCTTGTCGGGCTTGGGGCAATCATAGGATAGATGATCATGGCTTCCACAAGTGTAGCACTTCCTATTGCTTCCTTCACCGTTTCTTCTTGATGCCCTAAACTTTTGCTTCTTGGGATCATAGTTGTAGCCCTTCTTGCCAATCTTGGAAAGCATCTTGGTAGTCCTCTTCATGAGAAGAGCTAGCTTTGCATCATCGCTTTCCACATCACTTGAGTCACTCTTATCTTCGCTTTCACTTGAGGAAGATGGAGGCTTTGCTTTGGTCTTCATCTTGGGCTTGACCTTCTCACTTGCCTTGAGTGCAAGATCCTTCTTGGAGCTTGAGTTGGAGGTAGATGATTCCACTTCACCCATCATGAACATCTCATGTGAGCGAATCTTGTTCACGACCTCGGTGATGGTGAGAGTTGAGAAGTCCTTCTCAAAGAGAAGTGCCTTGACAATGTTGTACTTCGGCTTGGGGAGCGTTTGAAGGATTTTCCGGATGATTTCCTGCTCGGTAAGGTTAGCAATATCAAGAGCATTGATATTTTGAATAAAAACACCCATCCTAGAGTACATTTGCTCTACACCCTCATCATCAAGCATTTTGAACTCATTGAGCTCCACCTTGAGCAACTCATATTTTTCCTCACGGATCTTCTTGTTGCCCACATGGATGTCTTTAAGTTGCATCCATACCTCATGGGCAATCTCCAAAGTATAGACCCGATCGAACAATTCCTCATCAAGAGCCTCAAAGATATGGTTTCTAGCGCGAGAGTTCCACTTGGACTCACTCTCGGTGGGAACACGTGGCAAAGGATACATGGTAGTGAGCCATGCATCGTGGTGTTGTGCTTGAAGGTAGCTAGCCATTCTATGTGCCCAAAAGGTTAACCGTTTCCCCGCCAACTTGGGAGGGCCATTGCCACTACCTTTCCCCATCTCTCTAGGCGGTTAAGCCAAGCGAATAGAGAGCCTAGCTCTGATACCATTTGTAGGATCAATGGCCCGTAGAAGGGGGGTGGTTGAATATGGGCCTTCTTTTCAATTTCTAATGCAAGAAGTAAACCTTAGCCTACTAGCTAGTGTTGCCCATCTAAAATGGTTTTTCTCTACTACTAAGCACACTGACAAGAGTTTCCTTAGCAAATATCACACTAAGAGATATGGAACACCCTAGTCAAGATAAGAGGCAAACAAGCAACTTAAAGAGAACTAAAGTGAGGAAACTTAAATGCGGAAAGTAAGTGCTGAAAATAAATGCAATTAAGTAGAGAGAGGCACAAGAGACAACCGATTTTTTTCCCGTGGTATCGAGAAGTTGACGCTTCCCCCTAATCCACGTTGGAGCGCTCACTAAGAGTATTGCTCCCCCTCAAGTCACCAAGACTCAAGTGCTCACTAAGAGTACCTGTTCTCCATCTCCAGAATGGTGGGTCTCGAACCGTGTACACCAAGCTTTCTTGAGGCTCCCACAATCTCCAAGAGCTCACAAAGAACCCCAAAAGCACCAAGACCGTCTAGGAGCCGTCAAACTCCAAGAGTAACATGCCCACACACCTTCACTTGACCTGAGCACTCAGCTAAGCCATGTATGCACCTTGAAACCCTTGATCACTAAGAAAGAGCTCCTCAAACAAGAGGAAGAGAATCCCAAATAAGCAAGAACACAATCTCCTTCTCTCCTTGGCTGTTGTAGATCTTCAGAGTGGCAAAGGCAGCTCAAGAGACGCAGGGGGGTCATTTATATAGGCCTAGCCGTTGGAAAAGACCTCTGAAAAGTAGCACCGTCGGATGAACCGACGGTTCCCCCCCGTAGGCGTCGGATCATCCGGTCACTCACAAGCCGCTATATAGCCGTTGAACTCAAATGACCCAGTCAATGCACCGTCACTATGTTCTGACGCACCATCGGTCTATCCGATGCTGAAGAGCACCCACTCAGTGCGGTACTGTTTGATTCAAACAGAGGCGTCGGATGAACCGCTGAGGTGTCCATGAAGCGTCAGTTCATGCGGTGCTGAAGAGGAAATTTTGGTGCGTCTCTGTATGATTTGAATGCAAGCGTCGGATGAACCGCTGATCACACCATCGGATCATCCAGTGCTGAAGCCGTTGAAGTTCAATCAGTACTGTTACCGAACCCTAAGGCATTGGATGAACCGCTGCCTATACCGTCGGTTCATCCGATGGTCACTTTTGAATTCCCTGGCCGCAGAATTCATCCGGCGCAACTAGAAAAGCAGGCGTCGGTTCATCCGACGCTATGCTTTGAATTTTAACTCGTCCAATTCAATCGCCTCTGAGTTTTCTGTCGATTCTCTTGCTTCTACTTTGCTTCCATGATTACTTTGAGCTGTTTAGCATCCAAGAAACTTGAGTGTGCATATTTTCATGACTTTTGGTGCATGGTCAAGCTACTAGTGCATGAACCTATCTTAATAGTACGGTTAAACACTACAAACTAGCAATCTAAGTGTCCTTCATCTCCTTGTGACACTTGGAACTAACAAAGTCCTTAGTCTTGTAGTATTTGTCTATTGATCATCCATAATTTCAAATTGAGGGGTCTCTTTTCATTCATTACTCATGACAATAACCCAAGATATAATCCGCTACAAAACAAAGGTTAGTCACAAGTATATGGTTGTCATTTATCACCGAAACACACCCTTACCAAAGGTGCGAAAGGACCTAGATGGTTACAGGGAGAATAGTGCTTTACCACATGGGAGGCTGGGGATTGTTGAAAATATACAATCCACAAGAACCGGATGCGGCAAAGATATATAGGGCCTTGTGATAAAATTGGTTTGTACACAGGAAACCTACTGAGCTTGGCAAACGGCCCCACAGTGAGGTCAATTATGTAGCTTGTTGTCGTAAGGCTATCCGTACTCGTTATACTTCATTTTCATAACTAAAAAAAGAATATTCTGCCTAGTCATCAAGATTCTCTAGTTCAGTACCACTTTGTCTACACTCGTCGTCCTCTATATCTCATACTCCATACCAACTATATTGTGTTTCAATCAACCATCCCAACTACCATCTCCTTCCTCACCTTTTCCTTTCCCCTTCTATCTACTGCATCACTTTAACAACACGCCGGTCATTCCTATCCACTCCTCCCTCTCCCCCCACTCTCCTTTGGCGGAGGCGACGATGGGGCTGGCCTCCCCAGCCGGCGTCCTGCTGCTCCTCCCCCTCCTCCCTTGCGGCGCGGAGTAGAAGGCCTCCTCCTCCTCGTCCATGGAGCTCGCGGCGGGAGACAGAAGTAGAGGCCGCCTCCTCATCTTCCTTGCCGCTACGACCGCCTCAGAGTCTTCCTCATCTTCCTCTCCTCATCCGCCTCGGAGTCAGTCGGCGACGTGCCGCGGGGCCGCACCCCCCTGACCCCCTCCCCTGTTCCTACTCCCACAGAGCTCCCTCCGAAGTCGGAGCTGAGGCGACTCGAGGTGGTGCGCGCGGAGCGAGGAAGGTGACGAGGCGCGGAGCGAGGAAGACGACGTGGTCTCCTCTACCTCGTGCTTGGAGCTCGGCTGGATCCGACGCGCCCTCCTCTGGCGAATCGACCACGTCGGCCGCCGGCACACCATCCTGCTGCTCCCTATGGTGGCCACCCTCTCCGGCGTGGCGGTGGGCAGAGTTCCGTCCTCCGTGTGCTCGCAAGCCACCTCCCCTCCTGACGTGGCGCCCTACTCCATAGATTCTCCGCGGCCAGGTCCTCTCTCTCGGCCAGTGGCGGCGAGGATGACACCGAGCTCGTGCGGCGTGAGCGGTGTTGCGGCACCCTCCTCCTCCTCCCTCCCCTGCTCACTCCGCCGGTGCTGCGGGGGATGGCGACATAAGACTTGGTGGGCGCAGAGGCGTTGGGGCGCATATAGTTCTACATCTTATTCAAAGATCTGCTTTTACCATTTCTAAGAGGATTATTGTCATCAATACTACTATTTTAAATTTGTTCTGGCTATGATAATAATAAGTTGTTCCAACTATAATAATATCTTGTTCGGGTTGTAATCTTTACGTATGTTATACACATTAAAGGAACAAATTTATTGTTTTGTTTATGTCGACTCGTTAGATTCATCTTGAAAAATAAGGTTGAAGTGTTGTGAAATGGGTTTTGTTATTAGTCCACATTTAAAACTCTTAATTAGTGTTCGAAGATCGATGTGACAGGTAGTTGGTGAATTTTTGAGAACTAAACAGAGCTAGGCCTGCTTAGTTCGCAAAAATTTCTCCATCAATTTTCGGATACTAATTAGGAGTATTAAACGTGAGTTATTGACGAAACCTATTTCATAACCCTCCTAATGTTTCAACATGAATCTAACGAGCATAATTTTGTTATGATCAGACAACACTATGCTACAGTAAACAATCTCTAATAACGGATTTAGTCTTAATGGATTCATCTCTCGCGAATTCCCGTTTGTTCGTGTATGTAATTTTGTAATTAATTTACACTTAATATCTCTAATAGACTTTGAAAGGTACCTAAAAAAATTTCTCCAAACTCTGTGTTCTCTTGGCAGAAAATGTAACACGTGATCTTTTATGTGGTATACCCATTTCGTAGTAGCTTCCGAGATGTGGATGACAGTTGACAGGCAGCGTCGTCGTCCACACAAATGACAAACCCAAGCCGGTGCCGGTCCACTCCACCCCAGAGTCCTGCCGCCACCACTGCTTCCTTCCTTTCCAGTCTCCAAGGAATCATGGCGTCGTCGAAACTGTGCGCCGGCGCCGGGCGGGTTGTTGCAGAAACGCGCGCCGTCATCACGCTCGCCGGCGGCGACCTGCCCCCTGACGCCGTCTACGAGATCCTGCTCCGTCTCCCGGGCAGGGAGCTCTGCCGCCTGCGCGCCGTGTGCCGGCCGTGGCGCTCCCTCCTCTCCGACCCGGCCTTCGCCGCAGCGCACGCCGCGCGCCACGCCGAGCCCCTCGCCGTCGCCGGCTACGCGACGCACACGAGCAACAACGGCGTCCTCTGCGAAATCCTCGACCTCTCCGGCCGCGTCGTCAGGCGCATCCACTCGGCGGCGGCGGCCGGCGGAGGCGAGACGCCGACGGAGAACGAGTGGGTGGCGTACACGGGGATCGGCCTCGTCTGCGTCGCGGAAGGCGCCGGCGTGAACTGCCGGCTGCTCGACCCGTCCGCCGCCGCCGCCGGAGCTGCCGCACGCACCCTGCCTCGGGGACTGGCGGAGGAGCACGCGGCGCACGAGCGGGACGTAAGCCACCACACCGCCATGGTCGCGCTCGGGCAGGTCTCCTCCACGGGCGAGCGCAAGGTGCTCCGCGTGCTCGACTTGTTCCCCGGCATGGCTCGCCAGCTCTACGAGATCATCACTCTCGACGGCGGCGGCGACGACCGTGGTGGCCGGTGGCGCAAGGCGATGGCTCCTGCACACATCGTCGGATTCGGCACATGGACGGCCATCGACCAGATGGTGTACTTCTTCTCAAGCGAGTTCGTTCAGGGCCAGGATGTCATGCCTGACCGCATAGCATCATTCGACCTCGGGACAGAGCAATGGAGGCCGACGATCAGGGGACCGGTAAGTAGTAGCCTCACCGACGATGTCGGTGGGCACCCCATCAACCACTTGGATTGGGGTGAGTTCTCACTGGCTGCCATGAACGGCAGCTTAGTCATGACACATCGCGTATTCCCCTCCTCCATGGACCTGTGGTTCCTGATAGATGAAGAGAAGGGGTTATGGGTGAAGAAGCATGTCTTGCAGCTCAGTATCAGTTACCAGCATGGCGAACATACGGTTCGCCCTTTGCTGGTGTTGGATGATGACAGGATAGTGCTTGTTCATTTCGGAAACAGGGGATCGCTGAAAATTTACGATCCCAGGACAAGCAGTTCTACAGATTTGGCAGAGCTTGGACCTTGTGTTGCAGTTGGTTTGTACGCTGGAAGTGTATTGAGCTTGGCAAATGGTTGCAGATAACAAGGTCAATTTTGTAGTCACAATTCACAAACAAAGTCTTCTGTACTAGTACTAGTTAAACATATAAAAAGGGGTTCTTCTTATGTAATTGGTGAAAATGTTGTCCTGTGTTAGGGGCTGCTTGGTTGGGAGCCACACTCCACCACACCACACCTGCTCTCGCCATGCTACAGTAGCCTGAGTGTGGTGGACCATTCGTCTGCCACAGGCTGTGCCGGCCACAACAGGGGCGTGGCAACCAAGCAGCCCTTTAGTTTTATCTTCTCTAGTCTCTACCACTCTCACTATTTTTTAATGCTATTGCCTACTAGCATAGTAGCACCTGCACGATGAATATAGTTTGAGCTTCAGATTGTACACATTTCATTCCAAGATTACCAGTCACTTGCGCATATTCTTGTTTGAAACTTCCAGGTCATCCGCACCTGTTGCATGCAAACTTTGATCTAGCCATGTGGCTAAAAAGATTGCTCCTTCCATTGTGTGATCACTACAAAACATGCAGTACAAAATATGATCAAATCACTACAAGTCTAATGTGACAAAGCTGAGAGGTGGAAGTGAAAACCCACTGCACATAAATAAGATTTTTTTATAATGGATATAATATCCGGCCTCTACGTCAAGAGACGTACACAACCCACTATTACAAAGTTTGGTATCAAAGAACACATCATATCAAAATATAGAGACAAGAATTAAAGCAAACGATATAAATACTTCCATCCTCCGTTGGCCTGTTCTAAAGACACCATCTCTAGTTTTGTGCTCAACGAAGAGAGTAAGTTCTTGTTGTGCTTGTTGACACCCGAATTTGGCAGGTTTGGCCGGGCCGGTCAGACCGCCCCCCTACCCGGTCAGACCGCCTTGGTCAAAGTCCTCAAAAGGTAATTTGGACTTCACCATTGGATAGGACTCGTCGAGTAGATCAAGATCCATATATAGAACGTCTAATTCGGAGTCCGGATGAGAGAGATATGGCTGCTGGAAGAACTGCACGTCGCATAGGCGGTTAGACCGCGTGGTCAAGGCGGTTAGACCGCCCTGCCCAGCCAAATCCGAGTTAAGAGTTGTATTTTGACACGGTTTTGTAAGGGTTTCGACTCCTAATGGGGCAAGACCTCCCCTCCCTATAAATATAAAGGGCCATGGCCGATTGAGGGAAGAATCCATAATCGAATCTATCAATTACACTTTTATCTTTTTACCTTTCTTTCCCTTTACTTTTCCAACCCTATGTTCTGTTCCTCTACTACCTCCGCGGCATGAGAGGACGTCCTAGCTGGCCTGCCGAGCCTAGGACAACCCAAAGTGCGCCTGCCCCGACGAGGTCCCTCCCGGGCGGGCGTTCGTTGGTTTCTCGCCGGTGAACCCGGCGACCCCGGTCTAACCGCCCCACACAGGCGGTCTGGCCGCCCTACGCAGAGGTGCGGCAAGGAGCTCCTCCGCGTGCTTGTTGGCTCCGGAAAGGCGTCAACAAATTGGCGACTCCGCTGGGGAACGAAGATCCGGCTATCATGGCTGATCTATCAGACCTTAGCGTCAAGTTATGCGAGGAATACATAAGAGAGCGTGACTTGGCAGAGAAAAGATTGTTTCTTTCCTGTTTTTGCAAAACCAAGCAAGGTGTCGTTGAGATCAAGGAGTGGCAGCCACCATCCACCATCGACGCATTGAAAGAGATGCAATCCTCAGGTAATTTATCTAATGACCTATCCGATTTTGTGAGTTATTATCTCAAATCTTTGATTGATAAAGAGGATAGTTCAGAGTCAATTCTTGTTAATCTAGAGTCGGTTGTTGAAAAGCCGACTGATGATATTATTAATCCTTGCAAAGCTTTGCCAAGTTGTAATGTTGTTGGTCAAAAAACAAGTCGGCCGTCTCTAGCCGAAATTGTTGATCCAAAATCCCCTAGCAAGAGCATAGAGGCTACATCTAGTGCTTCGACGCTCGGGGGGCAACAAAACAAAGGCGAAGCTGCTGGTTGCACTGAGGCCGGTCTAACCGGGGGGCAACCCGGTCTAACCGCCTCTCCTAGGCTTTTGTAGAATAAATCTAAACCAAAGATGGTTAAGCCTAAAAAACCTGAAATTGGTGTTTGGAAAACCGTTGAATCCAAAGGACGTCATAAGCATCAAAGAGAAAAGCCGAAGTCCAATGAAAAACTTCCGGCTAAGTCTCAAAGACAAAATAATGTCAATGGTGCTAGTCGGTCTAAAAATTCCAAACACTCAAAATCTTCTCCTAGAGAGAAGTTTCATGATAAGAATCGGCAATGGAGTAATTCTCACAAGTCAATGCCGTTTTCTTCACATGGATCACATACACCTATGCCATGGGGGTTTTACTTTTGTATCCCTTATTCTTATTCTCCCTGGCATTATAATTCATATATGTCGTCTCCTAGATATTTATGCTCAAATTATAATACCTATAGAGAGCCGGTAATTCATAAGCCATCGCCTATGCATAATGACCGTTTTGATCAAAAGAATCGGTCGACACAGAAAAATAAGCGTAAGGCGGTGAAACAAGTCTATCGTGTCAAAAAGGACGGTAGATTAAATAAAAATTTAGATTTGACACTAGATATAGAAAAGCCGCATATTGAAAAATCATCGGCTAGTTCTACTGATCAAATTGCCTCTAATGGTAAGCATGCCGCAAATAATATAGCTGAACAACAATCATGTTCGGCTGGGGGGCAACATGATCTCAAAGTGGACGGTTCTCAAGGCACCGGTCTAACCGGTGTCCCAACCGGTCTGACTGGTCTTGCCAGAAAATATGGTGGAGCTGCAAATTTCATGCCAACGAGCAAGGTGATGAGGAAGAAGCCAAACTTTGCTGAGTTGTTGCATAAATATCAAAAGATAGCCGAGCAAAAACAAAACAATCGGTTAAGAGATGAGCAAAGTAGGAATTCTTCATCACTAAGAGCAAAGAAGCATCAACGATCCTCTCATTGGTCTTTGTCATTTATCCCGTCGATGCATGTGCCATGGAACGCTTATTCAGGTATAAATAATTTCAATCCATGGTTTTGGTATAATCCTTGGTCTTCTTTTTTCAACTATCAATATTATGTTTGTGATGCACCAAGGAGCTACGGTTGGCCGCCATGGCCACATTAGGACTTCAATTGCTAGATATGCTGTTTAGAAAGCCGAAATATTAGTTTCATACATGTTTTACTTCTTAAGATTTTATTTCAGCTACAATGACATTCATATAGGCTTTAGGAACCGTCACATGGGTGATGTGGTGCGAACCATCGTCTTTAGCCAATTTTGATCATTGTGAATGTTTCCTGGCACGCAAGCTTTGCCATAAAACAGGGGGGCATATGTTGACACCCGAATTTGGCAGGTTTGGCCGGGCCGGTCAGACCGCCCCCCTACCCGGTCAGACTGCCTTGGTCAAAGTCCTCAAAAGGCAATTTGGACTTCACAATTGGATAGGACTCGTCGAGTAGATCAAGATCCATATATAGAACGTCCAATTCGGAGTCCGGATGAGAGAGATATGGCTTCTGGAAGAACTGCACGTCGCATAGGCGGTTAGACCGCGTGGTCAAGGCGGTTAGACCGCCCTGCCCAGCCAAATCCGAGTTAGGAGTTGTATTTTGACACGGTTTTGTAAGGATTTCGACTCCTAATGGGGCAAGACCTCCCCTCCCTATAAATATAAAGGGTCATGGCCGATTGAGGGAAGAATCCATAATCGAATCTATCAATTACACTTTTATCTTTTTTCCTTTCTTTCCCTTTACTTTTCCAACCCCATGTTCTGTTCCTCTACTACCTTCGCGGCATGAGAGGACGTCCTAGCTGGCCTGCCGAGCCTAGGACAACCCAAGGTGCGCTTGCCCCGACGGGGTCCCTCCCGGGCGGGCGTTCGTTGGTTTCTCGCCGGTGAACCCGGCGACCCCGGTCTAACCGCCCCACACAGGCGGTCTGACCGCCCTACGCAGAGGTGCGGCAAGGAGCTCCTCCGTGTGCTTGTTGGCTCCGGAAAGGCATCAACAGTGCTCAACACGCTGCAGCTGCGCCCGGAAATGTATACGTCCCCCTGAAAATAACCGGCAGAATCGAGTTATATTTAATTTTGTGAAAGGTAATATCATTACGGGTTTTCCAAATTACCCAGCGTAACGCAGCAATCCCTACCCAAATCAAGTCTCTAATCTTGCTATTATGATTAGAAAGCCAAGAACCGAACATATGTCGTCTAGACTTGGGTTGAGTTAATCTTGTAGCTAGATATACCATCCTCCAGACCATTCTCGCATAATGAAAGTCCAAAAATAAATGTTGGACAGTCTCGTTAAGGTTACAACCAACGCATTTTTGGCTACCTTTCCAATTTTTCCGAGCGAGATTGTCTTGAGTTAAAACCACTTTCTTTTGTAAAAATCAAAGGAAGATTTTAATTTTTAGAGGAACTTTAATCTTCCAGTTTTTTTTATGTCTGAAAGGTGGATGCGAGTCTAGTAAATGTAGATACATGGATCAAATAGTAAATAAATCAGATTTGGTTAGGTTCCATCGAAAAGTATCTGAACCATCCACCATATTAAAGGGTGATATCTGAGTTACGAGATTCGACCAGTCTCTTAGTTTAGACCCCTGCAAAGTCCTCCGAAAAGATATAGGTAACGGATGAGTAGCTAAAATTTTTTGCTACCGGTGCATGAGGGTCCCTTACAATATTAAAAAGTGAAGGATATCTTTCCGCGAGAGATACATTGCCTACCTACTCTTCCTCCCAGAAACGCGTTGTACTCCAACCTCTAATTATAAAGGAGCCATTTGTTAAGACTTCATCTTTAATTCTCATAAGTCCTCTCCAGAAATGAGAGCCATATGGTTTAGTCTTAACCTGTGTTAGGGATTTAGACCTGAGATACTTATTTTTAAGCAAATCTTGCCACATGCCATCAATATTTAGCAAGTTAATTATCCATTTAGCTAACAGAGATTTATTTTGTAACTCAAGGTCCAAAATACCCAATCCACCCTGATCTTTGGGTCGACAGAGGATGTTCCATTTAGCTAGTCTATAACATGAGTGGGGCATCACATAAATAATACATGTGCTTTGGAAGCGGAGGATAGCAAAATTGCATACTGTGCTTTGGAACAGAGGAGGAAGCGTATAATTTAGGCCAGCAACTAACTGGGCCAACATGTCCATTTGTATAAGCCAGAGGGTGAAAGAAGCCCGAAAACACCCACACGGCCCTATTTGTTGCACTTCACAGAATTTTATATATATATTTTTTTTAATCATTTTGCAAAAATATACGACGGTTTCAAAATTTTACAGTTTTGACAACCATTCGCCGTGGCCCACGGCGGCTGCCGTGGCTCACGGCGGTTTCAGGTCTAACCGTCGTGGCCCACGGCGGTTCGGCAGTCGCCCGTGGGCCCCAACGGGCGTGGAGGTCAGCCGCTGTGGGCCACGGCGGTTGACGACAAACCGCCGTGCGCTACGGCGGCAAGGCCAACCGCCGTAGCCCACGGCGGTAAGGCCCGTGCAGCCGCCGTGGCGTACGGCGGCAGGTTTGCTGCCCTCTATATAAGCCGAAAATTAGCCCGGAAATGTCATAAAAATTCGGAAAAAAAGAAAGAGAGGGTTGGGAAGGAGAGGGGAGGAGAGTGAGGGGGCGGAGTAGCGAAGCTCTGCCGGTTCTTCGCTTCATTGTAAGTATTTCGTCGATTTAAACTCTTTTAGCAGCTACTTAGAAACCGTATTTAGTGATTCACTCCGTTTCTTTAGATCTGTAGTATTAAAAATGTCCTATTTGTAGGGTTAGGGTTGAGGAGGAGAAGAGGGGAGGTGGAGGGTGCGGAGCAGTGAAGCTCTGCTACTTCTTCGCTTCATTGCAGGTATTTCACTGATTTCACTAATTCCAGTAATTTTTATTTCGGTGTACTGTAGATTTCTGTAGATATGTAGTTGTAGTTTAGTTTATAGATCTGTAGTTGTAGGTTATAGATCTGTAGTTGTAGTTTATAGATTTGTAGTTGTAGTTTATATTACGTAACATATTTACTGTTAAGTGTGTAGATTGCGGCTGATTAGTTTGTTAATGTAGTTTAGATAAGTTTATTTGTTTCTTAGTCCCTGGATGTAGCATTTGATAGTAGTTACTGCTTTTTATTATGAATCAGACATGTCGGAGTCAGTCACAATCAAAATATATTATGGAATTGGAGAGATTATATATGGTCCACAAGGAGTTGACTTGTCAAATTATAGTTCAGTTGAGAAAAATGTTCCAAGAGCAGGAGAAAGAACTTGGGAGGCTATAACCAACTGGCTGGTCAAGGCATTTTCAGTAGATTTAGAGTACCAATGCATGTCGGTGATGGCACTAATCAACAGAAGTACACCAGTGTATTGGGAGCTCGTGGCACTTGAAGGGACTCCACGATGGAGGGGTTTTATCAGAAATGCATGCCGAGTTGGTTTGCCTGTGATTTTGTTTGTCCAAGTTTACCAGAAGGGTGGGTCTACCAGTCAAGTGCATGAGGAAGCTGAGGATGTGGACGAGGGGGAGGTGGTGAAGAAGGGGAAGGTGCTGAAGAAGGGGAAGGTGCTGAAGATGCTGAAGAAGGTGAACAAGAAGAGGAGGAAGAAGGGGATTCTGAGGGTGAGCAGACATCTAGAGGTTATGTTGTCACTGGTGTTATTGATGAGGGAGAAGTAAACCCAGAGGTGATGAGACAATATCAGAGAGAGTTGGAAGCTGATGAACGTGCATTGGAAGAGGACTCTTCAGATGATGATTATGATGATGATGATGATGATGATGATGATGAGTCTGAGGATCATGTGCCCTTGCATTGGCGGAACTACGATTTCTCCCGGTGTACTGTTAATACTGGTGAGAATGTGCCATGGGAGTACACGGAGAATGAGGTTTGTGTAGGCGCTATGTACCCCAGTACTGCACATCTGAAGGATGCAGTGAAGCAGTGGTCCACCTTGACTCTACACAGGGAGTTCAGGGTAGTCAAGAGCTCTCCTAGGATATATGATGTGTGTTGCATCAAGGATGATTGTTCTTTTCGAGTGTATGCATATATGGGGAAGTGGGACAATTACATACAGGTGAAAGAAGTGAAAGGTCACACTTGTACCCTTGATCGTATTGATGCAAGGCACCGAAACATTTCAGCCGATTTTGTTGCAAGCCACATGTACCCTCACATAGTGAATAGCCCTGAATATGCACCGAAGGCAATTATCGGTGCAATTGAGGAAAAGTTTGGGTACACCATCGGTTACGGCAAGGCATACCAAGCAAAGAAGAAGGTGTTGGAGCATAGGTGGGGTACTTATGAAGCATCCTACCACAATTTGCCTAGCTTGCTACACACAATAGTTCAGATGAATCCTGGCAGCTACTATGATATCAAGGACTATCCTTGTGTGGAGAAACCAGGCAAGCTTGTGCTTCAGCGGTCATTCTTGGCATTGGGTGCCTGCGTTGAGGCTTTCAAATTGTGTCGACCGGTCATTTGCATAGATAGCACTTTTCTCACAGGCAAATACAAAGGAACAATCCTGACAGCTGTGGCAGCTGATAGTAACAATCAGTTGCTTCCTTTGGTCATTGCATTTGCTGAGGGGGAGAACGGTGACAGTTGGTACTGGTTCCTTGAGAGGTTGAAGAACATGGTGGTCCAGGATGTGCAGAATGTGTGTGTGATACACGATAGGCACAAAGGTATTTTGCAAGCAATCAATGACATGAAAGAGGGCAGCACAGAGCGATACAGAGCTCCATTGTGGCCAGATGTTAAGAGCAGGTGGTGCGTTAGGCACATGAAAGCAAACTTCCACAGCCAGTTCAAGAACAAGACCCTGGCTAAATTGTTTGAGCGGTTGTGTGAGCAGACTCAGCAGAAGAAGTTTGATGCCATCTGGAAGAAATTAGATGAGCTGACAAAGAAGGCATCAGAGGAGATAGCAAAGAGGCCAGTGAATCCCGAACCTGGAGAGGAGCCAATTTCTCTCGAGGATGTGGGATTAGATGGCCCTCAAGTCAGGCGCAGAAGAGGGCGTGCTGTGAAGACCTTCAGCCAGTGGATTCAGAATGAGCCTAAGGAGAAGTGGTGTCTCATGTTTGACGAGGGCGGAGCAAGACATGGAATAAAGACCACTAATTTTGCTGAGTCTTACAACTGTGTGCTCCGCGGTGCAAGACCTCTTCCTCTAGTTGGCATCATTGAGTTCTTTCTGTATCGTACAATGTTGTACTTTCACACTAGGAGCCAGATAGCGGATGAGGTTATGAGGAACACTCAAATGAGATACTGCACAAAAATGACTGAGTATCTGACCAAGGCTCAGGACAAAGCACTTAAACACAAGGTCACAGCGCAGCCTTTGCACCAGTCTGATGACAATGAAATTATGTGGAGCTATGAGGTTGAGTGCGAAGGGAAAATGCGCCTAGGCCCGCAGCGTGAAAAGACGTTTCAAGTTGCTGAAGTTGGCAACCAAATATGCAGATGTACATGCCGGAAGCCACTGCTACTACACATCCCCTGCTCACATGTGGTCGCCGTATGCTATGAACTGCAACAATTCAGCTTCCATAGGTACGTGCCATGGTACTACAGCAAGCAAACTGTTCGGAACATTTGGAACCAAACAATTCAGGGTTACCTCGTGCAGGGTTCTTTTACTGAGAACCCCAAAGAAAATGCTGTGCACATACCAAATCCAGATCCTCAGTTGTGCCAAGGCGTTGGAAGACGGAAGAAGAAGAGGATTAGGAACAACATGGATGAAGCAGAAGCTGGAGCTGCAGTAGTGATGTGCTACAAGTGCCTCAACACGGGTCACACATACAAGAGGTGCACAGCCACAAGTTATGCTTGCAACGCACCACCTACGGCCAGTGTGGGCTCATCAGCAACTTCAGGACCATCCCAACCCCCATTCGGACGTGGACGCGGACGCGGACGTGGGCGTAGGACCAACGCAGGATTCAGATGATCACAATTGCTTGTAATGTTAGGGCATTTAATTTCGGAATTTGTAATATTTGAACTATATTTGTTGTATGAACTTATGCATGGTACTGTATTGTAATAATTGAACTTCTATTTGTATTATTTTGCTGGTGATTGTTCTATTCTTTTTTAATAATTTATGCCGATTTCAGTCGTATTATTTTTGGCCTCTGATTGTTCTAATCTTGTTTTGCAGGTTTGCAATGGCCTCCTCAGGTCCTGAGTTGGACTTGGACTTCCTCACGAAGAGGAAGGACAATGTCGAGGTGCCACAGGGGATCGACACTCCTATGTGCTTCTGCGGTGACAATTGCAAGCTTGTTAGGTGCAAGGTTCTGGGGTACGCCTACGGGATGAGGTTCTTCATGTGCGCTAACTATGCGCACGACCCGATCCAGCCATTCGACCGTAACCTTAGAGCCAAAGTAAAGACTTACTACATTTCTCAATTATTCATTTGTCATTTGTGATTTAATATTTGCTAACATGTCTTTGGAAAAAGACTCCACCTCCTCTTTGTGATTTCATGCAGTGGCTAGATACCGAGCAGTCCGACTTCGACAAGAGCTACGTCGAGGGAGAAGCCCGTGATGCAAGGGAGAGGTGGTTGCGCATGGTTGAGTGGGAAAAGAGAGAGGAAAAAAAGAAGGAGCAGAAGGAAATGCGCCATCGTCAGGAGATGAGAGAACGTGAAGCAGCCCAGGCCCGTGAAGCCGACAGAGAGAGGAAGAGGGAGAGGGCTCACCGGGCCAAGGCAGCTGGGCCGGATGCCATCAGGAAGGGGAAATACCCACGTTGTACTCAGTAGACCTAGAGTATTAGCCGGACTGTATCAAATAATGTCGGATTTCATGACATCGTCAACTAGGGTCCTCGGTTTGTATCGTTAAGAACTTTAATCGAACATCATTAGAGTGTGTTTTATCCGTTACGTGTGTTTCGTTACAGTGACTGTAATATGCAGAGTCGTTGTGTTTCCTCTGAGTCACTGACGCGTTCCCCTCCCACGGATCGTCTGGCCCACAAAGCGACAGTGCCCTAGTACTAGGGTGTGTTTTCTCCGAGTCACTGCTTCGTTTCCCTTCCCACGGATCGAAGGGCCCACCACCCAGGCAGCCACCTTCTATATATACCACCATTCACTCCATTGCCTTCTTCTCACAGCACTCAACAATGGCTTCGTGGAGTGGGGATGGACACGGTTTCGGTCCTGAGTTGTGGCATCAGCAATCAGAAGATTTCGAAGCCAATTTCCCACTGAAAGGCAAGAGTGACTTCAGATCGATGCGTGATGTTAGAAGCTACGCACCGAAGCAAACGGTGTTGTGGCCTAGGTGTTCACATGGTGAGTTCTGCGTGATGCAAGTGTACCAGGGATGGAACAACTCCGGTCGTCGCTTCTGGCACTGCCCATATGCATGGGTAAGCAATGTCCACAAATTTCCTCATCATCTTTCTTTCGTTTGGTAACGTTTTCTTGCCTTTTGCAGTACTCCACCCAAGCTGAGAACTGCGGTTTCTCGCAATGGGTGGATCCACCAGCTATTGATCCCTATCAACAGTACATCGACTACCTCGAGGACGTCGTCATCTACAACCTGAAGCGGGAGCTGTCGGAGGCATTGGCTTCTCCAGATCCATCGTCTAGCGCAGGAGAAGACCGGTGCTGCAAATGTTCGACCTGCACTTGTGAATGCCACAAGAAAGATTGGTCCCCTCTACCTTCACCACCTCCACCCCCACCGGGGTACTACATGCCGTCGCAACACTCCGGCGGCTCTATGCTCTCTGGGCAGTTCTCGTACAACTAGATTCATTAGGAATGTTGCAATGAAATTTCTAAATTCCCTAAGGCATGTTATCTGTACGTAAGGTGCTTCGTTAGGGTACTAGCACCGTACATACCATTGCAAATGTGTGTGTTTTCTCTTGTTAATTAAAAAAAACTAACCGCCGTGGCCCACGGCGGTTGGCCACATGCAACCGCCGTGGCCCACGGCGGTTGGAAGGCGGCTTCATGCCGCCGTGGGGGCACTGCAACCGCCGTCTGCCACCGCTGTAGCCCACGGCGACTGCCGAACCGCCGTGGGCCACGGCGGTTAGACCTGAAACCGCCGTGGGCCACGGCGAATGGTTGTCAAAACTGTAAATTTTTGAAACCGTCGTATATTTTTGCAAAATGATTAAAAATATATATAAAAAAAATTCCACTTCACAACCAAACTGCTATTCCACAAATTTGGGATCAAGTCCGCTATTCCATGATCATTTTGACTTCACAACTTCAAGCATTTCGTTTGTCCAAATTATGTTGATGCTGGCAATATACAAACTCTATTTTACAATTTAAAATAATAAACTACAAATTTTGGATATTTAAAGCTAATTAAAACCAAAAACAATGAACAACACATTTGTACCGGGCCTTGTTTTGCCCCGGTACAAATATGTTTTTCGTTATGGCGCGAAACGAAAAGCCTATTTGTACCGAAACCAGACAAGGCCCAGTACAAATGAGAGCATTTGTACCGGGTGGCATTGCGCCCCGGTACAAATGAGGGCATTTGTATGGGGCGGCCTTGCGCCCCGATACAAATGTGGGGGCTATATATACCCTGCCCTTCTCTTCCTCTTCTCTTCCTCCCTGATCGATCCAGCGCCGCCGAGCTCGCCATCCTCTCCGCCGACCGCATCCACCGCGCGCTAGCTCGTCCACTTCGCCCCGCACGCGCCGTCCTCTTCGTCCCCGCCGTCATCTCCGCTGCGCCGTCCTCTTCATCCCCGCGCCGCCACGTCATCATCTCCGCCCCCGCTGCAACACCTCCGACCGCCGCCCCCGTCGTGACACCTCCGGCCGCCGCCCCAGCCGCCCTCTCCACTGTGCGTCATCTCCGCCATGCTGCGCGGTCCCCGCGCTGTCCGTCCTCGCCGGTGCCGCATCATCATCCCCGGCCGCCATCCTCATCCCGCACCGCATGCTCGCCGTCCTCGCCGTCCGTGCCGTCCCCGCCATCCTTGTCTCCGCCGCGCCCGCACCACGCCGACGTGTATGGCCGGCCGCCGCGCCCGCGAGCGTGCATTTGGGGGCTGATGTCAGCCCCTCGTTTTTTTAATTAGTTATAATTTTGTTTATTTAGTTTAAAATTTAAAATAGTTTTCAATTTAGATTTTGTTATAGATTTAAATTTGATTTAGATTTTGTTATAGATTTAAATTTATATTTAGATGTTATCCAAAATTTAAATTTACAATTAGATTTAGAATTACATTTAGAATTAGATTTAGATTTAGATGTAAATGTTATTTAGAATTAAATTTAAATTTAGATTCGATCGACTCGACACATTAGACTCGCTCGATACGTTTGACTCGCTCGACACACGACTTGCTCGACACGCGCACGCTCGACACGTTCGATTCGCTCGACACGCCACTCCCGACTCCCGACTCGCCCGACATGCTCGACTCGCACACGCACTCGCCACTCGCTCGACACGTTAGACTCACTCGATACGTTACTTCCTTAGAAAATTAGTTACTTCATTAGAAAATTAGTTTCCTCATTAGAAAATTAGTTTCTTCACTGGAAAATCCATTTCTTCACTAGAAAATTAGTTTCTTCATTAGCAAATTAGTTACTTCATTAGAAAATTAGTTTCTTTACTAGAAAATTAGTTTCTTTACTAGAAAATTAGTTGTTTCACAGGAAAATCCATTTCTTCACTAGAAAATTAGTTACTTCATTACAAATTAATTATTATTTATTCTTTTTATTTAGTGACAATGGATCCAATCGAGGAGGAGTAATGCGAAGAGGCATTGTTAATGGACATAATTGCTAACAACAATGGTTCGAACAATCCGGTAAATGAGCAAGATCAGTGGGAGGCTGACAGCTACCTGAATATGTCTGGTGATGGCATCGATGCGGAAGAGCAACCAATTGCCGAGACAAGTAACAATGGTCAACAATTAGAGGTATAATTAGTACAAACTAGTACCACGTTATGCCTTTAGTTTAATTACTAATTAATATGTGCAATCAGTTAATAGTCCTTAAATTTCTAGGAACCGCCATCGAGCAGCCAAAAGCGTCGTGGGAAACGCGGTATGAAGAGGAAGATAGAGGGTCGTTTCATCATCACAGAAGTTTCTGACAAAGGCATGCCATTAGCTCCACATGACAATGTCGTCAAGTTGACAAACCACATTGGGGCTCTTGTCAGGGATAACATCCCAATAAACTTTTGGTATTGGAAAGGAGTTGAAGCTGCAGCTAAACTTCAAAATGAAGATGAAGAGGAACAAGAGAATGCACAACAATATGTGGTCCCGGACACAGAGAAGAACATGATTTGGATCGAGGTGCAATTACACTTCTCATTTCTAGAAGGTACAAATCTGGCAAATGTGCGGACTTGGGCCATGCAGAAGGGTGCAATAGCCTTTCAGTCGTACAAGAAGCGACTGAACAAAGACTACATCAAGAAGGGACTTGCACCCGATTTCACAAATAAAGGACTTGCAAAGTTATGAGATCAATGGGATTCATTTGTGCAGTACAAGCAAACGCAAGAAGCCGCCAGGATGATTGAAACCAACACAATCAATGCATCTAAAAAGACAGAATTTCATAAGCTTGGGTTTGGAGGTTACAAGGTGGCTATGCCCAAATGGGATAAGATGGAACATGATTGATTGCACGTGGACTCATACTGGCAACAATAGATTGACCCGAGCGAGCAAGGACTTATTATTATGCACATGGTGGCACGATCAATCCTGAAGATGGAACATTATTACCGGGCGACCAATTAAGAGAGATGGCGGCAAAGCTTGTTGACTTGATCCGCATGACTGCTGAAGGAACATTTGTGCCTGATCGAGAGAGAGACGAGCTTAGTGCTGCAATAGGCACTCGAGAACACGGTGGACGTTGCCGAGGCAAAGGTGCATTTCCATGGAAACTCGCATGGCGTGAGCAGATTGAGTCCTATAAAAGTCGCAAAAGGTCTAAGGACTAACAAGAATGACAACTAAAAGAGTTGCAAGATCGCGTAATCAGTACCGAGGCAAGAATGGAGCAAATCATTGACGAGCGTGTGGCTCTTGCTCTTAGCAAACAATCATCTCATCACCAAGGTCTTACTGATGAAATGAGCCCATCTGCTAAGGGGAAAAGCAGCATCGCTTCAACAGAACATGCACTAATAGCCACAGAAGCAACAGCAGCACCAGCAGTTGAAGCAGCAAACCCAGGCTCACCGAAAAACCAGCCACACTGGCCCGTGGATGACATCACTGTGAGATCAGCGTGTGAGCTCTTCGATCAATGCAGAAACAAGAAGCTTGTGGTGGCTTATGGCGTGGCTGAGAAAATGGTAGAAGGGGATAGCATCACGGGCCACCATCGTGGAATTGAATATTATGCTAGAGTTTTTGTGGACCGAGTGGTCGATGGTTGGACTGACCTGGAGCTAGAGATACCGGGACCTAATGGGGAAGAGTTTCTTCAAGATGCTGTGCATACTTAGATTTTTTGGCCCAAGTCTCACATAAGGATTATGCAACAGCCACCTTCTCCTCAAGCTGACTCACCTACATCACCAGCCGCCATGCCTGAACGCCAAGATCAACTACCGCATTCACCAACTGCAAGGGCAGAGCGCAACATGAGTCCTGTAGGTGATAGGGACCCAAGCGAGAGTCCACCTCCTTCTCCACCTCCTGCACATGTTAAGGGCAAGGGCAAACGACAAGCTCCTCCTCCTCCGCCTCCAAAGAAGCAGAAGAAACCAAAGTAGAAGAAGCCTCCACCAAAACTTGCTTATGAGAAGACAAACGAGGAACTTGACCAGTCAGTTCAGAAAGAATTGGATAGACAAATATTCAAAGCTCCCAAGCCTCCAGTTGAGAAACCAATTGACCAGGTCAAATTTCATCGTTTCATGAGAAAAATGGAGGAGGAAAGAAGAAAAAACCTAGATGATATTCCCAAGCCATTGACTGACTACGACCGGCAAGTACTCAAGACTCAACACGTGAAGAAGAAAGCTGCATCTAGTGTTCCACAACTTGGGACCCAGTCAAAATAATCTATCCCCGACCTCAAGGTGCTTTCAACGTATGAGCAGCAAGTGTCTGAATTTAACAAAGAAACAGGTCTGACTGAAGCTCAAATTCGAGGGGAGGATGCAATCCCAACTCATGAAGGGACATATAGGGCAACTAGACCACTTACAACGTATGTACAACAATTGCTTGATTTTGCTAAATCAGCGGGTCTAACTCCAGCACAACTTCTAGGGGATGAGGAAATTGGACCGCATAAAGGGGCAAATAGGCCGAACTATATGCCTGGGCGTGAGCTTGTGTGGACGCGATTGCTCCAGTATCTTCCAGTGAGGATGTATGAATTGCACCAGTGGCACATGTTCCAAGTTGCCGGCGGGATGGAGTTGCTCTATGTTCGCATTGAGGACCCTCATTATTTCCGTGGGCAACAGGTCCACTATTCCCATGAAGGAATTCTGGTTCCTATTCAATATGGATGCACTTGACGTTTCATTCGTCAGTTGCTGGACTCTGTAAGTGTTTATTCTACTATAAGTTAAAAATCAATGCTCTAGCCACTTTATCCCATATCTAAACTTCTATATTTTTTGTGTCATACAGTTTTGAGATGCAACGGAGCAGGAGGAAAGGAATCATGAGTGTGGGCTACATGGATCCTTTGATGATAACTCAGAACACTCTCAAACTTAATGAGAGGGAAACTCTTAATCACATCATCAACTTTCTAGACAAACACCATGATAAGGATGTCATAGAGCTACCATACAACTTCAGGTGAGCAACGTCTATCTCATCTCCTTATATTTTTCAAATTACATTGCATATTTTAAGAAACTAATACTTCTGCATCTATGGACAGCTTCCACTGGATTCTTTTTAGTTTTTGTATTGCGCGAAGCAATGTCTTTGTCATCGACTCTTTGTACAAGACTACAGATAAAAGTAGATACCAAGATATCGTAGAGTTGATTAAAACTGCATGGACTTGTCTCTGTGAAAAGTACCCCGGAAAGTTCAACAAAAACCTTTATGTCCACTATGATTGGCCAGTATGTGTCTTTGCTTATTCTTCAATTCTTACATTACAATAAAAACTTATTTCATGACTTGGTTTTCCCATATGTGCAGGTCATGACGCAGCCTTCTGGCACCAATCTATGCGGATATTATGTGTGCGAGTACATGCATCGTGTTACAGCCTGCGCTGATGGTAGCAAATTCGAAGAGAAGGTGCGTGCACACACAACTGCGATGACATGTAGTTCTTATTGTTCATATTCTCCGATGCGGTTCTTATACTTTTGTTCATATTCTTTGGTAGATTGGCAACATCAAGGAAGGGTGCCTCGAGACAGAAAAATCCAATTGATTCAAGAACAATTATGTGGATTTCTTCTAGATGAGGTTATTAATCCAGGGGGAGAGTTTTATGTAGGCTTATCCTCTATTCTTGTAACGGGAGCGACGACCGGGGAAGGGACAAGTCATACCAACAAAGAAGCATCTGGAAGCAAAGACCAAGCATCTGGAAGTAAAAATTAAACTCTGCTAACATTTCATCCAATGTATATTATTAATCTAAATTTTAGTATGAACAATATGATAATGTGTAATATTATTTCCAAAGTTCGTCAATTTCAGGATTTGAGATGATATATTCTACAAGCATTCGTATGTATTTATTTGTATAATATTAGAGATAATATTATACAAATAAATATATATGAATGTATGTAGAATATTATCTCAAATATAACATTTTATATGCCACACGACTTTATATTACAACGTATTAGGATTATTATTAGTACATTAAGCAAATACGTTAGAAAAAAGAAACATAAAAAAAACAATAAAACGCTTATTTGTACCGGGTGGTACCTCCACCCGGTACAAATGCCCCCTGCCACATCGGAGGGGGCAAGGGACATTTGTACCGGGCCGAGGCTCCACCCGGTACAAATATAAGCCATTTGTACCAGGTATCTCGCCTGGTACAAATGCTCAACCTCATTTGTACCGGATGGTTTGTACCGGTTGGATACCCGGTACAAATGAGGGTTACCAACCGGTACAAATGAACATTTTTCCGGTAGTGAGCGTGCTGTCAGCGGCGGCTTGCCCATGTGATGGATGGAATACTAGGTATAGGAGCAAGAGGGGTGGGGAAATGAAGAAGATAAAGGAAGGAGTATGACATGTGGGGCTTAATATATGAAGAGTTCAATTTTAAAGAGTCCGTTGGTTTACCCTTCAGTTTATGAAGTTTTTTATTTTTTAGCTAGCCTCTTAATCACTAAATTTAGCTAAGATTTTTGCTAGTCTCTTGGAGATGCTCTTAGGCGTACAAAAGAGTATTGTGATATTTTAGATTAGTTTTTGGTATCTCTAGACTTTTCCGTAATTTTTAAGCTTATTAAATTAAGAGACTTTAAAGTGCTTGAAATTAATTAATGAGCCATTCGGTAAAATCTACAAGTACAAGTACTAAGAAGTACCAGAAAGTACCAAACACAATGAGAATTTACTATGATGCAATATTTTAATAATATGTAAATCTTGATAAGTACCATAACACAAAGTAAATCTTTAAATATGGTTTGCAACTATGCATCAGAAGGGTATCTCCTATCTCCAGCAACAGATAAAAAGTTCAAAATCCATTGATGTCCTATACTGCTACTTGCAAAGAGGGGGAAGAAACAACAAATTTATTGATTGGATACCACAGCAAACTACATTATTGATCTGATTGACTGGGGGTCGCTGTGTACAAATCAATAATTTTATCACTTTTTTTTGAACAAACAGGCACAAGACTGTGCCAATTTCATTAATAAAAAAGAGAAATACAGCCGGCTAGCCGGACAAAGTCTAGAAGTATTAACTACAATCGTGCGAAAAGGCGCGTCAAGCTCTTGGCTCCCACTATAACGCAAAATATACGCTCGCACTAGAACTTATTACAAGCGATGGTACGGACGTCTCTACTGTTTCTCTCTATCTCGGCGAAGAGCTGTGAGGTTGTTCCACTGATGCAACCGGCCATCTCACTCCATCAGTGTTGTGTATCAGCATTCCGCGTGAAAGCTGCTAAGCCTCCATCTTCCTTCTCTATAAATGATGACAACATCCGGCCTCCTCGTTAAGGGGAGCCAGGTCCGCCACCGCTGTCCCGACATGCTAGAGGAGGGCCTCATGTAGTAGGTTGAACAAACCGATGAATTCATGCAACACCTCCTCGAAGGGGGCCAGCTTGTCGGAGGAGAGGCCCAACATGCGACACAAATTCGTTTGCGCACGTTACACTGTTGGCATTGACGGCTTCTTTGCCAGCCGAGAGCTCCGACTCTAGGTCGTCATGTCGAAGGTGCATTTTTGGCGGGTGGGCGGGCCGTCAGCTGCGGCAGGAGCAGCGCGTCCAGCTTGGTGAAGTTGGCATTGACACAATTCATTGTGCCTTGTTGCTGGATCACCGTGTCTAAGGCCGGCGTCGTGCGTGCTGGTGTCGAAAGTGCGAATTTTTTTATATTTTTTTATTCCAATTTGCAAATTTATACGACCGTTTTGAAATTTATCAAAAATATACATCACCCGCCGTGGCGTACAGCGGTTAGACGCAGCCGCCGTACGCCACGGCGTTTACACTCCAACCGCCGTGGCCCACGGCGATTGGTGGGCGTCCACGGCGGTTAGGGAACCTCCACGGCGGTTGGACCTAACCGCCGTGGGCCACGGTGGCTAGGCCCAACTGCCGTGGCCCACGGCGGTTAGGCTCATTTTATTTTTGTAAAACTTTATTAAATTATAATAAATCTAGTAGGAAAGTTAAAAAAGGGAAATTAAGGAATGTTGGTTCGATTATTACAACACAATCACGATAGGATCCAGTTCAAATATTACAGCACTGCAGGAAAGACTACAACATCATACAAAATGACAAACTTCAGCCATTCTTGCGATGTGATGACGAAGGTTTATCTTTCTTGGTAACTTTTTTAGCTGGTGGATTAGCAACACACGGGTCTGCTAGTGGAGCGTAAAGACCACCCGGAGCATAAAGACCACCCCAAGGAGGTTCCTCTCCTTTTGCAATGGCATCTGCAGTTTTTCTTTGCAAATAATGATGCATGTCTGGTGGAGCATAAAGAGCATCCCAAGGAGGTTCCTCTCCTCTTGCAATGGCATCTGCAGTAACTCCTTGCAAATGACGAAGCATGCCTCTTTCGAACATGCTCATTTTCTTCGGATTAGGTGCCGCATTTGTGTTTTCCCCTTCGGATCTCCACCACCATTACCATCCTCACCCCCTCCGGCGGCAGCAGTAGACATCTCTAGTTACTGTTACACAAAATCACAACTAATTTAACTAATTACACTATTCTAAACTAATTTAACTAATTACATAAAATAAATAAAGAGAGGAAACTTACATAAGAGGGAGGAGCAGCCCGTGGGGAGAGGGAGGCGGCAGCAGGGTCAGGCAGGACGGCTGGTGCCGTCGCCCCTTATATAAGCGCGGCATCCGCCATCCGCCACAGCGGTTGCTTTTCGACTTTAATACTACGTGATTTAATAATACTCTATGTCGAACCTACCACCTACCGCCGCGGTTGCTTTTCGGCGGGTTGTTTTTTAACTTAACGATTTATTTTTTGTTTTTAACTTTATGACAAAGAAAACTAGGTGGTAATAACGAAAAGCAAAGTGACATAATAAAAAATAGTCATGATCACATATAAGAGTGCTGCTGTATAAACAATAAGCGACCTAATCTAGCATCGCCTGGTCTTCTTTGCAGCCTGTCTGCTCAGACTGTGGCGTGCATCTGCTCGCGATGGTACGTCAACGGGTCACGTGGGTGGATCTGCCGACGCCTAGCATCAGCAGTGGCCTGCGGTGTCGCCATCGCCGCCGCTGACCCTGCAACCTCGTGGGACGACCCTGGCAACCCTCCTGAAGATGGCTACGACCCACCGCTTGTGCCTGGCAGGTGCGACCCTCCTGGCTGCGTCCCACCGCTCGCGCCTGGCAGCTGCGACCCTCCTGGCTGCGTCCCTGCTCCCTCCTGTGTCCACGTGGGTGGCGGGCCTCCTAGCTGCGACCCTCCGAGCTCGTCCTGCGGCGGCATACTATTGACGGCTGTTAAGTACCACTTTTATGCCGTCAGCTCCTGCATAAATAAATGAAATTTAAACATCCACACTAGGATAGGGATTATATCTGACAAATTCCACGAGTGCAGATGAATATTTGAATGCAGGTGTTTTAGCTCATTAAATGAGAGAAAGCACGCCCTATGGATCCAAGCAACCCAGCACCAACCAATGAGAGGTTGCCACATAGGCTTCACATGGATCCATGGAGCCACCAAGCAAAGAAGCACAACTCCAGCCAATCAGAAGAGAGCACACGAATCAAAGGGCCCACCAGAGGAGGCAAACCACCTTAGTTTTGCGTGTACACCAAGGACAGAACCAAGGACCCACCAAGGAGCGACCCAGAGAAAGCTGGGGCCATTTGGCGGTGATTGGGGATCGGCCGATCCCATGGGTCGGCCGACCTGGGCCTGGCACCGTTCGAGCCCAGCTTCCACATGTCAACTCCTGGTGATCTCCTAGAGGCGGTTTGGGGCGGTATCCACTCAGTTACCGCCTTAAACCCCCGGATCATGCTTGGGCCCACAAGAAGCAAGGAGGAAAGCCACTCTCCCAAGGAAAACCATACCTCCCTTAGGCCTATAAATATGAGGGGAGGGGGCTCATTTAGAGACACACCATCTCACCCAAGGATGAGAGCTTCCCTTCAAAGGAGAGGCCTCTCCTTGGTAGATTAGAGAGTAGGGAGAGAGTGAGAGAGAGTTGTGTCTCTATGGATGCATGTTCTTCAATTAGAGTAAAGTAAATATTTCCGCATTTCCTATTTAGACTAAAGTAGCATTCATGTATAGGTGATATGTTCTTGTGTTCTTCGTTTGTTCTTGATTTAGAGGCTTGTGTTCTTCGAACACTACCTTTCGATCCTGTAGCACAGGTTCATAAGTGTTCATATCCGTTTGTATGCATGTTTGTCATTTAGAATAAAGTGGAATGCTTGCATACTCTGATTAGAATAAAGTGTGTTCATGATTCCTTTCTAATAGTTTATGCTAGGTTGCATGAGTAGCCTTTTTTCTCTGCTAGTGCTAAATCCTGGGTTTATGCATTCGTCTGCTGCAAGTCGTTCATATACGTTGGAAGCACAGTATAGGACCGAGTGCTCTCTCGTATGCCTTTAGTATAAACTAGTAGTACCTATAGTGAGTGAGATCATTTGTCTTCCGTGGTCGTAGTTCTATTAGTACAGGGTGACGTAGTCCGTTGGCTACGGCAGTAACCACAGCGTGGACGTTGTGACACGCTACCGGTTATCATCCATTCGGCTTATCCCAAGGTTAGGTAGATGCAGTCTAGGAGGTGGTGACAGCCCTTCTGGCCCTCGTTGATCCTCCGCAGCTGGTTATAGTCAGAGCTCGTTCCACATAGATCCGCGTACCGGAGTCGCCTGTTAAGTCAGGGCTATCGGTACCCTAAGCCAAGTTCTATCTAGAGATCGACCTTTAATCTCATCTATAGTGCTATCTTTAGGAATCCTCTCTATCCTTGCCTCTTATCTGGGTGTGTCCTTGGACTGACTGTACGAAGTTAGTACACACACGTTCCCTTGGATTCGATACCCTTGGAATACTCTAAGGTGAAAGCTACAACGGTATCCGTGCGCTTGCGGATTTATTCGTGTGTCGCTAAAACACCCAACACATACCGTGCAAGAAGTCGAAGTCGAAGTCGTAGTCCTCGAACCCGGACCCTCCCACCTGGTCCTCTAGGATGGAGTCAGGAGTGCCGCCGCTGCCGACGTAAGCTGGAACAAATAGTATTATTAAATCACGTATCATAATTAATAGAATCTAGTATTTGTATATGGTTCGAGATAGAGTTGTGGTCATTACCTGACGGAAGAACAACGCCAGTGGACGAGGAAGGAACCGGTGGTAATAGTGGTGCTGCTCGTGCTGCTATTGCAGGTCCTCCTGGTGCTGGTCCTGGTGCAGGACCTCTGGGAGACAGGCCCCCTAGAGGAGACATCCTCCAGGGAGGATTCACCGGAGGGCGCGACGCGTAGAAAGTGGCCGGGTAGGGTGGCCGTGACGAGGACGACGGTGCCGTGTAGGAACGACCAGTCGAGGCGGAGCTGGAGGACGACTGGGTGTACCGTGGAAACAGGGGTAGAGCTGGGTTGCCGCGGTAGTTGACTGAGGCAAGGAACCTCGTGGTGATGCCATGCATCCTATCCCACGTACGTCTGCTCGATCTCCTGGTGTGACATGAGGTTCAGCATTGCCTTCGACTCCCCTATAAAACGTGAAAGGTCCGCAATCACGTCGAACTGCAAAAGAAATTATTAGTAAATGTTAGAATGTTAAGTACCATAAGAAAAATTAGTTGCATTTTCAAACTCACTGCCACGTCGTAGTTCTGATCCTGTCGCACCGGGTACGGGACAGTAGGAATGATCGCTCTCGCCGCGTCCGAAACCGGTGCTGGTGGCTGTGGCGGAATGTGCATCACACGCGACCGAGTCCTCAGGGTGTACCACTAGATGTACGCCTCCCACGCCGTGTCGTTGTGGGGCCGGTCCTCCGTGACGAGGTTCTCTGACGCGGTAGCCCAACCATCCACGTACGTCTGCACCCTCTGAACCCAAGAAACACGCCCCGAAACTCCCCTCCGAGACCACCTACAACGAATTAAACATATTTGTCAGCGGCTAAAATCTTCGAACGCTGAATTAAATTTAAAAATTGATGAGAACTCACCTATGGTGGGCGCTAGGAACAGTGTGCACCACAGGTATAGGCGACTCCTGGTAGAGGCCGAACTGCCTCAACACCCTGTGGACGGCGTACTCCTCCACGTACATGTCGAACATCAATGGCGTCCTCGTCATCCAGTAGTGCTGGTCTCGGAAGCACAAAGACGAGAGGCCCTGTGGTGCACGGGTTGCGACAGTCTCCTCTGAGTACGGCGTCCACCTGACGTCTGCGTCCGTGAGTGCGTCGAACTGACCGACGAAGTCCTTGTACGCCCTCTTCGTCTGGTCGTGAGCGTACGAGGTCTGCATACAAACGAAATGTGAACCCTAAATGTGGACTGAACAAACTAGACAAAATGGAGAGACAAATTGAAAGTGAAAGGTAAGAAATTACCGTCCGGAGGCACCACAACGAGCCCATGGTGAAATGGTCGAGGGGGTCGTGGCCCTCTGGCAGGGCCTCGTACGCGTAGAAGGGGACGACTGGCCGACCAATCGTAAAGCTCTCGTGGCACCAGAGCTGTAGAAGGAGAGGACAACCGAGAAGGATCGCCTCCGCCGAACGACCCTTCAACACCCCCGAGCACAGGCCCCTGTACGTGCCCGCAAGAACAGAGTTGCCCCAACTGATCTGAGGCACGTCGTGCAAGGGCGCGTCGGCGATCCTCCGAGCGTGGGGGATCAAGTACCTCGCCACCGCGTCACCCTGCGAACTGCAGAACAACACGAACCCAAACAGCCACAACAGGTACGCCTCGAAGAACCTGTCGACTGCCTCGGGCTCGGCGTCATCTGCTAGGTAATCAGCCTGTACAAACGAAATCAAACGTTAGTTACATTGTCTCCATATCTTCAAAAACTAAGAAAAATATGAGGTAAAGGTACGTACGCTGAACTGCTGCAACCAGGTCAAGGTGGGTCCGTGAGGGTTCGCGAACTCCTAGTACGGGGCGGGGGCGCGATCGTTCCGAGGAACGTTCGCGAACCGAGCGAGGAACTCAGTACGCCACTCGTCGGAGATGTCCACAGCCCCAGCGGCTCGCCCGCACAAGGAAGGCCCATCAACAGGGACGTGTCCTGAAGAGTCAGCGTCATCTCACCGATAGTGAAGTGGAACGTGTGCGTCTCCGGCCTCCAGTGGTCCAGAAGCACGCTGAGGAGGGAGTAGTCATACTGGAACCGTGTCATGCGATCCTTCCGAGGAATCGCGTCCCGCAGTCTGTCCCCCTGGACTAACCGCGCTACAGGCAGTAGTCCTGCAGCGCGTAGCCTGAATCAAATAAGGTAAATTTATTAGTTACAATAAAAAGATAAATGAAGGCACAAATAATAACATAGCATCAGTTCACGTACTTGGAAACCCAAAGGTCGTGGATCGGCAACAACGTGCACGTAGTGCGAGAACGCACGTGTCCAAGATCCTCTCCGAGGACGGCGGACAGGAACGAGCGGTGCCTGCAGTCGACCTCCCTATCCAATAGTTCTGGCGTCACGTACGTGTCAACCTCAGCACGAGCAGCCTGAGCTTGAGCCTGAGCCTCGGCCTGAGCCTGAGCCTGAGCCTGGTCCTGAGCCTGAGCCTGATCCATAGCTGCAGCTACATACAAAAATTAAATATACAATTAAAAAACCAGATAAAGTAATTTCTACATTTTCTAGAACAGGTAAAATATTTTTCTACATTGTCTACATTTTTGTAAATGAGGTAAAGTAATTTTCTAGAATTTCAAAAGAAGCTAAAGTATTTTGGTACAATTTGTAGAACAGATAAATAAATTTTCAACATTTTCTACATTTTCTAAACAAGGTAAAGTAATTTTCTAGATTTTCTAGGTAACATAAAGTAATTTTCGACAATTTCCTAAACAGGTAAACTATTTTTCTACATTTTCAACATTTTATAAACGAGATAAAGTAATTTTCTAGAATTTCTAAACATGCTAAAGTAATTTCTACAATATCTAGAATAGATAAACTACTTTTCTATATTTTCTAAAGAAGCTAAAGTAATTTCTATAATTTCTAAACAAACTAAAGTAATTTCTACAATTTCCTGAACAGATAAACTAATTTTCTAAATTTCTATATAAAAAACTAATTTTCTAAATTTCTATATAAAAAACTAATTTTCTAAGTCTAAACTAATTAAATTAACTAATTTCTAAATTTTCTAATCTAAAAACTAATTTTCTACACTAATTACACTATCCTAAACTAATTAAACTAATTAAATAAAAAGGAAGAAGGCTTACCTGAGAGGGGGTGGCGGAAAGGAAGGGCGGGCGGCGGCAGTGGTGGGGGACGGCGGTCGCCGTCGCCCTTTATATAGGGGCAGCTGCCGCCGTCCGCCACGGCGATTAGGCCCTACTGCCGTTTGCTACCGCCGTGCGCCACGACGGTAAGGAGCCGCGGGGCCCACACCCTGGACCCGACTGTTGGCGGTGGCCTTACCGTCGTGGGCCACGGCGTTTGGACGTGCTGCCGCCGTGGCCTACGGCGGTAGGCTCTATCTGCCGTGAGCCACGGTGGTGGATGTATATTTTTGATAAATTTCGAAACGGTCGTATAAATTTACAAATTAGAATAAAAAAATATAAAAAAATTCCGAAAGTGCTGGCATTGCGTCTTCGCATTCTGGTCCGCTGGTGTTGCATCTGCCGTCGTCATCTGGGCTGTCTGGGTTGAAGTTGCTTGGAAGAGCTGTGCCTCGAAGCCAATAATTTTATCACAAACAAGGCCCAATCTCTGCCACATCTGTACAGATGCCGATTCTTGGATTGTATATTTTCAGCAACCCCCTATATATCTCCCATCATGTGGATAAGCCCTTGTCGACGTCCATCAGGTACGACATCGCTTAACTTGAGCAAAGGGTGTACTGGATGCTGAATTTGACAATAGCTAAATTCGAATTGTATGCAATGTTGCTTGGCCCATAAGCCCTTGTCGACGTCCATCAGATACCACATGTCCATGGAGGAAGGAACTACGTGCTGAGACCGAACCAAGCAACCATTCAGAACCGCTAGTGACAACACACCCCAATCCATAGGGTTGTTGCAAAGACCTGCAGTGTTCTTCGCTCCGCCTACCGGGCCTCTCAGATAGCTTCGACGCTGCTGCCTTTGCGCTGGGGGAGAAATCTAGGAGACTATCCAGGTTGAACAGAAATGATGCCCAGCACACAACCATACTATAATACACATATATACAAATTAATATTTACATGTATCTGCTGTCTACCTTCTGTCGGCTGTCGCTGTCAATATGCGTGTACATATACCACATTATGTTTGTTTCAT
The DNA here is from genome assembly GCA_036936925.1 of Cenchrus fungigraminus. Lineage (NCBI taxonomy): Eukaryota > Viridiplantae > Streptophyta > Magnoliopsida > Poales > Poaceae > Cenchrus > Cenchrus fungigraminus. Next base: position 94,842,680 of record CM072780.1, read on the forward strand.
ACTTTCATGCCTTGATTAACTTATATTAGGAAGTACGGACTGACGGTGAAAGTAATAAATATAAATATGGATTGGAAATTAAAATTAAAATAATTAAAGGGCGAGGACAATGATAAAATAGAGAGATACGAATTGCAACTTTGCCATAGTTTAGTTTCTATTCCATCCGCCGCAACTACTAGGAGCAATGATCAGCATGCATCACGGTGGAGTAAGTTCAGTCCTGAGATGCAATGCAACATATATGCATAACTAGCATAGCCGAACTTACTTACAAACGATATTCATTTTATTGAGATTACAATGATACAATCACCAAGACACCAACATCCATAAGTGCCCATATCGATGGCTGGATGCGGTCGTAGAGGCAGGAAACAAATTCATTTTTAAAAAATTACAGAACCGTTTGGAAAGGAATATATGATCATTATCCAAGTCAAGACCTCACACATTCATGCAACCATTATCAAATCAAAACGGATGAAATGAAGAAACTGACCATGAGACAAGCATGTAGAGATCGACGATGGTGGATCACACCCTGACTTCGGTAGGCCAAGCAGCTGCGCCGTCATCGCTTGGCCCGGTCCCGGCGTGCATCAGCAACGCCCAAAGGAGTGTGACCAGCTCGCCGCCACGGGCGACGGCCTCCGCGTGCTCGTTGAGGCGACCCGACGGAGCGACGCTCAGGATCAACGCCGACCAGAACTCGGCGAGTAGTCTCCACACCATCACCTCCTCCTGCTGCTGCTCACTTTCTGCCACCAGCTGCTTGCCGAGCCTCACGCCCTTCTTCAGAACCTCATGCTCTGATTTTTCACTTAACAGAGCCACCAGCTGGTCATACTCAGTTGGCGCCGCAGTGCCGCCAGCGAGCACTTGTGTCAAGTCCTCCTTGACGGCCTCGTGTAGCTTCTTGCACCATGGGTCATCATCTGGGAGAAGCCCAGGCACAAACGCCACCAAATATGCGCAATACTGCGACAGGTGAGTGGCGACAATCTTGTTGTCACAAGGCAGAACAGGTTGATGCTGTGGATGCCTGATCTCAACAATGGTTGTGGCTATGTGCCAGATGAGTATAATGTCAGCCGTTCCTTCCCCACTGCAAGCCCACAGAAATTTGTCGCCGCTGTCCGGCATGCCTCGGCGCAGAATGTTCGAATAGTTGGTGGTGGCCTGGATACCATTGCTTCTTTTCAGGGATTCAACAATGGCAACCTTCACCACTCTTGGTACCTTCACGTTCTTCTTCTGCTGGTCGGGTAGACGGAGAAGGCGCTTGAGAAGCGCAACCGGCGGTGTTTTTCTTCTTTGATGGAGCAAGAACAGTGAACTCTGGTTCATCTTGTCATCCCAATGCTTCATGAACTTGAATCTGCATTGCAACAAACGGCTGACCCATCTTTGCGTTGTAGCAGATGATTGCTGCGGAGTTTCATGGCTTAGTACATGGCGGCAAATGAGGGTCACTTTGGTCCAGTTACAGAAAATGTAGGAAGCGGAATCCTTCATCTCAGATAGAATAACTACTGCAAGGAGTAAAAATACTGGCACTAGGTCGAAGTATAAGTTCCCTATTTCAATTCGGTCCGTGTTGCTGTCGTCAAGAATTGTTTCAGACTCAACAAAATTATAGCACCATACAAAGCAAGTGATCTGACCATCTTTGATTGAATAATACGAGGGATGTATAAGTAACAAATAAATCCCCAGACCAAGAAGTAAAGAATAAATTGTAGTCAGAAGTGAGGTAAGGACGTTTGAAATGGGTAGCCAGCTCTTTGAATAGGATATTGGGAGGGATAAATAGTAATAATCATGAAGAAATGAGAGCTCATCTTCGAACACACCAAACAGTCTTTCAGCATCACTATCCTTGAGCAACACATGCCAAAAGAAATTATGGGATTCCTTCAATCCAGCCTCAGCAGCTGTGTAACCAGCGAACAGACACCTTAACATTTTGAACAGTGAGAATGAAAAGCATATATCCTTGATCCATGGTACCGACCCCAAAAGCATGTCATCCAATTGCCAAATCCTATCAATTGTCACCAAGTTATTGTTCTTGTTGGGCATCCATTTCATGCGGTAACCACGAGGGTGCTTCTCTACCAATTGGCTATCTTCTCCCATAATAAGTGGAGGCAAATGCTCAACTATTGGTGCTGCATGCTGGCTTTCCTCTCGTAGTTGTTCCATGTACCCAACGATAAGACGAGGATTGCGTCCAAGAGCAAATGATTGCTTTGCCTTTTGGAATGCAAAGTATTTCAGCACCATCTTTGTGAACACAAGAGCACAGACCAATAGAAAAGTGTACACAAACCGGTAGCCAATTTGTATTGCATTGTAGACAGCAAGATAGGATGTCCAAATTGCTTGCACAGCCAACACAATTGGCAGGCCAGCAGTCCGACCTTCTCTATCATCAGCAGCTACTATTGCACAAGTATTGATCTCAATAATTTGAACAAGGTTTGCCCATAATAAGATTAGCCCCAAGTGTGCCCATGCATAGCAGGACGATTGCAGGGTTTCAAGGCGTTCCTCACTTTTTAAGAAGAAGCTGTATGTGTGCAGTTGACCAAGGGTTCCGACAGATGAGGCAATTGTTGAGCCATTAGAGACGACATAGGACAAGATTGGAAGGAACAATGTGGTGGCCCCCTGAAACAGGAAGCGAATGAAGTCACGGTGTCGATAGCGTGGCCCATAGACGACTATCCCAACCATGATTGTGGCTAATATGGCGTTGATGACGATTAGCACATCTACTCGAATCATTGGTGGATTTTCCTCCAACCAAAAAGCATGCAGTGTAGAACTGGAACAATTCCCACGAGAGCGTTCTTCCATGATCTAATAACTGATGCAGACATTTGAACATTACATCAGCATAAAGTCAAAACAAATGGAGATGGGAAATTTCTTGGTACTCACATTTGTGCACAATAAAGGATGCCTTAGTGTGAAAGTGTGTGGCCGTGCTCCATGCATACCGTAATATCTAACCAAATACTCATAGAGTATATTTGTAGTATCCAGAGCGTGAGTAACCAAAAATACCAGAATACAAGATAAGAAATTAATCGACGAAATTATAACTTGTCTCATTTGTCTGTGCTATGGATGTAGGCTAATAAGAAGTCATTTATCTACTGGATGCGCCATGCATTCCATCAAATTGTTTTCATCATGACAACATTGACTGAGAAAAAATGTTCCTCTGATCGATCCTCTCCTTATCACGCTACTACAAATACATACTCTCTCGGTATCAAAATATTTGTCGTCATCGACTTTTTTCACAACTTTGATCATTCGTCTTATTCAAAAATCATGCAAGTATCATTTACTTTGCTTGCTACATGCTTTATTATTGTAGGTATTTTAAGTTTGATTTATCCCTTTAGACATTTGCGATAATTTTTTGAATAAGACGAATGGTCGAAGTTGGAAGAAAAAATCAACGACGACAAGTATTTCGATACGGAGGGAGTACATCACTATCAGGCTATAACTGCCGGCTCAAAATGAACCAGGCAAACACTAGTACAAAAAAGTTTTATAGCTGCATCTCTGTTTTAGGACCGTACAAGACGTTCCACCGGCCCAACAATGATGAAAGCCACATCTGAAATGGGGCTTTGTTTAGTTGGTTGAAAAATTTGACTTTTTAACTGTTGGAACTCCTGTAGCACACTGTAGCACGTTTCGTTTGTTTGTGGTAAATATTATCCTACCATGGCCTGACTAGGCTCAAAAGATTCGTGTCGCAAAGGACATCCAAACTGTGTAATTAGTTATTTTTTTTTACCTATATTTAATACTCCGAACATATGTCTTTTGGCGTATTTAATGTGATGTGATGGAGAGAGAGTGGAGAAAAAGTTAGAAATTTTAGCCAACTAAACAATGGTTTACAGGCTCGGACTATGAGCTCAACTGCCCCTAGAAATCAGAACTTCTAGGTGTGAGCGATGGTGCACAACTCCCCTACGAATTGTGACCATTTCTGGGAATTGGTGATGGCATCACCCCTACTCTCGAAAATGATTTCTAAGGGTAGGTGATGATACGACATAATGAGCATGTATAAATCAATTTACGACTTTTTCATACGATCTTTCGATGAAGACAAATTTTATATCAAAATGTGCTATTTCTAGCTGCTACAAAGCAATATAGTGATGTCGCATCTGCCCGACAAATGTCGTTTCAACTGGAGACCTAAAAATATATATTTTTAGTACTGAGTGAAGCCTTATCACAACCGGTTCTAGAGCCTAACACCTGGAAAAATGGTAGTGGACAAATGAGCCGGCAATGCAAATGTGCATCACCTGGTGGTTGAAACTTCAAACCGTCAATGATGTGCATTTTCACTGCTGGTTGAGGTATAGAACCAGAAGTGATGTGTGCCATAATATAAAATCCGCACCCGTTTTTCGAATGCTCATCAACGACACCTTTTTTTTATTGTTTTAGTGGCAATTTTGCATTCATTCTTATACTAACTGCCACATGGTAATTAAAATACCCTCATATTCATGCGTGCATGTGTGTGGTATTTTACACTGCATTGCATTTTGACATAAACAGATGGTTTTTGTATGACTTTGGTCATCAAAGAGAGGTATACACGAGGAAGATGGACAGCTGGTGGGACCCAAAAATGGCCCAGACCGATCAACCTCGGAAGAAGTCTACATCACCCCCCAAACTATGAAGACCACTTCACCCCCAAACTTCAAAACCGGGTTTTACTCTACCCTTCGAACTTTCCAAAACTGATCAAATAACCCCCCAAAGTAGTTATAAAGGTGGTTTGCAATAGTGGCTGCTGACATGGACCACAAGACATGTCATGTCTTTCCCTTCCACAGGCGCTAGGCAGGAGGCGCTCCTATCTCCCTTCCCCGCGGCCATGACGGGATGCGCTCCGCCTCCGTGCCTACCGCGCGATGGCCTCACGCCTTATCCATCTTGCCCGTGGTGAGGAGGCACCTCCTCCGCCATATGCGTGGCCACTTTGATCGGCGCAGCCCGAGTGGCCGGGAGCGACCTGGTCCCCACCGAGTTGAGAATCAAGCTCCAGGGGTGCGGTGGCGGCGCCAAGGGTCTCTTCGGTGGTAGAGTGGCAGATGGGGCGTGGGGGATAGTGGTGCCGGCGGCGGGGGTTGGGGCTTCTAGTCTAGCTCGATTCGTCGAGCGCACGAAGAACCAAGCCACCGCTAGAGTAGAGCACCGCTGCCATTTGACCGGCTCGATTCGATTGGACTCAACACCACGGAGGAGCAAGGGAGCACCACCACGAGCTCTGTGATGCACCGGATTGCCGCCGCATGAAGCCCGACTGCCCGAGCTGCCGGTCTCATCATCCGCTTCCGTTTGCGACCGCCGCAACACCTCCCTACCGTTAGTGAGAATCTTTATGAGTCACTCGTGACCTGTCTTACATTATGCACTACCTGCCTAATCCCCTAGGTTGCTGAACCGCCAGCAATTTCGCGACCCAGAGCCGCATGTCGGCCATGGGAGCAAGCTCTAAGAGCTTTTGCGATTAGGTCCCAGAGCGAGGGAGAGAGAGGGTATAGTAGGGCTGACATGTGGACCGTTGTCGTGTCATATGGTCCATGTTAGCAGCACTGTAGAAAACTACCTTCAAAACCACATTGGGGGGGGGGGCATTTGACCTAGTTTTGAAGTTTGGAGGGTGAAGTAGTCGACCCTTCATAGTTTGGGGGGTGATGTAAACTTCTTCCGATCAACTTGATACCACTAGGATAATCATTGTAGCCTATTCTAGCCCTTGATGGACATGGCAAATTCTACTAGGATTTTTAGGGTTTCAATGGTCACCAGATGCTTCCAAACCAAGTTGGAGGATAGTATAACCGTACCCCAAGTTAGGCACAAGAAAGAAGTTCACCATTCTCTACATTCCCACCATTCCGGTGAGGCCACAAGATAAGAAATATACAGAAATTAAATTCATATCTGTAGAAGGAGCGACCGTTGTATACCTCAAGAGTAAGGTGAAAGCACTCCTGGCCAATCAGGCTGAGGGCACGATACTACCATGTACTACCGTTTGAAAAGGACTTATATGGAATAAAAAAGAAGTTATATGGAAGGATCCGACGGTTGAGATTAATTGTATCCTACTGGAATCTTAAGTTGTAGTATAGGTAGGTAGTATGCATATGTAGTATAGGAGTATAATTGGAAAGATGAAAAAAATGGTACCGCGGCACCACGGACCAGCCGCCGCCGCACGCTGGCGTGAACTCTGACCACCCGCGGCGCGAGTCGCTGCCTAAAATTGGAGAGGAGTAGAATTGAAGATGCATTCTCCTTATATGACATAGTAGTGCTCTTGATTTAACTTCAAATAAAAAAAGAATTGAAGATGCAGCTCCATGATGAAGCCCATTATTTAATCCATTCTGTTTCTTGGATGTTCGGGACAACGATGTGTGCTTCGCAGCGCTGATCTCCCTGGCAAGCTCGTCCGGATGTGCTGCGAAGTACATCATGCCAGGATCAATTAGTTCCACGGACTGAAGTTTCGACTTTGTAACTCGCAAACTGCCGCTGGAGAAAGGCAACAACACCCGCATCAGGTGCTTGCAAGCGTCGCCGGCGGGGTGGCACTGGCTGCCAGACGACACCATGGTCCTGTGCGGGCGGACTCCGTGCGGGAGTATCACGGGAGAATGGGGGAGCGGCAACATAAATTCCAAAAATATTTCGTGCTAATTACCATTCTACCCATATCAAAAAATCGATTATACTGCCGTACTACCACTGGATAGTACATCGTGCTAGGGCAGTAGTGGGTTTTCAAACCTCTCGTTGTCCCCGTCGGTATGATTTGATCTCTAGAGTTTTCAACTCCGATCCTATTTGCACATCAAGATGAGCAAGATCATGGGAGAAGTCTATATTTATCCCTAGGATCAAAGTACGATCTATATATGTAATCACTGACCTGTGTACATGATCCTATTGTTATCATAGCTAAGTTGATGAAAGATTTACTGTGCTTCGCTAGGAATTTCAGTACGGCTTATGGTAATCTTTTGTCTAATTAATCAAGATTGATAATTGAGGTTATGGCAAGGTTCAGTTAATTAATCTGGGTGAGTCCTCACATTGACAAAGTCCTAGGAAAACTCTTTTTTTTTAGAATTACACCTAGGAAAACTCTTGCTCGAACTCATGTGCTCAAGGCTCGACAAACAAACAAGCCCACGATAGTACAAATGAGCTCTTGATGATGATACTAGGTAAAATGAATATGCTTTAATTCAGAGAATTTAGGAGGAAAATTCGTCACGATCGAATCTACAACAAAGGATTTCCGCAATGTGCGTCACAAGGTTGAATATGTGTGCATTTATGTGAGTGTTATGCATCGTGCTACGTGCTTTGCCGAAAAAGCATATGCATTTGCAAAGAGGATTTTATGGGTTTTGTTTCCAAATTAAGATATTGTCCCAAAAAAAGGAATAGGTTTGACTTGCCTTGATGGAGTCCTAAAAAAATATTTCTCGAACACCAGCACTTTAGGTTCCAGTTTGCATTACTGGTGTCTAAGCTACTCCTCCCTGCTGATCAGTCGGCTGCAGCAACAAACAAGCACCAAATAGTACAAAATGAGCTCCAAGTAGGATGAAACTAGCTGAAGTGAATATATTGCGATTTTTGAACAACTTATTATAAAGGAAAGTTGTCGATATTCAGAGTATTAGGAGATATGGAGTTTCCAAGATGTACGGAGCCTTAGGCTTTGGATAACTTTTTTTTATGTTTGGAAAATGAGCGAGTTATTGACATGTGGGCTGGGGTTGAGGTGAAAGCTAAAATAATTGATTAGTTGTCAACTGCTGATGTGGCGTGCTAGTGCTACTGTTTTGTGGACTCGCGGTTTTTGGAGTGGTGGAAGATTCGTGAAATTGCTAAGAGAATCTCCAAGAGTACTCAATATTATTTTCTAAAATTGTAAAGTTTTACCACTAGAAATATTGAAAATAAAAAAGTCATATCCAAGAGTTTTTAACAATCCACTCCTAAAATATAGAAAACAATTTTACATCTAGAATCATATACTATTTTTGAATTATCCTAAGTACTTTTATATATCTTTTTCTCTTGTACATTTACATCAGAAACCCTTTCCTACTCTTTATTCTTCCCACATCCTTCCACCGTTAGATACATGTGACTGAGAAACGCGTAATTTTACGCAGAACATGGTGACTTTTTCTAAGCTCTAAAAAATTAGGAGGATGGATTAGAAGCAGTGTTGCCATAAACGGCCGTGTAGCCCGTGTACACGTCGTGTAAACGCTACTCGGCAGACTTCCGTGCAGCTTAGGGACTAAACGGTTCATTACACAGTTAGCCCGTGTACACGGTCAAACTCGGTCAAACACGAATTAAACAGCTTACAGAAAACGGCAAAACACGGTTTTACTCGGCATGTAGGCTGTGTATGGACCGTTTTGGTGATGGGCAAGAGGAGGATCAGTGATTGTTGATTGGCTATTGGTTGCACATCAATACTTTTATCCATCTTATGAACTTTTTGACTTTTTGTTGCCATCATGTGACTTGTGAACTATGTTTCTTTTAGTATTTCACCGATTGATCATGTATTTTGTGTCTATGTGACTTGTAGTCAGCAGAGCATCAGACACTAGTGAATTAGTGAGTGGTCTGAACACATGTATTCAATAGTCAGTGATGTGCTGATTTTGTTTGAGAACGGGGAACTATCAACTATAGGCTTAGAATGCTATTTTTCTCTCATCCGTACAAAACCGTGTAACCCGCGTACATGGCATGTACACATCGTTTACACGGCCTACACTAAACGAGGGTCGAACGAATGACTACCGTTTAGCGTTTAGAGCAACATTGATTAGAAGTTGTTGAGAGGAGTATTTTCATCTTGATAAAACCAAGGATTAGGAAGGAGTTTAGATAACTCTTGGAGATGCTCTAAGAGCATCTCCAAGAGTATCCTAAAACTTTTCCTAATCCTTGATTTTTAGTAAGACGATGAGAAAAACTCCCTCTCCAACAACTCCTAATACATCATCCTAAAAGATATTCCGGAAAAACCACCTCATCCGACATAACTTTACATGCGCGAGTTCATGCCTAATCTAAAGGTGGAAGGGCACAAAAAGATTAAAGCGTAGATAAGGATTCCTGATGTAAACGTACAAGAGAGAAACAATATATAAAAGCGGTTAGAATAATTTAGAAATAGTATAAGATTCATGATGTAAATTTTCTTCTATATTTTGGGAGTTGATTATTAGGGACTCTTGCAGATGACCTTCTTTATTCTTTCCAATACTTTTTTAGAAGTTGTAAAACTTCATATTTTTAGAGGAAAAAATTAGACACTCTTGGAGATGCTCTTAGAGCATCTCCAAGAGTTCCCTAAATCCTTTCCTAATCCTTGATTTTTTAGTAAGATGGTAAAAAATACTTCTCCAACAACTCCTAATCCACACTCCCTAGGAATTCGGAAAAATGAGTCCGTTCCACGTAAAGTTACACTTTTTTTTCGACGCGTATCTTCTCCTAAAACAAGGTGGAAGTGCTCAGAAACAATAAACAGTAGAAAAGGGTTGTTGATGCAAATGTGCGAGAGAGAAAGAATACATAAAAATGGTTAAGACAATTTACGAATAATATAGGATTCCTGATGCAAAATTTTCTTCTATATTTTAGGAGCGGATTATTAGAAACTCTTGTAGATGATCTTCTCTATTCTTTTCAATATCCTTTTAGAAGTACTAAAGCTTCATATTTTTAGAAGGAAAATATTAGATACACTTGGAGATGCTCTTACAACATTTTCAAGAGTACACAATACTTTCTTTCTAAAATACGAAGTTTTATGATTAGCTTAAAAATATTGAAAGTGGTAAAGAAGGCCATCTCCAAGAGCTTTTAACAATACACTCCTAATATATAGAAGATCATTTTACATCAGAAATCTTATATAATTTTGAAATTTTGGCAACCACTTTTATTAAATTTGCATCAGGAAGATTTTCCTATCTTTATTCTTTCCACGTCCTACCACCTTAGATTAAACACGACTCGGAAGTGTGTAACTTTAAGCGGAAGATTAGAAAAGGATTTAGGAAACTTTTCGAGATGCGATCAGGAGAGGGCAGGAAGGTCACGGTGGAGCTAGGAGGCTTACCTCGGCGGAGAAGCAGCTGGTGAGGGAGATCGAACAGAGAGGGAGTACGGAGTAGGGTGAGAGCTGGGCAGCTCTCTGTGTGTCTTGCTAAGGATAGGGAGGAGAGGCTGCTGCCGATGCCATTTACTTATAGCGGGCGAGGCGGATGACAGCGGCAGCGAGCATGAGCTGGGCCGGGGGCACGAGCAGACAGCAGGGCAAGCACGCCACAGAGCTCAGAGCAGACAGCAGATAGAATCATATTCTTTTGTGCTCATTTAGCTACTTGAGAATCATATTCTTTTTTAAGAAAGCTGTATGGCTTAATTGAGGGAATTACAATCGTTAATGACTAGAAACCGCAGGGTCATGCCATATTTGAGTTCGCAGCAGTATTTTTTTATACGTGTCACACCCAAATTTGAAGGCAAACTCGAATGCATTGAATACATGTGCGCCAGGATCAAAGTTACACACATGTAATGTGAATACCAAAACACAGTGCCAAAGTGCAAAAGTAGTATTATAACATTATTACATGACCGAATATCTCATAAACGAACCAAAAACGAGTACTAGCAGCAGAAAAAGGACCTCTCTGTAACGCCCGCGTTTTTACCCCGGATAAATCACCCGCTAAATCACGCGTTGTTTTCAAAAACTTTCCACTGAGCTCGATCTTTCCCCAAAACCTCGATCAACCCTAATCCACCTCCGGTAATTTCTACCGTTTACCCGACCTCTTCGTCGTTCCGGCACCGGGGACACCGACCGCCTTTCTTTTCCGCCGTCCCATCCCGCGCCGGACGGCCGACCACGGTCGCACGCGTGCCCGACCACCGCACGTGGCCGCCGCGATCGTCGCCGACCCCCTCCTTTTTCCCTCCTCCCCTTTCTCTTTCTTCCTCCTTCTTTTCCCCTTTTCCTTCTTCCTTTTCTTCCCAGCCGGCCACCGCCAGGCCGGCCAAGCCACAGCCAGCCCGGCCAAGCTACAGCCACTGCCGGCCAGCCCGCCAGCCGGCCGCAGCCAGGCCGCGCCGGCCGCCGGCCGCGCCCGCGCCGCACCGCGCCGCGACCTTGCCCGCGCCTGCCCGCGCCGCGCTGCCCGCCACAGCGCCACGCCGCAGAGCCGCAGGCCGCCGGTCCCATGACGCGACGCGTCGCTGCCGCTCGACGCCGCGACCGCCGTTAATGCGCCTGCCCGCCCGGTCATCTCCGAGCGCCACCGCCGTCGCAAGCCGCCGGCCGCTCCGCGCCAACGCCGCCTGCCACCACATCGCCACCGCGTCGCTAACCGACGGGTCTTGTCCACAGCGCCACCATTTACTCCCCGCGTGAATCACGGCCGCAGCCTCGCCTGCCCGAGCCGTCGCCTCCAAACACCACCACGGCCGCAAGCCGCCGCCCGCATCACGCCGCCGCTCGTCGCTGCAGCTGCCTGCTCGCACGCCAGAGCAACACCGCTGCTCGACGGGCACCTCCCACAGCACCGCTTTCACTCCGCCGCGAATCCCGCCAGACGAAGTCACCTCGCCGGCCGAGCCGCCTTCACCACCATTGCCGGCCGCACGTGGTTCGCGTGCTCGGCTCCCGGCCACCCCGCCGCCTTCCCGTGCCTATAAATAGCCGGCACCGCTCTCCGCCTCACCCCGCCCCTTCCATCTGCTTTCCTCTCTCTCCTCCCTGCTCCACACCGCGCCGCCGCCGCCGAAGCACACCGGCCGCCGCCCGCTCACGCGGAGCCGCCTCCACCGACCACCTCAGCCCAAGGTGAGGAAGGGAGAAGAACCCCCTCGTCCCCCTCTCTGTTTTCCCCCATTCCCCGGTCGCCGCCGTGCCTCAGGCCGCCGGCAATCGCCGCCGCCGGCCGGAACGGCCGCCCGGTCAGCCCCCTCCTCTGCTCTGAATCGGGAAGAAGAAAGGGCAATTTAGCCCAGAGCCCCCTGCCTCTTTCCCTTATCACCCGAGCCCTCCCTTCTCTATTCCCTCTCTCTCTCTTCTTTCTTTCAAATAAACCCTATCCAATAAACCGATTTACGAACCAGCCCCTGCTATTCCAAAGTCTATAACAAATAGGCCCTTAGGCCATTTTATTTAAACCTCACCTTATCTATATATTGCAATTAAGTCCCTTTTATATTAAACCTAATTACAACTAAGTCCTTAACCTCTTTTAATCAATCCTAATGACGCTATTAGCACGTCATTTCATGTTCATATTCTCGCCCGATCAATCCCAGCTCTTGCCCCGGCCTTTCATCTATTTTTCCGCCGAGCCATCTATCTATTCCCCATAAATAACATTTATTCCCTTATTTTCTATTTAGTTCCCCTCGAGCTCAGTCGGTAAACTTTGTGTGCTTGTGTTGATTGTATGCTTGCTTGGGTGTGCCGTAGCCGACGGAGTAAACGAGGAGCAACCCCAGGAGGAGTTCGGAGCCGCATACTGTGCGCAGGAGCCCGAGGACCGGAACCGCGAGCAGGAACTCCCCGAGGACTTCGAGGACGGCAAGTTCAATCTCATCCTTTGATGCATGCTTTGGTCCCAGTTTTATAAACACAACCCTATGACCCGTTTTATAAATTGCATATTGTTTTACTGCAAAAACCTGGTAGGATAGCCACCCTTGATTGCTATGATTGACCTTTGTTTGGCCTAAATGATTGCTTTAAAAATGTGTGAGTGCTTTAAAAATGGGAATGGGATATTTTGAAAAATGAGTAAAGAACTAGGCAGACGGGATGGACGTGTGTGTCAGGAGTGTGGGTAAGCTCGTACCTTTGTGGTTGAGCATGTTGGGAGATGTCCATCTTGTCGTTAAGGACCGGGTTGCATGACATCTCACCTGGCCCAATTATCGTACAACCACTCGACCGTTGTATGTGGCAACGGCTTAGCATAAATCCCACTAGTTAATCTACTTGCCATCAGGAGTGCAGGTGAGCAGCGGGAGATCAAGGAGTAGGGGTACGATCTGTGTGAGGTACGCCCTGGTTATGTGAGATAACCCCTTGGTTGCTTCCGTGGTGGCTCGTAGGGTTAGCTAAGGTGGGTAATGGCTTTGATAGGATCCACGCCGGCACTAAGGTGTTCGTGTGGCGGTACCCTACTTGTGGGTAAAGATGTACAACCTCTGCAGAGTGTAAAACCTATTCGAATAGCCGTGTCCACGGTATTGGACGAGTCACGGTGTGGTCACAAAACTAGTGTTTGGGTTTGGGATGATTTTCATGGCGTGAGTTGATTTCTGGAAAAATTTGTGGCTGTGTGTCTGGGCTACTGCGGACGGGGAGTCCGGTAGTCCTCATTTGGTTTTCACAAAACAACTGCGTTACTTGGGTTATAAAAACTATTTGCGAAAACCCTTTTCGAAAACAAACCCCTGCATGAGTAAATGTGTTTGTAAAATAAACCTTATCCTGATCCTTGATATATCCTGTGCATGATCTGCTTATTAGCACCTCCGTGGGTGGGGTTGAACTTGTTGAGTACGTATGTACTCACCCTTGCTTAATTAACTATTTTTCAGAGGAGGATCCCGACTTTGTCCCCGAAGACGTCGAGTAGGTTGCCGTCCTGCACCCAACCCGTGCCTGTGGATTCAGGGTCTCCACAGGAAGCTTCCATGGCGCAAGACTCTTAAGATATCTTAGATGCCTTTGCTATCGTAGTTTGGTCAGTAGTTCTTATGTTGATTCTCGTGGCAGTGGCGCTCCCGTGCCCACAGCCTCGGCGTGTTGTACGGTAATGAACCATCTGATGTAATAAATGTGGTACCAGCCTCCTGGGACTGGTATTTGTATCACATTTAGTCACCTCTGATGAGGAGACGCTTCAGGTGGTATCAGAGCCGTAGGTTGGCCGTAGGACGCGACCCCTAGGACCCGAGACCTTTTCTAAGCCTTTCCCTAAATCTTTTCCCTGCTTAACTTCTCTTTCCACAAAACCCTATGGGATGAGTTTCTCAAGAAACGCAAGAGAAGAGAAGAAGCTGGGTTACTAGATGAAGAACCCGAAGAAACCCACTAGGATATGGGAACCCAGACCGAGGATGTGCGTAGACTATCGTTCGCTAAACGAAGTCACTATCGAGAACAAGTATCCTCTCCCCAGAATAGATGATTTATTTGACCAGCTGAAAGGAGCCAAGTATTTTTCGGAGGTTGATTTAAGGTCAGGATACCATGAACTCAAGATTAGGGAGAGTGACATCCCAAAGACCACCTTCATCACCCGTTATGGACAATATGAGTTCACCGTGATGTCCTTTCGACTCACTAACGCACCAGCATACTTTATGAACCTCATGAATAAGGTGTTTATGGAAGAGCTAGACAAGTTTGTCGTAGTTTTCATTGACGACATACTTGTTTACTCCAAGAGTGTAGAGGAACATGAGCAACACCTTCGAGTGGTACTGAAGAAACTGAGGGCGCACAAGCTGTACGCTAAGTTCAGCAAGTGTGAATTCTGGTTGGAGAAAATATCCTTCCTTGGACATATTCTGACGGCAGAAGGAGTAGCAGTAGACCCTGGGAAAGTTGAAACAGTCTCCAACTGGTGACAACCAACCAATGTGAGCGAAATCAGAATCTTTCTTGGTTTAGCAGGATACTACCGGAGGTTTATTGAAGGATTCTCCAAGATTGCCCGACCCATGACAGAGTTGCTCAAGAAGGAGAAGAAGTTTGTCTGGACCGAGTCGTGTGAGAAGAGTTTTCAGGAGTTGAAAAGAAGACTGACAACCGCCCCAGTGCTAACCTTGCCAGACATTCAACGGGATTTTGTCGTCTATTGCGATGCATCCCGGCAAGGATTGGGATGTGTCCTTATGCAAGATGGGAAAGTAGTGGCGTATGCTTCCCGCCAACTCAAGCCCCACGAGCAGAACTACCCCACCCATGATTTGGAGTTTGCAGCCGTAGTGCATGCCCTTAAGATTTGGAGACATTACCTGATTGGGAATAAGTGCGAGATCTACACGGACCACAAGAGCTTGAAGTACATTTTCACCCAGCCTGACCTGAACCTAAGGCAAAGAAGGTGGTTGGAATTAGTCAAGGATTATAACCTAGAAATCCATTATCACCCAGGAAAAGCCAATGTGGTGGCAGATGCCTTAAGCAGGAAATCCTATGAGAAAGCGGTGCCTAAGAGTGCCCAGTTGCAAGAGGAAATGGCACGACTCAACATGCACATTGTTCCCCAGGGCTACGTCCGCCAACTAAGTATCCAACCCACCCTGGAAGGCAAAATCAGAAAAGCCCAAGGGTCCGATAAGGAGTTAATGAAGATCCGCAAGCACACGGGGGAGAATAAGGCCCCAGACTTTAGGGTGGACAGTCACGGTACACTATGGTATAAGAATAGGATATGCGTACCTGAAGACGGAGATTTCCAGCAGACCATCATGGATGAGGCACACAACTCAGCGTATTCCATCCACCCGGGATCCACTAAGATGTATATGGATTTAAAGCAGAAGTATTGGTGGAATGGAATGAAAGCGGACATTGCACAGTTCGTCGCCCACTGTGATACTTGTCAGAGGATTAAGGCAGAACACCAGAAGCCAGCAGGACTGTTACAGCCCCTACCTATCCCAGTTTGGAAGTGGGATGAGATAGGCATGGACTTTGTAGTAGGCTTGCCCAAGACACAGAAGGGATATAATTCCATATGGGTGATAGTGGACCGACTCACTAAAGTCGCTCACTTTCTACCTGTACGAACCACTTATGGTGGAGAGAAGTTGGCCAAGCTTTATATAGCAAACATAGTGAAACTACATGGAGTACCCAGCATGATTGTTTCAGATAGGGGAGCTCAATTCACCTCCAGATTTTGGAAAAGCTTGCATAAAGCTATGGGTACCAAGTTGGATTTTAGCTCGGCTTATCACCCACAGACAGATGGACAAACCGAGAGGGTGAACCAGATTATGGAAGACAAGTTGAGAGCATGTGTCCTTACCTATGGCAAAGACTGGGAACAAAGTCTACCGTATGCAGAGTTCTCGTACAACAACGGCTATCAGGCGAGCCTAGGAATGTCGCCATTTGAAGCTCTATATGGAAGAAAATGCAGAACACCTTTAATGTGGTCAGAAGTAGGAGAACGTGCCTTGGTAGGGCCCGCACTCATAAAAGAAGCCGAGGAACGAGTAGCCGAGATCCGAGAAAAATTGAAGGCTGCCCAGTCTCGACAAAAGAGCTATGCAGACAGGAAGAGGCGAGAAGTAAGCTTCAATCCTGGAGAGTTCGCTTACCTCAAGGTTTCACCTATCCGAGGGACTCGAAGATTTCAGGTGCACGAGAAATTAGCCCCTCGGTACATTGGACCGTACAAAGTGCTGAAGAGAGTTGGAGTAGTAGCATACCGGTTGGAGCTACCAAAGGAAATGTCAGATATACATCCGGTGTTTCATGTCTCCCAGTTGCGAAGGTGTTTGAAAGTACTCGAAGAGAAACGAGTGCCGGTAGAGACAATTGATCTACAGCCAGATCTTAGGTACCAGGAGGTGCCCGTCAAGATTTTGGACACAGTGGTCAAAAGGACGAGGACATCAGAAGTACGGGTGTGCAGAGTCCAATGGAGCAGACACGGAGTAGAAGAAGCCACGTGGGAATGAGAGGACGCGCTGAAGAAAGAGTTTCCCCACTAGCCGAATCTCGAGGACGAGATTCATTTTAAGTGGGGTAGGTCTGTAAAGGCCGCGTTTTTACCCCGGATAAATCACCCGCTAAATCACGCGTTGTTTTCAAAAACTTTCCGCTGAGCTCGATCTTTCCCCAAAACTTCGATCAACCCTAATCCACCTCCGGTAATTTCTCCCGTTTACCCGACCTCATCGTCGTTCCGGCACCGGGGATGCCGACCGCCTTTCTTTTCCGCTGTCCCATCCCGCGCCGGACGGCCGACCACGGTCGCACGCGTACCCGACCACCGCACGTGGCCGCCGCGATCGTCGCCGACCCCCTCCTTTTTTCCTCCTCCCCTTTCTCTTTCTTCCTCCTTCTTTTCCCCTTTTCCTTCTTCCTTTTCTTCCCAGCCAGCCACAGCCAGCCCGGCCAAGCCACAGCCAGCCCGGCCAAGCTACAGCCACTGCCGGCCAGCACGCCAGCCAGCCGCAGCCAGGCCGCGCCAGCCAGCGCCCCGGCCGCACCCGCGCCGTGCTGCCCGCCACAGCGCCACGCCGCAGAGCCGCAGGCCGCCGGTCCCACGATGCGACGCGTCGCTGCCGCTCGACGCTGTGACCGCCATTAATGCGCCTGCCCGCCCGGTCATCTCCGAGCGCCACTGCCGTCGCAAGCCGCCGGCCGCTCCGCGCCAACGCCGCCTGCCACCACCTCGCCACCGCGTCGCTGACCGACGGGTCTTGTCCACAGCGCCACCATTTACTCCCCGCGTGAATCACGGCCGCAGCCTCACCTGCCCGAGCCGTCGCCTCCAAACACCACCACGGCCGCAAGTCGCCGCCCGCATCACGCCGCCGCTCGTTGCTGCAACTGCCTGCTCGCATGCCAGAGCAACACCGCTGCTCGACGGGACACCTCCCACAGCACCGCTTTCACTCCACCGCGAATCCCGCCAGACGAAGTCACCTCGCCGGCCGAGCCGCCTTCACCACCATTGCCGGCCGCACGTGGTTCGCGTGCTCGGCTCCCGGCCACCCCGCCGCCTTCCCATGCCTATAAATAGCCGGCACCGCTCTCCGCCTCACCCCGCCCCTTCCATCTGCTATCCTCTCTCTCCTCCCTACTCCACACCGCGTCGCCGCCGCCGAAGCACACCGGTCGCCGCCCGCTCACGCGGAACCGCCTCCACCGACCACCTCAGCCCAAGGTGAGGAAGGGAGAAGAACCCCCTCGTCCCCCTCTCCATTTTCCCCCATTCCACGTCGCCGCCGTGCCTCAGGCCGCCGACAATCGCCGCCGCCGGCCGGAACGGCCACCCGGTCAGCCCCCTCCTCTGCTCTGAATCGGGAAGAAGAAAGGGCAATTTAGCCCAGAGCCCTCTGCCTCTTTCCCTTATCACCCGAGCCCTCCCTTCTCTATTCCCTCTCTCTCTTCTTTCTTTCAAATAAACCCTATCCAATAAACCGATTTACGAACCAGCCCCTGCTATTCCAAAGTCTATAACAAATAGGCCCTTAGGCCATTTTATTTAAACCTCACCTTATCTATATATTGCAATTAAGTCCCTTTTATATTAAACCTAATTACAACTAAGTCCTTAACCTCTTTTAATCAATCCTAATGACGCTATTAGCGCGTCATTTCATGTTCATATTCTCGCCCGATCCATCCCAGCTCTTGCCCCGGCCTTTCATCTATTTTTCCGCCGAGCCATCTATCTATTCCCCATAAATAACATTTATTCCCTTATTTTCTATTTAGTCCTCCTCGAGCTCAGTCGGTAAACTTTGTGTGCTTGTGTTGATTGTATGCTTGCTTGGGTGTGCCGTAGCCGACGGAGTAAACGAGGAGCAACCCCAGGAGGAGTTCGGAGCCGCATACTATGCGCAGGAGCCCGAGGACTGGAACCGCGAGCAGGAACTCCCCGAGGACTTCGAGGACGGCAAGTTCAATCTCATCCTTTGATGCATGCTTTGGTCCCAGTTTTATAAACACAACCCTATGACCCGTTTTATAAATTGCATATTGTTTTACTGCAAAAACCTGGTAGGATAGCCACCCTTGATTGCTATGATTGACCTTTGTTTGGCCTAAATGATTGCTTTAAAAATGTGTGAGTGCTTTAAAAATGGGAATGGGATATTTTGAAAAATGAGTAAAGAACTGGGCAGATGGGATGGACGTGTGTGTCAGGAGTATGGGTGAGCTCGTACCTTTGTGGTTGAGCATGTTGGGAGATGTCCATCTTGTCGTTAAGGACCGGGTTGCGTGACATCTCACCTGGCCCAATTATTGTACAACCACTCGACCGTTGTATGTGGCAACGGCTTAGCATAAATCCCACTAGTTAATCTACTTGCCATCAGGAGTGCGGGTGAGCAGCGGGAGATCAAGGAGTAGGGGTACGATCTGTGTGAGGTACGCCCTGGTTATGTGAGATAACCCCTTGGTTGCTTCCGTGGTGGCTCGTAGGGTTAGCTAAGGTGGGTAATGGCTTTGATAGGATCCGCGCCGGCACTAAGGTGTTCGTGTGGCGGTACCCTACTTGTGGGTAAAGATGTACAACCTCTGCAGAGTGTAAAACCTATTCGAATAGCCGTGTCCACGGTATTGGACGAGTCACGGTGTGGTCACAAAACTAGTGTTTGGGTTTGGGATGATTTTCATGGCGTGAGTTGATTTCTGGAAAAATTTGTGGCTGTGTGTCTGGGCTACTGCGGACGGGGAGTCCGGTAGTCCTCATTTGGTTTTCACAAAACAACTGAGTTACTTGGGTTATAAAAACTGTTTGCGAAAACCCTTTTCGAAAACAAACCCCTGCATGAGTAAATGTGTTTGTAAAATAAACCTTATCCTGATCCTTGATATATCCTGTGCATGATCTGCTTATTAGCCCCTCCGTGGGTGGGGTTGAACTTGTTGAGTACGTATGTACTCACCCTTGCTTAATTAACTATTTTTCAGAGGAGGATCCCGACTTTGTCCCCGAAGACGTCGAGTAGGTTGCCGTCCTGCACCCAACCCGTGCCTGTGGATTCAGGGTCTCCACAGGAAGCTTCCATGGCGCAAGACTCTGAAGATATCTTAGATGCCTTTGCTATCGTAGTTTGGTCAGTAGTTCTTATGTTGCTTCTCGTGGCAGTGGCGCTCCCGTGCCCACAGCCTCGACGTGTTGTACGGTAATGAACCATCTGATGTAATAAATGTGGTACCAGCCTTCTGGGACTAGTATTTGTATCACATTTAGTCACCTCTGATGAGGGGACGCTTCACTCTCCACATGCAATTGACTGGTGGCACATTCGCCTAAAACTCCTCAAAAACTTTCAAGTCTGAGCAGCAATTCGGGTTTTGTAGATGCAATAAATAAACAAGCGTGAGCACATGCCGTACTCAGCAAGGGGAGAATAACATAATAAACATGCAAGGCTATAAAAGTGGTAGGCTGATGGGTTTAAGCAGTTAGCCCCTCCGTGGGTGGGGTTGAACTTGTTGAGTACGTATGTACTCACCCTTGCTTAATTAACTATTTTTCAGAGGAGGATCCCGACTTTGTCCCCGAAGACGTCGAGTAGGTTGCCGTCCTGCACCCAACCCGTGCCTGTGGATTCAGGGTCTCCACAGGAAGCTTCCATGGCGCAAGACTCTGAAGATATCTTAGATGCCTTTGCTATCGTAGTTTGGTCAGTAGTTCTTATGTTGCTTCTCGTGGCAGTGGCGCTCCCGTGCCCACAGCCTCGACGTGTTGTACGGTAATGAACCATCTGATGTAATAAATGTGGTACCAGCCTTCTGGGACTAGTATTTGTATCACATTTAGTCACCTCTGATGAGGGGACGCTTCACTCTCCACATGCAATTGACTGGTGGCACATTCGCCTAAAACTCCTCAAAAACTTTCAAGTCTGAGCAGCAATTCGGGTTTTGTAGATGCAATAAATAAACAAGCGTGAGCACATGCCGTACTCAGCAAGGGGAGAATAACATAATAAACATGCAAGGCTATAAAAGTGGTAGGCTGATGGGTTTAAGCAGTTAGCACTTTTAGTTAGTTAAATTTTATTAAGCATCTATTTACTAGCAAGTATAAGTGTATACCATCCCTCAATAAAGTGTAACATCATCATCATAAACATAAAGTAATTGTAACAAATTAATTTCAACTTCCATAAATTAATTATGTGAGGGTTCAGACTGCCCTTGATCGTGGGCACGGCTAACCGGTTAGTTTTACACTCTACAAGGGTTGTACATCTTTACCCACAAGTCACGTAAAAGTTCTAAGAACTTTAAACCCAACCATGCGATGCTGATCAGGAACCATAACACACTACCGAGGTGTGATTGCATAGGGACGTTACGAGGCCTTTACAAAGTTTCCCCAGGAAGTGATGACCCACAAGGTTATCGGATCAGTAGCAAGGCATAGAGCTCCCTAGCAGGCACCATGTCTTAGCAAAGCCCAACTCGCTGCCAGAGCAGGTCTATACCTCATCTGCCGCCACCCCTTGTCCTTTCGGTAAGGCCACCCCAAGCTAAGGTCCCTAATTATTCGGCCAAGACAGAGCCATATGTCTTGTGGAAGTACGGTTGTCCTGGGTGGTCGCTCCATGTTCCAATTAAGCATGTGGTCTTGTAATTAAATGATCATGTAGGAACATAGAGTATAAAAAGTATCCATGTTGTTTATTACCAACCCAGTTGAGCAACTAAATAGCATCTACCATCAAGATTGATTAAACATCCCAGTTACAAGGCAATGGTCAAAAGAAACTAGGCATAATCCTTAATAGGAACCCATCAACATTAATGCAAAGCAACAAATAAGTAAAGTGATTAAATGCATGTTTATATAGGATAAAATGGGTATGATCAAGGATGCTTGCCTTCCACAAGATCTGGGAACTGCTCAGAGTCTTCAAAGTCTCCACCTTCAGGAAATCCCTCGAACGGCTCGTTCTCTATGCATCATACATCCATATGCAAAGAAGAAATACAATAAAAATAAGAAACAGTACATCACTCATTTAAAACAGAAACAAAAAGAGAACCAAACTAATATACTCGTCAGGACGAAAATGTGGATATAAAGAACACTAAAAATGGACTTAAAACGTGTATTCTATAGTTAAAACAAGCTTCAGGGGCTTAACTGCGAGGAAACTAAACTAACAGGGGCTAAACTGTAACAAACCAAGGGCTAAAACCTAATTAAACATATAAACTGAAGGGCTATGGTGAAAAACGTAAAAGCTGGACCTCGGGCGCTAAAACCAGAAAGACTAGGGTCTAAACCATAAGAAACATGACCTAAATCTAAAGGTTTTTTAACTGACTAGATCGCAACTGTAAAAAGGGATACCTACAAGGGTTCTTTTGCAAAACGTGTGGCGCACCTCTGAGTTGACCATTACGCCTCCGGTTTGACCTGAGGTCCGGATCGATCTAAGCCGTCGATCTCGGGGTGAACGGCTGGCAGCGGCGCAAGGCGAGCGGCAGCACACGAGCGGCAGCACGCGGCGGCGGACTTCACCGCCGTTGCTCGAAAACGAGCTGGGGTGCTCAATTTGGGGTGCGGTTTGTACCAAGATGAAGCGCGCGACAAAAGGAAATTAAACAAGGCAACAGGGCAACCTTAGAGTCGACGACGGCGGCGTACGGCTCGGCGAGGCGGAGCTTCACGGCGGCGTGGCTTCGGCGAGCTTGTACGGGTGCGGGCGTGCACGAGGACGGAAACAAACGGCACCGACGGCTTCCTCTTGTCCTTGCGGTTCTCCGGAGCTGCTCCTTGTCGACGAAGAGGCGGCGGCGAGGCAGATCGATGGCGGCGGTCGAGCTAGGGTTTTGCGGCTGTGGCACTGCCTAGGGTTTTGGGGGAAAGCGGGGTACAGGCGGCGGCGACTGCTTATAAAGGCCAGGGGTGCGGTGCCTTGGCGTGCGAGCCACAGGATAAGGTGGCGCGGCGCGAGATCGGAGTCGGACTCGCGCCAGAGTCCGGCTCAGCAGGAGCTCGGGGATGACGAGCGGGGCCCGCCTGTCGGTGACCGCGAACGGAGGGAGGCGAAGCGGGCTGCGTTGGGTCAGTTGGCTGGCTGGGCTCTTGGGCCAAAAGGATGACACGCAGGCGGGAAGGAGGAGTCCGGGGACCATTGCTGAACTTCCGGCATACGGGCCGCACGCTGGATTTGGGCTGCGTGGCAGCTTGCGATGCGAGCTGGGCTCCTTCGGGCTGGGAGCTAGGATGGGCCAAAAGAGAAGGGAGAAGGGGAGGGAAAAGGAAAAGGTTTTACTATTTTTCAAAAGAGGTCAAACATATTTATTCAAATACAAATTTGAATTCAACGAGTCGAAAATAATGCACCAACATGTATGCAACAAACATCAAGAACTGGATTAGCCAGCCAGTCAGGATGATACACTCCCTTTATGAAACCGGTCGCTAACAGTTTTGTAAGCTCTACCCCTATCGCCTCCTTGCGGTTCTTCGCGAATCGACGCAGCTTCTGCTTTATCAGCTTTGCGTTCATGTCAACCTTCAAGGAGTACTCGGCGAGCTCTCTAGGCACCCTCGGCATATCCACTGGTTTCCAAGCGAATATGTTCGAGTTAGCGCGCATGAACTCGATGAGCACGCTTTCCTATTTGGGGTCCATGTTAGCCCCTATGGTCGCCGTCTTGGATGGATCCTCGAGCCCGAGGGACACCTTCTTCGTGGCCTCCTTCTCCCGATGGATCGCCTCCATCGCCGGCCTCTCGGTCGGGATCTCTAGATCTGCCGGGGCTAGTTTGCTGGCGGCGGCCATGACCTCTGTAGTGTGCCTGGAGAGGTCGAGTGTAGCCGAAATGTGGAGGTTCTCCTTCTCACATGCGCTAGCGGTACCGGCGTCTCCCTTAAGGGTAAGGATGTCGTTGGGGGCGGGCATCTTTAACACCATGTAGATGTAGTGCGGAACCGTCATGAACTTGGCCAACGATGGCCTGCCGAGTATGCTGTGGTAGGCTGTCTCGAAGTCAGCTACGATGAAGCAGACGTACTCAGTCCGGTAGTTCTCGATCGTGCCGAATGTGACCGGTAGAGAGATCTCACCGAGTGGTACCGAGGGACGGATCCCCGGGTACTATGCCAAAGAAAGGCTTATCCTTCGGGTTCAGATCCATGGGGGTGAGCCTCAGTTCCTTTAGCATGCTGGCGAATAGAATGTCGAGGCCACTGCCTCCGTCCACTAGCATCTTGCTGAGCCCCACATTGCGAATCGTGGGCTTCGGCACTAGAGGGTACTGCCGGGGCATAGAGACTGTTTTCGGGTGGTCTTCCCTGCTAAAAGTGATCGGAACCTCCGACCACCGCAGGTACTGGGTGCCCCGAGATGAGCCACGTACACCAACGCTCATTCCATGAGCTTGGCCTTGTGCTTCCCTTCCAATTGCTCCGGACCGCCATAGATCATATTGACGGTTCGGTCGGCAACCTGGAAGTCTTCCTCGTCATCTTCTGCGGGCTGGTCGCGCTTGGCCTTGCCTTTCTCGCCCTTCGAAGGACCTCTCTGACGGATTTTGCCGAAGAAGTAGTTCTTGAGGCCGAAGCAGTCACGGGTCGTGTGCTTATGGTTGTTGTGATACGGGCACTGCATATCCAGCATCTTCTGGAACTCGAAGGGGTCCATGCGATTCGGACCGGGCTACACAGCCACCACGGTCTTAGGCTTAGGCTTCCGGTTCCGCCTGGTTCCTTGCCGAGACGTTTCTCCCTCCCGACCCAGATCGTGGTGCCTGTGGCGCGGATGTGGAGAATCGTCATCGTCCCAACGGTCTTTGAGGCTTTTGAGCTGCTCGCGCTCTGCATCCTTGTCGTCAGCTTCTAGGTTTGCTACTATGAAGAGTTCGTTGACTGTCTTAGGGGGCTTATGGGCCCACATGTTCACCAGCTTGCCATAGACTAGCCCATGCTGGAAGGCGCTAATGACATGATATTCCTCGACGAAAGGAAGAGAGTTCTTCTTCTCGGAGAAACAGCGAATGTACGAGCGCAGGGACTCGTTCTTACACTGCCGAATCTGATCCAACATCCTCCTGTTCCCCGGCCGCTCCCACGTGCTGGAGTACTGGCTAGTGAAGAAGGCGTAGAGCTCTTCCCAGGAGTCGATCGAGTCCTTGGGGAGCCCCGCAAGCCAACTTCTACACCCCTTCGTGAGCATGATCGACAAGTAGGTTGCCATCACATCGGAGTTACCTCCCGCGGCTTTGACCGTGGTGGAGTAGATCTATAGCCATTGGATGGGGTCGGATGTCCCGTCGTACTTGTCTACATCAGACAGTTTGAACCCTCGGGGCTAGGTCACCCTTCGCAGCCGCGCTGTGAGGGAAAGGAAACCATCGTACGATGACACGTCCTCTCGACCCCTGCGGCGTCTGTGGGTTGGCCTCTAGTAGGAGCTGTAGCTCTCCCCGGAGTTGCCATAGCCGTCCGAGTAGTCTTCATAGTTGCTGCGCGAGTCGGAGGGTGGGGTAGCGTCACGTTTGCCACAATGGTTCGGGGCTCCGTATTCCCTATCGTAATCGCGGCGTCGCTCCATCTCGTGCTGTTGTCACTCCTGTGCGCGTTAGTTGATGGTGTGCCTCGTGTCGCGGGCACGAAGCCTGTCACGAAGGCCCTCACTGCTCTCGTGGTGTGCCCTCTTGCGCTGTGGTCGGCACGCGCCGCCCGTCTCTGCTCGCCCGACTGGTCGGGAGGGGTCGACCTGGTTAGCCTGGGTCGCGGTGGCTTGGACCAGCGCTTGGAGGTGCCCCAGGCCCGGTGTCTCTGGTGGTAGTTTGTCGAGCTCCTCATTCAGTACGATGAGATTCTCCTTTAGGGTCGCGTAAACCCTGTGTCCACCGAAGTCAATGGTGAACTCGTCTTCCAGCCTACAGGGGCGTATGTTGCGAGAGCGCCGAGGGCAGTGTCTCGGCCTCTGGCGTGATGGGCTGGACCCTGAGTAGTCATCCTTGGGTTCCTCTCCTTCTTCGTCCCAACGCTGGCGGACGCGGTTAGCCTCCTGGCGCCGCCGTGCTCGGCCCGAGTTCTTTCATAGGCGCTCAACCTTTTGTGCGGCCGTCTCGCCATCCTGAGTGAGTTCGTCCTCCGAGATCACCACGGGAGAGCCAGGGCCAGCTGCCGCCGCGTAGACGAACCGCCGTCCGATGAATCGAAGGGATCAGTAGATCAGATCTCCGTAGTGTCGGTCGACCCGAAGGTCTCAGAACTGTCCTCGACGCCAAGAGCCGCCCTCAAGGATGTGAAGGAGCCTTTCGAGTCGTTGTCGGGACCAGGTCTCCTGGCCAAGTAGTTCGGCCGGTGCATATCTCGAGACTCCTCGGTGGTCCAATCTCCAAGTTGTCTGTCCTCCTCCAAGACAGGGAAGAGGAATCCATCGTGATCGTCGTCCTCGAGAGGGGTGATCACCATCGACACGAAGCGCGGTTGCTCTTCATCCGAGTGGTATTCCACCAGTTGGGGTGAGGAGACCGCTGCTAGGTTTTACTTTGTCGCCTCTGAGGTGACAGAAGCATTGGCACTCTTCAATCCGTAGGGAAAGCGCTCGTCCCACGGGGCACCAAGGGCAACCTCGCAGATCGCAATGGTGTCGGCCATCTAGCCAATGACCCGATCCATGGATTGGACCAGATCGCATTCGGGAGGATCGGAGGATCCTTCGACCGTTAGATCTCCAGCCGGGAGGCGTGGCTGCCGGGCTGGTGGCGTGCCAACGAGGACTCAGCAAGCCTTAGGTTTCTCCAGATTGGGTCTGGGAACCGATCTGTTGCCCACGGGCGGTGTAGGTACCGCACCGGGGGTCTTTTCCGCGGTGATCGCAGTGTTAGAGATGATGCAGGGGATCTCCCCGACGAGGATGTGACCCTGTGGAGGAGTCATGTCACACCTGTTTTTCCAAAGAAAACCAAGTGCAAACCTATATGCATGCCAGGATCAAGTTTCATGCATATAGTGACATATAAGTGTATACAGAAACAGTATCATGTAAGAAAAAGGGAGATTATCAGAGGTTTACGCTTAATCCTGGAAACGAAGGCACCAAACTCCACAAGCAATCGACTGGGGGTTGCGTACGCCTAGAACCAGCAACATCTTCACAACGACTTCATAGCAGCTTCCTCTTTCTGAGCAACATTGTTTATAGCAAGGGTGAGCACTTGTCGTACTCAGCAAGTGTGGGGAAAGGATGAGTGCAAAGGCTTTATAGTGGACTGAGCTCTAAGCATTTAGCATTTTAGTTGGTCAAATTTTATTAGCACCTGATTACTAATAATGTATAAGTTTATACCAACCCACAATTAAGCATAGAGGTAAGAGATACACCATAAGAATATGACAAGCATAGCCATAACCACAATTTAAGTCCATCTTCAAGTTCAGTTATCATGTGAGGGTCCAGGCCGCTCTTGACCGTGAGCACTGGCTAATCGATTAGTTTTACACTCTGCAGAGGTTGTACACTTTCACCACAAGTCGCGTAAAAGTCCCGAAGAACTTTGGACCCAACCATGCGATGCTAGCTAGGCATCATACCACACTACCAAGGTGTGATTGCATAGGGACGCTACGAGGCCTTTACAAAGATTCCCCAATGTGAAACAACCCGCGAAGGTTCCGAGTTATTGCAGAGTATAAAGTCCCCTAGTAGGTACCGTGTCTTAGAAAAGCCCAACTCCCTACTAGAGCGAGTCTATACCCCACTGGCGCTCCCCCTTGCCCTTATCATGTAAGGTCATCCCAACACTAGAGTCCCTAATTAATCAGCCAAGGTAGAGCCATATGCCCTGTGGTTGTACGGTTTTCCTGGGTGGCCGCTCCAAGTTCCGATTAAACATTGTGATCTTAAATTAAACAGAGATATAGCATAAAGGTAAAGCATGTATAACATTAAGTTCATTATAACCACCATAACCCAAAGTATGCAGCTAAGCAAGAGCTACCCAACATAAAGGTAAACCCAGGTTGACAAGAAAGGATCATAAAGACTAGGATAAACCTTAATAGGACCCATAATTATTAATGCAAAGTAATGCAATGAGTGATTAAACACACATTATTGGGACAAAAGCACAAGGACACACTTGCCTTTAACCAAAGTAGTTGTTGCTCAGAATGTCTTCACTTCTTGCTCTTCAAAGCTCTCGAACAGCGTTCACTCTATGCGCATCAATCATCGGGCACAAGCATACAAAGCAAACAAACAAGCAACTAAGAACAATGCACCAATCAAAAGAAAGTTTTAAAAGAGCGCACTAATGGATAGGCTTGATTCTACGGATCACTAAAGCACACAAACCGTGCTTGGAAGTGAAAGGTCTGTTTAGCTGCACATGGTTTGAGCTTGAGCTAACACTAGAAAGATTTAGAACTTCAGATTGACTTGATCAAAAGAGACACTGAGATAAAAGAACGTCTAACGATCGATTTGCATATGTGAAACACAAGAGACTATGTGCTAGGTTTATTTTAATTAGCAAAAGGTATGTAAAGGATATTTCATAAATAAAATACCCTGAGTGGGAATTAATGCATATTAAACTTTATTTGAAAAACCGAAGTAAAGAACTAGTCAAATTTTATTTATAAATGTTTATGTGTAAATTATACCAATTAAATATTTAGAAAAATTAGACTATATGAATCATCTAAACGTAATTTTATGATTTGTGTGGATCATGTTATTATTAAAAACATTATTACATTGGTATTAATCAAATTAACATTTATTTATAAAGTCGGAGTAAAAGCCTAACCAACTTTTAATTAGAAAAGATTAATTAACCATTAAACAAATTAATATTTGATTATGAAAAACCGAGATAAAGATCTAATTCGATTTTATTCAGAAAAACATGTGAAATAAACATTACTCAAATTAATTTTGATAATGAAAAACAGTGTAAAACACTATACAGATTTTATTTGGAAAAGACATGTTTACTAAGCATTAATCAAAATTAATACTAAATTTGATTTTCAGAAAACAAACATGATGAAAACTCTCCACTAACGTGTGCTTCACATTATTATGAACCTATCGCAACTTGAACGGATAAAAACGGAGCTAAAACATGGATTTTATGAGATAAACAAGATTGGAGGACCTAGTTGTGATTAACTATAGATCTCTGGGGTTAGCAAAGAAGATCTGCAAGACATATTGAATAATGCTCGCGAAAAGATCTAAAACCAGGGTTAGATCTGAAAAAGTCTCAGGTGGGGTTTATGTGTGAAAGGTGGAATCTTTCTAGGGGGTTATCTGCAGATTGGCCAACACTCATAAACAAATCTAAAGATTACAAGAAAGACTAGGGGTCTATTCGCAAAGCGACCTTATCTTCTTCAACCTGCAGCTTGGGACGGACAGAAGCTCCTCACGCACAGGAACTTGCTCCTGGCGCATCAAATCCGCAGGGTTTCGGGCAGCTAGGGGCTTGGGTGAGATGCAAAACGGAGAGAGGAGATTGAGGGGATCGCAGAGACGCGCTCACCAACGGTGGAGACGGACGGAGGTGGCCGGATTTTGGAGAGGGGCGGCCGGCGGTGGAGCTCGGAGGCGGCTCGGGTCTTCACGATGGCGGTGCTCCGGAGGTCAACTCGCGACGGGAGCCGGTGTTCTGGACGCAGCTCGGCGTTGCGGACTCCTGGTGGTGTCGGCTTCATCCCGCGGCGTCCCGACGTGACGAATCGGCGGGCGACGCTCGTCCTCTACTCCAGCTCAGGCGGCGGCGGCGGCAGCGGCGCGCAGGCGAGCGAGGCGCGGACGAGCTAGGGCGGCGGGCGGCTACGGCACACGGAGCCTCGGAACTCACCTTTTATAGGCGCAGGGCGCGAGGATGGACGTGCTGCGCACGCCAAGGCAGAGGCGGCGGCCATAGGTGTCCTGGCCTGGCACGCGAGCAACTTGCTTTGGCTGCTGGGCTCAGATGGGCCTGGCAGGCTGGAGCAGCTGGGCCGGTCGGATCGGGTCGTGCTCGCGGATGCGGGCTCGGCCCAAAAGAAAAGGAAGGGTTATTTCCCGAAATAAATTTTCAGTGCGAAACTAATTCCAGAATAGTCCAGAAATGTTTTTAAGGCACGAAAATTACTCAAAAAATTCCCAAAATTCCAGGAAAATTCCCAGAGACACATTGGGACACGAACAATCCAAATAAAATATTTGGAGCTTATGAACAAGATTTTAGAGCCTTCTAATAAATAGAATAAGCTCAGGGAAAATGAAAATAAATTCCGGAAAAAGTCTGGAAAAATCTCAGAAGGTTTTAGACAGCACCCAAACACATTTTTGAAACCTTTTGCACTCAAGAAGCACCAAGATGCATCGGCATGAATGCAACACACATAACCATTTATTTAATTTAGAAAATCAAACAATGACTTTTCCTATACTATATTTCCTGTAAAGAAAATAAACGTTAGAAAAATTTTAAAATTATGAGAAAATTGTTATTTTATTATTCTCTCTATTCACATCCTGAAATTGAAAATTTCAGAGTGTGACAAGTCAGGAAGCCAGCCATCTGCTCGTCGACAGTGGGGACGGGATCGATGGTCCAGAAAGGGATTCCCGCTCCCAACGCGGCAAGAGCGAGGCAGCTAGCCGGGATCTTAACCACGGCCATCAAGCTCGCCAATTATCGCGGCGAAGCCCGTACCTGGCGCGCCAACTGCCGGTGCAATGGTGCCAGCAGTCCACCACGGTGTAGGCTATGGTGGTAGATTGTGTGGAGGGGATCACCGAGACTGGAGCTATATGGTGGACGAAGGACACAAGGGTTTATCCAGATTCGGGCCGCAAGAATGCGTAATACCTTACGTCCTGTGTCTGGTGATTGTATTGATCGGGAATCCGATTGGACTTGTTTTGGAGGGGGTCCCTGCCGCCCTTATATAGGCTCGGGGGGCAG
The DNA here is from genome assembly GCA_036936925.1 of Cenchrus fungigraminus. Taxonomy (NCBI): domain Eukaryota; kingdom Viridiplantae; phylum Streptophyta; class Magnoliopsida; order Poales; family Poaceae; genus Cenchrus; species Cenchrus fungigraminus. The sequence goes on from CM072780.1 coordinate 94,873,482, forward strand.
AGTTACAGATCACGTGGGATCTATCCTAGTCAGTTACACAAGATCTTTTCCTCGAGTACAAGTAATATCTTTCCTAACCAACTAGTCTTTATCTATGGCATCCTATCTCCTCGGGCGCCGCCTCATTCCTCATCCGTACGCCCATGCCGGGTGCCGCCGTGTTGGCCCTTGTCGCCCATGAAGATACGCCATGGGGCCCTTCCGTGCGACACCCTAGGGGTATATCCCCCACATGACAGGGAGGCCCTAATGTCGGTGGCTCTCGCGCCGCCAGTCCTTGACGAGGTCAAGACTTGGGCGCGCGCGGGCTTTCTCCTAATTGCTTGCCTCCTCAGCGTATGGCCTTTGAGGCCACTGTAGCTCTATTCTTTTTCGGTTTTGTTGCTCTAGTCTTTAACTGTTGCTTTCTTTGTCCCCCGGTTCGGGAAACTTGTTGACCTTGTGTGACTTTGTTCTCTCTTCTCTTAATAAAAAACGTGCTGCACGTCTTAAAAAAAATCTGGATCGGGACATGCTATCACTAGCGGTTCTGAAAGGTTGCTTAGTTCTGTCTCATCACGCAGCTGCTTCATCCAATCTTCCTCTATGGACATGTGGTTTCTGATGAACGTCCACAAGGGTCTATGGGTCAAGCAACATTGCGTACAATTTAAATCCTTCAGCCTTTGACAAATTCTAAACCCAGCATACCTTTTGCTCGTGTTAAGTGATGGGAGAATAGTGCTTTACCACATGTCAGGGTGGCAATTTTCCCCGTGGGGACGGATCCCCGCGGAGACCCGACCCGAACAGGGCGGGGACGGGGGACAAATTTGCCCCGTGGAGGAAGCGGGGCGGATCCCCGATATGATAACGGGGCGGGGGCGGGACGATATTTCCCCCGCGAAGGCACCACGGGCCCCCGAAATAATAGAAGCCCATCAAATTCCAGCCCAATACTCCAGCCTATATATATATATAAGCCTCACTTATTCGGCCTTCCCAGAACCCTAATTCTATCATTTTCCTTCACCCCCGCAGCTGTAGGCGGCGGCCGCCGCAGGTCGCAGCCACCGACTTCCTCGATCTCTCTCTCCCGTACTCTGCGAAACTCGCCTCAAGTGGAGCGCGAGGAAAAACAACGGTCGCAGGGCACGAGGGACGCTCGGTGCCTTCGTCGTGAACCTCGCTCGTTCAAGCAATTGAGCCAAGCGTGCAGGAGTAGATTGTGTTTGTCTTGCTGTCTCTCTGTCTTCATCTGTTTCTGTCTTGCTCGTGCGTAGTCTGGATCGCTCGATCTCAGTTCTATCCTAGCGACTGCTAGCGTGATTGGTGGGTCGATCCTTGTATAGTCATTTCAGAAACATGCAATCTGATTTGTTGCTTGAGATTCATTTTCTTCTTTAATCGATTTTTGTGACCTGTGATCTGAAGTTCCAATGCGAAACACTTTGCGACTGAAGGAACAGGGGAGCCTCCTCACTTCCCCACGGCCCCGACGAGTTTCGGGGATCCGACGGGGTCGGGGACGGGGACGATTTTTCCCCCGATTAGCGTTTCGGGGCCGGGGCGGGGAGCAGAGTTCGGGGATCGGGGCGGGGACGGAGAGCACTCCCCCGGCCCCACCCCGCCCCGTTGCCATCCTGAACCACATGGGAGGTTGGGGACCGTTGAAAATATACAATCCAAGAACCGGCACTTGTACTGTTAATGCGGTGACTAAAAAAACTAAACCGGTGATGGTAAGACCACCCTATAGTTTTCATTAATAGAAGAAAGACACCTCCCGACTTAGAAAACCCCTGAACCCCTGCTTCATCGGCGAGAGATTTTTTTCAGGGTAAACCCCAGTAAGATAAACCTATGCCCGATGGGATTCGAACCCAGACCGGTGGCATGCCCAACTGGGATGCCGGCCTTGTGATGAAATTGGTTTGTACTTACACAGGAAACCTACTGATTGAGCTTGGCAAACGGCCCCACAGTGAGGTCAATTATGTAGCTTGCTGTCGTAACACACCCCTCTTTGCAGGCAGCAGTATATAGCACAAATGGATTTTGAACTTTTTATCTGTTGCTGAAGATGTAAGGAGTCGAGATACCCTACTGAATACTGATGCATATAGTTGCACATCTTATTCAAGGATTTACTTTTACCATTTTAAAGAGGATTGTCGTCATCAATAATACCGTTAGTATCTTTACGTATCTTATGCACATTAAAGGAATAAATTTATTGTTTTGTTTAGGTTGACAATTTCAGTGCCCTTTCTTAGGGTCAGTTTAGTTCTCAGAATTTTCACCAACAACCCGTCACATCAATCTTCTTTACACTAATTTGGAGTATTAAATGTAGATTAATGACAAAACCCATTCCACGACCTCTACCTTAATTTTCGAGACGAATCTAACGAGCCTAATTATGTCATGATTAGACAATGTCGTGCTACAGTAAACAATCTCTAATTGCGGATTAATTAGATTTAATGGATTCGTCTCGCAATTTTCGGTCCAATCGTGTAATTATTTTTGTAGATAATCTACGTTTAATACTCCTAATAGACTTTGAAAGGGGACCTAAAAGTTTCAGTTCGCGAACTAAACGGGCCCTTAGTTTCTCTCAAACTTTTATTGTTCCATCAGCTGCTCGAAATGCTATATTGTAAGAGCATCACCAAGAGTCTAGGCACATCTTACTCTCTGTATTCTCATTTACAGAGTCATTTAGCTAAATCTCCTCTTTATATTTGATTATACTCCAACAGACTAGTCAAAATCTCACTCTTTATATCCAAAAAATCTCATCTCTACTCTCCTCTCTCCATCTCACTGCCGCGTGGGCCCAACCTTATCCACCCCTGCTCCTTCCCCTCCCGTCCACAAATTCGCTCCCGTCCATGGAGGCTAGAGCAACCTACTGTTGCCGCCGAGGGCTACCACGGCGCAGCTCGCTAGCTCGGCCGCCGCGTGGCTCGCCCGCTCCGCCGCCGCAGCGACGCTCGCTCGCTCTCTGCCGCTCGCCCGCTCAGCCGCCGCGCCGCTCGCCTTCTCGGCCGCCGCACAGCTTGCTCGCTCGGTCACCGCGCCGCTGGCCTGCTCGATCGCTCGCTCCGTCGCCCTGCGCCCCGCGCTCCACCTGCAGGCACCTCCGCTGGAGCCTGCTGTCCGGCCTCGGCTGCCCGCCGGTGGGTGTGCCAGACACAACAGCTGCGCTTGGGCAGCAGGGTCTGCCTGGGAGAGAGACGCAGGAGGGAGAGGCGGGATCGAGATAGCGAGCGGATACGGCTAGCGAAACATACCGAGCTTGGAGGGATTTTTATCGAGCTTGATACCAAGTGTAGGAGATAGTTAGTTTGTCGGATTTTAATTTTTGCGCTCTATTCTAAATTTTAAACGAAGTCTGTTGGAGATGCTCTAAAAGTGGAATTTGATTGCATATATAGTACTTTTTCTGTGAGAGTTTCTTTTCCACTACATTCCGCGTGGTTCCCAAGCTAATGTTTGCATTCATATTCTGATGTTGCCAGAAGTACATAAGTTTTTTTAAAAAAAATTCAGGCTGCTTCTTTTATCTGTTAGTTAAAATAATTGGTGGACATTAATAAAAATAGATTTGACTGTCGATATAATAATCATGAACTGTTTTGGTAAGACACACCCGGCCAATTACTTGCCACACCTGGCCAAAAAAATAACAGTCTGGGCAAAATGCGGCAAATAACTAAAATTTTCTTCTTCATCCCAAGGAGGCAAATATGGACTAAATTCTCTGTTTTGTTCGGCAAAATTTGGAGAGAAAATTTTGTGATTCCCTTGTAAGGTCTATTAGGAGTATTGAACGTAGACTAATTACAAAACTAATTACACAAATGGATGGAAATCGCGAGACGAATCAATTAAGCTTAATTAATCCATCTAGAGATTGGTACTGTAGCACACTGTTCTCTAATCATGATATAATTAGACTCGATAGATTCATCTTGAAAAATAAGGTTGGGGTGTTGTGGAATGTGTTTTGTCACTAACCCACATTTAAAACTCTTAATTAGTGTTCAAAGATCGATGTGACGGGCAATTGGTGAATTTTATGAGAACTAAACAGAGCTGCTACCCTGTTTAGTTCCCAAAAATTTCTCCATCAATCTTCGGACACTGATTAGGAGTATTAAACGTGGGTTACTGACAAAACGTATTTCATAACCCTCCTAATTTTTCGACATGAATCTAATGAGTCTAATTCTGTTGTGATTAGACAACACCATGCTACAGTAAACAATCTTTAATAACGGATCTAGTCTTAGGCCAGTCTCAGTGGGGGTTTCATATACATTAAATAGGCTGTCATATGAGCACTTTTGATGATGTGGCAGTGTATTAATGAAGAGAGAGGTAAAATGAGTTTCATGAGGATGACACCCTCTATGCACAGTTACCTAGACAATTTGTGTCTTGCATGCAACCTAGAAAACAACAATAAATGAAACTATGCATTGAGAGGGATATGTTTCATTATAGTTTCAAACGTTTTCAGATGATGTGGCACTCTAGGTAATCGTGTCTATGACATCTGCACTAAGAATGACCTTAATGGATTCATCTCTCGCGATTGTATGTCTGTTCATGTAAGTAATTTTGTAATTAATTTACACTTAATATCTCTAATAGACTTTGAAAGGTACCTTCTCTTGGCAGAAAATGTAACACGTGATCTTTTATGTGGTATACGGTCCTTCCGAGATGTGGATGACAGTTGACAGGCAGCGTCGTCGTCCACACAAATGACAAACCCAAGCCGGAGCCGGTCCACTCCACCCGAGTCCTGCCGCCACCACTGCCTCCTTCCTTTCCAGTCTCCAAGGAATCATGGCGTCGTCGAAGCTGTGCGCCGGCGCCGGGCGGGTTGTTGCAGAAACACGCGCCGTCATCACGCTCGCCGGCGGCGACCTGCCCCCTGACGCCGTCTACGAGATCCTGCTCCGCCTCCCGGGCAGGGAGCTCTGCCGCCTGCGCGCCGTGTGCCGGCCGTGGCGCTCCCTCCTCTCCGACCCGGCCTTCGCCGCCGCGCACGCCGAGCGCCACGCCGAGCCCCACGTCGTCGCCGGCTACGCGACGCACACGAGCAACAACGGCGTCCTCTGCGAAATCCTCGACCTCTCCGGCCGCGTCGTCAGGCGCCTCCACACGGCGGCGGCGGCCGGCAGAGGCGAGACGCCGACGGAGAACGAGTGGGTGGCGTCCACGGGGCTCCGCCTCGTCTGCTTCGCGGAAGGCGCCGGCGTGAACTGTCGGCTGCTCGACCCGTCCGCCGCCGCCGGAGCTGCCGCACGCGCCCTGCCTCGGGGACTGGCGGAGGAGCACGCGGCGCACGAGCGGGACGTCAGCCACCACACCGCCATGGTCGCGCTCGGGCAGGTCGCCTCCACGGGCGAGCGCAAGGTGCTCCGCGTGCTGGACTTGTTCCCCGGCATGGCTCGCCAGCTCTACGAGATCATCACTCTCGACGGCGGCGGCGGCGACAGCGGCCGTGGCCGGTGGCGCAAGGCGACGGCTCCTGCACACACCATCGGATTCGGCACATGGACGGCCATCGACCAGATGGTGTACTTCTTCTCAAGCGAGTTCGTTCAGGGCCAGGATGTTATGCCTGACCGGATAGCATCATTCGACCTCGAGAAAGAGCAATGGAGGCCGACGATCAGGGGACCGGTAAGTAGTAGCCTCGCCGACGATGTCGGTGGGAACCCCATCAACCACCTGGATTGGGGTGAGTTCTTACTAGCTGCCATGAACGGCGGCTTAGTCATGACACATCGCGTATTCCCCTCCTCCAAGGACCTGTGGGCTGTGGTTGCTGATGGATGAAGAGAAGGGGTTATGGGCAGGGTTAACCGAACCGGTGGGAACCGGCCCGGAAACCGTGGGAACCGGTCGTACCGGTCCGGACCGGTTCCGGTTCCGGTCGGTTCCCAACCGGTCCAAATTCAAATTTTGAATTTGAATTCAAAAAAATGAAAAAATCTCACAAAATTCTCAAAAATACTTCAAGGTGTGTAGAATCTAATGGTGTCGAAAACTTTCAAATATTCATTCGTTTAGTATAGTTTGCGGGCATTAGAAGTTCAACTAAAAAAGAAAAGGGAGAAAAAAATTGGTCGGTTGAACTTCTAATACTCGCAAAAAATTGTAAATGCACTAATATTTGAAATGTTTTGACACTATTAGATTCTATGCACCTTGCAATATTTTTAGAAAATTTTCTTTTATTTTTTCAATTTTTAATTCAAATTTGAAAACACGTCAAATTCTCCACTAATTCGGTTTTTTGGTTAAACGACCGGGAACCGGTCGAACCGGACCGGTATACCGGTCGAACTGGTCGGTATACCGGACCAAACCGACTGAACTACGGATTTTGATTTGAAATTTGAATTCATCCGGTTTTGGGCGGTTCTCGGTTGAACCGGTCCGATATACCGGAACCGGACCGCGGCGGTTCGGCCTGACCGGTCGGGAAAAAAACCCTGGTTATGGGTCAAGAAGCATCTCTTGCAGCTCAGTATCAGTTACCAGCATGGCGAACATACGGTTCGCCCATTGCTGGTGTTGGATGACGATAGGATAGTGCTTGTTCGTTTCGGAAACAGGGGATCACTGAAAAATTACGATCACAGGACAAGCAGTTCTACAGATGTGGCGGAGCTCCACCTTGTGTTGCATTTGGTTTGTGTAACCATCTAGGCCCTTTCGTACCTTTGGTAAGGGTGTGTTTCGGTGATAAATGACAATCATATACATACTTGTGACTAACCTTTGTTTTGTAGCGGATTATATCTTGGATTATTGTCATAAGTATTCAATTAAAAGAGACTCCTTAATTTGAAATTATGGACGATCAATGGACAAATGCTACAATGCTAAGGACTTTGTTAATTTCAAGTGTCACAAGGAGATGAAGCACACTTGGATTGCTAATTTGTAGTGTTTGACCGTACTATTAAGAGATGTTCATGCACTAGTAGCTTGACCATGCACTAAAAGCAATGAAAATATGCACACTCAAGTTCCTTGGATGTTAAACAGCTCAAAGTACTAATGGAAACACATTGGAAGCAAAAGAATAGACGAAAAACTCAAAGTCGCTTGAATTGGATGAGTTAAAATCAAAATCATAGCGTCGGATGATCCGACGCCATCGTTTCTAGTTGCGTCGGATGAGTTCTACGGCTGAAAATTTAAAAGTGACCGTCGGATGAACTGACGGTACATGCATCGTTTCATCCGATGCCTTAGGGTTTGGTAACAGTAAGGATTGGACTTCAGATGCTTCAGCATAGGATGATCTGACGCCCAGGATAGCGGTTCATCCGACGTCTACATTCAAATCATACAGAGACACGCCAAGATTTGTTCTTCAGCACCGGATGAACCGACGCTTCAGCAGATCACCAGCGGTTCATCCGACGCCTCTGTTTGAAGTGTACAGTGACGCACCGAGTGGATGGCCTTCATCACCGGATAAACCAACGGTGCGTCAGATAATAGCGTCGGTGCATTGTTTGCGTCAGTTGAGTTCAACAGCTATATTGAAGCTTGTGAGTGACCGGATGATCCGACGCTTGCGTAGAGGGAACTGTCGGTTCATCTGACGGTACAACTTTTCAGAGGACTTTTCCAACGGCTAGCCACCCTTGCTAGGCCTATATAAATGACCCCCCTGCGTCTCTTGAGCTGCTTTTGCCACTCTGATGATCTACAGCAGCCAAGGAGAGAAGGAGATAGTGTTCTTGCTCATTTGGGATTCTCTTCCTCTTGTTTGAGGAGCTCTTTCTTAGTGATCAAGGGTTTCAAGGTGCATATCATGGCTTAGCTGAGTGCTTAGGTCAAGTGAAGGTGTGTGGGCTTGTTACTCTTGGAGATTGACAGCTCCTAGACGGTTTTGGTGCTTTAGGGGTTCTTGGTGAGCTCTTGGAGATTGTGGGAGCCTCAAGAAAGCCTGGTGTACACGATTCGATACCCACCGTTCCGGAGATGGAGAATGGGTATTCTTAGTGAGCACTTGAGTCTTGGTGACTTGAGGGGGAGTAATACTCTTAGTGAGTGCTCCAACATGGATTAGGGGGAAGCGTCAACTTCTCGATACCACGGAAAAAAATCCGGTTGTCCCTTGTGGCTCTCTCTACTTACTCGTATTTATTTTCAGCACTTACATTCCGCACTTAAGTTTCCTTGCTCTAGTTCTTGTTAAGTTGCTTGTTTGCCTCTTATCTTGACTAGGGTGCTTCATATGTGCTAATGTGATATTTGCTAAGAAAACTCTTATTAGTGTGCTTAGTAGTAGAGAAAAAACCTTTTTAGATGGGCAACACTAGTTAATAGGATAAGGTTTCATTCTTGCTTTAGAAACTCAAAAGAAGGCACATATTCAAACCCCTTATACGGGCCATTGATCCTACAGTTTGTACGCTGGAAGTGTATTGAGCTTGGCAAATGGTTGCAGATAACAAGGTCAATTTTGTAGTCACAGTTTACAAAAAGTCTTCTGTACTAGTACTAGTTAAACATATAAAAGGGGTTCTTCTTATGTAATTGGTGAAAATGGTGTCCTGTGTTAGGGGATGCTTGGTTGGGAGCCACACTCCACACGCTACACCTGCTCTCGCCATGCTACAGTAACCTGAGTGTGGCGCCACAGGCTTTGGCGGCCGCAACAGGGGCGTGGCGAGCAGTGGTGGGCAGCCAAGCAGCCCTTTAGTTTTATCTTCTCTAGTCTCTACCACTCTCACTATTTTTTAATGCTACTGCCTATTAGCATAGTAGCACCTGCACGATGAATATAGTTTGAGCTTCAGATTGTACACATTTCATTCCAAGATTACCAGTCACTTGCGCATATTCTTGTTTGAAACTTCCAGGTCATCCGCCCCTGTTGCATGCAAACTTTGATCTAGCCATGTGGCTAAAAAGATTGCTCCTTTCATTGTGTCACATATAGCGACAACATGCAGTACAAAATATGATCAAATCACTACAAGTCTAATGTGACAAAGCTGAGAAGTGGAAGTGAAAACCCACTGCACATAAATAAGATTTTTTTTATAATGGATATAATATCTGGCCTCTACGTCAAGAGAGGTACACAACTCACTATAAAAAAGTTTGGTATCAAAGAGCACATCATCTCAAAATATAGAGACAAGAATTAAAGCAAACGATATAAATACTTCCATCCTCCGTTGGCCTGTTCTAAAGACACCTTCTCTAGCTTTGTACTCAACGAAGAGAGTAAGTTCTTGTTGTGTTCATCACGCTGCAGCTGCGCCCAGAAACAGTCAATACGTCCCCTGGAAATAACCTGCAGAATCGAGTTATATTTAATTCTGTGAAAGGTAATATCATTACGCGCTTTCCAAATTGCCCAACATAACGCAACAATCCCCACCCAAATCAAGTCTCTAATCTTGCTATTTTGATTAGAAAGCCAAGAACCGAATATATGTCGTATAGACTTGGGTTGAGTACATAAGTTTGATGTTGCCAGAAGTACATAAGTTTTATTTTAAAAAAAATCATGCTGCTTCTTTTATCTGTTAGTTAAAATAATTGGTGGAACATTAGTAAAAGTTAGATTTGATTGTCAATATAATAGTCATGAACTGTTTTGGTAAGACACACCTGGCTAATTACTTGCCACACCTGGCCAACAAAAAAAATCAGTCTGGGCAAAATGTGGCAAATAACTAAAATTTTCTTCTTCTTTCCAAAGAGGCAAACATCGACTAAATTCTATGTTTTGTTCGGCAAAATTTTGAGAGAAGAATTTTGAGATTCCCTTTTAAGGTCTATTAGGAGTATTGAACGTACACTAATTACAAAACTAATTACACACATGGATGAAATCGCGAGACGAATCCATTAAGCTTAATCAATCCATCTAGAGATTGGTTACTGTAGCACACCGTTATTTAATCATGACATAATTAGACTCGTTAGATTCATCTTGAAAAATAAGGTTAGGGTGTTGTGGAATGTGTTTGTCATTAATCTATATTTAAAACTCTTAATTAGTGTTCGAAGATCGATGTGACGGGTAATTGGTGATTTTTTTTAAAACTAAACAGAGCTAGACCTGTTTAGTTCAAAAAAAATTCTCCATCAATCTTCAGACACTAATTTAGGAGTATTAAACGTGAGTTACTGACAAAACCTATGTCATAACCTAATTAAGGAAAAGGAGTGTTTCAAGCGACTCCACCTCGACAAGAGTGCAGCCAACATCGACAGCTATAAAATAGCAAAGGGGGCTGCAAAGCGAGCTGTGAGTGTAGCCAAGGGCCAGGCGTATGATGACCTTTATCAACGGCTAGGCACGAAGGAAGGGGAGAAGGACATTTTTCGGTTGGCTAAGATCCGAGAGAAGAAGACAAGAGACATCAACCAAATCAAATGCATCAAGGATGGGACAGACCAACTGCTAGTGAGGGATGAGGAGATCAAGGACAGATGGCGAGAGTACTTTGATAGGTTGTTTAATGGGGAGGATGAGAGTCCTACTATTGAGTTGGATGACTCTTTTGATGACACTAACAGACGTTTTGTGAGGAGAATTCAGGAGGCAGAGATTGAGGAGGCTTTGAAGAGGATGAAGAGAGGTAAAGCGATGGGCCCCGATGGCATCCCCATTGAGGTGTGGAGATGTTTGGGTGCTAGAGCCATAGTTTGGCTAGCAAAGCTTTTTAACCTCATTTTCCGAGAAAACAAGATGCCTGAGGAATGGAGGAGAAGTATATTAGTGCCGATCTTCAAGAACAAGGGAGATGTTCAAAGTTGCACTAATTATCAGGGGATTAAGCTGATGAGCCATACGATGAAGCTCTGGGAGAGGGTTATCGAGCATCGCCTCAGGAGAGCGACAAGCGTGACCCAAAACCAGTTTGGATTCATGCCCGGAAGGTCGACTATGGAGGCGATTTTCTTGCTACGACAGTTGATGGAGCGGTATAGGGAGCAGAAGAAGGACTTGCACATGGTCTTTATTGACCTCGAGAAGGCATATGACAAAGTACCAAGAAATGTCATGTGGTGGGCCTTGGAAAAACACAAAGTCCCAACTAAGTACATTACCCTTATTAAGGATATGTACAAGGATGTGGTGACGTGTGTGCGTACATGCGATGGTGACACTAGTGACTTTTCAATTAAAATAGGACTACATCAGGGGTCAGTTTTGAGCCCTTATTTATTTGCTTTGGTGATGGATGAGGTCACAAGGGACATCCAAGGTGGTATCCCATGGTGTATGCTCTTTGCTGATGATGTGGTGCTAGTGGACGAGACTAGGGCAGGGGTTAATGGGAAGCTTGAGCTATGGAAGGACGCTTTAGAGTCGAAAGGTTTTAGAATCAGCAGGACCAAGACCGAGTACATGATGTGCGATTTCAGCATGACTGGACATGAAGATGGAGTTGTGAGCCTCGACGGACAAGTGGTGGCCAAGAAAGAGACTTTTAGGTATTTGGGATCGATGCTACAGAAGGATGGTGACATTGATGAGGATGTTAGGCATAGGATTTCAGCCGGTTGGCTGAAATGGCGCCAAGCTTCCGGCGTCCTCTGTGACAAGAAGGTGCCCCAAAAGCTAAAAGATAAGTTCTATAGAATGGCGATTCGCCCGGCGATGTTATACGGTGCTGAATGTTGGCCTACAAAGAGACGACATGTCCAGCAACTGAGTGTCGCTGAGATGCGTATGTTGCGTTGGATTTGTGGGCATACAAGAAGAGATAGAGTCCGAAACGAAGACATTCGGGATAGAGTTGGGGTGACACCAATTGAGAAAAAATTGGTCCAACACCGGTGGAGATGGTTTGGTCATGTCCAGAGGAGGCCTCCTGAGGCACCGGTGCGTAGTGGGGTGCTAGACCGGGTCGGTAGTGTAAGGAGAGGTAGAGATCGACCTAAACTAACTTGGGATGAGTCGGTCAAGAGAGACCTTAAGGAGTGGGACATCCCCAAGGAGTTAGTTATGGATAGAAGTGCTTGGAGACTTGCTATCAATGTGCCTGAAACATGATCTTTTCTTTTTCTTTTGTTCTTTTGTGTTCTTATGCTTTGTGCTTCTCCTACCCTTGTTTCTTATGAGTTTCATCTCTAACCTACCCTAACTTGCTTGGGACAAAAGGCTAAGTTATTGTTGTATTAGACAACACCGTGCTACAGTAAACAATATCTAATAACAGATTTAGTCTGAATGGATTCATCTTCTCGCGATTTCCCATTTGTTTGTGTAAGTAATTTTGTAATTAATTTAAACTTAATATCTCTTATAGACTTTGAAAGGAACCAAAAAAATTTTCTCCAAACTCTGTGTTCTCTTAGCAGAAAATGTAACACGTGATCTTTTATGTGGTATACCCATTTCGTAGTACCTTCCGAGATGTGGATGACAGTTGACAGGCAGCGTCGTCGTCCACCCAAATGACAAACCGAAGCCGGAGCCGATCCACTCCACCCGAGTCCTGCCGCCACCACTGCTTCCTTCCTTTCCAGTCTCCAAGGAATCATGGCGTCGTCGAAGCTGTGCGCCGGTGCCGGGCGGGTTGTTGCAGAAGCGCGCGTCGTCCTCACCCTGGCCGGCGGCGACCAGCCCCCGGACGCCGTATACGAGATCCTGCTCCGCATCCCGAGCAGGGACCTCTGCCGCCTGCGCGCCGTGTGCCGGCCGTGGCGCTCCCTCCTCTCCGACCCGGCCTTCGCCGCCGCGCACGCCGCGCGGCACGCCGAGCCCCTCGTCGTCGCCGGCTACGCGACGCACACGAGCAACAACGGCGTCCTCTGCGAAATTCTCGACCTCTCCGGCCGCGTCGTAAGTGTAGCGAACATAGCCTCATAAGTCATTTGTTCAAATTTGATTTTGGTGATTAATGACAACATGATCAATGAGACTAACCAAATTGTTTAGCATGTCTTTGTAGACATTTCTAGGTCCCAAGAATGCAAAAATACCACATACCAAAATGAGAAGATAGTCTATTTTTCAAGGGTCAAAACGCGGAAGAAAAGGAAGGAAATGGACACCGTCGGATGAACCGACGGTACCTAGATAGCAAGCGTCGGTGCAATGGTCGGACGAGTTGGTACACTGGGTGAAAGCCAAGGCACCGTCGGATGAACCGACGGTCCAGTTTCTAGTTACGTTGGACGAGTTGCAGAGATGAAGCCGCGAAACCAGTAGCGTCGGATGAACCGACGGTCCATTGGAGGGAACCGTCGGTTTATCCGATGATCACGTTTGAACAAGACAGAGACGCGCCAAGATCAATGCAGTAGCACCGGATGAACCGACGATGTGTTTTCTAGTTGCACTGGATGAATGGAAGAAACAAAGAAGCAAAAGACAGTAGCACCGGATGAACCGACGGTCTGAGTGAGGACACCGTCGGTCTATCCGACGCTCAGTTTGAATCAAGACAGAGACGCGTCAAGACGAAGCCTTAAGCACCGGATGAACCGACGTCATGGTCAGAGGAAGCGTCGGTCCATCCGACGGTCACGAAGAAACCAACAGAGACGTTTTGGCGACAAGTCCTTCAGCACCGGATGATCCGACGCACCGTCGGAGCATAGCGTCGGAACAGTTGTGTCAGCGGAGATGCAACGGCTAAGTGACGTGGAGGGCACCGGATGAACCGACGCCCTGGAAAATCTTAGCATCGGTTCATCTGACGCTACCTTTTTCAGTGGCTGTTAGCCAACGGCTCTTTGAGTGCCTTGGGCTATTTATACCCCCTCCACTCACCCATTTGAGGTTGCTGAATTGTGTGGAAGTGCAGGAGAGTGCAAGACACCTGGAACATCATATCCAATCCATCCAAGTGCTTAATTGCTCATCCATAGACTTGCATATGCTTAGTGTATGTGCTTAGTGCTAGGCTTAGCTTAGAGCTGAGTGAGTGCAAGGTTGTGCCAACCTTGTGAGGTGATTCTTGAGTGAATCAAGTTGTACAAGGTGCGCCGGAAGCCTTGGGGCCTAAGTGACTCACCAGCAATCGTCTTCGACCCTCCGGCTTGGGGTGGAGCGGCGAGGACACTTTGTGTGGGGGACGTGGAGACCTCCTTCCTTGGTGGAGAAGCTCCTTAGTGGAGGCGGCATCAAGGTGACTAATGGAGCTTGGCAAGTGCCTAAGTGGCTAGCCTTTGTGGCGAGTCAAGTGGTGCTCTTGGGAGAGACTTGGTGACCGGGAAGCAATACTCTTGTGTGAGTGCTTCAACAACGTAGACTAGAGGTGGCTTAGTGTCTACCAATACCACGGGATAAATCGTGTGTCAAGAGTTTGCTTCCTCTCATCCCCTTTACGTTTCCGCATTTACTCTCTTGCAATCTTTACTTGCCTTTACTTCCCTAGAGTAGTATCATGCTAGGATTGGCTATAGGTTGCAAATTTTGTTTTGGGATGAGAGTTTCACACTAGAACAACCATAGTTGCACATCTAGATAGTATGTTCTAGTTTACTTTGAGAAAAAGCAGTGAAGCCATAGGTTAAGGTTCTTAGATTGCCTAATTCACCCCCTTTCCCTCTTAGGCTACGAGCATCCGATTCCTTACAGTAAGGCGCATCCACTCGGCGGCGGTGGCCGGCGGAGGCGAGACGCCGACGGAGAACGAGTGGGTGGCGTCCACGGGGATCGGCCTCGTCTGCGTCACGGAAGGCGCCGGCGTAAACTGCCGGCTGCTCGACCCGTGCGCCGCCGCCGCCGGAGCTGCCGCACGAGCCCTGCCTCGGGGACTGGCGGAGGAGCACGCGGCGCACGAGCGGGACGTCAGCCACCACACCGCCATGATCGCGCTCGGGCAGATCGCCTCCACGGGCGAGCGCAAGGTGCTCCGCGTGCTCGACTTGTTCCCCGGCATGGCTCGCCAGCTCTACGAGATCATCGCTCTCGACGGCGGCGGCGACAGCGGCTGTGGCCGGTGGCGCAAGGCGATGGCTCCTGCACAGATCGTCGGATTCGGCACATGGACGGCCATCGACCAGATGGTGTACTTCTTCTCAAGCGAGTTCGTTCAGGGCCAGGATGTCATGCCTGACCGCATAGCATCATTCGACCTCGGGACAGAGCAATGGAGGCCGACGATCAGGGGACCGGTAAGTAGTAGACGACGAAGTCGGTGGGAACCCCATCAACCACTTGGATTGGGGTGAGTTCTCACTGGCTGCCATGAACGGCAGCTTAGTCATGATGACCCATCGCGTATTCCCCTCCTCCATGGACCTGTGGTTCCTGATGGATGAAGAGAAGGGGTTATGGGTCAAGAAGCATGTCTTGCAGCTCAGTATCAGTTACCAGCATGGCGAACACACGGTTCGCCCTTTGCTGGTGTTGGATGATGGCAGGATAGTGCTTGTTCATATCGGAAATAGGGGATCGCTGAAAATTTACGATCCCAGGACAAGCAGTTCTACAGATGTGGCGGAGCTTGGACCTTGTGTTGCAGTTGGTTTGTATGCTGGAAGCGTATTGAGCTTGGCAAATGGTGCCAGCAGTTAACAAGATCAACTTTGCAGTCACAATTCACAATCAAAGGGGGGTCCTTGGTGAAATGTTGTCCTATGTTAGTTTTATCTTCTCTATCACCTAATAAACTCTCACTATTTTGTAATGCTGTTGCCTATTACTCTATTAGCATAGTAACACCTCTGCACCTTGAATATAGTTTGAGCTTCAGGTTGTATTGTATTTTGTCTTAATGCTGGCAGTTTGAGCCTTAGATTGTACACATTTCATTCCAAGATTGGTCACTTGCGCATATTCTTTTTTGTGGACATCTGCCCCTACTGCATGTCTGCATGTAAATTTTGATCTAGCCTTGTGGCCAAAAAAGATTGGTCACTTGCGCATATTCTTTTTTGTGGACATCTGCCCCTACTGCATGTCTGCATGTAAATTTTGATCTAGCCTTGTGGCCAAAAAAGATTGTTTCATCCACCATCTCACATAGTGTCACATATAGCAGAGGATAGGAAAATGCAATATATGTGCTTTGGAAGCAGAGGAAGCGCTATAATTGGGCCAGTAACACGCTGGTCCAACATGTCCATTTGTATGGGCCAGCTGATGAAAGAAGGCCGAAACACCCACGCGGCCCATCTCGCCGCCTCCGTCGCCGCAGTTCTTCCGCCGGCCGGAGACTACGTCCGAGATCCTTCCTGCTGCACCCCCGGCGGCAGGCCGCTCTGCCGCCTCCGCGTCGTGTGCCGGGCGTGGCGGTCCCTCATCTCCGACCGTGTTTCGTCGCCCCGCACGGCGCCCACCACCACAGCCGGGAACCCTACGCCATCGGCTCATCGCCTGCCGCGCGCCGACGGTTTTGGGGTGGGGTGTGAAGGCCTCGTCGACATCCTGGACGCGCCGTCGGGGCGGATCGTCAAGCAGGTGACCGGGGAGGACGACAGCGGCACGGTGAAGACGATCCAACTGAGCTGCCACTTCCGGCTGCTCGACCCGGCCAGCAGAGCTGTCCATCACCTGTCCAGGAAGAAGAGCACGCGGCTCTGGTCCATATGATCAGGAAGCTGATGAGCATCTAGCAAGAATATGATCTGGGAGGCCTGGTCCATGCATGGTGCCGCAGCGACGACCCCATGCCATGAGGTGCGATATCAGGGCGAATCCGGCGTGAAGCGCTTGCGGAACGGAGGCGGCCTGTGGATCTCATGCTCTTAAGCCTCTCGCTTTTCCTCCACAACGAAGCCATCAGCGTGGCCATCATATCTCTCGACAGGCTGTTTCTGGGTTGATGCTTCTTCCCTTTTCTTCACACGTTTTCTCATTGATGAAGCGGTGAAGCCCCCTTTGGAACAAAGGAAAAGTGTAGGAATTTTAGAGGGTTTGGATCCTGCAGGAAACTTTCCTTTCAAGGTCTTTTTTTAAAAAAAATAAACCTTTCAAGGCCTTTGCAACAAACAACATGTTTGGTTCATTCCCTAGGTGGAATTTTTTTCACCCAGGGAATCTTGCATGTATAGAGTACTAAATAAAGTCTATTTGCAAAAAAGTTTTCATAGATGAGTGCAACTTTGCGTGACGAATCTAATTAGCCTAATTAATCCATAATTTGCTATAGTAATACTACAATATCATCCTCTACATGGGTCAAAGGTCTCATTAGATTTGTTGCGCGAATTAGCTCAGGGGTTGTGGAGGTAGTTTTGTGAACAACCTTTATTTAATACTCCTAATTAGTGCTCAAAAGTGTGCAAAATTTTTGATTCCTGAACCCAACACCACATTAGGACTGAATTCCTACCAATCCTATGAAATGCCTAAGGAATGGCGTGTTCCATAAGAATTTTGAAGGAAATCTAACATGAGGTCCAATCTCTTGGAAATTTTTCATGGTGTATATCTCTCTTCTCCTATATTGTCAATCCTATAGGATTTGAAAAATTTTATTTGGAGAAAATTTTTTCTGTGTTGCGTCCAATCACTCTCTATTACAAACTTTACTATATTCTCAAATCCTATAGGATTGCACATGCCATGCAACCCAATTCCTATGTTTTGCCTATTACTACATTTATTAGAGATTCCTACATTCTAAAGAGACTCGAATTTTTCGTGATAATATACATGTTACTTGTATACAAATCAGAGAGCAGTGTACCGACTATTTGGGATAAATCTGGATGTACAAAAGAAAATTGCAAGGGTGCACCATGTTCTCATTAGCTTAGCTGCGCAAAAGCAAATGTCAGCGATGAAGCATGTCCACGAAAACCTTCTCCGTCGAGCTCTACAGCACATAAACATCAGCTTAAACCCTGCGTACTCATCGAGTCCGAGAACTGAAACTATTGAGCAAAACAAAAGATGTATCAATTTATGGTATTGACTACTGAGTGTGTGAGGTACGGCGGTGGTGGTACTGGGTATTGAGAAGCTGATACTTAGGCTGTACTATCCATTTTATTGCCACGAGATTTTCATGCTTAAGAAATTAAAGTTAAATTAAAAATTAGACAATTGAATGGGATAAATGATCTCGCCAATGCACCATAATATGTGCGTCTATGTTAACTTAGCTGGAGCTACCGCGGGGTGGTAAATGACCCTCTAATTTAACCTATTAAAATTAAAGGTCGGACTCAATAAAAATTGAACCATAATACTTCCTCTGTATCGAAATACTTGTCGCTATTGACTTTTTTGTACAACTTTGACCATTTGTCTTATTCAAAAAATTATGCAAGTACCATCTAGTTTGTTTGCTATATGCTTTATTATGGTAGGTATTTACTCGGAACGACAATAGAAACGAAAAGAAAAACACCTCACTAGAGACCACCTAAGACGACAAAAGCCTGCATAAGATACATCATGGAAACCTGCACATCACCGCCTTTCAAGCACCCTGGAAGCAGTGGAGGCCGAGCGAAAAGGTGCTGCAGAACGACGCCTTCAAGAAGGTAGCGACGACAACGCAGTCATCGTCCACCCACCCACGAAGGAGCATGCCAAGTCTCCACCTGGCAAACCGAAGGGATTTGGAGGCCGCAACAACATCCTCAGCAGAGTGAGTTACGGAAGAGCACAACCATTGTTGACACTAGCAGGGTGTTTTTCTTTTTGCTTCCGTTGTCGTTCCGAGTTTTCTTTCTTGCTCCCACACTATAGCGTTTCTTCTAAAGTCGCGTCTTGTAAAACTCTCTTCTCTTATTAAAAAATATGCTTTGCACGTCTTACAAATTTTAAAAAATATTATGGTAGGTATTTTAAGCTTAACTTACCCACATTTACAATAATTTATGGAATAAGACGAATGATCAGAGTTGTAAAAAAAAAGTCAATAGCAACAAATTTCGATACAGAGGGAGTACTATATCATTTTAAGCTAATACCAATTAGAATTGAGGTGGATCGTGAAGAATGAAAGAATGATATAAATCCATTACCACCCTGCTACCGGATACACAAATGCATTTCTGTGCCTCCACTCCACGCACTCTGTCGCGGCCTTTGTTACAGGTAACGTGCGCCGCGAAGCCAAAATATTCGTCTCACCTGCCATTTGGAGTCGAATATGATTCTTCAGTGGCTAAAGGGGAAAAAAGAGAATACGATTCTGCTGCTCAGGTCGCTGCCTTATTATTAGCAAGACTCAGAGTGCTATAAATGGCGTTGACAGCCTTATGTTAGCAAGACCACATAGAGCTGCCCTGGGCTCCCCTACTCTGTACTCTCTTGCTGTTCGATCTCTACCCGAGCCAGGGTGCCGGCATGAACCTCCCTCACCGGCTGCTTCTCCGCGAGGTAAGCCAAAGGCCGAGCTCCACCGTGACCTTCCCTGCCCTTCCATCAACTCCCCTCCTTAGCAGTTTCACAAACTCTTCCACCACTCCGAGGGTCCTTTTTTTTGGGTGCGTCTATACATACGTCGCAACGGCGACAAAAAGACAAAGTGTCACGCCACTACTAGGAAATAACGCGCGACAACATGTGCGGGTGGGTGGCAGCACGTGTAGATAGATTAGTTAGGGTGTTTTTATTTCTTCTTATCTGTCCAGCACATACAGGAAAGAAAAAGAAAAAACTGATGATGTCATCCTAACCCAAATCTTGTTTGAAACTTGAAAAATCTATAAATGTTAAACCGAGTATCAAAATTAAATTCTGATTGCACCATTGTATTTCAAACAATTAAAACTTCAAAACAAGATCCCTCTTGACTATATTTTGACAAACTTTTTTTATTCGTATTTTTTGATATAAAGATTATATATTTAGAACAACTTATTATTATAGTCAGAACAACTTTGTATGTCATCTCGAACAAACAAATGAAGTGTCAGAACAAATGAGAACAATTGTCAGAACAAGATCTTATTATAGCCAGAACAAATTTGTATGTCATCACGAACATAATAAATTTCAAATGTAGTGTCAGACTAAATCATAACAAGAGTCGGAACAAATTGTTATTATTATAGATAGAACAAGTTATTATTATTGCCAGAACAAGATATTATTATAGCCAGAACAACTTTGTATATCATCTCGAACAAACAAAATAAAGTCTCAGAACAAATGAGAATAATTGTCATAAGAAGATCCTATTATAGCCAGAACAACTTTGTATGCCATCTTGAACAAACAAATAAAAAGTTAGAATAAATATTAACTGTAAATTTTTAAAAATCAGAATAAGTCATTGTTATATGCAGAACAAATTTGTATGACATCTTGAACAAAACAAATGTAAGTCCGAACAAATCAGAACAAGAGTCGGAATAATTTATTATTATAGACAGAACATGTTGTTATTATAACCAGAACATCATATTATTATAGTCAAAATAACTTATTATTATAGCCAGAACAAGTTTGTATGCCATCTCAAACAAACAAAATAAAGTGTCACAACAAATGAGAACAATTGTCAGAACAAGATTAATATGAAAGAACATCAACACAATAAAGAAAAAAATGAAAAGAATTGCAAAAAAAGAAAAAACACGAAAAAATGAATAGATGAGAAAAGATATGGAAATAGAAATGAAATAAATAATGAAAGATAAATAGAAAACATAAAAAAAAGAGGTACAAAATAAAGAAAGAAACCTAAATGAAGAGACAAAAAGAAAAAGAAACCTATAAAAGAAAGAAAGAAAAAACATAAAGAAAAAAACATGCTAAAATCCTACCTGGATTGAAAGCCCAAATAAATCGCGCCCTAGGTAGCTTAGGCATCACAGGCCGCTGTGCAAGTAGGGTGGGGCTCACAACCCACCCAACGCATGCAAAGGCAAAGCCCACACGGTCCGTAGACATACAAGCACAGCGGGGCCATCACACACGCACACGCGCCATCCGCCCGCACAGACTGGCGTGATGCTCGGGCAATATGTCGCTAAAGCGACATATAGCTTCGGCGTTTTTGGCCAGGCTTCTCAAAGAGTTTCTCCACTAGTTTTTGAAACCCTACCAAATAGGCAACTTTAAAAAATTGTTTCACCAACAAAACCGAGAAAGCCACAAAACGGTTTACACCAAAAATAAGAAGCAAAAAAGTGGTTTCTCCTCCTCTTTCAAGTATTAATTAATAATAAAATTACCTATATTGTTATTAAGAAGTCGTTTTGTCAAACATTTTCTAAAACGACCTCAGCTCCACCATATAAACCATTCCACTGAAGCATCAAAGCCGCAACCATTTCAACTACACACAACCCTAAAAGACCCAAAAACCACGAGTCCACGAAACAGTACAGCACCATGTCAGCGGTTGACGACTAGTCAAGCAAGTCAATTGTTGATCGTTCACCTCGCCCCACACCGCCACACGTCGATGACTCATTGATTTTTCAAACATAAAGAAAACAAAATCATCCAATGCTATCTTCTAAAATTTCAACACCATGCCTCCTCTGTTTCAACTTTGAATATCGATGATTTCTTCATAAGCTGTTCTAAAATCATAATCTATTCATTTCAACTAGTTTCATCCTGATTGGAGCTCATTTTGTACTGTTTGGTGCTTGTTTGTTGCTGTAGCCGATTGAGTGATCAGCAGGGAGGAGTAACTTAGACACCAGTACTGCAAGCTGGACCCCAAAGCGCTGGTGTTCGAGAAAGATTTTTTTCTAGGACTTCATCCAAGGCAAGTCCAACCTATTCTGTTTTTCGACAATGTCTTAATTTTGAAACAAAACCCATGAAATCCTCTTTGCAAATGCAGCTGCTTTTTTTGGGCAAAGCATAACTCATACACAAACACTTACATAAACGCACATATGCTCAACCCTGTGACACACATTCCAGAAATCCTTTGTATGTTCCATCATGCCGAATTTTCTTCCTAAATTCTTCTGAATTAAATCATATTCATTTTACCTAGTATCATCATCAGGAGCTCATTCATGCTATCTTGTGCTTGTTTGTTTGTCAAGCCCAGAGCACACGAGTTCGAGCAAGAAATTCCCGAGGACTCACCCAGATTAATTAGCTAAACCTTGCCATGACCTAAATTATCAATCTTGATTAGTAATTAACCAAAAGATTACCATAAGCTGTACTGAAATTGCTAGCCAAGCACAATAAAGCTTTCATCACCATAGCTATGATAATAATAGGATCATGTACACAGGTATAGTGATTACATATCAAGATCGTACTTTTATCCTAGGGATAAATATAGACTTCTCCCCATGATCTTACTCAACTTGATGTGCAGATAGGAGTTGAAAACGCTGGAGTAGATCAATCATACCGATGTGGACGACGAGAGGTTAAAAAGCCAACATCCTAGCCCGATCGGCCAGGGGTGTTTTCACCTTCTCCCAAGGTATACAATGTCGCTCCTTCTATATAGATATGAATTTCTCTCTATTTCTTATCTTGTGGCGGCGCTGGTTTGGTGAGAATGTAGTAGCGAATGGTGAACCTCTTCATGTGCCTAACTTGGGGTATTTGTACTATCCTCCAACTTGGTTTGGAGGCAAATGGTGACCCTAGAAACCCTATCATATCATAGATTTCGCCGTGTCCATCGGGGGCCAGAATGGGCTACGAGATGATCGATCTGGTGGTGCCAGGTCGATCGGTCTGGGCCATTTTTGAGTCCCTAGCTATCCATCTTCCTCGTGCAGACTCTCTTTGATGAACAAAGTCAACCCCTGTTTATGTTGTATTTTTTGTCAAATTGCAATGTTATATTATGCACACATCACTTTTGGTTCTATACCTCATCCGGCAGTGAAAATGCACATTATTGCTTGTTTTTGAACCACCAGGTGATGCACATTTTCATTACCGGCTCATTTATCCACCACCATTTTTTTTTCAGCCGTAATATAAGGCTCTAGAACCGGCTGTGTTAAGGCTTGACTCATTACCACAAAACAACATTTTTCGGTCCAGTTAAAACAACATTTGTTGGGGTGGATGCGAGTACTAATTGTATATGCCTCTGCTTATACTGATGTAATGTTCAAATGCTGCACCAGTTGTTAGATCATGGAAGAACGCTCTCGTGGGAATTGTTCCAGTTCTACACTGCATGCTTTTTGGTTGGACGAAAATTCACAAATGATTCGAGTAGATGTGCTAATCGTCATCAATGCCATATTGGCCGCAATCATGGTTGGGATAGTCATCTATGGGCCACGCTATCGACACCGTGGCTTCATTCGCTTCCTATTTCAGGGGGCCAGCACCTTATTCCTTCCAGTATTGTCCTATGTCATCTCTAATGGCTCTACAATTGCCTCATCTCTGGGAACTCTTGGTCAGCTGCACACCTACAACTTCTTACAAAGTGAGCATCGCTTCGAAACCCTGCAATCCTCCTGCCTTGCATGGGGACATTTGGGGGGACTCTTATTGTGGGCAAACCTTGTTCAAATTGTTGAAATCAATACTTGTGCAATAGTAGCTGCTGATGATAGAGAAGGTCGAAACATTGGCCTTCCAATGGTGTTGGCTACGCAAGTAATTTGGACATCCTATCTTGCGGTCTACAATGCAATACAAATTGGCTACTGGTTTGTATACACTTTTCTATTGGTCTTTGCTCTTGTGTTCACAAAAATGGTGTTGAAATACTTTGCATTCCAAAAGGCAAAGCACTCCTTTGCTCTTGGACGCAATCCTCGTCTTATCATTGGGTACATGGAGCAACTACGAGAGGAAAGCCAGCGTGCTGCACCAATAATTGAGCATTTACCTCCACTTATAGTTATGGGAGAAGATAGACAATTGGTAGAGAAGCACCCTCGTGGTTACCGCATGAAATGGATGCTCAACAAAAATGGCAACACCAAGGTGAAGAACAATAACTTGGTGACAATTGATAAAATTTGGCAATTGGATGACATGCTTTTGGGGTCGGTACCACGGATCAAGGATATATGCTTTTCATTCGCACTGTTCAAAATGTTACGGTGTCTGTTCGCAGGTTACGCAGCTGCTGAGGCAGGATTGAAGGAATCCCATAACTTCTTTTGGCATGCTATGCTCAAGGATAGTGATGCTGAAAGACTCTTTGGTCTGTTTGAAGATGAGCTCTCATTTCTTCATGATTATTACTATTCATCCCTCCCAATATCCTATTCAAAGAGTTGGCTACCCATTTCCAACGTTCTTACCTCATTTCTAACTATAATTTATTCTTTCCTTCTTGGTCTGGGGCTTTATTTGTTAGTTATACTTCCCAGTTCAATCAAAGATGGTCAGATCACTTGCTATGTATGGTGCAATAATTTTGTTGAGTTTACAGAAACTCTTTCTACCCACAACACGGACCGCATTGACATAGGGAACGTATACTTCGACCTAGTGCCACTATTTGTACTCCTTGCAGTAGTTATTCTATCTGAGATAAAGGATTCCGCTTCCTACATTTTCTGTAACTGGACCAAAGTGACCCTCATTTGCCGCCATGTAGTAAGCCATGAAACTCGGCAGCAATCATCTCCTACAATGCAAACATGGGTTAGCCATTTGTTGCAATGCAGATTCAAGTTCATGAAGCATTGGGATGACAAGATGAACCAGAGTTCACTGTTCTTGCTCCATCAAAGAAAAACACCTGTCGTTCTTCTCAAGCGCCTTCTCCGTTTACCCGACCAGCAGAAGAAGAATGTGAAGGTACCAAGAGTGGTGAAGGTTGCCATTGTTGAATCCCTGAAAAGAAGCAATGGTATCCAGGCCACCAACTATTCGAACATTCTGCGCCGAGGCATGCCGGACAGCGGCGACAAATTTCTGTGGGCTTGCAGTGGGGAAGGAACGGCTGACATTATACTCATTGGCACATAGCCACAACTATTGTTGAGATCAGGCATCCACAGCATCAACCTGTTCTGCCTTGTGACAACAAGATTGTCGCTACTCACTTGTCGCAGTATTGCGCATATTTGGTGGCGTTTGTGACTGGGCTTCTCCCAGATGATGACCCATGGTGCAAGAAGCTACACGAGGCCGTCAAGGAGGACTTGACACAAGTGCTCGCTGGCGGCACTGCGGTGTCAACTGAGTATGACCAGCTGGTGGCTCTGTTAAGTGAAAAATCAGAGCATGAGGTTCTGAAGAAGGGCGTGAGGCTCGGCAAGCAGCTGGTGGCAGAAAGTGGGCAACAGGAGGAGGAGGAGATGGTGTGGAGACTACTCGCCGAGTTCTGGTCGGCGTTGATCCTGAGCGTCGCTCCGTCGGGTCGCCTCAACGAGCACGCGGAGGCCGTGGCCCGTGGCGGCGAACTGGTCACACTCCTTTGGGCGTTGCTGATGCACGCCGGGACCGGGCCAAGCAACGACGGGGCTGCTTCTTGGTCTACTACCGAAGTCAGGGTGTGATCCACCGTCTCTACATGCTTGTCTCATGGAGTCATGGTCAGTTTCATTCCATCTGTCTTGATTGATTTGATAATATAATGGTTGCAGCAGTGTGTGAGGTTCTGACTTGCATAATGATCATATTCCTTTCCGAAAGGCACTTATCTAATATATTTAAAATGAAATTATCTCGGGGTTCTAAGACCGCATCCAGCCAACGACACTTGTCTTATGGATATTGGTGATTGTAATCTCAATAAAATGAATGTTATTTGTAATTAAGTTCGGCTTTGCTAGTTATGTATCCTATATGTATGCTGCATTACATGCATTACATCTCAGGACTGTGGCAGTTAACTTGCTCCCCTGATGCATGCGGGTCATTGCTGCTAGTTAATTGCGGCGGATGGAATAAAATCTAAAATATGGAGAAGTTGCAATTCATATCTCTCATTTTATCATTGTCCTCGCCCTTTCTTTTATTTTCCGATCCATATTTGTCTTTATAAGTTTCACCGTCAGTCCATACTTCCTAAGTTAATCAAGAAATGGAAGTATGAAACAAATATACACGCATATTGGCAGCGACATCCGACAGAAGGTAGACTGATACATGTAAATATTTGTATATATATCATATATGTATGGTTGTGTGCTGGGCATCATTTCTGTTCAACCTCGACAGTCTCCTAGTAGATTACTCCCCGAGTGCAAAGGCAGCAGCGTCGAAGCTATCCGAGAGGCCAGTGCCAGTCTTGAAGGTGACCTTCTCCAGCGAAGCCTCAGGAACATAGACCTCAACAACGCTGAGCCAGAGCATCAGCTCCTTGGTCTTGACGCCGGTGATCTTCCGCAGCTTGCCTTTCTCAGCAAATGCGGTCACCTCAGCCGCGTAGGACACGGTCTGTTTGATCTTCTTGAACGTGTGCTCGACCTTCTTCTTCCCTTGCACCAGCCACATGAACCCCGTGGCACGATTGTACCCAAACTCCTGGATGTCCTCCACTGGAAGGAGGCCCTTGGGGAGCCCTAGCTGTTCAAGCAGCTCGACCGACTTCTTCTTGCAGATGGCGTCTCCAGTGAAGACCTCTGCGCCAGGACGGTTGCTCTCGATGGCCTGCGACGCCATTGGCTCTTAATTTTCTGCCAAGTGGTTCTATGTTTGGAATGTGTTGTGTGCGAAAATGAGTTAGGCTGGCTATTGTGGCACAGAGGTTGCAGAAGCAAGTTTATATAGATATCTGAAGTCTGAAGCCTTACCCCTGCGCTGCTCAATTCTGAAACAGATTGGAATCTGCAAATTAAGTAATTCAACGGCTAAGGAATGAGGCCATGAGTCATGACTCTAGCCATATCTGACTTCTGATTGATCAGCATGCATACTCTGACGCACAAAATCACTGACCAAGTCAAGAGACGCATAACTGGCACTGTGGCAGAGTGTGCAAATGACCCAAGACTTATAGTACGGAAACAGTTAGCACAACAACGTTTAAAACAAAAACAGTTAGTCAGCACGCCAGGACCGACCGACCGAGTCAACAATCTGTATATAACTGCTGACGCCTTGGTTCCTCTGAAACCAAGTGACGAAGTTCAGACTTTTGTTAGCCAGTAGGCCCAGTACACCGTATCATTGGGATCCTAATTTATTCGCATGTTGCATGTCAGCAGTCGCGGTCTGGCGGAGCGTGAGGCAAATTCAAGAGGGGGCCAAATGCTATCTGTAATCTGTTGCAACAACATTAAAGCCTTGAGTCATGATGACTCTAGCCGTATCTGACTTCTGATTGATCAGCATGCATACCGTGACGCTCAAAATCACTGACCAAGTCAAGAGACCCATAACTGGCAGACTCGCAATGTGCAAATGACTCTTTTACGGTAGACCCCACCACGTGGTGGTATGTAGTATATTGCTATTTTTGGTAAGGTTAAATAGTTAATTTTTTTAAATTTTAAGTAAATTTGGCAACCTCGGATCGAGAAAAAATTTTCGTTTATGCCACCATGAAAAATTTGAAAAAAAATCGTTTTTGAAATTTGAAATGAAAATTTTTGTTTTTGACATTTGAAAAGAAAATTGGCCATACCACCACAGGGAAATGAAATTTTTTGAATTTTCATTTTTGAAATTTGAAATGAAATTTTGCATTTTGAAATTTGAAAAGAACCGGCCATACCACTAGAGAGAAATGAAAAAAATTAAAATATTTCGTTTGTGCCATCAAGAAAACTTTGAAATGAAAAATATTTGAAAAAAATCATTTTTGAATTTTGAAATGAAAATATTCATTTTTGAAATTTGAAAAAAATTTGGCCATACCACCAGAGGGAAATGAAAAAATTTTGAAATAAAGAAATCATATATTTCATTTATGCCACCAAAAAACTACCAATAATACTCCTATACTACCTATACCACCTATGTGTACCACCCTATACCACATGTTAAGCCGTGGTGGTATACAATTAATTTCAACCGTTGGATCTTCCATACTGATCCTTTTTTAACAGTGATATAGGGTGGTATGGTCCACCGTAAAAGAGCCCGCAAATGACTCAAAGTCTTATGGTACGCAAACAGTTAGCACACCAACGTTTAAAACAAAAAACAGTTAGTCAGCACGCCAAGACCGGGTCAACAATCTGTATATAACTGGGAAGCAGCCAGAGATGACCGACCGACTGACGCTTTGGTTCCTCTGAAACCAAGTGACAAAGTTCAGACTTGTAATTGTCATCCATGTACACCGTATCAGCAACAGTAAAGCTACTAAGAGCAAGAACTGGGAGTGAATAGCTGCTTTCCTACAGATGAAGATGCAGCCTGCGATGGTGAGCAAAACAAAGAGGGGAACGAGGGGTTGAGAGCCAGCGAACGGCACAGCTGCTGGCTGCTGATGACTCCTGTTGTGCTGTTGCTGAATGCTGGCTGTGTGCTTGGAAATTTTTTTATCCGCATGTTATGGAACCAATTTTATGAAACAACATGGCGCATATACGCTAAGAGGTCTTTTACAGCGCACAATACGACCTTACGGGCCGTAGTACGGTAGTATTACCGGTTTTTTACTATGGGTAAAATGGTAATTTCCTCAAAATATATTATTTGAAAAAATTTTCCCCACTGCTAATTCAGCCGAGACGCACCCGAGTCATATATTTCATTTCCTATATTACAACAATATCATTTTACATTTCCGATAATACTCTTATACTACCCATACGACCTATGAATACCAGGGTTAAAAAACCACTACGAAGCGGTTTTTCGAACCCGAAAAACCGGCCTGATTAACCTGCAAAACCGATCAGTTAACTGAGGTAGGTTTTTTTTAGGTTCGGTCATACGCAGTAAAACCCCGGTTAACCGGGCAATTTTGCTACCAGACCGGACCGGTTTTACCGGTTACCGTGGAATTCCGGTCCGGTAGCAACGGTAATTTGAACCCTGATGAATACTACCGTACTACAGCTAAAAACCGGTAGTATAGAATTAATCTCAATCGTCGGATCCTTACATATATGTCATTTTCTATTACATACGAGTCCTTTCCAATCGGTAGTACAAGTAGTATTGTGCGTCGTAAAAAACCTCATACACTAAAGGGTAGTTCCGGAAAAGATTCCACCACCAACAGCCTGTTCATTTGGCTGGTGACTGGTGGTTGGTGCTGATTTGTTCTGAGAGAAAAATACTGAGTACTGTTGGCTGGTGGCTGATAAGACAAACGAACAGGGTGCAAGGGTCTTTTTGTATGGCGCATACCGCATATACACTATGTTTATTTAATTTGTTAGGCTTCTTTGTCTATAGATATTTTTTAAAGCGAATATTTTTTTCATTTCATCAGTTCGATTGCAAGCAAATAAAAGCGAATAAAGTGTTTCCATTTCAACAAAAACTTCCTTGATCATTATAAAAAGATCACTTGATTCCAGGTGTGATATCTGGGTTAACACCAGTGACAAGCAATAAAATCATTACACCCTTATGAAAAAATACATGCGTTGATTGTGCCGAGATTCCATCTGATGCGGCATGATAAACAATCTATTTGATATCAACAGTTGGACACCTTTGTAGACCTCCAAATGTATAGACTGGAATATGATTTTCATCAATTATCTAACAATGTCTCTTCCGTGGCTGCCGTAGTGCATAATTCTGTTGATATTGAACATTCTACACTTGACAAGGTAGCACCACATCTCCTTTTAAAAAAGTACCACATTACCACCATGGTGTAACTTGTGGCATCCTCTCGTCACTATGCTGCATTAATATATGACAACATAAGCAATTATACAAATATATATCCTCCGACGAACGATATAATCCCGATAATGACGAAATTTTCCGTATCACTCCAATTAGTTTGAAGAGGCATTTACAGTAAGAGAAGAACAGATTTCGTACTAACTAAATTGGTTACCAATAAAAAGTAAAACTGCAAGATACAAACTCGTAGGGGCAATAGGAACATACTTATATATTCATACATCATTCCAACACAGAACGGAAGAAAGAAAGAGCATCGTATACATAATAAGCACCATCACCACAGAAAGTATCATTATGGAACTGGCATCATTTCTAGTTAATCAACTGATCCCGTGTCTCTACTCCCCGAGCGCAAAGGCAGTAGCCTCAAAGCTATCAGAGAGGCCTGTGCCAGTCTTGAAGGTGACCTTCTCCGGCAATGCCTCAGGAACATAGACCTCAACGACACTGAGCCACAGCATCAGCTCCTTGGTCTTGACGCCTGTGATCTTCCGTAGCTTCCCCTTCTCAGCAAATGCGGTCACCTCAGCGGCGTAGGACACAGTCTGTTTGATCTTCTTGAACGTGTGCTCAACCTTCTTCTTCCCTTGGACCAACCACATGAACCCCGTGGCATGGTTGTACCCAAACTCCTGGATGTCCTCCATTGGCAGGAGGCCCTTGGGGAGGCCGAGCTCTTCTAGCAGCTCGACAGACTTCTTCTTGCAGATGGCATCTCCACTGACAACCTCTGCACCGGCGCGGTGGCTCTCAATTTGGGACGCCATTGGGGCTTTGCTAGTTGCTAGCAAAGGGTGTGACCTGGGATGTACTGTGTTGGATGCAAAGGAGTTGAACTTGAACTTGTGTGATGAAACTTGAGGCAATGGAGTCACGTTTATATAGAGGTGACTCTAGTTCAGACGCAAAGCAAGGAAATAGACACCTGACCCTCATAGGAAATATCACATCTCTGCACAGGTAGCCATAGCTGACTTCTGACTAGCAAGCATACTCTGACGCACAAAGTCACTGACCAAGTCAAGAGAAGCACAAAGTGTCTAGACGAAACAAGTCTTACAGTTAGCAAACCACGACGACAGAGTCAAGAGTCTATCAGAGATGACCATGAAAAATTCCGTGCTGTATCATATGGAATTGTAATTATATTTTTAGAATATTAGATGACAGATCTTTTTTTTGCGAAATCGTCTTATGGTGCTGTAAGTTTCTAGTTTTGTCGAATGGGACACAGTACAAGATTGCCCCCAAAGGATATACACAACAATAACTTACAAAATTCAGGTTACCGAACCAGTTTTGCAAAACAAAATGTTGACCCATAATAATATTACAATATTATGCAGAGAAAACATGGAGTATAAAACAACATTTTTGTTTGTCCAAATTAATGAACGGTGGGCTGAATAAGCCCAGCTGAACATTTCATTTCATCAGGGCCATATTACATGATCACACCTGACAAAAGTTACCTGACAATGATAACAGGCAGCACTAATCTTAAAATTGGAGCTTTGAAACTTGGCCCAAGCTAGCAACATCAACTGTGTTCACTGGTAGGGTGATGGTTCCTCCACTGAGGAAGCTTTCCAACACAGCTGAATGTTTCTGTTCACTCCTGTCTGACTTCATAACTCAATTGCAGAATGCATTCCACTGGCCCAGGGCCCTCTGTCATGTTTTAAACACAATCCTCATTGTGTATAGATATTTTGAAAAGGACCTAATCATATTCACTTCATCAGTTTTTTATTGCAAGCATGATCCAGTAGGACAAGGGAGCAGTTACAGCTTACAGTCAAGCCATTGAATTTGGCACAAACATAATCCTTGTAAGGATTGAATAAACTAATAAAACTCAAGCCATTTTATGGTACACAATTCTACTTCTACTTAGTGATATATAGTATATATAATATTTAACCATTTACTGTTATTGATAATTTAGTAATTATTACATTGTAAAATTTGATATTTCAAATGGAATGGTCTTATAGAATTACGCTGGTGTAAAAGATTATGGTTATGCCATTTGTGTTTTTTTAACCACGATACCCTTATAATACTTGTACTACTCATGTATATTACCCAAACCATAGGTAATGTTTTAATCAGTAGCATACAATTAATTTTAACCATAGAACATTTTTATACTAGTTCTTTTTTAACACTAGTATAACATTCAGATAGGCAAGATTTGTAGAGACATTCAGATAGGCACCGTAAAAGAGCTCTAAAACTCAACACTCAGATAGGCAAGATTTGTAGAGACATTTGTAATAAGGGAAAAAACAATAATATGAACTGAATTCAGTTTGCAATAAAACTTCAAGATACAAGCTCACACGGGCAACCGTAGGAACACACTTATACATGCATCTTTGAAACACAAAAGAAAAACCGACAGATATTCTATCTGATTCAAATTTACTCCCCGAGTGCAAAGGCGGTGGCGTCAAAGCTGTCAGAGAGGCCAGTGCCAGTCTTGAAGGTGACCTTCTCCGGTGAGGCTTCAGGAACATAAACCTCAACAACACTGAGCCAGAGCATCAGCTCCTTGGTCTTGACGCCTGTGATCTTCCGCAGCTTCCCCTTCTCAGCAAATGCCGTGACCTCAGCGGCATAGGACACAGTTTGTTTGATCTTCTTGAACGTGTGCTCAACCTTCTTCTTCCCTTGGACCAGCCACATGAACCCCGTGGCACGGTTGTACCCAAACTCCTGGATGTCCTCCATTGGCAGGAGGCCCCTGGGTAGCCCGAGTTCTTCCAGGAGCTCGACGGACTTCTTCCTGCAGATGGTGTCTCCACTGACAACTTCTGCGCTGGAGCGGTGGCTCTCAATTAGGGACGCCATTGGAGTTTTGCTAATTTCTATCAAAGGGTACCTTGGATGTACTGTCTTGGATGGAAATGAGTTGAACTTGTTGGTGATGAAACCTGAGGCAATGAAGGCAAGTTTATATAGAGGTCCCAAGGCCTGTTCGTGTTACTTAATTCTGAAGCTGGCTGGATGTGGTGACTAGAATTCAGAGGTAAAGCTAACAAATGGACTCCTGGGCCTCATTGCACAGGTAGCCATAGTTGACATGTGACCAGAAAGCATGATATGACGCACAAAATCACTGACCAAGTCAAGAGACGCACAACTATTTCAGTGTCTAGATGAAACATGTCTCACAGTTAGGCGTTAGCACACCGCGACCGAGTCTGAAGTCTATCACGGCAGCCAGAGATGACCGTCGGACACATTGGCTTCTCTGAGCCAGCTCTGAGTCGAGGTGAAAAATTCTATGCTGCTTCTTATGGAATTGTAATTATATTGTTGGAATGCTACGTACAAGCAGTCAGACAATTACGATGACGTGAGATATTTCGTTGAACAGTTTCTAGATTTGTCAGAATGAGCCGGTCGAAGATTGCCTGCAAAGGACAAAAAGAACAGTAATTTGGCGAATTTCGGGGCACCGAACCAATTTCGCGAACAAGATTTTTTATAAGATTATGCAGGGATAACATGGAGCACATAAACAACGATTTCTTTTTCTTGTTGCTTTTGTTTTTGAAATCAACAGATGGCTGAGGTTCCTTCCATTCAATCAAAGCAATATTACATCACGAGGTTTTTGATTTGGTAATATGAAATATAATCAATTTTTTGATTTGGATAAAATTATAATCTACACAAATTATATTATTTCAATTTTTCTTCCCTTTTCTCCTCACTTAATTAAGAAAGACTTGATAAATTTCAACAATATCATTTTACATATTTCCAATTATACTTCTACACTACCATACGAGATACATACTCATGCATACAATTAATCTCAACCAGTAGAGCCTTTCGTACGAGCTCTTTCTGAACAGTGATATAAGGTAGCATTATGCATCATAAAAGACCTCATAATCATTAAAGACCAGACTAACGTTACGGACAATGATCAGGCTAAAAAGGTTTTCAACCCAAACAAAGAAGAAAACAGAGCAAAGACCTATCATTCCGAGAAATCCCTTTTTCTTATTCTCCTTGTCAATCCTATAATTTTAGAGGTGACCAAAGGCACCACTAAAATAAATGATCCTAATATCTTCCCTTTGGGAAGAATTCCACTTAATACAAACCATCCCTCCGAGATGCCAACATGATTGATCGAGGGATTTCCCTCGATAAATCGAATACAATACCCCATTGGTATGGGGCCCCTTGCCTAAGAAGCGCCTTCCCGAGATCGGACTCGAGGGAAGATAAGACATTCCTAAGGGATACCCTTTCAAATATGAGGGTAAATAAAATAACAGACTATTGTCTTAGACTCTAGTCTGTTTCAAGAAATAAATGGAATAATCAAGCAAAGAACTATCCCCCTCCGGGGCGAGGGCTCGGCTCACTCTGCTCTGCTTCCGGGAAAGGTAAGGAAGTATAATGTTCTCTAGTACGGATTTCCCGGAGCAGAGCACCTCATCCTTTTCTGAATACTAATACTACCTAAAACACCATCCCCTCGAGGGGAATGAGGGGTGAGTTCAGGTCCCGATGGCAATGAAAGAGGAGAAAATCCCTTTGTTGTTGGGGGAGGGGGGCACCCCATGGGCTCGGGGGCGGTCGGTAGTAATGTTCGGAGAAAAGTAGTGGATTGAGACTTCAAATCCTTTGATAGCTGGCTCAATTATTCCACAACTTTTGGAGGGGGTCGCAGGGGGAAACTTTTTGGATCCCCCGAACTGAGTGAATTTCCTGTTTTGGAAAACTGGAAATTTCATCCAAAAATTTTTTGAAAAAAGATTGGCGATTTTTTTGTCTTCCTTAACTTACAAATAGCACCCCCTAGGAGCCCTTTATCGTATAGCGTCGCGTCATTTCACTGTCGCAAGACGGACCCCCTTGGGATTTGCCAAGTGGTGTCTTCCGCCTAGTTGAGGCGACTCTTTCGGAAGAGCAACCACAATCTGCGCCTTCTTGTCCTTTGTCACTCAAGTCTATAGCCTTATCTTGCCACGAAATGTGGTGTTCCTGGTTGGAGGGTGGTTATTCCGTTATCCCCGGGGGTTTGATTTCGGAAAGGTTCTTATGGCGCTTCCTAAGCTAGACAATCGGCAAAGAAAACAAAAGCACGCCCAGTCCTAGAGGTTTGAATTCCAAGTCCACATTCTCATAAGGCAGTCCAACCCCTCCCGTGGATTATTCACGGTTTTTGAAGTTGGTGGCTAGCACTGACACATGTCATCCCTCTTGTCAAGAAACAACTACTGTTGTGAAAGGGTTCACAGATCATTCTATAGGGCTGCTAGAGGCAAACAGACTGAAAAAATTTAGAGAGGCCCCAACAGGCAGCAACTAATGTTCAAATTTAATACTTGCCCCAAGCTACATCAACTGTGTTCACTAGGGATGGAAATATGGAAATGGAATCTGAATTATCCGATATATATATCCACTAAAATATAAATATGGATATCCGTATTCGAATTCAAATGTGGTAGTAAAGTGGACACATCCGAATTCATTTTTGTCGATTTTTTCTCTATCCGATTCCATCTATATTCGTCAATATCCGGCACTATCCGTATTCGAGTATATAAAATTGTAAGTTATATGTCAAATTATGTTCAATAGAATACTAATAATGATAGTGTATAATTAAAAAAATTATATCCATAACTAAGGACTATGACATTAATTTTAATATAAAAAATATTGGTCCATAAAACAATTTAAAAGTTATATTTAAATTTATTGACCAATATAATTAATTTTAATAATAAAAATACATTATTATAAAGTTTAATTTTAATTACTCTAGTTTATTTATGTGTTGATGAAAATATTTTTCTTGTATTTTTTATTATTTGTTCGATAAATGTACATATATATTAAAAATATGTATTTATTAATAGTTTAATTTATCATATGATGAATTATTAAAATAAACATGGATGAATGTGATCATCTTAATGAGTGATCTCTGTTATGTACTAATATTAGTCTTTACATGATTTTGTAATTGTAAATTACAATAAAGAAAATTGGTACATGTTGTCTTCCAAATCGAGTAAATATCCAAATGTGTTTCCGAATTTGAGACATCCGTTTTGTATTCGTATTCGAGAACATTCGAATCTGTATTCATATTCGAGTAAAAATGTGGTAAAAGGTGTTATCTGATTCCATGTGAATCCGATCCGTTTCCATCCTTAGTGTTCACAAAAAGGGTGACACAAAGGAAAGCTTGTCCGAACATCACTATTTTTTGTGTTCGCACTTGTCTACTTGTTGGCGGTCGATTTCCGTCAATCAAGAACACTTGTTATATTATGGTTTGAACTTCATTTTGGAACTAACCCACCACTAGGCATACTAATGATATAACAAGTTCACCGTTGGATGTGCATTTGGAGTATAGTGTTTTTGCAGGAATTCATGTATTAAATGAGGGAAGGTACAACTAGTTCGGAGGACGTTTTGCAAGTCAATCAAGGAGCTCCGACCGTGTGCAAACTTGCCTCCAAAGGAGGCAAGGACCAATGTGCTTGAATGGAGAACTCCCGAGGACCGAGATTAAAAGACCGGAAGTTCATGCATAAAGATCCCTCAACTTGGCCGCGGAGATAACGACGTCCAAAGTCCACAATTGAAGGGGCCAATGATCCAAAATGCAAGAGATGAAGCGCGGAGCAAATTGGGCCGAAACCGAGCCCAGAAAGGCCCAGGCCGGCCGGCCCATGCCTACCGGCCCAGCCTGTTCTGGTGTCGGTTCGTGCCCCTCTTTCTTCGATGTTAAGTACGTGGAACCCTAAGTGCGTGGGCAAGATGCCATTCGCCAGAGACGCCATCTAGTTCCTCAGAGCCACCAAGGAAGAGAAGATCGACTACGAGAGAGACTCTTGGGGGAGGACACTCGAGAGAGATCATCGCCAAGCCCAAGGGAGGTCGCCACGAGGAAGGAGGACGCCGAGAGCTTGCCACGGCACCGCCAGAGTTGAAGGACAACGAGGATCCATCTTCATCGGAGGCATCCACCATCTCAACGGTGCCATGCCTAGCGCCATGATGGGGCAAAGTCTTTCGTTTGTCCATGGAGTTGTAACGGAACTTGAAGTGTAGTCACCTATCTTGTTTGGATCATATATCTATCATACCTTTTGTTGATGATGCTTAATGTTTAAGGCTAGCTACCATGCTTTCGGGGTTGCTCCCGTAGATCGCGTCAACATACCATGTTCATTAGGGTTAGTACCGATTACCTTCACGTAGTGACAGGTACGAGGGAAGGGAAACGTCTAATCCTTGACCACATACCTAGATAGATTGGATCAGGGGTTTATCATGTTTTGGGTGAATGCATCTTCAAGTACCTAGACTCCATGGGCATATGTTCTTCATACTTGAGCACCTTTCATCTCTCTTTAACGTAACTTAGGGTTAGTTTGTCTTTACTTTATAGATTAATCTTTCTATCATAAGTCTTCAATCAACTATATTAGTGTTAGGTTAAACGCTAGTAATCCCCTTGCTCCTTGGGTTGACAAGAACCTTGGGATCTCCCGTAGGTGAAGAAGGGCATAGGAGATCCGTACGCTTGCGGATCGAAACTTCATACGAGTTTCACCTATCAACAAGCCCCTTTTTCTGGCGCCGTTGCCGTGGAGCAAGCTAGTTTACTTCGTTTGATCTTTCATTGATTACTAACATCTAACCTTTGTGTTCTAGAAAAATACTCATTTTTGTTTTTGTTTTCTTTTGATTGTCTAGATGGCGTTCGTTGGAAATCCCTTGGAGGAGCCAGAAAAATCACTAAGAGACTATGCTAGCCCTCGATGTGAGGACATCAAGGTACAAGAGTCTGACTTGGTTCTCCAAGCGACAAGGTACGAAATCAAGCCTCGAATCATTGAGATGGCAGCAACTAATCCGTTCTGAGGGGTGGAGACGGACAACCCATATAGACATATCCAGCACTTCACGACACTATGCAATATGGTACGACAAGAGGGAGTCCCCGATGATTGGTTTAAATGGAATCTCTTCCCCTACTCACTTGCCGATGAAGCAATGAAGTGGTATTCATTTGCATCCTTCGAAGTCGAGGGAAATTGGAATCAATTGATAAAGAAATTGTGTGCCAAGTTTTTCCCTATAAGCAAGATTCTACGTATAAGGAGGCAAGTGATTAACTTTAAGCAAGGAGAAGAAGAGGGGATTCATCAAGCGTGTAATAGATTCAACGAGCTAGTCGAACAAGGACCAAGACTCGGATTTCCCGGTGATGTACTTTTGCATACATTTTTCTTTTCCCTAACCCCTAGTTGCATGGAATACATTCAAATGTGTGCAGGAGGGGATCTCATGGAGAAAACACTCACGGAAGCTGCCCAACTTCTACAAAAAATAAGCAAAGCGGCAGCCATGCGAAGAGATTGTGAAACACGACTTTCGGGGAAGCCGAAATGTGATACAAGTGTGAGACCACTTGCTGCAATTTTCAGAAATACGGCCCCGGAAGAGAAGAAAGAGGAGCCAATCTCGAAAAAGGTTGAAGAAATTAAACATGCGGAACCTGGAACCATCCCGGAGAGTGATCACGCGGAGACAAGCAAAGCAAGTGAAAGAACTATGTTAAGCGCGAAGCCACTAAGGGAGTTCGAGCAAATGGATTGGGTCCCAATTGATTTTGGAGAAATTTTTGACAAGAGAAGACTGTTCCCTAATCAAAAGGGGATGTCGAAAGCCGTGGAGATGGACTTTCCGCCGGAGAAACAAATGGAACATCCATACAACCTAGAGATAACCGGGGAGGTCCTTCAAAAACTCTTTAGCGAAGAAGAAGTGGATCCGGACCATGTGGCCGAAGCAAAGAGGATTATGAGAATCAAGCCCGAGGCATCACCATTCGCTCGCCTCGCTGAAATTTATGCCATAGGATCCGATGAAGAAGAGAAGACATCGCCGCGTATAGATTGCAAGGTCAACAACATTGATTGCAAGGCGTTATGCGACATTGGAGCACAAGTAAGTGTCTTGTCTTCTAAAATTTTTGATGAAATTCATGATCATACCATTGACCTAGTTCCAACCACTACTAAATTAATCATGGGAGATGGTAGAATTGTTAAACCTATTGGAATTGCCTGAAATCTAGAAGTTTTAATTTCCGAAAAATACATACCAACCGATTTCTTCATTATTGATGTCTACTATGATAAAAATGATCATGTAATTCTTGGTAGACCTTTTCTCAAGTTGGTTAATGCCGTTTTAGATGCCGGAAAAGGAAAAGTAACTATTAATCTTGATGGGGATAATCACACATATAATTTTCTTCCCGCTTCTAGAATTGCCTCGCCCCTACCTCTTGATGACGAAGAGGTAGAGAGCCTTCGTTTTGTTGAAACCTTTAGGAATCCATTGCAAAGAGCAATGGAGAATGAATCCAATAATGAGCTAGATGGAGAATTAGCGGAAGCAACTAAAGAACTAGAACCACAAGACGGAAGCTTAGAGGAAGATAAATTTGAAGACATTGGGGAAATTAAACATGAAGAACCACAAGTACCGGAGGTGGATCTTAAGCCATTGCCCAAAGGATTGAAATATGAATTTTTGGGGCCGGACAAGACTTATCCCGTGATTGTGAGAGACGAATTGAGCCCCGAAGAGAATGACATGTTGCTGAATTTATTGAAAAAGCACAAGAAGGTGATTGGATATTCGATAAATGACCTTAAAGGACTTAGCCCAGTGTTTTGCACTCACCGCATACCTATGGAGGATCAATGCAAGCCCGTTGTGGACCATCAAAGGAGGTTAACCCATGCCATGCGAGAGGTGGTGAAGAAGGAGGTTATCAAGTTGTTGGACGCCGGAATCATCTACCCAGTGCCGCATAGCGAATGGGTGAGCCTCGTACATTGTGTGCCGAAGAAAGGAGGTTTGACCATGGTGAAAAATGAGAAGAATGAA
The DNA here is from genome assembly GCA_036936925.1 of Cenchrus fungigraminus. Taxonomy (NCBI): domain Eukaryota; kingdom Viridiplantae; phylum Streptophyta; class Magnoliopsida; order Poales; family Poaceae; genus Cenchrus; species Cenchrus fungigraminus. The sequence goes on from CM072780.1 coordinate 94,913,035, forward strand.
CTAATTCCGCAAAGAACCATGACCGGATGGAGGATGTGTATTAATTATCGCAAATTGAACAAAGCAACGAAGAAGGATCACTTCCCCCCTACCATTCATCGACGAGATGCTTGAGAGGTTAGCAAAACATGCATATTTTTGCTTCCTTGATGGATACTCGGGGTTCATGCAAATCCCCATTCACCCGGATGATCAACACAAGACAGCATTCACTTGCCCTTATGGAACATTTGCATATAGAAGGATGCCCTTCGGTTTATATAATGCTCCAGCCTCTTTTCAACGATGCATGATGGCGGTATTCTCGGAGTTCATCGAGGAAATTGTCGAAGTATTTATGGATGACTTCTCCGTTTATGGTAAAACTTTTGCGGATTGTTTGGCAAATTTGGATAAAGTTCTTACAAGGTGTGGGGAGGTTGACTTGGTGCTAAATTGGGAGAAATGTCACTTCACAGTGAAACAAGGAATAGTGTTGGGACACATGATATTCGAGAGGGAGATGGAGGTGGACAAGGCCAAGGTTGAAGCGGTTGAGAAGCTTCCACCACCGACGGATATCAAATCTTTGAGGAGTTTCTTAGGCCATGTGGGATTCTATAGGAGGTTCATCAAGGATTTCTCAAAGATTACAAAGTCATTGACTAATCTTCTCCAAAAAGATGTGCCATTCGATTTAAAGAGAAGTGCTTGGCAGCGTTCCGAACACTAAAGAGAGCTCTCATAACCGCACCTATCATTCAACCGCCCAATTGGAGTCAACCATTTGAGATCATGTGCGACGCTATCGACTATGCCGTTGGAGCCGTGTTGGGGCAACGAAAAGAAGGCAAGGTACATGCTATATATTATGCTAGCAAAATCCTTAATGGAGCTCAATTAAATTATGCAACAACGGAGAAGGAATTGCTTGCGGTAGTTTTTGCCTTTGAAAAATTCAAATCATATATTGTGAATTCTAAAGTAATTGTCTACACCGATCATGCGGCAATCAAGTATCTCTTGTCTAAAAAGGATGCCGAGCCAAGGTTGATTAGGTGGATCCTTCTCTTGCAAGAGTTCGATGTGGAGATTCGGGATAAAACGGGGTCGAAAAATGTTGTGGCTGACCATCTATCAAGAATGAATCGTGAGGATGATAAAGAGCCCATCGAAGACAAGATGAGAGATGATCATCTATATCACATCCTCGACAAAGACACTTGGATGATCAACATTATTCGAGCCATACGGAAGATGCCACTTGATCACTTAGATAAGAATGCTCAAAGAAGGGTGATGGCTGAGAGCTGAAAATATTATTGGGATGCACCTTATCTCTTTAGGCTTGGAGCGGATGGAGTCTTGTGAAGGTGCATACCAAGCGAAGAAAGAGTCGAAATATTAAGGAAGTGTCACTCGGGCGAATATGGAGGACACTATGGACATTTTAGGACTCAAGCAAAGGTATGGGCTAGTGGGTTCTATTGGCCAGAAATGCATGAAGACTCGAAAAGGTATGTTGCTTCTTGTCCGGAATGTCAAAGAACGGGGAATATATCTCAAAGGAATGCTATGCCTTTAAATTATAACTTGCAAATTGATCTATTTGACGTATGGGGAATTGACTTCATGGGGCCTTTTACTAATTCAAATGGATGTGAGCATATATTAGTAATGGTTGATTATGTATCCAAGTGGGTAGAGGCCATCCCTTGTCGAAGAGCTTCAACGGAGGAATCTATATCTGTTCGCACCCAAAATTGGCACAAAGCCGATCAAGTTGACGCCACCGGTCAGACCGGTGTCCATCGACGGCCTGACCGGTCGGGCGTCTTGTAGCCGATTCGGCAGCGGCCACACCGGTCTGACTGGTGGGCCCGACCGGTCTGACCGGTGGACCCCGAGTCCGAGCAGAATTGAGGAGTCCTAGCGAATTTCGACTTGTAAAAGGATTCCTTGCGGGACAAGACCTCCCCACCCTATAAATATAAAGGGCCACAGCCGTTTGAGGTGGAATCACCTAATCGAACATTACTTTCTACAACTTTTATCTCTCAAACCCTAGCTTTTCCAACCTTGTGCTTTCCTTGTTTGTCTCGACGACGATCAGGGACGTTCTGAGTGGCCTTGCCGACCTCAGAGCAACCCTAGGCGCGCCACCTCCGACGGGGTCCCTCCCGAGGCGGCGATCTTAGGTTTTCACCGCGCCTCTGCAGCCACCGGTCAGACCGGTGCCCCTGACCGGTCAGACCGGTCCGGGCAGGAGCTCGGCGAGTTCAGCGTTTCGACGTTCCGTGCGATCTAGCGCTCGTGTGTGTTGACTAGAAAAAGCGTCGACACACTTTTGGCGACTCCGCTGGGGAACGAACCCAGAATCTCTGGTTTCTAAAACCGTTCAATCTAACCTCAGCCAGATGGGTGCTCGGTGTGAACTTGACATGAACAACATTGTCACCGCGTCGCTGGAAGATCTCTCTCCAGAGGAGCAGCAGAAGTTCAAGGCGCTACAAGAGTACATGCAAGTACAATTCCTAGCTGGCGTCAAGAAGGATCGATCCGGCAAGGTGGCAAGATTGAAAGAGTTCGAGCTGCCGGCGATCAGGCTAAATGATAGCAATATTGAGGTAATTCCCACTGTAAGTAAGAAACCCCCGTCTGAAACTTCTCCTATGAAATCTACAGTGGAAAGTGATGAATTGCTTGCTTCTTACATTGCTCGTTCAGAACGGTTAGAGGATCTTGAAAAAGATAGGAGTTTAGGTTTTAATAATAATGAAACTAATAGTAGTACTCCTAAAGCTAGTCCTCAAGGGTCTCATCCTAGCTTAGCGCCTTTGCCTGTAAATAATGGTAATCATGCATATGGTTTGACACCAAATCCAGTATCTGGTCAGTACCCTCAGTTTCAACCGCACAGGCCAAACATGGCCGCACCGGTCGAACCGATGCAGGGTACCGGTCAGACCGGTGCTATGGAGTTGGTGCCCGACCAGCCTTTGCCAATTTCTGTCGTGCCAAATCAGATGGTCCCTACTTTTTCTAATACAATCAGTAATGTTGGACCTCATTATAGTACGACAGTGAATACATCGGCCTCCAAAAACATTATTCCGGACGATGTGTTTGAAAGTTACAGGTTAGCTAAAGCTAAGATAGCTCCCTATTTAAATAAGATGAATTTGGAGAATCCTCAACCACAACAGCCAAATAATCCTAATTGGGCGGAATTTAATAGATTTAAGGAAGATTTGGCTAATGTGGTAAAAACCAAACTTGGTGTTGATATTGGTAACACTAATTTGTATCAAAAGCCATACGATCCCGAGTTTGATAGATTTCCTCTCCCACGTGGTTGGCGTATGCCTGACTTGATTAAATTTAGTGGTGATGATGACCGAACCACATGGGAGCATATTAGTCAATACACTGCACAACTAGGTGAAGCTGGTGTCTATAATGCTTTAAAAGTGCGCTTGTTCTCTTTATCTTTGACTGGCACCGCTTTTGCTTGGTTTTCCTCGCTTGCTCCCGGTTCTATTATATCTTGGGATATGTTAGAACGTAAGTTTCATGATCACTTTTATAGTGGGAGCATACAATTAAAATTGACAGACTTAACATCGGTTAGGCAAGGAAGAGATGAGACTGTCTCTGCCTACATTAAAAGGTTTAAAGAAACTAAAAACTGGTGCTTTAATTTGTCAATCACTGATATGGACCTTGCAGACATTTGTCTGAAAGGTTTAAGATCATCTATTAGAGATAAGATAGAGGGCACTGACTTTCTTTCGGTTGCACAAGTTCAAATTAGAGCTTTAGTTGTTGAAAACCGAATGAATAAAGAGAAAGATAATTTTAAATCACGTCGTTCTAATGTTCATATTATTGATTATGATTCTGATAGCTCGGACGATAGTGATAAAGAAATTTATGCTGCTGAATTTAATTGGCCCTCTAAAGAAAAAGCTTATTCTTGTTCATCTCTTAAGCCGGCTAGTAAAGGTCGGCAAGAAGAAATTAAATTTACTTTTGATGTTTCCAAATGTGATCGCATATTTGATGAATTGCTTAAATCTGGAAATATCAAGTTAAATCATACTATTCCTCCACTTGAAGAGTTGAAAAGACGTGCATATTGTAAATTTCATAATTCATTTTCTCATGCTATTAATGATTGCAATGTGTTTCGTCGACAGGTTCAATCGGCCATAAACGAAGGTCGTTTGACTTTTCATGAGATGCAAGTGGATAAGGCTCCTTTTCCAATCAACACCATGGATTTACAGCAGCCTAAGGTACTAGTTCGGCCACATCAAGCTGAAGCAACTAAAGGCAAGAACGTGGTAATCGGGGAGGCTAAGCCCGATTTGAGAGGAAAAGAGCTAGTTCGCAAAGTTGAGTATGAGAAGACTCCTGATGGCAAAGAGACCTTCAAGGTTACAGTAAGTGCCTCTGGACATGGGGGGCAAGGGTCGTCCACACCCACCGATCAGCGACCGTCTGAGCCGTCTCTGGCCAGACCGGTCAGACCGGTGGATGTGACCGGTCAGACCGGTGCGCCCCCAGACCGCTCGAGGATGATCAAGCCAAGCCGTCCGGAGATTGGAAACTAGAAACTTAATGTAGCAAAAAATCAGGGGAGTGGTCCTAAGCCAAAGGTCACTTTCGACATGCTATTTGACAAGTATTCCAAGCAAAAGGCCGTTACAAGTGATCGGCCATTAAAAAAAGGATGAAGTCACCTACACATCAAGAAGGATCATCTTCACCTCCAAGGGCTGCTACAAGACTCAAGGGTGAATCATCGCAGCAAGGGCAACGTTTTACTCCACCATGGGCGTCATCAAGTTCAAATGCACCACGCCCGATTTATGATGACAATGGAGTGATGTGGGTGCCTTATCAACAAGCCTTTCATCCTGGATGGGGAGGACAGAAATCAGCTTTCGACAGAATCTCCAGGCCTGTCCAAGACCGATTGGCTCCTTGCCGTTCTGGTTAGGGTCACCAGACCCGACCGGTCAGACCGGTCGCTACCACCGGTCAGACCGGTGCCGCCAGAAAAGCCGTGCCACCTCCCGTGAAGCAAGTCTACAAGCCGAAGCAGAAAGAGGAGGTGCAGAAGATGGAAGTTGATCCAGAGAGGACTACGAGTCAAGACATTATTCAGATTGGATCAATGGGTGTCCCTATTGGAGAAGATGGCAAAAGACCGATTGTTCCTAACAATAAGGTTGTGACATCAACTCCAGGGGTGTTTGCTGCTGCTAATGACCATGAGGCCAGTGGTAGTGGTTCCAACTCCAAATACTTCTTGCCAAGGTGGTGTCCTCCTGGATTGACTCGCACACAAAGGAGGAAGCTTCAACACCTGAGGTTTCAAGAGAAGAGGGAGAAGGAACTAGAGAAGCAAAGGGACGAAGCTTTCAACCAGTACAGGTCCATGGTACCTCAGGGGAAAGAGTGGAGTGTCAAGACCAGCTCCCAGTCGACACCGGTCAGACCGGTGGAGGGGTCGGTCAGACCGGTCACACCGGTCAGACTGGTGGAAGTCAACGGTCAGACCGATGACCCAGAGACGCCGCCCGGTTTCTCTTCTTCGGTTCCCATGGTTTGTGATGACAAGTCCGCATCGGATCCTGCACCAGAAGACGATGAGGAGCTTGTTGACTACAGTTCTTCGCCTGAGCGCATGAATTTGGACATCAACGTGATCCATATGTCTATGGATGGTTATGTGCTCTCGGAGGAGGACGTCGCACATCTTGACTTTGGGCCAAAGGAAGCTATTTTCCAGAAGCCTAAAGATGTTGAAAATCATTTGAAGGCTTTGTACATGAAGGGACACATCAATGGGAAGCCTATCTCTCGCATGCTGGTGGACGGAGGAGCGATCGTCAACTTGATGCCGTATTCTTTGTTCAAGAAGTTGGGAGGTTCAGATGATGAGCTGATCAAGACCAACATGACCGTCAGCGGTGTGGGAGGAGGCGAGCCGATGGGAGCTAAAGGCGTCGTCTCTATGGAGCTCACCGTTGGGAGCAAGACGTTGGCTACGGCATTCTTCGTCGCTGAGACACAAGGTAACTTCAGTCTCATCCTTGGTCGTGATTTGATTTATGCAAATCAGTGTGTGCCTTCTACTTTGCATCAATTCTTAATCCAATGGGTAGGCGACGAGGTAGAGATTGTTCATGGTGATACATCGGCTTGTGTTGCAGTGGCCGATAGTCCTACTATGGATAATCATGAGAATCTTAAGTGCTTAACTGGTTTAGATTTATCTAATTTGAGGCTTATTGATTCTACCAAAGATGGTCTTGCTACTGTTGTCATGAAGCCGATCGTTGATCAGGCTAGAACTTCTCTGTCGATTTGATGGATGCAAATCTGGAGTGGTTGCAACAAAGGCGAGAGCACTATCGGGCGCATAAGAACGATATGTGTGAGGCCATCGAAGACTTTGATGATTTGAGCAAGTTAGGACAAGGGTTTACGTCAGCTGATCCTTTAGAGGAAGTTGATATTGGTGATGGCACTTTACCCAGGCCGACATTTGTAAACAAGAATCTCGATCCTTTGTTTAAATCAGAGTTAATAAAGCTGTTAAAGGAGTATGTTGATTGCTTTGCATGGAATTATAATGAAATGTCTGGTTTAAGTCGTGATCTAGTTGAGCATCGTTTACCTATTAAACCTGGTTTTGGGCCTTATAAACAACCTCGTAGAAACTTTAATCCTGATATTTATGACCGAGTGAAAGAGGAAGTCAATCGGTTACTTGATGCAAAGTTTATTAGGCCTTGTCGTTATGCTGATCGGATCTCTAATATTGTGCCTGTTGAGAAAAAAGGAACAAAAAAGCTTCGTGTTTGCATTGATTTTAGAGATCTTAATAGAGCTACTCCTAAAGATGAATATCTTATGCCTATAGCCGATTTTCTTGTTAATGCTGCATCCGGACATAGAATTCTTAGCTTTCTTGATGGTAATGCTGGTTACAATCAAATCTTTATGGCCGAAGAGGATATATCCAAAACGGCTTTCATATGTCCGGGTTTTGTTGGCTTATTTGAGTGGGTTGTTATGACTTTTGGATTGAAAAATGCGGGTGCTACTTATCAAAGAGCTATGAATTTAATCTTTCATGATTTGCTTGGCATCATAGTAGAGGTTTATATCGATGATATTGTTGTCAAATCGGCTGGAGATGATTCTCATTTAGCTGATTTAAGACTTGCATTTGAAAAATGCGTCGGTATAAATTAAAGATGAACCCACTCAAATGTGCTTTTGGTGTATCGGCTGGGAAGTTTTTGGGCTTCATTGTGCATGAGAAAGGCATAGAGATAGATCCTAAAAAGATTGAGGCAATCCGGAATGTTAAAGCGCCTACTTGTAAAAAGGATTTGCAAAAGTTCTTGGGCAAGGTAAATTACTTAAGGAGGTTCATTTGTAACTTGTCTGGGAAGGTGAATGCTTTTACTCCTTTACTTCGGTTAAAAAATGATGTTGACTTCACTTGGGGGGCAAAGCAACAAGAGGCATTTGATGAGATCAAGAGCTATTTGACTTCTCCACCCGTTCTTCAAGCACCCAAGAGTGGTATTCCTTTCAAGTTGTATGTAGCAGCTGAGAAGGATGTCATTGGAGGTGTTTTGACTCAAGAGACCGAAGGCAAGGAGTACATTGTTGCATATGAGAGTAGAAGATTATTGGACGCCGAAACAAGGTACACTTTTATTGAAAAGTTGTGTTTATCACTATATCATACTTGTACCAAGTTGAGGCATTATTTATTACCTAGTACTTGCATAGTAGCATGTCAAACCGACATAATCAAATACATGTTGCATAAACCAATTTTAAGTGGTAGAGTCGGCAAATGGGCTTATGCTTTAGTTGAGTATGATTTGCATTGTGAACCATTAAGTTCAATGAAAGGTCAAATTGTTGCCGACTTTATTGTTGGACATAGAGTAGATAAGCAACTTGATTTGAATATCGGTTATGTTACTTTTACTCCATGGAAATTGCATTTTGATGGATCGGTTTGCAAAGATGGTTGTGGTGTTGGAATTGTCATTATTTCGCCAAGTGGGGCTGTTTTTTGAAGCTCTTAACAGATTGGATCAAGATTGTACTAACAACCAAACCGAATATGAGGCTCTTCTATTTGGATTGGAAATTTTACATGACATGGGAGTAAAACATGTGGAAGCATATGGAGATTCTTTATTGGTGGTGCAGCAAGTATCCAAGGTATGTCAATGTTTAAATTGTTTTTTAAATGCTTATCTTGATAAATGTTTAGACATCATATCTTGTATGGATGAATTTGTTATCTATCATGTGCCACGAGAGGAAAATCCTAGAGCTAATGCTCTGGCCCAGCAAGCATCTGGTTATAATGTTCGAAAAAGAAATTTTCAAGAACACAAACCGTTGCTTACAGCTGAGTGTTTTGCTCTGGAGGCACCGGTCAGGCCGACACAGCCGACCGGTCTAACCGGTGACACCGGTCTGACCGATGTCACCGACCGGTCTGACCGGTCCCCTGGTTCTGGGTCAGCTAACGGCACCGGTCTGACTGATGCCCATGACCGGTCTGACCGGTCCCCTGGTAAAAGTTCCTCCTCGGTTTTTCGTGACAAAGATGAGGTGGAGGATTGGAGAAAACCTCTGGTTGATTATTTGCAAAATCCTAGCAGTTCAGTTGATAGAAAAGTCCGACGATGGGCTCTTAAGTTTGTCGTTGATAATGGTGAATTGTATCATCGGACTGCGGATGATTTGCTTTTAAAGTGCTTGGGTCCTGATCAAGCTAGGTTGGCTATGGCAGAGGTTCATGAAGGCATTTGTGGTACTCATCAATCGGCTCCCAAGATGAAGTGGCTCCTCAGGCGAGCTTGCTTTTATTGGCCTACCATGATAGCTGATTGTTTTAAGTACTACAAAGGGTGTGAAGAGTGTCAAAAACATGGAGATGTTCAGTTGGTGCCTGCTGCGTTGATGCATCCGATTATCAAGCCTTGGCCCTTTAGAGGATGGGGTTTGGATTTTATTGGCAAGATTCATCCTTCGTCGTCAAAGGGGCATTGTTTTGTGATCGTGGCTACTGATTACTTCACCAAATGGACTGAAGCTATTCCTTTGAAGAATATGACACATAGAGAGGTGATTGAGTTTATTACTAGGCATATTATACATAGGTTTCGCATTCCACAGATTTTGACTACGTATCAAGGGACTTCATTCATATCCAAAGAGGTGCGTGAATTTGTTGATTCCTATGGTATTAAATTGCTCAATTCATCTCCATATTATGCTCAAGCCAATGGTCAAGCTGAGTCTAGCAACAAGACATTAGTGAAGCTCATAAAGACGAAGATAGAGGACAATCCTAGAAGATGGCATGAGGTATTATCTGAAGCTTTATGGGCTCATCGTATTTCTAGACATGGTGCTACTAAGGTTACTCCTTTTGAGCTTGTGTATGGTCAAGAGGCCGTTTTGCCCGTTGAGGTGAATCTAGGCGCATATAGACTTGCAAAGCAGAATAATCTTGATGTTGAGTCATATTATGCTTTGATGATGGACAATATTGATGAAGTGACCGACAAGCGTATGGAAGCTTTGGAGGAAATTGAAAAGGACAAGAGGAGAGTTGCTAGAGCATACAACAAGAAGGTAAAAGCCAAATCTTTTCAGGTAGGTGACTTGGTTTGGAAGACGATTTTACCTATTGGATCTAAGAGTAACAAGTTCGGTAAGTGGTCTCCAAGTTGGGAAGGTCCATACAAGATTGTCAAGGTTTGTTCTGGGAATTCTTACATGATGAAGACTTTGCAAGGACAGCGACTTCCAAGGGCTCTCAACGGGAGGTACTTGAAGAAATTTCATCCAAGTGTATGGCAAGATGCTTGATAGGATATGGCCGATCTAAAGCAAAAATCGCCCTTAGACCAAAAAATGGCCGGTGGAGTGTCACATCGACCTTAGAATTATTTTTTAGACAACAAGCTTTACTAAAAAACAGGGGGGCATATGTTCGCACCCAAAATTGGCACAAAGCCGATCAGGCTGACACCACCTGTCAGACCGGTGTCCATCAACGGTCTGACCGGTCAGGCGTCTTGTAGTCGATTCGGCAGCGGCCACACCGGTCTGACCGGTGGGCCCGACCGGTGGACCCCGAGTCCGAGCAGAATTGAGGAGTCCTAGCGAATTTTGACTTGTAAAAGGATTCCTTGCGGGGCAAGACCTCGCCACCCTATAAATATAAAGGGCCACGGCCGCTTGAGGTGGAATCACCCAATCGAATATTACTTTCTACAACTTTTATCTCTCAAACCCTAGCTTTTCCAACCTTGTACTTTCCTTGTTTGTCTCGACGACGATCAGGGACGTTCTGAGTGGCCTTGCCGACCTCAGAGCAACCCTAGGCGCGCCACCTCTGACGGGGTCCCTCCCGAGGCGGCAATCTTAGGTTTTCACCGCGCCTCTGCAGCCACCGGTCAGACCGGTGCCCCTGACCGGTCAGACCGATCCGGGCAGGAGCTCGGCGAGTTCAGCGTTTCAACGTTCCGCGTGATCTAGCGCTCGTGTGTGTTGACCAAAAAAAGCGTCAACAATATCAATGATCAAGAATGTTATATTCCCACGCTATGGAGTCCCGTGAGTTTTGATAAGTGATGGAGGAACACACTTCACGAGAAATAGTTTTAGAAAGTGCTTGTCCAAGTTGGGGATCGAGCATAGAGTGGCCACGGCTTACCACCCACAAACCAATGGTCAAGCGGAAACTTCAAATAGGCAACTTAAGAGTATTCTTAACAAGACCGTTGAGAAGGGAGGTAAAGATTGGTCGAAAAAGTTGGATGGAGCATTATGGCCATATCGGACGGCGCACAAGACACCAATAGGTATGACACCATATCAATTCGTCTATGGTAAATCTTGCCATTTGCCTTTGGAATTAGAGCACAAAGCGTATTGGGCGATCAAGGAGATGAATCTTGATGTGGATGTCGCGAGAATCAAACGGAGAATTCAAATAAGTGAATTAGAAGAGATGAGGCTTAAAGCTTATGAGAGCGCAACCATCTACAAGGAAAGAATGAAGCGATGGTATGATAAAAGACTTCAAGCGAAGGAATTCAAAGAAGGCGACGAGGTCCTCCTCTTTAACTCAAAGTTCAAGATATTCGGGAAAGGCAAATTGAAAAGCAAATGGGATGGACCGTATGTCGTCCACTCGGTCTCGCCAAGTGGAGCGGTAATGATTATGGATATAAAAGGAGACCAATATGTGGTTAATGGATAGAGATTGAAGGTTTTTCTTCAGCCCGATGTCATGCCCATCGACTACATTGACATATACACAATGGAGGACGGGCCCGAGCGTCAACCCTAAGACGTAAAACAAGGTAACCTTTTTGTAAATAATTTTTTGTTTTCTTTTCTTATTTTTATGAGTCCTTTTGCGGTTTTTAGCTGGATCTTTTCACCACATAGGCGTATGCACGAAATTTAGAGGCCCACAGAAGATGGGCCACGGGGGCCCAAAACCAGGGGCTAGGCCAGTCGGCCCATGCCAACCGGCCCAGCACCTCTCTGCATCGGTTCATGCCTGCTTTTCTCTGGGATATGGCTCGGTTTATTTCCTATCTTTGCCGACCATTTAAGTAGGAGTGGTTCTCTTCTTGTGGGAAGTTTCATTAGGTGTAGTAGCTAGCTTTTCTTCCTCTTGTGCTTCTTGAAAAATTACGACGAGGACGTCGTAAGATCTAAGCGTGGGGGGAGCTAGCTCTTTTAAAATTTTTTGCTCTAATGGTGGAAGGTCGAGTCTTAAAGTCGTGTTAAGTTTGAGTCTTATTTTTAAAGGTTTAGCTTGTGATGTGTCTTAAATTAGCGTTGAGTCAAGAAAAAAAGAAATAAAAAGAGTCTTATACTTTTTGTGTCGTGCAAGTCTTTTGTTTCTTTTACTTGTTATGTCTTTCTTTTATCCTTATTATTTGAGCATGAGCATTGTGAATAATTGTTTACCATGGTGCTTAGTGGAAGTTTACCTTTGAAAGTATCCATGCTCAACTTTGATCTAGGACCTTACTTTGGCTATGCTTTGAGTAATACTAATATTGGAGGTGTTTATTTCTGAAAATTATGGAAAAAAACCCTTGCAATGAAGGTTAGCGATTTCTTTCTCCAAGTTGAGAGGCAAGTCTATCCTATACAAGGCCTAAACTATATATATGTACTCCACCATAAGTGTTGTTTAGCTTGATGAATTGGGTTAGGACTTTACTCTCTTGGGAGGTATAATTTCAAGCAATGATCATGTCCTTGATGTTATATCTTTTATTGCTAGCCTCGTCATATATTCGGTAATGGGAACTTCACATTGAATGCCCCATACATCACCGGATTCCATACCCAAAACCATAAACATCCTTTTATCATCTTATTCCTTGAACACAACCCATGTCCGAAGATTCGTTCAATTTTTAGGTAAGGTTTTATTTAAAATTCAGATTGATATTCATAGCAAAAAGATGGGCGAAAGGCTTCGGAATAGAAGATAAAGATGTGGAGGAGAGAAGAAAAAATATATATGTGTGTGCGCACACACAAGAAAAAAAAGAGAAAGAGAGAGAGAAGAAAGAAAAAGAAAAGAGAGGAAAAAAAAGAAAAGAGAGAAAAGAAAAAGAAAAGAGAGAAAAGAAAAGAAGAGAGAAAAAGAAAAAGAGAGAAAGATCCAAGGCAAGGCAAGTAGGATATAATGAGGGATGATAAGTCAAGTGAAAATCAAGAGAAGTGCAAGGAAGGATGCGATGATGTTGAGAACGAATCTTCGATATTCCATACAATGTGCAATCCGACATCGGGGACATCATTAGTGCCTTGAAGTCATTATTCTTTTTCCCTTTGCACATGTCCACCATTATAAATCTTCTCATCCTTGATACTCTTACATTATGGTTTAACTCTCATGATCATTGGCTTGGAAGGTGAACGACCACTAGAGGATTTTCTTAGCTTGATAATACTTGTGCTAACTTCACTAGCCATACCTATAGCTCCACCTTACATTATAAATGAGAGACTTATGGGAGGTGAGAGTTTATGAAATTATTTAGGATAGCCATTTTAAATGAGTGACATGTGAGAACTTGGAGGAGGACTTTGTCTAATACTTTATGCAGGAATTTTATTTCTAAAAGCTTGTGAAAACCCTCCGATGGAAGTAAGAAAGTAAGTATGGTTGGAGATGAGGATCTCTAGTGAAAGGTATGAGTTGTGGGGTAAGTCTTGAGTTGGTAAATTTCTAAACGCCCATGTTTACATTATTATCTTTGTTTCATGTCTCTTATAGTAAACATGAATGATTGACTAACTTGTAAGGAAGGATTTGACGAAGCATATTTCAACTCCTTGGATGAACAACTTGTGAGCAACTTGCTCGAGGACGAGCAAGATCTAAGCGTGGGGGGATGTTGGCGGCAGATTTCCGTCAACCAAGAACACTTGTTAAGTTATGGTTTCAACTTCATTTTGGAACTAACCCGCCACTAGGCATACTAATGATATAACAAGTTCACCATTGGATGTGCATCTTGGAGTATAGTGTTTTTGCAGGAATTCATGTATTAAATGAGGGAAGGTGCAACTAGTTCGGAGGACATTTTGCAAGTCGATAACGGAGCTCCGACCGTGTGCAAACTTGCCTCCAAAGGTGGCAAGGACCAATATGCTTGAATGGAGAACTCCCGAGGACCGAGATGAAAAGACCGGAAGTTCATGCATAAAGATCCCTCAACTTGGTCGCGGAGATAATGACGTCCAAAGTCCACAATTGAAGGGGCCAATGATCCAAAATGCAAGAGATGGAGCGCGAAGCAAATTGGGCCGAAACCGAGCCCAGAAAGGCCCAGGCCGGCCGGCCCATGCCGACCGGCCCAGCCCGTTCTGGTGTCAGTTCGTGCCCCCCTTTCTTCGGTGTTAAGTATGTGGAACCCTAAGCGCGTGGGCAAGCCGCCATTCGCCAGAGAAGCCATCTAGTTCCTCAGAGCCGCCAAGGAAGAGAAGATCGACTACGAGAGAGACTCTTGGGGGAGGACACTCGAGAGAGATCATCACCAAGCCCAAGGGAGGTCGCCACGAGGAAGGAGGACGCCGAGAGCTTGCCACGGCGCCGTCGGAGTTGAAGGACAACGAGGATCCATCTTCATCGGAGGCATCCACCATCTCAACGGTGCCATGCCTAGCTCCATGATGGGGTTGTAGCGAACATGGCCCCATTTGCCATTTGTTCGAGTTGATTTTGGTGATTCATGCTAACACAAGTAATGGGACTAACCACATTGTCTAGCATGTCCTTGTAGGCATTCTTAGGTCCCATGGATATTACCAAGTTAACATACCATGCCCAAGTTAACATACCATGCATATGTTAAGTTACTCATAGCAAAAATGAGGACTATAAGTGATGGCATGTTAAGTATGTTAAGTTGAAGCAATGACAAGTTGAAGACGCAAAGGAAAAGAAGAAAAAGGACACCGTCGGACGAACCGACGGTACCATCAGTGCAAGCGTCGGTGCACTTGGTACACTGCGCAGAGGCTGGAATCAACTTGACACCGTCGGATGATCTGATGGTCTCTTTTCTAGATGTGCTGGATGAATTGCAGAGGAAGAGCAGCAAAGACAGTAGCACCGACGCTTAGCATCAGTTCATCCGACGCTACCTTTTTCAGTGGCCGTTAGCCAACGACTCTTTGGATGCCTTGGTCTACTTATACCCCCTCTACTCACCCATTTGAGGTTGCTGGATTGTGTGGAAGTGCAGAGGAGTGCAAGACACCTAGAAGATCATATCCAATCCATCCAAGTACTTAATTGCTCATCCATAGGCTTGCCTATGTTTAGTGTATGTGCTTAGTGCTAGGCTTGGCTTAGAGCTGAGTGAGTGCAAGGTTGTGCCAACCTTGTGAGGTGATTCTTGAGTGAATCAAGGTGTACAAGATTCGCCGGAAGCCTTGGGGCCTAAGTGGCTCACCGGCAATCGTCTTCGACCCTCCGGCTTGGTGTGGAGTGGCGAGGACACTTTGTGCGGGGGACGTGGAGACCCCCTTCCTTGGTGGAGAAGCTCCTTAGTGGAGGCAGGATCAAGGTGACCAAGGGAGCTTGGCGAGTGCCTAAGTGGCGAGCCTTTGTGGCGAGTCAAGTGGTGCTCTTGGGAGAGACTTGGTGACCGGGAAGCAATACCCTTGTGTGAGTGCTTCAACAACGTGGACTAGGGGTGGCTTAGTGCCTACCGATACCACGGGATAAATCACGTGTCAAGAGTTTGCTTCCTCTCATCCCTCTTTACGTTTCCGCATTTACTCTCTTGCAATCTTTGCTTGCCTTTACTTTCCTAGAGTAGCATCATGCTAGGATTGGCTATAGGTTGCAAAACTTGTCTTGGGATGGGAGTTTCACACTAGAACAACCATAGTTGCACATCTAGATTGTATGTTCTAGTTTTAGTTTGTGTAAAAGTAGTGAAGCCATAGGTTAAGGTTTTAAGATTGCCTAATTCACCCCCTCCCCCTCTTAGGCTACGAGCATCCGATTCCTTAAGGGGTAAAGTCTTTCGTTTTTCCATGGAGTTGTAACGGAACTTGAAGTGTAGTCACCTATCTTGTTTGGATCATATATCTATCATACCTTTTGTTGATGATGCTTAATGTTTAAGGCTAGCTACCATGCTTTCGGGGTTGCTGCCGTAGATCGCGTTAACATACCGTGTTCATTAGGGTTAGTACTGATTACCTTCGCGTAGTGACATGTATGAGGGAAGGGAAACGACTAATCCTTGACCACATACCTAGATAGATAGGATCGGGGGTTTATCATGTTTTGGGTGAATGCATCTTCAAGTACCTAGACTCCATGGGCATACGTTCTTCATACTTGTGCACCTTTCATCTCTCTTTAACGTAACTTAGGGTTAGTTTGTCTTTACTTTATAGATTAATCTTTCTATCATAAGTCTTCAATCAACTATATTAGTGTTAGGTTAAACGCTAGTAATCCCCTTGCTCCTTGGGTTGACAAGAACCTTGGGATCTCCCGTAGGTGAAGAAGGGCATAGGAGATCCGTACACTTGCGGATCGAAACTTCATACGAGTTTCACCTATCAACACTACTTCATAAATTCATTGCACGAAGCACTCCACTGACCATGTTTTATTTTTCATAAGCATGTTGTCCTGCCATGTAGGCTCGTTGGGCAGGATTGTAGTTGTAGCTAAAACGACTCTGGCTGTGGCTGCTCGGGTGAAGTATATAGTTTAACTGGTGGAGCTGAAGCTTTTTTGAAAGTGTTGCAAAATAGCTTCTCAAGGGGATGCGAAGCTAGACAAGCCACTTTTTTTTCTCCTCTTTAGTGTAAACCGTTATGTGGCTTCTCCCCCGACTTGGGTGGTAAAGCCGCTTTGAAGTTGCCTCTTTGGTAGTGTGAGACATGGGTACCCCTGGGTCCCCACCGACCAGGCTCACGGCCGTCCCCGACAAGTGGGTCCGGCCCACCAGAAGACCCGCCGACCTATCAGTAGGCCTGCCCGACCTGACATGTGGACCCTAAGATGTGAAGACAACTTAGCGTGCAAGCCAAGGAAGTCCAGACGGATTAAGGCAGCTCGGATAAGCTTTCCATGTTGTAACTGACTAGAGATAGGTTTTCCTGTTGTAACCGACTTGGACTCCGGTCCACCGACCTTGTCCGTCGCCCAATATAAGGCGGGCAAGGGCTCCCTCCTGGGGACAGACCACCTCCACCTTTGCCACGATCAAATCAATACAAATCAAAGAACTGGACGTAGGGTTTTACTCTCCGGAGGCCCAAACCAGTATAAAATCGCCTTGTCCCTTGTGTCTCGCCGTGATTTCCGTGTGCTACGCTAGCATAACCATCGCGTTCTTAGCTCTCGATCTCCCCGCCGAACAAATAAACCACCGGGGTTAAACCCCCTGTGGACTGCTCAGATCTAAACCTCTGACAGTTAGCGCACCAGGTAGGGGCAGATTGGGAGCTCTTCGTGTAGCGTGATGGCAGCTCGCTTCGGCGATGATCTTCGGCGATGACACGAAGGATATCTCCGCAGTGACCTGCTCGCCGCCACCCTCCGATCTAATCGTGAGGTCGACGTCTTCGTTCTGCAGACGGCGCGCCAAAATCTTTTTTCGCCGCCCACCCACCCGACGATCTCAACAACGCGAAGGATTTCTCCACGGCGACCCACCCACCCACACCCTCCGATCTAATCGCGAGGTCGACGTTTTCATTATTCAAATGGCTTCTGCAGATGGCGAGCATCCACGTCTACATCGTAGGCGGTCACTTCGGTGACTCGGTGTGCATGCGCTCATGGTCTATGCACGATGACCGGCGAAGACTTCGCGTCAAGCGCTAGCCGCCAGGATTCAGCTCAACATGCGGCAACGAAGATCGGCACCTCGTCGACTTGGTCAAGTGCGCCATGCACTGCTTCTGCGTACCACGACTCAGCGACCTACAATACCGCCCGCGTCAACTAGGAGTACGTGTCCACCACGTGCACGTGATCAAGACCAATCTATCCAAGAGATGGATACGTATACAGGGAAGCCTTTTATTATTTTATTTTCTTTCTTCCGTGTCCGATCATTATTTTGGCCAAAGTTTTATTCTAATCTGTTTTTATGTTTCTGTAACGTGAGGCACGCTCCGTCCTGCACATGGCTGGACACCCGGCGATGGCTCCGGCTTTCCAGCTTCCTGAAGCTGCACCAGCGCTGATGGCCACGACGCTCGCTCGGAGGCAGCATCCACGAGACGGTCAACGCCGTCAGCCCGACCTGCTGGGTAGCTTATTCACGACCTCTTATACGTCTCGACGACCTGACTTGACGAGCACAACCTCGACCACTACGTCAACACGCACAAGCTAAGTGCTAGTTTTAATTAAATATATTTACGGTTTCAATTTATTTCGTAGACCTGCTCTATATGTTTTTGTCTGCTCTTCCGACCCTCCCCTCGACATGCTCAGGGGCTTGGCCATGCCAACACGTAGGTCGCCAGACCTGAGGGTTCATTTTTTTAATCTTGTGCTATGTTCCCCTCGCCCTCGACATGGTCGGGGGCTTGGCCTTGCCAATCTAAGGGTCGCCAGACCTGTGGGGTTCTACTTCTCCTATGTGTTCTTCCTTTAACTGCTTGACTCTCGTTATGAGTATTCGATGATGTTGTGTGGTTGCAAAACCTGGGTCCTAGGCCCCACCCCGTGCGTCGGCTACATCTAAGGCTCCCTGCTGAGCATTGTAGAGGGGTGAAACACTTTGCAGCTTCAGAGCTTTCGAGTCCGCATAATGTGTGCCAGGCACGATAAGGGGAATGCCTTTTCAAACAAAACATAGCACAAGAATGTTCAGCTTCGGCTAACATTATTCAACATCTACTTGTTTAGCTCAGGCTAAGATTTCATCATCTTTATATTCGACAGATTGATACACCGACCTAGTGTTTATTTTATTTTACAGGACCAGCTCTTTGCTCCGGCGTCGCCTTCATCAGGTCGCTAGACCTCTCTCTAACTCCGGCGTCGCCTTTGGCGAACCTTCCTGGTGGCTCCATCGTCGTCGGATTGAGGTCGGCGGACCTCCTTGCGGCTCTGTTGTCGCCGGCGTTAGGTCGCTAGACCTCCCTATGACCCTATCATCGCTTTCGTCAGGTCGCTAGACCTTCCTCCGGCTCCGTCGTTGTCTTCATCAGGTTGCTAGAACTCTTTGCAGCTCTGGCGTCATCTTCGGTGGACTTCTCAGTGTTTCCGTCGTCACTGGCATCAGGTCGCTAGACCTTCCTGGTGGCTCCGTCATCGTCGGATTGAGGGAGGTTGGCGGACCTCTCGGCATCTCTGTCATCGTCGTCTTCAGCTCCGTCGTCATTGGATTGAGCTTCGGCGTCATCTTCGTCAGGTCACTAGACCATCCTCCGGCTCCGTCGTCATTGGCTTTAGGTCGCTAGACCTTCCTCCGCTCCATCATCGCCTTCGTCAAGACCAAGACCTTCCTCCGGCTCCGTCGTCACCTTCGCCAGCTCGGAAGACCTCCTCAACGACTTCGTTGTTTCTAGCTCCAAGAGCTTCTACAATTTTGCATCCTATGTTCTGGTGGACAGTTGCATGCCCATGGCATGGCTGGGATTCTACTCTGCGGCTTCATAGCTCAACAATGCTCGGTGCTTGCCTCCTTCAGTCTTATGGTGCTATTTATAGCCAGAGACAGGCCTTGTGCAGCCGGTGAAGTGATGACACTGTTACCACATGATCGAGAGTGGGCAGTTTGTCATTTTCTGGGTGGCAAGGAAATCACTGACCACTGTTGACCTGTGACCTTGCAGTCTACGGAAAAGATAAGACTGACTCTACGTCAGATGGCCCCGCGCCTCCCTACATCTATGGATGACGACGACGACGATCAAACGCACCCTTTACGGCTCTGCGTCTTCATTGCACCGGCTAGGCTCTGCGTCCTGGTGCACCCGCTATGGCTCTGCATGTAAACGGACCTATTCCAATCAGCCTATATTTCTGTTTCCTGAGCAGAATGGTCGTAGGTTCGATTGAAGACCTTCCGGGGTAGGCGTGCCTCGCTGCTCTGCCAGATCCGTCTGGGCGCCTGGAGATTAGAAGCTTTATGTCTACAATTTCGTCGGGCCTCCGTGGTCAGTGTGCCCGCTACTTAGGTCGTCAATCCCTTTGTACCATGGCTCCGCTGGATGGCTGGCAGCTATATTGGTCGTCTGGACACCAAAATGACCTCCCTGAGGTCGGCGTGCCTTAATACCCAGGTCTTGCAATACCTCGGTATAGGTACGGCTCTGCCAACCTAGTTGGGTGCCCTGGATGCGTGACCTTCTGAGGTCGGTGTGCTCTTGAAGCCCTGCCAGCCTGCTCTGGACACCCAAGATTTTACGTCAGGAATGAAGGCCTCTCTGTGGGGTGCACGCCTAATGGCCCTGCCAAGTATCTCCGGGTGCTTGGGCGCTTCTGATTTGAGACCTTCCTGAGGTCGGCACGCCTCGGGTGGCTCTGCCAGACTCTTTGCAGCTATGCAGGATATCTGGGTGTCTCTACACTCCGTTTGTTCAAGACTAGCATCTTTTTACGGCTTCATCGTCAACTGTTCTGGATACTACAACTTTGGCTGCGACGGGAATGAAGAGCTCTACGATTGATTATTCATCTGAAGTATGCGTGTCTAACGACCCTGCCAGGCATCCCCGGATACTGGACCCTATTGACTTGAGGCCTCTTTGAGGTCGGCACGCCTACAAGGCCACCTCAAGGTCGGCTCTGCCAGACTCCTTGCAGCTATGCAAGGAGGTCTGGGTGTCTCTACACTTTGTTTGTTCAAAACCAACATCTACCTGCGACTCCGTCGGCATCGACTTCGTCAGGTCGCTAGACCTCTCTCCAGCTCTGGCGTCGCCTTTGGCGAACCTTCCTGGTGGCTCCGTCGTCGTCGGATTGAAGTCAGCGGACCTCTTGGTGTCTCCGTCGTCATCGTCTTCAGGTCGGCGAACCTCCTTGCGACTCTGTCGTCGCCTTCGTCAGGTCACTAGACCTCGCTGCGGCTGCGTCGTTGTCTTCATCAGGTCGTTAGACCTCCCTGTCGTTCCGTCATCGCCTTCGCTTTCGTCAGACCTTCCTCTGGCTCTGTCGCCGTCCTCGCCAGGTTGCTCGACCTTCCTCCGGCTCCATCGTCGCTTTCGTCAGACCTTCCTACAGCTCCGTTGTCGTCTTCGTCAGGTTGCTAGACCTCCCTCAGGCTCCATTGTCGTCTTCGTCAGGTCGCTAGACCTTCCTCCGGCTCCATCGTCGCGTTCGACAGGTCGCGAGACCTTCCTACGGCTCCGTCGTCGCCTTCGCCAGCTCGGAAGACCTCCCAAGGATTTTACGTCGGGAATGAAGGCCTCCCTGTGGGGTGCGCACCTAATTGGCCCTGCCAAGTGTTTCCGGACGCTTGAGCGCTTTTGATTTGAGACCTTCTTGAGGTCGGCATGCCTCGGGTGGCTCTGCCAGACTCTTTACAGCTATGCAGGATATCTGGGTGTCTCTACACTCCATTTGTTCAAGATCAATACTTTTCTACAGCTTCATCGTTAACCGTTTCGACCACTACAGAAGACCTTTTTCATGTGATGCATGTTCCAAGATCCAGCTGGGTATCCTCGGATACTAGACATCATTAACTTGAGGCCTCCTTGAGGTCGGCACGCCTATAAGGCCTCCTTGAGGTCGGCTCTGCCAGACTCCTTGCAGCCATGCTGGGAGATCTGGGTGCCTCTACACTTCGTTCGATCCAGACCATGATTCAGTTGTCTTTTCTTTTTTGAGCATCAAACCAGTCATGCTGCCTTCTTCAATGCTCGGGGACTACTCTACGAGAGCGTCTTTAACGCCCTCTTGTTTTCTTCGTCGCTTCGACCTATTAGAAGGCTACTTCTTTTAGGTCGGTGCTCGACCTCGCTACTCTCAGGACACTACAAACAGGTCGGCTGCTAAGCTGGCTACTTTTTCTTTTTTTTGGACCGACGTGCACGCTATTCGACCTGTCAATGGCTTCAAGACTTCGTCATGACCCTCTCGAGGTCGTTGCGCCTACACATCGCTCGGGGGCTTGTGAGACATGGGTACCCCTGGGTCCCCACCGACCAGGCTCACGGCCGTCCCCGACAAGTGGGTCCGGCCCACCAGAAGACCCGCCGACCTATCAGTAGGCCTGCCCGACCTGACATGTGGACCCTAAGATGTGAAGACAACTTAGCGTGCAAGCCAAGGAAGTCCAGACGGATTAAGGTAGCTCGGATAAACTTTCCATGTTGTAACTGACTAGAGATAGGTTTCCCTATTGTAACCGACTTGGACTCCGGTCCACCGACCTTGTCCGTCGCCCAATATAAGGCGGGCAGGGCGCCCTCCTGGGGACAGATCACCTCCACCTTCGCCACGATCAAATCAATACAAATCGAAAAACTGGACGTAGGGTTTTACTCTCCGGAGGCCCGAACCAGTATAAAATCGCTTTGTCCCTTGTGTCTCGCCGTGATTTCCGTGTGCTACGCTAGCATAACCATCGCGTTCTTAGCTCCTGATCTCCCCGCCGAACAAATAAACCACCGGGGTTAAACCCCCTGTGGACTGCTCAGATCTAAACCTCTGACAGGTAGGACTTCACCAAAAATTGGTGAAGAAGCTATTTAAAAAGCTCTACCAAAGAGGCTCTTAACAAATTCACAAGCTTCATTGTGTATAGAGAATTTGAAAGGAAAAGACCTTGGACGGATATATGAAAAAATATCTTTATCTTCTTCAATATCTATACCAGGCAATGTTTTACGATCGTCTAGTCGTTCAATGGGACCGATAAGGTGATTAGTCGAGATTAGTCGTGATTAGTCAAGATTAGTCGGTCTAGTAGGATCTAGTCGTCTATATAATCGTCCATATATACAAGGTCATATACATCATATATATACATGTAAAAGAAAAGAAAAGAAAAACAGAGTACTAGTGAACTTAAAGATGGAAAGGAGGGCCAACAAATCAGCCCAACCCAAAACGGCCCAACTCCTCCACCTTTAACCCTAGTTTCTCAGACTCCCCTGACCTTATCCACTCCTCCCGTCATCCCCTCAATCTGTCGCCGCCCGTCCGCCTCTCTACCTCCTCCACTGCGCCACTCCTGCCTCCTCCATCTCCTCCTCCGCCGCCCGCCTCTGCTTCCTCCACTGCTCGCGTGAGCACGACGATAGCCGGCGCGTGCAGGATCCGACGGGGAAGACCGCTGGCGGGTGCGGGATCCCGCGGCCGCGGCTCGTGCTCTTCCCCTGCTCTCCCCGACGGTCGCGGCTCATGCTCTCCCTCTCCTCCACCCGTCCCTGCCTCCTTCGGCTGCTCTTCCGCCCGCCCAGGCATCCCCCTCTTCCTCCGCGCCTCCGCCACTGCCACTGGCAGTAGCTCGACAGCCAAAACTTCCATCAGACCTTCCCCACTGCTGATTGGCCGATTAGTCACGATTATTGGACGATTAGTCTGACGATCAGGTTTCTGATAGATATTCCCTGATCGGTCTTCCGATCAGTCCTCCTGGAGCGATAAGGCCGATTAATCGGACGATTGTAAAACATTACCAACTCATTCAGTATTGATCAAGTAGGGGAATGGAGTAGTACAGCTTCCAGACAAACCATTGAACTTGGCACGAACGATCAAGACAATCCTTACACATAATCCACGTATAAGCATTAAATAAACTAAGAAAACGCAACACCCACATGGGCAAGATTTGGTGAGACATTTGTAATAGGAGAAATAAACATTCATAGGAACTGAATTCAGTTTGCAACCAATGCAAACTTCAAGATACAAGCTCATACATATTGCATCACTTCTGATCAATCTGACTCCGTGTCTACTCCCCGAGCGCAAATGCAGTAGCCTCGAAGCTATCAGAGAGGCCAGTGCCAGTCTTGAAGGTGACCTTCTCCGACGATGCCTCAGGGACATAGACCTCAACAACGCTGAGCCAAAGCATCAGCTCCTTGGTCTTGACGCCGGTGATCTTCCGCAGCTTACCCTTCTCGGCAAATGCTGTCACCTCAGCGGTGTAGGACACAGTCTGTTTGATCTTCTTGAAGGTGTGCTCCACCTTCTTCTTTCCCTGCACCAGCCACATGAACCCCGTGGTGCGGTTGTACCCAAACTCCTGGATGTCCTCCATTGGCAGGAGGCCCCTGGGTAGCCCGAGTTCTTCCAGCAGCTCGACGGACTTCTTCCTGCAGATGGTGTCTCCACTGACAACTTCTGCGCTGGAGCGGTGGCTCTCAATTAGGGACGCCATTGGAGTTTTGCTAATTTCTATCAAAGGGTACCTACTGTCTTGGATGCAAATGAGTTGAACTCGTTGGTGATGAAACCTGAGGCAATGAAGACAAGTTTATATAGTGGTCTGAAGGTCTGTTCCAGTGTTACTTAATTCTGAAAGCTGGCTGGATGTGGTGACAAGAATTCAGAGGTAAAGCTAAGAAATGGACTCCTGAGCCTCATTGTCAATAGCACAGCTGCACAGGTAGCCATAGTTGACATGTGACCAGAAAGCATGATATGACGCACAAAATCACTGACCAAGTCAAGAGGCCTTAGGCGTTAGCACACGGCGACCGAGTCTGAAGTCTATCACTGGGCAGCCAGAGTTGACCGTCGGACACATTGGCTCCTCTGAGCCTAGCTCAGAGTCGAGGTGAAAATTTCCATTCTGCTTCTTATGGAATTGTAATTATATTGTTGGAATGCTACGTACAAGACAGACAATTAAAATGACGTGAGATATTTCGTTGAACAGTTTCTAGATTTGTCAGAATGAGCCGGTCGCAGATTGCCTGCAAAGGATAAAAAGAACAGTAATTTGGCAAATTTCGGGGCACCGAACCAATTTCGCGAACAAGATTTTTTATAAGATTATGCAGGGATAAGAAGGAGCATATAAACAACGATTTCTTTTTCTTGTTGCTTTTGTTTTTGAAATCAACAGCTGGCTGAGGTTCCTTCCAATCAATCGAAGCAATATTACATCACGATGTTTTTTTACGGTACACAATACTACCGGATGATAGTATGGAATATAATCGGTTTTTTTATATTGATAAAATTATAATCTACACAAATTATATTATTTCAATTTTTCTTCCCTTTTCTCCTCGCTTAATTAAGGAATACTTGATAAATTTCAACAATATCATTACACATATTTCCAATTATACTTCTATACTACCATACTAGATACATACTCATGCATACAATTAATCTCAACCGGCAGAGCCTTTCATACGAGCTCCTTCTGAACAGTAATATAAGATAGCATTATGCATCATAAAAGACCTCATCATCATTAAAGACCGGACTAACGTTACAGACAATGATCAGGCTAAAAAGGTTTACTACCCAAACAAAGGAGAAAACAGAGCAAAGACCTCATCATCCCGAGAAATCCATTTTTCTTATTCTCCTTGCCAATCCTATAATTTTATTAGAGGTGACCAAACACACCACTAAAATAAATGATCCTAATACCTTCCCTTTGGGAAGAATTCCACTTAATACAAACCATCCCTCCGGGTGCCAACATGATTGATCGAGGGATTTCCCTCGATAAATCGAATACAATACCCCATTGGTATGGGGCCCCTTGCCCAATGTTATCCTAAATGCTAAACGGTAAACAGTCGGTCACCCTTCGTTTAGTGTTTAGACGGTTTAAACGGTGTTTAGACGGTATTGACCGGTCTAAACAGTTTTGTACTTTATCACTAAATTATACATAATCATGCTCATAAATGATCAAATATTCTAAGAAGTATACATACTTATACATGCAAAAATTAAATATAAATATTTATCTATGATAAAACTTAAGTATATATATTTATCGTAGTAGGAATGCAAGTGGAATTGACGGTGTTCACCTAAACAGTGTGTTAAACGGCAGTTTAGCCCATATAATAGGGTTTAAATCCGTTTCGTTTAGTCCATTTAGCCTGTTTAATCCTGTCTTTTGACCGTTTAAACCCATTTTCGTTTAATGGAGCGTCTACAGACTAAACAAAATAGTTGATCATCGTTTACCGTTTAAATGTTGTTTAAACGGCTGTTTACGCAAGCGTAGGCGAACACTGCCCTTGCCTAAGAAGCGCCTTCCCGAGATCGGACTCGAGGGAAGATAAGACATCCCTAAGGGACGCCCTTTCAGATAAGGGGGTAAACAAATTATCAGATTATTGTCTTAGACTATAGTGTGTTTCAGATAATAAATGGAATAATCAAGCACAGAACTATGCCCCCTCCGAGGTGATGGCTTGGCTCACTCTGCTCTGCTTCTGGGAAAGGTAAGGAAGTATAATGTTCTCTAGTCCGGATTTCCCAGAGCAGAGCGCCTCATCCTTTTCCGAATACAAATACTACCTAAAACACCATCCCCTCGAGGGGAATGAGGGGTGAGTTCAGGTCCCGAAGGAAATGAAAGAGGAGAAAATCCCTTTGTTGTTGGGGGGGAGGGGTGTCGCCCCAGGGGGCTTGGGGGCAGTCGGTAGTAATGTTCGGCGAAAAGTGGTGGATTGAGCCTTCAAATCCTTTGATAGCTGGCTCAGTTATTCCACAACTTTTGAAGGGGGTCGCAGGGGAACCTTTTTGGATCCCCCGAAATGAGTGAATTTCCTGTTTTGAAAAACTGAACATTTCATCCGAAAATTTTTTGAAAAAAGATTCACGATTTTTTTTGTCTTCCTTACCTTACAAATGGCACCCCTGTAGGAGCCCTTTCCCGTATAGCGTCGCGTTATTTCACTATCGCATGACGAACCCCCTTGGGATTCACCCAGTGGTGTCTTCCGCCTAGCTGAGGTGACTCTTTTGGAAGAGCAACCACAATCTGCGCCTTCTTGTCCTTTGTCACTCAAGTCTATGGCCTTATCTTGCCACGGAATGTGGTGTTCCTCGTTGGAGGGTGGTTATTCCATTATCCCCGGGGGTTTGATTTAGGAAAGGTTCTTATGGCGCTTCCTAAGCTAGACAATCAGTAAAGAAAACAGAAGCACGCCCAGTCCTGGAAATTTGAATTCCAAGCCCACGTTCTCATAAGGGAGTCGAACCCCTCCCGTGGATTATTCACGGTTTTCGAAGTTGGTGTCTAGCACGGACACATGTAATCCCTCTTGTAAAGAAACAACTACTGTTGTAACAAAGGGTTCACAGATCATTCTATAGGGCTGTTAGAGGCAAGTAGACTGAAAAAATGTAGATAGGCCCCAACAGGCAGCAACTAATGTTCAAATTTAATACTTGCCCGAAGCTACATCATATGTGTTCACTAGGGATGGAAATATGGAAATGGAATCCGAATTATCCGATATCTGTATCTGCTAAAATATAAATATGGATATCTGTATCCGTATTCGAATTCAAATGTGGTAGTAAAGTGGATACATCCGAATTCGTTTTTTGTCGATTTTTTCTCTATCTGATTCCATCCGTATTCGGCAATATCCGGCACTATTCGTATTCGACTATATAAAACTGTAAGTTATATGGCAAAATTTGATTAATAGAATACTAATAATGATAGTGTATAATTGAAAAAATTAGATCCATAACTAATGATTATGACATTAATTTTAATATTAAAATATTGCATCCATAAAATAATTTAAAAGTTATATTAAAATTTATTGACCAATATAATTAATTTTAAGGATCAAAATACATTATTATAAAGTTTATTTTTAATTACTCTAGTTTATTTATGCGTTGATGAAAATATTTTTCATGTATTTTTTATTATTTGCTTGATAAATGTGTGTATATATATATTAAAAATATGTATTTATTAATATTTTTATTTATTATATGATTAATTATGAAAATAAATATGGATGAATGTGATATTCTAAATAAGCGATCTCTGTTATGTACTAATATTTTAGTATTTACATGATTTTGTAATTGTAAATTACAATAAAGAAAATTGTTAAATGTTGTCTTCCAAATCGAGTAAATATCTGAATGCGTTTCCGAATTCGAGACATCTGTTTTGTATTCGTATTCAAGAGCATTCAAATCTATATTGGTATTCGAGTAAAAATGTGGTAAAAGGTGTCATACGAATCTGATTCCATACGAATCCGATTCCATATGAATTCGATTCGTTTCCATCCTTAGTGTTCACAAAAAGGGTGACACAAAGGAAAGTTTGTCCGGACATCACTATTTTTCTGTCGCACTTGTCTACTTCATAAATTCATTGCACGAAGCACTCCACTGGCCAATGTTTATTTTTCATAAGCATGTTGTCCTACCATGTAGGCTCGTTTGGCATGATTGTGGTTGTAGCTGAAACGACTTTGGCTGTGGCTGCTAGGGTGAAGTATATAGTTTAACTGATGGAGCTGAAGCTTTTTTGAAAGTGTTGCAAAACAGCTTCTCAAGGGGAGGCGAAGCTGGACAAGCCACTTTTTTGTCTCTCTTTAGTGTAAACCGTTGATAAATGTGTGTATATATATATTAAAAATATGTATTTATTAATATTTTTATTTATTATATGATTAATTATGAAAATAAATATGGATGAATGTGATATTCTAAATAAGCGATCTCTGTTATGTACTAATATTTTAGTATTTACATGATTTTGTAATTGTAAATTACAATAAAGAAAATTGTTAAATGTTGTCTTCCAAATCGAGTAAATATCTGAATGCGTTTCCGAATTCGAGACATCTGTTTTGTATTCGTATTCAAGAGCATTCAAATCTATATTGGTATTCGAGTAAAAATGTGGTAAAAGGTGTCATACGAATCTGATTCCATACGAATCCGATTCCATATGAATTCGATTCGTTTCCATCCTTAGTGTTCACAAAAAGGGTGACACAAAGGAAAGTTTGTCCGGACATCACTATTTTTCTGTCGCACTTGTCTACTTCATAAATTCATTGCACGAAGCACTCCACTGGCCAATGTTTATTTTTCATAAGCATGTTGTCCTACCATGTAGGCTCGTTTGGCATGATTGTGGTTGTAGCTGAAACGACTTTGGCTGTGGCTGCTAGGGTGAAGTATATAGTTTAACTGATGGAGCTGAAGCTTTTTTGAAAGTGTTGCAAAACAGCTTCTCAAGGGGAGGCGAAGCTGGACAAGCCACTTTTTTGTCTCTCTTTAGTGTAAACCGTTCTGTGGCTTCTCCCGAGACTTCAGTGGTAAAGCCGCTTTGAAGTTGCATCTTTGGTAGGACTTCACCAAAAATTGGTGAAGAAGCTATTTGAAAAGCTCTACCAAAGAGGCTCTTGACAAATTCACAAGCTTCATTGTGTATAGGGATTTTGAAAGGAAAACACCCTTGGACGGATATATGGAAAAAAAATCTTTATCTTCTTCAATATCTATACCAGCTCATTTAGTATTGATCAAGTAGGAGAATGGAGTAGTACAACTTCCAGACAAGCCGTTGAACTTGGCACGAACGATCAAGACAATCCTTACATTGTTGGTGGTTACAATGGCCCAAACAGTAAAGGAGTGGCCTCTTGGTCCGCGTGAAGCGGCCCAGGAGAACTACTAGGGGACTGAGTGGCTATTAGAGTGAGTATATTACAACTTAGGAAACATTACATGGGGTTGGCCCCCTCTTTTTATAGGCGCGAGTCGCCTCCGGTACAATGTCCGTTTTACTCCTGGTACGGCGACGGTACAATGTTTGAATTACCCCCGGTACGGACCCCTGAGCCTAAACCCTAGACCGAGGGCAAAACGGTCCATTCCCGATCGTGGGTCCTCTGCCCACGTGACGCTACAGCGACGAGTGATCCCCTCCGCGCCCCCTTTCGGAACCTCCCTCGGCTTCGTCTTCTGTCCCGATGATCTCCGGGCCTTCCCCGCGCGGAGATCCTCCGTTTCGTCTGCTCCTTTGGTGCCTCTTCTCTGCACGGCACCTCGAGGGGTGCCGTATCTTCAGGACCGCAACGCGGGTGGGCCCACCGTTGCGGGGGGCCTTCTCAATGGGCCCGGGGGCGGCCCACCATGATGCTAGGGCCCCTCCTCCCGACCCCCAACATACACATAATCCACTTATAAGCTTTAAATAAACTAAGAAAATGCAACACCCACATGGGCAAGATTTGGTGAGACATTTAATTTGTAATCAGAGAAATAAACATTCATAGGAACTGAATTCAGTTTGCAATGAAACTTCAAGATACAAGCTCATACATACGGGTAGCGATTCAGTGCCGTATGTAATATGCTTACCAGTCACTGACGTGTGGGACCACAGGACATGGGGCCCACACGTCAGTGACTGGTAAGTCATGTGACTTAAGGCAGCGAGTCTCGCTCCCATACATATTGCATCACTTCTGATCAATCTGACTCGGTGTCTACTCCCCGAGCGCAAATGCAGTAGCCTCGAAGCTATCAGAGAGGCCAGTGCCAGTCTTGAAGGTGACCTTCTCCGACGATGCCTCAGGGACATAGACCTCAACAACGCTGAGCCAAAGCATCAGCTCCTTGGTCTTGACGCCGGTGATCTTCCGCAGCTTACCCTTCTCAGCAAATGCTGTCGCCTCAGCGGCATAGGACACAGTCTGTTTGATCTTCTTGAAGGTGTGCTCCACCTTCTTCTTTCCCTGCACCAGCCACATGAACCCCGTGGCGCGGTTGTACCCAAACTCCTGGATGTCCTCCATTGGCAGGAGGCCTTTGGGGAGGCCAAGCTCTTCAATCAGCTCGACGGACTTCTTCCTGCAGATGGCGTCTCCAGTGACAACCTCTGCGCCGGAGCGGTGGCTCTCAATTTGGGACGCCATTGGTTGTTTGCTGGGAAGTAGCTCTAACCTGGAGGTGTGTGTTGTATGCAAATGAGTTGCTGAGCTTGTTGTGATATGAAACATTGAAACTAGCTTGAGGCAGTGGAGGCAACTTTATATAGACGTCTCAACCCCTGTTCCAGTGTTAATTCTGAAACTAGCTGGAATTTGGTAACCAGAGAATTCAGAGGCAAAGGAAATGGACTCCTGACCCTCGTAGGTGCAATAGGACGAGTATAGGACACAGCTCCACATACAGGTAGCCATATCTGACTTGTGACCAGCATGCAAGCATAGTTTGACTGTTTGACGCACAAAGTCACTGACCAAGTCAAGTATATATATGCCCAACTCGTGACACAGCACGCCATGGTGGTACCGAAACGTTTAGCACTACACCATGACCAAGTCAATATTGATCTGAAACTGGTCTGTTAATTAGAAATGACTGATTCATGCCTTGGGTCCCCTGAATTTGAAAGAAAGTAGATAAAAAATTTTGCCGATTTTGCATGCTAGCTGTAACTTGAAATTTTCTCTTTTTTTGAAAAAACACAACTCGTAAATTTTCAGTTGCCGCGTTAAAAGTCAGACATTTATGACAATGATATTGCACACAAAGTAACCTTGGTTGAGCTGTAAAAAAAGTTTCTTGGTTGTCGTGTGAGCTTGATTCAATCCTGGTGTATGCCATATGGAATATAAATAACTAGGTGATACCCAGGACGTTGTTGTGAGAATTTTTTTAAAACATATTTTTAAAATAAAATTTGAAAGCAGAAACATTGAACATGGTGACATTCTTTTACAAATGATATTATACATGAAAGTGAACATCTCTTAAACGATTGATTCTCTACTCCCTTTGTCTCTAAAAGACTGTCGTTTGTGGTTCCCGAGAAACAACTTCAATTAAATATATATTAAAAAAATATTAATATTTATGATATGTAATTAGTATCATTATAAAGGTAGTTGAATCTAGTTTTTTAATAAATTTATTTAGAGATACAAATATTGCACGTATTTTCTACAAATCGAGCCAAAGTTGTGACGCGCACACCAACGACGACAATCTTAAGGATGAAGGGAGTATGTATTTAGTCAAAAAAATCGATGGAAGATATAAATAGATGACCTTAATGAATGACGACATGGATATCTTGCATGTTAAGAGAAATCTAATTAATAACTTTAATGGGGTGCATCTATATAGATTCTATCTACAGTAGTTGTTGACACCATTTTTTAGAAAAACAGGCCAAAGGAGAAGCAGTCGATGAAAAACAGAGTGCAATCGGCCGATTAAGAGAAGAGAATGACGGTCAACAAGATTCGCCGATAGTCAGAGGAATTCGACCCTGACAGTGGGCCAGCGGGTCAAAGCGATCGGCCGATGGTCAACCAGAGGATCGGCCGATGGAGAGGAAGAAGGCGGTAATCAAGGAGATACGCCACAAGGAAAGAATGGTGGAGGCGGGTCAATCTACGATTGGCGACGGGTCAAAGAGTCAGTTTTAGGAAGTTTTTGACTCCTGCGAAAGTCCTTTCTGTTTTTAGTAGTTTTTATCTTTCTTTAGATGCAAGTAAACAGTGCCGTGATCGACTAGGAGTCATGTTGTCCTCAGGACATAAAGAGCGACCCTGCGTGGTCGGAAAAAGTGTACACACCAATAGCAAACAAACCGCCTCCGGGCAAACCCTTTACTTTACAGCATCTACTTTACAGCATCTACTTTTCGGCGACTTCACCATTGCGATTTTCTTCTTTTTCTACAACGCCGTGCTTCGAGTTCGTCGGGCTGCATCAACTGACCTCCGGCAAGCTTGTGAGTACCGTTTTACCGAATAACCCTAGGCTTTAACCTCTGGGCGCATCGCTGAGGTTTCGTCTAGTTCTTTATTCACCCCTTACCGATATTAGCTAGATCTGCAAGTTTTCGTACCAATTCTTGTGGTTTTAGCTATTATCATCAATACCCCACTCGATCTAGATCCTATCGGCTTCTAACACCGTAGCCGATTCCGACCTATTCGAGTGCTGACGTCACGATCGGCTGATTCTAGCCGATCCATCTATTAGCACACCCGCGCTTCGGTCGCCCCAAGGCCGGCCGATCCCGCTTTATCCGTATCGGCCGATTAGCTGGTACACGTGTCGCTGCAAGGCCATCGGTTCTCTAGCCGATCCCTAATATTTTCCATTGTCAAACAACAGGTCAGATTAGTTGGCATGCCTCGCTACAGACCGGGGAGTCACGTGTGCTGCACGTGGAGGTGACGTCCTATTTTCGCGTCAACACACTTTTGGCACGCCCAGTGGGACCCGAAGAAGTCAACAATGACGAAGAATACGAAGACTGGTCCTTCTGAGATTGATCCAGAAAACGTCCAGGCAATCACCAGGGATCAGTTGAAGGATACAGACAAAGCTGAGTTCGAAGCTCACATGAAGCATTATGAAGAGCTTTGCCTGGCATCATACGGTCAGACTAAAAGTGGAATCTTCAAGAAGAGTCCGTTGCCCACGCCTAAGCAAGTCACTTTCTCAGCCGATCCTGAATCACTTCAGGACATGATGACTAAGGCGATGCATCAGACGATGACTGATCAAGCTAAGGTTTTTGCCAACACTGTTCAGAATAGTCTGATTGAAGCACTCAAAAAAGGAGCAGAAGGAGGATATCTGGGACCTGCATACTTCCAACCAAAATGAACTCCTCCAGTGTTCCAACATGACCAATCGGCCGCTCCGCCGATTGATGATCTAACAGTAAAAGTTGTACCATCTCCACAGGCTGCTCCTATTTCTTCATCGGATTCTCAGCCGATACAGAATCAAAGTGGTGATGGTAAAGCTAAAGACCCTGCCATCACAATGCCAGTGCAATCTGACGTCCAGGATCAGATGTTCCCAGTGCAGAATCAGCATCAAAAATATCCTGCGATGAGAGATCAAGACGGATGGCTTGTAGGATGGGGCTTACCTCGTGATCATTTTGAGACTGATATCTCAAATTTTCTTGAGCCTTAGCCTGAGGAAATTCCAGAAGTGAAGTACCCACAGTCTTATCAAGCCATGTTTGGGGGTACTCCAGGGACTGTGCACATGAATGGGGATAGAGTAGAGTTCGTCTGCTTCAATCACGGGAGCAAAGCTTTTGAAAGAGTCAAGATCAGCCCAGCTCATGCTCATATGGTCATACCTACAGAAAGAAAAGCTCTTGTTCCACCTCAGAAACCAACTCATGTTCAAACTCAGAGATCGGTTCCGCAGCCGATACTAGGGATGCCCGTGCAAACTGCTCCACTACAGCAGCCGACGCTAGGGATGCCTGTGCAGACTGCCCCACTTCAACAGTCAACGTCAATGCAGCCTGTCTTAACCCCAGCCAACATAGTGGCTCATACAAGATCATCGCCTCAGCAACCGATCAACCAAGGGGTGACAGGACAGCTAATTCCACAGGTGGATCCTGCACAAGTGCTACAAACACTTCTGAATCAATTGGCTATTTCAAGCCAGTTGAATTCGCACCAGCCACCCCCATCAGCTAATCAGCCGATCGGACAAACTCCACCTGTTGCAAATATACAGAGTTCTTCTGGAACAGGAACATCAATGGCACCAAATCCACAACCAAAAATCTTAGAAGAACGGCCTCCAGAAACTCCAGCTGAGATGCAAGCAATTGAACAAGTATCTGCTGAATTGAAGTCTCACATGAAACAGGAGTTAATCGACCACTTCTCGGAGATGCTGCAGAAGCAATATGGGATAAAACCCAAGCAGCAGTCCTGCATGTACAGGACACCGTATCCATCTGGCTACGATCAGATACCGTTCCCTCCAAGATTCAAGGTGCCAGACTTCACCAAGTTCTCTGGGCAAGATGAGACATCCACAATGGAGCATATCACTCGATTTATTATCCAATGTGGAGAAGCAGGGAACATTGATGCACTCAAGATATGTTTGTTCTCTTCATCTCTATCAGGGCCAGCATTCTCATGGTTCACTTCATTACCAGCTAACTCTATCATCAAGTGGTCCGATTTGGAACAGCAGTTCCATAACTACTTCTTTTCTGGCATCCATGAGATGAAGATTACTGATCTGACC
The DNA here is from genome assembly GCA_036936925.1 of Cenchrus fungigraminus. NCBI lineage: Eukaryota > Viridiplantae > Streptophyta > Magnoliopsida > Poales > Poaceae > Cenchrus > Cenchrus fungigraminus. Next base: position 94,947,584 of record CM072780.1, read on the forward strand.
AGACTCAAGCAAAGGAATGATGAAACAGTTGCTGGATTCGTTCAGAGATTCAGAGAGGTCAGAAACAAGTGCTATAGTCTGAACCTGGGGGACAAACAACTGGCTGAGTTGGCTTTCCAAGGTCTCTTGCCAACCTTGAGGGAGAAATATGCATCACATGACTTCGAGAGTCTCAGCCAATTAGTCAGTCGGATGAGTCAAGAAACTGCAAAGTCCTATGAGCCTAGAAGGAACTTTCAGAAGAAGGTGTCTTATGTAGATTACTCTGATTCTGAAGATGAAGACAATATGATAGGGCTTGCAGAGTGGGTCAAAGGCAAGAAGACAGTGTCCTGTCCCTTTGGCAAGAAAGAACCAGAGAAATTCGACTTTGATATTACTAAGGCCGATAAGATATTTGATCTGTTACTTCAGCAAGGGCAAATCAAGCTCTCTCAGTTCCATACCATACCATCTGCAGAAAAACTCAAGAGAATGAAGTATTGTAAGTGCCACAATGCAACATCGCATGGCACTAATGATTGCAAGATCTTCAGACAGCAGATCCAATCAGCTATTGAGCAAGGGAGGCTTAAGTTTGAGACCCCTACCAAAGCTGAAAAGCCGATGAAGATTGATCAGCACCCCTTCCCAACTAACACAGTTGAGGTGTCTAGCAAAAACACGTCACGAGTTAAGTTGCTGACGTCTGATTCAGCTCAAAATAAACGAGCTGTCGATCCCAAAGTACAAGTAACTGCTGCCGATGTCAAAGGAAAATGGTTACTACTTGAAGAAGGAGATTTGAAGCCACGCTGTCCTGTCATGTTCCAGATGCTGATCAACAAGTTCCAACGTCGACAGGAGAAAGCAAGGGGAAGAGAAGAGTGGGCACGGCGCAACGAAGGACATTGGAGATGTCCGTTCTTCAAGTACTGCTGGGAAGAAGGGATCAAGCTGCCAACGGCAGAGAATTGTCCAGAGTGCAATGGGGCTTACAACAATAGCAACTCATCCAAGAGAGTTTGCTTTGATGACAGAAGATCTGCAGCCAAAGATCACCGTGAATTCAGCAATCAACGGGTCTCAGTCCACGATTGGCTGGGGGGCAAGGCCAGTGTCCACGATCGGCTAGGGGGCAAGGCCAGTGTTCATGATCGGCTAGGAGGCCGAGTCAATGAAGAGCCAAACAATCGGCTGGAAGAGATGGTCGATTCCCTGGTCCCTGATGAAGATATCATGTGCCGAGCTCCTGAGCGTCGACGCACGCTGCAACTGGACGATGAAGGATCAAGCCAAACACGTAAGAAGCCCAATCCACAATGGTGTCCAGATGGTTTGACCAAATCTCAGAAAAGGAGAGTTCAGCGCTTACATCAGCTAGAACAACAAGAAGAAGCGGAGATATACGTGCTGGAGAAAAAGAAGGTTCGGTCTAAAGTTTGGCGCCCAAAGCCTAAGGCCGATGATGGGAAAGATGACAAACCACAAGCTGACATAAACATGGTTGTCTTCCTACCAAAAGAGTTCATGGCTCCAGTTGATTCGGATGTGTCCGATGAATAACTTGGCATGGCTCAATTAACACTGGAACCTAGACAAGCTATCTTTGAGAAGCCAGAAGACGAGAAGAGACAACATTTGAAGGCTTTGTTTCTCAAGAGATTTGTCAACAGGAAGCCGGTTACCAGGATGCTTGTGGATGGAGGAGCAGCAGTTAATTTGATGCCATACACTATGCTGCGTAAGATTGGAAAGTCTGATGAAGACTTGAACCAGACCGACATGATGTTGGTGGACTTCGAAGGCAACGTCTCTCCGGCTCAAGGTGCAATCTGCGTGGAGCTCACCATCGGTAGTAAGACCCTTCCAACCGCTTTCTTTGTCATTAAAGGGAGGGGATCTTATAATCTACTGCTGGGTCGGGATTGGATACATGCCAACTGTTGCATACCGTCTACAATGCATCAATGCATCATCCAATGGATCGGAGATTCAGTGGAGGTGGTCCAAGGAGAAACCTCCTTGACAGTAGCAGCTACAGAAGCACAAGGATGGACCTATGATCGAGTAAGCTGCATATCTGGAAAAGCATGGGATACCAAGTATCTCAAAGTGTCCGATTTCGGACTAAAGCCGGTTCAAGCAGTCGGCTCTGATGACAAGATTTAATGGATCAGTTCATTGAAGACGAAGGGAAACTTGGGCATGGGTTTACATCGGCTGATGAATTAGAAAAGATAGATCTTAGAGATGGAAGCAAACCAAGGCCGACGTACATCAGTGCCAAGCTAGAAGTGGAATACAAGAAAGAACTGATTGCACTGTTGAAGGAATTCAAGGATTGTTTTGCTTGGGAATATTATGAGATGCCTGGTTTAGACTGGTCTATTGTTGAGCATCGGTTACCCATTAAACCGGGGTATCGTCCATTCCAGCAACACCCAAGGTAGTGTAATCCAAAGATTTATCCTGATATAAAAGCCGAGATAACAAAGTTACTCGAAGCTGGTTTTATTCGGTAATGTCGGTACGCCGAATGGATTTCTAACATAGTTCCTGTTTACAAGAAAAACGGCAAACTACGCGTGTGCATTGATTTCAGGGACTTGAACAAAGCAACGTCGATGGATGGATATCCGATGCCAGTAGCTGATGCACTGGTCAATGCTGCTGCAGGGCACAAAGTCATCAGCTTTATGGACGGTAACGCTGGGTATAATCAAATATTTATGGCCATAGAAGATATTGCAAAAACTGCTTTCAGATGCCCTGGTCACGTTGGATTGTACGAATGGATTGTCATGACCTTTGGTCTGAAGAACGCTGGTGCCACATATCAGAGGGCCATGAATTATATATTCCACGAGCTCATCGGTGAGATAGTTGAAATCTACATTGATGATGTAGTTGTCAAGTCAAAAGGTTACAAGGAACATCTGGCTGAACTACGGAGAACACTGGAATGCACAAGGAAGCATGGTTTAAAGATGAACCCCAACAAGTGTGCTTTTAGTATTTCAGCTGGCCAATTCTTGGGTTTCTTAATACACGAAAGAGGAATCGAAGTGGGCCAGAAGTCGATCAGTGCAATTGACAATATAAAAGCACCATCAAACAAGAAAGAGCTCCAGTCATTAATTGGCAAGATCAATTTCATCAGAAGATTTATATCTAATCTATCGGAAAGGATTCAGCCATTTACACCTCTACTGAAGCTCAAGGCCGATCAGAAATTCGTATGGGGAGAAGAACAGCAGAAAGCTCTAGATAATGTCAAGCAGTACTTAAAATCTCCTCCTATCTTAATGCCCCCTCAAGACAAGAAGCCATTCAAGTTATACTTGTCGGCTAATGAGCGGGCTATTGGATCGGCCCTTGTGCAAGAGTTTGAAGGAAAAGAGCAAGTTGTATACTTTGTGAGTAGAAGACTCTTGGATGCAGAAACAAGATATTCGACGGTGGAAAGACTATGCTTGTGCTTATATTTCTCATGCACGAAGTTGAGGCCTTACCTATTAACTGTCGAATGCACCGTGGTGTGCAAGGATGATGTGGTCAAATATATGTTGTCATTACCAATCTTGAAGGGCAGGATCGGAAAATGGATCTTAGCTTTGTCAAAATTTGATTTGACCTATCAATCGGCCAAAGCAATCAAAGGGCAAGTAATGGCCGATCTGGTAACTCAGCATTGTGGACCTCAAGTTACAGTTGTAGAACCTATTCCATGGACTATGTTCTTTGATGGATCATCATGTGGAGTAGGAGCTGGTATCGGAATCGTCCTCATATCACCTCAAGGAACAAATTACGAGTTTTCCATCCCAATTGAGAAGACTTCGACAAACAATCAAGCTCAGTACCAGGCAGTGTTAAAAGGGATAAAGCTACTACGAGAAGTCAATGCTGAAGTTGTTGAGATATTTGGAGATTCTCAACTCGTGATAAATCAATTAGCAGGAGAATATGAATGCAAAGATGATATATTAAAGGTTTATCATGAAGAATGCCTTCAGCTACTTCGAGAGTTCAAAATAGTAAAACTTGAACATATCCCTAAGTGTCACAACAGTGAAGCCAATCAGCTGGCCCAAGGGGCATCAGGATATCGGCCGATTCTGGTTATGGAATTATCAGCTGAAGATTGGAGGAAGGAAATAATAGATTATTTGAAGGATCCATCCAAGAAGGTTGACAAACAATTAAGGTACAGGGCCATTAAATACGTTCTGCTAGAAGACGAATTATACTATCGTACCATCGATGGGGTTCTGCTCAAATGTCTCGGTGAAGAGGAAGCTAAAACTTTAATGGGAGAAATTCATGAGGGAGTCTGTGGAGCTCATCAATCAGCATTTAAGATGAAGTGGATGATCAGAAATAATTATTATTATTGGCCGACAATATTGGAAGATTGCTTCAAATATTGCAAAGGATGCCAAGAGTGTCAGAAGTTTGGAAGCATTCAAAGAGTTCCAGCGTCGGCAATGAACCCAATAATCAAACCATGACCGTTCAGAGGTTGGGCAATTGATCTGATTGGACAGATATATCCACCATCAAGCAAAGGTCATAAATTCGTACTGGTGGCTACAGATTATTTCACAAAGTGGGTTGAAGCCATCCCAATCAAGACTGTGACATCAGGCAATATGATTGATTTTGTTAAAGAGCACATTGTCTATCAGTTTGGTATACCTCAAACTATCACAACCGATCAAGGGAGTCAATTCACTTCAGGGGAGTTTGAAGAATATGCAAATTCTTTGGGAATCAAGCTGCTAAACTCATCTCCCTATTATGCTCAAGCAAACAAACAGGCAGAAGCAGCGAACAAGGGCATCATCAAGTTAATTAAGCGCAAGATCGATGAAAATCCCAAGCGTTGGCATACAATCCTCAATGAAGCACTATGGGCATACAGGATGGCATGCCATGGGGCAACCAAAGTATCGCCATATCAATTGGTGTATGGTCATGATGCTGTATTGCCTTGGGAGTTAAAGACCGGATCCAGAAGGACTTCCTTACAAGATCAGCTATCGGCCGATGATTATTCAGCCATGATGAAAGAGGAACTGGAAGATCTTGCTGGTAATCGGCTGAGAGCTTTGGAGAATATCGAAAGGAACAAAAGAAGGATAGCCAGATGGTATGATAAGAAAGTCAAAGCTAAAGAATTTGCTGAAGGAGATCTGGTTTGGAAACTCATATTACCAATCGGCTCTAGAGATCCTAAATACGGGAAGTGGTCACCAAATTGGGAAGGACCGTTTCGTATCAGCCAATGCATACCTGGCAATGCATATATCTTAGAAACATTGGAAGGAGAAAAGTTTGCCAGAGCATTGAATGGAAAGTATTTGAAGAAATACTATCCCAGCATATGGGTAGACGCTTAGTCCAATCAGAGCCTAAAAGCGGCCGATTAGAGACTCGAGTTACAGCTGATTGAAAATGAGATCGTTTTTAGTAGCGGAAAGACGAATCATCGAAGCATGTTCGGTTTCAGGTTATGGCCGATGTACAAATCGCCCTTAGAACTATATATATATATATATATATATATATATATATATATATATATATATATATATATTCTCTCATCTTCGATTACAATGGTGACATTACAGTACAGATCTGAAAAAGTACATTTGAGAAGACAAACTTGGACGATTCATTACAGATCGGTTACATTAGTCATCGCTAGACAGACGATGGGGACGAAGAAAGAGAAAAACAAAAAAGAAAGCGTAAATTTGACGAAGATGAATCACCAGATGCGGTAATTCTCCCCGTCAAGTTTGTTGGGAAAGAAGACATAGGGTTGTTCTTCTTTCCGCAACGCCCAGGGACGACCTCCACCCTCCTCCACCAGCTGATGCACCTAAGTTGCATCACAAGGCTTCTTCTAGCTGTTGGACCTCCTGGCTTCACAAAAGGAGACTAGAGAGGGAAGTATGCTCTAGGCTATTTCACAAGAATTCTTCTAGCCATCATGAATCAGAGAAGAAGAAAGGAACCAAAGAGCAAAAGCCTCAAGCTCCCTGGGCCTATATCTCGAGCCATGGATGAGAGGAAAGGTGTGATCCCCATAAGACTATGGAGGCGATTATTTATAGCCAGGGCACAAGGAGAGATAAAGATGGAGGAGCCAAAAAAGACGGAAACCGAAGATGCTAGATCCGGCAAAAAAGGAAACAGATAACCCGTGAATGGTTCGGTTTCCAAAGAATGACTGATTCAGAGGAATCACCCCAAAATAAAGGATGACGCACGTACACTCAAACGGTGGAAAATTTCTCTGTCATGTCGACAAACTGCAGAGCATGGTTCACAGAAATCATCTGCCCAACATTGCAGACAGAGGCTATGAGCTTGTCGGCGACACCCAGAAGAAATGCTATTTCAAGTTGAAGTCTGTCAGTGACCAGTAACGACTATCATCCCCTAAGAAGTTTTCCAGGAAGAAATGCCTCTCATGCCTAAAACTAAATGACCAATGGCTACATCCGAAAGGACCAAATCTGGAAGAAATCATGGAACCCTGGATAAAAGGGTGAGTCTTATAGGGAAAGGGGGCAGAAAAAACAAAGTGTCACATGGTGAACAACCCTGGAATATGTCAGATTGAAAGGACAGGGCACTATCAATGAAGATTGATTTGAGCTATCATCCGAATTAAGAGAAGGATTTCAGATGAATTTCGGAGCAAAAGATATTTACTCCGAAACTGGGAGGCATGTGTTGACACCGTTTTTTGGAAAAACAGGCCAAAGGAGAAGCAGTCGATGAAAAACAGAGTGCAATCGGCCGATTAAGGGAAGAGAAGGACGGTCAACAAGATTCGCCGATAGTCAGAGGAATTCGACCCTGATAGTGGGCCAGCGGGTCAAAGCGATCGGCTGATGGTCAACCAGAGGATCGGCCGATGGAGAGGAAGAAGGCGGTAATCAAGAAGATACGCCAGAAGGAAAGCATGGTGGAGGCGGGTCAATCTACGATTAGCGACGGGTCAAAGAGTCAGTTTTAGGAAGTTTTTGACTCCTGCGAAAGTCCTTTTCTGTTTTTAGTAGTTTTTATCTTTCTTTAGATGCAAGTAAACAGTGCCGTGATCGGTTAGGAGTCGGGTTGTCCTCAGGACATAAAGAGCGACCCTGCGTGGTCGGAAAAAGTGTACACACCAATATCAAACAAACCACCTCCGGGCAAACCCTTTACTTTACAGCATCTACTTTACAGCCTCTACTTTTCGGCGACTTCGCCATTGCGATTTTCTTCTTTTTCTACAACGCCGTGCTTCGAGTTCGTCGGGCTGCATCAACTGACCTCTAGCAAGCTTGTGAGTACCATTTTACCGAATAACCCTAGGCTTTAACCTCCGGGCGCATCGCTGAGGTTTCGTCTAGTTCTTTATTCACCCCTTACCGATATTAGCTAGATCTGCAAGTTTTCGTACCAATTCTTGTGGTTTTAGCTATTATCATCAATACCCCACTCGATCTAGATCCTATCGGCTTCTAACACCGTAGCCGATTCCGACCTACTCGAGTGCTGACGTCACGATCGGCTGATTCTAGCCGATCCATCTATTCGCACACCCGCGCTTCGGTCGCCCCAAGGCCGACCGATCCCGCTTTATCCGTATCGGCCGATTGGCTGGTACACGTGTCGCTGCAAGGCCATCGGTTCTCTAGCTGATCCCTAATATTTTCCATTGTCAATCAACAGGTCAGATTGGCTGGCACGCCTCACTACAGACCGGGGAGTCACGTGTGCTGCGCGCGGAGGTGACGTCCTATTTTCGCGTCAACAGTAGTATCAAGATTGCAGTTGAAATGCCTTGAATGGGATATTGATGTACTCCCTCTGTTCCATAAAAGAGTGCAATTTTAGCTTTTTTAAGACAGATTAGTGGAGGAATGAAAAGACTCTAATACCCACATTTATTTACCAAATGCAGTAAGTTTTGCCATGCAAATCAGATCTGACCACTTAATTAGGAAGTTAATTAGATCTATTTTCTAGAATTGCATTCTTTGTGGGATTTTTTTCAAAACCTAGGATTACAGTTTTTTATGGGAAGGAGGGAGTGCTGCGATTCTCTGATGATGTCGATACTTCATCTTGTGGTTACTAAACTACTTGGGTAGGAGTTCAATGGTATTGTCCCTATTTTGTTCCAATATTTTAAAGTATTGAACAAAAATAGAGCGTTCTACCTAGGCATTAACCTCACTCGTTGCAGATTTCACAGCAGAAAACCGTTAGACTCACCTACTCCCTCCGTCCAGTAAAGAATGCAATTCTAGAATTTGAAAAAAAAAATCTCGCAAAGAGTGCAATCTTGGAAAATAGATTTAGTTACCTACCTAATTAAGTAATCAGATCTGATTTGCATGCCAAAACTTACTGCATGTTGCTAAAAATGTACTAGAGTGTTTTCGCGTCACTACTAATCTGTCTTAGGAAAATTAGAATTGCACTTTTTATGGGACGGAAGGAGTATTTGAGAAAGGGAGTGACTATAAATCAATGGAGTGATTGATTTATGTTTGGGTTTCAATCGATTTTATGGACTGCACGTAACTATGTTTTTTTAAGATTACGCAGGCACTGAACGCGCCTGGGATTGATGTGTTTCTCTGCTGTTGGGCTATTGTTGGGCTATCCGATCTTGCAAGAAAATGGAAAACTACGAATTTTGTATATATTTTTTTCTTTGATTTTACAAAAATAAATAGTCGGATTTAACATTTGCACAAATAGCCTCGAACCGCCGTTTGCCACGGCGGTTGGGCACCAGCCGCCATCTCAAGCGGCGGTAGGGACCTACCACCGCAGTCGGTGGCGGTAAGGACCTGACAACCGCCACTGGCAACGGCGGTTGGCTGATCCACTACATGGCACATCGGCTTCGCACCTACCGCCGGTTCCAAGGGCGGCAGGTGGCCAACCGCCGCGCCAAAAGGCGGTTGACCGACCGTTGCAGCCCTACCGCCACTTCAAAAGGTGGTAGGACCTACCGCCCTTTGAAATGGCGGCAGCCCCCGGCCTATATAAGGGGTCGCGGCCCTGCCATCGGGCGGCTGCCCCCCTCCCTTCTTTCCTCCTCCCCCACGTAGGTGTTTGTTGCCTTCTTCGGTGTACATTCTCCACATCAGGTATGTCTGTAATACTTTCCTCGTATAGTTAGTTTAGAAATTCTAGAAATAGTTTAGAAATCTTAGAAATAGTTTATAAATCCTAGATTTAGTTTAGAAATACTTTAGAAATTATAGAAATACTTTAGAAATTTCTAGAAATACTTTAGAAATTCTAGAAATACTTTGGAAATCCTAGAAATGTTTTAGAAATTCCTAAAAATACTTTAGAAATTGTAGAAATACTTTGGAAATTATATAAATTCTTTAGACATTTCTAGAAATACTTTAAAAATTGTGGAAATTCTTTAGAAATTCATAGAAACACTTTAGAAATTGTAGAAATACTTTAGAAATTCTAGTAATACTTTGGAAAACCTAGAAATTCCTAGAAATAGTTTAGAAATTTTAGAAATACTTTGGAAATCCTAGAAATTCTTTAGAAATTCCTAGAAATACTTTAGAAATTGTAGAAATTCTTTAGAAATTCCTAGAAATACTTTATAAATTCTAGAAATACCTTGGAAATCCTAGAAATTCTTTAGAAATTCCTAAAAATACTTTAGAAATTTTAGAAATACTTTGGAAATCCTAGAAATTCTTTAGAAATTCCTGAAAATACTATAGAAATTCGTAGAAATACTTTAGAAATTGTGTGTCACTTTATATTTCAATTTCTTTTTGCAGCTATGGCTCAGCAGCAGGCGCGGCCGCTTCCGCAACCGCCTATTGGTAGTGTTAGTCCTCCTCGGGAGCCGTTGTCGTACGTGCTGCCCGAGCTCTTCAACGAGGCCACAGACTGGTCGCACCAGTCTTACCACTCCGCGATCTGCAGGACAGAACTAGGCACCGTGCGTTTTAGAAGCCCGGGTACTACATGCCGCTTCACCGCAGTTGGTGTCCGACTAAAAAAATGAAATATAAAGTGACACACAATTTCTGCGCGCATTTCTAAAGTATGAGCGCCCGGCGAAGCGCAGATCGCGCTTTGGGTTCGACTACCAGCTGGTCTGCGCGCTCCTGGACCGGTGGCGCCCCGAGACGCACAACTTCCATTTCCCCTAGGGGGAGATGACGGTGACTTTGGAGGACGTGGCCCTCCTCTTCGGGCTACCGTGCCAACAGGTGGCCCAACGATATCCTGGCGAGGTTTGCCGGAGTGGTGCGCTGTCTGGATGCGCCAGAGGTGGCAGACTTCACGAACCCCCACGACCCTACGAGCGCTTGGTTGCGTAAGTACAGCGTACGTACCTCAATCCATCATTTTTTCATAGTATCGCAAGTACTGACTGAAATTTGAATGTTTGCAGGCCTCGTACATGAGAGACGACGCCGACGAGCAACATGCACTTGGAGGCGTACCTGTTGTGGCTGTTCGGCTACGTGATGTTCTATGGGTCCCGGGGGACGTGGTGTCAAGGTTCCTGATGCCCCACGCACGGAGGATCGCCGGCGCCACCGTGGAGGAGATGCCCAGATCAACTGGGGCGCTGCAGTTTTGGCCACGATGTATAGGGGTCTGTGCATCGGGTGCACCAAGACAGGCACCCAGTCGATCCTCCTCGGATGTCCGCTTTCTGCTGCACCTGTGGAGCTACGAGCGGCTTCCCGTCGGTCGGCCATCGGTCGACCGATCGACGTACCGGGCGCTGGAGGAGGGGCATGACCCAGCAGACAGGCCGACCATGGGGTCGATGTGGTGCCACCGCCAAGTTCGTACTTCGAGCTAACTTTGTTCGTTAGCTATCAGAAAGTAATGCAATTCGTCGAGATAACTTATTCTCTTGTTTGCAGCTCTCTTGGACGGAGCAGACCAGGAGGTCGTACCTGTACTTCGTCAGGCAGATCGACAACCTCACGGACGTTGAGGTTATCTGACAGTCATTCATCGACGCCTTGGTCTCCGCGCGTGCACCGCAGGGTCTCTCGTCCCTGTGCTTTCGAGACCGTGAGTTCTGGATAACGAAGACGCTGCTCGTCCACGACATGTACGTTGAGGAGTACCACGTCGAGCGCGTGATGAGGCAGTTCAGCCTCTACCAGGCTTCGCCTATGCCCGTCGCACACACCGTCGACTCGACCGTGCACTAGTAAGTTCATTCTATTGACGAGTGACGAAAGTTAGTTTGCTGACCAATTTGCTGTTTTTCGTTGTAGGTGGACGAGGATGGGGTCGAAGACTTCGGCCCCTTTTTTGGCGAAGCTGCAGCAGTACCTGGACGTGTGGGCAAACGCCGCCGCCCCGGAGCACGTCGTTGTCGAGCCGCGCTTACACGACGACGACGCCTGGAGAGCGTACCTGCAGTGGTACACGGCGAGGACCCGGACGCGTGTGATGTACGTCCCACCGAACCCTCGCCTCGACCTCGTGCCAGCGTCGGCGTACCCCTACCGACGGGATCAAATCCACAACATCTTAGTAAGTTCATTTTCGTTACATCAAATTAAGTCACATTTGCTAACGTTCGTTCGTATTAATAATCCGTCTGATCTTGACAGTACGACACAGCTCGGGAGAAGTACCTGCTGGCCCAGCACGTGGGCACGACGATGGACCACATGACGTTGGACGGGATACGGACAGAGATGCAGAAGATGGTGGGCCTCAACCGGCGGTTGATGCACGCGGTGAACTTCCGCGGCGACGAGGGGTTCCTCCTTCCACGCAACCCCTCGTCCTCCAGCAGCTGTGCCTCCACCTCAACTTCGTACCAGGCACCCTCGTCCTCGACACGTCCACCGTTCGCGCCCACTGTGTCCGCTCCGTACGTGCCACGGCCGAGTCCTTTCTATGCCACAGGTACATGTTTTTTCATCTTAGTTTGCACGACATATTTTTTTGTTCATGCCTGACTTATATTTTTATAGAGAGATCGCCGATACCTACGAGACTAGGGTCTTCGTCTTGGGCAGCTTCACCGGTTCAGCAGCCGGTGTTTGATCCACCTCCTTCGGACTACAACAGTGGTGACACACCACCGGGCCCGGGCCACGTGTTTCACTTCGACCACTTCTTCCGCGACACCGGTGACGAGATCGGTGCTACACAGCTGATAGGAGCCCCGCTCGTCGGGACCCAGCCGACGCAGGAGCAGCACGTGACGATGATGGCGGACTTCAATGACACGACAGAACGTGCAGGGGAGGCGTTGGCGGCGGCAGAGTCGGTGGAGGCGGAGGCGCGGTCGACCGGAGGGGGCCGTCCCGTTTGGATCGGCTACTCCACAGGCAGCGACCGGAGAGGGGCCGGCCCGTCGATCTCAGGTGCTCCCTTAGCGACACCGCCCCCCGAGCCAGCGGCCGGAGGACGCGATCGCCATCCATGAGACCCCCTCACGTGCCCCACCTACCATACGAGGGCTGCACAGAGGGCGGCGACAGCGACGAGGAGGAAGGAGCACCAGGGCCCACCACGACCGACGAAGCGCAGTCGTATTGAGATTTGTTTTTTGGACACTTTGTCGTGTAAACTACTTTTGTTTGTTGTAATTAATTTATGTATTTTCGTATTCAGTTTCGTGTTATTTCACATTTATAGTTTCTGGGATAACCAACTGAAAAACAAAAAAACCAAAAAAACCAATCGCCTTTTGAAGCGGCGGTTGGCTGCACCCAGCCGCCGTTTCAAGTGGCGGCAGCTGCCAGGCAGCCACCCGCCACCCAACCCGGGCCTGCCGCCACTGTTGCAAACCTGCCGCCCTTTGCTGCGGCGGCAGGTCCTTACCGCCAACGTCCGCGGCGGGGTTCTGAAACGGCGGCAGGATCCCAACCGTCGTGGCAAACAGCGGTTCGAGACTATTTGTGCAAATGTTGAATCCGACTATTTATTTTTGTAAAATCGAAGAAAAATATTAAAAATTTCGAAAATTACGCACAGTATACTGGGCTGCCCTGATGAATCTCAGTGTCTGTAATTGGGCCGGAACAAGGTACCTGCACGGGCCCATGGACGGCACTCCCGTCTTGCTCGTTGACGTGGGGCGCCGCCGCCGCCGCTGCATTCTTTGCTCCCACGGGCGGACGGGCCACGCCGTCACAGACGAGGACAGCGTCGACGACACCACAGCTCACCAGTCACCACGAATCGCCATCTCCATCGATTCAACCGCCGGCCGTGGTGTGTCTCCCCGACCAAATCCCCTCGTCGGACTTCGGTGCCGCTGGCCGCCGGTTAGTTAGCACCCCCTGCTTTCTCTATGCTGAATCGGGGTCGGATCCGAATCCGATTAAGGGCCCGTTCGGTTATCCCGGAACGGCCTGGAATGCGGCCTGTTCCGGGCGGTTTGGTCCGGCCCAGAACGAAGCCGGGTCTCCATTAAAATGGCTGTTCGGTTTGCACGGTCCCGGAATCAAAGTTGGGCCGGAACGATTTCTCCTCTCCACTTTGAGGCCCGGATAGAAGCCCCACCTCCTACCCTCCGGAACGGAACCCTCGGGTGCGGCTGGCGGCGCAAGTCGACGCGAGGCGACGAGGCGGCGGTGCGAGGTGACGACGGGGCGGCGCGGCACAGCGCGATGTGGACACTCTCCGACGCCTTCTCATTGGTAAGCGTAGTCCTCTTCCTTACCCTCTCCCGGTCGATTGCGCAGCCCCAAGATTGGTCAGGTTCTTGGTGTAGACGTGTAGTTGCCGCCGTTGCTGATGAGGTAGAGCACGCCGGCGGGGGCCACGTTGCCATTCCCGTTCTGCCCGGTGCGGCCGGTCGGGGCCTCCACGGGGCCGTTCCTATGGATGACGCCCCCGTCGACGGCGAATCGGCGATGTTCCGTCAGGATCCACGGTTCCGCCGGTCGGGGGCATGGCCTGCTGGTGAGCGGCGCGGTGGCATGGCTGCTGCTGCTCGCTGTGTTCTCTGCTTTCTTGCTACCCTGGATGCATCAGTAGCTGCACAGTTCAGATTCTTACCACGATGTTCTTTAGGTATTCGTTTCAGATAGTTCCGGAGATGATGTTCTTTAGGCTCTAACAATCTAGCAGAGGTCGCTTGTGTTTCTTTTTTTTTGTTTCCCTTTGCAATAGCTCTATAGCTTCACCCACGCTGGAATTTCTCCTCTTCTTTTCTATCTGCTCACCAATTTTTTGAGTGTTGGTTTTTGAATTAGTTCTAATTGGTACTTCCACAAAATCTACCTGCAAATGTATTATTCTTACTGTCATTACCTGAGTGGACACAATTGTGTGAATCTGACCAAAATTAACAATTATAGGAGTAATCGGATTAACAATCAGTCTAGGGTTTGCCAAGAACAAGATCCCACCATCTCCAAGGCATCTGTCAATTGTCACTTTAAAATCGTTGCTTGGTTTGCTTGTTGTAAATAGCTGACATATATGTGTTTGTCAATTGTCAGTTTGTCACTTTGTTGGGTATTTTCTCCGGTGACCTGTTATATTTCAGAGTTTCAAGTACCAAACAGTGCTTTTTTTTTAGATAATGAAGTACCAACAGTTGCTACCATGTATTTCTTCATTTCTATATATATGTGTAGAGATATTTAATCTTCTCGATGGACAGTACACCAAGTTATAGACTGAAAATACTTTCAGTAGTTTTGTAGCTTCATTCATGAAATTCTGTTGCTGTTATAGGGTCTCGATTTTCAGTAGTATCACTTCTGAAATACCTTTTATGAATATTTTTAGTAGTGATTTTCAGTAGCGGTGTGGTTCCTGTTTCTTCATGAACATATTTCTATTGTTGTTATTTTAGGGAGACCTCTCTTGAGATTTGGAGAGGACAAAAAATGATTTTGCTAGATCTTTGCCGAATCTGGAAGTGAGCTGTTCAGATGATGTCAAGTTGGTGGCCTTGTAAGTGCTATTTTGGCTCAATCTTCAGTTTTCTTTCAAATCTCAGTTCTAGTAGATTCCTTTAGTCAATTAATAGTTCCTGTCTAGCCGAATACATTTTGCAGGGGAAGGAATGGTTCCTTTTGACGTCGTTCTGTAGAATTTCTCGAAGAGAACCCTTGTCATTGAGTGATATCAAGAATTTATCCTGCAGTTTAAAATTCTTACATCATGCATTTGTTTTTTCTTTCTCTGTTGCAGGATAGCAAACATCTTTGACAGATACCTGAAAGCTCCTAGCACCTGTTTTGAGGAGATGGACATCCAGCAGGTAACACTGATTATATTCTGTTGAACCAAGTAAGACTCTTCATGTTTGCACTTACTTAACATTAATATCCTCCCTTCTCCATGAAGAAAATCATCCAGCAGATGACCAGGATGAATGATGAGAGGAGCATGCTCAGGATGAAGGATGAGAGGAACATGCTTCCTGAAAGCCATCACCTCTGTATGTGAATAGCTTACTGAAAAGTGAAAATCCTACCTGCTGCAAGATTGTAACCTTTCTCATTGATTTTTTTTTCATCATGAAAGTGCGGATCTTATGTTTGATGGAATAATAGTGTGTGGAATCCTTGGAACTCTATCGGAAGGTATCATCCTTGACAAGGTAGGTGCTACAATTCCTAATGCTTTCAAGGTACGAAAATATAATACCTAAACCTTGATAATATAGCAGTCAAAATGCAGCTTGTTATTTTCATAACATAAGTGTTTTTGTTTTGTTTTCCTTCTGAAGTGAGCTGCAAGCTAATATTCTGCAGTCCTAATGAAGGGGCATGTGCTACAGTTCTATTTGGATGAACTAATGAATCTAGCATGCTGCATACCTTTATTCCATTTCGTTAGCGTGGATCTGTGGTGACTCATATGTTGTTGTCATTGTGTAGCTAATTTTCGATTTTTGTCTTATTTTATCAAAAGGTGTTTGCTCCATATCCAAATGTCAGACACCAACCTACATGGTAGCTCACTGGACAAATTTGATGTATCATTTTGGTGAAATAGCTCTGTTGAACACAAATGTTACTTCAAGGACAAATTTGTTGCTACGTTCGTTTTGGTTAAATTCGTTGCTTTAGAAACTAATTTTTTGATGAAATGGCTCTATATAGATGGCTCAGTCCTGAAATAATTCCTGTACACCGAACATGTTATTTGTGGTCTTAGAATGGCTCCAGGACTTGGAATGGTTCTTGGACAGGATCGAGTGAAGGAAGAGGATCCACTGATTCCTGGTCTGGAACCGTTCCTAACCGGTAACAGTTCCAAAAGAAACGAACGAGGCCTAACTGTGAGGCGAAGGAATTAGTTGCTGGATAAATCCGATTGAGATTAGAGTTACTCTAAACCTCGCAGCATCAGATTCCAGTTGAAGTCCGATTTCTTGTTTTTGGGTGACCAGCAAGTTCAAGTCCCAGGTGTTGTTTTCGGACTCGGATTCCCTTCACGTACTCGGATCAGGAATCTGGGGGGACGGCCTGCGCGGGTGATTCAATATAACTGCAACCAGGATCTGCTTGCTCCGACCAAGATCTTAGCTTTGCAAGTATTCCTGCGAAGAAAAAACAGTTCACGTTGCAAGAGTCAAACTAGTTTGCTGATCTGCTTCAATGGCGGCCTGTACCAGAGCTGCGATAATGAACAACCTGTTTGATGTAGTAACTCTTGGACCAAAAGATTTGTGGAGTCTAATCTTCAGAATTTTGCCTAAGCTGCTTGGTCTCCCTGTCAGTTTGATGAAGAAATTCAGGAAAGATGAGCATTTTCATCCGCCATTGACGGAACTGGGGACTGCAGTTGGCACATTGCCGGAGCTGCCACAGGACTTGCTGATCGATATCTTCGCCACCCTTGAGATCCCTGACCTTATACGAGCAGGCTCTGTCTGCTCATCCTGGCATTACGCCTACACATGCCTGCGCAACCTGGGGAAGTACAAACAGTCCCAGACACCGTGCCTACTTTACACTTCTAGATCTGCTGGTGAGAATGTTGCATGTCTTTATAGCCTCGTGGAAAATAGGACCTACAAGTTAACTCTACCAGAGCCAGCCATCCGGCGTAGGCTTCTGATCGGGTCCTCCAATGGATGGTTGATTACAGCAGATGAGAGGTCTGAACTGCACCTTGTCAATCCCATCACCAGTGAACAGGTTGGTCTTCCGTCAGTTATCACCATCGAGCAGGTGAAACCCATCACTGATGGTTCAGGTATCATCCGCAAGTACAAGTTATCATGCTACTCCGGACAAATGGTTGAAGGGAAGTCATCGATATGTGATCTCGACATGCTGCGCGAAAAACTCTATTTCAAGGCATTCGCATTTCCAGATCCTTGCACCCGAAGCTACTTTGTGGTGCTCATCCATTATCCATGCTTTCAGCTTTCTTTTGCAAGATTAGGAGATGACAAGTGGACCTGGCTGCCACCAAATACACAATATAGGGATTGCGTGTACAAGGATGGTCTATTGTACGCATTGACGGCATATGGAGGAATCGATGCCTTTGATCTTACTGCCTCCACTGTCACAATGAAGGTAATTATGAATGAGATTGATAGGTGCCTGTCTGCCTTGAAGAGCTGGTACATTATTTGGGCTCCATGGGGTGAGCTTCTGCAAGTTTGGAGAACTTTTGGTCGTCCTAAGTATGAGGATGCCGATGGTGATGTTCCAGAGGATGGCCCTACAATGCACTGGCCATGCTTCCGCACCACAAAAGTAACGATATATGAAGTGGACTTGAAAGCAAGAGAGCTTGTGGATACAAAGAGATTGTCTAATCATATTTTATTTCTTGGGCACAACAATTCACTTTGTCTAAGTGCTGACGGACATCCTCAATTGAAGGCAAATCATGCTTACTACACTGATGATCGCAGTGAACTGCCTGAGGCATTAAAGACTGTTCATCGTGATATTGGAATTATCGACCTGGAAAATAGGGAATTATCGACCTGGAAAATAGCAGCAGGAAGAAAATTGTGTCTCATATTTGGTCTAACTGGCCTTGTCCCACATGGATAACACCCAATCTTACAAAGATGAATTTAACATTCAGGAAATAGGACTATTTTATATTCAGATTATAAGATTTATGAGATTATTTTGTATTGTTAACTTTTATGGAATGCAAAAGCTGTATGTGTGATATGAAAATTGTATCATATGTTCTATGCGGGGAACACATCAGTGTGGTTCCTCGTGGAAATATCATGAAGGTGTTACTCCCGGTTTGTAATCATCAATATGTTTCCTGTGGCATTTGTATTTGCTAAAATGTGGATGGGTTTATACTCATCTGGCAGGTGTTACGGAAGGAGAGGATAGCCCATGGCTCCTCAAATTCTAATGCTGGAAATTCCTGTGTTTTTCAAGTAAGTCAACTGGTGGTTCTCTGAAGTTCCCTAATTTGCAGTTTGGTGCATTTCCTGTTGATGACAAATATGACAGGCAGGATGATTAAATATTTGTATTTGTAATGTGGGATTGATGTCGAAAGCTCATTTTAGATACTCTTTAGTTCAAGAAGAAGAAAGAAGAGAAGAAGCTGAAACAACGATTGGATATATCTCTTAACATGGAAGCAGCTGGCCCATTCTTGCTGGATTATGTTATTGTTTTCATGCATGAATTTCCTGGTCAAGCTTTATTAGTCTTTTAGTTACCCGAGTTTGTTCAGAGTCAGGCTGCCTAGCTGCCTGCACCTGTCTTTGCCCAGATTTTTTAGCTTGTATACATTCTGGTCGGATCGAACCTGGTTGTGTGGATCAAGTCCAGGTCATTGTCAAGGATATATTTGCAATCAATAAAGCAGGGGCAAAAGTCTTGTCCTTAAACATATACGAAATAGGATGTACCATATCAACAAAGTATAATATACGAAAATTGGAGTTGCTAAAAAAAGTACAACATATTCAACTCCAGGAGACAAGCCATTAGTTTGTTAGTAGGACCAGAAACAGGGTCCTGCTCATATTGCCAACAAATTCAAGGACTTGAGCGACTCATCCTACAATGGCCCTTGAGTAAAACCGAAGACGACATGAGAATATATCACAGCTTTTTTGCCAGGCAGTTATGTAGAAATTCTGGTCGATCTTTTTTACAAGATGTGAAAATTATTGCCCTTTGCATTGTGCTTTACCTCTTCAGCAATTCCACCAACCTAAAATGAAAATATCAGAATATAAAAGATCATTTACTTTAAAATAAAAAGAACGCAGAAGATCGCAAAATTTCAGTGGCCTTTTGTTTAATGATAAATCACCTGCAGGCTTAATATGGCAAAAGTGGTTATGCAATTGCCGCTCCCTGACTGTGCTTACTCTAACCAGACAATCCATCCTTGGGCACAAAAGTTGGTCACCTTCATGTTTTATATAGTGAAGAAAACTCTGCATTTGCACATTAGTATTAGCCTAAAATATTAGAAGATAAACTAAATTGTATACTAACAGATGTTTATGTCTCACTGACTCACTTTGCTATTAGGAAACTTGCCACCGTCGTATTTCACCTTGTGAAAAAAACACAAGTGACAAAATGTGACGTTTTCAGGGTAACCTGCTCTTGCTCTGCAATACTTCATGTACTGTAATTTCTGCTCCTCTGAAACTGGCAGGTCATCCACCATCTAGAACACAGTTTATTACTAATTTGCAATAAGCAAATTGCAACTATTGTGGAACAAAAAGAAGATTTGGGAAGTCCTAAACAAATCATATCTACTGCATCAGATCATCTGATTCAGATGAGATGGCAGAAAATAGAGAACAAACATCATACCTGTTGGATGACTGCTGCCCTCAGGCCAACGGCTTGCCTGTTCAGCCGCGCACTGCGCGTCCCGCGGGCGTACTCTGCAAGCCAGAGCGCTCGGCCACAACGGCCGCGCGCCCGGCGCTCCGCGCACTCCGCGCACCAGAACGTCCGCACGCCGCGCTCCACGCACACGCCGCGCGCCGTAGCTCGCACGTCGTCCACTCGCCCACAGCTCCCTCCCTTCTAACTCGCTCCGGCATTGACTCTGTGTTGTATAAATACTGTCACCATTGTTCAATAGAAAGGTGTGCAGTTGATCCTCTCTGAGTCTCACAATCCGACATGGTATCAGTGACCGGTGAATCCTCCTTAGTTAATCCGTTCGCCACCGCTTCCGCCTCCCCTGTCTCCCCGGCCTCCCCTGCTTCCATGGCCTCCTCTGTTTCTTCCTCTGACTCCGATGAGGAGCTTGATCCCCCACAGCCTGTCTCTGCCGCTGTTCTTCAAACTGTCAACATCCGATCTCATGTCTCCATTCTCCTTGAATTCGATGAATCCAATTACAGCCAGTGGCGCTGTTTCTTCGAATCCGTCCTCAGCAAGTTCGGGATCACGGACCATGTCCGCTCTCCACCGCCGCTTGCGCAGCGCACGCCTGAGTGGCGCAAGGTTGACCACTGCATTGTCAACTGGCTCTACACCACAGTGAAGAAGCCCGTCTTCAACATCGTCCACAAGCCCCACACCTCGGCGTTCACACTGTGGGGCGACATTGAGGCGCTGTTCCGCGACAACGAGCTTCAGCGTGCCGTCTACCTCGAGGCGGAGTTCCGCAGCCTGCAACAAGGAGACATGAGCATCAACGACTACTGCACCAAGCTCAAGCGCCTCGCCGATAATCTTCGCGACGTGGGGCACCCCGTCTCCGAGCCCAGTCAAGTTCTCAACCTCCTCCGCGGTCTCAATCCCCGGTACCGTCACGTCAAGTCGGTGATCAAGGGGAAGTACCCTCCGCACACCTTCATGAGTGCGAGGTCGTACCTTCTGCTCGAGGAGGCCAGCGACGACCACGACACAAAGGCTCAGGCCGGCCTTGCTCTCTACGCCGGCCGTGGCGGCTCTTCTCCGGGCTCCAACACCGCCTCCGCAGATTCCGGATCCCGATCCGGATCTTGGGGGGGGGGGGGTCCAACTCCGGCCACCGCTCCAAGAAGTCGAAGGCCCGCTCCAAGGGTAGCTCCAGCTCCGCCTCCGGGGGGTCTTCCTCGCCGGGATCTGGATCCGACACTTCTGCGCCGCCGCCTCGACCTCCTACCTGGCCGCCAGGTTACAACCCCTGGACTGGGCTCGTACAAGCCTGGTCCATGCCATTTCGGCCTCCTGGCGCAGGCGTGTTGGGCCATCACCCACCGTATCAGCCCAACGCCGTGCTGACGGCCCAACACCAGCCTGCCAACGCCACCTGGGATCAAAGCGCGCTTCTTGCTGCGCTCGCCTCCGCCGGCATACCCACGAACCAGCAGCCGCCACCGAGCTCTTCAGAATGGTTCCTCGACACTGGTGCTTCCAGTCACATTGCCTCCAACTCTGGTAATCTTCATTCCCTTCGTCCACTGCAGCTACCCTCCTCTATCATCGTCGGAAAACAGCGCCACGCCGCCGGTCTCACACTCGGCGGCTGGCACCATTCCAACACATTCCTCTACCCTTCACCTCAACAATGTTCTCGTCTCCCCGTCCATTGTTAAGAATCTTATTTCTGTTCGTCAACTAACCCGAGACAATAATATTTCTGTTGAATTTGATCCTCTTGGCTTCTCCATTAAGGATCTCCCCACGGGAACGGTGATGCTCCGATGTGAGAGCTCCGGTGAGCTCTACCCACTGCGCCTGCCGAAGCATCTTCTTCTCACTACATCATCGGCCGACGCTGATCTCTGGCATGCTCGTCTCGGCCACCCCGGGCAACATCAATTGTCTCAGGTCTTGAACTCGTTTGATTTCCAATGTAATAAATCTGCTGTACATGTGTGTTCTTCCTGTCAAATGGGCAAACATGTTAGGCAGCCATTTTCTTCTTCTCAAACAATTACACATTTCCCTTTCCAACTCGTGCATTCGGATGTTTGGACTTCTCCGGTCTATAGCAATTCAGGATACAAGTACTACCTTGTTCCCTTGGATGATTTCACCCACTATGTCTGGACTTTTCCGATACACAATAAATCTGATGTTCTTCCCCTTCTTCAGTACTTTCATGCATATGTGCAGACCCAGTTTGGTCTCCCTTGGCTTGCTTTGCAGACCGATAATGGCCGTGAATTTGATAACTATGCTTCACGCCGTTTCTTCCTCGAGCACGGTGTTCACTTGAGTCTTTCTTGCCCGCACACGTCCCAGCAAAACAGGAAGGCCGAACGCATTTTACGCACCCTGAATGACTGTATGCGCACATTGCTTCTCCACAGTGCCGCTCCTTTGCAGTTTTGGGCTGAAGCTCTTTCGACAGCGACGTTCCTCGTCAACAGACGGCCATGTCGAGCTACCGACACCTCTACTCCACACGAACTCCTGCTCGGCGTTCCCCCGGACTACAGCATTCTTCGCGTGTTCGGGTCACTCTGCTTCCCTAACATGGCCGCCACGGCGCCGAACAAGTTGTGTCCACGTTCCACCGCATGCATCTTCCTCGGCTATCCGGCAGACCATCGCGGCTATCGCTGTTATGAGCCGGCGACGCGTCGCGTGTTCACCTCACGGCATGTTGTCTTCGACGAGACGACGTTCCCCTTTCGCCAGCTCTCCAACACGTCGCGCACGCCCGCAGCACCTCTTCCCGGCGAAGCCGACGATGACGTTGCGCCGACCATCCACCAAGCTCCTATCGTTCGCGACGCCCGTCCTGCATCCCTACAGCCGCGCACGCCGTCCCCGGGCTCGACGACCCACGCCCCGACGCCGCACGAACCGACGCCGCCCGCCTCAGCACGACCCACCTCGTCACCGCCCAACTCTACGCCGCCGGCCTCGACATCGCCCGCCTCGCCCATGACGCCGCCAGCCTCGATGCCGCCGGGCTCGCCCACACCGCCCGCCTCGATGCCTCCCGCTTCGCCGCCGCCGACATCCACGCCGCCGGGCTCGGCGCAGCCCGCCTCGCCACCAACCGCTGCGACGCCACACGCCTCGCCACCGCCTGCCTCACCACCCGCGGCGCCAGCTTCTTCGGCCCCACCTACAGCTGCACCTATCGCGCCACGTCATTCCATGACAACGCGCGCACGGGCAGGCATCTTCAAGCCAAATCCTAAGTACGCGATGGCAAGTTCGGCGCCCATCTCTCTGGTGCCCACGTCGGTCCGGAACGCACTCAAGGATCCCAATTGGCGTGCAGCTATGCAGCTCGAGTTTGACGCTCTCCAGGCGAATCGCACATGGCGTCTAGTGCCTCGGCCGCCCGAGCTCGCATCATATCGGGCAAATGGGTGTTCAAGGTCAAGACCAACTCCGACGGCAGCCTCGATAGGTACAAGGCGCGGTGGGTGGTGCGTGGCGACAGTCAACGGCCGGGGGTGGATTTTGGCGAAACCTTCTCGCCCGTTGTCAAGCCTGCGACCATCCGAACAATTCTGTCGATCATCGCCTCCAAGCAATGGCCGGCCCATCAGCTGGACGTGACGAACGCGTTTCTTCACGGCCACCTCGATGAGCAGGTGTTCTGCCAGCAGCCCACCGGCTTCGTCGACACCACACAACCAGATGCCGTCTGTCTCCTCACGCGCTCCCTCTACGGCCTGCGCCAAGCTCCAAGGGTGTGGTTCCAGAGCTTCGTCTCCTTCGTCACCTCCATCGGTTTCAAGCAGACTCGCTCGGACTCTTCACTGTTTGTGTACCGCAATGGCGACCAGACGGCGTACCTGTTGTTGTATGTGGTCGACATGGTCCTCACCGCATCCACGACGACCTTGCTTCACCACATCGTCCACCAGCTTCGTTCCGCGTTCGCCGTGAAGGACATGGGGCCGGTACGATACTTCCTCGGCATCGACGTCAAGCGGAACAGTGACAGCTTCTTCCTCTCGCAGTCCCAGTATGCCGTGGAGATCCTAGAACGCGCCGGGATGAGCAACTGCAAGCCGGCAGACACGCCTGCCGACACCAAGGCCAAGGTCTCCAGTGAAGCAGGCAAGCTACTCGACGACGGCTCCTCTTACCGCAGTCTCGCCGGCGCCCTCCAGTACCTCACCATCACGCGGCCTGACATAGCGTACGCGGTGCAGCAAATCTGTTTGCACATGCACGCGCCACGCGATTGTCACGCCGCCATGCTGAAGCGGATTCTGCGCTATCTCAAGGGGACAACTTCATTTGGCATGCAGCTTCACGCCTGCTCTACACCGACCATCACGGCATACACGGATGCCGACTGGGCCGGGTGTCCTGACACACGCCAGTCGACGTCTGGTTTCTGTGTGTTCTTCGGTCATGCGCTCGTCTCCTGGTCATCAAAACGACAGCCAACGGTGTCGCGATCGAGCGCAGAAGCTGAGTACCGCGGCATTGCGAACGCCGTCGCCGAGTGCACCTGGTTGCGTAATCTCCTCGGCGAGCTCATCATCGACGTTCCCAAAGCCACAATTGCATACTGTGACAACGTATCGTCGGTCTACATGTCCAAAAATCCAGTTCACCATCGCCGCACCAAACACATCGAGCTTGATGTCCACTTCGTGCGGGAGAAGGTGGCCCTCGGCGAGCTGCGCGTCCTCCACGTTCCAAGCTCGCGTCAACTGGCGGATATATTTACCAAGGGTCTTCCCCGGATTTTGTTCACTGAGTTCAGGGATAGTCTCGCCGTCGGCCAGCCGACGTTGTGACTACGTGGGGGTGTTGGATGACTGCTGCCCTCAGGCCAACGGCTTGCCTGTTCAGCCGCGCACTGTGCGTCCCACGGGCGTACTCTGCAAGCCAGAGCGCTCGGCCACAACGGCCGCGCGCCCGGCGCTCCGCGCACTCCGCGCACCAGAACGTCCGCACGCCGCGCTCCACGCGCACGCCGCGCGCCGTAGCTCGCACGTCGTCCACTCGCCCACAGCTCCCTCCCTTCTAACTCGCTTCGGCATTGACTCTGTGTTGTATAAATACTGTCTCCATTGTTCAATAGAAGGTGTGCAGTTGATCCTCTCTGAGTCTCACAATCCTACAATACCAGCAGAGGGCGAGACAGCTTCTTCTCTGGTTCCGGTGACATCTCGGCTTGATTCTGACGCCGACGAGGACGACGATAACGACGGCGACGAGGACGACCCCGTGGCACCTCGAGCGGCGGCAACTCGTCGACCTCAACCGGCAACTCGTCGACTTTCTTGAACTGCAACAAGCCATATCGCAATCACTGTGGGAGTGAGGCAGAAAAGAAATATGGGAAACTCCAAAAATACTAATATCTACTGCATTGCATCAGATACCAGTTTATGTAGCCACGCTTGATGCTGACGACGAGGACGCACTGCAGGCGGCACCTCGGCGGCCTCGCCGCTGACGCTACGTCGCCAGACGTGCATCTGACCGATGCGTCGCAGCCGCGCCCAGAAGTGACGCAGCATCTCGATCACGGCGGCGAAGCGAGCCCGCCGCTCCGGCGCGGCCACCTCGCCCTGGCCCCGCACGGGCGCCGCTTCCTCCCCGTTGTCCTGCGGCAGCGCGGCGGGCTCGCCCTGACCCCGCACTGGCCCAGCTTCCTCCCCGTCGCGCTGACGCAGCAGAGGGGACCCGCGCCTCTTCCTGCCGCCCTTGGTCCTCATGGCGCGGTCCCGGTTGGTTCTTGGCCGACGAAAGAACGGTTGCGGTTGCGGCGGAGGGGCACTTCAGAGCGGCCGGCGGCGGCGGCGACAGGTGGGAGGGCGGGCGGGTCGGTCGGCTTGTCGGACTTCGGAGCGGCACTTCAGAGGAGAGGACGGTGTCGGCCGAGGTAGGAGAGCGGGGCGGTGCCGCGGTGGTCGGAGCAGCTTCTGGACGGTGGTTCTTGGGCGCTTGTGGCTCGGTTCTTCGCGTTGCGGCTTGCCGGAGCTCGGAGCAGCGGACGGCAGCGGCGAGAGATGAGAGAGCGCGGAGGTTCTTGGCTCAGTTCTTGGCTCGGCCAAGAACCGTTGCGCAACGTCGGAGTTCAGCGGCGGCCAAGAACCGTTGCGCAACGTCGGAGTTCAGCGGTGGGAGCGGCGTACGGCGAGAGGTGGACGGCGGCGAGGGGAATCTTGGGAGAAGGGGCGGCGCGATTGGGGCGGAATCTCGGATTGGGCGACTACGGCGGCGAGGGAATGGGCAACGGGGAGGAGGCCGGCGGAGGAGGAAGCAGAGAAGATGTTTGGGAATTGGGACTTTGGGAGGGAAGGCCTGCCGTTGTTGATTTATATTGCTGATTTCCCATCAGCGTCAGGAGTTAACAAAATCACAAACAAAATCAAAAAGATCACTCGTGAAAATATTTTATAAAAAAACATTTCAAAAAATTAATATAAGCATACAAACTATTTTAGATTAATAAATAAATACAAGTAAAGTATATATAATATTGCAAATTAAATATTTAATTAATTAAATGATTTAAGTAATTAACATCACTGAATATATTAATTTCTAGCTAAACGAAAATAATACATTTATAATATCGTTTAAAGAGGTGTTTATTCTACATTATTTTGAATATAAATTCAAATTTGAATCATGAAAAACAAACTTGAATCATCGAATGCAGATGCAAATATGCATAATTACGTTTTAGTGGGTACAAATATCGGCTAATTCAGACATCTAGGTACTACTTTCCACCCTTGGAGAGAACCATATCCATTATAGATTTTAAGTTCATATTTTGGAGTAAATTTCAAATAGGGTCAAACAAGATTTATCAGCTTCAAGACAAACGTAATAAAACTTGACACCAATGATCAACCTAAAAAGATTTAGTAGGGAGGTAGGATTCGTTAAGCAAAGAAGTCAGCATTACCTCAGGGATGCTAAAGGGCTGTCAAACAAACAAGCTAGCCATGCTATTTTAATTTCCAGTGCCACTACACAACTTCCCACCGACTGAAGCCTGCACACAAGCACCTTGTTCATTGCATCACACGTCGAGGCTGCTCCCAGTACTGCATAAACACACAATGTTTCAAAGCAACAACAGCTGCTTGATGAATCAAACATCATTGGCTACACTTGCATAAATGGACTTGAACTCCACAGAGATACATCTCCTTGATTAACAAGGTATCATCCACATTTCTATGTTATCAGGTGATAATGAACAACCACAGCTCATGAATGTACAAGGTTAGAGATAGCCACACAGAGATCTATCAACAGTGTGGAAGCTCATGTTGGTAATGACTTTTCTCTCCTGGTCCATCTTAAACATGGATATTACATGAATAAACTCGTATGTGCTTATTTTAAGGATGGCTCATAAAACAGGATAGGAATTTTATAGAGGGCCTATGAAAGACCCATTGTTGAGGACATAAGGTGGTAAAATTTTTCATTTTACAAACTGAAATCTTCTGTCTTTTCATTTTGAATATTGGCCAATCACACTCCTGGAATGTAGAAGCTCTTGAGGGGGGAAATTACATAGAAGCCACTGCCTTCACCTGACCAACCTTCCAAACCAATCTGTATTTTAGATCAACAGTGAAGTACAACTTTGGTGAATAAGAAAATGAATTCTGTGCCATCCACAAATCTAACCCATCAAGTAAGTCTATGCAGCTATTGATGGGCAGAAGCGTCTTCAGCGCACTTCGAAGTTTGAACCCATCCCACAAATTTATTAGTCACAACCAGTATCCATCGATCATAGCAACAGTTTGAACTCGCTTACCGTGGCAAATCCCAGCCCGCTGCACTTCACATGCATGAACACATCAGATTCTAGTAGGTGGTAGGTGCATGACAGACATTTGCCATCAAAGCTTCAGGATTCCGGTCTCCAGTCTGAAACATGAAGTGTATTTCCTACCAGGACACTTGACACCATTTCAGAAGCGTCCCTAGTTCCCTACTGGGGAAGTGGGAAGAGGGCGGCTAACTCTATGTATTAGCCTCTGACGGGTAGACATGGATAGTTGACGATCTTGATGTGTTGAGCACAAAGAGTACAACTGTCCCCGCCAAACCCTGTGCTCTGCTGCTAAGTTGTCAGTCTCCAACACTGAGGAAGAAGCTTCACCATGCATAGCCAGATTCACCATCGCCCGACATATCCCTTGCAGAATAAATCATACTACTGTCGTTGACATGATGAACTCAAGGTGATAACTGTGAGGTCTCATCTGTATCAAACAGCTAAACAACAGTACAACACTAACTCATCATCCCCAGCTCGACAAGTCAACTGACACACTTGAAAAACCCCGTCACTGAAAAAAAAGGGACAAAAAACATTAGCCTTTGTCTAACACAGATAATCATCCGTATGGTAATGAATGTACAAGTTTAAAGATACGCACTATGCTTGTGACTGAACTTAAAGTGCATTCTTGGTTTCTCTCCAACTGGAGACTTTTTTTTTTTTTTTTTTTTTGCCTCTTGAATGGTTCCAGAAACCTCCCTTACCCAGCAACCCATCCTATTCTAAATGTCCATAACATTTGCAACAAAAGAATATATTCACAACTGCATCTACCTGATTCTTAGAATGGTATACATCGCAAAAAAGTAAAAGTATTTCTAACATAGGTTTATATCATATTGTAATACACCACATTCATAAACTTGTTCTTCAATGCATTCATCTGTTTCTACTATCTGAATTTCTGAAATAGTACTAAACCTGAATATTGGCAAATCACAACTGTAAAAAGTTATACAGGATTAAAAGATGAAATAAATTACCACGGCTAAGACAAATTATGAACTTAACATTTCACATCAATGATCAAGCAAACAAAATCAAGAGAAACATATTCTCAAATAAATCGCACAAACCCTGAATATAGGCAGATTAACAGGGTTAGAAGATGAAACAAACTAGCAATATTAAAACCAGTTACAAACTTCACAGCAACGATCAAGCCAACAAAATTTAGAGAAAAAGACCCTCAAACAAAATGCAAAAACACTGAAGGCCACCGCAGTAGGTAGTACCCGCATAAACAATAAAGCTGATACTATTTGGTACTTCTACTACCAAATCCCCCCCCCCCACCCGCCATCGAAAAAAAATTAACATGAGCATGTTAAGTCATCCTAGTGCTGCACACTTGCACAGAGATCGGTTCGCTCCACGCACCTTGCAGCCTTGCTCCAGATGAGTATACATGGGCGAACTTGAACTTCTCCCCCCAACACGTCTGTGTCCACGAAGACGAAGGGGCATCAGCCGCACCGGCGGCCGCAGCTGAGGTGGCAGCAGCGCGCCGTCGCGCAGAGCACCGCCGTGCTCCAGGACGAGTGGCCGAACCGCGGCATTGGCACCATCCACACGGTAGCACATCGAGCTCAGCACCATGGTTTTAAATAGCGGGCTAAGGTGTTTAGCGGTAGTATTGCTGTTATGGTATTTAGCGGGCTATAGCCGGCATTTAGCGGGCTAAATGTCATAGCGGCTGCCCTTTCCAGAAACTATATCCGGCTATAGCGACAGCTATAGCCGGCTATTTAGAACCTTGGTCAGCACGCGGCCGTGGAGCACGCGCCAGGAATCGCAGATGGCGTGCGGACGGGAGGAAGGAGATCTGCACGACGCAGGTGCCGCGCGAGCGTTGGTGAAGGAAGCTGAGCATGGGGGCGCGCGGAACGTGCGGTGGGCCGTGTGCCCGGCGATGAGGCGGCACCAGAGCTTGCAGACGAGGGTGGCACGGACGAGGTTCGCGGATTCGGACACCGAGATGCGGAGGAGGACCTCCTCGACGAGCTCGTCCACCAGATGCGCCGGCTGCGGCGGAGCCATGGTCGGGCCGCGGCGGAGCCGGCGGAGCAAGTTTGGTCGGGGAGTGGATGGGGAATTGCGACTGCGAGGCTGGTGTGGGCTTGGCTCGTGGAGTTCTTCTCCCAAGTGGGGCTAGAGAGTAGCCATCTGGTTGCTTTACCATTGAGAAGATCCTGACCGCACACTTCAGATCCAACGATATGGACAACGACAGGACTCATGGTTACTTTCCTTTTGACCGTTCTGACTTCTGAAACAGAGAGCCTCATAGCTTGAGGTGCGGAAAGGAAAAATAAATTCTTTTGGAAATAAATAAAAAAGGAAAAGAAAGAACTCTATTTTCGACGTGGGTCATTGAACTAAAAAACTACTCCCTCCGTTCGTATATATTTGACGCCAGCAAGTCAAATCAAAAGATGTTAAAATATATGACGCCACGGTTCAAAGAAAATGCGCTCTACCATATTTGCCCCTGTCCTCATCCCGCGACGGCGTTGCAGTCTCCGCCGAAACTGCGCCACAACACCCATCACAGCGGCGTCCGACACAACTCCGTCTCCAGCTCCCAGCCTCCCAGTTCCAGTTACCAGCAGTGGGGGATGCAGCGATTGATCTGACAGGCGCACGGCAGCACGGCCGCACGCGAGGAAGTCAATCAGCTGCTTAAAATCACCTCCTGACATTCCATCTTGGCATGGTAATCCTCGTGTTCTAGCATCAGGCCATCTGCCATCAACAGATCTCAAATAGGACCTGTTCAATTCGAGGACGAGGATAGAGAGACGAAACCATCGCTAGAGAAGATGAAGCCATGTCCACTAGCACAGCAGCAATGGGCAGGTGGGCGAGGCAATCCTCAGCGGCGGACGGGGCGCCGCGGCCTCCCGACCATCCCACGCCGAAGCCGCGCGCCGCCGCCGTACTCCACGGCTGCCCTGCTGCTGTCACCGACCAGCTGCATACCTGCCGGAGAAGGGGCGGGATGAGTGATGTGCTGATTTTGCCCTTCACCGGCGCGCGGCTTCGACGACAGCGGAGGCATGCGGATGCGGGAGTAGGATGCTAGGAGCGGAGGGGTACAAGCGTCAATTCGTGCCATCCTTAATCCTATCGAAGTTGTCGGAATGTCATATATACACAAACGGAGGGAGTAACTTGGTATATTTGACCATCAAACGGTTGATGCTCTAGCTGGAGTTATTTGGATCTTATTATTATTTTTTCAAATGTTTTAGTACTCATAGTCGTCACCGCTATTTATTTAAAATGCCATATTGGTACAAACTAGCAAACTCAATTTGATTTAAATGATTTAAACAATCCAAGCTGCAGCCGCAAACCAATTCCAATTCAGTCCAATTCAAATGGTCAAGTATCCTATATCCTACATCCTAGCTTTGGTACAACAATTTGAATGACAAGATATTAAATTGTTAGAATCTTCGAATGAACTTTATGCTAATTCATTAAGATAAAATATGTGCAAATATAGGAATTACTAGGATGATGCCCGTGCGTTGCTACGGACCTCTGAAATTTTAATGAAAATAGTTATTATTTTAAAAGCATCATGCAAAACAATAAGAACATATGTTGGCATCTGAAATTTTAATGAAAATAATAATTATTTTCAAAAGCATCATGCAAAATAATAAATACATGCTATGATCAAGTTCAGCAGATACAAATGAAAAAGTAACATCGTGGCCAATTAGACTAAACTTGTGCCCATAATTTAACTATAATTTGTCCAAAGTGTACTTGCTATTACTCGAGCAGCGGCTCTAACCCTTCATGCTGAAAACACGTTGGATCAAATAAGGTAGGCTCCCACCACGGATTCTGCTTCCACTGGCTGCCCAACAATGAAGAACTATGTAAACACACCCTCCAATTGCCCTTCTGTTCTTTTATTCTAGTTAACACATGAAAACCTTTTTAGTGTACACCTGCAAGTTGTAATAGAATGGTTTTGCTCAAAATTCTCTAAAGTTAATGGAAAGTACAGAGGAAACTATATATTTCCATTAGCACTTGATTTTGGTTGTCTGTGTGAGTAATAATTATTACTCCAGGGATAAAAATAACATCTCGACAAGGCAAGGTTGTGCTTAAAATTAGTACTGACCCTTGACCCTAAACAGTGATATATATGGACTGAAAATTGACAACATACTCCCTCCGTTTCGAAATACAAGACATTCTAACAATTTTAGGACAAATTAAGGAGAAGGACAAATGACGCATGTGCCCTTTAGTTTGCAGGCCGGGGAGTCTGTTTTGGTCGGGGGAAAAATCGGGGATCGACCCCATCTAGTAGTTTGTTCGCTGCTTTGCCGTTTAAAAAAGTCTCGGCATTTACTCCCAACAGAAAAAAATCTTTGCGCCGAAATAAAACAAAAGGATGGATAGCGTGGTAACGAACCGAACAGCCAATCTTGTCTCGAAATTACTGGAACACCTTGTATTTGGGGACAAATTTTGAATATAGTAATTATTAAGGTGGTAGGCACATCATTAATGGATCCAATTTCTTATTATATCTTTGAATTCTAAATGATAGGAAATCATAAACGAAGAGTCTTATCACAAAAATAATTTTATTATGTCCATGAATAGGTAGTATTTGAACACTGATAACCCTCATCCAGCTATGATATATCAATTTTTCCAAAGATATACCACTTTAATAAATTTGAAGTACAAAAATAAACGTTCTAGAATACATGGACAAATACAAAAACATTGCATTAGAAATAGAGCGCTGAGCACAAATAAATGCTTATTAACCTTTTAAGAGGTTTGGTATATAATCTTGACAACCCTGATTTAATATTTCATAAGTTATAATCTTTGGGTAAATCGACAACATTGTATGAGAGCATGAGTTGGGAAACAAAATTGAACGGTTATAAACTTTTGGTCTACCGAGCTTAAAAATCCATAAATCTTAGTGAATTTAAGATATTATTATCTACGCATGGGTAATATACAAGTTATAGTATTCTAGTAATCAAATTAATGGTTATGTATCTTAAAATACTAAATAAACTACATTATACCCTGAGATAGAATAAATTCACAAGAGTTCGACGGTTAAGGGTTCCACCCCAAGATGTATTTCGGTTTCCATATAGGGGAAAAAGCTTTTGAAAGGTGCATGCATCCTCTTAAGTGGGTTTTTGATGATGTTGACACCTGATTTTGGCCAAAGTCAACCATTTGTGATGAATATGGTTCTTGATGAGTATAGTTCAATTTTCTGAAATTTTAAGTTTGGACCGCAAGTAGTCCAAGCAAGTTTAGACTTATTAACTTTTGAATCTGATCAAAGTGATAACAATAAAGTTGTTGTTGGTCTAACTATCCATATTCTATAAAAAATGAGTACTTTTGGATAATGGATTTATGAGTTATGATGTTTTAATGTACTATTGGACAAATTGTGAGAATCAACTAAACTCACCAAGTTAACTACAATTTGACCTTGTTAACATCCAACTAAAAGAGAGGAATGATCAGAAGTTGTAGAGCTCATCGAAATATTTCCATTGGCTTTATGTTAGTTGAAACAAATTTATGGTTTGTAAGTTTCTGCCAAAACCGTGTTGCCTTCTAGTCAGTTCTAGTCTGTGCAGCTTCTTGATTTAATAATAACTTATGGAAGTGTGTTTTGCATAACCAAATTAGGTTTTTAATCTTAAGATATGTTTATAGAAAAAAAACTTTAGAGAACTCAAATTGGGGAGTAGATATATGAGAAAAATTTCTTGTTTATTAGGTTTCTGGTGACTAACCTTGTAAATTTTCTCAAATTGGGGTGTGAATGTGTGATAAAGTTCTGAAAATTTTCTACTCATCTTTAAATGTGCCAACTTTCGTTATCTATATAATTCTTTAGTTACGCATGTAAAATATTAGTGAAACTAACCTTGTTAATCTTGATATGTTCCACAACACCTGGGACTTATGAGTGTACTTATCAAACAGATGGTTAGCTTGCTTAAACTAAAATATCAATTGTAGGATTGCTGCATTCATTTTTTTCCGATTAAGACCTTAGGTTAAATGACATGTTATCACCCTATCACGCATGTGAGGGTATTGCATTACTATCATGGGATCATATGCATCATTGGGACTAATTAAAAAAGGGAGGTTCTAAGTACGACTTGGATTGTCTATTATCGCTCTCATCCAACACTAAAAATAGCCTCTCATGTCCCTTGCCTGCAGTGATGGAGCTAGGATTGTTGAGTGGGGTGGGGGGGGGGGCTCATTCCCCTTCCCCTTCCTCCAGAGTCCAGACCCCCTTCTTCTTCCTCAAGACTGTGGTTTACCGTCCCCTCACCTCGCCTCACCTCTTCCACCGCCGCTTGGGCCCCTCCCTTCCGGCGTCTTTGCCGGCGGCGAGAAGGGACATGGAGCCCCCCTTCTAGTAGATCTACTACCTTTTTACCTTTTAGCTGTAGTTTTTCCCCTATATGGCCTTGTCCCCCTGTGGTTATCTCTATATGTGCCTCACCGTCGTTGTTGTTGTTGCCGATGCAGGCAACCTTGTCGCCGTCGATCCCGTGGCCCTCGTAAGTAGTACAAATAAAATAACTCCTGACTCCCCGTCGTCTCCTCCAGTTGCTCCCCCTCCGCCCTCCCCCTTCCTCTGCAGCTAGAGACTCATCGTCGCCTGTCACACCCGGCCCAATTTGGATGGCCCATGAGTGGCCCATGAGCGCAAGTGCGCGTGTTTAGTGCCACATTACTAGTTGAGCAAGGGTGGAACCAACTTATAAGCCTTTGTCCACCAGCCATAACACCCTCGGGTTAACCCTTTTACACGAAGCAAGGACGAAAGTGTAAGCAGGGTGCTATGTGTACGTGTGCTCGCCCCTACGGAAGGGTTGGGCGGTGCGGCTTTGGTGGGCGAGGTGTTACAAGCCCCTGATCTGGTCAGAGGGAAGGTCAATTGAGTGCGTCTCTTGTAAATCGACTTCTCCCTGGGTGGATCTAGTCTTTGTGGATGCCTCTGGTTGCCTCCCTCTCTTGATTGTGATCTTTTGGTGGGCGAGGTGTTACAAGCCCTTGATCTGGTCAGAGGGAAGGTCAATTGAGTGCGTCTCTTGTAAATCGACTTCTCCCTGGGTGGATCTAGTCTTTGTGGATGCCTCTGGTTGCCTCCCTCTCTTGATTGTGATCTCCGATCGCCTCCGCCCCGCGATAGTTCACCGGTGGTTGTTCCGGCGTCTCTGCCTTCTTGTGGCTAGCTTGACGTCGTCGAACGCATCGATGTATTCCCGCCGCCCCCACTGCAGTACCTTGATGGTTGTTCTGATGCCCTCGCCTTCTCCTGTTGCAGTGAGATTGCAATTGTTGAACGCATTGTTGTGCTTATTGTTGTGCTTTCGCCTCCGCCTCTGTATCCGCCCATCTCCTGAAGCAGCTTTACGAGTTTCGGCAGATCCCCACCTCTCACGCAGCAGAACTCCGATGGTTGTTCTGCCGGCATCGCCTCCACCTAGGCAGCGACTTGTTGGTCAATCCTCCATCTCCGGCGACGGTGAACCAACTATATACTTCGGTCGTGTCGTCCGGTGTGATCTCCTCGGCCCCATCACACCTCCTTCAACCGACGCATTGCGCGGTCCTTCATCCAAGTGCAAGCTCCTTAGACCCCTCTGCGGCCCCCACCGGCGACCTCGCCGTCGTCAAACGCATCGTTGTTCTTGCTGTTCTTATCTAGTCGGTGGACCTGGTTGTAATTTCGGTCTTCTTCGAGGACCTTCTTGTAAAATAGCTATGCCAAAAAAAAACAGAGCTTTACCATCTCCTAGTAGTGATCAAGGCTTACTCAATTTTTGTGATTCCATTTCATTCCAAACTGCAAGTAACCTCACAAGCAGGATCTTTGCAAACTAGTACTCACATAGACGGATGATGGTGGCGTCGCTCGGAGTGGCTTCCCTCCTTGGAGGCATCGTCTTGTAGGCATCCTCACGCTTCCTCCCTCAGCTTCGGGTTGTTAGGCTTTCGATGATGTGCGTGCGTCTGTGGTGTTCCTTCTCCTGCAGGTTCAGTGCTCTTAGGTCGTGTGTTGTACGCTAGTGGTGCTTTGGGTTCTCGTTGCTTAATCTTAGTGGTCGTGTTGGTGTTGGTTCCTGTTTTCTGCACTTCAGAGGTTTTCCTGAAGTTGCATTGTTGTAACTCTCTTTTGCTTAATGAAATACGTGCTATGCACATTTTTAAAAACATAGATGCTGTTGTGACATAGGAAACGGCGACCTTGCAAAAGAGATATGTCACACTAAACTAGTATAGGTTACCTTGTAAAAGAGACCATGCTAGGGATCCACTAGCAAATCAGAGTAATTAAACTATCACTAATACAACTAATTCCAGGACGTACGCAATCTTCGCACAAATGAAAATTTGGCGGCAGACAACCAGGACAGTAGATTTGTTACATGCACAAATCACAACCCATTAGAACCAAACAAAACAAGGGTTGAAAACAGTAAAAATGATATTACAAATACGAAAACAGTTCCAAATGGTAGAGAAATTTTCTGTATTTTTAAAATGAACTATTTAGTGGCAGTTACAAGTTTGTTGTGTAACAAACTAACAATTGAAAATGGCAACTAATATGTTTTGATAAAAAACCAGAAACTGCAGAAAACAGTTCTCGTTGGAATTTCTCGCACTGTTTTCACCCAGCATGTAAGCACGCCTGCTTCTTGATTTTCAAAGGCTTGCTCCAGCAGCTTGGTTTGTTTCTTTCGTGCAAGTAGAGTGTAGAGCATCAACTCATCATGGCCCCTCAACTGCAGTGACTGATCCAAGTGCTGCAGAAAAGCATAAACATTAAGATCTGCTGACTGCCAAAACTGCTATGCCATCGGTGAATATTTTATTGCTAAGCAATGGTTTTAAATAACCAGCTATGGCCCTTAGAAGTTTGCTTTTTAAAGGCTAAGAAAAGGCTATAGCGCCGCCTCAGCTAAGTCATTTAGCGGTTTGCAAAAACAGCAATACAAGTTCAGAGTTTTAAATGTTCAGTACATCATCAATTCATCATGGAGTAAAACAAACACATAGGACTTCATCTTCATACTTTAATAAATCTAACACAAAGTTCAGAGTTCACATAATATAATGACCACAAGTCTAACACAAATGACTGACTGACCAGCGGGCCATTCCGATCTCAACCTACCATAATTTAGTGGCCTAAATGATACCAATTTTGTTGATTTAGCGGGCTAATCGGGCTATCAGCGATTTTTTCTTCTTAGGGCCAAATGGGCCATCTCATAGCATTCATCCTTCCTTGCCAAAAGCTAAATCCGGTTATTTAATAAAACCTTTGTAAGCAATCAAACACATATTCTGCTACTAAACAGCTAACTAGTAACCACTAATTACTTATAGCACCACAGGTTAAAGGGTATAGGTAGCAGAGTTTTACATCTATGCTACTTCATAAACTCACTAAAGACATATACTCTCCTGATACTGCCCAAATTTTCACGTCACTAACTGATAATTCTGAGTTCAAAAAAAAAAAAAGACTGGCAAATCACAAAGCAAGCTAAGTGATACCTGGAATGTAGAAGGTCATGTAGGGAACAGCACCATCGATGGCTTCACCCTCGCATACCATTTCCAACTTGTCAGACTTTAGATCAATGTTGAATACCCTATCACTTGTGCCCACGAGGATTCCAACGCCACGTGCAAATGCAAAAGTATCAGCATCATACAAGGAAATTAAAGGGCATCTGCAGGGAGCAGCTTCTCAAGCTCAAATTTTCTGATTTGCACCCACTTTATTATGTCTCCATTAGGACTTGTCTCCGTTGAAAAAAGGGAGAGTTTTGTCTCATCATTGAGATCGAATGCGATTGCAATTCCACTATCCTCCAAGATCTTGGGTATAGTGGCAGTATACTATCTCTAGACTCTTCAGGTAAGGTATCAATCAGGGATGCTTGCTTCCCGTGTGACCAAGTCATACCTAAGCATGCTATAGCCCCATTCAATCATGAAGTAGAGCGAGTTCCCCACGAGGGTGGGGGGCGCATTCTCGACGACACCATACTCAGGTGACCAAGCTCCGAAGATCGGTTCGGTCCAGGAGCCAGTGTCCGACGAGTAGATGCACAAGGAAATCTCGTCGGGCAACTCGCTGGCGGGGCCCACACAGACGACGAGGAAGGGTTCGCCGCGGCAGTGAAGGTGGTCGCAGGAGCCGTCGCCGCTGGCGGCGTTCCAGTCATCCTCGTTCCAAGCGTCCGACAGCGGTGGCAGCTCCGAACGCTCGCCTGTTACGGGGTCCCACGTCGAGACGTGAGCCGCAGGGCGCGCTGCGGAGGAGGACGCGGCCGTGGCGGGGGAGGTGGGGACGAATCGGGAGACGGCGCGCGCGTCACTGAAATTGTTGCAGAAGAAGCCGAGCACGGGCGGCGAGCGGTGGAACTCGCGGAAGCGGCGGTGGAAGCGGCGACCGGAGCTGAGGCGACACCATGGCTTGCAGACGAGCGCCGCGCCGACGAGGCTCGCGGGCTCGGCCGGAGGGAAGCGGAGGAGGACCTCCTCGACAAGCTCCTCCATCAGCACCATGCTGCTCGCCTCGTCGGAGACCGGCGGGCGCGGCGGCGGCGCTAGGGTTTGGTCAGGGGATGAAATGCGGGCGAGAGCATCTAGAGCGAAGCGTGCGGGTGGTGGAATGGCAATGGGAGACGAGTAGGTTGCGGCCTGCAGGTGGCCACAAGTCAGCGAGTAGAATCCAGCTGCTCTCGGACTGCTGACCGCGTCAACGAACGGTTCGTGCACTCAGTATTTTACAGCCTTGACAGAGGCGGACCTACCCATACCGACTTTTGTATTTATACGCTGTGGAATCAACCTAGGATAGTGTTTCCAAATGACGAACTCATTCCAAATTCATGTTCTCATGATTTGAAATCTTGCACGATATGATGCAATAGCTGAAGTCTAACAGCATAACCAATTCTCTTCTCTGCTACACTGGCCTGCAAGTCCAGCATGAAGATTTCAGCTAGGTGTGCAACACCTGAAGATCTGAAGATTTCACATAACTCATATTGCATTTACATGGGCTCCACGGCACTCTTGTAGACGTCGTAAATTCGAAATACGCCGACTAGCACTCAGCATTTCATTCACATTGTGTTTTTGCTACAATAAGGAGGATTCATTCAGTTGTGCAAACTCTGCACTTTCTTTTCAGCATAACATGGCACTACATAAAAAAAGGATAACATAGCACAATTCACCATTTTCACAACCTGTTGAGTGCGTACATCTTTTGATGGAAATTTGGTTGCAAATACTAATGACTATTAGTGTGATTTGTAGGGAACTAGAAAGAATAAAACCAGTCAATGTCAACCAGAAAAGTACATTTTGGATAGAGAAACATTTGGCTACAGAATTAACTCTAGAAGGTTGAGAAACCAAGTACAAGCTGTTCAGTCGACAATGTGCTGTGCTGTAGTATATATCTCAATTTCATTCTTTGTCATGATAAGCATAACCTGGAAAAATAACCTCATCCCTAATACTAAACTGAAACTTGGCTGAAACATAGTTTTATTACTTGCGGTCATGAACAGTTACACAAGATGAGTTGGCGATCTTTGTTCTTGAAAAGCCCAACGTCTCCATTCTTCGTCCTCTCACTGGCTCAGAGTTCAGACATGGTACTGAGATCCAGAGGAAGAAATGGTTAACTGAAATTTAACCAATAATGCAGAAGGCACAACGTTCAGGTTATTCTATCATTTAAGGTGATTAAAGCTTTATATCTTGGGCCTCTAACTTCAGTAATAATATTTACAGCCCAAGAATTTACAGACAATGAATTCTGCAACCAATAACCTGCTGACAAAAACAGCAAACATCATCTGGTTGTGTGGATCGTCATTCAGGCAAGAAAAGAAGTTTACAAATTAAACTACGTGTTTCCAGCATCCCACCAAATATCTTGTAGCAGTCAAGTATTCAAACCCCAACAATCCATAGCCATCTTCTGTTGTTGCACGTCTACAGATAACATTCTCAGGACCTCCTTGTTCTGCAGAATCCGGATCCAGTTTCGGAGAGTAAAGACAATCTAATTAGGATGGTTAGGCGCAGAACATGATCAAAACAAGCAGAGTTGTGTGCCTTCACAAATACAATATATTAACATGGATTCTCAAACTTATATATACATCCAACCACCAAAGCAATGATGATCGATAAGTTTACGAGTATAAAATCAAAACATTATAAACTAGTGTTTACACGCTTATCTGCAGCATGAAGAATGTATCCACTAATTTCAATCAGTTGAAATAAACTTTTTGGGCCAATATAAAATTCCAAGGACAAGTAAAGGTGTCAGGGATTCTTCCTCAGTTATGGTGCCCAGGCCGCAAGATATTGAGTCAAACTAGAATGAGGCACAATTAACACACTATGTATCAAATTAGTGTTGTACTTCTCAAATGGTCATTCTATTTGAGCCTAGATGTTTTTAGAAGAAATGACTAATGAGTTATATTCATTGCTGGAGTCCTGGAGTACACATAAATGAGGACAGTGCAGGGTTACCAGCTTTACCCCTAAGCCCAAACCCAATATCATAGGACTGTTGGTACCAGTGGTAAGGTAACTATCAAAAGGCATGACCCCTTGAATTAAAGGTGCAAACACAGTAGTGACCGCACTGATGCTAACAAATTGTCCACCATAAAGCATATGCGATTCATTCACTGCAACTGCCACTACTAATATGGTACCACCACCACCACCAAATTTTACCTGGCCAAGAAACCCTCAAATGGCACATTCAGTTTGGTCAAGCACTTGAAAATTTTGACAAAAATATGGAAAATAGCATCAGTTGTTGAGAAACCAATATATTCGTACAGATCATGTGCTTCTAACGCTAAAGCAACCTGCCTTCCTGTCGGACCTAGAAATATAATCCACTGGGAACCCAATTAAAAACTGGTAGATTTATTCGGACAATAAAGGATCCAGCGTGTAGCTACCAGCTACACAGGTCCAAATTTATTTATGGTTCTTGCCCTGTTTCTAACCAGTAACAGTGACCAAAAAGCTAAACCAATCAAGCAGGCAAACAATAATAACATATTAAATCCTTAAGCAAAGATGGACTCGTTAAACACTTCTCTTTGTTTACCGTATATAATCATTCATATTTCTAAGTTGGTAAATGGCATTGAATTCGTATACCAGTTTTCAAGTTCCTCTTCAATTCTTCATCTCTCCATTATTATAGGTGTAATAGATGAACATAATTCCTACAAAAGTTTAACTAATTTGAATAATGGTCCATATCTTGATAAAAAATAGAACAGATTTATTTGCTAGATTGGGGTATTCCGTTGATCGTACTTGATCACATTTCACAGCTAAGCAAAGTTGAATAGAGTTGTAGACAGGTGAGAGGCATCAGGCTAGTACCTCATAAAAGTTGAAGCCTACGCATGGAAAAACTCCATGCACAATTGCTGCCCTGTATACCTTCTTAACATGTCCAGAATTTAGATCTGAGGTGAAGATTCCATCGACCGTCTTGAGGAAAATCACACCAATGTCATCTGCAACGCCAATCACATAGTCACACGTACAAGGGTGAGCAGGCACCAGCGGGGAGCATGGTCCCAAGCTCAATGACCCTACTCGCTGGCTTGCTGCCCATGACACTTACTCCTTGACCATTATGACCGACCACACTTGAGCACAACAAGAGTGTGGAGCTAGTACACTACGGTGGCCAATCCCAGTCCGTTGTCCTCCATGGCCATGAAAACCATGTGTATACAGCTAGCGGCATTCCACCGGTAGGAGAATCACAGACATTTCCCGGGTATCAGAATTGAAGATGATAATTCCTTTGCCGAATTGATCCTTGAAATACAGCGCATCTCCGCAAAGCAAGAAGGTCCCTGCACATCTGCCAGGGCATACGTCCGGTCGCTCCACGCATGAACCTCGGATGACTGCCCACTACCACAACGACGAAGGGTTTGCGGCCGCAGCCACGGCGGCGGTCACAGGCGGCGCGCCACCGCTCGGGCCGCCCGCGCAGAGAACAGACGCGTTCCAGCTCCTCAGGCTCCTGGCGTACGCCTCCCGCGGCAGCTTCGGGAGCGCCATCGAATCATGTGTGATCGCGTCCCACACGAAGAGGCCGCTGTCCAGGGGATTCCGCCAGCCATCCGGGGGGCACGCCGTGGAGGAGGACGCGGCCGTGGCGGGCGTCGCGACGCGTCGAGCGCGCGCCAGTCGCGGTCGCTGGGGGGCGGGTAGATGATAAGATGAAGGAGGTGGGGACGAACCTGGATACCGAGCTCAAATTTCAGAGGAAGCCGAGGAAGGGCGGCGGCGTGCGGTGGAACTCGCGCAACCGGCGGCGGAAGCCGGGGCCGGCGACGAGGCGGCGCCAGCGCCTGCAGACAAGCGCGGCGCGGACGAGGCTCGCGGGGTCGTCCGGCGGGAGGCGGAGGAGTATCTCTTCAACAAGCTCCTGTCGGCGCCGCCATGCTGCATGGCGTCTGAGAGACCTCGGCGGAACTCGGAAGGGGAACGGGGGGTTTGAAATTTGAATTGGTCGGCGGCGGTCTCGCGCGACTCAAGAGCGAGAGGGTCCATTGGAAAAAGGGCCGTGGCCCGTGGGCCGTAACGACCTCGATCTCTTGCTACGGTCCATTCGGCCTGCTTCGGTCCTTATGATGGGCCGAATTGAGTCTTGGTTCGAATTAGGATGGGCCGAATGTCCTATCTTGGCGCCTTCTGCCTGGTGAGCGTAAGTGCAAACTCTGCACTTTTAGACCGTCTCCAGCAATTGCCGCAGCCCGGTCTGCATCTTCATTTTGCAGCACCGACGGGAACTGTAGCAGCTCCAGCAGGAGCTGCAGCAGCTGCTGCAAAATGCAGCAAGTCCCCCCGCGAGCGCATCCTCGGGGAGTCTGCATCCCAACGGCCTCCCGCACGCCTCCTCCCTCCTCCCGTCTCTCTCCCCCTCCCGCACCCGCACGCCTATCTCCTCCTCCCTCCTCCCGCACCCGCACGCCTCCACGACTCCACTCCCACGCCGCTGCTCGACGAGCTCGCCGCGCCGCCGGCCTTCTCCTGCGCTCCAAGCCGCAGCGGCCTCGACCTCGGGGGAAGAGCAGGGGCCGGTGCAGGAGGAAGGCGAGGCAGCCTCCCGGTGGCGGACGGCGGCCTCCTCCTCCTCTTCGTTTCCCGGCGACCGGATCTGGCGGCGGGGCTCCTCCTTCTCTTCATTTCCCCGGCGGCCGGATCTGGCGACGGGGCTCCTCCTCTTCTTCCTTTCCCCGGCGGCCGACAGCGCAGATCCGGGGCAGTGCGGCCTCCGAGGAGCCCGGACGGGCCTCCGCCTCCGCTTCCCAGCCACCGCCGTCGCGGCCTCCTCCTCGGCCACCGGCGGCCGCCCTCGCCTTGCTCGCCTCGCTGCTGATGACCTCCTCCTCCTCCTCTACCCCTCGCTCTGCTGCTACTGGCCCGCGCCGCCGGCCTTGCTCTGCTGCTACTGGCCCGCGCCGCCGGCCTCGCCCTCCCCGCCAAGGGCTCCGACCCCACGCGGGAGCCAACTGCCGCCAGGCGATGCGCGAGGGGAAGCGGTCTACCGCTGCAGGCGTTCCTCCTTTGCGCGACGGGATCGTCTGCATCCGTGATAGTTTTGCAGATGCGCATCGGGCAATTGCTAGAGAGAGTCTTACGGCCTTGAACATTTGGATTGCAAACTGCGCATCCTCACAAAGTGAACTGAATTTCATTTGACCACAGGTTGACAAGAGTGTTTCCCATGGCGAACTGAAGTGTGAGTTTTTCAAACCAAAATTCAGCATTTCACACTGTTATCCTTGTGCGTTTGACAGAGAATGCGCTGCGCAGAATCATATATACAGCAAAAAAGAATTAACAAATGAGAAACCTAGCAAAGGAAACAGAAGAAGGCAGCGACACAACGTCGTCATCAGCTTTTCCCTACTGCTGTTGACCTGTTGTGCTGCATTAGCTGACTCCACAGGAAAACAACTTAAATTTTCGTTCAGATGATGACTGATGCTTATTGCAACATTCGTATATTGCAAATGCAACCAAAATACTTCCCATGCTTACCAAAAGATCAATGGGATCATTGGAAGCATTTAGCACCCCGGATCACATTTGACTTGCATGGTGCAAGGACTACTCCTTTCAAGATACCAATCTAAAAATAGGCAGAGCCACAGATCATATTCATGA
This sequence comes from Cenchrus fungigraminus, assembly GCA_036936925.1. Classification (NCBI taxonomy): domain Eukaryota; kingdom Viridiplantae; phylum Streptophyta; class Magnoliopsida; order Poales; family Poaceae; genus Cenchrus; species Cenchrus fungigraminus. Next base: position 94,991,561 of record CM072780.1, read on the forward strand.
CAACAATCCATTGCAACATAGAAGGTTCAGGAGTGCACGTTGACTAGGCAGCATCAGAGGTTACTAGCTTACAGAAAAACTTCACAGCATTGATGAAGGTAACAAATTCAAAATGCAGCAGAACCTTTGACTCAGACGACTACACTACACCTTGCTGCTGCTAAAGAGTTGTTCCACTTTGAGGCTTACATTGTTTCAGCATTACCACAACCCAATTCACCTCGAACCCAGAAATGCAGAAGCCCGTCATTGAACATATTTTGTCAGTTGAGTGCTTGAGGCACCTACCCTTGGTCAATCACCTGTAGAGACCGCTCCCAATGCTGCAGACATACACAAAATTTGAAAATATCACATGCCTGTTCAGAAACTAATTTGGCCATACATAATGAACTAACCAGCCACAACGACAAAACCAATGGGTTGCTGGACAACCAAACAGGGAAGCAGAACTAAATTATTATCCAGAGCTAAATTCATAACTCAAGAAAAACATATGCCTCATTGTTTAAATTGGCATCATCATACAAATGTCTATGTTGTTAACTCATTTTGAGACCAGAACAAAATAAAACAGAGTCTTAATGGCCTTTTTTGCTTTCTTCCCTATTCTATACCATCAAGGTCCAGCACATATTAAAACCAATTTTGAAGATAGGTGTAAAGACGGCCCCCAAAAGACTTGCTGGTATATACTAAATTCCATAAATGGTTCATAAAAGTAAGCATAGGAGTATATCGCAGTTTTTACATTAACTGTGGTATTCCACTTTCATAAATTTACATATTTGGCATTTGCTGATTGAGGAACTGATTCTCTCAATGAACATTTGCTACCAACCAAGCAGCTGTTGCTAATAGCAACAACACTAACTTGTTATCCACACATCCACTAGTCAACAACAACAGTTGCAAAAATATCAAGTGAGGATGGACTCGAAACAAACATAATTCTTTGTTAAACGGATAAAGCACCATCCCTATCTTAAATGATACTAACATCACCTGGATCAGACCTAACTGCTAAGAAATGTGCAGCACTAAACATAGCCACATAGGCAATAAACAGCTGGTGTCTAGAGTAATGACTTCACTGTGCTTGAAAGTTGACAAGACCCTGATTTGTCCCAAAAAAAAACATGTAATGGGTGAATAAATTTCTTGGAATTTCTAGCAATGTAGAAAATGGTCAATAACCCCAACGAGAACTCGAGAAGTATAAGTAGACATACCACAATTTCAACTATCCCACCTTTATATACACACTAATATTTAACATAGGTACTATCATAATATCCTTCACATTTTCATATTACCAACAGGAACATTAGAAGTCCTAAACATTGACAAATCATAATTCAAGCAAAGCTGTACCTGGAGTGTGGAAGCTCATAAAGGGAACAACACCACGGATGCCATCGATATGGCATTCCCCCTCACATACCTTCCTGGCCTGGCCAGACTTTAAATCATAACTGAATAGCCCATCACCTGTACCCACAAAAAAGACTCCGGCACCATGTGCAAAGCCAACAAAATCAGGACAAATCCAATGTGCATCGACAAATAGTAGCTTCGGGAGGTCAATGACTCCGATTTGTGCCCATCCCATGCCTCCATCAGGTTTTTCCTCCATTGACCATAGAAAGAGACTGGGCACTTCGATTCTCGCGACTCCCAGACCGCCATCCTCCAATGTCATGATTGTGGAGCAGGACCTATCGGACACAGGAGGTTGGAGCAGCACATTGATTTCCCGTGTGGCCAAATCATACTTGAGAATTCTCCTGTTTGCGTCAATCACAAAGTAGAGTGTGTTCCCAACAATGGCAGGGGGCGGCATATCACCTACATTCCCAATATAGTACTTGGGGAACTGAACGACAGAGGTTGGCTCACTCCAGGTTCCAGCCTCCGATGAGTAGACCCACATTGTCATGTGCTTGTCGGCATTGTCGCCTGTGCCCAAGAAGACGACGAGGAAGTGTCCTCGGTGGCAGTCGAGGTGGTCACAGGAGCCAGTGCCACAGGCCGCGCAGAGCACAGCGGCGTTCCAGTCGTAGACAAGCTCCGGCCCCGTGGGCAGCTGGGTCCAGTCGTCCGTCACGGGGTCCCAGAGGGCGAGGTGGCGAGGCCAGCCGCCCATGACGCGGAGGAGGACGCGGCCGTGGCGCGCGTCAAGCGCGCGCCAGTCGCGGCGGTCAGCCTGGGGCGGGCGGAAGGAGCAGGTGGGGACGAAGCGGGTCAGGTAGATGCTGGGTGAAACGAACCAGATTTCCAAAACTGGAAACCCGATCCTCTGCACCTCTGTGATAGTCCCAGGAAGTGGCTATCACGTGCAATCCCTGTCTCAAGTGGTACAAATCCATACAACACAGGAATAAAGGGGAAATTACATAACCTTATTATTACATCAGAGTACAACATTTCGGCATAAGCCGGGTACAAGTCCAACTGGACTAAACAAGAAAGGTAAAACATCTACGCAGCGGATCTATCGAAGCGAAGCGTCTCCAGCTCCACAGGCAACTTGAGTGTAGGACCAGCTCTAGTCTTCCCATCCTTTATCGTCGAGGTCGTAGTCGATCTCCAAGTCTGAAAACATTGCCATCTACCCGATAAGCGGGTAGGTCATGTCAGCTTCCCAACAAAGAGCAAAAGCGGTGGACGAATTCTAGTATGCATGGATAAGCCTATATATGGCTGTAGAAGGTTTATGCAAGCAGCGGTAGCAACTTCAAGGTAAGCGGTATTGCAGAGAGGTCGCCATCTCCGAAGAGATCCACACCTCCGAGGCCAACGCCTCCGGGGTCAACACCCCAACAAAGGAAAGTACACCAAAACACTGGGTCTCATCCGAGACACAGCATCCCACTCTCATCTGCGATGTGAGGTCACCAACTCCTATCCTCACATCTCAACGGCACGAGGCCGGGCTCACACACTCGGGGGAGAGAAGCAGCACAAGAAAAGACTAGCCAGGTGAGAGATCGCAAGGGCTGTCCATACCAGTGGACACGGACTATAGCTATAGGTTTAACACTCTGCAGAGGTTGTACAACTGGACCCGCCGGATAGGGCAGAAACGGGGATCAGCCGTTCCACATCCCTACCTAACGGCCGGAGACCTAGCAGTGGGTGGCACTCTCCTGCCTCTCCGAGCCTGACTCGTCCTGAACTGGGGCGCGAAACTTGCCAGCAGGGCCTCGGAGCTGTGAAACCATCCCCGGAGGAGCCGGGGCGACGTCTACTCGGGGGGTATAACCCGTCCCCCTCACACGACCACACCGGTCCGCCTACAAGCTGAGTGCCAACCACCAACTAGTTCTCGGACCGAACCCCGCCCATACGTGAGCGAACGGTTTGTACGAAAATAGCCCAAAGATCAAGGTCACACAGACGATCGATCCTTAATTGCAGGAGCAAGCACTCACCAACTCCATCCGTCCGACACGCCGCTAGGGCGAGAGGCCAGGTCGCATCTCCCCTAGACAGGCGTTCACAAGTAACCAAAGCGGCTCGCTCCCGCGGTAACACGTCAAGGATACACACTCACCCAAAACACACGCTAGAACACCGAGATATCCCAATCTCAGTCCCAACCAGAAATCCATCCAAATCACGAAGCAGGTAAACTATATGGGTAGCAAATATCGAGGACTAGCTAGGGGTCTGTAGCTAGTCCCAAAGGTAGGAAGTTCAAGGAACAGGGTATATCAAATCCAAGGCATGGCTAAAAGATTGTCTATGCATTTCAATCATCCAAAGCATCATAAATAAAGCACTAGCAACTAAATAGCATGCATGGGATCTACGTGGTCGGGAGTGACATGACACCTGCGCGGTAGTCGTCGTAGAGTAGTAGAGGTTGGGCCCTTCCTTTGGGTCAAAGGTCTCTCCAATCGTCATAGCTCGGGTTGTCGTCGCAGATCGGGTCTTCCAACATGATCACAAGCCTACACGAGATGCGACGCGAAAATAAATAACAGCAATCAACTAAGCAATAACTCCAAATAACATCAATTTAGAAGAACCAAATAAATCCGATCTAGCTACAAGCAGCACTAGTTTAATTTAAGGAAATCAAAGTAATTAGTTTTATATTAAAATAGTTTTAAGCTACTAGCTTTATATACTAGAAAACAAGTTAGAGAGAAGGGTTAGTTCAAGGTTGGGTTTGCCGATCAAGGCTAGAGGTTTGGTGATTGCGCCTGCAAGGTATTAGCGGAACCGATAGGTGCAACGAAGCGAATGCTCAGAGGATGAGGAGAGATGAGAAAGGAGAAACGAGCTAGGCAAGGCATTATCAGAACAAGGTGTGCGGTAGCAGAGCAGAGAGGATGGAAGGGGTTGACTTACGGTCGGCCAAAAAGGGTGGCGACACGGTATAGCGTGCTCAGGTATAGCGTGCTCAGGAGCACGGCGGAGCAAGTGCTAGCAATATGACGATAACCACGGCGTAGTGGCTAGGTTGCAACGCGGGGTTGCCATGCTTGTAGCAGTGGCCACTGCTCATAGCACGGCCGTCCATCACGCGCGGCCTCCCGGGTTACTAACACTGGGTACGTCGCGTGCTACACAGGTCTATGCAAGGCAGAGAGAGAGCGGGTATGCGGGTTGCGGCACAAGGCGGTGGAAGCAAGGAAAACAATGAAAACATGACTCGGGGAAATATTCGTGTCCGCAGCACGTCAGTGGCTAGTTGCGGGGCTCCGGCGTCCCAGACCCACAATAGCGCAGTGGCGGTAGCAGCCACGAATCCTACTCCAAGTACGCGAGGCAAAACAGGGTTTGGTTCAAGGGCAAGAGAGGATAAGGATAGGGTAGCAGCGAGTGTCTCGAAATTATGAAACCAACGCAACTAGTTTCATAATTTTCGGAGCTCCGGATAATTAGTTAAGAATTTTTAAAGATTAAAAGTATTTTTAAAGAATTTATAAAGGTTAAAAGTATTTTTGAAATTAATTCCTGCATTTACAACAGGGATAACTATATGTTAACTATAGGTTAGCTCTTGGCGGCTTTAGGTTAGCTCATAGCCGACTGTAGGCTGACTTTAGCCTCCCATGTGGCTGCCACGTAGCCAGCTCTAAGCCAGCTATAGGGTGAGGTGGCAGCTTAGATGGTTGTGGCCACACAGGATCCTGGGGTGGATCCTCTGCGTCTGGGCGCGAAGCAGGCCGGCGTGTGGTGCGAACGTGACTGGTGGGCCACACGAGATCCTTGCGGCGGCGGGTGTGGCTGGTGACTCCGCAGGCCTCCGTGTGGCTTCGTTCAGAGTGCCAGAAAAACAAGGGCGCTCGCAAGGTGTTCGGTCGAACGTCAACAAGGAAGCGGCGGCGCGACAAGGGGCTCGCCGGCGACGGGGTTTGGCTGTTGCGGCTGCGTCTGCGCATGCACCTGCACAGTTTGGCGGCACGAAGGCCGGGCAGAAGTGGTTCAGCTCCCACGGCTCGATGGCCGGCTCACAAATCGACGGCGGACACAGGAACTGATCAGGACAGTGGCACGGCGGAACGAGCAGCGGAGAACAGAGTAGGGCAGGACATGGATGTGCTCACCGTTGGGCTTGTTGTCATGGTTCAGGCGTTTCGACGAGCACGTCGAGGGCGAGGTAGACGGAGGCCGGTCGTCCGTGAAGGGTAGGACAGCAGCTCGGGGCAGCAGCAAGGGCATGCTCCTTCGTCTTTGGGCAGCATGGCTTCACACCAACAAACAGGGCATCAGCTTGAACGGCAAAGGTCAGCACAGGCAAGATGAAGGGGAGAGAGCTACTGGTACGTGCATCTCACCTCTCGAACAAAACATCAAGCAGGTCATAGGCGAGGCGAGGTAGACATCATGGGCACAACGGGGTGTTCGGCGTTGCCATGCTCAGCTCCGTCCTGGGCTTCACCGGAGCTGCTTCTCCTGGTGACGGCCTCTACGGTGCGCGGTCCCCAAGGGCGGCGATGTGCCCGGTGGCGAGGCCTTGGCTCGGTGCGCCCGGAACTCCTGCACGACGCAGTGCTCCGAGATGGTGATGGCGCGGCGTTCCCGGACGATGGCTGCGCAGAGCTTCTGGATGGCGATGGCATGGTGCTCCTTGATGGTGGCGGTGAAGTCGTGGCCGGCTCTACGACGATGGCGCCTTCAGCTCGGCGTCGAGGCAAACGACATAGGCAGCAGGTCTCCTGCTCGGCGTGCTGCACAGACGGGGCTTCGTGCTCCACGGCGAGGTAAAGCAAAAGACGGACGCGGTGGCTTGACGAAGGTGTTCACGACTTGTCGCGGCTTCGGCTTCTCCTCCACTCACGAACCGCGGCGGCAGCGATGAAGCTTGGAACAGGGGAGCAGGGGCGTCGGCGTTCCCGGCGTCGCAGGTGGCGGTTGTCTCGGTGGTTGCCTCCTGGTGCGGCACGGGGCTCCTGGACGGTGGTGACCTCGGCTCGAGGTTGCCGAGATGCGCAGCGCAGAGCAAAAAGCAGGGGAGCGGCGGCGCAAGGGAAAAGAAGTGGAGCAGCTGCGGGGGATTTTATATCCCGTGGTCTAGGGTTTGGAGCAGTCTGTAGGGTGAAACGAGCGGCAGCGATCCTCGGCATCCGTGCCCTGGACGCGTGGCGAGCATCCGGTCGTGGAACGGGACCTCTGGCCGATCCGTTTTGTGGAACGGCGACCGGGGAGGGAGAACGGGGAAGAGGAACAGCGTCGGCTCCGCGTGAAGGCTACGCGCGAGGGGGCGCTGGCGTGGCATCCGTGGCATGCATGCATCAGCGGTGGTGGTGTAGCTGGGCCGGCTGCAAAGAAGCTCCTGGGCCCGATGATGCTGATGGCCAACGCAAAGGCCAGCAGGCCGGATAGCTTGTGCGGGCTGGATAGCTCGTGAAAACCAAGGGGCTGAGCTTTACGGTAGTGATCAGGATGATCAAGCAAGGCACATGTTTTGGTTGAAAAGTAATTAGAGAAGAAAAGATAGAGATTTAACATGAAGCCCACACGTCAAGCCAAGCTAATTGGCTAGAGTTAGCTCGGGTGTAAAGGTTAGAGTTAGTCACACAAGGTTAACATTTATAAATAGTTTGAATTTGAATAAAGTTCAAATTCAAACTCTCACACATGTTTAAACTCCAAATTAAAATCCAAAAAGAACCAACTCAAATTTTTATACCATAACTTTGAAAGTAATTTTATATAATTTTAATTTATATGGAATTTGGGATGAGAGGCTAGCACATTGGTTTAAAATTCGGTAGCACACAAGTTCAAACAAAAAGTTTTAAATTTTTGCGAAAATTCACACATGGGAAAACATTCAAATTTCTGGGATGTTACACTGGGGAGATCCTCGTCGGCGCGGTTGCAGATGAGACCGAGCATGGGGGGCGCGCGGTGGAACTCACGGAGTCGGCGGCGGAAGCTGCGGCCGGAGATGAGGCGGCACCAGGGCTTGCAGACGAGTGCGGCGCGGACGAGGTTCTCGGGCTCGGTTGGAGGGAGGCGAATGAGGATCTCCTCGACGATCTCTTCCATCAGGGCCGAAATCGGCGCCGGCTCTGCCGCAGCCATGCTGATTTGGTTCGAATCGGCCGCCGGCGGCGGCGGCAGCGGCGGCGGGGAACGAGGGTTTGGTCAGGGTAAAGAGGCGAGAGAGTGGGAGACGGACGGCGAGATCGCGAGTGCGGACTGACTGAGGCCACCGGGTCCGGTTCAACCAGGCAAGGTTTGAAGGTGTGGCTCTGCGAGGTGGGCCCTTAGATGCAGCGAGAGTGGGGTTGCAAGGTTGTCAAGGACAAATCTGAGTTTTTGTTTTGTGATGAGGAAAAAATTCAGATTAGGAAAATTTGAATAGTTTAAAATGCATCAGTTCAAAGCTATTTTTTTACTAGAAAAAAATGTTTTTAATAACAATCCAAGCTTTGCACGACCTGGACCCAAGAAACTTTTCAGTGAGACAGTTGGTGAGTTGCCCTTGGAAAAACAAAAATGATAAAAATTAGTCATGGTTTCACTTTCACAATGTACAGACCTGCAAATGTTACACATATCAAAGGTAAGTAAAAACACCCTTTACTCATGCTTATAGCCTGCTTTTTGTGTGTGGTGTAAGAATATCTGACCAACCTGGTTCCTAATTACATCCTCAGCATTTTGCAGTTGCAACAGCTTAAACCAACATTCAAGCTTCAAGTTTTTTAGAACAAAGCAGCTTTGTCGTTCTCGGAGTCCTCTGTTGGTATGACATGCTGCTGCTGAAGAGTGCAGCATTGGATAAAACCTTTTTTGTACAAATATTATTAAGCAGAGTTCAGATTTGGAAATTGACCCCTGATGAAACTGAATTGCATTAGCAACTGTTGGTTGCCAATCTCACGTCACTGCAACTTGAATTACCTTCTCTAAAAAAATGCAACCTAAATTCTGCGAGCTCGGGGCTGTGGCGAGAACTCGGGCTGCTACATGTGCTACGGATGCACTCTTGCTCTTTATGTGTCTCATATACTGAAATGGCTGTGGCAAGAACTCGGGCTGCTACATGTGCTACGGATGCACTCTTGCTCTTTATGTGTCTCATATACTGAAATCTTCCAGAGTACAAAAATTAAATCGAAGAATAGACGTTCTCCAACATGTTTGTGATTTCCTATTGTACATGCCTGCAAAAGAAAGAAAGAAATAGTGCACTCGCTCTCCATTTTACAAACAGCTAGTGTGCACCTTAACATTGAAGGTCACGGAATTTAGATTGACAGATCATGAACTATGTATTTGCCTGTAATTATCCACCTGCGCCTTTTGAAACGAAACTGAACAACCTATGTCTAGTGCTTCAGATTTTGGCCATAAATTGTTTTACTAAAAAATGAAACCCATTCAGCTGATTTGTCAGTAACGGTAAAATGTTATATTTCATCTCAACAGGCAACCACACTGCAGTATGGTATACAACCTGAGCAAGACAGTATACATGATCTAGCAGCATCTTAATATCCTAATTTCATACATCAGCACCCAAATATATGCCATCGAGATGTGCTCCAGTCATCAGTATTCTGTAAATGGCTAGAGCCCATTTCGTGAAACAGAAAATTTGATGTATTCTATTCCACTTGCCAGGAATCACGAAAGATTCAAATGATGCAAATGCCTGGGATCTAAATATTATCATGACGGGTCTTAACGAAATAACAACACGATGTTGATGAGAGCATTTGAGCACCACCAAATTGTGGAACATGGTGTGAAAGCATGTCAAGAGTTCCGGCGGGAGGCGGAGGAGGTCCTCTTCCACGAGCTCGTCCATCAGCTCTTTCACCGGCGCCGGCGCCGGCGCCGCCTTGCTGCGTGGCGTCGGAGAGACCTTCGGCAGAACTCGGAAGGGGGGACGGGGTTTGAAATTTGAATTGGTCGGCGGCGGTCAAGAGGAACGGTCAAGAGGAACTCTTGTTATGGGTTCCACTTTATTTTAGGCGGGCCGAATTGGGTCATTATTCGAATTAAGATGGGCCGAGTTTCCTATCTTGGCGCCTTTCTGCCTAGTGAGCATAAACAGCAGCAAACACAAGCGCAAACTCTGCATTTTTACTGCCTGAAAATTTGGATCGCAAACTGCACATCCTCAGAAAGTGGACTGAATTTCATTTGACTGCACGTCGATAAGAGTGTTTCCCATGGCAAAATTAAGTGTGAGTTTTGAAACCAGGACTCAGCATTTCATTCACATAGTTGTTCTTCTGCGCTTGCATAATCAGGGCATCAGGCTAGCGCAAAACTTTGAGAATTTGCTGCGCAGAACTCATATCTACAGCAAAAGAAGATTTCAGATCCGTGTGCTTTCAGCTAGTTTCAGAGAAACGGCAGCAGCACCTCTCCAGCATAGTAATTTTCGAAGCTTCCTGTATGAACATACATACACACACTCGCCAATGAAACATTCAAATATTGCAAATGGAATCCAAATATTTCAATGATGACTGATGCTTACCAAAAGATTTCAATTGGATCTTTGGAAGCATTTAAGCACCTCGGATCACATTGGACTTGCATGGTGCGGTGCAAGGACTACGTACTCCTTTCAAGCTACAAGATGTTGAAGATGAACCGATCTAAAACTAGGCATAATTTCACATGCAAATTTTTTATACCGCACAGACCATATTCAAGACAACAATCCATTGCAACATAGAAGGTTCAGGAGTGCACGTTGACTAGGCAGCTTCAGAGGTTACTAGCTTACAGGCAAGTCCATAAAAACTTCACAGCATTGATTAAGGTAACAAATTCAAACTGCAGCAGAACCTTTGACTAAAACGATTACACCTTTGCTGCCGCTGAAGTTGGTCCACAACCCAATTCACCTTGAACCCAGAAATGCAAAAACCTGCCATTGAACATCTTTTGTCAGTTGAGCGCTTCAGGCACCTACCCTTGATCAATCACCTGTAGAAACCGCTCCCAATGCTGCAGACACACAAAATTTGAAAATATCACATGCCTGTTCAGAACTAATTTGGCCATACATAATGAACTAACCAGCCACAACAACAAAACCAATGAATTGCTGGACAACCAAACAGGGAAGCAGAACTAATTTATTATCCACAGCTAAATTCATAACTCAAGAAAAAATACGCCTCATTGTTCAAATCGGCATCATCATACAAATGTCTATGGTATTAACTCATTGACAGAGAGACCGGAACAAAAGAAAACAGAGTCTTAAATGGCTTTTTTTGTTTTCTTCCCTATTCGATACCATCAAGGTCCAGCACATCTTAAAACCAATTTTGAAGATAGGTGTAAAGACGGGGCCCAAAAGATTTGCAGGTATCTACTAAATTTCATAAATGGTTCATACAAGCAAGCATAGGAGTATATTACAGTTTTTAACATGTAACGGTGGTATTCCACTTTCATAAATTTACATATTTGGCATTTGCTGATTGAGGAACTGATTTCTCTCAATGAACATTTGCTACCAACCAAACAGTTGTTGCTAATAGCAACAACACTAACTTATTATCCACATGTCCACTAGTCAACAACAACAGTTGCACAAAATGTTAAGTGAGGATGGACCCAAAACAAACATAATTCTTTGTTAAACGGATAAAGCACCATCCCAATCTTTTATGATACTAAGTAACATCAACTGAATCAGAGCTAAGTGCTAAGTAATGTGCAGCAATAAACATAGCCACACAGGCAATAAGCAGCTGGTGTCTAGAGTAATAACTTTACTGTGCTTGAAAGTTGATAAGACCCTGATTTGTCCCAAAAAAAACATGTAATGGGTGAATAAATTTCTTGGAATTTCTAGCAATGTAGAAAATGGTCAATAACCCCAACGAGAACTTGAGAAGTATAAGTAGACATACCACAGTTTCAACTATCCCACCTTTATATACACATTAATCTTGAACATAGGTACTATCATAATATCCTTCACATTTTCATATTACCAACAGGAACGTTAGAAGTCCTAAACATTGACAAATCATAATTCAAGCAAAGCTGTACCTGGAGTGTGGAAGCTCATAAAGGGAACAACACCACGGATGCCATCGATATGGCATTCCCCCTCGCATACCTTCCTGACCTGGCCAGACTTAAAATCATAACTGAATAGCCCATAACCTGTACCAACAAAAATGACTCCGGCACCATGTGCAAAGCCAACAAAATCAGGACAAATCCAATGTGCATCGACAAATAGTAGCTTCGGGAGGTCAATGACTCCGATTTGTGCCCATCCCATGCCTCCATCAGGTTTTTCCTCCATTGACCATAGAAAGAGACTGGGCCCTTCGATTCTCGCGACTCCCAGACCGCCATCCTCCAGTGTCATGATTGTGGAGCAGGACCTATCGGACCCAGGAGGTTGGAGCAGCACATTGATTTCTTGTGTGGCCAAATCATACTTGAGAATTCTCCTGTGTGAGTCAATCACGAAGTAGAGTGCATTCCCAACAATGGCAGAGGGCGGCATATCAATTTTCCCAATCCGGTACCTGGGGAACTGTACGACAGAGGTTGGCTCACTCCAAGTTCCAGCCTCCGACGAGTAGACCCACAATGTCATGTGCTCGGCGGCGGGATGGCCGCTGCCCAAGAATACGACGAGGAAGTGTCCGCGGTGGCAGTCGAGGTGGTCACAGGCGCCAGTGCCACAGGCCGCGCAGAGCACAGCCGCGTTCCAGTCGTAGGCAAGCTCCGGCCCCGTGGGCAGCTTGGTCCACTCGTCCGTCACGGGGTCCCAGACGGCGAGGTGGCGAGGCCAGCCGCCCATGACGCGGAGGAGGACGCGGCCGTGGCGGGCGTCGAGCGCGCGCCAGTCGCGGCGGTCAGCCTGGGGCGGGCGGAAGGAGCAGGTGGGGACGAAGCGGGTCAGGTAGATGCTGGGGAGATCCTCGTCGGCGCGGTTGCAGATGAGGCCGAGCATGGGGGGCGCGCGGTGGAACTCACGGAGTCGGCGGCGGAAGCTGCGGCCGGAGATGAGGCGGCACCAGGGCTTGCAGACGAGTGCGGCGCGGACGAGGTTCTCGGGCTCGGTTGGAGGGAGGCGGATGAGGATCTCCTCGACGATCTCTTCCATCAGGGCCGGAATCGGCGCCGGCTCCGCCGCAGCCATGCTGATTTGGTTCGACTCGGCCGCCGGCGGCGGCGGCAGCGGCGGCGGGGAACGAGGGTTTGGTCAGGGTAAAGAGGCGAGAGAGTGGGAGACGGACGGCGAGATCGCGAGTGCGGACTGACTGAGGCCACCGGGTCCGGTTCAACCAGGCAAGGTTGTGAAGGTGTGGCTCTGCGAGGTGGGCCCTTAGATGCAGCGAGAGTGGGGTTGCAAGGTTGTCAAGGACAAATCTGAGTTTTTGTTTTGTGATGAGGAAACAATTCAGATTAGGAAATTTTGAATAGTTTAAAATGCATCAGTTCAAAGCTATTTTTTTACTAGAAACAAATGTTTTTAATAACAATCCAAGCTTTGCACGACCTGGACCCAAGAAACTTTTCAGTGGGACAGTTGGTGAGTTGAGTTGCCCTTGGAAAAACAAAGGTTCGATGATAAAAATCAGTCATGGTTTCACTTTCACAATGTACAGACCTGCAAATGTAACACATACCAAAGGTAAGAAAAAACACCCTTTACTCATGTTTATAGCCTGCTTTTGTGTGTGGTGTAGGCTGGTCCAAGAATATCTGAGCAACCTGGTTCCTAATTACATCCTCGCCATTTTGCAGTTGTAACAGCTTAAACCGACATTCAAGCTTCAAGTTTTTTAGAACAAAGCAGCTTTGTCGTTCTCGGAGTCCTCTGTTGGTATGACATGCTGCTGCTGAAGAGTGCAGCATTGGATAAAACCTTTTTTGTACAAATATTATTAAGCAGAGTTCAGATTTGGAAATTGACCCCTGATGAAACTGAATTGCATTAGCAACTGTTGGTTGCCAATCTCACATCACTGCAGCTTGAATTACCTTCTCTAAAAAAATGCAACCTAAATTCTGCGAGCTCGGGGCTGTGGCAAGAACTCGGGCTGCTACATGTGCTACGGATGCACTCTTGCTCTTTATGTGTCTCATATACTGAAATCTTCAGAGTACAAAATAAATCGAAGAATAGATGTTCTCCGACATGTTTGTGATTTCCTATTGTACAAGCCTGCAAAAAAAAAAAAAATAGTGCACTCGCTCTCCATTTTACAATCAGCTAGTGTGCACCTTAACATTGAAGGTCACAGAATTTAGATTGACAGATCACGAACTATGTATTTACCTGTAATTATCCACCTGCGCCTTTTGAAACGAAACTGAACAACCTATGTCTAGTGCTTCAGATTTTGGCCATAAATTGTTTTACTAAAAAATGAAACCCATTCAGCTGATTTGTCAGTAACAGTAAAATGTTATATTTCATCTCAACAGGCAACCACACTGCAATATGGTATACAACCTGAGCAAGACAGTATACATGATCTAGCAGCATCTTAATATCCTAATTTCATACATCAGCACCCAAATATATGCCATCGAGATGTGCTCCAGTCATCAGTATTCTGTAAATGGCTAGAGCCCATTTCGTGAAACAGACAATTTGATGTATTCTATTCCACTTGCCAGGAATCACGAAAGATTCAAATGATGCAAATGCCTGGGATCTAAATATTTTCATGACGGGTGCTTAACGAAATAACAACACGATGTTGATGAGAGCATTTGAGCACCACCAAATTGTGGAACATGGTGTGAAAGCATGTCAAGAGTAGCACATGAAAGTTAAACAATCTAAAATCAGTCACGATAAACGTAGCACATTGCAGTGTTTAATTTCAATTATCAAATGTATATTTTTTTCCAGCATAGACATCTTACACAAAGCAAAACATGTTCATTGAAGGCTTCCATTACATGCTAACGATCATGAATACATATGGAATAGCTCAGACAGACCCAAAGCAACTTGGCAGTGATGGTTAAGCTAACAAATGTAAGAAATGTGACCCCTTAAACAACATGCACAGCCACAGAAGGCCAACAAACTAAGACCACCTCTAATCTCCTGATGCTTACGAGTCATCCCAGCATAAAACTTACATTATTTAACCTACCATGACCTTGTTCACCCTCGATAAAAAAATCCACAATTGAGAATCTTCTGCTTGTCAAGCACCTCTTGGTCCTTTTCCTGTTGAGGTGCTATCAATGCTGCAGAAATATACAAATTTTCAAACAACATGATTTGGTTCCCTCAATGTGCAAATTGAACATTTGCTTCTATATATCCAGACACAAATGACAAAAGCTGTCACTGACTACCAAACAGGAAAGCAGCACTAATTTACTATCTATCATCTACAGAACCAATAGGTAACAGCCACAGTCTATCATTAAGATATATCCTCTAATAACGACTAGCATTCATAATTTTACACTTGTCTAGTGGCACGGACAAATCAGAGTTAAGCAACGTAAAGGGTCAAAGATAAAATTGGGTAGCTGATTTATGGACTGTGGAAATGGAAAAAAGAGATATCTCCTGGCATCTTATAAGATATTAAGACTGCCCCCATAACAGTTACAGATGAATAGATTCATACAGACATGTCTAGCTAATTTATAAAATGATCAACATGTAGGTTGGAGTAACATATGAGATTGTGACTTTCGTCTTTCACAAATTCATTGATCTTGATCACGAATAAACACAATTGTAACTGGTTACAGATAGAGATGTCAAGTGAAGCTAGTACCTTGGGGTGTAGAAGCTCATGTAGGGAAAAATGCTGGTGGGGCTGCCACTAACATCGCATACTTTCTTGACCTGGCTAGTATTTACATCAATGGTATATAGCGCATCATCTGTGAGAACAAATAAGACATCAGTGCCTTCTGCCCTGACCACACAAGGCGAGATTGAGAGAGGACCGATTGGTAACAACTTCACCAGCTCAATGACTCTGGTCTGTGTCCACCTCCCAGCATCTTTTTCAGGGCCAACTTCTCTGGTCCACAAGTAAAGTACGGAATACGCTACCATTGCGATACCCAGACAACCACCTTCTGTAGTTGTAAGCATACTGCATCGCCCAAAGAAGGGAACAGGTGCATCAATCACAGACATTTCCTGTGTGGCCAAATTGTACTTGAGGATGTTGGTGTGAATCCCAAACGCAAAGTAGAGCACATTCTCCACCAGGGCACTAGGCAATTCAAAATGGAGATAGTCACCAGAGTGACACAATCGCTTGGTCGGCATGCTCCACACACCAACCTCTGATGAGTAGATACGGACACGAATATGCTTGAAGTCGGCTGCAACAACGACAACTTGGAAAGGTCCCCGGTTGCAGTCAAGGTGATCGCAGGTGTCGCCACCGGCACAGAGCACCGCAGCGCTCCAGCTGAAACGGTCCTTGTACTCCTGGAGAATGGGCAGTTCCCTCAACTTGTCCGACATCGGGTCCCATATGGCAAATGTATCCCCAATGAAGCGCTCCAGTTCCCAGTGCTCCCTGTGCAGGAGGACACGGCCGTGGCGGGCGTCGACGGCGCGCCACTCGCGGCTGAGGGCACGGGCCGGGCGGAACGAGGAGGTGGGGACGAATTCGGCGAACACTCTGCGGGTGCTGTCCAAGTCCTCATCCCTGAGGTTGCATACGAAGCCCAGCGTAGGGGGCGTGCGGTGGAACTGGGCGAACCTGCGGCGGAAACCCCGGCCGGAGAGGAGGCGGCACCATGGCTTGCAGACGAGGGCGGCGCGGAGGAGGCTTGCCGGGTCGTCCGGAGGGAATCGGAGGAGAACCTCCTCCACGAGCTCTTCCGGCAGCTGCGGCGGAGGCCGGGACGGCGGCGGCTTAGTCGTCGGGGTGGAGATCTGGTCCATCAGATCGGCAAGAGGGCGCGAGGTCGGCGGCGGCGGCGGCGCGCCGCTTGATCGGGACCCCGGCGGCGGCGGAGCTAGGGATCGGTCGGGTTGGTGGCAATCTTTGGTGAGCGAAGGGAGAAGTGATGGGAGTGACCGACGAAGGGAAAGGGGAAAATTTGCCCTGGACACTCAGAAAACGTGATCTTTGCCATAGATCATTATAAAACCATGTTTTTGCTCAGGAACACTACAAAATGATGATTCTTTGCTATAAGACACTACACCCATTATAGTATTCAATTTAATTGGAGAGCAATGCGAAATGACACAATTACCCCTGCTCCCTTATCCTTTCCCCCAGGACGCACGCACGCAGAACCAATCTTTCGACCGGCCTGGGAGGGAGACGAGCTCCTCCCGGCGGCGGCCGTTCTCCCCCGGTGGCAGCCCTAGGCGGCGGCGGCCGTTCTCCCCCGGCCCCTGACGCGGCCCTCCTGGACCGGCGGCGGCCGTCCACCAAAGCTCTGCTTGCGTCTCCGCCGCGCCGCGCTCTGATTGACCCCCCCGAAACCCTCGCCCCCCGTCACCGTCGCGATGGACGACGACCACGACCAGGACTCCGACCCACCTTCGCCGCCCGCCGCCGCCGCCAGGGGGCGGTGCCCGTGCTGCTCCCCCTCCTCGTCGCCGGCTGTGCCGTGACGGCGGTCCGTGAAGCGGAAGCTGGGCGTGGAGAAGGGGGAGGGGAAGAGGCAGGGGTATTATTGTCTAGATTCATGTGTTTTCTTACCTCTTTGAGGTGAAAATGATATTATATGAGTCATGATGTCTTCTAGCAAATGATCATAGAATTGTAGTGGTTTCTAGCAAAGACACAGTTTTGTAATGATATGTGGCAAAGGCCACGTTTTTTGAGTGTCCCATGGGCCAGGGCAAATTTCCCAGTTCAACCAGGAGGACTCTGGCAGGTGGGGCCGCGGAATCGGTGAGCATGGCTTCCGTGCAGACTACTACTAAGCGGGACCCGTGTAAATTTTCATTACTTTTAAAAGCCTTCTGTTAATTCTCACTTCAAAATACAAAAAGATTCAGAAATGCGAATGATGCGGAAACGAATTACAACAGCCTTTCCATGTGCTTTATTCTACAAATGAATTACTAAAGATACCAGAAATATGATGGACCGAAGCAACATTCATGTGTTGCAGCCTTGTTGTAGGTAGGGCCCAAATATTTTTCATGGCCAGCGCTTACAGAAAGTTCAAGGGATGCTGGATTATCGACCATGGTGCAAGGAGCACTACTTTTCTTCCTCAGTTCTCTTGTTCAAGCCACTAAACGATGTCAAGGTTCAACCAACCTATAAATTAACTTAACAGTAACATGGCACTACAAATTTCAGTGTTTCAATTTCAAATGCATAATTTCTTCAGCATAGATATTTCATACGAAGCAAGACATGTTCATTGCAGGCTTCCGATACATACTACAAGTTCAGTCGGGCAAGCTTAGAGGAACTTGAAAACGATCATAAAACTAATAAATGTAAGTTGTGTGATCCCTTCAACAAAATACATAGCCCCTGAAGACTGAAGGTCAACAAACTAACACTACTACTCTCCTGATCTTGATGCTAAAGAGTTGGTC
The DNA here is from genome assembly GCA_036936925.1 of Cenchrus fungigraminus. Taxonomy (NCBI): domain Eukaryota; kingdom Viridiplantae; phylum Streptophyta; class Magnoliopsida; order Poales; family Poaceae; genus Cenchrus; species Cenchrus fungigraminus. The sequence goes on from CM072780.1 coordinate 95,009,547, forward strand.
CGCACCACCATATAGCTTACATTATTCACGCTTACATTATTCACACTGCAACATCCCTGTTTTCCCTTAATCAAGAAAGCCACAACAGGGCATCTTATGGTTGCCTTGCACTTGCACACCTGCTCTTGGTGCATCACCTTTAGGCTTCCATCAATGCTGCATAAATACACAAGTTTTGAGAATAACTTGAGCTAATTAAGAAACAAATTGACATCAGTGAACAACTGAACATTTGATTTTAACTAGACAACCGAAAGTATCTGGATAGCGAAATCTGCAAGCAGCATCAATTTAATATCCCTTGCGCCACCACATAACAGCCACACCCACACTTGATCATTAAGAGAAATTTATAATAACTATCATCATTCATATTCTATGTTGTCAATTGACACTGACATATCATTATTTCATTAATGTAAAAGATTAAAGACGATCCTGAGGCTGATATATGGACTGCAGAAGGGGAGGGGGGATCTCTCCTGAATTACCACTGGCCTAAATTCAGATATGATACCAAGATCAAGACTACACATGGACATATTCATTGCAGGCTTCCATTACATGCTGCAAGTTCAGGAGTACACATGGCAGACAAAACTGAAGGAACTTGGCAGTTATCTTAAAAGGAACAAATGTAAGTTATGCGATCCCTTCAAGAAAATGCATAGCCCCTGCAAGCCAACATACTAAGATCACCACTAATCTCCTAACGGCTAGCGCTCAACAATCATCCGCACCATAAATCTTACATTATTCACCACTGCAACGATCCAGTTGGCCCTTTGATAAACAAAACCCACAACTGAGCATATTATGATTGCCTAGCACTTCACTTACACACACTCTTGGTCCATCACCACCTATCAATGCAGCATAGATACAACATTTTTTTAAAAAAATAACTTGATCTGGTTGAGAAACAAATTGGCATCAGTCAACATTTGCTTTTAATAAGACACAAAACCAAATGCTGGCTAACCAAACAGGCAAGCAGCATTAATTTACAACCAATGGTGCACCAGCTAACAGCCACACTTTTGATCATTAAGAGAATTTTCTGTAATAAATATTATCGTTCATATTTTTGTGTTGTCAAGTGACAACTTACAGTGCTAGATCATAGCTAAGTAATGTAAATGATTAAAGACAATCATGAGGCTTAGAAGCTCATGTAGGGAAAAATGATACTTCTGATACAGGCATTGCCTGGCTTATTGACCTTCTTGACCTGGCTGGACTTTAAATCAATGGTGAAAAGTCCATCATCTGTCAGCACAAAAAAGACACCAATGTCATTTGCATAGCCAAGCACATAAGCTCGATTTTGGTATGAGTGTGGACCAATTGGTAGCAACTTCTTGAGATCAGTGACTCTGCTTTGTGTCCACCCAACATCTCCTTCAGGGCCAACTTCCCTCGACCACAAGTAAAGTTTGAAATCCTTTACTGTGGCGAAACCCAACCGGCCAGTGTCCATAGTTATGATCGCACAGCGTTCTGCATCCAAGGATACAGGTGGGTTGATCGCAGAAATTTCCTGTGTGGCCAAATCATACATGAGGAGGTCACTGCCGCACCCAGTCGTGAAGTAGAGTGCATTCTCCGCCAGGGCACTGGGCACCACCAAATGAAAACAGTTACTGGGCGGCGGCAACTGAGATGTTTGATGGCTCCAGGAACCTGCCTCCGATGAGTAAACATAGGCATGAAACTGCTCATGGGTGAATGCAACAATGACAACTCGAAAAGGTCCCTGGCAACAGTCGACGTGGTCGCATTTCTCATCACTGGCACAGAGCACAGCTGCGCTCCAGCGAGAATTCAGGTGCTCTCGAAGAATGGGCAGTTCTACACGCTCATCCATAATCGGATCCCATATAGCAAGTGCATTATCAGAATGCGGCCAGCCATAGAGGAGGACGTGGCCGTAGAGGAGGACGCGACCGTGGCGAACGTCTAAGACGCGCCAGTTGCGGCATTCGGCACGGCGCGGGCGGAATGAGGAGGTCGGGATGAAGCGGGCGAAGTCTCTGTAGAAGTATTCCAGACTCTCATCTCCGAAATTGCAGAAGAAGCCCAGCATTGGGGGCGTGCGGTGGAACTGGCGGAACCTGCGGCGGAAGCCCGGGCCCGCGACGACGCGGCACCATGGCCTGCAGACGAGCGCGGCGCGGACGAGGCTCGCGGGGTCCTCGGGCGGGAAGCGGAGGAGGATCTCTTCAACTATCTCCTCCGGCAGCGCCGGCGGAGGGCGCGGCCGCGGCGTCGGCTCCATGGTGATTGCGTCGCTTGGTGGGGTCCAGGCGGGCGGCGGCGGGGCGACGGCTGGGGGAGGCGGAGCACGCGAGAGGCTCAACGGGGGTGGCGATCCACTCCTCACATGGCCGGGCAGCGCAGCCGGGAGCTCGACGGCGGCGCCGTGCTGCTTGGTGGGACCACGGCCGGCGGCGGAGCTAGGGTTTGGTTGGGTTGGTGATCGGGGAAGCGGGAGGGACGGTCCTGTTCGTTTGGCTTATCAGCCACAAGCCAACAGTACTTTTCTCTCAGAATGAACCAGCCACCAGCAACCAGTCAGCAGTACTTTTCTCTCAGAACAAATCAGCACCAGCCACCAGCCAAACGAACAGGCTGCTGGTTCAACCAAGCCGTGGGGGTGGCTCTCGCAGGTGGGGGCCAAGGAAGCAGCCACACGCCCACACTGCCCACACAGGTGGAAGAGGAGACGGGGCTGACTTTTCTACCGGGGATTCTGTTCATCACGATACGAATTCACTGAACCGCAGCCTTCTCCTTCAGAATTTCGTGGAACGCGTGGTTAGCAATCTTTCAAATTCAAACTCAAGAGTTTCATAAGGCCGTGGATGAAACAAACCTATTTTAGCAATTTCAAGATACATTTTATCAAGTTAAAGCATACTCTTCTTGTCAATGTTTCAACCTAGGAGCGAGTCAAACCACATCTGATATGTGCTTTTGATGTACTCACCAACTCATTTAGTTTTGTCCTATTTCTCAAAGTTCTTATATTTTGGTACAAAATTTAAACCCTCTATGTTCGTCGTCGTCGCCCCCTGGAGGAGGCGGAGGCCCACGGAGATGCCGAGGGCCCTAGGATGGCGTCCCGTGGCGGTCCACCGGGCTCGCCGCCGGCGAGGGCGGCGTTGTGGGCCTTGCTGCCGGGTTCTCGGAGTTCGTCGCCGATCCCGCCACGGCAGCTCATCGGGGCCCGCGCTAGAGGTGAGACCGCTCGATTCCGATTCTGCTCTAGCGCCGGAGCTTGCCTGCGCCCGCAGGGCCACGACAGAGGCCCTCGCTCCCCTGCTGGACGCCGTGGGAGCTCGACGCCGTGGGAGGTTGGGAGCTCGCGCTCTGTAGAAGGAAGAAGGGGATTTTTCTTTTCTTTTCTATTCTCCTGACATGAGGCCCTAGATGTTATAGGGATGGAGAGAAATCTGGAGTTGTACCAAACACTTTCTGGAATCTCAGATCTACGGTGAAGCTGCTACACGATGGAGCTGTGCAGACAGCTCTAGAGTTGTTTTTCTAGAGTTGGAGCTCGGCCAAACACGCCCTAAGTCGAAGACTTTGTAACCAAAATTTTCCCCTTCTTAATGGAAAACGTGCTAAGCACGTCAAGATATCAATTGGTTGTTCTATAGACATTGTCACATCACATTCACCGTGAATAACAGGGTCAAAGATAGACATGATGGTGTGAGGTCAGCACCCTGGGCCGCTCATCGTCGCTGGCTACGACACGAACGATCGATCCCACGGCTTCCTCCTCGACATCATTGACCTCTCCGGGTGCGTGGTCAAGCGTGTCCGCTCAACCCCAACGATGGACGGCGGCAGCGAGTGGTGGGTGAGGTCTGCACATCAAGATCTCGTCAGCACCCGTAAAGGGGACAGCAGGATCTACCGATTGCTCAACCCGGGCACCGGAGCTGTTTATGCTTTGTCTGAAGGATTGGCAGAAGAACACAGGGCACGTGAAAAGGAAATCAGTTATCACACGGACATGGTTGTGTTCACGCAGGTTGCCTCAACAGGGGGGTACAAGGTGCTCCGTGTATTTTATGGTTTTTTCTACAACGAGGTACAGATGTTTGAAATCTTCACCCTTGATGGCAGCAGGGGTTCTCACTGTCACTGGAGAGCAACCAAAGCCTGTCCTACTCTTATTGATATGGTTATCAGAGCAGCCGTCATTAATGGGATTGCGTATTTTTTAGCTGACGAGGGTTTTCTGAGCCATGATGTTGGCATAGTTTCGTTTGACTTCGGAACAGAAGAGTGGAGGACAACTCTCCGAGGACCCCTGGTCAACTATGCGGATAATGTGCGATGTGATGTTGATATTGCTGCCCTGAATGCCTGTTTAGTTGCAGTTCATTATGTTGGTGCCTCTTCTATGGACTTGTGGTTTCTTCTGGACTTTGAAAAGAGCTTATGGGTCAAACAACATAGCATACAACTTAACTTGAGAGATGACTGTCCTGAATTTTATGCACAACCCTTGTTAGTGCTAAATGATGGCAGGGTAGTAACTTACATTGGAACTAGGGGATTATTGAGGATTTACAATCCAAAGACCAGCACCTACACAGATGTGGCAGAGATGGGCGCTCGTGTTGGAGTTGGTTTGTACACAGGAAACCTGCTGAGCTTAGCTGCTTAGTAAGAATCTTGCCTCTACTTAAGGTATTCTGTTGATTGCTACACTGACTGCGACGACGCTTTAGCTTTGTTCATTGTTGTCTTGATTTTAAGATGATTATTTGTTCTTTTTGCACAACTCTGATGCAATATCAGTAATTGGTCACGATTGAAATGATTAGTATCAGTTGGTTCCTTGAATAGTTTCTTTTTTACTTCTGCGTGGTTTGTCCTTGTTCATCATGGCATGTTGTATGAGGTCAGAGCTCTTGATATGATATATGTGCCTTTGTTCATGAAGGTCTGAACATCCTACTTATCTGCCACAACAAGAGTCCTATATTTTTTATTTGGAATTTCAGATCATTTAAGGTCAGCGTTGCCTGACCTGTGGATGTTATTGAGCATTCTATGCCTTCATACACTCAAGACTCAACATTTGGAAGTCTGATGGTTGCCCTTCTTTTGGTGTTCTTTACGTAGGTTGTTAAGCCCATCATTTCGTGTAAGACCTCTGCTGTTTTGACCTAAAGTGGGGTGAATGACTCTACTTGAAAGAAATATTTTTCTGACGATGAATCTGCTGTCAGAATTTATCAAAACTTGTCCTATATCTATTTATTTCCATCTTCTGTGTATTTTGTAGTGCTCTCTGCGTTCAGATAGTTCTATATGGGTTCTCAACTGCTAGCTTGCATGATGAAGCAGGAAGTTAGTGTTTTTTTTTGGGGTGGGGGGGGGGGGTGTCTTCCAGTGATGTCAATATTTCAGGAGCATATATATGTAACTTATTTGGAGATATATGCCTACAATAAGTTTGCATTCTTTTTTTTAAAAGACATAGTATTTGGGAATTAGGTTTTGTTCTGTTGTATGAAACACAAGGTGCAACAGGATGAAAATTGGATGCCGAAACAGAAAAAAAACCTTCATTCTAAGTTGTGACGGATAATTTTCTATAAGAAAGGCTAAAGTGATTTTACATTTAATTTGGAATATCAGATTCTGCAGAGTTCGTCCTTCAAATTCTAAATCTAGGATAAACTTGTGGAATTGCACATTTTTCAATAATGTACAATCACACAACAAATCAGACCTATATTTTTCTTTTTACCACTTTGATGAACTCGATAGCTTAAAAAAACTCAAATTTCTTTTTTTTTTTGCATCATTAACAATACTCTGGTTTATTTTGCAAATTTTATATGTTAGTTAAATGAACATTTGAACTATATAACACAATATATTTGAATTCTCGTGAATATTTAAAAAGACATGCGCATTGAATATTTTTTTGACGGATATACATTAAATGATTAAATATATACCTGACATTGATATGCAAATATGGCATGAAGACCCAAATATATCGTGTTTGGATTTCGATATTCTCGGAAGAAGCCCAAAACGATCGTCACGGCCCATTGTCTAATGCTGCTGCTGCCGTTCGCTTCTTCAGCAGTCAGCACTCGCACAGGCGGCGGCGGCGTCCCGAAATCCCCAACTGGCGGCGGCGGAGGTACCACTAGGAATACCACGGATCCTCTCTCCTGATTGGCGGCGGCGGATCGACGTAGCCCTGGATTCCACGCCGCTTGCTGCCTGGTATGCCCTCCTCTCCCACCTCCACCTGCACAAACCTACTCTCCTACTTCCGCCGGCGTGGTTGGATGGATAGATGTGCTGATTCCCCGCGGCGGCGTTGGGTTTTTCGCAGATCGACGACTCGCGGTGCCGGCCATGGTGTTGTCTCCGGACCCGCACTCCACGCCTGGTGCAGGGGCCGGCGTCCTGCGCTTGACCCTCGACGCGATGTACGAGATCCTGCTGCGCCTCCCTGCCAGGGACCTCTGCCGCCTCCGCGCCGTCTGCCGGGCGTGGCGCTCCCTCCTCTCCAGCCCGAACTTCATCGCCGCACACGCCGCCCGCCACCCGGGCCCGCTCGTCGTCGCCAGCTACGACGAGTCTCGGTACCACTCAAATGATCCGAACAGAGGCATCCTTTGCGACATCATGGACCTCTCCGGGAACGTTGTGAAGCGGGTCGGGATGACGCCGGGGAAACTTGAAGGGGAGTGGGTGATGTCCATCCAACTCGACCTCATTTGCAGGGGGGAAGGGTTCAAAGCGAGGTTACAGTGCCCTGGGTTCAAAGCGAGCTATGAGTTGCTTAACCCGGCCACTGGAGCTGTATATGCATTGCCTAAAGGATTGGCGAAAGAGCATGCTCGCCATGAGCATAACTATTACCAGACCTTCATTGCATTCGGAAAGGTTGCCTCCACAGGCGAGTACAAGGTGCTTCGTGTACTTGACAACCCATCCGATAGAAGCCCTTTGCAGTTGTATGAAGTGTTCACACTTGATGGCAGCAGGAATTTTCGGTGGAGGGGAAACAAGGGCCCTTCAGATATTGTTCAACTGGAGCGCTGGAAAAGTGTGGTCATTGGCGGGGTTGTGTACTTCCTCTCATATATGCCTGACTGCATAACTTCGTTTGATCTAGAGACAGAAGACTGGAGGGAGGGTCTCCGAGGACCCCTAAGCGGCCTTATGGCTATTAACTTATATTGGTTTCATAACTTGTCCATGGCTACCCTAAGTGGCTGCTTAGTTGTGGTTCATGACACATGTGCTTCAGTAGACCTGTGGTTCCTTGTGGATTGTGAAAGGGGCTTATGGGTCAAGCAACATAGCATACCAACCAGTGTGCCACGTGCTAAGTATCAAGTAGGTCCCTTGTTGGTGTTGGATGATGGGAGGATAGTGCTTATTTACTTAGGAGATAAGGGATTGGTTAGAACTTACAATCCAAAGACCAACACTTTCACAGATATAGCAGAAATGGGATGTTGTGTTGCAGTTGGTTTGTACACAGGAAGCCTATTGAGCCTGCCATCCAGTGCCAGTAAATGAGGTTGGTATTGGATTTAATTTTGTTTAATATATCATGTTGATGGGAAGATCTATTTGTAGCTACATTATTGGAAATTTCATGAGGTTTTAGTTTGTGACAGTGTGACTTGGGTTTTTCTTTAGTTTTTTCCTTGTTTTATTTATTATGTGAATCAGACACCTCTTGATGACTAGAAATAGGGTATGGCCAGAAATGAGTAGTAGGGAAGTAGTGCTTGACTACTTGAGAAATACAGTATGTATTTTTACCCTACTTCATAGCCTAACATGCACGAATTCACCTCAGGTTTGGTTGAGAGTAGAATCTGATATATGAGCCTTGTGTTCTTGCAAACTTCATGAGGCTTTTCGTTTGTCATAGTGTCAACTGGGGTTTGATGGTATTATTTTTCTGGTTCTTATTCTGTGAATTGACAACTCTTGATGCAATACCAGTAATAGGGTATGACTAGAAATGAGTAGTCGGCTAGTACTTCTTCATTCCTTGAGATTTATAGCCTGCATCTTTAGTCCTCCTTTATTGCCTAACATGCACGAATTCATCTCAGGTTCAGCTAAAATTATAATCTGATATACGAGCCTTTTCTTTTTGCAGGCAAAACAGTTCACTATGATATGCTGCTGCATCTACTGCTTTGATTCAGATCACTTGGACCCCGAATCAGTGGATTCTATTGTCTCGTCCTGTGGAGATTCAAGATTTTCTGGCATCTTTAGTGTTTGTCTTAGTAATTGTGCATTGTCATGTTATGAGCTTTGGGAGGTTCATCTTTTTTTTAAAAAAACTGCAGAGTTGGCCATGCCTTCTACGTGGTTTATTTGCTTGGAAGACCTGATCTGAATCCAGTATCAAGGTGTGGTTCTGACCAAAGTACCCACTTATTGGTTTTGTTTCTCTGTGTTCTCAAAACTCAAATGCCAGCCAAAAGTAAGGATTTTAAGTTTAAGCATTAGATTCTGCTGTGTAATTTTAAGACGTCATCTATTTTGCTAGTTGCCATAAACATCAGTTGGCTAGTTGCCATAGAGGTCTCTTACAAGGACAGCTGAGAATTGCTCGTAACAATAACAGTGAGTTTGGATTTGTTGCTCCGGAAGACTGACAACTTCCATAGGTTTTCCATCTAGTTTCTAGTTAACCTTTTTTTGTACGACTTTCATTATCTAGGAGACCCCCTTTTTCCCCCCAAGAGTGCTGAGGAAAATCATGATAGCCGTGGTTATGGGCTGTGGCCTTGCTTGCTCTGCAGACCAACGATTCTAATTTAAAATGTTCCGGCTATGCCTACTAGCCACGGGAGCTCCGTCGCTTCCAGGCATATATGCGGTGATGGACATTATTATTATGTTTTATGCTTTTTAAATAAGTTGATTGAATTAATCCTTCCGGCTGTTGCCTGATTTAGGATGACTCGGTACTCGAATGAACTCCGAGGTAATTTCTTGCAGTTGCGAATCAAGTGACCAAGACTGATTTCCTCTTATGTATCAACATTGATATGTTATACTACTACACTAGTGATGCAAATAAACAATTCTTGGCTGATCTATTGTTCTTGCCATCCTTTCTTCATGATAGACTAATAACGCGGCGCCTTATTGTTGTTGCCAAACATGTTGGCAAAGAAGATTGTAGGCCTTATTACTGATGATCAAATATTTGTATTCTCATCACTTATTGTGTGGTTGAACCATACTTCGATGAATTCTATATTAGCAGGAAATTTGGTGCAAGAGCTTATGCATGAAATGGACTGGTCAATTTTAGTGAATATAAATATTGTATCAGGAGCTCTAATAACCTAAAAATCTCTAAAATGCAATTGCAACTCAAGTGTGTGTATGTGAGTTAAATCTGTAAGGTGCACGTAAATTAGATACTACATGACAAAACAAACTTGTAGGATAAGATCATTGGTGAGCAGTCAATACTAGCTAGTAGGCTTTATCATACTGAATCAATCTTGAAAATATGCTTGAACATAACATATAATTTGTTATCATCCACTATGCTTATACTTGGTGGTATTTGAAGCAAATTGCTCTGTAGTTCCGCAACACCTGATGTGGACTTGTGGAGAATGATGTATATTGAATTTTGCGGAAAATGAGATGTGCTTTTCCTTCTTTCCAGATATTCCAGTGTGTAAATCACAGTTCGTTTAGCTTAGGTTGTTGTTCATAGAACTTTGCAGTTAGTTTAACAGCTACATAACTTTGTCAAATGCTCTTTCCAATCTCCAACCTGGTGGACTAGCCCAAAGCTTAAAGGTGCTGTTGAGGGCTATCTGAATTCTGATTGCCAAACTGCTTAGGAGTGGATTGCATCGTTACAATTTCTTGAAGGAACTCTCCTGATCTTGTTCATGAAGAGGTGGATTTCTTTGCTTTCTTGCAAAACTGGTAACCGTTTATAAATTTCTAGCAAAATGTCCTATAATCTGCTGATGCTGCGCATCTGTTTAGGCAACTAATAATAATAATCCTATAATGTGTTTGTTACAATAGTCATATAGCATATGAGCTTCCGAACCTCCCGGTAATAAGGGACCGCCTGTAGCTGTAGGAAAATGGGTCTTCGTTTGAGGAAATGTGCCCACCGCGGCCCAACTCACCACTACCGCGTAGACCTGTTGTTTTTGTCAATTATCCATATTCAAATCCACACCCACCTCAAATGGGGAGGGTATGAGTAGAAAATAATTATCCATTAAAGAAATGGGGAGGGAAGGGTGTGGGGAGGGTATAAATAATCGATTGTGTATGTATAGAATATAGTACAAAACTAATTATCTATTGGGTATGGGTGGGATTGAGGAGGGTAAGAAGTGGATAATAATTATTTGGATTTGAGTATGAACAAGTTCGGATTTGTCCGTACCCTCCCCTTTCGCCGCCACACTGCCCGGCCGGCGCTCCACCCCGGCGACCCCAATCTTCCTGGACGCTTGCAACCACACCTCCGGCTCCTCCACTCCGCTCGGGGTGGGCTCCCGGTCCCGCCCAGGCGCAGCATTACCCAGCCCCGGGCGACATCAACCCCCCACCCCCACCGGAGACGACGGGATCCGTCCTGCACTTGGCGAGCTCCGGCGCTGCGACCCAGCACGTTTTCCGAGGTAAGATGCTGATAATACCCTCCTTGGCTTCTCCAATCGCGGGGAATCTCGCCTCGATCTGCCCCTCGGCCGTACGCCTCCAATCCATTCCGCTCCTGGGTTCATGTTTGTTCATCTCAATCGCAGTGATGGCGTCCTCCAAGTTCGCGGCGCCGGAAAGGCGCGTCATGCCCGCTCTCACCGCCACGGACACCGGCGTCATGATGCCCATGGACGCCGTGTACGAGGTCCTGCTGCGCCTGCCTGCCAAGGACCTCTGCCGCTTCCGCGCCGTCTGCTGGGAATCGCCGCCCACGCAGCCCGCCACCCTGGGCCGCTGATCGTCGCCGGCTACCACTTGGCTATTCGGAATCACGACATCCTTTACGTAATCATGGATCTCTCCGGGCGCGTCGTTAAGAGTGTTCACTCGATGCGGGACGACGAGTGTCTGGTGTTCACACAGCGGGACCTCATCGCCACCGTCACCGTGAAAGGGTGGAGCAGGATCTTCATGTTGCTCAACCTGGCCGATGGAACAGAATATGCCTTGCCTGAAGCATTGGCGGATGAACACAAAGTGCAAGGACTGGACATCAATCATTTCAGGGTCAGGATTGTGTTCGGGCTGGTTGCTTCAGCTGGGGTGTACAAGGTGCTTCGCGTGCTTGACGGCCGTTTCTACAAGGCACAGCTGTACGAGGTCCTCACCCTTGATGGTAGCAACCAATCTCGGTGGAGAGGAAAGGAAGCCCATAAAAATCATCTTATAATGCAGAACGGCGGAGTGGTTATCGATGCGATTGAGTATTTCTTCTCAAAGGAACGTCTTCTTGATCTTGCAGACCAAGATGCTGCACCGAAACGCATTACCTCGTTCGACCTTGAAACAGAAGAGTGGAGGATGACTCTCCAAGGACCTGAGATCAACCTTCTTGTAGGTGATCTCTCAATGGCTGCCCTGAATGGCAGTTTAGTTGTGGTTCATTGCCATCATTCGTCTATGAATCTCTATGGTATCTAATTGACTTTGAGAATAGCTTTTGGGTCAAACAGCACAGCGTACAAGTTAACTTGAGTGTCATGTGTGGCGAGTTCTATATACGTCCCTTGCTGGTGCTAAATGATGGGAGGATAGTTACTTATATTGGAACTAGGGGACGATTGAGGATTTACAATCCAATCACCAGCACTTATACCGATGTGGCAGAAGTGGGGTATCGCATTGGAGTTGGGTTGTACTTGTACACAGGAAACCTACTTAGGCTGGTCGCACTCGACGTACTCCATTCGCATACTTAAAAAAATATTTTGCCTGGTCATCGAGATTTTGCAGTAGAATATAAGTTTTTTCGCACCTGTCATCCCCTATATCACATACTCCACACCAACTACCCGCTGTGGGACCCACAAGTCATACTCTCCCTCCAAATTATTCCCCACCCCCACTCTTCTCTCTCCCCACCAACCCCATCGCCTCCTCTGCTACTGCTAGCCGCGCCTGCTCCCTCCACCCACACCTTTCACTGCCCTCTCCGGCGAGCCCCCGACGCCGGAGGCCACCTCGCCGCCGTCCCTATGAGGCCGGGCGCCGCGCCGCCGTCCACCCGTGCGCCGCGCCGCCGTCGACAGCTCCCCTGCTTGCGCCGGTGTCGGCGGTTCGGCACCCTCCCTGCGCGGGCCTCGACGAGCGGGATGAGGCGCCCCTCTCCGGCGCGGCACACGACCTTGACGGGCGGGACGAGGCGCTCCCTCTCCAGCGAGCCCCCAACGGCGGCGTGAGCAAGAGGCGGAGTTGGGAGCAACGACTAGTTTCGGCGGCGCGCCCTCGGCGACCTCGACGGCGCACCCTTCCTCGGCGGCTGGCCCCGACCGTCGCATCTCTCGGTGAATTTGATCGGCAATCGGCTTTGCGTGCTCGAGCTCGAGGCATGGAGGTCTCGGCGGTGGAGGTCCATGGCGTCGACCTCCCTGCGCGCCGACTCGGATCCACTACCAGCCCTCCCTCTCCCCCCTGCGTCATCGAGCTAGCTCCGTCCCTCCGTCTTGAGCTCCTCCAAGCCATTGATGGAGCTCGGGTGACCTGTGACCGTGAGAGCCATGGTTCCCATCGTGATTTGGTCAGCGAGCTCGAGTTTGAGTCATGGAGGCCCCTGTGGCGGCGGCGGCTCGAGTTCAGGCCATGGAGGTTCGCTGGCGCCATCTTCTTCTCTCTACTGCCCCCGACGTCATCTCTCCTCTCTGCGATGGTGCCGAGCAGCAATGGCCGACACGAGGTGGGGCCAATGCGAGGCGTAGAGCATGCCTGCACAACGCTGGATTTGGCGCTGCCTGCAGCCGAATAGGACGTGCCATATGCTTTACCGTCCCCTGGTGCGGGGGAAAAAATGGCAACGCATATGGAATCGTCCCGTAGCGCTCGCTATATCGCACCCAGTGCGACTAGTCTTAGCTTGGCAAATGATGCCAATTAATGAGGTCAGTACTGTATTTTTACTATCATTTCATCTATCGACATCCTGTTGCTTGGGAGATCATTCTGCGGTTTGGTGAGAGTGAGAGTTGATGGGCTTTATACTTTGTCACATAGTTACCTAGGTACCTTGATTCTAGACGGTTACCATTTTGTGATCCACTTGTGGTTTGATGCAACTTTTGTGCAACAATAGACAACAGTAGCAGGTCTTGATCAGAAAGTGAGTAGTAATGCACTATGATTACTTGAAGATGCCTTGTCCACATCGATGGTCCTTGTTGATGGCCCAAATACATTTGTATGCATGCAAGTTGTTGAGGTTTGGATTTGATATATGTGCCCTTCGTTCTCGCAGGGAGAAAATTCTACCATCTGTTGCTGCACTTATGCTTTGATCTAGACCTCGCCCATGTTGTGCCTGAAATGACTGAAGTTTTTTTTGAACGAACCACACAAGATAGTGCGTGTTGCATTGATATAGTAGAAAAATATAATACTACAACCCTGGGAGATCGTAGGCAGGAAAAGAAAAAGAAACGGAAAAAATAAACTCGCCTGGTTGGATTGGGACATTAACGCGGGTAACTACACAAAGCACGGACTGGTTGGATTGAGATATCAACACGGTCATGACACTCCACTCAAACAGGCAACAAAAACCGAAGCAGAAGTGAAGACTAAGTGCGGCGTCCACCGACAAAACACTCTTAAGTAATCGTCGAGAACCCACGGTGACCTTGCGACGATAGAGCCCCAAGAGAAACAGACCGCACCACACCAAGAAGGCCGCCGCCATGCAGGACCCATCGCCATAGTGCCGCTGCCACACCACACATCACCCGACAGAGTGAAACCACCGAATCCGGACCTCACAACGCGTAGGGGCCTCGCCTCGCCTGCTGTTGGACTCTGTGCCCTCCTCGAAGAAAACACCGCACGTGGGGGCCTCGCCACTCCCGCCATAGCACTCCACGTCACGGATCCGTCTCAAAAATCACCATCGGAGAGGTGTGTGGTATTGCCCTGCTTCTAAGAGCCTCCGACAAACCGCAAGGCCATCGCAAAAAGTCAACCTCACCTCGATGTTGCACCACGCACAAGGCCTCCACTACCATGCCAGCACACCAAGGAAGTCGCTTGCGCCGTCTTCCGATGATGAACCACACCGGAGAAGCCTAGCAAAGTTGAGCCACCCGCCACAATCCGCTGCAAGCCAAGTCGTCGCACGATGTCGTTGCCGCAAGCGCCGTCCTCCAACGTTGTCCCACGCCGCACTGACAGTTGCTAAGCAACACCAGCCGCCGTGAGCCGCTGCAAGCCGCCACCCGACATGATGCGACAACCCTTGGCCACCAACAAAGAAGCAGTCACCGGCGAGTGGTCGTATTGCATCCCCCATGAAGCTTACTGTCCTGCACCAAGCCATCGAAACTTGCCGCCGAATGAAACCTCCCATAAATAACCGCCACCAAGAAAGCCAAAGTCAAGCAGGGTCTCAAGATACGACGCCTCCAAGGAGGGGACGACGCTAGAGAAGCGCCGTCGTCGCACGTCCATACTGGACAAGGCTTTCTCCCAGAGAACCCATTGCAGTAGGGATGGAGCTCTAAGGTGACGCCCCCAACGGGGAGAACGACGCCCTTGAGCGCCGCCATCACCACCAGCAAGCTTGCCGGCTATGGCTTTCGCCCTAAGCATCCAACCGACCCACTACACGCACTCGACCCGACACTCTCGAGAACGGTCAAGGAAGCCCAATCGGAGATGAAGTCGCCGGCTATGCCGCCCTCCTCTGCTGTAGTGCTCACTGCCTCGTTGCCGTCCAACTGCCAGCTGCAGCGGTCTCCACGCCGCGCCCCACACCCCACACCGCAGGGCCGCAGGACTTGGCGCCGTCTCCACGCCGCGGGGCTCGGCGCCGCTCCACAGCCCCTCCACTCGCTGTTGGGGGCCGCGCACGCCCCACACCGATTTGAGAAACAAATGGTGACTTGCAGAACTGCTCTTGGACACTATGCTCCTTGATCTCCTTTTCTGAACCACTGTAAGAGTGTAAGGCCTGCCTGTGCTCAATTGATGTCATCCTCTGCTAGAAAGGCCGCCTTGTCGTGTGAGCGTCAAGTTCTTGGTAGCCTCTGAAAATGAAATGTTGTTTCTTCTTTCCAGATATTTCATACAATCAGTGCTCGTTAAGCATTGGTTGTTGTTCGTAGAACTTTGCGGTTTGAGTTTATTCCAGTTCTCACATATCTTGTCAAATGCTCTTTCGAATTTCCAACCTGGTAGTCTAGCCCAGACCTTACATTTTTTTAGATAATGGATAATTAAATCCGGCCTCTACATCCGAAGATGTACACAGCCAAAAATTACAGAGTTGAAAAGAACAGTTCACGAAAGTGGTAAAACAAGCAGCAACGGGCAACATGCCCCCGACTAAGGTAAACGAAAAAAATTGTTCCATCCTCCATTGGCAATCTGTAGAGCAACGACTTCTAATTTCCTGCTCATAGCGATGAGGGTATCCTTAGCCTGCTCCTTACGCTGCAACTGGGCCCAGAAGCGTAACTAGTAAGCTCCCCTGAAAATAACCTGCAAAATCGAGTTAAACTTCGTCTTTTTGAAAACTATATCATTCCGGCATTTCCAAATAGCCCAGCAAATGGCAGCGACACCAACCCAAATCAGAGGCTTAAAGTCCTTATGTTGATTATTAAGCCACGTACCAAACATATGGCTAATAGATCTAGGCTGGGTCAAATTAGTAGCATAGAAAATAAACCTCCAAATCATTTTTGCGGAAGGGCAATCTATAAACAGGTGCTGTATGGTTTCATTCATATTGCAGCAGACACATTGCTGGCTCCCTTTCCAGTTTTTCTTCGCAAGGTTATCTTTTGTCAAAACGACCCCCTTCTGAAGAAACCAAAGAAAAATCTTGATCTTTAGAGGTACTTTCCACTTCCAGATCTTCCTATGCTGAAAAGGTGGATGAGTATCTATGCCATCTAGATACATTGACCGCACAGTGAAAAAACCACTTTTTGTCAGCAGCTATTTAAAATAATCTTTACCATCCACCAGTACAACATTAGAGACCCGAGCTACTAGGTAAAGCCATTGACTTAGGTTATTATCCACCGGCGACCGCCTGAATGAAATATTAAGGGGTCTAGAGGACATAACCTTAGAAACCGTAACATGCCTATCCCGCGCTATATGGTATAAGGACGGGTAGGTATCCTTGAGCGGCTTATCACCTATCCACGTATCATCCCAAAATCTCGTGTTGATTCCATCTTTAATAACGAAAGAACCTTTACACAGAACCTCATCTTTAATACGCATGAGTCCTCTCCAAAAGTGAGAGTCTTTTGGTTTTGATGATACTTGCGTCAGGGTTTTGGTTCTCAAATACTTGTTCCTTAGCAAAGATTGTCAGGTCCCATCAGTGTTCAAAAGCCCAGACCTTACATGTTCAGTCGAGATGGGCGTTCCGAATACTGATGAGCTAACTGCTTAGGATGCTTCGTGTTACAGTTACTTCATGAAACATCCCAGTCAATCAACAATTATATACTGCCATATGGTGGCATGGAACTGTCTTTTTCATGAGAAGTGGGTCTTTTACTTTCTTGCAAAACTATAAACCATTTACGAATTTCCACAATTGTAGCAAAATGTCGTATAATTGTGGAAATCTGTAAACAGTTTACAGTCTTGCAAAAGCATATTCACAACCAAGCATTGAATGGCTGTGTTTTACTGTACAGTTGCGGCATGGTATAGTATGAACGCTGAGGAATGATTCAAATTTGAAAAGGACATGGATGCTTGAAGTTGAGAATTCAGTTTTGGTCTAACTGTACATCGATCAAACTTATTGATATAGTTTTGAGGAAAAAGTCCATTCCATAACCCTCATCTATAGGTACTGTCTGGGTTTCAACCCCAACCACAAAACCAGGTATCGGATACCCACCAACTATCGAAACCGTCTGCTTTACCCTCTCGATGGTTTCTGAGGTGGTTTTTGCTGACGTGGCGGGTTTTTGAGGTGGTTTTTGCTGACGTGGCGGCACATCATTGAGAACGGCAAAGGCCGACATGGCGTGTAACTATCGGGCACACGCCATTCTCAACTACCCGGTCAGCGGTGGAGCGAAGCAGAGCAGCCGGTGGAGCTCCGGCAGCGGGCGTGGAGCAGTGTTGCACCGCGCCGGTGGGGTAGAGGGAGAGGGGGGCGCCGTTCTCCAGATCCCGCCGCAGCCACAAGAAAAGCTCCACCGCCACCGAGATCCTGCCGCCACTGGAGGAGCTTCGGGAGCCGGCTCTGCTCCGCACCTCCGAGCTTGACGGGAGAGAGACAGAGGGACATGGATCGAGCGCCAGAGTGCAGGCTGATGGCGCCCCTGCTCTCCCGCCGTCTCACCGGCTGTGGCAGCACAACGGATTCCGCGTTTGCTGGGCACCCGCTGCCTCGTCGCCGCCGCCAGAGCCCCCTCGGAGGCCACAGCGCACACGAGCCCAACCCACCCCGCGCTGCTGCCTGTTGGAGCCCGCTATGGAGCTCTAGCGCGAGAAGTGGAGGGCGCGGGCATGCTGGCGGATGGAGCAGGGAAGTAGAGGAGAGCAGGGTGCGGCACAGCCGCCTGGGGAGGAAGAAGCCGCACCGCCCTCCTCCCTCCGCCGGTGGGCCGTACCCCTGCTGCTCCGTCGCGAGGAGGTCGCCGATGTGGAGGACGAGGGACGTGTGCCGTGAGGAGGCCGACGATGTGGGGGAGGGAGGCTCGATGCCAAGTAGGGAGGCTCGCCGCCAGCGTGGAGGACGAGGGGTGTGTGCCGCGAGTAGGCCGATGGCGTGGGGGAGGGAGGCCCGCCGCCAGCGTGGAGGAGCTCTGCCGCACCATGCCTTGCCTCACGCTAACTGTGGTGACGAAGTAGAAGTGTCGGAGCTCCTCATCACCGCCACTGCAGGGGATGGAGAGGCGCCGGAGCTCCTCACCACGCCGCCGGAGGAATGGCCCCCCCTCCGCCGTCCCTACCCATCCCCATCCGCAGCCGGCGGAGGGAGGCCTCACCTGCCACACGAGAGATAGAGAGAGGGGGGAGGGAGGGAGATAAGGTTGGGCCGGGTGGGTTCTACTCTCAGCAGCTCTAGAAGACCACCTAGGCGCCACATCAGCAAAAACCACCTCGAAAACCCTCCACGTCAGCAAAAACCACCTCAGAAACCGCCGGTAAATCAGACGGTTTCGGTAGTTCATAAGTGTCTAATACTTGGTTTTGTGGTTGGGGGTTGAAACACAAACATCATCTATAGACGAGGGTTGTGGAATGGACTTTTTCCTAGTTGTGGAGACAAATAAAGTGGACATTGCACAAATCAAAGAGCCCACGGCCCACTAACTTGATGCTACATCAGCTTATCGGCCTCCTTTTTTGTCGTCCCCAAATCTGCCGCCACCGCTTGGGAATGCTATACGTAGCTTCAGCGACAATTTCACAAACCATTGCACTGAGAGTCACGGGCGAGCAGCACGCGGTTCTTTTTCCCGGTTCGCGGCGTGCGGCTTTTTCCCGGTTCGCGACGCGGGTGAGCTAGCGGTTTTTTTGCTTTGCCGGTTTTCCTGCTTTCCCAGCGTGGTTTTTTCCCAGTTCGCGCACCGCCGTTTTTTTCTTTTTTTCCCTGTTCGCGACGCGGGTGAGTGGGCGGTTTTTTTCTTTTTCTAGTTTTCCTACTTTCTCCAGCGCAGTTTTTCCCCAGTTCGCGCGTCGCCTTTTTTTCCCGGTTCGCGACGCGGGTGAGCGGGCGGTTTTTTTCTTTTTCCGGTTTTCCTACTTTCCTTTCCCGGTTTTTTCTTTCCTTTCTTGGTTTTTTCTTTCTTTTTTTTCCGGTTTTGCTGCTTCCCTTTCCTGGTTTTCTTTCCTTTTTTCCTGGTTCGCGCGCCGCCGTTTTTTTCTTTTTTTCCCTGTTCGCAGCGTGGGTGAGCGGGCGGTTTTTTTCTTTTCCGATTTTCCTGCTTTCCTTTCCCGATTTTTTCTTTCCTTCTCGTTTTTTTCCACCCGGTTTTTTTCTCAGTCCTATACGAAATTAAAATAGAAAAAATCCCGGTTTTCTTTCCTTTTTTCCCAGTTCACGCGCCGCCGTTTTTTTCTTTTTTCCCCTGTTCGCGGCGTGGGTGAGCGGGCGGTTTTTTTCTTTTCCGATTTTCCTGCTTTCCTTTCCCGATTTTTTCTTTCCTTCTCGTTTTTTTCGACCCGGCTTTTTTCTCAGTCCTATACGAAATTAAAATAGAAAAAAAAATCTACCAATCACAAGTTTTGAACCTCAGACCTTCAACTAAACAAGACCGCAACCATTACACCACACAACATTTCGTGACTACATAATGTTACAGATCATTTTAAGCTGTTTTTCGTTCTTTTCTTTTCTCTCTTTCTAGTTTTTATTTTTATTTTTCTTCCTTTAGTTTATTTATTTATTATGATACTTTATTTATTTTTTCATGATGACATACAAACTTGTTTTGACTATACTAGGATGTTATTCTGACAGTTGTTCTCATATTTTATTTTGTTTGTTCGAGAAGACATACAAAGTTGTTCTAGCTATAATAATACATTGGTCTGACTGTAATAATAACTTGTTCCGTCTATAATAATAACTTGTTCTGACTTTTGTTCTGATTTGCTCTGACACTTTTTATGTTTTGTTCGAGATGACATACAAACTTGTTCTACCTATAATAGAATCTTGTTCTGACAGTTATTCTCATTTGTTTTGGCACTTTATTTGTTTTGTTCTGCATATAATAGAATATATAACTTTAATTAAAAAAATACAAATAAAAACGTTTGTCAAAACATAGTCAAGTGGGATCTTATTTTGAAAATATCAGTACCAGAAATCGATTTTTTGAAATTGAAATTAAATTTTGACGTACGGTTTAGTATTTATAACTTTTTTAGTTTTGAAATAGATTGGTTTGGATGGGTCACGTGGCCCCCGCACGCCGTACGCCGTAGGCCCCCTTCCTCCCCGCGTGTTGCGCTCGCGGGGCGCGGCGCGACAGTCCTAATCACGCCCGCCACCACTGCCCTCCCTCCACGCCTCCACGGCCCTCAACACTGCCACCCCTGTCGTCGTCGTCGTCGTCGCAGCGCCTCTGACCGACTCCCCACCTCTCGCGAGGCCTTGCCCCCGTCGCCTCGCCTTACGGGGAGATGGACGAGCGCGTCCTTCCTCTGGACATTTTCTTGGCTTTAGTTGGACAGTGGTGCAGTTGCAATGCAGAGCTGCCAGAAGCTATTTTGATTATGCTATTGGTTACAATTTTCAGATTGTAGTGATTTTATAAATGAGTACTCCTTCCGTCCTATGAAAAGTGCAATTCTAGGTTTTCTAAAACATATTATTAGTGGCGTGAACATACTCTAATACCCTCATTTGTTAGTCATATGCAGTAAAATTTGGCATGCAAATCAGATCTGATTAATTAATCAGGTAGACAATTAGATCTATTTTCTATAATAGCATTCTTTGTAAGATTTTTTTCAAATGTTAGGATTGCATTTTTCACAGGACGGAGGGAGTAATAGATTTTTTTCGAAGCTGCGTGCTATACGGCATGGCACTGAGTCCCTTTTTGAGGTGTGCACCATTATTAACGATAACCGCTGTGCACGGTGGAGGGCAAAGGCGCTGCCTTTTGTATGGAATGACTGATGGGGTTGTCAACTTGTTAAATTTGGCTGCATAGTTTGAATTCGTCCGGGGTTTACTAAGCAAGACTCGTTAATTTCATTCGACCAGACAGGAGTGGAGGCCGAAAATCAGGGGACCCAGCAGTCTTGTTGATGCTGCTGTAGTTGCATGTAAAAGGTGACAGTATAATACATTCAGATAGGTACTAATGTATTTTCTATCAAAATAACTCCAGAAAATGTTAATAATATAACGAGAATAAAACTTCATTCCACTAAAAATGACTTTATTCACTTCACACAGATTAAGTTCAATCCAATACAGTCTTGGAATATAATGGTTGACAAATATACAGTTATTACAGGATCACCGGTTGACATGGGCACGGCTAGCTTAAGCTACAGGGCCTGGCATGAAAGGGCCTAGAAAATACATGAGAAGGAGCACATGAGTGGCAAACTCCCCACCAGTGATTAGATGCTCGTAGTGGAAAGCACCGCCGCAACGAGGAGCAGTGTAGTAAAGCATCTCCGACCACACTGAGGTGATGAGGCCCCAACGTTGAGCTACATCGTTGATGCTGATGAGGTCCCGGGCCAGCTCACATGCACGCAGCACTGATGAAGTACGATAACTTTGAATGTTTTCCGTATGTACACTGACTACATTCTCAAGTTTTGCGACAGCATCCTCCTCGCGTAGATTAACCTGAGAAAAAGTCATTTTAATTTCTCTCTGAGTTCTCTTATGTGCAAACTGGGAGTGGTCACTACGCGTCACACCGCACTTGAAGACAAGGTACATGATATAATTCGATAGCTCTCTGCTCATCTCCTTGTACTTCTTCATGTCATCATCAGAGCTACCAGTGGTGCTGGCTTTGTCTTCCCTATAGTAGCATATGTCTGTTGCAATATGCCAGATAAGTACGCTAGTCGGGAAATCAAAACAACTTGTGGCGGTGGTCTCATGTAGTGCTTTCCTTGGCCTTGAAGAATCTGGAATATCAGCAACACCAGTGGTGTTCCCATGTAGACCTTGTCCTGGCTTTGAAGAATCCGGATCTACTCCTTCACCGCTGCCCATCCATTTCTGAAGTGCTAGCTGGCCACGGGAGCTGGCAATGTTCCATTGTTTACTTGTTCCAAAGCGTATCAATTCGTCGAGGATAAACTCCTTGATGTCTTTAGTAAGGGGCACATGCGTTACATCAAAGAACTCAAAACCCAGGGTAGACAAGCTCTTACCAACCCATTGCCGTATGGACGTCATTATGCCTGCAGTATCCTGCACGCTGTGTCTCTTGATCATGCTGTATTGTGCAAGCTCTTCGGACCACTGCTTTCTGAAACATGCAAGCTGAATGTGCTTCGTTACTTGCAACATGGCGTTTTTTATCTTTCCATCCTCTGGCATGTTAGAAAAAATGCACACGGTGAGAGAGAACACATCTAGGACTACTGCTCCTCCAAGCAATGTGTAGGACACTGTCATATCGGCTCTATTAGTATGGTCCCCTTCTTCGGCAGCCATGAAGAGCACAAGGGCTATCAGGGTTGAAACGTACTGGAGTGGGGTGCATAGCTGAAAGAGGGCGCCTACACGAGGATAAAAACATGGGTTCCACAAAAATTTGCAGAAGGCAGTACTGATCCGAAGTGGGTTTTTGGTGTAGAGGAATTGGTAGCAGTGTACCAGATGTGCACTCGCAAACTCATAGGCCTCTGCGTAGCGGGCTGCACTAGATAGGAACTCCTGGAGCATGCCTGGTAGATGGTCCTTGGCTAAAGTGATCCCCTTCTCATTGAGTGGAGCATCTACTGACATGATATCAATGACACATTCTTTGACCCACGCTACACTTTGAACTCTGCTCCTACCTTTCATCATATCAAATACTTCCCTCGCTCTTCTCACGGCTACACCCTCTCCATCAATCGTATGATAAACTCTATTTTCAATTAATATGACAAACCCATCCTCCAGTTCTGTCATAAGCAATCTACCGACAAAATCCTCCCTGAGCGTTGTTGGGCTTGCAAGGTAAAGGCACCTAGTACGCTCAGCATACCTGAAGCACCCAGAGAGGAACACGAGCGCCATGGCAGCCCGGAGTCGTGCGTCTGGCCAAGAGGCTGTGGCCACAACGTACCCGGCGACCCCTACTTGGAAGACCAAGTTCAGCAGGTGACGCCTCCACAGCTCATTGTCCTGCTTCGAGAAGGCAGTGACGGTGTCCTGCCCACCTAGGTGGACAAGCACGAATGGGGCCCAAAAGAACATGAGGCGGTGGTGAGGCTCGCTCGCGTGGGCCGCGAGGTGTCCAAGCACGAAAATGGCTACGGAGTCAGTGATAGATTTGCCGGATCGACTAGGAGTAGATCGAGTGGGATTAAACTGTGAATGTCATATCTTGGACTCGATGTTCGTCCCTGGTTATGTCGATGGAGGTCTGCACTAGGCAGCGACGCGCAGTGCAGGTCAGGGACAGCGGCGGCGAGGTCCCATGGTGGTGTCGGTGGGGCATCCCGTCGCTTCAGCACGTCCCTCTAGATCGGTTAGGGTTTGGAGTGGGGAACTACAGTGGCGGCGGCGAACCTCGTGTCTGGAGCCCGTGGCCCCCACTCCCTCTTATAGTGCGCTGTGCGACAGGGGCCCACCAGCCTTCTAACGGGCTGGGCGTCCCCGATCCGGACGCGAGTCAAGGACCCAATGGGCCGTTGGACCCATTGGTGGAGAGATCAATCTAACATTCTCCCCCTTGATCTCACCATATACTTTTAACTTCTTTTCTCATTCTATTACAGATCAGTGTATAGAGCATGTTTCATCGTCACGGTCAATCTCGATTCTGTCAATCCCCGATAGATTCAACAGCTACAATACACATCTCTGTACTGAAGCGAATTCTTTAACTTTGGGCCCTTTATTGTCCGAAATCGTAAACTATATCATAAACCCATGTCGCATATGTGTTCTCTAAGCGCACTGGGTGGTAAGCTTTTCGTAAGAGGATCCTCAAGCACTTGCTTGTCTCTTATATGTGCAATATCTTTAATATGATTCCGGACTTACTCCTTTACAACATATAACTTTGTGTCAATGTGTTTGGCAGCACACTTGACTCGTTGTCATAGGAGTGGACTACTTCAATGGTTATTGCTGTTGTCAACCATTATCAACTCCGGGTACAGGTTTCATTAACCATTTTGCCTGTCCCTCAGCCTCGTATTATGCTATACCACATCTTTGCATCACATTGATGATAATTGTTTTACCCTTTGGAGCTTTTCCACACAAAAACTCCAATTGTGAAAGTTAGCGACAATTGTGGATTTCGCTACACATTTTACAAAATTATCTTTGTACTCACAACCTTTTGAGAGCACTTGATCTTTCTAACTTAGCATGAGGCTGATACACTTAACTCCATTCTAGTGATCTATAGCTAGATTGGATATTGCCAAAACAACCCGGATATACGAACTATGTCAGGGTAAGTTCTATCTTTTCCATTCATTAAGCTTTCAACAGCTGAAGCATATGGTACCATATTCTTTTAATCCATTTCATATTGACTCTTGGAACATAAAAGTTTGCAAAACCATTACCCTTGACGATGAGAACAGGCGTAGGTTTACTCGCATGCATACTATATTTCTTTACAACTTTTCAAGTATGCTTTCTTGCGATAGTCCTAATACCCCTTTTCTTTTATCTCAGTGAATATCGATCCTTATAGTGAGAGACATTCATTGAGAATTTTCTTTTGAACATCGAGGACAAGAACCTCTTCTTCTTTTACAATAGATTTACATCATTGCTATCATGCAAGATGTCAATCACATATGCACGATTAACTTTGTACAAATGTTGTCCTCTTATTCTCTTTTAAACCCAAAAATTGACAACCAAGTCCTTTATCTTTAAATGTTATCATTCGTAAATGATTTCTTTAGGCACAATTCCTTTTCTTCTTTTACTTACATGACAAAACCCTTAGGTTGTGCCATGCAATACTTTCATCTGATGTAACTCAGATCATGATGTGCCACTAGATTCATTGTATCTCTTTGCACAAAAACTTTTGATTTAAGATGCGCTTTGTGTGTTCACATATTCCCTTTGGAGTCACGTCACGACTTGTAGACCCATTACAGCATACTGTTTTGGCTCCATTGAGAATTACTTCTGAGTCCCAAGCTTCCTCAGAATTCATCAGTTTCATTTCAACGAACAAGCGCTTCTTATGGTTTCTACACATGAGATGGAATAAACCTCAATGTGAACTTTTCTATATTACAAACTTTGCAACCATCAAACTTTTGACTCTTTGAGACCTACTAGAGGCCTCAACCTCTGGCACATTGTGTGCCTCAACTTTTGGTACATCTACCATATGGGGCTGCAGCAGCTCTCCCCATGTACAACAATGAGTTTCAATGGCTCCTGAAGGACAGGTTCCATATCATCTACCATATTGTTGCCACGAGTGTCGAGAGAAATAGCTACTGAATCATCAAAGTGAGCATATATACCCACTTCTCCTCAAAGTCAATTTCTCGAGCCACCATGCAACCCCTGATTGCTCTCGTATTCCAAGAAGACAATGTGTCTCGTTAGAAATAAAAGAACCTTTTCTTTCATCTGAATTGCCAATAAAATGGCTCCCCAGATCATCCTTTTCTTTCATCCGGATGGCCAACTAAATGGCTCCCCCAGATCTTACCATCTATTATAAATAATAGAGTATCTTTAAACTTTCTCATTTTGGGTTTGTTCTCTCACCATTTTGGTCACATCGCTATCATCCTATCGGACTTATAAAAGTGCAGGATTTTGGCTATTTCTTTTCTTTAGAGGTATCGTTATTATGACTGTCGTACTCCCCCAGACAATCACCTTTATTTTCTATAGATCACACCCTAAATGCATACAATGCATTACTTTCCTGAAGTATAGGGGATTTTCACCTTTCTCACCCTCGAAATGTGGCATGAACTTTCTTGCCACAATTTCGAAAACCATTCAGGATTATTGTTAGTGAGGAAACTTTGAAGAAACTTTCATTACTTCCTTTATCTGCATGATTATATCATACAAAACAAGGTTGTTTCTTAACTCATATATGTGAGTACATTTTTCTTCACTTTAAGAACTCAACAGAGTCCTTTATTTCAGTGCTTTTGAAAACTCAAGCAACTCAAGCTTGTATATCATTCTTTATCTTTAGGTTCGCATATTACTTTCGATTCTTTAAACTCATAGAGTGCTTAGTGACTATAACACAATGGAAATGCTCAATCAATACCAAGGTAGTAAAAGAGCTACTCCAAAAAACTATTTCCCAGTGTGGGATACACAATAAGCACATGAGTCATTATACCTTTCTCCCGCCATGCAGGATGAGTCCTTTGCCAAAACGTTTCCCGCCACGTGGGATTGTTTAACATAAGAATTATGCCAACTTTAGCCCATAAAGCGAGTATTTTCTCAGAGCCTTTTCCCGCCTTGCGGGTATTATTACAAACTTTTCTCGCCGTGCGAGAGTATCACAAACTTCCCCCTCCATTCAGGTAATTCCCTGAAAAAGGGACATGCATGCCAGGATTGGCTCGCATTCAATCATCAGATTCAGAAATAAATCTGAATAAACTGTAACACACACATGCTTAATCCAACATTAGTCAAATTAAACATGCATATGAATTATTGCAACTTTTATCATGATGACTGATCTGGAAATAAATTCCTCTTCATAGAGAGTACATGAAAAGCATTTCTCAAGACTCTCAATGATCTATCTCTTTTCTAGGATTAATATCCGAGAATCTTTACTTTTGAAGCCATTCTTTAAAGAGAACATAGTCCCTCACATTATGGCACTCTTTCTTTGTCATCTCCTGAGTCACAAGTGCTCAGCTCACTTTTCTTAATGCTTTCATGAATAAAAGCAGAAAGATCTTTTCTCTGAGAAAATATTCAATAATAATCCAAACTTTAAGCTTATGAAACTCTTAAAACTTTATGTTCTATTCCATATCACTGTTGGGTAGAAAATAGAATAAAACATCATTATCTATATTAATTCCAAAACACCATCGACTGAATTAGAATTAATCCATCATATCGCAATATTGCCATCATCAACGTTGGTCAGAAAATGACAACATCATGAAACTTTATATTTAGAATTAATCCTTATCAAAAGTATTTCTAAAATATCCTCTTTATTCATATTCGAGTAGAGATATTAAACTTTGTATAAAAAATTGGCAATCGGAACCAATGTTACTATATCTTGAACTTTATACAACGGAAGCTGACTTTAACTTTAACGTGGATATAACCCACAGGTAAACTTTTCAAAACTGTTCTTTCAATTAAATCTTCTCTTTGGTTCCAATTTAATTGAAAGATCAGTATCATTACACAACAGAAACAAGAAATAAAAAAACATTTCTTGATCTTTATTCTCTGAGAATTGATCACTTTGATGCAAAATTCACCAGAAACTTTAACTTTAAACATAAGACACATATAATTATAATATTGTTATCATCAACGTTGGTCAGAAATAACAATACCATAATTAACTTTAAATAAATATGTTTCTACTCCACTAATTAAATTTTCCCGTTGGTTCCAATTTAATTAGAGGGTGAAACTTTCACTTTGCAGCGGAAAACTTTTCTTTCTTTTCGGAAGCAATCACACTTCTAAACTTTTCTTTACACCGGTTAACTCTCTAAACAATTTATCCCGTTGGTTCAAAATTGAGTAGAGGTTAAAACCTTGACAAACTAGCCACAACTTTGCCTTGAATTAATATTCCATCAGAAGAATTTTCCTTTTACATTACTTTTCTATGCTCAACTTTTCCCTTCAATTTAATCTTCGAATCAAATTAAAAGGAACAACAATTTAAACTTTTGTAGCGGAAAACATGAATAAAATTCATGAAAAATATACTATTCAGAAGCATTCTTGTCACAATTCAATCTCTACACAAATATCTCGTTGGTTCAATTTGAGAAGAAATCAAAGTCTAGATGAAATTCATCAAAACTATACAAAATTCATCAAATAAGCTTCTGAATATTCATCAAAATAATTAATATCCTTTACTGTTCATAGCTGTTCATTCGGCCTACGTGAGAAAACTGGCCCGCGGCCTTATACTCGCGTCCGCCTGGGCTTCAAGCCCACAAACCAACGGCTGGGCCGCCGTTCTAGCCCATGGTCGAAACCCGCCTGGGCCATTTTCCGGCCTATTGGCGCCCGGCCGCTGAGAGCCGTCCATCACTGCGGATCGATGATCCGACGGCCCGCCGTGCTTCTCGCGCGGTCAAAACCGCGGCATCAGAAACCCTCCCGCAAACCCTAGCCCCCTTTCTTTCCCCCCCGCGTCTCTCTGATCCGCATCGGTGGTGGCGGGTGGAGCGCCTGTGGCCGGCGTGCCCGCCGGCGACGGCGAGGTCGAGCGCCGCTCGACAAGAGGCCGCCGGCATCTCTCCCCTCTCCTTTCTCTTGCGCTTTTCTTTCCCCTTGTGTTTGTGCCTCGCTCTGGCGGTGGCGGGGTTGTCACCCCCGTGACCGGCGATGGCCAGCGACGGTGAGGGGCGGCGCCACCCGGTACGCAGCCGGGGCCGGCTCCTCCCTCCTTTCTGCCTTCTTTTCTTGCTTACTCCCCCCTCTTCCCTAGCCCCGCACACGCAAACCAGCCATGGTGACCAGAGAGGTGGGTGGCGGTGCCGCCGGGAGTCCCCTCGCCGGCGAGCGCGTTCCCCACGAGGGAGAGCGCGCCGCCGTCAAGGGGTTTCACCGCGGTGCCTTTGCCCCTGTCCCTCGCGCCGACCAGCGGCGGAGGTCCGGCGAGCGCACGCTCGCCCTGTTCGTCCCCGCGGCACGCACCAAGGTGACGCCGACGGTGGTGATGACGACGGTAAGCCCCAGGTAGGACCCCTTCTCCGCCGTCCTTTGACTTTTGGATCTAGGGTTAGGGTTTGGTGATTCTGACTTTGTCGATTCGAGATCGATTTTCCTCTTTGATCCTTTTCCCAACTCTGTCTACTCACTAGACAAGGCTTTGATACCATTGATAGATTTGCCGGATCGACTAGGAGTAGATTGAGTGGGATTAAACTGTGAATGTCATACCTTGGACTCGCTGTTCGTCCCTGGTTCTGTCGATGGTGGTCTGCACTAGGCAGCGACGCGCAGTGCAGGTCAGGGACAGCGGCGGCGAGGTCCCATGGTGGCGTCGGTGGGGCATCCCGTCGCTTCAGCACCTCCCTCTAGATCGGTTAGGGTTTGGAGTGGGGAACTACAGTGGCGGCGGCGAACCTCGTGTCTGGAGCCCGTGGCCCCCACTCCCTCTTATAGTGCGCTGCACGACAGGGGCCCACCAGCCTTCTAACGGGCTGGGCGTCCCCGATCCGGACGCGAGTCAAGGTCCCAATGGGCCGTTGGGCCCATTGGTGGAGAGATCAATCTAACAGTCAGCTGCAAGGTAGCCCAGCCACAGGAGAGTGCGTAGGACGCTCGAGGCACAGCGCCTCCGCATGCCTGCCATGAGGAAGAGGAAGACTTGCAGGAAAAGACTTAAGAGGATCAGGAAGTGGATCTCCCACGCATTCCAAAGCTCTTACACAGATGAAGATTTTATCCTGAAGATTTCAATGAAATATTCTAGTTAGTCAAAAATTCTATATGGATATATGTTGGCATGGAACTGTCTTTTTCATGAAAAGTGGGTCTTTTACTTTCTTGTAAAACTGTAAACCATTTATGAATTTCTACAATTGTAGCAAAATGTCGTATAATTGTCGAAATTCGTAACAGTTTACAGTTTTGCGAAAAGGATATTTACAATTACAACGACACATTGAATGGCTATGTTTTACTGTACAGTTGTGACATGGTATAGTATGAACGCTGAGGAAGGAGTCAATTTTGAAAAGGATACACAAGGATGCTCGAAGTTGTGAATTCAAAGTTTTGGTTTAGTGGTACATCAATCAAGCTGATAAACTTCTGACGTCAAATTGGAAATTGCACAAATAAAAAGAGCCTAACACGGCCTAGTAACTCGATGACCGAAACATCAGCGCTGATCGATAGTTCCGCCACCGTCGGGAATCCTATATATCTTCCGAAACGTAGAAAGAGTTGAAACATCCATGGTTTGAGATTCGTGCAAATAACTACAACCATTAGATGATCTCACACACTAAACCCTAACCCCACCCTCTCTCTCCTGCTCCCCCACCTCCCACCCGCTGCCGCCATGCTCTGCCACCAGTTGTGGCCGTGTGCCCGTGCTTCACCGCTGCCAATTATGACCCCTCTCCGTGCTCCGCCGCCGCCAGTTGTGACCCTGTCCGTGCTCCGACGCCACCCGCCATGGCCGCACGGCCCGTGCTCCACTGAAGGCCCCGCGTCGGCCTCGGGGTCCCCAGCGCCGCGGGCTCGCAGGCATGGGGCCTTCGTGCTGCGGTGGCACTGCCGGTCGACTGGTCTTAGATTTCGCTCCCTCGCCGGCCTTCATGGTTATTACCAACGGCGAAGGAGAGAGGAGAAAAAATTTTGAATTTTTTTCCAAAAAATGTTGAATCATTTTCAGAAAATGCTGATCAACATTTCCATGAAAAATGTTGGTGAAAATGTTTTGGAGAAATGTTGGATTACAAAATTCTCACAAAAATAATAGATGGAGGATCAATCATTTAATAGTCGGTCTCTATGAACATGTTTTCATGTATAATGTTGTTTGCAAAAGAATATTGCCACACAATCATCTTAGTGTTCTACTTTAAAATTTTAAAGAATATTGCTATTGACGGTTGTTAACTACCACTTTTAGGCCGTCAACTTGAAAGACATCTAGGCCCTAAGTGGGTTTTGGTGTATTGAATGACAACTAGATTAAAGATCTATTGTCTTTGTTAAACATGTGAGCAGGTTATAACATATAAATAACAAAGCATAATATATGACATTGAACATCTATATGAGAAGACAAGCCATTGTTGTACAAGATGAGTTGAGGAATGAGTTATTGCCTCACATTGTGAAATGGCTCTATTTAAGGTTGAATGTCATGATTTGTGATATGTGTGATCCCATGGAGTACACTTGATTTATAAACAAGCCAATGAAGGTGAAGAAAGAGACATAATGATATTGGAATATTGGATGGTCTCTAAATAAATTGAAATGCTTGTTATGATCTAATGGGACTACAAAATCAAATATTGGCATGATCTCAATTGAATTTCACTCTTGATGTTGAATCAAAGCTTAACTCAAATTGGCAACGAATGGATGAAGAAATCAAGCAAGGGATTAGCAACGAGGTACTAAGCTAAGGTTGGCCAAGTAGTGACTTGGACCATGTGCTTGGCTAGGGTGAAGTGGCTATAGCTTGGAGAGTTTCGAGGTATCAAGTCGAGCCTAACCGAGTGAAGCAATGAAGAAGCATTATATATTCTTTGAGTCATGTAAAGGGTGACTTGATCAAGAATTGGGTTTCATTCTTGTATGGCGATCAAAGTCACTAACTCAAGGTAGAAGTGCTCAAATCAATGAGACATTGATGGATGGATCTCTCAAGTGGATATATTGACAATGTATGGCTATTCATGAAGACGAAGCTCAAGAGTATTAATATTGCATTTATATTTGATCTTGAGTATAGGTGCACCGTACTATCAAGAGGGATGCATCACAAGGAGTTTTGATAATGTCTCAGTGCTCAAGTAACCCATGTGAGTTGAGAGAGACACAAAAACCACACGTACACGTCTTCGGGTTTGACCCTGTGTCAAACCCTGTGGCACCGGTTTTGGGAAACCGGTGGCACCGGTTTTGTGTCAGCCGGCCCAACGGCTAGTTGTTTGAAATCTCGGTGGCACCGAGTTTGGGAACTCGGTGGCACCGGTTTTCACTGAAGTTTGTAACGGCTAGTTTTTGGGGAGTCGGGTATTTA
This sequence comes from Cenchrus fungigraminus, assembly GCA_036936925.1. NCBI lineage: Eukaryota > Viridiplantae > Streptophyta > Magnoliopsida > Poales > Poaceae > Cenchrus > Cenchrus fungigraminus. Next base: position 95,041,394 of record CM072780.1, read on the forward strand.
TACCCCACAACCCCCACAGTTGCAAGCTGCTATTCCTGAGGTTGCTGGTGTGCTTCCTTACTATTCCTTGCTAAGCCAAAGCCATTCTAGCTCTCCCCAACCCCTCTTGGTGAGGTTGTTCGATCTTTGATAGATCTAGTGAGTTGGGTGGTAGAGAGAAGCCTTCGTGAGCAATTCAAGAGCACTTGAATCCCTTGAGCACTGTGGGACGTCGCCAAGCTCGTGTGAAGCGTTTGTTACTCTTGGAGGCTTGCCTCCTAGAGGGCTAGGTGTCGCCCACAAGCTCCCAAGGTGTGGTGAGCTGTGGGACAGTTTGTGAAGGTCGTGCTTCGCCTCCGAAAGGGAAGAAGCTATGTAGTGGATCGGGGAAAGAGTTGAATGCAACCCGGCTTCGGTAGGAGAAGCACCCAATGGAGACTAGGATTCACACGGTGGTGAATCCGAACTTCGGTAAAACAAATCTCTGAGTCTCTTGTTGGTTACCTTGCATTTAACTTCCTAGCTTGCTTGCTCTTAGTATTTGTGGATCTACTCGGGTGTTAGTGTTTGTGAAGTACATGCATTGAATATTGTACCAAGAACTTCACTCTGTGCTACTCACCCAGTTGGAGTTGATTTCAAGCAAGAAAACAAGAAGGAAAGAGGGGAAACACTGCTTGGCAAACCCGGTGGCTCCAGGTTTGAAAACCCGGTGGCTCCGGGTTTGGGCAGTGCGCATTTTCCGCTGCACAGGCGCAGGTCCAGAGTATCCGGAGATTTCTCCAGAATCTCCAGACTTTCCAGAAACTCTGAAAAAAAGTCCGGAGTATCCGGGTCTCACTGATAAAATTGTTTTAAGTGGTGATTTTCAGGACTCGCCTATTCACCCCTCTATAGGCGACATCAAGATCCTTTCACAACTCCCACATAAATCAATGATATATAAGCATACACGCTGTTACTGACAAATTCTACAAGTGTTGGTGTTTCTATCTTTTGTTGCAGGATGCACCAAAATACATATGAAATGATATAGTTGAGAGCAAGTAAACCAATGACTTGAATATAGCATCATCATAAACAATCTCAAATGCCAAATTGTGTTGCACCATTACGACGGGCTCATCAAGACAATCGAAATGGATATATTATTTGTATACTTCGGAGCTCAGATGAAAGAGATATGCACGAGACAAGACATCATGTGGGGCTAGTGGAACCCACACCAGGCCATGTGGCGACGTGCTGCCTCACAAGATGCCATGTGTCCATGACACATCATCAATCCAAGTGAAGCAACTCCCGATGAATCAGACATCACCACGTGTACATCACAAGGATATAAGGGCCCACAAGTCATCCAAACTGCCTCAAAACACCGTGTACACCTAGAACCGCCTTAAGGACCCACATGACAGCCTAGCTACTAGAAAAAGCACTGAGCGAAAGTCGGCTGAACCCATCGGTTCATCCTGGCCTTCCACGTGGTGTTTCCCTATTGGTCCCTCAAGCCATTTCGGTGGTGCGTGCAGTGGTTCTCAGCCCAGAAGCTGTGACCCTCCCCACCCATAAATAGAAGGGGGGATGGTTCATTTTAAGACATCTCATTCCACTCCATCTCCTCTCCTCTCTCAATTCTCCCAGGTGAATTCTCACCTCCCCATGGGTTGTGTGTGTGTTGAGAGTAGTGCTAGGTAGAGAGGGTGAGGGTGTGAGTATGCGGTTGTTCTTCATTTAGAGCAAAGTGAGTATTTCTGCATTTCCTATTTAGACTAAAGTGTTATTCATACTTGAGTGATATGTTATTGTGTTCTTCATCTGTTCTTGAATTAGAGGCTCGTGTTCTTCGCGAACACGACCCTTTGATCTAGTTGATTAGGTGCATAAGTTTGTATCTCGTTTGTGTGATTAACCCTGTTTGATCTAGTAAAAGTGCATAAATATATTGGCATGCGTTCTTCCTATCGCCTACAGGGTTGAATGATAAGTACTATCTGGTCCATACTTGTGGGTTCATCACTCCGTATTTATACGGAGTGCTATAGCTGGGCTACGGGGCCTCATACGTAGTCAGTTATAGAAGTAGTCGGTAGTGTAGACGTGGTGTCTAGACTGTGGGATATCCTTTGTTTGCCCTGTGCCCCATGTTTAGATAGAGGTAGGCCGTGGTAGTGACAGCTGTTGGACTCTTTGTACTCCTCTGCGTTCGGGTACAACATAGAGCCAAAGGCCTGAACCGACTGTTATAGCCAGGAGGGTCCGGTGCCCGACGCAAGATCCTTTTACCATGTGACTGATACGACTTTAGAATCAAATAACTTTAGGAAGCCCTTCATCACCTCTCTCTGCCATAGCTACAGTTTGGTGTCCTTGGACCGTTATACTAGACTAAAAGATACTGCACATCGTTCCTCGGAGTCGATACCCTTGGGGATACTCCTTTGGGGAAGTGCTACAATGGTACATATGTCCGCTTGTGGATTCGTTCGTACCATAGGTGTACCCTGGTAGATCTTGTGCTCACTCTATCTTGGTACTTTCGTAGTGAGGTTAAGAAATACCAACAATTGCCATGCAATCATCTTAGTGTTTCTACTTTCAATTTCGACCTTAAAATTTTGTTTAAAAAATTTCCGCAGCAACGCGTGGAGTATTATCTAGTATTATATATTCCTACCGATTGAAAGCCCCGACCAACTGAACTAGCAACCCGGTCACACCTGCTAGTTGTCCATCCATGCACAGGCCTACCTTATCTCTATCCCCTCCCCCTTCATTCCCCACCAGCATCATTTAAATCACCAACCATTGGTGAGCTGCTTCTTGAGCGGCGTGCGGGAGCCCCAGTGGGCTCCCAGTGGCGGAGCTCCCGCGTAACCGCGCCGGAACAACAGGCTCACCATTGGGGTCGCGCTCGGCCGTCGAGGGCTGCTCCACCCACGCCACTACTCCCTAATTAATGAGGCCGCGCCGCCACTCTTTTCATGGATATTAAATAGACTGCCATGTCACCACTTTTGATGATGTGATAGTGTATTAATGAAGAGAGAGGTAAAATGAGTTTCATGAGGATGACACCCTCTATACACAGTTACCTAGACAATATGTGTCTTGCATGTAACGTAGAAAACAACAATAGATGAAACTATGCATTGAGAGGGAGGTGTTTCATTATAGTTTCAAACAATTTTAGATAATGTGTCACTCTAGGTAATCGTGTCTATGAAATCTCCATTGAGAATGGTCTTATCACATTGAATTTTTGCTTAGGTGGCAGGTCAATTAATAGGGATAGAAATTACTATTAATGCCCCATTGGGACTGCCTTTAAAAGATGCTAAAAAGAAACTAATATGGAACTTAGCACATGTCGTCTCTATTCTTAATTGCCGCTACAAGATGCTAAAAAGCAACTAATATGGAACTCAGCAGCCTCAGAATATGTATGTATGATATAGGGTATTTACATAAACAAAATGAAAGCAAGCAGAGAAGTTGCATCTCTTGTTACCTCTGTTTTCCCATGGGATTGCCCCCGCCAACTCCCTCACCATTTATCAGCATTGGCCTCATTTTAATAATAAGAACACGCAGCTGCAGGCACAACGCATGGTGTTGCCTTCCGATCTGGCACTCGTATTTAAAGATGTTTGGCTTATACTCTCCGTGACACTGGAGAGATGTTTGGCTTCGATGCGGAGCAAGACCGGGTTCATTATTCGTGTATGCAAAGCATGCAATAAGTCAGATGCCCTCCTCCGGTTGAGAGAAAGTGAACGTACGTATATGCAATTAAACATTAAGACTCATGTAAACAAATAGTATATGACAATTGACAAATCAAAGTACTATGTATATATGGTGCTTAGTAAGAGTATAACTAAGGCTGTCCATATCGAATGTCAATATACTGCTAGTACGTTTTTAATTTACGCACAACCGAATCCATACATCTTTCTCTGATTTCATATATGCAAGAAGTTTATTTAGAACGTCAATGCAAATTATTCTACGTCTGTCGGATCCGTCGTATCTTTGCCCATGTGGAGAGTAGGAAAAAAACTATGTGATGATACCGCGCACAAACAATCACTGTTAGCATCCTTGCGCTTTGTCCTCAGAGCAAGCTAGGTATTGATCTCTTCCACCGTACGTGGTCCTAGCTTTATACTCTATTTACCTTTGCTGTTTCTACCCACAAGGGAATAAGTTCTTTCTTGAAGGTAGTAATGCTGTACGTTCACTGACGACACTTGCTTTAATTTAGTGGTTTTTTTTATAGACGAGCTTGATGGAAGGAATCGATGCTTGTAGCTTAAGAGGGGCAGAGATTGAATTAGGTAAATTTAAAACCTTAAACCCTATGGTTTCCACTAATTGCTTGAAACATAAACTAGAACATGCTATCTAGATGTGCATCTAATGGTTGATCTAGTGTGATATTCTCGTCCCAAAGAGCTTTGTAACCTACAGAGGATCATATTAAGATACTAATTTATGAAAGTAGAGGCAATATGAAATGCAGAAACGTAAATAGGGGATGGAAGGAAACAAACTCTTGACACAAGATTTATCATGTGATATCGGTAGGTTGTTGAAACACTCACACAAGAGTATTGCTTCTCGATTATCAAAACTCTTCCAAAGCACAACTTGACTTGCCACAAACACTCGCCACTAAGGCACTCACCAAGCCCTTTGGTCAACTTGATGTCGTTTCCACTAAGGACTTTCTCGATTAAGGAAGGGGTTCTCTATGTGCCCCACAGAAGGTTGTCAACACCGCTCCACACCAAGCCGGAGAGCCACCACTACTTGAAAAACTCACTTTGGTAACGGGCATAGATGGCCTTTAGTAACGGGCAGAGCGCCCGTTACCGATCAAGTGTTACAAATGAGCCAAGAAAGGTAACGGGCAAATGCCCGTTATTGATAACACATATTCATAACGGGCATCAAACAACGACCGTTACCACAACTAGCCACCGGTCATGTGAAATGGTTGTTTCTCTGGGCCCACAGAGAACTTTGGTAACGGGCACCAAAACAGAGCCCGTTACAGTAACTCAACATCAGAGACGCGTTCTGTGTAACTGCGTCTCCGATGTCTTAACGAAATGAGACGCGTCTATTTCACGGCGTCTCAGCACAACTAGGATTCGTAACGGGCATCAAACAACAACCGTTACCATAACTAGTCACTGGTCACGTGAAAATGACTGTTTCTCTGGGCCCACAGAGAACTTTGGTAACAGGCACCAAAACAGAGCCCGTTACTGTGAAATCAATATCGGAGACGCGTGCGGTGAACCTGCGTCTCCTCTGTCTTGACGAACGGGCCAAGTTCTGGGGCCCACCGATCTGTACTGGTAACGGGCTTTTACGCTGCCTGTTACATTGTTGGCATGTTTGTAACGGGTGTTCCGAATGAAGCCCGTTACTCAGTGATCAGTGTTTGTAACGAGCTTTAATTAATGCCCGTTACAGATACATAGGCCACCCCTACAGTAACCTGCTGCCTGCTTGCCGGCTGCATCCTGGAACCAGCCAGGATTTGGCAGCCATCAGGGGCTGCATCCTGGAACCAGCCAGGATATGACTAAATTCACAGAAATTAGATCCAGCAGCATCCAAATTCACAGAAATCCACATAATTCACATGCATCATATGACAAAATTCAGCATCATCATCTCACAAGTAAAGAAGTATCACTGGCTTGACAACAATATCACAAAATTCATGGGACAAGGAGGAATGCAAAAATTTCCTAGTCACCATATACAATATTAGCCCACACAGTTTCATCAGCATGAAATTTTCCTCCGACTGTGATCACCTGTTCCATGAGGAATGTGGCAATTCTTTCACGAATATAGACCAGCTTGCATTTGAGGAGAGGATGCTCATCTAGCCCTAATCTCTGGATATAACAATGTCACCAGTCAGCACACATATATAGGTGGTTACCAAACATGTGCAGTGCTAATAAGCAAGAACTGTGCTCAGTTGCAGGTTTTACAAATGAAGATCCCAAGAAAGTACCTCCATATCTGGGCCTCTATCTTTTAATTTAAGCATGTGATAGGCACAATAGAAGCCGCAGAGTTTGGATTCAGTAGGTTGTTGGTGGCACTGCAATAAATGTACAAAGAAAAATAGTGGTGATTGAGAAGAAATAAACTCAAGCTTTAGTACTAGCTTCCACAGGAAGGAAATAAGTGGTATGTACCTTAACATCTTTGACATGTTCCAAGGTGCTAAGGCGCGACTTCTTTTTGCCGCAGTAACGTTCCCAACCCCTACAACGAAACATGCAACAATTGTTAGGGCACTATTAATTAATATACTCTGCATAGTTTGTTGAGGAACGTCCGCAGGTTAAGAAAGAAATAACTTACTCATTAATGATTTGTTCGAAAGGGTTAGTATCAGTCTTAACTCTCTTCAATGAATCAAGATAGTAGACCTTCCGCTGCTTCGGAACGATCGCCACTACAATCCAGTGGTTCGTACTGAGATAAGCGGTAAGGATGAATTTCTTTTTAGCATATAGTTTGAAGGCATTGCACATATAGGACACAGAGGAAGCAAGAGTGTCATCCGTGCTGTTCAATGTTGTCGAGCAAAGGCATTCAGGATCAAGGAAGCCAACTGCAGCGCCCGTCTTCTCAACTTCTACAACCATATTCCTATTAGTAAGAAAAAACAAAGTGTAAGGAGGCAAAATACATGGTAAAGATGATGTGAGGCAAAAAGCACATTTTGATAGAGAATGATTAGTGAGAAGCAGATTAAATTTTCAAGCAACTTACAGGATGAAGCAGCGGAGAAGTGTTAGATCCAAAGCATCCAAGTTGAAGAGATCGTACAAATCACTGAGTTGCACAGGTATCCGCTCGAGTCCGTTTGACGATTCATCTCTCTTAGGCCATGCACTGGTCCCGGGCCGAAGTGCGACCATAATCGGAGAATCATCATCTGACTTACCACATTGCATGTAAAATGTGTGGAGCTCTCTGGTATAAGGAGCAACCTTTTTGAGATCATCATCACTGAGAAGGCTCTTTCCGAATTTGTAATTTGGGTTAATCATAGCCCAAGGATTCTTCTGGGTGTTTCTCTCAGATCGCTTTGGGTTAGTCATAGACCAAGGATTCTTCTTGGTGTTTCTCTCAGATCGCTTTCTAGTAGGCATCTTAGAGGTTTTATTTACAACAATTTTCTTTTCTTGCTGCTTTGAGATGGCTGAAGAAGGTTTCTTAAGGGCTTGCTTGCCTGCTGTAGGTGGTGTAAAGCTTTTATTTTTGGCAAGTTTCTCTTCTTGCAGCTTTGAAATGGCTGAAGGTTTCTCAAGGGATTTCTTGCCTGCTGTACGTGGTGTAGAGATTTTATTTTCGGCAAGTTTCTTTCTTTGCTGATTTGAAATGGTTGAAGGTTTCTCAAGGGCTTTCTTGCCTAGTGGTGTCTCACCAGGAGCTATTACAGAGGTATTGGGCCCTGATGTACCTACAACTTTCTTCAAAATGTCGTCGACAGATTTATCAGCACCAGCCAACACATCACTCTGGTTGACTGGTAACAGTGGTGTCTCACCAGGAGCTATTACAGAGGTATTAGGCCCAGATGTACTTGCTTTGGCATGATTGTTTTGAGCACTTTCGTTTGGGGGTGTAGGTTTTGTTGTTTCATGAGGAGGAGGAGGAGGAGGTGGTGGTGGTGGTGGTGGTGGGGATGGAATATTTGGTGTCTCTTGCAGATGTGGGGATGCAAGTTTTTCTGTTTTTTTAGGACTAGTAGTAGGTGGGGATGGAATATTTGTTGTATCTTGTAGATGTGGGGATGCAAGTTTTTCTGTGTTTTCAGGATGACGAGGAGGTAGGGATGCAAGTTTTTCAGGACGTGGAGGAGGTCCGAATGGAACGTCTTGCGGATGTGGGGATTGAGGAGGAGGAGGAGGATGTGGGGAACCATGTGAGGAAGGAACCCGTACCGTACTCTGTGAACTACAAGGAATCTCTACCGTAGCCTGTGAACGAGATTTACGTGTTGGTGCTCCCTTGATGTCAATCCGACACCTTCTCCACTGTAACCTCTGTCCTTCAGCTTGTCCGAGTTTCATCACCTCGTCATTAGGAGGGTATTCCACCAGTTCATCCGCAAAGATAGTATATACAGTGAGCACTTCAACCACAACACAGTCTTCATGAATCGGGACTGTTTGTAACGTAGTCTGCTTTGGATGAACAAGACCAATTGCAGCCTCACATTGAAGACCCCTCCACGTGATCCATAGGCCACAGTGTGTGGGTTCAGTCAACATGCCTATAAGGTCTTCATGTGTACGATCGTCACAGCGCACCTCCGTCGCCAACTCTGCAGTGCCATCGATCAAACCTTCATTATATGCGGACGCACAGCTGCTCTTCAGTGTGGCAGGTGAAGGGCTTGCGCGATTGGACACTGGTGACAACACCATCTGGTGACAACACCACCACTGCATCTGCATCTCAGCCACCAGTTCTTGCTTGATTTGTTCCTTTATCTTTTCCGTATCAACTGATACGTCGGTCTTCATCCTCTTCCTCTTCCTGTACATGGAAGCGTGCTGAGGCCATGCATACTTCCAGCCCTGGTAGCTGGAGACACCACGCACGCGACCTGGTTGTTCAGGGCGGCCCAAGCACTGACTTAGCACATCATACTCCCTCTGCCCTGCCATTCCTGAAGATTCTGCACATGCAATCTTCTCCTTGATGTCTGCAGCTAATTTTTCTGCCTCTTTGTTGTTGAACACTATCACGGCAACACGATCTTTAATCACTAGCTTACTCCTTGCTCGCAGCCAATTCTTGGAACGATCGTCAGGGTAGGCGTCATATGGGTTGGGGATACCAGCTGCAGCTAATTGTCTGTCCTCTTCCTCCCATTGTTCTAGTTTCATAGTATAACCAGCTGGACTCATGCTGTGCTCGCTTGTGTTCCGACTTCGGAGTTCTTTGAACTTGACACTAACAGATGAGGCTTGCTCGGTTTCCTCCTGTTTCATGAACTCCTTCCACTGTTCCAGGACGATAAACGGGTGCCTTGTAAATGGCTCAAGTCCTTTTCTGATAAAATCTCGTCTAAGCTAAAATCTAAATTGTCTCCATGCCTTGGCTGCCGTCTTCCAGGAAAGCTTGAATGCCTGCGGTTCCGCGTCTTCCTGGAACTTCAAGTGTTTCTGCACATGCTTATCAGAGAAGTCCCACTTTTCATCATTGCTTAGTTCTTTGAATTCTAGCAAGTGCAAAGGTATCTTTTGTCTAGCAACGAGCCCCGCAAGTGCCCTGAACCTACGCTTTTGAGTCAATGGTACTGGCATCCCCCCTATGTCGACCTCAGTGACTATCATTGTGTCACTTGGCCACTTTGTGGATGTCCTTGGCGCTCTGCCTCGGCGCTGAGCCCCACCCACCTGGTCTTGTTGTGCACTAGCAGTGCCATAACCCTCTTCTTCATCTTGTGGCCCAGGTCTATAGTCCTCGTCAGATTTATCCTGTGAATTAATAGTCAAGGGAATTATAGTAACTACTTTAGCCCACTGTAATATCATTGGTTCTTGGTAAACCATTAACATAAATGCAAAATTCAGTAACCAAAAAATTAGTTCAGGCAATGCGACCTTACCATTTTAAAGAGGAAGATGCAGGCTGCCTCTGTTGCTGATGAGGTACTTATTCAACTTGGAGAGAATGTGCACATGTACATAGGAACAAGAGCAAAACCAAATATAAGAGTCAATCTAATGGGAAATGCTAAGTATGTATACCATCAACAGCTAAGTATGTCCACATGTACTTATACAAAGGAGCCACGGCATTCCCTGCAATTCCCACAAGTACAAGTATATTTATACGCATTTATATAAAAAGAAAAGCATACGCACACATATGTTGTATACTTGATTATCTGAACGCATGTGTGCTGCATACGCTCGCTTGGCCTAATTACATAAACTTGAGCAAATATACCAAATTACGTTGTTAATTTTATAGTTATTACTGAATTGTTGTTAATTTTACAATTATTACCGAGTTGGTAGAATGCATTTACCGAATTGTATAAGACATTTTTAGAGCGGCATACCATAAACTTAAATCCTAGATTCGCCACTGACCTTGTCACTGTCGGAGCGGAGGGATCTCTACTCCTCGTCGCTGCCTGCTCGCCGCCATGTCCTCGTCCTCGTGTCGACCTCGTGGCTGGATCCCTCCTCCTCCTCCTAGTCGTCGTCGTCGTCGCCGCTGGATCCCTCCTCTAGTCGTCGTCGTCGTCGTCGCCGCCACTGCTGGGTCCCTCCTCCTCCAGATCTCACTGTCAGAGGTGTGGTGCGCGTCGCGCCGAGCGTGGTGTGGCGCACATCTCAGCGAAGGGGTGTAGCGTGTGTCGCGGCGTAGGGGGAGGTGAGGGGGACGAAGGCGAGGGGGAGAAAGCGGCGGCGGCGGCGCGAGGGGAGAGTGGGAGGAGATTGCGTGAGGGAGGCGTCCTTCCCTACTAACCTAGCACGAGTGGGCTTGTGTGGGCCTTAAAACGAGTAATGTAGTCAAGTACTACTTTGCTACTAGTATAGTATATCATAAACATGAGATAAAAAAATCTAATTTTAAGAAATTTGGTTAAACAAGTGTGGCTGTTGATATTTTATTCAATTACTGAATTACCAACTATGAATTTTTCGTATTTTTTTACGAATTTTTAGGTGCTGTTTATGGGCTCTAATATGACATGCATCACAAGTTCACATCACCAAAGCAAACAAGTGTGACTGTTGATATAGCATCACATGTTCACATATGACATGCATCACAAGTTCACATCACCAAGCAAACTAACTCATAACAAACATATTCACATCTGACATGCATCAGTAGGGCACATCAATAAAATAAGACTGCATCAGCTGCGCGCATCACCAAACTAGATTGTAGCTGCAAGGGAACTAGTTAGCTAGATGGCTTCTTTTGTGCTGCTGCCTCAAGTTCCGCTAGCCTTGTCTCTAGTTTTGCAACTCTTTCTACCAGCTCAGCATTCTTCTTTAGAAGTTCAATCTCCTGCCTCTTTTGTGCGGCTTTAAGCTGCTCATCCTGCTTGTCGATTCCTTTCCAGATGTAGTCAATGTCATTCCGAGTAACATCACGTTCCTAAAACAAAGGAAAAAATTATATTGATGCAAGCTTCATAACAGTTTTAATTTACAAGAAAGCTGTTTAGCTCTAACTGGTTTCAAAACTTGCCTACTTCTCTTCAGCTGATTCCTTGTGCTTGTTGATTTCAGTCCAAATCCTATCAATGTCATGTGCAGCAACTTCCTACAACAAATGGAATTTGATGCATTAGAACAATTGATCAGTGAAGATGTGAAGGTACAAGGACAAATCGTGCGTGATGGTTTCAGAACTTGCCTCATGGTCTTCAGAATCGTCGCCGGAGTTGTTGCCGGAGTCATCGCCGGAGTTGTTGCCGGAGTCGTCGCCGGAGGAGATGAGGTCTACCACCACTCTTCTGCCCGGGTCGTCGCCAGAGGAGTCCGCGCTCACCTCGATGCGCGTGGACCACTTCTTCCTTCGCTTTGAGGAAAAAAACCCTCCCTCTCCATGGCGGGCATCGCTGGAGACCGCCAACTTGGCCCTTGCGCGCGTGTACGGCTTCCTCTCCCGGGCTGACGAAGAACCGACCTCTTCCATGGAGCGTCGAGGAAGACGCACGAGGGCGGCGCGCTGGGACGGCTCCTCTTCGTCGCCGCAGAACCTCACTCTCTTGGCGGGGGCGGCGGACAGCACCGAGGAAGACAGACGGGGACGTGGCCGCGGGGCCTCCTCCTTGCAGAACCTCCCCCTAGAGTCGCGGGCCATCCCTGTGACGGAGACGAGGAAGGCGGAAGCTGGAGAAGGGGATAGAAGGCGGAAGGCGGGGCAGAGCGTTTATTAGAAAGGTTCGGATGCGCAAATGATACGATGATTAACAACCACCCGTCGCCAACGAAGGGGCGGGGCCAGGTCTATTCGAATGAAGAACAGTTTGCTTTTCCCCTTTTAATCTGCAATCAAATTTTGTATCATGTATTTCTCTGTCAACCGTAATCCAAATTTGATGATATTTGTTTCTGAATTTTTCTAAAATCAACATCTATTCATTTATGACATTTTTTTGTATGTAATTCCATTTCTTGGATGTTGTTTATACGCCTTATATTGTTCCTTATAAGTACAACATAGAAATAATATTTGTTTTACACAACCATTACTAATGAAACTTTGCATTTCGTAATCTTATGGTGAACATAAAGTTATGTTAAAATTTCAAATGCATATGAGTTCGAACACGTTTTAAAGTGTGGAAAACTTCAATGTTGAAGTAACATTCTAAGAAACTATGTGAGAGATGTAGACGTTTGTACACAAGTATAATCTTCCGTTTTCGAAACCATTTGAATTTTTGTAGACAAGCTTAGGGACTTAAATTATATTGCCAAGTCAATTTGTAGAATTTTTAGAACAAACTAAGACATTATTATAATTATTATATTGTAAACAAGAGATAAAAAATCTAATTTTAAGAAATTTGGTTAAACAAGTGTGGCTGTTGATATTTTATTCAAATACTAAATTACCAACTACGAATTGTTCGTATTTTTTACGAATTTTTTGGTGTAGTTATGGGCTCTAATATTTGAGGGAAGTAAGTTTCAATTAAGAAAAAATAGTGTCAGGCCCACTCGTTAGCGTCAGAAGCCTATATAAAAAAGATAACCGTAGCCTGCCCGACCGACAAAGGCGATGCGGGTAGACTAACCCTCGTCGCCAACAAGTGCTCCATTGTTCGAAAGCCCCTGGCCGAATGAATATGCATCCGCCCCGGCGACGCTGGTAGACTAACCCTCGTCGCCAACAAGTGCTCCATTGTCCGAAATGCCCCTGGCCGAATGAATATGCATCCGCCCTGGCGACGCTGGTACACTAACCCTCGTCGCCAACAAGTGCTCCATTGTCCGAAATGCCCCTGGCCGAATGAATATGCATCCGCCTCGGCCCCGGCCCCCTTCTTCTTCCCCGATCTGAGCTCCACCGCCACTGCCCGCCCGTCCTTCCCCGCCGTCGCGCACATGTCGCACTACACCGATTCGTCTGGAGGTGCACGTGCGAGGAGCAGGGTTCAAGGTTGCCGGAGCAGCCGCAATCACTCCATCGGCTTGGATCCAGTCGGTGAGCTAAGCGTCTTTCCACTGGTCCCTTGCCCGGACTGTGGTATGGCTCAGGTGGTGGAGGGGCGGACGCAGAAGGAAGGTGAAAACCACGGTCGTCTTTATTTCAAGTGTGCAAGGAACTCAGTGAGTAGTCTGCTGTGTCTCCCAAATCTAAGTTAGGGTTCTTATGTGCTTTTGATTCTGCAGTACACCAAGAATTGTGGATTTTATCGTTTCCACAAGGAGTATCTCCAGATGCTGAAGGATGCTGGCGTCATTATTTTTCGACCGTCGAACTGGGCAGACGCGGTCGATGAAGTAGTTGATTCAGTGGAATGTCAAATTGGGAGCGGCGAGCAGATGCAAGCACTGGAGGACAAGCAGAGGAAGAAAGCACTAGAGGAGAAGATGGATAATGTGATCTGGAAGATGAACTTGATTATTGTGGCTATTGTTTGTGTAGTATTTGGATGTTTACTAGGGATGTATGCTGCAAAGAAGTAATTCTGATGTTAAAAGTGGTGCTTTTGCTTTATCTGTGTGGATGAAGAATGAAAAATTTGTCACATATGACAAACTTAAATGTATGAATGAAGAATGGATGGAATGACAATTGGGTCACAAATCTTAATGTGTCACACGTCACAAAATTCATCAATTCATCTGTGCTGACATTTTATTGCAGCACGAGGCAAAGGAAACGCAGATTAACACAAGCAGAGTAACAAACTTCTGGCATAACTCTGGCATACACATTGCAATTCATTGTGAACTGCTGCTATATAATGACACAAACAGAGTAACAAACTTCTGGCATACACATTGCAATTCATTGTAAGCTGCTGCCATAGACATTGCAATGCGTTCATGGATTGATCTACCCACGTCTCTTAGATCTACTAGTTCATCACAAGTTCAACATACACACAGGAGGAACATATTAACAGAGGATCTACTAGTCCATCACAAGTTCAACAAACACACAGGAGGAACACATTAACAGAGGAACAAATTAATTAAGCAGAGGTAGTCGCCGCCGGAGGAGCCCCACCGTCGGAGTCGGAGCCGGAGCCGGAGCCGTCGAGGCAGCCATCGTCACCGCCGTCGTCGTCGACGGGGGCGAGCACTCCTCTCTCCAGGCCCCCAGCCAAGATATTGATGTTGAAGGCGTAATCCTTCACGGTCCTCTGCAATGGATCATTGGGTACTGGGACCCCGAGATCAACGGCCACCTTTCAAAGCTTCACGAAAGCATCGCTGAACAAGATCACTGACCAAGTGGCTTCATCAGCATTTAGTGGAGGAGCACGCACGACCGCCACGGGCTACTGCGCCAGCGCCTCCTCGGGCTTGTCGGGCGGGGGCGGTGGCACCTCCTCGGGCTCGTCAGGCGGGGGCGGCGGCACCTCCTCGGGCCCCTCGGGCGCCAGCGCCATCCCCTCCTTGACGAGCCGACGACGCCAGCTTTCGTCGTCATCCTCCTCCTCCCTCCCCCGCTTCCTGGATGGCTCGCTTGACGATGCCATGCGCGCGCTTGAGGAAGAAGAAGCTCTTGGATTCACTTCTTGGTGACCGAAAACGGTGGTGCTGGGGTTTTCTTAGTGCCGCGGTTGACGAAGTTCTTAACCGGTCGGGATTTATATTGACAAGACGGCGAACCGTCAGGTGGCCGGTCACACGCCTCGGAACCCGTGTCCGCTCAGGAGAGCTCTTGGCCACAAAAGAGTCTTGTGGTCACAAGGAGACGTGTGACTGTTCATATTTTATTCAAAATACCAAATGCCCAACTATGAGTTGTTCGATTCTTAAAAAAACTATGAATTGTTCGTATTTTTATTAATTTTTAGGTGCTGCTTTATGGGCCCTAATTTTTGAGGGAAGCAAGTGTCATTTCAAAAAAAAAGTGTCAGGCCCAGGCGTCAACGTCAGCAGCATAGTATAAAGAAGGTAACCATTGCCTGCCCGCGCACCAGCCAACAAAGCGACGCGGGTTTGCTAACCCGCGTCGGCATTGACTATCCATTTTGCAAAATGAATATTCAACCGCCCCGGCCCATTCCGTCTCCCCTTCTTCTTTCCGAATGGATAAACGCAACACTTTCCTTAAAAAAAAGCGCAGAGGAGGCGTGAGAGGAGGCGTGGAGACAGAGACGACGATGAGCACCGGCGAGGGGCCAAGCAGCGGACGACCCCGCGCACCCAGGATCGAGGAGAACCGGAATGCGAAGCGGTGCCACAACTGGATCCACGCGCGTGCCGGCGAGATGGCGGCAAAGAGGGAGACGACAATGAGCGCCAGAGAGGGGCCAAGCGGCGGTGGAGTGAACCCAATGCCGGAGACGAGGGTCCTCGACTGGATCCTCTCGGATTCTGACGAGGGGCCAAGCAGCGGCAAGGAGGAGCGTGCCGGCGAGGGGGCAGCGAAGTGGGCGAGGGGCCTGCCTCACGTTTGCGAGCACAAGTGTCTGGCAACGACGAAGAGGGGTTGAGGGAGCGGCGAAGGTGTAGAGGACCTCATCTCTGACTCTGGCAACGACCACGACGACGGCGAGGCAAGTTTCTCTGAATCTCACTGCCTTTTTACTTGTTCTATAGATGGAGCTTAAGCTAGCTTGAGCTTGAGCTTGATAAAGTTAATTAGTGCCTGTGATGATGTCTTCCATGCTTGTCATGATCTTATACCAAGTTCTGAGGCAAATCAGTTCTGAACTAAGTTCTGCTTTTACTTGTCACACCCTGCTATGAAGCCTAGGATAATTTTCAAGTTCTTATATAATTTTCCTATGATGATTACTGTTCCTATACTGCTCCAAGTTCTGAGGAAAATTAGTTTTGAATTAACTATGTTATTCTTATACCATGTTTAACCCTGTTTCAGGCAAAACTCTTTGAGTCGCGAGCAGAGCTTGAGTCACTTCTAAACCTTAATGTCTGGGATTATGTGAAACCTGAGTTTGAAAAAATCACGAAAGAAGTGAACATCCTCATCAAAAAGGCTAAGCACATAAGGAGGTACAAGTATACTACTGAACAAAATCTCGAGCCCATTGAAGATGTGCTCGAAGGGCTTCAAAAATCCTTGATTGCTTACGAAGAGGCTGCAAAAAGAGCCAATCTTGATGGGGCATGATCTAGTTCAAGCTTGTTGATGTGCAGGGTCAGTAGCCATACTTTTGTGGATGTTCAAGGGGTATGCCTTTGTTGATGTGTGTGGTCAGATAGCACGACCATAGTAAATAATGTGATGGACAAGTTAAGTCCTAACCTGATGGACAAGTTAACCTTTTGTAATAATTATCTTTATTCCTGTGGACAAGTTATCTTCATCTTTGTGGACAAGTTATCTCTTTTATGATGTCTGTTTTGTCTCAAAAGATATGTGTGTTGATTGTGCCTGTATGTCGAAATGGAAGCAATGAGAAATCGAGTTGACCTGTCAATGAGGACAGACTCAAAGGAGACGAGGATTCACAAACCTCCGTCTCCTTTCTTCACAAAGGAGACACGGATTAACAAACCTCCGTCTCATTTGTTCACTGCCGCCGCGCTCCCGCTTCACGGCAGTGAAGAGTGCTATTAGACTTTAATTATTGAGCTCTCAGTCTAGTAACGGGCGTCAAATGCTCATCGGTAACGGACTTTATAGCCCGTTACCAGTACGGTAGTGATCAGTAACGGACTTAAACAGCCCGTTACCGATAGGGCATTGATCAGTAACGGACTTTACGAGCTCGTTACCGATAGGTTTAACTTGTGTAACGGACTAGATTTAACGTCCGTTACAAAGAATTCATGTAACGGGCGTTTAAGAAGACCGTTACTAGAAGTCCACATTGGTAACGGGCGTTGCGGAGGCCAACCCCGGGGTCGGCCTGCCGCGCTTATCTGTAACGGGCGCCAAACAACAACCGTTACAGATGTGGGTGCATGTAACGGGTGTTAAGGGCCCGTTACAAATACTGCGTGACCTATTTGAGGTTTTCACGTAGTGCACCAAGGCTCCAACGTACCTTTCGTACACTTGATTCACTCAAGAAACTGCTCACAAGTTTGGCACACCTTGATCTCAACCTTTCTCTAGGCCTAACTTAATAGTAACACTCTTGAATTGCTGCATGGGTCACTCGATGCAGTGCATATTGTGGATAAGGCAGCGCAGAACGTAGATGATCGATCGAGCAGTTGCACAGTTGTGCTGCTCAGAAACCTTATTACCGCCCCTCGTGCAGGCTTCACAATAGCAACGGTTCAGAGATACTACTCACCCTCCTCCTTGGTGCACGCCAAGGAGAAGAGCTAGCGAAATCTGATAGCTCAGTACCACATCACACTTCACCAGATGGAAAAAGGGAGAAGAGAAGGAATTCTGCAGACTGCAAAAGGTTACACCAACTTGGCTGCTGCTAAGTCACAAGTCACGTGGTTGGTTACGTGAAAATAACATGGATACGTGTGTGTGACCATAGCCCATTCTCTTCTTCAATTATATATTCAGAGAAGTGAGAGTGCTCTCCTATTTAAGTTTGCTTCCTCCAACTCAAACTAGGAGTCACTACTAGAGAAACAATATTCAGTACCATATCTAAATCCCCTTTGGTACTAAGGGGGGCCTTTTAATACCGGTTATATAATTAATGGGTATTAAATGGTGGGTCTTCAGTACCGGTGGATGTATCCACCCGGTACTAATGAACTTCCACACCAACACGAGCTCAACACTTTTTTCTTTCTTTTCTTTTATATTCTTTCCGTTTTCTTTTCTCACAAAATTTACGCAATCACATGATTCAATAACAATATGAATCACCATCACAAATTTCTGACTCCAAGAAAAAATTTGCCAACTATTACATCACAATCACAAATTTTGACTCAATGCAAAACAAGCAAATCTAAGCCTGAACACGAACCTCCCCGGCCCCGACATTCACAAGTCACAACACATGATTGATTTCGATTTCATTGAACACAACATGCAACAAAAATCACGTCACTAAAAAAATCACAGCAGCTCTTGGTGCTTCCGACCCCGGCCAGCCGCCCCCTTGCTTCGTCGCGCCGGTCGTGCATCCCTGCGCCGAGGAGCCGCGCTGACCCCACGTTGGGAGTCGCACGCCCCGCACGCTGGGAGGTCTGCACCCCAGCACTGGTGATCCACGCACCCTGCGCCGGGAAGCTCCCTATGCTGAGGAGCCGTACATCTCCATGGGTTGTGTCGCGCCACGCCGGGGAGCTGCATGCCTCCATGGGCTGCACTGCGCCACATGCGGCTGCGTGCGCCCACGCTGGGGAGTTGTATGCCTCTGCGGGCCGCGCGGCGCCGCCACGCGCCACTGCTTGGCGGTGCTGAGTCCTGTAGAGAAAAGAGAGATATGAGGATGAGAGGAGAAAGAGATAAGATGAGAGAAAGAATGGCTGGGGGAGAGAGATGGTGGAGTGTCGGGGTCCTGTAACCGCCGGCTAGTAAATTTTTCGGATTGCGTGCCGGGCCTCGGACGGTTGCGCAAATGGGGGTACACAAAGATTTATACTGGTTCGGGCCTCCGAAGAGTAACACCCTACGTCCAGTTCGCGCAGCTGTGTTATTTGCACTGATTTGTAGTAGGGAGTACAAATGGACGGGAGAGGGAGCTCGGTCCCAAGTCTCTGTAGTCTGAGAGCCAAGTCTGGCTCAAGGTTGAAGAAGGAGAAAATGAGAGAGAGAAACTCCTCCCGAGAGGAGGAAGGAGAAGTAAAAAGAAGTCAGAGTCTTCCCCTTGGAAAGAACCCCTGCCCTCCCTTTTATAAGACAGGGGGCAGGTTACATGAGTGGAGAGAGAAAGAGAGAGAGAGGGCGGGAGCACATAGTCAAAAAGTACGGGGGAGCTTTTGCCTCATGGCGCGGGTCCCAATGTCCTTGGTCCCTGTTCCTTGCATGATGGCTTGTGCGCTTTTCCACGCAAGTGGCCCCGGCAATAAGTGCTTCTGACACCTGGTACATGCATGGTCAGTGTGGAGCCTAAAACCACTCGAGAAGGCATCGAACTAGTCGGAGGTGTGTGGTGGGTGTGCACCTGAGGTCATGGCCTTGATTTGTGGCCGTTTTCCCTCACAAAAATAATTCCTGGAAGCCACTAAAAATACGCCGGGGACCATCGGGGCTGTGATAGTCGCTCGTAATCGTTGTCTTTGAGTACCCATAATATTGGGTCCCGTTATGGAGGGTGTGGGAGATAAAATAAGGAAGTTAGGAAAAAGAGCACCGGGGGAGCGAGGAAGAGATCGAGGCAGCCGTGGGGCATTCGTATCGAAGTTTGCCTCATTTGGTACTAATTCAGCACCTTGTACTGGATAGAGGTTTCACTCGGTACTAAAGGGTGATGAGGTATATTAGTACCGAGTAGAGGTAAATGCTCTGGTAATAATGTGAGATCTCACCTAGTACTAAAGGGGCTGACAGAGTTTGTTAGGGTACTGATGCTCACTGCACTCTTACTTTGGGATTTATGAAATGGGCCTCTCCAAGGGTCATTTTCAGCTCTCTCTTTCAGCTAGTTTATAACACCACTAGCTACTTTATATCGATGTTATAGCGGGTCGAAGTGGTGTCTCGGCAGACGGTCACCTCGAGGCGCACCTTCCCTTCCTTCTTCATCCCAGCCTCCTTCACCTTGATCCCCTTGGCGTTGTAGTCTGCTGTCAAAAGTAGGCGCACGTCAATCAGCTTGTCTGCGTGTGCGTCGGCGGCGGCGGTGGTCTTCTTGTTTCTCTTGATCGTGAGCACATTACTGCCGTCAGGAAGATCACCCACGACTTCGTCTTGGACCTTTGATTCTTCCACACCTGATATCACAAACCAGAGTCTCACCTCCTCGTCCTTGTCTCCCTTTTCCATCCCCCATCGCTCGTGTTCGATTCTTTTGGGATTCACCAAAGCTTCATCATTAACAGAAAATTCAATCCAAGAAAGTGTGAAGCTTCTATAGAGAGCTAATTATTACCGGTGATTGAGGAGACACTGCAGAGCTAATTACCATTTGGGGGAATGTTAATAGCTGCGCGCGAGACAAGCAGTCTACGCCGGCTGTTGTTGCTGGTGCTGCCTGGCTTCTTGGACATGGGGAGAGAGGCTGAGGCATGTCTACGAGCACCAAGGGAGGTATGCGGCAGCGCCAATCGGCCAGTGCCAGAGCATGATGACAGCCGATGGGTGATGACATGCATCAATTGTTGCTAAGGATGGGACTGGATGGATGCGCGTGACTGCAAGATCAGAAGCCTTGTTATATGTAGTAGTTAATGGGAATGATTGAATGATCATAGGAGACAGAGGGACATGCCTTTGCTTGCTCCGGCAGGTGGGAATAAAGTGTTGTGGAGGCTCTTACTCAAGGCTCGGGGCGGCATTCCAAAAAGCTAAAGCATATAAAGCAGGATGTTGTTGCTTAAATGATGACATACTACATTTTATTAGGGGTTGTTTGAAAATTCTTGGGTTAATTAGGCTACCCTTGACACAGTTAGAGTACTCCCTCCGTTCCAAATTGTAAGACATTCCAACGTTTTTGGAGAGTCAAACTATTTTCTGTTTGATCAAAGATTATTTATAGCACCGAATAGGTATACTATGAAAATACATTTAATGAAGAAACTAATGAATGTTAGTACTTTGTTGTGTAAATTTGGTCAAAATTAAAATGCTTTGACTTTTCAAAAAAGTTGGAATGACTTGGAACTGAGGGAGTATGCACTTGGTGAAAATATTGGACAAAATGTATGTAACTATTCATGCAGTATCCATATCTAGAAGTTTTTTCATTACTGCAATCAATATATCCACAAGAATTGACTCAATTATTATCACTCTGCAAGGATAATCAACCACCCAGTTCCCAGTTCCCACGCATACTATGACACATCCTAAGAAATAGCTAGATCACTATGGTTGCTTTTACTCTTACTAATAAGAAGCATGTATCACATTATATCAAACCAAGAGAATTAGTGATTAACAATCACTAAGATGACTTGATTTAGCACTGTAGTTTACATATTTTCAAACAGATATTTTAGAATAATTGAAAGAAATGAGAACCATGCATTCTGAGAAATTGAACAACGGAAACAAAGTACTTTGAAGTAAATATATAGATGTACCAATTTGGTCGGACCAAATATTAAAAATAATGCAAAATTAATATAAGGACAAGGGAAAGTACCTGCTAGTAGCACTGGTACTATAAAAGCACTGTAACAAAACTTATTTTCAAATGAAGAAGGATAATTAGCCATCTAGCCTATTTAGATGAACTACACTGATTTTTTTTTGGGAAATACTAGACTATGATGTTGTTTTGTAGCTCTGCATTATAGCTGTGGCGATGTCGGTGGAGTAGATGTGCTTTAGAGCTTGAAGATCTTCCCATCAAATCCTTGGGTTTGTATCATTAATGAGCCCGTTTAGTTCGCCAAAATTCTGGCATAAATTTTTTGGGGCCTTTTTCCAAGCCTATCAGGGGTAATAAGCATATACTAATTACAAATCTAATTACATGCATGGATGGACGGGAAATCGTGAGATGAATTTAGTAAGACTAATTAATCCATCTTAGAGATTGTTTACTGTAGCATGACGTTGTCAGGGTGTTTGGATCCAGGTGACTAGAAGTAGCCTGACTAATTTTAGTCACCTTGAGAGGCTAATTTTCCAAACACCCCTGACTAAAGGGTGACTAAAATTAATTTAGCATCTAGTCACCCCTGACCCAGCTAAAAGGGACTAAAATCCCCATCTCTCTCCTCATTAACACCCCTCCTCCTTATCCAGGCACCCCGCAACCCCCGGCCTGCGCCCCTTCTCCTCCCGCGACGGGCGAGTAGGGCGGTCGCGCTCCCCTCCTCGGCCCGCCGCGCTCCCCTCCTCCGCTGCCGGCCCGCCGTGCTCCCCTCCTCCGCCCAACATGGCCGTCTCCGTCGACTACCACCTCACGTCGGAGCACTCGGTCCCCGCCGCGTACGAAGACTCCCTCGCGGCGCTTCGGTGGGTGCTGTCCGCGTTTGACCCGTGGCTTGCCGCGCACGGTGACCCGTCCCGCGTGTTCCTGGCTGGGGACAGCGCAGGCAGCAACATGTGCCACCACCTCGTCATGCACCCAGACATCCGCCATGCCACCATGGGCGGCCTCAGGGGCGTTGTGCTCATCCACCTGTGGTTCTTGGGCAAGGAGCCCATCGACGGGGAGCCACGGGGCGCCACCGCGAAGAATATGTAGAAGGGCCTATGGGAGTTCAAGTGCCCCGGGGTGGTGGGTGGCGTGGACGACCCCAGGATAAACCCGGCAGCGCCTGGCGTACCGGCGCTAGAGAGCCTGGCATGCGAGAAGGTGCTGGTGTGCGTTGCGGAAGGAGACGTCCTTTGGTGTCTGGGGAGCTCCGTGGTGCCTCTCCTGCGCCGACGGAGGGGGCAAGGGAGGTCGGTGGCGGAGGCACTGAGGAGGAGCGCTCTACGAGGGAGGGGCAGGGAGGCTACAGCTGATAGAGGGGGAGTGCCCGATCTTTCGATGAGTGGAGATAAATCCGATTTCGGCGGGAGACGACCCTCAGGATCCGACTACGACGAGCAGGCCCGAAGCGCCAATGCAATCGCTGAACCAACTCCCTGTGGTTACCGACCTTGTTGAAGCAAGATCAGCCTGATCATGAAGATCAATTCCTGTGCGCAATCGAAGAACGAACAAGAATTATGTAGCGAGCAATCTCAATATCACTCGAGGTTGGAGTCTGCAATACACGAAGGCAGCGCTATGCGGCTGTTCGGTTATAGCTAAAGCTAACTTGTAAAACAAACTCAAGTTTCTAAGGTGGCGGCTACTGAGTATAAAAGGAGGGGCGTCCTAAGGTTGGGGGCATCCTTGGACGGGGCGCCCACAACTTGGGCCTAAGGCCCAGCAGATTCTGGACGTCAACT
The DNA here is from genome assembly GCA_036936925.1 of Cenchrus fungigraminus. Taxonomy (NCBI): domain Eukaryota; kingdom Viridiplantae; phylum Streptophyta; class Magnoliopsida; order Poales; family Poaceae; genus Cenchrus; species Cenchrus fungigraminus. The sequence continues at coordinate 95,064,542 of CM072780.1, forward strand.
TGTTTCGACGATTCCTGTTGACTCAGGACGAATTTTGGCATGAGACTGGTGCCATTGGAAGCTCTATGAAATTGTGCTTCGAACCATATATAGAACATCCAAAAATGACTCCGTATGCGACCTGGGCGTTGTATTTAGTGCGTGCTGCTCCTGGACTCCGAACTGGGCTCAAACTTGAATTGAGTAGAGGTTAAAAACTTGACAAACTAGCCACAACTTTGCCTTGAATTAATATTCCATCAGAAGAATTTTCCATTTACATTACTTTTCTCTACTCAACTTTTCCCTTCAATTTAATCTTCGAATCAAATTAAAAGGAACAACAATTTAAACTTTTGTAGCGGAAAACATGAATAAAATTCATGAAAAATATACTATTCAGAAGCATTTCTGTCACAATTCAATCTCTACACAAATATCTCGTAGGTTCAATTTGAGTAGAAATCAAAGTCTAGATGAAATTCAGCAAATCTATACAAAATTCATCAAATAAGCTTCTGAATATTCATCAAAATAATCAATATCCTTTACTGTTCATAGCTGTTCATTCGGCCTACGTGAGAAAACTGGCCCGCGGCCTTGTACTCGCGTCCGCCTAGGCTTCAAGCCCACAAACCAACGGCTGGGCCGCTGTTCTAGCCCATGGTCGAAACCCGCCTGGGCCATTTTCCGGCCTGTTGGCGCCCGACCGCTGAGAGCCGTCCATCACTGCGGATCGATGATCCGACGGCCCACCGCGCTTCTCGCGCGGTCAAAACCACGACACCGGAAACCCTCCCACAAACCCTAGCCCCCTTTCTTTCTCCCCCGCGTCTCTCTGATCCGCATCGGCAGCGGCGGGTGGAGCGCCTGTGGCCGGCGTGCCCGCCGGCGACGGCGAGGTCGAGCGCCGCCGGACAAGAGGCAGCCGGCGTCTCTCCCTTCTCCTTTCTCTTGCGCTTTTCTTTCCCCTTGTGTCTATGCCGTGCTCCGGCGGCGGCGGGGTTGTCACCCCCGTGACTGGTGATGGCCGGCGACGGTGAGGGGCGGCGCTGCCCGGCACGCAGCCGCGGTGCCTTTGCCCCTGTCCCTCGCGCCGACCAGCGGCGGAGGTCCGGCGAGCGCACGGCTCACCCTGTTCGTCCCCGCGGCGCGCACCAAGGTGACGCCGACGGTGGTGATGACGACGGTAAGCCCCAGGTAGGACCCCTTCTCTACCGTCCTTTGACTTTTGGATCTAGGGTTAGGGTTTGGTGATTCTGACTTTGTCGATTCGAGATCGATTTTCCTCTTTGATCCTTTTCCAACTCTGTCTACTCACTAGACAAGGCTTTGATACCATTGATAGATTTGCCGGATCGACTAGGAGTAGATCGAGTGGGATTAAACTGTGAATGTCATACCTTGGACTCGCTGTTCGTCCCTGGTTCTGTCGATGGTGGTCTGCACTAGGCAGCGACGCGCAGTGCAGGTCAGGGACAGCGGCGGCGAGGTCCCATGGTGGCGTCGGTGGGGCATCCCGTCGCTTCAGCACCTCCCTCTAGATCGGTTAGGGTTTGGAGTGGGGAACTACAGTGGCGGCGGCGAACCTCGTGTCTGGAGCCCGTGGCCCCTACTCCCTCTTATAGTGCGCTGCGCGACAGGGGGCCACTAGCCTTCTAACGGGCTGGGCGTCCCCGATACGGGCTCGAGTCAAGGGCCCAATGGGCCGTTGGGCCCATTGGTGGAGAGATCAATCTAACAGTCAGCTGCAAGGTAGCCCAGCCACAGGAGAGTGCGTAGGACGCTCGAGGCACAGCGCCTCCGCATGCCCGCCATGAGGAAGAGGAAGACTTGCAGGAAAAGACTTAAGAGGATCAGGAAGTGGATCTCCCACGTATTCCAAAGCTCTTTCACAGATGAAGATTTTATCCTGAAGATTTCAATGAAATATTCTAGTTAGTCAAAAATTCTATATGGATATATGTTGGCATGGAACTGTCTTTTTCATGAAAAGTGGGTCTTTTACTTTCTTGTAAAACTGTAAACCATTTATGAATTTCTACAATTGTAGCAAAATGTCGAATAATTGTCGAAATTCGTAACAGTTTACAGTTTTGCGAAAAGGATATTTACAAGTTACAACGACACATTGAATGGCTATGTTTTACTGTACAGATGTGACATGGTATAGTATGAACACTGAGGAAGGAGTCAATTTTGAAAAGGATACACAAGGATGCTCGAAGTTGTGAATTCAAAGTTTTGGTTTAGTGGTACATCAATCAAGCTGATAAACTTCTGACGTCAAATTGGAAATTGCACAAATAAAAAGAGCCTAACACGGCCTAGTAACTCGATGACAGAACATCAGCGCTGATCGATAGGCCCGCCACCGTCGGGAATCCTATATATCTTCCGAAACGTAGAAAGAGTTGAAACATACATGGTTTGTGATTCGTGCAAATAACTACAACCATTAGATGATCTCACACACTAAACCCTAACCCCACCCTCTCTCTCCTGCTCCCCCACCTCCCACCCGCCACTGCCATGCTCTGCCACCAGTTGTGGTCGTGTGCCCGTGCTTCACCGCTGCCAATTATGACCCCTCTCCGTGCTCCGCCGCCGCCAGTTGTGACCCTGTCCGTGCTCCGCCGCCACCCGCCATGGCCGCGCGGCCCGTGCTCCACTGAAGGCCCCGCGTCAGCCTCGGGGTCCCTAGCGCCGCGGGCTCGCGGGCATGGGTCCTTCGAGCTGCGGTGGCACTGCCGGTCGACTGGTCTTAGATTTTGCTCCCTCGCCGGCCTTCACGGTTATTTCCGACGGCGAAGGAGAGAGAGAGAGGAGAAAATTTTTTGAATTTTTTTCCAAAAAATGTTGAATCATTTTCAGAAAATGCTGATCAACATTTCCATGAAAAATGTTGGTGAAAATGTTTTGGAGAAATGTTGGATTACAAAATTCTCACAAAAATAATAGATGGAGGATCAATCATTTAATAGTCGGTCTCTATGAACATGTTTTCATGTATAATGTTGTTTGCAAAAGAATATTGCCACACAATCATCTTAGTGTTCTACTTTAAAATTTTAAAGAATATTGCTATTGACGGTTGTTAACTACCACTTTTAGGCCATCAACTTGAAAGACATCTAGGCCCTAAGTGGGTTTTGGTGTATTGAATGACAACTAGATTAAAGATCTATTGTCTTTGTTAAGCATGTGAGCAGGTTGTAACATATAAATAACAAAGCATAATATATGACATTGAACATCTATATGAGAAGACAAGCCATTGTTGTACAAGATGAGTTGAGGAATGAGTTATTGCCTCACATTGTGAAATGGCTCTATTTAAGGTTGAATGTCATGATTTGTGATATGTGTGATCCCATGGAGTACACTTGATTTATAAACAAGCCAATGAAGGTGAAGAAAGAGACATAATGATATTGGAATATTGGATGGTCTCTAAATAAATTGAAATGCTTGTTATGATCTAATGGGACTACAAAATCAAATATTGGCATGATCTCAATTGAATTTCACTCTTGATGTTGAATCAAAGCTTAACTCAAATTGGCAACTAATGGATGAAGAAATCAAGCAAGGGATTAGCAACGAGGTACTAAGCTAAGGTTGGCCAAGTAGTGACTTGGACCATGTGCTTGGCTAGGGTGAAGTGGCTATAGCTTGGAGAGTTTCGAGGTATCAAGTCGAGCCTAACCGAGTGAAGCAATGAAGAAGCATTATATATTCTTTGAGTCATGTAAAGGGTGACTTGATCAAGAATTGGGTTTCATTCTTGTATGGTGATCAAAGTCACTAACTCAAGGTAGAAGTGCTCAAATCAATGAGACATTGATGGATGGATCTCTCAAGTGGATATATTGACAATGTATGGCTATTCATGAAGATGAAGCTCAAGAGTTTTAATATTGCATTTATATTTGATCTTGAGTATAGGTACGCCGTACTATCAAGAGGGACACATCACAAGGAGTTTTGATAATGTCTCAGTGCTCAAGTAACCCATGTGAGTTGAGAGAGACACAAAAACCACACGTACATGTCTTCGGGTTTGACCCTGTGTCAAACCCTGTGGCACCGGTTTTGGGAAACTGGTGGCACCGGTTTTGTGTCAGCCGGCCCAACGGCTAGTTGTTTGAAATCTCAGTGGCACCGAGTTTGGGAACTCGGTGGCACCGGTTTTCACTGAAGTTTGTAACGACTAGTTTTTGGGGAGTCGGGTATTTATACCCCACAACCCCCCACAGTTGCAAGCTGCTGTTCTTGAGGTTGTTGGTGTGCTTCCTTACTATTCCTTGCTAAGCCAAAGCCATTCTAGCTCTCCCCAACCCCTCTTGGTGAGGTTGTTCGATCTTTGATAGATCTAGTGAGTTGGGTGGTAGAGAGAAGCCTTCGTGAGCAATTCAAGAGCACTTGAATCCCTTGAGCACTGTTGGATGTCGTTAAGCTCGTGTGAAGCGTTTGTTACTCTTGGAGGCTTGCCTCCTAGACGGCTAGGTGTCGTCCACAAGCTCCCAAGGTGTGGTGAGCTGTGGGACAGTTTGTGAAGGTCGTGCTTCGCCTCCGAAAGGGAAGAAGCTATCTAGTGGATCGGGGAAAGGGTTGAATGCAACCCTGCTTCGGTAGGAGAAGCACCCAATGGAGACTAGGATTCACACGGTGGTGAATCCAAACTTCGGTAAAACAAATCTCTGAGTCTCTTGTTGGTTACCTTGCATTTACCTTCCTAGCTTGCTTGCTCTTAGTATTTGTGGATCTACTCGGGTGTTAGTGTTTGTGAAGTACATGCATTGAATATTGCACCAAGAACTTCACTCTGTGCTACTCACCCAGTTGGAGTTGATTTCAAGCAAGAAAACAAGAAGGAAAGAGGGGAAACACTGCTTGGGAAACCCGGTGGCTCCAGGTTTGCAATCCCGGTGGCTCCGGGTTTGGGCTGTGCGCATTTTCCTTTGTATAGGCGCAGGTCCAGAGTATCCGGAGATTTCTCTAGAATCTCCGGACTTTCCAGAAACTCTGAAAAAAAGTCCGGAGTATCCGGGTCTCACTGATAAAATTGTTTTAAGTGGTGATTTTCAGGACTCGCCTATTCACCCCCTATAGGCGACATCAAGATCCTTTCACAACTCCCGCATAAATCAATGATATATAAGCATACACACTATTACTGACAAATTCTACAAGTGTTGGTGTTTCTATCTTTTGTTGCAGGATGCACCAAAATACACATGAAATGATATAGTTGAGAGCAAGTAAACCAATGGCTTGAATATGGCATCATCATAAACAATCTCAAATGCCAAATTGCGTTGCACCATTGCGACGGGCTCATCAAGACAATCGAAACGGATATATTATTTGTATACTTCGGAGTTCAGATGAAAGAGATATACACGAGACAAGACATCATGTGGGGCTAGTGGAACCCACACCAGGCCAGGTGGCGACGTGCTGCCACACAAGATGCCATGTGTCCATGACACATCATCAATCCAAGTGAAGCAACTCCCGATGAATCAGACATCACCACGTGTACATCACAAGGATATAAGGGCCCACAAGTCATCCAAACTGCCTCAAAACATTCTGTGCACCTAGAACCGCCTTAAGGACCCACATGACAGCCTAGCTACTAGAGAAAGCACTGAGCGAAAGGAGGCCAAAGGCGTTTGGCTGAACCCATCGGTTCATCCTGGCCTTCCACGTGGTGTTTCCCTATTGGTCCCTCAAGCCATTTCGGTGGTGCGTGCAGTGGTTCTCAGCCCAGAAGCCGTGACCCTCCCCACCCATAAATAGAAGGGGGGATGGTTCATTTTAAGACATCTCATTCCACTCCATCTCCTCTCCTCTCTCAATTCTCCCAGGTGAATTCTCACCTCCCCATGGGTTGTGTGTGTGTGTTGAGAGTAGTGCTAGGTAGAGAGGGTGAGGGTGTGAGTATTCGGTTGTTCTTCATTTAGAGCAAAGTGCTGCATTTCCTATTTAGACTAAAGTGTTATTCATACTTGAGTGATATGTTATTATGTTCTTCATCTGTTCTTGAATTAGAGGCTCGTGTTCTTCGCGAACACGACCCTTTGATCTAGTTGATTAGGTGCACATGTTTGTATCTCGTTTGTGTGATTAACCCTATTTGATCTAGTAAAAGTGCATAAATATATTGGCATGCGTTCTTCCTATCGCCTACAGGGTTGAATGATAAGTACTATCTGGTCCATACTTGTGGGTTCATCACTCCGTATTTATATAGAGTGCTATAGCCGGGCTACGGGGCCTCATACGTAGTCAGTCATAGAAGTAGTCGGTAGTGTAGACGTGGTGTCTAGACTGTGGGATATCCTTTGTTTGCCCTGTGCCCCATGTTTAGATAGAGGTAGGCCGTGGTAGTGACAGCCGTTGGACTCTTTGTACTCCTCTGCGTTCGGGTACAACATAGAGCCAAAGGCCTGAACCGACTGTTATAGCCAGGAGGGTCCGGTGCCCGACGCAAGATCCTTTTACCATGTGACTGATACGACTTTAGAATCAAATAACTTTAGGAAGCCCTTCATCACCTCTCTCTGCCATAGCTACAGTTTGGTGTCCTTGGACCGTTATACTAGACTAAAAGATAGTGCACATCGTTCCTCGGATTCGATACCCTTGGGGATACTCCTTTGGGGAAGTGCTACAACGGTACATATGTCCGCTTGTGGATTCGTTCGTACCATAGGTGTACCCAGGTAGATCTTGTGCTCACTCTATCTTGGTACTTTCGTAGTGAGGTTAAGAAATACCAACAATTGCCATGCAATCATCTTAGTGTTTCTACTTTCAATTTCGACCTTAAAATTTTGTTTAAAAAATTTTCGCAGCAACGCGTGGAGTATTATCTAGTATTATATATTCCTACCGATTGAAAGCCCCGACCAACTGAACTAGCAACCCGGTCACACCTGCTAGTTGTCCACCCATGCACGGGCCTACCTTATCTCTAACCCCTCCCCCTTCATCCCCCACCAGCATCATTTAAATCACCAACCACTGGTGAGCTGCTTCTTGAGCGGCGTGCGGGAGCCCCAGTGGGCTCCCAGTGGCGGAGCTCCCGCGTAACCGCACCGGGAACAACGGGCTCACCATTGGGGTCGCGCTCGGCCGTCGAGGGCTGCTCCACCCACGCCACTACTCCCTAATTAATGAGGCCGCGCCGCCACTCTTTTCATGGATATTAAATAGACTGCCATGTCACCACTTTTGATGATGTGATAGTGTATTAATGAAGAGAGAGGTAAAATGAGTTTCATGAGGATGACACCCTCTATACACAGTTACCTAGACAACATGTGTCTTGCATGTACCGTAGAAAACAACAATAGATGAAACTATGCAATGAGAGGGAGGTGTTTCATTATAGTTTCAAACAATTTTAGATAATGTGTCACTCTAGGTAATCGTGTCCATGAAATCTCCATTGAGAATGGTCTTATCACATTGAATTTTTGCTTAGGTGGCAGGTCAATTAATAGGGATAGAAATTACTATTAATGCCCCATTGGGACTGCCTTTAAAAGATGCTAAAAAGAAACTAATATGGAACTTAGCACATGTCGTCTCTATTCTTAATTGCCGCTACAAGATGCTAAAAAGCAACTAATATGGAACTCAGCAGCCTCAGAATATGTATGTATGATATAGGGTATTTACATAAACAAAATGAAAGCAAGCAGAGAAGTTGCATCTCTTGTTACCTCTGTTTTCCCATGGGATTGCCCCCGCCAACTCCCTCACCATTTATCAGCATTGGCCTCATTTTAATAATAAGAACACGCAGCTGCAGGCACAACGCATGGTGTTGCCTTCCGATCTGGCACTCGTATTTAAAGATGTTTGGCTTATACTCTCCGTGACACTGGAGAGATGTTTGGCTTCGATGCGGAGCAAGACCGGGTTCATTATTCGTGTATGCAAAGCATGCAATAAGTCAGATGCCCTCCTCCGGTTGAGAGAAAGTGCACGTACGTATATGCAATTAAACATTAAGACTCATGTAAACAAATAGTATATGACAATTGACAAATCAAAGTACTATGTATATATGGTGCTTAGTAAGAGTATAACTAAGGCTGTCCATATCGAATGTCAATATACTGCTAGTACGTTTTTAATTTACGCACAACCGAATCCATACATCTTTCTCTGATTTCATATATGCAAGAAGTTTATTTAGAACGTCAATGCAAATTATTCTACGTCTGTCGGATCCGTCGTATCTTTGCCCATGTGGAGAGTAGGAAAAAAACTATGTGATGATACCGCGCACAAACAATCACTGTTAGCATCCTTGCGCTTTGTCCTCAGAGCAAGCTAGGTATTGATCTCTTCCACCGTACGTGGTCCTAGCTTTATACTCTATTTACCTTTGCTGTTTCTACCCACAAGGGAATAAGTTCTTTCTTGAAGGTAGTAATGCTGTACGTTCACTGACGACACTTGCTTTAATTTAGTGGTTTTTTTTATAGACGAGCTTGATGGAAGGAATCGATGCTTGTAGCTTAAGAGGGGCAGAGATTGAATTAGGTAAATTTAAAACCTTAAACCCTATGGTTTCCACTAATTGCTTGAAACATAAACTAGAACATGCTATCTAGATGTGCATCTAATGGTTGATCTAGTGTGATATTCTCGTCCCAAAGAGCTTTGTAACCTACAGAGGATCATATTAAGATACTAATTTATGAAAGTAGAGGCAATATGAAATGCAGAAACGTAAATAGGGGATGGAAGGAAACAAACTCTTGACACAAGATTTATCATGTGATATCGGTAGGTTGTTGAAACACTCGCACAAGAGTATTGCTTCTCGATTATCAAAACTCTTCCAAAGCACAACTTGACTTGCCACAAACACTCGCCACTAAGGCACTCACCAAGCCCTTTGGTCAACTTGATGTCGTTTCCACTAAGGACTTTCTCGATTAAGGAAGGGGTTCTCTATGTGCCCCACAGAAGGTTGTCAACACCGCTCCACACCAATCCGGAGAGCCACCACTACGTGAAAAACTCACTTTGGTAACGGGCATAGATGGCCTTTAGTAACGGGTAAAGCGCCCGTTACCGATCAAGTGTTACAAATGAGCCAAGAAAGGTAACGGGCAAATGCCCGTTACTGATAACACATATTCGTAACGGGCATCAAACAACGACCGTTACCACAACTAGCCTCCGGTCACGTGAAATGGCTGTTTCTCTGGGCCCACAGAGAACTTTGGTAACGGGCACCAAAACAGAGCCCGTTACAGTAACTCAACATCAGAGACGTGTTCTGTGTAACTGCGTCTCCGATGTCTCAACGAAATGAGACGCGTCTATTTCACGCGCGTCTCAGCACAACTAGGATTCGTAACGGGCATCAAACAACAACCGTTACCACAACTAGTCACCGGTCACGTGATAGTGACTGTTTCTCTGGGCCCACAGGGAACTTTGGTAACGGGCACCAAAACAGAGCCCGTTTCTGTGAAATCAATATCGGAGACACGTGCGGTGAACCTGCGTCAGTGTTTGTAACGAGCTTTAATTAACACACGTTACAGATATGTAGGCCACCCCTACAGTAACCTGCTGCCTGCTTACCGGCTGCATCCTGGAACCAGCCGGGATTTGGCAGCCATCAGGGGCTGCATCCTGGAACCAGCCAGGATATGACTAAATTCACAGAAATTAGATCCAGCAGCATCCAAATTCACAGAAATCCACATAATTCACATGCATCATATGACAAAATTCAGCATCATCATCTCACAAGTAAAGAAGCATCACTGGCTTGACAACAATATCACAAAATTCATGGGACAAGGAGGAATGCAAAAATTTCCTAGTCACCATATACAATATTAGCCCACACAGTTTCATCAGCATGAAATTTTCCTCTGACTGTGATCACCTGTTCCATAAGGAATGTGGCAATTCTTTCACGAATATAGACCAACGTGGATTTGAGGAGAGGATGCTCATCTAGCCCTAATCTCTGGATATAACAATGTCACCAGTCAGCACACATATATAGGTGGTTACCAAACATGTGCAGTGCTAATAAGCAAGAACTGTGCTCAGTTGCAGGTTTTACAAATGAAGATCCCAAGAAAGTACCTCCATATCTGGACCTCTATCTTTTAATTTAAGCATGTGATAGGCACAATAGAAGCCGCAGAGTTTGGATTCAGTAGGTTGTTGGTGGCACTGTAATAAATGTACAAAGAAAAATAGTGGTGATCGAGAAGAAATAAACTCAAGATTTAGTACTAGCTTCCACAGGAAGGAAATAAGTGGTATGTACCTTAACATCTTTGACATGTTCCAAGGTGCTAAGGCGCGACTTCTTTTTGCCGCAGTAACGTTCCCAACCCCTATAACGAAACATGCAACAATTGTTAGGGCACTATTAATTAATATACTCTGCACAGTTTGTTGAGGAACGTCCGCAGGTTAAGAAAGAAATAACTTACTCATTAATGATTTGTTCGAAAGGGTTAGTATCAGTCTTAACTCTCTTCAATGAATCAAGATAGTAGACCTTCCGCTGCTTCGGAACGATCGCCACTGCAATCCAGTGGTTCGTACTGAGATAAGCGGTAAGGATGAATTTCTTTTTAGCATATAGTTTGAAGGCATTGCACATATAGGACACAGAGGAAGCAAGAGTGCCATCCGTGCTGTTCAATGTTGTCGAGCAAAGGCATTCAGGATCAAGGAAGCCAACTGCAGCGCCCGTCTTCTCAACTTCTACAGCCATATTCCTATTAGTAAGAAAAAACAAAGTATAAGGAGGCAAAATACATGGTAAAGATGATGTGAGGCAAAAAGCACATTTCGATAGAGAATGATTAGTGAAAAGCAGATTAAATTTTCAAGCAACTTACAGGATGAAGCAGCGGAGAAGTGTCAGATCCAAAGCATCCAAGTTGAAGAGATCGTACAAATCATTGAGTTGCACAGGTATCTGCTCGAGTCCGTTTGATGATTCATCTCTCTTAGGCTATGCACTGGTCCCGGGCCGAAGTGCGACCATAATCGGAGAATCATCATCTGACTTACCACATTGCATGTAGAATGTGTGGAGCTCTCTGGTACAAGGAGCAGCCTTTTTGAGATCATCATCACTGAGAAGGCTCTTTCCGAATTTGTAATTTGGGTTAACCATAGCCCAAGGATTCTTCTGGGTGTTTCTCTCAGATCGCTTGGGTTAGTCATAGACCAAGGATTCTTCTTCGTGTTTCTCTCAGATCGCTTTCTAGTAGACATCTTAGAGGTTTTATTTACAGCAATTTTCTTTTCCTGCTGCTTTGAGATGGCTGAAGAAGGTTTCTTAAGGGCTTGCTTGCCTGCTGTAGGTGGTGTAGAGCTTTTATTTTTGGCAAGTTTCTCTTCTTGCAGCTTTGAAATGGCTGAAGGTTTCTCAAGGGATTTCTTGCCTGCTGTACATGGTGTAGAGATTTTATTTTCGGCAAGTTTCTTTCCTTGCTGATTTGAAATGGCTGAAGGTTTCTCAAGGACTTTCTTGCCTAGTGGTGTCTCACCAGGTGCTATTACAGAAGTATTGGGCCCTGATGTACCTACAGCTTTCTTTGAAATGTCGTCGACAGATTTATCAGTACCAGCCAACACATCACTCTGTTTGACTGGTAACAGTGGTGTCTCACCAGGAGCTATTACAGAGGTATTAGGCCCAGATGTACCTGCTTTGGCATGATTGTTTTGAGCACTTTCGTTTGGGGGTGTAGGTTTTGTTGTTTCATGAGGAGGAGAAGGAGGAGGAGGAGGAGGTGGTGGTGGTGGTGGGGATGGAATATTTGGTGTCTCTTGCAGATGTGGGGATGCAAGTTTTTCTGTTTTTTCAAGACTAGTAGTAGGTGGGGATGGAATATTTGTTGTATCTTGCGGATGTGGGGATGCAAGTTTTTCTGTGTTTTCAGGATGACGAGGAGGTAGGGATGCAAGTTTTTCAGGATGAGGAGGAGGTCCGAATGGAACGTCTTGCGGATGTGAGGATTGAGGAGGAGGAGGAGGATGTGGGGAACCATGTGAGGAAGGAACCTGTACCGTACTCTGTGAACTACAAGGAATCTCTACCATAGCCTGTGAACGAGATTTACATGTTGGTGCTCCCTTGATGTCAATCCGACACCTTCTCCACTGTAACCTCTGTCCTTCAGCTTGTCCGAGTTTCATCACCTCGTCATTAGGAGGGTATTCCACCAGTTCATCCGCAAAGATAGTATATATAGTGAGCACTTCAACCACAACACAGTCTTCATGAATCGGGACTGTTTGTATCGTAGTCTGCTCTGGATGAACAAGACCAATTGCAGCCTCACATTGAAGACCCCTCCACGTGATCCATAGGCCACAGTGTGTGGGTTCAGTCCACATGCCTATAAGGTCTTCATGTGTACGATCATCACAGCGCACCCCCGTCGCCAACTCTGCAGTGCCATCGATCAAACCTACATTATCTGCGGACACACAGCTGCTCTTCAGTGTGGCAGGTGAAGGGCTTGCGCGATTGGACACTAGTGACAACACCACCTCTGCATCTGCATGTTCTGCATCTGCATGTTCTGCATCTGCATCTCAGCCACCAGTTCTTGCTTGATTTGTTCCTTTATCTTTTTCGTATCAACTGATGTGTCGGTCTTCATCCTCTTCCTCTTCCTGTACATGGAAGCGTGCTGAGGCCATGCATACTTCTAGCCCTGGTAGCTGGAGACACCACGCACGCGACCTGGTTGTTCAGGGCGGCCCAAGCACTGACTTAGCACATCATACTCCCTCTGCCCTGCCATTCCTGAAGATTCTGCACATGCAATCTTCTCCTTGATGTCTGCAGCCAATTTTTCTGCCTCTTTGTTGTTGAACACTATCACGGCAACACAGTCTTTAATCACTAGCTTGCTCCTTGCTCGCAGCCAATTCTTGGAACGATCGTCAGGGTAGGCGTCATATGGGTTGGGGATACCAGCTGCAGCTAATTATCTGTCCTCTTCCTCCCAATGTTCTAGTTTCATAGTATAACCAGCTGGACCCATACTGTGCTCGCTTGTGTTCCGGCTTCGGAGTTCTTTGAACTTGACACTAACAGATGAGGCTTGCTTGGTTTCCTCCTGTTTCATGAACTCTTTCCACTGTTCCGGGACGATAAACGGGTACCTTGTAAATGGCTCAAGTCCTTTTCTGATAAAATCTCGCCTAAGCTGAAATCTGAATTGTCTCCATGCCTTGGCTGCCGTCTTCCAGAAAAGCTTGAATGCCTACGGTTTCGCGTCTTCCTGGAACTTCAAGTGTTTCTGCACATGCTTATCAAACAAGTCCCACTTTTCATCATTGCTTAGTTCTTTGAATTCTGGCAAGTGCAAAGGTATCTTTTATCAAGCAACGAGCCCCGCAAGCGCCCTGAACCTGCGCTTTTGAGTCAATGGTACTGGCATCCCCCCTATGTCGACCTTAGTGACTATCATTGTGTCACTTGGCCACTTTGTGGATGTCCTTGGCGCTCTGCCTCGGCGCTGAGCCCCACCCACCTAGTCTTGTTGTGCACTAGCAGTGCCATAACCCTCTTCTTCATCTTGTGGCCCAGGTCTATAGTCCTCGTCAGATTTATCCTATGAATTAATAGTCAAGGGAATTACAGTAACTACTTTAGCCCACTGTAATATCATTGGTTCTTGGTAAACCATTAACATAAATACAAATTTCAGTAACCAAAAAATTAGTTCAGGCAATGCGACCTTACCATTTTAAAGAGGAAGATGCAGGCTGCCTCTGTTGCTGATGAGGTACTTATTCAACTTGGAGAGAATGTGCACATGTACATAGGAACAAGAGCAAAACCAAATATAAGAGTCAATCTAAAGGGAAATGCTAAATATGTATACCATCAACAGCTAAGTATGTCCACATGTACTTATACAAAGGAGCCACGGCATACCCTGCAATTCCCACAAGTACAAGTATATTTATACGCATTTATATAAAAAGAAAAGCATACGCACGCATATGTTGTATACTTGATTATCTGAACGCATGTGTGCTGCATACGCTCGCTTGGCCTAATTGCATAAACTCGAGCAAATATACCAAATTACGTTATTAATTTTACAGTTATTACTGAATTGTTGTTAATTTTACAATTAGTACCGAGTTGGTAGAATGCATTTACTGAATTGTATAAGACATTTTTAGAGCGGCATACCATAAACTCAAATCCTAGATTCGCCACTGACCTTGTCACTGTCGGAGCGGAGGGATCTCTACTCCTCGTCGCTGCCTGCTCGCCGCTACGTCCTCGTCCTCGCGTCGACCTCGTGGCTGGATCCCTCCTCCTCCTCCTCCTAGTCGTCGTTGTTGTCGTCGTCGCTGGATCCCTCCCCTAGTCGTTGTCGTCATCGTCGTCGTCGTCGTCGCCGCTGCTGGGTCCCTCCTCCTCCAGATCTCGCTGTCAGAGGTGTGGTGCACGTCGCGCCGAGCGTGGTGTGGCGCGTGTCTCAGCGAAGGGGTGTAGCGTGCATCGCGGCGTGGGGGGAGGTGAGGGGGACAAAGGTGAGGGGGAGAAAGCGGTGGCGGCGGCGGCACGAGGGGAGGGTGGGAGGAGACTGCGTGAGGGAGGCATCCTTCCCTACTAACCTAGCGCGAGTGGGCTTGTGTGGGCCTTAAAACGAGTAATGTAGTCAAGTACTACTCTGCTACTAGTATAGTATATCATAAACATGAGATAAAAAAAATCTAATTTTAAGAAATTTGGTTAAACAAGTGTGGCTGTTGATATTTTATTCAATTACTAAATTACCAACTATGAATTTTTCGTATTTTTTTACGAATTTTTAGGTGCTATTTATGAGCTCTAATATGACATGCATCACAAGTTCACATCACCAAAGCAAACAAGTGTGACTGTTGATATAGCATCACATGTTCACATATGACATGCATCTCAAGTTCACATCACCAAGCAAACTAACTCATAACAAACATATTCACATCTGACATGCATCAGCAGGGCACATCACCAAAATAAGACTGCATCAGCTGGGCACATCACCAAACTAGATTGTAGTTGTAAGGGAACTAGTTAGCTAGATGGCTTCTTTTGTGCTGCTGCCTCAAGTTCAGCTAGCCTTGTCTCTAGTTTTGCAACTCTTTCTACCAGCTCAGCATTCTTCTTTAGAAGTTCAATCTCCTGCCTCTTTTGTGCGGCTTTAAGCTGCTCATCCAGCTTGTCGATTCCTTTCCAGATGTAGTCAATGTCGTCCCGAGTAACAGCACGTTCCTAAAACAAAGGAAAAAATTATATTGATGCAAGCTTCATAATAGTTGTAATTTACAAGAAAGCTGTTTAGCTCTAACTGGTTTCAAAACTTGCTTACTTCTCTTCAGCCGATTCCTTGAGCTTGTTGATTTCAGTCCAAATCCTGTCAATGTCATGTGCAGCAACTTGCTACAACAAATGAAAATTGATGCATTAGAACAATTGATCAGTGAAGATGTGAAGGTACAAGGACAAATCGTGCGTGATGGTTTCAGAACTTGCCACATGGTCTTCAAAATCGTCGCCGGAGTTGTTGCCGGAGTCGTCGCCGGAGTTGTTGCCGGAGTCATCACCGGAGGAGATGAGGTCTACCACCACTCTTCTGCCTGGGTCGTTGCCGGAGGAGTCCGTGCTCACCTCAATGCGCGTGGACCGCTTCTTCCTTCGCGTTGAGGAAAAAACCCTGCCTCTCCATGGCGGGCGTCACTGGAGTCCGCCAACTTGGCCCTTTCGCGCGTGTACGGCTTCCTCCCCCAGGCTGACGAAGAACCGACCTCTTCCATGGAGCACCGAGGAAGACGCATGGGGGCGGCGCGCTGGGACGGCTCCTCTTCGTCACCGCGGAACCTTACTCTCTTTGCGGGGGCGGCGGACAGCACCGAGGAAGACGGACGGGGACATGGCCGCGGGGCCTCCTCCTTGCAGAACCTCCCCCTAGAGTCGCGGGCCATCCCTGCGACGGAGACGAGGAAGACGGAAGCCGGAGAAGGGGATAGAAGGCGGAAGGTGGGGCGGAGCGTTTATTAAAAAGGTTCGGATGCACAAATGATACGATGATTAACAACCACCCGTCGCCAACGAAGGGGCGGGGCTTCGAATGAAGAACAGTTTGCTTTTCCCCTTTTAATCTGCAATCAAATTTTGTATCATGTATTTCTCCATCAACCGTAATCCAAATTTGATGATATTTGTTTCTGAATTTTTCTAAAATCAACATCTATTCATTTATGACATTTTTTCGCATGTAATTCCATTTCTTGGATGTTGTTTATACACCTTATATTGTTCCTTATAAGTGCAACATAGAAATAATATTTGTTTTACACAACCATTACATTGAAACTTTGCATTTCGTAATCTTATGGTGAACATAAGGTTATGTTAAAATTTCAAATGCATGAGTTCGAACATGTTTTAAAGTGTGGAAAACTTCAATGTTGAAGTAACATTCTAAGAAACTATGTGAGAGATGTAGACGTTTGTACACAAGTATAATCTTCCGTTTTTGAAACCATTTGAATTTTTGTAGACAAGCTTAGGGACTTAAATTATGTTGCCAAGTCAATTTGTAGAATTTTTAGAACACACTAAGACGTTATAATAATTATTATATCGTAAACAAGAGATAAAAAATCTAATTTTTAGAAATTTGGTTAAACAAGTGTGGCTGTTGATATTTTATTCAAATAGTAAATTACCAACTATGAATTGTTCGTATTTTTTACGAATTTTTTGGTGCTGTTTATGGGCTCTAATATTTGAGGGAATCAAGTTTCAATTCAGAAAAAATAGTGTCGGGCCCACGCGTCAGCGTCAGAAGCCTATATAAAAAAGATAACCGTAGCCTGTCCGACCGACAAAGGCGATGCGGGTAGACTAACCCTCGTCGGCAACAAGTGCTCCAATGTCCGCAATGACCCTGGCCGAATGAATATGCATCCGCCCCGGCGACGTTGGTAGACTAACCCTCGTCGCCAACAAGTGCTCCATTGTCCGAAATACCCTGGCCGAATGAATATGCATCCGCCTCGGCGACGCTGGTACACTAACCCTCGTCGCCAACAAGTGCTCCATTGTCCGAAATGCCCCTGGCCGAATGAATATGCATCCGCCCCGACCCCGGCCCCCTTCTTCTTCCCCGATCTGAGCTCCACCGCCGCCGCCCGCCCGTCCTTCCCCGCTGTCGCGCACATGTCGCACTACACCGATTCGTCTGGAGGTGCACGTGCGAGGAGCAGGGTTCAAGGTTGCCGGAGCAGCCGCAATCACTCCATCGGCTTGGATCCAGTCGGTGAGCTAAGCGTCTTTCCACTGGTCCCTTGCCCGGACTGTGGTATGGCTTGGGTGGTGGAGGGGCGGACGCAGAAGGAAGGTGAAAACCACGGTCGTCTTTATTTAAAGTGTGCAAGGAACTCAGTGAGTAGTCTGCTGTGTCTCCCAAATCTAAGTTAGGGTTCTTATGTGCTTTTGATTCTGCAGTACACCAAGAATTGTGGATTTTATCGTTTCCACAAGGAGTATCTCCAGATGCTGAAGGATGCTGGCGTCATTGTTTTTCGACCGTCGAACTGGGCAGACGCGGTCGATGAAGTAGTTGATTCAGTGGAATGTCAAATTGGGAGCGGCGAGCAGATGCAAGCACTGGAGGACAAGCAGAGGAAGAAAGCACTAGAGGAGAAGATGGATAATGTGATCTGGAAGATGAACTTGATTATTGTGGCTATTGTTTGTGTAGTATTTGGATGTTTACTAGGGATGTATGCTGCAAAGAAGTAATTCTGATGTTAAAAGTGGTGCTTTTGCTTCATCTGTGTGGATGAAGAATGAAAAATTTGTCACATATGACAAACTTAAATGTATGAATGAAGAATGTATGGAATGACAATTGGGTCACAAATCTTAATGTGTCACACGTCACAAAATTCATCAATTCATCTGTGCTGACATTTTATTGCAGCACGAGGCAAAGGAAACGCAGATTAACACAAGCAGAGTAACAAACTTCTGGCATAACTTTGGCATACACATTGCAATTCATTGTGAACTGCTGCTATATAATGACACAAACAGAGTAACAAACTTCTGGCATACACATTGCAATTCATTGTAAGCTGCTGCCATAGACATTGCAATGCGTTCATGGATTGATCTACCCGCGTCTCTTAGATCTACTAGTTCATCACAAGTTCAACATACACACAGGAGGAACATATTAACAGAGGATCTACTAGTCCATCACAAGTTCAACAAACACACAGGAGGAACACATTAATAGAGGAACAAATTAATTAAGCAGAGGTAGTCGCCGCCGGAGGAGCCCCACCGTCGGAGTTGGAGTCGGAGCCGGAGCCGTCGAGGCTGCCATCGTCGCCACCGTCGTTGTCGACAGGGGCGAGCGCTCCTCTCTCTAGGTCCCCAGCCAAGATATTGATCTGGAAGGCGTAATCCTTCACGGTCCTCTGCAGCGGATCATTGGGTACTGGGACCCCAAGACGAATGGCCACCTTTCGAAGCTTCACGAAAGCATCGCTGAACAAGTTCACTGACCAAGTGGCTTCGTCAGCATTTAGTGGAGGAGCACGCACGACCGCCATGGGCTGCAGCGCCAGCGCCTCCTCGGGCTCGTCGGGCGGGGGCGGCGGCACCTCCTCGGGCTCATCGGGCGGGGGCGGTGGCACCTCCTCGGGCTCGTAGGGCGGGGGCGGCGGCACCTCCTCGGGCGCCAGTGCTGTCCCCTCCTTGACGAGCCGACGGTGGCGACTTTCGTCGTCATCCTCCTCCTCCCTCCCCCGCTTCCTGGATGGCTCGCTTGACGATGCCATGCGCGCGCTTGAGGAAGAAGAAGGTCTTGGATTCACTTCTTGGTGACCAGAGACGGTGGTGCTGGGGTTTTCTTGGTGCCGCGGTTGACGAAGTTCTTAGCCGGCCGGGATTTATATTGACAAGACGGCGAACCGTCAGGTGGCCGGTCACTCACCTCGGAACCTGTGTCCGCTCAGGAGAGCTCTTGGCCACAAAAGAGTCATGTGGTCACAAGGAGACGTGTGACTGTTCATATTTTATTCAAAATACCAAATGCCCAACTATGAGTTGTTCGATTCTTAAAAAAAACTATGAATTGTTCGTATTTTTATTAATTTTTAGGTGCTGCTTTATGGGCCCTAATTTTTGAGGGAAGCAAGTGTCATTTCAAAAAAGAAGTGTCAGGCCCACGCGTAAGCGTCAGCAGCATAGTATAAAGAAGGCAACCATTGCCCGCCCGCGCACCAGCCAACAAAGCGACGCGGGTTTGCTAACCCGCGTCGGCATTGACTATCCATTTTGCAAAATGAATATTCAACCACCCCGGCCCATTCCGTCTCCCCTTCTTCTTTCCGAATGGATAAACGTAGCACTTTCCTTAAAAAAAAGCGCAGAGGAGGCGTGAGAGGAGGCGTGGAGACAGAGACGACGATGAGCGCCGGCGAGGGGCCAAGCAGCGGACGACCCCGCGCACCCGGGATCGAGGAGAACCGGAACACGAAGTGGTGCGGCAACTGGATCCGCGCACGTGCCAGCGAGATGGCGGCGAAGAGGGAGATGACAATGAGCGTCGGAGAGGGGCCAAGCGGCGGTGGAGTGAACCCAATGCCGGAGACGAGGGTCCTCGACTGGATCCTCTCGGATTCCGACGAGGGGCCAAGTAGCGGCAAGGAGGAGCGTGCCGGCGAGGGGGCAGCGAAGTGGGCGAGGGGCCTGCCTCACGTTTGCGAGCACAAGTGTCTGGCAACGACGATGAGGGGTCGAGGGAGCGGCGAAGGTGTAGAGGACCTCATCTCTGACTCTGGCAACGACCACGACGACGGCGAGGCAAGTTTCTCTGAATCGCACTGCTTTTTACTTGTTCTATAGATGGAGCTTAAGCTAGCTTGAGCTTGAGCTTGATAAAGTTAATTAGTGCCTATGATGATGTCTTCCATGCTTGTCATGATCTTATACCAAGTTCTGAGGCAAATCAGTTCTGAACTAAGTTCTGCTTTTATTTGTCACACCCTGCTATGAAGCCTAGGATAATTTTCAAGTTCTTATATAATTTTCCTATGATGATTACTGTTCCTATAGTGCTCCAAGTTCTAAGGCAAATTAGTTCTGAATTAACTATGTTATTCTTATACCATGTTTAACCCTGTTTCAGGCAAAACTTTTTGAGTCGCGAGCAGAGCTTGAGTTACTTCTAAACCTTAATGTCTGGGATTATGTGAAACCTGAGTTTGAAAAAATCACGAAAGAAGTGAACATCCTCATCAAAAAGGCTAAGCACATAAGGAGGTACAAGTATACTACTGAACAAAATCTCGAGCCCATTGAAGATACGCTCGAAGGGCTTCAAGAATCCTTGGTTGCTTACGAAGAGGCTGCAAAAAGAGCCAATCTTGATGGGGCATGATCTAGTTCAAGCTTGTTGATGTGCAGGGTCAGTAGCCATACTTTTGTGGATGTTCAAGGGGCATATCTTTGTTGATGTGTATGGTCAGATAGCACGACCATAGTAAATAATGTGATGGACAAGTTAAGTCCTAGCCTGATGGACAAGTTAATCTTTTGTAATAATTATCTTTATTCCTGTGGACAAGTTATCTTCATCTTTGTGGACAAGTCATCTCTTTTATGAGAGAGAGAAACTCCTCTCGAGAGGAGGAAGGAGATGTAAAAAGAAGTCAAAGTCTCCCCCTTGGAAAGGACTCCTGCCCTCCCTTTTATAAGACGGGGGGGGGGCAGGTTACATGAGTGGAGAGAGAAAGAGAGAGAGAGAGTGCGGGAGCACATAGTCAAAAAGTACGGGGGGGAGCTTTTGCCTCATGGCGCGGGTCCCAATGTCCTTGATCCCTGTTCGTTGCATGATGGCTTGTGCGCTTTTCCACGCAAGTGGCCCTGGCAATAAGTGCTTCTGACACCTGGTACATGCATGGTTAGTGTGGAGCCCAAAACCACTCGAGAAGGCATCGAACTAGTCGGAGGTGTGTGGTGGGTGTGCCCGTGAGGTCATGGCCTTGATTTGTGGCCGTTTCCCTCACAAAAATAATTCCTGGAAGCCACTAAAAATACGCCGAGGACCATCGGGGCTGTGATAGTCGCTCGTAATCGTTGTCTTTGGGTACCCATAATATTGGGTCCCGTCATGGAGGGTGTGGGAGATAAAATAAAGAAGTTAGGAAAAAGAGCACCGGGGGAGCGAGGAAGAGATCGAGGCAGCCGTGGGGCATTAGTATCGAAGTTTGCCTCATTTGGTACTAATTCAGCACCTTGTACTGGATAGAGGTTTCACTCGGTACTAAAGGGTCATGAGGTATATTAGTACCGAGTAGAGGTAAATGCTCTGGTAATAATGTGAGATCTCACCCGGTACTAAAGGGGCTGACAGAGTTTGTTAGGGTACTAATGCTCACTGCACTCTTACTTTGGTATTTATGAAATGGGCCTCTCCAAGGGTCATTTTCAGCTCTCTCTTTCAGCTAGTTTATAACACCACTAGCTACTTTATATCGATGTTATGGCGGGTCGAAGTGGTGTCTCGGCAGACGGTCACCTCGAGGAGCACCTTCCCTTCCTTCTTCATCCCAGCCTCCTTCACCTTGATCCCCTTGGCGTTGTAGTCTGCTGTCAAAAGTAGGCGCACGTCAATCAGCTCGTCTGCGTGTGCGTCGGCGGCGGCGGTGGTCTTCTTGTTTCTCTTGATCGTGAGCACATTACTGCCGTCAGGAAGATCACCCACGACTTCGTCTTGGACCTTTGATTCTTCCACACCTGATATCACAAACCAGAGTCTCACCTCCTCGTCCTTGTCTCCCTTTTCCATCCCCCATCGCTCATGTTCGATTCTTTTGGGATTCACCAAAGCTTCATTATTAACAGAAAATTCAATCCAAGAAAGTGTGAAGCTTCTATAGAGAGCTAATTATTACCAGTGATTGAGGAGACACTGCAGAGCTAATTACCATCTGGGGGAATGTTAATAGCTGTGCGCGAGACAAGCAGTCTACGCCGGCTGTTGTTGCTGGTGCTGCCTGGCTTCTTGGACATGGGGAGAGAGGCTGAGGCATGTCTACGAGCACCAAGAGAGGTATGCGGCAGCGCCAATCGGCCAGTGCCAGAGCATGATGACAGCCGATGGGTGATGACATGCATCAATTGTTGCTAAGGATGGGACTGGATGGATGCGCGTGACTGCAAGATCAGAAGCCTTGTTATATGTAGTAGTTAATGGGAATGATTGAATGATCATAGGAGACAGAGGGACATGCCTTTGCTTGCTCCGGCAGGTGGGAATAAAGTGTTGTGGAGGCTCTTACTCAAGGCTCGGGGCGGCATTCCAAAAAACTAAAGCATATAAAGCAGGATGTTGTTGCTTAAATGATGACATACTACATTTTATTAGGGGTTGTTTGAAAATTCTTGGGTTAATTAGGCTACCCTTGACACAGTTAGAGTACTCCCTCCGTTCCAAATTGTAAGACATTCCAACGTTTTTGACGTTTTTGGAGAGTCAAACTATTTTCTGTTTGATCAAAGATTATTTATAGCACCGAATAGGTATACTATGAAAATACATTTAATGAAGAAACTAATGAATGTTAGTACTTTGTTGTGTAAATTTGGTCAAAATTAAAATGCTTCGACTTTTCAAAAAAGTTGGAATGACTTGGAACTGAGGGAGTATGCACTTGGTGAAAATATTGGACAAAATGTATGTAACTATTCATGCAGTATCCATATCTAGAAGTTTTTTCATTACCGCAATCAATATATCCACAAGAATTGACTCAATTATTATCACTCTGCAAGGATAATCAACCACCCAGTTCCCAGTTCCCACGCATACTATGACACATCCTAAGAAATAGCTAGATCACTATGGTTGCTTTTACTCTTACTAATAAGAAGCATGTATCACATTATATCAAACTAAGAGAATTAGTGATTAACAATCACTAAGATGACTTGATTTAGCACTGTAGTTTACATATTTTCAAACAGATATTTTAGAATAATTGAAAGAAATGAGAACCATGCATTCTGAGAAATTGAACAACGGAAACAAAGTACTTTGAAGTAAATATATAGATGTACCAATTTGGTCGGACCAAATATTAAAAATAATGCAAAATTAATATAAGGACAAGGGAAAGTACCTGCTAGTTCCACTGGTACTATAAAAGCACTGTATCACACTACCAGAATCGCGAATTGCCTTGGCGGCCAAAAACCGCCAAGAAATATAGGTTTGCCGCCAAGGTAATGGTTCTTGGCAGTCGGCCGCCAAGCAAGCCCCGTCAAGTCTAGAGAGCCAAGGAAAAGCGATATCCTTGGCAGCTGGCTGCCAAGGATTGTTTTCTTGGCGGTTTGTTGGCAGCCAAGGTAAGGAGGATGCTGATAAAACTTTCAACATGCCAAGGAAAGGAGGCACCCGCCAAGTAAACTTCTTTCCTTGGCTGCCAACGACTGCCAAGTAAACTTCTTTCCTTGGCTGTCGCCGACTGCCAAGTAAACTGTTTTGCTTGGCTGCCCTCGACGGCCAAGGAAATTGTTTTCCTTGACTACCTACAACTGCCAAGTTAAACTCTTTTCTTGGCCACGTCCGACAGCCAAGTGAAGTCTTTTACTTGGCGGCTTTGAACAGCCAAGAAAATACCTTACCTTGGCAGCATATAACAGCCAAGTAAATATGTTTTCTTGGCAGCATTGTCCCGCCAACCTAAACTATTTACTTGGCAGTCCAAATCAGCCAAGAGAAACAGAATTCTATTTTCCTTGGCAGTTTAATTCATTGTGAACATTTGAATTTGCCAAAAAGGGTTGCACAAAACTTGAAAAATACAAACAAATCAATATTTTGATAGCAACAACAATACAAGTCATATGTCCAACATGCACTTGCTTAGACAGTACAGGTCTGCTTTGCATAGGGGAAACATGTCAGCAGGACATGCATCCCACCTGTATAGAATTTAGATGGCACTATCATTGCCTACTACATGTCATCATTAGACATTTACAAAAGACCTTGCAGCCACACAACATATGTTAGCTGTACCAAAAGAGAGCAAAAGAAGTCAGCAGGAGTGACCAAAAACGACAAGTCACTAGGAGTTGTTGGCATTAGTTGGTCCTATGCCAAATCAACTTGCTTCCCGCAGTCACTGTCACAATGCAATTGTCATCAACGATCATCTTCGAAGGCTTCCTCCTCATCACTTTCCTGGTTAATGTTGCCATCACCATTTCCTTGAGAGTCGGAATCATCACCATCTTCATCATCTTCATGGGAGTTTTTGCCATAATCATCTCTTGCATCAATGTTCTCAACATTGCGCCTGTCATCAACTGAGTGAGAGCCTTCATGTGGGGAACCAACATTCTGCAAAATCAATATAAAATCACCATGATCTGTAAACAACTATACTAAGGAAGTAAATGGGCAGCAATAGAAGGTTCACATAGTCCATAACATCAAGAATAGATAGATCAATGTATTATTATTTATGTCTACTAAAACTAGTTGGACCAAGCAAGGGAAAAATAATAAGTGCAAAAATCTGTGTATGTGAACTCATCCTAGTAGTAGTATAAGCTGTTAAGAAGCATGATGGTGAATGTGGAAGAGCATAGTTTTACTTGATCCTTGAACACAGTAGTTGGTTGCTAATTAAGGATCTGACCAAATGAACTAAATGGTATTTGTCAAGCAAAACTGAGGGGAATCAGCCAAGTCAAACTGATCTTGGCTACCTTACCATCAACTTAAATCTAATGTCGTCATTTCTAATCATCAAGAAGCCACCTTTTCACTGCTGCAACTCATATTGGTATTCTGGCACTAGACAATATAAATTTTCTAGATGAAATCATGAACTCACGATTAACCCTATTTTCTTCAAAGAGCATCCCATTAGTCCCTTTCAGCTGATCATTTTCTTTGATCACCCTGTCATCTAAGCAGCACGGATACGGATACGCGTATCAGTAATGGAAGGATACGGATACGCGGATACGGCAATTTTCCAAACAACCCAATACGCGGATACGTTTGAACTATTTTTTAAATAAATAAATAATAATGTATATTAAATTGCAAAATAGATATTGTAGTTCACATAGAGACATTTAAGGAGATGCCATACTGCTGATATCTGTTATTTGTCTCTCCCCAGATCCAACACTAGAACTAGGAGCAGCACTAGCACTAGCAGCACTAAGATTTGGAGATGCCATACTGTTGAAATTGAAAGCTCCAATTAGGAAGATTGATAGAGAATAAGAACAGGGGAAGGGAAAGAACAAGAAAAGGGGCAGAGCTCCTTTGCACCTGAGCCGGCGAAGGTCCTCAATCGAGCTTTGCAGCAGGCCGGCGGACGGAGGCTCCCTGCGGCCGGGCTCGTCATCGCAGTGCGGCGCTCACCTAGCCACCTGGGTCCGTGCGGCCGTGGCTCGTCGACTCATCATCGCCGGCGAGGGTGCAGCTCCGGCGGGCGGTGGCCACGAGCGGCGGCGCGGAGTCGCGCGTGGGGGAGCGGCTGCGTGTCGTGCGTGGCCGTGGGGGCTGGGGAGTCAACTCGCTAGGGCACGGACGGCAGGGGCTTTTCTCCTTTAGGTGGGCTGCCAGGCTGCTTAGATGGGCCGTGTCCGCCCAAATACGTATCCAAAGTGAAGTTTCCGAGCCCAATACGGCCCAACTAGCGGATACGACCAGGATACGTATCCACGGTGTATCCGCGGCGTATCTGTATTGGATACGTATCCGATACGCGATACGGCACTGTCCTGGCGTATCCGTGTTTCATAGCCTGTCATAATCAGCAGGATTGATTGGCTTAAAACCAACTGATTTACTATGTATTAGAACAGCTTCCTTGTCCACAACACCATCGCCTATTGGAACACGCCCATGCTTCATCCCATTTCCTACAATGTTGAAAAGGAGGCTGCCCACGAGACAATTGTTTGTGTTTTCATCCCAGCACTAGAAAGTTGTTTGTGTTTTCATCCCAGCACTAGAAAGTTGTTTGTGTTTTCAATCCATTCATGTGAAGGAGGCTGCCCACGAGACCAACCACTATACATCCATTCACGATCTGCCATTATTCTTGTTCCGTTTTGGAAATAAAATATTTTCAATGTCACAACAATCTGACACATAATAATCACAAAGCAAAGAGGCAAACAAATAGGCCACAACAATATGCTTAACAAACAGGTGCATTCTAGTCAATGTCTAAATACCACTGCAATTCAATCAAAATGCATTAGTTAGATACTTACTGCTATTCAATCGCAGTCTGCTGTTCGTGTGAGAGGAAAGCAGTGCCTTCTTCAATTGTCCTTGAATCAGATCAACAAGGTCCCTAATGTACCTCCTACTGTGTGATTAGCTGGTTCACTGCAACAGTACTCCTACAAGCAATTAAACCTGCACAACAAAAAATTCACTGAGTTGTAGTGAAAATTAGCAATGTACATGTTTGACAGTCAACATCTAAAGGAATTCCTAAATAGGCGTGAACAGCAAAAGGATTGCAGATCCAGAACCTTTGGGCAAGGGACATGCAGATCCAACAAAGGCCTTCACAGGTTGAGGGTTGGGGGCCACGGACACTACAAGCAGTATGGTGTCACTTGTTGCCTTCTCACACGCAGGGACCCTTGAAAAAATAGTGAACAAGGAAATCAAAATTAAACATCTCTCTAGTTTCCCTTTTGCTTACCCAACTACCCGAGGATTCAATTAATTCTAAGCCTATTTATGGAATAAAAAACTAATCCAGCCTCTATCCATAGAAATCAAACACGAATCTATCTCATGTGGACATCAATTTTTCTCACATCGCTGGCAGCTAGTAAGATGAACAAAGTAATTAAAAAGAAGTGTCTGTACCAAGCAAGAACCAAGCAACGCAGCTAGGGGTCCTGACCTTGCACCAGCCGCGACCTCCTCAGCGGCGGCGGCCACAACACTGCGGCGGCGGACCCTCACCGCACACCAGTGATGGGCCCACCTTCCAGTACCACCGCGCACTCCACATCACTGGAGGGATGGCCAGATGCGACGGAGATGCCGCGGGCGATGGCCGCGAGAGTAGAGGATGGAACTAAGATTCGGCCTGAGGTCGACGAATGAGGGGCGAGTACGGAGACAGGGAGCACCTGGGAGTCGGACTTGGCCTGGTCGAGTTGGCGGCGGGGGAAGCCCGTGAGCTAGGGTTTCCTCTTATCCAGAGACGGCGCCGCGCGGGACTCGTAGTTTTTAGCCGCCCGTTGGGCGGGAGTGCGACGCGGCAAGCGCGGCTCGTGGGCGCGCTGCCAATCCTCGGCGATAGAAAATTGAGCGGCAGCGTTTGGGCTTTTTTTTCGTAATAGTACGCGCGTGGCACCAGCAACGTTTGTAGATAGCGTCAAAGTGTTTATTTAAAATTAAACTAAACTATGGCACCCAGCACATGAGAAACACGCACCCAAATAAACTAAACTATACACGGTATTTGCATGGTTCTGTTAGCATGTGGCTTAGCAAGATTGAGTTTACGTATTGGATAATAATTCATTATCACCTCACTAATGTGTTTGTATCTTCAATTAGATTATTCAAATTCATCTCCTTAGTGGCCCAAAACAAAACTCGACGTGCGGGGAGTAGACCACCCCTACGGTATTGTATTAAGAAGAAGAATCTTCTCACACAGGTCGAGAAAATCTCCGAACCCCTACCCCACCCATACACAGCGGCACTGCATCACATGTGAGATGAGGCTAGCCTTAGACTTGTGCTTTGGTGTGGGACAGACAACGAGATTTTTTTACAATAGCAGACATCTGGGAGGGCCACACGGCCAATCAACCACCGCACACGAGTGCATCTGCTGGGGAATAAATCCCCCGTGAGGCACTGTCACACCCGGCCCAATTTGGATGGCACATGAGTGGCCCATGAGCGCAGGTGCGTGCGTTTAGTGCCACATTATTAGTTGAGTAAGGGTGGAGCCAACTTATAAGCCTTTGTCCACCAGCCATAATACCCTCGGGTTAACCCTTTTACACGAAGCGAGGACGAAAGTGTAAGCAGGGTGCTATGTGTTCGTGTGCTCACCCCTACGGAAGGGCTGGGTGGTGCGGCTTTGGTGGGTGGGGTGTTACAGGCACGTAGGTCGATCCCAGGGATCGAACTTGCACCCAGCCGCTCCCACACCAGGGAGACCGACCAACCGAGCTAGGCCCGATCCTCATTAGTGGCCCAAACAAGCTAATGATATTGTGCATATTTATATGTGGTTGCTCCATCGTGTTGTCATCTTTCGATGCCCTGATGCAATAGACTATCATTAGTGATTACGTTAGTCATGCCACAAATCTCACCAGCACTCCCTTCGTAAGTATCATGTACCTCTCGACGATAGCACAACCAACTTCCTATTATTATGACAACGGCAGATGATCGTATGCACAAATATGTGTGTTGACGGGCATGTAATCGGAAAGTTGACAAGTGGACAACATGCACACGATTTGGCATCTTTCGATGTTTGGATGCAATAGACTATCATTAATTAGCGATTACGTCAGTTGTTCCACAAATCTCACCATCCTAAGTGGATCGATGACCGTATGTGCAAAGATGTGTGCTGATGGGCATGGAATTAGAGTGTGGACAAGTGCACGACATGCACACGCGATTTGAGGTCATCGAGCAATAGGAGGAGGTAGTGGATGCATGTATATGTTACATTGACTCATGGTGTATATAAACAATGACCTCGTAGCTATTAAGGAAGATCACCACCTAAGAGTTTTAAGACAAACTTGTCATACTAACATACAAAAGCATGTACATAAGAAGTTTTCCACCAATATAATCAGCAATTAGCTTGTTGCATTAATACATAAGATAAGAAAATATTAAATTTACTTGGCGGTACATAGAAACCGCCAAGAAAATGAAGCATTGACTTGGCGGCATGGTACAGAATTGCCAAGGAAACACCTTGTTTACTTGGCAGCTAATGACAACAGCCAAGTAAATGCACAGTTTTCTTGGCGATTCCTCAAGGCAGCCAAGGAAACCCATTGTTTTCTTGGCGGTTCGAGAATACAGCCAAGAAAACCAGTCCTTTTCTTAGCGGTTTGTGAAAACAGCCAAGTTAATCTGTCATTTCTCTTGGCAGTTTTCTTGCACCGCCAAGGAAACATTATATTTCTTGGTGACTCGATTTTGCCCGCCAAGAAAACTCTAGGCCGCCAAGGTAAATCTGTTTTCTGGTAGTGACAAAACTTATTTTCAAATGAAGAAGGATAATTAGCCATCTAGCCTATTTAGATGAACTACACTGATTTTTTTGGGAAATACTAGACTATGATGTTGTTTTGTAGCTCTGCATTATAGCTGTGGCGATGTCGGTGGAGTAGATGTGCTTTAGAGCTTGAAGATCTTCCCATCAAATCCTTGGGTTTGTATCATTAATGAGCCCGTTTAGTTCGCCAAAATTCTGGCATAAATTTTTTGGGGCCTTTTTCCAAGCCTATTAGGGGTAATAAGCATATACTAATTACAAATCTAATTACATGCATGGATGGACGGGAAATCGTGAGATGAATTTAGTAAGACTAATTAATCCATCTTAGAGATTGTTTACTGTAGCACAACGTTGTCAGGGTGTTTGGATCCAGGTGACTAGAAGTAGCCTGACTAATTTTAGTCACCTTGAGAGGCTAATTTGCTGAACACCCCTGACTAAAGGGTGACTAAAATTAATTTAGCATCTAGTCACCCCTGACTCAGCTAAAAGGGACTAAAATCCCCATCTCTATCCTCATTAACACCCCTCCTCCTTATCCAGGCACCCCGCAGCCCGCGGCCTGCGCCCCTTCTCCTCCCGCGACGGGCGAGTAGAGCGGCCGCGCTCCCCTCCTCGGCCTGCTGCGCTCCCCTCCTCCGCCGCCGGCCCGCCGTGCTCCCCTCCTCGGCCCAACATGGCCGTCTCCGTCGACTACCACCTCACATTGGAGCACTCGGTCCCCGCCGTGTACGAAGACTCCCTCGCGGCGCTTCAGTGGGTGCTGTTCGCGTTCGACCCGTGGCTCGCCGCGCACGGTGACCCGTCCCGCGTGTTCCTGGCCGGGGACAACGCAGGCGGCAACATGTGCCACCACCTCATCATGCACCCAGACATCCGCCATGCCACCACGGGCGGCCTCAGGGGCGTTGTGCTCATCCACCTGTGGTTCTTGGGCAAGGATCCCATCGACGGGGAGCCACGGGGCACCACCGCGAAGAATATGCAGAAGGGCCTATGGGAGTTCAAGTGCCCTGGGGTGGTGGGCGGTGAGGACGACCCCAGGATGAACCCGGCAGCGCCCGGCGCACCGGCGCTAGAGAGCCTGGCATGCGAGAAGGTGCTGGTGTGCGTTGCGGAAGGAGACGTCCTTTGGTGTCTGGGGAGCTCCGTGGTGCCTCTCCTGCGCCGGCGGAGGGGGCAAGGGAGGTCGGTGGCGGAGGCACCGAGGAGGAGCACTCTACGAGGGAGGGGGCGGGAGGCTACAGCTGATAGAGGGGGAGTGCCCGATCTTTCGGTGAGTGGAGATAAATCTGATTTCGGCGGGAGACGACCCTCAGGATCCGACTACGACGAGCAGGCCCGAAGCGCCAATGCAATCGCTGAACCAACTCCCTGTGGTTACCGACCTTGTTGAAGCAAGATCGGCCTGATCATGAAGATCAATTCCTGTGCGCAATCAAAGAACGAACAAGAATTATGAAGCGAGCAATCTCAATATCACTCGTGGGTGGAGTCTGCAATACACGAAGGCAGCGCTATGCGACTGTTCGGTTATAGCTAAAGCTAACTTGTAAAACAAACTCTAGTTTCTAAGGCGGCGGCTACTGATTATAAAAGGAGGGGCGTCCTAGGGTTGGGGGCATCCTTGGACGGGGCGCCCACAACTTGGGCCTAAGGCCCAGCAGATTCTGGACGTCAACTTGTTTCGACAATTCCCGTTGACTCAGGACGAATTTTGGCATGAGACCGGTGCCATTGTAAGCTCTATGAAATTGTGCTTCCAACCATATATAGAACGTCCAAAACCGACTCCGTATGCGACCTGGGCGTTGTATTTAGTGCGTGCTGCTCCTGGACTCCGAACTGGGCTTGAACTTGAATTGCTTTAGGCCTCCACCTCGGGGACTCGAACCGGATTAGCTTCGTGCCTCCTCCTCGACTTGGACACCCTTGTTGGACTTCTACTCCATTCCATGCACCAATCATGGTCGTATGCACGGGTGTCATGTCCTCCTCATTCTCCCCTGTTTGAAGAAAAGTCGTCCTCGACGTCGATTGTACTTGAAAATGATCCTGCACTACACAAAGGAGAACGGGGTTGCGGAAATAAAGCAAACCAAAACAATTGTGAGGAGGAATGTGACTATGTTTCCAATTGTGTATCATGTCATGTCGCATAAAATTGCCAACATCTCTGGAGACTTCGTTATTGAAAGACACATTAGGTTTGTCATTACTATCCTGCAGAAGATTAGTAACAACAAAGGACACAACAGGAAAAGCCGGTTTATTGCAAGAAAATTCAGCACCAAAAATCATAGGAGCCACCAGCAATGCTTCCCTTCTTGCGAAACAAAACTACCAGAGGAACATGTGAATATGTTTGTATGATGGGTACCCTCTAATCGATCACAATCTTGCACAGCAAAAGGAGAATTCAGATTTGTACAAATGTAAACCCGATGTACCATATATTGTCCTTTGTTGTTATATTTGCCAATAACATGATATGAATGTCTAGACAACCATGGCAAATCAGCATGTGCAAAAATTCTTTCTTCTAAACGATCTAGATTACACAAATCATCAAATTCAATGTAACCCAATGTATGTAAAGAAGACAACAATTGTATCTCATCATTTTTACTAGCAACATGCATAACATGGTTCTTTTCAGCACTAGCATGTAAAACTGAAGTAGTAGCACACAATTCATCTTTATCACAAGAAACATCAAGCAAATCACCATGTGACAAAGATAAATCAAGAGATGGTTCCACTATTAATTGCTCAACTAAAGCATGATTTCTGGAAAAATTCAGCACATTAACACAATTCTCACCTTCCGTGAGTGTAGCACCATGGGCATTACCTATGTTCTCAGTAGGAGTATTAGGTGCATTGTGAAGTGATGGTTCTGAATTTACAAATGAGGATGCGCCTGCAGGTTCGGCCGTCCTCTCGAGCGGTGTAGTGGTGGGCGTGGATGGCGCTAGACTCTCGAGCACTATAGTGGTGGGCATGGATGGCGCTGGGAGAGCGGGCACTGAGCTGGATGTCGAGCTTTGTCCTGCAAAAGAGTTAGAATATGTCTTCGAGCTGCATTACTGCACTTCACATTCAACTTTGCAAGCATGCTCAAATAAAGTGGTCATATCTGCATATTCCTTACAATCAAGTATATCCTGAATTTCGCGGTTCAAACCACCACGAAAACGTGCCATTGCAGCGTCGTGTTGCTCTAATAACTATTGGTATTTGTTAAGTCTACAGAAATATTATGATGAATAATCCGTAAGCGCACGGATACCGGTGAGCACTTCACCCGGGAAGAGGGTTTTAAATATCGAATCCACAGGGAGAAGGGTAGAGTGATCCGAGATATATAACTAATCCCTGAGTAGTTATCAAGGACTTGATAGAAAGAGAGATAAGGAAAACTTTAGGATGTCTAGTTCTTACTCGCACAAGCTATGCTATTATTGTTCTTATGGGGTGATTGTCTGAAGGCACACTTAGGAAAGGGAAACTTCCGACAATCTATGGGGGGAGTCCTACGATTTCTATAGATGGGAGGTGGACTGCAAAGGATAGACGGGAACGAGGTCACTTCCCGCTTCTACCACACGATCCGGAATATAGAAGGCATTCACAAGCTAGCTAGTCTAAGCACCACGCTTAACTAAACATGCAACTTTAACTCAAGAGCGACAGGAATTAAAGTACTCATAAAAGAGTTATGAACCGTAAGAACAATAATAACAATGTTACTCACTTGAATAAGAAGTTGATCTTTCCACAAGGTCTCAAGATCAGGCTCCAATGGAGTTGATCCCAGAGGAAGAAAATGAAGAGGAGGCACCGACAGGTCTGGGCCTTCCTTCAATTCCGCCTCTACCGCTCTCTAATTGTCTCGAACAAGATTAGCTAGATCTGAATAGATCGTGGCTCTAATCTCTCAACTTGATACTAACTCTCCAACTCTAATTCTAGTCTAGAGCTTCTATCTCAGGTAGGCATTGATGATCTAGAATGAGTTTTTCCCCTACCCTGGGGTCAGGGGGCCTGTTTATATAGTCCTGAGGAGGTGCCTTGCCGCCGTAGGATCAAACCAACCTAATATACGGTTTAGATTACTTCTCATAGGCGGTGGAAGAACATTCCAGAAGTAGGGCTAAGTTGGCGCCGGGGGGGGGGGGGGTCCGGTCGGCCTCACCATGGGACCGGTCGGCCTGTGGTGGGCCCCCCTCGGGGTCTGCCTTGGCCAGGACGGTCCTTGCCCCTTCTAGATGCTTCTTTCTTGCAAGCCAAGTCACGTTGAGTTCGGGAGTGTTCTGGAACCTTCTAGACTTGTTTCTTTTCTTGTATTTCTGAATAGTCCCTGTAATTTTATGAATTCACCAAAACTCATGGAAATTGTTAGTGCAAACGCTAATAAGGTGATCTAATTATATTTTAGCCCTTTTTCCAGTAAATATGAGGGGAAATATTTATAGATAAAATGTGTCAACAAACTCCCCCACACTTAGGCTTTTACTCGTCCTCGATAAAAGGATGGTCTAACAACCGTAGAGACAAAGAATCAACATAATCATACTCCTTAGTCATATATGCACTTATGGGATATCTAAGCATGAAACAGTTAGGAACAGATTACCTTTATTTCTCAAATCAAGCGAATGGAGAGCTTTTGAATAAGTTTTGGAAAGAAAAATATAGCCTTACTTACTCCTTTGTGATACTTTCAAAATATATCATATCCCTACTCGAGCATTTATTTCAAAGTATAAGTGGAGTTTTTAGAATGTAAAGATGTAGCAAACTTACCTTGCATATATTGCCGAGTCAAAACCGGATACATGGAGAGGTGTGTCATGAGTCATAGATCAAGATATGTGCGTGTGTCAACTTTAAAACCACTACTCTGACTTTTTAGAATCTTCTATCTTTTTCCCATATTATTTATTTTTTTAGAACAAGGTATTTAGCTATTTTGTGGAGAGTTGGGTTCTACTCACCCTCGGACACGCGTCCATTATTACTCTCTCACTTTTATTAGAGAAGTGGGCCCTACTCACCCTCGGACACACGTCCATTTTTCTTCTCTTATTTATGTCTTTTTCTTTTTCAAAGAGGGGGGTTCTTCTGACCCGTAGAACACTTGTCCATTTTCTCCCCTCGCCCACTTTTCTCTCCACTCTAAATTTTTTTTCGATCTTTGGCTTTTTCTCTCTTTTTTTTCTTATAGTTGTACCTTTTTCACGATATGGGAGATAGAGATAAAAATTTAGAGCATAGATACTTTAGTGAAAGCAGTGTACGTGATCTTGATCTTAGACTTAGACAAAACTTCAACATAGGTCGTAGATTTGACAAAGCTTAATACAAGTAAGCAGCAATTAAATCAAATTTATTTTCAATGATTGCTAAAGCTCTTATTGATCACAAAGGAGAAGCATAGCTAATGATTTTAATCTTTTTGAAATAAAGAACTCTCCAGAGACAAGATAAAAGAAAGATGGTTCTCATTATTCTAAAGCATCCCAAAAGCAACAAATATTTCTAGGAGAATAATTATGCAAAACTTTATCCTTTGGGTTACAGGACATCTTAACAAGGCATCTTTGTTTTAATTCGAAACGGAAAGTAATTTGCAAAAATTTAAAAAGTTTAGAAAGCAACCGAGTGGTGGACGAAACTTGGCCGAAGTGGGCCCTGTAGCAGGCCGGCCGGCCCAGGGAGGGGACTGATCGGTCTCCCCCTACCGTGGTTCAAGGTGCGTTTCATCGTGCGAGTCGATTGTTCCGTTCTTTTTCTGTTTTTCTTGATTTTGGTCGTGGAAGATGCCATTTGGTCGTCGATTTTTCTCCCCCACACTTGTTTTCTGTTATCTTGCATACACAGTATGGTGGAGACAAAAATATATCCAAAAAATATAGATTGAAAATATAACTCAACTTGTGGATCACTTCATTGATAAGAGAGAGAGCACTTTATTACACGACTCCTACTATTAAAGCAAACTAACTGAATTGAACTAACTAAGACTAATAAGCTCTCTAACTAAGGCGCTTACAAAGGGCGCTTGCCCTTCTTTGGGTCGCGGCTAGCGTCTCCCTCTTCGTCCCTACGCTTCTTTGTTTTTAGCAGATGGAGGACGGTTTTGGTGAGGGAGCTATTCACGTGATGGATCTCCTTGCAAGTTTCCGCAAGGCTTGCTACTTCCTACGCGAGCTCGGCTACGGTCTTTCTGGTCTTCTGCTTATGTGGCATTCGCTGGCCGGCCTCAATGATAGGAATTCTTTTAATCTGAGATTCCTTAGTGCGGATTCCGTCAATGACGACACGGCCTGGAGAAGTAGTGTACTTGTGCACTCTCGTGTTGCCGTGCATGTCCATGCGCACCTCGGTGAGTCGCTCGCCATCCCTGGGCTCCTTCAGGTCCATGTAGCTAGGAACATGGATCAGTTTCTTCATGGCTGCTTCGCGGCGGTGATCGTACGGCTAAGCGTACATCACCTGCTTGCGTCCTTCAGGTGGTGGCAGCGAACGTGGACGACTCGGTGGATCAGGTGAGAGAGGGCTGCGATCAGGTGGTTGTTGGTATTTCTTAACCTCACCACTAGTGGCGCGTCTAGCGTGAGCGTGTAAGGAACACCCGGGTACACTGACGGGTGCGAACGAATCCGCAAGCGCATGGATACACCATTGTAGCACTTCTCCCTCGGGAGTATTCCAAAGGGTATCGAATCCAAGGAACGGTTGGGAACTCTACGAGCGATTTATCCAAGGACACAAAATCTCTGCTAAGGTAGGTGAGAGGTATGGTTTCCCTTGTAAGCACTTGGTTCTAGGGGAGTACAAGCTGCAAAGGATCTCGATTCGGACACCGGACCCTCCTGGCTATAACAGTCGGTTCACGGCAAATGGTTGCCTACACCTGTATCTGAACATGGGGGATTCCATAAGGGTCCAACGGCTGTCACCACCGCGGCCTACCCCAAGACAAACCGTGGGATACAGGGCAATCGAAGGATAACCCGTAGTCCAGACACCACGTCTGCACCACTGACTACTACTATAGCACGGCTACGCCTGACGTCTCGTAGCAACACTATAGCACTCCGTAGGAATATGGAGCGACGAACCCGCGAGTACAACTAGACCTTACCCATCATGGAATCAAGATCATACAAAGGATATGAATGACACTTTGGTCTAAACCAGATATGCAGAGCACTCACTATATTCTAATTGACAAGCAGTCATACAAACGGAATGCAGAAGTACTCATCCAATCAACAAGATCAGAGGATTGTGTCACGAAGAACACGAGCCTCTAAACGATGAACAGAGAAGAACTCTAGAACATATCACCCATGTATGAATACGACTTTAGTCTAATTGGAATATAATGAAATACTCACTTTAGTCTAAATGAAGAACGGTATCACTCACGAGGTACAAAGAGATGATGAACGAAGAACGGATCATCGCATCTCCCTTCTACTCACCCACACTCTCTCCTCTCTACCTAGCACTACCTAAGCTAGATCCTCCTCACACTCATATTCCTGGTGGGATGTGGTTTCACCTCCACCAAGAAGGAATGAGAGGGAGGAGAGGAGGCTAAGGTAAGAAGTTGCCTTCAAGTGTGTTGTCCTATTCTTACCCCCTCTCCTTCTATTTATAGGCATGGGCACCGGCGTCAAGTGGAGCGAGACACCCCGGGGATGGCCTCTAGGACCAATGGGAGACCACCACGTGGAGGCCTGGGATCAGCCGACCAAAGGTCGGTTCGGCCGATCCCAGGGTCGGCCGATCCCCACGTGGCCCGCCTCGGCCTGTGCTTTCTCTGAGCGGCTGACTGGTGGGTCCTGAGGTCGGTTCCCGGTGTACACGTGTGTTGGAGGCGGTTTAGGCGCTCTGGTGGGCCATAGTATCCATGTGATGTACGCGTGGCGGTCTCTGATTCGCCGAAGCTCTTTCTCTTGGATTGGTGACGTCATTGATCCAGGGGATGCTTGCATGGCAGTCCCTCATTGGCTGAGCCTGAAGTGCTAGGATCATGGAGGGGTGATTTCTCCTCATTTCTTATGCAAAACACCTGCATTCATCTTCATACAGCCACATGTGGAAATTGTTAGTTTAAAGCCCTATTCTAGTGTGGATGCATGATTCTGATGTTGAAATGCAGGGATTGATGGCCCTAAATTAGGTACTTAACAGCTGTCAACAACTCCCCCACACTTGCCCTTTGCTCGTCCCAAGCAAAAGGGAAGAGATTGAGCGGGTTAAACCATGGGTATGAAACATACATAAGAATTATTACAGGTCATACCTTGCTCTTGTGAACTTTGTGGAGTGGCTACCATGCCATCTTGGGTAGTTGATAAAAGGAATGAACATGAATCGAATCCCCCAGACATCTGAGGATAAGCACTTGGGGTATATCCTCACCTAGGCATGACTGCCTTAAATCTATCCTATTTCTAGCAGGCTTATGTGGAGTTCAGGGTAGGATGTGAATAGTAAGGCATACTTGCATTACATGTATTGCAAAGTCAAAAACTGGATCCAAGGAGAAAAGCAATTCATACAATCAGATCAAGATGTGCACGTGTATGGATATGTTAGGTATGATAAGGTGTATACTAGGCTCGGAATGGGTTCTAGTTATTACCATACATGATGAAATACGGTGGTGATGGTAAGGTGAACACTAGCCCCGGAGTAGGTACTAGTTATTACCATCATGTGATGAGTGAGCTGAATGACTCCATTGCATGATTCTCTCTCTCATATAAATGAAAAGTCTTATGAGAGCATGGCTATCCTCTCTTTTTAGTGGACCTTCATGTGCCCACACTTTTTTTCTTTCTTTTCTTTCTTTTTCTTTTTTTAGATAGATAGCCATGCCTCTTTACAAAATGCTTGAGGAGAGAGAATTCAATGCATACGATGGAGCATTTATGTAGTTGGATAGATGGACGATATAATGCTAACTTCTAGAGTAGAAGCATAGCAAGGGGGAAATGGTGGTGTGCACATAAATCTTGATCATGAAAACATGAAAAGAATTCTCATAGGGTCACATAATTTGACAAAGCTCAATGCAACAACAAGCAGCATATGAGTATAAGATTTTCAACTAGTAACATCATATGGCTTTGGTAGGACTGCGACAGATCAAAGAAGAGCTGCAAGAGCGTTTTTTTTGTTTTTTTTAAAATAAACCCAAGAACTTAAACCTTCAGAGTTGAGATCATGTCTTCAAGCCATATCTCTCTTGTCAACCACTCAGATGATCATGCTGTCCTTATAAAGATATGGTTCACAAGCCTCAAGAGTATAGACTAGGGATAGAACTTATGCATGTCAACCACAGGTACGGAGCAAGCATTACCATGAAACTCTTGAGTTGCTTATAAAAGTTTTTATAAATAGGGCATAACGAACTCAAGCATCATGGTTGAAAGGGGTAGAGATGCAAACCAGTGTTGGTTGTTGATACGGACCGAACGGGGTTGTTCGTGATGTGCAAGAATGTGCCTCCGTTCAGGTTCTTTAAACACGAGTAATTGTAGCGCTGTGTGAGCGTGGTGTGGGTGTAAATATCCATCGTGTTCACGTTTGGAGAGTATGACTATCCCTCACACTATCTTGTACCTGGGTGTAGTTCTTCAAGACAAACAACAAAAACAAAAACAAACGACACATATGCGACTCAACCGGGTTATATCACTGGTGAAGCCAAAATTATTTTATTCAAGCTCATAATGAAATAGGCGCTTACACACATGATTGCGAATAAAAATTGAAAGGGAAATAAACTTAGAGGGAAATAAATTAAACTGAACTAAGCGCCTTTGGAAAATGAAAAGTGAGCGTAGCCTTCTACTCGAAAAGGGCTTCCAAACCCTCTGCCTTAATCAGGCGCTGCAGCATAGCGTCCATCTCCCGATGGGTCTCAAGGAGAAGATGCCTAAGCTACCGAAACTCTTCTCGCTGCTTCTCCACCACCTTCACTAAGGTCTCGTATTCGAGGTACACATCTGCCAATCTATCTGCCGCCTTGCTTGTTTGAAGACTCCTTCTGTTGGGCAGTGAAGCTAGGATATCCTCAAGTTTTGTCTCCCAATGTGGTGGGTATGGTTCTGGCACCCCGCAGCTGTCCTTCGGGGTCCTCACCCCAAAGATGCGAAACCTGGTCTGGGGCTGAGGAAATTCATCCCAAACATCTTGCTCATATTTGTGACAGAAGGGCTCATGATCCTTGTTGAATAGTGATCCTGCGTAGCGCTCTCCAGGCTTCAACGGTGGTCCAGGCCAGTCATCGTAGAGCACCTTCTTGCTTGAACCAGGGTCTGGTTTTGTCCCTAGGGCGGCGAATTGGGAGTTATGACCAGCGAAAGTGGGGTGTGACGATGAGCCGCGCCTAGCCGGGGACTCTATCGAATCTCCAGTCAGGCTTCTCATCCTCCTCCCCCATTTCGGAGTCATCATGTCATCCTGAGATCCGTCCCATGGATGAAACTTGCCATTCCCCAACTCGCTGAAGAAGAACTTCTCCCCTTCAAAGGGGGATAGGGCCTTCATCTGATGAGGTCGTGCGTCCCGGCTACCCATGGTGGCGGTGCGGTGGTTGTGAAAGGAGGAAGAAGCAGGGCGGATGGAGTTCTACGTGGCTCGAAATCCGTCACGCGGCGAGGAGGAGATCTCTAGAGGATGAAGGGAGGCACACGCGAAAGGGGAGAGGCAGTGGCGCCCGGGCTGGGTCGGCCGACCTAGTGGGTCGGCCGAACCCATATGGACCCCACTGGGCCTCCCCTTTGGCCTGTGGGTTCTAGCAAGGCTCACGGCCTCAGGGCCAGGTGTCCCACAGATTTTGAAGTTGGAGGCTCCAGTAATGGCTAAGACAAGGTGTTGGGCATAAATGCTCTCATTCCTCTTTTAGCATTACTCAAACCTCCTCCCGCATAAATAGCACAATATCGGGGGTTTACCTGGACCCATATCTCTGGAAGCAAGGCTCAAAAATGCTCGGACCCCAGATCAAGCGAGTGAGATTCCATGGGTCGAACAAGCATTTGAGCTGTGAATCAAGAGTGACAAACTTGCCAGTTCGTTCTCTCCTTAGGTTGCTACGGGTCCTCACCCTCACCGGTGTGAGGATGACACGTAAGCCAACCCAAGCTTCCAACAGGAGTGCAAAAAGATAGAGTTGCAACCACACTTCCGCAGGGCATCGATCAAGTCAGAGTATTAGAATGGGATTTATGCCTACCGAGCTTGATCGGCATCGGTCCTAGCTGAGCTCGTGATGATGAGATAAGTTGCTCAGCTGGACCGGTATAAAGTGGTGCTTTCCAAGGCTAGAAGTTTAGGGACTTGCAATCCTGAGGCCAGTGTCTTGACCCGACCCTCGGTGTGGCGGCACCTCAGGCTGAGCCTTGACATAAAGCACAAAACATCCATCGTAACCTCTCCCGGAAAGTCGTAGTCGAAGTCATGATAGTTGTTCTTGCCAGGAACAACCACCCTTCTTTGATTACTCCTTTCCTCCTTCCTTCGAGACTAAGTCTCGAAGGTCGGGGTTTTAAGAGAAGAAACGATAAGGGAACCTAAGGGTAGAACTCACACTAGGTGCTCTTTCCCAAAGATTCCTGCTAGTCAAGAATGACATCTTCGACAAGAGTGTAGAGAAGGTTGGTATGTAGGCTCGAGCTCTCTCGAAGATGGGTCTAGGCAACTCATTACTACGGTTGGCTACCTCGACGCTCAGGACGGGCGGGGAGCTGAAATCCCAGAATTTCTCTAGAATTTCCTTTCCCCGCTCCGGCTCTAAGAACACAAAGGCGCCTCCTGACATGGCATCAAGCGTCATGCCACTGTCCCTTAGCAAACCAAACCGGAAATGCTGCAAGAGCACCAGGTCTGGCAGATCAAGGACTGGGCATGACTCGGTCATAGAGGCAAAACGATGCCATGCCATGCCTAGAGATTCCTTCTCTCTTGGTTGGAAACTGAGGATCGCCATTCTCAGGGAAATGATACGCCTCAAAGGAAAGAATCGGGTGCAAAAGGCTGCTCTCAATGCTCCCCAATTGAGGTGATCACGTCCAAAACAATGGTACCAAGTTCTCGCTCCCCCCGAAAGGGAGAATGGGAACAAGTTCCTCCTAAAAACATCCTGTGTCGCCCCGGTCTTACCCTGGGTAGAGCACAGTTGTTCAAAGTCTCTCACATGGGCGTAGGGATTTTCATGATTTTCCCCTAAGAAGGAATAGTTCTCAACTAGCTTAATGATGGATGGATGAACCATGCAGGGTGTTAAGGAGATTGGTCGCCTCCACAAAGTTGATTCCATTGGTTCACTCATAATGAGCGGAAGGTGTGTATAAGGATAATCTTCCTGGGGTAACGGGGGTAAAGGTAGAGATAAAAAGGAAAACAAAAGATACGAGGATAATCGGGTTCGTAGATTCTTGACAACTGTCCCCGGCAATGGCGCCAGAAATGCTTGTTGGTATTTCTTAACCTCACCACTACTGGCACATCTAGCGTGAGCGTGTAAGGAACACCCAGGTACACTGACGGGTGCGAACGAATCCGCAAGCGCACAGATACACCGTTGTAGCACTTCTCCCTCGGGAGTATTCCAAAGGGTATCAAATCCAAGGAACGGTTGGGAACTCTACGAGCGATTTATCCAAGGACACAGAATCTCTGCTAAGGTAGGTGAGAGGTATGGTTTCCCTTGTAAGCACTTGGTTCTAGGGGAGTACAAGCTGCAAAGGATCTCGCTTCGGACACCGGACCCTCCTGGCTATAATAGTCGGTTCATGGCAAATGGTTGCCTACACCTGTATCCGAACGTGGGGGATTCCGTAAGGGTCCAACGGCTGTCACCACTGCGGCCTACCCCAAGACAAACCGTGGGATACAGGGCAATCGAAGGATAACCCGTAGTCCAGACACCACGTCTGCACCACTGACTACTACTATAGCACGGCTACGCCTGACATCTCGTAGCAACACTATAGCACTCCATAGGAATACGGAGCGACGAACCCGCGAGTACAACTAGACCTTACCCATCATGGAATCAAGATCATACAAAGGATATGAATGACACTTTGGTCTAAACCAGATATGCAGAGCACTCACTATATTCTAATTGACAAGCAGTCATACAAACGGAATGCAGAAGTACTCATCCAATCAACAAGATCAGAGGATTGTGTCACGAAGAACACGAGCCTCTAAACGATAAACAGAGAAGAACTCTAGAACATATCACCCATGTATGAATACGACTTTAGTCTAATTGGAATATAACGAAATACTCACTTTAGTCTAAATGAAGAACGGTATCACTCACGAGGTACAAAGAGATGATGAACGAAGAACGGATCATCGCATCTCCCTTCTACTCACCCACACTCTCTCCTCTCTACCTAGCACTACCTAAGCTAGATCCTCCTCACACTCATATTCCTGGTGGGATGTGGTTTCACCTCCACCAAGAAGGAATGAGAGGGAGGAGAGGAGGCTAAGGTAAGAAGTTGCCTTCAAGTGTGTTGTCCTATTCTTACCCCCTCTCCTTCTATTTATAGGCGCGGGCACCGGTGTCAAGTGGAGCGAGACACCCCGGGGATGGCCTCTAGGACCAATGGGAGACCACCACGTGGAGGCCTGGGATCAGCCGACCAAAGGTCGGTTCGGCCGATCCCTGGGTCGGCCGATCTCCACGTGGCCCGCCTCGGCCTGTGCTTTCTCCGAGCGGCTGACTGGTGGGTCCTGAGGTCGGTTCCTGGTGTACACGTGTGTTGGAGGTGGTTTAGGTGCTCTGGTGGGCCATAGGATCCATGTGATATATGCGTGGCGGTC
The DNA here is from genome assembly GCA_036936925.1 of Cenchrus fungigraminus. Lineage (NCBI taxonomy): Eukaryota > Viridiplantae > Streptophyta > Magnoliopsida > Poales > Poaceae > Cenchrus > Cenchrus fungigraminus. The sequence continues at coordinate 95,107,787 of CM072780.1, forward strand.
TCTGATTCGCCGAGACTCTTTCTCTTGGATTGGTGACGTCATTAATCCAGGGGATGCTTGCATGGTAGTCCCTCATTGGCTGAGCCTGAAGTGCTAGGATCATGGAGGGGTGATTTCTCCTCATTTCTTATGCAAAACACCTGCATTCATCTTCATATTGCCACTTGTGGAAATTGTTAGTTTAAAGCCCTATTCTAGTGTGGATGCATGATTCTCATGTTGAAATGCAGAGATTGACAGCCCTAAATTAGGTACTTAACAGCCGTCAACAGTGGTATGATGGCAAGTGGCTTTGCTTCCTTCACAAAGGGGATGATTGCCTTGGCTTCATTGTTGATGGGAACAAGCTGTTTGTTGGCCATGGCTACTGCTTGGGAGGTTTAGATGAGAAAAAAGGGGGAGGTCTGCCCTTGGTTATATATCGGTGCAATCTTGCACAAGGGGTTGACCTAGATTGGAAAGGCTGCGGGATATCTCGAGAATGATCCCTGAAGGTGGTTTTTTCCAAATCTAAACACCTAAGAGATAGCGTGGGAAAAAGCTGGCGGCGAGAGGAGGCGGGCAGGGGCCGACCGGTCCAGAGGGGGGGCTGATCGGTCCTCCACCGTGTCCCCTCGCGACGCACTTCGACGTGGGGTGCTCTAACCGTGTGTTGATTCCTAAAAACCCTAAGTTGGCCCATAAGAGCCTAAAATTAATATTCTTAGGTAAATAAAAGAATTCTATCACATCTAAATCCTCAGACTCTTTGTTGGGCTCTAAAAATATTTTAAGGCGTTGACCATTTACCTTGAATAATGTACCTTCGTCATCTTGAAGAGTGACGGCCCCGTGTGATGATGAACTCACCACCTTGTATGGTCCGTCCCACTTACTTCGTAGCTTCCCGTGCCGAAAGAGTCATACCCTGGAATTAAAAAGTAGTACCTGATCGCTTGGGTTGAATTCCTTCTTCGTGATTCTCTTGTTGTGCCATCTTTTGGTTCTTTCCTTGTAGATCTTGGCATTGTGGTATGCCTTCTCTCTCCATTCTTCTAACTCAGACAGTTGCATTTTCCATTTTGTTCTGGCTGCTTCAAAGTCCATGTTCCATCTCTTGACTGCCCAATGAGCCCTGAATTCTAGTTCAACCGGCAAGTGACATGTCTTCCCGTAAACCATTTGGTAGGGAGACATTCAAATGGGAGTCTTATAAGCCGTCCGATAAGCCCAGAGCGCTTCGGGTAGCTTGTCCTTCCATTTTATTCCCATTTGGTCCACCATTTTCTGTAGAATGTTCTTGATCTGCTTATTTGACATCTTTGCTGGACCACTTGTTTGTGGGTGATAAGGAGTAGCGACATTGTGTTGGATCCCATGGTCCGTGAGGTATTTCTCGAAGCGCTTATCGAAGAAATGGGATCCTCCATCACTTATCACTAGCCTTGGCGTACCGAACCTTGGAAATATTGTCTCTTCAAACATTCTTATTGAGCTCTTGTGGTCAGCAGATCTGCATGGTAGGGCTTCAACCCATTTAGAGACATAGTCAACTGCCACCAAGTTGTATTCGAATTTTCCCGACTTTGGGAATGGTCCCATGTAGTCAATTCCCCAGACATCAAAGAGCTCGACCTGAAGGTTGGTTGTCAGTGGCATGGCATTTTTGGAATTGATGTTTCCGTGCCTCTGACAAGAGTTGCACCTTCGTACAAAATCTTTTGTGTCTTGATACATGGTTGGCTAGAAAAATCCGCTTTGCCAGATCTTTGCATTTGTGCGGAAAGCTCCATAATGACCTCCATACACTACAAGAAAATTGTTGACTAGTGACGCAATCACATTTTAGCGTCATTGATTTATGACGTTCCTGGCTTATCTCGTCATAATATTTCACTCCCGAGCAAATTTAGTGACAAAATTTTTTTTCATCATTACAGTTGGTACTGTAGCCTGCGTTCCCTGTTCCATGCTGTTTTGTGATGCCATAAGCTCTGAAAAAACGTCATAAACCAACATCGGTCCCACATGTAAGCATTATTTTAAAAACAAAGTGTTCCAAGTCGTCATAAAATTCAGTAGGGTCCCACATGTAAGCATTTTTTCGAAAATAGAGTGTTTCAAGTCGTCATAAAATTTTCTAGGGTCCCACATGTAAGCATTTTAGCCATGTCAGCGGCGTCATAAACCAACTTTGGTCCCACATGTAAGCATTATTTTAAAATAGAGTGTTCCAAGTTGTCATAAAATTCAGTTGGGTCCCACATATAAGCATTTTTTCGAAAATACAGTGTTCCAAGTCGTCATAAATAGTTCCAGGGTCCCACGTGTAAGCATAGGTCACGAAATGTTGCAAAAATAATATGCCATGGCATGGGTTCGAACCAGGGACCTGAAGGAACAAGGTTGTGCTGTTTACCACTGCACCACTTGTTGGTTGTGATAGGTATATGGGAAACTGTACTAATAGTTCATGCGAATTCTTTACTGTGACCAGGTCCCACATGTAAGTTTCAGTTGAGTCTATAATTACATATCTAATGGCTGGCGAGACACTTCACTCAGACTTCGCAAAGACTTTTGACTTCCACTACGCAGATCTGCAATAGTTCGTGGTAGGAATGGCGGATCCTAGCAGTGAGGGGAAGATGGTTGCACCGCCACATCCCAGCAACAAGAGGATGAGACAGCAAGACGAGGTTGGTCCTCTGGTTGGAGCTGCTATATTTTCTCCTATCTTACTAGGGTTGGGGATATCTAGATTTGGGGATCTAGAGGATTGATGAGCATATTTGGTAGATTTAGATTTCATTATCGTACCTTTAGATTTGCACTTCGATAGGTGTTAGAAGTTGATAGGCTATAGACAATTCATGTTAGATTCAGTTAGTTTTCAATTTGCATCGTCTTACAGTAGGTTTTGTATTTTAGTAGCTTCTAGATGTGATTCAAGCCACTCGTTTTATGGATTTTTGTCGAGGTGCACAATTGATAGGATTGATAGGTCCATCGTTTTATGAATTGGTAGATTGAACATACTATTTCGGAGTTGCAGACCGTTGAAGGGACATCTGGATTCTGCCACGATTGTTAGCGTTTGCACAATTCATAGGTGTTAGATTCAGTTAGTTTCCAATTTGCATCGTTCGATGGATCGATAGGTTCATTTCGGATAACCATGCCCTTGCTGAGTTTATGTAGGTAGCAAACAACCAAGTTTTGTGGCGTGTGGTGGTTGTTTTACTGTACTCATACGATTGGGTTCAAGGGATTCAGGTTTTTTTATAGACTGAGATGAGTTTATTTTTCAGATCAAGATGAGTTTTCTCCAAGGATTAGTTTAGTTCTACAAGAACATCTTAATGTTATTTTAGAAGATCTGGGTGCCTCATCTCGGGGGAGAACTCTATTAGGATCTCCAAAGAGATCCAAAACATGATAGAACAACTAGCTGAAAAAGAGAAACAACTTCAGTACACACCTAAGAACAAGAAAACTGAGTGCGAAGATTATTCTTCTTACCATAAACATTGGAATAAAAGCGTCAATAAATGGGTAGGACATTGAGTTTGTTTGGTCCGTCTTTTCTTTTAAATGTTCAAGAAGTTCGTTGTCAGTTGGACTGAAACGGGTACCCTTGCCTATTAGTACCCGTTTCAGTCCAACAGACAACGAACTTATTGAAAATTTAAAAGAAAAGACTGACCAAACAAACTCAATATCCTACCCATTCATTGACGCTTTTATTCCAATGTATATGGTAAGAAGAATGATCTCCGCCCTCAGTTGTCTTGTCCTTAGGTGTGTACTGAAGTTGTTTCTCTTTTTCTGCTAATTGATCTATGATGTTTTCAATCTCTTTCGAGATCCTATAGAGTCCTCGCCCTGAGATGAGACATCCAGATCTTCTGAAAGGACATTAAGAAATGCAAGAGAGTCCCGCAAGGCCACAAAATTCATGGTAGGAGGTGCAGAAGGTGAAGGAACAGCTCCAGGAGGCCAAACATGAGATGGAGTTATGATTATGAATGAGTAGTGATGATTATTGTGAAACTTGTATCATGATTGTATTTTGGTGTTGGCTACCGGATCATCGTATGATGTTTGCTACTTGTTGGTGGACTAGTGGTGTGAACTTTGTGGTGATGAGTTGCTATGAGATGTCATCTTATTATGTCGATTTGGTTTAATCTATTCCAAATTGATTCGAGCATACTCACCATTCAGAATTCATACACATTGCAATGGAGGTCATTGAGAATTGCAGTTAACGACTGGCACCAGCGTTAACCGACGAACTTGTGTACACACCCCCTCTGAACGGACGTGTTGATCATTGTGAATCGCAATGCCTGGCCTTATTTACTCTTGGTCGCAGACATGTACCAAGTCGAAAGGTTGAAGCTGCACTGTGCGTCAAAGATTTGGGACATGGCAAGTGAGGAAACTGTGACTTCATTTCTACGATGGGCAATTCAGGCTAACTGCACACAATTGCAGGACAAGTGCATGTCTCTCTTAGAGCGAATCTTTCCTCATGGAATACTCACATATGATTGGGCAGTTGTATGCACTGATCATCCTGAATTTATGCACAATCTCCGTAGAAGATCCAAACTCATTCGTTTCGAGCATACTCACCATTCAGAATTCATACGCGTTGCAATGGAGGTAGAGAAAGAACAATGGAGGTATGGTGGTAATAGATAGAGAAGGGGGAAGTTTTGATTGAGGAAACTCCGTCCTGTTGATGTTTCGCAAGGAGGACCTTCCTAGTGGTAAAAAGGGAGGAAAAGCTAAGATGTTGTTTGTTTGGATTGATCCAGAATCAGATCGTCCGTCATTTTGATGGTTTGCAGGAAGGACCTTCCTAAGAAACAATTGTGTAACTGCCCCAACAATGCACAGAGCGGTTCTGGTAAGTTGGCGGGAGAAAAGCGCGCGTGACAGCCAAAAAAAGTTTTCCCGCAGACAAGTGTATATATCTCATTTCTCTCGACGACGCGGCGTACACTACTGCAACTCTGCAAGAGACTTGCCGGCACCACGCTCCTTTTCCTTGTGGTAAAGACTAGAGCTAGCGTCGGTGCTTAGATCTGCTGTTGCCCGTGGTGGGAATGGCGAATCGTAGCGACCCTAGCGGTGAACGGAGAAGCAGGACTCGCTCCGGTCAGGTCAGTCCTCTGTTTAGCCATGCTACTTTGATCTGTCATACTAGTTAAGGGGAATTCTGGATTTGGGGATCTGGGTTAACAGACTATATTCATGTATTTTAAAGGTGTTTGGAGTAGACTCCGAAAGCTCCAGATCACCGACGCCTGGTCCTCGTGAAGTCATCGTTATAGATCCTAATGAAAATGAGTGCAAGGACGGGTTGCCTGTCCATCTGAAGTATGACTGGACAGGCGCCAATCTTGGGCGTCGATATGTATGCTACTGCGAGGTAAACGATAACCTGTATCACTTCTAATAAATGTTGCTTCTGCGTTTGATGTTAGTGTGGTCAATCGCTAATTATATGAACGAAATCGGTGACTGCAGACTGATGGCATGAAGTGCGCATCGTTTAGGTGGATAGATCCTGAATGGGATATTAGGACTCTAAAAGTTCTAGAGAAAATGATGGAAATGAAGGGAAAAGCAGAAGAGGAAGCAAGGTCATGGAAAGAAGCATGTGTAGCTGCTAAGGAGGAGGCCAATGTCAAAGCAGTTGAGCTGCAGACGATAACGTGATACTACGGGGAGGTAACCCATAACCTGTTTGAGACGAGAAAGAAAATGAGAAATGATGCTCTGTTGTCTCCTATAGAAAAGGGTGAAGCCAACAGGTACCTAAAAGCTGAAAGGGAGGCAAGGATGTGGAAGGAAGAATGTGCAAAGGCTAAGAGGGAGATTCAAGAGACTGCCGCTGAGCTACAGACGGTCAAGCAGCTCCTGGATTCTGCAACACTTGTGGTGAAGAAGGTGAGGGAATTGCTGGGACAGGCCTCATATAAGAGGTCGCTCAGCAAGGACAACAATGAGGAATAATGTGAATCGTGGTGTTATTGCTAGGTAGACGGTTTAGAGGTGCTAATCGTGCTTGTATTTTGGTATTTGCTACTTGTTGGTGGTGTGAACTTTGTGGTGAGGAGTAGCTGTGAGATGCCATCTTATGATGTTTGATACTTGTCCGCTCTGTTGATGTTTTGCGGGAAGGACCTTCCTGATTATTGAATGTTAACTGCTTGTTCCCTACAGTGATTGTGGTAGAAACTCATACATATGCGTGGAATAATTGACGAAGGATGATAATATAGATATTTGTACATTGAATTGCGTTACAGGTGGTACATAATCGAAGTTCCTCATTAAGGATAGCTAGGCAACAGCCATGTTCCTCTCGACCAAATCCAGTCCCCACGAACCTGCTTAATGCGGATTGCCGGAGTAGTGCTGACGCCTAGAACAATACCTATTCCCTGCTGGTAGATCCAGTACACATTCTTCTCATCGTGATGATAAGTTCGTAGGAAGTAAATGTGATTTGCCCTCAGGTCAGCCAAACCAGAAATGGCATGCTCTTCTGTAACAATCCACTTACCAGGACCAAACAAGATGATCTTATTCCGGAACTCAGGAGCTCTCTCCCAGGGAATAGGCTGCCAATGACAACCGAAGTCCAACGGGATGGGGAGGTGCCGGAAGATCCTGCCCCAAGTAGATCCACATGTGTTCAGAAGAACTGCACCAGAAATCTTCCGAAGGAAGTATAGTCCAGTCAGATTGGCTACCCAAATGCCACATGGAAACGGGCAATGACTCAAGCGCTGCAAAAGATTTCTCTGGCCAAAAGAAAGTAATCACGACAAATGACTCTGCACCAGTTGCTGTTTCAAGTCACAAGATACAAGCTTGGAGAGTAGCCATTTGGCTCCATTTCGGAAGTCGAGGAAGGCGAATGTGCTTCCAAGGAGACAAAGGATTCAGCATGAGCGCGTTGCACCAATCTCTGCAATCTAAGGCGACTAGGCTTCCAGATCCGTCGCAACCAATCAATCTGGTCCTTTTCCCAGCCAATGCAGGAAAGGAGACCTCAAAAAGCCACATATCAGCGACGGATGCGAATGTCACTACTCCAGATTCACCGATAAATTCAGATTTTAGAATCCAAGGGTCAAACTGGCGTGCCTCACCTGAACGAGCGCAGTTCCAACCCTTGCAGACAGCTTTGAACATGATGAAATCTCTTGCATCACTGATCTTATTGGCGACGCTCACAACAATGTCAGGAATAAGATTTGCCTAGGGACAAGGCATCATTGATAGGATAGCCAAAGAACAAGGTTGTGGGAGAACAATGGAGGAGTTACAGCTTCAACAAAGACAAATGAGTGGAAAAGGTAGTCCAGAAGGTCCGGTATACTGATGTCTTGCTAAAAGGACCTTCTGGACTACAATTATTTCTTCCGGTCCGTTAACATTCCGTTGAACGGTCTTTCCCCCTTCCTCAGAATGTCCTCCCTCCATCCACAAAAGAATGCAATTCTCACTTCCCGATAAGTTTATATGAAGATATAAGTGTAAATTTGGTCAAAATTGAATTAGTTTGAACTGAACAGATCCCACAACTAGTCTAATCTTTTCGAGAGCAGTTTTTTCAATAATGGCTGAATGGGTTCCTTTGGCCATAAATATCCCCCTTCCTCCCAGCGCCCTCTTCTCCTCTCCCCACTCTTGCAACCAACAAAAAACCCCATTCTCGCACAGCGCCCTCTTCCTCTCCCAACTCTTACAACCAACAAAAAACCCCATCCTCGCACAGCGCTCCCTTCCTCTCCCAACTCTTGAAACCAACAAAAAACCCCATCCTCACACAACGCTCCCTTCCTCTCCCCATGGAGCCATTGTCTCCTAGAGGTGCAGCGCAAGCCACATCCTCCTCCTCTTCTGATGAAAGGGTGGATCTCCAGTGGTCTGATGAAGAGGAGGCAGAGCGGAGGCCCATTCGGGTGGTGGTTGACACATCCTCTGATGATTCGGAGTTTGTGGAACAAAATGAAATCCAAGATCATGTGCCTCTGAAACATCGCACCCCTCGCAAGTCAGCAAGAGGTGCCAGGGGTGAGGGCGCGGAAGCACCACCACTCGCCAGGGAACTGTCGTCTCCAAGCGCCGTCATCCTCTCTCATCCTCATCGGTTGGCGGCAGTCGATCTCTGCCATCCTCGTCGAGCAGAGGCCATCATCGACCGGCCGTCATCATCCGCCATGGAGCAGCGCCAAGGCCGTGCTCGACCGGCATGGAGCGGCGACATCATCCTCTGGTGGCGGCATTGGAGGGACAGCCTCATCCGCGGGCGGCACCCTGGGAGGGCCGCCACCATCATCCACGGGCGGCGGCAACAGAGCGACATCCTCATCTGTGAGCAGCTGCAATAAGGCGCCGGGTGCACCATCGACAAAGAAGCGATGCCTTGATTAGTGGATTAGTGGTAACTACTACTAGTAGAAGTAGGAGTAGAAGAAGCAGAATGAAGATTTGCCTTCTGTTCATCTGGTCTGATTGAATACTACTACTACTGTTTTTTCATTGTAAGATGTTGGTTTTCTCATTGCGTAGCAGTGACAGTTTAATCCGGTCCGACTGAAAACTACAAACCGGACTCTCGTCAGTGTTCTTCCGGCATTTAAGAAATCAACGGAACGGACTTTCCGTATACAACGAATTTATACCGAGGGAGTACACACACAATACCATTTTTATTAGAAACAACACAATCCAAATACAAATGACACAAATGCATGCATACGCATTGATTACACATGAGGATGGATCGATCCACCATAGTTCGAACTACAGCGACATACTCTGAACGACATACTACTAGCATCTACCATCACGGCTCATACTACTACCATCACCACATACTACTAGCATCTACCATCACGGCTCATATACTACTACCATCACCACATACTACTAGCATCTACCATCACGGCTCATACTACTACCATCACCACATACTACTAGCATCTACCATCACGGCTCATACTACTACCATCACGGGCTCATGGAAATCCAGCCGCTGCACGGAGTGCAGCAAAACATGTCTCCTGGATCAGATGCTCCTCCAAAGCGCGATGCCTCGCCCTTGTATGCCAAATCCAGGCAGGTGAAACGGCAATGTTATCCGCGTGTAACAGCAGGTCACGAATGGTCCATTGCCTATGACCCCTGTTGCAAAAAGGGCACACCCACATTCCTTCGTGATAAACACGGGCGGGCCCGCCCTGCTGAAGCCAAAGCAACACAGACCATTTCAGGTCATGCGATTCATCTTGTTCAATGAGCACTGGCCGCGGGGGTGGCATTTCAACAGGCAACAGCAGAGGTGGCGGCCTGGGCCATGGGCAAAAAGGTGGTGCCATGAGGTTCAGCTGATCCTGAGCTGCCGTTGCCAACGGCTGAACTGGAGGTGGCATCACCCCCGGGTGTTGCTGAGGTGCCGATGCCAGCGGAAGTGGAGGTGCCATTAGGGCTGGGTGCTGCTGAGGTGCCGATACCAGCGGAAGTGGAGGTGCCATTGGGGCCGGGTGCTGCTGCGGTGCCAATGGCAGCGGCTAAACCGGGTGGTGGTGAGGTGCTATTGCACCCGACAGCTCCCCCTTCCCCGACTCCTCCAAGTTCCATGCTCCGTCCCTTCCTTGCCCGGCCATTCCCCACGTACTGCATACACAAACGAAGAATAAACCCTACATAAGCTAACAATGTAACCGTCTTGATACCATACATACATAAAGTAAACAAGATTAGCCAACAAAATGATCTCACCCTTGTATCCCACTGAAGTAGAGAAATGCAAGACGGGGAACCGATGAGTGTTGGCCTTGCCTTTCAAGAACGCTCTCTGCTACACTCGCCTATTTATCAAGGACTATAGCGGTCATGTGAGCTCGGTGTAGCGTTGCTAAAGTTACTATGGAAAATGTGAGATGCTCATAATATAGTCAGGCCTACGCGTGATAGGAATCTATCTAGGTCAGAATCTTCAGTGGTGTGCATCGATTACATGTGTGGACGATGGGTATCACGGGATGAGCCCGACGTGTCTAGGTAGTATGTGTTTACTTCCGGACTTTCCTCTCTAGTGCACGAGAAAGTCCTGCGGACAAATCACACCGCATCAGCTGCATCTAATGGCCGTCTCACTACATCAGCTCATGCCGCATCAACAACGAGACAACTCTCTACCGTTTATTTATGTAATGGTTTAGGTGTCAATTGTATCTGGAGAACAAGATTGGGTGCTGTAATCAGATGGACCGGATGGTCCTTGTGTTGCAACACGCAGGGTGCAGGGTGACTTGACAAGTCCTCCTCGATCAGGTACGCTGCGTTAGTTGTGACTGTAAAGGTCTACGAATGGTCTGGATTCGCACTTGATGATTCCCGCAGGCCTTGGAGACTGAGAAACGTGATGAACTTGTTGACACGACAAGACCAAAATGGAAGAACCTGGAACTGGAATAGCAATATATGTTTTTTTATTTTTGTTTCTTTGTTTTTGTGTGTGTGTAATATTAACATGCATTTAAGCACAGAAGGGCATCTCGAATGAGCGTTTGGGAACGACACGCTCTCAGAAGTTGATCCACGTGTCGATCATTTAGAATTGCAGTTAAGCACTGGCACCGGGCATTAACCGATGAACTTGTGTGCACACGCAGCACACCCCCTCTGAACGGATGTGTCGATCATTGTGAATCGCACTTAAGGACTAGAACCAGGAAGTTCATGACCCGAACGTGGCCACACTCGCTCTAAAGGGACGCGTCCATTCTGAGTGGTAACTGATGTCCACGAACGGATGTTTCGGAATGACACATTCACTCCTGGCTCACTATAATAAGAGACACTTTAGGCACGAGACGATCAATGTAGGCCATTTGTGTTAATGGCTTTAGATGCTAAAATGATTCCTTCCATGCAAGTTGACTTCTCAGTCTCAAGCCAGGAAGCGAAAGGCGAAGGAACCACGAGCAACTTCAAGGAATCCGGTATGTTCATGGTGGGAGGCCGTCAATGGAAACTACGTTGCTATCGTACAGGTATGAATGATCATCAGTGGATGGATGTTCCAGACGGCATTGCCGTTGTCCTCGTTCCTCTGCACAAATCCGAAATGGTACGTGTCTCGTTGCTGCTATGAAGACACACACTCACACATGGCGATACGGTCGCATTATGTTATTGTTTGTCAAACCTATGACTGCTTCCACGTAGGTGCGAGTATTGTTGCGTGCGATGGCTGGAGACCCAAACGATGAAGATGATACGTTTCGAGTTCAAGCTACAAAAGAAGTTTGGTTCATGAATCGGGATCTACAAGCAAGAGGATTTGAATGTCTGGTGGAGCATCATGACATTGAGCGGGTGACATCCAGTGAAGATCGCATACACATATCATGTGTTGTTTCAGTACTGGAGGACGACTGCATTGAAGTTCCTCCTCCATCAGTGCAAAGAAGCATATGCCAAACCGTTGCAGCCCAAGCCCCTGTGGAAGTTGTGTTCCACCTAGGTGCGGAATGCCGGGTGATACGAGCGATACGTGCCGATGTGGCGAAAGTATCTTGTGTGATGGAGGCAATGCTCTACGGCCCAGGAGTGGAGTCTAGTTCTGAAACTATTACAATTATTGACACGCACCCTGATGGCTTCTCGGTCCTGATCAAATATGCTAGTGAAGGATCACTCCCGGAGGAGATTGATTTATGGGACACTCCTACCAATGCCTGGCCTTATTTACTCTCGGTCGCCGACATGTACCAAGTCGAAAGGTTGAAGCTGCACTGTGCGTCAAAGATGTGGGACATAGCAAGCGAGGAAACTGTGACTTCATTTCTATGATGGGCAATTCAGGCTAACTGCACACAATTGCAGGACAAGTGCATGTCTCTCTTAGAGCGAATCTTTCCTCACGGAATACTCACATATGATTGTGCGGTTGTATGCACTGGTCATCCCGAATTTATGCACAATCTCCGTAGAAGATTACCTAAAGGGTTGTACCTGGGTCCCCTATAGTTTTAATGTTTTATTTAAGTGTTTTTAGTCATGTAATAAACAGTTGAAATGATACGTTATTTTGTTGCAGTGAGTACATTTGTAATGCTAAAATCGGATCATCCGTCTAACGTGAATATGAAGTAGAGTATAGTCCTGTGTGTATTTGTCAATTCCATGATCCAAAGTCACTGATGTTTGGGTCCGACACCTAGTCAACAACTTGCCTCTCTGCATAAGGTCACTGACGTTTGGGTCCAACACCCAAGAGGTCTTTCGTTTGGGTCACTGACGTTTGGGTATGATCCAAAGTCTTTCGTTTCCCGCTCTGGACCACAAAGGCGGGACTTGAAATTTTGAATTCCCCGCTCATCCTTCTGGTCCTCCTCGTTTATATATAAAACAAAGAGGGAAACCAGGTCTCCCAATTCCCTCCTGGTAATTTTCCAAAATCAGGTCATCTTCTCCTCGACCGACGAAGAGAACTAGATCTGCGGCGGAAGCAGCAACGATGGCCTAGCTACCGACGACGGCTTCCTCTGCTACGAGCGGCGGCCTTCCTCTTCTACGAGTGATGGCCTTCCTCAGCAACGTCCTTGAAGCTGCAAGATGGTTCGAACTCGTTGCTCCATCGGCTCCCCCGAGGCTCACCCTGGCGGCCGCAGATCTGCAACAGTTGCGCAGAACATCGTGCTGAAGGCGCAAGGTTGGGCAGCTAAATCGAGACGGCATTCGGCAGCGGCACCTTCTTCCCATCCTATTCGTCAGGTCTGCGGTCTCCTCCCTGTATTGATCGATTCAATTAGATTGCTTCCCCATGCTCTTTGGCTTTCTATAATATTGTTTCATGTTTGGGTGATTGTGGATCTACTGTGCCCTATCGCAAGAGTTTGTTTGAAGTCATTTTATTTGAGCTTTGTAGAAATTTGTAGATGAAATTGTTGGACTGCTTCCCTATGCTCTTTGCCACAGAATATTGTTGTTGCATGCTTCGGTGATTGTGGATCTTCTGTTCCCTATTGCAAGAGATTGTTCCAAGTCAACTTATTTGTGGTTTGTAGAAATTTGTAGATGAAATTGTTGGACTACTTCCCCATGCTCTTTGCCTTTGAATATTGTTGTTGCGTGCTTCGGTGATTGTGGATCTTCTGTTCCCTATGGCAAGAGATTCTTCCAAGTCAACTTATTCTTCCGATTGCTAATGATCTCAACCCTTATCTCCTGTTCTTGAACTTGTTTCAGCGGGCCAAAGGATCAACATCTGTAGTCGCTCCTGTTCAGACCTGCTCCAAGGTAACAAACTCAACACCTTCTTTGTTTCCGATTGCGAATGATCTCAACCCTAACCTCTTGTTCATGTACTTGTTTCAGCGGGCAAAAGGGACATCGTCTGAAGTCGCTCCTGTTCAGACCTGCTCCAAGGTAACAAACTTAACACCTTTGTTTCCGATTGCGAATGATCTCAACCCTTACCTCTTGTTCTTGTACTTGTTTCAGCGGGACAAAGGGTCAACATCTGAAGTCGCTCCTGTTCAGATCTGCTCCGAGGTAACAAACTTAACACCTTTGTTTCCTTAGTTTGAATCAATTACAAGGTCCTAATCTGACTTGGGATCCACTATTTCTAGATGGAAGCTACCAAGTCAATGATGCTTCTTCCCGAACAAATTAAAACAGAGGCAGCCGAGTACTCAAGATTGGGTACCAAATCCTTATGTAGTAGTGTTGATGAAGAGCGAGTTGACGCTCCCAATCAGGATGGGGTACAAATTCGACAACGGTTTGTTGCTCACCAGAAAGAGTTATGTTGCTTGAAGAAGAAGATCAAAGAATCAGAATCAACTCTGAAAATGCAGTCTGCTAAGATTAAGAGGTTGCAGAAGCTAACCGAAGACAGTGAGGACCTCCTTCGTCTACTGCTTAGCAGTAAAAGATGAAGAGGTTAAGATCCTTAGATCAAATCTCAACTTTCTCTTGTGATTATGAACTGGATTTAGCTTTATTAATCAATGTTCCTTGTGATACTGTTATCTTGTAATAGTTTGTGATATGTGATGAACAATATGGTCGTGCTTAATAATAAACAATAGTTTGCTTTATTGTATAAAGAAATATGTGTTGATTACTATTTTGCCAACCAGATCCGAATTATTCAAAAAAAGGATCAGAATTGAAATTAAATCCATTAATACTGATGCATTATTAGTTAATTTTATATTGTCCTTCAGTGGGCTTAGCCCACTTTTAATTGGGCCAAAAGTCATTTTTTGTCAAATTAACATGACACAGAAGCCGGCAACAATGTGCGCACTTGTTGCACTCGACCCAACCAAAACGGGCCCACCCTAATCAAATTTCATCTGAAATAGCTACAATTGGGCCCAACAAAATCTTTTTTGGGCTATATGAACAATGCCAGCCTACAGGAACAGTTTTGGGCTCAACCCAGCTACAAACGGGCCAAATTCGTTTTATGACGCATACGATTTGTCACAATTGGCCTGCCACATCGGATGCCACATCAGATTTTGTCCAACGTGGCAAAGCTACAGGAATGAAGTTATGACGCATTGTATAGACGAATTTCCACGTGTCATTAAACTCATGACGCCGGGAAATAAGGTCTCGTCATTAATCGCGGTTTGTGACGCTCAATTAATGACGGCGTGTTTTCGTAACAACCGGCGTCATTAATCGCGGTTTACGACGAGAAACGGCCTTTTTTTGCGTCACTAGTCGGCATTTTTCTTGTAGTGATATGGTGATGAGTGGCACTTCTCAATGATCTTCATTCCTTCTTCTGCCGGTACACACCTCCTGAGTAACCCGTCAGAGCATACTCGAAGAGGTATGGTTCATCCCACAGGTGATGGCGACTCTCGTAAATGAGCTTTTTCTTGTCGGCCCCTGGTCGTACATATCCTGCAACCATAAAATTAACAAAATCTGCATACCAGGGGTCAGATAGGGCGATCCGATAGAGCATGTCGTCCCTCATTACGTCATTGATGGGTAGTTCCTGCGGTTTCTCAAAATACATTCTAGATAAATGATCGGCAATAGAATTTTCTACTCCCTTCTTATCCTTTATTTCTAAGTCAAACTCTTGGAGCAACAAGATCCATCTTATTAATGTAGGTTTAGCATCTTTCTTAGTGAGCAAATATTTTAAAGCAGCATGATCAGTGTAAACAATAACTTTTGCTCCTACTAAGTAAGATCCAAACTTGTCAATGGCATAAACAACAGCTAGCAGCTCTTTTCAGTTGTGGCATAATTAAGTTGAGGTCTCGTCAAAGTTTTACTAGCATAAGCAATGTCATGATGTTTCTTGTCTTTTGTTTGCCCCAAAATAGCCCCCACAACATAATCACTTGCATCATAATTTCAAAAGGTAAAGACCAATCAGGGGGTTGAAAAATGGGTGCAGAAATAAGAGCATTTTTCAGAATTTCAAAAGATTTAAGACAAGCATCATCAAAGTCAAAGGGAACATCTTTGGCAAGTAGGTTTGTAAGGGGTTGTTGACGGTGTATTTCCGTCAACCTAGCCATGAGTTTACCTTCGGTGTTGGCATGAATTTTATATCTTATCTATTGGTACTAACCCCCTTGGTATAACAAGTTTGTTCGTGCATGTCGGTTTTGGAGTTTGATGTTTATGCAGGATTTTAGCGTTGAAAGCGAGACTTTCGGGTAAAGTTCATCAAGCACCTTGTGACAAGACCTTGAAGCCCGGTACAAGTCAAGTAATGAAGTGAACATGACTCCAAGAAGCCCAAGGACCAACCCGTGAAGACGGAAAACTCCGAGGACCTGAACAGAAAATGCTGAATCTTGCGGGACAAGGAGCTTCATCTAAACCGAGGAGAAATTGACGTCAAGGGCCCACATGCAGAAGGGAGAATACTCTAGAAGACTCGGGAAGCATCACCAGCAAAGGAGGCCACGAAATGGGCCAGAATGGGCCCAGGCCGGCCAGCCCGGCCCATTTCTGGGTCCATTCGTGCCCCCCTTTGACCTAGCCGCCTCTCGGACTATTTATAGCCCCCTGGCCAAGAGCCATGCATCAACTCATTCGTCATTCACCGTCGAGGAGCAGAGAAGAGAGGGACACCATTCCGGAGAGGAGAGGGTCGAGCTAGTTGTCTAGGGTTTCCCTAGCTGACGTGGGAACCTTGCAAGGAAGACCACGTCGGAGTTCCAGGGGCTAGAAGCAAGATCAAGGTAGGATCCCAGTGGTGATCTTGTTCATGTATCATGTACTATGTTGAATTATCAAGTTGCGATCCGATTTCTAACGATCGAGTGTTTCTTCTACGACTTTGATTTCGATTGGCTTTTCTTACTTTAAGATCTATTCTCGAGATAGATCATAGAGGGTGTTCTTGTAGACGTGGTGGCTAGAGGTGCATGCCTGACCTTCCAAGAGATTTCAACTTGTCCAATGGACTCGCCCTAGGCTAACCCGCACGAATAGGAGTGCGTTGTGACAGAACGGTGGCTCCAAAAGGTGGGTGTCTTCGGAGTTGGACGGGAAACCGTGATTTAAAGATGCTTTTCATGAGATTCAACTTGGCTATTTCTTCTTTGCTTGGAACTTCAACAAAAGCTTGATCCAATCTCTCTAGATTGGTTTTTCCTATCCCTCTCTATCTCTTGCTACCTCCGGCTTTCATAGATTAGATTCGTTTCTTTTGATGTTCTTTAGATTAGATGCAAAAGCATTCCCTTTGAAGATCTAAGTGTTCTCGGCTTTAATAGATAGGTTCTTGCATCACATGTTTGTTCCACGGATTCCATACCTTGGGTTCACACTTGAGGGAAGAAGGGTCCCTTGGCTACGACGGAGGACTTGTCCGCTTGCAAGTCCAAACAAAATTGGATACACATATACACCGTCAACAAGCCCCTTTTTCTGGCGCCGTTGCTGAGGAACAAGTGATCAAGATTCGATCTTTTATTGCTTTTTGTGAATATTTTCAGTTTTCTTTTGGTTTTTCTTTTTGCATCTACTAACTTTTGATCATCCTCAAAATCAATCTAGTCTAGTTTGACTAACCCTAGTTTTCTTAGATTTGTTTTCTATTTTCGTTTTGTACATATTTTCTTTATTGCTAACCCTAATAGGAGATGGACGGCTACCTCTCCAACAAACCCGAAAATTTTGTGGATGATCCAGAAAAACTTTACAGGCTAAGGAGACGTGAAGCACAAGCTAAAAAGTTGGAATTTGCAGATCCAAAAGCGAAGGCTGAAGGATCGTCGGAGTCTCCAAAGGAATCGCCACCTCCAAGCCCTAGGGAGAATCGACTTCCACCGCTACCGATGGGAGAACAACCGCAGCCGGAGCGCAAGATCGGGGAGCTATGCACCCCGGACATCGTCGACCTACCAATCTTGAACCTCGCAGAGATCGGAAGGCCATTCGAGATCAAGACCTCAACAATTCGCATGGTGCAACATTCACCCTTCACCGGTAAAGAGGATCCGAACCTTCACCTCCAAGCGTTCGTTCAACTTTGTCAAACCTTCAACATGGACGGGGTGACTCAAGATCAAATGAGGCAAGGCTCTTTCCGTTCTCGTTACTCGAGAAGGCTTTGCAATGGTTCTACTCTCAACCAGCGGAGACGGTGCAAAATTGGGACACCTTGATGAGAGCCTTCATGAAGGAATACTACTCACCGGGTAAGACTCAAAGCTTGTGCAATAAGATTGCTACCTTTGCTCAATATCCTACGGAGACTATATCGGAGGCATTCGAGCGCTTCATTGAGTACACTCGGGTGGTTCCACATCACAAGTTCCCGAAGGAGGATCTCGTTAAAAAGTTCTATCAAGGACTTACCATGGCGTCAAGGACAATCATCGATGCATCGGCGGGAGGATCCATCATCGAGCTTACACCGACTCAAGCTTTCACTCTATTCAAGAAGGTCGCGGATAATGACACATGGGCGTCATCCGGACGCTTACTTCCGGTTCAACCCACGGGGAACGTCAAAGGAGTCTTCCAAGTGGAAAAAGAAGATCTACTCGAAGGCAAGATCGATTCGCTTATGCGGAGGTTGGAGAAGATGGAGATAGAGAAGAAAGAAGCTCAAGACTTAAAGGCTGCCGAAGCAAGATCCACATGTGAAGAGTGCAGAGAATATGGCCATGTCCAAAAGGATTGCCCGGAGGAAGCCAAGATGCTCGATTACATGAGGAAGGGAGACTTGCCGAACTTCCGCTACGGGCAAGGTAGACCTCAATTTAATGCAAGCTCATCCATTCCGAATTCGGTTCCGCTTCGTATACAATTGAAGGACTTCATGGACGAGAAAGCTAAGATCAACAAGGACACCGTCACTAAGTTCAAGGCCATAAACAAGGTGTTGGAGAACATCGATAGCAAGGTGACGGAGGTTGGAAGCTCCAACCACCAAGTGCTCAACATGATGAAGATGCTCGAGACGCAAGTGGGACAACTTGCTGGGCGCCTATCCGCTAGTGAAGGAAAGCTTCCAGGACAACCTCAAGGTCCCGAAGTGGCGAAGGCCATTCAAACTCGTTCGGGGAAAGAGACCGAAGATCCGGAGCGTTCCGCGGGAGCTAGAAAGCCTAAACCATCTACCAAGGCGGAGGAATTTGCTAAGGAGGAGGTTACCGAGATCATCACCGAAGAGCCCGAGTTTGAGATGCTGGGAGAAGACACGAAGATACCGCAACTCAAGCCACGCTACTTCCGAGGTAAACTTGATAATCATTTTGAGAAGTTTGTGGAGGTTGTGCGTAGGTTAAGCATCAACATGCCGCTATTGGACGCCCTTCAAGTTCCTACATATTCTCGCTACTTCAAAGATATTCTTGCAAACAAGTATGAGATAGCAACACTCGGGGTAGATCACGTCAAGATGTCCGAGCAATGTAGCGCTGCTATTGCGAATGGACTAGAGAAGCAAGGAGACCCCGGATGCCCGACGATTCCATGTTCCGTTGGCTCATTCAAGTTTGAGAAGGCATTATGCAACTTTGGAGCAAGTGTGAGCGTCATGCCAAGAGATGTGTTCGAGAAGCTACGCCTACCAGAGTTAGAGCCTACGGCCATGTGCTTGGAGTTAGGTGACAACTCCATTCACTACCCTTTGGGCATCGCCGTGGATGTGCCCGTGAAGGTTGGACACCACTTCATCCCCGTCGACTTCGTGGTGCTCGAGATGGGAGAGAGGGAGAAGCCACCACTCATCCTTGGGAGGCCTTTCCTCAAGACCGTGGGAGCTACCATCGACATCGGGAAGGGGGAGATCAAGTTCGACATCAACGGCGAGAGAAGTTCCTTCAAGTTTCGACCACGA
Organism: Cenchrus fungigraminus; assembly: GCA_036936925.1. NCBI lineage: Eukaryota > Viridiplantae > Streptophyta > Magnoliopsida > Poales > Poaceae > Cenchrus > Cenchrus fungigraminus. The sequence continues at coordinate 95,127,153 of CM072780.1, forward strand.
TTCGAGGTATGCAATATGATCAAAGTTAAATATATTCCGCCTCATTGTCGCGTTAGTAAGGAAGAGCCAAGGAAGAAGGAAGAGCCGGAGAAGAAGGAAGCGAAGGAAATCAAAGAAGTTGTTGCATCCGTCAAGATAAAGGAACAAAAGCCGCCTGTGAAGACCAAAAAGATGACTAAGCCGGAGAATAAGCCCGCGCCCAAGATGGTGCGGAAGTGGGTACCCAAGATTGCAATGCCCGCAAAGAGCGTTGATCCGAAGTAATCAAGTGAAGAAGTCTAGCCATGGACTATAAACGAAGCGCTAGGCGGGAGGCAACCCCTTTCGTCGAGTCAAGAATAAGCTACCGGGAGGACAACCCGATCAAGATTTTTCGAGTCTTTCAAGTAAGTTAGTTTTGAAATTTGCTACGCAAGACATTAGACTTAAAGTGGTTGAATAATGTTTAGAGATATAAATCTTGTTTGGATATTTTATTTGGATCATAAACCCTTTACATGAGCCATCCTATGAGTTATTTGCTTCTTTTCGAGAAACCAAAACCAAAAAAATTCAGAACCTATCTCAACCTTTCATCCTCTTCATGATGTTATGGTTGACTTGTTTAACATGCTAAAAACACACGAGTAGAGCCACGCCATGTACCTAGATGTTATTTAAATTTCAGCGCATGGTAGGACTCACGTGAATCTAGAAACTTGACTTTTGGTTGATTTAAAATTTCATATCCTTGGTTTCTCTAGGATTAGAATCTTTATAAGCCTCATTTAATTTTATTTCATTCAAAATCTCTCTCATTTAACCAAAATTAGAACCTAAACCTATGCCCCCATGATCAAGCCGGGAAAAGCTTGCTCTCAACTAATGGAAGCAAATAATACCAGTGAGACCAAAATAAAAGTAGTCGGAAAACATTTTCGACTTATATTTGTTTTTGATGCTTAAAAACTCCTCTAATTATATTTGAACTCATTGCAAGCTCTGAGCTTATTTTTATTTTTCGAAATTAGAGGAGTGCTTAGCATTAAAACATGCTTAGAGGGAGGCAATTGAGTTAACTTAACTATGCATGCACCATGATGTATCACGGGATGCCCCTCCAACATTTTTCATCAAACCACATGCAAAGGACAAGCATGGGGGGGCAGCCAAAGCTTTGTTTTGCAGGAATCTCATGGAGGCATGTGAGGCAAGGGAGCATGGAAGTGACTCAAAGCAAAACCATCAAGTGGAGAGATCAATCATGCAAGCAAAAGAGTGGACGAGAGCATTTGGGCGGTGCAACCCCGTGAAGCACGGGGTCACCAAGCAACAAAGCAAGCATGAGTGCACTGGAGAAAAACCGAGCCAAGTGGAGCAGCAAGCCGGTTGGCTCAGGCCGGCCAGCCTCCCCCCTTTTTAAGCCCCCTGGTGCTCTCCTTCGTCAGGTAAGTCATTCATCTAGTTCCTTGTTCGTGTGCTTGAGCTCATAGTCCAGAACCACCTTAGACTTAGCCTTCCACTTCGAGTTTTGTTTCGTCCAACAAAATCAATCCTAAATCCACTCAAAGTCCATACTCCAAATAATATTTGTGTGCCTTGTTACCGGTTGAAAACCCCGGATATATTTTCGTGAGTGAGAGTGCAGCAACCATGTGGAAGAAAACTACAAGTCTTTTCACCAAGAAGAAGGGATCATCGTCGTCCAAGCCATCATCGACAACCTCTTCTAGGAGGCACTCGGTCTCCGAGTCTCCTCAGAGTATGGAGGAGGACACGGCACCGCCGAGGAGGAACGACACTCTTCTCCTCGGTGGCATGAGGGCCACACGAAGCTCGTCTATGAGGTTCACCGAACCTCAAGGACGTACGGAGGAGCCACCCATCCAACCTCGTCGCTCGACACGATCATCCGCTCCACCTCCATACGCTCCGCGGTACTCCGAGTATGGGTTTATCATCAAGACAGAGGAGGAGGAGAAGAAGCTCACTCGCCTTGAGAAGAGGCTTGTGACAAATGTCGACTTCGACGACCAAGCTCTCCAAGTGTTGGGTTTTCATAAGGATATTTACTACATGTTGGGACACCTAGGTTGGGTACAATTCTCCAACGGAGTGTCGGCAAACACCCACAAGGAATTCGCCTTGGAAATTCTCATGACCATGGCGCCTATCCTTGATGGAGGAGTGCCGAGTCTCTCATTCCGTTTGAGGGAGTTGAACAAGTGGTTCCCTATGAGTATATTATTGAGTTACTTGGTTTTCAAAAGGGAGCCCCGGAGCAAGTGGATGTGCATGGAGGCACATTGGAAGGTTTTTGGAGAATGATCGCGGGAGAAGCTAACCGACAGAGAAATAGCATCCGGAACCCCATCATCCAAGTGTTCCACTCATGGATGAGCAAGAGGATTTTGGGGAGAATGAAAGAAACCAAGATTACCGACATGGAGGTGAATTGGCTTTACTCGGCTTTGATTGCCAGGCAGCCAATCGACCCCACTCACATTATGATCAACCGGTGGTGTTGTGAGGCAACATCAGGTTCGGGAGATAATGGCTCGGGGTGTTATCTCTCCATGTTGGCTATCTCTTTGAGACCGGGAATTCCAAGAAACCCGGAGCATCTCCTAGTTGATACTTCCCTTGGGTTTGATTATATGAAGCAAGGCAAATATATAAGTGGAGATGAGAGAGGAGGCTTCAAATTGGCCAAGGTGAATTTGCCCCTTCCGGATGGAAGATTAAGACTTTTTCTTGAGGGGAAAGAAGATTGGTTAGAGGAAGGACTTCTTGTGCCGGCAAAGAAGAACAAGAGAGGAAGGATTATAGAAGAAGGTTCTTCCGCAGCCCAAGAAGAAGGTGCGCAACAAAATTATGTGCCACCGTTTGGAGGAATTCCGGTGCCGCCGAGATACTACGGTGGTGTACCAATGCAAGCATGCGGGAGTGGTGCAGCCATGCCGCCACCAAATTTTGCGGTACCCAACATAGCCTTTGCGGAGCCATATGCACACCTTCCTCAACCACAACAAAGTGTGGCCATCATTGGAGGATATGCTGCAAGAAACATGCAAAATATCGCAGCCATCCAAACCAATGCAAACCAAATGGGTGAAGGAAATGCAAACATCGCCTATGAGCTTGGACGCCTTCACTTAGCACCGCCGGGACAATTCATAGGAGGAGCGGTGCAATCCTATTATGAGCAAGGGTACAACAATCAAGATTATCAATATCAACCACCGGCGGAAGATTAGAGAGAGGAGGAGCTTTAGTTTAATCTTTTCCCTTTTCTTTAATTTTCAGCTTGTATGCGCCTATGTATGCGTAGTATTTTCAGTTTTTATTTAATTTTCAACATGTGTGTTAGATTTTATTTTCATCATGAATAAAATCACCACCTTGTTTTTACCTTTAGCAAAGATACAAAGTTTGTGCCATGTTGATATATGATGATAGTTGCCGCTTTGTTTATCTTTGTACTTGTTTTATGCATGATTAAGCTAATGCTATCTTAAAATACAAATCTGAAATTATCTAAATGCTAGCTTAATCTTTTGCGGAGGTTATGATAAAAATAAAGACCCATAGTGTTTTATGTGCTCTCAAGTTTTAGATGGATTAAAGATGATTTATTTTTTGTTCTTAAAAGTAATGCTAACCTTGTCATAAATACCACTTGCATGTTGCTCTACCTATCCAAAGCCATATATATATTTGAGTGCAAAAACTTAGTATACAAGGTTTATTTTTGAGTGAGTTATTTCAGGCCTTGATTTCTCTGGCCCGAGACTAAGAAGCTGGTCATTCCGTTTTTGCGTATCTATCTTTTTGTTAGCCTTTTTATCCGTGCATTGTGTATCCCCACATCGGAGATTTCACAAACCTCGTCGGATATCCACCCTTAAAACCAAAAATATCATCTTTTGTGTTTACCTCATTGACCACAACCTATCATTGAGTATGGATCGTCAATTCCAGGAAGATCGCAAGATGGTGCCAATATTGAAGATTTCAAGTATCTCTCCAAAGGAAAAATATTTCTATTACCTACCTTACCTCTATCACCTCTTTGCCCGAGGACGAGCAAACGTCTAAGCATGGGGGAGGAGGTAGGTACAATGCAATTTAGAGTTCAAGGGGAGCAAATAAAAACAGAGAGAAAAAGAAAGAAAGAAAGAAAAAGAAAAAAATGAGTATAAAGAAAAAAATAAATATATATGTATGAGAAAAGAAAAAATATATGAGTATGTATAAAAATAAAATAGAGTGAACTCCCCGGTTCTCTAAAGTGCATTAGGAATTTCAGAAAGTTTCAAGATTTAAGATCCAAACTCATCTTTCCAACCATGTGCAATCCGATAACGAGGACTTCCTTTGTGCCTCGGGATCACTCCTTGCCATTTGCACATGTCCACCTATCTCGAAGTGTGTGTATTTTTCTCTCCCCCTCCTTGATATAACATTATTTTCCAATGACCTTTTTGACGAGTCTCGGTAAGACCATGAGAAGCTTGTCTTGTTTTGACAACATCTCATTTATAATATCTTGGTAGGACTAAATTTTCCCAAAGAGCTCCACATAAAGCCTGCCACTTATATATATTTTTTGAGAGGGAAAGGAGTAGAAGAAATAGGCTTGAGAGATAAGATGAGATGAGAGTTCATGAGCAAGATGCAAGGTGGTTTAAATTTTTGAACTTGGTTTAGCTCGTTTTCATCTCATTCTTTATTTCAAAAATTCCGAGATCCATTTGAATTTTTGGGAGCATGTTTAATACTTGTGGGATGAGCTTAATTAATATCCACCCTCTGTAGGGATGAAGGCTAGTACATTATGGAACTTTAACGAACTAAACTTTTGAGAGCATTATGTTTTCTCGTGTATGATCAAGTGCAGGGTTTAAGCAATGAAGGGCAACGATGATATCCGTCGAAGGCTTACTCGAGGACGAGCAAGGTTTAAGCATGGGGGAGATGTTGACAGTGAATTTCCGTCAACCTAGCCATGAGTTTACCTTCGGTGTTGGCATGAATTTTATATCTTATCTATTGGTACTAACCCCCTTGGTATAACAAGTTCGTTCGTGCATGTCGGTTTTGGAGTTTGATGTTTATGCAGGATTTTAGCGTTGAAAGCAAGACTTCCGGGTAAAGTTCATCAAGCACCTTGTGACAAGACCTTGAAGCCCGGTACAAGTCAAGTAATGAAGTGAACATGACTCCAAGAAGCCCAAGGACCAACCCGTGAAGACGGAAAACTCCGAGGACCTGAACAGAAAATGCTGAATCTTGCAGGACAAGGAGCTTCATCTAAACCGCAGAGAAACTGACGTCAAGGGCCCACATGCAGAAGGGAGAATACTCTAGAAGACTCGGGAAGCATCACCAGCAAAGGAGGCCACGAAATGGGCCAGAATGGGCCCAGGCCGGCCGGCCCGGCCCATTTCTGGGTCCATTCGTGCCCCCCTTTGACCTAGCCGCCTCTCGGACTATTTATAGCCCCCTGGCCAAGAGCCACGCATCAACTCATTCGTCATTCACCGCCGAGGAGCAGAGAAGAGAGGGACACCATTCCAGAGAGGAGAGGGTCGAGCTAGTTGTCTAGGGTTTCCCTAGCCGACGTGGGAACCTTGCAAGGAAGACCACGTCGGAGTTCCAGGAGCTAGAAGCAAGATCAAGGTAGGATCCCAGTGGTGATCTTGTTCATGTATCATGTACTATGTTGAATTATCAAGTTGCGATCTGATTTCTAGCGATCGAGTGTTTCTTCTACGACTTTGATTTCGATTGGCTTTTCTTACTTTAAGATCTATTCTCGAGATAGATCATAGAGGGTGTTCTTGTAGTCGTGGTGGCTAGAGGTGCATGCCTGACCTTCCAAGAGATTTCAACTTGTCCATTGGACTCGCCCTAGGCTAACCCGCACGAATAGGAGTGCGTTGTGACAGAACGGTGGCTCCAAAAGGTGGGCGTCTTCGGAGTTGGACGGGAAACCGTGATTTAAAGATGCTTTTCATGAGATTCAACTTGGCTATTTCTTCTTTGCTTGGAACTTCAACAAAAGCTTGATCCAATCTCTCTAGATTGGTTTTACCTATCCCTCTCTATCTCTTGCTACCTCCGGCTTTCATAGATTAGATTCGTTTCTTTCGATGTTCTTTAGATTAGATGCAAAAGCATTCCCTTTGAAGATCTAAGTGTTCTCGGCTTTAATAGATAGGTTCTTGCATCACACATTTGTTCCATGGATTCGATACCTTGGGTTCACACTTGAGGGAAGAAGGGTCCCTTGGCTACGACGGAGGACTTGTCCGCTTACAAGTCCAAACGAAATTGGATACGCATATACACCGTCAACAGGGGTCTAGCAATATGAGAAAAATTCTTTATAAACCTTCTATAAAAACCAGCATGGCCTAGAAAACTTTTGATTCCTTTGACATTTACAGGTGGAGATAGTTGTTCAATTACTTCTATCTTAGCTCTATCTACCTCAATTCCTCTTTCAGAAACTAGATGGCCTAGCACTATTCCTTCTCTAACCATGAAATGACATTTTTCCCAGTTAAGGACTAAGTGCGTTTCTTCACATCTTTGCAAAACCTTATCTAAGTTTTCTAGACAATCATCAAAAGTTTTTCCATATACAGAAAAGTCATCCATGAAAACTTCCATGATCTCTTCAATCATATCAGAGAATATAGACATCATGCATCTTTGAAAAGAAGCTGGAGCATTACAAAGTCCAAAAGACATTCTACGATAAGCATAAGTTCCATAAGGACATGTAAAAGTGGTTTTGCTCTGGTCACTGGGATGGATTGGGATTTGGTGATACCCAGAATATCCATCAAGAAAGCAAAAGAAAGAGTGATTTGCCAACCGCTCTAACATTTCATCAATGAAGGGCAGTGGAAAGTGATCTTTCCTTGTGACTTTATTGAGTTTCCTATAATCTATGCACATACGCCAACCAGTGACAGTTCTTTGAGGAATCAATTCATTCCTCTCATTTTTCACAACTGTCATACCTCCCTTTTTAGGCACGACTTGCACAGGGCTCACCCACTCACTAAGTGGCACAGGATATATAATCCCAGCGTGTAAAAGTTTCAGAACTTCTTTCTTCACTACCTCTCTCATCGCATTATTGAGTCTTCGTTGAGGCTCTCTAGATGGTAGAACATCAGGGTCTGTAGGAATGCGATGTGTGCAAAGGGCAGGATTGATGCCCTTAAGGTCGTGGAGTGAGTAGCCAAAGGCTGGGCGATGTTGTTCTAAGATAGTTATCAGCCTATGAGTCTCTTCCTGAGTGAGCTTGTCATTAATGATCATAGGAGACTTAGGATCATTGTGCAAAAAGGCATATCTAAGACCAGGTGGTAATGGTTTGAGTTCAATGGGAGGTCTCGAGGGTTCCTCAAGTTCATCGAGGGGTTCAGATTCTGTAGGATTTTCTTCTTCCTCCCCGATGAAGAATTCAGTGACATCTTCTTGATTGAATTCTACAAAATGTTCTAGAGATGCTTCATTCACCTCTTCCATTGGGTCTGGTTCTGGACTGGGTTCGGTCTTAGTATGGATCGAGTGTGCGAAGTGTAAGGGAACTCTAATGGTTTTGCCTAAGCAAATGTCAAGTTTCCCTGTGTGTCCTTCCTTAAGGAGTCTTTCCAAAGGATGGCCTATTAAAAGGTCAAACTCCTTAATATCACAAATGTGAAAGCTCGGGTGAATTGGCATGTCGTTTACCGAAACGGGTAGGATATAAAGAATTCCTGAACTTTGAATAATTTGTCCTGAGGAGCACTTTAATAATTTCGTTGTGGGGGATAATGGCGTGTTTTTAATAAACTGATAAAAAAGGATAAGGCCATTATATTGATTCCTACAACTGGATTATAAAGGGCATCAAAGGGGGTTCCATAGATTGTACATTGAATTGGTGTAGAAGGTGAATCCAAACGGACCATGTCAGAGGAAAGCTCTGATTCTTCTAACCATTCGCCACTCAAGATGGATGCAAGCTCCACAGTGTGTTCTCTTGAGAAGGTCTGCTCAAAAGGGTCTATTTTGTCATGCGAAGACGATGTGTACTTTTGGGGCCTCTTCTCTTTATGATAATTCGAGGTGTTTCCATAATCGAAAAATAAATCATCCTCGATATCATTTATAAAATCAGGTAGAGGGATAGCTATAGGCTGAGATGGTTCTGGCATAGGCTCTGGTGTAGCTATCTCTGGAATCTCTTCTTTTAAAGTTTTCTCTTCTAATGGATCATCATTGGTGCTGGCTAGAATATTATCTAGGATGGTTCTAGCTTCACTGGATGTAAGGTGTATGAATGATCCATGTGAGGAGGTATTTAAATAGGCTCTAGATTCCCTATTAAGACCAATATAGAAATGTTGAAGGAGAATATGGTCTTGAAGGCCTAGATCTGGTCCGGATTTGTAAAGGAGTTCAAAATGTTCCCAAGATGAACTCATAGACTCACTATCCCCCTGTTTGAAGGATATGATCTTGGTTCTAAGGTTGACTACTCTGGATAAAGGGTAGAAATCCATGCAGAAATCCGCACAGAGAATTCCCCAATCGCCTTTCTTCTTCCCTTTGGTTCTGTCATACCACTAGCGAGCTTTTCCTTTCAATGTGAATGGAAAAAGCTTCCAACGAATGGTCTCGTCAGACATACCCTCTATATGAAGGTAGTCACAAGTTTGTTCGAACTGTTGGAGATGATGATAAGGGTCTTCGTCTTCTATTCCTGAGAAAGTGTTGGTTTGGACCATCTCTATTAACCGTGAGCGCAGCTCATAGGCATCAGATAAGATTGGCTTTGATGAAGGTATGGGCCTAAGGCTGAGCTCTGAGGGTGCCGAAAAGTCTTTAATGAGGGTAGTATCCATAAGGATAGTATAAAAGAAAAAAAATCTAAAACTAAAAAAGGAAAAGATAAAAGTATACATACAAGATATAGTTATACTTACGAGTTCTCTCTTAACCGTTCTCCCCGGCAACGGCGCCAGAAATGCTTGTTGGTATTTGTTAAGCCTACAGAAATATTATAATGGATAATCCGCAAGCGCACGGATACCGGTGAGCACTTCACCAGGGAAGAGGGTTTTAAATATCGAATCCACAGGGAGAAGGGTAGAGTGATCCGAGATGTATAACTAATCCCTGAGTAGTTATCAAGGACTTGATAGAAAGAGAGATAAGGAAAACTTTAGGATGTCTAGTTCTTACTCGCACAAGCTATGCTATTATTGTTCTTATGGGGTGATTGTCTGAAGGCACACTTAGGAAAGGGAAACTTCCGACAATCTATGGGGGAGTCCTACGATTTTTATAGATGGGAGGTGGACTGCAAAGGATAGACGGGAACGAGGTCACTTCCCGCTTCTACCACACGAACCGGAATATAGAAGGCATTCACAAGCTAGCTAGTCTAAGCACCACGCTTACACTAAACATGCAACTTTAACTCAAGAGCGACAGGAATTAAAGTACTCATAAAAGAGTTATGAACCGTAAGAACAATAATAACAATGTTACTCACTTGAATAAGAAGTTGATCTTTCCACAAGGTCTCAAGATCAGGCTCCAATGGAGTTGATCCCAGAGGAAGAAGATGAAGAGGAGGCACCGACAGATCTGGGCCTTCCTTCAATTCCACCTCTACCGCTCTCTAATTCTCTTGAACAAGATTAGCTAGATCTGAATAGATCGTGGCTCTAATCTCTCAACTTGATACTAACTCTCCAACTCTAATTCTAGTCTAGAGCTTCTATCTCAGGTAGGCATTGATGATCTCGAATGAGTTGTTCCCCTACCCTGGGGTCAGGGGGCCTGTTTATATAGTCCTGAGGAGGTGCCTTGCCGTCGTAGGATCAAACCGACCTAATATACGGTTTAGATTGCTTCTCATAGGCGATGGAAGAACATTCCAGAAGTAGGGCTGAGTTGGCACCGGGGGGGGGGGTCCGGTCGGCCTGTGGTGGGCCTCCCTCGGGGTCTGCCTTGGCCAGGACGGTCCTTGCCCCTTCCAGATGCTTCTTTCTTGCAAGCCAAGTCACGTTGAGTTCGAGAGTGTTCTGGAACCTTCTAGGCTTGTTTCTTTTCTTGTATTTCTGAATAGTTCCTGTAATTTTATGAATTCACCAAAACTCGTGGAAATTGTCAGTGCAAACCCTAATAAGGTGATCTAATTATATTTTAACCCTTTTTCCAGTAAATATGAGGGGAAATATTTATAGATAAAATGTGTCAACAATAACCAACAACGAATCATGTCTTTTTCTAATGCTTGGTAATAGTCCTCAACAGATCTAGAACCTTGCTGAAAACGCTGCATTTGTTTAAGCAAATCTCGAGCAAAATAAGAAGGCACAAATCTGTGTCATAGAGTAGCTTTTAATTGATCCCAAGTGGTTGGAATTTTGCTGGGATGTCTTTTAATATAGTCACGCCACCACATTAAAGCAAAATCAGTAAACTCACTAATAACAACTTTAACTTGAGAAGTAGCAGGAATATCATGGCATGAAAATTGTTATTCAACTTCTAATTCCCAATCAAGATATGCAGCAGGATCATATTTGCCATTATAAGGTGGAATTTTAAATTTAACCTTAGCAAATGAATCAATACCGGAACGGTGTGGCACACGGCGAGCACAGCCTCGGTGGTCTCCAGCATTTTGCTCCTTGTCAGCCCTCATGGTGTCGCCGTCTGCCATGGTTAGCGCAAACACAAAAACAAAATTGACGACAACAATAGGGTGTAATGGCTCACAAAGGCGCTCAAACTAGTGTTGTTTTCAAATTCTTATCCGTTCTTACCAAGTACACAGGGGCGAACTGCAACCAAAAGGTGGAACCTGCAAAAGATTGGAGGAGCGATTGCCTGGAGAATCAAAACCAGCTCGTCATAGAATTTTGGGGAGTTCTGGGAAGGCTGCACTCAATTGAAGGATTACCACACTCAAACAATAATGCAAAGCTGAATTATAGTGCTACACACGATCAAACATTGCTGGAAATAAATGCAAAAACAGAGGGGAAAAAGGGGGCAAACCGTGGAAGGGGTTCGCTGGAAGGGGGAGGGCGGTAATGCCAAGAAGGAAACGCAAGCAGGGAAGGTGCAGCGTGCGTGGGCACTCGGCGTGGCAATCCAGAGGGGGAGCATGGCGCGTGTGAACCTTTTTTTCCCTCGTGACACAGTGCTCGATCTTTCGGTGAGTGGAGATAAATCCGATTTCGGCGGGAGACGACCCTCACGATCCGACTACGATGAGCAGGCCTGAAGCACCAATGCAATCGCTGAACCAACTCCTTGTGGTTACCGACCTTGTTGAATCAAGATCGGCCTGATCACGAAGATCAATTCCTGTGTGCAATCAAAGAACGAACAAGAATTATGAAGCGAGCAATCTCAATATCACTAGAGGGTGGAGTCTGCAATACACGAAGGCAGCGCTATGCGGCTGTTCGGTTGTACCTAAAGCTAACTTGTAAAACAAAATCAAGTTTCTAAGGCGGCGGCTACTGAGTATAAAAGGAGGGGCGTCCTAGGGTTGGGGGCGTCCTAGGACGGGGCGCCCACAACTTGGGCCTAAGGCCCATCAAACTGGCGATGCAGCACCTTGGCAGATTCTGGATGTCAAATTGTTTTGACGATTCCCATTGACTCAGGACGAATTTTGGCATGAGACCAGTGCAATTGGAAGCTCTATGAAATTGTGCTTCCAACCATATATAGAACGTCCAAAACCGACTCCGTATGCGACCTGGGCGTTGTATTTAGTGCGTGCTGCTCCTGGACTCCGAACTGGGCTCGAACTTGAATTGCTTTACGCCTCCACCTCGGGGACTCGAACCAGATTAGCTTCGTGCCTCCTCCTCGACTTGGACACCCTTGTTGGACTTCTTCTACTCCATTTTATGCACCAATCATGGTCGTATGCACGGGTGTCATGTCCTCATCAATGGCCGCGTCGAAGTGGCAGCTCGTGGCCGCCGCCACACTACCAGATTCGGCATAGTTGCCGTGAGCTGGTTCCTCACGGCAAAGAACGGTCTACTCACGGCAAAGAGTTTGCCGTGAGTAGCCGCCGGCATAGAGCTCACGGCAGAGTTTTGCCGGCAAAGAGCTCTATGCCGTGAGCCGAAGCTCGGGCTTACGGCAATGGTGTGCCGTGAGTACCTTTAGGCTCTCGGCAAAGTGTTTCTGAAAAGAATAAAAAAACAAAAAGCCCAAACGCCAGGCCCACTGACGCCGCCATCTCACCGCCGCCCGCTGCCACCGCCATCCGACCACCACCAGTACCACACCACCCGGCCGCCCACTGCCACTGCTGTCCAACCACCACCAGCACCACCACCCCGACCGTCGAGACAGGAGGAGGCCGCGTACGTGTAGGAGGAAGGTGCGCCGCGCCGCGCCGCGCCGAGGAGGAGGCCACACCGCGCCGCGTCGGGGAGGAGGCCGCACTGCGCCGCACCGGGGAGGAGGCCGCGCCGCGCCGTGGAGGAGGTCGCATCGCGCTGAGGAAGCCGGGACGCCGAGGAGGAAGCCGGGGAGCCGAGGAGGAGGCCGGGCAGTCGTTGTAGATCTCGCTGCCGCCGTTGTAGATCTCGCTGCCGCCGTTGTGGATCTCCCCGCCGCCGTCGTAGTTCCTTCGACGGTCTGCTCCTCGAGATGCGCTGACGCCGCATCTCACCCCTCCCCTACACACTGAGCCGTCGCGGATGGAGAGGATGTGGATGCGCCCACCGCCGTGGAGGCCGAGCTCCTCCTTATGCGCCGCCGCCGCACCTCGCCCCGCCGCTGCTCCTCACTGCCGGTGAGGGGCGAACGGAGGGGGGAGGGGAGGCAGGAAGGCCCGACGCCCTAACCGGTGAGGGAGGGGGAGGAGGAGGAGGCGCGAGCGAGGCCGGTGGATCTGAGCACGGGGGAGGGAGGAAGAGCCGAAGAGGAGTGGGCGGCGGAGGGTGGGAGGGAGGAGGCGGGGGAGGGGAGGGGAGGGGGTTATGTAGGTAGGGTTTCGGTGGGCATTGGGCTGTTGGATTAAATGGGCCAGAAGGCCCAAATAGGCCCAGGACAATGAGATTTTTTTTTAAAAATACATCAAAATGCTTTTAAGTATTTAAAAATAGCAAATGACTTCAAATGAAAAAGTTGTCAAATACAAAGTCTCATAACTTTTCGGGATACACAACTTTCATATTGCAAGTTTCTCCATTCAAGAACATTTACAAAATTTGAATTTTCAAATTAAAAAAATTCAAACATAGTTTTTCTTTTGCAACATGATTTCAAATGAAAAAGTAATAAACAACAAAGTTTCATAACTTTTCAATATGTACAACTTTTATTTATAATGTCTCTCCATTCCGCATTTCAAAAATTCAAATTTTGTTCACAAATTCTATTAATCTCTCGTATAGTTTCATGAAACTATATAAGAGATATAGGTTTTGTGAACAAAATTAGTACAATTTTGTCAAATGAAGAAATGATCACAATAAAAATTGTAAATCTTGAGAAGTAATAAACTTTGTAATTGATTTTTTTTATTTGAATTAATTTACTGCTTCAAAATTTGATTTCAATATATGGCAAACATAATTTTCCCGTCGGCCAGAAAAAAGGCTCACGGCAAACTACATCTTTGCCGTGAGCCGCTCTCGGCAAAATAGCTTGTTGCCGTCGGCCACGAAAGGCTCACGGCAAACTACATCTTTGTCGTGAGCCCCTCTCGGCAAAATTTTTTTGCCGTGAGCCGCTCTATTTGCCGTGAGTTTTAATTTTGGCCGTCGGCAAAAAGCTATTTTGCCGTGAGCCCGACAAAAAGTTCACGGCAAAACACTAGGCTCACGGCAGCTATGAGATTTCCGGTAATGCCACTTCATTGTTGCGGAACGGAGCTCGGCCTGCGTGCCAGCGTGGATGCCTCACCCGCTGCTCCGGCTAAGATCCTGCACGCCAGCCGCCCCTGTGCCGGGAGAGAAGGTGAAGGGGAAGGGAGGAGGCTGCGTGCTCCCCTCCGCTCGTCGTGCTCCCCTCGACCGGCCTGCTGGTAGTTGCTGGAGAGGAGAGAAAAAGGGAGGGAGAGAGAACAATTAATGCTAAGAACAATTAATGCTAACTAATTTTAGTCACCCTCCAAATAAGGGGCTGACTAAAAGGTTTTTAGTCTGACTAAACTTTAGTCATGGGACTAAAGGATCCAAACACCCTCATAATTATGCTCGTTAGATTTGTCTCGTGATTTTAGGAGGGACTGAGTTATGAAATGAGTTTTATCATTAATGCACATTTAATACTTCTAATTAGTATCCGAAGATTGATATGATGGTATAGTTAGTAAAACTTTGGGAACTAGACGGAGCATAATGCCAACATGCTGCTAGGGTTGAGGCCCGCAAAATATCGGCTTGGGCTGATGAAAATCAGTAGTAATTTTGTACACACACAGAAATTTGGGCGTAGGCTCATCATCAGTCGGAGTCATGGTTTAGGATATATTTTGCTTCACATCAATAAAAGATGCTTTTCTTGCATGGGATTCTGATCCGTGTGGTGCACTACTACCGGCGGCATGCCTTGCCACATGGGATTGACTCAATGCCGGGATCTCCCTACAGCAAAAGAAAATGCCAGCCGGCCCAAGCAAGTTTAGCATCGCTTATTTCTCCGGCATTGCCCCCGCACTTTTACAAATTAAAGGTGCTCTTTGTTCTCCAGCACTTCAAATATTATTCCGAACTGTCAGGCGAAGCAAAGGCTAATAACCAGCAGTCAGAAGATGTCTTTTTTTCTTATGAGAATGTCAGCAGATGACCCTGCTATATATATACAAGCCACATCCTTGATGCATGGCAGCTAGCTATAGAGCAAAGCAGCAGCAACAATAGGAACGAGATATATACCATCAGTAAGTGGGAGACAATTAAACACAGTCCTAGCTAGCTGAGATGATGTCAATGGTGACTCCCGCCTACACCCTCTTGAGCCGGCCCGGCGGCGCCTTCGGGAAGAATCTCTTGCGCACCCCTACAACCCCGCAAACAGGCGGTGGCGACGGTTTTGTGGCATTTCCTTGCACTCGGAGCAAGACTTCACCTCTATCCGTGTGCCATGCAAACACCTACAACGTCCCGCCCTTTGGTAAAGGAATTTGATTTCGGAATTCTAGAATGCTAGTGGTTGGTAGTACTCTCTCCATTTTAAATTATAGGTTGTTTTGATTTTTTAAGATACATAGATTTTTCTGTAAATACTGCGTATTTAGCTGAATATATGTCAAAAATCGTGTGTTCATGATGAACTCTGGTGCAATACGTCACAGCTCTGGTGCACCCCAAGTTCCCCACGGAGCCGAAGAATAACTGGAAGATCACAGAAGAAGCAGACCACATCAACCTGTGGTTCAAAGTGGAGGAGGCGACGAGCAAGGATGAACTGGAGGTTGCGATCAATGGCGATGTGCTCCTGATCAGGTACAAGGCGAAAACCGGGGGCAACCCGACGGTCCCGACCTCTCCGTCCCCCGCGAGCGAGCTCGACGTCCGGCTGCTGCTTCCCTCCGGCTATGCGAATCCCAACACGGTGGAGGCCGAGCTCACGTTTGGAGCGCTGTTGGTAACCATCGCCAAGCCCAAGCAAGAACCCAATCCGATACCCATCAGAACGTCCTAGATATATAGACCAACTGATCCATCTGTTGTGTACAAGGCTAGTCAGTAAAAAAAAAGATAATACTAGCTTGTATGGCTTTGCCAATCAATAAATCATCTTGCAGTTTGATGTTCCCAGTATGAGTTGTACAACTTGACATTGTTTTAAAAGACAATGGTAAATGCATGAGCGGTCACGCCAAGAGCATGATTAAGGATGGAAATGGATCGGATTCGCATGGAATCTGATTCAGATAACACATTTACCACATTTTTACTCAAATATGAATACAGATTCGAATGTTCTTGAATACGAATACAAAACGGATGTCTCGAATACGAAAACGCATTCGGATATTTATTCGATTTGGAAGACAACATTTACCATTTTTCTTTATTGATAATTAACAATTACAAAATTATGTAAAGACTAAAGTATATTAGTACATAACAGAGATCACTCATTAAAAATATCACATTCATCCATATTTATTTTAATAATTAATCATCTAATAAATAAAACTACTAATAAATACATATTTTTCATATATATACATTTATCAAACAAAATAAAAAGACATGAAAAATATTTTCATCAATATATAAATAAACTAGAGTAATTAAAATTAAACTTTATATTAATGTATTTTTATTATGAAAATTAATTATATTGGTCAATAAATTTAAATATAACTTTTAAATTGTTTTATGAATGCAATATTTTTAATATTAAAATTAATGTCATAATCATTAGTTAAGGATGTAAATTTGTTTTCAATTATACACTATCATTATTAGTATTCTATTGAACATAATTTATCGTTATGGATATTGGATAATTCGGATTTCATTTCCATATTTACATCCCTAAGCATGATTCCCGGACATCATATCACTTTTAGATGACATAATTAGGACAATTTTCAGTGAGGAATTTTTTTATTGATCGTATTTACTTGAAATCACCATGTCTCATTCATCAAATAATATCCCTTTCGAGTAGGTACAACATGTTTTGAAATTTAATCACTTAAATGTTACCATTAGATATGATCATTGTAAATTATATCACCAGTTGTTTAAGTCATTAAATTATTAATATGTTACCATTAAATCTTTTTTGGAATTGAAATAGTCACATATTTATAAATTTCATATGTGCGTGTTAATAATTATTCCTTTAGTAATGAGCCATATATATTGTTGTTCAATATTTTTTTCATTTTATATTATTCCAAGTAATTTAGCAGTGTTTTGTATTCCCGTGAATGAACCACGACAAAATAAGTCACTATCAACAAGCCAAGAATGATAAATCAGTTGTGAACCAGATTTGTATGGAAATATGATTTCAAATATTAAAGTTTTTGTGTATAAAGTTATACATCCCGTTGAGAGATAGTTTTGTATAAAGTTTTGTCTGTATCCGACTTTGTATGTAAATTTTATGGATTTTTTAGTAAAGATGGAATTTTTATTGGAATGAACTGTACAAATATCACATTTGGTAGTGGATAGAACTGATATTACAATAATTTTGTATACCATCAATTTTTATGTTTGATTAAGAATCTCTACGAAGACACGCACACAACTATGTCCCTATGAGCATATCAGAAAGATCGAGGAGGCAAATCGTTAATATTGACATGTTGTCTACCATTAAAAGAATAACGCCTATGAAAACATGAAATAAGTTCAGTAAAATATTGAGCCCCTCACTCTAAAATATTCGGTATAATAAGGTCAACATGGGATACTTTACCTCATTTGCTTTGGGTTGTTCGGTTTAGAGTGAGTTGTCTAGAGAAAGTTTGCTGTCCTGTCGTGGTTAGCTGATCTTTAACATTGTAAAACTGGTAACCCAAGTGTTATTTTAGCTTTAATCAAAGCTGGGCTTCTTGGCCTCTTTTTTTTTAAAAAAAGATGTGGCCTCCGTCATGTTTGGGAAGGTTTCCACAACCGGGGAGTACAAGGTGCTTCGTTTGCTTGTTGGAATGTCGATATTCCCCCCAGCCCTAAGCCGATGTGTGAGGTGTTGACGTTTGATCGCAGCGGCGTCCATGCTCGATGCAGAGGTAAGGAACACCCCTGAAGATGTTAACAGTGTGAGCATCATGACGAGAAGAGAGGTCGTCAATGGGACTGTCTACCTTTTACGCCCCGCTGTTCTGGAACTCATTGCTTCGTTTGACCTTGGAATGGAGGAGTGGAGGACACTCAAACGACCCGAGGTTGTCTGGTTCGTTGGTAACATTGGTGAGAATAAGAACAATTTCTCGCTGGCTGCCGTGAATGGTTGCTTGGCTGTGGCTCATCATAACCGTTCTTTTATGGACCTTTGGTTTCTCACGGACTCTGATTGAAGAAGGCTTGTGGGTCAAATAACACAGCATATAGGTGAAGGAGGGGAGTGTTTGGCATAATTTTAGCGTTCTGCGTCCCTTGTTTGTGCTAAATGACGATGGGAGAGTGTGGTTGCTTACGGTGAAACATGTTGATGGAGGGAGTATTTGACATGAACATGTTGATGGTTGATGGTGAGATATTTAGTTACATTCACTGCATTGATGAAGCTTTTCAGCCCATTATATGTATAGCCTTTTCATGTTACTAGTAAAATGCACGTGCGACACGCACGTGTTTAAGATATATGCATTTTAAGTTATTCATAATCAAATTAATATCATAGTTAGAAAACCCACAGTTATTGGTCGTTGCTAATCTAGTAGTTACAGATGTATTCATGCCCAAATGCATCCAGATTAACAACTACTAAAAAAACTTGACTACTGCTAATTGCTATTGATTAACCAAATTTGTCTTAGTGTTGTAAGCTTAATTAAATATTGGCAAAATCGAAGAGATATTGCAAGGAACGAGTTATTGGGCTTTTTAATTAGTCAAGAAACAGAGCCAGCTATGCTTGGTGAAACGGCATAGGTACAAACATACACCCTCCGTCCCAGAAAGAGTGTCGCTAGAAAACCGTGTTTGTCTCACAAACACGCTTCCCGGACGACACTCTTTCTGGGACGGAGTAGTAGCTTTTACCTTAATCACTACAATACCCATCTATGATCACACTGTCTGTGACTAAATTAATCCTATGCATCTTCATAACAAATGAGCCTTCATGTTTGATTCAGAACTAAAATATATGGGTGATATATCTAAGTATCCCACGAATAAAGAGATGTTAAGTGTTAACTTTGTTCTCGAGGTGTTGAGGTTGCAGTAATGAAGTAGGCTGATGCTTCCACCAACTATATCAAGCAGAATTACACAAAGGAAGTTCAGATCAACAGAAGATGGTATTGATACTCCAGAGTATTGTTAAACCTAATATTATTCAGACCATAAAGGCTAACCTGAATAAGCAAAGCACACACACTACAGTATATATCTACCTTTTTGATTCAGAACTAAATTATATAGATGATAGATCTAAGTATTTGCATTAAGCATATCATTCCTATGATCCTATCAACAAGCTAAAAATATTGAATATAGTTTCAAACAGGCAAAGGCTCTATCAATCTACTCCACCCGAATATTATCAGGTATATTTATCAGGCAATACTGAATATTTTAGTTGATAACAAGTTTTAGAAGTAGTTGAGTTTATTTGCTCCATTCAGCACACTTGAGACATGTTCATGTGACTATAGAGTATATATCGTAATAAAACTACAACAATTTCGATGCACCCCATGGGCCCGTTCCATGACCAAAACTGTTTCCACAAAAATTAGGCATCCAGGGCAATGAAGACACATGATTTGTACTCACAATTGGTGTCAACCTTTGATTCCCCAATCTCCAATGTGTGAAAGTATGTCTGATACTATCGTTATCCCTGTCATATCTAACATTTTCTAGAATGAAAAAAAGTCCATCATGTACTAAAATACAGGATGACATCACCCCAAGTTGAACAAATGTGCCTAAAGACTACTCTTTCATCATAAAGACATGGTTCCTACTTCGTACTCGAAGAGAGCAGATGAATTAGTGAAGCTGGTCAAGACTGGTAACATAAAGCCAGACTATTTCTCATCGTGATTTAACACCCTGCCTCGGGCAACAAAATATTTATATTGCAATACACATTTGATTCAGCAGAATAATAAAGTAAAAACATGTGAAATTATAATATAAAAAATCATCCAAGATTACATGTTTGCCATAAATAGTGTACAAAGCTAAGATTTCTAACAAACTTTTCAATAACCAATTACAGGAACAGGGCTTTACATTGCTGCAAATAATACGAGGTACCTTCTTATATGACATGGTAGTGCTCATGCCTTTAATTTCAAAAAAAAAAGTATACTCTAGATTCGATGGCAAGCTGAACTTGCCATCACAAGTGTATACATCACCTCAACTTTGTTCACTTATGCTCCAAATTACTGCCTTGCTTTTATTAATAATGAGTCTCTGCATCCATATCAACGCATCCTTTTAGTTATGAACAGCACGCATAATTTTCCATGTGCCTCTTAGATTAAAAAAAATCACAACCCATATGTCTCTCTGAACAAATGAAACTCGTTACATTCGCTATAATTTTCTTTTGGCAATTATCTACCATTCTGTCACCAAACTTGGTTATATACATCATAATGGAAAGTTAGCAAAGTTATAGTCTCTATGCCCAACATTCAATTTTAAAATGACTAATGAAATACCATCATTTTTAGCACAAGATTGTCAACATGATTAAATAGACAACATTTGCTTGCCGAAATAAATAAGTAATGATGCAGTACCTGTGTGTTACTTCCTTGAGCTAGAGCTATAGTCAGCTGCCAAATTTGCTCCTTACAAAAGAAACTGCTGCTAACCCCTTGTAAGGCTCATGCCATAAACCATCATCGTTAACCTTCAACCAACCTGTATCAGGCAGTGTCCATTTTTCCCTGAGGATGAGTGTCCTTGCTGCATCCTTTATTTCCAAACACAAAATCTTCAAGCATATTGGAGATATGCTTCACTAAGATAGTTGGTTTTCATTGCACATTTGCACTCTACCGTTGGGTCTTGCATTCCGGTCTAATAATAGTAACCAATTAAACACCACAATGAAGGGCGGCATCAGGGAAAAGAGGGAACATGTCAGAAAAGCAATTATTACTATTCTTATTGCCGTGTGTAGTAAAGAGTAATGTTTGTAGCTAGTACAAAACCTCAGCAGAACATACTTTGCCATTAGATTCTATGCAGTCTGCATACTCTAACAATACTCGTTCTCAATGCTCAATACAGATTATCAAAATAAAAAATATCGTATCATACGGAGATGATTAAGAACAATTACTCTATGCTTGTATCCTACCTAAATTTGACCAGTAACCTTAAAATTAGCCCTGACTACATAGGATGGAAGAAGACTCACAAATTAATTTTTTCAATCTATTCACACCAATGGCATCTTATCATCAATTTGCACAAAGTGCCATTCGAGCATCTTCATGAGCTAATCACTGATTGTGTGGGGCTGCATAACTCCTACCCCACTCATCTTGCACATGAAAAGCACTGGGCAGAGGGCGGCAGCTCTGGTGGGCAGCGCGGAAGGGTGAGATGTGGCTCCGGCCACCTGTGCAGGGGCATTCGATTGGAGCGGCGGCTCCAGCCACCTCTATAATGTGAGCTTGTACCAGCCAGGTGGCCAACTTTGGAGGGGCGCAGCGAAAACCGGCACGGGATGGCTGTCAATCAGCTTATTTCTCACCCAGAGTACAACTCTGTCGTAATCCAAAACTTTCAAGCTCCCCGGACCTTTATTTTTCATACTCCTCATATCCCAAATGCGAACTGTGCGATCCGTCGAACTTGTGGCAAACATATATGGGTTCTACAGACGAAAATCTATTGAATTGATTCTATGGTCATGTAAATTCCATGTAGTTGACACCTTACCCACCCTTTCATCGAAAAATGTCAAATCATTTCCCTCAGCAAAATAGAGAGAGCTATGACTATCTGGTGCTTGACAAAGCGAGAAAATGGGTTAGTCACACAAGTGGATAGTATTCAACTTCTCCTGCTCAACATCCATGAGACAAATTTCACTGTGATAGCTAGAGCTGTAAATCTACAAGTTCCATTTATTATAGATACAAATGAACACGGAAATATTAAAGCTAAAAGGTTTCCATCCGGCAAAACTGTATTGTCCTACAAACATGCCACTATCAATTGCCCAACTTATCATCTGTCTTGTGAGAAGCCACATATGGCGGCTAACAATCAAAGTTACAGAAGCCAGAAATGGAGGGCCACATGTTTATCGATAGCACATCCATATCGGACATTTCAAGGAAAATTGAGTTTTACTTTAGCAATTAGGCCACATGAGTCATAGCACTATTACAATATAAAAAGGGCCCCTTATTGCAACCCTCTTTCCTGTCTCATGGTTTAGAACAATTCAAGAGTCCATATCCCCCAGCAAGTTCCTCTTCCCAAGTCCACTCACCCATTTCAGAACTTGATACACATTCTATCATAAAACTCCAATTAAATATAAGCTGTCTCAGGCAATCTAATTTAACGTAACTCTTGTAAAGCCAATATACCATTGTTCAGATAATTAAGCAACAGTGGTAAAACTGATGATCCACATGAACAACAATTGAAATAACACAATAACAATAATTGCACATTATCCAGAAAGAGCAAATTAACAAAAGGAGAAATAATCACCTTCAGCGGCGACGCCATGTCGAGGGATGGATTATTTAATAGCCACCTCGCATAGCAGCGACAACTTGAACCACCACGCACACCATCTGCGGCGGCGATGGCACCGACCAACATGCATTACTTCGCTCCTGCCTGCCCTGTGACGGCAGAGCTCTGATCATATCCGCATGGCTGCGGGCTCTGGCGGTCGGCGCAGTTAGAAGGCCGAGGTCGCGAGCAAGCGGCACCGCTCCCAGGTTCGAGGTCCCCCGCGTGGAGGATGGGGTTGTGGGCTCGTCGGCTCCGCCTCCCGGGGTCGAGTTCCACACGCAGAGGGAGTCCGATGCCGTGGGCACGTCGCCACCGCCTACGGGGAGGCCGGGGTTGCGAGCACGCAGGCGCAGCCCCCGGGGTCGAGGTCCACCGCACGGAGGTTGGGGCCGTGCGCTCGCCGGCGCCGCTTCCAGGAACGGGCTCCCCACACAGAGGCCGAGTCGCGGGCTCGGCGGCGGTGGCAGCGCGGGCCGCAGGGGGATGCGGGCTCAGCTCGGACGGCGATGGATGCGGAGGGGGAGGGGGTCGGCACACGCGGGAGCGCAGCTGCACGGGTGCTAGCCAAGCGGGCAGCGACTGGACAAGTTCAGCAGAAGCGTGGCCCTTGTGGGTTAAAGGGGTGGGTACACAAGCCATAGGTGAGAAAAAAAATTTCGTTTTTGGCAGAAGCGCTCTCCAAATTGCGATTTTTTTGGTACTTCATAGTCCTTCAACCCTATCCACTTCCAAAAACATATGACGGGTGGGTCCGGCGTGAGGGGTAAGGCGGATCCAATTTAGGTGAGAAAAGTTTTCAATTGTCTTCGCTCCTTATAGTATAGACTACCTTCTTCCACAAATATATGACCGTTGGTTAGTTCAATTTTTAACCGACCAACGTCATGTAATAGAGAACGGAGGGAATATTATGTTTACTGTGCTCTCTTTTTTAATTTTGACACGACTGATTATGCAACATCAGTACTCGCTCCGTGTGTTTAGAAATGAGTGGTGGTGTTTGATTGAGTAGTTAACTTCGTTCGTCCCCTTGTCATCGCCTAGAATGCATGTACGTACTGTTACTTGGTTTTGGTTGATATGCCTGAATGAATTAAATTTCATTTATCTATATACTTTTTTCGTTCTTTGCAGACACAACCTCCTCTGCTTATGGCGCTGCAGCTCTTGTGCTTTGATGAGAGGTCAAGGAGGCCCCTTCATCACTTGATTCTTTACCTCCTAAAAGCAATCGATTGGTTGTTCAGTTATTTTTTGCAATGTTAATGTTGTCGGCAACCTTTGGCAACCTTAGGCAGTCCTGATGGATAATTTCTAATTATAGATTCCAAGAGTAATTAATATGTATAGAAATTATCCTTCCCAATCCTAATTTCTATAAACAAGATCATGACATAAATGTCACAATAAAATGAGGTAGATCAATTGTGGGTACTAGTTCTATACAACACACGCTGCTACAATTTTACATGCTCCACCAAACAAGAACCGATGGTGGCGAACAAAGACAACCGTACAAGATATGAATCAGAAAAAAAAACTACGAGACCACGCCGTCCTCGACTCCTTGCAGAACCACCTGCTGTTCTCTCTCTCTCTATCCTCACGTTGCTTCCCATGAACAGAAAGAACACTGGAAAAATCCTCTTGCTTCATCTCCAAAATCCCACCTCTAAATTCAAGAATTAAGCTATGCATGTCGCATCACCTCTTCCTCCATCCAGAGAGCTTTCAGTTCTGCTACGGAGGTCTTGTTGGCGTGAAGTATCGGAGGAGATCGAGGAAGGTTTCCCTCCATCCCTGCTGCGGGCCTTGACGATCTCTGGCTCCCCGGCCGAGCTCCCCCGCTGGGCGCGGGTCGTGGCGAGCCCCTACTCCTGCAGAGAGCGGCGGCGCCCGGCTCCCCACAGCCGAGCTCCCCCCCCCCCCCCTGCCGGGCGCAGGTGCGGACCGCGGCGAGGTCCTGCCCGTCGCCGGGAGCGGCTGCGCGCGGGCTCGCGGCGGGTGAGGATGTGAACGGGGCGGCCGACGGGGCTGCTCGCGGTGTGCGGTGAGGCGAGCGGGGCGGCCGGCTGGGGCGCTCGCCCGAGCTTCTCGGGACGGGAGCAGCGAAGTGGGTGCGGCGTCTGGAGCTCGCCGGTCGTGGCGTCCTGGACTCGCCCGGGCACGGCGGTCCGAGCTTGCCCACCAAAGGCGCGCAGGCGTAGGGACGTCGGGGCCATGGGGATCTCCGCGGCTGCAGCGAGACACCGGATCCGGACGGTGGTCTCGGAGAACGGGTCGTTTCTCCTCAATAGAGAATTTGCGGTTTCCACGTGGGGCGAGGGGAGACGTCGTTTCTCCGGAGGAAACGATTTCTACGATTTCTCTTCTCTCTTCATTATCACGTCCTCAATTTTGCTTAGGTGGCAGTGAGGGATAGAAACCACCTCATTTATAGCTGTTGGGACACTTTGTAAATTTGCGTTTTCATGTTCTGTACTACGTAAGGACAATATTTACCTGCAGCCAAAACAGCTAAATTTGCTTCTTATTTGCATTTTCATGTTCTGTACTATGTAATTTTCATGTTCTGTACTATGTAAGGGCCATCTTTACCTGCAGCCAGGGTGTTCGATCTGGTTGAATCCATTGACATTGTACGATGTAAGTAGGGATGGATCCAAAACATCCGAATTTTGTAATAGATTGATACTTTTAGATCACAATAAAATAAATTTGGTGCTAATTTTTTATGCATTATAACCAGCTAATTACTGGAAAAAATAAAAAAAATTAGCTACAATTTTTTTATGGATTATTTGCTTTCGATAGAGAAAAGGGTGAAAAAACATCCGTATCCGAATCCGAATAGATATCCGAATTTCTTTTCATCATTTGATTAAAATATAGCACACATTTAGGGTTTATTTTGTATGAATCTTATCAAGCACAATGCCAAGAACAAGAATATAAATTTTTGATACAAAATATTATGCCTAATTTAGCTAAAATCAAAAAAGAACGGCTAAAAAATGATATCCGAATTGGTATCCGGATACATCCCTAGATGTAAGTCATATTTAGGCTAAGTACCACTTGATTCTTCTAGCTTCTTTGTGTGCGTATAAAGGAACAATAAATTCAACTGACGAAGAAACAAAATTACAGGAGTAGTGTAGACAAAGGACTTTCAAGCTTGAGGTAAGATGCCCCCCTCCCGACCTGCCGCCGCCGCCGCCGCCGCTCCACCCACCGCTGCCTCCCCTGCGCCACCCCCCGACCTCGCCGGCCTAGCCCGCGCCCCGCATCCTCCGCCGCGCTGCGCCTGGGCTGGATCTGCCGGCACGCTCGCTCTCCGACCGGGAGAAGTTCTTCTCCAACTCGCCACCCCCACCACCGCGCCATGGTCAACCCCCCTGCATCGACGACGAGGAGGTGCCGGAGACCTCGGATCCGGCGGTCCGTCGGGCGGATCCGCGCCCTGCCGTCGTGGATCTGACCGACATTCAACCGCAGCGGGCGTCCTACGCGGAGGTTGTGCGGCGCGAAGTCAATGCCCCCCGTCTGGTCTCTGCGACGCGCCCGAGCTCCACCTACCGCGGCTCCCAGCAACGAAACCGCATTACCTCCTCCGAAGTGACAAGGGAGCAGCACATTCACTCCGGGGAGCGGCCAAATCCACGGAAGATCTGGCGCCCGCGTCAGCCTCCCGCCATGCCCGCTGGATCTCCTGCTCTGGAGCCTGGCTGGACTCCTGCCAAGCACCGAAAGAGGCCACCTCGACGGACGACACCTCCACCCCCGCGACACGATGGGAGACATGACCGGCGGCGCAGAGCGCCTTCAAGCCGCCCAACGACCCCTGCACTCCAGGCATTCATCATGGCCACGGCAGGCCGCTGCTTCAATTGCCTTGCGCGCGACCACCGGGCGTCCCAGTGCCGCGACCCGGTCCGCTGTTTCAGCTGCCGCCGCTCGGGGCACCCCGAACGCTACTGTCGGGAGCGGCCCAGAAGCCGGGCCTCCCCTCCTCCACCGCCACCACCTCCACCGCCCCCTCCACCGCCACCACCGCCACCTCCACCCCCTCCTCCTCCTCCTCCTCCTCCGATGGCTATCGGCGATCCTCACACCTGCCCGGACAAGGAGACGGTCTTCGTGTCCGAATCCTTCGACCTCGCGCGCGACGCCAAGGATTGGGCAGACTGTGCTCTGGTGCCCTGGGCCATGCACCTGCCCCAGGGGGCCGGAGCGCGCGACATTGCGGCGCTCCTCACGCGAAGGCTCCACCTCCAACCAGGGGAGGTCACCATCACGCTCAACCAGCCGGAGCCCTACCTCATCCACTTCCAGAAGGCGTCTGACGCGGTGAGAGCTCGGGAGAAGGGGCGCTTCACCGGTGGCGGAATCGACATCTGTCTCTGACAGTGGCCCAGCATGTCGCATGCCCCTGGCTTCCGCATGTTCTACAGGGTGCGCCTGTTCCTCGACGGCATCCCCGACCACGCCTGGACGCCAGCCATTGTGGAACGTCTGATCCGGCACCGGTGCACGCTCCAGTACATCGTCACCGACTTGGTGCAGCCAGACGACACGCGCCACATCGAGCTCTAGGCGTGGACTCCGGAGCCGCGGGACATCCCCAAGAAGGTGTGGCTCGCCTTCACGCACGGCCCGGCTAGCGGTTCTTCTGCGGTCTTCGTCGACAACGATCCGCCGCCGGCAGCTTGGTACCAGGGTAACAAGTACAGCGTCTTCGTTCACCTATCCATCGACTGGAGGTATGGTCTGCCAGACGGGGTGCCACCGGAGGCCCGCTCCCACTTCCCCACATGCCTACCCAAGCCGCCGCGCATGAACAACGACCATGGTGGATGCGACGTCGACAGCGACCGCGCTCCGGAACCACGACGTGACGAGGAGCGGGAGCTCCGCGAGCGTGCTCTCCAGCAGTAGCGCGAGCAGGCGGAGCGCGAGCACGCGAAACGTGAGCGCACTGAGCGTGGGCGTGCTGACCATGAGCGCGACCGCGAGCGTAGGAAGACGTGAGCCGTCCGGCGCTCCTGCAACGACAAGCCGTTCATCTGGCCGCGACGCGACGATGACCGCGACGACGACATGGACGACTACGACCACCCGGGCCACAGGCGGCACCTGGGGGACAGCTTCTGAGGCACCGGCAAGCCCTTCCAGCGGGAAAGGACTCGCTCCCCCCACGGCGGATGAACGCCTCTAGGCAGGTGTGGCACCACAACTTGGCTGGTCAGGCGTCGACGGTTGCGGCACAACTCCAGGGGAACGGCGCTCCCACTCCTCTGGACGCTAGCCAGCTGCAGGATCTCTTCGATGCTCAAGCTGCTGCCCTACAACGTCACTTCCGCCAACAGGTGAACACACACCCGGGTCTCCTCTCTGCTAACCTTGAGCCCCTCCTCGACGGTCTCAACTACATCGGCAAGGCGGTGATGCTGACGACCAGGCTCGACCTGGAGCCCCCGGCTGCAGGGGAACGAGCCTGGTTTGACCTGGTGCTGGCGTGCTCCGTCTTCACCTGTCTGCACACCCACCTCCACACCTCGTAGCCCCTGGCAGCGGAGGAGGCGCCAACTATTCTTGAGGTCCAGCAGGCCCTCGACGTGATGGTCCTCTGCGCCGAGGTACTCGGGAACCAAGCTGCACGAACCACACTGGTGCAGAGCGCGCCGAATGATGACATGACGCAGAACCGGGACAACGACGAAGAACACACTCAGCAGGACACCGGCGTTGACGCCCACTTCACCGACCTCGACTTGCCGGTTCTGCAACAATCGACTCCGCGCCGTGCCCGCCAGAGGCGCGTGTTCAACATGGCGAACGTCCGCCGCAGCGCTCGCCTCGCCAAGCGCCCAGCGATCCCAGCGGTTGAATGAGCCCAGAGGAACCTGTGCCGCAAGCTCGGCATCCCGGCGGACGAGCACGACCCCATCGATGACGTACTGCACGACTTCATCAACATGTTCCAGGGGCCGCTGCCGGAGCACATCGTCACGGCGCTTTCAGCGCTCTTCGAGCTCGACGACGAGAACTCCGACCTCCTCGACACCGCGCTCCTTCAACATGCCGGCCAGGGCGTGGCGGACCTGGCACCTGCTGAGCAGGCGGCCTAAGGCTCCTTGCCTTTTATGTGTCTTCACATTCTTCATGTATCACAACTGTATTGAACCTAGGCGTCCTGCTGGCTATGACCTTCGGGCGCCATCATCACTGTCTACTTTGCGGAACTGCTCTGTTTTAAGCCTTGCTGGCTGCGACCTTCGGGCAACGCTTCGTACATTATTTTTCCACCTACATTGCATGAACTTTGAACCAATGGCTACCTCGACTACTAAGGGCTGCCTTCTCTTCAAACCCTACGTGTCCTTCCTGTTGCCCAATGAGTAATCAAAACCTTGACATCATTTCATGGAACGTGAGGGGCCTCAACTCCGCGGACAGATGCTTGGCTGTGCATGAAACACTCGCGGACAACCCTTGCCAAATTGCGTGTCTGCAGGAGACCAAACTCCAATCGATTGACTCGGGTCTCGCTTTCTTCCTCGATGCTTACCGGCTAAACAACTTCGCCTACAAACCTGCGACCGGCACGAGAGGGGGCATCCTTATTCTCTAGAACGATGCAGCCACAGACTTAGCCAACGTCTCCATTGGTAATTTTTCCTTAACAGCTGATGTCACCTTGCGCCACAACATGACCGCTTTCAAGCTTACCGTCGTGTATGGGCCGTCACGCCGACCGGAGAAAGAAGCTTTTCTACGCCACCTTCGCCATCTCAAGCCAAACGACGGCGCACGATGGCTACTTCTCGGGGATTTCAACTTGATCTACAAGGTAAGAGATAAGAACAATCGTAACCTGAACCTTCGCCTAATGTCGCGCTTCAGAAGGACTCTGGACTTTTGCGAGCTTAAGGAGCTGAGCCTACAAAATAGGAAGTTCACCTGGAGCAACGAGCATCGGCACCCAACTCTAGTCCGACTTGATCGCGTTTTCTGCAACTAAACTTGGGACATCACCTTCGATAACTGCGCTCTTCACGCCCTATCCTCCTCTCACTCTGACCACTGCCCCCTACTCCTAACAAACTAGGACGCCCCGCGATGACCAACACCCTTCAAATTCGAAAACTTCTGGACGCGTCTCCCGCGGTTCCGGGAGGTGGTCGCCTCTGCGTGGCAGGCACCGACAACGCATACAAAACCTTTCCACCGGCTAGGCCACAAGCTTCATGCCACTGCCTAAGCACTCAGGAGGTGGAGCGGGTCCCTCCTATCGGAGGCCCGCTTAAAGCTGCTAATGGCCCAGGAGGTCATCCTACATCTCGAGGAAGCGCAAGACTCGAGATCTCTCTCTGCTGTGGAGTTCAGCCTACGGTCAAAGCTCAAAAAGCACTTTCTGGGTTGGTTGGTCGTTGAGAAGGTGCGGAAAAAGCAGAGCGCCAGGATCTCTCACATCAAGGAAGGGGACGCCAACACCCATTTTTTCCACCTCAGAGCAATGGTAGGAGAAGGAAAAACTTCATTCAACGACTTTGGGAGGGCCCTCGTTGGTTCTTCAAGCATTCCGATAAACAACATCTCGTCCAGGAGCATTTTGAGAAGGTGATGTCCGTGTCGCCACTGCGCAACCGTGACTTCTCTTGGGATGACCTGGTGCTCCCTACGGTGGACCTATCTCCCTTGGATCGCCCTTTCACGCACGACGAGGTTTGGCGGGCAATCTTCCTCATGCCGCAGGACAAGGCTCCGGGCCCGGACGGCTTCACGGGACACTTCCTCAAATCCTGTTGGACCCTGATCCAGGCAGACATTATGGCGGCTATCGACTCCTTGTACAACCACCGAAGTCAGGACCTCAACCTCCTCAACAAAGCGAACATTGTCCTCATCCCCAAAAAGGAGGGGGTTGAATCGATCGGCGACTACAGACCCATAAGCCTCATCCATGGCATTGCTAAGATCATAACCAAGGTGCTTGCGTTGCACCTCGCGCCTCTCATCAACAACCTAATCTCACCCAGTCAAAGCGCCTTCATTAAGAGACACAACATTCATGACAGCTTCCTATAGGTCCGCAACCTCACGCGAATATTCCACCGCACCAAAACCCCCGCCCTGCTCCTCAAATTGGACATCTCTAAAGCCTTCGATTTGGTGCACTGGGATTGCCTGATCTCGCTCATGCAACGTCAGGGCTTCCCCCTTAGGTGGCGTAACTGGATCACCGCCCTGCTTACGACTTCCACCTCGCGAGTGCTTCTGAACGGCATCCCTCTCGAGCCAATACCTCATGGGAGAGGACTTAGGCAGGGGGATCCGCTCTCCCCTTTACTGTTCATCCTGGCCATCGACCCCCTACAATGGCTTCTTCAGCTAGCCACGGAAAAGGGACTGCTAAACAAACTCAATGGGCGGGCCGCAAGATTAAGAGTCTTCATGTATGCGGATGACGCCATCATTTTTCTGAAGCCTTCGGTGGATGATGCCAACAACCTTAAGAACATCCTACTCAATTTCGGCATGGTAACCGGGCTACAGACAAACCTGCAGAAGACCAGTGTCACGCCAATCAGTTGCAATGGCATCAACCTCGACACCATACTTGCCAACCTCCCTTTCGCTCGGGCCGCTTTCCCTTTAAAATACGTGGGACTCCCCCTAACTCCGCGACGCCTCAAGAAGCTTGACTTCCAACCTTTAGGCGACGACACTAAAACCAGCTTCTGGCATTCGGGATGGCTACAAGGAAACATACCCAAGGACATCGCTCCGCTCCTTTTCGCCAAATCACGAAAGAAGAAACGTTCAGTCACATCTGCACTAAGCGAGGATAACTGGATCCACAACTTAAACCACCACTTGGGGATCACACCAGCCCACCTCCTTGAGTTTGTTACGCTCTGGAACCTGGTGGGACAGGAGCTTCCTCATCCACATCAGGCGGATACGATCACCAGGACTTTGTCACCCACCGGGGACTACACCACTTCGTCGGCCTACAGGGCGCAATTCCATGGGTTTGCTGCCAACCATGCGCTTGCGACCATTTGGAAGACATGGGCACCCCCGAAATGCAAATTCTTCGCTTGGCTCATCTTTCAGGACCGCGTTTGGACTTCCGACAGACTAGCCCGGAGAAACTGAGACCACAGCCCATTGTGCCCACTCTGCAGGACCACACTTGAGACGGCTCTCCACCTGCTGGCGGAATGTAGATACTCACGTCCAGTTTGGAGTCAGGTGACGACGTGGTTAGGCCTTCACGATCTCCTTCCCACTCAGTGGATGCCTAGCACATCAACATGCGAATGGTGGGTAACCGTAACTTCGATACCGGGCACCCCCCGCAAAGGATCGCGCTCGTTAACTCTCTTGGTCTCCTGGGAGATTTGGAAGGAGAGGAACAACCGCATTTTTGACCGTAGGGAGTCCTCCGTGCCTTCGCTTGTAAATAGGATCAAGGCCGAGGCCTCGCTCTGGATAGTTGCGGGCGCCAAATGTTTGGCGACCCTTTTAGTGCGAGAGTAGCCCCCGCTCTTTGGGCGGCTAGCCGGCTTGTACACCTTTTTTCTCCTCTATATCAATGAAAAAGGCACTTTCTTGTGCCCGTTAGTTCAAAAAAAAATTACTGAAGTAATGGCAGGACAGGAATTCCATTATGGGTATTCAGAGTTTAGAAATGCAAGAAGAAAAATTGAATTCCATTCCTTTTTTTTGAGGTAGAATTGAATTCCATTCCTGATAAGAAATTGCAAAAGAAGCCTAGAAGGCTTATCCGGCCCGGCCCACTTATTTTGTGCTCCAACCTAGTGCTCCGTCCCTTCGGCACTCTAGAATGGCGGCGGCGGCAGCCTCATATCTCACCTCATCCTCGCCGCCTCAACACCACCACTACGCCGCACCTCCACGGCGGAACTAGCCTCTCGCCACTGATCAACGGTTCCACGCGGCGCAACCACCTGCCCTATTCAAGCGCAGAAGCACGGCGGCGCAGGCTAACCTAACCACCGGCCGCGGCGCGGCGGCGCCCGATCCGGCATTGGATTCCATCGCGCCTGTCCGGTAACCCCATCTCGTCCACCTCCGATTGCACAAATCCCACCTCTGCTAGTTGTGCAGCTTGATTCCATTTCCCTGTCGTTGTGTTGGTTCCGTACAATAACCAGTGGAGAGGAAATTAAATCTTCCTCGTGTCGTTGCAGTCTTGGAGATCGTCCGTCCGTCGCCGGCATCGCGGCCATGGCATCGTCAAGCCTGCGATCCAGGACGGAACCAGGCTCCGACGTGTTACCCTTACCCACCGACGCGCTCTACGAGATCCTGCTGCGACTTCCGGCAAAGGACCTCTGCCGCCTCCGCGCCGTCTCCCGGGCATGGCGTTCAGTCCTCTACGATCCGCTGTTCATCGCCGCCCACGGAGCCCGCCACCCTGGGCCGCTCTTAGTCGCCGGCAACCCCGCACGGGTAGGCCGTCGCAACGACGACGTCCTTCTCTACATTATGGACCTCCGTGGTCGCATCGTGAAGCGAATCCATGTCACTAGCGACGGAACAGAGAATTGGACTGAATCGATATCTTCCCAGGACGGCCTCGTCTGCATCTTGAGTGACTTGGGCAAGCGCTGCCGACTGCTCGACCCGGCAACCGGAGCCGTATCTGCCCTGCCGGAAGGATTGGCTAAAGAACACGCGGCGCACGAGGTGGACATTGGACAATATTGGGCCTCCGTCGTGTGCGGGAAGGTCCCCTTGACCGGGGCGTACAAGGTGCTTCGTGTGCTTGGAACGAGGATATTTTCCAGTGATGGCCCAAACCCGAAGCCGCTGTGTGAGGTCCTGACGCTTGATGGCAGCGTCGTCAGCCACGCTCGATGGAGAGGGAAGAAAGCCTCCGAAGAGCCTGTCAGCATGCACGGTGTGATGAACAGAGCAGTTGTCAATGGGATTGTGTACTTCTTCGTGAGCGAGCTTGCTCCACGCCACGTCGCTGGTCAAAAGCGCATTGCTTCGTTCGACCTTGGGACGGAAGAGTGGAGGAAGACACTCATCAAAGGACCCCAGATTGTCAAGATCGTCAATGAGTATGACCATTTCTTGCTGGCTGGTCTGAATGGTTGCTTGGCTGTTGCTCATTGCGTCCGTTCTTCCTTTATGGACCTCTGGTTTCTCACGGACTTTGAACAAGGCTTATGGGTCAAACAACATAGCCTCCAGATGAAGGAGAGTTTTTGGAATAGTATTCATCATATGGGTCCCTTGCTTGTGATAAATGATGGCACAGTGGTTGTTTACGGTGAAACTAACGGATTTTTGAAGATATACGATCCGAAGACGCGCACTAGTCCTTTTAACGTGGCACAAATCAGTCCTCATGTTGGATTTGATCTGTACACTGGAAACCTTTTGAGCTTACTACCAATCGGTGGCAGTCAATGAGGTGAGTGTATTTTGTGTTCGCTGTTATTTTGCATGCATATATAGTTATGTTGCTGCACTGATGGAAGTCTTACAACCCATTATTAGTGTGATTCTTTATTATGGTTATTGCGTTCATTTTTTTAGATTATGCAACATCAATACTAGCTAGTGTTTGACTACTTGAGGATGTGTTTGTCCCCTTCACATGGCCTAGAATGCATGTATGTTATACCGTTACTTGGTTTGGTTGATATGCATAAATGGCATCATCTTACTTTTTTATGTTCTTTGTAGAAACAACCATCCTCTCCTGTCGCTGCAGCTCCCATATGCTTTGATGAGAGATCAACAGGGTGCCCTCATCACTTGATTTGTTACTATACCTCCAAAATTAAAGTTGTCGATTTTTCAGTTACCTTTGTCATTTTAACGTTATCAGTAACCTTAATGTTAGCTTGGTAATTTTGCATTGTTCATGTTCTGAACTAAGGACACAATCTTTACCTACAACCAAAACAGCTGGATTTGCTTCTGTTCTGCCCGGGAAGTGACCGATTCTGGATGGATCCAGTGACATGGATTTGTAGGTCTATGTCATGTTTAGCCAAAGTACCACTTGATTCTTTTGGCTTTTTGTGTATAATAAAGGGACAAAAATTACTGGAGAAACGGTTAGGATAGGAATTCTATTTTGGGTATTCAGAATCAGAAAAGTAGAAGAAAAATTGAATTCCACTTGTCACTGACGGGGCTTCCAGTTTAAGATCACCTGTTGTGTGGGCCATGGCAGCCCAGTTGCAAAGCATTTCTCGTGGAATTAAAAGTTTCAAACACTTCTCTTGGAGAAATTATATTGGCGATTTGTTTGATCATGCTTCTCTAAAAGTGGTGGCTTGGTCCTCTCTACAAACACACGTGTGCTATACATGTTATGAACTACTAGAACCATCGCTATAGGGCTTCAAAAACTCCTTAGTAGAAACCCATCACATTTTACATATATGGGTGTCGAAAAATGGTTTGCTATGTAATGGTGCCAAAGCAGCAATGGCTTTTCTTGTGAAAAGGATACCAAGCATGTTGACACCACAAATAAAGATTTTTATCCAGATGAGAAATTTGTGTTTATCTTGCTTTTTTTTTCTTAGTTGGAAACTATTTTTTGGTAAATGTAATATCGATTTGTGATAAGATTCTCGCATAAAACTCCGCTAGCACTGAATTTTCTATTGTTTTAGTACCATAGATGCAAGGATGAATCTAGGATTTAAAGTAAGGGGGCTTATTTTTCCTTCTTCCTCCTATCCTCCTCATTTTCTTCCTCCTCTTCGTCCATGGCTGAAATTTCTTAGGGGACCTCTTGGGGGGGGGGGGGGGCTTCTTCCATGGGCTACGTGGTGGTAGGGGCACTCCATCCCCCGCTGGATTCGCTCCTGCATAGATGCATTAGCATGCCAAATATGATTCTCCATCTGGTCAGATAATTTTTCATGGCCTCCCATACGTGACTACCATCATTATCTATTGAAAGTATTTTCATGGCAAATCTAAATCTAATGTACAACCTTTTGTGTTTCCAAACTACAAGTATTTTCCCACAACGTGAATCTGCACTAACTATGCGTACATAAATCATAAGCTCAGCGCCAGCAGAATCATTACCAGTAAAGGCGTTGCTTAGCTTTGCAGTCATCTTCAGCCAGAATGCCAAAGGACATACATGAGTTGTGCTCCAACTCCAAGCAACAAATTCAATGTAGCGTTTGTCTCAACCATCAACTGCTGCAGAAACCTGTGAGTTGCGCTCCAACTCCAAGCAACAAACTCAATGTAGCGTTTGTCTCAACCATCAACAACTGCAAAACCTTGTTCAGCTAGCTGGTGGTTGATGGGTGGTGCTGATTTATTGTGAGAGAAAATGTCTCTGGTACATTGGCAGTATCATCAAAACCATATTGCTCATAGCTTCCTTCAGTACTTGTGCGGCATATAAACAAAAGGGAACTAGAAGAACAAGGGAAGAGTAATAGCACGTGGACATAAGTATCTCCTTGAGTATATCATCAGCACATAGAAAGTAGAACATAAGAAATTACAAATATACAGAATGCAGTTCCTCACAAGAGTTCAGAATTCTTGATTCAAATTGCTAGATATGAGATTATGAATATACAAAATGTAACTCACATTCCAACAGAGATCATTAAACAAAAGATGTCAACTTACATGGGCCTATGTGATCAATCATTTAGGGTACAACTTTCGATTTGCAATCACTTTTCAGAATCCACCATTCTTTTCCACAAATTATGATATGCTAGCTGACTGATAATCCCTGCGGTTTACTAGACAAAAAGCATGTGCTCAGAATATATAATGTCATTTGAAAAAACAAGAATATCAGCAAGTACAAACCTTCTTTTTTTTTCTTGCAAACAACATTCATTAACGAATTATGAAACAAAAATGACGGAATCCAATAGCACCACATATATGTTTTTTTGAGACAGCACCACATATACGCTAATAAGCATGACCATAACACACAGTTCAATTGGACATTTAAGTAAAAAAGGCATATTAAAACAGAAGGATGATTCGAGGAAAAAATTCTTTTTGGTTTACTTATTTCTGTAGTGAAAATCGCATATGAATCCTACAGCACAAAGAATGTCTCAAAGTAGAAGGATCCAAATCACTGAACTCCTTTCCTCAAAAGCATCTACCATCTCTAGCTTTTTGAATAGACCATAGAACCAAGGCAGCTCCAGCACAAACATTAGCTCCTCTAGTTCTTTGTGGCGACAACTCAACTACAGCCACAGCATTGCTAATTTTATCTGGCACACTTTTGAGACCAGGAGCACATTCCAAGACTGTACAAACTCCAAACAAACAAGAAATTGGACAAATACATAATAAATTGTCCATAATTTCATTATCCCCACAAACCAAGCATTTAGCTAGTACCTGGGTAAGATTCTTATGCATTAAAACAATAATAGGATATCCAGGTTGAAGGGAAATGTACTTCTACATACCCTGGGTGTGGCCACACGGTTTCAGTGTTTACATCAAGGCGTTGCCAGTTGCCACAATGTTTGCTCCCGAATATCTAGATATATTTTATAAGGATTAAACTAAAGGGCACTTCAACTGTACTCAACATATAAAAAGGGAAATATTCCTTTTTAAAAGAATTATGCCAATACAAAGAGGGATTCTTCAACTGGTCCAACAACTATTAAAGGAAAACAAAAGTAGCATAGATGCATCAGCTACAGAGATGACTTGAGAGACATCAAAGATGAACATATAGGTTAAAAAGCACAAAATTATTGCTGATTTGTCAACCATCACAATCCACTTTCTAAGGTTAAAAATAACTATTTGAATGAGGCATGCATCACTGGGACCTCTCCTTAGCATCACTAACTGATTATAATCTAATGTACTATCTAGAAAAACCGCAAGCACAATATACCAAACATGCAAGGCTAGTCGCACCGCAGACCTGGAAAGGCCACAGAATGGCAAATATGTCGATCGAGGCCCTGCACCACGAACCTGGAAAACTAGCACTGTGCTCCAGGTCGCTACAGGAAAGCGCCACAGACAACGCTTCAACCGAGCAGCATTATCTTCTCTCACCGCGGGCCCCACGTCCTCTCGCGCCATCCTGATGGAGGAGGGAGGCGCCGAAGACCCGCGCCGTGCCTCCAGGACGTCGGCGAGGAGGGAGCCACTGGCACCGGAGGTGAGGAGGAGGAACTGGCATGTGGCGGAAGGAGGCCGCGGCGCTCGTCGTCGTCCTTGCCGGCGAGAAGGAAGCTACAGCGTCCGCCGGCGCTGGATCTTAAAGGAGGAGACCGCCGGGGAAAGGAGGCCCGGCATAGGGAGTGTCGGAGAGGAGGCCGCCGGCGGGAGCTCTGTGGGCCATCGTCGCTCGAGGAGGAGGCCGGACCTCGACAAGGGCGCGGTGAGCCCCGCGAGCAGCGGCGTGGTGTTGCAGAGGAAACTCGCTGGGGCGGCGCACGATGGGGAGGAGGAGGCCGCGCTCGAGGGGAGGACACCGGCCTTGATCCCGCCACCGCTGCCGCTCCACGTCGTCCACGTCTGTGGCCTGCGCCTCCTACAGCCCACCGCCGTGACACGCCTCCTCGCCGACCCCGCCCCCAACTTCTTTGC
This sequence comes from Cenchrus fungigraminus, assembly GCA_036936925.1. Classification (NCBI taxonomy): domain Eukaryota; kingdom Viridiplantae; phylum Streptophyta; class Magnoliopsida; order Poales; family Poaceae; genus Cenchrus; species Cenchrus fungigraminus. The sequence goes on from CM072780.1 coordinate 95,165,186, forward strand.
CTCCGCGTCGGACACGAGGCTGCGGCCACTGGCGCGAGGAGGGAGCGCATCAGGAGAGAGGGAGGACCAGGAGACGTCAATTCGGGCAGAGGGAAGGCCGCCCGCTGTCGATTCAGGAGGAGCAACGACAGCGGCGAGGGCAGGAGGGAGGGGTGCACCTGCGGGGGGAGGAGGCCGCTAGCGGCCGCCATAGCCCGCACCGCGCATCCTGGCATGCCGGGAGGAGGAGAAGAGGAGGTGGTTGCCATGGAGAAGGTGGCCGCCGGCGACCGCCACCAACCCGCGTTGCGCCTCCAGGCCACCCGCCGGGAGAAGAAGGCCGCTGGCCACATAGCCAAATGTGCGTCTCTCGCGTGGGATGGATGGATGGGAAGAGAGAAGATGTGGTGGTTGACTTGGAGTTTGGTATGGAAGTGCACCGACTGCAGCAAATACCTTTCATGAGTGGTAAAAATCATGCTGACATGTGGGCCATGCCCTGCTTCCAGATTGTTTTAGCGTCGGTGCGGTGCGACCAGCCTAAGATCAATACCAACCTTATAAATTTCCACTGCTTGCCTGCCTTAGACCGACTCCAACAAGGAGTTGCAAAATGGGAGAGGCAATCCTCCATTTGCCTCATGCAAAGTAGATGCATAATCCACACAAAAATCTTCATCTCCAATAGGCGGAGGCAAAATCAGATGCATCACCCGACCATCCCTCTCGCACGCCGCCTGTGAAGGGGGAGGGAGGGGTGTTGACACCGTTTTTTGGAAAAACGAGTCAAAAGGTGAATATAAGAGGAATCAGCAAGACGTGCCGATGGGAGAACAGTGCAATCAACCGATTAGAGTGAGGAAGTTGGTCAACAGAGCTCGCCGATGGTCCAGACAGTCCAACCCGGTCCGTCGATGGACAAGCGGGTCAACCCGATCGGCCGATGGTCAATTCGAAGGATCGGCCGATGGGAAAGAAGGTAGCGGCGATTGAAGAATTAATACGCCAAGGGCGAGATGCGATGGAGGCGGGTCAATCAATGATTGACAACAGGTCAGAGTCAGTTTTAGGAAAGTTCGACTCTTGCACGAGTCATTTTATTTTTGGTAGTGTTTATTTCTTTAGATGCAAGTAAACAATGCCGTAATCGGCTAGGAGTCGGGGTGTCCTCAGGACATAAATACCGACCCTGCGTGGTCAGAAAAACTGTACACACCAATATCAAACAAACCACCTCCGGGCAAGCCCTTTACAATTTTCAGCATCTACTTTCACAACTTCTACTTTTCAACGACTTCGTCATTATGGGCATACCGGATGGCGTGTCATGGTGCAACAAAGGTGTCTCCTTATCATCTGGTGTATGGTCACGATGCAGTTTTGCACTGGGAATTAAAGACTGGATCTATTAGGGTGTCTTTGCAAGATCAACAATCGGCTGATGACTATTCGGCTATGACGAAAGAAGAGATGGAAGACCTAGCTGGTGATCGGCTAAGAGCTTTGGAGAATATCAAGAAAAACAAAAAGAGAATAGCCAGATGGTACGACAAGAAGGTCAAGGTCAAAGAGTTTGCCCAAGGAAATCTGGTTTGGAAACTCATACTACCGATTGGCTCCAGAGATCCAAAATACGGAAAATGATCACCAACATGGGAAGGCCCATACCGTATCAGCCGATGCGCACCAGGCAATGCGTACATCTTGGAAACTTAGGAAGGAGAAGAGTTTGCTAGAGCATTGAATGGAAAATACTTGAAGTACTATCCGAGCATGTGGGTAGATGCCTAGCCGATTATCATATCGAGCCCAATGTTGACGGTTGTTAAGTGCTTACTTTAGCCGTCAATTTACTCATGAATAAAGGAGCAAGAAGCATTTCTTACACGCATTTTAGTTAAGAATAATGTAGTTCCACTTGTCCTTGGAGATCATGTGATTGCAGGAAAATAAGCATAAAAGAAGTGGCAAACTCACCTTCTATGATTCATGCCACGTCACCTCAAGGAATGGCTGCCACCTCAGGTGCCATGCATGCAAGCTCAGCCACCTCAGGTGCCACGCATGCACGCCATGTCACCAATCCAAGAGAGGCAAGCCCCGACGAATCAGAGCGTGACACATGGACTTCACATGGATCCATGGGCCCACCAGAGCGCCTAAACCGCTTCAAGAACACATGTACACCGGGGACCGACTTAAGGGCCCACAGGACAGCCACCCCGAGGAAGCACACCCCGAGTAAGGCCCACCTGGGATCGGCCGACCCTAGGATCGGCTGAACCGACCTTGGTTTGGTTGATCCTGGGCCTCCACGTGGCGCTTGTCCATTGGTCCTAGAGGCCATCCCCGGGGTGTTTCACTCCTTCTTGCGTCGGTGCTCTGGCCTATAAATAGAAGGGGAGGGGGTTCATTTCTTACCAACACATCTTACTCCTCTCTCACTTTTGGTTTCTAAGGCTAGGAGGTAGGCTAGAGTAGTTCTACTTCAGGTTCCAAGTCTACTTTGGGATCTAGGTATGAGTCCTCTTGTATCTATATTTTATTGTATGACTTTGATCTACTTCAGTTATTCAGCTATTTCATATAAAGTTGTGCTTGTATACATGGGTGATTTGTTCATGTGTTCTTCGCTCGTTCATCATTTAGAGGCTCCTGTTCTTGATGAACAAGGCCTTTCGATCCAGTTGATGAGTGACTTATACATGTTTTCGGTGTTTGTTCATAAGTTAGAGGCTCGTGTTCATCACGAACACGAACCTTTGATCTTGGCGAATAGACATAGGAAAGCACAAATCCGTTTGTGTGCTTAGCCTAGTTTGATCTAGTTAGATCCCATGTTCGCGTTGTATGAAGTTCGTGCTCAAGCTACGGTGCTCGGTGTAATTGGCTGGTTTATCTGGTGGCTCTGACCTGGGTCACAATAGCTCGGGCCAGTCAGGGTCCTGCTAACAACGTAAGCGTGGTGCTTGGGTTGCGTAGCTACGTTGCTTATAAGTGTATCCCACGGTTTGTCTTGGGGTAGGCCACGGTGGTGATAGCCGTTGGACCCTTCTGGAATCCCCCACGTTCGGATACGCTGTAGGAGTCTAAAGTCTAACAACCGGAGTCGTGCGTAAGCGACGTGGGAGGTTAGCTCCCCGTTTGTACCTGGGTGCTTGAGCCAGTGATCATGCGATACTAGTGTGTGTCTAACTTGTCTGACTAACTTTGTATGTTTAGTACCTTAGAACCTAGAACTAACTCGTATGTTGCCTCCTGAACCTAGGACCTTTAGAGAGAGTGTGTTTGTGTGTTCACACTACTATCTTATCTATCATATCTCACCCCTGTACTTGAGTGCCTGGTTTGTTCCCATCTATGATTTATACTCCTTGCAATAGTGTTGAACTTGTTAATCTGCCCAGCCTTCCTTGGATTCGATACCCTTTGGAATACTCCTTTGGGGAAATGCTACAATGGTACTTCCGTGCGCTTGCGGACTCTTGTAATCGTTAGGATTACCATTTGGATATTTCTGGCATCGTTGCTAGGAACCCATAACTTAGCATCGAGGTTAAGAAATACCAACACCCAACGGCTGATCAAGATTTCGAGTTGTAGCCAATTCTAGATGTAATCACCTCTGGTGTAAAATAGTCGATATATGTAAAGAATCGCCTTACATACAAAAATGTAAAGTAGCCGATTGTCAATCGACATACTCGGTTTTTCAATCATGGCCGATGTATAAATCGCCCTTAGAACAAAAATAAATGCATATGTATTATCTTCTTGATACAATGATAACGTTACAATCCAGATTTGAAGGACCCATTGAGGTAACAAATCGGAAAATACATAAGAAGCCAATTATGTTCATCATCACCAGGCCAATGATGATTTTTGGATCGTCATCACTAGGGATGGAATGAAGAAAGAGAAAAACAAAAGGAAGTGTAAGCTTGACGAAGATGAATCGCCAGATTCTGCGACCTTCTCCATCAAACCCTGACGAACAAGACATAGGGTTGTTCTTCTTCCTAAAACGCCCAGGAACAACATCCACTCTCCTCCATCAGCTGATGCACCCAAGACGCGTCACAAGCGTTCTTCTAGCTGTTGGACCTCCTGGCTTCACAAAAGGAGACTAGAGACAGGAGCATGTGCTAGGCTATATCACAAGAATTCTTCTAGCCATCAAGAAGATTAGAGAAGGAGAAGAAGAGCGAAAAATAAAAGCCTATAGCCTACTGAATCTATATTTTCAGCCATGGATGGAGGGAGAATGTTTTCTCAATGAAAGATGAGGACGACTATTTATAACCCGAGCGTCAGGAAGAGATAAAGATGGAGACGCCAGAAAAACAGAAATCAAAATGCTAGATCCGGTGAAAGAGGAAACATGCGACCCGTGAATGGCTTGGTTTCCAAAGGTTGATTGATTTAGGGATACGTTTCCCAAAATGGGGCCGACTCGCACATATTACAAGCATTGGAGAATCTTCTTCAGGACGTCCACAAACTGTAGAGCATAAATCAAGGATGTCTTTTTTCTCAACGTTGCAGACAGAGACAGCAAACTTACTGGCAGCGTCGGGAAAAAATGCGATTTCAAGTCGAAGTTTGTCAACGACCAGTGACAATTGCCATCTCCTGAAGGTTCTTCCAAAGAAAGATACCTCCCATCCCTAAAGCTAAAGGAGCCGATGTGTTCATCGATAAAAGACTAGAGACCTAGGAGACTCATGAAGGAGCCTCTGGACAAAAGGGTGAGTTCTATAGGAAAGAAAGACAGAAGAGACAGGTCAGTTTCACGTGACAAACAGTCCTGAAAAGCATCAAACGATCTTTCGCATTCAAGGAACAGGAAGATCGTGACACAATCAATAGAAGTAATGAAGGCTGATTACATCAGCCAAATGATTTAATAGGTTCTGAATGTCAAAAGCATACAGATCAACCACAAAAGTGTTTGATTACATGCATTGACTAAACTATGCCCAAGGATTGAATGGCGTTAATGAGATCTAGATGCAACTGATTAGTCTCCTCGATCTCTTGACGATCGACATCGGCCGAGCCTAGAACCAATTGTTCTTGTTCTCGGAGGACTTGGGATTGTTGAGCAATGGTAGTTTTCTATTCTTTCATGTTGGCAATGGTTCCTGGGAGATCTTCCAGCTTTTTTCTCTTCAACAGACAGCTCTTGATCAATCTGACCAAGCTCCTTCATCAAGTCGGCTTGACGTTGTTTCAAACGATCGATATTGCTAATAATGTCAGAACGAGAAGAAGATAGCAATTCAATCCTATTGATCAAATCGGCCATGCTATTGTCTAAGGCTTCTCTTTCTTGAGTAAGCCGTTCTTGACGTTTCCTTTCGTCTAGCCGATCTTGAGCCTCTTGAACTTGAAGCTGCTGATTCCCAATGAAAGCTACCTTAAACATTTTTGCTTTAAGGTCTCCGGGCAGTTGGTCCTTGATTTGCTTGAAAATGTCCCTGATTGGCTCAGCATCTTGCACGAGTTGACTAATATCTTGGTTGAGCAAAGGGAGCATCTCAAGAAGCTTAGTATTTACATCATCTGGGAGATGGACAGCCGATGCACTTTGGCCGATGAGCGGTATGATAGGCTAGACCTGCAAAAGGGGAAAAGGTTAGTACGACAATCAGGATAAGAAATACAGCAGCACAGAGATTACCCTCACAATAAAAAAGTCCGCCTGTGATTGAATAATCGACTCTTCAGTCAATTCTTGGTCTGAAATTTTGACAGTCGATGTTTGCTGCCCGTCATTAGTCATCTCCTGTGGATCAACCAAAGGTTCATTGGGTTGGATTTCAGCCAGCACCTCATTGGTCTCCTACACAAAAGGAAATATGAATAAAGTAGGAACACAATGTCAGGGGTTGATAATGAAAAGTTTCTTGCTTTTACCTTGGGGTGCTCAGCTTGGAGATCCACCAATTTAGGCAAGGCTCGATTTGGAATCTGATCGACTAAAATATCCTCCGGTTGATTTTTCAACTTCAATAGGGTCGACTGCTATGGGTCCATCGGCAGTGATAGCTAAATCAATGGTGATTTTGGCTTTCCTTTTGGATTGGCAAGTCGCCTTGCCCGTTTCTTTCCTTTTAATAATTGAATCAGCCGCCGGACCAGCCATGACAGAAGAAATCCTAGGGGCACTGCTACCAAGGTATGGACGTTCTCTAGGAGGAAAGTACCGGATCGACTTTCCACTTCTACTCACAATCGGCGGGTCAATATTGCCAAGCTAGAAACATAAAATGTAAGACAAAAGTGGTAAGATGGCATAAACACAAAGGACAGAAAAATTACCTCATTCGGAGGAGCTTGATAAGTGTCGTTGAGTTGTTGGCAGTAGACGAAAGATGCCACGCAGTGAACAGAAAGCAGGGGAAGTGAAGTGAAGATGATTCCAACCATCCAGAATCACAGTCGATGAATCCGGGTTCAAATTTTTCACTCAATCAAAGTGGACTCCATTAGGTATCATCTCTCTTGGTTTGATCAGATCATCTTGAAAGACCGAACTGGCGACCAGAGAGGGGGAGAGTGAATGGAAGTCGATAAAAATTCCTCTTGAAGGAGATGGCTACTCCAACAAGACGAACACGGCTAACCAAATCACGTCTCCGACTCAACTACCCAAATTGGCCAAGATCACGTAGCCACTGGAGTGCTACTGGTCCTAGGAACCAACAACCACCAAAGCCTACCTGAGAACGCAGCGGAACAAGCAACTCGAGCAGCTACTGACCACACCGGTCAGACCGGTCACCTGCACCAGTCAGACCGGTCCTGGCCGGATCTTCCGGACTGAGCCGCCGGAACACCCGACACCCTCCAAAGACGCACCGGGTCACCCTAGACCTCGAGCCGGGTCACCCAAACAGGACTTGACAATTTCCACTGAAAGCCCCTGCACCGGTCAAGCCGATGCAGCTCACCAGTCAGACTGGTCTGAGCCAGGAAACCCCAAATCCGCGAAACCGACCTCCTGAGCTCCAAAACTCTCCAAACTCGAAACAACAGCAACACAAGACACCAGGGAACTCACCAAGACGTTCACCCGAGCAAAACCCAACCAAGGGTCCACACCGGTCAGACCGGTGAGAGGCACCGGTCAGACCGGTCAAGACCTGGGCTCTCGGGATGAACAGCAACCCGCGGGTCAACTCCTCCAAATCCAAATCCCGATCTCCCGATTCGCTCCACGGATTCGCACAAGACTTGGGGGATAGTAGGAACACCTCATGGGCACTCCATAGCCAAGATTTGGTCCACCAAAACTTGCTAAATCAAGAGGAATCGAAGAAATCCCACCAAGAATGCCTCTAACCCTAGAGAGGAGAAAACCACAAAATCGAGCACCTTTGCTCACGGATTTGGGAGGGGAATCAAAGGGAAAAGAACCACGAAGGGTTCATGCATACATCCCCCACCAAATCCCAAAGAGAAAGGTCTCAAAACCGCCACAAGAAATTCGCCAAGAAAAAGCTCCAAAAATCACCAAAAAGGGAAAACGGGAGAGACACAATCAAGCCTTGAGGAACCACGCCGAATCATCTATACATACCATGAAGGTTCATACAAGGTCTAGCTTGGCTCCCAATCATCCTTTCCTCTCACAAGATCTCACCATGAAGCTCTCAAGCTAGTCCTAGAAATTCCAAAGGAAAAATGGAAGAGGAAAATAGCAAAACAAAATTAGCTAGGGTTCCAAGAGATGGCTGCCATCCTCTCACCACTTGGGTTATATAGAGGCAACCGAAAGACGAAACTACCCCTAAAGCCTAACACTAGGATGCACGCCCTCGAGGGGCACTTTGGGAATCTTTGTCTTCGCACCATCGGACGGATGCCCGGCGACCACAAACTTGCTTAACCTCGACGCAAGCCTTGCGATCCCGACGCGTGTCCTCCGCTTTGAAGCCTCCGGACTGCGTCGTCACACACCGGTCAGACCGGTGCTCCCCACCGGTCAGACCGGTACCTATTGGTCAGACCGGCCTGATGCTGCTGCCTCTGGTCTTCGGCCTTGGCTTTGTGGATCAACCAAGGAACCCAGTGGTTTTCTGGTGAACCACTGGAAACCCCGCGAACTCGGTGTAGCCTCCGCCAATCATCACTCTTGACTCGGCTCCCACGAAGTCCCGGCTCGACCTTGGTTTTGAGGCTCAACCAAGAAACCGTCCACGACTTCATCTTGTCGTTCTTGCCATCATACAGCCCGCACTTGACTCCGTTGGCCACCGGGTCCCTCGAACCAAGCCTACTTGTCTTCTCCACACATGGAGGCCTCACCGGCCACGACCTTTCGCGCTTGTTCTTCACCTGCACCAACACCAGTCAAGCCGCAACCTGCACCTGCAATACATAGCCAAGAATCAGTCCACACCACGTTGTCAATCACTCATCACATCAGGAAGCGACCATCCACCGGTCCTCGAACCACACAGGTCCTCAATCTCCCCCTTGATGAGTGCATTGACAACACACACATTTTGATAACCAAAGAGAAAAGGAAAAGAAAAGAAACGACCAAAAGAAACTTCAACAAGCGATCGAAAGCCAAAGGAAAGGCAAAGAACAAGATCACTTGAAGAAGACAAGTCTCGGTCCCCTTAGGCAAGGGCAACAACTCGACACAACCGAGACAAAAATAAGCTCAAGCAAAGAGCACAAACCACCAAAGCAAAGCTCGAAAACCACAAAGAGCTCCCCCTGCACACATGCAACCTCCCCCAGAACCAATGCAACTCCCCCTGGACGAATGCATGCAAACCACTTCGCACAACAGAGCAGCTATCTCAGCTTTGCTCTGACCGGTCAGACCGTTGCACTAGATCGCCCAACACCTGACCCTCACACCGGTCAGACCGGTGGCATCCACCGGTCCGGCCGATGGCCATCTGGGAACTGCACGAGCTCAAAAATAGCTCCAAACCACTTGGAAACCTTCTAAATGCATGCAGCAAGCCAAAACATGCTCAAACTTCTCTTCCTTGTTGACAATGCATGAAACAAGCCAAAAATGCGAAAAATGCAACCTAGAGCTTCTCAAATAGACAAAATTCAACATAGGATGCTACACATGTCCAAATGAGCAAGTTAGATACTCTATAGCTTCATAATGACATCAACTACAAGATCACCAAGTTTCACAACCATTGGGCGAAGCTAAGATAGAATTGAGCAATTTTGCGAAAATTCACCCTCTCATGAGCAAAGTCCTAAACATGAGCAAAACATGTCAAAATGGTAAAGCCACACAAACTTCATGCTAGGAAAACCATTCTAAGCATAAGACCATCATAAACACCCACAAGCACCTCATGTCATGTCAAAGCCATCGAGCCATGTGCTTACTTCTAAATATGAGACTTCTCATTGGTAAGCAACATGCAACGGTTTAGCATCCAAAAGCAAGTAAATTAAGCACATATGACATGGGAGCACATTTTCCAAGCAATTTACATTTCATTTTCAGATTTATATTTGGTACATGAAATGTCTTTGCGACAAAAAGGAACTTATGCCCCTCACAAGATAAAGCATAGGGGCTAAACATTCATGATGGCAAATGAGCCTTTGGCCCCATATGATCAAAATAAATCATCCAAGCACAAATTGAGCATAACAAAGCCACTAAAACATGTCAAGATCATATAAAGGCATCTACTCACAAGAGAGCATATATGAGACATTTTTCAAAAAGCATAGCTAGCAACCATGGATATAAATCAAGATCATCAAGAGCTAAGCCAAACTAACCATAGCTTACCAAACTAGCTCACAAGGACATATATATCATACCATGGTGAACTATGTATATAGGAGAAGCTTTTCCTACACGATGCATATGATACAAAATGCATGCAACCTAAGATACAAAGATGCCTATACATCATGTTACATATGCCAAGCAAAATGCAAGAAATGCACAAAGGAAAGCTATACTTATGCTACAAAGGAGCTCCCACACACCCAACTCAAGAAATCAAGCACACGCCAAGCTCCCCCCGCAAACGAGTGAAAGTTGCTTGATCTAGGGGCTTGGTGAAAATGTCGGCTAGCTGGTCATGTGTGGGTACATGGATCAAAGCGATTTTCCCTTTCTCAACGTTGTCTCTCAGGAAATGATACCTCACTTCTATGTGTTTGGTTTTGGAATGGAGCACTGGGTTCTTTGCAACACTTATGGCACTTGTGCTGTCACATTGAAGTGGGACATGGGTATACTCCTCACCGAAGTCACTCATGGTGTATGTGATCCAAAGGAGCTGAGAGCAACAACTAGCTGCGGCCACATACTCTGCCTCGGTAGTGGATTGAGCAACACTCGATTGTTTGTGGGAAGACCAAAACACCAAAGAGGAACCCAAAAACTGGCAAGTCCCAGAAGTGGACTTCCTATCCAACCGACACCCGGCAAAATCCGCATCTGAAAATCCATGAGGAGCCAAAGAACAAGACGCGGAGTACCTAAGGTCGAAGTCGGGAGTTTGTCGCAAAAACCTGAATATGCGCTTAACTGCTTGCTGATGCGAAGTCCTTGGAGACGCTTGAAAACAAGCGCACAGACATACCGAGAACTGGATGTCCGGCCTCGTTGCCGTCAAGTACAGGAGTCACCCGATCATGCTTCGGTACTCCTTCTGGTCCACGTGCTCACCTTCCTCGTCCGCATCAAGAGCTGTAGTCGTACTCATAGGCATCGCCATGGCCTTGGAGTCCTCTATCTTGAACTTCCTCACAATGTCCTTGGTGTACTTTGCTTGATGCACGGATGTTCCTTCCTTCGACTGCTTGATCTGGAGGCCGAGGAAGAACTGCAACTCACCCATCATGCTCATCTCAAATTCCCTGCTCATGTCTTCTGCAAACCTTGCAACCAAAGAGTTAGATGAGCCACCAAATACAATATCATCCACGTGTACCTGCACAATTAGGATCTCTTTGCCCTACCTGAGGAGAAACAAGGTCTGATCTACCTTCCCCATCTCGAAACCTCTCTCAAACAGGAACCCCCTCAACCTACCGTACCAAGCTCTAGGTGCCTGCTTCAACCCATACAGCGCCTTCCTCAACTTGTACACCCGGTGGGGGTACTTCTCACTGTCAAACCCCGGTGGTTGCCTCACGTACACTTCTCCCTCCAAAACACCGTTCAGGAAAGCACTCTTCACGTCCATTTGGTGCAATTTGAACCCTTTAGCCACGAAAAAGGCTAGAAGGATCCTAATCACCTCCAAACGAGCTACGGGAGCAAAGGTCTCCTTGTAGTCGATCCCCTCTTTCTGACTATACCCTTGCGCCACCAACCTCGACTTGTTTCTCACCACTTCTCCTTTCTCTCCCTCTTTATTTTTCCACACCCATTTTGTCCCAATCGGCTTACACCCCGGTGGAGGATCCACTAACTCCCAAATTTGGTTCCTCTCAAAATTCTCCAACTCCTCATGCATCGAATTAACCTAATTATGATCAGATAACGCTTGTCCCATGTCTTTGGCATCAAAGGTAGCAACAAAAGCAGCATGGGCGAAGTGAGAATTGTTTCGAACCCTTGACCGTGTAGTACGTTCATTGATGTCGCTGATGATCCTCGAAGCTGGGTGATCCACTTGAACTCGCCGGGAGGTTCTCGCCTTGAAGCTACCTCCCCCTCAACAGCAGCTTCTCCTTGATCTGGGTTTGTTGTCGTAGGTGTGGGAGAGGGCCCATTCTCGATCGTAGTCGAAGTAGTAGGTACATGCTCAGCCGTGGGCACCTCATCTCCATGTTCATGCTCCTCCTCCTGAAAGATCTCCTCGCCAAGTTTCTCATCACCTGCACACACAAAAACAAGCTGACTACGTGAAGGACCAAAACGGCGAACCAGAGAGGGGGGGGGAGTGAGGGAGCCGATAAAAATTCTTCTTGAAGGAGATGGACACTCCAACAAGATGAACGAGGCTTCCAACACATGTCTCCGACTCAACTACCCAAGTTGGCCAAGACCACGCAGCCACTGGAGTGCTACTGGTCCTAGGAAGCAACAACCACCAAAGCCTACCCGAGAACGCAGCGGAAAACTAACTCGAGCAGCTACTGACCTGCACCGGTCAGACCGGTCACCTGCACCGGTCAGACCGGTCTCTGCCGGATCTTCCAGACTGAGCCGTCGGAACACCCAACACCCTCCAGAGACGCACCGGGTCACCCTAGACCTTGAGCCGGGTCACCCGAGCAAGACTTGGCAATTCCCACAGAAAAGCCCCTGCACCGGTCAGGCCGGTGTTGCTCACCGGTCAGACCGGTCTGAGCCTGGGAATCCCAAATCTGCCAACTTGACCTCCCGAGCTCCAAACTGAACCAAACTCGAAACATCAGCAACACGAGACAACAGGGAACTCACCAAGACGTTCACCCGAGCAAAACTCAACCAAGAGTCTGCACCGGTCAGACCGGTGAGAGGCACCGGTCAGACTGGTGTGACCTGAGCTCTCGGGATGAACAACACCCGCGGGTAAACTCCCCCAAATCCAACTCCCGATCTCCCAAATCGCTCCACGGATTTGTACAAGACTTTGGGGATAGTAGGAACACCTCATGGGCACTCCATAGCCAAGATTTGGTCCACCAAAACTCACCAAACCGAGAGGAATCGAGGAAATCCCACCAAGAACGCCTCTAACCCTAGAGCCAAGAAAACCCCAAAATCGAGCCCCTTTGCTCACGGATTTGGGAGGGGAATCACAGGGAAAAGAACCATGAAGGGTTCAAGCATACATCCCCCACCAAATCCCAAAGAGAAAGGCCTCAAAATCGCTTCAAGAAAATCGCCAAGAAAGGGCTCCGAAAATCACCAAAAAGGAGAAACGGGAAAGACACATCCAAGCCTTGAGGAACAACGCCGAATCATCTATACATACCAAAGAGGTTCATACAAGGTCTAGCTTGCCGCCCGATCATCCTTCCCTCTCACAAGATCTCTCCACGAAGCTCTCAAGCTAGTCCTATGGAAATCCTAAGGAAAATAGGAAGGGAAAATAGGAAAACAAAATGAGCTAGGGTTCCAAGAGATGGCTGCCATCCTCTCACCACTTGGGTTATATGGAGGCAAGCCGAAAGACTAAAATACCCTTACTAGCTAACTAGGGATACATGCCCCTCGAGGGCGAATTCGGAAATCTTTGTCTCGCTGTCTCGCTGGAGGAGAACGAAAGCCACAAAAGGAAGTCCGTGGACCGTTCCTCCTCTCCATCTCAAAGCTACGACTCCTCCCACCCTCGTATTGAGCATGAGGTGGAGAACGTCTAGCAAACTGACCACCTGCAAACTCTCCAGACCAACCACCAGAATCACGACTACCAGAACCGAACCGAGCATCCGTACGAGCACGGAAATCAGCCCCCTGTCTGCCCAGACCTGCACCGGTCTGACCTGTGTGGCGCACCGGTCTGACCAGTGTAGCCCGGCCAGCAGCACCACCTGCTACCTTCTGATCTCCCCAAGCCGGAACTGTCCTCACAATAGCCTTGGCCCTGGGCATCTGCATACGAGGCTCAAGTACACCATTGGAAGGGTGGTACTTGTCCTTGTTAGCCCACTCCTTCGCCATTCTCTCCTCACGAATCCTCTTGAAGCAAAACTCGCCCTTGTGACCATCTCTCTCACAATAGTCACAATGAAACCTTATGGGCTTAGGCTTAGGCTTAGGATGGGGCTGCTCACTCGATTTCTCTCCACTCGGCTTCTCGACCGGTTTCTCCTCACTAGGCTTCACACTCTCTTTCCCAAAGAACTCATTCCCCAAATTACTCTTGAACTTGATGGGTTTTTGGAAATCATTTGTGGAGTGTGGGAATATGGGAGGATCTGGGGTTGTATCGAGTTTGTTTCTCAGTGGGTTGGGCTTAGGAGCATAGGCATTTTTGTGGAAGGTTTTTGGTGGAGCTTGGATATCACCAATCTTCTCTCCTCCCTCACCACTAGACTCTCCAACTTTCTCCAAGCCAAGCGCTTGCCCATCATAGCGCTTGTATGCCTCAATCATCATCCTAAGCTGTGATTCATGACCCGACAACCAACCCATCATTTTCCTCAACTCATCGTTCTCATCCTGCAAGCGATCCACATAATGTGCAAGTTCCAGATTTTTCAAAGCATGCACCTCACAAGTAGAGCAAGAAGTGGGAACATGTTCTTTCAGCTCAGCCTCAAGCGAAACAGTATAAGCATGCATCTCATCAATCTTTCCATGCAAAACAGGGTAAGAAGTGCAAGCACCTAGCAAAGCAGGTCTAGACTTAAGCTCAGCCACTTCAACCCTAGTCACATCTAGTTCATCACAAGTAGAAGCATGCTTATCCTTAAGAGCAGTAAGATTAGCTAGGTACACAGAGCAATCACAGCAATCATTCTCATCAGAAATCACAGGAGAAGCCTTAAGCGAATCAATTTCAAGCTTAGCATCTAGGTTCTGGGTTTCTAGCTAAGCCACACGGTTCCTAGCATCTTCTAGTGAGGCCCTAAGCTCTTTCCTCATCTTCTTGGCCACTCTAAGCATGTCATCATGATTATCAAGCAACTTGCCAAGACGCTCGTTCTCCTCACGCAAGAAGGGAAGCTCGTCACGTACCTCGTCCTCGGAGTCGGAGTCCGAGTCGCTCTGGTGACTCTTCTTGCTGCCGGAGCTACGAGCCATGCCACAGAAGCCATCTCTCGCGTAGCAGCTCAGCCCGCTCAAGTTCTTGGATGACTTCTTGTTCTTGCGCCGATCACCTTCGTCTTCACTGCTACTCGAGCTTGAGGAAGAGTAGGCGGAGCTGGAGTCGACGTCGCTCGCTCCGACCATCATTCGGGCCTTCCTGCCGTGACCGTCCTTCTTCCACGACCGTCGCTCGTCCTTGTGCTTGTTCTTGTGCTTGTGATCGCGCCTCGATCGGTACTTGGCGTCCTTGCTCGACTGGTGCTTGTAGCCGTCCTTGTAGCTGTCCTTGTTCTCCGTCTTCTCCGGGCAGTCGGCGACGAAGTGTCCCGGCATGCCGCACTGAAAGCACGTCCGTGCTGTCCTCCTCGTGTTCACTCGGTTCTCGTGCAGCCACTCGAACTGCCTGGTCAGCAACGCCAGCTCGTCCTCTCCAAGCACGTCGAACTCCTCGTCTGGCAAAGACATCAAAGAAGACAGAGAGTACATCCTGGAGGATGCGTTAGCGTTAGACTTAGCCACTTTGCCACCGACGAGAGCAAGACTATGGGAGTCAGTCGGGCTCTAAAGACGGGCTGTCAAACCACGATCAACCTCAGCAGACTTGAGCTTCGAGAACAGCTCGTTCACCGTCAGAGTGGTGTACTTCTCGGACTCAAGAATGGCCTCGACCTTTCCATCCCACACGGTACGATCCAGTGCGTGTAAGAGCTTCACAGCCCTATCATGGTCATCGTACGGGAGGACGTCGACATTGGCCCTCATGTTGTTCACAACCACTGTGAACCGCTGGAACAAGGCATCAATAGACTCACCGGGGAGATGAGTGAAGTTCTCGTACTCTCTCCAGTAAGTCGCATACAACCATGCCTGAACCTCAGCATTCCCAGCATGAGCATTCTTCAGCTCCAACCAAATTCTACAAGCTAAGTCCTCTGTCTAAACCCGATCGAACTCGGACTGACACAGAGCACGAAACAAGTAGTCGACCGCCTTATTGTTGCGTCGAACATGTCTCTCGATCCCGGAGCAAGGAAGTTCATCGGATGAACATAAGCTGTGTTCACCGTGACATCCCAAAGGATCTGACCCTTACCGCGGAGGAACGCCGCCATCCGCCTCTGCCACATCTGGTAGTTTTTGCCATCGAAGTGCGGAGGACCCGAACCCCGTTCCTGGTACGCCATCCTTGGATCTTAGACTGGTTAGAATCCGAAGATCCGTAACCGGCTCTGATACCACTTGAAGGACCGAAACGGCGCACCAGAGAGGGGGGGAGTGAATGGGAGCCGATAAAAATTCTTCTCGAAGGAGATGGACACTCCAACAAGATGAACAAGGCTTCCAACACACGTCTCCGACTCAACTACCCAAGTTGGCCAAGACCACGCAGCCACTGGAGTGCTACTGGTCCTAGGAACCAACAACCACCTAAGTCTACCCGAGAACGCAGCGGAAAACCAACTCGAGCAGCTCCTAACCTGCACCGGTCAGACCGGTCTCTGCCGGATCTTCCGGACTGAGCCGCCGGAACACCCAGCACCCTCCAGAGACGCACCGGGTCACCCTAGACCTTGAGCCGGGTCACCCGAGCAAGACTTGGCAATTCCCACAGGAAAGCCCCTGCACCGGTCAGGCCGGTGCAGCTCACCGGTCAGACCGGTCTGAACCTGGGAATCCCAAATCTGCAAACTTGACCTCCCGAGCTCCAAACTGAACCAAACTCGAAACAGCAGCAACACGAGACAACAGGGAACTCACCAAGATGTTCACCCGAGCAAAACTCAACCAAGAGTCTGCACCGGTCAGACCGGTGAGAGGCACTGGTCAGACCGGTGTGACATGAGCTCTCGGGATGAACAGCACCCGCGGGTCAACTCCCCCAAATCCAACTCCCGATCTCCCAAATCGCTCCACGGATTTGCGCAAGACTTTGGGGATAGTAGGAACACCTCATGGGCACTCCATAGCCAAGATTTGATCTACCAAAACTCACCAAACCGAGAGGAATCGAGGAAATCCCACCAAGAACGCCTCTAACCCTAGAGCCAAGAAAACCCCAAAATCGAGCCCCTTTGCTCATGGATTTGGGAGAGGAATCACAGGGAAAAGAACCACGAAGGGTTCAAGCATACATCCCCCACCAAATCCCAAAGAGAAAGGCCTCGAAATCACTCCAAGAAAATCGCCAAGAAAGGGCTCCGAAAATCACCAAAAAAGAGAAACGGGAAAGACACATCCAAGCCTTGAGGAACCACGCCGAATCATCTATACATACGAAAGAGGTTCATACAAGGTCTAACTTGCTGCCCGATCATCCTTTCCTCTCACAAGATCTCACCATGAAGCTCTCAAGCTAGTTCTATGGAAATCCTAAGGAAAATAGGAAGGGAAAATAGGAAAACAAAATGAGCTAGGGTTCCAAGAGATGGCTGCCATCCTCTCACCACTTGGGTTATATGGAGGCAAGTCGAAAGACTAAAATACCCTTACTAGCTAACTAGGGATACATGCCCCTCGAGGGCGAATTCGGAAATCTTTGTCATTGCTCCATCGGACGGATGCCCAGCGACCGCAAACTTGCTTAGCCTCGACGCAAGCCTTGCGATCCCGACGCGTGTCCTCCGCTTCGAAGATTCCGGACTGCGTCGTCACACACCGGTCAGACCGGTGCTCCTCACCGGTCAGACCGGTACCCACCGGTCAGACCAGTCCGATGCTGCTGCACCTCCGTCTTCGGTCTTCGGTCTTGGCTTTGTGGATCAACCAAGGAACCCAGTGGTTTTCTGGTGAACCACCGGAAACCCCGCGAACTCGGTGTAGCCTCCGCCAATCACCACTCATGACTCGGCTCCCACGTAGTCCCGGCTCGACCTTGGTTTTGAGGTTCAACCAAGAAACCTCCCATGACTTCATCTTGCCGTTCTTGCCACCATGCGTCCCGCACTTGACCCCGCTAGCCACCGGGTCTCTCGAACCAAGCCTACTTGTCTTCTCCACACCTGGAGGCCTCACCGGCAACGACCTTTCACGCTTGTTCTTCACCTGCACCAACACCAGTCAAGCCGCAACCTGCACCTGCAATACTTAGCCAAGAATCAGTCCACACCACGTTGTCAATCACTCATCACACCAGGAAGTGACCTACCACCGGTCTTCGAACCACACAGGCTCTCACTACGTGGTTGTGTTTTGTTGAAGGTAACCTCGCAAGTCTCCACGATTTGGTTAGTTTCAAGATTGAGCACTCGAAAGGCTCCAGAATGAGACGCGTAACCAAAGAAAATGCCATCGACAGACCTAGCCTCGAACTTGTCCAACTTCTTCCCTTTCTTCAGAATGAAGCATTTACAACCAAAGACATGAAAGTTACTCACCTTGGGGGTTCTACCGTGCATCAACTCGTAACAAGTTTTCTTCTTATGGACCCTGAGATAAATCTTGTTCGACACATAGCACGCGGTATTGACCGCCTCAACCCAGAACCTCCTTGGAGTCCTATGCTCGTTGAGCATCGTCCGGGCCATCTCACACAAGGTTCTGTTTTTCCTTTCCACCACGCCATTCTGGGGAGGCGTATACGGACTCGAAAACTGGTGTTCAAGACCCAAGTCATGGCAAAAGGTTTCAAAATGAGAGTTTTTAAATTCCGAACCATTGTCACTGCGGATCGCTCATATGGCATTTCTATGCCTCTCATTCCTCAATCTCAAGACAAGATCTCGAACAAAACCAAACGTCTCCCTCTTCTCTTCCAAAAAGAAAACCCAAACATACCGAGAGTAGTCGTCCACCACAACTAGGACGTACCACTTCCCACCCACAGATCTCACACGAGCTGGGCGAACAAGGTCCATTTGGAGCAGCTCGCATGGATGCCCCGTCATCACATCGGTGAGGGGCGGATGAGAAGAGGCTACCATCTTGGCATGCCTACACGGCGCACAAACCAACTCTTTCTCAAACCTCAACCGTGGTAATCCTCGGACCAAATTGAGTTTACTCAAGTGAGACAAAAGGTCAAAGCTTAAGTGACCCAAGTTCCTATGCCACTTCCACAACTCACTCAAAGAACCAGCCAAAAAGGAACGAGCCACACCAGAAGACTGAGAGAAATCCGCTCGGAACACTTGACCCTCGGGAACGACCATGCAAACTAGGTCCCCTCGAGAATCCAAAATCCGAGAAACACCAGGCCGAAACAACACCTCAAAACCC
Organism: Cenchrus fungigraminus; assembly: GCA_036936925.1. NCBI lineage: Eukaryota > Viridiplantae > Streptophyta > Magnoliopsida > Poales > Poaceae > Cenchrus > Cenchrus fungigraminus. The sequence continues at coordinate 95,184,090 of CM072780.1, forward strand.
TCATCCAACAGCTGGGACACGGAAAGAAAATTGAACCCGAGCGATTGGACAAGAGCAACACACTTGAGAGTGACCTTGTCACTTACCTTGATCTCACCTTCTGAAAACACATGCCCTCGCCCATTGTCCCCAAAGGTGATGTATGTCTTGGACACCACCGGGACGAGACTTGAGAACCACCCCTTGTCTCCGGTCATATGCCTCGAGCAACCGGAGTCAATCAGCCAAATGTTCCTCAAGTCTCCCACCTGAAATTCAAAAGTGAGCACGTGAGTGAACAAACGACTCAGCACTAGGGTTAGTAACAAAAGAGTAAAACCAGTGCCGAGCCATTTGCTCCAAAGTGGGGTTAGCACAAACCATATCGTCACGCCTATCAAAGCTACCACCACAAAAACCACCATGAAAACCACCACGAGAACCACCACGAGGGAACCACCCCTGTCTAGCTGGAGGAGAACGAAAACCACGAAAGGAAGACCGTGGACCATTCCTCCTCTCCATCTTAAAGCTACGGCTACTCCCACCATCGTATTGAGCACGAGTTGGAGAACGCCTAGCAAATTGATCACCACTAAACTCACCAGAACCACGACCACCAGAATTGAACCGAGCATCCTCACGAGCACAGAAAACAAACTGTCGGCCAACCAGACCAGCACCGGTCTGACCGGTCCCCCTGACCGGTCTGACCGGTGGTGCTCGGCCAGCAGCACCACCTGCCACCTTTCGATCTCCCCAAGCCGGAACCATCCTCACAATCGCCTTGGCCCTGGGCATTTGCATACGAGGCTCAGGTTCACCATTTGAGGGGCAGTACATGTCCTTGTTAGCCCACTCCTTAGCCATTCTCTCCTCACACTTCCTCTTGAAGCAAAACTCACCCTTGTGACCATCTCTCCCACAATAGTCACAATAAAACCGTATGAGCTTAGGTTTAGGCTTCGGTTGGGGCTGCTCACTTGGTTTCTCCTCACTCGGCTTCTCACCCTTTTTCCCAACGAACTCATTCCCCAAGTCACTCTTGAACTTGATGGGTTTTTGGAAATCATTTGTGGGGTGAGGAAATATGGGAGGATCTGGGGTTGTGTCAAGTTTGTTTCTCAGTGGGTTGGGCTTAGGTGCATAGGCATTTTTGTGGAAGGTTTTTAGTGGAGCTTGGATATCACCAATTTTCTCTCCTCCCTCACTACTACACTCTCCAATCTTTTCCAACCCAAGCGCTTGCCCATCATAGCGCTTGTATGCCTCTATCATCATCCTAAGCTGTGGTTCATGACCCGACAACCAACCCATCATTTTCTCAAGTCATCGTTCTCATCCTACAAGCGATCAACATAATGCGCAAGTTCTAGATTCTTAACCACATGCTATTCACAAGTAGAGCAAGAAGTGGGAACATGTGCTTTCAACTCAGTCTCAAAAGAAACAATGTAAGCATGCATCTCATCAATCTTTCCATGCAAAACATGGCAAGAAGTGCAAGCACCTAGCAAAGCAGGTCTAGACTTAAGCTCAGCCACTTCAACCCTAAGAACATCTAGTTCCTCGTACGTAGAGGCATGCTTATCCTTAAGAGCAGTAAGATCAGCTAGGTACACAGAGCAATCACAGCAATCAACCTCATCAGAAACAACAGGTGAAGCCTTAAGCGAATCTATCTGAAGCTTAGCATCAAGGTTCTGTGTCTCTAACTCAGCTACTCGGTTCCTAGCATCTTTTAGTGAAGCCCTAAGCTCCTTCCTCATCTTCTTTGCCTCTCTAAGCATGTCATCGCGGTTATCAAGCAACTTGCCAAGATGCTCATTCTCCTCACGCAAGAAGGGAAGCTCGTCACATACCTCATCCTTGGAGTCGGAGTCCGAGTCGCTCTGGTGACTCTTCTTGCTGCCGGAGCTACGTGCCATGCCGCAGAAGCCATCTCTCGTGTAGCAGCTCAGCCCGCTCAAGTTCTTGGATGACTTCTTGCTCTTGTGCCGATCACCTTCATCTTCGCTACTACTGGAGCTCGAGGAATAGTAAGCAGGGCTGGAGTCGACGTCGCTCGCTCTGACCATCGCTCGAGCCTTTCTGCTGCGACCGTCCTTCTTCCTCGATCGTCGCTCGTCCTTGTGCTTGTTCTTGTGCTTGTGATCGCACCTTGATCGGTACTTACCGTCCGTCCTCGACCAGTGCTTGTAGCCGTCCTTGGTCTCCACATTCTCCGGACAATCGGCGATGAAGTGTCCTGGCTTGCCGCACTGAAAGCATGTCCGTGGATTCTTCCTTGTGTTCACTCGGTTCTTGTGCAAACTCTCGAACCTCCTGGTCAGCAACGCCAGCTCGTCCTCTCCAAGCACGTCGAGCTCCTCATCTCGCAAAGACATCAAAGAAGACAGAGAGTACATCCTGGAGGATGGGTTAGCGTTAGACTTAGCACCTTTGCCACCGACGAGAGCGAGACTATGGGAGTCAATCGGGCTCTCAAGACGGGCTGTCACACCACGATCCAACTTAGCTGACTTGAGCTTCGAGAACAGCTCGTTCACCGTCAGGGTGTCATACTTCTCGGACTCAAGTATAGCCTCGACCTTTCTATCCCATATTGTATGATCCAGCGAGTGCAAGAGCTTCACGGCTCTATCATGATCATCATATGGGAGCACGGCCACATTGGCTCTCATGTTGTTCACCACAGCTGTAAACTGCTGGAAAGGGCGTCAACGAACTCACCGGGGAGATGAGTGAAGTTCTCGTACTCTCTTCGATAAGTCGCGTACATCCGAGCCTGAACCTGAGCATTTCCATCCTGAACCTTCAACTGCTCCCAAATTCTATAAGCTAGGTCCTCTGTCTGAACCCGATCGAATTCGGATTGACACAGAGCACGAAACAAGTAGTCAACCGCCTTGTTGTTGGCGTCGAACATGTCCCTTGATCCTGGAGCAAGGAAGTTAATTGGATGAACATAAGCTGTGTTCACCGTAACGTCCCAAAAGATCTGTCCCTTGCCACGGAGGAACACAGCCATCCGTCTCTGCCACATCTGGTAGTTCTTCCCATCGAAGTGCGGAGGACCCGATTCCCATTCCTGGTACGCCATCTTTGGATCTTAGAATGGTTAGAGTCCCGAAAGACTCGAACCGGCTCCGATACCAATTGAAGGACCGAACTGGCAACCAGAGAGGGGGGGGGGAGTGAATGGGAGCCAATAAAAATTCTTCTCGAAGGAGATGGCTACTCCAACAAGACGAACATGGCTAACCAAATCACGTCTCCGACTCAACTACCCAAGTTGGCCAAGACCACGTAGCCACTGGAGTGCTACTAGTCCTAGGAACCAACAACCACCAAAGCCTACCTGAGAACGCAGCGGAACAAGCAACTCGGGTAGCTACTGACCACACCGGTCAGACCGGTCACCTGCACCGGTCAGACCGGTCCTGGCCGGATCTTCCGGACTGAGCCGCCGGAACACCCGACACCCTCCAGAGACGCACCGGGTCACCCTGGACCTCGAGCCGGGTCACCCAAACAGCACTTGGCAATTTCCACTGAAAGCCCTTGCACCGGTCAGGCCGATGCAGCTCACCAGTCAGACCGGTCTGAGCCAGGAAACCCCAAATCCGTGAAACCGACCTCCCGAGCTCCAAAACTCTCCAAACTCGAAACAACAGCAACACAAGACACCAGGGAACTCACCAAGACGTTCACCCGAGCAAAACCCAACCAAGGGTCGACACCGGTAAGACCGGTGAGAGGCACCGGTCAGACTGGTCAAGACCTGGGCTCTCGGGATGAACAACAACCCGCGGGTCAACTCCTCCAAATCCAAATCCCGATCTCCCGATTCGCTCCACGGATTCGCACAAGACTTGGGGGATAGTAGGAACACCTCATGGGCACTCCATTGCTAAGATTTGGTCCACCAAAACTTGCTAAATCAAGAGGAATCGAAAAAATCCCACCAAGAACGCCTCTAACCCTAGAGAGGAGAAAACCCCAAAATCGAGCCCTTTTGCTCACGGATTTGGGAGGGGAATCAAAGGGAAAAGAACCACGAAGGGTTTATGCATACATCCCCCACCAAATCCTAAAGAGAAAGGTCTCAAAACCGCCACAAGAAATTCGCCAAGAAAAAGCTCCGAAAATCACCAAAAAGGGAAAACGGGAGAGACACAATCAAGCCTTGAGGAACGACACCGAATCATCTATGCATACCATGAAGGTTCATACAAGGTCTAGCTTGCCTCCCAATCATCCTTCCCTCTCACAAGATCTCACCATGAAGCTCTCAAGCTAGTCCTAGAAATTCCAAAGGAAAAATGGAAGAGGAAAATAGCAGAACAAAATGTGCTAGGGTTCCAAGAGATGGCTGCCATCCTCTCACCACTTGGGATATATGGAGGCAACCGAAAGACGAAACTACCCCTAAAGCCTAACACTAGGATGCACGCCCTCGAGGGGCACTTTAGGAATCTTTGTCTTCGCACCATCGGACGGATGCCCAGCGACCACAAACTTGCTTAACCTCGACGCAAGCCCTGCGATCCCGACGCGTGTCCTCCGCTTCGAAGTCTCCACACTGCGTCATCGCACACCGGTCAGACCGGTGCTCCCCATCGGTCAAACCGGTACCCATTGGTCAGACCGGCCTAATGCTGCTGCCTCCGGTCTTCGGCCTTGGCTTTGTGGATCAACCTAGGAACCCAGTGGTTTTCTGGTAAACAACTGGAAACCCTGCGAACTCGGTGTAGCCTCCGCCAATCATCACTCTTGACTCGACTCCTACGAAGTCCCAGCTCGACCTTGGTTTTGAGGCTCAACCAAGAAACCGTCCACGACTTCATCTTGTCGTTCTTGCCACCATGCGGCCCACACTTGACTCCGTTGGCCACCGGGTCCCTCGAACCAAGCCTACTTGTCTTCTCCACACATGGAGGCCTCACCAGCCACGACCTTTCACGCTTGTTCTTCACCTGCACCAACACCAATCAAGCCGCAACCTGCACCTGCAACACTTAGCCAAGAATCAGTCCACACCACGTTGTCAATCACTCATCACACCAGGAAGCGACCATCCACCGGTCCTCGAACTACACAGGTCCTCACTTCTTTAAAATAAAGACCGATGGGAAGTTGGCCAAATCCCAGCTGACGAGCTGCTAAGGAAGGATTATAAAATTCATAAGATGGAGGTTGACTGCCAAAGAAGTTAGAGGGGAGAAGACATGGTCTGATGATATGTTTGAAAAGGATTTTGTTATGATCATCACTGGTAACATCCTCAAGCCTGAAAATTGATACCAATGATTGTTGGGATCTTCATATGCAAACTAGATATCATCTTTGAGACCATAATAAAAGCTTTTGAAGAATCCGATTAGAAGAATGAGGTCTTTCTTTCTGCCCGGGAAGACAGAAACTGCTTCTCCAAAATTCAGACATCGACGAGTTTCTACTGCTACGCCGTCTGGTTGATCCTTTGGAAAAACAGAGAGATAGATATTTTGTTCTAAGATTTCACAAAAGTGAAGACTCAACCAGAGATTGATGAACCACCAAGGACCACCTGTACTCCTTACTGGTTCTCCTTTCGATAGACTAATCGCCACTCAGTGAAGGAGTTCATAAACAACCCCAAGAAGATGCTTTCCGAGAGGAAATTTAGTTCCAGCATTCAATATTTCAGCCATGCTCTGATAATTAGAGGTGGGGCCAATGGTTTTTCCACAGAATATGAATTTGTCCAGCCACATGTTCAGAAAAAGCAACATGTTCTCTAGTTTGAACAGAACCTTTTTTCATATGATCACCAATATACCCGGACCAACCTTGAGACTCTTTGGTTTTCAAATCGAAGGAATGGACAGAAGCACTGAAGGTGGTATCAGAAGAGGAGATATCTAAGCCGGTCAACATAACCACATTAGCTAGAGTGGGTGTCATCGGCCCATGGCCTTAAAGGAATGTGTTCAGTGCATCCGACCAGAAATATGAAGAAGCTATTAACAGGGGCTCGTTTCTAGCCATATGGGCAAGGGAAAGAGTAATGCATTGGCTGATTTTATTCGTTTCCCAATGGCCTCTGCGCTTATCTGCAATTCTGCAACACCAAGTTTTCCACCCTGGAGTATATCTGGTCCAGGTTCTGAAAGCATCTTTCCAATCAGCTAAAGCCATGGTGGCGTGTTTAAAAGGGATTCTGCCGGTTTCAAAGTTGATTAATTCGGTAGGGTCAGGATCTCCCATCGGACCAAGGAAGATGAGACCGGGCTTATCATCAACAGGGATGGTAATGTGATTTCTAAGGCCTTACAAAAATAGATCTAAGATTCCAAAAGAAGCAACAATCCCAAATAAACAGAACAGAACAAAGAAAAATCGAGATACCTCAGGGTTTGAAGAAAGGGTTGCTTTTGGAGCAGCCATGGAAAATAGGCGACCGCCGACGACGGGATCTGAAGGCATTGTGACTCGACGGATTGCAACCTAGGGTTTGCTATTGGAGGAAACAGTTGAAAAAGCAGTGGAGTTTGGGGAAAGAGAAGATCCAAGGGAGTCGTATTTATTGACCTTCTTTGGAGATTTATTTGAATTTTTTAGACATCTTCGAATAAAGGGACGATACTGGATTCGAGTGAATTTTGGAGCAAAAGATATTTACTCCGAAACTGGGGGGCAAGTGTTCACACCGTTTTTTTGGAAAAACAAGTTAACAGGTGAAGATAAGAAGAATCAGCAAGACGTGCCGATGGGAGAACAGTGCAATCGGCCGATTGGAGCGAGGAAGGTGGTCAACAGAGCCTGCCGATGGTCAAGACAGTCCAACCCGGTCCGTCGATGGACAAGCGGGTCAACCCAATTGGCCTATGGTCAATTTGAAGGATCGGCCTATGGGAAAGAAGGAAGCGGCGATTGAAGAATACGCCAAGGGCAAGATGCGATGGAGGCGGGTCAATCAACAATTGACAACGGGTCAGAGTCAGTTTTAGGAAAGTTCGACTCTTGCACGAGTCATTTTATTTTTGGTAGTGTTTATTTCTTTAGATGCAAGTAAACAATGCCGTAATCGGCTAGGAGTCAGGGTGTCCTTAGGACATAAATAGCGACCCTGCGTGGTCGGTAAAACTGTACACACCAATATCAAACAAACCGCCTCCGGGCAAACCCTTTACAATTTTCAGCATCTACTTTTCGGTGACTTCGCCATTGTGCCTTTTCTCTTTTCTCAACGTCACTCTTTGAGTTCGTCGGGCTGCATCGATTGATCTCCGACAAGCTTGTAAGTTTCGTTTTACCGAATAACCCTAGGCTTTAACCTTCGGGCGCATTGCTGAGGTTTTGTCTAGTTCTTTATTCACAATTTACCGATATTAGCTGGATCTACAAGTTTTCGTTCCAATTCTTGTAGTTTTAGCTTTTATCACCAATTTATCCAGCTCGATCTAGATCTCGTCAGCTTTTACTATTTTATTTATCAATTATTCTCACAGCCGGTTTAGATTTACTCTAGCGCTGATATCACGATTGGCCGACACAGCCGATCCTTTTATACATATTTGCACTTCGGCTGCTTTCGAGCTTGCCGATCTCTTGCTTACCCGTATCGGTTGATTGGCAGATACGTGCATCATTGAATATCCATCGGTTCTCTAGCCGATCTCTTATTATTTAAATCCCCTTTCCATTGTCAATTAACAGGTCAGATTGGCTGGCACGCCGCGCTACAGGCCGGGGAGTCATGTGTGCTGCGCGCGGGGGTGACGTCCTATTTTCGCGTCAACAAGGGGAGACACTGTCGGAGGAGGAGGCCGTCAGACTGCCTCACCACGACCTCGAGGTCCTCGACGCCGGGATTTGCAGGAGACGGTGTCAAGAGGTCGAGGAGGACGTCACATCGGGGAAGCCGCCACCACCGAGGAGGTCGTGCCCGCCTGCTATGGCGTTGTGCTGGGGAAAGGGAGGGAGCAGGGGCATCGTGGCGGTGGCGGTGTCGTGTCACCCTCCTCCGTCAATTCGAGCTCGGCTCAGCGAGTCCTCGGCGAGGAGCGGCCGACGGGGAGCTGATGAGGCGAGGAGTGGAGCGAACGAGGCGAGGACGAGGCGAGCAGATCCCACCACTGCTGCCCTCCATCTCTCCAGGTGAGGGGGTGTGAGACATGGGTACCCCTTTGTCCCCACCGACCAGGCTCACGGCTGTCCCCGACAAGTGGGTTCGACCTACCAGAAGACCCGCCGACCTGTCAGTGGGCCCAACCGACCTAGTTGGTGGCCCATACGACCTCCTGAAAATCTTCCAGAAGATTCCAGACAACCTTATCCAGAACGACCTCAGGACTTGGCGTGCAAGACAAGATTCCGGTGGATTCCGACCAAAGCAGATCGACGGATATGGTAAGCGATGTAATCAACTAGACTTAGGTCTCCTGGTCGTAACCGACCAGGAATCTGGGAACTGACCTTGTCCGCTGGCCAATATAAGGCATGCAAGGCAACCCTTGTACAATCACGCAATCCTCAAGCAATCAACACCAACAACTGGACGTAGGGCTTTACTCTCCGGAGGCCCGAACCAGTATAAATTCGCCGTGTTCTCTGTGTTCCGTGTGCTCGTGTGCAACCTTCGAGTTCTTAGCCTTAGATTCCGCCTCGCCGAACAACTAAACCACCAGGATTAACACCCCTGTGGGCTGTCCAGATCTAAACATCTGACAGTTGGCGCGCCAGGTAGGGGAGGAATCCAGGGTTCTTCGTGCAACTCGATGGCTTCGACCAATGGCGTCATCTTCCCGGAGAGCATGGCGGACATCCTCGCCAACCCCGTCGACATCTGCTTTGGCTCTATGCCGGCGGAATCCACCACTCCAACTGCTTGCCTCGTCATCGAGAGCAACGCGGTCACCTCCAACCAGCAGGTCGGGACAGATCTGCTGGTAGAAACCCACCCACCCACTCCTAGCGACCTGATCGCGGGACTCGATCGTGTCGAAGTCATGCTCTCTGACACAATCAAGATCTGTGAGCGCGTCAAACGCCCTCGCAGGACCCCTCCATCCTCATCCATCATGCCTCTTGGTCTGCAGAACGCAACTCACGTAGCGTCTCGCTACATGAAGCGCAAGATCCAGATCCAATCTGGACACAAGACTCCAGATCATGGGAACTGCAGGGGCCTCCTCGACGACCCCTACCCCGTCCACGAAGACTCCAAACACACGGCTCGCCAGTGCCGAGTGCTCAAGAAGCTTCGCCGACCTCTCACCGCGGCTCATCACCACCAGATTAACCGCAAGCCATCTCCGGACCGTCTCGCGTTTCAGATCGCTCGTACAACCATCTCCCCGAACTATCCGGGAGAAGAATTTGAGATCTCAGACCGAGAGGTCCTCGTGGTCTCTACAGATGTGCCTCCTCAAGACGGAGAGACAAACAAGCAGTGCATAGAGCGTGAAAACGCCAACACCGCACGGGCTACACGTCGTCAGCAAGAGTTAGCTGCAGCTGCCCCAGGAGCAGGTCAGCCTGCAGGCAACATCGGACAAGGTGCCGGCAACCAACCAGCAGGCAACGTCGGGGCGCAAGCACTTGCACCTCAAGCCGCTCCTCAAAATCGCAATGAACCTCGTCGAAACCGCCTACGTGCCAGAGACCTCCTGAGGGACTTTGAGCAAGACGGTCATGAAGTCTACAACTCTCCTCAAGCAAACTTGGGTGCAGCGCTTGCCGCACTAGGCCAACTTGAGGACACTCCTACAATACGGTGCCTACAAGCTCATATCCGCGTCGCTACTGCCCAGGTTGAAGAAAGAGGCCCAGGATACAGCAGATCAGCCGCAAGCTCCTACTCCAGGAGTAGGTCGGAGCAACATCGCAAGCAACGTCGCAGCAACGCTCCCCTTGAGCCCGTGGCTGAAGAGGGAGGAGGCGAAAACGAAGTAGCACAGCCGGTCAATCTCGCTGTCAACGCCGCTGCCAATCAAGCAGCCAACCCAGCTGCCAACGCTGCGGGCAACGCCCCTAGCAATGCCCAAAACAATGCCGCCAACGCGGCTGGCACCCAACAGCAGAATGCTGCCACCAACGCAAGGCAGAACGCTGGAGCTCAACCTCCACCAGTTCAAGCCAACCACGCTGAGAGCAGTCAGTGTCGACGGATACGAGACGAAGTGGAGATAGCACGTCGTTCTAACTACGACCGCGACCATGGGGTCCCTGATCCCCTTAACGCCAATAATCCTATTCAAGCAACGGAACTCCGGCAGATGCACGACCAAGAGCTCCTACGGCGTGCCTAGTACGACCAAGATAATGGTCCTCCAGATGACCTCTACATCATCCCGACGGCCTATGCCCCATCAGCCAGCCCTGGAGCAGTCAACAACTTCCCGGCATTCTCACGACGTCTCAGGACGATCAGATACCCTAAAGACTTCAAGCCAGCCATCGAGAAATACGACGGTCGCTCCGACCTAAATATTTGGCTCAAGATGTACAACATCGCAGCACGTGCCTCTGGAGGCAATGAGGATCACATGGCGGGATACTTTCCCCTCGTGATGGGCAAAGCACCACTCCTGTGGCTCGACAATCTCCCTGCGAAGTGTATCACCTTGTGGGCGACCTTGTCACGGCTCTTCACGACCAACTATCAAGCGACCTACAATCGTCCCGGCAACACACATCACCTTGCTAGAGTGCGGATGAGGCGCGACGAAACTCTCAGAGAGTACACTAACCGCTACTTTGAGAATCGCAACACCCTCGCAGGTGTCAAAGACGAAGACGTCATCTCCTACTACAAGAAGGGAGTAACCAACATCAAGCTCTTTGAGAAGATCCACGAAGCTAACGCTCACACCATCGCCGACCTCATGGCCTACGTCGACAAGCTTGTCGACACTCAAGACGCGATAATGCACGACTTCAAGGAAGAAGACCACGACGACGGTGGCAGCAGGTCGCGCAAGCGATCTGGCGAGGTCTATGCGACCGATCCACCCAGACCTTCCACCTTCCTAGAAGGTGACTTCAACATGGTCATGGACGACCAGTGCTAGTTCCACCGCGACGCCAAGCACACCATGAGGGAGTGCGAACAGCTAAAGCGTGCTCTAGGGGTACCTCCGGAGCCCAAGAAGACCAAGAGCGGCAGCAACGACGACCAGAACAGCAGCCGCCGCTACGACAACCGTAACTGTCGACCCGATTGACGTGATTACCGAGATCGCCGACCCTACAGTCGCAACGACGACAGAGACCACCGCGATTACCGCCGCGACTATCGCCACGATGATCACCGTGATGATCGCCGTGATGACCGACGTGATGCCTACCGCCACGACGATCGCCGCGAAGACAATCGTAACGACCAGCGTGATGAGTGCCATGATGATCGGCGTGATGATCATCGTCGACAAGACGACCACAACCGCAACGACAACCATCGCAAGGAGCCTTCTCCACCACCACCGCCAAAAGGGGGCAACCCCAACAGTGCATTTCAGACCGCCAACCGCGAGATCAACTTCATCGTTGGTGGTCACCAAGCAGCCAAGAGCAACAGACAGGTACGATCAAACGCAAGGGAGATCAGTCAAGTCAACACTGAAACTCCACAACCTCTACGTTGGTCGGAGTACCCCATCACTTTCTCAAGGAAAGATCATTGGGTCCACATACCTGACCCCGGGACCTACCCGCTGGTCGTCAACCCCATAGTGGACGGCGCGTTCCTACCTAAGACCCTCGTCGACGGGGGCAGTAGCCTGAACATCATCTTCACAGAGACGCTGAGAAAGATGGACTTCGACTTCAACAAGATGACCGCCTGCGACGAACCCTTCTACGGGGTTGTGCCCGGCAAGGCCGCGTACCCCATAGGTCGTGTATGCTTGCCGGTCACCTTCGGCACAAAGGAAAACTTCCGTACAGAGTACCTGACGTTCGAGGTCGCGGACTTCCGCTCCTCCTACCATACCATCCTTGGTCAACCTATGTTGGCCAAGTTCATGGCCATACCCCATCACACCTACCTCATCATGAAGATGCCAGTGCCAAATGGGATGCTTTCCGTCCTTGGTGATATCATGGTCTCCTACAACTGCGAGAGCTCCACTGTCGAACTCGCCAAGGATTCTGCCTGCAAAGCTGCAGCCACAGTCATGGTCGCTCAGGCTGCCAAGATCGACCAAACAACCCTAGAAGTTCCAGAGCAGAAGCGTACAGCCACAGCTTTGGATCCAAGTCCTGCTGTGAAGAAAGTTTGCCTCGGCCTGCCCGACGCATCCAAGGAAATCACCATCGGGGCCAACCTCGATCCCAAATAGGAACTCACGCTCACCAGTTTCCTCAGGGATAACGCCGACATCTTTGCATGGAATCCGTCCGACATGCCTGGTGTCCCTAGGGAGTTGGCTGAGCGCACCCTTGAAGTAAGCAAGACCGCTCGACCTATCAAGCAAAAGCTCCGGCGATTTGCAAAAGATAGAAAGCAAGCTATAGAAGTAGAAGTCTGCAAGCTCTTAGCTGCAGGATTTATTCGTGAATGTAAACACCCGGTTTGGCTCGCAAACCCGGTCCTTGTACCCAAGAAGACTGGAGGATTAAGGATGTGTATCAACTACTCCGACCTCAACAAGCACTGCCCAAAAGATCCCTTCCCTCTTCCTCGCATCGACCAGGTCGTGGACTCCACGGCTGGTAGCGTTCTACTGTGCTTCCTCGACTGCTACTCAGGTTATCACCAGATAGCCTTGAATCCTGATGACGAAGACAAAACGGCGTTCATAACGCCCAATGGCATCTACTGCTACAAGGTTATGACCTTCGGCCTCAAAAACGATGGAGCAACATATCAGAAGGCGATACAAAAGTGCCTGAAGTCGCAGATCAGGAAGAACGTGGAAGCCTACGTTAACGATGTGGTCGTCAAGACCACTGAGGAAGATCAGCTCATCTCCGACCTCGCTGAGACCTTCACCAACCTACGTGAGTACCAGTGGAAGCTCAACCCGACAAAATGCATCTTCGGTGTCCCCTCCGGATTGCTCCTGGGCTTCATGGTTGGGCACCGAGGCATCGAAGCAAACCCCATGAAGGTCGACGCAATACGCAACATGGCCAAGTTATCTTGCAAGAAAGACATCATGAAGCTCACAGGTATGATGGCGGCTCTAGGTCGTTTCATCAGCAGGCTCGGCAAGAAAGGTCTACCTTTCTTCAAGCTACTGAAGAAGGCAGATAAGTTCGTATGGGATGAAGAAGTACAGAAGGCGTTCGAGGCTCTTAAAGAGTCCTTGACCACACCTCCAATCATGACGCCACCGATACCAGGCGAAACGCTCCTCCTCTACATCTCCGCCACCACTAATGTGGTCAGCACGGTTCTCGTCGCAGAACGAGAAGAAGAAGGACAGGCCTACCCTGTTCAACGACCTGTGTACTACGTAAGCGATGTCCTGGCCGATGCTATAACATGGTACTCACAGCCTCAGAAGTTGCTCTATGCACTCCTGATCACGTCAAGAAAGCTTCGCCACTACTTCCAAGCCCATAAGATTACGGTGCCTTCGTCATTCCCACTAGGAGAGATCATCCGCAACCGCGATGCCAACGGCCGCATTGTCAAGTGGTCGGTAGAGCTTGGGGAGTTCGACATCGAGTTCTGCCCTCGGCAGGCAATCAAGTCACAGATCCTAGCTGACTTTGTGTCAGAATGGACAGAGATCCAGATGCCCCCTCCCAAGGAAAGGCCAGAACACTGGATAATGTACTTCGACGGCGCCCTCAACCTCGAAGGCGCGGGAGTAGGGGTGCTATTCATCTCTCCTCAGGGGGAGCAGCTAAAGCATGTCCTGCAGATACATTACAAGACCTCCAACAACGGAGCAGAATATGAAGCTCTAATTCATGGGCTCCGTATAGCAGTGTCCCTTGGCATCAAGCGACTACTGGCACACTGCGACTCCAAGGTCGTCATCGAGCAAGTCAACAAGGAGTGGGATTGTGTCAAAGACACAATGGACGCTTACTGTGCTGAGATCCACAAGCTCGAAGGCTACTTCGAGGGAATTGAGTTTTAGCACGTACCACGCAACAACAACGTGGCCGCCGACGTACTATCTAAACTAGGCTCCCGGCGAGCTCTAGTCCCGGCGGGTGTGTTCGTCCAAGACCTACGCAAGCCGTCAATCAAGCTGTTGGATCCGGACAATCCAGACCAAGTACAACCCGACCCAACTCCAGCTCCTCCCTGCGACGTGCTAATGACAGATAAAGAGGACGATTGGCGCGAGCCTTTCCTAGCCTTCCTACTCAACCAACGAGTCCCAGAAGACAAGGCTGAACGCGAGCGTATCACATGACAAAGTGCCAACTACGTCATGATTGGTACCGACCTATACAGGAAAGCCGCCTCTACTGGCGTCCTGATGAAGTGCATCTTACGATCAGAAGGTGTCCAGCTCTTAGCTGAGATTCATGGCGGAGAGTGTGGCTGCCACGCGACATCTGCCAATCTGGTCGGCAAGGCATACCGATCCGGCTTCTACTGGCCCACGACCATGTCTGACGCTAAAGACCTCGTAAAGAGGTGCAACGGTTGCCAATTCTTTGCCAAATAGCAGCACCTGCCAGCTCAGGCCCTGCGCACAATTCCACCATCCTGGCCTTTCGCCATGTGGGGCCTCAACTCTGTGGGTCCATTCCGAACCACCCCAGGCGGCTACAGGTACATCCTTGTGGCCGTCAACAAATTCACCAAGTGGATTGAAGTCCGACCTGTCGCAAAAGTCACGTCGGGAGAAGCAGCCAAATTCATGCAAGACATAACACATCGCTTCAGTGTGCCCAATAGGATCATCACAGACCTAGGGTCAGCCTTCACAGGGTCGGCCTTTTGGGATTTCTGCCAAGATAATACGATCGACGTCTACTACTCCTCGGTCGCCCACCCCAGGTGCAACGGCTAGGTCGAACGTGCCAACGGCATGGTTCTCCAAGCTCTCAAAGATCGCAGCTTTGATGACGCTTCAAACTACGCTACCCGGTGGTTAGCCGAGCTACCACATGTAATCTGGGGTCTAAGGACCCAAGTCAGTTCTGCTACGGGTTTCTCGCCCTTCTTCCTGGTCTACGGCTCTGAGGCTATCCTACCCACCGACGTCACCTTTGGAGCTCCACAAATACAGTTCTACGAGGAGGGAGAAGCCGAGCAGACACGACGTGTCGACCTCGATAGCCTCGAGGAGCAGAGAATGGCAGCCATTATGAGGCAAGCTCGTCACGACCAGCAACTCCGTCGGTACCATGATCGCAATGTCAAGGAGACCTCCTTCAACGTTGGCGACCTAGTCCTAAGGTGTATCCAGAAGACCGACAGCATGCACAAGCTCTCTGCCCCTTGGGAAGGACCCTTTATCATCACTGAAGTCATCAGCCCATCTACATATCGCCTCCAGTGGGGAGACGGGCAAGGCGTGCCCAACCCCTGGAACGTGGAGCACCTACGACGATTCTACCCGTTGAATAGTTCTTATTACAGCTATGTATCCCTCGTCTTTGTACTTTTTTCAGTTTAATAAATATTAGTTCAAGCAGTCATCTGCTGTGTATTGAGCCCTACCTTCTCCTCCTTCATGTCATAAACCCTCCCCCTCGACATGCTCGGGGGCTTGGCTAAAGCCAATACAAGGATCAGAAGATCCGAGGGTTAAATTACCTGCTCCTCCCCCTCGGCATGCTCGGGGGCTTGGCTCAAGCCAACATAAGGGTCGTTTGACCTGAGGACGTCGTCCCTCATGACTACCTATTTTGTGTTGTTGCGAGCCTGCTTGGTCGTAAGGGTTGCAAAACCTGAGTCCTACACTCTCTCCCGCGCGCTGATCACACGTAAGCCTCCCCGCTGAGCTGTGGTGGTCGGTAAGCCAACCTCTCCGTGAGTAGTGGTTAGCGGCGTATGATACAAGACACATCGCTTCAAGGCTACCAAGTTCGCGCAAACACAAAACAAGTACGTCATGTAGGTCACAAGAAGGTTATGAAGCAATATCTTACATGACTGGAGGAGGGAGGGGGTACAGCTCTAAGACTACGACTACTCCTCCCCGTCATCACCCTCATAATCAAGGACGTCCATTACCGCCGTAGCGGCGTCACGCACTTCAAGCTCCAGGGCCTTGAGATCCTTCGTCACGTCCGGGCCTTCTCCGACCTTGACCGTGTCAATGTTGGGATAGTGAGATTTCACTCGAACGAAAGCCTCCGTGGCCGCCGCCAAGCTCGTTGCCTTCAAGAGGTCGAGCAGCTTCTCGGGTGCAGCCAGAAGACGGTCGATAGCAGGCTTGGGCTCTTCCCCCACGACCTGCGAAGCCATTATGTCCATGACAAAATACGCAGCATTCTTCAAGTCCTTGAGCTCCACCTCTTGCCCTGCAATGATCACCTGGTCATTCTGCAGTGCCTCCAAAGCTACCTCAAGACTGACCTCAAGGTCCCTTCGAGCCTGTTTCTCATAAGTCAGCTTTTGAGATACAGTGAACTCACTGTCGATGGTCTCCTTCATCACCCGCTTCAGCTATTGGCACCAGCCTCGGCCTCCCGGAGGTTCACCTCCAAGCTTCGAACTCTCTCCTTGGTGTTCTTCAGCTCGTTTTTGAGGTCGTCCTCACGCCTGTGAAACTCTGCAGTTTACAAACAACACTCTGAGGTCAAGTCCTCAGCAGCACAAGACAATGATGATGAAAAAGACCGTAAGAAAATTAACTTTACCAATGTTTGCGGCATTGAACTGCACGTTGGCCTCTCGGGTCTTCCGCTTCTCCTCGACCAGCTCGTCCTCGAGCCTCTTCTTGTCCGCCACCGCTGTCTCACGGACCTGCTTGAGCTCTTGCTCAAGCTCGACCACCCGCAGCTGCGTGGCTGCAGCATTCTTCAGCAGGTCAGCCCTGCCCTTGGCATGGTCAGCCAGCGACTGCTTTACAGAAACAAGAAAACATCTCGTCAAAAAACAGTCCCAAAGCAAGTTGTCAAAGATAGCACGAGAGAAGGGCTTACCGTAAACACCTAGTTGAGAGTCAAGATCGCATTACGGACTGCCCTCATATCCTCATTGTCATCGAAGATATCCTCCTGCCAGGGAGTTCCGGTCCAGTCAATCTCTTCACGCCTCAACGTCGGCCCCGTTGACGTCGAGCCTGGTGCCTGCACACCGGTTGTTTCTGGGTTCTCCTACGGCTGCTCGATCTGAATCGGGTCCGCAGTCGGGTCCTGAGCCGACGTGCTGGTCACCGAGTTGATGGGGTCCACGTCGATGATAGGTGGAGAGGTTGAAGCCCTGACGTCACCCACGGAACCTTGTGCTCCGGCCTCAGTAGCAGGCGGAGGAGTCGCCGTCCCCACGTCGTCGACCAAAGTCTGAGCCCCGGCCTTATGGTCGGACGACCTTGTTCGTGAAGGTGACCCTTGAGCACCCAAGGTGCTCTGGGGCTGGACGTCCGACCTGCAGAAGTCCTCGTCAACACAATGCAAGAACCAATAACAGTTAGCAACTGAATGAAATTCAGCACTACGGCTTTACCTCACAGCAGCCGGGGCACGTAGCTTCAGCCTAAAAGGCTGTATTTTTATTTGCACAGGCATCCTCGCCTGCGCACCAGCAGCAGCCCGCTGTGCCTCCCTCATCTGACGAAGGTCGTCCTCCGTCGTCTTTTGCTCCAACTCCCGCTGCCTCTTGGACGTGGGACTTAACGATCTCCTCGCCGTCCGATCTTCCATGACCGGCGGGTCATCGGTAGCTTCATCCTCATCATCTTCGACCTCCTTGGTCAAAGGTGTAGGAATTGTCAGCGTCTGGACTGCTGGGGGAGGACTCGCCTTCCTCTTCCTCTTCTTCTTGTCCACCTCGAGTTTGGCGGTCTTGGCCGCCTCGACCTTGGCAGCAGCCCTTGTGGTTGACTGCTTTGCTGTCGCAGCCCTTGTTTTACGTCCGGGTTTTGCGGCGCCACCAGCCGCAGGTGGGTTCGCCACATCACCACCGACCTCCGGGTCGGTATCTTCATCGGCTTCAACAAATGAATCCGATTCATAATTCTCCAGCAGCCCAGCTGCTGGAGGTTGGTACTTGTCCGACCTCAGTTTTCGACGAGGCTCCTCGCCTCTAGGTAGGGGTGCTGGGCACCAAAACTGCATCTCTCGAGCCTGCATCAGATACGTACCAAAGAGTAAGATCGACATAAACAAAGGAACAGAACAAACGACCTACTAAGTCCCAGGACTTATAGGGTCGGCTGGTCGGGTCAAGGAATATGCCTTTGGGCACTTCTTGATTTGTGCACACCCGGCATAGATTTGCGACACCCTGGCCATCATCTCCTCTTGGGAGACCTTGCAGTTGGCCTCGCGAGTGGGGTCTGACTACCCCCAATATTCATACGCCGGATGCACCCGATCCTTGATTGGTTGGATCAGGCGACGGCAGAACGACCTTGCTACCGAGCCTCCCGTCACACCTTTCTCCTTGAGGTCGCACACCAGTGCAAGAACCTCTTTGACATCGTCCATCTTGCGCGAGGACAGCTGTAGGTCCCATTCCGGTATCTTCATAGGCTTGTGCCCAGTACGCTTCGAGAGCACCGACCGCTGATCGGTGATATAGAACCATTCCGACCTCCACCCAGCAGTGTTGTCTGGCAGGTCCGTATCAATCCATTCCGTCTTGAGACCTGGCCTCAAACAGAACATGACAGCCCCCACAATACCAGCGCGCTTACCGGTGGACTTGACATTGAAGAGATGTCGCCAGAGAAGGAAGTGGGGAGCTATCCCCAGGTATGCCTCACAGAAGTGGATGAATGATGAAACTACAGTTATGGAGTTGGGGACAAGGTGTACCAGCTCTAGCTTGTAGTAGAAAAGAAGACCTCTGAAGAAGTCACCAGCAGGGATGTTGAACCCGCGCTCGAAGAAAGAGATGAAGACGACCTGCTCCTTGTCGTCTTCCGTCGGAAAGGCTTCGCCCGTAGATGCCTTCCACTCCACTTCCGCCTTGGACCTTAGAAGTCCACGGTCCACCAGCGCCTGGATCTTCGCCTCGGTCACCATCGAGAGTTCCTACACCATTCGCGGATCTGGGATTTGACGAGCCGCGGCCGCCATTTCTTGAGCTCGGATCGATCTGGATCTAAAATTCACTAAGGTTTTGATTCGCATATGAAGCGGAGCGGCGCGCGGATGGTGGAGCCGGCGCGCGGTCTGCAACAGACGACGGCGCACTGAGGATTCTAGGACGAAGCTCGGCTGCGGAATGTGCGGTGGCTAGGGTGCAAGGATTCCGATGGCAATGGCAAGAGGAGGAAGAAGATGACAGGGACGGTCAACGCCGGTCCCCGCCGCTCTATTTATAAGGCCCCACCGGGTCCACCCGTTGCGGCTCCTTCCACAGTAAGGAGCGCGCCCAACGGCTATGTGCTGACAATTTCGCGAGACGATCTCGCCGGATTTTATGCCAACAGATATTTACTCAATAGATAATCTAGCGACCTATACCCTGAGTTTAGGTCGTGAATACAATAAAGTTATCAGGTCGTCCTGATAGCACATTTCGATCTTCATGAGGTCGATAAGCCCCCAAATTATGTCACTTTAGGTCTTTGATGAATAATTTCTTCAAAACGACCATTATATGACAGAAGAGAGTGAACATTACACGGGTACTTCGAAGGTACACAAGTCGCCTGCGACCTTATTGGATCCAGAACCCGTCGCAAAAATACAAACATACTCGAAGACCTGATCTACCTAGAGCAATCCTTGAGGTGTACCCAGCTACAGCCGGGCACGTCGCAAGAATTCTTCTAGCCTCAGGACCTTGATGGTGGCCTTGCGGTGAACAACTGCACGACGCTGCACGTAGCACGGCACGTTCTGTGTCGGACTATGGAATGCAGACACGAGCTTGCTCTTCGGCGCGGACCGCAAGCCTCTGACGAGCATCATATACTCCCCAAAGACTTACAGCTTCACCTCGGGCCTCTATAGCATCACCTCCAAACTCTCCTTGATTCCTCGCTGAGGCACGATACAAAGAGTGGGTGTGCTGTCTACATTTCGCAAGAGTTCTTCTAGCTCCAAGCTTCTACAAAAATAGCATCCTACAATCTGGTGGACGAACACATGCCCATGGCATGACCTTAATACTACCCTGTGGCTTCATAGCTCAACAATGCTCGGTGCTTGCCTCCTTCAGTCTCACAGTGCTATTTATAGCCGAAGCCGGGCCTCGGGCAGCTGGCGAAGTGATTACACTGTCCCCACGTGGTCCAGAGGGCCTGTAGACATGTGCATAATTAAAGGCGATGACTTTACCCGATCTCGCGACGTCTTTTGTCGCTAGTGCATCAATGATGCCTGAGCCCGCCGCAGCATCACATGGCTACAGTGCACCCCTTGATTCGTTGGCAGTTTGTTATTTTCTGGGTGGCAAGAGAATCTCCGACCACTGTTGACCCGTGACCCTGCAGTCTACGAAAAAAGACAGGCCTGACTCCACGTCAGAGGGCCCCGCGCCTTGTTCCATCTACAGACAACGACGACGACGATTACACGTACTCTTCACAAGCTCCACGTCTTCATTGCACCCGCTAGGCTCTGCGTCCTGGTGCACCCGCTATGGCTCTGCATGTAATCAGACTTATTCCAATCAGCCTATGTTTTTGTTCCCTGAGCAGAATGGTCGTAGATTCGATTGAAGACCTTCCGGGGTAGCCGTGCCTCGCTGCTCTGCCAGATCCGTCTGGGCTCCTGAAGATCAGAAGCTTCGCGTCTACGAATTCGTCGGGCCTCCGTGGTCGGTGTGCCTATTGCTAAGATCGCCAATATCTTAGTATTCTGGCTCTGCTGGATGGCTGGCAGCTATGTTGGTCGTCTAGACACCAAAACGACCTCCTTGAGGTCGGCGCACCTTAATACCCAGGTCTTGCAATACCTCGGTATAGTTACGGCTCTGCCAACCTAGTTGGGCGCCTTGAATGCGTGACCTTCCGAGGTCGGTGTGCTCTTGAAGCCCTGCCAGCCCGCTCTGGACACCCAGGATTTTACGTCGGGAATAAAAGCCTTCCTGTGGGGTGCGTGCCTGATGGCCCTGCCAAGTACCTCTGGGTATTTGGGCACTTTAGATTTGAGACCTTCCTGAGGTCAGCATGTCTCGAGTGGCCCTGCCAGACCCTTTGCAGCTATGCAGGATATCTGGATGTCTCTACACTCCATACGTTAAAGATTTACATATTTTCTACAACCTCATCGGCAACGGCTCCGGATATCATGACTTCAAGCTACGACATCATCAACGACCTCTTCATGCGCCTTTCAAGATCCTACTGGGTATCCTCGGATACTAGACATTATTGATTTAAGACCTCCTTGAGGTCGGCACGCCTACAAGGCCTCCTTGAGGTCGGCCCTACCAGACTCCTTACAGCCATGCTAGGAGATCTGGGTGTCTCTACACTTCGTTTGATCAAGACCATGACTCAGTTTTATTCTCTTCTTTGAGCATCAAACCAGCCATGCTGCCTACTTCAATGCTCGGGGACTACTCTACGAGTGTGTCTTCGACGCCCTCTTGTTTTCTTCATCGTAACGACCTGTTGGGAAACCTGTTTCTCATCACATCGTTACTCGACCTATTCTTTTCTTCTTCTTTTCTTTTTTGGATCATCATACCGGCCATCCTGCCCGCCACGATACTCGGATACTACTCTACGAGTGCATCTTTGATGCCCTCTGAAATTTTTTCGTCGTCGTTCCGATCTATTGGAAGCCAGCTTCCTATAGGTCGTCACTCGACCTCTCTTTGTTCGGCAAGATTTCAAACAGGTCGGCTGCTAAGTCGATTTGTTCTTTTCTTTTGGACCGACGTGCATGCTATTCGATCTGTCGATAGCTCTACGACTTCGTCATGACCTTTCTAAGGTCGCTGCGCATACACCTCGCTCGGGGGCTTGTGAGACATGGGTACCCCTAGGTCCCCACCGACCAGGCTCACGGCCATCCCCGACAAGTGGGTCCGGCCTACCAGAAGACCCGCCGACCTGTCAGTGGGCCCAACCGACCTAGTTGGTGGCCCATACGACCTCCTGAAAATCTTTCAGAAGATTCCAGACGACCTTATCCAGAACGACCTCAAGACTTGGTGTGCAAGACAAGATATCGGTGGATTCCGACCAAAGCAGATCGACGGATATGGCAAGCGATGTAATCAACTAGACTTAGGTCTCCTGGTCGTAACCGACCAGAAATCTGGGAACCGACCTTGTCCGCTGGCCAATATAAGGCGGGCAAGGCGACCCTTGTACAATCACGCAATCCTCAAGCAATCAACACTAACAACTGGACGTAGGGTTTTACTCTCCGGAGGCCTGAACCAGTATAAACTCGCCGTGTTCTCTGTATTCCGTGTGCTCGTGCGCAACCTTCGAGTTCATAGCCTTAGATTCCGCCTCGCCGAACAACTAAACCACCGGGATTAACACTCCTGTGGGCTGTCCAGATCTAAACATCTGACAGGGGGTCGCGCCGCCGGAGATGAGGAGGGAGCCGCGCCGCCGGAGGTGAGCACGGGGCCGTCGGTCTTCCTCCTGGACGCCGCCGCCAACACTAGCCCGCTGCTGCTTTTGCGTTGCTTCTACTCAAGCTCGCCCGCCGTCGTGCGCGCGTCCGCGCCCGAGCTCGCCCGCCGCCGCGGCTAGCGCTCGTCGGCCTGCGCCCGAGCTCACACACCACTGCGGCCAGCGCTCGTCGTGCCCACAGCCGCCCTTGAGCACACTCGCCACCGCGGCCAGCGCTCGTTGGCCTGCGCCCGCGCCCGAGCTCGCCAGCCGCCGCGGGAGAGGGCAGAGATGGGAGCTCATCCCCGGCGTCGCTGCTCGCCAGGCGCGCTGCTTGTTCCTTGCGAAATGCATAGTATGAGAGAGATGATTCATTTTTACCTCTCCTCTCTCGTTAGGATGCAATGCCTGATGCTTTGCCTCGTCTGTTGGTGCTACATTCGGCGAGGCACAGTGCCGTGGCGGAGGCATATTTGCGTTTGCGTGTCCTTGTTGCACTCAATCTTAGTAGGCTTCCGGTGTGCAAACCAACTGTGACACATGGGTTCATAATTGTTAGTTCTTGGATCGTGAGTCCTCAGTGATCCGCGGTATCCAAGGTAAGTGACTATCCTTCCATCATTCAGCACCAACAAGGGGCGTAAATAAAATTTACAAAGCTCAGCACTCAGATTATTAATTTGCATGCTATATTGTTTGACCCATAATCCCTTCTTAGAGTCCAGCAGAAACCATTAGTCCAAAGAGGAAGAAACTGTTAGGTAAACCACAACTAAGTAGCCATTGAGTTCAGCTAGCCAGAGGTTATTGCAATTGATATAATTGTTGGGAAGTCTATCCGCATTGTTGGCAATGCTACTTAGTGGCCCATCATACTTGGACTCCACTCTTCTGTCTCCAGGTCGAAATATGCTATTTGATCTCCAGGTCTCCAGGGATCATGTGGCCGGATCGAGCAAACGGCAGCTCATGCAGCTCTCATCAGTGATGCACATGAAATGAGAATGTATGGATGTCACACACTCCTTCCCCATGGGCGTCGAGAAATTCGTGTTTATCTTGCTTTTTTGTTCTTAATTGGAAACAAATTTATTTGGTAAATGCAATATCGATTTGTGATAAGATTGTTGCATAAAACTCTACTAGCACTGAATTTTCTATTGTTTTAGTACTATAGATGCATTAACACGCCAAATATGATCCTCCATCTGGTCAAATATAGTTGACAACGTTAATTTTCCATGGCCTCCATACACGACTACCATCAATCCATCATTGTCTAAACATAAGCTCTGCTCAGCCAGCAAAATCAGCCAGCAGAAAAGACATTGCTTAGCTTTGCAGTCATCTTCAACCAGAACGCAGGTTGGATGAGTTTCGCACCAACAGCTGCGTTTGTCTCAACCATCAACCGCTGCAGAAACACTGACGATGAATTAAACCCGTTCCATTATTTTCTGCCAATTCTACATAGCACCATCCGCCAGAACATTCAGGCCCCCTTTGGGAGGGCTCCACAAATGGCTCCTGGAGCTCTTTTGGCCGGAGCTGCACCAAACAGCTGGAGACGCGAAGTGATTCTGCTGTCAGATATGGGAGAGGAGGAGCTGTTTTCCTGGGAAACAAGACGAGCCGGCGGAGCTAAAAAATGCAGCTCCGCCTGCTCCGCTCCAGCTCCGGCCTCCGCAGGAGCGCGGCCAAAGGGGGCCTCAGTATCATCAAAACCATATTTCTCATAGCTTCCTTCGGTACTTGAGTGCGGCACATAAACAAAGGGGAACTAGAAGAACAAGGGAAGAGTAATAGCACGCAGACATAAGTACCTCCTTGAGTATATCAGCACATAAAAAGCAGAACATAAGAAATTATGAATATACAGAATGCAGTTCCTCGTAAAACAATTCAGAATTCTTGATTCATATTGCTAGATATGAGATTAAGAAAATACAAAATGTAACTTACAGGCCAACCAAGCTCATCAAACAAAAGATGTATGTAATCAGTTACATGGGCGATGGGCCTATCCACCTATGTGATCAATCATTCAGGATACAACTTCCGATTAGCTCCACTTTTCAGAATCCACCATTCTTTTCTTCAAATTATGATCTGCCAGCTGACTGACACCTGTGGTTCGTTCACTAGACGAGCACGTGTTCAGAATATATAATGTAATTTGAGAAAACAAGAATACGAGCAAGTACAAACATTTTTTCTTCCAAACAACATTCATTAACGAATTACGAAACAAAAAGGACGAAATCCAATAGCACCACATATACATTAATAAACATGACCATATCACACAGTTCAATTGGACATTTCAAGTAAAAAAGGGCATACTAAAACACGTCTTATAAGTTCTTTCAGCATCACCATGCATGATTTTTTTTGTTTACTTCTTTCTGTAGTGAAAATCACATATGAATCCTACAGCACAAAGACTGCCTCAAAACAGAAGGATCAAAATCACTGAAATGCTTTCCTCAAAAGCATCTACCATCCCTAGCTTTTTTAATAGACCATAAATCCAAGGCAGCTCCAGCACAAACATTAGCTCCTCTAGTTCTTTGTGGCAACAACTCAACTACAGCCACATCATTGCTAATTCCTCTAGTTCTTTGTGGCAACAACTCAACTACAGAGCCACATCATTGCTAATTTTATCTTGGCACACTTTTTAGACCAAGAGCCAGGTGCATCAAGGCCTTGATAGTTGCCAAAATGTTTACTCCCGAATATCTAGATATATTTATAAGGACTAAACTGAAGGGCACTTCAATTGTACTTATTGTACTGGCAATATTCCTTTCTAAAAAAATGCCGATACAAAGAGGGATTCTTCAACTGGTCCAACAACTATTAAAGGAAAACAAAATTAGCATGATGCATTAGTACAACAAAGATGACTTGAGAGACATCAGGCATGAACATATAGGTTCAAAAAAACAAAAAAAAAAACAAAAGTTATTACTGATTTGTCAACCATCATAACCCACTTTCTAAGGTTAACTATTTGAATGAGGCATGTATCACTGTGGCCTCTCCTTAGCATCAGTGACTGATTGAAATCAAATGTGCTATCTAGAAAAACTGGAAGCACGATATACCAAACATGTAAGATCAATACCAACCTTATTAATTGGCACTGCCTGCCTGGCTTAGTAGGCTTCCGATGTACAAACCAACTGTGACACATGGGTCCATCTCACTTCAGTATAGTTGTCAGTGCTTGGATCGTAAATCCTCAATGATGTGCGGAATCCAAGGTAAGTAACTATCCTCCCATCATTCAGCACCAAGAAGGGATGCTGATAATATTCAGGAAGCTGGGCACTCAGATTAACTTGCATGCTATATTGTTTGACCCATATATATGCCCTTCTCAAAGTCCATCAGAAACCATAGGTTCAAAGTGGAAAAAACTGTTAGGGAAACCACAGCAGCCATTAAGTTCAGCTAGCCAGAGGTTATTGCAATTGATATAATTGTTGGGAAGCCTATCCGCATTATTGGCAATGCTACTTAGTGGCCCCATGATACTTGGACTCCACTCTTCTGTCTCCAGGTCAAAATATGCTATTTGATCTTGTCTAGGTACATCCCACAAGGAATAAACCTTCCCATTGACAACCACACTGTACAAAATGCTCAGATGGAAATCATAAGTAGGTGCTTGCTTTTGCCTCCATCGGGCATGGCTGCTACCATCAATGTTACAAACCTCGTAGAGCAACGGAGAAGAGTCAATAACACAAAACGCCTTGTAGTCCCCTGATGGGCCGACCTGCCCGAATGCAACAAAGGCACACACTTGTTCCTGCCCGAATGAAACCACAGGCACGGCATCCACTTGTTGCCTGAATGCTACTAAGGTGGCATCCACTTGTTCCGAGAATCCTAGGCCTCATTCGTTTCCACCGGGTTGGATTCCGACCGGAATTGATAAATACAACTAGAAAATCATGATAGCTACTATAAGGGATCCGGATTTATTCCGGGTCGAAAATTGATTTACTCACGATATGTACACCAAGAGACTCGGAATCAATCCACTAGTCAAGAGGTGTGGAATCAATCCGGCTCTTCGGTCTCTTATTCTACCTATCACGATGAGTAAATTAATTCTCGATCCGGAATGAATCCGAGTCTCTATCATAATTTCCTTAATATATTTTTTATTCCGGTCGGATTGAATCCGATGGAAGCGAACGAGCCCTTATGAAAGGCCCAAACAGATCCAGTGGCCGGATCAAGCAAACGGCAGCTCAAGCCACTCTCATCAGTGATGCAGACGAGATGGGACTGTATGGATGTCACAAGCTCCTTTCCCTTACCCCGAATTGGGGCTGTCAATCGGACCCGCTTAACGACATGCCCCGAGATGTCCATGATGTCAAACAGGACGCCATCGTCACGATACATCGGGTCGTAGCCAGCGATGATGAGCGGCCCAGGGTGGCGGGCGGAGTGGACGGCGATGAAGTGCGGATCGGAGAGGAGGGACCGCCACCGCCGGCAGACGGTGCGGAGGCGGCAGAACTCCTTGGCCGGGAGGTGCAGCAAGATCTCGTACACCGCGTCCGGGTGCAGCATGCCGGTGCTGGAGGCGGCAACAGCGGGCACGATGCGCCTGTCCGGCTGCGCGGCGCACAGCTTCGACAACGACATCCTTGGTACCAACCGAACAACAAGAACGCATTGAGACAGACAGGTCGTCAGGGAGATGAGGAATGGAGGAGATACTTCGGTAGTTAAGAGGCCGCGTAGAGCACCAGCTTCTTACCTGTGTCGCCAGTGGCTCGCCGCGGAGTGGCGGCGGAGCGGTGGTGCCGAACTGCCGCGCTAGGGATTCAGCCGGTTGGGGTCTCGGCCACCGCCACCGCCACCGCCGCCGCCGTGCGTGCGAGTGTGTGACGGGACGGGGCACGGGACGACTGCTCGTCTGCTCAGTCAATGTGTGGGGATAAGTTGTTGGGCCTGGGCCTTTTCTCTGTGTGGATACTTGGGCCGTTAAATTAAATGTCCTTTTCATTTCTGCTTTGTTTTTTTTAATTTCTCATGTTTATGCACGTTTAGAACAACTTAATGCTTTATCAAATTAGTGTCTCAATATAAATTATTGTCCCACTAATTTGTTGTTGATGTCGCAGCAATTTTTTTTCTAATCGGTTAGTAAAAGGAGTAACTGTCCTCTTTTTCAAAGGTGCTATTTATAGGTGTCCAAACGGGCCGCCCGGCCCGGCCTGGCCCGAGCCCGGCTAGGCCCGGTAAACTTCGTGCTGGGCCATGCTCGCCCGCGGGCTGCGCCGGCGGCCCAGGCACGGGCCCACGGGCTCTTTTTCGTGCCGGGCGGCCCGGATGGCCCAAGGCACTCCGCCGGGCTCGAGCGGCCCATCGCCCGCTCCTCAGAGGAGGGGAGGCGGCGGCATGCGCAGGCCGCGGAGGTCGCATGGGCGGGCGGCGAGGCCGGTGCCGGGCAGGACGGGAGAAGGCCGGCTGGCCATGGAAGTCGGAGCAGGACTGCGGGGGCGGCGCCGGCCTCCACCGCTGGTCGCTGGGCAGGGTAGGGCGGCGTTAGATCCACCGCGGCGCCGCGATAACAGGGCGGAGAAGGAGAATGCGTGCACTGCAGGCGGCGAAGTGGAGAGGGGGAGTGTCGCCGGGGGGAGCGGGGACGGCGGCCGGCCGTGGACTCGCGTTGGGAGGTTGGGGAGATAGGCGGCGCTCTGTGGATCGGGAGCCGGGCGCGGGCAGTGAAGGGGTGGCGGCGGGGTGAAGGGATTGGGGACAGTTGAGATGGGAGAGGAGGGAGTTAGGGTTGGCCTTCATGCGGGCCTAATGCTTTTTTCGTGCCGGGCCGGGCGGCCTGCCGTGCCGAGGTGGCAGCCCATGCCCGGCCCGTCCACTGTGCCGTGTCGGGCTCGGACCGGGCCAAAAATTCGTGCTGCGGGCGGGCCATCTGGACATCTATAGTGCTATTCAATGGAAATGCCAGACAGGACCTTAAACAAAATTGCAATAATAGAAGCTCGTCTGCTTACCAATTAATTGCAAATTTGATGAAATGAGGGTAATAATCGTCAATCTGATGCAATGGATATAGGATAAAAAATACTTCTGGCTTTCATTCTTTTTTTAGCTGAGATCTCCTTCTAAGGGCAATTACCCTTTCTGGCAACATAACTTGCTCACTGTTGCTTTGTTTTCTGATTTGCATCTCCAATCCCATGTTTGGAGGGTGGTTTACACAGAAACATAATAAAATAAGCCATTTTTAGTCAAGGATAACTAAACATGTACAGAGTGCACAGATCAATACATTTTGGGTTTGGCACCACCATTGGAAGCAGCTGTGTGTTATAGGAAGAAGTTAAAAAACTCAATCCTTATGAAGATCTGATGCTTGATTTAGGAAGAAAAGGCTGCAGATAAAAATGTAGTCCTCTTTTTCAGGAGATGTACACTGTCATTTGACGTTCTGGAGCACTCATATTCATCGCTGACAGAGCCGATGCCACCATTGTGTACTTAAAACATGCAGATTTCATCAGTGGCAAAAGCGATTTACAGTAATCTTCATTCTTATTTAGAAAGCTACTATGCTACAAAGCACATGTAGAAAGTTGTATGCTGGAGGAAGAAGCTTCACCTCTGAAGACCTGGACACAGAAGGTTCCCTCGATACATGTTCGCGGAAGTGTAATTTTCCAAAGTGGTAATATCATCCCACTTGCTTGTTCTTGGATCATATACTCTCACGACATGAATTATTTCTTCCCACATGATGATCCTCCCGTCGTCCAGAAGTAACAGTGGATATGCATAACTTCTGCAAGGGGTTGCGCGCCGTATCGAAAATCTCTTGGTCCATAGCCCTCTGTCCACGTCCATGTCAACCAAAAACCAGAGATCCATTGAACAATCTTGACAGCAGCTTTTGTTGTGGACAGTCACCAAGCAATCATCCAGCACAGCTAACTGGACTTCGTGTCTGTGCTCACGGTGCACGCGCCTCTCATCATCGTCGGCGAACCTCAATGGCCCCCAAAGCAGCTCCGGTCTCCACTCCTCCTCTGCCATGTCGAACACGACAATGTCGTCTGGCTCCAAGATGTCATCGATATTGTTTCTTTGGTTGAAAAACTGGCTGAACAAGATGTAGGCAACTCCTCCAATGACCACGCTGTCCCGCAGGCCTGACCCCAGGATCGCTGGCGGCCTTGACGTCGCCCTCCACCTCTGGTTGCCACCGCCGATGAGCGTTTTGATGCAGCATGTCTGCACCAATCCTCCATGGCCGCCTCCTTTGTTATGCAAATGAGAGTAGAACACCTTGAGCTCACCCGTGGAGGGGATGTGCCCGAGCAAGAACGGGGACAACCAGTCGAGCTCCCTCATGCACGCTTTGGGGAGGAAGGTGGCAATTACCTCTCCGGCGGGCAGATTCATCACAGAGCTCGGTTCACCGGTGTGCATCGCCGAGACGCAGACCATGTCGAGCTGCGAGTTCATGCCGTAGCGGGGCCGGGCGATGGGCGTGATCCGCCTGATCGATGTCGCCGGAGAACAGGTCGACGACGCGGATCTCGCGATCGTCGTCGAGGGAGATCATATGGACGCCGGTGAGGAGGGGGTGGCGGGACGCGTGGGCCCTGGCGAAGCCCGGGTCGGAGGTGAGCGACCGCCAGGACCGGCAGACGGCACGGAGGCGGCAGAGGTCGTTGGCCGGGAGGCGGAGCAGGACGTCGTACAGCACGTCTGCGGGAAGCACGCCGTCGGTGGTGAGGTCCACGGCTGGCTTCTTCCGGCGGCGGAGGACTGGTCCCATCGCTGTAATGCAATTCGGTGCGCGTATAAAATAGACCGCGAAAGCAGGGGGAGGAATCGAAGTTCGAGGACGGGAGGAGGGTGCCGGCTGCTTACCGTAGTATTTGCGATGGGTTCCGGCGTCGGAGGCCACCGTGGAAGGGGTTCGCCGGTTTGGGGGTATCCGGGTATGGATCCTCCGCCGCCGCCGCGGCAGATGGGGAAGATCTGGGGGTTGCTCAAGGAAACGACGAATCGCGGATCGAAATAAGCGGGCTGCGAGGACCATTACGTTTTCACTAAAAGCCCATAACACAGGCCCACAATCACCATTCAATTAGAAAATAACATGTCAGCAATCAACACAATATATATCTTTACCTATAAATCTATACTAAAAAGAATCGATTCGATTCTGCCTTACCCCTCACGCCGGACCCACCCAGCATCTAATTGGGGGAGTGGACAGGGTGGACGACCTATAGAATCGCAATTTGAAGAGTATTTCTGCCAAAAAGCTAAGAGCAACTCCAACAGCTCTTGTAAAACGTTTTTTATCGGTAAAATATAGAAAATGGCACACAAAATCGATTCCAACAGAATGGGAATAATCCTCTACTCGCTATCTGCCTCGCGATCGAGTGCCCCCCACTCGGCATCTTTACCGAGCCATTCCGCTCGGAAAATCGCCCTCCTGCCCTCTGCCAACAGGTGAGGTCCACGCGCAGGGGTGGTGTCGGGGCATGGCCGGCGGCCGACCGGGGGGCTGCGTCTTCCGCCGTGGAGCTGCGTTGGCCGCAGGAGGCACCGCCGTCCGGGATCTGCGCCGGGCGCCGACGGGGGCAAGGCTGGGGGAGCTGCGCCGGCCACCGGGGAGGTACCGGCCGGAATCTGCGCGGGGCGCCACCGAGGGTAGAGCCGAGGGGGAGCTGCACCAGCCTCCGTAGAGCTGCACTGACAGGGAGCTGTGTGGGCCGCCAAGGGTTGCGCTGGCCGAGATCTACGCGAGGTGCTGTCGGCGCCAGGGCCACAGGGGAGGTGCCCCGACCGACTGGGAGCTGCGTCGACCGGAGCTATGCAGACTGCTGGGGATGCGCCCACTACAAGAAAAACGCTAACTAGTGACGCAAAAAAAAAGGCCATTCCTCGTCACAAACCACGATTAATAACGCCGATTGTTACGAAAACGCTCTGTCATTAATCGAGCGTCACAAACCGCGATTAATAACGAGACCTTATTTCGCGGCGTCATGAGTTTAATGACGCGTGGAAAATCGTCAATACAAAGCGTCATAACTTCGTTCCTGCAGCTTTGCCACGCTAGACAGAATCTGATGTGGCATCCGATGTGGCATACCGATTGTGACAAATCGTATGCGTCATAAAACGAATTTAGCCCGTTTGTAGCTGGGTTGAGCCCAAACTGTTCCTGTAGGCTGGCGTTGTTCATATAGCTCAAAAAAGATTTTGTTGGACCCAATTGTAGCTTTTTAGATGAAATTTGATTAGGGTGAGCCCGTTTTGGTTGGGTCGAGTCCAACAGGTGCGCACATTGTTGCGGCCTTCTGTGTCACGTTAATTTGAAAAAAATGACTTTTGGCCCAATTAAAAGTGGGCTAAGTCCACTTAAGGGCAACATAAAATTAACTAATCATGCATCAGTATTAATGGATTTCATTACAATTCTGATCCTTTTTATATAATTCCGATCTGGTTGGCAAAATAGTAATCAGCACATATTTCTTTATACAATAAAGCAAACTGTTGTTTACTATCAAGCACAACCATATTGTTCATCACATATCACAAACTATTACAACATAACAGTATCACAATGAACATTGATTAACAAAGCTAAATCCAGGTCATAATCACAAGAGAAAGTGAAGATTTGATCTAATGATCTTAACCTCTTCATCTTTTACTGCTAAGCAGTAGACGAAGGAGGTCCTCACTGTCTTTGGTTAGCTTCTGCAACCTCTTAATCTCAGCCGACTGCATTTTCAGAGTTGATTCTGATTCTTCCGTCTTCTTCTTCAAGCTACATAACTCTTTCTGGTGAGCAACAAACCGTTGTCAAAGTTGTACCCCATCCTGATTGGGAGTGTCAACTCGCTCTTCATCAACACTACTACATAAGGATTAGATACCCATTCTTGAGTACTCCGCTGCCTCTGTTTTAATTTGTTCGGGAAGAAGCATCATTGACTTGGTAGCTTCCATCTAGCAACAAGGGATCCCTAGTCAGATTAGGATCTTGTAATTGATTCGAACTAAGGAAACAAAGGTGTTAAGTTTGTTACCTTGGAGCAGGTCTGAACAGGAGCGACTTCAGATGTTGACCCTTTGGCCCGCTGAAATAAGTACAAGAACAAGAGGTAAGGGTTGAGATTATTCACAATCGGAAACAAAGAAGGTGTTAAGTTTGTTACCTTGGAGCAGGTCTGAACAGGAGCGACTTCAGATGTTGACCCTTTTGCCCGCTGAAACAAGTACATGAACAAGAGGTAAGGGTTGAGATCATTCGCAATTGGAAACAAAGATGGTGTTGAGTTTGTTACCTTGGAGCAGGTTTGAACAGGACCGACTACAGATGTCGACGCTTTGGCCCGCTGAAACAAGTTCAAGAACAAGATATAATGGTTGAGATCATTAGCAATCGGAAGCAATTTCATCTATTAAGTTCAATGCGGTACATGAACGATCACACCCAATCCATCATCACCCAAGAATGCACCAAAAATATGGAAAGCCAAAGAGCATGGGTAAGCAATATAATAATTTCGTCCTTTAATTTCTATAAACCTCAAATAAGTTGACATGGAACAATCTTTTGCAATAGGGAACAGAAGATCCACAATCACCCAAGCATGCAACAACAATATTTAAAGGCAAAGAGCATGGGGAAGCAGTCCAACAATTTCATCTACAAATTTCTACAAACCTCAAATAAAATGACTTCTAACAAACTCTTGCGATAGGGTACAGTAGATCCACAATCACCCAAACATGAAAGAATATTATAGAAAGCCAAAGAGCATGGGGAAGCAATCTAATTGAATCGATCCATACAGGGAGGAGACCGCAGATCTGACGAATAGGACGGGAAGAAGGTGCTGAATGCCGTCTTGATTTAGCAGCCCGACCTTGTGCCTTCAGCACAATGTTCTGCGCAACTGTAGCAGATCTGCGGCCGCCAGAGTGAGCCTCGGGGGAGCCGACGGAGCAACGAGATTGAACCATCTTGCAGCTTCAAGGATGTTGCCGAGTAAGGCCGCCGCTCGTAGAAGAGGAAGGCCGCTGCTTGTAGCAGAGGAAGCCGTCGTCGATAGCTAGGAGGTCTCCTCGCCGCAGATCTAGGTGTTGACGCTTTTTCCGGTCGAACACACAAGTGCGCTGGATCGCGCGGTAGTCAAATATCACCTCGTCGAGATTCCCAGCACGGGCCGGTCTAACCGCCCTGGGGGCCGGTCTAACCGCCTTAGACAGGAACATCGCCGAAAACCTAAGATCGCTGCCCCGGGGAGGGACCCTGTCAGGGACAACGCGCCTAGGGTTGTTCTAAGGTCGACAGGCCACTTAGAACGCCATAAATCGCCGTAGAGACGAAGAAGGAAGCAAAGGGGTTGGAAAAGCTAGGGTTTGGAGAAAATAAGGTAAAATTGATAATGACGATTGGATGATACCTCTCAATCGGCCACGACCCTTTATATTTATAGGGTGGGAGGACTTGCCCTGCAAACAACGCTTTACAACTCGAAATCAAGCTAAACTCCTAATTCTACCCGAAATCGGGGAGACCCGGTTAGACCGCCCCTGGGGGGCGGTTAGACCGCCTGGCGCCTACGTGCCGGACCGGCTACAGCGCACCCCGGTCAGACCGCCCTGGGGACCCGGTCTGACCGGCCTGCCTGGCCTGAGTCGGCTTTTGCTAAATTTGAGTGTCAACACATACCCCCCTGTTTTTTTAGTAAAGCTTGCATGCTAAAAAATAATCCTAAGGACGACAAAACTGTTGTTGGCCATTTTTTATTCTAAGGGCGATTTTCATAGAAACCGACCATGAATCTTCAAGCATCTTGTCATACACTTGGATATAACTTCTTCAAATATCTTCCATTGAGCGCCCTAGGTAGCTGTTGTCCTTGCAATGATTCCACCATATAGGAATTTCCGGAGCAAACTCTCACAATCTTGTATGGACCTTCCCAACTCGGAGACCATTTACCAAACTTATTGCTCTTGGATCCTAATGGTAGAATAGTCTTCCAAACCAAATCTCCTACTTGAAAAGACTTAGCTCTTACCCTTTTGTTATATGCTCTAGCAACTCGCCTTTTGTCCTTCTCAATTGCTTCCAGAGCCTCCATTCGCTTGTCGGTCACTTCATCAATATTATCCATCATCAAAGCATAATATGTATCAACATTAAGATCATTTTGCTTTGCAAGTCTATATGCGCCTAGATTTACCTCAACGGGCAAAACGGCTTCTTGACCATACACAAGCTCAAAAGGAGTAACTTTAGTAGCACCATGTCTAGAGATGCGATGAGCCCACAAAGCTTCAGATAATACTTCATGCCATCTTTTAGGATTGTCTTCTATCTTCTTCTTAATGAGCTTAACTAAAGTTTTATTGCTAGACTCGGCTTGACCATTAGCTTGAGCATAATATGGAGATGAATTGAGCAACTTAATACCATAGGAATTGACAAAATCACGCACCTCTTTAGCCACAAATGAAGTACCTTGATCCGTAGTCAAAGTTTGCGGAATACCAAACCTATGTATGATATGCTCCGTAATAAACCCAATTACCTCCTTGTGTGTCATTTTCTTGAGAGGGATTGCTTCAGTCCACTTGGTAAAGTAATCAGTAGCCACAATCACAAAATAATGCCCTTTGGTCGACGGAGGATGTATCTTGCCAATGAAATCCAATCCCCAACCTCTAAAAGGCCAAGGCTTGATAATCAGATGCATCAATGCAGCAGGCACTAACTGAACATCTTCGTGCTTTTGACACTCTTCACATCCTTTGTAGTACCTAAAACAAACGGCTATCATAGTAGGCCAATAAAAGCAAGCTCTCCTAAGGAGCCACTTCATCTTAGAAGCCGATTGATGAGTACCACAAACTCCTTCATGCACCTCTGCCATAGCCAATCTTGCTTGATCAGGACCTAAGCACTTTAAAAGCAAATCATCTGCCGTCCGACGATATAACTCATCATTATCTAGAATAAACTTAAGTGCCCACCGTCGGACTTTTCTGTCACTTATACTTTTAGGATCCTGCAAATATTTAATCAGAGGCTTTCTCTAATCCTCCACTTCGTCCTCAACAGTTTTGGAAGAAACGGTGGCCGAAGTAGGGTTACCCCCCGAGAGGCGGTCTGACCGGCCCGAGGAGGCGGTCTGACCGGTCGGAGGGGGCGGTTGAACCGGCTCCTCCAGAACGTAAACCTCAGCTTCGCTAAACATCGGTTTTCGTTCCTAAAAATTTCTTTTCTGGACACTATAACCAGATGCTTGCTGAGCCAGAGCGTTAGCCTTCGGATTCTCCTCCCGTGGTACATGATAGATTACAAATTCATCCATACAAGATATGATGTCTAAACATTTGTCAAGATAAACATTTAAAGAACCATTTAGACATTGGCATACCTTAGATACTTACTGTACCACCAGTAAAGAATCACCATAAGCTTCTACATGTCTCACTCCCATGTCATGTAAAATTTGCAATCCAAACAAGAGAGCTTCATACTCAATTTGATTATTAGTACATTTATGATCCAACCGGCTAAGGGCTTCAAAAATAGCTCCACTAGGTGATATAATAATGATTCCAACACCACAACCACTTCTACAAGCCGATCGATCAAAATGCAATTTCCATGGAGTAAAAGTTACATATCCGACATCTAAATCAAGTTGCTTATCAATTCTATGTTGAACAATAAAGTCGGCTACTATTTGACCTCTCATCGATCCAATAGGTTCACAACGTAAATCATATTCAACAAGAGCATAAGCCCACTTGCCGACTCTACCACTTAGAATAGGTTTTTGCAACATGTATTTAATTATGTCGGTTTGGCATGCAACATAACAAGTACTAGACAATAGATAATGCCTTAACTTGGTACAAGCATAATATAAAGATAGACAAAGCTTTTCAATAAAGGTGTACCTCGTGTCGGCGTCTATTACCTTCTACTCTCATAAGCAACAACATACTCCTTGCCATCGGTCTCTTGAGTCAAAACAGCCCCAATCACACTTGGCTCAGCCGCAACATAAAGTCGGAACGGAACACCACTCTTAGGTGCTTGAAGAACAGGTGGTGAAGTCAAATAACTCTTAATCTCATCAAAAGCCTCTTGTTGTTTTGCCCCCCAAGTGAACTCAGCTCCACTTTTCAACCGAAGTAAAGGAGTAAAAGCATCAACCTTCCCGGGCAAGTTACAAATGAATCGCCTCAAATAATTAACCTTGCCCAAGAATCTCTGCAACTCTTTTTTACAAGTAGGAGCTTGAACCTTTCTAATTGACTCAATCTTTTTAGGATCAATCTCCACACCTTTCTCATGCACAATGAAACCCAAAAACTTGCTAGCCGACACTCCAAAGGCACATTTGAGTGGATTCATCTTTAAACTATACCGACGCATTTTTTCAAATGCAAGTCTTAAATCGGCTAAATGAGAATCTAACCCAACCGATTTAACAACAATATCATCGATATAGACTTCTACGATAATACCAAGCAAGTCATGAAAAATCAAGTTCATAGCCCTTTGATAAGTAGCACCAGCATTTTTCAAATCAAAAGTCATGACTATCCACTCAAACAAACCTACAAATCCTGGACATATGAAAGCCATTTTGGAGATATCCTCTTCGGCCATAAAGATTTGATTGTAACCAGCATTACCATCAAGAAAGCTAAGCACTCTATGTCCAGATGCAGAATTAACAAGAAAATCGGCTATAGGCATAGGATATTCATCTTTAGGAGTAGCTTTATTAAGATCTCTAAAATCAATGCAAACACGAAGTTTCTTTGTTCCTTTTTTCTCAACAGGCACAATATTAGAGATCCAATCAGCATATCGACAAGGCCTAATAAACTTAGCATCAAGCAACCGATTGATTTCTTCTTTCACTCGGTCATAAATATCAGGATTAAAATTCCTACGAGGCTGTTTATAAGGTTTAAAACCAGGTTAATAGGCAAACGATGCTCTACTAAATCACGACTTAAACCAGGCATCTCATTATAATTCCAAGCAAAGCAGTCGACATACTCCTTTAACAACTTTATTAATTCAAGCTTAAATGTAGGATCAAGACTCTTGTTTACAAATGTCGGCCTAGGTACAGTGTCATCACCAATATCTACCTCCTCAAGAGGATCAGCCGACGGAAACCCTTGTCCTAACTTGCCCAAATCATCAAGATCTTTAATAGCTTCACACGTATCGGTCTTATGCGCCTGATAGTGGTCAATCCTCTGCTGCAACCACTCTTTTGTTGAACTCATTGAGTTACATAAAGTGATTTAGCCGATTATCAAACGACTTTATGACAGCAGGGATGAAGCCATCATTGGAACAGCTTACAAACTCATAATTAGATAAATCTAAGCCAGATAGACATTTTACATCATCATGCACACCTATAGAATGACTATCAGCTACAGTTACACAAGCAGAACTATCACCATGCACTACTTCTACCTCATCATCTACCCATTGTATTAAAATTTGGTGCAAGGTAGAAGGAACACATTTATTCGCATGAATCCAATCACGACCAAGGATAAGACTGAAGTTACCTTGTGTCTCAGTGACGAAGAAAGCCGTGGCGAGCGTCTTGCTTCCAACAGTGAGCTCCATGGAGATCACGCCTTTAGCTCCTATCGGCTCGCCTCCTCCAACTCCGCTGACGGTCATGTTGGTCTTGATCAGCTCCTCATCTGAACCACCAAGCTTCTTGAATAGAGAATAAGGCATCAAGTTGACAATCGCACCTCCATCCACCAGCATCCGAGAGATAGGCTTCCCATTGATGTGACCCTTCATGTACAAAGCCTTCAGATGATTATCAGTGTCTTTGGGCTTCTGAAATATAGCATCTTTAGGCCCAAAGTCAAGATGAGCGAAATCCTCCTCCGTAGGCACCGAACCATCAACAAACAAATGAACCACATTAACTTCAAGGTTCATCCATTTTGGAGAAGAACTGTAATCCACAAGCTCCTCGTCATCCTCTGGAGTAGGCACTGACGACACCTTGTCATCACAAGCCATAGGGACTGAAGAGGCGAAACCGAGCGGTGTTTCTGGAGAACCCGGTCTGACCGCCTGGTCAGCCGGTCTAACCACCTCAGGCGGTTGAACCGCCCCCTCTAGCGGTTTGACCGCCTCTGTCTGTGGTGCCGTCTTGACTCTCCATTCTTTCCCCTATGGTACCATGGGCCTGTAGCTGTTGAAGACCTCGTCCCTCTGTTTCTCCAGTTCGTTCTCCCTCTTCTCACGTAGCCTCAGTCGTTGAAGCTTCTGCCTTTGAGTATGAGTTAGACCGGGAGGACACCACCTTGGCAAAAAGTACTCCGGACGAGACTTGCTACCGCTGGCCTCATGATCATTTGCAGCGACAAACTCCTTTTGAGTAGGTGTCATAACCTGATTGTTTAGTACAACCGGTCCTTTGCCACTTTTCTCAAAAGGAACATCCATCGTCCCAATCTAAATGATATCAAGACCTGTAGTCCTCTCTGGGTCAATGTCCATCTTCTGAACTTCCTCCTCTCTGATCTTGGGCTTGTACACCTTTTTTAGAGGAAGTTGCCCTTTCCTGGGCAGGGCGGTCTGACCGCCTGTAGGGGGCGGTCTAACCGGGTTAGCCAGATGACCCTGCCCGGTTTGTCGTGGAGTCCAACAATCTTGTGTATGCCTTGAAATCCGCTCCAGCGCTGATCTCCTTGGTCCTCCCAATCCAGGATGGAAGGATTGCTGATATGGCACCCACAATACCCCATTGTCATCGTAGATCGGACGAGGCGGATTTGAACTTGAAGGAGCCCAATCCGGAGTAAAGTATTGCCTCTGAGATGATTCACCTCTGAATCTGACAGCTGCTCTGGGAGGCGATGACGGCCTCTCTTGATGTGGAGGTGATCTCATCCTTTTTTGTACCGGCCGATCACTTGTAACGGCCTTTTGTTTGGAGTACTTGTCAAATAGCATATCAAACGTGACCTTTAGCTTTGGAATACTCCCCTGATTCTTTGCCATGTTGAGCTTCCAGTTCCCAATCTCCGGCCGCTTCGGAATAAGCATCTTTGGGCGGCCATGTGCAGGGGCGGTCTGACCGCCCTGTACCCCCGGTCTAATCGCCCTGTCCAGAATAGGCTTGGTTGTTTGCTGACCAGATGGCGTGGATGATCCTTGCTCCCCATGTCCAGAAGCTTTGACAGTGATCTTGAAAATCTCTCTGCCATCACGGGTCTTTTCATATGCCACTTATCTTGTCAACTCTTTTCCCCTCAAATCGGGCTTAGCTTCCCCGACCATCACGTTCTTGCCCTTAGTAGCTTCGGCTTGATGCGGCCAAACCAAGACCTTGGGCTGCTGCAACTCCATGGTGTTGACAGGAAAAGGTTGCTTATCCACTTGCATCTCATGAAGCATCAAACGACCTTCGTTAATGGCCGATTGAATCTGACGACGAAACACATTGCAATCGTTAGTGGCATGAGAATAAGAATTATGAAACTTACAATATGCACGTCGTTTAATTTCATCAAGTGGAGGCATAGTATGAGAAATTTTAATGTTTCCAAGCTTAAGTAATTCATCAAAGGTACGATCGCATTTAGAAACATCAAAAGTAAATTTTAGTTCTTCTTGCCGACCTTTAGTAGCCGGCTTAAGAGATGCACAAGAACTAGCTTTAGACTTTGAAGGCCACACAAATTCAGCAACATACACTTCGTTCTCGTCGTCTAAACTATCAGAATCATATTCAATCATATGCACATTAGACCGACGAGGCTTAGAGTGTTCTTTTTCCTTATTTAATTTTAATTCTTGTGCCATACCTCTAACAAGCACATTAGCAAGAGTATGAAATTCTACACCCTCTAATCTATCTCTAATAGCAGGTCTTAATCCTCTAGCAGCTAGATCAGCAAGGTCAGAATCAGTAAGAGACAAATTAAAGCAACGGTTTTTAACTTCTTTAAAGCGTTTAAGGTAATCGGAAACCGACTCCTCTTTACTTTGCCTAACCGATGTTAAATCTGTCAATTTTAATTGATAGCTCCCACTAAAGAAGTGGTCATTAAACTTTTGCTCTAATTGATCCCAAGAATCAATAGAGTTGGGAGCTAACGAAGAGAACCAAGCAAAGGCGGTACCAGTTAAAGACAATGAAAATAAGCGAACTTTTAAAGAATTAAAGGTACCAACTTCACCTAGTTGAGCAGTGTATTGGCTAATATGTTCCCAGGTTGTACGGTTATCATCATCACTAAATTTAACAAAGTCAGGCATACGCCAACCAGGGGGAAAAGCCACATAATCAAAATCGGCCCTATATGGTTTTTGATACAACCTAGTATTACCCATATCAACGCCGAGCTTGTTTTTCATCATGTTAGCTATTTCTTTCTTAAATTGAGCCAATTCATTCCTAGCAGCTAACTGAGATTGCATTGCAGCTGTTCTTAAGTTACTCACAGGGGGTTGATTAGGATTTTACATGCGATGCAAGTTGGTAAACACATCATTAGGCACACCATAAGATGAAGCAACGTTAGGAATAGGTGGCGATGTGTGAGCTATTGTGCTATACATTGGTGGAACAGTACTATAAGCATTATTCTGACTCTGAACCAATGTACTAGGCACAACCGACAAAGGCAACAGCTGATCTGGGACCATAACCATCTGGCCAGACAGGGCGGTTGAACTGGCCTGGGGGGCGGTTTAACCGGGGTCGGCTTGGGTAACGGTGATTGTCCCGGAATAAACCCCGTCGGCATACCATACACCGGAGCTTCAGGTGAAGTCTCTAGTGCTGCCGACGTGGATGAATGCAGAACCCCTTGTGAATCTACTTGAGGGATACCATCATCAGATATATTAATAACACACTTACCCTCTATTTTTTCAAGGCGAGTAACAACACTAGCAACCAAACTACTCTGATCGTTAAACACACGTTCAAATCTATTAGTAATAGCAGATAATTGCGTAACTAGATCAACAGGAGGTGTTTGACTTACAGTGGGTATTACCTCAACCTTGTCTTTGTTCAGCTTGATCGCCCGCAACTCAAAATCTTGAGTGAATGTCACCTTGCCTGAACGATCCTTCTTGACGCCAGAGAGAAATTGCTGCTTGATGTACTCTTGCAGCTCCGTGTACTTCCTTTGGTCTTCCTCGCTGAGTTCCTCGATATTAACCATGATCACGTTGTTCTTGTCAAGATCGCACTGTGATCCCATGCAAAGATCGAAAGATCAGTTGTGAAAACCAGATCTGTCCCCAGCGGAGTCGCCAAAAGTGTGTCGACGTTTTTTCCGGTCGAACACACGAGTACGCTGGATCGCGCGGTAGTCGAATATCACCCCGTCGAGATTCCCAGCACGGGCCGGTCTAACCGCCCTGGGGGGCCGGTCTAACCGCCTTGGACAGGAACGTCGCCGAAAACCTAAGATCGCTACCCCAGGAGGGACCCGTCAGGGACAACGCGCCTAAGGTTGTTCTAAGGTCGGCAGGCCACTTAGAACGCCCTAAATCGCTGTAGAGACGAAGAAAGAAGCAAAGGGGTTGGAAAAGCTAGGGTTTGGAGAAAATAAGGTAAAATTGATAATGACGATTGGATGATACCTCTCAATCGGCCACGACCCTTTATATTTATAGGGTGGGAGGACTTGCCCTGCAAACAACGCTTTACAACTCGAAATCAAGCTAAACTCCTAATTCTACCTGAAATCGGGGAGACCCGGTTAGACCGCCCCTAGGGGGCAGTTAGACCGCCTGGCGCCTACGTGCCGGACCGGCTACAACGCACCCCGGTCAGACCGCCCTGGGGACCCGGTCTGACCGGCCTGCCTGGCCTGAGTCGGCTTTTGCTAAATTTGAGTGTCAACACTAGGTCTCTTTGGCGGTCGAGGAGAAGATCCCCTGATTTTGGAAAAGAAAATTACCAGGAGGGAATTGGGAGACCTGGTTTCCCTCTTTGTTTTATATATAAACGAGGAGGGCCAGAAGGAGGAGCGGGGAATTCAAAATTTCAAGTCTCGCCTTTGTGGTCCAGAGCGGGAAACGAAAGACTTTGGATCATGGACCCAAACGTTAGTGACCCAAACAAAAGACCGCTTGGGTGTCGGACCCAAACGTCAGTGACCTTACACAGAGAGGCAAGTTGTTGACCGGGTTGTCCGTGCCACCATGGATCATGGAATGGACAAACACACACAGGACTATACTCTGCTTCATATTCATTTTAGACGGATGATCTGATTATTGCATTACAAATGTACTCACTGCAACAAATTAACGTAACATTTCAACTGTTTATTACATGACTAAAAACACAAACAAAACATTAAAACTACAGGGGACCCTAGTACAACCCTTCAGGTAATCTTCTACGGAGATTGTGCATAAATTCAGGATGATCAGTGCATACAACCGCCCAATCATATATGAGTATTCCGTGAGGAAAGATTCGCTCTAAGAGAGACATGCACTTGTACTGCAATTGTGTGTAGTTAGCCTAAATTGCCCATCATAGAAATGAAGTCACAGTTTCCTCGTTTGCCATGTCCCATATCTTTGACGCACAGTGCAGCTTTAACCTTTCGACTTGGTACATGTCGGCGACCGAGAGTAAATAAGGCCAGGCATTGGCAGGAATGTCCCATAAATCAGCCTCCTCCAGGAGTGATCCTTCACTAGCATATTTGATCAGGACCGAGAAGCCATCAGGGTCTATGTTAATAATTGTAACAGTTTCAGAGCTAGACTCCACTCCTGGGCCGTAGAGCATTGCCTCCATCACACAAGATACTTTCGCCACATCGGCACGTATCGCTCGTATCACCCGGCATTCTGCACCTACGTGGAAGACAACTTCCACAGGGGCTTGGGCTGCAACCCTTTTGCATATGCTTCTTTGTACTGATGGAGGAGGAACTTCAATGCAGTCGTCCTCCAGTACTGAAACAACACATGATATGTGTATGCGATCTTCATTGGATGTCACGCGTTCAATGTCATGATGCTCCACCAGACATTCAAATCCTCTTTCTTGTAGATCCCGATTCATGAAACAAACTTCTTTTGTAGCTTGAACTCGAAACATATCATCTTCATCGTTTGGATCTCCAGCCATCGCACGCAACAATACCCGCACCTACGTGGAAGGAAGCAGTCATAGGCTTGACAACAATAATATAATGCGACCGTATCGCCATGTGTGAGTGTGTGTATTCATACCATATGGGATTTGTGCACAAGAACGAGGACGACGTCAATGCTGTCTGGAACATCCATCCACTGATGATCATTCATACCTGTAGGATAGTAACGTAGCTTCCATTGACGGCCTCCCACCATGAACATACCAGATTCCTTGTACTGGCCCGCAGTTCCTTCTGCTTTCGCTTCCTGGCTTGAGATTGAGAAATCGACTTGCATGGAAGGAATCATTTTAGCATCTAAAGCCATTAACACAAATGGCTTGCAATGATCGTCTCGTGCCTGAACTGTCTCTTATTATAGTGGGAGTGAATGTGTCGTTCTGAAATGTTCGTTCGTGGACATTAGTTACCACCCAGAATGGACGCTTACCTTCAGTGCGGGTGCCACGTTCGGGTCATGAACTTCCCGGTTCTAGTCCTTAAGTGTGATTCATAATGATCGACACGTCCGTTCAGAGGGGGTGTGCACACAAGTTCGTAGGTTAACGCCCGGTGTCAGTGCTTAACTACAATTCTCAATGATCGACACGTGGATCAACTTGTGAGAGCGTGTCATTCCCAAACGCCCATTCGAGATACCCTTCTGTGCTTATATGCATGTTAATATTACACACACACACACACACATACACAAAAACAGATATTGCTTTTCCAATTCCAGCTTATTCCATTTTGGTCTTGTCGCGTCAACAAGTTCAGCACGTTTCTCAGTCTCCAAGGCCTGCGGGAATCATCAAGTGTGAATCCAGACCATTCGTAGACCTTTACAGTCACGACTCATGCAACGTACTTGATCGAGGAGGACTTGTCAAATCATCCCGCACCGTGTGTGTTGGAATGCAAGGACCATCCGGTCCATCTGATTACAACAACCAATCTTGTTCTCCAGATGCAATTGACGCCTAAACCATTACATAAATAAACGGAAG
This sequence comes from Cenchrus fungigraminus, assembly GCA_036936925.1. NCBI lineage: Eukaryota > Viridiplantae > Streptophyta > Magnoliopsida > Poales > Poaceae > Cenchrus > Cenchrus fungigraminus. Next base: position 95,228,917 of record CM072780.1, read on the forward strand.
AGAGTTGTCTCGTTGTTGATGCGGCATGAGCTGATGCGGTGAGGCGGCCATTAGATGCAGTTGATGCAGCGTGATTTGTCCGCAGGACTTTCTTGTGCTCTAGAGAGGAAAGTCCGAAAGTAAACACATACCTAGACACGTCGGGCTCATCCCGTGATACCCATCATCCACACATGTAATCGATGCACGCCACTGAAGATTCTGACCTAGATAGATTCCTATCACGCGTAGGCCTGACTATATTCCGAGCATCTCACGTTTTCCATAGTAACATTAGCATTGCTACACCGAGCTCACGTGACCGCTGTAGTCCTCGATAAATAGGCGAGTGCAGCACAATGTTCTTGAAAGGCAAGGTCAACACTCATCGGTTCCCCGTCTTGCATTTCTCTACTTCAATGGGATACAAGGGTGAGATCATTTTGTTGGCTAATCTTGTTTACTTTACGTATGCATGGTATCGAGACGGTCACATTGTTAGCTTATGTAGGGTTTGTTCTTCGGTTGTGTATGCAGTACGTGGGGAATGGCCGAGCAAGGAAGGGACGGAGCATGGAACTTGGAGGAGTCGGGGAAGCGGGAGCTGTCGGGCGTAATAGCACCTCACCACCACCCGGTTCAGCCGCTGCCATCGGCACCACAGCAACCCCCGACCCCAATGGCACCTCCAATTCTGCTGGTATCAGCACCTTAGCAGCACCCGGCCCCAATGGCACCTCCACTTCCACTGGCATCGACACCTCAGCAACACTCGGGGGTGATGCCACCTCCAGTTCAGCTGAACCTCATGGCACCACCTTTTTGCCCACGGCCCAGGCCGCCACCTATGTTGTTGCCTATTGAAATGCGACCCCCGCGGCCAGTGCTCATTGAACAAGATGAATCGCATGACCTGAAATGGTCTGTGTTGCTTTGGCTTCAGCAGGGCCGGCCCGCCCGTGTTTATCACAAAAGTATGTGGGTGTGCCCTTTTTGCCACAGGGGTCACAGGCAATGGACCATTCGTGACCTGCTATTACACGCGCATAACATCGCCGTTTCACCTGCCTGGGTTTGGGATACAAGGGCGAGGCATCGTGCTTTGGAGGAGTATCTAATCCAGGAGCCACGTTTTGCTGCACTCCGTGCAGCGGCTGGATTTCCATGTGCCCGTGATGGTAGTAGTATGTCGTGATGGTAGTAGTATGAGCCGTGATGGTAGATGCTAGTAGTATGTTGTTCAGAGTATGTCGCTGTAGTTCCAACTATGGTGGATCGATCCATCCTCATGTGTAATCAATGCGTATGAATGCATTTGTGTTGTTTGTATTTGGATTGTGTTGTTTCTAATAAAAATGGTAATGTGTGTGTACTCCCTCGGTATAAATTCGTTGTATACGGAAAGTTCATTCCCTTGATTTCTTAAATAGCGGATGAACACAGGACGAAAGTCCGGTTTGTAGTTTTTAGTTAGACTAGATTAAACTGTCACTGCTACGCAATGAGAAAACCAACATCTTACAAGGAAAAAACAATAGTAGTAGTATTCAATCAAACCAGATGAACAGAAGGCGAATGTTCGTTCTGCTTCTTCTACTCCTACTTCTACTAGTAGCAGTTACCACTAATCCACTAATCAAGGCGCCACTTCTTTGTCGATGGTGCACCCGGCGCCTTGTTGCAGCTGCTCACGGACGAGGATGTCACTTTGTTGCCGCCGCCCGTGGAAGATGGTGGCGGACCTCCCAGGGCGCCACCCATGGATGAGGCCGTCCCTCTAATGCCGCCGCCAGAGGATGATGTCACCGCTCCATGGCTGATGATGACGGTCGGTCGATGATGGCCTCTGCTCGGCGAGGATGGCAGAGATCGACTGCCGCCGACCGATGAGGATGAGAGAGGATGACGGCGCTTGGAGACAACAGTTCCCCGGCGAGTGGTGGTGCTTCTGTGTCCCTGACCCCTGACACCTCTTGCTGACTTGCGAGGGGTGCGATGTTTCAAAGGCACATGATCTTGGATTTCATGTTGTTCCACAAACTCCGAATCATCAGAGGATGTGTCAACCACCACCCGAATGAGCCTCCGCTCTACCTCCTCTTCATCAGACCACTGGGGATCCTCCCTTTCATTAGAAGAGGAGGAGGATGTGGCTTGCGCCGCACCTCTAGGAGACAATGGCTCCATGGGGAGAGGAAGAGAGCGCTGTGCGAGGATAGGGTTTTTTGTTGGTTGCAAGAGTGGGGAGAGGAAGAGGGCGCTGTGTGAGAATGGGGTTTTTTGTTGGTTGCAAGAGTAGGGAGAGGAAGAGGGCGCTGGGAGAGAAGGGGGCTTTTGTTGGTTGCCAGACTGGGATATTTATGGTCAGAGGAACACATTCAGCCATTATCGAAAAAACTGCTCTCGAAAAGATTAGAGTAGTTTTCTATAATGTGGGATCCGTTCTGGTCAAACTAATTCTGAGAAAGGGGGAAAGACCGTTCATCAGAATGTTAACAGACCGGAAGAAATAATAGTAGTCCAGAAGGTCCTTTTAGCAATACATCAGTATACCGGACCTTCTGGACTACCTTTTCCACTCATTTGTCTTTGTTGGAGCTGTAACTCCTCCATTGTACTCCCACAACCTTGTTCTTTGGCTATCCTATCAATGATGCTTCGTCCCTAGGCAAATCTTATTCCAGACATTGTTGTGAGCGTCGCCAATAAGATCAGTGATGCAAGAGATTTCATCATGTTCAAAGCTGTCTGCAAGGGTTGGAACTGCGCTCGTTCAGGTGAGCACTCCTATTTGACCCTTGGATTCTGAAATCTGAATTTGTCGGTGAATCTGGAGCAGTGACATTCGCATCTGTCGCTGATATGCGGCTTTTTGAGGTCTCCTTTCCTGCATTGGCTGGGAAAGGGACTAGATTGATTGGTTGCGGCGGATCTGGAAGCCTAGTCACCTTAGATTGTAGAGATTGGTGCAACATGCTCATGCTGAATCCTTTGTCTCCTCGGAAGCACATTCGTCTTCCTCGACTTCCAAAATGGAGCCAAATGGCTACTCTCTAAGCTTGTATCTTGTGCCTTAAAACAGCAGCTGGTGCAGAGTCATTTGTCGTGATTATTTTCTTTTGGCCAGAGAAATCTTTTGCAGCGTTTGGGTGATCGCCCGTTTTCATGTGGCATTTGGGTAGCCAATCCGACTGGACTACACTACCTTCGGAAGATTTCTGGTGCAGTTCTTCTGAACACATGCAGATCTACTTGGGGCAAGATCTTCCAGCACCTCCCCATCCTGTTGGACTTCGGTTGTCATGGGTTATTGGCATGGGCAACTCTTCTCTACTCGAAGGTGAAGACCGATTGTTCTTTGTTGTTCTGGAGGAGAAAGAAGCTGAGGTGGTAGAATTAACTTTGCATTCATTCATCAGGGACATTTGGCAGCCTATTCCCTGGGAGAGAGCTCCTGAGTTCTGGAATAAGATCATCTTGTTTGGTCCTGGCAAGTGCATTGTTATAGAAGACCATGCCATTTCTGGTTTGCCTGACCTGAGGGCAAATCACATTTACTTCCTACAAACTTATCATCACGATGAAAAGAATGAGTACTGGATCTACCAGCAGGGAATAGGTATTGTTCCAGGCGTCAACACTACTCATGCGATCCGCATTAAGCAGGTTCGTGGAGATTGGATTTGGTCGCGAGGAACATTGCTAATGCCTGGCTATCCGTAATGCGGAACTTTGATTGTGTACCACCTGTAACACAATTCAATATACAAATATCTATATTATCAGTCTTCGTCAATTATTCAGCACATATGTATGAGTTTCTACCACAATCACTGTAGGGAACAAGCAGTTACGCATTCGATAATCAGGAAGGTCCTTCCCGCAAAACATCAACAGAGGGGACAAGTATCAAACATCATAAGATGGCATCTCACAACTACTCATCACCACAAAGTTCACACCACCAACAAGTAGAAAATACCAAAATACAAACATGATTAGCACCTCTAAACCGTCTACCTAGCAATAACACCACGAATCACATTATGCCTCATTGCTGTCCTTGAGAGACCTCTTATATGAGGCCTGTCTCAGCAATTCCTTCACCTTCTTCACCACAAGTGTTACGGAATCCAGGAGCTGCTTGACCGTCTGCAACTCAGTGGCAGTCTCTTGAATCTCCCTGTTAGCCTTTGCACATTCCTCCTTCCACATCTTTGCCTCGCTTTCAGCTTTTAGGTACCTATTGGCTTCACCCTTTTCTGTAGGAGACAACAAAGCATCGTTTCTCATTTTCTTTCTCGTCTGAAACAGGTTATGGGTTACCTCCCCATAGTATCGCGTTATCGTCTGCAGCTCAATTGCTTTGACATTGGCCTCCTCCTTAGCAGCTGTATTTGCTTCTTTCCACGACCTCGCTTCCTCTTTTGCTTTTCCCTTCATTTCCATCAGTTTCTCTCGAACTTTTAGAGTCCTAATATCCCATTCAGGATCCATCCACCTAAACGACACGCACTTCATGCCATCAGTCTGCAGTCATTGATTTCGTTCATATAATTAGCGATTGACCACACTAACATCAAACGCAGAAGCAACATTTATTAGAAGTGATACAGGTTATCGTTTACCTCGCAGCAGCATACATATCGACGCCCAGGGTTGGCGCATGTCCAGTCATACCTCAGATGGACAGGCAACCTGTCCTTGCACTCATTTTCATTAGGATCTATAACAATAACTTCACGAGGACTAGGCGTCGGCAATCTGGAGCTTTCGGAGTCTACTCCCCCAAATCTAGAATTCCCCTTAACTAGTATGACAGATCTAAACCGAGGACTGACCTGTCCGGAGCGAGTCCTGCTTTTCCGTTCGCTGCTAGGGCCGCTACGATTTGCCATTCCCGTCACGGGCAACAGCAGATCTAAGCACTTACGCTAGCTCTAGTCTTTCCCACAAGGAAAAGGAGCGTGGTGCCGCGACTCTCTTGCAGAGTTGCAGTAGTGTACGCCGCATCATCGATAGAAATGAGATATATACACTTGTCTGCGGGAAAACTTTTTTATGGCTATCACGCGCGCTTTTCTCCCGCCAACTTACCAGAACTGCTCCGTGCTGTTGTTGGGATAGACATGTCCAGTTTCCGGGCGCGCAGCGGCCGGCCACGTGGAATAGTCGGCACTTGGAAACAAGTAGTTACACAATTGTTTCTCAGGAAGGTCCTTCCTGCAAACCATCAAAAAAATGGACCATCCGCTTTTTACCACTAGGAAGGTCCTCCTTGCGAAACATCAACAGGCCAGAGTTTCGTTAATTGTAACTTCCCCCTTCTCTATGTATTATCACCATACCTCCATTGTTCTCCCTCTACCTCCATTGCAACGCGTATGAATTCCGAATGGTGAGTATGCTCGAAACGAATGACTTTGGATCATGGACCCAAACGTCAGTGACCCAAACAAAAGACCGCTTGGGTGTCGGACCCAAACGTCAGTGACCTTACAAATGATCTGATTTTTGCATTACAAATGTACTCACTACAAGAAATTAATGGACCATTTCATCTGTTTATTACATGACTAAAACTACTTAAACAAAACATTAAAACTACAAGGGACCCTGGTACAACCCTTCAGGTAATCTTCTACGGAGATTGTGCATAAATTTGGGATGATTAGTGCATACAACCGTCTAATCATATGTGAGTATTCCATGAGGAAAGATTCGCTCTAAGAGAGACATGCACTTGTCCTGCAATTGTGTGCAGTTAGCCTGAATTGCCCATCGTACGTAGAAATGAAGTCACAATTTCCTCGCTTGCCATGTCCCACATCTTACCATATACATTGGAATAAATGCGTCAATGAATGGGTAGGATATTGAGTTTGTTTGGTCAGTCTTTTCTTTTAAATGTTCAAGAAGTTCGTTGTCAGTTGGACTGAAACGGGTACTAATAGGAAAGGGTACCCGTTTCAGTCCAACTGACAATGAACTTCTTGAACATTTAAAAGAAAAGACGAACCAAACAAACTCAATGTCCTACCCATTCATTGATGCATTTATTCCAATGTCTATGGTAAGAAAAATGAGCTCTGCCCTCAGTTTTCTTGTTCTTAGGTGTGTACTGAAGTTGTTTCTCTCTGTCAGCTAGTTGTTCTATGATGTTTTCAATCTCTTTGGAGATCCTAAGAGAGTCCTCCCCCGAGACGAGACATCCAGATCTTCTAAAATAACATTAAGATGTTCTTGTAGAAATAAACTCATCCTTAGAGAAACTCATCTGAAAAATAAGCTCATCTCAGTCTATAAAAAAACCTGAATCCCTTGAACCTAATTGTATGAGTATAGTAAAACAACCACCACACGCCACAAAACCTAGTTGTTTGCTACCTACATAAACTCAGCAAGGGCATGGTTGTCCTAAATGAACCTATCGATCCATCAAACGATGCAGATTGGAAACTAACTGAATCTAACACCTGTGAATTGTGCAAATGCTAACAATTGTGGCAGAATCCAGATGTCCCTTCAACGGTCTGCAGCTCCAAAATAGTATCTTCAATCTACCAATTCATAAAACGATGGACCTACCAATCCTATCAATTGTGCACCTCGACAAAAATCCATAAAACGGGTGGCTTGAAGCACATCTAGAAGCTACTAAAATACAAAACCTACTGTAAGATGATGCAAATTGAAAACTAACTAAATCTAACATGAATTGTCTATAGCCTATCAACTTCTAACACCTATCGAATAGCAAATCTAAAGGTACGATAATGAAATCTAAATCTACCATATATGCTCATCAATCCTCCAGATCCCCAAATCTAGATATCCCCAACCCTAGTAAGATAGGGGAAAATATAGCGGCTCAAACCAGAGGACCAACCTCTTCATGCTGTCTCATCCTCTTGTTGTTGGGATGTGGCGGCGCAACCATCTTCCCCTCACCGCTAGGATCCGCCATTCCTACCACGAACTATTGCAGATCTGCGTAGCGGAGGTCAAAAGTCTTTGCGAAGTCTGAGTGAAGTGTCTCGCCAGCCATTCGATACATAATTATAGACTCAACTGAAACTTACATGTGGGACCTGGTCACAGTAAAGAATTCACATGAATTATTAGTTGAGTTTCCCATAAAACTCGCACAACCAAAAAGTGGTGCAGTGGTAAACGGCATAGCCTTGTTCCTTCAGGTCCCTGGTTCGAACCCATGCCATGGAAAATTATTTTTGCAACATTTCGTGACCTAGCCTCTGCTGATCTGGCGAAAATATGCTTACATGTGGGACCCTGGAACTATTTATGATGACTTGGAACACTCTATTTTAGAAAAAATGCTTACATGTGGGACCCAACTAAATTTATGACGACTTAGAACACTCTATTTTAAAATAATGCTTACATGTGGGACCAAAGTTGGTTTTTGACGCTGCTGACCTGGCGAAAATGCTTACATGTGGGACCCTGGAAAATTTTATGATGACTTGGAACACTCTATTTTCGAAAAAAATGCTTACATGTGGGACCCAACTGAATTTTATGACGACTTGGAACACTCTATTTTTAAAATAATGCTTACTTGTGGGACCAAAGTTGGTTTATGATGCTATTGCGGTGCTTATGGTGCCACAAAATAAGCATGGAACAGGGAACGCTCGGCTACAGTAGCAACCATTATGACAAAAGTTTTTTTTCACTAAATTTGCTCTGAAGTGAAATATTATGACGAGATCAGCCAGGAACGTCATAAATCAATGACGCTAAAATGTGGTTGTGTCACTAGTCAACGATTTTCTTGTAGTGGCCGGGTACCGTCAGGACCAGGGCCACTGGGGGAAAGCAGCTGTAGGAGCATATGCGAGCGTGTGGAGGAGGAGGGTAGTGAGTGGGCGGGGGAGGAGGATGGAGGCGTGGATGAGTGGAGCGGAGGGGGGCCATGGCGGCGACGGGGTCTCCAGCTTGGGCTGCTTGGCCATGGCGGAGGGTCAGAGGGTGGGAGTGGCCGAAGCATAAGAGGCAGGGGTGGGGATGGATAAGGTTGTGGTGGGTGGGGATGACACATGGGGTTGACAGTGGGAAAGAATGACATGTGGAGCCCACTCATTATAGAGAGTTTAAATTAAAGAGTCAGTTGGTTTACTTACAAGTTTAACCTGTTTTCTATTTTTTACAAAATTCTATAATCTCCAAATTTAGCTAACAAAATAGAGAGACTGTTGGAGTTGCTCTAATGTTTTTGTTACCCGACGTCGTCTTACCCACCCACATGTACCCACGTCGGGCCCACCTGGCCATCTCCCCGCATCACGTGAGTGTCCCCATCAATCAACGTCGGCGACCTTCCTCCTTTCCTTTCTACTCCTAGCTCAGACACCTCCCACCATCCCATGGAACGAAAGGCCAAAACGATATTAATCTCCCATCCCTTCCGTGTCCTGTGCGAGCCACTGTCCCATGGAGTTTGTAGGCAGTCGGAGCATGGATTTGTTGGTCGGAGGCGAGTGGCAGTGTTGACGGTCGTTAAGTACCTATTTTCGACCCTCAACTTTGAACAAATTTCACTCCATCAAAGCTTGCATCATAGCTGTGGGGTTATAAACTAACAGATTCCACGAGCTTTGGTGAATATTTGGATGTAGGTCATAATGAGACATCATAGCACAAATAAAGCATCTTGACAAACAACATCAAATGCTTAGTTTGATAGCACCATTGTGAAGTTCTTGTTGAGATGATCAAAATGGAGTTTTGGTTCACCCAATTCGGAGTCCGGATGCAGAAATTATGCCTCACGGAAGATTGTGACATGAGACATGTCGGGGGTAGGTGCGGCCGAACCTAGTAGGTTCGGCCGGACCTATCAACCTCCTTCGATCAACACCAAACTTTGCCAAATGCCTCTACACTTAGCATAATATCCAAGGGGACCAAGTCCATGGGCCAAACACCACAAAAGTTGGTCCGGCCGCACCTACTAGGTCCAGCCGCACCACCCAAAATCCTCCTCTCGGGTCCACGGCACCAACAATCCCACAAACACACCTTGGATGGATGAGATATACCGGTGAATGGTCGGTTTGATCAAAAGGCTATGGTTGGAAGCACTTGGATCGATGGACCCACACTTAACCGCCACAACCGCCATCAAGGATTGATCCTGTACGTCCCTCAACACCGTCGGTGCATCACACGGCAATTGAGTAGGACCGGCCGCACCTCTAGGTACGACCGCACCTATCAAACCCCAGGATTTCGCTCCACCGACTTGGGAACCGACCCAGGAGCGTTGATCAGGGCCGTGCACGATCAAAGGCGGCAAATCATAGGGCCGGCCGCACCTGGAGATACGACCGCACCTCCTTGCTCGTCACTGCAGCTCCCTCTCGCCTACAAGTACCCCCTCCTGTAGCCACCGACCCAGAAGGCCTATATATAGAGACTGGCACCTCATAGAAGGACACAAGTGATTAGAAGCAAGTGGTGGAGCCCTACATAAGTTAGTATTCAGAGAGTACGGAGAGAGAGTTGAGTGTTGGAGTAGAAGCCGGAGTGTCAGTCTTCTTTCCCTAGTGTTGGAGAAGAAGCCGGAGTGTCGGTCTTCTCCCCCTTCCTTGGTGGGTGCGGTACAACTACGGTCGTCCACACCTGGGATATTTTGTAAGTTCGGATTCGTGAGTAACTAAGTCTCAAGTCATTTCATCGTTCGCTCTTAGGTTCTTCGATTGCATTTAGTAGTTTCTACTTGTTGTGATTGCTTTGCTTTGAATTCTAAAGTAGTGCTTGGTTAGTGTAGACGTGGTGTCTAGGCTTTCCAGTACCTTGGAATGCTTCCCGGTTCAACAGAATAGTTGTGGTACCCTAGGGAGGTGACAGCTCCGGACGGGCTTTGTAGTCCACCACGTTAGTTCCGGCAAGTAGGAGTTACGACATCAAAGCCCCCTTCTCATCCCTTTCCGTGGCTCTTTTCCCTCTGGCCCCGACGAGCGACAAGTTTTGCCTTGATCCTATCCGTGACTCTCACAAGTCCCAACTTCATCAACTATCCCCTCTCTACCCGAAATCTACCCTTGCCTTTCTATCCTTCGTCACCATATCCACCGGACGAATTAGTTCAGGTTCACAACACTTCTCGTTCCCCGTGGAAATCAATACCTTGGAATACTCCCAGGTGAAAGCTACAACGGTATCCGTGCGCTTGCGGATCTATCTGTGATCGTGTAGTATACCAACAGGCTTTCTAGCGCCGTTACAAATCTAGTAATGACGTAAGAAGTGCCAACAAGCTTTCTGGCGCCGTTGCCGGGGAACGGTAGCTATTCTGATCCCGAACCTAGTTCATCCGTGTATCACCCCATTTATGACATGGATTCCAATCCAACCCTTTTCGATTTTGCCGCTCCAAAGGGCGATCATTTGGAGCATCCACCTTCATCACATTCCATTGAAACATCAAGCTATGAGCTATGTCCCGGCTTCATAGCTATGGTCCGAGAGCAAAGCTTCTCCGGAGATAAGGATGAAAGTCCTTATTCCCACCTGCGCGAGTTCGAACAATTTTGTTCGTGTCTTGTGATCGCAGGAATGAGTCAAGACACCTTGAAATGGAAACTCTTTCCGTTTTCATTAACGGGGAGAGCAAAACAATGGTATTCGCTCAGTGTGAGAAGTATGGACGGGGAATGGGAAAGTTTACGAAAGGCTTTTTGCCTAACATTCTTCCCGACTCCCCAAGTAGTGAAACTCCGATGAGAGGTCATCTGTTTTGAGCAACGGAAGAATGAATCTCTAGGAGCTGCATGGGCAAGATTTACAAAAATCGTAGATTCTGGTCCAGACCTTGGTATCACAGAGCCCGCTCTTTTGCAACATTTTCGCGATGGTCTTGGACCAGAGTCAGTAATTTTCTTAGACTCTTCTTCCGGAGGATCTTTCACTCATCCCACCTTGTTTGAGTGTAAGGACATTCTAACAAAAATCCTTCAAAATACCCCTTACATGGGAGTTTATGATGAATTCCCGGATGAGGAAGAGATCACTCAGGAGGAGCACATGCCAAACACTCTCTCAGAACCGAAACCCATAGAGGAGAAACCCACTAGCACCTTTTTGTATGAAGAACCACTCCTCTATCCCCGTGTGTACCCAACTGATTACTCGTATGACTTCAACGAGGAATCAACATAGTCCGATTCACTCTCTGAAACAGAGTTTATAGAGGAGGAACCCATCCTAGAAAAATTCATATCCACAGACACCCATCCTCCTCTTACCAAAACTTGGTTCACAGGGGAACCATTCCAACCTTATCGAGAGTTCGACCACCCCTCGTGTGACTTCGTCTATGAATACTATGATGAGTTATTTGATAAACATTGGACGGAGAAATCATTCCCGAGAAGGGAAAGAGACTCAACACACGAGAGAGAAGAAGTCAACTTACCCAACCCAGAAGAGGTAAAAAGACGGAGAGAAAAGTTGGAATACATCTCCGCAATCAGTAGTCGGGAAGAGTTGAGAGAAGCAGAAGGCATGGATCAAGTAATCCAGCTATATCCCGAGCTAAAGTCACTCTCATGCCAAGTAGGAAACCTCTCTTACCAGGATGTGTTCTATGACCCTAGGGTCGGTATCAATATCATTCCTAAATCCTTAGTATTAGAGGCCTTTCCCGACGAACCCCTCTCTTTCTCTCAGAAGCACCTCCAATGGATTTCGGGTCAAACCATAGAGACGGAGGGAATCCTTAGAGTCGTCCGACCAAAGATTGGAGGGTATGGGATCTTCCTAGATTATCATATCTTTGACATCCCAAAAGGAGATCCACCCTTCATTCTCATCGGAAGACCCATTGAAGGGGTACTGAGTAGTGTGCTCGACCATGAAAAGCAGCCATATCATCTTGAGGTTCGAGATACACATCTCCAATGTCATAGACCTGAGGTTAAGAAAGAACATGTGTGGTCTATGGACATTCTTGAGGTGTCGACACTGGATTCTCAAAACAGACTCGAGCATGAAGGTTTTACACTAGAGGGATCACAAATCCCATGCTCACATCAAAAGTTTCCAGAGATATCAAGCCCCATTACCAATGACCGTTATGAAACCTACAACCTCCTCATTTTCCTTGTGCATGCTAACTTTGAAAGGAAGGTTGTAGATGCTTTTGTTTACCATAAACAATGCAAATTTCGTGGTCACTTTTTTTGGTACTAACCTTGCAGCTAGAGCTATGATGGTTTCATCATCTCAATTGGCTGCAAGATGAAGATCTCCAGTGGTCGAGCTTATGACCCAAAACAAAGCACTATTGGGAGATAGCCCGAATAATCATTTAGATTTCCTTTTCAAATAAAAGCAAGAGCATGTCTTTAGGATTAGTCGTCCTTCGGGTATTTTTGGTCGCTAACCGTCTCAGGTGGAGATTGACATGACCGATGGATAGGCGATGCCTAAAATATGAGCTACACCGACTGCAATGCCTAGGTAATTTTTGGTGAGGGAACATCATGAAGGAAGCTTGAACTCTTCACACTTGAGTTGTGTTGCCTAGCAATGCAAACTCCAAGTGTGGGGGAGATATGTGAGTATCCCGAGTAAGTTTCTCACATACTAAATCTTATTTTGGTTTGAAGATGGTGTTGGTTCTTGCATCTTGCTCTCTAAAAAAACACAAAACAAAAATATTTGAATTTGAATAAAGGCTTCCTAGCTCTTCGGCTAGCAGAGCCTCCCTTTTTGTTTCCATCTTTTTCTTTGAATAATAACACCAGGTACGAGAATAAGTGTGGGGGAGATCTCCCAAGCTCGTTGAAACACACAATTGAGATCTCCCACCAAGGTGCCGCACAACATCGACTACGCTAATACGACAAGGGATGAGCTAAGTGCACTAGAGCAAGTCGGTCACCCCTATGGTTTGGCCAAATCACCGTTTGTCTACCCCATTCCCCACTTTCTCCAAGAGCGATGGTATGTGCATCCCTACCTCTCTACTTTTGGAAATCATGAGTTTAAATGAGCTTTAAATCTGATCATATAAATCAAACTCAATTGAATCCTCATGTACCCAATGCTCAACATGTTTCCTATGGTTGGCTTGCATAAGTTTTATTCCGTACCTATTAGCTTGATGCTTGTGAACAACATATCTTTAGGAAACCATGCCCATCTAAGTAGTTGATGTTTGAGATATGGTCCGATGAAATGATCTTTGCTCCAAATGTTTGAGTGCTTGGGAAATTTATTTGAAAATTTTGAAAACCCTTTGCGAAGCTCCTCTTTGATATGCCAAGTCCTACCAGAGCCATATGATGAGACACCTTGAAAACCTTTTACACATATGCTACTTGTCGTTGCATTGAGCTTTGTCAAAATGTTGTGACCCTTGTGAGAATTCTTTTCATGCTTTCATGATCAGGATACACATACACGCCAACATCCTCCTTGCTATGCTCAGTTGAGAGCTAGCATTGTACCATCTATCTATTCCACAAAATAAAGCTCCACACTATGAGTTGATCTCTCTCTCTCTCTCCAAGTTAATTTTACAAAAGAGGCATGGCTATAGAAAAAAAATATGGACACATGAAGGTCCAAGTGAAAAAAAAGAAAAGAAAAAAAGTTGGACACATGAAGGTCCAAGAAAAAAAAGAGAAAGAGAAAAGATAGCCATGTCCACAAAAGAGTTAAAGTAGAGAGAGAGGATCATGCAAAATGCAGTTACAACAAATCAGATGGTAAATAACTAGCACCCATTCCGGGCCTAGTGTACACCTTACCATCATCACAACGTTCATTATACATATGGTAATATCTAGCACCCATTCTGGGCCTAGTATCCACCTTACCATATCCATCATATCCCTACACATGCACATCTTGATCTGATTGTATGATTTGATTTTCTCCTTGGATCCGGTTTTTGACTTTGCAATACATGTGATGCAAGTATGCCTCATCTTTATACCCTACCCTAAGCTCCATATATAGCTGTCATTAGAAGTAGGATAAGGAAAGGCAAGTCTAATGCCTTGGTGAGGATTATACACATTGAGCGATTTGAGAGAATCAAATGAGGAGCCAAGCAAAGTTTATTTTGAAAACTTATTAAAAAAATCCCAAGCTACTTGACATGAGGAGTAGAAGTGATTTGATTCAAGACCGTTCCATTCTTTAACTACCCAAGATGGCATGATAGGCACTTCAAAGTTCACCAGTGCAAGGTATGGTTCGGAATATCTCTTATGCTCGCTTCATACCATAGGAATTTTTGTTTTCACCTTGGTCCTTAACCTTTACTCGAGGACGAGCAAAGGGCCAAGTGTGGGGGTGTGTTGATGATCGTTAAGTCCCTATTTTCGACCCTCAACTTTGAACAAATTTCACTCCATCAAAGCTTGCATCATAGCTGTGGGGTTATAAACTAACGGATTCCACGAGCTTTGGTGAATATTTGGATGCAGGTCATAATGAGACATCATAGCACAAATAAAGCATCTTGACAAACAACGTCAAATGCTTAGTTTGATAGCACCATTGTGAAGTTCTTGTCGAGATGATCGAAATGGAGTTTTGGTTCACCCAATTCGGAGTCCGGATGCAGAAATTATGCCTCACAGAAAATTGTGACACGAGACATGTCGGGGAGTAGGTGCGGACGAACCTAGTAGGCTCGGCCGGACCTATCAACCTCCTTTGATCAACACCAAACTTTGCCAAATGCCTCTACACTTAGCATAATGTCCAAGGGGACCAAGTCCATGGGACAAACACCACAAAAGTTGGTCCGGCCGCACCTCCTAGGTACGACCGCACCAACCAGGTTCGACCGCACCTACTAGGTCCGGCCGCACCACCCAAAATCCTCCTCTCGGGTCCACGGCACCAACAATCCCACAAACACACCTTGGATGGATGATTAACATCAGTGAATGGTCGGTTTGATCAAAAGGCTATGGTTGGAAGCACTTGGATCGATGGACCCACACTTAACTGCCACAACCGCCATCAAGGAGTGATCCTGTACGTCCCTCAACACCGTCGGTGCATCACACGACAATGGAGTAGGACTGGACGCTCCTCTAGGTACGGCCGTACCTATCAAACTCCAGGATTTCGCTTCACCGACTTGGGAATCGACCCAGGAGCGTTGATCAGGGCCATGCACGATCAAAGGCGGCAAATCATAGGGCCAGCCACACCTGGAGATACGGCCGCACCTCCTTGCTCGTCACTGCAGCTCCCTCTCACCTACAAGTACCCCCTCCTGTAGTCCACTGTTGACGGCTGTTAAGTGCCTGCTTTAGCCATCAATTTACTCATGAATAAAGGAGCAAGAGGTATTTCTTACACGCATTTTAGTTAAGAATAATGTAGTTCCACTTGTCCTTGGAGATTATGTGATTGCAGGAAAATAAGCTTAAAAGAAGTGGCAAACTCACCTTCTATGATCCATGCCACGTCACCTCAAGGAGTGGCTACCACCTCAGGTGCCATGCATGCAAGCTAAGCCACCTCAGGTGCCACGCATGCATGCCATGTCACCAATCCAAGGGAGGCAAGCCCCGACGAATCAGAACATGACACGTGGACTTCACATGGATCCATGGACCCACTAGAGCGCCTAAACCGCCTCAAGAACACGTGTAAACCGGGGACCGACTTAAGGGCCCACAGGACAGCCACCCCGAGGAAGCACACCCCGAGTGGGGCCCACCTGGGGTCGGCCGACCCTAGGATCGACCGAACTGACCTTGGGTCGGTTGATCCATAGCCTCCACGTGGTGCTTGTCCATTGGTCCTAGAGGCCATCCCCGGGGTGTTTCACTCCTTGCGCCGGTGCTCTGGCCTATAAATAGAAGGGGAGGGGGTTCATTTCTTACCAACACACCTTACTCCTCCTCTCTCACTTTTGGTTTCTAAGGCTAGGAGGTAGGCTAGAGTAGTTCTACTTTAGGTTCCAAGTCTACTTTGGGATCTCGGTATGAGTCCTCTTGTATCTTTATTTTATTGTATGACTTTGATCTACTTCAGTTATTTAGCTATTTCATATAAAGTTGTGCTTGTATACATGGGTGATTTGTTCATGCGTTCTTCGCTCGTTCATCATTTAGGGGCTCCCGTTCTTGATGGACAAGGCCTTTCGATCCAGTTGACGAGTGACTTATGCATGTTTTCGGTGTTCGTTCATAAGTTAGAGGCTCGTGTTCATCACGAACACGACCCTTTGATCTTGTTGAATAGACATAGGAAAGCACAAATCTGTTTGTGTACTTAGCCTAGTTTGATCTAGTTAGATTCCATGTTCGTGTTGTATGAAGTTCGTGCTCAAGCTACGGTACTCGGTGTAATTGGCCGGTTTATCTGGTGGCTCTGACCTGGGTCACAATAGCCCGGGCCGGTCAGGGTCCTGCTAACAACGTAAGCGTGGTGCTTGGGTTGCGTAGCTATGTTGCTTATGAGTGTATCCCACAGTTTGTCTTGCGGTAGGCCACGGTGGTGACAGCCGTTGGACCCTTCTGGAATCCCCCACGTTCGGATACGCTGTAGGAGTCTAAAGTCTAACAACCGGAGTCGTGCGTAAGCGACGCGGGAGGTTAGCTCCCCGTTTGTACTTGGGTGCCTGAGCCAGCGATCATGCAATGCTAGTGTGTGTCTAACTCGTCTGACTAACTTTGCATGTTTAGTACCTTAGAACCTAGAACTAACTCGTATGTTGCCTCCTAAGCCTAGGACCTTTAGAGAGAGTGTGTTTGTGTGTTCACACTACTATCTTATCTATCATATCTCATCCCTGTACTTGAGTGTCTGGTTCGTTCCTGTCTATGATTTATACTCTTTGCAATAGAGTTGAACTTGTTAATCCGCCCAGCCTTCCTTGGATTTGATACCCTTTGGAATACTCCTTTGGGGAAATGCTACAATGGTACTTCCGTGCGCTTGCGGACTCATGTAATCGTTAGGATTACCATCTGGTTATTTCTGGCATCGTTGCTAGGAACCCATAACTTAGCATCGAGGTTAAGAAATACCAACATCCACCACGTTAGTTCCGGCAAGTAGGAGTTACGACATCAGAGCCTCCTTCTCATCCCTTTCCGTGGCTCTTTTCCCTCTGGCCCCGACGGGCGACAAGTTTTGCCTTGATCCTATCTGTGACTCTCACGAGTCCCAAACTTCATCAGCTATCCCCTCTCTACCCGAAATCTACCCTTGCCTTTCTATCCTTCGTCACCATATCCGCCGGACGAATTAGTTCAGGTTCACAACACTTATCATTCCCCGTGGAAATTGATACCTTGGAATACTCCCGGGTGAAAGCTACAACGGTATCCGTGTGCTTGCGGATCTATCTGTGATCGTGTAGTATACCAACAGGATTTCTAGCGCTGTTGTAAATCTAGTAACGACGTAAGAGGTGCCAACAGGCAGCGATGTTCCGGTGTCCCACTTCCATTAATTGTTGTCATTGATGACCGCTCGCAGCAGTTCCACCGGTCGCACGGGGAGGTCCGCCGCTCTGCCGTGGGGGGAACTCCACCTGCCGCACATCGTCACTCGCAGCAGCTCCGATGGGCTCGGGGATGACGACCACCCCGCGGGGGAGCTCCATCTGTCGTGCGCAGCACAGGGATGGAGCTCTGCCCGCCACGGAGCTCCGCGACAACCATGCACCACCCCGGCCCATACCCATCTTTTTTCCAGCAAGGGCCACACCCGAATTTCATTACCGAAACAGCAACCAAATTACAAAGTCATGGAGCAAGTACTAACAGTTCAACTACTTATTACAAGTTCTAGAAGCCCAGACACCAAGGATCTGTATCGCCATACATCTAGGGAAACCATTTTCTACTTGGAGAGCTAGTGAGATTGTCTACAACTAACATGCACAGCTTTCCTGCTAGAGCTGGCACAAAAGCGAGCTAAGCCACCAATACTGTCAGCCATGGTTGTACTACTACAGCAGTACTGCTCCATCATCCACGGTGCCAGAGTCTTGATGTGGATGGAAGTGAAGAGCAGCTTCTTTCATGGCTTCAGCTCCTGCCTCCAGATCCTGCTTGTCACCCTCCTTGTGAGACTTACCCAGTAGTCAATGAAAGAAGAAGACAAACACACAATCTCAGTAGGAGATTTAATTGGTTTTTTTCTCAAAGTAAACAACATTTCTGATCTTCCACATAGCCCAGCAAATTGCTGACAACCCAACCAAGTGGATTTTTATGTCTGCGGGCATGTAAATATCCACCCAGTCCCAGAATTGGGAGAAGGGAGTTGGTCTACAAGGCGGCCCATACCCATCTAGAGAGAGATAGAGAGGGAGGAGGAGAAGGAGGGGACGACGAGGAGATCCGTGGGCTGCCTACCTCACTCGGCTGCACTATGCGGGCTGCCCTCCCCTCATACTGTCACTACGCGGAGGTATTCATGACTAGACCTATGATGATCACGGTGTATTGAAGGGTTCTATGGGAGTAGTGAGATCTATACTCCCGAAAAGCACGGTAGCTAGCCTTAAGCAACAAAGCATCATCAACACTATATTGATATATTGAAACCATAAAAGAGTAGGTGATTACATAACAAGATCGTTTACAACCCCATGGATAAATGAGAAGTTTATCCCATCAAGGCGCTAAGCATGGCGCCGTTGATCATGGTGACGCTTCCGATGGTGTCTTCCTTCAACTCCGAGGGCGTCGTGGTAGGGCCTCGACGTCCTCCTCCGCTTGTGATCGCCTCCTTGGACTCGATCGATCTTTCTCGCGAATGATCTCTTCCAATTCTCTCCCGGTCCAACCTCTTCCCTTGTGGACGACCTCTCGGGTGTATGGCTCTATCTTTCACGAATGGCGGTGCCCACAATGACTTAGGGTTGAAGCATCTTCACACTCAAGAAATGAGGGGCCGAACTGACGCAAAAATGGATTGGGCCGGCCAGCCTGGGCCGACCGGCCCAAGCCCACTTCAGCCCTGTTCGGTCGCCCCTTCCTCCATGTGGGTCCTCTCGTCATTTTGGACTTGAACCCCTTTAATTGTATCATTTTGGCAATGTCATCCCCACGCTCAAGATAGGGGGTCTTCTCGCATGAAGTCTGATCTTTACGCTTTAGTCCTCGTGGATGCTCCGTCGTAGCATCTTGGTCCTTGCCACCTTTGGGAGTGATTTCACCTTGCACTTGAACACGAACGGGACTCCACATTTGATCCTTTGAACTCGTTGTGACTCCGTCCCTTAAGTCCATGTTTTCCTACAAAAACACAACACTTCCAAATGCACATACAAAGTTGAACTTGTCATATCATTGGTGTGCCTAGTGGCGGGTTAGTTCCATAATCAAGCTCAAACCAAAGTGTAACGAATATGTTTGGGTACCAAAATTCACCATCAACAGCGATGTCGGAGTTCTTGATCTCTGCTTCTTGGATAGGGTTGTTGGCGTCGAGAGGGTCTGGGGAACCATTGACGCGGTCGTAGTTGGCGCGACGTTGAATTTCCTGCTTGTCCTGAGTAGGTTGGTTGATGAGGACATCACAGCCATACGTAACCCGGATGCTTTGGTTACACTAGAGCATCGCTGGTTACACCAAATCCACCCCTGGTTACGCATCAAGAATTAATCACACAATCGATTACGCAAGATCAAGCATTGGATACACAAGCACAAGTGTATGAAGGTCCGGTTACGCGCAGCCGTGCAAAGAAAATCCAACAAGAGGTGCATGCTTTCGTCTATGAGTTACATTGTAATATTAATGAGAGTCATGTACTACCTAAGTCTTGTACTTTACTCCTACTCAGGTTTACACAAGAGACTTCTCCGCTGGGTTACATGCAGTGAAGGATCTAGAATAAATATTAGGGGGGCTTCTTCAACCTACATACAGCTTCAGCCCCTCCTCAAGGTCCATCCAGGGCAAAATTACTAGGAGAGGCTAAGGGGGGCTCCACGAATCTGACAGCCTTAGCAGGGGCTAGAGCCCCTGCCGCCCCAGTGCTAGGTTCGTCGCTGGTTACGTGGAGGACGCACAAGATTACATGGAAGACACCAAGACTGCTGCCCAACCTGAGAAGGGTTACGCACACAAGACTCAGGGTTAAGCCGCAGAAGCATCAACTTCATGTCCAAGTCTGTACCATCTCGGGAAGAGACGGGGGTCAAGCTATACATGAATGGAAGCGTCTTGAAGTCATGATTCCAACCCAACAAGCGACACATCTTTTCGACTTCCGAGCTAGGAGTACTGGTCAGTTTACTGAAGACTGCGCAAAAGCTGAAAAGTCGTGCGAGAACTGAAGACCACTTCATGAATGCTTCAACCAGTTGGCCTTCCACCTCCCAACGTGGTTGCTGCAGTCCACACCTATCCCAATTCCCACACCCATCTAGGAGGGTTGTTCCTAGTATATATACCCCCTATGTACCCCAAAGAACTCAGTTTTGATTATTGAGAATAGACAACCGCATATGGTTTTCTTGCAGCCGAGCTGCTGAGTGCCTTGCACACCCCTATTCTTCCTTATTCTTCTTGGACTTGTGAAGAGATCCCTCTGGGATCCCCTACTTCGTGCTCTACGGTTTCCGTTCGGTTGCGCCGTATTGTGTGGATTAGTTCTGGCTTGTGGTTCTGCGGTCGTTCAGAGATCGAGTCGAAGTCTTCGTGGTTTCGGTGCCTCTCTCCCTGTCGCTTGGTCGTAACCAACCTTGGTCAGGTATAAAGTCTTTACCCGCTACTTGTAGCAAGTTATCTTGTTACAAAACCTACTGCCGTGAAGATCGGGCCATCTCCAGGACCTTTCTTACAACGGTCCCTATCATTGGTGTTGATTATGGCTGTCTCGGAGGGCGCGCGCAGCTCTTGCAGGTGGAGATCGGACTCCTACATTGGGTATTGTGTTCCCAGCAGCACGGGCACCAGTGTTGGGTTGTTGCACAACTTCATTCTCGCCGCCTCTCTCCCCGGCTATGGGCTGATGGGGAGGATTGGCGTTGTTGTTGGTGTTGTGTGGTCGTACCGACCTACTCTGGGAGTGTTGGCTTGCTGCAGACCTGTTGTAGCCTTGGCTTCGTTCTTCCACTTGAGCAGTGGTGACTCGGATGTGGGCCATGAGCCGACGTGTCGCAGAGGTGTCTTCTAGCTGACCTAGCTCGGCAAGGGCCAGGTCTAGGTTGGCTTGAGGGGAGTTGTAGACCTCGTGACTAGCTTCCTCAAAGTCCTTCTAGAGGTCTTTGGCACGTAGGCGGTGGTGTTGTGGTTTTTCTAGGTGCTGCTGTGTGCTATGACCTAACCCGCGGGGGGTGGTCCACCGGTGGCGTTGCGTGCGGTGTTGCCAGGGGCGTTGCCGACAGCATTTTTGTTTGGCACAACATTGTTGTTGGGCACAGCGGCGGCATCGGCTGCAGCGGCTTGATCTTCTTCTTGCAGGCGGCGTTGAGCTCGGCCAGTGTTGTCGTTCTCACGTTGTTGTCGCTGTTCTTCTGTCTCGCCGACTTGAGGAGGTACGTCGGCGGAGACCATGAGAGATTCACGATCTGGGGCCCTGACCTTGTGGCTGAAGTCATTGGGCGTGATGATGACGCGGACGACCTGAAATTCACCACAGTCCAGGGGACTGTAGGGTATGATGGATCTGCCGACCTTGGGTCGCAGCTACAGAAGTAGGTCGACGAAGTTTCTTCAACACATGACACTGGCAGGCCGTGTGCTTTGCCTTTTTGTGGATAGGGCAGGGGTCGTCAAGGGGACCCCTACGAGTTCCATAGGTTGGGACCTACGAGGTGGTAGCGGTCGACCCAGATTGGATCTGGATCTTCTTCTTCATGTGGTTGGAGGCCACACGAGCTGAGTTTCGCAGACCGTAGGACATGCGAGGCGAAGATGCAGCAGGCCTGCTAGAGCGCTTGACGCATTCGCAGATCTTGATGGTGTTGGTGAGCATGCTCTCGACAAGGTTGACTCCCGCGATCAGATCGCTAGGAGTGGGTGGGTGGGTTTCCGTCAGCAGATCGGACTCAACCTGCTGGAAGGAGGTGGTCGCGGCGCTCTCGATGACAAGGCAGGAGGCTGGAGCGGTGGATTCCGCCAGTATAGAGCCAAAGCAGATGTTGACGGGATTGGCGAGGAAGTCCGCCATGCTTGCAGGGAAGACGACGCCACGTGATGAGGCCATCGAGTTGCACGAAGATCCCTGATCAACCCCTACCTGGTGTGCCAACTGTCAGAGGTTTAGGTATGAGCAGTCCACAGGGTGGTCAACCCCGGTGGTTTATTTGTTCGGCGGGGAGAGATCTAGAACTAAGAACTCGATGGTTATGCAATGGCACACGGAACGAGAGAGACACGGTGAGTTTATACTGGTTCGGGCCTCCGGAGAGTAAAACCCTATGTATAGTTCTTGATTGTATTGCTTTTGATGGATGCGACTTGGTCCTCGAAAGGACGCCCTTGCCCGCCTTATACTGGCTAACGGATAAGGTCGGTGGATCTAGAGTCCAAGTCGGTTACAACATAGAAACCTATCTAAAGTCGGTGACAACATTATTATCCCATGATCTTCGGACTGTCTGGCGGCATGGCCGACGTCTTGGCGTGCACTCCAAGTCTCGTACCAGATAAGGTCGCCTGGAGGAATCTTCTGGAAGGTCTTTAGGGCCACAGATCAGGTCTGTTGTGCCAACTGTCAAGTCGGCGAGTCTTCTAATAGGCCGAACCCACTTGTCGGGGACGACCGTGAGTCTGGTCGGTGGGGACCCAGGGGTACCCATGTCTCACAACAGCAAAGTTCAATAAAAGGGGCGCGCCCAAGGAACAGAAGGCGGCGTCACGGTCGCGGCGACGGTGACGGCATGGAGGACGGCGCTGAGCCCGAGGAGAAGGAGGCTGCTGCTTTGGAGGACGGCTACGGCGCGGAGGATGTCGTGGTTGACGTCCGTCGGCCCCTTTTGCCATCGCGCACGTGGCCGGCCGGCCTGCTGCAGCGCTGGCTTTATGGAGGAAGGGAGATAGAGAGAGAGAGTGCGCACATCGCTGTTAGCTGGCGTCGGCGAACGACGGCGTGGTAGGCCGGTGGGGCAGACCCAACCCAAGTGGCCTTTTGAGGAGAAAGGGTGAGTGTAGTTGTCAGAGATAGCTAGAGTGGTCAAAACGCAAAGACAAAGACGCGTAATAACAACACGCATCTCTGATGTGAGAAAACAAAGGAGACACTGGCTCCAAACAAGCGTCTCCAATTGGGTCGTCATCAAAGGAGACGCGTCTCAACAAACACACGTCTCTAATACAACAGTGATCGGTAACGGACTTTAAGGATCATTACCGATAGGTATAATTTTTGTAACATACGCATTTTAACGTCCATTGCAAAGAATACATGTAACAACGTTGAACAAGCGTGTTACCAGAAGTCCTCATTGGAAACGGGTGTTGTGGTGGCGAGATCGGGGTCGAGCCTGCCGTGCTTATGGGTAACGAGCGCAAAACAACAACCATTACAGATGGGGGTCTATGTAACGGGTCTTAAGAGACCGTTACAAATACTACGTGACCGATTTGAAGTTTTCACATAGTGAATAACATTTGGTGGGAACTTTCTACGGTCTTTTGTTTGTGTATATCACATCTAAAAATATAATTTCAAATGAAAACGAAAACAAAACGTAGATAAAACACTAACATTTGCCGAGCCCATGAGAAAACAGTAACATTTATGACAGCCAATTAGTTTTTTTATTCAGTAAAAAGTGTACTTTCTTCCATCAAGTATTACAAAAGTGTGATATTCATCCTTCATGTTTCATTTGATGTAAATCAATCCCTTAACTAACTAATTCGATGCATTTATCATCCCGCCTTATAGTTTAACCACTACGAGAAACCGCAAATATGTCGTGAGCCTAATACTCCCGGCAAATGCTGAAATCCTGTCGGCAAAGGGTTAGTCGTGAGTGGCTCTCAGCAAAGCCCTCACGACAAACAAGTACACGACAAACAAGTACACGACAAACAGCTTTTTGTCGACAGCCGGCTTGTGGGGCACACGACAACCATTTGTTGAGAGCTAAGCACGGCTCTCGGGAAAGCCAAGATGCGTCATCCAAAAAAAGTCAAAATAAATAGCAAAAATTTTTTAGGACACCCCACCAGCCAACCAAAAAGGTCCAAAATTATGAAAGTCACATAGCGGGGTTCGAACCCACGGCCTCCCCCTCATGCAAGCCTTGCCTACCACTACAGCACAATCGTATGCATTCATAACCAGTTTTCATTCTCCTTATATTATATTACACCAAGTGTAAATTGCTTTTTAAAGTTGTTAACTATAAAGTTTCATAACTTTCTGAGATATATAACTTTCATTTTGGGAGTTTCTCCATTCTGAGATCTATAACTTTCATTTTGGGAGTTTCTCCATTCGAGGTCGTTTGCAAAGTTTGAATTTCAAATTTTAGAGATTCAAACATAGTTTTTCGTTGACAATATGATTTCAAATAAAAAAAAGTTGTAAACTATAAGGTTTCATAACTTCTCAGGATTTAAACTTTTATTTTGAACGTTTCTCAATTTGAGATCGTTTTAAAAATTCAAATTTTCAAATTTCAAAAATTTAGACGTACTTTTCCTTGATAAAAGTAATTCAACTTAAAAACAATCAACTACAAAGTTGTATAATTTCGAAGATCTACAACTATTATTTTGATCATTTGTTCATCCGATATAGTGGTAGTTTCATTGTTCACAAATCTATATATCTCTCATATAGTTTTATGAAACTATATAAGAGGTATAAGATTTTGTAAACAAAATTACTATCACTTTGTCAATGAATAAATTACTCAAATAAAAGTTGTAGGTCTTCAAAACTTATGAAACTTTGTAATTGAAGTTTTTTTTAATTTGAATTAATTTACTGCTTTAAAACGTGGTTTGAATTTGAACTCTGCCGAGTGTTTTTCAAGTACTCACAACAAACTTTGATTTTGCGGTCGGCTAAAAAAGGCTCACGCTAAAAATCGGTCTTTGCCGATCATCATTTTTCCGTCGGTAAAAAAAAGGCTCACGGCAAAATTGGTCAGTCGCACTCGACAAACAACATTTTGCTGTCGACAAACCGCTCTCGGCAAACTCCTTTTTTCCGTGAGCCATGCTTTTTGCTGTAAATTCTTTGCTGAGGGCCGCTCTTAGCAAACTCTTTTTTTCCGTCAGCCGTTGATTTTTGCTGTGAGTTTTGTCGTGGCCGTCGGCAAAATGGTATTTGCCGTGAGCCCTCACAGGAAAAAGGTCGGCTCATGCTCACGCCTTACCGTGGATTTCCGGTAGTGAAAGCTATATTTCAACCCAAATATATTTGGGTATGTAAAAAACTATGAACGAATAAAACAAATAGGATCACGTCAACAAAAAAAAAATCAGGTCAGACCAAAGCTGTTTTTTTAGGGGAGCTGTTTATTTATTTGGGCTTACTAATTTTTTAGGGGGGACTATTTGGGCTGACTAATTAGTTGGGCCGTTCTGTTCATAGGATAGAATTCAGTAGCCCGTAGGTTGAATTTGTTCTGCACGAACTGGTTTGGTAGTGGTAACCCTAGTCACACTGACACCGGAGGACGAAATCGCTCGCTCCCGGCGGCGGCAGCGATCGTACCCGTTCCGACGACTTTACAGTCCTCACGACATCAAGAATTGTGGCCCGATCCCACAAAACCCTCTCACCTCCGGAGCCCTCGGCGCCGTCCGTCCTCAGTCCTCACGACATCAAGAATTGCGGCCTCTTTCTGCTGCCGTTGTAGATCAGCCATTCGCGGCGTCGGCGATGGCGCCGTCTCCGAGCAAGTTCTCCTCGCCGGACACAGGGACCGTCTTCCTGCCCTTACCCCTCGACTTATCGTACGAGATCCTGCTACGTCTCCCGGCCAAGAACCTCTGCCGCCTTCGCACCGTCTCCCGGTCATGGCGCTCCCTCCTCTCCGATCCGCAGTTCGTCGCCACCCACGGAGCCCGCCACCCTGGTCCTCTCATCGTCGCCGGCAACCCCGCACCGGCACGCCGTATCAACGACGACCGTCTCTACATCATGGACCTCTGCGGTCGCATCGTCAAGCGAATCTATGTCACCGCCGACGGGACACGGAAGAATGCAACTGAATCGATATCTTCCCAGGACGGCCCGTCTGCATCTTGAGTGACATGGGCAAGCGCTGCTGAGTGCTCGACCCGGCAACCGGAGCCGTATCCGCCTTGCCCGAAGGATTGGCCGAAGAACACGCGGCGCACGAGGTGGACATTGAATGGTATTCGGCCTCCGTCGTGTGCGTGAAGGTTGCCACAACTGGGGAGAACAAGGTGCTTCGTGTGCTTGGAGCGAGGCTATTTTCCAGTTATGGCCCAAACCCGAAGCCTCTGTGTGAGGTCCTGACGCTTGATGGCAGCATCGTCGGCCGTGCTCGATGGAGAGGGAAGGAAGCCCCTCTACATCCTGTCAGCGTGCAAGGCGTGACGAACAGAGCAGTTGTCAATGGGACTGTGTACTTCTTCGTGAACGAGCCTGCTCCACGCCACATTGCTGGTCCGAAGCGCATTGCTTCATTCGACCTTGGGACGGAAGAGTGGAGGAGGACACTCATCAAAGGACCCGAGATCATCTGGTCTGTACGTAACAATAATGGTGAGTATAAGAACCATTTCTCGCTGGCTGCCGTGAATGGTTCCTTGGCTGTGGCTCATTGTGTCCGTTATACCTTCATGGACCTCTGGTTTCTCAAGGACATTGAACAAGGCTTATGGGTCAAAGAACACAGCATCCAGATCAAGGGGACTTATTGGTATACTAATTATGGGATGCGTCCCTTGTTTGTGGTAAATGATGGGAGGGTGGTTGTTTACGGTGAAACTAAGGGACTATTGAGGATATACGATCCGAAGACCCGCACTAGTCATCTAAATGTGACACAGATCACTCGTCATATTGGATTTGATCTATACACGGGAAACCTTTTGAGCTTACCACCAAATGGTGGCAGTCCATAATGAACTAGGTGAGTTCACTGTTATTTGACGTGTATAGTTATGTCTCTGCATTGGTGAAAGTCTTACAACCCATTATTAGCTAGCGTACGTGATTCTTTATTATGGTTATTGTGCTCTTTTTATTTTTATTTTGACATGACTGATTATGCAGCATCAATACTAGCTAGTGTCTGACTACTTGAGGATGTGTAGTTAACTTTGTTTGGCCTAGAATGCATGTATGTTACTGTTACTTGGTTTGGTTGATACGCATGAATGACGTAAACTTATAGATCTTTATACTTTTTTTTTTGTTCTTTGCAGACAGAACCATCACTTGATTTATGTCACCTCCCAGAAACCATTGATTCTTCAGTTACCTTCTCATGTTATTAGCCGTGTCAGCAACCTTAATGTTCAGCTGTTCACTTAGTAATTTTGCATTTTCATGTTCTGGAATATGTAAGGACGTACTATCTTTAGCTGCAGTAGTCAAAACAGCTGAATTTGCTTCTATTTTGTGTACATTCTATGTTACGTGCTTTGCCTTTGGAAGTGGACGATTTTGGATGGTTGATTCGATCTGGTTGAATCAAGTGACTTATGGATTTGCACTGTCTAAGAGCATCTCCAAAAAACTCTCTATATTCTTTCTAAATGGTAGAAATAGAGATTTTGGTGAAAAAATGTGTTCCAACAGCTTATCTAAATATTCATCCAAATATAGCCATCTTCTATTTCGGATTTTTCACTAGTCAAATATAGAATACGAGAATGACTCTCTAAAGTGCGCATAAGAAATAGAAAAGCTATTGGAAAGTAAAAAGATAAATAGAAAACGATTTTCATTCAAATGGCTCTCTATATGATGATGGTTTAGAGAGTAAAATTTAGAAAGACTCTCGGAGATGCTATAAGTACCATTTATTCTTCCGTTCTTCTTTTCTATAAAGAAAAAATGGACTGACGAAGAAATAAAAATTTCTGGAGTGATGGTTTGGATAGGAATTCCATTCGAAGTACCATTAATTCTTATGTTCTTCTTTTCTATAAAGAAAAAATGGACTGATGAAGAAATAAAAATTTCTGGAGTGATGGTTTGGATAGGAATTCCATTTTGGGTATCCAGAATTTAGAAATGCGTGAGAAAAATTGAATTCACTAGTCAACTAGAGACAGGGTTTCCAGCATCACTAGTTGTGTTGCCCATGCATGGATGCCCAGTTACGAAAGAAGTCGAAAAGACTTGCTACGGCTCACATACTACCTTCGTTATTAAATACTATATAACATCAATTTTTTTCATTCGCTTGACTATTCAGTTTTTATAAATATTTTTGCAAATTGGTAAATCTAAAAATTAAATCTAAAGTACATTTGACAATGGACATAAGAATACACATTTTATTTTAATTAATTAACTTGTTCAATAGATATTAGTGGCCAAAATTGAAGTAAGAAGTTAACGATACCATTTTACCTATTATTAAAGTGAAGATCTCTTCTGCCCACTTTTTTGTTTGTTTCAACTTAAACTCATTGACAAGGGGGCTGCCAAACTCTCTTGTCCGTATGTGCCCCTACCAACCCCCCCCCCCCCCGGCGCCTCCTGTCCGTGTTCTGCTCCTGCTGCGCCCTCCGTCCCTCTCCCACAGTCTTGCCCGAAAAGGAAAAACGAGCGGAACAAATTCAACAGTAAAAAGGAACCCACCCAACTTATTAAATCGATTTTGCACGTACGTATCAAGCAAAGTTGGAAGGCGTGTTAGGCACAGCTTTATGTAGCTTCAGATCCGAAAAACCAACTCCACTTCAAGTTTTTTCAGCCAAACACACCCAGCTCCAGTAACTCCACCGCAGATCTGCTAAAAAACAGTGGAACAAGCCCCAACTCCATGGATTTCGTAGAGTAGGGTGCTCCACCAACTCCAAGTTCTATGGAGTTAGAGGAAATTACCCATTATTGTCACTGTTAAG
This sequence comes from Cenchrus fungigraminus, assembly GCA_036936925.1. Classification (NCBI taxonomy): domain Eukaryota; kingdom Viridiplantae; phylum Streptophyta; class Magnoliopsida; order Poales; family Poaceae; genus Cenchrus; species Cenchrus fungigraminus. Next base: position 95,257,885 of record CM072780.1, read on the forward strand.
TGGAAAAAACGGTTCATTCTAAATTTTTTCCCCTCCCTCCCCACGACGTGCTCCCTCCCTCTCCCGTCGCGTTCTTCCCTCCTCGGCGAGCTCCGCCCACTGTGGGCAAGCGGCGGCGGCGGGTCCGACCCCGGCGAGGTCCGCCCATCGAGGTCCGACGGCAAGCGGCGGCGGCTCAAGCCCGCCCCGCGGCGGCGCCTGCCCGGTCGCGAGCCCGTCTGGCAGCGAGGCCGCGTGTCCGCGCCGGTGGCGAGGCCGCATGGCCGCGTCGCGGCGGCGCCTGCCTGTCCGGCAGCGAGTCCGCGCGCCCGCCAGTCCGCGAGGTCGGGCACCCGCGCCGGCGGCGAGGCCGCGAGGCCACGCTCCTGTGCCGACGGCGAGGCCATGAGCCCGCCCTGTGGTGGCGCCTGCCCGGCCGTGGCGAGGCCGCGTGCCCGTCTGCATGCTTGGCCGCGTGGGAAGAAGAAGGATTTTTCTTCGGTATGCTTCTGACACGCAGGTCCCAAATGTCATAGAGATGGAAAGAAATTTGGAGCTGTACCAAATGCTTTTCCGGATCTCAAATCCACGACCAAGCTGCTCCACCATGGAGCTACATGGATCTACAACTCTGAAGCTGTTTTTTCGGAGTTGGAGCTCTGCCAAACATGCCACTTGCACAGTGAATTCAGAATTCGATCTGTGATTCCCTACACGTTCATCTATTGGTTGGCGTTGCCCCGATGAGGCAATACGCAGCGGTAGACTCTGAAATTCACCCTCTAAAGTAATGGTTGGAGGGTCTTTCGAAAAATTTCACCCTCCAAATCATAATCGTCTGCAGCGGTGTACTGTATTTCTCCTCCTCCATCTGCCCTGCTCTGTTTTCCTCTACCACGTGTATCCCCTCCCTCTGCTGCCCTGAGGACCGAGGTCCTCTGCCCCGCCGCCACTAGCGGCCGCGTCCTCCGGGCACTCCTCCCCTGCACCTGCGCCCACACCTCTTGTTCCTCTCCCTCTCCCTCGGCGCCGCCGCAGCCACCGACACCACCGCCACAGTAGCCCCCTCCTCCCCTCCGGCAGTGTGCGGTCGCGCCCCGTCCCCCACGCTGGTGCCCACGCCTCCTCTCCATGCCTGCGGTGCTAGCATAGTGCCCGAGCTCCTGCCTCCATCCGCTGCCAGTGTCGCTGCCTCCTGCATCTGCCATCATCCACCAGTGGAGGTAATTTTCACCTTCGGCGAAATAGCCAAACATGTCCTTGAACTATCGGCGAAAAGCTCAATTTCATCCCTGAACTACAAAAACGGCCAATTCAGTCCCTGAACTATCCAAATCGGCCCAATATCATCCCCGCGCTCACGTCGTTCGCTGCTCGCCATTATCACACGCTGCCCCTCCTTGGTCTGCCCCGTCCCCATGGCAGCCACCTCCGCCGCCGCTCCCTGGCGCTCCTCCTGCTCCTCGTCGCCACCGCCGTCGCCGGCGCATCAGGCACCAGCCCTCCTCCCTTGCTTCCCCCGCCGCGCGCCCGCGACCTCCTCGCCACCTCCTCCTCCAGGTCCATCGGCGCCCCGGCCGCCACCACCGAGAACGTGGCGTCCGCACCGCTGACGACGCCGTGCCTCGCCAGGCGTCAGGACGTGCCACCACCGAGCAGGGAAGGAGGGCTGGTGCCCGACGCGCCGGCGACGAGGAGCAGGAGGAGGAGCCCCAGGGAGCGGCGACGGAGGTTGGCAGAGGCGGCTGCCATGGGGACGGAGCGGATTGGACGGGAGGGCGTGATAACGGCGAGCAGCGAACGGCGTGAGCGCAGGGACGAAATTGGGCCGATTTCGATAGTTCAGGGACTGAATTGGCCGTTTTTGCAGTTCAGGGACGAAATTGAGCTTTTACTAATAGTTCGAGGACGTGTTTGGCTATTCCGCCTTCACCTTCACTCCGAAATTTAGATCCCCTGTGTAGATTGTTGATGGTTCTTGGTAATTTTCACCTTCACTCTGACTGGATAGTGCTTGACATCAATGTTAAATTTCTTGTTGGTTCATTCCTATTTCAATATGTTGCTCTGTCTGGTCAGGCACCATTGATACTCCAAGGAGATGAAGCCAAGCCTCCGCCTCTTTAATGCCAACACACCAAAATGATACTACTGACAGAACAGGTAACAGTTAGCAACTGGAATATAGAAGAAAGATCAATTACCTAAAATCTGTAGATGGGTCTTTCCCTTGCCAACCCATCTCTTTCCATTGTTCTGATATCAGACCCTGAAGCTTGGTTCCAGGAAAAGAAGCACACCAGAGAGCATGTAGTGCTTCCTAGTAGAAAATAAATGAGATAACAGGTTAAGTAACTAGGTACTCTTTCTCAAATTTCATCTGAAAGGACAAATGAACAGAACTAGAAAAATCAAAATGATGATCTGGATTGACATATATAATTCCAGCAGGTTAAGTTTTAGCTCATTCAGAACAGCAACTACTTCCTTATGTTTGCTCAGATCTGCTAATATGTTCTCTATTTTAGGTGCTCTGATGGAGAGGCTGCACCAAACAATGGAAGAAGATGATTCTATCTTACTTCGGTACTTGATTGCAGAGGACCAGTCGAATTATGAGTTGCTTTTTGACGCCGCTTTGATGGCAGCCATGGAATAATGCAGATGCCTTTTGATTTCTGATGAATTATCTGTTCTTTTTTGCTATATGCAGACGCCTGTAGCTCATGTGCATGTATTGTACTATGGTACAAGAACAGCTTGGTGTATGTTTGGTGTATCTGAAAGTGTTCTCTCTTATTTTTCTTTACTGCCAACATGTGTGGCTGCATTACTGGACACTGGCAAACTGTCTGGTTTCAGTTTCAACATGTGTGGCTGCATTATTTCTGGCTGAATTATTTGGTAGCTAATGGAAGCTACAATAGCAGTGGCTGGAAATGCTGAAACTGATATTGTGAGAGATCAAGAGTGTTGCTTTTGAGTGCTTGACAAACTGAACTTGTATGTTCATCATATACATGAACTCTGCATCAGCATGGTGCATTTGTGGAACTGATGCCCAGTTTTCTGGAAGGACCTTATAGTGTATCCAGTCGACCACTGCCTGAAAATGATGCATTTGAGACTGCTAGTTCCTGTCGAAGTATTAACCAGTATTCATGTTGAAAATGGTACATTGCACTCTGTTGAAAATGTTTATATTGAAGTACAACATGATACAGGAAGTTCCATGGCTAGTCCATTGCTCGAAAAGGGATCACCATTGGCTAATTCTCTTGAAGGATCACATGGCATGGCCAGCCACCAGTTGAAAAGGATCCCTTGAAAACAATTAGTCATACTGAATTAAGAAAAAGAAGCAGTCCTTTTGATAAATGCGATGATGGAAGCTCCGGAACTCTTGAACAGCAAAGCTCCAGAACTCTTGGATATATCTTCAGGGACAGAATCTCTAACTCAGGAATCATATGCAGCATCATATCCAGGAATGTTAATTCTCATTCAAATTCACAGTTTCCAGAAACAGGTTCACCACAAGGCATTCAGGCTGCTTCGCCACAACAATGAAACAGGTACCACAAGACATTCACCAATAGTTCAAAATCATAATTTATAAATTAACATGCTTTTGTCACACCACCAATAAGATGACAGGTTTTTTAACAAATAGCAGACTCAGTACAAAAGAGGCATGATAACTCAGTAGAAAATGTTTCAAGCTCCCTCCTGCACTTGTTCTACAGCAAGGACACAACACTGGCAACTACCAACTCCGAGAGCAGCAACATCAGCAACGCCAAGGTGGGCGAGGACTCCAAGAAAGCTTCCATCCTACATTGTTGCAAAGAAAAAAAAATGCAATCAGATATATAGTAAGACAACAGGTGCATAAAGATATAGGCATGCCCATTAGTTGATGATCAGGCATGAATTCTGTTAGAAGATCAAAATTTATCTATGATTTAAAATGAGTTGGTTCTGTTTTCCCCTCAATATTTTTTTATTCTGAATTATTGAGACTTGTATATGGGGAATATACGACTAGCTACCATTCTGTCCATCTCAACAACAAATCTTGAACAAAAAAGTGAGACAACTACCCAGAAAATATCACCTGTGCAAGAGATAATTCATCATAAACTCTGTAATCATAAAAATCTGCTAAGTAACTTATGATTTTAAATGGGAGGTGGAATCACAAAAACTAAAACCTGCCCCTAGGCAAGATAAGAGGCTAGCTCTGACCAAGAACCAGGAGGATTCAAACTGCATCACCAAAGGATACCTTACATTATCCAAAAGGTCCTAACCTCCGAGCATCCCAAATCAAATGCAATCAATTACAAATTTACAATCTAAATCACTTCTAACTAATGCTAATTTCATTTTCATCGTCTCAGGGAACTTATTTAAGTTTCATCATGAGATCCTAAGCAGAGGACACAACAGAAGCTATCCAGAACCCTCTTCTTACGTCTAAGAACATCTCTCGTATTGAGCCTGTCACAAAAAAGCAGCCAGCCAAAGAATTTGTGCTTGCCTCGACAACATGTACAGCTTTCCTGCTAGAGCTGGCACAAAAGCGAGCTAAGCCACCAATACTGTCAGCCATGGTTGTACTACTGCAGCAGTACTGCTCCATCATCCACGGTGCCTGAGTCTTGATGTGGATGGAAGTGAAGAGCAGCTTCTTTCATGGCTTCAACTCCCGCCTCCATATCCTGCTTGTCGCCCTCCTTGTGAAGACCTACCCAGTAGTCAATGAAAGAAGAAGCCAAACACACAATCTCAGTAGGAGATTTAATTGGTTTTTTCTCAAAGTAAACAACATTTCTGATCTTCCACATAACCCAGCAAATTGCTGACAACCCAGCCAGGTGGATTTTTTTGTTTGCGAGAATGTAAATATCCACCCAGTCCCAGAATTGGGAGAAGGGAGTTGGTCTACAAGGCGGCCCATACCCATCTAGAGAGAGATAGAGAGGGAGGAGGAGAAGGAGGGGACGACGAGGAGATCCGTGGGCTGCCTACCTCACTCGGCTGCACTACGCGGGCTGCCCTCCCCTCATACTGTCACTACGCGGAGGTATTCATGACTAGACCTATGATGATCACGGTGTATTGAAGGGTTCTATGGGAGTAGTGAGATCTATACTCCCGAAAAGCACGGTAGCTAGCCTTAAGCAACAAAGCATCATCAACACTAGATTGATATATTGAAACCATAAAACAGTAGGCGATTACATAACAAGATCATTTACAACCCCATAGATAAATGAGAAGTTTATCCCATCAAGGCGCTAAGCATGGCGCCGTTGATCATGGTGACGCTTCCGACGGTGTCTTCCTTCAACTCCGAGGGCGTCGTGGTAGGGCCTCGACGTCCTCCTCCGCTTGTGGTTGCCTCCTTGGACTCGATCGATCTTTCTCGCGAATGATCTCTTCCAATTCTCTCCCGGTCCAACCTCTTCCCATGTGGACGACCTCTCGGGTGTATGGCTCTGTCTTTCACGAATGGCGGTGCCCACAATGACTTAGGGTTGAAGCATCTTCACACTCAAGAAATGAGGGGCCGAACCGACGCAGAAATGGACTAGGCCGGCCAACCTGGGCCGCCAGCCTGGGCCGACCGGCCCAAGCCCACTTCGGCCCGGTTCGGTCGCCCCTTCCTCCATGTGGGTCCTCTCGTCATTTTGGACTTGAACCCCTTTAATTGTATCATTTTGGCAATGTCATCCCCACGCTCAAGATAGGGGGTCTTCTCGCACGAAGTCCGATCTTTACGCTTTAGTCCTCGTGGATGCTCCGTCGTAGCATCTTGGTCCTTGCCACCTTTGGGAGTGATTTCACCATGCACTTGAACACGAACGGGACTCCACATTTGCTCCTTTGAACTCGTTGTGACTCCGTCCCTTAAGTCCATGTTTTCCTGCAAAAACACAACACTTCCAAATGCACATACAAAGTTGAACTTGTCATATCATTGGTGTGCCTAGTGGCGGGTTAGTTCCATAATCAAGCTCAAACCAAAGTGTAGCGAATATGTTTGGGTACCAAAATTCACCGTCAACAGCGACATCAGAGTTCTTGATCTCTGCTTCTTGGATAGCGTTGTTGGCGTCGAGAGGATCTGGGTGACCATTAACGCAGTCGTAGTTGGCGCGATGTTGAATTTCCTGCTTGTCCTGAGTAGGTCAGTTGATGAGGACATCACAGCCATACGTAACCCGGATGCTTTGGTTACACCGGACGCATCGCTGGTTACACCAAATCCACCCCTGGTTACGCATCAAGAATCAAGCACACAATCAGTTACACAATATCAAGCATTGGATACACAAGCACAAGTGTATGAAGGTCTGGTTACGCTCAACCGTGCAAAGAAAATCCAACAAGAGGTGCATGCTTTCTTCTCTGAGTTACGTTGTAATATTAATAAGAGTCATATACTACCTAAGTCTTGTACTTTACTCCTACTTAGGTTTACACAAGAGGCTTCTCCACTGGGTTACGTGGAGGACGCACAAGGTCACATGGAAGACACCAAGACTGTTGCCCAAGCTGAGAAGGGTTACGCACACAAGACTCAGGGTTACGCCGCAGAAGCATCAACTTCACGTCCAAGTATGTACCATCTCAGGAAGAGACAGGGGTCAAGCTATACATGAATGGAAGCGTCTTGAAGTCAAGATTCCAACCCAACAAACGGCACATCTTTTCAACTTCCAAGCTAGGAGTAATGGTCATTTTACCGAAGACTGCGCAAAAGTTGAAAAGTCACGCGAGAACTGAAGACCACTTCGTGAATGCTTCAACCAGTTGACCTTCCACCTCCCAACGTGGTTGCTGCAGTTCACACCTATTCCACACCCGTCTAGGAGGGTTGTTCCTAGTATATATACCCCCTATGTACCCCAAAGAACTCAGTTTTGATTATTGAGAATAGACAACCACATATGGTTTTCATGCAGCCGAGCTGTTGAGTGCCTTGCACACCCCTGTTCTTCCTTGTTCTTCTTGGACTTGTGAAGAGATCCCTCTGGGATCCCCTACTTCGTGCTCTACGGTTTCCGTTCGGCTACGCTGTATTGTGTGGATTAGTTCCGGCTTGTGGTTCTGCGGTCGTTCGGAGATCGAGTCGAAGTCTTCGCGGTTTCGGTGCCTCTCTCCCCGTCGCTTGGTCGCAACCAACCTTGGTCAGGTATAAAGCCTTTACCCGCTACTTGCAGCAAGTTATCTTGTTACAAAACCTACTGCCGTGAAGATCGAGCCATCTCTAGGACCTTTCTTACAACGGTCCCTATCATGTGGTAATCAGAGCTATCGTTGTCACTGTAGGTTTTGGTTATTACCCACCCTCCCACCCTTTATCATCTGCTATATCATTGTGTTCATGTCCTACAGTCCACTAAAATGCCACACAAAAAAAATATCATAGCCTTTTTGTGGTATTGTTGCTTTGTGTGTTGTGTTCATCTTGTCCTTCATCACCATCTTTGTTCTTCCGCAGTGCTGTAATTTTTTTCTGCAACTCTCGTATGTTATATTGTGTTTGTTGTTAGTAAAAAAAATCCAAGAAAAAAAGTGTGAAAGAAAGAGCAAAAAAAAGACAGAGAGAAGAAAAAAAGAAGAAGTTGAAAGGGGTTGTTTTGCGGATTGTGTAACCAAAAGTTTGATATCAGTAACTCAAGTTGGTGGTGGTTCTGGACAGCAAGTTTTGAATAGGTTACACACTTTGTTTTAGTACCACAGCCTCCCTTGAACAGCCACCTATAGCTCCACAAAAATCTGTAACCGGGGCTTTTGATTCGTAATCCTTTCGACCGCTTAATCACAAGTTTGGTTATGCCACTTTCAGCACACTCACAGTCCTTGAGAACGAGTAAGAACTTGGGTAAGCAAGAGATGAGGTTGTGTGTTTTCACATATTTTTTCTATTCCACTATCTCTTACAAACCCTAACATGGCAGGATCTAATTCAAGTGTTCATGGTGGTAACCATAGAGATGATGAGCCCCCTGTCTCACGGGCTGAGATGCGCAATATGGCCAACTCACTTGTGGAGGCAATGGAGAGGATGCTCGATGAACGTCTTCCTACTGCGAGACAAAGAGCTCCACATCACCATGATGAATCTGGTGATGAAAATTCTGGTTTCGGGCGTGGTTTTCATGACCATTTTGAAGGTGGTCATGATGATCATGGTGGTGGAAGGTGTGCTGGTCATGAGAATTGGCGTGCAGGAGGTGGTCGTGATCATGGTCGTCATGTTCGCTTTGATGATGAAGATGAATTTCAGGGCAGCCATGAGGAGGAGTATGATGATGATGAGAATCCTTTTGCACACCGTGGACCATTTGAACGTCACCGAGAATGTCGTCGTGCTGCTGGTCATGATGGTGACAATCGTTGTGGTCACAATAGGGCTGATCCGGACAGCATTGCTCGTGTTAAACTCCGTGTTCCAAAATTTTCAGGAAAGGAAGATGCCGATGCATATCTTGATTGGGAAGAGCAGTGTGATCAAATTTTCAGAGTGCATAATCTCTCTGATCGGAGATGTGTTGATTCTATTGAATTCTCTAGTTATGCTCTCACTTGGTGGAATCAAATACAAGAAAGTCAGCTTGTGTTGGGATGTGATCATATCAACACATGGGCTGAAATGAAGCGTGTGATGAGGAGGCGCTTTATTCCATCAAGTTATCGCCGTGACCTCCGTAACAGGTTACAAACATTGAAACAAGGATCTAAATCAGTTGATGAATATTTCAAAGAGATGGAGTTTCTCTTGATTCGGTCTGATATTAGAGAAGATGAAGAGTCAATAATGGCAAGATTTTTGCATGGTCTTAATGATGATATTTCAAGTTTTGTGGAGATGTTTCCATATCGAACTTTGCAAGATCTTGTTGATCAAGCTATGCGCACCGAGAGGAAAATTCAGCAAGAAGGACGTGGGCGGTCCTATGGGAGTCAATCTGTCTCAGCTCCATGGCGCCGGCAGCAGCCCGATACATCTGTTGGTGGTGTTCGATCTCAAGGTGCTGCAGCTAGATCCTCTCCATCCATTGGTGCTGCAAAGACAACATTTTCTAGTGCTTCTTCACTTGCAATTCAGCAAGAAAATTGACATCCTACTACAAGTGCAGCAGCCCCTTCAGTTACATCAGTCGCTGCATCATCTTCGCATAGCCGCGGCATTGTTTGTCACAAGTGCCAAGGTCGTGGGCACATTGCTGCTGAGTGTCCCAGTAAAAGAACTATGATTGTGAATGAGCAAGGTGAATGAGAATCTGAAAGAGATGAAGACGGTGCTCCAATATATGATGAAGAAATCGGGAATGATGAGACTGAGATTCAACCTGATGAAAGTGATAATAATTACTTCATTTCTCAACGAGTGCTTAGTGTCACTGCTATGAAAGAAGAAAATAATCAGCGACACAATCTTTTCCACCCTCGAGGCTTGATCAAGGACAAGCTATGCCGAGTCATTGTTGATAATGGCAGCTACAATAATATTGCAAGTCAAGAATTGGTTGAGAGATTGGGGTTAAAACAGCGGCGTTATCCTTCTCCATATAAGATGCAATGGTTAAATGAGTCTGGTGCACTGCGTGTGAGCAACATTGTGAATGTCCCTTTTTCTATTGGGCGATATACTGATCAAGTGGAGTGTGATGTGGTGCCAATACAAGCATGCCAATTGCTGCTAGGAAGACCATGGTTATATGATCGTGATGTTCAGATTTGTGGTCGTACTAACAAGGTTGTTCTCATGTACAAAGTAGAGCGCATCACTTTACTTCCTTTGTCACCGGAGGAAATTTTGAAGGACGATCTGAAACAAAAACAGCGAGAGAGCGAGAACCACTTACGAGTGAGCCACATACATAGTGAGGGAGTGATTCCACAGCCAAATAAAACTCCACAGCTGCAAAGATCGAACCGAGCCATATGGATAAGAGAGATTAGTTATGATGGCTAGGAAAGGGGATTTTAAAGAATTGAGTGAACCCAATGCCATGTTCTTTGTACTCTTGTGCAAAGACAATTTTCTTTCCACTAACGACTTACCCTCTACTTTGCCTAGTGTTGTTTTTGATGTGCTACAGGAATATGAAGATGTGTTTCCGGAGGAAGTACCACCAGGGCTGCCACCCAAGAGAGGGATTGAACATCAAATCGACCTTGTTCCTAGTGCTTCTCTCCCAAATCGTGCACCATACCGTACCAACCCGGAGGAAACCAAAGGAATTCAGCGCCAAGTACAAGAGCTCATCAACAAAGGGTATGTTAAAGAAAGTCTTTCCCCTTATGCAGTTCCTGTTCTTTTAGTTCCTAAGAAAGATGGGTCATGAAGAATGTGTGTTGATTGCCGAGCCATCAATAACATCACCATAAGGTATAGACATCCCATACCTAGACTAGATGACATGCTTGATGAACTTAGTGGTGCTATCACACACACGCAAATGCATATCTACTACTGAAAACGAGTTTTTTTCCTGTGTACCGAAAACCGTCAGGAAAATATATGAAAACCATCTTGAAAATATATTCTGACGGGAAACCGACAAGCAAATCCCATCATATCTAGCTCGACATAAAAATTAAATTTGCCTGTCGGTTTTCCGACAGAACACATTTTCTTGACGGTATTTTCTTGACGGTTCCCTCACAGAAAAATTTGGTGTCTTCAGGTTGCAAGTATTGAGAACCGACAGGTTTACTGGTTTTTCCTGTAGGCCGCCACACAGGGAAAACACTATGACCAGATTAGAAAAAAGAATTTTGATATACAAATTACCTCGTTTAATCAACATTACAAATTCAGTCATTCAACAGATACACATTCACATATATAGCCAAGTCAATTAAAATGGTTATATACAACACATACACACCAAATGCAGCCCTCTATATTTCATTCCACATAAGAAACTGAAAAGCACATGTCAGTGACATACTTGTGCGCCTGTGTGAAAGAACTGAACATCCAATGTGTATGTACAGCAAAAGACCATGGCTTGATCACCAAAGACAGCACTGATTTTGTCTTATATACTTACATGCTTATATCCATAATTACTGTGTGCCTATGTGGGCCTGAAATAATTAAACATAAATGAAAATTGTATCTATATCTGCAAAGTTATTACCATGCATTGTCCAATCTCCGCAGTTAAGTAGATTTACCGTTTTCTAGCACTTCTGAGCCAATGGCGAGCTGTCACGTGTTGATCGGCACAATATAAAAAGGTTCTTTTACTTTTATACTATATAAAAAGATCCAGCCAAAGATCAGCACAATCAAACAAATGGCCTAGTTGTCCGAAGAGCGAAGTCTCTGGTTGACTGTCGTGGGCTCCAATCCCATCTTAGTAAATTTTTTTGCATTATCTATTCACGTTCCGCTGGGCAGTTATTCTGAAAGCCCATTTCTCTGTGAGTTCCCTTGGACCATACAAGTTCCGCTGGGCAGTTATTCTGGGAGCCCATTTCTCTGTGAGTTCCCTTGGACCCTACAGGAAAATAGAATTATCCTGTGAGCCTTCTTGCTCCCGTTAGAAAAAATAGCCGGCACACAAGATAAAAATGGTTTCCAGTAGTGAGAGGGGTACGTATAAGCATGCATGTCTGTACTATGCAGAACACACGGTTTTCATAATTCACCCTCCAAATCGATTTGTTCAGCAATCCAACCCTAGCGTCTAGAAGCCTACAGATGTAGTTTGCAATCAAGTGCAGGAAAATTGGACCTTGAGCTGGCCGTGTGTAGATCCAGTGCTCTCCAGTTCACTGTCGCGAGGAGGAGAAGGCATACGAGCGGCGACGGCGAGGACGAGGGGGAGGCGGCAAACTCGGCAACGACGAGGACGAGGGGGAGGCGGCGTACGTAGCGACGGCGAGGGGGAGGTTCAGGCAGAGGCGCCGCCCGGCCCCGAACCAGAGGAGGCGCCGCGAGGGAGAGACGCGAGGGGAGGCGACGCACGATTTGGAGGAGCGGGCAGCCTCAACATATCCCGGTTCGACTCCGGATCCTGGACTACTAGAAATGCTCGCGGCGTTACCACGGATGGCCAGTGGGTAGGATTAATTTTTCTATATGGATCTAATTACGTTGTAATTTATTTACGTACTTCCTAGAACACTTTCATGTGTTTGACCATTGATGTGTCCCTTTGGGACACATTTTCGCTCGTCATCTTGCCCGTTATGTGTAGCCTACCATAGAAAGTTATTGTAAATATTTTGTTTTAGTGCAATTGCTGATTGATCCAATATGTATAAATTTGAGTAAGTTTAATGTTGTAGTTGTCTTATTTAGTCTTGCTTGGAGGTAGCAAGGATTTTGAGTTTCTTTTAGGATGGTACGTATGAATATGTAAAACATGCAAGTATCCTGAAGAGATATATACATATATCGATTACCGGATGGATTTGTGAATCCGTGATACAAATTGATGAATTATTTGTTCTTATGATTTATATTTTGTATTGTACACATACATGATGAATTTAAATTGTTTTTTTAAGTTCTACAAAAGTTAATGGGTTCGAAATGAGCTTATGATCCCTGCATTTTATTCCCCATGTAAGAAAGATTCAACCTCAAAACTAAAATATTGTAGTCCGTAACAATGTTCGTGGTGAAAAATTATTTCTCATATATTTTTTCAAAATTAGATCCATAATTGAATTATGCAAAAAAAATTGTCTAAATCTATACTATAAGGAGCGAAGACAATTGAAAACTTTTCTCACCCAAATCGGACCCGCCTTACCCCTCACGTCGGACCCACCCGTCATATATTTTTGGAAGTGGATGGGGTGGAAGGACTATGAAGTACCAAAAAATCGCAATTTGGAGAGCGTTTCTGCCAAAAACGTAATGTTTTTCTCACCTACCCCGCGTGTACCCACCATCTGTACCCGTTTCGAGCCCACCACCCGCCCCCGACCGTGTTGACCCACTCGTAAAAAAAAGACCTACCTGCACCGCCGGCTCGCCCAGCGCCCGCCTCCTATGCGCCCCTGCCCGCCCCCTTGGAATCGCCTCCTCCCCACGCGCCCCGCGACCATGGCCCCCCGGATCCACGTCGCGGGAACGTCAAACTCTGCCGCATCGATCCACGCCGCCGCAATCGGCCCTCCCTCGCGCTGCCCCACCCGTCACTGCCGCCAGTGGGCCTCCCCGCGCGCCCCGACCCCATGGCCGGCATCTCCACTCCCTGGATCCGTGATCCACTCCATCGACACCGAGGCAGGCAGGGACGAAGCCGTGATGGCGGCTGCATCCCGAATCGGCGCCTGCCTCGCCGATGAACCTGCGTCCGACTAGCAGATGGCGCTATTTCACGTCCGCACCGCCGCCATGCGCATCGCCTCCCGTCCGTGGCTCCATGTTGTTGTGCCAGCCATCACAGTTGCCCCTCAGATGTCACAAGGCTCGGACGGGAGTAGGCGTCAAACCAGTTCATAACCATCACGGTTGATGTGCCCTCATCCCCAAGCATACGGTGCAGGAGAGGATCCCGTTGCAGAGCCTGCGGTCGACGCCGGCTGCCGCAAACGGCGGGCTGCGGCCGTTCTTGTCGACCTGTCGTGACGCATCCCATTAAGAAGGGCACGGGGCACCGATGTCATCAGTCATCACAAGGTAATCTTATTCAGGGCTACCAAGCTGCTTAATCGTCAGTTGCCCCTGGTTTAGTGATTGATTTTGCAATATGGTTATCTAGATACTTTGTTTGTACTCGTGCTGGACTGCGGGTAGCAAGTATTTTGTGCACAGTTTGTGTCGAGTTATAACCGTATAAGAGTTGCATCAGTGGAACTCTATTTTTTAGATCTGGAGCTAATATCTATTGTCAACAAGTATTAATTGCAGCTCATTGGTTATATTAGCAGAACTCACGTGTCCTAGATTTTAGTACATCATCCGATAGATACATATGTACAACCAGTAGAGATAGCAGTTAAGGAATCAATGGAGCCGAATTGTGTTTCTGAACATTAACATCAACGGCAAGAACAAACTATGTAGCATTAGGACAATATGAAACCAAAGCAGAGTAGTGTTATGACTTATGACTTCGAAGGTGATTGTAAGTTGGAGTTTGTGAAAAATGTATATTTGAGTTTCAGTAAGAAATTGAATAGCAATTACATGCAATCTTCCATCTGAGCATTTGACACGCATTTGTTTCCACTTGCCTCAATGAGTATAGTGATTTTGAATGGTTGCATGATAGCCTTGATGGGCGGTAGAAAGGCATTTTTATACCTCCCCTTCCAAAGATCTGCTTTTCATTTGATCTCACTGGAAATCTCTGTATTGCTGAACAATTGTGCTAATAATCTCTGGACAGAGAAATTCCAGTTTATCATGGAGTTCATTGAATTGCGGCACCAAGCTCTGGACTTATTCACTAACAGGATAGCTTCATAGATGCACATCTTGAACTCAAGCAAAGTAAAATCTTGAGGGAATTTTCGCAGGCAGATGAAGAGGTAAAATATTTAACTGTTACAAGTAGCTTGTGCTTTTAAGAGAAATGTGTGCGGTCAGCCATTGGAATGAGACATATTTAACTGTTACAAGTAGCTTGTGCTTTTAAGAGAAATGTGTGCGGTCAGCCATTGGAATGAGACATATTTAACTGTTACAAGTAGCTTGTGCTTTTAAGAGAAATGTGTGCGGTCAGCCATTGGAATGAGACATGCGTCCTTAGCATAGCTGCCCGCAGTCACAAAATTCATGTCTACTGAAAGCTGATCAATTGCTAAGCAACAGTAGTAAGTGTGCTTTGCCTCACATTTTGGAAAAAATATTTTTAAGACTATTTTTTGGAAATATAATGCTCATTAAGGTATATTGTTGCGCCTTCTCCAGCCTGGTGCTTGCTGTCTGCTCAACTCCCATCGCCCTTTGGCAACACAGTGACTGGCTCAGCGTGAGGGTCCAATTGCAGTCCATGGCGTTTTGTTATCGCAGGGATAATGATAGTATCAAGCATACTTTTACACCTTTGAGATTAGGAAATAAGAGGTTGGCACCAATTGCAAGTCCACATGATATGTCTTCATTACCCCTACCCTGGACGCTTGATTTGTGTGGAAACAGTTCTGGTCATGGAATGGGGCCAAGAGGTGCATCGAGGTTTGAAACTGTTGTAGTTTAATTAGGTAAACTGGTGGTTTCTTCCCCCTTAAATTTGTGCTTTGGCACAATAACAATGTACATGTGTGTTCTATAAAGATAAAATCTTTGTTTTCTAAATATGTGTGTGTTGCACATGCATTTTACTAGTTAACATTAAGAATCACAAATTATTTTTGTAGTGGATTGTCACATTATTAGCGGGCTTTTAAAAATGGATTCCAGCATAATGCTCAATGTCATAATGATAGTTTTGACGTAGTACTTATTAACTTGATGTTTTAAGCATAACGGAAATGACTTTCAACTCAAAGCATATTTCATTTCAGCCCATTTGATTACTTGCCCATCACTATGCGCAACAAGGATGCTTTTGCCTGCGTGTGACCGGCAGCTGGCACTTGATGTGTGTGTCACGTGTGTGGAACCACCTCACGCACATGACCGCCACCTGCGCTCCAACCTTATCTCTGTCTCTCGCAACTCTGAACTCTCTTCTCTCTCCCTCATCCTCTCTCTCTCACTCACGCACGCAGTAGCTCCTGGAGCTTGGAGGATGCCGCCGGCCTGACGGCAGCAGCTTCCCTTCCGCGCAGGCTTCGCGCGGCCTTCTCGTCCCATGTGGCGGCGGCAGGTGCCGGTCCTCGGCGCGGGTGGGGTGACCAGAGTTGCGTGGTGGTGCGATAGCGGCGCCAGCGACGGCAGCGGGAGGCGCTGGTGCCGACCATCTCCATTCGCCTGAGCTATGTGCCGCCTTTACAAACGCGTAGCTCAGCCGAGTGCGGTTTGGCGGCCTGTTCACTCATTTGCTGTCGCGGATCTGCTGCAAGGCAAACTCGTCGGCTGCCTCAAGCGGTGACGGCGGAGTGGCCTACAGTGGTCGAGGCGGTGTATCCGTCCTCTGGCGGCGCTCCGCCCTCTGCTAGCTGTGTGGAGCAGCTTGGCTGGACTTCGGGTTGATTCTGGGAAAGATGAGGGACTATTTTGCTAAACGGTCGATTCTCGCCCGATCCGGACCGCCCACACGCCCGATCTGACGACCGAGAGAATCCCGCGACGTGGCCACGCTGCCTGGGCTCCATATTGGCCAGGAATCGTATTAAAAGAGATACAGGGTATGGTACCGGTTACAGGATGCTCAACCCGCTAAGAGTAGCGGTCCAGGGTGGGATGCCGTTGCAGTCAGCCTGATGCCCAGAAGCAGAGGGTACAACTCCGCTTGCACGTACGTATCAAGCAAAGTCAGGTACAACTCCGCAGCTTCGCCAACTTGCACGGTGACTTCAGAATTCGATCCGTGATCCCTACGCGTTCGTCTATTATTCCCGATGATGCCCAGTAGCAGAGGGAGGCCACGGCCTTGCCTGGATAAGCTCTGAGTCAGATCGTGGGCATGCTTATCATGCAATGATGCTGCATAGAGAAGTGCATGTTTATCATGCAATTAATCAAGGCCCTGACCAAAAGTAGACATTGGCACATTGCAATCTACTAGCAAAATGCACGTACGTTGCTACGATTAAATGCTATCTTTTAAAACTCATTTTTTTCTATTTATCTACCAATCTAATTTAGTGGGTCTATACATATATCCTTATAATCAAATAAGGATTCATTTTTATCTTTATTAAAAAATTATAAAGAAATTTGCTACGATGCAAAAAAGTACATACAACGGTATCGCACCATACAATGTGATACCCTCTTATTTGAATTGATCCACATTACTTCCTCCATTACAAATTATAATTCATTTGACTTTGTAGACCCAAGTTTGACCACTCATTTGGTTAAAAAAAACTTACAAACATAGTCAAACTTAAGTTATTCTTGAAGAACTTTTATTTATATAAAGCAAGGCACAACAAAAGATGTGATATTTTGCATAATTTTTTGAATAAGACAAATAGTCAAATTTGGAATGATCCACAACAAAAGATGTGACATTTCATAATTTTTTGCAAGTGAGTAGCACGTCTTGTGTCACTTTCTACTCCATTATGTTGGATTCTTAATGTTTGAAAATTAAACATGTACCAAACAAGTTAACGTCATGTGTGGATGCATGCACAATATTTTGGAGTCAAGAATATTTATACAAAGATAACTTTGCATATGATAAACTTAAATGGTTTAGCGATCTCTAAAAGTACGGTTAAGTAAAGCCAAATGCAACAAATGTCATAAGTTACAGCCACACATGGGATGCCCAAGTGGTTTGCTTCAGCCTTTTGTTGAATGGTGGAACGTGGGTTCAAAGCCCACCTCGGCCCACTTACATCCAACATGTATTGGTATTTTTTCTTAATTTGATTGCCACGTCTGGTTTTTGGAGGTTCACGGGAGCTCGGTTATTCCGGTTCGCGGCGGGTGGTGGTTGGGGGGGGGGGGGGTGGGGCTCGGTTTGGTGGGTTTTTGGGCTGGCTGCCGATTTCGTTTTTCTTTTGTTCCGGTCCACGTGTTTTTCTTGAGTTTTTTCTCGGTTTGGGACCGTATGAGCCGGTTCACTTGGGTTTTTTCCAGTTCTGGTATGACGGACGAAAATTGGGGCAGAAACAGTCCTTGCTTTAATATTAGGTAGAGATGCAATATGCCAAATCAGTGGAAAAAACATAGGATGAATTGCATGATGAGAAGATTTGCAAGCTTGTTGAGAAAAATAAAAATATAGATTAATGGGAAATCACAAAATATCTTATCAATTTTTCTATATTTAGATTAGCACAATAGTCTTTGTGGATTAAGCCGTGGCGAAGCCAAGGGGCTCTCCCTGTACTCATTCCCCGCCCAGGCCCGAACTGCTTATCGGGGCAAAATCCAGCCCTGTCCCCGACCCCGTCGATTCCCCAAACCCCATCGGGTTCCTGATAATGGAACATGAGAGCAGCAACAGGACAAAATCAAACTGATTTTGATTGGCCACCATTTAGTTTAGCACAAGCACAACAAGAATCCAATGACGACAAATCTGCACTCCCGATAGGAAGTCAACGACGGCAAATCGATCGATTGCTTGTTGCAGATAGGCAGTTCGGCACGGCAAGGGTGGAAGGCGACTTGACGTCGTGCCTAGCATGGAGCGATGGCGGCCAACTCCAACTGCCTCCCGACTCACCGCCTTGTCTCTTGTCGCGTCGCTTCACTGTCCTCTCCTGCTCGGCCTAACCTCTCGATATACTACGACGGCGTAGTGTAGCGCGCAGGGAGGAACCAGGAAGATTGGCAAGAGTTTATAGGTTTTCTGTGAGGCTTCTAGTGTAGTAGTATCATGGGCTACTGTGCTAAGATGAAATAGGTACAAGCTGGTGGCTAGTTGGGCCATATATGACCACGTGATGAATTGACATGTTTCGGGGAGCCATGGGTCTCCGCGGGGCAAAACTGACCCCCGACCCTGCCCCGATCGAATTTCGGGGCTCCGCCCCGTTGCGGGGCAAAATCAGCCCCGGTCCCCGCAAATCCCCGGCCCCATGGGGAAAGTTGCCACCCTGAGTCTCCGCTGGGTGATTCGATTCACGAGCAGCCGGCTCCAATCTATCTCTCTTTATTATGTTTGCTATAAGTAAACTTTAGCAAACTCTTGATGGAGATGCTCTTAGGACAGGATTTCCATTATGGTTATTCAGAACTGAAGGATGAAAGATTGAATTCCATTGGTCGACCGACAGTCGCGTGGCCATGGAGGCCCAATTGCGAAAGAAGCCAAAGGCTTACCACGGCCCCCACTTATTTTGTGATACAATGCTGTCAGTTCGGCACTTCGCTGTTTTCTCGTCGCACACACAGCGGCGGCGGCGGCGGCGGCGGCGGCCTCACACACCTCACCTCACCTCGCCCTCGCCACCACTACCACGCCGCACCTACACGGCGGAACCAGCCGCTCGCCACCGATCAACGGTTCCACGCGGCGCAACCACCCGCCCTATTCAAGCGCAGAAGCACGGCGGCGCAGGCTAACCTAACCACCGGTCGCGGCGGCGGCGCTCGATCCTGCATTGGATTCCACCGCGCCTGTCCGGTAACCCATTTCGTCCACCACCGATTGGTCAAATTTTACCCCTGCTCGTTGTGCGGGTTGATTCCATTTCCCTATCGTTGTGTTGGTTCCGTACAATAACCAGTGGAGGAAATCTTCCTCCTGTTGTTGTAGATCGTCCGTTGCCGGCATCGCAGCCTTGTCGTCATCAAGCCTGCGCTCCAGAACGGGACCCGGGTCCGGCGTGCTGCCCGTAGACACGCTCTACGAGATCCTGCTGCGGCTTCCGGCCAAGGATCTCTGCCGCCTCCGCGCCGTCTGCCGGCCGTGGCGGTCCCTCCTCTCCGATCCGCAGTTCATCGCCGCGCACGCTGCCCACCACCCTGGGCCGCTTATCATCTTAGACCACGACAAATCATACCGTGATGAGGGCGTCCTTTGTGACATCGTAGACCTCTCCGGGCAAGTCATTAAGCAGATCCGCACGACAGAAAAAGATTGGGTGCTATCCACACATCTCAACCTAGCCACTGGAGACGTATTCTCCTTGCCTGAAGGATTGTCTGAAGAACACGCACCACAGAAGATGGACTTCATGCGTTACAGGGCTTCAGTTGCATTCGGGCAAGTCCCCTCAACACAGGGGAGTACAAGTTGCTTCGTGTCATTGATGACGGCTTTTTCAGCAAACCTTATGAGCAGCTGTGCGAGGCCTTCACAGTTGGTGGCAGCAGTAATGCTCGGTGGAGAGGGAAGAATGCCCCTCCAAATCATGTTGATATGCGCCGACTGAGCAAAGTGGCTGTTGATGGAATTGTGTATTTCTTCTTGAATGAGGATATAGATGTGGCGGGCCAAGATGTCCGACCGAAACGCATAGCTTCCTTTGACCTTTTGACAGAAGATTGGAGGGTGATTCTCCAAGGACCTGTACCCATCACTGTTGAGGAAGATGATGCTGATTATGCCAATCTTTCACTGGTTGCCCTTAGTGGTTCCTTAGTTCTGGTCCATCGCATTTTAAATTCTAAAATGGATCTGTGGTTTCTGATGGACTTTGACAAGGGCTTATGGGTCAAAGAACATAGTGTACAAGTCAATTTGAGCGTCCAACGTGATGAGTTCCTCGCACGTCCTGTGGTGATACTTAATGACGGGAGGGTCGTTACTTACATTGGATCTAGGGGATTGCTGAGGATCTACAATCCAAGGACCAGCACTTATACAGATGTGGTAGAGATGGGGAGCCGTCTTGGAATTGGTTTGTATTCAGGAAACCTATTGAGCTTAGCAAATGGTGCTACTCAATAAAAGGTGAGCATTGTTTACTCTTTTAATGTACTCTGTTGATAGGGAGATTATTTGTGGCTACATTGATGAAAAAATTATGGGGATTTTAGGTTTTTATATGTGCTGCATTCCTGGTTTCGACACAACATTTAAGTAATAGTACTAAGGCATGAAAAAAAAATATGAATAGTAATGTATAGATTATTTGAGGATTCAGTTTGCATCGATTGCTCCCATGGCAAGGTGCACAAATGTATCATCTGTCAAATTTGTTTGAGATCTGGTTCTTATATTTGTATCTTTTGTTCTTGCAGGTGGAACATTCTAATATTTGCTTTTCATTGAGATCACTTCAATGCCTGCATTGATTTCTCTCAAGATAAAAATCGATCATTCTAGTATTTTGCATTATGTGAAAATTAATGGTTAGGCATATTTAGTGGTCTCAGGAATTACTCACTCGTGAACATTAACTGATGCTATCGACAATATCGACATCACGTGTTTACATGTTTCTGGACATACTTCCTTTGCCTTGGAAGTTCAGTTATTTGTCTAAGCTGGCTCTTGCTAAAGCATCTATTGACTTTCTTTACGTTCTGTGTAATCAGAAATGCTGGAGATATATTTGAAAAAGAATGTGTTTCAATTCGTTGTGCTTTGGGTCCCATTTTGTAGTTTCGTTGTCAGCTTGATTGCATTGATGAGCAGAAACCAGCAACGTAGGTCTTGTTGAGCTTTCTCCTCGTGATATGTGCTTGTGCATTTTTTCCCTATCGAACGATGGGTTATGAGAAGCTAGGAGAATGTCCCAAGCACAATTAGCCGAATGTGAGACCCAGCTTCTGGTCTTTGTTAACATCCATTATTGTCAAAGTGAAAGATAAATGCAACAGAAAGTTTGACAAATATTGAGATGAAAATTGACAGGTAGTTGAATTATCTGAAGTGTTAATTTTATTTAGCTAAACGAATAAGAAATATCATGGTCAAAATTTCCTAAACAAATTTAAATGCATACAAAATTGTTTCTTCTGAATACCTCCACAGCAAAAGCTAAAATGAACCTTATCACTACAAACTCTAGAATCTCAAAAAATATAAAGAATGTCATGAGCCACAAATCCTCTTGGAAAGATCAACTTGTGATAACACACAGTATAGGAGATATTGTGATCCATTGTCAGATTGTCACATGTACTTCCTCCGTTCGTTTTTCATCTACGTATTTGGCCGGGAAAAGTGTTCTGTTTTGATCTACGTGTTTGAAGTTGAAGCATGCCTTTTTCTTTTTTTTTTTTGAGCATGAAGCATGCCTTTTTCTTGGGAGGAGGCATACGTCCGTTCGTATGCCCGTTGTAGCATTAATGCACGTCCATTCGCTTTCCTTCTCTACCGCGGTTGCAGGTGATTGGCGATGGACACCAAGCCTCAGCAGAACCGAAACATCCGAGATGCGCATGCAAGACCGTTTTAATTGCTTCGCAGAGGCTCACGTTGCGAGACGTGCTGGCCTTGGTCTCGGTGAAGCACCCAAATACGAAGGTCATAAACAAATGGAAATGATCACCTGGGCACCAGTGACTACACAGTGAAAATGATCACCTGAAAATGATCACCTAACTTTATAATGAATAATGAGCACCTGAGTTGCTCCACGAATGCCTGATGTGGGAGATGCACAATCAGCCAAGTTAGGATTGGTGATTTAGATTAAGGATCAAAATCCAGCCTCTATATCCACCAGTGGATATATACGGCCAAAGGTTACAGAGAAGCGGAGTACTTAGACTCCAAACCTCGTACCGAGGGAAACAAAGAAATAAGAAAAAAAGAACTCGTAAGACACATGAAAAAAGAAGGCTAAGCTTCATTCCTCTTCTCCGTCCATGCTTCAAATCTTCAAACGCTCCCCAAGTCGTTCCCCCACAGGTGAAGCAGATCAATATAATTTCCAAGGTGACGCCTTCAAGAAGGATACGACGTCGAAGCCGCCGTCGCTGCCCCTCCGAAGAGTCGGAGTAAGGTTTGCACTTGGAAAATTAAAGACCTAGCAGAGAGCCTCCCAACAAACACCTCCAAGGAGGTACTCGACATCCGAAGACGCCGTCGTCGCTGACCCAACAACGCGGTCTAGTTAGGCTTTCGCCCGAAGCTCTGCCCCATGCCGACTCGACGACGAAGAGAAAAATGAACCGCAACACTGATCGCTGCCGCCGGTAGCGAGAGGGGCGAGCACTTAGGCTCCCTCGACCTAACCGTCGACCATGACACCAGAGTCGCGAGACACTGCTCCGCTTGCCGGCGGACCGACACAGACTGGTGAGGCTCAGGTCTTCGCACTAGGACGTCGAAGGAGGACACGCAACCCGCAGTAGCCACCAGCCGCCACCGTCACCACGCTGCTGAACAACCTCGCTGCACTTAGGCCACAAGACAGATCCTCACACAGAAGCGCGGATTCGGTCGAGACCGTCGTCCGCCACAAGCCACTGCCAAACTCACCTTGGGAGAAGACCCCCAGAGACCAAAACCTCCCCGGAACTTTGTCCAGGCAAGGTGGGCTCCGAGGACCACCACCCCTTAGCGAGCCACCACCGCCCACGCTGTCACCCACCCTGAAGAAGGCCATGACGCGCGAAGAACTGAGCCGCCAACCACTGCCTGCACCTTCGAAGGAACAACACAGAGAGGCTGACGACGCTGGAACTAGGCTGTCGGCGCCGGGAACGCCGCCAGACCCCGTCGCCTGCCGCCAGACCTCGCCGCCCACCGCCGCCCACCACCTCCCCCGCTGAAGCCGTGACCATGCCACCACAGCCACTCCGCCCCTCCATAGATCCCACCATGGCGCCAAGGTCCACGCGCCGCCGCCTCCTCAAGGCCGCCGACGCGCCGCCGCGGTGGCCGCCGCCCCCGCCCAGATCCGGCGCAGGCAAGCCGCCACCTCGGCGAAATGCCCCGCCGTCGCCACCCTAAGGGCCGCGCGGAGCTCCGGCGGTCCCCTCCGGCGACGACGAAGTGGGAGGAGAGGGGGAGGGCGGGTAGCAGCGGCGGCTAGGGTTTGCCACCCGAGTCGCCAGAGGGAACGACGCGGGGGCCTTTTGCTAAATATGTGTTCGTCTATTCTAAGCCAAATGGTCCTAGTTAGGATTGGTGATTGGCTTGGTCAAAGCCAGTTTTCTCTGTACTGAGTAGTCACATCAACGTAGCAATGGATTTTCTTTGCAAAAACGACATGAAACGTAGATGCATGTGGGCACCACAATATCTGTGTAACGTGCTCAGGGGCCAAATTAACTGTTTTCTCAGTAAGTGGAATTCTGCTAGATATCTGAGGGAAGGTACCTGCATGAGTATGACACTCCACTAGCAATGATTTCTTTCTTTAAATTAAAAGGAGGGATAGCAGGCGCCAAATATGATCCTCCGTCTGGTCAAATATAGTTGGTGATGTTATTTTTTCGTGAACTTTGGTGTGCTACTTTGGCCACCATTGTCTATTAAAAGTACATTATTATTTTTTTAAGATAAATCTTCCCATACCATTTTTTTTTTGTATTTCCAAACTGCAGCTACTGACGGCCAAAGTCTTAAAAGTTTGAATGCGTCTTGGTTAAAGAATTTTCATAAGCACTTGTTTCACTTTTTATCATTTAGAAAAAAGAACTAGTAAATGGAACTTTAGCTAAGCCAATAAAAATTTAGTGGTGGAAATAAAGAAAAAGACTAGCATTGCGATTGTCTACGGTCAAAACACTGATGAAACTCCGTACAACCAACAACCACTATATGTAAGAAACAAGGATGGCTCCCCAATAGCCTGGGCTGCTGGCTCTCTCTTCTCCGTGTGGATCTAGATTGGGCCCTCCCCTCCGTTCATCCGGAAAATCCTATATATCTTCCGGAAGCCCAATAATAACCTATCTAGCCCAACAACGTGAAACCTTACTATGTATTTAGATGAACATCAAAATCTATGGACATAGAAATACTGAAACGATCTCAAATTTGGGATAGAGGAAGTACATCACCAGGTCAGGCCACACTGCTTTGACAAATTTTTACATCAAGCCCTTGGCACCATGTTTATTCCAGAATATCTGGATATATTTTATCAGAAATAAACTGAAGGGCAGTTCAACTATAGTAAACACCTGTTGTCAAAAAAAAAACTATAGTAAACACCTAAACATTAATAGCTAATATTTTTGTAAAAAATGGCAACTAAAAAAGATTCTGCAATTGATCCAACAACTATTAAAGGAAAAAATAGCATAAATAGATCAATACAACAAGACATGAAACTGTAAAATTTTGAGAAAACTAAAAACCCAAACCTATTCATGAGGGGGGGGGTGCTGGTATATTTGTGGCAATATTGTTTATTTCCTCTTTTTTTTCTTCTTTGCGTCTCCCAAGTTTCACTACCGGAAACGGGCCCTTCACCGTGAGCCAGTACCTTCGCCGAGAGCCAAAATCCCCGCTCTCGGCACAGGAGCTCTTCGCCGAGAGCACTAAGAACCGCTCTCGGCGAACGTATGGCCCACGACGCAGAGCTTCTTCGCCAAGAGCCTCTGGGCTCCAGCTCTCGGCGAAGGGCCGGCCTACGGTGCAGATGTCCTTCACCGAGAGCGCAGGGGCTAAGGCTCTCGGCGAAGCACACAGGTGACGGCGCCGCATTCACGTCGTCACGGCTGCCCCAAGTCCGTCAAATTCGCCGAGAGGGAGGCCTCCTTGGTTCTTGGCGAAGAGGCACCCACGGTGCAGGAGTCACCTTCGCCGAGAGCCTTCCCTCTTCGGTGAGTGTATTCTACATACTCACGGCGAAATTTCAAAAAAACTTAACATTTTCGAGTTCAAACTTTTTACTTGCTCAACATACACTCATACAATGTACATGTTCAAAATTGGCGCCATTTTGTCTTTGTTTTCTATATTTAACAATTTCACTTCTTTCTATGTATTTTTTTCTGATACGTCCGATATGAACTGCAAGTGCATAAAATCATAGAGTACATTTGTTCGAAAAATGATATTCATGTTCATGAGACATCTCTAAGACTATGTACATGAAATGAAGCTAAATTTTCTTGCATTTGGTTCTCGTATCATGATGAAGATCGTGTGGTAGAAAGGTAAAAAAATTATATAAAATTCAAATAAAGTTTAAAAATCACGAATTTTGTCGAGTGTTCATGATATCATACATAGAGACTGTGATAAATAGTAGAGAGCGTTTTGAATAATTTGACATGTACACTCTTTAGAAACCGGAACATCTCACGAGAAGTTTCAGAGAATTTGAACTAACATCACTAGGTTTGGTCTCTTGGTGAAATTTCATTTTGAATTTGAGTACAACAACTTTTTATAAGCAATACACAACATATCTAGTGACATGTTAAGTTTTGGCGAAATTTTGAATTTGTTTGCTATTTTTAAATAAAATTTGATGAAAATAATCTTCGGCGAGTGCAAGGCTCTCGGCGAAGAAGGGTTCTACAGAGTTTTGCCGGGATTTGGCTCATGTATTGATAACACTTTTATATGCAGGATTTCTACAAAGTTTTGCTGGGATACGAGGCGGCGGCGAATGACAACGCCATGTTCATTTGTCGGAAACTTGTGTCAGATATGATTTACGAGTCCCGCGTCTCGCAAAACATGGTCTGGAAGGCTCAGCAACATGAGAAAGTCCGAAAGTCGGACATGCGAAACCTTCGGCTCACTCCAGAACAATACATGGAGGTAAATATGCTCAATTCATTTTTCTTAGATTACATTTGCTCAATTTGATGTTCTTGTACGGTATGCACTTGATGACGTGCAGGTGCCTCCGTGGTGGTGTGCCGACCGACCTCAGGTTTGGAGGGCAATTGTGGACAAGTGGTTTGAGCCGGATTGGGAGGCAAAGCACCTCGAGCGCCGGCAGCGGCGTTTGAAGATGGCAGGTCCGGCACACCACCAAGGCCCCATTAACCTTCGCGAGTTTGGTCGTAGATGGGTACGTTTATTTATTTATTTATTTCGATTTGTTGTTGTCTAACTCTCAATTATTCTAACACCCACTTTGTTGTTTTCTTGCAGTCTCAGGCACATGAGAATCAGCCTTGCAGCGAGCTCCAGGCATATGACATAGCACACAAGGGCAAGGCCAAGGCCGACGTCACCTTCAGCGTGGACGACCCGCCCGAGGCGTACAGCAACCCGACAATCCAGTCCCGCATCACAAGGTACGTCACGATGGCAAGGGAGGTTCGTGGGCCAGACTTCGATCCGGTGACAGAGCCTCTTGATGGAGAAAGCGTCGTGAGGAGCGGAGAAGGCAGGATGCATGGATGGTACTATGTTGGTGACAGTCTCCTGGTTCCGTCCGTTGTTCCGACGCTCGCGGCAGTTCGATCTCGAGATAGGGGCACGAGCTCAGCCCCGCCCATACAACGGTGGCCCACTGCTACGCAGACGTTGCACGAGCAGTTCCAGGTTATTTCTGTTGTCTCTGTCGTCCATTGATATTTACATATGATTGCTTTGTATTCTAATTTTTGGATCAAATATTGTAGGCCCAACTTGCAGCAGAGAAGGTCGAGCGGGAGAGGCAGGTAGAAGAGACGCACAAGCAATCCCAGGAGCAGCTGCGACAGATGCACGAGGTCCACCAAAAGCAGATGGAGGCGTTACAGTCGGCCCACAATCAGCAGTTTGCCTCCGTGCTTCAGTACTTGGAAAACCTTGGTCACGCGGTGGCGCCACAGGTGCAACTCCCTCCACTACCACAGGTGTTCTTTCCTCCACTCGCTCGATCGGCCGCTATTTCTCCGGTGAGTTACTTTCGAACCCTGCTATTTTTTTTTCTAGTAGTGACCTAGAATGACTTCATACAAATGCTGAAAACCTTGTACATTCATTTCTATCAACTTGACCACGTGTCGTGCGGCACCACATGGCATGTGTCCGGCCATCGAGCCGTGAGAAGAAATTTTTTGTGTGGCCCGACCTTCGTGTTGTGGCTTTTCTTGTAGGTTCTGAAAACCTCACAGTGCAGGGGAGGTGCTGTCGAAATTTTTAATTGACACTTTAAATTCTACGCAGGATCTATCGGCGGCATCAAATGAAGGGCCTGTAGCATACGACGGGTCCCCGCCAGCTCAGCAGACTCCTTGGGGTGGGATGCAGTGGGTGCCACCTGGCCCGTGGCCGAGACCTGGCCCTCAGCAGTTGCCTGGCCCTCAGCAGCCGCCTCTCAGTTGGCCGGGGATGCCACAGGCGTCTGGGTGGGTGCCGTGGCCACAGCAGCCGCCGACGGGGTCCCAATCGCCGCATGATCAGCAGCCGGACGAGTGAGTTCGTGGACTTAGCTACTTTTATTTGCATTTGGACATTTGTGAATTGCACTGGACCATTGTGACTTGCAGTTCGTGACTTTGCACTTGCACTTGGACTTCTCATCTGACTTTGTCGATTATGTGATCTTTGGTGGACTATGTGATGATTACGAACTGACTGTGATGAATATATATGCCTGTGATGAATATTATATATGCCTGTGATGATTTATGTGATTTGTGTGAATATTTGAGGCTGCTGGAAAAAAGAAAAAAAAAGAAAAACTCTTCGCCGAGAGCAGAATCCCTTGCTCTCGGCGAAGGGGCCGTGTACACTGTGCGGTGGTCACTGATTCGCCGAGAGCAAAATCCATGGCTCTCGGCGAAGGGACCATCTTCAACGAGTGCAGTATATTTAGCTCTCGGCGAAGGGACCATCTTCAGCGAGTGCAAAAGAATCTAGCTCTCGGCGAAGGACCAGGTTCAACGAGAGCAAAAATATAGCTCTCGGTGAAGGAGTGGGGGCCACTCCCAACGGCGGGATCGTGCCGTGACCGTAACAGGGCCTACGCCGAGAGCAAAGTGGCCTCTCGGCGCACATCCGCCGAGAGGGTCCACCAGGGCTCTCGGCGAAGGGCCCTTCGCCGGTACAGGTTCAACGTGAGGCGTTCGCCGAGAGCAAACTCTCGGTGAACCCGTCGCCGAGAGGGAAAGGGCCTTCGCCGAGAGGAACCCAGCTCTCGGCGAAGACCCGGAATCCTGTTGTGTTTGGAGGGGGAAGTTTACACAAGAACTGATAAAAAATATCTCATTTTTTATCAGCATAACTATTCATGAAGATTGTACACTGACGCCACCTCTCTGCGGGCAGCAACAGTTGTACAGGAAGAAGCTCAACAACTCAAATCCTAAAATGAAGACCTGATGCTTGTAATAGGAAGGCAGCAGATAAATGTATTCCTTGCATTCCCCGTTGGAACACCCATATTCGGAGCTGACAGATCTGATGTTGCCCTTGTATACACAATTAAAACATGTTGATTTCATCACCGGCAAAGGTGATTTACAGAAATCTCTTTATTCTTATTTTGTTACCATTGCGACTTCCCTACTTACTGGTTACTGCTACAAAAGCACATGCAGAAAATTGTTGTTTGCTGGAGGAGGCTCAAGGTTCACCTCTGAAGACCTGGACACAGCAGGTTCCCTCGATACATGTGTAACACCCCGGATTTTCGGTGAGGAAAACCCGAGTCCCTGTACCTTTGCGATAGTCCCGGGATCAGTGGCTATCGCGTACAGATCTCATCACAGAAGGTAAATCACAACCATACATCGCATCACACAAATTTTAGTACATAATTTATTACAAGTCCATAATGGAGTACAACATTACAAGCCTCTTGGCTGAATCAGAGTGAAATTCTACGCAACGGTTGCTAGTATCTCAGGAGGGTCTCCATCTTTTATTCTTCACACCCACAGGCATCCTTGAGCGCAGCGACGCATCCCTCAGTCGTACCATCCATCGGCGTTGTTGTCGAAGTCAGACTCGTACCCTGCACACCTAAAGTCTATCCCCAAGGAGTGGGATAGGTTCACGTCACCAACCGTATGCAAGCTTTAAGTGGCCTATTTCTAAGGGGAAAAGAGTATATCAAGGTAGCAGCAGGGTTTCCTATGCAGCAGCAGCAAAAATAGAGTAATATCTCCATAAGTTCACCATATCCCATATCTCTCATCCACATGCGGATACATCTGGTCACCCAGATCACCGTCACCATCACCTATCTCCATCTAGGGTCGGTGCGAGAACTCCCACTCCTCGCACCTCAATGGTTGCACCCGGATCCGCGAGGTAGAGGGAGCAACTCTCCTCTCCCCGAATACAACCACGGCTCACCAATCACACTCATCCTATAAGGGGGAGGTAGAAATCCCAAAACGTAAGAGTCGGAGAAACAACGGGCATGTCCATAACCGAGGACGCGGCTATACGTATAGATCTAAACTCTGCAGAGCGTGTACACCTGTACCCAACTCGGAATGGCACCCGGCGGTGATCAGCCAACCAAGCCCATCCTACCGGACGAACACCTAGGAGTTACGATTCCATCCTGCATCCGGGTCTCGATGCGGTCCCCCGCAGAAGACCACCCCAGAACTGTGAAAATGCCCCCGTGTGGCCACACGGGAGTCGCACTGAGAGGGTGGACTCACTCCCACCTCTCCCCCACTGATACCCCGCTATCCTGCTGGCAGGTATGGTGCCGCACTTGCTAGGGTCGAACGGCCCTATCCCCACTCTCGGCGAGGTGGTGTGTACGAAAGTCCCGTGTAACAGGCGACCCACTCGGTTTCAGACCGGGGCGAGCTCATATCCTCCAAGTCATCACAAAATCCCCAACACCTGTGCTCCTAAAACGGTGTACCCGCCATAGGTACCAACTCGGGCAACGTCTGAGAAGACGATCCCTGGCCCCCGATCCCAGATCAGGTTGTCTCGAGCTCACCCCCGCCAAAATATCCCAAAACGCCTTCTCCTGCCGGTTTTCCCAACACACGCCAAGAAACTACCACAATAATCCCAACACATGCATAGCAAGCTCAGCGTATCATCACGCATAAGTAAAGTAGTAGTAGTAGGTCAATCAAGGACAAGTATGTAAAAGAGGCTATGCACGGGTTCATCATATCCATCTCTATGCATTAAATAAAGCACTAGCAGTTCTAAAATAGCCATGCCTAATGGGCATTCAAAGATGGTCGGGCGTGAACACCTGCGTGCGAGTGTCGGCGGCGGCGTAGTCGTCGGTGTAATCGAACTCCGAGCTCAGCTCCCCGGCTCCAGCTGTTCCTAATAACGCGCAAATAAAATAAAGACGGGTCCTATTGCAATTAACTCCAAATGAACAACAATTAAGAGCCAAAAGAGAGCGAACACTAGCCTAACACGGAGTTTATAATTTTAGAAGAGTTTTGGAAAATGTTTCGTAATTTTCGGAGTTGAAATGGATTTACTAGGATTTTCCAAAAGTAAAATACATTTTCTGAAATTAAAATACGCATACACAATAACACTAACTATAAGCTGACTATAGGGTATCTCTAGCTGACTCTAAACTAACTAAGGGCTGGCTGCTAGCTGGCTCCATGAGCTGACGGGGCTGCCACCTAGGTGGCTATAAGCCAACTCTAGCACACGTGGCTGCCCACATGGCTGCTGGGGTGGTAGCCACAAAAGATCCGGCCGGGATCTGGTGCGGACAGGGGGCTGTGTAGGCGGCGGTGTGGTGGAACACCATTGGCCGGGCACACGGGATCCCTGGGACCCGCGGTGGCCAGCGGCCGGTGTGGACGCGCGTGCGGCACGGCTGGGACTGGTCCGCCGCACGGGATCCGGCGGGATCCATTGCGGTTGGGGTGTCATGCGCGCCCGCGTGTGAAGGACTCCACCTGGTTGGCACGCCCGCCAGGCGTTCGACGCCCTGCCCCAAAGGGACGGCGGATGGGAAAAGAGTTCGCCGGCGGTGATCTCTTCGGCGACTGGACAACAAGCGGCACGGCGCGGTTTAAGGGTTCCTAAGGATGCGCCCAGGGCAAAGAATGGTTCGGTCTTGGCCGGGGTTTGACCCGCGACGGCACAACCGTGGCGGCGGAAAACAGAGCCACTGACGGCACGGCTGGGGTGGCCGGCGCCGGCGGGGAGAACACGCGTGCGTGCGTGCGGAACGGCGTGGATCAAGGGGCCCAAGGCTCGGCTTGGCGGTGTGCGCGCATGCGGACGCGCGTGCGTGTGCGCACGAAGGTGTGCGGCGAAGCGCGTGTTCGTGCACGCACAGGCGTGCGTCTGGGCGTTGGCTCGCCGGCCGGCTCGGCCACGGCGGCGTGTGCAACGACGATGAGCACGGGGAAATCCCGAGCGAGACAGGGCGAGGCGGGCACCAGGGGTCCTGGCGGCCACGGAAAGGTTGGACCTTGGGCGCGTTCGCGTGGCGTACGCGTCAGAGCAGCTCGTCAAGCACGTGCGCCGGTGCGCGGGGGTGCGTGGTGGCGGCACGGCGGAGCTTTGTGCTCAACGGAAAAAGAACCGAGAAAGGACAGAGGTCGAGCGGGAACAGGGAAGTGCAACGGCGCGGCGGAATTGCCCAACGCCGGCGAGGTATCACGCGTGCGAGCGCGTGGACGTGTGCACGTGTGTGTGCGCGAACATGTGCTCGTGAACAGAACGCCAGGGAGGCGTGCAGCAGCCGCAAAGCGACGGCTGGGTGTGGCTGCGCGCGGGCGAGCGCCAGTGGCTCGTCCACGGCGGCGAGAGCAAGAAGGACGGCAGCGCGGTCGCGACCAGGACGAAGTGAACGCCGCAGCGCGCGCTGGGTCGCGGCTCGACTGGGGACGTCCGGCCAGATAGGCCTCGACACCGGCATGACCGAAAGTTCGGCCTTGGCCTTGGCGGCACGGCGTGCGCGCGAGTGTGTGTGTGTGCCGGCGGCGAAAGAGAGCGGCTCGGTGCGGCCAGGCAAAGTCGATGGCTTCGGCGTCACGGCCTGGTGTACTAGCGCCGGTGCGCTCGCCTGTGTGCGCAAGAACAAAGGCGTGCACCAGCTTGGCATGGTGCTCGTGCGCTCAGGCGGAAAGGTCGCCCTCGGCGGTGAGGTGAAGCAGAGCGACGGCCGGGTTGGCGCGCGCGTGCGCCAGAGCGGGTACGCGAGAACGAGATCGAGTCGGTGCTCGCGCTTGCAGGGCGGAAAGAACACCCCCGGCGGCGGACAAAGCGCCGGCGAGGTGGCGGAACGCGATGTACGCGTGCCGTCATGCGAACAGAGCATCCACGGCTCGCTCGACAAGCACAAGGGCGTGGTACTGGTGGCACGAGCATGCGTGCAGTCGTGAGACTGGGTGCAGCGCGGCGAAGCGGGGCGACACGGCGGCAAGAACTGGGGTGTCTGCGCCGGTGTGCTCGCCCACTCGCGCGCGTGCGTGCGGGCACAGGTTAGACAGATAGAGCAGGGCTCAGCCCCCTCGGGTGCGTGCGTGCTTGTGCGGGGTGGTTCGGTCAGGAAGACAGAGATTTGGCCCGGCGGTGGTGTGCACGGGCATGTGTGCGCCAGCGACGAAGCGCGGCGGGGAGCGACGCTCCAGGCGGCGAGGGACGGTTCGGCAACACCGGCGTCCGGGCTCGCTGCGGTGTGAGCGTGCGTTGGCAATGAGTCTCTGCCCAGAAAAGGCGGAACTTTGGACCTCGGAAGTGCACGGGCGGTTGCGTGCAGAACGACGGCGGCGCAGCCGTGTGGGTGCCGGCGGCGAACCGGAGCTCGGCGTGCGCTCGTCGGAACAAGGCCAACACGATGCAAAGCAAGGAGCGCGCGCGTTGCGGTAGGCAGCGGCACCTGCAAGAACGACCGGCTCGGCTCGATGGCCGGCTCTCAGGCGACGGCGGGTCTGCGCGGCGGCGCGGTGCGGGCAACAGCAGACAGCGAGCTCACAAGGCTCGATTCAGCCACGGCTCGATGGCCGGGTCCACAGCACAGAGAAGAGGGCGGTGAAGCTCACCTCGTGCTCCTGGACGCGACGGTGAGGCGGTGGTGAAGAGCTCGGGGAAGCGGGATGCAGAACAGGGGTACGGCGGCGGTTCGGCTTGGAGCAGAGGAACGGCGCGGTGAAGAGGAAGCAGGGGGAAGCAGGGCGGCGTCGAGGTTCTTGCACGGGTGGCTCCACAGACGGCCTCGGCTTCGCGGTCCTCGCACGAGCTGCTTCCGGGACGGCGTCGTCTTCAGGTCCGCGCGGCGGCGTTGGCGCCCCCGGCGTGCGCGGCTCCGGCTCCTCGGCGGGGCTCCGGTGGGCGCACCTCCTCCCAACCCCTCTCCCTCCTCCTCGCAGGTGCCGACGGATTTTTGGGGGCAAAATCCCCCAAGGCGGCGCGGATCAGGGAGACCGGCTGGGGATGGGGCTTTATAGGGCGGCGCGGCTAGGGTTTCGGGGCTTGAAGGGATGGCGAGGATCCTCGGCGTCCGTGCTTGCGGCCACGCGGCGCGCATCCAGGGGCGCGGGCGAGCTCAGTGCAGGGATGCGCCGGTCGCTATCGCGACGTCCGCCGCGTTCGTCACGGTGGGGAAGAGAAATAGGTGAAAAGAGGAAGAGGTGTGGGGGCGTGTGGCTGACTCGCGGGCCCCACATGGCGGTGAAAGAAGAGCAGCAGGGTAGGTGGTAGGCGGGCTTGAGCAGGCTGAAAGATGAGGTGGGCCGGCGATGGTGAGAGAAAGAGGGGGTTCGGTGAACTTTGCAAACCGGATTGAGGCCCAACAGAGAAAGGAGGTTTTTCCTATTTTCCTATGGCCTTAACTCCTATTTGAACTATGATTCAAATTTGAATTAGAATTCAAATTCGAACCCCGCTCAATTAAGATCTAAAATAAATCCAATAAACTCCAAAGTTCGCACACTAGCATTTTATAATTCCTAAATTTATTATTTGGTTCAAAATAAATCTAGGATTTTCAGGGAAGGATCACAGAAGACAACCTTATAGTTAAATCAAGCATTCAATTTCAAATCGAAATTTTGAAATCCACATTTTTGTATTACTAACATTCCGGAGAAATTCCGGGATGTTACAACATGTTCACGGAAGTATAATTTTCCAAAGTGGTAATATCATCCCTCTTGCTTGTCCTTGGATCATACACTCTGAGAACTTGATTTTCTTCCCACAAGATCACCCTCCCGTCATCCAAAAGTAGCAGCGGATATGAATTATTAAATGCATACTGCTTGCAAGGGGTCGTGCGCTGTATCGAAAATCGCTTGGTCCAAAGCCCCTTGTCCACGTCCATCTCAACCAAAAACCAGAGATCGATTGAACAATCTTGATAGCAGATATTGTTGTGGACAGTCACCAAGCAATCGTCCACCACAGCTAACTGGACTTCGTGCTGGTGCTCTTGGTGCACGCACCTCTCATCGTCGTCGGCGAATCTCAGTGGCCCCCAAAGCAGCTCCGGTCTCCACTCCTCCTCTGCCATGTCAAACACGGCAATGTCATCTGGCTCCAAGATGTCATTGATATTGCATCTTTGGCTGAAATACTGGCTGCACAATATGTAGGCAACTCCTCCAATGAACACGCTGTCCCGCAGGCCCACATCCAGGATCGCTGGCGGGCTTGACGTCGCCCTCCACCTCCGGCTGCCGCCGCCGCCGAGTGTTTTGATGTAGCATGTCTGCACCAAGCCTCCTTGGCCGCCTCCCTCCATATGCAAATGAGAGTAGAACACCTTGAGCTCTCCCGTGGAGGGGATGTGCCCAAGCAAGAACGGGGACAACCAGTCGAGCTCCCTCCTGCGCGTTTTGCGGAGGAAGGTGGCAATGACCTCTCCGTCGGGCAGGTTCATCACAGAGCTCGGTTCACCGGTGTGCATCGCCGAGACGCAGACCATGTCGAGCTGCGAGTTCATGCCATAGCGGGGCCGGGCGACGGGCGTGATCCGCCTGACGATGTCGCCGGAGAACAGGTCGACGACGCGGATCTCGTGATCGTCGTCGAGAGAGATCCATAGTTTTTATTCTCGGAAATAAAAATTTATCGGGGGTCAAGGATAAAGAGGAAAAGCAAGATATATCAGAAATATCGGATCAAATTCAAAAAAATTCAAATTAATTTTAAAAAATTTGGAGAATTTGACTTGAAACTATTTGTAGACTATTAAACATCACTTGTTCATAGATAAAATTAAGAATAAAACATTATGAGTACGGGATTATTGCGCGGCTGAATTTGAGTCGTCTATGTAAAGTAGGAAAAACAGAAAAAATTTAGCAGATATCTAATTTTATCGGACCCTATGGATATAAGGAAAATTTCGGAAATATCGGTGATTTTCGGCCGATAAAAAAAACCATGGAGAGATCATATGGACACCGGCGAGGAAGGGGTGGCGGGACGCGTGGGCCCTGGCGAAGCCCGGGTCGGAGGTGAGCGACCGCCAGGACCGGCAGATGGTACGGAGGCGGCAGAGGTCGTTGGCCGGGAGGCGGAGCAGGACGTCGTACAGCACGTCTACGGGAAGCACGCCGTCGGTGGTGAGGTCCACGGCTGGCTTCTTCCGGCGGCGGAGGACTGGTCCCATCGCTGCAATTCGACGCAGGTATAAGTAGGTCGCGAAAGGAGAGGGGAGCAATCGCAGTTAAGAGGAGCGGAGGGTGCTAGCTGCTTACCGGAGTAATGGAGTAAGGGCAATGGGTTCCGGCGCCGGAGCCCGCCTTGGAAGCGGTTCACCGGGTTGGGGTTTGGATCCGCCGCCGCCGCAGATTGGGGGGATCTGGGGGTTGGTTGCTCAGGCAAACGACCTTTACATTTTCGCTAAAAGCCCATAACACAGGCGAGCCCCACGATCAACATTCTCTTTTTTTTTTCTAAGTCTAAGAGGAAAATAAAGGATATATCTTCATTCTAATTTCATCTTATACAGATCATGCAAAAAAAACAAAACATTCAATTAGAAAATACTCCCTCCATTCTCATTTAAAAGGTGAGCACGCAAAATGAGATTCAAACTTTATAATCTTTGACCAATAATTTAACCATCAATTTTTTCGTTTTGTCATGTAAATTTGATATGGTTCGATTTGTAATAAAATGTATTTTCCAATGAGTAGTAGGTGTCGAAAGCCATCGATGTGATGTAGCGCCGAAGAGGATCGAGGAGGCGGACACCACCACACCAAGAAGGTCATTGCTTGTAGGACCCTTCGCCGTAGTATTGTTGCATCAAAGTGCACCATCAGACAGGTTGCAAATACCGTATTCGAGCCTCAACAACGTGCGGGGGCCTCGCCACATCCGCCGTTGGACTCCCCCTCTCACTCGTGCGCGGGGGCCTCTCGCCACACCCACCACAGAAACTTGTACTCTGAATTCGTCTCTTAAATTACCGTCAAGATGGCGAGCAGAGATGCCAAACCTGTAAGATCTCTATCAAACATCCAACACCACCGCAGCGGACCGACTTCAGCTCATTGCTTCAACCCTCGCACGAACCGAATGCCACTGTTGACACTGTTTTTCGGAAAAACAAGTCAAAAGGGATAAGGAGAAGCAGCCGATAAAAAGTAGAGTATAATCGGCTGATTGAAGGAAGAGAAGAACGGTCAACAAGATTCGCCGATGGTCGGAAGGGCTCAGCCCTGACAGTGGGCCAGTTGGTCAAAGTAATCGGCCGATGGTCAGCCGAGAAATCAGCCAATGAGGAAAAAGAGAAGGCGGCGTTCAAAGGGATACGCCAAAAGGAAAGCATGGTGGAGGTGGGTCGATCCACGATTGGCAACGGGTCAAGAGTCAGTTTTTAGAAGGTCTTAGACTCCTGCGAGAGTCCTTTTCTATTTTTAGTAGTTCTTGTCTTTAGGTGCAAGTAAACAGTGCCGTAATCGGCTAGGAGTCAGGTTTGTCCTCAGGACATAAATAGCGACCATGCGTGGTCGAAAAATCTGTACACACCAATATCAAATAACTTTACAGCATCTACTTTTCGGCGACTTCGCCATTGCGTTTTTTCTCTTTTCTACAACGCCGTGCTTCGAGTTCGTCGGGCTGCATCAACTGATCTCCGACAAAGCTTGTGAGTACCGTTTTACCGAATAATCCTAGGCTTTAACCTCCGGACGCATCGCTGAGGTTTCGTCTAATTCTTTATTCACCCTTTACCGATATTAGCTAGATCTACAAGTTTTCGTACCAAATTCTTGTAGTTTTAGTTATTATCATCACCATCTGTTCGATCTAGATCTTATCGGCTTCTACACCGTAGCCGATTCCGACCTACTCGAGTGCTGACGTCACGATCGGCCGATCCAGCCGATCGATCCACTTGCATACCCGCGCTTCGGTCGCTCTCGAGCCGGCCGATCCCGCTTTACCTTGTATCGGCTGATTGGCTGGTACACGTGTCGCTGAAAGGCCATCGGTTCTCTAGCCGATCCCTGATATTTTCCATTGTCAATCAACAGGTCAGATTGGCTGGCACGCCTCGCTACAGACCGGGGAGTCACGTGTGCTGCGCGCGGAGGTGACGTCCTATTTTCGCGTCAACACACTTTTGGCACACCCAGTGGGACACGAAAAAGTCAACAATGACGAAGCCTACGAAGACTGGTCCTTCTGAAGTCGATCCAGAAAATGTTCAACCAATCACCAAGGATCAGCTGAAAGATTCAGACAAAGCTGAACTCGAGGCTCACATGAAGCATTATGAAGAGCTTTGTCTGGCATCGTACGGTCAGACTAAAAGTGAGGTCTTCAAGAAGAGTTCGCTGCCAACGCCTAAGCAAGTCACCTTTTCAGCTGATCCTGAAGGGCTTCAAGACATGATGACCAAGGCTATGCATTAAACAATGATTGATCAATCCAAGGTATTCGCAAACACTATTCAGAATACCATAATTGATGCACTTAAGCAAGGAGCAGAAGGAGGATATCTGGGACCTGCATATTTTCAACCAAAACAAACTCCTCCAGTGTTCCAGCAAAACCAATCGGCCAACCCGCCGATTGATGACCCAAAAGCAACACCATCTCCACAAGCTGCTACTAGTTCTTCATCGGACGCTCAGCCGATCCAGAACCAAAGTGGTGATGGTAAAGCTAAAGACCCTGCTGTCACAACACCAGTGCAATCTGTCGTCCAGGATCAGGTACTTCCAGTGCAGAATCAAAAATATCCTGCAATGAGAGATCAAGATGGAAGGCTTACAGGATGGAGCTTGCCTCACGATCATTTTGAAAAGGATATCTCAAACTTCTTGAAGTTGTGCCTGAGGAAGTTCCAGAAGTAAAGTACCCACAGTCTTACCAAGCTACATTTGGGGGTACTCCAGGAACTGTGCATATGAATGGGGAAGGAGTAGTGTTTGTCTACTTTAATCATGGGAGCAAAGCCTTTGAGAGAGTCAAGATTAGCCCAGCTCATGCTCATATGGTCATACCAACAGAAAAAAGAGCTCTTATTCCACCTCAGAGGCCAAATCCTACTCCACCTCAGAGATCGGCTCAGCAGCCGATACTCGGGATGCCTGTGCAAACTGCTCCACTACAGCAACCAACGCTCGGGATGCCCATACAGACAGCCCCACTTCAACAGTCAACGACAATGCAGCTGTCTTAACCTCAGCTAATACGGTGGCTCATACAAGATCTTCACCTCAACAGCCGATCAACCAAGGAGCAGCAGAGCAGCCAGTGTTTCCACAGGTGGATTCAGCGCAGTTGCTGCAAACACTTCTAAATCAATTGGCTATTTCAAGCCAGTTGAATACACAGCAACCAACCCCATCGGCTAGTCAGCCGATTGAACAGACT
The DNA here is from genome assembly GCA_036936925.1 of Cenchrus fungigraminus. Lineage (NCBI taxonomy): Eukaryota > Viridiplantae > Streptophyta > Magnoliopsida > Poales > Poaceae > Cenchrus > Cenchrus fungigraminus. Next base: position 95,296,980 of record CM072780.1, read on the forward strand.
ACACCTGTTACAGGTCATTCAAACACTCAAGGTTCTACTGAGGCAAGGACATCAACAACTCCAGATCCAAAGACAAAAATCTTAGAAGAACGACCTCCAGAAACTCCAGCTGAGATACAAGCAATTGAGCAAGTGGCTACAGAATTGAAATCTCATATGAAGCAGGAGTTGATCGACCACTTCTCAGAGATGCTACTGAAACAATATGGGATAAAGCCCAAGCCGCAGTCCTGCATGTACAGGACACCGTATCCTTCTGGCTACGATCAGATACCATTCCCTCCAAGGTTCAAAGTGCCAGACTTCACCAAGTTCTCTGGGCAAGATGAAACATCCACTATGGAGCATATCACTCGATTCATCATCCAATGTGGAGAAACAGGGAATGTTGATGCACTCAGGATACGTTTGTTCTCTTCATCTCTGTCAGGGCCAGCATTCTCATGGTTCACATCACTGCTGGCTAACTCCATCATCAAGTGGTCTGATTTGGAACAGCAGTTCCATAATTACTTCTTCTCTGGCATTAATGAGATGAAGATCGCTGATCTGACCAGGCTCAAGCAAAGGAACGATGAAATAGTAGCTGGATTCGTTCAAAGATTCAGAGAGGTCAGAAATAAATGCTATAGTCTGAACTTGGGAGACAAGCAATTGGCTGAGCTAGCTTTCCAAGGTCTATTGCCAACCTTGAGGGAGAAATATGCATCACATGACTTTGAAAGCCTCAGCCAGTTGGTCAGCCGGATGAGTCAAGAAACTGCAAAGTCCTACGAGCCTAGAAGGAACTTTCAGAAGAAGGTATCGTATGTGGACTACTCTGACTCAAAAGATGAAGATAATATGATAGGGCTCGCAGAGTGGGTCAAAGGCAAAAAGACAGTGTCCTGTCCCTTTGGCAAGAAAGAGCCAGAGAAATTCGGCTTTGATATCACTAAGGCCGATAAGATATTTGATCTATTACTTCAACAAGGGCAGATTAAACTCTCCCAATTCCATACCATACCATCTGTAGAAGAGCTGAAGAGGATGAAGTATTACAAGTGGCACAATGCAACATCACACGACACCAATGATTGCAAGATCTTCAGACAACAGATCCAATCAGCTATTCAGCAAGGGAGGCTTAAATTTGAAACTCCTACCAAAGCTGAAAAGCTGATGAACATTGATCAGCACCCTTTTCCAACTAACACAGTTGAAGTGTCTAGCAAGGACACGTCACGAGTTAAGTTGATGACATCTGATTCGACTCAAAATAAAGGAGCTGTTGATCCCAAGGTACAAGTAACCACTGCCGATGTCAAAGGAAAAGGGTTACTACTTGAAGAAGAGGAATCAAAGCCACGCCGACCTGTCACGTCCCAAATGCTGATCAACAAGTTTCAGTGCCGACAAGAGAAGGCAAAGGAAAGAGAAGAGTGGACACAGTGTAATGAAGGACATTGGAGATGTCCGTTCTTCAAGTAATGTTGGGAAGAAGGGATCAAGCTGCCGACAGCAGAAAACTGTCCAGAGTGCAACGGGGCTTACAATAATAGCAACTCATCCAAAAGGGTTTGCTTTGGTGACAGAAGATCTGCAACCAAGGATCACTGTGGATTCAACAATCAACGGGTCTCGGTTCACGATCGGCTGGGGGGCAAAGCCAGCGTCCACGATCGGCTGGGGGGCAAGGCCAGCGTTCATGATCGGCTGGGAGGCCGAGTCAATGAAGAGTCAAACGATCGGCTGGAAGAGATGGCCGATTCTCTAGTCCCTGATGAGGACATCATGTGCCAAGCTCCTGAACGTCGACGCACATTGCAACTGGATGATGAAGGGTCAAGCCAAACACGTAAGAAGCCCAATCCATAGTGGTGTACAGATGGCTTGACTAAGTTCCAGAAGAGAAGAGTCCAGCGCCTACGTCAGCTAGAACAGCATGAAGAAGCAGAGAGACTTGTGCTGGACAAGAAGAAGGTTCGGTCTAAAGTTTGGCGCCCAAAGCCTAAGGCCGATGGTGAGGAAGATAACAAGCTCCAAGCTGATATAAACATGGTTGTCTTCCTACCGAAAGAGTTCATGGCTCCGGCTGATTCGGATGTGTCCGATGAGGAGCTTGGCATGGCTCAATTGACACTGGAACCTAAACAAGCTATCTTTGAGAAACCAGAAGATAGGAAGAGACAACACTTGAAGGCTCTGTTTCTCAAAGGTTTTGTCAATGGCAAACCAGTCACCAGGATGCTCGTGGATGGAGGAGCTGCAGTTAACCTGCTGCCGTACACCATGCTGCGCAAGATTGGGAAATCTGATGAAGATTTGACCCAAACCGACATGATGTTGGTAGACTTCGAAGGCAATGTCTCTCCAGCTCAAGGAGCAATTTGCATGGAGCTCACCATCGGCAGTAAGACCCTTCCAACTGCTTTCTTTGTCATTAAGGGGAGGGGGTCTTATAATCTACTACTGGGTCGGGATTGGATACATGCCAATTGTTGCATACCATCTACAATGCATCAATGCATCATCCAATGGATCGGAGATTCAGTGGAAGTGGTGCAAGGAGAAACCTCCTTGACAGTAGTAGCAACAGAAGCACAAGGATGGACTTATGATCGGGTGAGCTGCATATCTGGAAAAGCATGGGATACCAAGTATCTCAAAGTGTCCGATTTTGGACTAAAGCCGGTTCAAGCAGTCGGCTCTGATGACAAGATTTAATGGATCAATTCATTGAAGATGAAGGGAAGCTTGGGTATGGGTTTACGTCGGCCGATAAACTAGAAAAGATAGATCTTGGAGATGGAAGCAAACCAAGACCGACATACATCAGTGCCAAGTTAGAAGAAGATTACAAGAAAGAATTGATCGCATTATTGAAAGAGTTCAAGGATTGCTTTGCTTGGGAATATTACGAGATGCCTGGCTTAGACCGATCCATTGTTGAGCATCGATTACCCATTAAACCAGGATATCGACCATTTCAGCAGCACCCAAGGCAGTGTAATCCAAAAATTTATCCTGATATAAAGGCCGAGATAACAAAGTTACTCGAAGCTGGTTTTATTTGGCAATGTCGATATGCCGAATGGATCTCTAATATAGTCCCTGTCTACAAGAAAAATGGGAAACTACGCGTGTGCATTGATTTCAGGTACTTGAACAAAGCGATGCCGATGGATGGATATCCAATGCCAGTAGCCGATGCGCTGGTCAATGCTGCTGCAGGGCACAAAGTCATCAGCTTCATGGATGGCAATGCTGGATACAATCAAATATTCATGGCCACAGGAGATATTGCAAAAACTGCCTTCAGGTGCCCAGGCCACGTCGGATTATATGAGTGGATCGTTATGACTTTTGGGTTGAAGAATGCTGGTGCCACATATCAAAGAGCCATGAATTACATATTCCATGAACACATCGGCAAGATAGTAGAAATCTACATTGATGATGTGGTTGTCAAGTCGAAGAGCTACGAGGAACACTTGGCAGACCTACGGAGAACGCTGGAGTGTACAAGGAAACATGGTTTAAAAATGAACCCCAATAAATATGCTTTTGGTGTTTCAGCTGGCCAATTCTTGGGTTTCTTAATACACGAGAGAGGAATCGAAGTGGGCCAGAAATCAATCAGCGCAATTGACAATATAAAAGCGCCATCAAACAAGAAAGAGCTCCAGTCATTAATTGGCAAGATCAATTTCATCAGAAGGTTTATATCTAACCTATCGGAAAGGATTCAGCCATTTACACCTCTACTGAAGCTCAAGGCCGATCAGAAATTCGTATGGGGAGAAGAACAACAAAAGGCTTTAGATAATGTCAAGCATTACCTAAAATCTCCTCCTGTCTTAATGCCTCCTCAAGACAAGAAGCCATTCAAGTTATACTTATCGGCTAATGAACAGGCTATTGGATCGGCCCTCATACAAGAGTTTGAAGGAAAAGAGCGAGTTGTGTATTTCGTGAGCAGAAGACTCTTGGACGCAGAAACAAGATATTCGGCGGTGGAAAGACTATGCTTGTGCTTATATTTCTCATGCACAAAGTTGAGACCTTATCTATTAACTGCTGAATGCACCGTGGTGTGCAAAGATGATGTGGTCAAATACATGCTGTCGTTACCAATCTTGAAGGGTAGGATTAGAAAATGGATCTTAGCTTTGTCAGAATTTGACTTGACCTATCAATCGGCCAAAGCAATCAAAGGACAAGTAATGGCCGATCTGGTAACTCAGCATTGTGCACCTGAAGTTGCAGTCGTAGAACCGATTCCATGGACTATGTTCTTTGATGGATCATCATGTGGAGTAGGAGCTGGGATCGGAATCGTCCTTATCTCACCTCAAGGAGCAAGTTATGAGTTTTCCATCCCGATTGAGAAAGCTTCAACAAACAATCAGGCTGAGTACCAAGCAGTACTAAAGGGGATAAAGCTACTATGAGAAGTCAATGCTGAGGTTGTTGGGATATTTGGAGATTCTCAACTCGTGATAAATCAATTGGCAGGAGAGTATGAATGCAAAGATGATATATTAAGGGTTTATCATGAAGAATGCCTTCAGTTACTTCGAGAGTTCAAGATAGTAAAACTTGAACATATCCCTAAGTGTCATAATAGTGAAGCTAATCTGCTGGCCCAAGGGGCATCAGGATATCGGCCGATTCTGACTATGGAATTATCAGCTGAAGATTGGAGGAAAGAAATAATAAATTATCTAAAAGATCCGTCCAAGAAGGTTGATAAGCAACTGAGATACAAGGCCATTAAGTATGTTCTGCTGGAAGAAGAGCTGTATTATCGTACCATTGATGGAGTTTTACTCAAATGTCTTGGTGAAGAAGAAGCTAAGATTTTAATGGGAGAGATTCACGAGGGAGTCTGTGGAGCTCATCAATCAGCATTCAAGATGAAGTGGATGATCAGAAATAATAACTATTATTGGCCAACAATATTGGAAGATTGCTTCAAGTATTACAAAGGATGCCAAGAATGTCAGAAGTTTGGAAGCATTCAAAGGGTTCCGGCATCAGCGATGAACCCAATAATCAAATCATGGCCGTTCAGAGGTTGGGCAATTGATCTGATCAGACAGATATATCCACCATCGAGCAAAGGTCATAAATTCATGCTGGTGGCTACAGGTTATTTCACAAAGTGGGTTGAAGCCATCCCAATCAAGACTGTGACATCAGGCAATATGATTGATTTTGTCAATGAACATATTGTCTATCAGTTTGGTATACCTCAAACTATCACAACCGATCAAGGAAGTCAATTCACCTCAGGGGAGTTTGAAGAATATGCAAATTCTTTGGGGATCAAACTGTTAAACTCATCTCCCTATTATGCTCAGGCGAATGGACAGGCAGAGGCAGCAAACAAGGGCATCATCAAATTGATCAAACGCAAGATTGATGAAAGTCCTAAGCGGTGGCATACAGTCCTTAATGAAGCACTATGGGCATACAAGATGGCATGCCACAGAGCGACCAAGGTATCACCGTATCAACTAGTGTATGGTCATGATGCTGTACTACCTTGGGAATTGAGAGCCGGATCCAGGAGAACTTCTTTACAAGATCAGCTATCGGCCAATGATTATTCAGCTATGATGAAGGAGGAATTAGAAGATCTTGCTGGTAATCGGCTGAGAGCTTTAGAGAATATCGAAAATAATAAAAGAAGGGTAGCCAGATGGTATGACAAGAAGGTCAAGGGTAAAGAATTTGCTGAAGGAGATCTGGTTTGGAAGCTCATTTTACCGATCGGCTCTAGGGATCCCAAATATGGGAAGTGGTCACCTAATTGGGAAGGACCATATCGGATCAGTCAATGCGTACCTGGCAATGCATATATATTGGAGACATTGGAAGTAGAGAAGTTTGCCAGAGCATTGAACGGGAAATATTTAAAGAAATACTACCCAAGCATATGGGTAGATGCTTAGTCCAATCAGAGCCTAAAAGCGGCCGATTTGAGACTCAAGTTATGGCCGATCGTAGGAGAAATCGTCTTCAGTAGCAGAAAGCCGAATCATCGAAGCATGTTCGGTTTCATGTTATGGCCGATATACAAATCGCCCTTAGAATAAAAAAATATATATATTTTTCTCTCATCTTCGATTACAATGATGGCGTCACAAGTACAGATCTGAAGAATACATCTAAAGATATCTTGGATGATCCATTACAGATCTATTACATCAGTCATCGACGAAACAGGCGATGGGGACGAAGAAAGAGAAAAACAAAAAAGAAAGTGCAAATTTGACGAAGATGAATCACCAGATGGGGTAATTCCTCCCGTCAAGGTTGTTGGGAAAGAAGACATATGGTTGTTCTTCTTTCCACAACGTCCAAGGACAACCCCTGCCCTTCTCCACCAGCTGAAGCACCCAAGCTGCATCACAAGGCTTCTTCTAGCTGTTGGACCTCCTGGCTTCACAAAAGGAGGCTAGAGAGAGGAGTATGTTCTGGACTGTTTCACAAGAATTCTTCTAGCCATCTTGAGTCAGGGGAGGAAGAAAGAATCAAAGAGTAAGAGTCTAAAGCTCCCTGGACCTATATCTTGAGCCATAGTCGAAAGGATGTGGTCTCCGTGAAGGTATATGGATGATTATTTATAGCCGGAGCGCCAGAAGAGATAGAGATGGAAGAGCCAGAAAAGACGGAAACTGAAGATGCCAGATCCGGCAAAAAAGGAAATAGATGACCCGTGAATGGCTCGGTTTCCAAAAGATGACTGATTCAGAGAAATAACCCCCAAATAAAGGGTGACCCATGTACATCTAAACGATGGGGAGTTTCTCTATCACGTCCACAAACTGCAGAGCGTAGTTCACAGACATCTTCTGCCCAAAATTACAGCCAGAGTCTACCAGCTCACCAGCAGTACTCAGAAGGAATGTTGTTTCGAGCTGAAGTATGTCAATGGCCATTAAAGGACATCAGCGCTCGCAGGGTTTTCCAGGGGAAGATGCCTCTCATACCCATAAGACTAAAAGAGCTAACACCTACATCAGGGAAACCCCAAGGATGATACAAAGAACCTTTGGGTAAAAGAATGAGTCTTATAGGGATAGGGAACGAGAGATACCAAAGAGTCACATGGTGAACAACCCCAAGAAAAGGCAGATGGAAAGGACGAGACATTATCAATGGAGATTGATCAGGTCGATCACGAAGAGATTTGACCATTATTCAAAAAATATCAAGCAAATTTCGGAGCAAAAAGATTATTTACTCTGAAACTGGGGGGCATGTGTTGACACCTTTTTTGGAAAACCAAGTCAAAAGGGATAAGGAGAAGCAGCCGATAAAAAGCAGAGTATAATCAGCCGATTGAAGGAAGAGAAGAACGATCAACAAGATTCGCCGACGGTCAGAAGGGCTCAACCCTGACAGTGGGCCAGTTGGTCAAAGTAATCGGCCGATGGTCAGCCGGGAAATCGGCCGATGAGGAAAAAGAGAAGGTGGCGTTCAAAGGGATACGCCAAAAGAAAAGCATGGTGGAGGTGGGTCGATCCACGATTGGCAACGGGTCAAGAGTCAGTTTTTAGAAGGTCTTAGACTCCTGTGAGAGTCCTTTTCTATTTTTAGTAGTTTTTGTCTTTAGGTGCAAGTAAACAGTGCCGTAATCGGCTAGGAGTCGGGTTTGTCCTCAGGACATAAATAGCGACCCTGCGTGGTCGGAAAATCTGTACACAACAATATCAAACAAACCGCCTCCGGGCAAACCCTTTACTTTACTGCATCTACTTTAAAGCATCTACCTTTACAGCATCTACTTTTCGGCGACTCCGCCGTTGCGAATTTCTATTTTCTACAACGCCGTGCTTCGAGTTCGTCGGGCTGCATCAACTGATCTCCGGCAAGCTTGTGAGTGCCGTTTTACCGAATAATCCTAGGCTTTAACCTCCGGGCACATCGCTGAGGTTTCTTCTAGTTCTTTATTCACCCCTTACCGATATTAGCTAGATCTGCAAGTTTTTGTACCAATTCTTGTGGTTTTAGCTATTATCATTATCATCCACTCGATCTAGATCCTATCGGCTTCTAACACCGCAGCCGATTCCGACCTACTCGAGTGCTGATGTCACGATCGGCCGATCCAGCCGATCTATCTACTTACGCACCCGCGCTTCGGTCACTCTCGAGCCGGCCGATCCCGCTTTACCCGTATTGGCCGATTGGCTGGTACACGTGTCGCTGAAAGGCCATCGGTTCTCTAGCCGATCCCTAATATTTTCCATTGTCAATCAATAGGTCAGATTGGCTGGCACGCCTCGCTACAGACCGGGGAGTCACGTGTGCTGCGCGCGGAGGTGACGTCCTATTTTCGCGTCAACAGCCACTCAACCAGAAGACCAAGGAAGTCGCCTGCACCATTCTCTGATGTTGTACCGCACCAGGTGGTCCATCCATGCTGAACAACCCGCCGCGATGCGCTGCAAGCCAAGTCGTCCCACATTTGTCGTTGCCGCAAGCGCCGTCCTCCGACGATGTTCCGCCCTGAACTGACCGTTGCCAAGCACGAGTTTGCAGTGCACTTTCTATTATGCATACGACAAAGTAATTTTCCTCATATTGAAATTTCTCCTAAGTCCCAAATCCAATTGCCCCAAAAAACCTTCTCCTCACCTTGAATTTTTTCTACTCTATACATACAACATGTGATACATCATGTTTTTGAATTAAATCAAATTTGAACTAAATGTGATTCAAATAATAGAATAAAATGAGTGGAAAATTGATATTCATATTACTTAGCCCAATTTAAGACCTTTTCCTTGAAATCAAAAGAAATTTCAAATATCTTGACCAAGAAACACGACCACAACCGCGTGTCCAAATGATTTAAGAATTCTAAAAAAGCAAATAAAGTTTAAAAATTATGAGATTTGTCTATATCTTATGATATCATATGTGGGGATTGTGGTAAAAAATTGAGTGAGTTTTGCAGACTTTGTCACATATGATGCTTATAAACAGAAACATCTCTGAAGAAGTTTCATAGAGTTGAGAGGTATGTGCTTAGATTTATAGGCAAAGTGATTGAAAGAAGATCTAGTGAATGGTGACGTGGACCTCTTGCATGTTGAGAGAAGTCTATCCATGATGTGTAGTGGGTATCATCTATATAGTTGTTATAGATTGAAAGTAGAAACACTAAAATGATTGCATCACAACATTTTTTTAAACAACAATGTAGATGAAAACACATTCATTTTAGTGAGAAAGAACTATTTAGAAATTTGTAGCATGGTACTCGTAAAGACTAACACAATGCATGCATGATTACTATTAATCGCAGAAAATCAGTTGTGGACATAAATTCATGATTCTAGTGGATAGTGATGTGGACACCTTGCATATTGAGAGAAGATCTAGTGGATGGTGACGTGGACCTCTTGCATGTTGAGAGAGGTCTATCCATGATGTGTAGTGTGTATCATTTATATGGGAACGTATCAGGTGAAAACCAACCCACCCGTGGAAACTATGGAAACTCTGATCTCCACCACTGGACCTAGATCTGATGGCTAAAAGAAGAGCTCGTGGCAATTTTCAAAGACACGCCCGCCGGCCCCCTTCTGGTCCTGTGAATCTTGCAATAAGCCCCTCGCATCCCCGCGGCCCTCCTAATCCCCGCGGCGCCGACCCAGTCCGCCTCTGCAGAACCTGCGAGGCCACGACCGCGAGTGCTGCCACAGAGTTGTGGCACCGGCGCCCCCTCGCAGGGCGGCCGTCCCTTCTGCGTCGCTGGGCCACCACCCCATTGCCGGGCGAGCGCCCCATCACCAGGCGGGTGCCCCATCGCCAGGCGGGCGCCAGCTCCCATCGCTGGCGGCCCCTCGGTAGCGCCGCTGCCCCTTACCAGGAGGGACACGGGAGGACGGCGACAGGACGGAGAGCGTCGAGGGAATTAGGGAAAGAAGGGCGCGCCCTCGAGGTTCATACCCAGCGGTGCCTCTTCCAAGCCATGTGCTGCTTTATGCTGCTGCCTGCTACTCTCTGTGAAATGTCTCAGTTTGTGTAATGACAAGAATGGCAATGTCAATTGTGCCTAGTTCATGCCCTTGACATGCAGGATCAACAATTGTGCCGACTTCATGCCCTTGACCTGCAGGATCAACAATTGGTTGAGTTATGTGTTGCTCTCTACTAATGTAAAAAATCTGTAAAGGGACCCTGAAATCGCTTGGAACTCGAGGGCTTGGAACTTGTAATTGGCTGATCTTATCAAATGGCTGCAAATGTAATGAACTTGTGTTCAGCATGAAAATGAAAAAAATGATGTTCATCTTTTGAATTGTGTGTGAAATTGTTATGATGTTTCAAATGAAGGGAGTGCATGCTGCATGAGTATTTCCTTGATATGTCTGATTAAGCAAGAAACAAAAACAAATTTTCACCATCCTTTAACTGCACCAAGGAATAAGCTGACATTTCAGTCATCATTATTATTGGCAAATGAATGAAAAAACTTCTGTTGACTGAAGCTATGGAATTTTCAGTCATCATTATTAGCAAATGAATGGAAAAACTGAATTGAAAAATGAGGAGTCCCACACAAATGACCATGAATATCTTATCTGATTAAAAAATTCAGTGATACAAATTATATCCAGCAACAGTAAACTCAAGTGTTAAACAGACTGAATAATTTTATTCCAGATCTAATATATATGGTCATCTGAGTGGTTTTATGCTGAAAGCTGATTCCTGATGCAGTAAATTGATGGTGAAACAATTGATGTTATAATTGAAGTCGAGGGTATACCTCTCAGCAGCATGCAGTTCAAGTCAATGGTTGGAAAAGATAAATCCATTGACTAGGTGTTTCTGTTTGCATCCTCTTACATTTGAATCATCATAAGAATTCAATTTCAGTGTTTACAAATTGGTTTTAAAATACCAAACCACATAGCTCAATAAGGTATCACATGAAAAGATTTTATTTTTCAGGGATAGTACAAGCTTTGCAGAGCTTGTTTTTCAGGAATAGTACAAGATTTTAGCAAACAGAAGCTTTCCAGAGCTTGTTTTTTAGCTTCTGATCCAGAGATTTACTTTCTGTTTTAGCACAAGCTTTTATTCATGTTTTTCCAGAACTTGTGTCATTCAACCAGAGAAGGCACAAGTGAACAATTTATGCAGTTCAGACAAAATTGAATAACAGAATCATCATTTTATTCACTTTCGTGCTCCACACAATTGCATTACATAGGTGGCACAATTGCCATTACAGTTTTGTTCCATGATCAAAACATGTCCAGCATCAAGGATTGGTATTTGATACACAGTCCACCTTGATACACAACAGCAGACAGTTCAATGCAGTCCCTTCCAGCCACTTGCAGGCAGCAGCAACCCTTCCAACCACTTGGTCCAGTCCAATGCACTCCTCTGTGCCAACAGGAAAAGCACATAACCACATATCCTCTGAACAGAGTAACAAATCATTAGTCAAAACACCCTGAAGTACCTTAAAATTTTGGTGCTAATCTGGCATGAATCTCAAACCTGTGTACCATTCACTAGCAATGGACAGAAGAAAATGCTCCGAAAATGCTGACCTAATATAATTTAGACTACAGCACAAGGAGTACAAATTTGAAAATTTTAATCAATACCGAATTATATAACACCAACTTAGAGCATTCCGTTTTCGTAACGAGATGAGGAGAATACAATTCCGAACCAGTCTAGTCCTACACAACAATGAGATGCCACATTTGACCACCAATGTCGGCAGAAAGGAACATCACACCCCAGTATTTTAACCATTCAAAAGCAACAATCGGAACAGGAGATAATCAGATCTTGTTGGAGCCACATCATGAAGCCAAAAGCCTACTCACGAGATTCCTCTTCTGACTGGCACTTGTTGGAGCAGGACCTGCAAGGGGAACAAATGGACAAGTTCAGAACATAGGAAACACTGAATGGCCAAATCCACACCGCTAGGGACCGCCGGCGACAAATCCATCGCTGAGGGACTCTCCAGGCAGCAGCCGGCGGGGAGCCCATGGGGCGACGGGCGCGGATTCCAGGGGCAGCAGACGCGCAGTCCAGGGGCGGCTGCGGTGGGAGGAGGGGGCAGCTGCGGTGGCAGAGGAGGGGGCGCGGCTGGAGGAGCCTGCGGTGGTGGAAGGAGGGGGGCGCAGCGATGGGATGCCCCGGTCGCGCTGGGATGGGCGGTGGCGCTGGGAGGAGGGGGCCGACGCGCTGGGTCTCGGTGCCGCGGTGCTTGCGCGTGAGGGAGGGAGGCGGGTAGGGGGCGCGCAGGGGGCTAATTGCAAGATTCCCAGGCCAAGAAGGGGGGGGAGGCTGGCGGGCGTGTGTTTGCAAATTGCCAGCACCTCTCCTTTTAACCCTCAGATCTAGATCCAGTGGTGGAGATCGGAGTTTCCATAGTTTCCACAGATGAGTTGGTTTCCACCTGATACGTTCCCCATTTATATAGTTGTTATAGATTAGATGCACGTCCATGTCAATCAAATCAAACACCAGAGATACATTGAACAATCTTGATAGCAGTTTTTGTTGTGGACAGTCACCAAGCAATTATTCACCACAGCTATATATGGATAAGATTGCTCTACAACCTTGTTTTGAAGTAAACATGTAGTGGATTCGATAGTCTTTATTATTGGCCCTATTTGGATCATGGGGGCTAAACATTAGCATCCCACTTTTAGCTCCAAATTAGTCATTGGACCTCCAAAGAGGGGGCTAAACTTGAGGGGCTAATATTTAGCCTCCTTTCAAAATCTTTAGCCCCAACAAGGAGGATAACTTTTAGGGCTAAACATTAGGCTGAGCTAATAATATTTAAGCCCACAATATATCAAAACTGTATATTATATATCTAGATTAACATCAAAATCTATGGACATACAAACGATCTCAAATTTGGGATAGAGATAGTACATTACATGGTCTGGCCACATTGCTTTCACAAATTTTTACATCAAGGCCTTGCCACCATGTTTACTCCAGAATAGCTGGATATACTTTATCAGGGAATAAACTGAAGGGCAGTTCAACTGTAGTAAACAACTAAACAAGGGTAATATTTTTTTTAAAAAAATGCCAACACAAAGAGGGATTCTGCGATTGATCCAACATTAAAGGAAAAACATTAGCATAAATGCATGGATACAACAGAGATAAACAAGAGACATGAACATGTAAAATCTCAAGAAAACCAAAAACCCAAAGCTATTCATGAGCGGGAAAGTTTATTTCCTTTTTTTTTCTTCTTTGCCTCTCCCAAGTTCGGGAGGGGAAAGTTTACACAAGCACCTGATAAAAAACTATGTCTTTTTTTATCAGGAGAACTACTCATGAAGAGTGCATGTGTCAATACACCCTGACACCACGGCTTTGGGGGAAGCAGCAGTTGTACAGGTAGAAGCTCAAAAACTTGAATACTAAAATGAAGGCCTGATGCTTGTAATAGGAAGGCAGCAGATAAATGTATTCCTTGCATTCCCCATTGGCATTTTGGAACACACATATTTGACCCTGACAGAGCCAATGTCGCCAATTGTCTTGATTTCATCACCAGCGAATGCGATTTACAGTAATCTTTATTCTTATTTTACTACCATTGCAATTTCCCCTACTCATTGCTACAAATTAAGCATATGCTGGAGAAGGCTCAAGGTTCACCTCTGAAGACCTGGACACAGAAGGTTCCCTCGATACATGTTTATGGAAGAATAATTTTCCAAAGTGGTAATATCATCCCACTTGTTTGTTCTTGGATCATAAACTCTCAGAACTTTAAACATATCCTCCCACATGATGATCCTCCCGTCGTCCAAAAGTAACAGCGGATATGAACAATTACATGAATACTTTTTACCAAGGGTTGAACGCCGTATCGAATATCGCTTGGTCCATAGCACCTTGTCCACGTCCATGTCAACCAAAAACCAGAGATGAATTGGACAATCTTGATAGCAGTTATCGTTGTGGACAGTCACCAAGCAATCATCCACCACAGCTAACTGGACTACATGCTTGTGCTCATGGTGCACGCGCCTCTCATAGTCGTTGGCGAAGCTCAGTGGCCCCCAAAGTAGCTCCGGTCTCCACTCCTCCGCTGTCAAGTCGAACACGGCCATGTCGTCTGGCTCCAAGTAATCATGGTTCTTTCTTTGGCTGACCAAGATGACCACGCTGTCCCGCAGGCCCGACTCCAGGATCGCCGGCGGGGTTGATGTCGCCCTCCACCTCCGGCTAACGCTACCGCCCCCAATAAGCGTTTTGATGCAGAATTTCTGCACCAAGCCTCCATCGTCATGTCCATGGCCGCCTCCCGCGCCATGCAAATGAGAGTAGAACACCTTGAGCTCTCCCGTGGAGGGGATGTGCCCGAGCAAGAACGGGGACATCCAGCCGATGTCCGTCTCCCTCACGCGCCCTTTGGGGACGAAGGTGGCAATGACCTCTCCGGCGGCCAGGTTCAGCACGGAGCTCGGTTCACGGGGGCTCAATGCCGAGACGCAGGCCATGTTGAGCTGCGAGTTCATGCCGTAGCGGGGCCGTGCGACGAGCGCGATCCGCCTGACGATGTCGCCGGAGAACAGGTCGACGACGCGGATCTCGCGATCGTCGCCGCGGGAGATATGGACGCCGGCGAGGAGGGGGTGGCGGGACGCGTGGGCCCTGGCGAACCCCGGGTCGGAGGTGAGCGTCCGCCAAGACCGGCAGACGGCGCGGAGGCGGCAGACGTCGTTGGCCGGGAGGCGGAGCAGGACGTCGTACAGCACGTCCGCGGGCAGCACGCCGTCCTTGGTGAGGTCCATCGTTGGCTTCTCCCGGCGACGGAGGATTGGTCCCATCGCTGTACGTAATGCAATTCGGTGGGGGTATAAAATAGATCGCGAAAGCAGGGGGACGGAGGAATCGAAGTTCGAGGACGCGAGGAGGGTGCCAGCTGCTGACCGGAGTATTTACGATGGGTTCCGGCACCGTAGCCAGGTAGCCTGCCGGCGAGCTAACCGGCCGTGTTCGATGGGGGGTGATGCGCCGTGGAAGGGGTTCGCCGGGTATGGGGTTTGGATCGGCGGCGGCAGATATGGGATAGGTATATGTGTTGCTCAGGCATCGCCGATCCAAATAAGTGGGCCACGTTGACCTTTAAGTTTTCAACTTTTCACAGGTCAGGCCCACGACGATCACCATTCTCTCTTTTTTCTAAGAGGAAAAACAACTTCATTCTAATTTCATCTTATACGGAGCATGCACAAAAAAAATATTCAATTAGAAAATAACATGTTAGCACAAATGCACAATATATGTAGACTTGTATATATCTTCCTAAATACTCCCTCCGTTTCAAAATACTTGTCGTCATTGACTTTTTCTGCAATTTTGACCATTCGTCTTATTCAAAAAATTGTGCAAGTACAATTTATTTTGTTTGCTACATGTTTTAATGTTGTATGTATTTTAAGCTTGACTTATCATTTTACATGTTTATGATAATTTTTTGAATAAGACACATGGTCAAAGTTGTAAAAAAAAGTCAACAGCGACAAGTATTTTGAAACGGATGAAGTAGCAAAAACTTTGCAAGGCCAAAGGCACCATCTGAAGTTCACGTGTTGATCAATCGCTCTAGGGAGAGCATGGTCAACTAGAGAAGAGCACGTACGAGTCTTCTTGTAGAAACTTTGACAAATGAAGATCACATCTGGTAGGAACTTCCTATAGTCTTTTGTTTGTGTATATCACAACTGAAAAATATAATTTGAATGAAAATGGAAAATAAAAACGTAGAGAAAACAATAACATTTACAACATCCAATTAGATTTATAAGAAGCTTATATACAAAATCTTGATTGGAGCATCTGCTTTATGTTGGACAATTTTGTTAAGTAAAAATGACATGGTTTTAACAATACTCGAGCTGTTACTCCTATGCAGGTTATATTCCGGACCCATTGGATCTGTTTTTGGGTGTTGCTGCAGAAAGAGAACGAACGACCTCACATTATTTGGGGGTGTCGTGTGCTTGGGGCCACGTTGATGGAGATCTTTGCATCTAATGTATGGTCTTTTAGAAACAAAATTGCTTTTACGTGATGTTTGAAATTGTCGCAGAGACCTACTTTTTGTTCTTTTTGGAACGTACGTGTTTGTAATAAGAAACAATTATATATATAGTTTTATGCTGAGGTTGGAATATTGAAATGTATTCTTTTTTTAGAAAAATGGATATGTGGTTCCTAGCGGACATGGACGTGGACAAGGGGCTAGGGACCAAACGATACTCGACACCTTATGCATTCGGTGCTCCGTATCCTCTGCAAATTTGCAGTTCTAGAAGGAATTTTGGAGGAATGGCATTCCTTTGTTTGGCTGACATCAGCTAGCGTCTAGAACGTAGTAAACGCCCAAAACAAATCCAGAGGACCGGTAGGATTGCCTGTACTTTCAAAGGAAACAAAAAAATGAGGTCCAAGCAAAGGGAATCGTGGCGCTCTCTCGCATCTCGTGCTTTTTTTTAATAAAGGAACAAGAGTTCCGGCCCCAACAGTTCAAGGAACTGTCTGCAGCCAAACAGATACAACTCACACACCCACAACAGCACCTAGGCCGCACAGTTCACACCGACTCAACCATGCACCCTTACAATGCACGACAACAGTCAAAGCACGCAGATTACATCACAAAGTAAAACTAGTTTCCAATACGCTTAAGAGCATTCCACCCAGACTTATGCAATATCTCCAAAGCCGCAGCCTCTAATGCACGACAACCATCCTTCAGAATAGTTCTCCCATCTTGTTTAGAGAGGACAGACCAACTCCTGATCCAGAACGTCCCCCTAAAAATCAACTTCATTGAACTCTAGGTTCTTCCTGGCAACCCGCTCCTCAGCCTTAGCCAAGATATGCTCATCCTTAGACCTTTGAAGTCTTGGACTTGCACGGACCTGCTGCTTGCTAGCCTCCGGGATGGCTGCGGCCTCCTTCAACCCATTCTCAAACACCTCATTTTTATCCACCCCGGACAGCACCCCTTCAATTGGTTCTTCCTGCTGCCCCTCATCTCCTTCCTCCATCACTTTGTTCACCAATTCATCCAATACCTTGTCTGCTGCCTTGCTCGAAATTTCTTCCGCCTTTTCTTTAAGAAAAGCCTCAAATTCCTCCTTGGACATGTTGAGAACCTGCTCCTTCCACGAGATAAACCCATCTGAGTCCCCCTTCCGGGCCTTAACCAAATCGTTGTCCTCATCCTTCTTATGTTTCTTCGACACCCTCTCAAGTTCCTCCTCCTCACCCTGCTGCCCCTCTCCACCATGTTCTGATGCCCCTCCATTCCATTCAAAAGCAGCCTCCTCACCATTTTTATCAAATCCCCATTTTTCCACTTCAAAGTCAAGTTCAAAATAATGGTCACCAATCACAACATCGAGCTGATCCGGTATTAAACTAGGATTTAGGACAGCCACCAACACTCGCCTAAAGTTACTATTCCTGGTTGTTTCCATATCCACAATTTGGGTGGATCCAAGCATAGACCCAACCGCCCATAATTCGAGATACTCTCGAAGCTCCGGCCTCATCCCAAATACTCTAATCCAAACCTTCGGAAGTAAAAAGCCCGTCTCCTTCTCATGCCATTCATCAAACTTAATCCTAGCACCCGCCTGGACATTAGCCCCTTTGATATCAACACCCCCAAAGGCCACCGCTCTCTGCAACTCAATCTTAGAAGGGAACTTAGCAAGGAAGGCATTCTCCTCATGAGCCTTGAGCTCCCATACCCATTTCCCGGAAAGAGCCTTTCCAATTGCTTCTGTACTTCTTCCATAGATAACTGACCCCCCTCAACTGAAATAATAGCCGTTCTCGAGTCTCTCCTCGACCTAGCAAGAGGCGGCCGAGGTATGTGATTGAATCCCAAGCCATGCACCGTATAGCCAACTGCATGAGCAACCGGCCTTGGCATCTTCAGGATTGGACACTTGTAGTTGACATGGTCATTATGCTTGTCACATATGATGCAATAGATTTCCGCCGTGCAGCTAGCTGTGGCATGTCCTCTCTTGGAACAACGGGCACACTTTGCCCCAGATTTCCCCTCATCAGCAGCACCACCTCCTCCTTCAGTCACCTCCTCCATCACAACATCCTTCTCTGCCTGAGCTCTTTGCTGCACCTTCGCCAGCTCTTCATCCTTTCGGTCATCCACGAATTTTTGCTCCCCACGGTCCTTCCATCGGTTAGGGCCGCCGGGAACATGGCCTCTGTGCGGACGGTCGCCCACAGTAGCATGACGACCATGCCCGCCTGGACCAAAACCCCTGCCTCTGCCGCCGCGACCTCAGTAAGCCCCACAGCCACGAGCGTCAAAACTAGGCGCCCTTCTGCCCTCGAAACTCCCCTGGAACTCCCGCAAACCTTCTTTCCCGCCACCCTCCAGATGACCTCTTTCTCCAGGACGGTCCGTCTCCCATGGAGCCGACCGCCCCCACCTCACCTGCCTATCCCGACCACCACCGCGATCGCCACCAAGGATTACCATCCTTCTGCCCTCGTGCTGCCACGCAGCCATGGTCGCCGGCCAAACGGGTTGCGCCGCCCTGGGGCTACTCTCGGTGGGATGGACTGGCGGCGGCAGGAACACGAAAGGGCAACCGGTTTGCCTCCCCTACGGAAAAGCAAACCGAGGCTCTTAGAGAAGCGAAAGGCCAAGTGGGCCTGGCTCCGGCCCAAAACAGTCTGAGAAACCAGCCCACGAGTGCTTGAGGTTACAGGTAACTGGGATTCGAATTTTGAAATCAGATCTCACTGTGCCGTCTTCTCCATCGCCGGCGACCCAACGGGCGGCGGCGTGGTCCCCTCTTTGGCCACGCTCGCAAGCTTAACCAGCGAGCCCTCTCGTCCGGACCGTCGATCCGATGCCCAGAGGTCCTCTAGTGACCTCGGAAGGACACTTCTCGCCGGCGGCAGAGGTCCCCTCCATGGTTTCCCTGCCATTGTTCGCCGCTGCATCGACTTAGGATGCAAGATCGATCAACACTTGACCTTGCCCGAACCACCACACGCAGAAGAGCTCGCCCTCGGCTCAACTGAGCTCGCCTTCAACAGAATCTTTTCTCCTGACCTCCCTGCATCCGCAGCCATACTGCTTTTTGAGTTTGACGGACCAACGCCGACCACCACATCAATGGCGTTCAACTCCCCTGCGGAAACCGACTCCTCGTCGGAGCTGTCGTCATCTGCCAGGGCCCAAAAGTGAGACCCCGTCGCCGGCAAAGGGTCCGACGACGAACCCACACTCGAGCTGGCACGACCGTTGAACTGCACCGGCCAATCCCCTTCGTCTGTCGTCGTCTCTTCGTCGCTCCCGTCCGAATCTGCATACACAACTGTGCTTACCTTAGCTTGCTGCTCGACTCCCCTCTACGCCGCCCAGGGACGTGGAGCGAGCGTCAGCCGTCACCCCCTCCCGGCGGCCGGCTCCCCTTGGTCGCCCTCCTCGCTCTCACTCATCCTCCCCAGTCCGCCAGAGCATATAGCCTCACAACATTTGCAACTTAGCTTCGTGTCCTTTGAATCGCCTTAACAAGTACTCTTATCCTTGCTGTCCATATCCTTGCTGTCCAGGTAAGTTGAGCATGGGGAGACTGTTAATCGCGTCCTTGATAGGCTGATACGTACTGTACATTTTATCTAGCTCACATATCTCTAATCCTATGTTTCATTCCTTTGTTCCCAAACACAACTTCTTGTGTGCTTCCTATATTTATCATTCCTCTGTTTTCTCACTTCGGCTACAGTTATTTCCTATGTTTCCTATCATTTCTCTGTTTTGTATTCATCTGTTCCAAACAGACCCTTAAATGATGGGAGGATAGTCATGTGGGAGGAACGAACTCACATGATGAGAGCATTTGATCCGATGGCAAACAAGTGGGGTGATCTTGCCACTTTGGCAAACTTATGTTGCCATAAACATGTATCAAGGAAACCTTCTGTGTCCGGGTCTTTAGAGGTGAACCATGAGCTTCTTCCTCAACCAATTTTCACGTGATGTGCTTGATTGTAAGCATATACTATGTTCTCCATCTATCTTTACTAGCAATTTTGCCCGTGCGTTGCAACGGGAGAAAACATTGCTCACGCCTTCGCCGTAGTTCGCCCCGGCCCCACCGTCACCCTCCCACCTTGCAAACTTCCTGACCTCACCGCCATCCCGTTGCCCATGCTACCCTAATCTCGCCCACTATCATCCCCATCTCCTGAACCTCACTGTCGTCGTTTGTCACAGCCTCGTCATCATTTTCCTGATATCACCTTCCCTGATCACACCATTGTTGCCATTGTGCACGCACCACTCCGACCGCGCTCAATGATTTTCAGGCTTCCAATGTTCTTTGGATAAACATCCAATAACATCATACATATGTGGAGCTTGTGTGGACAAACTTAGAACAAAACAAAGCAAGAATGCTGAGAATAAGCAGAATCCAAATATCTCACTGCACGGAATGAACACGCTTGTCTGCAGTGAGGATGGATCGTAAGATGCGAGCAGTACCATGAAACTGTATGAGTTTTACAGATAGGGCAAACAAGCAAATAACTAAACTAATTAATTCTCTAGTGTA
This sequence comes from Cenchrus fungigraminus, assembly GCA_036936925.1. Lineage (NCBI taxonomy): Eukaryota > Viridiplantae > Streptophyta > Magnoliopsida > Poales > Poaceae > Cenchrus > Cenchrus fungigraminus. Next base: position 95,317,616 of record CM072780.1, read on the forward strand.
TCCTAACCAACTCAAGATATGCTGCCCATTCGTGCCGTGCACGGAGTGCAGGTGCTAATAATCATAATCCCCCGATCGCATGGATTCAGGTTCACGACAAGGTGGATTCAAGAACTGTGCAACTGCGCGCGCTGGGGCATGGCTTGGACCCAATGCCTTCATCTACATGGACGCGATCGACAACAATCCGCGAGGTGGTCCTTGTGCCGGTCATGGCGCAACGATGTTTCTGTCCAAGCCCAGGTCCGCAAGCAGCTTGAATCCGGCTCGGTCCAGAGTTCAAGTCTGTTGGCACTAACTAATCAACGGACGACAGACGAAAATTTTACCATGGACAGAACTTATGAAGGATTGTGTCCTTGCTTTAATATTAGGTAAAGATAAGGTGCACGTGCATATCAAGAATCAAACATTACAATCTGATCAGTAAGTTTATTATTATTATTTTATTTTTATAACGTAAACTTCATATGATTTGATTCATAATAAAACTATGATTATGAGTTTATAACTATAATAGATATAATATATGATAAATAGATGATCAAAGTGTTATTTGAAAGACCCTGTCAAACTATACTATGCTTTATAAAAATGGATAGGGATGGAGGGAATAGATGAAAATTGTAATGACGACAAAAAAACGAGTGGAGATTAATCTTGGATTGGAATTCGTCTTGGCCATTGCACGTGTGACGGTGTGAGGATCGAGCGGCATGACTCTGCAGCTCGCCTTGGGCGCGAGGGAAGGGTGGCGCATGCTTTATATCTGCGTGCTAGCTAGGCGCGGCGCTCGGCTCAGAAGACATGCGGTCCACATCAGTAGTCAACAAGGCCACAAAAGTTGGGTTCTAATCCCATTTAAGGGCTAATAAATTGATCCGATTTCAATAGGATGAGTACTACATACCGAGAACTCCATGTGCTATCTATGGAGTAGTCGGCAACCATGGTCTTTGCTGGAGCTAGCCGACCAAATAACACTCTACAAAGAAATAACACTCGGCGAACAAATAATTTGCCGAGTGCTTTCTATGGAGTACTCAGCGAAGCAGGCTGTCACCATCTCTTCGCCATCGCCTTACCTTTTTTTTGTTGTACTTTTTATACTACATCCCTATATTATCCCACTAGTTTATGGTTAATGTTGCATGCACTACTTAAAATAGGTCGCCATTGTGTACTCAAAATATGTTGGTGTCATCACTGGCCAAGGTAATTTACAGTGATGCTCCGCTTTTCTTTCAATTAGTACATTTTTTTCAAACAGATTAATTAACAGAAGGCTGTTGTACGCTGGAGGAAGAAACCTCAAATTAAAGGCTAGCTCACCTCCGAAGACGTGGACACATCAGAAGGTTTCCTTGATACGCAGACATAAAAAGATAATCTTTCAAAGTGGCAGTATCAGCCCATTTGCTTGTTCTTGGATCATATACTCTCAGGACTTGAGCTCTTTCCTCATATACGGCTATCCTCCCATCATCCAAAAGTAGCAGTGGATGTGAAGTCCACGATGCGTGACATATCGAAAACCGTTTGGTCCATAATCCCTTGTCCGCGTCCATGTCGACCAAGAACCAGAGATCCATTGAGCAATCTTCAAAGCGGTTGCCGTTGTGATGGACAGTTACCAAGCAACCATCCATGGCAGCTAAGTGGAGAAGACCGTGGTACATGAGCTTCTTCTTCTTCTTCTTCCCGTCGTCGTCACCGGCGAGACGGCTGCTTAGTGGACCCTGAAGCGTCGCCGGCCTCCACTCCTCCTCCGCCAGGTCGAACACGGCTATGGCGTCCGGCTCCATGTCGCCATTTGTATTCAGCAAGAAGTAGGCGAATCCTCCGATGACCACCCTGTCCCTGGGCCCCGACGCGACGAGCGCCGGCGGGCTCGGCACCGCCCTCCACCCTTCGCCATAGCCCAGCGTCGTGACTCTGCATGCCTGCACGGCGTGGTCACGCCTATGGCAGCAGTAGAAGACCTTGAGCTGTCCCGTGGAGGGGACGTGCCCGAGCAGGAACGGGAACAAGGCTGTGTCCGGACGTACGGCGGCGCTGGGGAGCAAGGCGGCGACCTTGCCGGTGGTGAGGTCCAGCACGGAGCTCGGGCTCTGGGTGTGCAGGGACGAGACGCAGACCAGGTCGAGCTGCGTGTTTAGGCCGTAGCAGGCCTGCCGGACGTCGGGTACCCGCCTGACGACTTTGCCGGACAGTTCGACGACGCAGACCTCGAAGTCGACGCAGCCTACATGAACGCCGGCGAAGAGCGGGTGGCGGGAGGCGTGGGCATTGGTGAAGGTCGGGTCCGAGGTGAGCGACCGCCACGACTGGCAGACGAGGCGGAGGCGGCAGAGCACGTCGACCGGTAGGCGGAGCAGGACCTCGCGCAGCACATCCGTGGGAAGTGTGCCGTCGTTGCCGGCGGCGAGAGGTGCACGGAGCTTTCCTTGCTCGACGTGTCGCGCGAGCGCAGACCCCATTTTTTTTTTTTTAGGAAACAGGAGGGGTTTTACCCCATTGCCGACCGATTAGTAGCTAGACTAGATGCAAAATCGATGCAGGCCAGGCAGGGGGTAACCTTGACGAGATCGACGTGCGCGCGTCGATCTGATCTGCGTATTTAAGCAGATGTACAATTGGGTGCGTCGTCGAACCGGACAGAGGCCAGTCCGATCGAGTTAGATTCATTGTTACGTTGGCTCGGCTTAACTTTTGCTACTACAGGCAATCCATGTACAAGGCATAAAGAAAGTCACGTGTTCTGAAGCATACTCCCTATCTCCCTCCGTTCCGCAAAGAGTGTCACATTAGTCTTTAAATCTTATCTCACAAAGAGTATCCTCTTGTATCATAATAAATCTCACTAAATTAAAACAACACTCATACCAATAAAGAAAAGTGTATAAATGGTCAATTGATGTTATATGTCTATTTTCAACTAGGTGATATACCTCGCGTGATGCTGCAAAAAATTTTTAAACAAAATTTTAAGGTGCAATGTGAAAGTAGGAACACTAAAGTGATTCCATGACAACATTCTTTGTTAAACAACATTATACATGGAAGCATGATAATTTTGTTGAGAGAGAACTATTCTAAATTATTGATCCTACCTTTTTTGTACTACGGGAATTTTGTAACATGCTACTCACAAATACATGAATATTGTGCCCTCTCCCTCACAAATACATGAATACATGCCGCCTTCTCCCTCACCCTCTCGATGTCGAGCCTTCCCTCCCTGGAGCTATTGTGCCCTCCTTGTCCGACATGGTGGACCTCGAGGTGGACAATGGGGACCAAATCAAGGTTGAGGAGCACACGCGCTGACAAGGTTGAGGAGCGGATGCACCGGCAGTCATGACGGTGACTGAGGCGTGGACCCGAATGAGCAAGCGGTACCATGGGGCGGAGGCACTAATGCACGCGACACACGCCTCGCCGAAAGGAGAGGCACCGCCCAGATCCATCTAGTAGAGGAGGGGATGGGAAGAATGGGGAGAGTCAGAGCTGGCCCTCGAGGAGGCGTCGCGCGGGGAGCGGCCGACGCTGGTGGCTGGTTGGGGCAGACATGGGGGGGGGGCAGGGAGGAGGAGATGGGTAGATGGCTGGCGGGAGCAGACCTGAAGAGGGAGAGGATAATAAGGTGGGAAGGAGACAAGGGATGAGAAATGGGTTCCACATGTCATTGTATGTGCAGGATTGATTTGAATATGGATAGCTAAAAGATTTGAAGAGTCTCTTGGTTATCTTCTGATTATGGAGTTTTTCTTTTTTTTACAAGGCTTCAAAAACTCCAAATTTAGCTAAGATTATACATAATAAGCTATTGGAGTTGCTCTAAAGGAGACAGGGTTGGTCCTCCGTTTTGAGGGGCCATGGCAAAACTCAATTAGGGGGGCTCTTGTTTAGACTGTGCCTTTGAGATGGTTTCTATGCAATCACAAGACGGAATGAGAATCTAATATTATCATTTGCTTGTTTCATTGTTGAACTAATTTTACCATTTGTTTTCAGCACTTGGACTTGTTGATTTGGAGCAGTTCAACAAGCTTTGAGTTTTAGTATATACACTGGATGTCTATATGTATACATTGGTTGAGTGCACATAGAATTTGAAGGCCATAGGCAACCGCCCCCAGATGCCACCGGGCCTGAAAGGAGGTAAAGGAACACAAGTTATAGACAAGGAAAAGTATATCTCACTAGGATGAAATAGAGCACCCTTCTCACCAAAAATTTTCTTCACCTTCTTCTCCAACTCCGACGACCAACACTAATGAGCTTAGGGCTCGAAGTTATTTCGGTTCAAGGTTTCCAAGGGGCCCTCCTCACCGTTGGCCATAGAGGAAGGGCCCACGGCGACAGGGTGGCCCGGTGGAGGAGACGGATGGGGGAAGGGGGCGTTGGTGGGGGCAATGACGATTGGGCTGGCGCTAGGGCGGGGAAGTCGATGGTGACAACAACGGTGGACGGAGGTAGCGGTGGCAGTGGCAGTGGTGGTGGGAGATGGCAGCAGGGGGTGGAGGAAGGGTAGGAAGCGGTCGACGCGGATGGGCTAGGGTCCCGCTAGAGGTTCGCGTCTGTCAGCGGTCGCGTTACGCGCTAGGGAGACCCTAGGCCACATGCTAGAGGGTTGGAGGAGAGGCTGGGCAGCAGGTGGTGGGCCGGGGGTGGAGGGAGGAGGATGGAGGAGTCGGGAGAGAATGAAGAAACTTATGGAGAAAGAGACTAGTAGATAAGAAGAGAGAGAGAAAGGAAAGATCTGATCCCTCGAATTGAGATTCAATGGTCTAAAAATTCATGTGAGGAGGGGTTCCGTTTCACTTGGTTGCGGACACTACTAAGGCCACAATACCGATTATTTTTGCACCTGTTACTAATGGGTGCATTAGTTTCGGGTGGGGCGGTAAGACCCTGAAACGCTATTTGTGAACCCCTTTAGTACTGAGTGGGAGCGACGCCCGGTACTAAAGGCCCCCATTTAGTACTAGGTGATCACACCATGTGGTACAAAAAGGTCAAGCACACTTTAGTACTGGGGTAGAAAAACCTCGGTACTAAAAGAAGGTACATTAGTATCGGTTTGAAAGAAATCCCAGCACTAATGCCTCCACCCCTCTACGTGCCTCTTCCCTTCTCTCTCTAGCTCTCCCCTTAAGTCCCCCACCTCTCCATCTCCATCATCCACACACTATCTGTTTTCCCCTCTCATCTCTCTCTTCTTTTCTCTTCTCTGTGCACAAAGACTAGGGAGCAGCGGCAGCACTGCATCTCGGCATGGAGGCGTGGCACCGCGTGCGTACGTGGGGGCAGGCCTTTGGTGGCGTATCAGCGGAATGAAACAAATATTGTTGCATCAACCTATACTGCGCACAAGCGGGCAATAAACATAAGAGTAAAGGGTGACTTTTCTTACCTTTGGTATATGTAACATTTGCCATGGATCTTTCATTGATTTTATCATTGAACCTTTGTCTTTTAAAGAGCAACTCTGTCTCACTGAAAAGTTTTTTTTCCAGGTCGTGCAAAGCTTGGATTGTGTGTTAAAAACATTTTTCTAGTAAAAAATTAGCCGTGAACTAATGAGTTTTACACCATTCAAATTTGTCTAACCTGAATTGTTTAGAAAATTTAGGCTTGTCTTTGTCATGTAACTAGTCTACATTCGATATTCCTAATAGACGTTGTAAGAGGACCCAAAAATTTCATTTCACCAACAAAACGAGAGAGCCTGAGTAACTTGCAACCCCAATCTCACTACATCACAGGGCCCATCGCTCAGAGCCACACCTTCACAACCTTGTCCTCACCCCACTCTCGTCCTCCGTCTCTTACTCTCCGCCTCCTTTCCCCGATCAAACCCTCATTCCCCGCCCGCGGTGGCCGAATCCAACCAAATCAGCATGGCAAAATTAGCTCCTGAACACTTAAAATATGTGACCTTTGCTACAACACACTAAAAAAACATGTCTTTGTTCAAACACACTAAAATTATTTGGTAATTAGGTGTTGGACACTCCACCTCTTATTATAATTGTCTTTAATAGAAAGGTACGTGAAAAGACCAAATTAACCCTGCCTCTTCTCTTCTTTCCTCTGTTGCCGAACGGGGAGTCAAAACGGATCGAGATTCCCCCAACACCGCTCCTGCTGCTCCTCCGTCTGGCCATCTCCTGCTGTTCCCTTGCCCGGCCATCTCCTGCTGCTGCCCCGCCTTGCTCTAGGCACAGGGCCGCGCCCTTCACCAAGGCCCCGGCTGTTCCCCACTGGGCGGTGGCCTGTCACGGTGGTGGCGCCCGCTCGTGGCAAGGTTGCGGCGGCTGCTTGTGGCCGGAGATGGAGGAACCTGTTTCACGATTCTTCAACGATATTTTCGCAGAGAACCACGCCGATCTATCATTGGTTCCCAACGGGTAAGATTATTGATATTTTTCCCTAGGGCTAGGCTAACTGTTGGCTCAATTTTGCGAAGTAAATCGTACACTTGTTCATCTCCTTCATCCTTGTGCCCCTGTATGTCTAGGATGGAACCCAATTTGAGTAGGCGCTTTATGTCAAATTAACTGATGATGATGCTCTCGTGAATATTGCAAGGCATGTAACATTCCAAAGATTTTAGATAGTGATAGCACAAACTGGAATGATTTGCTTCTTCAAATTGCTACAGAAATTAAACTAGGCTCAAAACAAAATTTGCGTGTGACCTACTGGGATAATATGCAGGGAAGCACAGATGCCCCAACCAACTAAACTATTGCACAACCTTCACTTGAAGCTGACTCCTCCCTTGTCTTTTTCCAGAACTTTATACTGATTTTTTACTTTTTCCCAGAGAAGGCTAGAGGAGCAGTATCATCTGAAGCACTGTCTCCAGTAGCCTTCATGGAGAAGGGAAACTCACAGAAATTGAAGGTTGTCAGGTCTAAGAAAGATTAGGGAGTATCGGATCAGTAGCATGTAGAGTTTTGTTGGCATCAGATATCTAGATGTGGCTTGACTCTGATTTCCTCTTGCTAAGCCTGTAGAATCATCCCTTTTGCTAAACCATGTCATTAGGGTCTATACTGTAGCCAAATGTGGCTGAACCTTCTATTTGTATTTATGTACTGCTGCTGAATGGTGAAGAACATGTTGTTATCCTGTCTTTTTTTATCTGAAATGTTCATTTGAAGGGGCAGGGGTACTACACTTGTCCTTTATAAATGTATTGACACATGTTTGATAAAGATATATTATACGGAGCTGCTAGCGCCCGGACGTCCGATCCGGGCGCTAGCATCGGACACCTCCGCGACCGTCGGATGGGAATCAAATCAATCTTCAGCCGTCCGATTCAAAGCCAGGGAGCAAATGTTGCGAGTCGTTGCGAGCAATGTTGCGAGAAGGTTGCGTGCAACATTCAAACATCAGTAGGCCTCCTCCCTCCTCTCTCATGTTGCGACCATGTTGCGACTATATTGCGGCCATGTTGCGACCCGTGTTGCATGCAACATCCAACATCAGGAACTCTTCTCCTCGACACGAATCCCAACATCACATGTTTGCAACATCGAAACTCAACATCCGCAACGTTAAAATTTAATGTTTGCAACACGCAACATCAAAGGCCCTCCTCCCCCCTCCTCCTCGACACAACACCCAACATTACATACAACATCCGCAACATCGAAAATTAATGTTTGCAACATCCAACACCACGTGTCTGAAAACATTGAGACTCAACATCTGCAGCATCTAAAATTAATATTTGCAACATAAAAAAAATTAGACCTAATTTTGAAACATTTGCATGGGACAGTCACAACATCTAAAGAACACGGACACAACATATTCACAACGATTGCAACATGAACGACAAACGATTGCGCCATGAAGGTGACCAATTGCAACATGCCAAGAATATTGTTGCAACACCGATATGCAACAATTGCAACAAAAAAACAAACAGGAGCAGGCAGGAGCTCCCCCCTCGTGCATGCGCCCGCGGCGGCGGCAGGAGCTCCCCCCACCCTGACGGCGGCGGTCGAGCTCCGCCGCGCGCGCCCGCGCCCGCGCGTGGAGGCCGTGGAGGGCCCACCCGCCCCGGTCGCCCTCCACGACCTCCTCCGCGCCCGCTGCTCCGCCGCCTTCAGCCCGCGCGTCCCCTGCTCTGCCACGCGTCGCCGTGGGCCCGCTGCTCCGCCGCGTCAGCCGCGCCTGCCGCCTCAGTCTGTGCTCGATCTGGCCAGTGGATGAAGCTCGCGCTCGAGATTGCAGGAGCGGCGGCACCCCCCGCGACGTGCTTGCCCGTCCTCCGGCCGCGGGAAGCGAGGGCGCGCCCTCCCGCCGCTCGCCGCCGGAGATCCTCCGCGCCGCGGGGAGCGACGCGCCCTCCCGCCGCTTGCAGCGGGGAGCGGCAGCAGCAGCATCCGCGGGAGGCGTGAGGAGCGGCGGCACATCCGGCGCGGCTGGCCTGCCCCCCGGCCGCGGGGAGCGGCGGCGCGTCCGGCGCGGCTGCCGTGCCCTCCCGAGGCGGGGAGCACTCGCCGTGCGTCCGCGCGTGGTGGAAGGGGGCGACGAGATAAAGCTGAGGTGGGGCCCACGTCTGTTTTTTTTCCCTTGTAGATGTGGACCGGCACGCCACCCGTCCGGAAAAAAGGACGCGCGTCGGACGTCCTATACGAAGCATTTCCATATATTATAAAATGTGTTATAGTGTCCCGCACCCAATTGCCCAAGAATTTTAGTGTGTTTTTGGCAAAGACATATTTTTTTAGTGTGTTGCAGCAAAGGTCACATATATTTTGAGTGTCCAGGACCTAATTTTGCCTATCAGCATGGCTTCGGCGGAGCCGGCGGCGATTCCGGCCTTGATGGAAGAGATCGTCAAGGAAATCCTCATCCGCCTCCCTCCCGGCTCCCGCCGAGCTCGAGAACCTCGTCCGCGCCGCCGTCGTCTGCAAGCCCTGGTGCCTCCTCATCTCTGGCCGCGGCTTCCGCCGATGACTCCGTGAGTTTCACCGCGCGCTCCCCATCCTCGGCCTCATCTGCAACCGCGTCGACGAGGATTTTCCCAGCATCTACCTGACCCGCTTCGTCCCCACCTGCTCCTTCCGTCCGCCCCAAGCCGACTGCCGCGAGTGGCGCGCGCTCGACGCCCACCACGGCCGCGTCCTCCTCCGCGGCATGAGCTGGGGGCATCGCCACCTCGTCGTCTGGGACCCGTGACGGACGAGTGGACCCAGCTGCCCAAGGGGCCGCTGCTTGCCTACGACTCCAAGGCGGCTGTGCTCTGCGCTGCTTGTGGTACTGGCGCCTGTGACCACCTCGACTGCCACCACGGACACTTACTCGTCGTCTTCTTGGGCACGGGTGACAACGCCGTCATGCACATGACACTGTGGGTCTACTCGCCCGAAGCTGGAAGCTGGAGTGAGCCAACCTCTGTCGTTCAGTTCCCCAAGTACCATATTGGGAATATTGATATGCCGCCCTCTGCCATTGTTGGGAATGCACTCTACTTCGTGATTGACTCACACAGGAGAATTCTCAAGTATGATTTGGCCACACGGGAAATCAATGTGCTTCTCCAACCTCCTGGGTCTGATAGGTCCTGTTCCACAATCATGACACTGGAGGATGGCGGTCTGGGAGTCGCAAGAATAGAAGGGACCAGTCTCTTCCTTTGGTTCATGGAGGCGAATCCTGATGGAGGCATGGGTTGGGCACAAATCAGAGTCATTAACCTCCCGAAGCTACTATTTGTCGATGCACATTGGATTTGTCCTGATTTTGTTGGCTTTGCACATGGTGCCGGAGTAATTTTTGTGGGTACAGGTGATGGGCTATTCAGTTTTGATTTAAAGTCTGGTCAGGTCAGGAAGGTATGTGAGGGGGGATGCCATATCGATGGCATCCGTGGTGTTGTTCACTTTATGAGCTTCCACACTCCAGGTACAGCTTTGCTTGAATTATGATTTCTCAATGTTTATGACTTGTAATGTTCCTGTTGGTAATATGAAAATGTGAAGGATATTATGATAGCACCTATGTTCAAGATTAGTGTGTATATAAAGGTGGGATAGTTGAAACTGTGGTATGTCTACCTATACTTTTTGTTGGAATTATCAACCATTATCTTCATTACTAGAAATTCCAAAGAAATTTATTCAACCGTTACACATTTCTTTTGGACAGACGAGGGTCTTGAGTTCTTGACAACTTTTGAGCACACAGTAAAGTCATTGCTCTAGACACCAGCGGCTGCTTATTTAGCTCTGGATAATAATTTAGTTCTGCTTCCCTGTTTGGTTGTCCAGGAACTCATTGGTTTTGTCGTTGTGTCGTGTTAGTTCATTATGTATGGCCAAATTAGTTCAGAACAGGCAACTGATATTTTCAATTTTGTGTATGTCTGCAGCATTGGGAGCGGTCTGTACAGGTGACTGACCAAGGGCAGGTTCCTCGAGGGCTCAACTAACAAAAAATGTTCAATGGCGGGTTTCTGGGTTCAGGCTGAATTGGGTTGTGGTAATGGTGAATAATGTAAGCCTCAAAGTGGAACAACTCTTTAGCAGCAGCAAGGTGTTGTCTTCTTATTCAAAGGTTCTGCTGCATATTGAATTTGTTACCTTGATCAATGCTGTGAAGTTGTTCTGGACTTGCCTGTAAGCTACTAACCTCTGAAGTTGACTAGTCGACGTGCACTCCTGAACCTTCTATATGTTGCAATATGGATTGTTGTCATGAATTTGCTCTGTGCGGTATAAAAAAAATTGCATCTGAAATTCTGCGTAAATTTAGAGATCGGTTCATCTTCAACATCTTGTAGCTTGAAAGGAGTAGTCACCATGCAGATCCAATGTGATCCAAGGTGCTAAATGCTTCCACAGATCCCATTGATCTTTTGGTAAGAATTAGTCTTCACAGAAATATTTAGGTTCAATTTGCAATATATGAATGTTTCATGGACGAGTGTGTGTATGTAAGTTCATACAGGAACGTTCAAAATACTAGGGCTGCTGTCTTTTCTGTGAAACTAGCAGAAAGCACACGGATTTTATATCGTTTTGCTGTGGAGTCAGCTGAGGCAGCACAACAGCAGTAGGGGAAAGCTGATGACGACGTTGTGTGTTGTGTCGATGCCTTGTTCTGTTTCGTTTGCTAGGTTTCTAATTTGTTTTTTTGTTTTGTTTTGTTTTGTTTGCTGTAGATGTGAGTTCTGTGCAGCACATCCTCAAAGTTTGTGCTAGCCTGATGTCCTCATTATGCAAGCGCAGAAGAATAACTACACGTGAATGAAATGCTGAATTCTGGTTTGAAAACTCACACTTCAGTTCTCCATGGAAAGCACTCTTGTCAACGTGTGGTCAAACGAAATTCAGTTCACTTTGTGAGGATGTGCAGTGTGCAATCCAAATTTTTCAGGCAGTGAAAATGCAGAGTTTGAGTCTGTGTTTGCTGCTGTTTATTTTGGAAAAAGTCTGGTTTACCACCCTGGACACAGCGCCGAGTTCACGACTCCACCCTAGACACGAAAACTGGGTGAACTACCTCCCTGAACTCTCAAAACTGTACAATTACTTCCCTTACCTTCGGTTTTCAAAGGTGGTTTTGTCATTTTAATTAAAAATAAATCTTGTAAATACTTAATGAAGTTATTAAATTATGAAAAATATTGAGTTGCATGCACCAACCAGTTCAACGCAAAAGCTTAAGTTGGGGAAAGGTGGACAATTCACTTATACCCCAACACCCCTCTCATGTGCATGTCACATATGTGGATATTGGAGTCAGGCTGTAACTATTTTAATTAATGTGCCTGTCAAGATTCGAACTCGAGACCTCAACCGGTGCAACCCAAAAAACTTTGAGCTGATGGGGAAAGATGGACAACTCGCTTATACTCCAACAAAAAATATTCTTAAGCTTCTATAAATTATGAGAAAATCCTAGAGATTGATGGGATGCAACAATTTAGATTTAGCTCTACCAAAATGAAAATATATCTAAAAATTAACAACATTTATTAGAATATTTCAATCTTTATATAGTTGGATCTTGAATACGTTTTGTAATAAAAAAAATGAAATGAAGCTGACATGAAAAGATTCATCGAAAATGCATAAATGGATTCAACATTAATATATGTTATATTTATTGTGACATCCCGGCCTAAGGCTTAATAGGATTGAGCGTGCTTGACTTCTTTTCCAGAAGCCCATCTCGAAAAACTCCAAAGTTAAGCGTGCTTGACGTGGAGCGATGGGTGACCGACCGGGACATGTGTTGGTCTGTGGCCTGTGGGGATATTCTTAGGGTCCTAGAGAGCTGCCAGGCGTAGGCGAGCCCAGCCTCGAGGAGGCGGATCATTACATTTATTATGGTTGACTGCATTTACGATGTATTCATTCATGTCAGGTTTATTTAATGTTTTTATTATAAAAAGTATTCGAGATGCAATTAGAAAATTTTATGATGGTTAAAGTTTTTGATATATTTTCATTTTGCTAGAGCTAAATTTAGATTTAGAAAATATTAAAAAATGTCATTTTAAATATTTTTTAGATTCTTTTATCCCATCTATAGGATTTTTCTCATAATTTTAAAAGCTTAGTGACGTTTTTCATGGTTTAATAACTTTATTAAGTATTTACAATATTTGTTTTAATTAAAAATGATAAAACCACCTTTGAACACCCAGGGAGGTAAATTATACGGTTTTGATAGTGGAGGCTGGAGGGAGGTAGTTGAACTGGTTTTTGTGTTAGGGAGAAATCCTGGACTGGACAATGTGTCTAGGGAGGTTAAGCAAACTTTTTCCGTTTATGCTCACCAGGCAGAAGGCGCACTTCTACGGAATTATACGGTTTTGATAGTGGAGGCTGGAGGGAGGCAGTTGAATTTTATTTTCTTTTAATTTATTTTTTATTCATTTTGCAAAAATATACGATCGTTTCAAAATTTAGCAAAACTAACATACCACCGCCGTGGCCCATGGCGGTAGGGGCAAACTGCCATGGCCCCCGGCTGTTTTAGGTGCTACAGTGACCTATTTTCTATGAAGTTGGGTGGAGATAAACTTTACACGAAACTTGTAGCTTTCAACGAGATCTACAACTTTGTAGTTCAAACTTTTTTCATTTGAAGTCATCTTGGGGCTCAAAGAATTGATATACTGTCCAGATCTGGATATCAGATCTGGACAGTATATCAATTTTTTGAGCCTCAAGATGACCTGAAATGAAAAAAGTTTGAACTACAAAATTATAGATCTCATCAAAAGTTACAAGTTTCATATAAAGTTTATCTCCATTCAAGTTCATAGAAAAAATTTACGATTTTTTGAAAACAGCGTGACCCTAACCGCCGTGGACCACAGCGGTTGAGGTGCTACAGTAATCAACCGCCGTGGGCCACGGCGGTTGGTTACTGTAGCACCTGCAACCGTCGTGGCCCATGGCGGTACCGCCATGGGTCACGGCGGTGTAGGTTATTTTTGCTAGATTTTGAAACGGTAGTATATTTTTCCAAAATAAATAAAAAATAAATTTAAAAAATAAAAAATTCGAGGCAGTTGAACTGGTTTTCGTGTCTAGGGAGAAATCGTGGACTGGACATTGTGTCTAGGGAGGTTAACCAGACTTTTTCCGTATATGCACAACAGGCAGAAGGCGCAATAATAAGAAATTCGGCCCATCCAATTGCGAATCAAGGCCCAAATTGGCCTAATTAGGTCGTTCGGCCTTATTGTTAACTGCTGAATTATAAAGGCCCACCAGTGGACGAGGCGATGAGGGGAGCGGATGAGCGTCGGATGCTGTTTGTGTGGACACGTGGTGACCATCGGATCGGTTGCTCAGCCAGAGCCAGGCCTCCGCATCCCGTATCCAGCGAATCTTCTCACCCTTGAAATTCCGAGCCCCGCCTTGCCATTGCGGTAACCGTCTCGCAACGACCTCTGCTCTCCTCCCTTCCCCTTCTCCCTCTCCCCGCAGAGCATAGCCCCGAGCGCCGAAGGATTGGTCCCCGCTCCCTCGCCGTCAGGAAGCACACGCGCCGGCGTCGACCATGGATTACTTCCCGGACGGCCTGGGGGTGCGGCTCTGGAGCCCCGCGCGCGGGGCGTACCTCCACGCCGACGCGGACGGCGTCGGCGTCTCCCTCCGCCAGCACCGCGCCTCCAACAACACGGAGTGGGAGGTGCGGAGGGTGCGGCGCGACGGCGCCGAGTTCTTCATCCTCCGCAGCGCCGCCACCGGGCGCTATCTCGCGCTCTCGCCACCGCCCAGCCGCCGCGCCGTCCAGCGGGACGACGGCGAGCCGGACCACCGGGTCTTTTTCTGGAGAGCGTTCATGGAAGGCGAGGGAGCCGTCCTTCGGAACGCTTTCCACAACTCCAAGCTCCGGGCCTCGGGCCACCTCAACGAGAACAACGGCGTCACCGCCGGTAACAAGGATGGCCGCGCCACGGCGAATTGGCTAGTGGAGGCAGCAATGCCGTCCCTGAGCCCGGCGACGCCTGCTCCGCCAGAAGCCCCGGTAAGTTCGTCATCCCCTTGTGTACCGCCTGGTGGGGGCAAGTTTCTTGAAACCCTGCTTCAGCGATTCAATCTTTCCCTTCTTCAGTTCGCGTTTTCCCGAGCAATTCTTGACGTGTGTTTTCATGCGTTGCAGCACAAGCTCGTCAGTCTGCGCGTACCAAGATTGGGCCGCGAGACCTTCAATGGTGCGAAGCTGCCGTTGCTCGGCGATGGCAACGCCTTGATTGGGTACGTCGCGGCTCGCTCTCTCCTCGGCCTGGTCGAGGTCCTGGATGGCACCGGCGAGCTCTTGACGGCGCAGGAAGGCGCGTTGAGGTCCGAGCTCGGGGGCGGTCAGCTCCCGCATGGGCTGACTGCCCTTGTCTTCATCGGGCGGGGCAGCGGGATCAGGGTGCTGCCCCTGCTCGTTCTGCAAGATGACGCGAACGGGGCCGTCGGCGGCGGCGAAGCGGGGGATGGCAACGACGGTGTCGAGGGCGGTGTCGCCGGCGGAAACGGCGTCGGGAACCACGGCTACAACGCCGATGCGGACCAGCGGGGTGCCGGAGCCGAGGAGCAGATCGCGGGTCACGGCGAGGTGTTCCAGGGCCCTGCGGCGGTGTTGGAGATCCTGCCGCTCAATGCGGCGCCGCTCCCAGTTCAGGCTCCTGCCGCCGCCGCCGCTCCCGACAACCCGGCGGTCCTTCGTCTCCAGAGGCTCTATGGTGGCTTGCTAAGGAAGCGGCAGCTAGTGCAGCAGCTGGTGCGGCAGCTCAGCGACATGGCGGAACGCGCCCGTGCGGAGGGGACCCGACCCGACAGGAAGGAAACCCGCACCCTTATCGACAATATTGTGGAGCACATTGGGGGTGTGAAGCGCATCAAGGGCGATATCACTGAGCTACTGGCGGTGATGGAAGGGGACGCTGCCCCTGCACCACCAGCAGAGATGGAGGAGGACCCGGAGGAATGGGTGCCCGACTCTGTGCGCCGCCGGCTGCGCCGCGGCGGTTAAGCTAGCTCCGGCTGACAGTCTGATACTGACTCTGAATCGTTGTAAAACAGTTCATGTTTTGTTTGTCAGTAAACCAGTGTTGATGGTTCCATCAGAAATTCCGAATTGATTGGGGAATGTGAATGTTTGTTTTAATTCGAGCACATTCGAATAGTTTGTTGGTTTAAAATTTGAGACTGGGCAATTCGGAATCGGTTCCTTTTTTTTTTCTGAATACTCGACTGCAAATGCAAAGGAGGGGTTGTTTTCTTCAGTCCAACTACTAGCTGTAGGCAATCTTATAGATCCTGCGAATGGAAGAGAGCATGGAGGTGGGGGATCCAGCGCCGCTGGGGTTTGCGAGCGGCAGCAGGAAGGATACGCGCGCACAGCGGCGAGTGTCGGCGGCGGGATCCTCGCGCGCGGCGGTCGGATCCGCGACGACCCCAACACGGAGGGCCGCGGGGTTGACGCGGCGCGGCTTCACAGCGGGGGAGGCGGTGTGGCTCCCTGGCGGGGGCAACGGCGGGGGCTCCCCGCAGGTGAGCACGGCTACCTGGTGGGAGCGGTGGTCCCCGGCGGAGCAGCGCGGCTTCCCGATCGGCGGCGACGCGGCTCCCGTCCCTTTCCGCTTCGGGGCTCGAATCGATGACCATTTCAGGTGGAGGCAAGACGGAGGGAGGTGGAGAGCAGGCGAGTTGGCGACTTCACCCGTGGACCAGGTGTGTTTTCCTCCTTCGATAGCTTCTGCCTGTTGATTTATTTGTATGTTTCTAGAGAGCAATTTCAGTGGTTACAGACTTACAGTTGCATAAGAGCAAAGGCAAATAATGCCTAGAACTGAATTTCCTGCTTCATTCTAGTTAACCTTGTAGCAAATAAGATATATCATTAAGTAGTTACGCACTCCTAGCATGCTGGGTTAACGGTAAAGCTTGGTATGAAATTGGATATCACAGTTACCCCAGTGTTTTTTTATAGGATTTTGTATTCGATCCTTTTTGCCCTTAGGAATCGATTGTGTAAACGCTGAGGTGCATGCTGCATGGCATGGAAGTGCATCATATTTTCCCCTTTACCAGCTGTATATTATTCTTTCCTCGTGGAACATGTAAAGTTGGATCAGAAGTATAATGAGCACGGATCAGACCGCTAGTTCCACTTTAGATTACTAATCCAAAATGAAGTTAGCCCCTTTCGTCTCTGTGCAGCCTGTTTGTTGAATGCAGTTTGTGGATATCAAAATTCCATTTTTCCTTCTAGTATTACCTTGCACCTAGTTCAGATTTATACCGTTCAGCTTCCTCAGTAGACAAACACTAGTTCTGTGCCTGGAACCGCATCGCAAGTGAAGCTACTCCCTTGTTATCCCTGCATCACCTGCTTGTTGATATTGATTTTTTATCCTTGTGGGTTGCATAAACTGGAAAGACACTCTGAATTCGACAAAGTGTGCAACATACGCATTGGGCATGGTGAGAACTGAGAAGTTCTTAAAACAATGAACAGGTAGGATAAATGTTCCAGTTCTTAGTACGTTTTTTTTTCTCCAAGTCATTTTCTGCAGCCTCCAGCATCATTCATACAGGCTAGGGATTAGTACATAATAGATGCTCCAATGATGGCAAGGGAAAATGTTTGGAAACCACTGGGACCTGCATCATTTCTGCATATGATGTCTTGAATATTTTTTTACCTTTTTTGACCAACCGTCTCAAACCTAGGTGTTAGGAGTGTACATGGACTCCTCCCACCAGCTGTATTTACATATCATAATGCTCACAGCCGCAATGATTGTAGATCTAGTTCAGAAACAATTATAGTTGCATCTACTATTTGTTGTTCACGTGATGCTGTAATCGGAGATAGTTAGTTCATTATACATTCTACAATTAATACGCAGAGTTTGCAGATTTTAGTAAACTTATACAGTAATATTTCAGAAGTTCTTGTGATTATATATTGGAAGTGAGTCTATGTACTGCCTACGGATGTGACAGATTTTAGTTTGACATGTTAAATTTGATGCGTCACATACACTTATCATGTACAGTATGTGCTACCAGCTACCGAGATTGGTGTTATTCCAGAGGCTATTCAGCTTCCTGTTTATTCAGTTAACATGTTCATCATTGAATTTTCCCTGAGCATATTTTGTTTGTTTCCAGGCTGTGCTGGCAATAGTATAATACATAAAAAGAGCTAGAGGAGGAAGAAAAACCAGCTTCACCTCCTTCAACTTTAAAGGCAACTAGCTTCCCATTTCCCATTGTGGTTAGACTGTCTTCTATTGTTCAGGGCAGAATACTTCTCACAACAGTTCAGAGTTTTGGCCAAAGTATTTTTTTAAAAAAAAAGTTCAGGGTTTGTCATAATTTTTAAATAAATTGTGCATTATTCGTACAACGTACAATTTTCGAGATACATTAGCACCCAATCATAATTGATATATGTATGACAATGAGTGCCTCAGTTTTTGGTCTGCTTGGTTTCCCAGGCAAAACTTGCCTGACCTTCATTTTTGTGAACATCACTACCTTGATTCCTATCATATTTTGGTGGTTAGTATTTAGTAATGAGTCAGCACTTCCACTTACCGCTAGCAGATGTTTTTAAATCTGTCATATTTTAAAATATATCGATTATTGGGATGAATGTGAGGCCACCCCCCCAGCCCCCCCTCTCAAAGCAAATGGGTAGGTCTGTCTGCTTGCCTGTCAAATTAAGCTATAGTCTGTATCTAGATACTGCAATAGCAACGTGCTGGCTGCAACCACATCGAATGGGATGTCGTATGCATGGAGAAGCATCTTAAAAGGAGCACAAGTACTAAAAGAAGGGATTATCTGGAGGGTGGGGACTGGAAGAAGCATCAAAATCTGGTCAGGTCATTGGCTTCCGAGGAGCTGGACGAGAGCACTGGTAACACCACAGGGTGCAAATCTGCTGAGTACAGTGGATGAACTCATAGATCCAGTGACAGGCCAATGGGACCAATCACTGATAGCTCAGACATTTGTGGAGGAAGACGCCAAAATAATTCTGTCTCTGCCTGTGCGCATTGAACTAGATGATGTGTTTGCATGGCATTACGATAGTAGAGGGTTGTTCTCTATCCGGTCAGCGTACAAGATGCAAAGAGAGCTAGAGCCAGAGCAGTAGAGCAGCCACCTCGGCGCAGGGTGACAAAATGGAGGAAAGGTTTTGGAAAGATTTGTGGAAACTTAAATGCCCAGGGAAGATCAGAGTTTTCCTCTGGAGGCTGGCACATAATTCCATCGCGCTTAGGATGAGATTGGAGTGAAGAGGCATGGAACTTGACACGAGATGTGTAATGTGTGGAAGATTAAATGAGGACGGAGGCCACCTGTTTCTTGACTGCAAATATGTCGAACTAGTATGGCAGGAGTTGGGATTTGAAAATCTCAGAATTTTACTGTCAGGCAAACGATCGGGTTCTGCAACACATTTTGGGGATGAAGGATGTTGAGCAGATGAAAGTGGTTAATTTGCTTTGGCAATGGTGACCAAGGGAGGTGGCAGGCCTAGCAATTGCAATAGCAAAACAGTTGGTCGAGTTTCTGGCAATAGGGAGAGAAGAACAGAAACCAACTGCGACGGAAAAAATGGAGTTGTCCTGTCAGTGAAACGTTCAAAATAAATACAGATGGATCTTTCAAGACCCATTCGGGAGATGGTGGTTGGGGTTTTGTGATAAGAGATCATGAAGGTGTGGTGATCAAAGCAGGTGCTGGACGGTGTCTTCATCTTCTTGATGCCTTCCATGCAGAGGTGTTGGCATGCAAGGTCAGCATGACAACAGCTGAAGAACTAGGCATGACAAAGGTTGTGCTCGATACGGACTCAATGCTTCTGAAACTTGCTTTGGAGTCTAATTCATTTGTGTTAGCACCAACGGGAGGCTTGCTGCTAGAGATCAAGAGTTTGCTTAATGTTTCGTTTAATTCCTGGAGTTCTAGTTATTGCCCTAGAGAATATAATACGGTCATGCACGCTATGGCAGTGCAGGGTTGTTGTGAGTGTCCTTGTGATTGTGTTCTAAGCTGGGACAGTACGCCCCCGGGCGCTGAGGACCTGGTAGCTCAATCAGTTAATGGAAGTTTCTTTCCTTTTTTTAAAAAAAAGAAGATATTGTCGTGCTGATATAAGTTGTATATAAAATAGTTTTCACGTGAGCACATTTTCTTTTTGTTCTTATGAGTAACTTGTGTGTCAGACTACTATTTTTGCATCATGAATTGTTTCAATCTCCTTTTTTATCCCCAAAAGCTGCTATTGAAATCTAACATATCTTTAGCTCCCATAACCAACAAATGTGATGCATGAAGTTGTATAACATTAGGTTAGTTCATCAATATATTATTCTTCTCTCCATTTCAAACTGTAGGTCGTTTTAGTTTTTCAACATACATAGGTTTTCTTATGTATTTAGACATAATACATATCTAGATGCATACCAAAAACTTTGTATCTTGAAAATTTAAAATGATCTACAATTTGGGATAGAGGGAGTATGTACCGTCTCTGTTATTTGAGCTTACATGTAGCTCTGTCCACCACCACCTGAAATTAACATGATACACAAACAAGTTTATGCATTTAAGTCTAATTATATAAAATCACAGATAACAAATATTACAATCATACCTTGATGGAGTACTATACCTTTTTTGTTTAGTACTCTCTTCGTATCGAAATATTTGTCGCTGTGATTTTTTCGTGCAACTTTGACCATTCATCTTATTCAAAAAATTATTGCAAATATGTAAACGGATAAGTCAAGCTTAAAGTGCCTACAATAATAAAGCATGTAGCAAATAAAATAGATGAAACTGACATATTTTTTAATAAGACGAATGGTCAAAGTTGTAAAAAAAGTCAATAGCGACAAGTATTTCGATACGGAGGGAGTAGTTATTACCATAAAAATGCAAAATGTGCACCACTTGATCAGATCTTTTGAGAGCCATATGATATGAGGTACATGAAGACCCTTTTCATGCACAAAAGGTCCTGTTATTCATATAAAAATATCCCCATCTGGTAGGTGATAAATTGAAGATATGATTGTTGAGGTTGGTGCAAATTATAGTTTCTTATGTCTTTTACCTCTGCAAAAAAGACAGCTTGTAGTCTCACATTTAATGAAAAAGTTAATTAGTTTGTGCTCAACCTTTTCCACAATATTTTGTGTATCAGCATAAATGTACATGACCTACAAGTATATGCATTTTTTCACAAATTTTGGTAGCGTACGAAGTGCATATTTCAAAAGTGTGCCCATGCATGTAGCATTGGCATTGCCATTGGTGCTTTTACTGTGACTGGGACATACTGCTTTTACTTTTTTTCATATTATATTCTGTGCATGGTTTGTATTCGAACTACCACCTATCTGACAAGCAGACATGTTAATTTGTTGAATTAAATTAACTTTATACCATTACACCATATCATAAGATTACATTATAGAATTGATGTGATAATTGGCAAATGGATTAATATTAATAAATAATAACTCAATTTTTTTGACGGAACAATAATAACTCAATTGTTTCCTAGTTTATTTGGTGAACACTAGAATTTATCCACTAGTAACACATACTTATGGCGATTTATGTCCGTTAGGGCATCTCCAAGAGTACCCAATATTAAAATATGAAGTTAATAACTTCTATAATAATATTGAAAGGAATAAAGAAGGCTATCTACAAGAGTACCTAATATTTTCTTCCTAAAAATATGATGTTTTATAACTCCTACAAAATATTGAAAGGAATAAAGAAGGCTATAACTAATAATTTCTAATAATCTCTACCTAATTTTAAAGCAAGGATTGCTTCTGCCCATAATTTTCGTCCGGCATCAAGAACCGGCAAAAATACTGTGTGAACCGGCAAACATGGCACGGAATTAAGAAAAAAAACCAGTTAAACCGCTGGCAAAAGGAATCAAACCCCGCCAAACCGGAAAACTCACGCGGAAACTGAGCCCCACTGAGCAAAACCAAAACCCTCATGCGGAAACGGCAACCGTTCACGTAAGGTGTGACAATTTATATAATCACATATTTTCTCACTTGTGTATAAAAATTTCCCCACTCGACAAGGATGATACATGCATTCACACATGATGTTAAATTTACTATAAAAGGATTTAGCTAGATGTTTAGTTTTCAAAATTTAAGTATGATCTAATATACTAAAGCACAAAGGTAAACTCCGTTTCCAATTATAGGTCATTTTAATTTTTCAAGGTTTATAAATGTTTGTGTACATCTAGACATACTACATATATTTAGGTGCACACAAAAATTCACTATGTGAAAACCTCAAATAGGTCACGCAGCATTTGTAACGGGCCCTTAACGCCCGTTACATCCACCCACATCTGTAACGGTTGTTGTTTGGTGCCCGTTACCCATAAGCGCGCCAGGACGACCCCGGGGTTGGCCTCCACAACGCCCGTTACCAATGTGGACTTCTGGTAACGGGCTTCTTAAACGCCCGTTACATGAATTCTTTGTAACGGATGTTAAATAGAGCCCGTTACAAATGTTAAACCTATCGGTAACGGGTTTGTAAAGTCCGTTACTGATCAATGCCCTATCAGTAACGGGCTGTTTAAGTCCGTTACTGATCACTGCCGTATTGGTAACGGGCTATAAAGTCCGTTACTGATAATTTCGTACTGGAGATGCATGCATGTTAGGATGCGTATCCTTTGCTGGCGACCCAATTGGATACGCTCGTGTCTTAGGACTCGTCTCCTTTGATTGCCACTCAGGGTCGCCTTTTTTCTCACATCGGAGACGCACGTTGTTATTGCTCGTCTCTGTCTTCTCCTTCCGACACCACTCGCTCTCTCTCCGCAGAAGGTCACTCCCGTTCCGATAACAACACTCGCTCTCTCTCCTCCGAAGGTCACTCGCTTGATCTCTCTGCTCAGATGTCCCCGCCGGCCTATCCCGTTCGCCGCCGCCAGCTGCGCGCGCTCTGAGGATCGTGCTTAATTTCTCTCCTTAGAAAGCCGGTGCTGCTGCAGCAGGCCGGCCGGCTGCGTGCGCGACGGCGAAAGGGGCCAGCGGACGTCGACCGCGGCATCATCCAAAGCAGACGCCTCCGTGTCCCCTCCACCTGGGGCTCGGTGCCGTCCTCCGCGCTGTCGCCGCGGTCGCGACGCCACCTCCGATCCTCCTCCTCGATCGCGCTCGCCTCGTACGTAGAAAGTCCTCGTCAAGGTGGAAATTAATTGCCCCCTTTTATTGAAATTCTTCAGCTGTCCTAATCCTCTTGTGTTATCGGTTTTTTTGTGTGATGAATTATGCTCATTTGATGTATGGAATGCAGATGGTGTCTGCTGATCGGGCTTGGATGTACAGAGAGCCCCAAGAAGATTGGGAGAATTTCTTAAGCGGGGTCAATGGTTTTCTAAATCAAGCAGAGACGGATATGAGAAACCGTGGTGTTCAGGCAATGCTTTGCCCCTGTATAGATTGTCTCAACCAAAAGAAATTCGCACAACGGGAAATCATTTTTCATCATTTGGTCACACGTGGTTTCACAAAAAATTACACGTGTTGGAATAAACATGGTGAGGAAGGCCTTAATGAACTCGAAGCAGGCTGCCTAAATGAAGGTGAAGTGTGACACCATGCTACCGACCATGATGAAGACCTTGATGACAGCGGAGTTTTTGAGGAAAATGAACCATTATTCCCACCAAATGTCATGAGGCCTGAGGATATCACTGATCAAGAAGTTAGGGGCTTCGATGATGGTGAGGTGTTGCAACGTGTGCACAATGTTGATCAAATGTTGTGGGATGTTGAGTTTCAACGAGTGTACACACCTTCTGAATTAGCGAGGCTGAAGCAGTTCATTGAAGATTCAAAGAAACCCCTCTATCCTGATTGCCAGAAGTACTCTCGCCTTTCTGGTGATCTAAAACTTCTGCAGCTTAAGGCAGATCATGATTGGAGCAACAAAAGTTTCAAACATCTATTGGATGTGCTTAGAGACATGCTACCTGAAGGAAACCAAATAGCAGAGTCTGTCTATGAGGCGAAGAAGATAATCTGTCATGTGGGAATAGAGGTTGAAAAAATCCATGCATGCAAGAATAGTTGTGTATTGTTCCGTGGAGATTATGCAGACCTTGACAAGTGCCCCAAGTGTGGCTATGATCTGTACAAGAGGAAAAAGGATGGTGGAGATGATAATAATGCTGATGACGAGAACGAGCCCGGCGAGATCAAAGGCAAGAAGAAGAAGGCTAACAGAGGGGCTCCTGTGAGGGTGGCATGGTATTTTTGCATCATTCCTCGGCTGAGAAGATGTTTCGCAACACGAAAGGAGGCCCAACTCTTGCGTTGGCATGACGAAGGCCGAAAGGAGCTTAAGAAAGATGGCAAGTTTAGGCACCCCACAGATGTAGCACAATTGGGTAACATTAATAACCACTTTTCGTGGTTTGACAAAGACGTAAGGAGCATACGGTTTGCTATGAGCACAGATGGCGTGAACCCATTCGATAACCAGAGCTCAACACATAGCACCTGCCCTGTCGTGCTGTCGTTGTACAACCTTCCACCCTGGCTATGCAAGAAACAGAAATATATGATGCTGACAATATTGGTCTCCGGGCCAAAGCAACCTAGTGACCGTATTGATGTCTACTTGAGGCCACTAGTTGATGATTTGAAGATACTGTGGAAGCCTAGTGTGAAGGAGGTTTGGGATGAGTACAAGCGTGAGGAGTTCACAATGATGCCATGTTGTTCACCACCATCAACGACAACCCGGCTCATCGCAACCTCTCTGGCCAGAGTAAAAGGAAAGGTGCAGCTTGCCCACACTGCTTGGAAGATACTTACGTAGTATGGCTAAGACATTCAAAGAAATACGTATTTATGGGGCACCGTCGTTTCCTCGGCAAGAAACATCCATACCGGGCCATGGATTGTCAGTTTAATGGGGAAAAGGAGAATCGAGAGGCGCCGTTGCATGTGACTGGAGATCTGGTCTACTTGAAAGTCAAGGACGTCAAAACTATCGAGGAGTTACCCAAACTGACTGGAAAAACCCTTGGCAAAAGAAAGAAACGAGATGGTGAAGAAAAAGAAGAAGGAATGTGGAACAAGAAATCAATTCTATGGGAGCCAGAGTATTGGCCGATGTTGGATGTGCGTCATTCGATTGACAACATGCACGTCAAGAAGAATGTGTGTGAAGCTACTTGTGGAACATTGCTACAACAGAAGTCCAAAGGAAAAGATCATAAAAATGCAAGGGAGGATCTTAAAGAACTGGGCATTAGGCCGGAGCTCTATGCAAAGGAAACAGAGACGGGGACGAACCTTCCCGTTGCTGCAACTACCTTGTCAAAGGTAGAGAGAAAAGAATTATGTCAGTTTTTGCATGATTTGAAAGTACCTTCAGGCTACTCATCAAACTTCATGAGGCTAGTGTCGGTGAAGGACATGAAAATGAATTTCAACTTGATGAAATCTCATGATTGCCATGTGTTGATGACAGCTCTTCTTCCTGTTGCACTTAGAGGTATCAAGACAGAACTGGTTCGCGACGCGGTCACG
The DNA here is from genome assembly GCA_036936925.1 of Cenchrus fungigraminus. Classification (NCBI taxonomy): domain Eukaryota; kingdom Viridiplantae; phylum Streptophyta; class Magnoliopsida; order Poales; family Poaceae; genus Cenchrus; species Cenchrus fungigraminus. The sequence goes on from CM072780.1 coordinate 95,342,730, forward strand.
AGCTTGTGTTTATTCTTCAATGCAATAGAACAGAAGGTGATTGATGAGGAAAAACTATTAGACTTAGAGAGAAGGCATTTCGAGACCCTATGCCTGCTTGAAGCTACCTTCCCACCATCATTCTTTGATCTCATGCTGCATCTAACAGCACACCTCGCGAGGGAAATCTGGTTCCTTGGCCCATCTTACCTTCATCAGATGTTTCCATATGAGAGGTTCTATGGATTCCTGAAATCATTGGTACATAACCGGTTATTTCCGGAGGGAGCCATTGTTCGTGGCTACGAGACCATCGAAGCAGTGGAGTGGGCCATGGGTTATATGGACCCACAAAACCCCATTGGTGTGCCTCGCTCACGGCATGAAGGTAGGCTTTCAGGTGTTGGGATCCTGGGGAAAAAGTCAGTCACTCTGGAACCAGATGCCTTCCAAAAGGCTCATTTTATAGTGATACAACATCTGCACCTAATTACACCGTTTGCCAATGAGTACAAGCGACAACTACGTGAAGACAACCCTGACCATGGTAGGGCTTGGCTTGCAAAGATGCACATGCAAGGTTTTAGCAGGTGGCTCTGAGATTATGTCGAGACATGCAGCAATAATGCTGTAATAACCGACGAGATAAGGAATCTAGTAGTGGGGCCATTGTTCACTGTTACAAGATACCAAGCAATGGATATCAATGGATACACATTCTACACCATGGCCCAGGATAACAAGAGCATCTATCAAAATAGTGGTGTGCGTGTACGAGCCGTCGTCGACGACAGTCATGATGATGATGACACGGAGACAGACACATATTATGGTCAAATAGAGGAGATATGGGAGCTTGATTATGTAGGATTGAAGGTAGCCTTGTTTCGGTGTAGATGGGTCACCAATGGGAAGAGAGCTGTGAGCAAGGACAAATATGGTTATGTTAGTGTTGATCTCCGGGTCTTTGGTTACAAAAATGAACTGTTTGTCTTTGCCAATGATGTTGAGCAAGTGTTCTATGTACCTGACCTTGCAAAGAAGAACTGGTCTGTGGTTATGCCTGGAAAAAAAAGGATTGTTGGGGTTGAAAATGTTGTTGAGGAGGAGGAATACAACCAGTTTGACAAAATTCCATCCTTTGACACTTCATACAAGCCCCGACTCTTGGGAACTAACAAAACACCGTACTTGTGAAGCGACCATAGTGAAAAAATCCATATATATAGAAATCAAGGAAGAAAAAGCAAGCCTGATGATGAGGGCCCAGATTAGGGCCCCCTTTGACGGTGAGATAATCTCTCATGAGATGGAGTCTTCTGACACCGTTGACAACGTGAAGGCCAAGATTCAAGACGAGGAGGACTAAGAACCCCAGCCAAGACCATCACTGGCAAGACGTCCTGTTCCCGACTAGTTGGGAGCTTCTCCGACCAATGTCCTACTAGTGGAACCCCCTCCGACAAGTCTCCGCCTCGCATAACAAGTCTCCACCTCGCACAACAAGCCTCCGCCTCGCACGACAAGCTGCTCGTTCGCACGAGCAGTTTCCATCTCCGACCAAGGCGCGGGCCATACCACGTGGCGCGACCCTAGCGCACGAGCACCTCCACCATGACGCGTGGGGGGGGCCGGTTCCCCATGCCATGCAATCGCACCAGCTGGCGGCATGCGCGGGCAGCTGGCCCCGACAGGAGCCTTAATGCGGCCCTGCCCGGCTGGGCAGCCGTCAAATCGCCATCATCTCCAACCCTGCAGCACGCAAGCTCCACCCGAGGCACTCAAGCACCCCATACGACGAGCTCAGGCCTACAGTTAGGCCTTAACGTGGCGGACTCATTCCATGCTCGGACGGACCGAGTCGCCACCAAACTACTCAGAGGAAGCGCCGGGCGTCCCAGAGTGAACAGCCCCGCCCGGCCATGCAGCGGCCTCTACGACAACGCAACGCCGCTCCTCTTCAATGCACCCTGGCGGACAGTAACGCACGAAAGGACATCCCAGCGACCGAGCACTGTAACTCTTATCTCGTTTCCCTTTTTGCCCCTCCCCTTGCGTCTATAAAAGAGAGAGGAGGGCAACCGTCACAAGGGTTAGCCGACGAACCGAACACTTGTACTCAGGGACTTGGGCTCGACACCCTCTCCCGACCAGTTTGTAACCCCTACTACAAACAACCCTAGCACGGGAACACGGTAGCTCGACACTTGACGTAGGGTATTACTCCTCGGAGGCCCGAACCAGTATAAATCCTGTAGTCTCCGGTGCTAACCATCCGAGCCCGACACATGATCGATACAAATTTACTGGCCGGCGGTAGAGAACCCCGACAGTGTCCCCGAAAGTCTATCCTTGCTGCCCTGAACTCGTCAGAGGACCAGGTCCCCGACGTGGAACTCGTGAGACCGCACGTTGCGCTCGTGGTAGCGTCGTAGAGCTTGTTGGTACTTGGCACAGCGTAGGAGCGCCATGTCTCGCGCCTCATCGAGCTGGTCGATCGCGTCCTCGAGCACGACCTGGTTGCCCTCCTCGGTGTAAGCTTGTACCCGTGGGTTGCCGTAGTCAATGTCCGTGGGTAGGACCGCCTCCGACCCGTGCACCATGAAGAAAGGTATGAAACCCGTCGCCCGGCACGGTGTGGTGCGCAGGCTCCACAGCACGGACGGTAGTTCGGCTACCCATCTTGCTCGGAACTTCTCGAGACGCTTGAATATGCGAGGCTTCAAACCTTGCAGGATCATACTGTTTGCCCTCTCGACTTGTCCGTTCGTCTTTGGGTGCGCCACAGCCGACCAGTCCACGCGAATGTTGTTGTCATCACAGAAGTTGAGGAATTTCTTCCCTGTGAACTGGGTGCCGTTGTCGGTGATGATGGTGTTGGGTATGCCGAAGCGGTAGATGATGTCGGTGAAGAAAGACACCGCTTCCTCGGAGCGGACATTCACGATGGGTCGCGCCTCGATCCATTTAGAGAACTTGTCGACCGCCACGAGGAGATGCGTGAAGCCCCCAGGCGCTTGTCGGAGCGGCCCCACCATGTCGAGGTGCCACACAGCGAAAGGCCATGTGATGGGGATCGTTTGAAGTGCTTGCGTCGGGAGGTGAGTCTGTCGAGCGTAGAACTGGCAACCCTCGCAGCGACGTACAATGTCCTTGGAGTCCGTCGCAGCCGTGGGCCAATAGAACCCTTGTCGGAAAGCTTTCCCGACAAGTGTTCTTGGGCCCGCGTGATGGCCACACGTGCCGGCATGGATTTCGCGTAGCAGCTCCTGGCCTTGATCTCCAAGGATGCACCGCATGAGTATGCCCGCGGCTCCCCATTTGTAGAGCTCCCCCTCGATGAGGACGAACGCTTTTGCTCACCGTGCGATGCGTCGGGCCTCCGTCTGGTCGGAGGGAAGCTACCCTTCGTCAAGCCACTCAAGGATTGGAAAACGCCAATCGGGATCTTCAAGGTTCAGCCCGGGCGGTTGGTCGATCGCCATGGCCTCTGGCTCCTCAACCTCGGGCGGCTTCTCCCCCTCTGTTCGCACGGAGGGCGCGTGTTGGTCACTTGCGAAGACCCCATGCGGTACCGGCTTGAGACTCGATGCAGTCTTGGCGAGGATGTCGGCAGCTTTGTTGTGATCGCGCGGCACATGATGAAGCTCGAGCCCATGGAACTTGCCTTCCAGGTCGCGAACAGCCTGGCAGTACACCGGCATCTTTGGGTCCACGCAGTTCTTCTCCTTCATGACTTGGTCCACGACAAGCTCGAAGTCTCCTCTGATCTCGAGTCGACGGATTCTGAGCTCAACAGCTATTCGGAGGCCATTGACGAGCGCTTCGTACTCGGCGACGTTGTTGGAGGCCGGGAAATGCAGTCGGACCATGTACTCCATACGCATGCCCAGAGGCGAGATGAAGACAAGGCCTATTCCGGCCCCTTCTTTCATGACCGAGCCGTCAAAGTACATTGTCCATGTCTCGTGCTCGATTGGTGCCGGCGGAGTTTGGATCTCCGTCCACTCAGCAACAAAATCTGCCAGCGCTTGAGACTTGATGGCACAACGAGGTGCGTACGAGATGTTCTGCCCCATCAGCTCGAGTGCCCACTTGGCTATCCTTCCTTCAGCCTCGGGGTTTTGGATGACTTCCCCGAGCGGGTACTTGGACACCACAGTGATGGGGTGCGCGTCGAAGTAGTGGCGGAGCTTTCGCTTAGTCATCAAGACCGCATACACAAGCTTCTGCATCTGCAAGTAGCGGGTCTTGGAGTCGGAGAGTACCTCACTCATGAAGTAAACTGGGCGCTGCACCTTCTGCGACCTTCCGGGCTCTTCTCGTTCGACCACCAGCGCGACACTGACCACCTGGGTTGTCGCGGTGATGTATAGTAGCATCAGCTCTTCAGGTGTTGGAGCGGTGAGGATCGGCGGGCTCTTCAGCATGTTCTTGAGGGAGTCGAGTGCCTCCTGTGCCTCAGGGGTCCACGAAAAGTGGTTGGACTTGTTCATCAGGCAGTACAATGGTAGGCTGTGCTCTCCGAGTCGTGCTATGAAGCGGCTCAGAGCCGCGAGGCAGCCCGTGACACGTTGTACGCCCTTCAGGTTCTTGATTGGTCCCATACCCGTGATGGCCGAGATCTTCTCAGGGTTCGCTTCAATGCCGCGTTCCGACACGACAAAGCCAAGGAGCATGCCCCTTGGGACCCCGAAAACACATTTTTTGGGGTTTAGCTTTACCCCATGCTGCCTCAGCTTGGCAAAGACCTCCGTGAGGTCCGGGACTAGATCGCCGATCTTTTTCGACTTGACCATGATGTCGTCGACGTACGCCTCGATGATGCGCCCTATAAGCTCTCCAAAGACACGTCGCATGCATCTTTGGAACGTAGCGCCCGCATTTTTGTGCCCGAAAGGCATCATTTTGTAGCAATAAGCATCGAACGGAGTGATGAATGAGGTTGCGAGTTGGTCCGCTATGCAAATTACTATCTGGTGGTACCCGGAGTATGCATCGAGAAAACAGAGGGTTTCACACTCAGCTGTCGAATCGACTACCTGATCTATGCGAGGCAAAGGAAACGGATCCTTGGGACATGCCTTGTTAAGGCTCGTATAGTCAACACACATCCTCCATTTTTTATTCTTCTTCTTTACAAGTACAGGGTTAGCAAGCCACTTGGCGTGGAATACTTCTCGGATGAACCCTGAACTAAGGAGCTTTTTGATCTCCTTGCCGATCGCCTTGCACTTCTCGTCGTTGAAGCGGCGAAGGCGTTGCTTTACCGGTTTCGATCCTGGCTTGATGTTTAATTTGTGCTCGGCAACCTCTCTCGGGATCCCCTTCATGTTGGAGGGTTTCCTTGCAAACACATCGAGGTTCGCTTTGAGAAAGTCGACGAGCGCGCTTTCTTATTTAGGATCGACCGCCGTCCTGACACGGAGCGTACGGCCGTCGTCGGAGACAGCCACATCCTTGACGTCCTCGGTGGGCTCGAATGTCGGGGTTCTCTAACCGCCGGTAGTAAATTTGTTGGATTGCGTGCCGGGGTCTCGGACGGTTGCGCAAATGGGGGTACGCAGGATTTATATTGGTTCGGGCCTCCGAAGAGTAACACCCTACGTCCAGTTCTTGCTGCTGTATTATTTGCGCTGATTTGTAGTAGGGGTTACAAATGGACGAGAGAGGGACGAGTTCCCAAGTCTCTGTAGTCTGTAGGAGCCATGGCTGGCTGGAGGTAGAAGAAGAAAGGGAGTGCTCCTGCTGGGAGGAGAAGGAAGAAGTCAATGTAGAAAAAGCTCTCCCTCCACGTGAGGACCTTGCTCTACCTTATATCAGACAAGGGGGCAGGCCACATTAGTGAAGGGGGAGAAAAAGAGGAATAGGTTGTGCATGCACAACAGCTGTAAAGGGGGAGGTCTTTTCACATGCAGCGGGTCCCACCGTCCCTAGTCCTGCTGGCTGCTGTTGCCATGTGTGACTGCTCTTGACACCTGGTGCATGCATGCCACTCGGGAAGGCTTCCAGCTTGTCGGAAGTGACTTGCACATGAGGTGATGGAGGTGGTCTTTGGCCGTTTTCCTTCACAAAGATAATTCCCGGAATACCAGTTGATTTTGGAGTCGTTTTCGTCCAAGAAAATAAATCCAAAAAGCCACCAAAAAAATATGCTGGGGATCGTCGTAGATGTGATAGTCACTCGTAATCGCTGTCTTTGGGTACCCATAATATTGGGTCCCTTGCTTCATCCGGAGGTTGGCACAGCCGATCGTCGCTGCCCTCGATCCATCCTTCAAGCACGCGAACATAAAGAAGTACTTGAAGAGGTGCCAATGGGCACTGATCCCCAAGTATCCCTCGCACATCGCCTCGAACGCCGCCATCTGCTGGATGCTGTTCGGGTTGAGGTGCTGAAGCTGGAGCCCGTACTCGAAGAGAACCGCCCGGATGAACCGCCCGGCGGGGATGGAGAAGCCGCGCTCGTGGAAAGCCACGAACGAGACGACGTACCCCTTGGGCGGGCGCGGCACGGACTCCTCCCCGGGAACCTTCCACTCCACGGCGCCGGTAAGAGGAGAAAGCTGCCCGGCCTCGACAAGGCGGCGCAGCATCGAGCGGGACACATTGGACCGCGTCCAGTTCGACATGGTGGCGGCGAGCTCTCGAGCAAATCACCGGCAAAAGCTGCGATGGTGTTACGGGCACAGGCAAACGAGAGGAGCGGGATGCAAGGGCAGAAGAAGAAGGCAAGGGAGTAAAGTCCCAAATCTTCGTCCGGCGTGCGGTTAAAAAGGGAGGAGCGCGGCTGCTTGCCTTGAATGCCGGGCCCACCACGACGGCAAAACGCCCGCTTGCGTGCGCGAGTCCTGGCATGACTGGCGCCCACCCGCACGATGCCTCGATTACCGCGGAACCCGGGAGCCTGCGTCATCCCCGCTCGGTCACTTCAAACCGTCTCGCCTATCACGACGACCGAGACGCCCGCATCATCCACGTCATCCACGTCATCCACGTCGCCCATGACGCCCACGACTGCCCCAACGGAACAGCTGGGGGCTGCAACGACAATAATGAAGCTTAAAAGCCCACAAGCGAGTCTACAACTCCCTCGCGGGCTCGGGGGCTACATCCAGCGGATGCGCTCGTGCGCACCCACCGTGAAGACCAAGAACAGGAATCAACACCAAGCCTTCTCGACTGAGCCTGTGCGTGAGTCGAGAAGGCTTGGTGTTGATTCCTGTTCTTGGTCTTCACGGTGGGTGCGCACGAGCGCATCCGCCGGATGTAGCCCCCGAGCCCGCGAGGGAGTTGTAGACTCGCTTGCGGGCTTTTAAGCTTCATTATTGTCGTTGCAGCCCCCAGCTGTTCCGTTGGGGCAGTCGTGGGCATCATGGGTGACGTGGATGACGTGGATGATGCAGGTGATGCAGACGTTTCAGCCGTCGTGATAGGCGAGATGGTTTGAAGTGACCGAGCGGGGATGACGCAGGCTCCCGGGTTCTGCGGGAATCGAGGCGTCGCGCGGGTGGGCGCCAGTCATGCCGGGACTCGCGCACGTAGGCGGGCGTTTTGCCGTCGTGGTGGGCCTGGCATTCAAGGCGAGCAGCCGCGCTCCTCCCATTTTAACCGCGCGCCGGCCGAAGATTTGGGACTTTACTCCCTCGCCTTCTTCTTCTGCCCTTGCATCCCGCTCCTCTCATTCGCCTGCGCCTGTAACACCATCGCAGCTTGCGCCGGTGATTTGCTCGAGAGCTCGCCGCCACCCTGTCGAACTGGACGCGGTCCAATGTGTCCCTCTCGATGCTGCGCCGCCTTGTCGAGGCCGGGCAGCTTCCTCCTCTTACCGGCACCGTGGAGTGGAAGGTTCCCGGGGTGGAGTCTGTGCCGCGCCCGCCCAAGGTGTACGTCATCTCGTTCGTGGCTTTCCACGAGTGCGGCTTCTCCATCCCCGCCGGGCAGTTCATCTGGGCGGTTCCCTTGGAGTACGGGCCCCAGCTTCAGCACCTCAACCCTAACAGCATCCAGCAGATGGCAGTGTTCGAGGCGATGTGCGAGGGATACTTGGGCATCAGTGCCCATTGGCACCTCTTCAAGTACTTCTTTATGTTCGCGTGCTTGAAGGACGGATTGAGGGCGGCGACGATCGGCTGTGCCAACCTCCGGATGAAGCAAGGGCGGGGCGACAGCTACATCCCGTCCTCACTGACCAGCTCGAACAACGGCTGGCATAAGGGGTGGTTCTATCTGAGGAATGACCCCGAGTTCGCGCTACCAGCGTTCACCGGGAACTCAATCGCGCAGGCGCGGAGGAACTGGACCGATGGTCCCCCGAAGGAGGAGCAGGAGAAGCTGCTCAAGGATCACTGGGCGGTGCTGACCCACCTCCGAGAAGATGGGGTCACCCTGGAGACCGTCATCGGTCAGTACCACGCCCGAGGGGTCGTACCGCTCCGGAGGCGGCCGCTGCGCCTTTGCGAGATGATGGCCGACAGGGCGCCCTGGACCGGAACCATGACCGCGCCCGTGCTCCCGTCACTGGAGGAGATCTAGCGCCGCGTGGCGCTGGCGATCGGGAAATCAAACTTCTCGTGGCCGCCAGCGCAACTTCTTCCGATGCTCCCCAACACGGGGACCGAAAAACTTGTGAGTTGTTTCTTCTCTCGACAAGTTCCTCGCCACTTGGTCCCTTGGATCAGTGTCGATTTTTTCAGAGATTTCTGATGATTGGTGATTTGACCGCTCCTTGCTTTTCAGTTGAGGTGCGCCCATCTCGTGCCGGCGAAGGCGCCTCTCCCGAAGGAGGCGATCTTCAAGCGCAACCAGGCGGTCGCAGAGAGGCGGCGGGCCGCGCGCAAGGCGCAGTACAAGGAGCAGGAGATCGCCAAGCGCGATCGGAACGACAACCGCATTAAGCGGCATAAGGCGGGGGAGTGCGACGTCTCCTCCGATGAAGACCCATCTCCGGTGCCGGCATGGAGTGGAGACGAGCCCAGCATTGCGGTTGATTGGAGCGACATGTCGGGGTCGTCCACGTCCTCACCACCCCGAGCGGTGGAAGTGACTTCATCGCAACGGCCGGAGCCCGCCGCTCGCGAGAAAGGCGCGGGCTCGAGCTCGCTGTCGGGAGCCCACTCCGTCCGAGAAGATCAGCTGGTGACCCGCTCTCACACGACACCTGGTGGCCCGAGCGCCTCCGAGGGGTAGAGGGACCCGCCTCGCCGGGACGACCCGCCCAGGCGGCCGGTGGAGCGCGAGTCCTCACCCCGTCATCTTTTCGACGGCTCCGACCGCCCGGACGCGGACTCCCTGCAGAGGCGTTCGTCCAGGGTGAGGTCGATGACATAAGTGTTGACACCGAGTGCACCGCAGGGGACGGACGCAAACATTGCCCCGCGACGCCTCCAATCTTTGGTCATCCGGGGCGACGGGGCCCCGGACGTGCACGTTCCCCTCTCCACCGGCGGGAGTCAGGGGCTGGCCTCCGGCGCGGCGGAGGTCGGGAAGACAGTTCCCGAGCCGCCAAGGGAGCGCAACACCGCCCTCGAGCCAGTGAGGAGGAGTGGGCCAGCCCCCGAGTCGGCAGAGCGCCGGGGGTTGGCTTCTGAGTCTGTCGGGGCCAAGCGATCAGCCCCCGAGCAGGGCTCGTCGGATCGGCCGGTGAAGAGGGTCTGCGTCTGCTCCAGCATGTAAGCTCCTGCTCCTGGTGTTTTTGTCATCTTGAATCATTCGTCTTGTTTGTCTTTTAATCTCCGTCCTGCACTCCCTGCAGTCGTGCCGACACCGGCATGCTCAGCCTCGCACCTCTGAAGCGCGTGGCACTGAGCGCGCGCGGCCTACGAGCCCTGCTCCTTGCCTCCGTACGCTGAGCCGTTGGCTGAGCAGGCCCAGAGCGGGTCGGTTGTGGCCACCGAGGTGACTGAGCCGGCGGCGCTACCCCCGTCGTCCACCGTCGACAACTCGAGGGAGGAGCAGGCGGTCGCGGGGGCGACCGTTTCTCATGCGGTGTCGGAGCCGCAGGTCGAGGCCTCCTCGGGCGGTGACGATGTCGTGATGTTGTCCGCCAAGTGGACCGTGCCTCTGCCTCCGCCGACCCGAGACTATGAGGCCATGGCGCCGGCGGCGGCGGAAACTCCGGCACCTTCAACAGCATTGGCGAGTGAAGGCGTGACGGGGGCGTCGACGTCTGGCGCCTTGTCCGCCATCAACTTCAAGATCATCGATCTTGACGCCACTGAGCTCCCGAACAACGACCGGGACATCTTCGAGGCCGTGCTGGAGCGCATTCTGGCCGACCCTGTGGAGTCGGAGGTCGAGCCTCCTGAGCCCGCGGCGTCCGCGGCCGTGACCTCAGCCGAAGCGGCAACGCCCGCCGGCGGAGAACCCATGTCAGGCGCTACCGCGGTGGATCAATCAACATCGGGCCAGGGCGGAGATGTCGGAGGTTCCGTGCTCCCCGCCGTGTCGGAGGCGGTAGGGGAGGTCCTCGGGGAGTCCGTGGCCGGCACGGAGTCGACCTCGGCTGCGCCGTCATCTCCGGTCGCGGGAGCGGGCTCGGCCGCAGCTGGGGCGCTGGAGTCGTCATCTCTCCGGCCCGCCGCCCCTGTCGATGAGGCGGCACCCATAATAAACCCACCCCCCGTGGTTCCGCAAAAGCACGATGCTCGCGGGAGTGCGGCGAGGGCCACCTCCCCGGAGATCCAAGAGACTGGGGAGGGCTCTGGCGCGGCGCGGCCGTCGGAGCCTGAGGAAGGTGATGCCTGGATCCTCGACCTCGCCTGCTCCTCGTGGGCGGCCGCCTTCGAGGTGGGTGTAGATGCTGATGAGGATGAGGAGTCCGCAGCGTGTCACTCCCTCGAGCGCGAGTTGACATGGGCGCGCCGCGCATTTGTCGAGCTCATTCTTCCCACCACCACGGTATGTGCCCTTGATGCGGCGGCCCGTTCGGGTTTTCTTTCGTTCTTCCAGTCATTCGTAGTTGATGCACTTTTCGCTTGGAGCAGACGCTTGCGGCGTCCGGTCGGAGAAGGGCGCGCACGGTTAGCGAGCTCCGCGCGGTGAGGGCCCAGCTGGAGATGCAGCTGGTAGTTGCCCGCATGGCCGCTGCCGCAGCGGTAGCGAGTGAGGCGACTACGAGGATGACGCTTGAGGCCGCCAAGCAGTCCGTGGAAGACCGCGCCGCAGCTGCACAAGTTGCCGCCGCTTCTGCCACGTCGGAGCGGCACTCCCTCGTGACGAGGTTGGCTCAGGCTGAGGCGGAGATCGAGAGGTTGCGGGCCGCCGCGACGACCACCAACAAAACTGCCGAGAAGGCCACCACCACCGCCGCTACTGCCGAGGCTGCTGCCCGGGACGCCACCCAGATCGCAGTTCGGGAGAAAGCAGCGCTCGAGACAAAGGTGGCGGATCTGGAGCAAGACTTGGCCGCTTCCAGAGCCGACCTCAGGATGGCCAACCGGCAGTTCAATGAGGTGACAAACAGGATTCAGGAGGTCTCCGAGGAGGCGACTCGACTTCGGGAGAACAATTCCAAGTTATCGCAGGACCTCGACGGTGAATCTCGACGCTTCCATTCTCGATCTTCTCTCCTCTTGTTTATTGCTTGTTCGCGCTAACTTGTTTCCAGGCGGCTCCAGGGATGCGCGTGTACCGCGCCGGGATGACCACCAAGCTCTCGGAGAAGACGCAGGAGCTAAATGCCGCCTTGCTCGAGAACATCAAGAAGGACAGCTCGATCAAGCTGCTATCGGAGCAGCTCGAGAGTAAGCCCTTCACTTCGGCTTCATTCTTGTTTTTATTTTGAGCTCGTCATGACACCTCACTCTACTTGCTTTCTCTAGAGACCAAGGCCGAGCTCGAGCAGTCCCAGATGGCTCGAGAGTAGGTCGCGGTCGAGCTGGGACAAGCCAGGAGCGCCCGGCGCGAGTCGGAGGAGGCCCGCAAGGCGAACATTCTGGACCTCGCCAAGCTTGCGAGAGCCATTGGTGTAGTCATGACCAGGCCCGGCATGCCCTTCGGGCCGATGCTGCCCGACAGGCTTGTCGAAGAGGTCGGACGCCTCCCGGGGGTGATCAAGGAGCTGGAGCTATCGACAGCTCGGAGGGCGGTGCACCGAGTGCTCGCCATGTTCGAGTCGCATTACCAAGGGTTGGATCGCATGGTGCTGAGTGGTGGTTGGGCCCCCGACATCTCCGACACGCAATGTGATGAGCTTGAAGAAGACTGCGCCACCTTCGCCCGCGACATGGCTGACGCTGCCTTGAAGGACCTGGAGCTGCTGCCAGAAAACGCATCAGAAGACCCAGGAAGTTCCAGGCCTTCAGCTTAGATGTATCATTTTAATCGTATGTAATGATTAGAACAGTTCATTTGTGCAACATCACGAAACGGCATCGCGTTGTCAAGAACTTGTTCGAAAGGCGTTACAGCTCAAACGCTCCCAAGCGCCCGGGATCGACCGTCGTAACGTGTAGCTGACCTTAGGAACCCGAGAAGACCAAGCTCTACTCTAGAGCCGCGGAGGCGTAGGAGTCGGGAAGCTCGGTCTTCTCGATCCGCTAAGAGCTGCCGCTCGTTCACAACCCCCGAGAACTTGAGGAGTTCGAGAAGTAACTCGTGTGTTTTCGTCGTGAAAGTTGTTTTAGATCCGAGTCTGGACGGTCGCTTGAACACTCTTGAAAAGATGTCAGACGAAGGCCTGAGGACTCGAGTTGTGCCCGCAAGTCTTCGCACCGTAGCCGTGGAGGCGTAGGTGCTAGGAACTTCGAATGAGCGGCAACGTCTTGCCCCATGCAGGCCGTCGTCTTTACTTCTCGGAAGGTCAAGCTTTCCGTAAAAAAACCTTTCGCTCGTGCGATCGGTCATGACACAGATGTCGGGATTTTTTTGAAAAATCGTAAAAACGGAAGGAGGGCATCGCGCCCTGGGTAGCCCCCGAGCAGGGAGTGTGTTTGCACTGGTGCATGGACGCTCGCTGCTCAGCCTTTTAGAAAATCGTATATTCAGAAACATGGCAACTGAGATGTTTTTCGAACTTATAGACATACAAACAAAGCATGCATCATTTATTCGTTGATGTATAAGATTTAAACAGTTACTCAAGGGTAAAATGGCCGCAGGTGTTCGATGTTCCACGCGTTGGAGACGACCCGCCTGTCCTCGTATCGGATCTTGTATGTTCTGGGTCGGAGCACCTGGTGGACGATGAACGGCCCCTCCCAGGGGGGCAAGAGCTTGTGTCTATCCTTGCTTCCCTGAACTCATCGGAGGACCAGGTCCCCGACGTGGAACTCGCGAGAGCGCACGTTGCGCTCATGGTAGCGTCGTAGTGCTTGTTGGTACTTGGCGCAGCGTAGGAGCACCACGTCTCGCGCCTCATCGAGCTGGTTGATCGCGTCCTCGAGCGCGACCTGGTTGCCCTCCTCGGTGTAAGCTTGTACCCGTGGGCTGCCATAGTCGATGTCCGTGGGTAGGACCACCTTCGACCCGTGCACCATGAAGAAAGGTGTGAAAACCGTCGCCCAGCACGGTGTGGTGCGCAGGCTCCACAGCACGGATGGTAGTTCGGCTACCCATCTTGCTCGGAACTTCTCGAGATGCTTGAATATGCGAGGCTTCAAACCTTGCAGGATCATACCGTTTGCCCTCTCGACTTGTCCGTTCGTCTTCGGGTGTGCCACGGCTGACCAGTCCACGCGAATGTTGTTGTCGTCGTAGAAGTTGAGGAATTTCTTCCCCGTGAACTGGGTGCCGTTGTCGGTGATAATGGTGTTGGGTATGCCGAAGTGGTAGATGATGTCGGTGAAGAAAGACACCGCTTCCTCGGAGCAGACGTTCACGATGTGTCGCACCTCGATCCATTTAGAGAACTTGTCGACCGCCACGAGGAGATGCGTGAAGCCCCCGGGCGCTTGTCAGAGCGGCCCCACCATGTCGAGGTGCCACACAGCGAAAGGCTATGTAATGGGGATCGTTTGAAGTGCTTGCGCTGGGAGGTGAGTCTGTTGAGCGTAGAACTGGCAACCGTCGCAGCGACGTACAATGTCCTTGGAGTCCGCCGCTGCCGTGGGCTAATAGAACCCTTGTCGGAAAGCTTTCCCGACAAGTGTTCTTAGGCCCGCGTGATGGCCACATGTGCCGGCATGGATTTCGCGTAGCAGCTCCCGGCCTTGATCTCCAAGGATGCACCGCATGAGTATGCCCGCGGCTCCCCGTTTGTAGAGCTCCCCCTCGATGAGGACGAACGCTTTTGCTCGCCGTGCGATGCGTCGGGCCTCCGTCTGGTCAGAGGGAAGCTTCCCTTCGACAAGCCACTCAAGGATTGGAAAACGCCAATCGGGATCTTCAAGGTTCAGCCCGGGCGGTTGGTCGATCGCCATGGCCTCTGGCTCCTCAACCTCGGGCGGCTTCTCCTCCTCTGTTCGCACGGAGGGTGCGTGTTGGTCACTCGCGAAGACCCCATGCGGTACCGGCTTGCGACTCGATGCAGTCTTGGCGAGGATGTCGACAGCTTTGTTGTGGTCGCACGGCACGTGATGAAGCTCGAGCTCGTGGAACTTGCCTTCCAGGTCGCGAACAGCCTGGAAGGACACCGCCATCTTTGGGTCCACACAGTTTTTCTCCTTCATGACTTGGTCCACGACAAGCTCGGAGTCTCCTCTAATCTCGAGTCGACGGATTCCGAGCTCAACAGCTATTTGGAGGCCGTTGATGAGCGCTTCGTACTCGGTGACGTTGTTGGACGCCGGGAAATGCAGTCAGACTATGTACTCCATACGCACGCCCAGAGGTGAGATGAAGACAAGGCCTACTCCCGCCCCTTCTTTCATGACCGAGCCGTCGAAGTACATTGTCCATGTCTCGTGCTCGATTGGTGCCAGCGGAGTTTGGATCTCCGTCCACTCAGCAACAAAATCTGCCAGCGCTTGAGACTTGATGGCACAGCGAGGTGCATACGAGAATTCTGCCCCATCAGCTCAAGCGCCCACTTCGCTATCCTTCCTTCGGCCTCGGGGTTTTGGATGACTTCCCCGAGCGGGTACTTGGACACCACAGTGATGGGGTGCGCGTCGAAGTAGTGGCGGAGCTTTCGCTTAGTCATCAAGACCGCATACACAAGCTTCTGCATCTGCAAGTAGCGGGTCTTGGAGTCGGAGAGTACCTCACTCACGAAGTAAACTGGGCGCTGCACCTTCTGCGACCTTCCGGGCTCTTCTCGTCCGACCACCAGCGCGGCACTGACCACCTGGGTTGTCGCGGTGATGTATAGTAGCATCGGCTCTTCAGGTATCGGAGTGGTGAGGATTGGCGGGCTCTTCAGCATGTTCTTGAGGGAGTCGAGTGCCTCCTGTGCCTCAGGGGTCCACGAAAAGTGGTCGGACTTCTTCATCAGGCGGTACAATGGTAGGCTGCGCTCTCCGAGTCATGCTATGAAGCGGCTCAGAGCCGCGAGGCAGCCCGTGACACGTTGTACGCCCTTCAGGTTCTTGATCGGTCCCATGCCCGTGATGGCCGAGATCTTCTCGGTTCGCTTCAATGCCGCGTTCTGACACGACAAAGCCAAGGAGCATGCCCCTTGGGACCCCGAAAATGCATTTTTCGGGGTTTAGCTTTACCCCATGCTGCCTCAGCTTGGCAAAGACCTTCGTGAGGTCCGGGACCAGATCGCCGGTCTTTTTCAACTTGACCACGATGTCGTCGACGTACGCCTCGATGATGCGCCCTATAAGCTCTCCAAAGACACGTCGCATGCATCTTTGGAATGTAGTGCCTGCATTTTTGAGCCCGAGAGGCATCGTTTTGTAGCAATAAGCACCGAACAGAGTGATGAACGAGGTCGCGAGTTGGTCCGCTATGCACATCGCTATCTAGTGGTACCCGGAGTACGCATCGAGAAAACAGAGGGTTTCGCACCCAGCTGTCGAATCGACTACCTGATCTATGCGAGGCAAAGGAAACGGATCCTTGGGACATGCCTTGTTAAGGCTCGTATAGTCAACACACATCCTCCATTTCTTATTCTTCTTCTTTACAAGTACAGGGGTAGCAAGCCACTCGGGGTGGAATACTTCTCGGATGAACCCTGAACTAAGGAGCTTTTTTATCTCCTCGCTGATTGCCTTGCACTTCTCGTCGTTGAAGCGGCGAAGGTGTTGCATTACCGATTTCGATCCCGGCTTGATGTTTAATTTGTGCTCGGCAACCTCTCTCGGGATCCCCTTCATGTCGGAGGGTTTCCATGCAAACACATCGAGGTTCGCTTTGAGGAAGTCGATGAGCGTGCTTTCCTATTTAGGATCGAGTGCCGTCCCGATACGGAGCGTACGGCCGTCGTCGGAGATAGCGACATCCTTGACGTCCTTGGCGGGGTCGAAAGAGCAGGCCGCTCGCTTGGACGACTCGGGGATATCCTGGTCCTCGGATGGAGGCTCGGCGTGGAGCCTCTCGGACCGGATCAGTGCCTCCGCAAACTGGAAGCACTCAGCGTCACACTCGAATGCGTGCTGGTACATAGTCCCTACTGTGATGATCTCCTTCGGGCCGGGAATCTTCACTTTCAGGTACGTATAGTTAGGCACGGCCATAAACTTCGCGTATGCTGGCCTCCCGAGGATGGCGTGGTACGTCCCCGAGAACCCCACCACTTCGAAGGTGAGGGTTTCTGTGCGAAAGTTTCGCAGGTCCCCGAACGTGACAGGCATATCGATCTGCCCGATGGGGAGTGCCTCCATTCCAGGGATGACCCCGTGGAACGGTGCGGTCGACGGCCGCAGCTTGGATCGCGGGATGCCCATGTCATCAAGCGTCGACGCATAGAGCACGTTGATTCCGCTTCCTCCATCCATCAGAACCTTGTGGATCCTTTTGGATTTGAAAAGAGGAGCTACCACTAGTGGGTAGGATCCTGGCTAGGGCACATGGTCGGGATGGTCCTTGCGGTCGAAAGCTATCGGAACCTCCGACCACTTCAGGTAGGACGGCTTCGCGGAGTCGGCGTTGAGGACTTCTCGTCGGATCAGCTTCTCCCGCCGCCTTGAGGGTCGCGCCGGTGACCCGCCAAAGATCATATGGACCGCGCCATCTTCACCTGGGTACTGAGCCCCCGCGTCGTCGTCATCGTGGTCGGGAGGTGGCGCCGCCTTATTGGGTGGATCCGCCGCTCTTGGCTTGAGGGTGCCGTTGACGTATTTCTTGATCAACCGGCAGTCCTTAAGCGCATGCTTGATGGGGACCTCGTGGTGTGGGCACGGCGCGTCCAGGAGCTTCTCGAAGTGGTCCTTTGGAAGACCAGGCTTGGACGGGTTGCCCTTGGGGCGCGATGCCTTGCACTCGACCGCCACGACCAAGTTGTCATCACGGCGCCGCTTGTCGTTCTTCTTCTTCCTCTTGAAGCGAGAGGACGTCCCCTCGCCATGGTCCACGACCTGCTTCCCCTTGCCCTGAGGGGTGTTGAGCATCACTGCGACCGTCTCCTCACCGTCCGCGTGGTTACTCGCGATGTCGAGGAGCTCTCACGTGGTTCGGGGTGTGCGGCGTCCGAGTCGGTGGATGAGGGAGGTGCAGGTCGTGCCGTTTTGGAACGCCGAGATGGCGTCGTTGTCTATCGCGCCGGGAAGCTCGGTGCAGCGCTTGGAGAAGCGTCGGGTGTACTCGTGCAGACTTTCCCCCGGCTGCTGCTTACAGGTGCGCAGCTCCCACTACTTGCCGGGGCGGGTGTACGTGCCTTGGAAGTTCCCGACGAAGACCCGGCGCAGGTCAGCCCAACTGTTGATCTTGTTGCGCGGCAGGTGCTCGAGCCATGTACGCGCGGAGTCGCCGAGGTAGAGCGGCAGGTTCTTGATGATGAAGAGGTCGTCTGTCGCTCCCCCCGCGTGGCACGCGAGCCGGTAGTCCTCAAGCCATACGCTGGGGTTGGTGTCACCGTCGTACCTGGGAACATTGGTCGGAGCTCGGAATCGCGAGGGGAACCTCGCATCCTGCACGTTCTGGCCAAAAGCTCGCGGGCCCCTCTGGTTTGGCGACTAGCTGCGGTCACGGTCATCGTCGCTGCGTAGTGCCGTCCACGCCCTCGGTCGTCGTGGAGGCGGTGGTCGTCGACACTCGCAGCCCGTCGGCGCGCCTCGATGGTGTCCCGGGCATCGCGGTTGGGCCCGAGCCGGCTCTTGACCGCCGAAGCTGCGGCCGCGGCAGGACCGCCGCGGTCGTGATTCCGGGAGGGAGGCGGGTTCGGTTGATGCGCGGATGGCGCCGCCCCTCGGTCACGCTCCGAGTGCTGGCGAGAGGCGGAGCTCTCTGCTTGCTGCGCCGCTGCCGCCTCGAGGAGCACCTTGAGCTGCTGGCGCACTCGCCTCTCCTCGGAGGTTGCCGCCTCCGGGCACCCGCGCAGCAGCATGGCCGCCACGGCTAGGTTCTGCGATGCCCTCCTGAAGAGTGGCGGGGCGTCATCGTCGGCGTTTACGTCGATGTTTGCGCCCTCGTTGGCGCGTCGGTCATTGTCGCGCGCTCGCCCCCGGGCTGGCGGCGTTGCGGCGCGAGCGCGTGGTTGCTCGGCGGCCGGACGACGCTCTTGCCGCTCGCCGTTCCCCTCATGATGCTGTTCTTGTACCGGGACCTCCTGCGGGTTAGGCTGAGGGCCCTGAGGCCTATCGTCCCCTTCGAACTCCCGGCGGAGGTTGGCCAACTCTTCATCCATTTGACGCCTCGCCTCCGCGAGCTCGTCAAGATGAGCACGGCGCTGGGCATTGGTGGCCCGGTGACGCGGTGCCGGCTCTGGCTCAGAGGAGCTACTTGAGTCAGGCGCCACGCAGATGAAGCACTCGCGCGTGGGGTCACACGGTTGTGTCGACGACGTCCTCCGGGCCGTCGCTGAGCCGGAGGTGATGCGGGTTGCCTGCAGGTCGTTCATATAGGCCATCACTGGGTCGTCCGGGAGGCCTGGCTGTCCACAGGGGTACATGGCGGTGTACCGCTCCATAAACTCCCCCCAGGCGAGCGGCTCGGCTCCGCTAGCCTGGAAGGTGAGGTCGGTGAAGTAATAGGTGGCGAGCCTAAAACGCTCCTGCGTTTGGTTTGGTCCCAACATGGCCATGATCGTCTCGTCCGAGAAGCCTCGGACGAAACCGCACATCCCGCCGCTCCCGTCAGGACGTTGGGACCGGCTGGCCGAGCGAAGGTGCGCCCGGCGACGGACTCCGCCGGCCCAGTCTAGACGAAGCCGAGGGAGCCGAAGCGCAAGGTGGCCCCAGGGGTAAGTGAAACCCTGCGGCCCTCCATCCGATCCACTGGTGAAGTTCGTCGAGACACATGATGTGCCCCTACCTGGTGCACCAACTGTCAGGGTTCTCTACCGCCGGCCAGTAAATTTGTATCGATCGTGTGTCGGGCTCGGATGGTTAGCACCAGAGACTACGGGATTTATACTGGTTCGGGCCTCCGAGGAGTAATACCCTACGTCCAGTGTCGAGCTGCCGTGTTCCCGTGCTAGGGTTGTTTGTAGTAGGGGTTACAAACTGGTCGGGAGAGGGTGTCGAGCCCAAGTCCCTGAGTACAGGTGTTTGGTTCATCGGCTAACCCTTGTGACGGTTGCCCTCCTCTCCCTTTTATAGACGCAAGGGGAGGGGCAAAAAGGGAAATGAGATAAGAGTTACAGTGCTCGGTCACTGGGATGTCCTTTCGTGTGTTACTGTCCACCAGGACGCATTGAAGAGGAGCGGCGTTGCGTTGTCATAGAGGCCGCCGCGTAGCTGGGCGGGGCTGTTCACTCCGGGACGCCCGGCGCTTCCTCCGAGTAGTTTGGCGGCGACTCGGTCCGTCCGAGCACGGAATGAGTCCGCCACGTTAAGGCCTAACCATAGGCCTGAGCTCGTTGTAGGGGGAGCTTGAGTGCCTCGGGTGGAGCTTGCGTGCTGCAGGGTTAGAGATGATGGCGATTTGACGGCTGCGCAGCCGGGCAGGGTCGCATTAAGGCTCCTATCGGGGCTAGCTGCCAGCGCATGCCGCCAGCTGGTGTGATTGCATGGCATGGGGAACCGGCCCCCCACGCGTCGTGGTGGAGGTGCTCGTGCGCTAGGGTCGCACCACGTGGTATGGCCCGCACCTTGGTCGGAGACGGAAACTGCTCGTGTGAACGAGCAGCTTGTCGTGCGAGGCGGAGGCTTGTCGTGCGAGGCGGAGACTTGTCGTGCGAGGCGGAGACTTGTCGGAGGGGGTTCCACTAGTAGGAAACTGGTCGGAGAAGCTCCCAACTAGTCAGGAACAGGACGTCTTGCCAGTGATGGTCTTGGCTGGGGTTCTTAGTCCTCCTCGTCTTGAATCTTGGCCTTCATGTTGTCAACGGTGTCAGAAGACTCCATCTCATGAGAGATTATCTCGCCGTCAAAGGGGGCCCTAATCTGGGCCCTCGTCACCTGATTTCTGCTGAATCCTTTTTGTAATGCCGGATGTGTGTATTGGTGGAATTTGAATCCTTTTTGTAATATATAGGATGTGGTGGAATTTGAATCCTTTTTGTAATATATTCTGCTTCAGTTCAGTAATTATGTTGCAGGCTGCTTTAGTTCAGTAACGGGCATTAATATCAAAGAGACGAGGATTAGCCAACCCGCGTCGCCTTTGTTACGGGCAAGAGACGAGGATTAACGAACCTGCGTCGCCTTTGTTATGGGAAAGATATGCGAAATCACACACACAGATTACATCAAAAGAGACGCGGATTAGCCAGCCCCCGTCGGCTTGTTCTTCTTCATGCTTGCAAGTGAGTAGGTAAATCATACAAAAAATTGTACTGCACACAGATAATCACACCAGCATGTCTCTTGAGATGCAAAATCAAACACACACAGATTACAGTCATCATTGATACATCAGAAGGTTACAAAGCGGCCATCTATGTTCATCATCACTAGGCACTACCAGGATGAGGAACATAGATCTAAACTAAGCAAAAGAGATATACTTCCGTCGTCTTGTTCTTCATGACGAGATATGCAAAATCACACACACATATCGATCTTGCTAGCAGGTCGATCTTGCTCGCCTTCCCTGCCCGTCGGTCGATCGTCGGAGGTGAAAAGGAAGGAGGCCGCCGTTGGCTTGTTCTTCATGACGAGATATGCTTCAGATTCTGGCTTCCTCTTCATGCTTACAAGTGAGCACAAGAGAAAGATACAGAGAGGGTGGAAACATATCCCTTCAAAAATCCTCCTCCTGGAGGAGGGAAAGCAAAAGGAAGCGCAAGCGTGACGGAAAAGCTGCAGCATAATGTTTCTGGCTTTCCGTCGGCTTGTTCTTCCTGATGCCAGGACCTAGGAGGTTCTGGGCTACCTTCCCCCGACACAGCTGATATATCACAAGGATTTTTCTAGTAGCTGTGCTAGAGGGATGAGCAACCCAATCACCCATATCACAAGAATATTCTTTGTGCCATAGCTAGATCTAGATCTAGAGAAGAAGGAAGCAAGTGAGGAGGACCGATAGGCGTCGGTGCCTTTTTATAGCAAAAACAAGGAAGGGATAACATCGGTTGTAAAAAAGAGAGAGGAAGAGATAAGATCAAGAGCACAAGAAATGGGAAGGTTCCCTAGATCTGGTCAATGAGGAAACAGTTACCCAGTCAATGGTTGAGAGCAGAGGTAGTGATTCCAATATAGAATTAAATGATACGCGGATTAACCAAACGTCATCTCCAATGTACTCACATCCCGAGGAGTCAAACTATATGAAAAACTACTAACAATTACACAATAAAACATGCAATTCTCTGCTTTGATATATAAGCATATTGTTGTGTCCCTGTCAAAATGGTTAGCACATATCCCTGTATGCTAATTAAGTAAAATATGAACTGTGTATGTCTATGCTGATTTTATTTACGACTTGTAATGATTTCTAGTGCAATATCAGCTATTTTGCCTGTCAGAGAAAATGAATTTATCTAATAAGTATTTTGTTTAGATTTTCAGTCTTGCTTATGTTGCTCTACTGACAACCTGACATATCATCTATGCAGTCTCCCACAACAACAAACTCCTCTACCTCCAGTGCATCATCACAGCCCATCGTCGGTGAACCTTCTTCATAGGGTCACTCAGCACAGACTGCTGCGAGTAGTACTCGATCCCGCGGGTCAAGGACACAAACCAAATGGCCAGAAGACAAGTTGACTGCAACTGGACTTGATACCAATTTTTGGCCTACCCCAGATGCTGCGAGTGATAGATTTGTATTGGTCTGTGGTCTCATTGCTCGGGAGAGGGTGTCAATCAACAAGGCGGTTGATGATCTCTCACCAATTGAGAAGGACCATCTGTTCACAGTTTTAGAGGAAAAGCTAGATTACCCAGCCAATGTGGAAGAATCTGTTCACAAGAAGGCAGTTAAGGCAGCTATATCAGAGATTGGAACCTTGCAACGGAGGTTCAAGGCTCATTTAAGAAAAAAAATATGTGAGCGAAGAGGAGACTCCCTTAGTGAATGTTGACGGTGAATTTCCGTCAACCTAGCCATGAGTTTACCTTTAATGTTGGCATTGATTTATTATTCTAACCACTGGAACTAACCCCCCATATATAACAAGTTCACTCTTGTATGTCGATTTTGGAGTTTATAGTTTACGCAGGAAATCTACGCTAAAGAGGAGACTTTCAGGATAAGTTCATCAAGCACTTTGGAAGAAGATCATGAGCCCGATAAAAGTCAAGACACGCGATGAACATGACTCCAAATGACTCGAGGACCGAAGCGTCAACATGCAAATCTTCAGGGACTCAACCAGAAAACAGCGAAGCTTGGATGGCAAGCATTCAAGCCTTAACCGTGAAGGAAACGACGTCAAAGGCCCATATGCAAGTGCACACAAATGGGGAATCACGCGAGAAGCAACCGGGAGGAAGACCGGGGCTGAACTGGGCCAAAAAGGCCCTGGGCCGACGGGCCCAGCCCATTCCGGGCCCGGTTCGACACCCCCTTTGACCTAGCCGCCCTTCGGACTATTTATAGTCCCCCTGCCAAGAGCCACGGAGAAATTCATTCGTCATCCGCCGCTGAGGAGCAGAGAAGAGAAGGACACCATTCCAGAGAGGAGAGGGTCGAGATGGTTGACTAGGGTTCCCCTAGCCGGCGTGGGAACCTTGCATGGAAGACTACGTCGGAGTTCCAGGAGCTAGGATCAAGATCGAGGTAGGATCCCGGTGGTGATCTTGTCCATGTATTACTTCTATGTTGAATTAGTAGATTGAATCCGATTCTTAGCATCAAGTGCTTTCGTTGTGATTTTGTCTTCGTTTGGGTGTTTTCCACCCCGATCTATCCCGCGGGTAGATTGCATAGGATGTTCTTGTAGCCATGGTGGCTAGAGGTGCATACCCGATCTACCAAACGTTTTCATCTTGTTCTTCTTGAACCTGCCGAGTAGTACCAACCCGTAAGATTATCCCCCGTAGTGACAGTACGGTAAAGGAGAAAAACAGGAGTCCTCGGAGTCAGAACGGGAGCCATGCTTTCAATGAGATTCATTTTGCTATATTCCTCTTTACTTTGGAACTTCAACAAAAGACCCGATCCAATCTCTAGATTGGTTCTCCCCTCTCTTTCTCTTGCTACCTCCGGTGTGCGGTAGGCTAGATGAGTTTTGATGATGATCTAGTAGATTAGATGCAAAAACAACCTCTTGAGATCAAAGCTTTTCCACTTATTAGATTGGATCTTGCGTTGCACATTGTTCCACGGATTCGATACCTTGGGTTCACACTTAAGGGAAGAAGGGTCCCTTTGCTACGACGGAGGACTTGTCTGCTTGCAAGTCCAAACGAACTTCGATACGACAATCAACCGTCAACAAGCCCCTTTTTCTGGCGCCGTTGCCAGGGAACAAGTAATCAAGATTCAATCTAGTATTGCGTTTGTGAATATTTTCAGTTTTTCTCTTGATTTTTCTTTTGCATCTCTTAATTTTGATCATCTTCAAAACAAAAAAAATCAATCTAGGGTTTTGCTAAACCCTAGTTTTCTTTTAGTTTTTTGTATATATTTTGTTTATTGCTAACCCTAACTGGAGATGGATGGCTACATCTCCAACAAAAAAAACATATATTTGTGGATGGTCTAGAAAAACTTTGCAGGCAAAGGTGACGTGCGACACAAGATCTAAAAGCGGAGGCCGAGGATCGTCGGAATCTCCAAGAGAAACTCCACCTCCAAGATCGAAAGAAGATCAACCTCATCCGCCACTCATCCTAGGGAGATCGTTCCTCAAGACCGTCGGAGCAATCGACGTCGGCAAGAGGGAGATCAAGTTCAACATCGATGGCGTGAGGAGTGCATTCAAGTCAACTACGATTCGAGGTATGTATCATGATCAATGTTAATTATGTTATACCTCATCGTCACATCGGAAGGGAGGAGCCAAAGGAGAACGAAGCCAAGGAAGAAAAGATGTTGCATCCGTCAAGACCATGAATCAATGCCTGCCTGCGAAGACCAAAAAGATGACTAAGCCGAAGAATAAACATACACCGAAGCCAAGGATGGTGTAGAAGTGGGGCCCCCAAGATTGCAACGCCCGCAAAGAGTGGTGATCCGGAGCGAAGAGAAGAAGTCTAGCTATAGACTATAAACGAAGCGCTTGGCGGGAGGCAACCCATTCATCAAGTCAAGAATAAGCTACCGGGAGGACAACCCGTTGAAGAGTCAAGCTACCGGGAGGGCAACCCGAAGAATTTTTCAGTTTTTCAAGTAAGTTGGTCTTAGAATTTGCTATGCATTACATATTATAAATTTATATGTGGTTGAATAATTTTTAGAGACATTATAATTGCTCGGTCATTTTACTTGAATTTCATATTGATCATAAACCGATGACTTGAGCCATCCGAAGTTTTGTTTGCTTCTTTTTGAGAAACCAAGACCAAAAATTCAGAACCTACCCCAACCTTACATCCTCTCCATGATGTTTAGGTTGGCTTGTTTCACATATTAAAAACACATGAGTAGAGCCTTGCTATGTTCTTTAATGCTTTTAATCTTTGATGCATGGTAGGACTCGCGTGAACCTAAGCAACTTGATTTTTGGTTTCATTCAACTTCACATCCATTAGTTTCTCTAGATTTAGAATTTTTCTAAGCCCCATTAACTTTATTTTTATTCAAAATATCTCTCTCATGTTTGGCAAAAAAATAGAACCTAATCCTATGCCACCACGGTCAAGTCGGAGGAACTTGCTATCAATTAATGAAAGCAATCGATCCCGGTGCAACCAAAATAAATTTTATAATTGTTTTTGATGCCTAAAAGCTCCTCTAATGATATATTTGGACTCATCGCTAGCGCTGAGTTAATTTTTAAAGTTTCAAAATTAGAGGAGTGATTAGCATCTAAACATGATTAAGGGAGGTTTTTGAGCTTGATTAACATATAGTGCCCCATGATGCATCTCAGGAAGCCTCCATCTTTTGGCATCTCGGGCACATGTAAAGGACAAGCATGGGGGAAGGAAGGGCTTTGTTTTGCAGGAAATTAGTGGAAGCACAAGAGGCAAGAAAAAAAAAGAGGAGTGACACAAAGCAAAACAATGGAGGTGGAAGATTAATCCCGCAAGCAAAGGAGTGGTT
Organism: Cenchrus fungigraminus; assembly: GCA_036936925.1. Taxonomy (NCBI): domain Eukaryota; kingdom Viridiplantae; phylum Streptophyta; class Magnoliopsida; order Poales; family Poaceae; genus Cenchrus; species Cenchrus fungigraminus. The sequence goes on from CM072780.1 coordinate 95,368,296, forward strand.
GTGAACGGTTCGGGCAATGGAATCTCGTGGATCACGCGGACACAAGAAAGAAGGGAGCAAGAAGCATCTCAGAGAAAGAACAAAGCGAAAGGAGCAGGAGGCCCCCTAGGCCGATCGGCCTAGGCCGGCCGGCCTGGCATCCTCTCATGGCCCCCGATGCTCCCCTTCGCCTGGTAAGTAATTTATGCATTTGTTAATTTGTGTTCTTGAGTTCATAGACCATAAGTTTCAGAAACAACCTAGAAAAATTTGAGTTCCATGGTGTTGTAAGATCTTGTCATGTAATCGCCGAATCTTTTGTAGGTTTAGCTAAAGTGGCCTCACGTTCACACCTTAATAAATTGGTTTAGCTTCACCATGATAGGTGGTTGCATGATCAAATATCCATTAACCCTATGGGCTAATATCCATCCAAACTTGTGCACCTCACTCACCACCCTCCAACAATAATAATAAAGAAAATTCACCATAATTTCCATCACTCCATATACTCCTCTTGTGTGTTTTTCCCGCCGGCAAGAAACCCCCGGTGCACTCGTTGTGAGGTAGTGTAGCAACAATGTGGAAGAGAGCCACCAATATCTTCCCCAAGAAGATACAATCATCGAATGCACCATCATCGAGCCCTTCGAGGAGGCACTCGGTCTCTGAGTCTCCCTGAAGCATGGAGGAAGATGTGGCACCACCGAAGAGCAACACACTACCCCCCGGTGGCATGAGTACACGAAGCTCGTCCATGCGGCACACCGAACCGTGAGGACACACGAAGGAGCCACTTGTTCCACCACGACGCTCAACTCGTTCATCCTCTCTACCACCATACACTCCGAGGCGTCCCAATGGATTCATCATAAAGACGGAGGAGGAGGAGGATAGGCTTGTTTGTCTTGAGAAGAGGCTCGAGCCAAATTGATTTCGATGACGCCCTCCAAGTGTTGGATTCTACTCGGATATCAAATCTTGAGCAACCTTGGATGGGTGTGATTCTTTATGTAGTTGGTGTGAATACTCACAAGGAGCTTGATTCGGAAGTTCTTATACATTAGCACTGGTAATTGATGAAGGAGTGTCGTGCCTCTCATTCCGCCTTGAAGATGAAGAGCAACTAGTTCCTTATGGATATATTGGAGAAATACTCGGTTACAAGAAGGAAGCCCGGAGATGTCCAGAAAAAATGTTAGAAGGATTTTTGGGAGAATGATTTCGAGAGAAGATTACAAGGAACCCAAAATTTCTCCTTGTCGGGATTTCTTTGGGATCAAGTACATGAAGCAAGGAAAGTGGAGATGAGAGGAGAAGGTACAAGTGGGAGAAGGTTAATATTCCTCTTCCCAATGAGAGGCTGAGATCATTTGAAGACAAAATTGGTCAGAGGAAGGATTTCTTGTACCGAAAAAAAAACAGATTAAAAAGGAAAATTGTGTAAGAGGGATCATCCTCCGTAACCCAAGACGAAGGAGGGGCTGCGCATGAAGCTAATAAACAACCATGGAAGGATTCCAATGCCACCACCATATGAAGGAATTATGTCAAATGCAAGCATGGGGGAGTGGGGTAGTCACGCCACCACATCCTCCACCATACATGTTCCTCACGAGGTTTTCATGGCGCTACATCCAACAAATGCAAGAAGAAGGAACCGCAAACATTACCTATCAAATTGGTCGCCTTCACCATTGGAGCAATTTAGAGGAGGATTAGCACAATCATAATACAAGCAAGGATACAACGTGCCGGACCATCAATATCAACCACCGGAAAATAAAGGAAGAAAGAGGAAGAAAAGAAAATAATAATGCTTTCAAATTCGGTTTGATTTTCTCCTTTTCCTTTTCTTTATTTTCAGCTTTTGTGCAAGTTTATATATGTGTAGCATTTTCTATTTTTATTTATTTTTAGCATGTGTGATAATAGTAGAGTTAGTTTAAGATCACCATGAATAAAGTTTCCCACCTTGATCAATCTTTGGTAAAAATATTAAGTTGATGCCATGATAATATATGATGAAAAGTTGTCACTTTGCTCAACTTTTGTACTTGTTTTATGCATGATTAAGCTAATGCTCTCTTTAATATGAATCTGAAATTAATTAAATGCTAGCTTAATCTTTTGTAGAGGTTATGATAAAAATAAGACCCATAGTGTTATTTTCATGCTCTCAATTTTGGATGAGTTAAAGATGATTTGTTCTTAAAAATATATATATGCTAACCTTGTTACTGATGCTACTTGCATTTTGCTCTACCTATCCAAAGCCATATATATATATATTGAGTGCATAAACCTTAGTATACAAGAATTATTTTTGGGTGAGTTATTTTAGGCCTTGATTTCTCTGGCCCGAGACTAAGAAGCTGGTCATTCCGTTTTTGCGTATCTATCTTTTTGCTAGACTTTCTATCCGTACATTGTGTATCCCCACATCGGAGATTTCACAAACCTCACCGGATATCTACCCTTAAAACCAAAAATATCGTCTTTTGTGTTTACCTCCTTGACCACAACCTATTATTGAGTATGGATCGTCAATTCAAAGAAGATCGCAAGATGGTGCCAAGGTTGAAGATTTCAAGTATCTCTCCAAAGGAAATATATTTCTAGTACCTACCTTATCTCTATCACCTCTTTGCCCGAGGACGAGCAATGTCTAAGCATGGGGGAGGAGGTAGGTACAATGCAATTTAGAGTTCAAGGGGAGCAAATAAAAAAATGATGAAAGAAGAAAAAAAATGAAAAAAATGAGTATAAAGAAAAAAAGAGATAAAGAAAAATATGTATGAGAAAAGAAAAAAATATATGAGTTTATAAAATAAAATAAAGTGAACTCCCCGGTTCTCTAAAGTGCATTAGGAATCTCAAAAGTTTCAAGATTTAAGATCCAAACTCATCTTTCCAACCATGTGCAATCCGATAACGAGGACTTCTTTGTGCCTCGGGATCACTCTTTGCCATTTGCACATGTCCACCTATCTCAAAGTGTGTGTATTTTTCTCTCCCCCTCCTTGATATAACATTATTTTCCAATAACCTTTTTGACGAGTCTCGGTAAAACCATGAGAAGCTTGTCTTGTTTTGACAACATCTCATTTATAATATCTTGGTAGGACTAAACTTTCCCAAAAAGCTCCACATAAAGCCTTCCACTATATATTGAGAGGGGAAAGGAGTAGAATGAATAGGTTTTGAGAGACAAGATGAGATGAGAGTACATGAGCAAGATGCAAGGAAGTTTATTTTTGAACTTGGTTTAGCTCTTTTTCTTCATCTTGCTCTTAATTTCAAAATTTCTAAGATTCATTTGAAATTTGGGAGCATGAGGTAATTACTTGTGGGAAGTGCTTAAATTAATATCTACCCTCCATAAGGATGAAGGCTAGTACATTATGGAACTTTAATGATTAAATCCTTGAGGGCATTATGTTTTCTCGTGTATGATCAAGTGCAGGGTATAAGCAATGAAAGGCAACACTGATATTCATTAAAGGCTTACTCGAGGACGAGCAAGGTTTAAGCATGGGGGAGATGTTGACAGTGAATTTCTGTCAACCTAGCCATGAGTTTAGCTTTAATGTTGGCATTGATTTATTATTCCAACCACTGGAACTAACCCCCCGTATATAACAAGTTCACTCTTGCATGTCGATTTTGGAGTTTATAGTTTACGCAGGAAATCTACGCTAAAGAGGAGACTTTCGGGATAAGTTCATCAAGCACTTTGGAAGAAGATCATGAAGCCCGACAAGAGTCAAGACACGCGATGAACATGACTCCAAATGACTCGAGGACCGAAGCGTCAACGTGCAAATCTTCAGGGACTCAACCAGAAAACAGCGAAGCTTGGATGGCAAGCATTCAAGCCTTAACTGTGAAGGAAACGACGTCAAAGGCCCACATGCAAGTGCACACAAATGGGGAATCGCGCGAGAAGCAACCGCGAGGAAGACCGGGGCCGAACCGGGCCAAAAAGGCCCTGGACCGACCGGCCCAACCCATTCCGGGCCCGGTTCGACACCCCCTTTGACCTAGCCGCCCTTCGGACTATTTATAGTCCCCCTGCCAAGAGCCACGGAGAAATTCATTCGTCATCTGCCGCCGAGGAGCAGAGAAGAGAAGGACACCATTCTGGAGAGGAGAGGGTCGAGATGGTTGACTAGGGTTCCCCTAGCCGGCGTGGGAACCTTGCATGGAAGACCACGTCGGAGTTCCAGGAGCTAGGATCAAGATCGAGGTAGGATCCCAGTGGTGATCTTGTCCATGTATTACTTCTATGTTGAATTAGTAGATTGAATCCGATTCTTAGCATCAAGTGCTTTCGTTGTGATTTTGTCTTCGTTTGGGTGTTTTCCTCCCCGATCTATCCCGCGGGTAGATTGCATAGGATGTTCTTGTAGCCATGGTGGCTAGAGGTGCATACCCGATCTACCAAACGTTTTCATCTTGTTCTTCGTGAACCCGCCGAGTAGTACCAACCCGTAAGATTATCCCCCGTAGTGACAGTACGGTAAAGGAGAAAAACAGGAGTCCTTGGAGTCGGAACGGGAGCCATGCTTTCAATGAGATTCATTTTGCTATATTCCTCTTTATTTTGGAACTTCAACAAAAGACCCGATCCAATCTATAGATTGGTTCTCCCCTCTCTTTCTCTTGCTACCTCCTGTGTGCGGTAGGCTAGATGAGTTTTGATGATGATCTAGTAGATTAGATGCAAAAACAACCTCTTGAGATCAAAGCTTTTCCGCTTATTAGATTGGATCTTGCGTTGCACATTGTTCCACGGATTCGATACCTTGGGTTCACACTTAAGGGAAGAAGGGTCCCTTGGCTACGACGAAGGACTTGTCCGCTTGCAAGTCCAAACGAACTTCGATACGACAATCAACCGTCAACAGTGAAGCATGCCTTTTTGCAGTAACAAGACTGGGACATGTTTGTGCAGGAAACCAATTCTCCTTCATTTCAGCAATTGAGCCAGGAGATGAAACAAAAAAAGCATTGCATAATAAGCCACACAAGATGGGCAGAAAAAGTTATCGTGGTAAAAGGAAAGAGTGGGAGGAGGAGGATGCAAAGCTAACTGCAGAAGGAAAACAGAACCCTTGGGACCAATTTCCTGGACGTTCGAGACCTTATCTGCGGGCAATGGTAGGGAAGAAGAGGAAGAATACTAGTGAAGGAAGCGGGGGCATAACATTCAGTAACCCTGCGGTGGTGGGGGTAGCAGATAGGGTGAAAACACTTGCAGCTCAGGGTAGCGATAGTTCTTTCTCTGGGGTTAGGGAGGATGATATCCTTACCACAGCACTTGAGACTCCAGAGCATCGAGGTCGGGTCCGAGGCGTGTCTAGTTCACTTGGCTGGGGTAAAGGGTTTGGTGAAGAGTTCGCTGGAATGTACAGGGAGAAGATGAACAAGAGGTCTGATGCTCATGATATGATGGACATAACATTTAAATCAATTGTCCATGCTCTAAGACTATCAGGCATTGAAATACCGAAAAATGTACTTCTTCCTTCCCAATTACCAGCGCTTGTCAGTAGCAGCGAGGAAGAAGATGTGCATGGCAACGAGGAAGAAGATGCACATGACCGCGAGGAAGAACATGCGCATGATAGCGAGGAAGATGCGTGTGGCAGAGAGCAAGATCATTGGAATGCCAACGAGGACGAAGCGAATCAAGTGCACAGTGATAGTCGATCACCTATGCTGGACACAATTGATAAGCTGACAGAGCCAACCGCGTGCAGCCTTTTGGATGGCACCGGGATTAATGTGGAGCCCACACTAGCGAAAGTCTTTCCATTTCAAAAGGCTTGTCATTCAGTACTGGTGCAGGATGGGTATGTTGTGGTGCAACCTACTTATGTGTGGGCCAATGCAGGTCACTACCCTCTGCCTGTACCAATTGATGGGGGTGACATAGCAACCCTAGCTGAGGCTCTTGTTTAAAGGATCCAATGGCCAAAGGACAAGATCCTTTGAAGGACCGATTAGGCGACCAGAGAGGGGGGAGTGAATGGGAGCCGATAAAAATTCTTCTCCAAAGAGAGAACTCGGCCTATGCCCCAAATCCACAACCAAGGATTCCCGCACGAGCTTGCCAAGGTCGTGTAGTCACAACGGACCTACCAACCCTAGGAACAAGTCCAAACAAGTTGCAACGCGGAAGCACAACTCAAGAACCAAAGGACTTAGGCTATCTGGGAAGCACCAGGCGGACTGTCCGCAGTGTCCGGGCAGACTGTCCGCGAGGAGGGCGCGGGCTGTCCGCGGGTAGGGGGCAGACCGTCCGAAATTACTACCCGAACCTCCAGTAGTGCACCGAGAAAAACGGACCGTCCGTGATGGACCCGCGGACCGTCCGCCTCGTCACGGACCGTCTGGCACTCTAGTACGGACCGTCCGCAAACTTCATGCACTAAAAATCCACCGACAAAATGGATTGAAAGAAAGGCGCTCAAGAACTCGCACGAACACAAAGAACAGCCGGGCTGTCAGGCACCTCACGGACAGTCCGCGGCTACCTCGTGGACGGTCCACCAGGTGCACAAGATCACCAAGAAAAGAGGCACACCAACCTCATGTGTGATTCCCAAAACATATCCCGCAAAGAAACACCTCCAAAAGCTTCTCACAAAAATCCCAAGAAAGAGCTCCGAAAATCACCGAAAAAGAGAAACGGGAGGAGCAACAAGAACACTTGAGGAATCACGCCAAACCTTCTATACACACCATGAAAGATTCATACAAGGTCTAGCTTGCCTCCCGATCATCCATCCCTCTCTAAAGATCTCACCATGAAGCTCTCAAGCTAGTCCTATGGAAAATCCTAAGGAAAATAGGAAGGGAAAAAGAGAAAGCAAATGAGCTAGGGTTCCAAGTGGTGGCTGCCATCCTCTCTCCTCTAAGTTTATATGGAGGCAACCGAAAGACGAAACTACCCCTATTACATAATACTAGGATACACCCCCCCGAAGGGCACTTTGGGAATTCTCATCGTAGCACCATCGGACGGATGCCCGACGACCGCACCTCGCTTCACCTCGACGCAAGCCTTGCGATCCCGACGCGTGTCCTCCGCTTCGAAGTCTCTCGGCGCACCCGGATCCCGTCTCCGCCCGCCGAGTCTTCGGTCTTGGCTTTGTGGCTCAACCAAGGAACCTCGACGGTTTTGTGGTGAACCGCCGCAAACCCCGCGGACTCGGTGCAGCCTCCACGCCAATTCCACTCATGACTTGGCCGCCACGTCGTCCCGGCTCGGTGTTGGTTTTGTGGAGTAAACCAACCAAACCCCACGTGCAGACTTTGATTGTGAGCCACTACCTTGCACCGGCTCCACCTTGGTTTTGAGGCTCAACCAAGAAACCGTACCCAACTTTGTCTTGCTTTTCTTGCCACCATGCTGCCTGCACTTGATCTCGTTCGGCCACCGGGTCCATCGAGCCGAGCCTACTTGTCTCTCCACTCCTCGGAGGCCACACAGGCTAAGACCTTTCGCGCCCGCTCTTCACCTGCACCAACGCAAATCAAGCCGCAACCTACACCTGCAATACTCGGCCAAGAGTCAGTCCACACCACGTTGTCAATCACTCATCACACCAAGGAGCGACCATCCACCGGTCCTCAGATGCTCCGGTCCTCAATCTCCCCCTTGATGAGTGCATTGACAACACACATAGTCACCAATTCATAGAAGAAAGAAAAAGAAAAGAAACGAACAAAGATCTCAAACAAGTGATCAAAAGCCAAACAAAAGCCAAAACAAGATCACTTGAAAGAGCAAGTCTCGGTCCCCTAAGGCAAGGACAACGGCTCAACACAACCGAGACAAAATGCTCAAAACTGCCGACTCCTCAAGGTGAGGCAAAAGGGCTCAACACCATCGGCAAAAGAGCAAAGCACAAAGCAAATTCAGGCGACACAAAGAGCTCCCAAAGCATGAAGGCAAGCTCCCCCTGAATAAATGCATGCAAACTCAAGTTCTCCCCCTGAACTGAGTATCCCTCTTTTTCTCCCCCTTGATGCAAGGACTCTCCCTTACAAAATGCATCTCTCCCCCTTATTATGAATTGGATGCAGATTTCTCCCCCTTGTTGGTAATGCGTGAATCAAGGCTATAAATGCAAGCATGTGCTTGTCAAATATACAAAGAGCACTACAACATGCTAAAAAGAGACATAGACAAGCAAGATAGCCACAAATTTAGTACAAGCATCGCCAACAAGATAGATAGGGACATATACACATGTGACATAGCCAAGATCAAAAGAAGCATTTTTCACAAAGATATCCCTCTCATGAGCATAGGACCTACACATGGTCAAAATGAGCACAAACAACATATAACCCACAAACTTCATGCAAGGTCACACATTCTCATCACAAGATCATCACAAACACCTACAAGCTATCTCATGTCATGTCAAAGCCACCGAGCCATGTGTCCACTTCTAGATATGAGACTTCTCATTGGTGAACATCATGCAACGGTTTAGCACCCAAGATAAGGAATTTAAAGCATTTATGACATAGAAGCAAAATTTTTCAAGCATAGGCATCTCACATACCAAAATCATAATTTACAAATTAAGCATGGTACATGAAGTGCCTTTGCGGCAAAAAGAAGCTTAGGCTTCTCCACAAGGTAGCATGTAGGCTAAACATTCATGATGATAAATGAATCTTTGATCCCAAATGAAAAGAACATGGTTCCAAGCACAAATTAAGCAAGATATAGCCATAAGCACCCAATTTGAACATGAGAGTCATTCTACTCACAAGAGAGGATCATATAGCATTTTTACAAAAGAAAGCCATCCACAAGCATATATATCCCAAGGCAACCAAGAGCATAGCTATACATCTCATGAGCACCACAAGCAAAGTCATAACCTCATATCTAGCATATCATGGTGATCAAAGCATATGAGAGAAGCACATCTCTATGGCATATGATACAAATGTAGTCTATGATACAAAGATGCAAACATGCATGATATGAAAATGGAACATGCATATGTACAAGAGATGCCCAACTCAAACTCAAAAAGGCGAAAGAACACAAAACTCACAAGCTCCCCCCCTAAACACATGCACTAGGGCCAAAGAGCATACAAAGCTCAACCTAAATACATGATATAGGGCAAAGAGCAAAAGAGACGAAGTGGCTTAACAAGAGCCACACATCTCAAAGTCTCCAAACTACTTACCTTGATCATTCGCTCTCGTCCATCGTCCCCGAAAATGATGTCCTTTGACACCACCGGGATGAGGCTTGAGGACCACCTTCGATCTCCGGTCACCATCCTCCGGAGTCGATCCGCCAAAAGTCCTCCAAGCCTCCCGCCTGCAAAATCAAAACCAAGAGCGAGAGCGAGCAACTGACGCAACACTGGGGTTAGCACAAAAAGAGTCAAACCAGTGCCGAGCCATTTGCTCAAAAGTGGGGTTAGCAAAATCCATCCTATCAAAGCTATGACCACCACGGGGAATCACCTCATGTCTCGCTGGAGGAGTACGAGCACCACGAAGGGGAAAACGTGGTCCGTAGCCCCTCTGAGACTCAAAGCTGCGACCTCTCCCAAACTCGTATTGATCACGAGGTGGAGAACGTCTAGCAAACATACCACCGCCAGACTCAACATACCCATCACCTGCACCACGACCAAAGGAACCAAACCGATCATCACCACGACCCCGAAAGCGGAAACTCTAAGCACCTCGGGTAGGAAAGCCCCGATCCCTCCAAGATGGGACTGTATGCACAACACCCTCACTCCGAGGCACAACACGAGGCTCAGGCACACCACGAGAAGGGCGGTACCTGTCCTTGTTTGCCATCTCCCTAGCAAGCCTCTCCTCCTGAAGCAAAACTCTCTCTTATGACCATCCCTCCCACAATGCTCACAATGGAAGCGGACTGGTTTTACTTTGGGTGTTGGTTGTGGTTTCTTTTCATGCTTGTTGCCTTGCACACTCGGCTTCTCACTTGGTTTTTCTCTCGGCTTATGCGTCTGGTTTGGCTTGGGGACAAACTGGTTCTTGGGTGTAGTGTGTGGTAGAACTAGAGTTTTCCCAAACTTCTCTTCTCTCTCACCACTGCACTCCCCTACCTTCTCCGACCATCCACTGGTCCTCGGATGCTCCGGTGCTCATCCTTATACCACCCATGACGAGACATCCCAACCCTGAAGCCGCAACAGGTAGTAGGGGTACAACATCAGATGGAGGTACTGCAGCTCAGTGTCAGCAAGAGAAGGCTCAACAGCAGCAGCAGCAGCAAATCAGCAAAACTACGCAACAGGAGCGTCGACAACAGCCGGAGGAGCCTAGGCAAACTTCGCCGAAGCAGCAGCTTTAACATGAGGATAAGCAACAGACGAACCAGCAGCCTCTCCAGCAGCAGGAGCGTCGACAACAGCCGGAGGAGCCCAGGCAAACTACGCCTAAGCAGCAGCTGCAACATGAGGATAAGCAACAGACGAAACAGCAGTCTCTCCAGCAGCAGGAGCGTCGACAACAACCGGAGGAGCCTAGGCAAACTCCGCCTAAGCCGCAGCTGCAACATGAGGATAAGCAACAGCTGAAACAGCAGCCTCTCCAGCAGCAGGAGGAGGAGCGCAGGCAATCTCCCCCTAAGCAGCAGATGCAACATGTACAGCAGCCTCTGCAATAGGAGGAGGAGCCCAGGCAATCTCCACTGCAGAAGTGGAACCAGGCCAGGAAACCTCTGTCTAAAGATGAGATTCTTAACTGTATTATTAGGACAGAACAGGAACGACCAAAATACAAGCCTGGTGCACCTATGTTGTCAGAAGAAACTTAGAGGCTGCTGGACCAAATTGTGCCAGGTTGCATGCTTACGTCATGGAACACAGTAAGGATAAACTTGCCTTTCCAGCAAATGTGGATCAACACTACTTTAAAGGTGGTTGTGGTGCTTTAATGTCAAACATTGCATTCCGTAGCGTGTATAACCTTATAACCCTGGCTTCTCTGGATGTTACCATCTTGAGGTTGTGGACATTGTAAGTCCTTTAAAACCTAAAAAGATATATTTTTAATTTTGACCACAAAGTTCATGCATGCTAACAATTTGATTTTTGTAGGAAAATGATGGACAAGGCAGCGGAGATGCAGATCAGTGTTGGGTTTTTAGATCCAGATTTGTTTACTTCCACAAATATTTCTCAGCATTCTCGCCTTACCAAAGCAATCTCAAATGCAATGAACAACGACTATGTGGTGGGTGCCTACTGCACTAGCCACTAGGTAACAGTGATCATTGTATGAAGTTCAAAGAGGTTTGGTCTCTAGATTTTGCTAAACAACATCCCCCGCTAAAGTTCTTAGACCTCAAACCTGTTGTGGACTGGTCAGTATCTTGTAGGTTTTGTTCACAAAAATTCAATCTCTTAGTGTTTCTAATTGGTATTGCTGACCATGCAGGGCTTTGGTACAGTATTTGTAGGTTTTGTTCACAAAAATTCAATCTCTTAGTGTTTCTAATCGGTATTGCTGATCATGCAGGGCCTTTGGTGAACATGCACAGGACGGAGTGACGAAAGGAAAGAAAAAAAGCCAAAAGCCACACTCAATAACAAAACAAATCTCGCTGTAAGACCGAGGTTTTTTATGGTCCCTTCTTACCTATTTGGTACTGCATTAACTTGTCATTTTGGTACCTCGATGTAGTGTGCTCAGGAGCCATGGGGGTCCTCTTTGTGTGGATTCCATGTGGCATTCCATATGTTAAGACTACTCGATGACATACCTGACATCAAGAAGGCTGTTGTAAGTAGATAATAATGCTCAACCTTGTCTTTGCTCATATTATCCATCTGATTTTAGAAACTGATTTCTACTTGTATTCTCATAAATGATTGTATTTTGCAGGATTTCAAATCTGCTGTAGATGTTTCCACAGAAGATCTAAAGCGTGTCCGGGAGATGTTGTGCGAGTACATTCTTAAGGGACCATCGACCGAAAGGGCAACTTCTACAATGGTGCACCGTGAGTTCATTGTAGCCAGAACCTTGAAACTCATTCAGTCTTCTTTAGTCAGGTGTTGTTGCCTGAGAAACCTGCTTGGCTTGCTTGGTTGGGGTCAGATGCTGCCTAGTTCAGGCAATTTTCTCATGACTCCATCCAAACAAGCCCTGATGAGAGTAACTTGAAACATGATGTGATCCTAGCTTGTCTATAAATGTGATCTTGCTTGCCTATATCTGTGATGTGAGAATGTGTTTGTGATGTCTCCTTACTGTGGTGGCTGCCATATCCTGGCTAGTTCCAGGATGGCATGATGCAGCCCCTGATGGCTGCCAAATCCTGGATGGTTCCAAGATGCAGCCGGCAAGCAGGCAGGTTACTGTAGGGGTGGCCTACGTATCTGTAACGGGCGTTAATTAAAGCTCGTTACAAACACTGATCAGTGAGTAACGAGCTTCATTCGGAAAGCCCGTTACAAACATGCCAACAATGTAACGGGCAGTGTAAAAGCCCATTACCAGTCCTGACCGGTGGGCCCCAGGACCTGGCCCGTTCATCGAGATATAGGAGACGCAGGTTGAAAGCACGCGTCTCCTTTAATCGAGAGAAAGCAGACGCGCATGGAAACAGATGCGTCTCATTTCGTCGAGACAGAGGAGACGCAGGTTCACGGCACCCGTCTCTGATGTTGATTTCACAGTAACGGGCTCTGTTTTCATGCTCGTTACCAAAGTTCCCTGTGGGCCCAGAGAAACAGCCATTTCACGTGACCGGTGACTAGTTGTGGTAACGGTCATTGTTTGATGCCCGTTACGAATCCTAGATGTGCTGAGACACGCGTGAAATAGACGCGTCTCATTTCGTCTAGATAGAGGAGACGCAGGTACACAACAGGCGTCTCCGATATTGAGCAACTGTAACGGGCTCTGTTTTGGTGCCTGTTACCAAAGTTCCCTGTGGGCCCAGAGAAACAACTATTTCACGTGACCGGTGGCTAGTTGTGGTAACGGTCGTTGTTTGATGCCCGTTACGAATATGTGTTATCAGTAACGGGCATCTGCCCGTTACCTTTCTTGGCTTATTTGTAACACTTGATCGGTAACGGACGCTTTGCCCATTACCAAAGGTAATCTATGCCCGTTACCAAAGTGAGTTTTTCCCGTAGTGATTTATGCCGCTAAAAATACCAAAATGATCCACGATTTAGGACGGATGGAGCAAGACATTGCCACACGCTAGTTAAGTTGTATCGACCTGATGCTTCGAGTGCTCCCATGCACTGGAGTGTTTTCATCAGTTGGATGCTAAATCCACGCTACCATTAGCTAGCAGTGGTGCTTCCTAAACTAAACTAGACCATATATGAAACATAATTCTCAAATACTCGGATAAGAGAGTACTGTTAGAGATGATGTCGTATTGTATGGTGCAGTATTGTCCAACCTATTTTTATTTTTTATCTCTAACAAATGTCTTTTTTTAAATAAAAAATATAAATGAATGATTATTTGAGTATAAAAATATGTTAAGTGAAATTTTATCAGTTTCCTAGAAAACGGTAGAAATGTACCAAGTACAATAAAATTATAGCAAGATATATATATATATATATATATATATATATATATATATATAGAAAAAACTGCGAGTTTTGTAAATACAATTAGCATTATACTGTAGCAATGCACAAGCATCTTGCTACTACTCCTAAAATACAGAAGATAATTTTACATCAAGAATTATATACTATTTATAAATTATCTGGCATGCAAAAGTTCAGCAATACCACTCAAAGATAGATGAGTTCCTCTCCATCTCTAATTATCTCTAATATAGATGAGTTTCCTGGTCATGTCCGCCATAGCACTCCACGGTCGGTTCGTAGTGATGGCCTAAACCGTAAAACCGATGGTGCGTAGTGATGGCCTACCTCCTAGAGCATCCATCGAACATCCAAGCTGCTGTCGAGGGTCAACATCAACTTGTTGCTCCACTCGTGGATAGGGTCTCCGGCGTCGTGCCAGCAAGCCAAGGAAGTCGCGTGGCACCATCTTCCGATGATATACCACACCAGTGTAGCCCAGTGGAACTGAGCCACCCACCGCAGTCCTCTGCAAGCTAAGTCGTCCCACGATGTTGTTGCTGCAAAGCAGACTCCCGACGATGTCCCACACTGCACTAACAGTTGCCAAGCAACGCCCGGACGCCGCAGTCCGCTACCAGGAGCCAAACCGACAAAGAGCAGCGACAACACCTGGGTGCCACTAGCTCCGATTGCCACAACGCGAGCTTAGCACCCCCATGAAGCTCGTCAACCTACATCGTGCTGCCTTGCACCGCCGCCGAATGCGGCCTCCATTGATCCATCATCACTAGGAATGCCAATGCCGAGTTGGATCTCAACAAATCACGCTGCCAAAGATGGGACAATGCCAGGGCTCCGGCTTCGCTCATCGAGAAATTTGGACAGAGTTTCCACAGAAAACCCCGTGCCGCTGGGATGGATATCCAGGATGATACCTCAATGGGAAGAACGACGCCCCAGAGTGCCACCGGGATGGATCTTCAAGATGGCGCCCCCAACGGGGAGAACGACACTCTAGAGCTCCGCGGCCATCTTCGCCAGCAAGAATGTTAACATCCTATCTGCATCGCTGCACGTACCCAATCTAGCACTACCAGCCATGGAAGGCCTTCAGTTTGTATGAATTTGGAACAGGTTTGATATACAAATATATACAAATTGAACTAAAGTTTTCAATAGAAGACTGATACACTAGGGTTCCATATATATGAACCAACAACAAATATTCTCGGTACAAGATCATATGGATCGACAGTAACTGTTGAACATCTCTCGTTGATCCATATTCTATATATATACATGATAAAAAAAATTGAGTCGCATATGCATTATCAGTTGAGAAGGGCAGGGGCCATGGCTTTGCGCTCCCGTTGGCGTCTGTCGCTGACGCTCAGAACGCGGAACAGCTTGGCCAGCGAGCGCGCGTGATCGGCGTCGAGGGCGTTCGCGAGGGGACAGCTCGAGCTCTCCGGGTCCGCCATGGACTCGAACTTGTACTTCTTGGGCATCTCCCAGATGTTGTAGGCGCCGTCGCCGTCCTCCTCCGCCTCGAACTCCGGCTTGTCCAGCTCCAGCGCCCTCTTATTCATCTCCTTGTCCTCCTTCGTCTCCTCCCTACTCGCCGTGCCGTCGCTGGTGGCGACGCTCACCAAGAGGTGCGAGCGCCGTGTGCGCGGCTTCGCCGTGTGGCCGCACCTGAGCCTCTTGGGCATCTCCAGGACGTGGTAGGCGCCGTCCTCCGTCGCCGTGAACGCCGGCCGGCCCAGCTCCAGCGGTCTCTTCCTAGGGCCCCCGTCCACCGCCGCCGCCACCACCGGTGTCGGTGTCGGGGTCTCCATTATCTGATCTCCCAACGTCGTAGTCAGTCGTCGATCTCCTTCTGGTATATATCTTTGGTGAACGGCGCCGTTCGTTGGAGTCGGAGTCGTGGAATGAATCGGATTCTCGATGCATTTCTCCATGCCCTCCAATCCTCCATGCCACGTCACGTCACATGATGACGATTACCGACCCGAGTCCGGTTCGACCACGCACCAAATAGACCAATCGTCTTTCTCTTTCATTGCAATTGACTGCATCTCTACAAACGATGCATATCGAAATCTTTTGCATCTATCAATCGGCGATGGCGTCCAAGTTCCTACGGGACTCCGCCGGCGACGACGGGGTGGCGGGGTGCTTGTGCTTCCCACAGATTCGAGACGGATTCGCTGAGCGGGCGCAGCCTGACACAAATTCGATCAGCGAGCCCGATAACGGACTCATCGCCTTGCAGAAACACCTCATGCAGCAGGGCATGAAGTGCTGCACGTATGGAGAGCCCGCTGGAGTTTTTTTACTGGCAGTATTTATTTTTGTGCGATTGTTCTTGAAAATATGCCGTTTTCAGCCTGCCTGGTTAATCCCTAATAGACAAAAAATTGAAGAACAGACAAAGAGAGATCTCAGCTAGAAGTAATTACCCTGCTCCAGTAAAACTGCTCCCTCCGTCCAAAATTAGTCAGACCGCAAACTGGATATTTGCCGTGTATTACCACCGGCCTCGGCAAAGAAGATCTTTACGTACAGGTGTATAGCATTAATCTTGTACTTGTTAGAAAAGTAGCATAAACGCAAATTAGTGCTCTAAGATATGTACTCTCTCGTTTTCGCTTCATGAGAAATAAATTTGACTAAATATATATAAAAATATATTAATATTTATGGTATAAAATTAATATCATTAGATAGATGTTTGAATCTAGTTTCTTAATAAAATTATTTAGAGATATAAATATTGCACGTATTTTCTACAAATCCGGTCAAACTTGTGACATAAATACAAAAACTACTATCATTATGGAGTACTATGTTCCAAGAAGAAACAACAGTCATCACTCAGGCACTCAGTAGACGCGATAGATGAGAGAATGGAGTCAATGGACAGCGAACTCACCGGAGTTGGAGCTGCAGTTGTAATAAATATCTGGTCATTGTTAAGCCACTGCCGAAGAATAGAATTGGGTGCCAAAACCAGCACCTCGTCTCAAGCTTTTTAAGGGCAGTCCCAACCCAGACTCTATCATAGAGTCCAAATTCATTTATTGGCTTTTTTTTTCTGATGTGACACTGTAGTTATTGAGGAGAGAAGGTGAAAAATGAGGACTCCGTTTCCTATCTAGACTCGACGTCTACCCGACCTTCGATGCGTAGGACTCCACAAGACTCCGGCGTTGGGACGGAAGGCTGAGTCTAGGGATCCAGTATGCCGGTCCCGGATCTCCATCCACTCGCGCGCGCGGCTCCGTCGGAGAAGAGGAGGTTGGACAGGGCGGCACTCGGCGGCGCTGGCGGTGTGGCCGCCATCGTAGGGTGCCGCAGAGGAGAGCTGGCCTCCGCGCGCCGCCGCCGCCAGAGAGGAGACGACCTCCGAGCGTGCCGGCGCAGGAGAGGAGGGGCCGGCCTCCGCGCGCTCCGGCGCGAGATAGGAGGGGCTGGCCTCCAGGCGCGCCACCGCCGGAGAGGAGGAGCCGGCCCCTCGTAGTGGGGGTTCGACGGCCAGCAGCCAAGCGCAGCCCCCATGGGGGGGGGTCCGGTGGCCGCCTCCTTAGCCGCGCTGCCGCCGCCTCCAGTTCCTCGACCCGCCGGATCAGCTCCACCGGCTCCCTTCCCCCCCGCAGCCGCGCCGCCGCCGCCTCCAGCTCCTCCATCCGCCGGCTCCCCTCCCACCGCCTTGGGCGACAACTCCGGCGACCGTGCGGGCGGACACCACTTCAGCGACCGGATCGGCATGATCCACTGATTGCGGCTTCTGAATTTCTGATGCGTGTGTGATGTTGCTTCTGAATTTCTGATGCCTATGGTGTGCACAGTGGATCACATGATAGTATGCCACATCTGATCAGCATTTTTTTCTCAATAATAAATATTTTTTATGCATAGAGTCCTGTGATAGAGTCTTTGTGGTATGAACTCTATGGATACAGTCTGGGTTGTGAGTGCCCTAACACTGCCATCCTTCCTCAAAATGTTTATTCCAACATCTTGATTACAACGATAGCACCCTCAAAATTAAATAATATTTAATTTGTAGAAGTGATAGCAGTCTCATGCAACGGATGTCTCCTATTCCCTCTGTTCTATAATAAATGCAATTCTAGCTTGTTTAGAACAAATTAGTGATGGTATGAAAAGACTTTAATACCCTTATTTGTTAGCCACATCTAATAAGTTTTGACATGCAAATCAGATCTGATTACTTAATTAGGTCGGTAATCAAATCTATTTTTAGGATTGCACTCTTTGTGGTATTTTTTCAAATGTTATAATTGCATTTTTCGAGACGGACATAGTATCTCCCAACGTAGTGTAATAAATACCTTTCCACTATTGAGTTACCACTGAAGAAAATAATACTTTAATGTTGGTGTGGAACTGGATGCCAAAAGAAGCACCTCGCCTAAAGCTTTTAACACTACCACCCATAGGCTCCAAAATATTTTATCAGAATCCTTGTATAAGAGGTTTTTTTTTGCACCACCACCACTACTGGAAACCACGGCTTTGCCGTGAGCCAAGCTTTTTGCCATGAGGTTTTTGTTGAGTTCACGACAAAATAGCTTTTTGCCGTGACTTTGAAAGTCGGCTCACAACAAAATATTGATTTTGCCGTGAGCCTGGATTCCGGCACTCGCTTGGAGGCCGGCTCACAGCAAAGTCGAATTTTACCATGTGTTTTTTTCAGCGACGGTAAAATACCCTCTTCCAACATCAAAATGTTTTTATAGCTTTTTCATATATTTTTTATGAAGAAAAACATTATCTCACAATTGTGCATCTTGAAAAAATCTATAACTTTTAGTAAGAAAGTTTTTCAAAATTTTCAATTTAAATATGTGTTTTTTTATTGAATATAGAAGAGACATTTGTGAAGCAACCCATAGTTACATTTATCTTCTATATTCTAAACTTTTTGTACTCTTCGCACATGTGGTACTGCAAGTTAAAATTTGGTACATTTTTGTATTTGTTTTCTATATTGAACTAATTAATTGCATTTCAAGCAATTTTTTGAGTCAAGTTAGATTTGAACTGCAAGTGATTCAAATAATAGAAGAAAATGAGTGGAAAAATCATATTCATGTTATTTAGCCAAATTTGAGACCTTAATTATAAAATGAAAAGAAATTTCCAACATCTTGTCAAGGAAACACGATGAAAGACCCGCGTTTGAATGATTTTAAAATTCTAAAAAACACAAATGAAGTCAGAAAATTATGAAATTTGTCAATATCTCATGATAGCCTATGGTAAAAAATGGTGCATTGCTTACAAACCGAACATCACCGAAGAAGTTTCATATAGTCAACAAGGAAACGAGTAGATTTGTAGGCAAAGTGATGTTCAAATTGGAATTTGAATTCAAAACTTTTTCCACTCTTTACATACAACATGTGGTACTTCATGTTAAAATTTGGTACTTCATGGTAATCAAATTTTGAAAAAACACTTTGTCGAGAGTCGGATTTTGGGCCCAAAACCGGCCCATTAGTCCCATCTCCCCCGCCAATCCCTACATATATATTCGCACCCCTCCATACCCTGCCTCTCGGACCGTCCTTCTCCCTCCCGTGCAGCCCCTCCCTACCCTGACGCCCTCAGGTCCACTCCCTCTCCTACCTCCCGCATCGCCCCTCACTCCCCTACCTCGCGCGCTGGCCCTTCCGCGTGTGTCAGGGGGTGAGACCTGGACAGATCCGCTAGGAGGCGACCCAAGCGGTTGTAGGTTGATTGAAGGGGATCGGGACCTAAGAGCGTAGGTGGTAGTTCGCAGGGAGAACTTGGAACACGACGAGAATGGCGAGAGACACAAGGGTTTAGACTGGTTCAGGCCTCCAGAGAGTAAAACCCTACGTCTAGTATGCGGTGGAATTATGCGTGAATGGGGGAAGTCCCCTCGAATGGAGCTCTAGGCCGCCTTATATGGCCAGCGGGCTAGGGCTTCCATTCGAGGTCGCTGGACCCTCATCGGGGTCGGTTACAAGTTAGGAAGGTCATCTTCCGTGATTACAGGGTGAATCCCGTGATCTGCGAACCTACTGGCGGCGCCGTGCCGCACTGCCGCGACCTAGGGGAGAAGCTTGCGCCACAAGCCCGGCAGGTCTTCTGGGATTCGGATAAGGTTGCCTGGGGTCTTCCGAGGTCACCGGGGTTGTGGATAAGATCTCCAGGTCCACTTGCAGGTCGGTAGGGCTTCTGACAGGTCGGGTCCACTTGACAGGGACCTCCAGGACCCTGGTCGGTGGGGACCCATGGGTACCCATGTCTCTTAAGCCCCCGATCGACGTGTAGGTGTAGCGGCTGAGATGATGTCATGTCGAAGCGAAGTGAAGACATGGCGCCGCTGAGGTCGCGTAGGGTGCATGGATATCCAAAGAAGATAATCCTCTTGAGCGCGTAAGAAGCCGAACATCAAGCTCCTGGAACGCAGATCCAGGGGTTTGAAGTGAGTGCAAGGCACTGTAGTGTCTGAAGAACCGCCGACCTGACCGGAATCAGGGAAGATCGTCACGCCTTTGAAGAAGGCCTCAACGCTGACCAAAGGGAGGTCGAGCGAAGGGATGGCGGAAGCTTGCTTCTGGTAGGTCGACGCGACATAGGCAAAGAGGGCGTCACAAGACGCACTCGTGGAGTAGCCCCTGAGCAGTAAGGTGACCTGAAGGGTCGGTTTGGTGCTCGAAGAATAAACCGAGAACCTACGGCCTTCTGCTTGTGCTTGAAGATGCTCTTCCCGTTGAATAAGACAAACTATACGGAATCTTCACAGGATGGCGCCAGGCGTCAGGACTCTTCGTCGTCTGGCGACCCACGGGCGCACTGTGTAGGCACAGAACCTGTCCCGAGCAGAGATGCAGCCGCTACCACTAGGAGACAAAGACCGAAAAGTTGTCATCACACGCTCGGCAGACGTGTCAGCAGTCCCAGAAGCAGACAAAGACCTCGCGCTCCACGTGTGAACAGTGCTGCGGATAAGGATGCCGCGTCAGCCGAGGTGTGGACAACAACCGAAGCAGAGCTCCACTGCTATAAATAGGAGGCCTCAGTGCTTGCTTCTTGAACCAAGTAGGAACACTATGGCAAAACCGCTTGATAATTATGCAAAGCCCTGGTCTTGTGTGCATCCACCGGAGCATAGTGCTAGAGTATCATCTCCTGGAGCTAGAAGAATGCTTGCGAAGTTGGGAGAACTCCACCAATCGCTGTGCCCGCGCCCAGCGAGGAATCCAGGTGCAGCATGGGGCAGTACATACCTTGACGGACCTTGTGAGCAAGGGCCTAATGTGGTGTTGGAAACCACTGTGCTACACCGGGAGAGGCCTGAGGTGAAGCTGGTCCAATTTGGAATCTTGTGAGAGCACCCTAGCAAAAGATGGGACTCCACAGGAAACCTTCTGGGGCTAGAGTAGAGGTGGCTGTGTGGCAGCCGCGACCTCGGCGGTGGTGGAGGGCTCCAAAGAGGTCCTGAAGCTAGAAGAAAGCTTGCGACGTGCTTCATCAATCTAGGTTGCACCGTAGACACCTTGTAAGGTAGATCAGGTCCTTTAATATGTTTGCATCTTGTAATTTGGCCATGGGCCAAGGTCGTTTGTAGCTTACAAAGCTTTTATACACATGCTTGCATGGCAACTGATGTGTCTTGAACCTTATGATGAGGTGCCCGGACAGCAATGGCATGGCCAAGGTCCCGACGAGGCTATGTTAGCACGCCGACCTTCCGAAGGTCATAATGACTTGACAAGAGAACCCGTGTCGACCTGGGCCAACACGGCCGCTGCGTAGTGGCGCAACGCAGGAGCGTCAATCTTGAATTCTGTAGGTCGGAATCGACCTACAGGGCAACAGGGCCTCAGCGGGGCATTGTAATCATGATCAAGAGGTTGTCAACGGGCAGTAGAGCCTGTAAGCACAAAGCCGTTGATAGTGGAGAGCCGATGTAGGTCGGGGCGACCTAGAA
Source organism: Cenchrus fungigraminus (assembly GCA_036936925.1). Classification (NCBI taxonomy): domain Eukaryota; kingdom Viridiplantae; phylum Streptophyta; class Magnoliopsida; order Poales; family Poaceae; genus Cenchrus; species Cenchrus fungigraminus. Next base: position 95,389,863 of record CM072780.1, read on the forward strand.
GGCGTGTAGGCAGCTGGGCCTAGGAGACGTGGTGTAAACCCGCCGTAGGGAGGCCGAGGTGACCTGGGAGGCTGCCGATGCCGTTGCGACCTGAAGTGGGTGACAGGGCTGGCCCACAGGTCGTCTCTGGGACTTAACGACCTTGAATGTCACACTGGAGATTTTGAAGTGGGGGGGCTTGAAGTGGGGCATAACGAGTCCACGTCGGCCGGAGCGCTACTCGGAGGCCGGCAGACGCAGATTCCCGTACGGAACTAGCCGTTACTGCCAATTTACCGTTAGGCCGAAAGAGCCGTTGGGCGGTAGATCCGTTGAAGGCGCCGGGCCGCTGGGTCGCCGTGATTTGCGCCAGAGAGACGTTGAGACGCGGCTGCCCGTTGCGCCACTGGGGCCTGACTATATAAGGCCGGTCCATGGGCTGGGGACCTCTACTTGCTTTCATTTCAACACCACGCTAGGGTTTCACCGCCACTCCAGTGCTTAGAGTGAACAGCAGCGCCGCCGTGCTTAGGTCCGCTGCACACCGCGACCTCGCATGCGAACCAAGACCCTCGTAGTGTTTAGATCCAAATCCGCCGGCTTCGAGGAGGAGAAGATGGAGAAAGCGCCGATCCCGGAGCCGCACACTGTCTGGGAGCCGTCCATGGTGACAGAGGAGCAGATCCAGGCCCTGGCAACCCGCGGGTTGCTGAGGCCTAAGACGGAGGTCGGCTGGAGGCTGGCGGCGGGCGAGGAGTTCCCGACGGAGGGGACCGGCGAGACCATCGTCTTCCTCGCGCACATCGAGCGCGGATTCGGGGTCCCGGCAGGCAATTTCTTCCGTGGCCTCCTCTTCTTCTACCGGATCGAGCTGGTACATCTCGTTCCGAACTCGATCACCATCATTTTCACCTTCATCCACCTCTGCGAGGCCTACCTCGGTATAGCACCACACTTCCACTTGTGGCGCCACTTCTTCGAGCTCAAGAAGACGGGCAAGTCTGGGGTCGTGGGGAGCGTGGGCTTCATGCTGCGGCGGTACATGAAGCCGGAGTACGTCGACCTCGTGCTCCCCGACAACACCACCGGCTGGAAGCAGGGGTGGTTCTACCTCGACAATCCCGCACCGGCGCTTCCGGGTAGGACAGGGCGAGCTCCAGTCCCATACCCAGAGTGGACCAACCAGCTCGTGTCACGAGAGACAGAAGAGTTGCGTCCCCTGCTGGACGACCTGGAGAAGCTGAAGGCGGAGGGGTTGACCGGCGGCGCTGTCGCTATAAGCTTCAGCCGTCGGTTGATTCAGCCCATCCAGGACGGGGTCCACCTGGCCTTTGAGTACAGGGGGCAGTCCGACCCCACCCGGGTCGTCAAGTGCAAGGTCTCCAAAGGGGAGATGGCGGCGCAGGTGAAGAACATCTTCGGCAGGCGCATCCGCAACCGAGAGTGCCCCAAGGCGCTCGGGGTGTACCGACCTTCCGACGCAGTAAGTCTTCGACCTTGGTTCTCATCTAGCTTAGATTTCGGGCTTTTGTGACGTAGGTCTCTTTACCCTTCGTGTCTCTTGTCTTGTTTTCAGCATCGTGAGGGCATCTACTGGTGCCCCGCACCACTGCGCAATGAAGAAGAGCGCAGCTACAAGGTCCGTACTGTGGCAGACGTGCAGGCAGCACCACAGCCACCCATCGAGGAGTACATCTCTGACTTGTCGGTGGGGAGCGATGACGACGCTCCTGACACAAGGAGGGCGCTGCCCAAGGTCGCCAGGCAACGGGCAAGATACCCGCCTCCCGGGCTGCGGCTACAATCGCCGCGACCCAGACGACGGAGGCCAAGAAGAAGAAGCGTAAGAGGACCGGGCCTACAGTGTCGGTGGACACGGCCACGGTTAGTTCCGGCGTTGAGACTATCAATGTCGACGATGAGGAGGACGACGCCAAGTCGCCGAGCGCGACGACGGCCCCGTCTGCAGGAACACCCCGCGGGGCGGCGTCGACGGAGGAGCGGGCGATGGAGACACCTCGCCGGACATCGACAATGGAGGAGCGCCCTAGGTCGAGCGCTAATACGGTGGGCGACCTTGGGTCGCAGAAGAGGGCAAGGAAGGCTCCTCCGAAGCCCTGCAAGCCCGAGCTAAGGTCAGCGACCAAGTAAGTCACGGGACCTGAACCCATTCGTTTTTCTTCATCTTCGAATTCTTCGAGCTTCTAATTGGTTGAGGTCGTTGCTTGTATGCAGAGCGCCCCCGACCACGTCGGAGAGCGGCAGGAATGCCTCGGGCCAAGAGGCGTTCGGGAGCAAGGGGAAGGAGGCACCGGTGGAGTAGTCGCCGGCAGTCTCGACGGCGGATGTGACGAGCTCGGCCATCGGAGTTGGGGCTGCGGCGGTGTCCGCGGCGGAGAAGGCCGGAACCAGTTCCGCCCCGCCTGCTGGGGGCGAGCAGGATGACCTCTGCATGGCCGACCCGTAGCCAACGCTAGACCCGCAGGCTGGGGAGGCGGGCGGAGCCGACGTCGGGGGCGACGACCGCCAATGCCTTTACGTCGGAACCCCATGGGAGAACAAATTCATCACCGACCGCCGCGATGTTGATGAATTTAAGGAGGCGTCGCGCACGATCGGGCGAACACTCGCGGTAATGATTCGTGGCTTGATGTTTCAATCCTTGTCCCTGATCCCTGCCGTCTTTGTAAGGTCTCAGATCTAATTTTGCTTGCTTCTGTTGTAGTCGCTTGCCGAACGAGCTCAGGCCCGGGCAGGTCTGTTGAGGGAGGCGGCGAACGCCCACGCGGAGGCTGCCGCGGCCCGCGAGGCTACTTTGTAGGCCAAGATCGAGGCCGCGCAGGAGATCCAGTGCGTGAAGGAGGCCATGGCTCGCCAGGCGGAGAAGGAGGTGGCCTCCTTGAAGAAGAAGTTGGAGGTCGCCGAGCAGAAGGCGAAGGACGTGGCTGACGACCTCCAAGCCGTTGCAGAGGGTAAGTTGCCAAGGTCGCCAAAGATTGAACCCGTGTACCCCGTGAGTCTTGCATCTGACTTCTCGACCTTGAATGAATTCAGGCGCCAAGGAAACCAAGGACGCCCTGAAGAAGGAGCTGGCGGAGACCAAGGATCAAGTGAGGATCCTCAAGGAGAGGACCGCGGAGGTTCGTCAGGGTAAGTAGCTCGTCCACCACGACAGGGTGGTGTAGCTTGCCGTAACCAGTTGGCGTGCGAGTTACTAAAGTTGTCCATTTGTAATACAGGTCTGGAGAAGGAGCTCGACGACCTCAAGGATGCCGCCCAGTACGTGATGGACCTCTACGTCCCTCAGGAGGAAGGGGCGGAGCCAAAAGAGCTGGTCGACCGGCTGGATGAGGCCGAGAGCCGCATCAAGGGCCTGTTGCTGGACACCGCCAAGCTTGCGGCGGCTGCGGTGCTGTCGACGGTGAAGTACCATGAGCCGTCGTTCGACCTGCAAAAGGTCTCAGAGGACGTCGACCTGTCCGGCTTGGTGAGGCGCGAGGACATCGTGGCAGCCGCGGAGGAGGTCATCAACAAGTTCGATTTCGGTACTGACTGAGTCGAGCTGGAACAAACTGTAGGTGTTAAGTTAGGCCGAGGCCTAGCAGATGTAAGCGAACTTTTATCGTAATAAAGCTTTTGCAAATTATATAAAGTGTGCGCATCATTCGAGTGGCAAGGACAACCGTTATGTGTGCTCGAAAATAACTAGGTCGTAAGAGGAACCCTCCGCTAACCCAACTGAGTGGAGGAACGGCTTACCGACTGTGCGGCTCAGCGTGGAGGCTTAGGTACAGCCGGCGCGCGGAGGGGGGTCATGGACCCTAGGTCTCGCGAACCAGCGACTTTGGAACATTCATAAAGAAAGTGAAAGCCAAACATGTGATGGAAACTTATAAGTTTAAGGTATGCGAAAAACCCCTTCAGGTCGTGAGACCCTTAGGTTGGCAAAGCCAAGCCCCCGAGCGCTTCGGGGCCTAACCTAGACCAAGCCCCCGAGCGTTTCGAGGGGGAAGGGTAAAAACAGGCAGTAAAAAGGAGACCAAAATACAGGTCGACAGGGGGTTGCTAAACAGAGATCTCTTTCTTTATTAAATGGAAATTACAAAAGATAAGAGTACATAACTTTTATTTTGGTACACATCTTCTAAGGATAGAAGCGACGTAGGTGCTCGATGTTCCAGACGTTCGGAACGCCTTGGCCATCGGCCCACTGAAGGCGGTAGGTCACTGGACCGACGACCTCCATCACGATGAAGGGACCTTCCCAAGGAGCGGAGAGCTTATGCATTCCCCTGGTGTCTTGGATGCGACGCAAGACTAGGTCGCTCACGTTGAAGGATCGCTCACGCACGTTACGGTCGTGGTAGCGACGTAGTTGCTGCTCATGTCGAGTGTACCGCATCAGCGCAGCCGCGCGATGTTCCTCGATGCTGTCGAGGTCGACCTTGCGCGTCTCCTCGGCTGTCCCCTCTTCGTAGTGTTGGATGCGTGGAGCACCAAAGGCTAGGTCGGTAGGGAGGACGGCCTCCGACCCATACACCAAGGAGAATGGTGAATAACCCGTAGCTGAGCTGACCTGGGTCCGGAGACCCCAGATCACGTGAGGCAGCTCGGCCAGCCACCTGGTGGCGTATTGCGAGGCGTCGTCGAAGATGCGGTCTTTGATACCCTGGAGCACCATGCCGTTTGCGCGTTCGACCTGGCCGTTGCAGCGCGGGTGTGCCACCGAGGAGTAGTAGACGTCGATGAGGCTGTCTTGGCAAAAATCCCAGAAGTCAGACCCTGTGAAGGCCGTCCCCAGGTCGGTGACGATCCTGTGGGGAACCCCGAAGCGGTGGGTGATGTCTTCCATGAACTTTGCTGCCTCAGATCGGAAGCGGGGGCGGCGACGGGTGTCGCCGGGACCTTCACAGCGATCGCCGGGGAGGTCGCCACCGCCAGTGTGGTCGTGGTCGCCGTGAAGGAGCTGAAGCAGATCTCCACGGGGTTGGCGAGGATGTCCACCATGCTCGCCGGAAAAATGACACCAGATCGGGCCACCATGCTGCACAGCGAGTTCCCGATCACCCCTACCTGGCACGCTAACTGTCAGGGGGTGAGACCTGGACAGATCCGCTAGGGGGCGACCCAAGCGGTTGTAGGTTGATTGAAAGGGATCGAGACCTAAGAGCGTAGGTGGTAGTTCGCAGGGAGAACTCGGAACACGGCGAGAATGGTGAGAGACACAAGGGTTTAGACTGGTTCAGGCCTCCGGAGAGTAAAACCCTACGTCCAGTATGCGGTGGAATTATGCGTGAATGGGGGAAGTCCCCTCGAATGGAGCTCTAGGCCGCCTTATATGGCCAGCGGGCTAGGGCTTCCATTCGAGGTCGGTGGACCCTCATCGGGGTCGGTTACAAGTTAGGAAGGTCATCTTCCGTGATTACAGGGTGAATCCCGCGATCTGCGAACCTACTGGCGGCGTCGTGCCGCGACCTAGGGGAGAAGCTTGCGCCACAAGCCCGGCAGGTCTTCCGGGATTCGGATAAGGTCACCTGGGGTCTTCCGAGGTCGCCGGGGTTGTGGATAAGATCTCCAGGTCCACTTGCAGGTCGGTGGGGCTTCTGACAGGTCGGGTCCACTTGACAGGGACCTCCAGGACCCTGGTCGGTGGGGACCCATGGGTACCCATGTCTCTCAGCGTGTTGCCCCTCCTCTCCCCCTCCGCTCGCTGCCTCTTAGACTGGCAAAGAGAAGCGGCGGTGAGGCGAGTTATGGAGGCAGCCACGACGGCGGGGAGCTATGGGCGCGTGGGATCCGGCAGGGAGCGCCGGTGCGCAGGATCCAACGGCAACGACAGTGCATGTGTGTGCCTGCGGCCTTCTCCTTCCTCTGCACGACGGCGGCCTCCACGTCCCTTGCGCAATGGTGGCCTCCACGTCCCCACCAGATCCGGCACGATGGCGCGGTGGCACATCTCGAGGATGGTGGTGGCGGAATCTAAGAGGGCGACACCGGGGGGATCTACGGCACCAGCGCAGATTCCTCCTCCAGGCGTGGTGTCCTTCTCCTACATCCGCGGCGGACTTCACCCCCAAGCTTGGCGACCTCCACCACAAGGCTCCCTCTTCGCCTAGTGGTGGCGTGCGGCGGCCGGTGCTGGCGTCGTGGTGGGGGTGGCGCGGCCGGTGCAGGGAAGGGGCGGCGGCGGAGAACGACGATACAGCCGGTGGGGGTAGCGGTGCCATGCTGTTTTCTTTTTTTTTTATTTTGCAGAAAAGTTTGCCGAGAGCCAAGGAGTCCACGGGAAACGTTTGCCGTGAGCCCGAGGTGCAGCTCATGGCAAAGGACCCTTTTGCCGTGAATTGGTTTGTTGTGAGGACTTTGCTGAGAGCTACTCTCGGCAAATCCTTTGCCGAGTGTATCTTGGTCTCGGCAAAGCCACGATTTCCACCCACTAGAAAATGCATGTTCAAGCTGCTCTTCGCCGTTCCCACGGGCAACGCGGGCACCGGCACCGGTTTGAAAATAAGCTCATGGATGCAAGTCCAAATAAACTGTACTACTCGTGAGCTATGTTGCCCGTTCTGGATGTGGCTGCACCCAGAAAATTTTTGCAGTTCCGTATCATCTCTAATCTTTCACCATATTAAATTCAATAGCCACGGGTATTGTAAAGGCGCCGCACCATTGACCATCTCTACATGGCGAACTAAGAAAATTTGAAATGTACCATTGACCAATGAGTCCGTGCACGAGTTAGTTGCATATATGACCAGCTAGCTACCATATGCTCTCGCTCTTCATACATCAATTAATTTTCGCAATTGTAAGTTTTATCTACATATAATATATTGCTATACGAACGAAGCTAAATATTGCACACGCGAAAATCGGTTGTATATACACTGGAAGAAGAAGAAGCTCGATCAAGATTCACCTATGAATGCCCGGGCACAGGTGGTTTCCTTGATACCCTCAGAACATGAGTTTGTTCATCCCATATCATTATCTTCCCATTGTCAAAAAAACGCAGACGGTACGAACTGATTCGGCGGCGGTGACGAACGGGTCTCTCAAGGCTTTGAGGAAGACGAAGAGGAGTTTTAGACTTCTTTGTAATTTTTCCTTTTCTTCGGTGTCCTGTTTGTACAAGGACCGGTGTAATATGCTAAGATCAATGCATCTCCCTTCTAAAAAAAAGACGCAGATGGTAGAACTGAATGCATAGCGGTAGCTCGCGGATGGTATCGAGTACCGTTTGGTCCATAGTCCTTTGTCCACGTCCATGTCCTCTAGGAACCAGAGATCCATTGATGGGCTACCTTGACAGTGGTTGCGATGGAGCGTCACCAAGCAACCGTCCAATGCAGCTAGGTGGATGTCATACCTGCTGCGTTGGGGGACACGAGCTTCTCATCACCATGTAGACGGCTGCTCAGTGGCCCCCGAAGCGTCGCCGGCCTCCACTCCTCCGTCGCTAGGTCGAGCACTGCTATATGGCGACATCATTTTCAGCGTGCGGCATGCTCGATAGGAAGTAGGCAACTCCTCCGATAACCACACTGTCCCTGGAGCCCCATGCGACGCGCACCGGAGGATCTGGCGTCACCCTCCACCTCTCACCATTTGCCGTCGTCGTTGCCCAGGCCAGCGTAGTGATGCTGCATACCTGCACGGCGCGCGTGTCGAAGTGGAACACCTTCGCACCTTCCCGGTGTGCCCGAGTAAGAATGAGGAGATGATGAGTAACTCCGCACTGCGCTCGTCACGGAGGAGCGGGGCGTGGAAGACGGCGACGACTTCGCCGGTGGCGAGGTCCAGCACGTAGTTTGGGCTTCGGGAGAACGTCCCAGTTGAGATGCAGACCATGTCAAGCTGCATGCATGTTCAGGGAGTAGATCATGGGTCGCGCTAGGGGTACCCGCTTCACGAGGTTACCGGACAGGTCGACGACACGGACCTCGTAATGACCGGGGAGGGCGCCGATGTAATGCCTTGCAGAAATACAAGCAGCAGCAGGGCATCAAGTGCTGTACACAAATCTTGTGATGGCAAGGCCCATCGTCCATCGACCATCTCGTTTTTTCTCTGGGCCCAAACTCCTCCCTGAGGACGACGAAACCGTGCCCGTCTCAGCAGATCCCATCTCACAAACCCGCTCACCCCCGATGCTTCAAATCTTTTGTCACTTCCACGATAATCCTCTCGTCCATCCATCAAGAGTCTCAAACTCTCCCGATACTGCAGATTGATAGGCCATTAATAGATCATTAGCATAGATGCACGTGCATGTCGCACGTATTTATCAAATAATTTCAGATCTAACAATTTGAGAAATTTTCAAACAAAAAATTAAGAAGTTACTTGAAGTATACGACATTGCCTTCATCTCGAATTCTCGACCCACACGGGACGCTGGGTAGTTTTGATGTCTGTTGTCGTCCGGCCATTCACTCCAACAATATGAAACTTGACACTGTCTTATGTCCGGTGACCAAGTGCTCTACCAAACATTAAACATTTGCAAATACATTGTGAATCATGTTCAAAACCACGTTGTCATCACTTGAAAATCGATCCCACTACCAAATTAATCATGTGTGTCAACAACAAGCAGCGCTCACCAAATTTTTTTTCAATGCTCCCAAATCCTTATACCGCAAAAACATTAAACATCACGATGTTACACAGGCTAATTTTTTCTTAAAAATTCACAACACTAATTGTGTCCTCTTGGGCTGATGGCGGCGACGCCTTCAGGCACCGTCTTCTTCCTTGGAAGCGTCCATCGAACCGCCATCTTTCCTTTGCACAACGTGCTTTCTTGTGTGTAAAACATTGACCTTCTAGTCAGATGATAGCGGCACCGATGGCATCGCATCCCTCCTTTGAGGCGTCGTTGCAGAAGTTCATGCTTTGTAAGTCTGTATTGGCCACAGGTGCCGTGGCGAGGAAGTTGGAAGGCAAGTTCACTGGTGGTCCCATCTTTGGTCAAGTTCTGTGGTGGAAGCAGGCATCTGGTTACACAATAGCTAGCATATTGGACACGACGACGTTCGATTCGCACGACACAAGGTTTTATCTTCCCATCTATGATTCAGTTCTACGTCGATTGATGTTGTTATATATCATTAGTAATCCCTTCATGGGTTCGAGATTTGTGCCAAAGGTATTTAAGGCCAGCAATGTCACACCTGGTTTTCATAAGTAAACCAAGTGCATGACTATATGCATGCCAGGATCAAGTTTCATGCGTATAGTTGACATATAAGTGAATACAGAAACAGTATCACGTAAGAAAAAGGGAGATTATCAGAGTATTACACTAAATCCTGGAAACGAAGGCACCAAACTCCACAAGCAGTCGATTGGGGGTTGCGTACGCCAAGCATCAACACCATCTTCAATAGCTTCACACCTTTGTCCTTCTGAGCAGCAGTAAGCAAGGATGAGTACACTTATGGTTGATACTCAACAAGGCCACAAGAAATAACCAGAAAGCAATTTAAGTCCATCTTTTAGTTTATTTATCATGTGAGAATTCGGGCCGCTCTGGACCGTGAGCACGGCTAATCGATTAGTTTTACACTCTGCAGAGGTTGTACACTTTCACCACAAGTCGCGTAAAAGTCCCGAAGAACTTTGGACCCAACCATGCGATGCTTGCAAGGAACCACACCACACTACCTAGGTGTGATTGCATAGGGACGCTACGAGGCCTTTACAAAGTTTCCCCAGCAAATTGGGGCCCACAAGGTCCGGATCAGTTAGCGAGGTATAAAGCCCTTAGTAGGTCAATACCCCGCCATAAAGAACAAACTCAACTCCCCGCTAGGGCGGGTCTATACCCCACAGTACCGCCGATCCCTTGTCCTTATCAGGTAAGGTCACCCCAAGCCAGAGTCTCTAATTATTCAGCCAAGCCTAGTGCATGTTTAGCCCTTGTGGTTGTCCTGGGTGGTTCTCCATGTTCCAATTAAGACACAATATTCTTGTAAATAAAGCATATGTAGAAGGTGGTTAGGGACACTTGCCTTTCTCCAACAAAAAGCTACTCTTACTGCTCTTCAACACTTGCTCTCTTGAAACTCTTTATCTTCAAAGCAACGAACAACGATCCTTCTTCTACTCGAAGCAATCATCAGCACAACATACAAAACAACAAGTACAACTAAGAACAATACACTAATCAAAAGAAAAGCTTTAAAAGAGCGCACTAAAGGATAGTCTCAATTCTATGGTTACGCAATGACAAAAGAACGTTGAAAACGAAACTAAGGTCAAAGCTATCGAAAGATTATTATCAAACAACAAGAGACTACGTGCTTCATATGTTTCAATTAGAAAATCATGTGGCAAGAATATTTCAAAGAAAGTTATATTTAATTAAGAAAACACGATAAACTTAACCATATTTTATTTGCATATATTTAAGTACAAGTTATGCAAAATTAACATTTAACATTAAAAAGACAAAGCTTGTGAAATAATCTAATAGAATAACTTTATATTGTGTGTTGAACTAATCATATTAAATTTTAAAAAAATAATTACAATATCATTAAGCATATCAACTTTATTATGAAAACCGTTGTATAACACTATACATCTTTTATTTAAAAAAGCTAGTTATAAATTAGAATTAACCAATTTAAATCTTAGCTTATGAAAACCGGGATATAACATAACCACTTTTATTTAGTAAAACAATTAAATAAGAATTAATCAAGATTAACATGCAACTTTAATATTAAAACAAGTAACAAGTGATATACATGCTAACACACAGGTTATGATGAAACGAAACTAGAACGGTAGCAACGAACTATCAAGTGCATAAGAAATCTTAAGAAACAATTAGGAGAACTAGGTTGTAGGGAGAACGACTAGACGGCAGGGACGGTTAGCTAGGAAACGACAAAGAAAGCTAAGATAAGATAGCCATGAACATGATTCTAAGAGAACATGAAACAAGAGTGATAAGATTACTTGATAGACAAATGAGCAGCGCAAACTACTCACACAGATAAAGCTTCTAAGCAAAATAGAAACTCTAAGACTAGATTAGATGCACACGGTTTGAGCTTGAGCTAACACTAGTAAGGTTTAGAGCTTCAGATAGACTTGATCAAAAGGAGATATTGAGATAGAGCTGATAGAGAGCGGCTATCGATCGAGTTGCATATATGACATGAAAGACTATGCAAGCTAAGTTTATTTTAATTAGTAACACATATGTATAGGATATTAAGGAAATATCCTGAGTTGAAATTAAAACAAGTTATATTTTATTTACAAAACGGATGTTAAGAACTAGTCATTTTTTATTTATAAATGTTCATGTATAAATTATACCAATTAATCATTAATTTGATAAACAACTTAGGTGAAAAGATTTACGATTCACATTGAACTAACCAAGTTATAACTAGAAACACATTTATGTCGGTATTAATCAAGTTAACATTTAATTATAAAAGCCGGTGTAAAAGCCTATTCAACTTTTAATTAGAAAAGTTAATTAATTATTAAACAAATTAACATTTGGTATATGAAAAACTGAGATAAAGATCTAATTAGATTTTATTCAGAAAAGCATGTGAAATAAACATTACTCAAATTAATATTTATCATGAAAACATTGTATAACACTATATAGCTTTTATTTATAAAAGGCATGTTTAACTAAGCATTAATCAAAATTAATATCAAATTAATTTTTTAAAAACATGTATGATGAAAACACACTAGTAACGTGCACTTTATTTTATTATGAACCTAACACAACTTGAATGGATAAAAACGGATCTAAAACATGAAAGATATGGGGAAAACATGGCTGCAGGGATCCATCTGCGATTAACTAAAGATTGGAAGGGTTGGCAGAGAACATTCCCGAGACACATCAAATAGTGCCCGAGAATAGATTTAAGATCAAGGTTAGATCTGCTAAAAGGCTTAGGTTGGATCTAAGTGCAAAGGTGGGATCTTACTAGGGGTTTTCTAGGAAACTTGCAGGACACAAAAACTACTCTACTCATTACATGTTTCTCCAGGGGTCAAAACGCAAAAAACTTTAAGAGCTTCTTCTACCTCTGTAAGGGACGGATGGCGGGCCTGCCGGCTCCAATCGCCGGCGACTCAAGCAACTAGAGGCTCGGCCGGGTTGCGCAGGGGATGGAAGAGAGGTAGGGGATCTCGTAGGGGCGCTCACTGACGTTGGAGACGAAGGGGAGCGGCCGAAATCTGGCCGACGACGGAGGTGTAGCGACCGGCTCTGGTCTTCAAGGGCAGCGGCGCTCCGATGGGCCACCGGCGATGGGAAGGGGCGCGATGGACGCGGCACGGCATCGCGGAGCTTCTGGTGGTCGCAGCTTGCTCCGTTGGTGCTCCGACGCGGTGAATCGACGACGACCGCATGCTCGGCTCGACGGCTACGGTGGCGGTGCTGCGCAGAGGTGACGTCAGGGCGCAAGGCGGCGGTGGAGTAGGGCCCGCGGGGACGGGTGCTCGCCCTTTTATAGGTGGCAGGGGGTGCGGCGTGGCCGTGGCGCGCATGCCAAGGCAGGGGCCTAGCGGCGGCGCTGGCCATGGCGGCCATGGCCTCTAGCCAGATGGGCTCCACTGGGCCGGAGCGGGCTGGGTCGGGCCCACGGGCTTGTCCCGGTCAAAAAGGATAGGATTTCTTTTTGATTATTTTCAGAAATTATTTCTCGTGTAAAGAAAAATCCAGAAAATCTAGATAATTCATTTAAAGCACGAAAAATACTATGAAAATCTCAAAAATCCTAGAAAAATTCTCAGAGATAGATTGAGACACGAACAATCCAAATAAAATATTTGGAGGTCATGAAAAAGATTTTAAAGCCTTCTAATAAATAGAATTAGCTCAAGAGAAAAGAGAATAAATTCCAGAAAAAGCTGGAAAAATTCTCAGAAGGATTTGGTCAACAGCTAAACGCATTTTAAAACATTTTTCCTCTCATGAACACCAAGATGCATTGACATGAATGCAACACTAACCTAATCATTTTATTTAATTCCGGAAAACACAAACAATGCCTTTTTCCTATACTATATATCCTGTCAAGAAAATAAATGTTGGAAAAATTTTAAAATTATGAGAAAATTGTTGTTTAATTTTTCTTCTTATTCACATCCTGAAGCTTGGAAATTTCAGGTTGTGACAAGCAAGTGGATCTGTGTGAAGAAGTCGGTCTTGTTGGTGGCGGTCGTAATCTTCTAGGGCTAAGGTGCAGAGAACACCGACGTTTACTATATGCTATGGTCGTAGAAGATGTGTCACAACAATTAGTTGGACATAACTTAATGGTGTTGGAGGCTTGGAGACGGTGGCAATCAGTTATAATACAACTAAGGTTTATGCTAGTCCTTATAACTTTTTGTTGTGACGGTAGTCACATGAAGGTAGTGGTTTGTTTGGTGACCCTCCGTTGCAGGATAGATATTTTTCTCTTTTTTCTTCTTTATTTGTAGGTTTCTGTGCTATTAGAGATGGAGCCTTTTCCATTGTAATAATGATAGCTACATGCGTCTTTTTGATGCAGAGGCCGGAACGATTCCAAAAAAAAGTTGTAATCATGATCCTAGTAAAATTCCTTTGGCACCGTGCCCACATTAAAAAAATGCACGGTGGAGCTGCTCTTGATCATGCCCATGTAGTCACAGGTTGGAGAATAAGCGCATAGATGCAAATCTAAATAAACTCTATTCGTGAGCTCCATACGTGCCCAAACTGCCCATTGCCATCTCTACATGCATGGCGAGCTAATAAGAAACCAAATTGACCGGTGAAAATGTAAATTTGAAATATACTATTGACAAAGAGCATATCCAGCAGACTGATTTCCCTAATTTCCGTGTATCTCTTTGTAGGTGAATCTCCTTTCACAATTTCGGCCAAATAGGAAGAGTAGCTGCAGCAGATCCACTATCCCCTTTTCCATTCTATCCACTAACCAATAAGACCCACCCATTAGTGAGCAACTCTATCTTCTTTCTCCTCCCCTTTTCTCTCTTCTCTCGACTCCTCTCTCCGGTCCAAGCACGGGCCTGGCAGAACAGGCCGTAAGAGCAACTCCAGCAGATGGAGTAAATTTGATCCCCTATATATAGATATTGAGAGTGGAGTAAAAATATTTTCATCCCTAAAACACAATTTGCTCCAGCAGTTTCCCTATTCTCCTTCCCAACTCGTGGATCCCACCATGCCACGTCATCTTCTCCTTCCCCTCCCCAAATCATGGATCTTTGGAGCCGGCGCAATGCCACCACCGGCCGCTGACCGCCGGCGGTATGTGCAGGTTCTACGCGGCAGAGGTGCTGCTAGCGCTGGAGTACCTGCACATGATGGGCATCGTGTACCGCGACCTCAAGCCGGAGAACGTGCTCATCCGCGCCGACGGCCACATCAAGCTCACCGACTTCGACCTGTCGCTGGAGTCCACCTCCTCGCCGTTCCTCGAGACCGCCACCGGCGACAACGACGCCGCTGCCGACGCGTCCACCTCCGCGTCCTGCTTCCCGGACCACCTGTTCCGTCTGAAACGCCGTCGCCGCCGCGACGCCGTCGCGCGACAGACAACGACGACGACGTTCGTGGCGGAGCCGCTGGACGCGCGGTCGTGCTCATTCGTGGGCACACACGAGTACGTGGCCCCCGAGGACGCCCGCGGCGGCCCCCATGGCACCGCCGTGGACTGGTGGGCCTACGGTGTGTTCCTCTACGAGCTCCTCCACGGCCGCACCCCGTTCGCCTCGGTCTCTTCTTCTTCTTCCCGCATTGCTTTGCTTTTGCTTGCTGCTGCTGCAGCTTCGCCCTCGCCCCACCCAGCAGCCAGCAGCCATGGGGGGCGACCATGGCTCCAAGGTTGACATCTCCTTCGCCCGCCGCTTCACAGCCAGCGCCATAGCAGCGTGCTTCGCCGAGGTACCGTATCGATCCGTCTCTTCCCGGCCTGATCCCCACTGCTCCAACTCCCCCCCCCCACTACTTCAACTTCATCTGCTTCCTTCTTCCTTCTTCTTAGGAGGAGGATCACCCGAAGATTCGATTCGATTCGATTCGGCTTCCTCCTCCCCACTTTGATCCATCGATTGGTTGGTTGACGGATTGATCGGAGATTGACTCCCGCAGATCGATTTCCCCTCGCTCGCAGGTGTGCACCATCCCCCTCGACACGGCCAAGGTCAGGCTCCAGCTGCAGAAGAACGTCGTCGCCGGGGTCGGGGATGCAGCGACGCTCCCCAAGTACCGCGGCCTCCTCGCCCATCGATTGCTCGGTTGGATTGGGCAATTGGAAGCCCGAATGAACCCATCAACAGGTCAATTCCTTTCGGCTACCACCGGAGGGGAGAGAGGAGGAGCAGACCGGAGCGGAGGGCCGGCCGGCGGCGGTGGGTTGGGGATGGGGATGGGGAGAAGAGAGGGGTCCGCGAGCCTCGCGCGGGAGCTCGCGGCGGCGACCGCCACCAGCAGCGGAGGAGCAGGGGACAGGGGAGGAGCAGACCGGAGTGGAGGGCCGGCCGGCGGCGGTGGGTTGGGGATGGGGATGGGGAGAAGAGAGGGGTCCGTGAGGCCCGCGCGGGAGCTCGCGGCGGCGACCGCCACCAGCAGCGGCGACGGCTCGCTGGGAGCGGGCGTGCGGGGCGAGGGGACGTCGCTGTCTGGCTGGGGTAGTGTAGTAATTTGACTGGGCAGGAGAGGATAGGGGATGGAGGAGAGACTCCCTCTATAGAGGGGATGGAGAGGGGTTTTTAGTCCATGGAGAAAAAAGGGGGGCTACAGGGAATCTGCTGGAGAAGATTTCATCCCCTATATGACTATTTTTTTGCTATTAGGGAGGGGATAGGGAAGCTGCTGAAGTTGCTCTAAGGTGCAACGATGCTCTGCCTAGAGCACGAGAGATCGGCACGCAGGCCACGCTAGGGCCGGCCGGTGCACAGGCGGCGGGCCACGGCGACGCTTGGAGCAAGACCAGCCCGTGTGCATGCCGTGGGCTGGGTCATTGTGGCGCCCGAAGCAGGGCCGGCTGGCGTTGCTCAATTCAGTTCGCGCACGATTTGCATATGAGACCTCGATGGTCTAGTTCGTAGGATGGCCAGCTAGCAACCATGGCGCACGATTTGCATGAGCATTAAATATCATATCACGCCCCTAAATTTAGGGCACCCACAACAACAACGACAATTTGCTCTCTATAGCAATCTCCACGTCAGATATAACACAAAGGTATAGATAGTCTGTTTAATGGTTTTGCTATAGCACAAGTATCTAAATGATGTGGAGTCCCTGTGTCAGTATTGTTTTAATCTAATCTCTCTTCCTGCCGGACCATATCTGGTCTCTGGGCTCTCGCATCGTTGCCTTCGCCTGGCCTACTCAGCGCTGCCCCGTCCGCTCCGCCCACAGCTCCGCAGTAGCGGCCGCTCCGCCTTGCTTCCACACCACACCGGCAATCTGTCACACTCGATTTCTAAAATGAACCAAGTGCTATCTATATGTATGTCAGGATCTAGTTTCATACATATAGTGACATCATTAGTGAATAACAGAAATAATATCACGTAAAGATAAGAGATTATCAGAGATTTACAGCAGAATCCTGGGAAGCAAAGGCTCCAAACTTCACAGGTAAACGACTGGGGGTTGCGTACGCCTAGTACCATCTTCTGGACTTCAGACACCTTCTTCTTCTGAACAGCGGTTTAGCAAGAGTGAGCACACTTATGGTTGGAGCTCAGCAAGTGGGGGAAGATGCAAGGCTATCAAGAATAGGCTAAGGTTTTGCAGCGGTCAGCATTTTAAATGTTGGTCAAATTAATTAACAAACACCTAATTACTAGATATAAGTTCATACCAACCCACTTAAACATTTAGAAAACATCTCATCTCAAAACCACAAGAAACCACAATTTAAGTCCATATTTAAGTTTGATTATCATGTGAGGGTCCAAGCCGCTCTTGACCGTGAGCACGGCTGATCAATCAGTTTTCACTCTGCAGAGGTTGTACACTTTACCCACAGTTCGTGTTCCCCGTGTCGCCCGGGTTTGCAAGGCCCTTAAACACTTCCGAGGTGAGTGGCTAGGGGTCCACTATGAAGCCTTTACAAAGGTATGCAGAAAACCAACAGTCCGCTACAGTTACAGCAGCGGAGCGGACCATAACCCTCCCTAGTGGTCAGCACCTTAGCAAAGGCTGCTACCCCAAAAGAACCGGGCTATACCCCTTCAACTCCGGCCCCCTGTGCTCCTTTCGGATAAGGCTATCAGATAGTTCCACACGCCTAATTAATTGGCTAAGCCAGAGCCATATAGACTGTGGTTGCACTATTTTCTTGGGTGGTTCTCCATGTTCCGATTAAATTAAGGTGTTCTGGTATTAACCATAAGCATCATTATAAAACATGCATAACTTTCATTGACATAAAAGATTATTTGCAACCATCCCAAGGTAAAGCAACTAAGCATTGTCTACCCAAAACATTTATTTAAATCAGGTTGTTCGAAGGAATCATGGATAAAAACTAGGTATGTCCTTAAAAAGGTGTTCCCATCAAGTTAATGCAATTATATAGGACAAAGTAGAATATGCAGGGGGAGAAGACCACTTGCCTTTCTCCAAAAAAAACTACTCTTATGTTCTTCCGCTCTTGCTCTTTGATACTCTTGATCTTCAAGACTTCCGAACAACAGCTCGATCTTCTACTCGAAGCAAACATCGGGCACAACACAGGCAAAGCAGACAAACAAGAACGACTAAGAACAATACACCAATAAAGAGAGGCTTTAAAAAGAGGATAGAGTTTTGTTCTAAGACCGCGAACGTAAGAAACACTAAGAACAGAACTATGGTTGAAAAGACAAGTATCGAGAGATTTGAATTATAACACACAAGACTATATGCTTGATATATTTTAATTGAATAAAGCAATGTGGATAGGTTATTTCAGAGAAATACCCTATTTAGAATTAAGTAAGTTATATTTATATACAAAAGGACGATGTTAAACTTAAGACAATTTTATTTATAATTATTCAAGTATGATTTATGCAAATTAAACATTTGAATTCAAAAGAAGCATGTAAAGCATCTAAGCGTATAACTTTATGTTTCGAGTTCAACTAAACAAATTATAATTCAAAACACATTTATATTCATATTACTCAAATTAACATTTAATTATGAAAACTCGAGATAGCTTATATTACTTTTATTTAGAAAGCAAATT
This sequence comes from Cenchrus fungigraminus, assembly GCA_036936925.1. NCBI lineage: Eukaryota > Viridiplantae > Streptophyta > Magnoliopsida > Poales > Poaceae > Cenchrus > Cenchrus fungigraminus. The sequence goes on from CM072780.1 coordinate 95,408,078, forward strand.
GAATAACATTAATCAATTTAAATTTGATTATAAAAACCGAGGTATAACTCTACTTAGCTTTTAATTGAAAGAATTATTTAAATAAGTATTAATCAAATTAGCTTTAGTATGAAAAACACGATGTACAACTCTAATTAGATTTTATTTAGAAAACAAGTTTAATAGACATTAACAAAGTTAATATAGAATAAATTATAAGAACACATTTTAGAGTAAACATTAGCACTAACGCGTATTTTATTATGAGGCGAAACTAATGCAACAAGAACGACCTTAAACGGGCTAAAGCGTGAGATCTACAGATTAAACAGGGATTAGGGATCTAAGCATGATTAACGGGATTGGGTGGGAATTTACAAAGCAAGGAGTAGATGGAGACATGGCTTAGATTACTAGATATTTATACAGCATGTTAGCTCTTGAAGGAAAAGAATGCATATATGACATAAGCATGATGTCATGCTCACATCAAGCAAGGAATGAACAGATGCGTGAAAAACAATAGCTTGTTGCTTCTGTTTAGTCTACAGGAACATCAAGCACATGCAGCCATCAGTTGCATGCTACTGCTTGGTCTGCATGTTTGTAGCTAGCTTGTCTATGGCAAATTAGCAACACATGCATGCAAGCGTGGATTAAACAGAGTACTAGCATTTGTGGATTGAACAGAGTGCTAGCATTTGTAGAATGTTGTGTTCCTTGCGTGATGGTTGACAGAAGAGTGATGATGGTCAACACATCAAAGAACATTGGCATCTTCAGTTGGTGATCACGAGTGCATGGCAGAGGATGAAACTATATAAGTATAAGCATTGTGAGGTCGATCAACAAAAATAACACAAGTTTGCATGCATGCAGCAGCTACTGCATGTGCATGTGGCTGGCGTGAGAATGAAAGACAACATGCTAGTGATGAACACGCTTGAACAGAAATAGAATTAGACTAGCATGAAGCTTCTCACCTCTAATAACATGGTGACTGATCGTGAACAACGTGGAGCTGATGAGGAAGGAGCACTAGGGATAGCTCGACACCGAAACGATGAGACTCCAACAATGTCTTCGGCAGCAAACAGCAACAGGAGCAGTACCTTCAGCGACCATCCTTGCCGGAGCAAGCAGCGAGTCTGCTCACACGGAATCGGGAAGATGGTGAATCCTTCACTGGAGAGCGAGATAAAAAGAGAGAAGGGTCTGTACTTTGTACGAGAGTGTGCTCACCAGCAGGCGGAAGAAGATGGAGGCGGACAGATACTGGAGCGGATGACGGAGAGTCGGAGACGACGGGCTGTACCTCGGGACTTCAAGTTGCAGGTCCTGTCCGCGGTGTCTGGCGACAGGGAGGTGGTGCAGCGGCCAGAAAACTTGCAGGCGGCAGAGACGACGATGGCTGCGCCATGGTCGGCGGTCTTCACAAGGGCATGGTGATCCGGTAGGCAGTCGGTGACAGGAACCGGCGGATCGAACAGATGCATGCGGTTCGGCTCGTCGATACTTGCGGTAGCGTTGTGACGTTGTCTGGGTAGGGTATGGCGGTGACGGACGAAGAGGTGACCGGACTTGGCCAGGGCGACTGACGACGGCAGCCGGCTCGAGTACGCATGTCCGGCGGTGTTCCGGCGATGAGCAGAACAAGAAGTAGCGAACGTGCGACTTGACGACGGCCGGTTCAAAACACGACGGCGTCCTGACGGGAGAAGGATGGCCGTGAGGTGGAGAATCAAGAGAGAAGATTGAGCGCTTCACGCAGGTATGCTCACCAGTCACCATGGTGGAGATGTACGGCGGCGGCCGGAACCTTTTGGCAGCGGTTGCGGAGGTGACCGGCTTGGTCCCACGCACGGACGGTGACCTCCAGTGGCGATTTGAGGATGAGGCACGCACACGACAGAGGAGGGGTGCAGCTTGACGTCGTGGAGCTTGGGGTGGTGTCGTCGACTTCCTCTGGCAGGGTTCCGTCGTGGCAAAACGGCGGCCGGGCAACAGAATTCCGGTGACAACACAAGGGTCTTCGTGGCAGTGCTCCCGCGATGAAGATTGGACGGCAAGGGCGAAGACGAAGACGTACGGGAGTGCGGAGCAGCAGGGCACGCGGGGCGCAGGGCGCCTACCTTTATAGGCGTCCGCAAGCACCATGGTAAATTGTGGCGCATTCACGCCGAGAGGGAGAGGAACGGCCAGCTGTGGTCACTGATAGGCGGATTGAAGATGTGGAAGGTGGAGGCGTTACTGGTGAGAGAGGAAATGGCCGGCCACTGACGGCGAGAGTGATGAGGCGGCCATTGATGGTGATTGATGGTGACAGCGGCTGCTTCTGGAAGAAGAACGAAGGAGGTCGTTGTTACTGCTGTAGGAAGAGCAAATGGAGGGGCAATGATTGAATGTCGGCGCGGCACATGCGGAGGAGGCGAGCGGCAGGGCCATGGAGGCGGATGGGTGTGCGGCAGGGCCATGGAGGCAGATGGGTGTGCGTGGTGCGGCACTCGGGCGCGAGCGGTAGGACGGCAGGTAGAGAGTCGCGGCGCGCGGGCGCTTGCGAACCAGGCGGGTGCCACAGAAGCTAGAAGGCTAGCGGGTGCGGGGCATGATGGACGCGAGCAAGAGCACACATGGACGGCATACGGGAGCCGGGTGGAGCACAGGGTGTGGCAGTGTACCGAAGCCGAGCGGTACAAGGGCACGGGAATGCAAGCACGTAGCTCGGCTGCGAAGCTGACACGGGGGAGCTGAGCATGTGCGGTGGTAGCGCAGAACGAGCTGTAGACAGGCTGAGCGGCACGGGAGGTGAGCGGGTTGAGCGCGGATGAGCGCCGGTGCAGTGCACGGGTGCACAGAGCCGAACCAGGTGTGCAGCGCGAGGTAGGCGGCCAAAGACGCGGACACGAGGGCCAAGCGGGCGGTGCGCTGTGTAGGCGCACGAGGATGCCTGGATCAGGCGCGGAGCACGATGCACATGAGCTTGGTGGGTGCAGGAGCACGAGTGCGACACGATGCCGACTGGATGTAGAGGATGGAGCTGACGGGTGGGCCCGACTGTCATCGGCTGTGGAAGGGAGAGGGAGAGGAAGTTGGGCCGCGAGATGGATTGTGACGGCTGCTGGGCCGGCTGAGAGAAACGGGCCAACGAAAGGGAAAGGTGGGCTGCACGTGACTGCTGGTCTAAAAGAGAAGAGAGGCTGGATTGGGATGGAGTCAAAGAGAGATAGAGAGATGACCATAAAAAGACGGAGAGAGATTTAGAGAGATTTGATTTTGATCTTTTTATGATTTTTTTTGGAAAACCACACACCAATCAAAAACTATGTAATCGAAATGAATGCAACACTCAGAGAATTATTTTATTTTATTTAGAAAAACATACAATAGTTTTCCTTAACTAAATCTCCTGTAAAGAAAATAAATGTTGAGCAAATTTTAAAATTATGTCAAAATCGTTGCTTAATTATTCTTCCTAATAACATCATAAAATCAGAAAATTTCAGGGTGTTACACGACCATGCCTCGCTCGTCCTCTCAATTAGCTGCGTCCTCGTGACGACGGGTTGGAGTTCAGCCTCGCCCAGCAGCTGTGCACCTCGCATGGATCTGCAGTGGCGGGCCAGAGCCCCGTCTCGCCTCCACCGGCTCCGAGGTCCTCGCCTGCGCCCCCCTCACCGCCGGGGCCGTGCGACCGATGGTGGCCCCGCACCTACGCTTGCCAGCCACCCTCGTAGGCTCTGACCGGCCACCGGCCAAGGCCGAGGCCCGCTCCCGACAACGAGTTCAACGCCACTCGCTGGGTGGGTGGCGTCTGCACGCCGGCCTCGCCCTATGCCGGCGGCTACGACCCACCCTGTCTCTCTGCGTCGTCTCCACCTCTGGCGCACCGACGAGGGTCCTCCTACTCGTGTGGCCCGGCGGCCACGACTCCCGCGGCCCAACGACTGCGGCCGCAGATTCCACGCCGACGGCCGAGATCCGCCGCCGCGCGACCGTGGTTGATGGGCACAGCGGCAAGGCGGCCGGCGAGCGAGCGAGGCCGCTGCCGGCCATGCGCCCATGCCTCACCTCCATCCTGGGATTGTTCCACTCGGCACAGCCGCACTGGAAACGAAGTAATTGGGCCCCACTACTTGGAAGCGTGTGCTAACGCACGTCGCTGGGTGTAGCGAGAGCACCTTCTCTCTCCTGCACTCTCTCTCTCTCCTACGTGGCTTCCTTATAGAGAGACTAACGACACCATTGCGGGTGCCCTTATGAGAGAGGAGGGAGAGTGTCATGTGATGAGAGAGAAGTGTCATCACCATGACACTGTTGGCACAGTTCTTAAGTTTTGTGTCTTGGTAACTGTGTGATGAGACTCCCCGTTGAGATTGTCCTTACAATCCTTCGCACTAAATGACTCAATGCATTGGGAAACTTGCCTACGCCACACTGCAGAGTGTGTCGTAAGTTTGGCCAAATGCGCAAGTTCATGAGCGATTACATTCTGCTCTATCCTCACAGCTTTGAAACTAACTCTGTCAGTAAACTAGAATCATGCTTCAGTTCCTCTATAATAAAAGCAAGTTGTGATCTATTTCTACCTGGTTTAGAAGTTGCAGCAATAACTATAGCGCAATCCGATTCGATAATGACTTTACCGTGCGTCCATTCAACTACAAGGCGAGCCCCTTCCGAACATGCTAAAGCCTCAATTTCCTCCGCATTCAGCCCATCAGAAATAGCCTTCAGAGACACACAACTCTAGCTTTCCGAAGTTATCACAAATTATAATTCCAATAACTGCAACAACCTGTTAACTGATCGAAAGCACCATCAACACTTACTTTCACCCAACCATGCTCAGGATGTTTCCAGCGTTCCGAAGCTCACGCCAAATTAGATTTATTCTTGTCATGTCTCCTCTGTTCAGTTTCTGATAGAATTGCTGGAAAAAGATGATGGTCAATGTTCACCTCTGAGGCCCGGACACAGAAGGTTTCCTTGATACCTGTTCAAGAAAACATAATTTCGCAAAGTGGCAAGATCAGCCCACTCATTTGGTCTCGGATCATATTCGCTCAGAACTTGAGTTTCTTGATCCCAGATGATTATCTTCCCGTCGTCTAAAAGACGCAGAGGGTACGAAATGAATGCATAGGCATGGCTTGCAAATGAGGGGAATGCGGGGAGTCAGCCGATGAGTGAGAGAGAGGCCGGCGGTTGGCGGCGGCGGCGGCTGACGTTGGCCCCGCGGCTGTGGGCCACGACGGCGTGCGTGGATAAGGGGAAGGTAAGCGTTGTTGTTTTTGCAGATTCTGACCGGGACGACGACGCGACGGCGAGGACTAGCAGCGACTACACGGCGGATGAGGATGGCCAGGCGAGCTCAAGTATCGGCTCGTCGTCGGACATCCTATCGGATTTTAAACAAAAGCTCAGGGGATCTCGCTTCTGGGCGCTCGCAGACGATGTGAGATCCGACGAGGAGGACTCCCCCGCGGAGGAGGTACTCCCTTCCGGCGAGGTGGATGGCTCCGGGTCGGGCGTTCTCAGGCAGGAAGAGTCTGTGCAGACAACGACAACAATAAGAGAGGAGGTGGCGATGGTGCTGGCGAAGTTTGCGCCGGAGAGCTCAGCCAAGTCCAGGTTGTCGTCGATAGGGCACCCTAAGTTGGTGCGACGGCGGCAGAAGGCTGGCAAGCCATGGAGGGGCCCATTGCCACCGCCGAGACAGTTTCAGCCGGCGTCCCTAGGGGAGTGCTGGGCTACAGATCGCCGGTCAGGGGGCAGTAGTGCACCTGTTAAGCTGGCAGAGGTCCTGGGCAAACAATGCTCACCGCCGCCACCCATAGGGCCGCCGGCGTTGAAGATGACGGGAAGGAGACGACAAGATTCAGATTTGGAATTCAAACACCGGTACCGGTGACCCTTCATGTTCCTGGGCCGCGTTCACAGTTGGGCCGAATTAGGGTCCAGTCACCACTTTTCAATTTCCTGAAGGCCTAGGGCACCTGTTCCTGCGGGAAGGCAAACCGGTCCCCATTCGACGCAGCCGCCCTTTGGCTCGAGAGGCGCCCGTCCTGCAGCGCATGCAAGATTCGGCGCAGTCGGGGGCCATGGCGGCGCGGCAGGGAGAGGACCGTCGAGTCCGGGCAGGAGGAGACCGAGTCGAGGATAGGTTCCACCAGGAGAGAAGGGTGTGGCCGGGGTCGGTGGGTGCCAGTTTTCATGGCCGTCAGGAGGAGCAGCAGAGGGGCCGTGAGCTTGAGGAGGGGGCAGGCTACCGTCGTCGCTTCGAGGACAGAGGTACTACTGACCTTGGAGGGCGGGGTCGTGGTATGTTTCGTGGCCGCGGCTACAGAGACGGGAGCAGAGGCTCGGCTGGTGGTCGTGGTCGTGGTCGTCCATGGGGCGGGTACGACCATTTGCAGAGGGGTAGAGAATCAACGAGGGTGTTTCAACAGGAAGGGCACAGGGACAGAGTTGTTCTCGATGAGCGGCGGGAAGAGGAGATGGTGAAATTGAAGCAGCAAGAAGTAGAAGGGGGAGATGTGATCATGGGGGAGGCTGGTGATGGAGATGACGGTGCTCCAGAGGAAGCTAGGGCAGGGACTAAGTGCTCTCGCTGTGCCAAGAAGGGGCATGTCGCAGCCAGCTGCACGGCGGAGATATACTGTGTCATTTGTGACAAGCATGACCATGTGAATTACAAGTGCCCACTCTTGAAGATGTCGAGGCCGGTTGCTCATGCGGTGGGTTATGCGGTTCATGGTCTGGGTTTCTATCATATTCCTCGGCCACCTCTCCCTAGAGCGAAGGAATCCAGAATGGCAGTGATCTCCGTGGAAGGGGGTCGACTATCAAGGGAGGAAGTGCAGAAGCAGTTGGAAAGATTGTTCCTAGGAAAGTGGGTGTGGGAGCTTAAGGATCATAAAGACAACACCTTCCTTGCTAAATTTCCATCTAAGGTGGATTTGCAGCGGGCTGTTGCCTTCGGGGGGGCTGACATCAAAGGGGGCAATATACCGGCAGGTGCAAGGATTAAATTTGAAGTGTGGCATGAAAAGGAGACAGGCTACCTGCTACCTAAGGTGTGGGTTAGGGTTTTTGGTATGCGGCCGGAGTTGAGAGAATTTCTTGAGCTTTGGGCGGTTGGGTCTATGCTCGGATCGACCCAGGTGGTGGATATGGAAGCCACTAGGAAAAATAGTTATGGGCGTGTTTTAGTGGCTGTCCTAAATCCTAGCTTGATTCCGGATCAGTTGGATGTGGTGATTGGTGATCACTATTTCAAGCTTGTTTTTGAAGTGGAAAAGTGGGGTTTTGATGACAATGGGGAGGAGGCTACTTTTGAGTGGAGTGGGGGCAGCTGTGAGTTGGGAGGAGAGGGTGTTGAGGGAATGGGGCAGCAAGGAAATGAAGAGGGGCAGGAAAGCGTGGCAAAGAAGCAAGGAAGTGACGTTGGCCCCCAACTCATGTCATGGAAGGAGCAGGTTCAGAACATGACAAAGAGGGAGTTTGAGGCCTTTCTGAGAGCTAAGGCGGATGAGATCGTGAACCTGGCAGCTGATCGAGTTCTTGATGAGGTGATGGAGAGAGTGGTGGGTGAGGAGGAGGATGGTCAGTTGCAGAAGGAGGTGCTAGGAGATGGTGGGATGTCTGGTGGGGACTTGGAGGTGGAGATGGGGGAATCGGATCAGGGAGGCAGCGGCGGTCTCTGAGGCTATCAAGGTGCAGGTCAGGACTAGTCCGAGACTCCAGCAGTCCAAGGATGAGCATATATTAGCTAAGGCTGAGGAGAGGGTTGCCAGGAAGAACCTAGAGTTCAATGAAGGTAATCCTTGTTCCACATCTTTATTTTCGGTAAATAAAGACCTAGCTTTAGATTGTTTACAAAACATAGGGATCAACCTAGGAGTTTCTAGTGTAGAAAAAGACATTAATCTATATAACCTGTTGGAGCTTGAGTCGGAAAGGGAAGTAAGTGAGTTGGGGGGGGGGTTGAACAGGATTGGGGAGAATACGATAGTGAGGAGGAGAGTTGGGAGAACATGGAGAGAAAAGCTCTAAGAAGTTTATGTGGTGATTTAATGGAGGAAGTGTTTGATGAATCAAGTTTCCCTTTAAACAGTGAACTTGATGATCTCAAATGTAAGGGCAAGTCTCACGCTAAGTCATGCTTGAGTAAGACTTGCAAGATAAGGAGGGTGAAATTTTCTAAAAAAGGTGCCAAATGAAGGGAATCTTTTGGAATAGCAGAGGTCTTAGTGACTTGGCTAAAACAAGATTTCTAAGGGAGACGTCCAAAGAGCAAAACTTAGCGTTTATTGCTCTTTTGGAGACAGGCAAGAAGGACTTTTCCCAAGATTCACTGAATAATTTTAGTGGAGGGAGGAACTTCGTGTGGCATTGGACTGCACCTCATGGGAGATCATGCGGTATTCTGCTAGGGGTTAACCTAGATGAGTTGGATGTAGGTAGTATTGATGATGGGGATTTTTTTGTGAAATTCAGTTTGAGAGATAGGAAGAGTGATTTTAAATGGGTTTTGGTGGCTGTGTACGGGGCGGCTCAACCAGAATTCAAGGAATCATTTCTTACCGAGCTAGTACAAGCGTGTGATAATGAGAAGCTACCTTTGTGCATTGGGGGAGATTTTAATATCATTCAAAATAGCAGTGAAAAAAATAATGATAGATTTGAGGGTAGATGGCCCTTCTTATTTAACGCGGTCATTGATAGCCTAGATCTGAGAGAAATAGAGATGTCTGGTCGTAAGTTCACTTGGGGTAACTCTCGTAGGGTACCTACATATGAGAGGCTGGACAGGGTGTTGGCTAGTACAGATTGGGAGCAGAACTACCCACTGGCGACAGTGGAGGCCCTTAACAGGGAAATTTCAGATCATACTCCTCTCCTGCTAAGTACAGGAGAAAAAGCCAAACCCAAGAAACAACCACCCTTCAAGTCTGAGCTGGGTTGGTTGCTGAAGGAGGGCTTTTTTGAGTTGGTCTCTGAAGTCTGGAACAAAGAGACCAGAGGCAGCACCCCGATGCAAAGGTGGCAAAACAAGATTAGAAGATTGAGACAATTTTTGAGGGGATGGGCAAAGAATAGGAATGGAGCTTATAAGAAAGAAAAGCAAGAATTGTTGAGGAAAGCTGAGGAGCTAGATAAGAAAGCGGAGTCTCAGCTGCTAAGTCAGCGTGAATGGGACTTAAAACAGAGTATTCATGAAAGAATTACGCAATTACTCAGGGAAGAAGAGATAAAGTGGTTTCAAAGAGCTAAGACAACCAAAATTTTAAAAGGGGATAACAATACAAAGTATTTCCATATGGTGGCAAATGGAAAAAGGAGGAAGACTAGAATCTTCCGCCTTGAGCAAGATGAAGGAGTTATTGAAGGGGAGGAACAAATTAAGAGTTATATCACTAAATATTATAAGAATCTTTTTGGAAGTTCAGAAGCTGGCAGATTATCACTCAATGAGTCTTTGGTGGAGGATATTCCTCAAGTCACTGATACGGAGAGTGAGATGCTAGTGGCTGAATTTTCTGAAAAGGAAATCCGAGAGGCCATTTTTCAAATGAAGCATAATAAGGCTCCGGGACCTGATGGTTTTCCGGCTGAATTTTACCAGGTGTTTTGGAGTCTCATAAAGGACGACCTCATGGCCATGTTCCAAGACTTCCATACAGGAAATCTACCTCTTTTTTGTCTCAATTTTGGAACAATTACGTTACTTCCAAAGGAGAAGGAGGTCAAGAGAATTCAGCAATATAGGCCCATCTGTATGCTTAATGTTAGCTTTAAGATCTTTACAAAGGTCTTGGCAAACAGACTTACGTCGGTGGCATGTAGGGTTACCAAACCTTCGCAATCGGCTTTCCTGCCTGGAAGATATATTTTGGAAGGAGTGGTAGTTTTGCATGAAACCATCCATGAGCTGAAAAGAAAAAAGCAGAAAGGCCTTATTCTCAAGCTAGATTTTGAGAAGGCCTATGATAAGGTTAATTGGGACTTCTTGCAGCAAGTCCTTAAGATGAAGGGTTTCCCGAGTGTGTGGTGTCAATGGATGGAGAGAGTGGTTTCAAAGGGAAGTGTATGTGTGCAAGTGAATGACGACTTGGGACACTTCTTTCAAACCAAGAAAGGTTTAAGGCAGGGCCATCCTTTGTCCCCCATTCTTTTCAATGTAGTTACAAATATGTTGGCAGTGTTGATTGAGAGGTCAAAAAGCATGGGGTTCTTTGATGGGCTGGTTCCTCACTTAGTGGAGGATGGTCTCTCAATATTGCAATATGCAGATGATACGATTCTTTTTTTGGATGATGATCTAGAGAAGGCCAAAGGCTTGAGATTAGTACTAAGTGCCTTTGAAAAGTTATCTGGTCTTAAGATCAACTTCCATAAAAGTGAATTATTCTGCTTTGGGGATACAAAGCAGAGGGTTGCGGAATATGTGAGGCTTTTTGGATGCAAAGAGGGTGAGTTTCCTTTTCGATACTTAGGTATCCCTATGAGTCCTAGTAGACTTTTCAATAGGGATTGGAGGGCAGTTGAAGAGAGATTTCAAAAAAAGCTTAGTAGTTGGAAGGGTAAGCTGTTATCATCGGGAGGAAGGCTTGTCCTTATTAACTCGGTCTTGTCAAGCTTACCAATGTTTATGATGTCCTTCTTCAGAATACCTAAAGGTGTTTTGGAGAAGTTGGACTATTATAGATCCAGATTCTTTTGGCAATGTGATGAGCACAAAAAGAAATATCGGTTGGCCAAGTGGAGCATTCTGCATAAGCCAAAGAGTGTAGGGGGGATGGGTATTATTGATTTGGATACCCAAAACAAATGCTTGTTGAGTAAGTGGATTATCAAGTTACTCAATGAAGATGGATTGTGGCAGCAAGTGCTCAAGAAAAAGTACCTTAAGGGAAGAACGCTGTCACAGGTAGCGAAAAAGAAGGGGGACTCTCATTTCTGGGCAGGTCTAATGGAGGTCAAAGATCTTGTGCTACAGAGAGGTAGGTTTAGAGTTCAAGATGGCTCCCAGACTAGATTCTGGGAGGATCTGTGGTTAGGGAAAGATCCTTTGATGGTAAAATATCCAAGTCTCTACAAAATAGTGAGAAAGAAAAATATGTCGGTTGCCCAAGTGCTAAGTACTACCCCACTAAATGTATCTTTTAGACGTGCCTTAGTGGGGGACAGTTGGGACAAGTGGCTCGAGCTAGTGGGGAATGTCCTGATGGTGAATCTTAATGATCGTAGGGACTTCTTCATTTGGACTGCCAATAAGAATTTTTCGGTGAAGAATATGTACAATGACATAGTTTTGAGAGAAAGGACTCCGGTCAATTGTTGGGCGTGGAAAGCCAAGATCTCTTTGAAGATTAAAATCTTCCTTTGGTATCTTAGAAATGGGGTTGTGTTAACTATGGACAATTTAGTTAAAAGACATTGGAAGGGGTGTACAAAATGCTGCTTTTGTGCGGAGCAGGAGACAATTCAACACCTCTTTTTTGATTGTCCCATAGCTCAACTTATGTGGGGAAGTGTGTGTTTTACTTTTGGGGTTAAAAAATCGGAGGGAGTGGAACATCTTTTTGGTCCTTGGCTTAGAAGTTTTTCGAGTAAGCAGAGGAACCTGTGCTGGTCAGTTTGGCAGCGATATGCTGGGCCTTGTGGATCAGTAGGAACGATTTAGTATTTCAAAAGTCACAATATAAGTCTATTTTGCAGGTGATATTTAGGGGGATGTTCTGGATCAGGAGTTGGTCTGTCCTTTCTAAACAAGATGGGAGAACTATTCTGATGGAGAGTTGTCATGCATTAGAGGCTGCGGCTTTGGAGATTTTTCATAAGTTTGGGTGGAATGCTCTTAAGCGTATTGGAAACTAGTTTTACTTTGTGATGTAATCTGCGTACTTTGAGTGTTGTCGTGCATTGTAAGGGTGCTTGGTTGAGTCGGTGTGAATTGTGCGGCCTATGTGCTGCTATGGGTGTGGGAGTTGTATCTGTTTGGCTGCAGACAGTTCCTTGAACTGTTGAGGCCGGAACTTTTGTTCCCTTATGTAAAAAATAGGCATGGCTTGCAAATGGTATGGAGTATCGCTTGGTCCATAGTCCTTTGTCCACGTCCATGTCCTCTAGGAACCAGAGATCCCTTTGTTAGATATAGTATATGTCATGTAAAACAACATGTATACTTGGTGTATATCTCATGTAATCTGGCCGGTTAGTTGCGTAGGCTGATCTCCATAGAGATAGAGTTAGTTTTGCCTTGTACTTGGAGATTAAGTCACCAACAACCGGATCCTTGTAATCTTTGGGCGATTGCTCCATATATAGCAACACGGAACCGAGGGCAAGCCAAGATAGGCAGCCTCGTTACCTCCAAATTTACATGGTATCAGAGCCAACCTTCCAAAACACATCTAATCCAACCTTCCATCCAGCCATGTCATCATCTTCCTATTCTCCTGCCGGCGTCCTTCCTCCTCTCGGTGGGAAAGTCTCGGAGAAGCTGACAAGGGAAAATTATCTCCTCTGGAAGGCCCAGATCATGCCGGCCATCCGCGGTGCGAACCTTGTGCCGATCCTCAACGGCACATCGCAAGCTCCACCGCCCACCATGGAGGTCGCAGATAAGGACGGCAAGAAGACTGTCGTCCCCAACCCGGAGTACGAGAAGTGGATGGCGCAGGACCAACAGCTCCTGTCCTACATCCTCAACTCCCTCACCTCCGATGTGCTTGCGCAAGTCACAACCTGTACGTCCTCGGCGCCCGTCTGCGAGGCGCTGGAGACTATGTATTCGGCACAATCTCGCGCACGGATCACCAATCTTCGGATGCAATTGGCGACCTGCACGAAGGGTAGCATGACTGCCCCGGTGTACTTCTCCAAGATGAAGAAGCTCGGTGATGAACTAGCTGCTGCCGGCAAGGTGCTTGAAGATGATGAGATGGTGACTCTCATCCTTGCCGGACTCGACTTCGACTACAACCCACTCGTGTCCTCTATCATGGGGCGCACCTCTCCTATCTTGGTGAGCGAGTTATATTCGCAGTTGCTAGCGTTTGATTCCCGTCTTGAGCTACTCCAGGAGAACGGCGGTGGAGGCTATCAGTCATCAGCAAACTCGACTAGAAGAGGCCGAGGCAACAACTTCCGTGGCCGTGGCGGCGGCCGTGGTGGATGTGGCGGTCGTGGCAATTTCGGTGGCCGGGGCAATAAGCCCCCCAAGCAGGCACACCAAGGAGGATCCAGCAACAAGGTGATGTGCCAGATCTGTGGCAAAGGAAGTCATGAGGCAGTTGATTGTTGGTACCGCTACGATGAAAGCTACCAGTGCCATGGAAACTCAAAGAGTGCTGGTTCGGCTACTACCAATTATGGTGTAGACATGAACTGGTACACGGATAGTGGAGCCACTGACCACATCACAAGCGAGCTTGAGAAGCTCACCATTCGTGACAAGTATCATGGACAAGATCAGGTGCACACGGCAAGTGGTTCAGGTATGAAAATTAGTAACATTGGTTGTACAGTTTTACATACCCCACACAAAAATTTGCACCTACAAAATATCCTTCATGTTCCTGCCGCCAACAAAAGTCTTGCTTCTGTCCATAAATTAACATCTGATAATAATGCTCTCATTGAGTTTCATCCTAATACTTTTCTTATAAAGGATCGGGCCACGAAGAGAATAATTCATCAGGGCAAGTGTGAGGGTGGATTGTATCCTCTTCGGCTTCGATCAAGAGAAGCCAAGTCACGGAAGCAAGCCTTTGGTGCAATAAAGCCGTCTACATCAAGATGGCATAGTCGATTAGGTCATCCTTCATTTTCTATTGTTGAGCGTGTGGTTAAAAACAATGGTTTGCCTTGTATTAGTGATGAGAGTTCTAGTTCCGTGTGTGATTCATGTCTAAAGGCTAAAAGTCATCAGCTTCCGTATCCTAAGTCCACTAGTGTGTCTCATGCTCCGCTTGATTTAATTTTCTCTGATGTGTGGGGGCCAGCTCCTACTTCGGTTGGGAGACACTCATACTATGTTAGCTTCATAGATGACTACAGCAAATACACATGGATCTACCTAATCAAAAAGAAATCTGATGTTTTTCAAGTTTTCCATGATTTTCAGAGTCTAGTTGAAAGGAAGTTTGACAAGAAAATCATCTCGGTCCAGAGTGACTGGGGAGGTGAGTATGAGAAACTCAACTCCTTCTTTAAACGAATAGGAATCTCTCATCATGTTTCTTGTCCACACGCCCACCAACAAAATGGTTCCGCAGAGAGGAAACACCGTCACATAGTAGAAGTCAGTCTTGCTCTCCTAGCTAATGCATCTATGCCTTTAAAATTTTGGGATGAGGCTTTTCTTACTGCAACATATTTGATTAACCTTCTCCCTAGCAAGGTCATCAATTTTGAAACACCTGTTCAACGCCTTC